>HG995375.1:5757500-15757500 GCA_905333075.3 Atethmia centrago
AATTAATAATTGTTTTGTTTTGTTCTTCGGGTAGATATAAGTACTAACACTAGTTTCTAAGTTGTGTGTTGTACTAACCAAATGGGCTTTGTCTGAATATTTTTTTTTTTTAAAGGAATAGGTCCCTGTTGTACATTATACTATAATTGCAAAGCACATATATGAGTACTATGTACTCGTATCTACTATAAAGCTACCATTTACTGGGTACGTCTTTCATTGACTTGAATGTGCCCGGACGCATTTAACGTGTACGTCTATCTAAATTGTTGTCACATTATGTATAATTTCAACATGAATGGTGTAGCCACTATTGTTTTGACAATGTTTATTTTTTTTTTAAATTATATATTCCTATTTTTTTTTTTCTCAACAGATTTACTCGCCAAACCTCTTCGTTTGATGGCGAGAAGCGCTTGATTTATACAAATTTAATATTCTTGTAATAACTAACCTTAATAAACTAACTAATCTGTGGAATTTCTTGCCCGTTCTTCGCCATAGGAATCTTCTACGCTTTGGAATGGGCAACTATCTTCATCTTTCTGACTGACCGAGCCCTTGACAATTCAAAAGTGCCTGTATTTGGTTTATTTGAAATAAATGCTTCGAGTTTGAGTTTGAGACTATGGGCTTCCTTATACACTTGTGATGATCATGCATAACGGTCATGGTCTTTGACTCATTATTTTTAGCAACAGGAGTCCTAGACAGCACTCATTTAAGTTAGCAGCTTAACACTTTTAATACATAATACATAAACATCAAGCGTTGTTTCCCCGAAGGGTTGGGCAGAGGTGTACCTGTATTACACCCACATTTCGCCAGTTATGTTTAAGTCCCATGTAATAGGGGGCGAGCCTATTGCCATCAACCGGGCACAAATCCAGACTCCGGGCTGCTACTGAGAAATTGCAGATAGAAAAACCACTTGCCCGACCAGGGAATCGAACCCAGGACCACTAGACCAACGAGGCGGTACACTTTTAATGATCATATCAAATGGCGTTCGTCTATTTCGTGCCATTTTCAAAATCCCTAAAGATTGATTAAACTGACATAATATAACTTATTTCGGAAACATCTACCTCTTTCTTAGAACTAAATAATAAAATCCTAGTAAGTGGTCCAGTTAGATTATTCTTGAGACCTATTTCTTTACTCTAGACGTCCAAATCTTAACTGGGGCATTGCCGATTTATTAATCACATATTTGTTCGGTTACCTTTACAGCCACCAATTAGGCAGCAATTGATTGATTCGTCGAAAAAGCAAAGACGTGCTCTCGGCGCCAAGCTACAAATTATTCCTTAAAATCTGTCATGTAGTCTTGACCGTGGCGTGCTGGGCACATTTTGGTATGTCATCTATACATGACTGTGGCGGTCAAAAGGTTAAATTATCGGTAGTCAGTTATGTACTCGTAAACGGCCCACCAATTGTTTGTGTGATTATTTAATTTAGATCTGCGGAAAAATATATTATTATCTTAATCATTATTTTTTCCGTATTGCGAAGTATTTTAGGAAAACAACATGTTTTTACGAAGCTTCAATTAAACGCAGATAGTGACAAGATTCTTATTACCTAACTGTTAAAACGTAGTAAACAATTCGTTCAAAACATCACCAGGTTTACAAAACAGGTTTGGTCGTATTGCGCCGCGACGCTCCCCTGATCTGCGCGAATCTAATTTTCCAATTTGATTTATTCACTAAAGGTGCCGTGAATGTGTTGGTACCGTATTAGATACAACTACAAATACAACACACAGTAACATTGTATATTTTTGAGACCTCACCTTACAGACTTTCATAGTCTTAGATAATTGTAATGTTTGTGTAGTTTCAGCTAATCAGCTTCGAATTTATGAAAATTTAACGGAGTATCCATAGAGTTTCTAATCATCTTAAACTTCAGACTTTTCTTAATTCCCTGTAAGTATAAGTATTAACTATGCTTTTTTATGAAATGTCAAAATGAAAATTTCGAATAGGTACCTAAGTTCATAAATTCATAATGGAATCTCTGCTGTATGTTACAACAAAACAACAAGAAGGCGGCAAGAAACAAGAACTCCTCAAAAAAAAATTACCATACAAAACCATGACGTGAATTACGTAAACGTAAAGATTAATTGCAAACATGATAAAAGCGAAGATTATTCAAATAGTCACACTATCTTTTGCATAATTACGATTCTTCTTTTCGGTGTAAGAATTTTGATGTAATCATTTCTCAATATTACTCATGTCAAATACAAACAATTATAATTAGCGTTTACTATGATCCCGTGGTACCGTTTTATAAGAGAAAGGCTTTGCTTTCGAACTGCAGTGAGTGAAAGGTTTATTTCATAATGCACGCACTGGTTCGCGTTTGCGCGTACGCATAGATTCAGGAAGCGCACGAGTTGATTTTTATCTTGTTTTGTTTCGTTTTTGGTAATGGTATGCCTGAGATTAGCGGTAGATTTTACAAAAAACAAAAATGATTTGGTAGTATTTCATGCACAGTTTTATTTGCAGTTGACAATAATGACGAGTAGTGTAGCCAGAAATGTAAAAAAAGTCTTTGATAGCGAAATAAACATTTCAAATGCAATACGAAATTAAAAAAAATAATTTTCATTAACTGTTATTAATCAATTTTGGATAGCTTTTAAAATGCATTAAGAGATTAACACCAACACCAACAGTTTAACCTGATTGAGTGATAACTGGTACAATTGTTTTTTTCTGAAAGAACATAAAGCCAAAAGTCATAGGCGAGCCTTTATCTGCTTTTTAGTGGCATTGCGTTGCGCGTACGCATTGCAACGCGTGTCATGCAACTTTCTATTTTGACGGGCCCCGCGACCCGCGCGAAACGCGTTTTGTGCCGGAAAAACGTTGCATTAGAAAGTTTTTTTTGTTTGCAATGCAAAGTGACTTAGGCTTTGTGTTGACTATTTTACTAATCGCGTCCGTTATTTGCGTGGAATTTTTGTATTTGTAAGTGTTTAAGAGTGCGTAACTGCAGAGCTATTGTAGTTAGCTACAATAAAGAAAAGTGCATCGATTATTCTCCTGCAGTTATGGGGTAAATACTAATAGCAATGGGTAATCTCAAATAGCCTAACATTTTGTAATGGCATGATAAAGAACTATAGATGGATATGCTGTCAAAACTTAAAGCATTTATAAGAACCCCACAAGTCACAGTATAATTATTTATTGCCAATAACTTTTAATAACCAACAAGCTGTATCCACCACCTGTTCAATTCAAATACATACGAATTCGATGCTCACACAAACAAACTGCCATGCACTTCATCATTGCATCTTGTTGTCGTGTGGGAATTTAGAAAACCAGTTCCGTAGTGCGTCCGATTTCGACATCGACTTGCGTAATACGACGCACGATAGGAATCTGAGGGCCTGGTACACACGCGCGAAATTCCGCACCTTGCGATGCAGGACCGCACCTTTCTTTGGTGCAATTAGTGGAAGATAAAAGACGACACGCCTATGAAGAACTGTTGTAAGCGCGTTTAAAGATCTTTGTGTTTTTCTTATGCCTTCAATATTTGTTGTAAATCTGCCAGGTCTTAAGTGCGGTCGAAACGGCAACCTGAAAATAATGATTACCATAGAAATTGTTAATATAGGCAGAAAACTCTGACATGACGATGAATTACGCTATCATTACATCCGCACAATTGAACTTTACATATCACATTAGTATTATAAAATAATATTACTGTATGAAGGCGCCGCGCCTCTGACTTGCAAAGCAAGCACGTGAAGAGTATAATTTTATTTAAATGGTGTTTTGGATATCCGGGCGCCCAATTTTGGGAGCTTTAGCTATTACTCATTATTTATACAATAGTCATGGATCGATTTATGTCGGAAGAAACTCATTGTTTAGAGTTTTGATTTGTAGCTTATTAATAATAAATAAATTGGACACACGAATAAAGAACAACCAAACTCTGGGAATAAAACACACAAAGTAGACATTGACCGCATCGGTAAAATCGGTTCTACGTAGTGCTGTGAAATTCGTAACCGCAAAACCCAGTCCCGTTTTGGCCGCACAAAACGCATACAGATGTGGATACGCTGCGGTCCGTGAATGTGCTACCAGCTTTACAACTAAATGCATTTTCTACTGTCGTCCAACTGAGTTGACCTAGAAAGCTGGGCGTTGTATGAGGAAGTTTTAAGTGCCGTAATTGTGTATCTGCCTAGATTCATGTGACCGTAGATCGTGGGGTCCGTACAGTGTGATATGGTTTTCATTGTAACAAATCCGGGTCATACATAGGTTTACTGTACGAAGTTTCATAGTGACTGAACAATTACGTAAATACATTTTGTAAAGGTCATCCGTGGATTACTACAGGTTCATGTCTGACTTATTCTGATAAAAAAAAAACATCTTTACTAATTAAAACATTCAATTCGATTCCATCCAAAACCACACAATTTTTACGCCAAAACATTAGAAGCACCAGTTTCTAAGGTCTAAAATCATGTCAAACGTTCTCCTTGCACGAAGTTCCAATGAAAGCAGTTCGTTCCTTCGTAGCGCGGCGGCGTAGCAATTTTCAGTACATTCTATGTAATACGTATAGTTGTATAGGTGAGGGGGGAAAGGGCAGAGGCGAAGGGCGGTGGGAACTCAGTGCAATAGTTACGAGCCGTTCGATGCAGGCCTTTGTTAAAGCACCGTTAGGAGCTCGGGCATTGCACAGAGTAATAAGTTATAAAATACAGTTGTACCAATTTTCAAATTTGGAAGTGATAACATGAAGAAACAAAAACCAGCCAGTCGAAGGTATGAAATCTTTGTTACAACTATTAAATCTTTTATGACTTAGAAGCTAATAAAAACAAAAAGCTTCGATGGTTAAAATGTCTTCATTAAAGTGTGTAAGTGCTTATATCAAAAGGTCGTGTTATAATTTTACGTACGTGTGATCTCGATCATAAATCGTATCTATTGAGGAGTAAAAACAAACAATATAAAAATGGGTCGAGTATAGAGCTATAAATTAATGTAGATGTATCGACTATTTAATAAGCTCTTCAATACATTTCCTTTGAAACCGCGATGTTTCATTAATTGCACAACATGCAAGAAGGGACTGGTTGTATTGTTTACAATGGATGCTTTAGGCATTGTTGGGGTTAAGAAACCTTTCATTTCATTTTCATAATCATGTATTTGTAACCCATTGTCAACCAAAATAAGTACACCGATCAGTCTGAAATCCAAAATTGCTGTAACAAGCTATCATTATACATTAAAATAAAGCATTATCACATTTTATTATGTCATCAAGATACATTAACAGACCTATTATCATAGTGCAGGCTTAGCATGACACTCTCTATTTCTTCGAAGAATAGACACGGCTCTTTCCATACAAAGTGACATTTCGTTTCTCCATTTTTGACATCTCACCGTAGCAATCCTTCTACAATCTGTCATTGTGTCTTTCGTTTCTAACGATCTTTGTCTAGGTCCTTTTTTATGTAGAAGGATTTCTACGGTGGGATGTCAAAAAAGGAGAAACGTAATGTCACTTTGTATAGAAAGAGTCTTGTCTATTTTTCGAAGAAATAGAAAGCGTCATGCTAAGCCTGCTGGTGTCACTCGACTTCAATTACTCTGTGGCGCGGCTGCAGAGTGACCGCTGCGTCAGTTTGCGCAACTCGGTGCAGCCGCCCCCCGCGCCTCTCGCCGCGCGGCTAGTACGCTTGCGCGTGTGCTGCATGCCGGAACCGGGTCGCAACCGAAATTCCACTTTAGCCAGCCTATCTAGGCCTACCCCACGCCTCGCGTGCGCTTCCAATCGCCCCAAAAAGGGGACACTAATAAAGTCATCGTGGTTCAAAGTTAACTGGCTCAGTGTACTGCACGCATGCAAATATACAGTTAGGCTGTAACGGAGCTGATGGGAATCCAATCGATAACGTATTGACGGTCGGTGCAATGTGCGTACCTTAGTTAGACGGTCGTTATAACCTGCCCCGGACTCTCCGGTAAAGAGTGCGGGAGCGTGTTATCTGCGAAGGTGACTGGATCGTACTGTGTGTGTTTAGTAAACGTATCACGGTTCGGTGACTACCTAATTATGCAAATGTAAAACACGGTATTGTTCATTCTGCTGAAGTAGGAAACGAAACTTTTGAAGTCCTTCAGCGACTATTTTGTGTGGCGTTAATATCAAACCAAAGGCACTTTAGGAACTAGGAAATTCAATTACTTCTAACTGAAATATTCACTTTGTGATCTCAAAAAACCCCGAAGACATTGAAGAAAGAGAAGATGAATAAAAAACACAAGAAATCAAGGTACTCGTACCTACGGAATGACAAATTCGTGTCAAATAGATTTGACGTAACATGTCGCGTAGCTTATTTGTCAAAAGGCTAAAATAACAAAAACTTTGGCACAGAATTTGGAGATACACTTTGAAACTTTCGTTTTGTTTTGTACTTCTGAAATGTGGGTAGTTTCTATGTATTTAAGTTCCGTTTCTTTGACTGCTTCACCTAGCACTTAGGTACGTTCGAGCTTCTGCCAACATAGTTTTATTTTCGTTAATCCGTTTTCCACGTTCTTCTTCTGTTTTCATAACTTGCTTTACAACTGTTGCCAATTTCTTTATCCTTGGTATTACACAAACGGAACATATTATGTTATGTTATTTCTTTTACTATCACAATATGTGCAACAAGCGGAAGATGACTTGCGTCTTCTCTCATAATAAGATTATCTTCATTCTATATTTACCTTGCATCGACGCCTTCTGCTTTATATATGCGGTTTCTAACAATTAACTAATCCCGTTAAAAATGGAACTGAATCCTCATCGTCTAAAAGGGTAGTTTTGCTACGTTTCGAATCCATTTGAATATTAAATTTTACAGCTTCTGCGGTCGTATTAATAACAGTTTGTTGGAATAGCCCTTTAGAATGTAGGCCTTACGTACTTAGCGTAGCCTCAATATGGTTCGATTTATAAGTCAGCCGTAGAATTTTTTCTTTTGAATGCGAATTAAAGTATTTGCATGCATTTAATTCTATAATAATGAGGTTTTATCTTGTAGTGGAATTGCTAATTATTGTTATACTTTTAGTAACACCACCATTATTTAAATTCAACGAGTAAGTCATATGTGTATATTAGGAACACGAATCTGTTAGACATTGCAAATAATGACGTACTTGTTCATAAACTTAAATATAACGATGGAAAATATTTCAAATTCGGGCAAGGGAACTTCATACATAAAAAAACCTAAACGTGAAACTGAAAGCCGGAAAACACAGTAATTACAGACACGTGACAAGGAAACAAATGTCTTAAATTATACAGCGCCATTATTAATTAATAGTAAATTTCGAAGTACAGTGCCAGCAGAAGCAGGTTAATGGGTCAATCAATAGTTGAACACTTACATAGCTGCACCTGTTACTATACTTGCATGTGGATGTATAGCTCTTACTACTATAGCTAAAGCATTGGTTTCGGCAGCTTTGTAACCTACAAATGATGGAGATATCGATACTATTGCAAATGAAATACATGTTCTAAGACTTGAAAGTTAGACTTGATAGAGTTTCTTCCAATAATTTTTGGTTCCAAAATATAATATAAGCCTTTATTTACTGATAAACTAAAACTAATTACAATATAAAATAAATTAAGCAAAACGTGTGTATTGCACTTCGGTGTCTTCGTCAATGCTTCCTATACTTCTTTTCGATCCATCACTAATTTTCCTTTGCGCCACAGCTTTAGACCACTTATTGTACAAATCGCGGAGAATGTGACCACCCATTTCCATTTCAGTCTTTTGTATCGAACGTAGCATCCTTTAGTTTAGTTTAATTTTCCTAGAAAAAGAAAGAAAAATAGATTTATTTGTCACAGAAGCACGTGCCTCAGATGTTTAGCTCTCTTTTTATCTTTTATTTTGAAGTTCCGAAATAAGGAGGAGTTATAATAAAGAAATTGGGAATCACGCTTCCATTAATTTTGTACGAACTGTGCATGAACATGATAAATTGCAGATAGCCCGAATGTTCATCTTGGTCCGTTAAAAATATTGGACGTAAACTTCCCCGACGAAGGACAGTAGCAGGTAGTAGCAGTACGTTATATACATGTTATTCTAACACAAACCAAACAAACCATTATGACGTGCCAGATATTAAGACAAAAACGCTATGGGGTAGTTAGGTACCTACACTCGCGCCCAATAGTCCTCAATAAATTCCCTTCTTTAACGTTATCCGGGGACCAGTCGTGGGAATCCAGGGTATTATGTATTCAGTGGGCGAGTGGCATCGATCATGCATCGGTTGTTCACACCGCGACCTTCGACCAGCCCAACCAAGCCAACAATGAAATTATAGAAATAACCCTTTATTTTACTAGACTATTTTAACGTTTAGTTATGCTCGCACCGCCCTTATTCTGTTGTTTGTGAAAATACGTTGTGTTTCCACAAAAATATCTCCGTTATCGAGTTTTTTGTTTTGCGAGGTCTCCGGATGAGGTGATGGATAAAATGTATATGTGCTTCGGATTTTATCATTTATTCACTCTTACTTTTACGGAATATACAAGTTGAAATCAGCTTTTGATTTTGCTATTGGTTTTGTACAAAAAAAAAAAAAACGTACGTTCTGGGTCAGGTTTACATTGGGTAAAATGAAAATGTAATTGATTGTGTGAAAATGTTCGGGCTGAATAAAATTCTCTATGAAATTCTCTTTTCCTTGGGGTTGCTCAAAATCAAGTAGTGACGTAAGCTTTCTATTACAGGGCAGGAATACGAGGCGGCCCGGGCATGGACTCCCAGCAGCAACAGTACTGCCTAAAATGGAACAGCTTCGGTTCAAACCTAGCCACTTCGTTTGCGAACCTGTGGAATTCAGAGAGTCTCGCCGACGTCACACTTTACTGCGAAGGTAAGTCGAAACTGTGGAAATTCTTCTTTAACATTTAGGAAAAATAATCATGAAGGCCAACGATAGTTGTAAGGAATCTATTTACGGGCTTAAAATCGATTCTACAAAGAAAATATTTCATGTAACTTCAATGTTACAACAAGTTGTAACGAAATAACATCTAGAAAACTGTATAGGTACTAATACGTAAATGGGCACAAAAAGACATAGTAAGTTCTGTCAATAAACACAACGTTGCAAAACGAATAAAAAAGAAACACTAAACAGCATCTAACAAAAACAAAATAACTAAACGCAGTTTTAACTCGTGAATTGAAAAGCCGAGGCCAATGGCGCATAGATAACATTAGCTGTTGCTAACACAAAAATGTCACTAGTTTACTAATTGACTCAGTCCACTCAACAACAAATCGAGGCCTTTACTTTAATGTCTTTAATTTGATTACTTTTGTAATAAAAAAAACGCGGATATGTAGCCATTTTTGCACCAAACAACGTAATGATGAATGACAATTCGAGTGAAGGAAAAGATGATGGTGCAGTTTTTTTCGAGAAGGTAGATGTAGGTAAGGTCGTTTTGAAAACTAAAACCCGTATAGAATAATGCCATGACGGTTTTAATTCAACTTTGAATCAATATGTCATAATTGTCAACCACATTGATTAGTTATGTTTTCCTGTAAACTGTTTCCCTCAATATTTGTAATCTATGTTTGC
Organism: Atethmia centrago; assembly: GCA_905333075.3. Taxonomy (NCBI): domain Eukaryota; kingdom Metazoa; phylum Arthropoda; class Insecta; order Lepidoptera; family Noctuidae; genus Atethmia; species Atethmia centrago. The sequence continues at coordinate 5,767,196 of HG995375.1, forward strand.
TACACCTTTTCCTGTAGATTTCTACATCATCGTAATTCAATACTCTTTCCTTTCGAAGTAAAACCACAAGATCTAAAAAGTACAGCTAAAAATTCTCGACCCATGAGTCATTTAGCCAATATTTGGTGTTAAAAAAAAAAACATATTTTTTCTTTATTCAATTTGTTGCGAACTTCATAATTTATGAAGAGAAATATCGTTAACTTTCCGATCGTCTGCCGGATGTCAAACCATCAAATTATAACTAATTCACGTTTAAAATGAACTCTGCTTGATCATTTAATGGGACTTTCGAACGATGATCTTTGTAATTATGTAGCCATTAATCACAAACAGTTGTTAAAAGTTGAAATTTTTTTTGGCCTTGACATTTAGATATTTTTGGAATCAAATTATATATTCATATTTAGCTAAGTGGAATGTTTAAGATATGTATCATCATGAATGGCGGATGGCGGTGCATTAGTGTCTAATAGGGGGTTAATGTTTGTACCTCTTCAAATGAGTTAATCTCTTTATTTACGTACCTTACTCTCAATTTTGCGGAATCACCTGTTCAAAATCAAAGTCAAAGTCAAATCGTTTATTTCAAATAGGCAAATAGAAGGCACTTTTGAACGTCAAAATTTACATGAAAATAGAATTGATTCTAGTTGCCCCGACCAAAAGGATTATATGGAGAAGAATTGGCAAGAAACTCCACACTTACTCTTTTAAAATGTCTTACAACATTTTGTATACATAAATAATTATTATATAATTAATGTATATGTGAAGACGATGTACCTAGAATAAAATGACTGTACAAAACAGGTAAAGAAAATAAAAAAATGAAGCAATCCTAACTAATATTATAAATGCGAAAGTGTGTTTGTTACGCTTTCACACTAAAACGGCTGAACGGATTTGTATGAAATTTAGGACAAGGGTAGACCATGACCTGGATTAGGACACGGGATACTGTTTATCCCGATATTCCTACGGGATTGAGACTTATTCGAGTGAAACCCCAGGGCGTAGTTAGTAACAGATAAATTTACATACATTTTTTTTTTGTTTTTTGTTGATTCGGGTCGAGAATCAGTAACATAATTACGTCCAAAAATGTTTTGCAGGTCCAAAACAACACCTTGTATATTGTTAAAGTAGACTATTTTCCTAAATTTTTAACAAATAATAAGTCATTGGTGCCGATTCCCGTGTTTACAAACTAAACTAAATTTAAGTTCAGTGCATCTTTTTCTTTCTATTTCATTAAAAAAAGGACAGAAGATAAATTTTAGTTTAGTCCTGTCAAATTAATCAGCGCTTGACGTAAATTGACGTATTTTTAGTAGGCAAGTTTTTAATCACGTCTAAACTTGTATGGAGTAGTGACAGGCGCTGATTAATTTGACAAGACTAAACTAAAATTTATCTTCTGTCCTCTTCTTAATGAAATACAAAGAAAAAGATGCACTGAACTTAAATTTAGTTTAGTTTGTGAACAAGGGAATCGGCACCAGTGTGTGAGTTAATTTAGTCACAGAATGTAATAATTATGTTATAAAAATAGTGAATTATACAATTAAATTAGCAACCAGGTTGATTTTGTCTAGAGTTCCAGACTACCTATGGGGTAGAACCAGTATTTTTCCAAGCCTTCTTATCTTGGATATAATCCTCTAATTGGTTATAATATGCTTGTTTACAAAGTGTATTTGGAATATGAGTTTTACAATTTCTTTCATTTAATTGCAGTATATCAGAAGGTATTTTGTTTTAACATATTACCCCTTAAAAAATAATCTTAAAAATGGTTGATCTATTTTATCTATATTTCTACTATTAAAATGATATCTATCACTTATTGTATTAAAAAGATGTGATGTTTTCTTACAAACATAATATTTTCTTAAATGAATTGGCAGGTACCGTCTTAATACTCATAATCGTTCAAATACCATAATAATCTATGTGAAACCGAACGTTTTTACACTCAAAGTAATTTCCACCAAGAACCTTAGTTTTTGTGTGACTAATTTCATTATAACTATCATCCGAAAGAAGCCAAACATCCAGATCAAGGTCTTTTGATTCATCGTGCACGGCTGAGTAACTTTTTGCAAAGTAGTCTTAGTCAGTATCTTATCTCCTATTCGTCTAGTTACTCAACTGAGGAAAATTGTTACAACACACGTAGGTTAAGACGCTGACAACACCTAAACCGCGGTGACTGTCAGATTGCATAGAAAAGAAAGAGATGCGCGATGACACAACGCTTGTAATTTTTTGCAAAATATGAAGCAATTATCTATTTACTCAAAATTGAGTTGAGTAATCGAAAATAAAAAAACAACCAAGTTCTGCATTAAAATAAGACATTCTTGTTATTAATTAAATACGTAACGTATGTTTATATTTAATGCAGATATTTTGGATTAGAACTCAAGGAAAGAGGTTAGTTTAACGTTAGTTTGTATCGAGATTTTTTTTGAAAATGTGTTTTGGTAACAACCAAGTTCTGGGAAATATGTTCAAAATTAACATATATTTTCTCCGCTACTACAGACTATACAGATTTGGCATATTTTTTTCTTAAGAGAAGCCTATTTTAGTCAATTGGGTCTTGTCAGCGCCTTAACAAGAACCGTGTTTCTCGATCAATCAATGCGCTACATCTATCCATAAGTTCTTACTTTTTATTGTCTTACTTCACAGTCTTTTCAGTCACCAGTTTTAATATCATTACATTATTAGGTTATTCGCCTACTTAAAATCATGATAACGCTTTCATTAAAATGCTGTAAAATTACTGCCTAGAACAGCGCAAATGTATACGTAATGTCTTCTGATAAGAGCGCACGTTTTGCATGAGAGTCGCCAGCTGAGTCTTGTGAGACAGTTAAAACTGAAAGTATTGTATATTTGTCTTAATCAAATTTATCATGGATATTCGGACTAAAATCCCTGAAGAATTCGGCATAGGACAAATATAATTTATTCAGATTCAAAACTTTTATGTACCTACTACATGTATTTAGTAACACACAAAATTTTATTATCACTTTATCACTGAGTGCCTACCTACACAATTCGTACAGGCAATACAAGCATGCATGTCCGCGAAATCTTGCTAAAGCGATAAACAGGTCGTTGACACCGTCGGGCGATAAATTGCCTCTATATTATATTTTTTTTGGCAATGTTTGCGATACCTATACATTATCAATTTTGTCGCCAGTCTGATGCATATTGGTTTTTTTTTGCGGGTTTGGCTATGAATATGAGGATTGTGGGTTTAAGGAAATTATATTCCTCAAAATTTAATCGATTTTTCTCAACATTGGTTGGAATTTGTGGTGTTTAGTTATAATTCTGATTTTTGTAACATCAACCAAAGAAATATTAGTAGGTGCTATTTTGTATTGTTGCAAATTAAATCAGACTTCAAATATGACAATAACGTCTGATTTATGATATACTTTTCTACTCATACTACGAACATAGATTTTAAACAATTAAGATTGTTTATGCAATCCAAAAGTATTTGTAGTAACAGTATTGTTTGTAACAGTCCAAATAAAACCATTGCTAAAAATACACTAAATATAACAGAATTCTAAGAACTGTATACGCATGTAGATTCAATCTAATCTGATACGAAGAAATAGGTGAATATTTTTCTTTAACATTTTCTCAGTGCTGAACAGATACGTTACAAAAAAGAATGAAAAAACAAACCTCAATAATTATCAGTAAACTGCGACTGCGCGCAGTCATACGATTCTAGCAAAAACCGGTTTTGTGACGCACATCAAGCGCACGTACAGACGAGACAAAATATTCGCCAAAATTTTTTACACAACAAGTGCATTTTATTTCAGTGAATAAAACATTGGCCTTCAAACTTACACGTGTCAGCTCTTGATAATGAACCAGGGTTATCTAATTGTAGCCGGAATTCAAAAACAAAAATATGACGAATGCATTTCGCTTTTTATCTATGCAGATTAGATTTTCTTTAACATGTTTTCAATGCTAAAAAATACGTTACAAAAAATAATGGAAAAAAATACCTAAATAATTCGTAGTCAACGCTGCGACTGCGCGCAGTTCATACGAAGCTAGCAAAAACCTGTTTTGTGACGGAAATTTGTAACACTGGTATTTCGGTATAATATTTTTTTTTGGAATAGAAGTAAAAAGCCTATTTCGATTCCCTTACGTCATTTTTTTTGTTTTATTGAAAAAAAAACAACTACAAATGTTTAAAAAAAAACATCGTTTTAATAAACTCAAAGCGCACACATCAATTTACCAAAGTTTCATCACAATTGTGTAGTTAGAAGAATTTATTTTTACACTAAGTACTAAATTACACATATTTTTTAAATTACTACATTTCCAAAAAAATATTTAATAGATACCGAATAAATCCCGAAAACCCGTATCCCGGTTTTGAATTTTTCCCGGTTTTTACCGGTATAATACAATACTGCCCTACGTTCATTAAATGCACCTACGTACAGCCGAAAAAAAGATTAGCAAAATATGTTACACAAGAAGTGCATTTTATTTAAGTGTACACAAAATTTGGCCTCCAAACTTACACGTGTCGGCTCTTGATAATGAATCATGGTTATCTAATTGTAGCCGGAATTCAAAAACAAAATGACGAATGCATTTTGCTTTTTATTTACGCAGATACTGAAAAACATGTTTGCACTAAGATTAAATTGATTATTTCTGTTTTCACGTACTACGTTTGCGAGTCTGATAAGATATACGTTACGTCGCTCATTTAGGCTTTAGTCTGAAAATGCGACGCACTTCTGTACTAATAGATTATATTTTTCATTGAATTTCCGCGTGTAACCATCCATGATTTAAATCTTTTTGATTTAAATTTACTTTTTTTGTGGCACGACTTACGCTAAGTGTGTTATGATAACAATTTTAGTTGTCGGATTACAGTTCATATTTTTTGAGCGAGAAATTATAATTCGATCATCATATTAAATCGAAAGCTGGTTGAAAATATTGATGATAACACAATACCTAAATATTCGTATCAACAATGGTTAGAAAAATCGAATAAAATAAAAATTGAATTAAAAGGATCTCACCGAAACCGTTACTAACAGTGACAAAAAATATTTTTTTTAAATATCGATCACATGATATGTCTGCGCATGACGCCAAAGGCTAGAACATAATATACCGCTTACACAAGTGGCCTTAGGCTCGAGAGGGTTAAGGTCAACGGACTGGCTGATACCAACAGATGTAGCATAAAAAAATATCAGGAAAAAGTTGATTTGATTAAAAACTGTTACATTTTTGTAGTATTCTATCAATATTGAAAAGCTGCTCCCTTGTTTCGAAGTCACGCAATTACCTGTTCACAATATTTTATATTTTAGAGAGGACGTTGACATCACTACTCTTGCACGCATCAATCCCAATACGTCATTATTTTGCGAAAAGTGAGTGTAACCCGCTCTTTCCCCTAATTATAATCCTGCAGCCCTTCAGTGGGGTAGAGATGGGGTGACGTATCCTAATTAGAGGCCACCAAACTAAATCCCCTTCACAATACACCTTCGTAGTTACACTTTAATCTCACTAAACAAAATCTATATATTACACACGTAATTTTCGATAATTGAAACAAAATCTTTTACATCGCTTTAATAGTTTTAAAGCACACATCTTCAGTTTCAACCCCTGTAATTACTAATAATGTTAGTCGTGCATGCCAGGTGTTGTACAGGTATATCTATTCAAATTTGAGTGTTAATATAACGCGACACGTCTTTCGTTCACCCTCTCTGAAACTGAAGTTGTTTAAATTCAGACAGAGTATTATCTTGGTATGGAATTGTTTCGAAGAACATGCATCGCTGTGGTAGAAAATGTATTTAAAATTAATCTATTGAAAACTTATTTTGTAGTTAGTTAATGCGTTGTAAAAAGGCCGAAGATAGTACCTTGCGGGACACTTCTTTTTATTCTATTGATTGATATTGAAATTGTATTGATAGTATCTGAAGAAATAAAGTCAGGAAATGTGGAGGAAATGTGGTTTGCCAGCAGTGTTGTAGGTAGTCAAACTATTTCTCCTTCATATCACCTAAAATTCGATAAAGGCGTGACTAAGAAATAAATGAATGACTCCTGTATGCAAGGACAGTGATGAAACAATTTCATTTTATGAAAACTGCGTTGTGTCTTCAAATGTAATGTAAGCACTAGCTGTAGTTGAATAGAGCATAACATCCGTCTACATTTTTGGGCTCATGATAACCCTAATGTGTCTTTTTATCAGATAATCAAAAAAAAATTACATTGTTAACATCTCATAAAAGTTAAAAATTATTATACAAATGATAATAACTCAGCGTATATTTACCTTAATGATAACGCGACAGAAATTCTCAAGCATAATAACGAACCATTGTTGGAAAAAGTAAAAAAATCAACCAGCTGGGCTGAAAACACCGAATGAAAATTCATCAAGTATTAACAAAGACTGCTGGCCTTAAACTTAACAATGATGTTGTAATTGCAACACGTTTTTGTGGAGGAAACTCGTGTTACCTTCCGCGGGTTAATACTTTGTGGGGCTTCCTTGGTAATTTCTATGAAGAAACGAAAACGAAGGAATTTCAAGTTGGCACTCAATTTTGTATTTATGTAATGTTATGAAGGTGGCTGATGTATTGTATCCAGCTATATTTCGAATTGATGTAATAGAATCTTAAATTGATGAATCAATTTTATTATATTGGAGGAAGTCTGTTCCTCCATTAGGCAACATTATGAAAGCTGAAGCTGGATTTAAAACGCTTACCACGTAATTCGAAGTTATCGAACAAAAACTTTATAACGGTTCCTATCATCTTAACTTTATAATTGCAATCTTAGCCCTTCTCGGCCATAGTTCCAAAGGCCACAAAAGTTATACCAGTACCCTTTAAAATTCCTCATACCCTAAGGGATACAGAAACCCACACATGAAAAATTGGCGTCTATTCCTTCGTCACTAATATTACATACGCCAATTTTAGGCCTAAGTTTTCGAGGTCGTACCGAACAAGTGCTAGACGCAAGAGGGGGTGAGGAAAGGGAGCGGGCTGAGTCTGCCCCTCTGGTGCGTGAGCACTGGGAGGGGGGTAGGAAGTTTGCACTCATGGCCCTGCCAAAATGGAAGGCTTATAGTATAAGCGACTCCTCTTGAAGATATTTTAGTTTTATCGTGGCAATTTGCAATAATTATGAAGAGCTCGTTGGATTTCATTGGGAATTAATTTAGATAATAATTTCTTCTATCTTCTTTCAATGGTCGCATTTTTTACGCGCGTAAACGGTTTTACTGTTACGTTTATTTCATGACTTAACTTTTTTTAATAATAACAAATAAGTTTTAAACAAGTCTCGCTAAAAAAACATGAAGAATTGAATTTCACTATCCAAATAGAAATAAATGACGATTAGTAAACAATATCAGCTGCTTACCCCTGCAACTAGTGAGAGTAAACTTGAAGACTATACGAGTTATTACAGAGCGTCGCAATTTGTCACTGAACAAGCAATTTAGGGGCCCTTAACCCTGACAAATGACTGTATATACTCTCAGAACAAACTTTAGCATACAGCCCAAAAGCTTTGAAGGCTAAGTTTCAAATCATCGAAAATTACCTACTAGACACAGATGCGCGAAATTCTGCCTACATAATTTTGACGTCATATAGAAAAAAACTTGAAGCGAACTTGTTTTCAAAGCCGGTTTGGTAATTCCGCACGTGTACTCGATCCTTATTATAGAAACTCGTCAAGTGTAAAATGTACTTGCCTCTTAAACTCTGTACCCATTTTTCGTAGGTTTGATAATACTAAAAATAGAAAAGAGACTACATTAAGAGAAATTGTTAAATTTCATGTTAAAAATACCCTTCCTATCTTTGTGGACGAAACTAGTACCTTATTTGTTTTCTAGTATTATTTCAGCCTAGGTAATGAATCTATTCATACCTAATTTACAATAAATACACTCGTAATATTGTTGCAATTCCTGTAACGTAGATGCAAGAAAATCTCTGGAGACAAGGATAAAGCCTGGATTTCTTGTGCCACTTACCTTTCGAGTTAAGGAGGATGATTCTTGTTTTCTACTTCGCTGGTTCGTGTCCTCGTTATTTTCGAGATACTTCCTAGTTCCCGAAAATTGATAAAACACTGTATTTCGTTTCAGTATTCTGTACGATTCGGTATTTGTGTGTAGTTTTTGACAAAATATAGCGTATATTTAGAAAGATAGTGAGCATAAATAACTACAATATGCGGAGAATTGTTCAAAACTATTCGGTATTAAAAATAACTGCTTTGTTCTTTGCAACTTCGAAAAGTAAAAAAGAGCACGCAAATGCTTGGTATTGAGACTGACATCTTTCACAAGGTTGAAGGTTAAGTCCATGGTCATTCAAATCCTCATAAACTATTTATATAGGCATCTTATAAATGCTTAAAATACACACTGTGTCTTAAGAACAAAGCAATCATGTTTTTTAAAGAATGCAATGTGTGATGCTTATGCAGATTTGATGAGTTATTGAGTACACATAAGCTGGTCGAATATTTAATACAGAATAATTTACGATCTCTTTATTTTCCAGTCACCTCTTAACTTCAATAAACGGAGCTGAAAAGCTTATTACCTACTTGCTCTGTTTTCCTTTCAACAGAAATCGAGAGTTTCATCCCAGAAGCTTTCACTTTCGCGCAAAATCCCATTCAATTTTAACAGTCGAATTCACTGCGTTTTCGAAGTCTATGCGGAACGCATCGACTCGGCCCGCTTTCCTTATCGACCGGGCCGGTATATGTGTCGCGGGGCAACCAACCCCCCAGACAACCCCCGGAACACCCACCCTCCCACTGACTCTGTTTTCTAGCTGCGAACACAGAAACTACTGTGCTCAATGTTCCAACTGGACAAGTTTCCAATACTTGGTCATTTAGATGTTTAAACTTCAACTTCCAGTTTGGAGTTGTGTTGAAATCGATTTTAGCCTTTAGGTTACTCAGTTAGTTTAGTTTCTTTCGGCCACTTTCAGTGCAGACGTACCTACTGTGTGGATACTATATAATTAACAATGATAATTATTGATTTCAAGCTCTCCTTCATAAGTATACACCTACATCAAACGGATTTTTGGTCCCTTTCAAAGGAATTATAGCCACACAGATACGTAGTATGTCACCGTGAGGGTGGGTGGAGGGATCGCAGATTCTTTTTGCATCATTTTTATGGTTTCACCCTCTGGTGTGAATTGGGCTTGCATTTATTCAAATTTACGCTCAGAACTGTTTTATGTTGGCGGTTGACGGCAAATGCTTTCGGTTTACGAGCCTACCATCTGGTAGGTTCGTTTGTAACGAAAACGTTTCTACAGTACCAAAACGAATATATCTGGCTACATTGTTTGAGCCAGGTATAATAAAAATATTCTAAAAGACACCCACCTTATTATAATCAAAATGCATTATTGGGTATCCAGTTTAGTGATTTTCAAGTACAGCAAGCAGATATGATACTCGTATACAGTGGCGTGCCTAGGGTTTCAAAATAACGCAAGCCCAATAACATTTTAACCGATTTCAAAAAAAGAAAGTTCAGTTTTCGACTGAGTATGTAGGTACCTACGTATCTACGTACGTATCATCGCAATTTTCTCATAAACTACTGGTTAGGTACAATAAATTCTCTATCGAGCATAGTAAGGCATTTGGGCTTATATGAAGGTACCGCCACTGCTCGTATATATATTTATATGATTGAATCGTCTAGGTAACTGTTGACCGAAAAGCTTGCGGCTTTCTCGCGCAACGCATCAGTATTGCAATTCAGCGAGAAAATGCCCGCCAGCATACTTGGTACAATGCATCGAGGGCCATTTTTAGGTTTAACTTAATTTTAATTTAATTTAGTTAATAATCATCTTGTAATTTGGTTATATATATAAATAAAGAATAGTACAGCATAGGCAACGTAGAAATAATGTATATCATAGATAGGTATGTCTAGTAACTACTTTTTATCATAGAAACGCGATAAAATTGCGATAAAAGTTTTCGACAACAGCTGAACAAAAATGTGTAAATGCAAGATATTGTAAATGATAACGTTTGAAATAGAAGGTTATTCAATGACGATGATACTGTGTTAGAAGTTTTGATTGGAGATTTCTAATAAACATGGATAAAATACACCACATATCATCATCTGCCTAGCCTTTTCGGCCTCCAGTCGGCTTCCAGTCTTACTGGATACAGCTGAATACCAGTATTTTACACGGAGCGACTGCCATCTGACCTCCACAACCCAGTTACTGGATAACACGATACCTTACCCCTTGGATAAGACTTGGTAGTCAGATTTTCGAGCTTCTGACGAGGGTGTAACGACAGTCAGTCAGTACAAATGCCAGCCGGGACCAACGGCTTAACGTGCTTTCCGAAGCACGGAGGGTCTTGCTATGTAAAGATGGTCACCCATCCACGGACCAACCGCGGCAAGCGTAGCTTAACCTGGTAGATCGACCCGTGCGGCTGTTATTACTTAGCCACAAGCTCCTCAATAAAATACAACACATAATCAGCCTATAATGTTTCTGTGAGAGGGAGTGGGCCTTAATCCACCACGCGGGCCCAGTGCGGGTTGGTAGATGTCACATGTCTTCGATTTTTTGTTTCTAGGACATGCCGGTTTTCTCACGATGTTTTCCTTCGCCGTTTTGACAACAGTGATGATGAAATAATTTACACAAAGTAAAGCGCCTGTCTTGGTACGAACCTACGACCTACATACAACTCGTAAGTCGCGACCTTTACCTCTGGGCCACCACTGCTCTCATAAAATACACCAGAGGGGTAACCATCACCTCTTATAGAAGTATTATTTCATACTTCAGCGAGAGAAAGAGATGGAGCTATAAATCCTGTATAGCTCCATCACTTTCTCACTGTGAAGTAATATTATAATAATACTGCTATCTATAAGAGGTGATGGTTATCCCCCAGTAAACAATAAACAGGCCAATTTTATTTGGTACTGACAATCATGATTATATAAATATAGGAGATAATGGTGCCGATTCCCTTGTTCACAAACTAAACTAAATTTAAGTTCAGTGCATCTTTTTCTTTCTATTTCATTAAGAAAAAGACAGAAGATAAATTCTAGTTTAGTCCTGTCAAATTAATTAGCGCTTGACGTAAATTGACGTAATGTTTAGTAGGCAAGTTTTTAATCACGTCCAAACTTGTATGGAGTAGTGACAGGCGCTGATTAATTTGACAGGACTAAACTAAAATGTATCTTCTGTCCTCTTCTTAATGAAATAGAAAGAAAAAGATGCACTGAACTTAAGACGCTGACAACACCTAAACCGCGGTCATTGTCAGATTGCATAGAAAAGAAAGAGAAGCGCGATGACACAACGCTTGTAATTTATTACAAAATATGAAGCAATTCTCTATTTACTCAAAATTGAGTTGAGTAATCGAAAATAAAAAGCAACCAAGTTCTGCATTCAAATAAGACGTTCTTGTTATTAATCAAATACGTAACGTATGTTGATATTTAATACAGATATTTTGGATTAGAACTCAAGGTAAGAGGTTAGTTTAACGTTGGTTTGTATCGAGATTTTTTTTTTCAAAACGTGTTTCGGTAACAACCAAGTTCTGGGAAATATGTTCAAAATTAACATTTATTTTTTTCGCTACCACAAACTATACAGATTTGGCAATTTTTTTTCTTAAGAAAAGCCTATTTTGGTCAATTGGGTCTTGTCAGCGCCTTAAATTTAGTTTAGTTTGTGAACAAGGGAATCGGCACCAATATGTATTTTATAACATAAGTAGATCAAAATTGTTTTTCTCCATTGCAAATCCGAAAAACAGTCCCATTCAAGTTTTATCTCGAAACCAAGGCAGCAAGGTTATTACTTAGTGATTTTAGTGGCATCCTTATATCACTGAGAACAGTTAAGGTTACAGTTTCGGTTCTTGAATACTTGATAAGACCCGCCACTGTTCAGTTTTACGCGTTGTTCGAACCTTTTATGTGATATTTATAGCTTTATTCCATTGGTACTATCGATTTTGTGTGCTCACACGGATTGTGTAATAAAATTGTATTAAAGGTGACTTTATAGGAAATGTTTTGTTTAATATACTTTTAATGAAATTTTGTCTGTAAAGGGGTGCTGAAAGGGGTAATAAGGATTGAATTACTCGTTAACGTCAAATAGAAAACGTGGGTTTGCGTATAAAATGTTGTTTGTAGGGTTCCGTACCCGAAGGGTGCTAAACGGAACCCTAAAAACAACATTTCATTTTTTTCAACAATGCCTCCGCTGTCCGTCTATCCGTCTGTCTGTCTATCAGCGGGCTGTATCTCATGAAGCGTAATTAGGTATACAGTGGAAATTTTCACAGATTGTGTATTTCTATTGCCGCTATAAGAATAAATAATAAAAATAAAATAAAATTAAAAATGAAATGGAGTCCCGATACAAGAAACGTGTTTTTTTTTCGTAATTTTTTTGGTAAATATTGTACGGTGGTACGGAACCTTTCGTGTGTGAGTCCGACTCGTACTAGGCAGATTTTTTTAATTCTACACAAAATGTTTTTGTTTCGTAGGGGGCTTCCAGCTGTGGCAATAAATCTATAATTAACACAACTTTTGGTTGTCACTACATTAAGCCTCTACAGGTTGAAATTGAAAACTTGCGACAAACTGAAATGGGACATTGTATACATCATTATTAACAACTTTTACTAAGGGACCAAAGCTGTAATCCCAAAAAAAAAATCTGCTTTTCATTTTGTTGAACTGAAAAAACTGCTGTCCCCTACATTTATGTTCGCAATACCTCATGGTATTGCGAACATAAATGTAGGGGACAGCAGTTTTTTTTTTTGGGATTGTAGCTTTGGTCCCTTAGTAAAAGTTGTTCATAATGATGAGTACAATCTCCCATTTCGATTTGTCGCATGTTTTCAATGTCACCCTGTATACATCTTCCAATTTATTTATCGTTGCAATATCAAAATCTACATAAATCTATATTGTGGGGCTCATGGGTAAATAATAACAGTCGCACGTGTCAATCGATCACGTTAAGCTACGCTTGGGTCCGTGGATGGGTGACCATCTTTACATACCAAGACCCCTCCGTGCCTAGGAAAGCACGTTAAGCCGTTGGTCCCGACTGGCATTTGTAGATCTTTGACAGTCGTTACGGGTCGTCAGAAGCCCAAAAGTCTGACGACCAGTCTAACCAAGGGGTATCGTGCAGTGGCGGTACCTTCATATAAGCCCAAAAATGCCTTACTAAAATGCTCGATAGAGAATTTATTGTACCTAACCAGTAGTTTGTGAGAAAATTGCGATGATACATACGTAGATACGTAGGTACCTACATACTCAGTCAAAAACTGAACTTTCTTTTTTTAAAATCGGTTAAAATTTTATTGGGCTTGCGTTATTTTGAAACCCTAGGCACGCCACTGGTATCGTGTAAAAAATCAAAATCAAAAGTCATTTATTCAAACTAGGCTGAAAATCAGCACTTTTCGAACGTCAAAGTTACATAAGACAGTCCCCCAAAAATGCCCGCCCGTCACCAGTAACTGGGTTGTGGAGGTCAGATGGGCAGTCGCTCCATGTAAAATACTGGTATTCAGCTGCATCCAGTTAGACTGGTAGCCGACCCAAACGTAGTTAGGAAAAGGATAGGCAGATGATGATGTCGAAATCTACGCACACGTCGACATTAAAGGCTCCTACATACTGGCGCGACACAAAGACACCGCGTGTAGCGCTACAAGCGGTGCCTTTGTGTCGCGACGCGTCGCGCGACAAGTCGCGCCAGTATGTAGGAGTCTTAAAGATTATTTCGATGAAATCTGTTTCGTTTTTTTTTCACTACGATTTCATCGATTCGATGTTAAATGGGGGCTTAAGGGAAAAGCCTTGGTGCCGACAGCTGTGCATATGAAATGATACGGTGAGCTACAGATTGTTGGTACCTTAATAACCCATTTCCCCCATTGGTCACTTACAATAACCGTGAGATTGTAACACCTGAAGGATTTCATGATTTTTAGGGTTCCGTAGTAAACAAGGAACCCTTATAGTTTCGTCATGTCCGTCTGTCTGTCTGTCCCCGCTATAGCTCAGAGACGCTTAGTACTAGAAAGCTCTAATTTGGCATAGGTATAATTAATCGCGCCGGCACACACTGGTCCCAAATGATAAAAAAGGGGACATTAAGAAATTTTTGACAAAAGGTCAACCGATTCAGCTTATTTTTTTTTTGTAGACAGCTGATGCAATTACAAATCACTTTTGTACATTGAGTTTTTGCCAAAAAAGCCGTATTTTCAGAGAAAAAAAATATTCAAATATTTTTTGTATGAAAGAAATCCTAATTTTGTCTTTATCTTCCAAGATTCAAACGTATTCAAAATAAAACTTAGCGCAGCTTGTAGAGGGGCTAATTTCTCACTACTTTGTCATAGACACTCAACTGCGATTTTGTGCTCCTTTTGAGTTACATGCACTTTAAATATTTTTTGTATGAAAAAATCCTAATTTTGTCTTTATCTTCCAAGATTCAAACGTATTCAAAATAAAACTTAGCGCAGCTTGTAGAGGGGTTAATTGTTCATCACTTTGCCATAGACACTCAATTGCGATTTTGTGCTCCTTTTCAGTTACAGGCACTTTAAATTTTTCGTTGTCGGATGAGCTTTACTAGTTTTTTGTAGACAGCTGATACAATTACAAGTAACTTTTAAAGATGTATTTTTTGTTAAATAAGCCGTATTTTCAGAGTTAAAAAATTAATTCAAAAAGTATTTCTAGTTCTGGGAGTATTTGTGGTAGCTTCTGATGTAGATGCACCCGCTTCCTCTTCGTACGATAAATTATGCTCTTCTACGTCTACTGAAATGTCCTCTATGGTATATTCTGGATCAAACAACATAGGAAAATTCACAGAAGTTAAAGTTGGCCACAAAATTTTAGACTCCAACCACTCCTTGTTTTTAACACCAAATCTTTCGTTTCTACCTGAATTGTCCCATCTTCTAGCTAGGTTTGACGTATAATTTTGGCAAAACTTTTTGATAATACTGAGCTCTTCGTTTGGAATTTCACTTGAAATACGATTTATAATGGTTTGACACAGTAAATCACTATTTTTAAGGCACCCACTATTACTCAAAAAAGAAAAAATGTCTAAATTAGTCACAAATGTAGTCATTTTGATACAAAAATGTTACAGGCAAATAAATAAAAGTTACAATGTGGTGATAGTTGATAAAAAATTGTGTTGTTTTTACGAGCACAAGACGCGTAATGAACAAAAACGGGTTCCGCTTGCCCTTATACTATTGATATATGACTCATTACCCAACTATCCCGTTACTTAATGGGGTAGTTAGATAATGGCTCATTACCTAACTACCTCATTACTTAATGGGGTAGTTAGATAATGAGCCAAATATTCTTGCAATTTGGATGAGTCACGAGAAAATAAAACATACTAAGATGTGCTCCTACATAAATACCGCAAAACTACAAAGGGAATTTTTAATTGCAATTTATATACCTATTCATCATTCAGCGTTTTCGACGCGTTCGACTAGATGACCAAATAGAGCCGAAATCGTCACTTATAGGGTAATTAAGCAATGACTCTATACAAAAAAAATTTTACATACGAGTCACACAATAACTTACCTGTACATAAACATGTCTAAATACGTTTTGAGATTTCCTTGTTTGTTTATTTGATACTGATAATTTCATATGTTTGTAAGAGTTACTCTACAAGCTGCGCTAAGTTTTATTTTGAATACGTTTGAATCTTGGAAGATAAAGACAAAATTAGAATTTTTTTATACAAAAAATATTTAAAGTGCCTGTAACTCAAAAGGAGCACAAAATCGCAGAAGAGTGTCTATGACAAAGTAGTGAGCAATTAGCATCTCTACAAGCTGCTTTAAGTTTTATTTTGAATACGTTTGAATCTTGGAAGATAAAGACAAAATTAGGATTTTTTCATACAAAAAATATTTAAAGTGCATGTAACTCAAAAGGAGCACAAAATCGCAGAAGAGTGTCTATGACAAAGTGGTGAGCAATTAGCTCTTCTACAAGCTGCGCTAAGTTTTATTTTGAATACGTTTGAATCTTGGAAGATAAAGAGAAAATTAGGATTTTTTCATACAAAAAATATTTAAAGTGCCTGTAACTCAAAAGGAGCACAAAATCGCAGAAGAGTGTCTATGACAAAGTGGTGAGCAATTAGCACCTCTACAAGCTGCGCTAAGTTTTATTTTGAATACGTTTGAATCTTGGAAGATAAAGACAAAATTAGGATTTCTTTCATACAAAAAATATTTGAATATTTTTTTTCTCTGAAAATACGGCTTATTTGGCAAAAACTCAATCTATAAAAGTGATTTGTAATTGCATCAGCTGTCTACAAAAAAAAAATCAGCCGAATCCGTTGACCTTCTGTCAAAAATTTCTTAATGTCCACTTTTTTATCATTCGGGACCAGTGTGCGGCAAAGTGGTAAAATAAAATCTGAAATATTTTTTTTAGGGTACTTCCCTCGCACGTAATGTGGGGATGATATTTTTTATCTGCTATACCATGGTGTGAATTATCGTTGGATAGGCCGTTCAAAAATATTGCGTGTCTGTGGACACCATTTTTTGATTCAGGGATCCGTTTGCGTAATATTAAGCTTTAAAGTGCACATTTTTGTTAGAGTCAAGTGTCCCCCCCTCTGTCAGGCAAATGATTGTTTATGGAGATGTGAAAAAAAAAAACATAGTCAAATTAAAAGTTACAGGTACAAGTTAACGAGCAATAGTCGACTAACTTAAATTTGCAGTTGTAGAATTGACCGTGACGTATATCGATTTATAGGAGAACATGTTTTTCAACTGCAATCTTAAGTTAGTTTTTCGGATAACTTCAAACCAACTACGGAACCCTTCATTATGGTCCGACACGCACTTGGCTGTTTTTCCAATGTTAACTCTGCCTCTGGCTTTCTTTTTTTCGTAGAATTTGTTATGGACTTAGGCTTGGCAAAGGAGCCAGCATTTTATTCAAAATATACAATTCTTCAAACTTCTATTGAAGTTTTAACGTGTATGTAACCAACTTGTGATTGTGTAAATGTATTTAACTTTTGTGGGATTGTCGAGTCTCAGTTGATACAACCGGTTCGTTCGATAAATTTGCCTGACTATGAATGGTATCGTGAATATAAATTAAATATTTTTCTATTAAGACGCTGACAACACCTAAACCGCGGTCACTGTCAAATTCCATAGAAAAGAAAGAGAAGCGCGATGACACAACGCTTGTAATTTATTGCAAAATATGAAGTAATTATCTATTTACTCAAAATTGAGTTGAGTAATCGAAAATAAAACACAACCAAGTTCTGCATTCAAATAAGACGTTCGTGTTATTAATTAAATACGTAACGTATGTTGATATTTGATACAGATATTTTGGATTAGAACTCAAAGTAAGAGGTTAGTTTAACGTTAGATTGTATCAAGATTTTGTTTTCAAAACGTGTTTTAGTAACAACCAAGTTTTGGGAAATATGTTCAAAATTGACATATATTTTTCCGCTACCACAAACTATACAGATTTGGCAATATTTCTTCTTAAGCGAAGCCTATTTTGGTCAATGGGGTCTTGTCAGCGCCTTTATGTTTAATAATCTCGTTGATTTGCGTTAGGTGTAATAAATGCTGCATGAAAAGTAAAAATGTTATCGTAGAGGTTCAAAGTTTGGTAAAATCCACAGCTCTTAATAACACACTTATTGTACTACTATTACAGCCAATTACGAATTTATAATGTACTTTAAAAAAAAATGCAACAGAAACTTAGAATAACTAAACATATTAAGTATTAGGAAGTGTGCAAGAGGAGTTGCGTATGAGTGTGTTAGTATTGTATTGTGTATATTGTATTATAGTATTGTGTATAATGTATACGTTTCAAATGAGAAGAAAGTCGATTACCCCTAGTATGCTACAGCCGGACAAAACCGAACAGCTATTCCTAGTGCTATTCGTAAAGATGGAACGTAATTTTAAATTGAAATTTAGTAAAAACGTTTAGTTGTATGTATAATACATACCTACAATCAAACATTTATGAACAGAGGTTTAAAAAAAAAAAGAAAACGGCCAAGTCGTATACTGGCGACCAAAGAAATTGAAGCAAGAATTATTATTTGAAGTACAATTTACGAAAAACAAAAGCATAAAAAATAGAAGAAATAGTATTTTTATTGGTATGCTAGCGAGCTATTTTAGTTTCCAAGCTGTAACAACTAATATGAACGATGATCCGTTTAGGTAAGTTACGATCGACGTACGCGCCCACAGCTTTAAGGCTTCTACATACTGGCGCGACTTGTCGCGCGACGCGTCGCGTGGCGATTCTGGCGCGACATCGCCACGCCATACCTTTCACACTAGCGCGACAGGCAGCTGGCGTCGCGGCGTTGTCGCGTCGCGGCCGCTACAGTCGCGTAGCGGGCGCGACGCGACAACGCCGCGACAAGACAAGATAGTATAAATAGCGGTCCAATCCAAACTGGCCTCAGTAGCAGGCATTCTTCGTCAGTGGATGAACGCAGGTCTGAGCGTGTTTGCCGAGTGAGGTTAGGTTCGATTTCCAGGTCGGTCGACATAACCCAACCTAACTTATGTAGCTAGACTTGACCACACGAGCGCGAATGGCAAAACTGACTGGTGGTGTGAAATTAAGTTTTAATCTAAGCGGTCACATAGAGAGACAAGAAAAGCGACTTTGTTCTATACTATGCATATTGAAGTAGTTTAATTTACCTATGACAAGTGTTGTGTGCCTATCTTATTATTTTTGTGATTTCTAATATTGGAAATATATTTTTATGTTAAACATTACATCCGTTAGTTTTATTCATTCTAATATATATTTACTACTTTTTGTATTAGATTCCAGTGGGTCTCATTGACTATTGCGTTTCCAAATTTGACATAAGCAAGTTTCACCAATTAAACTATTTCAGTGTATGCCCAGAAGCATTCTAAACCCTCTTGCAAAAGTTGAGTTTACTCGGTTTTATTCCAAAGTAAATTAAATCATAAGCAAAATTGTAAGTCTTCGTAATGTGAGTCTTATCCCATTGTGATAAGGTATAAATTAGGATGTATGACGAAATTAACTAATAAATGAATAATTTCTCTATTTCAATATAAAGGCTCCTACATACTGGCGCGACTTGTCGCGCGACGCGACGCGACACAAAGACACCGCGTGTAGCGCTACAAGCGGTGCCTTTGTGCATAAGATAAGCATTGCAATGATTTACTCATGGTTTTTGACGGCGCGCGGCATGCTCAAAGGCGTAGGTACCTTTTTGAAGCTGCCGCAAGCCAGCCGCTCTACTGCGCCGCGCGTATTATTCGCGGATTTTGACTCAAAACACGAATGTCTTATAATTTTATTTCATTTTTAACCGACTTCAAAAAAGGAGGAGGTTTCTCAATTCGACCGTATATATATATATATTTTTATGTGTTTTCGCCGACTTGTCCGTCAGTTGTAGAACGATCGATACGTATCTCGCCGAAATCTGCGCCCCTGTAGGTAAATTCCCAAAGTAGTACTTACAAGTTTACCCTCATATTTTATCTTTTCTTCTCCATCATCAGACCCTGATCACCATTTAGCTATAACCTATTTATTGAGACCAGTACAATGAGCCCAAACTCAAACTCAAAGCATTTATTTCAAATAAACCAATTACAGGCACTTTTGAATTGTCAAGGGTTCGGTCAGTCAGTCAGAAAGATGAAGCTAGTTGCCCATTCCAAAGCGTAGTAGGTACCTATGGAGAAGAACGGGCAAGAAACTCCAAGGACACTCTTTTAAATCAACGTATTATGGTTACAAAATATTGTTTACATCATTCATTTTGAAATTATACATGTGAGAACGATGCAATACGTAAAAGCGTCCGTAATAAAAAGATTACAACAAAAACAAAAGCAATTCAAAAATTAAAGTTAAAATAAGCCGTGGCAGCTAAGAGATGACCAGTCTCTACTGACGGCGCCCGTTCACGAACATGACGCGTGGATCAGCACCATTCAGCTCAACCATTTTGAAGGGAGCTAAATGATCCAACACACGCGCCACCATCAGCGAGACATTAGAGTGAGCAAGACATACTCCCAGCCACCAGGGCACATTCAAGTCAATGAAAGACGTATCCAGTAAATGGCAGCTTTATAGTACATAGTACTCACATAACAATGTGCTGTGCAGCTATACAATACTAAGAGATTGAATTTATACAATGCAAAGAGAGTTTTTAAAATCTTCAGCAGCTCCAACACTATTTTCAATACCTGATCAATTAGTTTTTGCGCCCTTGTGGAGCAGGACCAGCGTTGAGCCAAGCATTTTTATCAGCAATGTAATCCCCCAATTTATAATATGCTTGGCTAAATAGCGTGCGTTTTATACAAGATTTAAATTTCATCTCTTTCAGTTGAAGTATGTGGGGAGGTATTTTATTGTAACATTTTAAACAGTACCCCATGAAAGATGAGTCTACTTTAGCCAGCCTGAAACCTGGTTGAACTAATTGGTCCCTATTTCTAGTGAAATAATTGTGTCTTTCACCTCTTTTACTAAAAAGATGTAGATTTTTCCTTACGTACATGATGTTTTCATAGATATATTGACAAGGTACCGTCATGATGTTAATTTCTTTAAACAGTTCCCTTAGAGAGTCGCACCTGCGGAGGCCATATATGGCTCTGATGGCTCTTTTTTGCAGAATAAAAATAGACTCGATGTCTGCAGCCCGTCCCCATAGTAAAATACCGTACGACATAATACGATACCTGCGCTGTAAGTTTGTGAGTGAGGTAAATATGGGTTATTCCACTAATCCCCATTGGCAATCCCCATCCCCATCCCCATTTGTAAACTTCAAAAAATCCCCATTATGAACTCTATGAGACCTCAATGGGATTTGTGGAAGAAAGGTTCACAAATCCCTATTGATGGGGATTAGTGGAATAATCCGTAAATATCAACTAGAAAAGAGCTGATAATCTTCAAATGACTGAACTGATTTTCTTGAATCATAGCTAAGAACACTCTCGATTATGTCGCCTTTCAAACAAAAAAAAACAAAATCGGTCCATGCATTCGGGAGCTACGATGCCACAGACACACACACACACACACACACACACACACACACACACACACACACACACACACACACACATACATACATACATACATACACACACACACACACACACACACATACATACATACATACATACATACAACACACACACACACACACACACAGACAGACAGACAGACACGTCAAACTTATAACACCCCGTCGTTTTTGCGTAGGGGGTTAAAAATAAGAAAATCAACAAAAATAATAATTACTGAAAATTTATTTCAAACTCGAAAATCGATAAAAAGGTACATAAGTTAGGTTGGGTTATTATGTCGACCGACCGGGAAATCGAACCTAACCTCGCTCGGTAAACACGCACAGACCTGCCTTCATCCACTGACGAAGAACGCCTACTACTGAGGCCAGCTTGGATTGCACCGGTATTTATACTATCTAGTCTTGTCGCGTCGCGCCCGCTACGCGACTGTAGCGGCCGCGACGCGACAACGCCGCGACAAACGCGTAGCTAGCGCGACGCCATATAATAGGCATAATTTCTGTGTCGCGGCGCGACAGGTCGCCCCTGTGTGTAGTGGCGCGCGCGTTTTCATAGAGATTGTTCTACGGATATAATGTCGCAGAATCGCGTCGCGCGACAAGTCGCGCCAGTATGTAGAAGCCTTTATATTTTACGCACAAAAAACTCATAGGTACGTAAACTCGTTCGTGCCAATACAAGTTCTATTGTTATTAACATAAATTAAAATGTGCTACAGTGTGCGTAATAAAAATAACCTATAAAAACTAATAAGGCATAACTCGCACACTTGTGAAAAAATATCGAGAAAAAAAAACTTTGCATCACGCAGGTTTGGTCTAAAAATCAAGGTGTTGCTCCGGTCGGCCAAACATCAGGGTGGAGGGGTAACCCCTCTCTAATACCGCAGCGGGGCGCCCCCTCCTCCGCAGTCTATACTCGAGTGCATTATACACGTAACCCTCCCTAGCGGGCCCTGGAATATCCTGTATAGTTGTGCATATTTAGTGTAGGCCTAATTTCTACCCCCGTCGCATGTACCCCTATTGATTTGCGAGGGATGCGGTGGAAGGGTTAAATTTACCTTTGCCAAAATTGTTCAGTCACGATGATTGAGCGGTTTCGGTAATCAAAGAGATCGATCGTGTGCAGTAGGGGCCGCTTTTTTGTTAATTTTCTGTTCGGCGACACATTTTCCATTGGCTTAGGTTTAAGCACAGTGCTTCTGGGTAAAATTTAGGCACTAAACACTTTACGTGATTATTTAACATGCATGACGTAACTTTAGTTTAAAATTGATAATACTTTTTGGTAAGTTGCTATTGGTGCCGATTGCCTTGTTCACAAACTAAACTAAATTTAAGTTCAGTGCATCTTTTTCTTTCTATTACATTAAGAAAAGGATAGAAGATAAATTTTAGTTTAGTCTTGTCAAATTAATCAGCGCTTGACGTAAAATGACGTAATTTTAGTAGGCAAGTTTTTAATCACGTCTAAACTTGTATGGAGTAGTGACAGGCGCTGATTAATTTGACAGGACTAAACTAAAATTTATCATCTGTCCTTTTCTTAATGAAATAGAAAGAAAAAGATGCACTGAACTTAAATTTAGTTTAGTTTGTGAACAATGGAATCGGCACCATTACCGGCTATGTATAATAATAATCGTTTAACTGTCTCGTATGACTAGTGGTTGCAAGCGCTACTGCTGAGTATGAGGTCCTGGGTTCGATTACCAAGTCGGGCAGTGTTTATTGAGTTTTATATCTGGAATTTCTCAGTAGCAGCCCGGAGTCTGGATTTGTGCCCGGTGGATGGTAATAGGCTCGCCCCCTATTGCATGGGATTTAAACAGCCACATTTATGCAAAAAAAGTCATGGAAAACTTCGACAAAAGAGTGCGTATGTGCCAGCTAATCCATGGCCATTCACCTGATGTGCTGTTCCGTACATAACTCTAGCCGGTGTACTTTATGATTCAATAAAGAAATTATAATAAAAGAAAAAAAACGGTGTGTTCTGTTTAATTCAAATCTTGCGTAAATTTTGGGACATTCTTTAAAAGGGGCACATGTACGTACAATAAACAGCTTAACAATTAAAATAGGCACAGTTGCTGCAGGCTAGAAATAATAAATTAACATTGAGTAGAAACTAAAAACTAAATTAAAACGTAAATAAAAGTAAAATAGCACGTTAGCGGTTCTATTTATTACAGACAAGTAGATTCTTCTGATTGTGCATAATCTATGGTTACAAAATATTTGAGTATATTTTTTTACAGTTTAGACGCTGACAACACCTAAACCGCGGCCACTGTCAGATTGCATACAAAAGAAAGAGAAGCGCGATGCGATGACACAACGCTTGTAATTTATCGCAAAATATGAAGCAATTATCTATTTACTCAAAATTTAGTTGAGTAATCGAAAATAAAAAACAACCAAGTTCTGCATTCAAATAAGACGTTGTTGTTATTAATTAAATACGTAACTTATATTGATATTTAATACAGATATTTTGGAGAACCCAAGGTAAGAGGTTAGTTTAACGTTATTTTGTATCGAGATTTTTTTTCAAAACGTGTTTTGGTAACAACCAAGTTCTGGGTAATATGTTCAAAATTAACATATATTTTTTTCGCTACCACAACACGCTAATAAAGATTTGGCAATTTTTTTTCTTAAGAGAATCCTATTTTGGTCAATTGGGTCTTGTCAGTGCCTTAAAGCAATTTAATTTAGAGATACGTTTTCTATTTTATCTATTGTACAGAAATGAGCCTAAGAATGTAAAAATATAGGTTAACAGTTACATATTTGGAATTTGTGATGGTTTTCGGAAAAATGTCATATTATATTTCCAACAATGTTCAATCGTGCACAGTTTACTAAGAAATGTCAAAGACAAAAACATCCTGCGTACGTTTCAAAGACTGTCACATCACAGATGTTTTTGTGACGTCATTCTGAAACATTCTCCTTGATTTTCTTTTGGGTACTCCCGTTTTACTATCGACTCCTATTATAATATTTCTTAACAAATGAATCGACCGAAGAATGTGGAACTAAAATGTCGGCCTTTGTCGCTCGACCAAAATATCTAGGTCTATAAACCGTCACCTACTTTTGACCGCATTCGAAATAACGGTCTAGTGTTCCACCAATGCCATTAACGATCCAAATACTAAACGATCTAAGCCTAAAACGTATCTAAAAATTGTAATTGCAGTACTATTAACAATCACCTCACGTACAAAAACCGAACGTCCGAAACGGTTCACCTAGTTTTCCAGCCGCCCCACTCTGTGCAAGATTGATTTTCTCTCACGCTTTTCGCTTGCACTTTCAGTGGGGGTGTGTGTTTCTGTCTCGCTCTCGAAAGCCTGTGTGCCTCCCGCGCCGACCTTGAATTCGGGAGGCACACCCAGTGGGTGGGATGCGTTGTCATATACAGGCTCTGTGAGTGTGCGTCGGGCCCTTGGAATGGGGTTAGTCGTCCTCCCCCCGTGATGTCGTTTTCACTTGCATCCGGGCTTTGAAGCTTATATCTACGGGTGGGGAACTCAATTTTCAATTTGATTTCGCATTCGCTCCGAATTTTCGGCTTTCGCTCCCGGATGTTGGGGAAATCGCAGATGTTTGTGTTATTTTCGTGGTTTTTTTTTCTCTCATCGTGATTTTTAATATCGGCCCGTTTATTATTTTTATTACGTTTTACTTAATTTTCATTGACTTTCTAATTTCGAGGGAATTGGATTTTTAAAGTCGTTATAAGCTTGCATGTGTTTCGGCTGGGTCCCTTATAAAACATACATACATAGAGGTTTTAAACAATTATTTGCATTTGTTGATTTTATCTTGCAATTGAATTTATTTGTTACTAAATACACATAATCAGCCTATAATGTTCCCACTGCTGGGACACAGGCCTCCTCTCTGTGAGAGGGAGTGGGCCGTAATCCACCACACGGGCCCAGTGCGGGTTGGCAGTTTATACTAATCACAAAATCCATAGCTCTTAAAAATACCTTAACATACTTATTGTACTACTATTACAGCCAATTACGGATTTACAATTAAATTTCTTAACAAAACAAAAAAGAAATTGCAACATAAACTTAGACTAACAGAACATAGGTTCTTGAAAACTCGCGTGAAGTGTTAAGAATTGTGCAAGAGGAGTTGCGTGTGAGTGTGTTAGTATTGTAATCCACCACGCGGGCCCAGTGCGGGTTGGTAGATGTCACATGTCTTCGAATTTTTGGTTCTAGGACATGCCGGTTTCCTCACAATGTTTTCCTTCACCGTTTTTGAGAGCAGTGGTGATGAAATAGTTTGCACAAAGTAAAGCGCCTGTCTGGGTTCGAACCTACGACCTACAACTCGTAAGTCGCAGCCCTTACCACTGGGCCACCACTGCTCTCACTAAATATTGGTACATAATTGCGTTGCACTGATCACCTTGCATTGTGAAACGACAAAACGTCAAATCGAAATACACACAAACCGCATCTGTTTCTATTTGCTAAGGGCTGTGTCAATTAGAACGCACGACGCTACATCATGACCACTACTAAACACACGAATTCAACAAACGTATGAAAATGTTAAACACTGTCGTGCAAAATCATCACCGTGTTTCGCATGACAATGCTATTAAAAATAGCTTTCACACGTGATTTAAACATTTTATTGTTAGTAATTATTTGGTAGAACATGAAGTTTTACGTGCAACACAATAAAACTAGCACCATTTGATTGACAAACAAAAATTACGTTCTGACTACGAATGACATTTATATGAATATGCAATTGTTATTCTTCTTTGTTCATTGTTGTGCAAAAGTTTAAAAAAAAAAAATCCACGTTTTCAAAACACGTTGCAAATATAAATCTATGAGACAAGGAAATAAAGATTTAGAGCATTGATTATTTAGGGACGTCCTCTATGGGAGACTCCAATGTTCAGCAGTGGACATTTACGGGCTATAAATGGATAGAAGTTTATTGTTTAATAAACGTCCAATTTTCATGTTATTGGTTGAATAACGTCATTGTTAAAACTAAATTCAATTGTAATCCCGGTTTTGACACACAACTCAAACTAGCTCCACGAAAATGAAAACGTGTCTATCACATATTATTCATTTAAAGAGCACCATAGACAATGAATAAACAAATATTATAACTAGCCTCATTGTGAATAAATGGCACACATACGTTACAATTCGATCAATAACTTTTTGTCATTGAAAATTGTATGTTAGTATTGAATTTATAAAGGTATTCTACATAAAAGAGCGGATCGTAACCATCCTTCTAAAGTATTCAGTTGCTGCTGACCTATTTACGCGTCGCTCCGCGTTGCAATGTCGTATGGTCACAGGGGGCCTCAAATGATGAGAACAGCATGTTTGGGTTAACACACGACGGAATTGGGACGCACCGTGCCACTAAATAAACTGGTGTGATAAAACTGAATTAGATATTATTATTAGTTGTTACTTTGTAAGTGGCACGTTTTGTCCGCCCGCACTGTAATTGTTGAGACAGAAAAGTGGACAATCGTTTTTGCACTTTATTTTTGAAAAACAAGTTTTTGTTGTATTTGATTCCTAAGGCAAATAAAAGGTTAATATTGCAAGTTTGTGTTCTCGACCTAGAATTTGACACAATGTGAACTTTCTCGAAGATTTTTTCAGCATTTAAAAAATTTTGAATTCATGATAACTTTGCTAGGAATCTGAATACTTTTTTTCTGAAAGAATATTTATTCAGTATTTCTTAAAAACAGGCCCATTTGACACACAAATCTACATTAGAATTATCACAACGTAGAAATATAGCGGCGGTAGCCTGCACACATGCACGATAACGTTTGTAGGTCCCGAAATGGGGCCAATGTCAGTTGTGTTGCAAGCTGCGCGAGCGACCAATGTCGTTCGCTCATTTCCTCGTTAAACCGCGGCGCGGCGCAGGCGCAGCCCGGTGGGCGCATGCGTTGTGAAACTGCAGTGGCTTATGCGTTGATGATGTTAAGCTTTTTGATGGAGCGTGAAATGAGATTAAAGGAGAATTGTAATAGGGTTACTTAATATGAATAAACTTGGCAGTGTGCTATGAGGAGGGCTGAATCTTCAGAGCACCATGTACAACGCTACGCTTCTTATATATTTTTTGATTCAGGTAGTACTGAATTAATTGGTAATACTCCAGAAGATAGGCTCTCGTCAATTTAATAAAAAAAATATGATGTAGGTATTCTCTGGTTGGGGTTTGTGTACCTAAGATTATCACATATTTCAAATAAAAATTCTGTTTGCAGGAATGGAATACTCTGGTAGGTAACTGATGAGACAAATTACTACTTGCGTATTTTTTCATTTATTGTGAGCTTAATTTTCAAGGTTTTATATTTCCCACGAGGAATTTTATTTAGATTTAATAGTACACTGACATCTTTGTACAGTTAGTTTAATAAAATAACATTATCATTCTTCAAAATTCTAACCTTACTTAATTTTTAGTCAAGTGAGATCTGTTGAAAATATTCCTGCAAATGCATCATTCATTTCATCCACCACACATATTCATTCACTATTTTAAAAGTAGCCACTTTATCTTTATTCATAATATTATGTATATCTTCATTCACCTAAAAACCCATACAAAATCCTTCAAGGTTGCGCCTGTTAGTTGGTTAACGACATGATCCATCAATTTACATACATTACACAGATATTCATACAATATAATAATATATAAAACGTACTTAAATACAATATTTCCGCATCTTCTTTATATAAATCAGTATCATTACTGTCATTTTTCAGTTGTGTTGCGCTGTATTTCAATACACCGCAACGCAACGAAACTGAAACATGACTTTTGAAAGTAAGAAAAGAGAGTAGGTAAAATACACCAGCAAAATACATTACTAAAAATAAATTAAACACTACAAAATATACAATAGGCGGTTTTATTGCTTTCTGCGAAAGGATTTCAGAGGGGTAACTTTGACAGTTCAACAACATTCATTGCGTTATTTACCTAGTTGAGCGGATACATTTTTCGAATATACGAAGCAATGGATAAGAAATATTCTTCAAAATCATTCAGATTGTGATTTATAGTGTGTTACGAAATTAGAGTTTGAGACTCAGGCTTCTTATGTTATTTGTTTTTTCGAAATTTAACCCTAGAACTGGTCACTAGAGTTGAATTTTGCTTGTAAACAAAATCAGGTTTTCAGCTTGTATCGTTTACGTATATTTCCGTACTCAATTATATAATATGGTTTTCTATCGTGCAAAGGGCTTGAAGGCACCTGTCTGATACTAGATTACAGTAGATATATCGGATTTATAATTGATTGGTGCCACTTTTCGTAGTGGCGTATCTATTTTAAGTATACAACTAGTTACGTAGGTACAGCGTGTCAAAGTTTTGTAGGTTATTTTATTATGCCCTTCTGTTTCTGGACAAAAAAAGAAACGAGTAAAAATTGAGAAGACATTGCCTTTTGAATATAAGAATATTTACAATGACTTATATATAGCAGGTGAAATGCAATACAAGTAACAAGAAAAAAAAAAAATTACAACTGGTAGTGGCTATATCGGCGGGTACATACAAAAAGCTGCCTTTATTAGCAAGAACCTATTAATATTCTACAACAGAATGAAATAGAACATAAATAGACTACGTTCAAGAGTACGTACATGCTCAGTCGCCGCCTGCACACAAAAACAGTCGCGATAGGAAAAATAAACTGATTAAAAACACGTTTCTGCTCGAAAATGCGCTTGAAAATATTTTCCTTCATTCAACTTTAGTGTTCAAAATGCGTAGCAAAGTGCTACGAGAACTCGTAGCGTTTACAAATCTCGTAGCACTCGTAGAACCTAGGTATTCTAGATTTCTTCGAGTTCGTAGAATTGCTTCTGTTGACAAAAATATGGATATAATTCAAGAAATAAATGGATATTAGTAGCGTCTAAAGCATTTTCACTTTATAAAAATGACACATTTGATTATTCTACGAATGATTTGTTAGTAAAATGAGTGCTATAGCTATAAAACGTACCAAATAGATCGAAGAACGATCCCGAGTCTTTGAAATAAATCCGTGAGCGGGGTTTGTAGCTGGCTGAGCAACGTTGTGCCTCGACTATGGGCTGGTGGAATGCTTACATTTGTATAAGAAATAACGTGGATAAAATAAATAAATAATGATTTTTGTTGTAATTTACAGAGAGTAAAATATCGCGGTGCAAAATTTTGTACAAAATGTTTATTAATAATAATTTTAAAAGTGATATTTAAGTACGAAGTAGTAGGTAATAGTTTTGTTATTATAAAGGAAAACATTCCTGAAACTAATAGTGCAAAACCTCGGATAGAGAACTGAGAAAAATAAGGAAATTTAAATAAACACACACACACACACACACACACACACACACACACACACACACACACACACACACACACACATAACATCACGCCTGTATTTTCCGAAGGGTTAGGCAGAGGTGCACCTATAGTACATAAAACCCAATCCATAAATAGAAGCTTGAAATTATATTTTATCAGAAAGTGTGTTTTTAATTGAAAATATTTTTTGTGGTTTATAAATTCTACGTCAATATCGTACCTCTGTGTGTAACCACATACCATATAAGCTGTACCATACAGGCTGTAGAGTCTACAGCATAAGACCAAATGCCCAAGTAGGTAAGTAGGTATCTATGTACTTTTAATTAAAACGCACATGCGTTCGTTACGATATCAGGGAGTACGGTTGAGGTAAATATTATATTAATTACATGGTTTATTCCTCCTGTTCCATTTTTAGAGGAAAATTTATCAACCTAGCTACGTGTTCTATGATTAATCTTGTTCAAGGGCCTTCCTGTAAAGTTACATGAACATGTAAAACCAACTGTAGGTACGTACATAAACTTAAACATTAATTGGAACAATAGGGGAAAATCGCTATTTAATTTCGCCAACTGCGGGTTCACATCTTTTTCACATAAATGTGCCTACATTACTCTATGATGATATGGTATTTGACTGTTATTTTTTATATAGATTTTTCGAAACCTAGAAAAAAATTAGGCCACAGTAAAAACAAATTGTTTAAATATCTATAAAAATGGCGAAGTTGTTTGCGTTTTAAAGTCTATGCTAAACAGAACAGCACTACTAGCATCTGACGTCACTACACAGGAGAGCCATAACAACTTCGCGTCATTCAGTACAATGATCGTTTTGTGTGACAAGGATAGAAAAATAATTTCAAAAGCGTATAACTTCTCTATTTTTCCATTTATTTTTTTATAGCGAAACGTCTCTTTTTAGTATTTAAAATAAGTATTCATTCATGTATTTCTTTGATAGTAGTCAAATACCTTATTGTCATTCTTATACGTAAGGCTCTGCCATTGCATACATAATTTTAAAACTAGTGGTTTTGAAACGGGTTTTTTTTAGGCCACCCATTGTATATTTTGTAGTGTTTGACTATTTTTTTGTTATGTATTTTTGTGGTGTACAATAAAGTATCTAAAAATAAATATATACTTTATTGTACACCACAGAGAGCAGGGGTGGCCTAGTGGTAACGCCCGCGACTTACGAGTTGTAGATCGTGGATTCGAACCCATACAGGCGCTTTACTTTATGTAAATTATTTCATCACCACTGCTCTCAAAACGGTGAAGGAAAACATCGTGAGGAAACCGGCATGTCCTAGAACCAAAAATTCGAAGACATTTGACATCTACCAACCCGCACTGGGCCCGCGTGGTGGATTACGGCCCACTCCCTCTCACGGAGGGGAGGCCTCCAGCAGTGGGAACATTATAGGCTGATTATGTATGTTATGTATGTATGTATGTATGTATGTAAATAAATATATAAACGCAAATCGCCAGTTATTGGCACATATTAAACACAAAATTACCATTTTTATAATAGTAAAATCTAAAAAAATATACCTAAGCAAATAGGTTTCAAATCTATTTGTATACCTAATAAAATAATACCATTCATAATAATTAGAATTACCTTCAAATTAGTTTTCAAATATTTTTTCTAAAGAGGTTGTTTAATTATAAATTGCTAAAAATAGGAAATAATAAACAAAGGATCGTTTAAACGGCATTCAAAGCAGTGATTGAAGGTCGTTGGGTGCTAAAAAAAGCTGCGCGAATATCATTAAGCCTACATTTGTTTATGAATATGCAAGCATTCGTAATGTATTTACATATAGATGTATGAGAATTTTGTTAAGCGGTTTGTATTGTATTAGCAACTATTTAGATATATAATATTTGGTTTTATTTTATGAGCTCTATGGAAGCGGATGTTAGCTGTGCAACTATTGAAAACAACCCATCCAATTTCGTTAAACACATTAATTTTTTTCTTATTTTTTAACGTAAGTAATATTCATTAGAATATAAAACAAGTCACGCTGCTGCCCAAAAAAAAAGTTGCAGCCGTAAACTAAATAATTCTCATAAAAAATGTAAACTTCAAATTCTAACTACAATCGCTGGTTGCTATCGATCGTCGTGTAATCGGAGTGCGTGCGGGCGGCCTTCCGTAGCGCATACGACCGCGGGTCCAAGGCTAACCGTATTTTGTTCCGCGCTCCGTGAGTAATGACGTAATAGTATAAGTACTCCGGCTATCTATAGTGCGACCGGCAGATACGCGTGGCCTATATCGATACAATAGACAAAATTATTGATAAAAAATATCTTGAGCATGCAAGAACCTAATACTGAGCCCTGTGACATTCCACACACTTGAACTAATAAAATACCTATCTCTCACTATAGCCTTGAGCAGTAATCGTTAATCCCGAAATACATAATTTACTACACTTTCAACGAAACCGTAAACTAAAAAGAAACTTACGAGAAAAGTGAGGAAAACAAACAACGTACTCGGAAGGTTTAGTGAAATCTAGATTAAAGTAACGCCATCTGTTATTTTGAAAGAGTACTAGTTACTCACTATGTTGACGATTGAAACGCACATAATAATGTGTTCGTTGTTCGAATGCTGCGTCTACGTTTAACACTGATATCTTTGTCTTTTTCTGATTAATTAAATTAGTAAGTGTTAAAAATAAATCACGTTGACGCAAGATTAACACTGTTATAGTTTCGAGACCAATATATATTACGATGCGATAAATCCCTATTCATTAATATCAGGTTAGAACGATGTAATTATCGTATTGACCCATTTTTATTTCAGTGGGCCAAGGTTACCCCAATGGGTTAAGGCCACGTTAGAATTGAGACAACTCTTTTCAAACAATTTACACTAACTTTGTAATAGTAATAATGTTCCTGATATAAGAAATAATTACAATAATGTTTAATTTTTGAGCTAAAGGTTCGGATGATAATTTTGTTTTCATAATTTCAGCCGAAACAAGGGTAATATCTCCGTGTTACTATGAAATTGTGTATACAGTATAAGCAATTTACTCTTAAGCTAAATATAAAACGAAAATAAACTCTACCCGATCCATAATCAAAATACACATACTTAAGACGTTCCCCTCGTATGCTTCCGAGAATTGCTCTGGGACCAGTTACCTTGACTTTTGTTTATTGTTTATTGCATCGCGTGGGCTGGGACTTACGATGTTTAATATATTCTTCTAATATATAAAAATAGACAATAGGGTTATCAGGATTAGTCGAGATTCATCAAATAGCGGCTCGACTTTTAACAGCTTTGGGATTGGCGTATTTAACTTTAATCTGGATTTTTGAGCTTTTTGTGACCTAGCTGTCCAGAATGGCTAATTTTCAGAGCGCATACTCGTTTTATTTTTATAAAAAGGTTTATTTTGTTCATTCGATAATAGTTCGTGTATTTACCCGATTATTAGGGATCCTTTGTAAACAAGGAACCCTTATAGTTTCATGTCCGTCCGTCTGTCTGTCCCCGCTGTAGCTCAGAGACGCTTAGTACTAGAAAGCTGTAATTTGGCATAGGTATACATACTAATCACGACGAAAAGTGCTAAAATAAAATCTTAAAAATTTTTAGTGTACCTCCCTTGCACGTAATGTAGGGATGATATTTCTTTTTCTCGTCTTTCCCCTGGTGTGAGATATCGGTGGATAGGCCGTTAAAAAATATTGCGGGTCTGTGAACACCACTTTTTCATGATTCAAGGATCCGTTTGCGTAATAATAGGCATTAAAGTGCAAATTTTTGTTAGGGTAAAGTGTCCCCCCACAGCTGACCGTGGCATATATCAATGTATGGGAGAACATGTTTTTCAACTACAATGTTATGTTTGTTCTTGGGATAAATTCATCCTAACTTCCCAACTACGGAACTCTTCATTGTGCGTGATCCGACACGCACTTGGCCGGTTTTGTTAGAGATAGTTTTGGAAAATATCTTTTGCCTTTAAAATACAAAACGTAACCTGAAATCAATTATTAAAGTGAAAGATTAACATCAAAATTTGCTTGTTCCAGGACGCCAATTCAAAGCTCACAAGGTGATCCTGGCAGCATGCAGCAAACACTTCCAGGAGTTGTTCGACACAGCGCCCCCAAGTCATGCAGGCGCTTGCTACGTCATTCTGGAGGCCACCACGGCCGACAACATGCAGGCACTCCTCGAGTTTATGTACAAAGGCGAGGTGCATGTTAGCCAGGATGCGCTCTCCAGCTTTCTCAAGAGTGGGGAGAATTTGCAGGTACTTTTATCAATCACTTATCCACTGTATATGTTTTTATCGTATTAATAGATGAACCCACTTATCTTACCTCACTTTCAATACTTATTTCGACGATTTTCTGCTAATCGAGTATCCTAGTTTACTTGGATGATTTAAGATTTTCTGTAGAATCAAGCGCATCGCTTGTACTACGGCAATCTACACCAAAAAAAGTGCTACAGCAGACAAACTAGATGGACGAATAAAATTAAAAACATCTAAAGAATAAAGAAAAATAACTGATACAGTTTACAACAAGGGCGTAATACTAATATTTCTGGAACTAAAAATACACAGCTCTTACAAATTAAAACTTTTTGAAGAAATCTATGCATTAAGGCCAAAGCTACACATGTGTATTGTATTTACACATACATCTACTGATCTATGTGTAAATACTACTGTATTATCACGTTAATACCCAATAATTTATTGAGATGCGTCGATCAAAATCAAAGCTGTCCTAATTTAGAATATTGCGTTTCCAGGTCAAAGGCCTGTCGATGGAGATGTCACAGGATGCTTGGGTGAAGCAACAAACCCAGCAGAATTCTGGAGATCGCCATCAGGCCCGCATAAAGACAAGTCCGGTGTCAGGGTCAGGGAACTGTGAGGTACAGGAGTCAGTGGCTCCGTCTTCGCACACAGCCACGTTCGCACCGATCATGCCACAGTATGGGATGCCGATCCATGGCAGCGGCAACATGGGGCGGTATGCCCCACCGGCACACTTGCCAATGCACGCGGGTGGGCACCGCAGACCAGCGCCGCCCAAGCCGTCTCCGTCTCAGAGCCCACACGCCAGGAATTACAGGTAATTAACAAATATGACAAAAATATTGGTCTTTCCTATTATCATTTACAAATTGGAGAATTTGGTGTTGCCAATAAAATTTATTTGGTTTTAGAAACATGTCTAATGTAAGGATTGCTTGTTTGGTAAGAAATAATAACCAGACACCTCTTGATACGGTCACACTGTATTGTCTGAATAAAAATAGAGTGCAGATTTGAATATGTCAATATTACCTTAGCCTTGGACAAAATAATATTTCGTGTATAGATTTGCGTAATAACGCATATCTGGGAGCAATGTATCGTTTTCGAGGGTACAGCTGTTTAAATAAATGCCAAAATAATGGATCTACTTTGCCAGTTTTCGAAGTTACTGATTTACAATATGGATAATATTGGATGTACTTATATATTGTTAGAATAATTAAAAGTAAGATTCGGTAAATAAAATATTGAAATGGTTCTTAAAATTCCAGTCAAGCATTATGCTAAACAAAATCGAACTTGACCTGGAAATGACGCATCACGAAATGTGTATTTACCATGTAACACAATGAATATAACATTTCAATAATCGATTCTCCTCTTTGTTTCTGTATAACTCCAGGATCTCAGACCTATCAGTGTCTGCAGCTACGTCAACTATCTTATTCTTTCTTCTTTATACGGTCGGTCAGACCTTCAGTGCTGAAGACCGTGATACATCTTGTTGATGTCTTCTACTTCAACTATAGACGAGTCTATAACAAGATCTGCTGTAAATTCCAGGCAAAGCTCATCATCATCACACTGTGGCAGCGTGGCCGATGAGCCCGACACCCGCTCTTCCCCGGGTGCTGGCGCCCGCTACGAAGAGAACCCGCCTGACTGCACCTCTACCCTCGGCAACCCAATCAAGAACAACGGATACGAACGCAGCGCCTCGGCCAATGACGACATACCTGAACGCTTAAACAATGACCAAGGTGCTGAAGGTAGGTTTTAGAAAATTATGTATTTGCGTGATGATTTGGAAGAGGGAACTAAATTTTAACAACTTTTTGTACTAACTAAGCTTCTATAACTAAAAGTGGAGCTTCAATCAAAGCACCCTTGGCCAGTCATTCTTTACAGCTTTCAACAAGCTCTCATTATCATTATCAGCTCATAAACATCCACTGCTGAAGATAGGCCTGTTATCGCTGCAATGAACGGTCATCAGGGAAACTTCATGTCATTAACTTCATCATCATTCATTATCATCTTCTTCCATAATCACCACGCATGGCGAATGAAAGTTTGGTGACCGCAGAATGACGTTATCTCAAGAGGATGTTGCATCCTCTTGAACACCTTGGTCACCTTTAAAGACACCCATTAGAATATTTCTGTGGGTCTCTTTTTGCCCCTCTGGGCGTGACCAATTCTTCGCCAAATACACAGCTTTACCAGTTCGCATGCCTAGCTATAGCCTCGTAAGGCCCAACGACCTAATTTAATGACAAAAAAATTTTCCCGAGACACTATTTAAAATCATTTAAATTATATATCTAATCATAAAAATATATATCGACCTAAATTTGGGTTGGGCCTTACGAGGATAGATCGTTTTTGGTAGTGCAGGTAGTGTCGTAAAAAAAAATTTGTTTAAATTTCACAAAGCTATAACGAAATATCTCCATTGTTTTAGATTTACGGATAAAGAATGAGAACGACTACCAGCCGCAAGGATACAACAACTCTCCACCACCGGCGACATCGCTACCGAACGCTAACTACCACGATAAGCCAATGGAAACGTCGCCTGTACCGCCTAAGCCAAGCCCCGATAACTGGCCTGTCAAACTGATCACCAGCAAGTCTGGTGGAATCGCTACTGCTGACGGTGAGAATAATATTGTTTTAGGAAGAGCACTTGGAACTACGTTCGAGCTTGAATTAGAAAAAAAAAACCTCCATCATTATAGCTGACCAGAATCAAACTTGTCCATGAGCACACAGTTGCAACAAGCTAGCAATGCTCGTAATTGAGTATGAATAATTGATTTATCAGCCACTCTAAGTATAATTTTAACACGTGCCAACAAAATTTCCAGGTAAAAAGCTGAAATGCCCATATTGCGAGAGACTGTACGGATACGAGACGAATCTGCGCGCCCACATCAGGCAGCGGCACCAGGGAATCCGCGTGCCGTGCCCGCACTGCTCGCGCACGTTCACGCGCAACAACACCGTGCGGCGCCACATTGCGCGCGAGCACCGCCATCAGGTCACGCCCCACCTCCCCAACCAAGGCCCCCTCCATAACCATACGCAGTAAGAACCCACGAAGTTTTATTCTCAATCAAATTTCAACCGAACTACCTCTGCTATTTAAGACCGGCCCGGGCGACTGTCTTATCTACCTCTGAATGCGTTACCATAAACTGCCGGCTAACGATTGGATTACGAAGACGGTGTCAACTATGTTATCAACTCATGGTCGCCCGTGCCGAGTCTCAAACTGTGTATAACACGCGTACAATAATATACCTCGTTGATGCATATTATGTAATCAGTATCTACCTCAGAATTTGATCTTAAGATTTTTTAAGGTTTTGAAATTGTGCGATAATTGTTACTTAATTTAATATTCATGTGTGACTTTGAATGGTTGCTCAGTACTCGTCTCTGTCTGGTACCATGTTTGAAAAATATCGTACCTTTTATTGCACCCTCATTTCGTTTAAGTACCTTAATATTTTTTTGCAAGCTTTAGTAATATGTCCAGTTGACTGTGAGAAGAAGTTACCTTTATAGACGATTTATTTTGTGCTCTCGGTCGAGTTATGACATAGCTTATATAAAATACCTGAGCTAGGGAATCTTAGAAATGTTGTTGAGACTGATGGTCATAGGCTAAGTGTATGTAAATAATAGGAGAATGTTGTAAACCGCCTTGGCCTAGGTTGAAACACGCGTATAACGACACTATGTGGCAAAACTACCTCTGTTTTACTTTTTTTTTTACTTTTATTGATTACACTTACACAATGACAATAGACTAGATAAATATGACATTAGTTACGCATTCGACATATCTGTGATACAATAGAGAACAGGCTGTATAATTTATTTTTTCATATTTGCCACGCTGTCGATAAGAAAACAAACGGAAAAAGTGCGAAAATATACGGAATAGTAGAGTTTCAGCAGTTTTTTACTGTACAGTGAATGGGGAACGGTTTTAGTTTTGTACAAAGTACAATTTGCCCTAGATACATAAGTAGTTAGGTAAAAAACGTGTTATTAAAAAAATTGCATGTACGGTTCGATGCATGAATGTGTAAGCAAATCATCAGTGTCGTTGGTAACAGGCTCGCCTGGGCGGATGTTACAATTGAGACCAAATAATTATATGTTTCAATGGGATGGTATCGATTTTAACATTCCGTTATAAAAAAAAAGATTTTTTTTTCGTCTTAGTGCATTTATATGAAGGCCACTTACTACTTTTATATTCCTAGTCAATTCAAGTGCAACCAGTTGAGATTCTTTAAAGAAAATAATTATTTAAATGTTAAATGTAGGGGTGTCGTCGGTGTCATTGTATTATATTTGTTGAGTTGACATCGGCGACGCTCAAGAGTAATACTTCATATTTATACATTCAGCTGCAATAAATGGTTTAAGTTATATAAAGCAGATGGTACAGTGCCAAATATCCTCAAGTTTAAGTTCACGTCGTATTATTTATTTTATTTTTTGTTAAGTGTGAATGTAGCGACTGTGTGTTATATTCCTGATATTTAGGAATAAGTTGCATTCATATTTATTATTATATTTATACTTTAGGATACACGTCTTATTGAATATATTTATGACGAGAAAGATTTATAAAGGCTCAGTGACTTTTAAATATTTAGTTTCTGTTGTATAGTACCATTTGTAAGACAGCGTTTTAGTTCTCTTGGAATGGTTACCTCGTTTTTGTTATGAAATACAAAAAAAAAACTATTAAGTTCTATTCATATATTAAATACAAACTGTATCGTTAATGAAAATATGTAAAACAAATGGATAGTATAAATTGTGCAAGTAAAATAGTTTTTAATAGAGACACCTGTTAGCAAAGAATTATAAAGTAGCAAATTTTTATCGATTACATTACACTTCCCGTATAATAAATGTGTATTTATGATATATGAATAGAATTAAATCGACTACTAGTATCAATAAACCGAATAGAAGCTAATATACAGTTGATATCTGAATATTTTTGGATTCGAATAGACAGGCTATTTTAAAATCTATTTGTACACTATACTTAAATTGATATTTTTATTGAAAATCTCTTTTTCTAAAATAATAAAAAAAAAAGATCGCCAAAAACAGTAAGAATAAATCTGTATTGATTTCTTTAACATTCAAAGTTGGGTCATGGGTAGTTGGAAGTGGCAAGAGTTCACAGGCTTTGCTTTCTAAATAAACGTTAATAATAATAATAATATATGAGAACAATAAAACTATGTTTTGATTTAATTGATGACAAACGGATTGACGTAATTTTCTCAGAAGGGCATTATGAATGAGCGAGTGAATAGCTGTTATGGTTCCATAATTTTTTTTTAAATTAAAAATAAAATCAAATAAAAATATGCACATAGCTGTTTGGGGGAAAAGCCCGGGGGAACAAATGTCGATTTTTGAGAATTATCGCACAGAAAATTCCTTTTATTTTATTTTATTGTCTGTGACCTCTCTTGGAGTTGGTAGGGTGTTATTTAACCCATTAGTTTAGGTTGCTTTACCTGGCAACAACGCACGATGTGACACTGTGTGCTGCAGTCTTATAAGACGATGATCGATAACGTACTTTGCTCTGTCGCGTTGAACATCCACAAACGCAGTGCCTTCATTAACATCTAGGTGGAAACGGTCTGTAGAAGCTTTGGAGGGAACCACATACTTACTTTACGTTGACCGAATCCTTAGTGTATAAAAATTATTATCTTTCATTTTACTATCGGCATTCTTTATTAAGTGTATTATTGTTAAGAAAATGTTTTTTGCTACTTCAATTGCAAATTGTTAACATTTACGTTTAATAATTGGCGAGAAAAATATTGTTCTATTTTTTGTCGTTTCGTTTTTTTTTTCTCTTATGAATTCAAAATTCATAGTTGTGATTTCTTTTGACATTTAATGTTTTTTGTGATATGTAAAAGAGAATTGCATTAATGCATCACGTTTTTAGCTTTTTTCGTTAAGTAAAAGGAGGGGATTATGAGTATGTCTATGGACGGTTGCTAAGTTAGCGGTGGGCACTAGGGGCTCGTTATTTTGAAATCAATAATTGGATTTGCTTCTTTCTAAATTTTATAAGGTACAAAACTTAGATTACAATAACATCACATGTCAATTCTGATTCTGCAACATGTTTGTGTCGTTCCACAATATCGTTTGTGATTATAATCATAAAATTACTTTCAAATGATTGTTGTACAAAATTCAGCATACATAAATATATACAAAACACTTCTAAATTCAGTTGTCGCATTGTTTTAAAGCTAATATTAGCGGACAAGTTACTAGTGGTCCCTAATATAGTGTTGTAATGTTATATTTGATGTGATAGGAAAATTCACATTTAGTCGGTGTATTGCAATCCCTGTTTCATTGGACTTGGCCGATCTCCCTTTATATGTGGCTGTAGCTCTGGTTAGAAGGTAATGGTCTAGAGAAGGTGCATCATGCGGATCTCACAGTGCTCGGCATGTGTTGCCAACATTTATGAGATCTCCCCATGGAGATCTCATAAATGTTGGCAACACGTGCCGAGACATGACATGCTTGTTACTGACGCCATCGTCAGTAACAAGATTGGATCCAACAATGCGCCATACAGCTTCAAGCGAGCGATGTAAAAGGTATAGTTTTGAGTCAAAATTGAGTATAATATTATTAAATAACTTTACTTTGGTTGCTTGCTGTGAGGCATTATTGCTGGATCAAAACTGCATTGTAGTTTAAGCACATCATGGGTTCCGTTTTGAGTTTCGTTTGTAAGATTTATGGTTAAGTTTACTTTTAATTTTTTCTCTTTTCTGTACATAAAATCGCGAGTTGTCGTGATGGTAAAGCCAAAGATTGTTACGGGTATGGTGACCCTCTGCCGTCACATGGGCTATGTAGGGACTTTACATTCAGGCTCCATCGCCTCTGCAGGCACTATGTTGAACAAGTTATAAACAACAAATCTACGTATAACTTTGAATGTAATTTTCTACATAGCCTCTTAGTTATAATTATGTACGTTTATCTACCTCGAGGATGTAATTTAGTTCGTAAGTAAGCTTTTAAGTAGATTTTTTATATGATGGAAAAATATAAAATGTTAGCGTTTAAGATTAATGTGAAAAATTAAAAAAAAATATTAATAAATTTTAAAGTACAAATATGCTACCTCAGGATTCAATTATAGTCATTTTTCAAATTCTATAACTGCCCCGCAGATGTATTTTATGATATCTAATGAATGTTAAATCACTTGTCAGATTTTTTCTAAATACTTGTTCTTAATGCTGGTCATTACATTTTTGGAATTTATGAAAATAGTTTTAAAAATGTAAGTAAGGATGTAATTCAGTTGGAAAGCTGTCGATAACAGTATAAAGCACGTTTATTTGAATCTCTGCAAGGTAGTCAGTGCTCTCAACTCAGTGTCATGCTCAAAAGAGGATATACATCGACGTCAGTTTTTAGCGACTCTGTGAGCTCGGAACGAGCTGGGTTGACGGTCTAAGTTAGTCGTAAGTGTTAATTAGGTTAGTCGTAATAATCTCATTGATGTACCTCATTTGTAAGCACAACACTTGCGGGGGATCGGCCACAAGTCAATATCAACGTAATCTAATTGTACCTTCCTTCACTCTCCGGAGTATAAATTTTTATTCGTAATTTTTATTATTATTAATTTTTCCCAGTTACTTTTTTGTGTTTCATAGATGTTACTATGTTTTAAGGAGACGAAAGAAAAAATGGAGAAATTATTGTTTGTTAGGTTTCTGCGAATTAAAAAAATGTAACAAAATTATTTTTTTTGTTTTTATTATTTTCTTATTTCCTTTTCTTTAATTTTATTTTCCCATTTATTTTACTTCGACAAGTTACACCCGTCCATCGTGTTTAATGTTTATTATAATACATTTAAGTACGTTGTTTAAGGAATTGTCATTTAAGTACCTAATATTCATAAAATAGTTGCACTTAACTGGACAGGAAATATTTAAGTAATCATTGGATGTTTTTATATTTTAAGGGTGCACTATTATTGCATTGATCGCGAGAGTACCTCGGGATCTCTACGAATTTGATAATGAAAAAAAAACTTAATGTTCTTTCGCATTAAATATTATGTAAGTTGTAAAATTATGCTCACTCCTTCACTAGTATAAAATCACAACTTCTCGGACTGAACGGAAGGTGGGTAAATTGACGCGATGGTATTTACGAGGAAATGAGTTTGATCATTGAGTAATTATATTCCATTTAGGTACTTCACTTTTCATGATAAATACTGGCTATAGATATATTATCATCGTACGTTCAGAATAATTTCGATGTTTCAAAGTAAAATGATTATAGTCGTTCATGACTGTATATAAACCATTATACTCGTATTTCATAAAAAATATACTTACGTGTTTAAATTTGTCATCTTGTTAAGTTCAAATGAGGTAAGTCTCGGAGTCACTTAAAACTATATGTTCTTGGTGTCATCTTTGTGTAAGTGTACGAGATTATAACTCTTATTAATATGCAAAAATTAAAAAATATAAAAAAAAGCAACGAGCACTCTTGTCTGCAATGAACTAAAGTACAAATTTCTGAAGTCTTAAAGAGTTACTGCCAGTACAAATTAATTAATGGGAAAAAATAAATGGTATCCGTTTTTTACGTAAACGTTGCCAAAATTGTATTTTTTGAGCATCAGTAAAAATAATTTAGTGTAGGTTATTTCGTGGAAAGTACAAAAACAAAAAATGATGTATGATGTACAGCAGCCCGCATAGGTAATTGGACTAAGGGCGACGAGGATATCATTTCATATATTTTCATTCATTCAGTTGCATATTTGTCATTCGAATGCGTGGGTATACAATACGGCCAACATCTAGTAAGTGGTCAAATAGAACGTTAAAAAACGGTGACTTATCGATTGTAAACCAGGATGGTTGTAAAACTAAGTAGGATTTTGTACGTAGCGATGTAATGCTTAAAGAAAAAAAAACGGTCGTCGGTTTGGTGGTCTATGTCTGTAAAGGAAAAGTGATTGTCTGTGATTTTTTTAAGCGACTTTTTTATATATATGGAAGAATATATAATTCTTTAACAGTAAGAATAGCACTACTTGTGATTTTTACATTAGAAATTATTAGTTGACTTCATTTTTTTGTACTGTATTATAGGGTAATGTAGCGATTGGTGTAGTGGAGAACGGTGCGGGTTGAGTGTACATAGTCTAATCATAATGTATGTATATATATATATGGTATATGATAAAGCGTTCTCGTAGTAGGGGATTGCAGGGTAGCTTGAACATCTTTAGTCTCACGTGCTCGCACGGGAGTGACAAGGATGGCGCTACACATATGTTGGCGATCCCCTACTGCTAGTGCTGTCTCCGATATCGGGTAACGTTTGGCAAATGGTTAGACCACATGCGATGCTTGTTTGTTTTAGAGTCTCGTGTTCTTCAAAAGGTCGTCTCAAAGGCCAT
The DNA here is from genome assembly GCA_905333075.3 of Atethmia centrago. NCBI lineage: Eukaryota > Metazoa > Arthropoda > Insecta > Lepidoptera > Noctuidae > Atethmia > Atethmia centrago. The sequence goes on from HG995375.1 coordinate 5,810,847, forward strand.
ATACGAATTAATTACTACAATTTGAGGGACGCGTGACTCTTTCCGGTAATTAGTAAATTAATTTGAGCGTAAATGTAAAACGGTAATAACTTACCGAGTTCTAGCGAATTTTTTAGTGTGGTAAACATTTTGGCGTATTTTGTTATTTATGTGGTAATCGTAGTGATTAACTGTTATGTTTGCTTCGGGTAAATTTATCTTGTATTAGCTGAAGAATTGCCCTAATCTCTAATTCCAATTTTTCACCAAATATTTATATAAAACGATTTTCTTAATAAATGAGTTTACTGCCTACACGGGCCATTACATTTAAATAAGAACATATCGTTGGTTAAAAGGGAAACTCACTAAGTGACATTTTTGATAAAAATTAAAACCTTCAGCTATGGATTTTTATTTCATGCTAAAAAATTATTAAAATGTCATTATATCCTACTGAAAACCTGCAGTTATGGATTTTTTTTCATGCTGAAAAATGTATTGCCCTAATTATTTAAAAACACTTAGTGACTTTTACCTTTGCACCAACGATATTTTGCTGTGTTCAGAATAATAAAATACGCAGAAGGTCACTTACATGTCAAATGCTTAATATTTTTAAACATTGAATTTTTTATTCGTACCTTACTATCTTTTCACATGTCCCCTTTAAACCAATTTATTTCAAAATTTCAAATCACAAAAAAAAAGAAATACTTATTTAAAATATATCATAATTATATCTCCTGAAGATTACATTCTGTCAGTAAAAAAATGCTGTACATCAGAAATTAAAGCAGTATTCAGGGAGTTATTTACCTTAGTGAGCTCATAAACATTCGATACTACAGTAAATATACTTTTATGTTTTCTTTGTATATAATAAGTATCGTAAGATAATATCTATATGACAGAGCTATTCTTCAGCTTTTCAAGTTTCTTGTGGGATTATTTATTACGGTCGGATACATGGTGCTGGTTTAAGATTTTGAAGAGCTTTTGCATTAATGACAACCAAAAATGACGTTTTCTTTTGCACTTTGCTCATTATTTTCGGTTATTTTTCTTCAATGAGTATGCTTGTAAATTTTCATTATGTTATTTTTGCTCATTAGCAAAAAATCTAAAACAATTTATAGTAAGTAATAACTATTTATCAAAGCAACTGGCGACAAAATAACTTGTCCACTAATTCGTACGATCGATCATTGCTAACAAAGAAATCGTAGGCGGCGTATTTACAAAAGTCAAGATCACCGATAATCCAGCGTATGTATCCGATCGTGAACAAATATGATCAATGATTGTAAATTGTATACTCTGGGAAATAGCTTCCTTAATGTAAGCGATCTTTCAAAATGTGCAACAGTTTGCATCGTCGTAAGTCAACTGAATAAAATAATTTTCGGCTATTTCCCATTGTAGACTGAGTGTACGAAGCGGGCTATAGGATTCTAATACAGGTATCATAATTGTCCATTTGTGCACTAATTATAAATTTGCGTAAAATAGATTATAAACCTAATTAAACGAACATACAATACCCACAACACAATATCCTACAATCTGGCTTAGGTCTAGATATTGTATTGATGAAAAATTTGTTCCATTGTGGAATTCTTAAATTAATAAAAAAATGTTGCTAAAATTATTTTGAGGTGTTTTTTATTTTAGAGTTTAGATCCATAATTAAGCTGTCCTTAATTATAAGGCATAGAATAAGATGCGTCTGGTGTTTCCATGATATTCTTTGGCTGATGAATCATCTAAACTGAATAGCTAACCTACCATAAAAGGTACCTAAGTAGGTATTTTCTTTCAAACAAAATACATGCAGTCTGTTCCAGTAGGTACTGTAGAGTTTCTACGATAATGCATCATCCTAGCCGCTAGTTGACACTGGCAACTTAATAAAAATAAATATTTAAAATGGGAAGTTAGATTTGAAATTATGGATTGTCACAGAGACAGTCTTTAATGAACTCAGAAAGGAATATAATAAATATTGAATTTTAAAAGATAAAAATATTGACAGTTATCAAAAAGTAATATTATTTATTAAAGTAGTACGTCCCGCGTACTACAGTACTTATGAAATATATAGGTATAGAAAACCTAATCTTACTAAACCGATAACTACCGCAAGAAATGAATAAGTAATTTTAAACTTATAGGCTCTTATTCATAAACGTTCATCAAACATATATATTTTATGCTGCTAACATTCGGTTTGACATTTGTGTTTGTTAGAAAAGTGACAAAACCTATTTTAACTAAGATTTATGAAAAAAGGGATAAGTTTATTTATTTAAAGGCTTACCAACTAAACACATGCACAGCATTAAGGCAAAGTCTTTGTCATTATATGGATCTCGCGTGTATCTAAATTATAGGAAAGTACAGCCCTATCCAGCGTACTAGAACATTATACAAAAAAAAAATATACTAAATGTATAAATTTTCATAAACTTCACATGATAAAATAATAAAAAGTTTTATAAACGTAGGTAAGTGCTAAAAAATATTTTTTTCAGGCTTGGTAACACGAAATTAGGTATCGGCAATTAGATAGGTACTGACAGTTGAACCAGTTAAAGAATAAGCCAAAATAATGGACATGCCTATGAAAATAATGGACATGCCTATGAAAATAATGGACATGCCTATGAAAATAATGGACATGCCTATGAAAATAATGGACATGCCTATGAAAAAGCGGCTAAGTGCGAGACGGACTCTCGCACTCCAAGGGCATAATACTTAGTTAGCTGTAGCCACCGGTACAATACGATAGATTTATTGCCTACTTAAGAGGGTGACAACAGCTAAAGCGCGGTCACTGTCGGACTGCATAGAAAAGAAAGAGAAGCGCGATGACACACCGCTGGTAATTTATTGCAAAATATGAATAAATTATCTATTTACAAAAAAAAAAATCTATTGATTGGATTAAAAAAATAAAACACTTTTATGCAAATATGTTGCTTGTAGAATAATCTGACAAAAATCGGAATGATTGCATGTACGAGTATATTAGTATGGTTTTTAATCGTTAAAAGAAATTTTTTGAGGCATCTTCGTGATTTTTTTCTATCATATCAAATTAGTTGTAACATGACTTCAACACACTATCTACCTAGCATATATCCTGAAGAATATCATATATTCTGGTTTTGTTTACTGCAGTGAAACATATACTTTTAGGCATTATAAAACTTACATAAATTGCGTTTAGGTCCTGTAGTCCCCTTAAGCGTAACTGCATTTCCGTATCAAACCTCCGAATACGGAAGCGATTCAGGCGGAGCTGTACGAGGGGTACAGAGCGGCGAAGACAGCCCTCCAAGCGGAGATCCTGCGGGTCAGGGGATTGGCCCGCGAGGAGTCGCTGGGGTCTCTGGACAGGGACCGTGGGGACGCACGAATAAAGTGGTGCGGGATAAACTCCACCCATGGGCTCCCCCGCTGACGCAGAGTCTCCGGCCCCAGCTTGTGGAGGACGTGGTGAGCGCTCTGTTCCCTTCGCGAGGGGAACACACCTCCCCCGCCCATGGCTCCGTCTACTGCGGTGCCCGATGCGGACCACACCGCCGACGACGACGACGACCATGGTGCTCCGCAGGTGACCGAGGTAGAAATGAGAGCGGCGGTACGCAGGCTTAATGCCAAAAATACCGCCCCAGGACCCGACGGCTTACCTGGGTAGGCCTGGGTCCTGGGCGTGGAGGCTCTCGGGCCTCGACTTAGGGGGCTCCTAAGCGCATGCTTGGAGAGGGGCCAGTTCCCGCTTCGTTGGAAGACGGGGAAACGGTCCTCATAAAGAAGGCAGGGCGCCCTGCGGACTCTCCGTCCGCTTATCGGCCTATCGTGCTGCTCGACGAGGTGGGCAAGCTCTTTGAAAGAGTCATTGCAGACCGCCTCGTCGGCTAGCTGGTATGGGTGGGGCCGGATTTGGCAGAGAGCCAGTTTGGTTTCCGCAGGGGGTGCTCTACGGTGAACGCCATCATGCGCGTGCGAGCCCTGACGACAGGGAATGCTGTTGCCCAGGGTGGGGTCGTCTTGGCGGTGTCTCTAGACATTGCCAATGCCTTTAATACCCTGCCCTGGAGTTGCATCAGGAAGGCACTCCGGTACCACCGGATGCCGACCTACCTCTGTCGTGCGGTCGAGGCCTATCTGACGGACAGGGCCGTCATCTACCCCGGTCACCAGGGAGTGGGGAACCGGCAAGAGATGTCGTGCGGTGTCCCACAGGGATCGGTCCTGGGGCCGCATCTGTGGGACATCGGATACGACTGGGTGCTGCACGCCGACGTCCCTAGCGGCGTCAGCGTAGTGTGCTACGCTGTAATTTGTATGGGAGGACAGTGTAGGCCTGTCGAGATGTATCAGGTACTTAACAAAAAAAAAAGAAAAATGTCTACAAAATATCTAGTCTATTAAGCCTATAGGGAAGCTATACGTTAAATACGCCTAGTGACCGTTTATCCTGACGGAGAAAATATTTAACAATACATATTTTTATGATTTATTTTTATAGCGACCATAAGACACACTACGAAAATTACAAGTGTCTGATGCTACGGCTACACTGTCGCGATCACTGTTGTACAGCGAGACGTCGACCGGTGTACGGAAGAGACCGTGCGAAGTGAAGTTCGCGATATCGCCACAATGTAGCCCCAGCATAACTATTACGGTTCAAACTCAAACTCAAAGCATTTATTTCAATTAAACCATTTACAGGCACTTTTGAATCGTCAAGGAGTCGGTCAGTTATGCTACGGCTACACTATCGCGATAACGTGAACTACAATACGCGCGCTCTCGCTCGCACACCGCTTGACATCTCATTGTACAATAGAGAGCGCGCGAAGTGTAGTTCGCGTTATCGCGACAATGTAGCCCTAGAAAGAAATATGAAGCTAGTTGCCCATTCCAAAGCGTAGTAGGCAAGAAACTCCATAGACACTCTTTTAAATTATATTATTACATAAAGATTAGTATAAATAATGTTGAATTCATAACTAAATGTGAGGACGATGTAAAAAAAAAAAACACGTCCATAGTAGCAAAATAAATAAAAAAGAAAACAATTTCAATATAAAATAATTAAAAATAGGCCAAGGCAGCTAAGAGGTGACCAGTCCCAGTTCAAAAGATATAGCAGCCCAAGGACCCAAGGGTTCCAACAGGACCCTATGGTCCTATTGGAATCCTTGGAGTACGGAACCCTAAAAAGTACCATGTATGTACGAGGTCAAGTCCAAGATTATCTTCCGAATAACCCATAACGGCTGCTGTCCGTTTACATATCTTATTCAGATAGCACTCATTGTATGCAAATTAGTCCATAAGTACCTACATACATACTTAAATACCGCTAAATGTCAGTTAGTAACTAGTGACATTTCCCATTTTTTTGCAATTTAGATCAATTAAGATAAGCGCAGTTTAGATTTGGACCAGTTTTTGAGATACTTAGTTTAAGGGCAAAAGATCTCTTGCATTGCGTAATTGCTTTAGACTTTTATTTGTGTAAAAAATTTTATAGTCAGAGAATGTCAGCTACCAAGTGCCAAATTAATGATCTCGGTCTCATAAAGGTACAGTCAACAGTACGTCAGGTCGAAACTGTCAAACATCTCCAAAAGATTTTAGCCTTAAAATGTTAACGGTTAAGTTCAAAATCGAATAAGAAAATTTGACAGTATGTGGTAACTTGATGTGCTGGCGACTGTATAAAGTTGCAAGGATTCATTCATGGAGATAAAAAATACCGATATAGGGTGAGTTCTAACATGATGTTAAAAATGTTTTTTGTAAGCCCAATAAAATTGCCCTCGTATTTCAAAATCAAAAGTCATTTATTCAAACTAGGCTGAGAATCGGCACTTTTCGAACGTCAAAATTACATAAGACAGTCCCTCAAAATGCCCACCCTTCACTACTTCCTAGTGCTTTAACTGGGAAGAAAAAGTGGCTCAACAAACTCCCCAGCAACACAGCTGTCTGTTTAGTTAGAAAAAAAAATGGATTCTATACAATAGTATGCAAAATAATTTACACTACGCCCAAGACAAAACATTAAATTATTAGCCATATCTAAGCTAGCACACCACTATACCAAAAAAAAAAAGAAAGAAAAACACCGAAAACTATACTCAAGCAAAAATAAAAACTTAAACAGAACTTAATACCTAAATAAAAGCCTCCAGGCATAAAGGGCGTGCCCGCTTACATATTTTATAGCTATAGCTGTAATTCATGTAATTTCAACCTGAAAAACATCGAGCTATCTTTATTATATATAGGCTTTAGCTGAGACCGTATCATCATTATCAGACACAGTTATCAGGATATTAGACTATACTTAGCAGACTGCTGCTAATGGACCTCTTCCTTCTCACCTATTCATCTCGATTCTCTGCAACTCTCATTCAGCTTCTGCCAGTCACTCTGCGAAAATCGTCGGTCCACCTAGTCTTACGTCACATAAGACTATATAATACAATCTAAGAAATTATGCACCCATCAGTCATGAGCAGATATTAAGTACGTTTTGTCTCAGTTCTCACCTGGCATGGCGCCAAGTGCTCTGGGAAATTACCAGGGAGTAATGAGCGAAGGTAGGTAGGTAGGTAATAGCACTTTACTTTTTTCCCGGTTTCTATATTACAAGACGAACCGTTGTCCTTACCGATGGAAGTAAGTATTTAGTAATGCCAAGTTGATAAAGATTCTTGCAAATCCAAACGGAAACTAAGAAGAAGCAAAGAGCTCACAAAGTTATTGGTGCAGGCTTACGAATCTGAAACTGAACTGATATGGTAAATATAACGAAATATTAGTGAAAATACAGGCGTTAGTGATCTTGTAATATTGATCAGATAATATTATACATTCAATTCAATGATTATAATTAGTGTCGGAATTATCTCTCTTAAATATGTAGGTAAGCCCCAGGCGTTAGACTAAGCGCCTTTTATATGATGATCCAAATTGCGCAGTAGAGGATTGCGGATTTATTCTCAAGGTTCAATTCCTGGGAATAATCTTTGGAAATCGAGACTTAATGATAATTCAGTCTCTACCAAGGAACTCGTTTTATTTAACCTTCATCATATATTCGCTCCGCGATTCTTATTTAAAGAGGAGTTAACTCGATCACAGTGTATGAACAAAAATATAAATAAATTATGTAAAATATTTTGTTAACCCGAAAGGATAAAAGAAATGAACTGGTCGCATTCTTGTAGGCTTTTGCACTTACATCGATTAACATTTAAGACATTATTCTCAAGGATAATACCAGCAGTGAAAATAAAACCATGATACGATGCGGAAGCTAGTGAAAATTTATACTCCGGAAGTATCGTAAGACGGAAGATTGTAGCGATACAAATGTGTCGAAAAACAAACGTTAATGTGTTTTGGTTTAGATATCAAAGGAACATTTGTTTGATATTTAGACCAAAACAGAATTAGATCCAGCGTCTTTCTTTGAAGACGCTGATGTCTGAACAAGGCAAACAATCATGTTACAGAGAACTATAGGTCCAACATCAGATAGGTCCATCAGTGTCATAAAATTTTACGATTTCATTCTGAAAATTGTGTGGAAATCGTTTGTGGAAGTTATGTGTGGTGGAGGAAAGAGGGACATCTCATAAGAAGAGTTTTTAGTACCTACTTATGCGAATAGAGAATGAACGAATATTATGAATGGAAGAATAAAATAATTATGTTCTTGTTCAATCGACACATAAAAATAAGATAATGGCCGTTTCGACCCAATAGGACGAAACGGTCCTAATCTAGTAGTATGCAGAATATTAAATTATGTAATGTTATTTGTATTAAAATAAAGCTTCAGATGCTATTATTACGGACAGGGGTCGCGGGAAGGTACCCAAGGGTTACCTTGCTGGAGAACGCTGCTGTTAAAACCATGTAATGATCCAGTTTTTTTGTGATCCTTAAAGATTGACCTTAAAAAAAGACCTGTCCTATTAGTTATAGGTAGTACATAAACTTCAGATAATTTAATTAAAAATATCCAAAACCATAAGGAAAACATTATTATGATTATTATGTATTTTTGGTGGTGGTAAATCGTTTTTAGGGTTCCGTTCCTCAAAAGGAAAACCGGAAACCTTATAGGATCACTCGTGTGTCTGTCTGTCTGTCCGTCATTTACTCCGAATCTACTGGACCGATTAAGTTGAAAGGTACATATATGAATTTCTGTGACCCAAACACGGACATGTATCGTAAATAAATTATATTTTTTTATGTCACTTTAGGGGGCAAATTAGAAAATTAAAAATAAAAGTTTTATTAAAATGTTATTGTTAATTTTTTTATAATTTTTCAAATAATGAGTATTAAAGTTATTTAAGAAAATAGATGAAAATTGTACCATCCCCCCTCTTATCTGTACTACTTTTATCTACTACTCTAATCTATAACTACTGACCCTAAAATTTTGAAAAAATACCAAAATATCGTTCTTTACTTATAATTATAATACAGGAAATCCTTTAAGAAGTCTAAGGTATTAAAATAACGTGGTAAATCTCTCATATATTGCGTACAAACTTACATTTGTATGGGGGAACAGGCTTTCCAACTACAATGTTAAGTTTGTTCTTGGGATAAATTCATCCCAACTACGGAACCCTTCTTTGTGCGTAGTGCGACACGCACTTGGCTGTTTTTTATCAGTCACCTCCCCTGCACGTTTTAAACTAGTAACATTAAGAATTGGGTCATAAATATTCAGTTCATTTATATTTTAGTATGTGTTAATTACTATGTACCTACTAGTGACATAAATAGGGTTGCCAGAAACAGAAAACTTTTTAATTTCAGAAGCAAAAAATATTTGTTTTTTAATGTTCTTGGAATTTCAACGGTAACTAAGTATACCATGAATGAAGCAGACACATAGTAATGTTACTTAGCCAAAGAAATGAGTAGGTATTGAGTATGTTTGTAGTAATTCATTTCTGGAGGAATTCTTTCTCAAAAGCTCTACGTTGTAAGTTAAAAATGTTTTAGAATAATATTCATTGATTTCAATCTAGACCGCCTAAAAATATATCTCAAATCTTGATAAACTCAAAAAGTTATTACCCACATTAAACTAACGACTAAGTGACAAGCCCATAAAGCTCATTATTTTTCTCTTTATTGTTTTTTTTTGCACAGCTTTCGCCCACTTCTCTACAGCTCCCAAATATGGCGGCCCTATCTCGTTTGTCATCAGAATCCGGCCTATATCTCAAGTTCGTCAAGTGACCGCGCGTCGGTGGCGGCAGGACGAGCGGTATATAAGCACGGTCTGGTATGTAGTCTGCACTCATTCGATCAGTGATAACCTCAGGATCAGCAATGGCAGCCAAGGTAGGTTGTCTTGTGTTTTTTGGGGTTCGAAAATTCGTGTGTCATCGGAAAAATAAAAAGGACTTTAATTTGATAAGTGTTTTGAATTCTTTAGGATGTAAACATCTTTAAAATTTTGTGATATCATACAATTTAGTCCAGAATCATTCAAATTAAACCAGAGAGATCATTTCAATTTTGAGTTACCTATAATATTTTTTTAACTAGAAATTTATTTTTTGCATTTTAATTTACTCTTTGAAACAGTTTTTGAATAGTTCATCACGCTTACTGGTGTTCATTGAAAGTTCATCCAACGTTTTACTATGAAAAAGAAAGCTCCATGTTCTAATCTACGTATATTTTTAATAAAAATCATTGTGGTTTCAGTTCGTAGTTCTCGCCGCTCTGGTAGCCGTGGCCCACTGCTCAGTGGTGCCAGTAGCGCGAGTAGACGGCGACTACAGCAGCTTCGCGTACGACGTGGCCGACCCCAACACCGGTGACTACAAGAGCCAGGTGGAGACCCGCGTTGGCGGCGCCGTGTCCGGGCAGTACTCGCTGCTCGACGCCGACGGCACCAAGCGTACTGTTGACTACACCGCCGATGACGTCAACGGTTTTAACGCTGTTGTTCGTAAAGATGCAGCTGTTGTCTCCACCCCTGTTGTTGCTGCCGCTCCTGAGGTAGTTGCCGCCCGCACTGTAGTCGCTCCTTCTGTATACGCCGCTCATGCCGCGCCTTCTGTATACGCCGCTCATGCCGCTCCCGCCTTCTACGCCGCTCAAGCCGCTCCCGCTTTCTACGCCGCTCACTCCGCTCCCAATGTCTACGCTGCACCATCAGTCTACTCCTATGGAGCTCCTTCTGTCTACGCCTATGGAGCTCCCTCCGTGTACTCCGCTCCCTTCACTTACGCCACTAAGTGGTAAAATAATGGCGTGTGTATATTTTAATGATACTCTTTGTATATAATGTATTTTTAAATAAAAAGTGAAACTACCTAATCTTGTTGTTCTGATTTTACGATCCCTAATTTCATATGGATATTTCACATGTTAATTTTTTGATAGAATCTGACACAAATACATATTTCAATGTGTATTTCAGAGAAAAAATATCGCAATATAGCTTTGTGATGAACTGATTGCGCCAAACTCAAATGTAAGGATCGTTTACTTTTTATCAAAACCTGTCTTCCAAAAAGCACTAATGCCATTTTCTGATTGAAGCAAGCTGAATGCTAGGTTCTAAGCTTCTAACACTATTCACTCAGGACTCAGGAGCTACCATTTTTAAAGCTTTGAACCCTCGAATCGTGATGAAGTAAAATAATATTCTTTCGCTGAAATAATGGGGGGGGCTATAATTTAGGGGAGGCCTATGTCCAGCAGTGGTGGTTATTCAGCTAAAATGATGATAGAAATAATAACTAGCCAAGATAGCATACAATTCCGTGAATAATATAGTGAAAAGGTAAAACATATCAAAAACATCTTCTTTTCATCATTAAGACAGGGTGTAACAGTAATTATTATGTAATTAGTAGTCATATAGGTACGAGATAATAAAGAGCGACTTGTTATGTTGTGAATGCCCGAGTTCTAAGACAAGTGTACTACGTTGGAAACTGGTTTTTCTACTTACATTAATATTATAATTAAGTACGCATGAAATTGTAATGCTAATTAAGCCATTATACGTAACGAACATCAATATTCGATTTTGGTCAAGAGCAAATTTATTTATTTATTTATTTATTTATTTATTTATTTATTTATTTATTTATTTATTTATTTATTTATTTATTTATTTATTTATTTATTTATTTATTTATTTATTTAGGATCTCCAACAAAAGATGTACACTATACATGACACAAAAATCAAGGGCAACATCAGGTATTAAGTAGGTGTACTCCTTCACTTATAGGAGACCACAGCATGCACAATAAAGTTAACAACTAAGCTAACAAAGTTAAATTATTAATGAAAGGTAAAATTAGGAACTGAATTACACGTTTCCTTTCAAAATTATACCTAATAATTTACTGGATGTGAAAAGCCAAGGACCAGCCAGTCTATTCTGTATCAATCTCATCGTAAAAACTTAGATGAAGTGGGCTGTCATTAGTACCAATCCCTAACATCAGATGGAATGTCAAGTTACATCAAACTCACTACTTCTTAGTTTGCACGATGAGATGTTTACAGAATACAGCTAGTGTAATAGGGTGTCCGTTGAAGACGTGTTTGTCCAGCTGTTGAGTGCGGTACGTTGAGCAAAGATACGAATCCGACATTGTTGGTCTTGAACTTCTTATCCCATGTAGCTCGAATAACTAAGCTCCTAAATCCAAAAGTATGACACGTTTTCCTTGCAAAACGTAGACATTGTTACTGCCTCACTGGATATACCTTTTTTAAACACTGGTTCCAATACAAATACTTCTATGAAATGGGTGTTGGGTGTGCTTACAGCAGTAAAAGTAGAAGTAAGACCATCAAACAACTGTGTGAACAATATTTTTGTCACGTTTTTGATCTGACGCCAATACGAGTCAAGCGAAGCGCAAGGGCACTACCTACCTTTTCTCGAAGAGCTTCGTCGTTTTTTTGAACCCTCATAACTGGGGTTTGGATTATACCAGATAAACAAAATTCTCGGGATATGATGATGTCAATAGTGTACTTATTAAACATATAACGTTTCAATTGCATAGCTCTTATACTTTAGATTTTATTTATATTAAAAAAAAACCCGATTTCGTCACTGACATATTCACTGATGATCATCCAAATTCTTAGGGTACTTCCTGAAGTCCTAGAAAGCTGACATTTGGTATGTAAGCTAGTATTAGCACACAAACAACAACGAAATTCTAAAACTTGGAACTTTTCCCTCCAACCCCTTAAACTAGGGAATGGAAGTTTGTATGAGACTTGCGCAAATTTTGATTATAGAGGTCTGAAAATTGATATAGGGACTCCTTGTTATAAATAAAAGTAATATAAATTTCATCGTCTTCATAAATAGTAGTGCGCGAACGTCTCCTACCCCCTTGACCTCGCGCAGTAGCTAAACATAACTGTCCTTGACAGCGAGCGCGTCGATTGTCTTGCCGGTGGGCTATGAAAAATGCACCTCATGTGCAAGAAATACACCGAAAAAAAGAAAAAAAAAATACACAAAATAAAAAAACAATTGTCATAAGCAACTTACAAAAAGAAGTAAAATCCCAGCAAAAACATTTTCATGTCAAAGTTTGCCAAGACGAGACCACATGGCTCGCCCTGTCAAAAAGTAATCAAATCTCATGTAGAGCCAAGCTTCTAACTCTATACGCCCTAACTCTACAAGCCTTAACTTCACAAACTCTACACCTTAGTCAAAATATTAGGCTTGGCCGTTTCGTTACTACAAGAACTATTGTATAACAGAAAAATAATGAACAGTGAATAAATTGTTCACCTTACGCCCATGTGAATGTAGCGAAATGGCCAAGCCACATATTTTGACTAAGATAACAGTTTGTGAAGTTAGGGCTTGTAGAGTTAGGGCGTGTAGAGTTAGAAGCTTGGCTCTACATGAGATTTGATAACTTTTTGACGACCCATGTGGTCTAGTCTTGGCAACATATTACATGAAAATGTTTTTTGGTGGGATTTATTTTTAAGGCAGAAAAAACCGCTTCTATTTTTCTTATTTTTAATTTTGCAAAAACTATTTTTAATACCATATTTATTGATTTCGTGGTAAAAGTTTAAGCTGATTTGTACCGTGGCTGACTGTCCCGGTAGTTTTAAGCTTTGTGAACCATGAATTACTTTTGGGTATTGATGAAGACAATCATAACAGTATTAGATATACCTACCAAGCCGTAGTCAAGTCAGAAATGAAGTTGGTAGCTTGGCTGGTCGTTAAGTACCTATTAATTTTACAACAATCTATGATTGAGCTTAACTTAAACCTAAGTGAGCTTAACTTCCATAGCTCTAAAGATTATAATGTAATTAAATCCAATTAGTTGAGTGTCTTGCTGGGTATGATTGGTTGAATCAATTTCGTTGTATTATAATCTTGTAATCAAAATAAGACGAAAGCATGAATAAAAATTTCCACACGAATTAATTACGGATATAGTAAATTTTTATGAACACATCAACATAAAATATTAAAACAATATCTACGATTGGCCTAAAGGTCGGTCAATCACAGCAGATCAAAGAAATCCTCAGAACCGGTTATTCCACTTGCACTCAATAAGTACATAATAATTGCAGCTGTCGTCATAACTACTAGATATCCGGCAACTGATCTTTGTTTAACTTATAAAGTTAACTACATAAATCACAGGGCCGAAGTTATTTACTCGAACGTACAACTCAGTAATAACTTCTAGTATTTATCAATGTAAATGGCATCAGCTGTTATTAGTTCTCAATTCTAATTTATTATAAGGACCTTTAATTAGTCAATGTAGAATGAACTATGATAGTAGCTTGATATGTAATGAGTCACAAAAGATCCAATGTGCCATTTATCTCAATTCGATGACAGCTCACGAAATAGCAAGGTTAATTTGGATAATAATTACCTGTTCAATGTTCAGTTGTTATGAATGTAAGGCTCTAAATTCTAGTTGTGATTAAATACACTGAAAATTATTTAAAATAAGTGGGTAAGCATACAAATCGCAGGATATTTTCAGGCATTTTGCAAGAAATTCAAAATAATATAATTAGGTAGTTAAACTTTTTACTTAAAAATATACATTATATAAAAAGAGCGCCATTACGTTCTAGACTAGTCATTATTTTATCATTTAGTGTCGTAAGTGAGGGAAGCGGAATATACGGAAGGAGCACCGTAGGCGTAGACAGAAGGAGCACCATAGGAGTAGACTGAGGGTGAGGCGTAGACAGCGGGAGTGGAGTGAGCGGTGTAAAAAGTGGGAGCGGTTTGAGCGGCGTAGAAGGCGGGAGCGGCATGAGCGGCGTATATGGAAGGAGCGACAACATTGCGGGCAGCAACGACAGCGGGAGCGGCGGCAACAACAGGGGCGGAGAAAACAGCAGCATCTTTACGAACAACAGCGTTGAACCCGTTAACGTCATCGGCGGTGTAGTCCACGGTGCGCTTGGTGCCGTCGGCGTCGAGCAGCGAGTACTGGCCAGACACGGCGCCGCCGACGCGGGTCTCCACCTGGCTCTTGTAGTCACCGGTGTTGGGGTCAGCCACGTCGTAAGCGAAGCTGCTGTAGTCGGCGTCTACTCGCGCCACTGGTACCACTGAGCAGTGGGCCATGGTTACCAGGGCGGCGAGAACTACGAGTTCGTATTCTTTGTTTTTCTAGTTAGAAAAACATAGAATTTTGTTAAAATCATATACAAGTAATTGAAACAGATTCCATTTAGAACTTCAGCAGCATGTTTACTATGAGATGCAAAAGACAAATTACAATTTTTAAACGACGTTGATCGGTTTACTAATTCTTTATCATTGTGCTTATCGTGATCAATCCAAATCTGCAAAGATCCACCGTGATCATCCAACAAAAAGTCATATGCACTGCAGTGTTTATTGATCCGCAAAAAAGTTGTGACGTCGAATTTCCGAATACCAAAAAATACAAGACAACCTACCTTGGCTGTCATTGCTGATCCTGAGATTATCACTGATCGAATGAGTGCAGACTTTATACCAGAACAAAATTAGCACAAAACCTATAGAGGGTTTTGTGCTAATTTTGAAATCAATCTGTCTACCTACACCTATCCCTATTTTACTGGAGCGAAGCCAAGGAGATATTTAACATTGTATCTATCTGTAGATTCTGTTGCCCATATTGATATTTAATTGATTCCAAGTGTGCTTATCGATCTTATCCAAAACATTGTGATTAATCTTTATTGAATAACAACTATAATCTCTTTCATTCTAGAAAAAAATCTTGGTTCTCTACATATTTTCTCAATAGCTGAACTGACAGGACCACCTTAACATGTTAGAGATACCTAGTAACACCATTAATTACATGCAAGGAAGTTCGGTTAGCCGTTCATCTATCAACCTTCACGCGTGGGGTGTTGGGCGGAAACATGTTGGTGACATTAAGATGTGGCGTCGTACATTGATACCGGACATTATGACAAGTCTAAATAACTTGTAAATTAGTTGTAGAATCATTGTTAGATAGATATTTTGTAGGAGTAAACAAGTGTTATCTTGTAATAATCGACATACTCGTACCACTGGTAGCTAGATTCATTTTCTTGATCAGTCCTATTTCTATTTGTAGTGAACATTAACAGAAAACCTCATGAAACTTTACACGAAACGGTAGCGAAGTTATAACCCGAACCGGCCTTCTCCGAAGACATGCGCAAAACCTGAAACAGAACGGTAAGTCCATTTTTGATTTGAGTTACTCGTGACATTTACAAATGGACTTTTCAAAAATATGGATGTAAAATCCCATTTCGGCTTTTTCAACCTTGTACTCGTATAAGAGACACCTAGAAAAATGTGGATGACATTATTTGCCTAACAATTCAAGCTAAGCTTTTTAAGTTCCTTTATAGTTTCGTTAAGTCCGTCTGTCTGTCTGTCCGTTTAACTCAGAATCTCTTGGTACCAAAAAATGAGCACTTACAGTGCTTTTACTACCGGACTACTAGACGTACTGCAACCTGGAGTCACCACTGTGTGGGTCGCCCGGAGGACACGGTGGAGCATACGGTGGAAGTCTGCCCGGCTTGGGCAGAGCACCGCAGTATCCTCGCGGAGGCGATCGGCGGCAGAGACCTCTCGCGTCCGGCCCTGGTTCAGGCCATGGTACGGAGCGAGAGGGCATGGGCAGCCGTCACCTCCTTCTGCGAAGCAGTAATGCTCGCGAAGGAGGAGGTGGGACGGTTGAGGGAAAGGCAAATTTCCGCGCCCTCTCGCCCCTAGCCGCCGCAGGAGACGCGCTGGGCGTCGGGAATCCCGGGCGGATTTCCTGCCACCGTAGGCGCGGGCTTGCGGACGGTGAGCAATGGGTAGCTTACCGTCCGGTAAGGACCAGGCGCAGGTCGACGGCGCGTTGTATTCCACGCGCGCCTCAAAGAGATGTCGTCACTACAAGTGTAGGGGTCCACTAGCCGATGCCTGCCGGGGTTGCGGAAAGGAACAAAAGGGTTACCGAGGCCCCTGGCAACACAGACAAGGGGCAGGGACACGGGTGGGTTTTAGTCAGTAAGAGTCTGACACACTCTCCCGCTCCGCCCAGAGCGGGAGAAGTTATTTGAATTTTTTTTTTTTTGGGAATGACTTACTACATTGTACCAACCGCACTTAGTTGATATCCCAACTAGTTGTACTCAGCGCTTCTCCTCCACATTTATAATGCGCACGGCCCAAGTGTGGGATTCTCTGCGCCAGGGTCTGTGTTCCCCCTTCCACATATAACCCTTCAAAGCAAGAGTTAACTGGCACGCTCGTTCCATCGTAGACCTCATCCACCGCTTTCCATCAGGAGAAATCAAGGTCAGGAGCTGGGCAAGAACCCAATCTATCAATCTGCCCAGCCTTTTCCCAACTATGTTGGAATCGGCTTCCAGTCTTACCGGATGCAACTGAATACCAGTATTTTACATGGAGCGACTGCCTATCTGACTTCCACAACCCAGTAAGTAAGACTGGATGTCAGACTTTCGGCCTTCTGACGACCCCTAACGACTGTCAATGATCCCCGAATGACTGCCGGGACCAACGACTTGACGTGCTTTCCGACGCACGGAGGAGTCTCGGTATGTAAAGATGGTAATCCATCCACGGACCAACCCCGGAAAGTATTGCTTAACCTAATGGATCGACCCGTGCAGCTGTTAGTACTTAGCCAGGAGCTCCTCCTTTTGTCAAGAGCACGCCCATGCAACAATAGAGAAAAACAGATGTGTACATTTAGTACATTCACATTATAAGTCCCATATAATAGGGGGCGAGTCTCTTGCCCTCACCCGGCCACAAATCCAGACTCCGGGGTGCTACTGAGAAATTCTTGATGGAAAAACCCAATGATACTTTTCCCGACCAGGGAATCGAACCTAGGACCTCACGCTCAGCAGTAGCGTTTACCACCACTAGACCAACGAGGCAGTCAGATAAAGTTATAAGTTTGCTTTTTTAGATAATTATTTGGGACGAGATTTGAATACTGAATCCTTCAGTACCTAACTCAACCTAATGCACAAACTTATCTATTTTGCTTAATTCTTAAGCTGAATTAGAGAAATGTGGGAAATATACACGATTCCCGGAAACGGGAAGCAAAAGATATCCGTGTCAAAGAGGTCATCTTTTAGACACGTAAAAGATAAGATAGTCCCCATGCGAAGTGACAAGGGACTAACGATGTGTCAGTACGGGGTGTTTGCAAATTGATAAATGGAGGTAAAAGTTTTTCAACTTTTCAAGAAAGTAGTTAGAAGTTTCTTGTTTATTTGCCTTCGATTTGAGCTTAGTGAAGTACCCAAAATATAATTCGTGCGCGCGTGCTAAATGTGTACTTTGATCCAAACTGAAAATATGTTTTTGATGTAGCTTTCTACCATTCCTAGAAATAAGCAATCGTCTATATTTCACAAGACAAGTGCTTCTTCATCATCATCATCATCGTAATTTCAGCCGAAAGACGGCCACTGTTGGGATACAAACGTCGCACATCGACCGGTTCTGAGCGTGGGAGGCCTTCCAACGCTGCGCTTGCTTGGCAGAAGCAAAATTACCTTGTACTCGTACTTACTAAATCACTCGATGTAGGTAGGTAGGTAGTAGATCACTCCAGAGATCGCTATACAAGTTTTCTCCAGAAGTTTCGGAAATAGCAACAATGCTGCACAGGAACAAAGTTTACTGCTATAAGGCGATACCTAGTAAAAAAATTGGGGGCTTTTCGTAACGATTTATTTCACTATTGTAATAGTGTACGGATTTAATTACATAGCCCTATAGCATGAATTTAATTTTTGGATATATGTTTATTGCCTATTTGATTAATAGTCTGACTAAAAGAAAACGCAAATGGGTTAAACTTCCCCGATGGAATTTAATTTCAAAAAGTCCTCTCTCTCAAAACGGTGAAGAAAAGCATCGTGAGGAAACCGGATGTCCTAGAACCAAAAATTCATCTTCCAACCCCCACTGGGCCCGCGTGGTGGATTACGGCCCGCTCCCTCTCACTGAGAGGAGGCCTGTGTCCCAGGAGTGGGAACATTATAGGCTGATTACGTAAATACCTAATTTAATTGTAAAATTGCATGAAAAATGTGCGTATTAGGTAATTGAAAACTCTGGCTGAAAATATTTTTGACACATAGCTTAATTTATTTTTAAATAATTATTATTTATTTTGGTTTGGTGCTCTTACGTTGTTTTATTATAGTTCCAGTGCATTGTTGCCCTGCCGGGGTCGCGGGAAGGTACTTATGAGTCACCGAGGCCCCCGCAACACAGGCAACGGAAGGAATACGGGTGGGTTTTAGTCAGTAAGAGTCTGACACACCCTCCCGCTCCGCCCAGAGCGGGAGAAGTTATTTGATGATTTGCCAAAAAAAAAAACACTCGCTTTTTTCGCATGTGGAAGGAAGTAATTGACTCTTTCACTTTCTTATGCCCGCGCCCAGTTTGCTATGATTATTTTTTTACGTATCACGCATAAAAGTTAAAAGTTAAAAAAAATAAGCATAAATCGACAGTTTATTTCCTACTAAACGTAAGTAAAACTAAATGTAAATGTAAGTGCATTGAAATATAGACAGACAGGCATATATACATAATGCATGCGTGTTTTGTGTTGCAAGACATGTTAGTTGTAAAGGAAGTCCTTAAACAGTTCAGAAAACTAGGCAGACTGCCAGTGAGTCATTTAATTACAGAAGCTTGTCAGTATCTAAAGTTGCTCCATTTTTTATATCGTTTTTCCTTCCTTCTTCAGTGCGCTTACGTACAGTTTTTTTTGACTCGGGGTCTTTATTCGTCGAGCTTTGTCTTGTCAGGACTTATGAAAAAGTTAAATTAGAGCTATAGGTGTCTAGTTTGTATACTTCTGTTCTTTCATCCTAAATTCTGATTCGGTCTTATCCAGAACAATGCAGTAGTTATTTTTATAAAATGTATTCAAGGTTATGCTATTGTGATGAATATTCTAAATTCACTTCACGTCCATTACTATGAAGGTAAGACGTGATATTATTCGGAATGAATTAAAACAGACAAGTAGTTTAAAAATATTCGTTTTATTTTAATACATACACGTATATACAAACTAGTAACAATATTTACATGTCGTTCAATTATGAAACACGTCGTGGTCTATCGCTAAGGAGCCTTATAAGGCTATTGAGTTTACCAGTACGAGACTGGTGCGGAGTAGGCGGCGTAGGTCAGAGGAGATCCGTAGTAGGCGGGGCCGTAGGAGTGAGAATATACTCCGGGGGCAGCGACGGTGCGGGCAGAATATACGGAGGGACCAACTACGGTGCGGGCACCGGTCGTGTAACCAGCGGTGTAGGCAACGGGGTGACCAGCGGAGTATGCAACAGGCGTACCAGAGGTATAGGCTACAGGTGCACCAGCGGTGTAGGCAACGGGCGTACCAGCGGTATAAGCCAAACGGGCACCAGTGGTGTACGCAACAGGAGCAGACACGGTGCGTGCGGCTACAACAGGAGCAGATGCAGCGTAGTACGCAGGAGCGGCAACAGTACGGGCAGCGTAGTACGCAGGCGCAGCGGCATAGGTGCGGGCGGCAACAACCGCAGGCGCGGCAGCTACTACCGCTGGAGCGGCGGCAACAACAGGGGCGGAGACAACAGCGGCATCTTTACGAACAACGGCATTGAACCCGTTGACGTCGTCAGCAGTGTAGTCAACGGTGCGCTTGGTGCCGTCGGCGTCGAGCAGCGAGTACTGGCCGGACACGGCGCCGCCAACGCGGGTCTCCACCTGACTCTTGTAGTCGCCGGTGTTGGGGTCAGCTACATCGTAGGCGAAGTGAGTGTAGTCCGTGTCTACTGGCGCAACTGGCACCACTGAGCATTGAGCTGCGGCCACGAGGGCGAGTACTACGACGAACTGAAACAAACACAAAACACCCTCATTAGCATCTAGGTTTCCAAGAAAACTGATTTGAACGTTTGTAAACTGCTATGTAAAATAATTGCGTAGGTATTAAAAATGGCACATCAATTATTCTTATTTGAATTGATTTATCATATCATCAAGAGTAAAAGAGACTAGAGTGAGGTTCCAATGCATCGAATCATCTAATGACCAAAGAAAATCATTTTAGATGGTACACCAGTCTATAGAATTGCGACAAATTATACTAAATTAGACACTATTTTTTGTAAGAAAGAAAACTTGATGATTTTCATAAAAAAAATTATTGCGTAAATCTTTGCCTTCCTAATCACTGTCACTGGTTAATATTATCTTATTTATCTCAATACTGGTTTCCACTTCACTAGATATAAATATAATCACCTTAGCGGCCATTGCGATAGACTGAGGATTTCCACTCGAAGACTGGTACTCGCTCAGATCGCTAGGAGCTTTTATACGAGCTTCGAACGTGAGGGCGTGACTGACGACTATGATTACTTGTTGATCTTTAAAAATATGTCAAGTTATTTTTCTTAGGCTTGGGCGGGTTCTGTACATTTTTGACGTTTGTAAAGACCGAAAATCTTTATTATTGTAGAACTAGATTTATTAGGCACTGGGTGGTGCTTTAGAATACCTACTTACCTGTATTTGTTGTATTTACATTGTTATTAGAACATTTCCTTTCAGATTTCGATATTACTTTATTAGGCACGAAGTTTTTTATGGTTGTAAATTTGATATTTATTGTTGAGACAGCTTTTTATCCGTAATTCAATTGTAATCTAAACAAAATGTTTAAAAAAAAAAATTATATTAGTTAAAAAAAAAAATCTCGTTATGTCCAACTCGAGAATTTTCTATACGGTGCACGATATTTCATTTAAATGAATGTTATATAATATTTTTTGTAAATTTCTTCAATCAAGTCACTGTTAATGTTTTCAAAACTATTTTTTTTTTCTAGTGGAACCCCAAACACGTACGACAAGCGTCTTTATGATGCCGACGGATCCGGAAGGGCAAGGTCACTGATGAGAATTTGTACTGACGTTAAAGAAATGGTCTGCGCATCAAAGGTTGCTCTCAGGGCACGCATCATTGCGTATGTTAATTTGTTTGGTCGCTTTTTCTTTTTGTTCGTTGCCAGCTTGTTTATTTTTCATTATGATTTTGACTTCCTGGATTGGTTTTTGTTTTATTTTTAGGAAGACGATTTGTTGATATAATTTTTTTTTATATAGAGAAAACAATGGGTAATTAGGTAATAATGGCTGTTCGTGAATCAAGAGGTAGACAAAGAAGGAAAGTTGGTGACAATGTTAATGTACTAGATATAGATCATGTATGATTGGGGCACAGCTCTTTGCAAATGCAATTAAAATATAATTTCCTAAAAGAACAGCTTTTTTCTTTCTTTAATATGGTGTCTCCTAAACATAGGTGCTATACCGACACATCTTTGAGTTAAACCTTAGTATAAAATCAAAAAATGTTAGTCGATAGTGTCTCCTATGTTGTTCTTTTTCTGTAGAGTTGGACTGCTTGTGTGAACTTAGTTCAGATTATATTCATTATATTATATTAATTGCTATCGCGTAACTTTGGACAGAGAGTAAATAATATTTTTTTTTGAAGCAAGCAAAATAAACTGAGCGTGTGTTTGAAAATTAAGTTCTTCAAACAGTGCGTCCTGCCTGTTACGACATACGGTGCCGAAACTTGGAAACTGACAGTCGGGCTGGTCCACAAATTCGAGGTCACTCAGCGCGCTATGGAGCGGGCTATGCTCGGAGTTTCTTTGAAGGATAAGATCAGAAATGAAGTTATCCGGAAGAGATGCAGGCTATGTCGGTAACTCCGGTGAGTTACCGACATAGCCTGCAGAGTAAGCAAGCTGACGTGGCAGTGGGCTGACCAGGCATAACCTAGCCTATAACAGTCCACTGCTGGACATAGGTCCAGCAGTGGACTGTTATAGGCTAAATTTCTGTCGCCCCTAGCCGCCGCAAGAGACGCCCTGGGCGTCGGGAATCCCGGGCGGATTTCCGGCCACCGCAGGCGTGGGCTTGCAGACGGTGAGCAATGGGTAGCTCACCATCCGGTAAGAGTCGTTGTATTTCACGCGCGCCTCAAAGACATGACGTCAGCACAAGTGTAGCGGGTCCACTAGGGCCGATGCCTGCCGAAGTCGCGGGAAGGTACTAAAGGGTTACCGAGGCCCCTGGCAACACAGGCAACGGAAGGAATACGGGTGGGTTTTAGTCAGTAAGAGTCTGATACACCCTCCCGCTCCGCCCAGAGCGGGGGAAGTTATTTGATGATTTCCCACCCAAAAAAAAGGGTGTTGTGGCGCAGCTTGGGAGAGGCCTATGTCCAGCAGTGGACTGTTATAGGCTAGGTTATGCCTGGTCAGCCCACTGCCACGTCAGCTTGCTTACTCTGCAGGCTATGTCGGTATGAGTTGATTGATTGGTTGAAAAAAAAAAAACTGTGTAAATAATATTTTATGAACTGATCAGCTATCTCTTTAAATAAGAAGAGATAGCTGATCAGTTCATTTTAAAGTTTAAAATGTAAAGACAGATTGAACAGTATTATAAATGGCGTGGATTGTATCCACGCCATTTATATCTTTATCATTATGCGTTTGTTCTACATTCGCACTTCAAGGCAATCTCCGATGCTTACAATATTTGCATGCAACTTATACTTTCTTACTTGAAGTATCGTAGAAATTATTTTTACTGAGACAGTTTTTCTTAATTTGGTGTAATTAAGGTATTTTTCTGAAATTGTACCACATTTTTATTATGTGCAGTTTCTGGGTTTTTATTTAAACTCTCGTGTTTTTTTTAATGAACTGTAGTAGATAAGATTTTAGTCCTTTAAGCATTTGCTACTTTCTTTTCAGATTTTGCTATTGGTATTTTTGTTCTGTTATTATTGTCTTTTTTATAGATGATTAAAGAGAAACTGCTTACCGTCACATTGATTTTTCCAACCCAAAAATAACTGTGATTTCATTGAAAGATAATGTTTTAATTCATTCTTCATTAAAATAGTACCAATACAATATCCTGCATGCACGTGTGATCGAAATTCTAACAAGTGCAAGAATTTAATATAAAATGTAAAGTTCTATGTGGCAAGAATTTTAAGTTTACTACTGCTGTTATTATTTTGAACTTTCAGATAAAGAAACAAGGTTAATTGTTGAGTGTTTTCATCACAATTTTGGCAACTATAACATATATAGTAGTGAGATATTTTGGCATAATAGCAATTTGTTACTTATTTTTTGCAGAATCAAATTCAAAACTGGTCAACCAGGAAATACTTATTCACGAAAATGTAACATTTCAAATGAGTAATATCTTAGTAATGTAATTAAGATCAGGTTTATTATCCCTCTTGTATTTAGACTTTTATAGTTTATTACTTAATGGGGTTTCTTTAATGGGTTTTCAATATCATTAATTTAAAAATAATAAATAATAATATCCTAATACCTATCTATGTTGACGTCGTGGTGGGCCTTGCGCGTTCCCAACTTTATGTCTGTGCCGGTAGAGTAAACTCTTGGCAAAGTTTACTTTGCCGAAACAAGTTTAGGTCGAGGAGTCAGATATTTGATTCGTTAAGAATTGCAACCGATTCGTTTTCAATCTGAAAGAAAGAAAAGAAATAAATAATAACGTTTATTTGGATACAGTTCGTGAAACACAAATTAAAAATAACAATAAAAAAGTGAAAATAATGTTTCTGCGTAAATACGAGGGCGGGTCAATAAGTCCGTGACTTTTGGAATAAAACACAGATTTTTTGATAAAAAAATAATTTTATTTTTCAACGTAGTCTCCCTTGAGCTCTATACACTTTGTCCAACGCTTCTCCAATTTTTTTATCCCTTCCAAAAAAAATGATTTGTCGAGGTCCTCAAAATAGGCCTTTGTTTGCGAGATGACTTCATCATTGGAGTCAAATCTTTTTCCACCAAGCCATTTCTTCAGGTTTGGGAACAAGAAGTAGTCGCTCGGAGCCAAATCTGGAGAATAGGGCGGATGAGGGAGCAATTCATAGCCCAATTCATGGATTTTTGCCATGGCAACTGCACATGTGTGCACCCTTGCATTGTCTTGGTGGAAAAGAACTTTTTTCTTGGCCAAATGAGGTCGGTTTTTTTTCAAATCGTCATTGAATCGGTCCAATAAATTGGCATAATATTCCCCATTGATTGTTCTTCCCTTTTGAAGTTAGTCAATGTGGATTATCCCGCGTGCATCCCAAAAAACAGTCGCCATAACTTTATTGGCTGACAAACCCACCTTGGCCTTCTTCGGCGCCGATTCACCCTTAGAAACCCACTGTTTTGACTGTTGTTTGGTCTCTGGTGTGTTGTGATGGATCCATGTTTCGTCCACGGTTACAAAACGGCGCAAAAACTCCTCCATATTGCGATTAAACAACGCCAAACCTTCCTGTGAAGTTGTTACACGATTGCGTTTGTGGTCGACTGTGAGCAAACGCGGCACCCATCTTGCGGAAAGCTTTCTCATGCCCAAGTGATCACTCAAAATTGAAACCACTGAGCCATGCGAGATCCCTACGGCTTCCACAATCTCTCGCACTTTCAATCTTCGGTCGGCCAACACCATATCGTGAATTTTTTCGATTGTTTCGGGTGTAGAGACCTCAACTGGGCGTCCAGGACGTTCGGCATCTTCAGTGCTTGTACGGCCACAACGAAATTCAGTAAACCACTTTTTTACCATTGCAATCGATGGTGCAGAGTCCCCATAGTATTTATCAAGCTTAGCCTTGGTCTCGGTAATGGTTTTTTTTCGCAAGAAATAATGCTTAATAAGCACACGAAATTCACTTTTTTCCATTTTCTCCTCAAATTAGTGAGTAGTCTGATAAAAATAGCTGTCAAACACAAACTAACTGACGCAGCAAGTTTAAATTTTGACAGGAGTCAACTGACAGATGCCTGTTGACAGGAGCAGTGTTGCTGTTTCAGTAAAGAGGTCAGAAATTCAAAAAGTCACGGACTTATTGACCCGCCCTCGTATGATCATGTCTCAGCGCATCGGTCGCTTCTACAGTGGTTGCCCATACGCCAGCGCAGAGAACAAAGGGCGCTGACCACCTTATTTTTTTTATTCTTGACCCTCCCTTTTCTCCTAGTTATCTGGCCCCCCACTTTCAGTACGTTTGCGCCAACTACAATAGAAATCTACATTTATCACATAATCATCTTCTTCAATGTCCCACTCATCGCACTGACTTCATTCACTCTTCATTTATTTCTCTCTGTGGCATGTGCTCCCCCAGGAAATTACGATGGCAACCAACCGATTTTAAAGTTAAAGTACGCGAACATATTCGTAAGAAGCTTGCAGTATCATCACAACGTTAATTTTAGTAAGATGCTGGTAAAGATCTTAACCGTACTTCCGGGATTGTCCTAATAGCCATGGAATACCTGTCCACACCTCAAGCACCTCAGGACATGTTACCCCCTTGTGCCCCCCGTGCTACGTAACTATGTGCCAGTGACAGTTTCCGGGGCCTATTATTGAGTGTGCAAGTCACCCCTTACCATTTTATCCATGAATATTATATTATCCATCAGTGTTCAGGCAGGGTACATAGCCCTTCCGTAGTTTAAGGTAACTAATTATTAATTATTATTGTAAGTCAAATTATGCAATGTCATTTATATTTCAGATCTAAAGTTGTTTTCTTCCATTCATCGTGTATTCGTATGTGCAACGGGTAATGTTATTATTACTGTTACCAGGAGAACTTAGGGTGCAAGAGCGAGCATAGCGAGTGCAGGTTCGGTTCGAAGCGAGCGAACAAAGACCATCGCCTTCGTGGTTATTTTTTTAACCATTCAGAAATAGCGACCCCGCGAAGCGGAGTTCCATCGTTTATGCCTTACTATTGCTTGGAAACAAATTTGAGGGTGAGAAAGATCACGTGGCGGTTCCACGTGGTCTTTCTCACCCTTAATAAGTATTAAGGGTGAGAACTCTCCCACAAATCCTGAAAGAAACTTTGGCGATTTTTTTCTCGACACACTAAAAGGGTTCTACTAGGGTACATCCATCCATAATGCTCACCTACGTTATAAAAGGAGCATGCTCCTAGACCCAGCGGTTTGTTAACCAGATCCAGCCTGTCCCATCTTGCTGTCCTCCCCGCAGCGACGCCCTAAGCCGAGGTCCGTACCCCACAGGGGGTGCCCTTAGCGTGCAGTCGCTTAGTACTATAAGAAATTCGCCCCTGGCTGGAGGCTTTGAGTTCGCTTAAGGCAGCCACAGGAAAGTCCGGTTAAGTAGTCACGACCTCTCAAAGTCAACTACGAGATGCCAAAAAAAAAAAAAATAAATAAAAAAAAAAAAGACCCAGCGGTTTTGGCTGTGCGTTGTCTGTCAGTGAAGTATTAAGTAGAGTTGTGTAGGATTTTCCTAGAACATATAAGTGTCTACTGATAGTTAGTATCATCATCATCTACCTAACCTGTTCCCAACAATGTTGGGGTCGGCTTCCAGTCTAACCAGATGCAGTTGAATACCAGTATTTTACATGGAGCGACTGCCCACCTAACCTCCACAACCCAGTTAGCACACCGGGTAACACGATACCCCTTGGTAAGACTGGTTGTCAGACTTTCGGGCTTCTGACGACCCGTAACAACACTGTCAAAGATCTACAAAAGTGATAGTAAGTCAAATTTTTCATATAGTTGTTAAGAGATAATAAATAATTTTGAGAATGTAATATTAATTACCTTAACCGGTTCTTTAAATGAATCGATGCTTAAAAGGGTGCTCCCAGCTGTTCGCATGATAAAAAAACACACATCACATCATTTCGTACGATATAATCATTTAGATTCACAACTTTTTTTACATTTTCAATGACAATAGTAATTTAATACCACATTTAATTTAGAATTAAGATCAATCTTTGTCATAAGAGATCATCGTTACATCCTAAAATTAAAACTTGAACAAATAAAAAACAAACATAAAATAAATAAAAGCAAAAGTTCCAGAAAAACAGCCAGGTCAAATAATTATCAATTTTGACATAATAATACAACAGATTTACCATCCCACATTACTGTTGCTGTAACTAAGTCCATTGGCACCGTGAGCTCCATACCCACTTGCTACTGGGCTTCCGCCATAACCAGAAAAGCCAGATGTCCCATATCCGCCATACGTTTGGGGCCAGCCATTAGCGCCATAAGCTCCATTGGCGCCATTCTGGGGCCACGCGTTAGCGCCAACATTGGAAGGCCAGGCGTTAGCGCCAACATTGGAAGGCCAGACGTTAACGCCAACATTGCTGGGCCAAGCATTAGCAGCAGCACTACTAGGCCAAGTGTTAATACCACTGCTGCCGGGCCATCCATTGGCACCATAGACTCCGTTGGCACCAGTAGTGCCGGGCCAACCATTAGCTCCATTCACTCCACTACCGCCACTGATCGGCCATCCGTTGGTTGCACCGGACTGAGGCCAGCCATTTGCAGCACCATTGTAGGCTTCGTATCCGCCATAGGCACCATTGCCATAAGCACTGCCGGCATATGCTGAGTTGGCAGGATTCCATGCGGTCTGACCTCCATATGCCAAAGGATTGGCACCAGCATTTCCTACACCTCCATAGCCCAGTGACGCAGCTCCATTATATCCAACGGCAGACGGTGGGTGAAATCCAACCGCAGGTTCCTTACGTACTACAGCGTTAAACCCAGTGTGAGGATGCGAAGAATATTCGACAGTACGTTTGGTTCCATCAGCTTCAAGCAAAGAGTATTTACCGACAACGCTATCTCCAACTCGCTTTTCATGCTGGTCCTTGATGTCACCAGTGTTAGGGTCTGATACACCGTAGGAGAAACTTGATGATCCCCCTGAAGCATTGCAGCGAGTGACAGCTACTAGCAGCGTCACGAAAAAAAACTGTGGACACAGAAAGACAAGTTATACACAGCGCCATAATGTATAAATGCGATAAATCAACAATTTTTAAGTTTACCATTTAATTAATCGTAAATTTACAAATTGTAAAATGTTTTCCAGTAATCAAAGTGGGATAATATAATCATTATAAGTGTCAATTTACTAGCCAATAATAATTGAACAAGCATTGTTAATATCTGTGTTACAATTTCTTCAGGAAACGACCAATTGGAACCGTGCACCTAGCTTCTGACGTTTCATAAGTGCCCATGTGAAATTAAATATTTTGATTTTGAAAACTATCATCGAATATAAACAGAATGAAATCAAGAATAATGATTAACCAATTTTAAAAGATGATATCAATAACATCACACAAAACTGATATAGCCCTTCAGGGAAAACTAAATTCAATTTTATTCAAGATACAAAACGTAAGCACACGTAACGACACCATGCTATTATTGACATCACTGCTGACCAGATTCGCACACATCCCTATAAATATACCAAAACTTTATCAGAATCACTGAACCAAATCAAAATCTACCAAATTAACGAGAACTGTCCCAACGAGCACAGTTGAGAACATGATAATTTTGTACTAATTAGACATATTGGGCAACGACACTAGAATCAAATCACAAAATTTTCCCAAGTTTTTAAGATTATTTAAATTATCAACCAAATTGTTCTTTGTAGTTCTAGTTTACTCAATTACCTTTGAGAACATTTTTTTGTATTGTTTACTTGTGTACTGGTGAGTTTAGATGTTCCATGCCTTTATATAGGTAATCTTTAGTACATGTGCAATCAGTTTAGCCGGAAACATTTGAGAATTAGCGTTGACCTACAATATCATGTATCTAATGTATGTAGCAGAACGGCATAATTATGGTTTTTATGTTAATCTTGTGCTGATAAGATGGCAGTAGTGGAATATGTAGTTTGTATCTGTATACTGTATAAATGGTAAAGGTCATTCCATTCTTAAGACTGTTCTTAAGGATGGGATGACCTTTACCATTTATTAGGTCACCTGCTGAAAGCACCCAGTTCCAATTAAAATCCGAGGGTTTTGAAGGAAACTCCTAATCAAGTGCTTCATTGGTTTGATAAATTCGTCCACTCAATAACGTAACTCAACTGTCGAAATTAAAGGCATTGCGATCAATTGCCATTGCATGTGTGTTACGAAATTACTCCGCAGGTTGCTACTGAAACTAAACATTGATTTGGGAATAAAACAATCGCCTGATACCTCTTTGTTTCTTAGTAGCAGAGACATAGCACCTCAATACCCATTACAATGAGGGGGTAAAAACAAATGAAATTCTAGATTAGTTGGTCCAATGGTTGCATAGTAAAAGGCGTGTACACACTATTGAACAAGAACATGGGGAACACAAACATCGAACACTTTGTTCGCATCTGCGTACCTCTAATGAACACCAAACATTATGTTCATCAACAACGTTCGAGTCGATCCAATTACGTGTTTCTGTGTGGACGGTGTTCGAAGAAATTTGATGTAACGTTGTTCGTCTCGACACCTAGGATCCTTCTTTGGAAACAATATTTCGTAAATCACTACGAACAGGAAAACATTTTTGGTTACTTCACTGTCGACTACTTCCAACAGCGAATTCATGGCTACTAAAGAGAGCGGGGTGGGACGAACACAAGTCGAACTGTGTTCATTATGGTGTTAGTGTTTGCTTTAGTAATTTACGTCCACACGTACGAACCAAACGTTCCGTGTTCGATAGATGGTAACGTAATGAGTAGACCTAATATCACTCCTGTATTCCTCGAAGGGGAACAGAGGTGTACAAGAGTCTTAAGGTTGTACAGTTATACAGTAATAATGACGTTCATTTAAGTTTTGGTTTTTTGAGTTAGTTGAGGATAAATAATGTATGCAGTAGCAAATTGGCCGATTTCCTGCTTATATGCTGACACCTAAAGAAAATAGATGATAGTTATTTTTGCTGGAATCTACCGTGAAATTTCCAAAGCACATGTAAAAGTTACAAATTGTTACTCGTCTATTTCTCACATATCTCTCCATTGTCATTTAAGCCCCTCTAATTAAACTGCTTGTAGTATTTATAACATACACGTAAAAATTAAAAGATATGATCTTCATTCAGAACAAGCAAATCGACATCTTAACATGTATTTAACTCATCAACGAGGCCAATGTTACCATTCTAAGTGCAAAATTAATTTACATAATCGGTATTTCAGTTCCTAATTAACCTCTGAAAGAGAATCTTACGAAATTTAAGAGCAGATGTGAGCGTAATGATTTCAAACTATGACCCCCAAAACTACAATGCGGAGCCTCTGTGAGAATATAAATATTTGGAACAGACGGGGTTAAATCATTCACAAGCCTAAGTCGGAGAAGAATACATAGCAACATGGCAGCTAAGGTAAACAATGACACATAAAACAAAAGGAATATAAAAATAATTCGACATAAAGTGATCTTTGGCCCTAGTGTTGGTTCTTACGGCACCCCTGTTTTATAGAGAATTCATCTTTGCCATAAGTTTAAAGACAATTATTTTGTCTTCCAACCATTTATAAATTTGATTACTGATGGTATAAGAAAATCCTCATTATAATTTCATTCTGACAAGACTTTCATATAAAATTGTGTTTCTTCCAGTTCATCGTCCTCTCCCTGCTGGTGGCATCAGCCTACGGCAGTGGTGGTTACTCAAGCTTCTCCTATGGAGTGTCGGACCCCAACACCGGAGATGTAAAGGACCAGCACGAGAAACGTGTCGGTGACAGCGTCGTCGGCAAATACTCACTCCTGGAATCCGATGGAACTAAAAGGATTGTGGAGTACGCCGCTAACGCTGCCACTGGATTCAATGCTGTTGTACGCAAGGAGCCTGCAGTTGGTGTTCATCCGTCTGGACCTCATGCTGCGTTAGGTGGAGCTGCCCATGCGCATAGACCGATCACCCACCCAGGGCCGTTGGCTCATGGACCCATTGCTCCCGCTCCTCTCTCTCCTTCAGCTGGAGCTGGTCCTCATGCCCACCCTGGTGCCTTAGCTCACCCCGGAGCGTTTGCCCATCCTGGTGCCCTTGGTCATGCCGGTGCCCATGCTCACCCTGGTGCTCTTGCCCACCCTGGAGGTTTAGGTCACCCTGGTGCTTACGGCCATGCTGGTGCTCTTGGTCATCCTGGAGCCCCTGCTCACAATGTTGCTCTTGCCCATCCTGGAGCTTTTGCTCATCCCGGTGCTCTCAGCCATGCTGGTGCCCTCGGCAATCCTGGTGCTCTCGGTCATCCTGGTGCCCTTGCCCGTACTGGTGCTCTAGGCCAACCTGGTGCATTCGCTCAACCCGGTGCCAACCGTTACCCTGATAACCAAGGTTACCCCGGCTACGCTGGTGCGAACGGTTACGGCAACCCCTTGGCTGGTCATCTTGGTAACCGTGGAGCTCCCTCAGTCTCTCACTACTCCCACTCCATTGTTCATAATGCTGCTCGTTCCTACCCTGGACCTTACGCTGGAGACAACGGTGCTTACGGTGGTGCTTATGGTGGTGCCTACGGCGGATACGGTGCCCATGGACAGAATGGTGCCTACGGTTCTCCCTCGGGACATGGAGCTTTCAACCCTCATAGTGGTCTTGCACACAGTTACTCGAACTCTGTTGCTCACCCAGCCTCTCTTGGTAATGGTAGTGGCGCGTATGGTGCCCAGGGTCTCGGAGCTGGATTGGCTTGGTGAACAAATGACTGCTACTGATCTGTGATTACGACCAATAAATTATGAATCTTTAATTTTGTTTTTTTTTTCATTAAATTCCCATACCGTTACTAGTAATATTAAGCTGTCTTATCGTACAAACACGATTGATTGAAGTATTTCGATTTGAAGTTTGACAGACTTAAATTAAATTCATAACACTTTCTGACAGCACATATTTCATACTGTTGAAATTGATTCTTTCATTCATCGAGTTAATTCAAAATCCAATAACTTGAAGCAAAATAGACTAACATAACAGTCATAGGTTTTTTTCTCAGTAACATCTGTGACTAATTACAAAATACTAGACAAACTCTCTCAGGAGACAAGGTGTAACAATGATTAAGGCACTGACAAGACCAAATTGACCAAAATAAGCTTCTCTTAAGAAAAAAAAATTTTCAAATCTGTATAGTTTGTGGTAACGGAAAAAATATTCTCGTATGTTAATTTTGAACATATTTCCCAAAACTTGGTTGTAACCAAAAAACGTTTTGAAAAAAAATCTCGATACAAACTAACGTTAAACTAACCTCTTACCTTGAGTTCAAATCCAAAATATCTGTATTAAATATCCACATACGTTACGTATTTAATTGATAACAAGAACATCTTATTTGAATGCAGAACTTGGTTGTTTTTTATTTTCGATAACTCAACTCAATTTTGAGTAAATAGATAATTGCTTTTGCAATAAAATACAAGCGTTGTATCATCGCGCTTCTCTTTCTTTTCTATGCAATCTGACAGTGACCGCGGTTTAGGTGTTGTCAGCGTCTTAAATTAACGATCCGTACGTGTTTCACAAAAACGTGGAATTCTATGATGTGTTTGCTACTAGGGACTGACCTACTGTTCTTGTTAGATTGTGTTTGTGTTGTAAACGAAGAATTATGAGCACATATACTATACCTACTTCCTAGGTCAGTCTTCTAGTAAACTCCTATAGAAATTATGTCATAATGACGTCATTTATTGAATAGCCAAAATGAACGTAAAGACCAAAGCCTAGATTGAAGCCTAGATATTTTAAATCACGGGTTTCAACCAAAACTTTATTAGTTTGCCATTTCTGCTTATCGCAAAGTCGATCAAAAGCTAGTAAACATTTCAATTAACAGTAATGAATTCAACCACTTATATTTTATCTCGATTAGGAAATAATATTCACAAAATTCACAAAATGTTAAATATGATTAAGTCATCTACTTAAGTGCGCGTAACTTTACAAGTGTTATTTTCATTAGGACCAACATTTGCGTAATAGGCCCATTTCCTGCCACACTCGCTACTTAATTTCGGTATATTTCCTAGAATTTGTTTAGTAATAGTAAAATTATTTATCTAGCACAATGCACAGTCATTCAAGGTGAGCTAGATTTTTGCACTTAGTTTTAGTATTTTACTTGCTCTGTTATTAGACCTACGGATACGGTTAGACCTTCTCGTTGCTAATTTGAGTTATTAACACACAAAGGTTATAACACTTTTGGAACGGAGTGACCATTATGGACAATGTATGAATTCTTTGTGGCTATTGTTTTATGAACATGATTGATAAATGTATTACTCTATTGTTCTCAAAAGCTTTCTTAACTTTGAAGCCTGTGTTTACCCTGTTAAGCCCCGCGCGAGACCGATTCGGAGTCAAATAATAGAAAATCAATTGTGTCTCATTAGCTGTCCTTGACCAATTAATAACGTAAAAGTGATTGTTGTCCTTGGAACTAGTTTCAATACCTTGGTACTCGTAATAAAACACACAAAAAATAAGGTACTTCGAACTATTTTATTTGATCACAGCATCTTTCATTGGGGTTTCAGTATAAATAATTATTATCTTATCATTATTTAGTACAGGTGCGCACCGTAGAGACCGTGAGCACCATGAGCGCCGTAGAGACCGTGAGCGCCATGAGCGCCGTAGGCAATGGCACCATGACCCAGGGGAGCGGCATGAGCACCGTAGACTCCGGCGCTGTAGGCCAGGGGAGAAGCATGGGCGCCGTACACGCCGGCGCTGTAGGCAAGGGGAGCGGCGTGAGCACCGTACGCGACGGCGCTATGAGCCAGGGGAGCGGCGACCGCGCCATAGGTGGTAACACCGTGAGAGTAGCCATGAGCCAGGGGAGCGGCGGCGTATCCGTGGGCGAGAGGAGCGGAGTATGCGATGGGAGCGGCGTGAGCGTAAAGAGCGGGGTCTTTACGGACGACGGCGTTGAATCCAGAGTGGGCATCAGCGGCGTAGTCAACGGTGCGCTTTGTGCCGTCGGAGTCGAGCAGCGAGTACTGGCCGACCACGCTGTCTCCGTGGCGGGTCTCGTGCTGGCTCTTGACGTCACCGGTGTGGGGGTCAGACACGCCGTACGAGAAGCTGCTGTAGTCACCGCCGTGGATGGCGCTGCCCTGGGCAGCCGCCACCAGAAGAGCAACAATCACGAACTGAAAATAGAAGGATGCTTATTAGAAACGGTCTGCTAATGACTGAAGCCTAGGTCATATTAAGGTTTAGTAACTTTGTCATTTCCCTTGGTATATTTTAAGTATCATTAAAATATGTGTCATTTACACTTCTACCAAATGTAAGAAAAAGTACTACTATTTCTATAAACTTGTTTGTTCGAACTGCACTACTGCAGTATATAGTAATAGTATTTTTGTATGGGCATAAAAATATATAATAAGTTACCAATCGACATTAAGAACCTACATTCTGTTGGTATTTTTAAACGGAAGCTAAAGGACTTCCTGATTAAAAAGGCATATTACTCAGTTAAAGAATTCCCTAATGATAAATAATTATTTAATATTAAAATGATTGTGATACTTAATATAATGACATATAACATATAAGAATAGTAAGTAAGAGTAGTAGTAGAATAGTATGAGATAATATAAAATGTATGAATAATGATAATTAATATAATATAATGTAAATTGTATAACGGTTATATTGAGCATGTACATTTTTATTTTTTGTTCTTATATTTATAACCATTTAAATTGCAATGCCTTATCAGAAAACTACGTTCTAAGAACCTAACTATTGTTAACATCTTCAAAATTCTGTACACTTAGTTCGCAATAAAGAATTTGAATTTGAATTTGAAACATTGAATTTGAAAATTGATGAGAAAAGTTATTTAAAAATCTTTTCAAGAAAGGCTTTCTTTTGTTTATGGTATGGTTTACTGTTTTCAGACCCATTCCCAAACTATAGTAGAGTGTCGCAGTCTCCTAAAATAGTAGAAAATATACTTATTGTAAAGGAAAATTGTCTCTTCAATTGTTACGCAGTGTTCGAAACAAATAAGGCCGAAACAAGAGCTGTCAAATGCAGCAATAAAGATACAAAAGGCTAAGTTTAACACGCTTTAAGTAAGAGACTTACGCGTGATGGGACGACGCCATCAAAAAAATAGCGGGACAAAAATATCTTATAGCCAAAGACCGGGAAAAATGGCAAAAGAGGCCTTCACCTCGAGGGGGGTTCCTATTACCCAAGAAAAATAGAAAGAAAATAGATAGAAAGGAAATAATTTTTTGTTTACTTAAAACTTATAATCTTGTTTCGTTAAACTTACTTAATTTAAATCGCAAACTTTAAACTAATAGGAAATAAAATGTCCTTTTTTTTTAAGTAAGAGTCATTTAAGAAACAGATTTTCTATTTGTCTATTGACAAAAACCGGCCAAGTGCGTGTCGGATTACGCACAATATAAAGCCCTGTAGTTGGGATGAATTTATCCTAAAAACAAATATAACTTTGTAGTTGAAAAACGTGTTCTTCCAAACATTGATATATGTCACGGTCAATTCTCCAATTGAAAATATAAGTTGGTCGACTATTATTAACTTGTGAAGGGTACTTAGCTGTAATAGTGTTGCTTTTAAATTCGTTATACATAAATATATACTACTGCCATTATTTTTTTCACATATCCAAAAACAACCATTTAGTTAGAAGGGGGGTCACTTGAATCTCACAAAAATTAGCAATTTAAAACTTAATATTACGCAAACGGATCCCTTAATCGAGAAATGGTTTTTAAAGATCTTTGAACTGCCTATCCAACGCTACATGGTATAGACGAAAAAGAAAATAACATCCCCACTTTACGTTCAAGGTAACCCTACAATATTTTTTTCATGCTTTTATTTTACCCCTTTGCCGGCGTGATTAATAGATATACCCATGCCAAATTACAGCTTTCGAGTAATAAGAGTCTCTGAGCTAACCCGTGGACAGAAAGACAGACAGATGGACATGGCGAAACTATATAAGGGTTCCTTATTGACTAGGGATATGTAGGCATTCTTTTAATTTCTTAATTTAATTCCAAGGTGCGAGGTCATTGATGATTTAATCACATAAATAATTTTATAGCTTACTAGCAACCCGGGACGCCTTGCTCGCATGGTTTTTATGACTTGACAAAACATCGAGATTTCTTTATTATATTTTAGTTTAATATTAATGAATTAAACACATACATCTTCCGGAATAAATTATCTAAATTATTTTTAAAATCGCGTCAAAATCCGTTGCGTAGTTTCAAAGAAAAACGTGGTCTTACAGAGAGACACGAAAAACCACATAATTGATAGATTAATTCTTTTGTATCAATCAATTGAATATTTGAATTTGAGTAGATTCATTCAACCACGATTCTCAAATAATTATTAACGTATTCCATAAACTATAGGTATGTAGTTATTAATCACAAACTTTTTGACCACCAAACATTTTCCACCACAAAAACTAGACAAAGTAATATTAAAACGAACCTTAGCTGCCATTTTTTGTTATTGTTGGTTACACAAGTTAACTCCGAATGATTAATCAGTGTTACCAATTCTCTTTATATACTATTCCTGTACGATTGTGGCTGTGTTATAAATAGGAAGTAAGAGACATGCAGCCACTAAGGTCACGCATTTGAACGTTTTTTGAGTATACATTTCGTCGGCACCGAGTTATGCGGAACTTGGGAACTGACCAGTAGGTATTAGAGTTGCTTTGGTTATTTAGGACAGGATCCTGTTTTAGGTTTTTGCTCTTATATTTCAAACTCAAACTCAAAGCATTTATTTCAAATAAACCAAATACAGGCACTTTTAAATTGTCAAGGGGTCGGTCGCCCGGAGAATACGGTGGAGCATACGGTGGAGGTCTGCCCGGCTTGGGCAGAGCAACGCAGTGTTCTCGTGGAGGCGACCGGCGGCTGAGATATCTTGCGTATGGCTCTGGTTCAGGCCATGGTACGGAGCGAGAGGGCAAGGGCAGCCGTCACCTTCTTCTGCGAAGCAGTAATGCTCCCGAAAGAGGAGGCGGGACGGTTGAGGGAAAGGAAAATTTAGCGCCCTCACGCCTCTAGCCGTCGCAGGAGACGCCCTGGCCGTCGGGAATCCCGGGCGGATTTCCAGCCACCGTAGGCGCAGGCTTGCGGACGGTGAGCAATGGGTAGCTCGTCGTCCGATAAGGACCAGGCCCGGGACGACGACGCGTTGTGTTCCACGCGCACCTCAAAGAGATGTCGTCAGCACAAGTGTAGGGGTCCACTAGGGCCGATGCCTGCCGGGGTCGCGGGAAGGTACTAATGGATTACCGAGGCCCCTGGAAACACAGGCAACGGAAGGAATACGGGTGGGTTTTAGTCTAAAATAGGGGTCTGTCAGTCATTAGTGATGTAGTTTGCAGTTAATAGTGAGGTATTGTAATGATGTAGCAGTGGTGGCCCAGTGGTAATGGTCGCGACTTACGAGTTGTAGGTCGTAGGTTCGAACCCTGACGGGCGTTTTACTTTGTGTAAATTGATTCATCGCCACTGCTCAAAACGGTGAAGGAAAACATCGTGAGGAAGCCTAGAACCAAAAATTCGAAGACATGTGACATCTACCAACCCGAACTGGGCCCGCGTGGTGGATTACGGCCCACTCCCTCTCACTGAGCGGAGGCCTGTGTCCCAGCAGTGGGAACATTATAGGCTGATTATGTATTGTTATGATGGCTTGTGGCTAAGTAATAACAGCCGCACAGGTCGATCGATCAGATTAAGTTACGGTTGCCGCGGTTGGTCCGTGGATGGGTGACCATCTTTACATACAAAGACCCCTCGCGCTTCGGAAAGCACGCTAAGCCGTTGGTCCCGGCTGTCATTATTTTGTAGATCTTTGACAGTCGTTACGGGTCGTCAGAAGCGCGAAAGTCTGACAACCAGTCTTACGAAGGGGTATCATGTTAGCCAGTCACTGGGTTGTGGAGGTCAGATAGGCAGTCGCTCCATGTAAAATACTGGTATGGTATTCAGCTGCATCCGTTTAGACTGGAAGCCGACCCCAACGTAGTTGGGAAAAGGCTAGGTATGATGATGAGGACTCTAAAAAAGTGGAACAAATTTCTGTAAAGTACAATCAACAATATTTTAAGTTTTTTTGAAAACTTACAATATTGTGAATAGTGTGTTAAGTTAGATTAAAATTACTTACTAGTATTATAGGCTAGATTGTAATTAATTGTTAAGACTCTTACAAACAAGCGCGACACGCGACGCGACACAAAGGCACCGCTTGTAGTTGCTACACGCGGTGTCTTTGTGTCGCGTCGACCAAGACGACCAAGATGACTAGTTGGATCTATTGTTGGTCTGACATTATTATTGGTCCATAAGGTTTTAGCTTCTCGCCTTTGATTTGCAATGCGTTTAATCCTTGGAGAGGAAGATGGGACATAGGGTTCCGTAGTAAACAAGAAACCTTTGTAGTTTCGCCATGTCTGTCTGTCCCCGCTGTAGTTCAGAGACGCTTAGTATTAGAATATTGTAATTTGGCATAGGTATACATAACCATGCTGCCAAAGTGCTAAAACAAAACCTTGAAAAAAACATTTTTAGGGTTCCTACCTCCCTTGCACGTAATGTGGGGATGATATTTTTTATCTCAACTACCCCTTAATCTGGGGTATCGTTGGACAGGCCCTTCAAAAATATTGCGGGTCTGTGAACACCACTTTTCGATTCAAGAGTCCGCTTGCGTAATATTAAGCATTAAAGTGCTAATTCTTGTTAGAGTCAAGTGTAGGGGACACTTGACCAACCCCTTTTTTTTTTTTTAAGGTGTGAAATCATCAAATAACTTCTCCCGCTCTGGGCGGAGCGGGAGGGTGTGTCAAACTCTTACTGACTAAAACCCACCCGTATTCCTTCCTGTTGCCTGTGTTGCGGGGGCCTCGGTGACCCATAAGTACCTTCCCGCGACCCCGGCAGGCATCGGCCCTAGTGGACCCCTACCTATGTGCTGACGACATCTCTTTGATGCGCGCGTGGAATACAACGCGCCGTCGACCCGGGCCTGGTCCTTACCGGGCGGTGAGCTACCCATTACTCACCGTCCGCAAGCCCGCGCCCCCTCCACCCCCTGCCAGCTAAATGGTTGTTTATGGAGAAGTGAAAAAATCATGGCAGTAGTACAGTATAATGAAATTAAAAGGAAAACTGTTACAGCTAAGTAGGTAACTTTACAAGTTAACGAGTAATAGTCGCCAACTTAAATTTGCGGTTGGAGAATTTACCGTGGCATATATCGATGTATGGGTGAACATGTTTTTCAACTACAATGTTAAGTTTGTTTTTGGGATAAATTCATCCCAACTTCCCAACTACGGAACCATTCATTGTGCGTGGGCCGACACGCACCTGCAGGTTTTATATTTTTTCTATCCAATATACTCGTAACATATTACGTTGAGATTTTTTTGTGTCGATTTTAATAACTCGTCTTTAGAAAAGCCACGTGATGACACATCTTTGTACCTTCATACTCCAATTTGCAATACTTTTAACTTTCACAGGTCGTTAAGGAAAGACTGCGTATTTTAAAAAGAAGACCTTCAAATTCGCGGAATCTTATAAAAGATATGAATTAAATGATTAAAAAACATCAGCAATATAAATTGCTGATGTTTTTTAATCATTTAATTTTACAACGGATATAGTTAGGCCTTCTTCACACGTTTGAATAATTAAAGTAATTATAGAGGTCAAATTGTAATTGGAGTTTCATGCGAAGTACTACTGACAGTGTGTGTGAAATATAATTGAAGAGATTAATCAGATTTTGTAGACGGTCTTGGATGATTTCATGACGAGCAGTGGTGACCCAGGAGCAGTTGTGGCCCAGTGGTAACAACCCCGACTTGCGAGTTGTAGGTCGTGGTTTCAAACCCAGGCAGGCGCTTTAGCTTGTATCATTTATTTCATCACCACTACTTTCAAAATGGTGAGGCCAAACATCGCGAGGAAACCGGCATTTCCTAGAACCGGAAATTCGAAGACATGTGACATCCACCAATCCGCACTGGCCCATTCCCTCTCACAAAGAGAGGAGGAGGGGTAAGGCCAGTGTCCCAGCAGTGGGAACGTTATCGGCATCAAGGCTGATGATGCTTGAATGATTTACAAGCCTGCAACTAGCTCACCTATAGAAAGTCATCAAAAGTCCACATTACATATTCTATAAAATGAGCTCTTGGTACAAGTAAATGTGAAAAACTGCAATACGTATTTCAGAACTAGCTGAAATACATTGACAGCTCTAATCCCCGATTACAGTGTAGGGAAACATTAGATATCGATCGTATTTTGTTGTTGTTTTCGGTTTTCGGGAATTGTAATTTTTTTTCGGCCTTTAATTCATTTATCCAGAGAAATCAATGGTTACAAAATCTAAAAGCACAAAACTATGAAAATGCTTTTTGTTGCATAAAAAATCTGATTGTTTGATCTCAATTTTTCTTTAATTTGAGAAAAGTATAAAGTTTCATGTGATTTAAGTTAAAACGGTTAGATAAAATGATTAAAAGATGGAAAATGCACTTATTTTACTTTGACCGAAGGAAGACCTATCAACAAACAAAAAACATACTTTTAGTTTTCTCTTTAAGTGTTCAGCCTAAAATGCAAATCACGCCTAATTTCTTTTTCGTTTTCGGCCTAAAATGAACCATTTTCGGTCGGACTCTAGTGAACATTGAAGCTTGGCATTCTTGATTCGAATCCATACATTTTAGACAGAATCAGAATTTTATTTGCTATGAATGTGGTACAGGTATAAGATGTTATACATAAACCAATGAGAACGGCTACAGTCTACCTTTCAGCTTGCAAATTATTACATAAATTAAAATATTAATACAAACAAAACAATTTCAACACAACAAAACAGAATTTAAAGTGAAGTCAATTAATAATATTATAGTCAGTTACATGGTCTAATTTGCAATTACAATAATCACAATCTGGATAAACTCATATCATTTAGAAAGTCTTTCACTGAGACACATTTGCCGAGTCGCATTTGACATTTGCCTAAGAGTAATGCCTAGGCACTACTTTTAGGCAAATGTAAAAAAAGCAAGTTTACTTTTAGGCAAATGTAAAAAAGAGCAAGTTTTAGGCAAATCTAAAAGTAGTGCCTTAGATTTAAAAATGCTTACAGAATAATCCTTAAAACCATGAGGTATTTTATTATAAATGACAGGTCCCATTGTCATAATACTCTACCTTAACAGTGGTGTTTTGTAATTCCCCGAATGTAGCATGTTCTAGTATTGGGAACTCAAGGGAAACATTACGTGTTCTTACATTGGCCAATGACGGAAATAAGTTTAGATTGGTTTTTACAAAAATTGCCACCTCCAATATGTACAATCATGGAAAAGTCAGTATCCTCAGAGACTGAATAAAACCAAGGTCAATGAACGATTATTTTCGATTCATTCCGATTAATGATTGGTTTAGCCAAGGCATGTTCATTTATTGTTCTAAATATATCTACAAACACACCTAGATTTGCCTTACCTAAATGTATTAGTTTCTGTAATTATTACTCTAATTATACATTGCATTGCAAAATTAGGTACGATTTGTTTCGCCAGGATGAACGTTATAAACTGTTGACGGTTTTGCTTGTGGCGCTTTATTTGTACAGTCAACCGCACCTAAAAATCAAAATCAAAAATCAAATGTATTTATGAAAACTAGGCTGAGAATCATCCATTTCTGAACGTCAAAACATACATGACAGTTCCCCAACATGCCTGTTCCCGGCCTTCATCACTTCCTAGTCCTTTAGCTGAAAAAGAAGTGGCGTCACAAACTCCCCAGCAGCACAGCTGTCTTTTAAGTTAAGCAGTGGTAACACTAGCATTACGGAAATCACCCTCCTGCGACTACATGATGTGCAAAAGTGCATTGTTTAATACATAGGCTTAATAGACTGTAGATTCGTAGACCATTTATTTTTTGTTAAGTACCTGGTACTTCTTGACAGGCCTATACTGTCCCCCCAAAGAAGAGTAACCATGAAGTTTTTTTCCGAATCTTTTCCATAAGAAACGACGAATTGACTTTCGACGTTTCTGACGTCTCATAAGTGCCCGTGTAGGTTTATGTGAAATAAAATATTTTGATTTCGATTATATGTTTTAAAAACACAAGCAATTGAGCTGTGAATGAAATCGATATAATTACCGATTCTAATAACCTGACTAATATTATTATGAATTGATAAGTCCTATCACGGATTGTCGATATTCGACGTCAGGTCATAGGTTTTGTGACTTCTTTAGATCCTCTGCATTCCTTTTCCATGGGGTCGCGGGAAGGTACAAAAGGGTTACCGAGGCCCCTGGCAACACAGGCAACGAAAGGAATACTCAGAGCGGGAGAAGTTATTTGATAATTTCCCACCCAAAAAAAAACCCATGCAGCAGTATTCGAGTGACTTAGAATTCTTCAATATTATATATTATACCCGTTAGATACTTAAAGTGTTTTTGTGAGGGTTATATCGTTGGTTCAGATGATTGTTATGTCTAGTTCAGACCACCCTAAAATTATTTATTTTGTTGATAAAATTGGCAGGTCCTTCGTTTTCACTGATATTTATCTTAATTGCTTGTATCATGATGATGCTGGTTACGTAATTTACGTTTAAGAGTTTTATAAAATATCTGTACCTAAATATTAAGCATTATTGCGCAATTGTTTGTTATCCTGAAGAAAAAAATAAAAAATAAAATAAAAATAGAGGTACTTTGTCCAGCAAAGGAAAGTCGCTTTTGCTAACGGAATGTTTTCGTATAGGCGCCTTTGGATTCGTGTCCGATTGATGGCATCAAGGTAATGAGATCACATTAAGCCTTATGATGTTTATTTCCATTCACAAAATGTAATAAGAATCTGATATTTCTTGGACTCGTTCTTCAATATCTAAAGCCAAATGTACTTTTAGACCTTTCTTCCTCTGGAAGATTCAATTAGGAGATAAAGAACATGACTATACTGGTTTTAAAGTAGTCGCAGCCTTTTCGTTACATGTTTTTATTTATTTATTTATTTATTTATCTTTATTTCAGGTAGAACCCATAAATGTGTTAGTATTCCTTAACCTATGTTAGTATATTAGACTAAAACACACACTAACTAATAATAATTAATTACGCCATCTCACGGAGACACCTGGCAACAGTACATGCACTGCGCACAGGTGCCCCATAAGGTGGCCCTCAGTCTTACTAGCAATAACACTCAGAAGACTGTTGTCGCTGCCCCGCATTCGACGCAGTAGTGAAGCGGATCTTTTACGCATGATCGCAAAGAAGTCGTCTGTACGCGCTACTGTGAACATTCCTGACGCGCTACAGAAACGAGGCAGCGACAGCAGTATCCGAAAAGCATTATTGTACTGCACACGCAGGGCATTAAAGGTTTTTTGCGTGTATCTGGTCCACAGACTGCAAGTATAAAAGGTCTGGCAATAAGCCCTAAACAGAGTAATCTTGACATTGCTGTCGCACCTTGCAAATCTGCGGGCCAGCATGTTGCATCTTACGGTCAACGCCCTCCGCTCCCTCTCAATATCACAGTTATCAGTGCCATCCTCTGTAATCCAGTGACCAAGGTACTTGAACTGTTTTACTCTGTTTAGAGTGGCACCACAGAGCGAGACTGGTGGTACAACTTCATAGGTCTTGTTTTGTGCCATAAAAACTAACAGCTCGCTTTTCTTGGCATTATACCTTAGTCCATGGGCTCCAGCATAGCACTCACATATATTTAACAGCTTCCTAAGAGCACTGATCGACGGACACAGCAGCACCATATCGTCAGCAT
Source organism: Atethmia centrago (assembly GCA_905333075.3). Taxonomy (NCBI): domain Eukaryota; kingdom Metazoa; phylum Arthropoda; class Insecta; order Lepidoptera; family Noctuidae; genus Atethmia; species Atethmia centrago. Next base: position 5,855,299 of record HG995375.1, read on the forward strand.
AACTGATATTGTTGAAAGACACACCATCGATCGTGCATCCGATGCCAGTGCTGCTGAGTTCCTCGATCAGCTTATTCACATAGATGTTAAACAACTTGGGGGAGGTCAGACCCCCCTGCCTCACCCCGCACTCTAACCTGTACACATCTGAGTATGAGCCTGCCCATCTCACAGCGTTGTGTTGGTTATCGTACCAGAACTTTAGGACATTAATTATTTCTGGCGGCAGGTTAGCTTCATTAGACAACTTTTCCCACAGGATGTCATATGAGACGAGGTCGAAAGCACTGGATAAATCCAGGAAGCATGCATACACAGGTGTCCTCCTCCCAGTGTAATATTGCACTGTACTCTTAAGGGTCATGATTGCAGTCTCAGTTGATAACCCATCCCTAAAACCAAACTGTCTGTCGTTAATTTTTAATTGTTTACCCAGACAACGGTCAAGTAAACAATCAAAAACTTTCGCTGTAACCGTTGCCAAGGATATCGGTCTGTAATTATTAACATCAGACATATCACCGGTCTTATTCTTAGGAACGGGCACCACCACTGTTTTCACTAGATCAGCCGGCAGATAAGAATGGCTGACACATAGGTTGAATAGTAAGGCAAGAACCCTTGGGAGATGAACACCTGCGTTCTGCAGATGCTCAATACTTAAACTATCGTGACCAGGTGACTTACCCCTGGACATGTTTTTGAAGACGGAAGACACGTCACGGGCAGTGAAACGTACACTTAGGTCATTATAGCTTATATTCGATGTTTGGTCTGCTGTAATTACAAGTAATTTATAAGGTTTGGAATTTCCCAAATATCTATGCATGGGAGCTGAAAATGGAGTACTAAAGTAATGTTACACTACAAGGAGACTTCTTTAGTCTGGCTTTATTAATCTTATTTGTACTAAGGTCCATCGTAAGAATACTTTTAGTAGATAAAGCAATATAAAATAAACGAGAAAATTGGTTCTTCGAACTATTTTATTTGATCACAGCATCGTTCATTGGTGTTTCAGAATAAATAACATTATTTCTAAGCATTATTTAGTACAGATGGGCGCTGTAGAGACCGTGAGCGCCATGAGCACCGTAGGCGATGGCACCATGAGACAGGGGAGCGGCATGAGCACCGTAGACTCCGGCGCTGTAGGCCAGGGGAGAAGCATGGGCGCCATACACGCCAGCATTGTAGGCCAGGGGAGCGGAGTGAGCACCGTACGCGACGGCGCCATGAGCCAGAGGAGCTGCGACCGCGCCGTAAGCAGCTACACCGTGGGAGTAGCCATGGGCTAGGGGAGCGGCGGCGTATCCGTGGGCGAGGGGAGCGGAGTAGGCGACGGGTGTGGAGTAGGCAACGGGAGTGGCGTGAGCCACGACGGGAGCAGCGTGAGCGTATAGAGCGGGGTCTTTGCGGACGACGGCGTTAAATCCAGAATGGGCGTCAGCGGCGTAGTCGACGGTGCGCTTTGTGCCGTCGGAGTCGAGCAGCGAGTACTGGCCGACCACGCTGTCTCCGTGGCGGGTCTCGTGCTGGCTCTTGACGTCACCGGTGTGGGGGTCGGACACGCCGTACGAGAAGCTGCTGTAGTCACCGCCGTGGATAGCGCTGCCCTGGGCAGCCGCCACCAGGAGAGCAACAATCACGAACTGAAAACAGAAGGATGCTCATTAGATTTGAATTGTTCAGCACATTACTTTCATTATGTACTTTCATTGTGTGTTTTCAGCCGTTTTCTTTAAATATAAGGCAGTTTTTTTTTTCAATTGGTTTTAATAAGTTAAAATTTCCAATTATTTTAAACACAATTAGCGTTCATCGAATGCTTAAAGAAGCTTTTTATTTTTAATACTACACAACTTTTATCACACATCACAAAACTATTTTTCACTTCATCCGTTTTCATAAATAAACAATTCAAAATTAAAACAAACCTTAGATGCCATTTTGTTTAGTTATTGTTTGTTTCACAAGCGTACTGCGAATGATACATCAGGGTTACCAATTCTCTTTATATACTGTTCTTACTTGACTGTTTCTTTGGTATGAATAGGAAGTACGACGAGCATGGAAGGTCACTGGTCGAATCGAATCCTGGTATGCAGTGTGGGTAATTTTTAATTAAGTGTTGTGTCTAACAATTGCACTTCATCAATGGCTTCTACTTACATCTTATAGATTTATGCATTGTCTTTGAGAAATCCTCTTCATATCAATCATTGTCCTCAGTCACAGGATCTCCTAGTTTAGGAGTCAGGGTTTATTTTATCTGTATGACCTTTATTCACTGAAATTCATGCGACCTAGTTTTTAAGCATTGTTGAAGGTTTATGTATAAATAAAGTATTTTATTTATTTTATTATTTTTATTAATCGTCGTCGTTTCAGTTGTTTTTACTTTAATAAGTTTGCTAGTTTCAAAAAAAAAACCTATTCTGTTCTTCTTTCGATCAGTTATTGCGTTAAAAATACTTGAAAAACTTTATAAGTATCGCATAATCAGCATAGAACGTTCCTAATGCTGGGAGACAGGCCTCCTCTGTGTGAGAAGGAGTGAGCCACGCGGGTCCAGTGCTTGCTGGTTGGTGACTGTTACATATCTTCGAATTTTTGGTTCTAGGACAGGCTGGATGAAACTTTATGCAATAATATGTATTTGTGTTATGCTAGACCAGGGATTCCCAAACTAAACTTTTGCAAAATGAACTGAGACCCCCATAGCCAAATTTTTTCATCTTGTACGAACTTGTGCACACTTATCGACTTTTTGAGTTTTATAAAAGTAGGTACAACAATGATACTTCCTACCAAAACATTAGTCATTCATATAACAAGTTGCTACACGCAACACAACTTATACAGTATCTTGAAAGTTTCAAATAAGAACTTGGGTTAATTAACAGGGGTCGATTATTAGACCTCGTCGACCCCCAATATCAGTATTTGTTTATGTCGATCCCAGGGAAACCGATTTCGACCCCTAGGGATCGATATCGACTACTTTGGGAATCCCTGTGCTAGACTATATCATGTCCCTACAGGAATTGAAAGTGTGACCCTCTGTGAAAATGCCTTCAACCACTGCACATAAATTAGTCCGCCATATTATTTTTCGTTGTCACATTGACAATTGATTACATAACTTAAATGAAAAAACTGAGACATTGTTAGTTACAGTATAGTAAATTGAAATAAATACTATGATGATAATATATTCATTATGGTTCTTTAATGTTACCGCTAAATTTATCAAGATTTCCTAAGTAATATAAAACAAGTGCGTGACAGACCACGCACAATGAAGGGTTCTGTAGTTGAGAAGCTGGGATGACTTTATCCCAAAAATAAACTTAACATTGTAGTTGAAAAACATGATCTCCCATACATCGATATATGCCACGGTCAATTCTCCAACTGTAAATTTAAGTTGGTCAACTATTACTCGTTAACTTGTGAAGCCCACTTAGCTGTGAGAGTTTTCCTTTTAATTTCATTTTATGTATCAGTGCCGTGAATTTTTCACATGTTCCTAAACAACTATTTAGTTGGGGGGACGGGGGGGTCTGGGCACTTGACTTTAACAAAAAATAACACTTTAATGCTTAATATTACGCTAACGCATTCTTGAATCGAAAAGTGTTATTCACAAACCCGTAATATTTTTGAACGGCCTATATGTATCCAATGCCACCCCACACTTTGGGGTAGACGAAAAAAAAATATCATCCCCAAATTACGTACAAGGGCGATACACTAAAAATTTTTTTTTCAAAATTTTATTTTATCACTTTGTCCGGTGTAATTAATATGTATATTTATGCCAAATTACAGCTTTCTAGTACTAAGCGTCTCTGAGCTACAGCGGGGATAGACAACCAGACAGACAGACGGACATGGTGAAACTATAAGGGTTCCTTGTTTACTACGGAATCCTAAAAAACATTCTAATCAACCATTGTGTTAGATTGAATTAAGTAATTTTATCTGCGTATGAGCGGTGGTGGTACCCCGGGGCTTGTGGCTAAGTAATAACAGCCGCACGGGTCGATCGATCAGGTTAAGCTACGGTTGCCGCGGTTGGGCCGTGGATGGGTGACCATCTTTACATACCAAGACCGTTCCGTGCCTCGGAAAGCACGTTAAGCCGTTGGTCCCGGCTGTGATTTGTAGATCTTTGACAGTCGTTACGGGTCGTCAGAAGCTCGAAAGTTTGACAACCAGTCTTACCAAGGGGTATCGTGTTACCCAGTAACTGGGTTGTGGAGGTCAGATAGGCAGACGCTCCATGTAAAATACTGGTATTCAGCTGTATCCGGTAATACTGGAAGCCGACCGCAACATAGTTGGGAAAAGGCAGGCAGATGATGATGAGCGGTGGTGGCCCAGTGGTAATGGCCGCGACTTACAAGTTGTAGGCTGAGGTTCGAACCCAGGCCGGCACTTTGTGTAAATTATTTCATCACCACTCTGCTCTCAATACGGTGAAGGAAAACATCGTGAGGAAACCGGCATGTCCTAGAACCAAAAAATTCGGAGACATGGACATCTACCAACCCGCAATGGGCCCGCGTGATAGATTACGGCCCACTCCCTCTCACAGAGAGGAGGCATATGTCCTAGCAGTGGGAACATTATAGGCTGATAATGTATCTGCGTATATTTTCAAGATATCATCTGACTAATATTAATTACATTATGTCTGAAACTGTCAAAAATGCGTGTCGGAATTAAGGCTCCTACATACTGGCGCTACTTGTCACGCGACGCGACGCGACACAAAGACACCGCGTGTAGCGCTACAAGCGGTGCCTTTGTGTCGCGACGCGTCGCGCGACAAGTCGCGCCAGTATTTAGGAGCCTTAAAGGTCAGTTGAATCAACGAGTTTTGTTTACAGAGTGTGTTATTATGTTTCAACATGCTTTCAGTTGTCAATATTAGGTATCACTTCGTCTCATGTTTTCAGTTATGTGCAATATTATTTATTTATTTAAAACACAATTATAACACCTTTAAAGTCTCATCCAAGGTGATGTTATAAGTCACAATGTGTACACACGGCTACATACAAGTATCAAGCTAAACATGTCCAGTATAAGCTGATCTCGCATTGTATAAGATTTCCGTACAATGAGAGGTCAGCTTAAACTGGAAATGTATAGCTTGATATGTGGCCGTGTGTACACAGATTTACAAAAAATAATATGACTCGTAAGCAAAATTATAAATAATTAATTACCAATATGAGAGCAGTGGCGGCCCAGTGGTAACGGGCCTGACTTTCGAGTTGTAGGTCGTGGGTTCGAACCCAGGCAGGCTGCTTTACTTTGTGTAAATAATTTCTTCCTCACTGCTCTCAAAACGGTGAAGGAAAACTTCGTGAGGAAACGCCCTAGAACCGGAAATTCGAAGACATGTGACATCTACCAACCCGCACTGGGCCCGCGTGGTGGATTACGGCCCACTCCCTCCCACAGAGAGGAGGCCTGTGTCCCAGCAATGAGAACATTATAGGCTGATTGCGTGTGATATCCTAACCCCAGTGATGGTCTATCCGGGTGCTTCATACAAATCCGTTTATCCTTTAAGGCGTGAAAAGGTAAGAGACAGCCACAGAGAGTAACTTTTGCATTTATTAAATTAGGTAGGTTTTGATTATTTCTCTTAAACTCCAAGTAAAACCGTCAAGATAGTAGTGAGTCCACATGTACAGAAATTCGAACCCGAACTACCTCTCAACCACTCGGGTTTTGCCGATTTCAATCGGAGATGGACGAACGTGAACTCTTTGACGTACTTTCAATTTCATTTGCAAACCAACAATGTTCAGAGAACCGTTTTTGGTGCTCGTACTTTTTTATGAAAAGTTTTTTGGTGGTTTATCTTTTAAGAAAGTTCATTTCCACTTTTACCTTATTGTCTGTGTTATGTAGTATTAATGTCCTTCTAGTATTTTCCTATTAACATAAGAAAGAGAATAAGTCTGTTCCTGGGTAAATTATCTACCGTTGCAAACAGGATTCAGTTCAGTTTAGTGACCTTATTTGCTTGTCTCTTATTTCCTATTAATACTACGTACGGTAACACTTGTGTTCAAATAGTATAAAAGGAGAATTGGTAACCCTGATTAAACATTCGCAGCTCGCTCGTGAAACAATAATAACATATTAAAATGGCATCTAAGGTTTGTTTTATTAAAATTATATTTTTGAAAAAAGTGGACAAACAAGTTTATAGAAATAGTACCACTTATTCTTATATTTGGTTAAAGTGTAAATAACACATATTTTAAGAAAACTTAAAATAGACCATGGGAAATGACAAAGTTACTAGACCTTAATATGACCTTCAGTCATTATTATATAATAGCAGACCGTTTTTAATAAGCATCTTTCTAATTTCAGTTCGTGATTGTTGCTCTTCTGGTGGCGGCGGCCCAGGGCAGCGCTATCCACGGCGGTGACTACAGCAGCTTCTCGTACGGCGTGTCCGACCCCCACACTGGTGACGTCAAGAGCCAGCACGAGACCCGCCACGGAGACAGCGTGGTCGGCCAGTACTCGCTGCTCGACTCCGACGGCACAAAGCGCACCGTCGACTACGCCGCTGACGCCCATTCTGGATTTAACGCCGTCGTCCGCAAAGACCCCGCTCTTTACGCTCACGCCGCTCCCGTCGTCGCTCACGCCGCTCCCGTTGCCTACTCCACACCCGTCGCCTACTCCGCTCCCCTCGCCCACGGATATGCCGCCGCTCCCCTGGCCCATGGCTACTCCCAAGGTGTAGCTGCTTATGGCGCGGTCGCCGCTCCTCTGGCTCATGGCGCCGTCGCGTACGGTGCTCACTCCGCTCCCCTGGCCTACAATGCTGGCGTGTACGGCGCCCATGCTTCTCCCCTGGCCTACAGCGCCGGAGTCTACGGTGCTCATGCCGCTCCCCTGTCTCATGGTGCCATCGCCTACGGCGCTCATGGCGCTCACGGTCTCTACAGCGCCCATCTGTACTAAATAATGCTTAGAAATAATGTTATTTATTCTGAAACACCAATGAACGATGCTGTGATCAAATAAAATAGTTCGAAGAACCAATTTTCTTGTTTATTTTATATTGCTTTGCTAAAAGTATTCTTACGATGGACCTTAGTACAAATAAAATTAATAAAGTCAGACTAAAGAAGTCTCCATGTAGTGTAACATATTACTTTAGTACTCCATTTTCAGCTCCCATCCATAGACGTTTGGGAAATTCCAAACCTTATAAATTACTTGTAAAAACATGTAATGAAAAATCTGCGACTACTTTAAAACCAATATAGTCATGTTCTTTATCTCCTAATTGACGTCAAGAGCCAGCGCGAGACCCGCGTCGGAGACGGCGTGGTCGGCCAGTACTCGCTGCTTGACTCCGATGGCACAAAACGCACCGTCGACTACGCTGACGCTCATTCTGGATTCAACGCCGTCGTCCGCAAAGACCCCGCTCTCTACGCTCACGCCGCTCCCGTTGCCTACTCCACGCCCGTCGTCAACTCCACTCCCGTCGCCCACGGATACGCCACCGCTCCCTTAGCTCATGGCTACTCTCAAGACAAGCTGCATACGGCTCGGTCACCGCTCCCCTGGCTCGTGGCGCCGTCACGTACGGTGCTCACGCCGCTCCCCTCGCCTACAGCGCTGGTGTGTATGGTGCCCATGCTGCTCCCCTGGCTTACAGCTCCGGAGTCTACGGTGCTCACGCCACTCCCCTGGCTCATGGTGCCATCGCCTACGGCGCTCATGGCGCTCACAGACTTTACAACGCCCACCTGTACTAAATAATGAACGATGCTGTGATTAAATTAAATAGTTCGAAGAACTCAAAAGTTTGTTTCGTTTTTTCGTCTATGGGAAATTTGAAACCTCAGGAGGACATGTGGCCGAACATGGAACTTAGAGGACTCTTTGATGAAACGCTTAAATTGATCATAGTCCACCTCTACAACACGTATCGCTTGCTAATGGTAGCTACCAAATTCCAAGGAACAGATTATTTCTAGTATTTTACAATTTCTCCACCTTCCACATGCAACTAACATAACTTTCAGCAAGGTGCCACGCATTTTGTACAGATACTGCAGGATTCAATTTTAACTGAAGAACCAACAGAATCTAATACCTAATTCTCCTCGTCAGAAACGAGCCACCAGCCGACAAAGAATTTCAAGCAAGGTTTCTACAACGGGAAGAAAATATTAAAATTATAATAACACTACCCAAAAACAAAGAAATAAGTAGCTACTTAATAACATAGTGACGTTCATAGCTCAGCCTTGTAGTGCAAGCCGCCATTACGACACTACCACGTCATAATAAGAACATTCTACAAGCATTCGTGTTAATTGTACGATTTATAAACCAAGTCTTGTTACTAAACATTTTGTGAATAGATCTCATAATTATAAGAGAAAGATGAAATAATAAGAGAAAGATGTTATCGTTGTCTATGAAATGGTTTAAACATCTTGTTGGTTATAGATGATGGTACGGTAACTACTTAATTCAATTAGTATGAGTGCTTAATACAAACATTAGATGTGATGTGTTAAAGATTATTTTTGAAACAAGACAGGGTGTGACAAGTGAGTAACTTATTAAATTGCGACTGGTAGAAGTGTGAAAAAAGATATGCTGCGAATAAACTGGGATAGTGGCAGAAAAATGTAAAAGTAAGAATAGGTTTTAAAAAGTCATGGACTGGACAGACCCATTCAATCTGTGTGGTTCTTTCCTCAAAATACAATTTCAAACACCAATCTACATGGTCTTCACATGCTCGGACCAAGATTATGTCTGGACTAAAGAGACTGTGACCTCGTTTTTTTTTTTGGGTGGGAAATCATCAAATATCTTCTCCCGCTCTGGGCGGAGCGGGAGGGTGTGTCAGACTCTTACTGACCAAAATCCACCCGTATTCCTTCCTGTTGCCTGTGTTGCGGGGGCCTCGGTGACCCATAAGTACCTTCACGCGACCCCGGCAGGTATCGGCCCTAGTGGACCCCTACCTTTGTGCTGACGACATCTCTCTGAGGCGCGCGTGGAATAAAACGCGCCATCGACCCGGGCTTGGTCCTTACCGGACGGTGAGCTACCCATTGCTCACCGTCCGCAAGCCCGCGCCTACGGTGGCCGGAAATGCGCCCGGGATTCCCGACGCCCAGGGCGTCTCCTGCAGCGGCTAGGGGAGAGGGCGCGAAACATGCCTTTCCCTCAACCGTCCCACCTCCGCCTTCGCGAGCATTACTGCTTCGCAGAAGGAGGTGACGGCTGCACATGCCCTCTCGCTCCGTACCATGGCCTGAACCAGGGCCGGATGCGAGAGATCTCTGCCGCCGATCGCCTCCACGAGGACACGGCGGTGCTCTGCCCAAGCCGGGCAGACCTCCACCGTATGCTCCACCGTGTCCTCCGGGCGATCCACACAGTGGTGAAACCCGGGCGTTTCCTCCCGCCTTATCCGACACAGGAACCTCCCGAAGCTGCCGTGTCCGGTGAGAACCTGCGTCAGGCAGAAGGTCCTCACCTTCTTATCGCCGCAATTGTGGCGTGCCCAGCACTGGGTTGCGACAACCGTAGTCTCCATGACGCCATGAGATCCCGCCGGAGCTCCGTTTCGCCTCCTCGCGCCACTCCCATACGTGCGCGAGGACTTTTGCCTCCAGATCCCATGGCGGTAATCCGGCAAGGAGGCTCGCTGCCTCACAGGACACCGTGCGGTATCCCCGGACCATCCGGATGGCCATGACCCTTTGGGCCGCGCTCAACCGGCGGGCTGGCCGCAGCGCCTGAGAGCGCGCCCATACAGGAGCCCCGTAGAGGGCCATGGACCGCACGACCCCGCATAGAGCCTCCGGCAGGAGGCGTTTGGACCCCCTAGTTTGTTTCGGCCTTTCTTCTCAGAGTAGTCAGATAGGAAACGCCGATGTGCACCGATGTTTGTCACGAATTTGTGGACGAACGCAGTACATCTTTTTCACTATCCCAGTAATAAGATGCTTATACGAATGTCGAATGTCGACTTCTTAATAATTTATTTATCATCATAATTATGTATGTTAAATGAACCTAAAACTAAAATAAATGTTCGAAAATAAAAACATGTCTCTAGAAAGTCAGAAAATGTATAATTTTATTTACAGATCCAATATTTACAAATACAAAGTCAGCAGTCTTATTTTAGTAGTAGCGGGCGTATGGGAAGGGAGCACCGTAGTTGATAGCGCCAAACTTGGCGTAACCGAAGGGGGCGGCGGCGTAAGTGATGGGAGCGGCGATAGCAGGGGCAGCGTAGGAAACGGCGGGAGCAGCGTAAGAGATGGCAGGAGCGGCAGCTATGAGGGCAGGGTCCTTGCGGACGACGGCGTTGAAACCTCCGGCGCCGGCAGCGTAGTCCACAGTGCGGCGGGTGCCGTCAGACTCCAACAGAGAGTACTGGCCCTGCACGTTATCACCCACGCGGTTCTCGATCTGGTGCTTGAAGTCTCCGGTGAATGGATCAGCCACGCCGTATGAGAAGCTAGACAGATCGCTGGCATTGGCGACGGCCATCAAGGCGAAGAGGACGACGAACTGCAGAGAGCAAATAAAAATAAAAATATAGTAAATAATAATAAAATGTGGATGTTTGTACCTTGTTCTAAAGTTTCTTGTATATGAAAACTTTGGGCTTATGGGCCTTAGTGGTGACAGATGTTCCAGTTTGTAAAATAGGTCGAAATCAATGTCTTCATTTTAATTTGCTCTAATAAGGTTACTATATTATTATACTGAACACGAAGTACTACTGTAATTGTTTTTTTTTTATAGCAATAACTTAATTATTGCGGATAACAAAGATAAAAGAAAACAAGAGTGTTTACCTTCACAAACATTTTGATGGAGGGTTTTTTGTTGCTGTGACTACGTCAAAGAATCCTGTGAGTATGATGCTCTTCACAGCACCTGCCCCGCTTTTTATATCAACTAACAATTGATCCAGTTTTATTAATAATGTATTTATTATGAAGAAATTCAGGAAGTATTTTAAAGTCAAGTTCGAATCAGGGCGATGCACCGAATGGAAAGGTCTCAGATATCAGTTGCTCGCACTTGTTTGTATAAACTTGTTTGAAATTATCTTAAGTCCCACCGTTAAAGTTACTCGGATTACAAGCTCACAGGCAATAAAACATATTTGAGTCATTGTCAAAGTATCAAATTATCGTTGACAGCTATACTGCCGCGCTAGCGATATCAGCAGTAATTTATGACAAAATGAGTTAAATATTGATCCCGAATCAGCGCAATGAGCTCTACCAGGTGTGCTGACAGCTGTTTTAATAGCTTATCGGGAACCGGTAAATTTCGTTAAGGATAAAGGCAGTAAGTCCAATAAATGAGAAATCTTTTATAGCATAACAACAGTAAGAATAGTTACTCCGGGTTTACAAGTAAAGCTCTATTATTTAGGTTTTCCTTTTTCTTGAGTTATGTGCAGTAACTGTGTATACTGTCTATATAATAAGTAAAGCATGTTTTATATTTTGCCATAATCACGTAGGATATAAGCAGTAACTAAACATATTGTGGATATAATAAGTAAGGTATGTTTTTTATCTGCCTTAAATACTTAGAATATCTGCAGTAACTCATCATACTGTGGTTACCTTATACAAGGTCTACTTCTCAATTGGTCTTGATCACTCACAGTGTAAGCAGTAATAACATATATTTACTATGACTAAAATAACAAAAAAAGTATTATTGAATTTGAGAGTTTAATATACTTCAAGTATCAGCTTTTTCGTCTTTGGGAAATTTGAACCCTCAGGAGGACATGTGGCCAAACGTGGAACTTACAGGATTCTTTGATGAAACGCTTACATTGATCATGGTCCACCTCTACAACATGTATCGCTTGCTAATGGTAGCTACCAAATTCAAGGAACAGATTATTTCTAGTATTTTACAATTTCTCCACCTTCTACATGCAATTAACATAGCTTTCAGCAAGGTGCCACGCAATTTGTACAGATACTGAAAGATTCAATTTTAACTCAAGAACCAACAGAATCGAATACCTAATTCTCCTCGTCAGATACTAGCCACCAGCCGACAAAGAATTTCAAGCAAGGTTTCTACAACAGGAAGAAAATATTAAAATTATAATAACACTACCCAAAAACAAAGAAATAAGTAGCTACTTAATAACATAGTGACGTTCATAGCTCAGCCTTGTAAAAGAGACTGTGACCTCTGAGTTTGTTTCGGCCTTTCTTCTCAGAGTAGTCAGATAGGAAACGCCGAGCTCATTCAGTTTTCTTTTCTAAATATGATTGATGTGTAAAAGTGTTTGTACAAACCTACTTACAGAAAATAAAATCATTTCATCATTTCATTTCATTTTATTTCATGCTGAAGTATTTCTAATCGGCGCTAATAGCGCGGGTTACTAGACAGGCACTCTTTTTTACGTTGTAGATAATACAAAGCATAATAATTATCTTCATATCGTTAGGTAGGACGCCCTCAGGCTAGGTGGAGCGATGCAGTGGCGGTACCTTCATATAAGCCCAAAAGCCTTACTAAAATGCTCGATAGAGAATTTATTGTACCTAACCAGTAGTTTATGAGAAAATTGCGATGATACATACGTAGATACGTAGGTACCTACCTACATACTCAGTCGAAAACTGAACTTTCTTTTTTTGAAATCGGTTAAAATTTTACTGGGCTTGCGTTATTTTGAAACCCTAGGCACGCCACTGGAGCGAAGATCTTAGCAGAGTGGCTTGTAGCAGCTGGATGAGAGTTACCGACAACCGAGTTGAATGGCGTGAATTTGGGGAGGCTTATGACCAGCATGATGATGCATGACTGAACCTGTTTTGTTGTATCGTTAGCTTTTGTTTTGTGAATTGAAAAAAAGTGAATTTGTTAGAGGGGGCCTTCAGCACATTTACTTTTCAGCTGTCTATTTGTATATGTATAATATTGTAAACGTGCCTTTTTGTCCGCCTACTGTTTATAGGTAAATACTTGCGTAGCGGTCTTTAATTCCACTTGGAGTTTAGTTTAAGAGAATGAGAATGTGAAAATAATAATTTAATTACATAATTAAAAATAAATAGTTCAACTGGCAAGTTTAGTAGGTAAAGGTCGAAAATAATTAGTTGCTGTCTTTTATTGTAACTAATTATTTAATTACTAATAAAAAAACCTACCCCTAATAGTTAGAATTTTGTTTGAGGTTTCTAGTGCACATGTGCTCCGATGTTTCAAAAGTTTTTCATGAATTTGTGCACAAACGCAGTACATCTTTTTCATTATCCCAGTAATAAGATGCTTAAACGAATGTCGAATGTCGACTTCTTAATAATTTATTGATCATCATAATTATATATGTTAAATGCAACTGAATATCTGCAAAACACTTTGGAAGGTCCCATGTTAAGATAAATAAATGTACAAAAATAAAAATTATGTGTCACTAGAAAGTCAGAATATATATAATTTTATTTACAGATCCAATATTTACAAATACAAAGTCGGCAGTCTTGTTTTAGTAGTAGCGGGCGTATGGGAAGGGAGCACCGTAGTTGATAGCGCCAAACTTGGCGTAACTGAAGGGGGCGGCGGCGTAAGTGATGGGAGCGGCGATAGCAGGGGCAGCGTAGGAAATGGCGGGAGCAGCGTAAGAGATGGCAGGAGCGGCAGCTATGAGGGCAGGGTCCTTGCGGACGACGGCGTTGAAACCTCCGGCGCCGGCAGCGTAGTCCACAGTGCGGCGGGTGCCGTCAGACTCCAACAGAGAGTACTGACCCTGCACGTTATCACCCACGCGGTTCTCGATCTGGTGCTTGAAGTCTCCAGTGAATGGATCAGCCACGCCGTATGAGAAGCTGGACAGATCGCTGGCATTGGCGACGGCCATCAAGGCGAAGAGGATGACGAACTGCAGAAAGCAAATAAAAATAAAAATAACGTAAATAATAATAAAATGTGGATGTTTGTACCTTGTACTAAAGTTTCTTGTATATGAAAACCTTGGGCTTATGGGCCTTAGTGGTGACAGATGTTCCAGTTTGTAAAATAGGTCGAAATCAATGTCTTCATTTTAATTTGCTCTAATAAGGTTACTATATTATTATATTGAACACGAAGTACTACTGTAATTGTTTTTTTATGGCAATAACTTAATTATTGCAGATAACAAAGATAAAAGAAAACAAGAGTGTTACCTTCACAAACATTTTGATGGAGGGTTTTTTGTTGGTGTGACTACGTCGAAGAATCCTGTGAGTATGATGCTCTTCACAGCACCTGCCCAGCTTTTTATATCAACTGACAATTGTTCCAGTTTTATTTTTAATGTATTTATTATGAAGAAATTCAGGAAGTGTTTTAAAGTCAAGTTCGAATCAGGGCGATGCACCGAATGGAAAGGTCTCAGATCTCAGTTGCACGCACTTGTTTGTATAAACTAGTTTAAAATTACCTTAAGTCCCACCGTTTAAGTTACTTGGATTACGAGCTCAAAGGCAATAAAACATATTTGAGTCATTGTCAAAGTATCAAATTATCGTTGACACGAGCGGATATAAATTGTATTTTACTCAAGATCACGAAACTCTAAGAAAAAATCGGTCAAAAAAGGCTCGAAAAGTGACATTGCAATTTTTTTATTTCACAAAAAAATACACTACTTACATTACAGGATACATATCGAACAATAGATAAAGAGTATTAGTTGTTATGTCATTAAGATTCCGATCATACACTTAGGTATTATAGCTAATTTCCTTTTGAATACTGACCACAACGTAGCAAGGCTATCGGGATCCGGTCGACTATTACGTAGGTACAATATCATTTAGTCACTCATAGATAGATATTAATTGAAAAATATACAACTTAAAATATAAATGCAATATATCGGAGTCCTTTTCACTTGCCGAGTCCATAATAACAGATTTTGATTCAAGCCCAAGGGTTATGGGCACTATGAGCAGCAGATCCATGAGAAAAGGTTTGGGTTATGGAAGATCTGGATATGGCAACAGAAGTAGGCGCTGGGGAAGGTTGAGCACTAGGAGTGGGCCAAGCTTGATAAGACTGGGCAATAGCAGTGGGCCACGCTTGGTAAGATGGGGAACTAGGCGTGGGCCACGCTTGGTATGATTGAGCACTAGGAGTAGGGTAGGTTTGGTAGTTCTGGACTGCCAAGTTCGGGTGCCTTGTGACGTCACCATTGTTTGTAAGCTGCGCATGAGGCACTGGTCTCCCATCATTGTTGACAGTAGCTAGGAAGCCTGTGTGGTCATCGGCTCTGTAATCTACAGTTCTTCTGACACCATCAGGTTGCAACAAAGAATACTGTCCTAATACAGTGTCTCCTCGTCTAGTCTCTTGCTGACTTTTAATATCTCCTGTATGAGCATCGTTGACTTCGTAAGCGAAGTTGTAGTTGGGATTCGCATCGTATTGAAGCCCGAAAAGGGTTGGTGATTGGGATCGATGTAGAACCATGCAGGTGGCTGATAATACCAGGCCAGAGAAAACTGCGAACTGTTGAATAAAGAGATTGATTAAATAACGGTTGAAAAACAAATTAACAAGTTGAAATTATCGATGCATGAGGAGGTACTCGACCGCTATACATATACTTTTGAATAACTTTGATGTTAATTAATTACTTTGAGTGCAAATGGATGCTGCCAGGGTTATACCTGATGAAATTAAATCTTTTTACCCGACTGCCCCAGAAGGACCATGTATATATGCATGTATGTAGGTATGTATGTATGTCTATTTCTTTGGCACGCTCTATAGTCTAAACGCCTTGATGGATTTTAATTTTTGAGGTGTCGTTAGATTCGTCTTAATTGTGGGAGTGACATAGGCTATATAATATTTATATATTGCATCTGAAATACAAAAAAGAAAAGGGAGGGGAAGGTTTTTTAAATTAAATTACAACAATATTGATATCAAACCATAGCTAGTAATGAGTCAATTCCATGTATATCGTCATCATCAACATCTGCCTAGCCTTTTTCCCAACTATTTCCATGTTATTAATAAAACTAAAAAGCTTGAAATAAAATATTTTTTTTAAAAACCAATAGCCTGAATTAAGGTGTAACTTATGTTTGTCGCCGCCTGCGATACCAAAATTCTATAGATTATAAAGCTTTTCAGTTATGTGTTTTAGTAGACGGGTTTTTTGTTTTTTAAATATTTTTTTTTATTATGGGATAAATTGATGCCTATTTTATAAGCCAAGATCACTGGGCATAAAATTACATTAATATCAAAGACCACACAAAGTCCATTACTTACTGAGCCTTAAAAATCTATTGAACTATATAAATTATTTATAGAAATTAAATTACCTTATGGAACATGTTGATGGTTTTGGTTGTCCCTTCCACAGTTGGGTGAAGTGTGATTCTTCGTTAGTTTTCCAACAATTTATATACAAAGTAAATGAAAATCAATACTGTTTGTGCAATGCATATATCGAATTTCTAAGAGTATTAGACCGAGAATAGAACTGGTCCTAGGTGGCAACTATGTCTAAAGTTGTAAAAAAAAATGGAACGAAGGCTTAGTTACCAGTATGTTAAAGTAATGGAACCCTAATCTTAGTTCAAGGTGCGTTTTTTCTTATTTCTTGGAAGACTCAAGTGTCGTATATCTTTGCAATCTTATAAGTTGTAATGGGTTCTGTGGTCATTAAGGAAGAAAGTTTTCAGACATTGGGAAATAACCAGTGAATTCTTGTATTCATGTAGTGTTTTTTTTAAAGGTATCTTTAAATTGTAAATATTGAGGAAAATTGTAATGATATGACATTTATCAGTGGGATCACATCCTGTAAAGGAATCGTGTAAATAAAGGGAAATGTCATATCATTACAATTTTCCAGAGAGATCTATACAGATGACATCATATGTGGCTTTCCGCTTTTACAAATTCAGAGGATTTTAAAACGCTAGAAATATTGTTGTTTTTTTCCAGAATCTAGCTCTCTTCTCAAAATATCGTTTTAGTATCATACAGTTGTCTGCTAAAGATCGAAAAAGGCAGCTTTAATTTTATTTGCACCTATTGCAAAATAAATTAAGCTGAAGTACAAGCGGTTAGTCATCCGATATAAAAGTCAATAGATAATTGAAGTGAACGGAGCTTGCAATTATGTACAGTCAATCGCATATTAGTGATAACAATTTCTCATTGACAGCCCCGTTATGTCGTAGCAGTAAGGGTGAATTTCGAAGTGCAAGTGTTGCCACTGCTGTGTGGTTGACTGTGCCACCAGACAAGTTGCCAGTTGGCTACCTACTGTTACTTCCATAGTAAGATGTTTGAGTCACTTGAATAATATCATAATAATAACCTACATATTATCATGGTCGGTTTTCCTTAGAAAGAGAGCTGAATTCCATGTGTTTTTTTCTAATGAAGCCTTCTTTGGACATCTTCCCGGGTTTGCTGCTTCAAAACTTGATATAATATAATATAACATCCAGCCTGTATTCCCCGACGGCTTAGGCAAGGGGAGGGTTAGGGGTTAAGACATTTGTATTAATAGCAATTAATTTATAAAAAAGTACTATAAATAAAATGTTATGATTTTAAGAGAAGAAAAATCAAATATCATAATATTTTTCAAGTTTGAAGAGTCTTTACCTAAAGACTACTATTGGACTTCCAGCAGGCTTAGAATGATACTCTTTATTTCTTCGAAGAACAGACACGGCTCTTTCCATACAAAGTGACATTTCGTTTCTCCTTTTTGACATCCCACCGTAGAAATCCTTCTACATAAAAAAAGGACCTAGACAAAGATCGTTAGAAACGAAAGACAAGATGACAGATTGTATAAGGATTTCTACGGTTAGATGTCAAAAACTGAGAAACGAAATGTCACTTTGTATAGAAAGAGCCATGTCTATTCTTTGAAGAAATAAAGAGTGTCATGCTAAGCCTGCAGGAGATAGTAAATTATATTCGTACAAGGCCGATACTCGTTTCTCATTCTCTGGCAAATACGGAAGCATTAAATATCGAATCACATCATACATTACCTACTTTATTTATATGATATTATTTATCATTAAACATGTTTTCTATGACAGCAGTGTCAACCAAATACGCTCACCGATTTCAATATAGTATCATTTTTATAACATGTCAGAAATTCACTTATTCAATGCGGAATTACGAGCAATAATGGTCGGCCTTGTAATGCACGCCCGCGTTCTGGTTATGAGCCATTACTACCGTTCGGTATTGGTTATACTGCGAGCGGACAGCGATTATGCTTTTGTCCTTGTAGGGATTGGATTTGGTATTAACTGTAGTAAATATTCAGGCAACAACAATAACTTCTGTCTTGTTGCTCCACCTCCTGATAAGTTCCGGCTCCTGATACCTTAATACATATCTTAACAGATTCATGCAAATTTTGTTTCTATTTTAATATTTTTCTTCGTCGTTCCGCTCGCACCACAGTAATCCAAATTGTGTTGGCCCAAAATTTCGCCACTTCCACGGCGTTATCAGTGGCAGCACAGATGTCACTTTGGCTGTATGTTTTGGGGCACAGAGGGCATGTGCCTAACTTCTTAACTGTCAGCTTTTGCGATTATTGTAATTACGAATATCTATTATGACAATGGACTACTTCTAAAGCGCATCCGCTTTAGAAGTAGTCCATTGTCCAGAGTCCAGCGGCAGAAAATGCCGAAAATCTGGAAGTTATTAAATATGGAGGCCTTGGCAGAGAGTACAACTTTGAGCCCTTTGGCGTCGAGACTCTCGGTCCGTGGGGTCCCAGTGCGCATAAGTTATTTGCGGAAATCGCGAAACGTCTAGTTGATGTAACTGGTGACCGAAAAGCTGGCGGCTTTCTCGCGCAACGCATCAGCATTGCAATTCAGCGAGGAAATGCCGCCAGCATCCTCGGTAAAGTCAAAGTCAAAGTCAAATTATTTATTTCAAATAGACACATAAAAAGCACTTTTGAACGTCAAAAATAACAAAAAAAATTGAATTTATTCTAGTTGCCCCTTCCAAAAGGTAGATTCGTATGGAGAAGAATGGGCAAGAAACTTCACGGTTACTCTTTTAAAATGTTTTACAAAATTTTGTAAAACATTTTAAAATTAGGTATATGTGAAGACGATGCACCTAGAATAAAATTACTATACCAAAATATGTAAAAAAAAACAATGAAAAATAAAGCAATGACAGATAAATTAATTATGTGATAGGTACATGATGCTCACATATTTACAAACAAAGGTACAATGCCCCGAGGGCCTTTTTAGGCTTAACTTAGTTTTAATTTAATTTAGTTAATGTTAATAATCATCTTGTAATTTGGTTATGTAAATATATAAATTATAACTTTATGACAATTATTGATAGTCATGTACCCAGTACCCAACATAAAGGCAGCGTTTCTAGTAATAAAAAATATCCGAGCGGTTTTCACCAAATCGCTCACAATGAAGCATAGGGTCAACAGTTTTTCATAAAAATATCGCGAATTCCGTCACATATTGGATTTTATTTTAATATTTCATAAATTTTCGTTCTTTGTTTTGATACATTATATAAGACAACGTTTATTTTGAATCAGAATACGTAATTGAATCCTCTAGAACATATATGACATAATTGCAGGGATTCACATTGATTTTGGGTCCTTTCATAATACAGTGAACGTCTGTATTCCCAAAGGGTTAGAATATACTCGTAGTTATAATTATAATAAAGCCTTTTATAAGTATGTATATATAGTTATTAATACCGACTTGTGAACATACCATAATCAGCCTATAACGTTACCACTGCTGGGACACAGGCCTGCTCTCTGTGACAGGAAATGGGCCGTAATCCACCACGCGGGCCCAGTGCGAGTTGGTAGATGTCACATGTCTCCGAATTGTTGGTTCTAGAACGATGTTTGTTTTCCTTTACCGTTTTGAAAGCAGGGTGATGCAATCATTTAGACGAAGTAAAGCGCTTGTCAGGGTTCGAGCCTACGACCTACAACTCGTAAGTCGCGGCCGTTACCAATGGGCCACCACTAACAAATATCAAATAACTGGCGTGACAGACTCTTATTGACTAAAACACACCCGTGTTCCTTCCGTTGCCTGTGTGTTGCCAGAGGCCACGGTATTCCTTTCGGACTTTCCCACAACCCCGGCAGGTATCGGATCTAGCGGACCCCAACACTTGTGCTGACATCTCTTTGAGGCGCCCGTGGAACACAACGTGCCGTCGACCCGGGCCTGGTCCTTATCGGACTGCGAGCTATTCATTGCTCACCGTCCGCAAGCCCGCGCCTACGGTGACCGGGAATCGGCTTGGGATTCCCGACGCCCAGGACGCAAAATTTGCCTATCCCTCACCCGTTCCGCCTCCTCCTTCGCGAGCATTACTGCTTCGCAAAAGGAGGTGACGGCTGCCCATGCCCTCTCGCTCCGTACCATGGCCTGCACCAGGGCCGGACGCGAGAGATCGCCGCTGCCGATCGCCTCCACGAGGACACGGTGCCCTGCCCAAGCTGGGCAGACCTCCAACGTATGCCCCACCGTGTCCTCCGGGCGATCCACACAGTGGTGACTCCCGGGCGTTTTCTCCCGCCTTATCCGGAACAGGAACCTCCCGAAGCAGCCGTGTCCAGTGAGGACCTGCGTCAGGCGGAAGGTGAGGATGCCACTGGGCCACCACTGCTTCCACTACTTGTGAACAAAAAAATGTTAAATAGAGATGATTAATAATTTACAGGCTCTTTGCAACAAGTTACTTACTCGTAAGTTTTACGGAATCTTTATTTTAGAGCCTTTATGAAATTGTCGTTGATATGTTCATCGACAATTTCATAAAGGCTCTAGCACACTAGCGCGATATCGCGGGTCGCGACAGGCATATTTCTGCCTGTCGCGCCCCCGACTTCGCGCTAGTCTGCCTTAAAGCACAGATATATGATTTAGTGACTTTTAAATCTATTATTACGCCTTCATATAAAGCAAGTAAGTTATTCAAATGTATATTAAACTAGAATGCATACACATCAATTCTATATGTGGATATTTAAGTATTGTAGTAAAATACTTTATGAAATAAACTCAGGAAGTAATGACTACCCAAAGCATAAAAAACTATATTACTTTCAAACTACTTAAGATATTTTCATGTTTTTTTTTTGTATGACCAGAATATTTTATTATCTATAATTCTATCTGTGATTTTTTTTTCAAATATTCACGTTACTAAAAATAAAAATTCCCTATGAAACCAATCGGTGGCGCGGCGTGAGCTCGACGTGTATGGTCAAGGTCAACGGCGATTACCGGACCCTTGAACCGCAAAATCACTTCACTTTGGTCCATAGCAAAGAGCTGCTTATTCTCTGAAAAGCAATCATCGCATTACGCACATCCAAAAACCTTCTGTGTACCAGTTTAATTAACCGAAACAATCATACGCAATCTTAACGGTTCGTTATATAAACTCATCATATTATAAAAAACGTGCTCATCTCAACCAATTAAAGGTTATGTAAGTTCGACCTCATAGTGACCGGCCGTGGCATTGAACTCCAGACAGCACGCTGCGCTTGCCTCGAGCGCCGAAAACTGACAACCACGGTTGCATAATGGCTGCTGCAAGGTAGAAGATTTTGGCGTCTTGGTTCGTGGTTTGGATTTAGTAGATTTTGTTGGGTTAATTAGGGAAAGTATTGGCTGACATTCATAGGGATTCAATTGATTTACAGTAGGTATTAATATCATAGTATGGCAATGCATAAAATGTTACCATGACTAAAACATTTCTGTATTATGTAGAGATGTTATATTTGGTTTAGTTTTTGCTGTTCTGATGAATGGACTTGTTCCGTATTGGGTTTAAGCTGCAGCTTCTGCTGGGGTCGCGGGAAGGTACAAAAGCGTTACCGACGCCCCTGGCCACACAAGCAACAGGAAGGAATACGGGTGGGTTTTAGTCAGTAAGAGTCTGACACACCCTCCCGCTCCGCCCAGAGCGGGAGAAGTTATATGATGTTTTCCCAACCAAAAAAAAAAGCTGCAACTTCTCTTCTCTCTCTCTCTTTAAATTACTTAGTGCAAAAAAGATCTTAAAGAAGGGCTTCGAGGAAATATTTTGCCCTAAGCTATCACAAAACTTCTTAGATTCCTTCCAGAATCGACACTATCTTAATGTAGAAGTTCTTTAGGGACTTCTTAATTAACCTACTCTCCTTATTATCCCATCATTAGTTACCATACCATATGCTTATAATCATAGGTTAGATACAAAAACGTAGAACGCCGAAGTCTTATGAATTGCACCCTGATATAACGGTGAGCGATTCTTCGGTAATTATTTTTTGTCTCACATGATGTAACTTGCTCTCACGTTCTGCTTATAATTAAGTACCTATTTTGTCAATCTAATACGTACTCTCAAGTTATAGGTATGTACACGTTACAACGTTGGGCGGCTTTCATCTCCACGCTCAGGCCGAATTCAATCACATCGCCTGGCAACACGTAGCTCTTCAGCAAAAGCGTCTCACGCCACCACGCAGAGGTCTTCTACGTTGCATCGCTCCTGAGCTTCGTAGCATGGTCCATCTCTGCGTGCCGTCATCTCACCCTGCCGAGTCACCATCTGGATCTACTATAGATAACCACCAATTTTTATTTTTTTTATCTAACCTGCGTCTTCAACGCACCTTGATTATAATCCGGATATAAACGGTTGATTATAATCAACCATTTAGGTCGTTTTTCAGAGGTAATGTTTTTCGAGGGTATGTACCTATGTATGTATGTACCTATGTATGTATGTATGTATGTATGTATGTATGTATGTATGTAGCCTAAACCGCTTGATGGATTTTAACATATGAGGTGTCCTTAGATTCGCCTTAATTGTGGGAGTGACATACTCGTAGGCTATATAATATTTATAAATTGCATCTGCAAATACAAAAAAAAGGAGGGGAAGGGTTTTTTTTTAAATTAATTGCTACAATATTGGTATTAAATACAAGCTAGTAACGAGTAATTTTCAAATATATATATTAATAAAACTAAAAGGCTTGAAATAAAATAAATTATTTAAAAAACAAAAAACCCGACTGCAAAAACACATAACTGAAAAGGGAAAAACAAGCATTTATAATCAATATCATTTTGGTCTTGCAGGCGGGGACAGTTGAATAACCTGAAATATGGTGTAATTTTTGATTTTCCCCGCCTGCGATACCAAAATTATATAGATTATAATGCTTGTTTTTCCCTTTTCAGTTATGTGTTTTTGCAGTCGGGTTTTTTGTTTTTTAAATAATTTATTTTATCTCCACTTTATTTTTCAAATTTGTATTATATAATTGTATTATAAATAATAAAATATTTATTATTTATAATACAATTGCGAAATCAAGATAACATCGCGCCTGTATCCCCGAAGGGTGGGGCAGAGGTGTACCTATAGTACACCCACATTTCACTAGTTATGTTTAAGTCCCATGTAATAGGGGGCCAGCCTATTGCCATCAACCCGGCACAAATCTGGACTCCGAGTTGCTACTGAGAAATTCTATATGGAAAAACCCAATAACACTTTGCCCGACCTAGGAATCGAACCCAGGACCTCGTGCTCTGCAGTAGCACTTGCAACCTAGACCACGAGGTAGTTTTACTTGGTTTATTATTTTAGTAATTGATGAGATTTGTGTATTATTGCATTCACATGAATTCCTATTTGTTTTTATTGTAAAATCATAAATAACGATAAAGCTGCAATTAAAACTAAACACCTAAAAGAACTAGTAGCAAATATAATATGTAGTCAATCTTTAATCAAGATTTTATTAATTAATTGAAACCACAATAAATACTTCACAATCAAATCAATTCTGAAATGCTAATACAATTTGAATGTGTCTCTAAAACAGAAATAGAACATAATTCTGCGCGACTGTTAATTTTGTATATTCATGAGATGCCGATTGATTGATGTCATAGAGAGACATTAAAATACATGTGGCGGTAAATATAGATGGAATAAAACGAATGCATAAATTAGATCAACATTATAATTATTAGCACAAGGAAAGATGTAGCAACATTATTACATTAAAACAATATAGTATATTAATAACATTAATCACCAGTATTTTGTAAAGAGTAGTTTAAAATGAAACATACCTGACCATTCAGAATTGTCTTGCCGAGTCCGTAGCTGAACAAAGTCTGACCGGTCGAACCAATTGCGAGCTCTTTTAAACTATGATTTGCTTGTCAGTGGGTGGGGGCGAGTAGTCAACCGAACAACTTATTGAACCGGAAGTTACTCGAAAAATTACGTTAATATTTTAAACAAATCGAAATGCAACGTTTCTCCCACACGGCCATTCTGACGAGCAGCCATTATGGCTTGTGAATACTAATTACATGGCTCTTATTGTTAATCGTTCATCGGAACATAATCACATAATTTCTAATATTATTAAGAATTTAAACATAAAAATCATAACAAGATGGCCTCGGTAAAAGCCTTACATGAAGGCACAGCCAGCATTAATTAAATTATTGCCTCGGTAAAAAGCCTTATATATGGCGCGGCACAAATCACACGTAAAACATTGCCTCGGTAAAAAAAACCTTATCTAAGGTGCGGCATAAATGATATGGCCTCGGTAAACAATCACTTAAGGACACGGCCGAATTAGCATACTTATTACCAAGCACTCATCCAACACCTGGCCAGTATGTAATGGATTCGTACTAGACAATAAGTTACAAATCTCCAGAATCTAGTGATTCTGTGAGCTCAATTCCCATATCGGGAGAAACAAGTCTCAGATTTTCATGAGAAATATACAAATCATTTCCAGTACTATGAACTTTTACAGTGTATCGTTCATTATCATAAACATTAGTTATAACGCATGGACCTTTATACTTACTGTCAAGTTTCATAATAGCACGTGGATTTTGTTTTATTAAAACAATATCACCGAGTTTAAACGGGACAATTTTGGCTTTGTTTTTGTCAAACTGACTTTTTTGTATCGCCGCGTGTTCGTCTATGCGACGTTTTGCTACTTCTCGACAAGCATTTAGGTCCAAGCGTTCAATGTCATTTACAAGAGCAGAAATGGCTGGAGGCGACCGATTGCAACCCATGAGAAGCTGGAAGGGAGTTTGTCCAGTGGTTTTATTAAACGTACAATTGATTGCAAGCTGGACTTCCCCGACAGCATCCTTCCAGCTTCTCCGAGTAGTATTCTCGACTACCGTGAAACAGTCAGTTAGGACTTTCATTAGCCTTTCGACCTGGCCATTAGCACGACTGACGCCAGTTGCGATAAAATGTAATTCAATAGACCAGTTTTGGCAAAAGCTTCGTAGTTCTTTTCCTGTGTATGACGCCGCTTGATCACAAATTATTCTTTTGGGGGTTCCAAAAGTACAGACCAGATTTTTAAGACAATTAACGGTAGCATTTGCAGTAAGGTTAGTAACAGGCTTTAAAAAACAATACTTGGAAAAGGCATCAATAAAAACTACGGCATATTGTTTTTTGAGTTTGTTACCAGTTAGTTCGCCTGTGGTATCCATATGCACAGTATGAAAAGGTACAGGAACCTTATCAATGGGATGCAGGGCAACTTGTCGAGAACCGGATTGGCTCTTGTTGATTTTACAAGTGAGGCAATTTTCAACATATCTACGAACATTTTTAGACATGTTTGGAAACCAAAACTGTTCACGTATTTTTTCTAAGGTTTTCTCCCAGCCTAAGTGCTTAAGAGAGTCATGGTACAACTGAACTATGTGCCACCTATAAGATTTAGGAACAAACAAAGATTTCTTCGTTTTGTTATCTTTTGTAGTGTAAATTCGATATAGTAAGTTATTAAGGATTTCATAACTTGAAGCTAAATTTTTATCTATAGTAGAATTTTGAATGGAATCTATCAAATTCTTAGTTTCCACATCATTCTGCTGTTCAGTTTCTAACCAATCACGATAGTTTAAAACGTTATTTATATTGAGGATTGCTGGGTTTCTACTGAGAAAATCTACATGAGGTATGCGCTCTCCTTTACGATATTCAATGTCAAAATCGAATGATTGTAAGTATGCCCACCATCGATGAACACGGGGCAAAAGCTCTTTTTTATTCCTAGATGCTTTTAGCGAATTACAATCCGTCACGAGCCTAAAACTTCTGCCGAACAGGTAGTGCCTAAAATGTTTTATGGCTTTAACCACTGCCAAAGTTTCAAGCTCGTACGAATGATACCGTTTTTCGGTGTCGATGGTGCGCATACTGAAGTACTCTACGACTCCAAGTCGAGCATCGTGTTTTTGAAATAACACAGCACCAAAACCAGAGGAACTGGCATCAGTATGGAGTTCAATAGACTTAGTTGGATCGAATAAAGACAAAGTTGGTTCCGAAGAGAGATTTTGAATATTTTTTTCTCTTGCTGAATCATGGTTTGATGTCCAGTTCCACTTGGCATTGGCCCTAGTTAAATCATATAAAGGGCTCATCGTTCGAGAAAAGTTTGGTATAAATTTTCTAAAATATCCCGCAAGGCCGCAAAATTGGCGGACCTGTTTCACTGTCTGAGGGATAGGAGATTTTATAAGGGCTTGTATTTTCCCAGGACTAGGTCTAACAGTACCATTAGAAATTATTCGACCTAAGTATTCAATTTCTGTTTTAAGAAATTTACATTTTTTTATATTTAAGGAAAAGCCAGCACACTTTAGAGAATCAAGAACCTTTCTCAAACTATCAAGACCCTTATGTACAGAGTTGGAGAAGATTATCACATCATCGATGTATATCAACACGAACACATCAACATACATTTTCAGAGCTACATTGATGGCCCTCTGAAAAACCGATGGTGCATTACACAATCCAAAAGGCATACGTAAAAACTCGTATTGCCCATCAGGTGTGACAAATGCAGTCTTCTCAGTGGAGTCAGGAGCTAT
This sequence comes from Atethmia centrago, assembly GCA_905333075.3. Lineage (NCBI taxonomy): Eukaryota > Metazoa > Arthropoda > Insecta > Lepidoptera > Noctuidae > Atethmia > Atethmia centrago. The sequence goes on from HG995375.1 coordinate 5,882,364, forward strand.
AGGTATTTGGTGAAAGCCTGCGGCCATATCGAGAATTGTGAAGAACTTAGCATTCACGAGTTTACCAATGTGGTCATCGATCAATGGAAGAGGATAATGATCCCTTACAGTATTACTATTAAGTTCTCTGTAGTCGACACATAGCCTGTCGCTTCCATCTTTCTTTCGAACTAACAGAATAGGACTCGAAAAAGGGGAGTTACTATCACGAATTATTCCATTATCTTTTAAATCTTGTATAATCTTTTTGACGTTCTCTCTTTCGATGGGAGCAAGACGATATGGGCGTCTTTGAACAGTTTTATCTGGGTTTTTTAATTTAATAGTCAATTCTCCTGTATTTATTTGTGTTACAGAATTCCCTGATGTGAAAAGATCTGAATAAGATTTTAGTAAAATAAGCAAGTGATCTTTTGAAATCGAATTGATATCAGTATCAATAGATGTCTCTAAATCAATTTTTGCAACGAAATTAATGTTGTAAGAGGTTTTAGAAATTTTGGTTTCATTATTAGATAATACTACTTGTATGCCAGGAATGTCAAAAAGATTCTGACCCAAAAGAATGTCATATTGAATATAGTGATCGGGAACCAATACAAGCTCCAGCTCCAAATGCAGGCCATCAATACAAATTCGACTAGTTTTGATACGAGTAGAACAAAATGAGTTTTCCCCAACTCCGCGTAACATTGTAGTCTCAAAAGATATTTTTCCACTGGTGCAATCCCCGATACTTTCACGCATTAATGAGCATTCGGCGCCGCTGTCTATGAGACAGAAAAAATCGCGATCATCGATTTTGGCAATCGTGGAACGGTTGTTAGCAACTATTAAAGAACTTACAGACTTTTCAGATTTTGGTTTTGAATTCAAGCGTTTGAAGCAATTTTCAAACTTATGACCTGACTTTTGACAATAGGTACATACTACGCGGGTTTTAGGGGCTACACCAGTTGGCTCATCCTTAGTTTGGTAATTTTGACTAGGGGTCTTATGAGATTGATTAGTGGTAGTACTAGTAGTACGGGCGTCTGAATCCTTACGGTTACGACAGTCTCTTTGCAAATGACCCACCTTAAAACATTTTTGACAACGCCTAAACTTGTAATCTTGCGAGTTATATTTGGTTTTTTTGGCAGGAATATTGTGATCAGCGGAATCATGAACTGGATGTTTACGTTTATAAGAATTTAGATTTTGTATCAATTGAGGCAACGTTTTAGGCGTCAGTCTTAACAAATCTGATCTAATACGAAAGTCCAACATACCAGATATCACGGCGTCCACTAAATGCAGCTCGGTCACCTTAACGCCAACAGCCTTTTTCGCCAGCTCCCATTTGTGAGATGCATACTCAGCCAAGCTGTTAGCCTTGTCGCTCGTATACTCCATGAAGGCGATCAAGTCATCGTAGTATCGGGTTTCATCTGCAAAGGTTTGAATGAGATTGGATTTGATATCTTCCCAATTAGTCAACGTGATATAGTTGCGACGTGCCCAATCAGAAGCACGTCCTTTTAAGTTTTTCCTGGCAAGGTTCAGAGTTTCACGCTCGTTAAGCTGATATTCTGACTTTAAATCGTCGACATGACGACACCAAACTTGAATGGTATCCGTGTGATCATCGGGATCAAAAGAGGGTACATAGATATTATCTAAATTTCTTGTACGTGGTAATGGCTGTAAAACTTGTGACGTAGGGGCAGTATTTGTAGCCTGAAGAAATGTACTCATCATTTCTTTCATCATAGATTTCATAAAGTCTATAGAAACAAGGTTACCGCCCTGATTTTCTAGTCCAGGAGTAGTCGAGCTTGAAGGAAAGCCCACCAACGATGAACACGTGGTGTAATATCAATTTTGTTTCTCGAAGCCTTCAGTGAATTACAATCGGTAATAACTTCAAAATATCGCCCTTGTAAATAATGACGAAAGTGTTTAATTGCGTTTACTACGGCCAGAGTCTCCAGCTCATATGAGTAGTATTTTGACTCGGCTTTTGAGGTGCGTTTAATAAAATACTCGACAACCAAAAGTTCATTATTTACTTTTTGAAAAAGAATAGCGCCATACCCATCAGCACTTGCATCAGTATGCAATTCAATTGGGTGCTCAGGGTTAAAAATAATTAAGACAGGCTTAGTAGTTAAAATTGAAATAACTTGTTGTCTTATCTGCTCGTGTTCTAATTTCCAAATGAATTTCTTACTAGTCGTCAATAAAAACAGAGGGGACATAATTTGAGAGAAACCTATAACAAACTTACGAAAGTATGAAGCAAGGCCAATGAATTGTCTAAGCTGATGAACATTGTCAGGGGGAGGTAGTTTAGTTAGGGCTTCAATCTTTCTGGGATTCGGCCTCAGCTCGCCAGCTGTGATATCATAGCCTAAAAACTCTACATGACGTTTCAAAAATGAACACTTCGAAATATTAAGAGAAAATCCGGCTTTAGTCAGTGCTTCTAAAACTTCGCGCAGCCTATTGATACCTTCCTCCTCAGATACTGACGGTATGAGGATGTCATCAATGTATAAGACCACGTAAGAGAAAGCCAAGTCACCAAGGGCATTTGACACCGATCTTTGGAAAACACTCGGTGCGTTTCGAAGACCAAACGGCATAGCCAAGTATTCAAACTGCCAATCAGGCGTAATGAAGGCAGTACGTTCGATACTATCGGGATCCCGAATTGGAATTTGATGAAAGCCACTTGCGCAGTCTAGACAGGAGTAAAAATTCGCACCTGATAACCTAGCCACTTGATCAGCTATAAGAGGCAATGGAAACCGGTCAGGGATAGTATTAGAATTTAGTTCCCGATAATCTACTACCATACGATCAGAACCGTCACGTTTCTTAACCAAAAGAATAGGACTTGCAAAAGGGGACTGACTAGGCCGAATGATATTAGCGTCTAATAATTCTTTAACCTTAGATCGCACTACTTGCCTTTCGTCTGGGCTAAGTCGGTAAGGTCGACGATAAACAGTACCGTTCGGGTCTTGAAGCCTAATTTTCAGTTCACCAGAAGTAACACGTGTACGGGGTAACCCGTTAATAAAAGCATGGGAATATTCACTCAACAACGATATCAAAGGTACACTATTTTGCATATCGGTATCGACATCATTAAAACAAAGTAACCGATTATTTTCATAACTACAAACCGCTACACTTTTTTGTTTAGAAATAATTAAGGAAGAGCTGGTCATGTTAATTGTAAAACCTAATTTTAAAATTTCGCGTCCGATCATTACATTATATTTCAAATAATTATCGGGTAGGACATGAAATAAAATCGGTAAACAATGACTATTAATAAAAACGTCGCAAAGAATTTGTTCGGTACAATCTACATTAGCACAACCAATACCTTTTATACGAACTATCGAATAAACATGTTGACCTTTGAAGTAACGGCTAATAGATTGTTTGACAAGAGAGCATTCGGCACCGGAATCAAAATAAAAATAGTACGACTCACCGGATTGTTCCATTTGCCCGCAAACACCTGCTATTTCGCAGCTATCGACGCGTCGCTCCGCCGTTGCGTTGGCAGCGCTGCCCGCCGACGATGACGCGCCACCCGCAGTGCCGCGTTGGCAGTTCGTAGAGATGTGTCCGGCTTCTCCACAACGGAAACACGTTACTCTCTTGCTGGAACCCGATGAAGTCGCCGCCGGTGTAGTTTTCTGGACGTTAGCTCCAGCAGGCTGCGTAAACTTCGAACGACAGTTCACTGCTTTGTGTCCCGGTTTTCCGCACTTGTGGCACGTGAACATAGTGGAAGTTTGTGGCTTAAAACGCTTTGCATCAGTGGCCATCACCGGTACTGCGATCGAACTTCCGCTTCAGACTTGCACTCGCCTTAATCTCCTGCAGTAACTTGTTGCGTGACGTTATTTCGCTAGTAAACGCCAAGCGATTAAGCCGAGAGTCGAACTGCGAGACATGAGCCAGCACATACGACGTGGCTATTTCTTCATGGCTTCGATTCTTCCATCGAGCCAACAGGGTAGTCATTAGGCGGCTGGCGTACGCTGCGAGACATTCGCCCTCCTTCGGCCGGCCGTTGTGGATGTTAACAAGCGATGCAGCAAGAGTTTCGGTGGATGCATAACGCGCAAGGAATAAGTCGCGGAAATGCTGCCACGTCATACCTGCATGCGAAATCTGCGACAGCCACGATGACGCATTACCTTTCAGGGCTTTGCTCAGAGCTATAACACAAAATACAATTACGATAAATTATGAAATATTTTAAAGAATAATTATTAAAGCATCGATTTGAATGGTGGTGATGAATAAATGCGACGCACCTCCCAAAATAAAATGGGTTGAATAGAGTATCAGGCAGCAGGGTAGCGATAATGATTGATGATAAATATCTTAGCATGATCAGCCTATAATGTTCCCACTGCTGGGACGCAGGCCTCCTCTCTGCGAGAGGGAGTGGGCCGTAATCCAACACTCGGGCCCAGTGCGGGTTGGTAGATGTCACGTGTCTTCGATTGTTTGGTTCTAGGACACGATGTTTTCCTTCACCGTTTTGAGAGAGAGGTCTTTTCGAAATTTAATTCTATCGGGGAAGTTTAACCCATTTGCGTTTTCCTTTAGTCACACTATTAATCAAATAGTCAATAAACATACATATATCCAAAGTTAAATCCATACATGCTGTAATTGTGAAGTAACGAAAAGCCCCTAATTTATTTTGGTATCACCTTATACCAGTAAACTTTGTTCTTCTGCAGCATTGTTGCTATTTCCGAAGTCTTGTGTCCAGTCCTGATGAAATAATTCTCATAAAGTAAAGCGCTTGTTAGGGTTCAAATCTAGGTACTAAAGGGTCACCGAGGCCCCTGGCAACACAGGCAACAGAAAGGAACACGGGTGGGGTTTAGTCAGTAAGAGTCTGACACACCCTCCCGCTCCGCCCAGAACGGGAGAAGTTATTTGATGATTTCCCACCCAAAAAAAAAGGGTTCAAAACTACGATCTACAACTGTATAGATACCTTGCTGTCATCTAATGAACCTTTAAAGGAATAGGAAGTTGTCATTGTTTCTAAAACCAGTAGCAAACTGTTCGAAATCGCTCAGCTAGGTTTTAATACATTGAATGCTGACAAGACAAAATATATTCCATTTTCCATGCAAAAGCCACAAATTAACATTACTCATATCTATATGCCAATCCAATCTATATATCGATGTGTAAACCGTTCAGTGAACATGATTAATTGACCTTTTATCCTCAAAAAGAACAACATAAAATACCTCGGGGACGACATACTGTATTTAAGAAATTACATTGAATGGGATTCCCAAACTATTTTGGGCAAGAGACTCCTTTTCCAAAATGAACTGATACCTCAGATATTGCCAATTTTTTTCATCTTGTACGAACTTGTGCACGTCTATCGACTTGTTGAGTTTTTAAAAGTACTTCCTACTAAAATATTAGTCAGTCTTATAAGAACTTGGTACACATAACACAACTTACACAAAGAGAGGAGGCCTGTGTCCCAGCAGTGGGAACATTATAGGCTGATTATGCGACCCCCAAAATCAGTTTTCGTTTATGTCGACCCCTGGGAAACCGACTTCGATCCCAAGGGGACGATATCGACAACTTTGGGAATGGTCTAGTTAACAGAGTGCGCAAATTAATATATGTTTTAAAAAAATCTGGAAATTTGCAGATTCAAAATTAGTCACACAAGTTTATTTGGCCCTACGTCACAGGTATAATTCAATACTGCAACATTTTATGGGGGCCAACCGGTGATTATACCTGTATGCACTATGCCAGTGCACCCAAGGACAACTCCCAGTTGGTGCGTCCTGCACCAACTGGGAGTTGTCCTTGGGTATTGCTGAATATGGAAACAAATTATATTGGGTAATGGGTTTGGGCGTCTATAGTGGATTGGTTACCTTGTTCTATGGAAGGACTATGTCCCCTATCTGACCAATGTTTTATTATACACGGAAATGGCAGGGGCTCACCTGCAAACTCAATTTTGGTCTCCGGAAACTGTCGCTAGCACACAGTGACGTAGCGACAAGGGGGCAACATGTCCTGAGGTACTCCACGGCTATCAGGATAATCCTGGAAGTACGGTCAAGATCCCTACTAGCATGTTACTGGAATACTTATTTCCTCCGAGCACATATACTATTGCGAATATCCACTCAAGCCGGCCAATAAAGGCAAGAATGAGGTGGAAGCTCAGATCCTCGTCAGTGTTCACTCCAGCCGGCAAATAAAGGCAAGCCAGAAATGAGGAACAAGACTTCTCCAAGGAGCTAGGCTCCGTGGGGTCGCTACTGCCCAACAGCTAACCACATGCTGCCCTGCGGGTTTCTGCATCTCTCTTGATCTGGGTCCTTACCCTAGACCCGTCCCGGAAAAGTAAATTCTATCCGCACAGACCGAGAGTTTGGAGCGCGCAATCCCCACCACGACGTCAACGTAGAGATACGGCGGTGGGGTATTATTATTATTGTAGTACGCCGTCTGTTATTAGATTGCATAATTTTTAATCCCCCAGCAGGATATAGCGTCACTAGTTTAGCCTGCAGCGTGGTCGGTTATGAATAATAATAAATAATAATAATTAGAAAGCAATCTGTAATGTTACCGATAATTTATAATATACATTATCGGTACCATTACATATAGGCTATTTTTATTCCTCCAACAGGATATAGCCTCACTAGTTTACTCACTAGTTTAGCCTGTAGCGTGGTCGGTTATGAATAATAATAAATAATAATAATTCGAAAGCAATCTGTTATGGTACCGATAATTTATTATATAAATTATCGGTACCATTACAGATAGACTATTTTTAATCTTCCAACAGGATATAGCCTCACTAGTTTACTCACTAGTTTAGCCTGTAGCGTGGTCGGTTATGAATAATAATAATAATTCGAAAGCAATCTGTTATGGTACCGATAATTTATAATATACATTATCGGTACCATTACATATAGGCTATTTTTATTCCTCCAACAGGATATAGCCTCACTAGTTTACTCACTAGTTTAGCCTGTAGCGTGGTCGGTTATGTATAATAATAAATAATAATAATTCGAAAGCAATCTGTTATGGTACCGATAATTTATAATATAAATTATCGGTTATGGTACCGATAATTTATAATATAAATTATCGGTACCATTACAGATAGACTATTTTTAATCTTCCAACAGGATGTAGTCTCACTAGTTTACTCACTAGTTCAGCCTGCAGCGTGGTCGCTTAAAAAAGCAAAGTAAGTTTAGACGACCTTCCATTTTTTGCAAATCATTATCTATATTATGTAGTCGTTATTATATCACAGTAAATTGTTTACGGAACTACGTATTACTTCGCCCACATTGAAACTGTATGTGATATTTAATAACCACCAACACATTTAGAGTTTCTGTTAAGCTCCATTTACACGGTGCAAGTTTCTGGAACGTTTAAGAGCAATAATCAAATGCCATAAAGCACGTTCAATTTTATTGCCATTCAAGAATTGCACGCAAGTGTTTACACGCGTGCTATTTCCATAAAATGGGATAAAATAATTGAATGCAAGTTTTGGCGTTCAATAAACTCATTCGACTTACACCAAGGCAATTTTATGACAAGGCGATTATTGCTTGCAAGTTTTGCCTCTTCCTACTACAGAGTTGCACGTCCTTGTAAAATTGATTCAAGTATTATTGCCCGTATTTGCGCTGTCAAATATTGCATTAAAATTGTATTGAATGTCTTCTCAAGATTTTTTTTAACTTGTTCCATCCGTTCGTATTTGTAGTGTTGAATGCGATTTTATTGCACGTGCAATTTTATTATACGTGCAATTTTATTGTACGTGCTTTTTACACCTAGACCAGTTTTGAACGGCAACTAACTTGCCCGTCTCGTGCAAAAATATTGTACGTGTTATTTAGACGGTGCCAGTTAGTTGCCCTTCAATTTTATGATGTGCCACAAGCAATAAACTTGCACCGTGTAAATGGAGCTTTAATCTACAAGTGGGTGAGCAACAGGCTGCATTTTACTGGAGTTCAATTTGTTTTTTCTTATAACCCATTATCTTTGCAATTCTTAATATTCGGTATCTGGAAATCATGCATTATTGGTCAAAATCAAAGTCAAATTATTTATTTCAAATAGGCTAATAAAAAGCAACTTTGAACGTCAAAATTTACAAAAAAAATAGAATTGATTCTAGTTGACCCTTCCTAAAGGTAGTTTCGTATGGAGAAGAATGGGCAAGAAACTCCACCGTTACTTTTTTAAATGTTTTACAACATTTTTGAATAGGTATATTATATAATATATGTGAAGACGATGCACCTAGAATAAAATTACTCTGGTCAATCTTATAAATGATGCATTTTATCAATCGATGGCGTATAAGTACGGCTGCATGCCCTCAACCTAGTGTATGATAAGAAGTTTACGACATTTACTTATCAATGAAAAAATATATCCTTACTTAATTAAATGTATTTCTCGTCTGTGTCTTTAAAAATACCTGGGTATTACCGTATTCTGACAGCAATATTTCTATAAGGCGTAAGTAATTGTCATTATCATATATGCTCGCTCAACATGTCCGCATGATGGAAGCAGATACTACAGAATACAGGCTTTTAAAACATAAGGAAAAATGTCGCAGGTGATCGCGATAAATGTTATTCGACATTTTAAATAGAATCCTTATTTTTACAATGGATTCTCTGTATTTATACAATGCAAAAGATACCTTATTTTTTAAACAAAAAGGACTACTATTTATCATAGCATAAGTGCACAACGGCACTATGTTAGTCCTCTTCCATACCTAAGCCTGAACACGATGCATTTACCCATATGCATAAAAACTTGCAACCCGGAGCGGGTTGCAAGTTGTGGGTGCTTGATGGCGAAATGTCAAAACACACATTGAGATTTCTGAGCTATATCTAAGTTACATAATTAGGTATTTATACACTTAAACATTCCAGAAGTAATTCTCTAAATGATAGTGAAAACTGCATCTAAATCCATTGCGTAGATAAAAAGAACTAAGCTCACACACCGACAAACACGAAAAATGACTTCTGTTCATTATCTTACAAAATAAATATTGAAAAGAAAAGCACCGAACTGACCTCAAAAACAAAACACGACCAGACAAATGACATAACACTTAACAGAAAACGTCTTCACGAAAATTAACATAAAGAATTCCCACGATGTAATGTATTCAGGCAGATTAGCATAGAGATGAGTAATGCTGCTCATCGTGCGGTCGATGACACCGATCGGATGAGCTTATGAATGGAAGCACGTGGTATATGAGAGGTGACTTTGTAGGTGCTACGGCAGGGTTGTCTCGAGCTAAAAAATAATAATTATTTTTCCTAAGACAATTTTATTCTCTTTCTTTTCGCTAGGGTTAGGGGTGTCATCACACACTCACACTAACACACACCCTCGCACACAAACACACACACACACACACGCGCGCGCACACACTCACACACATTATTTTGAAACCTTTAGTAGAACGTAAAACGTAACGGAAGCGGGCGTGGTGTATGACTGACATGTCATAAATGTATACGTAAAACCGGCCAAGTGCGTGTCGGACCACGCACAATGAATGGTTCCGTAGTTGGGATGAATTTATCCCAAAAACAAACGTAACATTGTAGTTGAAAAACATGTTCTCCCATACATCGATATCTGCCATGGTCAATTCTCCAACTGCAAATTTAAGTTGGTCGACTATTACTCGTTAACTTGTAAAACTGTGATAGTTTTCCTTTTAATTTCATTATATGTACTACTGCCATGATTTTTTTCGAATCTCCATAAACAACCGTTTAGCTGGCGGTGTGGGGGAACACTTGACTCTAACAAAAATTAGTACTTTAAAGCTTAATATTACACAAGCGGATCCTTAAATCGAAAAGTGGTGTTCACAGACCCGCAATATTTTTGAATGGCCAATCTAACGATATCCCATACCATGGGGTAGGCGAGAAAAAAAAAATCATCCCTACATTACGTGCAAGGGAGGTAGGCATTTGTAGACTTTGACAGTCGTTACGGGTCGTCAGAAGCCGAAAGTCTGATAACCAGTCTTACCAAGGGGTATCGTGTTACCCAGTAACTGGGTCGTGGAGGTCAGATAGGCAGTCGCTCCATGTAAAATACTGGTATTCAGCTGTATCCGGTAAGACTGGAAGCCGACCCCAACATAGTTGGGAAAAGGCAGGCAGATGATGATTACGTGCAAGGGAGGTAAAATAAAAAAAAAACTTTTTCAAGATTTTATTTTAGCACTTTGTCAGCGTGATTAATATGTATACACCTATGCCAAATTACAGCTTTCTACTACTAAGCGTCTCTGAGCTACAGTGGGGACAGACACACAGACAGACAGACAGAGAGACAGACAGACAGACATGGCGAAACTATAAGGGTTCCTTGTTTACTACGGAACCCTAAAAACGAGCAAATATGAATTATCTATATTATAACTATAAAGAGAAATGATTAGATTTTTGGTGTGTTTGTTTGTTTGTTGATAAACTCAAAAACTACTTAACTGATTTTAAAAATTCTACCTTACCTACTTTTCACCTATAGAAAGCTATATTATCAGCGAGTAAAATGGGTTGTATTTTATTAAAAAAATTAGAGATCCCTACGAAAATTACAATAATGTAACCGAAGGTACGAAACATTTGCCCACCTAAGTCATTATTTGACGTGCGCTGCGAAAACTATTGATGATATATAAAATAATGTACTACATGTTTATAGTACTCATCACTACCCACTCAAAAGTTCGCGAGGCTATACATGTCTTTTTTTTTTTTTTTTGAGGGTGGGAAATCATCAAATAATTTCTCCCGCTCTGGGCGGAGCGGGACGGTGTGTCAGACTCTTACTGACTAAAACCCACCCGTATTCCTTCCTGTTGCCTGTGTTGCGGGAGCCTCGGGGACCCATAAGTACCTTCCCGCGATCCCGGCAGGCATCGGCCCTAGTGGACCCCTACTTTTGTGCTGACGATATCTCTTTGAGGCGCGCGTGGAATACGACGCGCCGTCGACCCGGGCCTGGTCCTTATCGGACGGTGAGCTACCCATTGCTCACCGTCCGCAAGCCCGCGCCTACGGTGGCTGGAAATCCGCCCGAGATTCCCGACGCCCAGGGCGTCTCCTGCGGCGGCTAGAGGCGAGAGGGCGCGAAACGTGCCTTTCCCTCAACCGTCCCGCCTCCTCCTTCGCGAGCATTACTGCTTCGCAGAAGGAGATGACGGCTGCCCATGCCCTCTCGCTCCGTACCATGGCCTGAACCAGGGCCGGACGCGAGAGGTCTCTGCCGCCGATCGCCTCCACGAGGACACGGCGGTGCTCTGCCCAAGCCGGGCAGACCTCCACCGTATGCTCCACCGTGTCCTCCGGGCGATCCACACAGTGGTGACACCCGGACGTTTCCTCCCGCCTAGGCTATACATGTCTAACTATTATAGTTAAGTCACAATAACCGTTTCTGTTCAAATTAGTCAATCAAAACACGGGTAGAATAGAAAGATGATGCGCGATGATCTGTGGAACTGTTAGCCGGATTTGATTTTTTTTCATTTTATAGCTCAATTCTTGAGAAAGGTTAAAGAATAACGTTTATTTGGATACAGTTCGTGAAACACAATAAAAATAACAATAAAAAAGTGAAAATAATGTTTTGAATAAGTAGTGTGTGCCTCACGGCTGCACCAAAAAGGTTCATTTCAGCATTAATGCCAGACTGATGCTGTCTGACGCTGGTTTTCTAATGAACCTTTAGGGACAAGTGACGTCCAAGTACAAACAGCTTCAACATACCTAATACATATTTTTACTTATAAATGAAAGGTTAATGGCTATTCAACATCACGCTACGACCCTTGCGAGCTGAGCAAAAACAAAAACAGCAAAAAATAACGCTAAGCAAAAACAAAGTAGGTAATAGCGCGGGCGGGTGATGCGGATGCGATGCGACGCGGTGCGTCGGGGCCGAAATATAACGCAGACGAAGTCGCGGTCAGAAGCTGGCTGTTATTAAATATTTGCCTTGAGGCATTTAAATAATAACTGCACTTTGTCCGTATTAACATAGATTGCTTAAACGGCTTTTCCGGGTTTTTATTAGAATATTAATTTAAATAATGCAAATCATTTATTCAAACATTAATGTAACATGTTTTATGAACGAGTCACATTAAACACTGTCAGTTTCGATAATTTGTTTTGACAGCCCTAACTAGGTACATACGAGCATTTAATATAAACAATATGCGTGCGCTCATGATTTTGATCATTCCACTATTTCGCATACAACTATAAGATACATCATAAGAAGATGGCTAATCACGAGCTTTCGTGAGTCGCGAAGGTGTTTTAGAAACGATTTTGTCTCTCCCTACATGAGCCAAAAGTGTAGTGCAGCTGCAGATCGCTCCAGTGGGCTCCACTGAAAATCTTAGATCCCTATTTGATGATGTAGATCTTTGTGTGCTTTATGGCGATAATCCCTTTCAGACGTACACCATCCTGCCGGGGTCGCGGGAAGGTACAAAAGTGTTATTGAGGCCCCTGGCAACACAGCCAACGGAAGGGACACGGGTGGGTTTTAGTCAGTAAGAGTCTGACACACCCTCCAGATCCGCCCAGAGCGGGAGAAGTTATTTGATAATTTCCCACCCAAAAAAAAGACGTACTCCATTCAAGCTTTACAAAATATTTATGAAGAGAGACCCAACTTGAGCTTTGTTTGAAAGTTGACACTCGACCAGCTTATCAATGAACGAAGAGATCGCCAGTCACGTGATTAAGAGGCTCAGTGACAATGGCGACTGCGCATGAGTTCGCGGTTTTGATGGAATGCGGATTGTGGGCGTTTGATTTGGTACGGTACAGTTAACAGATTAAATGGGCCTTTATGGTTCGTACGATGTTGATTTCAGACAGAATCATTAAGGTATATGTATCCTTTTCACTGTAGTTCAGAGCGGATTTTTTTTAATTTTAGTTATTTGGAATTGGTAGAGATAAAATAAGCCTAATTTTTTTTCTTTTATTATCTAATACTAGTAAAAACCGCGTTTATTATTAAGGATGCAATGACAACAAAAACTTTAATAAAAATAATTTCGTACTGGGTACGTTTTGTCTTAAAACAAATTACCCCCTAATCCATCCAAAGGTTGTCTTTAAAGGATCGCTTTTAGCGATAAGACCGCCCACTGTGTCACCCTACATAATTATGTAAAATCTCTACACTTATATCTGTAATTTGTATGGTGTACCTACATAATAAAGAGTATTCTATTATATTCTATTCTATTATATTCTACAAGTCAAGGATATTTATTTATGTGCGTGGTCGTACCTTGATCAAAAAATAAAACTCCCAACGTGTTAGTTTACTATCTGCCCACAATTATCTGTTTGTCACAATCTACACCTTAAACCTTAAATAATTGCTAATGAAAATTTGTCAGTAATTAAACCAGTGACTTTAACTAACAAAGCATGTAATGAGCTAGTAAAGTGCTTTATTTTACATACACATACATACATAAACTGGCGCCTTCTTCCCATACAGAAACTATAGAACGCCATCTGCTATGATCCTTACATACTCTTTTTGCTTCGTTTACGTTCATATATCTGGTCAAATACACGCCGGCTGCGAGTACTACGCACCTGGCCTTTCTGAAGAACATCACCAATTAGGTCACTATGTGTCCTCCTGGGGCGTCCCCTCCCGGCGTTTCCATTCACTTCTGCCTTGTGAGTAGCTTTATTTTAACACGCTTAAGCTTTTAAAATAGCTTTCCGCTATTTTTAACCTCAATCATGAAAGTAGTCTTCTAAAAATATACACTTTACTTTGTGACGTCTGCTGTCGGTACATTTCGTAGAATAAGATCGAAATTGGTGCGCACACGCAGCTACCGACAGCAGCCAAGGTCGTTACATCGTACACGGAATTCTTTGTTTGTAAGTACAAACACGGAAAAGTAGGCGAAGCTTGAAACACGTACACATGCAGACTAAGGTGCGAGATTAATCAGGCAGTGATTTAATTGTTCGATTCAAAGAAAGTGTGTGTTCTTTGGTAGATAATTTTGTACGGAATTATAATCAGATTTATTTCATAACAGTTTTGTTCTTATGGAACAAATCTAACTACGAGAATGTATTAATGATTCTAATGATTATAATTAAAAAGTAAAAGAAAATACATATTTGTTATGGTCGCGAATCCTGACATTGGACCTGCAAGTTGCAAAAAACCTAAGAAAATTTGAATTTCGCGAGCTACCACTGCGAATCCACCTTAAGACGCTGACAACACCTAAACCGCAGTCACTGTCAGACTGCATAGAAAAGAAAGAGAAGTGCGATGACACAACGCTTCAAATTGCAAAAAACCTAAGAAAATTTGAATTTCGTGAGCTACCACTGCGGATCCACCTTAAGACGCTAACAACACCTAAACCGCGGTCACTATCAGACTGCATAGACAAAAAAGAGAAGCGCGATGAAACAACGCTTGTTATTTATTGCAAAATATGAAGCAATATTTACTCAAAATTCAGTTGAATAATCGAAAATAAAAAACAACCAAGTTCTGCATTCAAATAAGACGTTCTTGTTATTAATTAAATACGTAACGTATGTTGATATTTAATACAGATATTTTGGATTGGAACTCAAGGTAAGAGATTAGTTTAACGTTAGTTTGTATCGAGTTTTTTTTCTTCAAAAATGTTTTGGTAACAGCCAAGTTCTGAGAAATATGTTCAAAATTAACATATATTTTTTCCGCTACCACAAACTATATAGATTTGGTATTTTTTTTTTCTTAAGACAAGCCTGTTTTGGTCATTTGCCTCTTGTCAGCGCCTTAAGTCACAGATTTCACGAATCATGTTTTTCTCTTTCATATCGTCCATCATCTGCCTAACCTTTTCCCAACAATGTTGGGGTCGGCTGCCAGTCTAACTGGATGCAGCTGAATACCAGTATTTTACATGGAGCGACTGCCTATCTGACCTCCACAACCCAGTTACTGGGTAATACGATATCCCTTGGTAAGGCTGGTTGTCAGACTTTCGGGCTTCTGACGACGTAACGACTGTCAAAGATCAACGAATGACAGCCGGGACCAACGGCTTAACGTGCTTTCCGAGGCACGGAGGGGTATTGGTATGTAAAGATGGTCACCCATCTACGGACCAACCGCGGTAAGCGTAGCTTAACCTGATCGATCGACCCGTGCGGCTGTTATTACTTAGCCACAAGCCCATCATGAGTTAAGGCTCGTACATACTGGCGCGACTTGTCGCGCGACGCGACGCGACACAAAGACACCGCGTGTAGCGCTACAAGCGGTGCCTTTGTGTCGCGACGCGTCGCGCGACAAGTCGCGCCAGTATGTAGGAGCCTTTATCCTTCCGTAAAAATTTCTATTCCATGGTACAAACTCTTTGCACAAACAATTAAACAAATAAAGTCAAGTAATCAAGGTTATTTTTACTTAGTTTTTGTACCAAATGGAGAATGGCCACGGTGATTCAGAGAAGTTAGCAAAGATTGAGGGTCAACGTTTTGGTATATCCTTGTACTATCGGCCAATTCTCCGCATGCTCACCTCTAAGGCGATAATCGTATAGCACGGCTCACGACTCTATCGCCCGATGCAAGCGTTTTGGCCAATGGGATGCATGAAGCATATTTTAGCCGTGTTTGTATTAATGTAATTATGTATAGTGTGTGTGACAGTCACACTAGGCGCGTGCTATGCTCACTTGTTTGTAAGACATTTTTTTAATGGGCACGGCCAGCGAGAGCGCTTTATGAATTGTTATTGTTGACAAGAAGTAATTTCGTACTAATATCTTCCGTTTGGTTTAGAAAATGTATTATTGGTATTGCTATACGCGTACCCTAAAAAAACTTTATTTAGCATTTTTGTTTACCACTTTGCCAAATTACAGCTTTCTAGTAAGAGTCTGTGAGCTAAGCCGGGGACAGACAGACAGACAGACGGTCATGGCGAAACTATAAGAGTTCCTTGTTGACTACGGAACCCTAAAACGAAGCAAGTTACGTAGTTTTGTTAGAAATTGTCATTTGCTATCTCTTTCTTTTATTGCTGTTTTGATTAAAATAGCAAAATTACTTACAGTAGTATTTGAACCATTACTTGGCGCAGTTTATACAATGTTATCAGATTTTTTTATTATTGCTGTCGCAACTTTTGCAACTGCAATAAAAATAAGTTCATTATCTAAGCACCATTGTTATTCAGTGGGAACGTCAGAACATCTGGTTAAACAATAGATCGGCTTTATAGAACGGCCATAAAATACGGTCGCAAAAAATTACGAAATATTTCTTCAACACACTTGCTTGAAAAGTGACTCAGAAATTCAGCTTATTATATAGAAGTATTTTTACTTTACATTTCTTTTTTCAATATACGCAGTTTTTGTCCAAAAACAATGAATATTTTTGAGAAAAAAAAATTCGTTACATCAGATAAATCAATCATCAAAATTATCATCATTTCATAAAATTATATATTTTTCACTACATATTAACCTTAATTTGCTTATTCAAAACATTATTTTGTTTATTATATTTTTTATATAGGCTGTTTAGCGGTTTTTCCAGCGCCTTTATTTACACCTGCGGCGCGCGGGATAAACAAAACAAGCGCGGTATTTTCCAGAAATACTTGTTAACGTTTTCATTGTGTGGTTAATTATTATCAAAAATGTTGACTTCAATTAGGAAAGAAGAGCGAAGAGCAACGCGTAGATTTAACCCCCCGGAAATACTAATCTAGGCACGAAACGCTAGTGACAGCCTGTTGCCTGCAAAATCTAGAGAGAAATACCTAGCGGCGTACGAAACTAATAACAATACCAGTCTCTTTTTTTCCTCTCAAGTTGAAAACCGTCGTATGAAACGCGCACACACTCGACTCCCTTATCGCGCTCGCTCGCCCTCGGCTCGCGCGAATAATACCGGCTCGTGCAGTGAGTAACCAACATACCACACATATTTATATTTTTTGTTACACGCCCTATACTCACACAAATTCATATTGTCTCTAATTGGACGAAACCAGGAAGGGGTGTGGTTTGTCACTAGCTGCGCTTGCCGTAGAAATATTTTCTAAAGTGAGCATGCTTAAGTTTTGCCAATAGTACTTTTTAGTATATTTAAACATTTTATTTTTGGAATAAATTGCTCTGTGGGTGCTTATCAGATGTTGTTTAGTAAAGTAAGTCTGGTAGGAAATGCCTAATTTGGTTTGTGGACTAAATTTGTTTTATTATTTATAGTTTTCGGGAGTGGCATGGTGGTTTTAGTAAGCTTCCTTTCTCAGTTCATAACATACCTAACTACTAAGTAATTCGTGTTCTAAGTTCCTAAAAGCTCGTGCAGACTAGCGCGATATTACCCCAGTCTGCAGGAGCCTTTATGCGCCTTTGCTGCCAACACGTACAGATAGATAAAGTTTAAAAGTCTCATTAATTTTACCATGCATACGAGAATTAAATAGAACTTCATTGGAAAGTTCGTCCGTACCGCACACCTATTCAAAGTCAGTCATTTTTTATTTCAAATAGGCACATAAAAGGCACTTTTGAACGTCAAAATTTACAAAAAAAAAAGAATTGATTCTAGTTGCCTCTTCCAAAAGGTAGTTTCGTATGGAGAAGAATGGGCAAGAAACTCCACCGTTACTCTTTTAAAATATTTTACAATATCTTGTATAGGTATAATAATTATACAATTATATGTGAAGACGATGCATCTAGATTAACATTACTATACCACAATAAGTGAAAGAATTAAAAATGAAGCAATGACAGAGAAATTCATTATGTGGTATATACAAGGGGCTCAAATATTAAAACATTTTAAAAGTATTAGTTTTCCTAAAAAAAAAATAAGATTAAAAAAAAACGACTTCCAAAAAAACACTACAAACTGAAAAATAACTTTAATTTCGGAAGTCGGTGACAACTGCCACTCACCATATGCATTGTGACGAGCAAAAATGCCTTAGCAACCATATTAAAGTACCGTTAAATACTTCGCTTATCCCTATTAACATTGTCGTATATGTATTTTTGCCATTTTCTTTTTATTTCATTAATCACTCTTAAAAAGTCCCTTGTTTTAGTGGAGTCAAGAACATTTATTAAAATTCTGTTGATTTTTGACAATCTAATTTCTATATGAAAAAAAAATTGCAATTCAAACTTTGACACGCTCTCTTGTAATGTTGCTGATTTTCACATCCGACAATGTTAATAGGGATAGGCGACTTATTATTAAGTAGATCCGGTGGCTATCTGTGGCCTTCAATCATCAGTTTCACTTCACCAAATGGTGCTTTCCGAGAGCAAATGCACAAGTTACTATAAAAATACCGAAATTGCTATAAGTGTGCCTATAACATTTGATGATTTTTCTCGATTTCCATGGGACCCCTCATCAGATTATGACTTGGTGACAATGGGACCACCTCGGAAGCATACCCTTTCAAACAAAAAAAGAAGTTTCAAAATCCACAATTGACAGAGAAAAGGGTGAACATACATTTAAAAAAAAAATATACATCCGAATTGAGAACCTCCTCCTTTTTGGAAGTCGGTAAAAAATTAAAAATTATATAATGAAAATAGCAACCAGTTTGATTTTGTCGAGACTAGATTATCCTATGGAGCTATTAAAAAATTAAGTAGTTTTTGAAATACAATACCTACCCATACGAAAAATTATAAGACTCATCATCTGCCTAGTCTTTTCCCAACTACGTTGGGGTCGGCTTCTGGTCTAACCGGATGCAGCTGAATACCAGCATTTTACATGGAGCGACTGCCTATCTGACCTCCACAACCCAGTTACTGGGCAACACGATACCCCTTGGTAAGACTGGTTGTCAGACTTTCGAGCTACTGACGACCCGTAACGACTATCAAAGATCTACAAATGACAGCCGGGACCAACGGCTTACCGTGCTTTCCGAGGCACGGAGGGGTCTTGGTACCTATGTAAAGATGGTCACCCATCCACGGACCAACCGCGGCAAGCGTAGCTTAACCTGATCGATAGACCCGTGCGGCAGTTATTACTTAGCCACAAGCCCCTCAGTCGGTAAAAAAATATACAATTAAAATAGCAACCAGTTTGATTTTGTCTAGACTCTAGATTATCCTATGGAGTTATTAGTAACCAATACCTTATTCTTACAATATTATGTAGTTTTTGAAATACAATACGGTTGGTATTGTATTTCAAAAACTACATAATATTGTTGTTATATGAAAAATTATAAGACAATTTTTTGTAGGTACCCACTTTTATGATTTTCTTAATTGACACGAGTTAATAAAAAAATAACCAAATAAGGCAGTCTAGATGACAATCGGCTGTCATGCGTTCGTCAACGTAGGCATGATTCAAATCTCTCTAATTATAGTAGCTCACAGTAAGCGCTTCGTACAATAGGCACTCAGTAAAAAACGCACGTCAAGCGATTGTCATCTGAACTCAGCTTAATGATTGTGTGCACACGAATTTAGCCTTTCATTTAAATAAAAAAGCAATGTTCTTTGTCTAAGTCCCATGGCCGATCTGGATCAATTATGTGGCAACACTAGGTTCCCGTTATTTATCAATTCACAATGCATTAGCTAAGATGATGTTTATTAATCATTGTAGGTAAATAGCCTTCAGTCAAGGACTGACCTAATACTAGGCCATTTAGAAAGTCTAGAATGTTATTATTTCAAACTCAAACCCAAAGCAATTCAATTAAATCAATTACATGCACTTTTGAACTGTCAAAAAGTCGGTCACTTAGTCTGAAAGTTGAAGCTAGTTGCCCATTCCAAATCGTAGCTCTCTATGGAGGAGAACGGGCAAGAATCTCCAAGGACACTCTTTTATAAGATATTACAAATCCTGAGTACATTATTCTTGTTACTTCTAGACGGGAGAACAATGTTAAATAAATTAATTAAAAACAATTCAAAATATAAGATTAAAATATTATAAATAGCAGTTAAGAGATGACCAGTCTCAACTTACGGTGCCCGTTCACGAACATGACGCGTAGATCAGCACCATCCAGCTCAACCATTTTGTAGGGAACCGAATGATCCAACACATTTAATCAGACTATTAAAAAAAAAACAATACCAAGAAAATCTAAATCTTATTGAATGATGTAAAGAATAATATAATAATTAAAAATCAAGTGACATTTAAAAATTTAAGTGGAATTTCATCGTATCAGTTCAAGGCTGTCAATTGTGGGCCATATTTTAATGATTTACTATTACTGGTTCGTTTGTAAAGAGGTTGTTACATTAGGCTCATTATTGAAATTAATTAAAAAAAAAAACAATGCCAAGAAAATCTAAATCTTATTGAATGATGTAAAGAATATTATAATAATTAATAATCAAGTGACACTTAAAAATTTAAGTGGAATTTTATCGTATCAGTTCAAGGCAGTCAATTGTGGGCCATATTTTAATGATTTACTATTACTGGTTCTTTTGCAAAGAGATTGTTATATTTGGCTCATTATTGAAATTATTTTTTAATAAAGAACAGGAATACTATGATATTCAAGTAACAGATACAGATGATTTTGTAGAGTGCAAGAAGACTGTCCCCTTCGATTTAAGTAATCCTTAAATTAGGGCTGCTTACTAATCTATGATGAATCTGTTCAAGGACACTGAACGAGACACAATAAAAGTTATATTCTTACTACGCCTGGGGACGTTAAGTGTTAAGTAGGTACCAGTTTCATAGATTTATTTATTCGCTTCAGTTCAACAGAGCTTGACGTAAAAGTCTTATGACGACATACAATTGAGTAATTAAGTTGACGTCAAGTTATTCAATGACAAGTTGCTTAGGGTAAGTGTCAGTTGCTCATACTTGTAGCAATTTTAATTATTTAATTACATTACGCACTGTGCGTGCCTACGTGTTTTCTTCCTTGAATGCAGCGGTTTTTTTCCTTGCTTACCTACTACGTCATGAAATGTTCACCAATAAGCTTTTCTTTTGTGTCTATTAGAATTCGGTCAATACAGAGTAAAATTATGGCAATAGGCTCGCCCCCTATTACATGGGACTTAAACATAACTGGCGATATGTGGGTGTACTACAGGTACACCTCTGACTAACCCTTCGGGGATTACAGGCGTTATATTATGTAGTCAAATATATGTATAGTAACTATATCCTTTTTTTGGGGAGCTATATATCAAAAGCATAGTGTTAGGAATTTATTAATCACACTACAACAAATTAAGTGAAGATACTTAACGATATTTTAGATTAAGTAGTTCATAGCTATGCTGAGCCTTCTACATCCACCACCTCGCAAAAAAACCACGTAAAATGCTTGTAGTTTTCCGTAGCGGATTAATTTAACCCTTTTTTCCGTCCGTTACTCGAAAACGGACGAGTAGTCCTTAATAATAGAACTAAATTAGAGTTTCTTTCTTTCTTTTCTTTCTTTCTTTCCATATTTATATATATAACGGCGCAGGATAGGCTTTAACAGAAATGGTCATCATATCAGTGGTTCAGCAGCGTTAATATCATCAGGATTGTACCGGAATACAGCAGTTCGTCGTAGACGTAGTACGACAGCGGCTCCCCTGACATCATTTCTGTCATCAGAAGACACTAGCCAACGTTCTCTGTCTACGCCCGCCACGCAATTATCGACGCGACGCTCTGTTAAAATGACTGTTACCAGCCAGTGTCACTCTTATCCGACCTCTTCGGTGTCTACGCCCGCCGCGCAACCATCGATGCGACGCTCTGTTACAATGACTGTCACCAGCCAGTGTCACTCTTATCCGACCTCTTCGGTGTCTACGCCCGCCACGCAACCATCGATGCGACGCTCTGTTACAATGACTGTCACCAGCCAGTGTCACTCTTATCCGACCTCTTTGGTGTCTACGCCCGCCACGCAACCATCGATGCGACGCTCTGTTACAATGACTGTCACCAGCCAGTGTCACTCTTATCCGACCTCTTCGGTGTCTACGCCCGCCACGCAACCATCGATGCGACGCTCTGTTACAATGACTGTCACCAGCCAGTGTCACTCTTATCCGACCTCTTTGGTGTCTACGCCCACCACGCAACCATCGATGCGACGCTCTGTTACAATGACTGTCACCAGCCAGTGTCACTCTTATCCGACCTCTTCAGTGTCTACGCCCGCCACGCAACCATCGATGCGACGCTCTGTTACAATGACTGTCACCAGCCAGTGTCACTCTTATCCGACCTCTTCGGTGTCTACGCCCGCCACGCAACCATCGATGCGACGCTCTGTTACAATGACTGTCACCAGCCAGTGTCACTCTTATCCGACCTCTTCGGTGTCTACGTCCGCCACGTAACCATCGATGCGACGCTCTGTTACAATGACTGTCACCAGCCAGTGTCACTCTTATCCGACCTCTTCGGTGTCTACGTCCGCCACGCAACCATCGATGCGACGCTCTGTTACAATGACTGGCACCAGCCAGTGTCACTCTTATCCGACCTCTTCGGTGTCTACGCCCGCCACGCAACCATCGATGCGACGCTCTGTTAGAATGACAGTCACCAGTCAGTGTCACTCTTATACGACCTCTTCAGTGTCTACGTCCGCCACGCAACCATCGATGTGACGCTCTGTTACAATGACTGTCACCAGCCAGTGTCACTCTTATCCGACCTCTTCGGTGTCTACGCCCGCCACGCAACCATCGATGCGACGCTCTGTTAGAATGACAGTCACCAGTCAGTGTCACTCTTATACGACCTCTTCAGTGTCTACGTCCGCCACGCAACCATCGATGTGACGCTCTGTTACAATGACTGTCACCAGCCAGTGTCACTCTTATCCGACCTCTTCGGTGTCTACGCCCGCCACGCAACCATCGATGCGACGCTCTGTTACGATGACTGTCACCAGCCAGTGTCACTCTTATCCGACCTCTTCGGTGTCTACGTCCGCCACGCAACCATCGATGCGACGCTCTGTTACAATGACTGTCACCAGCCAGTGTCACTCTTATCCGACCTCTTCGGTGTCTACGTCCGCCACGCAACCATCGATGCGACGCTCTGTTACAATGACTGTCACCAGCCAGTGTCACTCTTATCCGACCTCTTCGGTGTCTACGCCCGCCACGCAACCATCGATGCGACGCTCTGTTACAATGACTGTCACCAGCCAGTGTCACTCTTATCCGACCTCTTCGGTGTCTACGTCCGCCACGCAACCATCGATGCGACGCTCTGTTACAATGACTGTCACCAGCCAGTGTCACTCTTATCCGACCTCTTCGGTGTCTACGTCCGCCACGTAACCATCGATGCGACGCTCTGTTACAATGACTGTCATCAGCCAGTGTCACTCTTATCCGACCTCTTCGGTGTCTACGTCCGCCACGCAACCATCGATGCGACGCTCTGTTACAATGACTGGCACCAGCCAGTGTCACTCTTATCCGACCTCTTCGGTGTCTACGCCCGCCACGCAACCATCGATGCGACGCTCTGTTAGAATGACAGTCACCAGTCAGTGTCACTCTTATACGACCTCTTCAGTGTCTACGTCCGCCACGCAACCATCGATGTGACGCTCTGTTACAATGACTGTCACCAGCCAGTGTCACTCTTATCCGACCTCTTCGGTGTCTACGCCCGCCACGCAACCATCGATGCGACGCTCTGTTAGAATGACAGTCACCAGTCAGTGTCACTCTTATACGACTTCTTCAGTGTCTACGTCCGCCACGCAACCATCGATGTGACGCTCTGTTACAATGACTGTCACCAGCCAGTGTCACTCTTATCCGACCTCTTCGGTGTCTACGCCCGCCACGCAACCATCGATGCGACGCTCTGTTACGATGACTGTCACCAGCCAGTGTCACTCTTATCCGACCTCTTCGGTGTCTACGTCCGCCACGCAACCATCGATGCGACGCTCTGTTACAATGACTGTCACCAGCCAGTGTCACTCTTATCCGACCTCTTCGGTGTCTACGTCCGCCACGCAACCATCGATGCGACGCTCTGTTACAATAACTGTCACCAGCCAGTGTCACTCTTATCCGACCTCTCCGGTGTCTACGTCCGCCACGCAACCATCGATGCGACGCTCTGTTACAATGACTGTCATCAGCCAGTGTCACTCTTATCCGACCTCTTCGGCGTCTACGTCCGCCACGCAACCATCGATGCGACGCTCTGTTACAATAACTGTCACCAGCCAGTGTCACTCTTATCCGACCTCTTCGGTGTCTACGCCCGCCACGCAACCATCGATGCGACGCTCTGTTAGAATGACAGTCACCAGTCAGTGTCACTCTTATACGACCTCTTCAGTGTCTACGTCCGCCACGCAACCATCGATGTGACGCTCTGTTACAATGACTGTCACCAGCCAGTGTCACTCTTATCCGACCTCTTCGGTGTCTACGCCCGCCACGCAACCATCGATGCGACGCTCTGTTAGAATGACAGTCACCAGTCAGTGTCACTCTTATACGACTTCTTCAGTGTCTACGTCCGCCACGCAACCATCGATGTGACGCTCTGTTACAATGACTGTCACCAGCCAGTGTCACTCTTATCCGACCTCTTCGGTGTCTACGCCCGCCACGCAACCATCGATGCGACGCTCTGTTACGATGACTGTCACCAGCCAGTGTCACTCTTATCCGACCTCTTCGGTGTCTACGTCCGCCACGCAACCATCGATGCGACGCTCTGTTACAATGACTGTCACCAGCCAGTGTCACTCTTATCCGACCTCTTCGGTGTCTACGTCCGCCACGCAACCATCGATGCGACGCTCTGTTACAATAACTGTCACCAGCCAGTGTCACTCTTATCCGACCTCTCCGGTGTCTACGTCCGCCACGCAACCATCGATGCGACGCTCTGTTACAATGACTGTCATCAGCCAGTGTCACTCTTATCCGACCTCTTCGGCGTCTACGTCCGCCACGCAACCATCGATGCGACGCTCTGTTACAATGACTGGCACCAACCAGTGTCACTCTTATCCGACCTCTTCGGTGTCTACGCCCGCCACGCAACCATCGATGCGACGTTCTGTTAGAATGACAGTCACCAGTCAGTGTCACTCTTATACGACCTCTTCAGTGTCTACGTCCGCCACGCAACCATCGATGTGACGCTCTGTTACAATGACTGTCACCAGCCAGTGTCACTCTTATCCGACCTTTTCGGTGACTACGCCCGCCGCGCATCCATCGATGCGACGCTCTGTTACGATGACTGTCACCAGCCAGTGGCACTCTTATCCGACCGCTTTGGTGTCTACGCCCGCCACGCAACCATCGATGCGACGCTCTGTTACAATGACTGTCACCAGCCAGTGTCACTTTTATCCGTTCTCTTCGGTGTCTACGTCCGCCACGCAACCATCGATGCGACGCTCTGTTACAATGACTGTCACCAGCCAGTGTCACTTTTATCCGTTCTCTTCGGTGTCTACGTCCGCCACGCAACCATCGATGCGACGCTCTGTTACAATGACTGTCACCAGCCAGTGTCACTCTTATCCGACCTCTTCGGTGTCTACGTCCGCCACGCAACCATCGATACGACGCTCTGTTACAATGACTGGCACCAGCCAGTGTCACTCTTATCCGACCTCTTCGGTGTCTACGCCCACCACGCAACCATCGATGCGACGCTCTGTTAGAATGACAGTCACCAGTCAGTGTCACTCTTATACGACCTCTTCAGTGTCTACGTCCGCCACGCAACCATCGATGTGACGCTCTGTTAGAATTACTGTCACCAGCCAGTGTCACTCTTATCCGACCTTTTCGGTGACTACGCCCGTCGCGCAACCATCGATGTGACGCTCTGTTACGATGACTGTCACCAGCCAGTGGCACTCTTATCCGACCTCTTCGGTGTCTACGCCCGCCACGCAACCATCGATGCGACGCTCTGTTAGAATGACAGTCACCAGTCAGTGTCACTCTTATACGACCTCTTCAGTGTCTGCGTCCGCCACGCAACCATCGATGCGACGCTCTGTTACGATAACTGTCACCAGCCAGTGGCACTCTTATCCGACCTCTTCGGTGTCTACGCCCGCCACGCAACCATCGATGCGACGCTCTGTTAGAATTACTGTCACCAGCCAGTGTCACTCTTATCCGACCTCTTCGGTGTCTACGCCCGCCACGCAACCATCGATGCGACGCTCTGTTAGAATTACTGTCACCAGCCAGTGTCACTCTTATCCGACCTTTTCGGTGTCTACGCCCGCCACGCAACCATCTATGCGACGCTCTGTTAGAATTACTGTCACCAGCCAGTGTCACTCTTATCCGACCTCTTCGGTGTCTGCGCCCGCCACGCAACCATCGATGCGACGCTCTGTTGGAATTACTGTCACCAGCCAGTGTCACTCTTATCCGACCTTTTCGGTGTCTACGCCCGCCACGCAACCATCTATGCGACGCTCTGTTAGAATTACTGTCACCAGCCAGTGTCACTCTTATCCGACCTCTTTGGTGTCTACGCCCGCCACGCAACCATCGATGCGACGCTCTGTTAGAATTACTGTCACCAGCCAGTGTCACTCTTATCCGACCTTTTCGGTGTCTACGCCCTTAACGCAACCATCTATGCGACGCTCTGTTAGAATTACTGTCACCAGCCAGTGTCACTCTTATCCGACCTCTTCGGTGTCTACGCCCGCCACGCAACCATCGATGCGACGCTCTGTTAGAATGACTGTCACCAGCCAGTGTCACTCTTATCCGACCTCTTTGGTGTCTACGCCCGCCACGCAACCGTTGATGCGACGCTCTGTTAGAATTACTGTCACCAGCCAGTGTCACTCTTATCCGACCTCTTCGGTGTCTACGCCCGCCACGCAACCATCGATGCGACGCTCTGTTAGAATTACTGTCACCAGCCAGTGTCACTCTTATCCGACCTCTTCGGTGATTCCAGTAACTTCGTGACAAAGCTGAAACGGCTAGACGGCACCACTTGCTGCGCCGTCATATCCTTATCCAAAGAACACCATCGTAACCCAATATACGGTCCCATATAAATTAATAAAAAAAACACTATTAGAGATCATAACAAACTCATTAACCAGCTAGTAATACCTACGCTGGGCATTTTAAGCAATTCAAATCAAATGTCAAGCCACCACTTACGATCAATTGTTAGTTAGATATAATAAACGATCAAATCACCGCACATTGAAACATGAAGGTCAGCTAGCTTTTATTTACACTATAGATTTAATGGGTGGTCGTAAATAATTAAACTTTCTGTGATATCATTCGATCTAAAACACTTCATGGTTCGACAACATTTTTATTAGATTATCCATTAATATTAAAGTTATTAGACGCATTGATAGACGTCCTAAAACATTTATTATCTGTATCAGAATTATTTAATATCATCTTAATTGTTTCTTTCCGTGCAGTAAAAATAAATACCTACTTATACAGGATGATTTTAAATTGGCAATTATTGTAGTCACTTGAAATATCAGCTTAAAAATCAAATATCAATTTTTTTTTGTGTAAACTTCGCAGACGTGATGGGTATCTTATCAAGTAACGAGAAAAAAAAATCTGCATTCTTATGTTTTATCGTATTATGATATCGATACCCATTATTTCTCAACTCATATCTCAAGTAACTCTCTCGCGTCCGGCCCTGGTTCAGGCCATGGTACGGAGCGAGAGGGCATGGGCAGCCGTCACCTCCTGCTCGCGAAGGAGGAGGCGGGACGGTTGAGGGAAAGGCAAATTTCGCGCCCTCTCGCCCCTAGCCGCCGCAGGAGTCGCCCTGGGCGTCGGGAATCCCGGGCGGATTTCCGTCCACCGTAGGCGCGGGCTTGCGGACGGTGAGCAATGGGTAGGTCACCGTCCAGTAAGAACCAGGCCGACATGGCGTTGTGTTCCACGTGCGCCTCAAAGAGATGTCGTCAGCACAAGTGTAGGGGTCCACTAGGGCCGATGCCTGCCGGGGTCGCGGGAAAGTTCAAAAGGGTTACTGAGGCCCCTGGCAACACAGGCAACGGAAGGAACACGGGTGGGTTTGGGTCTGACACACCCTCCCGCTCCGCCCAGAGGGAGAAGTTATTTGATAATTTTCCACCCAAAAAAAATACCTCAAGTAACAACACTTTTATTTTGGGAAGTCAACGACCGTTTTTAGTCGTTGACCTCCCAAAAAAAAACATCAAATCTTCTTATTTACTATTTTATCGTGGTTAGATATCGATACTCATCGCGTCAGCGGAGTTTAGCTAGTCATTTTAAAATAACCCTGTATGTAGAATTGAATTCTTTAAAGTTATTATATCTGTACCTAAGTTGCGTTTAAAAGTACTGTGATGAATTTGTGAGTGTCACTGGTGAACAAAAGCGTCCCCGGCTTCCCATAATTAACCTCTGATCTGTCATCATCATCAGTTAGGTAGTTCCAACCTCGAGAAAAGGTCAATCGTCGAACCCGACTCGGCTGGGCTGCGTTTTGGAAGCTACGTGATATGTTCTCATTTCACATACCACAGTGTCTCAAGACGAAAGTCTTTCACCAGTGCGTGTTGCCAGAGATGACCGATGGAACTGAAACGTGATCGCTCACGATGGGCCACATTTGAAGGCTGAAAGTCACCCAAAGGTCAATGGAGAGGGCTATGCTTGGAGATTCCCTACAAGTTCGAATCAGAAATGAAAAGATCCGTAGGAGAATTAAGGTAACCGACATAGTCCGAGGAATTGCCAAACTTAAGTGGCAGTGGGCAATGCACATTGCTCGCAGAACAGACGGCTGATGGGGCCAAAAGGTTCGAACGAACTGGTCGAAGTGGCAATGCTTGGGGGAGGCCTATGTGCCTGCTGCAGCAGTGGACGTCTTCTGGCTGACATAATGATCATTATCATCACAAAATAACATGTCATAACTACGATCAGTAATCTAAACATTTCAACGTTGGCTGCAGCATTGCGATGATCTTGTGTTTTTCACTCGTACCAATAGGTGGTTTTTGGCAAAAAGGTAGGTATAATGTCTTGTAAAAGTTAAGCAATTTCAGTACAAAATTTCTAGGTATAGGTTGGAAAAACGCCTAGTCATTTGATCCTTATTTATTTTTTATTCAATATAATTACTGTCATTATCTTTCATTTTAGCTTCCGCATGCTGTAGCTACGTATTTGAAATATTTGTTTAGTGAGCTGTAACTAGAAGACAAAGAGATTTATTGAAACTTTTTCGTAATGATGAACGGTGCCGACAATCGTAGTAGGTATGTGTAATTAATTACAGCATTATGGCTTTATTGGTGAGGTAGATCTTTTTATAATAACATTTAACTATAATAATAAAGTTAGACGCATTGACAAAATTGGTCAACAAAACACGTTTCGGTACATTATTAAAATATAATTTAAAAAAATATACTAAAATTTCCTAGGAATATATTAACTGCAACTAGAGAAAAATACTAGTTAGGTATATTTTGATATGTGGTCAAATCTGCTCAAGAATCATAGTCATAGTCGTAACTTGGGACAGTCCGATGCTACTTGGGGAAGGCGCAACACGTGATCTTCTTCCATTCTCCCCTGACAACCGTCACGCTATCATCCAGTCATCCCTATCCATATTAATCTAAATTTTAATCCTGATTTTATTCTAATTTTATTTTCTAATTATATATTTTCATTTTTTGTTTGTGCCTAAGTAAGTAAATGTTTAATAATAACTATAGAACTTAATTTTAGATACATATTACTATTTTGTCACCTTTTGATGCATAACACTTGCTCAATTGTAACCTAAACGGAAGAAGTCACTGGCTCCTGAAATACAGGTACTCTAACCTAGCTCTGGAGCCAGGGTCTCACATTTTTCTGTAACGTGTTTTTATGCCAATAAAGATTTATTATTATTTATTTATTATTTATTATTATTATTATTTATTTATCCCTTCTCTTTCATATAATTCCTCACACAATCCATCCATCTTTCTTTGGCCTTCCTCTCCCTCTCCGTCCATCAACATTTATATTCTTATGACTCTAATGAATGATGGATTGATGAGCGATATTAATAACCTGTAAAACAAAAAAAAATATTGACATTATTATACACTATTTCATTCCATTTCCTTTCCACCCCATGCTTGGCACACACTGGCCACCAGCAGTTAGGTAGCCAGCAAGAAAAACCCGACGCCATGTTATGACGTCAGTAGGTACACTCTACAGGCGCCTGAGGGCGTGACATTTGTGTACACTCGACCTTGCAACACTTCCGCGAAGGAAAGGGCAGACGCGGGTGGCACTCCGACTATGGGTTTGTTATTTACTTTTCTATGTGAATACAAGGTGTCGTTTTGCATCCTCGTCAAATTCAAGGAGGTAACTATGCTAATGATTCTCGACACGAATCAGTAATATAATAAGTAGTTAGGTCTTTTTTTTCGATTTTTTCTAATTTTCGGAAATCGGCATGTGTGGAACACGCATGCTAAATCGCGGCCCGTGTGATACCGCACTGTAACTGCCCTTTTTCATACACACTACCGCTTACGCAACGGGGTGATTCTGTTCTGTGAAAGTGGTGTATTCTAAAATTCTGTCAAACTTAAATAACTTCAAAAACAAGTATGTATTAATTATTGAGCAGTTAACGTAATTTTTTTTTGATTATATATGGCTTTCATAGTAGTCTCCTGAAATTTGACGAGGATGCAAAACGACACCTTGTATAGCTACCGTATTCATCAAGCGGGGTAATTGCATAACACACTATCAGTAGCAATGGGTTTCATTTTGACAGGGCAACAACATTCATTGCGTTAATTACGTTGTTAAGCAGACAATTTTTTCGACAAATGAGGCAATGGATTAGCAATATACTTCAAAATCAGTCGGATTGTGATACTGGCGCCGATTCCCTTGTTCACAAACTAAACTAAATTTAAGTTCAGTGCATCTTTTTCTTTCTATTTCATTAAGAAGAGGACGGAAGATAAATTTTAGTTTAGTCCTGTCAAGTTAATCAGCGCCTGTCACTACTCCATACAAGTTTAGACGTGATTAAAAACTTGCCTACTAACATTACGTCAATTTACGTCAAGCGCTGATTAATTTGACAGGACTAAACTAAAATGTATCTTCTGTCCTTTTCTTAATAAAATAGAAAGAAAAAGATGCACTGAACTTAAAATTAGTTAAGTTTGTGAACAAGGGAATCGGCACCATTATCAATCGTAACGTAACTAGGGTGTAATATTACATACTCGAATTCAGCGTTTTGCAGGAAAAGGAAGACTGTCTTCCCCATTCGTTGTACGGAAAGCAGCACGTCAGTGGGATCAAAACCAGTATAAGCTGGCCCCTTATTCTATTGAAACTCCGTACGATGCTAGGCCAGCTCAAAGTCAGACTCCTGGCTGCTACTGAGAAATTCCAGATAGAAAACCCAATAACACTTTGCCCGACCCGGGAATCGAACCCAGGACCTCTTGCTCAGCAGTAGCGCTTGCGCCCACTAGACCAACGAGGCAGTATCAAAAATTTGCCTATAAAAGTCATTATTTGGCGTGCGCTGCGAAAACTATTGAATATACGTATACGACGATACGTAAAATAATATATTGCATGTTTATAGTATTTATCTACTAAGTCCTCGAGGCTATATATTGAACTATTAAAGTTAAGTCACAATAACCGTTCTTTGTTTAAATTAGTCAATCAACATGGGTAGAATCGAAAGACAATGGTGCCGATTCCCTTGTTCACAAACTAAATTAAATTTAAGTTCAGTGCATCTTTTTCTTTCTATTTCATTAAGAAAAGGACAGAAAATAAATTTTAGTTTAGTCCTGTCAAATTAATTAATTACGACGGGTATAAAATGGGAAAAGTAAGAAATATGCTGCGGTGTGAGCGAACAGCCCTACGCTTAGTCTATTAGTTATCTACACATTTTATTTTTTGTGGATTAACACATAGGATTTGATATGCTAGGTAGATAGTGATCAAATTAGTTGTAGAATGTTGAAAACAGAATACAACTAATTTGATACGATAGAAAAAAATCACGAAGATACCTCAAAAAATTATTTTAACGATTAAAAATTATAATCATTGTTTTTTGTCACATTATTCTACAAGCAACATATTAGCATAATTGTGTTTTATTTATTTATCCGATTTTTTGTAAATACATAATTGCTTCATATTTTGCAATAAAGCCAGCGTTGTGTCATCGCGCTTTTCTCTCTTTTCTATGAAGTCAGACAGTGACCGCGCTTTAGGTGTTGTAAGCCTCTTAATTGGTGAAACAAACTGATCGACTTGGGTAACGCCATCGCCGTTAGGTACAAATTTACACTGATATCCACACTCTATCTACCACGGGCATAGTAAAGGCATAGGTATGACAGTTCCGTGTAATGAAAATAGATGGCGCTGTATTAAAACAGAAAAGTAACTAACTTTTTCTGTTTTACAAGACTTACGAGATTAGATACGACTGTTCCTATATTCATGTCGAACCTACGTTCTTGTAGCCTCTTTTAATTATTACAGGAATAACCACAGTACACTTTAATTGATAATAAAGATAATTGAAATGGCGACTTAAAAATAAACGTTATCTGGTGTAATTACATCTCTTGTCGAAAATGGCATGTCAACGAGACAATTACCGGGTTTGCGAAGCGAAACTCGCCTTTCTTTTTAAATACTATTTCAGACATAAATCTACATGGTCCTCAAATGATCTGACCAAGATTATGTCCGGATTTTTATATAGAGTACACATTGACATTTGATGAATTTTATATAATGTATAAAATGCAATGAATATTTACTTTGTAAAGTATTTTGTTATTTTGATTATTGTGAATGTTTCTTTTTTCTCAGTTTTAATCATGGTCTGGCAGTTTGAGTAATTTATGCGGCCTACCTAAATATCCTTTCTTTGGGTTGTTTGTCGAATGATTTGGCTCCTTAAGTTCTGAGTTGAGCTGCACTATTACTGACAAAGGCGTGCACTGTATGGATAGGTCTACTCAATCTGTGTGGTTCTTTCCTCAAAAGACCATAGGTACCAGACACCCATCTACATGGTCTTCCGATGTTCTGGCCAAGATTATGTTTGGACTTTAAAAGAGACTGTGATCTCTGAGTTTGTTTCGGCCTTTCTTTTCAGAGTAGACCGATAGGAAACGCCGACTTCATCTAGTTTTTAAAATATGATTAACGTGTAAAGGTGTTTTTGCTAAGTCCTTGCTCCATAGCGCCCCTAAGGCTACACTCCAACCGTGTTTTTACAAACCTACTTACTGAAATAAAATCATTTATTAATTAAATAAATAGTTTATTTTTCTATTTTTGTTAATGGTCATTTATGACGACATTATAGGTAATATTTTTTTTATATTTATAGAGAAATATTTTCTCAAACTACATTGGTCTTTCGATAAGACGATGACCAAAAAAAATATTTCATACATCCAAGCGCCGCGACCTTGCCTGCGGTGAATGACAGAACTACAGAATAAAATCTCTACTATTATACATTGTTAAAAAAATATATATTATGCTTTAAAACTAGTTTGTGACTGACAAACTGTAAAAAAATAATATAAGCAAGACGGGGTATAAATCATTGTACAAAACGTTGCGATTTATTACTTTTATTGTCAATAGATGGCATTGGTAAAACCAGAGTGAAGGTAAACGTATAGGAAAACGCATAGGACCTGTAGACCTCCGTAAAATTAAAATTAATTGTGAAATTTCACTTTACGAATTCTACCTTAACATACCTTCTATATCGCAAAAACAAGTGAACTTTAATCAAGCAGCGCGATGATTCTAAATTTAAAATCCGACGGCTAAGCGCCGACTATTTTCGTCCAACGTGGGAGCTTGTTCTATTTTCGCACCTGATATTTCGATCTCTTCGTGTATTCTGCTCGCCTGGTACTTTCGGGGATAGAACTGACTTTTGTGACGTAACGGACGAGAGGCCGTCACTGTCACACGGCCTGTCACGTTGAAGCGAACGGAACTGAAAATGCTGAAATGCCTGAAAGCGTTTGATAGATTACGTTCAAGCGGATTTTTATTGAAAGCTGTGAGTTAAATTGGAGCAGAGAGTTTGCGTCGATTTTTCTGCGGTTTTGTACTCGTACCTTTTTTTATTTAAATGTTTTTAATATCACAATATTGATATAATTCAGATAAGTTCCAATTCACAAACAAACCCGTTTCACACAGTACCTACTTATTTAATTAAAACAATCATAGTTATATTTTGACTTGATTTGGAAATCAATTTAAACGATTTAATAATTAAATTACGATATTTTACTAAAATCAAAACAGTATTCACAAGGAATGAATTCATTCATGTTTAATTCAAGGATGAACCTTATCTAAAAATGCAATAAAATCAGCAAATTTATTGATATTTTATGCTAATTTTGCCGCACAGTAGGTATCAACGATTTCAGTATCACCGGGGCAACGGATTTGCTTGAAATATCAGGAATAAGGTTAACGATACCAGGATGATATAAATCAAAAGGATGCTCACAATGCGTCGCTGCGTGTTTACAGTGTCGGGTATGTGTGCGTGAGACTTATTGGGCACCTGTTACGCTCATGACTTGAGTTTGAATGTACTTGAAAAAGTTAGTATATAAATAACACTTGCGGAGCTTTTCAGGTGCCGAACTTGGAAGCAAGTTAGTTTATTACACAAGTAAAAGTGTTGATTTGTGTTTATTTGATTAGGTACAATTTGAAATTCGGGATTTTCTAATCCAGATTTTCCATTACTGCTCAATTTACATAAGTATCTTGTCAAACAGTATTTCTAGAATTTTACTAATTCACCACTCCAACAAACTCGTGTAGGAAAACAAAATTTCCTACACGAGTTTGTTGCGTATTTATCGATGTCAAAAAAAAAATGTGAGGGTGCTGTTCTAATGGCGCTGATCACCTTATCCATAGGGACGGCAGCGGCGCGGCGAGTGTTAAGTGAAGTGGGTAGCATAATTATGAGTATATTAGTTTTAATGTTTTGAAAAATAACATAACCCTAGTGATACTAATAATTACTTACACAGTGATGACATTGTAACAATCAACAAGGAGCATAAAACCACTTTTTAAACTTATAAAAAACAAAAGCATATTTAAAATAAAACACTTATTTAATATTCTTTGTTTTTTTTTAATTCTAATTTTCTTCTCAACGTATCATGTCATCGCATGTATTACAATGACAAAAATGTAATTATTTTATAATATTTCACAGTGTGTTTTTCTAACAACATGATTTTTACCGGAGTTTTAAAGGAACTTTTTCTATCTTTTCAACAAACTTTCAAATTAGTCACATCATCAAGTTTGTGTAAGTTTTATGCCAATCCAATAAGTCAATTGATACTTAAACCAATTGCAATTTATTGGCTTCTAATCTGAGTACCACTCAAACACTTAACTTTCACCTGAAACTTACTAAACTGAAATACATTAGTATGTGTTCACACACATAGAAATCTCAGCTAACTTTTCAGACTGCTTGGCGCTTCCAAAATTAGTCCTATAACCATCTCTTTTCAACCCCTATTTTTAGAGTATTGTTATCTCGCTTGCTCCCGTAGCTTTTCTTGAGCTTTCCCTGACATTAGCTGGGCATGCGCGGTGCGCCCCGACGCACGTGGTTTGAGATCTCCTCGTGTATTCTGCTCGCCTGGTATCGGGCGCGCCTAGGGCGGCCGCGTCGCGCCGCCGCCGCCCATTGTCGCGTTTGCCCTAGCCTTCCCGCCCGCCCAGAAGCTCTGACGATCGCCTACGATACGGTCCGCTGCCGGGTTGTGGGAGAAAGTCGCGCGCACGTGCATAACTTACGCGCGTTTGGAGAATATTATTTATGCTGAGAAAAAAAATGTTTAACCAGTGTTTCTAAATCTTGTTCCAAAGCTTCCTTAGGACCATTTTTCCTCCCTGTCCCAGATTTTTTAACATATTTTTTTGCCCTCCTGTAAAGTTTAAAGTATTTTTTTGTAATTGATTGGTGTTGTTATAGACGCAGGTGTGTAGTGGTGTGTTTGTGTCTTCGTGGCTGCTGGCTGCTGATGATCTACAGGTCCTGAGCCGGCTTCGGTTGCAGTTTCAAGTATGAGGAGATATTCAGCTATGCCAGGTCAGTGAAGTAGAGATAAGGATGTTCTTACACACTGATTAAAACAAAAAAGGAAGGTTTTTGATTTGTGCAAATTGATTTTTCGGGGATAAAATATAGGTACTTTGAAGTTTGAAACTTAAATATTTCTGAAAATATTGTGCATTAAATTATTATTAATGTGATGAAGATACAAGTACATTTCTATGTTCAACATTTTGTCGCATTTTATATATCACAACCACAACAAATACAGTCGCCAGCAGATTAAGTTACCACAAACTGTCAAATTTTCTCATTGGATTTCGAACTTAATCATCAACATTTTAAAGTTAATCATTTGGAGTAATTTGACAGTTTAGTGATGAGCAATCAGGTTATACTAAATTGTCAATTTTCTCCAAATGTTTAACCTTGGCGACTGTACTTAATTTATTTGATTAAAAAATAAAAAAAAAGTCTTCAAAAACCTTTCATACTTTACTTGACCATACAATATCAAATTCTATAAGTAACACGAAAGGCTGAACTCTTTATTAATGACTTTATACTAAAGTGGTTAGTGAAATTCAGCCTTCCACAATAACCCATTATGTGGTTGTTAAAAGGTTTACAAATAAAAATAACAGGGTTGCTCCACTGAGCCTCAAGAAGCTTTCAAAGGAGGAATTTAGGCCGGCCCATTGACTACATGTTAGCTCCTTGCTTTATATCGTAAATTATGTTAAAAAGCTAGCCGACCAAAAAGTGCTTTTATAAATACGTTATACAAATTATTAATTATTTAGTAATTTTGAAGTATTTTGATGGAATAAAGTGAAATATTGTATAAGCTGCCTTTGGTATTGGTGTTTTGGCTTGGTCAAAGGTTTCAACTAATTGTTGTGTCAGTTTTGATGACGTCTTTTACTATGGAATATATAAGGCGTCATTTTCTAAAAATTGTAGTCTTTCAACTATTGGTACCTACGATTTTGTGGTACTACTTAAATGTTTTAAAATGTCTAACTTGCAGAATCTTTTTTTAAACTTTGCCAACTACAAAATGAATGTCGCAGAGTTAAATAAAAGGACTATGCACATTCATATACATTATTTAAACTGAACTGCAAAACTTTCTGGTCCTACTTTACAAATACAATAATTTTACGATACGTTATTTTTTTTTGCACATTTTTTCAAAATCAAATTTAATAATAATTTTCTAAGAAAGCTTTTTTTCATAGAGCATATTTATATGCACCCGTTGAGTAATTTTCAAATATAAATAAGATGGACTTCGTTCGAAGTGGTTTCTTTCCCTCATGACTTTGTAAAGATTAACCTAGTTTTGCAGAAATGTTTTATATTTTATAGGTATGATTGTGTACGCCCTTGATTTAAAAATTCGCCACGAGTATGTGTTTAAAATCAACAATATCGCTACTCTGTATCCAAATTATTATAGAATGTATTTACTAATCAAAGGTCTATTAATATCTTCAAAATTTGATAGTTTATTTTTCAAGAACACCTACATAGTATAGTTATAATGTTGTTATAATAATCAGTTTATAATGTTCCCACTGCTGGGACACAGGCCTCCTCTCTGTGAGAGGGAGTGGGCCGTAAACCACCACGCGGGCACAGTGCGGGTTGGTAGATGTCACATGTCTTCGAATTTTTTGTTCTCGATCATGCCGGTTTCCTCAAGATAAATAAAGAAATACACTAAATATAGAGACAGAATAAAGGCCTGACATTATGCAAACCTTATAGTGGGCCTGAACTATAGTTAACATGATTCTGTGCAACGATAATTTTCCTCGTTAACATTACAACAATCAATTAGACATGGACACATATTACTAATTCGCTAATGTTTGTCACTTACTGCATACATGGCGATTACACATTACATTTTGATCGTGGTTCTTGGCGATTAAATGGAGGCTTCTCCAATACCTGAGTCTTGCTTTACAAAAATCAGGGCAGGATCATTATCCATAACCAAGATCATTCATTAATGATCTTGGTTAACAAGTAGTAAGGTATTAAAACTACATTGTATTAAATCCCATTAATAATATTAGATCAGTAAATTATCATTCTACGTTACAGAAAAAATCTGCTATCAAATCTTATTTAATTGGTCAAAGACAGCTAATTAGGCACAATTGATTTTCTATTGTTTGACTCCGAATCGGTGTCGCGCGTGGCTTAACAGGTTAAAGTGCTTTTCACTGACAAAAAGGAAGTTCACTTATAGGAAACTTGGTCTGGCATTCATAAACCAGACGCATGGCTATGAATAAGATATCTTACAGGATGAAACCTGCCTAACATGGTAAGTAAAGAGTGAAAAGTACGTGTCAGTCATTCTACTTCGAAACACGCATAGCTTATTGAAAGGAGACAGATTGTCAGTTTATTGCTTGTCTATTAGAACGACTTTTACGATTCACGTGGGAGTCACACTGGCACGTTAAACGCTCAATCCAGACCATCGCTATTACATCACTGGTTCACATAAAATAGTACTTATTGGGCTTTATAGGTTGAATACGTGTTTTATACATGTTTATATAGGTATTTTTCCTCTTCTCTTGTGTACATGAATAATATAGATGGAACTTCAAATATCAGTGAGTGAGTTAGTAGTGTAACATTCTACGTCATTTTGCCGTTTGCATTTTATGCATCTGTCAAAGAATGGAATAATGACAGTAGTGATTTGAATATGCGTACAATTTAAGTTGGTATAGTCAATTTGCTGAATAATTAATTTCCCTGGTTTGACCTATAATTCAGTATTGTGACTGCCCAATGTATTTTCCAGTATTTTGTCCAGATTAGAACAATACATTATTGAAACTAATGCCATTATCGACACAACCTAAAATTATTTATTAATCCTGTAAATCGGTTTCCCAGGGATCGACATAAACGAAAACTGATTTTGGGGGTCGACGAGGTCTAAAAATCGACCCCTATTAATTAACACAAGTTCTGATTTGAAACATTCAAGACACTGTACAAGTTGTGTTACATGTACCAACTTTTTAAAAGAATAACTAATATTTTAGTAGGAAGTATCATTGATGTATTTTAAAAAAACTCAATAAGTCGATAAGCATGCACAAGTTCTTACAAGATGAAAAAAATTGGCTATGGCCAAAATCAACTGATAACTCAGACAGACACCCTGTCTGAGTTATCAGTTGATTTTGGAAAAGGGGTCTCTTGCTCAAAATAGTTTGGGAATCCCTGATGTATAGCATAGATAGTCATTTATTTATGTCTACAACTCTCTATCTCTCTCTCTCATGAAAACCTCTTCATTGCTAAAATATAAAGCGAAATAATATACCTAAGTCCGGTATTTTGTTCAGCCCGCACGTGTAATTCTATCGGTCAAGTACTTTTTAACACAAATAGGGTAGAATGAAATCAGGTAAAAACAGATTTTCCAACGTCGGCTATATTAAAAATAGGTAAAGTGTACTTGAAAACGAGTTAATGATATTTATGTTTTTACTTATGTTAGGGATGGGGCTTGTGGCTAAGTAATAACAGCCGCACGGATCGATCGATCAGGTTAAGCAACGCTTGCCGCGGTTGGTCCGTGGATGGGTGACCATCTTTACATACCAAGACCCCTCCGTGCCTCGGAAAGCACGTTAAGCCGTTGGTCCCGCTTATTTGTAGATCTTTACAGTCGTTACGGGTAGTCAGAAGCCCGAAAGTCTGACAACCAGTCTTTCCAAGGGGTATCGTGTTACCCAGTAACTGGGTTGTGGAGGTCAGATAGGCAGTCGCTCCATGTAAAATACTGGTATATAGCTGCATCCGGTTAGACTAACCTAGGCTAGGCAGATGATGATGATGACTTATGTAAGGGATATTGTGTTCTGATTGTAACAGATCACTGCCGCGTTGGTCTAATGTTCGCAATGTGCTGAGCATGAGGTCCTGGGTTTGATTCCCAGGTCGGGCAAAGTGTTATTGGGTTTTCCATCTGGAATTTCTCAGTAGCAGCCCGGAGTCTGGATATATACCCGGTTGATGGATGGCAATAGGCTTGTCACCTATTTACATGGGACTTAAACATAACTGGCGAAAATTTCGTGTACTATAAGTACGCCTCTGTCTAACCCTTGCGGGAACCAAGGCATTTGTATAACAGAAAAGAGTTTTGTTTATTATAGGCCAGTGTATAACAGAGCAAAATATTTACTCAGGCTTTCAAACAATCCATATTACGAGTATCATATATGAAAATGCAGAGCAGTTGGAGGCTATCAACGAACTATGCAATTCGCAAACTGATCTGAAATATTTACTGCCTGCGACTGAATAACATGTTTTGGAATTTGATAGGATGAATGTTGAAACCCTGCGCATGTAGGTGCTGACAGAGATGTCACTTAACTATAGTCAGAATTATTATTTCTACTGACATTTTTATTTTGTTTATATGTATGTATGTATCTATGTATCTGTATATATTTTTTTATTTTCGATTTAACTTTCCCTTATGTTGCACCTGCCACGTTTTGTCTCTGCATCACCCTTTTTTTTTTTTTTTGAGGGTGGGAAATCATCCAATAACTTCTCCCGCTCTGGGCGGAGCGGGAGGGTGTGTCAGACTCTTACTGACTAAAACCCACCCGTATTTCTTCCTGTTGCCTGTGTTGCGGGGGCCTCGGTGACCCATAAGTACCTTCCCGCGACCCCGGCAGGCATCGGCCCTAGTGGACCCCTACTATATTATGTGCTGACGACATCTGTTTGAGGCGCGCGTGGAATACAACGCGCTGTCGACCCGGGCCTGGTCCTTACCGGACGGTGAGCTACCCATTGCTCACCGTCCGCAAGCCCGCGCCTACGGTGGCCGGAAATCCGCCCGGGATTCCCGACGCCCTGGGCGTCTCCTGCGGCGGCTAGGGGCGAGAGGGCGCGAAACTTGCCTTTCCCTCAACCGTCCCGCCTCCTCCTTAGCGAGCATTACTGCTTCGCAGAAGGAGGTGACGGCTGCCCATGCCCTCTCGCTCCGTACCATGGCCTGAACCAGGGCCGGACGCGAGAGGTCTCTGCCGCCGATCGCCTCCACGAGGACACGGCGGTGCTCTGCCCAAGCCGGGCAGACCTCCACCGTATGCTCCACCGTGTCCTCCGGGCGATCCACACAGTGGTGACACCCGGACGTTTCCTCCCGCCTTATCCGACACAGGAACCTCCCGAAGCTGCCGTGTCCGGTGAGGACCTGCGTCAGGCGGAAGGTGAGGACGCCGTGGCGTCTCTCCAGCCACTCCTCAAAGAGGGGACTTATCGCCGCAATCGTGGCGTGCCCAGCACTGGGTTGCGACAACCGTACTTTCCATGACGCCATGAGATCCCGCCGGAGCTCCGTCCGCTGTGCCGCGATTTCTCGCGGCAGCGGACTTACGCCCCGGCGTTTCTGCATCACCCTAAGGTTGACTGGTAGAAAATGCCTCAGGCATTAAGTCCGCCTTTGTACAGTATTTTTTTTACTTGTGCATAAAGTTTTAATAAATAAATAACTAAATAATATTGTTATCCTGTTAATACATTGCTTTATTTATTGAAGAAAATTTATATATTCTTATGTATATACATTTTGTCCCTAATTAATTAATAAAAATAACAAATTTATATTCTAACTTAACTAAAACAATTCACAAACTAAAATATGGCGTCGAAAAATTCATCCACATCGCTGTCGACCGGTAATGTACCCAAGAGACTGGCGGCATTGCCACGGTGTATGGCAATCCGTAACCTCTGGCCAAGGTAAACGCCAGCCCTTGGGTCACGGGAAGTGTCAACCAGCCGTTTGGAGATTTCCTTAAAAAGGCCATGAGAACGCGGACCCCATGGGGCATACTCACAGTTTGGATTTCTGGCACCTGGAAGTAAGTTCATTTTATTAAGCAAATCACCAATAGTCGAAATAACTTTAGCCCTTCGAATTCCGTTCATACAATGCAGCTGTTGAGTACTTTGCAGATACAAATAAAGTGTGGAGCTGGCGGAAGCACTGCGCTTGAGGGTGCTCCAAAGTTTCAGAATTTAGGCTGTTTTAAAGTTGCAGCAAAATTGACTGTATTTATACAGGTTAAGTTTAAAAGGAGTATGGATATTTTAGGTGCATAAAACTGGACGTCTTTCCCCAAGGATCATAGGTCGAAGTCTTAAAATTGAATATCAATTTTTCTGACTGTTGCAATTTCTGACTTTTCTAGTACTCAAACCTCAGTTGACCCAACAGAGGCTTTAGACCCATAAAAGAAACAGGATCGATTGGCATCAAATAAAGTTTTTTGTGAAAACTACCCATTTTCTTGCTGACTGTATTTTTATTACAAAAACTTTGAATGCAGGTCACAATGTCTTAAAAAGTTAAGGACTGTCCTAAGACCGTTTTCTTGTAACGACAATGGTTAAGATACTTGTCCTTACTGCCCCATCTCGATAATCCATACTGTATATATACGTACAAGGGTTTTGTTTTATTTATATACCGTCGTACTGAAGGTTCCGAATTCTGATAAATAAGACCAGATATTTGACTTATTATTAGTTATGATACAATTATTGTCTTTCAAAGTATGCCGTCACAGCTTGTACATTTTTGCATCGCTGGAACCATTGTAAAAAGCAGTTGGACCATTCTTCCTTAGGGACCTCTTCAATGGCTTCGTGGAACGCATTCACGATTCAGGGCTCGTAAAACGTGCGCGTGTTGGTTGGTCTTTAATTTTAGGAAATAAAAAAAAGTCGTAAGGTGCGAGGCCTGTGCTGTATGGCGGATGCGTCATCAGTTCTACATTCGAAGCCTTCAAATACGCTTCCGTTAGCTTAGCGGAATGTGAGGACGCGTTATCGTGGTGAAGGACGACATTGCTTTGAGGACGCTTTTAGTGATTTTTTTTTAAGATAGCAAGTGTTGACGTCCCAATCTGCGGTCGCTGTCCTTTGGTCTTCCAGCAACACTGTTGCGTAATGTCCTGATTTGCCGAAAAAAGAAGCAACCATTTTCTTACGAATACTTCGACTTTTCCTAACTTTTTGGCAATTCTTCAAAAGTAAAGATCCATTCTGCCTACTGACTTTTTCTTTCCGATTCAAAGCAGTACACCCAGGTTTCATCACCTGTCACGATATTATAGAGAGTCAATGACTGTTCTCCATTAAACTTTTTATCATCTTACGGCACCACTCGACACGCAGTCGTTTCTGGTGTTCATGGGGTATCCATCGAAAGCAAAGCTTCCGAAACTTCAGATGCACATGTAAAATATTTTGAACTTGGCTCATTTCAATGCCTAATACAGTACGAATTTGCTGACAACTAAAAGGTTTTTCAATCAGTTGTCGTACGGTATCAATATTGGATCCTGTAACCGCTGTCGCTGGCCAGCCTTCACGTACATCGTCATGGAGATGATCACGTCCACGTTTGAAAATTCCAAATTCTCCGAGCCACGAATACACGGCGCTGCGACATGGGGCTTCATCACCAAATGCCAAATGAAGTCTGGCAACTCTCTTGTTGACTTAAGCCACAGCGAAATCGTAAAATTTTCACGAGTTAAATTCATTGTAATAGCGACACACAATTTTCTAAAGGAAGCCACAGTGAAAAAAACAAATGACAGTCTCGCAAATTAAAAAGTAACATGTTCCCAGAGAGTTCCATTTTCGAATTCCGAAAAATTTCTAGAAACTTTCAGTATGCCCCACGTGTTTGAAACGACTGTTAAGATTAATTTCTATGTATGAAAAAAGTTTTTTTGCGATTTCTGACTTTTCTAGTACTCAAACCTCAGTTGATCTAATAGAGATTTTTGATCCTTGCATCGGATTAGGATTGATTAGCATCAGAAACGTTTTTGTGAAAACTGCCCATTTTCTTGCTGACTATAATTTTTTTTTCAAATTTTGTAAATGCAGATCTAAATTTCTCAAAAAGTTAAGGACAGTCTCGTAAGACCGTTTTCCTGTAGTTACAACGGTTAAGGTACCTGCCCTTATTGCCCCGTCTCAAAAATCCAACCTGTTTATATATTTTTATGTAATGTAAGTATATATTGTTGTAAATATGTATGTGTATTATAAGTTTGTAACCTATTTATGTACTTGTGCACCTATTGTTATTTA
The DNA here is from genome assembly GCA_905333075.3 of Atethmia centrago. NCBI lineage: Eukaryota > Metazoa > Arthropoda > Insecta > Lepidoptera > Noctuidae > Atethmia > Atethmia centrago. The sequence continues at coordinate 5,926,898 of HG995375.1, forward strand.
AAAAAACTAATAAGTTACCTTAACATTTTCTATTATTATTATTTTCTCTCAGAGCACCTGCCATTTTATCTCTTCGCCACCCTTGGTTGACTGGTAGAGAATGCCTTTTTTTTTTTAGTGTGGGAAATCATCTACTAACTTCTCCCGCTCTGGGCGGAGTGGGAGGGTGTGTCAGACTCTTACTGACTAAAACCCACCCGTATTTCTTCCTGTTGCCTGTGTTGCGGGGGCCTCGGTGACCCATAAGTACCTTCCCGCGACCCCGGCAGGCATCGGCCCTAGTGGACCCCTACCTATGTGCTGACGACATCTCTTTGAGGCGCGCGTGGAATACAACGCGCCGTCGACCCGGGCCTGGTCCTAACCGGACGGTGAGCTACCCATTGCTCACCGTCCGCATGCCCGTGCCTACGGTGGCCGGAAATCCGCCCGGGATTCCCGACGCCCTGGGCGTCTCCTGCGGCGGCTAGGGGCAAGAGGGCGCGAAACATGCCTTTCCCTCAACCGTCCCGCCTCCTCCTTCGCGAGCATTACTGCTTCGCAGAAGGAGGTGACGGCTGCCCATGCCCTCTCGCTCCGTACCATGGCCTGAACCAGGGCCGGACGCGAGAGGTCTCTTCCGCCGATCGCCTCCACGAGGACACGGCGGTGCTCTGCCCAAGCCGGGCAGACCTCCACCGTATGCTCCACCGTGTCCTCCAGGCGATCCACACTGTGGTGACACCCGGACGTTTCCTCCCGCCTTATCTGACACAGGAACCTCCCGAAACTGCCGTGTCCGGTGAGGACCTGCGTCAGGCGGAAGGTGAGGACGCCGTGGCGCCTCTCTAGCCACTCCTCAAAGAGGGGACTTATCGCCGCAATCGTGGCGTGCCCAGCACTGGGTTGCGACAACCGTACTTTCCATGATGCCATGAGATCCCGCCGGAGCTCCGTCCGCTGTGCCGCGATTTCTCGCGGCAGCGGACTTTACGCCCCGTCGTTTTGCCTGTGTTACGCCGCGCACGTATGGGAGTGGCGCGAGGACTTTTGCCTCCAGATCCCATGGCGGCAATCCGGCAAGGAGGCTCGCTGCCTCACAGGAGACCCCGGACCATCCGTATGGCCATGACCCTTTGGGCCGCGCTCAACCGGCGGGCTGGCCGCAGCGCCAGAGAGCGCGCCCATACAGGAGCCCCGTAGAGGGCCATGGACCACACGACCCCCGCGTAGAGCCTCCGGCAGGAGGCGTTTGGACCCCATAGATTGGGCAGGAGCCGCTTCAATGCAGCGCCCGCCCGCTCCAGTTTGGGAGCCAAACGTCTGAAATGCTCCACGAAGTTCCACTGGCTGTCGAGGACGAGTCCCAGGTACTTCATCGTTGACTCGACGCCGATGGAAACCCCTCCCACCGTTATTTGGGACCCCAACGGTGGCGCGTTCCGAGGACCATGAAAACACATGGCTTCGGACTTGTGCAAGGTCACCTCGAGTCCCAATTGCCGGATCCTTTCGACGATTGTCGCAACCCCGCGTGCCGCTACAGGTAGAGAATGCCTAAGGCATTAAGTCTGCCTTTGTACCTGATTGTGTGCTAGAAGTTCCGAAATAAATAAATTTCGACATTATAAGATTCTAGAGGATGTAGAGAGTGGAAAGCCTTTATAAAACTGGTCCGCAGAGGCAATACTGACTGAAATATGATAAGTTCGTGTGAGCAGGTACGAGGTGCATTCAATAAGTACCTAGCCTCATCGCCAGAAGGCCCTGTAGTTTCAAAAGAGTTTTACCACAGTGTAGCACATTCTTTTTTGATTCTTTTTTCGAGTTTTCATTCCAATCCCTTCATTTGTTTTAATTTGACAACTTATGGAAGCGAACGTGTCGATCGGTTTTACAAAAATGGAAAAAGAGCAATATCGTTCGGTGATTCGATTCCTATTTTTGGAAGGGAAAACGCGCATCGAAATCAAAGAGCGCTTGGATGCTGTGTACGGTGACTCTTCTCCATCGATGGCCACCATCAAGAATTGGTTCAACGAGTTTGCATGTGGCCGTATGTCGGTTTTTGATGAACCACGTCCAGGTGCACCGAAAACAGCTGCTACGGAGGAAAACATTAAAAAAATCTATGATTTCGTATTGGCAGATCGCCGATTGAAGGTTCGGGAGCTAGCTGAGACTGTAGGCATTTCAGAAGGAACAATGCATCATATTCTTCACGAGGAACTCGGCATGAGAAAGCTGTCGGCGCGATGGGTGCCGCGTTTACTCACACCAGAAAACAAGCGCAACCGTGAGACCACATCGGAGACGTGTTTGGCGCTGTTTGAGCGGAATCCAGCGGAGTTTTAGCGTCGTTTTGTGACCGTCGATGAAACCTGGATCCACTGGTACACACCAGAGACCAAGGAGCAATCAAAACAATGGATCCAGACCGGGGACCGTGCTCCAAAGAAGGCGAAAACTGTAAAATCGGCCGGAAAAGTTATGGCCACCGTTTTCTGGGATTCACAAGGTGTGATCTACATCGATTTATTGGGCCGATTCGACGCCGAATTAAAGAAAAAACGACCCCATCTGGCGAAGAAAAAAGTGCTGTTTCACCACGACAACGCACCGGTTCACACGTCTGCCGTTGCCATGGCCAAATTGGTCGAATTACGCTACGAATTGTTGCCCCATCCACCGTATTCTCCAGATTTGGCCCCTTGTGACTTCTTTCTGTTTCCTAATCTGAAAAAATCACTCGCCGGGAATAGATATGGATCGAATGAGGAGGTCATCGCCGCCACGGAGGCCTATTTTGCAGAGTTTGACAAAAACTATTTTTCGGACGGGTTAAAAAAGTTGGAGCATCGCTGGGCTAAGTGTATCGAACTAAAAGGAGACTTTGTTGAAAAATAAATTGCCACTTTTCCAAAATTTTCGTTTACTTTTTGTAGGCTAAGTATTTATTGAATGACCCTCGTATCATACCAGAACAAAATCAAGGTCTTTTATTCAAGACGCTCATCTAATTTTTTCGCATAACCTTGTCGGTCTCCAAACATCATCTGATTAATACAAATCTTAAATTTACTGTCAGACAACAAAATTAACAACCTAAACAGCTATGATAGTGAAAATCTGCACAAGAGTTCCTTATGCAGAACCTGTGCCTCCTGTTCCTGTGTGTCAAGTGAGCACACACGGGAATTATTTTTAGAAATCATCCCTAAAGGGGTTAAATATGGGATGGAAATTTGTGTGGAAGTTCGTTATTTGTGCCTATGGAAAATCTCATCGGGCACACGTCTTGTCCTTAATAAATTCGTATCCGAATTTCATCAGTCATCAGTTCATCCGAAAGACGTCCACTGCTGGACACAGGCCTACCAAGCACCGCCACTTCGACCGGTTCTGTGCTTCCCGCATCCAGCGGATTCCTGCGGCCTTTACAAGGCCATTGGTCTACCTTGTAGGAGGCCTTCCAACGCTACGTCTTCGGGTACGCGGTCGCTACTCCAGAACCTTTCAGCCCCATCGGCCATCTGTTCTGCGAGCAGAGTTAACCGAATTTAGCTCAACAAATTCCGTAATCGGAAGTGCAAATCCAGCTTTACGCTGAACATTTCAGAACCATGACAAATACGAAAGATTAATATGTATTCATAACTATCAGATATTCCTCGAGACCCTATCAACGAAGGGTTTTCAAACTAAACAAGACAAAAGGGTTTCAGTTCAGTTAATCTGATCATAACTCAATTAATTGGGTATAATTTCGGTGGGATTCCAGTTATAAATTGAACTGGGTTAGGCCTTCCCTTGCAATATCTGGGTATAATAACCTCAATGATTGGAAGTAAAAGACAAACATTGAGTGAGTGAATTTATCATGTTTATACGAAGGGTTGAGGAAAAGGAATTTGCCGAAGATAATTATGGGTAGCGTGTATCGATCTTATATCCATTCTGTGTATTCTATCTAAGTTACAGACTGAAATATCACTAGATAACCCTCTGTTGCATAACAATAAAGACTACCTGTTCTATGAGTACGAGTATCTCTAGTTACGGGATGGATTGATCAATTATCTTTAACTAGCTGCTGCCCGCGGCGTCGCCCGCGTAGCTTTTTTTAAAATGAAAATAGCTCCTTATAACATCTGCCTGTGAAAATCAGTCCAGCCGTGTTGGAGATTAGCCGGAACAAAAAGACAGAAAGATATACAAAAATGTTAAAAATTGATTTTTTGTTGTAAGTACCATACTTTCATATGCATTTAGTATAAAGCTGTTATTTTGATATTAGAAACATATACTAGGCCACTCAGAAAGTATTGCGAAAAATTTTTTTTATGTATGAGAGACTGGCCAGTTATAATCTATTTTGAAAATATGATTATTTGTAAGTAAAAATAGATACGTTCCAATTTTAAAATTTCCCTCCACATTGTTTGCGAGCTAATTTCAATTATCATGTCTTATCAAAAATGGATCTGAGCCGGGAACATTTTCGCGCTATGATTTTTTACGGTTTCAAGTGTCGCCTTAAACCGAACGAATCGTACGATAGACTTCAAATGGCATTCATGGATGAAGGCCCTTCTAAGGGGTTGCCTTGTGTATCGTTGGTATAACGAATTTAAGCGCAGTCGACTAACTTTGGGGGATGAAGAAAGAAGTGGTCGCCCTTTGAAGGCTGTTACGGTAAAAAACATGCTAGTAGTGAAAAATTGAATCCATAACAATAGGCGAATTACGTATCAGGAGATTCAGCACATAGGTACTGCAGCTTGGATCGGGAAGCCTGGGTACCGCATAAACTCACCGATGCCCAGAAGCAGGCCCGGGTGGAATGGTGCCGTGATATGATAAACAAATTTGAAGCAGGCTCGTCTCGGCGTGTTTACGACATCATTACAGGATTTATCAATAAGATCCAGAAACGAAGCGACAGTCGACGGTTTGGGTGTTTCAAAACGAATCAACGCCTACCAAAGTGAAGCAATCTAGAAGCGGGGGGAAGATTTTGATCAAATTGAAAAAGCTCGCCTTTTTCATTTTGACTGGCTACTTGGTGTCAATTTCTTTACGGAACCAAAGAAGCATCAACGCTGAATCGTATACTATCAAGTGCTTGGAACCAAACACAGGGCTCCGCGAGCTACTGCTCCACCACGACAACGCGCCTTCGCACACCGCGCTCAAAACGAGGGACTTTCTGGACAGCACGCCGGTCAAACTCCTGGGTCAACCTCCTTACAGCCCTGACCTAGCATCATGTGACTTCTTTTTATTCCCGAAAATAAAACATCAGCTCAAAGGGATACAATTTTCTGTGCTACCTGACAAAGGGCTAATAATTTAATTTAATATTTTGTGTTTTTTGCGTAACGCACAGAAACTTTATTTTTTGTCTTTAGTGCGATAAGGGAACTATAATCACAATCCTGTACCACACCGAGCGTTTTTTAGTTAGACGCAGTGTTGTACCAAGCGCACACGTTTGATTTTAAACATATCTCATTTCATAATATTACTATTATTTTTGTTGATTTTAGAGTCAAATAAATAAATAATAAGGAGGAAAAGAATATTCTTTAATTTATTATATTTTGTTATATATAGTTAGTTAAATTAAAGTTGTTAAGTAAATTAAGTATTTAAAGAAAAAGATAAATGTGTAGTTATATAACATTTTTTTTGTACTATTGTTTTGGTCGATTATGTTCGATTTTAATAAATGATTGATATTTAAAAAGTTATTATTTATTTCACGAGCATACCCCCATCCCTAGCATAATATTATGTGTTCCATGCGGCACGAGAAGTAATTTCCCCTAAAATGACCGTTTTTGAAAAATGCCCGTAACTCTTGATATATCCAACAGAACCCCGTGCTACCGCAGCTGTGTATACTCAACAATGTACCCTACCATTAAGCAGAAAAAAAAATTGGTTGTCTGTAAAGTCGGTTTACGGACGATAATTTTACGTGATAACGAGAGAGAGATGCGTCACAAGCCGAACGCTTAGGCCGATCGTGCCTCTCTATCGCTAGTTCCACGCTCTCGCTTGCACGCTCGGCTCAGGCGGAACGTGACAATGAGTCATGCTTTTTCGTACGTGCAGCCGGCGTTCATCGGTTTATAAGACGTTATCACGTCAATAACTGAACCCGATGAGTTTCCGTGTCTTTAAGGACCTTTGATTTCATGACCAGGTACGGGAAAAAAGAAGTCGTAACGCATAGCTGGAATGATTGATACGGGAAGTATTTGACTCGTAGCGCACAGAAGGCAAGTTGGCTTCTAGCGTTGCCGCAGCGAATGTGTTAAACGTCAAAAATATTATGGACGTTAATCATTACTTACCTTTAAGACGCCGACAACAGCAAAACCGTGGTCACTGTTAGACTACATAGAAAAGAAAGAGACAACGCTTGCAATTTATTGCAAAATATGAAGTAATTGTCTATTTACTCAAAACTGAGTTGAGTAGTCGAGCATAAATTAACAACAACAACACAATTAACATTAAATTACTTCAAAATCAACCGAAGATGGTGTTATTTGCAGATGACACATCATTGATCTTTAAAATAGACCGACGATCACAAAATCATGACGACGTGAATAACTCTATTCTTCAGGTCCATGATTGGTTTACGGTAAATAATTTGGTACTAAATGAAAAAAAAAACCAAATGCATTAGATTTAAATTACCTAATGTTAGAAGTAGCGAATGTGATCTCATATTGAATGGAGAAAAACTGGAATTTATTAATCAAACGGTTTTCCTAGGAATCACTCTAGACGAGAAACTACAATGGGGACCACATATAACATCTCTTGCGGGGCGGCTAAGCTCGGCCGCTTATGTTGTTAGAAAGATAAGACAGTTGACAGATGTAGAAACCGCGCGTTTGGTCTATTTTAGCTACTTCCACAGCATTATGTCGTACGGCATTTTATTGTGGGGTCGGGCTGCTGACATTGATTCCATCTTTATTTTGCAAAAGTGAGCTGTCAGAGCCATTTATAATCTACGTCGCCGTGAATCTCTTAGGGAACCATTTAAAAAGATTAATATTATGACAGTACCTTGCCAATTCATTTATGAAAATATTATGTATGTAAGAAAAGATCGACGTCTTTTTAATAAAATAAGTGATGGACATAATTTTAATACTAGAAATAAAGATAAAATAGATCAACCATTTTTCAGATTATCTAAAGTACATACATCTTTTATGGGGTACTGTGTCAAATGTTACAACAAAATACCTTGTGAAATATTGCAATTAAATGAAAGAAAATTTAAAACTCATGTTAAAAGTACACTTTGTAAACAAGCATATTACAAATTAGAGGATTATATGGAAGATAAGAATGCTTGGAAACATGCTGGTCCAGCTCCATAGGACAATCTAGAGTCTAGACAACATCAAACTGGTTGCTATTTTAATTGTACAATTTATTATTTGATACAAATAATAAATCAATGTTGAATTTTAATTCTGTGATTACTTTAACTCAAACACTGACTTTATTTATTATTTTTAGGAAAACGTATACTTTTACAATGTTTGTAAATATGTGAGCATCATGTACCTATAACATAATTCATTTATCTGTCATTCCTTTATTTTTCATTCTTTTTTTACCTATTTTGGTATAGTAATTTTATTCTAGGTGCATCGTCTTCACATATAATTTTAAAATGTACATACACAAAATTTTTTAAAACATTTTAAAAGAGTAACGGTGGAGTTTCTTGTCCATTCTTCTCCATACGAATCTACCTTTTGGAAGGGGCAACTAGAATCAATTCTATTTTTTTTTGTTAATTTTGACGTTCAAAAGTGCCTTTTATGTGCCTATTTGAAATAAATAATTTGACTTTGACTTTGGCTTTAAAAAAAAACAACCAAGTTCTGCATTCAAATAAGACGTTCTTGTTATCAACAAAATACGCAACGTACGTTGACATTTAATAAAGATATATTGGATTGGAACTCAATGTAAAAGGTTAGTTTACCGTTAGTTTGTATCGAGATTTTTTTTTCAAGACGTCTCTTGGTAACATCCAAGTTTCGAGAAATATCTTCAAAGTTAACATATATTTTTTCCGCTACCACAAAATATCTAGATTTAGCATTTTATTTTTCTTAAGACTAGCTTACTTTGCCTCTTATCAGCGTCACGTTTATAAATAAAGGGGTAAGTGTCTATCTTGCAAGTTATGCGTTCGAGTATTTTAGCGAGTGCTGCCAGTACATCTGGAAAGGATAGTCTAAGTCAATAATTTATTTATGTTTACACTCGATTGCAGGAGTGTGTTTAGGTTTATAGAGGCATGAGGAACAGGGTGTAAAGTTCACTCATCCTCCATAGAAAAGGGAGGATCCTCCGACCAGACGGGTGTCGTGTCTGGTGGGCAACTGCCCGACGGTTGATGTCGGGATGTTGTATATATGCTAGTTGCGCGGTAAACTCTGCTTGCGCGATGCAGGATTTTGCGTGACGTCAGTGTGATGCGTAGTTCGTATGTGGCGACGTAGATGCCGCCACAGGTTAATTGTAACGTAGTTCAAAGCTTTAGGAAACTTAACCGGATATGATGTTGGTAACATGTTATGAGTTACTAAAACACTTTAGGATGTACTAATAAATCAGTAATAATTCGACTGCAAGTGATTTTGAACTTTATCTTTTCTGGAATAGAGATGTAAGTAGCAGGATAGAACAAAACAGACATCGTAAATCGGTTTTCGATTGAAACACAGTTTGTATTATTTAGTCAGTGTATCTAATATTTTATGACCGTTATTCTACTAAACTACGGTATGAATTGAGTGTTGCAAGGTTTCATTTCAACAGTTGCTGCCAAACGTATGGTCTGGAGCAGTAGTTAGTGGCCCAGTGGTAACGGCCGTGGTAGGTTGTAGGTTCGAACCCAAACAGGCACTTTACTTTGTGTAAATTATTTCATCACCACTGCTCTCAAAACATAGTGAGGAAACCGGCATGTCCTAGAACCAAAAATTCGAAAACATGTGACATCTACCAACCCGCACTGGGCCCGCGTGGTGGATTACGACCCACTCCCTCTCACAGAGAGGAGGCCTGTGTCCCAGCAATGGGAACATTATAGGCTGATTATGTGTATTTGGTGGTATGGTCTAAAGTCGAATTATTAATTCACTGGAGTAATTTGACATGTTGCTTGCGCGCTGATCGACTAAAATTATGTATTGTCATTTCCTTAGTTTTTTGATGTTGGTATAACTAATTAATGGGATTAGGTTGGTTTTACTGCACTCCTCTCCCCCTTTCCCATTCCTGCACATTGCCTTTCACCCGCGTGTGAGCGAGACCGCTACACCAATCAGCGCCAACCCGCGGAATGTCGTCGAAATTCAAGATGAATTCGGTTTTCGTGCGTCGTCGCGTGTGCATCCCATTGCACCCAAAATTCATTTAACCAAGTGAACATTCGTGGAAATCGCTTGTATCGTCGTGAAGGTGCATCATCGTCGCATCAAATAAGGTACCGTGCCACTTTCCTTTCGCCAACTACTGATTCGCTACCTAATTTCTTTCCTAACAGTGCTTGTGCATTCGTGCATACTTTTTGTCGTAAAACCAATTCCAAACTATCGATTATGTGTTGCCCCGCGCATCCACATGTGCTAGCTGTCACGGTCTTATTAAATGGTCATATTATTGTATTGGTTGCATTCTAGACATTTACACTAATATACAGGGTGGAATTTTGTAATGCCACCTGGAGGGAAAGTACTCTTAATACTGCAGATAGAAAATTTTACTCAAAGGAAACATTCCTTTATTTTTAAATAGAAAGCAAACTGCATTCAAAGATTTTCGAAAATTCTCTTCTCCCACACCCGGGAATCGAATCGGCTGTGGGGATATGTAAAAAATCAAATTTACATGAAATCTTATGCGAATGACAACGAGTTGAGAGTTGAAGTTCAGAATACGATTTATAATATTCACCACAACACTTTATTAAAGGTTACTAGAAATGAATTCGTTAAAAGAATAAATTTGTGTATCCAAGAGAATGGAGCCCATTTCGAGCAACTAATTAGTTAGTTTACCATTTTTTGTAAATAATTAAAGTAATTTAAGATTTCCTGGTTTTCCTTTCATTTAATTTATGTTTGTTAGAGAGATTTCATCCTTATAATTGACCCTAACGATCGATGCAATAAAAGTACAGGGTATATTTTTTTCAGATTTTAGCCGGTTCGATTCCCGGGTGTGGGAGAAGAGAATTTTCGAAAATCGTTGAATGCAGTTTGCTTTCTATTCAAAAATAAAGGAATGTTTCCTTTGAGTAAAACTTTCTATCTGCAGTATTAAGAGTACTTTCCCTCCAGGTGGCATTACAAAATTCCATCCTGTATATTTATTTTATAATAATTCGACTTTGGGGTCGGCTATTTTCAGGCAAAGTAGCTTTTCGTCTTTCGTAGATTTTTTTTTCGAATCGGGCTAAGAATTTTTGCCACGTTTTCATAGCCCCTGTTCGAACACAGTACAATCAATTTCAGTCATAGTTTTGCCCGTAGCGACAGCGTTTACCGTCTGCCCGCGACTTGCATCCTCGTGGAATTTAACTATATCACAAAACATATCTTATGGTAGGCATGGTAGTAGTAGGTTCGTTTAGTTCTGTTTTTACCTATTTTGGTATAGTAATTTTATTCTAGGTGCATGGTCTTCACATATAATTATATAATGTACCTATACAAAATTTTGTAAAACATTTTAAAAGAGTAACGGTGGATTTTCTTGCCCATTATTTTCCATACGAAACTACCTTTTGGAAGGGGCGACTACAGTCAATTCATTTTTTTTTGTAAATTTTGACGTTTAAAGTGCCTTCTATGTGCCTATTTGGAATAATAAATTTGAATTTGACTTTGACTTTGGTTTTTAGCACTGAAAGAGTTTTTGTAATCAAATCGGTACTTCCTGAGATTACCTCTTGCAAATATACAAACAATTTTACCTGTTTATAATATTAGTTTAAATAACGTGTAATCTCAATCCTTTTGGGAACAGGGATGATGACATATTTTTTTGCCCGCCACGTTCCAAGATTATTAAAAAAATATTGGACACGTGTTTTTTATTTTACGTAATCAAAAGATTACGGCAATACATTGAGCTAAAATGTGACATGACGTCACGCCTTGCTAGATTTTATACTGAATTGTGACGTATCGAGCCCCCACTCCCCAACTTTAATACGTTTTATTATAATAAAGCAGAAAATACGTGTCTTATTTTTTTAAATTATCTGATTGATGGACTACATAAGATTTCTGTTTTGTTATAGGCATCATCCCTATTAAAATGTTAAGGTTTCACCCTATTTTTAAGAGAAAGGTTGACAAACAGACCAAGTAAAGTTGGGTCACAGCTTCAATAATATTCTATGCAAATATAGAGAGTGTACGGAAGTTAATTTGCATTCTACAGCTTGTGTTACGTTTTTGGTGTTTCGCAGTTAAGCTGGCAAAGAGAACAATAATCGAATCATCTCGGTGTCTGTCTGTGAGACTGACTGACTTGAATTTTAGTATAGAGTGGCTGTGGTGGGTATTCTAGGAACAGGGTAGAGTTTGTAATTGGTACGTAGTTTGCTAGTTGATAGACCTTTGGTTGAAGTTATGAATTGACTTGTCTTGAGGATAAAATTAAACTTTACCCCGAATTTCACCCTCTTTTTTGCCTGTTGCTAGGTTGATTTCTTCCCTACATAAAGGGAAAACGTGGTTAAATAAACAGCAAATTATTGTTACTTCTCAATTATTTCGTTACTAACACGACATTATGGTCTGATTAAATATTTAGATCCAATTTTAATAACGAACTAAACGTAATTTATTTCAGATTAAGACATCGTGCTCGCCTACGGTCACTATTGTGTCAAAGTTAATTGACTTACTAAGGTCTCACGCGATGGTTAAAACTTGACTCGAGTTAGAGAATAATCAATTATTAATTGTTAGCTTTACTCATAGAATATAGGTATGGTAAGCGGTCTGGCAGTTTGAGTAATTTATGCGGTCTACTCAAATGTCCTTTCTTTGGTATTGTTCGTCGCATCGTTGAGCTCCTTAGGTTCTGAGTTGAGCTGCACGATAACTGACAAATGCGTGCACTGACTGGACAGGTTCACTCAATCTGTGTGGCTTTATCCTCAAAAGACCATTTCAGACACCAATCTACATGGTCTTCACATGATCTGAACAATATTATGTTTTGACTTCAAAAGAGACTGTGACCTTTGAGTTTGTTTCGGCCTATCTTCTCAGAGTAGTCAGGTAGTAAACGCCGACCTCATCTAGTTTTTGAAATATGATTGACGTGTAAAAGTGTTTGTCAAACCTATTTACAGAAATACAATCATTAATCCTTTATTCATTTAGAATTAGATGTTTTTTTATTAGATACTGAACAAGGTAATATTTACATCATAGATATGTTAGTATATAGAGGATCTCGTTAAGCTACGTTTGCCAGGGTTGGTGCGTGGATGTGTGACCAACTTTATATACCGAGACTCTTCCGTGCCTTGGAACGCACGCTAAGCCGTTGGTATCGGCTGTCATTCATGGATCTTTGACAGTCGTTAGAGGTCGTAAGAAGCCCGAAAGTCTGAAAACCAATCTTACCAAGGAGTAACGTGTTGTCTAGTAACTGAATTGTGAAGGTCAGATTGCCAGTGGCTCCATGTAAAATACTGGTATTCAGCTGCATCCAGTTAGGCTGGAAGCCAACCCTAAGATAGTTCGGAAAATTCTAGGCAAATTGATTGAGATATGTAGTTACATATAAAGTTATTTCACGTACTTATAATGTGTTGTGTCAGCCCTTTTATGTCAAACTGAAAGCCTGGCCAAGTTCAAGTAGCAGGATCATTTCTACTACTTGAACTTGGCCAGGCTTTCAGGCTTTAAACCCTCATGGGTTTTCTGAAATGACGTTCACTAGGTGGCAGGACTGAGACGTCAAGTCCGGTCACCTGTCAAAAGCGTCAATGCCAGGCGCTTTGACGCTTTTTTTAGTCGTGACTGAATGATGAACGAATGATGATTTTTTATTCATTGTTGAAATGGAAGACCTCTTGTCGAAGTGGCGCCAACTGGTGGCGTGGATATTCATGAAAATTCTCATTGCGAAAGTAATGTTTTATTCATTCAATGTGAATGAAGTCTCACGTAGCTTAAAATAAAAATTTAGTAACATAAATGTCAATACATGATTATTATTAGTACAAATTATTTGTCTTTGTTCAAACTAATAATTAATTGAAATCCAAACTTAAAACCAATGAATCGTCAACCACTTCCAACATCCCATCCTTATAAAATAAGCCAGTGTTCAGAAAAATGTCCCATGACGGAAATGAAGGGATATCCAGTGGGTGGACACTCACGGCAAATGAACTAAGATAAATTGAATCGATCAGTCACACATCAGTGCGCGGGTCGCGGGTCATTACCGGTATTGTGTCTTCGTTTTATATAGTATCTACCTGAAGTGTGTATGTGAGTATTAAGGTGGTGTGGGATGGGAAGGGAAAATATGGATAATTTGGGCGAATTGTTCCGAAAACACAAATGTTGTCTGTCTTATTTTCCTAGGAGAACCGTTCGAAGGATAACGATTATCCGAATAGTCTTACTCATTGGTTTGTTTTCGATGAACGTGTTCATTTCAATACGCTGTCGTCTTTGTGATCAACATCTCAACTAGCGTCGCGCCTTACTATAAATATTAGTATCCAAAATAATACGTATTATAAATGGTTCGTCCTAGCTTAATAAAATTTAAATTCAAAAGTTCTATAATATCCTGAAACTTATAGAACTTTGAATATTCGTTTATTTACATAATCAAATTACAAGATGGTTATTAACATTAACTAAATTAAACTAAAACTAAGTTATACATAAAACAGGCCCTCGAGGCATTGTTCCGAGGATACTGAAGGCATTTCCTCGCTGAATTGCAATGCTGATGCGTTGCGCGAGAAAGCCGTTAGCTTTTCGGTCACAAGTTACATCAACTAGACGTTTTGCGATTTGCGCAAATAATTTATGCGCACTGGGACCCCACGGACCGAGGGTCTGGACGCCAAAGGGCAACAAAGTTGTACTCTCTGTCAAGGCCTCTATATTTAATAATTATCAGATTTTCGGCATTTTCTGCTGCTGCACCCGCTTTAGAAGTACGAGTAGTCCGTTGGAGGTGGGAGGGTGCCAGTATGTCTACACAGGTAGCGTCCCAGACAAGCATCCGTCCCAAACTCCACGGAACCAAAGACACACCATCAGGTCTTTTGCCACCATCTATGATATTTCCAGTAGGCTCAAGAAGAGCAGGTACATTGATGCTGGAGACCGGCGGATTATGTCAATAGAACTTTTAGATTACTGGAGAATTTACTTTCACAAGAAAATATTTAGGTACTTAAAGAATTCCTTTATAACTGTGCCTAAAGATTTCTTAGGCTTCTGACAAAAAGCCTACAAAACTAAATACCAGTAGTATAATAAACTTAACAATTCTTAGTACCTAAATGAGAAACGCCGCAGTAGCTCTATCTTAGGAAATATAGTCCGTTACACTTTGTGGAACAATTCTGAAGACAATGGAGAAAGCTCATGAATTGTTTCTTGTCATAAATATTACCGCTAAGTTATAGAGCACGTCCATTTTCTTTTTATCTCTTGATTAGGTACTACTCTTTAAGCGGGTTGGCTAAAAGCTTTACTCAATGTTCAAGCCCGTATTTTAATTACCTAACTCTTAATCCTGTGCTTTTGTATAGTCAACGAAATTCTATTTCACGGTACTTGTAGTCATATCAGCCACAAATTTTTATTTTAGGATATTTCCATTATTTCGGGCGAGAAAATCGTTGTTACAATTCATTTAGACTTTTACATTTTTTTTTGGTCAGAATAAGTTAGTTTTAATTCTTTATTTTGGGTTCCGTACCTTATAAGGAAAAAACGGAACCCTTATAGGATCACTCGTGTGTCTGTCTGTCTGTCACAGCCGATTTGCTCCGAATCTACTGGACTAATTAAGTCGAAATATGGTACACATATGAATTTCTGTGATTCAAATACGTAAATAAATGAATTTTGAGTAAAGGGAAAACACATTCATTCACATTTGAAAAAAAAATGCTAACTGTACCGTGTGACATATCAAAGTGTGATAAGAGGATTTTTTTTTTATAAATTTAAAATAGTTATTTTTAAAGTTATTAAAGAAAATAGATGAACATTGACCATTCCGCCCCCTTATCTCCAACCCGCTGAGCCTAAAATAAAAAAAAAAAACATAAAGAGTACTATACTTATAGATTACAAGAAAACTTATAAGACGTCTATGGTCTTAAAATAACATCGTATATCACTAAATACTGTGTGTACAAACTTAAAGTTGCAGTTGTAATGTATGGGGGAACATGTTTTTCAACTACAATGTTACGTTTGTTTTTGAGACAAATTCATCTCAACTACGGAACCCTTCACTGTGCGTGGTCCGATACGCACATACCCGTATTTATATTATATATATATATATATACATATAATAATATATGTATATTATATATAAATATATATATTTCATATTAAAAATAAAAACAATTCCCTAAAATCAAACTCAGAAAACTCGTTTTCGATTTATCGGCCATTAGCGACACAACCGTGCTTCGCTGACATCGAGATTTCTATAATACATACATATAAGTTAATACATAAACCTCTCGGAATAAATTCTCTAAATGGTGGTGAAAACTGCATCGAAATCCGTGGCGTAGTTTTGAAAAAGAACGCAGTCACTCAGAGAGACACGAAAAGCCACTTTAAGAGGCTGACAACAGCTAAAGCGCGGCCACACTCGGACTGCATAGAAAAGAAAGAGAAGCGCGTTGACACAACGCTGGTTATTTATTGCAAAATATGAAGCAGTTGTCTATTTACGAAAATCTATTGATTGGATAAAACAAATAAAACACTATTATGTTAATATGTTGCTTGTAGATTAATCTGCCAAAAAAAATCAGAATGATTGCATGTTTTTTTTGGTATGTATTAGTATGGTTTGGTTATGGTTAGTATGGTTTTTAATCGTTAAAATACATTTTTAGAGGAGTCTCCGTAATTTTTTTCTACCTTATCAAATTAGTAGTATTTTGTTTTCAACACACTATCTACCTAGCATATATTCAAATTCAAATAATGTATTGTGGATCATAGGTTCACGAGATGTTGCCTTTGTTACAGGTAGGACTGCTATGTCCCGCCATTGAGGCATACAAAATTAATATTATAAGTTCGGTACCTACATAGATAGTTAAAATACAATACTTAACATTAAGATTAAATTAGTATAATATTTATGTCAAATTACAAATTAGTATGGATTCAATATATTGTCTTTTAGGAATTCTCTTAAAGAGAAATAACATTCACTTATCAATAATTCATGTAGTTTTTTTTTAAAGGTATTTATTTCGCTCACAGTTCTGAGAAAAGGTGGAAGATTATTTAAGATACGTGCTTTGGTGTAAAAGATTTGTTTTACTGGCTACGGTGCGCAGCTTGTCTTTGTATCTGGCCCTAGTGCAAAATTCAAATAAGTTTGGATTTGATTTTATGAACATTACAGTTTCATATATAACATGTATACACTAGGGAGAGTTAATATTTTTAAATTTGTAAAATATATCCTGAAGAATATCATATATTTGTCCGATTTTGTTTACTGCAGTCGTTCATATACTTTTAGGCATTATAAAACTTTTAAAACTTGCGTTTAGCTCCTGTAGTCCCCTTAATTTATAATAATTATGTATAAATATAGATTTTAAAACAAGTGCTACACAATGAAAGGTAACTTTGGTAAGTACTAAAAGTTCAGTATGATCTTGTAAATCCTTCAATATAACTTCGACGAGTCAACTATTGCAATATGTAGCGATAAGTGCTGTAGAGTGCTTGAATCGCCTGAAGTATCTGCCTGATACTATCCACTGCAGAGTATTCCTTGATATTCTGTAGTGAGATTTATTGAGATCTTTTGAGAATGTCCGTATCTTGGCTTCTTGTTATCATACAGATCGGAGCAGTATTTACGTAAATGTAAGTTAGATACTGTTTGCAATTATTAGGATACTTATTATTTTTTAGTAGACAGCAAATTGAAAGGGGCTTGTGGCTAAGTATTAACAGCCGCACGGGTCAATCGATCAGGTTAAGCGACGCTTGCCGCGGTTGATCATCACGCGGGTGACCATCTTTACATACCAAGACCCCTTCGTGCCTCGGAAAGCACGTTAAGCCGTTTGTCCCGGCTGTCATTTGTAGATCTTTGACAGTCGTTACGGGTCGTCAGAAACCCGAAAGTCTGACAACCAGTCTTACCAAGGGGTATCGTGTTGCCCAGTAACTGGGTTGTAGAGGTCAGATAGGCAGGAAAAGGCTAGGCAGATGAGTAGACAGCACATTCCATAACTTACTAATTGTAGCAAGTTTGAATGATAATGCTATTTAATGTAACATAAACATCACACATAACATTACGCCGGTATCCTCGAAGGGTCAGGCAGAGGTACACCTTAGTACACCCAAATTTCGCCAGTTATGTTTAAGTTCCATGTAATAGGGGGCGAGTCTATTGCCATCAACCGAGCACAAATCCAGACTCCGGGTTGCTGCTGAGAAATTCCAGATGGAAAAACCCAAAAACACTTTGTTACGGACTTTGTTTTTATCTTTGTTTATGTAAAATGTTTAATAGGTTCTTGTATAATAGGTAATTTAGCTTACAATAAAAAAAAACATTCTCGTCATTTCAATATACACAAATCCACTGGACCACCTCAAATTCTTTGATGAATAAAAATATGCTCACTTAAATTATTATACTTTGAAGTATAAAAATAATTACCCAGGGAATTGTATTTAATTAAAGGTGATCCGTCGTAATTAGGTCGTTACTCAGATTTATATTAAAATTTACTTTTTCCAATCAATTTCATTTTCACGCCAACGCGATGTGGAAAATGGAAGGTCCGAAGTGAAATTGGAAATCAATCCACGTTGGATTAAGTGCCCCTAACTATTTGTAATCGTTCACCGTGATTGAAAGTGGACTTACTACCATTATTTTCAATAGTTTAATTTTATCCACAACACAACTTTACTCTCGTATTCCACGAAGGGTTAGGTAAAGGTGTACTTACTTATAGCACACCCACATTTCACCAGTTGTGTTTAAGGCCTATGTAAATAGGGGGCGAGCTTAATGCGATCAACTGGACACGAATCCATACTCCAAACTGCTACTGCCCCTAGCCACAGGCGACGTTCAGGGCGTCGGGAATCCCGGGCGGATTTCCGGCCACCGTAGGCGCGGGCTTGCGGACGGTGAGCAATGGGTCCGTCACCGTCCGGTAAGGACTAGGCCAGGGTCGACGGCGCATTGTATTCCACGCGCGCCTCAAAGAGATGTCGTCAGCACATAGGTAGGAGTCCACTAGGGCCGATGCCTGCCGGGGTCGCGGGAAAGTACTTATGGGTCACCGAGGCCCCCGCAGCACATGCAATAAGAAGGATCACAGGTGGGTTTTAGTCAGTAAGAGTCTGACACACCCTCCCGCTCCGCCCAGAGCGGGAGAAGTTATTTGATGATTTCCCACCCTCAAAAAAAAAAATACTGAAATTGAACCTAGGACCTCATGCTCAGCAGCAGCGCTTGCGATTACTATACGAACGGGGCTGAAAGTTAAATTAGAGGGAGGGAGGTTTAATTTTAAAATCTACTGTTTACATCCCGACAGAAGTTTCCGACAAGACAAGAAACGCGGTTCCGGTAAGCAGATTCAGACAACGTTGTTCTGCCAGGGTCGCGTGGAAGTTCAAAAGGGTTACCGAGGCCCCTGGCAACACAGGCAACGGAAGGAACACGGGTGGGTTTTAGTCAGTAAGCGACTCCGATTCGGTATCAAACAAAAGAAAATCAATTGTGTCTCATTAGCTGTCCTTGACCAATTAAATATCTCGCGATTACTAAAAATCTGTTACAAATAGTAGATTTTTCTACTATTGTATCTCTTTGATATTAAATGGCGGAAACAGATTGGTAAAATTGCTCATGGAAAGTAAAGATGGCCACTGTTGACAGGCACTTAAATAAAATGCTTGTTAATTACGTACCTACTCTTTATGAGACTATTTTCTTATAAAACCTTACTTGCAATAAAATATTATTTAAAAAAAAAAAAACCTGACTGCAAAAACAAATAACTGAAAAGGGAAAAACAAGCATTATAATTAATATTTATAATCTATATAATTTTGGTCTTGCAGGCGACAATCAAAAGTTACACCATATTTCAGGTTATTTGACTGTCCCGCCTGCAAGACCAAAATTACACATACATACTCTCGAAAAACATTACCCTCCTGAGACAGTCGGGTAATAAAAAGGGGGATAGACAGATATTAGATAGAATCTACTGTTTATTAATTACTAAGCCGCTTCAGTCATCATAACCACGGATCATCTGCCTAGCCTTTTCCCAACTAGGTTGGGGTCGGATTCCAGTCTTATCGGATACCTGAATACCAGTATTTTACATGGAGCGACTGCCTATCTGACCTCCACAACCCAGTTACTGGGTAACACGATACCCCTTGGTAAGACTGCTTGTCAGACTTTTAAGCTTCTGACGACCCGTAACGACTGTCAAAGATCTGCAAATGACAGCCGGGACCAACGGCTTAACGTGCTTTCCGAGGCACGGAGGGGTCTTGGTATGTGAAGATGGTCTCCCATTCACGGACCAACCGCGGCAAGCGTAGCTTTACCTGATCGATCAACTCGTGCGGCTGTTATTACTTAGCCACAAGCCCCTCATCATCCCATTATCAGCTCCTCATCATCACATCATAACCACGGATGTGACTACTTAAGGCGCTAACATTACCCAATTGACCAAAATAGGCTTCTCTTAAGAAAAAAATTGCCAAATCTGTATAGTTTTTGGTAGCTGAAAAAATATATGTTAATTTTGAACATACATATTTCCCAGAACTTGGTTGTTACCAAAACACGTTTTGAAAAAAATCTCGATACAAAATAACGTTAAACTAACCTCTTACCTTGAGTTCTAATCCAAAATATCTGCATTAAATATCAACATACGTTACGTACTTAATGAATAACAAGAACGTCTTATTTGAATGCAGAACTTAGTTGTTTTTTATTTTCGATTACTTAACTCAATTTTGAGTATATAGAGAATTGCTTCATATTTTGCAATAAACTACAAGCGTTGTGTCATCGCGCGTCTCTTTCTTTTCTATGCAATCTGAGTGTGACCGCGCTTTAGCTGTTGTCAGCGTCTTAATCCGCATACTCTCAGACAGCATAGCTGTCCTGTAATCGCTAAATAGCCACACAGTCAACTCTGGGCTCAAACGATTGTCACCAGCGCCTCAACCGGCTCCCTAATTTCGTAACACAGCTTGAATCACAATCTGAATGATTTTGAAGTATCCATTGCTTCTTATGTTCGAAAATGTTGTCCCTTCAACAACGTAACTAACGCAATGAATGTTGTTGAACCGTCAAAATTAAACCCAGCTAGTAATAAGGTGTTACGCAATTACCTCACAAGTGGGTAAACTCCACGTTTCGCGCCCTCTCGCCCCTAGCCGCAGGAGACGCCCTGGGCGTCGGGACTCTCGGGCGGATTTCCAGCCACTTTAGGCGCGGGCTTGCGGACGGTGAGCAATGGGTAGCTCACCGTCCGGTAAGGACCAGGCCCGGGTCGACGGCGCGTCGTATTCCACGCGCGCCTCAAAGAGATGTCAGCACAAATGTAGGGGTCCACTAGGGCCGATGCCTGCCGGGGTCGCGGGAAGGTACTTATGGGTCACCGAGTCCCCCGCAACACAGGCAACAGGAAGGAATACGGGTGGGTTTTAGTCAGTAAGAGTCTGACACACCCTCCCGCTCCGCCCAGAGCGGGAGAAGTTATTTGATGATTTCCCAGACTCAAAAAAAAAAAAAAAAAAGTGGGTAAACTCAATAACAGTTATAACCATTCAATGATTTTCTTTATTCATTATTGATTTTCTTTGTTGTTTTTTATTTATTCGAAGTTTAGTTTTAAATGCTTCTTTTTTTACTTTTGTATTTCTTGTGCGTGTCCCAAATAAAATATTTTTCTTTCTTTCTTTCTTTAAATGGATCAAACGACACATCGGTTCGCTAAGGAACGATGCAACATACAAACTCGCCTAAAGGGAGTCGAGAATGACACCAGTGGGACTTGAACCTATCGCACCACTCCTCTTCGGGTATTAACATTATAAACTATGGTTGGGTAAAAGCGAGTATAGGCAGGCCAAGTACAGAATCCTAACTATTCTGACTAATATTATAAATGCGAAAGTGAGTTTGTTTGTTACACTTTCACGCTAAAACGGCTAAACGGATTTGAATGAAGTTTGCCGCATGGATAGACGATAGCCTGGATTTAGGACATAGGATAATTTTTATCCCTGTTTTCCGACGGGATTGAGAATTATGCGGGTGAAACCGCGGGACGCAGCTAGTCGACTAGAATGTTCACCAAAATTCTCACACAGCTCGAATAAAAAGGGAGGAAGGATGTTGTGAATTTCAAATGAAACAAAAGAATCAATTTTATTCATAAATTACAAATCGTTATAAAAGACAAGGCATCCGAAGAACTGCACGTAACCAAATCGATTTACCGATATTATTCTAAACTAGTTTCTACCCGCGACTTCGTCCGCGTGTTATTTCGGCCCCGACCCACAGCGTTGCATCGCATCGCCCTCCTGCGCTATTACTTCGTTTTCACTTAGCGTTCTTTGTAACTTTTTTCTTTTTGCTGGGCTCCTAAGGGTTGAAGAGTAATTAATTTTAAATCTATATACACTGGCCTGCAAAACTAAGTATTATTACACTTTAATTTTTTTTTCTTAACTGTAGAAGTTAGAGATTTAAAATAAAAAACGTTTTATAGCTATTTTTATCAGCTTTCTTTGAAACTATAGTAAATTATACATTAGTAACATTTTTAAATCTAAAACAAGGTAAAACAATAAAAATGGCAATTTTTAGCAGAGTGTCATTAAACTCAATTAACATTTATAAGTATTTTTTACATGTTATTTATTTTTTAATAACTGGTAATGCGTCCTCGGGCTCTGCTCACAGCTTCGAGTCGATTTGGCATATTGAACACGAGGTTTCGGAGCCGGTGTTGAGGAATATTCTCCCATTCTTCTATCAGGGCATGTATTAGTGCCCTGAGGGTGGTTGGTGGTGGTCTGCGGCTTCTGACTAGCCTCCCTAGCTCATCCCAGGCGTGCTCAATCGGGTTAAAATCAGGACTTAGATACAAACCTCCTGAATATACTCTTGAACGACCCAAGCCGTGTGTGGCCGGGCATTATCATGCATCAGCATCGATCCATCACCCATATTTACAAATACGGCCCTGCATACTCATTGAGAATCTCCTGGGCATATCTTTCCACAGTCAGAGTGCCATTTTCTATGGCCACTAACTCTGTGCGACCTTCTGAAGATATGCCAGCCCATAGCCCTTTCTGAGAAGCAGGCTTGAAAGTATCGCTCACCAGGTCGCCTGTAGACACTTTGCCTTCCATCAGAAGTGTAAAGTGAGAATCGAGACTCATCTGTAAACAAAGTTACTGACCATTCTACTTGATCCCACTGTATGTGTTCACGGGCGTATCGCAGTCGAGACTGCGATACGCCCGATACGCCTGCCTACTCGATGCTCTCCCTCGAGAACCTCGAAACCTGAAACCCCGAAGACCCCAAAGTCTTCGGGGTTTCAGGTTTACTTCAGCCAGTCTTCTTCTCAATGTACTGTCCCTAATTTAGTCCCTTCGGGTCTGAAGAAGCTGTTGCTGGACTTCAACTGCATTTAGGTGGCGATTTCTCAACACAGTGGAAACAATATAACGATCTTCTCGGACACTAGTACACCTAGATTTGCCATTACCAGGTCTCCTCAAATAGTTTCCAGTCTCTTCGTACCTTCGCTTCACCTTCTGGACCGTTCGTAACGTCACGCCCACCATTCTTACAGTACGACGCATACTAATGCCTAGTTCCAGAAAAGTCATGATCCTAGCACATTCTTCAGGTGAAAGAAGAATGATAAATGTAGGCTGTTGTCTAACTTAGCTTTCGTAACAAGACTCATCGATCATGAAAAAAAATGAAAACAAGAATGGAAACAAAAAAATAATGGTAAAATTGTAATTCGAAAAGGATTATTTTTGATTTTAAAGTTTTTTTCAGCCATTTCTTAAAAGAAGGTTACCGACTATGAAGTTTTTATGTACAAAATTAAACAATTTTTCGAGTCCTTTTTGTTTCGCAAGTATATCTTGTGTACTTAAAAAGTTATTGCAATTTTAAAAGTGTGATAGTTTTGCAGGCCAAAAAATAATCCATATTTCCTTTGGTCACGGCTTCACGCGTGAACCGATTTTAATAATATTTTGTTGTATTTGTTATTGTTAAGAGAAGGTTCTTATATAAGAAAAAAATAAGAAAGTTGCGCGGGGAATTACAAAAGTTAAGAAAACTTAACGACCATATTAACAGATTGCGAGGACGACCTGGATAAGACTCGCACACACCAGGGAAGCATGGCACAAAGGGAGGAGGCCTGTCGTTGGTTGGATCAACGGCCAGGGTCGATCTACTTATATTGTCCTAATGAACTATTGAACTTAATGTTTTTTTTTTGTATTTATTTATTAGCACGTCAATTAAGGCGCTGACAAGACCCAATCGACCAAAATAAGCTTCTCTTAAGAAAAAAAATTGCCAAATCTGTATAGTTTGTGGTAGCGGAAAAAATACATGTTAATTTTGAATATATTTTCCAGAACTTGGTTGTTACCAAAACACGTTTTGAAGAAAAATCTCGTTTTAAAATTAACGGTAAACTAACCTCTAAATTTGAGTTCTAATCCAAAATATCTGTATTAAATATACTATATATAATACGTTACATATTTAATTAATAACAAAAACGTTTTATTTGAATGCAGAACTTGGTTGTTTTTATTTTCGATTACTCAACTCAATTTTGAGTAAATAGATAATTGCTTTCATATTTTGGAATAAATTACAAGTGTTGTGTCATCGCGCTTCTCTTTCTTTTCTATGCAATCTGACAGTGCCCGCTGTTTAGGTGTTGTCAGCGTCTTAAAATCATAAATTAAGTTCAGCTATAACAGGGTTCAGGTACAAGGAATTAATTACTACATTAATTGACTACTAGCTGACGCGAACTTCGTACCGCCTCGAAATCAATAAATGTTGTGATAACTTATTAGCAGAATTAAATTCAGTTTTTTACTAAGATAAAATGACTACACAAAATGAAAAGAATAAAAAAAGAATAAAATTCAATTCAATCAAAATCAAAATTAAAAGTAACAATTGTAATTACATTGAAATTAATGTAATTCACGTGGCAGCAAGGCATTTGCTTTATTGAAGCGAATCGAAATGATTCGCAAAACATTGTTGCACTACTCTCTGGATGGGTTGCACTCGGGTCTATTCCTTTCATTGAAGCACCTTGTATTAAACGACATTTTTCGTTTTGTTGTCAGGTGCGAAAACGAACACGCACAATATTGACCGTGATACAAACATTAATTTTCTAAATTCAGGCCACAAACACTCAAGGATTGGCTTTGTGATTTGTTGATTGTTAGGCGAATGCAAGACGAATCGGAAATTAAATTCGTTGAAACTCTAATGGCATATCGGCTGGTATCATTAGCGATTTCTTGTTCATCTGCAGTGGATTGATTTACAATATTCCGAAGTCTAATTGCATTACGGCTTCATTGTGAAAGATTAGATCTTCTGGGTCGCGGCAATGTAAATAACATTGGAAAATTAATCATACAATTCAAAATAACATAATGAAGCAATAATCGATGCCCGCACAATCACAAATGTGATAACCTCACAAAGTGAACATCTTCGAAGACAACTTACCGTTTGAAAATCACGACCGAAAAACTTTTTTTGGTACCAATTTCCGAAATTAAACTTTGTTTTTAATTTTTTAAGTTTGTTTTTTCACTTTTTAGTTGTGTACCTATCCCACACAAATCCGAATTACCTGCTGTGTAAATACCAGTGACAGGAAGTTATTAAAACATCATCCACATGACTAAGTGGGAAAATACTTAATAATATCTAATTATATTTTTATGGGAGGCGCAAGCTTCCTCTAGCAAATGCAAAAAAGAAGTAAAATAGGGCCACAATTGAAATAAAAACTCGATACTCATTAAAAAAAAACCTAGTCGAATTATTAATTAACTGGAGTAATCTGGCATGAGCTGTCACTTTATGTAATAAAATGGTCATATTTATTGTAATGGTGATCGTTTAAATTAATCGATTTATAGGTATAAGTGTAAAATAAATGTATAATAAATAGGTGTAATAATCTAGAATACAATAATTATGTCCATGTTATTACACAAAGTGACAGCTAGCACATGTCAGATTACTCCAGCGAATTAATAATTCGAGTTTACTGACGAACATAGAATCTCCTCCTTTTTGAAGTCGGTTAAAATAGAATTCCACACCAGAAAGATTGATCGAAATGAAATGAGCTGCGAATTCAAATTGAATTACTAATGAATCCCGCCTGGAAAATCAAACACACATTCCAATTCGATTGATTGTCGATGCGCGTGCAATGGCAAACGATCTAACCGTTCACAAAGTGCACTTCTTCAAACTGAACTCACCTCTATCAAACCACTTTTTCCTGATGAATTTCAGAAAAAATCGTTTGTAGAGAATGAATTGAATCGGCAATAACGGTCGAAATATATATGGAAATATGTGAAAATTTGAAAAAAATGTTGAGAAATTGTGGCGCAATGCAAGGACCGCGCAACTGAATCAGCTGTCAAAGGCTGGCAAAGCTGTCAAAGGCCATATACTGGCATTACCGGAACCAGCATACAACGTCATGTTAATTTTTGTCGGTGTTTTGTTTGTCATGTATCAGAGGTTGTGTTGTATACCGATATTTTTTTGTGATTTTCTTACTTTTCCAATGCGCGAGGAAACTTCTCGAGGCTG
The DNA here is from genome assembly GCA_905333075.3 of Atethmia centrago. NCBI lineage: Eukaryota > Metazoa > Arthropoda > Insecta > Lepidoptera > Noctuidae > Atethmia > Atethmia centrago. The sequence continues at coordinate 5,953,142 of HG995375.1, forward strand.
AGACGAACAAAAAAAACATCGAAATGAGTCAATCCGCTCTCGAGATATCATCGAAAAAGCAAACTGTATGAACAATACAAAATTTATGAGAAATTGAATTTCCTTCTTAATATTTTTTTGGGAATTTTTCTGATATTTTAAGATTTGATTTCAGAATTGGGCTGACAAATCCAAAAATAATTTTTCAAATCCCACTAGTAATTCCAGAGATTAGCGCGTTCAAACAAACTGTTTAGCTTTATTATATCTGCGTGAAATTTCGGTGCCGACCCACCGCGTCGCATCGCATCGCCCGCCCCCGCTTTTACTTCGTTTCCGCATAGCGTTCTTTCTGACTTTTTTTTTCATTTGTGCTGGGCTTCTAAGAGTTAGATAGCGTGATGTTAAATAGCTTATAATATTCCTCCAGAATTGGGCTAACAAATGCATTTTTTTTCAAATCCGACTGGCAGTTCCAGAGATTAGCGCGTTCAAACTCAAACAAACTCTTCAGCTTTATTTTATTATGGAATACGTATATATAGATAAAACTGACCATAGGATAGACTAGAATGAATTGGTTTCTTCATTGAATTCGTAATAGATAGATGAGTTAATTCTTGAAATCAATTTAATTCGGAGTTCAGTTTTGTGGTCCAAGTTAGATGCAGTTTGACCCGAAGAGCAGCTTGTAGAACAGAGGAATAAATAATTGATAGAGTTTAGTATGCAGTAAGGTTAATCAAAGGTTATTTCTGACAGATTGGGATAGGTAATATTGATTTATTTTGCTTGCTACTTGACTATCTAAGCCATGTTTTTCTTAAATGGAAGATCATTTACACACATAACTATGTTACCTGTTCGTAATATTTTAAATCCATTATAATATTATGCACGCGAAAGAGACTCTGTCTGTGTCCTTAACGTCTGAACAGATTTAGATGGGCACATACACGGACAGATCCTGACCTGGCTTTAGGACCTACGGTACTTTATCGCGGCAGTACGTTCCCGTGGGATAATTTCTGACGTCCACACTGGCGATGCCGCGGGCAAATACTAGCAATGTCGTTGATACCATCATATAAATTAACGTTACAAAATTTCGAACACACCGATAGGCTTATAAAGCTTTAACATTTGTAACTCGTACGTGTATGAAGGCCAATTAAAAGTAAAATACGTTTCGACAGGCTTTAGTGTTATCTAGCTTATCAAATCGACGAAAATATGTATTTAGGCTCGTGTAGACTAGCGCGATATCGCAGGCGCGACAGGCAGCAATATGCCTGTCACGCCCGCGATATCGCCCCAGTCTGCGGGAGCCTTTTTCATAAATTAACAAATTATGTAACTCTTTTATCCACTTGCAATATTGCTGGTTCAAAACAAATGAAAATCGTGGTAAACTTTGATCATCGATTTGATCGAAGATGGTAAATATCCCGATTCATAATATTTATGTCAACAACAGGAATAACACACTGATCAAAAAGAGACTCAAGCTGCCATTCTCTTGCTAAAATAGACACAAACGTGTTAGTTTTCCCAGCGAGATGTATAACAGTTTATCTGGCGACCTCGAACGATCTCGGTGACGTTGCCAACTTTGATAGATCTTGTGATACACAAGAATAGATTTGTCTTGAAGATACATTAGTGAAGCTGAACAACATCATGTTCGTTCGTCCATTTTGTGGTGTTTGAATGTCAATCTTCATCTGGTCTCGTTTCGATAATTAGCTTTAAGAATAGCAGACAATTTTAATTACCAACCCTCCTACCTGAACTCACTCATTTACCACACCCACACCACACAGGTTTACAATACACTACATACGTTTAATTTAATATACGAGTTTTTTTCATAATATGTTTTGAAGAATTTATTGGTCTGTAAACATTCGATTACTGTCGCATCAAAAATCTTACCGACCGACGCACACTATGTATGTATACCGTTACCTTTTAGACGATTGCTCTCTTGAACAATAATATCATCTGCCTGCCTTTTCCCAAGTTATGTTCGGGTCGGCGTCCAGTCTAACCGGTTGCAGCGGATCTGACCTCCACAACCCAGTTACTGGGTAATACGATACTGTCAGACTATCCGTAAATACTGTCAAAGACCTACGAATGACAGCCGGGACCAACGGCTTAACATGCTTTCCGAGGCACGGAGGGTTCTTGGTATGTAAAGATGGTCACCCATCCACGGACCAACCGTGGCAAGCGTAGCTTAACCTGATGGATCCACCCGTGCGGCTGTTATTACTAAGCCACAAGACCCCCTCTCTTAAACAATAAGCATTTATTTATTTATTTATTGCCGATACGCTAAATTGTATCCAAGATATCATGAGAGCTGCCTTTGTCATGGTAAACATAATATTTCCCAGATAACAACGTAAAAGTGCCTTAACAGTGGATAATAAAACCAAACTAGTGGTTATGGAATTGGAGTAATCGTCAATGCAGTACTGGATCCTTTGACGATATATGAAAAGCTTTGGTTTCCTTAGAAAACGTACAATTGTCAATAATGGCTGTCCAAATACAGAGAGTTGTTTAATACCTTAATGTCCAAATACTGCTTTTTTATGATTTTCATGAAGGCCGTTAAAATAATATGACGGTTCAACGTGTCCATACGCGGAGTAGGCGCTATACGCTGTAGGCGGTGAATGCGACGCCAACGCGTTTACGCAGCGTTTAAGGGGACTACAGGACCTAAACGCAAATATTATAAGTTTTATAATGCCTTAAAGTATATGATCCACTGCAGTAAACAAAATCAGAACAATATATGATATTCTTAAGGATATATGCTAGGTAGATATGTAGTGTGTTGAAAACATAATATAAATAATTTGAGACGATAGAAAAAAATCACGAAGATACCTCTAAAAATTTCTTTTAACGATTAAAAACCATACTAATATACATGCAATCATTCTGTTTTTTTGTCAGATTATTCTACAAGCAAAATATTAGCATAATAGTGTTTTATTTTTTTTATACAATCTGTAGCTTTTTTGTAAATCGATAATTGCTTCATATTTTGCAATAAATTACCGTTGCGTTGTGTCATCGTGCTTCTCTTTCTTTTCTATACAGTCCGATAATGACCGCGCTTTAGGTGTTGTCGGCCTCTTAAGCTCGCCAATGCCTAGATTGGACGTATACTCTCAGTGCTCATGATGACACTGTATGGTCATAAAGCGACCTAGAAAAACCATTTAACCTATATTACTGTAAACTTTATCCCAAATATTATATTAAATCTAATCACGCACATCAATGTTGATATTTCACAATAGGTAAACACAGAGCAAAATTACACTCGATAATACGGCCACTGAAAAATGAAAGTGGCGGTGACACTCGATTCGCAATTAGTTATCTGTCTGTCAGTAATTATGCAAAACAACGCGATGTGGCCTTTTATCACTTTGATACTGCATGCAACCACAAATAGATGAAACATTTAATAATAATAATAATTTATTTATTTTAAAGACAACAAAATGTCCACACTGACGAAAAAATAAAACAAAAATTATAAATATTTACAATATATCTTATATACAATCCACAAAGATTTGAAAAACTCCGATATAGTCCAGTATTTTAGTATGTCAGGCAAACTGTCAATTACGATACGTATTAACAATGGACAGGGCAAAGTTTGACATGGAAATGTGGTGATTATGAGTTTGAAATATCGATAGGTAGATATAGTAGTTAAAAATGTGATGGCTGTAATAAATGTTTGTAAATTAGCTGATAATTAATAATTGACTGTAGAAATGGCAACAGAAGCTGGAGAATGTTGGCTTGAAAATCAGTAGAACCAAAACTGAATATACATATGTTCTGCGATTTCGGCGGTTTCTCCAGTTCTGGAGCCATAGCGCTTGATGGCGCGCTTCTCCCAGTCTGTTCTGACTTTCGGTATCTCGGTTCAATCGTGTAAAGCGATGGCAAAGTAGATTGGACGGTTAAGCATAGAGTTAACACTGGATGGATGAAATAGCAGCAGGTCACGGGAATAATCTGCAACTCCCGCATCCCCCTTAAACTTAAGGGAAAGATATATAAAGCAATGGTTACACCAGATGTCTTGTATGGATCAGAATTTTGGGTCACAAAAGGGATAAATAAAAGACAATTGCATGCAGCTGAGATGAGAATGCTAAGAGCGATGTGTGGTGTGACACGAATGGGATAGAATCAGAAATTAGTACATAAGAGGAAGTCTGAAAGTGGCACCGGTGACTGAAAAGTTGTGCGGAAATCGGTTGTCATGGTATGGGCATGTGATACGGAGGAATGAGGAAGATGTCGTGAGGAAAGTCTTGAGTATCAATGTCGATGGCTATAAGCGTAGGGGAAGACCAAAGAAACGATGGATGGACTGGGTGAAAGATGATACGAATAAAAAGAGGGTGACTACCGAAATGACAACTAACAGATAAGTATGGAAGATAGGGACATGTTGAGCCGACCCCAAATAAAGGGCAGAAGAATGATGACGATGATGAATGAATAATTGACTGTATAAAAACTTGGGCTAGAGTGGTCACATCAAAGCTGAGGTCACTCAATTTGATTGACATATGTAAACGATGCATCGTACACCGACAACGATGTATCGTGCATTGCACCTATAGTACACTCACATTTAGCCAGTTAGTTTTAAGTCCCATGTATTAGAAGGCGAGCCACTGCCATCAACCGGGCACAAATCCAAACTCCGGGCTGCTACTCAAAAATTCTATATGGAAAAACCCAATAACACTTTGCCCGATCTGGGAATCGAATCCAAGACCTCATGCTCAGCAGTAGCAATATTTTTTTTTCATCACAAGTGCCAGGCATCGTATCAGTCCATTGAAATACGAAACAATGACGTCACCAATGGCAGTCACGTCCATTAGAACCAGGTTTTTGATGTGTAGCAGCATCCCTCTCGCTTTCTTTACGAAATCACTCCGACTTCGTGAAAAGGGACGGAAGTCTGTAACAGGAAGCGACAGCTTGAGCATGGAATAAGTAAGTACTTTTTAATAACGTGGAATTAGCAAGTACTTATAATAGCATGGAATTAGTGTACTCATGGAATTAGTAAGTTCTATATAGATTGTAAGTAGAGGGGGTTGAATTTTGACCAGTGAGCGACCACTAATGAATAATTATTTCAGTATTTAGCTTTTTTTTAAATTTTGAGGTTAATTTCTGTCGCTGCTCAGTTGCTTATTACCAATGTGAGATGTCTGATGTGACCTTAGAGCAACCTAGATGTTTCACATAATAAGCGACTACTGTAAGACTCGCTTGTTTTTTTTTAATACTTTCAGCCGAGTTATAAACTTAGGACAATAACCCTTCTTCTAAGTTTATAACCCAACTGATTATATCTACAAGTTACAGATATGAGGCTGTCTGGCAAGCACGTACGAATCAAATATTTATGTCACGGGCCGCGGCTCTAACATTTCTGGGAACTACTTTTCGGAAAGATATCCATTTCTGCTTCATTTATCGTAAGTAGGCTTCGAGATCAGCCGGGTGTATAAAAATGTGGTAGGTAATTTTTTTGGAAATAGATTTCCAAAACACGTTTTTTTGTTGCTGTAGAATTTTCCAATTTGGCTCTTTTACCGCTTGCAGTATTACCGAACACTTCTTCAAATTTCATGTTTTTTTAGCGTTCCGTAGTAAACAAGGAACCCTTATAGTTTCACCATATCCGTCTGTCTGTCGGTATGTCTGTCCCTGTTTGTTTTTGGGATAAATTAATCCATTCATTCATTCATATCTTTATTTGCATTCCATAATGTTTTAAAGGTGTTACAAAGGCTTAGAGCTAATGTACAATTACGGACCCTGTCGGGCACAACAAAAAATTAAAATTAAAATAATTCTTAAAATAAAATTAATTTAGGAAAAAAAAAATTGCGACTATCGTACCCTTCATTGTGTGTGTAGTTCTTGTGTATGACTTTTTCATACGTCTTCTTCAGACTCAGCGTTCCCTTCATTCCTCGACATAATTATGCTTTATCTGTCTTTCATTTGGCGTCATCTGTTCTTGTCTTAATTTTTGGTCATACCTGCAAGTGTACGGCTTTCAACACTGAATACTTTATTTGTATTCCATAATAAGTAATTAGGTAGTAACTTAAAATTATGTGATCATTATGGACTATGTCGGGCTCAGCAAAAAAGTAGGAGAGAAGAAACTTTGAAAGACATAGCTCATCAGTGTTTTGAACTGAATCTAATATTACTATATTAAGTTTCTAATATTACTATATTAAGGTTTTATATTAAGGTTTTTATACATACTGCGTCGATGATCTAGTGGTCGCAAGCGCTACTGCTGAGCATGAGGTCCTGGGTTCGATTCCCGGGTCGGGCAAAGTGCTATTGGATTTTTCTATCTGGAATTTCTCAGTAGCAGCCCGGAGTCTGGATTTGTGCCCGGTTGATGGCAATAGGCTCGCCCCCTTTTACATGGGACCTTAACATAAATGGCGAAATGTGGGTGTACTACAGGTACCTCTCTGCCCAACCCTTCGGGGAAAAGAGGCGTGATGTTATGTTTTATACATAAATAGTCTGCTGTACTAATATTTATTACACACTTATATTTTGTCATTTAAATTATTCGTTTATACTATAATTTACTTATTAAAAACTTAGTTTTTTAAATAAATATATTAATTTTGTCTTCTTTTTTTATGAATTTAGGTCGTTTGATATTTTTTATGGACATCACTTATGGACTTGTTGAATGTACTTTCAGCCGAGAAGTTGGATTTTTTTGATGTCGATTTATGTCGGAGTGTGTTACCTAACCTGTGTTCCCTAACCCCGTCTATATTACAATATTATGGTTCTAATGTTACTTACCACCACACGTTTTTCAACCAACGTATTGTGACCATTCTTAACCAGTCCTACAACTATATACATATAATGAATGGGAAATATTTAACTGATCCTCTAAAAACTTATTGAGCTTCTAATGATGGACACTTTTTAAACTTATCAACCTTTAAAAACTTTTAGCGCTTCAAATAATTGAGCCACTTTTTAATTTTCTAGTTTTTCTCATTTTGGGTTGCGGTAACTGAGCGGGTTACCAAACGGGTTACGTTAGGTTGGAACTGTGACCAACCACACGGAAGCCGAATTAGTCGCAGTAACTAAGCTAGGGCACCCGGCCAAATGGGTTAGGTAAAGTTCGAATTGTGACGAAACCGCGCGCGAGCCGAGCAAGCGAAACGAGCGGCGGCGCCGCAGCAGCGGCCGGCGAGCGCCACATACAAGTTGGTCGCACTTAATTTTTAAATTACGCACATATTTTTGAATTGCATAAAAAAAGATTCATTCTAATATATTATAGTGTTCAATAATATTTTTAGGAGCGCAAAATTGCAACGTTTACTCAATAATCCATTTCATTCTGTATGCAATTGGTTTCGTTAGATTTATTCGTGCAATCCATCTCGCGAGACAGATCGAATGGGCTTTCCCAATCACCTCGGGGTGCGACATTTATTCATCAATCCATCAAATAATGTAAGAGGCATTGAAAAATGAATGTCCTCAATTGTTTTTATTTTATCGAGTTTTTATTGAAAACTTGTACGAGTATCAGAATGGATCGTTAGTTCCACTTCATTTATGCAAAAAGTGAGTATTTTACCAAGTTAATAGTAATTTTATATTCCACGCTCACCTCAAAGAGATGTCAGCACAAGTGTAAGGGTCCACTAGGGCCGATGCCTGCCGCGGTCGCGGGAAAGTCCGAAAGGGATACCGTGGACCCTGGCAACACAGGCAACGGAAGGAACACGGGTGGGATTTGGTCTGTAAGAGTCAGACACACCCTCCCGCTCCGCCCAGAGCGGGAGAAGTTATTTGATAATTTCCCACCCAAAAAAATAAAATAGTAATTTATACCGCTTGGTATATTATGGCCCACTCCAGCTCAGGTAGGCCTGTGTCCCAGCGGTAGGGACGTTATAGACTTAATATAAAGTACCTAATAATCTCGTTATATCTAAAATGCTTGTATAAAATTTTTGTTGAGAAATGGGAATCATATTCTCTTAATACATGGCAGTAATAACATCAATTAGTACTGGTAAGATACATGAGTACACCTCTGCCAACACCCTATGGGTAACACAGACGTCATATTCAATTGTATTTGTTGAAATCATATATCCTACTACAGTAGCATCGGACTCGGAACTTTCCACTTTTCAGGATCACGTTAGTGAACTATTTTTGAAAATTGAATTTTCATAACTTTTCTGTTTGAATATATGAAACTTCAGGGTTTAATAAAGATGGATGTTGTTTGCAATGAAAGTGAACTAATGGACTGTATTGTTCTGCTAGGTTCTATTACGAGTATTATTTGTCTTTTAATTATTGTTGGTCTTTGTTATTTGAGTTGCTTGTTCAATGTCTGTTTTATTACGGTTCAATATTTCGTCTGACTAATGGTTTTATTAATTGGGTATTGCTCATGCATACAAATACTTAATATAGGGATGAACTGATGATGTTTGTGTGCCCTTATTGTGTGAATAACCACGCTAATAGTAGAGGTTGTTAGTTTTGTTAAATACCTAGTACTTAGAGAGACATAGAGTTCTCACTATTTGATGATTGTCAGTATAAAATAAATCTGTCTGTGTAGCACAAAAAAATCGAGTGTTTAACTCGATTTTTTTGTGCTTAGTGGTTTTTGATGTGTCGTTCCTCTCGCTTTCTGTGGGAGAAAGGAGACGGAAGTGTGTAGACAGGTAGTGACAGCTTGAGCATGGAATAAGTTAGTACTTTTTAATAGCATGGAATTAGTATGTATTATATCGCGGGAGAGTCCGAAGGGGATACCGAGGCCCCTGGCAAAACAGGCAACGGAAGGAACACGGGTGGATTTTAGTCAGTAAGAGTCTGACACACCCTCCCGCTCCGCCCAGAGCGGGAACAGTTATTTGATAATTTCCCACCCAAAAAAAAAGTATGTACTATATAGATTGTAAATAAAGGGGGTCAAATTTCGACCAATGGGCGACCACTAGTAATGAACAATTATCCGAATAAATATATCAGTTCTGTTGCTGCTTAGTTGTTATTACCAAGGTGAGATGTTAGATTTTACACAGCATACGCGACTACTGTAAGGCTCGTTCGTTTTTTTTCAAGTAGGTATGTATTAGATACCTCCATTAGCGATTTAGGCCCTCATAGCTATTTATTGAAATATCCATTACCTACCCGAGTATATGAGTCCCAAATATCTCCAACGAAATTCCAAACGCTTTACCACTTACACAGTAATTAATTAATTATAACAAGCCGAACCACGAGGCGTCACTCACCTTGAGCGCTTCAAAATTAACGTTCAAACTTGTTTCATTAAACTAAAATAATATAAAGTTTGAGTGTGAAACGGAGGTGTTTTGTCGTATACATAGTCGCAACTATTCACACATTTATGACTAGCTTAAGTTTGCTATATTGAATTTTCTTTGAATATTGAAAGTATTCTTTAATTGCATAGCACATGTGTGAGTACTATGTACGAGTACCTACTATAAAGCTACCGTTTACTGGGTACATCGACCATTGCCTTGAACGGGCCCTGGCGACTGAGTGTATGTCATGCTCACTCTAATGTCTCGCTGATGGTGGCGCGTGTGTTGGATTATTTAGCTATTCCCTTCATAATGGTTGAGCTGAATGGTGCTGATCCATTCGTTCGTGAACGGGCGGCGTCAGTAGGGACAGGATATACTTGTCATCTCTTAGCTACCATGGCTTATTCTTATTTATTTTGATTTTTTAAATGTTTTTTTATCTTTTTATGACAGACGCTTTTAACGTTCTGCATCGTTCTCATTAAAACAACAACAACCCAACAACAACAGCAATCAACATGAATCATCATCTGCCTAGCGTTTTCCCAGCTATATTGGGGTCAGCTTCCAGTTTAACTGGATACAGCTGAATACCAGTATTTTACATGGAGCGACTGCCTATCTGACTTTCACAACCCAGCTACTGGGTAATACGATACCCCTTGGTAAGATGGGTTGTCAGATTTTCGGGCTTCTGACGACCCGCACCGACTGTCAAAGATCCACGAATTACAGCCGGGACCGAGGCGCGGAGGGGTCTTGGTATGTAAAGATGCTCACCCATCTACGGACCCACCGTGGCAAGCTTAGCTTAACAAGATCGATTGACCCCTGCGGCTGTTATTACTTAGCCACAAACCCCTCATAATTTCAACATGAATGATGTAACCAATTTATGTAACCGTAATTATTTTAATTAAAAAGTGTCCGTGGAGTTTCTTGCCCGTTCTTCTCCATGAGTACCTACTACACTTTTGAATAGCTTCATCTTTCTGACTGACCGACCCCTTGACAATTCAAAAGTGCCTGTAATTGGTTTATTTGAAATAAATGCTTTGAGTTTGAGTTTATCACTTATGCCCGAGATCCACGAGGCTAGTTTTTCAAAGCTAGAACTTGTATATACCGCCTTTTTTTTGGGTGGGAAGTAATTATCAAATCACTTCTCCTGCTCTGGGCGGAGCGGGAAGGTGTGTGACTCTTACTGACGAAAACCCACCCGTGTTCCTTCCGTTACCTGTGTTGCCAGGGGCCCGGTATCCCTTTTGGACTTTCCCGCGACCCCGGCAGGGTATATACTATCCTGGCTTGGCACGTGCTAGTGCTGTTTACATGATGCCAGATAATTTTAAGCCAGTAACATATGACATGTGATTGTGGTCAGAAAAACAAAAAGCATAGTCAATGCACACTAGCCAATCGAATATACTAGCTTCGACGGCCATATGAAACTAGTACGCAAGTTAGGATGATAAAATCAGTGCTGGGGGTGCTACTAGCTCAAAAAATAGAACACCATCCTATTAAGGCGCAGATATATGATTATAGCGACTTTAAAATCTGTTATTACGCCTTTAAATAATGCAAGTACGTTATGCAAAAAAATGTATGTTAAATATAGAACGCTTACACATCAATTCTATATGTAAACATTTAAGTATTGTAGTATAATACTTTATGAAAGTAATGTCTACCCAAAGCATAAAAAACGGTAGAGCGGACAGAGTTGACGTTAAGCCTTGTCTCCCAGTGGGGTGATGATAATCTGGTCACTTTTAACGCCACCAAAACACAAGCGTGTCTTTTTACCGCAAAAAGGAGTCGTTTCGACCTGACTCCTACTTTTCGGGGTACATCGATTCCTGTAACTGATCGGCTCGAGCTCCTAGGCACGGAGTTGACATCTAACCTCAACTTCGGCGAAACCATCGAGTACAAAGCCCAAACTGCGGCCAAGAAACTGGGCATCCTAAATAAGGTGAAGCGATACTTTACGCCTGGACAGCTTTTGACCCTTTATAAAGCGCAGGTCCGATCCTGCATGGAGTATTGTAGCCACCTTTGGGATGGCTCGGCTAAATACCAACTTGCCGCGCTTGACTCGGTGGAACGCAGAGCTAAGAGGCTCATTGGCGACGTAAATCTGGTGGATGCCAAGCTTCACAGTTTGGCCCATCGTCGCAAGGTTGCCTGCTTGTCGGTCTTCTATAGATTGTACTTCGGAGAGTGTGCCCAAGAACTCCACGACCTCATTCCACCGGCCCCCTTCTATTATCGGTCATCTAGGCGCACTTCAGGTTACCATCCCTTCCTGGTGGCTATCCCACCAGCTCGCACTAAGCGTTTCCAAACTTCTTTTATAATGCGCACAGCAAAGGAATGGAACTCTCTGCCTGCGTCTGTGTTTCCGAAAGCATATAACCCTAATCTCTTCAAAGTGAGAGTGAACAGGCTTCTTCTGGGTAAGCTCGCTCCATCGTCGACTTTGTTTCTGTCGCCTCTGACATAGACTAAGGTCAAGAGCAAACCCATCACAAATAAAAAAAAAAAAAAAAACGTTATAACTTTCAAAATACTTGAGATTTTTCACGATTTTTTTGTATAAAAATACTCTTTTATTATCTATAATTATTATATCTGTGAATTTTTCAAATATTCATATTTTCTTTACTAAAAATAAATATTCCCTTTGAAACTGAACGGGCGGCGCCATACGCATTTGTATGTCCAAGGTCAACGACGTTTACCCGGCCCTTAAATTATCCTAACTTGAAACACTAGCTTACTAGCTTTCTCACTTGCTTACTAGCCCAAAAGTTAAGCTAGTTCTGTACACACGAAGCCAGAGTTACTAGCGCGTGTCGTGTAGTTGCTTGTCTCGCGTATATCGGGCATTATGTGGGAAAGGAATTTTGATTTAATTTGCGTCTTTCATCTTACCTACAGGTTAACGCTGGTATGTTTATTAGCCTGCCAAAACTCCAACCCAATATTAATAATTTCTGACAAATGACTAGATATGCTTTTCAGTACATAATCTACAGGGGTCCCCTATTTACCAAGCCTAATGTAAGCCATTAATTCTAAATGCTGTTAAATCACTGCTCATTAATTTGATAACACATGATCATAACATTAAGCTATGCATATTAAATATCTAGGCACATTTATTTGATCACCCATAAAAGGAGATAATAGCAAATTACTTAGAAATTATTTTATGTTCTTTGTGTAACCGCCATTTATGAAGAGTCACGTAGCATTTAACAGGATGGAGGCTTTTTTTAATGGATAATCAATGCAATGTTGGTTATACAATGTTATCTATTCTAACAAACTAAAGTCGATATCAGCGAGACAATGTGCTCATGTTCATGGGAGAACATGTTGGACATGTTCTCCTATGAACATGTTTTTCAATATGTAAAGATTGTTCTTGGGATATAAAACAAGGTAGATAACATATTCATTGTACGGAACCCTCAAGTGAAGCCTCGTTTCTTCTTCTCAAATGTCCATTTTGAGACGGAGCATTCAGCCTTATGGACGATTTGCCAAATGAAAAAATTGCGTGTTGATCCCATGTTACAGGCATACCAATTACATCAATATTAAAAGAATAAAAGCATCCAAATATTTCCTTAAATAATACATTGATTGTAACGTCATTCTGCGGATACGACGTGCCTCAATCTGTCCCGACCATCAAACTCCTTAACTGCCCCACAAAATTGTAAGTACCACTGAAATTGATTGCTCCAGACTGCCTTAAGGTTCGTGCAGACTGGGGCTATATCGCGGGCGTGACAAGCACATTGCTGCCTCTCGCGCTCGCGATATCGTGCTAGTCTGCACGAGCTTTTAGATATTTTTATTATAGTGCTGTTCCACGTTTAATATATGAATAAATGCCAATAGTTTGATGACGTGATTCTATGAAAGATGTTGGCTATAATCGTGGCTGTCAAATTGTGATTTTATATGCATATAAATGTTGTGTACCTAAGTATATAAGAATAAAAATTGGATGGGCTTGTGGCCAAGTAATAACAGCCGCACGGGTCGATCGATCAGGTTAAGCTACGCTTGCCGCGGTTGGTTCGTGGATGGGTGACCATCTTTACATACCAGGACTCCTCCGTGCCTCGGAGAGCACGTTAAGCTGTTGGTCCAGGCTGTCATTTGTAGATCTTTGACAGTTGTTACGGGTCGTCAGAAGCCCGAAAGTCTGACAACCAGTCTTACCAAGGGGTATCGTGGTACCCGTTAAATGGGTTGTGGAGGTCATGTTACGTTATTATGATATTTGTGCTCAATTTTTGTGAATAAGACCTCGATGCTAGGAAAATCCCGTGTTATAGGGGCCATCCATTCGTCCACTAAGATTATTTTACAAAATTAAGGAAGCTGAAACGTGTAACAGCAGCAATAGTGTGTGAGTAAGCGCGTGTAATATGTTGTAACGGGGAATGTGTATGAGTGTGCCATGTGTGTGTGAGTGTGTGATGTGTGTCTTACTGTGTGATGTATGCCATGTGTGTGTGGAGAGAGAAGGTGATTTGGGGTGTCTGTGGGTATGTAAGTGTTCGTGATACTAATACTTAAAATATAATAATACCACCCACAGACACCCCAAATCACCTTAATATAATAATACTCGTATAATAGATAGTATATATTATTATGAAGTAGAAAGGCAAACGGAGCGTATTGGAAAATAGCCACCATGGTTAAAAAATCAGCAGTGGTTATTGCTGCTAATAGATATCTATGATCTACATACAATACATACTAAAGAAAAACTAACGGGATATGCTTTACCAACTTTCGCAAAAAGTTTTGAAATTACTTGTTTGCCAATTATTCCAGCAGTATTAAACCCGTACGAACTCTGGCTCACATGACTCATAACATCACACCTGTAATCCCCGAGGGGTTATGCAGAGGTGTACCTATAGTACACCCACATTTCGCCAGTTATGTTTAACACGTTACCTGTGAAGCTAGGATTATGGGTACCACCCCTTACGTGTAATCGCAAAATGTAGATTTTAAGTTGAGGTAGGTGCAGACACTCTATACTCCTCTATTCATTATTCCTCCTTTTCTTAAAATAAAATGGTTTTGAGGAATAACCCGCCCGTGGGTAAACCCTAAACTCTGTACTTCATGACCCCTTTATGGGGCATGCCCATATTATCTATAAAAATTTAAATTTCCGCATTCAAACTTACTAAACCATTCTCTCAACAAATTTCTGAGGAGTGATCCAAAGAGGATATTTAGGAAGCGATGCACTGGCTGCTAGTCTCTACTTTTGGTGGAAGGACACACAGCAGCAGAAGCAGCTCGGAAGTCCTTAAAAATAGACACGGACTTTTGTTTTAATAGAATCCATAAAAAAATAAATGAGAAAACTATCATTTTTTATTTATTTTTCTTCCAAAATTTTGATGATAGAATATTGGACACCCTAATAAAAAGCCGGCCAAGTGCGTGTCGAACCACGCACAAAAAAGGTTCCGTAGTTGGGAAGTTGGTATGAATTTATCCCGAAAACAAATTTAACATTGTAGTTGAAAAACATGTTCTCCCATAGATCGATATATGCCACAGTCAATTCTCCAACTGCTTCGACTATTATTCGTTAATTTGTGAAGCCCACTTAGCTGTAATAGTTTTCCTTTTAATTTCATTATGAACTTGAATCGAAAAGTGGAGTTCACAGAACCACAATATATTTGATTGGCCTATTCAACCATACACCCCCATGGGGTAGTCGAGAAAATTATTTTTTCAAGATTTTATTTCAGCACTTTGTCGGCGTGATTAATATGTATACCTATGCCAAATTACAGCTTTATAGTACTAAGCGTCTCTGTGAGCTACAGTGGGGACAGACAGACAGACAGACGGACATGGCGAAACTATAAGGGTTCCTTATTTACTAAGGAACCCTAAAAAGTCATCCGGTTTAAATTTTTTTATTTATAGTATAGTTATACAAGGTGTTGTTTTGGATCTGCAAAACATTTTAGGAGGTAATTATGTTAGTGATTCTCGACCTGAATCAACAATAAAATGGGCAGGTATTTTTTTTTTCATTTTATTCTTATTTACGAAAATTGGTAAGTGCGAACTCCCCTTTTTAAAACGCGGCCAGTCTGTACGTGTCCTTAAACTGTGCTTTCACACACACACAAACTAACGCAACCGACATTTCTTTCATAGATCTTAGGGGTATTAAGAGGAGGATAGGGTTATTAAGAGAATTATTCTGAAAAACAATAAAATCTATAATAAAAAGTATTAGTGATTATTGATTTGGTATCGTATTGTTATATGATTATTGACGAGTTTCATAACAACCTCCTGAAATGTTTTGCAGGTTCAAAACTGCATCTTGTATAGTTCAATGCTCATACGTGTATGTCGATAAAACCGAATAAGCTCGCACGTGTGTACATTTAAAAGACTATAAACTTGTTTGAACTCTTGCCGGTACGATAGACTCAAAATGCACCATCGATGGGTGGTCATCGGTCATGTACTGTTAATGTGTTAAGTCCCATGTAATAGGGGGTGAGCCTATCCATCAACCAGGCACAAATCCAGACTCCGGGCTGCTACTCAGAAATTCCTGATGGAAACACCACACATTTTGCACGACCTGGGAATCAAACCCAGGGCCCATTCTCAGCAGTAATAACTCTGGTTTTTATAGGTTAAATACCGGCGGCCGTGTTCTGACACAGCAATGTAGTTTTAAGATAGATTTAGTATCTTCACTCATGTGCTTGTTTTGGTATTGCCCAACTAGTTAGTTATAAGCTCAAACGAAGTCTTTCTTTCTTTTTTCTTGCATAAGTTATTTGCGGAAATGGCGAAACGTCTGGTTGATGTAACTGGTGACCGAAAAGCGGGCGGCTTTCTCGCGCAACCCATAAGTATTGCAATTCAGCGAGGATTTATTTAGAAAATGGTGCAGATTTACAATAACTTTTCTTAAAAATTATAAAGAACACAGTTGCTCATTTGCCTGAACTAGGTAGGACCTGTGTTTCAGGCTAGAAATGCCGCCAGCATCCTCGGTACAATGCCTCGAGGGCCTGTTTTAGGTTTAACTTAGTTTTAATATAATTTAGTTAATGTTAATTATCATCTTGTAATTTGGTTACGTTAATAAAGTAACATTTTAAGTCTTTCTCCATCAACGCACAATTAAAGAAGAGATTTTAGTAGTAATAAATAAGCACTGTAATAGTAATTTTATAGGTACGTAATATAATGTCATATTATATGCCAAACTTTATTGGAATCCTTTACATTCATTAGATGTTATAAAAATTAATGGCGTTAGAAGAACTGCGTTGTGAAACGAGAAAATAATGAGCTTTGATAGCCTTTGGGAATCGGCCTAGTGTTTTTCTGCCATTAGAAATGAGGCATTAGGTCTAGACCTGAAAACTAGGTAGGTACCTTTCACGGTAGTTTTCCCTTCCGTTTTGCATCACTGTTACAATTAAAGTGATCTTTATTTTTATTTTTAAACGACTTCAAAAAAACTAGGCGGTTCTCAATTCGACTGTATGTTTTTTTGTTGTTTGCCAATTATAAATTGATTTTGATTATTCTTTTTTGTTTGAAAGGGTATGCTCTCGAGGTATGGTCCCTTTGTCATCAACTCAGAGTCTGATGAGGGGATCCCATGGAAATCGAGGGAAATTCTCAAATTTTATAGGCACACCTACAGCGATTTGGGTGTTTTTTTATAGTAACTTGTGCATTTGCTCTCGGAAAAATAACTATAATTTCATGGAAGTCAGTGGCAAAAAACTAAAACACAGATCCAAAGACACCGACTTCAGAAATTAAAGTACTTTATCACTTTGTAGTATTTTTTTTGGAAGTCGGTTGTTTATTTTTGTAAAATGATTTTTATCGTTGCAATATGGTTTCTGATAGGTCACTGCTCGGGTTGCTGTCTGCGGTAAAATAACTGCTAGGTATGTAATGGTTTATGTTATATACGTCATTTGGCCTTAAATATCTATGTGCTATCGAATAGTTATAGTAAAACTCAATCCTTTGAGTGAATTCGTTTTTATAGTTCGATTTAAGTTTAAATCGCCTGTCGCCTTCGTTGAATTCAATCTGTAATTATACAGGGTCAAATTGAATTAAATTGCAAAACTTCGCAGATGTGATGGGTGGGTCTCCCTTGTTTCATCGAAAAGAAATTGCCAAATTATCACTTCCCTAACAATTTTCCACATAATTTCATTTGCCAAATTATTACTTAGCAAATAATCTCTTCACAAATAATTGTAACGCAAATCTAATGTTTGGCAAGTGAACGTTTAAACAATAACTTGTTTACCAACTAGTACTTTTACTAATTTTTATGTAGTCAAATATTTCATTTGGAATTCATTTATTATTACATTTATTCATTTTTCGCAAAATAAAATTTCTACCTCGCCTAACTAGTTCGGTTCTTTTTTCTATATATAATCTATTCGTTTCTGGCACTCGCCGGCCGCTGCCGCGGCACCGCTCACTTCGCTCGCTCGGCTCGTGCGTAGGAGGTCACAGTTTTAACCTAACCTAACCATTATTTAAAAGAATTAACCTACTCTAACTAGTTCCATAAGTAACCACAAATTTGACTTGTTTCAGACAAATTCAAGCACATCTCATTCACACATTACATTCTCTTACGTTTATTGTCTAAAGATTGTTTGCTGTAATAAATCATTTGATTAAAGGCTCCTACATACTGGCGCGACTTGTCGCGCGACGCGACGCGACACAAAGACACCGCGTGTAGCTACAAGTCCTATGTAGGAGCCTTAAAGACCAAATGCCTAATTGACATTATCCTTGATAATATTCTGCCAGGTAAAAAATTGACCAAATGAAAATGTGCGTACTAAAATCATTCCAAACATTGCATTGGTATAAAAAAAGGTTGCTTAAATTTGTTTGGGTAGTGAAATTTTCGCAAAATCTTTTCGGCAAACTTTCATGTGACAGTGACACGTAATTTATATGTGATCTTGAATGTTTTGCTTTTTTAGATCTTATTAAGTTATAAGTAATTGGTTTTGAAACGTAAAGTAGTGTAAATATTATGTGTTGTGTTATTATTTGTTTATTTACCTAAGAATGGTGTTCTGTTGTGAAGTTTGCGCCGATAATGTGTTGGTTAGGTTAGGTTAGTCGCACTTGTCGTTTAATGATAAGATTCAAGTTGTGTCTAAAGGTAGATGTGTGCCCGAATTACGAGAATTAATCCAAAAATATGATAATTCATAACTTCGGATATCTTGCAAGTGACGTGTTCTGTAATTATCACCCACCCGCTTGGTTATGATATTTGAGGTGGCCGAATCTTTCTTCTGTTTGCATCGTTAGAAAATCGTGTTTTAAACCTTGAATAATGTGGTGAGTTCTTGTATGTAGAGCCGCGCTGTGATGTTGCGCGAATTAGTTTTTTTTTTTTGGTGTCAGTATGCAGGGCCTACCCTCTGTGGAGAACCACTGCACGCCACTGGACAACAGCTAAAGCGCGGCCACTGTCGGATATAACTGCATAGAAAAAAAAGAGAAGCGCGATGACGCAACGCTGGTAATTTATTGCAAAATATGAATCAATTATCTAATCACAAAAAATCTATTGATTGGATAAAAAAAAAAATCTTAACACGAGTTAGGGTATCGCCTGAGTAACGCAATCGCTGACTAATGCAGCGGATGCGCCCGTGCGTCATTAATAAACTGCACAATTGCAGAATGGCAGATTTTAGTAATACGTTTTAGTTAATAGAAATATTATAATTGTAAATTAGTCTTGTAGAACATTTCAATCAATAAACATTGTTTTAATTCAAATAAATATTTTTTTAATAATAATCTCGTTCGCCGTAACTTAACTGGCGCAGTCGGTAGGATCGCGACACTCTACTTTGAATACAACTCTTCGGTAAGAGTGAACGGTATCTATCGTTATCTTCGCGATCGCAAATTCGAATCTACGAAGGCGAACAACCTGCGGGAGTCCTGGAGAATTGGGAGCCCTGCTGTTCTACAATGCCCGGCTAGAGATGCAGAAGATACTGTGGTGAGTGCTTGTTGTATACCCAGTTTCCCATGCTATATTTCCTGTCGTAATTTATAAATGTTACCTGTGTGTTTGTTTATAGGCTAAAATCGCTATAGGCAAATAACATTAGTTAGACGAGTTTGTTACATTCATTTTAATTTAGGTTCTATGTATGCGTGCTAAAATCGCGGTATACATTTAGCATTTCGCAGCGACTTATTCTGTAACTAGAGATATTCACATGTTTACGTGTGCACTATAATAGTGATTCGTATAACATAATTAAAATAACTTCAAGCTGACTTCATAGGGAGTAGGCAGTATTAGGTGTTATACATAATCTCAATATTATCGTCAAGTGAACTAATTTGTTTTGTATTATTATTTTACAATTAAATCACGATGGCTATGGCAAGCATCGATCTAGCGACTTTCAAGTTCGTTTCAGAGCTGTTGCCAAAATACGAGGGCAATCCTAAAACATTAAATTACTTTATTAGAGAAGTTGAAAATGTGATGCTATTACTGGACCCACAAGTTAGGGCGAATCCTGCTATTGTTAGTTTAATTAAAAGCAAATTAAGCGGTTCGGCGATCAGTGCAATAGCCTCCGAAGAAGCAGTTGATAGCTGGCAGACAATTAAGGCTGCGTTGACGCGTAGATTAGGCGAACCGCGTAACGAAATACAGTTGATGCAAGAACTAACGCGTTTGCGTCGTAATAAAAATGAAGACGTTTGGTAAACGACTAAGGGAAATTTTAGACACCTTAAACGTAGTTGGTAGGCATACGGATAAGTCATACTATGAGAGTATGGTCATAGATCAATACGTTAATCATTTGGACTTTCACGTTTCAATTGGCGTGCGGATTGCACAACCTACCACTCTTGAAGCAGCTATAGTAACGGCTAGGCAGGAGGAGGCACGTTCGGTATTCAACAGATTCAATAATAGTTTTAATGCACTCTCCATCCAAAACAAACCGAAAGAAATACCCAAGCCAAACCAAACGGTACCCCAAAATAATAACTTTTTCCCGCGTAATAGCTGGAACATAGATCAGAGACAACAGAGGAGTCAAGGCATACCACAAGGAAGACCCGCTTCAGGTAACGTAAGACCTAGTGGTTCTGGTACTGTTAGATACCCAGGTAATGTTAGACCTCAGCCGAATATACCTCGCCAGCAGGTCAACCCGCCACAAAAAGTGTCTGACGTCACCATGAGATCGGTAAGCAAGCCCGAAGCGCCGCGTTTTGCTTCCGAAGAAATGTTTTATACACAGCACAACCCAGACCAGTGTTACCCTGACTACAATATCTACTATGAAGGTGAGCATAATAATAATTTACAACTTGATGGTGAAGACTACAGCTACACGCAGGAGATGCCTGTGGAGGGACCAAGCCATCAGGATTTTCCCCAGGACGAGGACCCATTGAACCACGGCTAGTAAAGACTGTTCAACTCAACAACCATGGTAAAGACCATCTTCCTTATATAGAATTGCCGGAATTTCAAGGTAAATTTTTATTAGATACTGGAGCTTCGCGTTGTATGATATCACCTGACGTAATAGCCGGTACTAATCTTGAACACTGCGTGGAGCGCGAGCCATTCCAGGTAAAAACTGCGCATGCTGTTACTCGTCATGAACATGTTGCTATTTTACCTTTACCCCCACAGTTTAAGACAGACATATATCATAAATTTTTACTTTTCGATTTTGACCCAAAGTATAAAGGACTAATAGGGATGGACTTGTTAAAAGAATTAGGGTGTAGCATAGATTTTAAAAATAAGTTATTGCGAACTTATAATACCGAAATACCAATTTATTTTGATTATCCAGTAAAAAGGCTCAAAATTGAACCTAACTGCGAAAAGTTTATAACAGTGAAAACGAATTGTATGGACGGTAACTATATCTGCGACGACTTTAATTGGTTTAAAGGACTCAAGTCACCCGCCGCTGTAGTAACGGTAAAAAAAGGAATTTTTAAAACATCTATAATTAATTTAACTGATAAAGAACAAGTAATCAGTAACAATTGCCACCTACCCCTTGAGCCTTTGCCGCCACAATTGATAAATCAAAATAAACAACACAAAATTAACACCCTTCAAACTAAAACTGACATTGACAAAGAACTTTACGAAAACTTAAAGAAAATTAGAACTAGCCATATGAACGAAGAAGAAAAACGTGAGATTACCAAAATTTGTTATCATTATCGTGACGTATTTCATTCTGAAAACATACCGTTATCTTTCACACATACGGTAAAACATGAATTAAGACTAACCGACGACACACCCATTTTTGTTAGAAACTATAGACAAGCCCCGCAACAACGTACAGAAATTAAAAAACAAATAGACAATTTATTAAAACAGGGAATTATACGGGAAAGTATTTCACCCTGGTCTTGCCCTGTCCATATTGTCCCCAAAAAACCCGACGCTTCAGAAAAGGTTAAATGGAGACTTGTTATAGACTATAGACGACTGAACGATAGAATTGTTGAAGACAAGTATCCTTTACCGAACATCAATGACATACTTGATAGATTAGGGCGCGCACAGTATTTTACAACCCTTGATTTAGCATGTGGTTACCATCAATTAGAAATGCACCCTAACGACATAGAAAAAACTGCGTTTACTACAGAAAGAGGTCACTGTGAGTTCCTAAGAATGCCGTTTGGGTTAAAAAATGCTCCGAGCACTTTTCAGCGGCTAATGGACCATATTCTTAGAGGGATAGATAACGTATTCACGTATTTAGATGACGTCATAATTGCAGCCACCTCTCTTCAGAGTCATAACGAAAAACTCAAGTTAGTACTTCAGCGATTCAGAATGCATAATCTCAAAGTGCAGCTAGACAAGTCAGAATTCTTACAAAAACATGTGAATTTTTTAGGACATGAATTGACTGACCAAGGACTACAACCTAACAAAGACAAGATAAAAGCTGTTTTAAATTTCCCCGTACCACGAACACAAAAGGACATAAAGTCTTTCCTAGGATTAGTAGGTTATTACCGAAAATTCATTAAAGATTTCGCGAAGCTTACAAAACCGTTAACAGTCTGCCTTAAAAAGAACGCAAAAGTTGTCCATAGTAATGAATTCTTAGACGCAGTTAACAAGTGTAAACAAATTTTGACTAATGCCCCGATACTACAATACCCTGACTTTGACAAACCATTTATCTTGACAACAGACGCATCTGACTTTGCGTTAGGCGCAGTTTTATCACAAGGCAATGTGGGTACTGACAAACCAGTAGCGTTTGCTTCAAGAACGCTATCAGAAACCGAGACTCGTTACTCGACAATAGAGAAGGAATTACTCGGGATAGTTTGGGCTATCAAATATTTTAGGCCTTATTTGTACGGTCGGAAGTTCACCATCTATACAGACCATAGACCCTTGACATGGCTGATGTCTTTAAAAGACCCCAACTCAAAGTTAACACGTTGGAAACTAAAGCTAGCAGAGTATGACTATAAGGTAGTTTATAAACAGGGAAAACAAAATACTAACGCTGATGCATTATCCAGAGCCAAAATCTTTCACAACAGCATAGATTCTCTAGCTGTCAATCTTGACGATAACGACGACGACGACATTATAAACAGAATATTTGAGAACGCTCGTAGACAAGCAGAGACAAATAACGACCAAGACGACAACAATGACGGACATAGCAATAATAATACCGATGTGCCTATTGACAATAATAACTACCCTGGAAATAGTCACGACGTGGAAGCAAGAAGTACCAATCATCCCCACACTGACAACGGAACAGACTCAATGAGCATTGTTACAACTGACCCTGACCAATTAGTCTCGACCAATCATACCCAACCCGATAATGAAAACAACGGCATCCCGATTTTATCTGATGCAATAGACAAACAACTGAAACAATTTTATATTAGGTCTACCCCGGGTTCAACATATAGAGTAGAAAATCGATCAACTAACTCTAGGACTGTGATTAAAGACGTTTTCATCCCCGTAAACAATACGGAACCCGAAATCATTAGGTTTCTAAAAGAGCACACAATAGCAGACCGTATCTTCCACTGCTATTTCTACGATGAAAATCTGTACTTGGCCTTCTCGAGAGTCTACACTACAATTTTCAATGACAGAGGTCCTAAACTTATAAGATGTACGTCAAGAGTTACCCTTGTTGAAAACAAAACTGAGCAACAAGAACTTGTTAAGCGATATCACGAAGGCAAATCGTCGCATAGAGGTATTCAGGAGACGTATAAACAACTCCACAGAAACTATCACTGGCCTAACATGCTATTGTCAATTCAAAGATATATTAATCAATGCGACATGTGTTTAAGAGCTAAATACGAAAGAAACCCCTTGAAACCCCCACTGACGTTAACAGAGACACCTACGAAACCATTTCAACATCTGTTTATGGACCTATATTCTACTGGAGGTGCGACATTCCTGACAATTATAGATAATTTTTCAAAATTTGCCCAGGCAGTACCGCTAAATGCTTCAAGCAGCGTCCATATCGCAGAAGCTTTATTACAAGTTTTTTCCATACTAGGATTACCTCTGAAAATCACCACAGACTCAGACACGAAATTCGACAATGACGTCATAAAGGAAATATGCGCTTCCCACGACATCAACATACACTTCACGACCCCCTATAATCCGAATTCCAATTCACCCATCGAACGTTTTCACTCTACCATTGCTGAAATAATAAGAATTCAGAGAATGACAAATAAAGATGACCCTATACAATTACTGATGAAGTACGCTATTATCGCATACAATAATGCCATTCATTCTACGACAGGCTATACACCGCGTGAGCTTTTATTTGGTCATACAGCATCCAGAAATCCGCTAGAACTATACTACCCTAAGGAGTTCTATCAAGACTATGTCCTTAACCATCGTAAAAATGCAGAAGCAGTACAGGATTGCATAGCAGCTCACGTATCTAAAAATAAAGAACAGGTGATAGAAAAGAGGAATCAGGCTGCTGAGGCGATCATGTTTAAGGTAGGTGAAACAGTCTATAAACAGGTTGCAAAGACTACGAGGAGCGACAAAACGAAGCCAGTATTTAAAGGTCCGTATAAGATCATTCACCTCCATCCTAACAATGTTGCCGAAATCATAGGAAGTCACCCCAACTCTAAATCCATCAGAGTTCATTTCAAACTTTTACGTAGACAACATCTTGTTCCAGGACCCTCGTCACAGGAACCTTCCTGCTCTACGCAACCGCCAACCTGACTCTTAACCCCGTAGATAACGTCAATGGCATCCTTTTATTAAAACAAGGTCAAATTTTGAAGCAAGTAGATACGTTTAGTTTGGCCTGCGTGTATAACGTATCCTATTTACACGAAACAACATTAAAACTTATGTCCTTATATGCCAATACTAAAGCTGTTGAAAATAACGAGCAATTAAATAGGGCATATAAAGATCAAATAGATAATAGCCTAAATTTAATAAGTAAGAAACTAGTGTTTATTGCACCGCACCATAGGTTTAGACGTGGTTTTATTAACGGTCTGGGTTCCATCGTTAAAACTATAACAGGTAATTTAGATTACGAAGATGCTATTAAATTCGAAAATGCTATATCAAAATTACGGAATTCAGTCAATAAAATTAATGTGTCCCAAAAGCAATCATTATTCATAGCAAAACATGCAGTTGAAGAGTATAGTAAACAGATCAAGTTTTTAGACGAGAACCAGAAAAAACTAAGCCTAATGTTAAGAAATACCACTTTTAATAATAATATTATATTAAATAGGTTGCACTTACTAGATTTATATATACAAATAGATTTCAGTCTACAATTGCTGTTAGACAAGTTAGTAATTTTAGAAGACGCCATGACCTTTGCTCAGTTAGAAGTAATGCACCCAAGCATTGTATCCCCACACATTCTAATAAACGAAATGTTAGCTATTCAGAAGTCATACAATTTTAGACCAGTGGATAGCATTACTATTAGCAATATACATAGCTTGGAAAAGTCTATTAGTGTAAAAGCTTATAGTACAGATCACACGTTAACGTTTATATTGGATATTCCTTCTATCGATACAAACCAATACGACCTAATCCATCTATACTCCATCCCCGACAAACAAAACCTGGCAATCATTCCTAAATCCAAATACCTCGTACTGGGCATCAACGAGTACTCGTACCTAGAAGAAGACTGCAAACGGATCACACAGGACACACAGCTCTGCACGTCGTTGAACACCCAGCCTGTTGATAAATCAGAAGACTGCATAATATCACTCGTGAAACACCAAAACACAAACTGCACACGAGCCAAGTTAGACCTAAAACAAGGAAGAATCCAGAAACTCCAAGACAACAAGTGGCTTATCATCCTGAAGGAAGAAGAAGTCCTAAGAACTAAATGTGGAACTAAATCTGAATACAAAAGGATATCAGGAATACACATCGCCAGTATCACAAGTGATTGCCAAATACAAGTACTTAACCGAACACTAACGACAAACAGCAATACTGTCGCAGCAGACGAAATCATACCACTTCCCAGTAAAGCTGTGATTCCAGAAGAGAACATCCAGTTCAACCTACAATTGGAAGATATATCACTGGACAGCATTCACGAACTGATAGAACGAGCCGACAGCTTACAAGAACCCACAATTGATTGGCAGACTATGATGGCTACGCCCAGTTGGTCAACACTAGGGATATACCTCATCCTGATGACAATCCTTCTATGGAAGCTTTGGCAGTGGAAACAGCGACGACCAATACAGGACCAACCTCGCACCGAGGACGCTGCGGGAAGCTGCGGGACGCGCTTCCATCTTAAGGAGGGAGGAGTTAGGGTATCGCCTGAGTAACGCAATCGCTGACTAATGCAGCGGATGCGCCCGTGCGTCATTAATAAACTGCACAATTGCAGAATGGCAGATTTTAGTAATACGTTTTAGTTAATAGAAATATTATAATTGTAAATTAGTCTTGTAGAACATTTCAATCAATAAACATTGTTTTAATTCAAATAAATATTTTTTAATAATAATCTCGTTCGCCGTAACTTAACTCACGATAAACCAAAAATATTTAATGCTCTTTTTTGGGGTCAAAGACCGCTGGTAGCGTAACTTGAAGTATGAGTTGAGAAAATCTGTTCTATTTTGTTTGTTTAATCGCGTTTAAATATCGCTAGCCATCATGTCCGTGAAGTTTACACAAACAAAAAACTGATTTTTGAACTGATATTTCAAGAAACCACACTACCTAAAGTCGTTGTCCGAACAAATACTTCATCATACCCATATTTTTTTCTTGTTTTGTCATATCGATACCCAGACGTCTGCGGAGTTTCGCTAATTAATTGAATTTGACACTGTAGTATCCTCATAGCTGCTGTAACGTTACGATAGGCTGGAGCGCCAGTCGTAAGTCACATTAAAATAAAATAAATTATTTAAAAAACAAAAAACCCGACTGCAAAAACACAATAATTGAAAAGGGAAAAACAAGTATTATAATTTATAATCTATATAATTTTGGTCTTGCAGGTGGGGACAATCAAAAGTTAAACCATATTTCAGGTTATTTGACTGTCCCCGCCTGCAAGACTAAAATTATATACATACGTACATACATACATACATACATACATACATACATACATACATACATACATACATACATACATACATACATACATACATACATACATGCATACATACTCTCGAAAAACATTACCCTCCTGAGGCAGTCGGGTAAAAAATAGAATAAGTAACAGAGATTAGAAAAAAAGGTTAGTACTCGTATGAGTAAGAGTTGAGTTCCAGGCTTCCAGTTCGAGTGTTCGATTGGCAGGCGGTAGTGGGACAGGATCGGCAGCCAATAGTGGAACAGTGCTAGCAGATGAGGCGGAGCACGAAGACGAGGCTGGTATTTCTCACGTGGGAGAGGATCATCCTCCAGCATTAGAAACCTCCCAGAGGTGTAGAAGAGAGTTTCTTTAAATTATTATATTTGAGCACATTAAAGTTTGTAAAAAAATACACTGAATTGAGTTAGAAGTAAAGAGACTGAACAAGGTTAAGAAACAAGATTTGACTGAAAAGGATTAAAAATCAAGAATGACTGAGTTATCACATTATTCAAATTATTTGTTTTGAATTCCTGCCAGGATAAATAAAAACGGTTTACATTGAGTACATAGCCTAACTAAATATAATCTGAAACTAGCCTTATCATGGCAGCTATAAAGCATAGAGAATGAAATCTAACAGATGACAAATTATGATGAAATATGTCAATGGATAAAAATATTCTAAGAATTTACAACTTGAGAAAACTAATAATATAAAATACAGTTTTGAGTGTAAAAACAGTTAATTGTGACTAAAGTTTTGCTTTTCAACTGTAGTGTTCATACATATGTAAGAAAGTGAGAGGCAACATGATTTCATATTTGCAACAAGGAAATAAAGTATAGAGATTATAACAAGATTTTTTGGACTTAGCAGCCCTTTAAGTAGTAAATATAATAAAAATGTGACTTTATGTAACAAAATACCATAATGCAAGTTCCACAGGATGGTATTTAAAAGAACATTTTAATTACAGTTACAAATACCGACCCACACTTAGCAAAGCAGTTTTTCTAAAACCGAAGCGGAAAAAGAACCCGAGGATTCAGTTTCTGAATCAGCAAGATTTTATCTCCTTGCTTATCTCAAACAATCTGCTAAACCATCAATTTAATTTCGTTTCTTTTTACTGACTTCAAAAAGGACCTCCAAAAAATTTTTGCCCATAATTTGTTTCGTATCTATTTTTGATTTCGTTATATTGGTTTATTTCGTTTGTATATACAAATATTAATATTATTTCATAATTTAGAGTAATTTTTTTTCTTGAAGTCGACTTTTTTAAATTACCGTTTTATTGTAATTAAATTATATAAATTTATTGTAATATTACCTCAACTGTCTTGTTTTAGCAATGGGTCACAACATAGGGTAACAAAAACAAATAGGAATTATTATCTAAATATATGAAAAAAAAAGGGTTTATAAAAATACATCGTAAAAAAGAACCAAAAAGTTGACGATTAAAAAGCCCTGACTTAAAAACTCATCAGTTTTCTATTAACATCGCTGCATAATTTATAACTTGTCCCATGTACTTACATATTGAATTCAATTTCAAGTTAAACAAAGTGCTTAATTGTTCAATTTGGGTACCGCTCATGTGCTTAAAACTTTAAAGTTACTTGTACTTGATCCAAAGTAAAGTAATGAATCATTAATCTTTTACGTACCGTGTTTACCCTTCCCGTCTGCTCCTTCTCAACTTAAGTTAGAGTAAATAATTTGTTTTTCGAGAAGATAAATAATCTAATATGCTCACAAAACGTATTGTTTCACGTTTGTATTTTCAATAGTTTTTTTTTTTTTGTAAATCTGGTCTGAATTCTTTTCATAAAGGAATCTTTTAAACTGTCGCGGTTCTAAAAGGTGACAGGTCTCCTGCAATATGCTGTTCTTCTCAAGTAACTATGCTGCCATATTTGGGTATTAAAATCAGGCATTTCAGAGACAATTTGATACTTATAAGGCTCACGACATTTGTCATAAGGCAAGTATCAAAGTTTCCCGGGTCGACGGCGCGTCGTATTCCACGCGCGCCTCAAAGAGATGTCGTCAGCACAAAAGTAGGGGTCCACTAGGGCCGATGCCTGCCGGGGTCGCGGGAAGGTACTTATGGGTCACCGAGGCCCCTGGCAATACAGGCAACAGGAAAAAATACGGGTGGGTTTTAGTCAGTAAGAGTCTGACACACCCTCCCGCTCCGCCCAGAGCGGGAGAAGTTATTTGATGATTTCCCACCATCAAAAAAAAAAAAGTATCAAAGTTTCGGAAAAAAACAGTTTATTACTATTAAATTCTTACTAGTAGCCCAAAATTTCGCATTTGTACCCTAGGACCAAAACCCGTCCTTGAAGAACAGTTAGGAACGTCTGAAAATTGCAGGGATTAAAGGTTAACACCTATTTTAAAGGGGTTGAGGCCTTAAAGTGGTTGGATTCATTTAAACAAAGCTGTTTCGTACGTAATCTCTACTAACATGACTTGAAAAAATATTTTGCAGTCTAATTCTTGAGGAAGGTTATTAAGCATCACGCTACGACTCTTAGGAGACGAGAAAAAAGAAAAAAAAAACAGAGTAAATGAAATAACAGCGCGAGCGAGCGATAATTAAAAAAAAATATTAAACAAAATTTTTATATTGTCGAAGTCGCGGGCAGAAGCTATAGTTAGTTATCTTGAGAATCAAAACATTTAGCTAGGAGTAGAAATATAAAGTCAAAAATGATTAAACTGTGAACTATTACGGTCATCAATTACAAAAACTTCGACTTTTTATCGCTACAGATTGAGCTTACGTCTCAGTCTAGCTGAGGAGCACGTCTGATGCTTATCTACGGGTAAATTGCTCAAGTAATTACTTTTGAACAAAGATGGTAGGTGAACGCTTTCAGGCACGAAGTATAGCCATGTTTATTTCGTGGGCATATATGAATATCAGCCTAAAGACGACGTACGTACCTATTGAGGTAAAGTTATTGTTCAGTATTAATAATGTTGTCACTTTTTTGTACGCACTAAAGTTTTTGTTACCTATGGTATGGTCATCATCATCATCTGCCGAACCTTTTCCCAACTATGTTGTGGTCGGCTTCAATCTAGGCGTATGAAGCTTAATACCATGTATTTTACATGGAGCGACTGTCTATCTGACGTCCACAACTCAGTTATTGGGTAATACGATACCCCTTGGTGAAACTGGTTGTCCGACTTTAGGGCTTGTGAAGACTCGTAACGACTGTCAAAGATCCACGAATGACTGCCGGGACCAACGGCTTTTTTTTTTGGGTGGGATTTCATCAATTAACTTCTTCCGCTCTGGGTGGAGCGGGAGGGTGTATCAGGCTCTTACTGACTAAAACCCACCCGTATTCCTTCCGTTGCCTGTGTAGCCAGGGGCCTCGGTAACCCTTTAGTACCTTCCCGCGACCCCGGCAGGAATCGGCCCTAGTGGACCCCTACACTTGTGCTGACGACATCTCTTTGAGGCGCGCGTGGAATACAACGCGCCGTCGACCCGGGCCTGGTCCTTACCAGATAGTGATCTACCCATTGCTCACCGTCCGCAAGCCCGCGCCTACGGTGGCCGGAAATCCGCCCGGGATTCCCGACGCCCAGGGCGTCTCCTGCGGTGGCTAGGGGCGAGAGGGCGCGATATTTGGCTTTCCCTCAACCATCCCGCCTCCTCCTTCGCGAGCATTACTGCTTCGCAGTAGGAGGCGACAGCTGCCCATGCCTTCTCGCTCCGTACCATGGCCAGACGCGAGAGATCTCTGCCGCTGATCGCCTCCACAAGGACACGGCGATGCTCTGCTCAAGCCGGGCAGACCTCCACCGTATGCTCCACCGTTTCCTCTGGACGATCCACACAGTGGTGACACCCGGTAACAGTACGTCTGGTAGTCCTGTTACTGGTTAACACGATACCACCTTGGTAAGACTGGTTGTCAGACTTTCGAGTTTCTGACTACCCGTAACGACTGTCAAAGATCTACAAATGACAGCCGGGACCAACGGCTTAAAGTATTTTCCGAGACACGTAGGGGTCTTGGTATGTAAAGATGGTCACCCATCCTCGGACGACCGCGGCAAGCGTAGCTGAACCTGATCGAACAACCCGTGCGGCTGTTATTACTTAGTATTATGTACGACACATACATTTGTTTATTATTTTATTTATAATTTTTTCGTAAGTGTTATGTATCCTTGTATTTTTTTTTATTAGAATCTTGTATTTTATAAAGAAACTTAGCAATTAGGGTGCTCCGGCAGAATGATAAGGAGAAAGGAAGGATTGTTCTTGCAATAACTTTACTTTATTATTTCTTCTTAACCTTTTGACCGCCACAGTCATGTATAGATGAAGAACCAAAATGTGCCCAGCACGCCACGGTCACGACTACATGGCAGATTTTAAGGAAAAATTCGTAGCTTGGCGCCGAGGGCACGTTTTTACTTTTTTGACGTAGCGGTCAAAGGGTTAAACTACTCTTCGTAGATGTAACTGCTTGAGCACAATTTTTTGCTTACATTTATAATAATACTATAATATTTTGTAATCTGTCTATTGTAAAGAGCCCAAAAAGACAGGCTCTCTAAACGTCAACGAATTATAACGTTGCTAAATTGTACAACTGTGACGAATGAAGTGACAGGTATTACGTTGAATCGGTTACTTGTTAGCTCTCTCGTCACGTGTTTTTAGGGTTCTTTACCCAATGGGTAAAACGGGACCCTATTACTAAGATTCCGCTGTCCGTCTGTCTGTTTGTCTGTCCGTCTGTCACCAAATTGTATCTCACGAGCCGTGATAGTTAGACAATTTAAATTCTCACCAATGATGTATTTCTGTTGCCGCTATAATAACAAATACTAAAAAACAGAATAAAATAAATATTTAAGGGCGCGTACAACAAACATGATTTTTTTTGCCGTTTTTATAGAAAATGGTACAGAACCCTTCGTGCGCGAGTCCGACTCGCACTTGGCTGGTTATTATTGTTTACGTTTATTTAACTACCAACGGAGTAAGGTGGGTAAATACAGGGTGTAACAAGATCCTTCACGAAGCCTTCATCTACGTATTCTGTTACATAAAACTAAGTAGGTAACTTTTAGCAAATGTAATTGCTGGGAAACGACTTTAATTTTTGGTATGAAAATTCGCTGTATACGGTGGTAGAGCGCTACGTAACGCACGGATTTTCTTTTTTTTTTATGAATGCGTGCAACGGCACAGGGATCATACTCGTAGTTGAGTTATATATTTAAAACTGAGAGCAGTGGTGGCCCGTTGATAACGGCCGTGTCTTACAAG
Organism: Atethmia centrago; assembly: GCA_905333075.3. Classification (NCBI taxonomy): domain Eukaryota; kingdom Metazoa; phylum Arthropoda; class Insecta; order Lepidoptera; family Noctuidae; genus Atethmia; species Atethmia centrago. Next base: position 5,985,680 of record HG995375.1, read on the forward strand.
TTGTAAGGTCGTAGGTTCGAACCCATACAGGCACTTTACTTTGTGTAAATTATTTCATCACCACTGCTCTCAAAACGGTAAAGGAAAACATCGTGAGGAAACCGGCATGTCCTAGAAGAAAAAAACGAAGACATGTGACATCTACCAACCCGCACTGGGCCCGCGTGGTGGATTATGGTCCACTCCCCCTCTCACAGAGAGGAGGCCTGTGTCCCAGTAGTGGGAACATTATAGGCTGATTATGTATTTAAAACTTGTTTTCGATTTTTTTATGTTTAAACAAAAAACATGTTGCTGTCATAATATTAACCTTAATATGTAAATTGTAAAAATTGGAAATAAAGATTATTATTATTATTATTATTATTTTCTTTTATTTCATTATTTACACAATATAATTATATTTTTAAATATTAGAATATACAAAAATATATAAAAACATTTAAAAATATAAAAAAATGGTGGCCCACCGGTATCGGGAACAGGGTCCAAGCTACCGGCGGTCAGGGCTCCAGAGAGAAGAACCTCCTAACAATGCGGGCCGTGTCCAGAAGTACCGCTTTCTGAATCAAGCCCTTAATCCAGCCGTCCAACGAGAGCCTCCTTAGGTGTTGGTCGAGGCTCTTGGCAATTATTATTATTATTAATTATCTCTGTACCATATCTTCATTATCTCTGTAACCAGAAAGTTTCCAGGTATGGTCATAATAACTGGAAGAACTGTCGGCTTCGTTAAGGATATTATTACACTAGTTTAAATAAGCTGCAATTCAGCGATCCTCTGTTGAACAAGCTAGCTTTTTGGAATCTAAAAACGATACTTTCAACGGCAACTGGACTTTTTTTGTCAAAGCCAGCACTAATGATGGCCTCCATTTAAAGACGAAAAAGATACTACTTTCTTGGTTCAATAGTTCAATGTCAAAGTAGTTACTTGGACAGAGAATCGTTGAGGCAAAGGACATCTTTTATTGATGGCCGTAATATGTCTGGCTTGTAAAGTGGTAATTGAAAGTTTTTTTTTAAGTCAGTCTTTTTTTGTAAGTATTATTATGAACTGCGTAGGGGATAGCTCATTTCTTCATAAAATATTTGCTAGTCAGCAAGGTGGTTGCTGCCTAGGGTGTCTCGGATGATCATTTATGTATTACCATTCGTGAAGGCTGTTTTAAACTACGCTGACGCTGATTTCCTCAGGGTTCTCATCTCGCACCAGTTCTGTTTTCGCTCTTCATCAGATCATCGGCAAACATTAAATATTTACAGTGATGGATTTGATCTGTAATGTTAACGACATTACAGATCAAACCCATTACTGTAAATATTTAATGTTTGCCGGTGATCTTAAAATTTATAGAACTATCAATTCAAATGTAGATGTTATTCTAATTCAAGAGGATTTAGATAGAATTGAGTAATGATGCCATTTGAAACGAATGAAGCTTAACGTATAAAAATGTAGCCACATACGGTTCAATAGCAGTGCTGACACATACAATTCAGTGCTGTCTCATATAAAATAAAAGAAAAAAAAATGAGAGTCTGTATAAATGAAGTCCGAGAACTTGGTAACATCATGGATGACAAAGTTGACTTCAGAAGTCATATTGATAACATCATCACAGGATCAGCAAGGTTACTTGGATTTCTTAAGAGAAGCACCAAAGGCTTCAAGCTATAGCACTAAAATTGTGTTATATACTCGTAATACCTTAGTTCAAAGCCACCTTGACTTTGCCAGTGTCATGTGGAACCCGCACTATAACGGAACGGTGTACTCGCAAAGATTCTAAAGCATCAAGAGGGTCTTCACGAAGTATCTAATATACGTATAACTTCGGTAAAATATCTTCCAATGCGTTCATGCAGCGGAATTTAGCTGAAACGCACATTTGCACGTTTTTTTGTAATACGTTTGTTAATCAAGAATACAATTATATACTTATCGCATTTAAAAACACCTGCTTATTTGTTGTACTACTGGATGAAAAATACTTTCGAATGTAATTTATGCTGTAGGTACTAACCAAGCTTTTTGTCAATAATTGGAAGGCCTATTACCAATAAAATTTTGAAGCTTCCAAACAATAGCATAACGAAGGGCCCTGCTAGATAGAAACCGATATTAAATGCCATTTCTGTCGTTCTCGTTTCTAGCGGAGGTACATTTTATATTTTCGTTCGATTAGACAGGTAAGTCTACACCGGTTTCGTTGTTGTGGCTCAGGGAGGCGAGCTAGGTGGAAACTCGTGCTATTTTCATGTTAATATTATGAGATTATTTGGGTAGATTGAGGTATCCCAAAATTCCATGTATTCGTATAACCGCGTCATTATGACATTTCATTTATTACTTCTTTCATAGAAGACTATGAAAGTAAGTAGTAGCACGTCTTGTCTTTTGAAATTTGGTTATAAATGACAGTAGTATCCAAGTAGTATGGTAATAGTAGTACTAGTAAGAATTTCTATAGCGATGAGTTGACTTAAAAAACAAATGTAGAGTTCGTTTTCGAACTACGGTCATTTGAGTGAGGTTCTGGTTCAGATTTGCATGAAAATGATAAATGTTGGTGGTTTGAGAGGGAGAGGAAGGACAAAGAAAAGATGGATGGTAGTGTAACGAATGATAAGAAAGAGAAGGGAGTTAATGATAGCGTGACGGTTGACAGTGAAGAATGGAAGAAGAAAACGTGTTGCACCGAGCACAGGTAACATGGGACAAGGGAAGATGATGATAATAATGATTTGAGGTGAACTTTATAGAATAGCACTTCTAATCTTCTGACCTTTAATGAACAACCCAATTCTATATCACGATATCTGAATCTAAACCCAAATAACAGAACATGTACCGTGCTGTGTTTTCCAAGTATTATTACGTTATTTCGGCATTCGACATGTTTATAGCTTCGCCACGTGTTAGCAACAGTCGGAGGTGCGAGTTGTCGTGACAAAGTGTATTAAGAAGGTTGCTTTAGGTATCGGTACGTTGGTCTAAGTTATAAGGAATCATAAAAAGGATTTGATATAATTTAAAGAAATTTGGAAATTATCAACAAAATTTTGGTAACCTTTGTGATTCTAATGTAATCGATATTGATTTTAATCCAGCACGAATTCCTTTGGGGCAATGTTTATAAATCCCATTAGTAGTGTCAAGTATAATACCAGATGTTTATTTACCGAAAAATGCATCGACTTTATTGTAGTTATTTTCCCAAGTGTAAAGGGCAGTACGATTGTTTTCTGATTAATAATATTGGTGGAATTGATTTGTATATTTATAAAAAATATATATATTATATTAATAATATAAAGAAAAAAAAAATACTGTACAAAGGAGGACTTAATGCCTGAGGAATTTTCTATCAGTCAACCTTAGGCTGATGTAAAGACAAAACGTGGCAGGTGAAACGTTTGGCACAGAAAGCACGAAAATAACTATAGAATAATGACCTATGATGATATGAATTATTGCTGCAAGCATCGTCAATATGAGTTGAAAAGATACACACATTCACATGCACACACACACTCACATACACTATTTTAGGAAATTAATCTCTAAGTTTATTTTTCTTTTATTTACTTATAGTATTTTTTTGTTTAAATTCTATTTTATTTTTGTACGCCATTTCATAATTTTTCATTGAAGAGCCGGATCTCCTAGCACAGATATATCTTTTACTTAAAAGGTGGTTCCTATGTAAGATTTATTTAAAAGTCGTACAAGTTTCTGCAAAAAACGTTTTTTTTTTAATACAAGAAATACAAATACATAATAAGAAAAATTAAATTACAACTGGTCATAAAAAAAACAGGCAAAAACCCATATTAGGTACATAAAATTAAATTTCAAAATACACGAATGAGGAGATAAAAATAAACGAATGAGGTAAAAAAAAAAACAATTTGTAAAGGCCACAGAATTAAAATTAAAATAAAATGTTAAATGTGATTAAAATAAACGCATGAGCAAGTACCAATTATAAACACAGAATTGAAATTAAAATAAAATGCCAAATTTGGGTCACAAAATTAAATTAATATTAAATTGAAATTGAAGTCCTTTGATTATCAGGTAACCGACTTAACAAAGGACCTCCAAAGCGAGGATGAGATCCTATCTGCTACAGTCTTCAAGATTTCGTTGCGGCTGCCACACGTACTGCAGATCAGGGACTACCGTCCTTTTGCGAATGGCATAAAAGCCATCAGTGCGAAACAGCGCGAATTTCCCCGATACGCTACAAAAACGTGGCAGCCTCATCAGCATCGCAGCATCATCCCGACGATATTATACTGGATGCGCAGGGCATCCAGCGATCTTTTAGTGTGACAGACACACATACGTCCAGTGTAAAAGCTTACACTGGAAGAGATTAAGTTACTGAGATTTAACTTCTTCGGAGCAACGGGGTTTTTACTGCAAAATGTACTGTAAGCACAAAAAATAATAAAACACGACCGGGTACAGTACGTACGTAATACATAAATAATAAATAATTTATTTATGGCACAATTTGACAATGTCACGCGAGCCATGTTTGTGCCAAAACAAATTTATTTATCGCACAATCTCGATAAATGCGGAACAAATTTAAATGTCCTGACGGTTGAAATGCCATTTCCGATTATTATACTTTTTATTTACCTACATCGAGTTTACTTACGTTATTGTAGGATCTGTGCACTTCAATATAACTACTAAACGGAACAAGGTCTAAAGTTCATCCTCCTTTGAAAAGGGAGGGTCCTTCGACCAGACGAGTCTTGTCTGGTAGGTCAACTGCCCGACGATTGATGTCGGGACGTTGTATATACATATATGTATGTATTATGCTAGTTGCCCGGCAAACTCTGCTTGTGCGATGCAGGATTTTTGGGCGACGTCATTGTGTTGCTTAATTTGCATGTGGCGATGTAAAAAAATTAGTGTTAAGTTATTTTTTTAATAGAAAGTGGATTCATCACCATTTACGCAACTGCAATTACACCACTCGGTAAAAATATTTTGATAGCTTAAAGACATTTTTCTGGTCTGCAAATGCATCCACGCCTCAACAAATCCTATCGGATCACCTTTTTGATACCACTTTGGTACACAACAGAACAAAGGGAACTCTTTTACAAAGGGAAATATTTAATTGATCCTCTAAAAACTTATTGACCTTCTAATGATGCACACTTTTTTAAATAACTGAGCCTCTTTTTAACTTTCTGCCCTTTTTTTCTTCACTGTTGGTCGCAGTAACTAAGCTAGGGTATCTCGCCCAGATGGGCTACGTTAGGTTGGAACTGTGAGCAACCATGAGGGAGCCGAAATAGTCGCAGTAAATAAAATAGGGCACCCCGACCAAATGGGTTACGTTAGGTTAGATCTGTGACCAACCCCGAGCGAGCCGAGCGACCGAAGCGAGCGGTGCCGGGGCTGCACCCGACAAGCGCATCATCCAAGTTGATCGCGGTTACTTGGCTATTTAGTATTTTTAGGACCCCTAAATGGTTAACAAAATGAGGCGCAATCATTATATTAGAGTGTTCAATAATATTTTTGGAGCGCAATGTGGGAATTATTAGAGGTTTGGTTAAATACATGCCATTAACCAGTCAAACTGAATAAGAACGAATTCTTATTGGAGGAGAAGACCGAGAAAGTCAGAATTCCATTAAAGTATAAAATACTGCAAAGTGGTGTACTGTTCGTATTTGGCACATTAACTTAATGGTACGACGCGATTTTCCTCCAGCAGGGTAAATAAATCAGCTTGCTACCTTAGTTTTGAGATCGCTATGGTGCATTAGTATTGGCAGGTAAGATCGATTACAGGTAATGTTTTGTACAGTACTTTTGAGAAAAAACATATTGTTGAAACAGGAACCAAGGGCATTGACCCTTGGTTCATGTTAGAAGTTTGAACTGCTTTGTGATCGCTTTGTAAATAAATATAAAATTCTGCTCCCCCATGCGATGTAAATCATGATACGAATGTCATCATCTTTCGATACTAGCCGAGTTTTGATTGACTAATTTGAACAAAAAAAAAATTAGACGTTACTAAGATAGTTGGACATATACCCTCGTGGACATTTTTGTGAGTAATGATGAGTACTATAAACATGCAGTACATTATTTTATGTATCATCAATAGTTTTCCCAGCGAGCGCCATATAATGACTTTTATAGGCAAATTTTTGATGCCTTGGGTTACATTATTGTAATTTTCGTAGATAACTCTAATTTTTTTTTAAATATTATACAGTACATGTTACTCGCTGTTAATGTAGCTTTCTATATGCGATAGAATTTTTAAAATTAATTAAGTCGTTTCTGAGTTTATCCATCACAAACAAACAAACAAATAAATAAATATTTTCTCTTTATAATATTAGTGTAGACCAATAAAGCTCTACTGCTGAGCATGAGTTATCGGTTCGAGTTCGATTCCCGGGTCGGGCAAAATGTTATTGGGTTTTTCTATATGGAATTTCTCAGTATCAGCCCGTAGTCTGGATTTCTGCCCGGTTGATGGCAATAGGCTCGCCCCCTATTACATGGTATTTAAACATAACTGGCGAAATGTGGGTGTACTACAAGTACACCTCTGCCCATCCCTTCGGGGAAGCAAGTCGTGATGTTATGTTATCAATATAGCTTTCCACGTAAACTTGATACAAAAGCTTACTACCTTTCTTCAAAGTAACCTCCTGCTACTTACCGCCTGTCACTTACAACGCCTGTCTTAGAACTCACTTTATTGCTTGTGCTGATGAACTATCGGCTAATTGCCACTAAACCCCACTTTATGTACCTACAGCTCTGTCGTGAAACTTTTACTGCCGCGATATGGGTCGCCGGTTGTGTTATTACGGTCAGACGAAATTAAAATGATGAATGGAATTATTCTTCGGGTTCATTTGAGAGAAATGTGGAATGAAATGGGTATTGATCCTTTAATCCGGTGTTGGTCCTTTTTGTATTAAATTTATGTGAAGACACATAATTAATACTGCAGTTTTTTTTTATAACTTGTCTCTTATGCTAATATTACGTTAGGAATACAATAATTTAAATTCTCAACCTTGTTGCAGTAGAAATATGTTTTAATTATGTTTTATGGTTTAAGAATATCATGCATTTTAATGCATGATATTCTTCCATTAATTTGCGTGATAATATGCATAATCAATCTATAATGTTCCCACTGCTGGGACACAGGCCTCCTTTTTTCGAGAGGGTGTGGGCTGTAATCTACCACGCGGGCCCAGTGCGGGTTGGTAGATGTCACATATCTCCGAATTTTTGGTTCTAGGACATGCCGGTTTCCTCACGATGTTTTTTTTCCTTTACTGTTTTGAGAGTATTTATGATTAAATTATTTACACAAAGTAAAGCGCCTGCCTGGGTCCGAACCCACGACCTAGGTACAACTCATTAGTCGGGACCGTCACCAGTGTGCTTCCATTTATTCGAATAAAAACTATAAATCAAACTTGAATACCTCAAATAGTTAGAAATAAAATTAGGTAATAGAGAAATCTATTTAGGTGGTAACATAACTTGATTTATAAAGACAGAACTAACTTTGACTTGCTGAGGAGTCGGTAAGGGAGAAATAACGAGGTGATAGTAAATAGTTACTCGTATATTGAATGTACATTTAAGAAGAAATAACAGAAAGGAACCTTTCTGAAGGGACCTTTCTGTTATTTCGATAAATTAATTATTTACCTACTAGTAAGTAGAGGGTAATGATTATTGACCGAGCGAGTGAAGCGTAAAGTCTGGCAATATTTGCTTTCCTCAGTGCTTCACCGTCAGTTTGTTGGTACTCCTCTACAGGTCGTATTTTACAACTGACCTGGACGAAACTAGCTACACAGGTTTTTCAACTTTACAGAATTTACTTCCTCCAAAAAGGGACAAAAGGAGGCTACTTGATATCTCCGCCTTATGAGATCCGATTTCAATGGTTCTTTTTTATTTGAAAGGTAGTAACTTTAAGTTGGTCTCTTAGAAATTTGGTGAAGATCCGATGAGGATCTTCGCCATCGTCGTCGCCTTTGGGTAGGGATTGATGGAGCACCTGGGACCACCTTTTCATCACAAAACCAAGCTGCAGCGGCCTACAAATTTTTACCCATAAACCCTTCATTTTGCGTGTCCGACACGCACGTGGCCGGTTTTTTTTTAAATTTGAATTTGACTTATTGAACGTTGTCATGTTTTTTTATAGGAAAAAAGGAGGTTAGTCGCCGTCAGTTCATAGAAGAGCGTTGGTAGAATAAAATATTTTCGGACCCAATCGCTGAAATTACAACCGCACGCTTGGGCTTGTGGCTCAATAATAACAGCCGCACGTGTCAATCGAGCAGGTTAAGCTACCCTTGCCGGGGTTGGTCCGTGGATGGGTGACCATCATTACATACCAAGACACCTCCGTGCCTCGGAAAGCACGTTAAGCCGTTGGTCCCGCCTGCCATTCGTGGATCTGTGACAGTCGTTACGGGTCGTCAGAAGCCCGAAAGTCTGACAACCAGTTTTACCAAGGGGTATCGTGTTACCCAGTAACTGGGTTGTGGAGGTCAGATAGGCAGTCGCTCCATCTAAAATACTGGTATCCAGCTGCATTCGATTAGACTGGCAGCCGACCCCAACGTAGTTGGGAAAAGGCTAGGCAGATGATGACGCTGAAATTACAAGTTACATTTACAAGTTTTCATTTTGCGAACAAAAAACATAGTAAATATCCCGTTTTAAATAACTTTCGTGGTATATTAATTGTTGCAAAAAGTTTGCGCTCGCGAGGTCTACTGTTCGCAGAACTACTGGTAATACAATTAATAGTATAATTTATTTAGGTATCCTATGATTACCTAAATAAAAAAGCGGGCAAAAAATGCTCCTAAGTATTTCTTTGAATATCGCCATATTCAAAGAATTACTCAAGATCATTATTCGCAAGCTTTTTTATCTCCACACCAAACTTGCAGTCTTTTGACTCTTTGAAAACGCCTCCTTTGTTCCCAACATTAAAAATATTCTCACAAAGCTGGCTGGCTGGAAAGCCAGAAAATAGCTAGCTTTTTTTCATTTTTTTGCATTTGTCGCCTGCATTTGACACTTGGTTAGTATTTTATAACCACTTTGGTCCTTTTGAAGCTTTTGATTTATTTTTCATAAATTTTTCTAGTCATACTGATAGCCCAATCATGGACAGCGTCTGTAAGGTTACATGGCAAACCAATGCAATTATTAGATTCTAAGTCCTGTTCATATTTGATTGTGTTTTATCGTCTTAGAATCACAGTTTTACTAACAATACTCGTACCTACCTATTAAGAACAAAACTTAACATAGATAGACAAGATCTAAAGAAAGAAGCTAGAACGTAGCAGTTGGCGTTCTGTAGTTTTTACCCCCATAGGAAGAAGGTGTGAGTTAATGTATGTGTATGTATAATGTAGTTCACACAAGACTAATATTGCTAACTTAACGTCTAAACCCAACATATCGTCAATCAAATTATAACTTGTACGATAATAATAGTCTGGAAACTAAACAGTTAGTCTGTACACAGAAAACTCCCTTGTGGCATCCCTCGGAGAAATCAGCTTCGATGTCAATAATAACTTATAAATTATTTATTGGTATTGGTGAATGCATCTTTATTGTATTGATTTATGATGGTTATAGGTGGCGCTATCGTCAAATATAGTGTCAAGTATCAATTTTCAGAATTTGGAAGACATTTCTTTTGCAATTGCCTCTAATGCACGAGGTTGTCGAAGCTTTAAATGCGGGCAAGTAAATGATAAATGATTTATTTTCTGTAGTTTGTACAAACACTTTTACACGTCAATCATATTTTTAACATAAAGCTAGATGAGGTCGACTTTTCCTATCTGACTACTCTGAGAAGAAAGGCCGAAACAAACTCAGAGGTCACAGTCTCCTTTAAAGTCCAGACATAATCTTGGTCAGATCATGTGAAGGCCATGTAGATTGGTGTGTGAAATGGCCCTTTTGAGGAAAGAACCACACAGTTTGAGTGGACCTGTCCAGTCCAGTACCAATGTGAATTTATCAATTTTGATGTCTTTTCTGAATTGATCTTGGACTTTACTGACATCGGAGAAGGCAAACATAAACCTGGACTTATAATTAATATAAGTCTGAAATCGCCAACCCGTCGAGACGCACGGTAACTCGAGAGTTATCGTGCAAATGGTGAACAATGCTCTTCCTGCCTTCTCCTTCTTTGTATGAGAAGAGGCCTTTGCCCTGCAGTGGGACAGTGAGAGGCTGGTATTATTATAATAAAATAATACATAATCAGCCTATAATTACACAGGCCTCTGTGAGTGAGAGGGAGTGAGCCGTAATCCAGCACGCTGGCCCAGTGCGGGGTTGGTAGATGTCACATGTCTTCGAATTTTTGGTTCTAGGACTTGCCGGTTTCCTCACGATTGTGTTCCGTCACCGTTTTTAGAGCAGTGGTGATGAAATAATTTACACAAAGATAAGCACCTGTCCAGTTTCGAACTTACGACCTACTGTACCGGTCAGTCCCCATTGACTCCGAATAGGAGTTTCACTCCTCCAACCGTCAGTCCCCACTGACACCTATTCGGTGTCACGGCCATTACCACTGGGCCACCACTGCACTTAATTTAGTACTATCAATATACTAATAAAAGAATCATCATCTGCCTAGCCTTTTCCCAACTATGTTGGGGTCAGCCTCCAGTCTAACCGGATGCAGCTGAATACCAGTATTTTACATGGAGCGACTGCCTATCTGACCTCCACAACCCAGTTACTGGGCAACACGATACCCCTTGGTAAGACTGGTTGTCAGACTTTCAGGCTTCTGACGACCCGTAACGACTGTCAAAGATCTACAAATGACAGCCGGGACCAACGGCTTAACGTGCTTTCCGAGGCACGAAGGGGTCTTGGTATGTAAAAATGGTCACCCATCCTCGGACCAACTGCGGCAAGCGTAGCTTAACCTGATGGATCGACCCGTGCGGCTGTTATTACTTAGCCACAAGCCCCTCCATCAATATACTAATATAAGAATGCAGCTCCTTAAATAAAGCTGGACTGTAAGTCCACCGAGAACAAGAACATAATTATATTCTACTTTATAATAAATACCTAAGTCGTGAAGATTTCCACGAAGGTTAGCTTACCCGGACTGTCCACTTATTTAATTAAGTACTGCCTCGTTGGTCTAGTGGGCGCAAGTGCTACTGCTGAGCACGAGGTCCTGGGTTCGATTCCCAGGTCGGGAAAAGTGTTATTGGATTTTTCTATCTGGAATTTCTCAGTAGCAGCCCGTAGTCTGGATTTGTACCCGGTTGATGGCAATAAACTCACCCCCTATTAGATGGAACGTAAACATAACTGGCGAAATATGGGTGTACATCTGTGGCCAACCCTTCGGGGAAACAAGGCTTGATGTTATGTTAATTAAGTACAGCCACATGTTAAACCCCTGTTTTACAGAACATTTTCATTAATATAAACACTCCAGTAAAGCCTGCGAAATAATAAACAATCTTATGCCCGCATGATGTCACCAAAGTGGACGTAATTTGGACCCTAGGATCCGATTGTTTAAAGAGGACCCACGCTTTTGTGTAAGCTGTGCCTTCAAAGCCTCTTCCGAATCCTCAAACGTTATCCGTCCGGTTTCCTTTCTTATCTTTGGATATCTTTCGGATCCGGAATTCCGTTTGAGCTGTTTTTCTGCTTAAAAGCCTGCAGCGTTTGAAGTCTTTTCTGTTTTTTGTACGTTTCATGTTCCTTAACAATAGCTATTTTATGTATTGTACTTTTTTTTGCAACAAGGTAGTTATTTTTGGTCTTTTTGCAGTTTTTCCTTCAAGAGAAAGTCGTCAACTGACCCAAACTCTCGAGTTAATTAAAATTAAGCATCGATAAAGAAATTAATGAATATGTTGACTTTGTACTTGATATCATTTTCATAATCAGCCGATAATATTCCCACTGCTGGGACACAGGCGTCCTCTCTGTGAGTGGAAACGGGCCATAAACCACCACGCGGGCCCATTGCGGATCCTAATATCATAACTGAAGTTAAACCCATGAAATACCTCGTGCTTTAGAAGATAAAAAAAAATCACTTTCTATTCCCTATAGAACCTCTTTCATTCGGTGGCAGAGGTACAGATTCCATTGCGGAGTGCCTTTCAGAGCAAGGTATAAAAATTGCAACGCTCTCGAGCACTCAGCTTTCAACGAATTTAGCCGTATGAATACGATCTTGATCAACCTGACTTATAATATTCGGATATGATGGCCTAGAAATAGGTGTAAAGGATTTTGATGTGGCATTCAAATAGACATAATGTATGTGAAAATGATAAGGCGTTATGTTAATGTTTAGTCTTTATAGATATACGCATAAGCTGCATTATACTTAATATTATCATGCCATATTAAAATTGAGCAGTGGTGGCCCAGTAGAAACGGCCGTGATGAGTTGTAGGACGTAGGTTCGAACCCAGGCAGGCACTTTACATAACATACATACATAATCAGCCTATAATGTTCCCACCGCTGGGACACAGGCCTCCTCTCTGTGAGAGGGAGTGGGCTGTAATCTGCCACGCGGGCCAAGTACGGGTTGGTAGATGGCACATGTCTTCGAATTTTTGGTTCTATCTAAGACATGCCGGTTTCCTCACGATGTTTTCCTTTACTACCTACAGGCACTTTATTTTATGTAAATTATTTCATCAACACTGCTCTCAAAACGGTGAAGAAAAACTTCGTGAGGAAACCGACATGTCCTAAAACCAAAATTTCGAAGACATGTGACATCTAACAACCCGCACTGGGCCCGCGTGGTGGATTGCGGCCCACTCTCTCTCGAAGAAAGGAGGCCTGTGTCCCAACAGTGGGAACATTATAGGCAAATTATGCTATTACAATTAGTGAAACTTGGAAACACATGCAGCAGTGGCCGCAGTGGGTCTAAATTAAATACCTATACAATGAATAAATAAATAAGCCTTTTTATTCATTCTCATTTACTTATGCAGTTTTACAATAATTTGATTAGCATGCCAATGGGCTTGGGGGCTTGATGGGTTTGGTTGATGGCAATAGGTGCGCCCCCTATTACATGGGACTTAAAAACATAATTGGCAAAATGTGGGTGTACTATAATAGGTAGGTACACTTCTGCCCAACCCTTAGGGAAACAAGGCATGATGTTATGATTAGCATGCAATACAGTTAATATACATAATATACTTCAATTTATTAAGTTTGGAATATTTTTTATTTAATATTAAGTATAAATGTATTTTTTGCTAACAATTATTTTAATTTATTTGATTTTCAATGTATTGTTACATTTAAATAATATTTGATTGAATTTAAACGAGAACCTCTCTGTTGGGTTGAAAAAATCTCCATTTTTAATTAAATACCTACTGCACATTAATTTATTTAAATGTATTTGTATGTAGATTTGTTCGAGAACTTGTCTTTAAGATTACCGTTATTTTATTTCTGTTTTGCGAATCATTAACCAGTAGGTAGAACGTTTACTATAATGCCCAAAACAACACTTAATCCACAACCCGAAAAGGCCAAAATTTTCAGCAAACCGATAAATATATTAGATAAGTCAAACTCGTTATCGCGAATCGTTTTGAAGAAACAACCCGACAAAGATATTCCTACATTTCCTTCAGTTCTTTACGAAGTTGCCATCCTTAAAACTTTAATAAAGACTCCTTCGTTGCGATATTTCTGTAACCCATAAACCGTTATCAAAGCCCCTTTTAAGGAGAATTTGTGATCCCTGTACAGTTCCTGCACAGTTTACGACCCCTGCATCCTCTGGTTCAACTATTTAATTAGCTAGTTAGCCTACAGTTCGCAGGTTACGGTTGAGAATATGGTCCTCAGGTAGTACCTACTTGGGAGATGGAAGGAATATTTCCCTTCTTGGGTTAAAGGATTAATTTTGCAGCCGAAAATGGAAATCTTATGTGATTTTTTTGAGAGAATTTGAAGGAATTTGGTTTTGGTTTAAATGTACTCGTCAAAGTTTAGGTATAATTGGCTTTATTTGATTTTATTCGACTTTATTTGATTTGATTTTATTTAATCTGACATGATTTTATTTGATCTTATTTGGTTTTATTTCATTATTGACTTTTATTTTATTTAATTATTTTATGTTTGGCAATGGGTGTGATTTACGTGAGATTAACGAATTTATTATTCTATCAAAAATATATTTATGAATTAATGAATGAAATGCACCGATCCCAGCGTAGTTAAACCAGACTCGATTGCTCGAATGAACCCAAGGATTCGCACTAGTCCCTGGAGCCTCATGTTTCATGGGCCTACAGAGAACATTGCATATCAAAGAGTAGACCGGGGGGCGCGGTAATGGTCAGGAAGACGTGCCCTTAGGATAGGAAGGATTATTAGAACCTACCGGATATGCATCCTTGGGCAAGCAATGGAATAGTGGAGAGACGGGTAATTTATCTATGGGAGAGATCTTTTAACAACGTCGCCGCCAGGTTGGCTCAGGTCCAGTTATTATTATTATAACGAAAATATAGGAAACAAAATATAATATTTTTAAAACTGTATATGAATATTCTCGTCTTATTTTCACACAGTGTACGTAATGATGCTTTGTTCATGTTCTTTATTCTTATTAACTTAAAAGGCGAGATGCATTCCTTTGTAGTAGCTAGATCATTAAATCTTGCTTCTAGTAGATTGAACATTCGATACCGTTCTTTATTCAGTATGAAGTGTCTATGAAGCAAGACAACAGTTCATCTCTCTTTCAAACTGACGTTAATTATAGCCCTGAGATTACACCTACACCATATTCGGCTATAAAGTTTTAACTTGTTAACTATTTCGTTGATAATAGAGACATCTTGTCTTCCTTTGTAATATCATGTCCAAGTTATAGTCAAACTTATGCTAAAGGAACAAGTTCTATTTTGGGTTATTAATTTATTGAAACAAAGGGAGCTTTGAATTATTGTTGCTGTGGCTTTCAATGTTTTAATCAAATATTCAGAGTAGAGCCGACAGTTATCTTTGGTTTAGATTTTCATTAACATTATACCAAAAACATTAATACATTTCTTAAGTAAAGTCAGGGAAATCTATTGTTAAGCAAAGTGACTACCATCTAAGATTGTCTGTATATTCAAATCACTACTGTATTTTTTTACTGTAGTACTGCACATCAAAATGGACTTTTATTTTTAATTTCAGTTTTCAAAATGAAAAAAAAAAACGAAAGTTTAGTAATTTTTTGTGCCTAAACAAACTTACATAATTATTCATGTAGGTACATCGTCCTGTTTATTAATTCTGTAAAAGAATGATAGCCCTCTCTGTCTACCTAAAAACGATACCACGGTGGATTTAAAACCTTTTTGCATTTTAATTAAGCGGAAAATTTATTGAGAGCGGAAAAGAGTACTTTTTACAAAGGAATTTAAATTTTAATGAAATTCAGATAAAGTAGTTCTGTGGGTAGTTTTTAGGGTTCTGTAGTAAACAAGGAACCCTTATAGTTTCACCATGTCCGTCTGTCTGTCTGTCTGTTTGTCCCCGATGTAGCTCGGAGACATTTAGTACTACTGTAATTTGGCATAGGTACACATATTAATCCCGCCGACAAAGTGCTAAAATAAAATCTTGAAAAACATTTTGTTTTAGGGTGGATTCCCTTGCACGAAAGTGGGGATGATATTTTTTTTCTCGTCTACCTCATTGTGTGGGGTATCGTTGGATAGGCCGTTCAAAATATTGCAGGTCTGTGAACACCACTTTTCGATTCAAGGATCCGTTTGCGTAATATTAAGAATTAAAGCGCAAATTTTTGTTAGAGTCAAGTGTGTCCACCCTCTTTTTTTTTTGTGTATGGGAAATCATCAAATAACTTCTCCCGCTCTGGGCGGAGCGGGAGGGTGTGTCAGACTCTTACTGACTAAAACCCACCCGTATTCCTTCCTGTTGCCTGTGTTACGGGGGCCTCGGTGACCCATTAGTACCTTCCCGCGACTACTACTACTTCTGTTTCCACCCCCTGCCAGCTAAATGGTTGTTTATGGAGATTGTGAAAAAATTCATGGCAGTATTACATATAATGAAATTAAAAGGAAAACTATCACAGCTAAGGGGCTTTACAAGTTAACAAGTAATAGTCGACCAACTTAAATTTGCAGTTGGGAAATTGACCATGGCATATATCGATGTATGGGAGAACATGTTTTTCAACTACAATGTTATGTTTGTTTTATAAAAATACGGAACCCTTCATTGTGCGTGGTCCGACACGCACTTGGCCGGTTTTTAAATGAAAGAGTTGGTTATAATGTGTGCGTTTGGTGATAAAAAGGAATTGGAGTATTCTTTTGCAGAGTTCAGAGGGAAACGATTATTCTAAACTAAGACAAGAGAAATAAGGAAATAAAGGAGGAGAATGAAGGGTATAAGCTAAAAGTAGATATATTTCGCCCTATACCCACATACGGTACACAAACCTGGTCTTTGACACTTCAGCAGAGGCGCAGGTTCGAAGTTTGCCAGCGAGCCATGGGGCGCAGTAACCAGGGGGTTCGACTTTCGGACCGTGTAAGGATACATATTATTGTGTAATACTGCGGGCTAAAACCAAAATCGAGGATGTTACCCGGAAAGCAGCAAATCTTAACTTGGATTGGGCTGGACATATCTGCAGCATGACAGATGAGCTGTGGGCTATAACTTGACTCCTACCGAAAGGACTGGCCCGTAATGGTAGTGGACAGACGTGTTTGGAAAGGGGATAGGGAGGTCTTTGCCCAGCAGTGGGACATTATGGGTTAAATATAAATAGAAAAACTTCTACACTAGCACTAAACATTTTACCAGTTTTTATAAGCCACGATCTAGTTTGCATCAGACTAACCAGAGTAAGTTATAATCCTACACTTTGCACTATGTACGTGAATTCACTCGTATTATGTTTAGCGTTGATGAACTCTAGAGCAAGAACTGAATCTTTAATTCACTAATGGTCATGGTTTATCAGCATTAAAATAAAATGTACATAAATAACAACTTATACCTAATTAATAAATAAAAATGCCAATATAATTTCTAACTTAACTAAAACATGGCGTCAAAAAAATTCATCCGTATCGCTGTCGACTGGTAATGTTCCCAAGAGACTGGCGGACCCCCAGCTCATGGGGTCCGAGTGATCATGGTCTGTTTAATGAAATCCCCCAACGGCTGGTTGACACTTCCCGTGAATCTGGCTTTTACCTTGGCCAGAGGCTAAGCATTAGCAAGCCATACAACACGGCAATGCTGCAAATCTCTTGGTTACATTACCATATTTTAGTTAATAGTTTTGTAAATTAATAGGATTCTTCTCTTTAATCTATCTATTGCAATTCATTTGCAGTTAAGCACAGCCTCTTCAAAACCAGGAACTAAGAACTAAGCCTACTAATTAATTAATTAACGACATTTATATGTAAACTATGTATATTCTTGCAAATAAACATTTTGAATTTCAATTTACTTTGCGAAAAGAATATGGGTTCTCCACAACGGATGGTACCTAGATAGTTTATTGATCCTTTTAAAATAACTGGTTTTCGGCAGCGAGCCAACATCTTTAGGCTGCAATACCGAATATTCTGAGGGAGAGTTCCGGTATATATTTCTAAAGGTTACATGAGGCAGGCTTCTTTGTAGAGAAGAAAATGCAAAATCATATTTTTTTTAGGTGTGTGCAGCACGGACTAGTATGGGAATGACTACTTTGGATTTGGATAAGCTTTAGCTAGATTTAAAGTATACTTTCTGTCATACAACTTTACGTATTTCGTTCTGTCTATTATCGGTACTCATAGTAAAAAAACTATTCTACGCTAGTTGGGAACAGTAAGCGTCCAAAATCGATTAACACTAGAAAACCGAATTATTAAGCTAAATACTTAATTTTAATCGGAACGGAAGTAAACTTACAAGCTTAGCTATTATTTGAAATGCTGAAATACAATGTTTCCAATAATTTGTGTGTAACAGTACCAGTGTTCTTCGGCTTTTGTCGACCGCATCATCTTTTTTTTTTGGTTGGAAAATTATTAAAGAACTTCTCCCTCTCTGGGCGGAGTGGTAGGGTATGTCAGACTCTTACTGACTAATACCCACCTGTGTTCCTTCCGTTGCCTGTGTTGCTCGGGTCCTGCCCATGCCCTCTCGGTCTTTACCATGGCCTGGACCAGGGCCGGACGCGAGAGATCTCCGCCGCCGATCGCCTCCACAAGGAAACGGCGGTGATCTGCCAATGCCGGGCAGACCTCCGGACGATCCACACAGTGCACAGTGGTGACACCCGGGCGACACACAACACCCGGGCGATTACAATTAAAGCCAAACACACAAGTCAAAAAATAAGTAATAACCAAGTTTAAACTTATTTATGTAAGCGCTACTTACATAACAAATTTAATAAGTAACATGAAAAATTTAATAAGTACAAAAACGTACCTCATAACAAGTATAATACTGCAGCACAGCGTCTGTCTTAAACTTTATTAAGTCCGAAAACATGAGATTAAATGCCTAGGTACAGAGTTTTTATCTTGATAAGTCGCAAACAGTCGGTACTAAAAGTCGAATTTGGAGTCATTTGACATGTGCTAGCTGACACTGGGAGGATCCGAATGGGTTGGGCAGCGTTTGGAAAACTTCGTCAAGTCTTTCCGTCGCCAATCCCGCAGTGTTTGAAGACTAAGGTCTTCAACCAGTGCGTCCTGCCCGTTATTACATACGGTGCCGAAACGTGGACACTGACAGTCGGGCTGGTCGACAAATTAAAAGGTCGCTCAGCGCGCCATGGAGCGGGCTAGGCTCGGAGTTTCATTTTCAGAAATGAAGTTATCCGGAAGAGAATCGGAGTTACCGACATAGCCTGCAGAGTCAGCAAGCTGAAGTGGCAGTGGGCTGGCCATCTGTGTCGAAGGACCGATGGCCGGTGGAGCAGACGAGTCCTGGAGTGGAGACCGGGTATCGGCAAGCGTAGTGTGGGACGCCCCCCAGCTAGATGGACCGACGACCTTAAAAAGGTGGCTGGGAGAGACTGGATGCGGAAGGCGGAGGATAGGGTGTTGTGGCGCAGCCTGGGAGAGGCCTATGTCCAGCAGTGGACTGCTATAGGCTGAGTTGATTGATAGCTGACACTGTGTAATAAAATAGTCATATTTATTGTAATGGTGATCGTTTTAATCGATTTATATATTTGTAAAATAAATGTATAAAAATAAGTGTAAAAGTCTAGGTTACAATAAATACAATAAATATGACCATTTTATTACACATAGTGACAGCTAGCATATGTCAGATTACTCCATGGAATTAATAATTCAATTTTTGTGATATACTTGATTTTTTCATTTTAGCGGCTTCCATACGTTAATAATTGCTCAGAGTTCTAGGTACGGAGGATTGTTTTCATTTAAGAGCCCGACAACACCTAAAGCGCGGTCACTGTCGGACTGCATAGAAAAGAGAGAGGAGCGCGATGACACAACGCTGTTAATTTATTGCAAAATATGAAGCAATTATCGATTTACAAAAAAGCTATAGATTGTATACAAAAATAAAACACTATTATGCTAATATGTCATACTAGTGCTTCACAGCAGTAATATACAAATAATAACTCAAACTCAAATATTTTATAACACTCATTTCATAGCTCAATGTAAATTCAGAAACTGCAAAACTACTGCAAGTTTTATACGTATAGAGACCAACTTCGCAGCTTACATAACACACAAACAACAGTAACATGCAGGTTTATAGGACATTGCAACAACTACACGATGAAACACGACAGTTAACAGATCTCCCGAATTTCAAACACAAACTCATTTCACTAAAACAACTCGATGCAACTCCTACGTCACAACTAGTTGTAAAATGTTGGTATCTAACTAGACAAATGAACTAGTGGATACTCGGGCAACGTTTCTGTCGGATCAACAATTTTGGAATAATAAATTGCTTGTCGGGGACGTTCTTATAAATGTGCTACTGGGGAGTTTGTTGCGTCACTTCTTCCCAGCTAAAGCACTAGATAGTGAAGGGCGGGCATTTTGAGGGACCGTCTTATGTAATTATGACGTTCAAAGTACCGATGATCAGTCTAGTTTGAATAAATGAGTTTTGATTTTGACTGTTGCATCGAAGTTTTGATCGTTAGGGTTGCATTCCCGTTATGATTAATTTGAGGGTCTATGAATGAGATGAATGGGATTGGTATGGTTTATTGTTTAGAGCGGACTGGCGGTTTGTCTGTCTTAATTTGTGAATAAGTAGGCATTCAGCTTTGTTTGAAGCGTAATTTGTGCTATAATGTATTATTCTGATTTTGTTTGACAATAAAACCAGTGTATTGCCCTTATATGACTCTTGAACCTTTTAACTTCAATATACAAATATATAACAGAAGTGGTCATCGTATTAGTGGTTCAGCAGCTTCAATATCATCAGCGGAATATAGCAGTTCGTCGTGGACGTGGTACGACAGTGGCTTCCCTGTCATCATTTTCTAGCATACGAAGACGGCCGCCACGCAAACTTCGATGCGACGCTCTGCTAGAGTAACTGTCGCGCGGGAAGGTACGAAGGGGTTACCGAGGCCCCTGGCAACACAGGCAACGGAAGGAACACGGGTGGGTTTTAGTCAGTAAGAGTCTGATACACCCTCCCGCTCCACCCTCCCAGAGCGGGAGAACTTATTTGATAACTTCCCATCCAAAAAAATAAAAGAGGGATTGTCAGCAGCCAGTGTCACTCTTATCCGACCTTTTCGGTGATTCCAGTAACTTTGCAAAACTTGACAGTGCCACTTGCTGCGCCGTCATATACACCGACACATTCAGCTCAATTCTGGATAAAACAACCTAAAACTGTTACTTTTCGAGTACTTTTTGAAATGTCAATTTCTAAATTTATGTAAGCAGCATGAATTTTGTACATCATCTGCTCAGTATTTTAGCACTAACAATAACTAAAAAAGAATTTATTCCAGTTTCAATTTCTTGAAGGACAATTTAGTATGTCAATCATTCTGAATGATTGACATCGGTTGCGTGTATCAAGTGTCTAAAATGGATAGTGATCGATGATAGCAACTGTGTCAGTGGAGATATCCATCGTGGTGTCCAACGTGTCCACCCCATATTCTTTCTATAATTTGTATGACACGTGTCATAACTCTTCCAAAGGCCAATGTTTGATGACATCTCAAATAGCTTCACTGATAATTTCTGTCAATAAATATATTTTAAAGACTCGCTAAACGATATTCTCTGGTGAGGCAGTGGCGCCGATTCCCTTGTTCACAAACTAAACTAAATTTAAGTTAGACAGGACTAAACTAAAATTTATCTTCTGTCCTTTTCTTAATGAAATAGAAAGACAAAGATGCACTGAACTTAAATTTACTTTAGTTTGTGAACAAGGGAATCGATGCCATTGTCTACTTAATGTAAATAATATATTTTGTAAATAATGATGTTGTGACTACACATTGGCCCAAGGCAAGTTGAAAGAAACGACGATAGTATTAATTATGTCCCAGCAAAACCCATTAAACATAACCATACACATCGTGAAGAACGTACGCCAAAGGCTGAAGTACGCGCCGAGAGTGCATCTGCTGGAGTCGTATCGCAACGTCAACTTTAAGGCGTATGTGGTGCGCATACCAAAATGCTACCTGCATCAGGTGATGGAAGAAAGCTTTTGGCCACAGGATGTGGTATTCCACCGCTTTCGCGGACAAGTGCTACTGGAACGCACCAAGAAATAGTGCAACTAAGTGATACTAACATAGTATTAAGTTTTATTTACTAAAACAATTGTTATTATATGTATACTTACATTATGATATTCATCTATGGGTCTTTGTAACCTGAAAATAAATAGTTTATTATTATACATACATACATAAACTCACGCCTTCTTCCTATGGGGTAGGTAAAAACTATAGAACGCCACCGTTCCGCTCCTTACATACTCCTTTTGCTTCGTTTACGTTCATACATCTGGTCATACACGCACGCCGGTTGCAAGTACTACGCACCTGACCTTTTTGAAGAACATCATTAATGAGGTCAATATATGTCTTACTGGGGCGTCCCCTCGCGGCATTTCCATTCACATCTGCCTTGTAAATACCTTTTGTTAGTCGCCTTTCATTCATCCTCTCAACATGGCCAAACCATCTACGCATACTTTTTTTTCAATTTTTGTCACTACATCTTCTTCATCTTCGTTTATTATTATTATTTATAATAAAAATCTGATACAAATAACTGACTCGTAAACTACATTTCACTTAAACTTTAAAATTCAAGGTCGTATTTATTGCGAACGAAAGTACGGCGACTGTCAACGGTAATGAGACGAATTTTATTCAATCCGTAATCAATTCAAGAACACCTTGTTATGGACATGAGTTTCCTGATTCTGCAGAACTGGATTATTCGTTGAAGGTATAAAAAGGTGGAGGAGCCAAGGATCAGCATCAGTCTTGTGTCAGACGTAGTCACTACAACAATCCTACAAAATGTTTGTGAAGGTAAATTAAAACCTCGATTTATTTTGTGAACAAATGTGATTTTAATAGAAGGCAGTTGTTTGCCATTCTAAAATTACCAAAAGATCATCATCATTTTTAAAAGCTCCACTGAGCTTGGTATATTTATAGCTTTGAAAAGAATTTCCAATTTATTATTCATGATTGGCCGCGAGAATATTAAAAAGCGAATGTTTTATGAACTCAATAAAATTCGTTCAATGCTTTGCAATTTTCTGTGAATGCGAAAATTTTGTCAAGAATTCGAATGATGAACTGAGTAACCTATTTTTAGTGGGATTGCCATCTTCAATAAGTTCATAATTCAGCATTATACTCGTACTTCTGATAGCGATTTTCTCCAAATAATAGAGTCCCTTCTAAAGTAACTGGATGTTATTAATTTGCTGATTTAGTCGGAATATTTTATGATTGGCTTATTCTTGCAGTTCGTCGCACTCTTCGCCTTGATGGCCGTCGCCAACGCCAGCGACTTGTCCAGCTTCTCATACGGCGTGGCTGATCCCTTCACCGGAGACTTCAAGCACCAGATCGAGAACCGTGTGGGAGACAACGTGCAGGGTCAGTACTCTCTGCTGGAGTCTGACGGCACCCGCCGCACTGTGGACTATGCCGCTGGTGCCGGAGGTTTCAACGCCGTCGTTCGCAAGGACCCTGCGCTCATTGCTGCTGCTCCTGCCATCTCCTACGCTGCCCCCGCCATTTCTTACGCCGCTCCCGCCATTGCTGCTCCTGCTATCTCGTACGCCTCCCCTTATGGCCTAGCCAAATTCGGAGCCATCGGATACGGAGCTCCTTTCCCCTACGGCCGCTACTACTACTAAATACCTGGACTCGTCTCGTATGTAAATAAAAAGTATATGGAATTTTGACCGAATTTTGTGTTTTTTTTTATGGCACAAAATATTATTATCGAAAGACTGATGAAAAGGGGATTCATGAAAAGGTTGAATTAAATCAAAATATTAAACATGAAGATCTACTCAGAATGATAAGCAAACAGTAGATAAAATAATAATATTACTATCACATCTTTTATACGATTTTATCTACCTGCTTGTTTTGTAGACACACGTGAAATATAGATCAATTAACAAATTAATTTGGCATTCCTTCTGTAACAAAGAGGTTGTAAGAGCGTAAAAGGAATGCTAATCAAAGCCTCCGCGGGATTGTAACTGTTTGTTTATTTTAGCTCCAATTTCCTCTTAGAATAGATCATTGTTTATTTAAATATATGGTTCGTCGTATAATTTAATCTGGTTGCTGTATTCACCAGCATTGTTCTGCTCCGAGTGAAGTCTTTATAGTTCGACCTATTTTCTGTTGAGTCTATTCAGTGACATTACTTGTGAATTCTTGTACATCTTAGCCTTAGGTATTTTGTTTAGAACATTGGTTTTTCCTGTTGGTAGCCCGCCCAGAGGGTTTTTGAGCTAGCACATGCAGGGCGAAAAGTTGATAGCTAAGTAGTTGCGGTATGATGAGGGAGCACCGAAAATATATTTGAAAAGTTTCAGATACGAGCCCCGTGGTCAGGAATCTACTTTAAGGTTTCCAAAATGGGCTAATCGAAGCAAAAAATTACGTTAATTTCAGAGCCTTTGATTTTCGCATAATCGTGTGCGGCCTGACGCATACTATACTCAACGATTCGACGAACAATACCAAAGAAAAGACATTACATACTCAAACTATCAGACCAAGATTAAAATTAACTAAGATAAAAAATGACCTACATAGTCTTCACATTCACAACAATTAAAACATTAAATACTTTACGAAGTAAATATTCATGTCATTGTATATAAAAAATCAGCAATGTCAATGTGTATATACAAAACCAGAAACCTCCAACGGACTACTTCTAAAGCGGGTGCAGCGGCAGATATGCCGAAAATCTGAAAGTTATTAAATATGTAGGCCTTGGCAGAGAGTACAACTTTGTGCCCTTTGGCGTCGAGACCCTCGGTCCGTGGGGTCCCAGTGCGCATAAGTTATTTGCGGAAATCGCGAAACGTCTAGTTGATGTAACTGGTGACCGAAAAGCTGGCGGCTTTCTCGCGCAACGCATCAGCATTGCAATTCAGCGAGGAAATGCCGCCAGCATCCTCGGTACAATGCCCCGAGGGCCTTTTTTAAGCTTAACTTAGTTTTAATTTAATTTAGTTAATGTTAATAATCATCTTGTAATTTGGTTATGTAAATAAAGATTGTTTATAAATCTTGAAAAAAAAAAAAAACAGAAATAATCTTGGTGAGATCATTTCAGGACCATGTAGATTGGTGTCTGAAATGGTCTTTTGAGGAAAATCTGGAAATCTGAATGTGGATCCCTGACCACGGGGCTCGATCTGAAACTTTTCAAATATAGCTTTTCGCCCTGCATACACTTGCGCAAAAACCCTCTGGGCCCAATTCTCAAGCCATAATTACTGTTATATCTTTAATGTTAAATTGCAATGAAATATTTCACTTAATTTCCACATTTAATCATTCAAAAGATTCTTATTTGCTATGAAAACCTAAATTATCTACCGAATAGTTACAACATAATATTTAAAGTCTATCTTAATTAACCTTCAAAGCCAACAGACTCTATATTGTTCTACAATTAGGCTCCTATTCATACAAGAAGTTATAATTAGCACAAATAATAGAGTCTGGTTGTAGTAGCCTGTCGAACCCACAGAATTGAAACAAATGAGGACAGTTCAACCAAGCAGTGGCCAGGAACGGTAACTATCGTTTTTGATTACGCTGGTGTAGTAACTCAACGTTGATTTTCTACCAAGTAAAGTCAGTTCAGTTCAGTCAGAGAGATGCATCACAAGCCGAACGCTTAGGCCGATCGTGCCTCTCTCGCTTGCACTCTGGGCTCAGGCGGAACGTGACAACGAGTTACTCGTATGCCTTTTCGTGCGTGCAACCGGCGTTCATCGATTTATAAGACGTTAACACGTCAATAATCTTGCAACTTTTTAAATACCTCTATTTATCAAAACAATTGTAATGCCCACAAGACATGGTGATTCCGATAGCCACTCGAAGCATTTATAATAGGATATTGGCTATCTTTTTCATTGCCAGTGACTAACTAGCTTCAGTTGTACACCGAACTTTGATGACAACTGAGAATTTCATAACATTGGTATTACGTATCACAGTAAGTGGACATCACGTTACGGTGACCAACAGACCGGGAACGGTGCTCATCGTCCCAACACTTGACGCCTCTATTTTTAATCGACTATTATGCGGCTAAGTTGAGTGGCGCCTTTTGAGCGCTAGAATACTTTATTTTAGGGAACATTTTGTATTAAGCGGTTTATATTATACATGAAACGTGAAACTGGCGGTAAATTCAATCTTTTGCAGTTTTAACTCGACAGTCTAGCGAAATTAAATAGTGTGTTTTTACTTGTGCTAATAAAGTGTAACTTAGTGAAAATAAATCCTCAAAGGAAAGGTAGGTAAATAAAACCACGAAATAGGTAATCAAAACCACGGTTTATAATGTACAAGTTGTTAAAGTATTAGAAGATCATTTTGGATGCTGTATATAGCTATGTACATCGTTTGGACTCTAGTATGATGTATGTACCTACATAACTATGTACATATTTCGGGAATATGTTATAGTTACATAATTACTCCCGTATACCTACTACCTACTCTACATATTATTATTACTTCTTATTTTGATTGTATTTTTAGAGTTCCGTATTAACAAGGAACCTTTATAGTTTCGCCATGTCCGTCCTGTGTCAGTTTGTCCTAGCTGTAGCTCAGAGATGCTTAGTACTAAAAATCTGTAATTTGGAACAGGTATTACATATTAATCAAGCCGTAAATGTGGTAAAATAGTATCTAAAAAAATGTTTTTAGGGTAAGTACCTCTCTTGCATCAAATGTGGGGAAGTATTTTTTTCTCATCTATCCCATGGTGTGGGGTATCGTTGGATAGGTCGTTCAAAACTATTGCGGGTCTGTGAATACCACTTTTTATTCTGGGATCCGTTTGCGTAATATTAAGCTTTAAAGTGCAAATTTTTGTTAGAGTCAAGTGTCCCTCCCCTGCCGGCTAAATGGTTGTTTATGGAGATGTGAAAAAAATCGTGGCAGTCGTACATATAATGAAATTAAAAGAAAACTATCACAGCTAAGTAGGCTTTACAAGTTAACGAGTAATAGTCGACCAACTTAAATGTGCAGTTGGAGAATGAACCGTGACGTATAGCGATGTATGGGAGAACATGTTTCTCAACTACAAGTTTGCTATTCGGATAAATTCATCCCAACATTCCCAACTACGGAACTCTTCAGTGTGCGTGGTCCGACACGCACTTGGCCGGTTTTAACCATATTTTATGTCTTAGTTTTAAATAATTTGGAAAAATTGCAACACCGTCTGTATTGTTTTGTTTTGTAATGTCATATAATTTCTTTGTCTTCATTTTGCCATATCTTAATTCTTATATTTTTATTTATCTGTGTTCCCACTTATTTTAGAGAATGCTAGTTAACCTTGTATTGGAAGCTGTGTAAGTTCAAGGTTGATTGTTACATATACATGTTGTATACCGAAGCTGTTGGCAAACCTTAATAAATAAATAAATAAAAAATACATCGCAATGCCACTTATAAATTTTTGTAAATATTAAAATAATTAAAACAATATTATTTATTGTTTTTTTCAACTTGTTTCTCAAAATAAATATAGTTGTCTGTATATTCACATAAAATAATCAATGAATAAAAAAAATTTATTAAAAATACTTAGGTATATTAAAATATATATATAATCCCAGCAATATTAGCCGTGCCATACTTCTGGCACGACCAAGAATCACAATAAAACAACATAAGAAGTAATATTTACACACTTAACTTGCTATCGGCTTCGGTGTTAATCACTATAATTTATAAAATACTACCTTTGAGTAGTGTCTTTTACGAAATCCACCACAAACTAAATGATCATCAATTTGATGTCCACTAAGCTTACACAATCGCAATCTTAGCAATATCGATACAAAAACATATGTCAAAATGTGTTACGGTGGCTATCAGCGGTACTGGGTGCCTATGACGTCATCCTAGTTAGTCACTGAAGTTAGCCAATACGAAACTAACTGTTTGACAGTTAATCGTTAAACACTTTGCCAAGTGATCATCATTATGTACTGTCAACAGAGATACGCAATAGCCCCAGCAGGGCTATTGGCTATCTTTTTCATTGCCAGTGACTAACTAGCTACAGTTGTACACCGAACTTTGATGACAACTGAGAATTTCATAACATTGGTATTACGTATCACAGTAAGTGGACATCACGTTACGGTGACCAACAGACCGGGAACGGTGCTCATCGTCCCAACATTTGACGCCTCTATTTTTTATCGACTATTATGCGGCTAAGTTGAGTAGCGCCTTTTGAGCGCTAGAATACTTTATTTTAGGGAACATTTTGTATTAAGCGGTTTATATATACTTGAAACGTGAAACTGGCGGTAAATTCAATCCTTTGCAGTTTTAACTCGACAGTCTAGCGAAATTAAATAGTGTGTTTTTACTTGTGCTAATAAAGTGTAACTTAGTGAAAATAAATCCTCAAAGGAAAGGTAGGTAAATAAAACCACGAAATAGGTAATCAAAACCACGGTATATAATGTACAAGTTGTTAAAGTATTAGAAGATCATTTTGGATGCCGTATATAGCTATGTACATCGTTAGGACTCTAGTATGATGTATGTACCTACATAACTATGTACATATTTCGGGAATATGTTGCATTTACATAATTACTCGCGTATACCTACTCTAAATGTTATTATTACTTTTTATTTTGATTATATTTGTAGGGTTCCGTAGTAAACAAGGAACCTTTATAGTTTTGCCATGTCCGTCCTATGTCAGTTTGTCCCCGCTGTAGCTCAGAGATGCTTAGTACTAAAAATCTGTAATTTGACACAGGTATTAAATATTAATCAAGCCGTAAAAGTCGTACAATAATATCTAAAAAAAATGTTTTTAGGTAGGCCTCTTGCATTAAATGGGGATGTATTTTTTTTCTCATCTATCCCATGGTGTGGGGTATCGTTGGATAGGCCGTTCAAAACTATTGCGGGTCTGTGAATACCACTTTTTATTCAGGGATTCGTTTGCGTAATATTAAGCTGTAAAGTGCAAATTTTTGTTAGAGTCAAGTGTCCCTCCCCTGCCGGCTAAATGGTTGTTTATGGAGATGTGAAAAAAATCGTGGCAGTAGTACATATAATGAAATTAAACAGAAAACTATCACAGCTAAGTAGGCTTTACAAGTTAAGTATATTCACGTTCTGTATATTCACATAAAATAATCAATGAATAAAAAAATAATGTATTAAAAAATACTTAGATATATTAAAATATATATAATCCCAGCAATGTTAGACGTGCCATACTTCTGCCACGACCAATAATCGAAATAAAACAACATAAGAAGTAATATTTACACGCTTAACTTACTATCGGCTTCGGTGTTAATCACTATAATTTATAAAACACTACCTTTGAGTAGTTTCTTTTACGAAAGCCACCACAAACTAAATGATCATCAATTTGATGTCCACTAAGCTTACACAATCGCAATCTTAGCAATATCGATACAAAAACATCTGTCAAAATGTGTTACGGTGGCTATCAGCGGTACTGGGTGCCTATGACGTCATCCTAGTTAGTCACTGAAGTTAGCCAATACGAAACTAACTGTTTGACAGTTAATCGTTAAACACTTTGCCAAGTGATCATCATTATGAACTGTCAACAGAGATACGCAATAGCCCTGCAGGACAGTCTGCACCCTCATTGCCTAGCACGCTAGTTATCACAATTGTATTGTCCTTACTTTGACTATTCAACATCATAATTACACATTGTGTTTGATATAGATAGCAAAGCAGTATATTTATCAGAACATGTTTCATATTTCAATAACTTTGGCCTCTTCCATGAAGGGACTTCTATAACTACATCCATCAAATGTGATAAAATACACTCGCCGTCAATATACGGGTTGATGAAGAAAATCCCTGTAACCTGCAAATTAACAATTGTAACATGCATGAAACTAACTTTATTCCTATTACAGAAAATTTTAATATCGTATGAAATAAAACCTTAAATGATCTACAACGTAATTTAAAAAAGTTAAAATTTGAAAACCTTGAATTTCCATCAAAATGATAAAAGGCGCTCATTGTCATCTTTCACCGTCATTACTGAATTAGTAGGGCAGTGGTGGCCCAGTGGTAACAGCCGCGATTTACGAGTTGTAGGTCGTAGGTTCGAACCCAGGCAGGCACTTTACTTTGTGTAAATTATTTCATCACCACTGCTCTCAAAACGGTGAAGGAAAACATCGTGAGGAAACCGGTATGTCTTAGAACCAAAAATTTGAAGACATGTGACATCTAGCAACCCGCACAGGGCCCGCGTGGTGGATTACGGCCCACTCCCTCTCACAGAGAGGAGGCCTATGTCCCAACAGTGGGAACAATATAGGCTGATTATGTATTGAATTAGTATCATGACGCTAACACCAAAATAATGTACACGTATCGTCACTATGTTAGAAGAAGGCAAAAGTTAGCGAAGTACAGCAAGAACAATGGGCGTGTGACTTTGTACAGTACAGGGAGTCGTCCAACGTTTCCGAGAAACTCGGCAGAACATAAGAAGACCACAAACCGGCAGATCGAGATGTACTACGGCTCAAGAGGATTGATTTATTGTTACAACCATGCTCCGAAATCCGCACTTCACGCCAGTTGAAGTAACAGATTAACTTCGGGAGATCCATAGAGGCGACGTAAGCCGGCGAACTGTAAGGCGGCGGCTCCTTGAAGCTAATTTGACCCCACATAGATCCGCAAATGGTCCAACACTTGAAAGGGAACATCGGGTAGCAAGATTACGTTACGCACACTGGGGAGACGAAAAATGGGCAAGAGTGATGTTTTCTGACGAATCCAGATTTATGCTATATGCACATGAGGGGTGGCTAAGAGTCTACTGACGGCCGTATAAAACGTTCCCTTACGTTTTATTCCAGCTTGTTTTGAAGATAAAGTGCCGCTCGGCGATGTATCTGTTACGGCTTAGACTGGAATCTCTTCAGAGAGTCGCATGGAATTAGTGCTGATAGAAAATGATACGCTAACGTTTCTGAGATATGTTGAAGAAATTCTTAATGAGCATGTCGGACCATATTTAATGAATATGGGTGAAAATTCAATATTCATGCATGACAACGCCAGGCCCTACCGCTCAAATTGTAACCACCGCCACCGTTGGGGTCCCAAATAACGGTAGGAGGGGTTTCCATCGGCGTCGAGTCGACGATGAAATACCTGGGACTCGTCCTCGTGGAACTTCCTGGAGCATTTCCGACGTTTGGCTCTCGTGGGGCAGGCGCTGCATTGAAGAGGCTCCTGCCCAATCTAGAGGGTCCAAACGCCTCCTGCCGGAGGCTCTACGCGGGGGTCGTGCGGTCCATGGCCCTCTACGGGGCTCCTGTATGGGCGCGTTCTCTGGCGTTGCGGCCAGCCCGCCGGTTGAGCGCGGCCCAAAGGGTCATGGCCATCCGGATGGTCCGGGGATACCGCACGGTCTCCTGTGAGGCAGCGAGCCTCCTTACTGGATTGCCGCCACGGGATCTAGAGGCAAAATCCCTCGCGCACGTATGGGAGTGGCGCGAGGTGGCGAAACGCCAGGGCGTAACTCCGCTGTGCGAGAAATCGCGGCACAGCGGACGGAGCTCCAGTAGGATCTCATGGCGACATGGAGAGTACGGTTGTCGCAACCCAGTGCTGGGCACGTCACGATTGCGGCGATAAGACCCTCTTTGAGGAGTAGCTAGAGAGGCGCCACAGCGTCCTCGCCTTCCACCTGACGCAGGTCCTCACCGGACACGGCAGCTTCGGGAGGTTCCTGTGTCGAATAAGGTGGGAGGAAATGCCCGGGTCCTCCGGGCGATCCACACAGTGGTGACAACCACTGTGTGGATCGCCCGGAGGACAATGTGGAACATACGGTGGAGGTCTGCCTGGCTTGGGCAGAGCACCGCCGTGTTCTCGTGGAGGCGGTCGGTGGCAGAGATCTGTCGCGTCCGGCCCTGGTTCAGGCCGTGGTACGGAGCGAGAGGGCATGGGCAGCCGTCACCTTCTTCTGCGAAGCAGTAATGCTCGCGAAGAAGTTATTTAAAGATATCCCATCCAAAAAAAAAAAAAAGCCCTACCGCTCAAATTGTGAATGAGTGTTTTCAGGACGTTGGCATCAATCGCATGGACTGAATCCAATTGAACACACTTGGGACGAGTTTTTTTTTGGGTGTGAAATTATCAAATAACTTCTCTAAGCTCAGGGCAGAGCGGGACGGCGTGTCAGACTCTTACTGACTAAAACCCACCCGGTGTTCCTTCCGTTACCTCTGCGTTGCCAGAGGCCACGGTATCCCTTTCGGACTTTCCCGCGACCCCAGCAGTTGTGACAAACTTGGGAGGTGTGTAAGAAATCGAAACCCCGCCCCAGCATAACGCTAACATGCGTTAGTGGAAGAATAGAAAAATATCCCGCAACATCGCATAATAAACTTAATAAAAAGCATGCCTAATCACCTGGCAGCTGTGAGAAGATCCCGTGGGGGCAACACAAAGTATTCATTTTGTTTTAGAGGTCGTTTTTGTGTTGCATGTGAGGTACCAAACATAATTTTTTCAACGAAAAATTATTGATATATTTTAACAATTAAACTAATAATGTTTCCAATATTTGATGTTGTTTTATTAACTGGTAAATTATCTATAACATACAGTTTCATGCATGCCGCTAGGTCTATTATTTTAAGAGTTTTTTTTAAGAGTACTTTTAGTGTCGCGGGAAGGTACTAAAGGGTCACCGAAGCCCCTGGCAACACAGGCAACGGAAGGAATACGGGTGGATTTTAGTCAGTAAGAGACACTGACACACCCTCCCGCTCCACCCAGAGTGGGAGAAGTTATTTGATGATTTCCCACCCAAAAAAAAAGAGTACTTTTAGTTTTTTGTACTGACCCGTATTCTTTGTCCCCGAGTGTAGAACACGAACTTTAAAATCAATACTCAGTGTTGTTTAGATTCAAAAATGCTTATCCTATTTTATCAACTCTCGTCTCGAAGCTTCGTCATCGGGTTTTTATTCGTCTCAGATAAATCTCATGTGTCTCGGGCCATGCGTACTAAAACCTTATTAAGGTTTCAA
The DNA here is from genome assembly GCA_905333075.3 of Atethmia centrago. Taxonomy (NCBI): domain Eukaryota; kingdom Metazoa; phylum Arthropoda; class Insecta; order Lepidoptera; family Noctuidae; genus Atethmia; species Atethmia centrago. Next base: position 6,018,666 of record HG995375.1, read on the forward strand.
TAAAGTCTCATGTAATTCGAGTTCAATACGTTTTGTGGAGTACCGGGACTAATGTATGGATCTTGTTTAATCCTAACAGGTTGAAATTCGGAATAAGATGTGGGAATAATATATTCTGAGAAAATTTATTAGATAAGGTAATATTTTTGTACTGTGAAGGTAATATTTCTGAGGATATGAAGTACGTTTCTGACAAAACTGAGGTTAAAGAGCAGTTTTCAGTAGCTTTGCAACATGCTAGATAATCTGTTAAAGTTATAGTGACTTCTAGAGTCAATCCAGGGAGGCTCAAATAGTTGATCGTGTAGTCCTATTGGAAGTGTGTTCAGGGTGGGCAGAAAAAATAAACTAGGTATCAAACGTTTCATTTTAACTAAAAATCTCTGCTACATAAGAACTGGTCCTTGAAGTATTCGTAATTAAATACGTCTTTATCGCACTTCCCCAAAGGATAGTCAGGAAAGCGATTCTCGCGTATCTTGCATTCGTGATTGTTACTCGTTCGTACTTTTCCCTTGTAAAAATGACGTTGAGCTATTCTCGGCATGTCTATTCAAGCATTTCTCGCGGGAAAGCCACGCGACATGCCTTTAGTTAACATGGGACATGCAAAGAGTGGTCGGGATCAGTTGACACGTACATGACGTCATGTCGACCGTCACGCGTTGGACCAACGTCAAACAGTTGTTGTGTCATTTATGATTGTATCAATTGCGGAAGAAAATAATAAATGTTTTTTATCAAAATGTGTTATGAGTTCATAAACATCTAGGAAGACGCTGCGGTCGCCACAAGGTCGATCGACATGAAGAAAACTTCACGCCTCCGTCAAAGTCGTCAACTATCCACTGCTTGTACGGCGTCGATTGATGAGACACATCTGAGATACAGAAGCGGAAAACGCCGTATTCCAAAACTAGTCAAATGGACGAGGACAACTTTACTCTGGTTGAGGGCAAGAAAGGTTGATGGCGTCGCAACCACAGCAAACGCGGTACCACTCCTGCAAGCGGGGATTTTTGCCATTTTCCTGCATATTTCGTGGTTGGACCCACAGACATCGAGAGAGAAGACGATGAAAGGACGTTGCTGAAGTCGAGTGGAACTACAAAGAACATGACCAGTTCCTGCCTTCGAATTCGGGAACATGTGCAGGTTTACAATTTTTACACTAAGATTTCAAAATAAATATCTAAATTATCATGGTTATATTATTCCAGCATTGTTAACCCAGGTTAAAATGTCTGAATAAACAGTATGTTAATTGCTTCTACTTTTCTCATAAATGCACTCCCTGATTTTGATGTTCCATTGTACTTATAACGGCTGTTTTGAGAATATAATATTTAGCGAATCTAATATTTTGAGAATCTGCTATTTTGAGAATCTGATATTATGCTAATTAAGGCCCGGTAAACATTATACCCTACACATGTATGGGAACAATACATTTAAGAACGAGTTATTTTTGATCAAGTGAATTTTAATGACAAGAAATATGTATTTTCTGTTTATAATTAATTTTATTTATTGACAGGTGTGCGTAATTTTAAGATCGAACACAGTAACATTTTTAACTAAATCAATTTAGAGAAGTGTTATTTCTTTGACAATGCATCTGACATAGTGGATTTCTTTAACAATGCATCTGACATTCGTGGATTTCTTTGAAAATGCATCTGACATTAGTGGATTTCTTTGACAATGCATCTGACATTCGTGGATTTCTTTGACAATGCATCTGACATTCGTGGATTTCTTTGACAATGCATCTGACATTCGTGGATTTCTTTAACAATGCATCTGACATTCGTGGATTTCTTTAACAATGCATCTGACATTAGAGGATTTCTTTAACAAAAAATTTACTTTAAAGAAATCCACTAATGTCAGATGCATTGTTAAAGAAATCCACTAATGTCAGATGCATTGTTAAAGAAATCCACTAACGTCAGATGCATTGTTAAAGAAATCCACTAATGTCAGATGCATTGTTAAAGAAATCCACTAACGTCAGATGCATTGTTAAAGAAATCCACTAATGTCAGATGCATTGTTAAAGAAATCCACTAACGTCAGATGCATTGTTAAAGAAATCCACTAAGGTCAGATGCATTGTTAAAGAAATCCACGAAGGTCAGATGCATTGTTAAAGAAATCCACTAAGGTCAGATGCATTGTTAAAGAAATCCACGAATGTCAGATGCATTGTTAAAGAAATCCACGAATGTCAGATGCATTGTTAAAGAAATCCACTAAGGTCAGATGCATTGTTAAAGAAATCCACGAATGTCAGATGCATTGTTAAAGAAATCCACTAAGGTCAGATGCATTGTTAAAGAAATCCACTAATGTCAGATGCATTGTCAAAGAAATCCACTAATGTCAGATGCATTGTTAAAGAAATCCACTAATGTCAGATGCATTGTCAAAGAAATCCACTAATGTCAGATGCATTGTTAAAGAAATCCACTAATGTCAGATGCATTGTCAAAGAAATCCACTAATATCAGATGCATTGTTAAAGAAATCCACTAATGTCAGATGCATTGTCAAAGAAATCCACTAATGTCAGATGCATTGTCAAAGAAATCCACTAATGTCAGATGCATTGTTAAAGAAATCCACTAATGTCAGATGCATTGTTAAAGAAATCCACGAATGTCAGATGCATTGTTAAAGAAATCCACTAATGTCAGATGCATTGTCAAAGAAATCCACGAATGTCAAATGCATTGTTAAAGAAATCCACTAATGTCAGATGCATTGTCAAAGAAATCCACGAATGTCAAATGCATTGTTAAAGAAATCCACTAATGTCAGATGCATTGTTAAAGAAATCCACGAATGTCAGATGCATTGTCAAAGAAATCCACTAATGTCAGATGCATTGTTAAAGAAATCCACGAATGACAGATGCATTGTTAAAGAAATCCACTAATGTCAGATGCATTGTCAAAGAAATCCACGAATGTCAGATGCATTGTTAAAGAAATCCACTAATGTCAGATGCATTGTCAAAGAAATCCACGAATGTCAGATGCATTGTTAAAGAAATCCACTAATGTCAGATGCATTGTCAAAGAAATCCACGAATGTCAGATGCATTGTTAAAGAAATCCACTAATGTCAGATGCATTGTCAAAGAAATCCACGAATGTCAGATGCATTGTTAAATAAATCCACTAATGTCAGATGCATTGTCAAAGAAATCCACGAATGTCAGATGCATTGTTAAAGAAATCCACTAATGTCAGATGCATTGTCAATGAAATCCACGAATGTCAGATGCATTGTTAAAGAAATCCACGAATGTCAGATGCATTGTCAATGAAATCCACGAATGTCAGATGCATTGTCAAAGAAATCCACGAATGTCAGATGCATTGTCAAAGAAATCCACTAACGTCAGATGCATTGTTAAAGAAATCTACTAATGTCAGATTCATTGTTAAAGAAATCCACGAATGTCAGATGCATTGTTAAAGAAATCCACTAATGTCATGTGTAATGCATCTGACGTTAGTGGATTTCTTTAACAATGCATCTGACATTCGTGGATTTCTTAAACAATGCATCTGACATTAGTGGCGGACACCTGCACCACCTTTTTTTTTTTGGATGGGAAATCATCAAATAACTTCTCCCGCTCTGGGTTTTTTTTTTTGGATGGGAAATCATCAAATAACTTCTCCCGCTCTGGGTTCTTTTTTTTTTTATGGAAAATCATCAAATAACTTCTCCCGCTCTGGGTTTTTTTTTTTTTGATGGGAAATCATCAAATAACTTCTCCCACTCTGGGCGGAGCAGGAGGGTGTGTCAGACTCTTAATAAATATCATCCCCACATTACGTGCAAGGGAGGCACCCTAAATATTTTTTTTTTTCAAGATTTTATTTTAGCACTTTATCGGCGGGATAATGTGTGTACCTATGCCAAATTACAGTTTTCTAGTACTAAGCGTCTCCGAGCTACATCGGGGACAAACAGACAGACAGACAGACGGACATGGTGAAACTATAAGGGTTCCTTGTTTACTACAGAACCCTAAAACTACCCACAGAACTACTTTATCTGAATTTCATTAAAATTTAAATTCCTTTGTAAAAAGTACTCTTTTCCGCTCTCAATAAATATTCCGCTTAATTTAAAATGCAAAAAGGTTTTAAATCCACCGTAGTATCGTTTTGAGGTAGACATAGAGGGCTATCATTCTTTTACAGAATTAATAAACAGGACGATGTACCTACATGAATAATTATGTAAGTTTTAGGCACAAAAAATAAATGAAAACTTTATTTTTTTAATTTTTCCGAAATTAAAAATAAAAGTCCATATTTTGTTGTGCAGTACCTACAACAAAATATGGACTTTTTTGGGTGGGAAATCATCAAATAACTTCTCTCGCTCTGGGCGGAGCGGGAGGGTGTGTCAGACTCTTACTGACTAAAACCCACCCGTATTCCTTCCGTTGCCTGTGTTGCGGGGGCCTCGGTGACCCATAAGTACCTTCCCGCGACCCCAGCAGGCATCGGCCCTAGTGGACCCCTACATTTGTGCTGACGACATCTTTTTGAGGCGCGCGTGGAATACAACGCGCCGTCGACCCTGGCCTGGTCCTTACCGGACGGTGAGCTACCCATTGCTCACCGTCCGCAAGCCCGCGCCTACGGTGGCCGGAAATCCGCCCGGGATTCCCGACGCCCAGGGCGTCTCCTGCGGCGGCTAGGGGCGAGAGGGCGCGAAACGTGCCTTTCCCTCAACCGTCCCGCCTCCTCCTTCGCGAGCATTACTGCTTCGCAGAAGGAGGTGACGGCTACCCATGGCCTCTCGCTCCGTACCATGGACTGAACCAGGGCCGGACGCGAGAGATCTCTGCCGCCGATCGCCTCCACGAGGACACGGCGGTGCTCTGCCCATGCCGGGCAGACCTCCACCGTGTGCTCCACCGTGTCCTCCGTTTTAATTTTTTTTGGTGGCAAATTATCAAATAACTTCTCTCGCTCTGGGCGAAGCGGGAGGGTGTGTCAGACTCTGACTGACTAAAACCCACCCGTATTCCATCCGTTGCCTGTGTTGCCGGGGCCCCGGTGACCCGTTAGTACCTTCCCGCGACCCCGGCAGGACCTGCACCACCTAATTGCGTAACACAGTTTGAATCACAATCCGAGAGTTTTGGGGATATTGCTAATCTATTGCTTCATATATTTGTAAAATTCGTCTGCCACGTAAATAACGCAATAGACGTGGGTGATTTGTCAAAACCAAAACCATTGCGATCAATTGACATTTTATGTGTGTCACACAACTGCCCCGCTGTGTAGGGACCAGTCTTTTCATAAAATCGATAATTGATTTGAGTCAAAACATAAAAACTCAAATTGATTTCTAATTGATATTTTATTTTACCAGTTTTAACTGTGTTATGTATAGGTTTATTTGTAAATGTGAAGATTTATTTTGAATTAAACAGTTGTCATTTTGTCATTTTTGTCGTAAAAGTGAGGTATTTAAGCACTAATGTCAATGTTAATGTGTTGTCAATGTTAATCTATACTGAAGTAGCATAATTGAGTGGATAATATGGTTCTACAGTTGAGTTGTTATCTAATAAAAGCAACTGATTTCGATTTTAGTGTGTTAGGTTCGAGAAAAATCAATTATCGATTTATCGATCTCAGTTTGCCATTCACCATCCCTACTTGGACATCCGATCTTGGCGTCACGTCAGGTTTCATTGCAGTTCTCGACCCACGTTAGGTTTACGCATTCATTGTGTACTGTGCGATCATTATGTTGTATTTCTAACGTCTTTTGCTAGTCCTTACGGATTGGCATCTTCAAAAGCCGTACCATTGCTATTCAAAAAGTATTCATCTGTTTTGCTCTAGGATTCGGTTAAATGGATATTATGATGAGGTGCCTGATCTCTGACATATCCGTAAGGCGAGTTCAAAGGAATATTATATCAACTCTAACCTTACCCCTGCAAGCGAGACTTGCCTGATATTTGAACAATCAGGTAAGTACCTATACTACATTGAAATAATATTATTTAGCAAGAAGACAGCTATAAAGTCTGCCATAGCGTTTAGATTACACGTGAGCCATCAAAACTTAACAAAAAAAAGTTTGTTGAGTGGTTTACATAACTCAGGCCTATGAATACTTAATCTATTATGTATATTGCTACACATGGCTGGATTTGATAGTGACTATTAGTGAAGTGTATACACAGTACACACACAAGTCTGTAGTTTTATAGAATTTCATATATCAAAATAAAGTGATATGTTTATTTTTCAGCTGCCATGAGATGCATATACGTATTTGTCACCCCTATTGAATACCGAATAGGCTGACAATGAGAGATTGCTAGGCCACATAATGGTATATGGTAGATGTGGTCTCTCAGTCAGGCGTTTCTATATGATTCCTGCAGTCAGCCCATTACTAACCAATATTTCCCATGATAATTATATTATAGTACTTTGTTTATATTGTCCATCTTTCCTACATATTTTTTTTTATATTTAACAATATTAAAATAATTCATTCGTTCAATTAATAGTTTTATTATTCACTGTAATCCTCATCCGCTCACAAATAATATCAAGGCTCGTGCAGACTAGCGCGATATCGCGGCAGCAATATGCCTATCGCTTCCGGGATATCGCCCCGGTCTGCGCGAGCCTTAAAGCCTTATTTTTATTTCCCGAGCCACGAAGAGCTTAGTTGTAGTCAATAGCTGATTGTAGCTCGTAATTGGGTTGGCTCGACCGGGGAGGGGCCACGCTGTTACAGAATACCCTGAAGTAGCAAAATTATGTTGCTGCGCTTCGAATGATTGGTGGAAAAACTTGAAGCCCAGGATCTGGGGAGACAAAAGGGTGGCCTAAACCTGGAACCCTGAACCTTGGTGTTGTGGATGTCTATGGGCGGCGGTGATTGCTTAACATCAGGTGACCCGCAGGCTCGTTTGCTCCCTTGATGGTATAAAACAACCGGCCAAGTGCGATTCGGACTCGCGCACGAAGGGTTCCGTACCATTATCTATGAAAACGGCAAAAAAAATCATGTCTGTTGTATGGGAGCCTCCTTAAATATTTATTTTATTCTGTTTTTTAGTATTTGTTGTTATGGTTGCATATTAGAAAATCAAAACTTTCCTGAGCAAATTTCATAAGAACAACGTACAAATCAACAAAGTTTAAAATAACGATGGTCATTTGATCAAAAGTTCAGCTGACCAAAGTCTGGAATATCAATGTTTAAATTATTTATTACACTATTGACCAAATCGTTTAAATGTCAAAATGGATTACAGACAATAAACGTAAGAGAATGTGTTGTGTGAATGAGATGTGCTTGAATTTGTCTGAAACAAATCAAATTTATGGTTACATATGGAACTAGTTAGAGTAGGTTAATTATTTTAAATAATGGTTTGGTTAGGTTAGGTTAAAACTGTGACCTCCGACGCACGAGCCGAGCGAGCGAAGCGAGCGGTGCCGCGGTAGCGGCCGGCGAATGCCAGAAACGAATAGATTATATAGAAAAAATATGGAAAAAAAGAGATTATTGATATTTTAAAATTACATCTAGCAACTTTTGATCAGTCGTTCATTTGATGTCACAAACATTGGGATTCTAATTTTTTCTAAACAAAACATTTGGTCATTTAAATTTTGTTATTTCGTTTAGTGTTCTTTTGAAATTTGCTCGAGAATGTTTTGATTTTTTAATATGCAACCGTTGTTAAAGTGGCAACAGAAACACATCATCTGTGAAAATCTCAACTAACTATCACGGTTCATGAGATACAGCCTGGTGACAGACGGACAGCGGAGTCTTAGTAATAGGGTCCCGTTTTACCCTTTGGCTAAAAAAAACCGTGTCGAACACCAGAAAATCATTCTTAAACTCGATAACCACGATGCCTAGCGCCATCTCATATCGAAAAGCAGAGTTATAAATGAAAACTTACTCTTTATTTTTGCTCAGTTTCCAGCAGGCTTAACATGACGCTTTCTATTTTTACGAAGATTAGACACAGGTTTTTATATACAAAATGACTTTCGTTTTCCATTTTGGACATCGCACCGTGGAAATGTACACCTCTCGCCTAAAGTCTTCATGAATTTCGACAGAGTGTGTCCACTTTGACCACAAAGAAATTTGAATTCGTGTTGTGACGAGACTACTGACGCGATCCTGAAACGTTTTTTTTTTTTTTTGCAAGGATTTTCCAACATTCTTTTGGGCTTTTGTAAAGTAATGTAGCTGGAACACGTAGGGGCAGCAGCGTCGTTATAACAGCAGGACGGTCTGGTTGGTGCAGTACCACACTCTTTCCGAGGACCAAGCTTCATATTCTTCTTTTCCATCTTGATAAGCCTTGATGTTATTGTGATATCAGTTTTCTTACAATATCAATGGCAGTCATTCTGCTTTTTTTAAAATTACATAATTTATGTAGATAATCAATGAAAACAAATAATAAAATAATGACTTTAATTTGACGTGACAAATATCGTTGACATTGACAAATCAGCATCAGCCGTGCATTCCGTTGCACAGTGGAACGAATGTATGGGAGCGGTTGGACGTAGACATGTCCGAAAAAAAAGAGTAAAATTATGCCAAACTAATGATGCCATCTTATTCGATTACTTAATGCCTTCATAACTTGTGGTGATGAATTTCTTCATAACTCCCATATTTCGGGAGTAATTTGAGAAAATGTGAAATTTTACTATGAAAATGAGTGTATCGAGCTCTCTCCCTCCTGATTCCGGGCTTGTTTCAAGTAGCGGTCTCTAATATCATAATGCTAATACTAAGAGCTATATTTAATACTAAGACACATAGTGCGCCAAATGTGCACTTTCTGGGATAAAGAGTGATGTTTATTTTATAACACAATTTTTTTATTTTTTGTTTATTTTGTTGATTAAAACCGTTTTTCTAAAGGTTTACCTTATTACAATAACATTTCTGAGCAGCCAATTAGAGAAGATATAAGCTAATTAGGATATATAATTAGGGACTTAAGGTTTACATATAAAACTGATGCACTAATGATTACTGATAAGAACATTGCTATTATTTAATTACTAAATGGCTCTTAATACACTAATTTAGCATGCATCATTTACTAATTATCACAATAACTAATTACCTTGCAATATTTAACAAAGGATACCTGGGATACCTGGATTTTATATAAATAGGTCACTATTAGTAACTTTAAAATCAGTGTTGATTTACACCTCGTTGTATCCAAGCTAATCTCGCAATGTATTTTCCAAATTTTAATACAAATCTTGATATTCACGTTGCTTTATGCGCACGCGCACATAAAGATTTACGCGACTTTAACTATTTGTTCAGTGTTTTAAAAGATAACAGTTGTGTTCAGTTATGTGAAAGTGCTGAAACAAGTTTAAAAGACTGGTGTCGTCGATTTTGCTACCGCATTTATGCAAAATGGACACAGTCTGGAAGAAGCACAGATAAGTTTCGGAAGAAACATGAGATTTGGCTACAGGCTGCAATTCAATGGCCGGAATTACAGAATGAAAATATGGAACCTTCTACAGAAAATATAAGTGACGTCATCGAGCCCATAATTTCTCCTGCTAAATCTGATGCTTCAACTTGTACACATCCTAGTCCTCGTAAATCTTTTGAGGACCTTAGTAACCGGCAAAAAAGAAGACGCACTGAAGATAGTCTTTCATGCAGCAGTAGCAGCGCTGAAATTATGTTTTCGGCCGAAAGGGCGCTTCAAAAGGCAGGACAAAGCGATACAGCTTATGTTATGAAATACTTGACGGAGAATCCAGAAGAGGCCTCAAAAATCAAAGCCTTCATTGAAGGTAAATCAATTCAGGTACGGGAAATATCCCCTTTGAAGGCATTGGCTCTTTATGTATCGATGAACTTATCGAAATGGCGCTATAACACTCTTCGGGATTTCAACACTCAAGAAGGAGCTCTTCAATACCCGAGTTACTACATGTTGGTTAAAGAAAAAATTAAGTGCTATCCGGCCAAAGAAGATCTCACAGTTACAGAGAGCTCTGCAAAAATCAAATTACAAGCCTTGATGGATTTAACCTCAAGAAGACTTATTAGGTCGTTAGAAACCCCTGTTGATCCCAATCAACAGCTCGTATTGACCAGCAAATGGGGTTTTGACGGATCATCTAGCCAAAGCATTTATCATCAAAGGACGAGTGAAGATGAGCAAATCGATCTTGCTAGTAATTTTATGATTAGTCTTGTACCACTGCGGCTCGTCTCAAAAGGTGTAACAATTTGGGAAAACGAGCGACCATCTTCCACTTCATTTTGCCGGCCAATATTGTTTAAGTTTATAAAGGAAACCAAAGAAAATGTGCAGAGAGAGATGGCTGAAATCGAAGCAGAGATTGAAGCCTTAACTCCATCCACCATCACTGATGGAATTAGTGTCAAACACCAACTGCTGTTGACAATGATTGATGGTAAAATTCATTCCATTATATCCAATACAGCAGCTTCAGTGTGTGACATATGCAAGGCTTGTCCTAAAGAAATGAATAATTTAGAGTTAATCAAAGATAAACACGCAAACGAGGACATGTATAAATATAGCTTAAGCACCCTTCACGCTTGGATTCGCTCAATGGAATGCTTATTACACATTTCCTACAAATTAGACATAAAATCATGGCAAGTAAGGGGTGATATAGCAAAAAGGCAAGTTGATGACAGGAAGAAAAGAGTTCAAGAGGCTGTAAGAAGAGAAACGGGCTTACTTCTCGATGTTGTGAAACAAGGCAGTGGATCCACCAACAATGGCAACTCGGCACGGCAAGGAGATTTTTTGAAAACTACACTAAATCTGCTGAACTGACCGGAATAGATGCTATGCTTTTAAGAAAAATCTGTGTGATCTTGCAGTGTATTTCATCAGGAGAGAAGATCAACGTAACTAAATTCCGAGAGTTCTGCTTTGATACTGCTAAGCTTTACGTGGAGTTATACCCATGGTATTATATGCCTTCTTCACTTCATAAAATTTTAATGCATGGGCCAGACATAGTTCAGAACATGTCAATTGTGCCCATTGGTTTTCTATCCGAAGAGGCATCTGAGGCTAGAAATAAAGATTTTAGAAAATATAGAGAGGGGCATTCTCGAAAGCATAGCAGTATCTCATGCAATGAAGATATTATGCACAATCTTTTACTGTCTTCTGATCCACTTGTTACAAGTATCCGTCCAAAAGGAAATAAGTTTGTAAAAAAATCTTCTTTTAAGGAATTTTATGAGCTTACGGATTCTGAGAAAAGTGATATCGAATTTGTTAACATAAATGATTTAGCGGACATCGATTCTGAATTTGAATTAATTGATGATGATGATGATGACGAAGATAATTAAATGATGTTATTGTTTTAAAATGTGTAACTTAGTAAATTAGAGCTTACATCTTAATTATTTATTGTACTTTTAATGAAACTAGGTAATTTATTATCAACTTACTTAAAAGTCATACTCTCATCAGTTCTTGTGAATATTTTTGTTAATATATATTTCTGTATATATATAATATATTTATAGACCTCTTAATAAGTCTGTCTGCGGTTTAAAGTAAATACAAATGGGGAAAAAACGTTTTTTTTTTTAAATTTTCATTTCCTTTTATCCCAGAAAGTGCACATTTGGCGCACTATGTGTCTTAGTATTAAATATAGCTCTTAGTAATAGCATTACGATATTAGAGACCGCTACTTGAAACAAGCCCGGAATCAGGAGGGAGAGAGCTCGATACACTCATTTTCATAGTAAAATTTCACATTTTCTCAAATTACTCCCGAAATATGGGAGTTATGAAGAAATTCATCACCACAATTTATGAAGGCATTAAGTAATCGAATAAGATGGCATCATTAGTTTGGCATAATTTTACTCTTATTTTTCGGACATGTCTACGTCCAACCGCTCCCATACATTCGTTCCACTGTGCGTTGTGGCAAATACTACTTAACATAACCTAACATCAAGCCTTGTTTCCCCGAAAGGTTGGGCAAAGGTGTACCTGTAGTACATCCACATTTCGCCAGGTATGTTTAAGTCCCATGTAATAGGGGGCGAACTTATTGCCATCAACCGGGCCCAAATCCAGACTCGGGGCTGCTACTGAGAAATTCCAGATGGAAAAACCCATTAACACTTTGCCCAAATACTACTTTAATGTTAATAATAAAATTTAAATGGAGTTACAAAATCAATAATGATGATGATATTAACTAATGTATATGAATTACGTATAAAATGCTGCTCAAAACATGTTTTTGGCTTAACAATCATTTTTAAAGATGGTCAAAAATAAATTAAAGATGGCGTCAGAAAAATAGCATCGTTATCTGGAATGGATTACTTCATGCGTCGCATAATGACAACATTTTTGTCCCTAGACTCGTGATTTACGTTCGACTTGTACTGAGAATCCGTGAATCTGGATAATGTCAACAATTCATAAGCGACTTAGGGGACGACCGGCAATGGCGAACGCGTCATGCTACGAGTGTAAACGCGAGAATTGCCTTCCAGGTAATGTTTTACCACGAATTTTATTCGAAATGAAGTTCTTAAACAGTACTTTATAAATTCCAAGATATATTCGTGAAATTCTTCAAACTCGTTCGTGAACGCAATATTGTTGAAGATAAGGTCTTACTGTGAGCGGAGCGATTCTACGAGCAGAATTAAAAACGCTCCAGTTTGTGTTTGAGATTATTGTTATAAAATACTCACCAAGTAGTATGACGTGGTTACCCACCCTGGCAGAATGTCAGTCTAGTACACATCTTGATTACTGGACGTCGCCGTCGTATTGAATGAGATGTATAGCATCGAATTGAGTCAGCCAAAAAAAATATATACGTAAATGCTTTTAGCTTTTAGTTAATATCAATCAGTGCCTACCTACTTTCAAACTATAGCAGTATCTTGGGTACGTTCTGTCACTGTGTGTTTTCTTCTGCATTGTATAGTCAATTTAAATCGCTCATCTGAATATATTCGCTTGCAATCAAACCTCTCTTTACGCACAACTTCGTCCCCATTGTACCATTTCGCGTTCCCTCCGCGCTTTACGGCCAGTCGGGACAATATTGCCTCCTCTCCAGGATCTGATAAATAAAAAAACTTTCGGCGACGATGTTTTTATGGGACACATTTTAAGTTGGAAGCTGAATATAGGACAAGAATAGATGTCCTTGAGTTGGGAAAGTCTGGTTTCTAAGTTGGACAATATTTCTTAGACTGTTTACAGTTTTATGGAATGAGCATCTGTCTACAATCAATCTGCCTAGCCTTTTCCCAACTACGAGTATGTTGGGGTCGGCTTCGAGTCTAACCGGGTGAAGCTGAATACCAGTATTTTACTAGGAGCGACTGCCTATCTGACCTCCACAACCCAGTGACTGGGGAATGCGATACTCCTTGGTGAGACTGGTTGTCAGACTTTCGGGCTTTTGACGACCCCTAACGTCTGTCAACCCGTGAAAAATAAATCAACTGCTCCCTACATTTATGTTCGCTTAACTCGTCAAAATGTAGGGAACAGCTGATTTTATTTTTCGAGATTTCAGGTTTAGTCCCAAAGCAAATGTAGTTCATAATGATGATTACAATGACTCCTTAACCCATGAATTCAATTTTATGTTTAGTAGCTCGATAAAGGCGAACGGCAGGCTTGTATGGGAATTTCGTACCGCTAATAAAATTTCGTGTTTTGGGATATGTTTCAAATTCTAATAATTCTATTTAATTTGATAGATAAATTCTTGGATTTTTAGAACTTGGGACGTAAAAGTTATAACCAGTTTTATTTTTTAAGGTTATGTACCAATATAGATTGTTACATAAAGGCAGATAAACATTGTTTCGGTAATAAACTATATGTTGTAGATTGGTTGTCGCTGTTTTTGTAGTGTTTTACTTACTATCAAGTATGTAAATTGAGATGAGGATCGTACTTACTCAGCGGAGTGCATTAGGAGATACCTATGTCCATAATTAATTATTTCTTAATATTACACTCATCTAAGAAGGGGACAGGTCGGGTAATACCCCCATGGCGAGCATAGCTTAAATACCAACATAACTGCGTTTAGTTTACGACTAAATTACTTGTAGGTAGTTATTAAAATCTTTTTTTTATATTATTATTTAATCCGAACTTCTAAAAATAGTACACTTACATGAAAATAAATGGCTTAGTTGCCTTTATATGTGGTACAAATTCTATAACAAAACAACAAAAAAAGTAAGCGGTACGAAATCTGCCGTTCACCTATAATGAAGAAAAGTAGATGACAGGACCAATTCTCACTTTGGCAATCGTCCTCGGCTCGAAAAACCAAAACTGTCTTGAGAAGCATGTAAAAAATCCTTTTAGCATTATTCCTGTACACCTACCTACTATATTATCCATACCTAAACACAGCATTGCTATTTACATAATCTTTCAAAAGTATCGAAGCATGAAAAACTTTTCAGGAAGATACTCTCTAAGTTTGACGTGCTTATAAAATGCGGTTTCTTGGACATCGGTTATTGGATTTTTTTTTTAAATATGTTGCGGAGATGCGAATTATCTCATACTGAGTTACGAAGGATCAAGGCAGCACACGCACGTCACATGTGCATTTTTAACTGACTACAGAAAAAGGAGAATGTTTGTTACCTGAGAACTCGAACCGATTTGGAAACTTATTTTTTTTATTTGAAAGGATGTTTCCAGATTAGTCCCATTTGTATCAAAATCCAGTTCTGATGATAGGATATAAATGAGGAATTGAGGGAACTCACCAAACATTATAGTAAGTAAGTAAGTAAATCATTTATTTGCGTAAAACATGGTATACATTGATGTTAATATTATTACAGTAGCTCAACATGTTTCGCTAAGATATAACATAGCATGCAAAAATTTATATTTTGACAAAAGGAATCAACATCTCACATCCATAAAATCTTTTAAACTGTAAAAATTACATTCAATAAGCCACTTGTGTAATTCTGTCTTAAATTTTCTCGAGTTCAATATTTTAAAGCAACTTGGTATTTTGTTATAAATACGTACGCACATTGCAAGGCAGTTTTTGTTGTATTTCGCAAGTCTTGGCAAATCACTTAATACCAGTTTATGAGGATCTCGTCTGTTTCTGGGATTTACATCATTTGCTGATTTAAATAAATGTTTGTTGTTAACTACAAATATACATACCTCATATATATACAGACATGGTAGAGGTAGCAGACCAAACCTCTTGAACATTGGTCTACATGAGTCATCAGGTTTAATACCACTTATTGCTCTGATGCACTTTTTTTGTGCGATAAATGCTCTATCCATATTGGTACCATACATAGGCATACATATAGCGATTTTTGTATTTTCATTAACAAGTATTTGCATTCAGAAAGTATCACGTGGTGAAGTGGAACTGATGAAGAAGATCATAGATGGCCACCGGAACTTCTCAATGAAAAGTATTTCACGGGTGGCGATATGACATCTCAACTAAGTAAGTCTCAGTTAAGCGACTATGACGAAGCAAATTTAAATAAATGGTACCATCAAACTGATCTGATGATGATGTGGCAGGTAGGCACCAGAACTCCGTAATAAAACAATGTATCCTAGCCGTGTTTGGGCTTATTGGAATTTAAATCAGATGCACTCTGGCTATAAATGACTTTTGACTGACTTAAAAAAAGGAGAAGGTTCTGAATTCGTCTATATATTATTATATATGTTCGGGCATAACTTATTTCTTTATGAACCGTGTTTTATAATTCTTTTATTTGGTAGAGGAACCGTGCACGGTGGTCCCATATATGTA
Source organism: Atethmia centrago (assembly GCA_905333075.3). NCBI lineage: Eukaryota > Metazoa > Arthropoda > Insecta > Lepidoptera > Noctuidae > Atethmia > Atethmia centrago. Next base: position 6,034,574 of record HG995375.1, read on the forward strand.
TATATACATTGTATTAACTTTGCTTGGATAGTTTTTGAGTTAGCTTCAATAATACGTATTTAATCCACCCGGTGTATATTGATGATGTCATAAAACTTCCTGTCACTGTTGTGTACATAGCAAGTAGTACGAAGTAGTGTGGGTTAGGTACCATAACTAAATAGTGAAAAATAAAAAACAAAACACAAAAAATGTGAAAAATTACTTTAATTTCGAAGTTGCTGTCTTTGGTTCTGTATTTTCGTTTTTTACCACCGACTTCCGAAATTAAAGTAATTTTTCCCTTTTTAGTGTTTTGTTTTTTATTTTTCACTTTTTAGTTGAAGTCGGTTGCTTTTTTTTATAAAAAACTTTGTTTGTAGAATTTTATTGAACCAATGTGACCCATGTGCGAATGTAGTAGTTAATTTCAAGGATGACCTTTGTAGGCCGAGTGAGTTGTGACGACAAAAGTGGTGTTCAGCTGGTCAAGATTTTAATGATTTTAGACAAGGATTTAATTGCACCGAATCGTTTTTTCGAGATGACGTCTAATATGAAAGTCTAATAGAAGTATGAAAGAAAAGACATATTTTTGTGCCGACCCCAAATAAATTGGGATAAGAGCAGGAGATGTTTTTGTGATGTCGTTCCTTCACTTTAGTCTAATTTCTTAAGATTTTCAGTAAAAGTAACTTAAGGAAGCTGATTAATATTCTACAATATGTAACTTGCCTAATAGGTCGCCTCTTGCCATTGATTTAAAAAGCAATCTTTTCACAGCGCATTACAATTATTAGGAATAATACCAACTGCGATGTACATACAACATAATCAGCCTATAATGTTCCCACTGCTGGGACACAGGCCTCCTCTCTGTGAGAGGGAGTGCGCCGTAAACCACCACGCGGGCCCAGTGCGGGTTGGTAGATGTCACATGTCTTCGAATTTTTGGTTCTAGGACATGCCGGTTTCCTCACGATGTTTTCCTTCACCGTTTTGAGAGCAGTGGTGATGAAATAATTTACACAAAGTAAAGTGCCTGTCTGGGTTCGAACCTAAGATCTACAACTCGTAAGCTGTTACCACTGGGCCACGACTGCGATGTTCTCTCCAGTAAATAATCTACATATATAAATAAAAATCAAATGCTGTTCGATGGTAAGCGCATCACTTGAGAACGTCTGCACCGATTTAGCTATTTTTGTTTTAAAATGTTCGTTTCAGTTCGAATTAGGTTTTTAGGGCAATAAACATTTGAAAAGTTACTCAGTTAGTTATTAAAAGGACGTTCAGTTTTTCCCGAATTTGAAGTTTTTAGGGAAATACTCGTAAACATTTGAAAAGTTTCCCGAAAAACTTCAAATTCGGGAAAAACTGAACGTCCTTTTTTGTATGAAGCTTTGGATGGGAGAACATCTGCCGTCGGTCGGCTAGTTTGTCAAAAAATAGCACCTAAGTTGCTGTTAGTAAAAGTCGAATTATTAATTCCATGGAGTAATTTGACAGGTGCTAGCTGTCACTTTGTGTAATGAAATGGTCAAATTTATTGTTAAAGGTGATCGTTTAGTTTAATCGATTTATATAAGTGTAAAAGTCTAGAATACAATAAATATGAACATTTTATTATACAAAGTGACAGTGAAATAATAATTCTACTTTAGAATTGTATTTAGTAGCTCCTGTTTGCAGAAAGGTATTGCAGAACTATTTTATATGTAGGTAGTTAGTTTTCGATGTATTGAGGAAACTCATTTTGACTGGGAATTTCAACTTACAATGTAGAATGAAGTTCAGTATGTAAACATACTGAACTTCATTCTACATTGTAAGGCCCTGAATTGGCTCTTCGGGAATTATATACTATCCTAGTGCCAAATTCCAAGATGGTCAAATGAAGTATCAAGATGAGATGTTAAACCAGGACAACGAATATAATGTTAATTCCCACAGATAGAATATAACTTATCATCAGGCCTGTATTCACCGAAGGGTAGCCAGTGGGGTAGAGTAGGTAGAGGTGTACCTACAGTCTACATTTTACCAATTATGTTTAAGTCCCATGAAAAAGGGTGCCAGCCTATTGCCATAAATCGGATACAAATCCAGACTCCTGGCAGCTACTGAGAACTTCCTGATGGAAAAACCCAATAAATTTTTTCCTGACCTGGGAATCAAACCTGAGGTCCTGCCTCATGCTCCGCAGTAGCGTTTTAGACCACTCGACCAACGATGCAATCACAGATTTATCGCTAATTGGCAAGAAGCGCGACATAACAAATAGATCAGCAATTTTGAGTTGGCTGCACTTGCCTCTGCCGTCGAAGAATCGACGGCTGCAGTTGGCTCTACCGTTGTTGTAAATGAGATGAGCACTAAAAATGAGGGAGCTTGAGAGGTGTGACTTTATACTTCGTCGCATTCTTACCGCTGTTTTAAAACTTTTAATTCATCATACTGACTGACTCCCTCGACTCTCTTGACTGCCTCGTGGGTCTCCGAGGTCCTGGGTTCGATTCCCGGGTCGGGCACAGTGTTATAGGGTTTTTCTATTTAGAATTTCTCAGTAGCAGCTCGGAATCTGGATTTGTGCCCGGTTGATGGCAACAGGCTCGCCCCCTATTACATGGGACTTAAACATAACTGGCGAAATGTGGATGTACTACAGTTACACCTCTGGCCAACCCTTCGGGGAAACAAAGAGTGATGTTATGTAATTCATCATACCCAAAAACTCGTTTTGAATTATCTCAGCTTCTCGCAAGTGAACGATATTATGTATAACAAAAAACAAGACGTAGCTAATTAAAACATTCAAGCAAGAACAAATAGGTATCTATTTTTATCCCTCATACTGTATTTTATATCATCATAACAAAAAATATTATAAAATGTTTTGAACCTTCACATTTTCACGGAACCTTAACACAAATTAGGTGCCTACTTACGTTCAAACATAATACAAGTAAAGATTTTCCGTTCGGCCGAGCGCTCTTTCCTGAAATAGCCTGCAACTAAAATAGAAGTCCAATACCAGCCTCTGAGTGGCTCTCGATCAGGTAACGAAACATGTATTGACCTGCATCGCTATCTACTTCCACTTCTTTGTGTTTCTATTGTTATTTCAACGAGGAATTCGATTGGGTCGTGTCTCAATAAAATATCGAATCAAAGTGTGAAATGCTCTGATCAAATAGAGCTTTGCAATACAAATAAAAAATCGTTTGTTTTGCGGTAAATAAAAGAATTATTTTCTGTTGGATTTCTCTGAGATTTAAGACAGTAGTACCGACTATTGTATAAAATCTCAGAGAGCATGTTGAGACCCTAGTAAAACATAATGAGCGTTAGCCATTATGTTGCTATCGACTTAAATGAAAATTTTCTATTTGTCTGTTTATTTTAGGGTTTCATAGTAACCGCAAATTATTAAAAAAAAAAACCCGACCGCAAAAAAACATAACTGAAAGGAGAAGAACAAGCGTTATAATCTATAGTATTTTGGTAATACAGACGGGCACAAACCAATAGCCTGAAAAATGGTTTGTCCGGCCTGCGATACCAAAATTCTATAGATTATTTATTATTAAATTCTATACATATATTAGAAGCACCAGATCGAGAACCGCGTGTACAATAACGTGCGGGGTCAGTACTCTCTGCTGGATTCTGAGGGCACCCGCCGCACTGTCATCCAAGCCACCGGCGCCGGAGGTTTTAACGCTGTCGCTGTCGCAAGGACACTGCGCTCACCGCTCCCGCTTCTGCCATCTCTTACGCAGCTCCTGCACTCTCTTACGCCAGTCCCTCAATCTCCTACGCTTCTCCCTACGGTTTCGCCAAATTCTGACCTATCGGATACGGAGCTCCCATCCCCCATGACCGCTAGTGCTAGGTGGGGGATCATGGGGAACATTTTATTTACAAACGATTCGATTTCACCTATCTACTTGAAATCGAACCGTTTTTAAATAAAAAGTTTATGCAGTTTTAGCCTAAAATTGTGTCATACTTTTTTTAATGTCTATTTATTTATTTTATTTACTTATTTAACAGTTTATGTACACACATATATGCAGAAAATAATAAAGGAACAGAAAAACACGTGCAAAGGTGATGCTTATTTCTAAAGAAATCTCTTCCAGCATACCTGCGATAGGACAGTAGACAAAGAGATGTAGACACCGTGTCTAAGAGTAAAAGAAAAAAACAAAAAAACTATTCACTGATTTAAATATACAAAAAAAGAGGAAATACTTACCTCTATACCTTTCCATTTACATTACCAGGAAAATATTTGGTGGTATTAACTTTCACTTTATCAATTAAAGTCAATCAATCTTATTCTTTTATGTCGGTTTCTTTTTCAATTTATTCATTTTCTTTAATGTCCAGTTACAAAACTTTCCCATGTTTGATTTTGGTTTATACAGCCTTTATAACTTTTACAATTTTGTAATAAGCGCAGCAGTGCTAAAACGTTAACAAGAAAACTTTTACAAGCCCAACAAAACAGACTATAATATGTAATACATGCAGGTATATGCAAGCAAGCATCATGTGCAGTGAAAGATGTTTTACAAGACTACGGATCATACGTCTGCAACGTCGACGTTTTCCTGCATTTTGTGTTGCTATTCCGCTTTTTTTATGAGTGTGCGACTTGCTTGCAAAACGTGAAATGTAAAACGTTCTTTGATTGTCTGTCAGATATTTTAAATATACAGGGTGTAAAAAGACACATCACAAAGGCTTCAACTACGCATACTGTACATCTAACTAAGTAGCTTTGCGCAAAAAATTATTGTTGGAAACCGATTTTTATTTTAAGGTATAAAAAAACTGCTATTTTTTATTGCGCGCATTGTAACGCAAACCTAGGCTAACGGACTCAGTGCTGTTGTGTGAGTGAAGGCTCTAGTTCAGTTATTTGATATTCATTGCGTTTTTGTAACTTCAAATGCGTAATTTGTTAAGAAAAATCGAAAATTCAGGCAACGTTTGTTTGAAAAAAGTCTTGTAATAACGCTTGGAATTCGTTATCGTAAATAAGTAAAAAAAAAATGCGACTTTGACCTTCAATATCTCCAGAACCAGTGGATTCCCAGGTATGTTCTAGTGGAAAAAAATGATCCAAATAATGGGTAAAATGTGTGACTTTCGGCTTCGGAAAGTGTCTTTTTACACCCTGGAAATTTGTGCTTGGTGTATAATTATGTGCACATCAAACTCCTGGCGATCAATGAATCTCATCAGACATAATTTTCACTAACTTTTAACCATACCTCTTACTAAAGATCACCTTTACAAGTTTATTCGTGGTTCATAAAAAGATAAAATTTCCAGATTTTAGAATATATCGCGTTAGCGAAAATAATTTATCTCAGTAAAAAAATCGTACCAGCAAAAATACTAAATAAGGAAAATACGAGGGCAGCCAAGATAAATGCAGTAAAAACATCTAAGATGAAACATTACGGCCACGTCTAACCGCCAGAACTTAACACGATATCACCCTTATCGCTCTCCCCAGGAGTACAGCTGCACAAACAATCTGAAGTTCCAAGTGATCGTACCGCTGATAATGCTGTTAATTTACTCGTTGACATACTACACTGTGTACATGTTTGCTAGAATTCTGGAGGTGTAGATCGAGTTACTGAAGAAAAAATAAAAGAGATGGGAGAAATTTTTGGGGGAGGTTTTGATGAATGAGTCGTAACCACTCAATGGCATTACACAAGATAAGCGCATCGTTTCCTGTGATTCTTTTTCTTGCTTTAAAATTCAAAAAATCTATATAAGTATAAAAAACTTAGGGCTTTGCGTACCAAAAGACCACAACGACACCAAAAAGCAAACAACATATTCCATTCAGCAGTATATTTTTGAGATTGCTTATCATTTTCTTGAAGATCTAATAAGAAAAGGAATCTACAAAAATTCTCATACGATGTGTGAATAAAGGCAATATATATTTTTATTAGCACTTATCTTTATGACGAGATTCCGAGCGATAGAGGCCATTTGCATAATTTCTCTAGCATTTTTATTAGTATTGCTGGGACTTGAAAGTATTTCGTTCAATTTATTTTCATAACCGTTTTAATTACGGCGTAACCAGCGTCCTCTGGTAATGCGCTCTCATAAATTATAATAAAGGATTTCAAGATTTAATCATTTCAACTCACTCTTAGTGTGGTTGTTGTTAAAAGAGCCCGTTGAGTGAATTATCAAGTAATGTGATACATACTGTGGAAATCCTATCGTTCTTAGTCAATGCTAGCATATTAAGGTGCTTACAAAAACAAAAGACTAAAGAAGGCTTGTCGTAAAAAAAAATATTGCCATATATATGTGGTTTGTGGTAGCGGAAAAAGTATATGTTAATCTAGAACATATTACTCAGAACATGGTTGTCACCAAAACACGTTAAAAAAAAAACGAAAGAAATTAACGGTAAACTAACCTTTAACCTTAACATCCAATCTAAAATATCTGTATTAGTATCAACAAACGTTGGTATTTAATTAATAGCAACGACGTCTTAATTGAATACAGAACTTGGTTGTTTTTTATTTTCGATTACTCAACTCATTTTATACTCAAAAATGAGCTGAGGAATATAACTAGATAATTGCTACATATTTTGTAATAAATTAAAAACGTTGTGTCATCGCGCTTCTACATATTTCTTTTCTATGCAGTTCGACAGTGACCGCGCTTTAGCTGTTGTCAGCATCTTAAGCAACGAGTCAAAGACGTACATGTATTGCCATAAGAGACGTGATTGAGAATTCTAGATATGAGGAATGCTAAACAAAAAGGCTTTTTTAAAGAAAACTCCCTCACTTTCTGTCTTCTCACGTCATCAGAAAGAAAAGTTACAACATTAAAAACACTTTATTGAGTTCGCTATTACGGTATGCAAATACAATAATTTATTTAAATTACTACAAAACCTCGTTTATATAAAAACTAATAGATGGCGCGTCCCACCGCACTCCGTTAACAAATTCATTAATATTTTGTCTCACTTTGCTAGAATTTCTTCAATTTTCATCTCATTGTGTCGCTGGAGTAATAACAGAATAAATTTTCCTTTCGCAATCAAAATATAATTGCTTTTTAATTCCCCAGTATCAACTGTTTTATGAGTAGGGTTTTACTGTATGTAGTCCAATTTTAATGTGAAATACTGCTTTTAGAAATTCCCTCGATTTAATTAAAATAGTCTACGTATATTTAACATGTAAGTAGGTATTATTTTGGTAGTTTCAAATTAGAATTTTAAAATTATCTGTGGACAATTTAAACAGTTTAGCATAATATTAATTAATGTGTTTTGTACTTACGTAAATTGGTTTTCTATTATTCATATTTCGATAGCATATATTATAGAGACAACATTAACAATTTCTAACTGATTTATTATGCAGCACCTATACGCACGTCTGATCTTTATCGCTTCACCGATATAAATGACATTTAATTACCCCCACTCCTTGTCCCCTGTCATACGCAACTATCCTCCGAAAATCGTCGCCAATCTTTAACCCTTAAACGAGGTTGATCAATAATTTAACAGGCGATGATTGATGAGTGTTGGTCCAATCCCTAATCATCAAAATGCACGCCAGTTAGACGGTCAAACTGTTAGTTTAGGATACAAGGATCAATCAACGTTTACTAAGTTACTTCTTGTTATCTTAACTATTAGCATATTGAAATTTTCATGAGATTCGGTTGAGGTTATTATTGAGTTTAGCTGCTAAGTTGGTAATTGAATGCTGTCATTATGGGGGGTTATTCTAAAAAGGTCAGTAACTCTCATAATGTTAGACAGGTAGGTACACTCACATTTTGCTGGTTCTATCACGGAATAAAATAAAATAATGGTTTTTCATTCGCTCGTTTCAGTTAACCTTGATTGCTCAAAGGTTTTCACTGGTGTAACTATCGAATATTGCAGCGGCAAATGCTACTCATTTACTAGATCACTATAATTTGAGATAGGTAATTATTTTCGAGCATATTTAATTCGGCGAGTACATCTCACACCTTCGTTTTGCCGATGACATCGTCATAATGGCAGAGACGCTGGAACAGATAGACCAGATGCTGCACAGCCAAAATGGAGCCTCTCGGCGGGTTGGCCTCGGCATGAATTTGGACAAGACGAAAGTCATGTACAATTCGCACGTCTTGCCGAGCCCAATCTACATCGAAGGGTCGCTTCTCGAAGTTGTGAAGGAGTACGTCTACCTAGGACAAGTTATCTAGCTCGGTAGACACAACTTTGAGAAAGAAGCCGACAGAAGGATCCGATTGGGTTGGGCAGCGTTTAGAAAACGTGTTTGAAGACTAAGGTCTTCAACCAGTGCGTCCTGCCCGTTATTACATACAGTGCCGAAACGAGGACACTGACAGTCGGGCTGGTCAAAAGTAGGCTGGAAAATAGGAAGTTAACAGCTGCTATTCTTACTACAATAGTATACATTCATTATTGCTAGGTTTATAATTTTATTTTTTTATTAAGCCTCGTCTGTTTGACGTTTTCTTTAGCCGCCCACGACTAGACGACGCTTGGCTCAAAATATCACCTAAATTTATATTAAACTGAAAGGGCCCAATACGTATTATTTTGTTACTTTTTAGACGTTTTTGTTAGTGTCGGGGTTTTTTAAATTTTAAATTAACTTTTATTACCTATTTTTTAAACTTTATAGTATTATACTTTTACTAGTATGTCAGACACGCTGCCATAGATACGTATCTCGACGAAATCTGCGACCCTGTAGGTATTTTTCCCAAAGTAGTACTTACTAGTTTACCCTCATTTATCTTTCCTTCTCCATCATCAGACCCTGATCACCATCTAGCTATAACCTATTTATTGAGACCAGTACAATGAGCCCAAACACGATACCTTCGCTGTAAATTGGTGAGCGAGTTAAATATCAACTAGAAAAGAGCTGATAATCTTCATTCTGATAGTTTTTATATAAACGACTGAACTGATTTTCATGAATCATAGCTAAGAACACTCACAATTAGGTCGCCTTTCAAACAAAAAAAAAAATAAAATCATAATCGGTCCATGCATTCGGGAGCTACGATGCCACAGACAGACACACACATACACACACACACACACACAGACATACAGACACGTCAAACTTATAACACCCCGTTTTTTTTGCGTCGAGGGTTAAAAAAGTGCTGACGCTTTTTTAAGGCGACATTAGGTGACGGCGACCTTGTGCAAATGGGAGGAGCCATGCGTCACTCCCCGCGACCCCGCAACTGTACACACGTAATTTCGTAGTGTAACCATACGTTTCAGATGGTGAGGACTATCCTGTCTGATTTTAGCTAGGCGGGTAGGTAGGTAGGTAGGTAGGTAGGGTATGTAGGTAGGTAGGTATGTAAGGTCGGTAGGTAGGGTAGATAGATAGGTAGGTTAAGTTGAGATACTTAGTGCTATTTGTGCGAAGCCGGGCTGGTTAAAGCTCTACAAAATGTGTTCATACATGAATAGGAAATATTAATTAAATCAAAATCAAAAGTAATTTATTCAAATTAGGCTGAGAATCAGAACTTTTCGAACGTCAAAATTACATAAAACAGTCCCCCAAAACGCTTTAGCTGGGAAGAAGAAGTGGCGCAACAAAATCCCCAGCAGCACAGCTGTCTGTAAAATTAGAAAAGAAAAATGTATACAATAGTATGCAAAAATAATTTAGCAGTCACCGAAGTACAACTTCAGGTCACACCATCAAGTCCGGAGGTAAGGTCTCATCATAACTATCAAAACGAGCCCAATCTCAGCACACCTAGTTCCATTCGTCGACGAGTTCCAGTAGCAGTAACTGAAGTACACCTTCAGGTCACTACATCAAGTAGGTAAGGTCTCATCATAACTATCAAAACGAGCCCAAACTCGGCACACCTAGTTCTATTCGTCGACGAGTTCCAGTAGCAGTCACCAAAGTACACCTTCAGGTCACTCCATCAAGTCCGTAGGTAAGGTCTCGTCAAAACTATCAAAACGAGCCCAAAATCCGCACCCCTAGTTCCACTGGTCGACGAGTTCCAGTAGCAGTCACCGAAGTACACCTTCAGGTCACACCATCAAGTCCGGAGGTAAGGTCTCATCACAACTATCAAAATGAGCCCAAACTCGGCACACCTATTCCTACACGTCGACCAGTTCCAGTAGCAGTCACCGCACTACACCTTCAGGTCACACCATCAAGTCCAGAGGTAAGGTCTCATCACAACTATCAAAATGAGCCCCAACTCGGCACACCTATTCCTACTCGTCGACCAGTTCCAGTAGCAGTCACCAAAGTACACCTTCAGGTCACTACATCAAGTAGGTAAGGTCTTATCATAACTATCAAAACGAGCCCAAACTCGGCACACCTAGTTCTATTCGTCGACGAGTTCCAGTAGCAGTCACCAAAGTACACCTTCAGGTCACTCCATCAAGTCCGTAAGTAAGGTCTCGTCAAAACTATCAAAACAAGCCCAAACTCCGCACCCCTAGTTCCACTGGTCGACGAGTTCCAGTAGCAGTCACCGAAGTACACCTTCAGGTCACACCATCAAGTCCGGAGGTAAGGTCTCATCACAACATCAAAATGAGCCCAAACTCGGCACACCTATTCCTACTCGTCGACCAGTTCCAGTAGCAGTCACCGAACTACACCTTCAGGTCACACCATCAAGTCCGGAGGTAAGGTCTCATCACAACTATCAAAATGAGCCCAAACTCGGCACACCTATTCCTACTCGTCGACCAGTTCCAGTACCAGTCACCGAAGTACACCTTCAGGTCACTTCATCAAGTCCGGAGGTAAAGTCTCATTATAACTAATAAAACTTGCCTAAAGTCCACGGCCCACATCTTTCTACTAGTAGAGGGCTTCCAGTGCCTAGGAGTCACTGAAGTACTCGTATCTAAGAAATATTTAGTAAAATTATAAAGAGCAGTATGAAATATTTTTTGTAAATACGAATATAACTATCAAAACGAGCCCAATCTCAGCACACCTAGTTCCATTCGTCGACGAGTTCCAGTAGCAGTAACTGAAGTACACCTTCAGGTCACTACATCAAGTAGGTAAGGTCTCATCATAACTATCAAAACGAGCCCAAACTCGGCACACCTAGTTCTATTCGTCGACGAGTTCCAGTAGCAGTCACCAAAGTACACCTTCAGGTCACTCCATCAAGTCCGTAGGTAAGGTCTCATCACAACTATCAAAATGAGCCCAAACTCGGCACACCTATTCCTACACGTCGACCAGTTCCAGTAGCAGTCACCGAACTACACCTTCAGGTCACACCATCAATTCCGGAGGTAAGGTCTCATCACAACTATTAAAATGAGCCCAAACTCGGCACACCTATTCCTACTCGTCGACCAGTTCCAGTAGCAGTCACCGAACTACACCTTCAGGTCACACCATCAAGTCCGGAGGTAAGGTCTCATCACAACTATTAAAATGAGCCCAAACTCGGCACACCTATTCCTACTCGTCGACCAGTTCCAGTACCAGTGACCGAAGTACACCTTCAGGTCACTTCATCAAGTCCGGAGGTAAGGTCTCATTATAACTAATAAAACTTGCCTAAAGTCCACAGCCCACATCTCTCTACTAGTAGAGGGCTTCCAGTGCCTAGGAGTCACTGAAGTATTTGTATCTAAGAATTATTTAGTAAAATTATAAAGAGCAGTACGAAATATTTTTTTGTAAGTATGAATATAACTATCAAAACGAGCCCAATCTCGGCGCACCTAGTTCTATTCGTCGACGATGTTCCAGTAGCAGTCACCAAAGTACACCTTCAGGTCACACCATCAAGTCTGGAGGTAAGGTCTCATCATAACTATCAAAACGAGCCCAAACTCGGCACCCCTAGTTCTACTGGTCCACGAGTTCCAGTAGCAGATACCGAAGTACACCTTCAGGTCACTCCATCAAGTCCGAAGGTAAGGTCTCATCATAACTATCAAAACGAGCCCAAACTTGGCACACCTAGTTCCATTCGTCGACGAGTTCCAGTAGCAGTCACCAAAGTACACCTTCAGGTCAGTCCATCAAGTTCGAAGGTAAGGTCTCATCATAACTACCAAAGCGAGCCAAAACTCGGCACCTCTTGTTCTACTGGTTGACGAGTTCCAGTAGCAGTCACCGAAGTACACCTTCAGGTCATTCCATCAAGTCCGGATGTAAGGTCTCATCATAACTATCAAAACGAGCCCAAACTCGGCACACCTAGATATACTAGTCGACGAGTTCCAGTAGCAGTCACCGAAGAACACCATCAGGTCAGTCCATCAAGTCCGGAGGTAAGGTCTCATCATTACTATCAAAAGAAGCCCAAACTCGACACCCCTAGTTCTACTGGTCGACGAGTTTCAGTAGCAGACACCGAAGTACGCCTTTAGGTCAGTCCATCAAGTCCGGAGATAAGGTCTCATCATAACTATCAAAACGAGCCCAAACTCGGCACCCCTAGTTCTACTGGTCGACGAGTTCTAGTAGCAGTCACCGAAGTACACCATCAGGTCACTCCATCAAGTCGGAGACGAATAGGCATTTATAAATCTTCTTTACTTTTAGCGAAAAAGAATATTTTTATAAAAACCTGTGAATATAAAAACATCGTATCAAGTTTCTAATTTGGTTTATCGAATACTTTGTACATGTACAGCTTTCTTTTTCAAAACGAGGCGCGGCTAACAGGCGATACAGTGTCCACTCACGACGGCGGCCAAGCGCGGACTGAGGTTGTATTCGAAACGTGTGCGCAATATAGCAAGACAGGAACAAAAATAAAATAACCCATAATGCAACCGATTAAGATTCATCCGTAATAGCAAAATATGTGAAAAAATAAGTTCAGTTTTTATTTTTTTCTGCGACTATGTGTGACATTTTGATATTTTTTTGTACTAGTTTTTGGAATTGAATATATCTGCGTACTTCTAGTATTTTTAGAAACCTTAAAATATGTTTGTTGATAATAAAACAAAAAATGTATTGAAACTCAACCCGGTATCGTTAATTTTGTAAAAATGGGAACAGAAAATCGTTTTTACATTATAAAAATCTATAATTTTCAACAAAATGGTTACTATTTTTGTAGATGAAGAACCAATTTATATGTGGTAGTGATTATTTATATTTGATTTGGTTTAATTCTGTCACAATATGTACTGCAAAAGAGCACAATTTTGTCTGATTTGCAACGCGCCCTTAAACTTAACCTCTTACCTTGAGTTCCAATCCAAAATATCTGTATTAAATATCAACATACGTTAATCATTTAATTAATAACAATGTCTTATTGAAAAAATGTCTTATTTGAATGCAGAACTTGGTTGTTTTTTATTTTCGATTACTCAACTCAACTTTTTGTAAACAGATGATTTCTTCATATTTTGCAATAAATTGCAACCGTTGTGTCGTCTCGCTTCCTTTTCTTTTCTATGCAGTCTGACAGTGACCGCGGTTTAGGTGTTTTCAGCGTCTTAAGATAATTTCATCTGCATTTATAAGCCAATAAGGTGGTTTTAAAGAATTTCAGCTTTAAGACTCATTTAACACACGTCCAAATATTCGGTCTACAAATGAGCACATGTCGTAAAATATCCCGAATTCCAATTGTTTCACGGATGTTGTCTGTCGAAAATTCCATTTCGTATCTGATCATCAATTACCAGGTGTTCCAGCGTTCTGATTAATGATGGCACTCTGTGTATAGCAGTGGAATAAATAATTATATTCAGCGGAATTTTAGTATGGTAAATATTGTTTTCGATTAACCTTATTAAACTGTGCATTGTTTATTTATTGAAATAGATTAGTTTAAAATTACTAAGAAATGTGAACAAAAAAAAAATTGGGGAATTATTTTTGTTTAATTTCGAGTTCGCTTGTTTCGCACCTAATTGTTGACCCTTTTGCAAGCCATGTTGTTTCAACCCGAGGCATACCTTTTTATCGTTATATTGATTGGATTTTCATTTATGATTTGATTTAAACAAGCTGTTTCAAGGCGGCAATTTAAAATTCAAAATTCCCTTGTTAGGGTTCAAAAGCAGATTTTGTTTAAAATTGCGAGTCTGACTTTGGTTTTATTATAATGATGATAGTGCTTGTATATAACTTTACTTCTGCTATGATCTCCAGAATTATTGCATGGAAGACGACTCAAATGATATTGTTACATCTAGGAATCGATTTCCGCCGGTATTAGGCGAGATTCCGCGTAACGACATGTCAAATGTCCAGGAAGACATGATTGACGCTCGGAAAACATATTTTTCTGACGCAGAAATGATTCTTCCTATGTTTACAAATTCTGATCCAAAATATTCTGATTCTCCGAATTATCATTCGTATTCTTATTCATTGTTATAATTTATTTAATGTTTTGACTCCCATTCAATTTAGTTTATATATAAGTCAATTAAAATGCCTTATTAAAATAATAATAAAGCTAAGATTAGATAAAGTAAATTATTTTGATTATAGTATCACTTCTCTTCAAATACGTCTACTGACCGACATAATGAGTGATCATCGAAAAATCTAATTAGGGAAATACTTACAACTTTTTAATTGTAATTTTCTACTTTATAATAATATAACCACATTTCCCGAGACTTTCCTGTTAGTTGAAGAGACTTTAAAGAAAAGAAAATGTCTTTCACTACGCTCTAGTGAGTGGCAAATATTTGCTCTCTCGTACTGCACTAGATGGAAATGCTAATTTCCAAGTGTTAGCTTTTCTCTCAGCACTCTTGGCAATAGAGTAAAAAGTGTTCTTTACAATTTTCAACTTACATTTTACATAAGAATCTAATATAAATGAGAGTTATGGCTATTGGGGATAATATCACAATCAGGAGAACTTTTTTTTGTGTGGGTAATTCAAATAACTGCTCCCGCTCTGGGCGGAGCGGGAGGGTAAACACTCTTACTGACTAAAACCCACCCGTATTCCTTCAGTTGCCTGTGTTGCAGGGGCCTCGGTAACTTTTTTGGACTTCCACGCGACCCCGGCAGGCATCGGCCCTGGTGTCCACTAGGACTCTACACTTGTGCTGACATCTCTATGAGGCGCGCGTGGAACACAACGCGCCGACGACCCGGGCCTGGTCCTTATCAGACGGCTATCTACCCATTGGTCACCGTCCGCCATCCATCAGCTCATTATTAGCTGAAGATAGATATAAGAATGACGGAAATGAAAAGATGGAAGTATTGTGTGAACTAACTGCTTGAGGCGCTGCTGACGAGCGCGCTCCGCACTCTCAACCTCATTGCTGATGACGTCGACATATTCTGTTGCGCTTTGGGTGAATTTTAAAGAATAGCTATAGAATTTGTTATGGTACAAGCAGTGGAACTTTTTAATTTTTAATTGTACTACAATATCGCATTGGGTCTAGCCTGTAAGGATATTTGTATGTTTGTACTAAATAATAAAAAAAAAATACATAAATAAATAAACAAATAAGTAATAAAACATTCATGGCCCCAATTTCACTAATAAAACTCAACGCACATCTATACTGCGTTCAAGAGCTGTCAGTGCCAATATTGGACAACAATCATCACATGCTTGAACGCGGTCTAGATGTGCTGAATTGATGAAATCCGCCCTTAGTGTGGCAAAAAAGACAGGTACTTTTACGACTACTGGTAGACATGTGAAGAGTATAGCTTATTGTGATGACCTCAAGATAATATGTAGAATATGGGCAGAAGGAATAATGATAATAAAAGAGACATTGATAGCTATCCTATTGATAAAATTAGTTTTTTTAATTACCTTTGGTGAGGAGTAGCTATTTTGTGTTAGTTTACACCCCAACCTCAAACAATGCTAGTGATCTTTGGCATTTGGAACAAGGAAAGTACAGGCACTGACTGACATAAGTTACATATGAGTGCCTCATTGGTTTCGTGGTCACAAGCGCTACTGCTGAGTCTGAGGTCCTGGGTTCGATTCCCAAGCCGGCCAAAGTGTTATTATTGGGTTTTTCTAGCAGACATTTTTCTTTAGTAGCCCGGAGTCTCAATTTGTGCCCGGTTGATGGCAAAAGGCTCGCCCCCTATTACATGGGACGTACACATAACTGGCGAAATGTGGGTGTAGCTCTGTCTAACCCTTCGAGGATTACACAGGCGTGATGTTATGTTATAAGCTTAACTTTTCCTAGAAAAAGCTAGTAATGATATGGCAAAAGGCCAAATAATACGACGTTGCAAAAGACTTTAAGAAATGTCTGAGATGAAGATGAATCCCCAAATTTTTTGAAGACTTGATGATCGATGAGCCAGCACCAGTCACTGTTCTCTTAGCGTAATTTTATTAAGTGCCATTAGGAGATGCTTCGTTATTAGTTGAGTCATCTCATTTATAAAATAGATAGTTGATCAGACAGTTCTAAAGGTTAAGGTTAATTTTTAGGGTTTCGTAACTCAAAAGAAAAAATGGAACCCTTATTTACACTGGAGTGTCTGTCTGTCTGTCCGTCTATCTCTCACAGCCGATGTGCTCCGAATCTACAGGACCGATTAAGTTAAAATTTGGTAGACATATGAATTTCTGTGACCCAAATACGGACGAGTAATATAAATAAATTAATGATGAAATTACAAAAAAATAGTTTTGCGAACTGTACCGTGTGACATATCAAATTAATGAAAGGGCTTGTTATGAGGGTCACAAAATTTATTTTTTTATAATATTAACAACATTTTTTTAAAACTACTTACTTTAAAACTTAAAGTTATTATAGAAAATTGATGAAAATTGACCCTTATCTCCGAAACTACTGAGGCAGAATATCAAAAAAAAAATACAGAAAATAGTTCTTTACTTATGGATTATAGAAAAACTTATAAGAAATCTATAGTGTTAAAATAACATAGTAAATCTCTCAATATTGTGCGTACAAACTTACATTTGCAGCTGGAATGTATGGGAGAACATTTTTTTCAAATCTTGGGATAAAAAAGATGGTAGATAGTTTAATTGTGACGTTTAACTAGTATCTAAATAAGAAAAGGGGTGAATAACGGACGGTGGTGGACAATTACGGCTGTTCGGAGATTGCCTAGACCGTTTTGTTGTACCGCCCGCGCCGTTGTTTTCACAGAACGATCGTCTGCTTTAGGACAGTTTGCCTAGGTTTTCGAAGTTCGAGACCAAGGCAAAATGATCCTCTCGGCACCAAAACAGTGTTTCGTCAACAATAGACTAGACTGTTTTAAAACTGTTTTGTCTATGTCTGTGCACAGCCCTTTTTTTAATGGATAGGAAATTATCAAATAATTTCTCCCACTCAGAGTGGAGCGGGAGGGTGCTCTTCCTGACTAAAACCGACCCATGTTCCTTCTGTTGCCTGTGTTTCCAGAAGCCACGGTATTCCTTTTGGACTTTCCCGCGACCCTGGCGACCACAGCGGTCCCCTACACTTGTGCTGACATCACTTTGAGGCGCGCGTGGAACATGACGTGCCGTCGACCCGGGCCTGGTCCTGAACGGCGAGCTACCCATAACTTTCTCTCTAAAAGATTTGCTCCAGCAATTTGAAAAAAAATAACTGTACGATTTTCATTCAACTGTTTTACTTACCTACCTATTAAGTCCAGGTCACTAGATATAAATGAACCAAAGCTGAGATAATTTTAACAACCTAAATCTGTATCCATACATTTTGGTTGAATGGACATCGGTGTTTCATCTATTGGAACATCGGTGCCTGATTGCTTATTCAACCACAACTTTGTTGTTTTTTGCGTTTTTCATGGATAGTTAGACCTAGATTATCAATTTCACTGGAATAATACTCATCATCTGCCTAGCCTCTTCCATGTTGGGAACAGATTCCCGTCTAATTGGATGCAGCTGAATACCAGTATTTTACATGGAGCGACTGCCTATCTGACCTCCACAATCCAGTTACTCAGAGATCCACGAATGACAGCCGGGACCAACGGCTTAACGTGCTTTCCGAGCCACCCCACAGAGGGCGGGGAGGGTCTTGATACGTACGTCTTCGGGCCCTATCAGAATACCAGCGCTGCGGTATTTATTTTTTAAATATCGCAGCATTATGCTGAGATAGGAGCCTTTTTGGCATTGCACAAGTCGTTCTTATTGATTTTATTTGTTGTTTTTTGTTTATTCGAAGTTTAGTTTTAAATGCTCCTTTTTTTTTACTTTTGTATTTCTTGTGCGTGTCCCAAATAAAATATTTTTCTTTCTTTCTTTATTTCTTTCTTTCTTTCTTTGTTTCTTTCTTTCTAAAGATGGTGACTCATCCACAGACCAACCACGGCAAGCGTAATCTGATCGATCGACCCGTGCGGCTGTTATTACTTAGTTACAAGCCCCTTCTCTGACAAGCCTCTTCTCTTCTTCACTGGAATAATACTAGTGTATATTTATTTTATATCACGCTTATTTTCCCGAGGGGTTAAGCAGAATCTGTGGAACCTTTCTAATGTGTTCAGTACACCCACTTTTGCCGGTTTTGTTTAAGTACACACGGCTACATATTAAGCTATACATTTCCAGTATAAGCTGATCTCGCATTGCATAGGGTTTGCAATGAAAGGTCAGCTTATACTGGAAATGAATAGCTTGATAAGTAGCCGTGTGTACCACGGAATAGGGGATCCGAGCCTTCTAACAAATTGCTGATTGAAAAACCCAATGACATTTTGACTGAACTGGGAATTAAACCGACGCGCGGCGACGACCGCAATTCAACAGTCGCGTTTTCCTAAAACCACATGTTTTAGGAAAAGTATAAGAATATTAAAAAAAAATAACTTAAACTTTTCCTAAAACATATTATGGATATTCAGATAATGAAAAAGGATGCTTTAAAAATATATACAAAACAAAATATGACAACTTTCAGTTTTAGAGGAAATGATAAAACTTTTCTCAGTGGAAGTATTTCATCTCCCCTTGGAACCCAGAGTAAATGACGTCTGCGTGACTCGTTTTGTGGTATGATATTATGTGAGATGAATTCTTAAGAGTTTTTGTGTTCTGTAAGTTTCTGGGTTATTTTTTGGGGGGCAGCCGGCAAAGGTTTACAGGTGTATGTGAACAGGAAGTAAGCGTTTGTACAGTCAGGGAAATTAATTGTGAAACAAATGGAAACCCTACATCAATTTGCCGTGTTATACCCATTTATACAACTGTTAAAGAATGACAGTTGTGGTTTGAGTATACGGACAATTTAAGTTGGTCAGTGTTATGTATGTTAATCATTTCTTTCCCAGACTTTACTATTAATATTGGAGATATCAATAGTAAAGTCCGCTTATTTTTTTCTGATTAAGGCGCAGATATATGATTTTAGTGACTTTTAAATCGCTTATTACGCCTTCATATAATGTAAGTAAGTTATGCAAAAAATGTATGTTAAACTAAAACCTATTCTATATGTGAAAATTTAAGTATTGTAGTAAAATACTCTAAGAAATAAATTCAGGAAGTAATGTCTACCCAAAGCAAAAAAAATGATATTACTTTCAAACTACTTAAGATATTTTTATGTATTTTTTTGTGTGAACAGACTATTTTATTATGTATAATTCTATCTGTGACTTTTTTAAATATTCATATATTCGTTACTAAAAATAAATATTCTCTATGAAACTGAACGGCGCACTGTGGAAAATAATGGTCTGTTTCTGATTAAAAATCAATAACTTCTTTATTTCTGAATATTATGTTCTAAAATTTTGCACAAATATAGAATAGTGTATATGGCTTCAAATAGAATGTAATTTATTATGATTAAATTTAAAATAATAAATTAAAAAATAAAACAAATTCAAAATTATAAAAAATCTCCAATGTTTATTTCTTAACAATGAATACTATTATTTTAATGTTTACAAAAACCAAATATCTTAAAGTACATCAAATAAAATAAAAAAGCATTTTTTTAAAGATTAAAATCGAACACAGATTAATTAATTAATTGTACTGTTTACTAAATGTTATGTTATTTATACTAGATGAACTTCGGGATCTAAAATTAATTCGTTCACTTTCAAAAGATCTAAGGTGTCTTCATCAAGTTCCTTCACGTTTTTAGTATACGGTTTTCTAATGCTGGTAATGTAAGGATCTGAAGTATAAAGAAGAGTATGAAATACATCTTCGTTTGTAGCGGATCTTGAGCATTTTCTAGCATGATGAAGACGAAATTTTTTATAATCCTTATTGCGAGATTCTTGTGCATCTTCCGAAAGTTGACCAATAGGAAGTACTGCAAAATGCTTTATGACACTTTCTCCATGAATCAAAATTTTGTGAACTGAAGATGGCATGTAATACCATTCATAATTGCTCACATAGATCCTAGCAGTCTCCATAGCATAACTGCCAAATTTTTCAGCATTTATCATTACACCCGATGAAAGAGCTTGCAGAATTATGTAAAGTCGTTTAATCAAATTTATATCCACTCCTGTAATTTCAGCAGAGCAGCATGCATTGTGAAAAAATCTTCTGGCAGTATTACCGTCATTAGAATTACCACTTACTTGTCTTGGTTTGTCGATGATCAATCCTAGCTCTTCACGGAAACGCCTTTGTACCAGGGTTTTCTTCTCTTGCTTTAGTCGTTTCTTTTCTTCACTTGTGGCTGACCATGTTTGGAAAGACAGATTATAGGAAATATGTAAAATCATTTCCATACAACGAATCCAGGCGTGCAAAGTAGACAGTCCGTATTGATAAGAATCTTCATTTTCAGGCCTAGCTGTCACTTTTGTCAAATCGTTCATTTGGCGTGGAGTACCTCCACATATTGTACATGTGGAACCCGAAGGCGTATCTGTTAATACCTGAGCTACTTTACCATCTATCATTGTAAGGAAGAGATCATGCTTCACTTGCACTCCCTCACCTTCTTTGTTAATTAATGATGGACTCAAGGAATTTATTTGACCCTTTATTTCATCCACAATGGCGGAGTTTCTTTACAAAATTCTATTAATATAGGCCGGCAAAACCGAACAGATGAAGGTACCGGATTTTGCCAGACAACATCACCTGTTAGCTCGTTAATTAACTTAATAAGCACCAAAGAATTGATAAATAAATTCGAATCAGAAATAAGTTCAGACTCTTCTGGCAGTTTCTGTTTGTACTGGCTTTGACCGGATGAGCCATCACAGCCCCATTTACTATACAGAAGTAAGTTATTCAATCCATTCCTATAGACTGAATCTATTGTCAATATTCTAGCTGCAGTGTGATCTAATAAATCTTGAAGTCTTACTATTTTTGCACTTGTGTCTGTAATTTCTATGGCTGAAGACGGTGGATAGCAAGTAGTTTTAACTTCTTGCACTTTGTAATATGGCGGAAGCACAAAACATTTTCGTTCGTTCGTTAAATTTCTCAAGTACAAATATTGTGCTTTCGTTAAATCCAAGTCAATAAATACGCTCAATGCTTCTTCATCCGTTAACATTTTGGTCTGCCTTGCGTCTTCTATGAGACTCGAAAATAAGCTCTTATTTTCACTGTCAGCAAACCTTAATGTTTCCACAAGTTTAGCTTCTGTTCCTTCTCCTATCGAACGTAACCCTTGAAGATATGCATTATAGACGTGTTCAAATCCATATTCATTAAGTAACATTGTATTTTTTCTTCTGTTACTGGATTCTGACAAGTCTGGATAAGATACGCACGGTCTTCCACGTTTCCCAGAAGAAGTAAATGGTGTGGAGATGGTTGTAACGTCTTCAGAGTCCGGTAAAGTTATTGAATATTCTGATTCCAACCAATTACTGTTCTTCATTAAAAATGTATCCTTGTTCCGTGAAGCTTCGTTCCAGCGTTTATTAAAAGCGGGAATAATATGTCTTTGAAAATCACTGAGGATGAAACATAAGTTGTCTTCAGACACATGATATTTTTCTTGCAAAACTGTTGATAATGCTTCCAACGATTTTCCTCCTTCGATATACGAAAGTATTATTTCACGTTTAGAACACTTGAAAGTAGACATTTTGAAGAGTCAACAAATGTAATTACACTTCTGTTAATTCACCACTATTTTGTTATTTAAAATGAAATGAAACCACTGTTTATATACTATTTGAAATATGAGGGTAGTGTGCATTTTGTTGATTAATATTTTCACACGCAACATGAATGCAAAAAAGATAAATGCCCTAATATCAATGAGAAATTACAAAACTTACCGCAAACTATTGATGTAAACAGCAACATTGCAAACCGCAATAGATAGCGAGCGGTTTTCCGTTTTCTGACTCTTATCACATTTTTATTAATTACTCCGAAACCCGCAAATATCCGCAGCTGTTATTATTTGATTATGTTTATGGTTAGTTAGGCTACAAATCAACATTAAATGTAAAGCAGGGGTAAACGTGGGTAACTGTCAAAAGTCTCGTTAAACTTAAAAAAAACTTTTTTTTCACCATATTTTATTTTGCAATTATTTTAAGGTAAACCTTAACATAACATTAAATACATATTAGCTGTTTAATATTCTTCAAAAGACGAGGTTTCCAGAAATATATAATACATTATACCTTTTCTTGTAACGTATAACAATAAAATCAATTTAAAAGTGATGAAGTGACGGACGTCCATGTCATGGACGTCCGTCAAAACTATAAAGTTTGTGGGTGTTGTAAAAAAATCATTTCATTTAATATATATAATTTTTTGATATTATAGTCTAGTTTGGTCCTTAAACTATTGAGTAAAATAAAAAAAGCATGCCAGTAGCGACATTGACAAAAAACATTTTTAATCAGCAGTTGTTCTACGATTTTCCATAGTGCGGCGGCGCGGCGGGAGCGCGATGTGCATGTGACGCGACCCTTAAGCCACATTCAAGAAACTTGCATACGAGTAGATTGCTGTCGTAGTTTTGTTGTATTTGACAACACGACGTTACAACTGCGTACCTAATTTACTTGTATAGTGAAATTCAGGAAATAATTTCTTACAAAAAACTACTTAAGGCGCTGATAAGACTCAATTGACCAAAATAGGCTTAAATTAAGAAAAAAAATTACCAAATCTGTATAGTTTGTGGTAGCGGAAAAATACATGTTTGTTACCAAAACACGTTTTGAAAATAAATCTCGATACAAACTAAAGTTAAACTAACCTCTTACCTTGAGTTCTAATTCAAAATATCTGTATTAAATATCAACATACGTTACGTATTTAATTAATAACAAGAACGTCTTATTTGAAGGCAGAACTTAGTTGTTTTTTTATTTTCGATTACTCAACTCAATTTTGAGTAAATAG
This sequence comes from Atethmia centrago, assembly GCA_905333075.3. NCBI lineage: Eukaryota > Metazoa > Arthropoda > Insecta > Lepidoptera > Noctuidae > Atethmia > Atethmia centrago. The sequence goes on from HG995375.1 coordinate 6,057,917, forward strand.
ATAATTGCTTCATATTTTGCAATAAATTACAAGCGTTATGTCATCGCGCTTCTCTTTCTTTTCTTTGCAATCTGACAGTGACCGCGGTTTAGGTGTTGTCAGCGTCTTAAAGCCAAGTTATAAGAAGTATCGTTGTTTTAAGAAATTGTTAAGAATTCATCTAATATTGTGGTACACATTTCCTTATTTCTAACGTTTGGTATTGTAGGTTTTTGATGATTAGAGGACTGTGCTTTCATTACCCAACCAATTTATTCTCCTTTTGGAAAACACACGCTTGAAAGAAGTGAATACAGACACTTTAAATTTATAGCGCAGTAAATCATGTAAGAAATAAATGGCACTGAAGCTAAACACTACGTAATATACGCAAAAGCGTGTAAACTGTGACATAAGGCGACATTTATCACGTTGACTATAAGGCACTGGTGGTTTGTGTACAGTTGCCAGCACTTCAAGTTACCACACACTGTCAAATTTTCTCATTCGATTTTCAACTTAATCAACAACGTTTTAAGGTTTAAAATTATTTGGAGAGATTTGACAGTTTGTGGTAACTTGGTCTGCTGGCGACTACATTTAATGCTAAGGGTCACAGTTCTTGTCTGTTTATTCCTAGTACCTTAGTAGACCGTAGTATTAATAATTCGACTTTAGAAGACTCATGCTAAGTCTGCATGAGTCTTCTAAAGTCAAATTATTAATTCACTGGAGAGATTTCTCCAGTGAATTAATAATTCGACTTTAGCACATGTCAAATTTGACATGTGCTGTCACTTTGTGTAATAAAAATGGTCATATTTTTTTGTATTTATTCTGTTTTAGACTTTTACGATCACCATTACAATAAATATGACCATTTTGTTACACAAAGTGACATCAAGCACATGTCACTCCAGTGAATTAATAATTCGAATTTAAAAGGTCACATAGTATCTGTTCCTTAACGAATTACAATAGCATAATTTTAGATAAAGCGCCTGTCATAAAACGTTCGCAACTTAACATCGTTAAGAGACATTTTTTTCAAAGTACACTTTTTGTTTGTTGCACAGTTTTCACAATTTTCTGTGACGATTGTGCAATTTGATACATAGAAGTTTTATTAGGCCATTTCAGACACCAATCTACATGGTGTTCACATGCTCGGACCAAGATTATGAATGGACTTTAAAAGAGACTGTGACTTCTGAGTTTGTTTCGGTCTTTCTTCTCAGAGTAGTCAGATAGGAAACGCCGACCTCATCTAAGTTTTAAAATATGATTGACGTGTAAAAGAGTTTGTACAAACCTACATACAGAAATAAAATCATTTATCATTATTGTGATTGTGTTTTGTTCATTTTATGAATCAACCTAATGTTTTGGATAGAGACCCTAGTCGTAAAACTTGCAAGCTAGGTACCTGCATAATTTGTAGAAAGTCTTTAAGTACTCGTAAAAGGAAAAGTTTATTCACAATGGCGGTTTTCATAAAAAATCGCTCCACCAGTTGGAACTTACTTTGACAAAAGGTCTTCAATTTTGACAATGAATATAAAATATCAGATGACGTTCATCATTGGTTTCATTCATTCATTCGTTCATTATTCAGTGACGACTAAAGATGTGCGCGTTGGCACTTTTGACAGGTGTCCGAACCTGACGTCTCAGTGCTGCTACCTAATGAACGTCATTCCAGAAAACCAACGAAAAAACAACTAACACCTTATGTATGTAAATAACAACTTATACCTTTAAAAAACCGAACAAGTGCGATTTGAACTCGGTGAAGGTTCCGTACAATGAATGTGTAATGTTTTTATCATCATGTTTTTATTCCAAGAACAAAATTAACATTGTAGTTTAAAAACATGTTCTCCCACACATTCCAACTGTAAATGTAAGTTTGTACGCACAATATTGAGAGATTTACCACGTTAATTTAAGGCTATAGACTTCTTATAGGTTTTCCTGTAAACTAATATATAAGTAATGAATTATTTTCAACAAAAAAAAATTGGCTCACCACTTTCCGAGATAAGGTGGTCTGGTAATGGTCAATTTACATCAATTTTCTTAAATTGCTTTAAATCTATTTACTTTAAAATTGTTGTTTAGAAAATAAGAAAATTAAAAAAACAAATGTTTTGTAACAGTACCGCGTGGGGCATATCAAATCAAAGGCGTATTGTGAGGGTCTCATTTTTAAAAAATAATTTAAAGTAAATAGTTTTAAAGCGTATTAAGAAAATTGATGAAAATTTACCATTACCAGACCACCTTATCTCGGAAAACAGAGAGCTTAAAATTTCAAAATTTTTAGGCTCAATACTTTCCGAAAAAAAATGAGACCCTCACATCCCTTTCATTTGATATGCCACATGGTACAACACGGTGCCACAAATAAATTTTGAATATGAGGGATATTCAAAATTCATTTATTTACGTTAAACGTCCGTGTTTGAGTCACAAAATTCATATGTGTACCAAATTTCACCTTAATCGGTCGAGTAGTTTTGGAGCAAATCGGCTGTAATAGACGGACAGACACATGAGTATACACATACACATTTAGCGGGTCAGTTTTTAATTTATCTAAGTTACAATAGCCTAATGTCAACTGTTCATCACCTTTTACAAAATATTGCTTTTCTTGATGCAGGGACGTTGATTGTTGAGGAGTTCGCTTGGTAAGAACCAGGAGAACTGCCACTCACCATATACATTATGAAGAGCATAAATGGCTTAGCAACCATATTAAAGTACATTGTCGAATGGCAACTCGTTATATACATCTTATTAAGTAGTTCCGATGGCCATCTGTGGGAAGACCACAGATGGCCAATGATCAATTTCACTCCGCCAAATGGTGCTTTCCGAGAGGAAATGCACAAGTTACTATAAAAAAATACCTAAATCGCTATAGGTGTGCCTTGAAAATTTGAGGATTTCCCTCAATTTCCATGGGATCCCCTCATCAGATTATGACTTGGTGACAATGGGATCACCTCAGGAGCATACCCTTTCCAACAAAAAAGCAGTTTTAAAATTGGTCCACCACTGACGGAGAAATCGGCGAACACACATAAAAAAATATATATATGCGGTCTAATTGCAAAACCTCCTCCTTTTTTGAAGTCGGTTAAAAATAACAATATAGTATCCTAACTTAACTAAAAATATTAACAATCAGAACTGGTAATATACTCAAGAGACTGGCGGCATTGACACGTTGAATGGCAACGCCGCAATGCAATATTATGTAAAATATTAACATTATTGTCCAACATTACACTGCAACCGGAATCTGGTCAACCATTATGTAATTGATCGAATTTACCTCTGAAATTCCTGGCCGTCAGTAAAATGATACTCGAACCAATATTTACAAATAAAATAAGTAAATTCACTTCATGCTAAATCACGAATAATCCCCTTTGAACTACCTAAAGGTTGGAAGAGTAAATAATGTGGTTTTTCCATGTTAAAATATTGGAGGGTAGTCTGAAGGGATAAAATGGATAAAACGGATGATCTCGCTGTTTGCTTAATAGATCAATTTTGATAACTCGTTTTGTGAAGTTGGGTTTGAGTACATAACTTTAGTTGAAGGTTGTGGTTGTCTATAGTTTAGTGAACATGTTTTTTAATGTTTGGGTTACAGTCACCAGCAGATAAAGTTGCTAACTATCAAATTTCTCCAAATGATTTTAAACCTTAAAATGTCGATGGTTTTTTTTTTTTTTTGGGTGGGAAATCATCAAATAACTTCTCCCGCTCTGGGCGGAGCGGGAGGGTGTGTCAGACTCTTACTGACTAAAACCCACCCGTATTCCTTCCTGTTGCCTGTGTTGCGGGGGCCTCGGTGACCCATAAGTACCTTCCCGCGACCCCGGCAGGCATCGGCCCTAGTGGACCCCTACTTTGTGCTGACGACATCTCTTTGAGGCGCGCGTGGAATACGACGCGCCGTCGACCCGGGCCTGGTCCTTACCGGACGGTGAGCTACCCATTGCTCACCGTCCGCAAGCCCGCGCCTACGGTGGCCGGAAATCCGCCCGGGATTCCCGACGCCCTGGGCGTCTCCTGCGGCGGCTAGGGGCGAGAGGGCGCGAAACGTGCCTTTCCCTCAACCGTCCCGCCTCCTCCTTCGCGAGCATTACTGCTTCGCAGAAGGAGGTGACGGCTGCCCATGCCCTCTCGCTCTGTACCATGGCCTGAACCAGGGCCGGACGCGAGAGGTCTCTGCCGCCGATCGCCTCCACGAGGACACGGCGGTGCTCTGCCCAAGCCGGGCAGACCTCCACCGTATGCTCCACCGTGTCCTCCGGGCGATCCACACAGTGGTGACACCCGGACGTTTCCTCCCGCCTTATCCGACACAGGAACCTCCCGAAGCTGCCGTGTCCGGTGAGGACCTGCGTCAGGCGGAAGGTGAGGACGCCGTGGCGCCTCTCCAGCCACTCCTCAAAGAGGGGACTTATCGCCGCAATCGTGGCGTGCCCAGCACTGGGTTGCGACAACCGTACTTTCCATGACGCCATGAGATCCCGCCGGAGCTCCGCCAAATGGTGCTTTCCGAGAGGAAATGCACAAGTTACTATAAAAAAATACCTAAATCGCTATAGGTGTGCCTTGAAAATTTGAGGATTTCCCTCAATTTCCATGGGATCCCCTCATCAGATTATGACTTGGTGACAATGGGATCACCTCAGGAGCATACCCTTTCCAACAAAAAAGCAGTTTTAAAATTGGTCCACCACTGACGGAGAAATCGGCGAACACACATAAAAAAATATATATATGCGGTCTAATTGCAAAACCTCCTCCTTTTTTTGAAGTCGGTTAAAAATAACAATATAGTATCCTAACTTAACTAAAAATATTAACAATCAGAACTGGTAATATACTCAAGAGACTGGCGGCATTGACACGTTGTATGGCAACGCCGCAATGCAATATTATGTAAAATATTAACATTATTGTCCAACATTACACTGCAACCGGAATCTGGTCAACCATTATGTAATTGATCGAATTTACCTCTGAAATTCCTGGCCGTCAGTAAAATGATACTCGAACCAATATTTACAAATAAAATAAGTAAATTCACTTCATGCTAAATCACGAATAATCCCCTTTGAACTACCTAAAGGTTGGAAGAGTAAATAATGTGGTTTTTCCATGTTAAAATATTGGAGGGTAGTCTGAAGGGATAAAATGGATAAAACGGATGATCTCGCTGTTTGCTTAATAGATCAATTTTGATAACTCGTTTTGTGAAGTTGGGTTTGAGTACATAACTTTAGTTGAAGGTTGTGGTTGTCTATAGTTTAGTGAACATGTTTTTTAATGTTTGGGTTACAGTCACCAGCAGATAAAGTTGTTAACTATCAAATTTCTCCAAATGATTTTAAACCTTAAAATGTCGATGGTTAAGTTCAAAATTTTATGAGAACATTTGACAGATTGTGGTAACTTAATGTGCTGGCGACTGTGCAAAACCTTTTTGAAGGGCAAAGGGCAAGCTGAGTTTCGTAGCCTAGCCTTGTACTTATTCAATACATTACAAACTGCGTTTTTTAGGCGAAAGATGCGTCTAGTCTGTGTAATTATTATCATCATCATTCTCCTTGCCCTTATCCCAACTTATTTGGAGTCAGCACAACACGTCTTTTTCTTCCATACTTCTCGATTAGTTGTCATCGCGGTAATCACTCCCTTTCTAGCCATATCACCTTTCATACAGTCCATCCATCGTTTCTTTGGTCTTCCCCTACTCGTATAGCCATCCACATTCATACTCAAAACTTTATGGACGACATTTCCCTTATTTCTCCATGACAACCTATTTCCACACAACTTTTCAGTCACCGGTGTCACTTTCAGACGTCCTCTTATAATCTCATTTCTTATTCTATCCATTTGCGTAACACCATACATCGCTCTTAGCAGTCTCATCTCAGCTGCACGCAATCGCCTTAGTAATTATCAGACCTTGAAAATCAAACCATATCTATTTGATTGATGACCAAACTAATCATTTTTAACTGTTAAAAAAAATCTAGACCAATTTTTCAACCAGAAAAATACCCAAAAATTATCATAATGAGAACTTTATAGTAAACGAAAAACTTTTTACTAAAAAGCGTGCCTTGCTAAAACTTATGCCAATCCCTGGCAGTTTGCGCCCAGCTGTCGAGAGATAACACTTTTATGAATATCTGAACAGCCCAGCCGAATATTTTCAAGGTTTCTGGCGTCTGCGTCAGGTTCTGTAGAATAATAAACTAGTACACCAACAGTTTCGTACCTCTGGAATTAATTTCCATGATTGAATTCTTTATAATGCTCAGTGAGAGTCCATTTAGACTCGCACTGAACATTCTTGAGCATTCTCGATCTGATAAAATGTGGTAAGCTGCTAAATTTTCTTCGACAGTAATCGGAAATATTTTGGATAGCCAGAGTTCTTCCAAAAAGTTATAACACAGATGTTTGTAAACATTTAAAAAAAACAGGGGGTCCACTGGTACCCTGGCTGGGGTTGCGTTCGTGACTGATGCGCCACCTGCAGCTAAAAGTTGCAGATGACACTACTCCTCAGCCATTCATACCCTCGCCACACACCAAGACTTGATATTAGAGGTTTTTTTATAGAGGTTATCTTCCTCGCGATCATTTAAAAAAAAACCTAAATTCTAAAGATTACTTTGATAATTTTATAACAAGTTTAAAATATTAAATCAATAATCTAACTAAGTGTAGATAAAGATAAAGAAAATAGTCAAGCCTTTCTAAATCATTCTCTCAACGTGTTGCTTAGTAGCCGATGAAACAGAATGTAAAATAAAAATATGCTTTTGTAGTAATTGTGGGTATCTACTGGTTTTTATAAGTAAACGAATAACCATCGGGTTCTGAAAGCTTGATTAAATCTCTGACCAGTAAATATGCTGTCAGTTGTTGTGTAACTAAAATAAAAACCAATTTTATCTGTTCTTCTAAAATGTGCTAACTGATTAAAAAAACCGGCCAAGTGCTTGTTGGACTCGCACACGAAGGGTTGTTAAGATCGAGCATAAAACGCTAAAAAGACACGTTTCTTGTATAAAAATTAAATAAAGTTAATAATTAAATGGGGACCCCATTTAATTATTAACTTGATTTCATATAAATTTATTATCATGTCAGCTTTCACGAGGTTTTCGTCATGTGAAATGGTAACATCGACTATCATTGCGCGGCGCGCTAATCGGTCTATCACCACTATATCAGGCTTATTGGCGATAATAGTCCTGTCAGTAATGATAGACCGATCCCAGTACAACGTGACATGGTCATTTTCGAGAACTGGGTCGGGCACATATTTGTAATACGGTATCTCAGAGTTCACAAGTTTATATGTTAAAGCAAGTTGCTGGTGAATAATCCTAGCCACTTGCTTATGTCTGTGCACGTACTCGCCGTTAGCCAAACGAGAACAACCAGAGACAATATGTCTGATGGAATCACCTGGACGGTGGCATGCCCGACACACGTCAACCGTCTCGTCCTTCATAATATGTCTCCGGTAGTTATTCGTCAAGATATACAAAACCTTCAGTTTCTCCGAAAAGGTCCCTAAAACGTAGCCAGGATACGGACGCTAAGAAATCAATATCGGGTTCGTGAAGGGCCCGATAGAAGCGCCCGTGTAGCTCCTTGCTTTGCCATATCTCCTTGCGGTCATCCGTAGTAAGTACTACAGGTTTGCACCAGTTCTTTTTAGCCATGGAAAGTGAGGGTTGTCCACTGCGATCACATCACGGTGCATACCCACATCGGCTTTGAAAAAATATTCCCTGAGACTGCATAACTCGCGGTTGTGAAGGATCTTCGCATTTAAAAAGCCTCGACCCCCGCACTTCCACGGGATGTGCAGTCTCATCTCCAATGAGTGGGTGATGCATCCGGTTTGCGGTCAACAGTGTACGGACCCTTCTATCCAGGGCGTCGAGTTGGGTCTGAGTCCATTTGAGTATACCGAAAGAGTACATCAAAACCGGCACGACCCAACCGTTGAACGCGTGCACTTTGTTTCCGCCTGATAGAAGACTAATTCTCTACTAATTACTAATTCTTCAGGCGACCAAAAAAGCGCTCCTTCAACGATTGCTTCATGTCAGTAACGTTGATGCCTAACGCTTCCGACATACCCAAATACTTATAGCTTTCGGATGAGGAGAGGAATCTAAGGTGTACGGAATCCGAAAGTTCAATTCCCTCGGATTCCATAATTACCCCTCGCTTCACATGCATGACTGCACATTTGTCCACACCAAATTCCATTTTGATGGCGCCACTGAAAGTTTCAGTTACCTTCAGTAGCTCCATCAGTCGAAATTTGTTGGGGGCAAAGAGTTTCAAGTCATCCATGTAGAGGAGGTGAGATATGACCTGACCACCTCTCCTCAACCAATAGCCTAGACCTGAATCCTCCAGCAGTTTGCTTAGAGGGTTCAGGGCTAAGCAGAAACAAAGTGGACTCAAACTGACGCCCTTTAATATTCCCCTTTTATTCCATACAGGCTCATCATTTCCCTGGATCTGTCGACATCCTGGATAGTGAAGGACCGTCCTCCATTGCCTCAAACATGACTCAAGAAAGGAGCGCAGAGTTGCATCTATCTTGTATAACTCCAGCACCCTCATGAGCCATGTATGTGGCACCGAGTCCTTCGTAGGATTGATTACAATCAATCCAGCAAGTCGACAGATCCTTACGGGAACGACGAACCTGTTGGCTAATGGCCTTGTCGATAAGGAGTAGCTCCTTAGTACCGCAGGACCCGTTCCTACAACCATTTTGAGAGGCAAAAATAATCGAATTATTGTCAATGTGAGTATTAATTTTCTCTCGCAAAATGGATGTAAGAAGTTTATAGACCGTCGACAAACATGTGATCGGTCTATAATTCTTGGGTTCCGCGGGACTACCTGACTTATGGAGCAGGTGGGTAATGCCTGTTGTTAGAAACTGCGGTAGCGACCCAGACTCTAAGGATGACTGGAACTGAGAAGCCAGACAAGTGTGTGAACTAGTTAGCCATTTCAGCTTAAAGTTGTGCAGTCCGTCCGGTCCCGGTGATTTCCAATTCGGTAACGGACGGACCGCTCTGGCTATGTCTGACGACGCAATGACTACTACTTCCTTTTCTGGTATAGTTCCACACACTTGCTCGACATCCCGCATCCAGTCAGCCTCAGCGTGACACACAGGCATCGACCAGATGCTGCGCCAAAATGCACTCGTGGCGGCATCATCCGGGCGGCACATGTCTGTCACATTTTACTCTGGTCGCTCCCAAGCTGTATATACCCACCTCTCATCGCTCTGGAACATGCGATTTTGCGTGTATCGATCAACCCGCCGCTTATACCGCCGAATACGGCTCGCCCATGCACAAACTTTCTGCTTCAGGAAGTCGATGCGCTCTGTGACACGGGGCATGTATTCTCGAGGGCTGATTCCAGTCCCCGAGAATGCCCGCCTCACAAAGCGCATCACTCGTGGTCGTGTATTGCCCTCCCTGAAGCATAGTTTGCCGATGAGTACCCTGGCCCCATCGATACGACGCTGGATCCTGCACTGCCAAGCTGGTACGGCTGGTTTTGGTCGAGTAGCTCCGTCACAGTGTGGGAACTTAACGTTCGCTAAACGAGATGCCGTAACAGACGCGCAATACAAGATCGAGTGTTTATCAACGAGATCCTCGCTCCTCTCGAAAAAAGCCTTAAGCAGTGAGTCCAAGGCACACACCAGCACCTTATTTTTCTTGTGCACAGGTAGGCGTGTAATCGTGGTCTAAGTTCGGTCGGTGTGGACCTATACTCACGAAACGCATCCTCTAATGCGCTTCTCAATCGGACGTTGCACTGGCTACTTACTGTGGCAACCCTAACATCCTCCTCTTCGACACTGTGAGTGGACCACAGCGGAATTACATCAATAATTGGCGCACGTGTCGCGGTTTGTTTCGGAGTTGTGACGATATGGTTGTTCAGTACCTCTGAGCGTAGCCTATCAAGTGTGGCATGGTCCAACCTATGATTGCGTTGGATAACACGCACCTGAGCCGATAATCGTAGGGCCGAGATGTTGACGGCTGGCTCTAGTTCCTGAAACAGAGACAGCATCCTAACACGATACGCAGTGAGGTTAGTTCCTCCCTCTGTAGACCCGTAATATGCGCGCGTGACGTTCTCGTTCATAGACGAGTCCATCTCATGTGCTGCACACAACCACCGGCAGCGGGGACCCGGCTCGGGCCGGATGGCCCCTAAGTCCCAAGCTCTTCGGTGGCCCGCCTCTCCCCTGCCCACGTACAAGTGTTGGCGACGTCGGCGGGGAAAAATACTCGTCGCTCGAGGTCGACGCAACTACCGCGGCCGGTGTCGTCACAGCGCTCACGGTGGGGCTGGGTACCGACGGCGGCGAGGCGGAACTGTGCTTCAGTCCGGAGGTGTTGGGCGTGCTCGTGCAGCAGATCTCATCAACATATTTTCAATTTGATTTTCATCTTTATTATTTTTGTTTTGTCGGAGATGACATGACAGATGTCACCGTCCTCTGATTCGGTATTATTTTATTATATTTAATTGATTCTGCTGTTGTTGTTGTATTGTTTTTATTATATTGCGATCATGAGTTTCAGGCTTGTTTTGGATTTCTCAAACAAATAAAATCTGCGTCTAAAATTAATAAAAATATGGAAAATATGAAAACAAATTTTTGACGTTCTGTTGACGTGAGTGTTGCTAGCTTACCTACATACATACATAATCAGCCTATAATGTTCCCACTGTTGGGACACAGGCTTTCTCTCTGTGAGAGGGGTTTTTGTGCTAGCTTATTATATTTTAGTTTTTTTTAAATAGGCACATTAAGGCACATTAGAACGTCAAAATTTACAAAAAAAAAAATATAATTGATTCTAGTTGCCCCTTCCAAAAGGTAGTTTCGTATGTAGAAGAATGGGCAAGAAACTCCACCGTTACTCTTTTATAATGTTTTAGAAAAATTTGTATTGGTACATTATATAATTATATGTGAAGACTATGCACTTAGAATAAAATTACTTTACCAAAATAGGTAAAAAAAGAATTAAAAATGAAGCAAAGACAGATAAATTAATTACCTATGTTATAGATACATGATGCCACATATTTACAAACATTTTAAAACTATACGTTTTCCTAAAAATAATAAATAAAGTAATAGGTCAGTGTGTGAGTTAAAGTAATCACAGAATGTAAATTCAACATTGATTTATTATTTGTATCAAATAAGAAATTGTACAATTAAAATAGCAACCAGTTTGATTTTGTCTAGATTGTCCTATGGAGCTGGTCCAGCATGTTTTCAAGCATTCTTATAATGGATATAATCCTCTAATTTGTAATACGCTTGTTTACAAAGTGGACTTTTAATATGAGTTTTAAATTTTCATTAATTTAATTGCAATATATCACAAGGTATTTTGTTGTAACATTTGACACAGTACCCCATAAAAGACGTATGTTCTTTAGGTAATCTGAAATATTATATTATGTAGAGGTAAAAAATTATAGGTCATACTCGTAACTAAAGTCTCCAAGAATGCTTTCTCTCTTCGTTTTAGATTGATATCGTTTAATTATACAATCGTTTACCAGAAAACCATTTAAAAAACTCTACATTTTCCTTCATGACTAGTCCTACGTACAATTGCTCCAGCTGACGGTTATGGTAGGGTCAACTTTGGTCGCAAAAAGCCAAGTGATCCTACGTGACTAGAAAACTTAATTTATAATGTTCCTAGTACAGTCGGTGGGAAAACATTGACCTTGAGCTGGCCTGGCGTAGTACGGGATTTCATTAAAATCAAAATCAAAATATTATATTGCACATAAACCTACATGGGCACTTATGAAACGTCAGAAGCTGGGTGCACGGTTCCAATTGGTCGTTTCCTATGGGGAAGAGCCGGCTAGAAACTCCACGATAACTCTTTTAAAAATAATTGTCTTTAACAATGTTTTCAAATTACAGTGTTAATAGGTATGAGAGGACAGTGTAGGCCTGTCAACAAGTACCAGGTACCTACTTAACAAAATATAAAATGAGCAGTTGACATTAGGCTATTGTAATTTAGATAAATTACAAACTCACTTACTAAAAAGTGAAAAATAAAAAACTTTTTACAAAAACAACGGACTTCCAAAAAAACACTACAAAGTGACAAAATAACTTAAATTTCGGAAGTCGTCTTTGGATCTGTATTTTAGTTTTTTGCCACCGATTACAACGACAGCACCGAGTTATTTTTCACTTTGTAGTGTTTTTTTGGAAGTTAGTTGTTTTTTTTTGTAAAAGGTTATTATTTTGCACTTTTTAGTGGGTCAGTTTGTAATTTATCTAAGTTACAATAGCCTAATGCCAACAGCTCATCACGTTTTACAAAATATTACTTTTCGTGATGCAGGGACGTTAATTGTTGAGGAGTTCTCTTGGTTATAACCAGGAGAACTGCCACTTACTATATGCATTGTGAAGAGCATAAATGGCTTAGCAACCATATTAAAGTACCTAATCGAATCGCAACTCATTAAATACTTCTTATTAAGTAGTTCCGGTGGCCATCTGTGGTCTTCATAATCAATTCCACTCCACCAAATGGTGCTTGCCGAGAGCAAATGCACGAGTTACTATAAAAAATACCTAAATCGCTATAGGTGTGCCTTTAAAATTTGAGGATTTCCCACGATTTCCATGGGATCCTCTCATCAGATTATGAATTGGTGACAATGGGACCACTTCGGAAGAATACCCTTTCAAAAAAAATAAAATAAATCGATCTACAATTGACGGAGAAATCGCCGAACACACATAAAAAAAAAATATATATACGGTCGAATTGAGAAACCTCCTCCTTTTTGAAGTCGGTTAAAAATGGTCTAAAAATCTACAGTCTAAGCCTAAAACGTTCTCACATTTACAAAATACAAAAGAATCTATATAAAATATTAATATAATAATAAAAATATAAACCTATCTAAACCAAATGACATGATTGCCATTACAACTGTATCAAATCTGAATAAATAACCTGTCCACAACAGCCACTAATAAATAGTTAAAATTGTAGGTATATAATGGTGCCGATTCCCTTGTTCACAAACTAAACTAAATTTAAGTTCAGTGCATTTTTTTCTTTCTATTTCATTAAGAAAAGGGCAGAAGATAAATTTTAGTTTAGTCCTGTCAAATTAATCAGCACTGAACTTAAATTTAGTTTAGTTCATGAACTATACTGGTGTTGTTGTAACTAACGTACCGCCGACTGTACCTATGTTGGTGCCACTAGTATGGTTGATGACCCCAATTTAGTTTTATCGTTACATTATTCTGATGGGTTTAAATTATTATTATGATTAGGAATTTAGTTAGTTATCTTGATTTGCGGAGTCTTTAAGTGGCCTGTACAGGGAAATTAGGGTGGTATAAAGTTAAGGTTTATGCCTTGAAATTAAATTATAATTAATTCCTGCCAGCTTTTACGTTTTAACTATCCATTTTCGTGTAAAATTAAATACCAAGGTTCCTAGGTACCTATAAGGTTGTCTGTAAAAGATCGATTTTAGTGATAAGACCGTCCATTGTGTCACCCCTTGTAAAATTTCAACATTTATATCTGTAATTTTTATGGTGTACATAATAAAGAGTATTCTATTCTATTCTACCCTATTTCCTTTTGTATTATTTTAAACAGTAATTTGCAATTAATCTTTTAATTAACGTATTTGTTAACGTGTTTGTCTTCTGCATTTGCACTAGTTTTGCTTGGTTTTAAAAAGTACAAAGAGAACAAAAGAAACCATTTGCCCACGTGCCAAGCCCTGGTTAATACCAGCTTTAAATTAATTCAACAAGGGGTAAGCCCCAATTTAATTATTAATCCCTTTGGCTTAATAAAGAATTAACAGAAATTGTTGGCTTCATAAATACAGGAATCATACAGGTACAAAAATTGCAAGAGTTTATGAAAAAATCGTAGCAAAAAACTCAAAATATTAACCTTTATTATATTTAGCGGTCTATAACTTTAATTACTAACTCTCAAAGAAAACATCTTCACAATAAGATAATGAATTAAAAAACCCAAATAAAATCTTACTTAACAAGACAATAGAATTGTCTATCGACGGCTTTAGAGAATCCGAAATGAGGGAATAGGGCAAAATGAAAATTTCCTTCAGGTGTAGGGGCCGATATTAAAATTCATTCATTGCTGCTTTGAGCGAACCGGGCTGAATTTCAAAATGAAATTCACCCGACAGCTTCCCTACGTGCAATCCAGTTACTTATACCAATTTAAAATTGTAAAACAGAGGCGTAGGTTTTTAAAATATGTACATTTTTGGGGCTAAACATGGTTTTGATCATGAGTGAAATGTACAATCTTAATGTGTGTAAAAAAATGTTTTACAAAAAAAACAACCGACTTCCAAAAACACACTACAAAGTTAAAAATAACTTTAATTTCGGAAGTCGGTAGCAAAAAACTAAAATACGTATACCTACAAAGACACCGACTTCCGAAATTAAAATTATTTTTCACCTTGTATGGTGAAGTCGGTTGTTTTTTTTTTTGTAAAATGTTTTTTATTTTTCACTTTTAAGCAGGTCAGTTTGTAATTTATTACAATAGCCTAATGTCAACTGATGATCACCTTTTACAAAATATTGCTTTTCCCCATGCAGGAACGTTAATCTTTGAGGAGTTCTCCTGGTAAGAACCAGGAGAACTGCACCATATGCATCGTGACGAGCATAAATTACTTAGCATTAAAGTACTTAATTGAATCGCAACCCGTGAAATACTAACTTATTAATAAGTGGTTCTGGTGGCCATCTGTCATCATCATCAGTTCCACTTCACCTAATGGTGCTTTCCGATAGCAAATGCACGAGTTACTATAAAAAATACGCAAATCAAATTCAAATACAAATTCAAATTAATTTATTTGCTAGAATGTTGGTACAAATCAAGAACTTAAGACGCTGACAACACCTAAACCGCGGTCACTGTCAGATTGCATAGAAAAGAAAGAGAAGCGGGATTACACAACGCTTGTAATTTATTGCAAAATATGAAGCAATTATCTATTTACTCAAAACTGAGTTGAGTAATCGAAAATAAAAAAACAACCAAGTTCTGCAATCAAATAAGACGTTCTTGTTATTAATTAAATACGTAACGTATGTTGATATTTAATCCAGATATTTTGGATTAAAACTCAAAGTAAGAGATTAATTTAACTTTAGTTTGTATCGAGATTTTTTTTTGAAAACGTGTTTTGGTAACAACCAAGTTCTGGGAAATATGTACAAAATTAACATATATTTTTTCCGCTACCACAAACTATACAGATTTGGCAATTTTTTTTTCTTAAGAGAAGCCTATTTTGGTCCATTGGGTCTTGCCTTAATACTATCGTGGCCCAATTACATTCTACCATTATATGCAAATATGTCATATTTGCATACCAGGTGCAACTACAGGTTTGCCAATAAAATCTGAGGATTTCCCTCGATTTCCATGGAGTCCTCTCATCAGCATGGTTTTCGTCAGATTCTGATTTGGTGACGACACTAGGTAGTTTTCTTTAAGAATAGGTGTATATTATTATGACGGCTTCTTACAAATAAATACAATCTTCTTTGTACTTGGCTAATGTGTTGTGATGACAGTTAAAACAGATATTGAAAGTCCTCATCAAAACTTTTGCTGAACCACAAATCAAAATCATCTGTGTATATATTTTTGGTTTTGTTGATTTTTACAAAAAATCTGAATCAATTTATTTGTATGGGACCACCTATGATTTACCAAATAAAAAAAAAAACACCAAAATCAATTCATAATTGGCGGAGTAATCGCGTAACAAACATACAAAAACATACAGTTGAATTGAGAACCTTCTCCTTTTTATTACCCGACTGCCTCAGGATGTTTTTCGAGAGTATGTATGTATGTATGTATGTATGTATGTATGTATGTATGTATGTATGTATGTATGTATGTATGTATGTATGTATGTATGTATGTATGTATGTATGTCTATTTCTTTGGCACGCTCTGTAGCCTAAACGGCTTGATGGATTTTAACATTAGAGGTATCATTAGATTCGTCTTCATTGTGGGAGTGACATAGGCTATATATTGCATCTGCAAATACAAAAAAAAAAAGGGAGCGAAGTGATATTTTAAAATAAATTACAACAATATTGATATCAAATTTTTATTTGATATCAATATTGTTGTAATTTGTATCGCAGGCAAGGACAAACCAATAACCTGAAATATGGTGTAACTTTTGTTTGTCTCCGCCTGCGATACAAATTTCTATAGCTTATAATGCTTGTTTTTCTCTTTTAAGTTAGGTATGTGTTTTTGGAGTCGGGTTTTTTGTTTTTTAAATAATTTGTTTTATTTTGAAGTCGGTTAGAAATAGGTGCGTCCTAAGTACCTATTTACTCGCTGTTGCCGCTCTTACTCATAATAAGGGTAATTTCGTGACACACCATCAGAAGCAGTGGGTTTCATTTTGACAGTTCCACAACATACATTGCGTAATTTACGCTGTTGAGAAGACAAATTCGAACATATGAAGCAATGGATTAGCAATATACTTCAAAATCAATGAGATTGTGATCAAGAGCGAGTTATGCAATTACGGTGTAGATAATATGAACGTGGACGAAACAAAAAATGTATGGAAGAATCGTAAAGACAGACAGGCGCGACGCGACACAAGTAGCACAATTTTTATGAAAACTTAAGACGCTGACAACACTTAAACCGCGGTCACTGTCAGATTGCATAGAAAAGAAAGAGAAGCGCGATGACACAACGCTTGTAATTTATTGCAAAATAAGAAGTAATTATCTATTTACTCAAAACTGAGTCGAGTAATCGAAAATAAAAAACAACCAAGTTCTGCATTCAAATAAGACGTTCTTGTTATTAATTAAATACGTAACGTACTCGTATGTTGATATTTGATACAGATATTTTGGATTAGAACTCGAAGTAAGTTTAAGTAAGTTTTAGTAGTTAGTTTAACGTTAGTATGTATCGAGATTTTGTTTTTTAAACGTGTTTTCGTTACAACCAAGTTCTGGGAAATATGTTCAAAATTAACATATATTTTTTCCGCTACCACAAACTATACAGATTTGGCAATTTTTTTTCTTAAGCGAAACCTATTTTGGTTAATTGGGTCTTGTCAGCGCCTTAATGGAAACTCTTGCGCTGCCCGTCACGTTGCATGTCGCGCTCGCGATATCGCGCCAGTCTGCTCGAGCCTTAACAAGTGCGTTATGTAGTGCCAGCTTACCCCCATGGAAAAAGACGTGAGTATATATGTTGTATGAACTCTATACTCATACAAACAAGTTGTATTTTTTACCTTAACTTAACTTCAAACTGGAATCTTGGAATAAATAGATTTGGTCAATATTGATTTTAAATGTCACGGGTCCGGTCTAAGATCCTTTGAACGTAAAAAAAAACAGAGACTTTTAAGAGATTCTTTATAGTATTAGTAACTCAAGGGCCGGTCACTTTTAAGGGCTGAACCACCCCTCATTCATCTAAAAGATAATAAGCCACTAAAATATTACCCACTTTTTTTTTTTTTTTTTTTTTTTTTTGGGTGGGAAATCATCAAATAACTTCTCCCGCTCTGGGCGGAGCGGGAGCGTGTGTCAGACTCTTACTGACTAAAACCCACCCGTATTCCTTCTTGTTGCCTGTGTTGCGGGGGCCTCGGTGACCCATAAGTACCTTCCCGCGACCCCGGCAGGCATCGGCCCTAGTGGACCCCTACTTTTGTGCTGACGACATCTCTTTGAGGCGCGCGTGGAATACGACGCGCCGTCGACCCGGGCCTGGTCCTTACCAGACGGTGAGCTACCCATTGCTCACCGTCCGCAAGCCCGCGCCTACGGTGGCCGGAAATCCGCCCGGGATTCCCGACGCCCTGGGCGTCTCCTGCGGCGGCTAGGGGCGAGAGGGCGCGAAACTTGCCTTTCCCTCAACCGTCCCGCCTCCTCCTTTGCGAGCATTACTGCTTCGCAGAAGGAGGTGACGGCTGCCCATGCCCTCTCGCTCCGTACCATGGCCTGAACCAGGGCCGGACGCGAGAAGTCTCTGCCGCCGATCGCCTCCACGAGGACACGGCGGTGCTCTGCCCAAGCCGGGCAGACCTCCACCGTATGCTCCACCGTGTCCTCCAGGCGATCCACACAGTGGTGACACCCGGACGTTTCCTCCCGCCTTATCCGACACAAATATTACCCACTTGAGAATTAAAAGAACAAAATAATTATCTTTTGGGACAACTTTATAGCTTTCGTCAGTCCCTTTTGACTTACTTTGTTCGAGGGCAGAATTTATTTTGATAGAATTTTTATCTTTTCGTGGTCTTACAAGGGGATTCAAAACAGCAGCAATCCTTTTTAGCTTTGTTATCTTTCGTACCGACTGTCTGTGAATCACTTTAATGCCTTTTCCCAGAATCTGCTTTGGGTACATTATTTTATTAAGTACCTAGCAAAGTGCAATAAGTACTACGGGCTAACGCGCCATTGTGTTATCGTGCGCAGTGCTGCAACCGACACTCGACTTTTCACTGCCTTTTATTTTAAATTCATTCATTGAAACGCAAAAACAGATAACTCAAACTCAAAATTCAGTCAAAAATATGAAGCTAGTTGCCCATTTCAAAGCATTTTAAGTATCTATGAAGAAGAGTCAACTATCAACAGCATAATTATGAACACATTTTATGCGCTAATTATCAAATTCAAACTTAAAGCATTTTTCAATTAAACCATTTACAGGCAATTTTGAATTGCCAAGGAACTGGTCAGCTAGAAATATGAATATTAAGCAAGCTAGTTATCCATTCCAAAGCGTAGTAGGTACATATGGAGAAGACCGGGTAAGAAACTCCATGGAGACTTTTAAATTATATTCTTACATATTTGGCAGTTCTATAAAAGCAGTTTGAATTATATGTCCATAGTTTAAGTTTTCGACTCAAGGAAATAAAATTTTAATAAGTTTTTTATTTTAGTATTGAGACTGTCTCTGCTTCGTTTGTGCGAGGTCACGCGGCTGTGTCCTAGGCCTGAAGTTAGGCAAAAAAATATTGTATTTCTTATTAAGATTTGAAAGTTCTAGGCCAGGTGTGGGAAATTGTGTCTGGTGGCGAATAGTATTGCTCCATGTTTTTATAGAGTAGTACCACAATATTATTCTACGCAGAGGTGTAATAAAAAAGTTTATGTGAGCACATATTGCAAGCCACTCAACTACCCTTGTTGCTGACTTATTAATATTCTTTTCAGTAGGTATGACTTTTGGGATTTTTGAGTTCGAGTTTGAAGTTCAATTAACTTCTGCCAATATTTACTGAAAGAAAAGAAAGAAAGAAAAATATTTATTTAGGACACGCACAGGACATAAAACAATAAAAAAAAACATAAAAGTAAAAACTCATGAAAACAACAAAAAAATTGACAAGTAAAACAAAAAATAAGACCTGTGCGATGCCAGAAAGGCTTCTGTCTCAGCATGATGCTGCGATATTAAAAAAAAAAAAACAAATGATTTAAAAAAACAAAAACGCGACTGCTAAAACACATAACTGAAAAGAGAAAAACAAGCTTTATAATCTATAGAATTTTGGCATCGCAGGCGGGGACAAACATAAATTACACCATATTCAGGCTATTGGTTTGTCCCCGCCTTTTTTTTTTTTGGATGGGAAATCATCAAGTAACTTCTCCCGCTCTGGGCGGAGCGGGGTTTGTCCCCGCCTGCAATGCCAAAATTCTATAGATTATAAAGCTTGTTTTTCTCTTTTCAGTTATGTGTTTTAAGAGTCGGGTTTTTTGTTTTTTAAATAATTTGTTTTATTTCAAGCTTTTTAGTTTTATGATTTGATCTGATTACTAGCTATTAATTGATATCAATATTTTTGTAATTTATTTAAAAAAAACCTTCTCATCCCTTTTTTTTTTGTATTTACAGATACAATATATAAATATTATATAGCCTATGTCACTCCCACAATTAAGACGAATCAACGACACCTCATATGTTAAAATCCATCAAGCCGTTTAGGCTACAGAGCGTGCCAAAGAAATAGACATACATACATATATACATACATACATACATACATACTCTCGGAAAACATTACCCTCCTTCTGGGGCAGTCGGGTAAAAAAAAAACAAATACAGCACCTCTGGTATTCTGATAGGGCCCGTTGTGATGCCACGGACACACCTACGGACACCAAATGGATCCTATTAAAAGAACTGCTATAAGCCTCGCTAAAATTGATCGAGTTTCCACTTTTCTGTATCAGTCCTTACGTATTGCTAGAAAACTCGAACGAACAATTCCACTATAGCATATACACCTGTGTATATCAAGAATATATCCTGAGGAAACCGAAATGTCTTAGAACCAAAAATTCAAAAATTCGAAGACATGTGACTCTACCAACCCGCACTGGGCCCGCGTGGTAGATCTCATCACGCTCTCCCTCAGAGAGCAGGCCTGTGTCCCAGCAGTAGGAACATTATAGGCTGATTATGCTTATGCTTATGCTACCAGTGTCAAAACCTATCACTCAATGGTTCAGACAGGCTGCAGCAAAGTAAACATTTACCTTCGTAGGCTTCGAACATAGCGACAACCCAAGATTAGATGTCACTCACATCGGTAGATAGGAGTTAGGAAAGGTGGGAGAGTGAGCGGTTAGCGGAAAAGAAAGTTACGTAATGAAACTAAAGCTCATACTTCATAAGCAAAGTATACCGCAAAATCTGCATAAACAAAAGCAGCATCAACTAAGTATTGTTGGGAAACAAATGTTATGTGAATCACGAATCTAAAGTGTATGAAGTCGCGGATAACAGCTAGTTCTTGATAAACTAAATACCTTCGTCTGGTGCACAGTAGTGATGTACCATTATTGTGAACCAAAGAGAATTGTATAGTCATTGTTGTGCAGAACTGAAAATTCTGACACATGTGACATCTACCAACCCGCACTGGGCCCGCGTGGTGGATTACGGCCCGCTCTCTCTCACAGGCCTGTGTCCCAGCAATGGGAACATTATAGGCTAATTATGTATTGTTGTGCACAGACGTTTTATTTTTCGTCGACGATTATAAAACACTGAGACTCTGCTAATAGAAGTGGTCAGTGATGTAGCGTTTATTAATAAATGCAAGAGCTGTTTATTTACCCAGGAGTTAACGCCAGTAATGGAGACTCTTTTATTGCCACTCAATCATTAGCTACAACACAAAATTAATGCAACTTTAAGCTTTGTGTTAATCTACGGAAAGCCTCCTAAACTGAAAAGTATTGAACCAAAATTATTTTCTGTTCAATAATAAATATAAGTGCCTTCAATGTTTACATCGCTATTATCGAGACCGAGCCTTATAAACGTTGCATTTACATGCAACGTTTATATGGCTCGGTTTCGATGTAAATACGACTGAACAATACGCTGAACATTGGTTTGCACCCTGAAATGGATACCTCACCTGACTTCAACGCACTTTATGAACACAATAGATACACAATTCTCCGAATTCTAAGTGTAGTCCGAGCCTGTGGCCTTTCATCAGTCGGTCATGTTTCAAGTCTGAAAGGTTAAGTTGCTTGTACTGTTTCCTATATCTACGCGTTTTAAATACGCTGCTACGTATTTGAAAAGCGTATAACCGTACGAACAAAATAGCGTGGCAAGGCTTTTAATTGGAAATTAACAATCATGAAAAAATTATAGGTTGTCCAAACCGACTTTCTTGAAATGAATTTGTTTGATAAATGATATAATTATGATTTAATTTCTGTAAGGTTTGTAGAAGCACTTTTACAAGTCAATCATATTTAAAAAAAAAACCGGCCAAGTGCGTGTCGGATCACGCACAATGAAGGGTTCCGTAGTTTCCAGCCTTGGGATGAATTTATCCTAAAAACAAACTTAATATTGTAGTAGAAAAACATGTTCCCCCATACATCGATATATGTCACGGTCAATTCTCCAACTGCAAAATTTAAGGTCGACTATTACTCGGTAACTTTTTTTTTTTTTTTTTGAGGGTGGGAAATCTTCAAATAACTTCTCCCGCTCTGGGCGGAGCGGGAGGGTGTGTCAGACTCTTACTGACTAAAACCCACCCGTATTCCTTCCTGTTGCCTGTGTTGCGGGGGCCTCGGTGACCCATAAGTACCTTCCCGCGACCCCGGCAGGCATCGGCCCTAGTGGACCCCTACTTTGTGCTGACGACATCTCTTTGAGGCGCGCGTGGAATACGACGCGCCGTCGACCCGGGCCTGGTCCTTACCGGACGGTGAGCTACCCATTGCTCACCGTCCGCAAGCCCGCGCCTACGGTGGCCGGAAATCCGCCCGGGATTCCCGACGCCCTGGGCGTCTCCTGCGGCGGCTAGGGGCGAGAGGGCGCGAAACGTGCCTTTCCCTCAACCATCCCGCCTCCTCCTTCGCGAGCATTACTGCTTCGCAGAAGGAGGTGACGGCTGCCCATGCCCTCTCGCTCCGTACCATGGCCTGAACCAGGGCCGGACGCGAGAGGTCTCTGCCACCGATTGCCTCCACGAGGACACGGCGGTGCTCTGCCCAAGCCGGGCAGATCTCCACCGTATGCTCCACCGTGTCCTCCGGGCGATCCACACAGTGGTGACACCCGGACGTTTCCTCCCGCCTTATCCGACACAGGAACCTCCCGAAACTGCCGTGTCCGGTGAGGACCTGCGTCAGGCGGAAGGTGAGGACGCCGTGGCGCCTCTCCAGCCACTCCTCAAAGAGGGGACTTATCGCCGCAATTGTGGCGTGCCCAATTACTCGGTAACTTGTAAAGCCTACTTAGCTGTGATACTTATCATTACATTATGTGTACTACTGCCATGATTTGTTTCTCATCTCCATAAACAACCGTTTAGCTGGCATGGGGGGGGAGTCTAAGAAAAATGAGCACTTTAAAGCTTAAGCCCGGTTTCCACTGCGAAAGGGTAATGTGCGGGAAATGGTTAGGCGGAACGGACTCCTTTTTAATGAAATAGGTTTGCGTTTCCACCAACGAAGAGTTGGTCATTTGATTTCCACTGCAAAATGAAACTGAGATAGAGAAATGAGCGGACTGAGCTGAACGGAAAATGAGAAATGTAAAACGAATAGTTAATTTCCACAGAGAACGAGTTCAGTTGAAGTTTTGAGCTGGTTGCGTGTGGTCGTGTTGTTGTGATGTTATCGAATGACACGGAATCGAGTGGTGACAGTGATTATGTATACAGAAAAAAGAAACACGTATTGTTGTATCTTATGCAAAGAAAAAAACGCGCTAAACGAAGATTTTGACTGTGCCAGCATATTCAAGAACGTAAATTAAAAGGGGAATTTAGGCTGTTTTATGATTTAGACGACGAAAAATTTAAGAATTGTTACAGGGTTAATAGAGAACAATTTCAAGAACTTTTGTCATTTGTGGAGGTCGATATTTTGAAACAAAACACCAACTTCAGGAAAGCTATTTCACCTCAAGATACCCAAACGGATAATCGAAAAATGGTGTTCACAAACCCGCAATATTTTTGAATGGCCTATCCAACGATAGCCACACCAAGGGATAGACGAGAACAAAATATCACATTACGTGTAAGGGAGGTACCATAATAAAATGTTATTATTAATACCTGTGCCAAATTACATCTTTCTAGTACCAAGCGTCTTTGATACACAGCGGTGACAAACAGACAGACAGATAGACGGACATGGTGAAACTATAAGGGGTTTACTACGGAACTCTAAAAAACCTAGATGTGGCCGGCGTTTTCTATATGACTACTCTGAGAAGAAAGGTCGATACAAAATTCAGATGTCACAGTCTGGACATAGTATTGTTCAGATCATGTGAAGACCATGCAGCTCAACTCAGAACTTAAGGAGCTCAACGATTCGACGAACAATACCAAAGAAAGGACATTTGGGTTGGCCGAATCATTGTTATTTGATTACTGTGTGACTCATGCATGGATTGGAATGATTTGACATAAAGAATTCTCAATCCGTGGATCATAATAAATTTGAGTTTACTACCTACTTTAGCTAGAAAAGGAGTTGCACATGCATTCTTTAAGGCTCCCAAAGACAGGCGCGATGCAACACTAGTAGAACAATTTCTATGAAAACTTCATGGAAAGTTTCGCGCTGCTCGTGACACTGCCTGTCGCGCCCGCGATATCGTGCCAGTCTGCAGAAGCCTTTATCAAGTAGTCATGAAAATACAAAGAGTCATCAAAGCTTTTTAAGGTGCATTATTAGAGGCTCCACGTATGACAGTAGGTACCCAATAAGCGATCGTCTGGCGTGGTATACCCAGTCAACCATGCTGGTGCTACCAACTTGTTGACTCGCTAATCTTTTAACTACGACATGTGGCGTCATCTACATCGCCTCATGCGAACTACGCAATACACTGACGTCACACAAAATCCTGCATTGCGCAAGCAGAGTTTACCGCGCTACTAGCATATATATATACAACATCCCGACATCAACCGTCGAGCAGTTGCAGTCTATAGACAAAAGAAAATCTTCCCCACAAAATAGCGCCAAGATCGCTTCACGTAGCATCATTGTGCTTAAGCATTCAGGTCATAAAACCTATTAACTATCCCGTAACGAGCAGTCATTACCTATTAGAAGTTTAACAGTTAATTAGTCTGCAAGACTGCGCAGTGTCTGACATTCTGCAGTCTTGCAGACTAATTAACTGTGCCGGGCAGGAACGTGGATGGTGTACCTGCAGAGTACTGAAACGGTTGGGTAATTAATTTATGTTGGTAATGGGTTGAAAAGGTATTAAAGGGTGCGAACAGGTGATCAAGAGTTCGTGTGATACCTTTGAGGTATTGACGTAAACCCACTGACGTAAACGTTCTGATGGCATTTGTTCTCCAACTTGGCTTAACATAATGGCATATTTAGTGAAGTTGGAATTAGCAAAAAGATTTGTAATGGGATCACCAGATTATGGACACAATTAATGGTTTAAAAATTTCAAAATCACCATACTGTGCTGGTGGATTGATGCCTACCCTCTTGACGTTTCAAAGCTCCAGAAGCCCCAACAAACAATGATTCAAAAGGAACCTGTTTGAACACAAGTACAACAGTGTAAACACAAGTATAGGTATATATATTAAAAAAATATATACCTTTACTTGTGTATACACTGTTTCAAAGTCATTTCATTTATTTTTCAATCACCATCCTTTCTTGTGTTTGACATTTCAGTGTTTTACGAGTTTTGTATTCTGGTAGAACTATAAAGTTTCCTAGACTAGACGAGTTTCTTTGTTAACTTTGCAATATAAATATATTTAATATGCTGTTTTTGAGGCTATTATACTATGTATTGTATATGCCAATATATTTTAAGTTCTTGGGTAGGTAATATTGAGGCAGGTAAAGCCTCATTGATTACTCTGATACTCCCAGTACATAATGCTTTGAGGAACGTCCTCAAATGGGTTCCCAATCCTGCATCTTATCAGGACCGGGAAGTCACATGATATTAATAAGGTATAGATTGTTTGAACGTGGTCTAAATAAATAAATAAGTAAAATCATTTTAATTCGGACAACTAATCAAATCAAATCAAATCAAAATCGTTTATTGCAATCCGTAATGTACCTACAGTTACAAGTGGTAAATATTATATAAAAAAAAGAAATAGGACTAATTATGGACCCTGTCGGGCACAGCAACTTAAAGATCCATTGATTGTTAGTAACGGGTTTGCACTTAAAATACTATTGTTAGTAACTTAAAGTAAAGACGAATGAATGAGAAGACCACCCAGATGCTCATGCTCACTCAGATGTCTCGCTGATGGTGGCGGGTGTGTTGGATCATTTAGCTCCCTTTAAAATGGTTGAGCTGAATGGTGCTGATCCATGCGTCATGTTCGTGAACGGGCGCCGTCAGTTGGGACTGGTCACCTCTTAGCTTCCTCGGCTTTGTAATTATTTTATTTTGATATTGTTTTTTGTTTTTGTTTATTTTGCTACCATGGACGCGTTTTTTATTTACATTGTCCTCACATTTAGTTATAAATTCAACATTATTTATACTAATCTTCATGTATCAATAAAATTTAAAAAAGTGTCCATGGAGTTTCTTGCCCGTTCTTCGCCACTACGCTTACCTACGCTTTGAAATGGGCAAATAGCTTCATATTTCTAACTGACCGACTCCTTGACAATTCAAAAGTGCCTGTAAATGCTTAAATTGAAATAAATGCTTTGAGTTTGACCCAACAACTAGACACAACGAGAAATGGAAACTATAGTATAAGTTCGCACTAAATGCCTTATTATGGCGGAGGAAGTATCTGCCGCCACAGCTTTTAGAATGCTATTGTGACTAACTCTTGTTCTGCTCAGGAGTGAGGGCGTAATTTTGCGGATAATGACATGAAATTCATCAGTATCTAAAGACTGAACTCACATTTTATCGATCTTTATTAACAGAATCTGTTTTAGCGAAGATCGACCTTTAAAACGGTGTTGAAAATAACAATAAAGATAACACTCAGATTCTTACAACAGGTTCACTCCTTTATTTGTTAAATACTTTATTGGACACTACATAAAACAAAAACCAGCCAAGTGCGTGTCGGACCACGCACAATGGAGGGTTCCGTAGCTGGGATTACTTGGGACGAATTTATTCCAAAAACAAACTTAACATTGTAGTTGAAAAACCTGTTCTCCCATACATCGAAATATACCACGGACAATTCTCCAACTGCAAATAAGTTAAGTTGGTCGACTATAACTCGTTAACTTGTAAAGCCTACTTAGCCATGATAGTTTTCCTTATAATTTAATTATAATTATGTACTACTGCCATGAATTGTTTCACATCTCCATAAAAAAACCATTTAGCTGGCAGGGGGGGGGGGGGACACCTGACTCTAACAAAAAATTTGCACTTTAATGCTTAATATTACGCAAGTGGATCCTTGAATCGAAAAGTAGTGTTCAGAGACCTGCGATATTTTTGAACGGCCTATCCAACGATACTCCAAACCATGGGATAGACGAGAAAAAAAAATATCATCCCCACATTACGTGCAAGGGAGGTATGCTACAAAATATAAAAAATATTTCAGCACTTTGTCGGCGTGATTAAGATGTATACCTATGCCACATTACAGCTTTCTAGTACCAAGCGTCTCTGAGCTACAGCGGGGACAGACAGATAGACGGACTTGGCGAAACTATAAGGGTTCCTTGTTTACTACGGAACCCTAAAAAGGACAAACATATTTGAAAACTAGTGTATACAATGGGTGGTCTTATCGCACAAGGTCATCACTTATTGACAACCATTGGATAGACTGAAAGATATGGAGAGACTTAAACTTTCATCATTCACTAAATCATTTTTATGCGTCTTTTTTTTTTTTTTTTTTTTTTCTGAGGGTGGGAAATCATCAATACCTATGCCTGTGTTGCGGGAGCCTCGGTGACCCATAAGTACCTTCCCGCGACCCCGGCAGGATTTTTTTATGCGTCTTGTGAATCATTTACATCACCAACTATAACGAAACAAGAGTGTACAAAAGTACATATCTTTTGTCTTCTCCTTGTGAGAATTCATAATAGGCGTCACGTTTTACATACACATATGACAACAACTGTATCCTCCATCACTTATTCAGAATATTTTCAAAGCCATTGTCTCACAAGGGACACGCTGTATAAACATGATTCCAAGCGGACCATGTGGTGGTTTAAGGGCCTTTATAACGCTGTAAAAATATGAGCACGAAAGGTTTGCGCCTTTTAAATATTAAATTATGAGGCTCATTTGTCCGTTGTAGGTAGCCATGTTGGTAGCAGGTGTTATTTTTGTTGGCTATTTTTGGTTATTATGTCATTAGGGTGCTTGCAGGATCTTGCTACGCATGATATGCTAATATAATTATGTAAAATCGTGATTTTCCAAGAAGTAATTTTTTCAAGAAGCCCAATCTATCTCTACATTTCAATAAAGCGACAACAAAACTAGGTACATACTACAATAATTAATTTTAAAGCCAAAGCATCTTCTAACTGATTTCATTTCATCTGCAGGAAGGAATTCTATCAAAAACAAAGTTGTTGGTTTACTAATTGGTTCCGCATATTTTCTGCGAGCGATGCAGTTTCTAATACAAACGGAATATTTGAGAGGCTTCCGTACACTTGCCGTAATTGGCCAAACTATACTCGTACGTCGGCGGCCGAGCGTGGCCGATCGAATCAAACATGTAGAAGAAAAAAAGTATGTGCACCTAGTTATCAGACGTCATCGGACGATGTCTGCAATCACTTTATTTTTTTATATAACGGCCATAGTTCGGCCGATGACGGATTAAGCTCATAGCACACATAAGCATTGCACCGGACCAGTATCACCTTACCGCATTTGTCCATCTGTCTGTCTGACTGCTTAGCTCAGAGACTCTTAGTACTAGAAAGCTATAATTTGGCAGGGATATTTAAGGTTCCCACGGTATAGCTATCGTTAGATAGGCCTTTCAAAAATATTGCGGGTCTGTGAAAACCATTTTTTGATTCAGGGATGTGTTTGCGTAATATTAAGCTTTAAAGTGCTATTTTTTGTTAGAGTCAAGTGTCTAAAAACAATAATTTAGCCTGCCAGCTAAATTATTGTTTTTAGACATGTGAAAAAAAATTATGGCAGTAGTATATATAACAAAATTACAAGAAAAACTATCACAACTAAGTAGGCTTTACAAGTTAACAAGCAATAGTCGACCATTTTACATTTGCAGTTGAAGAGTTGACCGTGACGTATGTCGACGTATTTTTTTTTTCTTTGGTTGTGAAATCTTCAAATAGCTTCTCCCGCTCTGGGCGGAGCGGGAGGGTGTGTCAGACTCTTACTGACAAAACCCACCAGTATTCCTTCCTATTGCCTGTGTTGCCAGGGGCCTCGGTGACCCTTTAGTACCTTCCCGCGACCCCAGCAGTATATCGATGTATGGGAGAACATGTTTTTCAACTATACAATATTAAGTTTGTTTTGAGATAAATTCATCCCAACTACGAAACCCTTCATTGTGCGTCGTCTAATACGCACTTGGCCGGTTTTTACTAGCTAATACCGATCCGAGGCGATGCCTTTACGATAAGTGTGTGTTGCAATATGGAGTTTCATAGAAAGAATCGTGAACGCCTTGAGTTGAGGCGATGCTGATCTGGTGCAGTGCTTATACTTGCGCGTTGAACGCGAACGCCTCACGTTAGGATGTATTCCTCTCGCAATTTATTTTTCTGTTTAAACCGCGAGGAAAGTTCTGAGTGTGAATGAGGATGGCTGGAGACCAAAGAAACGATCGATGCATTGTATGAAAGATGCTATGGCTAGTAAGGGAGTGACTGGCAAGATGACGACTAAAAGAGAGGCACGGAAGAAAAAGATATGTGACTCCGACCACAAATAAATTGAGATATAGTCAAGAGAATGATGACGCTACTAAGGTCAGCTACAATCATCTTCTGTCGTATTATTTATGTGCCTAAGAGAAAAACCGTACCACCTGTGTACATTTCCATGTAGTGATGACGTCAATCGTCGAAGCACGTCGTTACGGCCCTCTGAATGATGCAATCGTTAAGGCTATGAGTGCAGTAGTTATACGCAGAGCATAGATCTGTATTACAATGCCCTGCGTATATCTTGAGGATTTGTAGTCATTAGATCCATACCGGACCCAAGGCATTCCTGGAGGATACCCCGGGAGGTGCCACGGGAACTTGGGTTCGGACCCGTGGCACCCCTAGATCAATTAGTGCAGCTATATTTGTAACACTTACTTACTTACATGTATTTTTTTTTTTTGGGTCGGAAATCATCAAATAACTTCTCCCGCTCTGGGCGGAGCGGGAGGGTGTGTCAGACTCTTACTAGCTAAAACCCACCCGTATTCCTTCCATTGCCTGTGTTGCCAGGGCCTCGGTAACCCTTTTGGACTAACTTACATATATGGGAATGTATTGTTGATATGAAAAACAGAAATTTCGACGAGCTCTTTGTTCAATTAAATTCACTGCAGTCGGATTAATTGTGCTCATAATCAAACAGTGCAATCAATCATAGCTTTTCGTCATCATTATTACAAAATAGCTACCTATTTTGTATAACAGAAAACTGAAAGCATACTATTAAACTGCAGTTAAAAGAATTTTATGGCAAATACCTCTGCTAGCACATTAAGGTACATTTTTCCAAGCGTCCCATACCCCAAAATCCTTGTTTACATACCGAATATCAAACTCCAAATACAGCGACCGCAAATATTAGATTAACAAAATCACTACCGCGAAAATAACTTTGTTATTAAATTAACGAATATTTAGTTAATTTATTTATAAAAGTTTCGCTTGCCAATTAGTAGGTTCTTACTGAAGTGTAAGTGAGCGTTCGACGGTTTAATACTTCCGGTCGCCTGTCAAAGCCTCCTATATTGTACTTGAACCTTTCAGTAATTGGAAATGTTATGGTACATATTTAACTAAGGTTTGTTTTGTGTTATATTATTTTGTTAGTTTTAGAGGCGATTAGCGATTGAATGATTGAAAATTGTAGGCGCCACAATGTTCAGAAAGGTATACATAAATTTAATCCTAAGCACTGAATGGTGGTCAAGTCGCACGGTCTGCGAAGCAGTAATGCTCGCGAAGGAGGAGGCGGGACGGGTGAGGGAGAGGCAAATTTAGCGCTCTCACACCTCTAGCCGCCGCAGGAGATGCCCTGGGCGTCGGGAATGCCAGGCGGATTTCTGGCCACCGTAGGCGCGGGCTTGCAGATGGTAAGCAATGGGTATCTCGCCGTCCGATAAGGACCAGGCCCGGGTCGACGGCGCGTTGTGTTCCACGCGCGCCGTAAAGAGATGTCTGCACAAGTGTAGGGGTCCTCTAAGGCCGATGCCTGCCGGGGTCGTGGGAAAGTCCGAAAGGGATACCGAGGCCCCTGGCAACACTGGCGACACAGGCAATGGAAGGAACACGGGTGGGTGTTATCAGTAAGAGTCAGACACACCCTCCCGCTCCGCCCAGAGCGGGAGAAGTTATTTGATGATTTTCCAACCCAAAGAATAAAAAACGGTCGTCCGCAGAGGCCGGGCACTTTTTTCTAATGGGAAAAAGTAGCACGCTCACTCAAGTTTATATCAGTGCCAAGAAATGTACCCAATAACCTACCTTAGTGTTTTGTTCACACGGAATTGTGGGTACCTACTGAACGTTATTTTGACGTTCGAACAACAGCAGGATGACCTACAGTTATTAATTTCTTATTGATGTACGTAAGATGCTAGAATGTGAGTCTTTTATTTACGGAAACGAAACCACAAGAAAATTTTCAGTTAATTTCCACAAAAACGTGCTAGATGAAAAAAAAAATAACAATTTATTCCGAAACTAATCTGAATCAACCCCTATCCTAAACAATCCCCTTTTTTGTAGTTTTCAACCTATCGTTTGTTGACACAGCTACACCAAACAACAGGCCAAGGTTCCGTAGTTGGGATGAATTTATCCCTAGAACAAACTTAACATCGTATGTAGTTGAAAAACATGTTCTCCCATACATTCCAAGTAGGTAGAAATGTAAGTTTGTACGCACAATATTGAGAGGTTACCATATTATTTTAAAACCATAGGACTTCTTATAGGTTTTTCTGTAATCTATAAGTATAGAACTATTTTCTGTGATTTTTTTTAAATTGTAGGTTCAGTAGTTTCGGAGATAAGGGGGGGAATGTCAACTTTCATCAATTTTCTTAAATAGATTTAATGTCTTTATTTTAAAATTACAAAAATAAATATACATGGGTATAATATACCACAGTAAGCCATTTGATACAGTACAGTGCATACAACTTATTTTTTAATTTTCTTAGTTGTTTCCTAAAAGTCTGTTTGTCTGATAGATTTGAAAGAGGGTGAGTGCGAATTAAGAATAAATGAGTAGCCTGTCAAATGCTTTCTGTACGCAGATGATCAAGTTCTACTGGCATCGTCAGCAGAACAGCTACAAGACATGTTGACGGATGACGCATATAAGATAAAAGGGATGAATATAAATGTGAATAAGACGAAGGTCATGGTGTTTGAAAGAGAATATATCGGTGTGTAATGTGAAAATAAATGATAAGAGTGTAGAGCAAGTAAGAATTTGTATATTTGAGGAATCTGTTTACAAGGGATGGAAAGATTGATGAAGATGTGGAAAGGAGAGTAAATGCGTGAAATAAAGTGAATGGTGCCCATACATGCGACCAGTCGATGCCCAAAGAGGCTCGACTGGCTGTTCATAATGGTGTGCTGGTGCCTACAATTATTTAAGGACGGGAATGTTGGGTGTGGCAAAAGAAGCATGAAAGTGCATGAAATGCTGTGGAAATGCGTTCCTTGAGAAGCATGTGTGGTGTGACTATAAATGATAGGCTGAAAAATGATGTGAGGCAACGATGCGGTTTAAAGGAAGATGTAGTAACAAAAATTGAAAAGAGTATGCTTAGATGGTTTGGTCATGTTGAGAGGATGAATGAAAGGTGACTAACAAAAGGTATTTACAAGGCAGATGTGTGTGGAAATGCCGGGAGGGGACGCCCCAGAAAGACATATAGTGACCTCATTGATGATGTTCTTCAAAAAGGTCAGGTGCGTAGTACTCGCAACCGGCGTGCGTGTATGACCAGATGTATGAACGTTAACGAAGCAGAAGTGTAAGGAGCGTAGCAGGTAGCATTCTATAGTTTCTGTCTACCCCCAAGGGAAGAAGGCGTGAGTTTTATGTATGTTTCCCAAAGTGACCCCCATATTCAAAATTTATTTATTTACATAACACGTCCGTGTTTGGGTTACAGAAATTGATGTGTACCAAACTTCAACTTAATCGGTCCATTAGATTCGGATCAAATTGGCTTTGGTAGAGGTTTTTTTTTTTTTTTGTTGGTATGGTGGTGTGCCAGCTGATATATTGCAAATAATTTAATGTTTTGTGTTGCGTGTAGTGTAAACTATTTTGCATACTGTTGTATAGAATCCAATTATTTTTCTAATTGGACAGACAGCAGTGCTGCTGGGTAGTTTGTGGCGCCACTTCTTCTTTCCAGCTAAAGCACTAGGAAGTGGTGAAGGGTGGGCGTTTTGGGGGACTGTCTTATGTAATTTTGACGTTTGAAAAGTGCTTATTTTCAGCCTTGTTTGAATAAATGACTTTTGATTTTGATTTTGGACAGACAGACACACGAGTGATCATCTAAGGGTTCCGTTTTTTCATTCGGACATATAAAACCCTAAAAATTGCAATCCATTCAGCACTTAGAAATTCAAAACAATTTCAATTAAATTTATTGTCGCCCAAGCTCGAGCTCACTCCCACAAAACAAATCTCCACAATTGAATTTTCATGACAAAAACGATTTGGTTAAAACCAAAGAAAACAAAGAGTCGCATTTCAATTGGACCCTTAAGATTGTGCCTTCCGTGTTCTAAGGCAGCCATGATTAATGTTTGTCGAAATTTCGTTTATTTATAAAAGTTTCTGTTGTGTCAGAACATAATCTTTTTACACAAAAAAAGGTACAAAGGCGGACTTAATGCCTCAAGCATTCTCTACCAGTCAACCAACGGTAGTAGATTTGATGGCAGTTGCTCTGTTTGAGAGGAACAATGACAATTCTTTATTAAAATTATAACATAGTCAATTACTTACTTTACTTATAACATAATATTACGCCTGTATTCCCCGCAGGGTTGGGCAGAGGTGTACCTATAGTACACCCACATTTTGCCAGTAGTTTTAAGTCCCATGTATAAGCCCGGGGTAAGCCTATTGCCATCCACTGAGACCAAATTCAGACTCCGGGCTGCTACTGAGAAATTCCAGATAGAAAACCTAATATTACTTTTCCCGACCCGGGAATGCAACCCAGGACCTCATGCTCAACAGTAGTGCTTGCAACTACTAGACCAACGAGACAGTCCCTACTTACTTATGTTAAAGAAATAAGAGAAACTTCCTTAACTCATTCTGTTTTGTAAAAATGGTCTTTTGCACAACACCATTTTTTTTAAATTTATTATTAATTGTTTGAGTGTGTGTATGCGGATGTGCTGATTTCCGTACGCATGTTGTGTCTAATTATTCTACAAACACTTTAAACAAACAAAATGTTGGTGTACAGTTAGGAAAATTAATTATTAAGCAAATTTAAACCCAACGTCAATTTGCCGTGGTATAGCCACTTCAGATAAAAAAATATAACATAAAATAACATCACGCTTTGTTTCCCCGAAGGGTTAGGCAGAGGTGTACACAGGTACAAAAGCATATTTTTGCTGGCGAAATGTGGTACAGAGTTTACCCACATTTCGCCAGCAAAAATATGCTTTCATATAATGACGTTAGTGGACCCCTACACTTGTGCTGACGATATCTCTTTGAGGCGCGCGTGGAATGCAAGGCACCGTCGACTCGGGCCTGGTCCTTACCGGACTCCTTCGCGAGCATTACTGCTTCGCAGAAGGAGATAACGGCTGCCCATGCCCTCTCGCTCCGTACCATGGCCTGAACCAGGGCCGGACGCGAGAGATCTCCGCCACCGATTGCCTCCACAAGGACATGGCGGTGCTCTGCCCAAGCAGGGCAGGGGTTGAAACACTAGAGCCCTCACTTAAAAACTAAGACATCGCCAAGCGGTTGGTCGACTCTTCACGTAACCAGAGGGCTGGCCTATTCTTTGACCAAAGAATCAGCATTACCATACAACGTGGTAATGCTGCCAGCCTTTTCAGCAGTTTTCTAGTTGACAGCGATGTGGACGAATTTTTCGATGCCCTGTGATTCTTTCCCCTCCTTTTTTTATATACTTGTACATATTATTATTTTAAGACTATTATTGCTTTTAAATTGTGTAAATAATATAATCTATTGGTAACAATAAGAATTTATTTAGACAGATTAACTTTCTCCTGGATTCGTCCATTAAGTCTAGATTCCACAACGTTGTTTCGCAGATCCCTTATTATATTATTATAGAAAAAAAAGCTTTTGATTAACCAAAGATAATATTTACCTCGATTATGGTTTTTGTATGATAAATGATTTTATTTCTGTAAGTAGGTTTTTAAAAACACTTTTACACGTCAAACATATTTTTTTAAACTAGATGAAGTCGGCGTTTCCTATCTGACTACTCTGAGAAGAAAGGCTGAAACAAACTCAGAGGTCACAGTCTCTTTTAAAGTCCAAACATAATCTTAGTCAGATCATGTGAATATACAAAAACCTTAATACCTCCTCGTAGGAGACTCCAATTAGTGCTGGACTCATTAAACTCGCGTGGACCGCGTGGTAATTAACTGCGAGCTACTAAAAATGTCTTTTGTGACTCGTCCACAATGTGGCACGGAATTGTGGGGCAGTTGGGGCTGGATTTTTTTTAAAAAGATCAGGATTTTAAGCATACTTAAAAAAATCAGGTGATTTGGTATTGAACATTATTTATGCATTTTCACTAATTTAAAAAGTTTCCTAACACCAGTTTATCTTTCAACAATATTCCAATCCAACAAATATAATGAGAAGGTACTTTGAAGGTCGAAACCTAAAACAGATCTTTGTTGATGACAGCATCCATTTTATTGTCAGTCATAAATACAAATTTAAGACGGCTCTGTAATGTTTCAAGGGACAAACTTTTTACCAATTTGTGAAATCTGTAAAGAAAGAATGAATATAAAATCAAATTATTTATTCACTGGAGTAAAATGACATGTGCTAACGGTCACTTTGTTTAATAAAATGGTCATATGTTTATTGTATTCTGGGCTTTTAGACTTTTTATTAAATATTTGTTTTACACTTATATAAATCGATTAAACTAAACGATCATCATAACAATAATTGATGACCATTATTTTATTACACAAAGTGACAGCTAGCGCATGTCAGATTACTCCAGTGAAATAATAATTCGACTTTAGAATATTAATTGTCACAGAAAAAAAAAACAAATAAAAGCAAAACGGTTTATACTTACGAACACGGAACATAAAAAGTGGTCAGCTATGCAGCCACTATTTATGTTCCGTGTATTTATATGCCTTGACTGCGACAAGAAGGCTTCAGTAGAAGCCTTCTTGTCATGCTGAGTACAGCATGATGCTGTGCTATGGGGAACCCACACCATAGCGCTGATTTTCAGTGGTCACCCGAAAACGACGTACGGAAACCAAGTAGTTTATAGTTTTTCGCCGACACACTATGATGACTATCTTGGCTAAAATCTTTATTAGCATACAGTGAATTAATGTTGATTGATTTATGTATACTATAAATAGATAAAGTAAAAATTATGGATAGGTCCACTCAATCTGTGTGGTACTTTCCTCAAAAGACCATTTCAGACACCAATCTACATGGTCTTCACATGATCTGACCAAGATTATGTCTGGACTTTAAAAGAGACTGACCTCTAAGTTTGTTTCGGCTTTTCTTCTCAGAGTATTTAGATAGGAAACGCCGAGCTCATCTAGTTTTTTTTCTAAATATGATGGACGTGTAAAAGTGTTTGTACAAACCTACTCACAGAAAATAAAATCATTTCATCATATGTTTTTGTAAGTGCCTAGTAAGATACTAGACTTTTCTTTATGCGTTTCTGCTCAATACTTACCATTATTTTCCTGTTTATCGAAGAAAATGTACAACGAATTAGGTCTTTCGTTTGTTTAATACACAGTCATTAAAGAAACAAATGAGAAAGTAGAAGAAGAATGTAGATGTACTACAGGTACACCTCTGCCCAACCCTTCGGTGAACCAAGGCGTGATATTATGCTATCCTAAAGAAACTATACAAAATATCTATTAACACATAGAACCAGGTCACCTCTTAAAATACTCGAGCTACAAATAAAAGCAGTTGGCAATACCAAACGTCCTTTTCCAGCCGTCGATGACACGACAACTGAACAAAATTTCGTAATGAAATTCCGAGTAGATTCATAAACACGTTCCCGAGGACCCTCTGCTTTCATCTTGAGGGTTGAGAGACGCAAAAAATTTCATTCTCTTGTGAGAAAAAATAAAATGTCTTATTTCATTGTTTCTTTTTTTTTCTTCTTTTTTGAGTCATCATTTTTTTTTGTTGTTCTATTTGAATGGAAAGTAGTTTTTCTATGCTGCTTCGTCTTGAGATGCTTTTATGTGTTAGGTTTGTGGTTGGATATGAAAATCTTTTAGTTAATAGGAAATGGATAATCTTACAAAATTTCTGGTTTTAGACTCCAGTATAATAATTATTAGATAGGTGTTCTACTGGACTATACTGTGTAATATCAATTTAATGTATATTCCATGTATAAGGAGTGGCGTGTTTTGACCGTTCTTCTCCTTAGGAAGTTTCCTAAGGAGAAGAACTCCTACGCTTTAGAATGGGCAACTAGATTCATGTATCTGACTGACCGACTCCTTGACAATTCAAAACTGCCTGCCTATAATTGGTTTAATTGAAATACATAGTTGGAGTTATAGTTTACGGAGCAATCCTAGATTACCTACATCTAAGGCAATCTTAATCGGTAACGGGTAAATAGTTAATACCGTACGTTTCAGCGAAAATCACCAGTGATAGACCGACTTACACCTAACCTTTTTACCTTTGAAAGGGAACGGAACACTAAAAATTATGCCACAAACTACAAATAACGTTGTTTACCTCACCAGCAAGTACGCTCATGAACGTACTTAAACTAAATGGTTAACTTGATTGAACTTAATGACCCACTATGCTAATGGCCGCCGTAGCCAATGAAATAGGAATTGTTGCCACTAAAACCATCATTACAATATTTAAACAGTCTTCTGTGGAATTTGCAAAACAATTTAAATATTTGTAATATACAATTTGGTTTTTATAAATGATAATATATTGTTTACATAACATACATAATCAGCCTATAATGTTCCCACTGATGGGAATTTTTTTTCTTCGAATTTTTGGTTCAAGGACATGCCGCATATATTGTCGCATATATGGCATATATTGTTTATCTCTTATATATTTACCGAAAATTATAAAAATTCCTACTCCCATACTATCGTGAAACATTTTCACTGTTCAAAGTATATAAAAAGTTAATATAAAGTCTGCATGTCGATTTTCCTCTCGGAATAATAATTTAGCGTCTCATTTGAGTTTAAGAGCGTCAGCCGCAGGCGTGCCGAATTTACTCTGAAATATCAGTGCACTTTAAAATTAAAATACGGCCGAGGTGGGATAAATTGTAATTCATTAACTTATGTCTCTTGTCAACTTAAGACCATTTAATTTTTAATTAGCTAGCTTAATTAATTTTGGGACTTACAACTTTTGAAGTTGTTTTGTTCGAGTGTTGGAGGGTATTGGATTTATTTTGAACTAGCTGTGCCTCTCGTCACAATCTTACCTAATGAACGTTTACAGGACTTGTTTTTGTCTTATGACCATTTAAATTTTACTGTTATTTTCGCAGTTCTGGCAAAGAGTGTAGATGATTTAAAAACATTATGAAATGAAAATGAAACGACATTAAATATTTTATTTCCAGATATAAAAATCCACATATAAATCCACACACAACTTTCAATAAATACACACATACGAGTACATAACGTAATAAATAAATATACAATATCACATTCACATTACACAAACAATGTCGAATACCCAATTCGCTGCCAATGGAGTAGCGAATTAGGTAATCGGCGTGTGGTAGAACTGCCACCTTATATGTGCGGCGGCCGACCGGCTCCACAGCAGCGCCCGCCAGCAAGGCGCTCGCGCTGCACCATCGCGGGGCAATCGAAACATCGCGCGCCATGCGTCGTTGTACTGCACTCGCATGTCGCTCAGTGCCACCTTGGTGTAGTTTGTCCACAGCTAAGACAGTAAGACAGAAGCATGCTTTTATAGGCCTCTTGTATAAGAAAGCAAAGAGGTGGACTGGTAAACGGTCAATAAAACTAATCTAATTTCTTACGGACGGTTTTTTCTTATTTTTATAATCATTCATATTAGCAATCAATTATGGGGATCTGATAATGATGATTAATTTTGAAGATAAAGTCAGCACAAGCTCATGAATAAATAAAGTATGATGTAAATCTCGTCAATCACCTATCGTCATTCATAGATTTTTTTAAAGCACTCTAGTTCAATGACAAAATAGCAATCGAATTAAATGCAGTATACATAAACAAATAGCAGGTGGCGTTCTGTAGTTTCTGCCCCCATGGGCAGAAGGCGTGATTCTTCCCTTGGGGTTGGGCAGAAACTACAGAACACCACCTGCTATGATCCTTACATACTCCTTTTGCCTCGTTTACGTTCATACCTTCATACCTGGTCATACACGCAGGCCGGTTGCGAATACTACACTAACTTCCTTTCTGAAGAACATCACCAATAAGGTCACTATATTTCCTCCAAGGGCGACCCCACTCACATCTGCCTTGTAAATACCTTTTGTTAGTAGCCTTGCATTCGTCCTTTCAATATGACCAAACCATCTAAGCATATTCATCTAAGTATATTAATTTTTTTATTTTTTTTTTATTTTTGATGGGTTTGCTCTTGACCTTAGTCTATGTCAGAGGTGACAGAAACAAAGTCGACGATGGAGCGAGCTTACCCAGAAGAAGCCTGTTCACTCTCACTTTGAAGAGATTAGGGTTGTATGCGTTCGGAAACACAGACGCAGGCAGAGAGTTCCATTCCTTTGCTGTGCGCTTTATAAAAGAAGTTTGGAAACGCTTAGTGCGAGTTGGTGGGATAGCCACCAGGAAGGGATGGTAACCTGAAGTGCGCCTAGATGACCGATAATAGAAGGGGGCCGGTGGAATGAGGTCGTGGAGTTCTTGGGCACACTCTCCGAAGTACAATCTATAGAAGACCGACAAGCAGCCAACCTTGCGACGATGGGCCAAACTGTGAAGCTTGGCATCCACCAGATTTACGTCGCCAATGAGCCTCTTAGCTCTGCGTTCCACCGAGTCAAGCGCGGCAAGTTGGTCACTACATCTTCTTTTTAACCGCACCGGTGCAGTTTTAAAGACTCAGGAACACATTTCCACAGCATTTATTCTACTTGCATGCTTCTTTTACCAAACCTACTCGTAACATTCACTTCCATACATAAGCGTGGGTTCCAGCACACCATTATGAACAGCCAGTCGAGCATTTTTGGGCGTGAACTTGTTGGTCACAGTCATGTGACATGATGCTCAAAAAGGCTGACTGGTTGTTCACAATGATGCGCTGATGCCCAATTACTTTATTTCCCACATTTACTCTCCTTTTCTTCTCTATCCATTCCTTCCAAACAGACTCCCTAAATATATAAACTCACTTACTTGCTCTTACTCTCTTACTTGCTTACTCTTATCATTTATTTTCACATCAGACACCGACACAGCCTCTTCTCTTGAAAACCGTGATCTTTATCTTATTCACATTTTCATTTAACCCTTTCATCTTATATGCTCCATCCATCACAGTCACCATGTCTTGCAACTGTTCTGCTGACGATGCAAGTAGAACTTGATAATCTGCTTAGAGAAGAGTTTTGACAGACAACTCATGCATACTCAATCCGCACTCACCCTCTTTCAAATCTGTCAGATAACTATCCATGTACAAGTTGAACAGACACGGTGATGCTACACAACCCTGTCAAACATCCGACATTTCGAATAAAATGACAACAAGAACCTTATGTATGGAACGCATATGTATGGAAGTGAATGTTGGGTGTGGCAAAAGAAGCATGAAACTAGAATTAACGCTCTGGAAATGCGTTCCTTGCGAAGCATGTCTGGCGTGACTAGGAATGATAGGCTGAGGAATGATGTGATAGGGAGAACGGTGTAGTTTAAAAAAAGATGTAGTGACAAAAAATTAAAAGAGTATGCTTCGATGGTTTGATCAGGTTGGGACGATGAAAGGCGACTAACAAAAGGTTTACAAAGCAGAGGTGAATGGAAACGCCGGCGCCCTACGAGGACATATAGTGACCTAATTGGTGATGTTCTTCAGAAAGGTCAGGTGCGTAGTACTCGCAACCGGCGTGCTTGTATGACCAGATGTGTGAACATAGGCGAAGCAAAAGGAGTATGTGAGGAGCATAGCAAGTTGCGTTCTATAGTTTCTGCCTACCCTGGGAAGAAGGCGTGAGTTTTTTTTTAATTTTATTTTATGTATGTAAAAGCAGTGAGTCCGGAGAGCAGTGGTAGCCCAATGGTAACGGCCACGACTTACGAGTTGTAGGTCGTAGGTTCAAACCCTGATAGGCGCTTTACTTTGTGTAAATTATTTCATCACCACTGCTCTCAAAACGGTGAAGAAAAACATCGTGAGGAAACCGGCATACCACAGAGAAGAGGCCTGTGTCACAACAATATAGGCTGATTATGTATGTATGTAAAACCTACCCATAACTGAATCGTTTTAATTAAACTCAATTCCTAAATGCCAATTAAATTCCAGGCATATCGATCCAGCTGATTACACTTTAGATACGGTTTTATGACGTCACGCAGAATACTGCAGAGCGTTTAATATACACTGCTGCATTATGAAGTTGTGCCAAAGGTTCACATTGGCAGAAGTTTTAAATTAAGGTTAAAAAAAATAATTTCTTAAACTAAAACCCGACTACTGAAAAATCACGCTCTAAAAAGTATGAAACAAGAAAATATTCTCATCTGTAATTGTTACGTATAAACTGTTTAATGTTTATCGTCTATTAAATAAACAACTTACACGTTTTATATTTTTTACTTCTCATGCTTTAAAAGTTCGTCTTGTGTTGTGCGTAGGCGACATAAAATCGCTTTTTTATGCTCTAGTGCATAAAGTAAACTGTTTTTTTAAGACAAAGATAATCAGGCCCAACAGCCACACACACAATAGACCATCACAGATTAAGTCGTTACTTCATTTCATTTGCTTTAATTTATATCACTTCCGTGTTTTCTATCGTTAATTTAATAAAACCAGATAAAATAGCTGTCATTTATTATTTAAAAACGCAAAGAAACGTTTTTATGACTAGGCAGTATGAAGCCGAATAACACAAAAATAAAACTTTTAAAAAGTTTCGTGGCGGGAATTAGCAATTCTCTTTTTCAATTTTGCAACATTTTTGAACAGTGAAAATTGATTAAACTAAAATATTCATGTGACGAAGAAATTACACTCTCGCATAACACGCTTATGAAGCAGAAGAACTTGGTTGAAGAAATATTACCGCCGAAATCCAAGCAAATTTATCTCAACGCGTACGACAATTTCATGCGTTGGCGATCAGACAAACAAGTAAATACTTTATGCCTGTTTCATTTTCTCGCAATCGAAGTGAAAAGCAGAGTGTATAACTCGGGCATAAACGAGCCATTTGACCCCTCGATTTAACTATCCACCCTCGCCTGCCGCTCGGATTTAAACGTCTCGGGGTAAAATGGCTTCTTTTATGCACTAGTTGTACAATCTACTATTAATGTATTAATTCATACATATTCGTAATGATGTTCAGAGGATAGCCGTGGACGTATTCATTTTGCCCTAAAGCTTCTGCTCGGTTACTACTGTGTAATAAAACTCCTCAGGTAGATAATAATATTATTTAATTATTCTAATCCAACAATCTTTACAACTGAAATCAATCAGCCATACCATATTATTATTTATTGAATAACTATAGACACAGTTATTTTAGTTTGTCCGACCCGAATCGGTGGCCTGATCGCACCTTCCTTGACCACTTGTCAACCGTTACCGCTTGGTGTTGCCGCATAAATAATCTTTCTGAATTATCGATATGTCAGTTTAGTAGATTTAACAAAATACAGATAAATGAATCTAACAACTCTTAGAATGTATTTTTTGGTTAGAGTAGGTGGCAAACGAAACGTCTTTTTTTTAGTTTATAACTTTATGTCCCCTAGAGGGCGCCATATTCATGTGACTTCACATAGCATATAACCAGCGAACAATCAAAATGCTTCCAACGATACCTCATTTGTCAAATTAGGATTAGTAGTTTACAAGTTATGAGGGAATAGATGAACACATACATACATACCTACATACATACATACATACCTACATACCAGCGTTGCCAGATTTTTATTCAGGACCAACGGGATTTTAGAACCTTTTGAGTAAAAAACGGGTTTACTTCGTCGAAAGCAGGACATAATAAAAATACGTAAATTTTCGGTAGTTTTTTTAATTTTTTATAACTTATACTTTTATATCAGTTCCAAATTATTCATATTCATATTCATATCTTTATTTGCATTCCATAATGTTAATTTTACAGATCTTATATTAGGCTTAAAGCTAGGTACAATTATGGACCCTGTAGGGCACAGCAAAAAGTATAAAAAAATAAATTAAATTTAACATAAGTGTGAACTAATAAAGAATGTT
The DNA here is from genome assembly GCA_905333075.3 of Atethmia centrago. Classification (NCBI taxonomy): domain Eukaryota; kingdom Metazoa; phylum Arthropoda; class Insecta; order Lepidoptera; family Noctuidae; genus Atethmia; species Atethmia centrago. The sequence continues at coordinate 6,101,605 of HG995375.1, forward strand.
GAAAATCTTATTCATAATAATTATTTTCTTGAATTAAGCATATTTAAGAACAAATTTACTTAATGAAGGGTTTCAAAAACATAGGTAGGTATCCTTTTATAAATACAATAATCAAATTTAAATTTTGACCAACTTTGGGTATGTACGGGTATTCTAGTGTCAGTTCTTCTGAGTTAAATAATTGCTTTGTCATGTATGTATTCGTCAATGGTGTAATAAGCCTTTTTAATTAATATTTCCTTTAGTTTGTTAGTAAATGTTTTATTGCAAGTTTCATCCTTTAACGCATCAGAATTAAGCTTGATGATGTTAGATAAGTGTTCATAGAAAATGTTTTTTAATGAAAATACTTTACTTTACCATGCTAATAACAATGCCTGTCTGGTTTACCCTGTGTGGCAGTTAAGTCTTCAGAGGAATATACGTAATATAGAAAGATAGAAAAATAAGTTTATTTGTCACATAAACACGTGCATACAACAGATCTAGAGTAGGTAAACAGCAAAATAAAACAAAATAGATCGACATATAATCACAAAACACAAACAGTGGGCAGCTGCACGTCATGACTTTGACAAGAAGGTTTCCACTCAGCATGATGCTGTGCTATGGTAAACAAGTAAACAAGTAGTACATAACTTATGAATTACGTATTTATTTTTCTATCCCCGAAACGCGGGAATGAGCCTGTCTCGCGAGGGACGTTTAATTTTGGGTTAAGGCGCTGACAAGACCCAATTGACCAAAATAGGCTTCGCTTAAGAAAAAAAAATGCCAAATCTGTATAGTTTGTGGTAGCGGAAAAAACATATATTAATTTTGAACATATTTCCCAGAACTTGGTTGTTACCAAAACACGTTTTGAAAACAAAATCTCGATACAAACTAACGTTAAACTAACCTCTTACTTTGAGTTCTAATCCAAAATATCTGTATCAAATTTCAACATACGTTACGTATTTAATTAATAACGACTTATTTGAATGCGGAACTTGGTTGTTTTATATTTTCGATTACTCAACTCAATTTTGAGTAAATAGATAATTACTTCATATATTGCAATAAATTACAAGCTTTGTGTCATCACGCTTCTCTTTCTTTTCTATGGAATTTGACAGTGACCGCGGTTTAGGTGTTATCAGCGTCTTAAAAATCGGGACGTCCCGCCAAAATCGGTACATCTGGCAACGCTGATACATACCCTCATACATACTTACCGCTCAAAATCATAACACTCCTCTTTGCTTCGCCGTAGTCGGGTAAGAATTAGTTAACCGTGGTTGGTCGCAGAGCTCTTTGAGAAGAAGAGCTCGTCCGAGTTAGCACTACCACTACTAGTGTTTTTGTATTCGGTTCGGGTCGGTTTGAAGAGTACGTAGGACGGTATACCTTCCTAGGTGCTTGTGTAAATACAGGCATTATAGGAAAAACATTTCAGCTTTGTCTCCAAAGCCGCGTATCGGCGTACACGTTGTATACGCGCGCGGATTTGGTGCGCGTCGCGTGTACTCCCAAAGCTTATTGCAATTTTGAGTCCTAGGCTAATTACATAAAGCTTATTTTGAAATCTTCCTACAAACATCGTATATCGCGTATCGTGTTGCCGCCGAGCAGCAACCGCGCAGTCACCGCTCATGCGCATATCACCAGTGTGCCCTGCCATTTCGTTTGAAGCCGCTCTGCGACACGGACGAGACGGATGCGCATTACCTTGAAGTACGAAGTCGGCAGAAGAATTAATTTCGTAAATACAAGAGAGGGATGTCTTGTGGCATAAGACTCGCCGCGTAATTTTCGACGAGCTAAAATGGGACGCACCAAAAGTTTTTTTTCTTTTTCTTAATTTTTTTTACAAAAATAATGCGCAAATAGGAGTTTCTTTTTTGAATACACGTAGTACATGGTGAAAACGTCTGAATGCCGCAGTGAAAATAGATGAACTGCGGACTATAATGGATATCTTAGCAGCTGAGTGAGCGCTGAGCGGTAGCCACGTGCAGCCTCTCAGTGCTTGCACGTTCGCGGCGCGTTCGTGGTGCGAAGGCAGTTGCGGCGTGTACGCGTAGACTACAAAACGCGCCCTAACATGTCCAGGGCTCGCCATGACATTACAATCATAGTGCCATCTGACTATTTGCCAGTAAAAAGTGTATAACAAATCCAGTGGTAATTCATAACAAAATAAGTTAAAGAAAAAAGTCTTTACGTTTTCCACATTTCGTCCTGTATGAATAGAACCTTATAGTGATTACGTCGTCTTTCCGGTTTGAAAGCAATTAAGCAATTGCATTAGGTGAATGAGTGCCCGATGCAATCGCTTAATTGCCTATTACCTATTGTGTTTAATCCCACAAGAATAACCTTTACTAGTGCCACATGCCTAGATAATATTTATACAGATGTTATACCAAGCCACAAAGAAATTATAAATTTACTAGATTCACATCATCGCCATCTCCCGTCGTAGAACACGAATGCAGATTAGGATATTGTATATTGATAAACTGTACCATTGTAACATGTTGATTTAAAAAATTAAGCTGCATCGTTGTCATCATCATTCTGGCACGGCATACACAGATCGACTAACTTGCGTTAAACACACATACGTAACCAAAAACTGTTTTACCAACGGTCCTAGAAAGCATCATAAGTGGTACTTCTCATTGTTACATTATTATTGTTAGGTGCTAAGTACTCGCTGTTCCAGTCAACTAAACTCCACAAAGTTACCTAAACTCCTTTCTAATTTTATCTCATCGAAGGAGAAGCTCAAAGTCGCGAGCAGTGTTCAGTTGAGGGTCTGCCCAATTAGTGGAGTTGTCCCAGTCTCTGCTAATGATGCAGCCAGGCTGGAGTGTGCTTTTGTCATTCGCTGACAGCACGTATGTTTGTGGAAAGTTACACGACGGGTGGTTCGCTTTTTGACCCATTGTCAAGGAAAATGTTGGGCTAATTTTAGACCACGGTTTCGTTTTAAATTTTGTTTCCAGGGCTTCGGTAAGTTTTCGTGTGGTTTAGTGAAGTGTTCTATTCTAGTTTTGTTCGGGGTTGAGATGTAAAGTATAATTTATTAATAATTTAATAAACATCCTAGCATTAGATTAGAATATTGTATAACCCTGGTTGTAAGAAAATAATCGTGATAATCATGTTATCATTTGCTTATAGTTTCTAGTTTTCCGTGTGATACCGGACGTAAAGAATAGCACCATCCCATTTCTTCCCATGGTGGGTGTCGTAAAAGGCGACTAAAGGGTCTAAGAGAATGGGCAGCACCGTTCTCTGTGCATTTTAACACCATACTGCGATCGCCAACCTGCGATTATGGCAACCCCTCCCCCTGTCGGGGGAGGCTTATGTCCAGTAGTTATGTCTTTCAGCTGAAATGATGATGATTTGCTAATATGACATTTTGCTAAAGTGTTGTTTTGATTATGGGTCGTTTTGCTATTAGGATTATTTAGGACTTTCGATACTGAGGGAGTGGTGGCCCAGTAGCATAGTGGTGGCCCAGTGGTAACGGCCGTGACTTACGAGTTGTAGGTCGTAGGTTCGAACCCAGACAGGCGCTTTAATTTGTGTAAATTATTTCATCACCACTGCTCTCAAAACGGTAAAGGAAAACACCGTGAGGAAATCGGCATGTCCTAGAAACAAAAACTCGAAGACATGTGTCATTTACCAACCTGCACTGGGCCCGCATGGTGGATTTACGGCCGTCTCCCTCTCACAGAGAGGAGGCCTGTGTCCCAGCGGTGGGAACATTATAGGCTGATTATGACGATACGGAGGGATCTAAACTGCTAGCTGAGAATTATATTAACATGATTATTGGTAACAAGAAGTACTTATTTCCAATGTTTCCGATTGAGTGAATATCGTCGGACACAATCATCAATTAATTCTATCCTATTTCACTAGTTTTACTTGGGGTTTATTTTAGACTTACCTCCGAGTCTTTTAGTCAATGTTTGTTTTTTCGGATACCCCCTCGTATATTTGCGAAAGAAAATGGCGTCGAAACGGCTCACCAATAAACCAGGTGTCATTGTTTTGGAAAGTAATTTTCAAAACTCAAAAATAAGAAGAAATATTGTGATTTGAAGATTTTTGTGAGAATCTTGAAAGATTTCTTGTCTGTAGATAACATTATTGTTTTATGTGAGTAATAAAAATTCCTCCATTCTAGATAGTAGTTATATTAAAGTATCGAGTTTTAGCTATATAAAGATTATGTCCAGATATACACATTGACATTGATGACTTTTATTTATGCAATAACATGAACATTTACTCCGTGAAGTATTATATTATTTTAATTATTGTTAATGTGAAGACTATGTGGGTCATTGTTTAATTTTATTTTATTCTCAGTTAGTTTTTAACATGGTCTGGCAGTTGTGAGTAATTTTTGTGGCCTAGCCAAATGTCCTTTCTTTGGTATTGTTCGTTGAATCGTTGAGCTCCTTAAGGTCTGAGTTGAGCTGCACAACTACTGACAAATGCGTGCACTGACTGGACAGGTCCACTCAATCTGAGTGGTTCTTTCATCAAAAGACCGTTTCAGACACCAATCGTCATGGTCTTCACATGATCTGACCAAGATTGTGTCTGGACTTTAAAAGAGACTGTGACTTCTGAGTTTGTTTCGGCCTTTCTACTCAGAGTAGTCGGATAGGAAACGCCGACCTCATCTAGTTTAAAAAAATATGATTGACGTGTAAAAAGTGAAAGTAAAAAGTGTTTGTACAAACCTACTTACAGAAATAAAATCTCTTTTTAGCAATTAACATCATTCTTATTTTCTACATAATGTTTGATCTGGTATCGACTGAGCGCAGATTTTTATATCACGATTTTTTATATTTTTCTTACCAAAACTGGTGCAGCTGGTATTATTCTATCTCTTTATTGCCCAAGTGTGTAACAAAAACTACATACATACATACATAAACTCACGCTTTCTTCCCATAGGGGTAGGCAGAAACAACAGAACGTCACCTGCCGATCCTTACATAGTCCTTTTGCTTCGTTTACGTTCATCCATTTGCACCCTAATTGCGTAATACAGTTTGGATCACAATCCGAGAGTTTTGAAGGATATTGCTTATCCATTGCTTCATAGGTATAAATAATTCGTCTGCTCAACAACGTAAATAACTCAATGGACGTGGGTGAACTGTCAAAATGAAACCCATTGCTATCAATTGTCATTTTATATGTGTTACGTAATTGCTCCGCTGGTAACTACAACAGGTGGCTGGAAACTACATGAACTTAATATATATATCTCTCATAACAAACCTTTTGTACTAACAAAAACCTCACGCATCTTCTAATCCCTACAAAAAAGCTGAGCGATGATGTGGAGAGACCCAAATTAGGTAAACCGTACAGAATGATGTCTGTCGCCTTAATTTGTGCAAAAAACCAGAGGGAAACAAAACCTCCTAACTTTCCCTCCTTAAGGAAACGCCAAAGAATAGAAAAGATAAAAATCTTTTAGGACGAAACCAATCGACTGAATTGCTCCTTTTTACTTGTTGCCAACTTGTAAATATTTTAATCTGTTGGTTACTTTAAAACGTAGTCCTACTTTTTAAAATATTCACAAATAATATCTAATATTATCAGATAGTTGATCCAGATTCTGGCTACACATACGTTTTAGAGGTTACTTAGAAAACTTAACACGCTCATAAACCAAAAGAAAAAGTATTTACCCCATTATCGTTACTAACTTAAGTTATTTTCTTTAGTTTCCCAAATTGGTCCTTACGGTGAGGACCAAAATGGTTTCTTACACTTTCAACGTAGAAAAAACATTACTAAAAGACCAATTTATCATTATTTTGTTTCAGTTTCCTGCCTCGTTGGCCTAGTGGTTGCAAGCGCTACTGCTGCGCATGAGGTCCAAAAATCAAAATCAAAATCCATTTATTCAAACTAGGCTGAAAATCAGCACTTTTCGAACGTCAAAGTTACATAAGACAGTCACCCAAAAATGCCCGCCCTTCACCACTTCCTAGTGCTTTAGCTGGGAAGAAGAAGTGGTGGAACAAACTCCCCAGCAGCACGTCTGTCTGTTTAGTTATATAAACTTGATTCTATACAAATCGTATGCAAAGTAATTAACATTACGAAACACAAAACATTGGATTAAATTACACACTTGCCATATGTTAGCTAGCACACGCCAGAATACGCCAGTCCTGGGTTCGATTCCCGGGTCGGGCAAACTGTTATTAGGTTTTTCTATCTGGAATTTCTCAGTAGCAGCCCGGAGTCTGTATTTGTGCCCGGTTGATGGCAATAGACACGCCCCCTATCACATGGGACTTAAACATAACTGGCGAAATGTGGGTGTACACCTCTGCCCAACACTTCTAGGAAACAAGGCGTGATATTATGTCATGTTATTTTCCTCGAAAGGTGGTTTAGAGTGGGTTCTTGAGATAAACCTAGCTACCTGTAATTGTAGTACCTTTTTAAGATGCTGGTCGGCAAACTGCGCTGAACGTGATCAATAAAATATCTACTATGTACACATTGCTGTTGCCTCATAACAAAATGAAAGACGTAGAATAAATAGCAAGCCAGCAAGTGCCAACTGTGATACTTGTTGATTTTAAGATAAGTCAAAACTGTAGTACATAACAAGAGTAACTTAAATGTACCTCCATCATCATTTCAGCCGAAAGACATCCACTGTTGGACATAAGCCTCCACCAAGCACCACCACTTCGACCGTTTTATGTTTACCGCATCCAGCGGATTCCTGCGGCCTTCACAAGGTCATCGATTCACCTTGTAGGAGACATTCCAATGCTACGTCTTCCGGTACGCGGTCGCTACTCCAGCATCTTGCGGCCCATCGGCCATCTGTTCTGCGAGCAATGTGCCCTGCCCACTGCCACTTAAGTTTAGCAATTCTTCGGGCTATGTCGGTAACCTTGGTTCTCCTGCGGATCTCTTCATTTCCACCACCTGAATTCCATACATGAATTTTATACACAAAAGACAAAGTCATTAACTCCTCTTTATCGCTACTTAAATGCGGGCAAATCCGCGAGTCAATACAATTTAAAGTCAAACATAAACAAAAAGTAAAAAATACAAATACCCGCCAGCAAATAAATTAACCCGCTTGTTACCTTCAAGGGATGATCACATTAAAAAGAAAGAATTAATATCTGCGGCGAACATAAATAGCCTGGAGGGTTACATGTATCTATTTCGAGCTTGTGTTTTCTTTTTTTTTGGTCCTAACAGTCTGTGGCTCGTGGGTGTAAGGACCTTGGTTTTAAAACTAAGCACGTAGCAATGTAATATTTTAATTGTAATCATTATATTAAATACGTGAAGCGAAAACTTTGAACCTATTTTTATGAAAACTACGCAGACGGACGAGAATGAAATTTGGCACAGTTAAAGTTTATATGAAGGAGGAGTGCAGAAAAATATTTTTACCTGACTGCCCCAGAAGATCGGTAATGTTTTTCGAGAGTATGTATGTATGTATGTCTATTTCTTTGGCACGCTCTGTAGCCTAAACAGCTTGATGGATTTTAACATAAGAGGTGTCAAAAGATTCGTCTTAATCGTGGGAGTGACATAGGGTATATAATATTAACGTATATATTGTATCCGCAAATACAAAAAAGGTAGGAGGTTTTTTAAATTAAATTACTACAAATTGATATCAAATAATAGCTAGTAATGAGTCAATTCCTTAAATATATGTATATTAATAAAACTAAAAAGCTTGAAATAAAACAAATTACTAAAAAACCAAAAACCCGACTGCTAAAACACATAACTGAAAAGAGAAAGACAAGCATTATAATCTATAGAATTTTGGTATCGCAGGCGAGACAAACCGATAACCTGAAATATGGTGTAACTGTTGTTTTTCCCCCTGCGATACCAAAATGCTTTAGATTATAATGCTTGTCTTTCTCTTTTCAGTTATACCTACGTTTTAATAGTTGGGTTTTTGTTTTTAAATATTTGTTTTTTTATATAAGTAATATGCATTACTTAGAAATAAATGAGAAAAAGAAAAAACATTACAAACACTCATGCGTTTGACACACACACATGTGTGTATGTGTCAAACGCATGGTAGTGTGTAATGTGGTACTACGTAGTACCAGAGCCTCATCAGGTAACAGAAGTGACAACTTGAGCATGGAATAAGTAAGTTCTATATAGATTGTAATTAGAGGGGTTGAATTTCGAGCAGTAGGCGACCACTAGTTCTTTTAATTAACCATAATGAACATCACTGAATCCAGCGGTATGAGCTCGACTTCTACCGAAAGGACTGACTCACATTTGCAGAGGAAATTTGTGTGTGGAAAATCAAGAAGGCCGGCCTTTGCCGTGGAACAGCGCCGGCTAAGTAGATAGATTATTTAATGTTCCGACACTGTAAATGTAAACACTAGGCCACACCTAAATGTCGCGGGAAGGTACTTATGGGTCACCGAGTCCCCTGGCAACACAGGCAACAGGAAGGAATACGGGTACACATAGGAAGGAATACACACCCTCCCGCTCCGCCCAGAGCGGGAGAAGTTATTTGATGATTTCCCAACAAAAAAAAAAAAAAGGCGACACCTATATGGCGGACGAACCGATTTACCATGTCAATTTATCTCACCATTCACGATTCATAGTGCAGGAGAAGCTTTTATGAAATTGGTGACCAACAAGAATAAACAAATCAACTTTGTCAAACTAACACATAACTAATAAATTTATACGAGGTCGAAACTGAAAGTTTTTCGAACTGGCCACTTGTAAACGATATAATAAAAAAAAAACAGTTCAAATTTTGAAAATAGAACTCTTTGCCAATATTATTGTGTATTTAGTTTATTCATTTGTCATTTGTTTACGATTTTGCGGCAAACTGACAATTGTCTGTGTCACGTCAGCATGAATTTAACTAAATGGACACTATTTTGAAAAGATATAATAAAACTAATAACTTGCTAGTTTGTTCAGTTTTTGATTTTCTAAGAACTTTCAGCGTCAACCTGGTATTACAATATTATTTAAAAAAAACAATGCATGTCATTATTAAACATTTTTGACAATAGTGCATGACTTCCCTGACTATGTCAAAATAATAGACAATATTTATTAAAAATACCTACTACACGACCTAACACAACTGTCAAATAATAACAGTTAAGATTAATATAATTATGCACAATTTAGGTTGGTAGTCAATTTACTTAAGAATTAATTTTCCTGAATGTATATTATAATGTGATAAAAAAAGCTCATCCGTATGGATTGATGGCGCAGCGGAGGGCGGCGGCGGCATGCAACAAAGATACATCAGCTCTTATTGTTCTTGCGTCGGCCGCGTCATATTTTAACGAAGTTTATTTTAATTTTATTTAAGTGTTAAGTTACAAAGGGATTTATTCATAAACGTTGCTTATAGATATGTTAGCTCGTGGCTAAGTAATAGCAGCCGCACGGGTCAATCCATCAGGCTTGCTGGGGTTGGTCCGTGGATGGGTGACCATCTTTACATACCGAGACTCCTCCGTGCCTCGGAAAGCACGTTAACACGTTGGTCCCGGCTGTCATTCGTGGATATCTGATAGTCTTTAGAGCCCAAAAGTCCGACAAACAGTCTTACCAAGGGGTATCGTACTACCCAGTTACTGGATTGCGGAGGTCAGGTAGGCAGTCGCTCCATGTAAAATACAGGTATTCAGTTGCATCCGTTTAGACAGGAAGCCGACCAAAAGGGCTAGACAGATTAATTGAATTATGTACCAAACGATTAATTTATTGACGTTTAGAAAGAAAGAAAGAAAGAAAATACGCTTATTTGCGGTAAACATGACGCAAAGAAGGAACACAAATACAAAAAAGAAACAATTTAGGGATGAATATGCGTCACGTCCACGCAAAACGGCCAACGCTCAGCATAATACTGCGACTCTATGCGAGACAGAGCCCCAGCGCTGGTTTTCAGCGATAGCCGACGTTGACGTTAAGACGTCAAGACGACGTTAAGACGTCGTCGTTGTTTAAACTTCTATTAAATTTAAACAACGTTGATTAATTAACTCCAAAATGTCCAATTCGCTGAACAGACTACAAATTAACAACATTAAAAATATTTAAACTATACTATCACTAACCCATATCTCTTCATTTGTTACAGGTACATTTTAAATCTTCTGCTCCATTTTGGTGAAAACATAAATCCCAGTTGGCTCCCAAGAGCTAGCAGGGGCTTGCTAACATTCTCTTTGTGGGTTTGTACAAGGTTTGTACCTACAAGAGATTTATAGGGTTGCCCACTTGTAAACGGGCAACCCTATAAATCCTAGTAGTCCTAGTAGTTTTAAAAACTCGTTTTCGACGACTACAGTAGTCAAAAACGAGTTTTTAAAACTACTAGGACGACTTTGCCAAATTTGGTTTATTTAATTTATTGACACTGAAAATCAGGTACACACGGCTACATATCAAGCTATAAATTTCCAATATAAGCTGACCTCTCATTGCACGGAAATCCTATACAATGCGAGATCAGCTTATACGGGAAATGTATAGCTTGATATGTAGCCGTGTGTACTAATTTTGTCGATCAATATTTTCCTCTTTGAGCTTATTTTTAACCGACTTCAAAAAAGGAGGAGGTTTCTCAATTTGACCGTATTTATTTATATTTTTTTTTATGTGTGTTCGCCGATTTCTCCGTCAATTGTGGACCGATTTTAAAATTTATTTTTTTGTTTGCAAGGGTATGCTCCCCAGGTGGTCCCATTGGCACCAAGCCATAATCCGATGAGGGGATCCCATGGAAGTCGAAAGAAATCCTCAAATTTTAAAAGCACACCTTTAGCGATTTAGGTATTTTATAGTAACTTGTGCATTTGCTCTCGTTGTTTTGGAAGTCGGTTGTTTTTATTTGTAAAAAGTTTTTTATTTTCCTAAACTGTAATTAATTGCTGAACATACTCGTACATGAGGGTGGTTTAGAAATCCCTTGACGAGAGGCTTTGAAAAGTTCTTTCAGAGTGTAAACGGGCCAGAGTGGCCCTGTATGAAAGTTTAAGTGTATATGAAGTATCCTCACATACTCTAACTAATATTCCGTCGACATCTGTCAAGTTTTATTGCAGTACCGTCACTATGTAAAGAGAGAAGGAACAACTACGAAGCACTATAGTTTGCTATAGTGCTTCGAAGTAGAAACAAGGTATGCATAAGTAATTTTTAATCTGTTTACCTGCGATAGTGCCTGTAGGCGTTTACAAAGTGGGGATAAAGGTTGGTGCAGATGTAGCCGGGTTCGTAAAATCAAAGTCTTTGATATCGCGGTCACTGTCAGACTGCACAGTAAAGTGCGATGACACAACGCTTGTTATTTATTGCAAAATATGAAGCAATATTTATTTACTCAAAATTGAGTTGAGTAATCGAATATAAAAAAAAAAACAACCAAGTTCTGAATTCAAATAAGACGTTATTGTTATTAATTAAACGTAACCAACGTTGATATTTAATACAGATATTTTGGATTGGAACTCAAGGTAAAAGGTTAGTTTACCGTTAATTTTATGGAGATTTTTTTTTTCAAAACGTGTTTTGGTAACATTTTTTCCGCTACCACAAACTATACAGATTTAGCCAATTTTTTTTCTTAAGACTAGTCTACTTTGGTAATTCGCCTCTTGTCAGTGCCTTAATGTTGTGCTGGACAAAATAATTTAAGTTTATCATTAGTTGACCCGGTGATTTTTGATAATTATAGGGGATGTTGGATGGTTCCAACATCCCCTATAATTGTCAAAAATCACCGGGTCAACTAATGATAAACTTAATAATAATAATAATAATTAGGGTAATTATAAAATTCACAGACAGTCCTGAAAGTTTCACTTTTTAGCAGAGCATTTGTTAATTTCATTATTTTATTCTGATTCGTTGCCAAAATTTTAAAAGCTTTTGTTTTGCTGAACAATTCTGCAAATCGTATGGTCAATTATTAATTTCATAAATATTCACACATTTAATTGGATGATTTAGGTATCTACCTATGTAATAAATTACAACACACATAATCAAGCCTATTGTGCCCAAGGGCAATTCATTCATTTGAATTAATAATTAACTAAATAAGTACTCATGCTTCAGATCTGCAGATCTAAAACTGGGTTTAATCAAAAACCATATAATTACAGCAATCTAATTAGAATACTTCGTTCCTTGAATCAGAGGAAGTTCAATTTCCTTAAATTGAACTATAATTTGAAGAAACTTCGAACGAGCAATTTCTTTATAAAACTTTCGTATTCAAGCATTCTATAAAATAAGCTTAAAAGTTATTTAATTTAATTGCCATTTCTTCTATTATTAGTCAAACTTTTTCAATGTCAGTCGAGGCTGATATTATGGATGATAGCAGAATTCAATTTCACTTATTCATGGATCTATTGAGTTAACAATAGTGAGAGGAAATTATCTTAATCAACATTTGGTGATCTATTTTAGTTCATTGATCGCAAAACGAATTTCTTCTTCTTCGATCTACTTAAAATGACGTTAATTCAATGCTACGTAGGCTATGTGCGGTTTAGAGTTTAGTTTTTAAGGTCTTAATAAATCAAGAAACAGAGCTCGAGGTTAAGTAATAACAGCCGCTCGGGTCGATCCATCAGGATAAGCTACGTGTGCCGAGATTGATCCGCAAATGGGTGACAATCTTTATATACCGAGACTCCTCCGTGCCTCGAAAAGCCGTTGGTCCCCGCTGTTATTCGTGGATCTTTGACAGTCGTTACGAGTCTTCAGAAGCCCGAAAGTCAATACCCAATTACTTGGTTGTGGAGATCAGATAGGCAGTCTCTCCATGTAAAATACTATTATTCAGCTGCATCCAGTTATTCTGGAAGCTGACCTCAACATAGTTGGGAAAAGACTAGGCAGATTTATTTTAATAAACCAAGAACCAAAATAAAATGGATTATTTACTTTGATCCAGTATCACATTCCTGCGGGAATCCAGTATGTAGGTCTGGATCGATATTTAAAAAATGTATATACTGGAAAGCCCCGTTTACACGTTGCAAGCTTTTTGTCGGTGGCATAAAATAAAAATGATGACACAAATGACTTGCATCGCACTAGTTTAGACTTTGCAACTTTTATTGCTGCTTCAACTTGAGGGGCTTATGGCTAAGTAATAACAGCCGCACCGTTCATGGATGGGTGACCATCTATACATACCAAGACCCCTCCGTGCCTCGGAAAGCACGTTAAGCCGTTGGTCCCGGCTGTGATTTGTAGATCTTTGACAGTTGTTACGGGTCGTCAGAAGCCCGAAAGTCTTACAACCAGTCTTACCAAGGGGTATCGTGTTACCCAGTAAATGGGTTGTGGAGGTCAGATATGCAGTCGCTCCATGTAAAATACTGATATTCAGCTGCATCCGAATAGACTGGAAGCCGACATCTGCCTAGTCTTTTCCCAACTATGTTGAGTTGGGAAAATACTAGGCAGATGATGATTGCTGCTTCAACTTATGGCTTGCTACAGGAAATTAAATCACACCGTGTAAATCAGGCTTCAATCCGCTCCATCAGCCAGCATAGTGCTAGATTTTAAAAGTTTAGTCGTTAATTGGTCAAATATCTATCCAATACTACAGATTCAAACACTGGGTACTCGGTCAATGTAAATAGGCCTCGACTGGTTCTAAGGAATATTTTACTGCCTCGTTGGTTAAGTGGTTGCGCTACTGCTGAACATAAGTTCCTGGGATGAGTTCTCAGGTCAGGCAAAATGTATTTGGGCTTTTTCATCAGGACTGAATTGTTGCTCAGTTGATGGTAGGTAATAGGCTCGCATCCGACTTAAACATAACTCCCGAAAAATGGGTATACTATTAAGGTACACCTCTATAATTACGCCTGGTTTCCCCGAAGGGATGGGCCTTTCGGGGTAAATTAAGCGTAGGATTTTGTGTTTTACAATTTTTAAGACAAACCATACCCATACGTTTTCTGGTTTTTGCGTTCTGTTGACCACTAATACCGCACTATTAAATCTACAGCTATCATACGAGTATAATTTTCATGACAAGTGCTAGTCAAGTGAGAGAGATGTTCGTGTTAACTCGAAGCTATTACCGTACGTCTACGCGAACTATGTACCGGCCACCTAACATGCCTCCGGACATGAGACACGGAACTAGTGTTATAAGTCACTCTAGAATCGATATTGGAAGATTAAAGAAAGAAAGAACATTTATTTGGAAATAGTTTGTGAAACACAAAATGTTATGATGTTTTAGGCTCATTTGTTTTCTTGAAGCCCTTGTTGCCTTATCAATATGGTTTATCAAAAAAACATTTCCGCTTAATTGATTTAAATATTGTAGGTTTTTATCATTTCAATTATAATTCAACAGCCAGTCTTGTGCAAAAGTTTTTATGTCGCAAGCTATTCTTGCAATTAGTTTTAGAAATAAAACAAGTAACCTAACATAGGCGTTTTGCTTAAAAGGAGGCTCCAGCAATCACTAGATGAGATATTTTCTTGTTAAAATAATAAACCTCTTTTTATTTATTCAAGTTTAAATTTACAGACAAATCTTTGGAATTCTCATGAGTTTTCAATATCATATTTACTTTATAAATTACTAGCTGCGCTCCGCGATGTCACCCGCATGAGTCTCGATCCCATGCGAATGTCAAGATAAAAGTATCCTGTCCTAATCCAGGTCAATCATGGTCTAACCATTTGCAAAATTTAGTCCAAATCCGTTCTGCCATTTCAGCGTGAAAGCGTACGAGTAACAAACAAATAAACAAACAAACTCACTTTCGCATTTATAATATTAGTTAGGATTTTGATAAGTTTACATAACGTACAATGTAAAATCCTTACATAACATAATCAGCCTATAATGTTCCCACTGCTGGGACACAGGCCTCCTCTCTGTGAGAGTGAGTGGGCCGTAATCTACCACGCGGGCCCAGTGCGGGTTGGTAGATGTCACATATCTTCGAATTTTTTTTTTGGTTCTAGGACATGCCGGTTTCCTCACAATGTTTTCCTCACGGCCGTTACCACTGGGCCACCACTGCTCTCCATGTAAAATCCTACCGCTGGATAATTATTACGAGCTTTTTTTTTGGGTGTGAAATTATCAAATAACTTCTCCCGCTCTGGATGGAGCGGGAGGGTGTGTCAGACTCATACTGACTAATACCCACCCGTATTCCTTCCGTTGCCTGTGTTGCCAGGGGCCTCGGTAACCCTTTCGGACTTTCCCGCGACCCCGGCAGGCATCGGCCCCAGCGGACCCCTACACTTGCTCACTTACACTATTATTACGGGCTGATATTAAATCCGGGTCTGATCTAGTAGCCACCTTTAGATCTTCGTGTATGTCAACGACATAACGGCCTAATGACTGAGCACTCAACTGTCGTGTCACCTAAGTTATAGCGAACCTTTAGCGGTAATACGTCTATTTCAATAGTTTAGTTCTGATGTTTATTTATTACTGGACTAGCTGTTGCCCACGGCTTTACTCGCATTTTAAGAGACTACTTCATATATCATATATCGGGCCCTATCAGAATACCAGCGCTGCGGTATTTATTTTTTAAATATCGCAGCATTAAGGCTTCTAC
The DNA here is from genome assembly GCA_905333075.3 of Atethmia centrago. Taxonomy (NCBI): domain Eukaryota; kingdom Metazoa; phylum Arthropoda; class Insecta; order Lepidoptera; family Noctuidae; genus Atethmia; species Atethmia centrago. The sequence continues at coordinate 6,117,291 of HG995375.1, forward strand.
ATACTGGCGCGACTTGTCGCGACACAAAGGCACCGCTTGTAGCGCTACACGCGGTGTCTTTGTGTCGCGTCGCGTCGCGCGACAAGTCGCGCCAGTATGTAGAAGCCTTTATCCTGAGATAGGAGCCTTTTTGGCGTCGCACAAGTTGTTTTTATTGATTTTCTTTGTTGTTTTTTGTTTATTCGAACAAATACGTAAATTTTGTTAGTTTTAAATGCTCCTTGTTTAAGTTTTGTATTTCTTGTGCGTGTCCGAAATTAAATATTATTCTTTCTTCTTTCTATAGGTACCTGAATAAAAAGTTTTTTTTTATGTTTTTTGAAAAAGTGGGGTATATTCACAATCGTTCACATTTCCCAATTCCTGTGCCCGATGGAATTTCCCATTCGCAAAAATTACAAACTTTAATAACTCCTAATTACCCCTTACAAGAGATCCTTTTCCAAAAATCCTTTCTTACTTCTCACCTTCGTCATAAAAGGAACTCTTGTACAAAACGTCATGTTACTAGAACCAGTGGTTTAAGCTGTGCGTTGTCTGTCAGTTTATTTAAAGGACGGGTAAACGCCGTTCGCCATACAAATGCGCATCGCGCTCATGCCGCGCTGCCGTTCGGTTTCAAAGGGAATATTTATTTTTAGCAACGAATATACGATTTTTTGAAAAAAAAAACACAGTTTTATTTATTTATTGCACACAAATGTACTGCACATGCACACGCAATGTATTGCACACACATTGCACACAAATGTACAGAGGCTGACTTAATGCCGTAGGCATTTTCTACCAGTCAACCTTTGGGTGATGCAGAGACAAATAGTGGTAGGTGCAATAGCGAAAACTGTGGAATAAATATTTATTTAAATATAAGGATATACATACATATACCTATTAAAAACTTTAAATATATATACCTAATTAATTATAGATAATGAAATAGTCTGTTCATACAAATAAACAAATCATAGAAAATATTCAGCAGTTTGAAAGTAATATCGCTCTTTATGCTTTGGGAAGAAATTACTTCCTGAATTTATTTCATGAAATATTTTATTACGATACTCTACTAAAAAATCACATATATTTTTTTTTGATTAACTTACTTGCATCATTTGAAGGCGTAATAACAGATTTAGAAGTCACTTAAATCATATATCTGCGCCTTAAGATTTTTATTAAGTAATTTCCCATCAGAGAGTTGCATTTTCAATTTGCGTGACTGTCATTTGTTTATTTCACTGTAGCGTCATTTAAAAACTTGTGTGGCGCTACTAAAATGATGAATTTTCGCTGTGGCTTAAGTCAACAAGAGAGTCGCCAGAGACTTCAATTGGCATTTGGTGATGAAGGCCTATATGGCAGCTCTGTGTATTCGTGGTTCGGAGAATTAGACGTGAACGTGATCATCTCCATGACGATGAGAACGTGAAGGTCGGCCGGCGACGGCGCTTACAGAATCCAATATTGATACCGTAAGGCAATTGATTGAAACTGACAAAAAAAATACTTGTCAGTAAATTGGTACTGTATTAGTAGTATAGGTATTGGAATGAGCCAAGTAAAATTAAAGACAAACTTAGAGGGACACGTTTTACGAACCCTGAATCGGCGGTGAAGGCGTTCCACGAAGCCATTGAAGAGGTCCCTAAGTAAGATTGATCCAACTGCTTTTAACAATGATTCAAGCGAATGCAAAAATGTATAAATTGTGAGGGCATATACTTTGAAAAACAATAAATGTATCATAAGTCCAATGTCTGGTCTTAGTTATCAGAATCTAGAAACTTTCAGTATGACCTAAGTACTGTGGCGGCATCTATATCGCCACATGCGAACTACGCAACACACTGACGTCACGCAAAATTCTGCATCGCTCAAACAGCGTTTACCGCGCAACTAGCACATATACAACATCCCTACATCAACCGTCAGGCAATTGCCCACCAGACACGACACCCATCTGGTCGGAGGATCCTCGCTTTTCTATGGAGGATGAGTAACTTTACACCCTGTTCCTCATCCCTCCATAGTACTATGTCGGTAGTTATAAATAAAATAGCCAAAAGTAAATCCTAAAGACGACATTGTTACCGATTTATCACAAAATTCCTCGAAAAACTAATTTGGGTATCGCATTTCACTTGACCCATTTTTTCCTGTCTTCTTCAGGTCATCAATCTTTTGGCGCTTTTAAGAATACGAGCTCTCTTCACATTAACAATTGAAGTCCAATCAGTTCCATCCCTCAGGGGAGTTTGTCGTTTTCTGATGCCCAATTATTTCTTATTGTTTGTCCGACTGTGTAGTTTTTAGATCGTACGTTTTGTTTTTTTTTTGTTTTTCGGGTAAGCATGTTGTGTTATATTTGAAGACTAATTGAATAGATTTTTTTTATGAACAGAATGTAGTCGCTGTAGCTGTGATTTTATAATATTTGTGAAGACACAAAACAAATTGAAATATGGTAACTTTAAGGCTCCTGCAGACCAGCGCGATATCGCGGGCGCGACAGGCAGCAATATGCCTGTCGCGCTTGCGATATCGCCCCAGTCTATACGAGCCTTTAAGCGCCAACTAATCCATCAAACTGCGATGAACTTAGTCTTCTGTTTTGCGTTATTATAAATAAAATTACTCTCTGTTGAATTACTTACGTAAATTGAGCTGAATGATGCTGATCCATGCGTCATGTTCTCTTAGCTGCCATGGCTTATTTATTTTTTGTTTCTATTTTGCTGTGCTCTGGATGCTTTTAACGTGTACGTCTTTTATTAAATCGTTCTCAGATACTGTTCATAAATTCAACATTACAGATGTAACTAATATTTTTGTAACAATATAATTCAAAAGAGTGTCCATAGATTTCTCGCCCATACTTCTCCATAGGTACCTACTACGCTTTGGAATGGACAACTAGCTTCATATTTCTGACTCTTTGACAATCCAAAAGTGCATATAAATGGTTTAATTAAAATAAATGGTTTGAATTTGAAATTATGAAAACGTTTTAACTGACGACATCAGGGCGTAAGGGCGATGCCCCACAATTTTCAACGTGACATGAAAATTAAAGAAAGCAAACGGCAAATTGGTTATCTTCTTCCCCACAGGCATTTAATATTTAAAGGTCCGTGTTCTTTTAATCGTACGCTAAATAGTCTATTAACATTTTATTAATTTATTAAAAGGGATGTCTCTAAGCAGCTCACAGGAAGTTATTTAATATTGAAATGCTCTCTATTGCTTTATTCTATTATATCGTTGTGAAATATCAAAGAAACGTATCGAACTTTGGGCTTTTTTAAAAGGTATGTAAGGTTTTTGTAAAGGTAGGTATGATTAAGAATGTCAAAGGAGATTGGCATCATTATAATAATAATGCGCTGTCTTCTTCATCAATCCGTTTACCAAGGGGTATCCCCCCTCGGGGTTATATATGTAATTATTATGGTGTACATTATAAAGAGTATTCTATCTATCTATCGATCTATCGTGTTACCCAGTAACTGGGTTGTAGAGGTCAGATAGGCAGTCGCTCCATGGAAAGTACTGGTATTCAGTTCATCTGGCAAAACTGGAAGCCGACCCCAACATACATAGTTGTGAAAAAGCTATACAGATGGTAACAGACTGGCAGTCGCTCCAACTTGTGTTGCTTGTAGCAACTTTTTATTGATAACGACTCAGCCGCATTTCTGTACCTATTATACATTCCATCAGTTGATCAAGACTTCACTAAATCCTTAATGATGCTTTGTGTGACCACTCCCCTAGAAACAACCACAGCAGACAGATTTTTTTATGACTTCACAATCAATCGGTTTTCTTTCTGGTCGGTCAAAGTTTAAGGGTCGGGTAAACGCCGTTGACCTTGGCCATGCAAATGCGTTGTCCCGATCATGCCACGCCGGCGGCGTTCGGTTTCATATGGAATATTTATTTTTAGTAACGAAAATATGAATACTTGAAAAAAAAAACATAGAATTATAGATCATAAAATAGTCATTTCATACAAAAAAAAAACATTAAGATAACTATAGTAGTTTGAAAGTAATATTGTTTTTTATGCTTCGGGTAGACATTACTTCCTAAATATACATATATACAATACTTAAATGTTCACATATAGAATTGATGTGTGTGCGTTTTAGTTTAACATACATTTTTGCATGACAAATAAGATTTAAAGTGACTGGTGTGGCAAGTTATTGCCCCTTACATTTTTTTGATTGTGGACGGTTTATAAGGTGTCTGTAGTCTGTCTTAGGCTTATATTGCAGTCGCGGATATTGTGTGTCGCGGGATTTAGAGAATCCTGCGGCTAGTGACAGCTAATGATGGCTGTCAGAAGTCATTGTGCACCGGCGCCGAACGGAAGCATTTCGTCTCACCGCAAACCACGTTTTTTCAATCTCAGTTCATCGCGCCCGCAAAACCGCAAAACTTTATTACGTTATCCCGTAATCCTTGGGGATATACTGTGCTACGTTTTCAAAATTAAAAATAATAACCCGCGTCCGATTAAATCCAAAATATAGACTTTCAAGTGACCAGTGTACGGGCAAGCAAGGTGGCCACCTGCCCAGAAGGATTCTTCAAGACTTTCGCCAGGAGAAGCACAGGTACCGCTTTTGCATTATTTGCTGGAGTTAGGCTACAAACGCCACCTGACCGTCACCAATTCCTCTTTGAAAGTTTGCTCAAAAAAAAGGCAAATTGAATTATTATGTATTCCAGATAATAATTTTTCTGTCGTCCTCGACCCGCAAGGATACACGGCTATTTTATAAGCCTGTACCTCCATACTTATGGTCCATTCGAGCCTGGATAGGTATCAGTTAAATAAGTACAAGTCATTGCAAGTACTTACGATAATTTACAGCAATTAATATTAGATAGTGCCTTATAATGGCTACTAATAAACAAGAGAAAAAATTAGATCAGCTAATTGCTAAAAAACAAATGATATTTGAGCGAGTTAATCGCTTGTATGATGCATCTAAACATATCTCCAATTTAGATTCACGCTAAAATGAGTTATTTCTAGCGCAGTCTGAATCTATTAGTGAACAATACAGCAAGTTTGAAGCAATTATCGACCAGATTAATGAGTTGCGGTTTGAAATTGATGACACACCACCAGATTATACGAGTCTATGTTCTATTGAAGACTTATATTCCAGTATTAAATACTAACGTAATCTCATACTTTCAAACAATAAAACATTAACATCAGATCAGAAGAGAGGTAGTGGCATAAAATTACCACCAATCGAATTACCATCATTTGACGGTAGAACTGAAAACTGGCCCATTTTTTATGAAATATTCCGCAGTAATGTTCATTTAAATACTGATCTGACGGATTCGCAGCGTGTGCAGTATTTAATAGGTAAATTAACTCATGATGCCTTAAAACTAACTGCAGGCATTGTTCCCACAGGAGATACATACAGTGTTATGTGGAACAGTCTTGTCAAAAGGTATCAAGATAAACGTAGTTTAGGTATTCATTATCTCAATAATATACTGGACATTAAAGGATGCGCCGGCAATGCTGCTAGTCTGAATGCATTTGTAGAACGATATTCAGCGTCTGTCGCTGCATTGAAGCAGTTAGACATTCCAGACTTATTCGATTTCGCAATATTACACTGTGGTTTAAGAAAGGTTGACGCACAAACTGTTCAACAATTTGAAAGCCGTGTGAGTGGGAAATAATTACCTTCCTATACGGAGCTTATATCATTTTTGCAAGACCATGTTAAGGTACTCCAGCGCTCACACGTTAATAATCCACAGACGGAACCACGTGCTAAGTCTAGTTTAGCTCACAATCGAATAAATAATACGCAAAGTACCGCCAAGTCGTTCGTGTCATGCAAACCAGTTCCGAATAACCGTTGCCCGCTATGTGATAACGATGACGTCGATCATCGACTGTTCAATTGTTCACAATTTAAAAATATAAATTCACCGCAAGCTCGTTTCGAATTTATTAAAAAGTAACGCGGCTGTGTTAATTGTTTAAGTATATCCCACTCTTTGATTAAATGCAAGTCACGGAGCGTTTGTAAAATTTGTAAGAAAACACATCATTCATTGTTACATTTCTCCGAAGTAAAAAGTGATTCAACGCCGAGCGAGCCTGCCGCTACGTCTGTCTCGCTTAGTGCCGCCGCTAAAATATGTTTACCGACAGAGACAACTATTTTGTTAGCTACCGCGCAGATATACGTATATGATAGCAGCGGCCGAGATAAGCTTGTTGTCAGGTGTTTAATAGACAATGGATCGCAAAATAATTTAATTACTGCGGACTGTTGTAAACGTTTGAACTTACCCATAATTAAATTACGCAATTCGTCTTTACAAGGTGTTGGTATGACCTCACGACCTGTACACGGCTTTATTTATCTCAATATAGAATCTCGGATTAATCCTCACAATAAGTATTATATACACGCATTAGTTGTTGATTGCATTACAGATAGACTTCCCGCTAGTTTTATCAGATTAAATGACGATATGTCATATTTAAATAATTTACCGCTTGCTGACTCAACCTGGAATGTACCTGGTGGAATCGATGTTGTGCTTGGAGCACAGCTGTTCCCTTTTATTTATTTAGGTGATAGGGTTGACTCAGGCACCCGCGCACCCCCAGCTATACTGACTAGTTTCGGATATGTACTGATGGGTGATATTGATTGTCATAGTAGTGACGTAACACACATGACATCTACGTTTACCGCGCTTGCTAGCATTAACGTCGAGTCAAGTTTGCAGAAGTTTTTTGAGCTAGAGGAAATTCCATCTCAGCGTTTTATTAGTCCGGACGAATTAGAGTGTGAAAATAATTTTAATTCTTCAGTTTTATTTAAAGACGGTAGATATTTTGTCGATTTACCTTTCGCGCGCAATCCCTCCGAATTAGGCAATTCACGCGGTGTCGCTCATCGGCGGCTACTTGCGCTCGAGCGTAAATTCACGTGCGTGCCAACCCTACGCGAGGATTACAATAAAACTATCACCGATTATATAACTCAGGGGTATTTATCGGAGGTACCCGACTCTGAATTAACAGAAGAGGGTTACTACATACCGCATCACGCCGTTATTAGACCGGACAAAGACAGCATTCGAGTGGTTTTGGACGCTAGTGCCAAAACACACTCGGGGTTGTCACTCAATGACATTCTGCATGTCGGACCTAATTTACAGGCCGACTTGTTTTTATTATTACTTGATTTTCGTACCCTCCCTGTCGCAATGACAGCGGATATAAAACAAATGTTCCTACGGATCGGTGTAAATGAGCACCACCGCAAATATTTACGAATTTTATATCGATTCAACAAAAATGAACCTATACGTACTTTTCACTTTAACCGCGTTCCCTTTGGATTAAAGCCTAGTCCTTATTTAGCGATGCGCACAATACGCAATTTAGCGTGTGAGCATGGCGACCGCTATCCTGAGGCTTCTAAATTAGTAGAAGCTCAGTTTTTTATGGACGATTATGTCTATTCTGTTCCTGATGAACAGATTGCTATACAATTATCCCGCGATTTAATTGAGTTATTTAAGTTAGGATCCTTTGACCTGGTCAAATGGGCTACTAACTCACCCGCTTTGTTGGAGATTCTCCCAGAGTCTCACCGCTTACCAGTTAATTTTTCTGGCATGGATAATGATAAACATAATTTCAAAATCCTTGGATTAACCTGGGAACCCGCTGATGATTATTTTTCTTTGACAACAGTCGCTGTAGATGATAAATGCACTAAGCGTGCGATTCTATCGCTAGTTGCCCGCTTGTTCGACGTACTTGGCCTCGTAGCACCCGTCGTGTTGTACGCGAAAATCCTAATTAAGGAACTTTGGTTAGCTAAAATAGGTTGGGATGAGGTTCCTCCGGACTCCATCACCAATCGGTTTTCCGTTTTTTTGCGCGATTTCCCCTCACTCTCTTCTCTAAAGGTTCCTCGCCACATTGGCGTCTTTAGAGAAGCTGTAGTGAATATCGTAGCCTTTTGCGACGCCAGCTTTAGTGGTTATGGTTGTTGTATTTATTTACACATAACTGACTCTAAAGGCAATATCAGCGTTCGGCTTTTATGTGCAAAGTCCAAAGTTTCCCCCGCTAAAATAACAACGCTAGCTCGATTAGAACTTGTCGCCGCTTTACTTCTGTCTAAGCTTGTTCGCGTGGTCAAAGATAAACTTTCCGCTCGTGTACCTATTGCAGGTGTCTACGCTTTCTCGGACTCCACCATAGCTCTTTCGTGGATCCACTCATCTCCCCATAGATGGTCTATTTTTGTCAGTAATCGCATTGCTAAAATACAGGAAAACCTACCTGCCGCTAGTTTTAATCACGTGTCCGGAAAGGAGAATCCTAGCGATTGTCTCTCCCGCGGCATGCTGCCATCTGATTTAATTGAACACTCGTTATGGTGGAACGGTCCTACTTGGCTCCATCGACCCATTAGCGAGTGGCCTTTAAAATTCTCTCCTACTGAATGTGAAACATTGCCTGAGTTTAAATCAAAGGTTTTTCTTGTAGAAACATCAAATACTGAACCGCGTATTTTAGATACAATAGCTGACCGTGTTTGTTCATGGAATAAATAGTTACGTGTATTTATGTACATTCTTAAATTTACGAACAGACTACTTAGTCATAGCTCTGTTAAAAATATACAAACCGCCGAAAATTTCATTATTCGAATAGTTCAAAATACGCATTTTTGTAACGATTTAAATTTAATTAAAGCAGGCAAACTTCCATCCAAGAAGTTGCGCTGTTTGTCTGTCTTTATTGATAGCTACGGAATCTTACGTATTGGGGGCAGATTGTCTAAATCTGACTTACCATATGAAGCCAAGCATCCCGCGCTTTTACCTAAACGTGACCGCGTAGTTGATCTAATTATTGATCACTATTACAATACGTACTGCCACACGGGCCCCGGATTATTGATGTCTATTATAAGGCAGCGGTTTTGGATATTAGATGGACGAACAGTCATACGTTCCCGCTGTCGGAAATGCAACACTTGTTTCCGTCTAAATCCTACGCATCTAACACCCAAAATGGCTGAACTTCCTGGATACCGTGTCCGTGATACTAAAGCCTTTGTGCACACTGGAGTAGATTTCGCCGGGCCGCTTGCTTACACACCTATTCGCCGTAGAGGTCAACGTTCGCAAAAACTTTATATATGTTTGTTCATATGTATGGTAACTAAAGCCATACATATCGAACTCGTATCGGACCTCACATCCGAGGCTTTCTTATCCGCATTTAAAAGATTTATTTCTCGCCGCGGTCCAGTGTCTGTCATGTACTCAGACAATGGTACCAATTTTGTTGGCGCTAAGGCGCAACTTGATGATATTTATTCTTTCTTATTGAACTCGTCTGTTCAAACAGATATTAAAAATGAGCTTCTAAAATCTCGCATTGAGTGGACAAGAATACCGCCGCGAGCTCCGCACTTCGGAGGTATTTGGGAGTCGAACATTAAGAGTGTTAAAACTCACTTGTATAGAGTCATAGGAAAGCAGCTTCTCACTTACGAGGAACTCTCTACCGTACTGGTACAAATCGAGTGCCTTTTAAATTCTCGACCGCTTAGTGTTCTCTCATCAGACCCGCATCCGGACGTGCTCACGCCTGCGCATTTTCTAATGTCCAGTCCACTTAAGCATTTGCCTTCTTCTGAATTGACAGAAGAAAACATAAATTTAACAAACCGCAAAGGCTTTTGGATCAGCTTGTGTTATCCTACTGGAACAAATGGCAAGTTGAGTACTTGCACACGTTGCAAGTTCGCCAGAAATGGTGCACTCCCGATCGCCCTATAGAGATCGGTACTGTCGTTCTCTTGGGTCAAGATAACGTACCACCATTGACTTGGCCATTGGGCATCATAGTGGAAGTTTTTCCGGGATCGGATGGTGTAATTCGAGTAGCTTCAGTAAAAACCGCGTCAGGTACATATAAACGTCCTGTCACCAAGTTATATCCTTTGCCAACCCAATAGAACTATATTATTTCGTAGTTTAATTTAGTTTATAATTTACAATAGTATATTTTCTCAATGGTACGCCATTACATAGTTATAATTTAGCTTAGTAATTCAACTTTGTCTTAATTTAATCAAACTGCAATTTCATTCTTTGGAATCTGATAATTCATTTCGAACGCCGTTTCCTAGTAATGGTGTTTTGAACTGCTGCTTGGGATTCTCTTGATGCTTTCAGACTGCCAGATATATAAACATCATCTCATCCTCCCAACCGCACCAGGTTTTCAGCGTATAGATTATCATCTTTGAAAGCTCGGGACCTTTCAAGGCGGGGAGTATGGTGTGGCAAGTTATTGCCCCTTACATTTTTTTGATTGTGGACGGTTTATAAGGTGTCTGTAGTCTGTCTTAGGCTTATATTGCAGTCGCGGATATTGTGTATCGCGGGATTTAGAGAATCCTGCGGCTAGTGACAGCTAATGATGGCTGTCAGACGTCATAGTGCACCGGCGCCGAACGGAAGCATTTCGTCTCACCGCAAACCACGTTTTTTCAATCTCAGTTCATCGCGCCCGCAAAACCGCAAAACTTTATTACGTTATCCCGTAATCCTTGGGGATATACTGTGCTACGTTTTCAAAATTAAAAATAATAACCCGCGTCCGATTAAATCCAAAATATAGACTTTCAAGTGACCAGTGTACGGGCAAGCAAGGTGGCCACCTGCCCAGAAGGATTCTTCAAGACTTTCGCCAGGAGAAGCACAGGTACCGCTTTTGCATTATTTGCTGGAGTTAGGCTACAAACGCCACCTGACCGTCACCAATTCCTCTTTGAAAGTTTGCTCAAAAAAAAGGCAAATTGAATTATTATGCATTCCAGATAATAATTTTTCCGTCGTCCTCGACCCGCAAGGATACACGGCTATTTTATACGCCTGTCCCTCCAGTGACTTAAATCAGATGTCTGCGCCTTAATATCCAAGATTCTCTAGCTTACATATAGCTTAGCTTGCTTAGTTCCAGGTCGATGCAAGTTGTTTTTTTTTACTAGGAAATTGTCAGTAAAAAACCGAAGGGTAGCATTGTGTGAAGCATACGGTTATTGACAAAATGTTATGTGTGAGTTATGCGACTACTATTTGTTTTCATTCCAGAACAAAGCCAACATATTGCTTTTAGGCTAATTAGGCTGAGAATCAGCACTTTTCGAACATCAAAATTACATAAGACAGTCCCACAAAATGCCCAAACCTTCACCACTTCCTAGTGCTTTAGTTGGGAAGAAGAAGCGGCGCAACATACTCCCCAGCAGCACAGCTGTCTGTTCAATTAGAAAAAAAATAGTTTTATACAATAGTATGCAAAAAAAAATTACACAAAGCTAAAACATTAAATTATTAGGCATATGCTAGCACACCACTATACCAACAACAAAAAAAACATCGAAAACTACTCAAGCAGAAATTTTATAAAAACGGAAACAGAAATTAATACCTAAATAAAAGCCTCCAGGCAAAAATGGCGTGCCCGCTTACATATAGCTGTAAAAAAACAAGCTACGTAATAACAGCGGTTGGTACGTGGATGGGTGACAATCCTTACACACCAAGACCCTCCGTGCCTGGGAAAGCATGATAAGCTGTTGACAGTCGTTACGGGTTGCAAGAAGCCCGAAAGTCTAACAATCAGTCTTACCAAGAGGTATTATATTACCCAGTAACTGGGTTTTGGAGGTCAGATAGGCAGTCGCTTTAAGTAAAATACTCGTAGTTGGGAAAAAGGTTAGGCAGATGATGATGATACATTAAAAAAAATACATACAGATGAACATAGAATCTCATACTTTATTGAAGTCGGTTAAAAATAGAATTTGTCCTCTATATTATCTCCCACAAACAGAGGTTTAGTACTTAATTCAATTAAAGTGTGAATGTTACTCTGCAATGTTGACACTCACAGTTTGAATAACGACTCGAATAAAATCCAACATGGTTCGTTAAAAAGACCTAGGGTCTTTTTAACGAACCATGTTGGATTTTAAAGGTCCCGTCCAATAAACGAAGTCTGTACTAAATGCCCCGGGCAATATAGCTCCGATTTCTAACATTTGTAGTTCTAATGTATCTCTTAGTTTTTTTTGCTGCTGTTGAAGCGGCTATATCATGAGAAATCTAATTTATTTTAGATTTACATGCATCCAATGATGCGGTTCTTTCAGACCTATTTTATTTAAAAAGAAAATACATTTATTTAGCATAGACTAAAACGCACACAATATAAAAAAAAGTATAGAAATCAAATAAAAAGCGTAAAGTACGATGTACGTTAGCAAGAAAGTGCCCCACGGCTGTGCCAAAAAGGCCCAGAGAACGGGTTTGAGAACGGGTAACATGGAAAATCTCTGCTTATTCTCTTGGGTACTACGGAAATGGTTGTGGGGTTAGCCGGCCTGTCGCCGCCGGCTCTTGTTGTCGAGATGTCATATCTGTGAGCCTCGGCACCGGTTTCCTGCTGCCCTTAGTTAGCCCGCCTTTAGTTTGTGCACAGCATTTTATCGGATGCTCGAAGCCGACATGTTGAGCCAGTTTAATCCGGCGCTGCCATGTCAGTGTATAAAGCCCTTTAGTTCTCGGGATGTTGTAATGTTTGTAGCGATTATCGAGTCATCATTATCATACAGGGTTATTTTAAATTATCTAGCTAAACCCCGAAAAAGCGATGGATATCGTTATCTAAACACGATAAAATCAAAAATAAAAGATTTTTTTGAAGTTCAAGGACTGCTGTTACCGTTTGTTTGAAGTATGATTTAATTCACACTCACATCTTTCAAAGCTCACTAAAACGAGCGAGCGTACCCGTTAGCATCAATCGTAGAGCAATATCCGACATAAGATGCACACGAGTTCTTCCGAAGCCACCCGATGTATTCAGAAGGCTAAGAAGATTGTCGGGATGAAATCATCGGAAATATTAGCGTTTATAAGGTGACATGTTTACCTACCTGTTTGAATGTGTATATTTTATTCAAGGGTGTTAGATAGTTTGTATAAAGTAAACATAACTTATTACTGTTAGATAGTATGTATTCTCTAAATAAACATAACTTAACCGAGCTGGATCTAGACCGAATCAAAATTTGTATGACAGAAACGTTAATTTCGTTTTAGCGCTAAACTTGCTTAGTGATTTGTGGTGCAAGGGAGTGTACAACCTTTTAATAAACTGCAAAATAATCCACGAACTCCCACTTCACTATACAGGTTGCTTCCCAAGTCCTTACTATACAGGGTGCTACTTAAGTTCTTTCAAAAACACCATTAGCAATTTCCAAAAGCCTGCGTTGGTAATTACATTTTGGCACAAACATTTTTACCGAAAATAATTACCTAACCATAAACAATAATGTTAGTATTTAAACTAACTTACATGAACCATCATAAACCTCAAAGTAGTACTAACTACTTTACAGTTAACACTCTACGGCCCACTTATTTGTAGCAATTTATTAGTGAGTACGGTGTGCAAAAAATATAAGAACACTAGCAATGCCTACATACATCCGAATATGAATAAGTGATATTTTTTTATATTGTATCAAAACGACTTGTGAATATAAATATTACAGGCACACTATAACCAAAGTTTTCTCCATTAAAATGCGATATCAAAACTACAATCCAAAAAATAAAGTAATTTTTTTTTTTAAAAACAAGTTATATTGAAATAAAAAATACTAAATAAAACTTACGTTAATTTCTTAAAAGCTTGAGGCTTATCTTAAAGTGTACGAAGGAAGTTCACGCCTCAAGCTTTTCAGAAAATCTTAAAGTTAATATAATAATTAATATAATAGGTAAGTTTTATTTTTTACTTTTTAGTTCAATTAAAGCTTGTTTTTAAAAAGATGTTTACTTACATTTTATTTTATACTTTTTAGCAAAGAAATTTGATGAAATATCTGTTCTATCACAAGAAGGTACTGGTCTTGTAAGGTCAAGACAAATCCAACAAGTCTATCACAACAGGCCTATCATGTAAAGTTGAGGTGTTCTTGTGGCCACCATTCGGCTCTATCATCAGACCCTGGACTACACCTTGGGTTATAGTTTTTGTCAAGACAAAACTAAGGAGCCCAAATACTTCAGGGCTATTTTATTTAGTTGAGGAGTCCCTGTGGACACATTCTGACTCTACCATTACTCTAGACTTCAACCAGGGCTTACTGTATTTGTCAAGACAAATCAAAATAGTCGGAAGATAATGGGGCCATCTCGTTTCTTTAAAGAGTTTCTATGGCGTGTTCCAGCTCCTTCATCAGGTCCTAGACTACACCTTGGGCTAACGTACCGACTTGTCAAAACAAATTCAAATGACCGAAGCACAACAGGACTATGTTGTCTAGTTGAGGGGTTCCTATGGTGACCTTCCGGATCTATCTTGAGGCCCTGGACTACATCTTAGGCTATAGTACTTGGCAAGACAAACCCAACGACCGCACACATAACAGCGCTATATTGTTTAGTTGAGGAGTTCCTATGGCCACCTTACAGCTTCAACATCAGACCCTGGACAGCACCTAGTGTAAAAACACTTGTCAATATACACCCAATGAGTCCAAACACAACGGTGCTATCTTGTTTGGTTGAGAAGTTTCCATGGCCACCTTCTGGCTCCATCATCACACCCTGAACAACATCTCGTGTAATAGCACTTATCAATACATATCCAATGAAACCAAACACGACGGGTCTATCTGGTGTACTTAAAAATTTCGTGCCTATACTGTTGACGGTGGAGGAGTTCCCTCGTCTGAAGCCAATCCTGGGTACAGCAGTCGAGTCATGGCGGACTTTAGAACGACCTATCATAATTAAATACGTATAAAGAATTTCGCGAATTTTATGAATTTCGGTGGAGCAGACGAGTTCTGGAGAGGAGACCGCGTATCGGCGAGCGTAGTGTGAGACGCCCCTCAGCTAGATGGACCGATGACCTTAAAAATGTGGCTGGGACAGACTTGATGCGGAAGGCGGAGGACAGGGTGTTGTGGTGCAGCCTGGGAGAGGCCTATGTCCAGCAGTGGACTGTTATAGGTTGAGTTGATTGATTGATTTGATAGAATTTCGCATCTGCACTGTGTACCGTTGAGAAATTTCCTCGTCTGAAGACAATCCTGGGTGTAGCAGCCAGGTCAAAGTGGACTTTAGAATTATCATAAATAAATGCGTATATAAAATTTCGTGTTTGCACTGTGTACCGTTAAGAAGTTCCCTCTTCTGGAGCCAATCCTGGATGCGGTAGCCAGATCATGGTGGACTCTAGAATGGACTATCATAATTAAAATTTCGTGTCTGTACTGTCGACAATTGAGGAATTCTTTCATCTGGAGGCAATCCAGGGTGTAGAATCAGGTCCTGCTTATCATAAAAATGTATTGTCTTTGGAACTAAACCAACATGGAAAATGTCAACTCCGTAGGGTATGAGGAAGTGGTTTTAATTCAGTTTTCCTCTCTGTGGGAGGGAGTGGGCCGTAATCCACCACGCGGGCCAAGTGCGGGTTGGTAGATGTCACATGTCTTTGAATTTTTAGTTCTAGGACAAAGCAAGTTAAATAAAAGCTAGTAAGTAGGTGAATAAGCACATACCTTTTAATGTTCGGTGATATTGATTGAAGGTAGGTCGACGATGATAATGCACAACATACGTCAGAGTTACATTATTATACATTATAACAGCCCCTTAAGCAGTGACCTAGGTACGAGTATATATTCCTAAATTGCTAGCATTCTTATTTCTTTTGCCATCCGTACCATGAGTCGGTGAAGAGTTATTAAGGCGAAGTTTATTGATATTGCCCGGAGCTACAAGTATCGGGTAACATCTTAATGAATAGGCTACAGACTGATTTATCCACCAAAACAAGTGTTTGTTAATGTACGTATGTCAGTGGTAAAGAAGTTATTATTGTAGTCGGCTCGCGACTGCTAGTCACCGCTTGAGGTATGTGAGCGGTGAGACGGGGGAGGTAGACACTGGTGAAGCTAACTCAGTCTGCCAATCTTGTCAATGGGCCCTGCCCCCGTCTCACCGCTCACACACCTCAGGCGGTGACTAGCAGTCGCTTGGACTAAGGGCTTCTTCACACGTACCACTACCACAACCACACCACGTCGCAAAGACAAAATTCTGACAAACAGTGGTTACGTGTGAATAGTGTCGCTGCAGCTTTTTGTAGTTGCATTGTGGTACCGACAAAATGTCGATGTGGTTGCGTTGTCGCCAGTAGTTGCGATGCGGTTACGTGGTGTGCAGACACAGTTCGACTCCGGTTTTCATAGCGGAAACACGTGTTGAATGACTAAACTCATGGAATTCGAAGAGGAAACTTTGTTATTGCTATCCTTACTATGGCTATTATTAAGAAGAAGACGGCGGCAATGTGAGCGTAGTCGTCAACATAGAATTTATTGGGTATTGCAACGTTGTGGTTGCGATGTGGTCGTAATACCGACCACGGTCACACGGTCGATAACGACTGCAAAATGTGGTACGTGTGAATAGTCCTATTAATTTTCAATACGAAATATACGTTCGGCCATGTGGTGTGGTTGAGTTGTGGTTGTGGTCGTAGTGTGGTTGTGGTACGTGTGAAGAAACCCTAAAGGCTAATAATAGTTTACTACGGTAACCTACTACTACTCCTACTGCTGGTCTATTTTGTAAAAAAAATCACCATGAAATCTCTAGAATCAGGTGAAATGACAGCTCTTTTGTGAGTATTTCGTGAGTATTTTACATAATAGACCGGCTCTTCTTCACAGGCTCCTTCGCATTAGAAGCAGGCTCATTCGCTTCGACACAAGTTACAAATTTTGCAGCACATACAAATCATTCAAGCCTGATTTAAACAGTGCTCTTAGTCTTATTGCCTGTGGCATACCGTTCAAGTAACAATAACAGTTTCAGTCTAAACTATGTTGAGATGATGCAAAACATTTGTTGCTGCACTTTTATTTTTATACAGGGCTCATGGTCCGGTACCATGCAGATAATAAAAAGCGTGGCTATGATAATCGTAGAATGGTTGGTAATAATTGTGGTTAATAATTTGCCAGAAAACTCTCTTGTAAGTAAACTTATTAATGGATTGTCATAATTCTCTCGCATTTAATATTGTACAATGGAATGCACAAATACTTTTTTTTTTTTGCGTGGGAAATAACTTCTCCCGCTCTGAGCGGAGCGGGAGGGTGTGTCAGACTCACCCGTGTTCCTTCTGTTGCCTGTGTTGCCAGGGGCCTCGGTAACCTTTTCGAAGTTTCCCGCGACCCCGGCAGGCATGCACAAAGTCTGCGACTAAAATCAGCATTGTTCATTGGTAAATTAAAATCGATTAAAGTGCAATTGCGTAATGTACAGTCACTAGCAGCAGCCAGCCATCAAGTTAACACAAACCGTCAAATTTCTCCTATACATAATTATAATCCAGGTATTGAACTTTTGTGCATTCAATTGTTAAATTGACAGGATATTGAGAATATCGTTGCTATTTATTGCCCTTCAACT
Source organism: Atethmia centrago (assembly GCA_905333075.3). Classification (NCBI taxonomy): domain Eukaryota; kingdom Metazoa; phylum Arthropoda; class Insecta; order Lepidoptera; family Noctuidae; genus Atethmia; species Atethmia centrago. The sequence continues at coordinate 6,134,901 of HG995375.1, forward strand.
GTTTGTACTTTACCAAGAGGTTGGGATAATATATATTATTTTCGATAGCAAATAATAAAACTTTAATCTGAACCTAGCTTTCAGTTTTGGGACAGTATATTAGAAGCTGCTATCTCTATTCATGACTAAGAACATTCAATAAAACCAAAAAATACGGCACCTGGTGGCGACGAAAATCCTTTTCTATGGTCAAGAATCTCCCAGCCATCGGTAAACTGTTATTACTTTCTCCATACAATAGATTTCACGATTCTGGTTATGTTTCAAAATAGTGGCGCAATATTCCAATAAATCCTAAACCAGGACGAGTTTCGGGACTATCATCTTCTCTTCGACTTATTTCTCTGATGTCATGCCTTTGCAAAAGTTTTCACTCAATTTGGAACAAACGGTTGGAATGGTTTCTCGAAAATGGATGCATATTCTCTGATTATTAGCCTTATAGCTAAGTAAGTCTAAGTCATGTTTAGATAGTCGTTTTACTTTGACGACAAAGATTCAACTTTTCAAATCTTGTCACATAGGCTGTTTTATTGAAATCAATAACGACTACTACAATGTCGATATCGCTAGTTTATTGAACATTCTCGATAAACTTTCAGTAGGTTGTAAGTTGTGTTCATATTTGTGGAGATTCCTAAAAATGATGAAATGAGAGAATACTTAAAATTTCAATTAATAATAAAGAATATTGGCGGCCTACGGGACGAGGGTTGGCCCAAGGAGACCCACTTTCCACTCTTTTATTTAACGTTGTTACTCATAATATTTGTAAAGCTATTACGAACGTTGATAACTCAGTATGCTGACGATTTTTTTTTATTTACATCAGGTACTGATGTCAATACAGTTGTGTCAGAGCTGCAGTCTGCTAAATACACTTAATTCTATAGTTATTCATCTAGGCTTAAAAATATCTCCTGCTAAGACTAAGGTCTGTATTTTTAAGAGGTATGTGCAGATAACCTTTTTGGTTAATAGTTAATAATCGAATCTTAATCATAATAATAATTAAATCTAATCTTTCTGTGGTGAATAATATTAACTACCTGGAAATATGGTTCGATCAGACGGTCAGATGGGGGAACACAATAATAGGTCGGTTAAAAAGGTTTTAAATTGTATAAATATTTTCAAAGTATTAGCAGGTCCTGGTCGGGGTGTTCACCCTCGTCAACTATATATCTCCATAATCCGCAGCATAGACGATGGTAAAGCTACCATAGTCTATCCTACTGCAGATTACAAGAAGCTTTGTATGTTGTAGTTACAAGTGCCATTTAACTAAATTGGACAAAGCGCAAAATAAATATCTTTCATTAGAAGCACCCCCATTCACTTGAAGGAGTGAATTAAATCTATCTCCATTACAAATTCGTAGGAAATTTCTAGGAGGCAAATACTCTATAAAATGTATGTATTTTCGGGAGAGCATTGCGGTTATTTGATTAACTTGTTATCTTTAAACATTAATAATTTTCAATATTGGACAGGTAGAAAACAACCTCTCTTGATCTCAATTTACAATGAGCTTAAATCTTCTATTGTCAATATCAACCTAACCGAGTACCGGTTAGGTTGATTGAAATGTGATTTGATTGATCAGCAACATCAATGTTCATAAGATTATTAAACATAATATTCCATCTATAACTAAGCCTAAACGACATTATGACTGCAACCGAGTTTTTTTTTTTTTGTGTGGGAAATCGTCAAATAACTTCGCCCGCTCTGGGCGGAGCGGGAGGGTGTGTCAGACTCTTACTGACTAAAACCCACCCGTATTCCTTCCTGTTGAGGCGCGCGTGGAATACGACGCGCCGTCGACCCGGGCCTGTTCCTCACCGGACGGTGAGCTACCCATTGCTCACCGTCCGGTCTGAGAGGGCGCGAAACGTGCCTTTCCCTCAACCGTCCCGCCTACTCCTTCGCGAGCATTACTGCTTCGCAGAAGGAGGTAACGGCTGCCCATGCCCTCTCGCTCCGTACCATGGCCTGAACCAGGGCCGGACGCGAGAGGTCTCTGCCGCCGATCGCCTCCACAAGGACACGGCGGTGCTCTGCCCAAGCCGGGCAGACCTCCACCGTATGCTCCACCGTGTCCTCCGGGCGATCCACACAGTGGTGACACCCGGACTTTTCCTCCCGCCTCCTCCTTCGCGAGCATTACTGCTTCGCAGAAGGAGGTGACGGCTGCCCATGCCCTCTCGCTCCGTACCATGGCCTGAACCAGGGCCGGACGCGAGAGGTCTCTGCCGCCGATTGCCTCCACGAGGACACGGCGGTGCTCTGCCCAAGCCGGGCAGACCTCCACCGTATGCTCCACCGTGTCCTCCGGGCGATCCACACAGTGGTGACACCCGGACGTTTCCTCCCGCCTTATCCGACACAGGAACCTCCCGAAGCTGCCGTGTCCGGTGAGGACCGTCTGAGACAAATAATTATATGCACAAATTTTACAGAAGAAGAATATGTTGATTGCCATAGGATTTACACAGATGGTTCTAAGAATAGTGCTGGTAGTGGCGCTGCTGTTTGGGATCCACAATTAAATACAAATTTCAAACTTGCTATAGACTCTGGTATCTCCAATATGCATGTCTAACTAATTGCATTAGCAGAGGCTCCTTCTCTTAACTTAATTAGTCATGATAAAGACATTCTATCAGACTCAAAGAGTTTGCTGCAACACTTGGCTCGGTGCACTTCTTCCGTGCGAGGAGTACCGCATTGCCTACATGATTTTGGAGTATATATTTAAATTAGGTCAAAAGTCAATTTCGGTAGTCTTACAGTGGATCCCGTCTCACCTACAGATTCAGGATAACGAAAGAGTAGATCTTTTGGCCAACAAAGCCATGTCAGATGGAATTTCTGTAAATGTTCCTCCTTTATATACAAATTAATATGGCTAGATTTTTCCCGCGGCTTCAAAGTATGCAATAAAACTCGCCTCCACGAGGACACGGCGGTGCTCTGCCCAAGCCGGGCAGACCTCCACCGTATGCTCCACCGTATGCTCCACCGTGTCTTCCGGGAGATCCACACAGTGGTGACACCCGGGCGTTTCCTCCCGCCTTATCCGACACAGGAACCTCCCGAAGCTGCCGTGTCCGGTGAGGACCTGCGTCAGGCGGAAGATGAGGACGCCGTGGCACCTCTCTAGCCACTCCTCAAAGAGGGGTCTTATCGCCGCAATCGTGGCGTGCCTAGCACTGGGTTGCGACAACCGTACTTTCCATGACGCACGGCTTTGCACGGCTGGAATGCCGAATATAGTGAAACCCATAAATCCTAAAAACTTCAATGTCAGCTATATTCTTGCAAATAAATATATCATTTATTCATTCATTCATTCGCCCGCGTAGAGGTTTTTTTTTTACATAGGATTTTTCTCCTAACAATAACAAACACAACAAAAAAATAATTAGCGAAATCGGCCCAGCCACCAAGGGAAATGATCAAAATCTGCTTAGCAGAGGTGATTTAGTTATGGCACTAAGACTTCGTTCCGGTCACATTCCATCAAAAAAGTTGTCCGTGGTTACTTCACCCAACTGTGAAGAATGTGGAGTAGTCGAAGAAGTGCAACGTGATTTGATGGAATGTGTGCGGAATAAAGCTTTGCGATTTAATTTACCTGATCCTACAAATAAGTACGACATTGGAGAGTGTAATGCTATCCTGGCTTTATCAGTACAAGCTAGGATACTGTACAAAATGGATTTTTTTTTTATTTTAAAGTACGCGTTAACGTCAGAATGACAAAGTGTTTTTAGGTTAAGTTGATTGTGATGATGACAGGGTGACGTTATCGCTCAGCAATAAGGCCCGCAAAATGGAGAAAAAAAGGTCTATAAGTACAGCAGGGTCTCGTTTGTCAATCACAAAAGACAAAGACTATCTACGTCTTTTTGGTACTATAGATACTTTCGCAAATTGCGTGGGAAAGAAGTCAGCTGGCATTTTCCTTTTTCGTGTAACCGAATCTATCTTCCTTCGTTTAGCCTATAAATTATCTTGGTAAAGTTGCTATAGATAGGAATAATAGTTACGAGGTAACATAAGTACAATTCGCCAAATCGTATATTTTTCCAACACAAGTGACGTTTATATTGGCACGCAGTTGGCGTTACTGACGTTTCGATATTGCGCAACTTAAAATCAATAACAAGAGTTTATTAGCAACTTGTAAACAACCGTTTTTAGATTTTACAATAAGGTTGCATTTTGATTGGCTTTTAACGCTACGCGAGCGAAGCGCGACTTTAAAGGCAAAACTTAAAAATGCTTTTACAGCAGCAATTAGTTCATGAAACCTTCTTGTGTTATCTATTTTTAGCTCAAACTACAAAGCTATTGTTTTTTTTATCTATGGCACTGCAAAGTTCATTAAGTGAGGGCGAACTAGGGCGTAAAATCGATGAGCGCCTCGGGGCCCTTGCGGCCGGTAAATCAATTTGTGAATATATCTGGTATATCCGACAGCTACGGATCCTATCGTGGTTAAACATTATAAACAGTCGGATGCAGAATCGCCGCGAGAGTATGACTGCATGCGTTGACAGTTTGACACGTGCATGTTCGTGTATAGAATTGCACCCTCGGGATATTAAGCGCAAAGTTGGAAGATCGAAATCATTGCAGTTCCTAAGCAGAAAATGTATAATCTTAAATATCAATTGACACTACTGCATAATTTTTAATTTATTCAATATTTTATACGCAAGTTCTGTTGTACCTACCTAAAATATTAAAACCAGGGCAATTCTTTGAAGATCATTAAAAGTCATTTATAAAATATATATGATATATCTGACGGCTACGGATCTTATGACTCGCGGCGATTCTGCATTTGACGATTTATAGCGTTTAACCACTTAAACAGATTCGCCGCGAGTGTATGACTGTATGCGCTGACAGTTTGACACATGCATGTACGTGTATGGAATTACACCCTCGGGGCTTTAATCGAAAATATTCTTGGAAGGAGAATGTGTGATCTTTATTTTCGTTATAACAAAAAAAAAATTGCTCAGAATTTCACGATCAGCAAAACCAAAATGTTCTTTGTTAACAGTGGCGTGCCTGGTTTCAAAATAACGCAAGCCCAATAAAATTTTAACCGATTTCAAAAAAAGAAAGTTCAGTTTTCGACTGAGTATGTAGGTACCTACGTATGTATCATCGCAATTTTCTCATAAACTACTGGTTAGGTACAATAAATTAAAAGTGAATTCATCCATCCATTTTAGTAAGGCATGGGCTTTTGGGCTTATATGAAGGTACCGCCACTGTTTGTTAATAGTAGTTAGTATTGAAGGCTTTCTGTCGGGAGGACACGGCGGGCATACGCTGGCAGAATGTGCCGCTTGGGAGGGGCCGCGCCGTGCTCTCATCTCAAGAAATCATTCAACAAGAAAGTTTCCCAATACAATACAAAACTTTACTGTAGAATACATAATTTTAAGTTGCGGGTATACTTACACAATTTCACTCCACGCATAACACTTTGTCACAACACCAATGTATCTCGTCTGCTCGACGTCCGTATGTCACTGCAGGGATCCAGCAGAATATCAGCGTCAGGTATATTTGCCTGACACATGCTGAGCTGGACTCCCATTTGGTGCAACCTTGAGACCCACAGCGCACCTTGTTCGATAATTAATTGAAGTATATCGTAATGTTACTTTATTTCTTTAAGCATGTTTTTCTTTTTTTTTTTTGTATATTGGCACTTTGTTTTTATATATATTCCTGTAATTTGTTATCCATGTATTGTGCTATTGTGTGTTGTGCTGTGTCTTTTGTGTGCACTGAATAAATGTTTTATCTATCTATCTATCTATCATCTCAGGAGTAGGCAGTGACTTGTCGCTGACAGCCGTTGTCGACTCGATGGTCGGCAACGAGGAGTCCTGGGACGCGGTGGTATCCTTTTGCGAAACAGTCATGTCGCAGAGGGAGGCTGTGGAAAGGGAGCGGGAGATCTCTTTCACTTACCCTACCCGCAGCAGGCGCACCGGGCGTAGGCAGAGGGCGCACAATGCCCTTTTCGAGTCCCCCTAAATAGGTTCAGGGGCGACGGACTCGGGGACATCCGTCGCCCCCACACAGCAGGACCTGAGGTCGCGGCGCGTACTGTTTCACGCGCGCCCCTATAGGACGTCACTGGGGGAGTCTTACACCTCATTCTCCCCGCGGGCTCGAGGTGGCCCGCAAAGGCGGGCAGGCGGGGATCGCGGTAGTCACACAAAATTATCCCCGTGCAAGTGTGGGAGGGGAACACCGGGGAGGTTTTTAGTGCGTAAGGGTCTGATAGAGCCCTCTGATAGAGGACATCCATGAGGACTTTCGACCCCGGAACAAAAAAGGTATTGAAGGCTTTGTACCAACCTAATATTATTAAATGGGAATTTACCACATTGAATGTACAGTCGCTAGCACACCAAATTACAAACTTTCAAATTTCTCCAAAAGATTTTATACCTAAAAATGTTGATGGTTAAGTTAAAAATCGAATGAGAAAATTTTACAATTTGTGGTATCTTCATGTGTTGGCGATTGCACCTAAGTGAATTATACAGAAAGTGTTCTGTCTGCCAAAACTTGCGGAAACAAAGTTCATTAGGTTTTGTTATGTTTTCCTACCAAAATTATTGATTTCCCTTTCCTTATTCCTTCCTTTTCGTAACAGCTTCTTCAAAATAGGCCAAACCGACAGCCCGTGGGAACCGTCGATCTGATGAGACCTGTGGTGGGTTGGAATGCTCGATTTTGCCCGCGACAGGCCTCAACAGGCGTGGTCGCACACCAGGCCGCGACAGGCCTCGATGGGCCAGATCGTGCAGGCCAACAGGCTGTGGGAACCGTCGATCCGATGAGGCCTGTGGTGGAAATGTACGACAGGCCATGGGACCGCGGCTTTGTAGATAGGTAATAATATTAAAACACACGCATGAGTTATTTTTGTTCCTAACAAGTTCCCTAAGAAAAAGAGAATGGTCGAAACAATAGCTACTATTTTGGAAAATGTTCCTATTATCCTTAGAAGGATAGCTTTAATGAGGTAAGAGAAAACGAAATCTTCAGTTTATTAGCTCATTACACCATAACGTTTCATGATAAGTAAATTTGAAACAAACACGCTTTGTTTATTGAAGGTATTTTTTGTGCATGTTTTAGCTTTTAAACTTGTTTGTTAAAGTGAAAGGAATTTTTGTATGGTGACAATGTGATGAAAAAGAACGATAACGCACTAAACTATGTTTAAACATAGTTGTCTACAGACAGACACGGACAGACAGACGGACAGACAGACGGACAGACAGACGGACAGATAGATGGACAGACAGACGGACAGACAGACGGACAGACAGACGGACAGACACACGGACAGACAGACGGACAGGCAGACGGATAAACAGACGGACAGACAGACGGACAGACAGACGGACAGACAGACGGATAAACAGACGGACAGAGTCTAGACGGCCAGACAGACGGGCAGACAGACGGACAGACACACGGACAGACAGACGGACAGACAGACGGATAAACAGACGGACAGAGTCTAGACGGCCAGACAGAGGGACAGACACACGGACAGACAGACGGACAGACAGACGGACAGACAGACGGACAGACAGACGGACAGATAGACGGACAGGCAGACGGACAGACAGACGGACAGACAGACGGACAGACAGACGGACAGATAGACGGATAAACAGACGGAAAGACAGACGGACAGACAGACGGACAGACAGACGGTAACTATAATAAGATTATTAATTTAGGTATATAACTTTCTAAATTATCAAGTAATCAAACCACAATCAACACATTCAACAAGAAAGTTTCTCAATACAATACAAAACTTTACAGTAGAATACATCATTTTAAATTGCGGGTATACTTACACAATTTCACTCCACGCATAACACTTTGTCACAACACCAATGTATCTCGTCTGCTCGACGTCCGCATGTCACTGCAGGGATCCAGCAGAATATCAGCGTCAGGTATATTTGCCTGACACATGCTGAGCCGGACTCCCATTTGGTGAAAGAAAGAAAAGAAAGAAAGAAAGAAAATACATTTATTTGCGGTAAACATGACGCAAGGAAGGAACATAAATACAAAAAAGAAACAATTTGGGGGAGAATATGCGTCACGTCCACGCAAAACGGCCAACGCTCAGCATAATGCTGCGACCCTATGCGAGACAGAGCCCCAGCGCTGGTTTTCAGCGATAGCCGGAGTTGACGTTAAGACGTCGACCGGTGCAGCATACAGTGAGATTGTAATTTGAATAACATAAATACAAATATTTAAAAAAAAAAGAATTACATAAATACAAATATTTAAAATGGCAACATTTCGTACCGACGAGAACGACGTACGCGCCGCCGGCCTAAATTAATCTGTGCGCGCAGCTGTCAGAAAACTATTTGTTTGACGTTTTGACATGCAGGTGTTACATAATTGTCATGACAGACGGATAGACAGACGGACAGACAGACGGACAGACAGACGGACAGACAGACGGACAGATAGACGGACAGACAGACGGATAAACAGACGGACAGACACACGGACAGACAGACGGACAAACAGACGGACAGACAGACGGACAGACAGACGGATAAACAGACGGACAGACACACGGACAGACAGACGGATAAACAGACGGACAGACAGACGGACAGACATACGGATAAACAGACGGACAGACAGACGTATAGACAGCCGGACAGACAGACGGATAAACAGACGGACAGACAGACGGACAGACAGGCGGATAAACAGACAGACAGACAGACGGACAGACAGACGGACAGACAGACGGACAGACAGACGGACAGACAGACGGACAGACAGACGGACAGATAGACGGACAGACAGACGGACAGACAGACGGACAGACAGACGGATAAACAGACGGACAGACAGACGGACAGACAGACGGACAGACAGACAGATAGACGGACAAAAAAGTGATCCTATAATGGTTCCATGTTTCCTTTTGAGGTACGGAACCCTAAAAATAGATTCCTCGATGCATATAAAGCTATTATTTTAGTCATCTCATAACCCATCTTTCGACCGCAATTTTACTATTTTTGTGAGTTTCCATTTGACAGCCACTAGGATTTAACTAATTCTCTCAAAGAAAGAAAGAAAGAAAAGCATTTATTTGGGACTCGCACAGGAGATCACAAATTAAACTAAAAAACACTCATAGAAACAAAAAATATAAGTTAAGAAATAAGTATCGCAGCGCTGGTATTTTGATAGGGCCCACTGTGATGTCACGGATAGATACATTATATAAATAAAAAATAAATAAAATAAACGTGTGAAATAACCTATAACATTAAAATAGTTATTTAAAAAAAAATGGCATATATAAAGCAAATACCATTAGCTTTAAATATGCCATTTCAAGATGAAAATCTACAAGCAAATCATTGTTATATACTAACCTATAACCCATTTTTCAGTTCACCATCGAGCCAGAATAACCAGGCACCTCAACCCATTACCCAATTGCGATATTTTCGTACATTTTGCCATAAATCGATGCCTCTGTTCGACTATATCGCGCCGTAGTTTTATTATTCAGCTCAATGGATTGTGAAACTGATCGCAGATTTATTTTCCGTCTATATTTTTTCAGTTGAAAAATTGGCATGGTAGAAAGTTCACTAATTTCTGTTCGGGCGCAGGTGTGTTCCAATTTTTTCAAACAAAGTTTTTTTGCCTGGTGTAAAGAAGAATGTCAGGACGCCATGTAATCTAGGTGCTGCATTTAGACTTCGGACAAATTCAGTTTTTTTTTTTATGTTGCTTTCGTCAGAAAACGTTGCTTAAAAAAGGAGTGGTGACTCCGTTTATATAGACCCCATGACAGTAAACCAAAAGTTGAATATACAGTAAACAGTGTAATTATGACATTCAAAGATGGTGGAAATTAATAGTTCCGATAATGGCCATGGCTTCAGTAGCCATTATTGGAATTAATTAATAAATTGATTACTATTAATTAATAAATTGGAACTATTTATTAAGCCCTCTATACATTGGACATCTAGAAGAGCATACTTTCCTATCGTATCGTGCTCCATGCACTTCTATGCAAAGCAAAAACCCGTGTACGTAATGTAAAAAGATAAACAAATCACAAAAATCAAAACGATTCTGGACGAAAAAAAACTAAAACGCGACCTAGGGATACGTCCAACATGACCTATGCACGAAGTTTTTTTGCCACCGCAAACGCGCTATCGCTTTTTGTCGAGCGTCGAACACGGCCGGACAAGCTCCGACGGATAAAGCTACCCGCGACACGTGTCCCTAACATGTTGGCAAAGTCGAGCGATGTCGGGCGACATCGACTAAAATTAGATAGTGACAAAAAATTACTTCGACCAGATTATTTTTATTCGTGAGTCACTGCGAAATATAACACATACAAATGTAATCATCTGTTTGCCTACCTATAAATGTAAAGATTACGTAAACATGCATAACTGGAGGGTTGAAAACTTCAACAACCTTTTATACTTGGACATAATAACACATGAGCATGCTTATCTTTTAGATTCCCAATAAAAATATATACTATGATTATTCACTATATAACACAAAGACCGGAATAATTAATGACAAAGGCATTCGCGCCATCTTCAAAGACCTAAACGACTATATTAAGGATTTACAAGAGTACAACAACAACGAATTGCAGACCAACCTAGAAGAACCAAGTTTTTTTCTTGAATAATGAGAAATTAATAATATTGCATCAGAATATTGCAGGATTGATCAAAAAATCAGACATGCTTACAATCTGCTTAGAAGAAGTTATAGATAGGGAATTAAAAGTTGATATATTGTGCATAACGGAAAATTTTAAGTCAGAGGGCGATGAAACCCAACTACTGATCCCAAACTACAGTTTAGCTTGTTTTTTTAGCAGAACTAATAGTAAAAGAGGTGGTTCGTGTATTTAGTCAGAAATGGACATTTTTGGAAAGAAGTACCCGAGGTTACGAAATTGGCAACAGCTTACAATACATTTGAATGTTGTGGTATAGAACTGACACAGTATAACATATTAATTGTCTGTATTTATCGTGTACCAAAAGCTACAAATATGAGTGTATTTTTTAAAAAACTAGAACAATTGTTAGCAAATGTAAGTAATAAAAAATACAGCAACATTATATTAGCTGGCGACTTCAATATTGACATCATGAAAAAAAATTGTGTATGCCTTGATTTTACCTGTTTGTTATTAAATTACAATCTGAAATTAGCCATTAATGAACCTACTCGTTTTAAAAGCCAGACTTGCATCGACAATTTCGCACATAATTTTCAAAATCGATGTGGGACAGAAGTGATAGAATTTGCATTATCTGATCATACGGCGCAACTGTTAAAATGTCCTGTAAAAAATACATACAATAGTAAATACTGGAAAAAACCACAGAGAGATTATGCAAAAGAAAATGTATTGAAGTTCAGATCTTGTTTAGAAAGTCTGACATTTGCTGATGTTTATAATACAGATGACCCTAACATCTCATATAATTCATTTATGGAGGAGTTTACGTTATTTTATAAACTTTGCTTTCCATGTAAACTAATTACTATTAACATAGGCAGAAAGGCTAAGTGGATCTCACGTCGTCTAAAAATTTGTAGTAAAAAAAAGAGGCATCTCTTATGAAAATATAGACGTAAATCGTCTGTAACCAATAAACTTTACTTTATTAAATACAGTAAATTATTTAAAAAAAATTATACGACTTACCCAAAGGGCTCAAAATAATTATAAAATCAAAACGTCTGAGAATAGAACTAAATCGACATGGCAAATAATAAATTATAAAAAAATTCAATGAACCTCGGGATTATTTACGTAAAATTAATGGTCATAATAATATAATCACAAATCCAGAATCAATAGCGAATCAATTCAATAATTATTTCATTGACAGAGTTGTCCCTATACAAGAGTCGGGAAAAAATCAAAATGGCGGTTTATGATTTTCTACACACTGTAATGTTACGGATGGATAAAAGGACTCCCGTTTGCGCTGTGCTATGCGATATGACACAAGCGTTCGACTACGTTGACCACACTATTTTAATTAATAAACTTGACACGTATGGAGTTAGAGGCAATGTTCTTAAATTAATTGAATCCTATATGTCTAATAGAAGGCAAACCACAGCAATCTCAAGAATAGATCGTAACAAAACAGCGACTACGTATTTTTCTCAAGAACGTATAGTGAAATTCGGTGTACCATTATTATTTATCATATATATAAATGACTTTCCAAAATCTATCGAGCATCCAATGACTCTTTTTGCAGATGATAGCACAATAGCAATAGCATGTAAGAAACCTATGAACTTGACATTAATAATGCTTTAGCTTCTATAATTTACTGGTTAGAAAATAATAATCTAAAAATTAATTTAAATAAAACACAAATTTTGCATTTTAGTCAAAGAATACCAGTAAGAAATGACATTAACTTAAGTTATAACAATCACACTATATACAGAGTTAGTAACCATTGACAAAAAACTTTCTTCAATGTGATCTACATTGAAGAAATCAGTAAGAAAATTAGTAGTTCTTCCTTCGCATTGCATAAACTCGCCCCAATCGTAAATACGGATACATTGCTTACTGCCTATTACGGACTTGTTGCATCGATCCTTAGATACGGCATTATTTTCTGGGGAAACTCTACACACAAAGACTTTATATTTAGAATGCAAAAACGACGCATAAGAGCTATGTTTGGTCTTAAAATTACAGACAGTTGCAAACCATATTTTATTAAACATCAAATTCTCTCACTTCCTTCCTTGTATATATTAGAAGCGGCATTATTTGTAAAAAAAAATCCCAACTGTTTCCGAAGTCTTCAGATGGTTCCGAAAGAAGTCAACGTGATAATCGGAGACTTCGTATACATACTGCTAAAACGGCTCTCATGTGTAAGAGTGTATTCTGCATGACCCCAAAATTATACAACAAGGTACCAAAGGCATACAAAGATTTAAATTTAATGGTTTTAATAAAAGCATGAAGAAATTTTTAGTAAATAAATGCTACTATAATGTTGACGACTATTTAAATGATGTACTTTAGACATTTGTTATTATTTTTATCAACTTAACGTAACTATAATTTGTGTGCTTAGAATTATATTATTATTGTATTTGTACGCCTTTCTAGGCCAAACATGCTGAAACTTCATTTTTTTGTAATCATTCCAACTGATTGTAAACCTACACATGTTTTTGACATATAAAATATATCTTATCTTATCATCATGTCTGCCACCATCGAAAACGATGAAAAAAGTTGTGGGACATGATATCTGGGACTGGCTTCGCCCGACGGTACGTCTCAATGGACTCGTGTCGCGGTACATTTGTCCTGTGAATACGAGGCTTTATTACTGACAATACTTGTCAGTGGGCTTAAAGGGACTATTGTCATTTACAAATATTTCCAATATTACATATACCTAATATTTTATTATCTAAAAGAAACGTACAAAGGCGAATGTAGAATTTTAGACCTGTGAATAGGCAGTGATGTTAAAAGTACTAATATTATCATTGTGTGAAGGTATTCAGGATGGGGACAGTGCGCTTATAAAAAAAAAACATGATGCAATATGATGTTGTCTTAGTAGGATAACTGCTATAATAATTAACCACGCTATAGTAATTGGCCACTCATAACGAAAACCCCATGAATGAAAATGACAAAAATATTCCTGTATCTATTGTATTTTCATTTTAGTTCACATTACCTTGTTTCTACCTCTTTTGTTATGAGTGGCCAGTTACTATAGCGTGGCCAATTACTAAAGCAGTGACCCTATCTTGGTCGGCTAATTCCTACCTATTACGGATCAAAAATAAAACATTTATTTGGAAGTTAAGTAATAAAGCATTTATATTATATTGCATTCTAATCTTAGAAGAATTTCGTCGAATAACTGAGTAGCCGGCGCGAGCGTCATGCCATTGTTGTCGGCATCACCGTGCAATGCTCATCACACATGTAGGGGCTACCAACAATGACATTGCTATATATTTGGTTGGGAAATTATTAAAGAACTTCTCCCGCTCTGGGCGGAGCGGGAGGGTGTGTCAGACTCGTACTGACTAAAACCCACCCGTGTTCCTTCCGTTGCATGTGTTGCCGGTAACCCTCTCGGACTTTCCCGCGACCCCGGACTTTCCCGCAACCCCTCTGCACACCTGGATTACGTACAATCCTCGTGACCTATGCTTCACCACATAACAAATAAAACTAGTAAACAACCAATTCACAACCATTCACAATTTAATGTCACTACTGTGTCTTAATGTGTCGTACATTAAGACACAGTAGTGACATTAAATTATGACAACTACTCGTAATTATTTATTAATTACTTTTGATTTGGTATCAATAGATTTTAATATTGCCATGATAGTTAAATTTTCATTTAAGTGTCATAAAAAGTAAGCTACGTAGTACATAGTTTTGACATGAAACATGTTGCAAAAATAAATAGGTACTGGCTCCAAACCTAGGAATTGGGCACGCTATGATTGCGGCGATAAGTCCCCTCTTTGAGGAGTGGCTAGAGAGGCACCACGGCGTCCTCCCCTTCCGCCTGACACAGGTCCTCACCTGACACGGCAGCCTCGGGAGGTTCCTGTGTTGGCTAAGGCGGGAGGAAACGCCCGGGTATCACCACTGTGTGGATCGCCCGGAGGACACGGTGGAGCATACGGTGGAGGTCTGCCCGGCTTAAGCAGAGCACCGCCGTGTCCTCGTGGAGGCGATCGGAGGCAGAGATCTCTCGCGACCGGCCCTGGTTCAGGCCATGGTACGGAGAGAGAGGGCATGGGCAGCCGTCACTTCCTTCTGCGAAGCAGTAATGTTCGCGAAGGAGGAGGCGAGCCGGTTGAGGGAAAGGCAAATTTCGCGCCCTCTCACCGCCGCAGGAGACGCCCTGGGCGTCGGGAATCCCGGGCGGATATCCGGCCACCGTAGGCGCGGGCTTGCGGACGGTGAGCAATGGGTAGCTCACCGTCCGGTAAGGACCAGGCTCGGGTCGACGGCACGTTGTATTCCACGCGCGCCTGATGTCGTCAGCACAAGCGTCAAGAGATGTCGTCAGCACAAGCGTAGGGGTCCACTAGGGCCGATGCCTGCCGGAGTCGCGGGAAGGTACCAAAGGGTTACCGAGTCCCCTGGCAACACGGGCAACTGAAGGAATACGGGTGGGTTTTAGTCAGTAAGAGTCTGACACGCCCTCCCGCTCCGCCCAGAGCGGGAGAAGTTATTCGATGATTTACCACACAAAAAAAAAAAAAAAATTCTAGGAATAATACTCTTGTGTTTCAAGGGACAGAATTTCACGGAACAGAACTGAGTTATCACAGCAAATAATAAACGTCTTGTTCTGATACTCCTTTAAAAAAACGAGGTATTAAAAGTCTCTTAATAGTTTAAAAAACGACAAAACCACTACCACCGAAATCCTGCTAATTAGCATAATTATAGTAAATAGAAATACCATATTCTGGTGAGAATGGAAACTCCATAGCCACCGTCTCAGGTTCTGCGTTTAGATATTGCAAATAATTGCGTTTTGATAGTCAGATTTAATAAAATATTTGTTCTTTCGATTTTTAAGTTTAATAAAACACTGGCCAAGTGCGTGTCAGACTACGAATAATGAAGGGTTCCGTAGTTGGGGTGAATTTATCTCAAAAACAACATCGATATACGTCACGGTCAATTCTCCAACTGCAAATGTAAGTTGGTCGACTATTACTCGTTAACTTGTAAAGCCTAGTTAGCTGTGATAGTTTTCGTTTTAATTTCGTTATATAACTACTGCCATGATTTTTTTCAGATCTCCAAAAACAACCATTTCGCTAACAAACACACTTGACTCTAACAAAAATTGCCACTTTAAAGCTTAATATTACGCAAAAGGATCCCTGAATCGAAAAATGGTTTTCATAGACCCACCATTTTTTTTAACGGCCTATCCAACGATACAACACACCATGGGATAGATGAGAATAAAAAATATCATCTCCATTTTACGTGTAACCATGTAACCATCCCATGGTGTTATTGGTATAGTTTTAAAGGTATATCTTCCCTCACTAAAAAAAAATTCAAATATTTATTTTACCACTTTGTTCGCATGATTAATATGTACACCTATATATGTTAAATTACAGTTTTCTAGTACTAAGGGTCTCAGAGCTAAGCCGGGAACAGACAGGAAGTCAGACAGACGGTCATGGTGAAACTATAAGGGTTCCTTGTTGACTACGGAACCCTACAAAATCCTAATGCGTACAAAGTAAAGCCCTGTTACTATTACATATAATGTACATACTCGTACTTACTATTCATGAAAGCTTCAGAAATTAAGCGACACCAAAACTGCCATTCCTCTTTTCGGTCTATTTTGTTTATTATTAGTAAAGTCGTTTACAGGGCCGACCTTGTAAATGACTTTACTTAATAAAACTAAAACCTTTGAAAAAATCTATAAAGCTTTTTGTATCTGCCACAAAAATAATTAAAACTCGGGTTTTAATTATTTTTGTGGCAGATACAAAAAGCTTTATAGATTTTTTCAAAGGTTTTAGTTTTATTTTTTTAACTGTTTATTTAGCTTTATAGTAAAGCTGTCTGTTAATTAATTTGATTTTATATTCTCTTTTCAGCTACCGCTCACTTTGTTTCAGTTTTCGTTGCCTTTAATTTGTTCTCTGAACGGTACCAGCATTTTACTAATGTTTTCCAAAATATATCATCTGTCTTCGTTAGCTAAGGTAAATTTCGCACCCACCTCCTTATTGTTAGACAGCATCAAAACCTCTCCATAATCATAAATTATTAACACATTAGGGCCCTAATGTGATTTATGTGGTCTTAATAAGTTAATAATTTTGTAGTGCAAGGTGGCCACCTTGCACTACAAAATTATTAACAAATTAAGACCACGTAATCATAAATTACTAGCACATTAGGGCTCTAATGTGATTGATGTGATCTTGTCTTGTAATGTGTTAATAATTTTGTAGTGCAAGGTGGCCACCTTGCACTACAAAATTATTAACAAATTAAGACCACGTAATCATAAATTATTAACACATTAGGGCTCTAATGTGATTGATGTGATCTTGTCTTGTAATGTGTTAATAATTTTGTAGTGCAAGGTGGCCACCTTGCACTACAAAATTATTAACACATTAAGACCACCTTGCAGTACAAAATACTAAAATGCGTTTAACGCTAAACATATATTGAATATAATTCTGTCTCAGTCATCTCCAAAAGATTGACGGAAACAGAACTATGTTTTATATGCTTTTGTGGTGCAAGAGCGCTACGGCCAACTGTTTTACCAACATTATGAAATTCGATAAAGAAATGTGAATTGGTATCCTAGAAGAGCGGTGGCTGCCATATAACGGCCTCAGTGACGACCGTCATAAAAATTATTGCACTGGGATTTGACTTTACGGTGTCAAAAAACGCTCTCTAGGAAAACATCAACTTACTTTAACAAATAATGTTTCAGTGACGTAATTCGCCGGTAAATTGCAGACTCTATGTGGCGGCTACCACAGTCTTAGGCCACCGCAGTCCTAACTTATTGTTTGTATAGTTGCATTATATTCTAAGTACTGTTCATTTTATTTTGTTACCTACTTTTGTACAACTCATTAAACCTTGGTTTCCGTACGCCTTTTTCGGGTGAACACTGAAATCAGCGCTGTGCTGTGGGTCCCCCATAGCACAGCATCATGCTGAGTGGAAGCCTCCTTATCGAAACCATGACGTGCCAGCAGTTGGCGACTATGTCTGTTTTGTACTTGTGATTTTAAAATAATAATTTTATCTTTATTCAACAAGTAACATGACTCAGTCGTGTAATTGTGTTAGTAACAATATTCCTTACCCCTTATGTTAGTATTCCTATTCTAATCACTTAACCTAAAACCATGAATACATGTGAATCACTGCCAACACCGAGGTGGGCAGCTTGCAACAGCGACTCACATATAAACAATCGAGCCTGCTCGCCACACAGCGCAGAATAAGGTTAGGGCTGGCCCGCACTAGGCAAACGTCCCTGACGCACTACAGAAGCGGGGCAACCCCATCAATATCTTGAACGCGTTATTATATTGAACGCTGTACGCTGCATGTAGATATATTTTGTGTAATTTTTCTGTTAATGTATTACTCGAGTTAATTAACTTTTTGTATTCACGTGTTTCTGCAACAAACAAACTTAATTTTCTTTATTTTTCTAGGAAACCGTAGTTCACTCATAATCACCCTATAATGTTCCCACTGCTGGGTCACAGGCCTCCTCTCTGTAAGAGGGAATGGGCCGTAATCCCAGTGCGGGTTTGTAGATGTCAAATGTCTTCGAATTTTTGGTTCTAGGACATGCGGGTTTCCTCACGATGTTTTCCTTCACCGTTTTGAGAGCAGTGGTGATGAAATAACTTACACAAAGTAAAGCGCCTACCCGGGTCCATCTCCTATCTAACTATAGATAGATGAAAAATACTTCGCATCTCATAAGATGAGAAGTATTTTCCATCTATCCTCATCTCTCCTGTGTAACACATTTCACAATATAAGCAACTGGCGTAACTTCGTAATATTTCGTACAATACACGAACGTGCTTAGATAAATTAGTTCGTACATTGCGATGTGGAATTGTTTCTTGTGTGAAGATTAACCGTCATTTTGTTACGAGTATGTGGTTCAAGTTGTTTATGACATTATACTTCTACTACTAATGGTTTTCGTGACAGTAAAGTTATTTTGAGTGTTCTTTCTAATGACGTTATATTTGCATTGATTGCAATAACAAAAAAGTTTAAGAGAATCTTTTCTAAAATATTCTCTCTTCTCCGTATCACAATATGTATCCAATAGTAATTACTTTTCTACAAAATAATTTATATACGAGTATGATGGAGAATGTAGGTCTCGCTCGTTATCATCAGTCATATTTTAACTACCGAGGGTGTACAATGGGAAGTGTTGGTTATTGCACAATAGAAAAACCGTTTGCAGTTTAAATCAAATTATAATTTACGATCAAATAATCGCACTAGCTATTCACACACTGTAGGTACACGACACAACTATACAGAACGCGCGACAGTTTCTAAACGTATTCACACCTTGACCGCCTCCGACCAATTGTACCTACTTAGCCCCGGTCAAGCGTTATGTTGTAGACTCTGTCGAGCGCCGCTAGGTGGCTGCTGGGACACAGGCCTCCTCTCTGTGAGAGGGAGTGGGCCGTAATCCACCACGCGGGCCCAATGCGGGTTGTTAGATGTCACATGTCTTTGAATTTTTGGTTCTAGGACATGTCGGTTTCCTCACGATGTTTTCCTTCACCGTTTTGAGAGCAGTGGTGATGAAATAATTTACACAAAGTAAAGCGCCTGTCTGGGTTCAAACCTATCGCTCCGTCTGTCACAGCAAATTTTCTCCGAATCTAATGAACCGATTAATTTGAAATTTGGTACACATTAATCAATATCTGTGACCCAGTATTTTTTTTTTTATTTTCTTATTAAATAATTAAGAAAATAAAAAAATAATGTTTTGCACACTATGTGTGACATAACAAATGATAGGGCCTGCTGTGAGGCTGTCAAGTATTTGTGTATATTTTTTAATAATTTTAAAATAAATATTTTGAAAGTATTCTAATTTAAGAAAATATATGAAAAATTAACTTATGCCCGAAACTACTGAGAAGCTAAAAAAAAAGACAGAAAATAGTTCTATACTTACAGATTTCAGGAAAACCTATAAGAAGTCTATGGTCTTAAAATAACATGGTAAATCTCCTAATATTGTGCGTACAAACTTACATTTGCAGTTGAAATGTAAAGGAGAACATGTTTTTCAACTACAATGTTAAGTTTGTTCTTGGGATAAAACTACGGAACCCTTCATTGTGCGTGGGTCCAATACGCACTTGCCCGGTTTTTTTTTTATATATTTCAAATGACATTTCAGAAAACAATTGCACAAATCCCCATTTTTAACAGCACTCCCCTCGACAACGTCATTCGAGCGCCATAAAAATCTCATTAGCAGGATATTTTTAGTACTTAGAAAAATAACAGAAAGTCATTATTTTCGCTCAATGAAACAACCAGAAGCAGAAAGGGCTTAAACAATTTCATTATCACTTTATTCCATACTGAAAGTCTGAAATTCCCAGAAACTTTAACGAGCTTATGGTACAAAACTACGGCAGTAACATAAATATACATAACAGAACTCACATTGTTGTCTAATTTGATTAAAATAAACTCCGTATGTTACAGAGTCGCTCGTCTCGGCTGTTATGATAAAACTTTGTGTGAATTCATAAACTTCTGCTAAATATTTTGTCATACCAAAGTTCGGTAAGTCTGGGATATGATTTTGAAATGGAAAGTTTGTTATGTTTGTATTCATTCAAAATTATGTGTTTTAAAATTATAATAATACCATAAATTATAAAACAATTAAAAGAAAACAGCAATGTAGCATTGCTGTTTCCGCTCTCACTGCAGGTTGATACAATATTCACAGAAAAACCAACACGAATACTTAGTAAAAAATAATATCGGGACAACTTTGAAATGATAAATACCTAAAATCATTTATAAATTAATAGTTTTTGTCCGCGGCTTCGCTTGCGTTAATTAAGAATTTGACAATCAATTCGGGTTGATAAACCGTTCTATGGACATTCTAGACTCACAAAAAAAAAAACTGTTAATACACAACTAAAGGCGAACGGCATGCTTGTATGGGACTTTGGTACAGCTAAAAAAATTTCGTGTTTTGGGATATTTTTTGTTTTAATTGGTTGTTAATACGATAGACAAGCCTTTTTTAAATTCTTGGATTTTTAGAACTTGGGAAGTAAAAGTTATAACCAGTTTTATTTTTTAAGGTTAAGTACTAGTGTATCAAGGTAGATTGTTACTTATAGGCACATAAACATTGTTTCGGTAATAAAGTATATGTTCTAGATTGCTTGTCGCTATTTTTGTAGTGTTTTACTTACTATCAAGTAGGTAAATTGAGATGAGGATCGTACCTACTCAGCGGAGTGCATTAGGAGATACCTATGTCCAGCAGCTGACTGCAACAATTTGATAATGATGAAGTCCTGATGGGGTTTTGAGTGTAGGTAAATAAAACAATACAGTTAATAGTTTTTTTAAGTACATTTATTTTATTTATAATTAATTAATCCTTAATATTACTTACTTCATCTAAGAAGGGGGCAGGTCGGGTAATACCCTCATGGCAAGCCTAGCTTAAATACCAACATAACTGCGTTTAGTTTACAACTAAATTACGTGTAGTTATTAAAATCTTTTTTTAAATATTATTAATTAATCCGAACTTCTAAAAAATAGTAAACTTACATAAAAATAAATGGCTTAAGTGCCTTAATATGTGGTACAAATTCTATAACAAAACAACAAAAAAGTAAGCTGTACGAAATCTGCCGTTCACCTTTCTATAATAATATAATTTAATTATGATTCGAACGACACGTGGCGCCATCTATATCATAAGCACGTTATTGTTGTTTTCCTCGGAAACAGTATTTTTTTTAGGGATGACAGGTACCCCATGTCCGTTTCTGTACACCTGACAACGTAAATGCAAAATTTCAGGATGATCGGTTCAGTGGTTTAGGCGTGAAAAGGTAAGAAACAAACAAACTTACTTTCGCATTATTAATATTAGTTAGGATGATCTCACAACCACCAACAGGAAGATAAGAAACAAAAGATAAAAACAATAGACAAATAAAACAAAAAAAAACCTATAAAACCCAAAGAGGCGTGAATCTATAGCTATCACCTTTAAATTGTGTAAGCAAAGAATTATTGGAGTGAAACTCGACCCAAGGACAGGCGTCCTTTGGGTCGAGTTTCACTCCAGTAATTCTCCTCTTCCTGTTGTGCTGGTATCTTGAATGGGCTTCTACCTGCTGAGTTATTAATAGAATTTCGTTTAGTTAATTATCTTGAGGAAATTGGGCCCGGAAGACATCCCGGTGCATTGAGGCGGATAGTGGTTCTTTCTTGTTAGAAATTATTAAGCGTAATGAGATAATAAACTGAAATGTACAGGTAAACTTAACAATATTTATTTATATTTTTGTATAAGTGATCTCGGTCGAAGTGGCGGTACTTGGGGGTGGCCTATGTCCAGCAGTGTACGTCTTTCGGCTGAAATGATGATGCTTTATTATATGATAAGCAATCTATTATATAGGACGTGATCCTACAGCATCTGTATTCATCGAACTAGAAATTAATTTTGAAATGAATAAAAAAAAAAAACTATTATTAAATTTTTGAACTCGTTAAATATATTTTTGCAAAGGCAAAAACTTTATATTTCAACATTATCCGTTTATTTAATTATCATTTCGTGTCTGTTTTCTCTTATTTGACTACAATCTTTCTTGATTCATTTGAATTGTTCAACTATCAAGGACAATAAATTTATATTACTGAGGGTCCGTGTCCGAATCATTACTTTTACGGCCAATTCAGAAGTTAGTCGGACTCAAGTTATTACCATAGAACGTGACCCCCTTACATTTCAAGGAGTAAGTTACACCAGTCGTAGTTTAGAATTCCTGATTTGTTAAGGTCGTTAAAATATTCATCTTAGCAAGAAGAACATTAATGTTATAAACAAAATTAAAAAAAATATATAATTGCAGGCCAAGGAGAGAGAGCCTTGGGGTAATCTTCGTTTTAATTACTTCTTCGATCGTTCCGAAGAAGTAATTAATCTTCGAGTTTTGAAATAATTATTTTACAATGCTTATATGAGCTTAAATAACATCACAATTGATAAAATGACAGTCAAACATGAGAAATCTGTCTACAATGTGGCATGAAATTCCACTAAGCCTTGGTTAACTTTGTCGTCACACTTTAGAAGTTACTCACAAGTTGATCTAGAAATGTAAAAGTTTACAAAGAGAAGCTAGAGTTGGTTTCTACTTACTGTAAATATTTATATTCTACACTTATATTATACATCGCACTTGCATTGCCCGAAGAGGACGTCAGAGGTGGATAGCCCATTCTCATGTTGCCTGTTATATTTATGTATTAGAAGTGCAATGTAATAGGAGGCGAATTGCTGTTAAGTAAGCACAAATTCGAACTCCGGGCTGCTATAAAAAAAAAATACGATAGAAAACCCCAACGACACTTTGTCCAACATGGAAATCTAGTCCAGAATCCCATGCTCAGCATTCCGTTTGCTAACACTATAAGCACAAACGAGGCAGTGGTCATTCTCCAATATTCATCATCATCATCATTCATTTCAGCCGAAAGACTTCCACTACTGGACATAGGCCAGCCTGGGGGAGCCCAAGCACTGCCACTTCGACCGGTTTTGTGCTTCCCGCATCCCGCGGATTCCTGCGGCCTTCAAAAGGTCATCGGTCCAACTTGTAGGAGGGCTTCCAACGCTACATTTTCCGGTACGCGGTCGCCACTCCAGAACCTTTCGGCCCCATCGGCCATCTGTTCTGTGGTTCGGCTGCGGATCTCTTCATTTCTGATTCGATCACGTAGGGAAACTCCAAGCATAGCCCTTTCTATTACCCTTTGAGTGACTTTTAGCCTTTCTTCAATATTGCATCGCTAAATATAATACTTCAAATGCCCCACCGGCCTTGAATATTTAAGATGAAGCCCAAACGATACTCGACAAAGATATAGTTGAACAACACAAAAGGGAGGATTCGATAACAATTTGCAGCCTTACAAAGGAATTTATATAATCTAGGGACCTCTATATCAATGGGCTCTTTAGTTGCGACAAAAGCAATAAACTCAAGCAATGGAGCGTAAACTATCATTATGGAAGTTGTATTGGAAATTCTAGTTGATGTTAGCGATTTAAGTTGAGAAAATCCTTTGGAAATATAAACAGAACTATGTTAGGAGTAATCGGCTTAGTAAGGACATGGAAAGTGTAAACTACATTATTAAAGTTTGAGTTAAATTTGTTTGAATATTTGAAAGATTTTGCAATGTAAAATTAATCATAAATGCCTGAATGATTTTTGATATTAGGATTTCTTTAATTTGTCTCTATTTGCTATCCTTTTATTATTTATTTATTTATATAATACTTTACGCACACAAATGTACAGAGGCGGACTTAATGCCTAATTACCTATTAAAAACATTATATATAATACATATACCTAATTATACATAAATATAAGACCAAATAAATACACGAATATACTAAACAGATAAGACAAACAATGGGAAAACATTACCGTTGTGATGATACTGCCAGCTTCTTACGAATGTGCTCGCGAACTTTAACTTTAAAGGATAATCGGTTGGTTGCCATCCTGATTTCCTGGGAGAGCGCATTCCACAGGGAGATAGACTGAACGAAGAAGGAAGAGTGAATATAGTCAGTGCAGTGAGTGGGACATTGAAGAAGACGATTGTGTGATGAACGTAGATTTTTACTATGGTTCGCGCAAATGTACTGAAAGTGGGGGGCGAGATAACTAAGGGAAGAGGGAGAGTCAAGAAATGAAAACAAGGTGGTCAGCGCCCTTTGCTCTCTGCGCTGGCGTATGGGCAACCACTTTAGAAGCGATCGTTGCGCAGAGATATGATCATATTTACGCAGATTGAAAACGAATCGAATGCAGTTATTGAGAAGACGGTCTAGCTTGTCGAGGAGGTCTGTATTCAGGTCATAGTAGCACACATCACCATAATCGATGATAGGGAAAATTAAGGACTGCACAAGCATTGTCTTGGTACTTGATGGTAATAAATTTTTCTGTCGATATAAAACCCGCAGAGTTCCAGTAACCTTCTGGCTCACCCTAGCGACTTGAGTACGCCAGTTCAGGGTACAGTCGATGTGCAAGCCTAGGTCTTTCACGTCAGTACTAAACGGAACAATCGTTCCATTGAAGAGAACAGGTGGCAAGGTTGAACCATCCACACTACCAATACTACGATGACTCCCAATGATGATCGCCTGACACTTATTAGGGTTTACTGCAACACCAAATCTATCAGACCAGGTTTTAATGGCTGTCAAGTCCCTATTTAATTTGTCGATAATGTCAGGTATTTCATCAACCCTCCCTTGACAGTACAACTGCAAGTCATCTGCATACAGATGATATGAACACTGAAGCTCGGAATTTATAAGATTGATAAAAATAGAAAACAGAAGAGGAGAAAGAATACCGCCTTGAGGAACGCCAGCTTCCAAATCACGCCAGAATGATGAAGTATCCCCAACATGAACGGACTGCTGTCGTTCCTGAAGGTAAGAGGAGAACCATACCAGCGTTTCGGAAGAGACCATAACATAGGAAAGGATAGCTAACAGGATGTCGTGACTAACGGTTTTGAAGGCATTCGAGAAATCAACCAACACAAGAGCAGTGACTTTGGTGACTTCCAGTCCTGCCCTTATATCGCCAGTCACTTTAAGGAGGGCGGAAACAGTGCTATGCCCAGGCCTGAACCCAGATTGAAGAGGACTAATCAGTGAATTACGATAGACAAAATTGGAGAATTGTTTGTGGACACAGGCCTCGAGCACTTTGGATAGGAAGGGAAGTTTTAGTATGTACTATATAGTTTTTTGTGCAAATTAAATAGACGAACGAATGACTTTTTATGTTTTTTGTTTATAAGTGTAGCGGGATGTTATGTGTGTAGAAAAAATGATAAATGTACCTAAATTCTATTGTTGTTGGTGAAAAAATTGTGTCGTTTAATAGTGGTGGTAATATATTTAGATTCATAATCTAATTTGTTTCCCCAAAGGGTCGGGCAGAAGTAAATCTATAGTACACCCACATTTCGCCTTTTTAGGCTTCCGTACCTCAAAAGTAAAAAAAAAAACGGAACCCTTATAAGATCATGTGAGTCTGTCTGTCCGTCCGTCTGTCACAGCCAATTAGATCCGAATCTACTGGACCGATTAACTTGAAATTTGGTACAATTATGAATTTCTGTGACCCACAACGGACTTGCAACGTAAAAAAATGAATTTAGAAAATGAGAATGCACTTTTGAGGGAAAATTCGAAAATTTCAAAATAAATTTTGCAAGCTGTACCGTGTGACATAGCAAATGAAAAGGATTGTTGCGAAGGTCTCATTAAAAAAAAAAATATTCAATAGTTTTAAAGTTATTTAAGAAAAGAGGAGAACATTTGACATTCTCTTCTCAACTCCGAAACGATCGAGCCAAAAATAAAAAAAAAATACAAAATATAGGTCTTTATTGATAGATTACATGAAAACCTATAAAAAGTCTATGGTGTTAAAATAACATGGTAAATCTCTCAATATTGTGCGTACAAACTCACATTGCAGTTGGAACGTATGGGAGAACATGTATTTCAACTACAATGTTAAATTCGTTCTGGGGATAAATTATCTTGAGATGAAAAACCATAGGTAATATAACACATTCATTGTACGGAACCCTCACCACGCGAGTTCAACTCGCACTTGTCCTGTTTCCAAGTTTTCCTTTTGAGTTACGGAACCCTAAAAATAAAAGAAATAATCACGGGAAAGGAAAGTACGATTATGTCGTTAATATTTTATTCTGTTAATAATTTTACTTGATAACGAGAGAGAGATGTGTTACAAGCCGAACGCTTAGGCTGATCGTGCCTCTCTATCGCGCTATCGCTTGCACGCTCGCCTCAGGCGGAACGTGATACTTTTTCGTGCGTGCAGACGGCGTTCATCGATTTACAAGACGTTACAAACATTTTACTTTAAATTTTTGACAAATGTTTGTAGCCACAACAGTGTTTCAATGAAAAAGTTATTTCATGATTTATCCGGAATCCTTTGAAATGTTAAGGGGAACGGATGTATGCTTTTTGAAACCTCTCAAATTGTTTCATAATACTTTCTCTCACAAGAGCAATATTAATGATAAATTTTACTTTAAAACCAAGACATCTAACGCTTTGACCTCACCTACCATGAAAATTTGTTAAAAAACGCGGTATCAAAATGTGACTAAAGCCGGGTTCAACCCACTTTAAATTCTTGAAAACATGGTGAAAAAACCGACCAAGTGCGTGTCGGACCTCACACAATGAAGGGCTTGGTAATTGGGAAGTTGGGATGAATTTATTCCAAAAACAAACTTAACATTGTACTTGAAAAACATGTTCTCCCATAATCGAATATGCCACGGTCAATTCTCCAACTGCAATTTTTTGTTGGTCGACTATTACTCGTTAACCTTTAAAGCCTAAGTAACTGTGATAGTTTTCCTTTTAACTTCGTTATATATACTACTACCGTGATTTTTTTACATATCCAAAACAACCATTTAGCTGACAGGACGCCCCCTGTCAGCTAAACGGTTGTTAGAAAACTCTTGAGTCTAACAAAAATTAGCACTTTAAAGCATAATATTACGCAAACGGGTTCCTGAATCGACAAATAGTTTTCACAGACCCGCAATATTTTTGAACGGCCTATCAAACGACACCACACACCAAAAAAATAAATATCATTCCCTTAAAAAAAACACTTTATCGGCGTGATTAATATGTACACCCATGCCAAATTACAGCTTTCTAGTACTAGGATTCTCTGAATTAAGCCGCGGACAGACAGATAGAGCCGCGGACATGGCTAAACTATAAGGGTTTCTTGTTGACTACGCAACCCTAAAAAGACAGCGAAAATAAGTAGGTAGTATGAGATTTGGAAACAAAAAGAAATAAAATAAAAGAATTTTCTTAAACATGGGATTCAAATAACAAATTGCTTCAGTCCATTCATCCAAACAAATAAGATGGGGAGATTCATAGACCGCTTGATTCATGGGATTTGTGTTAAATTGAGAACAGCCCACAAGCCGATTCTGATTAGTTTTTTGACGCTGTCAAAAAACTAATCAGAATCGGCTTGTGTTATTTGACAACAAACTCTGGTGATCTGCTACACATATATACGTAGTATTGTGCCTAGGGTAGACACCAGTCTCTCACATACTAATGTCAAGTAGTGTTTAAGCTTGTATTAATTATTTATACATAAAGTCACAGTTTGTGAAGAGAAAACAAAACTTAAATTTGAGAATAAAAAATACCAGTATAAATCTGATGGCAAGTTCCCGTAAGGCGTTCAAAATATACAGTCGTTTCGCATCCATCGCCATCTTCCTTTTGGGTGTTCTCTCTTTTATTTTTAGATCTAAACAGAGCCCAATTATGAGACAAGTATTGCCAAAACCATTGACACCGTGAAAATGGACCTTTTAACCATCCAATTTGTAACATAACACGCAATTTTAACGATACAAAAACAGCGTATTAAGGCGCCTTCCCACGATCAGTGATATTGCGGATTATCACGCACTGCCGAAGACCACGGACAGCCATGCTCTTCTAACGGTGCGTGTCGGTCGGTGTGGGTGTTGAGATTGCATCCATTTTCATTCCAAAATGCAAAGTGACAGAGAACTCGTAAAGAGAGCTCGCACCGTGCCTTTGAAGTTACCGACTCGCCACAAATCGGACGCAACGCGATGGACGTGTCCGCGCTACGACGGACGATACTCTTCCCATGGTCCGTTGGTTCGGGCTGGTCCGCGTCCGTTCGCAATACCACGCACCGTGGAAAGCCAGCTTTACGGTAATAGCCATAATTCCAGTGCTTTGACCCAACTTCTAGTGCCAACAAGATTTGTTATGGGCATAGAATGTACCTACACTTAACGTACAACATGTTTATGTTAAAATTTACATTATTTCGCTCGGTTTGTCGCGACAAATGTGGGGTTCCGAATAATTTTTGCGTTTTTCATTTCGTGCTGAGTTGAAAGAAAACCTTTTTGACCTGAAAATGGTGGTGATATAAGAATATACCTGTCATGTTCTAAGGGAAAAAATATTGTGTTTGCTTTAATTTATGCTTTACCTACTTTTGAGAGCAGTGGCCCAGTGGTAATGGCCCCGGAGTTGTAGGTCGTAAGTTCGAACCCAGGCAGGGCCTTTACTTAATGTAATTTATTTTATCACCACTGCTCTCAAAACGGTGAAGGAAAACATCGTGAGGAAACCGGCATGCCCTAGAACCAAAAATTCGAAGACATGTGACATCTACCAACCCGCACTGGGCCCCCCGTGGTGGATTGCGGCCCACTCACTCTCACAGAAAGGAGGCCTGTGTCCCAGCAGTGGGAACATTAAAGGTTGATTATATTATTTTAAATATAATTAGGATAATAAGACAGTAAATTAGGTTTATAAGGTAATTTAAATTTACCCACATATAATCGATTGATAACGCCCTCACTCACTCAGTTCGGGATTTTTTAAAATCATAATTTCCCATTCCAAATTAGAACATATAATGTGTGTATATTTTGTAATCACCTTTCAAAACCCTTCATTTTGATACCCACTCAATAGATTTGAGAGTTTTTTTTTTAAAACATACATTTTGGCGCAAAAAATCCGGCATTTTTTAAAATTTTAATATACCCAGTGACACTCGCACAATAAAGACAAATCTAACGACACATAATTCATTAGAATCGGTTCAGCCGTTTAGTAGTTACGAGGAAACATAGAAACGGACATACATACATACAGGTCAGACACATAACCCCTTTTTTGGCTTCGCCGCAGTCGAGTAATAATGCATCATTGAGGCGTTGAAATCCACACCAAACCAAGAAAACCCATTTATCTTCACACTATCCCACAATCTTTCTAATGATCTCATCCTGTCCTTCCTGATGCCAATCCAGCAAGAAACAAGCAACTGCACTTCTCAGAGACACCACAAAACATACAATGATTTATCTCTCACAGTTTACATCACAACTAAAGCGTATCTAACGATGAGTTACGATCATCCTGCAGCGAACTTAGACATGCGAGTGGAAACGGACAATATTTTTAAAAACTCCACTACATTTTTATGAGACTTTGTTAAAAAACGTCGTCGTTTAAAGTTTTGTATTTATTAGCTGAGTTGTTGGTTTAATCTTTAGTTTAAGTTTGTAACCCACTTCAAAAAATTTGGTGGTTCTATTTTCGAAAGCATGTATTTTTTTTTCAGATTCTATCAATTTATTTACATAACCAAATTACAAGATGATTATTAACATTAACTAAATTAAATTAAAACTAAGTTAAGCTTAAAAAAGGCCCTCGGGGCATTGTACCGAGGATGCTGGCGGCATTTCCTCGCTGAATTGCAATGCTGATGCGTTGCGCGAGAAAGTCGCCAGCTTTTCGGTCACCAGTTACATCAACTAGACGTTTTGCGATTTCCGCAAATAACTTATGCGCACTGGGACCCCACGGACCGAGGGTCTCGACGCCAAAGGGTACAAAGTTGTACTCTCTGCCAAGGCCTCCATATTTAATAACTTTCAGATTTTCGGCATTTTCTGCCACTGCACCCGCTTTAGAAGTAGTCCGTTGGAGGCGACCAGTGTGTCTACTATTTTTTTGTGTGTTCGGCGTTATCTCCGTCAATTGTGGACCGATTGTGAAAATTATTTTTTTAGGTTCCGTAGTTCTCAAGGATCCCTTATAGTTTCACCATGTCCATCTATCTGTCTCTCTGCGGCATTGCTCAGAGACTTAGTACTAGAAAGCTGTAATTTGGCATAGGTAAACATATTTATCGTATCGTATTATCGTTGAATAGGCCGTTCTAAAATATTGCGGGTCTGTGGAAACTATTTTTCGATTCAGGGATCCGTTTGCGTAATATTATGCTTTAAAGTGCTAATTTTTGTTAGAGTTAAGTGTGTGTGTGTGTCCCTGCCAACTAGATGGTTGTTTTTGGATATGTGAAAAAAAAAACAAGGCAGTATAACGAAGTTATAGGGAAAACTACCATAGCTAAGTAGGCTTTATAAGTTAACGAGTAATAGTCGACCAACTTATATTTGCAGTTTGGAATTGACCGTGACGTATATCGATGTAAGGCAGAACATGTTTTTCAACTACAATGGTAAGTTTGTTTTTAGGATAAATTCATCCTATCTACGGAACCCTTCATTGGGCGTGGTCCGACACGCACTTAGCCGATTTGTTTCATTTAAGTTTACATATTTTTTTTTACGGGGGAAAATATGAAATAACTTCTCCCGCACCGGACGGAGCGGGAGGGTGTGTCAGACTCTTACAGACTAAAACCCACCCGTGTTCCTTCCGTTGCCTGTGTTGCCAGGGGCCTCTCAGGTAACCCTTTCGGAATTTACCCCCGGCAGGCATCGGCTCTAGTGGACTCCTACACTTGTGCTGACACCTCTTTGAGGCGCGCGTGGAACACAACGCGCCGTCGACCCGGGCCTGGACCTTATCGGACGGCGAGCTACCCATGTCCTGTCCGCCTGGGATTCCCGGCGCCCAGGGCGTCTCCTGCGGCGGCAAGGGGCGAGAGGGCGCGAAATTTTGCCTTATCCTCAACCATCTCGCCTCCTCCTTCGCGAGCATTACTGCTTTGCAGAAGGAGGTGACTTCTGCCCATGCTCTCTCGCTCCGTACCATGGCCTGGACCAGGGCCGGAGGCGAGAGATCACCAGCCGCTTGACAAGGCGGTCTGCAATTACTCTTTCAAAGAGCTTGCCCACCTCGTCGATCAGCACGATGGGCCGATAAGCCAACGGAAAGTCCGCAGGGCGCTCCGGCTTTTTTATGAGGACCAGTTTCCCCGTCTTCCAACAAAGCGGGAACTGGCCCCTCTCCAAGCATGTGCTTAGTAGCCCCCTTAGTCGAGGCCCGAGAGCGTCCAAGGCCATGGCAGGACCCAGGCTTTCCCAGGTAAGCCGTTGGGTTCTGGCGCGGTATTTATTTATTTATTTATTATTTATTTATGTATACTATTTTTTTTTGGCATTCTGCATACGTACCGCCATTCTCATCTCTACCTCGGTCACTTCCGGATCATCGTCGTCGTCATCATCGACGGTGTGGTCCGCATCGGGCTCCGCAGTAGGCGGAGCTATGGGCGGGGAGGTGTGTACCCCTCTCGAAGGGAACAGAGCGCTCACCACGTCCTCCACAAGCTGGGGCTGCAGACTCTGCGTCAGCGCGGGCGCCCTGGTTGACGAAGCTTGAGCGGTGATTTTTGAGTTAGCTTCAATAATACGCATTTTTCCCACTTAGTCCATTTGGATGATGTTATAGAACTTCCTATCACTGTTACTCGTATTTACATAGCAGGTAGTAAGTATAATTAGTTTTTTTTTTTGTGGGAAAATACAACTAAAAAGTGAAAAGTAAAAACTTAAAAAAAAAAAGAAAACAACTGACTTCCAAAAAAAAAAACACTACAAAGTGGTTTCACTTTGTAGTGTTTTTGTTTTGGGAGTCGGTTGTTTCTGTATATAACTTTAATTTCAGAAGTCGGTGGCAAAAAAAAACGAAAATACAAAACCAAAGACTTGCTTTAAGTTTATTGGTATTGTTATCGTTTTATGGGTTTTGTGTTGTGTAGTTTATCCACAGTTTTGGTTTATGGAAAACATTATTTAAAAGAATTTTCATTACAGATTTTATTTATGAAATAAAGAGTTGTTTTCTCTGTAATTACAGAGAAAACAACTCTTTGTATCAATTGAATTCAATTATATACCTCAATCTCCCTCTCACAGAGAGGAGGCCTGTGTCCCAGCAGTGGGAACAGTATAGGCTCATTATGTATATACCTCAATTATCAATTCAAAAGCACAAGACGTTATCTGAGGTAAATTTAAGACTTGCAGTTGAAATCTCAGAATCAAATGCCACATCCATCACAACTTTGCTTTGCAAGATCGTAAAGGAACACCTCAATAAAATTAACACGTATGTAATGTCCCTTGAGCGGCGATAAGGAAGCTACCTAACTCGAACTGACAATACAAAGTAAGAAGAGCAGTTAACAGCAGTGATAGCCTTTTTTATTTTTTGGGTGGGAAATTATCAAATAACTTTTCCCGCTCTGGGCGGAACGGGAGGGTGTGTCAGACTCTTACTGACAAAAACCCGCCCGTGTCCCATCCGTTGTCTGTGTTGCCTGGGGCCTCGGTAACCATTTTGTACCTTCTCGCGACCCCGGCAGGCATTGGCCCTATTGGACCCCTACACTTGTGCTGACGAAATTTCCTTGAGGCGCGCGTGGAACACAACGCGCCATCGACCCGGGCCTGGTCCTTACCAGACGGTGAGCTACTCAGCACTGATAGCCTAGTGGTTTGACCGTCGGACTGTCACGTCATAGGTCTCGAGTTCGAACTCAAGGCTTGCACCTCTAACTTTTCGGTTTCATGTGCGTATTTACACACTTTTTCACTTGCTTAAAAATCGGTGCAGGAAAACATCATGAAGAAACGGCATGCCTGAGAGATATGCGGTATGTGAAGCCAAGTCAGAGGCCTATGGGCGGCATAAAAACTCTCACACCATGTTAGTCACTAACCACACGAATAAGAAAGAAAGAAAGAACAGTATTTAGCAGTAGTAATAGTTATAAGTTGGGAGCTTGGAATTAATTTATGGTGAAGAGTTAGGTATATTGATTTTATACACTAAATATTTGAATATGGGTAAAATGTTTGGGCTTTCGTATCCTGTATCTTTGTAAGACTGAGGTAGATCACCTAACCTCAGTACCCTATAAAAATAAATAATATGCACATAACCAGGTCACTAATAATAAAGGTTGGAGGTACGTTTTTCTGTTTACTTGGGGCAATCGGCAACTGATAGGTAAACCAGGATACGAAGTTTGAGTTTTAGTGCAGAGCTTTTATTTTTCGAACTTAAAAGAAAACTGGGTTTTAATAATCTATAAACATATCTACTTATATGTAGATGGACATTACATAAACATCACGTCTTATTTCCCGAAGTGTTGGGCAGAGGTGTGCCAGTAGAACACCCACATTTCGCCAGTTATGTTGTAAGTCCCATGTAATAGGGGGCGAGCCTATTGCCATCAACCGAGCACAAATCCAGACTCCGGGCTGCTACTGAGAAATTCTTGTTGAAAAACCCAATAGCCTGACTTTGCCCGACTCGGGAATCGGACACGGCACCTCATACGCAACAGTAGCGTTTGCGACCTCTAGAACAACGAGGCGGTCTATATGTAGATAGGCCTGCATAAATAACCTTCTATATTGATTAGGGAAGGTTCCACAACCCATAAAATCCACCCTCTCGGTTTCACGGTCTATGAGTTTTCGAGCTCTGCACTCAAATACCTTTAAAATTGATTTTAAATTTCACTCATTCGGTGGAAGGATACAAATCTTTACAAATCCCGCCCCGATGACGGCGTAACGATTCTATCGATTACCACAAAATTTATGATCCCCGTTTTGCCTTGACGTTGAAATATATCAAAATTAAGCCGACGGGCATAAAAACTGTGCGTCTAACGTTCTACTATGTAAATACAATGTTTTTATTTTTAAAAAATCGTCTCTTTTTCCGAAGACCTTCTTCGTAAATGATACTTAGAAGACAGATGTACTTACGGTTAATTAGGCGAGTAGAAATGATACGATATTCTGTAGAGATGCCTTGAGTTATTTGTGGAATTTTAATAAAGTCTTAATTACAAGTGAGTATGAATTTAGGTGCTGGGAAATTTTGGTATTTAATGGTTTGTTTAGTTTAATTACTTCGTCTGCTTTATGATTTTAATTAAAAATAGGCTATTGCCAACCATCAAACCAATTTAGAGCAGTAGATAGTAAACTAAGCAGCAGAATAATTCACAAGATACATTCTGACTATTCAAGCATACGAAAATATCAAAATAAAGCTGAAATATCGACACCTTCATGAAAACTTAATGTATTAGTTCCATAACACGTAATTTTTCTTCGAAAATAGATCATTTTTAGGGTTCCGTACCCAAAGAGTGCCAAACGGAACCCTCATGGACCTCATGGACCGTAAATTAAAATTTTTAGATATTGTGTATTTCTATTGCCGCAATAACAACAAATAATAAAGTTAAATATTAAAGGGGACCTCCCATACAAGAAATGTGTGTTTACCACAGAAAAAAACGTACCTAGTGTTAAATATTGTACATTGTACGGTGGTACGGAACCCTTCGTGTGCGCGTCCGATTCGCACTTGGCCAATTTTCCATATTCACATGTTTACAAATCTCTGTTTTCTCATCTAACAGTTTTGGATGTTTTAGGAGCTGTCCAAACAGTCGACTCAACTGTCTTATGTGTCAATAGTGTACCTGTCGTTTTTAGGTTGATCGACGACAAATCCATCGTTGATGAACAAATCTTTGTTCGAAAAATCGCTCTTGGGTTCGGCCCTAAGGCAGCTTTCACATCAAACGTATGATGGGCCGCCGATTGCGAGCGATAAGTCCAAAATGTAGGAGAAACAACGTCAGCAGACGACTGGGGGCGAAATTTACCAATGAACCCGCGTTCAAGAGATGCCAGTGTCACTAAACCACAGTAATGATAACAATGAAGGTTTTTGAAATTCGTCCTTTTTTTATTTGGGAAAATCCTCATGGATACCCTCCATCTGGGAAGAACAGAGGGTTTTATTCGACTCTTGTCGACTAAAACTCCACGGTCCCTTCCACTGACTGTATGTTGTTTTTCATACATTCTTAAAGTCGGTCGTCGACTGAGCAACTGGACCTGAGCCAACCTGGTGGCGACGTTGTTAAAAGATGCCCCCTCCTATAGATAAATTACCCGTCTCTCCACTATTCCATTGCTTGCTCAAGGATGTATATCCGGTAGGATCTAATAATCCTTCCTATCCTAAGGGCACGTCTTTCTGACCATTACCGCGCCCCCCAGTCTACTCTTTGATATGCAATGGTCTCTGTAGTCCCATGAAACATGAGGCTCCAGGGACTAGTGCGAATCCTTGGTTTATTCGAGCAATCGAGTCTGGTTTAACCACGCTGGGGTCGGTGCATTTCATCCATTCATTCATTCTAAAAGTCGGTCGTCGACTGTACGTATTGTGTGAACGCGGGGCGCTAGGATTACTTTTGTAATGTATCAGAAACACGTAAGACTCTTGTGTATTCTGTG
Source organism: Atethmia centrago (assembly GCA_905333075.3). Taxonomy (NCBI): domain Eukaryota; kingdom Metazoa; phylum Arthropoda; class Insecta; order Lepidoptera; family Noctuidae; genus Atethmia; species Atethmia centrago. The sequence goes on from HG995375.1 coordinate 6,171,142, forward strand.
TCCCTTGTGTCACTAAAAGAAGAAGGTATTTTGATTGTCCCTTTGGACCCCGCGGGACATTTTCTAATTATTCTTACAATTAATTTCAGTATCTTGATGGTGTATTGTTATCTTAAGTATTACAAAGGATTAATGTGATTTTATTTGGTTTAGGAACTGTTTATCTCCACAATTTTCATAGAATGGGAAATAGTGGATTTTGGGACTTGTTGTTGAGTATTAAATGCAAGTTTACGAGCAGTGGTGGCCAGCCCTTACTTTGTGTACATTATTTCATCACTAAGTAAAACATCGTGAGGAAACCGGCTTGTCCTGGAACCCGCATGGTGGATTATGACTCACTGCCTTTCCCATTTCTAATGTAGCACATAAAACGGCTCTATTTAACAAAAGCTTCTTTGGCATTGCATCAAAAATATACAACAAAATACCTGTTGACATTCTGAGCACTAAGGAACTTCCAGTATTTAAGAATATCATTTATTTACATAACCAAATTACAAGATGATTATTAACATTAACTAAATTAAATTAAAACTAAGTTAGGCTTAAAAAAGGCCCTCGGGGCATTGTACCGAGGATGCTGGCGGCATTTCCTCGCTGAATTGCAATGCTGATGCGTTGCGCGAGAAAGCCGCCAGCTTTTCGGTCACCAGTTACATCAACTAGACGTTTCGCGATTTCCGCAAATAACTTATGCGCACTGGGACCCCACGGACCGAGGGTCTCGACGCCAAAGGGCACAAAGTTGTACTCTCTGCCAAGGCCTCCATATTTAATAAATTTAATTTAAGAATAAATTACGAAACTTTTTAATTGATAAAGCTTATAACACAATCCAAGATTTCTTGATTTATTGATTGTTAATTTTGTTGAACATATAATAATTTCACTGTATTTTCATATTTTGACATTTATAATAACTAAATTTGACATGTAAAATTATTTTAAATTTAATGCTAATACATAATTATTGTATGTCTATTAGGCAGGACATATTGTAACACTAATTTATTGTTAAGACCTATTACAAAAATATATCAATAAAGATATTTTGAATTTTGAATTTTGAATTCCCTCTCACAGAGAGGAGGCCTAGGCAGCGGGAACTTTGTAGGTTGATTAAGCTTACAATTTTGATTTGATAAAACGGAAAAGGAAGCGCTGCATTTTCACTGCTTCATGAACATACATATCAAACGTAAGGGCCTGTGCATACGGCATTTTTAAAACGCGCGTGGTCAGCGCTACGACAGCGCGTTTTCTACCTTTAAAAAGTAGCGCTAGTTGCATTTTTAGGTCATACACGCACGTCGACGGTGTGTAAAAAAAGGATGTGTGTATAGGCCCTAAAAGCTAGATTGAGCTAAGGAGAGTCTTGTCCTTTTTTCATATAAATCAAATTCAGGCAATGTGAGCAATATAAAAAAATTTCTGCTTCATTTATTTCAGCATGATATCTAAAATCATATTTCCACGAATCATGACATGTTATTGTTAGTTGTATCACTGAAAGACTGCGACGTTGTATTTTCAACAGATTTTACGCTTACTACTCCACCAGCCATCGCTACGTTGCATTTCAAACGTTTTCAGCTTCGTTGTAAAAATAGGTATAGAGGTTTTTTCTTCAAACAAATCACAACTTCAAGTCGTACAACTAAAATACATTTTGCATTGGCACGTAACTTCCTGGTATCTTTTAAAGCTCCACGCTTGAGTTAAGTTTCTAGTAGTTGGTGGTTTTTAGGAAATGAAGTGAGGAAAGTAACGTTCTTGAGATATTAAAGCGCTTTAAAATATAGATACCTATGTGATGTAAAATGTCAGGGGCTTTAGACATTTTTCTATTCATGCGTCGTCCGCTTCGGCTCTCGATAAAATTAGATGTAAGGGTAGAGGTAAACAGAATATTAAGGCGCATATCGTGGAGTGACGAAGGTAGGCAAAGAATAAAATAGAATATTTTATTCTTTGCCTGCCTTCATACTCTCTTTAATACTCTTTATTGTGTACACCATATAAATAAAGATTGATTTATATGCAAAGATTCATTTCGGATACACATATTTTAGTAGTATGTTTTCTAAAATTTGGAAACACTAATTAAACGTGAGAGGCTATGCAGGCTGGCGATGAAGACAAAAGTTGAAGAAACGTTACGGTGAACACAAATATTGAGGGGGTTATTAAGAGTTCGGAAACGATTGTGCTGGTATCCTATTGGAATAATTACCTTATTTAAACTAACTTTAAGGCACCATCTACATGGGTGAGAGTATCGCGGCGATAGTCACGCGATAGTGACATTAAATTCAATAGAAACTGTATGAAGCAATCTCCACACTGCGATATCATTGCGGCGAATTTGATGGCGCGGCGAGATTCTTTCACAAACGAGATTAAGACGGTACATACAGACAATCACACTTCGATTGATATTAAAGGCTCGTGCAGACTGGCGTAATATAGCGGGCGCAACAGGCATACCGCTGCCTGTCGCGTCCGTGATATCGCACCAGTCTGCACGAGCCTTAAACCTTCTTGGGCAATTGGGAAAAGAAAATATTGTGTTTAATAATGAAAGGTAGCAAACAAACATTTTCTCCAATAATAAAGCACGTTTCAGATTTATTCCAAGTCGACTGCTGTTTGACTCGTTCTGCATGATCTTCCCAAGTTTGCTAAATATAATAAAAGCTGCTTATATAATTGTGTTAGTATATATAATAACATACCGAGTAGCATAAAAAACTTAAACTCCAGATTATTTAAGGGAAAATTGTTTGACTGGTTAAAGTTGAAAAATTTCTATAGTCTTAAAGAATTTATGGATAACAAATTCTCATGTTAGTATTAAGTGAACATATGCATGCTAAGTACAATTCTGGCAAAACATGTAAGATCTTTATTGTAAATTATTGTAACACCATGTATACCATGTTTTATGCAAATAAATACTTACTTACTTACTTACTTACTTGATCTCCTACATATTTATGACTGTATCCGTCTGTGATTAAAGACTGCAGCTGCAAATGTAGGAATGAGATGCAAGCTTAATGCTTATGAGCACAGAAATAATCCGATTTCTTAGTTCGCTTTTCCAACTTGACTATCCGATTGGTTTTCTGTGCTGGAAATATTTTCTTGAGATTCATATTTTGTTCCGAAACTAGTCTATTTTTTGCTTTCAACTTTCCGAGTGAGTGCACCCATGATATATGATAAAAGAAAAAAACGTGATAAATTATTGTTTTTTAATAAACTGGCTTTGTATACCTCGTTCCACCGAATTGAAATGTTTTTTTTTTTGTGGGATGAAAAGTAACTTATATACTTAGCCAAAAATCAGCCAAAAAAATAATTTGCCAAAAACTAGTAGCATTCATCGTCCAATTTTAACATTCACTTAAATATTACCCAGCAAAATAAATAAAATAACTCAAATACCTTTTCTCGTTTGATCTAACGGTAGCAGAAGTCCTAATAAGCTAATTGCTAATCATCTCAGTGTAGATAAAACGGTAGTCTCGTTTTCCGTTGCAGCTGCTCCAAAATCCGGTAGTGTTCGTCTATTTTTGGTGCCCACTCAATGAAAGCGCTAGCTGGAATAGAAAACTCCGTGATTTTGACGTGAATACGTCTTTCATATTGCTTCCATATGGAGGCAATTCAAAAAAACGAATGATAACAAAATCGAGGGATACAGTTTGCTGTTGCAGCTACATATGTATCATCTCCGTCCAAAATTAATCATCCAAAATATTACACCACTGGATAGCTAAAGGATCAAAAAATATATTACGCTAGAGGACTAAGACAAGTCGCGCGTGGCGGATGGGGAAGCGCCGCCATTTTCTGGTCCTTTTGCTGCATATCGAGATTTCCATTTAGTTTAACTTTTGACTCGGAGAAACTGCGACGTTCGTTCAAGTTTCAATCGTCAGCTCTCATCAAAATCTAACGATTTTTTATAAAATTTATATAGAAAATATTACCCGTTACGAGTCGTATTCACGTACAACACACGGCCGTGTCAATGACACAGCCACACCCCATTTTTTTGCCATTTCGGTGAATCAGAACTCTGATACAAACATAATTTTTAAAAAGACTATTTTTTTTATATGTATCACATAATTTGACATTACAATTATGTTCCGAGATTGTCGCTCTTTCAATATATATAAAAATAGCCGATAAAAGTAGCCGATTCTATAATAATATGACGAACTATAATCCGTGTGCCAAATTCTATACGATTGGTCGAGTGGATGTTATAATAAATACTTTTGTATAATATGTTGCCCATCGTATATTTCTTCTATACTAGGTAAGTAGGTCGGTATCCGACGTTCTAAAGACGGCGACCATATGACCTTGCAGAGATGCCATATCCCCAACACTTGGCTGGCTTGGCAGTCGTACTGGTTACCGAATGTAATCGATGAGTATAGTTGAATAAACATTTGTAGGTAGGTACGCTGTAGGGTACAGATGAATTTTGCTAGTTATCAATGGGTGACACCTTCATGGATTATTGGTGGGCTGGTTCAAAATGGTGGGATTATTTAATGACGAGGGGCACTTTTAAAGGCTTCATCCTAGTACTCCAGTCTCTGAAGCTTTAAAAGTGGCTCTCGTCATAAAATAATCCTACCATTTTGACCAGTCTCTCCCAGGGCGTCGGGAATCTCGGGGGATTTCCGGCCACCGTAGGCGCGGGCTTGCGGACAGTGAGCAATGGGTAGCTCGCTGTCCGATGAGGACCAGGCCCGGGTCGTCGGCGCGTTATATTTCACGCACACCTTACCCTAGAAAAGTTTATTGGCATAAATATGTTAATACGTAGGTACAACACAGATTCTCTAGAAGTCCACATAGAAGAAAGAAATTATATTTTCTTTGAAGAATATTCAAATGAGATGAGGGTGTCTTTAATGTATATAATACGGATCCTATAGTCCATTGAAAAGACAACAGCTGGAACAAACGGCTCTTCTTGTTTTATATTTTAAATTAAGTTTAACTAATGCTTATAGTTGATAGGCATTAGTAAAACTTCATACTGAAATAGTACATAATCAGCCTATAATGTTTCCACTGCTGGGACACATGTCTCCTCTCTGTGAGAGGGAGTGGGCCGTAATCCAACACGCGGGCACAGTGCGGGTTGGCAGATGTCACATATTTTCGAAATTTTGGTTCTAGGACATGTCGGATTCCTCACGATATTTTCATACACCGTTTTGAGAGCAGAGGTAATTAAATAATTTATACTAAGTAAAGTGCCTGTCAGGATACGAACCTACGATCTACAACTCGTAACTCGGCCGTTACCACTGGGCCACCACTGCTTGTACTGAATTAGAGTATACGAGGCCCCTAGCAAGTTACCGAAGCCCCTGGGAACACAGGCAACGGAAGGGACACGGGTGGGTTTTAGTAAGTAAGACACCCTCCCGCTCAGAGCGGGAGAAGTTATTTGATAATTTCACACCAAAAAAAAGGGTAAAGAAATTCGTGTTTGCAATGCGTCCTTCCCTATACGATTTTTTTATTTATTTCTCGTCCAATGAGTTGTTTTCGTATAACAAAATTGCTTGTTTTAATTCTCTCCATCAAACTTGGTTGTAATCCCCTTTTCTACTAAAATACTTTCAGTACCTTCCTTTCAAACTGATTCAAAAGCTTCCTCTATATAAAAAACATCTAATGCGATCCAAGAGATTCTCGCATTTCAGACCTCTAACAGTCCCTAAAGAAAAATAGTACATACCTATTAGCTATTCTTCAATTCCCTTCCCATTTCAACGAATCCCATTCATTTTCGGCTGAGTCGAAGGATCACATGAATCGGACCTTTTAGCCAATTGGTATGAAGCTCCGTGGTGTTGGAAAAGGTCCTCCACATTCCTCATTATCTTAAATAATTAAGTGCTTTCCGAAACAAGGCTCCCGCAGACTGGGGCGATATCGCGGGCACGACAAGCATATTGCTGCCTGTCGCACCCACGATTTTTTTTTTTTTGGATGGGAAATCATCAAATAACTTCTCCCGCTCTGGGCGGAGCGGGAGGGTGTGTCAGACTCTTACTGACTAAAACCCACCCGTATTCCTTCGTATTGCTTGTATTGCCAGGGGCCTCGGTGACCCATTAGTACCTTCCCGCAACCCCGGCAGGCATCGGCCCTAGTGGACCCCTACATTTGTGCTGACGACATGCACCCACGATATCGCTCTAGTCTGCACGAGGCTTCAATGAAAATGCCATTGCGTTTGCACTGTTCAGGCTTACAGTTGTAGTAACTTTTAGTGATTGGTATTTATTTTTAGGACGTACGTAATAGGATTTATTGTGGACGTGTACTTTTTTTGGGTTAGAGAAAATTATTGCAAATCTACTTGAATCATTTTGGTCTTGTAGAGTAATTGAGTTAGTCTTAAGTGCAAACTGAAGATTCTCCAGTCAAGATTGATTTATTTTTACAGAAAATAGAATTGGAAAAATAATAAATTAATGCTACTGATTGTAAGCGCAAAGGCAAAGAACTAATGAGGCATGTTCAAAAGTTAAAGAGTGGTATAAACTAAAGTATACGTTTTATACCAGAGAATCGTTTTGTAGAATATGAAGTGGTGTGCAATACTCACTTCATACACACTTTGCAGATAACTTCATTTATAATATCGTAACTCATTATTTCCACCTTACCAACCATTCCATCATTCTCTATTATAGCAATCTGAGCAGCTGTCAGCTGTTTCAAACCAAGTTACTAACTCCGGTAAATCCAAATACTAAGTTCCGCTGTTCACTGACACAAATCGACAAAGTTTGTCAAAGTTCCATAATTTGGATAATTTGAGATGTGCTGCAGTTTGCCTGTGTCAACTATGATGTAGTAATATTTTATTTTCATAGTTAAATTCTTTGGATGGGAGAGCTTTTCTTGTATTTTATTTCAATCAATCAACTCAACCTATCACAGTCTGCTAGAGATAGGCGTCTCCGAAACTGTCTTCCACATTCCGCGTTCAGTCTCTCCCAGCCACCTTATTAAAGTCGTCGGTCCATCTAGCTGGGGGTCTTGTTTCTTAAGTCATTATTAAGGTGGTTTTGATTTTGTTTTTATGAAAAGGAATAGTCTGGAACCTCAATGTTTGTTTTTGGGATAAAAAGCGCGGGACAAATTGTTCTGGACAACAGAATTTTCTAATCAACCTTATATTCTTTTAAGGCTACATCCATCGAAGCTAAACCTATAAAATCAGATATTTTCATTGCTGTATATTCTTTGTACCATCCATACATCTTTGTAATTTCCTTTGAGATTCTGTGCTCCAGATAAAATGATCATGAGCGTACTTGTTCCTACTGTTCGTAGATTATATTTATGCATGAAATGTTATATTTCATATTTTGATCTGTTTCTATGCATCTAAGCCTGTCTAAGTCTTGACATCTTCTCAAATTGGACTGGTTTGTTATCGTGTATGTTCGCTAGATACATGATCTAAATAATATTATATCATACATTTTGTTTGAGTAATATTTATTTACATTGTATGTTGGGAATAGTCTGAATTTTGTGAAAGACACATGAACACATACATAAACATCACGCCTTGTTTCCCCGAAGGGTTGGGCAGAGGTGTATCTGTAGTATACCCACATTTCAACCGGGCACAAATCTGGGCTCCGGGCTGCTACCGAGACATTCCGGTTAGAAAAACCCATTAACACTTTGCCCAAACCGAGAATTGAACCCAAGCCCTCATGGTCAGCAGTAGCGCTTGCAATCACTAGACCAACGAAGAGTGTTAAGTTTTTTTTTATAATTTGGAGAGAGAGCATAAAGTCTGGGACAGTTCATTAAGGAATTTAATTAAAGGTTACAACTAAGTTTCTCGTTTTTGTAATGAACCGTTCTTGAAAAAAAATACTTTTAATTTATTTTTTCATTCTAGCACTGTCTATAAAGTGTGTTCTTTTATGATAAAGTTTAGGGTCTTCTTTGATGATAAGGTTTCTGCCCCCAAACGTTACGATTCCCAGTAAAATCAACATTCAAGTAGAGTGTGGAATTATGACATCTACAAACTTTTACAGGCTCCCATAGATTCTGCGCAGAATTCCATTCACGCTGCAAGGATAAACACAAACCCGAAACCAATAAAAGCAACGTAAACAGCGTTTTAAATCGATTCGCTTCGCAATAAAACTTAGCCTAACAATAAAGTGGGAGTAAAATCGACGTATTAATGTAAGCAGCCACGAAAGCGCTTCAAAGCGTAACCCATATAAGAGCTTGCCTATCTAAGTAACGGATATCCGGCAAAAAATACTAAAAGCTGAGACCCGTAAGGGCACCCGCAGACAGGCGCGACGCGACTCTAGTAGAACAATTTCTATGAAAACTTCATTGATATTGTCCTACCAGAATCGTGTCGCAGTGCCGCGTCACGTCTGTCTGCGGGAGCCTTAACATGGTCGCTTAGGATAAAGATGCCGCCTTTTTATTGGAACAACTGTTTCGTAGGTTTTGCTACAATTCAGAGTTGAAAGAATATTGGGGATGCGTTGAAATAATAGTGTTCTCAGAAAGTAGTTGTGAAAAAGAGACGAGAATTCGCACCTGTCCATAAAAAAATATGTTTTGGCAGTAGGTAGGTCTTTTTCAAGATTTATGGGACTCATAATAAACAATGGCAATCCAAACTAGCCGAAACGTAAGCATTTTTGTTCATCTATAACTTTGAAATTATGTATATGTTTTTTTTGCTAAAATTGGTAATAGAAAACCTCTTTAGAACAAGAAAATATAGACAATCCGATATAGTTTGAAATAACAGTACGCAAAGAACTCTAAACTGGAGCGCAGATAACGATGACGTGTTATGAAATCTATCATTGGTTACATAGGAGTAGTTACTCCTTCACCTTTTTTTTTTTGGGTGGGAAATCATCAAATAACTTCTCCCGCTCTGGGCGGAGCGGGAGGGTGTGTCAGACTCTTACTGACTAAAACCCACCCGTATTCCTTCCTGTTGCCTGTGTTGCGGGGGCCTCGGTGACCCATAAGTACCTTCCCGCGACCCCGGCAGGCATCGGCCCTAGTGGACCCCTACTTTTGTGCTGACGACATCTCTTTGAGGCGCGCGTGGAATACGACGCGCTGTCGACCCAGGCCTGGTCCTTACCGGACCGTGAGCTACCCATTGCTCACCGTCCGCAAGCCCGCGCCTACGGTGGTTGAAAATCCGCCCGAGATTCCCGACGCCCAGGGCGTCTCCTGCGGCGGCTAGGGGCGAGAGGGCGCGAAACGTGCCTTTCCCTCAACCGTCCCGCCTCCTCCTTCGCGAGCATTACTGCTTCGCAGAAGGAGGTGACGGCTGCCCATGCCCTCTCGCTCCGTACCATGGCCTGAACCAGGGCCGGACGCGAGAGGTCTCTGCCGCCGATCGCCTCCACGAGTACACGGCGGTGCTCTGCCCAAGCCGGGCAGAGCACCGCCGTGTAGGGCACTGCCTCCAACGTATGTTCCACCGTGTCCTCCGGGCGATCCACACACTGGTGACACCCGGACGTTTCCTCCCGCCTTATCCGACACAGGAACCTCCCGAAGCTGCCGTGTCCGGTGAGGACCTGCGTCAGGCGGAAGGTGAGGACGCCGTGGCGCCTCTCCAGCCACTCCTCAAAGAGGGGACTTATCGCCGCAATCGTGGCGTGCCCAGCACTGGGTTGCGACAACCGTACTTTCCATGACGCCATGAGATCCCGCCGGAGCTCCGTCCGCTGTGCCGCGATTTCTCGCGGCACTCCTTCACCTTATATCTACAACCAAAAGTCAAAAAATGTATAAAAATAACGCTAATATATCTCCACAATAACTCTTGGTCAATTAAAACCGCCATCCCAATCCACCTTTTCTCAGATCATTTTACGTTTTAATTAAGGGCATCATTAGCCGTAACGGAGGCAAGCAATTACCGCCGTCGCTTGCAGCGATACGATGATGCAGCCGGTGTGATGCAGACCGTTTTATTTATCTGACTGAGACTTGTGGAATAAAATTAATGACGAACGTTGCGAAAAGATTTTTGGGATTTAATGATGACATTTCAAGTGCAATTTCTTAATTATCAAAATATTCAATTTATATGGCCACTGATTGAAATAAGATTTACGTCTTTATAAACGACTACATACGTTCGGCAGCTTCACCCGCATAAGTCTCGATTTCCTAAGATTATCGGGATAAAAATATACTATGTCTATTAAGACATAGGATATTTAGTTTTTGTATTTATTTTTTGGATTTGATTTTTAGTGATTTTTTTTTTGGTGATTTCTCCTTATAATTTATATTAGTTTAGATCAGCCTATTATGTTCCCACTGCTGGGACACAGGCCTCCTCCCTGTAAGATGGTGTGGGCCATACTCCACAAAGCGTGCCCAGTGCGAGTTGGTGAATGTCACTGGTCTTCGAATTTTTGATTAATTAAAAACGATATGCGAATTTCAAATAATAACGGTCGCGATGTGTAAAATTACCGCAAAATTACCAAATTGCGGTACCTACATCGCAATTTGGTAATTTTGTGGCTCATTGTCATTATGAATACCAAGATTATCAATTTCAAACGAATGACGATTTTATTTTATGATTAAGGTTTATTGATGCAAAACCTGAACAGGATCTATTCAGTAGTTTTTGCGCCAATCCGGAACATACATCTAGAAATACAGATAAAAATTCTAAATACTATATTTTCGGCATCAGAATCGTTCCAAACCTCACGTGTACTTATTTTCCAAAAATATTAAATGTACAGTGTTGACTTCGTTACTATTTTATTATAATTATGTATAGATAATCCCTTGCAGAGCAATGGTGGGTAAGGGCCGCGACTTACGAATTGTAGGCCGTAGGTTTGAACCCAGACAGGCGCTTTTTGAGTAAATTATTTCATCACCACTGCTCTCAAAACGATAAAGGAAAACATCGTGAGGAAACCGGCGTGTTCTAGAACCAAAAATTCGAAGAGATGTGACATTTACCAACCCACACTGGGCCCGTATGGTGGATTACGGACCACTCTCTCTCACATAGAGGAGGCCTGTATCCCAGCAGTGGGAACATTTTAGGCTGATTATGTAATCCCTTGCAGTGTACATGTACATGTATAAAATAGTACATGGATAATATTTTAAAATTGATACTTCTTTCGAGATAATTCCTGCTTCCTGCCACTAAGGATTTAAAGAGTCATTAGCGGTTATTCAGCTAAGCAATTATAAGGTCGCAGCGATGCCCGCAGCGTTGCCTGCAAATCCTACAATGACGCATATTTGTGCAGAAATTACTGTTTCAAACCTTTTTCTCTTTCACTCGGCTGAAGAAAGGCGAGTTTGTGGAATAATGGTCTGGTCCATTAAGGAGATGGTAATGCCTGGCCTACTAAGGAAAAGTACACTATACCAAACGGACATGTGCTAACTACTTATTTAGGCACAGAAGTAATTTGTGCGAATGCTGTCATAACACTAAACTTTTCCTTTACGAAGGTCTACTTTAGGAAGTTTGTCTGAAGCTCAATTAACCAGTGAATTGCACAATTATAGGCTTAACTCCGACCCTATTTACTTAAAGTGCGTTGTTAGGCGATTCAAAAAAAATCCTCCTCCCTTCTCGAACTGACATTCTCATTGACAATGTTGGTAATGACGTAGTCGGAAAAATAATAAGGTGCAAGTAAAAATTCACCATAAAGCGCAGATACCTACATGTTTTTAGTGAATTTTAATCTTTATTTATAATGCATGTAAGTTATGCAGAAAATGTATGTTAAACTTGAACGCCTACACATCAATTCTAAATGTGAATATTTAAGTATTGTAGTAAAATACTTTTTGAACTAAATTCAGGAAGTAGTGTCTACCCAAAGCATAAAAAATGATATTAATTTCAAAATACATATTAATATTTTATTTTTTATGAACAGAATATTTTATTATGTGTAATTCTGTGTAATTTTTTTCAAATATTCATATTTTTGTTACTAAAAATAAATATTCTATGAAACTGAACGGGCGCTGCGGCTTGAGCTCGACGCGCATTTGTAAAACCAAGGTCAACGGCGATTACCCGAACCTTAAGATGCAAAATCTAATAAAAAAAAAAATCTTTTGTCGGTGGTTAATATCGTGTTGATAAAATTGCCAAAGAGCTGGGTTAGTATTGGTAGCCAACCTGCCTTTTTATTCTCAATTATTATTTCTGATTCTGGTAGCTCTCAGATAATACACATCATGTAAATCATGTTTACCACTGTCAAAATTAATAAACATTCGAATAATATAATCTCAAATTCTTGGAAATATTTCATTTCGTCACACGAACTTTGCTTATTGGTTATACGAGTATACAAAACACTGTTTATTGTTTGAACAAAACTCAATATGCGCGAGGTGGTTTACGTTTACTAAAATTGTTCAAAACTTTTGATGAATCTTCAGATGTGGCTTACGATGTAAGTCAGTAAGTCAATTTACTAAAGCCTTCCTTGCATCGTGTGCTTAAGTTTTAAGGGACTTAATAATATCGCTTGTTTGAGTTGGAAGTTGGTTCTCTGATCTTATTGTTAGTGCTCGCAGTTTATTAATTTTCATCATATTTTAGAGATTTATTTTTATTTCAATGATTTATTAATTATTGTAATTGCATAAAATGCTAGTTGAATTATTTATGCTTGACTTCATTATTGAGATGAGCTTTCAATAAACGTCAATTAAAATTGTAAAGCTTTCATTAGAACCTCACAGTAGATGACTGACAGGACCTTTTTTTGTCAGCAATTAAATTCGATTGATCGGTCTTCAGTGTTTCTAACCATAATATTAATGAGCTTATAAATTAATGAAAAATGAAATGCACCGACCCCAGCGTGGTTAAACCCTACTCGATTGCTCGAATGTACCCAAGGATTCGCACTAGTCCCTGGAGCCTCATGTTTCATGGGACTACACAGCATATAAAAGAGTAGACCGGGGGGCGCGGTAATGGTCAGAAAGACGTGCCCTTAGGATAGGAAGAGACTACCGGATATGCATCATTGAGTAAGCAATGGAATAGTGGAGAGACGGGTAATTTATCTATGGGACATATCTATCTTTTAACAACGTCGCCACCAGGTTGGCTCTACCCATAATATTAATGAGCATAGTATAAAAAAAATCAAAACAGATGAAAAATTAAATAAGTTATAACAAAAATGCTGATATTTATGTAAAAGTAACGAGTATGTTTATCGACTTACGTTGCAGACTGTACAATATCATAACATAACATAACATAATATCACAGCTGTATTCCTCCGAAGGGTAAGACAGAGGTGTACCTATTATAGGTACGCCTCTGCCGAACCGTGGGTGTATTTTAACAGTACATCCACATTTCGCCAGTAATGTTTAAGTCCCATGTAATAGGGGGCGAACCGTACAATAATCAACAAAATTAAAAAAATATTTTCCCTCTCAAATTGAGCGTAAATTAACGATTTTCTCTGCTGTAATTTTCTGTGCTGCATCACTACGTAGCTGCGGTCGACGGTTCCAATCTGTAAATGGACCGCCTTTCACATTGTGTGCTTCCATTCGACATTGTACAATGCATTTCTGTCGGTTAACAAATTTTTGAACGGTGACGTTTCCTCAATTATTGGTTTTGTTGTTGAATTAAGTATGTAATGAACTTAAAATAACACACCTCCAGAGCATCGCCACATGAAATGAAATGTTTTAGTTTATACTCGTACCTTAACAACCATTTGCTTATTCACCAATCACCGTCGTTTATATTCGCTGAATAAGCTATCGCACCCACCACAAGACATATATTTTAATGTTTATTTATTTATTTATATATTTATTTATTTATTTGTTTCTTTATTTATTTATTTATTTATTTATTTATTTATTTATTTATTTATTTATTCATTTATTTACTTATTTATTTATTTATTTATTTATTTATATATTTATTTATTTAGGTTAGCCAAAAATTGATTACACAATACATTTAACATTATTTCCTAAATAGTATTTTTCGTTTATTAGTGCAACAATTACTTGCAAGCTAACACTACATGCATCAATTTTATGGTTTTACAAAATATTTTAAAGCCAAAAACAATATTTACAATTAAAATGATTCAATATTTTTGGTAATTCACACGTAACAATAATAATAAGAAAATTTTCATTCTAAATACTTTTATATACAGATTGATAACATTAACAAATAAAAATAATAAAAATCTCATCATTTAATACAAATATTATAGATAATTAAAATTAACATTCAATTTATGTTTTTCCTAATAAATTGGTCAATCAGTAATGGACACAAAACAGTGATTTTATTTCCTGTAAACATACCGTGTGATTCGTACCCACCAACAATCTACATACTACATCTCAGTGTACGGACAAACTGCCCCGAAAACACCTTGACACAAGTTCTACAAGTATATAACTAATTAACCTACCAACCACGGCGGGAAACAATATTTAATTACTTAGAAAACCCTATCGATAATGTTTATTTAATTCTATGGCCACTCAAGCAATTTTCTTGTAAAAAAAATTGCTTGTTTGAAAGACAAACAGTCACACAAAAAATGTAAAACCCAATGTTAATCAGACAAAATTCTCGTCTAAAACTGAAGGACATACATAATATCACGCCTTGTTTCTCCAAAGGGTTGGCAGAGGTGCCTATTGCCATCATCCGGGCATAATTCCAGACTACGGGCTGCTACTGAGAAATTCCAGATCGAAACACCTAATAACACTGCCCGACCTGGCAATTGAACCCAAAACCTCATGCTCACTAGTAACGTTTGCCACCACTAGACCAATGAGGCAGTCAGTAACGTAAAAGTCTGTAAAGTCTCACAAAAAAAACACGACTGGATTGAAACCTTTTGATGAAGTCGGTTAAAAATAGACATCTTTATTCCAATCTAAGTTTTCAACAAGGTTTTAAATAGAAATGAAAACGGCATTCATTTAAAATAGAGATGCACTTTCAATCAATCAGATTAAGCTTTGCAAGAAATTGAATTCTTATTCAAGCATCTGAATCAACTTTGCAGACTCTTTCAAATGTATCATATTGGAATTCAATAAATCAATTTCAAGTTTGGAGTCTTTTTATAGGGTTCCATAGGAACAAGGAACCCTCATAGTTTCACCATGAACGTCTGCCTGTCTGTCTATCTGTTTGACTGTCCCCGCTTTAGCTCAGAGACTCTAAGTACTAGAAAGCTGTAATTTGGCATAGGTATCACGCCAATAAAGTGCTAAAATAAAATCATAAAAAAAATATATTAGGGTACCTGCCTTGCACGTAATGTGGGGTCTGATAATTTTTTTCTCGTGTATCCCATGGTCTGGGGTATCGTGGAAAGTTTTTCGACTATTACTCGTTGCAGTTGGAGAATTGACCGTGGTATATATCGATGACTGGACAGGTCCAATCAAATCTGTGTAGTCTTTCCTCAAAAGACCATTTCAGACACCCAACCTACATGGTCCTCAAATGATCTGGACATGATTATGTCCGGATATACACATTGATGAATTTTATTTATGTAATGACATGAATATTTACTCTGTGTAGTATTATATTGTTTTGATTATTGTAAATGTGAAGACTATGTGGGTCATTGTTTAATTTTGTTTTATTCTCAGTTAGTTT
This sequence comes from Atethmia centrago, assembly GCA_905333075.3. Taxonomy (NCBI): domain Eukaryota; kingdom Metazoa; phylum Arthropoda; class Insecta; order Lepidoptera; family Noctuidae; genus Atethmia; species Atethmia centrago. The sequence goes on from HG995375.1 coordinate 6,186,914, forward strand.
TTAACATGGTCTGGCAGTTTTGAGTATTTTTTGCGGCCTAGCCAAATGTCCTTTCTTTGGTATTGTTCGTTGAATCGTTGTGAGTTGCGCTGCACAACGACTGACAAATGCGTGCACTGACTGGACAGGTCCACTCAATCTGTGTGGTTCTTTCATCAAAAGACCATTTCAGACACCAATCGACATTGTCTTCACATGATCTGACCAAGATATGTCTGGACTTTAAAAGAGACTGTGACCTCTGAGTTTGTTTCGGCCTTTCTTCTCAGAGTAGTCAGATAGGAAACAGCGGCCTCATCTAGTTTAAAAAAATATGTTTTGACGTGTAAAAGTGTTTGTAAAAACCTACTTACGCAAATAAAATCATTTATCATGATGTATTGGAGAACAAATTTTTCAACTACAATGTTAATTTTGTTTTTGGGATAAATTCATCGCAACTTTCCAACTACGGAACCCTTCATTGTGCGTGGTCTAACACGCACTTGGCCGGTTTTTTTTTAAATTGGATTTTGAAGTGGAGCTATCTTTGTGCTTATTTGTAATCATTGAATATATATTTTTTTTTATATTCTACTAAAGTAAAAACTTATCCCTCTCACAGAGAGGAGGCCTGTGTCCCAGCAGTGGGAACATTATAGGCTGATTAAATTATGTATGTGTTGTAAAAACTTATATTTTACACAACAATAAGTCCATAACATAACATAATATCACGCCTTGTTTCCCCGAAGGGTTGGGCAGAGGTGTACCTATAGTACACCCATATTTCGCCAGTTATGTTTTAAGTCCCATGTAATAGGGGGCGAGCCTATTGCCATCAACCGGGCACAAATCCAGACTCCGGGCTGCTACTGAGAAATTCATAAGTGCATAAATGTGTCATAAAAATGGTTTCGTTAAAAACGTTTTACATTTAAATTATAAAACTATTTCAAGAACTTTGCACAAAGGTACCTTTTATAAAAAAAAAGCCCCAAGCACGACTACGCAGGTGAAAATGAACACTTTGTGCAAACTAATTTAGAGACTATAAAACACTTTTAGGCGCAGTTTAAACACATAAACTATTTTTAGATGGTAACCGCTCCACAAAGAACACACCCTTTTGTAAAAATACTGAAACAACACCGAAGGCCCGTATAAATACCAAAAGGTTATGTTCCCACACCATGAATGTTACAGCGTTTTCCACAAAGTTAAGTTCTGTTCAAAATGAGGCGAATCCCATCCCGCACGGGATGCGGGACGAGAATGCGTGCGTCGATTGTTTTAATGATTAGGAAATCACGCAACTATTTGCGCCAGTTTGAATACCTCATAGAGCATGCAATTGCCACGCTGCCTCTGATCGGCGCGGGCGAATTTTATCCCGCATCCCGCTCAGGATTCTCCTCAGTTTGAATAGAGCTTTACTTGGTAGGTTATTAGAGCGTGAAGAATTTAAGCTTCAGCAAAATGAGATAAAGTACTACGGAGCACGCGTGACAAAGGTGTTCATGCTGAAAACTTTACAGCAAACGAATTTCAACCTTAACATTATTTGTCGAACAGTCGATTTTCACTTAAATTGTAACGTTCACTTTATTATTTTTTGCCGGACAACTTAATCGCCGCTGACCGCAACGTTGTTAAAATCAACGTTAAAATGCGGAAAGTGAAAACGTTTTTCCTAATCATATTATTTTTCCCGTAATATTGTTTTCCTTTTCTTTTGGTTTGATTGAGTTTTTGAAGGAAAAACGGTTTGATTAATTAAATGTAAAAAAAATTGATAAACGATGATTTTCGAATAATAAACAAGGAAGTTTTACTAGTTGCTATAATTAAAGGCTCGTGCAGACTGGTGCGATATCGCGCGACAGGCAACGCGCAGTGCGACACTTTCCGCGAGGTTTTCATAGAAATTGTGCTACTAGTGTCGACTCGAGCTGTTGCGTCGCGCCTGTCTGCGGGAGCCACATTCCGTTTGGGAGACAGGGAATACGATTTACCTAGTGACGATTAGTGATTTAAGCTTTGGTTTCCAAGAACAGCAGTTACCTCATAACGGCAAAATGGCGACATTACGGTGTCAAAAAACGCTCTGTATTTAGACAGCCGTTATTGTGTGAACGTTCACCATTTTCTGAGGAAACTGAAGCTGTAGTGATGTACCCACAACGTCAAAGGAATTTTACAACCTTTTTCTGATGCTGTTGAATCTGGGGGCACGGCAGTGCCCCCGCCAAGGCGAGCTAAGCGAAGCGCAAGGGCACTACCTCCTGCCGGGGTCGCGGGAAGGTGCTTATGGGTCACCGAGGCCCCCGCAACACAGGCAACAGGAAAGAATACGGGTGGGTTTTAGTCAGTAAGAGTCTGACAAACCCTCCCGCTCCGCCCAGAGCGGGAGAAGTTATTTGATGATTTCCCACCCAAAAAAAAAAGGGCACTACCTACCTTTTCTCGAAGAGCTACGTCGTTTTTTTGAACCCACATAATTTGGGTTTGGATCATACCAGATAAATAAAATTCTCGGGATATGATGTCAATAGTACACTTATTAAAAATATAAAGTTTCAATTGCATAGCTACTTTAGATTTCATTGATATTTAGAAAACCCCGACGAAGACAAAATATTATTCTGTGGCTTGGCCGTTTCGTTACTACAAGAACTATTGTATTACAGAAAAGTAATGAACAGTGAATACATCCTTCACCTTACGCCCATGTGAATGTAGCGAAACGGCCAAGCCACATATTTAAACTAAGGTGTAGAGTTTGTGAAGTTAGGGCTTGTAGAGTTAGGGCGTGTCTCTACACGCCCTGACTCTACAAGCTTGGCTCTACATGAAATGTGATAACTTTTTGACAACTTTTAAAGCAATATGGTGGTTCTTTCCTCAAAAGATCATTTCAGATACCAACCTACATGGTCCTCAAATGATATGACCAAGATTATGTCCGGATATACACATCGACATTGATGAATTTTATTTATGCAATGACATGAATATTTACTCTGTGAATATTTTAATTATTGGAAATGTGAAGACTATGTCATTGTTTAATTTTATTTTATGATCAGTTAGTTTTTAACATGCTCTGGCAGTTTGAGTATTTTTTGCGGCCTAGCCAAATTTCCTTTCTTTGGTATTGTTCGTTGAATCGTAGAGCTCCTAAGTTCTGAGTTGAGCTGCACAAGTGACAAATGCGTGCACTGACTGGACAGGTCCACTCAATCTGTGTGGTTCTTTCATCAAAAGACCATTTCAGATACCAACCGACATGGTCTTCACATGATCTGATCAAGATTTTGTCTGAACTTTAAAAGAGACTGTGACCTCTGAGTTTGTTTCGGCCTTTCTGCTCAGAGTAGTCAGATAGGAAACGCCGTCCTCATCAGGTTTAAAAAAATATGATTGACGTGTAAAAGTGTTTGTTCAAATCTACTTACAGAAATAAAATCATTTACCATTTTATATATTGTAAAAGGTGATACGTAGTTAACATTAGGCTATTATAACTTAGATGAATTACATACCGACCCACTAAATACGTATTTTTTTCACTTACGGGTGAGCTCAATAATATATTTACAGTGAAAGACAGATCGCTATTTATGATAGACCGTATAATTCTATCTATCCTTGAATGACGTCTTACAATCATTGATAAAGGCTATCTATCTAACGAAAACATTAAGAAGGGTTTCTACTTGGCCTTCCCGTGCGTTCCAACATCACATTAAAAAACAACGTGTATAATAACAGCGATATTACAAAACATCATTATTTCTTCATTTTAAATAAACGACTGGATTAAGAAAATAATAGAATACTCTTTATTATGTACATCTTATAAATTACAGATTATACTAGAAATTTATTATATTTATATTTATACTAGAATTTTTATTCATTTATTTATTTTGAATTTCTATTTTATAATTTATTTGAAATTAAAACTCTGTAAGTAAGTAGTACATGATACAAGATTCTACTGCATTTTGCTGAACTAATAGTTAACGCTGGAGAGGAGTAATTAAACGTTATTAACAGTTTGACATAAGAAACACCATAGATAAGGTGACTAGAACATATATTATATTGTGGTGATTCAATTACTCACTGCTGTTTTAAAGTAATAAGAACCATATGGTCGATGCAGCATTTATAAGTAAGTTCTCTGTGAACTAAGTGTTTGGACCCCAAAATCACTTTCCGAATCAATAACCTCTGTTACAATTTCAAAATCACCTTCAGATAACGTATTTTCACTTGAATCGGACATGTTTTGTAGGATTATTAATTATCAAGTCTTCTTTTTTTTAAGTAAACAATGCTTAGTTAAATACGTTTATCTCTGCAATTCGGGGAATAGACCAATCTGTCATCTTTAGTAACTGTCCTGTCAAACAAATAGCTGGCAACAGATTATTTTGACGCATACTTTGGCATTTCCATACAAATAGGTATCCGTAGCAAGCGATAGACCCTCCCATCAATATTATATAGTGTGGGCCGGTAAGATTTCATAATGTCAGACACATTTTTGGGACCTTAAAACCATCGACTGAGAGATTTTTCTATCTGCAGTATGCCAAAACTGGTGATAGATCTAGATAGGTTCGGCCGTAAGTCTATGTGAATGATTTTATAATAACTGTTATTTACAAAGCACAGGTAGTGGTATTCGAATTTGTCTGGGGTAGGTACCACAACAAAAAAGTTGAAATAAAAACATTTTTACAAAAAAAAAGTACCTTCTATAAAGTGAAAAACAACTTTAAAACTTACTTTGTCGGTGGCAAAAAACGTAAATACAAAACCAAAGTCACCGACTTCGGAAGTTATTTGCGTAACGTTATTATTTTATCAATATAATTCGAGTGTTTGAAGTTTCGTTTAAAATGTCGGCGTCCGTGTTCGAGTCGTTAGCAGTTAAGTCAAGTGAAAAGTTGTGAAAAGATTATCTCTACTTACATGGCTTCCGTCTTCAGTATTAAATTGCAAAATTAAGGATTAGTGCATTAGTTTACTAGGTAATTGACTAGTTACTTACAGAACAGGAATACAAGTACTTAACCGTATAATTGTATATTTTGTATGTTTTAGATTTATTTAAAGTAAGAAGGTATCTGTTTCCAACTTTCTTAACAAAAATAACTTGGGCATTTTTCCTAACATCTTCTTTAACAGGATCTCAAAATTAATAACACAACTTTGATAATTAAGGCGCAATCTAAATGATTAAATTACCTTAAATTATTTAATTAATTACTAATAAAAAATTGATTGCATCTTGTTTGGGGGAAAATGTAATTTAAAATCTTTATTAAGTATTTCATATTTTCCAGATAGGGATGACGCTTTCCGTTTCATGGTTTTTATAATTTGGTTGAAAAAATATATTATTTTGTTGTAGGTATGGACAGATACCTACTCGTTTCGAGTACCATCTAAATTGACACAACATTATTCCATACAACAACAACAACAACAGTATTTCAGAATTTCAATAATAGTTAAGAGTAAAATAATTACATTCTATAAATACGAGTATTTATTCTATTTCGATTATAATTCAAAATTTAGCTGTATAATTAAGACTTAAAATTAATCTTGTTAATCGATTTTGGTCGCCGACTGTATCTTCGTAAATCTATTCGATCTATCGTCACCTTACTAGTCGTTTCTAGTTATCTTAGAGCCATACGTCAGCATTCATCATTAAAAAACTATTACACCCTAGATAGCTAACGTTCCTGAACTACCATGATAAGCTAACCATTCGACTTTTTGACGTCATTTTTTAAATTTGTATTTTATTGAAATTTTATTACATTTTAATCAGGTAAATTATATTTGTGGGAAATATGGGATATAAAAATAAGATAATTATTACTAAAAATACATTTATTTAACTTTTAAGCACTAAATCATAAATCTTAAATGGCACATGTTTGTTTGAGATCAAAAGGCACTTAAACTTGCAATGTCTAAATTAGGAACTATTATTGAGAAAATTTGATGTTTTCCTTTAGAATTATAAGGAAAAATCATCCAAATTAACGATAATTATTAAATGACAACTGTATGTTCGCCACAATTGGGAACTTTACAACTACGGCAGTATTTTTTGTCATGCGCCTTTTTTTGTAGGAACACAAATTGCAGCTTCTTCTTTTCTTCGTGGAGGCATTTCAGGTCTCAAAGGACTTCCAGGACCAGATGGCCCAGGAATTAGACATTGACCTTCAGCGCATTCCTCATGGTTCAAACCCAACAATCTGGCTTCTGGCATCATCGAGGCATTGTTGGTGTTTCGAGTTGTTCATGCAATTGCTTCATATAGCTTTTTCGTGACAGTGGTTTACCTTCAGATACCATGACATTATGGCAATAGATGATGTAGGAGTTCATACTCCATATATTCAGCATGTCATAGAACATGCACATGGACCACCGATTAGACTTCCGGTTGCACGACATATTTGAACAAATAATCGGAAGCTGATGAAGAATTCTCACCGAGTGGGAGATCATCGGAAGGCGGCATTCTATGTTCCTCTTCAATGCCTAAAGGTGGACTTACTTGTGTTCCTGCAATGTCCGAGGGTTCGTCGTGAAAATCACCCTCCACGTCTTCAATCAGTAAACCGTCCTCATTCTCAGTATCAGAAAAAACATAATTTATGCTCACATAATCATCATCATCTAACGCACGAACTATGTCGCCATCTGTGATAATCGATCTCGCAGCCATATTTCACCATCAAAGTAATACCTAACTAAAAAAACAAAGCAACAATTAACAATAAGTACAGGTGTAAAAGTTACGCATAAACTAACCATTCGTCAAAATAACGAGTATGCAGTACATATCTCAAAAACAAAACTACTTACCGGCTAAACGCTACCTCCATGCGACGAAGTCCATCGGATACTAAGTTGGCCCGAAACCGTGAGTGCGTAAGTAAAACAATTAGAAAGAAAGAGGGAAATATTTATTGGATGCTCGTCGTTTTGACGAACGTTAGCTTTGTAGGGTTAAAAGAAAAACAAAAAAGGGTTTTGTTTTCATACATTTTTATGTAGGTTTTGTTAAACCACCCACAAATGCTTAAACACGAACGGGCATATTCAAAATGTAAAAAGGTACGTGTCCAGTTTTATTTCAGCTGAAAACATTGAAAACTACAATTTGTCTGCGGTATGTTGACCAACCGTTGTTTCAATTGTCGTGATAAATTACTCTGGTTACAGTAACCATGTGTGAATTTATTTGGTTTTATTTTCGTTTACAAAACTCTTTGATCCGTTTATAGAGAGAAACGTAAATTGTTTTAATCGTTACTATAGACGTTTAACGAGAACGCAGTAGTAGCCTTTTTTTTTAATTTTCAAATAACTTCTCCGCTCTGCCCGGAGGGAGGGCTTGTCACACTCTTACGGACTAAAACCCACCCGTGTTCCTTCCGTTGCCTGTGCGTTGCCAGAGGCCACGATATCCCTTCCGGACTTTGTCAAGACCCAGACAGGCATCGGTCCTAGCGGACCTCTACACTTGTGCTGATATCTTTTTGAGGCACGCGTGGAACACAAAGCGCGCCCAGGGCCTGGTCCTTATCGGACTGCGAGCTACCCATTGCTCAAAGTCCGCAAGCCCGTGCCTACGGTGACTGGGAATCGGCCTGGGATTCCCGACGCCCAGAGCGTCTCCTGCAGCGGCTAGGGGCGTGAGGGCGCGAAGTTTGCCTCTCCCTCACCCGTTCCGCCTAGTAGTAACGTATAACTAAGGTTATAACTATAGATGCTGGCGGGAAAAATTCCGAATCATTCCCGTCGAATACTTCGGAAGTATTCCGAAATATTCTGAAACTTTGGGAATATTTCAATTGTCAAAAAAAAACCGGGAAAATTGTATTAACCTATTAAAAGTCACTGTACTCGATTGAGTACAGCGTAACGAAGTAAAATAATAAGGTGTATCACTTAAAATTTACAAGATCTGTAATTTACACTTCGGGATAAGGCTGTACTCAATTGAGTACAACATACTTTAATGGGTTAACAGTAATAAAAACAGAACGGATTTCAATAAAGTTCCGTCTATAATGAAGTTGGTTCTATGTTCTAAGATTTTATTGAAGAGGTTGGTTTGAGGTGCTCCGGCTTCATTGAAGTTGGTTCTATCTTTTTACTTAAATATTTTTATCTCAACATTTGTTTATGTCACGTATACATATAGTGACTATAGTCCGTCATATGAAAGCGCGACCTGAGAAAAAGAGGTTAAAAACAAAAATTTTGTATGTGGTATTACTAACTAGTAGGAAAATTATTTCTTGACACTTAAATTTTTTTTGTTTCCTACAATTGCGGCTGAATAATGTTGCCAATTAAATTTAAAAAAAAACTCCATGTCGCGCTTTCATTAGACGCACCCTAGTAATATTGTTCTAAAAACTGCATCAAAAGCGGTTTAACGCGAGATAATCGCGGACAAACATACACACCTACATACGGTTCAAACTCATAACCTCCTTTTTATTGAAGTCAGTTAATATATATCAAAACCTACTCCTAAGTATAGCAAATAGGTACTTTTCTGAAAACCGCATCAAAACGTGTTTGCTTGCAAGGTTTGCCTTTATTTGTTTTTATTGACTTTTATACGCGATATGTAGATAAGTAGGTAATGATTAATACATATCTATGTGACTCGCGAATACTCGGGATGCGAACAGAAGAGCTATATACAAACTAATCAAAAACATAGGTATCCCTTTTTCAAAAAACAAATCAAATATGCTCGGTGGTTTTTTATTCCAAAACTAAGTACCTAACATTTAGAAAAAGAACATTTGCAAAAATAGCACAAAGAAATAAAAATCCTGTTAATCGCAGGATAACATATTTACCTATAAAAATATCAACATAATATATTATATTATACTTAATCAATCATATTTATAATAAAATAAACATTTATATTTTACTTACTTATGTGCCACTGAAAAATAAATTCACCCACCACACAACAAAATAAACACGTTTATTCCTGAATAATTCGGTCGAAATATTCCGCGGAAACATTCGATTGCGGGGTATGAATCTTTCGCCGCGGGCGAAAACTTCCGGGGAGCATCTCCCCTCTTACCGCACCCCGCACCGCCATCGCCTGCATCACCGCTAACAAAGAATTTCAAATAAATGTCACTAGATGGCACGACATTTATTGATCTATGATTGAAGTGTAATTTCAAAGTTTTTGTTGACTTTTATAAGGTTTATTCATACATAATCAACAAATAATAATCATAATCACACCAAATTATGTAACAATAAGCTCTTAGTACAAATTTCAAAGATGATTGGAATGCACAATTAATATTTATACCAGTAGATGGCGCTGTATTAAATTTCAAAGGTTAGATCTCGATTTTTTAAATTTTGTTTTGTGTCACTGATAATAGGAGTAAGGAGTACGTAGCAGCAGTACAAAAGTACAGTGTGCTTTTAACGTCATCTATTCGGAATAAAAGTATAATGTAACCCTTCTTGCAAAGTCGCTACTAACACCATCTATTGGGAACGAACGCGATTGATGTACAAAAATAGCTAGAATTGCCAGATGAAATCTGCTCTTTACGTCGGGACATTTCTTTGTATGGGATGAGGCATCTGTATGCTAGTATCGATGCAAAATACGATATTTCAGCAAAAAAAATAAAAATTCCAATAAAATTCATTTTGAATAATTCTGATATAAAGAAACTTTCCCAGAAGTATTCCGGAATTATTCAGAATATTTCAGAAGTTTTGCAACTATAGTTATAACTGTGGTCACAGCCTCTAAAACTTGTTTTGGGAATACAATGATTAGATGTAGGAGTATGAACGTAAATGAGTATGTAAGTATCGTAGAGGCATGAGTTTATGTGTGTATGTCATCATCTGCGTAGACTTTTCCCGACAATGATGGGATCGGCTTCCAGTCTAACTGAATACCAGTATTTTACAAGGAGCGACTGCCCACCGAACCTCTACAGCCCTGTTACTAGGTAATACGATACTCCTTGGTAAGACTTTCGACGGTCTGACTTTCGGGCTTCTGACTACCCGTAACGACTGTTAAATATCCACGAATAACAGCCGGTAACAACGGATTAACGTGCTTTCCGAGGCACGGAGGAGTCTTGGTATGTAAACATGGTCACCCATCCACGAGTCAATTGCGGCAAGCATAGCTTAACCTGATCTGTCGACCCGTGCGGCTGTTAATACTTAGCCACGAGCCCCTTATGTATGTATGTATGTAAATAAAATTGTCATGTGCCTGCTAAGCTTTATTTCCGACTTTGGAGTTCATTTGCGACTACCTACTAATCTTGGACATTACGACAAACAGAATTATTAAAAACATTCCATTCCTGAAGCACGCCACGAGGCGCCGTACGCAGCGGCAACGCGAGCGGTATTTGCCTAGCGGTTCGCGGCAGCGCAGCGGCGCCCGGCTTGAACAAATTTACAGGCGAGTGATTGAGATGCCACGACTCAGAGCGGTGAGCGGCGAGCGGCGGCTTATTTTTTTTTTTTTGTGGGTGGGAAATTATGGAATAACTTCTCCCGCTCTAGGCGGAGCGGGAGGGTGTGTCAGACTCTTACTAACTAAAACCCACCCGTGTTCCTTCCGTTGCCTGTGTTGCCATCCGTTGCGGGTGATTGAGATGCCACGACTCAGAGCGGTACGGAGAGCGGCGGCTTGACGCTTAAAATATTTTAGATGATATTGCAGCGGAAAATGATATCCGAAGCGTTTATTACAGAAATTTTAAATCGACTGCCTATATGGATGTCAAAACATCCTCAATTATGTAGGTATATTTACAAAGTAATTTCTGTACGCCCCGCCTGCCGACACCGCGCCGCTTGCCGCGATGCAACGCAAGGCCTTACCTCCATAATTCTGTTTCCTGCTTCCTTCAGTATATCATTAACCTTTCCTGCATGGAAAGGTAAAGGGCATATTCGGATGTATCACTAATGCTCCGTATAATTTGATATTCCTTCGTCAATCTTGTGTACACCTGATGTTAGGCGGTAATCTAGACGGAGTCGGTGGTAAATATTTGATAAAAACCGTCCCTTTTGGTGAGCAGGCTTTGGTTTAGTGTAAGCGGATCGATGTAATTATTTTTTGGGCGTACGTTTCTATGTCCAATGGAACTTAGATAATTTTACGTTGAAGAATTATCTTAAGTCTCTTTTAATGCTTAACCGTTTAACGTATTTAATGTCTAAGTTATAAATGGTTTGACGATGTCTAATTTATAAAATATTGTTTTATAAGTTACGCAATAAATACTTTTAAAGGTCAAGAATTAAAAGAGACTTAAGATAATTCTTCAACGTTAAATTATCTAAGTTCCGTTGGAAAATAATTAGGAAGATACTCCAGATTACTTTTTCCGTAATCATTTTAAATATTTTTGAATACATTAATCAACTTCGTGAGGAAATCGAATTACCTTTGACGGTCCGAAATTAACACGCAGTGAACTTAGAGCTGGGCAAACATGAAGAGCGATCAACGAGTTATTTCAATCCCCATTTACATTATGCAAATTCCTTACCTGAGGCATACTTTAAAAACCGCCCAAGTGCGTGTTAGACCACGCACAATGATTGGTACCCTAGTTAGAATAAATTTATCCCAAAAACAAACTTAACATTGTAGTTGAAAAACATGTTCTCCCATACATCGACATACCTCACGGTCAATTCTCCAACTGAAAATGTAAGTTGGTCGACTATTACTCCTCAACTTAACGTAAAGCCTACTTATTTTTTTTTAATATCTTTATGTGTACTACTGCCATGGTTTTTTTGCACATACCAGAAACAACCATTTAGCTGGGAGGAGGGACACTTGACCTTAACAAAAGTTAGTACTTTAGAGCTTAATATTACGCAAATGGATCCCTGAATCGAAAAATGCTTTTCCCATACCCGCAATGTTTGAACGGCCTAACCAATGATGGAATGGCACCATGGGATAAACGAGAAAAAAGAATATCATCCCCACTTTACCCTACAATTTTTTTCCGGGTATTTTTTTACCACTTTATTATTATTATTTATTTATATATACTTTATTGTAAACCACAAAAATACATTACAAAAAATAAATCAAACACTACAAAATATACAATGGGCGGCCTTGTCGCTTTCTGCGATCTTTTTCACTCCACTCGATCCACTTTGTCGGCTTGATTAATATATATACCCATTCCAAATTACAGCTTTCTAGTACTAAGAGTCTATGAGCTAAGCCGGGGACAGACAGACAGACAGACAGACATGGCGAAACTATAAGGGTTCCTTGTTGACTACGGAACCGTAAAAATGACGCAAGAAATGTCTTAAACACTGTTTAGACGTTGCTACCTTTTTTGTTGCTTCAACTTATGGTATGCCACAGGCAAATAATTAGGCCTTTGTCCTGCAGTCGACATATAAAAAGCCGATATTATATTACTTCGTCAACAGCTAAGCCTTTCAATACAACTGAGTGGTATCAGTTTTTTGCGTGGATTCGCTGATGGCTATCATCGCATGGTATCATATGGCACTGGCCACGAGTCTTTTGTTTTTATTCTGTCTTTTTCGTTCAGTAGGATACCCGACCAATCCTGTTAACGATGATGTAACGGATACGATATACAAATCCACATAGCAACATTTACTAAAAAAAAAACAGCCAAAAAAGAACAAACTTTTTTGGCTGTTTATTTTTTGTAAAGTTGCCATAGCTAAAAAAATCTAGTTCGTACAAAAGAGAGTTTGAAAATTTTGTTTCAAATCGCTGCTAGTTTTCACTTCAAAGTCTGAAGCCGCGACTCCACATGACCTAGTGGTCACTAAATCAAATTTCCTGCTCCGAAAAACCACACTGAATTTATTTTGGAAATATAGGATAGACATCAAATTGGTAAATCCGTTTCATCTGGTTGTAAAAAAGATTAAACTAAAAGTTAGTGGAAATAGTTCATTACCTGAATTCAAACTTAAAGCCAGAGTTTGGTCAGAACTGCTGAAAGCTCTTTTCAAATCAAACATAAAGTGTAGGAAATGTTTCGAAGTTATCTCGTCCAGTCAAGAAAAATGTTTAATCTCAGAGTAACGTGCACTGCAATAGGAATGAATAAGTTTTCTGCACGGGAAAGCAGCCTTTTCAGTTGAACTATTTATATTTCTTGAAAAGGTGACTTTGATAGGACGTTTCTGTATGATCACGCGTTTGGCGTGATGTACCACTGCAGTGTAAGTGCAGTGTTAAATATCCTATTTATAATATTATAAATGCGAAAGTTTGTAAGGATGGATAGATGGATGGGTGGATGTTTGTTACTCTTTCACGCAAAAAGTACTCAACGGATTTGGATGAAATTTCGCACACAGATAGTTTATAACCAGAAATAACACATAGAATACATTTTATCCCGATATACTTGCGGGGACAAAACTTATGCGGGTGAAACCGCGGGGCGCATCTAGTAATAAATAAATAATATAATGACTCCTCTGTCCTACAAAGGCAGGCAAAAAGGACCGATTCTGGTGCTTACTTGATATTTATCAAATTGTGCTACAGTTTATATTTATGTAGGTATCTTCTAATACACAATTTAAATAATTTATGTTATCGAAAAGCATTTAATAAGAAGCGTTGATCAATGTAGACCCCAGTTTCAAGAGACAACAACTTTTATTTTACAATAATCTAAATCACGACAGCCTATATTGTTCAAAACCCAATTTCTGTTCTCAAAAGACCTTTAAATACTTGCACAAGGCGACGTCTTATCTGTACGCTCACCACCTGAATTTAAGGAGCTCGCCACCCGAATTTAAGGAGCTCCCCAATCGAAACCATTCACCCAGAATATCAGGAATTTCGCAATATAACATTCACAATAAATTTTCCATTAGCGAAGCCATCCGACCTATGATATGCATGCTAATATTCCTACCACCAGATGTAAGCACATCCTACAGTTAATTTTAATAAAAATTGCGCATTAAAAGTATTATTAATGCGTGTAGTATGGTAATAAAACGATGATGGAATATTCGTGGAGAACATTAAGTACGGAATGGTATTTTTTTCTCTATTGGCTTTTTTATTATACCCACAGGGTGGTGTCGAGTGATGTCAATCTTTAAAGGGGTATAAGAATCAGGACAATAACTTTAACAAAGTTTTATTTTTATCCTTTGTTAAAAAGAACCAGGTTCTTAATAATTAATTACAATCTAGCTTATAAGACTGATAAATAATTTTAATATAACTTATTTTTTTACCTTATAATTATTTTAAAACTTAGAATAGTGTTGATTGTACTTTACACAAGTTCGTTCCACTTTCTTAGAGTCTGATATAATAATATAAACACTTTGTTATATGTGTGTCATTGTCACTATTATGTCTACACTTTCCACACTACACTAACTCAAAAGCTTTTGTTCGTTTTAGTCTTCGCACTATATTTGTTTGGTCTAACAGCTACAAGTTTATTGAAATGCATGCGTGTGTGTAAAAACCAACCCGCACTGGACCCGCGTGGTGGATTACGGTCCACTCCCTCTCACAGAGAGGAGGCCTGTGTCCCAGCAGTGGGAACATTATAGGCTGATTATGCTGTGTGTAAAAAAACGTATAGCGACCATTATAAAGTAGTTATTAAGATTCTGTGCTGCTGGATGAATTAAGTAAAATACATAGATCAACATAACGAAACATGCCACTTTGATTTTAGGATACTTCTGTTCAACATTCTTAACCCTAGAAATGACTTACCATTGAATATTCAATTCGCAATCCACATTTTATGACATCGGGCTCATGGCCGGTTTGGTTATAAAAATGTAATCCGGACATACATATACCAAGGGAATTCGACTAACAGTTAATCAAAGTTTCAAAGAACTTTTCACAGTCCGTTGTGTTTTTTACGTCATAAAAGTATTTGATCAAAACTAAGGCAGTAATATTCAATGGTTTATAAAACGGGTGGAGAAAATTAAGGCTCGTGCAGAGTGGGGCGATATCACGGGCATATTGCTGCCTGCCGCACCCGCGATATCGCGCCAGTCTGCACGAGCCTTTATGGTCCGACGACGTACTAGATAGATAGATAGATATCAGATCAATAAATGTGTTTACATGAATGACAATGTAAATATCCTTTAACTCACTGACGAAGTTTGTTTTAAACACGTCATAATGAAATGAAATGAAATTGTTTATTCTGTAAATAGGATATGAGAATCACTTTTACACGTCATATTAAAAAATAAGCTAGATGGAGTCGACATTTCCTATCTGACTACCCCTGAGAAGAAATGGCGAAACAAACTCAAGGGTCAAAGTCTCTTTTAAAGTCCAGACATAATCTTGGTCAGATCATGTGAGGACCATGTAGATCTATGTCTGAAATGGTCTTTTGAGGAAAGAACCACACAAATTTGAGTGGACCTGTCCAGTCAGTGCAAGCATTTGTCAGTAATCGTGTAGCTCAACTCAAAACTTAAGGAGCTCAACGACTCGACGAACAATACCAAGGAAAGGACAATTGGGTTGGCCGCATAAAGAACTCAAAATGCCAGACCATCATTAAAACTAAGAGAAAAAAAAAAACAACAAGAAATAAATAAAAATGACCCACATAGTGCTCACATTCACAATAATTAAAGTAATATAATATTTTTCAAGGTACATAAATATTCACTTAATTTTGCTTATAATATTCATCAATGTCAATATGTACATATAGTTGTATATAATGATGATTTTGCATAGGATTATTTATTTCAGATTTACATCAAAAGGAAACGTGTGTAGAAACCAGATATTTGCAACTCGCAGTGAGCTACTATGGTGATCAAATTTCAAACAAACTTTCTGTATAAAAAGAGGCATTTAGGTAATTCGATAGTTTACAAATTCATCGACAAAATAATTTATTCACACAATTCCAATCAGATTGTTCACGCATATTAAACACGGCTAAATAGACCAATAATTGACCTCCAAAGTTCGGAAATCATCCAATTTATCTCCATCATTTGAGGAATCATATTTCTGCTCACGTTTCAACTTCGAAAAAATATGTAAGCAATAATGAAGGTCGTAGTTGTATTAGGAAAAACATTAGGACGAAGTCTTATTAGAGAAAATGGGACAGAAATGGGTTCTATTAATTTTATTATGATGCTATTATTCGTGGCGTCTTTGCAAGTAACGATGTTAGCGCTTCGTCTCTCGTCTATCCTAGTTTTCTTGCAAAAAGGATGAGGAAATTTGAGCAGGTGTCTGTTTTTGTGTGTGATAACAGTGTGCTAAATGAAATCTGTGTTCTAATGGTGTGGGTTGTGTTTAGAAAGATGCATACCTAGATCAATTTAGGTTATGGCTAGGAGAGACGTAGGTGATGGGGTTTCTGGTATAGAATTATACATACGTTCTTTCTCCACGTTTGTAAAAAGTTGATCAAAAGATATTGTTTGGACAACGAGACACAGATACAGCCCATGGTCCAAAAAAGTATCCTTTGTACTCTCATTATAACGTAGAAAGCCATTGTTCAACATTGAATATGAATGTAAACCGTGTCCGCGAATACTGAAGTAGGCCTCTAGACTCTCTGTTTAGCATTTTTTTTTCTTAATTCCATCATAACCACGAGTTATTACTATGGAAAATTCAGAAGAAAGAATGTACTTATTAATGTCTGTCAATAAAAGTTAACTATGAGAAAAACCGAGTTAAGCGTAACCCGGAACTGCTTCCAATCGTTCACATGGAATTTATTACTGAACGGTTCATGACGTGGTGTGGAGAAATGTTTATGGCTTTTTCTTTCACAGGCTTAGAATGATAAACATAAACATTGCACCGTAGAAATCCTTCTATAATCAGTCATTTTGTCTTTCGTTTCTAACGATCTTTGTCTAGGTCCTTTTTTATGTAGAAGGATTTCTACGATGCGATGTCAAAAATGGAGAAACGAAATGTCACTTAGTATAGAAAGAGTTGTGTCTATTCTTCGTAGAAATATAAAGCGTCATGCTAAGCCTGCAGGTAGTGGTTCGGTTGTCCGGCAAAACTATAAAGTGAATACGTGAAGGCCATAGTTAAGTTTAGTAAACACAAATAAAGTGTTAGAATTCTAAGATATTGTAATATTGCATACCTGGAATGTAAGAAATGAGGCTTGATGCGATATTACGACACAACTATCGCAGTAAGTAAATATTTTAATCACTTCAAAAGATATTTTAACGTTTAGCTAAATTCCGTTAGTTACAGTTATAACACCTTTATAACACAATCTCATCCCGCATTATCAAAACCCCAGTAACAATTTTTCGCCAAAAATAGCTACTTACAATCCTTTTACGGAAGATAAGAGATTCCAATTACTTCCCAAATTGCTTTCATTGCATCTATAAGTACGTTTTAAAGGGACCCTTCTACGTTTTAGAGGCCCCCCTTCTACATTTTAGAGGCCCGAAGAATGTATGAATATTTTTGTGACCGGATATTGCTTCCAGAAACCCCTTTCAGGCTTTCACTCTATATTTCAAAGGCTCCAGGAATTTACGAGATGAATTAAAGTCTGTGGTAACGAGGAATTAGAGTAGATAGAGTATTGTCTATTCATTTGACGTGTAATTTTAATATTTAATTGCTTTGATGAAAATTCGCAATTTGAAATTGCGTGGTAGTGTTTGTTTACATGAGTTGATAGTAGTAGAGGAGTTCCTTTGTTCAAAGGGGACGACACAATTCCTTTTTGCTCCACCAATCATAGCTTTGTCTCGTTTGAATATTATTGTTACTATAGTTCTACTGGTATAGACAAAACGATTATGTCAATTAATATGAAATAAGCGTAGATAGAACAGCAGTATTACATTTAGGGACTCCTTTTTCTAAGGGGTACGTGAGAGGTACCCAATAAGGTAACTTTCAGCTTAGTCTCTTGGTGACAAGCGCTGTATCCAAAGTGGACGGATTATTTTATTAACGCAATCTGTTTTGCTAGGTAAGAATTGACTCTCAGGCCGCATCCTAAGTATGGATCGCCCGGAGGACACGGTGGAGCATACGGTGGAGGTCTGCCCGGCTTGGGCAGAGCACCGCCGTGTCCTCGTGGAGGCGATCGGCGGCAGAGATCTCTCGCGTCCGGCCCTGGTTCAGGCCATGGTACGGAGCGAGAGGGCATGCGCAGCCGTCACCTCCTTCTGCGAAGCAGTATTGCTCACGAAGGAGGAGGCGGGACGGTTGAGGGAAAGGCAAGTTTCGCGCCCTCTCGCCCCTAGCCACCGCAGGAAACGCCCTGGGCGTCGGGAATCCCGGGCGGATTTCCGGCCACCGTAGGCGCGGGCTTGCGGACGGTGAGCAATGGGTAGCTCACCGTCCGGTAAGGACCAGGCCCGGGTCGACGGCGCGTCGTATTCCACGCGCGCCTCAAAGAGATGTCGTCAGCACAATGTCGGGGTCCACTAGGGGGTCGCGGGAAGGTACTAATGGGTTACCGAGGCCCCCGCAACACAGGCAACGGAAGGAATACGGGTGGGTTTTAGTCAGTAAGAGTCTGACACACCCTCCCGCTCCGCCCAGAGCGGGAGAAGTTATTTGATGGTCCATGGTCAGCAGCGAGGAGTCCTGGGACGTGGTGGTATCCTTCTGCGAAACAGTCACGTCGAACAAGGAGGCTGCGGAAAGGGAGTGGGAGACCTCTTCCACTCACCCTGCCCGCAGCAGACGCACTGAGCGTCGGCGGAGGGCGAACAACGCCCTCTTCCAGCCCCTCTAAATGGGTCCAGGGGCAAAGGTCTCGGGGACACCCGTCGCCCCCCTCATAGCAGGACCCGAGGTGGTGGCGCGTAGTGTACCACGCGTGTGAGGATTTCCAACCCGCCACCAAAAAAAAAGGCACGGTACGCGGGTTTAAGCTTCCTCGAATAAAAGAGGTACGCGATGGGATTCATCTTATAGAAGATGAATCCCATCAACAACCAAACAACCAGACAAACGGACAAAAGCTCTAAACAATCTGTGCCGTCGATTCACAAGCTGTGCCGCTAACTAACGAACACCCCAGCCCCGGCGCGCCCTCTACTTAACAGCGACGGGGCGCTCAAGTTTGTAGCGGAGGACCGGGCGGAGGTCTTCGCTGAGCACCTAGAGCGTCAGTTCCGCCCCAACCCGACTGACGACATCGAACATGTCGCAGCAGTCGAGCAACACCTAGGGGACTATTTCGCAACGCCGATAGCTCCCGATGAGGACCCAATCTTCTTCTCGCCTGGCGCAGTCAGACGCGCCATCCTAAGAACGAAGCCTAGGAAGACCCCCGGTGCTGACGGTATCACCAACACAGCGCTGCGCCACCTGCCGCAGTGGGTTATGGTGGTAAATGGGTTACTGGTATTTAGCTGCATCCGGTTAGATTGGAAGCTGACCCCAACATAGTTAGGAAAAGGCAGGCAGATGATGAGATCGTTTATAACCTGGCTTAACACACATAGGGTACTTTTAATCCCGGTAGTACGCTCCCGTGGGATATTTTCCGACATTCAATCTGGCGAAGCCGCGGGCAAAAGCTTAAAATATAGAAACTAAATATATATAAGCTTAATATATAAAAGCTTAAAGAGTTTAAAATAAAATAAAGTATCCTAAGTTATTCCAAAGCAAAATCTTACGCAGCCGAGCCGTCAATGGGTTTGACGTTCAATTATATCTATGCGAAGCTTACGAGGCTTAAGACCCGTTTTTTACATTTCAGGGACGAAATAAAATTCCCCATGTATATTTTCCGCACTCCGTAATCCATCGTATGCAAACGAATGACAGGATGAAGGTGGTGTTACGAATATTTTTCATAACTCCTTCTAGATTTCGTATGTTTTTCCGAATTAAGCTGACTGAGCTAAATCCGATTACGGGTTTAGCTTTTGTTTTGTAAAAAGTCTGAAATTTTTGATAAAATAGTAAGGACTTAACATCTTGTTTTACTGAATAAATCAAATAGAAATGATTCAATAATAAATGCTTACTATTACAATCAACAATCAAATTCTGTGATATTTTCTTCGTTAATTATACCTCGGATAAGGTAAATATTTGCTACCAAAACAAAGCTCAGCACCCTTGTGTTATGATGTATAATTTTATTAAGAACATGTATTTTATAAATAACCTAGATTTAATTTATAGCTTACAAAAACATATATAAAAAACCTCATTAACCCTGTAATGAAACACGCGAATTAGTACATACTTTTCGTACCTACAGAAAAAACCCATTACCCTTACAAAATAAAGCACAGGCTGTTTCATAGATCCGTAAAAACTTCAGTTACGGCTTAAATTATAAACATTTTTATAAGGCAATACAAGGAAAAAAGATAATAACTCCTTGTGCCAGATGTTCAAAATCGTTGTAGGAATAATACAGATAAAAAAAAACTAAGAAGATATTTACTGAAAACATTAGGAAAAAAACTGTGACCTTATTTCGACGATATACCACCAGCTATATTTGTGTCACTAGACTTTTTTGAAGCACATATTCACTAGTCTTCCATTCTATTTTGCATTGACTACTCAGCCAGTAGTCTCAAACAAATCTAGACTCTGGGCTACTACAGAGAAATCCCTGATGGGAAAACCCAATAACACTTTTCAGGGCCTGTAAATGGAGCACAGTATCTCATGCTTAGCGGTACCGCTTGCAACCTAGTGGTAGTCAAACTGTATCTAGTTGACTAGTGTCAAATAGATGCAGTTTGACTGCCTCATTCGTGAATGAGTCACGGGAATAACGGATACAGTTTAGACCTTTCGAAACTATTTTATTTTAAGGTCAAACTTCAGCGTACTTTTAGGCAGTGTAAGGTCTGTTTCGAGTGCCATATTGTAAAGTTTCATCCTCTTGCTTTCTCGTTTTTTGCAAATATTTCAAGTTAATACAGAATCGCAACGTTTTCATGAATTTTTTTTTCACTCTTGAAGACATATCTACCTTTTGGTGTATAGGTTTTTATAAATGTATGTTTTTATATCTTTTTTATTTAATGGCATAGAAAATACTACACCTACAGTTTCACATAGTCTTGCAAAACTCTTTACAACATATTAAGTGTCATGAAGAGGACAATTTGTAGACTGCTTATGCCCTGATGTCAACTGAGTAAATATATATTCAGACAATGATTGGCAGCATCGACCTTTCTTCTAATGATATAATTCCGACAATGAGTGCCATATGTCTGGTGAAGAGGACCGCTGATTAATATGTTATGAACAGATATTGTGGTTTGTTGTTGTATAACGAAATATAATATCTTTCAAAAAAAGAATCACGGATACTACACTAGAAATCGCAATAAACTCGGACTCCACCACCACCCAGAACCAATTAGGTACGGGAAAAAAAATTGTATACGAAGGAGCGGTACTGTACAACAAATTACCAGATATGATTGTTAATGCACAAAAAAAAATATTTTTAAAGAAATTTAATGTTAAATATTTAAGTTAAAAAATAATGAACAAAAAATACAAAAAAAATGCCTGTAAATTATTTATAAATCTTTTGTATTGAATTTATAAATTTTAGAAGTCTAGTTTTCAATATTTCTGTTTTCCTTTTATTCACTCACGTAGGCATTACGCTACCTTGTAACTGTATGATTTATTTGTATTCTCATATTGGTAAGTGAGTTATTTGTGTCCTTTATGAGCTTAAATTCTAAACCTAAATTAAAATTAAATACTTCTAAACCGATAACTGGTGAAATGTGGGTGTTACTATTGGTATATCTCTACCTAACGTTTCGGGGATTATCTGCTGGCGTGATGTTATGGATTGTTATCTAATGGTTGTAATGTTCTTTGTAAACTATTCTACTATGGGGCAGGTCCTAATGTACGTACCCACTAAAACACCACGCTTGGGACGATAAAAACTAAAGTGCCGATCATAGACAGAATCATGATTTTATGACCATATGTACATCATTATTAGACAATTAATTAACAGCGAGCACTGGTCGTCAGCACAAGTGTAGGGGTCCACTAGGGCCGATGCCTGCTGGGGTCGTGGGAAAGTTCTAAAGTGTTACCAAGGCCCCTCGAAACACAGGCAATGGAAGGAACACGGGTGGGTTTTAGTCAGTAAGAGTCTGACACACCCTCCCGCTCAGCCCAGAGCGGGAGAAGTGATTTGATAATTTCCAAACCCAATAAACCAAGAGGGGTTGATTTTATATGTGTTATTGTCTCCTCAAGAACATTTCTGTATCAATTAACAACGATTAAATAATAATTTTGTTTTGAACTCATTAGTTCTGTATTAAAATATTATAATATCAACATTCTTATTTTAGTTTGAAGATAAGAATATTCTTTGCATACAGGGTGTAACCCTTCACGAAGCCGTCATCCACGCATTCTGTACATCAAACTAAATAATAATAATAATAAAGGCTTAATAAAAAGCTTAATAAATGAAATAATAATACAGTTTATTTCTCTCATCAAGGTGCATTGTTACAGTAGTGTGTATTTACAAATTTGCCTTAAGCTAAACCTTCGTGAGAACTGGAGTCTGAACTAGGTTCGGGACCTGTATGACAGATCTCCAGGCTCACCCCCTTTGAACATTCATTTATCACATTTAGCGGCGTCTTGATACAGTTTATTCATATTACTATTAGCAAACAGTTTAGATAGAGAGGTAAAATTTTACTATAATAAAAGGTGGTTCTAATTGTGAAGTGTAATGTAAGGTGATGTTATTGTAGTATTTTGTGAGTAGTGTAGTGTGGGAATGTGTGAGGGTGTTGTGTGTATGTGAATGTAAGTCCTGTATGAGAGTTTGTGTGTATACTATAGTATCTACGGGTGGGAAGTACGTTCAAAATTATTTAAGGGTTTGGATGATACTTTCTGTACTTTCATAGTCCATATCCAGCAGCCAGTTCCTTACAGTATTTTTGCATTTATATTTAACCATAGAGTACATATGTAAGATTGAATTAACTTTGTTGTATACATAAGGACCAAGGAAGTAAAAGAATCGTTGAGCTAGCTTTGAATGAACAAGAATGGATGAACACACTTTATGCTTTCGTCTCAAGACTTCAAACTTTTCGGGATTATAGGAATTGCGGGAGTGCAAATAGCTTTGTGTAAAAATTATTTCTGGGATAACTTTCATTTTTGGTGTGAAAATTAGCGGTAGTGCGCAATGTAACACATACTTTTTTTTTTGCTAGGAAATTATCAAATAACTTCTCCCGCTCTGGGTGGAACGGGAGGGTGTGTCAGACTCTTACTGACTAAACCCCACCCGTGTTCCTTCCGTTGCAAGGTGCCTCGGTAACCCTTTTGGACATTCACGTGACTCCGGCAGGCATCGGCCCTAGTGGACCCCTACACTTGTGCTGACGACATCTCTTTGAGAAAAGAAGAAAGAAAGAAAAGAAAGAAAATTAATTTATTTGACCCAGGTTAAGGCACACAATATTCATACAAAAACAAAAAACAGAAAGTAGTTAGAACAGTATTGTGTGCCTCACGGCTGCACCAAGAGGCGAGGCGCGCGGAGAACACAACTCGCCGTCAACCCGGGCCTGGTCCTTACCGGACGGCGAGCTACCCGCATTGCTCACCGTCCGCAAGCCCGCGCCTACGGTGGCCGGTAATCCGCCCGGTACTCCCGACGCTCAGGGCGTCTCCTACGGCGGCTAGGGGCGATAGGGCGCGAAATTCGCCTTACATGCACATACATGCATAACATTGTGCTTATGGGTGCATGCAACGGTACAGAGATCGCGGGAGTATTTAAGGTTAACTTTTAACATTTAAAATTTGTTTTCGTAAATAAAATATTAAATAAAACTTGAAAGTTTGAACTTCCGTAACCAGAAGATTCCCAGCCAGTCTATTTTGTATAAATCTCACCTTCAAAACTTAGGCGAGTTAAGCGGAAAGTGAGTTGTAATTCCGCCTTGTGCTAGGTGTGACACTCCCGAGGTGGCGGCGCGTAGTGTTCCACGCGCGCCTCTATTGGACGTCGCTGTGGGAGTTTTACACCTCATTCCGCCCCGCGGGCCTGAGGTGGCCCACAATGACGGGCGAGCCCCGGATCGCGGAAGACGCACCAGATCCCATGATCCCCGGTGCAAGTGTGGGAGGGGAACACCGGGGTGGTTTTTATTCAGTAAAAGTCTGACAGACCCCTCCGCCCGCCCCAGGGCGGAGGACATCCATAAGGACTACCCAACCAGAAAAAAAAAAACAAAAACGGGATGACACTATTGACAGACCACTTCAAGCTCACTTCACCCAATTTTTCACAGTGATATTTTTACAGAATGTATATTATATATTTTATCTGGAAAAAAATATATATATCATAACGGGAAGACCAAGTGACTCTCTCAGTTTCCGTAAGGGTTTTTTTTACACCCGTCAGAATAAAACTGAAACAATCCACAACAGAGCGGCTATTTTATTTGAGCCTGCTACGCTCCTGATACGGTCAGTGAAATTGCATGGTGTAACTGCCAGAGGCTCGATAAATGTTCGACAATACTGGCCTGTGACGTCACAATATGGCAATTTTAATGAACCGTGTAAGAGCACCCCCTTATACACCGTTTGTCCACCGCCCCCGTCAAAGCGACGTCAACGAGAAACGAGATTATTTGAACCGAACGACCCGGTGACGGCGATCATTTGTCCACCGCGATCAAACTCGGTGGTTCAGTCAAACTCAAACTAATTTATTTCAAATAAACCAAATACAATACACTTTTGAATTGTCAAGGGGTCGGTCAGACAGAAAGAAAAAGCTAGTTGCCCATTCCGGACCGTAGTTGGGTACCTATGGAGAAGATTGGGCATGAAACTCCACGAACACTCTTTTAAATCAAAATATGGTTATAAAACATTGATTGCGTCATTCATGTTGAAATTATACGTGTGAAAACGATGCAGAACGTCAAAAGCATCCGTAATAAAAGATAAAAAATAATAAAAACAGGACAAGTGCGAGTTGAACTCGCGTGGCGAGGGTTCCGTACGATGTTATCTACCATGTTTTTAACACCAAGATAATTTATCCCGAGAACAAACTTAACATTGTAGTTGAAATACATTCCACATTCCAGCTGCAAATGTAAGTTCGTACGCACAATATTGAGAGATTTACCATGCTATTTTAACACCATAGACTTCGTATAGTAGTCTTAGTATTCCTGTTATCTATAAGTGAAGAACTATTTTCCGAAACAAAATCAAAATTTTAGGTTCATTAGTTTCGGTCTGGTAATGGTAAATTTTCATCAATATTCTAAACTTTAAAACTATTTTAAAATAAATATAAAAAAATATATTTGAGACCCTCACAACAAACCCTTTCATTTGATATGTCACAAGGTTTACAGTCAAGACAAAACATTTTTTTTACATTTTTAATTTGCCCCCCAAAAGTATGGGGTTCCCCATATTCAGAAGTCATTTATTTACGTTATACTCGTACGTGTATGTTTGGGTCACAGAAATTCATATTTGTACCAAATTTTAACAAATTGGCTGGAGCAAATTGGCTGTGACAGACGGACAGACAACCAGCCAGACAGACATACGAGTGATCCTATAAGGGTTCCGTTTTTCCTTTTGAGGTAGGGAACCCTAAAAACAATTCAAAAAATTAATTTAATTTAAATAAGCCGTGGCAGCTAAGCGATGACCCTACTGACGGCGCCCGGTCACGAACATGACACATAGATTAGCACCATTCAGCTCAACTATTTTGAAGGGAACTAAATGATCCAACACACGCGTCATCATCAGCGAGGCATTACAGTGAGCATGATATACTCTCAGCCTCCATGGCACATTCAAGTCAATGAAAGACGTATCCAGTAAATGGTAGCGTTGTAGTAGTGTAGTGCGGGATCTCATGGCGACATGGAGAGTGTGACTGTCGCAACCCAGTGCTGGGCACGCCACGATTGCGCCAATAAGTCCCCTCTGTCAGGAGCTGCTAGAGAGGCGCTACGGCGTCCTCACCTTCCGCTTGACACAGGTCCTCACCGGACACGGCAGCTTCGGGAGGTTCCTGTGTTGGATAAGGCGGGAGGAAACGCCCGGGTTTCACCACTGTGTGGATCGCCCGGAGGACACGGTGGAGCATACGGTGGAGGTCTGCCCGGCTTGGGCAGAGCACCGCCGTGTCCTCGTGGAGGCGATTGGCAGCAGAGATCTCTCGCGTCCGGCCCTGGTTCAAGCCATGGTACGGAGTGAGAGGGCATAGGCAGCCATCACCTCCTTCTGCGAAGCAGTAATGCTTGCGAAGGAGCAGGCGGGACGGTAGGCGCGGGCTTGCGGACGGAGAGCAATGGTCACCGTCCAGTAAGGACCAGGCCCGGGTCGACGGCGCGTTGTTTTCCACGCGTGCCTCATTGGGATATCGTCAGCTCAGTGTAGGGGTCCACTAGGGCCGATGCCTGCCGGGGTCGCGGGAAGGTACTTAAGGGTTACCGAGGCCCCTGGCAAAACAGGCAACGGAAGGAATACGGGTGGGTTTTAGTCAGTAAGAGTCTGACACACCCTCCCGCTCTGCCCAGAGCGGGAAAAGTTACTTGATGATGTCCCACCAAAAAAAAAGCTGTTCTGCAAGGAATGTTAAAAAAGGACCCCACTAAAGCCTTCAGTCGAGCGTGATCCCCAGGAAAACAGTTTTGTCGACGAATTCTAGTTTCTCTTGATTCAATACTGTCTCACAATTACTACTTTTAACAGTAACGTTTTTTTTTCCATTTAATATGAACCGTGAACCAATTTTGGACCTGCAGTAGGCGTTATTTACGTCGTCAAGATGATGTTTGTCTATTCATTTAAACAATTAAAATTGAAAATTCAGGGGCCGGGATCTCGGCGCTCACGGGCGTGGACATGCAACCATAGCAAATATTTATGTATCGCTACTTCGGCGTCATCATCTCGTTCGCGTTGACGGTGGCGGTGTACAAACGCTTTTACACCAGTAGGTACCCAAAAAGCCGGAAGTGGGATAATACAGTTTGACCTATTGCAAGCCGCAAACCACAATACTATAAATAATAAAGGAGATTTTAATTACAACGGAATTACATCGTTTAAACATGCAATGGTACTATAATTATAAAGTGATATAATTTATGTTTCGTAATATTCACCGCAGATGTGTTTGTAAAGGTTTTAAAATGTTTGTTTTAATTAAAATTTTAATGTAGCAAGGCTTGAATATGATAAATGTGTGTAATTTTAATGTCTGTTATCATAATTATCTATATGCTTAATTATCTTTATTTATTTATTTATGAATCACAGCTGAATTAATTTTGATATTTTAATAGCAAAACTGGATTAATCAATGTTTACATAATGACTCTCGCTGACCACTATACTACTAGAAACCTAGAGACTTAGCTTAAAGAAGTAACCAATTTATCTACAAAGTCAAACAGCTTTTTTGCGGTGCTATTTAATTCTTATTTTATTTCGGCATCTATCTACAAATAGTTTATCCTCGCATCTCTACTTTGGCCTTCAATAACGCCCAGTATTCATGTAATAAAATCATTTAAAACCACTATTATGTCCATCCTACTTCTCATCTTGAGCTAACTCCCATTAAGTCTTATCTAAGTCCTGTCGAGCCAATTGAGCATTGAGCATTGAACATGAAGATGAAATACGTAAGTAATAGGTTTGAACTCTTACGAAATATGTCGACATTCACGGTGTGTCTAAGCTAGATAGTTGGACATTGATCATTGGACACGAAAACTGCTCGTAATATTGAAATCGAATGTGGTTAACGTGGCCAGTCAGTTGAGGTATTGAGCTTAAGTTACTAGCTTACATAATGACGCTTCTTACTTTCATAGCCGACCGTATCATCGCTTACCTTAAGGCGCAAAAGTATGATTGTAGTGACTTTTAAATATGTTATTACGCCTTCATATAATGCAAGTAAGTTATGCAAAAAATATGTTAAACTAGAAAGCATTCACATCAATTCTACATGTGAATATTTAAGTAATGTAGTTATATACTTAATGAAATAAATTTAGGAAGTACTTTCTACCGAAACAAAAAAAACGATATTACTTTCAAGCTACTTAAGATACCTATATCTTATTATCTATAATTATATCTTTACATAATCACATAATCAGCCTATGATGTTCCCACTGCTGGGATACAGGCCTCCTCTCTGTGAGAGGGAGTGCGCCGTAATCCACCACGCGGGCCCAGTGCTGGTTGGCAGATGTCACATGTCTTCGAATTAGAATTTTTGGTTCTAGGACATGCCGGTTTCCTCACGATGTTTTCCTTCACCGTTTTGAGAGCAGTGGTGGTGAAATAATTTACACAAAGTAAAGCGCCTGTCTGGGTTCGAACCTACGGCTTACAACTCGTAAATCGCGGCCGTTACCACTGGGCCACCACTGCTCAATATATCTTTGATTAATAATAATTATATCTTTGATTTTTTTAAATATTCATAAATTCGTTACTAAAAATAAGTTCTCCCTATGAAACCAAACGGCGGCGCGGCGTAAGCGCGGCACACATTTGTATGAGTCAACGGCGATTACCTGACCCGTTTTTTTTATTTTTGGGAGGGAATACATCAAATAACTTCTCCCGCTCTGGGCGGAGCTGGAGGGTGTGTCAGATCTTACTGACTAAAACCCACCCGTATTCCTTCAGTTGCCAGTGTTGCCAGGGGCCTCGGTAAACCTTTTGTACCTTCCCGCCACCCCAAGGTGAGATGGTGGTCAAACGCAACCTTTCATAACTAAAAAAAATATAGATAGATATCGATTACTTTTAGAAATGATGCATTACTAATACTTTCTCAAGCTAAATGTTCCACCCATTTTATCCAATGCAGGTAAATTTTCGAAAATCCTTTCATCATGTACCTCACTCTACACATTCTGTTTTTTTCAGTGTTGTTATCTTCAGTGGTTTAGGCAATATATTGTCCTGTCAGTCAGTTAGTCACAGTGTTTAAGTAAAACGTGTCGTTCGTGTGTGTCTGTGTGACCACGTGGCGCAACAGATATTGATCCGGTTTTCATCAAATTAATTCCGGAAAGTTTATATGCATAAAAAATAATATTAAACTACCATATAATAAAGAGATCTCCATAGCGCCTAGTTTAGTAATATGACGTAGACCTAACATTATGCTTTATGGCGATGTTTCACCAGAGCTAGCTAATGTAAGACCACGATCCCGTCAACCCAGATTTGCGTCATTAATGGCCGTAGAACTCCAACTAGCACAAGCCATTGCATCGTAGGAGTCCACAAATAATTCAAGCAGCCCATTGTGGCTACACAGCAGCGGCCATTGAGAATCGGATGTGGTATACCGCACGAGTTTCACCCTCATCTTATATAAGGGACGTCGCAGTACGTCGACTACGTGCTGCATACTGGTCTGGCTTTATTGGAGAACTTTTCAATAAAGTTTTAGGCGTTGTGAAAGGAACAGAGATTGTAGGTCAAATACAAAGAATTCATGGACCTATCGTATTTGTAACGTGTTGATTCCGGTAAAAACAGTAGGTTTCTTCACCGGTAAAGGTTTATTTTAGATTTTTGGAATTTCCCTTTGCCAACAATTCAAGCATTGTTAGAGATATTGGATATATTTTTAGTATGGTTGTGGTTATTTAACTGTCCACGTAGATACAGTTTGCATTTTTTTCTTTACAAACGGAATAGTACCTACCTACCCACATTTTTCAATCCAAATGAGGCCGTCCCAAAAGTTGATGTTTTATCCGTAAACTTGTTAATGAATAAACGACGATCCCCTTTGAGAAAGACGACCATCAACAGTGGGCTTGGAACAAAACTAAAAAGAAGACTTAAACAACTAGACAACATCAATCGAACTTTTATTCCCTGCCGAATTGCGAGTGAATTGAACTGAGACAGTAGTTTCTAGGACGTTATAACTTTAAAGTGTTCTAATTTATGAGTTCTTTTAATAACATAATTGTTCATTCTTACATTCGTTAGAGAATGTGAGAATGAACATTAATGGGGCTAGTGGCTAAGTAATAACACCCGCATAGGTCGATCGTTCAGGTTATGCTACGCTTGCCGCGGCTGGTGCGTGAATGGGAAAGCATGTTAAACCGCTCTAGCGATTATTTGTAGATCTTTGACAGTTGTTACGGGTCGTCAGAAGCCCGAAAGTCTGATATAACCAGTTTTACCAAGGGGTATCGTGTTACCAGTGTGTGTGAGAGCAGTAGTGGCCCAGTGATAAAGGCCACGGCTTACGAGTTGTATGTCGTGGGTTCGAACACAATTTCATCACCACTGCTCTCAAAACGATGAAGGAAAACATCGTGAGGAAACCGGCATGTCCTAGAACCAAAAATTCAAAGACATGTGACACCTGCCAACCCGCACTGGGCCCGCGTGTTGGATTACGGCCCACTCCCTCTCGATGAGTGAAGTCCTGTATCCAGCAGTGGGAACATTATACGCTGATTATGCATTATGCATCGTGTTACCCAGTTAATGGGTTGTGGAGGTCAGATAGGCAGTCGCTCCATGTAAAATACTGGTATTCAGCTGCAACCGGAGACTGGAAGCCCAACATAGTTGGGAAAAGGCTAGGTAGGTGATGATTCTTACATTCGATACCTATATATAGTTCATGTAACTTTGACGTTCGAAAAGTCCTAATTCTCAGCCTAGTTTGAATAAATGACTTTTGATTTTGATTTTTTTGATTTTGATCATGATCATCATTTCCCTGTCCTTATCCCAATTTATTTGGGGTCGACACAGCATATCTTGTTCTTCCATACATCTCAAGTCACTACCTTTTTTACACATGATGATTTAAAGTATTTTTGTGGTTTCAAGTTTTGCGATATAGCCCGAAGAATTGCCCTTAAGTGGCAGTGGACAGGGCACATTGCTCGCAGAACAGATGGCTGATGGGGCCGAAAGGTTCTGGAGTGGCGACCGCGTACCAGAAGACGTAGCGTTGGAAGGCCTCGTACATGGTGGACCAGTGACCTTGTGAAGGCCGCAGGAATCCGCTGGATGCCTGAAGCACAGAACCGATCGAAGTGGCGGTGCTTGGGGGTGGCTTGGGGGTGGCCTATGTCTAGCAGTAGTCTTTGGTTTGCGTCTTTCGGCTGAAATGAAGAAGAATAACAATAAATATGGTGATATGACTTTTCTATTCTCCTAAAACCATACTTCACATAGCGATCGTTTTAGAATTTATTTTGTTACTTGAATTACATATAACCATACTATACCACAGTCTTGATAACCTTGTTTAGTCTCTACTTGGTCAAGCTTCAGAAGATTTTCAAATATTGTGTCTTACAAGCACTAACCTAATCGATAGTCCGTCAGTTTCCAACTAGTCGAGATACAGTCCACGTCTTCTCGGAGATACTGCTAAGTGCTTTTAGTTATACAATTATCGATTGGTCTATATATCAGCTGAAACTAAGGCATAATTGCATATATTTTGGTTAAGGTAGGTACCTACACTTGATTTAACATAAAATAAATGAAGTCGGTTAAAATTATCAAAGAGTTTCTTGTTAAAAAACAGCCTGTACATACATATAACGAATAAATACATTAAAAAAAAAAAACATTTTCATACAGCATTTCCCGATGACCAAAACGTATTGAAGCATCACTGAAAAAAAAATTACTACCATCCTTGAATATTCCCAAAAATGCTCCCAAGACCAACATCAAAAGGTGAACCGGAAATTATTTCCTACATACGTAATTTTAAGTTCAAATATATTTTCGTATCATGTGATCCCCGAGTAATTTTTCTGTATAAGGGGTACGCTATCAAAAGCTGGCGGTACATACGACTTTTTTTAAGGGTTCCGCAACCAATTAGCAAAAATGGAACCCTCATAATTTCATGTCCGTCTGTCCGGATGTGATACAGCCATTGTCCTCGGAAACCATTAGCACTATATCGATGAAGATTGGAAATAATGTGTATTCTCTACATCGCTAGACAATGGTTTTGTAAAACAAGGAAAAAATCATTAGGGGTGGCACTCCCCATGCAACCGAGGGGGGTATTGTTGAATGTATAGTTAAAAAGAGTATGATGTTTCTAAGTCACGTTGCTTTAAAAGTCGTCTTTGAGATGTTGTAGAATACTTTCGGTTACAACCGTATTGTTTTTTCGAGAAATATCGAGAATACTATGAAGTACAGGTCAGGTGCGTAGTACTCGCAACCAGCGTGCGTGTATAACCAGATGTAGGAACGTAAACGAAGCAAGAGGTGTATGGAGCGTAGCAGGTGGCGTTTTATAGTTTCTGCCTACCCTTAGAGGAAGAAGGCGTGAGTTTACGTATGTATGTACTATGAAATAATAACTTATTTTTGTGGGATAAACTGTGCATGCGTCAATATTTATCCCGACTACGGAACCCGGTACGCGGTTCGACAAGCACTTGGCCGGTTTTTTTTTTTATTAAACCTTTTTGTGCTCGGTCTCTGTCAGTCGCAGACGCTTTTGATCTTGCTCTATAGATGCACTGGTTTTGCTTAAGAGGGTCAAACGTTGTGAAGAATTTATTATGATAAAAATATTACTATTTTTTAGCTGCCTCGTGGTGCGACCACTTGTCGCAAGCGCTACTGCTGAGCATGAGGTCCTGGGTTCGATTCCCGGGTCGGGCAGTGTTATTGGGTTTTTCTATCTGGAATTTCTCAGTAGCAGCCCGGAGCCTGGATTTGTGCCCGGTTGATGGCAATAGGCTCGCCCCCTATTACATGGGACTTAAAAACATAACTGGTGAAATGTGGGTGTACTACAGGTACCTACACCTCTGCCCAACCCTTCGGAGAAACAAGGCGTGATGTTATGTTTATTATTTTTTATGTTTTACAGATGTTGTTTTTATTGTTGCAAAGTTTATCTAGTTTACGGGAATTTTGATCAGCAGTTCAGTTCTTAGGTGTAATTTTTAATAACATATATAATTTATTAAAATCAATCTACCTAGCCTTTTCCCAACTATGTTAGTGTCAGCTTCCAATCTATCTGGATACAGCTGAATACCGACTGCTTATTATCTGACCTCAACAATCCAGTTACTGGGTAACACGATACCCCTTACTAAGTCTGATTGTCAGATTGGCTTCCGACTACCCGATCTATGAACGACAGCCGGGAGCAACGGGTTAACGTGCTTTCCGCGGATTGGTCTCGATTTATAATGGACGGTCACCCATCCACGAGCAGACCGTGATAAGCATAACTTAACTTTCGATCGACTCGTGCAACTGTTGTCATTAAGCCCACGA
This sequence comes from Atethmia centrago, assembly GCA_905333075.3. Classification (NCBI taxonomy): domain Eukaryota; kingdom Metazoa; phylum Arthropoda; class Insecta; order Lepidoptera; family Noctuidae; genus Atethmia; species Atethmia centrago. The sequence continues at coordinate 6,220,380 of HG995375.1, forward strand.
GGCTTACTGATAACAGTCGGACGGGTAAAAAAATATATATGTAGGGATATACGTATATGAATCATTTGTAAGATAAAAATTATTCATTTTATGGTTGATTATAAAGATTGAGACATAAAAGTGCAGTTCGAAGGCTATTGTTATTTTCTCCATACTAATCTCCACAGAAATCTTCGTCAATTCAATTGATTGAACAGTCCCAACAGACTATTACTTGAATTCTATTCAAAGAAGCGACGGTTTTGGTGGATTTAAACGATCATTTATCTATAGAATCCAGCTCGATTGACCAACATAACCAACCCAAGAATACCACTAAATCTGTTAATAGTATAAATCAACGGATAGCCCATGAACACTTGACTAAAATGACGATATATCACTTTAAGGGACCTTAAAATCAAGGTCAAAATCAAAATATTTCTTTTATTTTGTTTAATTCAATCCATCCTCATTCAATTCAGTAAGTTTATCTAAGGAGTGGATTTGCCTAATTGGATAAGATAGTAATAATTGTTTTTGCGAATCTAAAAACAAGGAGTTTAAGGAAGAAATGTTGAGAAAATCTGAGATGGTTACGTGGCTATGCCATAATTATAAAATGAAAAAGTTCTACCCTGTGTCTGTTAAAAGGTATCTACTTATTTTATTTCGGATTTCCTTTTCTAACCTAAATTTGCCTTAATTTTCAAGAAATGAATTTCACAGTAGCATTCCGGAGTTTAGATTTTGCCCGTTTGATGGCAATAGACTCGCCCCCTGTCATGTAATTTGCCTTTTGCCAATACACTTGACTACTAAAAACATCATAATAATCAGCCTATAATGGTCCCACTGCTGAGGCAAAGGCCTCCTCACTTAGAGAGAGTGGGCTGTGATCAGCCACGCGGGCCCAGTGCGGGTTGGTAGATGTCACATGTCTTCGAATTTTTGGTTCTAGGGCATTAAACGATTTAAAAGCTGTATTAAAACCAAACTTTGTAAAAAAGGGTACTATAAAATTTCAGATTATTTAGAAGACAAAAAAGCTTGGGATTGAGCTGCTCGCTCTGATAAGCTTTGTGCTAAAACCATAAAATTTGATATTTAAATTATGCAAAATCATCATTATATACAACTATATGTACATATTGACATTGATGAATATTATAAGCAAAATTAAGTGAATATTTATGTACCTTGAAAAGTATTATATTACTTTAATTATTGTGAATGTGAGCACTATGTGGGTCATTTTTATTTATTACTTGTTGTTTTTTTTTTCTCTTAGTTTTAATGTTGGTCTGGCATTTCGAGTTTTTTATGCGGCCAACCCAATTGTCCTTTCCTTGGTATTGTTCGTCGAGTCGTTGAGCTCCTTAAGTTTTGAGTTGAGCTACACGATTACTGACAAATGCTTGCACTGACTGGACAGGTTCACTCAAATTTGTGTGGTTCTTTCCTCAAAAGACCATTTCAGATATAGATCTCCATGGTCCTCACATGATCAGACCAAGATTATGTCTGGACTTTAAAAGAGACTTTGACCCTTGAGTTTGTTTCGCCATTTCTTCTCAGGGGTAGTCAGATAGGAAATGTCGACTCCATCTAGCTTATTTTTTAATATGACGTGTAAAAGTGATTCTCATATCCTATTTACAGAATAAACAATTTCATTTCATTTCATGCCGATTTCCTCATGATATTTTCCTTCACCAAAATCAAAAGTCATTTATTCAAACTAGGCTGAGAATCAGCACTTTTCGAACATCAAAGTTACATAAGACAGTCTCCCAAAACACACCACCCTTCACCACTTCCTAGTGCTTTAGCTGGGAAGAAGAAGTGGCGCAACATACTCCCCAGCAGCACTGCTGTCTGTTTAATTAGAAAAATTATTGAATTCTATACAATAGTATGCAAAATAATTTACACTACATGCAAACACCGTTTTTGAGAGCAGCGGTGATGAAATTATTTTCACAAAGTAGGTAAAGCCTGTCTGAGTACGAACCCACGACCTACGATTTGTAAGTCGGGGCCGTTACCGCTGGGCCACCACTGATCTTACTCTACTGCTCTCACTACAAACATAATAATGTCTAACCTACGTATACGCCTTTATAGACAGACGGAATTTACTTGTAATCTTCTGATTCGTTTCCAAAATAATACATCTCAAACACAATCATCAAGTAAGTGCCACAGCCAAAGGTTCTACTTTCTCTTCATTATGAAATTCCTTATCAAAGGAAGGTCATTCCCTTTGTTCTTATACCTTCAATATACCTAATCTAGTTCCCGATTCGAACCCCTAATCAAATCCTTGGTTCCTATCTGAATATTGAAGTTGAGAATTTCATTCCAATCAAGATACAATTCTATTTTAAATGAATCTACATGATAGAAATAAGCGTCCCTATTCTGAGTCAATGTGAGAAAAAACTTTTTGAAAATCGATCAAAGAAAACGAATTGGGGTGAACAACAATGTAAATTGTAAAAAAGTTATTGCAATCTCAAATACTACTTTATTCGTTTCAAATCTTTGCCCTAAACTTACGAAGAAGACGGTGCAATGAAAAGAATCCTAGGATTATCACGTCCAACATAGAAGCTTGAAATTTAATTGATTCAGAGTCAATGGATTTTCAATTCAAATGTCAAGGGCATTAGGATCAAATTCGTGTATATTCAAAAGGGAGAAAATGCCATTCTCTGGATGACAATTGCTTTGCCCGATACGGGAGCCTAGAGAATTTTATGACCACAGGATTCTTCTAAATCCGTGGATTTGAAAGTTCGCGAAGGCTTAGTGAAGTCTTTCCAGTTTTATTCCTAAATTGTTTCCATAAATATACATAGGTACGTATTTTGTGTAAAAGGTTTATTTATTACCTCGTAATCGTGACACGAAATTGGAAATATAATTTATTAGACTTCTGAATTTCAATTTCAAGACGATGATGATTTTTATATATAAACTGAAATAAAAATGATGTCAGACTTTTGAAGCTACAAAAAGTACTTTTAAGTTTTTTTTTTTGCTGTGTATCAAGAGAGTTATAAAAGCTAGTAGATTAGCAATGATTTATCAAGATGAAACATTGAACAATCTGTTAAAACACGAGCTCCACAATCGGCTGATGGCACCGATAATCGCAATCAACCACTTAATTCGGGCTTTAATAAACGGAGATTAAACGTGGAACTGAACACTATTTGCTAATGAACTGGCAACACGCGCGGCGACGGCCCATGTCGCTGTAATCAAACATAATGAACGATGTTAATTGATTTAATTGAGCCATGGTACCGTCTGACGTAGGTAGGTACGTGTAATTCAAATGCAGTTGTCAAAGTAATTTTGAGAACAATTTGCTAATGAATACAATAGAATAGAAAATGTACTTTTGCATAGAATGTAGGTATGTATACCTACATTCTATGCAAAAGTACATTTTGTACTTACTACTACTACGTATTAATCAACTGTAGGTGAGTTGTTTCGAAATAATGTTTTGTTTCTAAGAAGAACTCACTAATTTTGTAACACACTGGTGCCGATTCCCTTGTTCACAAACTAAACTAAATTTAAGTTCAGTGCATCTTTTTCTTTCTATTTCATTAAGAAAAGGACAGAAGATTAGTTTAGTTTAGTCCTGACAAATTAATCAGCGCATGATGTAAATTGACGTAATTTTAGTAGGCAAGTTGTAATTTTAGTAGCAAGCAAGTAATCACGTCTAAACTTGTATGGAGTAGTGACAGGCGCTGATTAATTTGACAGGACTAAACTAAAACATATATTCTGTTCTTTTTTTAAGACGCTGACAACACCTAAACCGCGGTCACTGTCAAATTCCATAGAAAAGAAAGAGAAGCGCGACGACACAACGCTTGTAATTTATTGCAAAATATGAAGTAATTATCTATTTACTCAAAATTGAGTTGTGTAATCGAAAATAAAAAACAACCAAGTTCTGCATTCAAATAAGACGTTCACCAGGTTCTGGGAAATATGTTCAAAATGAACATATATTTTTTCCGCTACCACAAACTATACAGATTTGGCAATTTTTTTTCTTAAGTGAAGCCTATTTTGGTCAATTGGGTCCTTCAGCGCCTTAATGAAATAGAAAGAAAAAGATGCACTGAACATAAATTTAGTTTAGTTTGTGAACAAGGGAATCGGCACCATTATCAACAAACACAATCTGAATGATTTTGAAGTATATCGCTAATCCATTGCTTCATATGATCGAATAATTTGTCTGCTTAACAACTTCAATAACGCAATGAATGTTGTTGAACTGTCAAAACTGAAACACGTTGCTTCAAATAGACAGTTGTTATTGTTTTTGTAATTATATTTGTTTGGTTATAAGTTTATTTATTTATTTATAAAGAAAAAAGAAAAGAAAGAAAAATTGTTTATTCTGCACAAACAAAACGCACATTACAAAAATTTACGTAAAATAAACACATATACAAAGTAGCTAAAAGCCTCGTAATCAATCAATTTAAGTTTGACAATCCTGTCGATTACGTAATATTTACTCTGTGTTGCGACACTGGCAGACGACAACCAATGACATAACATACAATCATAACACAAAGTAGTAAGTAAAGTAGTTATAAGTATAAAAATATGTGTTAAGTAGGTATGTTAAAACTGTTTGTACCTAGTCCCCGAAGTTTCATCAGAAAACCAGCGTCCGACAGCACCTGTCTAGCTAAAATGAACCTTTTTGGAGCAGCCGTGAGGCACACAGAGAATATTGTTGTTAAAATACTATTGTCACTTTTTAGGGTTCCCTACCTCAAAAGGTAAAACGGAACCCATATAGGATCACTCGTGTGTCTGTGTGTCCGTCTGTCACAGCTAATTCTCTTTGAATCTACTCGACCGATTAGGTAAACACGAACTTATAACGTAAATAAATGAGTTTTGGTGGGAATTGGTCACTTTTGGGGCAAATTAGAAAGGTGAACGGCAGATTTCGTACACCTTACTTTTTTTGTTGTTTTGTTATAGAATTTGTACCACATATTAAGGCAACTAAGCCATTTATTTTCATGTAAGTGTACTATTTTTAGAAGTTCGGATTAAAAATAATATTTAAAAAAAGATTTTAATAACTACACGTAATTTAGTCGTAAACTAAACGCAGTTATGTTGGTATTTAAGCTATGCTTATGCTACCCGACCTGCCTCCTTCTTAGATGAAGTAATATTAAGAATTAATTAATTAGAAATAAAATAAATGTACAAAAAAAAACTATTAACTGTATTGTTTTATTTATCTACACTCAAAACCCCATCAGGACTTCATCATTATCAAACTTTTGCAGTCAGCTGCTGGACAGATATCTCCTAATGCACTCCGCTGAGTAGGTACAATCCTCATCTCAATTTACCTACTTGATAGTACATAAAACACATAATAGCGACAAGCAATCTAGAACATATACTTTATTACCGAATCAATGTTTATGTGCCTATAAGTAACAATTTACATTGGTACACTAGTACTTAACCTTAAAAATAAAACTGTTTATAACTTTTACGTCCCGAGTTCTGAAAATCCAAGAATTTAAAAAAGGCTTGTCTATCGTATTAACTACCAATTAAAACAAAAAATATCCCAAAACAAGAAATTTTATTAGCTGTACAAAAGTCCAATACAAGCCTGCCGTTCGCCTTTAAAAAAACGTTTTGCATTCTGTATGTGATATATCAAATTAAAGGGGCTTGGTGTGAGCGTCTCAAATGTATTGTTTTTTCTAGTATTAAAATAAATAGGGTTAATGTTATTTAATAAAATAAATGAAAATTGACCATCTCCCCCTTATCTCCGAAACTATTGAGCCTAAAATTTTGAAAAAGTTGCAGAAATTAGAAAATAGTTCATTATTTATAGATTACAGGAAAACCTATAAGAAGTCAATGGTATCAAAATAACAGTATAAGTGCGCAGAAACTTACATTAGCAGGTGAAATATATAAGAGAGCATGTTTTGAACTGCAATGTTAAGTTCTTAGGATAAATTATCTTGGGATTAAAAAACATGGTAGATAACATATTCATTCTACGGAACCCTCACCATGCGAGTTCAACTCGCACTTGTCCGCGGTTTTTTAACTTTGTTTATTTTTTGTATTTATGAACTGTGTCCAAATAAAAGTTATTCGTTCCTTCTTTCTTTTTTTAATGTCCGTTCCAGGTACATTCTTCCATTTGGCATGCAAAAAATTGCACTCATAACTAATAAAATCTCCAAAAGATGATTAGTATGGAGATCAAGCAGTTACTGGAATCTATGAATAGATTGCATATGCTGATAAAGAGGAAAATCGTAGATAACTTGTGTTCATTTTAGCTGTACTTATTGTGTCTTCTAAAGATTCACAAAATATGAACTAGTAGCTCTGCGAACAGTAGACCTCGCGAGCACAAACTTTTTTGCAACAATTAATATACCACTAAAGTTATTTTGGAACGGGATATTTACCATGTTTTAAAAACATGGTAAATATACATACATCATCATGAGGAATCCGGCGGCATCTTCTAGAACCAACAATTCGAAGACATGTGACATCTGCCAACCCGCACTGGGCCCGCGTGGTGGATTACGGCCCACTCTCTCTCACCAAGATGAGGCCTGTGTCCCAGCAGTGGGAACTTTATAGGCTGATTATGAGTAGTGAAAATAAATGTCAGTTAAGAATCCTATAGTTAATATACCTATCCAACTTAAAAAAATACTGATTGCGGCTGTAGGTTATTAAAAACCGGCCAAGTGCGTGTCGAACCACGCAAAATGAAGGGTTCCGTAGTTGGGAAGTTGGGATGAATTTATCCCAAAACAAACTTAACATTGTAGTTGAAAAACATGTTCTCCCATACATCGATATATGCCACGGTCAATTCTCCAACTGCAAATTTAAGTTGGTTGACTTAACTTGTAAGCCCACTTAGCAGTGATAGCTTTCCTTTTGAAAAAATTCATGGCAGTGATAAATGATAAATGATAAATGATTTATTTTCTGTAAGTAGGTTTGTACAAACACTTTTACACGTCAATTATATTTTTAAAATAAAGCTATAATGAAATTGTCATTATATGTACCATGTTATATGTGCCATGAATTTTTTCACATCTCCATTTACAACCATTTAGCTGGCAGGGGCTGGCCGGGGGCTTAAATGCTTATTATTACGCAAGCGGATCCTTGAATCGAAAAGTGATGTTCACCCACAATATTATGAACGGGCTATCCAACGATATCCCACACCATGGGGTAGAAAAGAAAAAAAAATCATCCCCACATCACGTGCAAGGGAGGTACACAAAAAATTTTTTTTTTTTAGATTTTATTTTAGCACTGTTGGCGTGATTAATATCAACAACCTATGCCAAATTACAGCGTTCTAGTACTAAACGTCTCTGAGCTACAGCGGGGACAGACATACAGACAGATAGATTGACACGGCGATACTATAAGGGTTCGTTGTTCACTACGAAACTCGAAAAAAAAAACATCGAAATTGGATCTCATAAGGCGGAGGTATCCAGTAACCCCCTGTTGCCCCTTTTTGGAGGAAATACCCCTCCAATCAAAAATCCCCGATGTCAAAAAAATCTATAAAGTCGTAAAACTAGTATACCAAGTTTCATCCAGATCGATTGCAAAATACGGCCTGTAGTGGAATAGCAACAAACGACAGAGGCACAACAAACGGCAAATTTTGCCCGACTTGAAGCAGCCTCTTAACAAACTTAAAATTTCAAACTATTATACACAAATGCTATATTTCCATTGATTTGATAAAATAATTGGTTATTCCTTTCCAGCATTAAAATTAGAGGTAAGTTAAAAACTTTAAGACGGATCAGAAGTTTTAAGTCTTAGAGTAGTGAAGTAGCGTGCCAAAAGTTTAGCATTAAAGATTTCGGCAAAAAGGTCAGATCCGACTTCAAGAAACTTTTGTTGCTTATACCTAATCAAAGTTTACCAATTCTTGAAGGGTTTTGTATTAAAATCTGAAACAAAATGAAAATAAAATTGTGAATTAACTATTCAACAAAACATACAAAAGCTTGAAATGATGAGAAAATAGACGGTCAATTTTAGATAACAGTTTTAAAACTGCAAACGAGAAATTCAAATTGCGTTTTGACGGCATTTGCATTTAAATCACAATGTGTGCTCGATTTTACGGAACTAGTAATTGAATTTGAAAGGAAATTGAATCGAAACTGTGATTAATGTGACAGAACAAACATCTGAAATTATTATAATGGTTTTTTTTATGGTGACTGGACTAGCATGGCCTATGGGTTCCTTGGTTCGATCTGTATGTCGAGCATGGTGTAGTTAGATTATTTCTTTGCGAACTTCTAGCATGGTGGATTCTGCATTTGTACACAGTTAATGATATATAGGCTCGCTTCCTATTATATGCTGCTGGGGAATTTGTTGCGCCACTTCTTCTTCCCAGCTAAAGTACTCGGAAGTTTTGAAGGGCTTTGGGGACTGTCTCATGTAATTTTGACGTTCTAAAAGTACTGATTCTCAACCTGTTTTGAATTTTGATTTTGTTATGGGATTTAAACACCGCTGAAGAACGCCCATGTAATAAATTAAATACCTCTGTTTAGACCCTTCGGAGTGTTTGACCATAGGAATCGACTAAATCAATAAAAGGACACAAGAAAGAAAATAATAATAAAATAAATAAAAATGCCTATTTTTATTTATTTGCTCTCAGATTTTTTTTACCGTGCCAATCCAGTAGTAGTGCTTATTTAATCAATTATTTTAACTTGTTTTTATTTTTTTATTTGAGAACCCTCAGCTGAAGTGAAGGCCTCCTCGAGAGAATGCTAGCTTTCTCTGTCTTTCGCTACGTCCAACCAGCGTGATCCAACTATGCGCACGATCTCGTCCTCCCAACGAGTGTGTGGTCTTCCTCGTCTACGCTTGCCAATCGGTCCCATCGAAGAAGTCATCTTATTGGTCCATCTATTGTCATGCAGTTTTGTAACTTGGCCTGCCCATTTCAACTTAAACTTGAGTGCGTGTATAAGGGCATCGATTGCTTTGGATGAAGGTCTAATTTTTGAGTGACAACCTCTATGCTGTTTTTTTATGGTAATGATACTGCGCTCCATCTCCCTTTGGCATGTAGTAATTTTGTTTTTATATACATATTTGTTAAATTCCCAAGTTTGGCATGCGTATGTTAGGCATAAGAGGAATTTTGAGTCTATTACCTTTTTCTTTAATTCTACTGCGACGTCGCTTTTGAATACTTCTTTAAATTCCGATATCATTTTATTCCATGTTTGTTTAACTATTCGTTCAACTTCCAGTAAATTGCTATTTTTAGCAAATTAAATTTCTTTCATTATTTAAACATAATACTTCTTCACATTTTCAAGTGGTACGTTGTTAGCGTTTTATATAATTAGAAAAACGATGAAACATGAAAAAGAAAAGAATACTCGTACAAGGTTTACAATAGGTTGTACGTCAGTGGTGAAACCTTGACCTTGAGCTGGCCAAGTTACAGTAGATTAAGAGGCCAGCTTATACTGGTTTTATTACTTTACACTTTTTATTTGATTTGTATGCATTTTATTCTTTATTAATTTTTATCTGCTGTTTAATATATTGCGTGCTTTTGAACTGCGCTAAAAAAAATAATACCAATAATGTGCGGCATACCGAACACGAACAACTGAATAATAATTCAGATTTTTGTTCGTATTCGGTATGCCGCACATTATTGGTACCGTAAAGTGGGGCTTTTTGAGACTATTCAGAACCTTTGTAATAAAAGATTTGGTCGAATATGTTTTTTCTTCTAGTAACTGTACAATATTTTTTTATCAAAATGGAAATACTACAACTAATGTCAGTGCCACCGGCGAAATTTAGAGGTCATCAAAGTGTAAGCACGTGGCTATATACATTTTTGAAAAAAACTCATTAAATCGACTTAATTTGTACGTAGTTTACTTCCAGTTGATATACCAACATTTTAAAGGTAAGTAGAAAATGAATTCGTTCATGTAGACATATGTTTTCTTGGTATTCTATTGGTGTTTTCCATTGTATTGTAACCTGTTTTAGACGTCATACTTTTGTGTTTTGCAGAATGGGGCTTTTTAGCACAAGTTTGAGGCTATTTGGAACAGGATTCCAAATAACCCCTGTTTTGTGTGTTTTAGTTTTACTAAGTTTAAGATCGCTGTCTCAAATAGCCCCAAATGTCTGTTATTTCAAAATCAAGTATAAATTTAAGGGAAAGCTTTTACTTTCTTTTTGTATTTTATTATTATTACAGGTCCGAAAATATGGTGCGTATTGACCAAAGAAAGTAAATTGTTCCAAATATTGCCTGTAATTCATATATTTTTACGTTAGAATACAATTACTTTAGATTCCAAAAAGCCCCTAAGTGGTGCATCGCTTTTTTCATAATAAATTTTACGATCCTATATATTTGGGTTTTTATTTCAAATGAAACTAAAAACATAAGTTATAAGGAAAGGCCTTATACCCTTCTATTGGTCCAAATATCGCAAGACATGTTTAAATTGATACAGCTCCAAATGGTGTGAAAACAAAGTTAAGATTATGCCGATTTTAAAAAGCCCCAAAGCGGCGATATATAGAATAGCACTTTTGAAAAAAAAATATCTCTGTATCTAAGTTCAATATCTAAATACTACCGCATTTCTCTGGAAGGTATTGATGAGGCCAGTAGAAAAAAAAATTGTCTAAGCTCATAACCTTAGTAGTTTTTGTGTACAAGACTGTTTATTATAAAAAACACACTAAATAGCCCCACTTTACCGGTATCTTTTTTTTTTGTAGTTTTAATAATAATTAAAAGAACTCACAGATATAAATCTCTACGAAGGCTGTAAATAAAATGCCATTCCATTTTATTTTTCCTTCATGTTGACATGCATTTCATTTTGTATTTAGTACTTGTTAATCTTCCACTGCATTTCGTATGCTTATTTTGCAAATGGAAAAATAGCAATCACCGTTGTATATATCCGAGTGAAAGTAAAAAAACGGGACGAAGCAAGATAATTTGTTTTAGTATAAGTAGTAGAAGTTATTAGTATACTTCACCCACCAGATTGTGATTGACATTGTACAAACCTACACTCAAAAAAAAAATCGGTAAACCCAATCGATTTTTCGGTAATATTCACCGCTTTGGTCAGTAAAAATAGAGCCTATTGTCCAAAGAAGTAAAACTAACTGAAAAAAAAACAGAGTTATAACAGTAGATTTTACTGTGCATCTCTTAAGCTCTAAATAAGCAATACTTAAAAGAAATTGTTTGTTTCAGTAAACTTTAATGTTCATACAATTGAAATAACTGTTTAGCTCTTTACTGTTTTTGCCCATTTCAGTGCACTGTCAGTAATCAATTATTTTAACTTAAAAATAAGTTTCCTGAACCGTTTTTTTTTACTGTACAACAACAGTGAAAAGCATCGTGTTTTTTTTTCAGTGTATATGTATAACTCTGTGTATGCCTCATGTACTACAATCTCCTTTTTTTATAAAATAAATTTATTATTATTATGATAATATTGTGAACTGCCTCGTTGCTCTAGTGGTCGTAAGCGCTATAGTTGACCATGAGGTCCTGGCTTTGATTTCCAAGTCAATCAATCATCAATCATCAATAAATGTTTAATATGTGTGTAGTGAATACAGTTCTTAAATTAAAGTTCATAGGTCGCTATGTTATGCCAAGAGGCGTACAAATATGGTTGCATACGAAATAAAAATGTATTAAAGTTGAGCTAAGTGTTATTGAGAGCAGTGGTGGTGCAGTGGTAACGACCGCGGCTTACGAGTTGTAGGTCGTAGGTTCGAACCCAGGCAGGCGCTTTACTTTGTGTAAACTATTTCATCACCACTGCTCCTAAAAACGGTGAAGGAAAACATCATGAGGAAACCGGCATGTCCTAGAACCAAAAGTTCGAAGACATGTGACATCTACCAACCCGCACTGGGTCCGCGTGGTAGATTACGGCCCACTCCCTCTCACAGAGTGTTATTGGGTTTTTCCATCAGGAATTTAACAGTAGCAGCCCGGAGTCTGGATGTGTGCCCGGTTGAAGGCAATAGCTCAAAGGCTCACTCCCTATTACATGGGACTTAAATATAACTGGCAAAATGTGGGTGTTACTATAGGTAGACCTCTTTTTTTTTTTGGATGGGAAATCATCAAATAACTTCTCCCGCTCAGGGCGGAGCGGGAGGGTGTGTCTTACTGACTAAAACCCACCCGTATTCCTTCCTGTTGCCTGTGTTGCCAGGGGCCTCGGTGACCCTTTAGTACCTTCCCGCGACCCCGGCAGGCATCAGCCCTAGCGGACCCCTAAATTGTGCTGACGACATCTCTTTGAGGCGCGCGTGAAATACGACGCGCCGTTGACCCGGGCCTGGTCCTTACCGGACGGTGAGCTACCCATTGCTCACAGTCCGCAGCCCTCTGCCTAATCCTTCAGGGATTACAGGCGTGATGTTATGGTATTGTGAAATTCTCATGCAATTGTGTTAAAGTGTTAAATAACTAACACTCGTATTAAAAAGTTCTGGACAGGACTGCCTCGTTGGTCTAGTTGGACTGCCTCATTGTTCTAGTGGTCGCAAGCGCTACTGCTGAGCATGAGGTCCTAGGTTCGATTCCCTGGTCGGGCGAAGTGTTATTGGGTTTTTCTATCTGGAATTTCTCAGTAGCAGCCCGGAGTCTGGATTTGTGCCCGGTTGATGGCAATAAGCTCGCCCCCTATTACATGGGACTTAAACATAACTGACGAAATGTGAGTGTACTACAGGTACACCTCTGCCCAACCCTTCGGGGAAACAAGGCGTGATGTTATGTTTTATTATAAAGTTTACTTGCCAGAAATACGCCTCACGCTTACTCTTTACGCCTTAAGAGATCGTAAACTTTACTGCGTGATGACTTTAGAAGGAAAATGAGCTGCGTAAATTTTAATCATGTCCGCTTATGGCAACATACGGTTCTTAATTAGTCAGCTGTTAAAACGATTATTACTTTTTTTAGGCAGGATATGTTACCACATTTACGAGGCGTGAGGCGAGTTTCGAGACGAATGACAACCAACAACAAAAGCGGTATTAAGGTTCGGGTAATAAAAATGTGCGTCACCCTCACGTCAAGCGGCCGTTTAGTTTCATAGGGAATATTTATTTTTAGCAACAAAAATATGAATATTTGAAAAAAAAATCACAAATAATATATTATAGATAGGTAATAAAATAATCTGTTCATACAAAAAAAACATAAAAACAAGTATATTGATTCTTAAGTATATTGAAAGTAATACCTGTTTTTATGCTTTGGGTAGACATTATTTCCTGAATTTATTTTATAAAGTATTTTACTCCAATACTTAAATATTCACATATATATTTGATTTGTACGCGTTTTATTTTTAAAATACATTTTTTGGATAACTTCCTTGCAGTGTGAAAGCGTAATAATAGATTTAAAAGTCACTAAAATCATAACGCCTTAACGGTACCTACCCGGACGGTTGAGGGAAAGGTAAATTTCGCGCCCTCTCGCCCCTAGCCGCTGCAGGAGACGCCCTGGGCGTCGGGAATCCCGGGCCGATTTCCGGCCACCGTAGGCGCGGGCTTGCGGACGGTGAGCAATAGGTAGCTCACCGTCCGCTAAGGACCAGGCCCGGGTCGACGGCGCGTTGTAACACCCCTCCCCTGTAACACGGGCAACGGAAGGAATATGGACGGGGTCAGTAAGAGTCTGACACACCTATCCGCTCCGCCCAGAGCGGGAGAAGTTATTTGATGATTTCTCACCCAAAAAAAAAACGGTACCTACCCGTTATCACCGCTTTTTCACACTCGCCTCGCGATTTGCGCGAATATTATATCTGTAGACAAGAATTTCCTAAGGCTTAGACCCGTGTTTTTATTGGATAAAAGAATTAGTTTACAAACCTACTTTCGAAGGACAATCCCCCTATCCTGGTTCTATTGATATTGACACATTTGTCAACGTTATTCAGGTACGCTTTTGATCAGGCGAGCTGCAGTTGCCTTTTCCAAAAGTGACGTTTTAAAAAGGATTACTCGAAGGAATTTTGTTTATTTGCAATATTGTTTTTTGTGTTATGAATAGGATGACGAATAAAGGAGGTTGATCTGCCCGTAAAGCCTATTGCTCTTAGAACACTGATGATGATTTTGGAATAGTTCTAAAAATGATAGTTAAACATCGATAAACATAACAGGCGTAGATAGGAAAATATAAGTTATCAATTAGAAATAAAGAAAAAGTATTTATTGGGATAACCTCAGGAATTTACAAACAAAAAAAAAAACCGGCCAAGTGCGTGTCGAATCACGCACAATGAAGGTTTCCGCAGTTGGGATTATTTGGGATGAATTTATCCCAATAAAACAATGTTAAGTTTGTAGTTCAAAAATAAGTTCTCCCATACATCGGTATACGTCACGGTCAATTCTCCAACTGCAAGTTGGTCGACTATTACTCGTTAACTTGTAAAGCCTATTTAGCTGTGATAGTTTTCCTTTTAATTTCATTATATGTACTACTGCCATGATTTTTTTACATCTCCATAAATAACCATTTAGCTGGCAGGAGACGACGACACTTGACTCTAACAAAAATTAGCACTTTAAAACTTAATATTACGCAAACGGATCTTTGAATCAAAAAATGGTATTCACAGACCCGCAATAATTTTAAACCGGCCATCTAACGATACCTCACACCATGGGATAGACGAGAAACAAAAATATAATCCCCACATTACCTACGTGCCCCAAAAAATATTTTTTTTGAGATTTTATTTCATCACTTTGTCGGCGTGATAATATAATGTGTATACCTACGCTAAATTCCCGCTTTCTAGTACTAAGCGTCTCTGAGCTACAGCGGAGACAGACAGACAGACGGACATGGCGAAACTATAAGGGTTCCTTGTTTACTACGGAACCCTTAAAAACAAACGACAACGCCAGATTACGTCATTATCACGCTGTAGGTAAGTGATCCAAATAACTGCGCACTCCAATCAAAATTCTTCAACATGGCATGTTGAACGCGTCTTGCATTCCGACACACAACAGCCCCATAATAAGTGGCATCTTATTAATGGGGTGCCTTTTAATTAGTGTCATATAAATGTTAATAGTAACAACATGTCATTATGGTAAGGAGGGTAACAATTTGTTAGGCTCTTGTTGGTGCCGATTCCCTTGTTCACAAACTTAACTAAATTTAAGTTCAGCGCATCTCTTTCTTTCTATTTCATTAAGAAGAGGACAGAAGATAAATTTTAGTTTAGTCCTGTCAAATTAATCAGCGCCTGTCATTACTCCATACAAGTTTAGACGTGATTAAAAACTTGCCTACTAAAATTACGTCAACTTACGTCAAGCGGTGATTAATTTGACAGGACTAAACTATAATTTATCTTCTGTCCTTTTCTTAATGAAATAGAAAGAAAAAGATGCAATGAACTTAAATTTAGGTTAGTTTGTAAACAAGGGAATCGGCACCAGTGCCTGTTTAACCTACGCTTATGATTAGTTACTTTTAAGTGCATACTCGTACAAATTCTATTTCATTTTGAAACCTGTCAATCAGTTAGTTTTAATTCTTCTGCAATAATACAATAGAAGGTGGGCCTTTTTGCCATTTTGCGGTCACTATTGCAGACTCTGGGTCATCCAGGCCTAGAGTCTGGAATGCTACTGAGAATTATATTCTAAACTCTTGTTTTTAACCGACTTCCAAAAAGGACGAGGTTCTCAATTCGGATGTTTAAATTTTATTTTTATGTATGTTCGCCGATTTCTCCGTCAATGGTGGACCGATTTAAAAAAATTAAAATACAGATGGAAAGACACCGACTTCCGAAATTATTGTAATTTTCATTTAGTACTTAGTGTTTTTTTGGAAGTCGGTTGATTTTTTTTTGTATTTTAAGTTATGAATTATTAAATTTAAATATTACACATAGTTCCCTCAAGGGTTTGTGTGAGGGCAATGGGCATAACCTATGCTTCAATAACATCACAGGTTTATTATTGCCGATACATGTGCCGAGCGTGATTAATTTTCCCCTATAATGTGGGTTTCTCCCCGTCACCAGTCAATATTTGTACGTTGTTGGTAATCCGTGCCACGACTGTGTTTGCATGGAAAAACCAATTAAAAAAACCGGACAAGTGCGAGTCGGACTCGCCCACCAAGGGTTCCGTACGAATTTGTAGGTACATATTATAAATAGTTTAGGCCCCGCAGCTTTTTCCAAAATTTTCCTTAAATTCAGTTTCCAAAACCCTTGCTTAACCTCGATGGTTGATAACGTACTTTGAATAAAGACTAACTTTTATGATTTAATTACAAATGTATAATTTTTAGATTTTCCCCTGTACTTGTAGTATAAGACGATATTACTTGTCAAATTTCATAGTCCTAGGTCAACGGAAAGTACCCTATAAATTTTGATTCCCTTGAGAGTGTCGAAATATACGTTTTTTGCGGCACAAACGGCCGTATCTTTTTTAACGTTAGCTTAGAAGTTTTTTTCGCAGCTTCAAGGGACTGTAGACCTGAGTATCTCGTTTAAATTTCAACTCGATACCATCATGCGTTCCCGAGATAAAGGGTCTTGACAGACAGATAGATAGACGGACAACAAAGTGATACTATAAGGGTTCCGTTTTCTTCTTTTGAGATACGGAACCCTAATAATTAAAAATACTGGTTCTCAAGTCATAAGTTACACAGTATACAAAAAACATGATTGAGCACATCACCATGAAAGTAGGCAGGAATCTTATGAAAGTGAATCAACAAAACTTCGCAGTAACATGGCGGCTTCCGCCCCTAGAAACTATTTCACATGGTATTACCCTTCCCGGTCCGTCTATCTTCAACGCGAGCATAGTCTAAAAGCTTGTTGTTTCATCCAGCGCAAGTGAGAGCTAATAACAAGCAAGTGAGAACGCGATAACAGTGAACGAAAAATTGCTTGCGGAAATTTCATAAAACTCGTTCCAGGAAATAAGTATTTTCAGTAAACCTTACAAGTTTATGAAATAAATGTTTGTCATTTAGAACCTCCATTACATGTGTGAGGTTTCTGTGAAGATGTTTTCTTTGGGTACAATTTATGAGTACATTATGAACGGCCAAAATTCAGGTAAAATTTGTGCAAACACGAAGATTTTTGCAGGCTCGTACTGAATTGGTTTCACCATTTTTTTTTGCTTGTTCAAGGTACGTACTAGTTCTGGTTCTGGTATAAAATTTCAAAGAAAGATGTGTTTCTATGGAAAGTATGATGGGTTGGCCGCTCTTAAGTTCCGTGAACAGAAATAATTTACAGTTAAAGCACTTAGCAGGTTGTACGACTTCAGCATTTCTTTAAGAACAAACCACATTAATTTCTGCTACCTGAAAACCTACCTTTAATTCTAATACCTAAAGCTCAAACTTGAATGACGAAAGAAGTTTGATTCAGCGTCACCTGTATTCGCGGTGACCATAATTTAGGTATCTACTAGCAGAATACTAGTCATTTTTTTTTGCATTTTGAATTATCAAATAACTTCTCCCGCTCTGGGCGCAGCGAGAGGGTGTGTCGGTCTCTTACTGACTATAACCCACCCGTGTTCCTTCCGTTACATGTGTTGCAGGGGCCTCGGTATCCCTTCCGGACTTTCCCACGACCCCGGCAGGCATCGGCCCTAGTGGACCCTACACTTGTGCTGATGACATCTCTTTGAGGCGCACGTGGAACACAACGCGCCGTCGATCCAGGCCTGGTCCTTACCGGACGGCGAGCTACCCATTGCTTACCGTCCGCAAGCCCGCACCTACAGTGACCGGAAATCCGGGATTCCCGACGCCTAGGGCGTCTCCTGCGGCGGCTAGGGGCGAGAGGACGCGAAATTTGCCTTTCACTCAACCGTCCCGCTTCCTCCTTCACGAGAATTACTGTTTCGCAGAAGGAGGTGACGGCTGCCCATGCCCTTTCGCTCCGTACCATGGCCTGGACCAAGGCCGGTCGCGAGAGATCTCCGCCGCAATACTAGTCTGGGATTCTTTTCAGTGAAAGATTGGTGTAATTAAAATATGTTTAAGAAACTTCCAATTGTGATAGTGTCATAGTTATTATACAGTATCCCAAGACTTATTTATATATTATTAAGTTAAAGGACCAGTTAGCAGATTGTTTTATATGAAATAGATGTGAAATTCCATTATAAATGCAATATTTATGCTTTTGTATTTTCGTGAAACGATATTGGCAACAGATCTTGGCGACATCTCCCGAGCTTTCGGATATTTGAAATATACCTGATAATTCTCCATTTCATCCATTCCAAACTCCATTTCATCATAATTTTCATCTTACAGAATTAAAAAAAAACAGCCTTTTCACAAACTTTACAGCGAAAATTCCTCGAAAATCTCGGTATTTCTTATTTTTTCTGAATATGCAGGTAGTCATAGCTTTTAAAGTGTGCCTAATAACAAATTCGAGTCTTAGAGCGGCTGTCGGCCCTATAAATTATCACGATCCAAATTAATGTCTGAGTCTGACACGTTGAATCTTTTAGTAAATGTCCCGTGTTTCAAACTAGCTTCAGCTTTTGGGTCCACGTACTGAGATATAATTTATGTAGCCTATGAGGCTGAACGAAAACATCTGAGGATCTCAGCACGTTATAAAATGAGATACACTGAGATCATTGTCAGAATACTATTATTTTTAAGGTGATTTACTTACTCTTTTGTTGAAAGGATTGTTTCTTAGATTTTCTTTCCATTGATGATTTTTTTCGCTATATTTGGTAAAATTGCAGTGTGTGCTTACTACATATTATTTACCGAAGTAATACAGTAAAAAATCGCGAGAATTTAAAGTTTATAAAGACATTGTTTTTGATGATACCATACAAAACCATCAGAATTATTACTATAATATTATGCGTAACATCCTAAAATTGTATAAGAGAGAATTTTCTCCAATTGACTTTACAACAAAGTTAGAAACTTGAGTCCCGTAGTAAATGTGTTTGATTCTCTTTAGTGCCAAATTATAATGGGCAATTTTAAAGGAATTTGTGAGAATTCCAAGTTTGTTTCAATATTATTATTATTATTATTTGCTGAACTGGACTCCCATTTGGTGCAACCTTGAGACGCACACCGCACCTTGTTCGATAATTAATTGAAGTATGTCATAATGTCACTCTATTTCTATAAGCATGTTTTTCTTTTTTTTTTGTATATTGGCACCTTGTTTTTATATATATTCCTGTAATTTGTTATCCATGAATTGTGCTATTGTGTGTTGTGCTATGTATTTTGTGTGCACTGAATAAATGTTTTATCTATCTATCTATCTATCACTAACATTTTGTTACCTACCATTAATATTTTAAATAAAATTACAATATTGTTTTAAATAAAAGACAATTTTGGTGCCAATAGGGTTGTCGCAGCGTGAACGATTTACTTCAAGGCGTTCGGTATCTTACGTCTTTTAAGAGTATTATCTCTCACCACGAGCAGTGGTGGTCCTGTGGTAACGGCCCCGACTTAAGAGTTGTAGTTCGTGGGTTCGTGTGTAAATAATTTCATCACCACTGCTCTCAAAACGGTGAAGGAAAACATTGTGAGGACACCGGCATGTCCTAGAACCAAAAAATCGGAACCCGCACTGGGCCCGCGTGGTAGATTATAGCCCACTCCCTCTCGAAGAGAGGAGGCCTGTGTCCCAGCAGTGGGAACATTGCAGGCTGATGATGAATATTAAGTAATACCTTAGATATTTCTGACGGAGAAGAACTGGCTGCTCATTGATAACACTAAACTTATATTCGTCACAAGTCTATCCTAGACTTTATTTTGTTTGAGGACTTGACTGTCAGTTATATGTACACAATTTCACTCTTCATAATGCACTGATATATCCACTTCTCTGAGCTGCAGAATTCGTAGACCTTAGAACAGAGACCCACAGACTTATAGAGAATACTCAGACTACTCGGACAAGGAAAAATAATTAGGTAAACGTTTTAAAACAATTTAATTAAGTTTCTTTTATTATAGAACTTACAATATTTAGTTTGATGCATGTCATTGCATTACGGTGACAATTTTTTTGGGCGCCGCGCCCCACCCCGCTCTCCTGAACTCACCCAAGTGCTACCCGAGCCGAGTATTTCCGATCGCAAGCATCGCATCACATGCACGCATAATGTTGGTAATTATGTATACAACATTGTGAACATTAATTTTATAATTTTTCGCATTTTTTTAACTTGTTGGCGGGCCGCACGCGTACCGTCAGTGGGCCGCGGTCTGTGCATCGCTGCCTTAGAACATGGTTTCTAGGGTTCCGTACCCAAAAGGTGCCAATAAGACCCTATTTCTAAGGCTCCCCTGTCCATCCGTCCGTCCGTCTGTCAGAGGGCTGTATCTTTTGAACCGTAAAAGGTAGACACTTAAAAGTTTCACAGAGTGTCGAGGGACATCCTTGGAAAGAAGTTCTTCAACTTTCAACATTTGCACACTTGAATGAGAGCTAGACTGAAAAAAGTGTAGATAACATTTTAAACGTCACACACAGAGAAGTGTCGTGACGACATTTTTGCTGCCTAACAAAAGTGTCGTCACGACACTTCTCTGTGTAGCTCTCATTCGCCAAGTGTCCAGAACATAAGGTTATGGAACTTCGTTCCAGCCCACTATGGTCGCTATAAAAATATTGCACGGTAGTACGGAAACCTTCGTATTGGCCGCTTTTCATAGTTTCTGTCATACCTTGAGAAAAAACATGGCAAATTGACGAAATCGACATAATAAATCAGAAACATAAAGTGCTCTTCTGAATAAAAATCGTAAGCACTATACCAGATTAATGGTCACAGAGTAAGCAAAATATTATGCAAGGAAACAGTCTGTAAAGAGCTCGTCATTTTTCCCCGCGTTTAGGGAATGGCGCGATGAAAAGAAACATTATGTATGACAACCGAGTCGTCTCGAGTTTTTTGCGGAGATGATTTTTAGACATGTTTATCTCATTTTGAGGTTCTATGTTTAGTGTTATGGTATTTGGAGATTGTTAAAGATTTTTCCTACGAGTAGGAAATCATTTCTTTAAGCTGTTTATATCTTTACATTTAGTAAAGTTTGAATGTAGGTAGGTACCTGGCGAATTGCTATACACCTCTGCCTACCCCTGCGGGAAAATGGAAATACAGGCGTTATGTTATGTGTTTTTTGGAACGAAGGTCCATAACCTTATGTTCTGGACACTTGGCAATTGAGAGCTATACAGAGAAGTGTCGTGACGACACTTGTTGCCTAACAAAAGTGTCGTAAAATGCTACCTACACTTTTTCGGTCTAGCTCTAATTCAAGTGTGCAAAAGCGAAAGAAACTTCATTCCAACCGTGTGTCCCACGACACCTCGCGACTGTTTTTTTAATGTTATATTCGTGAAAGACAACCTTTACTTTTTATGGTCAAATAAATAAATGTTGTAGAAATGCGTTCCTCGCGAAGCATGTGTGATGTGACTCTAAATAATAGGCTAAAAATTATGTGATAAGGCAACGGTGCGGTTTAAAGAAAGATGTAGAAACAAAAATTTAAAAGAGTATGGTTTGGTCATGTTGAGAGGATGAATGAAAGGCGATTAACAAAAGATATTTACAATTTATTTATGCTATGCAATTATACCACACTAAGAGAATACATGTATACAACGCAAAGATAGTGTTTATGATCTTCAGCAGCGCCAATAAATATGTTTGAATGCAAGGTTAAGCAACGGCAACGTTTACCGAAGTCGATCACATTACATACTGAGACCCCTCCGTGCTTCGGAAAGCGCGTCAAGTCCTTGGTCCCGGCTGTAATTTTTAGATCTTGGACAGTCGTTACGGATAATCAGAAGCTCCGCCCGGGCGGATTTCCGGCCACCGTAGGCGCGGGCTTGCGGACGGTGAGCAATGGGTAGCTCACCGTCCGGTAAGGACCAGGTCCGGGTCGACGGCGCGTTGTATTCCACGCGTGTCTCAAAGAGATGTCGTCAACACAAGTGTAGGGGTCCACTAGGGCCGATGCCTGCCGGGGTCGCGGAAAGGTACTAATGGGTCACCGAGGCCCCTGGCAACACAAGCAACAGGAAGAAATACGGGTGGGTTTTAGTCAGTAAGAGTCTGACACACACACTCCCGCTCCGCCCAGTACGGGAGAAGTTATTTGATGATATCCCAACCAAAAAAAAAAAAAAGGGTATCGTGTTACCCAGTAACCGATAGGCAGTCGCTCCATGTAAAATACTGATATTCGGCTGTATCCGGTTAGTCTGGAAGCCGACCCCGATGAGGATGTATGAAAGGCGACTAACAAAAGGTACTTACAAAGCAGATTTGAGTGGAAACGCCGGGAGGGGACGCCCTAGGAGGACATATAGTGACCTCATTGGTGGCGATAAAATGGTGATGTTCTTCAGAAAGGTCAGATGCGTAGTACTTGCAACCGGCGTGCGTGTAGGACCAGATGTATGAACGTAAACGGCGTATGTTTTTTTTTTTTTGGATGGGAAATCATCAAGTAACTTCTCCCGCTCTGGGCGGAGCGGGAGGGTGTGTTAGACTCTTACTGACTAAAACCCACCCGTATTCCTTCTTGTTGCCTGTGTTGCCAGGGGCCTCGGTGACCCATTAGTACCTTCGGAGCGTAGCAGTTGGCGTTCTATAGATTCTGCCTACTCCCATGGGAAGAAGGCGTGAGTTTATGTATGTACCTATGTGAAATAATGATTAATAAGATCTCTCAATATTCTGTTTATTTACGAGATAATTCAATAGTTTCTGTTTGAATTCCGCAGCGAACTCACTATAAATTCCATCAATGTAGTTGATAGCTATGTTATTGTTTCTATATTGCATTTCACTACACCGAGAAGGCGGGTGCCTCGTTTAATATAAATGCTAGTTGACTTACCTAGAAATATTCGTACAATAATCTTAGAAGGTTCACGGCTTTTAAAAAGGCAAGTGACGAGTAGTAGCGAACATCTAACATAATTTTTAACAAACGATGAATTTCCATATAGACACAAGGAACGTCCTCGATTGGTTGTTTGAGGAATTCGTAAAAATATGTACAACTATATACTTAGCCATTTTCCTTAGGTTATTTTCATAATCAGCCTATAAGGTTCCCACTGTTGGGACACAGGCCTCCTCTTTGTAAGAGGGAGTGGGCTATAATCCACCACGCGGGCCCAGTGCGGGTTGGCAGATGTGTCATGTCTTATAATTTTTGGTTCTAGGACATCACGGTTTCCTCACGATGTTTTCCTTCAGAGAGAACAGTGGTGGTAATTAAATACACAAAGTAAAGGGCCTGCTTGGGTTTGAATTCGAATTCACGGCTTACAACTAATAAGTCGGAGTCGATAGCACTAAAATAATAAAGCACTCGTAATTCACTGTGTACCCACCTACCAAAAATAGAATCATGCCTTCCATTTTCATAAGAATACCTTTCGTAAACAGAGGAATCACTTAACAAAACCTTAAAATAAAATCTCAACACTTGAGGCTCGTTATTTATCAAACTCGAAAAATCCCCAAGTCCTCTCAAGTCTCCCGTAGCCAATAAATCGCCTTTATTTTCCGTAGTAGAACCAATTTTACAAAGGCGTAAGTGAATTGTTCCACTTTCACGGCTCAGTGGTTTAATCAATC
This sequence comes from Atethmia centrago, assembly GCA_905333075.3. Taxonomy (NCBI): domain Eukaryota; kingdom Metazoa; phylum Arthropoda; class Insecta; order Lepidoptera; family Noctuidae; genus Atethmia; species Atethmia centrago. The sequence goes on from HG995375.1 coordinate 6,244,215, forward strand.
ACCGTGAAATTCACATTCCAACACATACACATATCCTAAGTCATAGAACAGAACAAAAGAATTTTGATCCAAGCTGATTGAAATTGATGATTGAACCCAAAAAAAAAGCTGATTGAAATGTAGTGGAAAAACCATCGCTCTTCACTGTACTTGGTTCTCGTAGAAACAGGCTTTCAATTATCTCGTGAATTTAAAATTATTTGAAGACAGAATGATCCTCTCACAAGCGAGTCACACAGTAGAAACTGAAGAGCGTAGCGCGATCAAATCGCGCTCGTAGAAACAGGCTTTCAATTATCTCGTGAATTTAAAATTATTTGAAGACAGAATGATCCTCTCACAAGCGAGTCACACAGTAGAAACTGAGGAGCGTAGCGCGATCAAATCGCGCTCGTCGTCAGAGACGCCAATACATGAATAATTCAGTCAAGTAGCCAGTCGAGTAGCATAATCGTACCAAACACTCCTCGATATTTAGTTTCATCCATCACACTGCAGGCCCCAACATTATTTCGTTAACCACAAAAATATTCAAGTTGTTTATATTCATGAATTGTTGTTATTGTCAAAGATTGCAGAGTTCTTTGTGAGATAACGACCGAACATCAGCGATCACTCCTAAAATGAATTTTAATGAATGAATATTTTGATTTGATTAAGAGCAGAGCTTTCTTTAATTAAACATCCCTTATTGTCGGATTACAGAGTTACATTTTGCAGAAAAGGTTTAAAGGGGAGGGAAATTGTCCCAAAAAATGTTTTTTATTGAATGTAGGAAATTCTCGTTCTTTTGAATCGTTTATATAATTTCCTCCTTCCAAATGCTGCTACATATGAATGTGCTCTGCCCAGCATAATTCTTAACCAACATAGTAGTCTTTTTTTATTTTTGGTGTGAAATTATCAAATAACTTCTCCCGCTCTGGGCGGAGCGGGAGGGTGTGTCAGACTCTTACTGACTAAAACCCACCAGTGTTCCTTCCGTTGCCTTTGTTGCTAGGGGCCTTGGTAACCCTTTCGGACTTTCCCGCGACCCCGGCAGGCAACGGCCCTAGTGGACCCCTACACTTGTGCTGACATCTCTTTGTGCTGTTTTTTTTTTGGGTGGAAAATTATTAACACCTTCGGCGCCAGTGTATCATTTTTGCACACACTTGTTAATACAGTGTGTATCAAAAATGATACACCTGGCCCATCGCGTTCAAGGCGTTGTGTATCACCAATGCACACGTTTTTCATACATTTCTTTAAGGAAAAATCAAACGCTGGCCTGGACGAATCTTTTGGTGTATTTGGGTTTGCGGTACGACATAAGCTTTAGAAAATATAAGCCTTTGAGTCTAAATGCAACTAAAAATAAAACAAATAGCTACTTCTTATGACATTTTATTATAGTAAGTATTACAAAAAGAAAATAACAGACGTCAATGTGTATTGTTGAAACACTTGCGACACAAGAAAGTCGTACAGGTTGAACATATGGTATAGATTTGAGGAGCCGTTTTATTTTTTCCCGCTATTATTGTACCCTTTCTTCCGTACATTTTATAACATTCGGTGCAACGTCCACGAACCTTCTTTCCATCTACAATTTTTTGAATCAAATGATGTATATTATCTGTTTGTCTTGATGTGAAAGCTTGAAGGTTGGCATTATCTGTTGAAGAATTTCTCTCCAATAAATCTTGAATTACTTGTTCACGAAACTCGGTTATTGTCAATTTCTTTTTAGTAGAGTGCTCGTTATACAAGAAATGTGCGTTTACTAGGCTTGTGCTCCATATGATTTCAAATGCCAGTTTTCGGTACCATTTCGTAAAACGGCGTAAGGCAGATCCGTAGGTTGCCATCTGGTCACTAATATCTATGGAAGATATTCCATATTATAATCTGCAATACACTTTGGTTTCGTGGTCAGGGCTAATTTCTATTATTGTTAGGGACAATTTCAAGAGCTGATGTTTTGGTGGTAAGCATCCTCACATCTCTCTTATCGTGCCAGTTTAGCACTAGAAGGAATAGTTCCTTCTCTGCTTTGCTTTGCTGCCATTTCTCCTTTCTTCAATTATACCTGTATTACTTCCTTCGGCAAGTATTTTCTATTGGCTCTTAGTGTGCCTACCAAATGGGTTTTTCGTGTTTTCAAACGCAAGGCGAGCGGAATACTCGTGTTATAATTGTCGGTATATAAAGTTCTGCCTTCTTCCAAAAGGCCATCTGCCAAGGACATGACTGTTTTCTCCGAAACTTCAGCCTCTGAGTCCCTGGATTTGCCGCAGTACACCATCAAGTTCCAGGTGTATCCTTTGTCTGTACAAAGTTTGAGAATTTTTATACCATATTTAGCACTTTCTTATGTATCATAAATGATACACATGGCCCTGGAGATATGAAAACACACAAAACTATTTGGTAGGCCAGTGTATCATTTATGATACACACTCTGAGAAACCTGAAAAAAGATGGAAAAAGGAAGATGAAAGCTTAAAACACATTAATACAATAAATAAAACCATATCGACGCTTGAAAGGCAAAATTTACTAAGCGACATAGGGCAAATTTGACTTTACATTATAAAAGTCAATTTTTCAGAAAAAAAATCATATAAATTCTTGTAATCATCCTACAGGCGGAAATTTTACTGTTTTGGAAATCTTATTTATCTAATCATCTGAATAAGAATTTATATGATTTTTTCTGAAAAATTGACTTTAATAAGGTAAAGTCAAATTTGCCCTATGTCGCTTAATAAATTTTGCCTTTTAAGCGTTGATATAAACAAAAAAAAAAAAATACAACAAAAGTGTGGTTTTGGAAATCATGCTTGGCGCCGAAGGTGTTTTAAATAACTTCTTCCGTTCTGGGCGGAGCGGGAGGGTGTCAGACTCTTACTGACTAAAACCCACCCATGTTCCTTCCGTTGCCTGTGTTACCAGGGGCTTCGGTAACCCTTTCGGACTTTCCCGCGTCCCCGGCAGGAACATGGTTATCTTGGAGGGAAGTATTCTATTCTTTTCAGCTGGGTTACCTACGAACGATATTTTTCGAAAGATATTTCTTAACCTTTTGACCGCCACGTCAAAAAAGCAAAGACGTGCCCGCCCTCAGCGCCAAGCTACAAATTCATCCTTCAATACCTACAAAATAGTAGTGAGTTCGGAATTATATCGATAAAGCACATGTAAAACTATCTATTTATTTTTTAACATATAGTATATTTTTAATAAAAGTTAGTATTTACCCGAAATATATAATACAGGAGTTTTATTTCATTCCGCTTTGTCCTATAAGACAGAAATGATAATGATATGTGTCACAGTTTCAGCGTTCTTTATAATTTAAATCCACAATTAAAAACAACAATCTACTAAATCAAGTCAATACCAACACAGCACTATGATCAATGATGACGTACTTTTTTGTCACCATAACATGACCGTGGCATAGCAGGCACGGCTGTTTTTAATTTGCTCGCCTCTGCACTAGAGGTGTGCAACCGATATTTATTAATAATATCGAAATAATAATAGGTATTTTATTTTTATGGTTTCGTATTCTCTATACAGTATCAGTATTGTCAAATAATAAAATTTAAGTTTCTCTGAAAGAACAACCAGTAATAATGCTTTAACGTACCGCTACGTACTGATGATATATTTCCTGAAATAAATACTATTTACTGTATATTATAATTTTCAGAACACGAGGAATATATGCGAAAGCAACAAAACTAACATAAATATAATATTCGCATTGTTATTGAGTTTAGAATTTACTAGACAGACGAACACCGCCATCTTTTAGAATTCTTACGAACAATCTTCGCACGTCGTGTTATTATTTTAATAAGAGCGGCTAAACAGGAAGTCTGTTTAAACAAAGTTTTGTACCTTCAACGATAAATTATACATTTTTACAAAATAAATACACTATGTTCAATGAGTCAAGTCATAAATAGGTACTTAATTTATAGTTATAAGTATGTCAGTGGTACTAACCACTGACATATGCGAGGAGGTATCTACGAATAGGTGAGCGACAGCGCGGCGCACTAATGAGTGAGATCGAACGGCGAAATCTTAGCTGACTTAAATTTGAGCGTCTAAAAGTGACGAAAGAAATTCCATTATTTGGCTACGATTTTTCAAAGTATTTTTTAAAGTACTAACTAGTAGAAACTAGTTGTTAGGGCCAGATAAAAAAAATACTGTAAATGAAAAGTTATTTGATGTTTTCACTACCGTTTAGTGTTGCCATTTTATATTTATTCTGCCAAGTGACAGTAAGTACAGCATTATTGTATTGTTTTAGTTTGTTATTATAATTAAACGGAGTAAATGAATTAACAATACAGTTTATTTCTAAGTGTAGGTGTTCGTTGCAGGTAGGTAAAAATACTGTGGTGTAAAAATAAATAAATTACTTTCAATTAATGACTAGCAAAAAGACTAGTAACCCAAAACAAAAAAAATAAATGTTTGCTTATTGACGACTGTTGATTGGTTCATAGTGATGCTCATGTTGTAGATACCTATTGTATACCTAAAGTAAGGCGAAAGAGTATTTAGAACCACTGGGATTACCTACCATAAACAATATTTTTACAAGACATTTCGTTATTGCCATTCTACTTCCTTGATTTGTAATATAAAAGTTACCATTGAAATAACCTACAAAAGTTCATGACTGAATATTCATTATTCTCGGCCTTCTCGCACAAAATCTCTTGCACAAACTAATTAAGAAGGTGAAGATGTTTTTAATTTAAAGACGTAGAAATTTAATCTCAGCTAAAACAATGGTGCCGATTCCCTTGTTCACAAACTAAACTAAATTTAAGTTCCGTGCATCTTTTTCTTTCTATTTCATTAAGAAAAGGACAGAAGACAAATTTTAGTTTAGTCCTGTCAAATTAATCAGCGCCTGTCATTACTGCATACAAGTTTAGACGTGATTAAAAACTTGCCTACTAAAATTACGTCAATTTACGTCAAGTGATGATTAATTTGACAGGACTAAACTAAAATTTATCTTCTGTCCTTTTCTTAATGAAATAGAAAGAAAAAGATGCACTGAACTTAAATTTAGTTTAGTTTGTGAACAAGGGAATCGGCGCCAATTTCTGCCATTGTTCATTAGTACTTATGGATATTATTATTTAATAAGAAGACTTAATTAACACACTATGCACGTATTGCAAAATGTTACATCAAATTTAATCTTATTTAACTCATCAGTACTCATATTATTGGCATCCATTGTTATTACTATTAATAATAAAGGAACAGCTCTATTTGAAAATTTTCCGCGTGTGACGTCATGGGATTGTCATGATTAGATGACTGTGGCGTTCCAGGCACAGACAATATGACAGTGTATTGGAGACGGGCATTACGGTCATTATGATTTATCGATAATCAACTGACACCGACATTTCCTGAGCAGAGAGTTCAGTAATATAAAATTTTCATGATGTATCAATCATAAAAACTACAATATCAAAAGTTTTATTTATTTATTGAGGACTAATTTAAAGAAATTAAATATAACGCAGGTTACCGTCGAAGTCGATACGCTTGTTATATTGATTGCTACCTACATCACTACATGTCATGATATGGTGACTGGCGCTGAGGGCAGTATGTTTTTCGAACTTTTTAATGGGTATTAGTTTTTGTCATCTTATGTTAATATACATGAAATATATAGAAAGAAGTTCAACTAATCTAAATTAGGATGACTCAAGGAACATAATTAGCAATGGAAATAATAAAAACAATGTTGTTTTATGAGTTTTATTGACGTATAAAAGTCTGTCATGAAGTCGTGACCGTGGCGTACTGGGCACTTTTTGGCTTGTCATCTATACATGACTGTGGCGGTCAAAAGGTTAAACTTTCAAACTGTTTGCCCTGTTTTCTAACGCTCCAATAGAATATTCTCACCAAGCCAATTAATCAACTTTAAGTCTAAGACCTAAAGTAGACTTTCCTTATTTTAACTTTTCTAAGTACACTTTAGTATTTAGAAGGGTCATGCCCGTGGGATTCAAGGCTAAAATGTTCCGCTAACTATGGCATGAGTACATACGAATAAGTAGTATCCCTTGGGGAAGACTAGTTTCCTCTAATCTAATCTCTAAGTTCGATCTGATGTAGTTTGGCATTATTTACCACAGTATATTTTTATCACGTACCTACATACGAGTACCTACGTTGTGTTGTTAATTCATCTCATTGCTTCTAATGTTTCCAATGCGTTTTTCGTTGGTGTAGTTGCAATAATCGTTTAAACTGGAATGATAGATGTGGCATTTGGTAAAAGAGATGTGACAGAATATTATTATCCTACTAATATTATAAATGCAAAAGTTTGTAAGGATGGATGGATGGATGGATGGATGTTTGTTACTCTTTCACGCAAAAAGTACTGAACTGATTTGGATGTTTGGCACACAGATAGTTTATAACCAGGAATAGCACATAAGATACTTTTTATCCCGATATACCCACGGGGTCAAAACTTATGCGGGTGAAACCGCGGGGTGCGTCTAGTGAATAAAAATTTTCTGTCCCACCGCCTACATAACAAAATACCTCCAGTAAATACAAAAAGATTTGCTGCTATATTTTAACTGGAAAAATACGAACGTACTCTCAACAAATAAGACCAAAAATGTCATAATATTGATTCTCTGTAAAATTACGTACCAATTGATCCAATCTGAGCATCAGGGAGCTGCTGCTCATCAAATAATTTTCTCTGCTGAACGAATTTCAACCATCACGTTGTTGAGTTTAAGTTTAAAATCGAGTAGCATATATCTTTTGTCCCTGGAGCTATAATTTCATACGTACCTGAAGAACAAGCCTGTCATGGTTATGAACAGGTAAGTAAGTAAGTTACAAGCGAAATATTAGATTAGGGAGTTGTTCCGGATTTGACGTGACTTTTTTTGAACTCGTCGAGAAAAAAGAAAAAATAAACTTTGCGAGGAAATAATTGATACTCGAGTTCGCATTATTTTTTACATGGCAGCACATGCTTTAACAAGCATATTTTGTGTAGATAAAATTACTGAAAGGTTAATTGCTAAGGTGGTATATAATTTCATAATCGGTTTATGCATTGAGGTAAGATTTTTGAAGCGTATGAAGAGTAAAATGTTTTTGAGTTGTGACTATATGACGCACAAACTGTCACTGTTTTTAATTTCAAATAACCCATTCTTCTTACTCTTGCTAGAGTGAGTAATTGCAAGCTCTTTGTAATAACTTAAATACCTACGTATCATCGTCATGATATAATGACCTTATAGGCCCCAAAATCCCCATTTACCTCATAAATCACGATAATCGCCATCAAACGTTCAATAATGATTTATAATTTGAGTTTAACGACAGGCTCACGGTAAAATCAATTTCCCCTTATATCCATACATCATTCCATAAATGATCACGCTACTGATACGGCAAAAATTCCGGAACTTCATACTTGTAATTAAATCGGGGGAGACTTCGATATGAAATTAACTGTGAGGCACTTGACTGTGTGTAGGCATCGTAGTTCCTAGATTGTTAAGAGTATTACACACCATACCTAATTGAAGGCAGGATACAAATATACAAGTTTTTGTATTGAGAAGTTAATGTGTCTGGTATTAAGCTTTCCTTTTGTTTTCAATCGGAATTTCTAAGGGATGCTCGCATAATCGCAATAGCCCCTTATAAGAAGGTACCTATTTAATTGGTCAAGGACAGCTACCATTAGCTGATTGATTGGATTGGGGATTGGGACACAATTGATTTTCTATTGTTTCACTCCGAATCGGTGTCGCGCGGGGCTTAACAGGTTAAACAATATGTGAGTGAACTTTGCACCTCTGCTGACTCCAAAGACATGATGATGTTTGAATGTTTAATGAAGGGTCCGCATAACAGCATTAAAGAGGTTTGCTCATTCCAAAATATAGTGTCCTATGAAAAAAAATGGGCAAAAACCATCATGGTTTTTCTTTACCAAAAGAACAAAAACCTTTTTAATTAAATTAGTCGCCCCATTGTGTTAACGTCTTAACATACGCGTAAGTAGGCGTACGATCCTCATATAAAATAATTTGTCTGCAAGAAAATAATTACCGTCTACATTGTTCTGTCGGGTCGTTGAATTCCAAAGTACCCAGCAATATGTGGAGAGATTAATTTATTACGGGCTTTAGACGTCACTTAAATGTGTATTATTAGAGGCAATTTAGGAAATTTTATTAATTAGCTTCGATTTTGCTAGTAAGTAAGGTTTTGTAGTATCAGGCCAGGTATGTGGTTCTGCCGGGGTCGCGGGAAGGTACTTATGGGTCACCGAGTCCCCTGGCAACACAGGCAACAGGAAGGAATACGGGTGGATTTTAGTCAGTAAGAGTCTGACACACCCTCCCGCTCCGCCCAGAGCGGGAGAAGTTATTTGATGATTTCCACCCTCAAAAAAAAAAAAGGTATGTGGTTAGTTCAAGTTTTTGTTACCTATATGGGATGTCAACGTACAAAAATTCTGGCTGTAAAGTTTAGTTTCAAAATTACCTTCCATTTGTCTCAAAGTATATGGGTATACTTTGAGACAAACGTATGGTATTTTTTTATAAAATATTGTATAACTTTTATATCGTGTGTGTAGTAGCCCTTAGATAGCTGAATCCCGTAACATTAAAATTAAACCCTCTCTTTTAACTTTCATACTTCCAACTTTAGAGGGGCTTGTGGTTAAGAAATAACAGCCACACGGGTCGATCAATCAGGTTAAGCTACGCTTGCCGCGGTTGGTCCGTGAATGGGTGACCATCTTTACATACCAAGACCCCTCCGTGCCTCGAAAAGCACGTTTAGCTGTTGGTCCCGGCTGTTATTTGTAGATTTTTGACAGTCGTTACGGTTATTCAGAAGCCCGAAAGTCTGACAACAAATCTTACCAAGGGATATCGTGCTACCCAGTCACTGGGTTGTGGAGGTCAGATAGGCAGTCGCTCCATGTAAAATACTGGTATTCAGCTGTATCCCGTTACACTGGAAGCCGACCCCAATATAGTTGGGAAGAGGCTAGGCAGATGATGACTTCCAACTTTAGAACATGAACTCTGAAAATAAAACCTAAACTTGATTCATTTAAATGCACCGGTTTTACTATAATTTAAATTAATGCAAAAACAGCTGCCTCCTAACGAAGAAGTAATAAAATGTACGTACTAAAATATTTAAGTTCGCGGCCAAATATTTAAATTAATATTCAAAATGTTCATCCACTTTAATCATAAACTTTACGCCAAAATAGCTAACAGATTATTAAAATAAATTTTAACATTCATAATAATTTTCCGAGCGGTCCGATCTCTTTTTGAAGTGTTAACTCCATGGAATCGCTGTTTCTAATTAAAATTTATCTAATTAAATCATGGCATTCATGATTGTTTTCCTGCCCTTACTCTTATATCCCACTTGTTTTGGGCTGAGTCATCGATCAAATCTATTTTTATAGTAAAAGGAGTAAAGCCACAGAACAAGGCCTTAAAATTTGTCTTATTAACTTGTAAACGATCTTTTCTTCCACTAAATTGTTTTCGTGTAAATAAAGCAAAAAAAAAAAAACAAAAACCCGATTGCAAAAATGCAATTAAAAAGAGAAAAGCAAGTATAGTAGTATATAATCAATAGAATTTTGGTATCGCCAAGGGGACAAAATGTATCACCATATTTCAGGTTATTGGTTAAATATTTCACGAAACAAATCAAACGCAGCCTGGCAAGTAATAAATCAAAATTTGTTTCCCCCAAGAACCAATATGATAATATGATAACAAAAGATAATTTAATTTTAATGCACCCCATGGATATAGCAAATTAATTTAATAAATATTTTATAGAGGTTGTTGAAAAAAAAAAATACACAAAAATAACTTATTGTAGGTCGACAAAAAAACTGGTTGGTGAAAAATTGACGTCGCAGTCATTATTTATGTTGCCTGTTTGTAGATGACGACATAATTAAAATAATTAACAGTCGTAAGAATACGAATACTGTCGGATACGATGACGTATCAACCAAAGTGATAAAGTATGTCAAGGAAGTTTTAGCACAACCACTATCACATGTAATCAATATCTGTATTGCTGACGGTATATTCCCAAATAGTTTAAAAAAGTTATCATTAAGTCCCTTTTTAAAAGAAATGACAAAACTAATTTTAAAAATTACAGACCAATTGCAAAAATTCCGGTATTTTCAAAAAATAATTAAAATTCTGTATATGCTTATTTAAAATACATATATATATTTTGCAATGAACAAAAAGGCTTCAGAAAAATGACAATATTATGGCACTATTTGACCTACTGCCTAGTGTCATGACATCTGTCGATAAAAGAAATCATGTATGTGCGATATATGTTCGATTTTGTGGATTATACAATTTTACTGCTAAAATCACATGGTTTTATGGTACTAGAGGGAACATCCTTCAACTTTTAGAATATAATCATACCTAAGTTCTAGATAAAAGTGTACGGAAATCTCTAGAATATGTCCTATAACCAAATTAGAAACCAAATATACTTCATACATAAAATATGGTGTTCCTCAAGGTAGCGTTTTGGGACCGCCGCTTTCCTTGATATATAAATGACCTCCCAAAATCCACAGGACAAGAAATGGTACTCTTTGAATATAATTTTCATTCCTTAAAATCCATGCTCTGCTATCATCTGATAGCACGGCTATTATAGAATGAAATCAATTATGAAATGACATTAATAATATTCTCTAAAATAATAAATTGGCTCAATGATAATAATCTTGTAATTAATCTAAATAAAACCAAAGTTATGCACTTTCACCAACGGCTTGAGAAACCACCAGTTAATGTTGCTTATGATGATTCTGAAATAGAGGAAGCTAGCAATGTGAAGTTCTTAGGTATAACTATAGATGATAAACTAACTCGGAAACCTCATTTGGAGGACATTTTAAAGCGGTTAAGTACATCAATCAGTAAACTTTCAGAAAAAGTAAATACTGATACATTGTTAACAGCCTATCATGGATTAGTCGCCACGGTTCTGCGGTATGGTGTTATTTTTTGGGGACAATCAACAATAGGGAACTTGTTTTCAGGATGCAGAAAATGTGTATATATTCAATGTGTAGTTTAAAAACAACAGATAGTTGCATTCCATATTTTAAAAGTTAAAAATATTACCCCTACCAACTTTATACATCCTGGAAACTGCATTATTTATAAAAACAAATCCAAATTTATTCATAAAAACTATGTGCATTAGAGAAAACACCGATAGGTGTTCAATATATTAATAAATTATGCCTTTTGAAATGTAAAACTTCTCTAATGAATTAAAGGTTCTTTGGTGCTGCTCCACAAGTATTATAATAAAATACCCGATGAAATAAAACGTGGCAGACATTTTATTTCATCGGGTATTTTATTATTATAACGGGAAGATGCACACTAAATATAATGAAATAAAATGTATCCCACTACGTTAAGTGTTTGAAAAAACACTTAACGTGTTACTGCTTGACTATGTAATTATACACTAGACGAATATCTTAATGATATATCTCTATAATTATATAATGCTGATATACATTTTAATATTTTTTATTAATAATAATCCCTTGAATTGCTTTGAATGAAAAATGAATGAAAAAATTTTTACATGACTTGAAATTGACTCTGAATTGTAATAAAATTGTATTTGCTTGTATGGGTTAATAGAATTATGTTTCTCAAAAACGTATGTAATGATATTGTAATAAATTTATTATTGTAATTTAATAGTACTAATTTAATAGTTTTTAATCATGTGTTTTTTGCAGATGGGTTTGTTTTTGTTTTTTTAAACAATTTACTTTATTTCAAGCTTTGTACTTTTATCAATATATTCCTAATTCCAAATTTCATATATATATGAAGACGAACAAAGACACCTCATTATGTTAAAATTCATTAACCCGTTTAGGCTACCGAACGTGCCAAAGAAATAGACTTGAAATACATACATACTCTCTAAAAACATTACACTCCTTCTGGGGCAGTCGCGTAAAAATACATTTCATTAGACTGAGATGGGAGTTAACAAAACACTATTGATAGGGCTTGAAATCTTAATTTTTGTAGTAAACGAAAAAATACAAAAGACAAAGAAACATTCCTTTCAAGCGTCTTTTCATTTGTGTTTTTAAAAGTCAAGTCTGAGCAATAAAACACGAAACATCTGACAACAACAGCAACGACAATTTATTGTCTCAAGCAATTTTCACAAAAAACCTTTGACTCCCTAAATAGGTACTTTGTAATCAAAGTTAGAGAAGTGGAAGTACTTGTTATAATTCAATCAGAGACAACAGCTAGAAAGTCGGCTGACAAGCAAAATGTCGTAAGTTTAAATGTCTTGCTTGTTGCACTTTTAGTTGAACACACTATAACGATTTATGTCTCATTTAGAAAGAGAAAGTTTCCCGGTTCGGTGATACAGGAAACTCCCCATGTAAATGAGCCTTAATTGTTAACAAAGCAGTGAATCACGTGGCCAGTATATATCGCTTTGACACATTCTCGCCATAAAATCAGCAAGAAACTTCCTCCGTGTAAATGGGCCATTACTTTCTGTAGCATGACATAAACGCAAATTAAGGAATATGAACACATTGTATGAGAAAACACACACATGACGTGTGACGTATCCTGTTTCAGAATGATATCCTGATAAATGATACATGCCGCTTTTATATCATAACGTCATAACTCACCCCTGTTTGCAAAACGGGAAAGGTTCATTTTGTAGACCTGCATCGACCTTTGATCCCTTGATTAATTAGCCTTACCGTAATTATGGTTGAAATGAAGGAGTATTTTGCTAATGCAACCAAATATATTCAAACAAATAATTTATTAGCTGGTTTTATAAGAATACTAGCTGACCGGAACTTCGTACCGCCTAACAGTCAATAAATGTAGTGATACCTTTTACCTAAACTTGATTTATGATTTTAATTAACGTAATATACAACAAAAATTTAGGATAATATACATAAAGAAAATAAAAATTCAATAAAACTACAAAAATCAAGTATTCATCAATGACGTCATGGCGAATGCAAGACGAAACGGAAATTGAATTCGTTAAAACTCTAATGGGATATTATATCGGCTGGTGCGATTTCTTGTTCATCTGCAGTGTATCCCGAAGTCTAATTGCATGGCGACTTTGTTGTGAAAGATTAGATCTTCTGGCTCGCGGCAATGTAAATAACACTGGAAAAATAATCACACCATTCAAAATAACGTAATGAAGCAATTATCGATGCCCGCACAATCACAAATGTGATAACCTCACGAAGTGAAGTGTAAATCTTCGAAGGCTTACCGTTTCAAAATCACGATCGAAAAACATTTTTTGCCACCGGCAACCGAAATTTTTAGGTATGTACCCACCCCACACAAAGTCGAATACCATTAACTGCTGTATATGAGGGCTTGTGGCTAAGTAATAACAGCCGCACGGGTCGATCGATCAGGTTAAGCTACGCTTGCCGCGGTTGGTCCGTGGATGGGTGACCATCTTTACATACCAAGACCCCTCCGTGCCTCGGAAAGCACGTTAAGCCGTCCCGGCTGTCATTCGTGGATCTTTGACAGTCGTTACGGGTCGTCAGAAGCCCGAACTAGTCTTAACTAGGGGTATCGTATTACCCAGTAACTGGGTTGTGGAGGTCAGATAGGGAGTCGCTCCATGTAAAATACTGGTACTCAGCTGCATCCGGTTAGACTGGAAGCTGACCCCAACGTAGTTGGGAAAAGGCAGGCAGATGATGATTAACTGCTGTATAAATAACTGTGACAGGAAGTTATTATAACATCATCCACATATACTAAGTGGGAAAAATACGTTTTATTGAAGCTACCTCAAAAACTACTCAAGCAAAGTTAATAATTTCTTATGTGACCATGGCGCAAGCTTCCTCTACGAAATGCCAAGCAAAATATAGCTAAATTTGTCGACAATTGATGAAAAAATCGATGAATAACCATAAAAAAGTACATAAAGTCGAATTATTAATTCACTGGAGAAATCTGACATGTGGTAACTGTCTTTTCGTGTAATAAAATAAAATTATGTGTATAATAATAAGCGTAGATATTTAGAATAAAATAAATACAATAATTATGACCATTTTATTAAGTGTCAGCTAGCACATCTCAGTTTACTCTAGTAAATTAATAATTCGATTTTACAGACGAACATAGAACCTCCTCCTTTTTGAAGTCGGTTAAAAACAGAATTCCACACCAGAATGGTGGATCGAAATGAAATGAGCAGCGAATTCGACTTGAATTACTAATGAATCTGCCTGGAAATTCAAATGGACATTCCAAAATTACCGGTTGGATTTACTGTAGATGCGCGCACAATGACAAACGACACAACATTCACAAAGTGCACTTCTTCAAACTGATCTCATCTCTATCAAACCACTTTTCGCTGAAGAATTTCAGAAAAAATTCATTGTAAAGAATAAAGGACGAAAAATCGAGGCGCAATGAAAGAACCGTGCAACTGAATCAGCTGTCAACGCCATGCTCTGGCATTGCCTGAACCAGCATACAACGCCATGTTCATTTTTGTCCGTGTTTTGTTTCTTTCATGTATCAGAGATGGTGTTGAATACGTTTTCTTTTTTTTTTGTGATCTTACTTTTCCAATGCGCGAGGAAAATTCTCGAGGCTGAGACAAACAAAAAAAAAACATCGAAATTAGTCAATCCGCTCTCGAGATATCATCGAAAAAGCAGTTCCATACTAAATGTATGAGAAAAAGAATTTTCTTCTTAATTTTTTTTGTGAATCTTTCCGATGTTTTAATTTTTATTCTGCTATTCGGGGCGAAGGCGAATCCAACGAATCAGAGATCATCAAAATCGGTCTAGCCGTTCTTGAGCTATAAATGGTGTAACTAACCCGACTTTGTTTTATTTAAATAGATAGATAAAGTTACTGGCGTAATGGACAATAGGTAAGTAAACCTCTGCCTAAGCCTTTGGGGAACTTACTTACATACATATTATATAACATCACGCCTGTATGTTATGTAACATGTAGTTAATAGGTATTTTGACCAAAAACATTACACATAGAAGCAGGCGTAACAAATTCCACAATTAATAATTATTCAACGAAAAAGACAGGTAGAAATATAATTAATTGTTTAGTAAGTTAATAATACACTACAAATGACCAGGATTTTGACGTGTAAAGGTGTTTTTTAAATCAATTTACATATTTATTTATTTAACAGTTTATGTACACACATATAAACAGACAAGAAGAAAGGAACAGAAAAATACATACAAAGGCGATTCTTATTTCTAATGAAATCTCTTCCAGCATACCTGCGATAGGACAGTAGACATAGAGATGTAGACAACGTGTGTAAGGTAAAAGAGAAAACAAAATACATAAAAACAAAATAAAACTATTCACTAATTTAATTATACAATAAGAGAATATACTTACATAATACATACTTCTAAAATAAATATCACTAAAATACTTATATACTTATAATTAATAGTATAAAATAAAAAATACATAATACGCAACTATGGCAAAGTGGAAAGATAGTGTTACATACTCGTATATCATTTACTACCGTACTTTTACCTCACCGCGGTTCTGCGTAAAACACAGAAAACGTCCCAAAAATCAATCATTAAACCACTCGATGCATCGAAATAACACAAACATCTTCAGTACAGCTTACCCATGTCAAACAAATAACCTGTGTCCCAACCTCGAAACGACCCAGCATGGGGTTCCACTGGGCTAAGAATACCACCTAACCACGAAACGATAATAATCAATTCCCTGAACGAACCATAAATTCAGTGT
The DNA here is from genome assembly GCA_905333075.3 of Atethmia centrago. Classification (NCBI taxonomy): domain Eukaryota; kingdom Metazoa; phylum Arthropoda; class Insecta; order Lepidoptera; family Noctuidae; genus Atethmia; species Atethmia centrago. The sequence goes on from HG995375.1 coordinate 6,260,168, forward strand.
CCGAAACGTTTTAAACCTACGACCCACTAAAATATAAATGCTATTACGCCTGTTTTTATATATTCATAAAGGTCAACAGCCAGCAGCTTCTGTATATACAATATCAAATAATAATAGGTAACAGCCATGGGCTAATACAGTTGCCAATAACAGGTGAACCAACATTATCAAATACGGTGATAACCTAAGGTAAAAACGAAATGTAGAAAATTAGGTGGTAACAAACTATACAAACAGAAAAATATAAAATTACATAAGAAATAAGATACAGGAGGAGGGGCTTGTGGCTAAGTAATAACAGCCGCACGGGTCAATCGATCAGGCTAAGCTACGCTTGCCACAGTTGGTCCATGGATGGGTGACCATCTTTACATACCAAGACCCCTCCGTGCCTCGAAAAGTACGTTAAGCCGTTGGTCCCGGCTGTAATTTGTGGATCTTTGACAACCAGTCTTACCAAGGGGTATCGTATTACCCAGTAACTGGGTTGTGGAGGTCAGATAGGCAGTCGCTCCATGTAAAATACTGGTATTCAGCTACATCCGATTAGCTGGAAGCCGACCCTAACGTAGTTGGGAAAAGGCTAGGCAGATGATGATGAAGAAATAAGCTACAGGTGTTGCAAGAAACACTTACTCGTACATACTAATACGATTAATCTTAGATTGTTCTTCAATTAATCTGTGTTCTTCGAAAGGGTAGACCGAGGTGTGCAGTACTACAAACTTAGTTCACCAGTTATGTTAAAAGTCCTATATAATAGAGCCAAGCTTATTGCCATCAACTGGGCTCGAAATTAGAAACCTAGTGCATTGGAAATGTTAATTATGAAAAGCCCATAAACACTTTGACCGACTCGGCAATCGAACCCAAAACCAATAGGCCAAGCGCGAGTGTTAAGGATGCTAAACAGTCGCGCTTGCGAACCATTTGAACAAAGAGCTGTTGAATATTTTCAGCTATGTACTCGTGCAGTATCTTAGCTACAAACCAATAAATTTTATAGCACATATATGCTATAAAATTTCACAGAAAATAGAATAACTATAATTCAATAAATTTTCAAGACATACGACACTTACCGACATAATCCACCAGTCTCTTGCCAGCGTCAATGTGCCTGCTCTTCTTGAGCCAACTGGCATTGTCAGAGATGATGGCAAAAGACCTGGTGGTGTGTCTTTGGTTCCGTGGAGTTAAGGACGGATGCTTGTGTGGGACGCTACCTATGTAGACACACTGGCACCGTCCCACCTCCAACGGACTACTTCTAATGCGGGTGCAGCGGCAGAAATGCCGGAAATCTGAAACTTTTTAAATATAGAGGCTTTGGCAGAGAGTACAACTTTGTGCCCTTTGGCGTCGAGACCCTCGGTCCGTGGGGTCCCAGTGCGCATAAGTTATTTGCGGAAACCGCGAAATGTCTAGTTGATGTAACTGGTGACCGAAAAGCTGGCGGCCTTCTTGCGCAACGCATCATCATTGCAATTCAGCGAGGAAATGCCGCCAGCATCCTCGGTACAATCCTCGGTAAAAGCCTCGAGGGCCTTTTTAGGGTTCCGTAATAAAGAAGGAACCCTTATAGTTTGCCATGTCCGTCTGTCTGTCTGTCTGTCTGTTCCCGCTGCAGCTCAGAGACGCTTAATACTAGAAAGTTATAATTTGGCGTAGGTATGCATATTAATGACGCCGACAAAGTGTTAGAAGAAAATATTGAAAAAAAAAATTTGGGTACCTCCCTTGCACGTAATGTGGGGATGTATATAGCTTTTTCGTCTGTCCCATGATGTGGGGTATCGTTGGGTAGGCCGTTCAAACATATTGCGGATTTGTGAACACCACTTTTCGATTCGAGGATTGGTTTGCGTAATACTCGTATTAAGCATTAAAGTGCAAATTTTTGTTAGAGTTAAGTGTGTGTCCCCTACCAGCTAAATAGTTATTTATGAAGATGTGAAAAAATTCATGGTATTAGTACATATAATGAAATTAAAAGGAAAACTATCACAACTAAGTAGGCTTTACAGGTTAACGAGTAATAGTCGACCAACTTAAATTTGCAGTTGAACAATTGACCGTGGCATATATCGATGTATGGGAGAACATGTTTTTCAACTACAATGTTAAGTTTGTTTTTGGGATAAATTCATCCCAACTTCTCCACTACGGAACCCTTCATTGTGCGGGGTCCGACACGCACTTAGACGATTTGATTAGGTTTAAATTAGTTTTAATTTAATTTAGTTAATGTTAATAATCATCTTGTAATTTGGTTATGTAAATAAACATTGCGAATGTTATTAGATATATTTTATGTGCCAAAGTTTGTCTGAGAGAAAATATTTTTAAGCTGCATTCTGTCGATAGAAATTTAGTGTTGCACGAAGAATTTAATAGAAACCTGTCGGTTTGGGGATCGAAAATTAAGATTCATAGGTATGGAAGGCATTTTAGATCTTCACCCTAATTGCGTAACATACTATCAATCACAATGTGAATGATTTTGACGTATATTGCTAATACATTGCTTCATATATTCGAAAGATGACAAATTTTTCGACTCAACAACGTAAGAAACGCAAGGAATGTTGTTGAACTGTCAAAATGAAACTCATTCCTACCATTAACTCATTCATGCTGTGTTACGCAATTACCCCTCTGGGTAAGACTTTTTTGCTTTTCTTAAGATATTCGTAAATAATGTTTTAAGATACTTCGGATACCAAAGAAAATAATATATTTGTAATTGTAATGATTTTTCATCTCAAAGTAAGATATAAAACTATACTTTTGTAAAAGGTACCTACGGTTTATATTTCTTCAACACAAAAGCGTGGGTATTCAGCTGCCCGGGTAATACTGAAAACAGACCCAACATTGTTGGGAAAAGGCTAGGCAGATGTTGACAACAACGTGAAGACACCATTCTATCTGCAAATAATTTTACAACTTTGAAACAAAGAGCTATAAATTATCATTATTGAAAATCCGGTGACTTCTTAAAAATTTAAACAAATAAAGTGCCTCTCGTTGTTGCATGCTCGGATAAAGAATATATCCTTCTTCCTTAAACAATAATACTATCAAGAAGGCAGCACTTTCAGATCTCAGTCATTATTATGCTGGCTGATAACAAAATCAGAAAATCAAAATCAAAGAATCAGCCTAGTTTGAATAACTTCAATATTTTCAAACGTCAAAATTACATAATACAGTCCCCCACAAACGCCCACCCTTCACCACTTCCTAGAGCTTTAGCTGGGAAGAAGAAGTGGCGCAACAAACTCCCCAGCAGCTTTAAAACCCAGTCCTTCAAAAACGCAAACATGCAGGCGGGTCGTAAACTCAACATCTAAAACAGGGGGGTGCCAATCACTCATAGTTACAACCCAAAATACCTCGGTATCACATTTGATCAATAGCTTGTGGAGGGGCTTGTGGCTAAGTAATAACAGCTGTGGGTCGATCGATCAGGTTAAGCTACGCTTGCCGCGGTTGGTCCGTGGATGGGTGACCATCTTTACATACCAAGATCCCACCGTGCCTCGGAAAGCACGTTAAGCCGTTGGTCCCGGCTGTCATTTGTAGATCTTTGACAGTCATTACGGGTCGTCAGAAGCTCGAAAGTCTTACAACCAGTCTTACCAAGGTGGAAACGTATTAACCAGTAACTAGGTTGTGGAGGTCAGATAGGCAGTCGCTCCATGTAAAATACTGGTATTCAGCTGTATCCGGTAAGACTGGAGCCGACCCCAACATAGTTGGGAAAAGGCTAGGCAGATGATGATCACATTTGATCAATAACCTAAAAAAAGAATTATGAAAACGTAAAACAAAAAGTGCATACCAGAAACCACTTACTTCACCGCCTAACATCCACCAAGTGGCCCGGCATCACTTGAAGCCCTTCGAACGACTGGAATGTCACTTTGTTTCTCCGCTGATGAATATGTCTGTCCAGTATGGGGCCGATCTGCCCATGTTAAATTAGTGGATACAGCACTTAATAAGACAATTATTACTGGATATTTAAAACCAAACCTGGTGCGAATGCTGTATCCACAGATTGGTATTGCGCCGCCAGAAACCCAGTGTCCCAGGGGCTAGAAAGCTGCAAAAGTTTTCTTGGGTACGTGAGTCCAGCCGATGGCAATCCCTCCAAAGCAAGATGCGAACTTTAGCAAGAGCTGCTTAAACTCCCTGATTTGTTTATAGGACAATCAAAGAGCCTCTCATCCAGTCATAACTTGCCGTGGCCGACTTGAAAAACCTTAAATATAGCCTTATTACCCAAGTCGGCGGCAGCAAAGACAATCTCCACAAGTGGGAGTTCATGGACGGCTTAAATCTCCGGTGCGTATGCGGCGTGTCTCCACAATAGTCAACTTTCCATCTTGCGCCGCATCTGCACACGTGAGGACCTAACAGCTGCGTCAGCAAACGGTATTAACGTTGCTGAATTTTGGGGCAAACTTATGTTATTTTTCCATCGACACGCTAAGGAAATTAAAAAGGAGGGTGTATAATTAAAATATTATCACGAAGAATATTAATAAATAAAATTAGTTCTTCATCTTCCTATAACAAGTTGCAGTTAATTAATTTGAGTCTAATAATATTCAAATAAGAAATTGTTAAAAACATTCTTTGACTTTCTGATGAAAGTAATTTTATCCTACGTTATCACTTTTCTTAAATTCTTTAGGGTAAGGAATTTTAAATCCTGCGTTAAGCTGATAACTTTTTAATGATAATTAAAATAACGGTAATATTAAATTCCCAACATATGTAAATTTGAGCTACTACCTAAAACAACTCCTACTAACTATTATAAGTCCATTGAGGGAAATTAATTGTTTAACAATTTGACACTCTACGTCAATTTGCCGTGGTAAAGGCATTTCATCTAACTGTCAAAGAATGACTGTGAATATACGGACAATAATTTAAGTTGGTAGTCAATTTACCTCCCTGATATTACATACCATTGAAAATATAAACTAGATAGGGAATCATCATCATCTGCCTAGCCTTTTCCCAACTATGTTGGGGTCAGCTTCCAGTCTTACCGGATACAGCTGAATACCAGTATTTTACATGGAGCGACTGCGAGGTATGGGAATATGTACCTAATATGCCTTCGAATATTCCCCATTTTTTTTTTGTGAAATACGTAAAGATTTGGCATAATCAGCCTATAATGTTCGCACTGCTGGGACACAGGCCTCCTCTCTGTGACCCTCTCACACACCACGGGATAGACGAGAAAAGATAATAACAGTACTCTACGTGCAAAGGGTACCATAAAAAAAACGTTTTTTTCAAGATTTTATATTACGTCTTTGTCGGCGTGATTATTATGTATACATAATCAGCCTATAATGTTCCCACTGCTGGGACACAAGCCTCCTCTCTGTGAGAGGGAGTGGGCCGTAATCCACCACGCAGGCCCAGTGCGGGTTGGTGGATGTCACATGTCTTCGAATGTTTGGTTCTAGGACATGCCAGTTTCCTCACGATGTTTACCTTCACCGTTTTGGGAGCAGTGGTGATGAAAATAATTTACACAAAATAAAGCGCCTATCGGGGTTCCAACCTACGACCTACAACTCGTATGTCGCGGTCATCACCACTAGGCCACCACTGCTCACTATCAAACCTTATCGAACTTCAATAATAATATAATTCATTTTTTTCAGGTAAGCCTCGACCTGATTAAATTCTGCCGGCATTTTTCACACTGGGTGAGTACATTTTGGATACTTGAAGTCAATAATGACCAATCCAGGTTTATTATTATTATTCAGTAGCTCGAAATGTGAGAGAATATGTTAAAAATATTTGTAATGATATCAACAACGGTGTAGGCCTTTATTCGGCTTTTATGAACCTTTCCGAGTCATTACGTAATATACCATTTCCTGGGTGCTTCGTTATTATTAAAGTGTTTCCTTTTCGAATTTAATAGGCTTTCTGTGTTGTTTACAGAGCGAGTCATGTCTTTTTTTTATTCAAAAGTAACAATCTTTATATTAATATTAAAAAGACTCGTATCTCTTCATTCTTCTTTATCATCTTGTTGCCTTAGTAACAATGTTTTGATAGGAGTATGTTTTGCATTTAAAACGCTTGTAGCAATAACTTGTTATTTTTGAAGTCTTTTGTACAGAAATACCTTGGACATTTACTTCATAAAACCAACAATTCGAAGGATCCCTGAGGCTGTCCACAAAAAAGAGTTTAATCCCTTTTCTTTCCTTTGAGATTGAGTTTCGAACATCTTTCTTTTTGTTGGTGTGAAGGATAACCGACGGTCTATCACATAACTCCACATTTTACGATTTATTTATTTAACAGTTTATGTACACACATATAAACAGACAAGAAGAAAGGAACAGAAAAATACGTACAAAGGTGACGCTTATTTATTTGTAAGGTCTTATGTGAAATTACAATAAAACATGATTTTACGGAATGTAATGAACTACAGTTTATAAGTAGGTGCGTACTTAGTTTTATCAAATCAAAAACAAAAAAAAAACAATTTTTTTATATTATCTGTTCACTTTGTGACACATAAAAGTGGTGTAATTTAATGAGAGTATTAAATAACCTCCGGGGTTTCCAAAGACTCTACTTATATGTATAATTATGTTGACTATCGTAAGTTTTCGTCAATCAATCACATATTAGTTAAACGGCCGGTTTACTGACTATAAGTTATATTTTAACATTTTCTTACAAGGGAATACCAAAATTGTCTGTGCAAAAGTCAATTACATAACTAACTACATTATTTTAATTACGTTACATAGGTATATCAATGTCTTTTATCTGACCCATAAACGTCTTAAGCACATAAGGCCATCAAGCATGTGTCATAACTCATAAAGGTCCTTCAGATCCATACGAATCCAACATTCCTTGGGACATAAATGAACATTCCTTAGAAAATAGGGTCTGTGGAATGCAATTTGTGCCCAAAGCTAGGAATAAAGAAAATAACGAAATCTTTGAATACGTGAAATATATTTCGATTTAATTTTTTTGGGTTCAGAATTCTGTTAATTTTGTCTTTTACAATATGATTAGCACTGCTCATCACCAGAAGCAATATAATGTCTACTTAATGAAGATTTATGGTTTGTAAATCGAAACGCACAAAAACTAAATTCTGTTATTTCGTAAGTTTTTAGGGTTCCGTAGTAAACAACCCTTGTAGTTTCGCAATGTCCGTCCGTCTGTCTGTCTGTTTGTCTGCCTGTCCCCGCTGTAGCTCAGAGACGCTTAGTACTAGAAATCTGTAATTTGGTATAGTTATACGTATTAATTACGCCTTACAAAGTGCCAAAATAAAATTTTGAAAATATTTTTTTTCAGGGTACCTCCCTTGTACGTAATGTGGGGATGATATTTTTTTCTCGTCTATTCCATGGTGTGGGATACCGTTGGATAGTCCGTCAAAAAATATTGTAGGTTTGTGAATACTACTTTTCGATCCAAGGATCCGCTTGCGTAATATTAAGGATTAATGTGTTAATTTTTGTTAGAGTCAAGTGTCCCTCCCCCCCTGCCCGCTAAATGGCTGTTTATTGAGATGTGAAAAAATTCATGGCAGTGGTACATAAAATTAAATTAAAAGGAAAACTATCACAGCTAAGTGGGCTTTACAAGTTAACGAGTAATAGTCGACCAACTTAAATTTACAGTTGGAGAATTGAGCGTGGCATATTTTTAAGATTGTTTTTGGGATAAATTCATCCCAACTTCCCAACTACGGAACCCCTCATTGTGCGTGGTTCGACTCGCACTTGGCCGGTTTTTTTTTAATTTCTATTACCTACTCAACAAACCAACATACCCGTACATCTACGCAATGATATTTAGAATTAGAGCACAACATATAGCTATAAGTTTTACAAGTAGGTGTCCGGTGAAATAAATACTATAAGTATACAATTTACCTACGATTTCCATCTCGCACTCGGGTGTTGAAACCAATCTATTTGAGTACATAGGCTAATTTGTTATGTATGTAGGGAAGAATGTTTTATTCATAGGTTTATTTATTCCGGAGAGGAAGCTCTATACGATGTAGGGCTTTAAACTGTGGAAAAGGAAATTTAATTTCATACAGTAGGACATACTTAAACCAGAAGTTTATATTTTATTAAAATGTTCTCCATCTGAAACTCGTATATGAATGAAATAAGTCATTGATGTTGAAATCCTGAAAATTTACGAATGACTTCTTCTAGATTATGCCAAGCTAATACTTTTCGTCGTAGCGATGAAGCCTGGCTTTTCGTAGACGATGCTACGGGCTTCTTGTAGAGCTACGGTTTTCGTAGCGGCCGGTTCTACGCCGGTTTCATGGGCACGTCCTAAAGACGTATTGATTATATATAACTTTTTAGGAGCTGATTAAGTCATAATTACGGTCTTGAACGAGCGCTGATGCAACGATAATGAATCGCGCGAATCAGTGGCAAAATAATGACTATACATATTTTACAAGACAGCAAGCTATAAAATGCAGACTTTGAACAATAACTGTTGTAAGACTTAACTTATTTTCAACGTATCTAAAAAGTTTTGAATAAGAATAAAACAGCATGTTGTATGATTTCATAAAACCCGCCTAACGATCTCAGGATGTTTTACTCTTTGGTGTTAGCAGCGCCATCTATACGTGAATGCGTAAACTAGATGCTTTCAAACGCGTGCTTTTGAAGCATGCAGTAGGTTGGTTAATAATACACCATCTCACCATCTCTGCTGTTCTAAAACTTGATATTTTCTGGGCATGAAATCCTTTTTTCTTTTTAAATCGAGCTTTTTTGTAATAATTAAATTGTTGCAAAAAATATGTATTCTTATATTTATTATAAACCTCCACTGTAGACCCATAGGTAGGGTTACGCATCCACTACAATTACACACAACTGAGCTTAAACAGTGACCACGTTCATGAACCTAACTTTAAAATTTAAGAATCAAGACTAAAAAGAACGGCTGATAATACTGCAAAGAATTCTGATAATACTAAAGTATTTTCGCGCCAAATTTCATAGCTGTCTCCGTAGAAAATCGTGGCCCATAAAAACCGTTTTCTTTCCTCCACTAGATATATGTTTTCCTAGTACCTTCGATCCGGCCGCTGAAACCTTCCGTTCGTTCGTTACCAAGGACAACAAACGCGTAGCGCCAGATGAGCTCGAAGCTTACAGTATTATGATGATCTTAACGCCATCTATACTCTGTTACTTTTAATAGAGTACATTGTATAATAATTTGGAAGTGAAATTAAACCATTATCGGATCTTGTGTCTGATATCTGTGGTATATTACTGACGGAATGCCATTTCAGGTTTACTCCATTTTGCAAAGTTTGTAAATAATACACGACAAATGACGATGCCAACATGTTGCCACTAGAAAACAATCCATGATGAAAGTATAATTATTATTACCAATGTCATCCGAGCAAAAAGTTCGAAATGAAAAACTTTTCATTTCGCGGTCAAACTTACTTCTTTTCTCTGCCCTTTCATTTTATGCTCCCCTAGTACTTTTTGCCGGAGCGCTGAAACCTTCGGCTCGTTCCTACGGGCAACGTAAAGCATTGGGTACGTCATACGATCATACGCGCCGTAGGCGTTAAATGAAAATAGGATTGTTGCTTGAGATGTTGTTACTTTTTCCTGGCATGTAACTTAAATAATTGTTATGTATTTTATTGTTGTTGTAATTCTAAACGGTAAAAAATATATTATGTGTTTTGTATTTTCTAACAAACGACCAATAACTGCAAATGAGCAATGCTTCGAGCTTTCCCCGAGACTTACTGCTATGCATCCTAACAACGTATGTTTTCTTAGTACTTTCGTGAATGAAATTCCTGTTGTCCCCACTGTAGCCACCTTGGCTTCTTGGCACGCATAGCATGATCTCAGTCTCTACTCTACGAAGACAAGTGACATTTATTTTCTTCATATTTGACATCGCGCGCTAGAAATGTTTTACATTGTCTTTCGTTTCCTCCATTGGTCATGCTACGCGTGGGGGACACGGGGATTGACTAAAATAATATTTATTACTAGGTATTATTCGCCACTGAAAAGACCATTGGGGACAACGGGAAGGAAAATAAACGCATTCCCGTCGTCCCAATTAGTGGCGCCACAACAGTGGGAACCGGGAATACGCGACGAACGAGGGCTTTAGACCAAAATGCTGACACTTTTGTTGGCCCCAATATCCACTACCGTTGCTACGAAGCTACGATTAGGCCCCACATTCACTCTTTGGTATCAACCAGTATCAACCTCAAAATTATTTTACGTAGAATTATTCTATATTTAAACCAAATTACAAGATGATTATTAACATTAACTAAATAAAATTAAAACTAAGTTAAAACTAAGACCTAAAAAAGGCCCTCGAGGCATTGTACCGAGCATGCTGGCGGCATTTCCTCGCTGAATTGCAATGCTGATGCGTTGCATGCAGTTACATCAACCGGACGTTTTTACGTACTTAATCGTAGCCGTTGTTTTGCTAGTTATACTAATAAATAATTTTCATTAGTTATGATCATGATAATTTCTTTGAAAGTCAGATATTTCCTCAATATTTCACTAACATGGCTTTACAGTTTTATTAGATCGAAAGCGACGGTGTCGCCTATCTAGCGGTAGCAAGGTGAATTACAATCTGCAGTTGATTGTAAAGCCATGTTATAAAGTGAGTGACTTACAAGTTTGAAGGTAGAACAACGCAACGCTTAGTGTTGCTGTCACCCTACGTTAGATGTCGCTGATAGGTTGAAAAGTTTTAAAGTTTGTACTTTGTTTAATGGCCCGACTTAGTGACTTGGTGGTAAATATGTGGTAAATAAAACTGTTTTATTATAAACTAATCCTATCTTTTCAATCCAAACCGTACGCTTAAAATTCCTTTGTGTTGGCTATCATACTGCCTAAGCAAATAAATAAAATCCTAACTAATATTATAAAAATGCAAAGGTAAATTTGTTTGTTTGTTTGTTACGTTTTTACGCTAAAACGGCTGAACGGATTTGGATGAAACATAGGTAGACCATAACCTAGATTAGGACATAGGATACTTTTTATTTAGATATTCCCACGGGATCAAGACTTATGCGGGTGAAACCGTGGGGCGCAGCTAGTAATTATAATAAGTAAAGACCAAAATACCCGATTAATACGTACCTCATACTTCAGGCTTTTAAAAATAAAGATTTAATACATTTGTGGCATGAGGTGGCATTCATAATCAGCCTATAATGTTCCCACAGGCCTCCTCTCTTCGAGAGGGAGTGGGCCGTAATCCACCACGCGGGCGCAGTGCGCGTTGATAGATGTCACATGTCTTCGAATTTTTGGTTCTAGAACACGAGGTGGCATGATAGTATCGAAATCATAATCTTGAGTGAAGAATCCAATCACAAAATCAATTCATCCTATCGCTGTCCACTGCTGGACATAGCCTCTCCCAGGATGCGCCACGTCAGTAAATAAAAATAATAAAAATAAAACCATTTTACAAAAAAAAAAAATTGTTTGTAGGTACAGAGATAAAAGTGAAAAATAAAATGTCTATTCATCAACCCGCACTTCTCACATGCAGATTGATGAATCGATTGAACACAGCCGTGTCCAAGCTATCTGCTATCATTTTCAGGATGCTGTTGCTACTCCCCCGCACAGTTTTTAAGACTGACGCGGTTTTCTTTCACACAATTGCAGATAAATCATCTATAATCATGCATCTGCAAACATACCTGAAATACTACAAGAACGCGGGAGCCGCAACAGTGCCCTGAAAATGTTATTGTATTGTACTCTGAGGGCGTTGTAGGCAGTCTGTGTGTACTTAACCCATAGACCACTCGTGTAGAAACTTTGACAGTACGCTTTAAATAGCGTCAATTTAATGTCTGCCGTACAACGAGCGAATCTATGCGCCAGCATGTTTTCCCGTACCAGTGAAAACCCCGTAGACAGTGCCCTCCGCTCCCTCTCTACATCGTGGTCATCCGTGGTAAAGTATTCAAATTTCAATTACGTAGTTTAAAAACATATCGGATTATAAATAATTTTCTGTTTTTCTTTTTCGAGGGCATCCACAAAAAGTATTTTCTTTCTTTTCAATGCTCTGTAAAACCTTCAACCGTGACGTCACTTACACGTCATCTCGAAGCGTCAACCTCGTAACTACGCACAAATTAATAGACGCTTTACAAAACCGACGATACCCATCTCTTTCTTTGTTCATTCAGAGAAAATGTAGACAAGCCGTTCTTAGAGGGTTGTATTAGAGCAGTTCAGTAAGGTGAGATAGCAATATTATCAACCCTTAAATTTATGCTACCCTGGTAAGTTTGACCGGAGCGCTGAGTCATTTTCGTGCGGTCGAAGGTATTTTCAATGGCATCATAATAAAACGTTTTAAGTAAGGAGGGGATATTTAACTACGACTTCCTGACTACCGAGTTTTTTAGCGAAATTATGATTCGTTTAGTGGTTAAAACAATATATAATATTTTGTCATAGATATTAATGAAACACTTACTTTTGCCATTGGTAAAAAGATATTGGATTTTAAAAAAAATCGGCAAGTAATTAAAAAGACGCGTAGCATTGCTGCATACATTGGTCTGAGGATATCTAGCCTAAACTGAATTGATTTTTGTTTAGTTTTTAATATTCTCATATACTCGTAAGTGAATTAATGTGTTCTTCTTATCATACATAATCAGCCTATAATGTTCCCACTGCTGGGACACAGGCTTCCTCTCTGTGAGAGGGAGTGGGCCGTAATCCACCACGCGGGCCCAGTGCGGGTAGGTAGATGTCACATGTCTTCGATTTTTCGTTCTAGGACATGCCAGTTTCTTCACGAAGTTTTCCTTCACCGTTTTGAGAGCAGTGGTGGTGAAATAATTTACACAAAGTAAAGTGCCTGTCTGGGTTCAAACCTTTGACGTACAAATCGTAAGTCGGGACTGTTGCCAGTGGGCTACCACTGCTCAAAGTATTCTTAATGAACAGTAATTATTGCAATGGCAGCACAGGCCCAGTGCGGGTTGGTAGATGTCACAAATCTTCAAATTTTTGGTTCTAGGACATGCAGGTTTCCTCACGAAATTTACACAAAGTAATCGCCTGTCTGGGTTCGAACCTAGGACCTACAACTCGTAAGTCACGCCTATTACCGCTGAGCCTCCACTGCTCACCGCATAGTGGCAGCTATTAACGAGCTATTAAATAAATTCATTTTGTAGCTTTTGCCGTAAATATTTCCTACTACCTACACACGTTGCCTATAATGAAGATTGTTAAACCAGTAGGTATAACCATCCATAAAATCATTCTTTACGTGTTCTTTACGTGTTTCTGACTGTAAAATACAGAGTTAATATTACTTGTTTCCGGTTGTTCTCGTCTTGCAAACTGCGAGTACTTTGTTCGTATTTTATATCAAAATGTAACTCTTTACTAATTGTCTATGATTTGTATGCCGATAAGCTTAATGGTATAAAAGTTTTATTTATTCGTTTTTGGAGCATCATCCATGTGTTTTATTATAACTTGCACAGACACAATCCACCAGCAACTAGCTAGGATTATCCACCAGCAACTTGCCTTGCAGTACAACTTTTTGGATTCCGAAGTACCAAATATAAAATCAATTTGCCTAGCCTTTTCCCCCTGTGCTGGGTTCAGCTTTCTGGCTATTCGGATGCAGCTGAATACTAGTATTTTACATGGAACGACTGCCTATCTAACCTCCACAAACCCAGTAACTGGATAATACGATACCCCTTGGTAAGACTTGTTGGCAGGCTTCACGAATGACAATGTCAAAGATTCACGAATGACAGCCGGGACCAATGCTTAACGTGCTTTCCAAGGCATGGAATAGTCTCGGTATGTAAAGATAGTCACCCATGCATGAACCAACCCCGGCAAGCGTACCTTAACCTGATGAATAGACCGGTCCGGCAGTTATTACTTAGCCACGAGTTCCTCCCAAGTACCATGCTACAGGTATGAGCCCGACCGAGTTCTCAAGAATGGTCATGCCACATTATCGATCGATCTATCATCACTGACAGGACTATTGTAGCCAATAAGCCGGATATTGTGGTGATAGATCGACGAGAGCACCGTGCAGTGATTGTTGATATCGTTGTCATGACGAGATTGTCATGAACGCTGAGAAAAATAAAAAAATCAAGTATCTTGAGCTAGCGCACGAGGTTGTCGACATGTTGGACGTAAACTCCGTAATTATTGTATCGATAATCGTTACGGTTAATGGCCTAATAGCGGAGAGCCTTGACTAACAAATACCTCAGGAGGCTCTCATTGCGCGGCTGGATTAAGGGCTTGAAAGCAGTACTCCTAGACACGGCTGCATAGTGAAGAGATCCCTCTCTGGAGCCTTGACCACCGGCAGCTTGGACCCAGCTCCTGATGCCGATCAGCTACTTAAGGTACAACTTGTGCTACAAATACGAACGTTTTCGCCACGCTAGTAGCTGATTGTTCGATACTATGTTCGAAGCGCATTCAACCGCATTAAGAGAAACAATGTGGTTGTCTTTCTGTAGGTTTAGTTCTAAAATCTGTACTAACTGTGTATAGACTTGGAGACATGAACCAGTTTAAGTTTGTAATAAAAAACATGAATTACTAGTTTACTGAGGAGTGGCAAAAAGTAACTTTCATTAGGCTTTCATTATAACACCTACGAGTTTTATACAGACAAGCGGATAGACAGTATTGTTTACAGACAATGAAATAGTTGTTTATCGTAGAAACTGCCTTGGAAGTATTGACAAATTTACAAAATCAATAAATACGGTTTTTAAATACAGTTAAATAAACTAATTGAACATTTATGGGAAAAAATACTTTGAATAATGAAGTTTCCATTTTGCCGTAAACTGAAAACGTTTATCACCTTATCAGCAAATGGTATGATATCTTTAAGTTTATGAAACACTAGTACTTTTTCAGCTGTTGTCGTAGAAGTCTTCCGTATTGTGAAAGCTTCAGTTTCGTTTGGTGTCTTACAAAGTATGTAGCCCTAGTACTTTTGAGCCGAACAGTTCAGTTCAAAGCCGGCCCATGCTCCACCATTTTTTCATGAATTTTTTTTCTGTTTTTTCCCACGTGTTCCAAGGGTTTATTCACTACCTACAATCATAATTTACGATGCGCTAGTAATTTTCAACTAAAAATGCCGGCTCGGCAACGCGTACTGAAACTTTTAGGCATGCGGTGCGGTACCCGGATGCGATTGAATGAATATTTTTTATTCATTTATTTAGAAGAATCTTGTCGGTGAAGAAGTAAGTATATTTCGTATACTAAATAAAAACAACGAGTAAGTCTTACAGTAGTCATATCCATCTTACATCTCACTTCTTCTAAAGCGCTTTTAGCGGCGGAAAATGCTGAAAATCTGAAACTTATAAAATATAGAGGCCTTGGCAGAGAGTACAACTTTGTGCCCTTTAGCGTCGAGACCCTCGGTCCGTGGGGTCCCAGTGCGCATAAGTTATTTGCGGAAATCGCGAAACGTCTGGTTGATGTAACTGGTGACCGAAAAGCTGGCGGCTTTCTCGCGCAACGCATCATCATTGCAATTCAGCGAGGAAATTCCGCCAGCATCTTCGGTACAATGCCTCGAGGGCCTTTTTTAAGTTTAACTTAGTTTTAATTTAATTTAGTTAGTGTTAATAATCATCTTGTAATTTGGTTATGTAAATACAATTTTATTTGAAGCTAAGAATAAATTAAGAATTCATAAATCAGCATGCTACAATCAAAAGTAAATTCTAAAAATAACGATCATAAATTACAAAAACTTGTCACCAATGTAAAGTTGCCTTTTAATAAAAACAAATACCTAATTATTATTTATCCGCTACTTTTTTACTGAAAACTTTGGAGTGCGATTTGCACCTTAAGTTAAGGACCTTGAAGATTATGTTGTCCTAGTATTTTTTCAGGCGAGAATTCGCAAAGCCTTCGCTTCATTGCTATGACAACGCACCCATCGACCTTTTCAAGGTTTTTACAATTTTCAGTGTTACTGCAAGCATTTGTCGTGTTATGGCATAAAAGTTTGTACTGCATTTGTATTTTAATTACTTTTGAAGATGGTTAAGAATGATTTTCGGCAGTGTTTTAAAATAACATTGATGTTTAGCAGTAAGTTGTATAAAACAATGTTACACTATTTGCTTATATCCAGTTTAAATAAGCTTGTACTAAGTAGCTGTAATTTAATTCATTGGAAACTTGATAAACCCTGGATTAAACTATACATTAATTTCTTTTATTATCATTAAATTTTAATTTTATTAAAAAAATATTATTTTATACAGTAATTTAAAATAGCAACAGTTATATTACGAGTATGTTGACCTCTCAACACCAGCGATCGATGTCCTATCTAGTACCTACATGATATTATTAGCAAATTCCTGGTCTTAATTCCACAAAAGACACACATTGAATAGTTGAAGTTGCTTTCAGTTTCGCGAGTATTTACAACCACGATAACGATAGAACACTGCAGACTTAATGGTTCCCTAGTACGTTTTAGCCGAACGCTGAAGTCAAGGTGGCGTTGTCGGACAAGGCCCGGCCTGACTTTCAGTATGGCAGCGGTTCTCGTCGCACAAGGTCGCTACGAATTTCGTAGCTACGTAGCGGTGTAGTTGCTACAGTTTCTCAACCACTTTCGTAGGACGTACTCTACTTTAGAGGCCTATGTTCTAGCAGTGGACTGCATTTGGCTGGTCCGAGTTTTGAGCATGTTATTATGCTTTTCTTGGTTTCATTAAAAAAAAAGGTTGGTACTTAGGTGCATACTTAAAATCACGCCTTACTAACATAACCTTATGATAATTTATTACTAACAAAATAAGGACAGAAAGGAGATAGATAGTTTTTTCTTCGGGGATTAGGCCCACCAAAAGTTGTGACGAATATTAATAGTACCAAAAAGTCGAAGACATGATGGAACAATATAGGTTGTTGTAAATGGTTCATGAAACAAAAAAATCACTTATGTAACAAAACATTTTTGTTAGTATAAGTATATACTAACGGTATACTAACGGATACGTGGTTGAAATTGATGTTCTAGGTACCTAAATAATGCACCTGAAAAATAGAAGTATTATTTAAAAAAAAACAAGGATATTCTAACTGATATTTTTGTTGTTTTATTTGCTGTGACGTTATCAACATAATGTTCTTTTACAGTCAATAGGCACAGTATGCGTTTAGTGTGCAGATCGAGATGGAATGTAAATATCCCTCTATCCAAATCCATATAATGAACAAACAGAATACTTTATTGCATTATCAATACGGATTTTCCACAAACTGCATCTAGATGGTTTGACTGAAACAAGCGAAAAATCTATGCGTTCACAAGTGACCCAACATCTACAGCAGTCTCGGACAATTTCTTGTCACATTGCATTGAAATCATACTGAACAATTAAACTAATATCCTTGTGGAGTAAATGCTTTACTTTTTGAAGATATTGCGTGATATATGGAGTAAATGCTTTACTTTATATTCGTTTTAATCCTTTAATTAAACACAGGAAAACAGAAATATCTATCTAATGCAATTCTAAAGACACGGAAAGAAGAAATAAAATGAATGTTGTTGTCACTTGATACTTAAGACAAGTATCACTATTTTGTCAGATAGTCGGTGGCTTGGGCAGAGCACCGCAGGCGTGGAGGCGATCGGCGGCAGAGATCTCTCGCGTCCGGCCCTGGTTCAGGCCATGTTACGGAGCGAGAGGGCATGGGCAGCCGTCACCTCCTTCTGCGAAGCAGTAATGCTCGCGAAGAAGGAGGCGAGACGGTTGAGGCATAGGCAAATTTCGCGCCCTCTCGCCCCTAGCCGCCGCAGGAGACGCCCTGGGCGTCGGGAATCCCGGGCCGATTTCTGGCCACCGTAGGCGCGGGCTTGCGGACGGTGAGCAATGGGTAGCTCACCGTTCGGTAAGGACCAGCCCCGGGTCAACGGCGCGTTGTATTCCACGCGCGCCTCAAAGAGATGTCGTTAGCACAAGTGTAGGGGTCCATTAGGGCCGATGCCTGCCGGGGTCGCGGGAAGGTACTAAGGGTCACCGAGGCCCCTGGCAACACAGGCAACGGAAGGAATACGGGTGGGATTTAGTCAGTAAAAGTCTGACACACCGTCCCGCTCCGCCCAGAGCGGGAAAGTTATTTGATGATTTCCCACCCAAAACTAAAAAAAGTATCAAGTATCAGATAGAGATGCGGCTCGATTTTATTGAACTCGGTATTCGAGATAATATAATATAAGCTCAAGTCCATTTTCTCTCGAGGTGCCACTCGATGTAGTCGCGGTTAGATAAATATATATCACCAAAACTATCACACTTAGCTCAATGTCATTCTTCATTCTAAGATACAAAACGTAGGTAGGTAATAAACCAGGAACAGATCTATTTCCTGAAGTACACCGTCAAAATACTGTAATGTATGGAGTCACAGTAATGTACAGAGTTTCAATTGACACAATACATGAGGAATAAGAGTTAAACTAAATGTTCTGTGGGTCTGGTTAAGTTCGGGTTAGGAATAGTGCAGTCATTGTTTAGTGTTGTAAGGTTATAACGTGTACTTTGTCATTAAAATCGTCATCGCGTCGTCATTGATAATGAGATTGACAGTGAAAAGTCGATCAGCCGAATGCCAGTGACTTAAACCCCAATGTACCAATTTTGAACAGTTGCTGTATTTTGGATCTTACTTTTATTCTTTTCCTTAAGTTTTTTGTGTGCATTTCAAATGTATGAAGCTGCTGAAAACCTTGCTCTAGTAGTTAACTTGAATTCAGTTTTCTAATTACATAATTGAGTTAATCGAGTACCTGACCTTTTGTGATAGAGTAACATCACTTAAGAGTCAAATTGACAAGAAACTAAAAGCTGCATTACATTAATGTTGATTTTATACCACTTTACGCGAGAATATGCGAACTTAAAATAAAGGATTTATTTTTAATAACTTAAAAAAATGGATTAAAACAGGGTCAACGCGTTGCAGGTTCAATGGTATATATTTTTACTTAATACATGGGGCATAATACCAGTATCTGGAACTGGCCAAGTGGCCAGTTCCAGAAACTTTGTAAGTACAATAAAAAAATAAATAGCGGAATTCTAAAATAGAACTGTCTGGGAAAATGTTACTTTTTAATTTGCGAGAATGTCATTTGTTGTTTTTGTTGTTTCAATGAATTTTACTCGTAAAAATTTCCGCTCAATGATTTTTTACGATTTTCGCTGTGGCTTAAGTCAACAAGACAGTTGCCAGAGGAGTACAATTGGCATTTTTTTTTCAATGAGTGTACAAAAATTAAAACTTACCGGTGTACTTAATTCACATGAACAACAAAAGTGATAGAAGATGCTGGAAATCATATTGTTCTCGGATTTAATTTTATAATGTACAGCTTAAAAGGGCGATTTGGCGAATGAATTTTCGCATGGAGAAAAGTTTGTTGTTGTTGATCTACGTGTTTTCTATAAAGGAGATGAATAGTATACAACCCAAACACACACACCACTATGACACCCTCATGTTTTGTCTCAGTCTTACTAATGTTTTCCCTCTCGACGCTCCGCCCACTAAGCAATTTTGCCTCTTTCCCTCAACCTTGCCCTTCAACGTCCTCTTAAACTTATGTGTGCCTGGTGCAAAGTAGACATTTTCCGCTCTAATCGGGATTTCCAGAACTCTATTAGCCAGACGCGAATTAGTTTTTCGCGTTTTCCGCTTATCCTGCCCCTTATCCCTGTCCCCCCCCCGCAAGGTTTACACGCGAGTTTTTACTAAGGAATTTTCTTCCACCTCTTCATAGCTATGCTGCCCTAGTACTTTTGACCGGAGCGCTGAAGGTTTCCCTACACGTCGTTGCTACCGGCTATGGTCGACAAATCCCACAGACGTCGTAGCTTTTCACGTGAGTTTCCAAGAATGTTGTTCCGTTTCCTTTTTGTTTTGCTAACCCGTTGCTACGGCCACGGTCACCAGCTTGATTGCTACCCGTCTACAAATATTTTGCAGAAATCTGAGTAGTAAACAAAATATGTTTTTATTAGTAGTTTATTTCTTGTCTGATTATTACAAGTATTTTATGCAGAAAAAACTGACGTCAAGCAATTTTGGCAACAGAACTAAGTGTATGAAAAATAAGTAGCTATTTGCAAATAAAATACAAATAAGTGAGATAATGCGTAGATAATGTGGAACTGTGCAACATGCTGTTTAACAAGAAATCGCTACGTCTTGTTTTTGTAAACTTATGACTGTGTATGCTACAGCCAGTTTGTTCAAGAACGCAAAAAAAGTCAAATTGGTTTGGTTACATCATCATAGGTTTTTGCGAAGGTAATTAGTATAATCATTCCATATCAATAAAGCTTAAGAGCTTTCGTAGACAATCATAACAAAAAAATTGTATAATGTAAACTTCAAGGGGGATGTATACACTTTCTTCATGCGTTTCCACAGTGCTTAGGAATTTCCTCCGCCTCTTTATAGTTTTGCTTCCCTAGTACCGAAGTATTGCATCCTCCCCCAACGCGACAAGCGGGCACATCGTGAAGTTTTCTTGGGGTCTTTAAAGTAAAACATTTATCATACGACAGATGGCGTCCACCCAAGCAGCGCTGATAGGCAAGATATTCAAAATGAAAACCGTGAATTATGGTACTAAAATTTTCTCAAACTCCTTATAGACATGTTACCCTAGTAATTGAATATTGGAGTCTCCCCCAAAGGACGGACCTATGCTTAAGATACGTTAAGCTGTGATACCATTTCCATGGCAACAAACTTTGTACAGTCATGTCGTTGCAGCTTTTGCTACCCTAGTACTTAGTGCCGGAATGCTGACGACTCTTGCAACAATTACGTCATAATTGACGTCACGATCCAGCCAGTGCTGTCCACGGGCGCTTGGCTACAACTCACTAGGTACGCTGTCAAAGTAAGGGTGCCTCGTTGCCTATGTACGTGGTCGCCGTATTGTGTCCTCTTCTCTTTCCTTCACCTTACTTGTGTGAATTTTAAAGTTGTGTGTAGCTATTATTTAAGTTTCCACAGCTAGATAATTTCCCATGTCGCTAAAGTTAATGCTACCGTAGTAATTTTGATCGGACTTCTGAAATCTTTGGTTGTCACCTCGTCATATCGTCACAATGGGACACGGTATCGTGTTGTGACGTTATTTTGTTGTGGCAAAGTTTTCATTCAATAAACTTGGTTGAATATAAAACATTATTAATACCCACTTTTTTTAAGTTATGTAGAATAGTGATGTTGACAATTTTTGTTTACTCGTCAGATACCAAGATTATTAAAAAATATTGGACAAGTTGACATTTATCAGGGAAGCAAAAATAACTTCTCCCGCTCTGGGCGGAGCGGGAGGGTGTGTTAGACTCTTACTGACTAAAACCCACCCGTGATCGTTTCGTTGCCAGGGGCCTCGGTAACCCTTTCGGACTTTCCCGCGACCCCTGCAGGCATCGGCCTTAGTGGACTCATACAATTGTGCTGACATCCTTTTGAGGCGCGCGTGGAACACAACGCGCCGTCTACCCGGGATTGGTCCTTATCGGACGCTGAGCTACCCATTGCTCACCGTCCGCAAGCCCGCGCCTTTGGTAGCCAGACGGCTGCCCATGCCCTCTCGCTCCGTACCATGGCCTGGACCAGGGCTGGACGCGAGGGATCTCCACCGCCGATAGATTGTACGGCTACGATGCGCGACGGATAGTATGTTATTGACAGAAATAGATCATCTTGTTTCCATCTTTTATAAAGTTCTTTTTTTACGCAGTGGGGTTTTTGATTTTTTAAATTAACTTTTTATTTATTATTGTTTATTTATTCTTAATTAGGTTATTTTTCTCATACTGTATAAAGTACTTACCGCTTTAGGTAACGGTCGTTAAATTATCTTTCTAAGTAGTAAAATAATGGGTTTGTCACTCGATTTTGATAATTATATTGAGTTACATTATAATAATAATTTTCGGTTGTTGCCATATTGAATTTTGATTATTTTCATATCTTTAGTGACACTCACAAGATTAAGAGAAATCGATTGAAGTAAGAATAATTAAAATCGGCCTACGTGTTTGGTCTCCAGAGCGCCTCAAAGGAACAAACATACATACATAGGCTTACAAACACATTACCCTCCTTTGCGTCGCGTAGTCGGGTAAAAAACGTCCACTGCTGCAGATGGGCCTCCCTCAACCATCGCCACATCTGCTATTTCAGTGAAGTTTATTTATTACAAAAATATTGGAACTATTATCGTCCATCAGCCATTTCAGACGTCTTCCAGGCAGCAACGAGAATGCACCCTTTGGGTTATGTTACCATAGTATTCTTGTTTTAACCCTCAAGCGTCCGTTAGGCGTTGCGTCACTCTGGCGACGTCACATAGAAACTGAAAGCCAATATCTGCGCCCTTTACTTAGTCCACGCCTGATCTACAAAAGAAAATGTTCCTTTATTTTGAAAAGTGATTTGTTATATCCCAAATCAATTATTGTTTTATTATAATTCCGTATTACATTAATGTTAATAGGTCAGCAGTAGATTCCTCTAAAACAAGAGGAATGACACGGAATAATAAAATGATCTGTTAATAATATTATGATATTCGCTAATTTTTGACAATTTGTTTTTCTGTGAACATATTGTGAAGAAATTTCGTACACAGATAGACCATTACCTAGATGGATTAGGTTATAGGATACTTCTTATCCCGATATTAAGTTCCCATGGGATAATTTTCGACACCCAAGTGGGGGAGGCCGTGACTTTAAATAAAGTCGGGAGGCAGTTGTCTTGGGACACCCGATTGGAACGGAGTTCCTTCCGCTGTACCATCATCTTCCTGCACTTGTCCCATGTTACTTGGGGCCAGCGCAATACGTTTTCTCTTTCCATTTTTTCCTGTCAACCGTCAAGCTATCAGACACTCCGTTCTCTTTCATATCATTCCTCACACACATCCATCTTTTCTTTGGCCTTCCTCTCCCTCTCCATCCATCAACATTTACTCGTATATTCATCACTCTTTTAGTCACATGCGTTTCCTCGCTCCTCACCCGGCCATACCAAGCCAAACGATTTCCTTTCAACTTTTCTGTCCTTTGCGCCACTTTCAGACTTTCCCTTATAATTATATTTTTTTTTTACTTTATTCGTTTTCGTCACTGCACACATACATCTCAACATACTCATCTAAGCTGCATGGAATCTATTTCCACCCGTCTTCTTCATGGCCCAGCATGATTCATACAGTAGTCAGTCAAAAGTCAGTTTCAAATGTCAAAAGTTTTTGGCTTGCAAAAACTTTTGAAACTTCAAACTGACTTTTTCAGACAACGTGATGATTTCTATCAGTTTACTCCTACCGCAAACCGCGCTAAGGAACTTCGTTCCAATAAAAGTTCCGCAACTTTCTTACTTCGTTCAACTTGAAGTTTGATAACTTCGCGGTTAAAACTTTTGTTTCCATACAGATATTTTCCTTCGCGCTCACTTCATCCCTTTGCTCTCTTTATAGAAACATTCACACACACCGGTGATGATAGCCATGCAGTGTAACTATCTTTTTTCACCCTCTAACAACCTACCCTCTATTGAACAGAGTGAAACAGAAACAATTTAGGGCGTGTCCATTTTCCACCCCTTACCCACATGGCTTCCGTGGCAACGAGAATCCGAGCATAACCTTATAACGTATGCTGACCTAGTACCTTTACCCGGAATCTTAAAGAATCCCGCAACTATGACGTCACTAAACTGACGTCACTTGGTAACCGAATACTAATCAAACTATCGACTTTTCCGAAATAAATGTGAAAACTGTCATTTAAAGTCTTGTTGGAATTATTTTTGCCAAGAAAAAAAAAGTGAAAATATTTTAAAAATTAGTAGAATAAAGTATATTTGTTTATGAGTCCAAACCCTCTAAAAAACTTTTATTAAACCTGAAATATTTCCCAGATTTTCGCAAGCTTTTTCCAGTTGTTCCAGTTTATGCTACCCTAGTATTTACACCGAAACGATTGTGTTTCGGGCTCTTTGCTACGTTGCAACACGAGGCGCTTTTTTTGAAAAATGGCTACATAGACTTGTAGTACCGCTCTCTACGAAATATGCTACGCTACAGTCTGTAGACAGAGCGTCCTTAACTACTGACGGCCTGGTACATTTGACTAGAGTATTGAATTGTTCGGCTGGCACTGTGAAGGGGGGCAATGGTCTTCTTTATTGAATTTCTCAATATTTCAGCTGCATCTGGTTAGAAAAGAATCCGACCACAACATGGCTGGGAAAAGAGAAGGCTGATTGATACAGTTTTCTCAATAATTATTTTATTTAAGTTTAACAGCTAACTATTTACACTAACTGTACAAATAAATACAAAAAGAAAGGATATTGAAGTACTTACTCCTCCTTATCGTGGTCATCCGGAAACGGGCCCAGAAGACTGGCAGCATTACCACGTTGAATGGCAATGCTAATTCTTTGGTCAAAGAACGAGCCAGCCCCTCTGGTGTGACCAGAGGGGGCGAAGTACTGACCGGTCGGGGAAGGATAGTTTTAGTTTTTCTTAGACAGGGTCAAATCGAATTACCTAAAGGCTTGTACGCACGAACGAACAATGAACATCCAACACTGTGTTCGTCAAAAATGTTCATTTCGATCCAATTTCGTTGTTCTGTGTGAACAGTGTTCGCGTTCGCTTTGCTAATTTACGTCCACACGTACGAACCAAATGTTCGGTGTTCGATATTCGTGTTCACTCACCATGTTTTGTTCGCTCGTGCGTACACGGCTGAACAAAACTCCGCAGATGTGATAAACACGATTAAACGTAAATGAATAGGATTTGATGTTATTTATTTTACTAAACAGTTTACACTCAATATAAACAGACAAGAAGAAACAGAAAAAAGTGGCAGTTTTGTAACTTGAAGTATAAGTTGAGAAAATTTATTTTCTTTTGTTTTATAATGTTTTGATATCGATATTCATCACGTCTTTAAATTTTACAAAAATAAACTGTTTTTTTTTACTTATATTTCAAGTTTGATGACTCCACGAAAAAAATGTCAAATTCATTTAGTTATTGTTATGATTGTCGATGGCTATAAGAGTAGGGGAAGACCAAAGAAACGATGGATGGACTGTGTGAAAGATGATATTGCAAGAAAGGGGGTGACTTCCGAGATGACAACTAATAGAGATGTATGTATGGAGCAGTGGTGGCCCAGTGGTAACTGCCGCAACCAACGAGTTCTAGGTCGTAGGTTTGAACCCAGACAGGCATAAATAATTTGTGTAAATTATTTCATCACCACTGCTCTCAAAACGGTGAAGGAAAATATCGTGAGGAAACCGGCATGTCCTAGAACCAAAAATTCGAAGACATGTGACATCTGCCAACCCGCATTGGGCCCGCGTGGTGGATTAAGGCCCCACTCCTTCTCAAGGAGAGGAGGCCTGTGTCCCAGCACTGGGGACATTATAGGCTGATTATGTAGAGAAGTATGGTGTTAACGCGCAGGACGGCGGGGTGCGGGACGCCCCTCCATCTCCCTACTCCGGACGACTCTGGCTATAAAAGCGCTTGCGCCGCGGTCAATTCGCGTCCCCCGGCTCAGACGGAATCGCCAATAGGGTACTCCAACTGTTTCCCGCTAACCGCATTATGCTCATGGACACCATCTTCAATGATACCCTGAGCAATAACATCTTTCCACAAGAGTGGAAAAAAGCCACCGTCATCGGCATACCGAAGCCCGGTAAGCCGAAAACGGAGCCCTCCAGCTACCGGCCCATCAGTCTGCTCAATATCTTCGGCAAAGTCTATGAGAGGTTTATTTTAAAACGCCTCAGAGATTTTGCTGAAACAAAGGGCCTCATCCCCGTCAAGCAGTTCGGTTGATCTCAACACTCTTGCGTCCAACAGGTCCACCGCATCGTAGAACACACTAAGCTACGGCTTTCAACGTGTTCTTACGACCGGTGCTGTTTTCTTCGACATAGCGAAAGCGTTCGACAAGGTCTGGCACAACGGCTTATTATATAATAAGTGCCAGCCCGCGCCGCAGCTGAGCCTGTAGTTTTAAATTCCCCGAATAATAATAATTCTGATAAGATCCAGCCGGTCCCACCTTGCTGTACTCCCCCCAGCGACGCCCTAAGCCGAGGTCCGTACCCCACAGGGGGTGCCTACCTTAGCGTGCAATCGCTTAGTAATGTAAGTTATTCGCCCCTGGCTGGAGGCTTTGAGTTCGCTTAAGGCAGCCACAGGAAAGTCCGGTTGAGTAGTCACGACCTCTCAAGGTCAACTACGAGTTGCCATTATCAAAAAAAAAAGTCAATTCGCGTCTACTATCATTGCATTGTATAATAATTCGTAAAGGTCGCATATTGAAGAAATCCAAAATAGTATAAAGTGAAAAATTTTGCAATAAATGTATAGAAAAGTCTCCGAGTTCTCTTTCAGCTCCTATCGACACAGACCTAACACAAAACAAAGTCTAAGCCAAGACAATGGAAGAAAGGGAAATGTTGCGCCGACCCCAAAAAATGAGGATAAGGGCAGGAGAATAATAATAATGATTTAGTTTTTGTTTTATCGTGTTTAGATATTGATACTCATCGCATCTTATGGTTCAAAGTAAATAAATAAACGACGGTGTAATATTTATTTTAAGTACTAGTAAGTCGACTCCATCTAGCTTATTTTTTAAATACATAATGCCTTCTTCCCATGGGGGTAGGCAGAAACTATAGAACGCCACCTGCTATGCTCCTTACATACTCCATTTGCTTCGTTTACGTTACTACGCACCTGACCTTTTTGAAGAACATCACCAATGAGGTCATTATATACGTGACCTCATTGGCACTCACATCTGCCTTGTAAAATACCTTTTGTTAGTCGCCTTTCATTCATCCTCTCAATATGACCAAACCGTGATTCCGCTATTCTATTTACAGAATAAATGATTTAATTGAATTTCATTAGTTTGTTAATAGTTTTAGTTAAGTTAGAAGATTATATTTTTATTGAAGTGAAAAAAGCTTCTTTAGGCGCGTTGAGCGATTTTTCGACATGGAAATCCCGACATAATAATATTATGCTAGTGGGACGTGTTGCGCCAGACCGGCGACGCGCAGCAGCCTATGTACATGTATACGCATATACAAGGTGTCGTTTTGCATCCTCGTCAAATTCAAGGATTACCTCTTTGAATTTGCTATGCTAATTATTCTATATGATTATACACGAATCAATAATAAAATAAGTAGGTCTTTTTTTCTAACATTCGGAAATTGGCATGTGTGGGACACGCATGTTAAAACGCGGCCCGTGTGATACCACACTGTAACTGCCCTTTTACACACACTACCGCATACGCAACGAGGTGATTCTGTTCTGTGAAAATGGTGTATTCTAAAATACTGTCAAACTTAAAAAAAAGAAACAAAAAAAAACAAGTATGTATTAATTATTGAGCGGGTATCGTAATTTTATTTGATTGTATACATATGTCTTTCATAGCAGCCTCCTGAAATTTGACGAGGATGCAAAACGACACCTTGTATAATCATATTTATTCCAAAGTCTGCCCCGTTGGTCTAGAGGTCGCAAGCGCTACTGCTGAGCCTGAGGTCCCGGGTTCAATTCTCGGGTCGTGCAAAATTGTTATTGGATTTTTCCATCTGGAATTTCTCAGTAACAGTCTGGAGTCCAAATTTGTGCCCGGTTGATGGTATGCCCCATGTAATAGGGGGGCAGCCCATAGACTTAAAAATAACCGGTGAATTGTGGGTGTACTATAAATGAAATGAAATTGTTTATTCTGTAAATAGGATATGAGAATCACGTTTACACGTAATATTTAAAAAAAAAAATTAAAAAATAAGCTAGATGGAGTCGACATTTCCTATCTGACTACCCCTGAGAAGGAATGGCGAAACAAACTTAAGGGTCTAAGTCTCATTTAAAGTTCAGACATAATCTTGGTCAGATTCAGATTGGTATAGTATATATAGTATAGTATATAATAGTATCTCTGTCTAACCCTTCGGGGAATACAGGTGTGATGTTATGTTATGTTATGTGTGTTCTTCTAAAGTTTTAGTTTTAACTTCTGTCGGTAGTCTCCATGGCTGCCTATTTTTTTATTAATCAATTAGATATAAGTTGTTGTTTATGTACATTTCATTTTAATTCTGTGTAAACTTACCTACTCAAAAACAAGAAAAATCTTACAAGTAAATCTTCGGCTCGAAGGACCATAAACATTATTTAAAATCAGTATTTTTATTTCGTTCCTGCTCTTTATTAGTTCGGCTCGTTTATTCGAACACAAAATCGGCCTTTGATTTTATTTGTTTACGTCCATCCAAACGATGTCGTAGGTCATGGTTCCATAAGTGAGACAGGACTAAGAGCGCCATACTAACATCATCCTGCTTACTCGCTCACACACTTAGCCCATTGAATCAATTGATGGTAAACCTGTGTATGTGTGCTTTTAATTCTGGTGGTGTGTGATGAGGTCCTTTGGGTTGAATTTTCATGGTGAGGAAAGTATTTAACAGTAGTTTATGAAACTGTTCCATAATGAGGGGTATTGTTGTATGTGCAGTTTGATACACTACTTTATCTTCACTCATACATTGGATTGAACCTACTAAATAAAAGGTCAAAGTTAAAAGAGTAAGAAATAGTTTATTGCTAATGCTATAAAAATAGCGCGCACCGCATATGCGATCCACTAAAAAAAAAATTGATGAAAACTCCTTGGTGATATTAACTTCTTGGCCCGGTATCGTATTGGTAAGAAAATGTTTTATAACATTATTTTGTTAGAAAATAAACTGTTATGTTATGATTCTATTTTAAATTTGGGTATTGTGTTTATAAAGTATGTCAATACTAACTCGTTTTGAAGTTTATAATTGGAATTTTACGATATGAAAGTTGATAATAGTAGATTGTACAACTAGTGCATGAAAAAAGCCATTTTAGCTCTCTGCTTTTCACTTCGATTGCGAGAAAATGAAACAGGCGTAAAGGATTGTCGATCAAATGGATATTGAACGGGAGCGTAGGGCGCTGGCGGTCAAAAATAATACGCTGGCACGCAGGTTTGCTCGTTGCAGTTCGCAGGTTAAAATCACCCAGTTTAAAGCATACTGCCAAACATTTTACACGAGCAGCCTGTGGACCACATATACTCAGAGATCGCTCAATGCCTTGCGAGTCCAATACAATAATGGCTTTAGGATGTTGTTGGGGCTACCGCGTTTCTGTAGTGCTTCGAATATGTTTGCGGAAGCAAGGGTTGATGGCTTCCACGCCATCATACGTAAAAAAACTGCTTCATTATTAAGCAGGTTATATAGCTAATTCGCGCCACGAAACTTTTTAAAAGTTTTTTTTTTATTTCAACATGTGTCATTCGACTTGGGCACTTGATACTGCCAAGTCATAAAAACGTTTCTTTGCGTTTTTAAATTATAAATGACAGCTATTTTACCTGGTTTTATTTAAATAACGATTGAAAACACGGAAGCGGTATAAATTAAAGCGTATGTAATAATATATAATAACGACTTTAATCTGCGACGTTTTATTGTGCCTGCGGCTGTTAGGCCTGATTATCTTATTCTTGGAAAAAAGGTTTACTTTATGCACTAGAGCATAAAAAGCGATTTTATGCCGCCTACGCACAACATAAAAACGAACTTTTAGAGCATGAGACGTGAAAAAGTATTTACTGCCTTATTTGTATGGTAATGTGATTGATACCTTTGAACGCAGTGCTGACTTTTGCCATTATCGTCGCTACGGAAGGCGTAGCAACGGTCTACGACTTTTCCTAGCAACGACGACGATAATTCGAGATTATTTTAAGCAGTGTAAGAGCAAGAGCGGAGGAATTTTTCGACACCATATTTTAGTTTGGTTAACCGACACTATTACTGAAGCTATAGCTATATGTAAGCGGGCACGCCATTTATGCCTGTAGGCTTTTATTTAGGTATTCATTTCTGTTTCCGTTTTTATTTAATTTCTGCTTGAGTATAGTTTTCAATGTTTTTTTGTTGTTGTTGGTATAGTGGTGTGCTAGCTGACATATGCCTTATAATTTAATGTTTTAGCATTGTGTAAATTATTTTTACATACTATTGTATAGAATCAAGTTTTTCTAACTGAACAGACTGCTGTTTTGCTGGGGAGTATGTTGCGCCACTTCTTCTTCCCAGCTCAAGCACTAGGAAGTGGTGAAGGATCTTATGTAATTTTGTTGTGCTGATCCTCAGCCTAATCTGAATAAATGACTTTTGATTTTGATTTTGAAGTTATTTGATTTTATTTTGTCACTTCACCAAAAATGGTCCTGCAGTTTTAATTTTAATACTACATATACATACAAATAAATAAATACAAATTAAACCTAAATTATTTTTATTTTTTATTTATCATACAGACTCAAGGTCGGATGATTTCATGATGAAATCCAATAAACAATTTACATGTTATAAAAATCACATAAATATCTACCATAAAATAACCGATATTAATCCGTAACGTTATTTACACGTTTTCGACACAACGAACTAACTTCTGATTTAACAAGTAAATAGGAATCCGAACTTAATATTATAAATGCGAAAATGAGTTTGAAAGTTTTTTTTTTCGTCTTAACGGCTGAACAGATTTCGATGAAATTTGGCACACAGGTAGACAGGTAGCAAAGGTTAGAAGACAATATAGAAGAGTGTAATACACAATTTGTGAAAATTCTGAAGGCTATTTCCATTAGGTTTATGTAGCCCTGGTACTTTTCAGTGCGAGTCACGGTAACCGCGCTGTGATCGGTGAAATGTCGTTGACTTCTACCACCATCATTCTGCAAGCGTTAACGTAAACTACATAGTATGAGACTATGGTATACCTTTTAACAGACTTCAAAAAAGGAGGAGAATAATAATAACTCATAATCTTCTCAATATTTAAGTATTTTTATTTTCTCGGGTCATTCGGTTCAAGGGTAATTTTTTGATGTTATGAAGTATTCCGATCTTGTTATGATAACATTTATCATAACAACTTTTTTACTCATTACCATTCTTCTAGACCAGACCACCGCGTACCGGATGACGTAGCGTGGGAAGGCCTCCTACAAGGTGGACCAATGTCCTTGTAAAGGCCGCAGGAATCCGCTGGATGCGGGAAGCACAAAACCGGAGAAGTGGCGGTGCTTGGGGGAGGTCTATGTCCAGCAGTGGACGTCTTTCGGCTGAAATGATGATGATGATGATGATTCTTCTAGGATTTAAAAAGGAACTCTGAAAGTCGACACAGCTTTTTATTTCAACTTAGTATCCATTAAGCAAAGTGGCAACAAGTTATAAAGTATTAAATAAATCACTTTAGTTAAAGGTAGGTAAGTACATTTTTCATTTTAAACAGTTTCCAATGTAGATTGCATAAATTCATAAGTATTTTCTCTCCCTGAAATCAGCCAATGCATAGTCAGCCGGTTTCCATGTGGTGTTGAAGTCTATTTCCATTAGGTTTATGTTATCTTAGTAGGTTTCAGGAGTCAGACGAGCGCTGAAACTTACCGTCAAGACGACAAGTGGAGTGCGAAAACAATTCTCGACTTTGATACTACAGCCGATCTACAAACAAACGCAAAAGTCATTTAAAATTACCACTTAAATAATTTTACAACCACTGATATTTGTGTCTCATTAGTTGTCCTTGACCAATTAAAGGTACATTTTTTATACACGACGTTTT
Organism: Atethmia centrago; assembly: GCA_905333075.3. NCBI lineage: Eukaryota > Metazoa > Arthropoda > Insecta > Lepidoptera > Noctuidae > Atethmia > Atethmia centrago. The sequence continues at coordinate 6,292,139 of HG995375.1, forward strand.
GAGATTTACCATATTTTGCCAAAACATAAAGATTTTGCGGGTTCCATACACGTGAGCATGCCACATAGAGTTGCCTATGGGAAAAACATTTTGTTTCTAAATGAACACCTGCAACTTTAAGCGTCTGTCCTTGAGATTTATTTATTGTAATTGCTAATGCTGCTTTTAGAGGAAACCACTCATTTAAACTGAAATGGCAAATCAAAACTTTTTCTCCTATTTGCTATTCCAGTCATGACTGTAGCTTTTATAATGTTGTGTCCCAGATGTGTAATTTGTAGCCGAGTACCATTACATAGCCTTGGCGCGTCTAGATTTCTCATTAATAGGACTGGAACACCAACTTTCAGCCTCAACTTATGGGAAGGCACTCCTGATAATTCTAAAGAGTTGAGGAACTCTATAGGGCTCATATTTATATATATGACTTGTTCAGTGTCCATAACATTGTCTACTGAGAGGTATTCGACAACATCCCTCTCCACGTCTTACATGATTTTTCTGTTTATATAGTTAGATATCTCATTAGTCGGCGCCAAAATTGCCCTTTCACACAGCCGTTCCCTATTGTCCATATTTATTTGAAGATCAGGATGGACATTAATTTTTTAGGTTATCTGTGTTATCAACAATTTGACAGAACTCACGTCTCAGTTTTCATGTCGTTACTGTCTGTTGGCATACAATCTTCTCCGATTTTTAAAAGTGCAGGTGCATATTACCCTGCTTGAGAATTATTGTGAAGTTGTACTCGCATATTTTTAGTGAGACAAAACTTTTTATGTGTACCCACAATACAGATGCTTTCAAACAGGCATTTATTTCATCTGCCAGCATACCCCTAGTAATAACCGGGAGGGTCTGTCTAAAGTCACCAGCTAAAAGTACCACCATCCCTCCTATGATACTCTGGTTGCCTTTGATATCTTTCATTGTGCGATCTAGTGCTTTCGATTGCTGTTTTGTGGGACATCGTACATTCATCCCAAACCTACAGCTTACACTGCTGTAACATTCTTCCGCGCTTACTGCTTTTGCTAATGTTACCTACATACTGGCATTTCCTCATGAGCTAAGTTCAATGGTAGTTTTAGAACTGACTGCGCCATTCGTCCCCCACTAAGTAGCGTAGCAGCTATTCCAGAGGAAGATACTGCAACAGCAACTCCTTTATCTTTCCAGATTTGGGCTAATAATAAATTTAAAAGATAGGTTTTGCCAGTGCCTCCTGGAGCATCCAAAAAGAACTTACCTTCTTCGCCACTGGCAACTTGTTTAAATAACTGTGTCAAAAACTAATCTTTGTTCTGAATTTAAAAGTGGAAGGGCTTCCGTTATTTGTTGCATTAAAGAAACAGTACCGTAATATAGTTCTCGCATTAAATCACTACTAACTTCTCCAAATCTTTGTGGTCTGCTCATTCCAAAATCGACAACTGCATAACACACAGACAGACAAAGCTACTTTCGCATTTATAATAATAAATATTATAGTAAGGATAGTAAGGATAAGGATTATAAAAAGGAAATATATTTTGTTTGCTTGTTTATACCGAATAAGCTTCGAAACTACTGGACCGATTTTAACCATTTTTTCACCAATATAAAGCTAAATTATCAGAAATTAAACGAAGATAAACCGTATTTTTGTTTAATAGAGATCCCTACGAAAATTACAATAACGTAACCCAAGGTATCAAAAATTTGCCTACAAAAGTCCCTATTTAGCGTGCGCTGCGACAAGTATTCATGATACATACAAATAATGGACTACGTGTTTATAGTACTCTTCATTACCCACAAAGAAGTTGTTTATAGTACTCTTCATTACCCACAAAGAAGTTGTTTATAGTACTCTTCATTACCCACAATAACCGTTTTTGTTCAAATTAGTCAATCAAAACTCGGGTAAAATCGAAAGATGATGCGCGGTGATCTCTGGAACTGCCAGTCAGATTTGAAAGATTCATTTTTAATTTTATTGGCCGTATCTTGAGAAAGGTTAAAGGCTAATTAACATCACGCTACGACCCTTGGGAGACGAGCAAAAAGAAAAAAGTCAGAAAGAACGCTAAGCGAAAACGAAGTTATAGCGCGGGCGGGCGATGCGATGCGACGCGGTGGGTCGGTGGCCAAAATTTCACGCGGACGAAGTCGCGGGCTGAAGCTAGTTTTTATTTTATTTATTTATTTAAAAAGGTACACCAACAGCTTCTGTATACAAAATATAAAATAAAAGTAGATAACAGTCATGAACTTATACAGTTGCCAATAACAGGTGAACCAGCATTCTCAAATACAGTGACAACTTAAGGTAAGAACGAAATTAAACAAAACTTATAAAAATAAAAAATAAAAATTATGTGGTTTCAAACTATTACTTTATATACTTAAGCTATTACTTTTGCATAAAGTTGTGACAATTTTTTCATTACCTAATATTAAAATACGTGACGAGTTAAAAAAAAAGCTTTAAAACTCGTAGCGACCGGGCTGTGTAAATACAAAGGCGGATGCAATACAGACACCCATAGTCTGTGCTGCATTATCTTGCGAATGGCTTAAAGCAGTAATAGTCCGTCCAAACCCAGCTGCATCACAGCGATTTATAAAGCAGCCACATTTGTTTGTATAAGGCAATGAAAAGGTGGATTCAACGTAGACATCTACGGTATTATTTGCATTAGATTATAACGTGTCGAAAAGTTGTGAACTGGGTGAAAGGGGTTAGGTTAGGTTAGAACTGTGACGAAACACGCGGAAGCCGAGCGAGCGGTACTTCCAAGCTACTCGTAGCTAGGCAGGTTATTTAGTATTAGCGCAAGTGACGTTACGTTGCAAGCAAGTTTGATATCTGGAGTGTACAGAGCGGGTACTTACTTATAAGCTGAAGAACTACAGTCGTTTTTGTTAAAAGTTTCGGATCCGATCACATCACATCACAGACAGTTTTCAAAGGACTGTGGTGTAATCGTGTTTGTAATACTTTATTCATACAGACGCGGTTGCGTTACAGAACTGCTACTGTCTGTGTTGTAAAATTGACAGCACATGATGTTCGTTCACTGAGATCTATTTAAAGATTTTTTTCTTATAATTAAGCAAAATAATAAAAGTAAGGCATCACTCTGGTATTTTTAAAAATTTATACCTACACCATTAACAGTTAACTGATCAAAATACACTGCAATATTTTTTGTAACACGTTTATACGTTTAATGTAATAAAACTTGAATTCGTTGCTATGCGATCGTGGCGGCAACCGTCAAAAGACCGAAGACTGCAGCACTCTGGGCATATGTACTAGGGAAGAATGAACTAAAAGATATCAACGTTTTTATGGAAACTTAAGTGAAAGCTATTTTACCACGTGGAAAGCACATGGGTTAACCAGTACACAAGAAGAATAGAACCATGTGCTCAGTCTATACGGGTAGTGCGAGAGAAATGGAAAGGCGACGACCACGTGTACCGCTGAGTAGACTCGCCTTTCTCGCCTAGCATCGTTCTGAAAGATGCGCGATAGTCAAACCGCGTTATGCTACACGACGATTTATTACGTAATAAAATAATGTATTATTAATTTATTACGTAATCAATCGTCGTGTAGCCTAGTGATGCAAGATAGTCCAAAAATAAATAAATAATAAGTCATTAACAATTCCACTAAATTAACGATTTAAAAAACAAAAGAAACGTGTGCGGTCGTGGGACCCTCCGTCAGGAACGAAGTTCCTTCTCACGTATAATTTAAAACAAAAACAAAAACTTGACACTTGAAACTTGAGACTTTGAAACTGACTCCTTTTTCCGAAGTTTCTTTTAGCTCATAGATACTGTTTTACCCCCACAGACGGCTACTAGGTGACTCTGTATTCAAAACACGTATTAAATTCACACTTGAGAGAATGTTGCATGGAGGAAGTATAACGCTTTTTCCTTACGTGGCAATTTCTACCAGTCAACTCCTACCGCAAACCGCGTTAAAGAACTTTGTTCTAAAAACAACAACTAATTAACGCTAAATTACTCAAAAAGTTCATCAAATATTATCTTCCATGTTTAGTATTATAAGAAAAATCATAACGATGCGTAGCGTTGGCTACGCGTAGCAATGGCTACGCATACGTAACCCGTAGCAATTGATCTCGAAGAACCGATGCCCACAATGTTCAATAAAGTGACGTGACGAATATGACGTATGCAATGACGTAAACGCTGGGGAGGCCTCAGCGTTCCGGAGGATAAGTGCTAGGGTATCATAAGTTACGAGGATATGCCACGTTGCGTGTCGCATTAAAGTTCAGTGAAGGTTTTCACCGCTCGTGACGAGAACTTTGACAAGTAGTGTCATTTACACGTATACTAATTAATACGAGTATAATCAAACCAGAATCAGCGTCTGTAGAAAAGTCCTAGTTTTGGTATAGGTACTATTTTGACATCCATGAATGACTTTCAATTCTTTCTGAGTATTATAAATAATTTTTAAATTAATGAAGGTAGTGTATATTTAAAGCGCATTTCTTTCTTATGTCCGGACAAGTTTGTCAGATTGTCTGTCATAATGAAAATTAAACTGATTTTCCTGGCGTTAAATAAACCAGAATTATTAGAATAACCACAAATTAGTTCAAAAAATTAAAATGTCGCGGTAAAAATAAATAATGGAAAAAAACAGCTTTCCTGATTAACTAAAATAAAATAAATCAGTAAACTACCTTTCCGAAGCCATGTACCTCGGTATGGACAGTCGTCTATAGTGTGGTCCATAGCTTCGGAAGTTAACTTCATTCTAAAATGCTCTCCCAGTACGTAGACCGAAGTGTTCAAGCCTAGCCTGGGTTGACATATGCTTTACGAGTATCATAGCTTTTTACTGGTCTATATTAAAGTTTGTTGCTTCTAATATGATTTCAGTATTAGTATTGAGAAAATTGTGACATTACTGAATCACTGACAACAATAAAGTCACTACTTATACATTTTGTGTTTTATCTATGCAAAAATATGTATGCAGACGGGTAGGTCGACTTACCTATCATGTCTCTAGATATGATTGCTGACCTACCTCACTGAAACCTTAAATACTCCTTGTTAGTAAACATCATACTTACGTTGACCTCTTAAAACGTGCTCTCCTAGTACATATGACCGGAGCGCTAAAGCCTTCTGACACGTTTGACGGTAGCTTTGAATGTAATGAATTGAATGAATTTCATTACTTGTCTTTCTCTATATTATTTTCTGCTGAAAACGGATATGTATTTATAGTTTTAAATTTTAATGCTAATTGTTGGCAATGCTCAAGCAGACAAGAACAGATAATAATATATATAAATATTATAAATGTGAAAGTTTGTATGTTTGTTACACAATCACGCAAAAACGGCTAAACGGATTTGGGTGAAATTTGGCACACAGATAGTTTATAACCCGGATTAAAACATAGGTTATATTTATCTGGGCAGCGCGCTGCATGCATACAAGACGGTATTCTGTTCACCACGCTGTGCACAATTTCTAGGCATTAACCTAACAAAAAGTACTACATGCATGATTTCAAGATAGTATATCCAACATTAATATTATCCCACTAATAATTGGATTATTAGTGGAATTATTCATATTTATCTGGATTTGAAAATTTGGCACACAGATAGTTTATAACTAAAAAACGTACTAGAATTGCATGAATTCACGTTAGGTTTATTTTGGGTACATCAGCTTTTTATATTCCCGCATCAAAATGACACACTACGTCAATATGCCATTTCATAAAAATGTCAAATAATGACAGTTTTCATTTGAATTGTTAGTGTTGTTTTGGTTTCGTTTTATTTTACCAATTTTAATTTTGTGGTTGGCGTTTAAATGCCGCGTGTCTGTTGTACATGAAAATAATTCGAAGAAGGAGACAGAATTTTATTTATTCAGTAATTAAATAAGACTATGAATGCGCTATTTACACGTGAAATGTGATCCCATCCTGTTTATTTTTTTGCCCCGCTGCATTTTTACAGGTATGAACGACACAAGACGGCATAATTAAATAAAATTGCACACCGGTAAAACACGTTACGCGATACGACGTTCACAGAGTAACTGATTGGCTGCGCGTCAAACTACTCGATTTAGGAGTAGTTTTTGACGCTTCAGTATTAGGCGTGTTCGCGGCTTCTGGTTCTTTCTATATTCTAAGGCGTTAGCGTTGCATCTTTGACCTATGAACGAGCCAGCTCTCTGGGTGCAATGTAAGCAATGGTTAGCTCACCGTCCGGGAAGGACCAGGCCCAGGTCGACGGCGCGTTGTGTTCCACGCGCGCCTCAAAGAGATGTCGTCAGCACAAGTGTAGGGGTCTACTGGGGCCGATGACTGCCGGGGTCACGGGAAGGTACAAAAGGGTTACCGAGGCCCCTGGCAACACAGGCAACGGAAAGGACACGGGTGAGTTTTAGTCATTAAGAGTCTTGACACACCCTCCCGCTCCGCCCAGAGTGGGAGAAGTTATTTGACAATTTCCCACAAAAAAAAAAAAGCTCTCTGGCCACGTGAAGTGTCGACTAGTCGGTAATTTAAAATGAGACACGCACTCTGGGCCCATAAGCGTTTTGACCCAATACGGCGAAAAACCAAAATTACCTATAGGTTACAGTATTTTCGTCGCTTGAGAATCTCAGCACCCGCAGCAGCAGCGCCAGCACAGCCCGCAGTGCTTGGAACATGAAATGGCACGAGGACAGGCTGTGTCCCACACCAGGGGCCTACACCCTTCCAAGGCAACAGCGTCATGCCGTCTAGCCACTTCCCATCATCACGTTCCAAGCCGTTTAATTGTAATACTACTGGTACATCATCTCTTATTGATTATATACTTTATTGAATTTTTTGACTGATTGACTTATTATTAACGCTTATACGAGGGTGACACTGAAAGTTCTTAAAAAATCAAAACTGAACAAACTAGAAAGTTATTAGTTTTATTGACATTATATACCTAAAATTTTGATTTCAGACTTGTAATGGCAAACTTCATTTGGTTTAAATGGGTTTTTATTTTTATTATTTTATTAATATTTTACACAGATTTGTGTGTACCTTGTGAATGTGAGAACGTTGTAGGCTTAATAGACTAGGTATTTTGTAGACCTTTTTCTGTTTTTTTTTTTGTTAAGTACCTGGTACGTCTCGACAGGCCTACAATGTCCTCCCATACCTATTAACACTCCTGCTGGGGTCGCGGGAAGGTACTTATGGGTCACCAAGGCCCCCGCAACACAGGCAACAAGAAGGAATACGGGTGGGTTTTAGTCAGTAAGAGTCTGACACACCCTCCCGCTCCGCCCAGAGCGGGAGAAGTTATTTGAAGATTTCCCACCCCAAAAAAAAAAAAAAAAATACCTATTAACACTGTAATTTGAAAACATTGTAAAAGCCAATTATTTTTAAAAGAGTAACCGTGGAGTTTCTTGCCGGCTCTTCTCCATAGGAAACGACCCATTGGAACCGTGCATCTAGCTTCTGACGTTTCATAAGTGCCCATGTAGGTTTATGTGAAATAAAAAATATTTTGATTTGATTTATTTGATTTTTATTATATATTTTAAAAATAGTGTCCATTTACATCAATACATCGCTGAATCCGATGGAACCACTGAGAAAAGCACTTTACCCACTCGTCCTTAGAAGTCTTTCTCTCTCGTAGTCGATTGTTTCCTAGGCGGTGTGCGACGAGGCGTTGTCGTGGTGAAGGAGGATCCTACTGCGAGGTCGTTTCTCCCGAACTTTTTCCAAAACAAGCGGCAAACAATTGTTAGTGTACCACTCTGCAGTAACTGTTTTTCGATCCTCTAAAACAATTGTTGCGTAATGACTTGACCTTCCGAAGAACGAGGCCACCATCTTTTTTCCCACGCTTTGACCTCTCTTCACTTTAGTTGGCAACTCTTCGGAAGGAAACACCCAGACAGCAGACTGTCTCTTAGTTTCAGGATCATAATAATAAATCCAGCTTTCGTCACCCGTAAGTATGTCGAACACAGCATTTGAGTCACCTCCGTTAAAGCTTTGAACCATTTTACGACACCAATCAACACGACGGAGTTTTTGGGCCTCTGTCAAATTATAAGGTATCCACCGGGCACAAAGCTTCCTGACCGCTAAATGTTCATACATGTACCAGTTGTAAACAGTGGCACGAAATGGGGCATCATTGTGAAAGGCCAGTCGAAGTCTATCATAACTTTCTTGTTGACTAAAATGACATCGAAAGTCGTAAAAAAACATTGTCCGAAAATTTTCTCGCGTTAAATTCATGCTGACGTGACACAGACAATTTTCAATTTGCCGCCAAATCGTAAACAAATGACAAATTAATAAAATACATACACAATAATATTAGCAGTTCCATTTTCAAAATTTGAACTGTTTTTTTTATTATATCGTTTACAAGTGCCCTCGTATTTAACTTGCCTAGTTAGTTTGTTAGTATCAATGGGTCAAATCTTGCAAGCTGAATTAAAACCACTTCCTCTTATCCTACGGAGTTAACATTTTACAAGTTGGTTTAACTTTGAAGACAATGCATTTTGATGATCCATGACCCAGGATTGGCTCCAGGCGAGGAAATTCCTCAGCGGTCAACAGCACAGGCACGAAATTTTGTATACGCATTCAATTATGTATAACTTGGATAGTGCAAATCGGTTAGCTTCACACCATGACTTGTGTAAAGGCGCGTTTGGGTTCGTTAGATTTGTCTTTTCAAGTGAAGGTCATAGAACAGATATTTACAAAGTAAATTGTTCACGAATAAATGAAATGAAATTTAAACAAATTCTAATGCCAAAAGTACAAAATTAAATTTAAATGAAAACCTTTTTAAAAAGAGGCTTTTAATAAACGAAAAGTTCTAAATAAAACTTATGTAAACAGAACTGTAATATTTTCTTAGTTGGCATAATTCATGCCTGTGTGCTATTTGTTGGTGTCACAACAGATCTCACTGAAGATAACCTCTTGCTAACATGCTCTCCTAGTACGAATAACCGGAACGCTGAAGCCTTTCTGCCTATTTGACGGTCACTGCGAAGAACGCGTAGCAGCGACGTGGCAATGGATTCAGTTTCATTACTTTAAAACTCGTCTGAATGTTATCTAAAAGCTAAAAAACCGGCCAAGTGCGTGTCGGACCACGCACAATGAAGGGTAGCTGGGAAGTTGGGATTCATTTATCCCAAAAACAAACTTAACATTTTACGAGTAGTTGAAAAACATGTTCTCCCATACATCGATATATGCTACGGTCAATTCTACAACTGCAAATTTGAGTTGGTCGACTATTACTCGTTAACTTGTAAAGACTCCTTAGCTGTGATAGTTTTCTTTTTAATTTCATTGTATGAATTTAAAAAGTAGTATTGCCATGATATAATTAAATAGTACTATTGCCATGAATTTTTCAAATCTCCTTAAACAACCGTTTAGCTGGCAAGGGGGGACACTTGACTCTAACTAAAATTAGCACTTTAATGCTTAATATTACGCAAGCGGATTTTTGAATCGAAAAGTGGTGTTCACAGACCCACAATATTTTAGAACGACTTATCCAATGATACCCCACACCATGAGGTAGACGAGAAAAAAAAATATCATCCCCACATTACGTGTAATGGAGGTACGCTAAAAATATACCTGTGCCAAATTACAGCTTTCTAGTACTAAGCGTCTCTGAGCTACAGCGGGGACAGAGAGACAGACAGACAGACGGACAGACAGACAGACGTGGCGAAACTATAAGGGTTTCTGTTTACTACGGAACCCTGAAAAGCTATAATAAATAGCTGTTTTTGCATAAATTTTACTATAAGATTAAAGTAAAAAAAAAACTTTAAAATGCAAGCGTGAAAAGTTGTTTTAAACAAACACAATGTATTGTTAACGAAGTAAAATGTACCTACTGTGATTTCTGTCTACCCCCAAATGAAACACGTGAGCTTATGTTCCTTGAAACAATGGACATAAAGTAGTAATCGTTTTATTATTTTTCGCATGCATTTTGTGAAACCTCAGGAAAACGCACGTGGTTGACAAGGATGTTGTCTCGCTATCGCACTCCCTCAACCGTTTCAGCATACAACTGTCCCTTTCCTCACTGAAGGTTTACCTGTGTTGAAATAAAATCATGAAAGCGACTAGCTAGCTATCAATTATTTTCTCGCTCTAGAAGCTCGTTTGTTGCAGCGACAATATCAGCAAAACACTTGCTGAGAAATTCACGCAACGAGGGGGGCATGGGGAGCAACGAGCAGCGAGTGAGGACGGTGACGAGTAATTACTCGCTATTGGTAGCGAGTTGTTTTTAGTTGCTTACTCTACTCGCTTCTCGCAGAGCCGTAGGACAGGTACGTTAATAGTCGGTGTGCTTTCATAAAAGCTATATTCGACATTAAAACCTCTTCATAAAGTGCTCTTCTAGTACACATGACCGTAGCACTGACACCTTTTGACGTTCTGACGGTCGCTATGAATGTCGCAAAGTGACGTAGCATCGGAATGAGTTTCAATACTTTTTACGGCTTGCTTTCTGTATGTTTGTACTTAACGCAATGAAGATCATATTCGCAGTGTTCATTGATTAATTTTCAAATATTTTTTTAAACATTTAAATTATTGAAAGCTTCTGTGAGCTTGCATAATATTTTGTAAAAGTTTGCCAATAGACAGTTTATGTTTTAATAAAAACACAGAACTGTCAGAACTTAACATTTAAACAATCGTCAATAAATAAATTCTACAAAAAAAAGCGTTTGTCGCGACACCTATACGACTACAAGAAGACGACTTTTATAAAGACTTAACTACTTAGTTAGTGAAATCGTAGATGGAACCACTACCGACGTCACACAAACCTCCATTGCAACCAACACTTCCAGTACGAGTACAGCAAACTTATTTTGGCCCGGTGGCTTTAAGAAAGATCCGCAGTGGTAGCCGTCTAAATTCAAATTTTCTGTCGTTTTTTGCAGTTTGCAGGTAAGTGTCAGGTTGTATTATAATATACTATTAATATATAAATATGAATCATTAGAATCATTAATACATCTCTCTTAGTTAGATTTTTCCATAAGAACAAATCGCATAATGGAAAAGTTCTTTTGGAACAAATTTAATTTAGTGATATATTAACGATTTTAATGATTAGAATTCTTTAAATACATATTTGTTATGGTCGCGAATCACATTTTAATCAAGATACAACCTGGCACTGACCTGCAAATTGCAAAAAAAAAACGTAAGAGTGTTTCTGGGCTACCACTGCGGATTCTCCTTAAGACGCTGACAACACCTAAACCGCGGTCACTGTCAGATTACATAGAAAAGAAAGAGAAGCGCGATGACACAACGCTTGTAATTTATTGCAAAATATGAAGCAATTATCTATTTACTCAAAATTGAGTTGAGTAATCGATAATAAAAAAACAACCAAGTTCTGCATTCAAGTAAGACGCTCTTGTTATTTATTGAATACGTAACGTATGTTGATATTTAATACAGATATTTTGGATTAGAACTCAAGGTAAGAGGTTAGTTTACCGTTAGTTTATATCGAGATTTTTTTTCAAAACGTGTTTTGGTAACAACCAAGTTCTGGGAAATATGTTCAAAATTAACATATATTTTTGCCGCTACCACAAACTATACAGATTTGGCAATTTTTTTCTTAAGAGAAGCCTATTTTGGTCAATTGGGTTTTGTCAGCGCCTTAATTATAACTAACGAAATCACTCGGGAATTGATAAGATTTTTATTTTTTTGATTACTTATAGCGCCGCCGTCTCCGAGCCTGAAAAGCTTGCTGCGAAATACTTCAGTCAATGTCGTTTTCATAACAACATGGGGCAATTCTCGATACCCTTGAATTCGAGTTTGTACTATTTTGACTCAACATGCATTGAAAAGTCTGCATAAGTTTTTGCAGGTCTAGTTGGTATAATCGTCGCAACTATGGATCCTGGATTCATTACCCGGGTTGGTCTAAGTGGTATTGGGTTTTTCCATTAAGAATTATCAGCAGCAATTCGGAGTCTCAATTTGTGCCAGGTGGATAGTAAACAGGCCCGTCCATATATCATGGGACGTAAACTTAACTGGGTGTACTGTACGTCCCTGTATAACCTTGCATTATATACAGACGTGATGTTATAAAAGTTTGGTAGCTTCTGAAACTTGCATTTCTTAAAGCTTGAGCTCCGGTCGTGTACATGACCGGAGCGCTGAAGCCTTCCGCTCGTTTGACGGTCGCTACGAAAGTCGCGAAGCAACGGATTTATTATTTGACAAAGTATATATCAACGAAATTACAAGATGATAATTAAAATTAACTAAATTAAATTAAAACTAAGTTGAACCTGAAAAAGGCACTCGAGGCATTGTACCGAGGATGCTGGCATTTCCTCCCTGAATTGCAATGCTGATGCGTTGCGCGAGAGAGCCGCCAGCTTTTCGGTCACCAGTTACATCAACTAAACGTTTCGCGATTTCCGCAAATAACTTATGCGCACTGGGACCCCACGGACCTCGGTCTCGAGGCCAAAGTTGTACTCTCTGCCAAGGCCTCTATATTTATTTACGGATTTATTTATTTTTATTACTTTCTAAAACATATTTGATGCTGAAAAAGCGAGAATTATTGGGTATACAAATAAAACACATGAATGGTAAAATGGTTTATGTTCAACATACAAAAAGTGTGTCTTGTATTGTATTGTAGTGTGTCATACATGGGGTTGAAAATGTTTGTTTTAAAACTTTATGTAACCAGGCTACCAGTTCAGTATTTTTTATTTTGTTATTACTTCTTGTTATTGGCTTTGAGCATACCCACTTTAACTAAACAAGCATTACATGTCATGTTTATAGGAGTTAGACGATAGGAAATTATAAAATTAAATACTTCTATATGTAAGTCTTTATTAATTTTTCATACTGTGAGCGAGATAGAAGGAACACACATGGTCGAATAGGTCATTGAACCGCTATGTTATTCCTCCAATAGTTTCAGTCTATAACTATCTACTTGAAAGTTTATCTAAGTTGCCGCAATTTATATCTGTGTGCAGTCGATGTGCTTTCACGACAACTATTACTGGAGACGACCTCTTGCTAACGTGCTCTCCTAGTACAAATTATCGGAGCGCTGAAACCTTTCACCCGTTTGACGGTCGCTACGAAGAAGGCGTAGCCACAGTCAGATTTCAGACATTACATTTAAAACTCGTCTCTATTTTTATGACTGGTTAAAGCTATAAATGATAATTGTTTTTTGCATCCATTCATCCATATATTTTCAAATATTTTACAGATAAAAAAGAAAAAATACCATAAAATGTGAAAAGTGGTTAAAACAAAACACATTTTTCGTTTACAGCGAAATATAAAGTTATTTCTGTACTCCGATGGGAAAAATGCGTGAGCTTGCATGTGTTTTTAAGGAAAATTAAAAAGTAATCTTATTGTTTCTTAATCTGTATTTTGTGTATGTCAGGATAACGCATTGCGGTTGACGATGTGGTTGTACTGCTTACTCACTCCCTCAACCGGTTGAACATATAACTTTCTCCCTCACACGAAGATCCTGTGTTGACATAAAATCATATCAGTGTGTATTCGTTGTGTTTTCATGAAAGCTAATATTGGTCATTGACCTTTTCATAAAGTGCACGATGGGTACACACGACCGGAGCAGTGAAGCCTTTCGCTTGTTTGATGGCTGCTACGATTGTCGCGAAGCGACACGGACGTAGCAACGACATAGCAACTAAACTAGAATGTGTGACTACATTAATAATTCAGATAAATATATACCGAATTAAAAATATAAATAAAGTCAAAGTCTTTCGCTTAGTTTAAATATACTACAACACAATAACTGGAAGTAACTAATAAAAAAACGAATCAAAAAATCAGGCATTGAATGTGCAGTAAAAGCTTTTTATTTGATTTATTTAACTTTTTTATTGGAAAGTACTACAACAATTTATGTATAAGTATAAATTCAATATAAATGCTTAGTGACAGCAGCAATGTGGTGGATGATAGTGGTAGTGCTTGTCAACCTTCAACATCATTGAAATTCCTGGAAAGATGTCCAATGTGTACCCAGGCACAGTTTTCTAAAGGTTGGCGGGGTCTGAATGTGCATATTGGACAGATGCACAGACCACTAAATGCACTCACGTAAGACCCTGTCTCAACAATTGCAACACCAGCTACATCCATTTTTGATATGTTTTGAAAAACCCTTTAAAAACTCTCCGTTCCTGTTTTAAAGCGACTTCCCCGAGGTGCTAGGCCCTTAGTGGCACAACACCTAGCAGATTGCGTTCGTCTTAACGATCAAAGCACTCGAAAAGTGCTCGGAAAGCGCAGCTGCTCACCTTTGCAGAATTCTACATGTACAAAAGAATTTGGCAATCCAAACGACTTTAACTGCACAAATCAAAGAAAACTATAATAGTCCAGCTCATAATTTGGATTTTTAATTACCGACACAGATATACTCGTATACCTCGTGTATATGCCATTTGGTGGAAACTAAGTTAGAGGATTGTGACATTTGCGGAGCAGCTAGAATTATTTTTAGCAGCGAGGCAGCAATACACTACTTGCATCACACTACGTAAATTCTGGCAAAGGACAGGTCACTCTGAATGTTGACATAAAGAATGCTTTCAATTTAGTTAATAGGGGCACCATGCTGTCAGAAACTAAAAAATAAATACTTCAAATCTATAGTTTCCTTTGACAATGTTACAGACTGTTGGACTCTTCTGTTGGCTGTCAACAAGGCCCTTGGGTCAGTGATTTTTAGTTTAGCCATTCACCCAATTATTTGAAGCTTAATTCCGAACGTCTGGTATCTTGATGATGAAACCTTGGGAGGTGATGTAGAAACTGTTTTAAATGACCTAAAATAAATAATAAAATAACTTCAATCCAACCTTGATCTCAACCTTTTGAAATGTGAACTGTACTTAGCCGGTACCGACAGACAACTGATACTTTCCAAAATTTAACGCTATAGTTCCAGAAATAAAAAACATTGAAAGAAGCTCTCTTCGTCACCTTGCGTATCCAGCCTCTAAGGATTCCGTACCCGTTTTTATTGAGGAAAAAATACAAAATTTCAACAACGTTTCGGAAATTATTCCAAATTTCGGCCATCACCTTAATTCTATACTGCTGTTCCCTATGTTAACATATTTCCTTCGCGCTTTCCATTTTTGGAAGCACGTTTACCTTTTAGATAAAATTGACCTAATTATCTGGCATGCAATAACTTCGATTTTAAATGTAGTTATGGACGACCAAGCTTGGGCACAAGCTACTTTTCCCATTCGTATGGGAAGCCTTGGCGTCCGCAAAATTTCTAGTATTCTTTTACCCGACTTTCATCTCTTCGGTCCACTGCACTGAGAAATGAATCAGGAAAACTAACACCACCCACCCACGCTGCCTTTACACTGATTACGAGTATTATGAAGTGCCGTGCTTCACCCAGGCTATGGATTCCTGGGTCAACGTGCTGTGCTGGCGCTGCTGTTGCAGTTGCGGAAAACCTCAGGCGGCAAAATTATAATAACCTTATCGGTAATTATATTTTCGAGCAATATTTTTTATTCTGTTTGGGGTCGAAGCCCTCGGGCCGTGGGGTCCAGTTGACACTTTCTGTGATCCAAGGGGCGGCTTTTACCTTGGCCAGAGGCAATGCTTAGAGCATTGCCATTCAACGTGAATACATAGTCATACATAATCAACCTATCATGTTCCCACTGCTGGGACACAGGCCTCCTCTCTGTGAGAGGGAGTGGGCCGTAATCCACCACACGGGCCCAGTGCAGGTTGGTGAACGTGAATGAATGACATTAATTTTTCGACGCCATTATATTTTATTATTAGTATAATATAGTTCATAGTTTGTTAATAGTTTTAGTTAAGTTAGGATATTATATTATTATTTTTATTTAATCATTAGGCATAAATTGTTATTTATTTACATATAATTTTAATTCTTAGACAAAAAGGCATTAAAAAAATTGTAGTCAAAATCGTATTGCAATTAGGTTCGAAAATGTTTAAATAAAATAATATAACATAACATCACCCCTGGTTACCCCAAAGGGTTAGGCAGAGGTACATTTCGTCAGTTATTCTTAAGTCTCAAGTAATTAGGAGGCAAGCCTTTTGCCATCATCGGGCGCAAATTCCTGACTTTGGGCTGATAATGAGAAACTTCAGATGGAAAAGTCCATTAACACAATTTATTTAATAAATTATTTATCATTTTATTTATTTAAGTCCATTAACACAATTTATTTAATAAATTATTTATCATTTTATTTATTTAAGTCCATTAACACAATTTATTTAATAAATTATTTATCATTTTATTTATTTAAGTCCATTAACACAATTTATTTAATAAATTATTTATCATTTTACTTATTTTTTAAATAAATGAGTACAAATATTACTACTGTTATAAACGCGAAAGTTTGTGAGGATGGATGGATGTTTGTTACCCTTTCGCGCAAAAATCACTGAATGAAATTTAAAGAAATCTGCAGTAAAACAGCATATACTATATTATATTAGAATAACACAGGTTATTTAGAGTAAAAACTATAAAATTGCCTACATAAAAAAATAGGCCAAAATATAATGATACGTGTCAAGTAAGTTGGAAAAATCCTACAATAATGATAATGTTTCGATGTGCAAGCAAAAGGTTAGCTTTTATTTACAATCTACGGCTACACTACATTATTGCAAATCTGGTACAAATAACCTTCGGCTCAAAGGACCTTAAACATACATTATTGAGTATCAAACTTTTTTTTCATTCCTCCTCTTTTTTAGTTTGTCTCGTATATTTTATTCGACCACAAAATCGGCCCTTCATTTTACTTATTTACGTCCACAAGTTCACGTTCACGTTGTCGTAGGTCATGGTTCCTAAAGTGAGACAGAACTAAGAGCGCCATACTAAAGTCACCCTGCTTACTCGCTCGCACACTTAGCAAAATTAATCACTCCATCTCTCTCGATTGAGGGTGTACCTGTGCTTCAATGTCGGTAGTAAGTAAGGCACATTTTTCGTTGCTTTTGAATGAGTTTTCACGGTGAGGAAAGAATTGACTGCTTTATTTTTATGGTAACCTGATACATTTGAACGCAGTGCTGAAGACTTTGGCCACTATCGTCACTACGGAACGTGTAGTAGCTACGGTCTACGGTTTTCGTAGCAACGACGACGATAGTTCGAGATTTAATCAGTAGAAGTGCGGAGGAATTTTTCTACGCCATGTTTTATTTGTGAATAGTTCTAGTTCAGTTAGGATATTATACTGCATTTTTATTGTTTAATAGTTTGTTAGTTAATTAAGTAGATGAAGTAGTTTATCGTTTTAAAGCATTCATTTGTAGAAAATATAGTTAGGTATGTCAAATATTGGAATTATTATATTTTTTTTAATTAAAACTGTTGTTTTAAATAAAAAAATATATTATTATTACACTGTTTACTGAAGTTATTTGTTTTTATTTGGTTACCTCATCGAAAACGGTTCTGTAGATTTACATTTTTGAGCCAAGCTAAAAATTAAACGATTCCATTGTTTTTTGATACTCATACAGACTCGCGGGTCGGGTGAAATCCAAACATAAAATAAAAATCACATAAATATGTATCTCGGTAACTTTATTTACTAGGAAAACGCATTTTAGAAACAACGAACTACCGATTTAACAACTAGGAATACACAATATAGAGGAGTGAATACTGAATAATAAACAATTTGTGAAAATGCTGAAGGCTATCTCCATTAGGTTAATGTTGTCCTAGTACTTTTCAGTTCTATTCACGGTAACCGCGCGGTGTTCGATGGAACTTCTTTGACTTCGATACTATCGGCATCTATAAGCGTTAATGTGAATACATATCAAATTTTCGGTGTTTTTTGACCGACTAAAAAAAGGAGGATTTCCTCTCTCTTTTCCAGGCCAGTTTTCTGATATTATGAGGCATTCCAATTTATTTAATAAGAAAATGTATTTACTTGTTGACTTTTTTATTAATTACCATTCTTATAGGATTTGGAAGCGCTCATGAACTCTGAAAAGGGACTCAGCTTTTTATTAACAATCCATTAAGCAAATTGCCAACAACTTATAACTTATTAGCTGCGCCTCGCGGTTACACCCGCGTTAGTCTCGATTCCGTAGGAATATCGGGATGAAATATACTTTACGACCTATTCTCACCCTAATAATTATATTGCGCGCATTTATTTTCCAGTGTGATACATTTCCGTTGTGATTTCCACTGTGCAACACGTCAAAAATTTGGTCCTGACCAACCTACCAAATATACATAAATAATTTCATAAAAATCGTTCGTGCCTATTCGGAGGAGTACAACCACAAACACCGTAATACGAAATATTTTTATATTAGAAGATTAAAAAAATCAACTTAGTATAACAAAATGTTTTGTACGAAACAGAGTTTCCACTGTAGATGGTTTACATTCATGAGTGTTTTCTCTGTGTTTTCACAGTCAGGCGGTTTCCATGTGTGAATGCTGAAGTCTATTTCCATTACGTTTATGATGCACTGGTACCTTTCATTAGTAAAGAGTCAGCCGACCGCTGAAACTTAACGTCACGAGTTCTTTTCTTTTCTTTTTTTTTGTTCGTATAGTGGTGTGCTAGCTGACATATGGCTAATAATTTAATGTTTTGCGTTGCACGTGGTGTAAACTGTTTTGCATACAGTTGTATAAAATCCATTTTTTTTTCTCTAACTGAACAGACAGCTGTGCTGCTGGGGAGTTTGTTGGCGAAGTAGCCAACAAGTATTCTTCCCAGCTAAAGCACTAGGAAGTGGTGAAGGGTGGGCGTTTTGGGGGACTGTCTTATGTCATTTTGACGATCGAAAAGTGCTGATTCTCAGCCTAGTTTGAATAAATGACATTTGATTTTTTTTTTTTTTGAGTGAGTGAACTGCGAGGGAAATTCTCGACTTTGATAATAATACGAACGGTCTACAAACAAATATTAAATTCATTCAATATAAACTTATAAATAATTTTACAACCACTGACATCTAGATGTTTTAGATGCCAATTTCAATTTTTACCAAAAAAAAAAGAATATTCACTATTCCACTAAATTTTAGTATTCTAATGATTGATTTATAACGTTTAAATTAGGAAAATCTGTGTATTTGTTCTGAAGTTACGACAATATCTTCAAGTTTAATGACAGACGATCTGACAAACTTTTCAAAGTCATGACATGTGTGTAAAGGAGTTAAGAAAGACATGCACTTCAAATATACAGGGTGGAATTTTGTAATGCCACCTGGAGGGAAAGTACTCTTAATACTGCAGATAGAAAGTTTTACTCAAAGGAAACATTCCTTTATTTTTGAATAGAAAGCAAACTGCATTCAAAGATTTTCGAAAATTCTCTTCTCCCACACCCGGGAATCGAACCGGCTAAAATCTGAAAAAAATATACCCTATACTTTTATTGCATCGATCGTTAGGGTCAATTATAAGGATGAAATCTCTCTAACAAACATAAATTAAATGAATGGAAAACCAGGAAATCTTAAATTAATTTAATTATTTACAAAAAATGGTAAACTAACTAATTAGTTGCTCGAAATGGGCTCCATTCTCTTGGATACACAAATTTATTCTTTTAACGAATTCATTTCTAGTTGTAGGGTATGTTAATAAATGGTCTATGTGGGTATGTAAAAATATAAACCAGTTGTCACTCGGAATCGCAGTTTCATTTATCGCTTCCCGCTATTATATTTCATAAACACAACTGGCGACGAGGAAAACAATTAAATTCGTGTGGTTTACATCATTTAAGTGTGGGACTTCAAGATGCCTATCGGGAAAATTGAAGAATTTGACCTATCAAGCAAAAAGTGGCTGGCGTATATCAGACGCGTGGAACAATTCA
Organism: Atethmia centrago; assembly: GCA_905333075.3. Taxonomy (NCBI): domain Eukaryota; kingdom Metazoa; phylum Arthropoda; class Insecta; order Lepidoptera; family Noctuidae; genus Atethmia; species Atethmia centrago. Next base: position 6,312,182 of record HG995375.1, read on the forward strand.
TAACCTTAAATGAAATAAAACCAGAGTTACAAGTTGCAACGTTGGTGACGTTGGTGGGAGCCGCAACGTATGATTTAATGTGTGATTTATGTGCACCCAATCATCCAGAAAATAAAACATTTCGTGAATTAGTTAAAATTGTGGGTGATCATCTTGAACCAAAACGTTCCGAAATTGCTGAACGCCATGTTTTTAGACAAAGACGTCAGAACACGGGTGAATCTCTGAGTGAATATCTACAAACACTCAAACACCTGGCCAGTACATGCAATTTCAATACTACACTGGAGGAAAATCTACGCGATCAATTTGTGTCGGGTTTGGCTAGTGATGAAATGAGCCACATACAAAAAAGCCGTCAAATTGGCGTTGGCGTTGGAAGCGGCCGAGCGACACTCACAGACCAGCGGTGCAAACGCCGCGGGCGCAGCGCACGCGTCGGCGGTGGTTGGAACGCGAACGTTTGAGGCGGTGCATCAAGTGGCGACTGTAAAGCGGGCAGGCCGGCCGCCCGAGCGCGGAACTGCGAGCAGCGGCAACTCGTCTACCGATGGCACAACGCGTGTTTGTTGGAGGTGTGGCAGAAACCATCGTCCAGAAGTGTGTCGGTTTAAAAATTATTCGTGCGATAAATGTGGCCAGAAAGGTCACATTAAAATTATGTGTAAATCTAACAAAGGGCGAGGTGTCGATTCAAGCCAGGACACTTCAACGCGACGTAATAATAATTATCTCAGAAGTAGTGATAACGAATCGGAATGTGATTTTTATAATTTAAGCGTGTGTGGCGTTAACGAGAAACCGTACATGGTTATGGTGCAAGTGAACGGCAGAAAGATAAGTTTCGAACTGGACACTGGAAGTAAGTTATCAGTTATAAGTTTAAATTATTATAATAACAACTTTTGTGATTTACCAATAATTAGCAACGATATTTGTTTGTATTCCTATGTCGGTTCAGTTATAGAACCGGTAGGTTTTGTGTCTGTTCAGGCTGTTATTGGTGAACATTCAGCCGGAAATCTCAAACTGTATATTGTTAAAAATGGAGGACCACCACTTTTAGGTAGGTCATGGCTTACTAAATTAAAAATAAATAAGATTAGTATTGATGAATTTTTATTAAAGTTAAATTAAAATAATTTAGTTGAACTATTACAACGAGAGTTTCCGGCTGTATTTGCTTCTGGGCTTGGAACATGTATTAAAAAAATTACTTTAAAATTGGTGGATAAAAATCCCGTATTTATCAAAGCTAGGTCGTTACCGTTGGCGTTGCGTAAACCCGTCGAAAGGGAGTTAGAACGACTCGAAGCTGAGGGTACAATTCGAAAAGTTGAGTATTCTGATTATGGCACGCCTATCGTGCCAGTACTTAAAAAGAACGGAGAAATAAGAATTTGTGGTGACTATAAGGTCACGGTTAATCCGAAACTTATGCGCGAACCTTACCCTCTACCACGAATAGAGGAGCTGTTCGCGGCGCTGAGTGGGGGTGAACAGTTTTCTAAAATTGACCTCACGCATGCTTATCAACAATTATTTTTAGAGGAGGAATCTCAGGCATGCACCGCTATAACGACACATATAGGAACATTTGTGTACAATCGCACACCATTTGGACTTACGTGTATTCCTGAAAAGTTTCAGAAATTCATGGAACAAACGGTTAAAGGACTCAAAGGAGTCGCTGTATTCATCGACGATATAGCATGTACTGGTACGTCCCGTGGTGAACATATTAAAAATTTAAAAGCATTATTGAGTCGCTTGCGTGAGGTTGGTTTAAGGATCAAATTAGACAAGTGCGCATTTATGCAGGATAGTATTACCTATGTTGGGTTTGTTATTGACAAACATGGCTTGCATCCCGATGAGAACAAAATTAAAGCCATCGTGGATGCACCAAGGCCAAATGATGTGACGCAGCTTAAGTCTTTTTTAGGTATGGTGAACTACTATGCAAAGTTCATTTCCAACTTAAGTTCAATATTATATCCCTTACATAAGTTGTTGCGGAAAAATGCGGAGTGGATTTGGTCGTATGATTGTGACGACAGCTTTAACAAAGTTAAAAAGGCTATTTCAGGTAGCAAAGTATTAGTACATTATAACCCGGAGCTTCCATTAGTATTAGCAGTGGATAGTAGTTCTTACGGCATTGGTAGTGTGTTGTCGCATAGATATACCAATGGCGAGGAACGCCCCATATGTTTTGCTTCGCGAACGTTAAATTCTGCAGAGCGCGCTTATAGTCAATTGGATAAAGAAGCTCTGGCAATAATTAGTGGAGTCTTAAAACACCATCAATATCTTTATGGTCGTGCATTTATAATTAAAACAGACCATAAACCCTTGACATTAATTTTTGGTCCCAAGTTTGGCTTGCCGCAGACTGCTGCAAGCAGATTACAAAGGTATGCTACAAAGTTAGCAGCCTACGACTTCACTATAGAATTTGTAAAATCCAAAGATAATTATAACGTGGACGCATTATCACGCTTGCCACTGCCGTATGAACGTAAAATAGAAATGGGGCAGGATACGGTGTCATATATTAATTACGCAGAACAATCGATTCCTATTAAAGCAAAAGACGTTTCAAATAAAACACAGGAAGATCAGGTTCTTAAAAATATTTATGATTACATTATTAATGGTTGGCCAGCAGTAGTTACACGTATTGAAGAGAAGCCTTATTTCTATCGAAAGGACAGCCTTACTATCGACAGAGGGTGTATATTATATAATCACAGAGTGGTCATTCCTAAGGTAGGTACTTAGGCAACAAATTCTACAGGAATTACTTGAGGGACACCTAGGGGTTGTCAAAATGAAAAACCTATCTCGAAACTATGTTTACTGGCCACAATTGGACAATGAAATTGAAACATTGTGTCAGGGATGCAGTGCATGCCTACAACAGCGCGATGCGCCGGCGCGTGCACTGTGGCATCCGTGGGCTTTTCCCACACGACCGTGGCAACGACTAAATATTGACTTTGCTATATTTCACGGTAAATATTATTTAGTAACGGTAGATGCACACAGTAAATGGATAGAAGTACAACAAATGTTAGGAACTAATGCAAACTCCACTATAAATAAGTTAAGAGAACTTTTTGCACGTTTCGGAACGCCTTCACATATAATTAGTGATGGGGGACCTCCATTTAGCTCGTTTGAATTTACTAACTATTTAAATAAAAACCTGATAAACCACACAATCACAAGTCCATATCGACCAGCCGGTAACGGAGCTGCTGAAAATGCAGTAAAATTGGTGAAACGAGCAATGAAAAAGGCAATACATGAAGGCAAAGATGTAGATGTTGCTCTCTCAAAATGTCTGTTTCAATATCGTAATTGTGAGCATGCCACTACCGGAGTGGCACCAGCGGTAGCTATGTTTGGTAGAAGATTACGAGGTCGGTTGGACAATATAAAACCGTCCACAGAGCGTGCAGTGGAGTCGTCTACAGAGAGAGCGGGGCGCGCACGGCCCGGTGCTGAGCGGCACTTGGAGCCCGGCGAACAGGTGCTAGCGCGGGACTACCGTGCTCGCGCTGACAAATGGGCAGCAGCAACTGTGCTTGCACGGACTGATCCACTCACTTATAAAGTACGTGTATCTGATGGACACGAGTGGAAGCGTCACATCGATCAATTATTACCAATTAAAAAACGATATACTAGACATTCCATAACGAGTAACACGGATAAGTCAGTAACTGAGGTAGATATTTCTGAATCCAATCCGCACAATCAAATTAAGAATACTCCATCATCAGAAACGTATCTGAATCAACAAGAACTAGACGATAATACGACTGTCAGTCCCAAAAATTTGACAGCAGACCCAGTTCCAAATTCAGATATAGAAAGTAATAAACTTAGGCGTAAATGCTTATACCAAGGCAAATATCCGAAGTAATTAGTGTATGTACATGTTTAAAAATAAAAACATTGTAACATTAGACATAAATACGGATAGTAGATATAAGATTAATTAAAACGTAAGGTAGACAAATGTAACTATATAGCACAAAGGTGGTGAACTAGGTGGTGATTTTGTTCATATATTTTTCTCAACTTAGTTTAAAACTATTGGTACATAATATAAAAAAAAAATACGTTAGACAACGATTAACAAATCACCACGGGGTACACTACAAACGGTGCTAAACGAAAATAATTGTGAATGACATAGTCAATGCGCATCATGGGCTTTTATCTTAAACAAATGTATTGTTTGCGCGGCGAATGATCACAATTCCTTCCGTTAAAGATCATCATTATTTTGTGGTTTTGCTTTTACTTTTAACCGTATGATAAAATAGGCAGTGTATTTTTGAACTTGACTAAGTGCACCCATATTTTAAACTAATGTAAGTAATGTTTTAAAGGGGGAGGTGTAGGGTATGTTAATAAATGGTCTATATGGTATTCTGAACTTCAACTCTCAACTCGTTGTAATTCGCATAAGATTTCATGTAAATTTGAGTTTTTACATATCCCCACAAAAAAAAAATCTAATGGGGTGAGATCTGGCGATCTCGCAGGCCATCTGATTGTGCCGTTTGTACCAATCCAGGTATTAAAATGGTTATTAATGTAGGCAGTAGTGATTCTGCTGTTATGTGCTGGAGCATCATCTTGCTGTAGAATTATTTGGTTTCGCTCTTCCTCGGGGAAACCATTTAACTCGTTTCTTAAGAGATCCAGTATTTCAATATACTTGACAGTGTTTAAATGACCTTCGTACACGTGGACTAACACTACATTATTTCTCATAACCAACCAAACGTTGAAAGAAAATCTTACTTGATTGTTAGTTTCATGAACACGAACAGGATTCACTCGAGACCAATAATGGTTATTGCGGCGATTGTACATGCCATTATTGCTGAAGTTGGTTTCGTCAGACCATACAATGTTACTCAAAAAATTAGGGCTTCGGTCAATTTCTCCAAGCATGTTTTCACAAAATTGTAATCGTCTGTCACGATCCCCAATATGCAATTTTTGCACCAACCGACCTTCACGATAGCATTTATACTTATACTTTTTCAGCACTTTAAGTACGCGAGTGTGGGTTGTTCCTAATTCATCGGCAGCATCTCTACTTGAAGCCTTTGGAAATGATTCAAAGTATGTTAAAACATCTAGTTCAAAATCGAAATAGTTTTGCTGAATAGTTTGCCGTCTCTTCTTGAAACCACCCGTATTCTTTAAATTTTCTACCATTCTTTCCAATACGAACCGAGTTGGTGCCTGTCGGTCTTGATATCTCTTTCCATACCACCGCAGAGCTAGATTCACGTTTTTGTTATTTAAAAAATAAGCTTCCATTAAATCAAACTGTTCTTGATAAGCCATTTTCACCGTGAGACAAAATGTGAAATGAGTTGTAAAAACAACCAAAGTTGAATAACAACTATGACAATCTAATTTTCAAATTGTAATCTAACATTCCATATTTAAATTACCTCGTACACGCAGCTACGAGTATGTCGCAAAGGAGTCTGCATTACAAAAGATGGATGTTAGTTAAAGAGCTTTAACTTGACTCATTGAATTTGTAACTTCAGATTTCCTGGTTTTCCTTTCATTTAATTTATCATGTTTATTAGAGAGATTTCATCCTTATAATTGACCCTAACGATCGATGCAATAAAAGTACAGGGTATAATTTTTTCAGATTTTAGCCGGTTCGATTCCCGAGTGTGGGAGAAGAGAATTTTCGAAAATCTTTGAATGCAGTTTGCTTTCTATTTAAAAATAAAGGAATGTTTCCTTTGAGTAAAATTTTCTATCTGCAGTATTAAGAGTACTTTCCCTCCAGGTGGCATTACAAAATTCCACCCTGTATACTACCTTTATTAATTTGTGTAGGTTTAATAATTTGTCATTTCAGAGAATTACAAATCGTCAACCACCGTGACACCCAGAAAGAAACGAAAGACATTGATGGATGTCAAAACAGTACCTTGACCAAAATTCGAGATTGTATATAGACGCTAATTCAGATTTGTTTATATTAATTAATACACGTCGACGTCTGTAGGTAGACACGACTAGTCAATGTTCTCACCACGAGCGCTGAAAATTTTCACTGAACTTCAATGCGACGCGCGACGTGGCATATCCTCGTAATTTATGATACTTTTCCACTGGAGAGCTGAGGCCATCCCAGCGTCTACGTCATTGCATACGTCACATTTATCACGTCACTTTATTGAACTTGTCGGCGTCGGTGCTATGAGATCAATTGCTACGGGTTACGTTTGCGTAGCCATTACTACGCCTAACCATCGCCACGCGTGTTTACGATATTTCCTACGTAGAAGAACGGTACTGATTTTTAATTGAATATGATGTTGTTGGTATTTGATGATTTATTTGTGTAATTTTGTGTAAAGGTCTTGTATTTTTAAACAGTTAATTTATTGCAATTGCTCATGGCTATTATTAATTTGAGTCTATCGTGATCCAATGCAGGGCAATACCTACACGACCATTGATGACTTTAACAAGAAAAATATCTTTTAATTATCCATCGCGTGCCGGCGCGCATATCCCTCTCACTCGCACTATATACTGAACGCTCCTTATTGTGTACTGATGAGTATATACGTGTGTGCTTGCCACGAAGTAGTGTAGCTTTCACTTGACTTTCCATCACGGAAAACGTTAATATCTTTTAGTTAATGCGTTCCTAGTACCTATGACCGGAGTGCTGAAAACTCTTCGGCCGTCTGACGGTCGTCGCAGCGATCACGTAGCAACGTATTTAAGATTAATTCTTACTTCTTACACACTTGTTACAAAAATATTTTTGGTTAATTATTGAATTAGATTTAGATTAGAATTTAAATAAAAATATTTATTTACATAACCAAATTACAAGATGATTATTAACATTAACTAAATTAAATTAAAACTAAATTAAGCCTAAAAAAGGCCCTCGGGGCATTGTACCGAGGATGCTGGCGGCATTTCCTCGCTGAATTGCAATGCTGATTAGAATTTAGATCGTTTTATGGTCGAATTCTATTGATTTATCTTATCATATCTATATATATTAGTAAGGTTTGCTTTCTGCTTAATTTAAAGAAATATGTAGATTGTGGGTAGTACTTTAATTGGACCTTAGCTACCACCCGCTTCCCGAAGCGAAAATATTTTATGAGGATTCTGTTCTGTGGATTTTAGAACTGACCCGGCCAAGTTCGTATCGGACCACGCACAGTGAAGGGTTCCGTAGTTAGGATAAATTTATCCCAAGAACAAATTTAACTTTGTAGTGGAAAAAAGTATACGTCACGGTCACTTCTCCAACTGCAAATGTAAGTATGTAATCGCATTTTTTGAATGTGATAAAACTACTAATTAACAATTTTCCGACTTTCCCCTATTATAAGCTAACTCATTGGATATAATTCTATTCGCTGACGACACTTTACGCGTCAACGATAGTCTAGCTGTTCTTTCGAAATGGTTCGCAGCCAATAATCTCTTACTCAATGCGAACAAAACAAAATGTCTTAAGTTCTCATTACCAAAAGTATACCCCAAGTGGGTCTAAATTTAAAACTTGATGGCAAGAAATTAGATGCTATTACGGAAACTGTATTTCTAGGAATTACTCTAAATTCGAAATTGCAACGGGGTTAAATTGTAACATTAGAGCTCTTTCAGGTAGATTAAGTTCAGATGCTTAAGCGGTACGAAAAGTTAGGCAGTTGACTGATATAGCCACAGGTAGGTTATTTATTATACTTTGCTTATTTTCACAGTATTATGTCTTATAGCATTCTGCTGTGGGAATCGGCAGCTGATGTACATATGTCTGGTCATACACGCACGCTGGTTGCGAGTACTATGCTTCTGACATTTCTAAAGAACAGCACCAATAAGGCCACTATTTATGTCCTTCTAGTGCGTCCTCTTCCGGCGTTTACACTTTCTGCCTTGTAAATACCATTTGCTAGTTGCCTTTCATTTATCCTGTCAACATGACCAAACCATCTAAGCATACTTTTTAATTTTTTTTCACTACATCTTCTTTTAAACCGCACCGTTGCCTTATCACATCATTCTTCGGCATATAATTCATAGTGACAACACACATGCTTCTCTAGGAACGAATTTCCACAGTATTTATTCTACTTTCATGCCTGTTTTGTCACACTAAACATTCACTTCCATACATAAGCGTATATATACGTACTAAACACGCCATTGTGAACAGCCAGTAGAGCCTTTTTGGATATCGACTTATTTGGATACAATAGAATAGAATAGAATAGAATAGAATACTCTTTATTATGTACACCATAAAAATTACAGATACAAATGTTGAAATTTTACAAGGGGTGACACAATGGGCGGTCTTATCGCTAAAAGCGATCTTTTACAGACAACCTTTGGATGGATTAAAGGGGGAGGAGAGACAATACTGCAGGTAGTCAGTGGTGTACCAGTTACATATACAATAAATACTTATAATACATAAAGCATATACTATACATAACATATATCATACATACATATATATATATATATATGCCATAAACATGAAACAAGATCAAGAACTATATAACTATAAGTAATGATGATGTTTAGGGAGAGAGAAAGTGTTTTTTTACCTGAATTTTAAAAGTGGACAAAGTTTGTGCACGCCTTATCGACACGGGTAAGGCATTCCATAACCGTACTGCTTGAACTGTAAAAGATTTGTCATAAAAGCTGGTGGAATGCATCGGCATCTCTAGTCTTAAGTTTAGTTCTGAATCGCATGTATTTCATTTTATTTCCCGCATTCACTCTCCTTTCCGCGTCTTCATCAATTTTTCCATCTCTTGTAATCAAACTCCCCAAATATACAAACTCATTTACTTGCTCCACACTCGTTATCATTTATTTTCACATTACACACCAACACATCGTCTTCTCTTTCAAACACCATGACCTTCGTCATAATGACGTTTATATTCATTCCTTTCTTCTTATATGCTTCATCCATCACAGTCACCATGTTTTGCAACTGTTCTGCTGACGATGCAAGTAGAACTTGATCATCAATATGTTGAGAAGGCATTTGACAGGCAACTTCAATCAAAGACAAAGACAAAGACATTTATTTGTTGGATATGGTAGGTACAAGTTGGTTATCAAAGTTATGCTCAGGACACATCCGCCGCTTAAAGCGGCATACGAATATCTAGCGTACAATAGGTATAAAATCTAAATACTTCTACAAAATGTATAAACTACTTTTACTCTAATAAACAATACAAAACACTTACACTATAAACATAAATATACATTTATACTCTACTATACAAAACAAACAAAAAAAAAAACATAATAGGTATAAAAATATAATAACAACAACATTTGTATTAACTAATTATATCTAATTTGTAATTACCTTTAAATTCAAACAGTTCTTTGACAGTGTTTCACTCAATGAACTTAGCCTATAATAGTCCACTGCTAGACTTAGGCTTCTCTCAGGCTGCGCGACAACCCTCGGTCCTCCACCTTTTGTATGCAGTATTTTCAACCACCTTTTTAAGGAAACTTTTTTTTTTTTTTTTTTTTTTTTTTTTTTTTTTTTTTTTTTTTTTTTTGAGGGTGGGAAATCATCAAATAACTTCTCCCGCTCTGGGCGGAGCGGGAGGGTGTGTCAGACTCTTACTGACTAAAACCCACCCGTATTCCTTCCAGCTACCCATTGCTCACCGTCCGCAAGCCCGCGCCTACGGTGGCTGGAAATCCGCCCGGGATTCCCGACGCCCTGGGCGTCTCCTGCGGCGGCTAGGGGCGAGAGGGCGCGAAACGTGCCTTTCCCTCAACCGTCCCGCCTCCTCCTTCGCGAGCATTACTGCTTCGCAGAAGGAGGTGACGGCTGCCCATGCCCTCTCGCTCCGTACCATGGCCTGAACCAGGGCCGGACGCGAGAGGTCTCTGCCGCCGATCGCCTCCACGAGGACACGGCGGTGCTCTGCCCAAGCCGGGCAGATCTCCACCGTATGCTCCACCGTGTCCTCCGGGCGATCCACACAGTTTTAAGGATACTAGTGTGGTATTTCGCTACACAAAGCCACATTCACATTCTATTATATATTAACCATTTAAAGGGCTGCTGAGTCCAACAATTCTTGTTATATCTATATCGACGGTTAAAAGGTAATTGGGCATAAGCGACATTTTGGTCGAAAATGAGTTATGAATGCCATCCTACTTAAAAAAAGAGATTAAGTAAGATGGCATTCATAACTCATTTTCGATTAAAATGTCGCTTATGCCCTATTACCTTTTAACCGTCGATATACTTTGTTTCCTTATTTCAAATATAATTTTATGTTGTTACGAGTATGCCTTCTCACATATTTTTGAACACTACAGCTGAAAAGCAAATTTTTTTATACTCAAAACTGTATTTTATATTATTAGTTTTCTCTTGTTGTAAAAATCTTAGAATATTTTTATCCATTTACATATTGTCATCTGTCAGATTTATTTCTTTAGGCTATAAAACTACCATGATAAGGCTAGTTCAGATTAAGTTTAGTAAGGCTATGTATTCATTGTAAGCCGTTTTTATTGATCCTGGCAGGCATTCAAACAAATAATTTGAATAATGTTTGGATTTTAGACTTTTAGAACTTTCGCCAGAATCTATAAAAACGGTCATCATACATTTTTTTTTTGTTTTTGGGTGGGAAGTCATCAAATAACTTCTCCCGCTCTGGGCGGAGCGGGAGGGTGTGTCAGACTCTTACTGATTAAAACCCACCAGTATTCCTTCCGTCCCGCGACCCTGGCAGGCATCGGCCCTAGTGGACCCCTACACTTGTGCTGACGACATCTCTTTGAGGCGCGCGTGGAATACAACGTGCCGTCGACCTGGGCCTGGTCCTTATCAGATGGTGAGCTAACCATTGCTCACCGTCCGCAAGCCCGCGCCTACGTTGGCCGGTAATCCGCCCGGTATTCCCGACGCCCAGGGCGTCTACTGCGGCGGCTAGAGGCGAGAGGGCGCGAAATTTGCCTTTCCCTCTTCCGTCCCGCCTCCTCCTTCGCGAGCATTACTGCTTCGTAGGTGGTGACGGCTGCCTATGCCCTCTCGCTCCGAACCATGGCCGGACGCGAGAGATCTCTGCCGCCGATGGCCTCCACGAGGACACGGGGGTGCTCTGCCCAAACCGGGCAGACCTCCACCGTATGCTCCATCGTGTCCTCCGGGCGATCCATACAGCGGTGACAGACCTAACAAAGATTAAATCTGTCTTGGTTCACAAGCAATTTCAGTCTGTCTTGGTTCACAAACAATTTCAGTCAGTCCTGGTTCTCAAGCTAGTTCAGTCAGTCTTGCTTCTCAAGCCAATCCAGTCCTTTCAATTCTCTTTATTCTTTAGCCAGTGTCTTTATTCTTAAGCTAGTTCAGTTAGCCTTTATTTTTAGAAACTTATGTACTAGATACTTATTAATTTAATGTGCTCAAATATAATAATTTAAATAAACTCAAAAAGTATGTGATTTTGCATTCCCAAGTTCAGGTAAATTCATAGCAACCAATATGGCCCGTGTTAAGCTTTCAAGCGACTGTCCATCGCTTCGGAAAAGTTAACTTCATTCTAAAGTGCTCTCCTAGTACGTAGACTGGAGCGCTGAAGTCGAGCCTGGTTTGACGGGTTCAACGAGTTCTAGCTTAAAAATGTTTTAATTTTCACTTTTAATAAACATCAATCTTAAAACTTTTATTATTTGGTACTAAAAAGTTATTTTGTGCATCTATCAACATAACACAACATGTGTTAACACAAGTATATGTTAACATGTTTTTGTACCAACGTACAAAATACAATTATCATTTTACCAATTTAATGAGTTTCCAACTGAATTAGAAGCCATTGTGATATTCCTAAGACAACAAGTACAGGAAGATAACATTTTAATATTTTTTCTTTGCAAGAAAATAAGTTTCTCCAACTTGGATTGAAAACTTCTATTGTCGACGACAGGTGAAGACTGATAATGTGAATGATTGTCGTAACGCGAGTTTCCTATCATGCCATCTACGATACGATTGCTGATCTACCACTCTGCAACCTGAATTATTCCCCGTTAGTAACCATAGCTACATATATTAACGTAAACCTTTTCAAATGTGCTCTCCTAGTACACATGACCGGAGCGCTGAAGCCATCTGACACGTTTGGCGGTCGCTTTAAATGTTGCGAATGGGGTCAAAAACTGAAAGCTCGTCATAGGTGGCAGCACAATCCGCCATTGTTTTATGTACTTTTGTGTTGATCACAAATTAAACAAAAACGAAATAAATTGTGTAGGTACCAAAATTAAAGGTATTAAAAGACGAGCTAAGAATATGGGGAAGCGTTACCACTGGTAAAAAGCAGCTGTAGTGGACAAGTCAATAAATTATGAATGTTTTATAATTTATAGGTTATTTTATGTTTATTGAATTTATCTTCGTTTTTTGTTAAAGACTGGAGGCGTACGATAGAAATAACCTGATCAGAATTGAAAACCAACTAGATGCCCGACTGAAAAACTTCAGAGATGTCGATTTTGATCTAATATGATAATACAAAACACACATACACCTTTACTAAAATTTACATAATATCACATCACAAGTGCCGGTAGGTAAAGAACACATACTTAGTTCTCTTGGGAGCATCACTTGGATACGAATTTCTCCCATAAGTCTTCAGGTTTCAAAAGGATAGCACATAGTCTCAATGAAATATCGGGTATCCATTTTTTATTCGAGAGCTTTCTTTCACGGTTTTCGTCTTACTCTTCAATTCCCAGTGTCACCTGTAAGTGACAGAAGTTCAATATTTTTTTTCTACCACCAAGAGATTTTATTATACATTTTTACTACCATTGTTGTGAAGCCAATAAGTAAAACTAATATATTTTTATGCCTGACAACACTAGCCAAATGTCATCTGTCAAATACAATCGGATGTTTCGCGCGATTTTCGAGTAGTTTGTGTTAGTGTAATCTCTCGTAAGAAAAAGTGAAATAAAAATGCCTAGACCGTAAGTATTGTTATTTTTTCTTATTGTATATAATAAATGAATATAAAGGCTATTGTATAAATGTTTATTGGTAAAAGTAACTTAGAACATATTTGTTACAACATTGGAAATATGACGTGTCAACTGCAGGTGACACTGGGCATTATGACGGTACTGTTTTGAATTCTTACCTCTATGTGGTGATACTGAGTTAGAGCTTATTTACGTATTACAGGTTGACCTTAGATGAGATTGCCGAGGAGTTGCTCGTCGGGGTGGACCCAGGTGATATTATTTTATTTCCTCCTGATGATGGTGTGGTGACGGACGAGGATAGTGGTGATGAAAACGAAGCGAATATTCTCCGTCTTCCCAGTCGCATGCTTCGATCTCAAGTGGAAGTACAAAATAGACCACCTACTTCTGGAGAAGTGCATGGTTTGGAAAAGGATGAACAAGAAGAAGAAGAAGTCAGCGTACCTGAACCAAAGAAGAAAAAGAAGAAAAAGGAGAACACTGTAAACAATACTGTCAGCAATACTTTTACTTCTTGTGGCAACGGAGATTGTGATGAAGAAGTTTTCAGTAACACTGAGGAGGACCTGTCTTTTTTTTTTTTTTTGAGGGTGGGAAATCATCAAATAACTTCTCCCGCTCTGGGCGGAGCGGGAGGGTGTGTCAGACTCTTACTGACTAAAACCCACCCGTATTCCTTCCTGTTGCCTTTGTTGCGGGGGCCTCGGTGACCCATAAGTACCTTTCCGCGACCCCGGCAGGCATCGGCCCTAGTGGACCCCTACTTTGTGCTGACGACATCTCTTTAAGGCGCGCGTGGAATACGACGCGCCGTCGACCCGGGCCTGGTCCTTACCGGACGGTGAGCTACCCATTGCTCACCGTCCGCAAGCCCGCGCCTACGGTGGCCGGAAATCCGCCTGGGATTCCCGACGCCCTGGGCGTCTCCTGCGGCGGCTAGGGGCGAGAGGGCGCGAAACGTGCCTTTCCCTCAAACGTCCCGCCTCCTCCTTCGCGAGCATTACTGCTTCGCAGAAGGAGGTGACGGCTGCCCATGCCCTCTCGCTCCGTACCATGGCCTGAACCAGGGCCGGACGCGAGAGGTCTCTGCCGCCGATCGCCTCCACGAGGACACGGCGGTGCTCTGCCCAAGCCGGGCAGACCTCCACCGTATGCTCCACCGTGTCCTCCGGGCGATCCACACAGTGGTGACACCCGGACGTTTCCTCCCGCCTTATCCGACACAGGAACCTCCCGAAGCTGCCGTGTCCGGTGAGGACCTGCGTCAGGCGGAAGGTGAGGACGCCGTGGCGCCTCTCCAGCCACTCCTCAAAGAGGGGACTTATCGCCGCAATCCTGGCGTGCCCAGCACTGGGTTGCGACAACCGTACTTTCCATGACGCCATGAGATCCCGCCGGAGCTCCGTCCGCTGTGCCGCGATTTCTCGCGGCAGCGGACTTACGCCCCGGCGTTTCGCCTCCTCGCGCCACTCCCATACGTGCGCGAGGACTTTTGCCTCCAGATGAGGAGGACCTGTCTGCAGTGCAATGTTTTGAATTGCTTAATAGCGACGACATAATACAATTCATTACAGATATGAGCAATTTGTACGCTTTACAAAGAAATCATTCTCTCAATGTAAATGCCGAAGAAATTCGGGTGTACATTGCAATACTACTTCTTACGGGATATTTGACGCCAAAATACATGCGAATGTTCTGGGAAGTAAAAAGTGATACGTATAATGAACTTATAACATCAAGTATTAGACGCAATAGATTTTTTGAAATACAGCAATACCTTCATCTTTCCGACAGTACATCATTGCCTATAAACGACAAATTTGCTAAAGTACGAGAATATTTTACTAAATTGAACACACGTTTTAGTGAAAACTTCAAAAGAGCTGGTTCTTCACACATCTCCATAGACGAAACTATAGTACCATACTTCGGAAGGCACGGAACCAAACAACACATTCACGGGAAACCAATAAGGTTTGTCTATAAGCTCTGGTCAGCAGCTACTCGCCAAGGATATTTAGTGAATTGTGAGCCTTACCAGGGTGCGTGGGTGGGTGGGCCTGTGCTCAAGCGGCAGTCCGACTTGGGGCTAGGAGCTGCCGTTATTTTGGAACTCCATTCAAGATTACCTCGAGAGTTAGGACCATACAATTTGTACTTCGATAATTTTTTTAACTGGTTTACCATAGCTAAAGTATTTACGAGAGCAAAATATTGGGGGTACAGGTACTATTCGCGAAAACCGTATGGAGAACTGCAATTTGCCAAATTCAAAACATATGAAAAAAGAGCCAAGAGGTAAGCTATATCAAAAATCATCTAAGGAAATTATTGCAGCCAAATAGCACGACAATAGTATCGTCGCCATTGCATCCATCTATCATGCGTTAGATCCGATCACAAAAGTGGATCGCATTGGATTTGTGGATAAGAAACGAGCTAAAATTCAAATTGATTGCCCAGCCATTATCAAGATGTATAATAAATACATGGGCGGGGTAGACCGTTTCGATGAAAACGTAGACTCCATGAGGGTAGCTCTTCGCGGCAAAAAGGTGGTTCCCTTTATTTGCGTTTGGCTTAGATGCAGCATGCCAGAACGCATGGCTGATCAAAAGACAGTCAGATAACAACTGGACCTACTGTGACTTCCGGCGAAATGTCGCAACTATATACCTGTAAAAGTATGGGAAGCCTCCAACCCGCAACTCAGCTTGTGGCGTACCTCTGAATATTAGAGTGCCTAGTGAGGTGAGGAGTGCAGGAACTGCTGACGATCACTCCCAAAAAGACTGCTCTCAAAGAAGGTGCGGCTATTGTCATCAACGCACTAGAAAAGTGTGTGACAAGTGCAATATCGGTCTGCATCTAAAGTGTTGGTACAATTTTCATAATAAATAAGTGCTTCGTATCATTCACGTAAACTTCTTTAGTTCCAAAAGACCTGATATATCTAAATATAAAGAATGTTATTATAAAATTTGGCTTTTTATTCCTATCTTCAATAACAAGCAATCTGAATCTCACAGTACCCAGTGTCACCTGTAGGTGACGCCCTCATAAAAAAAATGGGATGGTTTTTTTTTTCGTTTTATATTTTTTTTGCCAAAACCAAACGCACATTAGGTATTATATTTCAAAAGAAACCAAAAATCTTTATTTACATGGACATGGGAATCGAATAGTTAACATCTTTGGCAAATACATGGGTTCCCGTATTTTTGCAGTCAACAGCTGCGCAATGGGATGCCCCATTGCGCAGCATTAATTAATTATGCTTAAAAGAAGTTGCGGTTTACAAAAAATGTATGGCTAACCATACAAAAATTAAATGTATTTGAATTTGGTGACAGCTAACTAATGACAGCTAGCTGCCAAATTCTTAGTCGTTGGATAGTAGCGACATCTGAACTGTGCTAGTGGCAGTTTTTATCCTCAATGAATTTCATAACTTTCTTTTCTCTAAGTATATTTTTTTCTGCAGAAACGGTTATGTATTTTATTTTATTTGTAAATTCTAAGATAAGATAAGATACATTTTATTTGTCAAGAACATGTGTAGGTTTACAATCAGTTGGAATGATTACAAAAAAAAATTAAGTTTCAGCATGTTTGGCCTAGAAAGGCGTACAAATACAATAATAATATAATTCTAAGCACAAAAATTGTAGTTACGTTAAGTTGATAAAAATAATAACAAATGTCTAAAGTGCATCATTTAAATAGTCGTCAACATTATAGTAGCATTTATTTACTAAAAATTTCTTCATGCTTTTATTAAAACCATTAATATTTAAATCTTTGTATGCCTTAGGTACATTGTTGTATAATTTTGGGGCCATGCAGAATACACTCTTACACATGAGAGCCGTTTTAGCACTATGTATACGAAGTCTCCGATTATCACGTTGACTTCTTTCGGAACCATCTGAAGACTTCGGAAACAGTTGGGGATTTTTTTTTACAAATAATACCGCTTCTAATATATACAAGGAAGGAAGTAAGAGAATTTGATGTTTAAATAAATATGGTTTGCAACTGTCTGTAATTTTAAGACCAAACAGCTCTTATGCATCGTTTTTGCATTCTAAATATAAAGTCTTTATGTGTAGAGTTTCCCCAGAAAATAATGCCGTATCTAAGGATCGATGCAGCAAGTCCGTAATAGGCAGTAAGCAATGTATCCGTATTTACGATTGGGGCGAGTTTATGCAATGCGAAGGAAGAACTATTAATTTTCTTACTGATTTCTTCAATGTGATCTTTCCAGTCAAGTTTTTTGTCAATGGTTAGTCCAAGGAATTTGGCATTACTAACTCTGTATATAGTGTGATTGTTATAACTTAAGTTAATGTCATTTCTTACTGGTATTCTTTGACTAAAATGAAAAATCTGTGTTTTATTTAAATTAATTTTTAGATTATTATTTTCTAACCAGTAAATTATAGAAGCTAAAGCATTATTAATGTCAAGTTCATAGGTGTCAGGTTTCTTACATGCGATTGCTATTGTGCTATCATCTGCAAAAAGAGTCATTGGATGCTCGATAGATTTTGGAAAGTCATTTATATATATGATAAATAATAATGGTCCCAGAACACTTCCCTGAAGTACACCGAATTTCACTATACGTTCTTGAGAAATATACGTAGTCGCTGTTTTGTTACGATCTATTCTTGAGATTGCTGTGGTTTGCCTTCTATTAGACATATAGGATTCAATTAATTTAAGAACATTGCCTCTAACTCCATACGTGTCAAGTTTATTAATTAAAATAGTATGGTCAACGTAGTCGAATGCTTGTGTCATATCGCATAGCACAGCGCAAACGGGAGTCCTTTTATCCATCCGTAACATTACAGTGTATAGAAAATCATAAACCGCCATGTTGATTGTCTTATTTTGTCTGAAACCTTTTTGCTCACTACAAAGAATATTATTTTTTTCCATATACGTATATAATTGTTTGTAAATGTATTTTTCAAAAATCTTCGACATAATTGGTATCAGCGCTATTGGTCTATAATTTTCGATTAGGTCTCTGTTTCCTTTCTTAAATAGTGGTTTTACTATTGATGTTTTCATACCATCAGGAAAGGTACCCGCACTAATACATAGATTGACAATGTGACTTAAGTGGCTGCATATTATATCACCCACAGATTTAATTATTTTAGTAGACACCCCGTCATAGCCCACGCTGTTAGTATTTTTGAGTTGTTTTATAATGTTTAAGATATCACACGGTAAACTTGGGGCCATGAACATTGATTTTTGTCTGTTCAAAATGCCTGATGTGACGTTTTTTCCCAATTCTTGTATAGGGACAACTCTGTCAATGAAATAATTATTGAATTGATTCGCTATTGATTCTGGATTTGTAATTATATTATTATGAACATTAATTTTACGTAAATAATCCCGAGGTTCATTGAATTTTTTATTATTTATTATTTGCCATGTCGATTTAGTTCTATTCTCAGACGTTTTGATTTTATAATTATTTTGAGCCCTTTGGGTAAGTCGTATAATTTTTTTTAATAATTTACTGTATGTAATAAAGTGAAGTTTATTGGTTTCAGACGGTTTACGTCTATATTTCCATAAGAGATGCCTTTTTTTTTACTACACATTTTTAGACCACGTGAGATCCATTTAGCCTTTCTGCCTATGTTAATAGTAATTAGTTTACATAGAAAGCAAAGATTATAAAATAATGTAAACTCCTCCATAAATGAATTATATGCGATGTTAGGGTCATCTGTATTATAAACATCAGCAAATGTCAGACTTTCTAAACAAGATCTGAACTTCAATAAATTTTCTTTTGCATAATCTCTCTGTGGTTTTTTCCAGTATTTACTATTGTATGTATTTTTTACAGGACATTTTAACAGTTGCGCTGTATGATCAGATAATGCAAATTCTATCACTTCTGTCCCACATCGATTTTGAAAATTATGTGCGAAATTGTCGATGCAAGTCTGGCTTTTTAATCGAGTAGGTTCATTAATGGCTAATTTCAGATTGTAATTTAATAACAAACAGGTAAAATCAAGGCATACACTATTTTTTTTCATGATGTCAATATTGAAGTCGCCAGCTAATATAATGTTGCTGTATTTTTTATTACTTACATTTGCTAACAATTGTTCTAGTTTTTTAAAAAATACACTCAAATTTGTAGCTTTTGGTACACGATAAATACAGACAATTAATATGTTATACTGTGTCAGTTCTATTCCACAACATTCAAATGTATTAGCTGTTGCCAATTTCGTAACCTCGGGTACTTCTTTCCAAAAATGTCCATTTCTGACTAAAATACACGAACCACCTCTTTTACTATTAGTTCTGCTAAAAAGTGAAGCTAAACTGTAGTTTGGGATCAGTAGTTGGGTTTCGTCGCCCTCTGACATAAAATGTTCCGTTATGCACACTATATCAACTTTTAATTCCCTATCTATAAGTTCTTCTATGCAGATTGTAAGCATGTCTGATTTGTTGATCAATCCTGCAATATTCTGATGCAATATTATTAATTTCTCATTATTCAAGAAAAAAACTTGGTTCTTCTAGGTTGGTCTGCAATTCGTTGTTGTTGTACTCTTGTAAATCCTTAATATAGTCGTTTAGGTCTTTGAAGATGGCGCGAATGCCTTTGTCATTAATTATTCCGGTCTTTGTGTTATATAGTGAATAGTCATAGTATATATTTTTATTGGAATCTAAAAGAAAAGCATGCTCATGTGTTATTATGTCCAAGTATAAAAGGTTGTTGAAGTTTTCAACCCTCCAGTTATGCATGTTTACGTAATCTTTACATTTATAGGTAGGCAAACAGATGATTACATTTGTATGTGTTATATTTCGCAGTGACTCACGAATAAAAATAATATGGTCGAAGTAATTTTTTGTCACTACAAAGTCTTCTTCACTTCGTCTTCTTCTTCAAGTTTTAAGTATGATACAATAATCTTGTTTTGTGAAAGTGGATAATTTTTCGTTTATTCCTGTAAATAGTTGTTTGTTACCTGCATGGGGTGATAAGTAATGCCTAATTCAAAATTGTCCTTGATTGTAGCTTCAGCAATCGATAAAATATTGTTTTTGTTATTGGTACTTATTAGACATATTTTATTTTTCGTTGTTTCTGTTTTAGCGACACTCTTTCGTGATTTTTTTTTGTTCTTTTCAAGTTCAAAATTTATTTCAGCATCACTATTTGTAGGAGAACTCGTTCTAATCTGATTCATAACAGAAGTTAATTGTTCAGGTTTCCGTTTCTGTCGTTTTTTCTTGCTGCTTAAACGTAAGGATGATGGCGTGGGAGTAAACCTGATTTTCTTATATTTTTCTATAACTGTTTTGTTGTGCTCTAATTCTGATTTTAGCTGTTGATTTTCCTCTAGTAAATTTTCTACTTCTTGGTGTACCGATGCTAATTCCATTTTTAAATCATTTATTTGTTTGATGTAATTCTCATCTTCATTCATAGTGTTCTCAGGTAAACTCATTCCAGTAGTATCAAACATTGAGCTCGAAGAATTATTCAAAGAAACGGCTTTGTTAGTTGTTTTACGGTATGTGATGTGATCAGAATCCATTATTATGAGTTTTTATGTAAATACAAATCACAAAAAGAGATCTCAGATGGTAAGGCTCGAACTTGGTACTACTCATGCGGAGTGGTCACTCAGGTCAATACTTAACGCATCGAGCCATTTGAACGATGATAATGAAGTTCAAATTACGCTATAGATACCTTAGTGGCATTAAAAAGTTCGTTAAACAAGTTTCGAATTCAAATGTCTTAATGAAGTCCAAAGGTCATTTTCTTTGTTTGATTATTACACTATGTTTTACTTTTTTGTTTCTTTTTATCGCTTCGATAACACTTTTAGCTTGTATTTGTTGAGTTTTATTTTATTATATTACACATTGAACACTGTTAGATTGTTAGTAAGTAATAATAGTAGATAGTTTTAAGTTTGTGGAATCGAGTTTATGGGAGATAAATATATACTTAATATTAATGTACACTGCAGTATTTAAGTTTTTATAACACTTCCACGTATACACAACACAGTTTAGTTTGTTATCGTGCTAATTTTATGAGAGTTCATGGGTTTTTACTATTTTTAAACACTTAAAAACACGGAGCACAGACTTGCCGTGACGTACGGGGACGTTCCAAAAAAATGGTGACTTTTTGGTAATACTCAAGCAGATATAAGAACGGATATCTTTATTGTGTTAATGTTTGTATCCTTGATTAATTTAATTGCCTTTCCCTTATAATCACGTCGTAATCAGTCAAAAAATATTGTGGAAAATAAAGTTGGCAAAATAGTTTTAAAAATAATGCAAAAAGATAGCCTTTGATAATCACCTGTTAAGTTTCTATCGCTCTAGAAACGAGTGATCTCCTAGTACACATGACCGGAGCGCTGAAGCCTTCCGCTCGTGTGACCGTCGCTACGAACGTCACGTCGATAGATTCAGATTCTATAGATTCAGTTTCATTACTTAAAAATCATACAAGCAATAAATATGTGAATAAAATTTGATTTTACAGTATTTTTTTTTTCACGTATTTAGTTTCGTACTATTGAATTACAATCACATCTACAACTATTATTTTACTTTGCTATTTACGTTGGTAGCCACTGTTTCAGCCACTGTTTGTTGTCTTAACTTTTATACACGAGTTTTTTTTTTTTTAATATTATTACAATCCTTGGGTAACTAAGCATGGGCTTTAGCTTTCTCCTTTTCTTCAACTTCGAATGTTCCAAAGAAATTATTTGATTTCGACTTTAATTTAGTCTTAACAATGTATTGAATAACACAATAGTTAAACAAAACAAAACTTTTTTATTTGTTATAATCGTATTTTGCTTAATTTAATTTTATTAAGAGTAAGAAAAATATAAGCAACGCAACTGGTCCTCAACATCTTGGTCATTTAATCGCAAGCCTATCACTGTCTCCCTTTCACTTGTCGGTTTACATCAATCAATCAATCAACTCAGCCTATAACAGTCCACTGCTGGACATAGGCCTCTCCCAGGCTGCGCCACAACACCCTGTCCTCCGCCTTCCGCATCCAGTCTGTCCCAGCCACCTTTTTAAGGTCGTCGGTCCATCTAGCCGGGGGGCGTCCCACACTACGTTTGCCGATACGCGGTCTCCACTCTAGGACTCGTCTGCTCCACCGGCCATCGGTCCTTCGACAAATATGGCCAGCCCACTGCCACTTCAGCTTGCTTACTCTGCAGGCTATGTCGGTAACTCCGGTTCTCTTCCGGATAACTTCATTTCTGATCTTATCCTTCAAATAAACTCCGAGCATACCCCGCTCCATGGCGCGCTGAGCGACCTTGAATTTGTAGACCAGCCCTACTGTCAGTGTCCACGTTTCGGCACCATATGTCGGTTTACATGTTGGCATTAATTCATAGTGTGTACATTCACGATAGCTTTCACTGGAAAATACCTCTTCATTACGTGCTCCCCTAGTACACATGACTGGAGCGCTGAAGCCACAGGCTAGCTTTCCGTTCGTTTGACGGTTGCTACGAATGTCGCGTAGCCACGTAGCAACGGATTCAGTTAAGTTTCAGTATTTTGTCTTTTGAAAGTAAAATTATATTATCATGGCCTTAAATGAAACTGTTTAAATCGTTTTAACTTTTTAAAGAGTTTCTACATATTACACTTTGCGTTGGTTGATTTGGGTTGGTACTCTGTTACTGCTGGTACCTTTTTTAAACGTTATTTGATGTAAAATGATTTCTGGATTACAAGAATTTGGAATGGGCCTCGAGTAAATCTCTTTAACCTTGTCTTGGCTTTCAAAGGTTTCTATTGACTTTCAAAGGTTTCTAACCATGATATGGTTTCATTGAAAAAATCTACTTTGATTTTGGTATAATAATTTTTTATAGTTGTTTTATTTTAAGGAAACAAACTACGCGTTATATATTATCTTTTACATATTGAATTTTGTGATTGAATTCTACTTTCTCTTATTTTGTTGTCAAGAGTTAGCGAGACAGGAGTGACACACGAGGTAACTAAATACTAGGTCTTTAAATAGTTATCTCATTCCCTCACCTTTAACTTCAAGAATTACCTGTGTTGTCATTAAATTAGGTATATTTGTGTTTAGTCGGTGTGCTTTCACGATAGCTTTCAATGAAAAATACCACTTCATAACGTGTTCTCCTAGTACACATGACCGGAGCGCTGAAGCCTTTCGCTACGAATATCGCGGAGCAGAATTGAGTTTCATTACTTTCCCTTAATTGCCCCCCTTTTTGATGCTATTCGACCCTGTTTCTTGTAAGGATAAAAAAACTCGAGTGATTTTGATTGCTTTTCCATAAGAGATGTGTTCTTATGGAACACATCTAACTAAGAGAGATGTATTAATGGTTCTAATGATTATAATTATATAAATACATATTTTTTATGGTCGCGAATCATATTTTGATTAAGATACAGCTAGACACTGACCTGCACATTGCAAAAAAGTAAGAATATTTTAATTTCGCCGATACACCGTAAGATCTTTGTTTGAAAAAAACAGGAGACGAATTAGCGAACATTATTGGTTTGAAATTTAACTAGAAAACGAATTGTAGGATGGATTTAATTATTAAATTTTGATATAATTTCTTAAATTTTAAACAAAAAAACACGAAAGAAAGATAGATGAATGGTTACGTTTGAGTTATTTTCAATGTTATCTCTTAGACATTTTGCGAAGTAAAAGCGAAACAATAGAAAAGCACGTGGTATAAAAGGGTTCATTGAACTATTATCTCAACATTGTTTTGTTTCGTTAACAGTTTCAACCTATCACTGTCTCCTGCTAACTTTCAAGTTCAACTTTATTTATTAATATTTACCTGTCTTGGCATTGAATTAGACATGTGTGCCATCGGTGTGCTTTCACGAAAGCTTTCAATGAAAACGACCTCTTTGTTACGTGATGTCCTAGTACAAATGACTGGAGCACTGACGCCTTTCACCTGTTTGTCGGCCGCCAAGAAAGTCGCGTAGCAATGTAGCCAACGAATTATGAAACTCGTCTGTATATTTGTGGCTGAAAAAAACTATAAATCATTATTGTTTTTGCATACATTCATCCTCGCATTTCACATTTATCGTTAACAAGCGAAAAATTAAGTTATTTATGTATAACTCCTATAGAAAAAAAGGCGGAAAAAGGAAAACTGTGGAAATTTCAAGAGAAACACACGTAGTTGACGTGGTTGTTGTACTGCTATCTCACTTCTTTAACCTTTTCAGCATATAACTGTCTCCCTCTCACTGACGTTTTACCTGTGTTGACATAAAATAATATCAGTGTGTATTCGATGTGTTTTAAAAACATGTTAGTGTGAAAAGATGATAAATACATACATCGTTAAAACGGGAAAAATAAAGTTATTTCTGTATAAAGCCAATAGGCAAAATGCGTGAGTTTGCGTGCGTGTTTGTAGGGAAAATTAAAAAGTGATCTTATCTTTCACATAATATGCATTTTGTGTAATGTCAGTAGTGACGCACGTGGTTGACGAGGCTGTTGTACTGCTATCTCACTCCCTCAACCGTTTCAGCATATATAATTATCTCCCTCTCAATTAAGGTTCACCTGTGTTGAAATAAATTATATATGTGTGCAATCGCTGTGCCTCTTTCTATCGTGCTATCCTAGTACACATGACCGGAGCGCTGAAGCCTTCCTTCCGCATGTATGACGGTCGCTACGATTAGCAATGAATTCAGTGTAATTTCTACAATAGCTTCTACCTGCGACTTCTTTCGCGTGGAAGTCGTAAGACACCACAATACTCGTATATTAAAATAACAGCCACATTTTTATAAAAAAAAAAAAACCGCTCCTT
Source organism: Atethmia centrago (assembly GCA_905333075.3). Taxonomy (NCBI): domain Eukaryota; kingdom Metazoa; phylum Arthropoda; class Insecta; order Lepidoptera; family Noctuidae; genus Atethmia; species Atethmia centrago. Next base: position 6,337,201 of record HG995375.1, read on the forward strand.
TGGCCTAGTGCTTGCAAGCGCTACTGATGAGCTTGAGGTCCTGGGTTCGATTCCCGGGTCAGTCAAAGTGTTATTGGGTTTTCTGTCTGGAATTTCTCAGTAACAGTCCGAAGTCTTGATTTATGCCCGGTTAGTGGCAATAGGCTCGCGTCCTATGACATGGGACCTAAACATAACTGGTGAAATGTGTGTAAATATACAGAGACTCAGGACTGGTGACGCGGAAGCAAGCGACGTACAGTTGTCCGTGTGAGAAGCAGTTAGTCCTCATGTCAACTCCGCAGTCTTCAGTAGTAATTTCATACGATCAGCTACGACACTGGCTCGAATATTCCATGTGATTATATGAACCCGAATGCGGTATTATAAGAAAAACCGGACAAGTGCGAGTTGATCTCGCGTGGTGAGGGATCCGTACGATGAATATGTTATCTACCATGTTTTTTATCCCAAGATAATTTATCCCAGGAATAAACTTAATATTGTATTTGAAAAACATGTCTTCCCATACCATTCCAACTGCAAATGTATGTTTATACATACGTACAATATTGAGAGATTTACCATATTATTTTAACACCATAGACTTCTTATAGGTTTTCCTATAATCTATAAGTAAATAAGTATATTGTGTATTTTTTCAAAATTTTAGGCTCAGTTGTTTCGGAATAAGGGGGGGGGGGGGGATGGTCTATTTTCATTTATTTTCTTAAACAGCTTTGAAACTGTTTATTTTAAAATTAATAAAACAAAAATATTTGAAACAAGCACTGGTTCTTGAAATTTACACCAAACAATTAACCAATTATTATTTAGTCCTGGCGATGATCGCCAACAGACTGGATTGCCCTTATATCCAGCAATGCTGACAACGTTAGCGACATCGACAGACATCGGCAGCTTTACATTGTGATTGTTCGTTTTTGTCTGTGCTTGTTATCCTGTCTGTATACTTTTATGTATCTGTTTGTATGAGTCTTGTTACTTGAATTAAACTCATTTTATTTTATTTACTTATTAAATAAGAAACAAACTTGTTCTAGCAAAGAGTGACGTAAAACCAATATGGTCTGCGTGAAAGACTTTTCACACAGTATTTCTCAAGCCTAAATAAAGAAAATCCCGGAGAAAATTCTTCACTAAATTGTTTTCGCAGAAAATTTCTTGTTGTCCTAGTTCCGTTTGCAAAGAAACATAATTACAGGTAAATAAAAATATTGAAGAACTTTCTGGCAGTACCTAAGTATTTAGAAAAATATTTAAACTATCGTCAATGTTTCAATATTCATTTCGACTACATGAACTACGTAGGCTTAATTAGGTAATCAGCTAGTGAATCTTTTGAAATGTCACGTGATACACCATTGGTGCATAAGAACTTAGGTATCCGGAGTCTGGTGGTCAACGGGTATTGAGATGGCGCCACAACTGATGTCACAGAACCCTACAGTACAACCTATACTTACCTATCAGTGCATATAGCTTATTTAGTTCGGTCGGGCTCTAATTGGAACTAACGAAATCACGATGAAAATTGATAAGACCTTATTTTTTTTTTAAGACAATGTTGCCGTCACCGGACCAGCTTGGCTTGCTGTATTATTTCAATCAATGTCGTTTTTATAAAAATTTGGAGAAATTCTCGATATCTTTGAATTAATCTCGAATTCGTGTTTGCAATTTGAGTCCTATATCGACTAAATTGCTTTGAAAAGTTTTCGTAAGTATTTGCATGTCTTTTTTTTTTTGAGGTTGGGAAATCATCAAATAACTTCTCCCGCTCTGGGCGGAGCGGGAGGGTGTGTCAGACTCTTACTGACTAAAACCCACCCGTATTCCTTCCTGTTGCCTGTGTTGCGGGGGCCTCGGTGACCCATAAGTACATTCCCACGACCCCGGCAGGCATCGGCCCTAGTGGACCCCTACTATATGTTCTGACGACATCTCTTTGAGGCGCGCGTGGAATACGACGCGCCGTCGACCCGGGCCTGGTCCTTACCAGACGGTGACCTACCCATTGCTCACCGTCCGCAAGCCCGCGCCTACGGTGGCCGGAAATCCGCCCGGGATTCCCGACGCCCCGGGCGTCTTCTGCGGCGGCTAGGGGCGAGAGGGCGCGAAACTTGCCTTTCCCTCAACCGTCCCGCCTCCTCCTTCGCGAGCATTACTGCTTCGCAGAAGGAGGTGACGGCAAGTATTTGCATGTCTAATTGGTCTAATTGTCGCAAATATAAGCGTGGTGTGACGCGAATGGCTAGAATAAGAAATTATTATGTATGAGGAAGTCCTAAAGTGACACGGGTGACTGCAAAGTTGTGTGTAAATCGGTTGTCATGGTATGGGCATGTAATGCGTAGGAATGAGGAAAAGTCATCAGAGACCAAAGAAACGATGTATGGACTGTGTGAAAGATGATATGGCTGGAAAGGGAGTGACTACCGAGGTGACAACTAATAGAGAAGTATGGAAGAATAAGACATGTTGCGCCGACCCCTAATAAATTGGGATAAGGACAGGAAAATGATGATGATAATGATATAAGCGTGAGGCCCTGGGTTCGTTCCCCAGGTCGGGCTACATGTTATTATGTTTTTCCATTAACATTATTCCAGTAACAGCGGTGTCTGGATTTGTTCCCGGTTGATGATACTCGTACTAATAGGCCCGTCCATATAACATGTGGCGTAAATTTAACAGCGTGTACTGTACGCCTCTGCATACCCTTGCGGTGAATAATGACGTGATGTTATGAAAGTTTGATAACTTCTGAAACAAACTCTTAAAGCGTGAACTCCTAGTACAGATGACCAGAGCGCTGAAGCTTTTACCCGTTTTACGTACGCGATCTACGATTTTGAGCATACTGAATACGCATTAATAACCTGACCATGTTTATCGGAGCATTCGACGGTTGGGTATTAGACTGTATTTCTTAATTTTTAATAGTGTGAGCGAGATGAAAGCAAAACACGTGGCCGTTTAGGTCATTGAACTGCTATCTCCCTCCTTCAACAGTTTCAGTATATCACTGTCTCCCTCTTACTTGGAGGTTTACCTGTGTTGACGCAATTTTTATCTGTGTGCAGTCGGTGTGCTTTCACGACAGCTTTCACTGGAGACAACTTGCTAGCGTGCTCTCCTAGTACGAATGACCGGAGCGCTGAAGCCTTTCACCCGTTTTACGGTCGCTAACAAGAGGGCTTACTAGCCACGTAGCAATGGATTCAGTTTCATTACTTTGAACCTCGTGTGTTTTTGGCTGAAAGAAGAAGATATAAGTTATTATTGTTTTTGCATTCATTCATCCTCACATTTTCAAATGTTTTACGGAAAAAAGAAAAAAATAAATAAAAACATGTGTGTGAAAAGTTGTTCAAACAAACACCTGTATCGTTACCAAGGGAAAATGTTCCGACTGTGGTTTTTGCCTAACCTATGAGCAAGAGAAGCGAGTTTAATAAATAATTAATCTGAAGGAAAAATAAACACTTATAGTTCAATTACTTATCTGATGTTTTACATGCACTTTGTGGAAATTTCAGGAGAAACTCTCGTAGTTGACGTGGTTGTTGTACTGCTATCTCACTCCTTCAACTGTTTCAGCATATCACTGTCTCCCTCTTAGTGAAAATTTAACTTTGTTGACATAAAATCATATCAGTGTGTAGTCAACGTGCTTTCATGAAAGTTGTTATTGGACATTTTACCTCTTCATAAAGTGCTGTCCTAGTACACATGACCGGAGCGCTGAAGCCTACCGCTTGTTTGGCGGTCGCTACGATAGTCGCGTAGCCACGTAACAACTGAATGAGTTACAATACTTTTTACTGTTAGAAAGATAACAGTAAAAAGTATTGAAACTCATTCCGAACAAACACAAGCCACAGCAAGATAGGTTTTTTCATCGGTAACTTCTCTTCTTTAGGAGCCCCAGGGAATGAGTTACAATAAAACGATGATACAGCTAACTGTTACTCTTAAACGGAAAGGTAAACGCCGATTTGAGGTTTTAAAAAAAATATGAACTTCCTTACAAACCTGTCTTAACTTTTACTAGCTACGCCCCGCGGTTTCACGGGATAAAAATATCCTTTATCCTAACCCAGGTTATGGTCTACGCATCTGCCAAATTTAATCCATATACGTTCAGCCGTTTTAGCGTGAAAGCGTCACAAGCAAACAAACAAACAAACTCACTTTCGCATTTATAATATTAGTTTGGATTTAATCCCCTTATAATTTCCATACAAACTTTCATACCCTATTTTACTATATGCATACTTAAACCCGAAGTTATATTTTCAAATCACCTTAAGACGCTGACAACACCTAAACCGCGGTCACTGTCAGATTGCATAGAAAAGAAAGAGAAGAACGATGACACAACGCTTGTAATTTATTGCAAAATATGAAGCAATTATCTATTTACTCAAAATTGAATTGAGTAATCGAAAATAAAAAACAACCAAGTTCTGCATTCAAATAAGACGTTCTTGTTATTAATTAAATACGTAACTTATGTTGATATTTAATACAGATATTTTGGATTAGAACTCAAAGTAAGAGGCTAATTTAACGTTAGTATGTATCGAGATTATTTTTTCAAAACATGTTTCGGTAACAGCCAAGTTCTGGAAAATATGTTCAAAATTAACATATATTTTTTCCGCTACCACAAACTATACAGATTTGGCTATTTTTTTCTTAAGACAGATTTTCATCTGACGATTCAGGTTAAATTTGTAACCTCAGTTTTTGTAACGTCGATAATTTTTCAATATTATAATATAAACAATAATTGTTGGAAAAACTCGGGAAATATAAAGTTAAAACCAAATATAGATGAATGTGTTCCTATTTCACTGTATTTTAATTATTTGTATTGCGTAATGTTGCTCCTTTAGTGAGCTATTGAAAGAAAAGAAAAAATATTTATTCTGCACAAACAAAACGCACATTCCCAAAAAAATAATACATAGAATACAATAAATACATCAAAAACAAAAAATACACACATAGAAAGCAGCCAAAAGCCTGGTATTCAAGTATCAAGCAATACAAGTTTGAAAATCTTGTCTTTTGCTTGATGTCAGGGCCAGGGACCAACTGCCGGGTCGCGGGAAAGTCCCAAAGGGATACCGTGACCTCTGGCAACACACAGGCAACGGAAGGAACACGGGTGGGTTTTAGTCAGTAGGTAAGAGTCTGATACGCCCTCCCGTTTCACCCAAAGTGGGTGAAGTAATTTTTTTTTTCCAGTACGATCTCTCCTTTCCCCCTTAATCCATCCAAAGGTTAACTATAAAAGATCGCTTTTAGCGATAAGACCGCCCATTGTGTATGTAAAATTTATACATTTATATCTGTAATTTGTATGGTGTACATAATAAAGAGTATTCTATTTTATTACCATCAATTAAAATTGCGTAATTACTCTGTGTTACCTTGGCAAACGACAAACAAAATGCCGATAAAAAAAGTACTACTTTTGTAACAAATAAACTACTATAACAAGAATAATTAATCCGGGCCTCGCATTTGTGCAAGAACCAACCATGTTCATGTTAAATTCTTACGCTGAGTTTACACTTTCATCAGATACCTCTGGAAAGATAGTCGGTCGGAACTGCTCTCACTCTTTCAAAAGTTTCAGTCTACCAGAGTTTCCCTTTTACTGGAAAATTTACCTGTCAACACAGGTAAACTTTCCAGTAAAAAGGAGACAGAGCATGCCTGTGTGCAGCCGGTGTTTTTTCACGATAGCTTTCATTGAAAACGACCTTTTTCCGTTTTCTCCTAGTATGAATGACCGGAGCGATGAAGCCTTTCTTCACCCGTTTGAGGGTGGTTACGAAGAACGTATAGCCACGTAGCATCGGATTCAGTTTAATTATTTTGAAACTCGTCCCCTAAATTAGTGGCTGAAAAAGCTAACAACCTTAAAAAAAAAATTGTATGGTATCTCCTTTGCACGTCAAGTGGGGATGATATTTTTTTCCAGTCAATCAGTGTAGGGTATCATTGGATAGATAGTCTGTTCTGTGAAAACCAAATATTAAGCTTTAAAAGTACACATTTTTGTTAGTCAAGTGCTCCGCCCCCGCCAGAAAAATGTAAATTTGCAGCATTGCAGTGGGCTGGCAAATATTTTACCCACGTGTCCACATCAAGCGTACTACGGGTCTAGCGAAACCATCCGCCGATCGTCAAGATCGAAATATTTTAGTCAGAAGCTAGGTGCACGGTGCCTATGGAGAAGAGCCGACAAGAAACACCATGATTACGCTTTTAAAAATAATTGGCTTTTACAATGTTATCAAATTACAGTGCTTATAAGTATGAGAGGACAGTGTAGGCCTGTCAAGAAGTACCAGGTACTTAACAAAAAATAAATGGTCTACAAATCTAGTATATTACGTTCTCACATTCAAAAAATAAAAATAGTCTATGTAAAATATTAATAAAATAATTAAAACCTATTTAAACCAAATGACATGTTTGTCATTACAACTGTCACCATCCCTGACGTCCGCAGCGTGTCACACTACGCTGAGCCAGAAGAGTACTGTGCTACTCCCAAGAGAATTAATAGTAGACAAAAAAAGTGATTTAGATTTGGAATGTGGATTTACATTCCAAATCCAAATCACTTTTAGTCCCTAGGGATTAAAGAGCTATTTTGCGAAGCTGTTTACGAAAATAAACTAGCTCTTTTTGAACAAATATGATAAATAGGAATTTTATGACCATAAACTTACCTAGGTACTCCCTATTTTTACTGACTTCAAAAAAACCTACTATAAATTTTATTTTGTTGGTTAATTGAGTTAATTTCTTTTGAGGTTTTTTTCTATTTAAATTACTTTTTTAAATAAATATATGCTCTTTTTATGCTGACACTTGATGAGGTGTTATTTCTCTATCTCCACCACGTAAATCTTTTCCGTCAAAATACAGTGAAGAGCTCGCTGCACTTTAAAAAAAAATTGTGATGAAAATTCAGTGAAATAGGGGATGAAAGTTTGTATGTAAGTTCGTCATTTTTCAAATAAGAAACGTGGAAGTTGGTACTTCTAAAAATGTGTTGTACCTACCATATTTTTTTGGGAAATTATCCCCTAAGGGGGTTAAATCCTAACTAATATTATAAATTTGAAAGTGAGTCTGTTTCTTTGTTTGTTACGCTTTTACGCTAAACAATAATTGTAACAGTTCATAATTTTTCAATAGTTTATGGTCGCGTGGTAATCTCGCTGGATATATTATAAACTAAAGGTGTGCTCACAATCTTACGGTGACATAAACACTGGAAGTCAGGTATGTTCTTTCAAATGAATATTGAATCATCTCGCCATGGGGGCACGACTGCTCGCGGCGCCCGTGGCGAGGCAACTGAAGCAAAGCTTCAATAATACTTTAGATAGAGGGTACCCGTAGTTCGCGCTTGCGCGCTGATGATCTGCGCAGCTCTCAGCCACGCTAAACAAATGGCATACCAATAAATAGACTCACTACCGTTTAACCGTACCTACTAATATTTATCCATACTATAATATAAATGCGAACTGTGTATAATCTGTCTATCTGTTACCTTCTCTCGCCTTATTGGGAGAACGGATTTAAATGGGCACACAGGTATCTAACATGATCGGAGACCTAGAACATAGACATATACTTTTTATGCCGGTTTTAATTAAGTAAATAAATCATTTTTTGAGCTCTGCGCGAAATAAGTTGCGGGAAAAAGCTTATCCTATTTTCTCGACGAAATGTATTGAAAAAACTTGGTATAAAGCTAAACCTCATCAGTAAAACTCAAAACATCTCGTTTTTTATGACGCTATATTGCTACAAATACACTGTAGCAGCAGCGATGAGGTTTGGTGAAAACTTAGGTGTTTTATGTAGATTGTGTTGAGGATTTTCAATAAAACGATGCGTTAGGTTAACGAACAAATTATGTACTCGCCATCTTCATTCTTACAACATTCAAGGAGAGGGGTGTGGGAACAATATTTTTAATGAAGACCAATCACCGTCGAGAGATAGGTATGACCTTGCGTATGGTATCGTTTGTTGCCTCGAGATGTCGGTATTAGTCCCTAATGTGCGTTAATGGAGTAGGAGTCCACAACATGCCCCCGGCCTTGGAAGCAGTGGCTTTCAATGGTCTTCAGTCACTGCATCAATGTCAATCACGTCTTGTAGTAGAGGACAAATTTTGGTGAATGCGCGCCTCACCACACCCGATGACGTCTGTATATCCGCCACTCGGGATATGCCATCCTTTCCTGGGATAGTGCAAAGGACATGTCCCAAATGCCACTTCAATGGTGGGAGGTTATTGTCCTTAATAACAACTAAGGAGTTTTGTTTGAGCTCGTCCTTATTCGCCGTCCATTTAGTCCGCACCTGCAACTCGGAGATGTATTCCTTTGCCCACCGGTTCCAGAAGTGTTGGCGAAGTTGTTCTACCCTCTGGTATCGCTGGAGACGACTAGCAGGAACATCGCGTAGGTCGTCGCCGGCTGGCGAAGTCACTGGTCGGCCAATAAGGAAGTGACCGGGAGTGAGCGGGGAAAAATCTTGAGGATCGGAAGAAAGAGGAGACAGAGGTCGAGAATTCAGTACGGCTTCTATTTGAGCCAATACAGTGCTGTACTCTTCGAACGTGAGGTGCGCGTTACCTATCACACGTCGAAGATGGTATTTACTCGACTTTACTCCTGCCTCCCACAGACCACCAAAATGCGGAGAATAAGGGGGAATAAAATGGAATTTAATATTTTGACTAGATGCGAATTCTAAAACATCATTACTGCAATTAGCTAAAAATTTTGAAAAATCGTTCATTACACCTACGAAATTACGACCATTATCTGAATAGATATCTGCAGGCTTACCACGACGCGAAATAAATCGTTTTAATGTTAATAAATACGCTTCACTGGAGAGGTCACTGACTAACTCCAGGTGTATAGCACGTGTCACGAAACAAACAAATAGACAAATGTAGCCTTTGATAAGCCTAGCACCCTTACCCTTGCGGTTCAGAATGAGCACTGGCCCAGCGTAGTCCACCCCGCACCGCACGAATGGAAGACTAGATGTAACTCGCTCCCTAGGCAAGTTACCCATCATAGGACTAAGCGTCTTACCTCTAATGCGAGTACAGGTAACACAACTATGCACTACCTGGCGAGCTAAATTCCTACCTCCGACAGGCCACCATGATTCGCGTACATGAAAAAGTAATGCCTGCGGAGCAGCGTGGAGAAGCTGAATGTGCTCATGACGAAATAATAAAGTGGTAAAATAATGCTTACTATGAATTACAATAGGATGTTTTTTACCGTAAATGAATTCATCAGAATTAACTAAACGACCACCTACGCGCATTAATTTGTGATCATCTAGAAACAAGTTTAATTTAGACAAACAACCTTTATTTTTAATGGTTTCATTATTAGATAATGCCTTATATTCAACTGGATAAGATTCCATTTGACAAAATCGAGCTAATATTTTATCTGCATGGTCTAACTCGTCTACACTAAGGCCGCCTGTACGCTTATTATTTTTACATCGACTGTTATTAATAAAACGTAACACAAAGGCAGCCGCACGTCTCATACGTTTAAATTGAGAGAACCGATGAAAGGGAAACAAACATAATTCAGAACCTGAATCCTGAGCTACAATTCCAGTGACGCATGACTTTACTTCGGGTAATTCGCGATGTTTGAATGACTCCGAACTTTTGTGATCGTCTATTGAAAAACTAGGGTCACGAAGAAATTCAGGACCCTCCCACCACAAGGTAGACGAAGAAAGATCTTCCAATCGAGCACCGCGTGACGCTAGATCGGCTGGATTATCTCCACCGCTTACGTGACGCCACGGGATGTCAGGTGTAATGTCATGAATTTCTGCGATCCTATTTTGAACGAATGTCTTTAATTGGTTCGGCCTCATGTGCAGCCAGCCTAAGACAATCGTGGAATCGGTCCAGAATACTACGCTATTAAATTTACAACGTAATGAGGTGCGTACCTTGTCATACAGACGAGCTCCTAATAAAGCCCCACAAAGCTCGAGACGTGGGATACTAATAGGTTTTAAAGGCGCGACCTTTGTTTTTGAAAACAATAATCTAACTGATACTGTTAAATCATTGTTAATTGTGCGAGCATAAACACACGCGCCGTACGCGGTCTGAGATGCGTCGCTAAAAATGTGTAACTCAATATACGAGTACATAGGCTGCGTACCTATAGCGCGGCGAGGTATACGAACAGTGTTTAGCGCTTGCAATGAGATAACAAACCGGTTCCACACGCGCGCCGTGCCATCAGGAACGTTATCATCCCAACCTATTTTTAATAGCCACAATTGTTGTAAAAGAACTTTGACAACAATTATGACAGGACTTAATAAGCCGAGAGGGTCAAAAATTTGCGAAACGTTTGATAAAATAGACCTCTTTGTAATAGGCTTGATATTTTCAATATTAACGTGAGAGTTAAAATAAAAGTTGTCGCTTACGTTATGCCAGCCTATTCCTAATGTTTTAGAACTAACATTTTCGTCTAAACTTAAAGGTTTAAACTGACTAGAGGACTGATGGTCATCATCGTGTTTAAAATTAAATATCCACTTTCTAAGTGGAAAACAACCCGACTGCAGCGTCTTCTGAGTTTTGTCGCATAGGGCTAATAATTTTATTTTATCATCTAAGCCCGTAATGTAATCGTCAACATAGAAATCCTCTTTTATAGTTCGAGCGACATCAGGGTCAGGAGATTCAGAGGCTAATTGCTTCAGGCACCTAACACTAAGAAAAGGTGCGGAGGCGGTTCCATACGTCATGGTGTTTAGTTTAAATATACCTAACGGCTTTGAGGGATGGTCACGCCACAGAATCATTTGCAAGCTGCGCTGACCCTCATCTACTAGGCACTGCCGGTACATCTTCTCCACATCGGCGCACACGACGTACTTGTGCTGCCGAAAGCGGAGAAGAATGGCAATGAGATCACCCTGTATAGGAGGGCCAACTAGTTGCAAATCATTCAGTGACTTACCAGAGCTCGATCGTGCGCTTGCGTCAAACACCACCCGCAACTTGGTGGTGGTGCTGAGCTCGCGGAACACGCCATGATGCGGCATGAAATAACACGGGGATTCATAAGAATCTACCTGTGTCATGTGGCCTAAACTAAGATATTCCTGCAAAAAATTGGAATAAAGAATTTTATATTCAGGCGAACGCTGCAGACGTTTTTCTAGCGCAAGAAATCGACGTCCTGCTTGTGTATAAGAATCCCCCAAGGTATCAGGTGACTGATGGAGTGGAATGTGCACGCAGAATCTCCCCTCGCTATTGCGAGTAGTAGTGCGAACAAATTGATCTTCGCATGCACGTTCTTCCACAGTCTGTGCGTCTCTGACCTTAGACGGTTCTTCAATCTCCCAGAACAATCGAAGTTGCGTATCTAACGAATTAATAATATTGCAATGAATTGGCGCATTTTTCCGCGTATAATTAAATATAGGTCCGGAAATAATCCAGCCTAGTTTGGTATTCTGTAGAAACGGACCACTAGACAAACGAATCTTACCGTCTTCTAACAGATCCCAAAACCTATCTGCGCCTATCAAAATGTCAATATTTTTGTAGTCTAGAAACTCCGGATCGGCCAATCGTATGTTGTCTGGAATACAGACTTGCGCGCTTAATTTACATACGGCAGGCATCGAAGCCGTGATCCTAGACAGCACATAACAATGAATGCGCGTAGTAAATGAATTTTCGACACAGGATTTGATAACGATATTACAAGCTTGCGAACAATGTACTACCGAATCACCTACGCCTCGAACTTCGTTTGTGGACTGTATTAATGGTGCATTTAAGAGTTGACATAATGATTTAGAAACGAAACAGCGCTGGCTTCCATTATCAAGGAGCGCCCGCGCTTTATGATATCGACCGTGTACATCTGCTACTTCAATGATAGCTGTTGACAACAACACGAACTGCACACCTATAGACTCAATAGATTGATGTTGCATGTGTGCCTTGTTTACTTGAATAGGGACTGCGGAGTCCGAGGCGGCTGGTGCGGCCGCGGGGAAGTGCGCAGGCGCTTCACTCGCATTAGCACGCGACGCCTCAGTGCTCGTTGTGGAATGCAAAGTAACAGAACCATTAGCGTTATAATTGTGCAATAATGAGTTATGTTTTTGATTGCAGTGTCTACAAGGCCCAAACCTACAATTATTTATTGAATGTCTTGAATGTAAACAATTCTCACATAAGTTGTGCTCCCGTACAAGTTTAAGCTTTGTGTCTAAGTCGCTTTCGATAAACTCTTTACATGTATACAGTGGGTGATTCGCGTTGCATTTTGCGCATGTTAACTTACCGCGTTGTTTATTTGATTTACTGGGCCCGCTAGAAACATTGCAGTGTGACATATTATGATAGTTTGAGTGTTGTTTTTTGTTGGCAGTGCTTTGAGCTTCTTTGCTATGTGAACGCTGCAATGCCTCCAGCATGTCTGCTTTGTTGCGTAAAAAGTGAATTAAAACATCCACCGATAAGCGTTTAGAACTATTGTTCTCGGTTGGGTTAGGGAACAATGTGCACTTATGACACCCCCATTCTCTTTCAGTAATTCTATCTAACTTCGACACCACGATATTAATAATTAAGCTATCCCAGTAGTTTGTAGGCTCACCTAGAACCTCAAGTGCGCGTAAATTTTTCAAAATCGTGTCTATTAGTGTTCTAATCGAAGAAGGCGACTCTTTAGTTAATGCAGTTATATTTAACAAAGCTTTAATATGGTGATCAATTAAAGGTCCGCTATTATTATATCGATTGAGCAACAAGTCCCATGCAACCTGATAATTAACAGCAGAAAATTCTATGGAATGTATAACTAGTTCTGCGCTGTTTTTTAGGGACGATTTGAGATAGTGAAACTTTTGTATGTCGGATATATCTTTAGAGTTATGCACTAGTGAGGTAAATGTGTCTCTGAATTCCAGCCAGTGCTCATAGGAACCGTCAAATGTAGGCATCGAGATAGTGGGTAACTTCACGGAATGTATTTGACTGTTATTATGACTATGACATGGCCTGGAGCAGTCAGCAACCTCATCAGTGTTCAGCATACATTCAGCAAGTGATATTAAATTGTAATAACTATCTTCAAAATGTTCTCTTTGATTTAATTGTTCGGCTAATTCACTGTCAGAAACTCTTTCTTCTATTTTAGTTTGAATGTCGTTAAATTCAGAAAATAAAGTAGTACATCCTTGAATCCTCAATTTTAAATCAATGCGTTTTTGATTAGGAAAGTCATGATCACAATCTTTTAAAGACTCTAAATAATTATTGAATTTGGTAAGCCTGCCCTTAATTATACCACGCTTCCTAACTAAATCGCGAACTAACTCACTACTTTCTACACTTAGCAAATTAGGAGATTTGTCACGGGATTTAGCAGAGTCAATAGGCATTTTGGTGGTCAGTGAAAAGAGGAGTACTCACGGTTTTATAATCGTCAGCTCAATTTTACACGGCACTGATGCTAGCAACGTCACCAGGCTAGTAATTGACCGGAAATCTGATATTCCGAGAATACAATGCGACAATCAATTCACTGAAATAAGAGCACAGACACACTATAGCACCAAATAAAGCTCAGGAGATGATGGGAAGGAGTAAGGATTAGCCCCACCGATTGCGTATTATTTTCTATGAAACCTTTGCGTTTTCTTCTCAATTCGCCACGTGCAAGGGCATCCAAAGGTCGCTCAGCGATCTTGTAGGTATCAATATCTCAATGTTCGGTTCGAAGGTCCAAAATGTAGCAGCAGCGATGAGGTTTGGTGAAAACTTAGGTGTTTTATGTAGATTGTGTTGAGGATTTTCAATAAAACGATGCGTTAGGTTAACGAACAAATTATGTACTCGCCATCTTCATTCTTACAACATTCAAGGAGAGGGGTGTGGGAACAATATTTTTAATGAAGACCAATCACCGTCGAGAGATAGGTATGACCTTGCGTATGGTATCGTTTGTTGCCTCGAGATGTCGGTATTAGTCCCTAATGTGCGTTAATGGAGTAGGAGTCCACAACAACACTTTATGTGACCAGAGGGCTGGCTCGTTCTTTGGCCGAATAATTAGCATTGCCTTTTAACGTGGCAATGCTGCCAGTCTTCTGGGCACGTTTCCGGATGACAGCGATGCGGACGAGTACTTTGACGCCTAAGTGTCCTTTTCTTCTTTAATTTATTTGTGTCTAAGTTAGTTAGTCATTTAATTTAGTGCCTAGTGTAAATAGTTAGCTACAATACTTGCTAAACGATAATAAGTCAAAATATTATCTCTCGTTGCTACGCGACATTCGCTAGCAAAAATCACGCCGTCAAAAAAACGGAAGGCTTCAGCGCTCCGGTCATGAGTACTAGGAGAGCACGTTATGAAGTGGTGTCACAAAAAGCCTTTATGAAAGCACGTGGACAATACACTGGTGGAAATTTTAGACCCACAGATAAACAAAACGTGAGGCAGAAAGACATAGGCTGAAACTGGTGATGATAGCAGATGGATGACGAAACCTCCCAAATCTACACAACAAAGAAGTAAAGTTATAACAACACAATTTTTGTACTGGATTTGAAAATATTATTTTATTTTAGCAAAGAAAAAATGTACGATAAAAAATAGTGAAGTGAGGTGATAAATAATTTCATCATGCCAACCGTTACCGTCATTAGCTATTTATCAAATGATTCGAGTTTATTTCACTTTTTAAGTGCTTACCCGAATTCAATTCAACAATATTTACCCTACTTCACTCCTATACAAAATTCAGCAACAAATAAAACTTTTTGACAAGTAACAGCTTAAACAAATTGGAAAGTAAATAATATTTCTAGCTACGTGTCATTCACAGCGATCGTCAAACGTCCAAAGTCTTCAGCATTCCGTTCATGAGTACTAGGAGAGTACGATATAAAGGGGTAAATATTTCCACTGAAAGCTTTCCTGAAAGCACGCCGATTGCACACAGGTATAATCCATGTTAACACAGATAAGCCATTAAGTTTCAGAGAGACTTGATACATAAATATTGCCGTTAAAATAATTTCATACTATTTTTTTACTCAAAATACGCTCTTGGATGTGGAGTTGCGGACTGCAGCCCTATCTTACTGGTCCTATATTTTTATGTTTTCCTCGAATAAAAGCGCTGTCCCATAACTGCAGCTTACAAAATTTCCCTAAAAGCCCTTGTTCAATTATAGATACTAAACAAAGACTTATGAAATAAAATAATAATTTTAGTTTTTAAGTATAATATTTTTTTCATACACCATTATTTTGATATTTTTCAACATTTTAAGCAATTCATAACTGTTTTATTTTTTAAATTGTTGCTTTTTCAGCATCGAATAAGTTTCAAAGAAGTTTCGAGAAGAAGAGAATCAAAAAATCAAAATCAAAAGTCATTTATTCAAACTAGGCTGAGAATCAGCACTTTTCGAACGTCAAAATTACATAAGACAGTCCCCCAAAACGCCCACCCTTCACCACTTCCTAGTGCTTTAGCTGGGAAGAAGAAGTGGTCAACAAACTCCCCAGCAGCACAGCTGTCTGTTCAGTTAGAGGGAAAAAAAAAAAAGGATTCTATACAACAGTATGCAAAACAATTTACATTACGTGCAACATAAAACATTAAATTATTAGCCATATGTCAGCTAGCACACCACTATACCCACAAAAAAAAAAGAAAAGCAAAACACCGAAAACTATTAATTCTCAAGCAGAGATAAAAACGTAAACAGAACTTAATGCCCAAATAAAAGCCTCCAAGCAAAAAAGGCGTGCCCGCTTACATCACCACCCAGCACCCGTTCACGAGCATAACGCAAAAATCAGCCATTACCCCCCTCGCCATATTAGAGGGAAGGAGGTAACCCAACCCCCGACGCTACCGCAAGCAGAGACAACTAAGGGAGCATGACGAACTTGCTGCCGGTTGTAAGAATAATATAATCAGTTATCGAGGTCGCTAGCTAACCACATATTGCAATACAACTCAACAAAAAACATTGTAATGAGAAGATTATGTCAATAATAAACGAAAATAAAATTTAAAATAAATTGACTTATACAGTCAAATAAAATAAACAATTATATGAACTCATATAACCTGTCACTAGGTAGGCTAATTCTGGAGAAAGAACATAAACATTGTCTTGAGTTAATCACAGCGACCAACAATTCTTATCATTTAAGTAGTCGTTGATAGAATAGTATGCCCTTGAACAAAGTTTGGATTTTACTTTAGTTTTAAACGCATTAAAAGGCAAATCTAGCAAAGAAGAGGGTAACTTGTTGTAAAAAGTAATACCAAGCCCAACAAACGAGTTATGAACCTTGTAAAGCCGGTGAAATGGAGCACGTAATTTGTCCTTATTTCTGGTGTTAATATTGTGAATATCACTGTTTTTAATGTATAAGTGTATATTTTGCCTAATATATAAGATGTTGGCAAAGATTTCTTGGCAATTCCTATCTTAATAATAGAATTCAGAGGGTTGATATAAATGGCAAGAGATCTGCAGGATCTGCGGTCACTATGGGCGTTCCGCAGGGTTCAATTCTAGGTCCATTCTTGTTTCTAATCTATATAAATGACTTACCTTATCACATAAGGGATAATCACAAGATTGTATTGTTCGCAGATGACACTTTCCTCATTTTTAAAATTAAACGACTGCTGGTCAACTTTGAACATGTTAACGATGCACTCTCTAAAGTTGTCCATTGGTTTAATGTAAATAATCTTCTCCTGAACGAAAAAAAGACTAAACTTATTAAATTTTCAACGCCAAATGTCAGGCAGCTAACTACCAATGTTCAACTTAATGGAATAGAGTTGGACCCTGTTGAGTCGACAGTTTTTCTTGGAATAACTATTGACGCTAAATTACAATGGCGCCCACACATAGAAAAATTGTCAGGAAGGCTAAGTTCGGCCGCCTATGCTGTTAAAAAAATTCGACAGATAACCGATGTAGATACGGCCAGAATTGTTTATTTTAGTTATTTTCATAGTCTTATGTCATATGGGATTCTTCTCTGGGGAACCTGTGCGGACATTAATACCGTCTTTGTTTTGCAAAAAAGGGCTGTTCGAGCCATTTACAACCTAGGTCCAAGAGATTCCCTTCGAGAAAAATTCAAAGAAATAGATATTCTGACTATAGCCTCTCAATATATATTTGATAATCTTATGTATGTACACAAAAATATATCAAATTTTAAGAAAATGTCCGATATCCACAGTTTAAATACCAGGAATAAACATAATCTTGCTGTACTTCACACTCGCCTCCACAGAGTAGGCAACTCGTTCATGGGTCAATGTTTACGCTTTTACAACAAACTTCCTATTGCTATTCGAAATTTACCCATTTAACGATTTAAAAGCTGTATTAAAACCAAACTTTGTAAAAAAGGGTACTATAAAATTTCAGATTATTTAGAAGACAAAAAAGCTTGGGATTGAGCTGCTCGCTCTGATAAGCTTTGTGCTAAAACCATAAAATTTGATATTTAAATTATGCAAAATCATCATTATTTATAACTATATGTACATATTGACATTGATGAATATTATAAGCAAAATTACGTGAATATTTATGTACTATTGGCAAAACTTAAGCATGCTCACTTTAGAAAATATTTCTGCGGCAAGCGCAGCTAGTGACAAACCACACCCCTTCCTGGTTTCGTCCAATTAGAGACAATATGAATTTGTGTGAGTATAGGGCGTGTAACAAAAAATATAAATATGTGTGGTATGTTGGTTACTCACTGCACGAGCCGTTATTATTCGCGCGAGCCGAGGGCGAGCGAGCGCGATAAGGGAGTCGAGTGTGTGCGCGTTTCATACGACGGTTTTCAACTTGAGAGGAAAAAAAGAGACTGGTATTGTTATTAGTTTCGTACGCCGCTAGGTATTTCTCTCTAGATTTTGCAGGCAACAGGCTGTCACTAGCGTTTCGTGCCTAGATTAGTATTTCCGGGGGGTTAAATCTACGCGTTGCTATTCGCTCTTCTTTCCTAATTGAAGTCAACATGTTTGATAATAATTAACCACACAATGAAAACGTTAACAAGTATTTCTGGAAAATACCGCGCTTGTTTTGTTTATCCCGCGCGCCGCAGGTGTAAATAAAGGCGCTGGAAAAACCGCTAAACAGCCTATATAAAAAATATAATAAACAAAATAATGTTTTGAATAAGCAAATTAAGGTTAATATGTAGTGAAAAATATATAATTTTATGAAATGATGATAATTTTGATGATTGATTTATCTGATGTAACGAATTTTTTTTTCTCAAAAATATTCATTGTTTTTGGACAAAAACTGCGTATATTGAAAAAAGAAATGTAAAGTAAAAATACTTCTATATAATAAGCTGAATTTCTGAGTCACTTTACAAGCAAGTGTGTTGAAGAAATATTTCGTAATTTTTTGCGACCGTATTTTATGGCCGTTCTATAAAGCCGATCTATTGTTTAACCAGATGTTCTGACGTTCCCACTGAATAACAATGGTGCTTAGATAATGAACTTATTTTTATTGCAGTTGCAAAAGTTGCGACAGCAATAATAAAAAAATCTGATAACATTGTATAAACTGCGCCAAGTAATGGTTCAAATACTACTGTAAGTAATTTTGCTATTTTAATCAAAACAGCAATAAAAGAAAGAGATAGCAAATGACAATTTCTAACAAAACTACGTAACTTGCTTCGTTTTAGGGTTCCGTAGTCAACAAGGAACTCTTATAGTTTCGCCATGACCATCTGTCTGTCTGTCTGTCCCCGGCTTAGCTCACAGACTCTTACTAGAAAGCTGTAATTTGGCAAAGTGGTAAACAAAAATGCTAAATAAAGTTTTTTTAGGGTACGCGTATAGCAATACCAATAATACATTTTCTAAACCAAACGGAAGATATTAGTACGAAATTACTTCTTGTCAACAATAACAATTCATAAAGCGCTCTCGCTGGCCGTGCCCATTAAAAAAATGTCTTACAAACAAGTGAGCATAGCACGCGCCTAGTGTGACTGTCACACACACTATACATAATTACATTAATACAAACACGGCTAAAATACACTTCATGCATCCCATTGGCCAAAACGCTTGCATCGGGCGATCGAGTCGTGAGCCGTGCTATACAATTATCGCCTTAGAGGTGAGCATGCGGAAGATTGGCCGATAGTACCTTAAAAAGTATTATACGAGTATTACTTTAATTATTGTGAATGTGAGCACTATGTGGGTCATTTTTATTTATTTCCTGTTGTTTTTTTTTCTCTTAGTTTTAATGATGGTCTGGCATTTTGAGTTCTTTATGCGGCCAACCCAATTGTCCTTTCCTTGGTATTGTTCGTCGAGTCGTTGAGCTCCTTAAGTTTTGAGTTGAGCTACACGATTACTGACAAATGCTTGCACTGACTGGACAGGTCCACTCAAATTTGTGTGGTTCTTTCCTCAAAAGACCATTTCAGACATAGATCTACATGGTCCTCACATGATCTGACCAAGATTATGTCTGGACTTTAAAAGAGACTTTGACCCTTGAGTTTGTTTCGCCATTTCTTCTCAGGGGTAGTCAGATAGGAAATGTCGACTCCATCTAGCTTATTTTTTAATATGACGTGTAAAAGTGATTGTCATATCCTATTTACAGAATAAACAATTTCATTTCATTTCATTTCATTTCATTTCATTTCATTTCATTTCATTGGGTCCTAGATTTCTAACATTTGGTAAAGCGAACTTTATACATTTTGTTTTCTTAGCATTGAGAACTAAGTTATTTGTCGTAAACCAATCCGTCACAAATGAGAGTGCACTGTTTACGTCGTCAAAATCTTGTCTATTCCTTTCTACTTTAAAAATAAGAGAGGTATCATCTGCAAACAGTACAACGTCACAGATACCCTTTAAATAGAATGGTAAGTCATTAATATATACTAAGAATAAGAATGGACCCAGTATTGAGCCTTGTGGTACACCTAACTGTACTAGAAGCTTGGAAGATTTCACAAAATTAACATCTACACATTGCAACCTATTATGTAAATATGAACTTATTACTTTAAGAGCTTCATTTTGGACACCGTAATGATGTAGTTTACGCAAGAGCGTGTCACGTTGCACGCAATCAAAAGCTTTGGAGAGATCACAGAAAACTCCAATAGCATTTTGCGAGTTCTCCCATGCGTTAAATACGTGTTTCAGCAGTGCAACACCTGCATCTGTAGTCGAACGACCTTTTGTAAAGCCATATTATTCATTATGAAGGAGGCTGTTTAAATTAAAATGTCTTAGCAACTGCTTGAGTAATAACTTTTCAAATATTTTGCTAAATGCAGGTAAAATAGAAATAGGCCTGAAATTGCCAACGTCTTTTTTATTACCTGATTTAAATAATGGTATGACTTTACTACTCTTCATGAGGTCAGGAAAAGTTCCTAAATCAACACATTTATTCAAAGTAACAGCTAGATAGGGGGCTACAATGTTTATTATATTGCTTAATAGTTTAATGGAGATACCCCAGTAATCACCAGTGTTTTTAGACTTAAGTGTGTTAAAAACGTTAACAACATCACCAGGTGTTACATGTTCGAAACTAAATAAGCGACTACATTTAGGCACACTACTATGCAAAAGGTTTTCAGCTTTAGACGGGGACGAATTTAAGGAGCGAGTCGTAGTTATAGGTATGTTGGCAAAAAACTAATTGAATGCCTCAGCTACGTCAGCTGCTTTATTAACTAATTTGCTGTCGACCATAAGCTCAAGATGTTTTTCTTGTTGGTTAACCGACTTACCAGTTTCATTGTTAATAATTTTCCAAGTGGTTTTTATTTTATTATTGGAATTTTTAATTGTGTCGCTTAAAAATTTAGATTTAGCAAAAAACACAAATCTTTTTAAATAATTTTGAATAATTTTTGACATACTCTAGAAAAGGAGTATCAAACCTGTATTTTTTTAAACCATATAACTCGTATAGTCTCGCTCTACTTTTATAAATACCCGGAGTAGCCCATTGGTTAAAGCCAGCGGGGGTGCTATTAATGTTAATGGTTTTGGTCTTGAAAATAGATTGGTGCTCTTTTCGGACAACATCAAAAAGGGCTCCATAGATTTCATTAGGATTCTCATGTTCTACTATACGTGGTGTAATTCTATGAGCTATAGCTATTATTTTTAAACTTGTTGCAACGACTAGCTGTATAAGGCCTACATTCTATTTTATACGGCTTTTTATGTAATGGCACAGGGAAGCTAGCTAGTAAACCACAGTGGTCAGACGTTAAGTCACTTAACACTAATTTATTTTTGGCATCACAATCACTAAATATATTATCAAGACATGTCGACGAAGATGCCGTAATCCTAGTAGGTTCAAAAAACAAGTTAAGTAGATTATAGGACCTAAACAAATTCAGAAGTCTAATACTTAATGGAGTAACATCTAAAATATTAATATTAAAATCTCCACATAAAATTATACTTTTATTACTAGATTTTAATCTATTGAGTGAATCCTCCATTACCGATTCAAAACAAATAAAATCCCCAGAGGGGGGTCGATAAACGCAAATTATGACGTATCGCTCGAGTTCAACACAAGACAACTCAATAGTGCGCTCGATGGAAAGATTAACTAAATCTAAACGTTGCTTACATTTCAACTTGTTTGAAACAAGAATTAAAGAACCACCGCGAATAGCACTTTTCCTTACAAATGCACTTTGTACAGTAAAATGATCATCATTCACAAACACTACTTCATGTTCTTTCAACCAGTGTTCAGTTAAACATAACACCTGAACGTTATAGTTCTCCATAAATAAACTTAACTCTAACTCTTTGCCGGACAGACCCTGCATATTTTGATGTACAACATTCAACATATGCGGCTTACCCTTTGTCGCACCTAATAGTTTAAACTACAAGGCGTATCATAAGTAGTGTTAGTATCACTACTAACAGTAATCGATGGTACAATACAGGTACCAGTGTCACTGTGTATATTGTATGCTAAAAGATTAGCAATATGTCTCCTACAACTAGGTGGCAAATACATTGCATAATTTGTCAGTTTGTAATCAGTAATAAATTGATTACAATCAAAATATAAAATAGCGTCACTGTGACGACAGGTCCTATTATAAATGAAGATATTTAAATTAAAAATGTGCCTATTTTGCTCATCAGACAAGTATTTAGAATAAGGCAAGGAACAAAAAATAAATTTACAATTTTTTTTTTTCTTTTCAAAATACTATCATTTATTTACATAACCAAATTACAAGATGATTATTAACATTAACTAAATTAAATTAAAACTAAGTTAAGCTTAAAAAAGGCCCTCGGGGCATTGTACCGAGGATGCTGGCGGCATTTCCTCGCTGAATTGCAATGCTGATGCGTTGCGCGAGAAAGCCGCCAGCTTTTCGGTCACCAGTTACATCAACTAGACGTTTCGCGATTTCCGCAAATAACTTATGCGCACTGGGACCCCACGGACCGAGGGTCTCGACGCCAAAGGGCACAAAGTTGTACTCTCTGCCAAGGCCTCCATATTTAATAACTTTCAGATTTTCGGCATTTTCTGCCGCTGCACCCGCTTTAGAAGTAGTCCGTTGGAGGTGGGACGGTGCCAGTGTGTCTACACAGGTAGCGTCCCACACAAGCATCCGTCCCAAACTCCACGGGACCAAAGACACACCATCAGGTCTTTTGCCATCATCTCTGACAATGCCAGTCGGCTCAAGAAGAGCAGGCACATTGATGCTGGCAAGAGACCGGCGGATTATGTCATTAAGTGTTGCATGTCTTGAAAAGCGGCCTGCACTTTTTTGACAACAAAGTCCGTGGTGACCCAGTCGGTCCACGTTTGTGCCACAAGGGCATGTGTGTGGAGTGCATACCGTGACCCCAAGCCGCAGACCAGTCGCCAGACGAAGCGAGGTCGGATCCAGGAAGGTACCGGTATATGGAGAAGGATGGGCATGTAGCCAATGACCGGCCTCTCTGGTTCCGACCGCCAAAAGTCTTGCGCGATCCGGACCTGAACTGCGGCTCAGAATCGATTTGTATGTTAAATCGCAATAAATATCGTCCCAGCTCCTCTGAGATTTTAGGTTGTCTGGAAATTCTTTACCCGGGCAAGCAATTTGAAAAGCATTCTTGGCATCCTCCAAGCCCGCAGTCTCATAGTTTGTGGGCAAAGCCCTTAGGACATTACCTATGAGACGTGACGTGCTATGGGTGGACGACAAAAAGGCTGGGGAAGCAACACTCGAAATTTTGCGGATTCCTAAACCGCCAAACCGAATAGGGAGGGATGCTTGTAACCAAGATGGTTCATTGAGCTGAATATTTAAAATCGTTTCTAAACTAGTTTTGACTAAATCGTCTATTGGTGAAAGCAAATTTGGATGTTTCCAAAAAGGGCTACAGCGAAGCACATAAGTAAATTTAGGGACAAAAAGGCAAAACTTTAGAATTATAAGAGCATAATGAGGACTGATTTCGAGTAAACAATTTGCGTGACTTTGGAATTTAGAAATAGTGTTAGTACGAGTAATATAATCAGGAAAAGATTCTTCAAAGATGGGAGAACCCAGGAGGCAAAGTGACTTTCTGTCTACTATTTTGATATTCGGTGCCAGAAAATTTAATTTGGATTTTAAATTATCCAAACCGTAAGAAGTTTTTTGAATGAAGAGTTCACATTTGCTAAAATTTAATTCTAAACCAATATTTTCGAAATTTGTTTTAATATCTGATAAGTCAGATAGCACAGTGTCCACATCGCCTCCCAGGGTTCCGTCATCCAAATACCAAACGTTAAATTTTGATTTTAAATTTTGAATAATCGGATTTATAGCCAAGCTAAAAATTGCTGGCCCGAGGGGATCGCCCTGCTGACAGCCGACCTCCGAAGAAAGTTCATGGGAACGGTAAATTAATTTTGAAGGTTCTGCGTAGCAGGTAAGCAGGTATTGATAGAGTTCCGGAATTTTGTTCTTAACTTCTGTCAGCATGGCATCCCTGTTTACTGAATTGAAAGCATTTTTGACGTCAATCTTGACTACAATTTCGCAATCATCATACGAAACGTAGGTTCTTAAGGCATGGACGGCTGCCTCACACCCACCTTTCGTGCCAAATCCTAATTGTATAGGTTCGAAAACAGACTGTAATTTAGATTTGATATGTCTCACCGCAATTTTGGATGCCAAACGTCTTAAAGTTGACCCCACAGCAATGGGTCTCACCCCTCCGTCCTTTTTAGTTAGGGCGATCAAATTAGCACCAAATAAAAGTGAGGCAATATCAGCGTTGATTTTGCCTGAAAAAATAAAATTTATTAATTTTGTAATAGAGCAAATAAGCTGCACACCTGCATCACCCACAGAATAAGAAGTTAAATCTTTTAAATGTTGGGGTGAGATTCCGTCCAGGCCGGCCGCTGAACCGGTTTTAAAAGAAATTATTGCGTCAATAACGTCTTTGCCTTCGATTTCGAGGCAGGCCTGGTCTGCTGTAGGAGAGTCGAAAAAATATTAATTTACAATTATTTGTCTCATTGAGATGTAACATCAAATGGACACATTCAATTATATCCTTTTTTCTTACAGTTAAACTATCCCCATATAATAATATAACAGTAGAACTGGGGTTTATTTTTCTCTTTTTAATATTATTAATTAATTGGCTAATACTGGCACCGGGTAAACAATTATTGATTACATATTGTTTCGAACACTGATTAAATACACTACCAAAACCTTGACCAAATTTGTCAGAAAATACATATGTTGTGTTAATCAAATTATTCACACTATTGTAATTTCAAGAAGAGGAAATAAAACCGAATCCGTTGCTACGTGGGTACGCGACATTCGGAGCGACCGTCAAACAGGCGGAAGGCTTCAGCGCTCCGGTCATGTGTACTAAGGGAACACGTTACAAAAGGTTAACTTTACTGTAGCTATGAAAACTTGCAGGAATCCATAAGTGATTGAGGTAGGTCATATTTGGTCCTCTGCATTCGGGTTAGACATATGAAGTAGAACTTCAATACAAAATAAAAACCTATTTTTAGTTGACTGACACAGAAAACTCACAAATCTAGAAGAAACCAACTTAAAAAAAATGTAATCGCGCAAAAAGTTACCTACAAACTAAAAGATAGAAGAACAAAAAGGCGGAGTAAAAAACTCAAAACACAACTAGAACTGTTAACTTTGCAAAAATCCGTATAAAACATATAATTTAGAATTTTCATTGCTACGGATAGCTTAACAAAATATTACCGTTTACATTATTCTGTACCTATTTATTCAGAAATTCTCAAATTGAAAGTAGTGGTCATAGTGTTATCTTTAATAAGTTGCTTTTTGTTTATTGTAAAGTATTAAAGCGATATACTATGTGGTAGTGTGTGTTGACAAGTTGTAATTTTACTAGAAACACCTCTCCTAACTAAGCACCTATACGTGCATAATGTTATAATAATTATCTGTTAAAACAGAAATAATTTAATTTAACGTTATCAAAAACGACCTCTTAAAATAAATATTATCTAGACTTACTCGTACTAACAAAAGTAAATTAGACTGCGTTGACACAAAGATATTATTTTAAATTGTTGGGCCTTAATATTGACACAAACTCAAATAAAAATCGCTTATAACACACATATGTAAGTAACGAAATCTCTAGATTCTTTAATGCTCGGAATTGAACCGTATTTCAAATCTGCTACAGCAGCCTGTAACGCATACGTGCGCTCTTGGCTCCATTACGGCATAATGCTTTGGGGTAATAGTACGATCGCTGATAAGCTTTTCAAGCTACAAAAAGGTGCATACGAATCTTGGCGAATATGGACAGTTGTAGACCACATTTTACAGAACACAATATCCTTACACTCACATCTCTGTATATCTTAGAAACATGTTTGTTTGTCAGGAAAAATATATCACTTTTCCCCTTACGTAAAGATTGTTACACCCAGCCATGAAACTTGCGTCACCAAAACGTTCGAACATTACCGGTTTCAAAACTATACATTTTTCATTCAGGCCCGTATATAATGTGTATCAAGATTTATAATAAAATCCCAAAGTATTTAAAATAAATAAAAAGTAAAAATATATTTATAAAAAAAATCACTTTAACCAGAAGTGCTACTTAAATATTGCAAGAGTTTTTTGAAGAGAGATAAAAATAAACAAATTAAAGTAATGGAATACCATTGTTTTTATTTTGATTTAACTTATTTTTATTCTTTAATAAAAATAATAAATAATATAATTCGATAGCTACAGTAACAATATACAATAATGAATACTATGTTTTATATAAAAATGAAACTGGATATAAAATATATTGTATTGTAATGTAATTTTTTCATATTATTTTGTTTTGCAGTGCCCTTACAGGGTTCATGTTTGAAACTTTTAATCTTATCTCTGTACAACATGTTTGCAATAAACTGATTTGATATCTATGTCTCCACCTATTCTTTCTGTATCTATGTACGTAGATAGGTCGATGACGGTTCTGTGTTATTTTCCTGCTATCTCAGTCTTTCAACCAATTCAGCCCATTCATTTATCCCTCTCCCTCATAGGTTTACTTGTGTTGAAATAAATCATACTTGTTTACAGTCAGTGTACTTTCATGACAGCTATTACTGGATATTGATACATTTAAAGTGCTCTCCTAGTACACATGACCGGAGCGCTGACGCCTTCCGCCTGCTTGAATCCCTACGAAGAGCCCGTAGCAAGACCGAGCTTCATTACTTAGTTACGCGACTCTATATTTTCTGCAGAAAAAGTTTTTTAAGTAAATATATGACTTGAGAATGTTTTTACAGTGCTTTATAAACAAAACAATAAACGAGAATAATAGTTAATTCTTAAATTTACTTATAAATATAATGCAAAGGACCAAACATGACCTACCTCAATCGCTTGTTGCTTCCTGCAAGTTTCCACAGCTAAAGTAACGTTAACCTATTGTAACGTGCTCCCCTAGTACACATGACCGGAGCGCTGAAGCCTTCCGCCTGTTTGACGGTCGCTACGAATGTCGCAGAGCTACGTAGCAACGGATTTAATTTTATTTTTTCTTCTGCAACTTCTCTTCTTCTCGAAACTTCTTTGAAACTTATTCGATGCTGAATAAGCAACAATTTAAAAAATGAAACAATTATACATTGCTTAAAATGTTGAAAAATATCAAAATAATGATGATATTTGAAGAAAATATTAAACTTTAAAACTAAACTTATTATTTTATTTCGTAAGTAGTTGTTTGGTATGGTGGAACGAGGGCTTTTAGCGCCATTTTTTAGGCTGCAGTTATAAAACAGCGCTTTTAAAGAAAACATAAAAATATAGGACCAGTAAGATAGGCTGCAGTTCGCAACTCCACATCCAAGCGCGTATTTTGGGTAAAAAGATAGCATGAAATTATTTTAACGGCAATATTTCTATACAAAAACTGTCAAATCCAGTAAAATTATGACGATCTAATAATTTAAGATCGTAAACATGGGAAGATTGAGTATAATTAATTATCTTTTATCTATTGCTTTCAACATTCTTGTATTTTGTGTAGCATCTTACTCTTGGTGAAAAGCACGAGGTAGATGAGGTCAACTGCTATCTCCCCCAAACGTTTCAGCCTATCAAGTCTCGGGTGGGTTTTAGTCAGTAAGAGTCTGACACACCCTCCCGCTCCGCCCAGAGCGGGAGAAGTTATTTGATAATTTCCATTCCAAAAACAAAAAATAAAAGCTTATTTAGTCTCTCTGTCACTAGTATTATTACTTACTCTTAGCGAAAAGCACGTGGTATATGAGGTCTACTGCTAACTCCCCCAACCGTTTCAGCCTATCAAGTCTCTCTGAAAATTAAAGGTTTATCTATGTTGACTTGAATTATACCTGTGAGCAATCGGTGTGCTTTCATGAAAACTTTCAGTGGAAATATTTACCCCTTTACAACGTGCTCTCCTAGTACTCAGGAACCAGAACGCTGAAGACTTTGGACGTTTGACGATCGCTGCGAATGACATGTAGCTAAGAAACATTATTTACTTTCTGTTTAAGCTGATATTTATTAGAAACTTTTTATGTTGCTGACTTGTATAGGGAGTGAGGTAGGGTAAATATTGCTGGATTGAATTTGGATAAGCATTTAAAAACTCAAATCTTTTGATAAATAACTAATGACGGTAACGGTTGATATGTTGAAATTATTTACCTCTCTTCACCATTTTTTATCGTAATTTTTTTCTTTGAACTTTTGCTATAATAAAATAATATTTTCAACTACAGAAAAAAAATGTGTTGTTGTTAACTTCACTTGTTCGTTGTGTAGATTGGGGTTATGCACGTCGTGGATGTTTCGTCACCTATCTGCTATCATCACCAGTATCAGACTTGGTCTTCCCTCACGTTTAGTAGTTTATCTGTGTGTATAAAATTTACACCTGCGTGTTGCCCACGTGCTTCCATGAAGGCTTTCAGTGGCACTTCCTTCATAACGTGCTCTCCTAGTACATATGACCGGAGCGCTGAAGCCTTCCACCGTTTTTTTGACGGTTGCTACCGAATGTCGTGTAGCAATGTGAGATATTAAATATTTTAACATAATATCGTTTGGCTTAGGTAATACGGGCTGATGTCCGCAACTCCACGTCAATGCGCATATTTTGCGTACGAAAAATCGTTTTGGTTTATAATTGTAACTAACTATTTACACTAGGCAGTAAATTAAATGACTAACTAACTTATATATAAATAAATACAAAAACAAATACACTTAGGTGTCGAAGTACTCGTCCACATCGTTATCATCCACAAGTTTTACTGATATGGTTTAGCTACTTGTACGTACCAAGTTTTTCAGTACTTTTCGTCGAGGATATAAGCTTTGCCCGCAACTTCGTCCGCGTAGAGCTCAAAAATTGTTTTATGTACTAAAAACCGGATTAAAAAGTATACTGTTCTAGGTCCCAAATCATGTTCTACCTGTGTGCCCATCTAAATCCGTTCACCTTCAATAAGGCGCAAAAAGGTAACAGATAGACAGAGTTATACACAGTTCGCATTTATATTATAGTATGGATAAATATTAGTAGGTACTGTTAAACGGTAGCGAGTCTATTTGTTGGTATGCCATTTGTTTAGCGTGGCTGAGAGCCGCACGGATCATCAGCGCGCAAGCGCGAACTACGGCTACCCTCTATCTAGAGTATTCTTGAAGCTTCGCTTTAGTTGCCTCGCCACGGGCGCCGCGAGCAGTCGTGCCCCCATGGCGAGATGATTCAATATTCATTTGAAAGATCATATAGGTATATGATCTTATGGTGAAATTTACACTGGAAGGAGGTTGTTCCAGTGTATATAATTATCACCATAAGATTCTGAGCACCGTTAATTTACAATCTATCTAGCGATATTATAAAATATCGATAAATAAGGCTTTAAATAATAAATGGTTCGTTGCAGTTCAAAATTTTTCTATATTTTATATAATAATCACGCTAGATAGATTGTAAAATAACAATGTTCATAATCATACGGTGACTTATATATCATATTAATTTACTATAGATTAGATCAGAAATTTGGAGATAAAGTATAGAACTCCTCAATGTATAAAAACCTCCCTCCCACATATGAGGAAAACTTACCAAAATTATTTCTTAGCGGGCACACCGCTTTTTTTTTCTTTTTGGATGGGAAATCATCAAATAACTTCTCCTGCTCCGGGCGGAGCGGTAGGGTGTGTCGGACTCTTACTGACTAAAACCCACCCATATTCCTTCCTGTTGCCTGTGTTGCCAGGGGCCTCGGTGACCCTTTAGTACCTTCCCGCGACCCCGGCAGGCATCAGCCCTAGTGGACCTCTACACTTGTGCTGACATCTCTTTAGGCGCGCATGGAATATAACGCGCCGTCGACCCGGGCCTGGTCCTTTCCGGACGGTGAGCTACCCATTGCTCACCGTCCGCAAGCCCGCGCCTACGGTGGCTGGAAATCCGCCTGGGATTCTCTTCTGGGAATTTGCCTTTCCCTCAACCGTCCCGCCTCCTCCTTCGCGAGCATTACCGCTGTGCAGAAGGAAGTGATGGCTGCCCATGCCCTCTCGCTCCGTACCATGGCCTGAACCAGGGCCGGACGCGAGAGATCTCTGCCTCCAATCGCCTCCACGTGGACACGGCGGTGCTCTGCCCAAGCCGAGCAGAGCACCACCGTATGCTCCACCGTGTCCTCCGGGCGATCCACAGAGTGATGACACCCGGGCGTTTCCTCCCGCCTTATCCGACACAGGAACCTCCCGAAGCTGCCGTGTCCGGTAAGGACCTGCGTCAGGCGGAAGGTGAGGACGCCGTGGCACCTCTCTAGCCACTCCTCAAAGAGGGGACTATCGCTGCAATCGTGGCGTGCCCAGCACTGGGTTGCGACAACCGTACTCTCGATGTCGTCATGAGATCCTGCCGGAGCTCCGTTCGCTGTACCGCGATTTCTCGCGACAGCGGAGTTACGCCCTGGCGTTTCGCCTCCTCGCGCCACTCCCATACGTGCGCGAGGACTTTTGCCTCCAGATCTCATGGCGGCAATTCGGCAAGGCAGGCGGGCACACCGCTTAAGACCTTTTTTGCCAAATTTGAAGATTGTAAATTTTGTTTTCTTTTATTTTATTTGGGAAAACAAACAATCGTACATTGTATATTATATCTAGATATAATATATAATATCGTATGCTATACGTAAATGTACAATTCACTAAGTTTCCAAATGTTACTAGCTTATATTAGATACAGTTTTGGTAAAATTAAATAAAATCAATATATAACAACAATAGTATTTTCTTATCTTAAAATGTAATAGTTAATACATACTTGAATAATACATAATAATTTAAAAAATTGAACAAGGCGCCAAACAGTTTGTTTTTTTTTTTAATTTATGTTTAGAAAGGGCAAATACATCGATATCGTTAATTTTTTTATTGTAAGCTCGAACCAATCTCTGGAACGGCGCTCTCTCTCCTGCATTTGTACGATAGGAAGTTGTAACAAACAGTGGATAGGAGAACGCCTCTCGCCTCATTACTGTTCTAGGCACAATATAGCATATTTGACTTATGAATTCAGAGCAATCAAACTTATTATGTACAAGTCCATGGAGCATCAATACATGCAGCAAAAAGCATCTAGAGCGTAATGTTAATAGTCTAAACTTATTCAAAGCATTTTTATAAGATATTTATAGTTCAATGCGACATTTGTTCTGCATTGTACTGAGGAACTTACGATGAACTCTCTCCATTGCAGTCTCATTTTTAATATTATAGGGATCCCAGATCATACAAGCATATTCAACTTGTGGGCGAATTAAAGATTTAAATAATATACACATAGATGTATCTAATACAGATATGAGGTTGGTCGTATAAATCTGACGTGTTTTTTAATGTTCTAAATACCTTAAGATCATCAGCTTATAATAAGAAATTACAATTTTGAAAGTAGTTACAAATATCATTTATATACATCATAAACATCAACGGGCCAAGAATAGATCCCTGCGGAACTCCTGAAGTTGCCAGAAATCAGTCTGATTAGTATCAATTGTTCACTACAGTTTGATTACGATTGCTGACATATGAACAGAACCAACGCAGTAAGTTACCACTGATGCCATTAAAGGCTATTTTATTTAATAAAATTGAATGGTCCACCCTATCAAAAGCCTTTTAATATCTGTATAAACAGCATCGATCTGATGTCCTGCGTCCAGTGATCTGTAAAGATCATTAAGTTAGTCACTGTAGACATATTTTAAACGAAATCGGTTTACTCAGGTCTTATATTTTGTCGCAAAAATAGATAAATGGCCTGATAAACGAGTTATACAAATAGTTTTACAAGAGTACACAGTATAGGTTTATAATGTTCTATGTTTTGTCTAGATCCACATTTATACACAGGTATTATATTTTCTTTCTTCCACGTAGACGGAAATGTACCACTTTGAATGCGCTTGTCAAATAACATAGAAAAAGGCATTCGAATTGTTTCAGCTGTCCTGAAAATAGGGCGGTATGCCATCAGGTCCCGGGCACTCATATATATCTAACGATTATAGTTGTCTACGAACTTCATGGACAGTGCAATTCATAGTACTACGCTTGCCGACACGCGGTTTCCACTCCAGGACTTGTCTGCTCCACCAGCCATCGGTCCTTCGAAAAACATGGCCAGCCCACTGCCACTTCAGCTTGCTTACTCTGCAGGCTATGTCGGTAACTCCGATTCACTTCCGGATAACTTCATTTCTGATCTTATTCTTCAAAGAAACTCCGAGCATAGCCCGCTCCATAGCGCGCTGAGCGACCTTGAATTCGTGGACCAGCCCGGCTGTTAGTGTCCACGTTTCTACACCTTGTGTCATAACGGACAGGACGCAAAACGATATGTGATTTTCAGACTTTTCATTTACTTGTAGTGTGAAACCTTACTTTTTGCAAATTTCATGATTCTAGATGGACGGGGAGTACCCGTAGGTATTGATTTATTTGCGAGTATGGAAATATGTCGCATATAAATGTCAGAATCTTTTTAAAGCGTTGGCTTAGAAGCTTGCTTTTTTTTAGAGCTCCATAGGACCATAGAATACGCAGGTATATTTGATATAAATTTCAACTTGTACCTCCACGCGTTCCTAAAAAAAAAGGTCTTGATAGACAGACGTACGGAGAACGAAGTAATCCTATAAAGGCTTTATTGTATAGGCATCATGCGTGGCATCTCTAAATTATTTTTTATATATTTAGAGATGCCGATGCATTCCACCAGCTTTTATGACAAGTCTTTTACAGTTCCTAGCAGTATGGTTATGGAGTGCCTTGCCCGTGTTGATAAGGTATGCTCAATTTTTGTCCACTGTTAACATTCAGTAAACTAAACTTCCTCTCGCCTTAAACATCATCATTACTTATCATAGTTCTTGCTCTTGTTTCACGTTTATTATTGTATATGTATATATATTTATGTAGTTATATACAGTATATGCTTTATGTATGTATTTATTGTATATGTAAATGGTACACCAGTGTCTACCTGCAGTATTGTCTCTCCTTATCTCTTTAATCCATCCAAAGATGGTCTGTAAAAGATCGATTTTAGCGATAAGACCGCCAAAAACATTTGTCTGTATTTTTTATGGTGTACAGAATAAAGAGTATGCTATTCTATTTTATCCTTCAAAGGGTTCCCATACCCGAGTCGGAAAAACGTTATTGAGTTCTATCATTACTTTTTTTTAGGCTTGCAAGGGGCAAGCCTAAAAAAAAGTAATGATTAACCGAAGAGAGAGAAGAGAAGAGAGAGAGAGAAGATTTTGCGTGACGTCAGTGTGTTGCGTAGTTCGCATGTGGCGATGTAGATGCCACCACATCACTCCCCTCCGGATTCCGGAGGTCGATAGTGGGCTGAGTCATGTATCTTGCGATGCTTGCCAGTGCCAGATGTGGTTCCAGTGTGTCGGAATCAGTTGCTGCATAACTATGCGATGCGAGAAGTTCACTGTGAACTCACAGTGAGTCGGAACTATCTGCGATGATTCCCCAGTGAGTCGGGGTGGCGCTGCGTTAAGCATAACGACTGACTGGAGCACCAGTCAGTCGGATGTGGTACCTACAGCGCTGGGTTCAGGCTGACTGCTGGCGTCGACCAGGAGAGGGTTGATGAGCTCTGCTTGTTGACCGGCCGAAATTGCAATGTGCTGTCCCAAGGTCGCTTGCTGATCAGGCTGAGGGTAATGACCACGTATGCGCGGACGCTTCATGCAAGTGGTCAGGTAACCGTGGGAGAACGCCGTGGGTGCTGGCTGACTGTGTGACTCGCCGCTCGAAAGCTTGAGGAAGTAATGATGACGTCTTGCTCAAATAGCTCCTCGAAGGCTGCGTCAATGTCCATATACGGGGTCACCGTTATAGACGCATGAGGAACAGGGTGTAAAGTTCACTCATCCTCCATAGAAAAGGGAGGACCCTCCGACCAGACGGGTTTCGTGTCTGGTGGGCAACTACCCGACGGTTGATGTCGGGGAGCTGTATATATGCTAGTTACGCGGTAAACTCTGCTTGCGCGATGCAGGATTTTGCGTGACGTCAGTATGTTGCGTAGTCCGCATGTAGCGATGAAACATGCCGCCACAGTTTTAATAACTAGTATAGCCTCCATCAGCAGCTATGACGGCACGTAGTCTATCTCGCATAGATGCGACAAGCCGAGTGCATAATACAGCCCCTTTGATATCATCCAATACCCGTGCACAATTTGATCAATGTGATCTTCAGGATTTCTTTCGTTATGAGAATCCCAGTTTTGAACCACTATGCCTCACAAATTTTCAATCGGGTTCATATCTGGTGACCGAGCAGGCCTTTGAATGAGACGAATGTCACGATGCACGCTGAACCACGCCATAGTAGACCGGGCCGTGTGTATCGGTGCATTATCCTGAACGTAATCAATTTGTGGGAATTCAGCTGCAGGAACACGCACAGTAGGCAGCAGCACCTCTTCCAAAAGCGACACATAAAATTATTCTCAGTAGGGGCTACTTTATAACGACGACAGTTTTCTAACGTCGTTGTGGCTCATCCATCACGCTATAAGTTGAGGCACGATATGAGCTTCATCATATTACCGAGTGCGATTATAACGCCATTAAGTTAATCTTTCGATTTGACTTGATTTAAAAGTTCTTCCGTCGGTAAATATAACAATCGACCAAACAAAATCAAAATTTTGTCGCGCAAAATTAAGTCGGGCAGTTTTGTGGTGAGGTTTGCGTTCCACTTTTCCACTTTAAGAGTATGATGTCTGTATGTAGCCCCGCTCGGTGCAAAGCTCGTCGAACCGTCCGATGACTCACATCATACAAAGCAGCAAAATGACTAGTTGGTGTGAAGCCATGCTCTTCGTAATGTCGAACCATAATTATCAGTTATTTACGCGGCGGTTCGTATCGGCCATCGTCCTGAATTGATTCTATTATCAGTTATTTGCCCTTCTTCGCCATGACGCTGAATCCAAAATCTTGCGGTGCATCGATATATGGAGTCCTCGTGTTATATCACTAATATTCAAACCATCTTCATGGAAAAATAATATTTCAGCCCTTTGTTTTTGTTGAACGGTTAAACTTGCCATTTTTTTTTCAATCAATCAATTTTCACACCTAATATTTTTGATAAATGTCATTGCAACAATAGTAGATTGTTCAACTAGTGCATAAAATATGCCATTTTACCCCGAGACGTTTACATCCTCCAGCCAGCGGCGAGTGCGCGCTTTTCACTTCGATAGCCACGCCCTGGGCGTCGTGAATCCCAGGCGAATTTCCGGCCACCGTAGGCGGATGGTGAGCAATGGGTAGCTCACCGTCAGATAAGGACCAGGCCCGGGTGGACGGCGCGTTGTATTCCACGCGCCCCTCAAAGAGATGTCGTCAGCACAAGTGTAGGGGTCTACTAGGGCCCATGCCTGCCGGGGTCGCGGAAAGTCCAAAAGGGTTACCGAGGCCCTGGCAACACAGGCAATGGAAGGAACACGGGTGGGTTTTATTCAGTAAGAGTCTGACACACCCTCACGCTCCGCCCAGAGCGGGAGAAGTTATTTGATAATTTTACACAAAAAAATGCATGGTTAATTGTTAATAGGCTTAGCTGATATTACTACCATACCTACTCGTACAAGTAAATATCAAGAGATTTTTTTTCTGTTTTTTTTTTAACTGCCACTTTACTACATAAATAATTTCTCCTACCTACCAGGGTTTCCGGGGAATAAAGAAGTTATGATATGAAAAGCTCACCACGTGTATGTCTGCCTGCGTCATTGTGTTTATCTTTTCTATTACTGAATATTAACCTCTTTATAACGTGTTCTCCTAGTACAAATAACCGAAGCGCTGAAACCTTCCGCTCGTTTTACGCTACGAATGTGACGTACCTTCGTAGCAACGGAATGAGTGTCATTAATTTTAACTCGTTTCTGTTTTGGCTACTAAGAGCCATTTTATGTTAATTTTTCCAGTGCTCAAGCACATAATGCCGTGTTGTTGTTTATCATTGCCATGAACATTAACTAATTTAAAAAAAAAGCTTGTTTTAAACAGTTTTTAGAAACTCTCTGTTGTGTTGTGCATATTTTATTTCTTGAATATAATAATAAGTGATTGGAATGTATGCGCTTAATAAATGACCTACCACAATCAACATAGTTTATACAGTAAGTACGGAAACCTGAGTACGCGTTAAAATTGTTTCTATAGATACGGAAATACATAACATAACATAATTTCACGCCTTGTTTCCCCGAAGGGTTGGGCAGAGGTGTACCTGTAGTACACCCACATTTCGCCAGTTATGTTCAAGTCCCATTGTAATAGGGGGCGAGCCTTTTGCCATCACCCGGGCACAAATCCAGACAACAGGCTGCTATTGAGAAATTCCAGACAGAAAAACCCAATAACACATTGCCAAACCCGGGAATCGAACCCAGGACCTCATGCTCCGCAGTAGCGCTTGCAACCACTAGACCAACGAGGCAGTCAACGGAAATACATGCTTTCCTAGGTACACGACTGGAGCGCCAGCTAGGCTAGACTTCAGCAAACGAGCGGAGTCTGCACACTCCACTCGTTTGAAGGTCGCTACAAATGTCGCATAGCCACGTAGCAATGGATTCAGTTTCATTACTTACTCTTTTTTGCTTATTGTAATTGCAGCTGCTTGCCCGTGCTTCGTAGCTTCTGTCCGTGACCGCATCCGCGTGAAATTTTGGCCCCCGACCCACCCCGTCACATCGCATCGCCCACCAGCGTTATTGCTTCGTTTTCGCTCAGTGTTCTTACTGATTTTTTCTTTTTGCTCGGTTCCTCAGGGTCGTATATTAGGCCTTTAAAGGCTATACGACGAAAAAAATTAACGACAAACAAAACTATGACCAAAATACATATATGCTTGCATTTGATAGTCCAATTCATGAGGAAGATTGCATATTGCATTGATATACTCGTACTGCATATATATTGATCCTTGAAAAAATATAAAAGTTGCATTTGCAAATGACACGAGCCAGTTTAATTGAACTACTACGGTTTCTTTGCTATGGTTTCACGGCGGAGATGTGCTACGGCGTTTAATATTGCATTTTTCAATTTAACAAAAAAATATCATCCCCACTTTACGCGCAAGGGTACCTCCCTTGCGCGTAAAGTGGGGATGATATTTTTAATTATTATTTTTTCTATATTTTATTTTACCATTTTCTCGGTGTTATTAATGAAACCCATTCCAAATTACAGCTTTCTAGTACTAATAGGACAGACAGCCGGACAGTCGAACATGGCGAAACTATAAGGGTTCCTTGTTGACTACGGAACCCCAAAATGGCACTAATTATTCCAACGTAAGATTTGGCAATTAAAAACGAAGCTCTTTTTTTTGGCCTTTCCGTAAAATATCAAAATTGTCATATAACAATTGAATTATGTCGTTCCTGCGATAAATAAAAGCGTTGATTACGCCATAATCATATTTTTATGCTATCACTAACGTCAGCCCGCGAAATATACGGTTACGTAAACTTCATTACACGTGCTGTCTTAGTATCATGACCGGAGCGCCAGCTACAGGCTGAAGCCACAGGGTGAATAAAGCCTCCTCTCGTTTGACGTTCGTTACGAATGTTGCGCAGCCACGTAGCAACGGATGCACATGGTTGTCTACGTCATCTATCTGCTATCAAGCTTCCTAAAAAGTTTCAGCCTATTACTGTCTCTCTCACTCGAAGGGCGTACCTGTTTTGGCATAAATCATATCTGTGTAATCCGTTTTCCATCTCTGTGTAAATTTATTTTGGCTACCACCCCACTACCACTACCAAAGTTTTTTAGAGTTGAAAATGTGTATCCTCGTGGAGGCCATGGTACGGAATGAGAGGGCATGGGCAGCCATCACCTCCTTTTGCGAAGCAGTAATGGTCACGAAGGAGGAGGCGGGACGGTGGAGGGAAAAGCAAATTTCGCGCCTTCTCGCCCCTAGCCAACGCAGGAGATGCCCTGGGCGTCGATAATCCCAGGTGGATTTCCGGCCACTGTACGCGTGGGCTTGTGGACGGTGAGCAATGGGTAGCTCGCCATCCGATAAGGACCAGGCCCGGGTCGACGGCGCGTAGTGTTCCACGCGCGCCTCAAAGTGATGTCAGCACAACTGATGGGGTCCGCTAGGGCCAATGCCTGCTGAGGACGAGGGAAAGTCCGAAAGGGATACCGTAGCCTCTGGCAACACGCAGGCAACGGAAGGAGCACGGGTGGGTTTTAGTCAGTAAGTGTCTGACACGCCCTCGCGCTCCGGCCAGAGCGGGAGAAGTTATTTGATAATTTCCCAACCGAAAAAATAGGCTCATACAGATAATACGAATACTTTTTAACGATATACATGGTCAAATAAAATTAACTTGCGTAACTTTACAGACGTGAGTCGATAACTAATCCAAAAAATTAAATTTCATTTATTTTCTTGAAACACTAGCAAGCAGCCAAGTAGCAGTGGTAGCCCAGCGGCAACGGCTGCGACTTACAAGATGTAGGTCGTGGGTTCAATCCTAAACAGGCATTAACTTTGTAAAACATATTTTAATCGCCACTGTTCTCAAAACGGTAACATCGTGAAGAAACCGGCATATCTCAGAACCAATCATTCAAAGACATGTGACATCCGCCAACACGCGCTGGGCCCGCGTAGTGGATTATGGCCCACTCCCTCTCGCAGAAAAG
Source organism: Atethmia centrago (assembly GCA_905333075.3). Lineage (NCBI taxonomy): Eukaryota > Metazoa > Arthropoda > Insecta > Lepidoptera > Noctuidae > Atethmia > Atethmia centrago. The sequence goes on from HG995375.1 coordinate 6,376,220, forward strand.
AGGCCTGTGTCCCAGCAGTGGGAACATTATAGGCTGATTGATTATGCTACCAGCAGCCTTTTACCCCGTAATCTTCTGCAGCTGTACTTGAACTTATAAGTTAAAGAAATCTCTTTTTATTTGTTTTATCATCATACGAGTATATAAAATATTGATTTAAAAGTTTATAGAGTTCTATCTGTTGTTATTTCATAAAAAATAATGATCAGTGCTTGCAACATTTCATGTAAAAGAGCTCTGTATGACCTACCACAATCAACGTGGCTACCACGGCAACCGAAGCTTAAATCGAGTTTCCATGGAAACGGAAACATTAACCTCTTAAAACGTGATCTCCTAGTAACATGACCGGAGCGCCAGCGACAGGCTGAAGCCACAGGCTGAATCCACAGGCCGAATAAAGCTTTCCTTCAGTCGTTTGCTACGAATGACGTGTAGCAACGTAGCAACGGATTCAATTTCATTATTTGTCTTTCTAACTCGTTTTAATTGCAGCTATTTTCACATAAAACTAACCGTTAACAAACCAAATATGTCATATTTGTTATCAATTATCTAAATTTTAATTTATTTTTATGTTTTTATTTAAATCTTTATTACCTAGGTAATAAAGATTTAAAATAAAGTAGAAAAGAAAGTAGAAAAGTCTGTCATTCAAATACTTTTCAGACCTCAAAACTCAATTTTTAATTTAGCGCCTAGTGGAAATAGTTACAAGCACACATACATAAACTCACGCTTTCTTCCCATGGTAGGCAGAAACTATAGAACGCCACCTACTACGCTCCTTACATATTCCTTTTGCTTCGTTTCGTTTACGTTCATACATCTGATCGTACACGCACGCCGGTTGCGAGTACTACGCACCTGACCTTTCTGATGAACATCACTAATTCGGCCAATTAGTTGTAAATAGTTAGCTATGTAATAATTTTATATAAGCACTTTAATACTAATAATAAAAATACTACCAATAATAATATTATTGGTAGTATTTATAAGTGAAATTGTTGATTGGGGCTAAGCACGACTGTCAACTTTATCTGCCTGCTATCTCATTCCCCCAACCGTTTCAGCCTATCACTGTTTCCCTCGAACTTGAAGGTTTATCTGTGTTGACATACATTAGCAGTGTGTCGTCTGTGTGCTTTGGAAATTATAAACTCTTACTTTACGTGTCGTCCTAGTATACATGACCGGAGCGCTGAAGCCTTCCGCTCGTTTGACGGTCGCTACGAATGTCGCGTAGCGATAAGCGCGTTTCATAACGATATTTACATATTACCTATTTCATCCCTTTCCAGATACTATTGGTTAAGTGTTAAACTGTTTTTGTAGCAGTTTAGGTTGATAAACAGACCGCTGCTGTATAAATAAAATAACGAATTTAAACTTAAACTGTATAGTTTAAGTTTAAATTCGTGATTTTATTTAAGCATATAATTGTAAGGTTATATGAATGCTTACTCACTTGTCCATGTCTAGGTTTAGTTTTGCCTTGTTAACAGGTTTACTTCATATTAAATGGAACTTAAAACTTATGCTCGTTTTCACCTGATGACGGATTGCGGTAACGTTATCTTCGGCTGTAACTAAGTTATTGTGGCTAATTTTTTAATTCTCCTCTGGTAATTATTATTATAAGAAAAAGTGTAATGTAATTTTCATAAACATTTTTAAATAGACTCTCTACTCTTCTTCTAGGCGTGTCGATGGCCCAGAATTCGGATTTTTCTGTTTTATTTATAAAATGCAAAATAAATAGGTACAAAGGAGAGCTTCTCTTATGTATGTATATACTATGACTAGAATGACTTAACTCATTCTAGTCATAGTGAGAAGTGATTAATATGTTGTGTGATATCTTTTACAGCCAATTTATCACTACACTCGAGTTAGGGTTCGGATTTATTCCCGGTTAATAAAAACTTGTCCCTTAAAAATAAATAGCGAAATGTGGGGGGCGAGTACTCACACCTTATATTTTTTATAACATCACTTATACGTTCAACTTACACATCTGCTTACCTCTTTGAGAAATAATGCGAGATACTAAGTTAAGTGTTCATCTGTTGTTTATTGTGTTTAGTGTTAAAAGGATTGGGAGAGACACTAATTGTTGTCAGGGGGCCTAAAAAGGCCGCTTTGGCAGTATCATAATAGGATAATATTATGAATCATACTCGTATTAAAAATCGTAAAATGGTCACAAACTAAAAATTCATATTATTATCTGCGTACAATTCATATCACGAAATTCATCTGTTTGACAGTTTTGTATGGAGACTCGTAAAATGGTCCACAAATTATGAATTGCTTTATTGAAGTCTAATGTCAAATAGCAGGATCACTTATGATCCTGCTATTTGACATTGAAAGACATGTTGCTTTTGACTAACTTTAAGAAGTTAGTCAAAAGCAACATCTTTCAATTCATATTTAGGATTTGATGAAAAAATATTTAAAAAATGGCAGATTTAGCCCTCTATGGAAAATTCCTTGAGCACGCGCGGGTTATGTAGACTATTTCATATCGCCGAAGAAGTTCTTCGTAAAATGGACTTAGCCTTCGAAATGCCGGGCCTCGAGGCTTTTGGCTTATATAGGCTAGATAAAAACGTGTGTCGGGTACATTTACATATGTACGGCTCCAGCGTGGATGATCCACGAGCTGGGGCCGTACTTATGTAGCTACCCGCCGCGAAACAGACTATACTTATGCCAAGTACATAGAAGTAGTCTGTTTTAATTAAGTAGTTCCAGATAGACACTATCATCTATTGTAGAGGTTTACCCTGTACCCCCTTGATGAAATAAAAAAAATTGATGATACACCAAAATTACAACTTACTACCAATGCTTACTACAATCTTCTACTCTCATTTTAGGTGCTGAGTATACTAATTTTTTACGCATCTGGATCAACTAGAGGTTTATAGGAGTTAGTTCACCAAGATACACTAAGTTAGTTTATCTGTGTAAGTGACATTAGCTCTTAATAATAACCATTTCTGGAGGAAATATATTCATTTTCCGCAAACTCAATCAGAACGGAATACCATCAAAACTGTATAAGTAAGAATAAATTAATTAAATCACTACAATACCTACATTAGGAATACTTGAATAACTTAGTGTGGGAATACGCAACTCCTTCGCTGTTTACTATAGAACGAACCTATCATGCAGAACTAAAAGTGGCTGCCTTGTCTTGTGGTGCCTGCAGAAAATGAGGAGAGAGTTTTTAACCGATAACTATATGACTCTATAAATGCTCAGTTGTGAGAACCCTCCCCATACAGTTACCAACTGTTTTTGTGTTGATGGCACTCACATTGCTATTCTTAGGCCTGCAAATACGAGGAGAGGGTTTTTAACCGATAATTATATCACTCTATAAATGTCAGGTTATGAGTACCGTCATCGTACAGTTACCAACTGATTTTGTGGACATTAATATACATTTCTATTAAATGATATCTTACTTCCATGGGTCACGGGCTTTATTACATGGGACAACATAACTGGCGAAATGTGGGTGTACGAAAGGTATACCTCTGCCTCACCCTTCGGGGATATATAAGTGTGATATTATATGTCATGTTCTCTTACTTTACGTGTACCTACTTCAATAATTGTATTAGGTAGTAGGTACCTATAAAAGACGACATACATTTTACCTATTACTAAAATAAAACAATATTGATAGGAAAAATCAATCAATCAACTCAGCCTATAACAGTCCACTGCTGGACATATGCCTCTCCCAGGCTGCGCCACAACACCCTGTCCTCCGCCTTCCGCATCCAGTCATCCATCCATAAAAAGGTGGCTGGGACATACTGGATAGGAAAAATATTTAATAAAATTAACAATCATCTTTAAATATTATTTAATGAAACCAACAGAAACATAATAATTAATCAATTTTTTTTTTTCGTTTGGCTTTGTGATTCTGGTTCAAACCAGAATCACAAAGCCAAACGAAAAAAATATATTGCTGCCACGGAGGGGCAAACCATAACTCCTTCGTGAATCACCATACAAAGAAGTTATGGTATAGGATATATATCTCGGTATGGGGCTCAACACCGACAGAGCTCCCATTTTCAGAGTAGAAAGAGTAGTTTTGTCTCAGGCATTCCAGCTCACCATGGGATCTGGAGGCAAAAGTCCTCGCGCACGTATGGGAGTGGCGCGAGGAGGTTATACGTCGGGGCGTAGCTCCGCTGCCGCGAGAAATCGCGGCACAGCGGACGGAGCTCCGGCGGGATCTCATGGCGACATGGAGAGTACGGTTGTCGCATCCCAGTGCTGGGCACGCCAGGATTGCGGCGATAAGTCCCCTCTTTGAGGAGTGGCTAGAGAGGCGCCACGGCGTCCTCACCTTCTGACTGACGCAGGTCCTCACCGGACACGGCAGCTTCAGGAGGTTCCTGTGTCGGATAAGGTGGGGAGGAAACGCCCGGGTGTCACCACTGTGTGGATCGCCCGGAGGACACGGTTGAGCATACGGTGGAGGTCAGCCCGGCTTGGGCAGAGCATCGCCGTGTCCTCGTGGAGGCGATCGGCGGCAGAGATCTCTCGCGTCCGGCACTGGTTCAGGCCATGGTACGGAGCGAGAGGGTATGGGCAGCCGTCTTCTCCTTCTGCGAACCAGTAATGCTCGCGAAGGAGGAGGCGGGACGGTTGAGGGAAAGGCAAGTTTGGCAATTTGATTAATAAAAACTGTAAAGAAAAATTAACCGGTAAAATTACGGTCTTATTTTTTTTTCATGCGGCAATATTTACACCAAATATGTTCTGGTATGAATTGAATTGAGTATGATTCAGCTAATATGTGTCACTATTTTACGAAAATTAGAGGAATTGCTAATCATCTGCTGAGAATTCAGGAAATGAATCGCTTTTAGAATGATCGCTTAATGTGGCCGTTTTAGGTCCCCAGGAGTTCTCACTCCTTCAATCGTTTCAACCTATACCTGTATCCCACTTTCTTAAATGATCGTGAAATTGCTTATGTGTGTTGTCTGTCTGCCTTCATGAAGCCTTTCAGGGAAACTGTGACCTCTTTATAACGTGGTCTCCTAGTACACATGACCGGAGCGCTGAAGCCTTCCGCTCGTTTGACGGTCGCTACGAATGTGGCGTAGCTACGAACTGAACTCATAACTCTCAAATGTTTTTCTGAAACCGGCTGAAACGTTTGTTGCTAGCTTAAGTTTAGGAGCCAAGCACAAGCTCAAACTTAAGCTATATAATTGTATAAAGCTTAAGTTTGACCTTGCGCTTTAACATTATTTTCAAAGAATGACCATTTATTTTAATTATTATCAGTTTTATCTAATTTAAATATTCAAATATTATCTATATATTTGTATTGTTTCGTACAGACAATTTTCGTAACAGTTTTATCAGTATAAGAACATTATTTATCCCAATTAGCTATATATGTAATCTCTGTTATTAATACATGCCGAATTAAAAGTTTATCGAAAATAAGTTTTCTATCACTTCACTAAGCACTCTACCTTTTTTATTCAGCGCGATAAGATAGATAATGGCGGCACACGTGGATGTCTACGTCATCTATCTAATATCTCGCTCCCTCAACCGTTTCAGCCTATCACTGTCTCTCTTTTACTAGAAAGTTAATATGAGTTGTGATAATTTATACTTGGGTCCAGTCGGTGTGCTTTCATTAAAGCTATTACTGGATATTGAAACCTCTGTATAACGTGCTCTCCTAGTATGAATAACCGGAGCGCTGAAGCCTTTTGTCGCGTTTCAGGCGTTCGGAGTGCGTGATTTATTTTTATATATTGCATTCACACTTAATTAAGTACGAGGGTCAGCAGTAGGTACTCTTATGTTTGCAAAATTTTTAAAATCTATGTTGGACTCGATATTATCTGAAAGTATTATTACCAGGTTAATAATAGTTCTATTTTTTTTATTGCCCATATTTGAGTTATTAACTACTGAGTATTTTAATTTTATTTGTTTTATTAATGCTCGGAATCTAAGCAAGCACTAACCGATTGAACAATTTCTCCATTCGCTGTAAACTAGTTTTTTTTCTAAATAATCTTAAACAACCTTTAATTTAGTGTCAATGAACTTAGCAGCTACGTCAGTGTGTCCTCGTAGTAGTGGAGTCGTAGACTGCGCGTAGCATGTAGCCGCCCGTAGGCGAACCTCGACCGTGGCGCCGAAGACCTGCGCAAACGGGTGAAAACTTACTAGGCAAGCATAAGCTTAAAGGAAATGCTGGTGATTACAACAGTCTACAACACATTTCTGAACTATTCCATGCCAAACACGGTTTTCAAAAAATCTCAAGTGCGATGAAAGTGATAATGCATTAATAGCATAATCAGCCTATAATGTTCCCACTCACTGCTGGGACACAGGCCTCCTTGCTTCGAGAGGGAGTGGGCTGTAATCTACCATGAGGGCCCAGTGTGGGTTGGTAGATGTCACATGTCTTCGAATGATCGGTTCTTGGACATGCCGGTTTCCTCACGATGTTTTCCATCACCGTTTTTGAGAGCAGTGCTGATGAAATTATTTACACAAAATAAAGCGCCTGTCTTGGTTCGAACCCACGACCTACAACTCGTAAGTCGGGGCCGTTACCACTGAGCCACCACTGCTCTCTTGCAATAGCTGTGCTTTAATTCTATTATATAAAAAGAGAAGTTTGCAATCACGCCCTATAAGTTCTTAATATATTTTTTATTTTTATGTAGATTATATTTAGGTAAGTTTGTTTTTTGTTTTAATAATTTATTAGGCATGCCCGCAACTGTAGGTACCACCCCTCCATTGAAAATCACTATCCAAACAATACTATTCCATTCAAGGGTAATTTCTCCAACGCTAGATAACTTCATCCGAGGAATACTTTTGAATTTTTGACAGTCCCTACAAAAACCGTCAGATGTTAATTTTATTACACGGATGAAAGATATCTGACGTTGCAAAAATCAATGTGTGGCATATTCCGTCAAATTGAAAAGCGCACTATTGACCTCTCGTGATGTATGTTACCCTAGTACTTTTCGGGCGAGTATTCGATTCTTCGTTTGCAAGCGCCGAGTTTCTACGGACAACGCGAGACAACCGATCTCGTCTGACTGAAAGTTGATACTGACCACAGAGTACAACTGAAAGTACTGATTACTGAAGCTGAGTGAAGCTTTTCTGTATCATCATTACGATACACTGTGGCGCTTGAAAATTCATTATATCTAAATTATGCTGAGATCGCATTTGCGCGCTGTTAAAGAGGCTCTCGTGTAGTTAATATTATTTAAATTATGTCAGACTTATCATTTAATAAAATATTACACTTCTGGACACATCTATTGGCCCACCTTGTATTTTCAGTTTCGTTTGGTCCTAGCTAAAATTTTATATTAGGTCGAGCAAAAAATTTTTATGCAGTTTTGAACCTGGCACATTCACAATTTCATTCAATAGTCTTTTTTTGAATTTCGAACACAGAATTTAAAGAAACAAAAGACAATTTGGAGCCTGTTTGTTGATATCTAACAATCGAATACTAAGAAAATTTGGTTTTATTGGTTTACTTGGATTTAATTCTTGAAAAAGTGATTGATATCTTTGGTTTTGCAACAAACATTACTTATTCTTAACATTAAGGTGAGGTTCTATCAATAATCTATGGATACTTCACCTGAAGTCGCCGCCCAAGCTGTGGCACTTATTCAGGCCGGACACAGCCAAAGAAACGTGAGTGCTCAACTTAATTTAAGTCGATCTGCGGCCCGAAATGTTTATCGGTGGTACCTAGAGACTGGCGGCTTTGTTCGTCGCCAAGGAAGGCCACGATCTCGGGTCACAACTGAAAGGCAGGATCGATTCATCGTGACGACCAGCTTGAGAAATCGTCACCTTACCTCCATTGAGATACAAAACCAACTTCGCGACTTCCACGGAGTATCTGTGAGCACTCGAACTGTTCGGAGAAGGTTAAAAGAACGCGATATGGTACCACACAAGCCAGCTAATGGGCCCAAACTAACGCGAGCCCACCGAACAGCGCGCCTTCATTTCGCACGCAGTCATTTAAATTGGACACAGCAAGATTGGAGCCGTGTACTCTTTTCTGATGAGTCTAAAATTGTGTTACATGGCAATGATGGAAGGAAGAAGGTCTACCGACGTAAGGGAGAGCGTTTCGTACAATGCTGCTTTGAAGAGAGGGTTGCTTATGGCGGTGGCTCATGGACTGTCTGGGGCGGTATATCCGCGAGCGGCAAAACTCAACTTGAGGTTGTTACAGGACCACGGCTGCCAACATTAAATGCTGAAAGGTACATTCGTGAGTGCTTAGAACCTCACGTGATACCATACGCGGACTATGTGGGTTCAAATTTCCTTTTTATGCATGATAATGCAAGAGCCCATGCGGCCGGCATCGTCAGGGAATATCTTCGGGATGTGAACATCACAGTTATGGACTGGCCAGCCAGAAGCCCAGACATGAACCCCATTGAGCACATGTGGGACGAGCTAAAAAGACGTGTTAGGGCTCGTCAGCCAGTTGCCCAGACGATGCAGGAGTTGAAAACTGCCATAGAAGAGGAATGGGAGATGATCCCTCAAAATTTCATAGAGCGGTTGATAAACTCTATGCCTAATCGTATGAGAGCTGTGGTAGATGCCCATGGAGGCAACACGCGTTATTAAATTAAACCTTTATTTGATAAAACATGTTTTTTATTCAAAAATCAATTGCCTTTAACAAGGCGCATATCCGATGTTAGGCGTAGCTCCATGTCGTATGGTATTCTGAATTCAAATTTAAAACAATACGATCGAAAAAGATGGTAAAATGTATCAGGTTTAAAACTGCATCAACAGTTTTTGTTCAATCTAGCAATCATATTTCGGTAGGGGCCATCGAAACCTAAACTCTAAGGTGGGCCAATAGATGTGTCCAGAAGTGTATATTCAATTTAAATTTACACACATATTGGTACATACTATACTCACGCCTTCTTCCCATGGGGGCTGATAAAAAACTACAAAACGCCAGAATTTAAAAGGGAGGGGTAAGGCAATTTGACAAATGTAATCAATACATTTATTTACTATTTAAACTTGTCACACACAAAAAAAGTACAACAGCGGACTTAATGTCTTAGGCATTATCTACCAGTCTACTAAGGGCGATGAAGAGATTTGATGGCAGGTGCTCTGTTTGATAGGAACAATGACAATTCTTTATTAAAATTATATCATAATAAATTATAAATCAAACAGGTACACAAGTACATAAATAGGTTATACACTCATTAATACACATTTACTATAACATATAACTATACTAAACATATACATATATAGAAATTCAAGGGAGAGAGGTGTTGAGATGACTCTTCTCTATTTATTTTGAAAAAAACTCTGCATTACTTCTAATATCATAAATTAAAGTAGCTTTTCGTGTCTGTGTTCTTCTAAACTACGCAACGAATTTGAATACGGTTTTCACCATAATTTTAATAATTTATTCCGGAATGTTTATGTGTATCATACTCGTACATTCATGTTAAACTTACATCCATCCTTAAGGACCACATATTATAAATAAACAAACTCTTACACCCGCGTCCGTCTGTCTAAACGCGATAAACTTAAAACTACTGAACGGTCTTTAAAACGGTTTTCATTAATGGATGGAATGATTCATGAGGAAGTATAATTCATTAAGATTTTGTGTAATTTGGCTAAAAAATGATGATTATTGTTGAAGACGTCGGAAAAAATTATGCCGACTGGGAGTTTTACTGGCGTGCGCTGCGTAAACCGTACGAGTTATATAAAATTAATGTTCTACAGGATTGTGCATCTTAAAAAGTTCAACAAAAAGTTTGCAATAGCATAAGTCTATATTCTAAGGATGACCTACAGCAACCATTTTCATCTGTCAGAATTTGATAAAAAATTCATTGTTATTTCCGAAGCTATTTCGACCAGTATATTATTAATCCTTATCTAATAATATGTATTTAAATTAAGAATTTAATTAAGAATAAAATATGCCTTGACATCATACCATTTAAATGAATACTTTAAAAGATATCACAGATTCAAAATTATGCGTTACAAAATAATTATGGTTGACGGCGGCGCGGGAGTCAATGACCTTTCCTCGCTATTAATACGATAGAAAAAACGGCAGAACGGATTTGGATGAAATTTGGAACACAAATGGTTAATAACCTGGATTAACATATAGGATAAATAAATCCCGGTAGTATGTTTCCTTGGGATAATTTTAGACCTCCACGAGGGCGAAGCCGCAGGCAAAAGCTATTATAATTGTTGTATATTCATTCTTATTAAAAATAGTTACCTATTTAAAAATAGTTATGAACTGTACTCTTAACTCTATACTTGTCACCTTTATATAATAATATGGTTCTGTTCCTTTTTAATAAAATTCATTATACTTTCCTAACATTATTCTTTTAATAAGATTACATTATTCTTCCAACAATAATAACAAATAAATATCGATGTTTTGCCAAGTACAAAAAAAAAACCTATTGTTGTTAATAATAAAACATATGCACGTGCTTATGTTATCTGAAATACAAACGAGAAAAAATAACCCCCTCCTTCCCCACTGTTCAACTAGATTGCTCAACTAGTTGAGCAGTAGGACATAGTTTGTATTCCCGAACATTTTATGCGCTATGGCTCAACTATTGCAACGATTCCTACTTTCCTGCTACATCCCGTAGCGTAGATTTGTACAATGCTACGAAATTGTCGTAGCGCTACGTAAGGCGTAGCCGGTAAAATCTTTCGTAACAGGGTGCTACGGAGTGCTACGTGACGTAAAAGTGATGACGTTACCGTAGTGACTAGCTTTAGTTTTCCGACACAAGGTAACAGGATAACATGATGTTCCAAGCGGTGTAAGTTTAGAAGCCACCACGTGTGTAAAAAGCCTTCCTCGCTCTCTCCACCGCATTTATTGAAACACTAGCCTTATCTCGTACATTATCAGATAGCATGATCCTTTGCTGGTGTGTTATCTTATTTGTCTTTGATAGCCATACACAGGTGATTGTGGACCAACCCAAACTAAACTTTTGTTTTGGTCGATATTCACAGACAGACACAAGATAGCATATAAAATACCTACGAGTGATTTTTTTATTCCATGAATTCTTTCATTACTCACACATTTTTCTCTGGACCTAATTCTGAAGTCCTCGTAGATGAAGTCACAGGCAGAACCTTGTTAATAATAAAACTTCAAAGGAGAAATGATAAATATTAAACCTTCTCTAAGCAACACATTATTGTTTACCGACATCCACGCGAACGAAGTCGCAGACACAGCTAGTTAATATTAAATCATCTAACTAACCAGGCATATATTAATGTTTCATCTGAAAGAAAAACGATTCCACATACATAAATACATACATTATCAGCCTATAATGTTCCCACTGCTGGGACACAGGCCTCCTCTCTATGAGAGGGAGTGAGCCGTAATCCACCACGCAGGCCCAGTGCGGATTGGTAGATGTCACATGTCTTCGATTTTTTTGGTTCTAGGACATGCCGGTTTCCTCACGATGTTTTCCTTCACCGTTTTGAGAGCAGTGGTGATGAAATAATTAACACAAAGTAAAGCGCCTGTCCGGGTTCAAACCTACGCCCTACAACTCGTAAGTCGCGGCCGCTACCACTGGGCCACCACTGCTCACAAAACGATTCCAAACCAGTACAAATAATAGTGATTCCTTTCCTGGTAAATCTCGTAGCGATTGTTACCATGCTACGAAATTCTGGAGGCGCTACGAAAGAGGTGGCCGGTAAAACCTTTCGTAGTACGGTGAACTACGTGACGTGAAAGCGATGACGTTTACTGTTGTGACTGGATTCAGTTTACCGACACAAAGTACCAGGATAACATGAGGTCCTAAAACCCTTTTTCGCTCGCCACCGCATTCACTGAAATTGTCTCTCGTACTATCTGTGAAATACCTTTGCTTGTGAGTTACCTTACTGATATTGATATGTTTGATAGCCATCCACAAGTGGTTGTGCACCAACCCTTTTTTTTGGGTGGGAAATCATCAAATAACTTCTCCCGCTCTGGGCGGAGCGGGAGGGTGTGTCAGACTCTTACTAACTAAAACCCACCCGTATTCCTTCCAGTTGCTTGTGTTGCGGGGGCCTCGGTGACCCATAAGTACCTTCCCGCGACCCCGGCAGGGTGCACCAACCCTACACTATTGTTTTCTAAAATTTTCACAGGATGACAAATTAAATTAAACTTGTGGTCGGCAATTTATACACGAAGCATTGTGAAGTTTTCAAACAAAAGCATTCAAATCTTTACAGTTTAAACAGCGGTGCAATTACATAACACACATAAAATAACAATTGATCGTAATCGGTTTCATTTTGACAGTTCACCCACGCCCATTGTCTAATTTACGTTGCTAAGCAGACGAATTTTTAAAACCCATGAAGCAATGGAATATGCTTCAAAATTCTCGGATTGTAATTCAAACTGTATTACGCAATTAGGGTGCGGGTGTGTTGCAAACCATGACTAACCAAATCATACTGAGTTCGCTTTACGCAAGCTTTCGCGTGAATACTTGCGTATATGAACTATTAGTTAAATCCATATGACTGTAGAACACTTATTTTCATTTGATAAACGTTATTAATAATAAAACTTCTAACACATCAGGCCTGAGTTTGTTTTCATTTGAAAAAAAAAAAGCAAGTCCAAACCAATAAAATAACAGTGATTCCTACTTTCCTGTTACATCCAATAGCGTAGATTGCTAACGTGCTACGAGATTCGCGTAGCGCTACGAAAGTCGTAGCTGGTAAAATATTTCGTAGCAGGGTGCTACGGAGTGTTACGTGACGTAAAACCGATGACGTTAACCGTGGTGACAGGCTTCGATTTTCCAACACAAGGTACCAGGATGACATGAGGTTCCAAGCTGTGTAAGTTTAGCAGCCACCACGTGCCTTAAAAGCCTTTCTCGCTCTATCCATTGTATACACTGAGACTCTACCCTTGTCTCTCATATTATCCGATTGGACGACACTTGACAGCTATTACATATACAAAGGTGGTTGTGCACCAACCCTAAACGCTGGCGTTTCTAAATTTACCAAAACGTAAACAACAATGGCCGCTCGAAATTGTTGCTTGGTTTAGCATACATTTTTAATGCAGGGGTAATCGATGTTACGATTATAATTGCGCATAGATTAAATTAAATTATTTGAATTTTAACCATTTCCGTTAGTTTTTATTATGAAAAATTGACTTCAAATTAATCGTTTTTTATGAAAAGGAAATTGCATAAGTTCTTCGCCAAAGCCCTTCTATTATACCCTATTTTTTCCAGACGTTAATATAGTCATCTGTTATACACATATGACATTACAATTGTGTTCTTTAAAAGTCTATTATATACTCTTAGTACATATTGTCGATAATTATTAAATAACATCACATAATTCAATGACAAAAAAAAAATCGACGAGACAAAAAGGATGCCAGTCGTTTCACGTTTTGTATGAATTCAAAAATCGTCACAGATTTTCACTATGTTTTTTATATTTTTTTTTATCCGTTATTAAAAATAACCAGGTTCTTAATAATTAATAACAATCTAACCTATAAGACTAATAAGTATTTATTTATTTATTTATTTAATACTTTACGCACACAAATGTACAGAGGCGGACTTAATGCCATAGGCATTTTCTACCAGTCAACCTTTGGGTGATGCAGAGACAGACAGCGACTAAGTAATTTTAATCTAACTTATTTTTTTACCTTATAATTATTTTAAAACTTAGAATAGTGTTGATTGTACTTTACACAAGTTCGTTCCACTTTCTTAGAGTCTGATATAATAATATAAACACTTTGTTACATGTGTGTCATTGTCACTATTATGTCTACACTTTCCACACTACACTAACTCAAAAGGTTTTGTTCGTTTTAGTCTTCGCACTATATTTGTTTGGTCTAACAGCTGAATTGCCTCGGTGTTAACATCGTCATCTGCCTGCCTTTTCCCAACTAAGTTGGGGTCAGCTTCCAGTCTAACCAGATGCAGCTGAATACCAGTATTTTACATGGAGTGACTGCCTATCTGACCTCCACAACCTCTAGTGGGTAATACGACTCCTTGGTAAGACTGGTTGTCAGACTTTCGGGCTTCTGACGACCCGACTGTCAAAGATCCACGAATGACAGCCGTGACCAACGGCATAACGTGCTTTCCGAGGCACGGAGGGGTCTTGGTATGTACAGATGATTACCCATCTACGGATCAACCGCGGCAAGCGTAGCTTAACCTGATTGCTTGACCCGTGCGGCTGTTATTATTGAGCCACAAGCCCCATGTTGATGTTTACATGTCGGTCCTAAAAAAAATCGTCCCAGATTTTCGCTATTATTAATGAATATGGTATAGTAGGTTTAAAGGTTTCTGGTGATCCACAGGATGAAAAAGTGATTGTGATGTGTGTGCTATTAGGCGCGTTATTAATCAGCGACGCGTCATCAGTTATTGCGTTCTATTCAAAGACAAGCTCGGTGTTATTGGTTTTGGTTCCTGGGCATCACAACTCTTGTATACACTATTGTTTGTCGATTTTTCACAGACATAAACAGACACATAAATAGGTACTGGGCAAAACAAGAAAAAAACAAATATTCAATATTTGCCATCGACACGCTAATAAGAAGAATAGGTAACTAAAAATGAAGTATTGAATATCTGTTACATGGGACTTAAACATAACTGGCGAAATGTGGGGTTACTATAGGTACACCTCTGCCTTACCCTACAGGGATCACAGGCGTGTTGTTATGATAATTACTTATTTCGCATTATAATTTTCAAGAAAGCATTTAAACTGCTTTAATCTGATAAGTTTTCTTAACAGTTTAAACCGGTCTCTTGCAAACCGTATATTATGGACTGCTACGGAAAGCGTTACGACGTTGATAGTGCTTTTCGTAGCTACTGAGGAGCTTTTTATAACGTTTGACCTTTATGCGCTCTTAGTCTGTTATTCTGCGTGGCCCCGCTTTTCACTGAAGTAACGTCATACCGACGTCACGTAGCACATGGCTACGAATATCGTAGCGTCGTAGCACTGCCTACGTGGGTAGTAATTTGGAGTTATGTCTTGCCAACGGTTTAGTTTTAAATACGGTTGGTAACTACTAACCAATATAGTTTAATACAAAATTAAAGATTTTTAAAGTATGCTTGTCTACATACATGTTATATTCTTACTCTAATCAGCCATCATGTTCCCACTGCTGGGACACAAGACTCCTCTTTGTGAGAGGGAGTGGGCTGTAATCCACCACGCGGGCCCAGTGCGGGTTGGTAGATGTCACATGTCTTCGAATTTTTGGTTCTAGGACATGCCGGTGGCCTCATGATGTTTTCCTTCACCCTTTTAAGAGCAGTGGTGATGAAATAATTTACACAAAGTAAAGCGCCTGTCTGGGCTCGGACCTACGACCTAGAACTCGTTAGTCGTGGACGTTACCACTGGGTCACCACTGTTCTCAAGGTTCTGTTGTTAGGATCAATCAATCTGACAAGATAATCTAATAAAACTGCCTTGGCTGTGTATAAATAGATTTTGAAAAAACGTCGATATTAATAAAATAGTCTTTTAGAAAATCGTATTGGAATCATAAAACAACTCGTCTAAAAAATGAGCTTTTCACAACTTTCACTTTGCCACGTTTTGTTTAGTGATTTTACTGAGTTTCATGACAACACGTCCACCTATTATTATTAATGCAAGCCTAGTACTTTTTATCGGAACACTGAAACTTCCAAACGTCACGTCCAATGTCACCAAGCGCCCGACTACGAAGCCTTCTCATGGCCCTGAAACACCACCTGTTGCAGTTTATGCTGCCCTAGTACTTTTTCCCGCTATGCTGAAACGTCCCGCAACAATTACGTCACTGCCGAGACGTCACGACGTGTCTGATACCCATGTCTCATTGAGATTATCATGCAATATGAATAAAATTTTATAACGATATTTTATTGACATAACAAAATCAGGAAATAAATCCTTTATTTTTTTAAGTGTCAGACTTATTTTATGTTATTCAGTTTTTGATTAAAATCATTTTATAAAATTATAATCATTGATTAAAATACGAAATACTTCCCTAAACCGTTATCAAAAGCCGCGTGTCTTAAGTAATTAGTGAAAATTCATACTGCAGCTGTCAGACGAATTTCATAATCCATATACTTTGATTTATGCTATCCTAGTACGTTTCCCCGTTTCTTCCACGTCGAAAACGTCATTGGCAGCATGTCACACTCCTCACATGCCGTCGGAAAAACTTTCACTTGATTTTCCCGTCGCTCGTCGTTGAAACTTTCACTCGAATTTCTGTGACTTAAAACAGCCAAGAGCCGCAAATAGAATTATGAATAAATAATATAAAAAACACACAATCTTTGGTTCTATAATAAAATTGCGTATATCCAGCCGAAGTCTCGCATAAGGCTGAAGCTGATGTTTTTCAGGCTTTATTTTCAGGTCAACCTTTTGCAGTTTATGATACTCTAGTACCTTTTCGCGATGAGCTGAAGCCTCTCATATCGAAAACGTCATATCAGCTACGCCATACAGCGTCCGACGAAGATTTCTTGCGACCGAAGTCGAAAAATGCCAACTTGTAAAATAATAAAGTAATTGGTCGCCTAATAGTAAAAACCTCATATAGATATGCCAAAAAGGCAACTTTACAGGAGGAAGAAAAAACTGAGCCCTATAAAATTTTATTACCACAGTTTCTGCGGAGTTTGTTGCACCACTTCTTCACGCTAAAGTGCTAGGAAGTGGTGAAGGGCAGGGTGTTTGGGAGACTGTCTTATTTATTATTGATGTTGGAGAGGTGCTGATTCTCAGCCTAGTTTGGACAAATAACTTTTGATTGTGATTTTCTTCAAATATTTTTCCTTTACTGTGCAATTTATGCATAAGATAAATTTTCATTTTACTACCGTAAAAGTATGAAATGCCTTCATGCATGTTGTCTTAAAAAAATAGGTTTTGCTGATGGCAATTACAAATTTATCCATGAAACAATAAAGAATACAAATCAACATACTTTTTTAATTCGTTGCTTTAATATTAACTATAATTTCTAATAATAAGTAACACTTGAAGTATACGGCAAATAATTATTAAAAAGTCCTTAACATAATTAAAAAACTCATCATAGATGGCGTTACAAGTTACTAAACTGTATTTGTGTGAAGCTACGAGAATAAAATAAACATTACCAAAATCGCATTCCCAAGCTTTTAAAAGTTTTCATATTGTTTTTGTTTTGATAAATAATGATAATGATTTATGAATAAGAAATAATTTTATAAACCTGTCCAGTACCAAAAATCTTATGAAAACTGTTTTAAGTATATTCCAGCTGATCTTTCAGGTGACTTTCAAAGTGCACCTATTACAGTTTATGCCACCCTACCTTTTCCCGATGAATTGAAACTCCCGCATCGAAACCGTCACTGAGTGCAGTGACGTTTTCGATTAGCAGTCGTTGTGCACTGACTGGACAGGTCTACTCAAATATGTATAGTTTTTCCCTCAAACGACCATTTCAGACACCAATCTGGTTGTGGTCTTCACATGATCTGACCAAAATTATGTCTGGGCTTTAAAAGAGACCTCTAAGTTTGTTTCAGCCTTCTTCACAGAATTGTCAGATAGGAAAAGGCGATCTCATCTAGTTTTTAAAATTTGATTGATGTGTAAAAGTGTTTGTACAAAAACCTACTTACAAAAATAAAATCATTTATCATTTGCAAACAGTGGAAAACCATTGAAAACTGAAATTTTTCTCTTGATTTTTTATTGATTGCCACTTGTAATGTATATAGTTTCTGTTCACGTAGGTGAGTAGTAAATTAAACGTAATAGACAAATAAGTTTGGTTCATTATTTATTTTGAGTATTTTTGATACAAGTAGTAAGCCTCCGTAAATTGGTATACCGGACAAAAATTATGAACATTCGTGATTGAAGAGTTTAAACATAATTAATACGGAATACATATTACGCAAAGATGATGGCTCCACTTTGACATACGACAAAGGCTCGCGTCAAAATTTTTCGGTTTTTCAATATTATTTCAGCTTTATCTTCTTTCAAGCTCAGATTCATCCTTGTTATTATAATTGTAGGTTAAAATAATACCATCATCATCTGCATAGCCTTTTTCCCAAATATGTTTGGGTCAGCTTCCAGTCTTACCGGATGCAGCTAAATATTAGTATTTTACATAGAGCGACTGCCTATCTGACCTCCACAAACCATTTACTGGTTAACACGATACCGCTTGGTAAGACTGATTGTCAGACTTTCGGGCTTCTGACGAGCCGTAACAACTGGCAAAGATCTACAAATGACAGCCGGGACCAACGGCTTAACGTGCTTTCCGAGGCACGGAGGGGTCTTGGTATGTAAAGATGGTCACCCATCCACGAACCAACCACGGCAAGCGTAGCTTAACCTGATGGATCGAGCCGTGCGGCTGTTATTACCTGGCCACAAGCCCCTCCTAGGTTAAAATAATACCAAAAGTTTAAAAAACATAAGAATTTAAAACATATTTGTTTTTGCGATATTGAACTACTTTACAACATGCTTTTAACGTAACATTCAAGTAATTAGCACAAATGATGTGGTTTTTACATTAGGTTTATACTCTGACCTGTTAATAATCCTTTATTCTTATAGTCTTCAGCTCTAAAACGATCAGAACACAACCTCTAATGTTTTGTGACTGTAAAATGCTTTCTACGTTGCAATTTACTATTGTTTGCTAAGTTAGTAGCTTTTAAGGTTCCGTAGTAAACAAGGAACCCTTATAGTTTCGCCATGATCGTCTCTCTGTCTGTCTGTCTCCGCTGTAGCTCAGAGACGCTTATTACTAGAAAGCTGTAAATTGGCATAGGTATAGTCACGCCGACAAAGTGCTAAAATAAAATAAAATCTTTAAAAACTATTTTATTTAGGGTACTTCTCTTGCACGTAATGTGGGGATGATAAATATTTTTTTTTTCGTCTGCCCCGTGGTGTGGGGTATCGTTCAATAGGACGTTCAAAAATATTGCAGCTCTGTCAGCACCACTTTTCGATTCAAGGATCCACTTGCAATATTAAGTGTTAAAGTGCTACTTTTTGTTAGAGTCAAGTGTCCCCCCTCCCCCCCGTTGCCAGCTAAATGGTTGTTTATGGAGATGTGAAAAAATTCATGGCAGTATTAAATATAATGAAATTAAAAGGAAAACTATCACAGCTAAGTAGGCTTTACAAGTTAACGAGTAATAGTCGACCAACTTAAATTTGTTTCGAGAATTGATCGTGACGTATATCGATGTATGGGAGAACATGTTTTTCAAATACAATGTTAAGTTTGTTTTTAGAATAAATTCATACCAAGAAATCCCAACAACGGAACCATTCTTGGGCGTGGTCCAACATGCACTTGGCCGGTTTAGTGAAATAATTAACGCCTTCGTTCTTGCATATGGTACGACATTGATTCACCGACTAATGCATTACTACAGATTATTCCTGACGAACGGCTTTCAGTAAGATAATATATCAGTAGATTGTTCACACAACGGATTTCTCATTAGTCACCTATCCATAGATATATTTTTTTATAACTTTAGATAACAGAAGAGGCCTAAACTTCATATTTTTCTGTTTATGTTATTTATTTATCCCCCTTATAATAATTATTGCAGGTTTCATTACCTAATGCGATAGTACGGTCTCACAAAACGCATTTAATATTAAAATTCTTTAAAATGATTAAGAAGTTTTTATAATAACCTTTTTGTTATCTAGTGCAACAGTGCCCTCTAGCGGGAACAATTGGCGGTAAGGTTCCCAATTATTCAAGCAGAAGATTTCAGGCAATTTCCTTTGACCACTTATTACCGATCAAGTTTCCCAGGTTTATTTTCCCGATGAACTGAACCTCCCGCAACGAAAACGTCACTGTTAACGTCAAACAAATGACAATCAACTTTCATCCGTTTTTCTATTGCCCAAAAAAGCCACCTGCATCAGTTTATGTTATCCTAGTACTTTCCACTAGGTTGTTGCAATCTTCCTGCAAGATTTTGTCGCCGCTGTCGTGTCACATGAAATTGAAAATAACGCCATCTATCAGGAGCCTTTAGCCATGAGGAGCCGGCAGAGTACTTACGATTTTCATGGTGGAGGCAAAACAACAGTTCGGCCATAAGTGAATAGATGGCAGCACTGTAGTATTAAACCATAGTTACTATACACGCCGTTAGTAGTTACTATTTGTTACTCAATCACGCAAATACGGCTGAACGGATTTGCATGAAATTTGGCATTCAAATAGTTTATAACTTGGAATAGGGCATCGGATACCTGCTCTGTATCCCCATACTAAGTTGCATGCATAGCATACAAGACGGTATTCTTTCACGAAATTGTGCACAATTACTGAGCAGTAACCTAAACAAAAGTACTAGGCTTGCATGAATTCAAGACAGTATTTTAGTTATTTATCCCACTAATAATAATAAATGGGGTTTGGTGGGGAAATTTGGTACACATATAGTTTATAACTAACAAATAGTATTAGGCTTGCATGAATTCACGTTAGGTTTATTTTGTGGACATAAAAAAATGTAGGCTGTCATGGGGACTGCTGACAGAAGTGAAATCTTAAAACTTTGAACAGCACATGGTACAGTCGAGTATATACAATGTATTAGACACATAGGATACTTTTCATCTCGGTAGTACATTCTCGTGGGATAATTTACGACTTCCCCTCGGGCGAAACCGCTGGCAAAAGTTAGTTGATGATATTTGCTATAGGCAAAATTGTCGAACTTCCCAGAAGACCTTTTTTATCCTCTATTTCATTTTTTTCTTTTGTTCACGTTCTTTTGTGTTCACTTTAGTATTAAGGCGCTGACAAGACCCAATTGACCAAAAATGGCTTCTCTTAAGAAAAAAAAATGGCAAATCTGTATAGTTTGTGGTAGTGGAAAAAATCTATGTTAATTTTGAACATATTTTCCTGAACTTGGTTTTTACCAAAACACGTTTTGAAAAAAATTCTCGATAAAAACTGACGTTAAACAAACCTCTTACCTTGAGTTCTAAACCAAAATATCTGTATTAAATATCAACATACATTACGTATTTAATTAATAACAAGAACGTCTTATTAGAATGCAGAACTTGGTTGTTTTTTTTTATTTTCGTTTACTCAACTCAATTTTGAGTAAATAGATAATTACTTCATATTTTGCAATAAATTACAAGCGTTGTGGCATCGCGCTTCTCTTTCTTTTCTATGCAATCTGAGAGTGACCGTGGTTTAGGTGTTGTCAGCGTCTTAAAAGGAAACCTAGTAATTGTTATTTCAGTGAGCTAGCTATTTTAACATTGGTTTTCGTTCCTTGGTCGTTAAATTAGTATAGAAGTTTATTCAAGTTTTTTATTTGAACGTGAATGAAGTAAATCAATAAGTGTTAAATTAATGGATTTAAACAAGGTAATTTGTTTTTAAACTAAGTAGCGCTGTAATGATAGTAATAAAAAAAAAATATTTCAGATACAATTAATAAAGCATAATAGTAATAAAAAGTCAGCGCATAAATATAAAAACGGACAAAAAAACAAAAAACTATGTACATATAGCATAATAATAATTTTTAATTCTAAAACTGAAACTTTTGACAGTCATCGCTACGAAACACTCGACGTAGCTACTCTGTAGCTACGACGATGCTACGACATTCAAGTTTCGTAGCAGGAGGTCCTTACATTCTATGCTCTCCTAGTAGTTTAGACTGCAGGAAGTCTTAACGCGATCGCGATGCCGCTTCGGAAACGGAATACGGGTCCGTAGCTACGAGTTTCGTAGCAATTTATACTTGGGAAATAGAAAAAGTGTAGTTAATAAGGCAAATTTTTTCACGTTTCGCAAAGAAGAAGAAATAAGGCGAGTTTATGTATGCTTATGTTTTTTTACGCTGACCATGTTAAACTACACTAGTTAAACTGAAAAATAACCTAAACATCTGAATGTTTAAGTTAGTATTCAGTTTAGGGAATATTATATAGGTAATTTTATTTTCAGTAAATTGCTATTGACAATTATTACACAACTACCTATTTACACTACGTACTAAAGTAAATGACTAACTCACTAACTATTCAAAAATGATTATTTTAAAGTCTATATATTCAAGATTTCTAACTTCATGCCTGCGTTTTATCCTCCGTTCTCCGATTAGGACATTTTGCGACAGACTGCAGTGAAGCCAAAAAAGGAGCGATTTGATCGTTTCAATAAATGTTGTGTTAACTTATTAGCAGAATTGAATTGAATTATTTTATTTACATTGAAATGAATTAAATTCACGTGGTAGCAAGGTGTTTTCTTTATTGAAGCGACTCGAAATGATTCGCGTAACATTGTTGCACTACTCTCTGGATGGGTTGCACTCGGGTTGATTCCCTTCATTGAAGCACTTTGTGATATACGACATTTTTCGTTTTGTTGTCAGGTGTGAAAACGAACATAGGGGGTGGTTTGCATACACGTGAACAAGCTACGCACAATTCACCGTGATAAAAACATTCATGTTCTAGATTCAGGCCACACACACTCAAGGATTGGCCTTGTGATTTGTTGATTGTCAACCTTTACCGAATTCAAAGTAATTTTTCACTTTGTGGTGTTTTTCATCGAAGTTGTTTTTTTTTTGTTTTTATTCTTCTCTTTTTAGTTGTGAACCTACCCCACACAAATTCGAATTACCTGCTGTGTAAATAACAGTGACAGGAAGTTATTAAAACATCATCCACATACACTAAGTGGGAAAAATACTTATTATTAAAGCTAACTCAAACACTACATAAGCAAAGTTAATAAAAAAATTATGGGACCACGGCGCCAGCTCCCTCTACCTAATGCATGAAAAAAACACTAAAATCGGTCCACAATTACACTCGATAAACATACATAAATAAAAACTACTCGAATTATTCATTCACTGGAGTAATCTGTGTGTCTGATGTGCTGACTTTCACTTTGTGTAATAAAATGGTCATATTTATTGTAATGGTGATTTAGTTTAATCGATTTATATAAGTGTAAAATAAATGTTAATAATAAGTGTAAAAATCTAGTATACAATAATAAAATTATGACTATTTAATTACACAAAGTGACAGCTAGCACACACAACTAGCTAACACAGATTACTCCAGTGAATTAATAATTCGAATTTACTGACGAACATAGAACCTCCTCCTTTTCGAAGTTGGTTAAAAATAGAATTCCACACCAAAAAGATTGATGGAAATGAAATGGGCAGCGAATTCAAATTGAATTACTAACGAATCCACCTGGAAAATCAAACACACAGTCCAAAATTACCAATTGGATTGATTGTCGATGTGCGCGCAATGACAAACGATATAACCTTTCACAAAGTGCACTTCTTCAACTAACTCACCTCTATCAAACCACTTTTTGCTGATGAATTTCAGAAAAAATCGTTTGTAGAGAATTAATTGAATCGGCAATAAAGGTCAAAAACCAAATCAAAATTTGTGAAAATCCAAAAAAAAATGCTGAGAAATCGTGGCGCAATAAAAGGACCGCGCAAGTAAATCAGCTGGCAAAGGATTTTTACACATTGCCATCTACTGGCATTACCGGAACCAGCATAGAACGCCATATTCATTTTTGTCAGTGTTTTGTTCCTGTCATGTATCAGAGATTGTGTTGTATTCGGTTTTTTTTTTTGTTGAGATTTTCTTATATTTACAATGCGCGAGGAAACTTCTCGAGACAAACAATAAAAACATCATAACCAGTCAATCCGTTCTCGAGATATCATTGAAAAAGCAGCTCCACACAAAATGTATGAGAAAATGAATTTTCTTCTTATTTTTTTTTTCCTGAATTTAGCCGATGTTGTTGAATACTTATTCTGAATCCAATAAATGAAAGATTATCAGAATCGGTCCAGCCGTTCTTGAGTTATAAATGGTATAACTAACCCGACTTTGTTTTATATAGATAAATAATAGATAGATGTATATCGTAAAAACTAAACTGCTAAATCGATTTTGATGAATGATATGTCGTTAAATTCATCTTTATTGCGCGAATATCACTGGATATATTAAAATAATAAAAAGTCAGAATGCCAAAGTATGTTTTACAAAAAAAAATCTCTCAAACCTATCCAGTGGGGGTAGGTTATCAGAATGGAAGGTTTTAAAAGGTTACAAGTTATGTTTAAATGTAATTTGGAACGGGAAATGATAAAAAATCCCGAACTTTTGGAGGGAGTGAGTTATCACCCGATTTTATGCGGGTAAATAACCGAACTCACAGTATTATAATCCTAACTAAAAAGTGTGTAATATGCAAATGACACCACAGAGTACCTGCAGTATTGTCTCTCCTACCACCTTCATCTATCCAAAGGTTGTCTTTAAAATATCGCTTTTAGCGATAAGACCGTCCATAGTGTCACCCTATGTAAAATGTCTACATTTATATCTGTAATTTTTATGGTGTACATACATACAAATAATCAGCCTATAATGTTCCCACTGCTGGGACACAGGGATCCTCTCTGTGAGAGGGAATGGGCCGTAATCCACCACGCGGGCCCAGTGCGGTTTGGCAGATGTCACGTCTTTGATTTTTTTGTTCTAGGACATGCCGTTTTCCTCAAGATGTTTCCTTCACCGTTTTGAGAGCAGTGGTGATGAAATAATTTACACAAATTAGAGCGCCTGCCTGGGTTCGAACCTACGACCACCTACAACTCATAAGTCGCGGACGATACCACTGGGCCACCACTGCTCATGGTGTACACAATAAAGAGTATTTATTATATCTATTTTTATCTATGTAAAATAAAATCAAAACTTGAATAAAAAATAAACTTTCTTTGGGATCAACTTTGTCAATGATTTTTCGTGACTACGGAAATTGCGTGGTAACGGAAAATATTTTGATACAATTTCAGTTCGTTTATGTGACCCTGGTATGTTTGGAGCGCAGAACTACGTTCGCGATTGTCGCTATGAAACACGGACAAGGCACGGCGCGCTACGAGCTACGAGTTTCGTAGCGCCATCTGTAACGAAATAAAGGTCACATTTGCTACGAATATCCAATTCTCTACGCTCTCTCTTATTACAAAGTGCTACGAGTACGAAAAATCTACGTGTGGCGCCACTTGCTAATTTCAAGTTTGAAATAAAGAGCCTAGTTTCAGTTATTTGTTTGTATTAAATTTTGGATGTCCGATATTATTGTTTTTTTTTTTCTATTTAATAATTTTAATAATATGTTTCGTCCTAGAAAAAACACGTTTTCACACGTCTTCGAATTTTTGGTTTTAGGACATGTCGGTTTCCTCACGATGTTTTCCTT
Organism: Atethmia centrago; assembly: GCA_905333075.3. Lineage (NCBI taxonomy): Eukaryota > Metazoa > Arthropoda > Insecta > Lepidoptera > Noctuidae > Atethmia > Atethmia centrago. The sequence continues at coordinate 6,401,796 of HG995375.1, forward strand.
CCCCGTTTTTTCCATGATTATGCAAAATTACCCATTTGTGAACAAACGAACATATTTTTCTTTTTTTTTTAAGAATAACTGCCATGACTGTTACCATGGCAAAAACCTTCGGCATTTGATCATTGATGCTCTCCTAGTACGTGTGACCGGAGTATTGAAGGCTTCCGGGTTAGTTGAGGTTACGATATATGAACTTTGAAGCGCCATCTACGATGAACTTGAAATGTGATGGAACTGTTATTCTTCCTGGAAAACTGCAAAAATAGCCTTTTCCCACGTATCCCCGGTGCAAGTATGGGAGGGGAACACCGGGTGGTTTTTAGTCAGTAAGAGTCTGACAGAACACTTGAAATGTGATGGAACTATTCTTAAGCTTTGACTTTATTAAGTCAAAAATGCTCTCTAGGAAAACACACCAACTTACAACTTACTGCTATTTTCATAAATAGCATTTCAGTGACGTCATTCACCGGTAAATTGCGGACGTTATGTGCGGCCACCGCTTTTCTAAGGAACCCGTATGGCTTTCAACGCCCACTTATAGCAATAATTCATTATAGAATTTATAAACCTATCTAGGTATGTCTATGCATAATAATATCGTTTTTATCTAAACTAAAGCAAAATCAAATAAGATTTTTGTTTTCATATTAAGTTAATTGTAAAGTAATTAATAAATATTTGAAATACTCTAATCTCAACTCTCAACAGTCCTTCATCGGTGACTTCTATCTTTATCACAAAGTGTTCCATATGTTGTTTAACTGTTAAGTATAGTTTATGTGTTAATTATTATAAGTGTTAATGTTACAATGGTAAACGCCACGATGGAGTTGACATACCTGTTTAGATAAAACCCCCAAAACAAATACAGAGGAAAGAAAAATAATCAATAAAGCAATATGGAAACTTTCGGGACTGGTACATAACGTTACTGTAAAAGCCCGTATATTGGTAAATCTTAGGTTCTACTAGTAAATCTTAGGATTTACCAACATGAGTTGGCATATGTAAGAATTTTATAAGAATGAGGCAATGTTGGCTTTTACCAATTAGAGTTTGGTACATGCTAGGTTTTACCAATGACGGATAGTAAATGTTGGATTACTTTGCAATAAAAAAATGAATTAAATGAACTAAGTTAACTTATTATTATACCATTTGTTTCAATTTCCTGCTGTCAAAACCTTACACATTTTTAATTATCATTATTTTTATTTATCATATTACAACATAATTACCCATCAGTACAATCCTTACATAGTTTAAATAAATTATTATCATTCGGTATATAAATTAGTAAAACATAATTTTAAAACACCTTCAAAATATTTTTTAAATACTAAAAAACAAATAACCGAAATAACAATATCTTCTCACAAACATAACGTTGGCTAATCTAACGGTATATCAGTATTTTTCTAATTATATTATTTAGTATTTAATAAACAAATTGAAAAAAAACACGTCTAGATATTGTCTATTTTTCAACAATGACCGTGTCTGTGTGGTAAAACCTATGATTTACCGAGTGAATAGTGGTAAAAGTTTGAAATGAACCATGATCACAGAACAGTTCGGACTCTTACCATTAAGAGTTGGTATTATCTAAGTTCGGGCTTTTACAGTAACACATACACCAACAATAATACATTATTAACTAACAAACGCGTCTGTTTCCATGGCGATAAACGTCGGCTTCTTAGATATCATGCAATCCTAGTACCAATGCCCGAAGCGCGACGCCATTCCCCACGGCCGAGGCTACGAAACCCAAATAAATATTCGGTACGGCGCGCCGTGTGAGAGAACAGCCCTATGCCTTGTCTATTAGTTACCTACACATTTTATTTTTTGTGGATTAACACATAAGATTTACTACTTTTAATCCCGGTAGTACGTTCCCGTGGGATATTTTTCGACGTGCACGCGGGCGAAGCCGCGCAATAGCTAGTTAAAAATAAAAACAAATTAAATCCTAACAATGAACAAACTATGTAAGTGTTTATGTAAATAAGTTAATGTAAACAACCAAAAAAAGGCTCTTTATTTTAAACTTGAAACTAACATGTGGCGCCACACGTAGATTTTTCGTAGCACTTCGTAGCAAGAGATAGCATTGAGGATTGAATATCCGTAGCAAGTATGAACTTTATTTTCTTTCAGATGGCGCTACGAAACTCGTAGCTCGTAGCACGCCGTTCCTTGTCGTGTTTTCATAGCGAGGATTGCGAACGGAGATTTCTGCGCTCCAAACTTACTAGGGTCGGATAAACAATCAGGAATTATAGCAAAGCTTTTTCCGTTACCATGTAGACTGAGCTTCCATGCCCACGAAAAATTATGCATTGATAAAGATGATCCCAATAAAAACTGTAATATTATAAAATAAGAACGATGAACTTATGAATTACCTCTTTTTTTTTTTTTTTTTTTTTTTATATTGGTAAATCATCAAATAACTTCTCCCGCTCTGGGCGGAGCGGGAGGGTGTGTCAGACTCTTACTGACTAAAACCCACCCGTATTCCTTCCTGTTGCCTGTGTTGCGGGGGCCTCGGTGAACCATAAGTACCTTCCCGCGACCCCGGCAGGCATCGGCCCTAGTGGACCCCTACTTTTGTGCTGACGACATCTCTTTGAGGCGCGCGTGGAATACGACGCGCCGTCGACCCGGGCCTGGTCCTTACCGGACGGTGAGCTACCCAATGCTCACCGTCCGCAAGCCCGCGCCTACGGTGGCCGGAAATCCGCCCGGGATTCCCGACGCCCTGGGCGTCTCCTGCGGCGGCTAGGGGCGAGAGGGCGCGAAACTTGCCTTTCCCTCAACCGTCCCGCCTCCTCCTTTGCGAGCATTACTGCTTCGCAGAAGGAGGTGACGGCTGCCCATGCCCTCTCGCTCCGTACCATGGCCTGAACCAGGGCCGGACGCGAGAGGTCTCTGCCACCGATCGCCTCCACGAGGACACGGCGGTGCTCTGCCCAAGCCGGGCAGACCTCCACCGTATGCTCCACCGTGTCCTCCAGGCGATCCACACAGTGGTGACACCCGGACGTTTCCTCCCGCCTTATCCGACACAGGAACCTCCCGAAGCTGCCGTGTCCGGTGAGGACCTGCGTCACGCGGAAGGTGAGGACGCCGTGGCGCCTCTCCAGCCACTCCTCAAAGAGGGGACTTATCGCCGCAATCGTGGCGTGCCCAATGAATTACCTCTTATATCGTAAATGGGGCTTAAGAGATGAATTACCTCTTAAGCCCCATTTACACGTTGTAAGTTTATTGCCTGTGGCATACCATAAAATTGAAGCAACAATTGACTGGCACCATCTTAACAACACTAACAATATCTTTTACATAAAGTAATCTTTTATAATAAGAAAGAATATAATTTAAAAGAGTGTCCACGGAGTTTCTTGCCCGTTCTTCTCATATGTACCTGCTACGCTTTGGAATGGGCAACTAGCTTCATATTTGTAACTGACCGACTCCTTGACAATTTAAAAGTAAATGGTTTGAAATAAATGCTTTGAGTTTGAGTTTGACACGTGCAATTATTGCACGATACGGGCAAGTTAGTCGCTGTTCAAAGCTGATATAGGTAGGTGTACAAGGACGGACAACTCTGTGTTTAGACGAGGTCAAACTTGCAATAATTACAACTAGAAAATATAAAATAGGCAGCCTCACCGCTTTCTACGATCTCTTCCATCTTCTTGGAATGGCCAGTGATTAGGTGGACATAAAATGGGGTTGTCATTGTGCAAAATAATAAGTATTTATGAGGGGTCTATGTGCAAATCCACCTCTGTCCATTACAAAACAAAATATGTTTTTTGTATCTGGTGACACTCAATCATATTATCCTAGATCTGTAAAATCAGTTATGGTCAAAATCGCCGTTTTGTATCACATACATAAAACCCGAAATAATAACTAGTGAGATTCAAAACCTATACTATCCACTTGCGAAAATACAAAACCGCCGTTTCGACCAATCACCGAACAGCAGCTATCATGGCGGACGGCCATGTTGTTTATGCTTAGTGTTTTATGCTTATTACGTGCAAAACCGCTTGTGTTCCTATTAATGAAGTCCAAAACCGCCTCATTCCCTATTTTCCTGGGTTGAGGTGTAAAATTGCCTCTATCCACTTTTCAACTGCATAAGATATTAATGCTATTGTTATTAAATTAATTATGAGCTAGAAATAACTATATAATTTTTAAATAGAAGATATCTCATAATATTTGAAGATTTATTAAGCTATACGGAATGTTTTTAACTGCTGTGAACATTTTCAGAAACTGGATAGTGGCGGATTATGACTGAGTGGAGACCTCTCATATATACAATATACGTAATAGCTACTTGCTTTTTTTTTTTTTTTTGAGGGTGGGAAATCATCAAATAACTTCTCCCGCTCTGGGCGGAGCGGGAGGGTGTGACTCTTACTGACTAAAACCCACCCGTATTCCTTCCTGTTGCCTGTGTTGCGGGGGCCTCGGTGACCCATAAGTACCTTCCCGCGACCCCGGCAGGCAATAGCTACTTGCTGACCCTTACATTTGGGTCGAGTAGGTATTCAAGTTTTTTATGGGACAGTTGATCATTTTTTCGTGATTACGATGTTGTTCCCATGGAGAAACTTGCTCAGTTGGTTGGTCAGTCCACACCTTTAAATTTGACCACACCTTTCTCATACATCCCTTATATATGCTATATAATAGATACATAAATACATATATACTAAATATATAAGCAAATAAAATAAATTACTACAAATTATATTACAGCTACGAGAACAAGATCACAACAACAAATAATGTTCCTTCACGGGTCTCTTTATACAGGCAACGATTAACCTAGCACCCATCCCTGAACTTTAATCAAAATGGATTTTCCCACAAAATGCCGTGGCGTGGCGTGGTGGTGCTGAAGTAATTTACTGCAAAAGAAATATGCTAAAACATAATGATTATTAGTTTATGTCCTAGATGGCGCTAAAATGTAGTCGTCTCAGCGCCGACGACCCTACGAAACTCGGCACTGCTCCGGTCAATGGCACCAGGGTGGCATGAAAAAGAAAAAAGAAATATAAATGGCTCAAGTTTATCACTATGGCAACGCGCTTAGAGGTAGGTAAAAAGCGCTGAAAGCGCTTTGTCAAAATTAAAACATAAATTCGTTCTACTGCGTCTTACCCAACTGCCAAGGAAGGGCGAAACTCGAATACTCCGAAAACTCGAATAGCTATTCCGCAAAGATAGTTTATTCGAAAGGGCCCTAACTAACGTCTTTGTTAGTTCATCCATTTTACTGCAGATGGCGCCGGCATTTTTCTTATTTTTAGCATTTTTATACCCGCCGTAACTTCTAAACCAAAGATCTGATTCGACTAATTTAAAGAGAAATTTACATTTACATAAACAGACCTTGATTATGATACTATTTAGGGCCGATTTTTCAATCCTCGGATAAAAGTACAAATAGCTACCCAAAGAATAAAGTTATTAGACTCTTTATTCGTCTGATAAGTGCTTGTCAATTTTTCAATATATATAATAGTTGAATAAAGATTAATATCCTGGAACGGATGTCATCATCTTTCGATTCAACCCGTGTTTTGATTGACTAATTTTAACAAAAAACGGTTATTGTGTCTTCATTATATATAATATGTAGTTAGACATATAGCCTCGCGGACTTTCTTGTATGTAAGGATGAGTACTATGAACATTTAGTACATTATTTTATGTATGATCATAAGTTTTTGCAGCGTAAGCCAAATAATCCGTTCAGCCGTTTTAGCGAGAAAGCGTAACAAACAAACAAACTAGCATTTATAATATAAGTAGGATAAAAAAAATAAAAAATAGCATGAAAAAGATTAGCTGCCATGACTGTTACCATGGCGACAACCTTCAGCATTCGATCGTTGATGATACTTTCCTAGTACGTTTGACTGGAGCATTGAAGAGTTCCGCTACGGTTGATGTTACGAGATAATGAAATTTTTAGTGCCATTTATGATGAACTTGGAATGTGATGGAACTACATTTTTTTATCTCTTTATTGCACGATATATAAGCATAATCACTCTCAAACAGAGGCCTGCTCTGTTCGAGAGGCTGTATGTAGTCTACCACGCAAGCTCAGTGCGGGTTGGTAGAGGTCACAAATCTTCAAATTTTTGGTTCTAGGACATGCCGGTTTCCTCACGATGTTTTCCGTTACCGTTTTGAGAGCAGTGGTGATGAAATTATTTACGCAAAACAAAGAGTGGTGATGAAATTATTTACGCAAAGTAAATAGCTTGTCTGGGTTCGAACCCGTTACCACTGGGCCACCACTGCTCTCAAACCGGCCAAGTGCGTGTCGGACCACGCACAATGAAGGGTTTCATAGTTGGGATGAATTTATTCCAAGAAAAACTTAATTTTTTTGTTAAAAAAATGTTTTCCCATACATCGATATACGTCACGGTCAATTCTCCAATCAAAAAAAAAATGTGACAAAAAGACGAATGAACGTTGTTCGAACTTTTCCTTTACTTGTGCTGTGAGACAAGACAAGAAGCAAGTTCTTGTCTGCGGAAAGTATCCTATAGGTTTTGGTTTAAATGCGAGTACCAAAAACCTTATTTTTTTTAGAGCTTCACCGTTGACTTACGTATTTAAAATGATAATGAAAATAATAAATGATTTTATTTCTGTAAGTATGTTTTTACAAACACTTTTACACGTCAAACATATTGTTTAAAACTAGATGAGGTCGGCGTTTCCTATCTGACTACTCTGAGAAGAAAGGCCGAAACAAACTCAGAGGTCACAGTCTCTTTTAAAATCCAGACATAATCTTGGTCAGATCATGTAAAGACCATGTCGATTGGTGTCTGAAATGGTCTTTTGTTGAAAGAACCACACAGAATGAGTAGACCTGTCCAGTCAGTGCCTCATTTGTCAGTAGTTATGCAGCTCAACTCAGAACTAATTAAGGAGCTCAACGATTCAACGAACAATACCAAAGAAAGGACATTTGGCTAGGCCGCAAAAATACTCAAACTGCCAGACCATGTTAAAAACTAACTGAGAATAAAACGAAATTAAACAATTTGATATTCATTTCAACGATACCTCACCCGATACCTTGATAACCCCGCGTTCCTGTGAAAGATGGTCTTAACAGACAGACAGACGCACAGTGGAACGAATGTATGGGAGCGGTTGGACGTAGACATGTCCGAAAAAAAAGAGTAAAATTATGCCAAACTAATGATGCCATCTTATTCGATTACTTAATGCCTTCATAACTTGTGGTGATGAATTTCTTCATAACTCCCATATTTCGGGAGTAATTTGAGAAAATGTGAAATTTTACTATGAAAATGAGTGTATCGAGCTCTCTCCCTCCTGATTCCGGGCTTGTTTCAAGTAGCGGTCTCTAATATCATAATGCTAATACTAAGAGCTATATTTAATACTAAGACACATAGTGCGCCAAATGTGCACTTTCTGGGATAAAGAGTGATGTTTATTTTATAACACAATTTTTTTATTTTTTGTTTATTTTGTTGATTAAAACCGTTTTTCTAAAGGTTTACCTTATTACAATAACATTTCTGAGCAGCCAATTAGAGAAGATATAAGCTAATTAGGATATATAATTAGGGACTTAAGGTTTACATATAAAACTGATGCACTAATGATTACTGATAAGAACATTGCTATTATTTAATTACTAAATGGCTCTTAATACACTAATTTAGCATGCATCATTTACTAATTATCACAATAACTAATTACCTTGCAATATTTAACAAAGGATACCTGGGATACCTGGATTTTATATAAATAGGTCACTATTAGTAACTTTAAAATCAGTGTTGATTTACACCTCGTTGTATCCAAGCTAATCTCGCAATGTATTTTCCAAATTTTAATACAAATCTTGATATTCACGTTGCTTTATGCGCACGCGCACATAAAGATTTACGCGACTTTAACTATTTGTTCAGTGTTTTAAAAGATAACAGTTGTGTTCAGTTATGTGAAAGTGCTGAAACAAGTTTAAAAGACTGGTGTCGTCGATTTTGCTACCGCATTTATGCAAAATGGACACAGTCTGGAAGAAGCACAGATAAGTTTCGGAAGAAACATGAGATTTGGCTACAGGCTGCAATTCAATGGCCGGAATTACAGAATGAAAATATGGAACCTTCTACAGAAAATATAAGTGACGTCATCGAGCCCATAATTTCTCCTGCTAAATCTGATGCTTCAACTTGTACACATCTTAGTCCTCGTAAATCTTTTGAGGACCTTAGTAACCGGCAAAAAAGAAGACGCACTGAAGATAGTCTTTCATGCAGCAGTAGCAGCGCTGAAATTATGTTTTCGGCCGAAAGGGCGCTTCAAAAGGCAGGACAAAGCGATACAGCTTATGTTATGAAATACTTGACGGAGAATCCAGAAGAGGCCTCAAAAATCAAAGCCTTCATTGAAGGTAAATCAATTCAGGTACGGGAAATATCCCCTTTGAAGGCATTGGCTCTTTATGTATCGATGAACTTATCGAAATGGCGCTATAACACTCTTCGGGATTTCAACACTCAAGAAGGAGCTCTTCAATACCCGAGTTACTACATGTTGGTTAAAGAAAAAATTAAGTGCTATCCGGCCAAAGAAGATCTCACAGTTACAGAGAGCTCTGCAAAAATCAAATTACAAGCCTTGATGGATTTAACCTCAAGAAGACTTATTAGGTCGTTAGAAACCCCTGTTGATCCCAATCAACAGCTCGTATTGACCAGCAAATGGGGTTTTGACGGATCATCTAGCCAAAGCATTTATCATCAAAGGACGAGTGAAGATGAGCAAATCGATCTTGCTAGTAATTTTATGATTAGTCTTGTACCACTGCGGCTCGTCTCAAAAGGTGTAACAATTTGGGAAAACGAGCGACCATCTTCCACTTCATTTTGCCGGCCAATATTGTTTAAGTTTATAAAGGAAACCAAAGAAAATGTGCAGAGAGAGATGGCTGAAATCGAAGCAGAGATTGAAGCCTTAACTCCATCCACCATCACTGATGGAATTAGTGTCAAACACCAACTGCTGTTGACAATGATTGATGGTAAAATTCATTCCATTATATCCAATACAGCAGCTTCAGTGTGTGACATATGCAAGGCTTGTCCTAAAGAAATGAATAATTTAGAGTTAATCAAAGATAAACACGCAAACGAGGACATGTATAAATATAGCTTAAGCACCCTTCACGCTTGGATTCGCTCAATGGAATGCTTATTACACATTTCCTACAAATTAGACATAAAATCATGGCAAGTAAGGGGTGATATAGCAAAAAGGCAAGTTGATGACAGGAAGAAAAGAGTTCAAGAGGCTGTAAGAAGAGAAACGGGCTTACTTCTCGATGTTGTGAAACAAGGCAGTGGATCCACCAACAATGGCAACTCGGCAAGGAGATTTTTTGAAAACTACACTAAATCTGCTGAACTGACCGGAATAGATGCTATGCTTTTAAGAAAAATCTGTGTGATCTTGCAGTGTATTTCATCAGGAGAGAAGATCAACGTAACTAAATTCCGAGAGTTCTGCTTTGATACTGCTAAGCTTTACGTGGAGTTATACCCATGGTATTATATGCCTTCTTCACTTCATAAAATTTTAATGTATGGGCCAGACATAGTTCAGAACATGTCAATTGTGCCCATTGGTTTTCTATCCGAAGAGGCATCTGAGGCTAGAAATAAAGATTTTAGAAAATATAGAGAGGGGCATTCTCGAAAGCATAGCAGTATCTCATGCAATGAAGATATTATGCACAATCTTTTACTGTCTTCTGATCCACTTGTTACAAGTATCCGTCCAAAAGGAAATAAGTTTGTAAAAAAATCTTCTTTTAAGGAATTTTATGAGCTTACGGATTCTGAGAAAAGTGATATCGAATTTGTTAACATAAATGATTTAGCGGACATCGATTCTGAATTTGAATTAATTGATGATGATGATGATGACGAAGATAATTAAATGATGTTATTGTTTTAAAATGTGTAACTTAGTAAATTAGAGCTTACATCTTAATTATTTATTGTACTTTTAATGAAACTAGGTAATTTATTATCAACTTACTTAAAAGCCATACTCTCATCAGTTCTTGTGAATATTTTTGTTAATATATATTTCTGTATATATATAATATATTTATAGACCTCTTAATAAGTCTGTCTGCGGTTTAAAGTAAATACAAATGGGGAAAAAACGTTTTTTTTTTTTAATTTTCATTTCCTTTTATCCCAGAAAGTGCACATTTGGCGCACTATGTGTCTTAGTATTAAATATAGCTCTTAGTAATAGCATTACGATATTAGAGACCGCTACTTGAAACAAGCCCGGAATCAGGAGGGAGAGAGCTCGATACACTCATTTTCATAGTAAAATTTCACATTTTCTCAAATTACTCCCGAAATATGGGAGTTATGAAGAAATTCATCACCACAATTTATGAAGGCATTAAGTAATCGAATAAGATGGCATCATTAGTTTGTCATAATTTTACTCTTATTTTTCGGACATGTCTACGTCCAACCGCTCCCATACATTCGTTCCACTGTGAGACGGACGGACGGGCAACGAAGTGATCCTATAAGGGTTTCATTTTTCCTTTTGAGGTACGGAACCCTAAAAATGGGAAAAGTGTCCAAAAGGCTGGCATAATTGCCACGTTGGGTGGTAATGCTGATTCATTGGCCTAAAAATAGATCAGCCCTCTGGTCACTTGGAGGCCTGAAAAACATTAGCCGTTTTCCACGTGTTTTTTGGGCACAGCGTAGGTATCCTGTTTTTGAGATTAACTAATTTTACTGCCAACTCTTAGCAATATAGTGTCGTTGTTAAACAAATAAAGCTTTTTGTTCTAGAACTAAAAAATGCTTTCGCAGTAAAGTTGGTTAGTTTAAAGTAACAAGTAAATATTTGTAACACTTTAACTGAATCTCAATATCCGAAAGCAATATAGACACAAGAGTGCAAATCAACAAGAATGCATTGTTTCGTAACAATCGCTAGTGTTTCCATGGCGATAAACGTCAGCTTCTTATATATAATGAGATCCTAGTACCAATGGCCGAAGCGGTAACGCTTCTCGCCACGGCCGAGGCTACAAAGCTCAAATGTTCGGTGCAGCGCCATCTGCACAATCAATTAACAAATGACGTTAGGATTCTTCGAATACTACTAACCCTGCGGAGTATTGGATGATTAGAGTAGCATAACCGCACCGAGATTCAAAGTTTGCACAGACATCGTGTTGAATTGAAAATTTATTACATTATAAAAATTTTCTATTAAAAATATTCATAATGTCGGAAAACATATTTTTACAGTAGGTAATTGTAGAAAAGTTATGGAATCAGGCGTTATTTGCGGAAATCCATGACAGTAAGCGCTTGTTACTGTGATCACACGCTTCCAGAATCGCGCGGATCCCGCGCGGGTCGTACTCACACTATCACCTCAAGCTAATCATTCAGACCGCGCGGTTACCGACACTCAAACTGCATGAAAATAGAATCGCGCGGGTCCTGCGCGGTTCGAGCGTCATATATTCACGCGTTCGCAATCACGCTTCAACTCTAAAGTTGTTTATGGATGAAGTGAAGAGAGGGAAGAAGATTTTATTGATATTCTCAAATAGTAAAAAAAATATCTGTCATACATTCTTAATTTCGAATACAATGTTACGAATTTGCTATGTACAGTCACGAGCACTAATATGTATACACTTAGCAAAATACAAAAGCTATTTTTTCGTGGAATAATGACTGCAACATTGAGGTAAAACCTATTTCATAAAGCTTTGGTTCCAAAATACTATGTTCGTAAAGACATAAAATTACAATCAACACGGTAAGAGAAAATAACTTTTAAAAGTTGTTAAGTGTATACATATTAGTGCTCGTGACTGTACGAGTCAGTCTAATACGGGATGCAACCAATACTGCTTTTTTGTTTTCTTTTTTTTTATGAGCAACCACAGTAAACAAAATGGTATTTCTTTGTCGACTTCCATTTTCAAACTGTCTCGATCACGCACGCCACGTGCCGGTCGCTTACTAACCGCGGCTGTCTGAATACATAACAAAATTTTGCGGTTCCAAACCACGCGATTTAGAATCGCGTGGTTCCCGCATGTCTGAACAAGTGCCTAAATGTGCAAAAATAATCATCATTCCATTGTCATTGTAGAATGAAAACTCCAGAAATTGAATTTTGTCATAGTGAGGAAGAAATGCTTCCCTGGACTTCTCAATTGCTAATCTAATTAGAACTAGAAAGAATTCATGTTTTCATTTTTGCATAACACTTTCTAAGTTGTTTACCAGCTACTTTGCGTGTTGCCATACCGATGAACTGGAGCCCCTTACACTTCGTGCCGTCCTGGTACTTTTGACCGAAGCAGTGACGAGTTTCGTAGGGTCATTCATGTCGCTGAGACGATAACTTTAAAGCGTCATCTAGGAATAGTATTTTAAACTCAATCTTATTACAAAACGAGTTCTATCTTTGATCCAAGCTTAAACCTTCGAGCCAGTTTTTGTATTTGGAACTTTGTTTTGACCGTAGTAAAGTTCTTTATACGAAATTGATCACTTAGGCCCGGTTTAAAAATCTGTTTTTGTATTAAGAACTTTGTCTTTGTTGAAATAAAGTTCTAAATTCAAAAATGGCTTGATGGTTTAAACCTGGTTCTAAAGACAAACCTTGGTTTGTAATAAGGCCCCTTGTGTTTCCTATGTTTTGATTTAACTTTGCTTTGCTTAATAAGTGTGATGTACTTTCTAATTCCATGGGTTTATAGTTACTGTTACGAAACTCAAATGTTCGGTGCGGCGGCGCCATCTGCACTAAATTGAATGAACTAATAACATTAGCACCCTTCGAACAACTAAGTTTGCGGAGTGTTAGAGGGGTGTAATCCGTAATATCACCACACCGAGACACAAAGTTTGCAGAGACATCGTGTTGATAAATAAATAATTTGTAGAAATATAATAGAAAATATAACTGAGCTGATCATTTTGAAATTAATAGTAAAAAAAAAATTACGAAAAATGGCCGTTGGCGTAGGTACTTTGCGATACAGGACAGTAAATGTTATGCAAAAACATCATCATTGCATTTTCATTGCAGAATTAAAACTCTAGGAAAAGAAGAGAATTGCTTTTCTGGATTCTCAATACTAATCTAATTAGAAGAAAAGATCTTGTTAAAAACAAGATCTTTTCTGCAAAACTTGTCTTGTTTTTGAGCTATTTACCAGCTGTCTCGCGCGTTGCCATAGCGATAAACTTGAGTCGCTTACATTTTATGCTGCCCTGGTACCTTTGGCCGGAGCAGTGACGAGTTTCGTAGGGTCGTTGGGCGCTGAGACGACTACTTTTTAGCGACATCTAGGAATAGTATTTGAAACTAATAATGTTATGTTTTGAAATTAACTTTGCAGTGAGCTTATTAAGTGTGATGTAAGTATATCACGCTTAATAAGTGCTAATAGAAAGCTGCTTTTAGTAAGTACTAATAGAAAGCTGCTTTTAGTAAATACTAATACCATGGGTTGTAGTTATTCATCATCTACTTGCCTTTTCCCAACTACGTTGGGGTCGGCTTCCAGTCTAACCGGATGCAGTTGAATACCAGTATTTTACATGGAGCGATTGCCTATCTGTTCTCCACAACCCAGTTACTGGGTAACACGATACCCCTTGGTAAGACTGGTTGTCAGACTTTCGGGCTTCTGACGACCCGTAACTACAGTCAAAGATCCATGAATGACAGCCGGGATTTGAGTTGTAGTTATTGTAGTACCTAATCAATTAATGGGGAAAATTCGATAAAAACTATTTTTGTTACAAAAATTCGTACATTTCCGAATAATTAATTACTAATATCTGTGCTCACAGGTTTTTCCTTATTCTCGTGGGATAAGAAAAAACCTGTTTCAGATATTATTTATCCCACCAAAGACATTTCACTGAGCTTTCACTGTTCAAATGTTATCAGATCGAATAAAGTCCTTTTTTTTAAAAAAAAAAAAAAAAAAGCTGACAGTGAAAGCGACGTCTTGGCACCCCCTTTACATGAAATGTTATTGGTGGGATTTCGTTTCTTTTTGATAGTTACTTATTATCCGTAAGAAATACAGACTTGCACCTACCTCCCTTTAAGAGGGTTGGAGGGTGAAAGTTAAAAATTTCAAAAAAAAAATTGTTGTTTGTTTATACAACAAAAAAAAAATAGTAATTTGACAAAGGGATTGCAAGTGCTTAGCTGGGTTCGACTCACAGTTTTGGCACTATTATGAGAAGTTATCTAAAAGTCAGCCTTAGTTTTGACTAACCCGGGAATTCTGTCAAATTCCATACAACTGTTTCAAACCAACAAAAAAAGCTTAGATTTGGGTTATCTTATATTTTTTTTATAAATGAACTCCTTTCTAACTTAACTATAGCACACTTTATACTTATACGATACAATATGTATTTAAAATACCTATTCATGTGGTAATCCATCGTACCACAGCGTATTTCCAATTTGAATAACAAGAAACATAATTAATAATGTATTTATTATTCTCAAGACATACAAAGGAAATTTTCTCCGAGAAAACAGATCTGTCTTCATCGAATATCGGAGAAGATTGGCCGGAACGATACTTGGTTCTGTTTCTTTCATACTGATGGAGCTTAAATTATTGTTTTGAAGATTCATGTTTTAAAAGGAACCAAGAATAACCAGAAAATAAAACAAAATTGTTAATGAAAGTAGCAGGTTTATGAAATCGGTTTTCAATCAATATATTATAAATTATGTTTTCTGTAAATTAGGTTTAGGCTTTGGTAATCGTTAAAGATGTTAATCAGCTGGCACTATGGCTGGAAATTGCCACTGATTTCTTCTGATCACTAAGCTGCTGGGTTTCGCAGTTCTAAAGAGTCATTATTGTATTTTTTGTACTTCATGGTTGCCTGGAAGATATCGCAGAAAGCGATAAGGCCGCCCATTATATATTTTGTAGTGTTTGAGTTATTTTTTTGTTATGTATGTTTGTGGTGTACAATAAAGTATATATAAATATAAATAAATTATTTTTTTTTTAAACCGGCCATGTGCGTGCCGGTCCACGCACAATGAAGGGATAGTAGATAGGGGAGTAGTTGGGACGAATTTATCCCAAACACAAACTTAACATGTTCTCCCATACATCGATATACCGTCAAACGCTGCAACATTGCCTCGCATACCCAACTTTGCCTATTATATGAATTTACCAATATCTTTTTAAATATTGGTTGTAGCAACTTCAAATTGTTGGTAGATATTTAAATCATTACCTGGCAATACGAAAAACCCGCCGCCATGTTTCTTTTCTTTGAAACCACATGACAGTGAGTTATCAAACGCAATGAGTGATAGCCGAACACAACATTGCCTAAAAAGAACACAACATTGCCTAGCATTGTTTCTAGTGATATAAGCAAAAAGTGGCTGTTTTGCAATTCTTATCCCTAAGTCCTACTAATAAGAGTAAACTTCCAGTGCAAGAATGATGTACTTAAGTCGTTTAGACGGTCAAAATTGTAGCAGGCAATGTTACAGTTTTGTGGCCCAACTTTGCCTAGTGATTAAGACTGTTATATTTCGAAAATGATACAGAATAATCATAGTTCTAAGTACACTGCCAATAACCATTAATATAAGCTTTATCCCCAACCTGAAAAGGGTGAAAATTGATTGTATTTTTTCGAAATATATCAATGTTACTATAAAACTACGGCAAAGTTGCAGCATTTTACCGGTACATATTATGTCACGATCAATTTTTCAACTGCAAATGTACGTTGGTCGACTATTACTCGTTAACTTGTAAAGCCTACTTAGCTGTGATAGTTTTCCTACTTAATACTACTGCCATGTTTTTTTCACTTATCCAAAAACAACTATAAGGCTGGTGGTAAAAATTTGCACTTTAAAGAACGCATATTAAGCAAACGAATCCCTGAATCAAAAAATGGTTTTCACAGACAAATACTTATGAACGGCCTATCCTACAATATGCCACACCATGGGAAGACGAGAAAAGAAAAACCACCCCCACTTTACGTGCAAGGTAGATAACCTATAAAAAAAATGTTTCAAGAATTTATTTTACTACTTTGCGAATAATATGTATACATACCTATGCCCAATTACAGCTTTCTAGTACTAAGAGTCTCTGAGCTAAGCCGCGGACAGACAGACAGACAGACGGACATGGCGAAACTTTATAGTTTTGTCAAGGGTTCCGTAGTTAACAAGGAACCCTAAAAAATAAATAAGCCCAAAAAGTTTGATCCACTGAACTCACGTGTCAAAATATTGTACTTCAATTATCAACCCCCTACTACCACCAACGGCGATAAAAGGGGGTGGTTGTAAAAAAAAACAATTTTTGAGGACATGCGACAATTCACCGTGATTCCCGGGGGTCTGATAGATCGGTGGTTGGCCTACTAAAGTTTTGATAAGCTAATTTATATTTCTATGTTTCGGATTATTTCTAGTTTTTATGATTGATATCTTTATAAATTGGGTAAGTTATGTGTATTAATAAAAGGGCAGCCTATTTATAGCCTGCGGGTCCAATATAACAATGCTTTCAGGTTGCTGATGGGATTGCCTCGCTACTGCAGTGCGTCAGCGATGTTTGCTGAAGCTCAAGTGAATGGCTTTCACGCCATTATACGTAAAAGAGCAGCCTCGCTGATGCGAAGGGTGAGGGGCAGTCCCAACAGCTACCTGAGGGTAATTGCAGACTACGTCCATAGTCCTGTTTGGAGGCATTGGATTGGGCTGCACATATTGTAGGCTGACTGGTGTTCTATTATTTGTTGTATTTGTGTCGTACTAACATAATTTTTAAGTCATCTTGATGTACTACTAACACTCTACGGACCGAAGAGTCTGAAATAAATGTTTTGAATTTGAATTTGAATTTATATAAAATCGAACATGCTGCGCGAGTGTCCGTAAGAAAGTTGAACGTTGCTTAAATTGTTAAAAAATATATCGTGGAAACCGCTGACAGCGCAAGGAGACGGCTTCTAGGAGGTCGTTTGACAGGTTAATTGTTTGAATAGATTCAACACAATCATTGTAATCTTTATAAAAATCTTGGAGCAGTGGTGGCCCAGTAGTAACCGCCACGACTTACGAGTTGTACCTAAGTCGTAAACTCGAACCCAGCAAGGCACTTATTTCATCACCACTGCTCTCAAAACGGTGAAGGAAAACATCGTAAGGAAACCGGCATGTCTTAGAGCAAAAAAAATCAAAGCCATGTGACATCTGCCAACCCGCGGGGTGGATTACGGCCCACTCCCTCTCACAAAGAGTAGGCCTGTGTCCCAGCAGTGGGAACATAGGCTGATTGTTATCCATATTATGTGGGTGTTACTGTGGGTGTTCTACAGGTACCTCTCTGCCCAACTCTTCGGGGAAACAAGGCCTGATGTAATGTAATGTAATGTAATGTAATGTATAAAAAAAATCTTAAATTCAATCACTGACAGACAACGCACTGCCTAAACGATTGAACTTTGAAGTATTTTATTTTGCACAAGAGTTCACATTTACACAATAAAGGTGAACACTAAGGTGCCATGTCCACGGGCGAGAGAATCGCGGCGAGTCTTGCCGCGCCATCAAATTCGCCGCGATGATACCGTTGTGTGGAGATTGCTTCATACAATTTCTATTGAATTTGATGTCACGGCATGACTATCGCCGCGATTAACTCGCCAATGTTGATGACGCCTTAGAAAGTATTTTTGAAAATTTATCCCGCAAAGGGATTAAGTGGGGGTTGACAGTTTGTATGGGCGTAAATCATTTTTGCCTATGAGAAATCTCATCGGGCACACGGCCTAATCTAATTCTTAATCTATCACATCGTAATTGCGATTTTGCGCAGAAATCTTTACGTGCATTACACTTAATAAATTATCTCTATTGGCGTAAAATTATTAAACTGAAATCAAAATGCAGATAATATATGTATTTTCGTATTTAAAAAAATGGAATAACCTTGACTTATTCATAAAACTACTTAATCAAACAAATAAGTTGCACGACACTGTTCGTCAACGCGACACCAAACTTATGGGATGAAAAGTTCTCAAGTCCGTGACTGGAAACACAAAATCATGGCCTTAGACACTTTAGAAAGCACCCAATGCTTTGGACGAGCTTAACTTGAGCTTACAAGTAGGAACTAGAACTCCAGTTTAAAAGAAGATTATTTTAACGATGGTTTGAATGACCAATGAGGCATCTTGATTGGTAAGAACTTGACTTATAGAAGGAATACATTGATTACCCATGTAAATAATTGTACGTTATTTTAGACGTACCTAATGTGCGCTTCTATAATTTCTAATGTGACGATATTATCGTGGACGTCTACGTCCACGTCCATAAAATTTATGGAAATACGTGCACGTTATAACGTTATCGTGGACGGAAATTTAAAAGCGTCTTCATAATTATATGTATTTCCATACATCTTACTTCCCTGTGTTATCGTGATGCCGTGACGTGGACGTGGATGTCCTCGATAATATCGTCACGTTAAAACATAAAAAGCGCACATTCTGTAATAACATGAGACTAGACTGATGTTATTCTAAAATTAACTACTACTTAACCAGGCTTTCAGAAATTAGAAGCTAAAAGTTTCCAATTGAGGAGAGAAAATACTTGTGGGTACTATCTTCTAATCTAATAGGATTAGAAGATATATTTTAAATAACACCTAAAAGTTTATACTGTGTGGGCGCTCTGAAATTCGCAAATCTCTGTTTGAATATCTAATGACATTGCCCATAAACTTCAGCAGAAGGAATTATTATTAATTGAAGCCAATTGTTTTTGCCTCTAATTATACATTTCTTAACAAAGCCATTAAAACTTTGGGTTGAACTCGAACTCTTTGGCTTAATATTGTTACCCATTTGTAGAATATCGGAAAGGTGAAAGGTCAGCTTATTACGAATTCAAATATTTTTAAACAGATTTATCAAATACTTTACTTTACTTACTATTATTTGTTTCAGGTAAGCACACAAACACGGCAGCATTCCAGTACAAAAAGGTCTGATGATATTCCACTTGTAGGACAACTAATAATGTAAAGTGTAATGTATCTTTACATTTTATGAAAAAAATGTCCCCATGCCACATCTGTCTGTCTGAACGCGATAAAGTCTAAAACTACTGCACGGATTTTCAGTTTTCAACAATGGGTGGAGTGATTCATGCGGAGTGATTTAAGTGTATAATTCATTTGTGTAGATTGGCTGAAATATGATGATTATTGTTGAAGATGTCGGAAAAATTCATGCCGACTGGGAGCTTTACTGGCGTGCGCCGCGTAAACCGTACGAGATACATAAAATGTATGTTCTACGTGATTGTACATATGTATAAATACAATCATTTGTATTTGGTACAACTTTGTACCCTTTGGCGTCGAGACCCTCGGTCCGTGGGGTCCCAGTGCGCATAAGTTATTTGCGGAAATCGCGAAACGTCTAGTTGATGTAACTGGTGACCGAAAAGCTGGCGGCTTTCTCGCGCAACGCATCAGCATTGCAATTCAGCGAGGAAATGCCGCCAGCATCGTGGTACAATGCCCCGAGGGCCTTTTTTAAGCTTAACTTAGTTTTAATTTAATTTAGTTAATGTTAATAATCATCTTGTAATTTGGTTATGTAAATAAATATTTTTTTATCATTTGTTATAGTGACATATTACTGTATTTTGACACTAAGAAGTATGTTGGTGGTTTTTAAGTTAACTCAGGGAACTTTATCTCTGTCTTGGGAATGTAGAAATTATGATTGCTATGATGATAGCATTAATATTAATGAGGTTATAATAGCTAATATAACAAATTGTAATATTAGTGACAAGTCTGTGTTGTCTAGCTATATTAACAACTTAGTGATTAATTATGAATCATCACGTTGTACGAAGGAGGATCCACATCCAGATACCAGGTCAGATAGGGTATTTCTCTTCTTGCGGAGGCTCAGATTTTACTTTCTGAGATTACCTCACTCACTGATCTATTACTTTTTTTTTTGGAAACATATACTTTAACAATGTTTGTAAAATATGTGAGCACCGTGTATCTATCACTTAATTAATTTATCTGTCATTGCTTTATTTTTTAATTATTTTTACCTATTGTGATATAGTAATTTTATTCTAGGTGCACCGTCTTCACATTTAATTATATAATTAATGTACTGATACTAAATATTGTAAAACGTTTTAAAAGAGTAGGTAACGGTGGAGTTTTTTGCCCATTCTCCGTCACACGAAACTCTACTTTTGGAAGGGGCGACTAGAATCAATTCCATTTTTTTTTTGTAAATTTGACGATCTAAAGTGCCTTTTATGTGCCTATTTGAAATCAATAATTTGACTTTGACCATGGGATATTTTCCGACATCCACGCGGCCGAAGCCGCTGGCAATAAAGTAATACCTATTATAAAGGAAAAAGTTTTTTTGTATGTTTGTTTGTAATGCATACACTCAAGAAATATTTCACTGATTAAAAAAATCTTTCACCATTAGAAAAGTACATTATCAGCGAGTAACATGAGCTTTTTTTTTATTTTTAAATAAGAAGACCTTACGAAAAAGGCAATAATGTAGCCCAAGGTTACCAACAATTTACCTATAAAAGTCATTATGTGGCGTGCGCTGCAAAATCTGTTGGTGATACATAAAATAATGTCATCGTTACCCACAAAAAAGGACGCGAGGTTATATGTGTAACTATTATATTTAAGTCACAATAACCGTTTTTTGTTCAAATTAGTCAATCAAAACACGGGTAGAATCAAAAGATGATGACATTCATATGATTATATTAATCCTTATCAAACGAAATAGTTTCATAATCAAGGTTTTTTAAGTAAATGTATCACACATCATCAGCCTATAATGTTCCCATTGCTGGGACACAGGCCTCCTCTCTGAGAGAGTGGGCCGTAATCCACCACGCGGGCCCAGTGCGGGTTGGTAGATGTCACATGTCTTCAAATTTTTGGTTCTAGGACATGCCGGTTTCCTCACGATGTTTTCCTTCACCGTTTTGAGAGCAGTGGTGATGAAATAATTTACACAAAGTAAAGCGCCTGTCCGGGTTCGAACCTACGACATACAACTCGTAAGTCGCGGCCGTTACCACTGGGCCACCACTGCTCTACATAAATGTATATTCCTCTTTAAATTATTCGAATCGGACCCTTCGTTTAGAAGCTACGACGGGGAAAATAATGATTTTAAAGTAAGAAAAATGCCGCGGTGTGGGCGAACAGCCCTACGTCTATTAGTTTTATTTTTTTGTTATTTTTTATTACTTTGTTATTACATTTTATTTATTTCAACACCCCGCGAGTGTTGAATTTTTACCTTACCCAAACCACCACCAGTCACCATCTGCACATGGCAGAGGGCACCGTTACCTCTGAAAAGACCGATCCAAAACTTCTGTGCAATGCTTGTTGGGAACATCCCTGGGGAAATTAGTAATATACCTACTTTATACGGGGTGATCTGATGAGATGGGTTGGTATGGGGAAATCTCAGAGAAAAAGAGTTATGCCCATCGTCCACGACGCTACTCAAAAGTAACGTGTTATAAATTCTCACCAATAAGTAACCAGAATGTCACAACACTAGTATTTCAACAGCGTTTCGTACACGACGCGACTTACTGACGCGTTATTAACTAGTTTGTGACTGATGGCGTCGTGTATGGATGGCTCGTCATTGAAATAACTACTAGTGCTGCGAAATTGTAGCTTCTAAATAATTGGTGATTTGAGTTTTTGCCTAGTTACTTTTGAAAAGACGGGCCTTAGAGTTGGTTCGTAGTTGGTTGGTGGTTAGTCCACCCAAAATAGATTTAAAAAAGGCTTATTCACGAAAATTATTTTAAATTGATCAAATAAAAAATTAACATAAAAAAAACTAAAACCTAAATCTATCTCGACTTTTCGTGAGGTTAAATTGGATCGACGCGTGGATGTAAGTGCAAAGTCAAAGTGCAAATAGTCTGTAGTGAATGAAAATGCCGACGAAGTTCGTATCAAACGTTGTACCTAGTGGTTACAAGGTCGTACTGTGAGCGAGTAGAATAAAATAGAGAGTTTACATGATATAAACTAACTCACAAATAAACACCAAAACTATTAATATTTATTATCGTTTTCATACCTTCTAACGTTCTACAATTCAGTAGGTAATCGCTTCCACTATCATTTAATTATGGAACGAACTGACAAGAACAGGAAGGTTTTAAATCTATGGGAGGCTCTGGGCACTTTAAGATACTAGAGCCTATTGAGAATTTAGTATACAAAAGCGAGTGAAGTTAGCTCGAATTGTTTTGCACCAGTAGCTATAACACTGGCAGGAAATAGAGGGCCCCATGGATCGTGGCGCCCAGAGCACTTGCCCAGAGTGTCCAATGGAAAAGACGGCCCTGGTCGAGAACCCAAATTCGCGTTAAACTAAATAATATTTAACTTGTCTTGGTGTCTACCTAGATACGTATAGGTATCGATAGGAGAGTATCTACGGTTTTATGATGTAATGTCATCTATACGCTTTCTAAATCTTCTGCTACACTTTTAAATTCGCTCCTAGTTAAACCTGTTCCTCTCCCAACAAAACCGAATAACGTTTGCTGCTCCCCAAGCATATGAAACTGACAAGATCAATATAAACAAGTTCAGACACTTTATCCCGGGATCGAATCCCGCGGGATTTTCGTATTATCACACACCGTTTTCCTTCACTGTAAGCCGGGGTTAACAGGCTAGTGATGGACTAGGAGATTTAAAGAATCATGAATTATTAACTTGCACATACAGGTAGTTTATAGGCTGTAAATAGCGGCTTTATCCATCATATCAGACCATGAACACGTTTATGACGAATGTGTATAAGTTATAAAAAATCTTACAGCGTTTTTATTAACTATTATTTCAAGCTTCTTGGTTTAAACTGTGTGTCTAGGTTTTGACTAATCAAGCATCTTTAAAAATTATGTAAATATACAGATCCAATAGAACATACGCCTGAATGACTTTAAATCGACCTACTTAAATCTACGAGTAACTACCTTAAAAATATAATAACTAATTCCCCGTCAACTTCAACATCAACTGCAATGTGTTCTAACTTAATTATTTGAACTTCTAATAGAGTGGGAAATGTGAGCTGACTTCTGTAAAGCGAGTTGAACTTGTGTGACAGAGTTTGTTTATACTATCGTGTTCTACAGTGACGTCTGCACTTTGAGAGTTCAGACTGTTTTTAGGGTTCCGTAGTAAACAAGGAACCCTTATGGTTTCACTGTGTCCGGCTGTCTGTCTGTCCCCGCTGTAGCTCAGAGACGCTTAGTACTAGAAAGTTTTAATTTGGGATAGGTATGCATACATATTAATCACGCCGACAAATTGGTAAAATAAGAACTTTAAAAATGTAATTTTTAGGGTACCGCCCTAAAAATGTCATTTCATGACAAGGAGGAGGCGGGATGGTTGAGGGAAAGGCAAATTTCGCGCCCTCTCGCCCCTAGCCGCCGCAGGAGACGCCCTGGGCGTCGGGAATCCCGGGCGGATTTCCGGCCACCGTAGGCGCGGGCTTGCGGACGGTGAGCAATGGGTAGCTCACCGTCCGGTAAGGACCAGGCCCGGGTCGATGCCTCCCGGATGATGCCTCGATGCCTCTGCCTCAAAGAGATGTCGTCAGCACAAATGTAGGGGTCCACTAGGGCCGATGCCTGGCGGGGTCGCGGGAAGGTACTAAAGGGTCACCGAGCCCCTGGCAACACAGGCAACAGGAAGGAATACGGGTGGGTTTTAGTCAGTAAGAGTCTGACACACCCTCCCGCTCCGTCCAGAGCGGAAGAAGTTATTTGATGATTTCCCATACAAAAAAAAAAGGGTACCGCCTTTGCACGTAATGTGATGATATTTTTTTTTCTCGTCTATCCCATATCGATGTATGGGAGAACATCTTTTTCAGCTACAATGTTAAGTTTGTTTCTAGGATAACTTCATCCCAAGTAATCCCAACTACGGAACTCTTCATTGTGCATGGTCCGACACGCACTAGGCCGAGTTTAATTATGTGGATCATTTACGTTCGTCTACGGTTCACTGGAAACACAAGTAGATAGATAAATTAAAAAATGTGTGGCTGAAGTCAGCAGAGTCCTGTGAACATTTTCGCATACTTCACCCAAGCCAGTGTAATCCACGGTTGGTACCAGTGTGAATCTCGTTGAACTCTTCATATCACAAGACATAAACTTGAAGTGTTCTCGTAAAGCTCGTGTCGACAAAAGTGTGTACCTAACGTTACGATTAGCCAGAGGGCTAGTTGTAAGTCACGCGTTAGTTTTAAAAAAAATATAGATAACATAAAAAATAAAGAGTAATGTAAGTAGGAGTTCCAGGTCGGCTTCAATTTCGCGCGGCTCGGGGCGCTCGGATTGTAGGAAGCAGGATCGGTAGGCAATAGTGGAGCAGGACGAGGACGGGGCCGCAGTGTCTTGCATCGAATAGGATCAGGAGACCTCCTCCTGTCGACATCCCTGTCCAGATGAGGAAAAGCTTTTAAGAATTCTCAGAGAAAAAAGGTTACGTTAAAGCATTTTATAACGCTTCACACTAGCAGGAGCGTGTTGGTGTCTCACGCCACGCGAGTTTAATCAGGAGTCAGAAGGCTTCTCAGGCTAACAGTGGGCTAAGAAGAGGGTGGCGTTGTCTCATGTCACGCCGATATAAAAGATAGCGGAGCAGCAGGAGGGACACGCTCAGCAGGAGAGTCGTCTTGGCGTCCTACAGCATGCGGGAGGAATGCCCCAGCGCTGTAGACCTCCCGGTTCAAGAGTGGTTGGCTGCGGCGGTTTTCGCCACGCGGTTAGAGTGGCCTCGACGTCAGAGGCCTCCCAGAGACGTAGGTAAGAGGGCGAAGATCAAAGAATTCACACACGTTTAGTTTTTAAATAATTGTATTTAGTAGATTCAGTTAATACACATCATCTTATAACCGAACTTATACCGACTTAAAACGGCTTAAACAGACTGAGTTAAAATGAGGCAAAACTGAAGTAAAACTCGTGTCAAACTGCCATAAACTGAGGTAAACTGATACTTTGCCAGGACTGACGGCCGCTTTTATAGTCCTTGTCCAACATTCTACACATCATAGTTTATATTTCAAACATAATTCAAATTACTTCATATTTGATTGTCGTCCAGAAACAATAAAACAGCTTACAGTGTAGACCTGACCTTACCACGCTAACTTTACAGTGGCGACCTGGCCTTATCATTTTAACTCTATAGCATAGAAAAAATAAATTTGACAGGTGACAATTTATGATGCAAATGTCAAAGAATAAAAATATTGTACGATTTTTTACAAAAAAGAGAAAACGAATAATATAAAATACAGTTTTGGATGTAAAAACAGACAAAGGTAACTAAAGGTTTGGTTTTCAGCGGTAACAGTGTTCAAAAATATGTAGTGTGAGTTAAATGAGTGTCATACGAGTTCATACTTGAAAACAGATTTAGGCACCGAATTATAACGAGAATTCATGGACACAATACAACATAAGGAGCTCCTTATGTGTTAAATATATAAATAGAATAAATGGTGTAGTTTTGTGTAGAAAAATACCACAAGTAATGAAATAAAGGTGTCAGACCATAAAGCTTTATTTTGTTGTTTTTTTTCTAGGCAACTAAATTAATAATGCCCTAATTGCAAAACAAAAAGTTGCAAAATCTTTCAACTTACGTTGTTACGTGTTAGTTAAAATATGTACCTACTCATCACATTAGTTTATCTACATAAATTTCCCTCTGTACTTACATTAAACCATCCCTTGTGTTTGTCTCCATCGCGACAAGAAATTCCAAATACGTTACATTTCGTCTCTATTTGTTCACGACTCCATTCCATTATACTGTCATATCACGCCGAGATTGTTTAAATGCCATACAGAAACAATTCAAAACGGGTCACAAACAGACACGGTAATTAAATTAAAAATGAAATCTCCATATTGTATGAGGAAACTTTGAGAGAGTTCCCAGTGAAACTTTATGTAAATGAGAACATACACAGAGGGATAATATTACGTGACTCCCAAGTTCAGCTGCTTCAATGCTTTGCTGATAAAATATAAACATTTGGCCTATTTTACTTACCTACATGCTGTAGAAAACTGTTTATTTCGAATTTATTTTATTTTCATTTTAAAGTCAATTTATTTTCAATTTTATATTAATTTATTTTCAATTTTATCTTAATTTATTTTCAATTTTATTTTAATTTATTTTCATTTTCTTTAAATTATTTTTTTTGTCTTCAATTATTCGTTTCAGTTTTATTTTAATTTTAATTTGTTTTTTTTTTAATATTTCGTATTAATGGATCGTGTAATGACTAACATAGGTTTAAGATAATGTATTAAAGTAATACTTACTTTAATAAATTATCTTAAAACTACAAAATATGGATAAAATTTAGTCTGAATTAAATGAATTTGTTTTTTTATTTTTTATTAAGTAACAAATAGTGCGTCGGCGAGTTATACAATTCTCAAGCTTTTGCTAGCTAATCCACGTTGTGTTTTAACTGGGCTTTGCTGTGCAGTCATTGAGATTCAGTTTCTACAGTAGCTAGTATTTTTCGACTTTGAGTGGACCATAACATAAAATCATAAATGCTGCCATGAACTTTCCAATTTCGTCCGTATTGTGATTTCCGCATTATACATTCTAAATTCTAATACCATACAATACATGAGCGTGCTTTGATAAAATCAAATGGAAAGACACGAATTCGTGGAAGAAGCTTATTACTCGTAAAGAGCTTACTCACTCCATGGTTTAAGTTAATACTCCTATGGGGTTTTTTTTTTTGAGGGTGGGAAATCATCAAATAACTTCTCCCGCTCTGGGCGGAGCGGGAGGGTGTGTCAGACTCTTACTGACTAAAACCCACCCGTATCCCTTCCCGTTGCCTGTGTTGCGGGGGCCTCGGTGACCCATAAGTACCTTCCCGCGAACTCCTATGGGGTGAATATTTTGGTTGCTTTGATGTGAAGTTAATTATTTATTTAGATAATCAGAATAATTACATTTGCCTATTTAATAAGTCGTGTATTATAATTTATAATTTTGCAACACGAGATAAACCATGCAAAAAATACAGAATCTGTTTATTAAATGCTAAAGTATCACTGCTGACCTTCAGACAAGACTCTTGCACTTCATTCATAGTTATGTCAAGTAGAAATATGAACTTCAGCCGATCTATAAAGGCATGAGGAACAGGGTGTAAATTCACTCATCCTCCATAGAAAAGCGAAGATTTTCCGACCAGACGGGAGTCGTGTCTAGTGGGCAACTGCCCGACGGTTGATGTCGGGATGTTGTATAAATGCTAGGCGTGCGGTAAACTCTGCTTGCGCGATGCAGGATTTTGCGTGACGTCAGTGTGATGCGTAGTTCGCATGTGGCTATGTAGAGGTCGCCGTTGATATATCCCGTCAAAATTAATCTCACCGTGAAAACTTAAGTGAATTGAGCTGTTATTGGTGTCATTCCTTAGCATCAGGTGGAATGAATGGATAGACCGGCTGGCAGTCCTTCAAATAATACCATACTCCTCCTTCTAAATGAATATATGAATAACCGCTGATCTCTCATTCGACATTAAATATAATGCATATAAGTAATAAGTATCTAACAAGATAGTGACAGCGCGTAGCGAACACACATCATATGAGAACAAGATGACATGTTGGGTATTATCGGGCTTATATCGCTGTTATTATAAGCTGGGTTTAAGAGGTTTAGATGCGGAGTGGACGAGGTAATAGTGGACTGCGATTGCTTGTTTACTATTTATATTAAACTATCAGGTATCTTCGGACTGGAAACTCAAATGTACCTGTAAGTGTGACTCATCCAGCTAACACCTGGAAGAAGACAGTAACAAAATTCTCATCACTAAAGTTCACTAAAGTAAAACGAGATACCCAACATAGCACTCAGTTTTCTGATTTTACCAAAAATGATTGGCATAATTGGCATAAAAAATACACTCATTCAATGCATTCAAAACTCAATTAGCCGAATATTTAATCACAAATAATACCTTATATACCTTTCTAAGAACTAAATGCATTGGATGGGTGTATCATAATTGCAACAGTGACGTCTGTGATGAACGTTATATTTATAATTTACTGGCTTTTACCAAAGTCTTCACCCGCTAGCAGGTCGGAAATTATCCCGCGGGAACGTACTACCAGGCTATTTTATTTTATTTATTTGGCTCATCAACAATTGAATACACTGATACAAATTTATGAGATACCTCCAATAGTCTATAAGCACAGACTAGTGTACCAATTTCTTACAGGTAAGCACATCATGCATTTCTTATATGTCGATTGATAGTGAGTGTCTACTTTAAATTAGATGAGTTCATTGAGAGAGTTGAGAGGATAACAATAATATGTCCTATGCCCTATGTCCTAATCCAGATTGTGGTGCCGAATCACCATAATCCGTCATACAACCGTTTTAGCGTGAAATCATAACAAACAAACTCACTTTCACATTTATAACATCTCAATTTCAGATTTTAAGCATTGTTCTCATGTAAGTGACTTGTGTCTTTTTTGAGAATGTGTAACTTTAAACTTAAATCAGTTTCAAGTGTATTGAAACAGCCTTAATAAGTGACAATACTTTAGTGAGTCCTGCCTGTCTATCCTAAATAAGCAACCCCACTAATACTATTCAGAAATGAGAGATGTAGAAGTAAAAAGATCACTCCTGTATAAATAACATCATCATCACGCTTATATTCCCCGAAGGGTTAAGCAGAGGTGTACCTATAGTACACTCACATTTCGTTTAAGTCCCCTATTAAGGGGACTGCGAGCCTATTGCCATCAACCGGATACAAATCCAGACTCCGGGCTGCTACTGAGAAATTCCAGTTGGAAAAATCCAATAACACTTTTACCCGACCCGGGAATCAAACCCAGTACCTCATTCTCAGCAGTAGCGCTTGCGACCACTGGACCAACGAAGCTGTCTCTTATATAAATGCCTTCTCCAAAACTTTTTCTTCACTCTCAGAACCTTATTACGTTATGGTTAATGAAATTTCATTTGGTGACGTGGCCAAGTTGCTTGATACACGCGTACCTAATACATGAAGTAACCAACAGAATAACATCGATTGTGGTAGAATATTAGTTATGACCAATTTTTGGTTATTATATGTTCTATAGTGTACAGACCCACTCAAATCCGTGTAGTTCTTTCATCAAAATCATATAATATAATAAAATATTATAATATAATACTATACAAAGTAAATATTCATGTCATTGTTTGTATAGAATGTTATATAGAATAAGAAAATATAAATAGCTAGCAAAATAAAAAGAGTAAAAAAAAAATCAAAATCAAAATACCATTTCAGACACCTACAATCTACATGGCCCTCACATTATCTGACCATGTTTATGTCTGGGCTTTAAAAGAGACTATGACCTCTAAGTTTGCTTCGGCCTTTCTTCTCAGAGTAGTCGGATAGGAAACGCCGACGTCATCTAGTTTTTAAAATAATTTAAAAAGTGTTTGGACAAACACTTTAACTCGACCACGTAACGTTCAACCTACTTACAGAAATAAAATAATTTAGATTAAAGTAATGTAATGTTCGTTAGTCTATTACTGCCCAAATAGTTGTGCTGTGAATTAATTGTTCGGTCTCTAAACGTATTAGATCCATTTCTTAAATATCAATTATAGTCCTTATAGTCCTATAGGAGAAAAAAAAGTGCATGAAATACTATTTAAAGCTGCAATTATGTTCAAAATTATTCATGCAAACTAGTAGTACGAGTACCATCATGAACGATGGTCTTATTTTTCATGCTCAAGATACTTAATTGAGTGTCACTCTAAGATGTAAATGGTTAGCACTTGATGCTTTCTAGAGGCGGTAGTTTATAGTATAGGTACTTGAAGCCAACGCCACCTATCGTCGGGTTAAAAAGGTTATGTAAATGTAATAAAGGTTGAGCTTGCAGGGGTTTTAAATATATTTGATTATTAAAAATCAATTGTTAATTTATGTGTTCGTGCAAGAAAAGTTATTAGCGTATCAAGGAACCAATTTCTTATACCTAGGAGTTCTTCATCATAATCAGCCTATAACCACCACGCGGGCCCAGTGCGGGTTGATGGATGTCACATGTCTTCAAATTTTCGGTTCTAGACAATGCCGGTTTCCGCACGATGTTTTCCTTCACCGTTTTGAGAGCAGCGGTGATAAAAGAACTTACCCAAAGTAAAGCGCCTGTCTGGGTTCGAACCAACGACTTCTTCGACAATTTGTAAGTCACTGTCGTTACCACTGGGCCTCCACCGCAGCACGAGTTCTTACCAAACAATATTATTATTTTGGTTATTCTCTGCGCAGAAAGCAGAAAGTACGCGGGCATCATAGCATCTAAATTAATTCACGCGCCAGAAAAAATGATCGATGACTCCTGCAGGCAAATTAAAAAGCAGTTATTCTTGCAAACAATTCAATTTTTATTGTGACAATTTTACCCTCACACATTTCTTTAAATTAATGTTCAAAGCACTTTTTTATTAAGTCTTTTCACTTTCTGTATTGTAAATAATACTTTGTCCTCTAGAAGTAGCCAAAACCTCTTGGCAAAGGTACAAATGTGCAGTCAACTGAAAATATATCTACTGAGAATAAATTAAAATATTTGTATATAAATAATTGTGTTGTCAGCTAGATGTAGAACAAAAACTTATAACTCTTAGTTAAAATCTATCATGGTGATTTTCTTTGGTCATTAAAAAGAGTAAATCATCTAGTCACAACAAAATTACGAACAACTTATTCAAAAAAATATTGGAATCTTCAACAGAAATATATTTTTTTCCCAAAAAGACAATAAAATGCTTGGAAACGTTTTGTAAATTGAGGAGCAAAACACCAAAAAATAAAACTAACAATAGCACCACAACACGACTTTAAAACAAAGCAAATTCAGGAGATTTTCCAGAAAAATCTAATAGGTTTAAACTTCAAAGAGTAGCAAAGGTTGCCAGTTTAAAAAACACTTATTTCAACAGTGTCATCGCATGACCTCGACACATTTTTTCATGACACTCTTTCATTTTCTTACCCCCGTAAATAAAAGCAATTCTGAATGTAATTCGTACTTAGAACTCGACACAATATCACTCTAGATTTATTTTCTCACCATTTCATGTCAGACATTTTTGATCCGACACTCGAGCTGAAATAAAAACTTTAGGGGACGTTAAACAGAGAATGACTCCTTTTTTAACGATGCCATAAAGGTTACATTACGGAATAAATAAATTGCGCACGCGGCAAGCGTGCTGTCAAAAATATTTTCACTGGCTTTCGACCCTCCAGCATCCAGTCAAAGAATTTTATGTAGTCTGTTTCGTTAGGGATTTATGAATGAAATATGAGGGGCCAAATGTTTTATGTTCAAGTTGTATGTACAAAGGTTAAAATATTAAAGGGCCATAAGACACATTGATGATCACAGTAATTTTATTATAACATGTTGCACAACGTGATATCACATGATTTCAAGTGAATTCGTGAGTGACTCAGCAACAAAATATTTATTCATAATTTTTTACTTGTTAAAATTTAAACGTGCTGTTAATTTATAGGGCTGCTTTTTTTAGGGTTCCTTACCTCAAAAGGTAAAAACGTAAACCTTATAAAATCACTAGTGTGTATGTCTGTCTATCTGCGTTAAAATTTTGTATAAATATGACTTTCTGTGACCCAAACACGGACGTGTACGTAAATAAATGAATTTTGAGTATGGGGACAAATTAGAAAAAATAAACTGTCGTATTATAAACTGTACCGTGTGACACATTAAATGAAAGAAGCTGGATTTTTAAGACGGGGCAGTAAGGGCAGCTACCTTAACCGTTGTAGCTACAGGAAAACGGTCTTAGGACACCATCCTTAACTTTTGAGACATTTTGATATGCATTCACAGATTTTGAAAAAAAATTACAGTCAGCAAGAAAATGGACAATTGTCTTTTTTTTCAAAACCTGTGAATGCAGATCTCAATGTCTCAAAAAGTTATGGTCGGTCTTTTAAGACCGTTTTCCTGTACCTACAACAGTTAAGGTAGCTGCCCTTCCTGCCTCGTCTCAAAAATCCACCCTGTATACATTTTATAATTTTAAAATAAATCGTTTTAAAGTTATTTAAGAAAATAGATGAAAATTGACCAGTATCTCCGAAACTACGGAGCCTAAATTTTTGAAAAAAAAATTGTTATATACTTATAGATTACAGGAAAACCTATAAGAAGTCTATGGTCTTATAATAACATGGTAAATCACTCAAAAGTACATTTTTTAATAAATCACTAAGCTTAGAAATAATTATAACTCATAAAAAATACAACAATTTTTGCAACCAAATGTCGCAAGTGAACCACTCTCCCCACATTTAATTCACGTCACGTCTTTGTCTACAGTGATAATTTCTTTAGAAGGAAAACGTTCCAGCTTTTAACTTCGCAATCCTGTTTACTTAGCGCGTGGTGTTGATAAAGATTTTATTCGATTTAAACTTCCTGTTACTTGTGGCATTGTTTTGGTTTACTTTGCGAAGTCACATTTTTAAGTGTATGAGGAAAAAGAAGTTAGCGAGCGTTAAGTGTTAGCTGTAAAATGGCTGTAAAGCTTAAGCCTCAATGTTTTAAATAAAGTAGGCATCGCGTAGACAGGGTGGTAAGTATATTATAATTTACTTAAATTAATAAGTCAATAAATAATCATTCTTTTCATAAATGAGAACAAAAAGTAAATTGCTTCGGTACATAAAATATCGCATCGCATCGCTGCAAAAAGTAAATCTTACGATAAGTTAATCCTCACAAAGCATAGTTGGTAAAATTGAAGTAAATAAAAGAAGCCCACATACAAAAATGTAGTTACATGGCAGTCTGTTTGTAGGTATTGCTCTCGGCATGGAGGAGCTTATAATTTATTATTAACGTGCCTTTTCTCGTAGCCTTGTTTACGATACTCCATTTTTGAGGTCATGCAGTGACATACCGCAGATTATTTATATAATAAATACAATATGAAATTCCTTGAAGGATTCTTGTCTAATTAAATTTCTAAACACAATAATTGAATGCAACATACCAACGGTCAGAGTAAAGAGTCGACTTCACACCGATGAACGCCCACCCAGCAGAAGTATTATTAGCAAAATCTATCTAGCCAGTATCTAGCCAGTTCAAAACAATAATAAAATATGCAGAACTTAAATCTTACCTTAATATTAATCTTTAATCTTACCTTAATTGAAAAGATTTTGCTTAGATGGTTTGGTCATGTTGAGAAGATGAATGAAAGACGACTAACAACAGGTATATAAAAGGCAGATGTGAGTGAAAACGATGTGTGTGGATGGGACGCTCCAGAAAGACATAGTGACCTCATTCGTGTTGTTCTTGAAAAAGGTCAGGTGTGTAGTACTCGCAACCGGCGTGCGTCTGTGACCAGATGTATGAACGTAAACGAAGCAAAAGGAAGGAGTATGTAAGGAGCGTAGCAGGTGGCGTTCTATAGTTTCTGCCCCATGGGAAGAAGGCGTGAGTTTATTATGTGTATGTATGTGTAAATCTTACAAGTGATAGGGATAATGATCTGGTATCCATTAGATCAGTATCTACAGAGCATTACAAAATTACGAAGACAAAGAGCATTTTTTTTTTGTGCGTTACCAAATAAATTATAAATGACTAAAGAAAATATTTTTCCCTGTTCAATGAAATTTAAATTAATTTGAAAATATTCAACTCTGAAAAGACTAGCTCTGATGTTTCCATAAGATTTACGACCTGAACTTGTCATAAATTATGATGATAAAATGCCGCTAATTTTCGGTTGGCGGGTGGAAAATAAGTGGCGGCCCAGTGGTAACGGCCGCGACTTATGAGTTGTAGGGTTCGAACCCGGACAGGCGCTTTACTTTGTGTAAATAATTTCATCACCACTGCTCTCAAAACGGTGATAGAAAACATCTTGAGGAAACCGGCATGTACTAGAATCAAAAATTCGAATACATGTGACATCTACCAAACCGCATTGGGCCCGCGTGGTCGATTACGGCCCACTCCCTCTCACAGAGAGCCTCCTCTCTCTCAAAATAAATATTTTTTTTTTTAGAGGTTTCCTAATTTTTTCATACATTGATACAAGAAGCTAAGTATGCAAAGTTATAACTGGAACGTTACCTATAAGTTGGCTTAAAGCATTCATCTTTATTGCATTGTATGAATTTGCGTTATGACGAAGAAAATTATTTTAATACCAAGTTCATGAAACATAAAATGGCACTCTTCTAAAATCGCCTACTCAATTCGTATTTTTTTCATAATTAAAACTAAGACAAAGGACTTTTCCAAGTGAATTGTTCAAGAAAAGTCATTAACACAATGGTGAAAGTCAGAAATTAAGTCGATACCAAAAAATATGAATGAAAATCTTTTTCTTAATTTTAAAAGGTTAGTTAAAAGTTAAGCCTGGGTTTGGTGGATGATAAAGTAACAAGCATAATTATGGAGATAAATTTGTTTTTTTTTTTTACAAAAAACAGTCTCATTTTTAACCTATTTAGGGATTAAGGTCCTAGGATTCGCCAGCACTTTGGCCTCTGCTCATTGTTAATTGGATAAGGTACCCCAAATCATGATTAAAGTTGGTACTTTGATAGTTATCACAAAATATAAACGAAGAACAACCAAATAAAATAAAATCCCAAATATTATATTAAACTAAAACATGGTTCAACAACCCGTCTATTTTCCCTAGCATTTTATTCAGACAATCGTTCAAATGGCCCAATCTTGCTTACAGTGAAAAGACTAACAAAACATTTACTAACAATATTTCGAAGTCAAGTTTATTTAGCAATAGACTAGCGTCCCACCCTGACTTCGCGCGGGTGCATTCTACTGATGTCGCGATATTATGTGAAAACATTGATCTTTTGTGCTATATCTAAGTCAAATATTAATTTTCTTCCTTCTCAACTTTCCCACCCTCCTTATATTATGTCTTACTTGCAATATCTATGTATGTTCTTCACACGCTAAAAATCTGCGTTATTCTAACAATCTTCTCCTACTCTGTCCTTCTCATACTCGTACTTCTGACTTTGTTCGTTCTTCCTTTCATATTCAGTCCATTCTTCTCTGGAATGCGCATCCTCTTGATATCAGGATGGCCACCAGTCGGTATCATCTCAACTCTTTTCATGATGAATTTATATACATATGTATATATCTATAATAGAAAATAATAATAATATATTATAGTAAATATGTATGTATGTGTATTATAAATTTGTAACCTATTTATGTACCTACTTTATTATTATTATCTCCTCTCAATCAGAGCACCTGCCATCTTAACTCTTCACCACCCTTGGTTGACTGGTAGTGAAGGCCGGAGACATGAAGTCCGCCTTTGTGCCTTATTCTGTGCGAGAAGTTTAAATAGATAATAATGTTTTATACACTTAAACCGTCCGAAGTTTTCGCAATGCATGCTCTAACTAAACGATGATGATAACCGTATCAGAATTCATTCCTAAGTTTAGAAAAAATAAAGGAACACACCCACAGACACGAAAAGCGGCTTTGCTTATACGAAGTTTATTTAGCATGTGTGCCGCGTCTAGGTTTTTGCATAAACTCCATGCAGCGAAAATGACGGGTATTGGATTTCCATGCATAATGTACGAGATTGTATTGAAGGATGGCAGATAAGTTTGTTTTATAGCTTAGAGCTTCAGTCTGATGTTGATGGCAGTAGAAGCTTCTGGTTAAAATGGAGTGTTTTGTATCTATAAAATAAAATTGAAGTGTCTGTTTGTAATGTCAAAATAACAGCTTTTTACTAAATGCATTTGAAAGTATGCACGATACTTACAAAAAAAAAAAAAATATCCACTCTCCCCACTCCTCCTCTCTAGCTATTCCTCAAAGACCTACTTATTACGCCGCAACTGTGTTGGCGTAGCCAATCATGTGTCGCCTTAGCTCATTCTTTTCAACTTAAAACTTTATAAAACTCAACATTTTTCAATCCAATAATATCAACCCACACGTTTCGCTTTATCAGTGAGTACAAGCAATATCTAATAAACATTTTCTCTATATTATTTTCTTAAATCTATGCGTACAGACCCCTGTAGGCCTTGACCATAGCATAACGTATATCCTCGCATAAAACAGGCTTACGTTCTTATTGCCAAATGTTCCTGCCAAGTACACGGAGAACTAAAGCTGGATGAGTTATGTCCTTTGTGGTCGTAGATTCTCGATTTGATAGTCCTTTTAGTTCACAATTTTATGATTTTAGGGCTGTGTTCCTTCGTTGTATGAGTAGAGGCTTTATTCCTCGCTTTGAGATTATTTTACATTGAATTTAGTGGACGGGTTCACTGCAAAAGAAATTTTGTACTTTTTGCTTTCCGTTAATATTTTGCATAGTATTACTTAAGTCCAACTGAGGCAGGAATATAAAAGGCTCCAGTCAATTTACCTCAAAAAGCGAAAAAAAACATTTCTACACCATTATTATTTTTCATGTCTATTCGATTTTTTATCGATCTATGTATAAGGAAGTGCTATACAAGATCTAATACGTGTTGGAAAAGGACCCACGTGTCAGAAAGGTGTTGAAAACTTTATGTATAGGTAATTTTAAGGTTTAAAATCATTTGGAGAAATTTGACAGATTGCCGCCATTTTAAACCAATCACATTGGCGGCTTTCTCGCGCAACGCATCAGCATTGCAATTCAGCGAGGAAATGCCGCCAGCATCCTCGGTACAATGCCCCGAGGGCCTTTTTTAAGCTTAACTTAGTTTTAATTTAATTTAGTTAATGTTAATAATCATCTTGTAATTTGGTTATTGTAAATAAATATATTTCATCACAGATGGTTATAAATTATATTGTTATATCATTTCTAATTTATGTTATAATTAACAAATCTAAAGTAGTGAAGCCGTTTTAAAACTTAATAAGATAATTTTGCAATTTAGTATGTACTTATTTGTAATCGAAAAGTAAAATCTGATGTTACATTAACTTAAATTTCTGAAAATCGTTTGAAACTACTTGTTACTTGTATCATATGAATTATAATTTATAAATTAATCATTTATGGTAATGCTAAATTAATAAACATTTGTTTTGGTTATTCAAAAACCGCAAATCATAACTTGTGTTTGGATTACCTACTTTTCGTCTAATCCTTGTTTGTGATAGTAATATTTTAAGTCACAATAAAAACCTTTGATATAGAACCACTTATGTATCGAAATAGTATATAATATCAAGGAAATATTTTAAGTACAAAATTTTTTAGGTGAAAGTAGTTTTAGTTTCGTTCGGAATTGATTGTTCATCTAGGAACACTGCGACAGTTTAGAAAAAGAATTAAATCGAAGATTAATTTTATATGATGCTACATATTCCAACACACGCACAGCATTTACATTATATAATACTTGCACATCAAATATTTCATACTACTTTAGTAAATATTTATATCACTTTTGGCTATGTGGCCAAAATTTTATATAGTCTAAGAGCTGCCGACCATAGAAATATTTATGGGAAATATGTAATTTTTTCTTGATGTTTATGCAAATATTAGAATGGAGTTCAATTGAGTGTGATGTGTAGTTGCTTGTGTAGTTGGGCTGGCAGATTACTTTGCTTGATTAAAATAAGAGACTGGATCAACTACTTATGAATCAGTTCACGTTTACACCATAAAATGGAGGAACGATGGCAGTCGTTTTGTTTATATGAGTACTTTTATGAATATTTCATGGAATAATTTTTGTATACTTTTTCAAATACTTATTTGCAATATTTTTATGGTGAACTATGCTAAGAGTTTATTGCTTATAAGTAACAAAAAATGTGTGCGCTCGGAGAACCCCGTCAAGAACAAAGTTCGTTGTCACGTTGATTTAAAACAAAAACTAAAATTTTGACACTTGAAACTGGATACTATGATACTGACTTTTTCTTCGACGTTTTTTTTAAGCTCACATAGACTGTTTTACCCACCCACTACAAGTTTTTAATACAGAGCCATCTATTTTAAGTTTTTAGAAGGTTAGTTAGAGGTTCTTAAAACTTATACTAGATGTATCTGTATTAAAAACGCGTATTGAATTCATATTAATTCAAGTCGCATGGGCTGCATAACGCTTTTTTCTTACGTGACGATTCCTACCAACTCTACAACAAGCCGCGTTTTAGAACTTCGTTTCAATAAGAGCGAAGTTATTAGAATTTGAACAATGACTTTTGACTACCGGCAAAAAAATAAAAGCTTGGAAAATTGTTGGTATTTGCAACACCTCCTCTCCTATTCACTGTTCCTTCATACGGTTCATAAATCTTTTTGTTTTATTTTCCCTGCATTTTAATGATCCTGTTCGTTCAATGCTGTCTTTATAAAAGATAAAAAACGTCTTCTCATTGCATTACAAAATTACAAAGACAGGATATAAAACGACAATAAGATGCATTTCTGTTTGTAGGACAATATGCATTCGGGACTTCGCACTTAAACATTTTTTACTAAGTACTTAGGATACCTATATTTTTATGTAGTATTTATTGATATTACGCCTTAGTAATTTTCATTTACTAAATAATTAAGGCGTGATAACGAATTGAACTATAAACGTCACATTTACAAGTATCAGACTTGTAAATAATAACAAAAAAATATTTGAATTTTATTGACATATTAAGTTACAGAAACTTGTTTGAAGCCTCTGACTTCTGAACTAGGTGTACCTGTATGTTAGGAGTCAGTCAGTCAAATGTGACGTTTGTAGTTAAATTTACCCTAACTTTAGATAGAGTAAACATTTAAAACAAGAAAAGCTCGTATGGATGCAGATGAATAAGTACCAGTAGGTATTTTACATGGAGCAACTGCCTATCTGTCATCCACAATCCAGTTAGGTCATCATCATCATTCATCATTCCAGCTGAAAGACGTCCACTGCTGGACATAGGCCTCCCCCAATAGGGAGGGTTTGCCATAATCGCCACGCTTGGCAGGCGGGTTGGCGATCGCAGTATGGTGTTAAAATGCATAGAGAACGCTGCTGCCCATTCTCTAGTAGTCTAGTCCCTTAGTCGCCTTTTACGACACCCACGGGAAGAAATGGGATGGTGCTATTCTTTACGTCCGGCACCACACGGAACAGTTAGGTACCTACTGGGTAACACGATACCTTGTTGAGACTGGTTGGTTACTTTGGTGGGTGTTGGTTGTAATGAAAAACTCAGTCAAATTCTTCATTATGTTCGAAATCCGCCAGAAAAAATGTCATAGAATTTATAAGGATTTATAACATAGTACGAATACATACCGCTTGGATTAAGTCATTCTTTTTTAAATCGCGAGCGTACAACTTAATCCAGTTCATTTATTTATGAAGGCTTGCGATTTCAAAGCCGGCTTCAGCTACAGCAAAAAACTTAGGAAGCTTAAAATTTTGTATTGAAAATTAAGCACGTTGTTGAGTTTCAAGTTGACGATAATAAGTTCTTTAGACATGCTAAATAATTCCTTTTATCGTTAAACAGCGCGTACTCAATACCAAATGCAGTAAATAAAAGTAAGTTTCTCTTAAGAGGTCCAGTACGTTTTATTCTAATAATAATTCAGCTTTTAAAATTAAACACTAAAACCGAAACCCAGTACCATTTAAAATGTACCAACTCAAATACCATTCGCACACACATCACATAATCCTTTCAACAATATTCCAACGTAAAAACGAATAAAAGCCACTTAAAAAGACTACAAACACTCGTCCAACATGTTCCATACGGCACAAACGCAGTAATCCTGAGTCCCTTCACAGTCCAGGCAGCGAATAAGCCCCTTTATCTGAACCATGCAGGGTACGGTCGCCAAAAATCTCCAACGTTCAGAATACGACGAGTAAGCTTCATGTTCACTGAAATTCAGATAACATTCCGGTTCAGTATTGCGACATGTTTGCATGAATATCTTGAAAATAGGTCATTGTTCTCTTTATTTGGTGAATAAGGATTTTTTGGGCAATTAAAAATGTAGCAGATAATGTAGTGTTAGGCGGTTATTAACGCTCGTGAGTGTGAAATATTTTTCGAATATTTAAGCATGTGAGTGCCGCAGTCAAACCATTTACGGCTGACAATGGCGCCGATTCCCTTGTTCACAAACTAAACTAAATTTAAGTTCAGTGCATCTTTTTCTTTCTATTTCATTAAGAAAAGGACAGAATATACATTTTAGTTTAGTCCTGTCAAATTAATCAGCGCTTGACGTAAATTGACGTAATTTTAGTAGGCAAGTTTTTAATCACGTCTAAACGTGTATAGAGTAGTGACAGGCGCTGATTAATTTGACCGGACTAAACTAAAATTTATCTTCTGTCTTTGTCTTAATGAAATAGAAAGAAAAAGATGCACTGAACTTAAATTTAGTTTAGTTTGTGAACAAGGGAATCGGCACCATTGCCTTGGGAGAGAATATTATATATAAGTATGACAATCTTTACGGTTAGCTAGGAACCCGAAAGTCTGCGAAACTTACAAAATTGCTAAAACGGTGTGATGGTGGACGGTGCAGTTGCAATATGTCCAGAGGCAAGAAGCGGCGAGGTACGCTTGTTTTATGCCGGTTTTTCTGCTCCGCTTTATTGCCTTCGTCTCCCCATGCACGATATTTTGCAGAAAGATAAAAATATTGATAGGTCCAGTGCCTATTTTCGTTTTGGTTATATGGCTTTGGGCAAGATACTTACTTGATTGTGACATCTGGATGTGTCATAAAAGTATCGTAACCAGCCTATAATGTTCCCACTGTTGGCCCATTTTTTCTCACTGAGAGGAGGCCCCTCTCAGTGAGAAGAAGTGGGCCGTAATCCACCACGCGGGCCCAGTGCGGGTAGGTCATAAAAATATAGTGACTTCTAAATAGGTATATTATTTGAGTGGGGTCGTGTATCAGTTGTATCCACTTGTACGCTGTATAATAGAAAAATGATGCAGAAGATTATTTTTTTGTGGATTTACTGAGCTAGAAGGCTGTGTATGTAAGTAGGAACAAAATACCTAATCAAAAATCGTCCTGACCAACGTGAAATAAAACGAGTTAGACCAATTTCAGCAGTGCAGAGCAGTGGTGGCCCAGTGGTAAAGGCCGCGACTTATGAGTTGTAGGACGTAGGTTCGAACCCGGACAGGCGCTTTACTTTGTGTAAATTAATTTATCACCACTGCTCTCAAAACAGTAAAGGAAAAACATCGTGAGGAACCATGCATGTCCTAAACCAAAAATTCGAAGATATGTGACATCCACCAACCCCCACTGGGCCCGCGTGGTGGATTACGGCCCACTCCTTCTCACAGAGAAGAGGCCTGTGTCCCAGCAGTGGGAACATTATAGGCTGATTATGTAGACCAATTTCAACCGCCAATAAAAAATAAATAATTAAAAAAATTAAAAAACGCGCCTGCCTTGTCAAAAAGTGAATTACAAAAATTGAACTAAATAATTAAAAACAAGCTAAACGTTTTTGAATTGAATACTGTTCATAGCAGTCGGGGGACGGTTCCTTGGAACAGTTCTTTACAGGTCCGTCGACTTCGCTGAAAATATTGGTATTGAGTTCAAAATCGTTTAGCTTGTTTTAAATTTTTTAGTTAAAAGTTTGTAATTCACTTTTTGACAAGGCAGGCGTGTTTTTTAATTTTTTTAATTATTTATTTTTTATTGGCGGTTGAAATTGGTCTCTCCAGCCACTCCAGCCACTCCTCAAAGACGGGACTTATCGCCGCAATCGTGGCGTGCCCAGCACTGGGTTGCGACAACCGTACTTTCCATGACGCCATGAGATCCCGCCGGAGCTCCGTCCGCTGTGCCGCGATTTCTCGCGGCAGCGGACTTACGCCCCGGCGTTTCGCCTCCTCGCGCCACTCCCATACGTGCGCGAGGACTTTTGCCTCCAGATCCCATGGTGGCAATCCGGCAAGGAGGCTCGCTGCCTCACAGGAGACCGTGCGGTATCCTCGGACCATCCGGATGGCCATGACCCTTTGGGCCGCGCTCAACCGGCGGGCTGGCCGCAGCGCCAGAGAGCGCGCCCATACAGGAGCCCCGTAGAGGGCCATGGACCGCACGACCCCCGTGTAGAGCCTCCGGCAGGAGGCGTTTGGATCTGATGGATATGAAGGAAAGAAATAAAATCGAGAGTTAATGATTAAATTTTCTTTATTATATTATAATATCTACCTATACAAGTTTATAACATATCATCATCATCATCATCACTCTCCGTACTATCACAACTGTCGTCGTTTCGTACATTTATTATGAATCTTTCAGTCATTGCTTCCACATTTCTGTCCATGGCATCCATTTTGGGCTCGACTATTTCTATGACATGCTTTATACATTTTTTCCATTTCTCTGTGTCAATATTTTGAATTGATTCGTTTAATACAATTTTTATTCTGCCATTTTGTGTGTTTTCATGTGTGAAGCTACATTTCCTTTAACTTGTGCCCACACTAGCTCAATTGGATTGAATCGCAATGATACGGCGGCGGCAGTCTCAATACAGTTTTGTTTTGTGATTTTGCCATTTCGTCTATAATGCAAGCGTCGTATCGCTGTCTATGATATTTAACGATGTTAAATAAGATAAGATATCTCGGTAGACAAAAAAGCCCGCCGTTTTATTTTCTCAGCAGGTTATTCGATATCCGCCATTATCGCACTATTTCAGTTCACAATGAAAAGTTCTTTTCTCAAGCCGCCAAGTCGTCAAGAAAGCAATCAATCATAAAATCCAATACACCAGCCGGTTCACAAGTTGAGCATACAGTCACAAGTAAGAGCACGTCTGCACAGTACGGGAAGTATGAGTAGACTAAAAAGTACTCGTACTGTGTACACCGCCTTAGCGTTTATCACTGACCAATCGCAGTTTAATCACGAATTGATCAGGTATTGAAAATAGTGTTGGAGCTGCTGAAGATTTTAAAAACTCTATTTGCATTGTATAAATTCAATCTCTTAGTATTGTATAGCTAAATAGCACATTGTTATGTGAGTACTATGTGCTATAAAGCTGCCATTTACTGGATACGTCTTTCATTGATTTGAATGTGCCGTGGTGGCTGTGAGTATGTCGTGCTCACTCTCTTGTCTCGCTGATGGTGGCGCGTGTGTTGGATCATTTAGCTCCCTTCAAAATGGTTGAGCTGAATGGTGCTGATCCACGCGTTATGTTCGTGAACGGGCGCCGTCACGGCCTATTTTAATTTTAATTTTTGAATTGCTTTTTTTTGTTGTAATCTTTTTATTACGGACGCTTTTTACGTTTTGCATCGTTCTCACATGTATAATTTCAAAATGAATGATGTAAACAATATTTTGTAACCATAATACGTTGATTTAAAAGAGTGTCCGTGGAGTTTCTTGCCCGTTCTTCTCCATAGGTACCTACTACGCTTTGGAATGGGCAACTAGCTTCGTCTTTCTGACTGACTGACCGAACTCTTGACAATTCAAAAGTGCCTGTAATTGGTTTATTTGAAATAAATGCTTTGAGTTTGAGTTTGAGTTTAACTTATTAACAGAATTAAATTCAGTTTTTTACTAAGATAAAATGACTACACGAAATGAATTAAGTTCAATAAATGTACAAAAATCATAATGAAAGTTATATTGAAGCGAATCAAAATGATTCGCGTAACATTGTTGCAGTACCTACTCTCTGGATGGGTTGCACTCGGGTCGATTCCCTTCATTGAAGCACCTTGTGATATACGACATTTTTCGTTTTGTTGTCAGGTGCGAAAACAAACAAAGTGGGTGG
Organism: Atethmia centrago; assembly: GCA_905333075.3. Lineage (NCBI taxonomy): Eukaryota > Metazoa > Arthropoda > Insecta > Lepidoptera > Noctuidae > Atethmia > Atethmia centrago. Next base: position 6,446,018 of record HG995375.1, read on the forward strand.
TTTGCATACACGTGAACATGCTACGCATAATTAACGGTGATAGAAAGATTCATTTTCTAGATTGAGGCCACAAACACTCAAGGATTGGCCTTGTGATTTGTTGATTGTCATGGCAAATCGGAAATTGAATTCGTTGCAACTCTAATAGCATATCGGCTGGTATCATCAGGGATTTCTTGTTCATCTGCAGTGGATTGATTCACAATATTCCGAAGCCTAATTGCATTACGGCTTTTTTGTGAAAGATTAGATCTTCTGGCTCGCGGCAATGTTAATAACGTTGGAAATTTTATCACACAATTCAAAATAACATAATCAAGCAATTATCGATACTCGCTCAATCACAAATGTGATAACCTCACAAAGTTGACATCTTCGAAGGCAACTTACCGTTTGAAAATCACGATCGAAAAACTTTTATTTCCACCAACTTCCGAAATCAAAGTAATTTTTCACTTTCTGGTGTTTCTCTTGGAAGTTGGTAGTTTTTTTTTGTTTTAAGTTTTTATTTTTCACTTTTCAGTTGTGTACCTACCACACAAATTCGTAAATAACAGTGACAGAAGTTATTAAAACATCATCCACATAGACTAAGTGGGAAAAATACTTATTATTGAAGCTAACTCAAACACAGTTACTGCAGTTACAAGCAAAGTTAATAAAAATGTTATGGGACCACGGTGAAAGCTTCCTCTACCAAATGCAAAAAATAAACTAAAATCGGTCTAAAATTGAAGAAAAACTCGATGAACATTCATTATTCATTAAAAAAAAACCTAGTAGAATTATTAATTCACTGGAGTAATCTGACATGTGCTAGCTGTCACTTTGTGTAATAAAATGGTCATATTTATTGTAATGTGATCGTTCAGTTTAATCGATTTATATAAGTGTAAAATAAATGTATAATAATAAGTGTAAAAGTCTAGAATACAATAGTTGTGACCATTTTATTACACTGTCACTACAGCTAGCACATGTCAGATTACTATACTGAATTAATAATTCGAGTTTACTGACGAACATAGAACCTCCGCCGTTTTGAAGTCGGTTAAAAATAGAATTCAACACCAGAAAAATTGATCGAAATGAAATGAGCAGCGAATTCAAATTGAATTACTAACGAATCCTCCTAGAAAATCAAACACACAGTCCAAAATTACCAATTGGATTGATTGTCGATGCTCGCGCACAATGACATATGACATAACCTTTCACAAAGTGCACTTCTTCAACTGAACTCACCTCTATCAAACCACTTTTTACTGATTTATTTCAGAAAAAAATCGTTTGTAGAGAATTAATTGAATCGGCAATAACGGTCGAAAATTTGTGAAAATTCGAAAAAATGCTGAGAAAACGTGGCGCAACGAAAGGACCGCGCAACTGAATCAGGTAGTTACTTCGTAATAATTTATCTTTATATTGGTAAAAAAATGGCTAAAATCGGTCCAGTACTTTCGGAGCTTGTTTGGTATAAACAAACTAACAATCTTTCCTCTTTATAGTATTTGACATTGTTTGCTGCACTTATACGTGTAGTAAACACCAAAGATTTTGATTTTATTACCACTGACATGCGGTGGATCTGTGGGTCGACTATACAATCCCCTTGTGAGAATTACTGTTCGTCTATATTGTATACACAGCCTAAGCAAAATTGAGTAATAAAGTCGCTATTGTGTTTGGATTTGACGTGCGATCGATGGCTATGAAATGTTCCTTTCATTACCTGAGGCTCTGAAGTCTGTACATGACGGTTTTGTAAGACATATAAATAAACTCTTTGTTCTACGAGTATTATATTTTCAGATGAATTTATTAAAGGAATACAGCTTCCTTTTTGTTACAATATACTGGTTCAATAATATTGTTTGTAGGGAAAATGCTTTAGTGTTTTTATTAGGTTTTCTTGGGTTAAAAAAACTTTACTTTGATATTTTTTTCTGGGAATATTACAGTTTCACTTTGACCAGAGTCGTCGTTTTTTACACGACTGCACAAAAAAAGTAGTGTTATGTTTTCAGGGTTCATGTATGTTTGTGAGTTACTTTATTCCACCATAACTTCTAAACGGCTTAAAAAAAATAAAAAACAAAAATAATAAAAAAAAATAAAAAACACGCCTGCCTTGTCAAAAAGTGAATTACAAAAATTGAACTAAAAAATTAAAAACAAGCTAAACGATTTTGAATTGAATACTGTTCATTGCAGTCGGGGGACGGTTCCTTGGAACAGTTCTTTACAGGTCCGTCGACTTCGCTGAAAATATTGGTATTGAGTTCAAAATCGTTTAGCTTGTTTTAAATTTTTTAGTTAAAAGTTTGTAATTCACTTTTTGACAAGGCAGGCGTGTTTTTTATTTTTTTTTTAATTATTTTTGTTTTTTATTTTATACCTTCTATGAAAAAAAGATATTTTTTTTAAAGGTTTTTTTGTAGGACATTGAATAGTACCTATTGTTATATTTATTTAATTTCTAGTGTATTGTAGTATTAGTGAACGAATGCATACTGAATACTTTTGTTTTATACTAAGTAGGTAAGCTCTAAAAAAAAAAATTTTTTTTTCATGAACCACGCCCCCATTATATTTCTTAAATGTTCGTGCCTATGTTACCCGGGATAACGCAACGCTTCTAACGAGACCACATAAATTGATGTCGGTTAAGCCGTTTAGAAGTTATGGTGGAATAAAGTAACTCACAAACATACATGAACCCTGAAGACATAACACTACTTTTTTTGTGCAGTCGTGTAAAAAACGACGACTCTGGTCAAAGTGAAACTGTATTATTCCCAGAAAAAAATATCAAAGTAAAGTTTATTTAACCCAAGAAAACCTAATAAAAACACTAAAGAATTTTCCCTACAAATAATATTATTGAACCAGTATATTGTAACAAAAACGAAGCTGTATTCCTTTAATAAATTCATCTGAAAATATACCTAATACTCGTAGAACAAAGAGTTTATTTATGTCTTACAAAACCGTCATGTACAGACTTCAGAGCCTCAGGTAATGAAAGGAACATTTCATAGCCATCGATCGCACGTCAAATCCAAACACAATAGCGACTTTATTACTCAATTTTGCTTAGGCTGTGTATACAATATAGACGAACAGTAATTCTCACAAGGGGATTGTATAGTTGACCCACAGATCCACCGCATGTCAGTGGTAATAAAATCAAAATCTTTGGTGTTTACTACACGTATAAGTGCAGCAAACAATGTCAAATATTATAAAGAGGAAAGATTGTTAGTTTGTTTATACCAAACAAGCTCCGAAAGTACTGGACCGATTTTAGCCATTTTTTTACCAATATAAAGATAAATTATTACGAAGTAACTACCTGATTCAGTTGCGCGGTCCTTTCGTTGCGCCACGTTTTCTCAGCATTTTTTCGAATTTTCACAAATTTTCGACCGTTATTGCCGATTCAATTAATTCTCTAGAAACGATTTTTTTCTGAAATAAATCAGCAAAAAGTGGTTTGATAGAGGTGAGTTCAGTTGAAGAAGTGCACTTTGTGAAAGGTTATGTCATATGTCATTGTGCGCGAGCATCGACAATCAATCCAATTGGTAATTTTGGACTGTGTGTTTGATTTTCTAGGAGGATTCGTTAGTAATTCAATTTGAATTCGCTGCTCATTTCATTTCGATCAATTTTTCTGGTGTTGAATTCTATTTTTAACCGACTTCAAAACGGCGGAGGTTCTATGTTCGTCAGTAAACTCGAATTATTAATTCAGTATAGTAATCTGACATGTGCTAGCTGTAGTGACAGTGTAATAAAATGGTCACAACTATTGTATTCTAGACTTTTACACTTATTATTATACATTTATTTTACACTTATATAAATCGATTAAACTGAACGATCACATTACAATAAATATGACCATTTTATTACACAAAGTGACAGCTAGCACATGTCAGATTACTCCAGTGAATTAATAATTCGACTAGGTTTTTTTTTAATGAATAATGAATGTTCATCGAGTTTTTCTTCAATTTTAGACCGATTTTAGTTTATTTTTTACATTTGGTAGAGGAAGCTTTCACCGTGGTCCCATAACATTTTTATTAACTTTGCTTGTAACTGCAGTAACTGTGTTTGAGTTAGCTTCAATAATAAGTATTTTTCCCACTTAGTCTATGTGGATGATGTTTTAATAACTTCTGTCACTGTTATTTACGAATTTGTGTGGTAGGTACACAACTGAAAAGTGAAAAATAAAAACTTAAAACAAAAAAAAACTACCAACTTCCAAGAGAAACACCAGAAAGTGAAAAATTACTTTGATTTCGGAAGTTGGTGGAAATAAAAGTTTTTCGATCGTGATTTTCAAACGGTAAGTTGCCTTCGAAGATGTCAACTTTGTGAGGTTATCACATTTGTGATTGAGCGGGTATCGATAACTGCTTCATTATGTTATTTTGAATTGTGTGATAAAATTTCCAACGTTATTAACATTGCCGCGAGCCAGAAGATCTAATCTTTCACAACAAAGCCGTAATGCAATTAGGCTTCGGAATATTGTGAATCAATCCACTGCAGATGAACAAGAAATCCCTGATGATACCAGCCGATATGCTATTAGAGTTGCAACGAATTCAATTTCCGATTTGCCATGACAATCAACAAATCACAAGGCCAATCCTTGAGTGTTTGTGGCCTCAATCTAGAAAATGAATCTTTCTATCACCGTTAATTATGCGTAGCATGTTCACGTGTATGCAAACCACCCACTTTGTTTGTTTTCGCACCTGACAACAAAACGAAAAATGTCGTATATCACAAGGTGCTTCAATGAAGGTAATCGACCCGAGTGCAACCCATCCAGAGAGTAGGTACTGCAACAATGTTACGCGAATCATTTTGATTCGCTTCAATATAGCTTTCATTATGATTTTTGTACATTTATTGAACTTAATTCATTTCGTGTAGTCATTTTATCTTAGTAAAAAACTGAATTTAATTCTGTTAATAAGTTAAACTCAAACTCAAACTCAAAGCATTTATTTCAAATAAACCAATTACAGGCACTTTTGCATTGTCAAGGGTTCGGTCAGTCAGTCATAAAGACGAAGCTAGTTGCCCATTCCAAAGCGTAGTAGGTACCTATGGAGAAGAACGGGCAAGAAACTCCAAGGACACTCTTTTAAATCAACGTATTATGGTTACAAAATATTGTTTACATCATTCATTTTGAAATTATACATGTGAGAACGATGCAAAACGTAAAAAGCGTCCGTAATAAAAAGATTACAACAAAAAAAAGCAATTCAATAATTAAAATTAAAAGAAGCTGTGGCAGCTAAGAGATGACCAGTCTACTGACGGCGCCCGTTCACGAACATAACGCGTGGATCAGCACCATTCAGCTCAACCATTTTGAAGGGAGCTAAATGATCCAACACACGCGCCACCATCAGCGAGACAAGAGAGTGAGCACGACATACTCACAGCCACCACGGCACATTCAAATCAATGAAAGACGTATCCAGTAAATGGCAGCTTTATAGCACATAGTACTCACATAACAATGTGCTATTTAGCTATACAATACTAAGAGATTGAATTTATACAATGCAAATAGAGTTTTTAAAATCTTCAGCAGCTCCAACACTATTTTCAGTACCTGATCAATTCGTGATTAAACTGCGATTGGTCAGTGATAAACGCTAAGGCGGTGTACACAGTACGAGTACTTTTTAGTCTACTCATACTTCCCGTACTGTGCAGACGTGCTCTTACTTGTGACTGTATGCTCAACTTGTGAACCGGCTGGTGTATTGGATTTTATGATTGATTGCTTTCTTGACGACTTGGCGGCTTGTGAAAAGAACTTTTCATTGTGAACTGAAATACTGCGATAATGGCGGATATCGAACAACCTGCTGAGAAAAGAAAACGGCGGGCTTTTTGCCTACCGAGACATCTTATCATAGTTAACATCGTTAAATATCATAGACAGCGATACGACGCTTGCATTATAGACGAAATGGCAAAATTACAAAACAAAACTGTATTGAGACTGCCGCCGCCGTATCATTGCGATTCAATCCAATTGAGCTAGTGTGGGCACAAGTTAAAGGAAATGTAGCTTCACACATGAAAACACACAAAATGGCAGAATAAAAATTGTATTAAACGAATCAATTCAAAATATTGACACAGAGAAATGGAAAAAATGTATAAAGCATGTCATAGAAATAGTCGAGCCCAAAATGGATGCCATGGACAGAAATGTGGAAGCAATGACTGAAAGATTCATAATAAATGTACGAAACGACGACAGTTGTGATAGTACGGAGAGTGATGATGATGATGATGATATGTTATAAACTTGTATAGGTAGATATTATAATATAATAAAGAAAATTTAATCATTAGCTCTCGATTTTATTTCTTTCCTTCATATCCATCAGATATATTAAAAAGGAGGTACCCATAAAAAAAATCTATCAAATAAATGTCTCTCAATTTATACGACAGACGAAGCCGCAGGAATAAACTAAGCGAACTTTTAAGAAGCGCAGTGTGAAAGTACATTTATTTCTAAGGTATTGTTAACGCCCACTGACCATAAAAAAGTTTTTTGTCTTTGTCATTTGTATGACAATGTGCGATAGAGAAGGCGCTATACTAACCCGTTTATTTACTCACGATAGTTTAGACATACGTATAATCTGTGCACTTATTTATGCACATGTTAGATGCACCGGATACAAGCTCCATTAGGGTACCGAGTAACGGTCGAAGTTTGGAGACCATTTCCGATTAAGAAGATCTGTATGGTCCTCCATGGCCACTAAATGCATAGATCAGAGGGATAATAACCGTATTTTTAAGAACATTCGCATTCTGATCTTAGACTCTGATTCTGAACTCTCAATCTGTCAAACCAAACCACATCTAGAATTTACCTAAATTTTTTACAAGTTTTTGACATTCGTTAACGCTATGATGAGACTGCGATTTCAATGTTTGGAGTACCTACGATCGGTTTTCGGATTAAGCTGTGTTGTCAATATTATCATTTTTTGACAAAAATATGGCCATCACATCGGGTTTAAAATACAAAATCCATGTTTTTTTTTCTATTAAATGACCAACGTTTTATCTATAAATCGATTGCTACTTCTTGGCCCAAGCAACAGCAATATAATACAGACCAAGCAATAGCAATACTGGAAGAGGCGAATTCCTTAGCAAATGAACTTGTCAGCTGTCTATTTTCATTATACCCAGATTGCAGGCCCTACGAGATAGGTTTTACGGTACAGTGGCCGTTGTTTGAATAGCTTTGTTGTGCTAAGCGGGTTCCGGATTAGAATTAAACGATTTAATCGGTATCGTTGTTCTACAATAGAATTGGAGCTGCCTATTGTGGGCTATTTCAGGTTTTCAGTTTTCGGAACAGAATTATTATCCCTTGTAATATTCAAGTTCTTAAACCCTACTGAGTGCGATATTTGTCAAAAAATGTCAAAATTGTCACTCTTTCCCGATAGGTGTTGTTTAATAAAGCAGAAAATGGATGAAAGAATTTTAAAAAATGACAGATTTTGCCTGTCACCTGTCGGGTTTATAGACCCTGAACCAATATCTAGGACTGGGCATATTTGTGTTGCTTACAAGGTATGGACCCCTCGTGGGTATTGTCAAAGACGAGTATTATGGAAACTCAAAAAAATAGTACCAGCATCGTATTTTAAAACACATTAATGACTATAATTATGCAGTCACCCTGTCGAAGGTCTCTTTGACGCACTATCACACACACACACACACTTTTTATTTGTTTTTTTTTTTCTTTCTTTATAAACTTCAGACCTTCCCCTTCTTACATTATCTCCAACTTTGCATCACTGTTAAAATTACAGTGATCTTTGTTATTATTCCAATAAGGTTGCTATTGGGTTGGTGCTACTGGCAAGTCTGTCAAAATCAAATTAATCTATCAGTGCTCTTTAGTACACTACCAAGTATGTAAAAATTGTGTTTTTCGTCTTACCTACCATGTGTAGGATTCCATTAACTTTAATGGCAATCATTGAAGTTAATGGAAAAACTTTCACTAAATATGAAAGTATAGGAATCCGAGAATTATATTATTAATACTTTATTCACGGTGACTGTGTAGTAAGATCATATCAATAAATTAGAACAATTACTGCAAATGTACAGGAAATGAAAAAAAAAAATCAATGAAGAAAAACAAGATTTGAAGGGTTTTTTGCCCTACATTCACAAATAGGTTTCCAAGTAACGCCTCCTTCGGGATTACATAAGCCTTATTTGTTACCCTCGAAATAAATGCACGCGTTAAAGAAAAGAAAAAAAAAACGAAACACGAAACGTTAACCTATCATTTTATTAGTCCTATGTTAGTGTAAATGACAATGTCGTTCCGAAAATAATGACTAGATTTATCGCCTTTTTTACTAAAATATGAATATCGGTAAGCCCGCCCTAATTAATATAGGATTGGGACAAGGCGAGCCTTGTCCCAATCCTATATTAATTAGGGCGGGCTTACCGGATGCAGCCGAATACCAGTATTTTACATAGAGCGACTGCCTATCTGACCTCCACAACCCAGTTACTGGGTAATACGATACCTCTTGGTAAGACAAAAATGACACAAATGACAGCCCGGACTTTCCGGTAGTAAGCTTTCATTCCAACTTTTAACTCCATAATATTGTAAAGGCTGGGAATAATATAATAGTTTATAACCTTTACGTACTTGCGTACCTATTTTATTTATAAATTATTATGATATAATTTTAACAAAGAAGTCTCATTTTTCCTCTTAAACCAAACACCTGTCATCAAATCTCTTCACCACCCTTGGTTGACTGGTAGAGAATGCCTAAGGCATTAAGACCGCCTTTGTACCTTTTTTGTGTGTAATAACTTTAAATAAATAATATACAAGAAGCTTCAATGTCATTGTATGAAATATAACAAAGTACTACTGGTTGGGAGTCTGCTCAAACTTCACACGCTATCTAAGCTTGAAGGATTTACGGTTGTCGTAACCCAGTGCTGGGCACGCCACGATTGCGGCGATAAGTCCTCTCTTTGAGGGGTGGCTAGAGAGGCGCCGCGGCGTCCTCACCTTCCGCCTGACGCAGGTCCTCCGCGGACACGGCAGCTTCGGGAGGTTCCTGTGTCGGATAAGGTGGGAGGAAACGCCCGGGTGTCACCACTGTGTGGATCGCCCGGAGGACACAGTGGAGCATAGGGTGGAGGGCTGCCCGGCTTGGGCAGAGCACCGCCGTGTCCTCGTGGAGGCGATCGGCGGCAGAGATCTCTCGCGTCCGGCCCTGGTTCAGGCCATGGTACGGAGCGAGAGAGCATGGGCAGCCGTCACCTCCTTCTGCGAAGCAGTAATGCTCGCAAAGGAGGAGGCGGGACGGTTGAGGGAAAGGCAAGTTTCGCGCCCTCTAGCCCCTAAACACCGCAGGTTCCAAAAAAAAAAAAAGCTTGAAGGATTGGCACTCAGATTGTATTAGATCAAACCGACAGCATAACAAAATCCAATGTTTTTCAACATATTCTTTGAAGTTATGCCATCAAAGTGGATGACTTCTTCTCTATAATTTCCCATCGGTTTTCCTCAGTATTAAGGGCTTAAGGGGTTGGCTTAAAAAACCCGTCAGCAATGATCTTACTGATTGTCGTGCACCAGCCCATAAAACTTTAACACCAGAGAAACGACTGAACAAAGCTGGGTCAAGATTTGTCCTAATTTGTTCAGTGGTTGATGTTTGCAATAACTGGATCGATTAATTCATCACGATCAACAAATAATGAAAACGGTAAAAAATTAAATGCTCTCGAAAACTTATAACCTCGGAAAATACTGACAGCTTAAATTGTCTAACGACGCCGCAAATCTTCACACGCATTTAACCCCTCGACCCTCTTCAGCATGTCATTATGCAATCTCGGAGCTCACCAGAAGATACGTGTTACCTTTTTATGGGGTTATAAAGGTAAATTATTATGTTAAGGGTACGGGGAGTCACTTGATATAATCGGTTAGTGACTATCGTATCTCTGCGGTTTTGTCAAGTTTGATTGCAAATTTTTGCACTGAGAAGAAATAAAACAAAAAACTCGTGAGTTGTGAAAAAGTGCCGTAAATTATTTGGTCATCTTATTGTTTAACAATCACTTTAATTCAATCAATCAATTTACAATCACGCTACTTCTTAGCTTCTTCTGTTTCTTGTGAAATCATGCATTTATTGGTTGGTATATATGTATATCCATCTGCCTGCTGATTTGGTCTATACTACGTTCACGATTTAGTTTCCAAATATATAAACAAATACGAGTTAATGGAAAATTGCTTTAGTATGTAAAAGTTAAATTCAGTTTGAGTTTGACTAGACTTCATTTCTGTCTATCGACTATCGACAATCATTGAAGGCCAAAATTAAAGATATATTCATAATATTTTAATTAATACGTAACTTTACCTAACGTACAAAGCCTAAATTAGTTCTTAACGTTAAGTAGATGGAGACAGGATTATAATTAATTTTACAAACTTAGTTAACTTGATTCACTGCTGGCGAGGTTTTACAGGCAAACTACTGTAGGTAAGCTGGTGACTTACAAACAAAAAGTTTTCTTAAAATATTATTTTCTTTGCATAGAAAATTAGAACAGTGTTTTAAAGTGATTTTGGATTGGTAGTCAATAGCAAACTAATGATAATCACATTTCTTGTTTCATCACAAATAATGTATATTCCTGAAACTTAATAATTTAAATCGAATTGTTAAATTATCCGTCAGTAAATTAAATGTTAATATGACATATTATGGGCACACCATATACATATAATGGCAGAATGTAATTGGGCCACGATAGTCTTAAGTTCTTGGTTTGTACCTACATTCTAGCAAACAAAATAATTTGAATTTTAAATTTGAGTTGTGGTGATTAAGAATTCAAGAGAATATTATATATAAAGATAAGCTGGATTGGTTACCATGTTCGACCTCAATATCTCTAAATAGACTTTGAATCCAAGTCGGTCGGAGCAAAGACAATCTCCACAGATGGGGGTTCATGGACGGCTCATATGTCCAGTGCGTATTCGGGGTTTTCCCACAGACAATAACCTTCCTTCCATATTGCGCTGCAGCCCTGCTACCTGTTCAATTAATGACTGCGTCAGTGAGTGTAATTTGCATAACTGATTTTTAGGCCAAACATTGTTATGTGAACTTTCTGCTATCGATACGCCAAGAAGAAGTCATACTGTAATGTTGGTAACTAGCCTGATTGCCCAAGGGCAGGGCTTACGAATGCACAAATAACTGCTCTCGTTTACAATTAAATTAATAAAATGTGAACTAATATTTAGTTATTAATTAAAATCATTTGAAATCATCGTTACACATTTACGATCATTCAAGGCCCAGTGGTTTTGGGCTCGCCTCTAGTGCACGAGGTTGTGTTCAAATCCGGGCAAGTATCAATGTGACTTTTACTATTCATATGTACTTTCTGAGTTTATCTTGGAGATTACTGACATCGGTGAAGGGAAAACATCATGAGGAAACCTGTAATTATAGTTAACTAGCTGCGCCCCGCGGTTTCACCCGCATAAGTCTCGATCCCGTGGGAATATCGGGATAAAATATCCTATATCCTAATTCAGGTCATGGTCTACCCATGTGCCAAATTTCATCCAATAATCCAGCCGTTTTAGCATGATGCCGTGACAAAGGGAAATAGTGATTCATTTTTATATAAATACTAGATGCGCCCCGCGGTTTCACCCGCATAAGTTTTGACCCCGTAGGTATATCGGGATAAACAGTATCCTATGTGTCCGTTTCTGGTTTTTTTTTTTTTTTTTTATTTGTGATGGGTTTGCTCTTGACCTTAGTCTATGTCTGAGGCGACAGAAACAAAGTCGACGATGGAGCGAGCTTACCCAGAAGAAGCCTGTTCACTCTCACTTTGAAGAGATTAGGGTTATATGCGTTCGGAAACACAGACGCAGGCAGAGAGTTCCATTCCTTTGCTGTGCGCATTATAAAAGAAGTTTGGTTATAAACTATCTGTGTGCCAAATGTCATCCAAATCCGTTCAGAACTTTTTGCGTGAAAGAGTAACAAACATCCATCCATCCATTCTTACAAACTTTCGCATTTATAATATTAGTAGGAAGTAGGATAGATACTCGTAGATATGTCTGAAATCGCCCTGTCAACCGTCCACCCGTCCTGAAAAAGGGTGGTGATCAACGCTCCTGCCTTCTCTGTAAGGAAAAGGCCATTGCCCTGCAGTGGGACAGTAATAGGCTGGTGTTATTATAACGTGTTTAAGGTACCGTAGTAAACAATGAACCCTTATAGTTTCGCTATGTCCGTCTGTCTGTCTGTTCCCATTGTAGTACGAGTAGCTCACAGACGCTAAGTACTTGAAAGCTTTTTTATTTTTTTTGAGAGTGGGTAATCATCAAATAACTTCTCCCGCTCTGGGCGGAGCGGGAGGGTGTGTCAGACTCTTACTGACTAAAACCCACCCGTATTCCTTCCTGTTGCCTGTGTTGCGAGGGCCTCGGTGACCCATAAGTACCTTCCCGCGACCCCGGCAGGCATCGGTCCTAGTGGACCCCTACCTATGTGCTGACGACATCTCTTTGAGGCGCGCGTGGAATACAACGCGCCGTCGACCCGGGCCTGGTCCTTACCGGACGGTGAGCTACCCATTGCTCACCGTCCGCAAGCCCTTGCCTACGGTGGCCGGAAATCCGCCCGGGATTCCCGACGCCCTGGGCGTCTCCTGCGGTGGCTAGGGGCGAGAGGGCGCGAAACTTGCCTTTCCCTCAACCGTCCCGCCTCCTCCTTTGCGAGCATTACTGCTTCGCAGAAGGAAGTGAGGGCTGCCCATGCCCTCTCGCTCCGTACCATGGCTTGAACCAGGGCCGGACGCGAGAGGTCTCTGCCGCCGATCGCCTCCACGAGGACACGGCGGTGCTCTGCCCGAGCCGGGCAGACCTCCACCGTATGCTCCACCGTGTCCTCCGGGCGATCCACACAGTGGTGACACCCGGACGTTTCCTCCCGCCTTATCCGACACAGGAACCTCCCGAAACTGCCGTGTCCGGTGAGGACCTGCGTCAGGCGGAAGGTGAGGACGCCGTGGCGCCTTTCTAGCCACTCTTCAAAGAGGGGACCGGCGGAACGCCGGAGTTCCGTCCGCTGTGCCGCGATTTCTCGCGGCAGCGGAGTTACGCCCCGGCGTTTCGCCTCCTTGCGCCACTCCCATACGTGCGCGAGGACTTTTGCCTCCAGATCCCATGGCGGCAATCCGGCAAGAAGGCTCGCTGCCTCACAGGAGACCGTGCGGTATCCCCGGACCATCAGGATGGCCATGACCCTTTAGGCCGCGCTCAACCGGCTGGCTGGCCGCAGCGCCAGAGAGCGCGCCCATACAGGAGCCCCGTAGAGGGCCATGGACCGCACGTCCCCCGCCTAGAGCCTCCGGCAGGAGGCGTTTGGACCCCCTAGATTGGGCAGGAGCCGCTTCAATGCAGCGCCCGCCCGCTCCAGTTTGTAAGTACATGAAAGCTGCAATCGGCATCGGTATACATATTACTCACGCCAACAAAGTGCTAAAATAAAATCTTGAATTTTTATTTGAGTACTTTCCTAACACGTAATGTGAGGATGATTTTTTTTCTCATCTACGCTTTGATGTGGATACCCTATATCGTTAGATAGGCCGTTAAAAAATATTGTGGGTCTGTGAACACAACTTTTCGACTTAAGGATCCGCTAGCGTAATATTAAGCGTTGCCAACTCTACGGGCATGCAGCCAACTCTACGGGCATGCACAGCGAAACTGTTTCGCGCGAGCCAGGTGCGTAAAGTGCCTAGGCGACCGCGCAACAGCTGACTGTGCACGACCCAAGGACTTGGCCGCGTGCACCGAGCCCCCTAGCTGCGTCCTTTGCGGCCAGTCCGGACACCCCGCGAACTACCGCGGGTGCCTCCGAGCCCCGCGCGCTAAACCCCATCAGCAACCCAAATTCCCACTGGGTAGCGCTCTCCCCGATGAGCTAAGACCGCAGCGTCCCACGCCGTGGAACCGCCTGAACCACGAGCAAGCGTTCCCAGCTCTTAGGCCCACCCAGGCAGCCCCATCAGTCATCCCCCAGGCATTGAACTACTCCATACCACCCCCAATGGGTATGTTTGCAAACCAGCAAACAAAACCCCTCAGCGCCCCCGCGCCGCCATTAAAACAGGCCCCCAAGCCAGTTACCAATATCCCCAGAGCGTCCGCGCCATCATTCGCGCCTACTCCGGCCCCCTACAGCCCTAGCACTTTTGACGTGCTAGCGCGATTTTTCGATCCAAACATCATTGCTCGAAGCAATTAATTACATGCCAAGCTCATCGCAGCTAAGGGCAATCTCCAGGCCAATATGGCCCTTATGGCCCAATACTCCGACCTATCTTCATTCTACATTAACTTTACACCGTAGAACACACCCACACAGACATCCCGTACTCGACGGCGAGTACCTCCGCGAAATAGAGTAACATAATACTCCCCCCTGTCTCTTGAAACCACCCGCCCGCGCGGAGCAAGTAAACTAAATATCCCTAATAATAATATTAACTCTCAGATATGACAAGTCCCCACTTGCTCAAAATCGGTAGCGCCCTAAGCCTAGGTTCGAGTCCCACATGGGACGCCCTTAGGTGTACTACCTAACTTCCATTCTATTTTGCTAGGTGAGAGGCCCTTCTGGCCCCACCAAAGCCCGACGAAGCAGGGAAAGGTCCACGTGACCCTTGCAATAAGCCAAGTTCAAAAAAAAAAAAAAAAATATTAAGCGTTAAAGTGCACATTTTTGTTAGAGTCAAGTGTCCCCCTGCCAGCAAAATGGTTGTTTATGGATATCATCTCCATATTCATCATCATATTCATCTCCATATTATATCATTATATTTATACAGGGTGGAATTTTGTAATGCCACCTGGAGGGAAAGTACTCTTAATACTGCAGATAGAAAGTTTTACTCAAAGGAAACATTCCTTTATTTTTTAATAGAAAGCAAACTGCATTCAAAGATTTTCGAAAATTCTCTTCTCCCACACCCGGGAATCGAACGGGCTAAAATCTGAAAAAAATATACCCTGTACTTTTATTGCATCGATCGTTAGGATCAATTATAAGGATGAAATCTCTCTAACAAACATAAATTAAATGAAAGGAAAACCAGGAAATCTTAAATTAATTTAATTATTTACAAAAAATGGTAAACTAACTAATTAGTTGCTCGAAATGGGCTCCATTCTCTTGGATACACAAATTTATTCTTTTAACGAATTCATTTCTAGTAACCTTTAATAAAGTGTTGTGGTGAATATTATAAATCGTATTCTGAACTTCAACTCTCAACTCGTTGTCATTCGCATAAGATTTCATGTAAATTTGATTTTTTACATATCCCCACAAAAAAAAATCTAATGGGGTGAGATCTGGCGATCTCGCAGGCCATCTGATTGTGCCGTTTGTACCAATCCAGGTATTAAAATGGTTATTAATGTAGGCAGTAGTGATTCTGCTGTTATGTGCTGGAGCACCATATTGCTGTACAATTATTTGGTTTCACTCTTCCTCGGGGAAACCATTTAACTCGTTTCTTAAGAGATCCAGTATTTCAATATACTTGACAGTGTTTAAATGACCTTCGTACACGTGGACTAACACTACATTATTTCTCATAATTCCGCACCAAACGTTGAAAGAAAATCTTACTTGATTGTTAGTTTCATGAACACGAACAGGATTCACTCGAGACGAATAATGGTTATTGCGGCGATTGTACATGCCATTATTGCTGAAGTTGGTTTCGTCAGACCATACAATGTTACTCAAAAAATTAGGGTTTCGGTCAATTTCTCCAAGCATGTTTTCACAAAATTGTAATCGTCTGTCACGATCCCCAATATGCAATTTTTGCACCAACCGACCTTCACGATAGCATTTATACTTATACTTTTTCAGCACTTTAAGTACGCGAGTGTGGGTTGTTCCTAATTCATCGGCAGCATCTCTACTTGAAGTTTTTGGAAATGATTCAAAGTATGTTAAAACATCTAGTTCAAAATCAAAATAGTTTTGCTGAATAGTTTGCCGTCTCTTCTTGAAACCACCCGTATTCTTTAAATTTTCTACCATTCTTTTCAATACGAACCGAGTTGGTGCCTTTCGGTCTTGATATCTCTTTCCATACCACCGCAGAGCTAGATTCACGTTTTTGTTATTTAAAAAATAAGCTTCCATTAAATCAAACTGTTCTTGATAAGCCATTTCCACCGTGAGACAAAATGTGAAATGAGTTGTAAAAACAATCAAATGTGAATAACAACTATGACAATCTAATTTTCAAATTTTAATCTAACATTCCATATTTACGAGTAAATTACCTCATACACGCAGCTACGAGTATGTCGCAAAGGAGTCTGCATTACAACAAAAGATGGATGTTAGTTAAAGAGCTTTAACTTGACTCATTGAATTTGTAACTTCAGATTTCCTGGTTTTCCTTTCATTTAATTTATCATGTTTGTTAGAGAGATTTCATCCTTATAATTGACCCTAACGATCGATGCAATAAAAGTACAGAGTATAATTTTTTCAGATTTTAGCCGGTTCGATTCCCGGGTGTGGGAGAAGAGAATTTTCGAAAATCTTTGAATGCAGTTTGTTAACTTGTCTCCAACTTGTCTTTTTGTTGTCTCCAACAGCAAATAAATTTGCGGTTGGAGAATTGACCGTGGCTTAGATCGATGTATGTTTTTCAACTACAATTTTAAGTTTGTTTTTGGGACAAATTCATCCCAACTACGGAACCCTTCATTGTGCGTTGTCCGACACGCACTTGGCCGGTTTTTTGTATTAAGTACAAGAGTCAAGGATCGTAGTAGGTTGCGTTCTGTAGTTTCTGTCTACCCCCTTGGGAAGAAGGCGTGAGTTTATATAATTATGTATGTATGTACTGTGCCAATGTTAAATTTATAACACGCAAGATTTTTATATGAAACGTGATGCGTTGCGTTTTATTACTCGTAGACTATAAAAAACACATAAAAACCGATATTACTGTGCCCATGGGTATGCCCATTGATCTAAATGTCACTGGTCAATTTCCAATTTTGGCTATTTCGTAGCCATCGTGATCGTACGCTTTATTGATAACGAGCCGCGGTAGCCAATCATTTGCGAAAAAATCATAAAAACGAAGAATTGTCATGATTATCTGTAAGACACGTCAACTCTATGTCTATTATTGCAAGGACAGTTTGGATTTTATAATTATTAGTGAGTGCAAATATTTTAGTACATTTTAAGCTAAATTATTGGTGCGCGTCACACGTATCCGGGAGAAACTTAGAGAAAATATATTTTATTCAGGTCTGATTTTTCCAAATATAAAATTAACATCTGACAGTTTTTATGGAAAAACTGGCAAAAATCAAATTTATTCTAGGGATAAAGAAATCTGGCATTGTAAAAATCAGACCTTGCACTGAATACTTTTACATCACGACGTCATTCAAGTCAAAAGTTTAACGGAAAAGGAGTCATGAAAAATTCGTATCTTCCTAATAAAATAAAAAAAGCCATAACACATATACGTTTAATCGTATTCATGCAATCAAGCGAGACCACCAGTTGTCTACCAAGCACATTCTATTGAAAGCCTCAGTTTGATGGGCGCATAAAATTTCATAGCTTTCGAATGTTATTGCACGGGACGTCGAGTCGCGGACCGAGTTGCGGGCGTATATGACACGCGGTATTCATGACATGTAGAACAAGAGGAAACGTCTGTCGGTGGCCTAGAATCACCAAAGTCGCTTGCTTACTTAGGCAAGCGACTGCCGGGGTCGTGGGAAAGTCCGAAAGGGATATCGAGGCCCTGGCAACACAGGCAACGGAAGGAACACGGGTGGGTTTTAGTCAGTAATAGTCTGACACACCCTCCCGCTCCGCCCAGAGCGGGAGAAGTTATTTGATGATTACACACCCAAAAAACAAAGTGAGCAAGCGTGATGAACCAAAAGCTGATGAATTACATAACTTAACATCACGCCTAGATTTTCCGAAGGGTTGGGCAGAGCCGTACCTGTAGTACACCCACATTTCGCCAGTTATGTTTAAGTCCCACGTAATACGGGGCGAGCCTATTGCCATCAACCGGGCACATATCCCGCCTCTAGGCTACTACTGAGAAATTCCAGATAGAAAAACTCAATAACACTTTGCCCGACCTGGGAATCGAACCCTTATGCTCAGCAGTAGTGCTTGTGACCAGTAGACCAACGAGGCAGTCGATAAATGAATTGTTTAAATGAAAATTAGTATGTTTACCGGTCGAACTGTTATCATATTTCAAAGAATACGGTAAATTCGAAATATTTTGTAGGAAACTGCGGGGCAATTGCGTATCACACATCAATTGACATTTGATCATAATCTGTTTCTTTTTGACAGTTCACTCACGTCCATTGCGTTATTTAAGTGGTTGAGCCGATGAATTTTTCAAACATATGAAGCAATGGATTAACAAGATGCTTCAAAACTCTCGGATTGTGATTCAAAATGTGTTACGTAATTAGGGTGCTGGTACCCGTTCGATATTTAAATTCGGTAATCGCACGGAACAAAACTATGCCTGAACTAGTTTTAGTTTAATATTTCCGGAATATGCGCTAAAAGCAACGCCTGCGTTTTTTATTATTCACGTCCTACTGTCTAGGTATCAGTTAATAGAACCAAAAGTTTGCCTTTACAAACGCCCAGAAAAACGCCCGAACAGTCAGCCTCAAAAATATGAAAAAATAACAATTAATTGTCTACAATTTGTACTCCTTAATTCTGTATCAATGTGCTACAATTAAGTACTCAATGTGTAATATATTTTGTGGCTGACTGTACCTAGTCACAATTATTTTGTTAACAGGACAATCATTTTGGTATTGACAATGAATCTGGTTCGTTTTCGGTTTGTAAAGAATGTTCAACAATAGAACTATTTAATAAAGCCTGTTTTTCAACCTTAGGTTTAGATCTAGACAGCGAATCTAGATTTATGAGTTCTACGTTATTATTTATTTTTGGCCACAATGGAGAATAATTTATTGATAGTGAAAAATCTATAGAATTTAAGAAAAGTTTTACTGTAACAATGCCTTAATCATGAAGGCAAAGAATTTATCAAGCTGGTTATCTAAGATTGAATAAGAACATGATGTAAGCGGGCACGCGCTTTATGCCTGGAGGCTTGTATTTAGCTATTAAGTTCTGTTTACGTTTTAATTTCTGCTTGAGTATAATTTTTGACGTTTTTATTTTGTTGGTACTGTGGCGTGTGTTAGCTGATATATATGAGTCGTATAGAATGAAAAGCAGATCTGATGTTTAACTAATCTGTAAAATTAATTCAATTATTATTAATTTAATTTTAATTTATTCTACTGAATGTGATATTTAATTGAAATAAGATCCTCAAATTAAATAATATACTTTACGTGTGATTAACTTGTGAATTTGATTAAAGAGTGACATTATTTTACTTAATTACCACCAATTTGTGAAATATCAGATTGCTGCTTTTGATTCTGTACGACTCTTATAGCAAATAATTTAATTTAATATTTTGTGTTGCGCGTAGTGTAAATTATTTTACATATTATTGTTTAATATCAAGTTTTTCTAACTGAACAAACAACTGTGCTGTTGGAGAGTTTATTGCGCCACTTCTTCTTCCCAGCTAAAACACTAGGAAGTGGTGAAGGGTGGGCGTTTTGGGGACTGTCAACAATTTTGACGTTCGAAAAGTGCTGATTCTCAGCCTAGTTTGAATAAATGACTTTTGATTTTGAATGCAATTTTATTTTATTTGAAAATATATCAGTACAATTATTTACGTAACAGTCATTATCAAGTTATTCATCCTTTTTTTTTGTTTTTTGGGTGGGAAATTATCAAATAACTTCTCCCACTCTGGGCGGAGTGGGATGGCGTGTCAGGCTCTTACTGAGTAAAACCCACCCGTGTACCTTCTGTTGCCTGTGTGTTGCCAGAGGTCACGGTATCTCTTTTGGACCTTACCGCGACCCCGGCAGGCATCGGCGTTAGCGGACCCCTTCAGTTGTGCTGACATCTCTGTGATGAGCGCGTGGAACACAACGTGCTGTCGACCCGGGCCTGGTCCTTTTCGAACGGCGAGCTACTCATTGCTCACCGTCCGCAAACCCACGCCTACAGTGGCAGGGAATCTGTTTGGGATTCCCGACACCCAGGGCGTCTCCAGCGGCGAATAGGGCGCGAAATCTGCCTCTCCCTCACCCGTTCCACCGACCATTATTGCTTCGCAAAAGAAGGTGACAGCTTCCAATGCCCTCTCGCTCCGTACCATGGCCTGGACCAAGGCCGGACGCGAGAGATCACCGCCGCCGATCGCCTCCACGAGCACACTCGAGGACACTGGATCTCCACAATATGCTCCACCGTGTCCTCCATACAATGGTGACACCCAGGAAGTTATTTAGCCTTGGCCGATGTATTCTTCGAAAAGCTCACCGTTAGTTAGATGAAGTGTATTATCAATCTAGCATCGGGCGGAATTAGCTCACTTCAAGCTCACATTATCTAAGTTTTGCACGGTGAGATTTTTATAAAATATAGAGAGTTTCGTTTATGGCTTATGCACTCGTGGGTGGGCTTATGCTGCTCGCTCCCACCCTCCAGGTCCTGGAAATACATGGCTGACCTTGCTGCAGTTAACTCAATCTTTAACTCCAATACCTATTTAGAAAACTCCACCTTCATTATACTCCGTCCCTAATCCAGAGAAACAATAAAAGACATGAAAAGAACGAAAATATGTTTATTTGTGGTAAACATGACGCAAAGAAGGCACACAAATACAAAAAAGAAATAATTTGGGGGAGAATATGCGTCACGTCTACGCAAAACGGCCAATGCTCAGCATATGCTGCGACCCTATGCGAGACAGAGCCCCAGCGCTGGTTTTCAGCGATAGCCGACGTTGACGTGATGACGTCGACCGGTTGGATGCAATAAAATTGGCATGCCACTTTGACTACGACAGTATTCATTGCGATTTGACGGCAGAAATCTGTCACAATCAAAATAATATGTTTTAAATACTGAATTTAAAACATAATATCACAAAGTAAAATAGAGATCTGTAGGTACTTGCGGGTCTGTCACAGTCATCGACCATTCGATGTGCGGTCGGTGCAACGCAGACGGGATATTGTGTGGTTTCGTTCCGCTCCCAATTTCTAGGGACGAAGATTAGATTTATACTCTTAGCTTTTAGGAAAATACTAACTGAACCAACAGACCTGTCCGAATTGCAATAACTCATAGACAAAACCACTTTCAGTTTTTCCCGAATTTTACAAATGATGCGTTTACCAACGAACAGAATTAAATTTTTTAGGGTTCCGTAGTAAACAAGGAACCCTTATAGTTTCGCTATATCCGTCTGTCTGTCTGTCTGTTTGACCCCACTATAGCTAAGAGACGCTTAGTACTAGAAAGCTGTAATTTGGCATAGGTAGGAACCTATGCCAAATTACCTATACATGTTAATCACAACGACAAAGAGCTGAAATAAAATCTTGAAAAACAATTTTTTTTAGCGTACCTCTCTTGCACGTACTTAACCGCTTGCGCGCCGCTGTCGCAATAAGTCAAGACCCCTACCGCCCCGACCTCGTTCCGCGGATGAGCACCTTATTGCGTTATAATAGAGTTGCAAACCGCGTGGCCCAAGACTCCTATTCGGTGTCAGTGGGGAGTTACCGGTGTGGGGATGATATTTTTTTTCTCGTCTACTCCATGGTGGGGGTCTCGTTGCACAGGCCGTTCAAAAATATTGCAGGTCTGTGAACACCACTTTTCGATTCAAGTATCCACTTGTTTAATATTAAGCATTAAAGTGCTAATTTTTGTCAGAGTTTAGTGTACCCCCCCCCCCCTCCCCTTCGTCCCAAGTAATCCCAACTACGGAACCCTTCATTGTGTGTGGTCCGACACGCACTTGGCCGGTTTTATTCATAAAGATTGGAAATCTAACAAAAACTACTCGTATTAATAAACGTAATGTAAAATAATCTTGTATTATAACCTTATAACCATCGACTGCATAACCATTGATCGCTAACACTAAATCACCAAGTTTACCGAAACTTTTGATTGGGACTGCAAACAACAACAGAGTCAATTAAAGGTTCCGTACTTGGGAAGTTGGTATGAATTTATCCCAAAAACAAACTTAACATTAGTAGTTGAAAAACATGTACTCCCATACATAGATACATGCCACAATCAATTCTCCAACTGCAAATTTAAGATGGTCGACTACCACTGGCCCACTTACATGTGATAGTTTTCCTTTTAATTTAATTGTATATACTACTGCCATTAACTTTTTCACATCTCCATAAACAATCATTTACACACTTGACTCTTAACAAAAATTTGCATTTTAATTCTTAATATTACGCAAGCGGATCCTTTAATCGAAAAGTGGTGTTGACAGACCCGCAATATTTTTAAACGGCCTATCCAACCATACCCCACACCATGGGGTAATCGAGAAAAAAATGTATCATCCCCAAATTACGTCCAAGGGTAACCTAAAAAAAAATTTTTTCAATATTTTATTTTAGTACTTTGTCGGCGTGTATAAAATGTTTACCTATGCCAAATTACAGCTTTCTAGTACTAAGCGTCTCTGAGCTACAGACAGACAGACAGACAGACGGACATGACGAAACTATAATACGGGTTTTTATATATGTTTACTACGGAACACTAAAACATCTAAATTATCAAAGCTACTTTAACTTCTAAAAATAATTCTATACTAAATCACTGTTTTTAATACGAATTGCAAGAAGAAAAAAACAGGACAAGTAACAATCGGAAGGAATAGGCTCTTTCCCTATTCATAAGTTTTTTTGTCTCTAACCATGATCAAAACACAAGTACAGTCTTCTTCGTTCGGTCTCCGCCCAGAGCGGGAGTTATTTGATGATTTCCCATCAAAAAAAAAAACATACCAAAACCCAACAAAACCCGAATCGCAAATGTCACTGGCATTTCAAATAAGCAATTAACGGTGAGGTCACAAGAGGCGTCTTTTGTGTACACAATCCAAGGGTCCATAAATTCGGTGTTCGGTTCATCGCGTTCATCGAGCTGTGAAGTAAGCTGTTCCGGTTCACAGGGTCTGGATTGCGCAGTTTGCGTTTAGGTAGACCCTGGACTTATTTTGATCTTTGCAATGTGATAAAAAAAGTTTGTCGCCATTTGTTTTAGTCGCAATTCCTGGGTGTTTCTTTGCAAATGAACCATTTAATCATCGTCGTCTCCCTGTTCTCGTGTTCCCAATTTATTTGGGACTGGCACAATACCTCATCTTTTCATCAGCCATCATCTCAGTGTTGACTAGATTACCAGTCATAATAACATCATATTTCATACAACCTAGTTATCTTTTCTATGGTTTGACCCTACATTCATCAATTTACTTTTCACAATAGTTTGTAGAGCTTATCCAGATTTTTCAAAAGTTTAACTTTAGTGCACTATATGACTACATCTGCCACTGACATAATAGCATAAATATTATGCTTATAATCAGCCAATAATGTTCCCAAAACTGGGACACAGGCCTCCTCTCTGTGAAAGGGAGTGGGCTGTAATCTACCACGGGGGCCCAGTGCGGGTTGGTAGACGTCACATGTCGTCGAATTTTTGGTTCTGGGACATGCCGGTTTCCTCACGATGTTTTCTTTCATCGATTTGAGAGTAGTGGTGATGAAATTAGTTACACAAAGTAAAGCGCCTTTCTGTAGGTCATAGGTTCGAAACTATGACCTACAACTCGTAAGTCGCGGCCGATACCACATGGCCACCACTGCTCTCAAATACATACAGCCATAAATTACACGTAAACTATTAACTTACATTATCACCTTTAAAAGTTTATTTAAGTTAGTTTAGTTCTATCCTAGGCAGGCGGCCTAGGATTGAACTCACGACTTACAAACTCGTAAGTCGTGACCGTTACCACCGACTCTTCACTGACATATGACTGAATGTAATCCATAAACCGATTTTTCAGCCAGCTGTTTCCATTCCAAGGTTTAAAGAATAATATTTTTAGCAGAGAAAAGTATTCTATAACAGAAATACGATACCTACGAATTAAGTTATTCCATTCCTCTCTCAATAAAATTGCTTTAAACTTAGCTCACCAGACTACATTTCAGAAAACAAGTAAGAACCGCGCTAACATAATTATTTGCTGAGGTAGTCCATGAAAACATTCCGAAGCTGGTTTAAATCCGATCAATCGTGGCCTCATTCAATTGAGTGAGGATAGCACTGAACTTGTCTGAAATAGCTTATTCGTGGAAACTTGTATGAAAGTTGTTGAACGATATACTAGGAGGCTTAGCACGAGAACCGTAGAAGAAGCCTCTTGTCGACGGAAGAGTAAACAAAAATGTCGTTTCCGGGTAGACAGTTGACAGTTTCCTGTCGAGAAAAGTAGACAAGCGATTTCTGTTCTACAATAGAGTAATAATACAAAGCGTCAAGCTTAGCCTGCTGGTATTTTAAGGTGAGGGCTTCGGATAGTTTATGGGTATTCAAAATGGAGGATTAAGAGTAACCTGGGACTTTTAATCCTGAACTAACAAACCACAAAATGATAGGTACCCAAAATTTACGTTTTCTGTAAAACAACTGACTGACTTTTCTAGGCTGTAAGAATAATATTCATAATATGATTTGCTAGACCTTTTGTTAGCTTTTACACATACCTAGCATAGATTGTAATGCTAAAAATGTTGACCTCAAATTTGGCAACTTGGGTGGGATTAAACTAAAGTTATACAAGCTATCAGCCCTGATAAATGCTTAAAGTTAATTTGGTATGAAAATTGATTATTTTACTGCACTTCATCAAAAGTTATTTCTCAAAAAAATAGCATGCAATACATTTCACAAATCCGAATCTTCAGTTTACCAAGTAAACTCGTTTCTTAGTGTGTTCTTTATCTGGACGATTTCCAACAACTTTTCTGCGCAGAATAAACATGGAACAATTTGATTCAGTACGTTCGTTGTTAAAAGTTTCGTGAGCCATCATTCCATTAGTTCCTTATCCGCTAAAAACGAGAGGAAGTTCTTCTAAAGATTCGGCGAAGCAGTTTTGTAAGCAGTCGGAATTCTGTTAAGAGGTTTTGGCGAAGGAGTTATGTTTGGTGAAATATTATATATGTATGTTGGTTAGTTTCACATTACTTCACAGCCATAGATATGTGAGGAAGGCATAGTAGAAAAAGCCTTATTCAGCAGTCATGTTTACGATCACAAGACACACCAACAATCACTTATGTAGGTACTGTGTACGTTTGTAGATAATTCCTTATAAAGTTTTCAACAGGTACAATAATACACCAAAGATTCATGTTCTGAAAGAGACAGTATGATACAATATGCATCGTGTCATCTCGCTTTCAATTCAATAGCATCTAACCTGTAATATGCCTTTGATTACGTACTGTAATGAGCATGGTTGAATTCAATAGACACGTCCAATCCAGTTATCACATCTGTTGGTAATCGGGAAATTGATCTATTTTGGTAATAGTGCAAATGTCATGTGGGCAGGGCACATTGCTCGCAGAATAGATGGCCGATGGAGCCGAAAGGTTCTGAAGTGGCGACCGCGTACCGGTAGACGTAGCGTTGGAAGGCCTCCCACAAGGATGCGGGAAGCAAAGAACCGGTCGACGTGGCGGTGCTTGGGGGAGGCCTATGTCCAGCAGTGGACGTCTTTCGGCTGAAATGATGATGATGACAAATGGCATAATGTTTGTAGCTTAAAGATACAGAGTACATTGTATCGAAATAGCTACAATCATAAATCAATTAGTGGTAATATTACGAGTATCATTGATGTTATCTCATAAGGTTTGAACGATAAATCACATTAAATGCGTGCCGTCAAAACACGGTTACTACGGCTAACATGCGACTGAGACGTAAATATTTTTTGGGAGGCGAATATGTGCTTAAAACTAGATTTTGTCTAGCTAAGATTTTCATTGCTTGAAGTCACCATTAGAATTGGTGTTGCTTTTTTGTGTGACTTTTGCGTAGTGTGGCCTTAGATAGAACATAAACTTGTGAAATCTGGGCGTACTATTATACCTCTGCAGACTACTTCCGGGAATACAGGTGTGATGTATATTGTATTACATTGAGCTTGTAAAAAAAATGATTAAATTAGGCAGAAGGTACTCAAAACAGTGAAGGAAAACATCGTTTTAGAACTAAAAATTCAAAGACATGTGACATCTACCAACCCGCACTGGGCCCGCGTGGTGGATTTTGGCCCACTCCCTCTCACAGATAGGAGGCTTGTGTCCCAGCTGTGGGAACATTATAGGCTGATTATGTATGGAGAAGATTATAGGCAGAAAAACTCCTAGCTATTACAAGAGTCGGGCTAAGAAAGTTCGTGAATCTCGACCATTCAATTCTCCTAATCATCACGTTAAGCAAAGTAAGTACTTGAAGTAAAACTAATTTCCTCCAAGATTCCAATGATCATATCCAATTAATTCTAATTCATAAATCTCTGGAACTATAATTGCGGTTGTTATAATTCATTAGCAGCAATTACAGATGACAATACGGGCGGACACAAAGACATTCTGATTACGACTGCCTATTATCTGGGAATGTACGGGATGTAGAACTATGCTTGTGACGGAATATCTAGTTTGAAACCAATGATGGTCTGTTTTGGACAGCACCATGATAAATGCAAAAAAGTCTTCATTATAATATTGTGTATCAAGCAACGTACCGAATTAGAAATGTTTAGAAAGGTTCAAATTTTTTTAATGCGTGGTTTGGAAATAATTAAACATGACATTTTTGAGTTTTTCAAAAGATTCACGCCATTATTAAAATTATCTAGCTTACTACTATTCAATTTAATTTTAGATTATATTAAGCCTAAGCCAATAAATAAAGCATGTAACAATGGTCACAAAATATGTGAAGCAATCAGTAACTAAGACAAAATGAACGACACACAATCTAGTGTCTGTGAACAGCTAAATGTACACCGACAAGGGACAAAGACCTTTGATTACAATTTTCAATTAGCAGGACAAAATAATGGGGTTACTCGCCGTCTCCTACCCAATTCCTTCTATATTAAAATAACACAAATTTTATTAAAAAACCGGCCAAGTGCGTCTCGGACCACGCACAATGAAGAGTTCCGTAGTTGGGAAGTTAGTATGAATTATCCCAAAAATAAACTTAACATTGTAGTTGAAAAACATGTTCTCCCTTATGTTGATATATGCCACGGTAAATTCTCCATCTGCAAATTTAAGTTGGTCGACTATTACTCGTTAACTTGTAAAGCCAGATAAACAACCATTTAGATTGCAGCACCCCCCCCCCCCCCCCTGCAAGCTAAATGGATCCGCTTGCGTAATATTAAGCATTAAAGTGCTAATTTTAATGCTTAATATTACGCAAGCGGATCCTTGAATGGAAAAGTGGTGGTCACAGACCCATAATATTTTTGATAGGGTAGACGAGAAAAAAAATATCATCCGCATATTACGTGCAAGCCCTACCCCGTATTACCCGGTAGTAGCCTATTTTTTTTTTTTCAATATTATATTTTAGCACTACTAATATATATTTTTATTATATTTTAGCATGATTAATATGCCAAATTACAACTTTCTAGTACTAAGCGTCTCTGAGCTACAGTGGGGACAGACAGATGGACATACCGAAACTATAAGGGTTTCTTGTTTACTACGGAACCCTAAAAACTGAAACTGCCTCGAATTTGCGGACCAGTTAGTTAAGATAAAGTTCAGGTTCAAAACTTCGAAATAGTGAACCTATATTAATCTAAGTCACCATCGACGATTGGTGACGATAGACATTATGAAGAAAGATGGACTAATGTCTAATCACCGATAAGCAGTCTGCAATTACAGGCTATGTGCAACTGTTATTTTCGTGACTTTGTTCGTCAGTTTGTTTCCTACATATTTCTAACCAAATTACTTGAGGTACCAATTAATGTATGTACGACTACCTCGCTGGTCGCAAGCGAGACTGGGACTTAAAAATAACTGGCGAAATGTGGGTGTACTCTGGGTGGGGTACACCTCTGCCCAACCCTTCGGGGAAACAGGGCGTGATGTTATGTATGTATGTTTGTATGTACCAATTAATGTAAACCTGCTAATGATCATATAAATTTGTTAGATAATTTAAAGATTAGAGTTCAGGTTTACACACAAATTAAGTCTACTTATGTTTAAGTTTTGATGTTCAAGCCAGGGAAGTGTCAATTAACTCAAACTATCTGTTGAGCAAAACGTTCTCAAAACGGTGAAGGAATACCTACATCGTTAGGAAACCGGCATGTCCT
The DNA here is from genome assembly GCA_905333075.3 of Atethmia centrago. Taxonomy (NCBI): domain Eukaryota; kingdom Metazoa; phylum Arthropoda; class Insecta; order Lepidoptera; family Noctuidae; genus Atethmia; species Atethmia centrago. Next base: position 6,474,626 of record HG995375.1, read on the forward strand.
AGAACCAAAAATTCGAAGACATGTGACATCTACCAACCCGCACTGGGCCCGCGTGGTGGATTACGGCCCACTCCCTCTCACAGAGAGGAGGCCTGTGTCCCAGCAGTGGGAACATTATAGGCTGATTATGTATCTGTTGAGCAGAGATAAGTAGCAGTTTCTAAAGCCAGACTCTCCGCGTTGCCTCAGTTATGATACATGATTACCCGTTCTCAAGATAGGTAGGTTTGAACTAATTAAATGACATAAAATCAATGAGTTTTTACAAGGTGTAGAGGGACAGAGCATCTTATCATTTATTAACGACCCCCTGGTTTGCACGGTTTTTACGTCTTGACAAAACATCAAGATTTCTTTATTCGCCGACGTATTGTTGGCATTGCTATGCCCATGTGGCAATCGATGCGTGAAATCATAGAGGTGCGACGACGCAATAACGCACCGAAAACGCCCGTATGGTCTCGCAATTAGACCACACTATCAACTTTGTTTTGAATTGGTCGATATAATATAAGACTCAAATTAATGTATTAGATTATGTACACAAAAATCTTTCGGAATACACAAACTTTCCGGAATAAATACCCAAATAATTTGTTAAGACCGCATCTTAATCCGTAGAGTAGTTTAAAAGAATTACGTGGGCATATAGACAGAGACGATACGTGACTTTGTTTTATACTATTTATAGATTATAGCAGTTAACAATGAGCCACAAATTACTAATGACATTCAAATTATATCAATCACCAAGTGAATATCGGTGTCATCAATTCGAGTGGCGAAAATATTTCTCAACAAGACCGTATTTCGTTACCATAAATGGTTGCTTACCATTCATGCCAAGATATTTAGGAACATGTATTATAAGTGAGGAGCAATGGTAGCCCAGTGGTAACGGCTGCGGCTTACGAGTTGTAGGTAGTAGGTACCCTGACAGGCGCTTTACTTTGTGTAAATTATTTCATCACCACAGCTCTCAAAACGGTGAATGAAAATATCGTGAGGAAACCGGCATGTCCTAGAACAAAAAAAAATCGAAAAAATGTGACATCTACCAACCCGCAATGGGCCCGCGTGGTAGATTAACGCCCACGCCTGTGTCCCAGCAGTGGGAACATTATTGGCTGATTATGGATGTATTATAAGTCTGGTTATTCTTACAACCAGACTCTTTGATGACTTCGAAAACCTTACTCTTGTAAGGTTTTTGAAGTCATCAAAAAGTTAAAAGTTTAATTTGTTGTTTGGTAACTTTATGTCGTGGAAGTTACAGCTTTGAACTTGAGAAACAAGTTAGAGTTTTTCAAAATCAAGCAATTAATACTTTGGAATGACTTCTGATACTCATAAAGCGAAGTAGAAAAGATGTTCGGCACGTCCAACGAAAGGCTATTTCGACCAGTTTAAATTATTTTAGTGTTACTGATAAAAATAGACATTTACAGAATTAAAATAATAAAAAAAAATAAAAAAACACGCCTGCCTAATCAAAAAGTGAATTACAAAAAAATAACTAAATAATTAAAAACAAATTTTTGTAATTCACTTTTTGACAAAGCAGGCGTTTCTTTATTTTTTTAAATTATTTATTTTTATTTTATACCTTTTGAGAGCAGTGGTGGCCCAGCGGTAACGGCCGCGACTTGTTAGTTATAGATCGTAGGTTCGAACCCAGATAGGCGCTTTACTTTGTGTAAATTATTTCATCACCACTGCTCTCAAAAACGATGAAGGAAAACATCGTGAGGAAACCGGCATGTCCTAGAACCAAAAAATTCGAAGACATGTGACATCTACCAACTCGCACTGGGTGGTGGATTACGGCCCACTCCCTCTTACGGAGAGGAGGCCTGTGTTCCAGCAGTGGGAACATTATAGGCTGATTATGTTATGTATGTATATTTGTATTTTTAAGTTATTGAAATAAACATTTTGATTTTTTTTTGATTTTATACCTTTTACTGATAAAACGATAATTTTTTTTTGTATTTTTAAGTTATTGAAATAAACATTTTGATTTTTTTTTGATTTTATACCTTTTACTGATAAAACGATAATTTTTTTTATAAGTTTTTCTATGGGTTATTGAATAGTACTGTTATATTTATTTAATTTGTTTTGTTATGTTATTAGTGAACGAATGCACACTGAATACTAGTGTTATATATTTTTATTATGTACTAAGCAAGCTCTAGACGTACATATATAAGTAGTAATTTTTTTATGAAAAAAAAAATACTTTTTTTCTGGGCTTCCCCATTATATTGTTTATTTTCAGCTTACGCTACCCGGGATAAGGCAACGCTTCTAACGATTCCACATACATTGATATCGGTTAAGCCGTTTAGAAGTTATGGTGGAATAAAGATACTCACAAACATACGAGTACATGAACTCTGAAAATATAAAACTTCTTTTTTTGGGCAGTCGTGTAAAAAAAATTGAAAAGAGGCATTATTGCTTACAAAAAAAATCAGTACCCATTTAGATTTTTCCTAAACCCAAGAATTCTTTTTGATGAAATTCGTTTACCTAAGTAACCAGTCCAAAAATACCTTTAATTTTAGAAACTTTAATAGCCTCTGAACGAAATAAAGGGTAACTCGAGTAGTTGGACAGAAGTTATATTGCTTTTATTCCTTGTAGATATTGATTCTTTTGTATCAAGAAAATACAAAAGAAACATCGTTAAGACTCCTGAGAAAATCTTCAAGTTCTTGACGGTGAAAGATATCCTAAATAAATATTCAAGTAAAAAGAACCCAAGACTAACGAATTACTCAAGAAAAATAAAAATCGGAGCAAAGTTTTAAACGGCTCTTTTAATGGGATAGCCTATACTTAATAAGGGGTATATTGTATTATAGGTATTCCTAAGCACCATTAATGTGGTGATAAAAGGACAGGAAAATGGGTACTTAAAGTACCCATTTTCATACCAGAGTCACTAAAACAAACTCTAATACCAATGATTTTTTAAGATTAGTATATCTATTTAAATTTAATGAAAGAATAAATATTCATGTCATTGTTTAAGTAATAATCATCAAATTTCAAAGAGATAATATTATAACATTGAATCTTCTTTAATAACTTTATAACTAATATAAACTAGAACTTTGGTTGACCAAAAAAAAAAACCAATGATGTCAAATACCACCGCCATTGTTGGAGTGTCGTCAAATATCTTTCCCTGTATGTGGCAGAGTCGTGGGACACCCTGTATATATAATGTAGTTATTATGTATGTATTTGTATTATAAGTTTGTAACCTATTTATGTACTTCTGTACCTATTTTACTTATAATCTATTATGTTATCTTTTAATATTTTTCATTATTATTATTTCCTCTCAGAGCACCTGCCACCTTATCTCTTCACCACCCTTGGTTGACTGGTAGAAAATGCTTAAAGCGCTGACAAGAGGCAAATGACCAAAATAGGCTTGTCTTAAGAAAAAAAATTGCCAAATCTGTATAGTTTGTGGTAGAGGAAATAATATATGTTAATTTTGAACATATTTCTCAGAACTTGGCTTGTTACCAAAACGCGTTTTGAAAAAAAAAATCTCGATACAAACTAACTTTAAACTAACCTCTTACCTTGAGTTCCAAACCAAAATATCTGTATTAAATATCAATGTACGTGACGTATCTAATGAATAACAAGATCGTCTTATTTGAATGCAGACATTGGTTGTTTTTTTATTTTCGATTACCTACTCAACTCAATTTTGAGTAAATAGATAATTGCTTCATATTTTGCAATAAATTACAAGCATTGTGTCACCATGCTTCTTTTTCTTTTCTATGCAGTCTGACAGTGACCGCGGTTTAGGTGCTGTCAGCGTCTTAAGGCATCAAGTCCGCCTTTGTATCTAATAGTGTGCGAGAAATTTAAATAAATAAAATAATACCTAAAACGAAAACAAAAGTGACTAAATAACATAAAATAACATAACATGACATAATATAACATAACATCACGCCTTGTTTACCCGAAACGTTAGGGAGGGCACATTTCGCCAGTTATGTTTAAGACCCATGTAGTTAGGGATCGAGCCTATTGCCATCCACCGGGCACACAACTAGACTCCGGGCTGCTACTGAGAAATTCCAGATGGAAAAACCCAATAAAACTTTTCCCGACCTGGGAATCGAACCGAGGACCTCACGCTCAGCAGTAGCGCTTGCGATCACTAGACAAATGAGGCCGTCACGTTAATAAATATAGCGCAATAATTTAGTAATGCCCACTGACACCCAATTAAAAAGGGTCCAATTTATTTGACAAGTTAATCAACTGTATGTAATTTGTTGAAATTATTCGCTACAACGCTGTTATTATTTCAATTTTTGTTAAAATTTATTTTGACCCTGATAAATGATTTTATTTCTGTAAGTAGGGTTGTACAAACACATTTACACGTCAATCATATTTTAAAAAACTAGATGAGGTCAGCTTTTCCTATCTGACTGAAGAAAGAAAGAAAAAATGAGTAACGTTTATTTGGTTACAGTTCGTGAAACACAAAATACAAATAATAAAACAAAAAAGTGAAAATAATGTTTTAACAACAAAGGCACTATTGTTGTTAAAACATTATTTTCACTTTTTTGTTTTATTATTTGCTGCGCCAAAATGATTAAATCTGAGAAGAAAGGCCCAACAGTCTCTTTTAAAACCCAGACACAATCTTGGTCAGATCATGTGAAGACCATGTGTAGATTGGTGTCTGAAATGAACCACACAGATTGAGTGTACCTGTCCCGTCAGTGCACGCATTTGTCAGTAATCGTGCAGCTCAACTCAGAACTTAAGGAGCTCAAGGATTCGACGAACAATACCAAAGAAAGGACATTTGGGTAGGCTGCATAAATTACTCAAACTGCCAGACCATGATTAAAACTAACTGATAAAAACCGGCCAAGTGCGTGTCGGACCATGCACAATGAACGGTTCTGTATTTGGTATGAATTTATTCCAAAAACAAACTTAACATTGTAAGTAGTTGAATAATATGTTCTCCCATATATCGATATATGCCACTATCAATTCTCCAACTGCAAAAAGTTGGTTGACTATTACTGGTTAACTTGTAAAGCGCACTTAGCTATGATAGTTTCCCTTTTAATTTCATTATATGTACTACAACGATATATTTTTTCACATCTTCATAAGCAACCATTTAGCTGGCAGGGGGGGGGGGGGGGGTCACTTGACTCTAAGGGCCATACCTCACCGGGACGCCATGGCGACGTCGCCAGGTCGCGCTGCCAACTAAATGTATATAGCTATATGGCGGGTGGCTCACTTGGCGTCCGCTTGGTTACGCAGCCAACCATACATTTTATTAGTGACACGACCTGGCTATGCCGCCATGGCGTCCCGGTGAGGTATGGCTCTAACAAAATTGGCACTTTAATGCTTAATATTACGCAAGCGGATCCTTGAATCGAAAAGTGGTGTTCACAGACCCACAATATTTTTGAACGGCCTATCTAAGGATACCCCACACCATGGGACAGACGAGAAAAAAAAATGTCATCCCCACATTACGTGCAAGGGACCTCTCTTGCACGTAATGTGGGGATCACATTTTGACCCAAACGGCTTTTTTTTTTTCAAAATTTTATATTACCGTTTTGTCGGCGTAATTAATATGTATACCTGTGCCAAATTACAGCTTCCTAGTAATAGGCACCTCTGAGCTACAGCGGGAACAGACAGATAGACAGACGGACATGGCTAAACTATAAGGGTTCCTTGTGTACTGCGGAACCCTAAAAAAGGCAGACTGAAAACCGTTAACAACGACGACATTTATTTTTTTCGATACGGTATCGTTTTGACATTCACAATTTCAAAGAAAAGTTTTCCTTTCTTCAAAACTCACCAAAATGAATACTGTACTGAAAATTAACTATAATTATGTTCCACATTTGCCTCACGAAGGTTCGCCCCACTTATGATATTCCGTGTTCGCCCCACATTTTATTAAATTTTGGCACTTGAAATACCCGTGGTTTAATTTCTCTTCATTTGAACAACCACACATAATGTATACAAGATAGAACGAACACAATAATTCAGCACTTTCTAGAATTCATACAATACCTATACGTCCAACTGTCCCTAAATCTGATAGTCTACCACGTACATTTGTACAGCAAATCACTTTACACAAAGCCTGCAGCACAATTTCCAATCTCATTCACGTCATTTTGTTCCTTTCACGCCATATCAAATACGTAAGCTTTCAACACTATTCATTTGTCTGCCCCACTTTATTTTCACTGACCAGGTGCCGCTTTTGTTTTGTGTTCAAGGGATTTTTAAGTGTAGTGTTCTTTGTATTATTTTAACATTGAATCTATCTTTATTTTTCATAAGAGACCTGTCAGAGCCATTTAATATTTACGTCACCACGAATCTCTTAGGGAATTATTTAAAAAGATTAATATTATGACGGTACCTTGCCAATTAATTTATGAAAATATTATGTATGTATGTATGAAAAATCTACACTATACTTAAAATTATGTCTTAAGTGATAGACTTATTTTATAAAAAATAAGTGATAGACATAATTTTAATACTAGAAATAAAGATAAAATAGATCAACCATTTTTCAGATTATCGAAAGTTCATACAACTTTTATGGTGTTAAATGTTACAGCAAAATACCTTTTGATATTAATGCAATTTAATTAAATAAAAATTTAAAACTCATTTATTAAAGTACACTTTGAAAACTAAAATATTACAAATTAGAGGAGATAAGAATGCTTGGCAACATGCTGGTCCAGCTCGATAGAATAATCTAGAGTCTAGACAACATCAAACAAGTTGCTATTTTAATTGCATAATTTGTTATTTATATAACATTGATTTAACATTTTGTGATTACCTTATCTCACACACTGACCTATTACTTTATTTTTTAGGAAAACATATACTTTTGCAATGTTTGTAAAGATGTGAGCACCATGTATCCATCACATAATTATTTTATCTGTCATTGTTTAATTTTTAATTCTTTTTACCAATTATTGTGGTATAGTAATTTTATTCTAGGTGCATCGTTTTCACATATAATTAGATAACTAATGTACTATCGGCCCAAGTTAAGCATGCTCACTTAAGAAAATATTCCTGCGAGAGCGCAGCTAGTGAAAAACCACACCCCTTCCTAGTTTCCCCCAATTAGAGACAATATGCATTTGTGTGAGTAATGAGCGAGTAACATAAAATAACAAACATTAGCTAGAGCGCGGCAGTGCCAATTTGCTCTCGCTAATTGTTGACGCTTCCCTTAAATTCCTATCGCCATTTCATTTTACGACCTGTTTATTTCTATCGGACTGATTGCCTGCCTAACTGTGACCTCTGCTTGTATACCGGACTGTGATCGAAAGCCTCTTCTTGACCCTAGCTTGTATCCTGGACTGTGTGTGTATTGTGTGTGGGCTGTGACTAACGTGGTGCAACCATGACGACCCGAAACCTGATTCAGGAAGAAAGGAATCAAATTATTGTTTTGCATAGACAAGGGTTAAATATATCCCAAATAGCAGTGGAGTTGAACATGCAAGTAAGTTATGTTTTTGTATTCAGATAGAGGGAGAGATATAGAAATAAATAAAGTGATAGTAATATTATTATTTCATAGTTTGCATTTTTCCTTATATTGCAATTTAAAAACAAATTCCATGAAAAATATTGGTATTCAGCTGCATCCGGTTAGACTGGAAGCCGACCCCAACATAGTTGGGAAAAGGCTAGGCAGATTTATATATAAAAATAATAAAATTATTATAACTTTCAGATGGATTCTTTTTAAAAGTCTCATAAGATATTACCTACTTATAGTAATGCATTCAAATAAGATTGTTCTTTTTATTTATTTTTGCTTTCAAAGACGTTGTTGGAGCCTTTTATGACCCGATAATAAATCCTAAACCAAAACAACCTAAACAATGGTGCCTTATCTCACAGCGTCGTTGCCGCATTTTAATTAGAAAAACCAGAGCGCATTCGTCGCATTTCTAGAGGCTTGATCATTATATTTCAAACTACAATTTTTTTTCGCCCAAGCACAAGATAATTGTTTTTTATAATTATTTTTAACATTTATTTTATCATAATACTGCAGATGGAAAGTAATTGACAATAATGTAAATTTTTGTTAGTAGTGCTCGTAAATACTTACCAAAAAAACTTAAAAAAAATTGCACACATAGTTTTAAATAATAACGATTTAGTGCTTGGCTGGCCGATAAAATAGCAAGTACTTACTATTTTTTCGGCCAAGCACTAGATCGTTGGTATTTAACCACGAAAAACCTTTAGAAATGCCACGTTGCCAGCCCGCACGGGATAAACACTTTTAAATAGTAGAGATAAAGCACAAATTTGCTTGGGACAGTTTCATACAATGTTGGAATTTACGCTATGCCATTTTTCTTACTCATAGGTATACGAGGTGTAAATTGCAATATCTGAAAACCTCTTAAGGGGTCATTGTACTAATCATTATGAACAACTTTTACTACGGGACCAAACCTGAAATCGCGAAAAAAAAACAGCTGTTCCCTACATTTATGTTCGCGTAACTCGTCAAAATGTATGGACCAGCTGCTTTTTTATCGCGATTTCAGGTTTGGTTCTCATAGTAAAAGTTGTTTATAATGATGAGTAATGACCCCTTAAGAGATTTTCAGTTATTGCATTTACAACTTGTATTTTAAAATATAGTTATGAATGTTATAACTACTTAAATTAGTTATAGAAAAGTTAAGAGTTTATTTATCATGAAGTCAACCAAAATGCACACCTTAAGTATTTCAATACTTATAATTTTTATTTATAGTGTACTAGTTGTGCCCTTTGAATAAGACTTTTGTAGTGTACTCGTATTATTATACTTAGTTCCTATATTATGTAAAAAATCGATGCTGATTGTTTTTTTTTTTTTTTTTTCGTTAGAGAACAACGGTGCGCCGCTGGGTGCGAAGATATGAAGAAGGAGAAATCAGAACGCGTTCGTGCACCTCGACCCCGGTCTATAAACGAAAACGAGTTAAATAATATGATAGCCACGTATGAAGAGAACCCGTTCACACCCACTCGCAGTTTCGCACAAGAATACGAAGTTTCGATGCAAACTATTAGAAACGAGTTGCATCGAGCTGGAGTCCATCACAGACGTCCCGCAAAAAAACATATTTTGACGCAGGAGCAGAAAGCTGCTCGCGTGCGATTCGCTCGTGACTACAGGGACTTCGATTTCTCTTACGCCATATTTTCTGATGAAAAGTGCTTTAGGTCTAGCCAACAAGGTCGTCGGAATTTATGGCGTGTAGATAACACAAGATACGAACCTCGAAATGTGAACCCAAATGCAGAATCGGGAAGAATTGTAGTGAACATGTGGGGCTGGATGAGTGCTGCTGGACCAGGCGAGCTCGCTTTTATACCAGGGAGGGCAAACGGCCAAACGTATTTAGAGGTGCTACAAACCATCATGGTACCCACAGTGCGCACGGTGTATCCACAACTGGACGTGCCAGAATTTTATTTTTTCCAGGACAATTGCCCGATACACCGTGCGCGGGTTGTTCAAGAGTGGTTGCGAGGGCAACCACAAATTAAAACAGTGCCATGGCCCTCCCGATCGCCAGACTTAAACCCCATTGAAAATTTGTGGGGTTTAATGGTCCAGAGATGGGATAGTAGAGCAGAAAGAACGAAGGAAGCACTTGTCACACATTGCGAACAAGTTTGGGACACATTCAGAGGTTCGAATTTGTGCGAAGTCCTGGCTAGGTCCATGCGTAGCCGTTGCGATGCTGTGATAGATGCGGGAGGAGCAGCGACGAAATATTAAGTTAATATAATTTTTAACATGCACTATGTTAATTAACGAAAGGCGTTCCCGTTAACCCGCAATAGTCCAAACATGCTACAATTAATATTACCATTTAAAAAATCGCGAAAAAAAATCAGCTGCTCCCTACATTTTGTTAAGCTAGGTATGCGAACATAAATGTAATGAACAGCAGATTTTTTTTCGTGAATTTTCGAATGGTCATATTTTGGTAGCATGTGGACGCTATACTATTGCGGGTTAACGGGAACGCCTTTCGTTAATTAACATACTGTATAATTACATTATACAGGGTTATTTTTCTAACACCTGGTAGGACTATATTAGTACAACCACTTTTGATCTATGACTTTTTAGAATACCAAAAGTAAACTTTCAAGTTTTTGTTGTAATATTTGTAATAACACTTTTTAGATCTGTATTTTGTAGTAAGTACCGCTGCGACCCTGCATTCGCAACGCACTGTTTGTTTATTTAACTACTTACATATTTTGGTACCGCGTAGAGTTGTTAAAATTTAGAGCGATCAAAATAAATATTTTTAATTGTATTATGAAATTATTTTTTTATGAATTATTAAAAGTCATACAACAAAAGTTGTTATTTATGATGTTAGTATTATAGTCCTACGAGCTTATTAGTGTTTTATCATCAAATGACTTCTCCCGCTCTGGGCGGAGCGGAAGGTCGTGTCAAACTTTTACTGACTAAAACCCACCCGTGTTCCTTCAGTTGCCTGTGCCAGGGCTATGGTATCTCTTTCGAACAACCCGCGACTCCGGCGGCTTGCAAATAACCCTGTATAGCTATTTTTATTAGGTTTATTTTTATTATTCCAATTTGTATTATATTACTTCGTTGATTAATGTCACAGGGTAGACTGTAGACCGTAATCATAGTTTAAAATATTGCCAACGATTTTGAAGTCTTCTTGTAAAATTATTGATGTCAATTTAGTGTCATGTTGCCTTTATTGGTGGATTTGTTGTTTTATTTACAATCAATGTTGTCATAAGCCCCGATCTCGTTAGTTTGTTATTTTACATATTCAGTAGTGTCATCATATCCGTCCACCTCATAAATAATTGATCTCATTTGCTTGATAAACCTAGTCTGTAGTGTAATGTAATTATTGCAAATTATAAAAAATATTAAGATTCTTAAATTGTACTAATCTTAAAACTTTTCAATTTCATTAGAACTGCACGAGCAATATTCTCCTAATCTTATTTACTGACAGGCTTTTTGCCTGTTGTTGTTGTGTTGTCTGTTTGTCATTGTTGTGTTGATTTCATATTTTGAACTTTACGATATAAGTGTAGATAAATACAGTTTATAAATGATATTATGAGTAAGAATCTTTTCACTTATAATATTTTGCATTTTGATGATAATTTCTGTGTAATTTTTTGTTATAATATGTTAATTTCTGGATGAATCTTTAATGTTTTGAAAAAGTCTATTAAAAATAAATTAAGTTACTTATATTGTTTTTTTTTCAACAACAGCAAATCCTTAAAATTGTTCTCAAGTAGATTTTAACTAACTGTTTATTTTTTCACACTGAGATTACAACCGATAGTTTCATACAAAAAGCACTTACTATACATCTTTTATTATACAGATAAGATTTAAATATCAACCTAAATAAATCTTTAATCCTGCATAATGTTAAATGAACACAAACTAAAAATATATATTTCACTAGTACCCAACATTTTATTTCAATCCTTTCACTCTCACTGCTGCCAAGGCACAAATTATAGTTCAGTTTAATTACTTGATAAGCTTCTGAATTTTAAAGTGGCGTAGGAACTGAATCATTGTTAGATTTGTCAAAAAAAAACTTGACATGCATGATTTCGCTTAAAATCATGAATTGTCAAACTATGACTAGAGCATGAATTATAAAAGAGTAAAGTGTTGGTTTGATTATAATCCAGTCTTAAAGTGCTCATCCTGCACGGCATGCCTGGGCATTTTAATTGCAACGATACCTTGTTCGTTATACAGGCTGAAATTTAATTCATGGGTATCCTCTTAAGGGGTCATTGTACTCGTCATTAGGAACAACTTTGACTATGGGAACAAATATGAAATCGAGAAAAAAAAATTGCTGTTCCCTACATTTTGTCGAGTTATGCAAACATAAATGTAGGGAACAGCTGATTTTTTTTTCGCGATTTCAGGTATGGTCTCATAGTTGAAGTTGTTCATAATGATGAGTGCAATGACCCCTTAAAAGGATGCCCATGAATTCAATTTCACCCTGTATTATTTAAATGAATAAAAGGTAATATTACAATTACCTACTGTTAAAAGTATTAAACCAAATACAAGGAACAACTGCAAAACATTTGAGATAATCCTAAGGTAATAAAAAAACGTATGGCCCTTGTATTAAGCCGTCCTCTATTGTTTAACCGAATTTCCAGACATTCCCACTAAATAACAATGGGTCTTAGATAATGAACTTATTTTTATTTCAGTTGCAAGAGTTGTGCGGCTTGCGGCCTTGCGTTAGCTACAAACAAAAAGCTCTGATAACATTGTATGAACTGCGCAGAGTATTGGTTCAAATATTACTGTAATTTTCAAGTATTCCCAAATTGCCCAAGTATAAACAAACACATAGAAATTTAGATAGTTATTTACTTTTAATAAAGTCGATTAAACACAAAAAATTTCAATATAAACATTTGATACCTTCATGCAGTGCCGGTCAACGCACCTATACCTATATTCAGGGAGCCGTGAGATAAAAGGTAAACAAACCATAAATGTCCGTTCAATCGATTTTGAATGCTATTGTGTTGGTGGCATGACAAATGGCAGCTGCAGTAAACAGTTGGTATTGTAACCACTTTTTTGCCTTTAATGCCATCCATAAGCCTACGGAGTAGAAGTCAAAATCGGTGGAACGGACTATAATAAAACGGTTCGTTTCAATGTCTCATCTTATTGTGAAGGGAATAGGGTGCGGTTGCTGCGGCATGCGGCATCACATAGGATATGGTGAAAATTGGAGAGGCAGTGAAAGTGTTCATAAATAACCTATATCTATAGACCCGATAGAGAGAGGAAAATATTAAAGTGGATTAATACATATAAATTGTAGTTTATTAGTTATTACAAATTATTTTTGTAAATACTGCAATATCAATAATACATTTTCTAAACCAAACAAACAGAAGATATGAGTACTAAAATTAATTCTTGTCAATAATAAAATAACAATTCAATTCAATAACAAAGAGCTCACGCCGCCGCCGAGCCGCGCTGGCCGTGCCCATTAAAAACTCGTCTCTTAGCAGAAGCAAGTGAGCATAGTACGCTCCTAGTGTGAGTGTCACACATTCTATACATGATTATACTAATACGAACACCACTAAAATACGCTTTGTGCATCCTATTGGTCAAAACTCGTGCATTGTGCGATCGAGTCGTGAGTCGTGCTATGCGATTATCGCCTTTAAGGTGAGCATGCGGAACTTTGGCCGATAGTACCTATACAAAATATTGTAAAAGATCTTAAAATAGTAACAGTGGAGTTTCTTGCCCATTCTTCTCCATACAAAACTATCTTTTGGAAGGGGCGACTAGAATTAATTCTATTTTTGTGTAAATTTTGACGTCAAAAAGTGCCTTTTACGTGCCTTTTTGAAATAAATAATTTGACTTTGACTTTAACATTTATACATAAAAACTCACGCGTTTTTCTCATAGAGACAAACAAAAGCAAACAAAACAAACAAAAGCGTTCTATACGCCATCTACTACGACCTCTACAAACTTAAGATAGTATTTTGATACATATTCTATTTAAAATGGAACGAAAAACAATTAGTAGATATTTGTTGAGTTTTGGACGTTAACTGCAGTTAGTTTTTAAAATTGTATGTTTACATATCTCGACACCATGGTCCTTTGGAACGCGTAAGAGGGGCCGAAGCCAACTTGCAGAGTCTCCTATTCTCTCCTACTCCTCCTCAGACAATTTGAAATGGACGAAGGCACCAGCACACGATTACCCCTATTTCTCTATCTTATAAGTACATACTTATGTAATTATTGCCTATGACCTGCAATTGTAGAGCTTGCATCAAAATTCAAGAATATTTTTTCGTAGTATAGATTTTTTCATGATTATGTAGGTATTTTCACTATATTTGTATTCCAAGTTAGTTCTAAATCTCTCGCGTCTGGCTCTAGTTCAGGCCATGGTACGGAGCGAGAGGGCATGGGCAGCCGTCACCTCCTTCTGCGAAGCAGTAATGCTCGCGAAGGAGGAGGCGGGACGGTTGAGGGAAAGGCATGTTTCGCGCCCTCTCGCCCCTAGCCGCCGCAGGAGACGCCCTGGGCGTCGGGAATCCCGGGCGGATTTCCGGCCACCGTAGGCGCGGGCTTGCGGACGGTGAGCAATGGGTAGCTCACCGTCCGGCAAGGACCAGGCCCGGGTCGACAGCGCGTCGTATTCCACGCGCGCCTCAAAGAGATATCAGCACAAATGTAGGGGTCCACTAGGGCCGATGCCTGCCGGGGTCGCGGGAAGGTACTTATGGGTCACCGAGTCCCCTGGCAACACAGGCAACAGGAAGGAATACGGGTGGGTTTTAGTCAGTAAGAGTCTGACACACCCTCCCGCTCCGCCCAGAGCGGGAGAAGTTATTTGACGATTTCCCACCCTCAAAAAAAAAAAGTTAGTTCTAAAGCACCTGAGCTCTTCTGTCTTCTTCTGTTCTTCTGTTGTTCTTCTGTCTTGCTATTCCGCAAGCTGGTGCATTTTTTTTAATAGGACTCGTATCTTCATATATCTATGACTTACTTAAATATTATGAAGTAGACCAACCTTCTTGTTAAGCAAAGATTGATGAATCTTTTACCGGTGTTGAACTAAATGTAATTAGCTTGATTGCTAATTAGAATAAAAGCCAGCAGTTAACTATTCACAAGTAACATAAAGCCTTTGCTATCTTTACAGGTAAATGCAGTCTCCATTATTTCAAGCAGAAGTCTTTATTGCAAGATGTAAAAAGGTAAATTAAACTTAAATCCTTGAAAATGTAAGTAACTTTGATTACATACCATAGTCTTCTCTAATCGGATCCCTGAAATAAATATGTTACTAAGGTGTTTACAATGACCTGAGTGTGGGTCACCTGGATGGTGGAAACATTGCTGTGGTTGTAACCACAGACAATAAAGAGTTCTCCAGATCGGGCGCAATCGATGACCTCTTGTTTTGATTTTGAAAGGTAAAATAAACTTAATCCTAATTCTATTTAAGTTTTTAATTAGTGAGGAGATCCTTGAAAATGTAACATTGATTACATACACAATATTCCCCACAATATTAAATAACAAATATGTATTTATACAACTGTGATTGCTCTTTGTTATATTGTGACGAGAGAATAAACGATTCTTATTATTAATATTTTACCAAAGTCTTCTTAATTCGGATCTCTGAAATTAATATATTATTATGGCGTTTACAATGACCTGAGTATGGGTCACTTTTGGGTGTTAACTGCAAATAAGTAGAAACATTGCTGTGGTTGTAGCTTTTGTTTTGATTTTGAACGACCGTCGGTATGTATCCTCGATTTTGTATAATACTCGTACACTGCTTACAGACCGCGCCGCGCCTCGCCCTCTGCGCCTTGTGTATAGAGCTCCTCTTACAAAACGTCTTTTTGTTTCTTTTGAAAGGGGCTCTGAATTGCCTGTAGCGAGTCGAGGGTAAACTGTGCATACCTTGCCATTGCGCACAAAAAGATTAATGAAAAATTCAGTCCGTGGTTTTTTACACTTCAAATTATTCACATAATTATCATACGTAACTGGTACTTGTATAATTTTGTTCTCATTTGAATTCATAATTACCCTAACATAGATTAGCAGATCTACAAGACCCTCCAATTTAACTTGTACCTTATCTACCCTCCAAAGATTTTCGGTTTGACATAAGTGGGTGAAAGGTACCCTACTTTCCTTGTACGATAGCAAAAATTATAGGGGGATGTGGAGAGTGATAATAACGGTAACTGTTATAGAGAAGCCACTATATCTATATATATTATCGTACCTCTCAACAGTCATCACAGTGTTTTCATCCTTCGTTGCCATGTCACGAAACATATCCAATTCTTTGTTCGGTCCATTCTTCTTAGCGTGTCGATGACAGTTCTAAACGGACTCGGCCCAGAATTCGGCTACGTGTTTCGCACCATCATTAGCGTCCACCAGTTCCTGTAACGTGCAGCTGGCAGGACACGAAGGAATTGCAGGATTAAGTGTTCCATCGTTTGTGGAACAGCACACGTTTACACTTTAAGGCGGTGTTGTCTATGAATTTCCAACAGAACCGGTTTTCCTTGCTTCGGCCAACCTGGAGCCCTGAGCCTGTTTAAAGATTTCCAGGTTAGCCAAGGCAACTTATGTCCAGGTGGGAGATATTCAGCAAATATAACAAAATTCTAAAAACACGTGTGAAATAAATAAGTGCGCGAATCATGCTAACGAGCATGATTCGTGCACTTATTTATCAAAATGTTAGTTTCAGAAAAATATAACGATATTTTTCTGAAACTATCAAACATTTTCCTACCATTGGTTATTTTATTATTCTTGCTGAACAATAATATTATATCGTGGGTTGCTTTTACTCGTGTCAATAGCTTATTGATTGCTATTGTCGAAATATAAGCAGCGAAGTATTCTAGAGAAATATTTATATTATAGAATACCCATTTAATTTATTCGTAGTATATTAATACTCAATTAAGACTTGGTCTGAATAAAGGAGTCTACCCTTTGATAATATCTAGATACACTGTTTTCCAAAACAAACACTTGCCGTTTCAACCACTACTAGTACTAGTAGTACCTACAGACTATCCAGATTTGTTTCAGAACCCTTTTTTTTTTTTTTGAGGGTGGGAAATCATCAAATAACTTCTCCCGCTCTGGGCGGAGCGGGCGGGTGTGTCAGACTCTTACTGACTAAAACCCACCCGTATTCTTTCCAGTTGCCTGTGTTGCCAGGGGCCTCGGTGACCCATAAGTACCTTCCCACGAGATACACTGTTTTCCAAAACAAACACTTGCCGTTTCAACCACTACTCGTACTAATAGTACCTACAGACTATCCAGATTTGTTTCAGAACCCTGGGATTTACTTTATAAATGTGGTGTCTACAGTCTATACCGATTCTTTATTGAGAATAAGTGAGTTTTCGTTTAGAGACTGCAGAAACTGACAGCGCAGAATACTTATAAGACACAAATATGCAATGGATAAAGGAAACCACTGTCATGTTTGAACGCTAGAATGACTGAGACAGCCCTGATTACATAGGATATTTTTTATCCTGATATTTCTACGGGATCGACACATTTGCCGTCGAAACCGCAGGCACAGCTAGTCGTTTTATATAATGAAGACTCCTTAGTAAAATCTTAGAAAGTACCAAAACCTTGAATTTTTCTACCAAAACCTTGAATTTATTTATTGAGTTAAAGAAAACCATAATTTACAGTAGGTACTTTCGTCTAAAAAAACATCGCAATCCTAATATTTGAGTCTCGATAATCAATCAAATGCCAGACTAAAAACTTAGCAGTGGCCCAAATTATGTTTGTACACTGTGCCTGTATCGTGTTACAGATGAAAGAAAAACTAGGGTCTTGCATCGATTAATGCAGACTGTCGGTTTGAGGGCACACAATCAATATTGTAATTTAATTAGTTACAGATAGAGTTGATTTAACATTAGCTTGATAGCAAGTTTTCGCTGAATAGTTGATGGATGATATGCGCAAGATTGTGGGTAAGATCTAGATCTTATGAGCATTAAGGCCTACTTTAAAATGGTCGGTTAGACACTATTACTTCCGAGTAGGCAGAAGGAAGAGAGTGCAAGGAATAAAAATAGTATATATATAGTCAACTCAACACCTCTCTCCTTTGAATTCATTTATATGTATATTTATAATGTATGTATATGTTATATTAAGTATGTATGTGTGTTATAAGTTTATAACCTATTTTATTTATAATTCATTATAATTTATAGGGTATATATGTATTAAGGGTTTCGTTTTTCCTTTTGAGGAACAGAACCCTAAAAAGAATGGCTTAATTTATGAATAAAACTTGCGTCAGAGGTTCTTGTTATAGCCGATGTCAAATTCACGATGTCACTTTTCTTTCATTTTTGCCTTTAATTCGGTGTCTTTCACTCGAAGTGAAACATCTTAATACAAAATAAATCAAAAGTAAAAAAAATCATTACCTAACCGATCCAACGATGTTGGATTCCGGCACTCGGTATCTTTCACTCGCTTACTGAATGATCGAAAAATTAAATGAAAGGAGCGGATGTACGTTCATCTGAACGTTGAATGAAACAAAAATAACCCTTCACACGAGTGAAAGATTCACTCGAGTAAAGCGTCTAATATCGGCTTTAGGAACGATTTATTATCTACTAGCTGCGCCCCGCTGTTTCGCCCGCATAAGTTTCGACCCCGTAAGAGTATCGAGATAAAAAGTATCCTATGTCCTAACCCAAGTCATGGTCTACCCGTGTGCCAAATTTCATCCATTTCCGTTCAGTCGTTTTAGCGTGAAAGCGTAACAAGCAAACAATTAAACAAACAAAGTCATTATCGCATTTATAAGTTTAGTTAGTATTATTAAAAGATATGTTTCATTAAAGCTACCAAGCAATTTATATAACTGAAAACATGACATTTACAATTGCTTAGAATGTACATACAAAGTAATTATGTTCGAACAGAAATATAATTTAAAGTTATATAACAGAGGGTGAAAGCAGTGCATAATTATTATAATTTAAAGTTATATAACAGGGGGTGAAAGCAGTGCATAATTATTTTAATTGCTCGTCCTAAATAGGAGACGATAAAATTGACTATTAAATAAAAATGTAACTAAAAGTAAATTTAAAATTAAATAAAACTAATTTTTAGTTTATCTAACAAAACAATGTTATTCGATAAAAAAGAGGTTGTTGTAGACATAATAAAACTACGAACTTCATTGTGGGTGTGTAATATTACGCTTTATATCAAGATACAAGGATTCAAACACGACAGTAAATCTTCATCATATTCCTTTTTCGGTTGACATAAAAATATGAGGGTCAAACGGTGAGATTCTGACACAATTCTGAAACTTCTATATCTTGTAAGAAAATATTATTGGTGTCCGGTTATATTTACATAATAGTACTTTTTGTTTGCTTGATATTTATAATATAAATCAGTGCACAAAAACTAGTAACGCAAACGCTTTAGAATGAAAAATATTTGACGATTTTTCACCTCTCCAACCCAAAGTTGGGCTTCACTCTCGTTGAAAACACCGTTGATATTTCAAAACGACTGTTTATAAAACTCGTCTGCGTCGGAAACACAGGCGGAAACAAAATAACTCCCCTAATTTTCATTAGCGGAAAAACCTTACGGATGAAAAAACTCGGCATTAATTCGCCGGGGAATCCGGGAAACGATTAAATTACCGCAAAAGGCGAGGAGAGCCGAATTACTGCAATAAAGCCATATTATGTTATGACTCCGTCACTCAAATCATGGCTATTAGGCGAAGCGAGTCCTTTATTAGGTATCTAATGCGCTTTACAATGATTAAAGACCATAGGGGTAAAAATAGGTATACCTATAAAATGAGATTATCCTGTGCTAGTCAGTTAGTGGAAAAGGATTATTCCAGCACTCGTTACGGCGATAACAATCCGCTTAAAGTAACTCCGTCGAGTTTCATAATCGCAATTATGAAAGCCACGCGCAACGGTAAAGCTGCTTCAAGCGCCGTTTCCATTCAAAGTTCTCTTCAAACTACTAGAATTAAGTAGCAATAATGAGCGTTTTGGGTTTGTACGGGCGCAATGCAGTTATAGAAGTAGTTGTAAGGGGGTCGGCGTCACACAGTGGAACGAATGTATGGGAGCGGTTGGACGTAGACATGTCCGAAAAAAAAGAGTAAAATTATGCCAAACTAATGATGCCATCTTATTCGATTACTTAATGCCTTCATAACTTGTGGTGATGAATTTCTTCATAACTCCCATATTTCGGGAGTAATTTGAGAAAATGTGAAATTTTACTATGAAAATGAGTGTATCGAGCTCTCTCCCTCCTGATTCCGGGCTTGTTTCAAGTAGCGGTCTCTAATATCATAATGCTAATACTAAGAGCTATATTTAATACTAAGACACATAGTGCGCCAAATGTGCACTTTCTGGGATAAAGAGTGATGTTTATTTTATAACACAATTTTTTTATTTTTTGTTTATTTTGTTGATTAAAACCGTTTTTCTAAAGGTTTACCTTATTACAATAACATTTCTGAGCAGCCAATTAGAGAAGATATAAGCTAATTAGGATATATAATTAGGGACTTAAGGTTTACATATAAAACTGATGCACTAATGATTACTGATAAGAACATTGCTATTATTTAATTACTAAATGGCTCTTAATACACTAATTTAGCATGCATCATTTACTAATTATCACAATAACTAATTACCTTGCAATATTTAACAAAGGATACCTGGGATACCTGGATTTTATATAAATAGGTCACTATTAGTAACTTTAAAATCAGTGTTGATTTACACCTCGTTGTATCCAAGCTAATCTCGCAATGTATTTTCCAAATTTTAATACAAATCTTGATATTCACGTTGCTTTATGCGCACGCGCACATAAAGATTTACGCGACTTTAACTATTTGTTCAGTGTTTTAAAAGATAACAGTTGTGTTCAGTTATGTGAAAGTGCTGAAACAAGTTTAAAAGACTGGTGTCGTCGATTTTGCTACCGCATTTATGCAAAATGGACACAGTCTGGAAGAAGCACAGATAAGTTTCGGAAGAAACATGAGATTTGGCTACAGGCTGCAATTCAATGGCCGGAATTACAGAATGAAAATATGGAACCTTCTACAGAAAATATAAGTGACGTCATCGAGCCCATAATTTCTCCTGCTAAATCTGATGCTTCAACTTGTACACATCCTAGTCCTCGTAAATCTTTTGAGGACCTTAGTAACCGGCAAAAAAGAAGACGCACTGAAGATAGTCTTTCATGCAGCAGTAGCAGCGCTGAAATTATGTTTTCGGCCGAAAGGGCGCTTCAAAAGGCAGGACAAAGCGATACAGCTTATGTTATGAAATACTTGACGGAGAATCCAGAAGAGGCCTCAAAAATCAAAGCCTTCATTGAAGGTAAATCAATTCAGGTACGGGAAATATCCCCTTTGAAGGCATTGGCTCTTTATGTATCGATGAACTTATCGAAATGGCGCTATAACACTCTTCGGGATTTCAACACTCAAGAAGGAGCTCTTCAATACCCGAGTTACTACATGTTGGTTAAAGAAAAAATTAAGTGCTATCCGGCCAAAGAAGATCTCACAGTTACAGAGAGCTCTGCAAAAATCAAATTACAAGCCTTGATGGATTTAACCTCAAGAAGACTTATTAGGTCGTTAGAAACCCCTGTTGATCCCAATCAACAGCTCGTATTGACCAGCAAATGGGGTTTTGACGGATCATCTAGCCAAAGCATTTATCATCAAAGGACGAGTGAAGATGAGCAAATCGATCTTGCTAGTAATTTTATGATTAGTCTTGTACCACTGCGGCTCGTCTCAAAAGGTGTAACAATTTGGGAAAACGAGCGACCATCTTCCACTTCATTTTGCCGGCCAATATTGTTTAAGTTTATAAAGGAAACCAAAGAAAATGTGCAGAGAGAGATGGCTGAAATCGAAGCAGAGATTGAAGCCTTAACTCCATCCACCATCACTGATGGAATTAGTGTCAAACACCAACTGCTGTTGACAATGATTGATGGTAAAATTCATTCCATTATATCCAATACAGCAGCTTCAGTGTGTGACATATGCAAGGCTTGTCCTAAAGAAATGAATAATTTAGAGTTAATCAAAGATAAACACGCAAACGAGGACATGTATAAATATAGCTTAAGCACCCTTCACGCTTGGATTCGCTCAATGGAATGCTTATTACACATTTCCTACAAATTAGACATAAAATCATGGCAAGTAAGGGGTGATATAGCAAAAAGGCAAGTTGATGACAGGAAGAAAAGAGTTCAAGAGGCTGTAAGAAGAGAAACGGGCTTACTTCTCGATGTTGTGAAACAAGGCAGTGGATCCACCAACAATGGCAACTCGGCAAGGAGATTTTTTGAAAACTACACTAAATCTGCTGAACTGACCGGAATAGATGCTATGCTTTTAAGAAAAATCTGTGTGATCTTGCAGTGTATTTCATCAGGAGAGAAGATCAACGTAACTAAATTCCGAGAGTTCTGCTTTGATACTGCTAAGCTTTACGTGGAGTTATACCCATGGTATTATATGCCTTCTTCACTTCATAAAATTTTAATGTATGGGCCAGACATAGTTCAGAACATGTCAATTGTGCCCATTGGTTTTCTATCCGAAGAGGCATCTGAGGCTAGAAATAAAGATTTTAGAAAATATAGAGAGGGGCATTCTCGAAAGCATAGCAGTATCTCATGCAATGAAGATATTATGCACAATCTTTTACTGTCTTCTGATCCACTTGTTACAAGTATCCGTCCAAAAGGAAATAAGTTTGTAAAAAAATCTTCTTTTAAGGAATTTTATGAGCTTACGGATTCTGAGAAAAGTGATATCGAATTTGTTAACATAAATGATTTAGCGGACATCGATTCTGAATTTGAATTAATTGATGATGATGATGATGACGAAGATAATTAAATGATGTTATTGTTTTAAAATGTGTAACTTAGTAAATTAGAGCTTACATCTTAATTATTTATTGTACTTTTAATGAAACTAGGTAATTTATTATCAACTTACTTAAAAGTCATACTCTCATCAGTTCTTGTGAATATTTTTGTTAATATATATTTCTGTATATATATAATATATTTATAGACCTCTTAATAAGTCTGTCTGCGGTTTAAAGTAAATACAAATGGGGAAAAAACGTTTTTTTTTTTAAATTTTCATTTCCTTTTATCCCAGAAAGTGCACATTTGGCGCACTATGTGTCTTAGTATTAAATATAGCTCTTAGTAATAGCATTACGATATTAGAGACCGCTACTTGAAACAAGCCCGGAATCAGGAGGGAGAGAGCTCGATACACTCATTTTCATAGTAAAATTTCACATTTTCTCAAATTACTCCCGAAATATGGGAGTTATGAAGAAATTCATCACCACAATTTATGAAGGCATTAAGTAATCGAATAAGATGGCATCATTAGTTTGGCATAATTTTACTCTTATTTTTCGGACATGTCTACGTCCAACCGCTCCCATACATTCGTTCCACTGTGCGTCAGGCGAAATCGCCAGACGCGCCGATAACGCTTTAGCGAAAGCACGGGCCGCGGAAACGTGAGCGATCGTAGTTACGTAAACGTGTCGAGATTTTGTGTGAGCGGTGGTTTTAAATGCAAGCAAGTGTACTCGAGTGAACTAGTTGAAAGATACTTTTTGTGTGCATTTTTGTGGATTATGTGAAGGTTTGTGATTTTTTTCTTCATACAAAAAGTTTTTGGAATTTGTAAGTGTTAAAAGTTTGGTCAATAATATAGGATGCTACATGGTACCTTTATTTCACCGGCGTTGGGAAATAACGGAATAAATTATGGCAACAATTTAGTTTATAAGCGAAAACGTATTCGGCTTTCATCAAATCTTTCAGGATTGCCTTTTCACACTAATTCAAATATCCGAGTGCGTTGTTTTTAGATATGAAGTAATTTTTTAGTATATTATTCTTATGGACGTATTTAAAATAGTAATCTAAATTAATTTTAAATACGTAAAAATAATGTGTTTCATGAACTATTTACCTTAAGATATTCCACTGTAAATGAAAATAAGGCTCCTGGCCTGCGGTTTAACGTACATACCTAATAATTTAAACTTTTTGATTACATCCATCCACAACAAAATGGCCTGCAGAAATTCTTTATTGTTAGACAAAAATAAAGAATTCTAATAGTCATTGTTTTAACAGGGCTTTACAATAGACATGAACCATAAATTCATTACTTTACGATACATGAACGAAAACAGAATGAATATTTTATAAAGCGACTACATAAAGTTAGTTTAAATATTATCATTGAATGTCATACATAAACAGAATTATTTATAAGCTAGTGTCCCTTCGTAACCTAATTTCGGAGTCCTTTCTTATCAATCATGATCTAGTATCAATACCAAAAATTGTAAAATGAGAATGTAGGGTTGTATTTCTACCTACATCCTCATTTTAGCGGCTGAATAAATTAGTCAACCTGTTTCTTTCATTCTTTTGAGTGTGGTTAGTGAACCTAATTTCAGAATTTTTTTCATTCTCCTGCCCTTATTCCAATTTATTTGTGGCCGGCGCAACATGTCCCTTTCTTCCATACTTCTCTATTAGTCGTCATCTCTGTAGTCACCCCTTTCTAGCCATATCATCTTTCACACAGTCCATCCATCGTTTCTTTGGTCTTCCCCTACTCTTATAACCATCGAAATTCATACTCAAAACTTTCCTCACGACATTTTCCTCATTCCCCGCATCACATGCCTATACCATTGACAGCCGATTTACACACAAATTTTCAGTCACCGGTGTCACTTTCAGACTTCCTCTTATGTACTCATTTCTTTATCTATGCATTCGTGTCACACCACACATCCCTTTCAACATTCTCATCCCTTTTGTGGCCCAACATTCTAATCCATACAAGATAACAGTTCTAACCATATATCTTCCCCTTAGTTCCTCTGACTTGGCTTCAAATGGCATGAAGAAATATCTCTCAGGCATGTCGGTTTCCTCACGATATTTTCCTTCACCGTCTTTTAAGCAAGAATATACGTACATGAATCCAAAAATTCAGAGGGTCCTTGGGTTTGACCTCAAGACCGATGACTTAGCAGTCCGATGGTCACACCACTAGGCGATCACTACTTCGCTTTTAAGCTATTGTTATTAACCTAACAACATCACCCTTTGTTTCCCCAAAGGGTTAGACTCGCCCCCTATTACATGAGACTTAAACATAACTGGTGAAATGTGGTGTCTGCCTGCTTTATTATTATAATTACCCACTTCATATAATATCGACTTAATAAAAGTCTTAAATTCATTCTCTGATAGACAACGCACAGCCAACACGCTGCCGGGGTCGCGGGAAGGTACTAATGGGTCACCGAGGCCCCCGCAACACAGGCAACAGGAAGGAATACGGGTGGGTTTTAGTCAGTAAGAGTCTTTTTTTTTTTTTTTTGAGGGTGGGAAATCATCAAATAACTTCTCCCGCTCTGGGTGGAGCGGGAGGGTGTGTCAGACTCTTACTGACTCTCCTGTGAGGCAGCGAGCCTCCTTGCCGGATTGCCTCACGAAATGATTCACGAATGACAGCCGGGACCACGTACTTTCCGAGGCACGGAGGAGTCTCGGGATGGTCACCCATTCATGGACCAAACCCAGCAAGCGTAGCTTAAAACCTGATAGATCGGACCCGTGCGGCTGTGATTACTTAGCCACGAGCTTCTCTCGTTGCACGGGTTGTTGTGTTATAAGGTGTATAAATATAAATATATTTACTTTTTATAACGCAATATTTCATTACCGAACTTACTGTAAAATAATATTATCCTAACAATGGAAAATTAATTAAAATATACTCACTGTTATGATGATATGATGACATAAAATATGACGAAACAATAAAAAAGCCACCATTATTCCTCATACAAAATACTATTTACATACAAAACCTACATAAACATTACTAAGCGTAATAACTTCTCTAAATATGGAAATAATCGTATTTGCGAGGCCGTGAGCATCTGCGGGATTGGTTCAAGGGAATTCTATTACCAGATCATATTCCCCTATTCGGCACGTCGTATCTCCGGCACATTCTTGCAGTGTCATATTACTTCCAACGCTCTAAATATTTGATAGATGAATGACTAACAACCGCAAAAGGGTTGATTTAAAATGAATGTAAAAAGTGTCTGCAATGTGTCACTTAAGAATGCTGAATTTCAGTTTAATTAAAATTGCACCAAAATTGAGCACGCCATTGGTTTTTGCCTATGATGAATGTAGATTTGTAATTGTAACGAAGTTTCTTATACTTTGCACACTCACACACAAGACACTTAAAATGTAAGCCTTTTTTCGTTCTTGCTCTTAATTGCCAAGTGTGCAAAAGCAAAATAAACTTCATTGCAACCAGCGGGGCAATTACGTTACACACATAAAATGACAATTGATCGGAATGGGTTTAATTTTGACAGTTTACCCACGCCCATTTCGTTATTTACGTTTTTGAGCAAAGGAATTTTTCAAACCTATAAAGAAATGTATTAGGAATATATTTCAAAACTCTCGGATTGTGATTCAAACTGTGTTACGCAATTAGGGTGCAGGTGTCCCACGACACCTCTCAATTGTTTTTTTTTTCTGTTGTGACAGTGCTCACTTAATACCGTTTTAATTTAATAGACAGAATAATTTCGTTTTGACAACATTGACAGTTTTTATAATGATTCATTCTGCGCACAGCTTTTTGTATTTAAGGCCACAATGATAAATATAAAAATAATACATATTAATTATATAATAAGGAGGCTTCCCCACATTTAACTGTCGACGTTTACCCGACTGCATCAGAAGGGTAATACATTAACTTTTTTGTGAACTTACAAAGGTAAGATTTTATTGAATTAGTCAAAAAAAAACGCTTTCCTATTTCTGTAATCTGAACGATAAACAATTTTAGGCTCCCATGTTAATTAGTTAATCATGATAAGTACCAAACAAAATGTTGTATTATTGTGTCAACATTACCCGTTACGGCCATTTTGCCAAGGGTAGAGCGGTCGTGTCCATTCGATAGTAAAGTGAAGATAGGCCCTTGTAACTTAATTGAGTATGAAATTAATACTGTGGTGAATATTGGACACCCGAAGTAATCTGGTCGAACATCAGGCGCGTAATAATATTAATTTATTTTATGCTATAAAGCAAAAAATAAATGACTATTATAAATTTCAATTTCAATTTATTTATTTAATAAAAACGTTTACAAAAGGTGTAAATTTAGCCAATAGTAGTATAAATATCCTATACAATTATAGTGCGTACTAATAAACTAAAGCTAAAATATTTTTAATTACAGGTGCAAGTAATGATGATTCGGAATTAGAATGCTTAGCGTCCCGCCCGAACTAGGTTTATTCAAACCTGTGTTTCAGACCATCACTTTACATTTTAATTACATTGGGATAAAGTAAAAGTAATATAAAAATAATCTATTAAAAATAAAACTAAATCTATCCTATGTAAAATAATTATAATACAAAATTACTACTAGTTACATACGAGGGAATAAATTAAATCATGACAAAATTTCTAGAAGTTTTTCTGTGTCTGTGTAATTGAGTATCGCTAAATATTCTGATAAGATTGTTCTACATTTTTTATAGCTAACACTATAGAGGCTTAGTACCTTGTTCAGCCTATTATACAGAAAAGGTCCTAAGAATACATAAAATCGATTAGCAAACGCATGCTTAATTTGAGGCTTGATGCAAACCAAATCCTTCCTTCTCTTGTCGGAGGGTACTGGGTCAAAAGGAAGTGCAGAGTGCTGGTGTAGAACTATGCTGAGAATGAATAATTGCCGTACTGTTAGCACATTACATGCTATGTAAAGCTGGTGCGTAGGAAATCTAAAAGGGCGAAAGGTAGCAACCTTTAGAACTGCTCTTTGAGCGCGCTCTAGGGGGAGTAAAATTGTTTTTGCAGCACCACCCCAAGAAGTTATGCAATATGTAAGAATGGATTGACACAAAGCTAAATAAACCTGTTTAATTAATTTATAATCAGCTATATTCCGTAAATTCTTAAAAACATATATTAATTTGCGCACTCTAGTACATAGTAAATCGATATGTTTGCGGAAATTTAGGTTGGAGTCAATAGTGACACCTAGATATTTCAGATGGTCAGCATTAACTAAAGTGGGACACGAACATGCAGTGTCAGCGCTCGTGCAACAATTATGTGCATAAATTTTTAGATTAGTAAGCGGTATGTTAGTATTTCTCATTGTAAATAAAATGTGTTTTGTTTTATCTGCATTTAATGTTAGGATATTATCATGGAGCCAATCAGACACAATGTTAAAGCCTTTCTGAGCATGTTCATATACCTCAACTCTAGATTTAGCTGAGAACAATAGAGCGGTATCATCCGCATAAGACATTATGATACCATTTTGGAGTGGCAGACTGCACAGTTCATTTATATAGATTAAAAATAACGTGGGGCCCAAAATGCTACCTTGTGGAATACCAAAACAATTATTTTTAAGTTCAGAACTTGTATACTGACCTATTTTGACACATTGATGCCGATCGCTGAGATAATCAGAAAATAGTAGAAGTTGTGCTCCTCTTATCCCAAGTGTTTCAAGCTTGTGCAAAAGTAAAGTACAAGAAATCGTGTCGAAGGCCTTGGCAAGGTCTAGAAAAATCCCAATTGTGTGCATACCATTATCCAGATTCGTAGAAACATAATTAGTTAATTTGTGTACTGCTTGGCTAGTTGATCTTAAGGGCCTAAAACCAAATTGACTATCTGAAAGTAGCCCATTATCTTCCAAATATTTTATCAGTCTACTGTTAATGATTTTTTCTAAAATTTTTGAGAGGCCTGTTAACACTGAAATAGGTCTGTAGTTATTCACACAGTTTTTGTCTCCAGACTTGAATACAGGTGTGACCACAGCTTTTTTAAGCAATTTAGGGAATATACCTTTAGATAAACATAGCTGAAAAATGTGGGTTAGCGGCGGGGCTAGTAGGTATTTAAATCTTATAAGTATATTATTAGGTATGTCATCCCACCCAGTAGCACAAACATCTTTTAACCCGTTTATTACTCTTACTACTTCGTTAACGTCGGTATCTAATAAAACAAAAGAATTTATTTTAGAGGATGTCGTAGTCAGGTTTTGATGGGACGAATTACTAGAATTTAAAGACTTTTCAGCCAAGTTTTTACCAACGTTAGCAAAAAAATTGTTTACTTTATTCATCGCATCGTCTGGGTTTGTCTCTGTTGATAGTAAATCTAGCGGAAGTTCGGGATTTTTAGATCTAAAAGTATTAGTTTTTATAAATTTCCAGACCAGTTTACTATTTTTTCCCGCCTTCTGTAATTCATGTTTATCATACTGATTTTTAAGTTTTTTCAAAAGATTATTACAGAAGTTTCGATACCTTTTATATGAAACAGAAAGTATTTCGTTATCAGGTGCAAGTTTCAATTTAAGGTGAAGTTTGTCTTTATGTCTTATACAACGAACGAGCCCGGGTGTGATCCAGGGTTTAATACAACTATACTTTCTAGGCGTTGTCTTAGTGAAAGAGTTTTCTCTTATTGCATATTGAAGCGAATTTATAAAATACTTCAAAGAAATATTTGCATCGTTTGAATTATAAACAGGGTCAAAATTAATACCGCGTATGCCAGTTTCAAGATTTGTCATATTGACTTTAGTGTAGCTACGCATGCAGTTTTTTCTAGGTGAACTTATTTGTAATGTTAGTAAAACAGCTTGATGATCGGTAAGCGAAGAATTAGTTACCACTGTTTTGGATGGATTTTTTGATTTTAGAATGATATGGTCTAAGCATGAGCCGCTCTGATGCGTGGGGTGATAGTGAGCTGGTAAAAGTCCATGAAATGAGCAAATATTCAGATAATTATGTACATGGGTATCGGTTTTCCCGGAAGCAATGTTAATGTTAATATCACCCAGAAGTATTATGTTTTTAAAAGATGCTAAGTTTTTTAAGTTTGTGTCAAGTGAGTCTAAAAATCTGTCCATATTTTGAGAAGGAGGCCTATAAATAGCCATGACTACTGTATCGGGAATAATTTTAATAATCAAGCAATTACTATCTTGGAATACCGGTTCTTCTTTGATTGTTCTTAAATTATTTTTGATATAAACTACTAATCCATCGTTTTGGTTTATGATTCTGTCTGTTTTGTATGAATAATAACCGTTAAGAGATGGTAAGTTTACTGTCAGTTTAGACAACCAACATTCTGTTAAGACGATAATATCACAGCTTATGTCAAGATTCTGTAATAACACTTCAAAACCGTGCATGTTTCGATTTATGCTCCGAATATTCTGTGTGAGTAGGGTTAACGTTTTGTCACCAGAAGGAAGAAGGTGTTTACAGTCCACAACATTACAGATTTTAGATTCAGACACAGAAAAACTATCTAGATCACAAATTAGCTGATTTGTCATGCTAGTTACAAAACTAAGTGGATATATAAATAGAGGATAAGCTACCTGTTTAAGTGCTTACTAATAAAAATATTCGGTGGCGCTCTTTGGCACCTTCATAGTCAATTGAGTTAATGTAGTTGATCTCTGCGTATTTGCGGGCCGGGCAACTTACATCGCCAGTTGGATGGTCGCATTTTCTCTTAAAACGTTTGCACGTCGCACATTGAGAGGGAGAAGATTTCCTGCTGCATTCCTTGAAGGAGTGTCCAGTCTCTCCACAGTGGTTGCAAGTAGCACTAGTTTCTCGGCAAAACTTGGCTGCGTGTCCGAACTGCTGGCAATTGAAGCACCTGGTGACTATCGTGAAATCTCTCACAGGGCATGATGTCCAATTAATAAAAATACGGCTTTGGTTTATAATAATTTTCCTCATGCTAGCGGGTAGTTCCAGGATGTAGTTACAGGTAGGAAGGTCTTTCTTACCCGATTTATGGCTTAATTTGATGCTCGCCAGGAAGGACTCCCGAGTTATATTCGGCAACTTGTCTGAAAGGTTTTGCTCGTAAATACAATCGAACACCTCCTTCTCGGTAAGGGCAACGGGGACACCAATGACAGCGACCCTTGGGCGGCGTTTAGAAGGTTCTTCTATTGTAAGGCCCGATGAAACTAATTTGTCCGAATTTTTAAGTTTCTCAATGTCGCCGTTATTTTCGGTGCTGATCATAACGCCCCCATTTTTCACTTTTCTCACGCCACGGACATGAAGCTTAAGTTGTTCGGGGGAGATTAACTTTTGGACAAGTGTCTTGGTGTCGTCACTTGTTTGGGTCTTATCGCTGGGATAGATGGCGACTGATCTCAAATTTGCAGGACGGACAAAGTTATCGGTACCTTTCTTCACCATGCTAGCAAAAGTAGTACTTTCCGTGGGATTCAACTTAGTCTCTACGACCTCTTTGAACTGCTGGAGAGAGTCGACAACGTTCTGGTGAACCTGTAGGTGCTGGATTGTGGTATGGGCCTGGATCGTTTTCGTCTTTAACGATTGGTATAGAACGGCCATCTGTGAAGTCCCACTGGAAACCTTCCGGCAAAGAGTGGAGACACGAAGCTTCTGGTCCGAGTTCATTTTGCCATCACCGACAATTGTGCAAACTTCGTTCAGAATGGCATCTATAGATCCTATCCATTTCTGAATCTCCGGCGTACTGATGACTTCTAAAGGCAATTCATTCTCCGCGGGTGCTGGTGGATATGGGTCGCTCGGGGGTAATGGTTCGGTAGGCGTCGGAGGAGGACTTCGGTGTAATAATTGGCTACGACCAAACGGGCTCGATCCTGGGTTAGACATTGTACCAGAAACACTTTATTGTTTATAAAAAAAAATATCTAGTTCATCTTGCACATGAAAGTTTGTAAAAACCAACAAGACACACGCGACACACTTTACTCTATACTGACGCAATAGTTATATTTATTTGTCGTAATTGTTTATTGCATTATAATCAATACAAAAAAACACGTCCGCTTAGTCTCGCGACGCGTAAAATTATCAATGCTATACATATGTGTCAATTTTTTTTTGCGGGACTTGTTTACCAAAGGTTTTCCGGAAATAGTGTTCAAGCCCACGAAGTTTTAAAATTAATTTGACATGCAAATAGGGATGTTGACATTTTTTGTTTGCACGTAAGGTATTAAGATTATTAAAAAATATTGGACACGTGTTTTTTTTCTTTTTTGGCGTAATTAAAAGATTACGGCATTACATTACGGCGCTGACAAGACCCAATTGACCAAAATTGGCTTCTCTTAAGAAAAAAATGGCCAAATCTGTATAGTTTGTG
The DNA here is from genome assembly GCA_905333075.3 of Atethmia centrago. Lineage (NCBI taxonomy): Eukaryota > Metazoa > Arthropoda > Insecta > Lepidoptera > Noctuidae > Atethmia > Atethmia centrago. The sequence continues at coordinate 6,506,772 of HG995375.1, forward strand.
GTAGCGGAAAAATATATGTTAATTTTGAACATACATATTTCCCAGAACTTAGTTGTTACCAAAACACGTTTTGAAAAACAAAAACTCGATACAAACTAACGTTAAACTAAACGCTTACCTTGAGTTCTCATCCAAAATATCTGTATTAAATATCAACATACGTTACGTATTTAATTAATAACAAGAACGTCTTATTTGAATGCAGAACTTGGTTGTTTTTCATTTTCGATTACTCAACTCAATTTTGAGTAAATAGATAATTTCTACATATTTTGCAATAAATTACAAGCGTTGTATCATCGCGCTTCTCTTTCTTTTCTATGCAATCTGACAGTGACCGCGGTTTAGGTTTTGTCAGCGTCTTAAGTTAAAATGTGACATGACGTCACGCCTTGCTAGATTTTATACTGAATTGTGACGTAGCGAGCCCCCACTCTCCAACTTTAATGCGTTTTATCTAAGCCATTTTTTAATAATATGATAAAGCAAAAAATACGTGTCCAATATTTTTTATTATCTGACTGATGGACTAAATAGGATTTCTTTTTTTTACCTAGGCATCACCCCTATACATTTTTTTAGTTTAAAAATTGAGCAGAAGACTATGCCCACTGAAACATTCTGAACATTGTTGTTTTTATTTTAGTAAATTATTCTCTCAGATTCCGTAATTTTCGTAAACATTCCGTCATCCCCAAACGATTTCTTTGACTTAAAAGAGGAGTTTGTTTACCATGTCCGGGGACATCGATCACTATTGGTTGACAAGCACAACCATCCAGTGATGGATTGATCAGTTTCCTCTCATCCCGCTTCTTGTAATCACAAATTATATTTTTGTTTATGTTTCTTAGAGTAGGTTCTATGGCGAGTGAGGATGTTAAAAATATTTGATCAAGATTTGTTGGTCTTTTAATTCAAGACTGTGGCTTCTAGAATATAGAAGACGAGGCATGGTGTTATTGGGTCTTATTCATTTTAGAATATGAATACCACCACCACTACCATTTTCCCTATAGTTCGCAACGAACAACATTTTGAAAAGTTGTACATTTCTTACGTGTCTACTACGTATATTTAAAAAAAAAACTTTAATTCAGTGTAACCCCAAATCGGGGTTAATCCGTACCGGATTTTACTGTGCCTTCGCTGCGAGGACTGTGGCTGGTTAACCCTACGAGCTGCCTTAACCGCCGTTGGAAGACCGACCTACCTACTTGCCTGCCACCAGACACCTACGTTCTGGGAACTACCAGGATAGAGTTTTTTTTTAGGCGGGCTAAAACTTAACACGCGCTCGATATCGAGAACTTACGCTAGCTTGCTGCCGGAGTGGATCCTATATTATTTTGTAAACTAAAAAATCTGTAAAAGTCGTCCAGTCTCGCTTCAACAAACATGCTTGATGCGCTGCAATACCGAGGCAGTCCCAACAACATCCTGAGTCCGTTATTATATTGGACACGCAATTCAATTATTATTATTATTATTAATAAGCTCTGAAAAGAGTTAGCTTTACCTCCTTCGTGCACCGCGCAAACCTGGGAGCAAGCATATTGCATCGGGCCGCCAACGCCCTACATTCCCTATCAATATCCTTTTCGTCCGTAAGACGTGAGAATTAAATCAGGACACATGAAACTTAAGTTTAAGGCTTTTTTTTCAGAAAAGAAACCGAAAAAACAATTCTCATACTATTCAAGAACCAAATATGTACAACTTCTATTCTTTATGAATAAGGTTACTAACCGAGTGGTAGCAGACATCTATGAGAATAAAAATCACTTGATCCCAATATAGTGAAGTGTTCAACCATCTTGTCAACACACTCACTAGATACCTAATCTAAGCGAGTTGTATACTTGGAGGTACAGTTGGATTTTCAATAAAAATTCCGTATAAATAACATAACAACATAGTAGGTATGTTATTAGATATTACAAGAATCAAACCATCTTCCTGTTTAGCACTTTAGAGATTACTACACATACGTAAAACATTCGCCTAGACAGAACGCACCCCGCAGCCGATTCGATTATAATAGAACAATTTCCATGAAGCTTTTATAAAATTGTTCTACTAGAGTCGCGTCGTGCTGTCGCATCGCGTTTGTCTGCGGGGGCACGGAGTCAATGTATTCACAATTAGGTAGTAGTTCCACCATATCATGCCACAGCTTTAAGGCAATAAATCTCGAGGCGCAATAAATGCAAGCTTCAACCATTCAAACAATATTTCAATACATTCGAAAAACTCTCTAAAAACTTTCATCGTTATATTTCGTAAATTTTACTTGATGAATAGCTCTCGTAGTGTTTTGCATGTATTCATAAATTGAGGGAAATGTATCTTTTATATTTTGTGTTATAAATGGATAACGACGACCCCTTTGATTTTTCATAACGTGTTACTTCATGAAAAATCAAACACCAGCCGAGTCTTTCTTTAATGATGACTATGGTTTTTCTATGTTATCATTAATTAAGCAACGAACTCCAAAAAGGATGCTTAAGCAGTGTGCAGTGGCAGGGATTAAAAGCAAGAATACTGAGAAGCATTTTTTTTTTTTGATGTGTAATATCTTTCCTCACGCTTTCTGTGGGCTGTGATTTCGTGAAAAGGAACGGAAGTATGTAAACAGTGACAGCTTTTTTTTTTTGGATGGGCAATCATCAAATAACTTCTCCCGCTCTGGGCGGAGCGGGAGGGTGTGTCAGACTCTTACTGACTAAAACCCACCCGTATTCCTTCCTGTTGCCTGTGTTGCCAGGGGCCTCGGTGACCCTTTAGTACCTTCCCGCTACCCCGGCAGGCATCGGCCCTAGTGGACCCCTACATTGTGCTGACGACATCTCTTTGAGGCGCGCGTGGAATACGACGCGCCGTCTACCCGGGCCTGGTCCGCAAGCCCGCGCCTACGGTGGCCGGAAATCCGACCGGGATTCCCGACGCCCAGGGCGTCTCCTGCGGCGGCTAGGAGCGAGAGGGCGCGAAACTTGCCTTTTTCCTCAACCGTCCCCCCTCCTCTTTCGCGAGCATTACTGCTTCGCAGAAGGAGGTGATGGCTGCCCATGCCCTCTCGCTCCGTACCGTGGCCTGAACCAGGGCCGGACGCGAGAGATCTCTGCCGCCAATCGCCTCCACGAGGACACGGCGGTGCTCTGCCCAAGCCGAGCAGACCTCCACCGTATGCTCCACCGTGTCCTCCGGGCGATCCACACAGTGGTGACACCCGAGCGTTTCCTCCCGCCTTATCCGACACGGGAACCTCCCGAAGCTGCCGAGTCCGGTGAGGACCTGCGTCAGGCGGAAGTTGAGGACGCCGTGGCGCCTCTCTAGCCACTCCTCAAAGAGGGGACTTATCGCCGCAATCGTTGACAGCTTGAGCATGGAATAAGTAAGTACTATATAGATTTTAAGTAGAGCGGGTCGAATTTCGACCAGTGAGCGACCACTAGTAATTAATAATTATTCAAATAAATATTTCAGTATTTAGCACTTTTTAATTCTGATTACCAACCCGCACTCGGCCCGCGTGGTAGATTATAGCCCACTCCCTCTCACAGAGGAGGTCTGTGTCCCAGCAGTGGGAACATTATAGGCTGATTATGTGTTATGTAAATTCTGAGATTAACTTCTGTCGCTGCTCAGTTGCATATCACCAAGGTGAGATGTCCGACTACTGTAACGCTCGTGCGTTTTTTTTTATTACTAGGCATATAAACTGAAAGAGGCGTACGTTTACTTATGAATTCAGAATTTTTCTACGGCCAGCCAAAAAAAAATCGTCTCCAATTGGATATCCAACCAAAGCATTTGAAATCTTTATCTAGGATAGGCATCTGAATGTCAAGACACATAATAAAATTTATTTCACGCCTGTATTACCCGAAGACAGACAGAGAGGTGTGTATTACAACTAAAATTAACCAATTCCCATGTACCTAATAGATGAGCATTCTAGAGACTTCAACGTTAATATAAAAAAAAGATTTTCGGTCAGTTTCTCGGTTTTTTATCAGATAAATCAGACGGTGTTCCCAGAGGGACCATATTCGATTCACACCTAAAAACCCTGCATGTTTCTTCGTCTGAAAACTTTTCTTTTCTTGTAAGCAGGGCCAGATATCCCATATCTGGCCCTGCCGATACCGATTCACTTTCTTGGCAAATTCTATTGAAATGTTTAAAGACGCGTTGTTGGATTGTCTGTAACACAAATTGGATTTAAAGCCTTTTTCTTCAAACTTTATAAACAAAGTCTTTGTCAAAATCAAAATATATATTTGTAAAATATAGCAGGTGGGTGTAAAAACAGGTGTAGTAAATAAAAATATAGTTATTACAGTAGGTAACAGAATTAAATTTCGTTAAAATTAAATAACAAAAGTTTACAGCACTACCAGTTCTAAGTTCTTAGATTTCTATGCCAATAAAGCTAAAAAGACAATAGCCATGTACTACAAATGTATGTCAGTACCTAGATAATAATATTCCTGCATAGGCTCGTGCAGACTGGCGCGATACCGCGGGCTCGACAGGCAGTGCGACACTTTCCATGAAGTTTAAAGAATATGTGCTACTACTCGTAGTATCGCGTCGTCTGTCTGCTGGAGCCCTAGGTACCAAACAAAAGTAAACATTATTTTGAAAGAATCCTAAAGCTATAAACAAAAATAAAAAATATTATTAATAAACAAATTAAACAATTTTAATAAGTTAAATAAATAACCCCTAAAAGTATTATTAATGACCAATATGTTTATAATAAAGCAAACAAAATCACATAGTTTTTATAACCTACCCTAATTAAATGATTACTTTCATCACCCTAAACTTAATTTGGTTATATCTTTTTATTGTTATTTCATTTTCTATACCTAATATCATTTAATATTTTATCAACAGATTCAATCTTAATGGCCTCGTTAGGGGCTTGAGTTTATTATTAAAAAGACTTATTAAAACTTAATTAAGAACCATTTAGGTTTAATGATGGACTTATTTTATGAAAATGATTGAAAATAGGGGTCATATTTATATTCTGCATATATTAATATAATAATAAGAAAAGCGTCTTCTCAAAAGAGAAGGTACAAGCATCGATCACTACGCTTGCTTTAAGACGGGTTGGCATTTCCGGCTACCGTAGACGCGGGCTTGCGGATGGTGAGCAATGGGTAGCTCGCCGTCCGATAAGGACCAGGCCCGGGTCGACGGCGCGTTATGTTTCACGCGCGCCTCAAAGAGATGTCGTCAGCACAAGAGTAGGGCCGATGCCTGCCGGGGTCGCGGGAAGGTACTAAAGGGTTACCGAGGCCCCTGGCATCACAGGCAACGGAAGGAACACGGGTGGGTTTTAGTCAGTAAGAGTTTGACACACCCTCCCGCTCCGCCCAGAGCGGGAGAAGTTATTTGTATTTATAATTTCCCACACAAAAAAAAAGAAGGGTTGGCAATTTCAGACTTCTAATAACTATAAGTCCTGGTTTCCTCACGATTTTTTCCTTCCCCGATATCCGTTATGCCCAAGATACACTCAGAAAGTATATGAAAGAAAGAAAGAAAGAAAGAAAATACATTTATTTGCGGTAAACATGACGCAAGGAAAGAACACAAATACAAAAAAGAAACAATTTGGGGGAGAATATGCGTCACGTCCACGCAAAACGGCCAACGCTCAGCATAATGCTGCGTCCCTATGCAAGACAGAGCCCCAGCGCTGGTTTTCAGCGATAGCGATATGAATTGAAAAAGTCACATTCGTACTTGCCCGGTATATTCAGTATTAATACGTTATGACAATAAGGATCAAATTCAACCTCCGCGTTCATGCATTCAGATCGCAGCGAAGCGTTGGTACGGTGGCAAAAAAAAAAAATGTTCAAATAACAGTGACCTAAAGTTCATTAATTCAATTTCGTTAAATTTCCAGAAAGTGTAATCGAAAAGACGGCGTGATACTGTGAGGAATTCGATACGGTCACTACGCAACTTTTATACGTGAACATGTACTACGCAATAGGCGCCTGCGCTTACCAACGCCAGTAGGATAATATCCCAAACATAAACAAGACGTTTTCTTTCATTCTACTAAATCTCCGATACGATCCCAAACGAAACTAAATAAATTAGTCTAATATTTATTCCAAAACAGATTCCAAAAACTACACAATTCAAATAAAAACAGACACCTGAAAGATTCTGTAGTATTTGTAGAAAACAGACGTGAAAATAGTGATATAAATAGCTATAAATCTCAACTAACTGAAGATCATAAACTTTCCAAATCGCAATTCTCGAGTCAAATCCGTTCAACTGAACCAGGATTTACAGCTCTCCGCTTATTTTTAGATACTGCAAACGGATCTAGAGAACTACGGAACATATTTTTATGGATGTCCATCACATGTGTTTTCTGAATCCGACCGTCACATGTCGTAGAGTATTATAATGGAAGTTTTAGGATTGTAAAGTAGTAGGCTTTACAATCTACGTTACAATCCTAAAACTTCCCACGACTGAAATGAAGTTAGAATCTACATATTAGTTGGCATAAAATGACGGGGATGGGTAAAATAAGCACAGTTTTTATGCGTAAAAACTTTATAAAATATGTCTAGGGTGTAAGTCCAGATAATCTTTAAAGTGTTTTTTTTTTCGGGAAAGATTAAAAGCATCTTACTGCAGGACTAAAATCCGAGTAGGACCACGGTTAATAATGACGATGATGGCATTCCAGTGACAAGAGAACTTACCATTGAAAAAACATTTTACAGTCAAATAAAATTACACTAGCTTCTGCCCGCCACTTCGTCCGTGACATTACTTGTTTTAACATATAATATATTCCATTAATTAAAGAATTTTCGGAATTGGATCCGTAGTTCCTGAGGTTATTCCCTACATACCAATACCTCTTTATAATATTATTATAGAAATATAGATTATACCAAGAATTAAATGCGCTTGTTTCAAGTGCTCTAAATTTGACCGGCTCCAGCCTGTTCCTTGCTGCCTTCCCTAGCGACGCCCTAAGCTAAGGTCCGTACCCCACAGGGGGTGCCCTTGACGTGTGGACTACACGTCACACTTTGTTTATAAGTTGTATGCCCTGGCTGGAGGCCTAAATTCATTAAGGTGTTACGTTGTAAATTTGAGTACCTACCAAGGGTTGGTATTACACAGCTGCATTACTAATAAGTAAAGTAGCATTTACCTGAAAACATTAGTAGTACCTTGTGAGGTTTCTAAGTAATTTATTTCATTGTAGTTGTGCAAGTAACTTTGGTCTGCACTTGATGGAAGGACTCATTCCTTCAACTATATTTCGTCACTGGACTCTTTAGTAAACACTTTCTAACATTAAATCAATTTTCTAAACCCTGATAACAGGTTTTCACAATTAATTAGAACAATAAATATAATGTTTACATTCCAACTGTCATCCAGTCGAACGTCAGATTCTGTCGTTTAGAAACGACATCTGATGGTCGCCGGTTCACAGTTGTAGTTTAATCAATAATTGAACTTATTGATTGCCAACCATCGAATTAAATCGTATGGAACAATCCTTATTAATTTTCAGCTTTCAGTAAAACTTAATAATAAAATAAATAACCGAAAGCGGAAATGAAATAGTTTTTACAATATAGACTTTTCTTCTAGAAACTTCGATGTCAAATAAATCCATTTTTAATCTGTGATTTATCTTTGACATAATGTAGCCAGGTTGTACGTTGTTAATTACCCCAATTAATATTTCGGAATAATTACCCCGATCAAGACAAGTTTTAGAATTGGGATTTATAAATAAATTGTTTGTTGGTCTAGATCATGAAGATTCTTATTGTTTCAGAGTTTAAACGTCACGTTGGAATGTTGTTAGTGATTTTCAAGAATTTATTATCTTGGTGTAGTATTTATCTTATAATCATTTTACCCGAAATATGGGAGATTTTAGAAATAGTCTGTCTATTTCCGGTTTGTAATCCGTGACAGGATTATTAAAGAGTGGTGGCGTCTATTTGCCCTTGAACACGCTTGAGTGATACTGGAAAACTAATTCCATGTTTTAAAAGGTAAGGATTTGGTGGTAATAGTGCCTAGAAGTGGTCTGTGAGTCCTTCCCTGGTTGTTAAAAGGATATTCTAGTGATCCATGGATATTTATTACAGGATTCCAAATTGCGCATACGCAGACTATTTTCCAGCCAGTCGAGGATCTTACAGTCAAGTGCTTTTTCCCTAAGCCAACCGTGAGTACTTCACCTGCTGACTATTTGCCTTAGATATTTCATGGGATATTCCTCAGTGTTAACAATGGATTAGATTCTTGTTCAGGGATACGCAACAAGTCCTTGTTGCGGAGTTGATGGATGCCACATGGGTAATCCTCATTACTCTTGTCCCACCGCTCAGGATCAGGCAAACAGAAGTCGTAACTCCTTAGGTTGTATTTGAAACAAGGCCAAGTTAACCGGCTAATGTATTAGCCTTTTAGATTTCCAAGCTCAGTCACCTCCCGGAAGGTTAATTTGCTTCCCTTATATTATTAGGTCCCCGTATTGTCAATTCCAGGAGAGGCACCTCGAGAGATTCGTCTCGCCGCCAGGATCTAGAGGAGAGTCTGGGACCTGGACGCGAGACCCGTTCCTCGAGGCAACTCGAAGCCTCTTGTGGAGACGACTGTGCGGCTGGCAGACCCCGTCTAGCGAAAGCGCAGGCGGGACGGTTTTTTTTTTATACCTTATTACTTTTCTATTATAATAAGGTTTCAGTAGGAACCTATTGTTTACCGCAGTCCGGTTTTCTGTAGTGGAAACCGGTCTGACAACTAAATTGAAATAGAGGATCTTGGGTTCGACAATCCTCGTTCATCCAGACGAATATTGGACACCTTCGTCGGCTCCAGGATCCGGGACTCTTCAAAGTCCCTGGCGCCCATTTAATAAATATTAACATACATAATAACTGGAAGGTTAAACAATAATATTCAAATTAATAATATTAAATTAGAACTTTTAAAAGGAACAGTACTGGGTTTATCTCCTACTCCCCACGACCGAAGCTTTATCCGCTGAATTATAAGCTGGCTGGCAAAAGTAGGCTTTCACAGTAGTCGCCTACCTCATTTTTAAGACGGTAGCCCCGTATCGGCTACCGTGTGTTATGTTGTGAAGAATTAATTTTATAATTATACTGTATTGAAGATAGTTTCTTGTTTGTTTTCAATTCAATACCCAACCACCTGGCCTCTGGGCTTATGTTAGTTTACCGCTAGGGGGAACAAAAATAAAAATAAAACAGTGGCGACCAACGTGTGTATTAGTTGGAGATAGAGGTTACGTCTTTGCTGTACCTTACAAACCAGAGTACTGTTTCTAGAGCCTTCCAGTTATTCTAATTTTAAAAAAAAAAAAAACCGTCGCGCGGAATCCTTTGTTCACGTGTTCATGTTTATGTTTGTACTGTTTTATACACTATAATTTACTTTTTACACTTCTTGCTGCTTTATACACTTTACAATTTTATTTTACCTGTGTCCCTTAACATAACACCAGGACTATTGTCCTTGGATACAAAAACCTAGTATTATAAAAATAAAATAAACTTAAACTATAAGACTGCTATTTATGTAACTGCGTTAACTATAGATAATATTTGCATATTGCTCGATATTGTAAATTGTGACAGCCAGTTTATGCTTCAGTTAAGTTTAAATTATCATTAATTTTACAAAATGGAGCGACCCATTAAATTCAATTTACTTCACAAAGATGAACTCATATATGAAGTACTGGTCCGAGACGCGAAACCCGCTTCAACAGTAGGGGAACTACGAGTACAAATTAGGGATCTCAGTAAGTTGATAAGTACCGACGATATCGTGGAGACAAATATAGATCCGGAAACCGAATTACAAGCAATTAGGGCCAAACTGTCAGAAATTGGTGAAATACTAGACAGGTACCCGTCCAATTTCAAAAAATTTAACCGCGCTAAGGCTTTAGGTTTCCACCTGTATCATCGTTTCAGTAGGATTACTCCCACAACTGAACTTAGTACCGATTATGCAGCCGTTGACAAACAGCTAAGCGGTTATTTGTCTAAAATTGATTCGGTTAACGTGAGTTTCCATCAATCATTTACCATCGCCGAGGAGACAACGAACGTACAGTCAAATTTGCAGACGAAGGACGTCATCATTTCCTACAACAAAGAGACGGTTAAATCCCTAGGACATAAATTTGACGGTACGGGTTGCGTGAAAGCGTTTATTGAGCGTCTTGAGGAGCTTTGCGAGGCCAGAGGTATTAGCGAAGCCTCCTTACATCAATCTGCTCTAGATCTTTTCTCGGACGGAGCTGTATTGTGGTACCGAGGAATTAAAGCGTCGGTTATTGATTGGGCGGAACTGAAGCAGCAGTTACTCACAGCTTTCGCTCCGCCTGATTACGATATGCGTCTCATTTCTGAAATAACAAATAGAACGCAAGGGTCGACTGAGCTGTCTTGTATATTTATAGCAGTCATGGAGAATCTTTACAATAGGCTATCTTATAGGGTTCCAGAACGCGATCGTTTGGCACGGATCAAGTTCAACATGAGACCGGAATACACGTTGGGATTGTCAATAATGGTTATCAACACGCTGGACGAGTTAAAAGAGAAGTGTAGACAACTGGAGCTAGGCTTTCATAGCAGGGCTCAATTCCATGAGCCGCCCAAACCAACGTCTTCTTTTGTTGCAGCAGACTTGGCATACAAAGCCCCGAAAGGTTCACAAAGGATTGAAGTCGTGCAAAATGATTCTAATTCGTTGTTCTGTGTTCGTTGTAGGGTTAAGGGGCACTCGTTATCACAATGCAAATCCAAAGCAATTGTGTGTTACCGTTGCGGCAAGAAGGGCGTACGTGCACCATCGTGCCCTACGTGCAGTAAAAAGCAGAAGGATGCTCAGTCCTGTCCAACCTGCACTTCAAAAAACTAAATTTACGGAGCTACAGCCAAAATTTTGATAAGTCCGATTGGGACAATTATTTAAAATTTTTAAAATTATTTTTTCATTCACTAAGGGTAGAAACAGTACGCTATAAGACCACGGGCGATAGTCGTCCACATTTAACAGTTTCTATAAATGATGTGCAATATTACGGTTTACTCGACTCGGGTTCTAGCATTTCAGTGTTGGGTTCCGATGTTGGCCAACAATTCATAAGGGCTGGTGCGACTCTACACGCCGATAGACAGTTGGGCAGCATCATAACTGCCAATGATTCGCGGGCATCCGTGGAGGGTTATTTATTCTTACCAGTGACTCTCATGAGAGTGACTAAGGTTATTAAATTCTATATTATTCCAGACATTACCACGCCGTTGATTTTTGGCGTTGATTTTTGGAAAGCCTTTAATTTGGCACCTAAAATTTTTAATAAATTACCATTTAAATATATACAAAACAATAGAGGTCATACATGTGTCTCGGAGGTTAGGCACCTACAGCCGTTTGACGAATTAACAGCGGAACAAAAGAATGAAGCGGAGTTATTAATTAAAGATTTCAAAAAGGTTTCCTTTGAGGCTAAAGGATTGGGTCGTACCCATCTGCTGCGTCATAAAATAGACACAGGAGATGTTCCTCCTATTAAACAGCGTTATTATCCTTTATCACCTGAACGCCTCAAGGAACTAAACCGACAGCTGGATGAGATGTTGGAGATGGGAGTGGTGGAACCTAGCAATAGTGCGTGGAATAACCCGGTTCTACTGGCTCCTAAACCTAATGGGGAATGGCGATTTTGCCTGGACAGCCGAAAGCTGAATGCGGTCAGCAAGCAGGATGCGTATCCACTACCCTACGTCTCTCACATCTTAGACCAGTTGCGGGACGCGCGATACCTTTCATCGATTGATTTGAAATCTGCTTTTTGGCAAATCGAATTGGACTCCGTTTCATCCAAAGAAAAAACCGCGTTCACGGTTCCCGGTCGAGGTTTGTTCCAGTTTAAAGTTATGTGCTTTGGGTTGACGGGAGCCCCCGCCACCCAACAGCGTTTAATGGACAGACTTTTCGGCCCGGAGTTTGATAATAAGGTGTTCGTATATTTAGATGACATCATTATTTGCTCATCAACCTTCGAGGAGCACATTTCGCTTCTTCAACGAGTTTTAGACAAACTAAAGCAAGCTAATTTGGCAATTAATTTACCAAAGTCCTGTTTCTTTCGACGAGAACTAAAATATCTTGGTTACAAAGTGGATGAGCATGGCTTACACACTGATCCGTCGAAAGTTCAGTCAATTGTCGACTTTCCAACACCTACAACTCGTAAGGAAGTGAAAATGTTTCTTGGAACGGCCTCATACTATCGACGTTTTATTAAAAACTTTAGCTCGATAGCAGCCCCTTTAAACGCACTAACAAGTACAAGCAAAAAAGCGCCGCCTTTTGAGTGGACGGCTGAAACAGAAACCGCGTTCTCAACCTTGAAAGAGGCATTGGTGTCTGCTCCAGTATTGGCTTGTCCAGATTTCTCACAACCTTTTGAGATTCATTGTGACGCATCCAGTTTTGGGATAGCGGGCACTCTGACTCAGGTTATGAATGGGGAGGAGCACCCAATAGCCTACTGCAGTCGTTCGCTTAATCCGGCGGAACGCAATTATTCAGCAACGGAGCGTGAGGCTCTCGCTGTAGTCTTCGCCGTGGAACACTATCGTCCTTATGTAGAAGGCGGTCCTGCATTTAAAGTGATAACCGACCACTCGAGTTTAAAATGGTTCTTTAATTTAAACAATCCCTCTGGTCGATTAGCTCGTTGGGGTTGTCGGTTATCACCTTATAACTTCACTATTGAACACCGCAAGGGCAGGGACAATGTGGTTCCAGATGCCTTATCTCGTGGCGTTCCGGTGCTGGAAATTAAAGTGCCTGACACGGACACTTGGTTTAAAGGGTTATGGGATAAATGTGTCAGTACCCCCAGATCGTGTCCTAACTTTATTATTAAGGAGGATAAACTATACCGTTATTCAAAAAATAAATTCGGGGTGGCTAGTGACTATGATTGGAAGCAGGTAGTACCGGAGGGCAATCGTCAAGAATTATTGAAGAGTCACCATAGTGGCGAATTATCACCACATTTTGGAGTGTATAAAACCTATAAAGGACTTGCACTCCGATACTACTGGCCTAACATGTATAAGGATGTGATTAACTACGTTGGTAAATGCGATACGTGCGCCGCATATAAACACTCACAATTACCTCCTCCCGGTCTCTTAGGTGATGCGAAAGAGTGTTCCAAACCATTTGAAACCTTAAGCATTGACTTAGTAGGTCCGTTGCCACGGTCTAGAGCGGGATTCACATATCTCTTAGTTGTCGTGTGTTGCTTTACGAAGTACTGTTTACTGTTTCCTTTACGTAGAGCTGTTGGTAAGGCTATAGCACAGAAACTAGAAGACGGCGTTTTCCTCGTACACGGTATACCCCGTACGGTGATAGCAGACAACGGGACGCAATTCACGGGTAATGAGTTTCGTTCACTCTTGGAGAGGTACAAAATACCTCAAATCCACTTCACACCTCGTTATTGCCCAAGCGTGAACACCGTGGAACGCTATAACCGTACCATAATGACCGCGGTATCAATTCTCGTGGAGGATGATCATCGATCCTGGGATGTGAACATCTCAAGGATCCAATTCGCTATGAACACCTCCACAAATGTAGTCACTCGTTTTACACCGTTCTTCCTAGTACATGGCAGAGAGGCAGTTAGTTGTGGTGATGTCTTCGGCGATGTTACCGTTGGACAGCCCACTCTAGCCTGCGCTTCCCGCAGTTCATATGCAAATCAGCTAGGGGCATTGGATGGTATCTTCGATAAAGTAAAGGACGCGCTCATCAAATCTCATGAACGTAGTGCTCGTTATTATAATAGTAGTAGGAGGCACGCGGAGTTTGAGGTAGGCGACACTGTGTGGAAGAAAACATATCCCCAGAGTGACGCCTCCAAATTCTTTATGGCCAAATTAGCACCTAAATACGAGAGATGTATAATTAGGAAAAAACTTTCACCCTTAGTGTATGAATTGGAAGGCTGTAGTTCCGGTAAAAACCTTGGCACATGGCATATCAAGGATTTCAAATCACCATGTAGCAAGGATTAATTTTTTTTGTATATTTTCTTCGAATTTAAAATATAATTTAAATTCGTTGGTCGCAGTGACCATTGAGGGCTGTATATGCCTTGAGGTTGCTGGTTTTTAATTTAGCATTGGTAGCTGTATATGCACGGTGCTAGAAAACCGTAGGTTCACATTTGTGAGCTATATGGAGTAGAGAAGGAGATTGTTTAAAAGTTGTTTGTAGTCTGTGGTTGTTGCAGGTTTGACACCCCTGTAGAGTGTATAAAACCTCCGGACTGCTGGTAAGGCAGCAAAATGATAGTCCTGAGATTGGAGGCCATAATGGCGGGCGTGTAGGCTGCATTGATGGAAAACGTTTAAGTTGGTATTTTTTTTCAGGGGCGAATAACCGTCTCGTTCATTTTATGGAAGACGGTTAGCCAATTTTCATTATTTTGTAGCATCTAATTTCTTTTGGTATTATTTGTGTACCAGCTCAGCATTATTATAGGCTGTCAGCTCATTGTAAAAGGTGGTGTACGATGGAGTAGGGTGGTCTCTCCTATATAAATATAGTAGGTCAGACTTATATTTTTACTCTTTTTGGAGCTTGTCTTTTACATGTTTGTAAATGGATTAGACTCGCTCCAGGAGAAATAGTATATATTACACAGGTCACATGGATAACTATAAATAAGCCATAAAACACGGGCGGAATTGTAGACTCGTTAACCAAAGCCATCTACAATGTCGCCTAATAGAGCGGGTTGTTACTCTATACTTGAAGTGTGACCAGAATTCTTTTAGGTCGTAGGTTTATGTAGTTTAAAACGAAAACCCAAATTAGTATATTTAATAAAGGTTACATGGATAATTAAAAATAAGCCATAAAACGCGGGCGGAATTGTAGACCCGACAACCAAAGCCTACTACAATGACGCCTAATAGAGCGGTCTGTTACTCTATATTTGAAGTGTAACTAGAATTCTGTATTGTTTATGTATATACCTTATCTACCTATATAGTATTGTTTAAGTTTACATCAGGTATGACAAATAGAAATCGTACACCAGCTTCCACGTACTTTTTATTTCTTTTCTTTTTCTGTTCCTGTTTTCAGGCATGAACATTGTAGATTGTTGTAGACGTGTTTGACTCTTGGAGTCTGCTTTGACGCTGGAGGGCCAGCGTCGAGATTTGCCCTAGGGGTCAAATCTCTGGTGGTTGGGGAGGTACTGTTACGTTGTAAATTTGAGTACCTACCAAGGGTTGGTATTACACAGCTGCATTACTAATAAGTAAAG
Source organism: Atethmia centrago (assembly GCA_905333075.3). NCBI lineage: Eukaryota > Metazoa > Arthropoda > Insecta > Lepidoptera > Noctuidae > Atethmia > Atethmia centrago. The sequence goes on from HG995375.1 coordinate 6,522,211, forward strand.
TAGCATTTACCTGAAAACATTAGTAGTACCTTGTGAGGTTTCTAAGTAATTTATTTCATTGTAGTTGTGCAAGTAACTTTGGTCTGCACTTGATGGAAGGACTCATTCCTTCAACTATATTTCGTCACTGGACTCTTTAGTAAACACTTTCTAACATTAAATCAATTTTCTAAACCCTGATAACAGGTTTTCACAATTAATTAGAACAATAAATATAATGTTTACATTCCAACTGTCATCCAGTCGAACGTCAGATTCTGTCGTTTAGAAACGACATCTGATGGTCGCCGGTTCACAGTTGTAGTTTAATCAATAATTGAACTTATTGATTGCCAACCATCGAATTAAATCGTATGGAACAATCCTTATTAATTTTCAGCTTTCAGTAAAACTTAATAATAAAATAAATAACCGAAAGCGGAAATGAAATAGTTTTTACAATATAGACTTTTCTTCTAGAAACTTCGATGTCAAATAAATCCATTTTTAATCTGTGATTTATCTTTGACATAATGTAGCCAGGTTGTACGTTGTTAATTACCCCAATTAATATTTCGGAATAATTACCCCGATCAAGACAAGTTTTAGAATTGGGATTTATAAATAAATTGTTTGTTGGTCTAGATCATGAAGATTCTTATTGTTTCAGAGTTTAAACGTCACGTTGGAATGTTGTTAGTGATTTTCAAGAATTTATTATCTTGGTGTAGTATTTATCTTATAATCATTTTACCCGAAATATGGGAGATTTTAGAAATAGTCTGTCTATTTCCGGTTTGTAATCCGTGACAGGATTATTAAAGAGTGGTGGCGTCTATTTGCCCTTGAACACGCTTGAGTGATACTGGAAAACTAATTCCATGTTTTAAAAGGTAAGGATTTGGTGGTAATAGTGCCTAGAAGTGGTCTGTGAGTCCTTCCCTGGTTGTTAAAAGGATATTCTAGTGATCCATGGATATTTATTACAGGATTCCAAATTGCGCATACGCAGACTATTTTCCAGCCAGTCGAGGATCTTACAGTCAAGTGCTTTTTCCCTAAGCCAACCGTGAGTACTTCACCTGCTGACTATTTGCCTTAGATATTTCATGGGATATTCCTCAGTGTTAACAATGGATTAGATTCTTGTTCAGGGATACGCAACAAGTCCTTGTTGCGGAGTTGATGGATGCCACATGGGTAATCCTCATTACTCTTGTCCCACCGCTCAGGATCAGGCAAACAGAAGTCGTAACTCCTTATGTTGTATTTGAAACAAGGCCAAGTTAACCGGCTAATGTATTAGCCTTTTAGATTTCCAAGCTCAGTCACCTCCCGGAAGGTTAATTTGCTTCCCTTATATTATTAGGTCCCCGTATTGTCAATTCCAGGAGAGGCACCTCGAGAGATTCGTCTCGCCGCCAGGATCTAGAGGAGAGTCTGGGACCTGGACGCGAGACCCGTTCCTCGAGGCAACTCGAAGCCTCTTGTGGAGACGACTGTGCGGCTGGCAGACCCCGTCTAGCGAAAGCGCAGGCGGGACGGTTTTTTTTTTATACCTTATTACTTTTCTATTATAATAAGGTTTCAGTAGGAACCTATTGTTTACCGCAGTCCGGTTTTCTGTAGTGGAAACCGGTCTGACAACTAAATTGAAATAGAGGATCTTGGGTTCGACAATCCTCGTTCATCCAGACGAATATTGGACACCTTCGTCGGCTCCAGGATCCGGGACTCTTCAAAGTCCCTGGCGCCCATTTAATAAATATTAACATACATAATAACTGGAAGGTTAAACAATAATATTCAAATTAATAATATTAAATTAGAACTTTTAAAAGGAACAGTACTGGGTTTATCTCCTACTCCCCACGACCGAAGCTTTATCCGCTGAATTATAAGCTGGCTGGCAAAAGTAGGCTTTCACAGTAGTCGCCTACCTCATTTTTAAGACGGTAGCCCCGTATCGGCTACCGTGTGTTATGTTGTGAAGAATTAATTTTATAATTATACTGTATTGAAGATAGTTTCTTGTTTGTTTTCAATTCAATACCCAACCACCTGGCCTCTGGGCTTATGTTAGTTTACCGCTAGGGGGAACAAAAATAAAAATATAACAAAGGCACCCACAGGAGATAGTCCGGTTAAGCAGCCGACAACCTCCTAGGATTAGAAATGACCTGCGAGACACAATGCTCATTAAAAAAAAATGCTCCAAATCTGATCCAAATGGACGAAAACCCAAATCCACAGAAGATACAAAACATTTCTTGATAATATATTACCAACCCCCTTACCTTTTTTATCTCATGCGATAATTACGGCTAACAGAGCAACCGTTGACAAGGCCGTTGGAAGTAATCCCGGATTATGTAGGACAGCATCCACAAGAAACTGGACTGAAATCTACCACCGCAAAGGTCAGGTCGGTAGGCAACATTAAGAATGCATGACTTGGCAGTAAAAAACAGGGTTATGATCTTTAGCTTGAAAGCATTAGTGATAAATTTTCTGTAAGTTCAAATTTATGACAATGAGTAAGAACTTCTGTATTTTCTGTAACTGCTGTGTGTAAGCTAACAATAAAAAATAGGTATTTTTTTTGTTAATAAATCCATCTGGCCATCTAGTTAAATTTAACTAGATGGCCAGATTAGCTGGCTAATTAGCCAGCTAATTTGACGCCTAGGCCGTTCATAAAACGCTGGCACCCAATTAAGTAGCTGAAGGATAACTAGAACTGTGACCAACCATGCGCGAGCCGATGTGGTAGCAGTAAATAAGCCAGGGCACCCCGATCAAATGGGTTAGGTTAGGTTAGAACTTTGACCAACCGCGCGCGAGCCGAGCGAGCGAAGCGAGCGCTTCTTCTAACGGTTAGGCTGTTAACTAAATGGCTAATTAAGCTAGTTGGCTGCAACATATACGTATTATAAAACAAAGTCGGTTTTCGCGTCTGTCTGTGTGATCAGTTTGTTTTTCTTAACTACACAATGGATTATGATGCGGTTTTCACAATTACATATTTAGAGAATTAATTCCGGATGAGAATGCTAAAAGGGATGTGTGGTGTAACACGAATGGATAGAATAAGAAATGAGTACCTAAGAGGAAGTCAGAAAGTGGACCGGTGACTGAAAAGTTGTGCGGAAATCGGTTGTCATGGTAAGGGTATGCGATGCGGAGGAATGAGGAAAATGTCGTGAGGAAAGTTTTGAGTATGAATGTCGACGGCTATAAGAGTAGGGGAAGACCAAAGAAACGATGGATGGATTGTGTTTTCTTTTTGGGTGAGAAATTATCAAATAACTTGTCCCGGTCTGGGCGGAGCAGGAGGGTGTGTCAGACTCTTACTGACTAAAACCCACCCGTGTTCCTTCCTTTTCCTGTGTTGCCAGGGGCCTCGGTATCCCTTACGGACTTTTCCACGACCCCGGCAGGCATCGGCCCTAGTGGACCCCTACTCTTGTGCTGACGGCATCTCTTAGAGTCGCGCGTGGAACACAACGTGCCGTCGACCCGGGCCTGGTCCTTGTCGGACGTCGAGCTACCCATTGCTCACCGTCCGCAAGCCCGCGCCTAGGGTGGTCGGAACTCCGCCCGGGATTTCCGACGCCCAGGTCGTCTCCTGCGGTGGCTTGGGGTGAGAGGGTGCGATATTTGCCTTACCCTCAACCGTCCTGCCTCCTCCTTCGTGAGCATTACTGCTTCGCAGAAGGAGGTGACGGCTGCCCATGCCCTCTCGCTCCGTACCCTGACCTGAACCAGGGCCAGATGCGAGATATCTCCGCCACCGATCGCCTCCACGAGGACACGGCGGTGCTCTACCCAAGCCGGGCAGACCTCCACCGTATGCTCCACCGTGTTCTCCGGGCGATCCACACAGTGGTGACACCCGGGCGTATCCTCCCGCCTTATCCGACACAGGAACCTCCTGAAGCTTCCAATCCTCGGGACAATCCTCTGGATAACACATCCCTAGGATTGTGTTAAAGATGATATGGCTGGAAAGGGGGTGACTACCGAGATAACAACTAATGGAGAAGTATGGAAGAAAGGCCGACCCCCAATTAACTGGGATTAGGGCAGCAGAATGAGGCAGATATAGCATATACATATCGATATTATCACATTACACATCGCCACATCAGTAGACCGTAGCTGTGCAAAGTACACTAGGCACAGAGGCACTTGCTCTTAAGAATTCAATCACTATACAGAGTCAAATTAAATTAACTACTTAGCGAAACTCCGCAGACGTGGTGGGTATCGATATCTAAACATTATAAAACGTGATGATAAAAATTGATTTGATGATGTTTTTGTTGGGGTCTACGATCGTAAGTAGTGTATAGGTTACTTGAAATATCCGTTTAAAAAATCATTTTTTTTGTGTTACTCCAATATAGTGGTTATCAGTAGAGATCGGATATTCGGATGCATATTTACCTAAAGTGAATTTTGAGCTGTGAAAGTATGGAAGCGGCTTCTTGACATACGTTCTCTGTACTTAAAAAAAAAACTGGGATGCCAGGAACACAGGGAATGCATAACTAGTCGGGTGTATAGTATGGAAGCGAATTGTAAATAATATTCAGTATAAAAAAAAACCCGGAATAAGAAAAATATATTTATACGATCGATACAAAAGTGCATTCCATATAAGCCAACATTTGAAAGTAAGTAAGTAAATATTCATCCGATTCTTCAGAAACCTAAATTCGTCAATCCCGGAACCGCGGGATTTTTTCTATACAAAAGCGCATTCCATAATAGCAAACATCTCAACTTTAGGTGAATATGCATCCGAATATCCGATCTCTAGTTATGAGTATCAAAACACGATAGAATAAGTTTGATCGTGTTTATATAACGATACCAATCACTTCTGCGGAGTTTCGCTAGCTAATTTACCCTGTATAAATAGTACCTAATAATCTATTTGAATATATATGTTTTCCTTCTTACAATACATTAATAATCAAAAATTGACATTTGAAGTGAAATCCATAGATTTGCTCAACTTACCGAAGAAACTAAAGAATATTGAAACGGACAGCAAATTTAATCAGAGCCACAATTGATGCCAATATTGAGTGTTATAATTGAAGCCTGATATTGATAATATCCCAAGATGCTAGATGAAGCAATAAAGCCCAATATAGACGATTCGATTTAATTGCCTGTACTTACCATAAAAAGAAGCAAAAATAACATATTGGTTTACACGAGATGTCAGCTCTCGAACGCGGTTGATATTTTTACTCAATAAAAGTTCATAATTTCAAAATAATTATTAACACAGTAAATTTTCATGCATCAATGTGTTTGATACTCTGAGCCTTGATAACTCACTGCTTGCCTTTCTTTTCTTTCTACAGTTACCAAATCGTCCTCGAATTAATAAAAATCGACACTACAGATTTTTTATTTCGGAAGATACCTTCGATCGATGCAGACTTAAAGCGTCCTATTATGATTATTTCAGCTGAAAGACGTCCACTGCTAGACATAGGCCTCCCCCAAGTACCGCCACTTCGACCGATTCTGTGCTTCCCGCATCCAGCGGATTCCTGCGGCCTTCACAAGGTCATCGGTCCACCCTGTAGTTCGCCTGCGGATCTCTTCATTTCACCAAGACAGACCATTTTATTTACCACAGTTTTTTTTTGTGAATGTTTTATCCTTGTAAATAATTATTTAAGTGTATTTGTGCATCGTTGATATTAATTTTTCTTTTAGGTAATTATTTTTATATCTATGTTAAATGCCGCCTATAGCAACTCCGGAAATAATGCCTGTGGCAGGGCAAATTTTCTAATGTAAGCCTACGCCGCATTCCTCTCCTCGGTCCACAGTACCAAAAACTTAACCACAAGAATCTTAGCCCCTTCTCAGGTTGACTCTGAAGTGCACTGTTAGACCGATGCGGTAAACGCCTGGAAAGTGGCTTGCCTGGATACGGTTGTCAGTCCGAGAACCCATCTTCCCAGAGACAGTGGGACTCTGCATGTTGGTACGGAATAAACTCATTAATACGTCCACCAATACTGCTGAGCGTGCCCGCCTGCTGGCTATGGGTGATTGGGAGCTGGACTTCTGGCTTCAGGCGCTACCGTCACCTAACATAGGGTGTCACCATGCTGGGTGACACCTCTTTCCAGTTCGCTACATGTTTGAGTCTGGGCGCTCCTTGCGGGGCTCCACATCGTTGTCAATGTGGTGAAGCAGTCGACTGCCTCGGACATCATGGCTTATCTAGCAGCAAGAGCGCCGGTCGGATGGCACAGCACGCCAGCATTAACGACATCATCCGTCGGGCTCTTGTCACCACCGGTGTGTCAGCTGTTTTAGATCCCAATGGCTTGGCACGTGACAATGGGAAGTGGGGTAGGCTTGTAGTGTGGGAAGCAACCTGTGTCGACACCCTCGCGCCTTTCCAATTTCCTAGCACGGCGGGCTGTGCTGGGGCGGCTGCTGCAGGAGCAGAGCACCTCAAACGGCGCAAATATAACAACCTTATTAGGTTGAAACACTAGGGCCTTGGGCTCCAGGTGCTCATCGAGTATTTCCAGACATCGCCAAACGGTTGGTCCAGTCTTCACGTGACCAGAGAGCTGGCTTATTTGTAGCCCAAAGAACTAGCACTGCCATCCAACGTTGCAATGCTGTCAGCCATTTGGGCATTTTTCCCGGATGCGGACGAATTTTTTGATACCCAATGAGCTATTCCCCCTTTTTTCATTTTTATAATATACTTGTACATACTATATATATTTAAGTGTTAGTTTAATACATTATATTTTAATCTGATAAAGAATAAAAATTGCACCGTCTAAACAGTATTGAGACGTAGCAAGTCATTTGTTGCTTCAATATGATTGTCTCCCACAGGCAAGAAACTTGCATTATTTAGGTAAATAACAAACATACTTATATAATGAAGGAAAAATAATATCACATAATAACAATATAGAACCTAACAATATAATAATTAATCAATCTGCCTGCCTTTTCCAAACTATGTTGGGGTCGGCTTCCAATCTAACGAGTCGCTCCATGTAAAAAACTGGTATTCAGCTAATACCAGTTTTTTACATGGAGCGACTGCCTATCTGACCTCCACAGCCCAGTTACTGAGTAATACCTTAGCCCTTGGTAAGACTACTGGTTGTCAGACTTTTTGAGTTTCTGACGACCCCTAACGACTGTCAATGATCCACGAATCACAGCTGAAACCAACAGCTTAACGTGCTTTCCGAGACACGAAGGAATGTCGGTACGTGAAAATGATAACTCATTCACGGACCAACCCCGGCAGCGTAGCTTAACCTGGTGGATCAACCGGTGCGGCTGTTATTACTTAGCCACGAGCTCCTCCTAACCTAACAATATCATAACACGAACAAAAAATAGAAAAATTAACTATTATATAACTAAAAACATACTGTTAGGAACCACCCGTCTTAATAATCAAACACGGAATGTGTTTGCAACCACTTTTGTTTTAAGAACGGTCAAATCTGTAACCGATGTTTGATCGTTAGTAATAGATAACTATTTCGCTTATACTCGTTGTAATTTCTTTGTTGTTTCATTTTTAATTAAGAACTTCAGTTGTTTTAATTATCTAAATTATGTGGCTGATGATTTTGGTGCATGGCAAAACTCCGTTTATAATTGCATTTACTAAAATGTATGTATATTTACTACGGAAAAAAAATGGTCGTCTGTAAAGTCGGTTTACGGTCGATAATTTTACGTGAACGAGAGAGAGATGCGTCACAAGCCGAACGCTTAGGCTGATCGCCTCTCTATCGGTAGTTCCGCGCTCTCGCTTGCATGCTCGGCTCAGGCGGAACGTGACAATAAGTCATGCTTTTTCGTGCGTGCAGCCGGCGTTCATCGATTTATAAGACGTTATCACATCAAAAATAAATAAATAACTGTCGTAGGACTGTACGTCCGAAGTAAAAACTTCTTAGCTTCACAAACTTGTAAACATCTGTATATTATGTATCTGACCGTGACGGTCACGCGAGTTCAATGCTTAATCCCCATCCCAAAAGTGCCCTACGTGCTACGTGTAAAATATAAATAAATGCTTAACTTAGAAACTAATGGTATAAATAGGGTTCAAAAGGGTTATAACATTGAGCGTAAATGTTGATCTAACAAACAATTAGTAAGTTATATTTATGAACGACTTCTTTTCATGGTAAAGTCTATCAATCAAATACAGAAACTAACCTTGACAAACTTCTGTTGATTGATTACAAAAGTTAGCGATTTCAAGAAGCACTAATACGAACTGGAATGGAGCTCGTTGTTTTAATAGTCGCAAGCGCTATGCTGAGTATGAGGTCTTGGGTTCGATTCCCAGGTCGGGCAAAGTGTTATTGGATTTTTTTATCAGGAATTTCTCAGTAGCAGTCTGGAGTCTGGATTTGTGCCTGGTTGATGGCAATAGGCTTGCTTGATATTACATCGGACTTGAACATAACTGGCGAAATGTCGGTGAGCATTAGGTACACCTCTGCCTAACCCTTCGTCGAAACAAGGCGTAATGTTATGTTATGTTAAATGTAATCTTGGTCTTGATAAAAATAAAATAAAATAAAATAAACGTTAAACTAGTATTTACACCACATCCTGTATACTTGCACACAAGCATGCGAGTAGCTTGCATACCATTGTTACATTCACTAATCAAAAGTTGATATGGCACAATGGCATGCAAGCTATTGCATCATCTACTGGACATGTCCTCTCCAATTTCTCGCCTCACCTCGCCTCTTATCAAAATCAAAATCAAGTCATTCATTCAAACTACGCTGAGAATCAGCACTTTTCGAACGTCAAAATTACATAAGACAGTCCCCCAAAATGCCCACTACGTGCTACACAAAACACTAAATTAAATTGATGTCAGCTAGCACACGCCAATATACCAACAAAAAAAAAAACGTTGAAAACTATACTCAAGCAGAAATAAAAACATAAACAGAAATTAATACCTGAATAAAACCTCCAGGGATAAAGGCCGTGCCCGCTTACATATAGCTATAGCTGTAACTCGAAGTCACAAATGATGAACTAGCACCATCGAAGTAAAATAAATAAACAGTTAATTGCAAATAAAAATAACAAAACCATGGTCAGCAAGACGACCAGCTGCTATCACTCATTCAGCTGCTACTTTCATGCTTGTGTGCAAGTTACATGCGTTTTTATTTGTGGCTTTAATCCATTTCAAATCGTAGGTATCTCAACACCATACAAGGTGTCGTTTTTCATCCTCGTAAAATTTCAGGAGGCAGCTATGAAGGACATATATAATCAAATAAAATGACTATACCTGCTCAATAATTAATACATACTTGTTTTTTTAGTTATTTAAGTTTGACGGTATTTTAGAATACACCACTTTCACAGAACAGAATCCCCCCTTCCGTATGTGGTAGTGTGTTTGTAAAAGGGCAATCACAGTGCGGTATCACAAGGGCCGCGTTTTAACATGCGTGCCCCACACATGCCCATTTCCGAAAAAAAGAAAAAAAGGCTTACTTATTTTATTATTAATTTGTGTCGAGAATCATTAGCATAGTTACCTCCTTCAATTTGACGAGGATGCAAAACGACACCTTGTATTTACCTATGTAATTTTTAACCTTAAACCAACTCATATTCTGAATAATATAATATATTTTGTTCTCAACCGATATGGTGCCAACTTACGGATTTTGGCACACGTTTTGCTAAACTTCGAGTTTCGCATGAATAGGTTTCCAACGACCCAAATCACTTGATACTTGAATAAACTTGGACGTAAGAAGCCATTTTAGGAGAAAACTGGAAGAATAGATTATCTATAAGTGTACTAATATAATAAAGCTGAGGAGTTTGTTTTTCTGTTTAAACACGCTAATCTCTGGAATTACTAGTTGGCTTTGTAATGGCGCGGGCGGACGATGCGATGCGATGCGTTGGGTCGGAGGGTGAAATTTCACGCGGGCATAAGCTAGTATTAAATAATCTTAAAGCGCTTATAATGTGCAATTTATCTAGATACAGATAGTAAGATAGAATATAAATAATATTTAATTGTATTCCTAAATTGTAACAAACCTTGCATTGGCTTGTTAATTGCCTTGCTTAAGAGTCGGGTAATCGCCGTTGACCTTGGTCATACAAAATAATGTGCGTTGCGCTCACGCCGCGCGGCATTTGGTTTCATAAGGTATATTTATTTTAAGTAACGAAAATATCAATATTTGAAATAAATCACAGATAGAATTATAGATAGTAAATAGTATGTTCATAGAAATAAAAAACATTGAAAGTAGTATTGTTTTTTATGCTCTAATAGATTTATTCCTAAATTTATTTACACACAGATTTTTTTTATTCACGTACAGAATTGATGTGTACGCGTTCTAGAACGTTAACGTTCTAGAAGTTTAACATACATTATTTGCATTATTTACTTGCATTATATGAAGACGTACCTACCTAATAACAGATTTAGGCTCATGCAGAATAGCGTCATATCGCGGGTGCGAGAGGCAGTAATGTTTCTGTCGCGCCCGCGATATCGCCCCAGTCTGCACGAGTCTTTAAAAGTTATAAAAATCATATATGTGCCTTAAATACACAGAAAAATTTACAAAATAGCTTGCATCGAATGATTGTTGGGTTAATTATCATTTTTATTCGCCCTCACCACTAAGATCTTTGATTATGAGCCATACTAATTCTGCCATTAAACTTACCATCATTAAATTTATTTTTAACCAACCAAACTGTAAATTCCAGTGAATCCGGATAAAGCATAAACATTTCAAAAGTAGGAATTACAGATGTCTATCTGTAAATTCCTACTTTTGTTAATCTAACATAGATCTGTCAGTCTTGGCATTCGGTTTCTACGTAGCTGTAGGTACAGTCGAACAAAGACTTTGGTGTACAGGTCAAAATACGGATCTTTTCACTACATTGCTCCTGTTCGCACCGGGAAATTACAGCTTAGCACGGCCGTTATTCCAAATGCTTACAGTGTGACTATGATTGAGACAATTGAGCCTGGTACCTATTAAATACCTAAGACCTTACTGACTATAAATCTAGCCCTACAGTAATTACCTAGCACCCTAGTTATACTACCGCCCTAACCTACAATACAAACCATACCAAACGTATGTTACGTTAGTTTTAGGCGCGGGAAGTCTGTTACAAGTAGACCTACGGTAACAGATCGAACTTGGGAAGGAATAGAGGTTTGTGTACGCCGTGCAATATACACAGGAAATGGTTTTCTCACTGCCAATCCCACAGACTCACAGGACCGATGATGGCTAAAGGTATCTTGGCCACAGTGAAAGGAACTATAGGAGATGAATCAAATTTGACTCCAGTTTGATGACTGATTTATTACAATAATTAACGTAATTATTTACTAATTTTGTAGTAAACACATTGATATCTATTAACATGTGTGTTGTGTGTGTATCGAGCCGATGAAGCGAAGATCTCAGTAGGTCCCTTCTTAGCGCTGACGGTGCGCCGGTGTTGCCGGCGCGTAGAACGAATGTATGTCGCTCTTAACGCTGACGCTGTGATGCTATTGCTTGTTCACGGTTAAACAGCTGCCAATAATCATTTTAATTGTGTTCGTAATATCTTTTTCCAGGATTATGGATACTCGAGTGATGTAAAAGCTTTGACACCTCAGCACTCTCACAACATTGTTGAAAAGTAGTTGCAAGCTGTAGCTGCCCATATACCAATCTCTTTGTTCAACTATACATCACGGGCATTATAAATACTTACGAAAGATACACAGGCAATTTTCACTTCAACTATAGATATAAATTTTCTAGTGTTACGAGCATAGTGTTTTCGAAACCATACTATTACCTATGCAATAAGTTCTTTCTCAAAGTTGCACTTTTTATTTCACGAGATCATCGCTTTGAAGTTTTGCATAAGTGTAAGGTATTAACGCTCGTGCCTGTACCTACTGAGGCCTGCGGTTTGCCAGCACACTTCATGTTTGATGCAAACGCGGGGTAACTCCTCAGTCTCTCTATTTACACGACTAGTGGGTTAGCTTCCAAGTCTCAGCAGGGGACCTGACTTAAGAGGCTGACAACAGCTACAACGCGGTCACTGTCGGACTGCATAGAAAATAAATAGAAGTGCGATGACACAACGCTGGTAATTTATCGCAAAATATGAAGCAATTATTTATTTACAAAAAATCTATTGATCGGATAAAAAAATTAAAACACTATTATGCTAATATGTTGCTTGTAGAATAACCTGACAAAAATCAGAATGATTGCATGTATATTAGTAAGGTTTTTAATCAATAAAATGTATTTTTAGAGGTATCTTCGCGATTTTTTTCTATCGTATCAAGTTAGTTGTATTATGTTTTCAACATACTATCTACCTAGCATATGTCCTGAAAAATATCATATATTTTCGGTTTTTGTTTACTGCACCGGATCACATACTTTTAGGCATTATAAAACGTATAAAACTTGCGTTTAGCTCCTGTAGTCCCCTTAAATTAGGTTTTGAGATAAAACTCAGGTATAAATGTAAGGGACAGTTTTTATGGTTCCGCAGTGTGTGAGGCAGTCTTGTTGTAACGTAATGCTTAAAATTGAATCTTGGGTTGAAACATTACAGGCGAATTCTCTGGTGAGGGAGGCCTTTAGAGAGAAAACAACTAATTTAATAACATTACAGGCGAATTCTCTGGAGATCCCGGCCTTTAGAGAAGACAACTAATTTAATGAGTAGTTTTGGATGTGTTTTGTTTAGAGAAGATTAACTTAATTTCGGAGCATTGATTTTGATTAAAAGGTTGTGGAAATTTAAATTACTTTTAGACACATGTAATTTGTCTTGGAAGTGATAAATTATAGCGATGGCCTTAGACTCAATGAACATCTACCATAACAAAAGAAAATGACCAAATTATAAATATTTGTAAGATCCTTCACGGAAAAACAGATGCTCCTGAACTGCATGATGAACTGTCCCATCTGTTTGCTCCATTAAACTATAACCGTAGCAGGTGGCATAGGTTGTTCGCTGTGCCTCGGAGTCGAACCGTCGCCGTCGTCGCGTTGGTCGAGCCCAGTCTCTCGCACACTCTTTGTGCTGAACGCTCTCTTGGTCGCTAAGAAAGTCTTGGAAGAAAGTCTTGTCAACATGTCTGGAGAATTGTGAGATGAGCGTATGACTGTCGAGTAGTTGTGTACTTTTGTTATTGTTATTAAATAATGTGTTTGTGTCTTTAAGTAATGTAATTGGCCTTGGCCGTTTTATGTTAAAACTAAATACATAAATAATAAATAAATAACATTAACTACCATGATTTGCAAAACGTTAATGTCACAATTTACATTAGTATGAACATGTCGTACTTATATCTGTTTCAGAACTTTAAAAGGCAAAATATTTGTTCAATGAGACTTTATACTTTCCAATTTATATTGCTTGTTATTAGGTTTGTCGAACGAAGTCAATTCATCAAACTCAAAAGAACCCAAAACTCGGCTTCGAACATATTTTGTTCAACAACAACGTAATTGTGAAGCATCAAATTTCTATAAATATATACGCAAAATCTGAACTGTTCAAAACGATTTCGCGTTTAGACGATCCATTGCGCTGCGGTATGATATTTTCAAACGTTCGCCATTTATAAAATAACATAGCCTCACGCCTGTAATTCGCCTGTATATCTACATTTCGCCAGTTATGTTAAGTCCCATGTAATAGGGAGCGAGCCTATGGCCATCAATCAGGCACAACGCCAGACTCTGAGCTGCTGCTGAGATATTCGTGTCGGAAAAACACAAATCAAAATCAAAAGTCATTTATTGAAACTAGGGTGAGAATCAGCACTTTTCGAACGTCAAAATTACATAAGACAGTCCCCTAAAAACGCCCGCCCTTCACCACTTCCTAGTGCTTTAGCTGGGAAGAAGAAGTGGCGCTATAAACTCCCCAGCAGCACACCTGTCTGTTTAGTTAGAAAAACTTGATTATATACTCGTACAAATCGTATGTAAACTAATTGACACTACGAAACATAAAACATTAAATTGAATTACTTGCCTTATGTTAGCTAGACACACGCCAATATACCAACAAAACAATAGCATTGTGTCCGACGTGGGAATCAAACCCAGGATGTCACGCTCACCAGTAGCACTTGCGACCACTAGACCACCGTTCACCATTCCTTTCCTCTTATTTCTATTTAATCGGGACCGATGCAGAATGTCCTTTTATTTTATGTACCTCTTTTTCAGCAATTATATTAGTTTTACCTTATTTACTGGCCCTATCATCAATCTATATATCTCTTCTGTTTTTTTTTATGAATGGCATCTCGTAGTTGACCTTGAGAGGTAGTGAATACTTTTTTTTTTTTGGGTGGGAAATCATCAAATAACTTCTCCCGCTCTGGGCGGAGCGGGAGAGTGTGTCAGACTCTTACTGACTAAAACTCACCCGTATTCCTTCCGTTGCCTGTGTTGCCAGGCGCCTCGGTAACCCTTTGGTACCTTCCTGCGACCCCGGCAGGCATCGGCCCTAGTGGACCGCTACGCTTGTGCTGACGACATCTCTTTGAGGCGTGCGTCGAATACAACGCGTCGTCGACCCGGGCCTGGTCCTTACCGGATGGCGAGCTACCCATTGCTCACCGTCCGCAAGCCCGCGCCTACGGTGGCCGGAAATCCGCCTGGGATTCCCGACGCCCAGGGCGTCTCCTGCGGCGGCTAGGGGCGAGAGGGTGCGGAATTTGCCTTTCCCTCAACCGTCCCGCCTCCTCCTTCGCAAGCATTACTGTTTCGCAGAAGGAGGTAGCGGCTGCCCATGCCCTCTCGCTTGGTACCATGACCTGAACCAGGGCCGGACGCAAGAGATCTCTGCCGCCGATCGCCTCCACAAGGACACGGTGGTACTCTGCCCAAGCCGGGCAGACCTCCGCCGTATGCTCCACCGTGTCCTCCGGGCGGAGGTCGTGACTACTTAACTGGACTATCCTGTGGCCGCCTTAAGCGAACTCAAAGCCTCCAGCCAGGGGCGAATTTCTTACATTTCTAAGCAACTGCACTAAGGGCACCTCCACGAAGGACGAGGCGGGACGGTTGAGGGAAAGGCAAATTTTGCGCCCTCTCCCCTAGCCGCCGCAGGAATCCCGGGCTGATTTCCGGCCACCGTAGGCGCGGGCTTGTGGACGGTGAGCAATGGGTAGCTCGCCGTCCGACAAGGACCAGGCCCCGGTCGACGGAGCGTGGTGCTCCATGCGCGATTCAAAGAGATATTGTCAGCACAAGGGGAGGGGACCACTAGGGCCCGGCGATGCCTGCCGGGGTCGTGGGAAAGTCTGAAAGGGATACTGAGGCCCCTGGCAAAACAGGCAGCGGAAGGAACACGGGTGGGTTTTAGTCAGTAAGAGTCTGACACGCCCACCCGCGCCGCCCAGAGCGGGAGAAGTTATTTGATAATTTCCCACCCCAAAAAAAAGGGCCCCTCCCGTGGGGTACGAACCTTGGTTTAGGACAGGAAGGTGGGACAGGCTGGATCAGAACTGGATAACTATTATTATCAGGGAAATTTAAAGCTACAGGCTCAACTACGGGGTGTGCTGGCACTTCGTCAAGCAAGGGTCGGGGGGGATTATTTTTTCTGTGTGCATGCCTATTATTTTATAGTCATGCTTAAAACTTTTCACGTAGGTATTTTCATCCATTTCCTTATTCTATGTTTTATGTTAAATTCCTAGTTCATTTTTGTCACATTATACAATACAAAAAGACATTACAACAGTCTTCTTTGAATTTCCCATGTTCGGGTAAAAAGGAACCATCGTATCGTAAAAAGTATCTGAACCTGAACTTTATGTGAGATTTCAGTGTTTGAATTCGGTTTTATTTTTATTCGTCGTGACATTTTATCTAGTTTATAGTTTCCAAAGTGCTTATTAGGCAGTTTATCGCCATCAAAGCTTTTAAAATATTGTCTTAACTATTTAGTAGCCTCGTTATTTGGTTATAAACGTAATACCTAATAGAATCTCAAAGCTTTATAAGAATGTAATGAGGATGAACATTTTCTTGCTATCCATTTTAGTAACAAAGTGATATCTGTGATCGAGCGTAAAATATCAACATCCATCATAAAGGATTCCTTTAACTCCAAGAAATGGTATAACCGTAGGAATAGTGACATTACTTATACATTTTACTTTCAGTTTTGAAAGCGGTTTGGGGCAGATTTTTCTGAAGAGAATAATATTTATTTTCAGGATTTTTTATTTTTTTTATTTATATGGTTTAGGTAAAGTGCCGCCATCAAATATTTTAAAATATTGTTTTAACTATTTGTTAGCCTCGTAATTTGGTTATAAACGTTATACCTGATAGAATCTCAAAGCCTTATAATAATGTAATGAGGATGAACATTTTGTTGCTATCCATTTCAGTGACTATAAAATCCGTAGAAGTGATATCTCTGATCGAGCGTAAAATATCAAGGTCCATCATAAAGGATTCCTTATACTCCAAGAAATGTTTTAAACTTAGGAATGGTGACATGACTTATATAAATTTTATTTCCAGTTTTGAAAACGGTTTGGGGTGGTTTTTTCTGAGAAAAACAAAAATATTTACAGGAAGCTATATTTATTCATTTATATTGCTTGAGTAATGTGTAGTTGGTACTAAAATATCATGATTTTATTAATATCAGAAGTGCATGTGTTATCAGCCACTTTGGATTGCTTTCAGATGTTTTTATGACTTGTGAAAGATCTGAAGTATTTGGTCCTTTTACACCCTCTTAATTGTATAAATATAGATCATGATCTTTTTGTTTATTTCATTACTAACTGTTTCCTGCGACTTTGTCTGGAATCCAGGATGAAAGCCTATCTCCGTAACTAGGTCATGGTCTACCTGTGTAGCAAATTTCACCCAAATCCATTCAGCCGTTTAAGCGTGAAATCGCAACAAACAAACTCACTTTCGCATTTATAAATAACTAGCTGCGCCTCGCGGTTTCACCCGCTTTATTCTCGATTCCATGGGAATATCGGGATAAAAAGTATGCTTTGTCATATTCCAGGTTATGATCTAACCATGTGCCGAAGGTCATCCAAATCAATTCAGCCGTTTTACCGTGAAAGCGTAACAAACAAACACAAATACCTATATAAACAAACAAACTCACTTTCGCATTTATTGCCCAAACTAATTTTAGGATCTTTGGCTTCATTTCAAAACGAATAAATTGAATTTGAAGTCAGTTTAGTCCTAAAACTGGAGGTTAATAAATATAAAACTTTCCGGCTACCTCCGCTTCAATCTCTCCGTTGACAATAGCTTCATTTACACTGTTATTTTTAAATGAAAAAGCCTAACTAAAAATCAGCCCTAATTAAGGATACAATGAAAATTCAATTAGCCGTTAAATGTAATTTAAAAATCGCGGTTGGAAAGCTCAACTAATGGACGTTCGTGCTTTGAATGAAGTACGTTACAAATGATTTAAAAACATACGAGTACTATTTTTATGCCAGTTCTGATGCATTTACCCTGAAAACGTAGTACCTACCTAATTTTATCATTTTATCATTTGGAATTGGAATATTGTGAGTGTTATCAAGCGAAAGCTAAGCCTTGTCGCTTATCTTTCGGATGCAAAAGGAAAAGTGATCGGTGTTGGTGTCTCCTGCAATCAAAACAGGTTGTTTCCACAAATACCCAAAAACAAAAGCATCCGCTGTTCTACATTTTTGACCTGAATTTAGAAAATTACCATCCTTTTTACACTATTCGGGCTAACCAAACCTCGGAATCTTCATAAAATATTTTGAATTTTCCATTCATTGTAGACACAGCACCTACTGAATTATTCATAATGTCTCAAATGATACAATTCTAGGGAAACCTTTCGTTTCTTCAACGGTTTGTTAATTCAGTTCCAAATAAAGACACTGCTAATTGGAAACTGGGGGATTATTAACGTCTCCAAAAGTGCCATTCTATAAATGCCCAGCGTTAAAAGGGACTTGGTTTTCATTTGTTTTTATTCTTTTCAATGTCTGGCGCTTCTAAATTCAATTTGCATGAAACCAATGATTGGGCAACTATAACAGCTTTTCAAACGAAGATTCTTTATACAAGTGTTTTAACGATTGATCTTGCGTTTATTTTTAGTTACAGAAATGGTCGATAATTTCATTTAAGTACGTTTCTTGTTTATAATAGGAACACCTATTGCCCTTTGGCAAACAACTATTCAATGAGCTGAACTGTTCTAAGATCACTACTGCCAAAACTCAAGTTATCGACCCACCATACTCAATCACAACTTCATTATTAAGCTTTATTAAGTACACAAGCGTAGGACGTCTCTAAGGGAATTCCTTAAGTCGTAACTAAGCCGGGAGCATGTCGCAAACCACGAACTAACAACGAACATAACTGATTGTAAGGCCTTCTACACATCAGTGAACGCGTAAGACATGTTTGTTTCATTCACATAGACTACTTGAACCATTGTGAAACTGTGGCTTGAACAGAGCGTTTGTATCTGTGTAGGCACATTATTAGTACATTATTATATGGAAACTCGTCAATAATCTTGAGTGCAAACAACTTAAAGTAATTATTGGACTACTAGAATTTCAAACACCGTGAATATGTTGTTGTTGAAATTGTTTGTAACATTTATGAGTCCCTGTGTGGCGCTAAGTTTTCTTCTATTGGTATTTTTGAATAACAATAGAAGAAAACTAGAAAATAAAAATAAGTTATCAATAATAAGTAATAATAATAAGTTATTATTATAAAAAAATACTTATATTTATGAGAAAAAGCTTTGTATTGTACATAAATCCTTAACGCATCAGCACTTTGTCAATGAGTTTTAAAAATATTAGCCTTAAAAAAAGCAACCTTGCTGTGTAAAATTATGAATGAAGGAACTGAGAAAATTATGCATTTAGTCCGGTATAAATCATAGATGCAACGAGCCTAAAGTGATCTGAAATATAAATAAAACGAATGCGTTTACAAACAACTCCATCGAGTGACGTCAGAGATTCGGAGATTTTCTCCGCTGTATCAATATTTTATGTATTTTATTGGGCTGCATAACGTCAGGCCAATATGTGAGTATTGTTTGTGTATTGTAGATATGTATAATATACCCAGGAAGTTTTAGTTTATGTAGTGTTTGTTTTGTTTAGTTTTAGAGTTTCGTTTTTTAGTTGTTTTTTTTTTAGCATTGAGGGACTTTTAGTTTATATACCTACCACGAAGTTTGTAGCCCAATTTTTAGTTTTTGCTTATTTGATGCATTTATACAATTTTATTACTAGTAGTTCTGCGAACAGTAGACCTCGCGAGCACAAACTTTTTTGCAACAATTAATATACCACTAAACTAAAGTTATTTAAAACGGTATATTTACCATTTTTTTTTTTGTTTTTAAGAACATAGTAAATATCATGTTTTAAATAATTCTAGTAGTGAAAATATCAGTTTGAAATACTATAATTAATATAACCAAATTACAAGATGATTATTACCATTAATTAAATTAAATTAAAACTAAGTTAAACCTGAAAAAGGCCCTCGAGGCATTGTACCGAGGATGCTGGCGGCATTTCCTCGCTGAATTGCAATGCTGATGCGTTGCGCGAGAAAGTCGCCAGCTTTTCGGTCACCAGTTACATCAACTAGACGTTTCGCGAGTTCCACAAATAACTTATGCGCACTGGGACCCCACGGACCGAGGGCGTCGACGCCAATGGGCACAAAGTTGTACTCTCTGCCAATAATTAATATACTTATTTTATTTAAAAAAAAAACCGACTGAGGGTGTACGTTACCAAATAAGCTCAGGTAAGTAGTACTAAGTCTAAGAAAGTTTAAAGCTGGCGGGCCGGACGGAGTTGGTTGCCATGGCAACAGCAGTGCCACTTATTTTATTTCTTTTTTTTTAAATTTCGTCCTATTTTTTTGATAAGAAAAAAGGAGGTTTGTCGCCGTCAAATCATAGAAGAGCGTTGGCAGAATAAAATATTCTCGGACCTAAATGCTAAAATTACTCGTACAAGTTGTCTACAAGAACAGGTTCCATGGAGCTCTTGCTTGCGAAGAAGAAAGACTAAATTGGTTAGCGATGAGCTCACAATAGAACTACTATTTTAGGCTATCAATGGTGCTGTCAAACTATCTCGGCCGTTTCAAGAGGAAAAGTCTTCGCCCCGAAATCTCAGATCAGAGCTCCATATAAATATTGAACCCTTTTTTTTTTTTTTTGAGGGTGGGAAATCATCAAATAACTTCTCCCGCTCTGGGCGGAGCGGGAGGGTGTGTTGCGGGGGCCTCGGTGACCCATAAGTACCTTCCCGCAACCCCGGCAGGCATCGGCCCTAGTGGACCCCTACTTTGTGCTGACGACATCTCTTTGAGGCGCGCGTGGAATATCACGCGCCGTCGACCCGGGCCTGGTCCTTACCGGACGGTGAGCTACCCATTGCTCACCGTCCGCAAGCCCGCGCCTACGGTGGCCGGAAATCCGCCCGGGATTCCCGACGCCCTGGGCGTCTCCTGCGGCGGCTAGGGGTGAGAGGGCGCGAAACTTGCCTTTCCCTCAACCGTCCCGCCTCCCCCTTCGCGAGAATTACTGCTTCGCAGAAGGAGGTGACGGCTGCCCATGCCCTCTCGCTCCGTACCATGGCCTGAACCAGGGCCGGACGCGAGAGGTCTCTGCCGCCGATCGCCTCCACGAGGACACGGCGGTGCTCTGCCCAAGCCGGGCAGACCTCCACCGTATGCTCCACCGTGTCCTCCGGGCGATCCACACATTGGTGACACCCGGACGTTTCCTCCCGCCTTATCCGACACAGGAACCTCCCGAAGCTACCGTGTCCGGTGAGGACCTGCGTCAGGCGGAAGGTGAGGACGCCGTGGCGCCTCTCCAGCCACTCCTCAAAGAGGGGACTTATCGCCGAAATCGTGGCGTGCCCAGCACTGGGTTGCGACAACCGTACTTTCCATGACGCCATGAGATCCCGCCGGAGCTCCGTCTGCTGTGCCGCGATTTCTCGCGGCAGCGGACTTACGCCCCGGCGTTTCGCCTCCTCGCGCCACTCCCATACGTGCGCGAGGACTTTTGCCTCCAGATCCCATGGCGGCAATCCGGCAAGGAGGCTCGCTGCCTCACAGGAGACCGTGCGGTATCCTCGGACCATCCGGATGGCCATGACCCTTTGGGCCGCGCTCAACCGGCGGGCTGGCCGCAGCGCCAGAGAGCGCGCCCATAGAGGAGCCCCGTAGAGGGCCATGGACCGCACGACCCCCACGTAGAGCCTCCGGCAGGAGGCGTTTGGACCCCCTAGATTGGGCAGGAGCCGCTTCAATGCAGCGCCCGCCCGCTCCAGTTTGGGAGCCAAACGTCGGAAATGCTCCACGAAGTTCCACCGGCTGTCGAAGACGAGTCCCAGGTACTTCATCGTCGACTCGACGCCGATAGAAACCCCTCCTACCGTTATTTGGGACCCCAACGGTGGCGCGTTCCGAGGACCATGAAAACACATGGCCTCGGACTTGTGCAGGGCCACCTCGAGTCCCAATTGCCGGATTCTTTCGACGATTGTCGCAACCCCGCGTGCCGCTAATTCGGCCGCCGCCTGGTGCGACCTCCCCTGCGCCAGGACCAACGTGTCGTCAGCGTAGCACACTACGCTGACGCCGCTAGGGAAGTCGGCGCGCAGCACCCAGTCGTATCCGATGTCCCACAGATGCGGCCCCAGGACCGATCCCTGTGGGACACCGCACGACATCTCTTGCCGGTTCCACACTCCCTGGTGACCGGGGTAGATGACGGCCCTGTCCGTCAAATAGGCCTCGACCACACGACAGAGGTAGGTCGGCATCCGGTGATACCGGAGTGCCTCCCTGATGCAACTCCAGGGCAGGGTATTGAAGGCATTGGCGATGTCTAGAGACACCGCCAAGACGACCCCACCCTGGGCAACAGCATTCCCCGTCGTCAGGGCTCGCACACGCATGATGGCGTCCACCGTAGAGCGCCCTCTGCGGAAACCAAACTGGCTCTCCGCCAAATCCGGCCCCACCCGCACCAGCTGGCCGACGAGGCGGTCTGCAATGACTCTTTCAAAGAGCTTGCCCACCTCGTCGAGCAGCACGATGGGCCGATAAGCGGACGGAGAGTCCGCAGGGCGCCCTGCCTTCTTTATGAGGACCAGTTTCCCCGTCTTCCAGCGAAGCGGGAACTGGCCCCTTGCCATGCATGCGCTTAGGAGCCCCCTAAGTCGAGGCCCGAGAGCCTCCAAGGCCAGGACCCAGGCCTTCCCAGGTAAGCCGTCGGTTCCTGGGGCGGTATTTTTGGCATTAAGCCTGCGTACCGCCGCTCTCATTTCTCCCTCGGTCACCTCCGGAGCATCGTCGTCGTCGTCGGCGGTGTGGTCCGCATCAGGCACCGCAGTAGGTGGAGCCATAGGTGGGGAGGAGTGTTCCCCTCGCGAAGGGAACAGAGCGCTCACCACGTCCTCCACAAGCTGGGGCCGGAGACTCTGCGTTAGCGGGGGAGCCCATGGGCGGAGTTTATCCCGCACCACCTTGTACGGGCGTCCCCACGGGTCCCTGTCCAGAGTCCCCAGCGACTCCTCGCGGGCCAAACACCTGGCCCGCAGGATCTCCGCTTGGAGGGCGGTCTTCGCCGCTCTGTACCCCTCGTACAGCTCCGCCTGAATGGCTTCCGTATCCGGAGGTTTGATATGGAGCCTGCGGTGCCTGGTGTACCGGCGTCGCGCAGCCACGCACGCAGTGCGCAGAGCCGTCAGCTCCTGCGACCACCAGTACACCTGGCGCGAGGCACGTCCAGGCTGGACCCGGGGCATTGCCACGTCACATATGTCGGACATGGCCTCCCGGAACCACTCCGCCTCGTCGTTGATGTCGGCAGGCCTGTCTGGTGGTGACACCCAGGCCTGCACGATCGAGGCTTCCAGGAGGAGCTCCCGGTCCAGCTGCTTCAGCGCCCACCGCGGACCACTCGGGGCCCGTCGGACCGGCGCGTCCGAGGTCTGGGCGGAGACGTCGAACCGGATATACCGGTGATTGGAATAGGTCTCCACCCCCTCCATGACACGCCAGTCAACTACACGCGGCGACAGAGCGGGGCTGGCGAACGAGATATCCACCACTGATTCACCCCGCATCCGCACACACGTGGGGACAGAACCCCGGTTTAGGACGACCAGGCCTGTCTCCAGAGCCCAGTCCTCCACCATCCTGCCCCGTGTGTCCGTTAACCGGGAACCCCAAGCCAGATTCTTGGCATTGAAGTCCCCGAGGACGAACACGGGGAGGGAACCAAACCCGACGACGACGTCTCTCAACTCCGCAAGGGAGTTGTGGAGCTCGGCAAGAGTTCGGTTAGGAGAGAGGTAGACCCCCACCACGACAATCTCCCCGAACCGTGCTACTACGCAGCCCCGTCCTCTCTTGATGGCCTCGAGGGACGGGGTACCGGTGGCGGCCGACGAAATTAGGGTCACTGAGCCGCTCAGGTCCTCCACCAAGTCATCCCTGGGTGAGACAAAGTACGGCTCAGCGACCACGGCGATGTTAATCGACCACTGCGCCATGCTCTGGAGCAACAGATCCTGAGCGGCGGCGCAGTGGTTGATGTTCGCCTGGAGGAGGCGTAATGGGGCCATTAATGGCACTCCATGTCAGCCTCTCCCTCCATGTCCCTCTTGGGCCTCCTTCCCAGCCCCCTGAGAGGGGCCTGCCGCAGCGGCCACGGTGGCGGCGGCGACAACGGCGGTGTTGGAGGCGGCAGCGGCGGTGGCAGTGGTGGCGGCTGCGGCGGTGACGGCGGTGGCGGAGGGCTTGCCTCTGGCCCTGGCTTTGGTGGGTGGGGCGCAGGCCTTGCCCCCCATCCGGTGCTCGGCCGGCTTGCCAGCCGCCGCACATACGGCACAGTGCGGCGTGGCGTTGCAGGAGCCGGCCTTGTGCCCGGGCTGACCACAGCGGTAGCAGAGACCGCTGCGGTCCACCTCCGAGGTGCAATTCGCCTGCACGTGGTTGCCCACCTGGCAGCGGAAGCACCTCAGAGGTCTGGGTTCCAGCAGTTTCACCTGCGCGGAAACCCAGCCCACCAATAGCCGTTGGCCCTCCCCGGTAACTTTTCTGGCCGCCGACACGGGGCAGCTCACCATAACGGTTTGCAGCCCCGTGGAGTCAGGACGGATGATGCCTGCCTTCACCTGCTCGGCAGAGCACCCCCCGGTCCTAACCACTGCGGCGACCACCTTCTCTTCAGTCGCGGAGTCGTCCAGGCCCGTGATGCGCATGCTAGCGCATTTGGTGGGCCTGGACACTCGGACTTCGTCCGCATTTAGTGACGCCCTAAGCCTTTCGGCCAGGGCGTCAGCGGCCGGGCCACTGGCCCTACCGGGGACCTCCACCATTCGGGCCCCAGTCGCCATCACCTTCATTTTGAGGCCTCCAGGCGCACCGCCTCACCCACCTTCGCCATCACCGTCCTATAGGACACGCCCTTCTTTTCCGCATCCGGCTATAGTGTGATCACTACAGCTGCGGAATTCGGGGCGCGGAGCCTAGCCGCGGCGGTGCGCTCCTTGCGCCGCTGCCGCCTCTCCCTCTTTTTGGCCGCCTTCTTTGCCTTAGCCGCCTTCCTCTTCTCTCCGGCTACTTGCCATTCGGCATCGGCCGGAAGAGATTTAGGAGGCGGGGGCGGCCGTCTTGCCACCTGGTCCGCCAGGGTCGGAGCCCTCGCCGTCGGGGCTGGAGCTCTCGCCGCCGGTGCTGGAGCCTTCGCCACCTGCGCAGCAACCGCACCCTTTGGCTGCCCCGGCGAGCCCCGTTTGGCCGTGGCACCTGCGGCGGCTGCAAAAGAGGCCAGTTTCCGCTGGCCAGAGGGCGGCTGGCTCGCCGCCAACGGGGGGCGCAGGACGATGGCCTCCAGGGCGGAGAAACGACTCTGCAGGGAAGCCATTTCCTGCCGCACAAGGGTCAAAACCCGGTCCTCTACAGGCACGGGCCGTCTCTGTCCCTGCTGCTGCTGCTGCCCCCCTTGCGGCCCCATCCGGGGGCCGTCTCCTCGGAGCCCAGCCAGGTCCGCCCGGAGCTTCTCGTTCTCCTTTCGGAGAAGCTCCATGGCGGCTGTCAAGCGGGCGATCTCCGCCCGCATCTCGGACATATTGTCCTGGGGAGGCCCGACGTGATGGGCCTCCGCTGCCGCCACAATAGAGGCCGTGGCCGCGGCTATGGCCTGATCCTTAGAGGACCTGAGCCTCTTTACGGATACTGCCTTAATTGCGCTGGCCACGACCTCCGCAAAGCTGTCGACACGCTCTAAATTGGAGCCGCCAGCGGCATCCGGTTCACCACCTGAAACCTCTGAGAGGTGGCGCCTCTCGGCTCGCTGGGCTGGCTTGGCTGGGCTGGCTCTGCTAGGCTCGCCAACCTCCCTGGTGGTGGACCCTCTATCCACGACTTTCCCTCCTCGGGCCCCCCCCCCGCCGGCTGGAGTGGATCTTTTGCCGCTCTTTTTGGCTCAAGACCCACTCGTCGGAGGACGACCCCGAGTTGGGGCGCTTGCGAGTCCTAATGGACTCACGGTTCCTACCGACCACCTCCTTTTGCACCGAGCTCCGACCTGAGCCCTTTGCGCTAGATGCAGCGTCGGACTCCGACCCTGCATCACTCCCCTCCACTTGACTTTTTGTCTGTTTGTTATTGTTTATTTTTTCCATACTTAATCCCACGAGTATGGGGGATGTAAAAAGTACACCTAGGTTCACCCCCTGTCCCTAGGCAAGTGTACATTTATAACCCAACCAGGGGGTCCACTACAGCTACGAAGTTGCAGATGACACTACTCCTCAGCCATTCATATCCTCGCCGCGCACCAATCAACTTGATATTAGAGGAATTTTTATAGAGGTTATCTTCCTCGCGATCCGGGCGATCAAGCCAAGATCCTCGTCCCGTTCCAAGCCACAAAACATGACTGTGGTCTCTTTACGGATTACGATTTCGACGGTTGCAGGCAGAAGAATCATTCTCCCGCTGCTTGCTCGCTGGCAGGGTAAGAGCACAGCAAGCACCGCCACTCTTCGCCCACTCGACCTGCCCGCTGTAAGCAGAGAGGGGAGTGGGCAACCGACGATGGAGCATGAAGCTCCCCGCCACGCAGAAATTCGCCACGGTCAATACCCTCTCCGAAACATGGAGAGACTATTGGCCGTGCCCAGGATGCACCGGCCCGACGACTGCCCTTTCCCCCGAACGTATCCGCAGGGAACCAGCAGCAATCAGACACACGGGGAGGTTTTCTGCACGCACCCCAAATATTGAACCCTTGAAACTCTTAAAAAATCAGAAATAATTGTGAGTAAAAATTTTTAGGCCAGCTAGAAACATGAACTAACAGGTTTTAATTGGCAGAGGTAACGCTGCATCCTAGTTTTGTGATGAGAAGGTGGTCCCAGGTTCTCCGTCAATCCCTATCTAGTAGCAAAGTAAAGGGTCGATTCCACTGGTAGAAATTTAAAAGTGAGCAATTTACTGCATTTTGAGGAGCTATTTTGGTCATCACGCCGAAGATCCACAATGGACCAACTTAAAGTTACTATATTTCAAATAAAAAAACAACCATCAAAATCGGATCTCATAAGACAGAGATATCCAGTAGCCCCCCCCCCCCCCCCCCTTTGCCCCTCTTACGAGCCTCTTTTGCACCTCCAATAAAAATCCCCAATCAGCAAAAAAAAGAAAAGTCGTGAAACCTGTATACCAAGTTTCGCCCAGATCGGTTGTAAAATACGACCTGTAAAGGAGTAGCCAAACTGTCAAAGGAAAGCAAATTTTGCCAGACTTGAAGCAGAGACGCTTTGGTCGTTCGGTCAATAAACCGTGTGAAAATAAAACATTTAAAGCATCCCAATCTATACAAATAAATGAAATTGAAATGTCTATTTTTAATGTCAAAATAGCTGTTATTTTGACATTACAAACAAACTTTATACTGAATGCATAATAATATGAAGTATACACGGCATTTACAAAAAAAAAAAAACTAAAAATAAAATGTCTGTCTATCTGTTTGGTCGGGCTAATATCCGAAACGGCTGGACCGAATTTGACGGGACTTCCACTGACAGATAGATGATATTATAAGGAGTAACTTGTATTTTAAAAAAATCCAAGGGTCCAAGCCGCAGGCAGCTAGTAGTAAATAAAATAATAATACCAGTCTATTATATTCCCACCACAGGGCAAAGGCCTCTTTTCAATAGCTAATGGCTCTTCTTTTCAATAGTAAATACTCTTGTTTATTTTGTTATTTATTTATTTATTTATTTATTTTACAGTTTATGTACACACATATAAACAGACAAGAATAAAGGAACAAAAAAGCACGTACAAAGATGATGCTTGTTTCTAAAGAAATCTCTTCCAGCATATCTGCGATAGGACAGTAGACAAAGAGATGTAGACAACGTGTATAAGAGTAACAGAGAAAACAAAAAAAACTATTCACTAATTTAAATATAAGCATACAATAAGAGAATATACTTACATACATACATACTTCTAAAATAAATATCACTAAAAACTTATATATAATTAGTAGCATAAAATAATAAATACTTATCATGCAACTATGGCAAAGTGGTAAGATAGTGTTCTTTCACTCTTCTTTTTAGAACAGCAACAGCTTGACAGTCCCTAATGTCAGGCAGAAGTGAATTCTACAGCCAAACCGCGTGCACAGTGAAGGAGTAGGAGTAGAAGTCGGTAGAGTGGGGAGGGGATTTAAGGGGATTTATAAGAACAACCTACAAGGTGCATCAGAAGAACGGGCGTAGTAAAACGTTCCCGTAGATAGGATGGCGTTCTATGATTATAAAAGATGTTAAATAGCAGACACAATATCCGAGAGTTCCTGCGAACATGAATAGAGAGCCACTTGAGAATCTTGCGAAAGTTTGAAACATGATCATACTTTTTAAGGTTTAAAACGAAACAAATACGGATATATCT
Organism: Atethmia centrago; assembly: GCA_905333075.3. NCBI lineage: Eukaryota > Metazoa > Arthropoda > Insecta > Lepidoptera > Noctuidae > Atethmia > Atethmia centrago. The sequence goes on from HG995375.1 coordinate 6,550,335, forward strand.
TGTTTTATAATAAAATTTTATTTAACAATAGCGACCTCAGTGCATAAAGAGTTTGTAATTAAGCGCTCTGTGTAAACAAACATTATTAATGTGAACTTCACTTACAAATACACTTCTAAATCAACACATAACTTACCTATTTCTAACCGTAACTCCCAAACCAATTTCGCTTTCTATGTTATTACAAAGTGGTCAATAACATCACTGAAGCACTAAGTAGTAAGTACTAAACATAAAACAAGTAATGGCTGTCCAAGTAATTACTTCAGCAGAAACAGTATTTGAAATGTGAAAGAAATTACTACCTTCAACGGCCGGCCATCACTCGTCTTTGTAGTAAATGTCAAGTTATATGGCAAGTACTAATAAAACGTTTTGTTTACCTAGTTAATAGGGCAATATGCGAAAATATGAATAGAGTTAACCCTTAATTACTCGCGCCAAAATACTTACATTATCAGTCGCGTGAGGTCTGATATATCCCAATTTTTTATTACTAATAAAACACTGAATTCCAGAATGATCAGCTTTTAATTTACCAAAATAATAACAACAGCAAAGAAACTTAAATATTAAAACCGGCCAAGTGCGTGTGGGCCCACGCACAATGAAGGGTTCGTAGATAGGAAGTTGGAATGAAATTATCCCAAAAACAAACTTAAAATTGTAGTTGAAAAATATGTTCTCTCTATACATCGATTTATGCCACGGTCAATTCTCTAACTGCAAATTTAAGTGGGTCGACTATTACTCGTTACTGCTTAATATTACGCAAACGGATCCTTGAATCGAGAAGTGGTGTTTACAGACCCACAGTATTTTTAAACGACCTATCCAACGATACCCCACACCATGGATAGCCGAGAAGAAAAATATCGTCCCCACATTACGTGCAAGCTACCCAAAAAAAAAATGTTTTCAAGATTAGCACTTTGTCGGCATGATTAATATTTATACCTATGCCAAAAACTGCTTTCTAGTACCAAGCGTCTCTGAGCTACAGTGGGAACAGACAGACAGACAGACAGACGGACATGGCGAAACTATATAACGTTTACTACGGAACCCTAAAAAGCAGTATACGTAAAAATCTCAGAAATGTGAATGCTTAAAAATACCGCGCGAGTAATTAATAGTTAATGAGTGTTTACATACATAGTTGCCTTATTGGAATAGTTTCAGCAAACATTTTGATATCTTCAGTATATTTTTAACAGAGAACAAAAGAAGGGGGTTCTCAATACATCGGTGATTCTTTACCGCGTCGACCGACTTCGATTATAATGTTTTTACTGGAAAGGGGCCATAATATACATTTGGTCAAGTTCTGAGTGGTTTTTGAGGCAGCTTCAATAATACATATTTTTCTACTTCGTCTGTGTTGATAATTTGAAACAAATTCATAGCAAGAATTTGGTTGATCAAATAAGAAACATAACGTTATGTGTGCAAATTCGTTTACATGGGATTGCAGGGCAAAAAACGTGTTTTTTTTTTTTCCAGATTCTACTTTGTTCTTAATTACTAATAGGATGATAGAATAGTTTTCAAGATCATAAGACTAATCTCGTTTATATCTTCGGCTTTCCCCCAAATGTCCTAGGGTTGTGTTTCGGTCTTACAAATTGGGGCTGAATATAAAGTAGAAAGGTACAACTGATTTCTACAAGCTGAAATTTGAAGGAAGGAAAAAAGGTGTGTTCTCGGGGGACCCCCGTCAGGAACGAAGTTCCTTCTCACGTATGATTTAAAACAAAAACAATTTTTTTGTGGCCGCCATCTTGAATTTTCATTTTGACTTCACTGTTGGTTTTCACACCCTCAAAAACCACGTTTTTGAACACGTGACAAAAACTTTTGGCAGCCTCCATCTTGCATTTACATTTTGACCTCACTATCGGCTAAAGCACCCTTGAAAACTGTGAAAAGACACCCATGAACAAAAATTTGGAAATTTCGCAGACTCCATTTTGGTTTTTCATTTTCCAAATTCTCTCGAGAGAGTGTGTATATTCACACTAGAGATAATGTGAATTACAAGAATAAAGTCGCAAGTAGCATTTTTAATATAAGATAAATGTTGTAAGTTCCTGGCGAAGGTTGTACTCCTGCAGGGCTAACATGACAAGCGCGAGAACGCTCTCTTTCTCGAAATTTGTCTACAATTCTGACGTCATCCGAATGCCTAACATGACCGCTAAGCTCGAGTAAACTCGAGAAAGGCACTTTGACAGTTCTTTATCTCGCGACGAGAGACCAATGTAGCAAATTATTAAAAACAAATCATTTTTATTTTAACAACATCGGCTCATTCATTAAATTTTACGCATGGAATTAGTATGTACTATAATGATTTTACATCCACCTCTATCAATTTATGTTGTAATTTTTTGTGTAACCGACTTTTTTCATTCAAATTTAATATTTTTCTATGGCATGCCGAAATTAAAATACAAAATGACGGAAATGAAAATGACTGAGCCATTTTTGTTAGGGGAAAAACCTGTGGGTTCGCCTCACCAATATGTAAACCGCGTCACCGACATACCAACCACGTCACCGACATCCTAGCCGCGTCACCGACATATGAACAACGTCCCTTGAATATGCAATCTGCGTCACCAACATGCTAACCGAGTCACCGACATGCTCAATGCGTTTTCAATATGCTCAATGCGTTATCAATATGCTCAATGCGTCACCAACACGCTAACCGAGTCACCGACATGCTAACAGCGTGCCCTACCTGCTAGCAGCGTGCCCGACGTGCTGTCAGAGTCACCGACATGCTAACAGCATCACCGACATGCTAACAGCGAGCCCGACCTGCTAGCAGCGCCACCGAAATGCTAGCAGATTTACGAAATGCCAGTCGACTTACGCCGTGATAACCGCGTCACCGACATTCTGAAAGCACTTTTTGACATGCAATTTGCTTCACCAACATGCACACCATGTCACCGACATGCAGACTTAGGCACCAACATTCTACCCAAGTCACCGACATGCTAATGTAACGTGTGCATCAGACTGGCGTCGCGCAGCGGCCTGTGTACGTACATGTATACGCATATATATACTTATATATGTTATTCCAAAGTTTTAAGTTTTCATTTCTGTCACCAGTCCCCATGAATGCCATATTTTTTTGTATTATAATTTTGTCTACTCTTCTCGTCGTCAAAATCGAGGACGACTAAATGACAGCAGAATCGAAGATTATCTCGTGTTGAATTTTCAAAATTTGAGATAACTTAGGTGCCATGTTAGAGTTTGTCGAGAAAATATCGAGTTTGACAGAACGAGTCGAGTATTTTGTATGGCAGCGCTGTCAGAAAACGAGAAAATTGACAGAAATAGACAAAAATTACTCACGCGAGAGTGAGTAATTGTCGCGTGTGTCATGTTAGCCCTGCTGGAGTTTACACCGACACTAAGACGTGCCTATTATCGTTATCCAGTCCAGGAGTACAACCTTCGTCAGTACAACTTTCGTAAACACAACATTTATCGAGTATGGAAAATCTAATATTTTTTTTTTTTGTGAACGATTTTTCGCGTGACGATTTTTGCCAATTTACTCCTACCGCAAGCCGCATTAAAGAACTTCGTAACAATAACAATAGGGAATATGGAAGTAATTCAAAACTTATCCATTATTTAAATATACATTGTGTGAGAAACAAATTCCATTTTTTTTTTAATTTTTTAATGCAGTATTTATTTTATAATTAATTAATTTATGTTGCGTTTTTTTGGTGGAACGGGACGCAAACTCAAAACGCGTCGTCTTCGACAACCCCGTGGTAACTAAAGAAACTATGTTAACAAAATCTATTCTTAGCAAAGTGCTTGAAATCTCACTAAGGTGACACTTGAATAAAGCACAACGTTTGAAGTGTGGTAGAAAATTGTTGGAGTTTCATAATTTTTTTGAGCAACAAGCAGTAGTTAAATTTAACTTCAATACTTTTCTTAGGTTTATATTACTGTATATTATTGATATAGTGAAAAACTACATGCATATTCCCTATTTTATTCAATGATTGGCCAAATGCGGGTGAATTTATATAAAAGTAGGTGTTGTTTTGTATAAAATTAATAGAAGGTTAAAAAAAATATTGTAAGGTTCGGGACAAAGTAATTAATAATTCTGTACTAAACAGAACGCTCAACAGTAATGAGTACGCGTTAGAAGTAAATTAGTCAGCCCTACAGTAAATATGTGAAAGCATAATTACGAAAATAAATATGTACGTTTACTTATAATAGAGTACTGTTCTTAATTGGTCAAGGACAGCTTTTTTTTTTGGGTGGGAAATCATCAAATAGCTTCTCCCGCTCTGGGCGGAGCGGGAGGGTGTGTCAGACTCTTACTGTCTAAAACCCACCCGTATTCCTTCCTGTTGCCTGTGTTGCGGGGGCCTCGGTGACCCATAAGTACCTTCCCGTGACCCCAGCAGGCATCGGCCCTAGTGGACCCCTACACTTGTGCTAACATCTCTTTGAGGCGCGCGTGGAATACAACGCGCCGTCGACCCGGATCTGGTCCTTACCTGACGGTGAGCTACCCATTGCTCACCGTCCACAAGCCCGCGCCTACGGTGGCCGGAAATCCGCCCGGGATTCCCGACTCCCAGGGCATCTCCTGCGTCGGCTAGGAGCGAAAGGGCGCGAAATTTGCCTTTTCTTCAAACGTCCCGCCTCCTCCTTCGCAAGCATTACTGCTTCGCAGAAGGAGGTGACGGCTGCCCATGCACTGTCGCTCCATACCATGGCCTGAACCAGGGCCGGATGCGAGAAATCTCTGCCGCCGATCGCCTCCACGAGGACACGGCGGTGCTTTGCCCAAGCCGGGCAGACCTCCACCGTAAGCTCCACCGTGTCCTCCGGGCGATCCACACAGTGGTGACAACCGGGCGTTTCCTCCCGCCTTATCTGACACAGGAACCTGCCGAAGCTGCCGTGTCCGGTAAGGACCTGCGACAGGCGGAAGGTGAGAACACCTTGGCTTCTCTCTAGCCACTCCTCAAAGAGGGGACTTATTGCCGCAATTGTGGCGTGCCAAGCACTTGGTTGCGACAACCGTACTCTCCATGTCGCCATGAGATCCCGCCGGAGCTCTGTCCGCTGTGCCACGTTTTCTCCCGGCAGCGGAGTTACGCCTCGGCGTTTCGCCTCCTCGCGCCACTCCCATACTTGCGCGAGAAGTTTTGCCTCAAGATCCCATTGCAGTAATCCAGCGAGGAGGCTCGCTACCTCATAGGAGACCGTGCGGTATCCCCGGACCAGCCGGATGGCCATGACCCTTTGACCCCACCGACGGTGGCGCGTTTCGAGGGCCATGAAAACACATGGCCTCGTACTTGTGCAGGGCTACCTTGAGTCCCAATTGCTGGATCCTTTGGACGATTGTCGCAACCCCGCGTACCGCTATTTCAGCCGTCGCCTTGTGCGACCTCCCCTGCGCCAGGACCAACGTGTTGTCACCGTAGCACACTACGTTGACGCCGCTAGGGAGGTCGGCGCGCAGCACTCAGTCGTATCCGATGTCCCACAGATGCGGCCCCAGGACCGATCCCTGTGGGACACCGCACGACATCTCTTGCCAGTTCCACACGTGACCGGAGTAGATGACGGCCCTGTCCGTCAGATAGGCTTCGACCACACGACAGAGGCAGGTCGGTATCCGGTAGTACCAGAGTGCCTCCCTGATGCAACTCCAGGGCAGGATATTGAAGGCATTGGCGATGTCTAGAGACACCGCCAAGACGACCCTACCCTGGGCAACAGCATTCTCCGTCGTGAGGGCTCGCACGCGCATGATGGCGTCCACCGTAGAGCGCCCCCTGCGGAAACCAAACTGGCTCTCCGCCAAATCCGGCCCCACCCGCACCAGCTGGCCGACGAGGCGGTCTGCAATGACTCTTTCAAAGAGCTTGTCCACCTCGTCGAGCAGCACGATGGGCCGATAAGCGGATGGAGAGTCCGCAGGGCACCCTGCCTTCTTTATGAGGACTAGATTCCCCGTCTTCTAACGAAGCGGGAACTCCAAGCATGCGCTTAGGAGCCCCCTTAGTCGAGGCCAGAGAGCCTCCAAGTCCAGGACCCAGGCTTTCCCTGGTAAGCCAACAGGTCCTGGAGCGGTATTTTTAGCATTCAGCCTACGTACTCTCATCTCTACCTCGGTCACCTCCGGAGCATCGTCGCCGTCGGCGGTGTGGTCCGCATCAGTAAGTTTTAGTCTAAAGTAACATTTTATTAATTATTAATACTACTCGACAGTCATACGCTCATTTCACAATACTCCAGATATGTTGACAAGATTTTCTTCTATTCATCCGCGAACACATCACAGTTAGGCTTAGTCCAAGAGAGAGTTGAGCGCAGAAAGTGTGCGAGAAACAGGAGACTGGGCTCGATCGACTGATCGACTCCGAGGCACAGCAATCAATCTATGACTCCTGCTACCGCTATAGTTTAACGGAGCTTAAAGATGTGACAGTTCGTCACGCAGTTCAGAAGGATCTGTTTTTCCGTGAAGGATCTTACACATATTAATAATTTGGTAATTTTTCCTTCTAACCTCGAGAGAATTGTACCCTACACAGCCTAATAGAAAGTTCAAAGGGTACAACGGATAATATCCATTCAAATGTTTATATAGATACTTAAGATAAGCTTTTTGTATTTTTTCTGTGTAGTAGTGTACTTCTTTTCATGTGGGTTCCAGACGCATGCACTAGACTCGAGTTTGCTGCGAACAAGTTATTAAAATTAATAATAGTGATGTTACTATAATCTTTAGCATTGCACAGTATGAAACCTAATCGCTTAAATTAATCTTTTGATACCGATGCCACGTGATCATGAAACGAAGAAGGATCTGGGTGTCACATTCGATAATAAGCTAATTGTCGAATGTGACACCCAGATCCTTCATTCCAGTTGTTCTAGTAATAGCACTGCCATTAAATTTATAAATAAAAGTAATAGGGTTTCGTGCTCGAGTAAAACTCAAGACGAAGCATTTGAAAGGATTAAATTCCATTTCGTCATTAAAATATCGCCTCAATATTACGCTGCAGCGCCAGACTATCGGCTTCAGAGTGAATTTTGGAAAACAGTTTTAAATCATCTGCATACAAACAACTTCTAGCGCGATGAACAACTGAAGGAAGGTCGTTGATCATTATCAAGAAAAGAAGTGGTCCCACGATTGACCTTTGACTGACTCCGGAACGCGTATGATAGGGCTGGGATTCATAAAGGCCCAGTCTGACAAACTGCTGGCGATCACGGAGGTAGTCAGCGAGGAGCCATAAAAGACCTGGTAAAAATCCGATAGCACATACTTTTGCCAGCAGAATATCATTATTAACAGTAGCAAGCAATCGGTAGCTCGCCGTCCGATAAGGGCCAGGCCCGGGTTGACGGCGCGTTGTGTGCCACGCGCGCCCCAAAGAGATGTCGTCAGCACAAGTGTAGGGGTCCACTAGGGCCAATGCCTGCCGAAGTCGTGGGAAAGTGCGAAAAGGATACCCAGTCCCCTGGTAAAACAGGCAACGGAAAGAACATGGGTGGGTTTTAGTCAGTAAGAGTCTGACACACCCTCCCATTGAGAAATTATTTTATAATTTCTTACCCACGAAAAAATAAGTCGCGGAACATCGAGAAGATAAACGCTACCAAAGAAATCAGCGAAGGCATCAGCATCATGAACACCTGAAATTTTTTCACCGTTGTAGGTAACACTCTGCTCGAAACCACCTTTTGAGCGTAAACTCGAACTCGACTATGTTGCCAGAAATTCCGCGGATTGGCTCTTAAATTATTTTCGATCATTTTGGTATACGATGCATAAGCAAGTGCCACTCGTGTTTTAAGGATAGCTCTCAAATCTGAAAAAAAACTTTTCAGATTTGGGAGCTACCCTTATGGGCCACTGTACATTTAGTGCGCTTACAAGCAGTATGCCACTTGAGCATAACTCTAGTGTCCTGAATGATGTCTTTGGTGAACCACAATGGATAACGCCTACTTGTAGTTTTACATCGACGTTTCTTTGGTACACAAGCATCGAAAATAGAATAAATTTACTCATAAAAGTACTCTGCAGCTAAACATACATCGTCAGTCTCTACAACCGTCTCCCATGAATTGTTTGAAAGTAAATCAGCTTATCCCGGTTACATTTTTTTAAATCTTTCCAGTCTTTCCATTTTACATGGAGTGACTGCCTCTCTGACCTCCTCAACCCAGTTACTGTGTAACACGATACCCTTAAATAAGACTGATTGTCAGACTTTTGGGCTTATGACTACCCGTAACGAATGTCAAAGATGACAGCCGGGACCCATGGCTACATCGACGTTTCTTTGGTACACAAGCATCGAAAATAGAATAAATTTACTCATAAAAGTACTCTGCAGCTAAACATACATCGTCAGTCTCTACAACCGGCTCCCATGAATTGTTTGAAAGTAAATCAGCTTATCCCGGTTACATTTTTTTAAATCTTTCCAGTCTTTCCATTTTACATGGAGTGACTGCCTCTCTGACCTCCTCAACCCAGTTACTGTGTAACACGATACCCCTTAATAAGACTGATTGTCAGACTTTTGGGCTTATGACTACCCGTAACGAATGTCAAAGATGTCAGCCGGGACCCATGGCTTGGCGTACTTTCCAAGGCACGGAGGGGTCTTGAATGGATTTTCACCCATCCAGAAACCAACCGCGGCAAGCGTAGCTTAATCTTCGATCGACCCGTGCGGCTATTATAATTTAAACACGAGCAACTCGTATATTTAAACGGCATACATATCATTTAAATGCAAATATGTCTTAGGTAGGTATCACTCTCAAAGATCCCAAGTTTAAGGGACAGAAGGGTCAAGGTCAACATTGATAACTTTCCAAATGAACTGCTTAGTATGCTGTCCTGAGTCTGGCCCACCTGTCCCTGCTAATCCGTCCTTGGTTGTGCTTACATGATTGTTTGGTGTTGAATTTAGGCTAACCAGTTCGTTATAGCGGAGCCGTGAGATAGTTAGGTACAAGTCGCGTTTCTTGGACACATAAAGTGATTAAACACATTGGTGTATGTTATTTAATTATAAAAACATAATAAAAATCATTGGCAAAAGTCTTGAAAAAAAAATAAATTTGACTACCCAGGTTGCATTTAAGTGTTGTCACAGAATGAAAAATATTTTAACGAAGTCTATTTTACTTATTCTTGCATTTAATACACGTAGACAGTTAAGCCAAATTAAAACCTCATTAGTTCTTCACCAATTTTTCAAGAAAATCTCTCCATATTAAGGTAAATGTAATTCAAACACTTATCTTCAACCTTAAACAAACAAGCCACGCAGAGCGTTGCCAAAGTAACCGTAAAAAACACCCAATGTTTTATTCATACGAATTTCATAGTACTGATGAGAATAATATAATGGGTGATGCTACAAGCGGTTTTGTTTATTTTTTTATTAATGTTGAACTCCAGATTTCAGCTGTTCCCTTTATTTTGTGGTTTCGGAGTGTTTTTATATTCTGTTGTATTGTTCAAGTACACTGATTTCATAATTGAAGATGGATAGGAATCAGAGCGTGTCGACTACTGATTATGATAAATTGAGAGAAGAAAGAAGAAACTGGCCAAGTGCGTGTTGGACCACGCACAATGAAGGGTTGGGATGAACTTATCCCTAGAACAAACTTAACATTGTAGTAGGAATCTGCAGTAGGATGCCAATAAGGTAACCCTCTCGAACCAGTCATTTTCAGCTTGGCTATTCATCCAATTCTTCAGATACTAAATTCAAAATTTAATGTGTGGTATTTAGATTTAAATCTATTTATCTTAACCCATCTAAATGTGAAATTTACTTTTCTGACATTACCGACATACAATTGACCCTAGAGAAATTTAATGAAATAACACCACAAATCAAAATTTTAGAAAAAAGTTCACTGCACCTCCTAGATTCCCCAATTTTAGAAGTCAGTTTTTCTTCTTTTATCGACGAAAAAATCAAAAACTTCAACGACATTTCGGACAGATTCTCCAAAGTCAATTTACATTCGGCATTCACCCTGATTAGATACTGTTGTTTTGGCCCAAAATTTATATATTTTCTACGCTCTTCCCCTTTATGGAAGCAGTTACACCTCTTGGACAAAATTGACCAAAATAATCGCAATACATTAACTTCCATATTAAATGTGGCCTTGGACGACCGAGCGTGGTTTCAAGCCACCCTACCCATTCATTTTGGTGGCCTCGGTGTCCGTAAAATTACCAATATTAGCGTTCCTGTCCTCTGTCCACGGCACTGAAAAGCCGACCAGGGAATATTAGCCCCCTCCCTGATTGACTCTGAAGTGCCGTGCTTGATCGACGCGGTGAATACCTGGAAAATGGCTTGCCCGGATAGATAATCTTATTAATACGTCCACCAATACTGCTGAGCGTGCCCGCCTGCTGACTGTGGGTGAGTAGGAGTCGGGCCTCTGACTTCAGATGCTACCGTCACTCAACATAGGCACTATGCTGGGTGATACCACCTTCCGGCTCCCTACTTGTCTGCGTCTGGGCGCTCCTTGCGTGGAGTCACGCAAGGAGCGCCCAGACGCAGAGCTAGCTGCCAATGCGGTGAAGGTGTCGACTGCCTTGGCACTGAGATATTTTGCCCTCCCTTTTTATATAATTGTTATTATTATTTTAAGTTTGTTAGTTTTTAAGTGATGTAGATATTTACAAAATAAATAACAACATTGTCTTAGACATTTAGTCTGTGCACATGGATTATCCTGTAACATTGTAGTTGAAAAACATGTTCTCCCATACATCCAACTGCAAATGTAAGTTGGTCGACTATTACTCGTTAACTTGTAAAGCCTACTTAGCTGTGATAGTTTTTCTTTTAACTTCGTTATATTATATGCTATTGTCGTGATTTTCACATATCCATAAACAACCATTTAGCTGGACTCTAACAAAAATTAGCGCTTTAAATCTTAATATTTCACAAACTGAAATGAAAAATGGTTTTCACACACTCGCAATATTTTTGAACGACCTCTCCAACAATACCCCACTCAATGGGATAACCCAGAAAAAAAACATCCCCACGTGTAGGGGCGGCACCATAAAAAAAAAAATATAAGATTTTATTTCACCACTTTGTTAATATGTTTAATATGTATTACCCATAACAAATAACAGCTTTCTAGTACTAAGAGTCTCTGAGCTAACCCGCGGACAGAAAAACGGACATGGCGTGTTGATTTATTTGATTTACAAAAATCTGTCTATAATCGATTCTGTAATAATCGATATATCGTAGGTATTTAAAAGTATAACGGAAACCTGCTTCCCTTACTACACTATCATTCTTACACTTCTTGTTTGCGCTTTAACGGAGACGGACGTATAACCTTCCTAGTGAATTTTAAAATTGGCTAATACTAATCTATACATTTTATAAAGCCCACAACTCGTTTTATTAAAGTGTTAGAACCTAGATTTCCTACATGGCGAAACTATAAGTGCTCCTTGTTGACTACGGAACCCAAAAAACCGTTGATGAATAATAAAAGGATGCGCAGAAAAAAATTGAAAACATAAAAGTGAAAATCTCTTGAAGTTATCTAGTGTCTACACGGTAATCATTAAACTGGAGGTCAAATGTTATGTTAATACTCTTGGATCAAATGACCTATTTATAAGCCTGCAACTGCAATAATTCCCAAAAAAATCTTCAATGTACTTATCTGATCTGGCTCAAATTTTTTACTATTATGTAAAAAATTTGAGCCAGATCAACATGAATGAAAGAAAAAAGGATCACACTAAACATAAACTAAACAGAAAATCAAAATCTATTCAAATCAAAACCTCAACAAACATTAGACAGATGGAAACTATACCAATAAGTAGTCAAAATATTGAACCCAAGTCGTTAAACATAAACCCGTGTAGTTTACTACCCGTGTCGTGCAAACCGTAGATTTAACTAACAGATTTCGTAGTTCAAATGCAGTGTTTGTAGACAGTTAATGGTTCTTTGTAATAGCTACTGACTTAGGGGGCAATTTAAGGCGGATACACAATGTGGAAATGTATGAAGTTTTCACAATCGATAAGAAAACATACTATTTAAATATAGTTACCGCATATTTTCATGAAGACATGCGGTTTTCACTTTAGACAAAAAAAATAACTAAAAAATAACCTTTCAAGGTGAACAAACCTAATAAATCGAAATTACAACAATCGATTACCGATTACGAATAAGATTTGCCAAAAGTATAATAACATTATCCAGAATAAATTAAAATCGATGCTGATTAGAAATTCTAAATAAGTCAATCTCTCAAAATTTTCAATTAATTACCTTTTACAAAAGTTAATTCTTAAATGAATACGGAAATATCAAACGGCTTTGAAATCCATGAATACGTGGCTAAAATACGTGCCAGATGGCGTACCGGAAGACGTAGCGTTGGAAAGTCTCCTACAAGGTGGACCGATAACCTTGTGAAGACCGCAGGAATCCGCTGGATGCGGGAAGCACAAAACCGGTCGAAGTGGCGGTGCTTGGGGGAGGCCTATGTCCAGTAGTGGACGTCTTTTAGCTGAAATGATGATGTGGCTAAAAAGAAGAAAAGGTTCGAATCATAGAAATATAAAAAACAAGTTCGAATCGTAGACAAAATAATAGCGATAGGTAACTGTTCCTCACGGCTCTAGGGAACGGATCTAAGGACAAATTCCTATCGGGTCTAAAGAACGTATCCGAGGACACATTCCTATCGGCTCTAAAGAACGTATCCGAGGACACATTCCTATCGGCTCTAAATAACGGATCCGAGGACACATTCCTATCGGCTCTAAATAACGTATCCGAGGACACATTCGTATTGGCTCTAAATAACGGATCCGAGGACACGTTCCTATTGGCTATAAATAACGTATCCGAGGACACATTCCTATCGGCTCTAAAGAACGTATCCGAGGACACATTCCTATCGGCTCTAAATAACGTATCCGAGGACACATTCGTATCGGATCTAAATAACGGATCTGAGGACACATTCCTATTGGCTATAAAGAACGTATCTGACGGCACATTCCTATCGGGTCTAAAGAACGTATCCGAGGACACATTCCTATCGGCTCTAAATAACGGATCCGAGGACACATTCCTATTGGCTATAAATAACGTATCCGAGGACACATTCCTATCGGCTCTAAAGAACGTATCCGAGGACACATTCCTATCGGCTCTAAATAACGTATCCGAGGACACATTCGTATCGGATCTAAATAACGGATCTGAGGACACATTCCTATTAGCTATAAAGAACGTATCTGAGGGCACATTCCTATCGGGTCTAAAGAACGTATCCGAGGACACATTCCTATCGGGTCTAAAGAACGTATCCGAGGGCACATTCCTATCGGGTCTAAAGAACGTATCCGAGGACACGTTCCTATCGGGTCTAAAGAACGTATCCGAGGACACATTCCTATCGGCTCTAAAGAACGGATTCGAAGACACAATCGTATCTACACTTTATAAATTATTCCTTTTGTACGAAATTTAATGAAATAAAAGATATTTAATAAATGCACAAAATATACGTTACCAAAAATTATTTTTGAGTATCTACAAATAAAGACTTTAACTCAAAGAAAGACATGTAAATATATTGAGAAAATGCTTTTATGGGGATAATAAACGTGTTTCTAATAATGAGCTAGATATCCCTTGAGACATGACTAAGCACCCAAAAATTTCTTACTTGTTTTTCAACTACAATAGTATTGAATTTTTTGCAAAATATGAAGTAATTCTCTATTTACTCAAAATTGAGTTGAGTAATCGAAAATAAAAAACAACCAAGTTCAACCAAGATGAGGCCGGCGTTTCCTATCTGACTACTCTGAGAAGAAAGGCCGAAACAAACTCAGAGGTCACTGAGATCTTGCGATCTGACGCCACTGAATTTCAATCACGAGCGAAGCGAGAATATAAACCCAAGCGTAGCATTCCAAAGCTACGAGACGCAGAATAACTTTACTGCCGAGCGATACACAACTTTTCACCTCACCAGCGAAGAAAATACGAGCGACGTGATGACAACCGCTGCAGCATTCAGTGGATTCGTTTATTTACATAACCAAATAACCAAATTACAAGACTTCCAAAAACAAGATCAACATCAAAAAAAGAAGACTGCAACCTGCACGCGCAGCGCCGCGGTGCCCTAGGCCCGCACCAGTGTGTCACAGCCGTCACGCTGACACCAAGTTGTCAAACATTTTTTTAGTTGTGTTTTTGTGTGTGAATGTTTCATATTTGTAAATAATTATTTAAGTGTATTGTGCATAGTTATTATTTATTTTAGGTAAGTCGTTTTAAATATATGTTTAACGCCGGCTGTAGCGACGCCGGATATAGTGCCAGTCAACCTGCCACATCGCTTGATGTCCAGGTGAGATGTCCCCATTGCTCCCAGCCACGCTTCTTTAAAGGCGAACGGGGGCTACGGATACACTATGGCAAAGTTCACAAACCTCATAGTGTAACTTTGTGCCCCCAGCCACATCCCCAACATCAACAACTCCTGATCAAAGTTTGTGGAAAACGTTGGCAAAATTCAAAAATTCTACCCCTGTATTAAAGAGAGTTCCCCGGGGCGCGAGACGGTCTGTTGCACTGAGTTTGGCGCAATGTCTCCGTCTTGCGACCCAGGAGAACTCACAAAGTGCCTGGGAGCAATTACCTTCCCTTATAGGATTCTGCATGTTCAAAAAAATTTGGCAACTAAAAAAACCTTAACGAACCAAATTAAAGAAAATTGCAACAATTCGACCCTAACTTTAGATACAAAATTACCTGCTTTCAATAATTCATCACGAAAAGGATTATGTTCACATGTGGAATCCAAATTAGGTGAAGGTGACATCGGGGGTGCGGCCAGGATACTTTTCAGCAGCGATGTGGTGGCGCATTACTCTCCAGAAACGGTAACAGCTCTAGAGAGTAAACACCCAGCGCCTGCGGATGGTCTCACCTTTCCCGATCCTCCCGACCTTCCCAACCTAAATTCAACCTTCCTAAACGTTTCGGCCCCCCAGTTGATTGCAACCGTGAGCTCCTTCCGAAGTGGTTCAGCCTCGACGGTATGACTCCTCAACATCTTAAGGATCTTTTGAGTTCAGGCGCCGGGGAAGCTGGTGAATCGCTTCTAAAGGAGCTTGCAGCCCTGATTAACCTCATGCTCACCGGCGGTGTGAACGAGGCCGTCGTCGATGTCTTATACGGGGCCAACCTATGTGCCCTGCGTAAGAAGGACGGCGGTATCCGTCCCATCGCCGTTGGCTGCACTTACAGGCGTACGGCAGCCAAAATATGCTGTAAGTTATATAGCGAACCGCTTATAGCTAAGTTTCAGCCCCTGCAGCTTGGTTTCGGCTCAAAAGGGGGCTGTGAGGCTGCCGTGCATGCCCTTTCCACCTTTTTGAATTCCAACAAAGGTCAGGTCATCCTCAAGGTCGACGTTAAGAATGCCTTTAATTCTGTCAACAGGGACACTTTGTTGGCTGAAGTCAAAAGGAATTACCCGAAATTTATGGTTTTATGTGGCAATGTTACAGGTACCCTTCTAAATTATTATACAAGGACAATGTTTTGGAATCTGCAGTAGGATGCCAACAAAGTGACCCTCTCGGACCAGTCATTTTCAGCTTGGCTATTCATCCAATTATTCAGAAACTAAATTCAAAATTTAATGTGTGGTATTTAGATGATGGAACGCTAGGAGGTGATGTAGACACCGTTTTGAAAGACTTAAAATTCGTCAAACAGCAATTTAAATCTATTGGCCTGGACCTTAACCCATCTAAATGTGAAATTTACCTTTCTGACATTACCGACAGACAATTGACCCTAGAGAAATTTAATGAAATAACCCCACAAATCAAAATTTTAGAAAAAAGTTCACTGCACCTCCTAGGTTCCCCAGTTTTAGAAGACAGTTTTTCTTTTTTTATCGACGAAAAAATCAAAAACTTCAACGACATTTCAGACAGACTCTCCAAAATTAATTTACATTCGGCATTCACCCTGATTAGATACTGTTGTTTTGGCCCAAATTTTATATATTTTCTACGTTCTTCCCCCTTATGGAAGCAGTCACACCTCTTGGACAAAATTGACCAAATTATTCGCAATACATTAACTTCCATTTTAAATGTGGCCTTGGACGACCGAGCGTGGTTGCAAGCCACACTACCCATTCGTTTTGGTGGCCTCGGTGTCCGTAAAATTACTAATATTAGCTTACCGGCGTTCCTGTCCTCTGTCCACAGCACTGAAAAGCTAACCAAGGAAATTTTAGCCCCCTCCCTGGTTGACTCTGAAGTGCCGTGCTTGACCGACGCAGTGAACGCCTGGAAAATGGCTTGCCCGGATACAGATCGTCCCGTGAACCCATCTTCCCAGAGACAGTGGGACGAGCCGCTCTGCAGGTTGGTACGGAATAATCTTATTAATACGTCCACCAATACTGCTGAGCGTGCCCGCCTGCTGGCTGTGGGTGAGTGGGAGTCGGGCCTCTGGCTTCAGGCGCTACCGTCACCCAACATAGGCACTATGCTGGGTGACACCACCTTCCGGCTCGCTACTTGTCTGCGTCTGGGCGCTCCTTGCGTAGCTCCGCATCGCTGCCAATGCGGTGAAGGTGTCGACTGCCTCGGACACCATGGTCTATCCTGCAGTAAAAGCGCAGGGTGGATAGCACGGCACGCAAGTATCAACGACATCATCCGTCGCGCTCTTGGCACCGTCGGGGTGCCCGCTGTTTTAGAACCTAATGGTTTGGCACGCGACGATGGGAAGAGACCAGACGGAATGACCATAATGCCTTGGAAGGTAGGTAGGCCTTTGGTGTGGGATGCCACGTGTGTCGACACCCTTGCGCCATCCCATCTTCCTAGCACGGCGGGCTGTGCTGGGGCGGCTGCTGCAGGTGCGGAAAACCTCAAACGGCGCAAGTACTCAAATCTTTTTGGGACTTATATGTTCGAGCCGTTTGGGGTTGAAACACTAGGGCCATGGGGTCCGAGTGCCCACTTAGTTTTTAGAGACATCGCCAAGCGGTTGGTCGACTCCTCACGTGACCAGAGGGCTGGTCTATTTTTTGGCCAAAGAATCAGCATTGCCATACAACGTGGTAATGCTGCCAGCCTTTTGGGTACTTTTCCTGTTGACAGCGATGCGGACGAATTTTTTGACGCCCTTTGATATTTTGCCCTCCCTTTTTTATAATTGTACATATAATTATTATTATTTTAAGTTTGTTAGTTTTTAAATGATGTAGATATTACCAATAAATAAATCCCATATATTAGGTAGCAAATTCTAAAATATTATTTATAATATTGTTAGATGCTTTGCTTTTTACAATTTGCATAAGTAACATATATAATGTTCCCACTGCTGGGACACAGGCCTCCTCTCTTCGAGAGGAAGTGGGCTGTAATCTACCACGCGGCCTAAATGTGAGTTGTTAGATGCCACATATCTTCGAATTTCTGGTTCTAGGACATGTCGGTTTCCTCAAGATGTTTTCTTCACCGTTTTGAGAGCAGTGGTGGTGAAATTATTAACACAAAGTAAACCACCTACCTGGGATCGAACCCACGATCTTCAACTCGTAAGTCGAGGCCGTTACCACTGGCTTACCACTTAGAATATACGTTACGTACGTTATGTTACCTATATTGAAATACAAGTATCCTAAAGCATTTTATTTTATTTTTTTGCGACAAGCTTAATTAGTATCACCCATAGATTTTAATAAAGTCTTGACACTAAGTATTGTGGTATTTTGCTACACAAAGCCACATCTTTATGCTATAATAATTATAAATTTACCTTTTTTATAATTCTTCTATTACTACTTTCCTTGCTTCAAACATATGAAATCATATTATTTCTCTAACTTTCTTACATATGTTTGAACACCACAGCTGAAAAGCAACACCACAATGAACTGTTTCTTACACTGAAGACTTAGAGTATTTTATATTATTAAGTTTCTCTTGTTGTAAAATAGCATATTTTTATCCATTGACATCTTCAACCATAAAATTGTCATCTGTCTAATATTTTCTTTCTCTATGAATCGTACCGGCCTTGATAAAGCTAGTTTCAGACTTACTTCGCCATGTACTCATGTAAACCGTTTTCATTGATCCTGGCAGGCATTCAAACCAATCATTTGAATTATGTTTCACAGAAACTTCTAGAACTTTTGCCAGAATCTATAAAAGCAGTGATCGGACCTGACTAGGGTTCAGTTCGGCTCAGTCAGTTCAGTTCTATAGCTTACCTTATTTCTTGTACATTAGTACAAGAAATAAAGTCACACACACTATGAGATTCTTTAGAGATTATATTTTTTACACGTTACAATTATTAAATTGTAACGTGTAAAAAATATAATCTCTAAAGAAGAAGAAGAAGAAAAAAAGGCGGAAGTGAGAGGGCCGGCTATGTAAGGTGAATCAATTTAATAATTAAATTTAATAATTGTAACGTGTAAAAAATATAATCTCTAAAGAATCTCATAGTGTGTGTGATTTGTGATTCACCATACATAGCTCTCACTTCCGCCTTTGGGAGATTTCTAAGGCGTTATAGTCGCGTGGCTTAGGACGCCATAGTCGACCACTCCTGTGTGTCTTAGGAGGTCCAGACACTCGTCTCGTGGAGCGTGAGGTGCTGTAGAGTGCCTCCGCAGTCAGCCGTATCGGCGAGATTCGGACTACGCCACCGTCTTACTAGCCCACTCCAGGACGGAGAGCTCTACCATTATTAGGGCATTCTATCAACGTGGCGTTGGACACTAACACCAATTACACATCATACCACCAACCACACCAACAATACCACTAATTTGGGTACTATAGAACAAAACCTCTTGTTTAACAAGGGACGTTTTACTCCTTGGGACAGACTTACCGACTGACTGCGAAGGCGAGAACCTCATCTTCGTGCTCTGCCTCGTCTGACAGCCCTGTCCCACTGCTGCCTGCTGATCCAGACCAACTACCTGCCGACCCTGTCCAACTGCTGCCAGCCAATGCTACATCCTGCCGTCCAAGCGTTCCGTGCACTCAGACCGCAAGCCTAGAATACTTTTAATATTTAGTCTAATCTTTTTAATATTTAGTAGTAAGTACTATTACTTTAGTTTTCTTTTTTTAACGTGACTTACGGCTGGCCCTCCGGCCAATCGTAACGTTACAGTATTATGTATGAAAAGAGATTTTTCAAACTTATAATCGTGCTAATTTACGTTAATTTCATTTAACGCGTTCGTGCTGAGCACACTGTTTATAAGTACGAAACTAAGTATGCGCAAAAAAAAAGCTCTGGAAATGCGTACAAGATTAAAACGTGCTGTAGACTCGAATCGCACCAATCATATTCATGGGACTAACCCTTACCCACACACCCAGTGTAGAAACTGCTCAGAAGTCTTTATGAACCCTTCAGTTCCTAGGATAATGGGAAAACGCGGGTGACGCATATGAAATTAGAATATACGGAAGGCCGATCCCGACCCTAGTCTGCAAGGGCTAACACTAAACCGCGATTAGTTTGCAGAACATGGCGGCGATGACGTCACTGAACTATTACTTGCGTAATTCCGTTTAACAATGCTTATGGACTATCAATTTGCTGATTAAACGTCTACATCGCTAATTAAAGGCCCACTGTGGGTGTAGACATGCTCATTCATGTTTCGTTTTAATTAATAAACTTTCGCCTACATAAACTTATTATATTTTGAATCAATTTTGTGAGGGAGCAAACCGAAAACCTACGACTCTTTAATAGGTAAATACTCTATTTTCTTGACAGCAGGTATAAGTTGCAGTTTATTTATTTTTTTGTTGTGGTATTAGAGTAGCTTTTCCTAGAAAATTAATCCATTAACAAAAAGAGTAATTTAAAAGACTATTTTCTTCTATGAATCAGCCTTAGGCCTATCGTTTGAAAGGATCTGTGTAGGTAATACAAAAAATAACGCAAGTTTCCTCGCCTTTATACCTTCTTTTAGGTTGTCATAATAGCCCTCCACAATGCGGCTGGCGATGAAAAGACAGCCCTGCCACGAACTTTGTTGAATGGCTAATGTTTTCACGAAGTATAAGCTACTCTCAAAAAAAAGAAAGGACTTATCCCATCAAGAACACTCGTGTCAAAAACCAGCAGTCTCGTGACTTTTTACCATATAAATATGGATAAATTAATTACCTATTGCTCTCAATTTAGCCAATGTTTTAAGGTCAAATAACGGGTACCTACAGATTGGTGAACACGGCGTCCTCACCTTCCGCCTGACGCAGGTCCTCACCGGACACGGCAGCTTCGGGAGGTTCCTGTGTTGGATAAGGCGGGAGGAAACGCCTGGGTGGCACCACTGTGTGGATCGCCCTGAGGACACGGTGGAGCAAACGGTGGAGGTCTTCCTGGTTTGGGCAGAGCACAGCCGTGTCCTACTGGAGGCGATCGGCGGCAGAGATCTCTCGCGTCCGGCCCTGGTTCAGGCCATGGTACGGAGTGAGAGGGCATGGGCAGCCGTCACCTCCTTCTGCAAAGCAGTAATGCTCACCAAGAAGGAGGCGAGTCGGTTGAGGGAAAGGCAAATTTCGCGCCCTCTCGTCCCTATCCGCCGCAGGAGACGCCCTGGGCGTCGGGAATCTCGGGCGGATTTCCGGCTACGATAGGCGCGGGCCGGCGAGCAATGGGTAGCTCACCGTCCGGTAAGGACCAGGCCCGGGTCGACGGATCCACTAGGGCCGATGCCTGCTGGGGTCGCGGGAAGGTACTAAAGGGTCACCGAGGCCTCTGGCAACACAGGCAACCGGAAGGGATACGGGTGGGTTTTAGTCAGTAAGAATCTGACACACCCACCCGCTCCGCCCAGAACGGGAGAAGTTATATAAAGACTTCCCACCCAAAAAAAAAAAGTGAGCCGTCCTTTATGCAATGCAACATGTAATGTAACACAACAACTAGGTGAATTTGTTTCAAGGTAGCTCGCGAAATTAAAATTTTCTTACGTTTTTTTTGCAATTTGCAGGACAGTCTCAGGTTATATCTTGATTCGCGACCATAACAAATATATATTTACAGAATACTATCATTAAAATCATTAATACATATCTCTAAGTTAAATTTGTTCCATAAGAATTTTTTCATAAGAGATTTGTTCATAAGGAACAAATTGAATTTGTCTTGATAGTCAACCGAATATTTTGGCAGATGCCTAAGTTAAATTCAATAAAAAACCATATACCACTCTATCTACTTCTGTGCCCCATTCAACTGTCTACAAAAGCAACCAAGACATTTTTAATCTAAAACGATCCAAATTTTACGCTCGTAATTCAGCCAAAAGTCCGCATAACACAAACGTTTGCACGCGGTCCACGGTTTCAAAAATTTTGCTTTTGGATACTGCCAAATCAGGCTACGCTTCATAATCCCACGCCGTTGAGAGATGTCGATCAATATGCAGCTCGCAAATCTGTATCACAAAGCGTGTGTCCCGGGATTTATTTGAGTGGGGTTGGTCAAGTGGTTTACCTAATATTTATTTCGAAAAAATATTGAATTTCCAGTTTTTTGTGCACGAAATAAACCAAGAGATATCTAAATAGGAGCTACTAAAATTAAGGTATTCGTTAGCACTATTTGATTGCATTTAACGCATTTACTGAACTTTATATTGCATACTGAACTGTATGCATATTTTGCAAGGTGTATGCTTCAATCATGCCTGTATTTGTAACTCATATCACTTTTATTCAATCATAAACCTAGGCTGCCCAATTTCTCTACAATCCTTTATATTCCTGCAAACAAAGTTTATGTTCCGATACAACGTAATTAGTTCCGCTAGCTACCGAAACATAACCAGCAGCATTAATAAAAACGTTATCTTCGGCAAGCCATAAGGTCAGTCGTGTGTCGTGTCCAACATTCTAGTGAACGAAATGTCAATCTTCTTTTATGGTTAATAAAATTTATAATTGTTTCGAACACTCCCGGGATATCGGGTCCCGGATATCAAAGTTGTCGGAAGCAAGCTTCGACTCTTTAAGACAGCCATTTATAGAGATGGTGACTCTAAGACGAACATAGCGACGAAGGTCTTTCGCTGACGACGGCAGTCTTGACCTGCCAATACCAATAAGCCTTGCCTTGCCTTGCTTGTCTTCGGCAGTTGTTCCTGACCATGTCTTTCGTCTGAAAGCGCCCTTACTAATTACGCGGACTATTAACCCTTTGACCGCCACCTCAAAAATGCAAAAACGTGCCCTCGGCGCCGAGCTATATATTATTCCTTATAAATCTGTCATGTAGTCGTGACCGTGGCGTGCTGGGCACATTTTGGTTTGTCATCTATACATGACTGTGGCGGTCAAAAGGTTAAGACCGGCGCCCACTAGGCGGCACATTGTGGCATGGCACAGCAAAGCATTAACATTTGTATGGCCCCGGCATGCCGAAGCCTTCCGTGGCATCCCACGGTATGATCAAGTTCCCTTGTGACGGTATCGAATTATCTCCGTGTACATGAACCCTACCACCACCATCCACATACGTATAGAAATTGTATATTTGTAGTTTTTTATTTATTTTTTGTTATGTATTTTTGTGATGAACAATAAAGTATATATATATAAATAAATGAATAAATAAAACCCTATGCCATGCCATACTGTGGCGCCTGGTGTTTCGTGTTCTGAGTACAGCGTGAACTATTTATAACACGGAAGCTAAAACGCTACCTACCATCGCATGTTACGAGTACTATACCCGCGGGATAAAACAGCCTATTCCTGTTTGGGGAGTATTTATTCCGGAAAGACAAATTAATATTCATGCTAAACTAATATTTTTAATGACCAATCCCTTTGGTAATACGTACCTATTTCTTTGAATGACGTCAACTGTAATTTCGTTTAATTACAATTTACCTTTGCCTATGTGAGTGACTTGTCATAAATGGTATTAGTAACTTCAGTCGTGACCTCGTGATGTGTTTTGTGATAATTACTGTAATAGACAGTTGTAATTACAGCTTTAATTAAATTCGTCAAAATTGTAGTACGTCAAATCATTAATGTTGATTTGAACATTTGCTTGCCATAATCTTTGAACTGACAGGAAGTCTTCCAATCATCATTCTCGAGCCCTTATTCGCTTCACAACGCTTCAGTGCAGCGCGTGAGGGTGCTCTACTCTCGATATGACGCCTTGCCAAAATATTCCAATTTTCTGAAATAGGAAAATTTTTACAATTTGAAAATTTTCCCATTCAAAATTTTCCAAAATCCAAAATATTATACATGGAATTCCTATTGGCAGGGAAGTTTAAAAAACAAGAGACTTGAAATTATAAGATTAATGTATTTTAGGTAGATATACCTTGATTTATGTATCAAAAATGTAATAAAAAAATTACATGTAGTGCTTACCGTTGGGAAGTGTGTCTGTTTGTCGTCACGATTCACGTCATCACACACAGTGGATTAATCTAAATCTACTTCCAAAAGTTTTCTTTCATCCTTCGGATGAGACCTATTGATTTTCGTTATCAAACTCATAACCGTTCAAAACATATTAAGAAAAATCGATGAATTTTCAATGGTAAAATTTATCGTCAACTTGTTTCTGTCTGTGAGGCGTGCACTTTTTGACCATCCAAATTTTCGTAATTTATAAAGGGTCGGTGTAGCATAAATATTAAACTGACGACTTCTAAATCAAGTCAGTAACTATGTCTGTTCAACTTCCTTTGAAACCCCATTAAACTTATAATACCGCAGCGCGTCGGAAATGTTTGCGCAAGCTCGTACCGACGGGTTTCACGCGATTGTGCGCAATAAAACATCTACACTACTGAGGAGATTGAGAGACAGTTACAACAATCTGAACTCAGTCTATTTTAAATTAAACTGGGACTATATTGTTTTATTGGGTTCCCACCTGTAAAAACAAATGCAAGCGTTAATAATAAATAAATAAATAAAAATAAATAATAAATAAATAAATAATAAATAAATAATAATAAATAAATAATTACTAAATAAATAAACAGCATCCTGAGAATTTCAGCTCTCCATTGTAAAGCAGTTTATGCGGAGGGTTATTCGTATTGACACTACTTATTAAGTTGTTTTAATATTATGTTCCCAACACACTATGGATTCTTTGTTCCGAAATAAAAATCATTTATTTATTATTATCCTTACCTTTTGGCGCCCCGCCACATTTGTAATTTTAGCAATTCCGACATTCTGCGAAAAAGGTGTTCTGTAGATAAAGCGTTCGTAGAATTGCCTGTTCGCTTTAAATTAATAGTACGTTTCAAATTGAATGAAATAGATGCTTCTTTTTCTGAATAAAACTAGTTCGGACTAGTTTAAAAGACTAGAGAACTTTCATCCGAATAGTTAAGAAAACTCAAACCGAGTTGAATAGCTTCATTTGCATCATTCGTCGTTCTTTCTGTATTTTTTTTATAATCCACTGGCTTCTGCCCGCGACTTTCTTCCGCGTGGAAGTCAACCGCTATATCATATAACATATTATTATATGTTATGGCACTTGGCAGGAGTGCAGATTTCTATCAGTGAAAGAATAATAGGGATGATACCTGGGTATACAAAAGAAATCTTATTTAATTCATCAGTCAGATAATAAAAGAATACCGTAAATAAAAGAATACCGGCCACCGTAGGCCCGCGCCTACGGTGGCCGGAAATCCGCCCGGGATTCCCGACGCCCTGGACGTCTCCTGTGGCGGCTAGGGGCGAGAGGGCGCGGAATTTGCCTTTCTCTCAACCGTCCCGCCTCCTCCTTCGCGAGCATTACTGCTTCGCAGAAGGAGGTGACGGCTGCCCATGCCCTCTCGCTCCGTACCATGGCCTGAACCAGAGCCGGACGCGAGAGATCTCTGCCGCCGATCGCCTCCACGAGGACACGGTGGTGCTATGCCCAAGCCGGGCAGACCTCCACCGTATGCTCCACCGCGCCTGACCTGCGTCAGGCGGAAGGTGAGGACGCCGTGGCGCCTCTCTAGCCACTCCTCAAAGAGGAGTCTTATCACCGCAATCGTGGCGTGCCCAGCACTGGGTTGCGACAACCGTACTCTCCATGACGCCATGAGATCCCGCCGGAGCTCCGTCCGCTGTACCGCGATTTCTCGCGGCAGCGGAGTAACGCCCCGTCGTTTCGCCTCCTCGCGCCACTCCCATATGTGCGCGAGGACTTTTGCCTTCAAATCCCATGGCGGCAATCCGGCAAGGAGGCTCGCTGTCTCACAGGAGACCGTGGGGTATCCCCGGACCATCTGGATGGCCATGACCCTTTGAATAATCTTGGTACCTGACGGGCAAAAAAAAATTCATCATCCCTATTGCATCGGTACTTCCAGAGGATTACTTATAACAAACAAACAAAAATAATTACTACTTTATAATATTAATTTAGATTAAAAGATCATCAAAATCGGTCAACCAGTTCTTGAGTTATAAATTAGATACTTAAGACGACTAATTAGTATTGCTCAAATACAAAGGAGACTTAACTAAATTATGTGCAAATTATGTTTGTTACACCAAAATATTCGTCAAAGCAGTTGACAAACTGTTTATTGCTCCAGATGTTTGGCAATAACTACTTCATAACAAATAGCCTCATAACTGAACACAATGAGTGGAATTATGGCAGTCTGAATGTCGTTATGATTACTTCCTACACCATAAAATATGTAAGTTTAGTTGTTTCCACTATGATGCGTAGAATAACGTACACACAGCTAAATATCAAGCTATACATTTCCAGTATAAAGTGACCTCTCATTGAACGGAAACCCTATACAATGCAAGATCAGCATAAACTGGAAATGTATAGCTTTGTATGTAGCCATTTGTACCTACCGAGAATAACTTTTTCAAAGTAAGTTTACATAGGTTAAGTAACTGCATACATACATACATACATACATACATACATAAACGCACACCTTCTCATGGGGAAAATACAATACGCCATCTGCTACGATCCTGACATACTCCTTTTGCTTCATTTACGTTCATACATTTGGTCATACACGCACGCCGATTGTGGGTACTACACATCTGACCTTTCTGAAAAACATAACCCACGCCTTCTTCTCATGGGGAAACTACAGAACTCCGATTGCTACGATCCTGACATACTCCTTTTGCTTCGTTTACTTTCATACATCTGGTCATACACGCACGCCGATTAGTACTACTACGCATCTGACCTTTCTGAAGAACATCACCAATAAGGTGACTATACGTCCTTCTAGGGCGCCCCCTCCCGGCGGTTCCACTCATATCTGCTGTTAAGTAACTAACATTCCTGTAACACATCCTTAACCGATGTTTTAGTGAATTTACTTTAGTAATGGTAAAAAACACTATCTCTCTCCTTAAACATATTTTTTTATTTTCTTTGTTCCTTTCTGAAGAACATCACCAATAAGGTGACTACACGTCCTTCTAGGGCGGCCCCTCCCGGCGGTTCCACTCATATCTGCTGTTAAGTAACTAACATTCCTGTAACACATCCTTAACCGATGTTTTAGTGAATTTACTTTAGTAATGGTAAAAAACACTATCTCTCTCCTTAAACATATTTTTTTATTTTCTTTGTTCCTTTCTGAAGAACATCACCAATAAGGTGACACGTCCTTCTAGGGCGCCCCCTCCCGGCGGTTCCACTCATATCTGGTAGAAAATGCCTATGGCATTAAGTCCGCCTCTGTACATTTGTGTGCCTAAAGTGTTAAATAAATAAATAAATAAATCTGCTGTTAAGTAACTAACATTCCTGTACCTATTCCTGTACCTATTCCTGTACACATCCTTAACCGATGTTTTAGTGAATTTACTTTAGTAATGGTAAAAAACACTATCACTCTCCTTAAACATATTTTTTATTTTCTTTGTTCTGCAAAGTCACCTGATCTGGGTGCAAAGGCACCTGATTTGGTTATTAGCGCTAGTTTTATGATTATTTTTGAATATATTATATGGATAATTTTAATATGTTTTATGTATGTATGTATTTATTGTATATATGTGAATGGTACACCACAGACTACCTGCACTATTGTATCTCCTTTCCTCCGTAATCCATCCAAAGGTTGTCTTTAAAATATCGCTTTTAGCGATAAGACAGCCCGTTGTGTCACCCTATGTAAAATTTCTACATTTTTACGTATATCTGTAATTTTTATGGTGTACATAAAAAGTACACCATAAAAAGAGATATTGTATTCCATTCTATTCTATTCTATTCTAGTAGGGTGGGACAGAAAATCAAGACCTCTGACTAGCCAGTCCAACTGAATTTTTAGATCTAACAAGAAAAACTGATTGAACCGAGATTAGACGAAGAACTGTTAACGCGTTAGCAAAAGGATTAAGTAGTTTACACTAAAAACATTGTGTTCCACGTAGATTTATAAGCTGATATTTACATACCCATTATTATTAATAGCGTGAAAATATACCATTAAAATTGTCAACCCTAAATGATCGATGTCACGCAAGCCCTACATAAAATAAAGATTGGATCAAAACGGGACAAAAGACTGATGTTACTTTTTGTCTATATTTTATTCCTAAAAATCACACAAACCTGAATATTATTTTCGTGTGAATTTAATCACATGACATGACATTTGTCGAAGAGTGAAATATGAAGGATTTTTGTCACGTTATCTGAGAATTTTCACATAAATTGGAGATTTTTTGGTTACCATCAGCACTGTGGAGCAATATTTGAGTACTGAATACTTTCAGTTGTCACTGAATGACTGGAGTAATGATGAATGATATTTATGAATATTGGTATACAATATTGATGATAATATACAAAAAAAAATCGTTACAATATTTTTGTAATGGATAATATCGATAACATTATACCGAAGACATGATGAGTTCGAATGGTATTAACGTCAAAAAAGTAGAAATAACCTTTCTATGAGTAAATTTTCTAAGAGTCAAAAACATATACTTAAACAGCAAGATAAGGCACCGTGTACGAAAAAAACACTACAGAAAGCTTAAAATAATTATGACATTAAGTCTGTATAAAAGTACCTACAGTTTTCACAGCGCTAAACCATTCGTGTCAGTCACAGCAACAGTTTATAGTTTCATCAGAAAATACAATTTATTTCGCCTTTGATTTACTTAATGAAGAAATTGTATTATCATTGAATCAAATTTTGTTTTTAGTTCAAGGATAGCTGAAGACTTATTTTTGATTTTAAATTTCTTGAAATGGTTTGTTAAATAATAGGAAAAAATATATTAATGACTGGGTTTAAAAAAAAGGTTTTTTCAACATTATTTTTCTGCTACATTTTGTATCGAAGTTGAAGAAAGTGGTTCAGTCACATGCAAGTACCCATAATTAGAATGATGTAATACGAGTATATTTTTTAATGTTCAATATCAAAAGTAGTTTATTGTGAAAAGATGATAAAAACGTTAGTCTCGTGTTATTTTTCGGAAAACTTGTATTTCAATTTCAATATATTCAAAAAGTCTCTAAATAACTTTTTTCGTTATAGTCGGTTAATTTTACTTGATGAATTAGGCCCGTAGTGTTTTGAATGTATTCGTAAATTGAAGAATTTGTCTCTTATATGTTGTATTATAAATTGGTTTAATTTTCTTGACATTCCACGTTATTAAAAATCAAACACCAGCCAAAAGTCAAACAAACATATTTTTACCACTCGACTGCTAGAAGACAACAAACAGTTTTTTTTTTTAATTTAAAACCAACTGTCATTTTGCTTTATACATTTTCGCACCAGAAAAGACCCGACTGTCATATTTACGTTACGAAATGTATACTACCCGAATTGTGTGACCCCTGAGATGTCCGAGAATGTCCTCCCATTTTATACGAACATTCCAATCTCCTGCGTCATATTTTTTTATTTATCAACTTTATTGAACACGTTATGTAGGCCATTTAATGTACCAGATATATTATATATGTCAGAGAATGTTCCTGAAAAGGCCACTATATGGAATTGAATCAACTATTTCGTATTCTTTGATACTGTGTCAAAGGAAATTAAATAAAAATAGATACGATAGATTTCTTATCGAAAACTGTCTTTGCGTGAAGTTCCTATCATTATTACTTACTTCTACCACAATATAAGATAAGAAAAAAACTAAATTGAGAACGCTAAATATTATTATAAGATCAGATTCGACCTTTTAAGATTTTCACGGAGCGTTGAGTGTCATTGCGTCGAAATCGGATTCCAGAGCTCATAACGACGGAACATCGCCAATCAGGACAAGTATATATCAAGCCGTACTGAGTATATACTCATAGCTATTTAGTAGTACGAGTCCTTATGTAGATGTTGTCTAGACTGGGGCTCTTAAAAGGGATTTTTTGAGAAATTGCAGTCATAACGCTTTTGATTTGTTGACACGCAGAGCAAAAAAATGACAAAGACTTCGGACTTGCACAGATTTTAAACGGTTGATGTTGAGGTTTGGTTTTATTTGACATTTTCCAATTAATTATCCAATTAATTATTTTTTATAAAAAAATCAGAGCATCATTATTGGCATTTTCCAATTAATTTTCCAAATAATTATTTTTTATTAAAAAATCAGAGCATCATTATATATACGTGGAGCGAAAACTTTGTAGTCCTTTTTACGAATATTACTCGTACGGAGGAGTATGAAATATGGCACAGTTAAAGTTTATATGGAGGAGAAGTGCAGAAAGCATTTTTTTTTATATTTAGGTAATATGCATTAGAAATATATTAAATCAATAAAAAAAATATTACACACACTACCATGCGTTTGACACAAATACATAGTACCAGGGCCTCATGACTTAATGATAGATGAGTGACAGAAGTGACAGCTTGAGCATGGACTATAGATTATATGTCGAATCTCTACCAATGGGCGACCACTAGTTAGTATTAGTTATCCATAGTCTTTGGTACGTTGAGCGTCAGTAGGTACTCAAGAATAAAATTCAGTGTTCTAAGACATTCACAAACTAGAAAGGAGTTGTCTGTTCATTACCATTTTGGGTTTGAAATCAAAATATGTATTTTCCAACACCGTCTTTCTTCCGCTAACTTCATAGCTCCATTTTTAAGCCTATTTCCACTATCCCTGCGCACAAGGTGTTATGTGCCTGCTGGTAATAGTCCCGTCGATTACTTGACGTATATTAGCTATGTTTACACGTGCGTCGAGTCGAATGCCTACCACGGGAAATAGCTGAGACGCGAGGAAATTACTTAGAGAAGCACGTTCGAAATTCGAATTCAACATCCATTGCTGTTTTTGTTTTTTTTAAAGAAATTATCATTTGTAGAGAGAATGCGGTGTATGCAAAGTTCTAAATGAAGTCCTTTATAATATGGTGGAGTTTTGTTGTAAGCGGTCGTCTGAAAATTGCTGCATATGACATTAGGTGTTTAGTTAATCGCGTGCTGCAATTTGCCAGAGATTAAAATTAGATTATCGTTTGCAGTAAAAGCTTGTGGGCTTATGCGGATCTTATTTGATAATACTCTGTGGCCTGGCTTTTTATACTAATCAGTGGGTTCCGTTCAAAATATTAGGTAGTAGTTTCTGAGCAAATCAACGGTTTGCGGCGTTAAAGAAGAGTTTTTGGCTAATCTTTCTATTTGGATGAACCCAGTTCAGACTTTTCAATGTAGGTACATATTTTGAAAAACGACCTTTGGTGGCTTATTAATAGAGCAGTGAAAATCCCTATCTAACAATATTACGACTATAATGACGTAAAACCAGGGAGTCAATCTACTAATTTATCATCATTTGAGTCGAAAGACGTCCACTGCTGGACACAGGTCTCCCCCAGCATCGCCACTTCGACCGGTTCTGTGCTTCTCGCATCCAGCGGATTCCTGCGGTCTTCAGAAGGTCTTTGGTCCGCCTTGGGTCTTTGGGTGACTTCCATCCTTCTAATGAGGCCTATTGTGAGCGACCACGTTTCAGTGCCATAGGTCATCACTGGCAACACGCACAGGTTAAAGACTTTCGTATTGAGGCACTGCGGTATGTGAGACGAGAAGATATTGCGTAAGCGAAGATATTGTAATCTACTAATGAACGCATTAAAATTAGAATATGAGTGTCCCCCAAGTTTAA
This sequence comes from Atethmia centrago, assembly GCA_905333075.3. Classification (NCBI taxonomy): domain Eukaryota; kingdom Metazoa; phylum Arthropoda; class Insecta; order Lepidoptera; family Noctuidae; genus Atethmia; species Atethmia centrago. The sequence goes on from HG995375.1 coordinate 6,581,662, forward strand.
ACGTTGTCGCGGGAAGGTACGAAAGGGTTACAGAGGCCTCTGGCAACACAGGCAACGGAAGGAACACGGGTGGGTTTTAGATAGTAAGAGTCTGACACACCCTCCCGCTCCGCTCAGAGCAGGAGAAATATTTGATAATTTCCCACCAAAAAAAAAGGCGGGTTTAACTTTAAACCAAACGAGTGATTGAACATTTTATTCCAATTCTACCAAATTATTTTCACGTTAACAGCGATAGAGCATTATTTCGTTGGTCTATACATAATTCAATGACAAGAATATCAAGAAAAGAATTCTCCTGCTCTTGTTCTGGTTCTATGTCTGTTTGGTCTAAACCTATTTTTACACAAACAAATATAACGTTGCCTAGCAACACGGGTGTTGTTGTCTATTGGAACAGATTACAAGATACGTTATCAACACTTGCACGTCACTACACTCACAGCACACAACAGAAACTATCAATACTTGTTTTATGCGAATTACTACAGCGTGTTCACGTATAGTTGTAGTACTCTCTAATCTGTATGCTATAGTTTGGTGTGTCTGACCTCGGATCTCCTAAAAGTTTTTCGAGGAAGGAAGTTTTGGAAGATGGAAGTTCTGGAGGATGAAAAGTACGTACCTACAATTCGATGTTTTACTATTATTTATTTATAGGTATCGTGTATATTCGTAGAAAGATGTGTTATATTATTCTGTTTAATTGTATGTAGTCCAAGAGAGTAAAGGCTCCTACATACTGGCGCGACTCGTCCCGCGACGCGACACAAAGGCACCGCTTGTAGCGCTACACGCGGTGTCTTTGTGTCGCGTCGCGTCGCGCGACAAGTCGCGCCAGTATGTAGGAGCCTTTCATCTGATACAATGTTATCTACATTGTATCAGTGTTACACTCTTGGTTAAAAAACAGACAAAACATTTTTATTTACATAAACGAGAATTTTCAACATCACTGAGCACCTGTTTCGAAGCTGCATAACGTTATTGAATTCAGACAGATATAGAAAACAATAACAAACTTAACATAGAAAAGAAAACATTAAAAAAAATCACACGTAAATAAAATAATTATTCACGGCCTGAAAGAAAAGGGATTTTTTTGCCCTTGAAGGTGGAAATACCTAGGTACTACGTGTTTATAGGCAACAGCTTTTATTTTTACTTTAATTCATGTCGTGAAACGCGTATACACTTGGTAAATATTTTTATTGCTCGCTGCATGCTTCGCAATCTATCACTACTTAATACCCGGTTGACACGCAGTATAGCTTATTATACTAAGTTATAGGCATTTGTTTGTTTACATTCGCTTATACCCCTGAGACGAGAAGTTGTTGGCACCGACTATCATGCGATGGTCTGTGTCAGTAGACACCTATAGAGTTTAGAAAACACGTTAACAGAAAATCAAAAGACTTTCTCCGACGAAATATATAAAATACACATTTGTCCCGTTCGTAGTGTTAAGATCTGAGTAAAAAAAGATGAGCAGAAATAACAAGCGGCTGATAACATCTTTATGTTTCCAAACTAAAAAAAACCAGACGAAAACTTAAACAAATCATCCAAGCTAACAACAAAAAGCCAAACAAAATTAATATTCCAAAAATAAATTCTATTTTTAAATCACAAAAGTCAATTTATCCTTAACCCCTTTTTATTTCTAGACCAATTTGATCGCCCTTCATTACGCTCTTGATAAAAAGGGCCGAACATTTTGAACCGTTGATTTTGACATATTGACATTTGTAAACAAGGCCTTTTGTTTGAGTTTGAGTTTGAGTTTTTTTTTTGCTAACGATGACGCACAAGTCCGGGGGACGTCAAGTCTCGCAAGGACTATGGTTTTCCAAATTATAATACGTGTTTACGTTGTATCTAGCTCACTCGAAATCGGCATGGGATGATACTATTCTCCCTTATTCATTCATACAATTAAAATTACATTTTTAGGATTCCGTACCTTAAAAGGAAAATATCTTATAGGATCACTGCTGTGTCTGTCTGTCTATCTGTCACAGCCGATTTGCTCCGAATCTACTGGACGGAACAAGTAAATAAGTTTTACAATCTGTACGGTGTGATACATCAAATGGCTCACTGTGAAGATCTCCAATATTTTTTTTTTTATAATTTTAAAATAAATAGGTTTAAAATTATTTAAGAAAATGAATGAAAATTCATCATACCCTTATCTCCGAAACTACTGCGACAAAATTTTGGAAAACAATGCAGATAATATTTCTATACTTATAGATTACAGGATAACCTAGAACATTTTGAACCGGTTTCATATGACATATTGACATTAATTGTAAACAAGGCCTTTTGTTTGAGTTTTTTTTTTGCTAACGATGACGCACAAGTCCGGAGGACGTCGAGTCAGGGAATGTCAGGTTTTAGGTATTGCAGGCAGGTGTGGCTATGGTTTTCCAATTTATAATACGTGATTAAGTACTATCTATAGCTCACTCAATCGGCATGGTATATTAAAGAAAGAAGTCTATGTCTTAAAATAACAAAGACAATCTCTCAATATTGTGCGTAAACTTACATTTGGGAAGATTTAAATGGGAGAACATGTTTCATCATGTCAACCACAATGTTAAGTTTGTTCTTGAGATAAATTCGTTCCAACTAAAGAACCCGTCGTTTTTAAATTAGAATATTTTTTTTTCTACCGGTATCGGGAACAGGGTCCAAGCTACCGTTCGTCAGGGTTCCAGAGAGAAGAAGCTTCTACCAATAAGAGCCGTGTCCAGAAGTACTGCAGTAATAAATATGAATCTCAAAATGAGGAAAAAAATTGAAAAACTTAAACTATTTTCACATAGGTATTGCGGATGTTTTATTGAAACACATACACACATTGACGCCCCCAAGCAATAAGTCGATGAAGACGATAAAAGCAAGTTATCAAAATTAAATACGCAAAAACACTTTTGTATTGATACGTAAAGATACTTTTCTCGTCAGAGGTACTTTTCATGATATCTTCGTAAATATCACTACGAAAATTGTAAGATGTATCCCAACCCATAGATGCCGAATTTGACATAACAATAAAAACTCTATAATAGCACATTACCTGACTTATTGCTTGGGGACATCGACATCTCGAGCCCTTACCGCCGACTTATCGTAAGCGACATTTTTACGAAAATGCGATTTAGGGGAAGGTGGGGGAATTGCGGACGCTTAAGCAGAATCACAAATAAAACTCAAACTATTAATAATAATCAGTCTGTCTTTATTAATTTTTAAACTATAGTTATTTACCTATCAAATCAACATTAATAATTATATTAGATCAATCAACATATATTAAATTTTAATCAAAAACAAAAACATTTATGTCCGTAATTACCCTTAGCTCGAGGGGTAAATACGGACCAGTGCTGGGTTAATTGCGGACAACATGGGGTATTTACGGACGAGGTCTCATTTCATTTGCAGAATTCACAAACGTAGCCTCTTGAAGAAGACCCAGCACTGCAATTCTCATGTGCCCAATTCTTGCATTTGGAACACATAATCCAGTCTTCTGCGGGCGGATCACAGTACTTTTCTTGGCAATAAATGCAGAAATATTCATCATTTTCTTTATCACATTCAAAATTGTTTAAGTTTCTTAAGCCTTTTGGTCGTTTTTCTTTGGTGTTTTTTGGTATCTTATTTGTAGTTTTAGTCTTTTCTTGTTTCAGATTCTTTCTCTTTCTTTCTATTTTCTTTTGTTCTTTTTGTTCTAGGTTTGCTTTTTCCGGTGTACTGGTGAAAATAATAGAATGTCTTTTTTTAACTAGTCGTGATGTACGAGTAGTTTTTAAAGTTGGTACCTGCACTATATTACTAAGTGGTACTAAGGGAGATGGACAAGATTGACTTGCTCTATTTTGATTTACACCAGCTTCACTAATGTCACCCACTAAAGCAGACGTAGGAATTGTTTCACTTAAACCGTCAAAGTTAGCCTCATTATTAGAAAGTTGTAACATTTCTTGAGATTCTATTGGATTAGAAATATTCTCATTGGCAGCATCATAGACAACTAGAGATTCATTCTGGGGTTCACCTTGGCTTGAATTATTTGTGTTTGTTTGTACTTGTAGTTCAAGAAGAGAGACTGATGAAGAAATATCACCAAAACTTTCAAAAGTGTTTTTAAATTTATATTGATCCATTGGACAAATTCCAGCAGACTTAAAGCCATTCATAGCTTTTTCAGTACTTGTGGTTCTATTAAAAGCCTTTGTATAAAGGCCTACAACATCGTATGCCATAATTTTGGTGCCTGGATGGTTGACCATGAAGGATTCGCATTCTCGGTTGTACGCTGTTTTTAGTGGGCCATGAAAAGTTAAATCTAAAGGCTGCATCCTGTGGGATGTGTGAGGCGGCAAAGTTAAAACATGAATAAAATTCTTGCGACAAAATTCGTGAGCTCTCAAACTAACGTGGCTTTCATGGTTGTCCAGTATTATTAAAATAGGATCATCTGCAGTTGGTTTTGCAAATGCCTTGAAATGCTGAAGCCAATCGACGAAAAGTGTTTCAGTTATCCAGCCTGAATCAGAAACACAAGCCACCATATTACTATTACAATCCTTCATAAGCAGTGCATTCATTCGCTTTCTCTTGAATATGAAAAACGGGGGAATGTATGTGCCTCCAGCACTAAAACAATTTACAACTGTGGTTAAGAAACCACGTTCTGCGCTGGTGCATTTACCTACTTATTTTAATCCTTTCGGTGCGAGAATCCTAGAATTTCGTTGTACAGTACTAATCCCTGTTTCATCAACATTGTAGATTGAATTCGATTTAAATTGGTATTTTATCATGAGTGTTTTCAAATTTTTAAAAAATATATCTGTTTCTTCTTGATTAAATGCTGTGATTCTGTTTATTGAAGTAGCTTCTGGTCTTCGGAGTGATATATTGGGATGTCTAGCCATAAAATTATAATACCAATCTATACCTGCCATTTTGGTATCTTTATTGAAGTCATTTGCTATATTATTAGCAGCGGCAAAATCAAATGCAATCTTTCTTAAAGTAGGAATTGTTATCCCAAAGAAAGCTTTGCAAGATTTTAAAATGAATTCAACCAGTTCGTTTTCTTGAGCTTCATTAAAAACTGACTTCCTACCTCTTTTTGGCATGGTATTAACACAGACTTTTTTTACTTGATCAAACAGGGTCGCTCTGGGAATGCCATACTTCTCTGCCACCTGTCGAAAAGGAGTCTTTTTCTCTTTGATTTCTTGCACAGCTCTTTGTAAAGTTTCAATCGTGTAAGCTGCTTCTTTTTTCTTAATATATTTTCGAGGCATCTGGAACAAAGAACTATTATCAATAATGGAGCAATTACAAAAATAATATAAAATAAATATTTTGATATATAATGGGGTAATTACGGACGTCCGTATTTACCCCAGGCCATTTGTCCGCAATTGACCCAAACTAGTTATAAAAAGTACAACATCAAAATTTTTAGGTTATCAAAATTTATCAAGCCCAACGGTCGTACTATTTACTCGTCATTAACATCGCAATCGATAGAAAATATGGCTTTTAAACTGACACTTAGTCTTTTTGAATAACACTCAATATAGTAAATACGAATATTACATCAAAATCACAAAAAAAATAAAATTTCAATTACCTTGAAACGTGTGCGCAGCCGTCTGTTAGCAGTGTTTGGTGGGCACTAAAGATGGCCAAACGAAAAGCGTGATCGCGGTAGCTGGACGCGGGGGGCAGGGATGGAGTAGATATATGTTAGTCCGTATTTACCCCGCGTCCGTAATCCCCCCATCGTCCCCTACATCCTAAGCGACATTGAAAACAATAGGTTTATGATAAAAAATGCCTTTTTGTAAAAATGTCGCTAACGATAAGGATATTATAAACTCAGATCAGATAAGGCCAGGCGCGTAGCACTTAAACCCGCGGCGTGCGTGTATGACCAGATGCATGTTTACAGCCCAACACAAGTATTGTTAATTACTTACTGGTGCTGCCTCATTATTTATGTTTTGTAAAGATATGAGCTATTAAACTTTTATAATTTACTGCCTCTTTGGTCTAGTGATCGAAAGCGCTACTGCTGAGCATGAGGTCCTGGGTTAGATCCCCGGGTCGGGCAACGTGTTATTGGGTTTTTCTATCTGGAATTTGTCAGTAGCAGCCCGGAGTCTGGATTTGTGCCCGGTTGGGGCATGGGACTTAAACATAACTGGCGAAATGTGGGTGTACTACAGGTACACCTCTGCCTAACCCTTCGGGAAAACAAGTCGTGATGTTATGTGTATATATGTTATTTTTTTTTTTTGAATTATCGTATTCGAAGCAAAAGGAGTATGTAAGAATCGTAGCAGGTGGCGTTCTGTAGTTTCGAGCTACAAAACAATCCACATACATTTGTTGACTTACCTGTTTTTTGCTTACGGTGGCAGTATTATCTGTTTGTAAAGACTGACCAGTGTAATTAATAAATGATTTTATTTCTGTAAGTAGGTTTGTACAAACACTTTTACATGTCAATCATATTTTTTTTTTAACTAGATGAGGTTTTTTATCTTACTACTCTGAGAAGAAAGGCCGAAACAAACTCAGAGGTCACAGTCTCTTATATTGTCCAGACATAGAGGTCAGATGATGTGAAGACCATGTCGATTGGTGTCTGAAATGGTCTTTTGATGAAAGAACCACACAGATTGAGTGGACCTGTCTAGTCAGTGCACGCCTTTGTCAGTTCAATTGTCACGATTTAACGGACAATACCAAAGACAGGACATTTGGCTAAGCCGCAAAAAATACTCAAACTGCCAGACCATGTTAAAAACTAACTGAGAATAAACAAAATTAAACAATGACCCACATAGTCTTCACATTTACAATAATTATAAAATAATAAACATGATAAATATAACGATGGGTTCGTGGAAACTGTCCATACGGTCGGGTCTAAGATCTTCAAGACCCGTCGTACAAATAAAAACAAGAAGCTCTCTGATCCTACTATACGGCTCATGGAGGAGAGGCGCGAGATGATCCTGCAGTCTTCGGTTGATGCGCTCAAGTACCGCCAGCTCAATAGACGGATCTCTAAGTCCTTAAAAAGCGACCTTCGCCGCTTTAATACAGAGCGCATTAAGGACGCGATAGAGCGGAATAAAGGCTCCAAGGTCTTTACAAGAGATCTGTGTATTGGGCAGAGCCAGCTTGTGAAACTGAAGACCGATGATGGCAGGATCGTATCCGCCAAACATGAGCTGTTGAGAGAGATCGAGAGTTTCTATGGACAGTTATACACGTCAACAGGCAACCCTGGTATGAATCTGGCAAACGACCCGAGAGCTAGATTGACCCGACACTACACCGAAGATATCCCGGACGTCAGCTTGTACGAGATTAGGATGGCTCTGAAGCAGCTCAAAAACAACAAGGCGCTGGGTGATGACGGAATTACGGCTGAACTTCTGAGGGCCGGTGGAAAACCCGTTCTCAAGGCCCTCCAGAAGTTGTTTGGTTCCGTCATACTCGAGGGCAAAACGCCACAGGCATGGAACAGAGGTGTGGTGATACTGTTCTTTAAGAAGGGCGACAATACCCTCCTTAAGAATTATAGGCCCATCTCACTTCTGAGCCATGTCTACAAGCTGTTTACAAGAGTCATCACGAACCGTCTCGCGCGCAGGTTTGACGACTTCCAGCCTCCCGAACAAGCCGGATTCTGTAAAGGCTTTAGCACTGTAGACCACATGCATACGCTGCGGCAGGTTATACAGAAGACCGAGGAGTATAACCTGCCTCTCTGCTTAGCGTTTGTGGACTACGAAAAAGCCTTCGATTCGATCGAGACATGGGCTGTACTGCAGTCTCTTCAACGATGCCAGATCGACTATCGGTACATCGAGGTACTTAAGTGTCTATACGAAAACGCCATTATGTCAGTCCGACTCCAGGACCAGACCTCGAAACCTATCCTTCTGCAGCGAGGTGTGAGACGGAGACGTTATCTCTCCGAAACTGTTCACCGCTGCACTGGAAGATGTCTTCAAGGTTCTGGACTGGAAAGGGCCTGGCATCAACATCAATGGCGATTATATCAATTACCTTCGGTTTGCCGACGATATAGTTGTCATGGCTGAGACTATGGAGAACCTCAGTACAATGCTTGATGACCTCAGTAGAGCTTCCGAAAGAGTGGGTCTTAAAATGAACATGGACAAGACAAAGATCATGTCAAATGGCCATGTTACACCCACTTTCATGAAAATCGGAGACGCTACGCTCGAAGTTGTGGACGAGTATGTTTATCTAGGACAAACTGTCCAGTTAGGTAGGTCCAACTTCGAGAAAGAGGTCAATCGTCGAATCCGACTCGGCTGGGCAGCGTTCGGGAAGCTACGCAATATCTTCTCGTCCCACATACCACAGTGTCTCAAGACTAAAGTCTTTGACCAGTGCGTGTTGCCAGTGATGACCTATGGCACTGGAACGTGGTCGCTTGCAATGGGCCTTATAAAAAAGCTAAAAGTCACTCAAAGGGCAATGGAGAGGGCTATGCTTGGAGTTTCCCTACGTGATCAAATCAGAAATGAAGAGATCCGTAGGCGAACCAAGGTCACCGACATAGCCCGAAGAATTGCCAAACTTAAGTGGCAGTGGGCAGGGCACATTGCTCGCAGAACAGATGGCCGATGGGGCCGAAAGGTTCTGGAATGGCGACCGCGTACCGGAAGACTTAGCGTTGGAAGGCCTCCTACAAGGTGGACCGATGACCTTGTGAAGGCCGCAGGAATCCGCTGGATGCGGGAAGCACAAAACCGGTTGAAGTGGCGGTGCTTGGGGGAGGCCTATGTCCAGCAGTGGACGTCTTTCGGCTGAAATGATGAAATGATGATGATGATAAAATAATATAATACTTAAAATTTAAAATAATGTAATACTTCACAGAGTAAATATTCATACATAACACATACATAATCAGCCTATAATGTTCCTACTGCTGGGACACAGGCCTCCTCTGTGTGAGCAAATATTCATGTCATTGCATAAATAAAATTCATCAATGTCAATGTGTATATCCGGACACGTAAACATGAAGATAACCAATCGTCAGGTTTTCGTCTGTTAAACGAGAGTGAATTTAGTTTCCATACGTTTCTGGATGACTAATAGAAATGGACTGTATGTAAGAAAAATGGCCCCAAACTCCGTAAAAAAAATGAGTGCAGTCGGTGGACCCCCGTCAGTTCAGTATTGCAGTTATTACCGGCCGCGCACAATGCTTGTCTGCTCGAATCTCGATACTCACACGCACACACACTAACTCGTATATAATGAATAGAAAGAGACAGAGAGAGAGAGAGAAATTCGCATGGAGAAAAGAGTTATGCCTTCCATAACGCTTTTTCCTTACGTGATGATTTCTACCAGTCAAGTCTTACCGCAAGCCGCGTTAAAGAACTTCTTTTGAAAACGACCTTCGCAATGGGAATTACTCATTCGAAACGCGTCTATTCTTCTTTTGACAATTTGAAGGAAACCAATGAATGGCCTTAATAAAATATATCAATCGTTGTCGTCTGTCGTCATCAATTCAAAGTACCTAGTCAAGCCTGGAGCACTTTTTGTTTGAAACCTTCAAAGTAAAATTTTGGCCCCTCTGATATTATGTTCATATTACTTACTGCTTCTAGTATAAAACTTATACCTATGTACCTGCCGGAGTCGCGGGAAAGTCCGAAAGGGTTACCGAGGCCCCTGGCAATTCAGGCAACGGAAGGAACACGGGTGGGTTTTAGTCAGTAAGAGTCTGACACACCCTCCCGCTCCGCCCAGAGCAGGAGAAGTTATTTGATAATTTCCCACCAAAAAAAAACCTATGTACTTACCTATTTGACCATTCCATCGCCATCTCAAATACATGTATTTTAGATGGCGATGGAATGGACACATTCTGTTCGGCGAACACTAAGGTGCATGCACCAAAGTAATCACTTACAGAATCTGTTTGTACTTTGCTTACAAATCCTCAACATTTCCTACACACGTCACAAGTTTACATAAGCAGGTTACAAGAGCGCTCTCAACTATATAATATGTACATCACAATACACACACATAGACATACTCGTAGATACATACAACATGTTGAACTCACGTCACTCCGCACATGCTCGTTCTCATAATCTATCTTCAAGAGAAATACTGTATATTTCTTCTTTCTAAGTGAATATTTATCGAAAATATCAAGAGAGTATTTCTGGGAGTAGCAATGGAAGAAATAAAGTGTTTCGTTTTTTTGTGTTCGTACTTAGACTGGTATTTTTATGGTGTTTTTTTTAGTAGATAAATGTAACACATAACACATTATGCCTGTATTCCCCTAAGGGTTGGGCAGAGGTGTTTTTTTTTTTTGTACGCCCAGATTTGGCCTGTTGTTTAAATCAGGGGGCAAACCTATTGCAATCAACCGGGTACAGATCCAGACTCTGGGCTGCTACTAAAAAATTCTAAACGGAAAAACCCAAAAGCACTTTGCCCAACCTGGGAATGGAACCCAGGAACTCACGCTCTGCAGTAGTTCTTGTAACCACTAGATTGACGAGGCAGATAAACGAGATTTAACGAGATAAATATACTTACATAAAATAGCTCAAATATCGCTTTGTTTATGCCTGGATAAATACCCATTTCAACAACGGCAATCCTTAGATATCAATTCCTTGCGTGTACCCTTAGATGATTCGCTGGACCGTATTTAGTTTTGAACACCCGGTCGCAAGTAGAACAATAAAACTGGCCTGCGGTGTTATATGTACACGTGTAGGAGACCTCGGGTATCTCCTTGTGTATTTAGCGCTTCTTGATAATAGCTTCGTGTCGCGTTTCTTCGAAAGATTTGATATTTTTGTGAATAGTAGAGCGCCAAGACAACCTGTGTAAAGCGAGCCTTTTTTTTTTGTTCTGGGTTGGAAGGTGTCTGTCAGACTATTACTAACTAAAAACCACCCCGGTGTTCCCCTCTCACACTTGCACCGGGGATCATGGGATCTAGTGCGAATTCCGCGATCCCCGGCTGGTGCCGGCCCGCCATTGCGGCCATATCAGGCTCGCAGGGGGAATGAGGTGTAAAAATCTCCCGCGACGTCCAATAGGGGCGCGCGTGGAACACTACGCGCCGCCACCTTGTGTAAAGTGAGCCTCTCCTAACCTTTAGGATCATTAAGGCAAGCGTTAAGATATCTCTTGAACACATTCTTGTAGCGGAGATGTTGACCACCATGCTTCCGCTTACCTTCTGCGATCTCAGGCTAAAATACAACTTTGGGTAAATGGTGGTTTTTCATGCGAAGAACGTGTCCACACCATCTGACCCGGATGCTGTTCTACATCTCAGGGTGAAATACCACTTTGGGTAAACGGTGGTTTTCCATGCGAAGAACGTGTCCACACCATTTGACCCGGATGCTGTTCTACATCTCAGGGTAAAATACCACTTTGGGTAAACGGTGGTTTTCCATGCGAAGAACGTGTCCACACCATTTGACCCGCATGCTGTTCTACATCTCAGGGTAAAATACCACTTTGGGTAAACGGTGGTTTTCCATGCGAAGAACGTGTCCACACCATTTGAACCGGATGCTGTTCTACATCTCAGGGTAAAATACCACTTTGGGTAAACGGTGGTTTTCCATGCGAAGAACGTGTCCACACCATTTGGCCCGGATGCTGTTCTACATCTCAGGGTAAAATACCACTTTGGGTAAAGGGTGGTTTTCCATGCGAAAAACGTGTCCACACCATTTGACCCGGATGCTGTTCTACATCTCAGGGTAAAATACCACTTTGGGTAAACGGCGGTTTTTCATGCGAAGAACGTGTCCACATGTATATTGCAGAACCCGGCAGGTGCCGGGTTCTACAATATACTTCCAATAACTTGACTGGCGCGATGGCGGTAGCAGTATGTATTGATACAGTCCTACCACGGGGCAAAAAGTTTCTGCTATCCAAATCCTTAACCTTTTCTTAAATAATTTTAAATGCCTTTCTACGTTATCTTCCTATGATTCGTTTGCACAAACGGAAATCAAAAATTATAGAACGCAAAAACCTTGGGGTCTTTTCTTTTCAAAACATTTTCTACATGAAAAAGATGTTATTAAATATCAATTGCTATAGTTTTATCTCATCATCTGCCTACCCTTTTCCCAAGTATGTTGGGATCGGCTTCCAGTCTAACCGTATGCAGCTGAATACCAGTATTTTATAAACTGAACCCCGAAGATACCACTGTGTTCTTAGGCATAACTTTGGATGCCAAGCTTCAATGGGGCCCCCATATAGATAAATTGTCAAAAAAGCTTAGCTCTGCAGCATACGCCGTTAGAAAAATTCGTGATTTAACGGATTTAGACACAGCCCGTTTAGTATACTTTAGTTATTTTCATAGCGTAATGTCGTACGGTATTCTGTTATGGGGAAATGCCGCCGATATTCAGACAATTTTTGTTTTACAAAAAAGGGCAATCCGTTCAATTTATAAATTAAGTCCCAGATACTCCCTCAGAGAAAAATTTAAAGAGATTAATATAATGACTGTAGCTTCTCAGTATATTTATGAAAATCTTTTGTACGCACATAAAAATATCAATTTGTTTAAAAAGTACAGTGATATCCATAATGTAAATACTAGGAACAAACACAAATTTGTTGTTCCTACAACCAGGCTCAAAAAAATAGGCAGCTCGTTTAGATGCCAATGTATACGTTTTTATAATAAACTTCCTAGCCACATTCAAGAACTAAGCCTTAATAAATTCAAATGTTTTATAAAACAGAAACTGTGCCTAAAAGCCTTTTATACTGTTAAAGATTATATTGAGGACAAAAAGGCTTGGGATTGAGCTGCTCCAATAAACTTACAGTGAATGTTGTTTTTTTACTCTTTTTATTTTGCTAGCTATTTATATTTTCTTATTCTATATAACATTCTATATAAACAATGACATGAATATTTACTTTGTATAGTATTATATTATATTATTTTAATTATTAGGAATGTGAGGACTATGTGGGTCATTGTTTGTTTTTTTTTTTTTGTCTCTTTCTTTTAATGATGGTCTGGCAGTTTGAGTACTTTATGCGGCCTACCTAAATGTCTTTTCTTTGGTATTGTTCGTCAAATCATTGAGCTCCTTAAGTTTTGAGTTGAGCTGCATGACAACTGACAAATGCGTGCACTGACTGGACAGGTCCACTCAAATCTGTGTGGTCTTTCCTCAAAAGACCATTTCGGACACAAACCTACATGGTCCTCAAATGATCTGACCAAGATTATGTCCGAATATACACATTGACATTGATGAATTTTATTTATGCAATGACATGAATATTTACTCTGTGTAGTATTATATTGTTTTAATTATTGTAAATGTGAAGACTATGTGGATCATTGTTTAATTTTGTTTTATTCGCAGTTAGTTTTTAATATGGTCTGGCAGTTTTGAGTATTTTTTGCGGCCTAGCCAAATGTCCTTTCTTTGGTATTGTTCGTTGAATCGTTGAGCTCCTTTAGTTATGAGTTGAGCTGCACAACGACTGACAAATGCGTGCACTGACTGGACAGGTCCACTCAATCTGTGTGGTTCTTTCATCAAAAGACCATTTCAGACACCAATCGACATGGTCTTCACATGATCTGACCAAGATTATGTCTGGACTTTAAAAGAGACTGTGACCTCTGAGTTTATTTCGGCCTTTCTTCTCAGAGTAGTCAGATAGGAAACGCCGGCCTCATCTAGTTTAAAAAAATATGTTTTGACGTGTAAAAGTGTTTGTAAAAACCTACTTACAGAAATAAAATCATTTATCATTTATTTATCATTTATATGGAGCGACTGCGTATCTGACCTCCAAAACCCAGTAACCGGTACTACCCAGTTACTGGGTAAAATAAAAATACAAAATTAATCATTTATTTGGTAAGACTGGTTGTCAAACATTTGGATTTCTGACGACCCGTAACGACTGTCAAAGATCCACGAATAACAGCCGTCCTGGCAGTTATGCAACGGCTTTTCGAGGCATAGAGGGGTCTTTTTTTTTTTGGGTGCATCATTAAATAACTTCTCCCGCTCTGGGCACAGCGGGAGAGTGTGTCAGACTGTTACTGACTAAAACGCACCCGTATTCGTTCCGTTGCCTGTGTTGCCAGGGGCCTCGGTAACCCTTTAGTACCTTCCCGCGACCCCGGCAGGCATCGGCCCTAGTGGACCCCTACACTTGTGCTGCCGACATCTCTATGAATACACGCGCGCGTGGAATACAACGCGCCGCCGACAAGTTGACCCATTGCTCACCGTCCGCAAGCCCGTGCCTACGGTGGCCGGAAATCCGCCCGTGATTCCCGACGCCCAGGGCGTCTCCTGCGGTGGCTAGGGTGATGAAATTTGCTTTTCTCTCAACCGTCCTGCCTTCTCCTTCGCGATTATTATTGCTTCGCAGAAGGAGGTGACGGCTGCCCATGCCCTCTCGCTCCGTACCATGGCCTGAACCAGGGTCGGACGCGAGAGATCTCTGCCGCCGATCGCCTCCACGAGGACACGGCGGTGCTCTGCCCAAGCCGGGCAGACCTCCACCGTATGCCCCACCGTGTCCTCCGGGCGATCCACACAGTAGTGACACCCGGGCGTTTCCTCCCGCCTTACCCAACACAAGAACCTCCCGAAGCTGCCGTGTCCGGTGAGGACCTGCGTCAAGGAGGAGTCTTGATGTGTAAAGATGGTCACCTATCCATGGACCAACCGCGGCAAGCGCAGCATAACCGGATCGACCCATGCGGCTGTTATTAATTAGCCAAAAGCACCTGTACTATAGTTTTAACTACAGTCTACTAATTGCCATAATTTGGTAGCAAAACAATTATTTTGTTAGCACTTAGGGTAGTGGTGTAATTACTTAACTGTGCCCTCTAGCCGGGTATCGATGGAACTAATTGTGCACACATGGGAATAGCAAACAGCCTACGTTATACACCGATATTTTCATATGGATACTTGAATTCGTAACATTTTTATAAAATAATATAACTAATAAATAATATAACATCACGCCTGTATCCCCAAAGGATTAAGCAGAGGTGTATTGTTTATCTAAGTTTCCTTGTAATAGGGGGCGAGCCTATTGCCATCAACCAGGCACAAGTCCCCGACTCCGGGAAGCTACTGAGAAATTCCAGATGGAAAAACCTGATAACACTTTGCTCGACCCAGGAATCGAACCCAGACCCTCATACAGGACGGTGAGCAATGGGTAGCTCACCGTCCGGTAAGGAGCAGGCCCGGGTCGACGGCGCGTTGTATTCCACGCGTGCCTCAAAGAGATGTCGTCAGCACAAAGGTAGGGGTCCACTAGGGCCGATGCCTGCCGGGGTCGCGGGAAGGTACTTATGGGTCACCGAGGCCCCCGCAACACAGGCAACAGGAAGGAATACGGGTGGGTTTTAGTCAGTAAGAGTCTGACACACCCTCCCGCTCCGCCCAGAGCGGGAGAAGTTATTTGATGAAAAAAAAAAAGAAGACCCTCATACAATAAAAAATAAATGAATCAGTAAAAGCCATGCATAGTTACACTAGTTCAGAAAATGACAGAATTTGATTAAAAAGGCAAAGCACCAAACCCACAAAAAAAAATCAATCGATAAGATTTATTAGAAATAAATATTCATTTTCATGCTACAATTGCTGTAAACATCACAAAACCAATCGTATAACGACTTGTCCTCGTACATCACTATGTAGTTCCAAAATAATATATCAAGTCCTATAACAAGTCTTCCACACCAAACATAACTACAATTCCAACTCCATAGCGTATGATCTGAATTATCAGAAGCTCCACAAAGGCTGGGAACAAAGGCAGACAGAGCCATTGTCGCAGACCGTTGGAACATTTTAATGATGGTACTACGCCCGGGTGAATTGTGCACGGATAACGTGTGTACATCTCAAATGCATGGTTTATTTTCGGAATATCATTTTACCAATTATGGTGGCGCGTGGCTAAGTAGTACCAGCTACTCAGGTTGCCCAAGGTTAACTTTGTCTTGCCAAAGTCGGTCCGTCGATGGGTGACCATTCAATACATACCGAAACCCCTCTGTGCTTTGAAAAGCAGGTTTGTTGGTTCTGGCTGTCATTCGTAGATCTTTGACAGTCGTTAGGGGCAGTCAGAAGCCCAAAAGTATGACAACCAGTCTTTAAAGTCAGCAGTAACTGCTTTAAAGTCAGCAATGACGCAGTAACTGGGTTGTAGAAGTCAGATAGACTGTCTGAGAGCTGACCCCAACAAAGTTAGGAAAAGGCAAAATTTAAAGGGTAAAAGTGTCACCGCCCTAAGATTATTATAGATAATGCAGGCTCCTTTGGCTTTGATCAGTATACCCTATAAACATCACCTAGCGGTTAGGTTGCTAAAGACAAGTAAGCAATTAAGCATCTGCTTGTGCTGAAATAAATTGCAATAAGAATTCTAAACAGGTAGAGAAGTCTATATATTGAAAATATTACGTTTTTTCCATTCATGTTTCATCCTAATTTTCTTTAGGAGACGAGAAGGTAGACCTTCTAAAAATGCGTCTTCCATTTTCCTCTGGCTTGCTAGAAAAAGTCAGTGGAAAACCAATTATCTTCGAGATGCTTCTTTTTCAAAAATACTCACAAAAAAATGCGAAATTAAAGTGAAATTGTCGCTAGATGGGCTAATCCTTATTTCAAACAAGTCTTTCCTGTGAATTACTTGTTTCATCTTCAACCCAAGCCTCTTCCTTTCTATTATCCTATACAATAAGCCTAATAATGCTTGTTAGTTGAACGGTCCCCGGGTTTTGAGTGATCTCTTGAACGCCAGTGGACGAGCTCGTTATTATCGCTTTATTATAAGGGTGTTGCGATGCTAGAACCCTCTTTAATTTAACCTACTAAGAGCATTACTGTTAGAATTTTCGTGAAAAAGTTTAGCTTTTTGTAGGAAGAAAAAGAACCGTGAGATTATTGTGGTCTCTATCAGTCACATCGAAGCAGAATTACTGTTGCTGGTGATTCCATATTAAAAAGACGACGTAAAATTCAGTGGTATCGTAAATTACCTAAGAAAGAACTCATTAAAAAAATCATATTTTAAACCTGCATTCCGGTGTTTGAACACGGGTATTTTCTACAACGTTTCACGGCAACTCCTTTTTGCAATGGTTTCAACTAAAGTCTAAAATTTAAAACCGCATTAACCGTATCACAGAATCTATTGATACCCTTAACTGGGCACAATCTACATACAGAAATGTGCAAGGTAATAAAACGATTTCCAATGTCCGACTTCAACTGCACAGTCGTTCCTATAAGCCGAAGTCCAACAGTATCACTGAATAGTTGTTCGATACCTTTTGTGTGCGACTGTGTAGAAATGTTGAATATCATCCCCTTGTAAAAAGTACACTTGGCAAAATAGTTTGGTATGCACGCAAAAAATATATATTATGTCTTAGCACTTTTAGCGTAACGTTTTGGGGACTGATCCGGCTCGAAGGACCAATCATATGTGCGATTTTCGGTCGTATCGTACACTTGTTTGACTGTTTCCAGGGTTTACTAGGAATTTGATGTGTGTAGAGTATACATTGCTGATTAAGTACCTATTGCTGTTAGCTCTTGGAATTAAAAAAACCTTAACATAATTGCGCTACGAATGAGCTCACTATACTTGGGCAACGCCACTTAAAATGTTGCCATCAAAAATACGAGCGTGACAAAACGGTGAAAGAAAATATCGTGAGAAAACCTAAAACCAAAAATTCGAAGACATGGTAGATTACATACCACTCCCTCTAAAATAGGGGAATCCTAGCAGTGGGAACATTATGATGATATCGGTGTCAATGGCAGGTAAGCGATGTCAAACTTTATACTACTACTCGTACACAAACGACGGCGTCCCCGTTTTAAAACTAATTAAAGCTAGCTGTCTGCACACTTTTCTATTTTGTTGTCAGTACTTTGAAAGTTAGTTCTTAGTGACGTTTGTAACGACCAACGGCGGCGTAAGTGTCAGTCGTCATGAAGTAAGATTAATTGTCCGGCAGTCGGGTCTAGTGGCTAGTGTTGACGGAGTTGGGAACTTAAGTTTCTTTTGTATGGTATTGTCAGTAGCACAAGTTCGAATAGTGAATGATTCAGAAGGACTGGTGTGGCCAAGGAACTACAGATTCATTGGTGTATACTTGTGTATCAATCCTGTAAATAGACAAATAGTTTTCCTACGAAATGAGTACGGAAACTGGATGGTGGCATTCTGTACTTTCTGCCTGCCTTCACGGGAAAAAGGCGAGAGTTTTAGTTCATTAATATATTTTAAAATATACCCAGGGGCCGTATTATTAAGGTGTTAAAGTCATTATTGTTCCGTTCTGAATAAGGATGGTGCTATTCGTACTGTATACCTACACTAGCTTTTGCTCGCGGCTTCGCCCGCATGAATGTCGGAAAATATCCCACAGGCTACTAACGGGATTAAAAGTAGTAAATCCTACGTGTTAATCCACAAAAAAATTAATGTGTAGGTAACTAATATACTAAGCGTAGGGCTGTTTGCTCACTCCGCGGCATTTTTCTTACTTTTAGCATTTTTATACCCGTCGTAACTTCTAAACAAGGTCCGATTTGAATAATTTAAAAAGGAATTTACATGCACATAATCAACCTTGATTATAAAACTATTTAGTTGGACTCTAGGGATTAATTGGTCAAGGACAGCTAATGAGACACAATTTGTTTGACTCCGAAACGGTGTCGCGCGGGGCTTAACAGGTTAATAACATTGGAAAATTTATCATACAATTCAAAATAACATAATGAAGTAATTATCGATACCCGCTCAATCACAAATGTGATAACCTCACAACTTACCGTTTGAAAATCACGATCAAAAACTTTTTTGCCACCCACTTCCGAAATCAAAGTAATTTTTCACTTTCTGGTGTTTCTCTTGGAAGTTGGTAGTCTTTTTGTTTTTATGTTTTTATTTTGCACTTTTCAGTTGTGTACCTACCCCCGAATTACCTGCTGTGCAAATGACAGTGACAGGAAGTTATTAAAATATCATCCACATAGACTAAGTGGGAAAAATACTTATTATTAAAGCTAACTCAAACACTACAAAAAAAAATGTTATGGGACCACGGTAAAAAGCTTCTTCTACAAAATGCAAAAAATAAACTAAAATCGGTCCACAATTGAAGAAAAACTCGATGAACATACATTTAAAAAAAAACCTAGTCGAATTATGAATTCAATGGAGTAATCTGACATGTAGGTACTGGCTGTCACTTTGTGTAATAAAATTGCCATATTTATTGTAATGGTGATCGTTTAGTTCAATCGATTTATATAAGTGTAAAATAAATGTATAATAATAAGTCTAGAATACAATAATTATGACCATTTTATTACACTGACACTACAGCTAGCACATGCCAGATTACTCCACTGAATTAATAATTATAGTTTACTGATGAACATAGAACCTCCGCCTTTTTGAATCGGTTAAAAATAGAATTCCACACCAGAAAAATTTATCGAAATGAAATGAGCAGCGAATTCAAATTGAATTACTAACGAATTCGTCTGGAAAATCAAACACACAGTCCAAAATTACCAATTGGATTGATTGTCAATGCGCGCGCAATGACAAACGACATAACCTTTCACAAAGTGCACTTCTTCAACTGAACTAGCCTCTATCAAACCACTTTTTGCTGATTAATTTCAGAAAAAAAACGTTTGTAGAGAATTAATTGAATCGGCAATAACGGTCAAAAATTTATGAAAATTCGAAAAAAATGCTGAGAAAACGTGGCGCAATGAAAGCCGTCCACTGACATTACCGGGACCAGCATAAAACGCCATGTTCATTTTTGTCAGTGTTTTGTTTCCGTCATGTATCAGAGATTGTGTTGTATACGATTTTTTTTTTGTGATTTTCTTACTTTTCCAATACGCGAGGAAACTTCTCCAGCTGAGACAAACAAAAAAAAAACATCGAAATCAGTCATTCAGCTCTCGAGATATCATCGAAAAAGCAGCTCCACACAGAATGTCTGACAAAATGAATTTTCTTCTTAATTTTTTTTTTCGTGAATTTTTCCGATGTTTAAATACTTATTCTGTTATTTTTGGGGCGGAGAAAAATCAAGCAAATCAAAGATCATCAAAATCGGTCCAGCCGTTCTTGAGTTATAGGTAAATGATGTAACTAACCCGACTTTGTTTTATTTATATTGATATAGTATAGATTACGCTCTCAATGAAGTATCTAACGTGTCATACTACTGGCCCAGACAAAATCGTGCTACTATGGATAATTTTGGTATAAGTAGCAGCTCAGGATTTCGTTTACCTTCCGTCTTTGTACAGACCGGGAAGAAAATTACGAAGCGATCAGCAATGAACAATTAATTATTAAAAGTTTATAATTATTAGGTGCCTAATTTCTTAAATGCGAAACATCATTAATTATATTACCTTATTAATTTGTTAATAAAGAATCCCGAAACTAAAAATATGAATATTATTTTTCCAAAGAATCGTAAAAGTATCAAAAAATTGGGTACCGTTCCCTGGGAGTTTTAATATGCTTAAGAAACTTGAAAGGAAATTACTTACCTTTGGTAACCGAACAAATATTTACGAAATACGAAACTTTTAAGAAATTTGGAGCCAAGGTTTCGTATGAATATGATAAATATTCAAGTCTTGGCTAAACACAGTACCTGCAATACCTAAATGATATAAAATCGAAAAATTGGCAGCTGCTCTGTCAAAATTCTAATTCTAAATTCTAGCTCCTGTGTTTGTCGCTCCTGCTTCGCACGGTTTTCGACTTGACAAAACCTCGTGATTTATTTATCGTATGTAAGTTTAATATTAATATATTATACACATAAACGTTCCAGAATATTTGTTTTAATATATATAAAAACAACTTGATATTTTTTTTTAATCATTTAACACTTGATATAAAATGTAATGATTGAGTTATAGACATGCAATTTTTACTGTTGGGTAACTAATACGATGAAGAATTACTTAAAGTAATAAAATGGTACGTAATCGGGCGTCTTATTGAGAAATTTTACGATTATTGTAAAAACGTATGAAAAAAAATCCGATTTTTGCTAAAAAAAACATGTATTTTTTCAATTGAGGGTAGTTTTTTTACACAATTTTAATTTAATAAGGACGCCTAATTATTTCTAATCATTACGGCGTTTGTTTCATCTCGATGGATCATTTACTTTACAAGTTACACGTTTTTATTTACATTGGAGTCACAGTTACGAACAAAAAGTTTAAAAATTCCAAAGATTTTTTTTAATTCCG
The DNA here is from genome assembly GCA_905333075.3 of Atethmia centrago. Classification (NCBI taxonomy): domain Eukaryota; kingdom Metazoa; phylum Arthropoda; class Insecta; order Lepidoptera; family Noctuidae; genus Atethmia; species Atethmia centrago. Next base: position 6,603,114 of record HG995375.1, read on the forward strand.
TCGATAAAGTTAAGCATAGATTCCGTCATTCTAATACTGAGAAACTTGTGGCTAAGTAATAACGGCCGCACGAGTCGATCCATCAGGTTAACCTACGCTTGCCGGGGTTGGCCCGTGGATAGTGACCATCTTTACATACCAAGACCCCTCCTTGCCTCAGAAAACACTTTAAGCCGTTAGTCCCGGCTGTCATTCGTGGATCTTTGACAGTTGTTGCGGTTCGTCAGAAGCCCGAAAGTCTGACAACCAGTCTTACCAAGGGGTATCATATTACCCAGTTACTGGGTTGTGGAGGTCAAATAGGCAGTCATTTCATTTAAAATACTGGCATTCAGCTGCATCCGGTTAGACTGGAAGCCAACCCCAACATAGTTGGGAAAAGGCTAGACAGATTGATTTATATTGAAGAAAATAGCGGTCACACAGCCAGACAAGAAAAGTGACTTCAATTTACAATATGCATAAATAACAACCAATAATAAAGGTTGATATGACTAATATATTTATTTGGAAAATTATATGTTCAGGGCATAGTTACATAGACGTTACTTTTACTAATCTCTGTAAATGACATGAGGCTGAACAAGCGATTAATACTCGATGTTCTATACTTCAAAGTCCCAAGTTGAAAAACTACGCTAGGCCACTTGTGAGTTTGAGAAAACTCGACCCGACGTAGCCGCAGTAGTAACAGTTTGTATATTTCATCCGAGGCAAATTCGATTTGTTACCGAGTTTTCTCGGACCGTCCGTTCTCGGAAAATTCTTCACGGATTCAAATTCAGAGCAGATGGAAGCGTTATAAGAAGTTATAAATTGTCATGACTAGTATTGCAAATAAAGTTGGTAGGTGATTCGGACAACTATATGAGTTCCATGATAGGTTAACAGTCAAACTGGTATGTGAAATCAATCAATCAATCTGCTTAGCGTTTTCCTAGTTGTGGTCGATTTCCAGGCTAACTGGATGCAACTGGATATCAGTATTTTACATGGAGCGACTGCTTATCTGACCTCCACAACCTAGTAACTGGGTAGTAAGATACCCCTTGGTAAGACTGGTTATCAGACTTTCGGGCTTCTGACGACCCGTAACAACTGTCAGAGATCCACGAATGACAGCCGGGACCAACGGCTTAACGTGCTTTCTGAGGCAACGAGGGGTCTTATCTGACCTCCACAACCTAGTAACTGGGTAGTAAGATACCCCTTGGTAAGACTGGTTATCAGACTTTCGGGCTTGTGACGACCCATAACGCCTGTCAAAGATCCACGAATGACACTCGGGCTTAACGTACTTTCCGAGGCACGGAAGAGTCTCAGTATGTAAAGATGGTCACCCATCCACGGACCAGCCCCGGCAAGGGTAGCTTAACCTTTTAGATCGATCCATGCAGCTGTATGTAAAGTCAGGGAAATAATTGTTTGGCACCTTGGCTAACAACTTAGATTGCCTTTGCGTATGCTCGTGAACGGGTGCTGCTTGTGGTCTGGTCGTCTTATTCACCATGGTTTTGTTATTAGTAATTAACTGTTTATTTATTTTACTGCGATGGTCCTTGTTTATTATTTGTGAATTAAGATTTTACAGCTATAGCTATATGTAAGCGGGCACGCCCTTTATGCCTGGAGGCTTTTATTTAAGTATTAAGTTCTGTTCACGTTTTTATTTCTGCTTGAGTATAGTTTTTGATGTATTTCTTGTTGGTATAGTGGCGTGTGCTAGCTGACATAATTATGGCAAATAATATAATTAAATGTTTTGTGTTGCGTGCAGGGTACATTATTTTGTATATTATTGTGTAGAATCAAGTTTTTCTAACTGAACAGACTGCTGTACTGCTGGGGAAATTTTTGCGCCACTTCATTTTCCCAGCTAAAGCACTAAGAATGGTGAATGGTGGGCGTTTTGGGGAACAAAAAAAAAGAAATTACGTTCGGAAAGTGCTGATTCTCAGCCTAGTTTGGATAAATGACTTTTGATTTTGATTTTTGATTTTGCCCGTATATTCAAATCACAATTGTTATTCTTTGACATTGCTATAACACTCACAAGTTGACGTAGTGTGTTGATTTGATAAAGAATTAATTTCCCTGTGCCACTGTTCTTTATTAAATTTTCTTGCTAACGTTTGCTTGCCAGAACGAATATTTTATTAAAATCGATTATTGCCAAACCCAGTTGTAGGAACTGTTAACAATTGTACAAGTTTCAGTATTGAATTCTGAGTAATTTCAGTTTCAGTTTTCAGAACTAATGTTGTTACAGTTGAACTAATAGGAGTTCAATCGAAGTTAATGGTTTTAAATTGATGACAGAAACAATTGCTAGGCATTCATACTTAATTAATTTAACCTTTACCTTTAGCGATAGCGTTTTAATTATTATCAATAGTATAATCAAAACACACAATAGATCACAAAAGGTTTTTAGTAGTCAAGTCGTAGTCAACAAGGAACCCTTATGCCTATAAGGGTTCCTTGTTCCTTGTTGCTCAGAGATTCTTAGGACTAAAAAGTAATTTGACATGGGTATACATATTAATCACGCCGACAAAGACGTAAAATAAAATATTGAAAAAAAAATTGCAGGGTGCCTTCCTTTGCGGACGGTGAGAGATGTCGTCAGCACAAGTGTAGGGGTCCACTAGGGCCGATGCCTGACGGGGTTGCGGGAAGGTACTAAACTGGGTTACCGAGGCCCCTGGCAACACAGGCAACGAAAGGTATACGGGTGGCTTTTAGTGAGTAAGAGTCTGACACGGCGGAGCGGGAGGGCCCGCTCCGCCCAGAGCGGCAGAAGTCATTTGATGATTTGCCGCACAAAAAAAAAAAGAATTCCTTCCTTGCACGTAAATGGGGATGCAATTTTTTTCTCTTCGATTTTTATTATGTACCCACAACCGAAATATTATTCTAATGACAAGACACTCACATCTTAGAACCTATCTACTTAGTATACGACATATCCCATGGTGTGGGGTATCTCTGGATAGGCCGTTCAAAAATATCGATTCAGGGATCCGTTTGTGCAATAATAAGCTTTAAAGTGCAAATTTTTGTTAGAGTCATGTGTGCGCCTCCCTGCCAGCTAAATGGTTTGTTTTGGATATGAGAAAAAAATCCTGACAGTAGATCCTGGGTCAGGCAACGAAGTTAAAACAAAATCTATCACAGCTAAGTAAGCTGTACAAGTTGTACGAGCAATAGTCAACCAACTTACATTTGCAGTTGGACTATTTACCGTGACGTATATCGATGTATGGGAGAACATGATTTCAACTACAATGCTAAGTTTGTTTTTGGGATAAATTCATCCTAATTACGGAACACTCCATTGTTGCGTGGTCCGACACGCACTTGGCTGGTTTTTATATAGTATTTTATATAGAAGCCTCCACCAGTGTCGGGCGCATCCTATGCAGCCACAACTGCTACTATCTTTTTGACTGTCTAATATTTCTACGACGGTTTGAGCAGTTCTTATAATTAGCTTGTTGACTACCCCGTGGGTCTCGTGGTCGCTCTGGGTGGCGGTTCTGGGTTCGATTTTAGGGTCGGGCAAAGTGTTATTGCGTTTTACATTAGGAATTTCTTAGTAAAAGCCCGGAGTGTGGAAGTTAGTGTGGTACCCCCATACTTCAGAGCGCACGTTAAGCCGTAAGGCCCTGTACCTGATCTCAGTCTGGTCGTGTCGAATTGCCATCCCATCGGACTATGAGGGTAAGGGAAAAGAGAGTGCACCTGTCACCTGCGCACACACTTAATGCACTATAATATCCCGCGCGCCGAAGGCCGCTCCGCTGAGATGGGTCGCCATGGCCGAAATTCGGTCTGGAGGGCTATTTATTATAATCAGCTTGTATCAAAAGATTTGTTCTTTTCATTTCATTTCAAATTTAGTAATGTATAACAAAAACATAACTTTAAATGATAACGGTGTGGAATGTCTCCTTTACAAAGCTTTTCTCAACCCTATTAAAAGTTTTTGGACTCGTCATACCTGCAACATCTTTCCACTTCGTCATAGTTGTTAGTTATTTTAGTCACAAAACTTTTAGAAGTATGTATGTATTTATGTATATATTATGCCCGTCGCTTCGCCCATAATGTTCCCACTGCTGGGACACAGGCCTCCTAAGCCCAGTACGGTTTGGTAGATGTCACATGTCATCGAATTTTTGGTTCTAGGACATGCCGGTTTCCTCACGATGTTTTCCTTCACCGTTTTGAGAGCCCAAGCCCACGTGGATGTGCTACGTGGATAAAAAGTATCATATTTCCTAACCCAAGTCATGACCTATCCGGTACACCTATCATCCAAATCCAGTCATTAAAGCGTAAAATGGTAACAAACAGACAGACAGATAATAAATGCAAATATTTATTTTTTATTAAACAGATTTTTATGGTTCTAAATGTCTAACTTAAGAGTTATAATGATTTATTTTAATATTACCATCATTAATTTAAAATACTCTAGCGCTGCCATTGACCACGTAAAACTTACATATTAGCCGAGTTATTTTTTAACTTTAAATTGCAATATTTTAATTAAATAAAGACTAAAACAAATATTGCCTTAGGATGCGGACTCTCGCTAAATTCCAATTCCTTAAATCTTTTAATAAGAGGTAATTAAGATGTCAATAATTGTGTGAATTTTAAAATGATGATTTTACAAAAAACGCTGATACTCGTAATTTTTTATTACTTACCAATGAATGAATTAATGAATGAAATGCACCGACCCCAGCGTGGTTAAACCAGACTCGATTGCTCGAATGAACCCAAGTATTCGCACTAGTCCCTGGAGCCTCATGTTTCATGGTACTACAGACCATTGCATATCAAAGAGTAGACCGGGGGGCGCGGTAATGGTCAGGAAGACGTGCCCTTAGGATAGGAAGGATTATTAGAGCCTACCGGATATGCATCCTTGAGCAAGCAATGGAATAGTGGAGAGACGGGTAATTTATCTATGGGAGGGCATCTTTTAACAACGTCGCCGCCAGGTTGGCTCAGGTCCAGTTGCTTTCTCGACTCTTTTCTGTGTCACTGCTAAGCTGTGTTTTACGTTGCTGTTTCCAATGCCTTCATCTGAGGTCTCGCCTCTATCCGTTTCTGATTTCTTGTAAATCACGCTAGCAGCCTTCCTGATCTTATCTCGATCTTCGGCCGTGTCCACGTAAGTTTTTATTACTTACCAAGAGCATAAATTTGAATTTTCATATTTCTAACATGAGAAATGCTGAGTTTCCCATACAAATTTTGACCCCCTTTAGAAGTATTTTTGAGACAAAAAGAAGCCTATTATATCCTTCCGCAGGATGCCAGCTATCGCTTTGGCAAAAAATCCGTTGAATCCGTGAAAAGGAAACATACTGACCGGCAGACAGACAGACTAAGTTACTTTCGAATTTATAATATTAATATGGATTAGTATGGATTTAATAATAAATAAATAAATTGATTTATTTCAGGTAAATATCACCCATTGCGAAACATAACATAATATCCAATTAATTAATCAAATAAAGTCAAACAAAATAAATTAAAATATCAGTTAATAAGTGAATTATTTGTTTTGTTGATTTTATGTATTTTATTTTGTCTTCTACTCTTACACCCCTGCACGGTGTCTACATCTCTGTTATCCTCTGTCCTATAACAGGTATGGTGAAAGAGAATTCTTTAGAAATAAGCATCACCTTTATAAGTGTTCCTTTCTTCCTGCCTGTTTAACATTTTTATTAAAAAAGTTTAATAAAAATCAAAAGGTGAAGTTACAGCCATTAATATGTTGTTAACAATTTAGTTAGGTAAATATTTTAAAGAGGACCGTACTGACCAATTTAATGTTTTGGAAATCTACACCATCAAGTCTAAGATACCGATAGACTACGGTTGTCGCAACCCAGTGCTGGGCACGCCACGATTGCGGCGATAAGTCCCCTCTTTGAGGAGTGGCTGGAGAGGTGCCACGGCGTCCTCACCTTCCGCGTGACGCAGGTCCTCACCGGACACGGTAGCTTCGGGAGGTTCCTGTGTCGGATAAGGCGGTAGGAAACGTCCGGGTGTCACCACTGTGTGGATCGCCCGGAGGACACGGTGGAGCATACGGTGGAGGTCTGCCCGGCTTGGGCAGAGCACCGCCGTGTCCTCGTGGAGGCGATCGGTGGCAGAGACCTCTCGCGTCCGGCCCTGGTTCAGGCCATGGTACGGAGCGAGAGGGCATGGGCAGCCGTCACCTCCTTCTGCGAAGCAGTAATGCTCGCGAAGGAGGAGGCGGGACGGTTGAGGGAAAGGCAAGTTTCGCGCCCTCTCGCCCCTAGCCGCCGCAGGAGACGCCCAGGATTTCCGGCCACCGTAGGCGCGGGCTTGCGGAAGGTGAGCAATGGGTAGCTCACCGTCCGGTAAGGACCAGGCCCGGGTCGACGGCGCGTTGTATTCCACGCGCGCCTCAAAGAGATGTCGTCAGCACATATAGTAGGGGTCCACTAGGGCCGATGCCTGCCGGGGTCGCGGGAAGGTACTTATGGGTCACCGAGGCCCCCGCAACACAGGCAACAGGAAGGAATACGGGTGGGTTTTAGTCAGTAAGAGTCTGACACACCCTCCCGCTCCGCCCAGACCCGCTCTGTTATTATTAAAAGTTATTTGATGATTTCCCACTCAAAAAAAAAAAAAAAAGAAAAAGATACCGATAGACTTTGTAGGTCTACGTAAGTATGTTTGGACTCTATTTCAGTAATGACTGACAAGTAAAAAATATACATTAATGTTTTATTTTTAATTGACCATGGACCAATCTACTATAGCTTGGTCTGCACATAACATCACACCTATTTTCCTCAAAGACTTAGACAGAGGTGTACCTATAGTACACCCACATTTCGCCAGTTATGTTTAACTCCCATGTAATAGGGGGTGACCCTATTGCCATCAACCAGGAACAAATCCTGAGTCCGGGCTGCTACTGAGAAATTCCAGATGGAAAACCCCAATGACACTTTGTTCGACCCAGGAATCTTACACAGGGCCTCATCCTCAGCGCTTGCGACCACTGGGCTTGGCTGAGCATTGTCGTGCCAATAAAAAATAAAACATGTATACTAAAATGAACTTACGGCATGCCTACCAGTGCAGAGTATGAAAACTAGAAAGGTTACTTTCTTCTTCTCGTAAAGAAAAGCGCACATTAGCAAAACAGCCGATTTCACTGCAGTACTTTGAAAGTCAAATCAGAGAAATGTGAGAATTTCCATGAACCCATCTTCGAACTCATTAGCAAAATGAATTTAACTTGCAAGAATATAAAACCAACTTCTTCTTATGATACGAATCTTCGCATCCAATTTATAACCAAATTCAACCTTAATGTACCACAGAAATTAACGAAAATTGTGTGAAAATTAAAGGTAATTCAACCTACACATGTTTGAATTTGCTTTATTTTTCACATTCTTCTTTTTTATGGCATAATAGCAATTATTGCCTGAATTCTGGTGAAGATAAACACAGTACGAATATTTAACATGAAACGTTCTTTGTGTGTAAGTTTCGGAAGTGTCCTTGACAAAAATAGGCTTCTGGCTTTTTAAGATGTTATAAGAAAATTTTGGTAAGTATCAGGAATTTTGATTTACGTGAAAAATACCTATTAGTAGGTGAGTCTCTTCGTGAGTAATCTTACCTATAAAACACCTCTAAGTATGTGTACATTTTGTCACAGTAATAAAAGTAACGATTTGACATTATTTCAGTTAGTTTGGTTATCCTTAAAGCTTCTAAATTTTATACCATATAGGGCCCTCCGTGCCGCGAAAGAGCGTGATTTCGTTGGTCCCGGCTCTCAGACTTATCTTTGATAGTCGTTACGGGTATACAGAAGCCCAAAAGTCTGACAAACAGTCCTACCAACGTGTATCGTGTTACCCAGTAAATGGGTTGTAAAGGCCACGTCAGGTAGGCAGTCGCTTCATGTAAAATACTAGTTTTCAGATGAATCTGGTTTGTCTGGAGGCCGACCCTAACATATTTTGGAGAAGGCAGATTGATTGAGCTAACTATACCTGAACCTTTGAGTATAGCCATGTTTTCGACCATTTCTGTGTTCATGTCACACACAAACAGAAAGTGATTTATTCCACTAACTGCGCAATCGCTAATTTCTATAGGATGACGTCACCACACACAATGCATTACGTCCCGCATAGAAATTCTATTGGAAAGCCTACAATAGGCGTATCTAGATACATATCTAGCTTCGGTAGTTTGAAGACTGAACTATAGGGCAACAGACAGACACATGGATCGTTATCAATTTTCAACCCTATTGTTTGGCTGTTCAAGTTTATAATTGAAGGGTGACTGTCAAGTTTTCTGTGTATTGGGTTTTATCGTGAAGTCCCCGGAAGACGTAGGTCTCGTTATTGGTAAGATAAATTGATGCGGTTATTATTTTTTGCTATGAGATCCTTGGCACTCTTTGAGTTTCTGGCCACTATACAGGTTGGATTTTTGAGAAGGGGGAGTAATGGCAGGTAACTTAACCGTTGTCACTACAAGAAAATGATCTTCTGAGACTGTCCTTAACTTTTTGACATATTATGATATTTGAGATAATCGTCGGTCAGTGCCTCAACACTTAAATTGTTTAAGGAGCCTCTGCGAGTTGACTTCGGCCCCTCGTATGCCATGTAAAGGTCCGGAACCCTTAAAGACATTTTTTAAATAATATAACTACAATAACTTAATTAGTTTAGTTTTTAATGCTCTCAAAAGCCTTTTTTTTGGATGAGAAATTATCAAATAACTTCTCCCGCTCTGGGCGGACCGGGATGTAATGTCAGATTCTTACTGACTAAAACTAACGCGTGTTCCTTCTGTTGCCTGTGTGTTGCCAGAGGTATGGTATCGCTTTCGGACTTTTCCGCGATCCGGCAGGCATTGGCCCTAGCGGACCGCTTCAGTTGTGCTGACATCTCTTTAAGGCGCCCATGGAAAACAACGCACCGTTGACTCGGGCGTGGTCCTTATCGGACGGCGAGCTACCCATTGCTCACCGTCTACAAGCCCCCGCGCCTACGGTAGCTGGGAATCCACCTGGGGTTCCCGACACCCAGGGTGTCTCCTGCGGTGACTACGGGCGTGAGGGCGCGAAATTTGCCTCTCCCTCACTCCTTCACGAGCATTACTGCTTCGCAGAAGGAGGTGACGGCTGCCCATGCCCTCTCGCTCCGTACCATGGCCTAGTCTAGGGCCGGACGCGAGATATCTCCGCCGCCGATCGCCTACACGAAGACACGGCGGTGCCCCGCCCAAGCCGGGCTAACCTCCACCGTATGCTCCACCATGTCCTCCGGGTGATCCACACATGCTTTCATAAGCGTAGGAATATTTAAAACAAATATTACTCACGCTATGTAAGAGTGTACCTAGTATCCGTAAGAAACTGCAATATGTTGCACACTTAAAACTTTAACTTACGAGACTCCGCGAGAACAGCTTGATTTTACGTCCTAAAGAGAATTTCTAGACCTAAAAACTTAGGACGTTAGCCGAATTTAAAGCAGACCTAACTTTAGAATAACAAAACATAATATATTACCAAGTTAGGAGCCTAACAAAGATCTAATTTGCAGATTTTCAGAACAATTTTGTAAAATAAAAAGTAAACCATGTGTTTAAGAGGCAAAAAATGGTTATTATAGTAACAAGATTTGATCCTTTTGTTAGAAGAGAACATAAAATATAAATTGGGTTAATTCAGCCTAATGTGATTTGGGTAATAACAAAAAAATATAGTAGATCTTCTTGTAACTAAACAAGCATTACATTACAATAGGATCGAGCTGGAGTTTTTGAAACATTAATGTGTAGAGGTCGTACATTTTGGTAAAGCACTGATATTGCCATTGTTTACGATTGAGTTTTGCATACAAAAACTAATGTTGGTATGCCAGCGGTAACGACCGCGACTCACGAGTTGTAGGGTGTAGGTTCGAACCTTGATAGGCGCCATTGCTCTCAAAAGGGTTAAGGGAAACATCGTTAGGAACCCAGCATGTCCTAGAACCAAAATTTCTAAGACATGTGACATCGACCAACCCACACCGGGCCCGCGTGGTGGATTATGGCCCACTGTGAGAGGGCACAGAGAGGAGGCCTGTGTCTCAGCAGCAACATTATAGACCGATTATGCTATGTATGATTATGCTAAGTAAGCTGAATTAAGTTCATAATGCATCATTAACGATTAAAAAACCTTGGGCAACATATATTTCTCCCGAAACCCTCCATTTACCCACATTTTTCTTAACCTCCAAAGTGATGGTAAACATCTTGGCACACAGACACGTGTTCATCGGGTATCCTCGGTTCCTGTTACGTTGTCACGGCTTCATTGAGTTCCGAATTTTATGACCCGCTCCAACCCTCCATAGCCATCAGTGCAAACTTTTAATAATTGAATTTCAGGTGTTTGGTTGCAAATAAATTCGTCGGCAATTTGTGAAGAAACAGTTTTCGTGTTTCGTAATTTCAGATCTAAACATACATACATAAAATACAATTTCTTTCATTTTGACACTTCAGAAACGTTAATTGCGTTATTTACGTTGTTGAGTAGACAAATTTATTAACCCTATGACGCAATTGGATTATTTGAAATATCCTTCAAAACTCTCGGATTGTGATTGAAACTGGATTTCGCAATTAGGGTGCAGATCTGTATTTAAGTAAACAAGTTTTCATCAAGTTTTCTTTGTCTAAACTTATTTTCGTACTAGATATTAGTATAGGTATTTAAACACGGCCTCCATTTAAATCTTAATATTCTTAAGATTTGCGGGAGCATCACACAGGCATAATATCATCATGCCTAGAGCATCACACTAGAACTCGAAAACATCACTCAGCAAAAAAATCCTATCTACTCACAGAAATCTACGCCACAACGTCTTAAGCGGGAAATTGTATGAAAACTCATTTACGTTATAGTGCGTTCGAAGTGCGACGTCTTATAAAGACGCATGCAAAATTAGATCTTGTGGTACTATAAGAGTACAACGTAATAGACAATAATGTGGGAAAGTAAGTGAGTCGTAAGACGCTTAAGAAAATCAGTGACAAATTTTATGATCAAGCTTTGTTGTGGAAGATGTCTTCTTGTAGTAAATACTCAAAAAGCTCTTTGTTTGGTAAACATAAACTGACTAGCCTGAGGCTTTTCCCGCGTGAAGGTCGAATATTATCCCACGAGAACATACTACCGGGATATATGTGTAACCTACGTCATGGTCTATCCATGTGCCTAATTTCATCCAAATCCGTTTAGCCGTTTTAGCGTGAAAGCGTAACAAACAAACAATCTCACTTTTTCATTTATAATATTACTTAGGATTAATTAGTTGGGTGTTTTGATTAAATAATCAGAAACTGTTTGTGAATTATATTTTATTGTGGTTCCACTGCACGTGCTCTTTTTGTCTTGCTTCTTCTCTCTCATTGTTTGTTCTCAATCGACATAATTATGTTCTTCTGCTTGTCTTTGAATTTTTAAGGATGAAATTCATTTGTCATACCATTCTTACCATCAAATTCGAGAATTCTGGCTGTGCGGCCTTGCTACCAAGTGCGTTATTTGCCTTAATAATAAAATAATGAATATGTGACGTCATAGAATTCCCATTGGTCCTTTAGCGGTCAGTAGTTGTCCTATTCGTCCTCAATTTCATAATAATACGTTTAGAATACAGACGACATAATGTCTGTATATTAATCATTTTATTCATTTTGTCTGCGTATTGCCAAAAAACGAGAATGCTATTTTATATGAAGCACTACATTTCGTGAAATGTCTGGTTCCTTTGTTCAAAATATGGACCCACTTTTACCGATTGTATAAACTTGGCTTATACAACTTTTACCGTTATGACATACGTTGCCGAAAAGTGGACACTGACAGTCGGGCAGGTACACAAGTTCAGGGTCGCTCAGCGCGCCATGGAGCGGGCTATGCACGGAGTTTCTTTAAAGAATAATCAGATCAGAAATTAAGTTATCCGGAAGAGAACCGGATTTACTTGATAGCTTGCAGAGTAAGCAAGCTGAAACGGCAGTGGGCTGGCCATGTTTGTCGAAGGACCGATGGCCGATGGAGCAGACGAGTCCTAGAGTGAAGACCTCGTATCGGCAAGCATAGTGTGGGACGACCCCCAGCTAGATAGACCGACGACCTTAAAAAGGTGGCTGGGACAGACTGTAGGCGGAGGACAGGGTGTTGTGGCGCAGCCTGGGAGAGGCCTATGTCCAGCAGTGGACTGTTATAGGCTGAGTTGATTGATTGATTGATTGATAAACTTGGCAGCGCTGGGCCTCTGAATAGGTTCTGAAAGATATTCGTAAACGATTATAAAGGCAGGTTTACACTAGACTTACGTGTCGTGTCGCGATGCATCAGTAGGTACCTACATCAGACTTATATATTTTGCACAAAAAATTGCACACTATTGACATGATAAAGCATCACGTCAGGATAGTGTGTACGCCTTTATAATATGAATCTGCTTTGGTGAAAGTGAAGTGGTCTCCTACTTTAAGATTAGATAACTCGATAAACTAAGATCAGATACAAAATTGTTAATTGTAACTGACAAAAATTACCCAGTAAGTATTCATTTGCATCCGATTAGATTGGAAGCTGACCCCAACATGGTTGGGTAAAGGCTAGAAAGGTGATGATAAATATTAGTCAGTAAGATTAGCTTTTCTGACAATGATAGATGCTTTAGACCTGACTCGGCCAGTAACTTGCTTGCCCAATTCAAGGGAATTGGGCATGCTGGTTACTGGCCATTCATGCGGTGAATGCTGAACAATGTCAATAGCTTGCAAGGGAATTCAATATACCACAGACAGCCATTATCCTGATTAACTCAGCTGTTTCAATCCCCATTGAAAACCATACATTACCAATCAGAGAAAATCAAATTCAAATCAGTTTGAAACGGATATAGCATAATCAGTACTGGACCACAGGCATCCGCTCTCAGTGAGAATGAGCGGGCCGTAATCCGCCACGCGTACCCAGTGTGGATTGGTGGATACCATATGTCTTCGAATTCTTGGTTCTAAGACTTGCCAGTTTCCTCACGATGTTTTTCTTCACCGTTTTGAGAGCAGTGGTGGTAAAACTTACACAAAGTAAAGTGCCTCTCTTGGTTTCAACCTACGACGTAAATACTACGAGTTGTATGTAGGTCGTAGGTTCAAACCAGCAGTCGCCGCTTACACTGGCCCACCATTGCTCCCGTAACAGATATATAGGGCAGATGCAAATAGATCTTACACAATTACACATGTTTTAAGTATTGGAGGAAGTTATAAACATAGCGGAATGACTTCTGGAAATAAAGGATCGTTACAGTATGAAATATGTGGCGTCGCGAATTGTTTTACGGTTCTAAATAGTGTTAGTAGTTTGTCCACCTGTGACCTAAAATTGAGTTGGAGATGTTAATGAAAGTGTTTTTGGATAAGGGGTCTATTTTGTTCAGAGGGTAGTACAATTCTAAAAAAATGATAAATAAACAACAGCCTAGTAGATCAATATAATATGCATCGTATATTAAAAAAATATATAAATCTAATGTCTAATGTTCGCAAGCACTACTGCTGAGCTTGAGGTCCTGGGTTCGATTTCCAGGTCGGACAAAGTGTTATTGGGTTTTTCTATCTGGAATTTCTCAGTAGCAGCCCAGAGTCTGGATTCATGCTCGGTTGATGGCAATAGGCTCGTCCCTTATTACATGAGACTTAAACATAACTGGCGAAATGTGGGTGCACTATAGGTACACCTCTGCCCAACCCTTCGGGGAAACAAGGCGGGATGTTATGTTGGATAAATAAACAACAGCCTCGTATTTCGATAGCCCAGCAGATATCAATATTTCGTGGTGGGTGCTATGTGCCGAGACTAAGTAGGCACTTATGGAAGTGTCGTGGTTGTCAGAAACACTTGTAAGGCATTTTGTGAAACTATCCGTGACTTTGTCTCCCAGTGCAGACGTTGTCACATACGTAGCCACCGTAGGTACTCCTGCACCAAATTAAAATTCAAAACCTTATACCCACAATACCGAGAATTTGGACGACAGTCTTCAAAAGGCTCATAATATATACTTATTTAGATTAATTCGGAGACCGCTTCCGATAACATTGGCATCGAAAGAAAGGATAAATTGTGGTGGAAATTGGAAAGTGCCAAGGAGATTTATCTGGTTGGAGCCCAATATCGGTTAGGCCCATTAGGGTCGGCCGGAGAAAGGACTTCTATCCTATTGTCGTTTACAAGCGCCCCAGTTTTTCTACTCTATAAAATATAAATGGCGGGTGAAGGGATAGCGTGGGTAATATATTGTGTATCGTTATCAGTTTGAGGAGTAAATGGTTTGTTATGAAAAACGACGTGTGAACTCGCTGTTACAATATTGTACATACTATTTTGTATGTATTCGAATTATACGACTAATTGTGAACAATTTATTAGGATTGATGTGCCTCTTGTGATAATGATATTAATATTGTACTCGAAATAGATTGTAAAGCACTTTTCTGCACCACGCACGTCTTGGTAACAAAACCAGTATATGCTGGCCTACAATTCTATTGAAACTCCCTGCTACGCTAGATCAGGTCAAACTCAAAGCATTTATGTATTTCAAATAAACCAATTACAGGCACTTTTGAATTGTCAAGCGGAAAGAATAGAAATATAAAGCTCGTTGCCCATTTCAAAGCGAAGTAGGTTCCTTTAGAGAAGAACGGGCAAGAAACTCCACGGACACTCTTTTAAAGCTCAATGTCAAAGTGTTGCCATGGATGTGGGTCTACTGTACCTATTAGTTTTGTTCATTCTAATTATGAACTCGGTCACTACCAACTTCCTATTTAATGGTGGGGCAACTTCGAACATGATTGCAAAACACGCATGATAGAAGAAAGTTACTCAGTTTACAAAATAAAGTCGCTAAGTTTACAAAATAAAGATGCTTAGTTTACAAAATAAAGTTGAGCAACTATTTACAAAATAAAAGATTTAATATATTTATTATTATATGAATATATTTATTATAAAAATATCTAAGTAGTAATAAGCTGTTCCATATATTTTGACCGTGAAGGTATAGATAGCACCCCTCTGTCCTGCCGGGGTCGCGGGAAGGTACTTATGGGTCACCGAGGCCCCCGCAACACAGGCAACAGGAAGGAATACGGGTGGGTTTTAGTCAGTAAGAGTCTGACACACCCTCCCGCTCCGTCCAGAGAGAGAAGTTATTTGATGATTTCCCACCCTCAAAAAAAAAAAAAACCCCTCTGTAAAATTTATATCTATAATTTTTATGGTGTACATAATAAAAAGTAGGTATTCTATTCTATAGCACTTTTGGATGAAACACCAGATTTTTTTTATAACCGTCGTCCAATATCTATGCTAGAATCATATATGTGCTGAATTCATGGTAACAATTTGCTCGTCGATGTCATTACACCGTATATTACAGCAGCATAAATATAATATAATATATTATGTTTATTTACTACATACTTATAAATAGGTTGGTACTAAAATGTATAGCTAATATTTTTACGTGTTTCGTACGTAGACCTATGGCATTATTGCATGAATCATGCCTGCTAAGGTCGTAGACATCCCTTGGGATATAACGATTCAATCAATAACCTGACACCTTAATATTATAGTGAATATTTTAACCTATTTACGAAAAAGTCTGGGCTGGAAGGATATTGGTAAACCATTGCTTCATACGTCCAAAAAATTTTGTCTGCTCAACAACGTAAATTATGCAATGAATGTTATTGAACTGTTAAAATGAATCCCATTGCTACTGATAGTGTGTTACGTAATTACCTGGTTTACTCACGGTTATTAAAAACGCCGTTCTGGATTTTTTTTATGTGTAACATCTTTCAGCATGGAATAGGTAGGTACTTTATAATAGCATGGAATTATTGTACTCATGGAATTAGTAAGTACTAGATGTAAGTAGAGGGGGTCGAATTTCGACAGAGGGCGACCACTAGTAATGAATAATTACTCGAATAAATATTGCAGTATTTAGCTTTTTTAAATTTTTAGGGGGACACTTGACTCTAACAAAAATGAGCATTTTAATGCTTAATATTACGCAAACGGATTCTTAAATCGAAAAGTGGTGTTTACAGACCCGCAATATTTTTGAACGACCTATCCAACGATACTTCACACCATGGGATACTATAGACGAGAAAAAAAAATATCATCCGCACATCCCTTAAACAATTTTTTTTTTCAAGATTTTCTTTTAGCACTTTGTCAGCGTGATTAATATGTATATCTATGCCAAATTACAGCTTTCTAGTACTGTGTCTCTGAGCTACAGTGGCGACAGACAGACGGACATGGCGAAACTGTATGGGATCCTCATTTACTAAGGAACCCTAAAAATGAGGCAGAATGTATGTCATTACTGTTCTACAAATGTGCGCGTTGAAAAAATTTATGAAAATTCACTGTTAACGTGCTGAGCGGGCAGAAAAAGTATCTATATGAACATCCATTGTTAACGTGCTGTTTTCATTTTTTTTAAATTTTGGGCAGTACAGTAGCTAAGTATAGTTTATTGCCAAAAGACAAAATATGTTTTATCAGAAAGTCTGGCAAAATGATACTGGCCACTTACTTTTGCTGAATAGTGATTTAAAAAAATTAAATAAAGCAAGAATTAACAATTGAAAATTGAACGCCCGAGGTTTGCTTTCTTTGGTTTTATCTGAATTTTCAATTTGTTTACATGAACCAAGAAAATGCCGATTGGCCGCTATACCACGGTAAAGCCGCGTCCGTGTCAGTTGGTCACGAAAACTAAGAAAACAATGCCGTCGATTGTGGTGAAACTGTGCAATAATAACTAAACTAAAAAAAAAAACTCAGGGTATCACGTTTCAGGTAAATACGTGATTTAACACTTAGTTTCCACATTTTGAGATTAAATAAATCGATTGGAAATCCGTACACTTGAATCGATGTAAGGTGCTTCTCTTCTGAGTTTAACGTGAGCCGATCTAACCTTTTTTGTTCGTCTATGTTTGTTTACTAACTCGAAATGCCATCTAGTAATAGAAATAGTGAAGATTTGATGAAGCCGCCAGAGTAAAAAAAAAACGAGTGGGTCTTACCGTAGTCGCATATGATGTGTAACATCTGACATAGTAATATACAACTGAGTAGCGACAGAAATTAACCACAAAATTAAAAATAATATAAATATTGAAATATTTATTCGAATTATTATTTATTACTAAGGTCGCCCACTAGTCTAAATTCGACCCCCTCTAGTGACAATCTATACAATGCCACCCATGGGCATATGACCGCTCGTATTTTTCTGAATATTCATGAAAAATTATCGAAAATTACCTTTATAAGGACCCCTCCTTTTAAAGGTAATTTTCGATAATTTTTATTTTTTTCATTTTTTAGAAAATTAATAGGTAACATGAAAACTATTAAAGATAGACGGGGGTCTATCTTTAATACTTTTCATGTTATTCAATTTTTTATTTTTTGAGTGGCGTTTGTTGCCTTGCTTTACATGTTTTGCCATATCTCCGATGTTATTGGCTCGATATAGATTGTTGATATTACTTCTAAAATCTTATGAGTTATTTTATCGGATTCACTAACATTTTTTAATAAAAATTGGTAACTATGAAAAAAAAAACGGAGGTGGAGACATTTTTTTCAACAAAAAAATCAGTATTACAACACTATAGGTATCACTCGAAATTTAAGAAAGTACGATTCCCAACTCGTGTGTATTAAGGCCACAAACTACTCCCTCGTTGGTAATCGGTCACTTTCTCCCCTCGGTGTACAATGTACCACTGCTGAATGCTATCTGTCATCTCGCGTGTTGAAACATGCGTCGTTTGTAATAATGATTTAGTCCGTGGTAAATAGAGGTTAGTCGAGGTCACTTTCATTTATCTGTCTAAACAGATTAATGATTGGTGCTTTGAACAAAAAGTATTTTAGTGCTGAAAATATAAATATTTTTTTGCAATAAGTACTCATTTTGTATAAAAAACATGTTTTCACAACTTTTTGTAATAATACCAGCCATTTATTGTCCTACTGCAGGGCAAAGGCGTCTTCTCATACAGGCCTTCTCTGTACGAGCATTGATCACCACGCTTGCTCAAGACGGGTTGGCGATTTCAGACTTAAGTATATAAACTATAAGTCCAAGTTTCCTCACGATGTTATTTCTTCACCGATGTCAGTAATGGTTATACGCATTATGTTATTTATTTGTCTGTTTTATGTTGGTATAATAAAGTATATATTTATTGTATCCCATAAAATACCTAGTGAACTATTTTATTAGGCTTTATATCATTTGAGCTCGATTAAATTGTCCTTTTATTTGCTTTTGGTTAATTATTTGATCACTTTTTTCAAGGTAGGGTGACTCCAAACAGTTGTATAAATACAGGATGATCCTGCTCCGCTACCCGAAGCTTTTCGCACTCTGAGACAAATTGTACTTTTAGGCTTATCAAAAATCATCAACATTCTTCTCTAGCAAAATATTATTAGCATTTACCTTAATAAAGAATTTAAAAAACCGATAATAATGCACTTAGCCAATAATATACAAAGTGACTTGTAATTCGACGAATTCCTTCCTGGACGTGATAATGTGATCTAGCACCCTATATTGCCAATGCGAAAATGAGTGCAGCCCGTCAACAAGTACCGGGTACTTAACAACATAGAAAATGGTCTACAAATCTACAGTTTATTAGCCTACAATGTTCTCAAAGTCACGAAATAAAAAAGAATCTATATAAAATATTAATAAAATAATAAAAATAAAAGCCTATTTAAACTAAATGACATGATTGCCATTACAACCGATATTAATTCCGAGACAAAAAATAGAGTCAATTAAAATTGTAGCTTAACAACATCGTAATTTGGGAGCAGTTAATAGACATTTACATAGTTATGCCGTTAATGAGGTACCAGGAAAGCCACATGTGCAGAAGGAATTAATTCCAAACTTCCTTGTCTTCAACGTAGACTTAAAGTTAAATCTTATAATATATTATGCTTTTTTGACAAGGACACGTTTAATGTGGGTTTTGAACTTTCCATCGCTAAATTCTGTAACCAACTTTGCCAACTTGTTATAAAAGCGGATAAGAAATGATTCGCTTGTTTTTTTATCTAAATATATATATATATCACAATTTCATGTTTGGTTTCTCCAACCCTGTTCCTCAGAGAAACCTTGTCCCTTATATAACATGGATCTCGGTTTAGAAACTCTAGTGTATCTGTTCAGTATACTCTGTATAAACTGGGTTGTAACAAAATATATTACACTGTATAAAGTAACAATAGAAGAGCAATCTGTTACCCAAAATGTACGCACTATTGTTTGGCTTTACCTAAAATGGACGTGTGGTTGCTTTTAGCGGTTGAAATAGTGTGTTGTTATTTTAGTAATTATTAGCCTACTGCTTTACTATATTTTAAACAGTTTCTCTAATCAAATAGCTCGCATTTATTGAAAACTTATTAACATGGACAATTTTTTTCCAGTTCTTTCTTTTCAAAATCTATTAAATAATCAAGACTACCTTTTTGATTTAGGTGGGAAATTATCAAGTAACTTGTGTTTCAGACTCTTACTAACTAAAACCCACCCGTGTTCCTTCCGTTGTCTGTGTTGCCAGGGGCCTCGGTATCCCTTTCGGACTTTCCCACGACCCCGGCAGGCATCAGCTCTAGTGGACTCCTACACTTGGGCTGATGACATCTCTTTAAGTCGCGCGTGGAACACAACGCGCCGTCGACATGGTTCCTTATCGGACGGCGAGCTACCCATTGCTCACCGTCCGCTAGCCCGCGCCTACAGTGGCCGGTAATCCGCCTGTGATTCCCGTTGCCCAGGGCGATTTGCCTTTCCCTAGAGATCTCCGCCACCGATCGCCTCCACGAGGCTACGGTGGTGCTCTACTACCTACAGTGCTTATTTGGGGTTTCGTTTTTGCAGAATTTATTCTCTTTGTACAGCCATGTGACAAAATATAACTATTTACACAAATTGTTTCAACTGAACTATACGTTACACGTGCTTCGAATGTACTATAATACAAACAAACATAATGTTCTACCATGAACTATTGACGAACATCAAGATGATAAGCAGTTCCATCACATGATGTTTAGTTTTAGATGCCAAAACAATTATTCAGTGAAAGAGGCGCTTTGAAGAAGATGTATGGAACACGTAATGACGTAGACTACGTAGTACGTAGGCAGGTATCAATCACGACGCTTACGAAGGAACGGGACTATAAATCTTATGTTTTAACTTTTGTATGTGTAGGAAGATGAGTATTTTGTTAGGAAAATTGAGAAAAATCTTGTAAAAAGTTGCTGATCGATATTGTAGGCGCGATATCTGTAGGCGTTATGAGTGAATGATTGAAAGAAATGTGGTATTTGCATGTGAGAAGTAATTGCTCTCTCAATTAAACAAAAAAACATTAGGAATGTCTCCTTCATCATGGGTGCGTATGTATGTGAAACCAATATAGCATGCAGAAACACTGAGATCCGGAATAACTATCCGAACACTTATTGCAGACCGGATCAAATGTTTGATTCGTATTTCGATAGCACATCGTCCAACCACTGCGTCAGCTGTATCGCTGACCTATTAAAAATCTGACCGTGAAAACGAAGGTGAAGTGCTGTTCTGGAAGTGAGCTTAGTCAATAGCGTAAATCCCTAGCATCAGAAGGGCAATTCCCAATTTTTTAAGAACGTTCGTATTCTAATCTCAGTCTAAATTTTTGGCACTGATTGTCGCTGAGGTGAGATTGTTACAATAATTTGAACGTTTTTATTTAAGTATACGAGAATTGGGCGTTCAGATGGAATTACGGCTAATTTCAAGCTTACTTCACCTACGTTTTCATGTGATTTTTAAAAGAACGGACTGTCTGTTCTTAATATTTAATATTTATGTTTATGATTTTTTTTAAACTTTGCCCACTTTAGATAGAAAAGGATTCATGCCAGAAGTGTAACGGATGCAGATAGAAACCCATTTCCTGAGGTACACACTCACTTGGCGTTTATTTTACATAAATAATAAAGAACTACTGTTACAGTTCAAATATTTAAAATCAAATGAATCAACATCAAAATATTTAATTTCACATGGGCACTTATGAAACGTCAGGGGGCAACCATAACCTCTCATAGCAGTATTATTTCAATATTACTTCAGCGTGAGAAAGAGATGGAGCTATAGTTCCTGTACAGCCCCATCACTTTCCCACTCTGAAGTAATATTATAATAATACTGCTATACGAGGTGACGGTTGGCCCCCTGAAGCTAGGTGCATGGTTCCAATTGGTTGTTTTCTGTGGAGAAGAGCCGGCAAGAAACTCCACGGTTACTATTTTATTTTTTTTTACCTCTTTTAAATGTTTTAAAATTACAGTGTTAATGAAATGAAATTAAATTGTTTATTCTGTAAATAGGATATTAGAACCACTTTTACACGTCATATTAAAAAAATAATAAGCTAAATGGAGTCGACATTTCCTATCTGACTACCCCTGAGAATAAATGGCGAAACAAACTCAAGGGTCAAAGTCTCTTTTAAAGTCCAGACATAATCTTGGTCAGATCATGTAAATAGGGATGGGAGGACAGTGTAGGCCTGTCAACAAGTACCAGGTACTTATCAAAATAGAAAATGGTCTACAAATCTACAGTTTATTAAGCCTACAACGTTCTCACATTCACAATATATAAAAGAATCTTGTGAAGGTGAGAAAGAAAAATGAGAAAAAAAAATAGAAACTTGTTTAAACCAAATGACATTATTTGCCATTTAAAATAGCTACTCTTACAGCTCAAATATTTAACTTGTGTGCAAGTAAATAAACCCTCGTTAAGACGAAGTTAATTGATTCTGTAACTCAATTAATAGGGTTAACAATGTTTTGTCTCTTTTGTCAATAAGTGCCGTTTGTAAGCCCGATTTAATTACATTTGAGATGAATCAAGGACAATATTGTTTCTAAGTTATTAGTTGTAACACAATGACTATAGCAAAGAAAACAATTGCGTGTCGAACTACGCACAATGAAGGGTTCCGTAGTTGGGAAGTTGGTATGAATTTATCCCAAAACAAACTTAACATTGTAGTTGAAAAACACGTTCTCCCATACATCGATATATGCCACAATCAATTCTCCAACTGCAAATTTAAGTTGGTCGACTATTACTCGTTAACTTGTAAAGCCCACTTAGCTGTGATAGTTTTCCTTTTAATTTCATTATATTTACTACTGCCATGATTTTTTTCACATCTCTATAAACAACCATTTAGCTGGCAGGGGAGGGGGGACACTTGACTCTAACAAAAATTAGCACTTTAATGCTTAATATTACGCAAGCGGATCCTTGAAACGAAAAGTGGTTTTCACAGACCCGCAATATTTTTCAACGGTCTATCCAACGATATCCCACACCACGGGGTAGACGAGAAAAAGAAAATCATCCCTACATTACGTGTTAGGTAACCCAAAATTTTTTTTTTCAAGATTTTGTTTTAGAACTTTGTCGGCGTGATTAATATGTATTTCTATGCCAAATTACAGCTTTCTAGTACTAAGCGTCTCTGAGCTACTGTAGGGACAGAAAGACAGACAGACGGACATGGCGAACCTATAAGGGAGGAACCCTTATAGGTTCGCCATGTCCATGCCATTTACTACGTAACCCTAAAATTATCTCTTGGTTGCTAATGTACTACGGTAAAAAAATATAGTATGAAAAGCCATTTTGTTAATTAAATATTATATACTAGCGACCCGAACCAGCTTCGCTCGGTTTCCGATTTGACAAAATATCGAAATTCATGATTATTATTCACTTTCATATTTCTGTGTAATACACATAAACTTTCCGGAGAGGAGCTCGAGGCTAAGGAGGAGCTCGTGGCGAAGCAATAAAAGCCGCACGGGTCGATCCATCAGGTTAAGCTACGCTTGCCGGGGTTGGTCCGTGGATAGGTACAATCTTCTTCTACTCTGTCCTTCTCATACTTCGTACTTTGTTCATTCTTCCTTTCATATTCAGTCCATTCTTCTTTGGAATGCGCTTCCTCTTGATATCAGGACGGCTACCAGTCGGTATGCTTTTAAGCGGAAATTGCAGAGTTATTTTCAAAACAAATAGCGTAGAGTCATCTCAATTATGTATCTCTTTTCCTTGAATTTTTATGTATATATAAATGTATAATGTAGGTATATATTGTAGTAAATATGTATGTATTTGTATTTTATGCTTGTAACCTATTTATGTATTTCTGTACTTATTCTATTCATAATCTATTATGTTATCTTTAATATTTTTCGTTATTTTTATTTCCTCTCAGAGCACCTGCCATCTTATCTCTTCACCACCCTTGGTTGACTGGTAGAGAATGCCTAAGGCATTAAGTCCGCCTTTGTACTTAATTGTGTTCGAGAAGTTTAAATAAATAAATAAATAGGTGACCATCTTTACATACCCTCCTCCGTGCCTTGGAAAGCACGTTAAGCCGTTGGTTCCAGCTATCATTCGTGGATCTTTGACAGTCGTCAGAAGCCCGAAACTCTGACAACCAGTCTTACCAAGGGGTATCCGTATTCCCAGTTCCTGGGCTGTGGAGGTCAGATAGTCAGTTGATCTATGTAAAATACTGGCATTCAGCTGCACCCAGTCAGACAGGAAGCCGACTCCAACATAGTTGGGAAGAGGCTAGGCAGATTGACACAAACTTTCCGGAATGCTTTAAACAATTGTGTAAAAAACCACTTCAAAATCGATTGCGTAGTTTTGAAGGACAAAGCGGACAAAGGACACACACGAAAAGCGACTTACGTTTCGTATTTACTATTTATAAATAGTAACACTATGTTTCTTCTCACATCATTAAGGCGCTGACAAGACCCAATTGACCAAAATAGGCTTCTCTTAAGAAAAAAAATTGCCAAATCTGTATAGTTTGTGGTAGCGGAAAAAATATATGTTAATTTTGAACATCTTTCCCAGAACTTGGTTGTTACCAAAACACGTTTTGAAAAAAATCTCGATACAAACTAACGTTAAACTAACCTCTTACACTGAGTTCTAATCCAAAATATCTGTATTAAATATCAACATAAGTTCCGTATTTAATTAATAACAAGAACGTCTTATTTGAATGCAGAACTTGGTTGTTTTTTATTTTCGATTAATCAACTCAATTTTGAGTAAATAGATAATTTCTTCATATTTTGCAATAAATTATAAGCGTTGTGTCATCGCGCTTCTCTTTCTTTTCTATGCAATCTGACAGTGACCGCGGTTTAGGTGTTGTCAGCGTCTTAATCACAATCCACAGCAGCCTGATGAAACAGAGGTGCAATAAATTAAGGTAGGTACTCGTACCTAATCGTATGTCAGTTAGAGATAACCCATTTCTAGGCAAAAACTCATTTTGTAGAGTTGTACTGAATAAATTAGCCGTTTTAATTTCACTGCCATTTTCAAGCACGAGTGCCTCGGTTTTCAAAACCACTGAAGGCACTTGTGTCAAGAGAACATACGGTTTCTCAAGACGCTAGTGGTCTTGAAGGGCGGTACTTCAGCAGTTCGGGGTTGAACGTATCTTTAATTCATTATCTGTAGTACATCCACAATTCGCCAGTTATGTTTAAGTCCCATGTAATACGGGCTGCGCCTATTGTCATCAACGGACTTGCATAAATCCAAACTCCCGGCTGCTACTGAGAAATTCTAGATAGAAAAATCCAATAACATATTGCCATATCTAGAAAGACGTGCACGTTAAAAGTGTCCGTAATTAAAAGATAAAAACAATTGAAAAATTAAAATAAGCTGTGGCAGCTAAGAAATGACCAGTCCCTACTGACGGCGCCCGTTCACGAACATGACGCATGGATCAGCACCATTCAGCTCAACCATTTTGAAGGAAACTTAATGATCAAACACACACGCTACCACCAGCGAGACATTTGAGTAAGCATGACATACTCTCAGCCACCAGGGCACATTCAAGTCAATTAAAGACGTACCCAGTAAATGGTAGGTTTATAGTAGGTACCAAGTGCTCACACATATGCCATACCAAACACTAGAACAACGAGGCAGTTATATAGGTATAGAAGAAGATTTGAAAAATGTTTTTATTTGTTAAAGCACTGCATGTGAGTACGTGTATGCCAAAAGCACAAAAAAAAATCTCTATCAGTAACGAAAACTTGCTTACTGCATGTGGTTTTATTGTGAAAAAAAAACTTGCTCACTGTGTAAATTTATCGTTGTTATATGTATTCCAAAAGCACAAAAAAATCTCTATCAGTAACGAAAACTTGCTTACTGCATGTGGTTTTATTGTGAAAAAAAATTGCTCACTGTGTGTTGGCAAATTTATCGTTGCTTCTGAAATTCTGAATGAAAACAATTTACTTTTTTCCTTACAACAGTTCAGTAGAAAACGTTATAAAAATTTCATACATATTTTTGTAATAGGATTACTGTAAACTCATATCGCTGTGGAATCTAGTTCAAACAACAAATAACCTTAGCCTTAAGCTGGCTGGTATTTCTATTGTCAGACTTTACAATAGTGGTACAAATGCTAGTTATATATTGAAATACCATGACACGGTATTTTTAGTCGTATTAGTAAACTGCGAACTGTAGTCTGTTTTAAAACCATTTGGTGAATTGCGCTGTTTGCTTATATAAATATTATTCATCGTAGTGCACACTACGATGAGAATAACATAAAATATACAACAAAACACTAGACTATTTAGATGGCAAACTAAACGATTAGTTTTAAACATTCGATTAGTTACACACTACATAATATTTCGCAAATCTAGCTTGTTACATGTCCCTCATTCCAAGTTCCCGTACAAGCAGAATTAGTTTCCAGAGGTGCGGGCAGTAGTTTTAATAAACTTCTAGTGAACATGATTAATTTGATATATTCAATACTAGAGTGTCTGAGTGAGTGGCTTAATCAGTTGTTGGTTAAAAGCTTCTTTACGGAAAATTAATTGTTTGCGTCTTAGAAACGTTTTTCAGTTTGTGTTAGCCGATCGTGTATTATTTAATTCCTAATTTATGTTATAGATATATAAGACCATGTTTTTCGTTTTTATTTTTAGTGTTTATTATCAGTGTAAATTTGTAAAAGGCCTTTAATTTCATATTGTATAAGAACACTATATAAGTTAGCTGTAAGTTTCCAGAATAGGATAAAATAAAACATGAGACCCAGGCATTCGAATTACCTATAAAGAACATGCAAGTAGCAACTAGTACCTACAGTTTAACGTACCTTTATTTCATAATTCAATCACATGAAAAGTTTCAATATCAAATAAGAAAATATAGTCTTAACGAAACGACGCAGTGAAAACATCAGTCTGTATATTTATAGCACAGTAAGGGTTAACAAAACAAACATTAGGTATAACTAATATCGGCAGAAACCGGACGCAGATCCAAACCGATACAAACCGATTTAGATCGAACATTTGATGAAAATACTAACGCTTTGGTAGCCACGAACGCACACGATACGAAATTACTTTCGTGGCCAATGAAAAAAGATAATTTGTTTTGTTTTGTGTTGATTGATGTAAGATTAATTATTTTGCGGATCGGAAGATGATGCGTGGGTGGGACACCCACTGGATGTATATTTTTGTCAATGTTAGGATTCTGGAAGTGATCACTGGTTTTGGCAGTAGATAAACATTGAATTGTGTAAACAGAAGCCAGATTCGATTTAGAGATCACATTGTTGTCGTAGGACGTTTCGTGTCTCGTGATTTCGGACGTTCACCCAGGGACTCTAAGGATGATGGCAATACGTAGTAGTCTAGCGTGCTGCCGTAAGCTGGAAGTACTTCCAATTACCAAATCTGAGTTTCTACTAACTGTCCTTTTGGTTTAAAACAATTTCTCAACTGGATTTGGGTCGCCTTTCAGTCTATACGGATACAGCTGGGTACCAGTACTTTACATGGAACGACTGCATTTCTAACCTCCACAATCCAGTTACTGGGTAACCTGATACCCCTTGATAAGACTGGTTGCCAGATTTTAGCGCTTTTGGCTACCCATAACGACTGTCAAAGATGAATGATTTCTCGCTATTCTCACAAGATTTCGTGCCTCCTGAAGTGTCTGCTCGTGGGCAATTTTCTATCCATCTGTACTCTCGTAATCTTGTTGTTCTGTAGTCTTGTTTTCCGCTCGATCTTGATAACTCAGAGACTAGATCGATTTCCGTTGATGTGTTATTTTGATTCAATGGTTTGAAGTGTCCGTCTCACTATACCGACCGAGGTCGCTATATAGAAAAATAAGTTAATTCAAGATGTTTTAATATGCTTTTAATTTAATCAATTATGGCTCAACGGTTAGGACACGCACTAGCAAAGTGCGAGGCGAGAGTAAGATCCGCTTACCCGTTACAGTATCAAATTGACGTAAATTCACTTGTTTTCACTGTAACGGAGCAGAGCCACAGCATACAATACAATTACGAGTAAAGCAACAAATGACTTGTATTGTTTAGAGACTGTGTAGACGGTGCAACTTTTATCATTGGTTCAACTTATTGTGTGCCACAGGCAATAAAATTGTACCGTGTACAACAGACTTTATTTTTGTCAGTCAGACTTTACTTCATTATGTTTAGATCACTATTTGTCACACCTAGATTCACTACAAGCTTAGCAATAACAGAGTTATAAATATCACACATAGTAAAGCACAAATCTAACCATATACAATGACTATGTTTAGTATCTGTGTTGAAACCAGCGTTATTGATATTTACACGTTGGCGCCTAGAAGTGTCTTGTTACGTGTTAAATAAATGCTCATAGTATGGGATCACAGAAATCTTGAGCAATATTATGACGTAGGCCGCACCGCAGCGGTAACGCTTTGGTCTAGAGCTGGGCTGTCGTAGTACGCCGTTCCAATAGAATAAGAGACCAGCTTATACTGGTTTTGTTACCAGTGACGTGCGGCCACCCGTACAACTATTAATGTGGATATTTTATGGAATTGGAAGTACATTTCTGTGAGGGGTTTGTGGTTAAGTAACAACAGCCGCACGGGTCAATCGATCAGGTTAAGCTGCGCTTGCCGCGGTTGGTCCGTGGATGGGTGACCATGTCTACATACCAAGACCCCTCCGTGCCTCGAAAAGCATGTTAAGCCGTTAGTCCCGGCTGTCATTCGTGAATATTTAACAGTCGTTACGGGTCGTCAGAAACCCGAAAGTCTGACAACCAGTCTTGCCCAGGGATATCGTATTACCCAGTAACTGGGCTGTGGAGGTCAGATAGGCAGCCTCTCCTTTTCAAATACTGGTAGCTGCATCCGGTTAGACTGGAAGCCGACCCCAGAAGAATTGGGAAAAGGTGGATCGATGGAAGTACTTTCATGTAGAGTTCAAAAAACGTTGCTCTATTTGGCACTGTGAAATACAGTAGAGATTTATGAGACAAGAATAAGCCAAAAATATACTATGGTTTCGTTATTCCATAATAAGACACGGACTCCTAAAGGAAAGGCGAACGGCAGGCTCGTATGGGAATTTCGTACCGCTAATAAAATTTCGTGTTTTGGGATATTTTTTTGTTTTAATTTGTAGTTAATATGACAAACAAGCTCTTTTTAAATTCTTGGATTTTTATTTTTTAAGGTTACGTATTAGTGTAGTGTAACAATGTAGATTGTTACATAAAGACACTTAAACATTGTTTCGGTAATAAAGTATATGTTCTAGATTGCTTGTCGCTATTTTTGTAGTGTTTTACTTACTATCAAGTAGGTAAATTGAGATGAGGATCGTACCTACTCAGCGGAGTGCATTAGGAGATACCTATGTCCAGCAGCTGACTGCAACAGTTTGATAATGATGAAGTCCTGATGGAGTTTTGAGTGTAGGTAAATAAAACAATACTGTTAATAGTTTTTTATTAAGTATATTTATTTTATTTATAATTAATTAATTGTTAATATTACTTCATCTAAGAAGGGGGCATGGCGAGCATAGCTTAAATACCAACATAACTGAGTTTACTTGACTAAATTACGTGTAGTTATTATAATAATTTTTTTAAATATTATTAATTAATCCGAACTTCTAAGAATAGTACAGAAAAAAATGGCTTAGTTGCCTTAATATGTGGAGAATATAAGTATGAAGTCCTGATGGAGTTTTGAGTGTAGGTAAATAAAATAATACTGTTAATAGTTTTTTATTAAGTATATTTATTTTATTTATAATTAATTAATTGTTAATATTACTTCATCTAAGAAGGGGGCATGGCGAGCATAGCTTAAATACCAACATAACTGAGTTTACTTGACTAAATTACGTGTAGTTATTATAATAATTTTTTTAAATATTATTAATTAATCCGAACTTCTAAGAATAGTACAGAAAAAAATGGCTTTGTTGCCTTAATATGTGGTTCAAATTATATAGCAAAACAACAAAAAAAGCTAGCGGTACGAAATCTGCGGTTCACCTCTATCAAGTGGTCTCCAATAAAAAAATAAAATCATCAAAGATTTTTATAAGAGTATTCGGGTCCGGCAACATTTAATATTTTGTAGCGTAGACCTTTCCGCACTAAGGCGTCATAAAGGCATCCAAGGGAAATCGGCAATCAAAAAGATGACCACGAGGCCAGTAAAATGCTCATTTCATACGATAATAACAACAATTCCCGATCACCAACTGCGTTTTGTGGTTACTGCAATCTATTTTGTCTATTCTATTGGCTAATTTTATCAGGATGAGTAAAACATGATGAGTAATAATGTAAATATCATGATGAGTAAAAGGATAGTAATGTGAGCAACGATGATTCTTGAAACTTACAGAAAACTATCACTTTACGCAGTTCCTACAAATTGATGATTAGAAATAACGATATCATGTGGAGCTGAATAGGCAAACTATCCGTTTCTTGCAAGTCATCTCAATATGACGTAATAAACATACGCCTTAGGTCGGTTTCTTGAGCCCTTATACAGTCATGT
Source organism: Atethmia centrago (assembly GCA_905333075.3). Taxonomy (NCBI): domain Eukaryota; kingdom Metazoa; phylum Arthropoda; class Insecta; order Lepidoptera; family Noctuidae; genus Atethmia; species Atethmia centrago. The sequence goes on from HG995375.1 coordinate 6,633,353, forward strand.
AGAAAGTATTGGAAAAAGGTATGCATTTTTTTTTAAAGTACGAGAACCGAAATGTACCTCAAGAATATGTTACAATGCGCCATGACAATAAAAACCGATAGGGTGTTTTCAGCATTAAACTCAAACTTGAAGCAATTACATATTTCAAATAAACCAAATACATTTTTTTTAAGTAAGAGAACCAAAATGCACGGCAAGAAAATGTTACAATGAGCCATGATATTAAAAACCGATACTGATTTTTCAACATTAAACTCAAAGTCTATTCCAAAACGTAGTAGGTTCCAATGGAGAAGAACATGCAAGAAACAAAGAGCCACGAACACTCTTTTAAATTAACATTGTGTTACAAAAAACATCATTCATGTTGAAATTATATATGTGAAAACAATGTACCTAGCAAGACGCGCACGTTCGAAGTGTCCGTAATAAAAAGATAAAATCAAAAACAATTTAAAAAATAAAATGAGTCGTGGCAGCTTCGAAATGATCAGACCCTACTGACGGCGCCCGTTCACAAACATGTACAGGGGGGTAACCATCACCTCTTATAGCAGTATTATTATAATATTACTTTACAGTGGGAAAGTGATGGAGCTATACAGGACTTATAGCTCCATCTCTTACTCACGCTGAAGTAATATTGAAATAATACTGCTATAAGAGGTGATGGTTACCCCCCTGTACTGTATAAATAGGACGTTCTGCTAATAGGACATACTGCTTTTTTTTGTTTTTTTTTACTTTTTTTTTTTGGGTGGTAAATCATGAAATAACTTCTCCCGCTCTGGGCGGAGCTCCCGGTTGTGTCAGACTCTTACTGACTAAAACCTACCCGAATGCCTTCAGGTGCCTGTGTTGCCAGGGGCCTCGGTAACCCTTTGGTACCTTCCCGCGACCCCGGCAGGCGTCGGCCCTAGTGAACCCCTACGCTTGTGCTGACGACATCTCTTTGAGGTGCGCGTGGAATACAACGCGCCGTCGACCCGGGCCGCCGTCGACACTATCGCCGCATTGTGACGTGCCCAGCACTGGGTTGCGAGAATCGTACTCTCCATGTCACCATAAGATCCCACCGGAGCTCCGTCCGCTGAGCTGCGTTTTCTCGCGGCAGCGGAGTTACGCCCCGGCGTTTCGCGCCACTCCCATACGTGCGCGAGGGCTTTTGCCTCCAGATCCCATGGCGGCAATCTGGCAAGGAGGCTCGCTGCCTCACAGGAGACCATGCGGATCCCAGGACAGGCCGGATGGCCATGACCATTTGGGCCGCGCTCAACCGGCTCGCAGCACCCAGTTGTATCCGATTTCCCACAGATGCGGCCCCAGGACCGATCCCTGTGGGACACCACACGACATCTCTTGCTGGTTCCACACAGGGAGTGTGGATGACGGTGACCGGGGTAGATGACGGCCCTGTCCGTCAGATAGGCAGGACATACCGCTCGTAGGACGATTTGCTAATAGGTCATTTTTCTAAAGTGTCGTTTTGATTTTAGGTCGTTTTGCTATTAGGACCATTTGCTTCAAGATATTTTTAGATCAGTTTGTTGGAACTCCGCAACCTTGAATGATGTAAAAAGCTTTAGTTTTTTTGCGGCTTTGCCCGCGTGTAAAGCGGACTTCTTCATATTTTTTTTAAATATAGCCTATTACACTCAGAGATAGTAGCTTTTCATTACTGAAAGAATTTTCGGGATCGGATCGCTAGTTCCGAAAATTCCCCCTACATACAAACTTACAAATTTTACTATTTATAATATTAAGTACTAGCTGCGCTCCGCGGTTTCACCCGCGTAAGTTTTGGTCCCATGGGAATATCGGATGACCTATTCTCATGAAAATCTTGTCGAATATGGAGAAGTGCGACCACAAACACCGTGACACGAAATTTTATATATTAGATTATAGAAGAAAGAACATTTTATAGACATCCGGAAAAGACCTTGATTTTTCATGTTATTTCGCAGCAAACAATCAAATATAATTTAAATTCACAATTACCTCTTTCAAACCTAAATCAAGTGGGTAAACATTTCAAAGTTGTAATCATTTTCAAAGTTCTATTTTCTTGAACTCCATTTGAATCTAAATGTTCTTTAGCTAAACATTGCGCTGTTTATTTTATAACATAAACAGAGCTCATGCCGTCTGTCTGTCCGTTATGAGTTCGCGTTACAGCAGACATTACGAATTTCAGGTTTGTTGAACTGTTTCACAAGGTTGCTCTTGTATTTGTGATTTTTGATCTTTTTAATATTGTTCTTCTTCATTTTATTGTTAGGTTGTAAACAGTCACTTCGTTTGAGTTATAGATGTCTCTTCTCGATAGAGTGGAGTGGAAGCAATTATAAACTCATAATGGTAAAGGCTAGATTTTTTTTTAATTTTCTTGCAGAAGGCTCTTTCTATTTCTTCACTTCCAAAAAACACTTCGCTCAAATGTGAAAAAGCATTTTAAAATTAAAAGTTAATCGACAAAACAAACCTTTGAAGCAGTTGACGAGTCAAAATGTTTTACGCAGGCAAAATGCCTACTATCTACTTCACACTGAAATGCAAATATTATCCCACTCTGAATTGTGAGTGCTATTTCCAAGAAAAATTAACTGTTTGAATTGATAATCTCTCTTCGATCTACGTATACGTATCTGCACCCCAATTACGTAACATATACGTAACTTTCTATCACAATCTCAATGATTTTGAAGGAAAAAGTATATTATGTCAAAATAAATCCTAAATACCAACAAAGTTTAATATAAAGTCAACCGGAAACCTCAATATTTTAAATAAATCAAAAAAAGGAAGTAGCAGTGGTGGCCCAGTGGTAACGGCCGCGACTTACGAGTTGTGGGGCATAGGTTCGAATCCGGACAGGCGCTTTACTTTGTGTAAATTATTTCATCACCACTGCTCTCAAAACGGTGAAGGATAACATCGTGAGGAAACCGGCATGTCCTAGAACCAAGATGTGATATTTACCAACCCGCACTGGGCCCGCGTGGTGGATTACGGCCCTCTCCCTCTCACAGAGAGGAGGCCTGTGTCCCAGCAGTGGGAACATTATAGGCTGATTATGTATGTATGTAAAAGGAAGTAACAAAATAGAAACTGTACGTGGATTCAAGCGGAAGCCACAATATTTTAAATACATCAAAATCAAAACTTAACAAAGATATAACCGGAAATACAGGTATTAAATCAATAAATAACATGGAAGTCAGACTAAGTACAAAATCGAAACAAGCTTAAAATTAAAATCAAATAATGGTTTGGCGCCCATGTGTAGTACCTACATTGTTGATGCACAAATAGGACGTGTGTAGTAAACGTATCATGTTTAAACAGTTCAGTGTTCAACATTAGCATATGAATCTACTACACAACCCTGTCAGTGGTTTGGCCCAGCTGTTTGAAATTCTATCTAATTTAACTCAACATTCTGAAGTCTATAAACAAGTTTTTGGACAGAATACATCAAGGCTGTACCTCAGAGGTAAACAACTTTAACTGCCTTATTTATAATGGCCGCGTGAAAACGTTAGAGACTGCCCCATGATAATTTTGAATAGTTCTACTTAAATTTCATAGAACATTGATTAATTTAAATCTGTATGTCGTTTTTGAGTTAGTTTAGAGCTGATTTTTGCAATTTTAATTATATAATAATCAAATTAGAGAGCAGTGGTCGCTCAGTGGTAACGGCCACGACTTGCGAGTTGTAGGGCGAAGGTTCGAACCCGGACAGGCGCTATACTTTGTGTAAATTATTTCATCACCACTGCTCTCAAAACGGTGAAGGAAAACATCGTGAGGAAACCGGCATGTCCTAGAATAAAGAAATCGAAGACATGTGACATCTATCAAGCCGCACTGGGCCCGCGTGGTGGATTACAGCCCACTCTCTCTCACAGAGAAGAGGTCCGTGTCCCTGCAGCATAATCAGCCTATAATGTTTCCAACATTATAGGCTGATTATGTAATCTTAAAGTTGGAAGTTGGAGTTTCTGCTGAGGTACAGAATGTTTGGATGGCGATTGAGAGCAGCGGTAAGCATTCATCTTGCGAGTGAACAAGGAGGCTTTGTTGAACTCGTCACGAACTTTTGCTAGTTTTTCAGCTGAAAACTACAAAAATCGTATACAGGGTGACATTGAAAACATGCGACAAATCGAAATGGAAGATTGTACTCATCATTATGAACAACTTTTACTAAGGGACCAAAGCTACAATCCCAAAAAAAAAACTGCTGTCCCCTACATTTATGTTCGCAATACCTCATCAAAATGTAGGAAAAGCTGATTTTTTTTTTTGGGATTACAGCTTTGGTCCCTTAGTAAAAGTTGTTAATAATGATGTATACAATGTCCCATTTCAGTTTGTCGCAAGTTTTCAATTTCAACCTGTATAATAGTAAGCTTACAAGAACAGTACAAACTTCTGAAATAAGTTAGGAATATAACATGAACCTATATTGAAAGTCTATATTATTATAGGTCCCACAATTAAAAGTCGTTTGCTTAAGCTGGTCTCTTCAGATTTAGACAGGGCTAATTTTAGTTCAACTTCAGGGAAATTAAAGAAAGATTGAAAATCTTATGTTTTTCTTCTACACACATATTCATACATTCCTTTTACTTAAGAAATAAGTTTGAGATTGTAAAAACTAAGAAACTGTCTGTTTGCTCACGAAATCTTCCGTCCCCGAGAAGTAAGACAAATAGTAGGATAACAGACGAGTAAACGTTACTAATGAAATAATAAATGGGTTTTCACCAAAGAAAAACGAAAGAAGACGGGGAATTGTGAAACTGAAAAAAGTTTTAAAGAAATTACAAGGTATGAGAGGATTAATTGCTTTATTAAAATTTCAAAGTCTTTGGAACGACAAACGTGCGAGTGTGAAAAAATACTGAATAGTAATGAGAGATTTTTAACTGTAAGAAACGTAAACAGGTAAACAAAATTAACTGCCATTATTTATAATGACCGCGTGAAAACGTTAAAGACTGCCCCATAATAATTTCGAATAGGTAGTTATACTTAACTGTCATAGAACATTGATTAGTTTAAATCTGTATGTCGTTAAATTTGAGAGCTGATTTTTGCAATTTTAATCTAAGTAACCCACCGTTTTCGTTTAAGTCGTTTAAGGTTTTACGTCGTTTTTTGGGACCATGTAGAGATGTAATCAGGTAGTCTTCATTGTGGGAAGATAATTTCCCTAAGGGTCTTGCAGATCAATAGCTACATGATATAATATTGTGGTAGGAGGTATGTGTAACACCAAAAATCGGCCACGTGGAAGAAGACTGTTGGTGTAGGTATTTTTTCGCATTTCTTATCGCGGGTTATCTGTATCTTCAATTACAAATACCCCACGGTATTTGTCTTAAAGGTAAACTCATTATTATTTATTTATATAATCACTTACAACAACAACTTATATCTATTACTGTAGGATATACTATTCTTTTTTTATTGGAAAGGAGATGAATGATGATGAGGGGTCAACGACCTAGAATGAGATGGAAGTAGGTCTTCCATCTCATCCTAGGTCGTTGACCCCATATCATCGCCTATTCCTCGTAAAGACAACTAAGTTACCGTCTGAGAGTCATCTACTCCTTCGAGTCAAAATTTACAATTTTGTGGGCCCTAAACTTCGTCACTTCCACGCCGTCGTCAGTGACGTACTTATAAATTCAAAACTTTAATTTTTAAAATACCTAGTCTACCAAGTACAGGCTAGCCACGATTAAAGCAAGTAATTTATATTTTTTTATAAGGTTATTTCAAGATGACGACGACGGGAATAAATTGCGTTATAATCTACCATCACCGGGCGTCCGGGGTAGTGACGTCCGCAGTTCCGGTTTCCGGGAATCACGTAATATTCAAGTTTTTTTAAGAAAGTAATTTCTGTTTTAGTTATTTTTAGCTTAGACAGGTTGCCTATTTAAAACCACACATACATACATTCTACCCGCTTAGAGTAGAGCTTGTGTGCAATCACATATTTAATTATGTTGTAACAAAAACTTACCTGTAGTAAACAGAACTGTTTTATTTCCTAGAACTCTGAGCTGCATTATGTTGATTGTTGTGCTGCATTAAACTTTATAAAGGCCTAAAAAGGAAGGTGAATACGATGCATTTTACTTCCCCCATTTTCACTTAAAACGAAAATAAAAAACATAACACCAAACACAAATTGAAAATTTTAATGTCCTGTCTCCTGAGTCCCGGTAACCCAATCCCGCGGCCATATTGGACGGCCTCGGGGCTCCACAACAGGATATAAATTTTACACGTAAGCCGGCTATAATGAAATGGCGGCCCCTACCTGGGAGTGGGTTAAATATGCTGAATTACGGAGACTTATGGTTAATCGGGAAGGTAGAAGAAAATAAGGTGATATTCATAATTAAGAGGTACAATTTTCTCAAGTTACATCTTCAGGCAATTAGTCAATTAGGTGCTTGTAAATAGGATTATTTACTTTGGTTTGTTATTGAAAGTAGGTTTCAATTTACAAGGGCTGTTGGGGCTCAACTTTGGAGAGGTTTAAGTCCAGCAGTGGGTTGCCATAGGGTGTATTGGTGGAGTATTTGGGTCATCTGATGTCTAAGATCTTGATAGAAATAAAGAAAAACACATTTAGGTATATGTTACTGAAACACTTGCATACAACAACGATAAGTTAATTCGAATACAATCGTAAACGTTAACGCGATAATCATCTTGATAGATGATTTCTTAGAATCCGCTGCCACTTAGAAAAGACATAATCTTGGTTTAATTTCGGGTTTGAGTCCATAGCTTACATAGTTACGGAAGGCATAAAATGACAGGATAAATGTACCGTTCTCTGTATCAACCATCGATTTGGTTGACCATCACTTGGGTTTTTATTCGAAGGATTTTTTTTACTTATAAACAGACCTTAAGTTAGGTACTTTGATGTTTTACTAAGCAATACTCTATAAGTACAATAAAGCTAGTTTAAAAGTCTAATAAAATTACTTATGCATTGGCACTAAAAACTGATCGTAACATACACAAGTGCTAGTTGCCTACAACTTTAGCACTGGGTATAGTGGGTACTGAAAAGGTTGTTATTTGTGTTTTGCAGAAGTATCTACATGTAAGATAATTATATTTACAATGTTCGTCTTTGCTACTGAACGTAAAGCTCCATTTACAGATGCATAAGTCAGATGCCGTTCAAAAATGGTAAAGGTGTAAGCAGCACGTACAATAAAATTGCACAAATAATAAATTGCACATGCAATAAAATTGCATTCAACTCTACAAGTATGAACGAATGAAACAATATTAAAAAAATCTGAGAAGACGTCCAATAATATTTTAATGAAAAAGGCCCAAATACGGGCAATACTTGAATCAATTGTACAAAGATGTGCTACTCCGAGGCAAAACTTGCATGCAATAATCGCATTGCAATATAATTGCCTTGGTGTAAGTCGCATGCAATTTTATTGAACGGTAAATCTTGCATTCAATTATTGTATGCTATTGTATGCTAAGTATGATAATAATTATTTTATGGAAATCGGACGCGTGTAATAAACACTTGCCTGCAATTCTTGAATGGCAATAAAATTGAACATGCTTTACGGCGTGCGATTATTACTCTTGAACGTTCCAAAAACTTGCACCGTGTAAATGGGGCTGTAAGCGAGATGTTTTACAGAACGAATAGCATTTCAACGGATTGCACTATTCGGTGGAATAATGATACAGTAGGTACAGAAACTAGATTTAAACAAAGCATAGTTTCAATAAAAAAATAGGATAGTACGTGTCTCACCAGGCACATTCATTGTGCCTGGTGAGACACGCACTTTGCAATTTTTTTGCTCAGGGTTCCGGAATGAATTTATCCCAAAATTTACGAAAACGGATCCCTGAATCGAAAAATGGTTTTCATAGACCCACAATATTTTTGAACGGCATATCCAACGATACTCGACACCCGACGAGAAAAAATAAAACATCCCCACTTTACGTGCACGCCTCCATTTTTTTTGCAATTTTATATACAGGGTGTCCAAGAACCTGGCGTCCAACTGGATTCCCACGATGCCCCAAGTTCTAACAGTACTCAGAAAAATATTTTAAAAAATCCACCCCATGTACTTACAGAATTATACTGATTTAAAAAAAAAAAGGGGAAATGAGCACCCTGTGACATACTTTTGAATGCTGTGACTGCTAATGCTGATAATTTCGATATTTCTTGGAGGTTTTGTAATCTAGGGTATTGCTGTGTCTAAATAGAATGTAAAAATAAAGTACTTATAGTACCATTTTAAAATAAAATATTATTTTAACTAAAGGTGATATGGAAAACTATTGAATTTCGCAACTTTGACCGACTGTAGTGTAAAAAAAATGTACCAAAATAGTATGGCAAGTGACGTCAAATTTTGACGCGTTTATTCCTCTTTTTAAAAAGGTATAATACTTACACATTAATTTGAAAAAAAAAAATTTTGATAATATTTTTACTCAACAACCCAATTTTTACGATGTCTTACAGAATTCTTAGAAAGAAAAATTTACGACGAATTGAATCTAACCTCTAAAGAATTACTATTGTATGCTCATAAAAATAACAACAGGCCTCTCAAAAAACAGGTTAGACCGTAAGGGACGGTATGTGCATGCATCTCACCATAGTGATTCGTTATTACAACAGGAGGGAGCAAGACAGAAACTATCTTTGCGATTTGCTGGTTCTTCTTTATGGTACCCCATTATTCAGGTAAGAGTGAGGGAGAAAAAGGTTAGAGGTGCGAGTGAGATAGATAGTGACGCTATCTGGGATCGTGCTATTTAGGATAACAGTACGGTCAGTACGCGTCACTGCCTCCTGCCGTTACTACGCACCTCTCTCTTATTGTTACCATTGATCACGTACTACGATTTAAAGCTTTGTTTATTGGACTCGATTACTCTTTGTGCTCTGGACTTTGAAACGAACTCTTTACGACGACCTTTGCCTGTGTTTGGACAGTTTGTGTTTTGTGTGTGCTACCATGGCGACCTACACTCCGCAAGAATACGCAAATATGCACTACATTTATGGAGAATGTAGAGGTAATGGACGAGCTGCAGCGAGACTTTACAGAGAAAGGTATCCGAGGGCTACGCGATATCCCGACCATCGAGTTTTCATTAATGTGCACAGATCACTATGTGACGGGCGGTTCCCCAATCAAGTAGCTGGTGAAGGACGACCCGTAAATGACTTCATACGCGATGAAGTTTTAGAGGCGGTGTCGGCAAATCCAAGCATCTCTGTGCGAGGAATAGAAGCTGATACGGGGATACCGAAGAGCACAGCACACAGTATTCTCCAAAAAGAAGAATATCATCCGTACCACGTACAGCGAGTGCAAAGTCTTTTACCTCGAGACTATCCGAGCCGAGTCGCGTTTTGTGAAACAATCCTGCAAAAACATCGAGAAGACGAAAACTTTATCGACAAAATTTTGTGGTCAGATGAATCAACATTTAAGAAGGATGGCTACATGAACCTACACAACTTGCACGAGTGGCATGTGGAAAATCCGCACTTGATGCGAGAAGATAGATCCCAGTACCGGTTCAAAGTGAACATGTGGACCGGTATTCTCTGTGGGAATATTATTGGTCCATTTGAGATGCCCGAGAATTTGACTGGCGAATCATATTTAAATTTTCTTCAAAATGATTTGCCAAACTTACTAGAAGAGACCCCACCAGATATGTGGTTCCAACACGACGGCTGTCCAGCACATTTTCGCGTATCCGTTAGAGAGTTTTTGGACGAGCAATACCCGAACAGGTGGATTGGGCGATCAGGAACAATCCCGTGGCCAGCCCGCTCACCTGACTTAAATCCGCTGGATTTTTTTTTCTGGGGAACTATGAAGGAGCTCGTTTATGCGAAGCCCATTAATGACATCGCTGACCTTCGTGAGAAGATAACACAAGCAGTGCAGGTGATACGTCAAAAAAGTTACTCGCGAAACATAAAGCGGTCCTTTTTAAGGAGAGTGAGAGCTTGTATTGCCGCGGGTGGTCAACATTTTGAACATTTATTGTAATAAAATATCTTTAAACTAACATTCTTTGCTTTTATTCTACTGGGAACCCATCTACCTGTGTGTATTTCCTTCTTGCTCACTCTTGGAACCGAAGTAAATAATAGTAGTAACATAACAGTTTCTAAGATAAGAAAGGGTCCGACAGTTACCGTTAGTAGGTAGGCACTTCGTAAAAATTGGGTTGTTGAGTAAAAATATTATCAAAATTTTTTTTTTCAAATTAATGTGTAAGTATTATACCTTTTTAAAAAGAGGAATAAACGCGTCAAAATTTGACGTCACTTGCCATACTATTTTGGTACATTTTTTTTACACTACAGTCGGTCAAAGTTGCGAAATTCAATAGTTTTCCATATCACCTTTAGTTAAAATAATATTTTATTTTAAAATGGTACAATAAGTACATTATTTTTACATTCTATTTAGACACAGCAATACCCTAGATTACAAAACCTCCAAGAAATATCGAAATTATCAGCATTAGCAGTCACAGCATTCAAAAGTATGTCACAGGGTGCTCATTTCCCCTTTTTTTTTTAAATCAGTATAATTCTGTAAGTACATGGGGTGGATTTTTTAAAATATTTTTCTGAGTACTGTTAGAACTTGGGGCATCGTGGGAATCCAGTTGGACGCCAGGTTCTTGGACACCCTGTATACCACTTTATCGGCATAATTAGTATATATACCCCTGTCAAATTACAGCTTTCTAAATATTCATCATCATAGTAAATTGAAATAGTATTCCATTGCAGTGTAACAATACCAAAGATAGTGTAAAAAAAAATGATTTTTGGGCAAAAGAACAATTTCTCAAGCACAACACAATAAGTCTGCTAAATAAAGCATAGCAACGACAAATTGTTCCATAGCGTTTTAAAACTTTAAAATTGAAACACTCAACTATTAATGACTTTTTAATTACAGAAGAAATTAGTTTAACTAAAACCTTTTGTTTTCATTAAATGTTAATGAGTTTTACATTGCCGTCTGAATATATTTTTTCAAACTTTTATGTAAGTAATTCACTTTCGGCAATAAAGACAAATATCTAAGGGCACATTTTAATGTCATCAGAATTTTCTTAATTTTCTTTGCGTTTTAGTAGCTTACTGGCTCGTTTGAAAACTCTATATAAACAATGGTATTTTTGTGGTTGTTCGTGACGTCAGGTTGAGGAACTATGCAAGAATATAAATAGAGCTTTAAGTTCAACAACACACGAACTGTTTATTCATGTAACTTTTACCTTTCAGCAGTAAGTTATTTTTGACATGCGAATAATGTCACGGTTGAAGCGATAGTTGAGTGACTGGTTTTCAGCTACGGATATTAGATTATAGTCCCACTCCGAAGAAATAACTGTTTTTGTGACCTATTGGTTACTGAATTTCTTCTAAACAATGTTTCAAGTTAACACAGTCAAAAAAACATAGCCTGGTTGGATATATAGGTTAGAAACGTAATTTAAATTGCTGATTAAAAAAAAGAGATGCCTCACAAGCCGAACGCTTAGGCCGATCGTGCCTCTCTATCGCTAGTTCCACGCTCTCACTTACACGCTCAGCTCAGGTGGAACGTGGCACTTTTTCGTGCGTGCAGCCGGCGTTCATCGATTTATAAAACAATATCACGTCAAAAAATACTGTACCTTAAAATCCATAAATTCCTCATACGAGTACGATATAATCTTTTGCTATTTGGGAGAAACATTTAGAATATAAACCATAGCAATTCACAGATTCTCACAATCACGATATTTTTTAAATAGATTTTAGAATTTTGTAGAAGAAAGAGCGATGTGCAAACAACAAAAGATTTTTTTTATTTTTTTGATAGACTCGCTGGATATAATTGGCAAATTTGTCGAGCATTTCAACTCGAAGTAAGTACATTTTGCAAAAGCACATGAGAGTTCAACAACTTGTTATAGAAAGCCTTCATACATTAAAGCCAGTGTGACGTAATATATAGTTCTATGTCTGAGGTAGTACTACTTCTAATACGGGCCGTTTAAAATCACAAATAATAGCTAGGGGAGACGCGTCGTTTTGTTTGTGTTTACATGTGCGACCGATACGCGAATGGGTTTGTGCACGCGAGGTTTAGCTTAAAGGGAAGTTGAGTGATTTTTGCTATTCTTAGTATTGTTGTTTGTAAAGGGTTGCATATTTACGGAAGTTAGAATATTGCACATGGAAAATCGTTGACTTCAAAATGTAAATAACCTTTTATACTTACTAAATAAAGTTAATTATTTTATTCTGGGCTTTTCATATTTATCTGCGTTCATTAAAATATTTGCAGAATCATAACTATCCATGTTCATGATGGCTATATTTCTCCAGGTGTCCACACCATGTTTCTCTTCACAATAAATCAGTTGCGTATTCTGTCATAATCATCTGCCTAGCCTATTCTCAACTATGTTGGGGTCGGCGTCTAGTCTAACCGAATGCAGCTGAATACCAGTATTTTACATGGAGCGACTGCCTATCTGACCTCCACAACCCAGTTACTGGGCAACACGATGATACCCCTTGGTAAGACTGGTTGTCAGGCTTTCGGACTTCTGACGACCCGTAAAAGATCTACAAATGACAGCCGGGACCAACGGCTTAACGTGCTTTCCGAGGCACGGAGAGGTCTTGGTATGTAAAGATGGTCACCCATCCACGGACCAACCGCGACAAGCGTTGCTTAACCTGATCGATCGACCCGTGCGGCTGTTATTACTTAGCCACAAGCCCCTCAGTAGTGCGTATTCTATGTGATATCAAAATATCCACAAAACAGATTCGTGGATCCTACAATCAAGAAATTAATTGGCTTAAGATTTATTAGAGGCCGTCAAAAACGCAACATTTTATTTTCAAATTAACCTTTAAGCCTTCTCTCTCATTCTGTCTCTCTTTTACGCGTTTCCTTGTCAGCCGTATGATTAAGGTTAGCTGCCATCAAAGACGACTTAGATTAAGATAATTCCTGTAACCGACGGTACAGATCAAAGTGAGACAAAACTGGAAATGTTCCTTAATGTCATGTCGCGAACAGAGACGGATTTATAAGATAAGTTTGTGTACATTACTGTGTTTATTCCTAGAAGCGGTATGAAGCAGGCATGTGTTATTTACTCGAATCTCCTATGATTCGATGTGGACAAGTCAACTTAGTTCCTAAAACTATTTTTATACTAAGTGTCTTAGAATTGACATTTTTATTTTTATTGACATGTATGTGAGGACTATGTGGATCATTTCAGGATCAATTAGTTTATCATAATACAGCCAGCAGTGGTGGCCCAGTGGTAACGGCCGTGATTTACGAGCTGTCGAGGACGTAGGTTCAAAGTGTTCAAACCCAGGCAGGCGCTTTACTTTGTGTAAATTATTTCATCACCACTGCTCTCAAAACGGTGAAGGAAAACATCGTGAGGAAACCGGCATGTTCTAGAACCAAAAATTCGAAGACATGCGACATCTACCTATCCGCACTGGGCACGCGTGGTGGATTACAGCCCACACCCTCTCGAAGACAAGAGGCCTGTGTCCCAGCAGTGGGAACATTATAGGTTGGTTATGATGACTTACCAACACTCGCAAGCAATTAATCCAGTCGACGCGATCTGTATTGACAGCTCACTTCGCCTGTATTCTTCATTCCAGCTGATGCTTGGGATTGAGTGTCAATCGCTATAGTACCAGCTGGAATAACAGCGCAATTCAAGTTCACTTCACCTAAGTTTTCATAGTGAGATTTAAGCCAAATAGATATGTTGGTCGGCCACAAACACTTAATGTTAATTAATACTTTAATTTCATATTAACAATGACTTATACTAGTGGCGAGTACTTTAAACTTCTCATTATAACTTACTAGCTAATATTGCCAGCTGCTTTGCCCGCGTGCATGTCCGATATTACCCCGCGAGAACGTTCTACCGGTATTAAAAGTATCTATGTGTTAATCCAGATCTATAATATATACTATCTGTGCCGAATGTCATTAAATCCTATTAGTAGCATAATACTACTGTTGAGTGTTATACAAGGTGTCGTTTTGCATCCTCGTCAATTTTCAGGAGGCTGCTATGAAACACATATATAATCAAATAAAATTACGATACCTGCTCAATAATTAATACTTACTTGTTTTTTAGTTATTTAAGTTTGATAGTATTTTAGAATACACCACTTTCACAGAACCGAATCACCCCGTTGCATATGCAGTAGTGTGTATGTAAAAGGGCAGTAACAGTGCGGTATCACACGGACCGCGTTTTAACATGCGTGTCCCACACATACCGATTTCGAAAAATGAGAAAAAAGAACTTCCTATTTTATTATTGATTTTTGTCGAGAATCATTAGTATAGTTACCCTCCTTGAATTTGACGAGGATGAAAAACGATACCTTGTATAAGCCTAACTTTTTGATCTATCAAAAAGTACTAGGCTTGCATGAATTCACAATAGTATTTCAATCATTAGTATTATGCTACTAATAGGATTTTACTGCTCAGAAATTGTGCACAACGTGTCGTGAATCTTGTATGCATGCAAACGTACTACCGGGGTAAAAGTATCCTATGTCTTATTCCAGGTTATAAACTATCTGTGTACCAAATTTCATCCACATCCGTTCAGCCGTTTTTGCGTTATTGAGTAACAAACATACAAACATTCACATTTTTGTATCAACAATAGAGGTTAATAAAGGTCTTCGCGGTAACTTCAATAAGATAAAATTATTATAACTTTACTAGCTGCGCCCCGCGGTTCCACCCGTGTTAGTCTCGACCCCGTAGGAATATCGGGATGAAATATACCTTACGACCTATTCTCATACCTACCAAATATACATAAAAAAGTTCATAAAAATTGATTCAGCCGTTTCAGAGGAGTGCGGCCACAAACACCGTGACATGAGATTATTATATATTAGATGATTATTTTTAAGATAACATTTATTGTTCGCATATGTAGTAAAATTAAACAATAGGCCACTCCACCCCTCTTCAAAGTATTATCGTCTTGTCTCATAATTAAGAAGTACCTAATTTCACCTTGAATAAATAGCCTCTTGTATTCCAAGTAGGTACTTATAATCTTGGATAGGTACGAGTATTTTGTACAATGTGCTAATGAAAGATAAAGTTTGCCTAATTTAATTACTAAAATACCTTGATAATAGAATATTTGGTATTATTTAGTAAGAAGATTTTAGTTACAACGCCCGAATAAGTTAGATTTTCAGTGAGAAATAACTAGATTATCAAAGTTTAGAAATATTTAAGTCATTAGCTACTATTTCAAGAAATAGCTTCATCAATTTCTTTTGGCTTTGAAAAATAAATAGGTATAATGAAAATGTAAGTAGTTTTAGAAAGTTTCATCGGCGTTAAAAATTGTGTTTAATTTTGAAATTGAAAGCGCAACATTAGATTTTATTTTGGATTTAAGAAAAGCATCATTACGGCGTTCTTTATTATTAACAAAATGGTGACATTTTATTATTCACTGTACTTCACTGTACCTACTTACTAAATCGATCTGTTATTTAAAACTCCAGTTTTACTTCGAGATTACAACCGGAAATAGGTACTGAAGTATGAAAAGAGAGCAACCGTTCAATGCTCAATAACAATATGTTCAATATAAGGAGTTCTAACAGCAATTTGTACATACTTTCCTCAGCTGAAATCACTTTTTAAAGATTCCATTGAGTTTATTTTCATTTCATTCATGTTAGCTATGTTTATTCGGCAGTCAGGTAGGTATCGTGTTCAAATTGAGATTCAGAGTCAATTAAAACTATTTAGGTACCTACCTAAACAGTTTAGATAAGTAGGCGTAACTTATTAGAATTACCCAATTAGATACACCTACTTATCTTCACCTACTTTGTTAATTTCGTTACAGTATCTATCTTTTATGCAAAATTTGGTTTAAATTCCAGATTTAGATTGTATTGGTTGTCAGCAACAGTATTTTTTAACTATCCAAAGTTACAAAGGCTATGAATTCAGGCAGAAGATTGACTGCAAAAATGTTAATGCTGCGTACAGACATGGTGAAGCATGCGCTGCAAACGGCTTGCCACGTATTGTGCTCGCAGTGTGCAAGGGGTGCTCACTTTCAGCACCCGTCGATGCGATGAATTTGATTGACAATGCGATTAACTGAGCCCGGAGGCATGTTTGGCAAACCATTGGGGCCTCCATCTACATCGCCACATCACCATCACCGCTGCGTAGTTCGCACGCAGCACACTGACGTCACGCAAAATCCTGCATCGCGCAAGCAGAGTTTACCGCGCAACTAGCATATATACAACATCCCGACATCAACCTTTGGGCAGTTGCCAGACACGACACCCGTCTGGTCGGAGGATCCTCCCTTTTCTATGGAATAGAGGATGTGTGAACTTTACACCCTGTGCCTCATGCCTCTATACCATATATGGTGCTTGCCTAGCAGCACTGCTTATGAAAATTCAACATCATCATCATCATCAGCCTCCAGCAGTCCACTGCTGGACATAAGCCACTTGCACGTCATTCTACTCGGTTCTCAGCAACTCTCATCCAGCTGCTTCCAGCCACCCTGCCCTATCGTTTGTTATAATAATTATACCACTTTAAATATACCAGTCTGTTACTGTCCCATTTTAGAGCATTTTGGGGCAGAACTCTTCTCAAAAGAAAGAATATTTTTCTTCACTGTCAGTCAGTAATGACAAAGATTCATGTTGTGATCTTTGTTAACAACTCTTATCAGTATTTGCGAAAAGACCCCAATTGAATTAAATAATTTCCTGGAAGTTCCTCGAGCGACCGGTGGTTATTTACATAATTCCAAACTGTTGTGAACAAAGTGATAGGTACTCTAAAGTTAATTTGAGGTACCTACGTTAGATCAAAGTACGAAGTATTCGCTCTTAATGTTCCATTAATCGGTTCAGTGATTTCCGAGATTAGTCTGTAGTTGACAAAAATGCTAAGTAAAAATAACTTAGAGAAAAAGATCTTATACTTATCTTATACTTAGTATAGTAAGCCAGGACCAGCGTAGTGTATACGAGCAGTGGTTGCCCAGCACGAGCACTGGTGGCCCAGCAAGAGCAGTGGCGGCCCAGTGGTAACGAACGTGACTTACGAGTTGTAGGTCGTAGATTCGAACCCTGACAGGCACTTTCCTTTGTATAAATTATTTCATCACCACTGCTCTCGAAACGGTGAAAGAAAACATCGTGAGGAAACCGGCATGTCCTAGAACCAAAAATTCGAAGACATGTGACATCTACTAACCCGCACTGGGCCCGCGTGGTGGACTACGGCCCACTCCCTCTCACAGAGAGGAGGCCTGTGTCCCAGCAGTGGGAACATTAGGCTCATTATACATAATTATGCTAAGCCAGGACCAGTGGTATAAGTAATCTGTTTAACCAAATGAATTTAAATTCTTTTGTTTTAAAAACCGAGTTTGTGGTTTCTCATTATTATGGAACTGCGTAGCTGTAATCCTTTACTTCGTTTGCATACAAATTCCAGTTCCCCGCTTGTCAAGTTCAGGGATAACGTTTTATTAAATCTTTAAAGATAATTATTACTTTGAATATCTTTAAAGATATTTTTGCAGTGATATTCTTTAGGCGCGTTAATGCGATTTTTGGTATGGGAAAAACTTATGGGTTTGCCACCGACATGCTAACCGCGACATGCTTAAGGGTCGTGTTGCGCAAGTTTTAAATTTTCCTTTCTGTCGGCAGTCCCCATGACGTCTTTTTTAGGGTTCCCTAGTAAATAAGGAACCCTTTTAGTTTCGCCATGTCAGTCTGTCTGTCTGTCTGACCCGACTGAAGCTCAGAGACGCTTAGTACTAGAAAGCTGTAATTTGGCATAGGTAGGTATATACAGCGTGGCGATTAGGTTATCACATTAAATAGTACAGCGGTTATTACAAGTTGTTATCAGTCTGTTAAAATAATAAAAACAAAAATAGACCTAAAAATAGAAAACTGAATTTTTCTAACAAACTAAATAGCGTAAAAATTGGCAATAAATAATCCACCCTTGATACTATTAGTTTACTGACCTGTAAAAGCGGCAACGCCGCGGCGCGCGGCGCGGGCGGCTTGGCGGCGGGCGGCGCACACGCCAAACGACAGTGAGACTAGCGGAGGGTAGGTACTTGCGCTCACGCGCGGGGCGTTGGTAATAGTTGATATCAACAATGCAACACAAACTTTATGGTATTGTTACCAAGTAATCACAAATTAAGTTTTAAAACCTCCACTTAGTTCACTTTATGCAATTTAAATTTTAAAATTTTCGAAATGTCCGCCGCGCACCCGAATGCATAATCGACACCGTCGTATGATATTATTACGGACATTTCTTAATAGATCACCATTCGCGGCTAAATTATTTAAGTTGTTGAAAGCCTGAATTATTCTTATTTTTAAATCTTCCACTGTCGTCACTTCAGTAGCGTACACTTCATTTTTTACATGTCCCCATAAAAAAAAATCCAGTGGTGTTAGGTCCGGTGACCGTGCTGGCCACCGAGTAGGTCCGTATCGGCCAATCCACTGCTCTCCGAACATTTCAGTGAGGCGCTGCCTGGCAGCCACTACTGAATGAGCAGGTGCTCCGTCAAGCTGGTACCATACCTGGCCATTGCCACCCAACGGTAGTTCATCAATGTACTCCGACACTGTGCCGTCAAGTAGTTCCACAAACTTAGGCCCATTGAGGTTGCCATTGATAAACACCGGACCGATTATGTGGTCTCCGTGTATTGCAGCCCAAACATTCACGGCAAATCGGTATTGGTGTGCGGACTCTCGGATCAGGTGCGGATTTTCTCGACTCCAGTATCGTAGGTTCTGTCGATTCCATATCCCGTTGCGCGTGAATGTACTCTCGTCTGTCCACATTATGTTGTACAAAAAGTTAGAGTCATTTTCTATTTTGCTCAGTAGCCACTGGCAGTAGGCTTCCCGGACTGGCTTATCTCTTCCTAATAAAGCCTGCACCTTTTGGTATTTGAATGGCTGTTGCTTATCTCTTTTTAAAATGTTGTGTACAGTCCTGTGGTGTACTCGAAATAGGCGAGCTGCTCTACGAAGACTTGCAGTTGGATTACGAGCGAAATAATTAAGGATTTGCTCTTCCCGACCCACGGTTACTCGCAGAGGAATTTCAACCTGATGTGGAACCAAAGATTGGTTATCACGTAATCTTTGGACTGCCCGTGTAAAAATCCGTAAATCTGAAGGACATACACGTGTGGTATTATACCTCTCTCGGTATGTTCGTAACGCCAGCGCTGCGTTTTGATAACATTCTCCATAAATCAATATCATATCGGTGTACTCCGATGACGTGAAATTGACACGAGGCATCTTGAGAACACAACACAAAAAGGAACAATAAAAGCGTCTGAATTCGCATAAACTGTCACACCACTTTCAAAAAGTTACCTACAACTAATTTTACTATTGTAATTACGTGTCCTATCACAAAAATAGGAACCGCACGAACTGTCACAACACTTAACTAATCTACAACTAATAATAACGTACCTATCCTATTTCTATTACAAATAAAACAAGAATCTTAACAAAACGTCCTCAATACAAACACCAAAAAAATGCAAATAGGCAACTGCTGTCGTGAACGAACTATCCTCAAGGACAACGGCGCGGGCACTGGAGTGAGTCACACACACACAAAACACAAACAATCGCACACGCCGCCCGCCGAAAAAATACGAAATTTGACGACACACACCGGGGTTCCCCGTCCATTTCGCGCGTAGAGATTTATGCCGTAGACCGTTAGCAGTAAGAACATTTATGGCAGATGCTTTTTATTCCCCGCTGAGGTCCTTTATTTTTTAATTTTGCGCATAGCGAACGCCTTAAACTATTAGCCGTAAGGACATTTTTCGCTTGATTTGTTTACGTCTTTTGTAATTGTTAGTAATTCCAAGTAATTCGGAATGGCATCGTCTTACATCGTTTGATTGAACTATCTACGCCGGCCACGGGTCTTTGACCTACTAGTATTGGTCAGGTGATTTTCTTTATGCAATTTATGATGTTGTTAAATACTAAAAGGGAAAAAATGGTCTCACGGGTAGAATGTTAAGTTTTATTAATTATTTTATTTATGTATGCTTAAAATACGTAATGTAGAATACGTGGTTTGAATTAATGTGATAGCTTATTCGCCACGCTGTATATATTAATCAAGCCAACAAAGTGCTAAAATAAAGTCTTGAAAATATATTTTTTTAGCGTACCTCCCTTGCACGTAATGTGGGGATGATGATTTTTTTTCTCTTGTACTCCATGGTATGGGGAACGCCACTTTTCGATTCAAGGATCCACTTGTGTTAAACGATATTAAGCATTAAAGTGCTAATTTTTGTTAGAGTTGAGTGTCCTCCCCCCCCTTCCAGCTTAACGGTTGTTTATGGAGATGTGAAAAAGTTCATGGCAGTAGTACATACAATGAATTTTAAAGGAAAACTATCACGGCTAAGTAGGCTTTACAAGTTAACGAGTTATAGTCGACCAACTTAAATTTGCAGTTGGAGAATTGACCGTTTCATAAATCGATGTATGGGAGAACGGATTTTTCTACTACAATGTTAAATTTCTATTTGGAATAAATTCGTCCTAAGTAATCCCAACTGTGGAACCTTTCATTGTGCGTGGTCCGACACGCACCTGGCCAGTTTTTTTTTATTTGATGAGTGCTTAATTAACTATCATATTTATTTCTCTATGTAGGTTTATATACTTTTACACGTCAATATTATTTAAAAACGAATCTAGTCATCTAGTTTTTAAAATATTTCGATTATGTACTCTGAGCAGAAACACTTAATTTTTTTTTTTTTTTTTTGAACTTGGCTTATTGCAAGGGTCACGTGGACCTTTCCCTGCTTCATCGGGCTTTGGTGGGGCCAGAAGGGCCTCTCACCTAGCAAAATAAAAAGGAAGTTAGGTAGTACACCTAAGGGCGTCCCATGTGGGACTCGAACCTAGGCTTAGGGCGCTACCGATTTTGAGCAAGTGGGGACTTGTCATATCTGAGAGTTATTATTATTATTAGGGATATTTAGTTTACTTGCTCCGCGCGGGCGGGTGGTTTCAAGAGACAGGGGGGAGTATTATGTTACTCTATTTCGCGGAGGTACTCGCCGTTGAGTACGGGATGTCTGTGTGGGTGTGTTCTACGGTGTAAAGTTAATGTAGAATGAAGATAGGTCGTAGTATTGGGCCATAAGGGCCATATTAGCCTGGAGATTGCCCTTAGCTGCGATGAGCTTGGCATGTAATTCATTGCTTCGAGCAATGATATTTGGATCGAAAAATCGCGCTAGCACGTCAAAAGTGCTAGGGCTGTAGGGGGCCGGGGTAGGCGCGAATGATGGCGCGGACGCTCTGGGGATAGTGGTAGCTGGCTTGGGGGCCTGTTTTAATGGCGGCGCTGGGGCGCTGAGGGGTTTTGTTTGCTGGTTTGCAAACATACCCATTGGGGGTGGTATGGAGTAGTTAATGGCCTGGGGGATGACTGGTGGGGCTGCCTGGGTGGGCCTAAGAGCTGGGAACGCTTGCTCGTGGTTCAGGCGGTTCCACGGCGTAGGGCGCTGCGGTCTTAGCTCGACGGGGAGAGCGCTACCCAATGGGAATTTGGGTTGCTGATGGGGTTTGGCGCGTGGGGCTCGGGGGCACCCGCGGTAGTTAGCGGGGTGTCCGGACTGGCCGCAAAGGACGCAGCTAGGGGGCTCGGTGCACGCGGCCAAGTCTTTGGGTCGTGCACAGTCAGCTGTTGCGTGGTCGCCTAGGCACTTTACGCACCTGGCTCGCGCGAAACAGTTTCGCTGTGCATGCCCGTAGAGTTGGCAATTGTGACACTGCCCGGGTAGTCTGTTTGGGAACGGTTTTTCAACCAGAACCCCGGTTAAGTTGCAAACTGACTTGATGTTGAGAATATCGTGTCCGGCCTTTGTGTTTTCTAGTGCGACTAGAATCATGTCAAAAGGCGCCCCGTTTCGACCGCGGTGCATGCGGTGAACTTCGATGATGGGGTATTTCTGGGCTCGGAGGTCAGCAGAAATTTCATCGATTTTTACTTCTTTAGGGATGCGTTTTATGACAACCCTATATTGACGGTCTTCACCAAGGGCGTAGGTGTGGAATGCCACCTTACGCTCCTTGAGCAGTTTGGTCAGCGAACGAAAGTCCGCTGAGGTAGGTACTTGGACCTTGATTCCCACAGCCGTAGGGCGGGCGTGGGTGTAACCGATACATTCATCGGCGCAGGCCTTGGACACTGTGGTCCATAGGTCTTTGTCGTGAATGTAGAGCGGTGGTGGAGTGGGGGCCTTGGGGGCCACGACGGGGGTCGGTATTGATCCTGCCTTGGGGGAGATAGGGCGGCTCCACGCAGCGATGGAAGGTGGGGCGAGGGCCAGCTTTTTGGCGGCCTTTTTGGCCTTTCGGGCGGCGTTAGAGCGCTTCCTCTTTCCTTCGACTATGGTGTAGTCGTCGGAGGAAGAATCATGGATTTGAGAGATGTTTACCGGGGTGTCCCGATCACTATCGCTATCGTTGGATTGATCTTCCCATTCATCCATCTCACTGTCACCGGTTGGTGCTGATGGAGTTGGGGAACAGGGGCGCGTCGGGGCCTTCGGGGTGGTGATTGGGCCTGGTGGGCCAGTGGGGCTGACAGAGCTATCGGGCATGGTAGGTAATTTGCAGTCAGCAATTTGGTTCGCATACTTCTTTTGAATGTATGGTTCATTTGTGAGAATATCCCGGATTAAAAGCAGTAAGGAACGGACGTCCATACTGAGTTATCCAGCATTTAACGGAGAGCTATATTAGCGAATAAATTATCCCCAGGTTGGGGCCTGGGGGTGTGAGGGTTGTACAACCCTCCCTGTCTGTTCGACAGGGAGGTGGGTGTGTAGTCGTAAGTACGTCAGTAGTGAGGGATTATGTAACCCTAAGGGCTATGGATCGGGTGGCACTTGGTCGAGTATTATACCCCCTACTCACGCGTCTACTCAATCCCTGAGCAGCAGCTGGAGCCGGAAGATACACAATCACTGATTATTATCACGTAAGGTCTCTGCTTACAAAGTCAGAATTTTCACTTCTTTGTTTCGCTGGAACACTAAACAATGTCACTGATCAATGTCTACGAACAAATAAATCACTGTAATAATTACGCGCACAAGTAATTTAGTTACGCGGGCGCGAACCGGTTTCGCGCCTTTTCTAACGGCACGCTTCGATGCGTGGACACTAAGCTAACCGACGTCGACGAAAGCGCGGGAAGGGCGAGGGCGATGGGTCCTGGCGCCGCTCTGGGTCCGGGTTGGAGTGGATGTTCTTCGATGCTTCTTCGTTGGCTGGTGGCTAGCTTTGGTTTACGCTGTCTTGATTTAGGTTCTGATGCGGTTATATCTTAGTCGTGATTTATTAGTATTGGCGGGTGTACGTGCTACCGAAACGGAGTTCAGTCGCAGTATGATTTTTTTTTGGGAAACACTTAAAAAACTCAGTCTCTTTTAAAGTCCAGACGTTATCAGATAATGTGAAGACCATGTGGATTTGTGTCTGAAATGGTCGTTTGAATATTAGGTACTATATTGTGTGCTTGACAGTATCTTTATGCCTGTATGGTAGGTACCTAACTAAATGATGTAGCCATAAAAATACTAAATATAAATATAATTAAATAGTTATTTGTAGTAGGTGCCTATATAATTAATAATAATTAGAATAAGCAATTCCATTTATAAGTCTAAATATAAACGGAATGGATTAAGTAAGTGGTTAAGTTTTTTTGTAGTAGCATCTAAAATTTACAATAACATATCTGTAGACATTTTAAATACCAAGGAACTCCCACTATTCAAATATAAATTGCGTAATTTCTTTTAATTGACAATGGCGCCGATTCCCTTGTTCACAAACTAAACTAAATTTAAGTTCAGTGCATCTTTCTCTTTCTATTTCATTAAGAAAAGGACAGAAGATAAATTTTAGTTTAGTCCTGTCAAATTAATCAGCGCTTGACGTAAATTGACGTAATTTTAGTAGGCAAGTTTTTAATCACGTCTAAACTTGTATGGAGTAGTAACAGACGCTGATTAATTTGACAGGACTAAACTAAAATGTATCTTCTGTCCTTTTCTTAATGAAATAGAAAGAAAAAGATGCACTGAACTTAAATTTAGTTTAGTTTGTGAACAAGGGAATCGGCACCCTTGTCTTCTACACGATTCAAGATATTCTTAATAATTAGTACCTACTACAATCTGTCACCAATACTATGTACAATATGTCACTAATTCCCAAAATACAAGCCCTGGCTTGGTTTGGGTTTCAGTTTTAGTACCTTATGTAATCATTGTATGAATATTGTAGCTATGTTTCAAATTCTTGTGAATGCTTTTTGTGTAATAAACTTTTTACTTTTTTTTTATTATTTTTGTAAGATTTGCTTTATATGTGATAACTAAATTTTTTATACTGCATGTTGACATAGTTTATTATTGTATGCATACTAGGCAGGATATAATGGATCTGTAATGTACCTAACATCTGTATTATAACTTATGCCCACAATAAAAAAGATTTGATTTGATTTTATTAAAGATTTGGCACTCATTTAAAAATTGCAAAAGCCTAGTTTCAAAAGTCAGTTTCTTTTTTTAATGGAAAAACGCCTTTCTTGATTCAATCTAGTTTATCCATTAGTTTGGGTATCACAAGAATGTGCTATAAGAAGCTTTTTACATTTGGAATATTTTTCAGAGTGTAGGTAATGAAGAGAATAATAAAACTTGTTTGTAGACTAAATCCGGTATTTAAAATAATTTTATTTGAAAGCTTTAAAACAGTAAAGCTTTTTTTGTGCGGTGAAAAATTATCAAATAACTTCTCCCGCTCTGGGCGGAACAGAAGGGTGTGTCAGACTCTTACTGAATAAAACCCACCCGTGTGCCTTCCTTTGCCTGTGTTGCCAGGGGCCTCGGTAACCCTTTCCAACTTTCCCGTGACCCCGGCAGGCATCGGCCCTAGTGGACCCCTACACTTGTGCTGTCATCTCTTTGAGGCGTGCGTGGATCACAACGCGCCGTTAACCCGGGCCTGGTCCTGATCGGACGGCGAGTTACCCATCGCTCACCATCAGCAAGCCCGCGCCTACGGTGGCCGGAAATCGGCCTGAGATTCCCGACGCACAGGGCATCTCCTGAGGCGGCTAGGGGCGTGACGGCGCGAACTTTGCCTCTCCATCACTCGTCCCGCCTTTTCCTTCGCGAGCATTACTGCAGTAAAGCTTAAGATCTTAATTTGTTTTAATAAAAAATGTCGTTCGACAAGAAAGAATAACGCTTATCCGGCCACAATTCGTGAAATACAAAATACAATGAAAATAATGATCTATCAACAATAGTGTGTGCTTACGGCTAAGTAACAACATCCGCACGGGTCGACTATGATTTCCACGGTCGGCCTGTGGATGGGTAACCATCTTTACATACCGAGACCCCTTCGTGCCTCGTAAACCGTCGTCAGATGCCCGAAACTCTGACAACCAGTCTTACCAGGGGGTATCGTGTTACCCAGTAACTGGGTTGTGGTGGTTAGACTGGCAGTCGCTCCATGTTAAATACTGGTATTCAACTGCATCCTGTAAGACTGGAAGCTGACCCCAACATAGTTGGAAAAAAAGCTAGGCAGATGATGAGTGTATGCTCACGGCTGCACCAAAAAGATCCATTTCAGCAATTAATTGTTACCAAATAAATTAAGATGTCACATGTCTTCAAATTTTTGGTTCTAAGACATGCCGGTTTCCTCACGATGTTTTCCTTCACCGTTTTGAGAGCAGTGGTGATGAAATAATTTACACAATGTAAAGCGCCTGCCTGGGTTCGAACCTACGACCAACAACTCGTAAGTCGCGGCCTTTACCACTGGGCCACCAATGCTCATGCATGTGTGCTCATGCATGTGACATCTATCAACCCGCACTGGGCCCGCGTGGTGGATTACGGCCCACTCTCTCTCTCACAGAGAGGAGGCTTGTGTCACAGCAGTGGGAACATTATAGGCTGATTATGTAAATAAATTAAAGATGATGTAAGATGCTGGCATGGAGGGCAGCATCATTTCTGTTAATTGCAACATAGGTACAGTTATCATGTATTTGCATGGTAATTGAGCTTTTTAATAATTAAGGTCGTAATTCTCATTTGACTCTACTCAACTTTAGTGTTGATTGCACAACAGGTCATTATGATCAGCCTAAAGTAGTGTACTGCTAGACATAGGCTCTCCAATGACATGTCATTCAGCTCGATTCTCAGCAACTCCCATCCAGATACTACCAGCCGCCCTGCGAAGATTGTTCCTCCACCTAGCCTGAAGCCGTCCCACCTTACGTTTGCCAATTGGCGGTCCACTCAAAAACACATGTACACCAACTGTTATCGGTTCTATGACTAATATGACCAGCCCATTGCCACTTCAGCTTGCTTATTCTGTGAGCTATGACAGCTTCGGTTCTCTGCCGGATCACCTCATTCTGGATTCAATCTCTCATAGAGATTACAACACAACATGCACAACATGTCAATTCAAAGACCTTAAGGCACGTGTACTGTACGCTGTATGGCTCTATACAACACTATATAGCTTCAGGCCGCGACTTCATCTGCGTGAAATTTCGGACCCCGGCCCACCGCGTCGCACCGCATCGCCCGCCCGCGCTATTACTTCGTATTCGCTTAGCGTCCTTTCTGCCTTTTTTTCTTTTTGCTCGGCTCCCAAGGATCGTAGCGTGATGTTAAGTAGCATTTAACCTTTCTCAAGAATTGGGCTATTATATGCAAAGAGAATCTTTCGAATCCGACTGGCAGTTCCAGAGATCATCGTGCATCAACCTTCGATTTTACCCGTGTTTTATTTGACTAATTTGAACAAAAATGGTTATTGTGACTTAACTATAATATTTAGACACATACTCCGCGGGTTTTTTTGTGGGTAATGATGACTGCTATAAATATGTTGTACATTATTTTTATGTATCATTAATAGTTTTCGCAACTCATGCTAAATAGTGGCTTTTGTAGGCAATTTTTTGATACCTTGGGTTACATTATTGTAATTTTCGTAGGGATCTCTATTTTTTAATATAGAATACGGCCTCTGTTACTTCCTGATAATTTAGCTTTCTATTGGTGAAAAAATTGTTAAAATCGGTCCAGTAGTTTCGGAGCTTATTCGGTACAAACAAACAAACAAAAAATCTTTCCTCTTTATAATATTAGTAGAGATTGGTGTCAGTCAAACTAAATTGTAAAGCATTTCATGTTCCCAACCCAATTAAAATGCCTTAAAGGAAACACGTTATCATTATATGTAAATTTCGGCAAAGACGAAACATTATGTGTCAAGTTAATCTTGCGTCTTTGATCAAAGATTTATCCGTGTAGGCGTTATACCTACATTTATAAGAAAGTGTATGATACCTTTAATAAGTACCTACAATAAGTAAAGGCTTCGAAAATACCTGTTCTAATTTGGAATTGATATTTCCAATCTACGGAAAATCGTTTAAATAAGACATCTACTCTGTTTCGTAATGAAACCGTAATTTTCTATTAAAAGCAGGATCTCTCGCGTTCTCTGATGTTGACGTAAAGCTACGAACAAGGGAAACGAAAGTTACTACATAAGTTAAAGATAATTCATTAACGAGTTTATTTGTCACACCCTTTACTTTTTATACAGCGTGAGGGCAGTGGTGGTCCAGTGGTAACGGCCCCGACTTACGAGTTGTATATCGTGGGTTCGAAACCACGCAAGCACTATTCTTTGTGTAAACAATTTCATCACCATTGCTCTCAAGGCGGTGAAGGAAAACATCACGAGGAAACCGGCATGTCCAAGAACCAAAAATTCGAAGACATTATGTAGAAGACGTATACTTATTATACAAATATCGCCTATATAACTAAGGTAATAAAAAAAGTGGGGATGCATTCGACATAGTACTTGGCATAAATCGAATTAACTTAGCAGGGTACCTAATCTGTCGCGGGAAGGTACTAAAGGGTCACCGAGGCCCTTGGCAACACAGGCAACGGAAGGAATACGGGTGGGTTTTAGTCAGTATGAGTCTGACACACCCTCCTGCTCCACCCAGAACGAGAGAAGATATTTGATAATTTCACACCCAAAAAAAGCCTTGTAAACAAAAAATAACAAGATCACTTTTAGCGATAAGACCGCCCATTTGTCACCCTTTATCTCTAATTCGCATGGTGTACATACCTAATAAAGAGTTAAGGCTCCTACATACTGGCGCGACTTGTCGCGCGACGCGACGCGACACAAAGACACCGCGTGTAGCGCTACAAGCGGTGCCTTTGTGTCGCGACGCGTCGCGCGACAAGTCGCGCCAGTATGTAGGAGCCTTTAAAGAGTGTTCTATTACGTACACGAATTCTCTAAACATTTCCCACACAAGATACACCAATGTCGTAAGAAGGGCAAAAAAAACATGAACAGACAGAAATAAACTCCATGTATCACTTCTATTGTAAACACATCACCATTATATACACAGTCTGGTTGTAAAACTGTGTCGGTATCATTAACAGCCTGTGTTCCGCAACTTCCTGAGATTTATTGCTAAACAATGTGTCTTATTAAAAAAATAGAGGCCTCGCAGATATAATGTCGGCCAGGCGTGGCGGCTGAGGTGAATTTGATTCCTACCTTGTACACTATCAGCAGAGGTACAGTTACGAGGATAAATACTTTACAGTTACGCAAAATTAAAAACATTTTTTCGTGAAATAACAGTTGCAACTTTAAAAAAAACGGGCCAAGTGCGTGTCGGGCCATGCACAATGAAGGGTTCCGTAGTTGGGGTTAATTTATTCCAAAAATAAACTTAACATTATAGTTGAAAAACATGTTCTCCGATACATCGATATAGGTCACGGTCAATTCTAAAACTGCAAATTTATGTTGATCGACTATTACTCGTTAATTTGTTAAGCCCACTTAGCTGTGATAGTTTTCCTTTTGATTTCATTATAAGAAC
Organism: Atethmia centrago; assembly: GCA_905333075.3. Classification (NCBI taxonomy): domain Eukaryota; kingdom Metazoa; phylum Arthropoda; class Insecta; order Lepidoptera; family Noctuidae; genus Atethmia; species Atethmia centrago. The sequence goes on from HG995375.1 coordinate 6,662,626, forward strand.
TAGGTACTGCCATGACTTTTTTCACATCTTTATAAACAACCATTAAACTGGCAGGGGGGGGGGGGGGGCTAACAAAAATTAGCACTTTAAAACTTAATATTACACAAACGGATCCTTGAATCGAAAAATGGTGCTAAGCGTCTCTGAGCTACAACGAGGACAGACAGACGGACATGGCGAAATTATAAGGGTTCCTTGTTTACTAAGGAACCCTAAAAAATACTTATTTCAAGTTCGTAACACCATAAAATATCCATCATGTTGTGTGATGTTGATGTGTTTATGAGATAATCTCTTTTCAATCTGGCGTAACTGTACATTAATGAAGTCATGGAAATTAATCAATGTTGTATATAGGAAAGAGGGGGAGCAGTTATTACCATAAACCAGGCAAGAAACAGACTCAGAGCTGATGCTAAAAATTTCCTGACGGAAAACTCAATGACACCATGCCCGCTCCGGGGAATTGCACCCAGGATTTATTCAGCAGTTGCACTTGCAGGTCTTCCATTTTGTTTTTGTTTTCCCTATTATATTATTTTTTTTATGTTTTCAGGCTTTTGTTAGTTTTATGTCTTTTTTATTTACTGTTGTATTTCCTGTGCGTGTCCCAAATAAATATTTTTTCTTTCTTTGTGACAACTAGATCAACTAGGTAGTACTAATAACACCATTTAAAGTTTGCATGAGATCCACCTTTAAGTTTCAAAATGAAAACTAACCTCATAAACCTAACTCACTAATTGTCACAGTCGTTAAACTAAATAAATGGAAGCTCCTGAAACTACTCTTCCAGAACAAAAATCCATAATTTCCTCCTAAGTGGCTCAAATTATGAGAATATTACCACTCACTATGCATACTAAACAGCCACTTAATATTAATAATTCCACGAAATCAAACTTTAAACGTGACTAAATTTACAATTTATTTCTATTCAGGGGTTATCGGAAATAAACGATTGAATGGACAGGTAATTTAGAAGAAAACCTCCTTTTCATGATATTGGTACCTTTTTGACTAGACTGGGATCCATCCTTTATTTTTTATTTTTTTGTAAGTATTTATTAAGGTTCTTTGAAATTGCTCCCAGTTAAAAATAAGTTTTTTTTATTTATGTTGTTCTCTGTGATTACTTTAATATTTCCAAGATTATTATCTATAGGTATATATAAAAATAAAATCCCTATTTCCCTTGATCACGGCCTCACGCTAAAACGGCTTAACGGATCTGGATGAAATTTAGCACATGGGTACCTACACAATGACTTCAATTAAGACACACAATACTTTTTGTTCCGATATTCCTACAGAATCGAGACTTCTACGAGTGAAACCGCGGGTGCAGCTAGTTTTGTAATAGATGAATTTATGTAACTATATCAACAGAACAATAGGCAAATTAAAAGTTTACATGGCCACAGATGTATTCTTCGTACTGCAACTTTGACTTTGGTAGAACCATTTAAAATCGATGATGGAACTGTAAAAAAAATAGAAATAAAGTCAAAAGTCAATCGCTTTCATTTTTGACGTTGCCAAACCTTAACGACAGGAAATTGTCGCAGTAACTGAGTTGAAAAAACCTGTTTATTTAGGCAAAATGGTTGGAATTACACTGTGAACCGTAAAAAACAAACACTTAAAATACCCCTATAAAAATCTTACATATTTAACCTTCATTAAGTTTGGTCCCTTATTTTCCCTGAAAAAGCAGTTTCAGCAAAAAAGGGTCGTAACATTTATGCTGTAAATTGCTGTAATTAAGGTAGGCAAGGCATTTAGCATAAAAGTGGCACTAAACTTCTTGAAATGCAACCTCTGGTTATCTTTTCCTTATACTAATATAGGGGTAGGTACATTGCTACAATCCTACGACGTTTTGGTGCGTAGAGGTCCAACTGTTTGCTACGCAGATATTTCGGGAAATCGTAGCACTGTCTAAGCGTCTACGGATTTCAGAAGCGATTCGGTGGTTTTATACGGTACTAGCTGCGCCTTGCAGTTTTACCCGCATCAGTCTCGATTCCGTGGGAATATCAGGATTAAATGTATTTTAAATCCTAATCCAGGTTATGGTCTACCCATTTGTCAAAATTCATCCAAATCCGTTCAGCTTTTTTAGCGTGAGAGCATAACAAAGTAACAAACTGACTTTCGCATTTATAATCTTAGGTAGGATAGGATGCCGGGGTCGCGGGTAGGTACTAAAGGGCTACCGAGGACCCCTGGCAACACAGGCAACGGAAGGAATACGGGTGGGTTTTAGTCAGTAAGAGTCTGACACACCCTCCCCGCTCCGCCCAGAGTGGGAGAAGTTATTTGATGATTCCCACACAAAAAAAAAAGGTTTTGCATGGTAGTTTTATACCGAAATGGTAGTTGTAATATACTTAACTTTTCCACATAATTGCACTATTCAAAATCAGAAATTAGCTACTTTAAAAATAAAAAACTGCTATATCGGTATAAAAATATATTAATTATAGTAACCAACTATAATTAATATAGGTAAAACATAGTTACGATAATTACACAAAATCATTAAACATGGTAGATTAATATTGTGACACTTACTAATTACCCTGGCTCTACTCCGCAGCTCAAACCCAGAGTATCATCAATCCATCAAAAATCCCTTCCAATATATTGATCAATATAAAATATTATGTTTATTACATTTTCCCAACGGTAGTGCTAGCAAACTTCAAACATCCATTAGTTGATCACAAATTCGCAGAATCATCGCATTATACTTGGGTAGCTTAAGAAATAAAGAGCCAGAAAAAACGTTGAATTTGCGAATGGAATAAAATCTTAGCCTTCTTTTTTGGTTTGTAAACACTTTTTAAAAATGATACAAACTACATGATACTACAAGTAACAATGATGGCTGAATAATTATGCAGCAAACATCATCATCATCATCATTTCAGCCGAAAGACATCCACTGCTGGACATAGGCGTCCCCCAAGCACCGCCACTTCGACCGGTTTTGTGCTTCCCGCATCTAGCGGATTCGTGCGTCATTCACAAGGTCATCGGTCCACCTTGTCCAGCTTGTCAGCTTGTCAGCTTTCCAAAGCTACGTCTTCCGGTACGCGGTCGCCGCTCCAGAACCTTGCGGCCCCATGGGCGACCTGTTCTGCGAGAAATGTGCCCTGCCCACTGCCACTTAAGTTTGGCAATTCTTCGGGCTATGTCGGTAACCTTGGTTCGCCTGCGGATCCCTTCATTTCTGATTCGATCACGTAAGAAAACTCCAAGCATAGCCTTCTCCATTGCCCTTTGCGTGACGGGAACCAAGTTTAAACTACATAGTTACTACATACACATTAATTCCAAAACGTTCCAAAATAAGTTTATCCCAAAACAACCCAATAGAAAGACAAGGTCGGGGTCGCGAGAACGATCCCCATACAAATTCAGATTGGTATATGCTATTCGCAACAGTGGATTTCGATACCAAGACTTTCGTACTAGCTAACCATTCAAGCAGTTTTTCGAATCAGCGTGTTCGCGGCAACGTCTTTCGATATAGCGGTTTTCGACTGAATGTATTTTCGAATTGGCGTACCACTCATAAAGTTTTTCGAAATAGCGTGCGTCGCTATAACGTCATTCGAATCTTCATATCAATCCTACATAAACTACCTAGTCGATACTTTCATAGTTCACAGTCAATATTTCTACCTAATCAATACAAAAACCATAATTGATTTCCTCCTAAGTAAGTAATTACCCGCTTCTGAGTTTCTGAGGATGAAAGATTAATCTCTATCAATCTGGAACCTACTTCTGAGTGGATTATAAGTAGGATGGTGTTACCGAAAACTAAGTATGCTAACATCATCTGCCTAGCCTTTTCCTAACTATGTTGGGGTTAAGATTAATCTCTATCAATCCGGAACCTACTTCAGAGTGGATTATAAGTAGCATGGTGTTACCGAAAACTAAGTATGCTGACATCATCTGCCTAGCCTTTTTCTAACTATGTTGGTGTCAGTTTCCAGTTTAGACTGGATCCGGTTAGGCGGATTCAGCTGAATACCAGAATTTTACATGGAGACTGCCTATCTGATCTCCATCCCAGTTACTGGGTAATACGATACCCCTTCGTAAGTCAGACCAGACGGTTGTCAGACCGAAAACTATGCTGACAAGGTAGAAAATTCGTGAAATAAATGTAGATGTGAAATAATAATGGTAGGTGAAACACACAATGAAGAAAAAAAAATCTAAACTTTTTTTTTGCTATAACGAGCATCTACAATTTTCTTACGCTCGTAGTACTTAGATTGCATTATTAAGAGCCTCCTCAAGTAACAATAAACCTGGGTAGGCTTGCTGATACGAGTAGCCATAATTTTTTAACTTGATATTATTGTAGCTATAAAAGCTCGTGCCGACACAAGAAAAGAAATTACCTTCTTCTCTTGTATGCCACTTTATTGCTGTCGTTTTCCATATTGTGTTCCATATTGCTGCCAAAGTGTTGCTGACAGTTTTTGTAAATAAATGAAACTGTATCTATACTGTAATTTTTCTACCGTGGCTTAACGTGGCCACATACAGAGCCCCAAGCAATGTGAGAAGTAAATATCTTTGACATGAAAAGGTTTTTTCCGATAAAAAAGAATCATCGGAATCGGCTGAATTAGTAAAGAATTATCTCTGAACATCATTTAAAAAAATATACCGACGAATTAAGAACCTCCTTCTTTTTTTGAAGTCGGATAATTATAAAATAGGCTATATTAAATAGCTTACTCAAGTTCTTACTATAAAAACAAACGCCCATCGTTATATTCACGTTAGTGGTTACTTCTTACGCCAAGCATATTCTTTAGGAAAATGTACGCACTGCAGATTTTATTCTGAAAGTGGAATAAGTTGCCAAAAAATATTTTTAAGAAATGACCGGGTACCATGTAGCACCTATAAGTTATAACATTTTATAGTATTTAACTTAATTTTAGTATTAAAAAAAGCAGACAAATTTTCTCGCATAAATAATTATACCTGTATACATATTTATTATAAAACTTATCCTTAGTAGCATATAATAATTAGGTATTTTCAATACTGGCCAACTAAGCCACATTACCAGATTTCCTAACACATATATATTTCCTTCCAGTGACAAAGTGTACTTGTGACGAGTGATGTATAGTGAACAGTGATCAAAATGGACAAGAACACGGCCGAAGCCAGCAAGGGCGGTCAGTTGTGCGGGCAAGTGCGTCGGTTCCGAGACAAAACGCCCGATTTGTCGACCGATTTATCGTTCGAGGAGTTGAGGAATAAGTTCGATACAAGTGCGCCACGTGCGGCAAGGAACGAAATCGCTTCGAACCCTGCAACGCACGGCAGCGCCACTCGCCAGGTGGTCAGTGGCAAAATCTTCAAGAAGTGCAAGAGTGCCACTTTTCAGATAGATGGCGCCACATACACTATTGGTAAGTGAGGTTCGAGTTAGTTCAGTTTTCCGCCACCTGTTTAAGGGTGGCGCTAGTAGGATGTTTGCGGAGCTTTGTGGAAGCTTTTGATACGGCTCTGTTTTCAGATAATTGTGTCTTTATACAAGAATAGGTTGAATATTGTGCGGTATTCAGGATATGATTTATCTTTATTATTTTTTTTTATTCTATGCCAAAAGCCGACAAAACTTTATTGCTATTTTTTTTTTTAAATAACAATACTTGCAGATTTGAAGGTTGTATGGTAACAATTAGGTAGATATAAAGCTTGTTATCACTATTAAAGTGGAAAGTTGCAATCACAACAAGGCATAAAAATAGTACCTACTTCAACACATAATACTTTTATAACCAGAAATATGTAAAAGTTCTACAGATGTGATGAGATACAATATAATCATTTTGTAGATAATTTTATAATAATATATAATCAATAGGTATAATAAATAATAATAAAATAATATACAAATGTTTATTGAACAAAAAGCCTACATACTAATACAATGTTATATTTCGAGTATAAATAACTAAGTGGCTTATGCTATGCACAACTCATTGAAACCCTGATCTCCAAACTAGGGGTGACCCTGTATCTTACAGATCAGAAAAAGGAAATAAGGTTGCATCATTACTTTATTATGATTACTTATTTCTTTATTATTAGAATGTGATAATAAATAGTAATGACTACTCGTTGGTCTAGCGGTCACAGCACTAATGCTGGTCATGAGGTCCTGGGATTGATACCTGTGTTGGCCAAAGTCATATTGGATTTATCCATGAAGAATTTCTCAGTAGCAGCCCGAAGTCTGGTGTTGTGCCCAATCTATATAATCAACTCAGCCTATCGCCGTCTACTGCTAGCCATAGCCTTCGCCCGGGCTACGTCACAGCACCCTGTCTTCCACCTTCCGCATCCAGTCGGACCCAGCCACCTCTTAAGGTCGTCGGTCCACCTAGCTGGGGGACGTCCTACACTACGCTTGCCAATTCGTTGTCTCCGCTACAGAACTCGTCTGCTCCACCGGCCATCGGTCCACTGTCACTTCAGTTTACTTACTCTAGAAACTATGTCGGTAACTCCGGTTCCAGAGTTGTGCCCGATTGATAGCACTAAGCTCACCCCCTATTACAAGGGCCTTAAACATAACTGCTGATATGTGTGTGTGTACTATAGTTATATTTTGTGGCAATTATTAATGCTTGGCCATCTGGCAAAGTTTTTAATAGCTATAGTTTCATCCTGAGATTTTTCAGTAAATGTTTAGTTAATTTTGATAATTGATTTTTAACTGATAGGTCTTGACATTTACAATTTTTGCATTTAGAGTAGGTATCGATACAGTTTAGTATATCTTGTTAAATGACTAGATTTACAACTTGAGCGCGCAAGCTAGAACTGAAAGTTTAATGGTTGCAACCAGTCGGAAATACGCGTCAAAGATGGGGTTGATTGTACTCGTAATCCTAAAAACCCGCGGCGCTAAGCTCTAAACCGTGTTCGTGGTACAGGCTTAATCAGGAAAAGGCTAACTAATGCTGACGTTAATTAGAAATCTACAGGTTTAAATTAAATTAACAATGCATATTGATAATAATAAAAGAAATTATCTGGATCATAATTCCGAAGCGATGTAGGGTAGATATCTCCACGGGTTACTAAAATTCCGATACTAAACATCAGACGTTAATTGATCTCAACACATATGTTATTATTTGGTTGGAGGAATAAAAACTAGAAAAAAAGGCTGGCTAGATGGACTTTCCTACAACAAAACATAAGCGAATAAGTAATCGAGCCACAAGTCTGAAGATAAAATGAGAATGGAAATATAAATAAGAAAATTTGCATACCACTTCTAGTTAATTAATTACACAATACAGTAACAAACATAAATAGGATAAAAAAACAGACTGGGTACTAATATAATATAAAACTTCGGCGTTAGTGACCTAAAAAAAAATATGACCTCGGCCGGAGCGATGATGAGGAATCCGCTCCCAGACTAAAGTTTCTGATAATCAAAAATATTTTTTTCATTCAAAAGAAAATACATAATGGCAGGACCGGACTTGCAAATAAGGTTGAATATGTGATGATTACAAAGAGGTTAAATACCAAAAAAATATTGTAGAATTAATAATTCTACAGTATGTACCAAGCGAGGTCGCTGAGCGAGTACTCTCTTTGATAGCTCTTGTCGCTGCGACAAACGAGTACTCGCCGGCGGTATGTCATTAAGCATCATTGCGAGCCAGCGATTAACTATTAATAAATGTATCTCTTTTATTTGATACTTCAAGCATACGAATGTACAGAGATGGACTAAATCCCATAGGCATTTTCTACCAGTCAACCTTCGGGTGATTCAGAGACACAGTGATAGGTGCAGTAACGAAAATTTTGGAATGAATATATATTTAAATATAAGGTTATACATACATACCCATTAAAAACATTAAGTATAATGTATATACCTACATAATCAGCCTATAATATTCCCACTGCTGGGACACAGGCCTCTCTGTGAGAGGGAGTGGGCCATACTCCACCACGCGGGCCCAGTGCGGGTTGGTAGATGTCACATGTCTTCGAATTTTTTGTTCTAGGACATGCCGGTTTTCTCACGATGTTTTCCTTCACCGTTTTGTGAGCAGTGGTGATGAAATTATTTTCACACAACTAAAGCGCCTGCCTGGGTTCGAACCCACGACCTACAACCCGTAAGTCGCGGCCGATACTACTGGGCCACCACACTGCTCTCAATATATATGTATACCTATATAAGACCAAATAAATACACGAATATACTGAAAAGATAAGATAAACAATGGGAAAACATTACCGTTTTGATGATACTGCCAACTTCTTACGAATGTGCTCACGAACTTTAACTTCTACTTTCACGGGGCCTTTTTTTTGGGTTGGAAATTATCAAATAACTCCTCCCGCCTTGTGTCAGACTCTTACTCACTAAAACCCACCCGTGTTCCTTCCGTAGCCTGTGTTGCCAGGGGCCTCGGTAACCCTTTCGGACTTTTCTGCGACCCCGGCAGGCATCGGCCCTAGTGGACCCCTACACTTTTGCGGACATCTCTTTGAGGCGCGCGTGGAACACAACGCGTCGTCGACCCGGGCCTGGTCCTTATCGGACGGCGAGCTACCCATTGCTCACCGTCCACAAGCCCGCGCCTACGGTGGCCGGAAATCCGCCTGGGATGCCCGCGCCTACGGTGGCCGGAAATCCGCTTGGGATTCCCGACGCCCAGGGCGTTTCCTGCGGCGGCTAGGGGCGAGAGAGCGCGAAATTTGCCTTTCCCTCAACCAGAGGGCAGACGTCCACCGTATGCTTCACCGTGTCCTCCCGGCGATCCACACAGTGGTGACACCCGGGCGTTTCCTCCCGCCTTATCCAACACAGGAACCTTCCGAAGCTGCTGTGTCCGGTGAGAACCTTTTCACGGGGCCTAATATAATCTTTTGTAGGTACGTTTGTTGAACGAGAAAATCGTTGATAGATACTCGCTTCCTCGTCGGCGGGGGATGGAACAGTGGCCTTATTATTTCAATGAATCGTGATTATTGCGTGCTTCGCTACGCATTCTACGGAACCACAATATCTGATATTTGTTATTCAATGGATTTGATTTATTATAATGATTAGGTGATATTGATCATTATATGAACACGCATGTAAGTGTATTATGATTAGGTGATTTATTTATTTATTATGACGCTTTGTGTTGGAACTATTATGTCATTATAGATACTATCTCTTAATGTGTGGACCTCTCTCTACCGTTATCTACAACAATAACTGTTGTAGCTATAATGGCAGAGGGAGTAGGTGACGTACGACGTACCTATGCATTTCCAAACAGTTATAGATTTTTGATTATTTGGCTCATTGAATAATACCTGATAAAAATAATATATAGGAAGGTACCCTTATCTTAGGTATCTACTTTTTTCCGACTATCATATTAACAATCTACATTTGAAAGGATGTCAATGTTTGTTAATTTATTTTTGATACAGACCAATCAATCTGCCTAGCCTTTTCCCAACTATGTCGGGGTCGTGTTCCAGTCTATCCGGATGCAGCTGCCTATCTGACCTCCACAAACCAGTAACTGAGTCATACGATACCCCTTGGTAAGACTGGTTGTCAGCCTTTCGGACTTCTAACGATCCCTAACGACTGTCAAAGATCCACGAATGACAGCCGGAATCAACGACTGAACGTACTTTTCGAGGCACAGAGGAGTCTCGGTCACCCATCCACGAACCAACCCCGGCAAGAAATTAAAATGAAAATCAAAAGTCATTTATTCAAACTAGGCACTTTTAAAACGTCAAAATTACATAAGACAGTCCCTCAAAACGCTCCCCACAACACGTGTGGAGTGTTGCACGTCACCAAACGGGAAGAAGAATTGGCGCAACAAACTCCCCAACAGCATAGCTTAACTTGATGAATCGACCAGTGCGGCTGTCAATACGTAGCCACGAGCCGCTTTGATATAGACCGTACTGTTAATATTATTAAAAACATATGACAAAATAATAACGAATTTGATAGAAGCAAAGCATACCATCTTTATGTTTATTTCAACGTTAAAATAAAACCTTGTTGTTGATACTACGTGTCCATTTTAACTTTAGCCCACCAAAAACGGAACACCATAAAACAAATTTAAAACAACAACAAAAAAATAAAAGGAAGTACAAAACGGCGGGGAATTTCCACAACCCCGAGTTTATCTTGTGCAACGATAAAACAAATTGTTGCCGTGCCGGGTCGAAATGCGTCGCGTCACGCGAACTAGGGCTTACTGCTGATCCAATTAACGCGAACGTGAACCTAGCCTTATGTTAGACGGTGTTCTTTAAATTATGTGAAGTGTTTTATTCATAATTTGATGGTGATTTTATTATAATACACGTAAATGGGTGTTAAGTACATCGTTTTTAAAAAAAGTGTTGAACACATTTTTATTGCGAAAATTCTCACGTGGGAAGCTACTAAACGTTCTGCGGAACTTTACGCCCGTTTATATCAAACTTGTTTCTTTCTGTCCGCGGTCTGCGATGGTCTAGAAGACAGATGTTACAAGTACAGATTTTGAAAAAAATTAAAGTCTGCCAAATGTTTAACTGATCATAGAGAATCATTTTCCATTATCAGAAACCCAATTTTACATCTCCTTTTTCAGTTGTCACATAATATAAAGTTACATCAAGGTCTAGACATAAGACCTAAAGTCCATTGATAATCGATTTTCTTGCTACCAAACGTAAAAGCTACTTTATCATTTCTTTTTTATAATTGCAACTTCCAAAAAATCTAAACTCTTTTAATACTTTTGGCATTCGCAAATATTTATGTTTACAGTGTATTAAGTGATTTTATTCATAGCTAGTGTCGATGGTCAAACACTTTTAAGTGATTTTATCAAAACCATACCACAATTTTGCCCTAGTGTGACCAACCTTGGCGGGTGTTTTACTGAATCTTTTAAGCGCACCTAACACTTTTGTACTTTACCTAATACTGATAAAGTGTTCTACATATAATACTGTAGGTACTTATAGAAAGAAAGAAAATAAATTTATTTGACCCAGGTTAAGGCACACAATATTCATACAAAAACAAAAAACAGCAAATACTTAAAACAGTATTGTTTGCCTCGCGGTTGCGCCAAATAGGTATACAGGGTGTCCAAGAACCTGGCGTCCAACTGGATTCCCACGATGCCCCAAGTTCTAACAGTACTCAGAAAAATATTTTAAAAAATCCACCCCATGTACTTACAGAATTATACTGATTTCAAAAAAAAAAGGGGAAATGAGCACCCTGTGACATACTTTTGAATGCTGTGACTGCTAATGCTGATAATTTCGATATTTCTTGGAGGTTTTGTAATCTAGGGTATTGCTGTGTCTAAATAGAATGTAAAAATAAAGTACTTATTGTACCATTTTAAAATAAAATATTATTTTAACTAAAGGTGATATGGAAAACTATTGAATTTCGCAACTTTGACCGACTGTAGTGTAAAAAAAATGTACCAAAATAGTATGGCAAGTGACGTCAAATTTTGACGCGTTTATTCCTCTTTTTAAAAAGGTATAATACTTACACATTAATTTGAAAAAAAAAATTTTTGATAATATTTTTACTCAACAACCCAATTTTTACGATGTCTTACAGAATTCTTAGAAAGAAAAATTTACGACGAATTGAATCTAACCTCTAAAGAATTACTATTGTATGCTCATAAAAATAACAACAGGCCTCTCAAAAAACAGGTTAGACCGTAAGGGACGGTATGTGCATGCATCTCACCATAGTGATTCGTTATTACAACAGGAGGGAGCAAGACAGAAACTATCTTTGCGATTTGCTGGTTCTTCTTTATGGTACCCCATTATTCAGGTAAGAGTGAGGGAGAAAAAGGTTAGAGGTGCGAGTGAGATAGATAGTGACGCTATCTGGGATCGTGCTATTTAGGATAACAGTACGGTCAGTACGCGTCACTGCCTCCTGCCGTTACTACGCACCTCTCTCTTATTGTTACCATTGATCACGTACTACGATTTAAAGCTTTGTTTATTGGACTCGATTACTCTTTGTGCTCTGGACTTTGAAACGAACTCTTTACGACGACCTTTGCCTGTGTTTGGACAGTTTGTGTTTTGTGTGTGCTACCATGGCGACCTACACTCCGCAAGAATACGCAAATATGCACTACATTTATGGAGAATGTAGAGGTAATGGACGAGCTGCAGCGAGACTTTACAGAGAAAGGTATCCGAGGGCTACGCGATATCCCGACCATCGAGTTTTCATTAATGTGCACAGATCACTATGTGACGGGCGGTTCCCCAATCAAGTAGCTGGTGAAGGACGACCCGTAAATGACTTCATACGCGATGAAGTTTTAGAGGCGGTGTCGGCAAATCCAAGCATCTCTGTGCGAGGAATAGAAGCTGATACGGGGATACCGAAGAGCACAGCACACAGTATTCTCCAAAAAGAAGAATATCATCCGTACCACGTACAGCGAGTGCAAAGTCTTTTACCTCGAGACTATCCGAGCCGAGTCGCGTTTTGTGAAACAATCCTGCAAAAACATCGAGAAGACGAAAACTTTATCGACAAAATTTTGTGGTCAGATGAATCAACATTTAAGAAGGATGGCTACATGAACCTACACAACTTGCACGAGTGGCATGTGGAAAATCCGCACTTGATGCGAGAAGATAGATCCCAGTACCGGTTCAAAGTGAACATGTGGACCGGTATTCTCTGTGGGAATATTATTGGTCCATTTGAGATGCCCGAGAATTTGACTGGCGAATCATATTTAAATTTTCTTCAAAATGATTTGCCAAACTTACTAGAAGAGACCCCACCAGATATGTGGTTCCAACACGACGGCTGTCCAGCACATTTTCGCGTATCCGTTAGAGAGTTTTTGGACGAGCAATACCCGAACAGGTGGATTGGGCGATCAGGAACAATCCCGTGGCCAGCCCGCTCACCTGACTTAAATCCGCTGGATTTTTTTTTCTGGGGAACTATGAAGGAGCTCGTTTATGCGAAGCCCATTAATGACATCGCTGACCTTCGTGAGAAGATAACACAAGCAGTGCAGGTGATACGTCAAAAAAGTTACTCGCGAAACATAAAGCGGTCCTTTTTAAGGAGAGTGAGAGCTTGTATTGCCGCGGGTGGTCAACATTTTGAACATTTATTGTAATAAAATATCTTTAAACTAACATTCTTTGCTTTTATTCTACTGGGAACCCATCTACCTGTGTGTATTTCCTTCTTGCTCACTCTTGGAACCGAAGTAAATAATAGTAGTAACATAACAGTTTCTAAGATAAGAAAGGGTCCGACAGTTACCGTTAGTAGGTAGGCACTTCGTAAAAATTGGGTTGTTGAGTAAAAATATTATCAAAATTTTTTTTTTCAAATTAATGTGTAAGTATTATACCTTTTTAAAAAGAGGAATAAACGCGTCAAAATTTGACGTCACTTGCCATACTATTTTGGTACATTTTTTTTACACTACAGTCGGTCAAAGTTGCGAAATTCAATAGTTTTCCATATCACCTTTAGTTAAAATAATATTTTATTTTAAAATGGTACAATAAGTACATTATTTTTACATTCTATTTAGACACAGCAATACCCTAGATTACAAAACCTCCAAGAAATATCGAAATTATCAGCATTAGCAGTCACAGCATTCAAAAGTATGTCACAGGGTGCTCATTTCCCCTTTTTTTTTGAAATCAGTATAATTCTGTAAGTACATGGGGTGGATTTTTTAAAATATTTTTCTGAGTACTGTTAGAACTTGGGGCATCGTGGGAATCCAGTTGGACGCCAGGTTCTTGGACACCCTGTATAGTATATATGTTGCAGCCAACTAGCTTAATTAGCCGTTTAGTTAACAGCCTAAACGTTAGAAGTAGCACTAGCCGGCCGCTGCCGCGGCATCGCTCGCTGCGCTCGCTCAGCTCGCGCGCGGTTGGTCACAGTTCTAACCTAACCTAACCCATTTGATCGGGGTGCCCTGGCTTAGTTACTGCTACTACTGCAGCTCGCGCGTGGTTGGTCACGGTCCTAGTTGCTCTTCAGCTATTTATTTGGGTGCCAGTGTTTAATGAACGGCCTAGGCGTCCAATTAGCTGGCTAATTTAACCAGATGGCTACATAATCAGCCTATAATGTTCCCACTGCTGGGAAACAGGCCTCCTCTCTGTGAGAGGGAGTGGGCCGTAATCCACCACGCGGGCCCACTACGGGTTGGTTGGCTGCGACATAATTATAGCGAATGCAGTGTGTCTGAAGCTGAAGAAGGTATGCTTTTTGACTTTACAGTTGTTTTGTAGGATGATTATTGTGGAACATTGCTGATGTAATGATACGTTCCACTCTTATAAGTTCCATCTCCACAGCCACCAAACCCATAGGGCTCTCATTTTAAGGGATACCCTAACAATGGTTAGGGGCCTGGTAGAAGGTGGTTTCTGTTTCACCCACAGTAAAGGGTCAGCTAAATTTTCAAAGGTCCCCTAAATTTAGGTGGTTGAAATGTGGGCTCAAAAACCATATACTTATGTGATCTTTCAAGCAACGAAAATTAATAGTGGTTTATATGATTTTTTTTAAAGGACCTGTTTCTATTGTATTTGACGTAAACAGCTGTAGACCAAAAATATATCGGAAATTACCAAACTACTTCGAAAGTTTTGATGAAACTGACTGCCTCTTTCTTGAAGCAAGATGGAGAGATATAGAGCACTGCACAACATATCAATCCGGAAGTTTTTGACAAACAGATTAAACAGCTAGAAAGTTAAGTTACTGTAACAACATAATTATTTCACCGCCTTATATCCGCTAGCATCGACGCAGGTTCTTCACTCGACTAGTATAATTATTTAATCTTTTGTTGGGTAATTTCTATGTCCAGAGTGAGTATTAGTTTAGAAAAATATTATATATTATATCAAACTAATGTAACAAAGTCTTGAGGCTGAATGTTCGACTGCGTAGAATTATTGAGACAGATATCAAATAGATAGGTATTGTATTTTCATACCTAAAGTTGAATAACAAGCGTCTTTGCTAAAAACAGTTCACTATTTTTGTTGTTGCGTTTGCCAAAATACAACTTAAAAAAAATGAAATATAAAAAACCCAACTGCGTAAAAAGTGACCTTTTAAAAAGATGGAAACAATATGAGCTACACGGAAAAAAAGGATCTCTTCAGCGAAGAATATCAATATTCTCAGAAAAATTGTTTCAATCCAAGTAAATATTTTCTTAACGTAAGTAAATGTACTCAGTCCAAGAAACCCTGTTTACTCAAATTAAGAATAATAAATACTTGGTTTTTATTCTTGACTTAAACAAATATTTTTGATTCAAGACTATAATAATCTTAATTGAAGTAAATATTCTAAGAGAGAAATAACATTCTTAAAATTGAACTTAATAATTCTTCATTTAAGTATAATGTCTTCGAAGAAGACAATAAAACTAAGAAAAAATTGTACTTCATTCAAGAATATATTGTTTTCCCCATATATGAATCAATATTTGTCTTGACCAAAAGGATATTGTCTTAATTTAAGACATCCTTTTTTTCCGTGTATTTCTATATCTTATTATAAACAATCTCATGCAGTCGGAGGCATTCTTAAATTTAACATTATTGTATTTTACATTATTATATTGCCTCCGAATGCATGAGATTGTTTATATAGACATAAAAACAGCTCATCTTGTTTCCATCTTTTTAAAAAAATCACTTTTTACGTAGTTGGGTTTTTGGTTTTTTAATTTTCCTCTTTTTATTTTACGCTTTAGTAAGATCGAGTACGATTATATATAAACACTTTATCACAGCTTTATTATAAGTTAAAAGCAAGATGGTTGCTAACCAACTTTAAACCGTTAAAGATCCTAAATGGTCATTAACTATGAAAGATTATTAGAGAATCCTAAAGATGATTTTCAAAAAACTAGCTATTCAATCAACCCCACTTGACATAGTTTGTCGCCTTTATTTTTTTCTTTTTTACAATATGGCGTCTGGTTGTCGCCATATTGAATTTTGATTACTGTCATGTCTTTATTGACACTCACAAGATTAAGACAAATCAATTGACTTATGAATAATCGACCCACGCGCTTTGTCTCTAGAGCGACACAAAGGAACAAATATACATGCATAGGCTGATAAACATTACCCTCCTTTGCGTCGCGCAGTCGGGTAATAACATGTTCATTGCTACTATATTACCTAATCATCCCAATGGGACAGATTGAGCCAAAGCATTCCGATCCGTATTCTAAAGCAGCTCACCAATGAGAAACCAAGAGATTGTGATAAATCTTTCCCGATGGGGCTTCATCGTCATTATTATTTAGCTGAAACTCAGAGACATAGGCTTGGGGGAGCCAAGCACGCTTGATGCCACAAGGACAGGGCATACTTGTGGCATCAAGCAGATTCTCGCTACCTACACCAGGTCATCCGTCTACCTAGATAGGGCCTGTCGATGCTGCGCCTTCCAGTACGCGATCGCCACTCCAGAAACATTCGACCTCATCGGCCATCCGTTCTGCGAGAAATGTGCCCATTGAATAGAAATAAACTGACGACCTGTATCGTATAGAACTTTTTTTCTATTACCTACAGTCAACTAAACTGAAAACCTACGGCCTGGTATTCAGCTCGAATACCATATTCATATATTTAAATTTCGTAAATAACACCCTATTATTTTTTTTTGGTGGAAAATTATCATATAACTTCTCTCGCTCTGGGCGAAGCGGGAGGGTGTATCAGACTCTTACTGACTAAAACCCACCCGTGTTCCTTCCATTGCCTGTGTTGCCAGGGGCCTCGGTAACCCCTAACAGCTAACAGCATAATGACACCCTAACAGCTATAATACGCCAAAGCGATGTTACTACTACAAAGGTACAATAAAAAACCGGCCAAGTGCGTGTCGACCACGCACAATGAATAGTTCCGTAGTTGGGATGAATTTTTAGCAAAAACAAACTTAACATTGTAGTTGAAAAACATATTCTCCCATATATCGATATACGTCACGGTCAATTCCCCAACTGCAAATTTAAGTTGGTCGACTATTATTCGTTAACTTCTAAAGCTTACTTAGCTGTGATAGTTTTCCTTTTAATTTCATTAGGTATATGTACTACTGCCATGATTTTATTTACATCTCCTCAACTATTTAGCTGGCAGGGGGGGCACTCTAATAAAAAATAGCACTTTAAAGCGAACGGCCTATCCAACGATACCCCACCCCATGGGATAGACGAGAAGATAAATTATCCCCACATTACGTGCAAGAGACGTACCCTAAAAAAAGTTTTTTAAGATTTTATTTTAACACTTTGCCGGCGTGATTAATATGTATACCTATGCCAAATTACAGGTTTCTGGTACTAAGCGTCTCCAAGCTAAAATGGGGAAAGACAGACAGACAGACAGACGGACATATCGAAACATGGAACCCTAAAAATACATCATACTTATATGATTTAACAAAAATAACAATAAATTGGCCTCTGTTATGAATTACATCGACATATTATTTTCAACTGATCGGAAAATAAAAACTATCCCAATGATAAATCAGATTTTCCGAAGCAAAAGTCCCTCCGATAAAACTATAACAGATACCTACATACTACTCATAAGTTCTCACACGTCCCTTAAGTTACTTTCCAAGGGTTGTAGGGCCCCAAGGTTAAGCTCCAAATAAAGGGACCCGCTCAACTGGAACTGCGACGTCACTTGTTAGCTAGTTCCTACCTCGTCTTGTTACGAGATCGAACTATGTTTGTAGGAACGTGAAGAATAGGGTTTTTTATAACAAATTGTTAAAGTTTCGGGATGTTGGATGACCTCGTTTGATGAGTCGATTGATTTTACATGTAACATAACATCACGCTTGTTTTCCCCGAAGCGTTTTAGCTAGAGGTGTACCCGCCATTTGCCAGTTATGTTAAAGTTCCATCATCATCTGCCTAGCCTTTTCCTAACTATATTGGGGTCGGCTTCCAGTCTTTTCAGCAGAATACCAGTTTTTTACATGGAGCGACTGCTTATCTGACCTCCATAACCCAGTTACTGGGTAACACGATACCCCTTGGTATGACTGGTTGTCAGACTTTCGAGCTGCTGACGACCCGTCACGACTGTCAAAGATCTACAAATGACAGCCGGGACCAACGCCTTAACGTGCTTTCCGAGGCACGGAGGGGTCGCGATATGTAATGGATGCTCACCCATCCACGAACCGACCGCGGCAAGCGTAGCTTAACCTTCGATTGATCGGTGTGGATGTTATCATTTAGCCACGAGCCCCTCTGTAAAATATACTTTACGTAAATAAGAGTTTAGAAAAAATACTGCTATTTAAGTCAAATAACGCAAGCCCAATAAAATTTTAACCGATTTCAAAAAACGAAATTTCTTTTTTCGACTGAGTATGTAGGTACCTACGTATGTATCATCGCAATTTTCTCATAAACTACTGGTTAGGTACAATAAATTAAAAGTGAATTCATCCATCCATTTTAGTAAGGCATGCCGGGGCTTTTGGACTTATATGAAGGTACCGCCACTGCAGAGCAGTTTTTGAGATATGGGATATTGTTTATTTATTTTATTTAGTTTATTGTACAGTCTAGATAAATAAAATAAATAAATAATATTCCATATCTCAAAAACTATTGACTTAAATTTTATAAACATCATATTCTTTTCAATTATGTGATCCAACAATCCCCAAACGCTTATTGCATTGAATGTTTTTTTCATCACTCAGTTACCTGGACGGGGAGCAGCCCCTAATTAATTTTTCGTAATTTCTCCACACCATTTTTTAGCAGTGCACAGAATTCACTTTTTAAAATATTCATCGATATAGAGCCTCTGAGTAAAATGGCTGTGACATCCGTACGAACAAACAGACGGACATGATGCAATTATAAGCGTTCAATTTGTGCCATTTGGCTACGGAACCCTAAAAAAGATAAGTATATGAAAGCATAAAAACCGGCCAATTGCGTTTCGGACCACGCACAATGAAGAGTTCCGTAGTTGGGAAGTTGGGATGAATTTATCCCAAAAACAAACTTAACATTTTAGTTGAAAAACATGTTCTCCCATACATCGATATACGTCACGGTCAATTCTCCAACTGCAAATTTAAGTTGGTCGACTATAACTCGTTCACTTGTAAAGCTTACTTAGCTGTGATAGTTTTTCTTATAATTTCATTATATGGACTACTGCCATGATTTTTTTCACATCTCCATAAACAACATTTTAGGTGGCAGGGGGGGGGACACTTGACTGTATCAAAAACTGGCACTTTTAAGCCTAATATTACGCCATCGGATCCTAAAATCGAAAAATAGTGTTCGCAGACCCGTAATATTTTTGAAAGGCCTATCCAACGATACCATGGGATAGACGAGAAAAAAAATATCATCCCCACATTACGCTAAATAAAATAGTTTTTCAAGATTTTATTTTAGCACTTTATCGGCGTAATTAAAATAAATACCTATGCCAAACTACAGCTTTCTAGTACGAAGCGTCTCTGAGCTACAGTGGGGACAGACAGACAGACAGATGGACATGGCGAAACTATAAGGGTTCTTTGTTTACTGCGGAACTCTAAAAAAGAATACCTAGGTGTAATAGGTAGGTACCGTGGTAGGTATAGTCAAGCTCGTAATTGATTCACCACCCTAAGGTTAAATCTCACTTGTGCGGCATAAAGCTTCGAGGTCTATATTTTCCGTATTACCAATCTGACAGTTAGATACTTTCTTAGTCAATTGAGAGTGTCAAAAATTGTAAAGTATTAAGGGTCGACATAAACAAATTAAAAACGACTTATATTTCTTACAAAAAAATAATAAATAATACTCTAAGCATAATCAGTCTATAATGTTCCCACTGCTGGGACACAGGCCTCCTCTCTGTGAGGGGGAGTGGGCTGTAAAGCACCCCATGGGCTGTGCGGATTGGTAAATGTCAATAAGAATACTGGCGTGTGCTAGCTAACATATGGCAAGTGTGTAATTTAATCCAATGTTTTGTGTTTTGTAATGTTAATTACTTGGCGTACGATTTGTATAGAATCAAGTTTATATAACTAAACAGACAGACGTTTTTTTTTTTCAAAATTAACTACATATTCTTATATTATATAAAGTTAAAATTATTTTAAATTTCTGCGCTAGTAAGAACCCCTCATTTCATTGAAGGACTATATAACATACACTAGCAAAACGTGAGCAAAACAAATCGACAAAAAAGGTTTGCGTAATTTACTACACAAGTGAAGTTCTTGTCACTTAGTAAATTAAACAAAACTTTTTTCAAACTCCTTCAATAAAGCAGAAATAGGTTTTTATTATTCATGTTTTTATTTAAAAAAAAAAAGGAAAGAAAGGGTTTCCTGTGTCCATGCGTCGTGCTCTCGACATCCTTAAAGAAAAACATTTTGTAAATTTGTGTAAAAAAAACGTGTGCTAGCGTATCGTACGTAAACTACTTCATCATTAGGGTAGCCTTTTACATATAATCGGTCAATTTTGTTCAATATCGTCACAATTATGTTTTTAATTACTTAATTATAAAAATTGAACCCTAGCTAGAGGCATGAAAGACCATGACCAAAGGTCAAGCTTTTGAAATCTATTATTTTATCAAGACTTAATTTTAGACTATAAAGTACCTACTTGGGACCTTTTGAAGAAGTACGAACCTCATTCAAAATGATTTAAATGGGCCTAATTGAAAGCTCCTTTTTGAGCTACGTGAACTGATAATGATTCAATGGATACCAATTAATTAAAGCAAGAATTATATTACTTTACTTTTCTTGGAAAACGTTAGATATTTCTTTAAGGTTTCAAGCAAGATTCAAAAGATCTTCCAGGAAACGTGATAATCGGCAAACACATATATTTCTTCACTTTATTTCCTTTTTACCGCTTAAATTATAGAGAAGAACAAAATTAAACATAACATAGTAATCTTTTTATGTTTAATTTGAGAATGATTTTAAAAATCATGTGTAAGGAGAACGGTTTCTTTATTATCTAGAAGTACCTACAATTTAAAGACGTCAACCCACTTAACGGTCTGTTGAAGACTTTTTTTTGGGTGTGAAATCATCAAATAACTTCTCCCGCTCTAGGCGGAGCGGGAGGATGTGTCAGACTCTTACTGACTAAAACCCACCCGTATTCCTTCCGTTGCCTGTGTTGCCAGGGGCCTCGGTAATACTTTAGTACCTTCCCGCGACCCCAGCAGGCATCGGCCTTAGTGAACCCCTACATTTGTGCTGACGACATCTCTTTGAGGCGCGCGTAGAATACGCGCCGTCGACCCGGGCCTGGTCCTTACCGGACGGTGAGCTACCCATTGCTCACAGTCCGCAAGCCCGCGCCTACGGCGGCCTACGTCTGTTGAAGTAATGATTCATTATGTATTGAAAAACAATCAAACATTGTAGAAAATACAATTGACATGCCTGACACATGTAAACAATTGTGACCTTCATATGTACCTACATCTTAAGAAATAAATAAAATTGAAGTGTCTGTTTATAATGTCAAAACAACAGCTTTTTACTAAATGCATATATGACAGTATATACGGTACTTATAACAAGAAAACATAATTTAATTTTTTTGTCTGTCTGTCTGTCTGCATGTTCCGGCTAATCTCTGAAACAGCTGGACCGATTTTGACTGGCAGATAGCTAATGTTATAGGGAGTAAATTAGGCTACTTAGAAGCTTAGAAAAAGTCACGCGGGCGAAGCTGTGGCCAGCAGCTAATACATAATAATGTTACCTTTTCAAGAAGTACCTAACTGTCATTTTGTTTGAATTTTTTAGCCTACACACATGATCAATTTAATTACCGTCATAATAATCTCCAAAATAATAATGTATTCATCAATATTATCAGTTTTTTTTGTTGTTAAACTGATATAGTTTCCTTTTTAATTACTTAAAAAAAGATACTAAACCCTTCAGTAACTAGCCTAACGTGCCCGACAGTGTTTAATAAGATTTTAAACATAATTAAAAATTGTATACTTAATCATATTTCCATAACCCTGCCAAATTGATTTCATAAAGAATATTGAACAAAAGTTTAATGAGTTAATTAGTTTCTGTATTATTTAAATATAAATATGACACTTTAGTACAACCGCCTTGAAAAACAAAAGAGCAGAACATAAAAACAGTTTAAAATTATGTACCATAATATAATTTAAAAGATGCGTAGATGATGTAGAATTATAGAGGAAGTCAAAATTGTATTTGAACTGGGTGAAATCTGCTAACATTAAAAGCTTTAAAAATCTTTGATCTCGGAAAACAGGCAATACAAAAATTATCATTGCAAAACTAAATTGGGTCGCCCAAATTTAGTTTTGCAATGATAATTTGTGTGAACGATGAGATAATTTCATCGATAATAACTCAACTTTAGTGGCACAACGTCTAATCCGTCGGCACGTCTAAAATTCTCAAGGCTCGGGGATACATTATTTTCTCGTAACTTGAAAGCTGAAAACTTCAGCATGTTGAAGAAAACAGATGTTATGCTCAGAGCTTAATGTCCCGGGGATTTAGAACTGTAAGTTTGAGTGCTAGCACTAATGAGGAGCTACCTGTAGCGGGTCATGTGGAGCGAGCGACAGTCGCGCGCAGGCTTCCACGCGGTTCGGTAGCGCCGCCATGCCGCTCGCCGCTCTCCGAACGCTCCGTCCGAACATGTCCGATCATATCTAACCGACATAAAATTCAAATCCAAAAAAATAAATCGTCACTTCGGTACAAGATAAAGTGAGTTCAAAGTTCGGTTTGTTGTCGTGAATTTTGGAAGGAAACCACCTGTTGGTCGCGATTTGGCATAGTCCAGTGGACAGCGTCACAATCTGTTTACAAGAGGGGGGACCACCCCGTGGGTCATGACGCAACGTTTTATGGGCGCCCTGTGTTGCGTTACTATGGCGGAAAAACAACACTCGTAGCTTAAAAATAGATTTCCGTGTTTCCACCTGCGGTGTACCAAACATTCATGACACAGTTTAGCTGAACTCTGATAAATTACGATCTGTTTAAAAGCCAGCATTCCCGCGTGCGTAGATATAAAAGTTGTAAGCAACATATGACGTATTGTTTGAGTACCAGGCGTTGTTAATTTGTGAACGCTAATTTCGCGGCTAATTTAGCGGCTAATTTATAACAACAGAGATTCTTACAGTCTCGCACAAAGAACTGTTTGAACTGTTGGAATTAACAGTTGATACTATGGTTAAAGAAGCACTTATTCACTAAGAACACCCACTGAGTTCAAGGTTTAATCAACATTCAGGTGATAATTACGTCTTCAGAGCTAAAGAGCTCAATAATATAAACAACGGAAAATTAAATTATATGCTTAGAGAATTCAAAATAGTTCAGTTTCTTGGAACTGAAATCTATTTATATGTTTTATCTGAACGCATTCATCATAAACTTTATGATTGATAAATGGCTACTCAATGATTTCAATTTACCGCATCATTGTTATCTAATGGTTATAAATAGTAATATATGACCCCATCATTAATCCGAGATAGTTAATCCTTCCTTAGTCATTATCAAATTGAACATGGGTTAAATAATCCACGTTAGGCATACTAATATCCCGTATTAACCTTCGTCAAAAATAAATAACTATTTGAGTAATAATAAATTTGAGCTATTAGTTTTAGGTCGGCGAGCAATGAAAATGTCTAAAACATACTCTTAATTTAAGCGAGTGCTGTACCATATCAAAACAGTGTTGAACATAAACGTATCCGATTTTTTTAACTTTCGATTAGTGAACTAGTGTGAAGTGAACGTAGTGACGTGATTTTGTGACGAAGTGTTTGTGACATTTTGTGCGGAGATAGCGTATGATGTGATGATGAGGCGAGGGAAAGTTCTGCTGGAGGGTAGCAGACAGGGCTCTGTCGACGGCAAGGGCATACCTGTGGCTAATGATAAGGAGCTGGTGCACAAATGCCATAGCGATCCTGGTGGTGGTCGCGCTCTTGGGGCTGCCCCAAGGACGCACAGGCATCGATCTGCGTCAGGGGCGACGAGGAAATGCGTGCTGACGCTCGATGGATACTCATATGTCATTGGTGAGTCGGTTCTTACCAGCTGCAAGCACTAACGGATCCTTTCTGTTAGATTTGTATCGCGTCTCACGTTACCAATTAATTATTTAGTAGCGGCACTTCTAATGAGCGCTGATTCGTGTTTTAATTACAAACATGTGACTCCTACCATTTTTGTACCAGCTACAAATTAAAACTGTTATTTTTATATCAAAAATATCTTTATTCAATTTATGGTGTTATCAAAAACAGTACCGTTTTTTGAAGCTGCTCAAATCTATTGACGCACTTATTTATTGAGTACCAGATGTTGAAGGTAAAAATACGTGTGTATACAAATTTGTATTTTAGTTTAGCAAATATAGTTTCAAAGAGAACTGATAATGTGTTTGAACACCGCTTCAAGCTACGTTTAATGTTCGTGTAAGTTAATTATACCTACAAAGGATTTCAAGAGAGATCTAATATAAAGTAATGACAAGTTGTTAGGTCCAATCCGATACTGCAGCGTTATCCCTTGAGCTTATATCGTAAATTACGTGGAATAATAATTCATAGTATCTTCTATAAGAGTAATGCAACATCAAACGCATATCAAAAAAATCTAAATCTGATGAAATGATGGTGAAAAATTCTTAAGTAAAATAATTAAGTAGAAATAATGAACATTAATCAAACATAAATCATCACCCATTTTCATAAAGTTAACGTAGTTATATCAAATAACAAACGAAAGAAAATACAAAAGGTATCAATAGTACATTAGTGACGCGGTCTGTAATGATTGCGTTGCTGGCAGCGCTGATGATGGCCGCAAGTGCAGCGTAGCGCAGCTCCAGGCCAACACTGCGCGGACAGAAAGGGCTGCAATGATGACCAAGTTTGAAAGCCGAGACCATAATAGCATGGCCAGCAACGCAGTCATTGCGGACCAAACCTTGTGTAGTGCTTTACTCAAACAATGCATGTAACTTAAATAAAACCAGCTTGTTATAGTAACGATTTAATTGTATTGCCTGTACATATACAGTCAAATACTGAATAAAAGCTTTTTGCACCTGACTATTTTGAAACAATTACTATTTAAAAACTATTTTTAAATGAAATAAAATTAAATTGTTCATCCTACTTACAAAATAAACCATTTAATTTCCTTTCATTTCATTTCATTACAAAACTCGACAATAATGGATTTTCAAAGGAAATTGCTGGTGCCTAAAACTCACCAGCAATAACATTCCATATAACTTTGCTGGCGCCTGTTCTAGTAGTGTGGAAAGATCGACTTTGCTCAAAGAAGATTGTCAAAATAATGACCACATTACAAGCATTTTGAGTTAACAATTAAACAAAACTATCTCAAAACGGTGAATGAAAACATCGTCAGGAAACCGGCAGTGGAAACATTATAGGCTCATTATGTATGTATGTTATGCAATTAAACAAGCATTTACGCTTTCCACACACGCCGCAAATTACAGTGTCATATTCTTCATGTCGTTGTATTTTAGTTTTTTTTGGCCCAAAACTTCGCTACTTCCAAGGCGTCGTTGGTGGCAGCGCAGAGGTCACTTTGACTGCAAATTTGGAACACAGAGGACAGGCGAGGAGGTGGACCGTAGTTTGCGACATAGCTCCACACCCTCCTGTTCCGTTCCATCGAAGTAGCCTCACTTTACCAGGTTGGAGTTACATCTTCCCACTTGTGTCCAGAGACGGTTCAGGGACTTCCAAGTGAACCACAAAAGGGCACACCCTGCAGGGAGATGCTCCTTTTGTGGTAGATAGTAGAAGGAGGCGAAAGAGTATCCCAGAACAGTTTGCAATGGCGTCGCGTCGCCCATTACAATGTGTTATTATATGTGGAAATGCCTAAAAGTCAAATGTATATCAATATATTTTACTTTTCAGAATTTTAGTCCCCGTAAACCACATTTTGGTCTCCAATTTGAAGATTCTTTTATAAGCAGCCTATAATTATGGAAGTTGACAGGAAAAAGGACAAAATCCGGAACGCTATAATGAACTTTCCAACAAGCTAACTTAATCCTAATTAAAGTTCCGGCTTATTCTATTGTAGGTACAACATTGCCTTGTCATCAAATAAAGTCTTGTAACTGTTTCATTATCTGCCTGTATTTGCTCCGCCGTTTAATAAGCCTACCTAGGATTAATGCAGTGTCTTACAGGACGTCAATTTTGCCTATCCTTGGTATATTACCTTTTTTGAAAATAAGGTTTTTCTATGAGGTCTTTGTGTCCTGAAGTACTAACATAATATACAAAGGCGTAGATATTACAACGTAAATGCTCCTGCATACTGAGGCGATATCGAGGGCGCGACAGGCAGCAATATGCCTGTGGCGACCGCGATATCTCTCCAGTCTGTAAGAGCCTTTATAGTGTCTTCATATTTTTTATTTCAAGCATGCACAATATATTCTTACTAGAAATTGTTGGGTTGAATGTAAAAGAGAATGGTATAAAAGTCACATGCTTTTTTGTTTGACGCGCAAAATTGTGGTGCGTTGGCGATTAAAAAATGAATCCATCATCTCATGTATATATACAACTGTTCTTTAATGTCACATTAATTACTATTTACAGTTACACAGTATATCGGTACATGTACTTATTACATACTATCTATGCAACCTACTTTCAATGTTTGTGTATTAACCTCCTTCATATAAGTCCAAAGAAAATTATAGTCAAACAAATAGCAGTTGTAAAAACCCTGAATCTAATTCCAAATGCCATTTTTGTTTTCTATCTCTGTGTGATATTTGGACCAGCTACGTGTATTAACAACCAAGATTTATCTAACCGTTTGCCGTGGCCATTTTTTTATGTTCAGTTTTAACATCAAAAAGGATTATGTCTCCTTTTTCTTAAACCTAGACTTACCTTCCAAAGCAAAGCTTTGTGATTACGGTCATGAACTTTGTAAATAGGTATACCATTATCTTTTATTCCTTTTTCTTTTTTCTAGGTTATTTTTGTGATATGAAATGTTTGTTTTATGTTTATAGTATACCTAGATATAAAAGTTCAATGTTATCCTACCTAATATTATAAATGCGAAAGTGAGTTTGTTTATTTGTTTGTTTGTAACGCTTTCACGCTAAAACGGCAGAACAGATTTAGATAAAATTTGTCACACGGGGAGACCATGACCTGGAATAGGACAAAGGATACTTTTATCCCGTTATTCCCCCGTTATCGAGACTTATGTGGGTGAAACCGCGGGGCACAGCTAGTTTCTGTATAAAACTGCTCCATTTCCAAAGTCTCTGCATAGACAGTATTATGCATAACTTCAAGAATTAATAATAGACGAAAGCGTAGGAATGCCTTTCCTTTCTCCATTTATGTCACCCATCAGGCTTTATTCATGGCGAGAACTAAATGGAATGTAAACAATTGCACAAACAATTGTCTAGAAGACTGAGCTGGAATATTTATTTACATGCGTAAGCTATGGAAAAAGGATATAAATATTTATGTGAGACTCTGGACGCAAATTTGAGCAAGTTATACCTATATTCAGTAGTAATAAAGTCTCGAAAACTGTGAATGTAAACTTCAATCGAACGCAATTTTCTTTTCGTTTGTTTGGAATAAACAGTAAACTTTCAAATATTGAATAGATTTCAAGGTCTCCACCATATTTTCAAGATAGTAAAAACAAGACGATATTGTTATGTGCCTGTGGATTGATTGACGTCAAAAAATATATTTGTGTATGTACGTTATAAATTCCTTCTGCATTTTTATTTCCTTTTTTCATTATGTATAAACACAAACAAAATCTCAGTTAGAAAATT
The DNA here is from genome assembly GCA_905333075.3 of Atethmia centrago. NCBI lineage: Eukaryota > Metazoa > Arthropoda > Insecta > Lepidoptera > Noctuidae > Atethmia > Atethmia centrago. The sequence goes on from HG995375.1 coordinate 6,690,690, forward strand.
CATTTATTAATAATTCTCAAAGAAACGCCATGCAAATGAAGCCTGTTTAGATCATTTTGGAGCAAAGACGACGAACGCGATGAAAGAGAGGATTAGAAGATGACAATGCCTTTAATCTTATGACGAAGCCCACTTATTAATGTAATCATCCTTCTAAGCTCCTTGGGACGGGAAACAACGAAGGTCTTTTGAGAAAGAAAAAAACAAGATTGATTTTGTTGATATACATTTTGGCTTTTTATGACGACACTGATATTTAAGGCTCCTGCAGACAGACTTTGACGCAGCAGCGCGGCGTGTGACTCTAGCAGAACAGTTTCTATGAAATCTTCATGGATTTTTTTCTACCAAAATCGTTTCGTACTGTCACGCCGCGCCTGTCTGCAGGAGCCTTTATAGACATCAGTACTTTTCCAAACCAGTGTAATTGCGTTGATTTCTTAACGAGTGTTAGTGACGTTAATTGAAGCGAAACGAAATGATTGATTGAAATGGTTTAACTAGCGAGTAGTTATCGTTATATTTTAGACTAGCTTCCAATAAAATAGTCTCAAAGGCTAATAATTTCGTTGTCGGTTTGGAGGGAGGCTGCACGTTTTGCAGAGGAACTATGGTGACATTTTATAATCGGTAGTGGATAACGTGTAAACAACTACCGCTTTGCTAGAAATAACGATGAACTTTCCACTTTTCAAACGCGTTAATTGAAAGCACCTTTGAACGATTTGGAGCTTCATTCCAACTTTCAACAACTTTTGCTGGTATATTATCGCAAACATTTCAAAAGCAAATGATGCGCAACTAGTAATGGATAAATAATTATGTGTTTCCCTAAAATATGTGGAAGAACAAACTCGCCCGAGCGACGCCCTCTCATCGTCAGTGATTATCAAAATCTGGCGTTCTATCTGCCGTCTGCGACTACGCGTTTACCTCGATGACGTCATGAAGATAAGTGATAACTAAGCGATAGCGCGTTATCGGATAACCGTGATGTATCACTAATCGAATGTGTTTGTAGTTTTGTTTTACCAGCTCGTAGCTGATAATAATGTGAAGTCTATGTTAGGCGTGTTGTGTGGAAAGTTTTGTTTAGAACGCAGCACGGAACCCACGGCGAATTATGTTTTTTTTATTTTTATGTTTCATGTATGAAGCCTTCACGCTTAATTGTATACTTATATTGAAACAAAGTCGTTTAGTTACGTACAAACAATTACAGTACTCTCTGAAAGTAAGCCAGATAAATAGTGACGTCAGAGGCCTTTTTTTGCAGATGACAATATTTTATATCAGGCTGTGATAATTTTACTCGCATGAGATTCTGTCTCATGCGAGTATAATTGTCATTACTCGCTTGATACAGAAGATGGAAAGAAGCTAGCCTTTTCCGCCATCTCATAATTATCTCATAAACCTGCTTAGGTACATGTCCCACAAAAAGTCAAAGTAATTGACAATATAACCATTATGATATAATTATGCAAACTCAATAGTAAATTAAACGGATCCAAAGTTTGTTAATCGTGTGTCAAACACAATTATGTTTAGGCGACACAAACTGCTGGAGGGTAAACTGTAGCGGGAATGAACTCGGTTCTATTGATCTATTGTGACGGAGCAATTTCAAACGATAACACGTTTTGCTTAGTCGAAAACGTTTGTATGAATGTTTTTGTAAGAATATACGGAACTAGCTGCGCCCCGCGGCTTCTCCCACAGAAGTCTCGATCCCGTGGGAACATCGTTCTAAAAAGTATCCTGTGTCCTAATCCAGATCATGGTCTACCCATGTCCCAAATGTCATCTAAATACGTTCAGCCATTTTTGCGTGAAAGCGTAACATACAAATAAATAAACAAACTCACTTTCGCATTTATAATATTATATAGTTAGGATGATAATTCATAATATTTTTCCAAATGACGATTAAGAGATAAGTATTTAGCTAACTACAAGTGCTTTTAAATCCATGTTGTGTGTTGAGCTGTCAAGTCTCTGACATCACCGTGCTACGCAAAAATTATTACGCACACAGTGATATATTGATCACGGACCTCAAAGATGTTCATGTTTTCCCTGTATATTGAACTCAATTGCAGTATATCCACATGCTTATAGATACATGGAAGTTTCTATCACTTTTTTTTTCTTTATTTGTTTAGGGACATTTATAATCGCAATGCGTATGTCAGTCCCATCGTACCCTAAATACACGTTGGTCATATCTGGGCCATGAACCTGAACAGACTGGCCGCATCATCGCCATTCGGTTGAGCCAGGATTTTATGGTATGTGCCTACTTCAAGTCTGTTCAAACTCAAACCCTAAACAAATCATGTCTCCCAGACTCGTGCCGAACACAGTCCATCAATAAGTGATGTAAGTCTTCAACAACTCCACACAGTTAGGCGAGTTTGTTTTTCTCATCATGAACGCAAACTTATTGCATGGAATGTGTCCAGATCTGAGTCTATGAGCCGTAACAACTAATTTTTGGCTTAAATTACTATTTACAAACCAGGGCACACGAAAAGGCTGACTCTGGATGGTTTTATACCAGATCCCTTTGTCTATAGAGCGCTTGTCAAAATATTCCTTCCAATCATCATATCATCTATCATTATCTGACCCTAATGGTAAATAGAAATTAGAGAGTATTATTTTCTGTAAAGGATATAATATTATTGTGCAGTCAATTTTGTACAGAAATGGCAAGAACATATTAGCGAATCGTCAAACCTGTGATCTATTATCCGATTAGCCGAAGCACCAAATACAGTTTTATCAATTTTAAATATCAAAGTCTACACTAACTCCAATTTAAAGTAGAGCTTTGACACTAATTGTATCTAACAAATAACCTGTTGGTGATCGCAAGCTTGATGTTACGTATGTATGAACTATCAAAGGCGTAATTGCGTCGATTTGAATCAAGTGGCCATATAGAGAGGTGGGCCCGCCTTCACTTAATAGCAGACAATGCAATGTTTTGACGTTAACGCAAGTCTTGCACCTACTATCGTGTTGTTGTTTAAAGGTTGCGAGCTTGATTCGTGCTATGAAAGATCATGTTAGAGAACAAATTTATTACGTGTGGCTCAACAATAGATCTTATAATCATATACAAATGTCAGGCATACAAGATGCCCTGGGCGTCGAGAATCCCGGGCGGATTTCCGGCCACTGTAGGCGCGGGCTTGCGGACCAGGCCCGGGTCGACGGCGCGTTGTATTCCACGCGCGCCTCAAAGAGATGTCGTCAGCACAAAGGTAGGGGTCCACTAGGGCCGATGCCACTAAAAGGTCACCGAGGCCCCTGGCAACACTGGCAACAGGAAGGAATATGGATGGGTTTTAGTCAGTAAGAGTCTGACACACCCTCCCGCTCCAACCAGAGCGGGAGAAGTTATTTGATGATTTTCCAACCAAAAAAAAAGGCATACAAGATAGGTTATGGATCACGTCAATGACTCAGACAACACACGAATAAAGCCTATCAAAATTATTAATGAACTGGATCAAACATAATCTACTTATATTTGGTATACCAATAGACCAGGGATGGGGAAACTACGGCCGGCGGGCCATCTCCAGCCCGCGAAGCATTGAAATCCGGCCCGCGACCATCAAACATAAATCAAGTGAACTTTTCGTTATGTTAGAAATTTAATTCTCATTGGCAGTGCGCGACTCGTATAAAACAATCACGTATGGTTTCGCGAGCGCGGGCGGTATGAGCGAAAATACTGTATACCAATATTTTTATTTCAGTAAATAATATAGCCCGCCGTATATTTCGTTAGTAAATATTGGTACGCGAAGGAAAAAATTTCCCCATCCCTGCCATAGACTAACCGATTTTTAAAACATTGTGCATTTAACCTAATTTTCAGACTAAAGATCGAACTGCAACCTGATAACTCAGCCTAAATAGAATCGTGACCGAATGTTTAGAGATGTTGGAATAATTATCCAGATTACATTATAATAATTAAATACAATGTAGTTACGTTAATTCATTTACATCTAATTTAGTTTGGACAGCAACCATTTCGGAATAGGTGGATTACATGAACTCCGTCTCTCTCTTATTCGTCTTCGTTTTCGTTTACGAAAGATCTTTTCTTCATACCTTGGTCCACCTGTTCCACTATTTCAACAATGCTGTCATATCCTCATTCTCAGACCATGCCAATCGAAAAAGTGTGGGACATTCCTTTTTCAACAAAATATTTAGCAACAAAATTAAATACATCCTTCATTTCAGCATTCCGCTATGATTTCACTCAAAACAAAAGGTTGCAATGGAGCAATTATAGAAGCATTCCATAAATCAAGTTAACAATACACAGATGAAGTCCAGTATAACGCGTTAATTGCAGCCGAGTTGTTTAAATCGGATAATTTACTGCATTCATTCAATTCGTTTCTAAAGGTCACACTATATTCCGATCGTGGAAATATTTTTGTTGATGAAGCTGTTTTGATTGAAGTCAGTGATATTTTAAATAGACTTGCACTTGAACGAATATATACAGGTAACGTGGTAAGCTTAACAGTAATAGTTTTAGCCGTTTTCGTCAAAAATGCACAACTAGATATTCAAACTGTAGTGTAACGAAGAAAACTATAATAATAACATCTCGAAAATAGCAATCTGTTAATTCAATACGATGAATCAATATTGTAATAATATTAGAGGAAAATCTTTCAGAACCTTTATTAGGTACGCCTTCATTACTAAATAACTCATATGTATTAAAATCAGTTTCTGATATTATCAACAACATGAATTGAAATTGAAACTGATACAGACATAATCCTTTGAATTGTAGCATGAAAACTTCAACGTATATCGAATATTTATTAACTAATTTGATGATTCATTAACATTTAAAATATATACGTACCTGCATAATCATATGATCACATTATCAAATATTAATTTTATCAAGCAACACTTTAACTATTCAGTATATAAATTTGTCCCTTTGACTGCAAATATGGAAAAGATTAGGAAAAAGTACACTTGACATTATGAATTTCAGCAAATATTCTCAGTAATGTTTGATAATAATGATAATCTTGATAGAAGCTTTCCTTCAAAGAAATTTACACGTGACGATAGTGAGTGAGTCATGATTCAAGTTGGACTAACAATGTTACAATTCATAATACCATTCTACCTAGATGCAAGGCCGGTCGAGCCAGTTCCCAAGAATAAACCACAAAGCTAACACTTGACGAATATCATGTGTCACATAACAATGGTAGAACGCTACTAAATGATGTCAAACATAATGCAACAACACATTGTATGTTAAGAAGTGATATTGTGTACTGATATGCTACTGAAAACTTTAATTAGACTGGGTGCATACCTGAGCCAAGACTGTCTGAGACAGCCAGGTCTATGATAACAATGGTATTCGCAACAAAATTGTCTTGGCAAGACAAAACTATTCCTTCTACAACAGACAAAACCGTTTTGAGTCTGTTGTATGCACTGTCTTACAGCACAAAGTCATTTTTATAGATTATTATGTGCATATTTAACCATATTCACGGAGAAGAATATAGTTTTGTGCAAATGATTGACGTGTGACGTCGTTTGCATACGTTTTTGCGTTTTTGTTAATGTGGTTACTGCCTTCAATTGTTTGACAGTTTCGGTTGCATAAATCAACGTAAATATATGCTAGTGAATATAAATTATTAACAGGTTTTGTCTCAATCTGCGTTGACACAATCAAAGAACACTTGTACAAAGTAGATTTGACAAAGCAGGCTATAAAAAGTTGAACGCGGTCCTAGTCTTTGATCAGTGTTGCCACGATCAAAAAAGCGTCCAGGTAGTCGTCAAATCTACTTTGTCCAAGCGTACTTTGATTGTGTCAACGCGGCTTAATGATGGTTTTTAAAGTCTTGTTTTATAAACGGTCGTCGAGTTTCAGTTTGAATCTAGTTATTTATACATATTTGTAGATTATTCACTAAGGGATAAAGCAGTGTCTTAACTCACGGACGTTATATTGAATGCCGAACGCAATGAAGGATTCTAGGGCTCCCGAGTGCAGCGAGGGAGCTTTGACTTAAATCCTGGACGAAGTGAGGGAGTTAAGACTAGAATTCTGAGTGCTGCGAGGGATTCAAGCTCGCCCTAGACGAAGATACCTTTATCCCCAAGGAGAATACTTTACTTTTTACACTTACTTCGTGTATAAATTGGGTAATAATAACCAATTCGATTTCGAATTAGTAGCATTTGAAACTGTTATATAACCGGGGAATAATTATGTGCAGTTTAATACACAATTTCGTTTAAATTCATTCAATTTCATCAAAAACACAAAAATAATATCGTATTACGACACCCAAATCCAAAATTCTAACGCAGGGTACATGCCACAGCAACCGATCAGGGCCTCAAGTCTGCTATTACAATAGTGTCAGAATGGTCTATCATTGATTGTATAATCGTTGGTTTTGACAAGTTTGGTAATCTACCTCGACTTAACTGTCCAACCTCGCCTGCAGCTCTGGTGGACATAAACGTCTCGGGGTAAAATGGCTTCTTTTATGCACTAGTTCTACAATCTACTATTTCGTGTCTGTCTGTAGCCGCGTTGTTCTTCTAAATTGCGCAAAAAAATTGATGCGGTTTCCACCATCATGTAGAGAATTTATTCTAAAATGTTTACGTGTATAACACATTTATTTATTTATTTAACAGTTTATGTACACACATATAAAGAGACAAGAAGAAGGGAACTGAAAAATACGTGCAAAGGTGATGCTTATTTCTAAAGAAATCTATTCCAGCATACCTGCAATAGGACAGTAGACAAAGAGATGTAGACACATAAAAATAAAACTATTCACTAATTATATTAAACTAACACATAATAAAGAAATCTCGAAGTTTTATTAAGCTGAAAAATTATGCGAAGCGGGGCGGGTCGCTAGTATTAAATAAAGGCTCATTTATTTTTTTCTTAATGTGTATTTAAAATAAACATCAGTAATTTTTCATTTAAAGTTTGATAGAAATTTCTTAAGAACTTACACTACGAACAACTTCTAATTGAATAAAATTTTGCAAGTTACTCTCAAGATTGCTTTAAGAACTTTATTGGAGTGACTTATTTAGAACAAAACAACTGGATTATTATTTTATGGAACTGAATATAAAATGTAGGAAGACTAAAATCATTTAGGTCATTTTAATTAAATGTTTAGTTGTAAAGTCAATTAAAACGTATCATCAATAGCATCTAAGTAATAAACAGATTAAAAAATGTTAAAGTTAGCAGTAATAAATGTTACAAAAAATCACGTTAATATTATCGCGTTATCTACAAAAAACCTAGGTCAAAGTCAAAGTCAATAGTCAAAAAAAATTACCAAAATAATTTTAAGAATTTCTTTAATATACAAAAAAAAAACGGTAAGTAGGTAAGCGCCTGACACTTTAGGTGTTCACGGCGTCTTTTAGAACAAGACAGCTCTCGCTACCCATTGACAAGTTAAAACAAAAATCTTTTTGTCATAAGACTTCTTTGACAAAACGTCGAACATACTTAGGCCCGTTATACACGGCATGGTTTGTTTACGGTACGGCACGCTAGCCGCATCGTAGAATAATAGTGTGGGGTTTTTTAAGGCACTGCAAATCACCGGACAACGCACGACGGTACGCCGACGGCAGACGCCGCTGCGCCGTGTCATAGTGTCTGTCAACAAGTTTCCCAGCAAAAACCAAAAGTCATTTATACAAACTAGGCTGAGAATCAGCACATTTTGACCGTCAAAATTACATAATACAGTCCCCCAAAACGCCCACCCTTCACCACTTCCTAGTGCTTTAGCTGGGAAGAAGAAATGGCGCAACAAACTCCCCAGCAGCACAGCTGTCTGTTCAGTTAGAAAAAAACTGGATTCTATATTATAATAGTATTCAAAATAATTTACACTACGTGCAACACAAACCATTAAATTAAATTGTTAACCATATATCAGCTAGCACACGCAACAACAAAAAAAAAACATCGAAAACCAGAAAAGCAGAAATAAAAGCATAAACAGAACTTAATCCCTAAATAAAAGCCTCCAAGCATAAAGGGCGTGCCCGCTTACTTAAAACTATAGCTGTAACTCGAAGTCACAAATGATAAACTAGAACCATCGCAGTAAAATAAATAAACAGTTAGTAATTAACTGTTTATGTAATTTACCAACAATATAAAATACAATATAAATATGATTGACGTGTAAAAGTGTTTGTACAAACCTACTTACAGAAATAAAATCATTTATCATTTAATAACAAAACTATGATCAGCAAGACGACCAGTCACCACGTGATCAACCACATACAACCACCACCATAGTGATCCATAGAACACTGACGAACGCGCCTACACTCGGCAAACCGTAGTTTTTCACGATAAATTTTTCATGGCAAGAAAAACGTTTGTGTACAACGGGCCTTACCGATCGTGCAGGTACCTATTAATGCCTCACCTTTATTTAATACAAAATGACGTATGATTGGAAACGAGCCATGAAAAGAATGAAGCCCGACATCTGTAATAACAGCCGAAATACTTTTTTATAATTAAATATTATGGATGCCTTCACTACCAATGCTTTATGAAGGTATATATTTCTTAACGAGCTTAATTAAATTAATGAACGCAATCAAAGGAAAGTTGGTGAGACTGGTTCCTTTGCTGATCTAGACTTGGTTCAAGATGAACCTAATTAAATTATTACTATATAAATATTTTAATACTAACAAGCGAAAGACGGTCACTGTTTGTTGATATTCCAATTCAAAAGCGGTACATAAGACCCTACCTAGTAATCAAATCAACAAATATTTTTGTATGACAGAATAACTTGTATGATGTTTTGTTTAAAATCAAATCAATCGAAATCTGATGTGAAACAAAACAACAGCCTAATTCTGATAGAATCTACAAGATTTTGAAGATTTTTCCTATACACTTCCTATGTTTGATATTTAAAAAGAGCGAAATATGAAATTCATTAAAAGAACTTCAGCAGATTCTTCTGAAATTTTAAATAAGCTATCAATAGAAACACTTAATTAGAAGGAGTTATAAGATTTATATAAACGTATACGAGGCAAAAGGTAAGAAGGCATGAGTTTATGTATCAAATTAGTAGCAAAGTTTAATAATTAAAAATACAGTTCACTTCATATTTAAAATGTTCGACTCCTGTTACCCAAAAATCTTTTTAAAACGGAAATCATCGTCATCCCTGCCAAAACCAAAGACCAAATCCATCCTCATAGGACAACACCAGACCGCAAACCCTTGTTTGAGGCAGCACGTGACCCCTTGTTGACATTTTCCGCTTGATTTTAGGTCGCTGCAGACCGCGTTAGATTGACAATTTGAACCGTTCGTTCCCCTGTTTGTTTTCCAAAATTGTATTCAGTATATCAAAGGATGAATTTGCTTTAAAAATCTAGTTATTCTCGCTTTGAGGAATTCATTTGACGTATTAATTTCACGTTTATGCTCAGCATGATAGTTAAAACGTGGAGTGTCTGTAGCAGCTGTTTAACCAAATGTCGCGGGAAGGTAATAAGGGTCACCGAGGCCCCTGGCAACACAGGCAACGGAAGGAATACGGGTTATAGTCAGTAAGAGTCTGACACACCCTCCCGCTCCACCCAGAGCGGGGTAAAGGGTACCTAATCTAAGACTTCCTCTTCTCCTCTGATAAACATAATTAACTTCCTTAGCTTGAATCAGTTAACCTATTTTTTTTGGAATTCATGTTCATATTGCACCGATGACATTCATTTTACCGATAACAATTTCACAGGTCGGCTGTCATAATATCGAACACAATCGGCTCTTATAAATAGACCACTGGCTCTCTGCGCAATACAAAACGTACGTACACGTCAGTATAGAGGTTGTTTTTGAATAAAATGTATTTTGATAAGCGATTTAATCAGAAAATTGGGCCAAAATAATTTCTGTATGATGCGATATTGAGTTTTTAGTGGGTAATGATTGAGAGGAAGATTAGCTAGCTTTGTTTAATATTTATGACCTAACTGCCAAAGTTGCGTTAACACCTTCTCTGTTTATGATCGTGAGCTTGGGTATCTATATAGATATTGGGATGAAAATGATTCAAACTCAAACTCAACTGAAACTCAAAGCATTTATTTCAAATAAATCAATTACAGGCACTTTTGAATTGTCAAGGGTTCGGTCAGTCAGTCAGAAAGATGAAGCTAGTTGCCCATTCCAAAGCGTATTAGGTACCTATGGAGAAGAACGGGCAAGACACTCCACGGACACTCTTTTAAATCAACATATTTTGGTTACAAAATATTGTTTACATCATTCATTTTGAAAATATACATGTGAGAATGATGCAAAACGTAAAAATCGTCCGTAATAAAAAGATTACAACAAAAAAAAAGCAATTCAAAAATTAAAATTAAAATAAGCCGTGGCAGATAAGAGATGACCAGTCTCTAATGACGGCGCCCGATCACGAACATGAAGCGTGGATCAGCACCATTCAGCTCAAACATTTTGAAGGGAGCTAAAAGATCCAACACACGCGCCACCATCAGCGAGACATTAGAGTGAGCACTACATACTCCCAGCCGCCAGGGCACATTCAAGTCAATGAAAAACGTATCCAGTAAATGGCAGCTTTATAGTATATAGTACTCACATTACAATGTGCTGTGCAGCTATACAATATTAAGAGATTGAATTTATACAATGCAAAGAGAGTTTTTAAAATCTTCAGCAGCTCCAACACTATTTTCAATACCTGATCAATTAGGTTTTGCGCCCTTGTGGAGCAGGACCAGCATTGAGCTAATCATTTTTATTAGCAATGTAATCCCCCAATTTATAATATGCTTGGCTGCATAGTGTGCGTTTTATACTAGATTTAAATTTTGTTTCATTCAATTGAAGTATGTGGGGAAGTATTTTATTGTAACATTTTAAACAGTACCCCATGAAAGATGAGTCTACTTTAGCCAGCCTGAAACCTGGTTGAACTAATTGGTCCCTATTTCTAGTGATATAATTATGTCTTTCACCTCTTTTACTAAAAAGATGTAGATTTTTCCTTACGTACATGATGTTTTCATAGATATATTGACAAGGTACCGTCATGATGTTAATTTCTTTAAACAGTTCCCTTAGAGAGTCGCACCTGCGGAGGATTGTTTTTTAACACTGACATAATGCCACAAATTACTGCGAGGCATCAACTAATTCCTGGTCAGAATATGGTAAATCCTAACAGCATTTAATTCAAATGGACAGAACAGTGATCTTTAACTTTAAAGAAATTGAGAGCAGATGAATGAATTTTGACTATCAAAACCAAGTTCGTTACTCAAGTCCTAAATGTCAGAAACGGAAAACATTTTTGAACTCATTATAGTAAGCAGTATTACTCTATTTACGAAACCCGATACACTTTTGATCGCCGATGCGTGAGTTTTAACGCCCATTGCAAACTAGTTTGACTGCTACGTATCTCGTTATATGCTAGGTAAATGTTTATGTATGAATGGATGTGTATTTTTAGTATTTGTTTTTGTGATCAGTTTCTTATCGTTTGTAGTAAAAGGTATATTTGGTTTTAATTGGTCGGTAGTGATTGAAGTTGTTATCTTGTAAATATCTACTTAAATAGCACTTATCAGTACTTTAAATCAATCGTCTGTTGGAGATTTCTTCAAAATATCAGGATAATCATAATCATAATACTTTAATTATATCAACATCATATTACAGGCACTGGATAATAAAGTCAGTCATAAAATAAAAACGTCCGAGTCCGTCCGGTAGTTATAGCTCGAAGGACCATGATGGGGAACTGACTTAGTATTTAATTATAAATAATAAAAACTCAGATCGGGTGAAAATACTTGTGCTTTGTGTAATTGTTCTCTTGTACAGTACTGACATTAGTGACATTGACAGATAAAATTAGACATAATATTTAGGGAATAGCCTCTGGGCTTTTGTGCCATAAAAATAAATTAAACTAAATGTTGTGTTGCCAACAGGAGAGTCCTGTGTTACAGACCAACTGGCTGTCTTAAATAGGACATCTAAATTTACAAAACGGTTAAAGGCAAGATATAATACTTTTGACAAACTATGGAACAGCATGGACACAATAAGAACAACCCTTCAAAACGAAACAAGCATTATAATCTATATAATTTTGGTATCGCAGGCGGGGACAATCAAAAGTTACACCATATTTCAGGTTATTCGCAATTCCTGCAAGACCAAAATTATATAGATTATAATGCTTGTTTTTCCCTTTTCAGTTATGTGTTTTTGCAGTCGGTTTTTTTGTTTTTTAAATAATTTATTTTATTTCAAGCTTTTTAGTTTTATTAATATATATATTTGATAATTACTCATTACTAGCTTTTATTTGATACCAATATTGTTGCAATTAATTAAAAAAAAAACTTCCCCTCCTTTTTTTTTGTATTTGCAGATGCAATTTATAAATATTATATAGCCTATGTCACTCCCACAATTAAGACGAATCTAACGACATCTCATACGTTAAAAATCCATCAAGCCGTTTAGGCTACAGAGCGTGCCAAAGAAATAGACATACATACATACATACATACATACTCTCGAAAAACATTACCCTCCTGAGGCAGTCGGGTAAAAAGTAAACATAATGGTCTTTCACCTAAATCAATTGATTTATGAGTTCTGCCGGCGTTTGTCAAAGTCAAATCACGGATCGGTGAACACTCCACACATCGACACCCCCCAGTGTTTTGACATATACACGTTGTCGGCGAGTCTGCCCGGATCGTCTCTCTAGTATTATTTTAAGCATAAATACGCGTAAAGTGTGAAAGCTGCATATTATTAATACTTGTAGGTACAAGTTTTGTCGGTACTTAGGCAAGATAGTGTCGTCGCATGTCGTCACCTTTCACCGTTCTCAAGCAACTGCAAGCTTAAAGTTTAGATTAAATTGTAAGCTTCCTCACGAAGACTACGTTTATGGACAAAATCAATAAAAAAATAAATACCTAATTTCTTATGATTAGCAAAGTAAAAAATATTTTTTTATTAATTCGTCTTCCCATCATTTACGAATGTCATGCAAACTTGTCCATCTAGTCACTTAACAATTTTGTTTAAAATTGCGAATTTTTGTTGTAGGTACCTACCTAATGTAATTATTTCGTCGCGCTTTCGCTTCGTGTTTGTCATCTATCTTAAACTTTCTAAATACTTTACAGAACTGACTTGTTTTTCAGGGAATTATGAATGAAAAAACCATAATTTATTCTTTCGAAATATCCACTTACGTTATTCATAATATTTTGCCGATTAATACCTCATACAATAATCCTAGCGCTTTAACAAATAAAGGTAGACGCACACAGTATGATGACATAGGCATGTGGTACACACAACATACAACTAAGCTGGCGGATTAAACCGCGATCCAAAGAGGATTAATTTAAAAACTGACGCACTGTTGTATCTCCTCTGATGTTTATAATTATGTAACGTTTTTCTATAGAATTAAATCAGCTGCTACCAATCTTGTTTAGTTTAAATTCAGGCAGTTAATTATGACCTGTTAATTGAATAAAAACAAAAGAGTTTTGTGGCTGGAGCTGCGCATATCGTCAGTCCCGAAGATGCTTGGACGAACGATATTAGTTTCTTAAAAACACGTGATTGAGAGTGGGTGCCTACCATTTGATTTTTCTACGTCACATGAGGAAATTTTATTTAAGAAGTCGAGCGCAGCTACATGATATAAGTACATAGTGTATTATTGTACGTGAGTATATCGATGCCATCGTGAAAATGTAGGTACTCTTACTAACTAATGGTTTGATTATCTTAACAAATAACCTTTCTTTTTTATCATACAAATAATAGAATTTACAGACACTCGTCTTACTTGCAAAAACACGCTCTCTCGACAAAACAGTTTGCTTCATGTAATACAACTTTTTGCGCAAAAGATCCAACCAGCGCTGACTGACGATCCAATCGTTTGTGCCACCGTTTTTTGTTTTTCCAGTATTTTTCCCACAAAAAATAGGTAGGCACATACATGTCAAAACACACCCGTGTGGCCCTTATTAGACGGACAGGCCTTATTAGAGTAAAGGGTCATTTATAAAACGTTTTACGTCATCCCGGCGAGCTGTCGGTAAATGCATTAGTTGATTGGCGATTCCATCAGGTTATATTACTTTCTTACTTAGCTGTATTGCTTTTTAATTGTCCCGTTTTTCCATGAATTGCGAAAAGGAATTGGTTTTTAACACATTTTGCGTCTTTTCAATTGGTTAGGCTAGAGTGGTTCTAATTTTATATAGGTTATTTTAAATGATTAGTTTGAGTGTAATATTATTTCTTTGGAAAAATAACACTTAGCCATTTATTTACACAAAATACATATACCTAAAGTTATTCCTTTTATTAACTGCCTCATCCAAAGGTTACTGAAAAAAGGGATAATTTGGGAAGCTCGAAACTAATAGAGAGTCGGTCTCTTTGAACACTCGACAAACTAATTCGGACAGTACATTATTGTTGTAAGCGTGGATTCAAAAGTTTTCGTTACCTGTACTGGTTGTAAGCTTTTATGTATGTGTTTGCAATGGTAGGCGCGGCCTCTCGGTCAAATGGATCATTATGCTGTAAAATTGCGTCCCTTATTAGATCCGACGTCGTTGGTCCATATTACTCGACACTTAAAATAGTCGGGGTAACGTTTAATGGTCGCCAAAGATTAACGGATATTGAGTTTCGAAATTGGAACGCTGGATGTAACTGATTTCCATTTAGGGAATTAAAAGCGAGGATGGTGAATTTAAAGATTTGCGGAGATGGGACTTGTGGAAAACATGTTCTCCCACACATCGATATACGTCACGGTCAATTCTCCAACTGCAAATGTAAGTTTGTGGTCTATTACTTGATAACTTGTAAAGCCTACTTAGCTGTGATAGTTTTCGTTTAAGTAAAAAATATTTTTTTATTAATTCGTCTTCCCATCATTTACGAATGTCATGCAAACTTGTCCATCTAGTCACTTAACAATTTTGTTTAAAATTGCGAATTTTTGTTGTAGGTACCTACCTAATGTAATTATTTCGTCGCGCTTTCGCTTCGTGTTTGTCATCTATCTTAAACTTTCTAAATACTTTACAGAACTGACTTGTTTTTCAGGGAATTATGAATGAAAAAGCCATAATTTATTCTTTCGAAATATCCACTTACGTTATTCATAATATTTTGCCGATTAATACCTCATACAATAATCCTAGCGCTTTAACAAATAAAGGTAGACGCACACAGTATGATGACATAGGCATGTGGTACACACAACATACAACTAAGCTGGCGGATTAAACCGCGATCCAAAGAGGATTAATTTAAAAACTGACGCACTGTTGTATCTCCTCTGATGTTTATAATTATGTAACGTTTTTCTATAGAATTAAATCAGCTGCTACCAATCTTGTTTAGTTTAAATTCAGGCAGTTAATTATGACCTGTTAATTGAATAAAAACAAAAGAGTTTTGTGGCTGGAGCTGCGCATATCGTCAGTCCCGAAGATGCTTGGACGAACGATATTAGTTTCTTAAAAACACGTGATTGAGAGTGGGTGCCTACCATTTGATTTTTCTACGTCACATGAGGAAATTTTATTTAAGAAGTCGAGCGCAGCTACATGATATAAGTACATAGTGTATTATTGTACGTGAGTATATCGATGCCATCGTGAAAATGTAGGTACTCTTACTAACTAATGGTTTGATTATCTTAACAAATAACCTTTCTTTTTTATCATACAAATAATAGAATTTACAGACACTCGTCTTACTTGCAAAAACACGCTCTCTCGACAAAACAGTTTGCTTCATGTAATACAACTTTTTGCGCAAAAGATCCAACCAGCGCTGACTGACGATCCAATCGTTTGTGCCACCGTTTTTTGTTTTTCCAGTATTTTTCCCACAAAAAATAGGTAGGCACATACATGTCAAAACACACCCGTGTGGCCCTTATTAGACGGACAGGCCTTATTAGAGTAAAGGGTCATTTATAAAACGTTTTACGTCATCCCGGCGAGCTGTCGGTAAATGCATTAGTTGATTGGCGATTCCATCAGGTTATATTACTTTCTTACTTAGCTGTATTGCTTTTTAATTGTCCCGTTTTTCCATGAATTGCGAAAAGGAATTGGTTTTTAACACATTTTGCGTCTTTTCAATTAGTTAGGCTAGAGTGGTTCTAATTTTAGATAGGTTATTTTAAATGATTAGTTTGAGTGTAATATTATTTCTTTGGAAAAATAACACTTAGCCATTTATTTACACAAAATACATATACCTAAAGTTATTCCTTTTATTAACTGCCTCATCCAAAGGTTACTGAAAAAAGGGATAATTTGGGAAGCTCGAAACTAATAGAGAGTCGGTCTCTTTGAACACTCGACAAACTAATTCGGACAGTACATTATTGTTGTAAGCGTGGATTCAAAAGTTTTCGTTACCTGTACTGGTTGTAAGCTTTTATGTATGTGTTTGCAATGGTAGGCGCGGCCTCTCGGTCAAATGGATCATTACGCTGTAAAATTGCGTCCCTTATTAGATCCGACGTCGTTGGTCCATATTACTCGACACTTAAAATAGTCGGAGTAACGTTTAATGGTCGCCAAAGATTAACGGATATTGAGTTTCGAAATTGGAACGCTGGATGTAACTGATTTCCATTTAGGGAATTAAAAGCGAGGATGGTGAATTTAAAGATTTGCGGAGATGGGACTTGTGGAAAACATGTTCTCCCACACATCGATATACGTCACGGTCAATTCTCCAACTGCAAATGTAAGTTGGTGGACTATTACTTGATAACTTGTAAAGCCTACTTAGCTGTGATAGTTTTCGTTTTAACTTCATTATCTACTACTGCCATGATATTTTTCACATATCCAAAAACAACCATTTAGCTGGCACTTCACTTTCACAAAAATTAGCACTTTAAAGCTTAATATTACGCAAACAGATCCTTGAATCGTAAAATGGTTTTCATAGATCCGCAATATTTTTGAACGGCCTATAGAACGATACCCTACACCATGGAATATACGAGAAAAAAAATATCATCCTCACTTTACGTGCACGGGAGGTAGGTACCCTACAAAATTTATTTTCAAGATTTTATTTTACCACATTGTCGGCGTGATTAATACGTACACACATGCTAAATTACAGCTTTCTAGTACGAAGAATGGCTAAGGCGCAGACTGATAGATAGATGGACATGGCGAAATTATAAGAGTTCCTTGTTGACTACGGAACCTTAAAAAATAATTAGCGGAATCGGTGTCGCGCGGGGCTTAACAGGTAAGCCCCGCGCGACACCGATTTGGTGTAAAACAATTGGAAATCAATTGTGTCTCATTGCTGTCCTTGACCGATTACATCAAGTGATATTAACTCTGAATGTACATGTTTTGTCAAAATAGAAGTAATCCGACTGTTTTATAAAAATACCTGGCAACATGGTTTGCAAATTACATGCAACCTGCATAATCTCTGAAGTTAAGCTAAAAGCTAGGAATCTAAAGTTAAACCAACTTAGCGACTTCATTTCACCTGAATAAAGCAACGACTTACTCTAGTTTTCCAAACTCTTACCAATCCCTAAATTGTCCATCAATCCAATCAAAAATTGAGTACCTGCCATTACAAAACGCTTCAATCCCATAACTAAATCATGTTATAAACACAGCGTAGAACCAGTTGTTGTCGATTTAATTACATTGCATCAAAGATAAACGGATATTAGAGGCGTGAAAGTTATATATTAAAGGTTTTGCAATTATGAAATGTTGTTATACTCTGTTCATTACACTATGATCTATTTGACACATGGCATAAATTCATAGTTGTACGATCCGGCCGTTGCGAGAATGCGTTCTTTAAACCTGTCGGTTTCATACTATAGAATATGTGTTTTGCGAATTTGATCCTTATAGTTAGTTACTAGAAATTGTCTAACTGACAAGTGTCAGGAACTCATTCTCTCGACGGCCGGACTGTAGTTTACTACCCCCCGTGTCACTGGATGTTGTCAACCATAGTGCACACAGTGCACGGGGCTTACCTAGAAGCAACAAATTAATTCGTGACTGGTAAAGATTACTTAGCTATAACTTATACGAAACACCGACACTGGCAAAAAAATTTACTCCTTAACGGTATGCCCAATAAAAGTGCTTCCAAAACGTGTTGTCATGCAAATCATTATGAAATGAACATAGTATAGACAGTGACTGGCACAAACGGTATATTGATTGTATATGTTACGAGGCTATACGAGTGTTGATAATATCTCGTGGGCATTAGGAAGACAAATGGTGTTTTTGGAATTGAATCTCACCAGTACTTGTAACGTTGCTTGTTAGTGATAGCCTTTTGATTCGGAAATTAAATGTATGAAATGTTTTACTTCAAAGAGTAATTTTTTTGTTGATCTAGCAATAAAGAATCGCGTTAAAATATCGTCATTTAGAAGGCTGTTGCTTTTATAGTTACTGTCGGTCGTACTTCATCCGTATTATGTCATATTCGCCATCATCTACGGTAAATAAAAAACTTCAACGTCAACCATAGATTGCTTATTATTAAATTAGATCGAGGAAACGCGTTGAAATGGATCGAAAGCTACCTCACCCACCGACAGCAATGTGTTGAGATCTCGAGACAAACAGGACACCAAAAAATCGTTTACAGATCGGAGAAAAAAATTGTGGTGGTCCCCAAGGAACCATGCTGGGACTACTTTTGTTTTTTCTGTATACTAAGGACCTAGCTCGCGTAACCACAACTGCACATGCTGCATTCTAAACGAAAATTATGACGTAGGTGAGTACCAGACCGAAATAAACGAGACACTAAATAAAATTATCACATGGCTCAAACAAAATAATCTCCAAATTAATATTAGCAAAACCAAAATCACACAGGTCCAAACAAAAAACGGTAAGCGTCCACAGTTAAAAATACAGCATGACGGTACAGACAATTGGAGAGGTTGAGAGTACAAAGTTCCTAGGGATAACTAAACCGACGTGGTGATGCACCGAGATGTGGTCTCAGTGGATAAGGGCCTCACCCCGCTCTCCTTGGCTGACGAGAACTGGCGCAAACCTATAATATTAGATACTAATGACCGCAGGGAGGTATGGCAGAGCAAAGAGCTACACGGGCGCTTTTACCGGGTCCTACATGGACCCGATGTAGACCTCTTAGCGTCCGTATCCTGGTTGCGATTCGGTGATCTCTTTGGGGAAACCGAAGGTTTTGTCTTTGCGATTATGGATGAAGTTATAATGACGAACAACTACCGGAAATATATTGTGAAAGACGGCACGGTTGACATCTGTCGGGCATGCCACCGTCCGGGGGAATCAATCCGACACATTATTTCTGGCTGTTCTCGTCTGGCTAACGGAGACTACTTGCATAGGCACAACCTTGTAGCCAAGATTATCCACCAGCAACTTGCTCTGAAATACAGTCTTGTGGAATCGGAAGTACCGTACTATAGGTATGCGCCCGACCCAGTTCTCGAAAATGGCAATATTACGTTGTATTGGGATCGATCTATCATCACTGACAGGACTATTGTTGCTAATAAGCCAGACATAGTGGTGATAGATCGATTAACGCGTCGCACAATGATTATTGATATATCGGTCCCGCATGACGAGAACCTCGTAAAAGCTGAAAAAGATAAGCTGATTAAGTATCTTGACCTAGCTCACGAGGTTGTCGACATGTGGGATGTGGATACAGCAATCATTGTGCCGATAGTCGTGACGGCTAATGGCATAATACCCAAGAGCCTCGACCAACACCTGAAGAGGCTCTCGCTAGGCAGCTGGATCAAGGGCTTAATCCAGAGAACGGTACTTCTGGACACGGCTCGCATTGTCAGGAGGTTCCTCTCTCTGGAGCCCTGACCGCCGGTAGCTTGGACCCTGTTCCCGATACCGGTGGGCTACCATTTTTTTTTATATTTTTAAATGTTTTTATATATTTTTTATATTCTAATATTTAAAAATAAAATTAAAATGTGTAAATAATGAAATAAAAGATAATAATAATAATATTTATTTGCCAAAAACAGTGATTACATTTCCTTATAGTCTACATTAATAACTAGGTTTACAAAAACAAAATAAGACGCAAAGGAAGCATTTTGCTTATGAACTCCACACTAGGTCGAGCCTGTCTCGTGGAGTCAATGGGTGGTATTACCATATAGTGAAAATGCGCATTACATTGATACATATGAAAAACGTTATTTTTTAGGGAAATTAAAACATTGTTTAGGTTTAAAAATGCAATTAAAACAATAAAAAAAAAAGAAAGAAAGATTAAAACAAAAAGTAGGTTAACAGACTATTATGGCAATGTGCACTATACTATAGATAAACACTGTAACTGGAAAGCTCATAATGACGAACTTTGCACAAAGGCAGATATATTCGGATTCCCTTTGTACAGATCAACACGTGTGACTAGTGCTGATGCAGCACTATGTGCATGGCTATGTCTCATCAATTTTGCCGTATGGCATTATAATATGGAGTAATTCTGTAGAACTTATCAGAGTGTCTCGAACTCAAAAGAAATGCATTCGCTCAATATGTGGGGCGCACCAACTGGACAGATGTCATCTGCCTAGCCTTTTCCCAACTATGTTGGGGTCGGCTTCCAGTCTTACCGGATACAGCTGAATACCAGTATTTTACATGGAGCGACTGCCTATCTGACCTCCACAACCCAGTTACCTACTGGGCAACACGATACCCCTTGGTAAGACTTTCGAGCTTCTGACAACCCGTAACGACTGTCAAAGATCTACAAATGACAGCCGGAACCAACGGCTTAACGTGCTTTCCGAGGCACGGAGGGGTCTTGGTATGTAAAGATGGTCACCCATCCACGGACCAACCGCGGCAAGCGTAGCTTAACCTAATCGATCGACCCGTGCGGCTGTTTTATAATTATACTGGATTACTTAGCCACAAGCCCCTCAGATGTATTCCATTATATATAAAAAAAAATACCACACCCAGCACTAAATATTTTTGAAATTTGTATTTTTGTGTACTTACAAATACAAACATAAATTTCATATGCATTATGATATTGTATCCAGACCTATCCGCAAAGTTCATGCTTCGTATACCTAGATGAAATATTAAACTATTTTCCAATATTGTATTTTGTATGGCGACCAAAGTTTATAATATACTACTAGATTGTTCTAAAGATCTTAACTTTACGACATTTAAATGTAAGTTATTCAATTATCACTTAAGAATATGCTACTACACCCTTGTACATGTACCGAGTAATGCTACTGCACTCGACTAACGATTTTATGAATGAAGAGTTGACTTAAATATTAGGTAATACTTATGTTCTCTTCATAATGGTGCCGATTCCCTAGTTCACAAACTAAACTAAATTTAAGTTCAGTGCATCTTTTTCTTTCTATTTCATTAAGAAAAGGACAGAAGATAAATTTTAGTTTAGTCCTGTCAAATTAATCAGCGCCTGTCACTACTCTATACAAGTTTAGACGTGATTAAAAACTTGCCTACTAAAATTACGTCAATTTACGTCAAGCGCTGATTAATTTGACAGGACTAAACTAAAATGTATCTTCTGTCCTTTTCTTAATGAAATAGAAAGAAAAAGATGCACTGAACTTAAATTTAGTTTAGTTTGTGAACAAGGGAATCGGCGCCATTATCTCTTTGACTTAATTTAATCTTTATGACATTTCCATACTTAATAATGGACTAATTTGCAAATTGAATGTTATTTTAAGTTTATTTAGTTTAATGATATAGGTACCTAAAGAACGAACCAAAACGCTTAAAATGTATTTGTACGCCGGAAACGGCAGAATATTATGAACTTTTAAAACGATGTCACAAGTCGGTAAGAATATTCTGATAAATAAAAGGACTGTTACTCCATTTATTTTTTACTTAAAAATGCGAATAAATCATTCGCCGTATACAGTTGATATTGCACTTGCAAATCAAAGTTATTTCTAGACACATTATTATAAAAATAATAGCTAGCGACAGTTTCCGGGGACCCATTATTGAGTGTGCAAGTCACCCTCTGCCATTTTATCCGTGTATTACATAACATTGATCAGGCGTCCCCGGATATCAAATGAGCCAAAAAGAACGAACTGTCCTAATTAGAAACATCTATTTCAACGAAATTCAATTGAAAGACAACAGATAAACAGAGCGGCTTAGTAGCAAATATAAATTATTTCAAAACCGGTTCACTTAATAGTGCAATAGCATGTATCGAACAGCTCGCTGTACGAATGTAATTTAAATGACGTCGCACAAGATCAGGTAGACGATAGACGGGTATTTAAGCATTGAATTAAAATAACTATTGATTCTCTAAAGAGGCGCATATATTAAAACATAAGTTGAAGCAACAATAAAAGTGTTTAGACGATGAAAGTCATTTATTGCTATACTGGAATTTAAGCATTAATTTAAATTCATATTGATTCTGTAAGGAGACCAATTTCATTGCCTATAGAAGCATAATTTACAAAAATAAAGCCTAATTTACACGGTGCAATATAATTATTTGTGGCATATATTATAATATAAGTTGAAGTATCAATAAATTTGCACCATCTAAGCAGTGTTTATACGATGCAAGTCATTTATTGCTAGACTGGTATTTAAGCATTGTATTAAAATACCTCTTGATTCTGTAAATATACCAATTTCATTGCTTAAAGAATAAAGCCCGGTGCAATATAATTGTTTGTCGAAGATATTATAAAATTGAAGCAATAATAAAAGTTGCACCGTCTAAAATTGTTAGCTACATGGGCAATTATGAAACGTCAGAAGCTAGGTGCACGGTTCCAATTGGTCGTTTCCTATGGAGAAGAGCCGGCAAGAAACGCCGCGTCAATCATTGTACAGTCGCCAGCACATCAAGTTACCACAGACTGTCAAATTTCTCCAAATGATTTTAAACATTAATGTGTTGATGGTTAAGTTCAAAATCGAAAGGGAACATTTGACAGTTTGACTTTTAACTTGATGTGCTGGCGACGTTACCTAGTTAAGCATGTTTATCAGAGCTTTGTAATTCGAAAATCCACGAATTTATATCAGGTGGCCAATTCTAGACGCCATTCCTTTTAATGACATACACATATTTTATCTAGCATATTATTGGCAATTGTCCATAGCTCGAGGAGCTATATAGTATATTTTCCTTAGTTATCATATCAGTCAGGTTTTATCTGAAACTTAACCTCTCGGACATAAGGATATATCGCCATTCCTTTTAATGACATACGTACAAATATTTTATCTAGCATTTTAGTGGCAATTTTCCATAGCTCGAGGAGCTATAGGTTTTCCTTGGAAGTTATCATATCAGCCAGCTTTTATCTGAAACTTAACCTCTCGGAAATAAGGATATATAGTGACCTTATTGGAGGAAGTTTGAAAGTGGCACCAGTGACTGAAAAGTTGTACGGAAATCGGTTGGCATGGTATGGGCATGTGATGCGGAGGAATGAGGAAAATGTCGTGAGGAAAGTCTTAAGTATCGTGTCGATGGCTATAAGAGTAGCGGAAGACCAAAGAAACGATGGATGGAAGATATGGCTAGAAAGGGACTACCGAGATGACAACTAATAGAGAAGTATGGAAGAAAGGGACATGTTGCGCCGACCCCAAATAAATTGGGATAAGGGCAGGAGAATGATGAGTGACCTTATTGGCGATGTTCTTCAGAAAGGTCAGGTGCGTAGTACTTGCAACCGGCGTGCGGAGTTATTATCGAAAAATTATGAACGTAAACGAAGCAAGAGTACGTCAGGATCGTAGTCAGATGGCGTTCTGTGGTTTCTGCCTACCTCTACGGAAAGAAAAAAAGAAAAGAAAAAAGAAAGAAAAATTGTTTATTCTGCACTAACAAAACGCACATTACAAAAAATTACGTAAAATACACACATACAAAGTAGCACGGGAACGGTGTACGGGAAGAAGGCGTGAGTTTATGTATGTTTGTAAGCCTCTCGGTGGCTAGGGGTTTGAAGTACCGATTGCGTCACAGAGGTTGGCTGCAGAACTGAATTCGCAGTGCCTAACCTACACCTTATAATTATCACCATGCATAGGCGCTTTTAGAATGCTCAATTTGATAGTCTACTTTTAGATTTATTATTTTAAAGTCGATTAGTAGAATTACCAAACCGTGCTGTTTTTCTTCCGTTGACTGTTTATTACATCACTGAAACACAATTTAGTACTTAGTTCTGAGATTTGCGGGAACTACGTGACGTGAATTAAAGTCATTATTACTTCACGATTGTATTTTAAAGTGCTCTTTTACTCATGTAGCTGGAGTTTTGGTTAATGTTGCTTCATTACGTTTAAAAATGCTAACTTTATTTATTATAACCATGTTTACAGGTAAAATTTAAGTTTTAAATTTAAAAAGCTTTTAGGTTAATTCATGCACTACACTCGGAGGGTTGAAGCGTAAAGGTTAATTTTATTTTTAAATTAAACGTTTTGTTTCTAACGTTTTACAAGATAGGCTAAAGTTATAATTTTCATCTCGTTTGAAAATTGATATAACAAAAAAAATGAATGGCTGAAAAAAATAAAGTCGATACAATACCTACAAGTTACAAATGATTATACTTATTCCATAACGAGGTATCGACCACTCTACCACAGACCGTATTTCTACGAGTTACAACTTTATTAGGCATAAAACAGACAACAAATCAATCAATTAAAATATCGGTATTAATCTTTGATCGTTTGCGGCATGTGTCATTAGTGTTCGGTAAGTCAGTGCGCTGGCGCAGACGTTAGGTGTCGTATTCAATTAATAACGATCTACGGTTAGCCTTGGCGGTAGAATATTTATTTTCAGTTCGAACGGTAGTTAGATAGATAATTAAGTAATTGAGATGTTTGACATACTTGATGATTTACTGTTAATGGGTTATTGTTCTTGGTTTTACAATAATAATAACTGTTTATCAATTAATGCATAAGTGTATTTTATAATATTTTTCATATTCCTCAAAATGTCATTCAATATGTCTTATCTTAAATGGCCCAAGAGAATATACAAGACTACTTTTTAAATGTATGCTTATAAATGTTGTAATGTTTTGCTAGTTCGCAATATAGTCAGCAGAACTATGTAACTGCTTAAGGTTTCCTAAACAAAATTTCGTTAGACCCCGAAAATTAGCGCACCTTCCCCGCACATTACACTTTTCATTATGAATTATTCTCAAAGAAGTTGCGTCTAATCTTAATAAATTAACCGTAATGGTGCCGATTCCCTTGTTCACAATCTAAACTAAATTTAAGTTCAGTGCATCTTTTTCTTTCTATTTCTTTAAGAAAAGGACAGAAGATAAATTTTAGTTTAGTCCTGTCAAATTAATCAGCGCTTGACGTAAATTGACGTAATTTTAGTAGGCAAGTTTTTAATCACGTCTAAACTTGTATAGAGTAGTGACAGGCGCTGATTAATTTGACAGGACTAAACTAAAATTTATCTTCTGTCCTTTTCTTAATGAAATAGAAAGAAAAAGATGCACTAAACTTAAATTTAGTTTAGTTTGTGAACAAGGGAATCGGCACCAATAAGTTACTGCAGAATAAGATTAAGTACAAACACATTCATCTGGGAAACTCGTCGAAGGTTTTAGTTAATTTATATTTGCACGCCACATCATTTTTCACGTTCCGGTTTGCCCCTAAAATACGTGTAACAGGGTGAAATGGTGGGTGGACTGTTGGGAGGAGCAGTGGTGGCCCAGTGGTAGCGGGCGCGACTTACGTGTAGGTTCGAACCCAGACAGGCGCTTTACTTTGAGTAAATTATTTGCCACTGCTCTCAAAACGGCGAAAGACATGTCTTAGAACAAAAAATTCGAAGTAATGTGATATCTATCAACCCGCACTGGGCCGGCGCGGCCTGGTGGATTACGGCCCACTCCCTCTCACCGAGAGAAGGCCTGCTTCCAAGTGGGAACATTATAGGCTGATTATGGTTATGCTTCGGTGTAATAGGAAATAAGTAACCACGAAGGAGGTTTTAACCTTTAGGAAAGTAACTAAATAAATTTCAAAAAAATTAAGCCAATAGATTGTCATTTTACTTTCTTATACTCGTAACATAACTAACGATATAAGGGTGTATTACACATCTGCCTACACCCATATATAGGAGTAATTTATTTATTTATTTTTATTTATTTCAATCAACATTGGATCATACAATGAAACTAATTCAAATATTTATTTACATAACCAAATTACAAGATGATTATTAACATTAACTAAATTAAATTAAAACTAAGTTAAGCTTAAAAAAGGCCCTCGGGGCATTGTACCGAGGATGATGACGGCATTTCCTCGCTGAATTGCAATGCTGATGCGTTGCGCGAGAAAGCCGCCAGCTTTTCGGTCACCAGTTACATCAACTAGACGTTTCGCGATTTCCGCAAATAACTTATGCGCACTGGGACCCCACGGACCAAGGGTCTCTACGCCAAAGGGCACAAAGTTGTACTCTCTGCCAAGGCCTCCATATTTAATAACTTTCAGATTTTCGGCATTTTCTGCCGCTGCACCCGCTTTAGAAGTAGTCCGTTGGAGGTGGGACGGTGCCAGTGTGTCTACACAGGTAGCGTCCCACACAAGCATCCGTCCCAAACTCCACGGGACCAAAGACACACCATCAGGTCTTTTGCCATCATCTCTGACAATGCCAGTCGGCTCAAGAAGAGCAGGCACATTGATGCTGGCAAGAGACCGGCGGATTATGTCATTAAGTGTCGCATGTCTTGAAAAGCGGCCTGCACTTTTTTGACAACAAAGTCAGTGGTGACCCAGTCGGCCCACGTCCGTGCTACAAGGGCATGTGTGTGGAGTGCATACCGTGACCCCAAGCCGCAGACCAGTCGCCAGACGAAGCGAGGTCGGATCCAGGAAGGTACCGGTATATGGAGAAGGATGGGCATGTAGCCAATGACCGGCCAATTTAAATTAAATTAAAGAATAACATGCAAAATTATAATTAATATCTTAACATTAGTTAGTACGTGATGATGACGCAGGTTCACGTACTGACAGCCGAAACGTTCGAAAAAAGCGTAGTTTTGTTATTTTCATGAGTTTTATTCGAGTAATATTTTCACGCTGATACTCGTATTTAATGGAATAATAAGCTTTTCTGTGTTTCTTCCCGCGAAAGTTGAAAATGAAGGATGTTAAGTATCTGAAAGATGTTATTTTTGTAGCCGTGAGCGAAAAGAGGTTGCTAACTGACAAGCGTAGCCAGTAATGTGACAACAACAAGTTAAGATGACAAATAAAACTAAAAGATGATTTAGTAAAGTAACGTGAATCACCTAAAAATCTCATAAAATCCATTAACTACGGTAGCAGCCATAAAATCAAAAGCCTCATGTTTCTACGACCGATTTCTTACACCTGTCGTGTCGAGAATTCCAAAAACATCT
Source organism: Atethmia centrago (assembly GCA_905333075.3). Classification (NCBI taxonomy): domain Eukaryota; kingdom Metazoa; phylum Arthropoda; class Insecta; order Lepidoptera; family Noctuidae; genus Atethmia; species Atethmia centrago. Next base: position 6,718,385 of record HG995375.1, read on the forward strand.
GTACAGAACACGGTTTATTTTTGTAAAGATTATGTACATCAGTATTATGAACGTCAACCGTGTCAAATGGACGAAATTATGATAATTTTTAAGGGCTTACGACAAATGGGTGTCACGTCAAGGCAGCCATCTTGATGTACGTTCTGCATTCTTTAGTGACGTACTCTTGTATCCATACTATATCTAAAAATTGTATATAAATAAAGTCGCTTTTCGTGTCTGTCTGTGTGGCCGCTAAGTTCTTCTTAATTACACAATGGATTTTGACCCAGTTTTCACCATAATTTTGAGCATTTATTTTGGAAGTTTTATGTGTAATACCTTCATATTAAACTTAAATTCATCAAGAAATCTCTACATTTTATCAATTCTTAAAAAAAACATGCGAAGCTGGGGCGCACCGCTAGTAATATTATAAATGCGAAAGTAACTTTGTCGGTCTGTCTGGCTATTACCTTTCCATACCCAAATCACTGCACCGATCGTTATTATCGTTCCGCAGATAGGTAGTCTGGGACCTAAAGTAGGGCTAAGGCTGCTGCCGGGGTCGCGCGAAGGTCCGAAAGGGATACCGAGGCCCCTGGCAACACGGGCAACGGAAGGAACATGGGCGGGTTTTAAGAGCGGGAGCAGTTATTTGATAACTTCCCAACCAAAACTCGACTGCAAGTCTGGGTTAAAACCAGGGTGCTTTTCACCCAGACTCGCAGTCGAAGTCGCGAGCTACAGCTAGTATGAAATATGCTGATGACCGGTGCAAGTAATAGCGGTCATTGGAAGGCTAATACCTAGGCTGATAAGATAATTTGAGCCACAAAATGATTGAGGTTGTATAACTTGTTATGATTTCGATTATTGCGCTACCTAAGGCTGCCCGCCTACGTCCGATAATCGGTGACTGATTTTTGTAGAAGAAAAATAGAACGTACGTATAAATGTATAACTACAAAAAGTCTGACGTATGCGAGCACTCTAAAAGGAAAGGATGATATCTACTTTCTGAATTAAGTCTGTATTAGCTTACTCTAAAGAATTGTAGCTCATTATATAATATAATCAGCCTATTATGTTCCCACTGCTGGGACACAGGCCTCCTCTCTTTGAGAGGGAGTGGGCCATAATCCACCACGCGGGCCCAGGGCGGGTTGGTAAATGTCACATGTCTTCGAATTTTTGGTTTTGGGACATGCCGGTTTCCTCACGATGTTTTCCTTCACCGTTTTGAGAGCAGTGATGATGAAACAATTTACACAAAGTAAAGCGCCTGTCTGGGTTCGAACCCACGACTGCAACTCGTAAGTCGCGGCCGTTACCACTGGCCACCAGTGCTCTTGTAGGTCATTTTAAAGACAAAAATGCTATAAGCAGTTTTTTTAGATTCCATAGATGTTTTGATTTGTAGTTATTCCCTTCACAAAAACTGGACAACTGCGAGTTGAATTCGCGTTGTGAGGGTTCCGTACAATGAATATGTTATCTACCATGTTTTTTATCCCAAGATAATTTATCCCAAGAACAAACTTAACAATGTAGTTGAAAAACATGTTCACCCATATGTTCCGACTTCAAATGTAAGTTTGTACGCATAATATTGAGAAATTTACCATGTTATTTTAACACCATAGACTTCTAAGTTATCCTGTAATGTAAAGATTTATTTTATGTAATTTTTATTTTATAAAATAAAAAAAAAATGTATTTTCGGAGATAAGGCGGAATGATGAATATTCATAAAATAACATTAAAATTATTTTTTTTAAAAATAAAAAAAAAACTTGAGATCACAACAACCGTCTTTCTAATTTGCCCCCAAAAGAGACCCTTATATTCAAAATTAATTTATTTAAGTTAAACGTCCGTGTTTGGTTACAGGTACACAGATATTTATAATATGTGTACCAAATTACAACTTAACCAGTCCAGTAGATTCGGAGAAAAGCGGCTGTAACAGACGGATACACATACACGAGTGATCATATAAGGAATCCATTTTTTTCTTTTGATGGTACCCTAAAAACAGTCTTAAATACATATTTGTGAAATAACACCAATTCATTTTCATAGACGATAATGTAAATAAATGCTCTAGAAGACAATTCAATTTGAAATTCAAATCACTCCTTTACGCGTAAGTAATTTATTACAATATATTCGAAGACAGAGAGCTAATAGAACAAGTGAAAATGAAGCAGAATTTGACGTAAAATATAAATATGTAATATCCTACCAAAACATTTTCATGTAAAATGTTGCCAAGACGAGACTACATGGCTCGCACTGTCAACACCCTGACTCTACAAGCTCTAACTTCACTAACTCTGCACCTTAGTCAAAATAAATTTCGCTTGGCCATTTCGCTACATTCACATGGTTGTAAGGTGAAAAATAAGGTGTAACGAAACGGCCAAGCCAAGAAATTTATTTTATTATTATTATTAACAAGGAGTCCCTACATCAATTTTCAGACCTCTATCATCAAACGTCTCATAGAAACTTCCATCCCCTTGTTTAAGGGGTTGGGGGTAAAAGTTCCAAGTTTTAGATTTCTTTTGTAGTTTGTGTACTAATACTAGCTTACACACCAAATTTCAGCTTTCTAAGACTTCAGGAAGTACCCTAAGAATTTTGATGATCACCTGTAAGTGAGTCTGTGACGAAATCGGGGTTTTTTAGATATAAATAAAATCTATAGTATAAGAGCTCTGCAATTGGAACTTTATAAATATGTAATATATGTTTAATAAATCCACTATTGCAGATACGATTATCTCGAGAAATATGTTTATCTGGTATAATCCAAACCCAAGTTATGAGGGTTCAAAAAAACGACGAAGCTCTTCGAGAAAGGTAGTAGTGCCCTTGCGCTTCGCTTGGCTCGTCTTGGCGGGGGCACTGCCGTGCCCCCAGATAACTTGCAAAAACCTTATAGTTAAGCTTACCTTATGGTTGGTGGTTGGTTGGTTACCTTATGGTATGGTTAAGGTTTTTGTAAGTTGACCATATATTTATTACGTCATATTACTTACGTTATATTATACGTTGCAAATGGCCGATGATGGCGACCTCAAAAATTTGACGTATACCATCAATTGACAAGTAACGTAGTTTAATTTAAAGAAACTCAGTTTAGGCATTGGCGACATCGGCCTTGCTTGCCATTTAGTATATAAAATAAGACGAACGAAAATAAAATAGATCGTAGTTTATAGTGACAAAATCTAAAAGTGATCAAGTTTTTCTTACGGTGACTGTACAAACATTTATACATGACATTTTCTCCACTGACACTCTCTACTGAGTAGGTACAGTTACACACAGGTAGGTGTCACAAAGCACCCACGGGTTATTGTGTCTATATTTTGTTTAATTCATTAGTATTGTTTCATGACGAGGCTTGTTTAGTGACCAGCCGAAGCTTCGTTACCGTTTTAAGCCATTTTCGGCCAAAAATTCATGATTCGGCCAAGCCGAAAATCTGGTCATTCGGCCTACTTCGTAAAGCTGGGCTATATCAGGTGACGTTCGGCTAACTTCGGAGTAAATCGCGTTGGCTCGTGTTATCACTCGGCTGCGCGATTTTGTTTTGAAGTTGTGAAGCGAGGTCAAGTTGTATTTTTTCTTCACGCGCATAATTAATCGGTAAGTAATTAATTACTTTTGTCCTGGACTTTTGTTTTTATTTCCGACATGCATAAATAGGCATTAGTTATGAAGGTATTCAACTTTTGTCACTCAAATAGACAAAGGTTTGCGAAATATGTGATTATTGAATTATCTTGCTTTAATTATTTTAAAGCCTATAATTGCTCTTTCTCTCCCTAGGTGAAAAAGAAAAACAAATATGATTTCAGTGTACAGCGAAAATATAAATATTTTTTAATGTGTAAATCATTTTCGTTGTCGGCTGAAAATCCATTTTCGTCCGGAAACTAACTTATGTTTAGCATACCTTGCATTTTAAGAGTTTGTAGTTGCAAAAAAGCCTCATTAGTTTTACTCACAAACTATACTCAAAATAATTTCTTAAGTATTATCCTGATTTGATAGGCAACATCTTTTTTGGGGTTCTGTAGTAAACAAGGAACCCTTATAGTTTTGCCATGTCCGTCTGTCTGTCTGTGTGTCTATCCCCGCTGTAGCTCAGAGACGCTTGTTACTAGAAAGCTGCTGTGAAATCACGCCGACAAAGAGCTACAAGAAAATCTTGAAAAAAAAATTTTTTTTCAGGGTACATCCCTGTGCTTGCACGTAATGTGGGGATGATATATTTTTTTTCTCGTGTACCCCATAGTGTGGGGTATCGTTGGATAGGCCGTTCCAAAATATTGTGGGTCTGTGAAGACCACGCTTGCGTAATATTAAGCATTAGTGCTAATTTTGGTTAGTCAAGTGCCCCAAGCTTGTTTATGGCGATGTGAAAAAATTCATGGCAGTAGTACATATAATGAAATTAAAAGGAAAACTATCACAGCTAAGTAGGCTTTACAAGTTAACGAGTAATAGTCGACCAACTTAAATTTGCAGTTGGAGAATTGACCGTGGCATATATCGATGTATGGGAGAACATGTTTTTGAAATATAATGTTAGGTTTGTTTTTGGGATAAGTTCATCCCAACTTCCCAACTACGGAACCACCCTTCAATGTGCCTGGTCCGACACGCACTTTTTCACACCAACTTTCAATACAAAAATAGCAAAGTAAAAAACATCTATCCCTATTTGTAACTACGATAACAACTGGCAAGTAACATCTCACACCTCATTTCACATAGTTACTTTTGGAGTAAATGATCCGCGCAAAACCGTTTTCTCGCAAAGTTCGGAACGCGCTTTTGAATAGCATCTAACTACGCTTTATAAGGTAAATAATCCATCGGATGGGTCCAACATCGTTAGTGAGTTAGGATTCGGCTACAGTAAGGGCTAGGCGAGGCACATGAGTTACTATAAATAAAAACTATATCCGAATTATTTACTTACAAGTACACTATTCTAAACTCAACGAAAGTAATAGATTTCCGATTTCAGCTCGTTATCTACTAAACATAGAAAACTCAAAACGCAATAAATATGTTAACGCTAGCTTGAAAATATTATAAAATTGAAAATTAAATGGTACTGTAGTGTGGTGGACGTACTACATTAATAAATAATATTCCTTTTTGATAACTGTTAATATATTTATCTTTTAAAATTCAATATATATTCCTTGGTGAGTTCATTAGACTGTATCTGTGACAATCCATCATTTCCAATCCATCTTCTGATTTTAAATATTCATTTTTATAAAGTTGCCGTGTCAACTAGCGGCTAGGATGATGCATTATCATAGAACCTCTACAGTACCGTGAGTGTTTCATCCGATCTAGCCTGTCCCTTGCTGCCCGCCCTACCCTAGCGACGTCCTAAGCCAAGGTCCGTACCCCACAGGGGGTGCCCTTAGCGTGTAGTCGCTTAGTTTATCAATATTGAGGCCGTAATTTATGACGGCATTCAAGGGAAAATCTGGTTAAGCAGCCGACAACTTCCTAGAATGACCTGTGAGATACCATATCAAAAAAAAAAAACCGGCCAGGTGCGTGTCGGACCACGCACAATGAAGGGTTCCGTAGTTGGGAAATTGGTATGAATGAATCCCAAAAAAAAATTTTACATTGTAGTTGAAAAACATGTTCTCCCATACATCGATATATGCCACAACCAATTCTCCAACTGCAAATTTAATTTGGTCGACCATTACTCCTTAACTCGTAAAGCCCACTTAGCTGTGATAGTTTTCCTTTTAATTGCATTATTTGTACTAAAGCCATACATTTTTTCGCATCTCCATAAACAACCATTGGCTGGCAGGGGGGGACACTTGACTCTAACAAATATTTGCACTTTAATGCTTCATATTACGCAAGCGGATCCTGGATTCGAAAAGTGGTATTCACAGTCCCGCAATATTTTTGAACGGCCTATCCAACGATATCCCACACCATGGGGTAGACGAGAAAAAAAATATCATTAACGCATTACTAGCAAGCGAAGTACTCTAAAAAAATTTTTTTCAAGATTTTATTTTAGCACTTTGTCGGCGTAATTAATATGTACACATATGCCAAATTACAGTTTTCTAGTACTAAGCATCTCTGAGCTACAGCGGGGACAGACAGTCAGACGGTCATGGAGAAACCATATGGGTTACTTGTTTACTACGAAACCTTAAAAAAGGACGTTGAGTGTTTAACGTGTGAATAGCCATAGAGAAGTGTATCCGTTTTTAATAAATGAAGAGAATAAATTAAAGGTGATAAGATAAAAGGTCATCCTTACATATGTATTATAAAACAAAGTCCCGCGCTGCATTTGTCTGTCTATCTGAACGCGATAAACTCAAAAACTACTGAACAGGTTTTCAAACGGTTTTTACCAATGGACGCAGTGATTCATGAGGAAGGTTTAGGTGTACAATATATACGATACAATTTGTTACGGTTTTGTGTAAATTGGCTGAAATATGAAGATTATTGTTGAAGATGTCGCAAAAACTCAAGCCGACTGGCGTGGGCTGCGTAAACCGTACGAGATAAATCAAATGTATGTTCTACACTTCTACAGGATTGTACATCATAAAAAGTTCAACAAAAAGTCGGCGTATGTCTACCTTCTAAGGGTGAGCCACAGTAAAAAAAAATATCTTTCATATTTGATAAAATTTTTATTGTTATTTCCGAAGCTATTTTTACCAATATTATATTAACCTTACCCACTAACATATATTTTTAAATTGTGCATTTAATTTAGATTAAAATATGCCTTTTCATCATATCATTTAAATTAATGCTATAAAAGATATCACAGATTAAAAATTACGCGTAACAATACAAGCTGTTGCTTTGAACCTGCAAAACATTTCAGGAGGTTGTTATGAAACTCGTAAATAATCGTATAACAATACGATACCAAGACAATAATCAATAATACTTTTTATTTTAGATTTTTAAATTTTATCTTTTCTTTTTATTTTTATTTTTTATTTCTTTTTTTTTAATTTTTTATTTTTTTTTTAATTTTTTTGTTTTTTTTTTTTTTTTTTTTGTTGATTCGGGTCGAGAATCACTCACATAATTACCTCCTAAAATGTTTTGCAGGTCCAAAACAACACCTTGTATAATTATGGTTGTCGCAGCGGGCGCAGCGCTCGGCTACGAGTATGAGGTATGCGATCGTTTTCGTTTCCTTTTAATCCCGGTAGTACGTTCCTGTGCTATATTTTCCGACATCCACGCGGGTGAAGCCGCGGGCAAAACGTAGTACAAAATAAAATAAAATGTTGTGACACGAAGGGTTCCGTACCATTATCTATAAAAATGGCAAAAAATCATGTCTGTTGTATGGGAGCCCCCTTAAATATTTACTTTATTCTGTTTTTTAGTATTTTTTGTTATACCGGCAACAGAAATACATCATCTGTGAAAATTTCAACTGTCTAACTATCACTGTTCATGAGATCCAGCCTGGTGACAGACGGACAGCGGAGTCTTAGTAATAGGGGACCCTATTACTAAGACCCCGCTGTCCGTTTTACCCTTTGGGTACGGAACCCTAAAAACTAAAATAAATACCCAATATCTGTGTATTTTTTTAAAATTTTTAAAAGTATCTAGATAGCGCAGTGCAATCATAAGTTCTTTTTGGGTTCCGTACCCCAAAAGGAAAAAACGTAACCGTTATAGGATCACTAGTGCATCTATCTGTCTGTCTGTCAGTGTCAGTGACCCAAACCCGGTCGTGTAACGTAAATAAATGAATTTTGAATATTTGGGGGCAAATCAGAAATAAAAAAAATTTGTAAATGGTACCGTGTGACATATCTAATGAAAGAGCTTGTTACGAAGATTTCAGATATTTATTTTTAATAATTTGAAAACAAATACTTTTAAAGTTATTTAAGAAAATAGATGAAAAATGTTGAATAAAATACAGAAACTATAGTTCTTTACTTATAGATTACAGGAAAACCTATAAGTCTATGGTCTTAAAATAACATGATAAATCTCTGAACATTGTGCGTACCTTACTTTTGCAGTTGGAATGTATAGGGGAAGATGCTTTTCAACTATAATGTTCAGGTTTTTCTTGGGATAAATTCGTCCCAACTACGAAACGAGCTTATGACGTTAACTTAACATTGTAGTTTAAAGACATTTAGATATGTTGCCTACATGTCTACATGTCTTTAAACTACAATGTTAAGGTTTTTCTTGGGATAAATTCATCCCAACTACGAAACGAGCTTATGACGTTAACTTAACATTGTCGTTTAAAGACATTTAGACATGTTGCCTACATGTCTACATGTCTTTAAACTACAATGTTAAGTTTGTTCTTGGGATAAATTCGTCCCAACTACGAAACGAGCTTATGACGTTAACTTAACATTGTCGTTTAAAGACATTTAGATATGTTGCCTACCTGTCTACATGTCTTTAAACTACAATGTTAAGTTTGTTCTTGGGATAAATTCGTCCCAACTACGAAACGAGCTTATGACGTTAACTTAACATTGTCGTTTAAAGACATTTAGATATGTTGCCTACATGTCTACATTTCTTTAAACTACAATGTTAAGTTTGTTCTTGGGATAAATTCGTCCCAACTACGAAACGAGCTTATGACGTTAACTTAACATTGTAGTTTAAAGACATTTAGACACGTTGCCTACATGTCTACATTTCTTTAAACTACAATGTTAAGTTTGTTCTTGGGATAAATTCGTCCCAACTACGAAACGAGCTTATGACTTTAACTTAACATTGTAGTTTAAAGACATTTAGACACGTTGCCTACATGTCTACATGTCTTTAAACTACAATGTTAAGTTTGTTCTTGGGATAAATTCATCCCAACTACGAAACGAGCTTATGACGTTAACTTAACGTTGTAGTTTAAAGACATTTAGACATGTTGCCTACATGTCTAAATGTACTATATTAAGGTTTTTCTTGGGATAAATTCATCCCCACTACGGAACCCTTTTTTGCTTGGTCTGACACGCACTTGACCGGTATTTTATTTTAAGCCAGACCTGATTTTACTTTATGTCTAAGTATCTATGAGCATTGCAGACGAACAACAGCTACCGAAAGTCATAAAAATGTGTGTGTGTGTGTGTTTCATTGATCCTACGCATCATAAACACTATTCATTGCGGATATCAAGTCGCCAAACGAATCTATGCATAAATTGCCATAACAGATATGATTATTTATTAGCTATACCTGGAACGTCATCTTAATATTCTTATAAAACCAAGTCAACTACGTATTCGATTTCCATTTACGGACACAGTGTTAGCTTTGGCAAGGAATTTGTATAGATGTTATCACACTGTGTCGATATGGGCTTCACGCGAAAAATCCCGTGTTAATTGACACGTATTTCCTTTCTCGGCTGCAGGCTTATGTCTGCTGGATTTTTTTTCTAGGCACCTTCGATTAGTGATTTATTAAGCCGTTAGATATTATATGATACTACGAGGTAGAATGTCATAAAATATTTGTGGTCTATCAATCTGGATTACATAGCTCTGTGTTATGGAGCGCATTCTACGGCGTTAATAAAAATAATCTTTAGTATCTTAAGATTATGAGACTAGATAAAGATGCATTCTTGATTTTAAAAGGCTTCGCCATTTTTGCACTTAAAGGAGCTGATTTATAGTTTAGAAGTTGATGGTTGTGAGAGGATATATATTTATTTCGTAACCATTGAACTGATTGCTCAGCTTTTCAGATTTAAAACTCAAAGTTGCTTATTGTGTTGGATATATATTTCTCTCTAAAACAGCATAAGGGCAGTTAGGATAAAGATGATCCAGATTTTCGAATTTTGTATCCATGCTACCAAAAGTTTTTTTTTTTCGGTGGGAAAATATCAAATAACTTCTACCGCTCTGGGCGGAGCGGGAGGGTGTGTCAGACTCCTGACTAAAACCCACTCGTGTTCCTTCCGTTGCCTGTGTTGCCAAGGGCCTCGGTAACCCTTTCGAACTTTCCTGCGACCCCTGCAGGATGCTACCATCACTGCAGCGTCGATAGGTACTCGATCCATATAGGTATATGGATCCAGTAGGATCGAGTGGTGGGTAGTTGGATCGAGCTAGGGAGTCTAATCCTAAGTTACCTGAAACGTGATCTCAACTTAAGGACTAGTCATGTCCAAGGACTATATTATCCTTCTGCTGAATTTGTATTAGAACCCCTATCCACTGCTGACTCTTCAGGCATGTTTGATATTTCACTTCGAAAATTCAAGCGCCAAATCCACTAAAATAGATAACCATTAAACTAACTATGTAACACGTGGTAAATTGTGTAAAAAATATGTGTACTTATATTGTTCTGATTTTTCTTTGATACAATATTGTCTCTCCTTTCCCCCTTAATCCATCCGAAGGTTTCATTAAAAGATCGCTTTTAGCGATAGGACCGCCCATTGTGTCACCCTATGTAAAATTTCTACATTTATATCTGTAATTTTTATGGTGTACATAATAAAGATTATTCTATTCTATTCTATTCTATTCTATTCTATTGTTTTGCATGCGTGTCTATCACTTAAAGTTATGCACTTGGCTTTTATGATGGCTTCTGTTAATTGGTTGAACATTGTAACGAATGTAGATACACCAATAAATTGACATTGACACTGATTTTTGTCAGTCCGAATAATAACAATTACGTTTCGAATTTTATCCTTCAAATAAATTACAAATATAGCTGCCTTTAAGATGAATATAATAAGCTAAAAAAACAAAGCAGAACCCACGCAGCTTCCTTGATAAAAAAAAATACACAGGCTGATTTGTGGTCATTGACAATCTTTCAGGGGGTGAACGTACTCACGAATATTAGTTTACAACTTGAATTCCAACCATAGAGCCAACACTTAATGGTATATTTCGAACCAACAAGGATGTTAGGGACCCAAAACGATTCTTTTTCGCTAGTTATTTCAGAGTTAGTCTCACCCCCTTAAATTTTTACAATACGTGATACGTTTTATTTTTGTATGGGATAAAATTGGACCACTGGATAGATCCGAACTAATTTTGTTCATATTATTGAATACCTAGGTATTTTTGGGCAAAAAATTAAACTGTTCGTCAGGCGTATGTTTAACTGAATTTAGAAGAGTCGAACTTTTAAACGCGTATTTTTTTATATGTGAATGTACATTACGTAAATCTTGCAAAAGAGTGGATTGTCCTAATGCAGGCATTTATTTGCTTAAAAGGGCACTTGTAGTATGAAGCTTGATAAAGAAAGTAAACTATTTGTATTTGTACTTGACACTCAGTCACTTCAAACAAAATATAATGTTGAATATTTGTAAACACAAATTACGGTTCTCCTTTAATGTCAGTCTGTACAAAGTCTCAAAATTCTCGTCATATGTAGATCGTCTCGGTAAGAGATGTAAGAGATCGACTCTTTAAGTTCATTTCTTACATCTCTTACCTACATAGCTCACAAACCTTACGTCAGAACATGTGCGCAGAAACTTGCAAGAAACGTTCCTAAAATTGCCTTCATTTTATCTGAATTCATGCCAAGTTTGTACGCAATGCTCTTGAACTGACAAGAACAAATACTTTACTAGTTCACGAAACGTTGACTGATATGAACCCTGGCTTACATATGATGTAAAGTGTTTGATAGTCCATGTGATATGGAACGTTCAGTATGGAAAAAGTTTACCACCACGTAAACTCTTTCACTTTATTTCTGAAAACTTATATAATTTTGGACATATTGTTTGTAAAAAACACCAACCAGAAAGTGTAAACTTTTTTTTTTTTTTTTAGGGTGGGAAATCATCAAATAACTTCTCCCGCTCTGGGCGGAGCGGGAGGGTGTGTCAGACTCTTACTGACTAAAACCCACCCGTATTCCTTCTTGTTGCCTGTGTTGCGGGGGCCTCGGTGACCCATAAGTACCTTCCCGCGACCCCGGCAGGCATCGGCCCTAGTGGACCCCTACTTTTGTGCTGACGACATCTCTTTGAGGCGCGCGTGGAATACGACGCGCCGTCGACCCGGGCCTGGTCCTTACCGGACGGTGAGCTACCCATTGCTCACCGTCCGCAAGCCCGCGCCTACGGTGGCCGGAAATCCGCCTGGGATTCCCGACGCCCTGGGCGTCTCCTGCGGCGGCTAGGGGCGAGAGGGCGCGACACGTGCCTTTCCCTCAACCGTCCCGCCTCCTCCTTCGCGAGCATTACTGCTTCGCAGAAGGAGGTGACGGCTGCCCATGCCCTCTCGCTCCGTACCATGGCCTGAACCAAGGCCGGACGCGAGAGGTTCTGCCGCCGATCGCCTCCACGAGGACACGGCGGTGCTCTGCCCAAGCCGGGCAGACCTCCACCGTATGCTCCACAGAAAGTGTAAACTTGAGATCTGACAGCAGAAATTCTCATTGGAAACTAGATTGAGTTTTCAGAAACCAGTGGTGCCATGGCGTACCGCGCCGATGCCAGAGAGATACTATACATGCATTTTTACAAAGACTCGTGTAAGGCAGCTTGATGGGATTATTATTCGAGATACGAATTATCTATATGGGGCTTTTAAGGTTAACGATCAGCACTATTAGACGGATTAACCTCTCAGATGTCTTTTTTTTTTTGGATAGGAAATCATCAAATAACTTCTCCCGCTCTGGATAGAGCGGGAGGGTGTGTCAGACTCTTACTGACTAAAACCCACCCGTATTCCTTCCTGTTGCCTGTGTTGCCAGGGGCCTCGGTGACCCTTTAGTACCTTCCCGCGACCCCGGCAGGCACGGATGTATTAGAGTAGAGCGCACATCGTATTGTAACGCATCCAAACTTTACAAGTAGGCCAAAAACGTTACTCGTTTATTGAATTTAAGATCTACCACTCATCTAATGATTGTCAAAAATGGAGCTTTGTAGGGTTCCGTAGTAAACAAGGAACCCATATAGTTTCAGCATGTCCGTCTGCCTGTCTGTCTGTCTGTCCCCACAGTAGCTCAGAGACGCCAAGTACTAAAAAAGCTGTTATTTGGCATAGGTATACATATTAATCACGCCGACCAAGAGCTAAAAAAAGGAAAAAAAAATTTTTTAGGGTAGGTACAGTCAGCGTCAATAATATCGGGACGAACAGACTGTTCAAAATGATCTAAACATCTATGAAAATTTAATATTAACTCAATGATACAAAATTTGTTTCAAAATGAAGAAAGTATACGACAACTGTCATTCTGACAAGAATTTTATCAAATCGAGATAAAGTTTCATTTTTTAGTTGTTGAGATCATTTTGAACAGTCGGTTCGTCCCGATATTTTTGACGCTGGCTCCCTTGCACGTAATGTGGGGATGATATTTTTTTGTCTCGTCTATCCCATAGTGTGGGAAAAAATATTGTGGGTTTGTGAACACCATTTTTCGATCCGTTTGCGTAATATTAAGCTTTAAAGTGCTAATTTTTTGTTAGAGTCAAGTGTCCTCCCGCCCCTGCCAGCTAAATGGTTATTTATGGAGATATGAAAAAAATCATGGCAGTAGTTCATATAATGAAATTAAACTACCACAGCGAGGTAGGCTTTACAAGTAAACGAGTAATAGTCATCCAAGTCGTGACGTATGCCCGATGTATGGGAGAACATGTTTTTCAACTACAATGTCAAGTTTGTTTTTGGGATAAAATCATCCCAAGTAATCCCATCTATGGAACCTTTCATTGTGCGTGGAACGACACGCACTTGGCTGGTTTTTAAATAATAAATAATGCAAATTTTCTTTGCATGATTCAAAAATCTGCCTATCCTTTTCCCAACTAGGTTAGGGTCAGCCTCCAGTCTAACCGGAAGCAGCTGAATACCAGTATTTTACATGAAGCAACTGCCTATCTGACTTCCACAACCCAGTAATTGGGTAACACAATACGCCTTGGTAAGACTAGTTATCAGACTTTTGGGCTTCCGACTACCCGTAACGACTGTCGTAGGCCGGGATCAACTGCTTTAACGTACTTTGCGAGGCACAGGGGTCTCGATATGTAATAGATGGTCATCCATCCACGAACCGACCGCGGCAAGCGTAGTTAACCCTCGATCGACCCGTGCGGCTGTTATTATTTAGCCACGAACCCCGCTAATGATTTTGCAGGATTATGATTTAAATATCAAATAAAATTAACTTGTCTCACAAGTAAGGTAATGAACACACAAGCATAATAATACCACAGGAAACTCCAGGATACATTACTTAACACCTAAGATACCCATAATTTAAGTCACCTTCTCCCAAACTCAAAGCAAATCCTGAATTTAGGTACCGTTAAGGAAAACCAAGGTTCTAAGTCATTAAGACACACTCTGGCAGTTTTAAAGGAAGCTTTTCTATTGTTTTGTTGATTACAACAAAATAACAGATAAGTATAATTCTGAATGAAATATTTATTGTTTTATAGTAATTTATACCTATGTCGGGACAGGGGGCCGATTGGAGCTTGATTCTTAACCGTTGAACATTTTACTGGGCGTAGATGTGTGCAGCGGGCGAGAAGAAAAAGTCTGAAGTTGATTATTGATGTTTAGGTTATATTTGAACTTGAAAAAAAACATAAAACGAAACGTTGGACAGTTTCTATGCACTTGTTGTCCGTACGAAGTCCGATGGTCAAGAGGGCTTCTCCACGCTGCTATTGCGCCCTCGTCGACTCGCACGAACGTCAGGCTAGACTCTGTCGAAGCGCGCCAACTTCACACTTGCGTTTCGTTGTCAATTGACATCCCGTACTCATGACTCTTCCGATATATAGGTAATTAATGAATAAGTTGTAATCTTGTGTAAATTTTATATGGGTGGATTCCAGAAATAAAAATGATTTTATTCTTGTTAAGGATCAAAACGGGTACACTCGTACACTTGTAGGTGACCTTTGAGAACTGAGGCTCTTTGCCAATTAATTTCTTTCAGTCTCTGTAATGCCTTTGTAACTGTTACTTAACGTGTTCTTGTTATTTTAGGATTACTTAGTTTTTCATGTAGGCAAAGACCCTGCAAATATGAGCCTACCTATAAAGAATTCAAGTCAAGTTACAAATCTAAAGAAATTTGAAACTT
Source organism: Atethmia centrago (assembly GCA_905333075.3). Taxonomy (NCBI): domain Eukaryota; kingdom Metazoa; phylum Arthropoda; class Insecta; order Lepidoptera; family Noctuidae; genus Atethmia; species Atethmia centrago. The sequence goes on from HG995375.1 coordinate 6,733,529, forward strand.
GACCGGCGACAGAGAGGTACGCCGTTTGGCTTTTAACTTGTTGATGCGCGTTGAAACCCCAACAATAGATAACTAGCCTAGTTTTGATAGGTTAAATAACTGTACGAGTCATAATTAACAGCTGAATGAAAAACAGACATCATAAGCCCATGCATCACGTAGTCCACAGTTGGACATAAGTACACATTAACAGCTATCCCGCGAAAATCGATGCTAAAAAGTTATTCCAAAACAAAAAGATTGTAAACTAGAAACTCACTAACTATACCGCTAAAAGCCTAACTGTCAGCAAAAACAAAAACTAGAAGCCAGTGAAACCGACTCAACAAAAACTAGGGCTGTATAAAACAAGCATTTTACTCGATACGCTGTCGATCGCAGCGCGACGGAGCTCGGAGCGCGGTTTTGCTTCACCCCATGCGGTCTAAAGCAACAGCCGTGCTCCGTGGTTTGACATTATGTACATGTACGTAAAGGTGTGTACGCACATTCCGTACGCGTGTTATACCAGGGCCACACATTGGAGGTATTTTTATCCAAGATGTAGCCTTGGAGCATTGGCTCCAATGGGTGTATCGGGTTTGGACAGCTATTGGACAGGATTTACACATTGGGCTTGGCCATTGGTTCAGGCTTGGTGCCATAGGATTCGGCGCGAAGCCTGAACCAATGGCCAAGACCAATGTGTGGCGCCAGCATTAGAACAGAAGGCACGAATAATTTTAGAATAACATGGTAACTTGGGATTCCTTCGCATAATTGAACATTGATTACGAATGTTCGAATCGTATGTTTGGACTTAATGAGTTTTAGGAAGTAGGTATTATTGAACACATTTATAATAATATTTCCTATGGTTCTTACTATGTGTATTTGTCAACTTACTGTGCTTGTATTCTTGAAAATAAATATGACTTATTCTATTAATATTCGTTAAGGGCCGAATGATTAATTGTATCTTTGTTTGTACCTAAACAATTCGCTTAAACATAAAATTTAGAGAGTTTTTCCAAATTGCAACCGAATAAATATATTTTAGACATACTTTTTTAACCGAATATGTCTCTGCAAACCAAACACTTTTACCAAGCACTCTGCCCGTAGTTTCTCAACGTAGGTACAATGTTGTTTCGTAGTGAACAACGTATATTCGTATTCGCAAGTGCGTACTCGCCCTTACAATTCGTGTTAGACACGGAGCAGTGAGCGAGTGCGGTGGCCGCGGTCAAACGAACAATATTGTATCTTTACCGCGTTGCAATTTCACTAAATTCTACGTCACATGATTTTAGCTCAAACTGTGGGTATTTTGTGCAGCCTGTTTGAGTTTTATTGTCTTCAATGTTACGTTTCATGATACTTCTGTGAATTCTTCTTGCTGCAGCAAGACCATTCTCTTAGAGCAGTTTAACCGGATTGATACCCACAGGTTCTTTTATAACTTGACCGATATAACTTCTTTCTCTGTAGATGCTAGATGGCCTGTTTTATACTAGGACCACACCAAAAATATCCAAATTAAACTGGCTTACATTAATACTAACCACATTCTAATTTAGTTAATATGCAAGTAACTCTATGATTTCAAATTAACTCATAACTCAGAGATAATTATGAACGACAAATCAGTATTAGAGTCGAGTGTTACATACATAATCGTGTCGCAATTACATATTTACCCTCGCCCTACACAGCTAATCCTTAATTAATGTATAAATGCAAATACTTTTCTCGTTAGGTGCCTGAATTTCGTTCCCTTCATCCGGAGTAAAGTTAAAACAATTTTGCGAAGACGTTTCATTTTATTTCCAAAGTATGAAGTGCTGGCATAAATAGAAGGAATAAAAAATTCATTGAATACTACTTCAGTACACAATAACGAACTTTTGATAACATTTATAAGTTGTTACAGCTGTATTACCTACCCAGTTTTGCAGTTAGAACTGGCTTCGTCCAAGCTTCAGGATATTTAAATAAGTAAATGTAGACCACAGTTGTTATTCAATAACTTATAAGTTTATCAAGTTGATAGTTGAGTTAGGCAACTTTGAGCACTAAAGATTCGCTCCCGAGAATCTCCACGTTGTTCGCTTGAAGAACATCCCTGGAAAGAAGAAATAGAGAACTGGATTATACGAGTAGTGATTAATAAACAAACAAATACAGAAGATAAGTTATTGAATTTCTTATTTTTCTTAATAGAAGTTGAACTTGCTTGATAGAAGTTGGACTTGCTCAAGGTGGTAATAAGAAAAGCAGTGATGAAAAGATAACCATTTTACCTCTACAGTTGTAAATTCTGGCAAGGAATCTATTATTGTAAACTACATTGATGGAGCATCGATCAATTTGGTTAATTGAATTAGGAGTAGAGAGACAAGATAACGTGACAATTTCCCAACTGCCATAATGACGTGTTGTTACCTAAGATTGAGATTACCTACGAATATATACTACATTTCATTAGCTGTCCTTCGCGTTAACCTAATATCTCTGATAAACCAACGCTCTAACAATTATCTTATATTTCGATTTTCAAATAAGGGATTTTAACAGTCTCTTAACTTTTTGTTGGAACGAGTTTAAACGGAAACAATAAAAAAACCTCAATTTTGGAAAACTTTTCTAATGATTTTCATCAAATATTGCGGTCTTGTCGTCTGGGTTTTGGCCAGTAAGTGACAATATCTATCCTATTTTATACTTTTTTGCACTAGAATCACAATCTAATCTTTTGAAATAATCTTTAGCATTTTACCCAATGCTTTCTACTATTAGAACATACTCATCAATATTGTCATCTTGAACTTGATTATCCATTTGAGAAACAATTCTCTTGTCTCGGAGGTATCGGATGCTCTCGCTTGCTCAAGTAATCGTTGCTCAAGTGTTGTCAAAGTTATTGAGGTAAATAAGAATTTTTGATTAACTGTGAGAGATGGAAGTTAATACTATTACTGTTAGAATTGAGAAGATAATTGAAATATTAACTCTTGTTAGTTATGATATTGATTAAAGTGTTACAAAATATCATATTATAATTGAATTTGTATCCAAAAATAACTCGCAGGATAAGAAAGTAGAAATGAAGAATGAAAAGATAATACGAGGAACCATTAAAGACGCTTTGGCACATAACAAGATAATCGTCGTTCATGCTTTTGCTCCAAATTTTAGGGTAATATAGAGTGTGTTGACCAAACTGCAAACTGGCATGATGCTCCATCTTCTAACTTCCATAATATGGATTCTCGCCTATCATCTTAGTCTTAGTCTTGCGGTTGGCTTTAGTAATAACATTGCCCTAACTATTTGTATTGTTAAAGATCTGTACAAAAGCCTTGGTAAGTTAGTTACCGTGCTACTATAGCATTCATAGTTCTCACCTCGAAGTTTTGGATGACTGGATGCTGCTAATAACGACTTCAACTTTCTTGCTGACGCCTTCGAAGTAAGTGAGGTCTATGGTGTACGCATCTTCTCTGAAGTTGATGACGACGATGTAGACTTTCTTTTTGTACCATCTGGAAGAATAAAAGATAACGTCATGAATCCTTTCATTGATCTAATGATCAGGCATGGCTGCTCGAAAAAGAATGAAGTGAAATTTCATTGAAAAAAATTGCATTCTGGTTTTTCCAATGGCTAATTGCTATATGCTCCAACGCTCGTGAAATGTGTCGGCGAAGCTTTCAATATGATCAACTACCATAAAGTTATTGATCAGTGGTGTTCCGTTAATAAATTGTTTGGCTGTAAGAGGCTGCAATTTCTGAGGACAGAGCAAATAACTTGGTGAACCATCCCACTTTACATTGACGACGTTGTTATCGTGTCATAATGGGTTGCATATTAGTAACTACTCAATTAAGTAACTTGATATCTTTACGCAACAAATTTATGCTCGAGAAAAGCTCATACATATATCAATTTCACTTATTTAATTGGGGTTGCCGGTTCTTAACTTAAACCAATTTCGTTGTTGACCAGTATTGAATGTTCGTTTAGATATTCATCGTAGGTAGTAAGCGTTTCAAATGAAAAACTTATCGTGTCACGCGATGTTGTATGTGGACCAGTTCAAAGACATCTAAGGTCTTTTTATTTTTGTGTGGCAAATTACCAAATAACTTCTCCCGCTCTGTACGGAGCGGGATGTGTCAGACTCTTACTGACTAAAACCCACCCGTATCCCTTCCGTTGCCTGTATTGCCAGGGGCTTCGGTAACCCTTTTGTACCTTCCCGCGACCCCGGCAGGCATCGGCCCTAGTGGGCCCCTACACTTGTGCTGACATTTCTTTGAGGCGCGCGTGGAATACAACGCGCCGTCGACCCGGGCCTGGTCCTTATCGGACGGCGAGCTACCCATTGCTCACCGTCCGCAAGCCCGCGCTTACGGTGGCCGTAAATCCGCCCCGGATTCCCAACGCCCAGGGCGTCTCCTGCGGCGGCTAGGGGCAAGCCGTTCCGCCTCCTCCTTCGCGAGCATTACTGCTTCGCAGAAAGAGGTGACGACTGACCATGCCCTCTCGCTCCGTACCATGGCCTGAACCAGGGCCGGACGCGAGAGATCTCTGCCGCCGATCGCTTCCACGAGGACACTGCGGTGCTCTGCCCAAGCTGGGCAGACCTCCACCGTATCCTCCGGGCGATCCACACAGTGGTGACACTCGGGCGTTTTCTTCCGCCTTATCCGACACAGAAACCTCCCGAAACTGCCGTGTCCCGTGAGGACCTGCGTCAGGCGTAAGGTGAGGACGCCGTGGCTCCTCTCAAGCCATTCCTCAAAGAGGGGACTTATCGCCGCAATTGTGGCGTGCTCAGCACTGGGTTGCGACAATCGCACTCTCCATGTCACCATGAGATCCCGCTGGAGGTCTATCCGCTGTGCCGCGATTTCTCGCGGCAGCGGAGATACGCCCCGGCGTTTCGCCTCCTTGCGCCACTTCCATACGTGCGCGAGGACTTTTGCACATCTAAGATCTAAGGGTGCATTTTTTGTAGCACCCGAGTTTTCGTATAGTTGATGTAGAACAAAAAAAAATTAACAAAGTAAAAATATTGTTTCCTTTATTTTCTGCAAACGAACAAGTATCTAATATAAAACTGAACGCATAAACGCGAATATGTAATAATTTCTCCAATCGTAATGTCACTTTCCTGACAAAAGCACGTCGATTGATCTTCCAGTAAAAGAAATGAAGAAATGCATCGAATAGGTGATAAATTTTTATGTTCCGGGTGGCATATGACATCAATGAAATAATGAATGTCCTCCTCAATTTCAATATGTTGAATCATCAATACAAACATATCACGTCAACCTATTTATCTTAATATTGTGACCTAAATACTTTAATGCCAATATTTTACAAGGACGCTGGATCAATTTCCGTATAAAGGCAAATAGGTGTATACCTGTAGGTACACAGCAGGTCTGCAAACATTCGTTCCGAGTCTGGATGTTTGTAAATATAACGTGTGTAATGTGTATTTCCTATGACATAGGGAATTCTATTTCCCAGTTTAGATCTACAAAAGTTTGCAATTTTTGTCTTCTTAAAAGCGTTGATACACACAAACATCATGTTATCTAGCGAATTTGATAAATGGATATTTTGGCGATCTCAAGTGTTTATTATTATGTCATGATATGTTGGTTTTCAAGACTTGGGTTGTCAAGATAAGATCGACAAACAATATGATGACTCTTTTATCATTAAAATAATTTTAAAACGTAACTTGTTTTTACGATGATTTGAGAGTAGAAATTTGTAAGGCAAGTAAGGCGCTATTTTTAAATTAAGACCTTTAACCGCGATGATGGCATTTCGATAATTGTAGCACTCACCTTCTGAAAGCAAAAACTCCTTCATTATAAGCAACAGACTCGTATCTCCCGAATCTGAATACTTTGTCAGTGCGAAGTGTGGCTAATGCTTTGTAGACGTTCAAGTGAGAATTATCTGTCACGCTCTGGACTTCTACATTCAGGTTCTCGAAACCAGCTGCTACTGGAAGCCAAGTCTTGTCACCGTCTGAGAAACCTGTGGAAATGTATTATGTGTTTAAGTTATTCCTGTTTCATTCATAGGAACAGCCATAACATTGTCATTGTCGTTTTGATGTAACTGGGTTGAAATATAGTCCATTCATACCTGCATTCTTATCAGCACTCCATTGGAATGGTGTACGCTCAGGATCTCTGGAAGACATCCAGTAGTTGATAGGATCATCAGTGTTGCATCCACTGGGGTCTACGGTATCCTCCCAGCTCACATATCCATCGACCATACCGATTTCTTCACCCTAAAATATACAATTAGTGTGTTCAGTGAGAATAGACTAAATTGAAGTACATTATATTAGTAATTTTAGAATGAACTTAGGTTTTGCTTACCATGTAAGTAACACCAATACCAGGCATCAATAATGTGATCATATTGATACCATCAACTAATTCTGGGCTAAATCTCGAAGCTACTCGTGTATTGTCGTGATTTCCGGCCTGAAAAATAATAATTTTACTTTATTGAAGAAACCATTTTTAAGCAAAACATATGACTAAAAAGAAGGTTAAAGTCTTACCACCCAGTTCGCGTGTTGATCAATAGGTTTGAATGTGAGGAACTTATCCAGAGCATATTTAATCTCAGCAGCACTTGACCCACCATTTACATCAGAAATCAACACAAAGTTGAAAGGCATGTGAGCACCTTTGCGATCACCTTCACCAAAGTATTTCATCGTCATCTGAATACTAGAGTATGCCTCAGTCATCATGACTCTACTCAATCCATCTTTTTCTTTAAAATCATCGAAGATTTCCCTCCATTGGTAAACCATTTCTACAGTTTCATCAAGGTCATTGGTGTAAATGTGGGATAAGTAGTCGTGACTATCAGGGTCATCTGTTTTGCCTGATAGAGGTTCATCGGGATACTTACCACCGAAATCTGCCTTGTCAACTTCGAATAAATGGGCAATAGCGTCAACCCTGAAACCTGCGACGCCTTTGTCTAACCAGAAGCGAATGACATTTTTCATTTCTTCGACGACGTCGGGGTTACGGTAGTTAAGATCTGGTTGTCCGATCACGAACTGGTGGAGGTAGTATTTACCGACTTCTTCTCTGTACTCCCAGGCACTCTTACGGAAAACACTGACCTAAGAAGTGAAATATTTGTTTGATTTTTTTCCATAGAGCGATTATTATCAGTCAGTATTAATTGTTAGTATCGTCGCATGTGACATAAGATTAATAACCATTAAATATTTTTACCCATCCTAATTACGATATTACTCGTAGTAATGAATCATTCATGTGCATCAGCAATAAAATTTTCAAAATGAATTATGTTCAGTTAAACAGGTTGTCTTTGCCATAATTAATGACGTTATTATTTATACTTATAATAATAAATAAGTAATACCTCTAGTTTATGCTTACCCAATTATTAGGCGGATGCATAACCCCATTTTCGTCCACAACTCCATCCTCCCAGATAAAGTAATCGAAATATTTCTCGTCCCCTCGCAACGCCGCCTCAAACCACACACTTTCATTACTCGTGTGGTTCGGTACTAAATCCAGAACTATTTTAATATCTAGAACGGTAAACGATAGTGTTTGTATTCCTTGTTTGTTTGTCTTTGAGATAGTTAACAAATACTCAGAGCAAAGTAGTCAAATCACTTTGTTTGTAGACTATAAAATTTGTCATTGAAGTTTTTATTTTGATTTTAATAAGGACAGCTATTGAGAGAATTGCTTTTCTATTGTTTGATTCCGAATCGGTGTCGCGCGGGGCTTAACAGGTAAGTAGTCAGTATTCGTTTTACTGTTGTTTATTTCGGTTTTTCTCGGAGAGTTCGCTGTGGGTAGCTATGAAAGTATTTTTAAATCCAGTCTTATTATAACTCGTTGTTATTTTATTCATAAGTAAATACATTCTGGAAACTGTCTGCTTTGTGATTAATGAAACTTTCCATTTACTTGTTATATTGTATTTACGGGAGCTGACTACTCCTATGAAAATTGATGAAATTATCACTATTATAAGGTCAACCTCATCTAGTTTTTAGGGTTCCGTATATAAAAAGGAAAAAAGCGAACCCATACAGGATCACTCGTGTGTCTGTCTGTCTGTCCGTCTGTCACAGCTCATTAGCTTCGAATCTACTACACCGATTGAGTTAAAATATGGTATACATATGAATTTCTGTAACCCAAAGACGGACGTTTAACGTAAATAAATGAATTTTGAATATGGGGTCCCTTTTTGGAGCAAAATAGAAAATAAATAAACGTTTTGCGTACTGTACCGTGTGACATATCAAATGAAAGGGCTTATTGTGGGGGTCTCAAATATATATTTTTTATAATTTTAAAATAAATGGTTTAAAATTATTTAAGAAAATGGATGAAGTTTTACCATCGGGCCTTTATCTCCGAAACTACTGAGATAAAATTAAAAAAAAAAATACAGCATGTAGTTTGTTACTAAGAGATTACACGAAAACCCATAAGAAGTCTATGGTGTTAAAAAAAAAACATGGTAAATCTTTCAATATTGTGCGTACAAACGCAAATTTGCAGTTGGAATGTATGGGAGAACATGTTTTTCAATGTAAAGTTTTTTCTCGGGATAAATTATCTTGGGATGACAAACATGATATATTACATATTCATTGAACTGAACCGTCTTCACATGAGATCAACTCGTACTTGTCCGGTTATAAAATATGATTGACGTGTAAAAGTGTTTGTCTAAACCTACTTACAGAAATAAAATCATTTATTTTATCCTTTGCTATCTTATTCATAAATAAACTCCTTAAATAAAACTTACCTAATTCCTTAGCTTTAGCCATAAGATTCTCGAAATCCTCCATAGTACCGTATTCCTCTTGAATGGCATAGAAATCAGCGATGTCGTAGCCAAAATCGTACATCGGTGACTTGAAAATAGGTGAAAGCCAAGTAGCTCCAATACCCAGCTCTTTAATGTATTCCAGACTTGCCGTGATTCCTGTAGACAAAAACGTGATAAAAAGAATTCCCTTTATGGTTAGCTACGTTAAATTTGTGTAAGGACAGGGGAAAAAAAATAATAATTTGTAGTGTCTTACCATTTAGGTCTCCAATGCCATCACCGTTGCTGTCCTTGAACGACCTTGGGTAGATTTGGTAGAAGATCGTAGTCTCCCACCAATCAAGATCCTTGTCATTAGAGTTATCACTTAGAGCTAGTGCGAACAGCACTGGAAGAAATAGGATGCTCTTCATCCTAACTCTGAGAAGAAGAAAAAATGTTATTGGCGAAATAGTCAAGTGTTGATAATATGTTCTGTGATTATGATAATTCAAAGTAAAAATAACATTTAACATCATTGAATAGACATCGATGATTGGATTCGACATTGACTATACTCCACAAACCGATGAAGTAAAAGTGGAACACTGAATATTTGCACATACCGATGCAAAATTCAAAGACATACAATAAAAATATAATGCACTTACACAACCAAGGATACATTAATAAAAAGTATCACTGCATCTTTTCACTATCTCTCAAACACACAATTTGTTTTCTATTTGGATATTGCCATCATCAAATGAAAGTTAGCATGCAACACTATGCAGTGAGCATGTTTGTCATAGTCCATACACACGTAGATTCATTCAATACGAATAATAAGGAAATACGTAGTTATAATGTATCTTATTTCTAATACATTATTTCTATTCTGGTCATTGTGACCTTTTATTGTTGTTGTCATGTATTGATACATCATGTTAAGAGGGTGAACGAAAAGCTGCTAACAAACGAATTTATGAAGCGGATGTTAGTAGAAAAGAGGGAAGGGACGAGGACGCTCCAAAAAATACATAATATGTGCACCGATCGTATCGGTTATGTCCTTCAAAAAGGTCAGACGCGTAGTAAGTATTCACAACCAGCGTTCTTGTTACAAGATTTATTTATTTTACCATTTATGTACATACATACATACATATATAAACAGACAAGAAGAAAAGAACAGAAAAATACGTACAAGGGTGATGCTTATTTCTAAAGACATCTCTTCTAGTATACCTGCGATAGAAAAGTAGATAAAGAGATATACATAGATGATGTGTAACAGTAGAAGAGAAAATAGAATACATAACATCAAAAACAATCCACATATAATAAAATAAAACAAATGTTATGAGAATATACGAACATACATGCATACTTCAAAAATAAATACCACTAGAGTAATAACAATTACAATGTAATTTAAAATAATAAATACATACGCAACTATGACGAAGTGAAAAGATAGTGTGCTTTTGGAAGTAAATTCCACAACCGTACCACGTGCCCAGTGAACGAGGACGAGCGAAAAAGATCGTTGTATTGAAATTCAATAGTTTCGTCTACCTCCTTTGGTAAAAGCGTAAGTTTATGTATGTTATAATGCTACTTACCCTATTATATCTGCTACTGGGTGCAGTATATGCCTTGCATCCGTATTTATAGTAAAACATGTCAAAAATTCGAGATAAAAGATATAGAATACCGATAAACAGAACACTTGGGTTTTATCTGGACTTTCATAATGATCCATATCTTCTGATAATGGCCACTATTCTCAGTGTAATAAGATGGACTGAAAATTTAGATAAATATACTCTACTAATTTTCTTCGAAAATAATACATGATAGCGCGGTTTATATAAATATTATGTCTAAGGAGTCAGGTTGCCTCCTTCCCTCAAATATGGCGAGGGGGTAGTGGCTGATCTTTGCGTTAAGCTCGTGAGCAGGTTCTACTTGTGGTGAGTGGTCGTCTTGCTGACCATGGTTTTGTTATTGTTATTAGTACCTAATTAACTATTTATTTATTTTAGTTCGATGGTCCTAGTTTATCATTTGTGACTGCAAGTTACAGCTATAGCTACGTGTATATGTAAGCGAGCACGCCCTTTTAGCCTGAAGGCTTTTATTTAGGTATTAAGTTCTGTTTACATTTTTATTTTTTATTTCTGCTTGAGTATATTTTATTGGTATATTGGCGTGTGCTAGCTGACATTCGGCTAATAATTTAATTTAACGTGTTGTGGTGCACGTAGTGTAAATTATTTTGCATACTATTGTATAGAATCCAGTTTTTTTCTAAATGAACGGACAGCTGTGCCACTGGGGAGTTTGTTGCGCCACTTCTCCTTCCCAGCTAAAGCACTAAGATGTGGTGAAGGGTCGGGGGTCGTGCGGTCCATGGCCCTTTACGGAGCTCCTGTGTGGGCGCGTTCCCTGGCGCTGCGGCCAGCCCGCCGGTTGAGCGCGGTCTAAAGGGTCATGGCCATTTGGCTGGTCCGGGGATAACGCACGGTCTCCCGTGAGGCGGCGAGCCTCCTTGCCGGATTGCCGCCATGGGATCTGGAGGCAAAAGTCCTCGCGCACGTTTGGCAGTGGCGCGAGGTGGCGAAACGCCGGGGCGTAACTGCGCTGCCGCGAGAAATCGCGGCACAGCGGCCAGAGCTTAGGCGGGATCTCATGGTGACATGGAGAGTGCGATTGTCGCAACCCAGTGCTGGGCACGCCACAATTGCGGCGATAAGTCCCTTGTTTGAGGAGTGGCTAGAGAGGCGCCACGGCGTCCTCACCTTCTGTCTGACACAAAACGCCTGACACGCTGCTATGTTCCGCTTCATGGGACATAGCAGCTTCGGGAGGTTCCTGTGTCGGATAAGGCGGGAGGAAACGCCTGGGTGTCACCACTATGTGGATCGCCCGGAAGACACGGTGGAGCATACGGTATAGGTCTGCCCGGTTTGGGCAGAGCACCGCAGTATCCTCGTGGAGGCAATCGGCGGCAGAGATCTCTCGCGTCCGGCCCTGGTTCAGGCCATGGTACGGAGCGAGAGGGTATGGGCAGCCGTCACCTTCTTCTGCGAAGCAGTAATGCTCGCGAAGGATGCTAGGGATTGACCAAGCATTACATTTTCATAATTGAGATTTTAATAACATATTTATACTAATTTTATTGATAATTTTATATTATTTCAAAGCTAGTATTTAAGTGTCTGAGTAGTTAAGTGTGTATTTAGGGTTTTTAAATAAAATAGCAGAACAGTAATTCAGTCAGAAAAGCAATTTTGTTTAAAAATAAATTCAGCCGCCATTTTGGATTCTAATATAAAGGTGGTAAAACCTGTTAAGCTTCGCGCGACACTGATTCGGTGTAAAACAATAGAAAATCAATTGTTTATCATTAGCTGTCCTTGACCGATTAAATAAAAAAAAGAAAATTAGAAAAACACTCAATGTTATATTAATGACAGCGCCTCACGCGCAAGTGCGGCGTGATCGTATCACTTCACCTGATTCACGTAGCCATAGCAATCACTCGCGCCGAAGTGATTCGGCTAGCTAGGTGAAGTGAGTCGTTAAGCGCGATGGGCGAGTCTCGTGATCTTACGAGTATCACTTCACGCGATTCTCGTAGCCATAGCAACCACCCGCGCCAAAGTGATTCGGTACTGTTGAACTGTTAAATTTTGTAACAGCATGCATGATAATAACATACATCACAATCAGCCTGTAATGTTCCCACTGTTGGGACACAGGCCTCCTCTCTGCGAGAGGGAGTGGGCCGTAATCCACCACGCGGGCCCAGTGCGGGTTGGTAGATGTCACATGTCTTCGAATATTTGGTTCTAGGACATGCCGGTTTCCTCACGATGTTTTCCTTCACCGTTTTTGAGAACAGTGGTGATGAAATAATTTACACAAAGTAACGCGCCTGTCCGGGTTCGAACCTACGACGTACAACTCGTAAGTCGCGGCCGTTACCACTGGGCCACCACTGCTCTCGCATGATAATAATGATTATATGAATATATTTTTTTATTTTTAATGATGAATATTTTTTTTTTTTATTGGCAACGACTGGGTCAGTACGTAGGTGTCTATCTACCGAAGCTATCTATGATAGCTATCTACGATATCTACGATAAAATATTATGAGTTAGGTTCCTTCATAGTTCGTGTGGAGTTAAATTCTATGGTCCGTCAGCCAAGCACTCGATCTCTTGACACGCTCATTTATCTCTTCTTATTTAATAGATTTGGGTTAATAACAACACTGAACAACGTAGCACAGCATTTGCTCGTCTTGATCGACAATCGCTTTTTCAAAAAACACGTCGCGATTGGGTTTATTTATTCAGTTAACAATAGGTTCATAATAAGAAATAATGTCCATGCCCATTTGTTTAATTAGCTAGCTTATACGTGTTTGTTTTATTTTATTTATTGTTCGTGCATGACCTGCTCTCCACCACAGGCTATAAGCACAAGTCTAGATTTTTACTTTTTAGTACTAAATTGAGTTTCTCATTGAATATTTGTTTTGCTATTTATATAGAAACCCGTTAGAATTAGGATAAAAATATTATTAAAGTCTCGATTAAGATTGTAAATAAAATACTTGGTCAGGCCCTAGCATCTGGTAGGATAACACTGACAGCTCACTCCACGCTCACTTCACCTAAGTTTTCACGGCGAGATTGTTACAGAATAGAACTACAGGTCTGTAAAGGCAAGACCTTTTTTTCTCGTACAAAAGAGGTCAAGCATTGATTACTTCCCTACACGCATCGATAAAAGAATAAGGTCAAGGAAAATAATTTGGAAGCTCTTCCTTTGTTAATTTCGATCTTATGTTACTTACCCCACCTATGTTAGTTTTTTTTAACAGTCCGTAATTATTTTGCTCATTCACTTACAAGGATTATGAAAGTTAGCAGATTGGAAAGATTGGATGCATAGTGCAGCGTTGCACCTCTGCCTTACCATTCCACGCATAAAAGGCAAGCACGTTTTATTCTCAATTTTCTTTGAATATTATCAAATGTGACTTGCAAGCGACATTTTCAAAAAAAAAATCAGTTGATAGTGGTCAGTCGTATAGAATCACTTTTTGAATGATGTTATAAAAATTACAATAGTGTGATTTAGCGTAACTCCTAATGGTTTAATTATATTTCTAGACGACCAGGTGCATAGCCACGGCAGGTATAATTTCATAAAGAGGTGATACCCTGTCCGTAAGATGCAATCCCGGGATAATAAATGGAAATACGGGATTTATTGGATTCAGTCGTGAGTACTCCAAGTTACGCTCTACTACCTACCTGTTTAATTTTGCCTTTTTGTCTGGTCTAAAACTATTATTTGTCTTGGGATAGTCAGATAGAAAACGCCAACTTTTGGCTGCACCCCCGGCTATTATAACCCTATTAGACTCCACGTACCGCCGGTTATGCCAGGCGTGGGTTGCGCTAAGGTGAGCGCCGCGGCCCGCGGCGTCTCAACGGCGATGCGGGCGTCCTGGTGGTGATCCGGTGGCAGCGAGAGCCGACTACGTCCGAGAGAAGATAGCCGCACTGGGAGCACCCTCCTCCGAACTGGGTTTCTTCATGAGTTTACTTAATTTTCAACGAAATTATTCTTAACGTAGTTATTATTATCTAAATATTATTTTGAGCCGACTTTTCTTCAACATTGTATCGATTTGAACGGGTAAACCCAGGTTCATAATGATTGATTTTCCTTATTAGCGACGCGGAGTAAACGAGCGATTGCAACCGATCAGTGCCTCCCGGAGTCCTAAGACCGTAATAAAATTTCATCCATTGATGGGCCGAAAGTTTCCCACAAGCGTTTTTCTCTTTGAATATATTTTTTACTAAATAGCGACTTACAGAATATTTGTCATCATAGTGTTGTCTTTTGTATTTTATTGCTTCGTGATTTTTGTTTTTAATGACAAAATAAATTAATCGTATTTTGGTGGTGAATGAGTGTTTGATTTTGCTGCAGTATGTCAGGGTTCGAATCCTTGGCGTATCAGCCTGGCATTCTACACTACAGTAGGTAGGTATAGGTTTAATTTAGCATTGAGCGCTAAGTGTCATCATCATCATCATCATTTCAGCCGAAAGACGGCCATTGCTGCACATAGGCCTCCCCCAAGCACCGCCACTACGACCCGTTTTGTGCTTCCCGCATCCAGCGGATTCCTGCGGCCTTCACAAGGTCATCGGTCCACCTTGTAGGAGGCCTTCCAACGCTACGTCTTCCGGTACGCGGTCGCCACTCCAGAACCTTTCGACCCCATCGGCTATCTGTTCTGCGAGCAATGTGCCCTGACCACTGCCACTTAAGTTTGGCAATTCTTCGAGCTATGTCGGTAACCTTGGTTCGCCTGTGGATCTCTTCATTTCTGATTCGATCACGTAGGGAAATTCCAAGCATAGCCCTCTCCATTGCCTTTTCAGTGACTTTCACCCTCTTAATAAGGCCCATTGTAAGCGACCACGTTTCAGAGCCATAGGTCATCACTGGCAACACGCACTGGTCAAAGACTTTCGTCTTGAGACACTGCGGTATGTGGGACGAGAAGATATTGCGTAGCTTCCCGAACGCTGCCCAGCCGAGTCGGATTCGACGATTGACCTCTTTCTCGAAGTTGGACCTACCTAACTGCTAAGTGTGTTAAACGCTAAGTGTACTAAAATTCAAATAAAAACCAGGCTAGATTAATTCATTTTAATTAAATACCAAGAAAATAACAGTCACAAAATAAATAAAATCATTTCATTTTTTTATTTAGTGCAGTTTCAGTACAAGTCCTTCGAAGCCAGCGACTGGTACAGATGACGCGCTGAAGATGTCGCTGCAAAAGAAATAAAATTAAAAATCATAAAGCTAAATCCAATCTTAAATAATTAACTTCCTAAACAATGCATGGAGGTATTAAGAGTAGTTTTATTTTTTTACTTATCAGATATTCGTTTCAAAGGAAAAGTTGTAGGTATTACTGGGAAAATTACCTCCTTATGCAGTAGTATACTAATAAATCACCAGCATGTAAAAAAAAACCGGCCAAGTGCGTGTCGGACCACGCACAATGAAGAGTTTCGTAGTTGGGATGAAGTTATCCGAAAAACTAACTTAAAATTGTAGTTGTAAAACACGGGACATTTGTTATAGGCGGTATTAAATTGGTGAGGGAATGGGGTGTGTGTTTTGGTTTACTGTGCTACTCTGAACAAACCAGGGTATAGACATATGGGTATGAAAAGAAAGCTTAGATAGTCTAGTTTAATTATAAATAGGTTTTACTGACCCAAACCAAAAAATTCTGAACAAAAATTCTGCAAGAACAAATATTTTACGGAAATTTCAACACGCGTTCTCAAGTTTAACATTTTTTTACGGTACTTTGGGCTATGAAGTTGTAATTTAGTTTTAACACCTATTGATTCTGCATAGTTTCAGCTATACACTTGATTTTTTATTAAGGTATAGCTGCAGTAGTTTTCTAGTTATTACGCTTTATGTTGGAGATGACCGACGCGGAAACCGCGCGTGCGCGCTCGTGAGAGTTGGGACGCGTCGGAGGGTAGTTAGGTGCAAAACTGGGACGTTCAAGTGTTTATGAAACTAAAAGTAACAACCATAAAGCCATTATTATCACAACACCATCTAAAACTTATCTGCAGACTTCCATTATTGAAGCAGTAATTACACATTTTTTATAACCTCAACATCAGAAGATTCAAGTATCTTTAAAACTCACCCTTCGTTCTTAGGAGACTGAATGCTTCTTAGGATAACGCTGACATCACCGTCAACGTTTTCGAAGTACGTCAGGTCGATGACGTGATCAACGTCACGCATGTTAACGATGACCAGGTAGGTCTCACCGTGGTACCATCTGTAATTAGAAAAAGGGAAATAATAATTTATGAGAAGATATGGGAAAAACCTAGCAATGTTGGGAATGGGACAGATGCCACGAAAATATACAAAAAACTTTGTCATGGATGGACAGCAGCAAGTAAATTGTCGTTAACAATATTTTTGACCAAATGCAGTGATGAGCCAAAATTCCCTCAAAACTGAAAGCCATAATATCCTGAATATCATAATGATAATGACATAAGATTGTTTTTTACGTAGATACCTACGTATTTACTATGGAGAAAATTAGCAATTCGAAGTAGTTCTATCAAACCAACATGGTTAAAGAAATTGGCCAATGACTAAGAAGGTTTGTTAAATTTTGGTTTACTTACTACACTGGCCTGCAAAACTAAGTACTACACTTTTAATTTTTTTTTCTAAAATGTAGTAGTTAGAGATTTAAAATAAAAAACGTTTTCTAGCAATTTTTATCAACTTTCTTTAAACTATGGTAAATTATACATTAGTAACATTTATAAATCTAAAACAAGATAAAACAATAAAAATGGCAATTTTTAGCTTAGTGTCATAAAACTCAATTTACATTTACAAGTATGTTCTACATGTTATTTATTTTTTAATATTGTATGTCGTGGTATTGCCTCCTCGGGCTCTGCTTACAGCTTCGAGTCAATTTGGCATACTGAACACGAGTTTTCGGAGCCGATGTTGGGGAATATTCTCCCATTCTTCTATCAGGGCCTGTTTTAGTGCCCTGAGGGTGGTTGGTGGTGGTCTGCGGCTTCTGACTAGCCTCCCTAGCGTATCCCAGGCGTGCATCAGGTTGAGATCAGGACTTCTTGATGGCCAAACCATCACGCTGATACCAACCTCCTGAATATACTCTTGCACGACCCGAGCCGTATGTGACCGGGCATTATCATGCATCAGCATCGATCCATCACCCATATTTACTAAATACGGCCTTGCATACTCATTGAGAATCTCCTGGGCATATCTTTCTTCAGTCAGAGTGCCATTTTCTATGGCCATTAACTCTATGCGACCTTCTGAAGATATGCCAGCCCATACATGTACACTGCCTCCACCGTACTGGAGTCTTTCTGAGAAGCAGGCTTGAAGGTATCGCTCACCAGGTCGCCTGTAGACACTTCCATCAGAAGTGAAAAGTGAGAATCGAGACTCATCCGTAAACAAAATTCTTGACCATTCTTCTTGATCCCACTGTATGTTTTCACGGGCGTATCGCAGTCTCGTTACTCGATGCTCTCTTTCGAGTTTGGGGCCACTCGCTGGTCTTCGGGGTTTCAGGTTTGCTTCAGCCAGTCTTCTTCTCTCTGTACTGTCACTAATGTAGTCCCTTCGGGTCATAAGAAGCTGTTGCTGGACTTCCACTGCATTTAGGTGGCGATTTCTCAACATAGTGGAAACAATATAACGGTCTTCTCGGGCACTAGTACACCTGAGTCTGCCATTACCAGGTCTCCTCAAATGGTTTCCAGTCTCTTCGTACCTTCGCTTCACCTTCTGGATCGTTTGTAACGTCACACCCACCATTCTTGCAGTAAGACGCATACTGATGCCTAGTTCCAGAAAAGTCATGATCCTAGCACATTCTTCAGGTGAAAGAGGCATGACAAATAATTTTATTTGCTGTTGTCTAACTTAGCTTTTGTAACAAGACTCTTCGATCGAGAAAAAATTTGAATACAAAAATGGAAACAAATAATGAATTGTAAAATTTTAATTCGAAAAGGATTATTTTTGATTTTAAAGTTTTTTTCAGACGTTTCTTAAAAGAAGGTTAGTATGAAGTGTTTATGTACAAAATTAAACTATTTTTCGAATCCTTTTTGTTTCGAAAGTATATCTTGTGTACTTAAAAAGTTATTGCAATTTTAAAAGTGTGATACTTAGTTTTACAGGCCAGTGTAGTACGAAATTGCCAATAGCTTGTAAAGTTTGTTTATTCATAAAATAATTACCAAGAAATAATACAACTTGTAAAAAAACTTGTTAATAATTTCATACCTTCTGAACACGAAGACATCTTGGTTCATAGCCAAGGAGTCGTAACGGCCGTATCTGAAGACCTTTTCTTGGCGAAGATCAGCTAAGGCCTGGTAGACCTTCAGGTGGGATCTCTCAGCGGCAACCTGGATATCGACGTTCAAAGTCTCGTAACCTTCGGCTACTGGTAGCCATGTATTATCAGCGGTCGAGAAACCTATGAAATGTGAGAATACATTAATCCTCCTGTTATATATTTAGTACATGCAATGCAGCCCATGGGTTGTTTTTATATGTGTATATTCTGTTTGGTAAAGAACCTTAAATTCATACCTTTATCCATTACTAAAAAATACACCAGGTTAAGTTTTTTTACAATGATAACCTTGTAAAAAACATACATGCTTCTTGTTTCACTACCTTTGTTAATGAAGATTATCTTACGACTCGATACAATGGTAACAAAACCACAACAACAAACTCAACTATTTCTCAAACAACTAACAGCTCTACTATATATTCACCAATGGTATTTACATCCTGGTTGAATATCATCGAAAGCTGTCCATCGTCTCTTCCAACAATAACATTGATAGAACTCAGAGCCAGTGCGGAATGACAAGTGAACTCAACATCTCTGTGTTTTGCCATCCGTAGTGCAAACAAATGAAGCTCGTGTTGATTGCATTTATTCAAACTTAGCCAGTATTCCTACTATCATGACGACTGGTAGTGATCCTGTACAAAGTGGCTGTTTTAAAAAATGCTTTTTAATATATGGTACGATTAACTGTCTTAGGTAATTACGTACAATTAAGAATATCTAACCATCTATCTCTAGGGCAGTCTGCCATACAGATAAATGGATGGAATATACTTAATTTTACATTAAAATTGTGACATAGCTCATTTATGATTTTGTTGATTCTAGTCACCATCATCAGCCATCACTATGGTCATCGTCTGCTGCGATTATTTCCAGTACAATTTTGTATTGTCATATCTTATCCAACTGAATAGGGTGTTCTTACCAGCGTTTTTGTCCGCGTTCCATTGGAATGGTGTTCTTTCTGGATCGCGAGACGAGAACACATAATTGATTGGATCGTTAGTATTACATCCAGATGGATCAACTGTGTCTTCCCAGCTGACGTAGCCGTCTACTAATCCAAGTTCTTCACCCTGGAGATTAAAGTCTTTGTAAATATTGGAAAACTTTTGAGATTATGCAAATGACAAACTGTACAAGTAGGTAGCAAAATAGTTTTATTTTTTCGAACATGTAAAAAACGGAACATGTAATTTGAGTTTACTTAATTTATAATGGTCTCGGAGTTTTGAGAACCAGATAAGTAAATCTGGTTAGGCTGGCGTTTGGTTTAATTAACGTATTATACTTACTAATATTTTAAACGTGAAAGCGAGTTTGATTGTTTGTTTGTTACGCTTTTTCAACCCGATATTCCCACGGGATTGAGATTTATGCGGGTGAAACCTATATTTACGTTTATTTCATTTAGCGAACAATGGGTAAAATTATTCAACTGGTTCTCAACAAATATCAAAAACCAAATCTTACCATATAAGTAACTCCCACTCCAGGAAGCAACAATACAAGCATATTGATTCCGTCGACCAAAGGCGGGCTGTATCTAGTTGCCATTCGGCTGTTGTCATGGTTACCGACCTGCGAAATATTCCCTTCTATTTACTCTTTTTACTTCCTTCCTTATTTTATACATTTGAGTTAATCGTTACCGAACACTTACCACCCAGTTCGCGCCGTGATCAACAGGTTTGTAAGTCAAGAATTTGTCTACAGCGTATTTGATGTCAGCTGCCGATGATGAGGCATCAACGTCGGTGATTAAATCGAAGTTGAAAGGCATTTGTGCTCCTAGTTTATCGCCTTCACCGAAATATCTCACTACATCTTGAATGGATGCGTATACTTCAGTCATCATCACTCTAGTTAGGTCATCCTTTTCTTTGAACTCATCGAAAACATCTCTCCATTCGTAAACCATGTAGTAAGTCTCGTCTTGGTCTTTGGTATAAATATGACTGAGATAGTCGTTGGATTCAGGATCAACGTTGACATTACCGGAGATTGGTTCATCGGGGTATTTGCCTCCGAAAAGTTCTTTGTCGACTTCGTATAAACAGTTGACGGCGTCAACTCTGAACCCTGCTACACCTTTGCCTAACCAGAAACGGATAATATTCTGAAAAAAAAAAAACTTTCGTGTAATTTAAGTCACTACATATTAAAAACTACCAAACCATGAAAGGTTCTCACCTTCATTTCTTCAACAACATCAGGGTTACGGTAATTCAGATCAGGTTGGCCAACGACGAACTGATGCAAATAATATTTTCCAACTTCCTCTCTGTATTCCCAGGCACTACCACGGAAATGACTCCTCTAAAACCAGTATATACAAGAACAAAGATTACTAACTGTTCTAGTATACATTTAATTTTGGTATTTATTACATCAAAGAGAGAATTCTCGTAAGCGTAAATCACTCTTATCATTTCACTAACATCCTTCCTCACTTTCATCTAATTCCAAGTTCAAAGGATAAGGTTTTCCTTTCAAAGAAAATGGCACTCAATAAACTTTCTTCATTACAATCATTAAGTCCACAGAGAGCAATCTTAGCGCCTTTCATTGTACTAAAACTCTTACCCAATTATTTGGCGGTTGCCTATTGCCGTCTTCGTCGATTACTCCGTCTTCCCAGACAAAATAATTGTAATACTTCTCATTACCATTTAGTGCCTCTTGAAACCAGACACTTTCATTTGACGAATGATTTGGCACCAGGTCCAAAACTACTTTTATCCCTGTTGAAAGCAAACTTTGAATATTTTTTCTTTCTTTGTCGTACGTAGTTGAGACTTCTCGTCTATTGAGAATGTTTTAATAATATTTTCAACGCCTACATTCAGAGGCTTATAGGCAATAGAGGCACTTGTAACTTCGTCACATTGCAGTTCCATCTCTTTTTTATGAAAATTAAGTACTTATCTGTTTTATTTATTTAATGTTTAAAACTTCATTATTAACCGTAATATATCTACGTTTACTTTGGTCCTATTGATTATTTTTAAGAAATTGATGTCTACATATTAAGATTATCTAAACACTTACCGTGTTCATTGGCCTTGTCAACTAATGCTTCAAAATCTTCCATAGTTCCATACTCATCGTGGACAGCATAAAAATCAGAGACATCGTATCCAAAATCGTACATAGGCGATTGGAACATAGGCGACAACCAGATAGCGTCTACACCTAGCCCTTTGATGTATTCCAACTTTGATGTTATACCTGCCAAAGACATGAAAATTCAAATTCTCGATAGTATAATCGCCCCTGTCGTTAACATACTCGAATAATTCAGTGAAATTAGAGACACTGTTTTGAGCAATCAATCAACTTGGCTAATCGCACTACATATACAGGCATTGAATGAAGTACTGTATAATTTGGTGAAGTTGCAAAATCCGAATGTCGGTAAAACATACAATACAATAGTAATGGATTTTCTGCCATTATAAATTTCTGGAGATTAAAAAAAAACGACTTCCAAAAAAGCACTACAAAGTAAAAATTACTTTAGTTTCGGAACTCGGTGTCTTTGGTTTTGTATTTTCGTTTTTTGCCACCAACTTCCGAAATCAAATTGTTTTTTTTTGGAAAATCTTTTTTACTGAAGTAATATTTATTTACATAACCAAATTACAAGATGATTATTAACATTAACTAAATTAAACTAAAAGTAAGTTGAGCCTAAAAAAGGCCCTCGAGGCATTGTACCGAGGATGCTGGCGGCATTTCCTCGCTGAATTGCAATACAATTTTAAATCTTTTTATTTTTCACTTTTTAGTTGTGGTACCTACATACATTCTTATGGATTCGTATCACTACTTGCAATATGCAAGCATCAGTAACAAGAAGTTAATATATAATATTAACTTACCTACAGAAAAATACGTATTATTGAAGCTAACACAAATATCTCTAATCAGAACTTGACCAATTTTATATGCGACCAATATAAATAACAAAATAATTTTCCAAATCGGTTTTTTAATGATGGAGTTCTGAGGTAACAAACATTAAAAATACAACCGAATTGGGAACCTCCTCATTTTATAGAAGTCGGTTACAAATAACTTTGGCTTCTTTCAAGTCAAAAAAGTAAGAGTACCTACCATTTAGGTCCCCAATTCCATCACCATTGCTATCAGCAAACGACCGGGGATAAATCTGGTAGAAAATCGTCGTCTCCCACCAATCCAGGTCCTTTTCTTCATGTTTCAAAACATTTCCACTACAAAACACTAACAAAATTGGCAGCAAAATTACTGCCCTCATTTTAGTAGCTTATAAACCCTTCAAAGGGAACTCTGCTACTGAATATTAAGAAAACATAGATTTATATAGATGATTCTGTATCTATTATCGAACTATGATACTGATTTGTCTGATAAAAATGGATCATGTGGACCAATCTTGAGATTAAACGCACAAACATGTTGGGTAACGATTGTATCAGTGGATTTTGTTATGTAACATTTCATTAACGTAATTGTTAAACAATATTTACTACAAATTGAATGTTTTTGGTCCGCCAATGATGTTTGTTTGTCGTCAGCTTGTTGGTCAGGGAGTTATATCTCCAAGCTTTTAACCAAACAATAGCTTTTTTATTTGTGGAATAAAGTCAATGGTTTAATATCGCCATGTCGCACACTAGCACGATGGATGTTTTGAGTGTAGCTTTGTTGCATTATAAATACTTTGTCATTCTGATCTTTCTTTAACATAAGACGCATAATAATCATAATCGTCAGTCTATTAAACAAGACTTCTATCGACTAAAATTGTATATTGTTCATACTCATAAATCTTGTTATTTAAAATCCAGCTCATACTTAAATATTAGATATAAATTCAAGGGCAGACATGGTCTCCAGTGGCGGAGTTATTTGCTTATCTACATTTTTAAAATAGATAATATCCCGGACACTCACTGGTAGGTAACTAAGGCACGCGCTAGATTCTAAATAACATTAATCTTACAGTAAATCCGATGTCACTCACGAGTTTCTTGAAGCAGGAATATTAGATAACATACATTTGGATGATTCGGGTGAAAATGTTCATGTTTGAGTCTTATATCATTCTTTATTTCTCATATCGGCATGAACAATAAAAGAACAACTCATGCCGTAGAAAATTGTACAGTCACTCAAATGTACAGTCAGTACAAAGTAACTGGCACGGGTAACTGCGGCCAACCGTACATTCTGCATACTCTGTGCATAAGGCATGCAGAACGTACGGTAGGCCGCACGTTTATGGTAACAAAATCAGTTTTTTTTTATGTATGGCATCTCGTAGTTGACCTTGAGAGGTCGTGACTACTTAACTGGACTATCCTGTGGCTGCCTTAAGCTAACTCAAAGCCAGGGACGAATTTCTTACATTACTAAGTGACTGCACGCTAAGGGCACCCCCTGTAGGGTACGAACCTCGGCTTAGGGCGTCTCTGGGGAGAGGACAGCAAGGTAGGACAGGCTGGATCAGACTTGGATAATTATTATTATCGGGGAAATTTAAAGCTACGGGGTTAACTATGGCGCGGGCTGGCACTTTGTTGAGCAAGGGTCGGGGGGAAACAAAACCAGTATAAGCTGGCCTCTTATTGTATTGGAACTTCGTACCCACTACGCCAGGCCAGCTCAAGGTCAAAATGTTACCACTTCCGTGCGGCCTACAGTGCTTTAAGAATCACTACTCGTGGAAATGTTTTAATGGAAAATTATTATCAGATAGAATAGGTATGTTTTAATGGAATGGATAGGTAGGTACAAATGGATAGGTAGTATGTTTTAATGGAAAATTATTATCAGATAGGTCTTTATTTGCTTAGAATGTGTACATAAAAATAAGTTGTTCAATTATATATATTAGGATCCATGTGCATTCTGCCTTAATATAGCATGCAAATGTAATACAAAGAAGAGGATAACAAAGATATTACAAAAAAATATAATTTAAGAAATCCTGGACCGAATAATAACTATGTACATCTAATTCTGTGAAACGTTTTTTAAATTTTCGCAACGGCAAGTTTTTAATTGGGTCAGGTATTTTATTTAAGATTACAGAAGCCATTCAAATCACATTTCTATTTAAATAGCTAGTTTTAAATACGCCCGTGCATAAAAGATTCTGGTATTGAGATCTCATAGCTCTATTGTGTCCTCCGGGAGCTGTCTGATGACTTGCAATTATAAGATAACTAGCTGCATCTCGCGGTTTTACCCACATAAGTCTCAATACCGTGGGAACATCGGAATAAAAGTATTCTACGTCCTAACCCAGGTCATGGTCTACCCATGTGCCAAATTTCATCGAAATGCGTTCAGCCGTTTTGGCGTGAAAGCGAAGCAAACTCACTTTCGCATTTATAATATTAGTTTTATTAGGATGATGTGTTGTCATAGAATTCACTGTCGAAACAGTCTTAACCGGCCGTATGTAAACAAAATGAACCTAGAGATACAAAATCCCTACACATTAGTATCAATTTATAAATACCAAATTACTCATGAAGCAAATTACGCCAATAAGCTCACCACCTCGTAGAATACTGCCTGAATTGATTGCCAATCAAATATTATAAGGTTTGACTCGTTTGATTGCTATACTTTCCCCTCGAACGCCTTTATCAATTCAAATTCTGTGCTTGGAATCTTTGAAAAATGAAGGTTGTCCTCGAAGTTTTACCTGTGAGAATAGATAGTTGAGAAACTTAGCTGAGAATTTATTTGTTGGAAAAAAGATGTTCCCTTGAGCTTCTTATATGGGTCACAGGGTGGCTTATTGAATAATGTTGTTTGTAAAAGTCTGGAGAAAAAAAATTGGGTGAAGAAAAGTATATTTTAAAGTATATTTTAAAGGAATTCTTTTAGGAGAAGTTCAAAGATGTAGGTAATAGATAACGTGTAGGTGTAGGTAATAATACGGGCTGGCATCCTCAACTCCACGCCAAAGCTCATATGTTGCGTACGTGCAAAGTTGTACTTGCGTGATATTTTATCAATAGGTATCATTTGACCCATCACAGTAAAACTCCATTGAACGTTCGAAAAGAGAATTTACACTGACAAGATAAGATTATGAACGCAAACAAAAATAACGAATTGTCAAATCATAAGATTATATTGGTTAAAAATATTCCGCTAGGCTAGACGATTTGTCACACACAGAATGTTCAAAAATCTTTTGAACGGTATAAAACGTATTAAACGGTAGCAGTTATTCTTGAGGAATATTAAGGTCCCTTGTTCCTTGTCAAAACTTTATTTTAGGTTAATTTATATTCTATCCAGGTGCGGAGGGAGCACCTGCCTGTAACTTACTAATTTGTTATTACATGTAACGAACGGGACTATAATATGACTTACTGGTTTTGTACACTGCAAATATTATAAACCCAAAAACCGATTAGGTATACTTAATTATAAAATATTATTAATAGAATAATAGAATAGAATAGAATAGAATATATTTATTGTAAAACATGAGTATACATCAAACAATATGTGCAAGGTCTTAAAAATAATAGGCAGATCTGCATGTTTTGCCATTAATGGCGTACAATAATAACATGTTTTTTTGGTCTAGAGAAAAACACCAAAAAAAAAATTGAATTTGACTCTACACAATAAAATAAAAAGAATAACTTAATCAAAAATAAAAATTAGGGAGAATAGATTACATATGCCAAAATTTCATACATAACTGCGAAAAAATGTCGTAATTGTGAAAACTGATAAAAAGTCCTAGAAATTAAGAAATCCATTTAATTAATTACGCTCATTTAAAAATTCCGTTATGGAATAATAGCATTTAGCAATGAGATATTTTTTTAAATGTTTTTTAAACAGAGCAGTAGGCATTTGTTTGATAGGTTTTGGGATTTTATTATAAATGGTTGGTGCTAACCAAAAAGTACTTTTTTGCATCAAAGCCGTGGTTGATCGCGGTACGCATAATCTATTATTATCTCGTCTATTACGAATGGAGACGTCAGATAGTTTCTTAAATAAGTGCGGATTGGTCCTTACAAAATTAGCTATTTCATAAATAAATAATGAAGGCAGACTTAAGATGTTATATTTAATAAAATATTGTTTGCAACTATCAGTTCTTTTCAGACCAAACATTGCCCTAATGCACCTTTTTTGTGACTTAAAAATAATATCCTTATTGGTGGAGTTTCCCCAAAATATAACCCCGAACCTTAATAAGGAGCCGACAATTCCATGGTAGGCAGTTATAATCGCATTCGTACTCAAAATAGGTTAAACCTATTTATAGAGGGCATAAGCACAAGAACATACTTTTTTATTTAATTCTTCCGTGTGTGCTTTCCAGTTCAGACGTTTATCTATGGTTACACCTAAAAATTTTGCTGTGTCTACCTTCTTTATAACAGTTAATTTGTGTTGAAAATTAATACTTGGTGCTTCTAAACGTTGACTAAAGAACATAATTTTTGTTTTTTCTAGATTGATTTTTAGATTATTGTTATCTAACCAGTTTACTATTGAATTGATTGTATTATTAATTTCTTGTTCATATCTATCTTTATTTATGGAATTAATAGTGACTGTACTGTCATCGGCAAACAGCGATACTGGATAATTAGTTACCAATGGCAAGTCATTTATGTAAATTATGAATAACAATGGTCCCAATACGCTACCTTGCGGGACTCCATATTTAACTATACGTTTTTTAGATGAATATGTTTCTTCTTTTTTGGTATTAATATTTATTTTGGAAATTTCTGTATATTGCTTACGGTTTTTAAGATAAGATTCTATGAGATTGAGTATATTGCCTCTAATGCCATACGCTTCCAATTTGCGCAGGAGAATATTATGATTAACATAATCGAAGGCCTGGGTCATGTCACAGAAAATGGAACATCCTTTTATCTACGTTACCCATGACGTTATTTATAAAATCGTAAATTGCCATGTTTATTGTTTTATTCTTGCGGAAACCTTTCTGGTCTTCTGTAAGAATGTTGAATTTTTCTAAAAAGTTATAAATTTGATTGTATATGTGTTTTTCAAAAACTTTCGAAATTATAGGAATAAGTGCAATAGGCCTGTAACAGTTCATATTCTGCTTGTTGTCTTTTTTGAAGATGGGTTTAATGATACTAGTTTTTAAATTTTCCGGGTATGTTCCAGTGGTTATACACATATTAATGATATGGCTTAGGTGGTCACAGATATGATAAGCGATAAACTTTAGGATTTTAGTAGAGATCCCATCATATCCAACACTTGTAGTATTTTTAAGAGATCTTATAATTTGAAGTATGTCATGTGGAGTGCTTGGTGCCATGAACATAGATTGATTTAATTTGGGAATATTTACAGTTACGTCCTTACCAGCGCCTGGTATTGGTTTTATTTTTTCTATGAAAAAGTCATTAAAAGCATTCGCAATCACTTGTGGCCTGGTTATAGTTTTATGGTTTGTTTCTATGGAAGTGGCGCTGTCCTTTGGTAAATTGAGTTTAGACCTATTTATAATTGCCCATGTAGCTTTGGATTTGTTTGTAGAAGATTTTATTTTATGATTATTTTGTGCTCGTTGCGTTAAATTGATTATGTTGTTATATATTTTTGAGTATTTTTTAAATTTAGTTTTAGTTACTTCATTACAATTAAGCCTATAGTTCCACATAAGCTCTCTCTTTTTTTTACTACAAATTTTTATGCCACGTGATACCCATTGAGGTTTTACTTTGGTTCTTATTGTAACGTTTTGGAAAGGAAAACATAAATTATACAGCATCATGAAAGCTTCCAAAAATGCATTATATGCTGTGTTAGGATTATTTGTATTATAGATTTCAGAAAATGAAAAATCTTTTATGTAATTTTTGAACTTTTTCATGTTTTCATTATTGTAGTCTCGTCCATTTGTTCGCCAAAAGTTTATTAAGATTTTTTTATTAACCGGTAATTTTAATACTTGCGCTGTATGGTCTGACAGGCCAAAGTCAATCACATCAGATTTACAATTCTTTCCTAAATTATGTGCGATATTATCTATACAAGTGCCGCTCGCGAGTCGAGTTGGCTGATTTATTTCTAGCTTTAAATTATAACTTAAGAGTAGACATTCTAAATCTATCAAAGTATTATTACGCTTAAGACAGTCAATATTATAGTCACCTGCAATTACGAATTTTTTTTTTAAATTTTTGCTACTAATAGTACATAACAATTTCTCTAATTGTTCAAAAAATATAGGTAAGTTATTGGACTTTGGTACTCTATACATACTAACAATAATTGTATTATACATAGTGAGATCAATAGCGCAACATTCGAATATTCCACTTATGGAGAATTTCGCTATATCTGGAAGTTCCTTAAACTGGTGACCTTTTTTTGCAAGGATACATGCACCACCTCTCTTACTGTCCTTTCTGGAGTAGCATTCCGCCAAAGTGTAATTTGGAATATACAGTAATTGCTCCTGGCCAGCTACCATGAAGTGTTCAGATAGACAGATTATGTCGACTTCGGTATTTTTCTCTGATATCTCTTCAAGACATACAGTAAGGTCATTGCTCTTATTCAGTAAACCCGCAATGTTTTGATGTATCACGTTAAGGTGTTTATCATCGAAAAAACTGCATTGTCGTTTGTTGTTCATCTATATTGTTGATTGTCTCGCTTTCTGTATTTGCGAAGGTATTTTCACGTATGTAGTATATAAGTTCGGCGATATCTTGGAAAATTATTTGCATGCCATAATTATTTACTGATCCAGTATTTTGACGGTACATTTTATAGTCCCACGTAAGGTTCTTATTCGAGTCAACGAAGTAGGCATGTTCGTGCGCTAAAATGTCCTGATATAGCCGATTATTAAAATTTTCTACTCTCATGTTATACAAAGTTACATTACTTTCACAGAGACTATATGCAGAGAACAACATTTGTGTGTTGAATTTTTTCGAGTACTTTTTTTATGTTTAGAATGATACTAGAATATTCCTTAGTGGATTTGAAATCTGTTTCGC
Source organism: Atethmia centrago (assembly GCA_905333075.3). Classification (NCBI taxonomy): domain Eukaryota; kingdom Metazoa; phylum Arthropoda; class Insecta; order Lepidoptera; family Noctuidae; genus Atethmia; species Atethmia centrago. The sequence continues at coordinate 6,763,451 of HG995375.1, forward strand.
CAATTAAAATAATACAAAAGTCATTCATAGTGAATTTCATTAACTTTGGTTCCAAGTCGTGAAACATATTATTTATTCCTGAGTATGGTGTTATGTAATGACATAATTCACAATTGTCAAACTTGTTTTCTGCAATTGTACGTATTTTATTATATTTATTTTCGCTAATAATACAGATTTTACTAACTTTTTTCACCGAGTCTTCATTACGGCTTTTTGTAAGTATTGTTGGTGATGCTGCAGATTCTTCCTTAGATGACTTCATATTATCCATTTTAATTATTGTTTGAGTTCCCTTACTATTTTTCTTCTTGCCAGACGAATGCACTTGCTCCGTTTGTGTGTTTTTGCAGAGTAATGCTTCCTTTTTATTTGGAGTAGAAGACTTTTGTCTGGATTTCTTAGTAGGAATATTGGTATTTCGTTCATTTTTATTTTCGAACGCCTGGTAAGACTGTTTAAGGTTACTATTTTCCAATGTCAGTATCTCAATTTCTTCTTTTGCACTACTTAATTGAAGAGTTAGTTTCTCGACTTGTTTCTTTAGTTTAGATATTAGTTCGTGGTCGATTGTGTCGTCGTTACATCTCTCGGGGAAACTGGTAGTAGTGTCATCCAATGTTTCGTTTTCAATTTCACTAATAATAATAATAAATAAATAATAAATAATAAAAATGTTTATTTTTCTTCCACAAATAACACCTAATAACTTAAAACTTACAAATGGAAAAAAATATTATTATGCTGTAAGACAATGTACATTTGTGGGAGACTGGTGCCTAAACTAAGCCGTGACTTGTATTTCAGGACACCAGGGATTTGTGAGTCTGACATTGAACGAGCACGGCGAGTGCCTCGAACACGAAGGGTAATGTTCTCTAGAAAGTTCATGATACTTGTCTCAAATTATTTAATTTTGAGATTATTTTCTGTTATTCAATTATTATGTCTTTATGTTTGTATCTGACAATTTGATACGAGAAATATGAAATCACAAAAAGTGATCACTGTATGCGGGGATCGAACTCGAGACTCGATGCACCTCAGTCGGCACCCAAATCAGTCGACCACTTGAGCAGTTACTATTGTTGTTGAATTAGGGATATGTATTCTTCCTTCAAGAGTTTGTTATTTTTTATTGCGGGTGGACGTAATTTTGAATTTTTAACGTTGTTTTTTTTCACTTTCAATAGTTTTAATGTTTGTTTTAGGTTTTTTCGGAATATTAGTTTACAGACAATGATTATATGACGTTTTCACATGTATGTTTATATTAATGAGCACAGTCAACACATAATTAAAACACTGTTTGCAACTGAATTATTGTTGTGAGTCCAGATTATATTTCACTTTAGAACTACGTCGGATATAGATTTTAGGCTTGGATAACACTTTTACCGGTATTACACAATGCACCCTTTGTATTTATTACTAGTTTGAATGGTTTCACTGCGTTTATCTATTTTTAAATTAAAATTATTACGGAGCTCAATGTTACCGTGGCAGAGTGTTGCCAGTCTTCATTACCCCTTTAGTGTTCCTTCGGACTCGATTTTGTAAAACAATATCAAAGTATGATGATGTATTGTAGAGCATAGCTGAAATAAAGTCCATAAAATAGTTGGTAGGTATATAATCAACCTATAATGTTCCCACTGCTGGGACACAGGCCTCCTCTCGGTGAAAAGGAGTGGGCCGTAATCCACCACGCGGGCCCAGTGCGGGTTGGTAGATGTCACAAGTCTTTGAATTTTTGGTTCTAGTACATGCTGGTTTCCTCACGATGTTTTCCTTCACCGTTTTGAGAGCAGTGGTGATGAAATATTTTATACAAACTAAAGCGCGTGTGAGGGCTCAAGCCTACGACCTACAGCTCATAAGTCGCGGTCGTTACCACTGGGCCACCACTGCTCTGGTCTGCTGTCATGGTCTGCTGTCATGTCAGGTCGAAATTCAAATAATAATGGTTTAAAAGCGTAAAAACCGTTGCGCATGTGCTCTTCGGATGCACAGGCGTCACCCACATTAGAACAGAAACCTTCGAGGCACCCAGATCCTACACAGAGATTCTAAACAGACCAGGAGATGTGATCAACTTCTGGAGGCAGGTGGGCTGGTTGGAATAACCACCAAATGGCCGCCATGGCCCAAGCACAATGGTCCACCTGAAGGACTAAGTGCGGAAACCAAACCCTCTAACAAACTCGTAAAACATAGAACATAGCGTAAAAGCCTATCCAATTTTACAATATGTTTTGTTGTTATTTTGGTAAACCAATCACCATGGCGTAGGTTAATTGATAGAGGAATAGTTGGCAACTTTTTAGGATTTATTAATTGATAACGTACAAAAATTTAATCTATATTATTTACTAGTAGATTCACTGCTAGCTTCTTCAGACCTGCATTCGAAGTACAAGAGCTTCGTCAGCCGCTAAATCCAAATAGTTCGCTTGGACACTGTCACTGCAACCAAAAAGTATTCATTATTTAATCAATATTTTTTAATAATTGGAAATGGCACACACCTTGGGTCTTAGGATGTTCAAGGGATTTAAAACAAAAGTGTAAGAAAACCACTTGATTTTGTAGGTCAATTAATTTTGACTTTTTTCCTTAATATAAAAATATTGGAAATTATTATAAGAATTCGCTCACAGGTCCACCATAGAGTATCTTAACCAGAGATTGATGTAAGTGGCTTGGCTACCAGCTGGGCTAAAGTAATTTAATGACAACACGATTACAAATATAATACTTACAACAATATGACTAATTAAACCTACATACCGATTGGCAAGAAAATCAATGAGGGATATGGTAGTCACGTAGATTTACGAACTATACAAATGTAGATATATCGTCGCTTTTTCTCTTTGCATATAGCTAAACGATGTTTCACTTTGTCAAAGGCGTGTGAGAGACTCAGGAAAACCTTGAAACCGAATACTACAAATATATGAAAGTGCTTTCGACACAATTTTCTATAGTCGAATACTATCAGATAGTACTTTTCAGCTTTTGCAATAACAATATCATTAATATACTCGTATGTATTTACTACTCGTTTGGTTTACGTAGGTAACTATTTTTTAACACTTCACATTGAGGAACCTTCTTATATAATTTCCCGTGTCTAGGACTTCTTTTCACTTTTTTACGTAACTATTAACATAACACCTAACTACACAACCACATCTTGTGACAACAATGTTTTTAAGACAGTATTAACTGACTGATTTATAACACAACTATTTTTTTTTTATCAAATTACGTTGGGAAGATCATTTAATCTTACCTGTAAGTCCTGGAAGACAACACGCTGCTCACTTCGACCTCTAACTGTCCGAAGATCAAATCGAAAGCAGTTAGGTTGACCACGTGATAGACTCTGCCCACGTTCATAACAACTACGTAGGTGTCATCGTTATACCATCTGAAATCACGCAAATATTCATCAAATTGATACCCATGATAAAAAGTTTTTAACAAAACATTTGGGTAGGAGGATGCTGACAATCTTAAAATGTAGAAGCTAGAAAACAAAATAATAAAATAAAAAATCTGAAGAAAAACTCTGTTATTAATATAGTATAAGTAAACATGAGTCAGATAACAAAGAAGGACTTTCATAACCTTGAAGTCAAAGCCAAAAACGGAAAGTAATCTCTGATTAAAACTCCGAAACAAACTTTACTTGTTACACAAGACAGCATACAATATATGTATCAAACCTCTTAAAGGCATAAACATCGGTGTTGAGTGCCAAGGATTCGTATCTGCCGAGTCTGAAAGCTGGTCGCATGCGAAGAGTCGTCAAAGCTCTGTAGACTTGGTAATGCGAACGAGCTGCCGACCTCTGGGCAGCCACGTTCAAGTGCTCGTAACCTTCAGCTACTGGCAGCCAGGTGGAGTCTGCATTTGAAAACCCTGAAGAACAAACGTGGCATTATTCGAGGGTATTGAAATTATTATCACTTCAACTTGATGTCTAACTCTGAACTTAGGCTTCCGCTAAGCATCGCCACAACGACCGGTCCAGCGGATTCTCGCGACCTTCACCAGGTCTTCGGTCTACTTAATGAGCAATCTATCCAGACCCACGCTGCATAAATTTAGTTCAAATCTATATTCAATCTTCAAAAATTCCTCCTAAGAAACTTTAAAGTCTTTTAGGATTAAATAGGACTTACCTACATTTTTTTAAATCCCTCACTTTCCGAAGCTTTTAAGAACATTAATTCAAAAGGGTTTAGTAATTTAAATTCAAAATCGGATGATGTATGCGAGGCAAAGTGTATTTTTCTTTCTGGAAAAACACTTCGAGATCTCATATTACGAGTAAAAAGGTTATATCAACATAAACCTTTTTTAACTGACAAAGATTTTGAGACTCCAGATTGAATTTTTATTACTTAACTAAGTTCAAAGAAAATCTTGAAACTTTGTCTGGACAGTATCATAGTGACTTTTGGCTTTAAGAGAATGTTGGGTCTATAAATATCAACAAAAGTCCTTTCCATATAAAATTAAAGGTACATTTTGTAGTCAGTTGACCTCGTTATTATTCATGTGGAAATCAGAAATATTCAAAAGGTTGGGTACCTGCGTGTTTTCCGTTGCTCCACTGGAACGGGGTCCTGACAGGGTCGCGGGACACATCGATGAAGTTAACAGGGTCGTCAGTACCGCAGGCCCGAGGATCCCTCGTTTCGCTCCACGGTACGAATCCATTTGCCATTCCTATTTCTTCGCCCTTCAATATTTATGTGTAATTTGCGTTAGTATTAATAAAATGTGATTTTACATTAATAACGTGAATTTGAATTCTACCATAGCTAACAGACTTTTTAAGTAGAAACAACACGTGTGTTAATCCTATCTGATTTAGGGACCCACGGTTCAAAAGTCAAAATGGACTGCAATGTAACAGCTTTCTCTAATCTTTTTCTTTAATGCGTAATTGCTTATTTGGATAAACTCTTTGTTGGTTATACATTTCATGTTCATGAATGTAATGAGATATGTTAAACGAGAAATCAAATTCTAAATAGCCGTGAAATTAAAAGTTAAAATTCAAGCTGTTTACCATGTAAGTGATGGCAATTCCAGGGAGCATTAGCACCAGCATATTGAAGGCATCTACCAGTTCAGGTCTAAACCGTGATGCAACTCTGCTCTTGTCATGGTTGCCAGTCTGGAAGATGAAGAAAACCATTGCATATTTTATCTATATACATTCACACATCAATATATACATATATACCTGTTTACATTGTGTTAACCTGGATAGTGTTGTGGAAAGCCTCATATTTTTTTTATACAATCTACTTGATATATTCGTCTAGCTAGGTGCTTCGTCATCGTTTCATACATCACAATTTTATATTGAATCTAAATATCAACCAGCGACCTTCCCATTATAGAAATACGTTATCAGTTGACACACAACTCGATTCCCGAGGCGCTCAATCCGCAACAACATTGATCATAATAATTATCTTATTATGTTTCAAGAGTAGAAAGGCAGGCCTTTTCAAAATCATAATAGACACGTCTACAATATATGCTAAAGAAGCGAAATCCGCACATTCCCTAAGGCTAATAGACATCAGTCAAATTGGGTATAACGAAACGGCTTATTTTGTTGACCTTGTTACATTTTGTTGACATGAAGCAATTAACGTTGGTTGTTGTAACACTTTTCCCCATATCCGAAAATAAGACAACACCGTTGGAGGCCTGAGGCGGTTTGTTGAAGCTCACAAAGTTTTTACAAGTGTCAATTTGTAAGCACACTTTCGCAACCACATTAGCGGTACTTATTTGAATAAATTAGATGCCTTATTTCAAATAGAAGTTGGAAAACTGGTTTCTTACGGTAACAACGATCACTAATAGATAGGAGATAGTTCTGGCCTTCTATGAATAGCACGATGGATGATGAGTCTTTATTTCAACCACCAACCAGTAGTCAAAAGGAAGCGTGTATTAAAAAAAAAGCTTGCACTCACCACCCAGTTGGCTTGTTTCCTCAAAGGTTTGTACGTCAGCCATCTATCTACCGTGTACTTGATATCCCTAGCGTCAGAGTCTTTGTCCAGGTCTGCCATGAGAGCGAAATTGAATGGAATATGAGCGCCACCGTGATGGCCCGCGCCGTAATACTTCACTGCATTTTTGATGGTTGTGCTAGCTTCAGACATCATTACTCTGGAAGAGAAAATAAAATTGAGTAGTTTTATGAAGGAAAAATACTAACTTATGTGATTTGTTCATAAACAAAGGAGATGCGAGGAGAAAATATGCTTCAACATTCCTCAAAGTTAACATACAAAAATGTTAACTTTGAGGAATATTAACATACAAAAATGTTATCTGCTGATCATAATAAATCTTCTTACGATCATATAGGTAGATAAAAGATTTTGACGTGACAACGTCTTATAAATCGATGAACGCCGGCTGCACGCACGAAAAATCATGACTCATTGTCACGTTCCGTCTGAGCCGAGCGTGCAAGCGAGAGCGCGGAACTAGCGATAGAGAGGCACGATCGGCATAAGCGTTTGGCTTGTGACGCATCCGTCTCTCGTTATTAAGTAAAATTATCGTCCTTAATCGACTTTACAGACAGCCAATTTTTTAAATGGATAACAGAATACGCGAAATTGCAGCTATAAAATATAATATTTATTAGTAGAAACAAATTTTGCTATATATTTTCGTGCCCAATAGATTCAAAGAACGTATTAGCACCACCATATACATTTTCGTTGAGTCCAAAAAATATTTTATTTTTTTACAAAATGCAAAAGTATTTAATTTACAGGCAGTTATTAACAAATACCGGATAATAATCCTCGTTTTCTGGCAAAAAATACTAGTTTTTCAAGTAATTAAAATTGTAATGGTTTAGTGGTATATATACTACAGGGTAATACCCCTAAAGCGTAACCCATTACAATATCAAAACAAAAAAAAAAACATCCTGATATTTATGACGGTATAAAAAAATCTTTACCTCCTCATTATTTTTACAGTCATGTGATTCATTTGGATGTCTAAGGACAGATTTCTCAAGGGAAGAGAAAAATATATCCTTGCTATTTTTATTTGTATTTTTTTTCATGTTTGCGTGAGTTTTTGCTTACGCAGCTATTTCAAAATTCTATCAACATGGAGCCGTCTGATAGTATAGTTGATTTTTTTTTTTACCTTACCTCGTTAAGTTATCCCTGATAGTGATAGCATCAAACACATCTCGAAGTTGAGACATCATATCATAAGTTTCTTCTTGGTCCTTAGTATAAACGTGGTCAAGGTAACCATAGTCGTCTGGCCCGAGTCCTGGCTTACCAGTAATCGGTTCGTTAGGGTATCTTCCACCGTACACATCTTTATCAACTTCAAAGAGGTGATTGACAGCATTCACTTTCATTCCTGCAACCCCCTTTTCTAGCCAGAATTTTATTATGTTCTGTAAGAGAAAGGCGAAAATTGTAAATTAGAAATTCTTTATTGTGACACAGACGCAGAAAAAAGAAAAAGAACAAATAAAAAGAAAAAGTGAGGCGTCGTGGGTATATTTACAAGAAGAAGATATTTCCCCTAGGCGTAAGATCTTACCCAGTAAAGCTAGGCTTATGAAATTAATTAAATATGCTGTTTTCCATGGTCAGACGATCTACTGAAATTTCACGCCATTTCGTCAATTCTTTTAAATAATATGGTCTCTTAAAATCGTAATTTTCGTGATTTTTATTTAAATCACCAAAAAATGATTCTAAAGAATCATTTTTTGGTGATTTAAATAAAAATCACGAAAAACTACTCAGATACTAAACTACTACTACTACTACTACTACTACTACTGGACTCAGATACTAAAGTATCTGAGTCCAGTATTTAGCACTAAATACCTACTTAAAAGCGTTCAAAGAGGTAGGTTTAATTTCAAAAGGCATATGTAATGAAAAGCTACCGTCACTTATCCGAGTGACCATAGAACCCAACACTCATCCTTCAAATAGCAACCTGTTTATCCAATCTAACTTTGTCCATAGAATTTTACTTATTCTATGGATAAGTACAATTCTACTAAGCTTTTTCAAATATTTCATTACAGAGAGCCGTGGACCACGAAAACGTTAATCTTCATTACACGTTGCCGAGTCACAAAAAATGTTATTTGCAAATCTGAATATTTATTTAATGTCTGTAGTAACTAAATGTTTATAATGTTGCCTTGTGAATTTACAAAACAAATGTAGACAGTAACCAAACTTTTTGGCCAAATGGTTCACGTGTGTACTGTAAATAGTTTTAATTTGTGAATCGAAGGTTATAACTAGAGATCGGATATTCGGATGCATATTCACCTAAAGTTGAGATGTTGGCTAATATGGAATGCGCTTTTGTATCGCAAAATCCCGCGGCTCTGGGAATACAAATTTAGGTTTCTGATTATAGAATCGAATGTATATTAACTTACTTTCAAATGTTAGCTTATATGGAATGCACTTTTATATCGATCGTAAAAATCCCGCCCGCCATTCCCGAATCGACAAATTTTATGTTTTTTTCTGACTACATATGTAATTGGATGCATATGTACCTACTTAATATTATGATGTAAATTAGGTAGAAACATTAATTTTAAATAAACATGCAATCCAATAATCCCGGGTTTTATTTAATAAATATTTTTTTAGAAGTTGCTTCCATACTATACACCGGACTAGTTATGCATTTGTTCCGTTGTTCGTTTGGCCGTTGTTCGTGGCCTCTGTTAAAAAAAAAAAGATTTTTCAGAAGCCCCTTCCATACTTTCATAGCTAAAAATTAACTTTAGGTAAATATGCATCCGAATTTCCGATCTCTGGATAACGTTAGGAATTTTCCGTTAAAAAAATACTTCAGAAAGATTGTGAGCTGATTAACTTGGAAGACATCTCACTTAACGACAGGGTCCCTATTTGAGTGAAAATAATTATGCTGTTTCAATATAAGTGATTTGGTCAAGCTACGTTTTGCCTGGAAAGTTTTCTGAATTAGTTTATGTAATGACTTCAAATTATTAGTACTTCAGCAAAGATGTCCCAACCTGAGCTAAAACTGCAATCATAATCCTTCGCGGGAAGATACAAAAGGGTTACCGAGGCCCCTAGCAACACAGGCAACGGAAGGAACACGGGTGGGTTTTAGTCAGTAAGAGTCTGACACACCCTATCGCTCCGCCCAGAGCGAAAGAAGTTATTTGATAATTTCCCACTCAAAAAAAAAATCCTAACTTAATATTATAAATGCGAAATTGAGTATGTTTGTGACGCTTTCACGCTAAAACGGCTAAACGGATTTAGATACATTTTGGCACATGGTTAGACCATGACTTTCATTAGAACATTAGAAACTTTTTATCCCTATATTCCCACGGGATCAAGATTTATGCGGGTGAAACCGCGGGGGGCAGCTAGTGACATTCACAACATTCATGTTTTAAATATAGGTGAATATTGATTTCGTGATTGTTGGGGCTCGGTTTTAGTTACTTTTACCTTCATCTCTTCAACAACGACAGGATTTCTATAATTGAAATCAGGCTGGCTTGATCCGAACTGATGAAGATAGTACTGATCACGAGATGGCATGTAAGTCCAAGCACTTTTTCTGAATAAACTGACCTGAAAAATAATAATTTATATATATTAGACGCAGGTGAAATTACACAAGAGCTATCTCTATGATGTTCTCCTCCATTTTTCTCGTTTGGAAACGAAGTCAACTGAAACAGAGAAAATGGTCAAGACCATTTTAATGAAATAACAAATAATGAAGAATCTGGCCCACATCCAAAGGTCACAAGTCACAAGCGCTACTGCAGAGTTAATACTTAATTTCGGCAAAGTGTAATTGGGGATTTCCGAAGAAATAATCTCAATAGCAGCTCGGAGTCTGGATTTGTGGCCAGTTGACGGCCATAGACTGGCTATTACGTGGGACTTAAATATAACTGGCGAAATGTGGACATATTATACACCTCTGCCCAACCCTTCGGGGATAACAGGCGTGATGTTATTTATTTATTTATTTATTATTATTACCACTTACATTTGTTTTTACAGGTGGGAACCCAATACAACAATGTAGTTCCAACTTAATTTAATTTAAAATAGACTCTGAGTAAAGACAACTCATACAGAGGACAATATGTTAATTGTCACCCTCTATCGGTGGCAGAGATCTCTCGCGTCCGGCCCTGGTTCAGGCCATGGTACGGAGCGAGAGGGCATGGGCAGCCGTCACCTCCTTCTGCGAAACAGTAATGCTCGCGAAGGAGGAGGCGGGACGGTTGAGGGAAAGGCATGTTTCGCGCCCTCTCGCGCCTAGCCGCCGCAGGAGACGGCCCTGGGCGTCGGGAATCCCGAGCGGATTTTCGGCCACCGTAGGCGCGGGCTTGCGGATGGTGAGCAATGGGTAGCTCACCATCCGGTAAGGACCAGGCCCGGGTCGACGGCGCTTCGTATTCCACGCGCGCCTCAAAGAGATGTTACAGCACAATGTAGGGGTCCACTAGGGCCGATGCCTGCCGGGGTCGCGGGGAGGTACTAATGGGTCACCGAGGCCCCCGCAACACAGGCAACGGAAGGAATACGGGTGGGTTTTAGTCAGTAAGATTCTGACACACCCTCCCGCTCCACCCAGAGCGGGAGGGTATAATAACTTCTTTATTTGATGATTTCCCATCCAAAAAAAAACATTTATGTTATGAGAATGAAAGAATTTTAATTAAAACATTTCCTTACCCAATTATTAGGTGGGCTTTTCTGACCACGATCATTCATGTGTCCGTTTTCCCAAATGTACCAGTCGCTGTAGTATTCATCTTTGTTCGAAGATTTAATAAACCAATCGCTCTCGTTACTCGAGTGGTTTGGCACGAAGTCTAAGATTATCTTTATATCTGGAACGAATATTCGACAGTCCAATAGATTGAATGACAAGATTAATTAGTAAGTGAGACGGTAATTATATCAGACCTGTATGTTATATTATACATGAAATAACTTGATTAAACGTTATAAGTGTTGTGTATTTACATAAATTACTAATTTAGGTATTTATTTATTCAATGCCTCGTTCCAATGAAGCTTAGAAAATGTGTCTATTTTGAGCTCCATTTGTATGAAATCACTGTTGTATGTTATATTTATCATTGTTGAACATTAATTCTATTATATTTTGTATCTAAGCATCTGGAGTATCGAAAAACATTTCAATTGATCAAATCTTTGTGAAACCATCTTGATTTCGACACAAAAGAACAAAAATCAACAGAATGTACCGAACTACAATTATTGTTAAATCCACTCCCGAATTTCTCAACCCATCCAATCAAAAATAACTACAATAAAGGAAAAACAACACCAGAATAAATTGTTCAAATTATACAAACAAGCAGGGCCTTTCGAATATAAATTGTAAAGGGACATCTTATTAAGTAACTTCAAATAACCGATGTGCTGTGCTATCGAAATTCGGTAAAGAGAATTTCGATCATTTCGTTTGTGGGTTATGCATAGATTTACAATGAGTTCAATGAATAATAATTTGGACTTACTTAGGTCTCCGGCTTTTTTGAGAAGATGTTCAAAGTCTTCCATGGTTCCATACTCGGGTTGAATGGAATAATAGTCGGAGGTATCGTAACCGAAATCGTGCATTGGAGATTTGAAAATCGGTGATATCCATGTAGCGTCCACTCCTAAATCCTTCAGATACTCTAACCTTGTAGTTATTCCTGAAAACAAAATAATAACGTTTACGTAACCATTGTCATCACCAAAAGTAACCTTATTAAATTCCGTATATGATCGAGCTATCACCACTTTATGGCTAACAGATTTGGTTCCAAAAAACACTATTCTTCAAATCCAAAGTCTTTGGGACAAAGATCCCTTTACGAACAAAATAAAGACGTTTACATAGCAATCCTTACTTTGTCCGTTCAAGGTAAAAGATAAGATGATCATTTATTTCTAAACCCTATTTTTGGTGTGTCCCGGTATGCGTGCTGTAGAATTCTAAGTTGATAACGAGCCATGCAAGACAGTGTCAGGTAGAATAATGAACTCAGATGGAATAAAACGATAAGCAAATACGAACTGAAACGGTGTTCCATTTTGTCTTATAGTTAAAAAAGGCTACGTTTTAAAGAAGTGAAAACGAATTGAAATTACATTTTTCTTTTGAAGATTTGGTTTGGCTCGGTATCACTAAAAAGTTTTCAGTAATTATGGATTTTTTTCAACAAGATGAAAACGTTGTTAGGGATATTAAGTTGGGTAAACGAATATCCTGGGGTTTCAACTAAATGAAGCAATATACCATCGGACTTAAAATATTTCTTTACAAACAGTTTTTAGTAACACAGAAAAGTTGCTCACCATTTATATCTCCCACGCCATCCCCATCGCTATCCATGAAGGATCTTGGATAGATCTGGTAGAAGACTGCAGTCTCCCACCAGTCCTGCTTTAAGTTTATATTTTCATATCTTCCCTGTGCCGCTAGAACTACGGTGCCAATAAGCAGTATCTGCCACATCACTGAAAAGGATTTTAAGGTTCAGATACTCGTATATATTGGACGAACGTTGAAAATTGGTGGAACGTAAAACAGTGAAAACTTACGAAATTAACATCATAACCAATAATAAGATGTAATGAGCACAAACCAAAATTAACTAATTCAAATACATAAGACAACAACGTTTTTAAATAAAAATGAAAGAATTCTATCGAAAATCATGAAAGTTGAGTTAAGATGAATAAACCAAGAAGATACAACAAACATCTTGATGAGAGAGAAGTTCACAAAACAGTAATTAAATTAATAATATTGTAATACACTCCTAAAAGCAAATTAACCAAAGAATACCTGGCATATTGTTGGCGAAGTTAACAAAATGAATACGAAGTTTTGTACTGAAGTATTTTTAACGTATTTGCAGGATAAATTACTTAAGGTGCTCACTGATAGAGATATACTGATGGTATGGCAAAAAAAATTAATTTCCGACTACAGCAAAGAGAACTTGGTTTGATAAACAAGAAACATTGGACGACTTCCTTTCACAATATTTAGCCTTAGCTAGTGCAAAACCAAAAACTAAATTGTAATAATATTGTGAATAGAACTTGATCACTTACAATGTAGCAAGTTTCTCAAGCTAATAAAGAAAATATCAAACATTTGTGTGACGGTTTTAATGACACATTGATTTCAATTCAATAAGTGGACAGCAAAACACGCTATGTGTCTAAAAAAATGCATACACCAATAACAGTATTTGGTTAAACTAAAAACTAAAAGAATGACTTTGAAGTTACTTTAGCTCTAAGTGCCAGATTTGAATAATTATCAAAAGATAGCTGTGAACCTAAAACACTTGCATTCTGTGTAGAGCAGCAACGTTGGCGGATAATGGAATTAAGTAATGGCTGACAGGCTGAAAGCGTGCCTAGGCTGTGGTTAGACATAGCGTAACAAAGTGTAACTTAATAAGCACCGCGGAAAATTGTATGCGTACCCGAAAAGCTTGTAGAATTTAAACTGAAACACAAAATTCAAATGTTAGTTTTTGAGACCCTCTTACTCATATATATGTACATTAAGATATTTGAATGTATCTTAGTGTATCTTACCTAGAGGTTTCCTTACTTACTTCTTTGAACTCAGAAACACTGTTTAAACGTATTTTTTTCAATAATAATTGGAATTGGTCTTCATAGAATTCAAAGTAAGAACAAAATTAACTGTCACTCCATTTTTTGAACCGTACTGGAATGAGCCGCCGATTAAAGGAGCTGCGCTTTTATATTATCAGAGATGACCATTACTGTTTGAAAATAATCTAATATTTATATTCGGATTCGCATTTGAAAATCCATTGTTGTGCAAGGGAGTTTCAAAAACAAAGTCATTGTATATTCTTATGATGTCAGTCAAATCGTAAGCACTGACATCAGTTGTGGTAACAGTATCTTCTTAAATTAATACAGCACTGGGATCTGTACCTGCTAGTAGTTATTTGAAAATGTGTGCTGTTACATCTCTATTAGGAATTGATACGCACTGTCTGTGTGAGATGTTCTACATTTATCGTTTCTTAATATTTATTTGTGAATTTTAAAGATTTTTCTGCTAACATATTAACACTGTTTTTTTTTTCTTTTGCAGGTAAGCAGCTGAGAATGATATTTTCATTGATATGTCTTCGTAAGTAAACTTGCTTTTGTTTTGTTTTCGTACAAAAAACGAATTAAAATTATGTGTAAAAGTTATCGGTATCATCAGTAAAGGATAACATATTTTGAGTAACGGAGGAGGCGACAGTCAGTAGTTTGGTCTCTTTCTGAAACGAATGGTGGTAACATTCAAACTAATTTTGTAGAGTTTGTAAGAACATTTGCATTTCGGTGAAATTCAAAAACTCACCACTTTAGTTGGCTAATACAATCACACTAATTGTTAAGTTAAAATTACATAAAATATCTACTAAATCTGTTTGTACATCTGTACCGTTTGTTAAATCTCTATCATCTACATGTCTTTAACCATGATTTCTCAGTAGAAGCCCGGAGTCTAGGTTTAAGCCCGGAAGATGGCAATGGGCTTGCCTCCGATTACATGGGACTTAAAAATAACTGATGAAATGTGGGTATACTATAGGTAAACGTCTACCTAACCCTTCGGGGATTACAGGCGTGATGTTATAAATGTATTTAAAAAAAAAAATTAAGTCAGATAAAACCCAAAACGAAAATGTCAGTGCATTATGCTCCCACTGGATGTCAGCTTGAATAAAATAATTATTTATTTATTATTAATACTGTTATTTTACTGTAAATACTGATATCGATGAAGTGATGTATTTGGGTGTTTTTAGGGTTCCGTAGTAAACAAGGAACCCTTATAGTTTCGCCATGTCCGTCTATCTGTCTGTCTGTCCCCGCCGTAGCTCAGAGACGCTTTGTACTAGAAAGCTGTAATTTGGCTTAAGTATACATATTCACCACGCCGACAAACCGCTAAAATAAAATCTCAAAAAAAAATATTTTAGGTTACCTCCCTTGCACGTAATGTGGGGATGATATACATTTTTGAACTACAATGTTAACTTTGTTTTTGGGATACATTCATCCCAACTTCCCAACTACGGAACCCGACGAGGCAGCATATTGGGTGCAGAATCTTAAACATACTGAAAACGTAAATTTTATTACAAAATTTAATTACATTCAATTTACAACTAAAATGGGCAAAACTAATCTTGGTACATTTACGAGCCAAAGCAAAAATGCTGCGTGTAGTGTATTTTATGATGAGAATGTACTTTATTATTATTTAAAAGTTTACATATCTCGGGACCCTGGGTTCCCCGGACCTTTGGAGGCGTATGGAGGCCGAAGCCAACTCGCAGAGGCTCTTTAGACAATTTTAAGTGTTGAGCACCAACCGACGATTATCCCTGTTTGCTCTGTGCAAGTGCACCTATTTTTTTTTTGTTCTGGTCTCGAAAATCCTCATGGATGTTGCCCTGGGGTGGGTGGAAGGGTCTGTCAGACTTTTACTGACTAAAAACCACCCCAGTTTTCTCCTCACACTTGCACCGGGGATCATGGGATCTAGTGCGACTTCCGCGATCCCCGCCATTGCGGGCCACCTCAGGCTCGTGGGGTGGAATGAGGTGTAAAACTCCCCCCGCGACGTGGAACACAACGCGCCACCGTCTCGGGTCCTGCTGTGTGGGGGGCGACGAATATTCCCGAGTCCGTCGCCCCTGAACAAATTTAGGGGGGCTGGAGGCTGGAAGAGGCCGTTGTCAGCCCTTCGCCGACACCCGGTGCGCCTGCTGATGGCAGGGTGAGTAGAGGAGTAGTCCTCGACGCAGTAGTGGTGACACCGGGCGTCCGGCTCCCTGTTTATGTGACACAGGTACTTCCCGAAAGCACTATGCCCCGAGAGCACCTGTGTCATCCAAAACGATAGGGAGCCGTGTCTTCTCCCGAGTCAGCGCTTGAGGACCAGCCGGACTGCCTCAATGGTGACGAGCCAGGCGGTAGGGCGTGCGCCACCGATACAGTGACGCGAGTACATGCAAGTGCACCCAGGGATAACCCCTCGTTTGATGCAGGTCTATTGCAGAACATGGAATCAAAACATATTGGGCTATCGGTTTGGGTGTCTATAGTGGATTAACTAGGGAAGGACTATGTCCCCTGCCTGATCAATGTAATGTTATAGATGGTTAAAATGGCAGGGGGTGGCGCACTCAATAATGGGCCCCCGAAACCAATCGCTAGCACATAGTGACTTAGCGGCAAGAGGGCAACACTGTCTGAGGTGCTTGAGGAGTATTATTATTATTACACAAAAACGAATTTTGTTTTCTTAAAAACCGGTAGATTTGTTAGCGCCTAAATTCACTGTAGCCTATAAATCCTGTTGCCTCTAGACTCATTAATATTTTATGAGGTTTCCACTCTGATCTTCCTTTACAGATTAAGTTTACGCGTGACCCACATTTTTAATATTTCATTGGACCCTTTGAAATTATTTTCTTTTTAATAAAATTGTGCTTTGTTTTCTATTAAGGCATAAAGCCATATTGCTCTGCATAAATATGAGGGGCTTGTGGCTAAGTAATAACAGCCGCACGGGTTGATCCATCAGGTTGAGCTACGCTTGCCGGGATTGGTCCGTGGATGGGTGATCATATTTACATACCAAAAGTCCTCTGTGCCTCGGAAAGCACGTTAAGGCTCCTACATACTGGCGCGACTTGTCGCGCGACGCGACGCGACACAAAGACACCGCGTGTAGCGCTACAAGCGGTGCCTTTGTGTCGCGACGCGTAGCGCGACAAGTCGCGCCAGTATGTAGGAGCCTTTAAACCGTTGGTCAACAATACGTATGGCGAGCGAACTATCGGTAACATTATACCGAGACTTATTAGTAGTCTACCCTCGGAAATAAACAAATGTATTACAAATAAAAATATTAAATGTAAACTTAACCAATATTATTTAAATAATATGTAGGAATGACTGTAACTACCTATTTAAACACCTGAATATGTTAATAATTGTATCTTCAATAACGCGTAATAAAATGCTTGTAACTATTAAATATGTAAAGATGTTATTAATTGTATCGACAATAACGCGCACATATAAAATGCTTCATTGTATTGTATGATATTGAGATAGACTCATGATAGCACAAACCTTAGTGGTTTTTGGTTGCTATCTAATTATGTAATCCTTTTTTTTATTTGTATAAATGATTAAAAAAAAACGTAATTACACACATCGCTGTCCACTGCTGATCATCCTCTCCCTGCATAGTAGTTTATAATGTTCCCACTGCTGAGACACAGGTATCTTTTCTTGGACAAGGAATAGACCAAAGTCACACACATTAACACGGGTCCTGTGTGAGCTAGTGGATGTTACATGTGATGTCTTCGAATTTTTGGTTCTAGGACCGGCTTCCTCACGATGTTTACCGTCACCTGTTCTAGAGCATCCTTTTCCCGACTTTTGATACGTTTTTATTTCTGCTTGAGTATAGTTTTCGGTGTATAGTGGTGTGCTAGCTGACATATGGGTAATAATTTAATGTTTTGTGTTGCGCGTAGTGTAAATTATTTTGCATACTATTGTATAGAATCCATTTTTTTTTCTTCTAGCTGAACAGACACCCCTATCCCTAGTCCTGTGCTGCTGGGGAGTTTGTTGCGCCACTTCTTCCCAGCTAAAGCACTAGGAAGTGGTGAAGGGTGAGCGTTTTGGGGGACTGTCTTATGTCATTTTGACGTTCGAAAAGTGCTGATTTTCAGCCTAGTTTGAATAAATGACTTTTGATTTTGATTTTGAATCAAGGCTCCTTTAAACAGGCGTGACACGCGACGCGACACAAAGACACCGTGTGTAGCACTACAAGCGGTGCCTTTGTGTCTCGTCGCGTGTCGCGCTTGTTTGTAAGAGTCTTCATTGTAACGAAACGCCTACATTCTGTTTAAGTATAATTGGCAATTTTCAACACTTTCATGATTCTAGTTAAGTTAGTAACTAATATTGATTAGTTACGCAATCGCCATAAGATTTAATAACCCTGTAGACGAAAAACAAATGCTCATTTCACACGATGCTCATTTCCTTCCCGTTAAACCCTCATCTCGGTTAAGATTCCGTCCGACACACTTGTGAGCACGGAAGGGTTAACAGGTAGGAAATAATTACTTAGCCCACGACATGTTAAGTTACAATGTTTTCTAAATAGGTGTTCATTTATTTAGAAATGCAATGGTTTTATTTTATGTTTATAGATAAAGTCAAAGCCAAATCACTTATTTCAAATAAAGGCACTTTTTAACGCCAAAATTTACAGAAAAATATAATTGATTCCAGTCGCCCCTTCTGAAAGGTAGTCGCGTATGGAGAAGAATGACCAAAATCTCCACCGTTTCTCTTTTAAAATGTTTTAAAATATTTGTATACATAAATTATATAATTATATGTGAAGACGATGCACCTAGACTAAAATTACTATACCACAATAGGTAAAAATAATTAAAAATGAAGCAATGACAGATAAATAAATTATGTGATAGATACATGGTGCTCAAATATTTAAAATCCAATGATTGTAAATACTATTATTTATATATTATTATATTTTTTATGAAAATCGTCATAAAAAATTAACAAGTTGTGAGGTAAAGTAATAGATATGTTAAAGTAGATATCTTATGAAACGAGTATCAACTCGTTGCTTCAGTTTACCAGAAGGGCACCTTAGGGCTCCCACACAAAACTGCGAATTCGCATCGCATCGCAAAAATCTGCGAGCTCGTTGTCATTTTATTATGAAAAACTGACATCGAGCTCGCAGATTTTTGCGATGCGATGCGAATTCGCAGTTTTGTGTGGGAGCTCTTAATTTGAGCTCCTTAGAGGCAACAATTGACAACTTATGAAAAGCAAATTTTAATTGTACTCACATATTTACCAACATTGTATTGCATCAGTTTACCAGAAGGCCACCTTAAATTGAGCTCCTTAGGTTCTATTATTTGACAACTTATGAAAAGCAAATTTTAATTGTAAATTGAATAGCATTTACGTTTTTAGACTAAATGTTTAAGATTCTGCACCCACGCACCAAGTTGTATTATTACCGCGGACTTATCTCGGGAAAAAGTCTAGTAAGTGTAAGGGAGAGCATCGTGACACACTTTACCATGGGTTTAGTAAAATTCGAAATTTTCTGTCGGTTATAAAAATATATAGCTCCATACATTTTATTCGTGTAGGTGCACTTTGTATGAAAAAGCATTTTTTTTTAATAACCGCTAAAAAATTTCAACCTAGTGGGGTCTAGAATCATTTACTGAATCCATGCTAAAAGTTCGTATCACGATGTACCTAATGCAGCAGCCTATAATGTTCCCACTGCTGGGACACAGGTCGCCTCTCTGTGAGAGGGAGTGGGCCGTAATCCACCACGCGGGCCCAATGCGGATTGGTAGATGTCACATGTCTTCGAATTATTGGTTGTAGAACATGCCGGTTTCCTCACGATGTTTCCTTCACCGTATTTGAGAGCAGTCATGAAATGATTTACACAATGAACCAATGACCTACAACTCGTAAGTCGTGGCCATTACCACTGGGGCACCGCTGCTCTCGATGTACCTACCACCGTGTATGTATTGAGTTATTTCCCTTTCTTTTACCCAAATACCCAGACTTAGATGTTAAGTCTGTGAAACTCAATTTACAGTTAGTTAACTTACGTACCCTACCACGATTATTCTCAAGATTTGGTCGAAATTTCTACAACGTATTTCATGATACGGAAGGAAATTAATGGGCCGTCTCAAACTCGTTTAATAGAATGATGTTTGCCTAAGTCAGGTTTGAGCATTTGATCTTATGACTATTTGTCTATTGTTATGTGTTTGTTAACATCCGCTTTGTGTGTTATGGATGAATTATGTTTTGGAACTATTAGAATTTGTGAGGGCTAGCAACAAATGCTACCCGTTGGTTTCTAGTAGCCTGATCAATAAAATAGAATAGAATAGAATGTAATGTAATAGAATACTCTTTGGTTGTGGTCAGATCAACAGTCGCTCCATGTAAAATACTGGTATTCAACTGCATCCGGTAAGACTGGAAGCCGACCCCAGCATAGTTGCGAAAAGGCAGGCAGATGATGATGATGACTGTTCATTATGTTCACCATAAAAATTATTATATTATAAATTTTATTATAAATTTTACATAGGGTGACACTATGGGCGGTCTTATCGCTAAAGGCGATCTTTTAAAGACAACCTTTGGATGGATTAGGGGGGAAAGGAAAGACAATACTACAAACTAAACTATTTTTGTAAATGTTGGAAAAACTCTTGCCGAACAGATACCGAAATATTGCGACCAACTACCTTTTCCAAACTCAAACAATAGCTGTTACCCGAAATCTTTTGCTATGTTGGACACTGATGAAGATGAAATAACCCGAATCATTTCTGGGCTAAAGGATGACTGTGCAGTTGGATGGGATAGTATAAGCAATAAGATCCTTAAACTCTTTAAGCATATTCTGGTACCTCCCTTAACGCATATTTTTCGAATCTGTCTTTCCGAAGGAATTTTCCCTAGTTGTTTAAAAAAGTCAGTTGTAATCCCTATCTTTAAATCTGGACGTAAAGACTCAGTTAATAATTACAGACCAATATCCTTACTCCCTTCAATTTCAAAAATACTAGAGAAAATCATAAACAGTAGGCTAGTTAATTACCTAGAAAAAAACAACATCTTATCTCCCGCGCAATTTGGTTTTAGAGCCAAACTATCGACAGCGGATGCGGTACATAGCCTGACTGATTATATTTCAGAAGAACTCGGCAAAGGAAACCAGACCCTGGGAGTCTTTCTCGATTTAGCCAAGGCCTTCGACACGGTGTCTGTTTCTGTTCTTCTGAACAAATTAGAGACCATAGGAATAAGGGGAACGCCGCTGAAACTTTTTACTGACTATTTAAATGACCGGTACCAATGTGTAAGAATAGATAATATTACAAGTGATGAACAGAAAAATACTGGTTTTGGTGTTCCTCAGGGAAGTATTCTAGGCCCCACCCTTTTCCTGATTTATATTAATGATTTGTGTAATTTAAATATTAAAGACGGCAAAATTATATCATATGCCGACGACACGGCGTTAATATTTACCGCTAAATCCAGTAGCGAACTGTTTGAAATCGCTCAACTAGGTTTTAATACTGTGACTAATTGGCTTCAAAGCAATTTACTAACATTAAATGCCGACAAGACAAAATATATTACCTTCTCCATGCGCAAGCCTCAACCTAACATTACTAACCCTCATCTATATGCCCATCAATGTGGAAACCGTACAGGCAACATGTGTATTTGTCCTTTTATCCTCAAAACGAGCCACATAAAATACCTGGGGGTAATAATGGACGACACACTTTCTTTTAAAAAACATTTTGAAAGCCTGGTTAAAAGAGTGCGCAAACTAATATATGTTTTTAAGAAATTGCGAACAATAGCAGATTCAAAATTGATCACACAAGTTTATTTGGCCCTATGTCAATCTATAATTCAATACTGTATCACGTCTTGGGGTGGCGCACCAAAAACTAATTTGCTTCCTCTTGAAAGAGCTCAGAGAGCTATTTTGAAAGTAGCAAACTTCCATCCCTTCTTCTTTCCCACAGATCTGCTATATAAATCCTGCAACGTACTGACAGTTCGCCAGCTTTTCATAATGCACTTAGTATTAAAACAGCACACCATGCTTACCTACAATGCCAACAATACTAACAAGAGACGGAATGATATAGTATGCATATCCAATGCAACCTCAAAACATGTCTTTGTACAAAGATTTTTTACATTCTTAGGCCCATTTCTGTACAATAGATTAAATAAAAAATTAAGTATCTATAAATTAAATTACTATAGCTGTAAGAACATTATACTTAAGTATTTACTAACCATCAATTATGCCCAGACAGAAGATCTACTTGTTGTCTGCAAATAGAACTGCTAACATGCTATTTTACTTTTATTTACCTAAGTTTTATTTTTCGTTGTAACTCTATATTCATTGTTAATTTATTACATTATGTTTTTCTGCACTTTCTAGCCTGAAGCACAGGTCCAACCTAGTTCAGGCAAATTAGCAACTGTGCTCTACTTTAATTGTTAAGGTATTTATTGTAAATGTGCCCCTCTTATAAATAAACGATTTTATTATTATTATTATTATTATTAACAATACGACAATACAATAAATTCATACATACATAAAACATATTAAAATTATTTATAAATATATTCAATAATAATCATAAAACTAGCGCTAAGAACCAAAACAGGTGAAAAGAACAAGAAAAATAAAATATATGTTTAAGGAGAGAGAGAGAGAGTGTTTTTTACCAGAATTTAAAAAATGGGCAGAGATTGAGCACGCCTTATCGATACGGGCAAGGCATTCTACAACCGTACTGCTTGAACCGTAAAAGATCTGAATCTGAATCAGAATCTGCCGTTAAATTCCTTTAACCTTAGCTATTGTGATTGGTTTACCAAAATAACAACAAAAGCTACTGTAATTTAGAATAGGCTTTTAAAATTTAGAAATCATTATTATTTGATTTTTGGACCTAATAATACGACAGCAGCCCAGAGCAGTGGTAGCCCGGTGGTGGTCGTAGGTTCGGACCACGACAGACTTTTTGTAAATAATTCCATCAGCACTGCTCTCAAAACGGTGAAGGAAAACATCGTGAGGAAACCGGCATGTACTAGAACCAAAATAAGACATGTGACATCTACCAACCCGCACTGGGCCTGCGTGGACTATGGCCCATTCCCTCTTACAGAGTGGAGGCCTGTGTCCCAGCAGTGGGAACATTATAGGCTGATTATACTAGAGCTTGTCCTAAGTCCGCCTGGCTAGCTACCACTATCTTATCTAAATGTAACAACAATGTTAACGGTATTGTTGTTTTTTGGCAGTTAGAGGCAAGATAGCTAGTTCCTCTGTCGTTGACGATTTCGGTTGAAGCTCGCTTCACCACCTTTGGCCTGATCATCACTTCAAGCCAAGACCTTCCCCGTTGTGGTTAAAAAAAATATACATATATATACCAGTTTTCAATTGTCACGTTTGCAGCCTTTATATGAATATTTTAAATAATTTACATTCATATTTTATTTAAACTGCAGACAAAAATTGTTATACTCTGTACTTGGAAAGGCAGCGGTCAGGTGTCGACGTGACATTTGCAACGTTCTCTTTATAAAATAAACAACATATTATTAAACAATAATTTATTTCTGAAAATTTATTTTTCCACTCACTTTTCCCGAAAGTATTACCAATTTTAACCAGTTCGTTAATTCCACACAAAGTAAGGCGCATGATAAATTCTCGCCGCAATTTTTTGGAATTTTGCGAATAAAAATTGAATTTATCATCCCCTTTTGTGCGGTACGAAAAATTCCATTTCTGCCGCTTGGGGCAAATTTGCTAGCAATTTCTCAAAGAAAGTTCTTTCTACCATCGATAATATTGGGATAAAATAATAGGTATTTATTGTCTAATGTCTTTCTGACCCTTTTGTATTTTTAGGCTTTCTTTCATCTTCACGGGTCTTCGAACAAATTGGATTAGCCACGTAGTGTGCTTTCTAACTCCTAAAACCCTTTCAAGCTTTTTAGAAAAGTTGATATAATTAAGGTTTAATAAAACAGTTTTATTATTTTAAAGACGATTGTAACTTGTAAAAATACTTGAAAGTGAAGTTTTTAAGAGGATTTGTTTTTTTAATAATGTTGTTGAAATAGACTTCTCAAATAAGAAGTCTTTTAAGAGGATTGGTTCTTTAAAAATGATGTATGTTGTAAACCGTGGTCACTGTCAGATTGCATAGGAAAGAAAGAGAAGCGCGATGACACAACGCTTGTAATTTATTGCAAAATATGAAGCAATTATCTAATATATTTACTCAAAATTGAGTTGAGTAATCAAAAATAAAAAAACTACCAAGTTCTGAGTACGAGTCTGTTGATATTTAATACAGATATTTTGGATTAGAACTCAAGGTAAGAGGACAGTTTAACGTTAGTTTTTATCGAGTTTTTTTTTTCAAAACGTGTTTGGTAACAACCAAGTTCTGGGAAATATGTTCAAAACTAACATAAATTTTTTCCGCTATCACAAACTACACAGATTTGGGTATTTTTTTTTTCTTAAGAGAAGCCCATTTTGGTCAATTTGGTCTTGTCGGCGCCTTATTTTACTTCTCAAATACACTTCTTTGCTAATTTTGTAGCTTAATACTTGCCTTCACATAACAACTTCTACCACCCCAACCCAACAATAGCCCGTCAACGCTTCGCTGAGGAGATATTTACGGATTTTCAAGCCCTCATTAGGAAGACATTTAGACGCTCTTTTGTTTCAACCCTCACAGTAAAGTAAGTAACAGAGATTTGCAGTGAAACTTGAGATACAATCCCGTCACTGGTTTCTTAGAAAAACGGTTTAGAAGCTTTGTAATTCTTTCCGGGAGAGATTTTTTAATGGCAGCTCTTTGAAGGAATTGAGGATAAGGACTATAGATAAAATAACAACATAAGAAGAAATAATCTCTTTGCTCGAGTTAATTATACCTACTTAATAGGTAAGATTCGAACTGAAAGTTCCGTTCATGCTCATCTACTTTGCAATTACTTTGAAGAAAGAAAAATTAATTCTTTATGAATATATTCCAACTTAATTGAAAGAAAGTTGGATTTTTTTTTATCAGGAAATAAATCTTTTAGCTTAAAAACTTAATCGCGGGCATTTTCGTCGAGTTATTTTCCGCATAAGTCCACCCAGATAGAAAAATATGGTCACCAAGCATTTTACTCTTAATTTTCATAAACCTTACAGCAAAAATGACGCAACAGCATTCTCTTTTGTAAGAAACAGTCAACGCAAGAACAACGGGCAGAATTCTTAATTCGAAATTAAGACAAAATGGCCGCGTAATCAGAACTGCTTGGCAAGTCAGTGAAGCTATTAACAGAAACAAGATACCGCGTCGCTAAGTGCACTCCTGACGCAAACGTTTGAAGTCGACGTCAGCCTTACATAATGCTCTCGAGAACAGGCACTGAACGGGGCTGCCCAAATAAAAATGTAGGAGCTATAAAGGCATACTGCAGCGCAGCAACTTTAGGCAAACGTTCCTTTACACAGCATTTTAAGGCTTATCGTTGACGCAGACTTTTGGCTTTGACTTTGCATATTATTTTTTTGGTGGCTATAAGATTGGTGAAACCACCTAAGTGTCGAATTGTGTATCTTACCATAATTCATAATAGATATTGCTTAAAATTAAGTTGTCGAAAAGCACCTTTCCTGTTTAAGAAGAACCTTTTTCCGACTTTGGCAGTTGACTCGAGTTCTAGCTTTAAATGGAACGTGGCTGCAACAATTTCTTGCAAAAGTTTTCTTTCTCGTTGTATTCCATACTAAAATAAATAATTACGAAATTCTCCTTCGTCATAGTTCCGCTGAAATTTAAGTTTTACGCCAACGCTATTATTACTCTTGAGTACAAAACACTTAAGAGAAAGACTTCTGAAACGATAATAAAGACTTATTGCAATTTTGTTGCAGTGATTTCAGGTACAACACTTCTCAGAAATCTTCCTTTCGTGTTTTACCTAGAATAATAAACACTACCCCCTTAATCCACCCAAGTGTTGTTTTTATAAGATCGCTTTACGAAATAAGACCGACTATTGTGTCACCCCTTGTATTATTTCCACATTTATATCTGTATTTTTATGGTGTACATAATAAAGAGTATAGTAGAAATGTAGAAAGTAATAAATATTTAGTATTTCCAAGAAATCCTGCGTCCCCTTTACAAAGATAAAAGGCATACTGAGCGAATTATATTATACTGAACAAGTTACTCAGAAACCTTCACAATTAAAGACAGCAAAAACCGATTATAACAATAGGCGCTTGTCGATGAATAACCCGTTCTTGAAACCGAAGTATATCCTGAAAGTAGGCCGGGAAAACTTTGCATTGTTTGAAGATCAGGTTTCGTCATTGTAGAAGAAAACGGCTTAAGTTTAAGTAAGTTGGATTCCTGCATTAAACCTTGTAAAGGCAGATTATATACGCATACGTATGCATGAGATTGCAGTATGGTATCATCACACAAGCCTGAATCATGTCTTAGAACCAAAAAATCAAAGACATCTGACATCTACTAACCTGGGCACGCGTGGTGGTTTACGGCCCACTCACTCTCATAGAGAGGAGGACTGTGTCCCAGCAGTGGGAACATTATAGGCTTATTATGTTTATATGTAACTTTAACTTAAATAAACTTTTAAAGGTAATAATGTAAGTTAATAGTTTACGTGTCATTTATGGCTGTATGTATTTGAGAGCAGTGGTGGCCATGTGGTATCGACCGCGACTTACGAGTTGTAGGTCGTATGTTCGAACCCAGACAGGCGCTTTACTTTGTGTAATTTATTTCATCACCACTGCTCTCAAAACGGTGAAGGAAAAAACGTCGTGAGGAAACCGGCATGTCCTGGAAACAAAAATTCGAAGACATGTGACATCTACCAACCCGTACTGTACCCGCGTGGTGGATTACGGCCCACTGCCTCTAACAGAGAGGAGGCCTGTGTCCCAGCAGTGGGAACACAATAGGCTGATTAGGTATGTATTTGATCATAATATATGCACATGGTTTGTTTGCGATCATTGCCAAATCATGCGACATTTTACACTGGAATACCTAGGCCGTAGGTCATGTTAGGTATAAGACCATTTTTAAGACCAAGTTTACACCTCATTTCCCCCGCGGGCCTGAGATGGCCCGCACTGGCGGGCCGGCCGGACCAGCCGGGGATCGTGGAAGTCGCACTAGATCCCATGATCCCCGGTGCAAGTGTAGGAACACTGGGGTGGTTTATAGTCAGCAAGATTCTAACAGACTATCATCAACATCCATGAGGATTTTCTACCACGGAACCAAAAAAAGGCACCCTCTTTGTTAAGGCTTTCGCTTAGTTAATTGTGACTGTGTGTGAAATAGTCGACATGAATTTACTTGCAATGCCGTAAGGCATTATTTTCTTCCCTTAACCCAATTTATTTGGGATCTGCGCAACATGACGTCATCTGCCATATTTCTTATAGTGGTCATCTCAGTAGTCACTCCCTTTGTAGCCATATCATCTTACATACAGTCCTTCCATCGCTTCTGAGGTCTTCCCAATAGTCATCCAAATTCATACCCAAAACTTTCCTCACGGCATCAGGATAAGCTCAGTAAGGCTCAAATAACAAATAACATCAGTATTATTCTGTTTAATTGCCATTAAGAAAATCATCAAACTACAATTCAAAGGGTGTCAAACGTCCCAGATATGTCAAGCTTCAATTATAATAATTAGAAATTAGAAGCTCCTGAGATCTTGTAGACGTTAACATCAATCTATAATTCATGAAATTCGTAATTAGATATTGCTGATTTGTATTACGTAATACTTAGTAGGTGTCAAACGTTAATTTAGTTTCCTATTAGTGTTTAATCAGTCAAAGTCAAATAATTTATTTCAAATAGGCACTTACAAGGCACTTTTGATGGTCTACAAAAAAATTTAACTGATTCTAGTCGTCCCTTCCAAAAGGTAGTTTCGTACGGAGAAGAATGGGCAAGAAACTCCACCGTTACTCTTTTAAAATGTTTTACAATATTTTGTATACATTATTTATATAATTATATGTGAAGACGATGCATCTAGAATAAAATTACTATACCACAATAGGTAAAAAGAATTAAAAAACCGGTTAAGTGAGTGTTGGACCACGCACAATAAAGGGTTCTGTAGGTGGGATTACTTGGGACGAATTTATTCCAAAAACCAACTTAACATTGTAGTTGAAAAACCTGTTCAACCCATACATCGATATATGCCACAGTCAATTCTCCAACTGCAAATTTAAGTAGGTCGACTGTAACTTGTTGTAAAGCCTACTTAGCCGTGATAGTTTTCCTTTTAATTTAATTATATGTGTAATGTGGGGATGATTGTTTTTTTTTTGCGAAAAAAACAATCATCCACAAAATTATTTTAGCACTTTGTCGGCGTGGTTCAAATCAAATCACATCAAAAGTCATTTATTCAAACTAGGCTGAAAATAAGCACTATTCGAACGTCAAAGTTACATGAGACAGTCCCCCAAAAAGGCCCGCTCTTCACCACTTCCTAGTGCTTTAGCTGGGAAGAAGAAGTGGCAGAACAAACTCCCCAGCAGCACATCTGTCTGTTTAGTTATATAAACTTGATTCTATACAAATTGTATGCAAAGTAATTAACATTACGAAACACAAAACATTAGATTAAATTACATACTTGCCATATGTTAGCTAACACACGCCAGTATACCAACAAAACTATTATATAAATATTTTTGTTGGTATACTGGCGTGTGTTATTATATTAATATGTGTACCTATGCCAAATTACAGCTTTTTAGTACTAAGCGTCTCTGAGCTACAGTGGGGTCAGACAAACAGACAGACGGACATGGCCACCTTACGCCTGACGCAGGTCCTCACCGGACACGGCAGTTTCGGGAGGTTCCTGTGTCGGATAAGGCGGGAGGAAACGTCCGGGTGTCAACACTCTGTGTGGATCGCCCGGAGGACACGGTGGAGCATACGGTGGAGGTCTGCCCAGCTTGGGCAGAGCACCGCCGTGTCCTAGTGGAGGCGATCGGCGGCAGAGACCTCTCGCGTCCGGCCCTGGTTCAGGCCATGGTATGGAGCGAGAGGGCATGGGCAGCCGTCACCTCCTTCTGCGAAGCAGTAATTCTCGCGAAGGAGGAGGCGGGACGGTTGAGGGAAAGGCAAGTTTCGCGCCCTCTCGCCCCTAGCCGCCGCAGAAGACGCCCAGGGCGTCGGGAATCCCGGGTGGATTTCCGGCCACCGTAGGCGCGGGCTTGCGGACGGTGAGCAATGGGTAGCTCACCGTCCGGTAAGGACCAGGCCCGGGTCGACGGCGCGTTGTATTCCACGCGCGCCTCAAAGAGATGTCGTCAGTACATAGGTAGGGGTCCACTAGGGCCGATGCCTGCCGGGGTCGCAGGAAGGTACTTATGGGTTACCGAGGCCCCCGCAACACAGGCAACAGGAAGGAATACGGGTGGGTTTAAGAGTCTGACACACCCTCCCGCTCCGCCCAGAGCGGGAGAAGTTATTTGATTTTTTTGTTTACTACGGAATTCTAAAAATGAAGCAATGACGCATAAATTGATTATGTGATAGATAGAATGGTGCTCACATATTTACAAACATTGTAAAAGAATACGATTTTCCTAAAATTTTAAAGTATCGAGCCAGTGTGTGAGTTAACGTAATCAGTCAGCATAAATCTAAATCAAATCTCTTATTTCAACTAGACTATTAAAAGTTGTTTATAAATAACAAACCGTGTGCTTGAAGAGATTTTCCATCAGCAAAAATGGCACACTTTCAGTCCTTATTTAACGATGCGAAATTTTTATGAGTTTTCAAAAATACCTCTTTTTTTTGGGTGTGAAATTATCAAATAACTGACGGAGGGTGTGTCATTAGCACCAAATATCAAAATTACGGAAAGAAATTCTCTTCACCTCCTGGGGTCCCCAATTTTTGACGAATCCTTTCCAACGTTCATTGAGGAGAAAATACAAAATTTTAATGATGTCTCGGAAAGACTTTTCAAAATTAACATTCATTCGGCTTTCACACTTATTCGATACTGTTGCTTTGGACCAAAATTTACATATAGCCTTCGCTCCTCCCATCTATGGAAGCACCCACAACTTTTAGAAAAAGTAGACCAAATTATTAGAAACACACTAACTTCGATCCTTAATGTGGCTCTGGACGACCGAGCGTGGCAGCAAGCCACACTACCCATTCACCTGGGTGATCTCGGCGTCCGCAAAATTTCAAGTATAAGTTTACCGGCCTTCATCTCCTCGGTTCACAGTACTGATAAATTAACCAGGAACATTTTATCTTCCTCACTGGTTGATTTTGAGGTACCGTGGTTTACCGACGCGTTGAACGCTTGGAAAATGGCTTGTCCCAATATGGATTTGCCAGACAACCCAACCTCACAGAGACGGTGGGACGTGCCGCTCTGCAGTGTTATACGGAATACCCTGATAAATACATCACTTAATACTGCTGAGCGTGCTCGTCTGCTGGCTGTGGGAGAGTGGGAGTCTGGCTTGTGGCTTCAGGCGCTCCCGTCATCTACCATAGGCACTATGATGGATGACTCATCGTTTCGGCTCGCTACGTGTCTCCGCTTGGGCGCACCTTGTGTTGCTCCGCATCGGTGTCACTGCGGTGAAGCCGTCGACAGTCTTGGACACCATGGCCTGTCCTGCTGCAGGAGCGCAGGTCGCATAGCACGGCACGGCAGCATCAACGATATTATTCGTCGAGCCCTTGTCACCGCCGGCGTACCAGCGGTATTAGAACTAAATGGATTGGTACGTGACGATGGGAAGAGACCAGATGGTATGACGTTGTTGCCTTGGAAGTTGGGTAGGCCTCTGGTGTGGGACGCAACCTGCGTCGACACCCTTGCGCCATCTCATGTTCCAAGCACAGCTGGCTGTGCTGGCGCCGCTGCTGCTGTTGCTGAGACCCTCAAGCGGCGCAAATACTGCAACCTTATAGGAAACTACAGTTTTGAGCCGTTTGGGGTCGAAACGCTCGGGTCATGGGGCCCAAGTGCGCGTCTCCTTTTTAAGGAAATCTCTCGCCGATTGATCGACACTTCACGTGACCAGAGGGCTGGCTCGTTCTTTGGCCAAAGAATTAGCATTGCCATTCAACGTGGCAATGCTGCCAGTCTTCTGGGCACGTTTCCGGATGACAGCGATGCGGACGAATACTTTGACGCCTAAGTGTCCTTTTGTTTTTTGTATTAATTTGTATATATAGTTAGTAATTTAATTTAGTGTCTACCTAGTGTAAATAGTTAGTAGCATCAATATTGTATAGTAATTTTTTTTATGTGGCACTTAAAAATAATTGGTAAAAATGTGGGTGTGTCCCACCTCTCTGCCTAACTCTTCGAGAAATATAGGCATGATGTTATAAATAAGTATATAATACATGAATAATAATATAAAATCCTATAATTTCAACTGACTTAGGTTTAAGTTCTTCCCACGAAAAAATTATGATCGTCCAGTTTTCAATGCAAAATTAATTATTATTTAAAAAACCGGCTAAGTGCGTGTCCAAAAACAAACTTAATATTGTCGTTGAAAAAACATGTTCTCCCATACATCGATTTATGCCACGGTCAATTCTCCAACTGCAAATTCAAGTTGGTCGACTATAACTCGTTAACTTGTAAATCCTACTTAGCCGTGATAGTTTTCCTCTTAATTTCATTATACGAGTATGTACTACTACCATGAATATTTTCATATCTTCATAAACAACCGTTTAGTTGGCTGTAGGAGGAGTTTGGGGGGGCCACTTGACTTTACAAAAATTAGCACTTTAATGCTTAATATTACGCAAGTATCCACTTGCGTAATATTAAGCCTTGAATCGAAAAGTGACAGTGTTCACAGCCCCGCAATATTTTTAAACGGTCTATCCAGCGATACCCCACCCCACCCCATGGGGTAGACGAGAAAAAAATATCATCTCCACATTACGTGCAAGGGAGGTACACACCTACCTACCCTAAAAAAATATTTTTAAATATTTTATTTTATCACTTTGTCGGTGTGATTAATATACACTTATGCCAAATTACAGCTTTTTAGTACTAAGCGTCTCTGAGCTACAGTGGGGACACATAGACAGACAGAAAGACGGACATGGCGAAACTATAAAGGTTCCTTGTTTACTACGGAACCCTAAAAAGGTGGATAAATTTCCTGATAAATACTAGTTTTCTTGAAACTCACTTCTTGGCTGCGGGGTTGGTCTTCACGGAATATTTCAATGCAATTAATTCCAGGTATTTGAAACTTTGAACTTGCTGTAAGCTTATTGCTTGTATTGCTTAGTGGTTCTTTAGATGAATATTGTTACTCCTGAAAATGCTGAAATAAAAGAAAAATTAATATTAGCAGAATTTCAATTTTTCGAGTTTAAAATAAAATATTGCACCCAGTATATAATATTTATAGTTATGTTTACCGCAAATAGAGCAGTGGTGGCCCAGTGGCCACCACCACCAGCGCTGCTGTAGGTCGTAAGGTAGAACCCAGACAGGCACTTTACTTTGTGTAATTTATTTAATTACCACTGCTCTCAGAACGGAGAAGGAAAACATCGTGAGGAAACCGGCATATCCTACAACCAAAAATTCGAAGACATGTGACATCTACCAACCCGCACTGGGCCCACTTGGTGGATTACGGCCCACTCCATCTCACAGAGAGGAGGCCTGTGTCCCAGCAGTGGGAACATTATAGGCCGATTATACTTACCGCAAATAAACGTATTTCCTTTTTTTTTTCCCTTTTTTATAGTCGATCAAAAATAAAGTGATCTATTGAAATATTTGCAAATGGTACACAAAAAATGCTGTTTAAGTTTTTGTCCATATGAAATATTTTTCTTATAATTAACTCCCCTTGAACATTCTGAAAACAGCTTAAATCCAACTAAATCTAACGGGCAGATTCATTACACTTATTACATGAGTTAATACTGTGCTTAGAACACTTGCAACAAACGTTAATGCGAAACTATTAATAATTTTCATAAATCCCCTCAACTTGCTTTTCCTCGAATAATTTAGCATTTGACCATTACGAGCTGAAACATTTTGAAAATCCCCCGGTTTTCAAAATGTTTATCTTTATAAAAACAGAGGATCATTGTGAAAACTGCATGCAAATATTTTCTGAAAAGGTGTGTGGCTATCTGGCGGTATTATTATGACGTCAAAATCAATATTTGTTATTCTTTTCACATGCAAGTAAAGTTTGTTTTATAAAAACTCAAGCTAAAAAACTTAAGGAATTCTTTCCACTAAATCTACTTTGCGAAAAAATACATTGCCACTTAAGGCTCCGTGCACGAAAAAACCCTCTTTTATCGAGATTTCTCAAAATAATTGAAACATGAAGTGACGTGACTATGAAACTACTGTTTTTGTGGCGCTAAACCATTCGTGTCAATCACAGTATCGGTTTACAGTTTTATCACTTTTGCGCTCTCGAAAATATAGTTTATTTCGGCTTTGATTTAGCTAATGAAGATATATTTTTTTTGTAACCTAAAGAATAAAGATTGATTTTATTTCAAAGACAGTTGAAGACTAATGCGTGATTATTAATTTTCTTGAAAGTTTTGCTTAATAATAGGAAAACATACAATTTTCGGAAAACGTGTTGCGAATATAAGTGATTTTCCAAGAATGCTTAATTTATTTGAAAAATCCCTTTCAGCCACATGCATAACAAAGAACTCGACTTTTCAAATCACGGAATTTTGTTTGAATTATTTTTCCCTTTATCACAACCAATGAACAAAATTGATCAAAATCAGTTGATTTCGTGCACGGCCCCTTCTAAACTTAAGGTAAAATTCCTCCTTCCTTACGATTGCTTTCAATCACGTCTAATGACGCCGCAGCACACGAAGGATTCTAATGCAGTCAAACCGATATTTGCATGTCGACAAACTCCCTAGAGTCGCAATGCAGGTTGAGGAATAATACTAGGACTAAACTAAGCGCAATGTACACTGAACTAAAGGGTTGTTTTACATCTAAATGACCATATATTAAAGTGTCTTTTTGCACCACGCAGGGCCCGTAATTTTTGAAACATGACTGTAGTAAATCAAATCAAAATCGAGTAATTTTTTTTTATTTGTTAGGTTATGGTACCTACAATGATGTTACAATATTGGTTCCAGCATAATATGCTGCCATAATATGACGTACAAATATTTCTATACAAAAAGAAAGCATACTACTATAGTATAAGTATCACTACATATTATAAAACAAAGCCCCCCGCCGCGTCTGTCTGTCTGAAGGCGCTAAACTCAAAAACTGCCTAACGGATTTTTATACGGTTTTCACCAATGGACGGAGTGATTCATGAGGAAGGTTTAGGTGTATAATTCATTAAGGTTTTGTGTAAATTGGGTGAAACATGACGATGATTGATGAAGATGTCGGAGAAAATCATGCAGACTGGAAGCCGTACTGGCCGTGCGCCGCGTAAACCAATAGATTTATAGCCGAGTAGGCACTAGCCCTCTTATTTATAAGTTGCTTAAAGTTATGAGACGTTTAAACTTCAAAAATGTTTGGTTAAACAGCCGCTAATCATTATTTAACTTTAAACATTTTTTATAAATAAGGAGATTTTTTTCTGATTGTTTTAAACTATATAGGTATTTTTCTTTTTCGTTTTTTTTACTTATAGGCTTTTAAACTTTATACACCATTATTATTTGGACCTAATAATATGACAGCAGACCAGAGCAGCAGTGGCCCAGTAGAAACGGCCGTGTCGTAGGTTCGAACCCAGGCACTTTGCTAATCACTGTGTAAATTACTTCATCAACACTGCTCCCAAAACGGTGAAGGAAAACATCGTGAGGAAATTGGCATGTCCTAGAACGAAACATTCAAAGACATGTGAGATCTACCAACCCGCACTGGGCTCGCGTGGTGGATTACGGCCCACTCCCTCTCGTAGAGAGGAGGCCTGTTTCCCAGCAGTGGGAACATTATAGGCTGATTGTGCTTATAAACAGCCGTTTGTTAAAAATTATACTTATTTCCATTTATCTGCTTCAGAAGGAGATGCTGAAGACAATAAGAAAAAAGGAAAAAGATTCATTACAATAAGTAACTTCTTACGTAATCCCTCACTAATCATTGCTGCCGGAAAAATCATTTCAATAAATACCTTTAAATCTGGTCTTAAAGTTAATGTACGTCTGAAATCGCCAACACAACTTGAGCAGTTGTAATGATCGATGCTCGTGCCTTCTCTGTACGAGAAGAGGCCTTTGCCCAGCAGTGGGACAATAGGCTGGTATTATTATAATATTATTCGCTCAGTCAAAGCATTTAACCAAATTGTCAAGATCGAACACTCCTCAATCGATTTGTTTGCAAGCAGCTTAGCGTCCATTTCTACTGTTTTATCCAAACACTATACTGTTTCTGATGCATCCTAATAGTGGTGCATCCTAGTAGTGCGCATGCATTGTTGCCTATGCAGGTACTTAATTTAATAGTTAATTTAATGTTATACTTAGTAGTATGCTTATTGAATAATTATTCAATTTGAAAACTTTTACAACAATACTCTATTGCTTACTGTGGAGGCTTGTAAATGCCTTGTCATAAATCACCACACTATTACTTCTGTAATGGTAGCTGTAAGCCACCCAAAACACAATTAAAATAAAATAACATAATTATTATAGACATCACTACTCTAGAGACATTACTAGACAAAATCAAAGTAGTTGCTATTTTAATTGTACAATTTATTATTTGATACAAATAATACATCAATGTTGAATGTCATCGCTATATTTTTAACTATTGTTTTACCTATTTTGGTATAGTAATTTTATTCTATGTGCATCGTCTTCACATATAATTATATAATGTACCTATACAAAATTTTGTAAAACATTTTAAAAGAGTAACGGTGGAGTTTCTTGCCCATTCTTCTCCATACGAAACTACCTTTTGGAAGGGGCAACTAGAATCAATTCTATTTTTTTGTAAATTTTGACGTTCAAAAGTGCTTTTTATGTGCCTATTTGAAATAAATAATTTGACTTTGACTTTGACCTTTAGAATCCCACCCATAGTAAATGCAGCCAACAAAAGGTACTATTCGCTAAAACATTTTAGGAAATATCCTATAGTGCCTAACTCAGTCTGGTACTATTAGTTGAATCAATTGAATTTGGTCGAACATAACGTTTTATCGAACGCAAATCCAATTAATGTCGCTATGACGACCACGCAAAAAACGTAAAAACCTTTTGGTACTAACACTGATTTATTTTTTAGATACATCACAGAATACCTATATATCAGCGGGGCAATTACGTAAAACATATGAAATGACAATTGATCGTAAACGGTTTCATTTTGACAGTTCACCCACGTCCATCGCGTTATTAACGTTGTTGAGCAGACGAACTTTTCAAACCTATGAAGCAATGGAATAGCAATATGCTTCAAAACTCTCGGATTGTTAAACAAATTGTGTTACGCTTTTAGGGTACAGGTCAGATAGGCAGTCGCTCCATGTAAAATACTGATATTCAGCTGAATCTAGTTAGACTGAAACCGACCCCAAAAATAGTCGGGAAAAGGCTAGGCAGAATGATTCACAGAAAACCTACAGATTTTTATTTTATTTTAGCACTTTGTCGGGGTGATTAATATGTATACCTACGAGTATGTATGCTAAATTACAGCTTTCTAGTACTAAGCGTCTCTGTGCTACAGTGGGGACAGACACACAGACAGACAGACATGGCGAACTAAAAACCCGCATATCGTCGCCTTAGAGTGAAAACCTCGTATATGCGAAAAAGGCAACTTTACTGGAATAATTATTAAATTATATGTGTTGGTAAATTGAAAACGTCGTCTGTTCTTTTGCGAGAATTTCGAACTTGCCATAGATGGCGCTACAGGTGACTAAACTTTTTTCTGGGAACTAGGCGTGCGTTGCGAGGTTTAGCTTTCCAAAAATGTAATAAAATAAAAATGACCAAATTACATTCCCGAGGTTTTCACTTTAAGGCGACGATATACACGTGTAACTAAAGAAAAAACGTCTGTTTCATACTACTTTTGTAAGAAAAACTTTTCTGTAGCTTTTCAAGATTGTGATCAAAACGGAGTATGCTTGAGACCTGACCACGTTTTCTTTATTAAATCAGTATCGATTACAAAGCACCTATTACTTATAAGGAATATAAACTCGTTTATTTACATAACCAAATTACAAGATGATTATTAACTAAATTAAATTAAAACTAAGTTTAACCTAAAAAGGGCCCTCGAGGCATTGTACCGAGGATGCTGGCGGCATTTCCTCGCTAAATTGCAATGCTGATGCGTTGCCCGAGAAAGCCACCAGCTTAAAGCAATACATATAATAAGTAATGTAATTAGGAAATAAATTAAGAAATAAATAATGTAATTAGGAATTAAATTATTTATTTATCTATTAATCACAAAATCCACAGCTCTTAAAAGTACCTTAACGCACTTATTGTACTAATATTACAGCCAATTACGGATTCACAACTTACTTTCTTTACAAAAAAAAATTTCTTCAGAAACTTAGAATAACAGAACATAATAGGTACTTGAAAACTCGCTTCAAGTGTTAAGAAGTGTGCAAGATGAGTTGCGTGTGAGTGTTATAGTATTTTCAAAACGTCATAACATTTCCAGCAGATGTAGGTATATCAATATTTACAATTCTAGAACAATCTTATCCTAACTAATATCCTTACTAATATTATAAATGCGAAAGTGAGTTTGTTTGTTTTTTACGCTTTCACACTGAAATGGCTGAATGGATTTGGATGAAATTTGGCACATGGGTAAGTAGTTTTATCCTTGTAGTACGTTCCCGTGGGATAATTTCCGACTTCCACGCGGACGAAGCCTTGGGCAAAATAGCTAGAGAGAAATAAATTAGGTAGGTAAATACTATGATCATTCAATTCACGTTGTAACTCTCATAAAGGCTCGTGCAGACTGGGGCGACATCGCGGGCGTGACAGGCATGTTGCTACCTTTCGCGCTGCGATATCGCGCTAGTCTGCATGAGCCTTGAAACTTAAACTTACTTAAATTATTGCCTGGAAGATATCGCAGTAAGCGATAAGGCCGCCCACTGTATATTTTATAGTGTATATTCTTTTTCTTTTTGTAATGTTTAATATGGTGCACAATAATATATATATATAAATACATAAATAACTAAATACTTTACATAAGTACCCATCCTATAAATTCAAAATCGTTCTTTTAGCATCACCCAATTGTCACCATCACTCACTCACTGGCTCTACCATACAAATGAAAAAACAATTCTACCCTCATTCAAATATAACATCGCATAAATCCAATGGATTAACTTAACACCTTTCAGAAAACCTTCATGTAAAATCAAAGGCAAAATATTTCACCCTTTTGCGTCGTTTGACAACTTGTCTCATTGCGGTCGAGTTTGGAACTCTGTATCGTAGAGTGAAAAGGCCCTAAGATTGACAAAAAAAAGAGCTTTTTCAATGGGTGTACAGTGGACATTCAAGCAGGTTTGTGGTGCGGCCACAAACCTGCTATTTTGTTTGACTCATGCCAAAATGACAATTAAAAAAGGAAATGGGCACTTGGTAAGTTGGTATTTCCATGTCCCCCGCCGCGTCTCCGCCGTCTGTCTGTCTGAACGCGATAAACAAAACTTCGGAACAGATTTTCAAACTATTTTCTTCAATGGACGGAGTGATTCATGAGGAAGGTTTAGGTGTATAGTCCATTAAGGTTTTTTTTTGTAAATTAGCTGAAATATAGGTAACGATTATTGTTGAAGATGTCAAAAAATCCGACAGGGAGTTTTATCAGCGTGCGCTGCGTTAATCTTAAGAGATACATAAAATTGATGTTCTTCAGGATTGTACATCTTAAAAAGTTCCACAAAAAAGGCCGCGATAGCATATGTCTATCTTCTAAGGATTACCCACAGCAACCATTTTTTTTGTTTCAGATTTTGATAAAAAATAATTTCCGAAGCTATTTTGACCGGTATATTGTTAATCCATATCCAATAAAATATATTATTCAAATTGGGCATTTTATTTATATTAAAATATGTCTTGGCATCATGTCATTTAAATGAATGCTTTAAAAGATGTCACAGATTTAAAATTACGCGTAACAAAATAATTATGGTTGACGGCGGCGCGGGAGTCAATGACCTCTGCTATTATTACTACTATGGAAAAAACGGCTGAACGTTTCCGAGGGATATTTTCCGACCTCCACGCGCGCGAAGTCGCGGGCAATAGCTAATACCACATATTTTGATGCAATTATTCCAAATAACAATATTGCTGCTAAAATTGCTGAAATGAATATTCATTAACTCAAAACTAAAGTTCCACCACGAGGTCTCGCATCAATGCAAAAAAGTTATAACTAGTGTCTAAATACTCTAACTTACGAAGAAACAGCATATCTTATTCAGACTTAAATAATGACTTAGCTTCTTTATCATAATGTAATAACCTTATTTTGTTTTTTGGTGGGAAGTCATCAAATAACTTCTCCCGCTCTGGGCGGAGCGGGAGGGTTTGTCAGACTCTTACTGACTAAAACCCACCCGTATTCCTTCCTGTTGCCTGTGTTGCAAGGGGCCTCGGTAACCCTTTAGTACCTTCCTGCGACCCCGGCAGGCATCGGCCCTAGTGGACCCCTACCTATGTACTGACGACATCTCTTTGAGGCGCGCGTGGAATACAACGCGCCGTCGACCCGGGCCTGGTCCTTACCGGACGGTGAGCTAGCCATTGCTCACCGTCCGCAAGCCCGCGCCTATGGTGGCCGGAAATCCACCCGGGATTCCCGACGCCCGCGTCTCCTGCGGCGGCTAGGGGCGAGAGGGCGCGAAATTTGCCTTTCCCTCAACCGTCCCGCCTCCTCTTTCTCTTTTCTCGCTCCGGCCTGAACCAGGGCCGGACGCGAGAAATCTCTGCCGCCGATCGTCTCCACGAGGACACGGTGGTGCTCTGCCCAAGCCGGGCAGACCTCCACCGTATGCTCCACCGTGTTCTCCGGGCGATCCACACAGGCAGGGAGGAGACGCCCCGGGCGTTTCC
Source organism: Atethmia centrago (assembly GCA_905333075.3). NCBI lineage: Eukaryota > Metazoa > Arthropoda > Insecta > Lepidoptera > Noctuidae > Atethmia > Atethmia centrago. The sequence continues at coordinate 6,803,520 of HG995375.1, forward strand.
TCCCTCCTTATCCGACACAGGAAACTCCCGAAGCTGCCGTGTCCGGTGAGGACATGCGACAGGCGGTATGTAATGTAATGTAATTAACTTGTGATCACATAATCTCGTATCTTTCACTTCGATTATAATGGCACTACTCGTATCAGCAAACACGTAAACCCAAACATAAATACACACTAACGCACACACACGCACACACACGCACACACACGCACACAACCATAAACACACACACACACACACACACACACACACACACATTTACACAATGTTATTTCATACATACACATACAATGGCACACTACTCAGTGCTGATAATTATTCTATAAGTCATTGTTTATTTTGTTTTTTTTTTTAAGTTGTTAATTTTAGTTGCTTAAGTCTCAATATTGTCTACATCATAGGAAGGAGCGAGACAATCCCAACACAAGTATTATTAATTACTTACTGGGGCTGTTTCATTCAAAATTTGTGAATGAAATCGTTTGAGACCCAATAATCAATTTTAATTTAATGAATCTTACATGGTATTTTTACGGAGATAATGAAATTTCTCAATGTTGAGCTCTCCGACTTTAATATTGTGACATTTAACCCTTATTTTGCGTCAGTCGTTTCTAACTTTCACGGACGAGTTCTGGCGCGGAACCCTGCCACTGCTCGCGCCACCCGTCTTTAGTTTGAATAAAACATGATGGCGACGGTACTTGGCCGCAAAATTGTCATCGATGGAATATGGAGTGGGTGTGGTCATGATAGATGTAAAATTGGTGCGATTGATGTAGGCTCCCGTATTGTATGGTAAACAAGCACGTTTTGTTCCAGAAACAGGTTAGGAAGTGTATTATTATTTTCAGTTTTTCGCTATAATCAATTAGAAGCGCCTAGCGTAAATGAAGCAGCAAAAGAAGTTGTCGTTTCGTCTAATGACTGCAACGCTCTTTTGAGTAAATATGAATATTCGCTTTTGAGTCACCCACCTGTCATTCATACTTATTCTTATAAATAAGACCAGATAGAAGACTTATGATACATTTTTTTTCAGTGTTTACGCCCCTCACAATTTACGCCTTGTTTCCCCGAAGGGTTGGGCAGAGGTGTACCTGTAGTACACCCACATTTCGCCAGTTATATTTTAAATGGCGTCAATTTCGCTGAAACCATTCAATAACCCGACCAGGGACCCCTTCAATGGCTTTGTGGAACGCATTCATCGCCGATTCAGGGCTCGTAAAACGTGTGACTATAAGTTTGCCTTTAATTTTAAAAACAAAAAGAAGAAGTCGCAAGGTGTGAGGTCTGGGCCGTATGGCGGATGCGTCATCAGTACTACATTCCAAGCCTTCAAATACGCTTCCGTTACCTTAGCGGAATGTGAGGACGCGTTATCGTGGTGAAGGACGACATTGCGTCGAGGGCGTTTTTCGCGAACTTTTTCTAAGACGCTTGGCAAGCAAGTGTTGACGTACCAATCTGCGGTCACTGTCCTTTGGTCTTCAAGCGACACTGTTGTGTAATGTCCTGATTTGCCGAAAAAAGAAGCAACCATTTTCTTACCAAATGCTTCGAAATTTGTTAACTTTCGTCGGCAAGTCTTCAAAAGGAAAGACCCATTCTGCCGACTGGATTTTTCTTTTCGGTTCGTAGCAGTACACCCAGGTTTCGTCACCTGTCACGATATGATAGACAGCCAATGACAATTCAACTTTTTTATCATTTTACGGCACCACTCGACACGCAGTCGTTTCTGGTCTTCCGTTAAATAGTGCGGTATCCATCCAGTGCAAAATTTCCGAATCTTCAGATGCACATACAAAATGTTTTGCACTTGGCTCATTCCAATGCCTAATACAATATGAATTTACTGACAGGTAAATTTTTGTCAGTTTCAATCAGCTGTTGTATGGTATCAATATTGGATTCTGTAACGCCGTAGCCGGCCGACCTTCACGTACATCGTCATGGAGATGATCTCGTCCACGTTTACGTTCACCGAATCCCGAATACACAGAGCTGCGTCATGGGGCTTCATCGCCAAATGTCAAAGTCGCTGGCAACTCTCTTGTTGACTTAAGCCATAGCGAAAATCGTAAAAACACATTGAGCGAAAATGTTCACGAGTTAAATTCATTGTAATAGCGACACATCATTTTCTAAAGGACGCCACAATGAAAAAAACAAATGAAATTATCGCAAAATTCATTGTAATAGAGACACACAATTTTCTAAAGGACGCCACAGTGAAAAAAACAAATGACAGTCTCGCAAATGAAAAAGTAACATGTTCCCAGAGAGTTCCATTTTCGAATTCTGTAATTGCTTTTTTTATTTTTGTTATTGTAAGTGGCCAGTTCCAGAAACTTTCCATGTCACTGCGACAGCGAAAACATCATCCTATTTCCACCTATTTTTATTTGTTAACCTGATGTATGTTAATAATTAATTATCTATATATTGCAAACTACACACATATTTTCAAAACATATGATGAAATAATCCAAATTCATAAAAACACTATCAATTCTAATTTCAGTTATTTCAACATAAGCTGATTTCCAGCCTAGAACTTTCCACAGCCCTCAGGAAAATTCCAATAATTATTTTCTATTTTCAGCCCTACAATTCAATTCGGGCGCCCAATCTAGTTTCTATAGTTATTTAACGTCGCGTCGGTAGCTCCAGGCAGAATTTAAATTAAATAAACATTATTTCTTACATTTGTAAAGGTTTTGAGATCGTAATAATAACTAACTTTTCACATAAGCACGAGAGAATGGCAGCTTCGATAAAAGTGGGGCAGACGATCCATGCCACAATAAAATTCCGTCGCTGTTTGCCAGCAGACTTCTGAAAGATTACGCCACCTCAAATGTGTAGATAACTTTAGAGAGCTGCTTAGCGTCATTAACAGTTCAAAATTGGCACTAACCACTGTGTTACCAACGAAATATCTCGAACGAATATCCATGTCCTGTTATCACGGACAAGGTCCTAATCTTTGTAACTTCACAGAGAAGTAGGAGAAGATACATACTTAGTTAAGGGTTAAATATGCGATAAGTTCAAGTGTCCCCAGGCCGAATTTTGCGATAGTTTCTTCTACGTGGAACGGGTTACCGAACGTGCGTTTTTCGCCTAGACCCTTATAACTTCTGTATCTTCCCTGCTTCTTACCTTTTGTTTATATTACAATGCTGGACGCAACAGCTGGTGATTTGTCCCGACAAACGTGTAATGAGACTCATAACTAGTTCTTTATTAAAACCGAGATCGATAAAACAGCGCTCAGAACCTAATTATAGCTAGGACTGTTTGAGGTGAATGTTCTGGGAAAATGCAGTGAGCAAGATTTAATTTATTTATTTGGAAAATCTGGGGGGTATGCAAATCATTGTATTTAGTTCAAGTAACCTGCAGGGCAATGACTTTTTTAGGGTTACATACCAAAGTGGTAAAAAGTAACCTTGGGGTTACGTATCAAAGTGGTAAAAATAAACCTTGGGGTTACGTACCAAAGTGGTAAAAATAAACTTTAGAGTTACGTACCAAAGTGGTAAAAATAAACCTTGGGGTTACGTACCAAAGTGATAAAAATAAACCTTTGAGTTACGTACCATAGCGGTAAAAATAACCTTAGAGTTACGTACCATAGCGGTAAAAATAAACCTTAGAGTTACGTACCATAGCGGTAAAAATAAACCTTAGAGTTACGTACCATAGCGGTAAAAATAAACCTTGGAGTTACGTACCAAAGTGGTAAAAATAAACCTTTGAGTTACGTACCACAGCGGTAAAAATAAACCTTAGAGTTACGTACCATAGCGGTAAAAATAAACCTTAGAGTTACGTACCAAAGTGGTAAAAATAAACCTTAGAGTTACGTACCATAGCGGTAAAAATAAACCTTAGAGTTACGTACCGTAGCGGTAAAAATAAACCTTAGAGTTACGTACCAAAGTGGTAAAAATAAACCTTAGAGTTACGTACCGTAGCGGTAAAAATAAACCTTAGAGTTATGTACCAAAGTGGTAAAAATAAACCTTAGAGTTACGTACCGTAGCGGTAAAAATAAACCTTAGAGTTACGTACCGTAGCGGTAAAAATAAACCTTAGAGTTACGTACCATAGCGGTAAAAATAAACCTTAGGGTTACGTACCAAAGTGGTAAAAATAAACCTTTGAGTTACGTACCACAGCGGTAAAAATAAACCTTAGAGTTACGTACCATAGCGGTAAAAATAAACCTTAGAGTTACGTGCCATAGCGGTAAAAATAAACCTTAGAGTTACGTACCAAAGTGGTAAAAATAAACCTTAGAGTTACGTACCATAGCGGTAAAAATAAACTTTAGAGTTACATTCCAAAGTGGTAAAATAAACCTTGGGGTTACGTACCAAAGTGATAAAAATAAACCTTAGAGTTACGTACCATAGCGGTAAAAATAAACCTTAGAGTTACGTACCATAGCGGTAAAAATAAACCTTAGAGTTACGTACCAAAGTGGTAATAATAAACCTTAGAGTTACGTACCATAGCGGTAAAAATAAACCTTAGAGTTACGTACCGTAGCGGTAAAAATAAACCTTAGAGTTACGTACCAAAGTGGTAAAAATAAACCTTAGAGTTACGTACCGTAGCGGTAAAAATAAACCTTAGAGTTATGTACCAAAGTGGTAAAAATAAACCTTAGAGTTACGTACCGTAGCGGTAAAAATAAACCTTAGAGTTACGTACCGTAGCGGTAAAAATAAACCTTAGAGTTACGTACCAAAGTGGTAAAAATAAACCTTAGAGTTACGTACCAAAGTGGTAAAAATAAACCTTAGAGTTACGTACCGTAGCGGTAAAAATAAACCTTAGAGTTACGTACCAAAGTGGTAAAAATAAACCTTAGAATTACGTACCGTAGCGGTAAAAATAAACCTTAGAGTTACGTACCAAAGTGGTAAAAATAAACCTTAGAGTTACGTACCGTAGCGGTAATAATAAACCTTAGAGTTACGTACCCTAGCGGTAAAAATAAACCCTAAGTCCCGTTGTACACACACGTTTTCTTGCCGTGAAAAACTACGGTTTATTCGCCGTGTGTAGCCATGGTCGTCAGTGTTGTATGGATCAATATGGAAGTTTGTTGATGACACGGCGGCACTACGGCACGGCATCGTCACCGTATAGGAGAGAACCGTGGTTTGTCCTGTCATATACACACACGATTATTTTGCGGTAAGGCTAGCGCACCGTACCGTAAAGAAACCGTACCGTAATCAACGGGCCTAATGGTGCGACATCTATAAGTCTGACAGTGTGAAAATGACATACCTCTACTCACAAAAAAGATAAGCATTGCCCACAACATTGTTTTCGCTACGAAAAATTTGAATTGGAAAGTCAGGTAAAAAATAATTTGCTTCAGATAGAATAATATGTTTAGTCTACCGTATATTTTGTTTTAAATTAACTCTGGATTTCAGCTGTCATCAACAATGTCGTTACCGCAGTTAAGGGTCAAGCCGGGTTTACCTTTTGGTGCGTACATTTTGGAATATACGGCTGAGGTCCAACAAACACGAATTAGGTACCTATTTGTATACGGTATAAAAAATGGTTTATATTTTCATGCACTTTAAAACGAAATTGTGTTCCATAGTGTCATGTAAGTGGCATTCAAATTTAGCCAAAAGAGCCTGCCCCATATATAACCAGCCTATAATGTTCCCACTGCTGGGGCACAGGCCAACTCTCTGTGAGAGGGAGTGGGCCGTGGGGCATCCACCACGCGGGCTCAGTGCGAATTGGTAGCAGTGATGTAGAAATAATTTACACAAAGTAAAGCGCCTGTCTGGGTTCGAACCTACGACTACAACTCGTAAGTCGCGGCCGTTACTACTGGGCCACCACTGCTCTGGTCTGCTGTCATGTTAGGACGTTCTCGCATGCCAGTAAAGCTCCCAAGATTGTTGTAGATGTCGGAAAAAGGCTGCATGATTTTTTCCGATATCTACAACAATCATCGTCATATGTATTTCAGCCAATTTACACTTAAAAACATAAAAAACAATATATGAACGATACACCTTTTTTTTAATGGGCATTTATCAAATAACTTGTCCGCTCTGGCCGGAGTGGGAGGGCGTGTAACACTCTTACTGACTAAAATCCTCCCATGTTCCTTCCGTTGCCTGTGCGTTGCCAGACGCCACGGTATCCCTTTCGTACTTCCCCGCGATGAATGAATTATACACCTAAACTTTTCTCATGAATCACCTTGTCCATTGTTGAAAATCTGTTCGGTATTTTCTGAGTTTATCGCGTTCAGACAGAAAGACGCGGCAGGGGGGAACTTAGTTTTATCATAATTATCAACCCAAAGACTATGGAGTATCTTACTTTGCCAGATCTTGGCAAAGTAAGAGGCTTGTGGCTAAGTAATAACAGCCACACGGGTCGATCGACCAGGTTAAGCTACGCTTGCCGCGGTTGGTCCGTGGATGGATGACCATTTTTACATACCAAGACACCTCCGTGTCTCGGAAAGCACGTTAAGCCGTTGGTCCCGGCTGTCATTCGTGGATATCTGACAGCCGTAAGAAGCCCGAAAGTCTGACTACCAGTCTTACCAGTCTTACCAGTCTTACGTATTACCCAGTTACTGGGTTGTGGAGGTCAGATAGGCAGTCGCTCCATGTAAAATAATGGTATTCAGCTGCATCCGGTTTAGACTGGAAGCCAACCCCAACCTAGTTGGGAAAAGGCTAGGCAATGATGATGACTTTGCCAGATCTTCTCCATATTATGTAAGTAATGTCGAATTGGAACCATGTACCAGCTAAATACCTACGTATAATTAAAAATTCTACTTTTATGACTTAAATTATTTATTTATGTATTTATTTATTTATTTATTTATACATTCTGAGAACAATGAAAATCAATATCTAAACCTGTTTTAATCAAAGTCTACTTATTATGTTATAATTTTCAAAGAGACTTATAAAAAAAATAAAATTGTATTTCATAAGAATTTCTCCCAATGGATATTCACAAATTGGAAGATAGGTTTCCAATATCTTCCGTTACTTTCAGATCTCCATGAAAACGATATAGAATTTTAAACAGAGTGGCTCTTTTATACGATACTCTGTGTCTAGGGATATCGTTGGTTCTAAAGCTGATCGGTCTACACATCTAAATCGATTGTAAACGTGTAGTTCGGACCGGTTTATATTTTGAAGCGAGATGAAAAGAATGAAAGAAAGGAGTTAAAACGACCAACTGTACGGAAACGTTTTTAAATTATTATAACTTATTATTTATCTTTTTCATTTAAGAGTCCATAACACCTTAGCGGCACCTCATTCCTTATCTCGTTTGCACATTACTGCTCGTTCTCACGCGAGCAAGCGAAGCAGGACGGTAGGTAGAAGGCTCCAAGGCGCCGATAGTTTAGGTAATTTCTTTTCACGGTGAAATTAATAGTAATAAAAAGTATAAAAACACGGCCATCTGCTTTATATTTCGTTCAGTTATTATGCAAAGTTTCATGATCTAATTTGAAATATTTTTTTAGTATTACCCGTTTATTATGTTCGGTTTGGAGGTAACTTTGTAGATAGATAGATAGATAGATAGAATGCTCTTTATTATGTACACCATAAAAATTACAACTATAAATGTAGAAATTTTACATAGGGTGACACAATGGGCGGGTATTTTTTTTCTGTGGATAAAATTTTATGATTTAGATCAAAACTATATAGTTAAGTTGAGGACTTAACCATATAGTTTTTACAAAATTAATGCTGCAGAATTTTCGATATAACGGAGGATCATGGCTAAGCAATTTGAGGTATTATAGACTCAAATAATTACTGTTTTCCATTCCATCGGAGTATGAGAGTAAAGAAACAGAGTACACCTGTGTTTGCACACATATTTGTTTACTATACGTATATTTCCTGCGTAAAGTTCGGAAGGATTTTATTTTACCGTTTTTAAAGTTAAACATAATATCTATATGAAACGGCACATAGCACCGTCTGGCTTTTTGATGTCCGCACACCAGTGGCAACAAAACCAGTATAAACTATGTTTTTTTTTTGGTGGGTAGTTAACAAATAACTTCTCCCGCTCTGGGCGGAGCGGGAGGGTGTGTCAGACTCTTACTGACTAAGGTTTTAGTCACCTGTGTTCCTTCCGTTGCCTGTGTTGTCAGGGGCCTCGGTATCCCTTCCGGACTTCCCACGACCCCGGTAGGCATCGGCCCTAGGGGACCCCTACACTTGTGCTGACGACATCTCTTTGAGGCGCGCGTAGAACAACGTGCCGTCGACCCGGCCCTGGTCCTTACCGGACGGCGAGTTACCCATTGCTCACCGTCCGCAAGCCCGCGCCTACGGTAGGCCGGAAATCCGCCCAGGATTCCCGACGCCCAGGGCGTCTCCTGCAGCGGCTGGGGCGAGAAGGCGTGAAATTTGCCTTACCAGTATAAGCTGACCCTTCATTATATTAAAACTCTGTACTACGTTAGGCCAACTCTAGGTCAACGTATTACCGACTTGTGGCCTACTGTGCCACTCGTGTGTATAAGCACTAACCAATCATCGATCATGCAGTCGCTGGTACCTCCTCATCAGTCCAAATTCTCCGCGATACAAGTTTCCTCATAAATTAGGTACCCAGTTATTCCAAAAACACGTCATAGCTTATGAAACCAATACAGAAAACTTGTAAAATATTGTGTTGACGTGAAACCTTATATATCCAATTAATTACGAGGTAATTGATTGCTTTTATCATAGTAATTACGTTTATTGTGTGGTGTCGGGTTCCTTTTAATGAGCCCTTAACAATACTCATTATTAATGGACGTAAATATTGCTGTGTTTGTTGTGAAAATATTGGACTGTGTTGGTGTTTTCTAAGGAAATTTCATCGCATGGAACTACAATTATTTTTACAAAACAAAAATCGACTTTGTTTCTGTCGCCTCTGGCATAGACTAAGGTCAAGAGCAAACCCATCACAAATAAAAAAAAAAAAAAAAAAATCATGTTTTTCTTTATTTTTTCCTTCTAAGTTACCGTCCCTCTTTTCCAACAATAGCTGTCTAAGCAACTGCGTACTGCTGTGTATTCCACTTCCATACTAGAAGAAGACAAAAGAGTTTGAAAATGGAAAAAAAACATATCATCACGCCTTGTTTCCTTGAAGGGTTGGGCAGAGTTGTACCTACCTAAAGTAAAAACATTAAAAACAAAAAAGGAATAACACCGAATTATTACCTAGGTCATTCATTATATTAGTAAGATTTTTATTTTTGGTGGGAAGTTATCAAATAACTTCTCCCGCTCTACGCGGAGCGGGAGGGGCGTGTCAGAATCTTACTGAGAAAAACCCACCTGTGCTCCTTCCGTTGCCTGTGTTGCCAGGGGCCACGGTATCAATTTCGGACTTTCCCGCGACCCCGGCAGAGTAGGAACAGATGCAATGTGTATCTCGCCTTACACTCAGGAAAAGCAAAAGAACTAAAAAAGGTAGGTAAACCTTATCTTAATTCATAACATTGACACGTCTCAATGTTATTACAAATCTAGTAAATAACAAAACGGAGGCCTACTTGTTTATACGAGCATCAACTTGTGCGTACTCGGCTCGAAATAACTTCAGCTCAGCCCTTTTTATACGTGACTCGGTCGTTTTAGGACTCCTGCAGACATCCGACTGATTAGTAAGACTAAAGTTTCAGTCTTATTGAAAAATTGTAAACCAAAAGATGAATTTATTGCCTATTGAGTGTGTTATTGGCACTCCGATAAAATTTTATAATGATTACCTGACTGATCCAACTATTGATCGACTAAAAAAGCTCTTTAGTCTGACTTTTAATTAGCTACAGTAAATTTACACTTCCTACTATCGTTTCGTTCAAAAGTGTTCTAAGTTATTGAGGAAATGACAGAGTGAAGTGTAATTGTACTGTAGCAAGTCCTAGTGTAGAATCTACTCGCTCTTGAGCATGTTAACCTGTTAAGGGGACTACAGGACCTAAACGCAAATTTTATAAGTTTTATAATACCTTAAAGTATATTATCCACTGCAGTAAACAAAATCAGAAAAATATATGATATTCTTAAGGATATATGCTAGGTAGATAGTTTATTGAAAACATAATATAACTAATTTGATACGATAGAAAACAATCACGAAGATACCTCTAAAAAAATCTTTTAACGATTAAAAACCATACTAATATACATGCAATCATTCTGATTTTTTGTCAGATTATTCTACAAGCAACATATTAGCATTATAGTTTTTTTATACAATCTATAGCTTTTTTGTAAATCGATAATTGCTTCATATTTTGCAATAAATTACCAGCGTTGTGTCATCGCGCTTCTCTTTCTTTTCAATCCAGTCCGACTGTGACCGCGCTTTAGGTGTTGTCGGCCTCTTAAGTCCCGCGCGACACCGATTCGAAGTCAAACAATAGAAATTCAATTGTGTCTCATTAGCTGTCCTTGACCAATAAATGAGAGTTTAAATATGACACCAACGCAATTTTCGAGGCAGAAATTATTGCGACCTAATTCACTCCACCGTCTTTTAAGTTGCAATTAAGTTACCACTGCGAATGACTAGAATAGTCTTATATGTGCGCGTCTAACCGACTAAACAATTAGATTGGATAAAAGTTGGTGCTGTCAACTTAATCCAAATAAGCAGTATGGTTGGTTAAATGGCTATCTGTGGGAGCCCTAAGGGAGAAAAAAGGTTGCAGGTGACTTATTTCAGACTTAGACCCTCTTTAGTTTAATGAATTATATTTTAGACAATTTTAGAGGTTTATAGCGTAGGCACTGTCTCTGTAATGATTTTTTTTGCAATTCTGACAGTAGTTAGAATTGTAAAAAAACATTACAGAGACAGTACTAAACAGCGAAGCAGAAATTGAGTACAATTAGCACACTGGCTTCGGTGCCAGTCACAGGATGGAGTTTATTAGATTATACCTATATAATACAATTCTAACAAAAATAAAGTGGACTGCCACTTGAATAAGGTTCAAACTGGACTTATACTTTAAGTAAAACTACTAATATCACAAAACTAGAATACTATGACCAACTCATTCATCATGCCAGAGCGTAGAAACTGACAGCTGCAGTTGATGAAATAAAATAAATAAATTCCATCCAAACAGTTTCCAAGAAAATACTCTCAAAGCTCCCAACTCTAAACGAGTCGTACAGAGATGATAAACTACTTACAGTACGGCACCAACAGGCACTTCAAAATTACCAGCAAACTTTAATTGTATTTATTTAACCATTAACGTACACAAAAAAAAACACGACAAAAAAATGTTACAAAGGAGATGTTTACATAATCAGCCTATAATGTTCCCACTGCTGGGACACAGGCCTCCTCTCAGTGAAAGGGAGTGGGCCGTAATCCACCACGCGGGCCCAGTGCGGGTTGGTAGCCGAATTTTTGGTTATACGACATGCCGGTTTCCTCACGATGTTTTCGTTCATTGTGGGAACATTATTAGCTGATTATGCATACCTGAGATAGGACTATACGAGGGCGGCACTGAAAATTTCGGGAATCAAGGAAGTGACACAACATTACTATTTAAAAATGTATTTATTGCTTTTCGAAGTATTCTCCGCGAAATTTGACACATTATTCCATACGATGGAACCAATCATTGAAGCAACCATTCCATTCGGAAGTTGGGGTCTCCAAAATGGCAGTTTTGTAGGCGTCCACAGCTTCTTCAGGTGATGAAAATCTCTGTCCACGCAATTTATTCTTTATTTTAGGGAAAGTATAGAAATCATTAGGGCTTAGGTCGGGGCTGTACGGCGGATGGTCTAATAATTCTATGTTTTCTTGCTCTAAAAACTCTTTTGTTCTGTGCGCGGTGTGAGAACTCGCATTGTCGTGATGGAGGATGATACGGCGGTTGCAGTTCTCTTTACGGAGTTCAGAAACGACCTGTGGCAAACAAATGCTAGCATACCATTCTGCATTAACCGTTCTTTGTCCCTCAAGAGGAATAGTCGTAACATGGCTGGTTTTGGAGACAAACGTGGCCACCATTTTTTTTGCAACACTCCGTGAACGAACAATTTTTTTTGGATTTAACTCATTTTCGAACACCCAAACTCGTGACTGGTTTTTTGTTTCGGGTTCGTACGCGTATATCCAGGATTCGTCACCTGATACGATGTTGTATACAGCATTTGAGGATCCTGCGTGGAATCTTTCGAGAGTTCTGACGCACCAAGTAACGTAAGCCGCTTTTTGCTCTTCACAGAGCGAATGCGGTGTCCATCGGGAAAACAACTTTTTTACACCTAATTGTTCATTCAAGATTATTTTTATTTGACTCATGCCAATGAATAAAGTTGCCGGAATTTCGCGGTATGTCACATGTCGATCTTCCTCAATCAGCTTACGCACAGCATCAACGTTTTCTTGGGTGACTGCAGTTTTTGGACGACCTTGACGGGGATCATCACTGAGCTTGACACGTCCACGTTGAAATTCAGCAAACCAGCGATAAATTGTGGTTTTGGATGGGGCTTCATCACCAAATGCAGAAATCATCTGGTCAACACACTGTTTTTGTGTTAAACCACTTCGAAAGTCATAATAAATCATCGCTCTTGAATTTTCTCGAGTCAATTCCATTTTCTCAACGACTAAACAAGTTTGACAAAACCTTGTGATAAGACCGAGAATCTTTTTTTAAATAAATAAATGGTATTCGATTTTTAAAACCAAGAAGTTTTCAATTAAAAAGATTTTAATATGACAGGAACAGTGGAAATATTCCATTCCCGATACTTTTAGTGCAGCCCTCGTAGATGACATGTAGACACCGTGTGTAAGAAGAGAAAATACATTAAAATAGAAAATAAACAATTTCCTGATTTAAATATACACATGATATGATAATATACTTGTATACGTACTTAGCATACTTATTTACCTGCTGCTTGAATTATCCTTTTTTTCAGAAAAACAAATATTACCTATTTATTACCCAGAGTACTAACCTAAGATAATGTATTCTATTTTAAAATCTTCGCACCAAAAATATATCAACATAAATTCTACATTAAATCCAGCAATAATATTTGCTTTTTATTTTCCATCAAATTGCAAGGAACATATCCTATAATGCCAGAGCTTTATGGTAATAAAACGAGGGTAGTATTCAAATGTTAGCATTGTAGCACCCCTGGCGGGACTCCAAAATTTTCGGCTAAGTATAACAGATTTCTTTGATGTTGAACTACGTAAAGATCTTTAATATATAGTTTGCGGAGCACTGATGATATTTATCTTGGTTTCCAAGGAAAATAGAAGAAATAAATTGTTTTTATTTACCATGGATAACAAGATAATCGAAAATTTAGCTCGAACGTAAAGTACGTGAACCGTGCCAGATGCTGATTTTTTACGGGACCTTTAACTTATGAAGCCCCGGCGCGTACCCCATATGGTGCCAAACAATGAAAAATTAATTGTGTCGCATTAGCTGTCCTTGACCGATTAAAAACGGATTTTACAAAAGTTTTCAGTAGTACGAAAAGATGAAAATTATGTCTACAATATGCTGATGGTTCGGTTCGCCAAGATTTTTTAGAAATCCTTGTAATAAATAAGTGGTGGCCATCGCCTATTTCTTAAATGTAATCTATTGACCAAAACACTTGTGCAGTTATTTCAACAATAGAACACAATATTAAACTTACAAATTAAAATAAATAAACATGAAAATACATTTCACCAATCACTGTTCACTGTGCGCCAATTATCGATTGACGACCGTTATCGTACGCGAAATATTGCATTCAATAAAACCGTAAGCTAATTATTAACAGCTTTCCGATAATTTTACGTCGTTTTAATTGGATTAAGTGAGTTTTGAATTTGCTGATATAGATACATCTGTTTCGATTGGGCAGCGTCGTTGCTAACTAACAGAATATAGACAGTGTAAACTGTTTTCACTTGACAAGTAACGATTGGCAAAAACATTTGTCATTTCATCACTATACAACAACAAGTTAGCCAAATAATTATATTAATTAATAAAAAATATAATTATAACACTTTTTTTTTTGGATGGGAAATCATCAAATAACTTCTCCCGCTCTGGGCGGAGCGGGTATGTCAGACTCTTCCTGACTAAAACCCACCCGCATTCCTTCCTGTTGCCTGTGTTGCCAGGGGCCTCGGTACCCTTTAGTACCTTCCCGCGACCCCGGCAGGCATCGGCCCTAATGGACCCCTACATATGTGCTGATAACATCTCTTTGAGGCGCGCGTGGAATACAACGTGCCGTCGACCCGGGCCTGGTCCTTACCGGACGGTGAGCTACCCATTGCTCACCGTTCGCAAGCCCGCGCCTACGCTGGCCGGAAATCCACCCAGGATTCCCGACGCCCAGGGCGTCTCCTGCGGCGGCTAGGGGCAAGAGGGCGCGAAATTTGCCTTTCCCTCAACCGTCCCGCCTCCTCCTTCGCGAGCATTACTGCTTCGCAGAAGGAGGTGACGGCTGCCCATGCCCTCTCGCTCCGTACCATGGCCTGTACCAGGGCCGACCGCGAGAGATCTCTGCCGTCGATCGCCTCCACGAGGACACGGCGGTGCTCTGCCCAAGCCGGGCAGACCTCCGCCGTATGCTCCACGGTGTCCTCCGGGCGATCTACACAGTGGTGACACCCGGGCGTTTCCTCCCACCTTATCCGACACATAATTATAACACTTAAGAAAATAGGTATCACGATTCGATTCGATAGTAGGTCGATTTTACAGTCATTTGAGCTTTGTTTACGTGAATAACTACGAAAAGTTATTATTTTTACCCGACTGCCCCAGAAGGAGGGTAATGTTTTTCGAGAGTAGGTATATATGTATGTATGTATGTCTATTTCTTTGGCACGCTCTGTAGCCTGAGTGACATAGGCTATATAATATTTATATATTGCATCTGCAAATACAAAAAAAGGGACGCAATTAAATAACAGCTGGTAATGAGTCAATTCCATATACCTATAAGACTAAAAAGCTGGAAATAAAACAAATTATTTAAAAAACAAAAAACCCGACTGCAAAAACACATAACTGAAAAGAGAAAAACAAGCATTATAATCTATGCATTGTAATCTCTTTTCAGTTATGTGTTTTTGCAGTCGGGATTTTTGTTTTTTACTTTGATATATAATTTGATTTATTATCCTGATGGTATCTGCTAAAGGTGAAATGAAACGCAAACGCATTAGCAGCCATTTTGTGAATTTTTGTGTTATGTCATTTAATTAAATGTCAATAAGAACGCAATGAGAACTTACGATGCAAGAGCGAGCAAAGCGAACTTGCGACTTGGGGCACCCCGTTGGGTTCTTTTAAACCCTGCAGACAGAAATAGGAGCCCCGCGAACGGTGTCGCAAAGCGGTGCTCCGTCGACTAAGCCTAAGACTAATAGTATAAAAAATAGCCATAAAGTACAGTGCTTCCTCAAAAAAATTACCAAAACAACCTCAATATAAGATTTTTTTAAAGTTATAAAAAACCCATGCATTTCTTTAACTTTCCCCATGCGGGGGGTTTTCCCCCTCCCCTCCATTATTTGATACACTTGATAACTGTATAAAATACTGTACGCGAAGTTAACAGAATGATTCATATCTACTTCGAATGTCAGTGCGATAACAGTTTCAGGTAGGAAGTTCAATAAAATTATGCTTAACAATACTGCAACCACTTTGTGACTGATACACAAAATTCATTATAAAATGATATTTAGTATAAATATCATTTTTCCAAAAGAATCTTATATTTAATGAAAATTTATTAAATATCATGTGAAACATTTGTAAAGAGACGCATTTGCCAAATAAATGCAACTGTTTCTCCTAAACACAGGTTATTTTGTAACCTATCTAGGAGAACAGTACGGCACCCACTAACTAGATTAAGAAACTTTATGCTTGTGCTTTATATATTACCTTGCCATGTAATCTAGTCCTAGTTCAACAATAAAATGTTATTATTATTATTATTAAATGTTTGTAAAGCGAGTGTTTATAAAATGAAACATTTGCGGGATTAGTTGTTTGTCAAATAAATAGTATAGGAAACGTATTTGTCAACAGTGTTTTGCTGAAACATTAGTGAACCGTCAAAACTACTGATGAATATAAAAGTATTGTATATCTGACGGAAGATGCTTTGGGCGTAACTTCGGTTGCGTCTATTTATTTATTCGACGCACTAACGCTCCATCGGTCGAGTGTGTAAGGGTAAATATATTATTATCTAATTTTTCGTTGTGACGTTACGCGACCGACAATACGCGACACATCTTCCGTCAGATGTGCGACCATCCTTAGTGATATGATTGATTCTAGCCTGTGGCACCCCCACAGGCTTCTACAGGCTCTTTCCTCTTTGCATTTTATCAGTATTTTAAGGTGACTTACACTTGACTCAATCGCTGGAATTAATGTGTGACCGCGATCATCATTGTTATTGTGATATAATAAACAAATATCCTGCCGTCTTAACCCCGGATCTGTGTAGGAGCTGTTAATTTATTGAACTTTACATTGGTAAATGCATACAAATTATAATTATTTGAACTACACTCCTAAGCTTAAGGTTAGGTTGTCTGTAATAGATCGCCTTTAGCGATAAGACCGCCCATTGTGTCACTTCTTGTAAAATTTCAACATTTGTATCTGTCATTTTTATAGTGTACATAATAAAGAGTATTCTATTCTATTCTATTCTATTCTTATTATTTTACATTTTAAATCTATCAAAATTGGCTTCTTTGAAGAAGTCTTTTCTCGCGCCTTTGCCTTCCAAGAGCTTCAACCTGTCTTCCTCCGACAAGTTGTTATTGATTTTAGTAATAACGCCAGTACGGAGCGTCATATCTCCCAAACGCAAAGTAATTGTTTGACCAGTTTCACAAACCATGGGCTTCAGATGACGCAAGCGCAACGAAGCATCTTCACCAGGCATAATCATCTCTTTATCAGATAATTTAGGCATAATCATCTCTTTATTAGACATTTAATGTAGGTGGGTGTAGAACCCACCTACATGATACTAAAGACTTCATCCAGCCATCATTTCTTTATGCTTCTGTTGCGAAAACATTTATTTACAACTAGCTGCTCCCCGCTGTTTCATCCGCATAAGTGTCGCCCCCGTGGGGATATCGGGATAAAAAATATCCTATGTCCTTACCCAGGTCATGGCCTAACTATGTACCATAAAATATACAAAAGCGGGTATAAATATACAAATATACAAAAATTCACAAAAACGGGTTAACGGCCAAGGCGGCATTCAGTATTCGATTCTAGTTTGAATTACGTAGGAATTATTTTTTTTAATTATTATCCATCAGTAGTAAGGTGCAGTTGTCTGTGCAAGTTCTGAGAACCTTTGCGTATCTTTATAAAGTTATACACACATATAATTATACATAAAAGTTATACATATTAATAGATAGCTTCTACTTTATTCACATTTTTACAAATAACTTAAATTGGATTCTTGAGACGGGGCAGAAAAGGTTTGTGAAAATTGCCCATTTTCTTGCTACCTATACTTTTTTTTCAGTCTGAATGCTGATCAATGGTGCCGATTCCCTTGTTCACAAACTAAACTAAATTAAAGTTCAGTGCATCCTTTTCTTTCTATTTCATTAAGAAAAGGACAGATGATCAATTTTAGTTTAGTCCTGTCAAATTAATCAGCGCTTGACGTAAATTGACGTAATTTTAGTAGGCAAGTTTTTAATCACGTCTAAACTTGTATGGAGTATTGACAGGCGCTGATTAATTTGACAGGACTAAACTAAAATGTATCTTCTGTCCTCTTCTTAATCAAATAGAAAGAAAAAGATGCACTGAACTTAAATTTAGTTTAGTTTGTGAACAAGGGAATCGGCGCCAATGTCTCTAAAAGTTATTGACGGCCTCCTAAGACCGTTGTCCTTTAGCTACAACGGTTAAGGTACTTTTATAAATAACATATCGACGATGAAGTGACAAGAACTCTTAACTGACATTTTGGCGATTTTAATTTTTTTACGTAGTCAAATAATCGTTTGCGTGAGCTGGAAAATACTTTAAATCTTATTACTTAACGAGTTACTGATAACTGACAATAACTATTAAGCAACTGGATGCTGTAAAATAAAACGGTTTTTTGGTTCCCTGTAAAATTATAATATAGTTTTGGTAGATAAAGGTTCTTGTGACTTCATCGTCGACATTCAGGATGGATTTTTGAGAAGGGGGAGTAAAATGTGAAAACTCCCCATTTTCTTGCTATCTATACTTTTTTTTTCAAAATCTGTTTGTTGATCAGAATGTCTCTAAAAGTTATGGACAGTCTTCTAAGATCGTTGCCCTGTAACTACAATGGTTAAGGTACCTGCCCTTATTGCCCATTCTCAAAAATCCACCCTGTATAAATCATCATGTCTTCCAACATTCCCGTTGTACAACCACTGTCATGCTGTATACTGAGAAGGTGCATTAGGTATTTATTATTATTTCAAGGTTTAATAAAACAAAATGAAAACTTTTGTTATTTTTATTTCAATTTTACAATAACATCATTTAATTTTGGCTGTAAAAAAAATAAGTTAGATTAAAAAGTGGTTATAACGACATAAGTTTTATTTATATTCGTAGCTATTAGAATTAGTAACTGTTATAATTAGGGATATAGCATGATCCAGTGTATAAAGTCTTGTTAAATGAAAATCCCAAAATATATCTTGTAATTTGTGTAGAAATAACAAAACATCACGCCTGTTTTCCCTGATGGTTTAAGCAGAGGTGCACCTATAGTACATTTCGCCAGTTATGTTTAAGTCGCATATAATAGGAGGCGAGCCTATTACCATCAACCGGGCACAAAATCACTCCGGGCTGCTACTGAGAAATTCCAGATGAAAAAACCCAATAACACTTTGCCCGACCCGGGAATCAAACCCAGGACCTCATGCTCAGCAGTAGCGCTTGCGACCACTAGACCAACGAGGCAGTCAAAAATGAGTTTTTGACTGCCTGCATAAGATTTTTAAAAAGGCAGTTTGTTATTAATTACTTATTAATTTTAAAAAAATATATAAAAAAATAACTTCCATGAAACGCCTTTTGTCACAAAATTCAATTTAAATTAAATTCAACTTACAATTTATAGTTTTAATTTGTTTGAGCATGTTTTCATAATAATTGACTTCTTCTTTTTCTGTAACAACAAAATTTAGGCAGGTGTATAAGAATATCCAATTTGAAATAAAGATTAACTATATTATTTTCAATATTACCTTCGTTACTGATTTGTTGTCCTAAAATTCAAAAGTATATAATTAATAAATTATTAACTCTTTGATTGGATCTCTTTTATCATTCTTGGCATAGGTACCAAAGTAAATTTCTTTGCTTAGTACAAATTACGTTCACGTGGACAGCCACGTGACCGTAATTGCCACGTGAAACTGTGTCGAAAGGCCGCATTTATCTATACAGATAGATAAATGCGGCCTTTCGACACAGGTGATAAATAAAACTATTGGCGGCAAAGCTGAAAATTCATCTTGATTTGTTATTTACATAATTAATAAAAATAAATATAATAATTAAAATGAGTTCCAACGGTTCAAAGAGTGAAATGTAGATTGATTGTACTCCACCAGATTTAAGATCAGAAGCTAAATTGGCAATGGAAAACCTGCTTCCAGCGAAGTCTAAAATATTAATTAAATTAAATGATAAAAAGGTATGTTTTATTTCCCTGCATTCGTTTGATAAAAGCACTATATATGCCTCCGCGGAAATGGCAATTGCCTGTCTTGTATTAGTGAAGTCCTCGCCCACGGCTCGGCCTTCAAGCTTCTTTTCACGGCCTTTGCAATAATGTACTATTATAAATATTACTTACTCATAGCTTTCTTGTAAACCTTTTCTTCCTCTTCCGCTGAAAGTTAATTTGTGAATGAACTATGGATTATGGATAGGTCCCCGTGGCAGTCGAAAAAAAATCAATTATATATACCACCATATATATGTAGGTGCAAATGTAGCTGTGCCCAGAACTCCTACCGGTTGGATGTCGAAAAACAATGAGTTTACTTAATATTTAATTTTCGAGATCCAATTACCAGAGAATATTAAAAAAAAAACATAGAAAGTGATAATACTTTTAAAAGTTATATTGTCATGTATATGTCACCGTATTTATTATGGACTTTGTTTGTTTATAATTTATAATCTATCCATGGAAAATCGACAAATTGTGAACTGGTAAACTTGCTTGCGACGTAACGTACTTTGCGCTAACACTAAATAGCCTAGCTAGCTGCGAGCAACTTGGAAATACCGTTCACCGACCGCTGCCGTGGCACCGCTTGCTTTGCTCGCTCGGCTCGCGCGCGGTGGTCACAGTTCTCACCTAAGTTAGGTTAGGTGAGAACTGTGACCACCATTTCATGCAGTTCACAATTTATCGACAATTAATCTAACGGTTTTCACAATCTTACGGTGCACATGGCACACATATACTTACCCATTTTTTTAAAGTACGTTTTGATATCTGTAAAAGGAGTGATTTTTAATTATTATATTATTAAAAGCATTTTTGAGTAAGACCAAAGAATTACCATTTATTTCTAATCAACATTATATTTGGTAATCATACAAGCTCAGCTGACGGAATACAAGCGTGACAAATTGATGAATGGTTTTGTTTCTGTAAGTAGGTTTGTGCAAACAATTTTATACGTCAATCGTATTTAGACACTAGATGAGGTCGGCGTTTCCTATTTGACTACTTTGAGAAGAAAGACCGTAACAAACTCAGAGGTCACAAAAGTCCAGACATAATCTTGGTCTGAACCAAATCTAATAATCCAATTCTAATCTTGGTCGATTGGTCTTGGTGGTTTTGGTGAAGACCATGTAGATTGGTGTCTGAAATCGTCTTTTGAGAAAATATCCACACAGATTGAGTGGACCTGTCAAGACAGTGCACGCACTTGTCAGTAATCAATCGTGCAGCTCAACTCAGGACTTAAGGAGCTCAACGATTTCACGAACAATACCAAAGAAAGGACATTTGGTTAGACGGCATAAATTACTCAAACTGCCAGACTATGATTAAAACTAACTGAGGAAAAAATAACAATGGCCCGCATGGTCTTGTAAACATTCATGTCATTGTATATATAAAATTCATCAATGTCAATGTGCTTATAAAAATCCGGAAATAATCTTGATCAGGTCATTTGAGGACCATAAATATTGGTGTATGAAATGGTATTTCAAGGAAAGATCACCAGATTTGAGTGGACCTGTCCAGTCAGTGCACGCATTTGTCAGTAATCGAGTAGTTTAACTCAGAACCTATCCAACGAAAGAATATTTGAGTAGGCTACATACTCAAACTGCCAGATTATCATTACTTAAAACTAACTGAGGAAAAAAAAGACACCACCCACATAAATATGTCACGTAAATCAATAAAAATGTCAATATTCATTCTAAAACACTTAGTATTAAATAGTTTGTTGCTACATTGGATTAGCTTTATTAATCCCATGTCTTTTTATCGTAAAGATTAAAATCTTAGATCTTTAAATTTATAGAAACCGAGTTTCCTTTTAATAAATGATTTAAATTTATTGAGGCTCAGTTCTTTAACATGGCTTCGGAGTTTGTTGCAAAAACGTATAAATTGGCATTTAATGAATTATTAATTTTTTGGAGCCTAGTCGTGAGTAAATCTTCGTTTCTAGTATTTATGCTACGAATGTCGCTGTTTAGAATAAAGATTAATATTCTTTTTTACATAAATCAGGTTTCCATATACATATTGAGATGCGATTGTCGTTATGTTTATTTCCTTAAATTTATCCCTCAGCGAATACCTACCTACAACTTAAGTTATAAATTTCTCGAATGGCTCGTTTCTGCAGCACAAGTATAACCTGAATGTCGGCTGTGTTTCTACATCAGTCAAATGATGGATTTTATAGACCGCGTAGGTTGCAGAGCTCAGCCGATTAGATAATTTGGTTATATGTGGTCCAAAGTAATACCTAAAAACAAAGCGGTGTCCACAAGATTCAATTCTACCCCATTTACTAATTTTGTTTTTTACCTACTTAGTTTTTTTTTCGTTTAAAAGTAAATTATAATACAGCTAATGAGACACCATTGATTTTCTATTGTTTGACACTGAATCGGTGATGCGCGGGGCTTAACAGGTAACAATAAACCAATGCACTATTTTAGAGAGAGAATTATGTTCACCGTCAGTAACTGTCTGTTGTTGTTTAAGCTTAAATAAAAGTGATATGTCATCATGACTGTTCTTTATACTGTCAATAATATATACGGGAAATAAAAAAATAAATTTCAAACGATGATAAATGTTGTGTATCATAAAACAGTTTATGAAAATCACAGTTGTGATTTTCATTGTGTTCTTACCTTGGCTATCCATTGATTCATCATCAGGCTCTTCTTTTGATGATGATACAAATGACGAACTTCCTTCAACACTACCGAATGCAGCCAAGCCCGCCACTAGAATATATTTTGTTTTTTGACTAGTTTCGTAAACAGAGCTTTCTTAAACAGAGCTTAGCAAAAGTGGTCTTTAGGTACAATAAGGGAATGACTTTATTGTAGTGATGGGATATTGGAAAAATGTTTGCATTTAAATTTTATATATCTTTAAAAAAAATAACTATAAGTTCATCAATTTCATCTCTTCTCTTCTTGCATGTTCTTTTAGGTTACATATATTATGTTTGAACAAATAAATAAAGAAATCTTATCTTAACAAAGCAGTTCCAAGTTTGATGTTATCATAAAAGTGGTAAACGCGTCAATATCATCAACAATGGCCATATATCTCGTCGTTATGATATTTTTATAGCTACACCATAAGTTGAAACTGTTTAGAAACTGATAGAGAAATGAATACTTACACATTACTTCAAGACGATCTTTTTTACAGCTCACATAATATGTTTGTGAAACGAGCTGTAAAGGAAAGGATTAATGAATTATTCTACCAGCCGTAAGACATTGTCGGATAAGGCGGGAGGAAACGTCCGGGTGTCACCACTGTGTGGATCGCCCGGAGGACACGGTGGAGCATACGGTGGAGGTCTGCCCGGCTTGGCTAGCCGCCGCAGGAGACGCCCAGGGCGTCGGGAATCCCGGGCGGATTTCCGGCCACCGTAGGCGCGGGCTTGCGGACGGTGAGCAATGGGTAGCTCACCGTCCGGTAAGGACCAGGCCCGGGTCGACGGCGCGTTGTATTCCACGCGCGCCTCAAAGAGATGTCGTCAGCACATATAGTAGGGGTCCACTAGGGCCGATGCCTGCCGGGGTCGCGGGAAGGTACTTATGGGTCACCGAGGCCCCCGCAACACAGGCAACAGGAAGGAATACGGGTGGGTTTTAGTCAGTAAGAGTCTGACACACCCTCCCGCTCCGCCCAGAGCGGGAGAAGTTATTTGCGGATTTCCTACCCTCAAAAAAAAAAAAAAATCCGTAAGACATTAGTTTATAGCTTATATATAATTATGTAGTTGGACCTATAAAATCGATTGAATAATTTTAAAGTAAAAAAACACGAGGGGTCCGTGCCACACCGTACAATATTTGCCGAAAAAAACGTTTTTTGTGTGGTTTATTAGTTTTTAACTTTATTTTATTTTTGTTATTTGTTTTTGACTGACGGACGGACAGCGGAGCCTTTGTAATAGGGTCCCGTTGCCACCTTTTGGATATCCTAAAAAGAAGTTAAAGTCTCAGACAGACAGACATACATCCGGGTGTCACCACTGCGTGGATCGCCCGGAAGACACGGTGGAGCATACGGTGGAGGTCTGCCCGGCGTGGGCAGAGCACCGCCGTGTCCTCGTGGAGGCGATCGGCGGCAGAGATCTCTCGCGTCCGGCCCTGGTTCAGGCCATGGTACGGAGCGAGAGGGCATGGGTGACCTCCTTCTGCGAAGCAGTAATGCTCGCGAAGGAGGAGGCGGGACGGTTGAGGGAAAGGCATGTTTCGCGCCCTCTCGCCCCTAGCTGCCGTAGGAGACGCCCTGGGCGTCGGGAATCCCAGGCGGATTTCCAGCCACCGTAGGCGCGGGCTTGCGGACGGTGAGCAATGGGTAGCTCACCGTCCGGTAAGGACTAGGCCCGGGTCGACGGCGCGTTGTATTCCACGCGCGCCTCAAAGAGATGTCGTCAGCACAAAAGTAGGGGCCACTAGGGCCGATGCCTGCCGGTGTCGCGGGAAGGTACTAATGGGTCACCGAGGCCCCCGCAACACAGGCAACAAGAAGGAATACGGGTGGGTATTAGTCAGTAAGAGTCTGACACACCCTCCCGCTCCGCCCAGAGCGGGAGAAGTTATTTGATGATTTCCCATCCAAAAAAAAAAAAAAGAGACAGACATACATACAGACAGACAGATAGATAGACAGACAGACGGACATGGTAAAACTATAAGGATTCCTTGTTTATTACGGTACCCTAAAAAGGTTAATAAACAAATTTTCTATTGTCATTGGGACCCACTGTTTTTGGGTAATAGATGTAGTATGGATCCCGAAATTCGCTGTCGGATTTATAATTTGTTTTTTTTTTTGTTTTTCTTGCTTGTTTAAACAAATACCTACTTATATAATACACTAGCAGATTTAGTTATAATCAATAAATAAACTCACAATAGTAAATAAATAAAAGTAGAAATACATTACAACGTAACCGAAGGTTTACCTGTTGGCGAATGATTAGCCGGCGTTATTACACGCGTTCAATTAATTAGTGCAGGTAATATCGCCTGCTTTATTAAGAACCGTGGAACTGCTTTCCGATACGTTAACGTAGTTTTAATTAATTTAGAACCGAATTGAATACCTACTGCGAAGTTGTAGAGCTCCTTCTGCTGTTGAACTAAATTGACCGTTGGTTATTTTTTTAACTGACTTAAAAAGAAGGAGATTCTATATTCGACTGTGTTTTCAATTTAGGTTACAAAGAAATATTATCAACCAAACATTAAATAAAATTCAAAACAAAAACGGGAATAGTGTCAAAAAACAGTAATCAAAAAATAAAGAGAATCCTGAAAATGTTGAAAGACTAATTTCTTTCTTAACAAAAATATTATAAAAAGCCAAGAGGTCGTGAAAACAAAACAATTGGACTTTTGTTTAATTATCTAAACGACATGAAAATTACTCGAGAAATTCAATTGCTCAAAGATAATTTAGAGCAGAGACGACATGAATAGAACGAACCTTCTGTTAAGTGGTTAATTAATAATCTTAAGATTTTATTAATGCTTTATATTATTTAGAATGAAATCAGGCTTTTGATGAAACGTCGCTAATTTGTAGAACTTCTTTTTAAAACAAATTTAGTTTAATCTTTCAGCTTTAGGATGTTCTCTATCCATGATAATTTATGATAATGAACACATTACTTAATTAATCAAATTACTTAAATATTTTCTTGTGTGTAGTGTAGGTACCTACATATTAAAATAGCTAGGTGTATAACTATTAATTTTGCTCGTTTAAAACTAATTATAAGTTTGAAGTAGATTATCCAGGAATTTTACGGGTTAACCCATAAATGCCCTGATTTTTTTAAACACATTTCGGAAAAGTCATATTAGTAGTATTCAGTCGTTTTTTGTGTAGGTACATTTTAACCTGTTAAGCCCCGCGCGACACCGATTCGGAGTCAAACAATAGAAAAGCAATTGTGTCTCATTAGCTGTCCTTGATCAATTAATAATTAGGAAATCAAAATCGTCTTTCTACGACAGTCAAAGTAAAAATTAACAACACAAATAATGATTTGTTAAAAACGGTGTTAATTTAGATTACCGAATATTATAATATTCCGACAGAAGTAACAAATAAAGTTTGTGTGCGAGCAACACTATTAAAAAAAACTCGCAGGTTCTAATTTCTCCAGAATGAAAAAAATAAAAAAATAAATTTCTTCAGAATGAAAAAAATAAAAAAATAAATTTCTTCAGAATGAAAGTAATGAAATCGAGCATAGATAGTATGCTAGAATGCCCCGTTTTGACAATCATTATGAAATTACATTTTTGAAAAAACATTTTTTTCGAGGTGAATAAACCTTATAGAACATTACTAATTGGTTTCTCAAAAACGGTCAGCTAATTATAGAAATTAGAACCAATTATTATTTTACTTGACACATATGTAGATATAACATTCAAGTTTTTATCACACTACTACAGTATATTGCAACGTAAAGAAAATTGCACGTGAAGATGAGTGGTCCAAGTAATTGCAGGTCATCGTTTACCTTGTAACGTCATAAGTTCTCGACAAACTTTGTGCAAGAAACTGTCGCATCTGTGGACTGGCGACGCGATGAGAAATTGAGAGTACCTAAAAGTAATTTATTATATCTGGATGATGAGGCTTACGGTTTTTTTACGAATTAGTACTCTGAAAGTTGGCAACGTCGCAAATATCAATTAATTCAGAATCAATATTTGAGTGCACTACAGCGATATTTCATAATTTCATTTAGTAATAATATTAACAAATTTATCAAAACAGTGAAATATTTTACAGCTACATGCGACGTCGCAAGATAACAAAATATGAAGAATGAGATAAAAAGAAAGAAAATAATAGGTGCATGTATAGAAAATAGGACTTACGAGTTGTAGGTCGTGGGTTTGATGAACCCAGGCAGGCGCTTTGTGTAAATAATTTAATCACCACTGCTCTCAAAACGGTGAAGGAAAACATTGTGAGGAATCCGGCATGTCCTAGAACCAAAAATTCTAAAACGTGACATCTACCAACCCACACTGGGCCCGCGTGGTATATAGATTACAGCCCACTTCCTCTCGAAGAGAGGAGGCCTGTGTCCCAGCAGTGGGAACATTATAGGCTGATTATGCTATGATTAAGATTTGATCCATATTGACAAGCCTAAACATTACTCATCTCTGTATAGTTCAGGCTATTCAAAATGGATCAAACCGTTCTCAAGTCAGCAAAACAAATTCTGCAGCACTGCCAGCTGCACCATGGAATTTGCTAAAACAGTTTTGTTCTATAACTTTTTAAGTTCTTAACTGTAATTTGATAAAGAACTGAAAACTTGTATAAGAAACCTACTTGGTGTTATACCACTTTCAAAATAAAATTGAACATAAAAATTACCAAAAGATAAATGACACAATGATTAACGGACAAATTGAGAACCTTCTTCATAAAGTCGCTTGAGAATACCTGGGTAGTTATTCACTATGATTTGATATAGAACTGAAAACTTGTATACGAAACCAACTTGGTGTTATACCACTTTTAAAATAAATTTAATCATAACAATTACCAAATGATAAATAGATTAACGGTCAAATTGAGAAACCTCCTTCATAAAGTCGCTTGAAAATACCTGTGTAGTTCGTCACTATGATTTGATAAAGAACTGAAAATTTGTATACGAAACCAACTTGGTGTTACACCACTTTTAAAATAAAATTAAACTTAACAATTACCAAATGATAAATAGATTAACGGTCAAATTGAGAAACCTCCTTCATAAAGTTGCTTGAAAATACCTGTGTAGTTCGTCACTATGATTTGATAAAGAACTGAAAATTTGTATACGAAACCAACTTGGTGTTACACCACTTTTAAAATAAAATTAAACTTAAAATAACCAAAAGATAAATGACTCAAAGATTAACGGTCAAATTGAGAACCTCCTTCAAAAAGTCGCTTGAAAATACCTGAGTACTTTTTCATATCAAAATAAAGCGTTCTATTCACCCAACGTTAATTAAAATCCTATTCATAAACCAACAAAGGAGTTTTCTCATTATTTTTCATCACAGCTTTATATGCACTGGACTTATCGCTCGTTTTATTATCTCATATTATAGTACTTCTGAGAACAGTGGTAGTAATGAAACATGAACATTCTTAATACATAATAATATCTAGGTGGCGTAAAGGGGCCGATCGATCTACAAGATGAAGCTGCGTCTTCTAAGGTCAGCCTTTTGGTTTAAAAAAAAATGGATTTGTTGCAGATAAACGGCAATAAAGCTAGCTCACTAATTCTGTTTACTTTTTTAAATCGTCCTCACATTTAGTTATAAATTCAAGATTATTTATACTAATCTATAAGTAACAATATAATTTAAAAGAGTGTCCATGGATTTTTTGCCCGTTCTTCTCCATAAGTACCTACTACGCTTCGGAATAGGCAACTATGTAGCTTCATATTTCTAACTGCCCGACTCCTTAACAATTCAAAAGTGCCTGGTTTAATTGAAATAAATGTTTTGAGTTTGAGATGAGACAAATAAGTGACTGACAAAATGTGGAAGCACTTTATACCTCTGCCTACGCTTCGGGGGAAGACAGGCGTGATGATGTTCCAACAAATCTTAAACATAACATGACGTGCCACAGAACTTTAAGCCATCATGAAGAAGAAACATGAACAACACATACATTGTACAACTTAACCCGTGTTTATTCAACCTATTATTTATTCAGCTCATCCAATACTCGAACTTTATTCGCGTCAAATGTGAGAGAAATTCTGACGAAATATTCAACGTCGTTTCGTAAGGTTGTGAGTCCCGATTTTGCTTGCTCTTGCAAGACGAATTTGGGTAAACATTGACGGAGCGGATGTAGCTGTGAAAATTAGGTTGAACATTGAGAGTTGTTGGCAACAGTTTATCTTGTTTATGCTATTAAGGCGCTGACAAAATGCAAATGACCAAAATAAGCTTCTCATAAGAAAAAAATTGCCAAATCTGTATAGTTTGTGATAGCGAAAAAAAATATATGTTAATTTTGAACATATTTCCCAGAACTTGGTTGTTACCAAAACACGTTTTAAAAAAAATCTCGATCCAAACTAACGTTAAACTAACCTCTTACCTTGAGTTCTAATCCAAAATATCTGTATTAAATATCAACATACGTTACGTATGTAAAACATGATCGTCTTGTTTGAATGCAGAACTTGGGTGTTTTTTATTTTCGATTACTCAACTCAATTTTGAGTAAATAGATAATTGCTTCATATTTTGCAATAAATTACAAGCGTTGTGTCATCGCGCTTCTCTTTTTTTCTAAGCAATCTGACAGTGACCGCGGTTTTGGTGTTGTCAGCGTCTTAATAAGGTTTGTGTATTGCAAATGGCATTTAAAGTCACTTTCTTATTCACACTTCTTGCGTCTACGCGAGTAACGCACTGTTAAGCCGGCCTACGCCGATCTCGTTGCAAGTAGGCTCGTGCGTAGCTGTTAGCACTTGAAGATCTGCGTAAATCCGGGGTAGCTCTTCTCGGCTTTCGTACGGTAACGCAATCAATAGGAATTTGGGCACGGTTTTGTGAACCAACAAAGAGACATATTTCTCATGGGATATAATATTTATTCAAGAAAATTGAAAGACAATCTGGTCGAACCTTAGTATGTTTTATGTGCTACTTATTCTTAAGTTTATCGACGATATAATGCAATCAATACTTGTGTCAGTCGCCCTTTTATTATTAAAACTTCATTTCCGAAACTCTTATAAGCTGAAATCAGGGTTGCAAGATTCCGTGGAATTTTAAAATTATTTTAAATCTTGTCACATTTTCGGAACACGTGTGTGGTTTTGCCAGGAAATTGGTTAAATTAATTATAAGAATCAGGATCATTTAATTGAAAATAAGTTGGAAAACAAACATGAATAAGTATTTAAACAAATAATAACAAATAATAAAATTATGATGATAAACTACACCATTTCAAATTATACTTTATTTCATGTCATATTAAATTATATTTTTAGTAATAACAAATGAAATAGTAAACTCGTAAAGAATACATCAAAACCTTTTAAAAAAACCGGCCAAGTGTATGTCAGACCACGCACACTGGAGGGTTTCGTAGTTGGGATGAATTTATCCCAAGAACAAATATATAAATAACATTATAGTTGAAAAGCATGTTCCCCTATACAATCCCCCCTATGCAAGTGAGGGGGAGGAATAGTTAATTTTCATAACTATAAAAAAAATATTTTAAAATTATTAAAAATATATTTGAGACCCTCACAATAAGTCCTCTTTCTTATGATATGTCACACGGTACAGTTTACAAAACATTTTTTAATTTTCTAATTTAGTTTTGGGCCAAACTAGAAAATTAAAAAAATATTATATTAAAAAAATATTTACGTTACACGTCCGTGTTTGGGTTATAGAAATTCATATGTGTACCAAATTTCAACTTAATTGGTCCAGTAGATTCGGAGAAAATCGGCTGTAACAGACGGGCAGACAGACACACGAGTGATCCAATAAGGGTTCCGTTTTTTTCATTTTGACGTAAGGAAACCTAAAAAGTCATCCACGAAATAATAATATAACTAACCATAATTTTAATAATATAGGAGTCAAGTTCTTCTACACAAATACTGCCTTCGTTGGTCTAGTCGTGGCAAGCGCTACTGCTGAGCATGAGGTCCTGGGTTTGATTCCCGGGTCGGGCAAAATGTTATTGGGTTTTTACATCAGACATTTCTGTCGCAGCCCGGAGTCTGGATTTGAGTCCGGTTGGTGGCAAAAACCTCGCCCCTATTATATGGGAATTAAATATAACTGACGAAATATGGGTGAACTATAAGTACATAAATCACTTACACACTGAATTAATTACCGAGTTTTGAACTCGAACGGAGCTTTTAATAATGAGCATATCAGCCGAAATAAATCACCTACCATACTAATCTAGCATACTTCCATTTAGCTTAGTTGTGAGGTTCAGTTCAGGGTACATGACATTATTATGTCATGTACCCTGCACAGTCTGCAAAGCATATTTGCTTTGCAGACTGTGCTTTCCATTAGCTTTAGATAGCTTAATACAAATCGTAGAAAAGTTTGAATAGCACTTCTGCCTGACCCTTCGGAGATTACAAGCGCGATGTTACACATCATCATGTTATGACTTCTATACACATTTTGGGATGTTCATTTAGCAACCCTAACCACAAACACACATACACACATACATAATCTTACGCCTTCATCCCATGGGGCAGAAACTATAGAACGCCACCTGCTACGCTCCTTACATACTCCTTTTGCTTCGTTCACGTTCATACATCTGGTCATACACGCACGCCGGTTGCGAGTACTATGCACCTGACCTTTTTAAAGAACATCATTAATGAGGTCAAAATCAAAAATCAAAATCAAAAGTCATTTATTCAAACTAGGCTGAGGATCAGCACTTTTCGAACGTGAAAATTACATAAAACAGTCCCCCAAAATGCCCACCCTTCGCCACTTCCTAGTGCTTTAGCTGGGAAGAAGAAGTGGCCAACAAACTCCCCAGCAGCACAGCTGTCTGTTCAGTTAGAGAAAAAAAATGGATTCTATACAATAGTATGCAAAACAATTTACACCACGTGAAACACAAAACGCTAAATTATTAGCCATTATTACAATGAGTCACTATATGTCTTTCTGGGGCGTCCCTCCTGGCGTTTCCACTCACATCTGCCTTGCATAAAAAACATACATGAAATGTGTGTGTTATGCAAGTGTATGTCTGTGTGTGTTCTTCAGTCATAAAAGGCACGTTTCCTTAGCGCGAGCGGTGCCAACGTGCTCACTGTTAAATTGAATGCACACAAAATATAAATTGAGATAAAATGTTTGAGTTCATGTATGTTTTTCTTTGTAATTTTAGTGTTGTGTGAGGCTGTTTGTATGTTATTTAAGCTTTTTTTTTTCGGATTCGATTTTCCTGTGAATTTTTACTTGGATTCGATTCGTTCGTCGTTCTCGCAAATACTCGTTATTTACATGCGAAATGTTGGCGAGAATTCTAGTTTATTATATTTTTTAAGTCATACATACCTACTAAATTCCTACCTGCCTGCACAATCAATTGACTGCATTCCTTCAGTTTACTTCAAATCTCATTGTTAAAAAGCAGCTAAACTTGCCACCAATTTTCTGTCACTATTTGTGACAGAAATCATACACACACACATACCACACACGCACACACATACCACACACGCATACACACACATATTCACATTTTGTGTGAATCTTAAGAGAATTCGCACTGACTCGACGTGGCGGCGGCGCGGTGTAGCAATAATGTAAACCTATTTAAGGTCAAGTGTGGGCTGAGCACTGACCTGAACTCAATTCAGGCAGGTTCGTAGGTACACGATAACAACTTGAATAACGACGTCTATCAGCGGTATTGGGATTCCCGTGAGGTTCATGTTAAGAATCCGAAGTGTTTTTGTTAGATTTCTTTCAGTATCTACCTGCAAGGGTGCAAATCTACACGTTTAATGATAACAGAACTTGTTCCATGAGGACCCTTAAGGGATACTTGAATATCCGATTATTTGATGATTTATATTAAACCGGCGACTAAATACCTTTATTTACAAGGGCATCTAGTAACCTAATTGGTGACGCTATTCAGAAAGGTCAGGTGCGTAGTACTCGCAACCGGCGTGCGTGTATGACCAGATGTATGAACGTAAACGAAGCAAAAGGAGTATGTAAGGAGCGTAGCAGGTGGCGTTCTATAATTTCTGCCTACCCCCATGGAAAAGCGTGAGCTTATGTATGTGTGTATGTTATATTAAACCCAGTAACAGCCCGCTGTCTGGATATATGCCCAGTTGATCACAATAGACTGGCCGCTGTTGCATGGACTTACATAACCGACGTTTGGGTGCTAAAGGTACCTCTGCCTAACCCTTCCGTGTGAACAGGCGTAATCTTATGTTAATTTATATTAAACCAGACTGCTAAAAGCAACCATTCCAAGTAGGATATTTTTGCTCAAAAACTGCTTCACAAGGATAAATTTAAGAACGTTAAAATTACAATTAGAGCTAAAACACAGAATTAAGACGCTGACAACACGTAAACCGCGGTCACTGTCAGATTGCATAGAAAAGAAAGAGAAGCGCGATGACACAACGCTTGTAATTTATTGCAAAAAATGAAACAATTATCTATAATTGAGTTGAGTAATCGAAAATAAAAAACAACGAAGTTCTGCATTCAAATAAGACGTTCTTGTTATTAATTAAATACGTAATGTACATATTGTTGATATTTAATACAGATATTTAGGGTTAGAACTCAAGGTAAGAGGTTAGTTTAACGTTAGTTTGTATCGAAATCTTTTTTCAAAACGTGTTTTGGTAACAACCAAGTTCTGGAAAATATGTTCATAATTGACATATATTTTTTCCGCTACCACAAACTATACAGATTTGGCAATTTTTTTTCTTAAGCGAAGCCAATTCTGGTCAATTGGGTCTTTTCAGCATTAACATAGACTGGCGTCTACGCCTAACACTCGAAGAAATTGGTAGTGCACTCGCTTCCGTGACAACACTAACAGACCAATCGATTGAGGTCTTTGCACTCTGAAGGATGCGAAAGCTAAAGTGCTAGCGTTTAGTCGTGCGTCATATTTCGTATCAGAAAAAGTACTTTCGATTATTTGCATTTTGATAGGTATCTACATTAAAATCGTACTATCATCATTAAACTAGTCAGGCAATGAATTGCAAGATAAATTATTCATCACTAGCTGCGCCTCGCGGTTTCATCCGCAAGTCTCGATCCCAGTGGGAATGTCGGGATAGAAAGTATCCATTGTCTTAACACAGGTCTCTACCTATGTGCCAATTTTCATTCAAATCCGTTCAGCCGTTTTAGCGTGAAAATGTTACAAACAACCATACATCCGGAGAACATTTTTTTTATTTTGAATTTTTTCATATAATTAGCCTATAATGTTCCCACTGCTGGGACACCCCAGCATTGAAATTCAAAACACACAAAGTATCCTTGACTTTGTATGTTTTTGTGTTATGTGTTTGAATTTGTGGGGGAATTTTAGTCTAACTACGGTAAATTTCGTAATACAAAACTGATAACTTAGTCATCATCATTCTCCTGCCCTTATCCCAACTTATTTGTGATCGGCGCAACATGTCATTTTCTTCCATACTCCTCTATTAATTATCATCTCGGTAATCACTTCCTTTCTAGCCATATGTATATCATCTTTCACACAGTCCATCCATCGTTTCTTTGGTCTTCGCCTACTGGTATAGCCATCCACATTCATACTCAAAACTTTCCTGACGACATTTCCCTCATTCCTCCGCATCACATGCCCATACAACATACATGGAACATACATACATGGAAATAGGTGGTCATGACCACCTATTTCCACACAACTTTTCATTAGCGTCACACCACACATCTGTCTTAGCATTCTCATCTCAGCTGCATGCCTTTAATTTATCCCCTTTGTGGCCCAACATTCTGATCTATACAAGACAGTTTTTTATTATTGATTTAATTTTATTTCTTCTACGGTAAAGTTCGTAATACAAAACTGACAACTTAGTACCGGACCAAATTAACAGTCTTGTATAAAGAATTGTATCTCAAACAACATTTGTAGGGTTAGATTTGCCTGTTAGATTCAAATGGTTTAAACCAGCGAGCCAGTGTTTCAAAGAACGTACAGTGTGTCTATTTTCTTAATGTCTCTCGGCAATTATCACATTTCCAAATACAAACGAATGCTAACGAACGACATTAAAAAAATAGAAGCACTCACAGACAAATCTAACCCTACACTCAGAAATAACAATTAATATTAATCATAATCAATATCCGGCGTCAGACAAAAATAGTTCTTAACGAAAAGCTACCGGCAAAATGCAAAGGGAAAAATACCTGATACATTTTTATTTTGTATTCATTTGTGTTGGATACCTCCGCTTGAGTGTTCCCACTTCAGTCCGTTTAGTTACAGCTTGGAGTTTCAACGGAAATACTTTCAGAGGGAGTATTTTCCATCGTGCTTGATTGCATTTTAAAAATTGATAATTCTTTTAAATACTGTTTGTATTACTTCCGTGTCAGTGATTTCTGATGTTTTCAAAGAATGACTTCCAATTTTTATATCAACATCTGATGAAAGATTTACTTATCAGAGACTTATCGAATGTCATGCGCTATCAGAAAACAAACATTATTCAAAATCTTGGTAGTAGGTACCTACGGAACCCTTGGCGCGCAAATTTGACCTGTGTTTCCCCGGTTTCTTTTAATAGACACGAGATAATCCTCTTCCAGAATAAACACAAACAACGAAAAATAAGACTTACTCGTAAATCATTTTTTAGAAATATCAGATTCCCAATTCAAAACATGATTTCGACCATGTTTTTACACCATCAAAAAAGCTTTTTGCTTACAAAAATAAAACAGATGTAAGCATAACATTTCATTTCCCACCACGCATTGATACGTGCCTCAATATAGAAGTTTAAATTGCCTCACTGAAACTTGCAGTCCAATTTATGTTTTGAAATTATTTCAGTAAACACGTCAATATAATTGATCTGTCCTGTTCCATGAATAAATTGCCTG
This sequence comes from Atethmia centrago, assembly GCA_905333075.3. Classification (NCBI taxonomy): domain Eukaryota; kingdom Metazoa; phylum Arthropoda; class Insecta; order Lepidoptera; family Noctuidae; genus Atethmia; species Atethmia centrago. The sequence continues at coordinate 6,839,122 of HG995375.1, forward strand.
CGGGATCGTATGCTATCTGTCACGTTTATGTGATTTGAAAATCATGTGCTTTTCAGTGATTTTTATGTTAAATATTTAAAAATCTTACAGGGTAAAAACCTTTTTATCAGACTAACTAAGGATTATATCAAAGAAGGCTCTCAAAAAGGAAAATTCCACTAGTTATTTATCGAACTATACCCCAGACATTTGCCTAAATGAGTTGCTCGCATTTAAGCCAAAAGATTTAAGAGGCTGACAGCACCTTTTTTTTTTTTTTTTTTTTATTTTTTTTTTTTTTTTTATTTTTGTGCTGACGACATCTCTTTGAGGCGCGCGTGGAATACAACGCGCCGTCGACCCGGGCCTAGTCCTTACCGGACGGTGAGCTACCCATTGCTCACCGTCCGCAAGCCCGCGCCTACGGTGGCCGGAAATCCGCCCGGGATTCCCGACGCCCTGGGCGTCTCCTGCGGCGGCTAGGGGCGAGAGGGCGCGAAACTTGCCTTTCCCTCAACCGTCCCGCCTCCTCCTTTGCGAGCATTACTGCTTCGCAGAAGGAGGTGACGGCTGCCCATGCCCTCTCGCTCCGTACCATGGCCTGAACCAGGGCCGGACGCGAGAGGTCTCTGCCGCCGATCGCTTCCACTAGGACACGGCGGTGCTCTGCCCAAGCCGGGCAGACCTCCACCGTATGCTCCACCGTGTCCTCCAGGCGATCCACACAGTGGTGACACCCGGACGTTTCCTCCCGCCTTATCCGACACAGGAACCTCCCGAAGCTGCCGTGTCCGGTGAGGACCTTTTTTTTTTTTTTTTTTTTATTTGTGATGGGTTTGCTCTTGACTTTAGTCTATGCCAGAGGCGACAGAAACAAAGTCGACGATGGAGCGAGCTTACCCAGAAGAAGCCTGTTCACTCTCACTTTGAAGAGATTAGGGTTATATGCGTTCGGAAACACAGACGCAGGCAGAGAGTTCCATTCCTTTGCTGTGCGCATTATAAAAGAAGTTTGGAAACGCTTAGTGCGAGTTGGTGGGATAGCCACCAGGAAGGGATGGTAACCTGAAGTGCGCCTAGATGACCGATAATAGAAGGGGGCCGGTGGAATGAGGTCGTGGAGTTCCTGAGCACACTCTCCGAAGTACAATCTATAGAAGACCGACAAGCAGGCAACCTTGCGACGATGGGCCAAACTGTGAAGCTTGGCATCCACCAGATTTACGTCGCCAATGAGCCTCTTAGCTCTGCGTTCCACCGAGTCAAGCGCGGCAAGTTGGTATTTAGCCGAGCCATCCCAAAGGTGGCTACAATACTCCATGCAGGATCGGACCTGCGCTTTATAAAGGATCAAAAGCTGTCCAGGCGTAAAGTATCGCTTCACCTTATTTAGGATGCCCAGTTTCTTGGCCGCAGTCTGGGCTTTGTACTCGATGGTGGCGCCGAAGTTGAGGTTAGATGTCAACTCCATGCCTAGGAGCTCGAGCCGATCAGTTACAGGAACCGATGTACCCCGAAAAGTAGGAGTCAGGTCGAAACGACTCCTTTTTGCGGTAAAAAGACACGCTTGTGTTTTGGTGGCGTTAAAAGTGACCAGATTATCATCACCCCACTGGGAGACAAGGCTTAACGTCAACTCTGTCCGCTCTACCAAGGCCTCTCTCAAGGAACGAACTGCGGCCCCGTTGGTTTTTGCGCTGGACAAGTATCTCTCTGAAACAGTACTGTCGTCCGCGTACCCAACAATACCAGTCTGTAGTAGGTCATTGATGTGCAGCAGGAAAAGAGTTGCAGAGAGAACAGACCCCTGAGGAACTCCGGCATCAATAGCCATAAGGTCAGAGGAGCAGCCGTCAACGACTACTCTGATCGACCGTTCACTAAGGAAGTCTGATATCCAGCTACAAAAATCAGCTGGGATGCCATAAGCAGGAAGCTTGCTGAGCAGACCAGCGTGCCAGACCCTGTCGAAAGCCTTCGAGATATCAAGCGATACAGCAAGTGCTTCGCCATGTTTCTCGATGGCTTCGCCCCAGCGGTGCGTGACATACACAAGAAGATCACCAGTTGACCGTCCCCGGCGAAAGCCATATTGACGGTCACTGAGGAGATCATTGTCTTCGAGGTAGGTCAGCAACTTACTGTTCAGTACCCTTTCCATAACTTTGCATAGAATGGAGGTAATGGCGATCGGACGGTAATGGGCAGGGTCAGCACGGTCGCCCTTTTTGGGCACTGGTTGTACATTAGCAAGCTTCCAGGATTTTGGTACCGTGCCTTTTTTAAGAAAGAGGCGGAACAAACGTGTCAACACAGGAGACAGTTCAGGCGCACACTGCCTCAACACTCTCGCCGGAATGCCGTCAGGCCCGCTGGCCTTATTCACGTCTAGACTGCACAATACTCTTCGGACCTCTCTAATGTGAACTGCGATCTCCGGCATCGTGGAGTCACAATGAGGTACTGTAAGTGGTTGCTTGGAGCCAGCGTGCAGACGTGAATTGCTTGCAAAGAGAGATGCAAATAAATTTGCTTTCTCTCTTGCGGAGTGGGCCAGCGACCCATCAGGTTTCAGCATTGGAGGTAAAGTGGGACGACAGAAATTCGCTTCGGCCGCCTTAGACAGGGACCAAAACTGTTTACTACCCGGAGGGTGCGATGCCAGCTTGGCCCCAATACGTCTGACATGGCCAAAACGTGCCTCACGTAAAACCCGCTTGCAGGACTTAGCGGCAGTGTTAAAGGCTCTGCGTCACGCGGAAGGTGAGGACGCCGTGGCGCCTCTCCAGCCACTCCTCAAAGAGGGGACTTATCGCCGTAATCGTGGCGTGCCCAGCACTGGGTTGCAACAACCGTACTTTCCATGACGCCATGAGATCCCGCCGGAGCTCCGTCCGCTGTGCCGCGATTTCTCGCGGCAGCGGATTTACGCCCCGGCGTTTCGCCTCCTCGCGCCACTCCCATACGTGCGCGAGGACTTTTGCCTCCAGATCCCATGGCGGCAATCCGGCAAGGAGGCTCGCTGCCTCACAGGAGACCGTGCGGTATCCTCGGACCACCCGGATGGCCATGACCCTTTGGGCCGCGCTCAACTGGCGGGCTGGCCGCAGCGCCACAGAGCGCGCCCATACAGGTGCCCCGTAGAGGGCCATGGACCGCACGACCCCCGCGTAGAGCCTCCGGCAGGAGGCGTTTGGACCCCCTAGATTGGGCAGGAGCCGCTTCAATGCAGCGCCCGCCCGCTCCAGTTTGGGAGCCAAACGTCGGAAATGCTCCACGAAGTTCCACCGGCTGTCGAGGACGAGTCCCAGGTACTTCATCGTCGACTCGACGCCGATAGAAACCCCTCCTACCGTTATTTGGGACCCCAACGGTGGCGCGTTCCGAGGACCATGAAAGCACATGGCCTCGGACTTGTGCAGGGCCACCTCGAGTCCCAATTGCCGGATCCTTTCGACGATTGTCGCAACCCCGCGTGCCGCTAATTCGGCCGCCGCCTGGTGCGACCTCCCCTGCGCCAGGACCAACGTGTCGTCAGCGTAGCACACTACGCTGACGCCGCTAGGGAGGTCGGCGCGCTGCACCCAGTCGTATCCGATGTCCCACAGATGCGGCCCCAGGACCGATCCCTGTGGGACACCGCACGACATCTCTTGCCGGTTCCACACTCCCTGGTGACCGGGGTAGATGACGGCCCTGTCCGTCAAATAGGCCTCGACCACACGACAGAGGTAGGTCGGCATCCGGTGATACCGGAGTGCCTCCCTGATGCAACTCCAGGGCAGGGTATTGAAGGCATTGGCGATGTCTAGGGACACCGCCAAGACGACCCCACCCTGGGCAACAGCATTCCCCGTCGTCAGGGCTCGCACACGCATGATGGCGTCCACCATAGAGCGCCCTCTGCGGAAACCAAACTGGCTCTCCGCCAAATCCGGCCCCACCCGCACCAGCTGGCCGACGAGGCGGTCTGCAATTACTCTTTCAAAGAGCTTGCCCACCTCGTCGAGCAGCACGATGGGCCGATAAGCGGACGGAGAGTCCGCAGGGCGCCCTGCCTTCCTTATGAGGACCAGTTTCCCCGTCTTCCAGCGAAGCGGGAACTGGCCCCTCTCCATGCATGCGCTTAGGAGCCCCCTAAGTCGAGGCCCGAGAGCCTCCAAGGCCAGGACCCAGGCCTTCCCAGGTAAGCCATCGGGTCCTGGGGCGGTATTTTTGGCATTAAGCCTGCGTACCGCCGCTCTCATTTCTCCCTCGGTCACCTCCGGAGCATCGTCGTCGTCGTCGGCGGTGTGGTCCGCATCAGGCACCGCAGTAGGCGGAGCCATAGGCGGGGAGGAGTGTTCCCCTCGCGAAGGGAACAGAGCGCTCACCACGTCCTCCATAAGCTGGGGCCGGAGACTCTGCGTTAGCGGGGGAGCCCATGGGCGGAGTTTATCCCGCACCACCTTGTACGGGCGTCCCCACGGGTCCCTGTCTAGAGTCCCCAGCGACTCCTCGCGGGCCAACCCCCTGGCCCGCAGGATCTCCGCTTGGAGGGCGGTCTTCGCTGCTCTGTACCCCTCGTATAGCTCCGCCTGAATGGCTTCCGTATCCGGAGGTTTGATACGGAGCCTGCGGTACCTGGTGTACCGGCGTCGCGCAGCCACGCACGCAGTGCGCAGAGCCGTCAGCTCCTGCGACCACCAGTACACCTGGCGCGAGGCACGTCCAGGCTGGACCCGGGGCATTGCCACGTCACATATGTCGGACATGGCCTCCCGGAACCACTCCGCCTCGTCGTTGATGTCGGCAGGCCTGTCCGGTGGTGACACCCAGGCCTGCACGATCGAGGCTTCCAGGAGGAGCTCCCGGTCCAGCTGCTTCAGCGCCCACCGCGGACCACTCGGGGCCCGTCGGACCGGCGCGTCCGAGGTCTGGGCGGAGACGTCGAACCGGATATACCGGTGATCGGAATAGGTCTCCACCCCCTCCATGACACGCCAGTCAACTACACGCGGCGACAGAGCGGGGCTGGCGAACGAGATGTCCACCACTGATTCACCCCGCATCCGCACACACGTGGGGACAGAACCCCGGTTTAGGACGACCAGGCCTGTCTCCAGGGCCCAGTCCTCCACCATCCTGCCCCGTGTGTCCGTTAACCGGGAACCCCAAGCCAGATTCTTGGCATTGAAGTCCCCGAGGACGAACACGGGGAGGGAACCAAACCCGACGACGACGTCTCTCAACTCCGCAAGGGAGTTGTGGAGCTCGGCAAGAGTTCGGTTCGGAGAGAGGTAGACCCCTACCACGACAATCTCCCCGAACCGTGCTGCTACGCAGCCCCGTCCTCTCTTGACGGCCTCGAGGGACGGGGTACCGGCGGCGGCCGACGAAATTAGGGTCACTGAGCCGCTCAGGTCCTCCACCCAGTCATCCCTGGGCGGGACAAAGTACGGCTCAGCGACCACGGCGATGTTAATCGACCACTGCGCCATGCTCTGGAGCAACAGATCCTGAGCGGCGGCGCAGTGGTTGATGTTCGCCTGGAGGAGGCGTAATGGGGCCATTAATGGCACTCCATGTCAGCCCCCTCTTGGGCCTCCTTCCCAGCCCCCTGAGAGGGGCCTGCCGCAGCGGCCACGGTGGCGGCGGCGACGACGGCGGTGTTGGAGGCGGCAGCGGCGGTGGCAGTGGTGGCGGCTGCGGCGGTGACGGCGGTGGCGGAGGGCTTGCCTCTGGCCCTGGCTTTGGTGGGTGGGGCGCAGGCCTTGCCCCCCATCCGGTGCTCGGCCGGCTTGCCAGCCGCCGCACATACGGCACAGTGCGGCGTGGCGTTGCAGGAGCCGGCCTTGTGCCCGGGCTGACCACAGCGGTAGCAGAGACCGCTGCGGTCCACCTCCGAGGTGCAATTCGCCTGCACGTGGTTGCCCACCTGGCAGCGGAAGCACCTCAGAGGTCTGGGTTCCAGCAGTTTCACCTGCGCGAAAACCCAGCCCACCAATAGCCGTTGGCCCTCCCCGGTTATTTTTCTGGCCGCCGACACGGGGCAGCTCACCATAACGGTTTGCAGCCCCGTGGAGTCAGGACGGATGGTGCCTGCCTTCACCTGCTCGGCAGAGCATCCCCCGGTCCTAACCACTGCGGCGACCACCTTCTCTTCAGTCGCGGAGTCGTCCAGGCCCGTGATGCGCATGCTAGCGCATTTGGTGGGCCTGGACACTCGGACTTCGTCCGCATTTAGTGACGCCCTAAGCCTTTCGGCCAGGGCGTCAGCGGCCGGGCCACTAGCCCTACCGGGGACCTCCACCATTCGGGCCCCAGTCGCCGTCACCTTCATTTTGAGGCCTTTTGCTGCGCCGAGCTCCTCCAGGCGCACCGCCTCACCCACCTTCGCCATCACCGTCCTATAGGACACGCCCTTCTTTTCCGCATCCGGCTGTAGTGTGATCACTACAGCTGCGGAATTCGGGGCGCGGAGCCTAGCCGCGGCGGTGCGCTCCATGCGCCGCTGCCGCCTCTCCCTCTTTTTGGCCGCCCTCTTTGAAGAGGCTGACAGCACCTAAAGCGCGGTGACTGTCGGACTGCATAGAAAAGAAAGAGAAGCGCTATGACACAACGCTGGTAATTTATTGCAAAATATGAAGTAATTCTCTATTTACAAAAAATCGATGGATTGGACAAAAAAATTAAAACACTATTATGCTAATATGTTGCTTGTAGAATAATCTGATAAAAAATCATATATTAGTATGGTTTTAATCGTTAAAATACATTTTTAGATGTAACTTTGTGATTTTTTTCTATCGTATCAAATTAGTTGTATTATGTTTTCAATACACTATCTACCTAGCATATATTCTTAAGAATATCATATATTATTCTGATTTTGTTTACTGCAGTGGATCATATACTTTTAGGCATTATAAAACTTACAAAATTTGCGTTTAGATCCTGTAGTCTCCTTAAATGAAACCGATACATCTAAAGGAGCTTTATATTTTTACCACCAAAAATAACAAATCAATGTGTCTTTTCATTTTATTTTTATTAAATGGTAAGGAAAGCCGATTTCGACTATTCTGCCAATGACAACCACTGTTACCAAGGGGTGTTACCGGGGTCGCGGGAAAGTACGAAAGGCCCCTGGCAACACAGGCAATGGAAGGAACACGGGTGGGTTTTAGTCAGTAAGAGTCTGACACACCCTCCCGCTCCGGCCAGAGCGGGAGAAGTTATTTGATAATTTCCCACCCAAAAAAAAAAGCCTTTTTCCAACTACGTCGAGGTTGGCTTCCAGCCTAATCGGATACAGCTGAATACCAGAAATTTACATGGAGCGACTGCAAACTGATCTGAAAGAAAGAAAGAAAATACGTTTATTTGCGGTAAACATAACGCAAATAAAAACAACACGAAATAACGAGTTGGGCGATAATAAGCGTCACATCCACGCTAAACGGCCATCGCTCCGCATAATGCTGCTACCCTATGCGAGACAGAACTCCAGCGCTGGTTTTCAGGGACAGCTAGCGTTGACGTGATGACGTCAACCGGTCTAAGAATGACAGCCGAGACCAACGGCTAACGTGATTTACGAGCCACGGAGAAATCATAGTATGTTAAGGTCACCCATCAACGGACCGACCTCGGCAAGCGCTAAGCTTTTTTAGTCACGAGCCGCTCCACCGTTAGGGTATACCCCAACTCCCTAACCAAATATAATAAATCTAACTAAAAAATATAAAGTCACATAATGATAATAAACTGCAATTTTATTGAGCAAACATCAAGCTCCTGACGTACAATCCCTGTAATTCAGCACATCGACCCTTATTTACACTTATACAGACTTCCAAAAGAGCACTTTATGTGGGAAACGTGCCCAAACTCCGACTCCAAAGTACCACAAAAGGTACCATGAGAATAATGGTACCTATTATAGTAACTGGTCAGTGAATCTATCACTGGTTATTAACAATTTGTTGTATGAGAGCGCGTTTGGGAAATTTGCAGCTGATGAATGGTGGAAAACAAAGGCTTGAATAAAAAAAGTACTTTATGTCCGCCATTGTGATTATTGGGAAAAAATATCAGCAATGCTATAACAAAAACAACAACATCTAATTGATTGTATTTGAGGTAAGAAATAAATGATGCACATCATATTTAACAACAGAGCTCGCATTGCAGGTTTAATTTGATCCGAGATTTTAATAAACTTTTGCAGGTTCTTATCATTTTTAAAAGAACCAGGGTTCATAAAAAGCGCAGTTAATACTTTATTTTACGTTTTCAAAAGAAAGTTTTTCGTCACCACAATATTTTCATGCCATCGCGTCTATTGAAGGAATTATTCAAAATCTTAAAATACTCCGCTTTTTCGGCTACGAGACATGAATAATAAAAAGTTGAGATCTTTTCTTCGTAAAAACGCTGAGATTTGTAGGGTTTGGCGAAATAACGAAATGTTAACTGTTATAGCGTCATGCTGGGAACCATGAATTGACTACAATATGGTTTTGACTGGATATTTTTTCGTTAGCAGACTCTATCCTTACATATGTACATGCTTCTAACTTCCCGTTTTCCGGTTGCTAGCTATGTACCCAATATGAAACTATTTAGTTTAATTTAAATATTTTTGAATTTACAATTCAAGGAGGCGGAAATATTGTAGAAAACTTGAAAGAAATAAAGAAAGAAAAAATATTTATTAGGACAGGAGATCACAAATTAAACTAAAAACACTCATAGAAACATAAAAAAAAAACAAATGTTCCTGCATGAAATAAACTTGATGGAATCACTGAAAAGGTCCAGAGCGTCGTCGTATCGATGGTTGCATGGCGGTTGTCTTCTGATGACAGACATGATGTCATCCAAGCCACTATCGTACCACTTCCACGAGGAACTGCCGTATTCCGGCACAATACTGATGATATTGAAGCTGCTGAACCACTAATCGTAAGAAATCATTCCAGCGCTGATTCGTTTTCTCCCCTACCAATCGTTTTTTCTCCTGAAACTTTTATTTTGTTTATGTGTATGTATGTATCTATCTATGTATTAGTATATATTTTTGATTTTCGAGTTATCTATCCCTTATGTTGCACCTGCCATGTTTTGTCTCTGCATCACCTAAAGGTTGGCTGGTAGAAAACGCCTCAGGCATTAAGTCCGCCTTTGTGCAGTATTTTTTTACTTGTGCATAAAGTTTTAATATATATAATATATTAAAATAAATAATACGGTGACCTAGTAAAGGCTCTTCTGCGCCGTTAAACTCATAATAATTCATAACAATCGACCACGCAAACCTGGATACCTATAACCAAGGACAGTATTAAAGTCACATGCATGAAAGATTCCAGCACAAAAATTACACACGGGCGACCTTAGGAGCATCGCATTATCTTGTCATGGCTGCTTATTACGAAGACAGGTCCTCACGATGATTTTCCTTGGATAATGATTGTTTATAGGCAGTAATAGGCAGTAATAGCCAGTTAGCCTTTGTACTAACTATCTGGTGTTGTTCTAGAAAATGATTGAGGTTAATGCAAATTCAAAAGATAAGAGGCAGTCCGACATTGGTTAAGGTGAAATGGTTTTGGTTTTTACATACTATTTGCTATGTTAGGGACTTTATCCGTAGTTTAGGTTTAAGCTGGAAGCGAAATACAACTTGATGGGTGTTAAAAACTATGCGCAGAGATAGAAAAAGGACGTTTTCTATCATTTTGTTGGTATACTGGCATGTGCTAGCTAACATATGGCAAGTGTGTAATTTAATCTAATGTTTTGTGTTTCGTAATGTTAATTACTTTGCATACGATTTGTATAGAATCAAGTTTATATAACTAAACAGACAGACGTGCTGCTGGGGAGTTTGTTCCACCACTTCTTCTTTCCAACTAAAGCACTAGGAAGTGGTGAAGGGCGGGCATTTTTGGGGGACTATCTTATGTAACTTTGACGTTCGAAAAGTGCTGATTTTCAGCCTAGTTTCAATTTGATTCATCATTGCGAGTCGTTTCCTACATAATTGATTTAATAGGAGGCCTTAAAGGACTGTAGGTCAGGACACGGTATTGTCAAATACAAAAAAAAAAACTATAAAATTGCGTACCCTATGTATATTTTTGGCAAGTTTATTGCCGTCAACTAAACACAAATCCAGACTCTGGGCTACTACTGAAAAATTCCAGACGGAAATACCCAATAACACTTTGCCCGGGCCGGGAAACGAACCCAGGACCTCATGCTTGCGACCACTAGACCAACGAAGTATTTTTCTATTGTCATTGACAAAATGCTAACCCGAAACATAATCCAGTACATACTTTGTTCTCTTTGAGCGGTATCTAAGCGTTCAGTCCAGGCCTGATAATGCGGCTTTTGTTATGTAATCCGTCACCATTGTTTGGCACAGACGTTCTAGATAAGACAGATAAGCCCTTGTACGTTTATATTTTTCTGCCCGTATTTCAAAACTAATGATTTTAATGAATGAAGCCCTATTAGCGATTATAAGCGATATAGCTGTCATACTCGGTAGCGATACTGGTAGCCGCGCTACGAGGCGCCTGGGGGACAACCATCACCTCATATAGCAGTATTATTTCAATATTACTTCAGCGTGAGAAAAAGATGGAGCTATAAGTCCTGTATAGCTCCATCACTTTCCCACTGTGAAGTAATATTATAATAATACTGCTATAAGAGGTGATGGTTACCCACCCCCCAGCACTCTCAGGCAATATCGCCTACCGAGTGCGATAGCGATATCGCCTACCGAGCGCGACAACGATATCGCTTATATTATCTGAACAGGCCTTAAGCTCGATTTATGATCTGATTCTGAAAATGTATAATTATTTTTTAAAACACTTTCGCTTGGTAATTTAGTAACAACTGATACTTCAGGGGGGTAACCATCACCTCTTATAGCAGTATTATTGCAATATTACTTAGCGTGAGAAAGAGATGGAGCTATAAGTCCTGTATAGCTCCATCACTTTCCCTCTGTGAAGTAATATTATAATAATACTGCTATAAGAGGTGATGGTAACCACCCAGATGTCAGAATCTTTAGTAAAGCGTCATCCGATACTAGGTTAATATCAAAAGCATAAGACTTTTTATTGAAAAACGTTGGCATAGTAACAAGAAAGTGTTGAAAAACGAACGTTTGCAGTAAGAGCTCTTTAATTCTTCACTGTCTATTTTTGAATCGATTATTATTTCATATTTAATTCAATGTTTAATAAAAAGAGATACTGAGATTTTTTTTTAGTCTTAAAAAAAATATGACGATATACTGAACACTTTAAATCCCGGTCAATTGTCATATAGACGTCTAGACGCTTCAATATCAGAATTCGCTGGAAGCACGATTCTATTTTATGAGATCTTTAAAAAAAACATGAGCTTTTTTTTGTTCATATATTGTGAAGTTATTGGGGAGTACCCAGTAGAAATAGTCGCGACTTACGAGTTGTAGATCGTAAGTTCGAACCCAGACAGGCACTTTGTCTAAATTATTTCATCACCACTGCTCTCAAAACGGTAAAGGAAAACATCGTGAGAAAACCGGAATGTCCTAGAACCACACTGGGCCCGCGTGGTGGATTACGGCCCCTCTCACCGAGAGTAGGCCTGTGTCCCAGCAGAGAGAACATTATAATAGGCTAATTATGTATATGAACATAGGGGTACCGTATCACCCAGTTACTGGGTTGTGGAGGTCAGATAGGCAGTCGCTTTATGTAAAATACTGGTATTCAGACGAAGCCGACGAAGGTATGGAAGTAGCAGTTTCAACTTTTATTAAAATTAACAATTAACAGACAAAAAAGTCTTTTGACATTTTGCTAACCCGTTCTTTTAAGACGCTGACAACACCTAAACCGCGGTCACTGTCAGATTGCATAGAAAAGAAAGAGAAGGGCGATGACACAACGCTTGTAATTTATTGCAAAATATGAAGCAATTGGCTATTTACTCAAAATTGAGTTGAGTAATCGAAAATATAAAACAACCAAGTTCTGCATTCAAATAAGACGTTCTTGTTATTAATTAAATACGTAACGTATGTTGATATTTAATACATATATTTTAGATTAGAACCCAAGGTAAGAGGTTAGTTTAACGTTAGTTTGTATCGAGATTCTTTCAAAACGTGTTTTGGTAACAACCAAGTTCTGGGAAATATGTTCAAAATTAACATATACTTTTTCCGCTACCACAAACTATACAGATTTGCCAATTGTTTTTCTTAAGAGAAGCCTATTTTGGTCAATTGGGTCTTGTCAGCGCCTTAACAATAAATAATTTTAAATCAATCCCACAGCAGTGATAGCCTAGTAGAGTGACCGTCGGACTGCAAAGTCATAACTCTTGAGTTCGAAGCCAAGGCATGCACCTCTGACTTTTTGGATTCATGTGCGTATTGTATAATTAAAACTTGCTTATAAAAAAACGGTGAATATGCATGAGAGATATTCTCGATGGTGGTGGCGTGTGAAGCCAAGTCAGAGGCCAATCACCGAGGCCCCCGAAACACAGGCAACGGAAGGAATACGGGTGGGTTTTAGTCAGTAAGAGTCTGACACACCCTCCCGCTCCGCCCAGAGCGGGAGAAGTTATTTGGTGAAAAAAAAGAGAGGCCAATGGGCGGCATACACAAAAATAAAAAATAAAGAAGAATCAAACCCACCAAAAACAAGCGTGATTACACTGAGTGCCTATAACATAATTCACTTTATTTTATCAACCCTGAAACAAACGAGAGTGCATTGTCAACACTTCGGCCACTTGACAATGGACTGTATGGTACTTTGTCCAATTAATTAAAACACAATCAAGTTATAACCAGCAATCATTTTCGAAACCCGTTTGTTTAATAAAACATCGAGTGTATCGTTCCTAGGTGAATGGAAGCACAATGGAGCAATTGAACGGTTTCTGAAACATTGTTAATTTGTTTTGTATGGAAGTTCTGTTCATTTTATTATACGTATGTAACATTGCCTAGCGCTGGCAATATTTCAAGTTTCGTACGCAGTATCGTGTTACTTTTTCGAGTTCATCTGACATCGGCAATTTTCGGGGAGTCTGTGGAAACTACTAGGCTCTAAGCAATATCTGTCTAAAAGTATCTTACGAGTATTGACGTTCTATTGTTAAAGACTACCTCGTTGATAGTAGTCGGAAGTGCTACTGCTGATCACGAGGACCTGGGTTCGATTCCCAGGTCGGGCAAAGTGCTTTTGGGATTATCCATCTGGAATTTCTCGATAGCAGCCCGGAGTTTAGATTGGTGCACGATTGATGGCAATAGGCTCGCCCCTTATTACATGTAAGTACACCTCTGCCTGCATGCCGTGAAAATGGTTTCGTGGGGCATAGTTTTAAGTACAATATTTTTATACACTATCAATAAATAAATAATAATAACCCTTTGCTGATGTTATATTATTTATTTACATTTAATTAAAACGGTACAACACAAATTACATTAATTAACATAGAAAAAAATATTAAAGATACGTAGTAGCTTGTCAGTTAAACTTTACGTAGTAACTCAAAGAGTGATGTGACACAATTTCTCGATATAATAACTAGGCAGGCGTATATTATAAGTTGGGGGATTACATCGCTGATAAAAATGCTTGGCTCAGTACTAGTCCTGCTCCACAACCACAACCAATTGATTAACATTTGAAATTACTGTTAGAGCTGCTGAAGATTGTAAGACTATTCTTTGCATTGTATTAACTCAATTTGCTTTGTATTATCATATATTATTGAATTCCGGAAAAAAAAATTACTTCATCCTATGCGTTTGGTTTTTAAACCATTTTATATAATTTTATTAGGGCATTAAATTGACTTATTCACCTCAAAGTTTGATTCGTCTGACCACACAACATTTGACCACTCTTCAGCGGTGAAAGTTCGTTGTTTTAAGGCCCATTTATACCGAGCTTTGTTGTTGGTGTTGGAGAGCCATGGCTTCTTCCTAGCTTTACAACCTTTCAGACCAGCTTCCTGAAGTCTTCTACGAGTAGTTCGAGCAGAAATTAATTTCTTAATTTGTTCTGACAACTCAGAAGCGAGCTCAGTAGATTTGGTTTTCTCCCATACTTACCGTGAACGAGCGAAATTTGTAAGGTGCTCAATACTTTTGGCCAAGGTTGTGTAACCGCATAGCACAGGTGTGAGTACTATGTACAATAGAACTACCATTTTTCGGGTAATATGTCTTTCATTGACTTGAATGTACCCTGGCGGCTGAGGGTATGTCATGCTCACTCAGATGTCTCGCTGATGGTGGCGCGTGTGTTGGATCATTTAGCTCCCTTCAAAATGGTTGAGCTGAATGGTGCGGATCCATGCGTCATGCTCGTGAACGGGCGCTGTCAGTCGAGACTGGTCAGCTCTTAGCTGCCACGGCTTATTTTAATTATTTACTTTTGAATTATTTGTTTCTATTTGCTGTTCTATGGACGCGTTTTTTTACATCGTCCTCACATTTAGTTATAAATTCAACATTAAAGATGTAAAAATATTTTTGTAACATTATAATTGAAAAGAGTGTCCGTGGAGTTTCTTGCCCGTTCTTCTTCATGGGCAACTAGCTTCATATTTCTGACTGACCGACTCCTTGAAAAATCAAAAGTGTCACAAGCATAAAATGTTTTCATAATTATGCTGTTGATAGTTGACTAGAGTCACCCAACTTAATTAATTGCCGGCAGTATCGTTTGGAGGTGTCACTTGACGCTGGGTACCGTACGGCTCGACGCGTCCCGCGTCGAACATCAAACAACAGGCACGGTTGATTGCGCACAGTATTTTTTACTGAAAAAATATTTTCATTCCTGAAGCTGGTAGGTTGCAGACTTTTTAAAATAGTTAGCCTACAATGTTCTCACTGCACACAGGCCTCCTCTCAAAGTCAAATCATTTATTTCAAATATACACACAAAAGGCTCTTTTGAACGCAGAAAAATATAATTGATTCTAGTTGCCCCTTCTAAAAGGTAGTGTCGTATGGAGAAGAATAGGCAAGAAACTCCACCGTTACTCCTTCAAAATGTTTTACAATCTTTTGTATACATTAGTTATACCATTATATGTGAAGACGATGCACCTAGAATAAAATTACAATACCACAATAGGTAAAAAGAATAAAAAATGAACGACAGATTAATTATGTGATAGATACATGGTGCTCACATATTTACAAACATTGTAAAAGTAATAAGTCAGGTGAGAGAGTGGGCCGTAATCCACCACGCGGGCCCAGTGCGGGTTGGTAGATGTCACATGTCATAAAACGTAACACCGTGACTGTTATAACGGAAGCGTTAGACAGCATTTACTTATGTATGTTTGGAGGTCCATCTTTAGTACTGGTCATGGTGTAAATTTTTGAATTATATTGCATCTACTGTCAGCTGTGAAGTTATTACCAGCCGCACGGGTTGAGCGAAGGTTAAGCCAACCTTCGCTCAACCGCTTACCACGCTTACCACGGTCGGTTCGTGGATGGGTGATCATCAATTAAAAAAAAACCTAAATATTTTTATTTCACATTCATGGGCACTTATGAAACGTCAGAAGCTAGGTGCATAGTTCCAATTAGTCGTTTCCTATGGAGAAGAGCAGTGGTGGCCCAGTGGTAACGGCCGCGACTTAGGTACGAGTTGTAGGTCGTAGGTTCGAACCCGGACAGGCGCTTTACTTTGTGTAAATTATTTCATCACCACTGCTCTCAAAACGGTGAAGGAAAACATTGTGAGAAAACCGGCATGTCCTAGAACCAAAAATTCGAAGACATGTGACATCTACCAACCCGCACTGGGCCCGCGTGGTGGATTACGGCCCACTCCCTCTCACAGAGAGGAGGCCTGTGTCCCAGCAGTGGGAACATTATAGGCTGATTATGTATGGAGAAGAGCCGGCAAGAAACTCCACGGTTACTCTTTTAAAAATAATTGGCTTTTACAAAGTTTTCAAATTACAGTGTTAATAGGTATGGGAGGACAGTGTAGGCCTGTCGAGATGTACCAGGTACTTAACAGTAAAAAAAAGATTACATATCGAAGACCCCTCCGTGCCTCGGAAAGTACGTTAAACCATTGGTCCCAGCTGTCATTCGTAGATCTTTGACAAAAGCTCAAAAGACTGACAACCAGTCTTACCTAGAGGTATCATGTTACCCAGTGCTTAATTGGGTTGTGGAGACCAGATAGGCAGTGAAATACTGTACTGGTATTTAGTTGCATTCAGTAAGACTGGAAGCGGACCTTAACATAGTTAAAAGGGATGGGGCATAGGGAAAAAAAGGCTAGGCAGATGGTCAGCTGTGAAGTTTACTTTTATTAGTTAATAAATAAATAGCGCGGTGCACACCTCTCTGTAACCTATCTAAACATTATCATCATCATCAGCCTAAAGTAGTCTACTGCTAGACATCGGCATTGTAGGTTTGAGAGGTAATGAAGAGGCTGATACACTAGCAAAATTAGCGGTCATTCAAGGTCAAGAGTTTTGTATAGTACAGTATTTAGAACAGTTATGCTATTGCAAAACAATTTGTTATGATAGGTTTAAGGAGTACTTTGATGTGCTGCTGGGGAGTTTGTTCCGCCACTTCTTCTTCCCAGCTAAAGCACTAGGAAGTGGTGAAGGGCGGGCATTTTTGCGGGACTGTCTTATGTAACTTTGACGTTCGAAAAGTGCTGATTCTCAGCCTAGTTTGAATAAATGACTTTTGATTTTGACTTTGATGAACGAAGTAGGGAAAAGGGTATCTGGTATAAAACTATTCAATATCAGCCTCCTCCAATATTGTGGGTGTGGTGCTATCAGGGAAATGAGTAGGTATCATATCGTTCTGCTTCACAGATTACGCTCTGGTCACTACCCATCCCGCAAGTTTGGTTATTTGATGAATAAAATGAGTTCTCCCAATTTTGAAATATGCAGAACGGTTGAAGATGCTCACCATCTACTTATGGAGAGTACTAAGACAAAGAAGGAAAGAGTAGAATAAAAATAAACGAATAAGATATTGGTCCCTAGGTAAAGTTTTAGCGCAGCCTTCACCTGACATGAAAAGGTGCGGGCTTGCGGACGGTGAGCAATGGGTAGCTCACCATCTGGTAAGGACCAGGCCCTGGGCGACGGCGCGTTGTATTCCACGCGCGCCTCAAAGAGATGTCGTCGGCACAAATGTAGAAGTCCACTAGGGCCGATGCCTGCCGGGGTTGCGGGAAGGTACTAAAGGGTCACGGAGGCCCCTGGCAACACAGGCAATAGGAAGGAATACGGGTGGGTTTTAGTCAGTAAGAGTCTGACACACCCTCCCGCTCCGCCCAGAGCGGGAGAAGTTGTTTGATGATTTCCCATCCAAAAAAAAAAAAGTTATGATCATCAGCCTAAAGCAATCTACTGCTAGACATCGGCCTCTCCAATCGCACGTCATTTAACTCCAACCTTAATAAAACTAGTAGTTCTGCGAACAGTAGACCCCGCGACCACAGACTTTTTCGCAACAATTAATATACCACTAAAATTATTTAAATCGGGATATATACCATGTGTTTTGTTAAGCCCCGCGCGACACCGATGCGTCGTCAAACAATAGAAAGTGAATTGTGGCTCATTAGCTGTCCTTGACCGATTAAAAACATGGTAAAGAAAAATTATGAGTAAAAATATGTTGGCCAGCTAGAAAAATTACCTAATAGGTTATATTTGGCAGAGGTAACGCTGCAGTCTAGTTTTCTGATGAGAAGATGGTCCCAGGTGCATCATCAATCTTCACCTAGTAGGGCCGATTCCACTGGTGGAAATCTAAAACTGAGCAATTTACTGCATTGTCAGGAGCTATTCTGCTCATCACGCCGAAGATCGTCATCGGATCTTCACCAAATTTCTATTAGACTAACTTAAAGTTACCTTTCAAATAAAAAAGAACTACCGAAATCGGATCTCATAAGGCGGAGATATCCAGTAGCCCCTTTTGTGCCCCTTTTTGGAGGAAGTACCCCTCCAATCAAAATTCTGACGACAAATTCTATAAATTCGTAAAACCTGTAAGTATACCAAGTTTCGTCCAGATCGGGTGTAAAATACGACCTGTGGAAGAGTACCAACAGACTGACAGAGGAGAGCAAATTTTGCCAGACTTGAAGCAGAGACAGTCAATTATGAAATAGAAAGAAACCATAAAAAAGGGAAACGAATAGTGATAAGTAGCTAACACCCATCAAAGGTAATCATTTAGCCGTCGGCACTTCATAGTAACATTTATATCGATATGATAAACTGTCTTCGGATTTATTGCCACATTTTGTTCCCTGGAGGAAATATAAATCTATTCTATCATTTCTTACTTCGGCGCCGACTTTGTATCGTTTCCTTCCACACATTCTGCCAGCGGCGATAATTTACTACTTATAGTCGTTGGAATACCACGTAACGATGAAAATAGATTTTAAGACGCCTGTGATGACTAGTGTTGAATTTAGTCAATTATTATTATATTACATAATTATTTTCTGTATTTTGTCTATCTCCTTTATTTTATTTATATACTTAAAAATTGCCTCGTTGGTCCAGTGGTCGCAAGCGCTACTGCTGAGCATGAGGTCCTGGGTTGGATTCCCGGGTCGGGCAAAGTGTTTTTGGGTTTTTCTATCTGGAATTTCTCAGTAGCAGCCCGGAGTCTGGATTTGTGCCCGGTTGATGGCAATAGGCTCGCCCCTATTACATGGGACTTAAAGACATAACTGGCGAATGTGGGTGTAGTACAGGTACAACCCTGCCCAACCCTTCGGGGAAACAAGGCGTAATGTTATGTATGTTACTTACAAATTTCATTTTCAAATATTTTTTATTAAAAACATTAAAAAATATAAAAAATAGTAGGCCACCAGTATCAGGTACAGGGTCCGAGCTACTGGCGGTCAGAGCTCCAGAAAGAGGAACCTCCTAATAATGCGAACCGTATCCAGAAGTACCGCTTTCTAATTCAAGCAGCCCTTGATCCAGCTGTCCAACGAGAGGCTCCTCAGATTTTGGTCGAGGCTCTTTATTCATCATCATCATCATCATTCCAGCCGAAAGACGTCCACTGCTGGACATAGGCCTCCCCCAATATTGGGAGGGTTTGCCATAATCGCCACGCTTGGCAGGCGGGTTGGCGATCGCAGTATGGTGTTAAAATGCATAGAGAACGCTGCTGCCCATTCTCTAGTTAGTCCCTTAGTCGCCTTTTACGACACCCATGGGAAGAAATGGGATGGTGCTATTCTTTACGTCCGACACCACACGGAACTCTTTATTATAAAATCTTAAATTCATTCATTCATTCATTCATTCATTCATTCATTCATTCATTCATTCATTCATTCATTCATTCATTCATTCATTCATTCATTCATTCAGTGACCTAATCACAGCCTAATTCAGCCTAAACCACTAGTGATCCCCTGAAATTTTGCGAAAGTGAGCATTAAGTAAGAATTTCTAAAAATTCGTCACCTAAAGGGGTGTTAAACAGGGGGATGAAAGTTTGTACGGAAATGCGTCATTTTTGCCGATGGAAAATTCCATCGGGCACACGGCTTGTGTATCTATTACGGTTATGGGTTAAGTTCACGGTCAATGTGAAGTACCTACTTGAACATATTGTCCTCAAATGACATAGAGGTATGACAATATTTTCAACAGAACTTACTAGTGTCTAGTACCGATTGTTATCGATTTAAATACCCTCCATTGACAATTAAATGTATGTAGTCTGAACCCTAGACCCGTACCCTGGGGTACAAATAAAAAATTTAAAGATAATTTTGCGATTACTTTTTTATTACTGACCGATTTTTTTGCGCTACCGCATATTTAAGTAGGGGGTAACGTCGAAAGGTTAGTCGGCCGCAAGTCTTGTTAGCGTCTGGTCGTGGTACGCTGCGATTTGGAAACACCAGTACCTCTGGGTACACCCTGGTTGCCGACGCATCTTCAAATAAGTATTGGGAAAAAGCGGTCATCAGATACTCCAATCCCTTCCGATTAAAAATCTGAGACATGTTCGTTATGTCGAAGCTCAAAAGACCGTAAATCACGAACTAAAATTAAATGCGATAAATGTAAAATGTGTATATTTAGATCACCAAAAAAAATCTTAAATGGTTAACTAAACTTATTTTTATAAAGATTA
Organism: Atethmia centrago; assembly: GCA_905333075.3. Classification (NCBI taxonomy): domain Eukaryota; kingdom Metazoa; phylum Arthropoda; class Insecta; order Lepidoptera; family Noctuidae; genus Atethmia; species Atethmia centrago. The sequence goes on from HG995375.1 coordinate 6,859,325, forward strand.
ATTGTTACTTAGAAGTAGCCTTATGTTAGTGCCAGAAAAGTCTATATAAGTTGATAATAAATTTTGTAGTAATGACGTTTTATTTCTTAATTTTTATTAGGGTATTCCAGTGCCCCTGGGTAGTTACTTAAGTTTTTTTATGCGTACGGTTCTAGGGTTAAAAGCATTTAAAAATATGCTTTTAAAATTACTTTAGGGGTTGTTTTTTGCAATCCAATACTCACTATAGTAAAAGCATCGTATTGCAATCATTAATCCGCTAGGAAAGCTAGGTAGGCAGAAAACGGGTAGGTATCTCTCCATGCTTATTTTTTACTGGCCTTAAAATGCGCGAGGACTGCAAAATGCCCAGCAAATCGATCAATCCACTAACTGCAATATTGTCGGCCATTTTGCCATGACGGTTCTGGAGTGGCGACCACGTACCGGAAGACGCAGCGTTGGATGGCCTTTGATGACTTGGTGAAGGCCGCAGGAATCCGCTGGATGCGGGACGCACATAACCGGTCGAGATGACGGTGCTTAGCCCGGCCTATGTCTAGCAGAGCACGTCTTTCGGCTGAAATTATTATGATGATGATAAGCCAGCGAGACTAAATTCGGAAATATGTGATAAAATGTTATATAAAGAGGTACATAAGTTATCAAACTGAAAATATAAGTTATTTTCAGTTTGATAACTTATGTACCTCCTGTATCCGGGTAAAACTGGCTCAAAACTGCATAAAATAGCTTAAAACAAATATCAAACAGTTTAATTTAATATCTTTCTCAAAGTTATCTCGTCTGAATTTCAGTGTTTCTGGCAGTTGACTTTAAGACTGCAGTTTTACTTGTGATATTACAATTGCATTTTAGTTCCCTTCCGACAAAAGTCCGGGAGACATCAACGACCTCATCGTCCTTCAATGAGGTCGTTGATGTCTCCCAAACTTCGGTCGCTTTGTTTTGAATTTGCTCGTGTTTTGTTGTCCTAGTCCCTGTAGTAGTTCTCAGGTCCTAAGGCAGTATATTATGTACCTTTGCAAATCCATAGTTGTCCCATTGACCGCCAGACTCCGGATACCTAAGTTCCTAGATTATGCACCGATGGTGTATCACGTGACATTTCAGAAGTTAAATAGCTAACGAAACTTCGTTTTTCAAAAGTTCCTTCAGTGTGTGTCTATATGAACTATGTTCTAAACCAAAAACTCCACAGAAAGAAAGAAAGAAAAAAAAAGAATCTAAAAAAATCCACGTCTTCGCGAAATCGCCACACCTTGTTCTTCATAATTATTATAACAGCGGTAGAACAAATCCAATTGGTACGAAAATTACGGTCAATCCCTCAGGGTGTAATAAAAGTTGGTATATCCGCATTGTTACCCAAAGCTATCCACCGAATTAAACTTTTGCGTAATTTTTCCGTTTATAATTTTCTGCTCGGCCCAAGTAATTGTTTTCTTACATTTTACGTAAATTATATTTAGATTACTTAAAGAACAAAACGGATTTAGTTTTCTTTTACTATAGCAGAGCAGTTATTATGAGTGCACGGTTTCTTCACCATTCATCATCATTTCAGTTGAAAGATGTCAACTGCTGGACATAGGCATCCCCTAAGCACCGCCACTTCGACCGGTTCTGTGCTTCCCGCATCCAGCGGATTCCTGCGGCCTTCACTAGGTCATCGGTCCACCTTGTAGGAGGTCTTCCAACGCTACGTCATCCAGTACTACTTCTCCAGTATTTTTTTTATTTCAGCTAATCAAAGTACTGGCTCAAATTATCTATACAATTTTGCCATTTTGATGGCAGTTTGTCCCTTTACTGTAGAAGTCTGCTGGACGGGAGGTGATGAAGTCAGCGAAAGCGTTTTGTACTGCCTCTCGGGTGTTGAATTTTTTCCCACTAATCAATAATTGTCTAAATTTTGAAAAAGTAGAAATCTGTTGGGGCAAGGTGCGATTTGATGGTTATTTGAATTTCGAATTGCGCGCTAATCCACAGATAATTAAATCTGAAAATGCTGGTTATAGAATATCCAATTACATAGGTAAAGACTTATTATTAAGAGACCACTATCAGTTTTATCCTATGGCAGTCTGTTGCTGACAAAAACCACATGCTGCAACTCGAAGGGTGTCATGTCACCCACACAATCGACGTTGCATCAATGGTTGCATCGACGTTGATCTGTGGAATTTCATAGTACGGGGTGGCCCGTACTATGAGATTCACCTTACGATCGTCGATCGAATCTGATTGTGTGAATGAAACATCACCTACTATCAAAACAAGAACTCCTTTTGCTATGTTCACATATGTCTTGACATGTTGTCTATACAGCTTTTTATTTGTTCTATATCGCCTTCAGTAATACAGCGATATCGTGTATATAAAAATAAAATTTAACTCAATATTATGAAATATTTTTTTTATATATACACGAAATTAACCCACAAAACGAAATCAAAAGTAGGCACGAAACAAATTGGGGGCATATTTTTTATTACTTTTTATTTCGTTATTATTAGTTTTAAGTAAAAACAAATACTCTAGTTTGTTTCTAATAAGTAGTTAATATTTTTACTTTCCTTATGATTTTTATTACATGCTTGTCCTTTGACTCGTAACTCGTATCAACAAGTCAGACCGTCACACTTACACTTACATTAGTCTATATCTTGAAAACTAGAGAACCAATTTTGATGAACTTGCACTGTTCCCTCTTGGTATGTTGAAATAAATGTAAGTCAATAAAAAAAAACTGGTCGCAATACGATTTATAGTTTCGGAGAAATGCGTGGACTAACAACATACACCTATATTTTTTTTTATATATTTGTTTGGAAGTCTTTATAAATTATTAGCATATGTAAATATATTGCAGTTCCAATAATATTACATACATATGGATCGAATTGATAACCTCCTTTTTTTTAAAGTCAGTAAGAACACAACAACATTTTCTAGATGCCCTTTAGGGAGTCTGTACATGAACCTGTGTTAATATAAATTATATTTGGAACGTAAGTTTCATAAGGCAGAGTTAATAAATAACATTTTAGTTTCATTGAGATATATACCGCTCTGATGAGCATCTTTACTAGGGATATCTGCCAAGTATCCTCTAGGGATATTCGTCGGTGTACGAGTATTTACATATTGTGTAGATAGAATGTTTTCTAACGTGGAATTTGATACTTTTATATGTACCTAAAGCGTAGGTTTTCCAATTTATATATATGTCACGGTTATTATCTAACCAACCAGTGACAAAGTGAACTTTAAGCGATTGTTTTTATTTTCTTATTTTTAAAACATACATACATAATCTCACGCCTTCTTCCCATGGGGGTAGGCAGAAACTATAGAACGCCACCTGCTACGCTCCTTACATACTTATTTTGCTTCGTTTACTTTCATACATCTAGCCATACACGCACGCCAGCAGCGAGTACTACGCACCTGACCTTTTTGAAGAACATCATTAATGAGGTCACTATATGTGTATGTGAGGATGAATGAAAGGTGACTAACAAAAGGTATTTAAAAGGCAGATGTGAGTGGAAATGCCGGGAGGGGACGCTCCAGAAAGACATATAGTGATCTTATTCTTAAAAAGACTGTCTAATTGGCTGGAGTGATGCCAGACGTACGGATTTATCGTCACTAGTTGAGGATATATAAATACCTACAACTCATTCACCTGCAACATAATTTTACCCTTATGTCTTAGCTGTGAAATGAGGAGTCTTTATCGGTATTAAAGTGTAGTTTCCGATCCCCATCTTTCAACCTTCCCTTCCAAAATACTTTTCAATTAAATGCTTTTTTAAATCACCCATGTCACCCCAACACCAACTCCACACTGTCACCACAGCGACCATCGTCACTTGTTGAGGAAATATAAATACCCACGACTCATTCACCTGCAACATAATTTTAACCTTATGTCTTAGCTGTGAAACGAGAGTGAGTCTTTATCGGTATTGAAGTGTAGTTTCCGATCCCATCTTTCAACCTTTCCTTCCAAAATACTTTTCGATTAAACCTTTTTTAAACCACCCATGTCACCCCAACACCAACTGCATATTGTCACCACAGCGACCATCGTCACTTGTTGAAGAAATATAAATACCTACACCTGCAACATAATTTTAAGCTTATGTCTTAGCTGTGAAATGAGGAATCTTTATCGGTATTGAAGTGTAGTCAACTTTCAATCTTTCCTTCCAACTCCACAATGTCACCACAGCGACCATCGTCACTTGTTAAGGAAATATAAATACCTACACCTGCAACATAATTTTAAGCTTATGTCTTAGCTGTGAAATGAGGAATCTTTATCGGTATTGAAGTGTAGTCAACTTTCAATCTTTCCTTCCAAAATACTTTTCGATTTAAACCTTTTTTAAACCACCCATGTCACCCCAACACAAACTCCTCCATTGTCACCACAGCGACCTAATACAAGACGTACAGCACACCATATATATCGTTCGTACCCATATCACGTCCTACAAGCGTCGGACGTGAGGCGCCCTCTGTACATATTAGATTTGCGTCCATTATGTGGACGTATTATGTCCCGTTTGTTATGGACTGTTTGTAGAATTAAATCATGCGGTCCGTTTTTTGTCCATTTGATTTCTGGTGACGGAAAACAGGACGGTATTAGGGTTGACGGATGGAGGTCCCTTTTGTGTTGGGTGATAATTAAAATTGGATTTAATTTGACGGTTGCTGGATTTTCTAGTGTATATTGTTTCGTGATAGCTCTTTTGTAGGAGAGTCTAAAATAAGGTTTAGAATGACTAAAGGACGTGTATACGTATATACACGTCCTTTACTTATTCTAAACCTTACTTTATGAAACATCGACAGTTTTAAAGTCATCGCCTCTCATATCTAAATAACATTGAAACAAAATCACAACTGTGTGAAACAGACAAAACCTTAAACGATGTACATACATTATTCCCTCTAAAAAAAACTTATATGTACAAAATATTTTATCACCACGATTTTATCATAGAGCCTCTCAACTATTGTCGCTAATAAGACAATAGTTGAGAGGCTCTATGATAAAATCGTGGTAAGGCGTGAATTTGAGATCTAATTTACTTTTTGTACATAGTATTTTGTACATACAAGTTTTTTTACGCTCAATTCAGGATATGTGGTAAACGGCACTGTACATTCTGTAAACCCGGCCTTTTATTTACTCAACTAAACTGTGCGAAAACAAGATAGCTTTTTGCATCCCTATTACAACAAAACAAGATAGCTTTTTGCGTCCCTATTACGACTAAACACGGGCATTTCAAAACACATTACTTTCTGGCGGTGCCATTAAAATTTACCGAGGAAAAGGTACTACACTGAACAAAAGGGTAGAGAGTAAATACGTATCTAACATTATGTTTTATTAGCATAATCAGGACCACTGCTGGGACACAGGCCTCCTCTCTGTGAGAAGGAGTGGGCCGTAATCCACCACGCTGGCCCAGTGAGGGTTGGTAGATGGCACATGTCTTAAAATTTTTGGTTCTAGGACATGCCGGTTTGCTCACGATGTTTTCCTTCACCGTGTTGAGAGCAGAGGTATGAAAGTATTTACGTAAAGTAAAGCGCCTGTCTGGGTTCGAACCCACGACCTACAACTCGTAAGACCGGGGCCGTTACCATTGGGCAACCACTGCTCTCATGTATGTTTTTTTACTTAGATTATTTTTTGTCAATTACCTAATATATCAATTCCGGTTACAATTCAGACGAGACCTGTATTGTATTTATAAACATAAAATGTTTCTGGAAGATTAGGTACAACTAGTATCAGACTTACGACGAATCGTAGGTATACAGGGTGACTTAAGGCGCTGACAAGGCCCAATTGACCAAAATATGCTTCTCTTAAGAAAAAAATATGCCAAATCTGTATAGTTTGTGGAAGCGGAAAACATATACATATGTTAATTTGAACATATTTCCCAGAACTTGGTTGTTAGCAAAACACGTTTTGAAAAAAATCTCGATACAAACTAACGTTAAACTAACCTCTTACCTTGAGTTCTAATCCAAAATATCTGTATTAAATATCAACATACGTTACGTATTTAATTAATAACAAGAACGTCTTATTTGAATGCAGAACTTGGTTGTTTTTTATTTTCGATTACTCAACTCAATTTTGAGTACCTAAATAGATAATTGCTTCATATTTTGCAATAAATTGTAACAAGCGTTGTGTCATCGCGCTTCTCTTTCTTTTCTATGCAATCTGACAGTGACCGCGGTTTAGGTGTTGTCAGCGTCTTAATTGGACGCATCCCTTCGAGAACATAATAGTGTGACTCTTGTCCAACAATTTAACACCCCATATAACATGTTATCACGCCTGTATTCCCCGAAGGGTTGGGCAGAGGTGTACGAGTAGAACACCCACATTTCGCCGGTTATATTTAAGTCCCATGTAATAGGGGCCGAGCCTATTGCCATCAACCGGGCACAAATCCAGACTGGGAAGCTATTGAGAAATTCCAGATGCAAAAATTCAATAACACTTTCCGGATCCGGGAATTGAACCAAGGTCCTCATGCTCAGCAGAAGTGCTTGCGACCACTAGATCAATGAGACAGTGAGACACCCCATATAGCCTAGGTACAAAATCATGGAATTCGAGAAAATCCATGTTTTAGTAGTTTTTGTAGAACTCATGAGCAGAATTTCCTCTCCTGCCGGGGTCGCGGGAAGGCACTAAAGGGTCACCGAGTCCTATGGCAACGCAGGCAACGGAAGGAATACGGGTGGGTTTTAGTCAGTAAGAGTCTGACACACCCTTCCGCTCCGCCCAGAGCGAGAGAAGTTATTTGATGACTTCCCACCCAAAAAAAAAAAGCCGGGCTATGCAACGACCTAGCGTGGTAACTACTATAACTTTTTGATAACTGATACCAATAAAAACGAATAGGAGACTACATATGTTTACTCTATCAAAGTTCCTAATGAAGAAACCACCACATACCTCCCGTCCTACACCAACATGCTAATATAACTGACACACCCGTCAATTTGTATTAGGAATTTCTACGGCGCCTTTTGTTCTATCGCAGTAATTAAAAGTTGTCGAGAAGAGATGTCGTTATCTCAACGATGTGACGTTACTCAACCCTTTACACTTTGTATGCAAGATAAATGAAGAGCGCTGGAAAGCGATTCAGCGCAGTAAAGTGTAGATATGTATTTTTCATATGACTAGGCGTTTTCTTTGAGGCGCTTTATGGAATTCTAAGTAGGTTTAACTTGAAATGCTACTTACATGTAGTATTTTCTGCCGCTTTGTTCGTACAAGTGTTATTGATAGCTGCTGGTAAGAAAAATGAGATCATAATTCTGGTAAATGGCTTCCATTCTCAGCAGTCAACATCTACAGCTGAAAACAGTTATGGGTCAGAAAACTTATTTTATCAACAGCAAGTTATCAATTGACCACGTGCATTACGTAAAGAGTTATTCCAAACTTATATTTAAATTATATGCTACGATAACAGAATACCTTACTTTTAAAGAGAGTAAAAAATAGCTAATGGACAATTATGGATATCTAAGGATACCGGAGTAAAAAAATGGCGTTTACACAGCGGTCCATCCCTTAAAGGAAAAAAAAGATCTTATTGAAATATATGAATGTAACTGTGAAAATTGAAAAGAATATAAGTGACATAAGCAGTAAGCAGCTCTTTTTTGGGAATCTGTATACTACGTTCATAACAAAGTGGTTTGCAGATTGTTGAGGGAGAGAGACAAATAAGTAGTTAAATGTTTTGTAAGATATAAGTCATATGATACCTATACGATTAGATACTATCATTAGTTACTTTAGAAGTGCAAGAATTTTGAAATAAGTGTCCGCACTAATAAACCTGTTTTTTTTTTGTAAAGCTGTTTGTTCTGTTCCCGCAGACAAACCGTGAAAACGGTTTTGCGGGGCATAGTACTATGTAAATGTTTTTATAAAATTTGTTTATGATAAATACATAAATAAATAATAATAATGTAGATAATATGTTATTTTATTAAGTAATGATAAATGTACTTCTAATGACAGTTGATGTTTATTATTTTATATAATACTTAAATAATTTAAAAACTAATAGACTTAAAATAATAATATGTACAAGTACATAAAAAGGAGGGGTAAGAATGAAAAAATAACACTAAAACATTTATAGACTTTTTGTGGACACCGCCACGTCTGTGGATATCAAGCAGTCCTTTAGGGGTGTCCTTTAGTGCTATTTGTAATAAATTAGCACTAATGATATTGTATTTTTAGTTTAGATTTATACAATGACCTGTATATAATTCTTCTCTCTTGTAATCTTCCTGTACGTTTTAAGTTGTGACGTTACGTCAAGTCATTCATTCGTCATTTTAGAAATCAAACATCTGAAACTGAACTTTCAATTTCCAATAAATAAATTATCTAACTTGTTTGTTTTTTACATCTATAAGTACGCCGTAAGGTCAATTAATCAGTGCAAGTTCCCTATTAGCTAGCCCATCTTCAATTCACAATAAAACCTTCACCTACACTTTGATCTCACTATCCTTGTTAAATGTATTATCATAATATCTCAATTCAAATAACATTGTTGCAAATGGGTACAATTAGAAGCATTGCATCTTTAATTTTATGGTAATAGCACCGTAACATACCTAGGAGAAACTGTCCAGTTATGTAGGTCCATCTTCGAGAAAGAGGTCAATCGTCGATTCCGACTCGGACGGGCATCGTTCGGAAATCTACGTAATATCTTCTCGTCCCACATACCGCAGGGTTTCAAGACGAAAGTCTTTCACCAGTGCGTGTTGCCAGTGATGACCTATGGCACTGAAACGTGGTCGCTGACAATGGGCCTTATTAAAAGGCTAAAAGTAACCCAAAGGGCAATGGAGAAGCCTATGATTGGAGTTTTTCGAAGAATTGCCAAACTTAAGTGGCAGCGGGCACTGCACATTGCATCGCAGAACAGATGGTCGATGGAGCTGAAAGATTCTGGAGTGGCGACCGCGTACCGGAAGACGTAGCGTTGGAAGGCCTCCTAGAAGGTAGACAGATGAAGGCCGCAGGAATCCGCTGGATGTGGGAAGCACAGAATTGGTCGACGTGGCGGTGCTTGGGGGAGGCCTTGGTCCAGCAGTGGACGTCTTTCGGCTGAATTGATGATGATGATTATGAAATATAGTTAGCATTACTAGTACCTAATTGTGTTCACCGCTCCAAAATAAGCTAAGTATTTTTGCGTTTAGAAAGGTGTCCATTACACTAAAATACACCTATAAGTAGGGTGCAAACTCAAGATATTCATTTCCGCATCAGATTCTTCATAGCCCGCTTACGTCCTACGGAAAACCATCGATGTTTATGAAAACAAATTAAACATAAATTACTTGAACGATCCATTGTTCGAAAATCAACCGAACGTTTATTATATTAATTATGATTGACAAACAATGAGCGAGAAGTGTTTGACAAAATATTGTTATTGATATCTGTTCGCTGATTCATTGGATAATAAACGGATTATGATGATTATTCATGTATACAGTTGCATATGTGAATGTCATTTGTTTGCCTCCACGAGTGACATTCATTATACGACCGAAGTAACCACAATCACCTTGCCTAACTATTCTCATAATTAAAGAAGGATGAATACTTCTTCTCTTTAATGGTACACTAATATTAAACCATCATAGACGATTGATATTTACAATCTTAATGAATACATGTCAAATCGCAAAGACGGAAACTAAAATACTATTGGTATATACCTTATGATATTTAATTAATGTTTAAAGTTTACTGAATCAACACTTTGAAACTATAATAGTTATGACATTATCAATTACAATATTATTTATGTATTCATAATCTGGCGTTTTTTTTTCCCTAGAGCTGAAATAGGTGTAGGTAACTATGATCAATGAATTAATTTGTTCCATGAAAATCTTAATGCATGAGCTCATATTTGTTGTTGCTGTCTTTTTATGTAACAATAACATTGTGCAGTACAAAATTAAATATTTGCACACCATATAAAATGGTAGAATGTAAAGTGACCATTATAGTTTTTAAGATCGTACATGATTGTAAACCTACATTCCGGCAAATAAATGGATTTGATTTGATTTGATTTGACGCCGAGAAAAAAGATAAACTAGGTGACATACTTAAAATTATCACAAGTAGAGAAAAATGTTTCAAGGGACAACTTGAACGATTTTAAGGGTTAATTTAAAATCATTAAGAAATGTAAATTTTGTAAAAAGTCCGTAATCGCTCGCACGCTGTGAATAATAAATTCTTTATTGCCATAAGCAAGTTACAGAAAAATTGAGACCCTGGATCCAGAGTTTGGTTAGAGTACTTGTATTTCAGGAGCCAAAATGTGTGGTAATTAATGCAATAACGGCCACTGATCACAACTCTTTTCTGTATGAGAAGAGGCTTTTTTTGCCCTACTGTGGGGCAATTACAGGCAATACTAGGACGTAGCTCTATCAATAAATGTCAGCCGACTGCGCTCCAACGATACTCATTAATAATATTCCATTTCTTTCCAATTACTTTTTGCCAAATCACTCTAGCCCAGATACCATCTTAGTGAGAATTTCACTCATGCAAATGGAGTGTTGAGAAAAATATTCTCTTTTATTAATTGCATAGGAATGGGACCTCCAAGGTTAAGTGTCAACGTCAAAGGTCTATTAAGGTTAAATTAATTACAAAAGGTTAAATACGATACTTTGATGGATTTCCTCCTTCAAATTAAATAAAATAGCTTTGAGGACAAGCCGCTTACTACCATTTTTTTTTTTCTTTACCTTTCTTGTCTAAAGAAGCCTCCACTTGCAGTCATCATTTCAGCCGAAAGACGTCCACTGCTAGACATGGGCCTTCCCCTAGCACCGCCACTTTGATGGGTTTTGTGCTTCCCGCATCCAGCGGATTCCAACGGCCTTCACAAGGTCATCGGTCCACCTTGTAGAAGGCCTTCCAACGCTACGTCTTCCAGTACGCAGTCGCCACTCCAGAACCTTTCGGCCCCATTGGCCATTTGTTCTGCGAGCAATGTGCCCTGCCCACTATCACTTCAGTTTGGCAATTCTTCGGGCTTCTTCCACTTGCAGTAAAGGTTCTTATTGGCTTCCCTCGCTGTAAGCTCTCTATAACCTTGCTGAAGGGGCAATCATTTTCCCAAGGTACGGATGAGACAGATCGGTCGATAGAATACTCTTGGTCGAGTCCTTTCTTGTGTACTGACACAGAGAAGAAAACAAATGAATGCACACCAATACCTCTGTCATAATTTCCTGTAAAGATACATGACAATAGGCAGTACGCCCCACTACTAAAACGCTAGCTTAGTTTTATATGCCACGGCGTAGTAAAAGCTAGCGGCGTAGATACAATCGTGTATTTAATACACACTACTACCTCTGAACTAAACACCATCTTTGCAAAGCTATAGGTATCTACAAATATTAAACCACACGTTGTCTAGGTTAGGGTTCAATTTAGTTTGGTGAGTAGTTGACTCAGGGAAACAAGCGTCTGTCTTTGATGGTTTTTATTGACTCGTAACTTAAAAAAAATATTTATACCTCATATTAAATACGGTCGGCGGTTAGCTACTTACTTAGTATCAAGAAACACGGAGTGTATGTTCGTTTGTATAACTTTTAAACGTTCTCATCCAAACCATCTACTGTAGGTAACTAGGCACGAAGAAACGAAGGTAAGACTCCCGTAATGAGTTTAGACGAAGCAATTAAACCTGGCAAAGTGGGTCGACGGGTCCAATTTGTACTACTAAGTTATAGCCAACTGAAATTAGATTAGTAACAGGTACTACTAACAATGTTGCTGATAAATACAGGTTTATAGGATGTTGGCTTTGACTTTGGCTTAAAGGACCAGCAAAATTCCGGGAAGGTTAAATAAAGCCCCTCTCTTGAATAAAGTATTATTGCAAGTGGCATTATGCTGAGCGTTGGCCGTTTTGCGTGGATGTTACGCATATTCTCCCCCAAATTGTTTCTTTTTTGTATTTGTGTGCCTTCTTTGCGTCACGTTTACTGCAAATAAACGTATTTTCTTTCTTTCTTTTCTTTTAAGTAAAGAATTAACTAGAAATTCATGGTCAAGTAGTGCAATCAACCAGGTGGCTTTGACTAACATGATAGCCAAACTTCATAGCTGCAGAACTTAATACTTGGGACGAGCGTAGAGATTACATTAACATAATAGGGTATTTTACTATATACGAGAAAAAATCTATAAATAGATTATTGAGATAGTTTAGGCAAAAAGGAATCGGAAAATGTTACTTTTAGTTCATAAAATAACAAAATAAATTTTAAAATTCAATTCAACGTTTTCAGTTTTTCTAATCTGTTAAAAAACACCATGAAATAGTAGCCGCCATGTTATTACGTGATACCGCTAAGTAAACTAAAACGTGTCAACTGTCAACTGATAGTTAGATAATAGATCAGCGCATTTGTTTACTAGCCAAGTGACGTCATGACCACAGAGCAACATGGCGTCCACTGCGTCCAGCGTTTTCGTCTAACTACGAGTACGCGCGAAATTTGAAAATGTAAAATTTTAATGCATTTTTATGGCACTTATCGATTGAATAAAAAATTTGTGATTTTTTTTTGGGGCATATTAGCACTATAGAATTAATTTAAGACACTTTAAAAAATGGGTGTAAGACCCTATTCTTGTTGTATGTAGATTTCTATTGCCGTGTGCCATTGCCAAGTCTTTCTATTTATTAAAAATAAAGATAATTTCGATACGGCCACTATAAAGTTAACTAATTAGGTAACAATTTATGACAAAGTTGTCGGATAGACGCTCTCATAGGTAGGTACTGAGTAATTTATGCGGCCTACCCAAATGTTCTTTCTTTGGTATTGTTCGTCGCATCGTTGAGCTCCTTAAGTTCTGAGTTGAGCTGCACGATTACTGACAAATGCGTGCACTGACTGGACAGGTCCACTCAATCTGTGTGGTTCTTTCCTCAAGAGGACCATTTCAGACACCAATCTACATGGCCTTCAAATGATCTGACCATGATTATGTCTGGACTTTAAAAGAGACTGTGACCTCTGAGTTTGTTTCGGCCTTTCTTCTCAGAGTAGTCAGTTAAGAAACGCCGACCTCATCTAGCTTTATTTTAAAAATATGATTGACGTGTAAAAGTGTTTGTACAAACCTACTTAAAAAAATAAAAATCATTTGTCTATTATCATTTACTAAATAAATTAACTGACTTGGTTGTACATTCGATCTCACAACTTTTGGTGGTAGAAGAACGTTAAGGCATTACGAGACTTGCATTTTTTTACATGTTTTTAATGGGATTGGTATTAATTATATCAGCGTCGATTTGCCTTTCAAAATAATATCAAACATCATTCATTCGAATTAGGCTAACAATCAGCAATTTTTAAACGTCAAAAAAAAAACAGTCCTTTAAAACCTGCTTGCTTTACCACTTCCTAGAGTTTTCGCTACGAAGAAGTAGCGCAAAAAACTCCCCAACAAGACCTTTGCTTTAATCATTTTCTATATATTATGTTTTTGATGGGATTAGTATTACATCAGCTTCAATTTGCCTTTCAAAATCAAATCAAGATCAAAAATGATTGCAATCAGCCCTTTATGAATCTAAAAAAACACTTAACACAGTTCTTTAAACTCCAGCAATAGCTTAGCATTAATAAACAGTGCACATGCATTCGAAACCACGATGAGTACCTTCATTCATGACGGAACTAGTTACTAGTTTGATGCAGCCGTCAATCTCAAAGCCTACCATCTCCTATTTAGTTGAGACCTCCTTTCAGTCCGACCGCATGCGGTAGAATTCCAATATTCTATGCCGAGCGACTGCCATCTCACCGAAATCCAATTATTTGGGAATATCAAGAGGAATTGTAAGATCACTTCTTGTCTTAAGCTTTAGACAGATTAACTATTTTTGTAGCTTTCTGACTAACCGACTTTTTTAGATAGTTGCAAAATATTTTAAGGCGGTTTTTAGGATTACTCTCCCCAGTATGTTCCGAACGCATTCATTTTTATGTCAATAACCTTTAGTTTCATACGCCCAATCTTGCTTAAGAGAGCAGTGGTGGCCCAGTGGTAACGGCCGCAACACGAGTTGTATGTACGTCGTAGGTTCGAACCCACGACGACAGGCGCTTTACTTTGTGTAAATAATTTCATCACCACTGCTCTCAAAACGGTAAAGGAAAACATCGTGAAGAAACCGGCATGTCCTAGAACCAAATATTCGAAGACATGTGACATCTACCAACCCCCACTGAGCCCGCGTGGTGGATTATGGCTCACTCCTTCTCACAGAGAGGAGGTGTGTCCCAGCAATGGGAACATTATAGGCTGATTATGCTACACTCACTTAACGAAAAAAAAATTTGCGTAAGAATTTTTCTATTGACAAGAATTTTTCTCCCTGCTTGTTTTATAATAAAAGATAAATTATTGAAAAAATAGTTTAGCTTTAATACTATACAATTCAGAGTAACATAATTCACTGACGCTATGTTAGACCGTCATAGACCAACCGTGATGCGGGAACTTAACCAAAAAATTGAAAGACATTCGTTTATGATATAAAGAAATCAATTTGATCTCAAAGATCTACAACTTACTTCTTTTAAAGTGTCTTCTCGAAGAGACCCGTTCATCCAGTTGTAAGATGCGTAGCTTAACAAAGGAGATCATGGCAGCTTTTTCGACGCAAGAATGCGCCTCCTTGGAGCAATTAGTTTAGAGAGTAATAGCCCTTCTTTTACGTTAGGAAATTGATACTTGAGTCTTTTGATGCCATTGGATAATCTATCGAGCAGTAGATAACCTATTCCGTAAGACATATTCCCCTTATGCGTTATTACACTTGTGATCATTAATTAAACCAATCAACATTAAAACAATACATAACATAGTACAGTCTAATCAACATTGGTCATTACAAATCTAAAAATCTGTCTAGTCTTAATAATTCTGCCAGATCTAGTCTGATGCAAACTTGAACCATTATTCTTAATATTCCCTACTAATATTATAAATGCGAAAGTTTGTAAGTATGGATGGATGGATGTTTGTTACTCTTTCACGCAAAAAGAACTGAACGTATTTGGATGAAATTTGGCACACAGATAGTTTATAACCAGGAATAACACATAGGATACCTTTTAACCCGATATACCCACGTGGTCAGTCAGTGTCTACGTTTCGGCACCGTAACGGGTTACTGGTTTAGAATTACCGCTTACTATGTAAGATCTAGGTTGTTAAGCTTTATTTAATTCAATTTTTCCTATTATCTTCCTTATCAGTTTTATATTCTATTTGTTGCCCTATCTCAAAACTTTGTTCCTTCCTTTAAGCTTTCCTATCATGAAAGTTTTTAGTTACCGACTTTCTCATATTCAACAAAATCTCAACATGTTTCTCTATCTTTGGTTCTAAAGCTGTACTGCTTCTCTATTAGGTAAGTTAGTTTTCAGGCGTCTACTATGTATAATTTGTGATGGTGAACCTGTAAGCCAGCTAAAGGCGTATTTATTATTATTATGTAAAATGAAATCTCTATAATCAATATTTTCATCTCCTCCGCTAACCACAATTTGTATATCTTTAGACCTGTCCTACTGTATACACAAATATGACAAAAACGGATTATGATCAGCAACTACAGTCTCCGGCTAACCAAATCTAGTAAATAATTCTTTCATTACATTAATTATGGATTTAGAACTTTTATATAACAAAGGAATTATTTCAAGCCAATATGATTACAACTATCACTATCAAACTTATGTATCTGTCCCTACTTTACTAAATCTTTTCTTAGGTCTCAATAAAAACAAGACCTGAGAATTATTATGAGCCTATGTTATGCCATAAGTGGCATAACATAGGCTCATAATAATTCTCAGGTCTACACTACTAAATCTTTTCTTAGGTCTCAATAAAAACAAGACCTGAGAATTATTATGAGCCTATGTTATGCCATAAGTGGCATAACATAGGCTCATAATAATTCTCAGGTCTACACTACTAAATCTTTTCTTAGGTCTCAATAAAAACAAGACCTGAGAATTATTATGAGCCTATGTTATGCCATAAGTGGCATAACATAGGCTCATAATAATTCTCAGGTCTACACTACTAAATCTTTTCTTAGGTCTCAATAAAAACAAGACCTGAGAATTATTATGAGCCTATGTTATGCCATAAGTGGCATAACATAGGCTCATAATAATTCTCAGGTCTACACTACTAAATCTTTTCTTAGGTCTCAATAAAAACAAGACCTGAGAATTATTATGAGCCTATGTTATGCCATAAGTGGCATAACATAGGCTCATAATAATTCTCAGGTCTACACTACTAAATCTTTTCTTAGGTCTCAATAAAAACAAGACCTGAGAATTATTATGAGCCTATGTTATGCCATAAGTGGCATAACATAGGCTCATAATAATTCTCAGGTCTACACTACTAAATCTTTTCTTAGGTCTCAATAAAAACAAGACCTGAGAATTATTATGAGCCTATGTTATGCCATAAGTGGCATAACATAGGCTCATAATAATTCTCAGGTCTACACTACTAAATCTTTTCTTAGGTCTCAATAAAAACAAGACCTGAGAATTATTATGAGCCTATGTTATGCCATAAGTGGCATAACATAGGCTCATAATAATTCTCAGGTCTACACTACTAAATCTTTTCTTAGGTCTCAATAAAAACAAGACCTGAGAATTATTATGAGCCTATGTTATGCCATAAGTGGCATAACATAGGCTCATAATAATTCTCAGGTCTACACTACTAAATCTTTTCTTAGGTCTCAATAAAAACAAGACCTGAGAATTATTATGAGCCTATGTTATGCCATAAGTGGCATAACATAGTCTCATAATAATTCTCAGGTCTACACTACTAAATCTTTTCTTAGGTCTCAATAAAAACAAGACCTGAGAATTATTATGAGCCTATGTTATGCCATAAGTGGCATAACATAGGCTCATAATAATTCTCAGGTCTACACTACTAAATCTTTTCTTAGGTCTCAATAAAAACAAGACCTGAGAATTATTATGAGCCTATGTTATGCCATAAGTGGCATAACATAGGCTCATAATAATTCTCAGGTCTACACTACTAAATCTTTTCTTAGGTCTCAATAAAAACAAGACCTGAGAATTATTATGAGCCTATGTTATGCCATAAGTGGCATAACATAGGCTCATAATAATTCTCAGGTCTACACTACTAAATCTTTTCTTAGGTCTCAATAAAAACAAGACCTGAGAATTATTATGAGCCTATGTTATGCCATAAGTGGCATAACATAGGCTCATAATAATTCTCAGGTCTACACTACTAAATCTTTTCTTAGGTCTCAATAAAAACAAGACCTGAGAATTATTATGAGCCTATGTTATGCCATAAGTGGCATAACATAGGCTCATAATAATTCTCAGGTCTACACTACTAAATCTTTTCTTAGGTCTCAATAAAAACAAGACCTGAGAATTATTATGAGCCTATGTTATGCCATAAGTGGCATAACATAGGCTCATAATAATTCTCAGGTCTACACTACTAAATCTTTTCTTAGGTCTCAATAAAAACAAGACCTGAGAATTATTATGAGCCTATGTTATGCCATAAGTGGCATAACATAGGCTCATAATAATTCTCAGGTCTACACTACTAAATCTTTTCTTAGGTCTCAATAAAAACAAGACCTGAGAATTATTATGAGCCTATGTTATGCCATAAGTGGCATAACATAGGCTCATAATAATTCTCAGGTCTACACTACTAAATCTTTTCTTAGGTCTCAATAAAAACAAGACCTGAGAATTATTATGAGCCTATGTTATGCCATAAGTGGCATAACATAGGCTCATAATAATTCTCAGGTCTACACTACTAAATCTTTTCTTAGGTCTCAATAAAAACAAGACCTGAGAATTATTATGAGCCTATGTTATGCCATAAGTGGCATAACATAGGCTCATAATAATTCTCAGGTCTACACTACTAAATCTTTTCTTAGGTCTCAATAAAAACAAGACCTGAGAATTATTATGAGCCTATGTTATGCCATAAGTGGCATAACATAGGCTCATAATAATTCTCAGGTCTACACTACTAAATCTTTTCTTAGGTCTCAATAAAAACAAGACCTGAGAATTATTATGAGCCTATGTTATGCCATAAGTGGCATAACATAGTCTCATAATAATTCTCAGGTCTACACTACTAAATCTTTTCTTAGGTCTCAATAAAAACAAGACCTGAGAATTATTATGAGCCTATGTTATGCCATAAGTGGCATAACATAGGCTCATAATAATTCTCAGGTCTACACTACTAAATCTTTTCTTAGGTCTCAATAAAAACAAGACCTACTAAATCTTTTCTTAGGTCTCAATAAAAACAAGACCTGAGAATTATTATGAGCCTATGTTATGCCATAAGTGGCATAACATAGGCTCATAATAATTCTAATGTAATGTTTTTATTGAGAAAGTAGTTTATCTTTAATACTTTTAAATTCTGAGTTACATAATTCACTGACGCTATGTCAGACCATCATACTCGTACCAACCATGAAGCCATGGATAAATTTTAGAACACTGCTAACTATCACACTATCAACATTAACCTATACTTTCAACTAACATACAAAGATCTAAGCGTCGCCATTTTCATAAACATAGCGATTACAACCACAATGTCAGCTTAGCAGGGTACAGTCGTATAGAAAAATGAATGGCCTGTAACGCTGTAATATTGCTGACACTCCCTATAATCGTCACATCACTTACGAGAAGGCGCGCCGCGTATTGTCGCGTCGAAACGTACAATGTGTTCATACTTGTGAAGATTGTAAGAGAAATATTTCGTACTGAAGCAATGTAATTTGTGTTTACTTAGACAAGCTCATGCTTTAATATTTTATCAGGTACGCTGCCTGTTTTTTTAAACAATCTTGTGTAAAATTTTCGCCGATCAAGCTACGTTTTTGTTAAATTTAATCAAAATCTGTAGAGGTAGTTTTTATATCCCGACAAAAACGGGCGTATATATTTCGTACTGAAGCAATGTAATTTGTGTTTACTTAGACAAGCTCATGCTTTAATATTTTATCGCGTACGCTGCCTGTTTTTTTAAACAATCTTGTGTAAAATTTTCGCCGATCAAGCTACGTTTTTGTTAAATTTAATCAAAATCTGTAGAGGTAGTTTTTATATCCCGACAAAAACGGGCGTATCTTGTATTTAGTTAAAACTCAATTTAATTAACAATTGACTTCTAAGTCTTTGAAGTTCAATTAAGTATCTGTAAAATTAATTGAAAGTGCCTTGGATCGTTGAAATGTGATGTGCCTATTTCAATTCTATATTTTCATTGTTACAAAACTGTGATTTATTAACGAACTGTGAACAGCAGTAGGTGTTGTTTTTTGAAAGCTCGGTGGGTGTGACGACTATTATTTACGCATACAACTTAGAAACATAGTAAGATGATAAACAAGTAAATAGTTACCCTTTTAACTTGATAAAACAGTTTTGTTTACAGCAGCTGTCTCAAGCACTGTTAGCTAAAGCAACAATCCTGTTAGTAAACCCCATGAAACGTAAATTATAAGATATTATCGTAGACCCAGACACCCTGCAAAGAATTGCAGATTCAAAGAAGACCAAGAATAGACCGAAAATATTCATGCATTCCCTCAGTTGTGGCTAAGTACAACTACATAATTGACACCATTTTCAAGAGAAGATCTACAGCAATTGACTCGGAAAGGATGGATGTGGATGATACTACTTCTCATGCTTTATCTGATAAAGCAAGAATTAATATTACGGTGGGCAATCACTGAGTATTATTTTTACTCTACATAATATAGGACGTCAATCCACTAAAGGGACTGAGGCAAACACGATAAAGAAAATAGCCACCACCTTATTTAAGGATCATTCATTACAAGGGCCAAATTTATTGGTTGAAGACAGATGAAGTGAAGAAAATGTGAATAGGGATATTGTCTAGAAATAAATTGACTTTCAGATCCCAATAATTGGTATGGGACTATGGGGCCATATTTAGATTTCTCATTGGTCCTTAAAGCTTATGCTGAGAACGCAGCATAAGCTTTTAGTACCAATGAGCTTACACTCGGACAGAATAATATGCCAATATCAAAGGTAAACGGTGTACATAAGAGCTTCCCGGTATCGAAGTACTGTTTGTCTGGTGCCCATCATGTATAGTAATACATGAAGGGCAGGTATAGTAATACAGAAGGTACCTCTTTCCCCTTAAGTGCCGTTCCTCAATCTAAAAATATAAAGTTTAGGGCCGATGACAGCATGGCTCTATATGATAAGGAATGAGGGGCTATATCGTAAGAAGAACGCTGCAGTAGTGCAAAGAAGAATGTCCCATATCCCGTGCTTTGTTTTTTCATTGGGCTTACAAAGACAGCCAAACAGGCGTCTGAAATTTCAATTCTAACAAGATTGGTAGCCCAAATCTTGTTGGTGACTACGGCTAGACAAGTAAGTAGGATGGTTTTCGCCATAACTATTTTGCTGATGTATGGAATAACCAACTGGATAGTAGAGCCATTTGTGATTTCTTCAGTTCTGCAGGCGTCTGAGAAAAATGGATAATATTCTATTGCAGGTAATATGGAAGAAGGAAAGGCTTCTCAAGTGGTGTTCCGGGACATATATGAAGGCTCTTTCAATCTTATCACAGTTTACTGACGTTTTAACCACCTGGTATACAAGAGAAGCATTTGGTGGATGCTTAAGACAACGAGGAACAACAAATGTAACAACAAGGGTAAAATTGCCCATGGTACGGAGCGAGAGGACATGGGAAGCCGTCGCCTCCATCTGCGAAGCAGTAATGCTCGTGAAGGAGGAGGCGGAACGGGTGAGGGAGAGGCAAAGTTCGCGCACTCACGCCCATAGCCGCCGCAGGAGAAGCCCTGGACGTCGGGAATCCCAGGTGGATTTCCAGCCATCCTAGGCGTGGGCTTGCGGACGGTGAGCAATGGGTAGCTCGCCGTCCGATAAGGACCAGACCCAGATTGACGGCGTGTTGTGTTCCACGCGCACCTCAAAGAGATGTCGTCAGCTCAAGTGTGGGTCCACTAGGGCCGATGCCTGCCGGAAAGTCCGAAAGGGATACCGAGGCCCCTGGCAACACAGGCAACGGAAGGAACACGGTTGGGTTTTAGTCAGTAAGAGTCTGACACACCCTCCCGCTCCACCCAGAGCGGGAGAAGATATTTGATAATTTCCCACCCAAAAAAGGGTAAAATTGCCTAAAGTCAAATATTATGCAAAAATGTCATGTGCTAACCAAACAACCAAGGTAAGGGTAAAGGATTTACAACCAAGTAACAACAGTTCCATGTTTTAGTCGACATCGCATTCAAACCTTTGATGCGTCGTTCTTTGAACACAGAGAAAAGAAGAATTATAAGCACGGCTGGAAAAACGCACAATTGAACAATATATAACGACAACGTTGGAGGAATTACACGATCGATTCGTAAGCTCAATCGATTGCGTAAGCGCAATGGAAAATTGGATATGGGCACTACCTAGTGGTGGGAGACAAAGCCTAAATTTGGGAACACCTGGAGAGTTCAAGAACATTGTATGCCAGGCTAGTGCGAGAATGTTTTTGGGAAAAAATTAATCATATTTTTAGTATCATGAATTGTTTTTCTTTTCTGGATAAAGACAATATATATATATATAAAAAATTAAAAAAAAATCGCATAGTCTCCGTCTAATTGACTAAACGTTCTGCAATCGACTGTACATTTGACATCAACATGTGGGCTCAATTCTATCTTGACATATTCATTAAAATATTTATTTTTCATAGTAAGTATTAAAGAAATTGTAGTTATATGTACGAGTAGCTTAGATATCTTTCTTCAACTCTTGATGATGATGATGATAATTTGCATTTTAGGAAAGTCCAATTCAACTGTTTTAACACTTTTTAGGGTTCTGTATTTCCGAATGAAAAAACGGAACCCTTATTGGATTTTTCGTGTGTCTGTTTGTTTGTCCGTCGGTCACAACCAATTTGCTTCTAATCTAATGGACAAATAAACATAAATTTTTGTGACCCAAACACGGACGTGTTATGTAAATAAATGAATTTTGAATATGGGGGTCACTTTAGGGAGACAAATAAGAAAATTAAAAACACTGTACCCAGCGATATATCAGAAGAAATGCATTACTATGAGTGCATTATCCACGATCGTAAATTAATTTTAATGTGACTTTTTCGTGTTACAAATGATTCTATATCTAATAATTATTGTTTTGTTTCTGTGAGATGTTTGTTAAAGAATCAGAGCATAATAAAAACCGAAATTATAGAAATTCTCCAACAATATAAACTTTTTCCATTCCTATTGAACGACTTCTTTGCATGCCTATGCTAGATTCGTGCGGGTTGGTGATTTACATGGGTTCCTCGCGATGTTTCCCTCCACCTTACACACACAGACAGTGACGAATAATATATGATATATATATATATATTAGGAAAACATTGAAAAACAAATATGTTGTTTATATTAGTTAGAATAGAATAGAATAGCTCTTTATTATTATGTACACCATAAAAATTACAAATATAGATGTAGAAATTTTACATAGGGTGACACAATGGGCGGTCTTATCGCTAAAAGCGATCTTTTAAAGACAACCTTTGGATGGATTAAGGGGGAAGGAGAGACCATACTGCAGGTAGTCTGTGGTGTACCATTTACATATATACAATAAACACATACATATTAAACTTATCTTTGTTTAAAGTTACTATATAGTCTCTAGTTTCGGAACCATATCCTCGTGCTTGAAAATCGGATACCTTCGACCTATTGTTGATTACAATACCCGCCCTTTATTTATTTATTTATAATTAATTACAACGGCTTGCGCCAATGACAGTAATTAATAAGTAAAACTAAACATATTACATAATCAAAACATAATTCAAAAACAAATAACAAGTCAGAGATCAAACATACTCAACAATAACTTTAAAAAGAGAAAATAAAATTAAATCGAATAAAATGATATAAACATACAACTTATTTACCTAAAAGACATAGCTTTCACAGAACATGAGATAATTTGACATGATCATCCTGATTGTGTCATTAAAAATGTCACATTCCGGGACTGTCTCCATTAAGGAGTTTATTAAATAGCACCATGCATGCGACACAACGGGGATTGCACGCGCGACACAGTGCGGCAATGGGATGTGGCGAACAGTCGGTGTCGTCGAGTAGGCCTATGACGCAGGTGGTAGTTGTCAGGCACTTATAGTGTGCGGACGGTGAGTAATTGGTTGCTCACCGTCCGGTAAGGACCAGGTTCGGGTCGACGGTGCGTTGTATTCCACGCGCGCTTCAAAGAGATGTCGTCAGCACAAGTGTAGGTCCACTAGGGCCGATGCCTGCCGGGGTCGCGGGAAGGTACTAAAGGGTTACCGAGGCCCCTGGCAACACAGGCAACGGAAGGAATACGGGTGGGTTTTAGTCAGTAAGAGCCTGACACACCCTCCCGCTCCGCACAGAGCGGGAAAAGTTATTTGATGATTTCACACACAAAAAAAATTAGGCTCACAAAGTATTGTGTAGCTCTGGGGAATCTTCTCTCTAATCTTTATTGTCCCACCGCAGAGCAATGGCCTCTCCTCATCTCATACAGAGAAGGCACGAGCATTGATCACCACATGCACGCTTGCTCAAGACGGGTTGGCGATTTCAGACTTATATTAACTTAGTATAACATAACAAACAAAACACCGTGAGGAATCCTGGACTTATAGTCAAGTCCAAATCTCCTCACGATGTTTTTGCTACACCATTGTCAGTTATATACTCGTACAAGATAAACTCAGAAAGGACATATTAATTGTAAAATTCATACTATTACTCGCCCGGATTTGAACCCATAATCTCGTGCACGAGTGGCGAGGCCTTAACCACTGAACACAAAACACAAAACCAAACATTATTAATTTCACTTTTTTATTATGTTATTTTTATTTTGTGTTTCACGAACTGTATCCAAATAAACGTTATTCTTTCTTTATTTTCTTTCTTTTACTGGGTCATCACACCAGTTCATTGAACCGTAATATTGTGTGCACTCGTGCTCATTTGAAACACACAATTAAATGCAATAGTTACATAACACGATTGAAACTCAAGTAAAAGAACTTCGTACCGCCATCTCATTCCTCTTACCAAGGCTGCTTGTAAGTACTATTGTACTACTTGCAATATGGAAATGGCACAAACGGATATTACGGATATTATCTTATATTGTTCCAACAGAACGTAGGAAGCGGCCAATGTATTGTGGTTTGGTCGCAACAAATGTATACAAGTACTACTGTTGAGTCAAGCTATTTCTAACTTCAATGAGGTGTATTAAAGTTTATTTTTACTGAACGATACTAAGCTAAGAATAGCCTGCCGCAAACGTTCCGTGGGTGTTGTAGGAGGCACAGAGATTGTGCCAAATAAATATACAGTAGTACCTGTTTAACTGGAACCTGCTACAAATACTTTAAAAAAAGACCGGCCAAGTGCGAGCGGACGGACAGATGGCTGGACGAACGGACGGATGGATGGACGGAAGGATGGACGGATGGATGGACGGAAGGATGGACGAACGGACGGAAGAATGGACGAACGGACGGTTGGACAGATGGATGTACGGAAGGATGGACGAACAGATGAATGGATGGACGGATGGATGGAAGGATGGATGGATGGACGGATGAATGCACGGAAGGATGGACGGAAGGATAGACGGAAGGATGGACGGAAGGATAGACGGAAGGATGGACGGATGGACAGACGGAAGGATAGACGGAAGGATGGAGGGAAGGATGGACAGAAGGATAGATGGAAGGTCTTAGTAATAGGGTTCCGTATGGCACCCTTCGGGTACGGAACCCTAAAAATGAGTAGCTCCCAGCCAGTAAAAATTAACTGGATGAGGATAACCTCTAAAATGACACCGCTCGAATTTCAAAGTGATGTTCAGAGAAAAGTAATTAGATACCTTTGCCACTGGGTTTAGCAAGCCTCAGTGGTAGGATAGACAGCTACCTAGCTCCCTGTCAATATTTCTTTGCTGAGCGTGGTGATTTTGGCAATGGCTGACTTTATTACAGCAGTAGGGCTTTCATGAAACATACACATGGTTCTTGACGTTTGCAACCTTTTTTTTTTGGGGTGGGAAATCATCAAATAACTTCTCCCGCTCTGGGCGGAGCGGGAGGGTGTGTCAGACTCTTACTGACTAAAACCCATCCGTATTCCTTCCTGTTGCTTGTGTTGCGGGGGCCTCGGTGACCCATAAATACCTTCCCGCGACCCCGGCAGGCATCGGTCCTAGTGGACCCCTACCTTTGTACTGACGACATCTCTTTGAGGCGCGCATGAAATACAACGCGCCGTCGACCCGGGCCTGGTCCTTACCGGACAGTGAGCTACCCATTGCTCACCGTCCGCAAGCCCGCGCCTACGGTGGCCGAAAATCCGCCCGGGATTCCCGACGCCCAGGGCGTCTCCTGCGGCGGCTAGGGGCGAACGGGCGCGAAACATGCCTTTCCCTCTACCGTCCCGCCTCCTGCTTCGCGAGCATTACTGCTTCGCAGAAGGAGGTGATGGCTGCCCATGCCCTCTCGCTCCGTACCATGGCCTGAACCAGGGCCGGACGCGAGAGGTCTCTGCCACCGATCGCCTCCACGAGGACACGGCGGTGCTCTGCCCAAGCTGGGCAGACCTCCACCGTATGCTCCACCGTGTCCTCCGGGCGATCCACACAGTGGTGACACCCGGGCGTTTGCTCCCGCCTTATCCGACACAGAAACCTCCCGAAGCTGCCGTGTCCGCTGAGGACCTGCGTCAGGCGGAAGGTGAGGTTGCCGTGGCGCCTCTCTAGCGACTCCTCAAAAAGGGGACTTATTGCCGCAATTGTGGCGTGCCCAGCACTGGGTTGCGATAACCGTAGACGTTTGCAACCTAATGAGATGACAACGTGTTAAAGGCTTTACTAATCGAAGATAGATCTCAAAGTCGTCATATGTTTCTCCGAAGGGTTGGGCAGAGGTGCACCTGTAGTACACCCACATTTCGCCAGTTATGTTTTTATGTCGGCGAGCCTATTGCCATCAACCGAGCACAAATCCAGACTCCGGGCTTCTACTGAGAAATTCCAGATAGAAAAACCCAATAATACTTTGCCCGACCCGGGAATCGAACCCAGGACCTCATGCCCAGCAGTAGCGCTTGCGACCACTAGAACAACGAGGCAGTTAGTCAAATAGCATATAATTATGCTATTTGCATCTAATACCCTAATGGGTTTATAGTACAATAGTGCAGCCACACTCCAGTGGCTATAGAACCTTTAATTATCACTGTGTTTGATAGGTAATTAGTCACTGTAGGTAGGTTTTAATTTAATAAGGCATCATATCATCATCAGTAATCGTAACCGCATTCAAGAGCTATTCACCTTTTTTTTTTTGGGTGGGAAATCATCAAATAACTTCTCCCGGGCGGAGCGGGAGGGTGTGTCAGACTCTTACTGACTAAAACCCACCCGTATTCCTTCCGTTGCCTGGATTGCCAGGGGCTTCGGTGACCCTTTAGTACCTTCCTGCGACCCCGGCAGGCATCGGCCCTAGTGGACCCCTACACTTGTGCTAACGACATCTCTTTGAGGCGCGCGTGGAATACAACGCACCGTCGACCCGGGCCTGGCCCTTACCGGACGGTGAGCTACCCATTGCTCACCGTATTCACCTTAAGATGTTATGAACCTCAAAAGAATAAAACGAAACCCGCATAGGATCACTCGTGTGTCTGTCTGTCCGTCTAGTACAGCCGATTTGCTCCGAATCTACTGGACTGATTAAGTTGAAATTTGGTACACATATGAACCTCTGTGAATTTTGAATATGGGGGCCACTTCTGGGAGGCAAATAAGAAGAAGAAAAAGTTTTGCTAACTGTACGGTGTGCCATATCAAACGAAAGGGCTTATTGTAATGATTTCACATATATCTTTTTTATAATTTTAAAATAAATATTTTTAAAATTAATTAAGAAAATACATGAAAATTGACCATTCCCCTTATCTCCGAAACTACTGCGGCTAAAAATTTGAAAAAATGCAGATAATAGTTCTTTACTCAAACGAGGGTGACACTGAATGTCCTTAGAAAATCAAAAACAGCAAGTTATTAGTTTTATATATCTTTTCAAAATAGTGACCATTTACAATAATACATCGCTGCATCCGATGGAACCACTGAGAAAAGCACTTTACCCACTCGTCCTTAGGGTCTCTTGTACGGCATTTTGAAACGCAGCCACTGCTTCCTCGGCGTCCATAAAAGGTTTTCATCGAAGTTTTTCTTTTATTTTCGCAAATAAATAAAACATGCAAGGTGCGATGTCGGAACTATAGGGCGGGTGACCCACTAATTCCACGTCTGACGTCGCCAAGTAGTCGATTGTTTGCTTGGCGGTGTGCTGACGAGGCGTTGTCGTGGTGGAGGAGGATCGTACTGCGAGGTCGTTTCTCCCGAACTTTTTCCAAGACAAGTGGCAAACAATTGTTAGTGTACCAATCTGCAGTAACTGTTTTTCGCTCCTCTAAAACAACTGTTACGGAATGACCTGCCCCGAAGAACGAGGCCACCATCTTTTTTCCCACGCTTCGACCTCTCTTCACTTTAGTTGGCAACTCCTCGGAAGGAAACACCCAGACAGCAGACTGTCTCTTAATTTCAGGAACATAACAATAA
Organism: Atethmia centrago; assembly: GCA_905333075.3. Classification (NCBI taxonomy): domain Eukaryota; kingdom Metazoa; phylum Arthropoda; class Insecta; order Lepidoptera; family Noctuidae; genus Atethmia; species Atethmia centrago. The sequence continues at coordinate 6,887,330 of HG995375.1, forward strand.
ATCCAGCTTTCGTCATCCGTAAGTATGTCGAACACAGCATTTTAGTCACCTCCGTTAAATCCTTGAACCATTTCACGACACCAATCAACACGATGGAGTTTTTGGGCCTTATGAGGTATCCACTGGGCACAAAGCTTCCTGACCGCTAAATGTTCCTGGAGGATTTTGTGCGCTTGACTCATACCGATGTCCAAATCTACTGATAAGTCACTCTTTTGTCAGTCTCTATCTTACGCCGCACAACACTGATGTTATCTTCAGTCGTCGTCGCAGAAGGCCGTCCCTCACGCAGATTATCGGTGAGATTAGTGCGACCACGTTTAAACTCTCAATATTGTGGGTACAAACTGAAAATGTTTTGCAGTTGGAATGTATGAGGGAACATGTTTTTCAACTACAACGTTAAGTTTGTTTTTGGGATAAATTCATCCCAACTACGGAACCATTCATGGTGCGTGGGGCGACACAAGCTTACTTCTTGTGTTAAAAAAAACTTAGAACTCTAAACTTACAAAAAGTTACAAGAGTGGACTTTTAAAAGAAACAAAAAAGCGACTTTTATTTACACGAAAACTAACAAGTTAACAACCTCATCTCATCTGGTTTAATCAACCAAGCTTGTACTCGGGATATTACTTTTTTATTCGAAACTTTGGGGTTCAAAGCCCGAGGGTAGTTTAATAATTACGTCACTGCATCCTTTCAGTTTGCAGCGGCACTGCTTTTTGTTTTTTCAGCCGACCATAAAATTCAGTATGAAATTGGTTTTCGTTGGTTGATACATGCATAAAATTACGTTTTCGGTCCCTGGCGAATACGAGGAAATTCAATGCAATTATTCAAAGACCTGATATAAATTCATTGGGCTAGTGATTTTGGTCACATTATTTTATCGTACCTACTTTTGTTTACGATTTTGGTCACATTATTTTATCGTACTTTTGTTTACTTTCAATTACTTTTGTCAAAAACCTTTAGGAAAAATGTACTGTATGATTTTTACAATGTTAGCCTTATTTTTTTATGGTCGTGCCACATTCATACATATTATAAATTGTAAATTTTCGTGTCTGTCCGTATGACCGCGATGTTCTTCTAAACTATGTTACGGATTTTAATGCTAAACTTTACTATATGTGGAAACTTATAATTGGCCAAATTTGTATAAACAAATACAAATATATATAAAAAAAAAAATCAACAATTTTCAATTTGACCTTTGGCATTATCGACGGAAAATCGCTAAATCTCGTTCAGCTATTTTACATATCGGAGCTGTTTTGTAAAGCAGCTAGCGGTTATGTAAAACAGCAGATTCGACAATCCATCTGCGAAATATACGAGTACATAACATGAGAATGAAGACGTTTCAATTAAGCGATGTTTTATTACACAATTCTCTAAAAAATATAATCCCATTCCTCCATATTTGTCTCCATAACCTTCACCTACATATTACTATTTCACAGCTATCACAAATGTATATAAACGTTTATATATCTGTAGGCTTTTCGTTAACAGTTTAGGAGCCACTACCACCTAATGACCTTTGATGTGCAATGTGTCATTGATTAGACTGATAGTGGACGTAAATTACTAAGGAAATGGATCTTGTATGATGTTATGGTGGACTATGATGGACTGTAAAGGTGTGAAAAGTGTTTTGAGTTAAGTGAAAGTTTGTTGTTAGTTTTAGTGATGTTTTTACTGTAGTGTTTTATATTACAAGCAGTTTATCTAAATGGGTATGTATAGTCTGTTCCGAAAGTATCTGTTGAAAACGTAAACAAATAGATCAGAAAACGTAGGTACTTGTAGTGCGACCTACAAATTGAGTGATTTGATTTGATTATTTGAATACTTAAACCCAAAATTCCAATTTCAAATCACCTTAAATATGTTTTCATTTGACAAGGTTAATTTTGTGACCTCAATTTTCTAAATACAGATGAATGTCCTTACTAATTCCCCTTACTTAGTGATTGCGTAAAACTTTAAACCTGAACAGGGTTTGTTTAACAGTTTTCTACAACTTTGGAACAGGCCATAATTTTAATCTTTTGGACGAATTCTATAAGTTTAAATTTCTATGAGTTTAAAATATCGTCAATCGTAACACCACTTCGCTGCGAGACGGCGACGTGTTCTCGTCGCTTGGCTACGCACTGCGCTACGGCGTAGCTCTTACTGTGCTACGCTCGCATAGTCTCTAGACATTGCGAATGTGTGAATAATAATTATTAATTCAAGCTTCTCAGTTTGTTTTATTTTTAAGCTTTGCTTTTAGCTTATGACCATCAGCTTGGCTACTATGTATTATTAAGAAAATATTAATTTCGCGCAATAAATACCACAGAAGCTTAATTATCATGCAGTAAATAAACTGTAAAACATCCAAATAAAAAACGTTTTGAAACATTTCAATAGCTTTCATCAAATTGATTGAAGAAAACAGTGGTAGGTTCATTTACTGAACTGTGAACGTAAATTTAAATTATTGAAATATTCCTGCCAAACCCACACTGGTACTTAAAATAATGTTCGGCAAGCAGGGTAGCTAATTCATTTTAGTTACAAATTTTCGTCTGTTTCGGTTTCCGAAACAACTTTGAATTGTAGCTACCACAATAAAGAGATATCCTTCGTCACGCAAACATAGTCGTAATTACAGTGACACTAAACTTAATTCAGCCGGACATGTTTTAAATTAAACCAACATGTTTCTTTTACATAATAACAGGTTCAAACCACAAAGGTCTCAATGATTGGCACTTGGTTCAACTCTGCTCATGCATGAAACATGGGATCGTATTATAAATACAACGACTTCTTTGACAAATCATTTCTATTACAATATTTGCCCACAGGTAATTCTCAAAAGGGTAGACGTTGAATCTGTTATACTTAAACCTCATTTCACAGCTGAGCGACCTTTTAAGTTTCATGTAATACACGGGGCAAAATCACAATTCTAAATATTTATTTAATAAAACTTTATGCACATGTAAAAAATACTGTACAAATGCGGACTTAATGCCTGACGCATTTTCTACCAGTCAACCTTAGGGTGATGCAGAGACAAAACAAGGCAGGTGCAACATAAGAGATAGATAAATCGAAAATCAAAAATATATACTAATACATAGATAGATACATACATACATATACACAAAATAAAAGTGTCAGGAGAAATAACGATTGGTAAGGGAGAAAACGAATTAGCGCTGGGATGATTCTGCCAACATCTTACGATTATATTCCCGCGCCGTCAATTTAAATGATAATAGACTGATTGCCATCGTGATGTTCAGATAGAGCGCATTCCAAAGAAAAACCACATGTACAAAGAAAGAAGAGTGAATGGAATCAGAGCGATGATATGGACATCGTAGAAGACGATTTTTGGTGGAACGAAGATATAAGAATATTCTTGGAATAAGGAATCATTTTCATCAAAACAACTTGAAACAAACAACATTGATCGGTATTACTTATTATATTTATATTCTTTCCAAACATTAGAGATCTAGTCAGATAGTTGCTATTAATACTTCCACGAATGAAGATCTGCATCAAACTCACTCTCAAAAAAAAAGAAGAGAAAAACAGATTACATTTTCAATTGATATTCTGAAGTATTTATTTTCAGTAGTAGTAGATGAAACCCAGGAAACCTGGCCGACGCCCATTGCTGTGGCTGGATACCCGTCCCCCTCCTACTTACTATCTATGAAGCAAGAAAGGAATCTATCGAATCATCTCCCTGCAGGGTGTTTACCTTTCGTGGTCCGCTTGGAAGTAACTGAACCATCTCCGGACACAAGTGGGAAGAACTCCAACCTGGTAAAGTGGGGCTATACCAACGGAACGGCAGCAGGATGTGGAGCTATGTCACAAACTATGCTCCACCTCCTGTCCTGTGGATGTTTTGGGACACTCTGGTGTCCCAAAACATCATGGACAGCCAAAGTGACCTCTGCGCTGCCACCGACGTCGCCGTGGAAGTGGCGAAGTTATGAGGCAACAAGACCTAAAATACAGTCGTATCAGCGACACGAAGAAGAAAGTAGATAAATAATTATTTATTTTTATGAATAAAGCGGCAGCTATTTATATATACTATTTTCACTAATTTACATGGCAGCGTCGTCTGTCTTTAATTTATTTATTATTGTGTTGTTTTGTAGTGTGTTTGCGTAAAATACAAGATGGATTTTCTTTGAAGAGTTCATAGGAGACTGTCCTAACTTTTTGAGCCATTACTAGCTGCATTTAATGATTTTGAAAAACTGGTAGAGTCGGCTAGAAAAACGTAAATTCTCAGGTTTTATTTAATAACAATAATTTTACCAACCAAACACCTAGATATTTATTTTGATCAAACAAGATTCCTAACTGCTATCAATATAACCGACGCTAATAAAAGCCAACGGGTGAAGGCGTGAGAGCGAGACGTTGGACCAACTGACGTCAACGACGCTGATAGACGTTTAAGAAGTGAGGAAATTGCCTCAGCGAGGTTCGTAAGCGATAAGTGGGCACGATGGGATCAAGCTCGACAGGGATAGAAAATATAGGGTTAATGCGGTAGTATTGAAGTACTTTTTAGATGTCAGAATGTTAGAAGGCGTAGAAAAAGATTTTGGGAATTAATTAATATCCCGTTTTTGAATGTCATATCAAGCTTCTAACGTTACGAGGCATATTATATTGTTGGCTGTTGGTTGGAGAAACTCCTGGCTAAATAATAACAGCCGCACGGGTCGATCCATTAGCTTAATCTACGCTTGCCGGGCTTGGTCCGTGGATGGGATCATCTTAACATACCGAGACTCCTCCGTGCCTCGGAAAGCACGTTAAGCCGTTGGTCCCGGCTGTCATTCGTGGATATCTGACAGCCGTGAGAAGCCCGAAAGTCTGACATCCAGTCTTACCAAGGGGCATTGTATTTCCCAGTTACTGGGTTGTGGAGGTCAGATAGGCTATTGCTCCATGTAAAATACTGGTATTCAACCGCATCCGGTTAGACTGGAAGCCGACCCCAACACAGTTGGGAAAAGGCTCGGCAGATTGATTGATTTTTCAGATGTTGGTTGGGAAAAAATAGCCATTCAGTATTCACTACTTGGCACATCATGTTTCAGTAACATTTATAACAGCATTTAGTTTAGTTTTATTTGCTTCAAATCGTTAAGAGGCTGACAACACCTAAACCGCGGTCACTGTCAGATTGCATAGAAAAGAAAGAGAAGCGCGATGACACAACGCTTGTAATTTATTGCAAAATATGAAGCAATTATCTATTTACTCAAAATTGAGTTGAGTAATCGAAAATAAAAAACAACCAAGTTCTGCATTCAAATAAGACGTTCTTGTTATTAATTAAATACGTAACGTATGTTGATATTTAATGCAGATATTTTGGATTAGAACTCAAGGTAAGAGGTTAGTTTAAAGTTACTTTGTATCGAGATTTTTTATCAAAACGTATTTTGGAACAACCAAGTTCTGGGAAATATTATATGTTCAAAATCGATATATTATATTTTTTCCGCTACCATAGACTATCCAGATTTGGCAATATTTTTTCTTAAGAATTTTGGTCAATTGGGTCTTGTCAGCGCCTTAATATATAATTTGCAATAGTTTGTAATTACTCACGTACTTTGGGACCAATATCCCAAACTTGTCGACGGCCACTTAACTTTTAAATAATCTCACCCAGTTTTAAGCCTTAGATCCTATGAAGATTGAGGACGGTAAGTTTATGTATGAAACTTTAGAGTCTAGTTTGACTATAACTGGATATTTGAGTAAACAACACAAGTGATTACAATCTATATTAATCGGCCGGTCTCTTGCCAGCCTCAATGTGCCTGCTCTTCTTGAGCCGACTGGCATTGTCAGAGACGATGGCAAAAGACCTGATGGTGTGTCTTTGGTTCCGTGGAGTTTGGGACGGATGCTTGTGTGGGACGCTACCTGTGTAGTCACACTGGCACCGTCCCACCGCCAACGGACTACTTCTAAAGCGGGTGCAGCAGCAGAAAATGCCGAAAATCTGAAAATTATTAAATATAGAGGCCTTGGCGGAGAGTATAAGTTTGTGCCCTTTGGCATCGTGACCACCCGTGGGGTCCCAGTGCGCATAAGTTATTAGTGGAAACCACGAAACGTCTAGTTGATATAACTGGTGACCGAAAAGCTGGCGGCTTTCTGGCGCAACGCATCAGCATTGCAATTCAGCGAGGAAATGCCGTCAGCATGCTCGGTACAATGCCTCGAGGGCCTTTTTTAGGTTTAACTTTGTTTTAATTTCATTTAGTTAATCTTAATAACCGTCTTGTATTTTTATTATGTAAATAAATGATTCATTTTTAGGTATTATTATTTGGAACGGAACTCTTTGACATGTCTGAAAACTAGAAACTAGAAACAAGGCTAACAGAGAACTCCTTTATTCTGCTCCTTTAGTCCTTAATTAATGTTATATTCTAATAACATTAATTGAGGACCTTATACCTAATCTGTCTCTTGGTTTACCGGTTTAGTTTTGGTTACAAAGAATTTAAAATTTTAATAATATTTAATTAAATCGTATCGCAACCAACCACTTGATACGCTGACAAGAGGCAAATGACCAAAGTAGCTTAAGAAAAAAAGTTGCCAAATCTGTAGGTATAGTTTGTTGTAGCGGAAATGTTAATTTATAACATGTTCCTCAGAACTTGGTTGTTACCAAAACACGTTTTGAAAAAAAAAACTCGATACAAATTAACGGTAAACTAACCTTTTACCTTGAGTTCCAATCCAAAATATCTGTATTAAATATCAACGTGCGTTACGAAGAACCTCTTATTTGAATGCAGTACTTCGTTGTTTTTTATTTTCAACCACTCAACTCAATTTTGAGTAAATAGATAATTACTTCATATTTTGCAATAAATTACAAGCGTTGTGTCATCGCGCTTCTCTTTCTTTTCTATGCAGTCTGACAGTGACCGCGCTTTAGCTGTTGCCAGCGTCTTAATAATACCGGTCTTACTCTGTATTCAGTACTCCTAATAAACACTATACAACTTACTGAAATCACACTCACTTAAGTACCATTAGGAAACATTTCCAAGATACGGCTAATCACTTCGTCTTCAGACACATCGATAAACTCCATCAGAGTATTAATTATTCAATGTTTGTATTTAGAGCTACATATTGCAGCAGACGTCTCGAGCCAAACATAGTAGTTGCTTGGCAACTACTAATCCACTTATTTAAATGGGTTTTGGTCGAGTTTGGTATTTGGTTCTCGAGTCCTGGAATTTCGAAATGCAGTATTAAGGTATGATGTATGATGATAGATGAGATTTCGGTTAAGCTTCAGCAGGCTTAGCACGAGCACCGTTTAGTCTATGGAAGAATAGATAAAAATGACGTTCCGTGTAGGAAGTACGACGACAGCAAAGTAGAAAGAGTCAACTGCACTTTTTACGAAATTCGCTCTTTTACATAAACGATTCAGAATTCTTTGTTATGTGATACGATTTTTTTTTCTGTTTTTTTCTCAATTTTTACTGATATTAAGTCACGTATATAAAGACAACTGCAACAATTTAGACGCACTCTTAAACTGATAAGCTACTCCTCCGTAATATTTCGTAACAAGTTTAATAAGTAATGTTACCACAGAGTTTTCGCAGCATTTCATTTTCTCTCCGTACACACAACCCAAAGACATTACATACACGCACACAAAACTTGTATGGAATAGTGACAGGCGCTGATTAATTTGACAGGACTAAACTAAAATGTATCTTCTATCCTTTTCTTAATGAAATAGAAAGAAAAAGATGCACTGAACTTAAATTTAGTGTAGTTAGTCAACAAGGGAATCGGCACCAATGCACTATTAACTAGATGATATAAAATAGGAGAAGGTAGCCTTGTTCTTCTAATAATTATCACATATACCGTACCGTGTGGCCGTCGAGTAGAAAAATGCAAACTTTCTTTACAACCTTAGACAACTTTCAGTTGTCAGTGTGATTTTGACAGTTTGGGACAGAAAACTTTCTTCTGAAATAGTCTACATAAAAAAGGACCTAGACAAAGATCGTTACAAAAGATTGCAGAAGGATTTCTACGGTGTGATGTCAAAAATGGAGAAACGAAATGTCACTTTGTATAGAAAGAGCCGTGTCTATTCTTCGAAGAAATAGAAAGCGGCATGCTAAGCCTGCTGGAATTATAAAAGGTGTTCTAAGTTTATCGTGTATGATCGAAGGACTAGTTTCTTTTTTCAACGTGCCTTGTTGAGTTTTATTTGGATTTTATTAGAGGCTTGGACACTATTTTACGGATAACGAAAATTTTGAGAAAACCTGGTCGTGATTGTTTAAAATTTCTCATTTCTTCTTTCGTGACGGTGATTCATAATTTATTTATGAGAAATACTTGATCAGTCTGTATTGAAGTCAAAATCTTAAATCCCAGCAGTCTCAAAATCAAAACTCAAAGCATTTATTGCAAATACACCAAATACAGGCACTTTTGAATTGTCATAAGTGTTATATTATGTGTTACAACACAGTGACATTATTTTGAAGATATCAGTAATGATCTGGAATGACTTTAAAAGAGACCCCTGAATTTGTTTCGGCCTTTCTTCTCAGAGTAGTCAGATAGGAACCGCCGACCTCATCTAGTTTTTTTCTAAATATGAGTAACGTGTAAAAGTGTTTGTACAAACCTACTTTCATAACTAAAATCATTTTTATCATTTAATTAACTTTTTCAAAAGATCCATAATATTGAATTTAGGTTCCAAATAAACACGCGAAATTCTAATTCACCGTTTAGGTACTCCATATAAAACATGGCTAAAATAAGTTTGTATTTACGTAACGAGATAACTTCAATAAAATCTTCTAAGTAATATAGGTATCTTGGAAACATTTACGTACCTACCGTAGGTATAGGTTATTTCTTCTGGTATGTTTTTTTCACATAAGTAAACATTTCTCACGTAAGAAACTTTTACCTTTTTCGTGGAAAGTGCTAATAGTGCCTAAATTATGTAGGTGTAGGTGGAGATGTAATGGATTTACGTTCGGATAAAGAGAATAGAGAGAACGAATTGGGGCCCTAATGGAACAAAATGGCGCCTAAAGCGATGTCTGTTTTAGGTTTAGGAAAAAAAAATGCTTTTACTGAACCCGTTTTGTTTCTTACGGTACAAAAAATTGATTTTGTCGCAATTTTCTTGACGTGGTGTCTTTTAAAAGGTTATTTGAAGATTTATTTTAATGTTTTACTTTTGTATTTTTTTTTACTTTACTAGCTGCTGCTGCTTCGCCCGCGTGGCTTTTTCTAAAATAAAAGTATGTTGCTCCTTACAACCGACCCGCGCTGGGCCCGCGTGGTGGATTACGGCTCACTCCCTCTCACAGAGAGGAGGCCTGTGTTCCAGCAGTGGGAACAGCCGACATAGCCTCATATGCATTTAGTAAGAAGCTGTTATTTTTAAAAACAGATACTTCATATTTATATTTTTTTATAGATTTAAATTGTCTTTAGATCACAATGTAACTACTTAGTAAATTGCATAATTTATTTAATTTCGGAACTTAGGTCAAAAAACATTTGAAATTCGTTCCCAGTTTAAACCCAAGTGTATGAACCGATTTATTTTGAATACATGCCGAAGGATTTTCCAGAAAAGTATGATTACAAGCATCGACCATCATTTACAAACTTGACAAGTAAAGAAATACTGCAAAATCACTCACTTTTTCTTTCTAAACAGTGAATATTTGCGACCCTCCAACATCGGCGCAAACTACAAAGCAAGTACACAGCGTAAAAGTATCTCTTCCATCAATCAGAGTTCTATATTATCACATCGCTCAAGTCTCCGGTGTCGATAACAAGGCGTCGAGATAAATTTACGAGGGGTCCAGCGTCGGCTCCTTTTATAACCTGATGCGACCGCGATCTGTGCTATCACGATCGCTGATAAAACGGCCTTTATGTATGTGTGTATTTCCTAGTTTGTAGGACTAGGTGAGGTTGTTTTTTATCGTCGCAGACTTTTGGTACGAATGGTGGCAAAAAAATCTGTTAGAATAAAATGATGTAGAAATGTGTGTTAAATACTGATCTTTAACGTCGATCAGTAATCATGCAGTATGATAGCTTTAATATACACATAAACCTTCCGGAATGTATTCTCTAAACGATGATGAAAACCACATGAAGAACAACGCGGTCACACAGACAGAAAAGCAACTTTAATGTATAATAATAATGTATTCTAAATACAGGCAGGGTCACGAGTACGAGATATCAATTGACAACGAAACGCAAGTGTGAAGTTGGCGCGCTTTGACAGAGTCTAGCCTGACGTTCGTGCGATTCAACGTGAGCGCTACAGCGACTTGGAAGCTCTCTTGAGCATTGGACATCGTACGGACAAAAAGTGCCTAGAAACTGTTCAACGTTTCGTTTTATAAATTTAGTCAAGTTCAAATAATTATAACCTTAAAAATCAATAATCAACTTCAGAATTTTTCTTCTCGCCCGCTGCACACTACGTCCAGTAAAATGTTCAACGGTTAAGAACCCAGCTCAAATCGGCCCCCTAATTAACCTTGTCAAAAGGTTAATTACATTTATTTTTCTAATATTTATATTTTATATATATAACTATATTTTTTGTATAAGTGAATGGTAGGTACCATTCACTTATAAAAAAAATATCGTTTTATCACTAAAAGATACTGTACTGTTATATATTTTTGTTATGTACTAAGCACGCTCTAGACGATATCTTCGTGCATTTAAAAAAAATGATTTTTTTTCATGAACCATGGCTCCCCCAATATATTGTTTAAATTTTCACCAGCCTATGTTACCTGGGATAACGTAACGCTTCTAACGATACCGATTATATCGGTTAAGCCGTTTAGAAGTTATGGTGGAATAAAGAAACTCACAAACATACATGAACCCTGAAAACATAACACTCCTGTTTTTGGGCAGTCGTATAAAAAGACAAAATCAACATCATGATGAAATATTGACATATTGTTGTCAGTAATATTGTTGTTGATGTGACATGGGATTAATGCACTAATTAATTAGCCATTATTATAATTTTGACATTTATCTCCAAAACATCTTGACATTCTCATTTTAAATCCTGACATTCTCATTTTAATACTTGACTTTTTAATTTTTAATATTATTCTAGTGACATTTTTTTATTTGCGAAGTTTCTCATTACGAGTATTAATTGCCACGGTGAAATTACCAAAATTGTGTTGTTAATTATATATTATTGTTGCATGTAATTGCCTAATAGTGTTGTGATACTGTCAAAACTTGAGATTTGCATGCCTCAAGGCGTAATATGGTTGAATTATACTCTATTTTTAACAACTTCATGTAATTACCCATATTAGCAAATAAATGATTTTTGAATTTGAATTTGAAACAAAGTTCAAAAGAAAATCCAGAACAATTTGTGACGTATTAGTCATTCCGAAAAATAAATAAATTCTTTATAATCTATGTAACGCGTAGGTAAGCTTTCTTTTAATTAATATTGTAGCGGCATCTACAACGCCACATGCGAACTACGCATCAAAGACCTGACGTCACTCAAATCCTGCATCGCGCAAGCAGAGTTTACCGCGCTACTGGTGTATATACAACATCCCGACATCAACCGTCGGGCAGTAGCTCACCAGACACAACACCCCTCTGGTCGGAGGATCCTCCCTTTTCCATAGAAGATGAATGAACTTTGCACCCTGTTGCTCATACCTCTATAAAAATCTAAGAAACATTTTAACAAAACATCTAAATACCAGTCTGCCTTGAAAATGAAATCTTCACAAGCTCGTATGATGAGAAATAACACCCATGTTTTGAAGTGTAAGCCCTTGGAAGGCATCTCGGGTTTGCCACTAACGTAAATCTTATTGGTATAACGCGGCCGCCTCCCACTCGTAAAGCTTAGTTCAAAACTCAAGGGAATGGCTCGCAAACCGAGAACCAAGGAATATGAGGGCTAAGGTATAAGGGATGAGCGATTTGTTTTGGGCTAATTAAAGTTAGCGCGAGGAGTGGAGTAAAATAACAGTTACTATTAATTAATCAGAATGAACATTGGTCCCAAACCTACAAGTCAAAATGCCTCTTATAATAATCGATGCCCGTGATTTCAACCGCATTCCATTACTTCAAACGGGAACTCAGCAGTGCTGCTTGACGGAGAAATAAGAACTAGCATAAGAAGTTCTGCGAATAAAAAATATAACTTTAAATTCTTATTAAGTTAATGTGATACGTCACATAAAAATTAAAAATAATGTTTGGACTAAAGACTTAGGGCCGATTCACACCGGAACGGCAGCGGCTGGCAGTGACGTTATGCGGGTAGTACCGCAGACAAGACGAGCATGGTCGCGAGGCAGCTCGCGGCATCGCGGGCGGCCGCACGACCTTTTCGAGCTTTTCAAGCGATAGTGGTCTTTTAATTATGTAGATAAAGTTTAAAATTATTTCACACTGAAAGTGCTCGCCGCGTCGCTGCCGGCCCACAGTGGAACGAATGTATGGGAGCGGTTGGACGTAGACATGTCCGAAAAAAAAGAGTAAAATTATGCCAAACTAATGATGCCATCTTATTCGATTACTTAATGCCTTCATAACTTGTGGTGATGAATTTCTTCATAACTCCCATATTTCGGGAGTAATTTGAGAAAATGTGAAATTTTACTATGAAAATGAGTGTATCGAGCTCTCTCCCTCCTGATTCCGGGCTTGTTTCAAGTAGCGGTCTCTAATATCATAATGCTAATACTAAGAGCTATATTTAATACTAAGACACATAGTGCGCCAAATGTGCACTTTCTGGGATAAAGAGTGATGTTTATTTTATAACACAATTTTTTTATTTTTTGTTTATTTTGTTGATTAAAACCGTTTTTCTAAAGGTTTACCTTATTACAATAACATTTCTGAGCAGCCAATTAGAGAAGATATAAGCTAATTAGGATATATAATTAGGGACTTAAGGTTTACATATAAAACTGATGCACTAATGATTACTGATAAGAACATTGCTATTATTTAATTACTAAATGGCTCTTAATACACTAATTTAGCATGCATCATTTACTAATTATCACAATAACTAATTACCTTGCAATATTTAACAAAGGATACCTGGGATACCTGGATTTTATATAAATAGGTCACTATTAGTAACTTTAAAATCAGTGTTGATTTACACCTCGTTGTATCCAAGCTAATCTCGCAATGTATTTTCCAAATTTTAATACAAATCTTGATATTCACGTTGCTTTATGCGCACGCGCACATAAAGATTTACGCGACTTTAACTATTTGTTCAGTGTTTTAAAAGATAACAGTTGTGTTCAGTTATGTGAAAGTGCTGAAACAAGTTTAAAAGACTGGTGTCGTCGATTTTGCTACCGCATTTATGCAAAATGGACACAGTCTGGAAGAAGCACAGATAAGTTTCGGAAGAAACATGAGATTTGGCTACAGGCTGCAATTCAATGGCCGGAATTACAGAATGAAAATATGGAACCTTCTACAGAAAATATAAGTGACGTCATCGAGCCCATAATTTCTCCTGCTAAATCTGATGCTTCAACTTGTACACATACTAGTCCTCGTAAATCTTTTGAGGACCTTAGTAACCGGCAAAAAAGAAGACGCACTGAAGATAGTCTTTCATGCAGCAGTAGCAGCGCTGAAATTATGTTTTCGGCCGAAAGGGCGCTTCAAAAGGCAGGACAAAGCGATACAGCTTATGTTATGAAATACTTGACGGAGAATCCAGAAGAGGCCTCAAAAATCAAAGCCTTCATTGAAGGTAAATCAATTCAGGTACGGGAAATATCCCCTTTGAAGGCATTGGCTCTTTATGTATCGATGAACTTATCGAAATGGCGCTATAACACTCTTCGGGATTTCAACACTCAAGAAGGAGCTCTTCAATACCCGAGTTACTACATGTTGGTTAAAGAAAAAATTAAGTGCTATCCGGCCAAAGAAGATCTCACAGTTACAGAGAGCTCTGCAAAAATCAAATTACAAGCCTTGATGGATTTAACCTCAAGAAGACTTATTAGGTCGTTAGAAACCCCTGTTGATCCCAATCAACAGCTCGTATTGACCAGCAAATGGGGTTTTGACGGATCATCTAGCCAAAGCATTTATCATCAAAGGACGAGTGAAGATGAGCAAATCGATCTTGCTAGTAATTTTATGATTAGTCTTGTACCACTGCGGCTCGTCTCAAAAGGTGTAACAATTTGGGAAAACGAGCGACCATCTTCCACTTCATTTTGCCGGCCAATATTGTTTAAGTTTATAAAGGAAACCAAAGAAAATGTGCAGAGAGAGATGGCTGAAATCGAAGCAGAGATTGAAGCCTTAACTCCATCCACCATCACTGATGGAATTAGTGTCAAACACCAACTGCTGTTGACAATGATTGATGGTAAAATTCATTCCATTATATCCAATACAGCAGCTTCAGTGTGTGACATATGCAAGGCTTGTCCTAAAGAAATGAATAATTTAGAGTTAATCAAAGATAAACACGCAAACGAGGACATGTATAAATATAGCTTAAGCACCCTTCACGCTTGGATTCGCTCAATGGAATGCTTATTACACATTTCCTACAAATTAGACATAAAATCATGGCAAGTAAGGGGTGATATAGCAAAAAGGCAAGTTGATGACAGGAAGAAAAGAGTTCAAGAGGCTGTAAGAAGAGAAACGGGCTTACTTCTCGATGTTGTGAAACAAGGCAGTGGATCCACCAACAATGGCAACTCGGCAAGGAGATTTTTTGAAAACTACACTAAATCTGCTGAACTGACCGGAATAGATGCTATGCTTTTAAGAAAAATCTGTGTGATCTTGCAGTGTATTTCATCAGGAGAGAAGATCAACGTAACTAAATTCCGAGAGTTCTGCTTTGATACTGCTAAGCTTTACGTGGAGTTATACCCATGGTATTATATGCCTTCTTCACTTCATAAAATTTTAATGCATGGGCCAGACATAGTTCAGAACATGTCAATTGTGCCCATTGGTTTTCTATCCGAAGAGGCATCTGAGGCTAGAAATAAAGATTTTAGAAAATATAGAGAGGGGCATTCTCGAAAGCATAGCAGTATCTCATGCAATGAAGATATTATGCACAATCTTTTACTGTCTTCTGATCCACTTGTTACAAGTATCCGTCCAAAAGGAAATAAGTTTGTAAAAAAATCTTCTTTTAAGGAATTTTATGAGCTTACGGATTCTGAGAAAAGTGATATCGAATTTGTTAACATAAATGATTTAGCGGACATCGATTCTGAATTTGAATTAATTGATGATGATGATGATGACGAAGATAATTAAATGATGTTATTGTTTTAAAATGTGTAACTTAGTAAATTAGAGCTTACATCTTAATTATTTATTGTACTTTTAATGAAACTAGGTAATTTATTATCAACTTACTTAAAAGTCATACTCTCATCAGTTCTTGTGAATATTTTTGTTAATATATATTTCTGTATATATATAATATATTTATAGACCTCTTAATAAGTCTGTCTGCGGTTTAAAGTAAATACAAATGGGGAAAAAACGTTTTTTTTTTTAAATTTTCATTTCCTTTTATCCCAGAAAGTGCACATTTGGCGCACTATGTGTCTTAGTATTAAATATAGCTCTTAGTAATAGCATTACGATATTAGAGACCGCTACTTGAAACAAGCCCGGAATCAGGAGGGAGAGAGCTCGATACACTCATTTTCATAGTAAAATTTCACATTTTCTCAAATTACTCCCGAAATATGGGAGTTATGAAGAAATTCATCACCACAATTTATGAAGGCATTAAGTAATCGAATAAGATGGCATCATTAGTTTGGCATAATTTTACTCTTATTTTTCGGACATGTCTACGTCCAACCGCTCCCATACATTCGTTCCACTGTGCGGCCGCTTCTTTGCCGGTGTAAATCGGCCCTTATACTAAATCGTATAAATAAGTCGCGTTCACATTCGAAGGTCTTGTGTCCAACGATGTTCCACACTAAAACACTATCCGCTCGCTCCCATAACTTGATCGCATTACGCCTTTTATTGGCATTTTTATAGTGGCAGAGAAATCGCGTCTCAGCCACGTAAACTAGGATTTGGTTTTCTATCTGAACTTGTTTAAACTCTGTTTTGTATTTCTTGTGCTTATCCCAATACAATGGAATTACTTGTGAGAAAACTACTACGGTACTATGTTTTCGGATTAGTTAGTCGTGTTCAAATGTATTTCCTAAACTTTTCGATCTATACATGTATTAATTTGTTTGTTTGTTTCATAAATGATAAAGGTACCAAGGCGGGATAATCTACCATCTTGGTAAACTAGGCATTTAGTACCGGTTTCCGTTCTTTCACGCCGAACATTATATGAAAGGCTATTCCGTGTCTAATGATGTTAACACAAAATCAGAAAGCCAGAACATTTCACTATTTTCTTTTTTAGGGTTCAACAAGGCACCCTTATAGTTTCTCCATATCCGCCTGTCTGTCTGTCTGTCCCCGGCTTAGCTCAGAGACTTAGTACTAGAAAGCTGAAATTTGGCATAGGTATACATATCGACGGTCAAAAGTTAATACGGCATACTTAAGCGACATTTTGGTCGAAAATGGGTTATGAAATTCATAACCCATTTTCGACCTCAATATTACCTTCAATATCGTCAATATTACCTTTTAACCGTCGATATTAATCATGCCAAAAAAGTGGTAAAATAAAAACGAGAAAAACCCGTAAAATACGGATGTTTTTTTATTGTCTATTCCATGGTGTGGGGTAGCGTTGGATAGCCCGTTCCAAAATATTGCAGGTCTATCAAAACCATTTTACGATTCAGGGAGAGCAAATTTTTGTTAAAGTTTCCCCCACCTCCCAGCTAAATGGTTGTTTTTGGTTATGCAAAAAAAATCATGGAAGTAGTATATATAACGAATTTAAAAGGAAAACTATCACAGCTAAGTAGGCTTTACAAGTTAACGAGTAATAGTCGACCAACTTACATTTGCAGTTGGAGAATTGCCCGCGACGTATATGGATGTATAGAGGAACATGTTTGTCAACTACAATGTTAAGTTTGTATTTGAGATAAATTCATCCCAACTACGAAATCTTGCATACTACCAAAAACCGGCCAAGTGCGTGTCGGACCACGCATTTGGCCGGTTTTTATGATGAAATATTAAGTGCGCTTACCGGTCGGTACCCATAGTCACAAGATTCAAAATCTAATCAAATATAACCAAGCTATTTATTTAATTTCAGCACTTGAGCACTGGTTTTCATATTACAACCATGTAGATTTATTAACACCCAGAATACCTCACCCATACTACCTGCATATTACGTCGCCAAAAATGAACCTACCTTAAGTAAGGTAAATAAGTTTACTGTGGTGCTTCTAGTTTATTAAGAGGCTGTATATACCTGTGGCGTAGTTACATAATTAAACGATGAACTTTGAACGACTCACGCTTTCCTAAAACGTGATTGGACACGGTTTTGTTCTTCTTTGGCTTCATTAACAACTTCGATCGTCGAGTTGATGAAATGGAAAGGTAGAGTTTTCCATTAACTTCCTCAACTTATTTCTTAATAATTGTATAATTACATTTTTTTGTTAGAAAACCTGGGTTTAATTAAAAACATAAGTTTATACATTTTATCTTTTCACTAAAACTCTCTTAACTTAATCCCAAAAATAAACATGAAACATTGAAACAAATAACTGCCCACACAATTTGACAAACCCACATTTTATTCCCTTGAGCCTAACGTTTCTTGTCGCCCAAATTGCTATACAATATTAATTTTCCTTACATAAACCACGGGATACTTGTACATGTTCTTATTATTATTTGTATATATAACTCCTATGAAACACTTCTATCAATAAAGAAATATGTTTAAGCTGAATGTGCTGCGACAAATATGTTGGCATATGTATGTACATATGTGGAATGTATTCATGTTATAATGGGTTTTTTGAAGGAAAAGGTTGTAAGGATATTTCTGGAGCTGTGTATGTTACCGACGGAAGGCAGACTAAAAGGTCATGGGGTCATTCATGATAGGTGCAAGAATAAAGAAAAAGAGTATTGTGTAGTCGTAAATTTTAGTCCGTTACGTAGGACCCGGACCTGCTGGTTTATCTTTTTGCCACATGTCCTGAAAGGCCAGAAACCTCAAGGCCAGAGAAACCTTAAAAACCATATGTAGTGTCATTACAAACGAAAATTTACATATAAAAAAAATAGAATAAAATCCACCAAATTAGCCAATATTTGCAAACTCAGAGGATCGACACGTGACACAGGATAAGTCGCGCCAAGCTTTTCACGGAAGGGCCTCTCAGAAAACGGCCCGAGTTATTGATTTTTCATGACATTATTAGCTTTTTAGTCCATCCAACTCTGCTACTAACGAAAAGTAGTGCACCATGTTTTTGCCAATTTTTTGTATGAAAATTACGAATTATCCAAATAAAATCGACTATCCGGATCTGAAATTAAGCAAATCGGTGTTTTACAGATGGAGACCTCTAGAAGTCATTCTAGTTGCTTGTACAGAGCAGTGCGTCGTGTTTTTGGCAATTTTTTCGTATGAAGCTTACGAATTATTTAAAAATGATTATACAGAGATCTGAAAATAGGCAATCCGGCGTTTTACACGACGGACACTTTTAACGTGCACATATTTCTACATTGTTCTCACATTATAATTTCAACACGAATGATGCAACCAATATTTTTGTAAAAATATTTTAATTTAAAAGAGTGTCCGTGGAGTTTCTTGCCCGTTCTTCTCCATAGTAACCTATTACGCCTTGGAACGGAACTAGCTTCATCTTTCAGACTGACCGACCCCTTGACAATTCAAAAGTGTCTGTTATTGGTTTATTTGAAATAAATGCTTTGAGTTTGAGTTTTAGTTTGCATCTCACAATCACTCTTCTCTGTCTTATATCAAATTGACTTTGTTTTATTGTATACACGATTACGTTTAATTTAATTATTACAAAATGAAAAATAATCTGTTCGTTTGATTAATTTTGAAATTGATTTGGATGAATTAATATCTCATGGCTTGTGCCGATCGGAGAAGGACACACTTAGTTTTATAGGAATTATACCTACGTAAACGTCTCATAGTATATGTATCAGACATTTTCATATTAAACTTAGGTACTTAAACATTTAAGGATTCCTTGATTATATTTGTACGCAAATAAAACCCTTGCTCAATAATAAATGAGAGTAAATTGTACTTTGTTTATCGGAAATAAAACTTTACCACCGGAAGAGCCACTTCCACATCAGTAATATTATTAAGCCAATTTCTGAGGTCACATCTTTTTATGTGGCTCACGTTGCAAAATTAATTGGTACATCTGAAAAGAGAAACGTGTACAAAAAGGCCGAACGTGCATCAAATTAAACGTCATTGTCTTTTTTTCAAATTGATTGTGTTACTCATGTTTTGTATTTCTTTGTTACAGGTAAACATCATTCTGATATTTTTGGCTGCATTCAATTTGTGAGTAACAACGGGTTCGTGGAAATATGAAACTGAATAAAAAAAATGTACATTAATTTGCAAGATTGGACATTGGACCGTAAAATGAAAGGAAAAATTGAGGAAGGCCTTTGTCCATAAATGGGACAGCATATTGTGTGCTTCCAATTAACATGAAATGCGAAAAAATATCAATATTTAGTCATTACCAAAATTAAAACGAAAATTCTTCATTAATTTAATGAAAGCTTGTCAGAATTAATTACTCATAGTTAACATGACTGACAAATATTTGGCTGTTCATATTTTGCGAAATTACAGACTGGTTGGCCCATTCAACCACACGCAGTTAACGCATTACTAATTTATTCAGTAATGTTGCAGGAATATTAAGATTTCCACGAAAGTTGTTTTGCCTGTTCCCACGCATGACGTTTCTACGAAATTGTGACCCATATAAGGCACACTGTGAATCAAATATTAATTCATAATTTGACTGCAAACGTTGCTGAATACGTTTTCTTCTCCATTTAGAAAAACAACCTTAGATATTCAAGAGTCGTGATGAATGTGTCAGGACACGTTATAAATGTATGCTCATACGACGCCAGACTGCCAACAGCAGCAGTTTAACAAAGTAATACACTGTAGATACCTGTATGTGTGAAAAAAAATTATAAAACCTGTCTGGTTGGACTGGGAGCATACCTTATTTTATTTGGGAAAAGAAAGAATACCGAAAAAAATGCTTTGTAACCTGATTGTAGACTTTGATTTAAGATGTTGGACTTCATTTCAATAAATATGATTGGTTGTTATCTTAGACAACCAATCACAAGAGCAAACAGATTTGACAACACACTTGATCAAGCTATCAGAAACTGGTGGGTGAGGTTGCTTTGTTCTGAAAAAATGTATATTGAGTCTGGTGTGGTAGGAAACATAACTTAAAATAAATCATAATTATGCTGGCTTGGTTAATGAAAATAACTGGGTGTAATTTAAGCAATAACAGTAAATATCAATGATGAACAGAAACAATAAACACTAAGTTATTTATTGAACATGAAAGAGGGACATCTGAAAACAATAAAACACACAACATTTGAGACAGAAAACAAAGAACATATTAGGTACAAACTGGAACATATGAAAGTTCTATTATATTCTTTGAAAGTTGCGACGTTAAAATAATACGACTTGTAAGTTTCCACAAGAACAAAGCTGTCGTCGAACAAATATTGAAAACCACCGGCAGTGAGGAGGAAATTGAAATGGCTGATCGCGGTTTGTGCAACAAGCAACCTGACGACAGTAGATGGGAAATGTTAAATACTAATGGTAGTTTATTTTATGAGAAATCTGTGAGGGAACATGATCTTAATAATATGGAAAGGTGAACCGCAGATTTCGTACAGCTTACTTGGGGGAGGCCTATGTCCAGCAGTGGACATCATTCGCCTGAAATGATGATGATGATGATGACTTTTTATGTTGTTTTGTTATAGAATTTGTACCACATATTAAGGCAACTAAGCCATTTATTTTCATGCAAGTGTACTATTTTTAGAAGTTCGGATTAATTAATAATATTTAAAAAAAGATTTTAATAACTTCACGTAATTTAGTCGTAAACTAAACACAGTTATATTGGTATTTAAGCTATGCATGCCATGAGGGTATAACTCGACCTGCCCCCTTCTTAGATGAAGTAATTTACGAATTAATTAATTGTAAATAAAAAAAACTTACTTTAAAAAAACTATTAACTATATTGTTTTATTTACCTCCACTTAAAACTGGTTATAACTTTTAAGTCCCAAGTTCTAAAAATCCAAGAATTTAAAAAGGGCTTGTTTATCGTATTAACTACCAATTAAAACAAAAAATATCCCAAAACACGAAATTTTATTAGCTGTACGAAAGTCCCATACAAGCCTGCCATTCGCCTTTCAGAACTGAACTCAAAGAACTGTTGTGAGAATATATTGCACCATTCTCCATTTATTCGGCAAAATTTATGGTGATAGAAAAATATTTTTTAACAATGAATTAAAGATGTTGCTGCTGAAATCATTGAAATGTTTAAACTTTGTTGCACCCTTTTTTTGGGTGGGAAATCATCAAATAACTTCTCCCGCTCTGAGCGCAGCGGGCGGGTGTGTCAGACTCTTACTGACTAAAACCCACCCGTATTCCTTCCGTTGCCTGTGTTGCCAGGGGCCTCGGTAACCCTTTTGTACCTTCCCGCGACCCCGGCAGGCATCGGCCCTAGTGGACCCCTACCACTTGTGCTGACGACATCTCTTTGAAGCACGCGTGGAATACAACGCGCCGACGACCCGGGCCTGATCCTTACCGGACGGTGACCTACCCATTGCTCACCGTCCACAAGGCCGCGCCTACGGTGGCCGGAAAGCCGCCCGG
Source organism: Atethmia centrago (assembly GCA_905333075.3). Taxonomy (NCBI): domain Eukaryota; kingdom Metazoa; phylum Arthropoda; class Insecta; order Lepidoptera; family Noctuidae; genus Atethmia; species Atethmia centrago. Next base: position 6,909,408 of record HG995375.1, read on the forward strand.
GATTCCCGACGCCCAGGGCGTCTTCAGCGGCGGCTAGGGGCGAGAGGACGCGAAATTTGCCTTACCCTTAACCATCCCGCCTCCTCCTTCGCGAGCATTACTGCTTCGCAGAAGGAGGTGGCGGCTGCCCATGCCCTTTCGCTCCGTACCATGGCCTGAACCAGGGCCGGACGCGAGAGATCTCTGCCGCCAATCGCCTCCACGAGGACACAGCGGTGCTCTGCCCAAGCTGGGCAGACCTCCACCGTATGCTCCACCGTATCCTCCGGGCGATCCACACAGTGATGACACCCGGGCGTTTCCTCCCGCCTTATCCAACACAGGAACCTCCCGAAGCTGCCGTGTCCAGTGAGGCCCTGCTTCAGGCGGAAGGTGAGGACGCCGTAGCGCTTCTCTAGCCACTCCTCAAAGAGGGGACTTAATGCCGCAATTGTGACGTGCCCAGTACTGGGTTGCAACAATCGCACTCTCCATGTCGCCATGAGGAGCCGGAGCTCTGTCTGCTGTGCCGCGATTTCTCGCGGCAGCGGAGTTACGCCCCGGCGTTTCGCCTCTTCGCGCCACTCCCATATGTACGTGAGGACTTTTGCCTCCAGATCCCATGGCGTTGATTTTGAAAGACGTTATTCACTCTTTTAGAGTTATTCTCAATGTAATATTTGTTCATTATTTATATTGAGGGAGGCCTATGATCAGCAGTGGACGCCTTTCGGCTGAAATGGTGATGATCAGCCTCTGGAAGGATGCCAAAGATTTCCATTTCTCTGGATATATTTGTTCTATCCGTAACTACAATATCAGAATTAGCAATCATCAAACCGCTAGTAGAATTTAAATTCCTTGACGGGTACTTGTTTATGTATGCACGATTATACACACGTTTGGTGATCCTAATGTTAATATCGTGAACGCTATGAAATGCAAATCTGGATTTGGATGCTTTAATATTCCATGTTTTATAACTATGAATAAAACAGTACGGATAAAAGTGATATATAAAACTTGCATGAATAGACACAAAAAGGATCATGAAAGTATAAGGTCAAAACGTATAATTTTTTAGTGATGAGTCAAGTTTTTAAAGTGATACAGACTATTTAAGTGCTGAAGTGGTTAATTTCATTATTTCTATGATGTAAATCCAAAGCTATGAACACTCAAAGAAAGTAATTGATGAAAGGTATAAAAGTAATACAAAGAACAAAAGACGAAATCAGATAATACTTCATTTTCACAAAATCAAAATAAAAAATCAAAGTCATTTATTCAAACTAGGCTGAGAACTTTCAAACAGCACTTTTCGAACGTCAAAATTACATAAGGCAGTCCCCCAAAACGCCCAGCCTTCACCACTTCCTAGTGCTTTAGCTGGGAAGAAGAAGTGGCCAACAAACTCCCAAGCAGCACAGCTGTCTGTTCAGTTAGAGAAAAAAAAAATGGATTCTATACAACAGTATGCAAAACAATGTATATTACGTGCAACACAAAACATTAAATTATTAGCCATATGTCAGCTGGCACACCACTCACTATACCAACAAAAAAGGAGAAAAGGAAAACACCGTAAACTATAAATTCTCAAACAGGGATAAAACGAAAACAGAACTTAATGCCCAAATAAATGCCTCCAAGCATAAAAGGCGTGCCCGCTTACATATAACTATAGCTGTAACAGTCACAAATGATGAACTAGGACCATCAAAGTAAAATAAATAAATAAACAATTAATTACTAATAACAAAACAAAACAATGGTCAGCAAGACGACCAGCCACCACAAGCAGCACCCGTTCACGAGCATAACGCAAAAATCAGCCATTACCCCCCTCGCCATATTTGAGGGAAGGAGGCAACCCAATGATAATACTCGTACTTAATTTTCACAAAGATGATATCACAAAGGTAGACAAGATGATATACAAACTAATTTCACAAAGCAGTCGCATTCTATGGATTCTACCCCTAATTAAGGCATTCCAATTCAATTATTTAGCAAAGAGATTGAATTCTCGTCAACTTCGACTGCAAACAAACTGCGTGCAATGTTTCGACTGGGAATACATGCTAGATGTGTACATTTACTGTGAACAGTATGACGGGAGATGCAAAGGCACAGACTAAACTCAGATACACAGCAAACAAGACACTGCCGGAATTCTGTTGACAAAACTTTTTAATTTAGAATGGAACTTATTGAATGCTACCCAATATTGGCATTGGAATGTTGGAATTCTAATAAAGATAATGACATTTCAATGGAGTTCTTTGCTGTTTGTTTTAGAAAATTCTGTATTTCAATAAAAATATTTTTCTTTACAAAATGGTAAAATCTGTTTCCTGATATTTGAAATCCGTGATTTATAAATGAAATGAAATGAAATGAAATGATGAAATGAAATGAAATGATTTTATTTCTGTAAGTAGGTTTATACAAACACTTTTACACGTCAATCATACTTAGAAAAAAAACTAGATGAGCTCGGCGTTTCCTATCTGACTACTCTGAGAAGAAAGGCCGAAACAAACTCAGAGGTCACAGTCTCTTTTAAAGTATATTGTTATGTGTATATTGTTTCAGCTCAAACCTTAACAATGTTGGCTATAAGTAATAAATCATTTTTCGGTCAATATTGTTTTGGCAATCAAAATTAAATTATATTATAAAAACGAAAATGTGGTTCTGATAGTATTAATATTGCTCTGAAATATTCATGTTTTGAAGAAAATAAACCACAAGGAACATTACTAATTAATTTCGCAAAAACCTGTCAACTAGCCTATTCTAGTGATGCCCGAAGACAATTGTTTAGTCAATTTGAAGAAGCAATTTTACAACTGGGTATGCGGTTGACGGGTTTTCGATATTGCCCACTAGCCTAGAAGTTAACCTATTCAAAACCAAATCGACATAGCCATTGTAACGTTACGATTGGCCGGAGGGCCAGTCGTAAGTCACGTTAAAAAAAAGAAAACTAAAGTAATAGTACTTACTATTAAATATTTAAAAGATTAGACTAAATATTAAAATTATTCTATGATTCCGGTCCGAGTGCACGGGACGCTTGGACGGCAGGATGTAGCATCGGCTAGCAGCAGCTGGACAGGGTCGGCAGGTAGTTGGTCTGGATCGGCAGGCAGCAGTAGGACAGGGCTGACAGACGAGGCGGAGCACGAAGATGAGGATCTTGCCTTCACAGTCAGTCGGCAACTCTGTTCCAAGGAGTAAAATGTCCCTTATAAGACAAGAGGTTTTATTCTATAGTACTTAAATTAGTGGTATTGTTGGTGAGGTTGGTGGTATGATTTGTAGTCGGAGTTAGTGTCCAACGCCACGTTGATAGAATGCCCTAATAATGATAGAGCTCTCAGTCCTGGAGTGGGATAGTAAGACGGTGGCGTAGTCCGAATCTCGCCGATGCGGCTGACTGCGGAGGCACTCTACAGCACCTCACTCTCCACGAGACGAGTGTCTGGACCTCCTAAGACACACAGGAGTGGTCAGCTATGGCGTCCTAAGCCACGCGACTATAACGCCTTCGGCCTTAGAAATCTCCCAAAGGCGGAAGTGAGAGGGCCGGCGGCTATGTAAGGTGAATCACAAATCACACACACTATGAGATTCTTTAGAGATTATATTTTTTACACGTTACAATTATTAGTACAAGAAATAAAGTAAGCTATAGAACTGAACTGACTGAACTGAGATTAGACTGAGTCGAACTGAACTGAACTGACTCAACTGAACCCTTGTCAGGTCCGATCGCCGCTTTTATATACCCTGGCAAAGGTTCTAGAAGTTTCTGTGAAACATAATTCAAATGATTAGTTTGAATGCCTGCCAGGATCAATGAAAACGGTTTACAAGAGTACATAGCGAAGTAAGTCTGAAACTAGTTTTATCAACGCCGGTACGATTCATAGAGAAAGAAAATATTAGACAGATGACAATTTATGATTGAAGATGTCAATGGATAAAAATATGTTATTTTAAAACAAGAGAAAATTAATAATATAAAATACAGTATTCAGTGTTAAAAACAGTTCATTTTGATGTTGCTTTTCAGCTGTGGTGTTCAAACATATGTAAGAAAGTTAGAGAAATAATATGATTTCATATGTTTGAAGCAAGGAAAATAGTACAGGAATTATAACAAAGGTAATTTTATAATTATAGCATAAAGATGTGGTTTTGTGTAGCAAAACACCACACCATCCATATTATTTCATAACCACCTGGTTTACATGAACCCAGCTATTTTCAGCTAAAACTAGTTAGCCAAATAGAGCTACATTTTGATGCAGCTCACGTATCATTTAAGCTCAGTCATTAGCATGCAGGAGCTTCGAATTTAATTGTATATCGTTTTAGCGAAGCGAAGTAATCCGCTTATACGGTGATTCGTCAGTTTTAGTACAGGAAACAGCTTTATCTTCCAGTATATGTAACTTTGATATTTTATTCATGCTTAATTGCGGTTAGTTAGGTACGGTGTGATTTAAAATCAAACGCATGCGAAGTTTCATTATTAACATCGGTAAATGTTAACTGGAAAGGTACAATTATTTTTCTTAAAGATTCTAAATATTGGATTTGGAATAAAATAATAGCTATTGCACCACACAGAAATCAACAGAAACCCATTGTTCTTGTCATGTATAAATATATATATTATTGTTCATTTTCCCTCCAGCAGATAAATCGTCATTCTCCTGCCCTTCTCCCAATTTATATGGGGTCGGCGCAATATGTCTTTTTACACGACTGCCCAAAAAAAAGTGTTATGTTTTTCTTCCATACTTCTCTATTAGTCGTCATCGCGGTAGTCACTCTATTTCTAGCAATCATTATCATCGTTCAATCTAACGTTTCTTCGGTCTTCCCCTCGCCATATCATCTTTCTCACAGTCCATCCATCGTTTCTTTGGTCGTCCCCTAGCCATATCATCTTTCTCACAGTTCATCCATCGTTTCTTTGGTCTTCCCCTACTCGTATAGCTATCCACGTGTTCCTCCGCATCAGATGACAACTTTATCCAAACAACTTCTCAGTCACCAGTGTCACTTTAAGACTTCCTCTTATATACTAATTTCTTATTGTATCCATTCGGGTAACACCATACATCCTTTCTTAGCATGCTCATCTCAGCTGCATGCAATTGCGATTGATTCATTCCTTCTATGGCCTAACATTCTGATCCATACAAGCCAGCAGGTCTAAACCATTGTTTTATATATCTTCTCCTTTAGTTTTTAGGAATGTGGGAGTCACAGATTGTTCCCGTGACCTGCTGCCATTTCATCCATCCAATGTTAATTCTGTGCTTAACAGTCTGACCACTAACTTTGCTTTTCTCTCACCCATTCCGCCTCCTCCTCCACGATCATTACTGTTTCGCAAACGGAGGTGACAGCTTCCCATGCCCTCTCGCTCCGTACCATGGCCTGGACCAGGGCCAACGCGAGAGGTCTCCGCTGCCGATCGCCTTCACGAGAACACGGTGGTGCTCTGCCCAAGTCGGGCATACCTCCACCTTATGCTCCACCGTGTCCTCCAGGCGATCCACACAATGGTGACACCAGGGCGTTTCCTCCCGCCTTATCCGGAACAGGAACCTCCCGAAGTAGCCGTGTCTCGTGAGAACCTGCGTCGGGCGCAAGTTGAGGACGCCGTGGCACTTCTCAAAAAGGGGACTTAACTTAATTGTGGCGTGCCCAGCACTGGGTTGCGACAATCGCACTCTCCATGTTGCCTTGAGATCCCGTCGGAGCTCTGTCCGCTGTGCCGTGATTTCTCGCGGCAGCGGAGTTACGCCCCACACACGTTATTTAAACACACCTAAAAGACCATTAGAAAGACGAAGATAAGTTTACATATTTAAGTACGAAGGTACGTGCGTCTTCGCAACATCTTGAAAATATTTATGAAACAGTTAGCTTTGAATATTCAGTAATACATAGCTCTTATGTAACTTAAGTCTGCTCCCACCTTCAATTACGTATGCAGATACCTCACATCAAACAATCCAGTGTCGTCAGTTAGAGTATAGTAGGGCGACGCAGTATGAAATGTTTTGCTGAAAAGCTTGCTGTTAATTACAAAGCTGTTTTAATAATAAAAATAGTCAATGTGAGAGTGGTTTTTTGCTAGTCAAAGACTGAAATCTTTTGTAGTCAGTTAGTCATCATTCACTATTATAATATTGTTGGGGTGTACCAATGTTGGTGTACAATACAGCATATTCTATGTAACTTTAAAAATATTTCACCGATATATTTATACACCACCTTAATAACACTTGTATAGATAAAAATAAACTATTACATACCTCGGTTTTTATGTCCGGAAAAAATATCAAGCTTAATATATTAAGTCCCATCTTAATTTTGATTTTTAGCCATAAAAACAGTAAAAGAAAGTACCACTAAACTTAATGTCTGTTAGCGTACCAGAAGGAAAGTGTTTGCTGTTTAAAATCCTTCGACTTTTCCATTTTTTATCTCAGACGCGACGAAATAAAAACTACCGTACCTACAGGCGTGAGATATTATCATTCACCAGCGGAAGTGTTATCATTAACCTGTAAATTAACAAACGTTACATGACAGCACCATTATGTTATTGTAACCACAACCTGCCGATTTATAATTACGTAATACAACATTCAGTTCCCAGTATCAATCATGTTTGACGTCTTAACTCATTATATAACACGATATAGATCAAGCACGAAACATTTGTTAAATAAACTGTTTGAACTGTAAAACTCACCTCAAACAGAGTCCTTCAACGCGAAATTAACTTTATCGTGTCCACAACTGTAACAAAACTACTTAGAATAAAGGAAGTAATACCCCTAATCAGCCGAAGTTGGCTAAACAGAGTCCTTCAACGCGAAATTAACTGTATCGTGTCCACAACTGTACTAAAACTACTTACAAGAAAGGAAATAATACCCTTAATCAGCCGAAGTTGGCGAATTGCACTCATACGCTCCATAATCATTTCCATAATAAACTTATAGTATTCATGTACTTAGTAGTAGAAAATTGTTATTATTTTCGTACACAAAGCGACTCATGAATCCAATACTAGATGATAAAGCATTTTTCGACTAATATAACACATTACATAAGACAAATCATGCTTGGTATACATTTCAGCCTATGACAAATCAAGCTTGGTATTTCCGAAGACGTATTAGCGTCGAGATTTCCGATTATTTGGGAAATGTGACGCGAGACTGGACTGCCTCGTGCTAGTGGTCGCTTGCGCGACTGCTGTGCCCGAGGTCCTGGTTCCGATTCCCAAGTCGGGAAAAGTACTATTGGGTTTTTCGTCAGCAATTTCGCAGTAGCAGCCCGGAGTTTGGACTTGTTCCCGGTTGATGACAACAGGCTTGCCTCCTATTACATAAGGCTCAGACATAAATGGTGAAATGTGGGTGTACTATAGGCGCTCCTCTGCCTCACCACCTTTCGGGGAAAACGGGCATAATGTTATGTTATTTATGGGATTGCGAAAATCCGTTTTTGAATCGCTTTGTGGCCGAACACACTAATGCTTCGTAGACAGTAGGCACATCTTTCAACTTAATGTATCATCTTCTTCTTTCATAAGCTGTTGGTTGATGTTGCAGTGGCGAGTCCACCGGGAGGCGCGGGCGCACCTCGGGAGGAAGCGCCGCCGAGACCCCCGCCACCTCCCGCGCCCCGCAACGGCACTCCTCCCAGTAAGCACGGTCTTAGAACTGTGGCGGTTGTGGCGATAGGGATATACTGTTTTTCATAAATAATGTGTAAATAATTACTGCCAAACGAATCTAAAGATACCTGTAAAACTGAATAATTTACACTAAATAATATGATACGAACGTAAATGGAGCAAATAGAGTATGTAAGCCTAAATAAATGCCTAACCCCATGGGAAAGAAACCGTGAATTTATTTATTTAAATAATATTATATTAATCAAGTGGCCAACTGTTAATGCGTTGATAAGACAGAGGCTGACAGAGACTGACAGAGGCCGACAGAGGCTGACAGTGCTTGACAGAGGTTGACAGAGGCTGACAGAGGTTGACAGAGGCCGACAGATGCTGACAGAGGCTGACAAAGGCTGCTAGGAATTGTAATTACTGATATAGATAATTATCTGACATAATGTCAGACAGTAAAATTACTGACAAACTGTGTGCCACCGCCTCCGACTCTGTCTAAACAACTTATCAGGCCCATACTATCAAGCGTTAGGAAAATAAGATTTCTTTTACAATCTTAAAAACTTAAGCTTTTTTATTGAATTCTCTTAGCATGATGCAAATTGTTGCAAACTAAGTACCCGGGTTTCAAACTGAAAGGGTTAAAGTAACCAGTTTCACAGGAGTAAACTGATTTGTGAGTTAAAATACGAAGAAGAAGCGTGTTCGGAAATGTTAATTTTTCCGCGCTCATGACTGAACATTCTATTTGGTAGCAAAAGGAATTAAAAAACGTACAAAATAAAGAAGCTGTAACCAAGTATTCTCCATATTAAGGTATTTAACAGAAACTATGTAACTAACTTAGATTACAAAATAAAATACTGATGAGAACTAGTAGAAAAAAATTGTCCGTAACCAAAAAAAATGTGATTCGTATGTCTACATGAGTCTTTTTCAATTAAAGAACCTACTAAAAATACGAAAAATAAAATTTAAACCGACATAGTTCGTAAATACTATGTATTTTGGTTTAATTATTTACATATTTTAAATAAATAATCTATCGCCACAGCCGCCACGTCTCGTGCACGTTTCGTCTGTCATCGTTTGTTTTCCGACTCCTGCGCATCCAACACTTCACGCTTGCTACAAGATTTATTTACAATTCCTTTACTCTACACAATGGCCGATGCTGGCACATTTTGAAATTATGTTTTAACTACCTAATTATGTTTTTTGAAATTATGTTTTAGTACCTATGTCAAAATGTGGGTGATTTAGGTCTTTTTGTATAAAGCCTTTCTAGTTATACATTTCTTTAGTTTTTGATCCATACCTACTAGATACCTTCGTCTCATAATACACCTTTCAATATTACCTTGTACCTTCGCAATATTCAATATCTACTTATGTATCTTTCACACACATTCGTTTCTAGACATTATAGCTTTAGAATTAAAATAAGAATAAGAAATTTTATTCGCTCCAACATGTGTATACATACAGAATTTAAATAATACATGTGTTAAGATCTTAATAAAAATGACTCACGACATGTCTGCCATTTCTCATGGCGTGCAAATATCTTAGGTATTATATTATTTTATGCATGATTTTTAAATTTTACCTTTATACATTAAATACCAGTCACAGTTAAACAAATTTACTTATTCAAACATCTAATTATTTATTTTCCTTGTCCAATATTACAGATTATAATAATTACAATGACATATAATATAAATACAAACATTCTAAAATGCTTGCAACCCCGTAGTGTTTATTGTATTTCTTATTCGTTATGACATGTGCTGATCCTTTACTAGGGCTTTTCTCTTGCAACATTTTATAAAATAAATCCACTGATATCACACAGCGTCCTTCGTTTGTATTTCTATGCTGTTTATCTTAAAAGTAACCTAATATTGCAAAACTTCTACACGTAAACTTCATTCGTCACCTAATTTAGTCCATTATTAAAAAATATCACTCACTATTTTCATTCAGAATATTCACAATAGAAAATCGGGATAAACTACGTAAAATCAACATCGATCCTAAGCATCAATTATAGAGTACAAAAAAATGTCAACCAAATCAAATTCCAACAAAATATCACGAAAACATATACTAAAATCAATTATACATCAACATTAAACATTCTCAAACATAATGTATTTTAATGTTTACACTTCGCTACATTTCGACTACTCACAATTAACAGGCAAATAACACTGGCAGCCCAGTTGTTACCTGACTGTTCTACATTTCAATACATTGTTTATTCAAAAGCCGTAGTGTTTACAGCTGCAATAAATAAAGAAAAACAATAAAACATAAACATCCCATCAGAGCATACGTGTTTTGTGTGGATGTGATTTAAATGCAGAACAGCTGCTTTTTGAAGTACAAGTTCTTAAACTTTTTTTATTATTTTGAAAATTAAACAAATATAATGATTTTTTTTTTGAGTTATCTGTATCTACGCTTTCATGGTTTGTTCGTACTTATTTTTTATATTTTTTCGAAACCTCTGATTGTTGTTCTTATTACTGTTTTTTCTACTTTTCCTTTTCCTGGCAGGTAATAAAATCTTTATTGTTTCCTTTTTTATATCTTATTCAGTTTTTCCTTTGTCTGTGGTCTGTATATATATTATGTCGTTCTAAAATTGTATCTTCATTTAAATTAACATTCTCTTTGACATGTTGCATGAGTTTGAGTGTGTGAATGTTTTCTGTATTAATTACTCTCTGTGATTCTGTGTGTCTTGAGTAACTCGTTTATTTCTTTAGAAAGAATGACAGTAATGTGTGCGTAGACGCTATTTATCGTATCGTACTTATTGTTTTCATTTCCAATAGAACCTGCATGCTGTTCCTTCGTAGGTAAGTAAAAATAGTAGCAGCATGCAGCTTATTGTTCAGAATAAAGAGCATTTAACAGCACAATCCCTAAACTTATTCGCGTTATATAAACGATAAAGATACAAGTAAATCATACATAATTAGCCTATAATGTTCCCACTGCTGGGACACGGGCCTCTCTGTGAGAGGAAGTGGGCCGTAATCCACTACGCGGGCCCAGTGCGGGTTGGTAGATGTCACGATGTCACATGTCTTCGAATTTTTGGTTCTAGGACATGCCGGTTTCTTCACGATGTTTTCCATCACCATTTTGAGAGCAGTGATGATGAAATTATTTACACAAAGTAAAGCGCCTGACTCGGTTTGAACGTACTCGACTCGTAACCCACGACTCGGTAAGTCGGGGCCGATACCACTGGTTAGCACCTCTCTAGTATTTCATGCGCCTGTGGAAATATCAGCCTGTCAGCAAGATTGACTGTCTGGCTAGTAGTTTAGGTACGATAAAGGAGGTACGTTTACACGTTTTAGAGACAGTTTCTCGTGAAAACTCTTTGACCTTCTTATAAATAGCAACATTCTCAACAATAGCTTTCTAAAGTCACATTATTAATTCACTGGAGTTATCTGACATGTGCTAGCTGTCACTTTGTATTATACAATGGTCATATTTATTGTATTTATTTTATTCTAGACTTCTACATTTATTATTATACATTTATTTTACAATTATACAAGGTGTTGTTTTGGATCTGCAAAACATTTTATGAGGTAATTATGTTAGTGATTCTCGACCCGAATCAACAAAAAAAAAAAAGATAAAATTTAAAAATCTAAAATAAAAAATATTATTGATTATTGACTTGGTATCGTATTGTTATATGATTATTTACGAGTTTCATAACAACCTCCTGAAATGTTTTGCAGGTTCAAAACTGCATCTTGTCTAAAGCGATTAAACTAAACGATAACCATTACAATAAATATGACCATTTTATTACATAAAGTGACAACTAGCACATGTCAGATTACTCCAGTGAATTAATATATATATTTTTTTTAATAATAATAATCATTTATATGTACAAAAGACAAAGACCAGGGGTACACAATAATAAGGCAAGGTAAGGCATATTATGAACTAAAAGACAGAGGCAGCTGTCTCCCAAACTAGAAAGAAAGAAAGAAAGAAAAATAGATTTATTTGTCACAGAAACACGTGCACATAAAAGGGTAATTCTTATAAATAATAAAACTAAACAGACTTACACAGAGAGACACAGAACATATACAAATAGTCAGCAACTGCACGCCGTGACTGTGACAAGTAGGCTTCCACTCAGCATGACGCTGTGCTATGGGGGACCCACAGCAAAGCGCTGATTTTCAATGGTCACCCGAACTAACTAACTATTAACTAGGTAAAAATAACCTGTATCTTGGGAGCCAGTTTATCTTCTATTCGACTTTAAACGTGCCTATGACAGACAGCAACAATTAGGGACAGACAGCAATCATAATAAGAGGAAGGAGAGAAAGGAGTCTTTTGCCCTACCCCGTGACACAAAAGACTGATGATAATAATAATTACTGTCAGATAAATCAGATCAATTCTGACAAGCCAGAGTTAGTGACATAAAAAATTCGGATATAGATAAATCCATGTTTTTTTAGTAACTCCGGTTCGTGTACGGATCGTTTCCACATAAACGAGGTTGTTAAAAGCTTAGCACTCAAAACAAACCGGTTTTAACGACCGGTTTACTACCCAAACGTGAAAGGTAAGCTATCCGTCAAAATAGGGAGTGTTTGAAAAGTAATTTATTGGGTATACGACCTTTTAAAAACGGATAAGGATGCGGTATCTGCAAAGTTACATTTTATGGAAAGTTATTGACTTTTGTAGCGGTATACGAACTCCTCCATCCTTCCTCCATGGTGGGCTGTCACTAATGTGGGCGGGCAGCCTGTCTACCACCGCAGGAGACGCCCTGGGCGATTTTCGGCCACTGTAGGCCCGGGCTTGCGGACGGTGAGCAATGGGTAGCTCACCGTCCGATAAGGACCAGGGCCGGGTCGACGGCGCGTTGTGTTCCACGCGCGCCTCAAAGAGATGTCGTCAGCACAAGAGTAGGGGTCCACTAGGGCCGATGCCTGCCGGGGTCGTGGCAAAGTCCGACAGGTATTACCGAGGCCCCTGGCAACACAGGCAACGTATGGAACACGGGTGGGTTTTAGTCAGTAAGAGTCTGACACGCCTCCCGCTCCGCCCAGAGCGGGAGAAAAAAAAAGGCAGCCTGTCAAAAGGTTTGAAAAATTGACATATGTGACATGTCATGATGGGCATGTTGCGTCATTAAATGTTTGGCCAAAATCTAAAAGTTTAACCATCATGGGAAGCCTTTTCTATAACCTGACCCACCCCTACCACACTTTTCCTTTTCCTCCTATATCAAACTACTTTCCTTATTTTACATTTAAGTTGAGTTGACTCGTACCCGATAGCTTATTTAGATACAGATGCATGAAAAGCCCGAATGCTTAAAAAAATGCGTTCATAACCGGTTGGCCGATCAATTGTTTTACCGAAAAATTAAAAGCCTTCCAAAAAATAGACCTACTTATAATAAACAAATTGAAGTAATCGCTAAAAATAACGCAATTAGTAAGACAGATTATTTTTTTGACGGCATCATATACGCATTATCGAAAATACTATTTTCAACTAAAAATGTATCAAATGTACCAAAATTGTACTTACACTGGTCAGATATACTAATACATAATAGGCCTATAATGTTCCCACTGTTGGGACACAGGCCTCCTCTCTGTGAGACGGAGTGGGCTGTAATCCACCACGCGGGCCCAGTCCGGGTTGGTAGATAACATATGTCTTCGAATTTTAGGACGTGCCGGTTCCCTCACGATGTTTTCCTTCACCGTTTTGAGAGCAGTGACAGACCAATAAACAATAATTCAATAATTACAACAGCAATTCCATAATTCAATACAATTCCATTATTAATTACAATAAATCAATAATTGTGATAGACCAATGAACAATATTAATTACTTTGACTTTGCCGCGGATGTAACTTAAATTATTATAAAAATCTGTACCCTAATTGAGTAGCACAGTTTGAATCACAATCTGAATGATTTTAAAGTATATTTATTCATTATGTTCGAAAAATTTGTCTGCTCAACAACGTAAAAAACACAATTAATGTTGCTGAACTATCAGAATGAAACCCATTAATGTTGTGTTACGCTATTAGCCCGCTGGTCAGAAATTAAATGTCCAATTTTTTACATCCATCCGATAAGCCAGAAAGAATCACTATATGCAATACATAGATGTGCAAATACTTTAACCAGCAATAAATATCCGTCTTTGTCTTACTGGAACAGAACCTCGGGAAGAAATATAGGTCTTACCTCCAGAAGAAATGATTAAAGAACCTCCCGAAGAATTAAAGGTATTGTATGAACTTGATCTCAGACTCATATGTAGCCTTTAATAAGAGTAATCATACCTACTCCTAGGATATTTTGGGCAAAAAGGATACGGACAGGCTATTTTGTTTGCTCAACAGTTAGATAAAGTTGTAGAAGATCTACCACTATCTACCGAGCAGCGCGGCTTGACTGTAGTTATTGAAACATTGCAAAATATGAATACGTTCAGAGAATTCTTCATCAATCAAGATAATGTCCGTTATGCTTTAAATCGGCTTGTAAATCATGACCATTTATATAGACCTACCTTACTATAAACTTTGAGCACCTACAAACGTAAAGTAATTAATGAACACCTTGATTGAAATACATACAAGGATAACAAATCACAATCTCGAGCATGACCAAACTTTCAAAGTTATTAATTCGAGTCCGCGTATCACTGGTCAGTTTCCCTCAGTCGTCAGTGTATTTAATTCGTCAGTTTATTTATTTCGCCGGTTATTCGACAGTTTGTTAACTCGCCATTTTGCAATGTTTGTTATTTTTCGTCAGATTTTAAAATCCTAGGGGGTAGTTTTCACATCAAGGAACCGATAAAATGTACCGGGGCAAACAATGCTCTGCCAATGCAAATGGTATTGCTTATTCTTTTCTAAAGAAATGCAAAGTTAGGATCCATCAGACATTGATCGTATGCTTATATTTATTTGAGAGGTGCGTACTATTCACAGTGCCTTCACAATCTGTCTATGCACCCGCATTATCTAGTCACTGACGAATTGCTCCCGGAATTGGTCATAGCAAATGACTGTTATAGACTTGAGTTTGATGTCGATTGTGTAGTTGGAGTAATAAATCCTACACGTGATGTACTAGATTCGAGCATTTTACGAGGTTTACACCATTTCTTTCTAACTACCGAGCACAAAGGCTGGCATTGTAACTGCATAAAAAAAAGACGAGATACTTACTATCTGTTTGATTCACATTCAAGGTGGGTACTATTTTGCAATGACCTAAACTGGCGGGATATGTTGAAGGCTTCTCGTGTTCACAGATGGGAGGCCTAAAGGAAATCTTAGTTACAATGAAAAACTTAAATTGGTTGAATCTTATCCAGTAACTATCTTTCCAGTTATGTTCAGATTTAATGCTCTCATACTTGTTTTAAAAAGCAAGTCCAATTGGACGAGAATTGAATGATTTTGGTCGCGTGAAGAATACCAATTGCGTCGATCTCCATATATCTATTCATATGGTCGTTTGGTGTAATGATATGGCAGAATTTAACTCATCAACCGGAATCGAACTACTAGAAAACTTTATAACAAGTAGAATATCAGAACATGATTCCGAATTAAAATATTTTGTGACCCGATTGCAGACATACCGCCATTCCCACTCACGCATATAGTAACAGAAACTCTAATACGTACGGTTGGCTTTTCCAAAACCACCCCTCAGAAAGTACGGTCAGATTGAATGATTACCAAAGCAACTACATATGGTGAAAATTTCTACAAACTAAAGAGAATTCCAGAAGATATATAATTACAATGAAAGATTATTACGATTATGTGGCGCAAATATTGTCATTTAACCAGTGGTTTTGGCATTGTGTATTATATCGCCATAAATATTGCAAAATCCCAACGAACTTACAAGCAGCAATTGCTGGGCAGTTTGCAGAATTAGGGAAAGAGCGGGGAATTTCGGCCGAAGTATTTGCTGTCCAAAATTGTTTGCATAACCATCGACAAGTCTCAGGGCCAGAATGTGGAATGTGCCACTTGAAATTACGCGATAATTCTAGAAAATCGGTGTTCGTCAATACTTGCAAGCCTGAGCTTAGGTACAGCCCATTTCTTTCTGAAAGTGTTTGACGGCTATCACAATTCCAAAGATGCCTTAACTGTGCTCGCTTGTTTAGGAAGCTAAACAAGCGTGCACA
Source organism: Atethmia centrago (assembly GCA_905333075.3). Lineage (NCBI taxonomy): Eukaryota > Metazoa > Arthropoda > Insecta > Lepidoptera > Noctuidae > Atethmia > Atethmia centrago. Next base: position 6,925,387 of record HG995375.1, read on the forward strand.
GTTAAGGCCCCTTCATCCTGGATTTGACACTAAACAGCTTTTCCGTTGGGAAAATGAATACAAGATGCACTTCGACGTTTAAGACCTGAAAGCGCAGCTGATATATGTAACAATAACGAGACCTCTACCGATCATCAACTATTATACCACTCTTTGATCACGTCGTTATGCAAGAGGACAACTTTTATGATGACAATAACGCCGTTCTAGATAATATGAATGATAATATTTTTTGAGAGGAGTGAATTCATTCAAGCCCGACCAAAAACAATTGTTTGCTAAAGTTAGTGAAAAATTGAAGAAATGAAAAACCTCTTTTGATATTTATTATTGTTGAATCTGGAAGCGCCAAAAGTTTCAACTAAAATCTCATCTTCGGACAACCTGAAGATTATCTAAGACTAGAGTATGTGACGAGTAGTTAAGTAGTCATGAGGGAACAGGTGAACATATAAATACATTCAAAGCCTGCTAAATTCATCGCCCTCCTTTGGCTATGCCGTAATCGGGTGCCGGGTGCCTCTTTAGAGCAATATTATGATGAAAGTTTCAATTCGAGTAATCATGCACCATCTTCTCCAAATGTAGAGACTATATATAATATTAAACGATATCTCTTAAACTTAGCTACTCTAGAAGTCAAAGAATGTGAGCTGATGACTTTAGATCTAAAGTCTTTATTAAAGTACAAGTAGGTAGATAGGCGGAGAATTAAAACCAACAATTGGGAGAGAACCATGTGATCACGTCGGCGTCACCAATGTGAGAAATAGGCAGGGGCGTCGGATGAAATGGCACGATTTTCTCGTTGTGAAAATATTAAAATGAATATAACATTTTCTATGTTCTTAAATGACAACCATCAAAATGTACAGTCTTTTCGCAGTGTAGTCACAGTTATTTTACCTTTGATTTTGCATTTTTTTTAAAGGACTGTAACAGCAAAACAATAAGACTCAAATTGACAACTTCTTTTTCGTCAATGAATCTAAATAAGGTTGGGTCGCAAAAAACATAAACAAAGCAAATGGTTTAGCCAATCACAAGCTGGATGACACTTGTTTCTTTTCTACCTAAAAAGTTATAAACAGAATCGATTGAACCTTCAGAAACAAAGAAAAAGAATTCACTCTCTTCCTATTTCTGTAACGCCATAGCACACAAAAGTATCGGGAGTTATTTCCGTTATTCTGAACAAGATTGCTTCTTCACTGAAGTGTGGCGACTGATGTGTCGTTAACCCCATTTGGCGGGTAGTTGTATACTTTCTTTAGGATATATAAAGCAATCGTTGGGACATAGAATTATTTCTAGTTTGAAGATCCATTTTAAGAAATTATCAAGGTTCAAATGACGGATTCAGATTTTGTCACAGAAATTAGAAACAGCACAAGATAATTTATTATTTACACTGATTAAATTAAAGAATTTTCATAGAGGAACCAAGACAGTTTAGTTGAGCCCGTTTCCCGGAAAATTAATGACATAGGTCACATAATTTATATTGCATTTCTTGCACTTTCATTACATTCTGTACCGAGAAAAATCGAACAGTTACAGAAATTACAAACTAAATTCTACTTAACTCTAATACAACAAAAACGGATTCAATTTAAGACTACTAACTAAAACGGATAAAGAGGACATTAAAGCTTACAAAGAAAATATTGCTTGTGAGGTGTGATCATTATTTTCAAATTTTCTTGCAGTATAGGAAATCCTACTATAATATACGTAAATAGACACCTAATTTCGTCCCCAAATATATAAGCAGCATTGGAGGAGCTCGTGACTCAGTAATAACAGCCGCACGGGTCACTCCTCAGGTTAAGCTACGCTAGCCGGGGTTGTTTCGTGGATGGGTGACCATCTTTATATACTGTGACTCCTCCGTGCCTCGGAAAGAACGTTAAGTCATTGGTCCTGGTTGTCGTTCGTGAATCGTTGGCAGACATTACCGGTCGTCAGGCGCCCGAAATTCTGACAACCAGTCTTACCAAGGGGTATTACCCAGTTACTGGGTTGTGGAGGTCAGATAGGCAGTTGCTCCATGTAAAATACTGGCATTCAGCCGCTTAGACTGGAAGCCGACCCCAACATAGTTGGGAGAAGGCTAAGTTAAAGTTATAATGCGACTTATACCTCATTATCAGATGATAAATCTGATAATGAGGTATAAGTCGCATTATAACTTTTTAAGTCGGCTTAAGGCCCCTTTCATTCTTCAGCGTGACGCCGGTCACGTGCAGTTCTGCCGGCATGACATTTCACAGTTTTGCGTGTTTACGCGAAAGGACTGGACGTGTACAGTCATATATTTTGAGTTCTTTGCTATATCATCATAAAACTGCACACACAAAAAACACCGTGTCAACCGAAAAGGAAAATTGTTCATGCATCCTATAACTTCGCAGCGTTTATTCAGTTGTGCATTCGTATCGCTGCATTTAATATTTTAAAATAACTTTTTCATTATTTCCACCCAACAACTCGTTTTATATCCTTGTCTTTATACAACGGGTTTCGTAAGTCCCAAATAGCAGGCCTTTTTTTGGGTTCCGTGGTAAACAAGGAACCCTTAAAGTTTCGCCATCTCCATTATTTTTTTTTTTTGTATGGGAAATCATCAAATAACTTTTCCCGCTCTGGGCGACGCGGGAGGGTGTGTCAGGCTCTTACTGACTAAAACCCACCCGTATTCCTTACTGTTGCCTGTGTTGCCAGGGGCCACGGTGACCCTTTAGTACCTTCCCGCGACCCCGGCAGGCATCGGCCCTAGTGGACCCCTACATTTGTGCTGACGACATCTCTTTGAGGCGCGAGTGGAATACGACGCGCCGTTGACCCGGGCCTGGTCCTTACCGGACGGTGAGCTACCCATTGCTCACCGTCCGCAAGCCCGCGCCTACGGTGGCCAGAAATCCGCCCGGGATTCCCGACGCCCAGGGCGTCTCCTGCGGCGGCTAGGGGCGAGAGGGCGCGAAATTTGCTTTTCCCTCAACCGTCCCGCCTCCTCCTTTGCGAGCATTACTGCTTCGCAGACGGAGGTGACGGCTGCCCATGCCCTCTCGCTCCGTACCATGGCCTGAACCAGGGCCGGACGCGAGAGATCTCTGCCGCCGATCGCCTCCACGAGGACACGGCGGTGCTCTGCCCAAGCTGGGCAGACCTCCACCGTATGCTCCACCGTGTCCTCCGGGCGATCCACACAGTGGTGACACCCGGGCGTTTCCTCCCGCCTTATCCGACACAGGAACCTCCGGAGTTACGCCCCGGCGTTTCGCCTCCTCTCGCCACTCCCATACGTGAATTGCAATGCTGATGCGTTGCGCGAGAAATGCGTCGCCAGCTTTTCGGTCACCAGTTACAAATTATATTATAAATGTGAAAGTTTGAATGTTTGAACAGGGTCATTATAAAATTTGACAGATACGTAGGTATGAGAGAACATACTGGCTAGTTTAGATCCTGGATCACAGACGAAATTGTGGGCAATAGCTAGTCTTCTACAATTATTCTTGCCTGCACACACAATCATTCAAGTTTATGAACACAACTCAAGAAATACATCAAATAAAATATTTGGCGCGGTAAAAGAATTCTCATATCAAACGAATTCCCTTCATATTACTCGCGCAAATAAGTTATTTGTAACAAAAATTGCCTATTTTCTTTGAGATGGACTGCAGAAACTGTTTAGTATAGTTTGTGATAGAGTTATGATAGATATTTTTTGTTATGTTCCCGTTATTTTATTGTAGATCGTTCTATTAATAATCCAAACGTTTACCCAAAAGAACCTTCACAAAATAGAATTATCTGCAATTTATTTATTCTTGAAAGATTATTTTGTGAGTATTAGCGGTCTGACTTCAACTTCATTCTAAGTTCTACATATTTTTATGAAAGTCATAAAAATATTAGGTAGAATACATTTTTAACTATTTATTAATATAGATCATTTATATTTTAACAATTTAGAAACATTTTAAGATCCATTCAAAGCGACTTTAGCAATGTGAATTTCCCAATCGCAAATGCCTCTGGAAGTTCCCAGTTAGTTTCAATATTCTTAACGAAGCAACCGTACAAAATCTTCAGAACACATTGAGACTTAATTTTCATGATATGCATGCAGGAAAGGCATGTGATCAAAGGTCGTTCCCTTCTGTATGAGGTTTTACCTGTGCCCTGACAGTTACAGATTTCTCTCATATTTTTTATAAAAACATCTCACCCTTCTAAAATTTTCTCCCTAGAACCCATTTCCTCCAGACAACGTCTCCAAATCGTGAAAAACATAACAAAGAAGCATTTCACTGAAAATAATATTCAGTGTGCAATCAAATTACAATTTCAATTTGTCTACCGCCCGGCAATGCAATTCTGGGCTCCCTCCCGTTGCCATGGTTACGAGGGCGTCAACAGACAGATAGATACGATCTTGGGTGAAATCTATACCGAGTGAATTCTGAAGCATAGAAATATTATCATTGATGGATTAGGTATTTTTAGGACAAAATAAAGTTGTTATTATAGGTACTTTATTTAGGACCGATTTTTATCTTCAGATAACTTTTATCTGAGCAATAAAAATAGCGGTTTTGGAGCTTTTGTATCCTAATATTATAAATGCGAAAGTGAGTGATGTTTTAAGTTTATTTATAAATATATTTATAAATAAACTTAAAACATTACTGTTAAACAAATGTTATTACTCCTTAGACGAATATTTAAATGATAAACATAAATAATAGGAAAAACATATTAATAATAATGTAATTTGTATATGTTAAAGAAATTACTAATATAATAATAAATAATATACTTAATAAAAATAATTCATAACAACAATTAATGATAATCACGCAACTTGTGGGTATGTTTAAAATATATTAATATAACAGTAAATCATTATTAATAAATAATTTAATAATAATAATTAATTATTAATATAACAATAATAATAATGAAATGAAATAATTATTCAAAGAAAAACAATTTATACCAAAAAATAAACAGCATTATAATACATATGTACAGGTATATAAAATTAGTTTAAAATATTTAAGTACTTTTTCAGATAAATAATAAATAAATAGTAGATAGGCGAATTGTTAGTATCATATTTTAGCGATCTCCTGACTTTGAGTATAAGAAAGTTAAAACTCTCTATATGAAAGTTAAATCTCCTAAAACGCGGCTTCCTCTCTCCTACCCTCTTGCTGTGCCCTACAGGGTCCATAATGATCTCAATTATATAGTTACCACCTAAGTACACATTATGGTAAAGCAATAAAGATATTGAGTATTGAGTATTGAGTTTGTTTGTTACGCCTTCACGCAGAAACGGCTGAACGGATTTGGATGACGCAAATTGATTTGATTGACACATGGGTAAACCATCACCGGGGTTAGGACATAGGATACTTTTTGGAACGAAGTTCCTTATCGCGCGTTGCGAAAGGGGGCTAGACGGAAAAAATTAAGACCAAAAGTTGTAACGACACTTTTTGCTATAGTTGCTATAGTTGTAAGCCGTGGGGCGTGCGCGTGTTTCTTTGTCTGTCTCCCTCTCTCTCTCTCTTATAGAAAGCAAGCCAGTTATATTCGTTGCGTCTTTCTATTTCGCATTGAACAGTGAGGTGACGCGACGATTTTTTTGTTGAGTGTATACAGGTTTTTTGTAGATAGATAGATAGATAGATAGAATACTCTTTATTATGTACACCATAAAAAATTACAGATACAAACGTTGAAATTTTACAAGGGGTGACACAATGGGCGGTCTTATCGCTAAAAGCGATCTTTTACAGACAACCTTTGGATGGATTAAAGGGGGAGGAGAGACAATACTGCAGGTAGTCAGTGGTGTACCAGTTACATATACAATAAATACATAAAGCATATACTATACATAACATATATCATACATACATACATACATACATACATATATATATATATATATATATATATATGCCATAAACATGAAACAAAATCAAGAACTATATAACTATAAGTAATGATGATATTTAGGGAGAGAGAAAGTGTTTTTTTACCTGAATTTTAAAAGTGGACAAAGTTTGTTTAGATAATAAATCCTTCACTAATTAATCGAAAGGAACTTCGTTCCATCCGGGTGTCCCTTGACACCTCTCAAGTTTTTATTCCGGTATTACGTTCCTGTGGGATAATTTCCGACCACCACGCGGGCCAAGCAGCGGGAAAACGCTAGTAGAAATTAATACGTAAAACCGCCATATTTAAAATCGGCCCATATATTCTTATGTGACTAGACAGACATCACCTTATTTTGTTATTCCTGAAATATTTAAAAATACATATTAAAAAAACCAGCCAAGTGCGTATCGAACCATGCACAATGAAGGGTTCCGTGGTTGGGATGAAGTTATCCCAAAACAAACTTAACATTGCAGTTGAAAAACATGATGTCCATATACTACATACATCGATATACTCGTACGTAACGGTCAATTCTCCAACTGCAAATATAAGTTGGTCGACTATTACGCGTTAACTTGTAAAGTCACCTAAGCTGTAACCGTTTTCCTTACAACTTCGTTATATATACTACTGCCATGATTTTTTCACATATCCAAAATCAACCATTTAGCTATTACATGACTAACAAAAATTAGCACTTCATAGCTTAATTTTACGCACACGGATCCCGGAATCTAAAAATGGCTTTCACAGACCCGCAATATTTGAACGGCCTAACAACTATACCCCATACCATGGGATCATCCCCACTTTACGTGCAAGGGAGGTTACCATACAGTATATTTATACCCATGCCAAATAACAGCGTTCTAGTACTGAGAGACAGAAAGACCGACATGGCGAAAGTATAAGGGTTCTTGACTACGGAACCCTAAAAAAATGTTATTTGTAAACAAACATAGTCATATTAAAATAATTCGCACAAACTTAATCATAAATCTAAGCTAATATAATTCAACGTAGATACGTTTCTAAAAGAAACAACGACTCATTTATGAGAGCTTTAAAACAAATAAATATTTTGTAATCCTAAGAATAAAGTAATTCAATGTTTTCAATAATTGAAAACAATGAATTACTTTATTCTTAAACCGTATATTTTTATGCCATTATTAACTCTGTAAAACTATCGTAAAATAGTTTCAGCATTGTAATAAATAGCCTTGTAATAATAATAATTAAAATAATATAAGTTTTTTTACCTTTTCAATAATTGAAAAAGTAAAAAAACTTATTTTAAAGACACAAATGGAGAGGCTGAAACTATTCCAAAGGTTGACTGGTAGAAAATGCCTATGGCATTAAGTCCGCCTCTGTACATTTGTGTGCGTAAAGTATTAAATAAATAAATAAATAACAAAACTTATTTTAAAGACACAAATGGAGAGGCTTATTACAAATTTATTACAATGCTGAAACTATTTTACGATAGTTTTACAGAGTTAATAAGGGCTTTTATAAAAGATCTATGAGAGTTTATAAAAGATACACGGTTTACAATTTAGCAATAAAATTTAAGAAACGGATTTAGTTCTGTACCCTAATTGCGTAACACAGTTTGAATCACAATGCGAGAGTTTTGAAGCAAATCGCTAATCCATTGCTTCACAGGTTTGAAACATTCGTCTGCTCAACAACGTAAATAACGAAACGGACGTGGGTGAACTGTATAATGAAACCAATTGTGATCAATTGTGATTGTATGTGTTTACGCAATTTCCCCTTTGGAGTTTACTCAATTTTAACAGTGTTGTTGTTATAGTAATTACCTATTTGATGAGTACGAGATAACGCATTAGTATTTATCGGCCATCTTATAAACTTTAGCACAAATAATTCTGGTAATCCAGCTCCATCTCTATCAAGATGTGCAGGCGCCAAAAATGTAGCTTCACGTCATCCCCTTTTGCAACCGCAAAATATAAAACAATTATTAGATTTAGTGCTGATTTAGTGATGCGATCTCTTTTCCATACACAGACTTAGCACAATTCCTTCCTGGTTTCTATACGATACTACTTATAGAACTATAGACATAACTCTAAACGTGACACAAATGCCACTCGACAAGTCTCGGGAGACTCTAAACTTTCTTGGCACCAGGAAACCCAATTAACCCGTACAGAAAATAGTAGGGTTTTTAAAAGAAAATCAGTTTCCTCTTCCTTTGTAAAAAAGGTTATATAATTACACCATTTTAGTACTCACTAATGGGAATAAAAACATCTCCTCATTGTTATTTTCTTTTCTCAGGTCAACATGGAAGTCTTATAGAAAATCGTGAGTATATCATTACAAAAATAGAGAACGTTTATAACCAATTTATTAACATAGAAATCTGTTCTTATTAACACACACTAACAAAGAACGCTTTAAAAAATCTGCATCACGCACAAATCTGCATGTGTTCGCAGTTCAAAAACCTCGGAATTCCGGTTTATTTGGGATATTAAACGGATGTGTAGTGGCAGCTAACAAAGGCACGTCTGAATATGAATATGCCGTTGTGTGAACCCCGTAAAATAAACTGACCAAATCCACGAAATCGATGATCGGGATTCAAATTCCGAACACCGGATCTAAAATGGCGTATTATTCAGTTTATAGTCGTATATTGGATTCATATAAGTGCATTCTAAGTTTGATATTACGTTCGCAGTTTTGCATGGTAATTGAATTTCACTTTATTATATTGAGAAAAAAACTTTATAATAAAATATTATTTATTTAGATAACCAAATTACAAGATGATTATTAACATTAACTAAATTAAATTAAAACTAAGTTAAACCTAAAAAAGGCCTTGGAGGCATTGTACCAAGGATGATGGCGGCATTTTCTCGCTGAATTGCAATTGCTGAATGCTGATGCGTTGCGCAAGAAAGCCGCCAGCTTTTCGGTTACCAGTTACATCAATCTTTGTAATTAGATTAAATACGAGAAATTAATAATTAGCGCCAATAGCGCCAACCCATTTCTGTGCTGCTATGACTTTAGTTTTCCATTAATGTTTACAACATGTTCGAGCCTTTTACGGAGTTACGTTTAAAGTTCTACGTTATTTGTAAGTACAAATTCAAAATTCATCGTGAACGTTTAAAATTAAACTTCATCGGGTCATAATACTTGAATTTCCACCGAATAAAGTATAGCTACCTATTACCTAATTTTGTCGTTTATTGAAAATTATTTTAGGCGCTATGAAAAGCGGACGACGGTTGACTATACCCACTTACACCTTCCATGAATTTTCGCGTAGGCTTTATGAGGTGCTTAATTGTTGTAAATATTCCAGCGTATTCCTTCCAGGAACGGACGGAATAAATCAATTATAAGGCACCCTGTATATTTATATTTATTTGGCATGTGATGAATGTGCATGTTTTAATAAAAACTTTGGATACTGTTCGAATGTGTAAATAATTAGTTGTATTTAATAGATTTTTTACCGTAGGTATTGTGTGTAAAATAAATCTGCATGTGTCCGACTGTGAATGATTTTAGTTTAGAAACTCGTATAAGTTATTTAATAAACATTAAATTTGTCTTCTTGAATGTAATTTACATTAATCTGATGGTTTATATAAAATAGCAATGTTTTGGTATTTTTTTTTTTAAATATAACTGAATTAATTAATTGCATACCTTTGTGGCGGCAGAACATGGAGAACTATGATTATAAATTATAATTATTAAAAAAAATCTGTGTAAGTAACACTTGCCAAAGAAAGAAAATAAATTATTTGACTTTAAGTAAAATTAAAGACAAATAAAAATACATACATTGAAAAGAAAATTCCGAAACGTTGTTTTTTTATCGTGCAGGCATACAATCTATTCTATTTCTAATCTCATTTTAACCTAACCTCTTTGTCCTCAGAACAAGGTGCACTCACGATAGTGCGTCGCTCCTCCAGCCGCAGTAAGGCAGAAAGTTGTCCAACACCCACTGACGAACAACTTGACTCCCTCGACTTGGACACCGAGCACTTGCCCGCCGTCGACACGCCCGACGCGTGTGACAAGGCCGCCCTTAGGTAATTATACTCCGTTTTTTTTAAATTATATTATAATGAAAAATACAAAACAAAAACGTTTAAATAATATATAAAAAAACGTATTAAAATCTATTATTTCATGTAATAAAATAGTAACGAAGGCAAAACTGTATATTGAATTTATTTGGAAACGTGTCTGATGCCGAAAATATACTGTTTAGAATTTGTGTCCGTTTCTCTGTTCATCTGGACGTATGGGGTCTCCCTTGTTTCATTGAAAAGAAATTGCCAAATTATCACTTCCCAAATTATTACATAGCAAATAATCTCTTCACAAATAATTGTAACGCTAACCTAATATTAGGCAAGTGAACGTTTAAACAATAACTTGTTTACCAACTAGTACTTTTACCAATTTTTATGTAGTCAAATATTTCAGTTGGAATCCATTTATTATTACATTTATTCATTTTTCGCAAAAATGGCTTAACACATAAGTTACTTTTAATTCCGCTAATACGTTCCCTTGGGATATTTTCCGACAAATTTAACAAATAAGTACAGAGACGGGACGAGAGACGTTAAGCTGTTCTAACGTGAAACAGGTAATATTGGCTCACGGAGTGGCAGAAACTTCGAGTGCGAATAATAGCTGAAGATGGATGTTTACTAGGAGAAGAATGTAAGGTCTTGGAACGCTGGAAGGGATACTTTGAATGTTTATTTAGTTGTCAGGATAGTGCGCAAGGAGTGGGTAATTGGGCAGAAGCCAGTTTGGAAGACCCACGCTCAGACGCGGGTGAAGGGAATGAAATAGAAGTAGATGAGATTGTAAGAGCGTTGAAAGAGATGAAAATTGGGAAAGCTGCAGGGTATGGCAGAGTGTCTGCTGAAATGCTGAAGGACGGTGACGGGGTGGTAGCAAGCCTGTTGAGCCGGATCTTTAATATGTGTTGGAGATATGGCCATGTGCCGTATGACTGGTGCAAGGCTGTAATTGTACCACTGTAGGGAAAAGGCTCAGAGAGCTCGGAGCAGTAGTGTAAAAATTACCGTGGCATTAGTCTTTTGAGTGTTGTCGGCAAACAGTATGCGAAGGTTTTAATAAAGAGAGTGATAAGAGTGACCGATGAGAAAATATGGGATGTGCGAGCAGGATTTAGAGAGGGAATGGGCTGTATGGATCAGATCTTTTCCTTAAGGTGCAATGCCGAAAAACATCTGGCAAAGCACAAGAAAGTCTACTGTGTTTTCTTTGACTTGGAGAAGGCCTATGACAGTGTGTGAAAAGAAGAACTGTGGTTGACACTATCCATGTATGGTATGGACTGGCGCTTGTACGGGCACTGAAATCTTTATACAAGGATTCTAGTGCTTGTGTTAGGATAAATGGGGCACAGACAGATTCTGCATCTCAAAGGATCAGGGTTGTGTAGCGTCGACGTGGCTGTTTAACTTGTACATGGATAGTTGTGTTGTAGATTTGAAAGAGGGTGAGTGCGGATTGAGAATGAATGAGTTGCCTGTCAAATGCCTTCTGTACGCAGATGATCAGGTTCTACTTACATCGTCAGCACACTATTATTATTATTATTATTTCCTTTATTCCACTTGAAAACATATCATTTACATTTTTAAATATTTTTATAAAAATATAAAAAAAAACATTTAAAAATATAAAAAATAGCAGCCCACCGGTATCGGGAACAGGGTCCAAGCTACCGGTGGTCAGGGCTCCTGAGAGAGGAACCTCCTGACGATACGCGCCGTGTCCAGAAGTACCGCTCTCTGGATTAAGCCCTTGATCCAGCTGCCTAGCGAGAGCCTCTTCAGGTGTTGATCGAGGCTCTTGGGTATTATGCCATTAGCCGTCACGACTATCGGCACAATGATTGCTGTATCCACATCCCACATGTCGACAACCTCGTGAGCTAGGTCAAGATACTTAATCTGCTTATCTTTTTCAGCTTTTACGAGGTTCTCGTCATGCGGGACCGATATATCAATAATCATTGTGCGACGCGTTAATCGATCTATCACCACTATGTCTGGCTTATTAGCAACAATAGTCCTGTCAGTGATGATAGATCGATCCCAATACAACGTAATATTGCCATTTTCGAGAACTGGGTCGGGCGCATACCTATAGTACGGTACTTCCGATTCCACAAGATTGTATTTCAGAGCAAGTTGCTGGTGGATAATCTTGGCTACAAGGTTGTGCCTATGCAAGTAGTCTCCGTTAGCCAGACGAGAACAGCCAGAAATAATGTGTCGGATTGATTCCCCCGGACGGTGGCATGCCCGACAGATGTCAACCGTGCCGTCTTTCACAATATATTTCCGGTAGTTGTTCGTCATTATAACTTCATCCATAATCGCAAAGACAAAACCTTCGGTTTCCCCAAAGAGATCACCGAATCGCAACCAGGATACGGACGCTAAGAGGTCTACATCGGGTCCATGTAGGACCCGGTAAAAGCGCCCGTGTAGCTCTTTGCTCTGCCATACCTCCCTGCGGTCATTAGTATCTAATATTATAGGTTTGCGCCAGTTCTCGTCAGCCAAGGAGAGCGGGGTGAGGCCCTTATCCACTGAGACCACATCTCGGTGCATCACCACGTCGGTTTCTAGGAAGTATTCCCTGAGACTGCATATCTCACGATTGTGCAGGGTCTTAGCGTTTAAAAAGCCTCGACCTCCACACTTCCGCGGGATATACAGTCTCATCACCGATGACCGTGGATGGTGCATCCGATTTGCGGTCAGCAATGTGCGGACCCTCCTATCCAGGGCGTCAAGCTCCGTCTGAGTCCATTTGAGTATGCCGAAAGAGTACATCAAAACCGGCATGACCCAACCATTGAAGGCGCGCACCTTGTTTCCGCCTGATAAAAGACTATTTAATACTTTATTCAGGCGGCCAAAAAAGCGCTCCCTCAGCGATTGTTTCATGTCGGCGGCGTTGATGCCTAACGCTTCCGACATACCCAAATATTTGCAAGTTTCGGTTGAAGAGAGGGATCGCAGGTGTATGGAATCCGAAAGTTGGGTTCCCACGGATTCCACAATCCCCCCTCGCTTTACATGCATGACCGCACATTTGTCCACACCAAATTCCATCCTGATGGCGCTACTGAAAGTTTTGGTTACCTTCAGTAGCTCCATCAGTTGCAAATTATTGGGGGCAAAAAGTTTCAAGTCATCCATGTAAAGGAGGTGAGATATAACCTGACCACCTCTCCTCAATCGATAGCCTAGACCTGAATTCTCCAGCAGTGTGCTTAGAGGATTCAAGGCTAGGCAAAACCAAAGTGGACTCAAACTATCGCCCTGAAATATACCTCGCTTGATCCGTATCGGTTCGCTATTCCTCTGGATATATCGACATCCTGGATAGCAAAGGACCGTTCTCCACTGCCCCATACATGACATCAGGAAGGTGCGCAGAGTTGCATCTACTTTATATAACTCCAGCACCCTCATGAGCCATGTATGTGGCACCGAATCATAGGCCTTCTTATAATCTATCCAACATGTTGACAGATCCTTTCGGGAACGGCGAACCTGTTGGCTAATGGCAATATCGATGAGAAGCAGCTCCTTAGTACCGCGGGATCCGTTCTTACATCCATTTTGTGAGGCAGACATGATTAAGTTGGTTTCTATATTTCTGTTTGTTAATTTTAGCTCTCAAAATGGATGTGAGAACTTTATAGACTTTTTATTATTATTATTATTACATCGTCAACAGAACAGCTGCAAGACATGGTGACTGTGATGGATGAAGCGTTTAAGATGAAAGGGATGAATATAAATGTGAATAAGACGAAGGTCATAGTGTTTGAAAGAGAAGAGGATATCGGTGTGTGATGTGAAAATAAATGATAAGAACAAGTAAATTAATTTGTGTATTTGGGGAGTCTGTTTACAAGGGATGAAAGGATTGATGAAGATGTGGAAAGAAGAGTAAATGCGGGAAATAAAGTGAATGGTGCGATGGTGACCAACTAGTCGATGCCCAAAGAGGCTCGACTGGATGTTCATAATGGTGTGCTGGTGCCTACACTTATGTATGGAAGCTAATGTTGGGTGTGGCAAAAGAAGCATGAAAGTAGAGTAAATGCTGTGGAAATGCGTTCCTTGAGAAGCAAGTGTGGTGTGACTATAAATGATAGGCTGAAAAATTATGTGATAAGGAAACGGTGCGGTTTAAAGGAAGATGTCACACTGTGTGCTGCACCGGTCGACGTCTTAACGTCAACGCCGGTTATCGCTGAAAACCAGCGCTGGGGCTCTGTCTCGCATAGGGTCGCAGCATTATATTGAGCGTTGGCCGTTTTGCGTGGACGTGACGCATATTCTCCCCCAAATTGTTTCTTTTTTGTATTTGTGTTCCTTCTTTGCGTCATGTTTACCACAAATAAACGTATTTTCTTTCTTTCTTTTTCTTTCTTATGTAGTGACAAAAAATGAAAAGAGTTAATTTACCTAACATCTGTATGTATAACCTATGCCCACAATAAAAAGATTTGATTTGATTTACCACTGTCTGTCTCTGCATCACCCAAAGGTTGACTGATAGAAAATGCCTATGGCATTAAGTCCGCCTCTGTACATTTGAGTGCTTATAGTATGAAATAAATAAATAAGCAGTAACCAATGAAATATAACTTAATATATTACAAATACCTCCTACTTCGAAAGTCGACACACGACGCACAAGTCACCCAAATACACACTTATGTTAGCTTAGGACGACTTCAAACTTGGTAAGCCTTTTATACTTTGAATAACCACGATGTCTTTAATATACGGGCTCTAAGATCTTTGTCAAATAACTTTAGCACATACCAACTAGGAGAAGTATAATATACGAAGCATAAGTTAAAGTCGAGTGTGATCTTTGTTCCTACATCAATTAAGTATAATATTTTTTGTAGGACTAGTACAAAGTTGGTTTATAGACTGGCTTTCATAATAGTAAAATTGTTTGAATTTATTTATAAATTATATTTATTATATTCGCATTGTAACTGCTCCATTGAGGCTCGTGCAAACTAGCGGGATATCCCGGGCGCGACAGGCAGCAATATGCCTGTCGCGCCCGCGACATTCGCCCCATTCTGCACGACCCTTTATGAAGGGCTTTGAAGGGCCCCAGATGTAGAAAACTCAATAACCGGATTCTTTAGCGTTGTGTATGAAAGAAAATTACATTTTATATAAAATGATTTCATCCATTGTATCCGAATGCAAGAAAAACTACCGGGTTTTTTTTACGTTTAAGACCGTGGTACAGTCAGCGTCAATAATGTCGGGACGAATAGACTGTTCAAAATGATCTAAACAACTACGAAAATTAAATGACTCAATGACACAAGAACTGTTTCAAAATGAAGAAAGTACACGACAACTGTCATTCTGACAAGACTTTTATCAAATTGAGATAAAGTTTAATTTTATTAGTTGTTGAGATCATTTTGAACAGTCGGTTCGTCCCGATATTTTTGACGCTGACTAAACCTTATGACCGGTGTAAAAATACCTTTATCGAAGCCCAGAGTCACTTCCCGTTATTAAGACATTTTTTGTAATGCAGGCTTAGCTTGACGCTTCTATTTCTATTCTATTGTACTATGGAAATCGCCTGTCTACATTATGTAGAAAACTGTCAACTTTCAACACGGAAACGACATTTTTGTCTACTCTTCCGTCGACAAAACGCTTCTCTACGGCTCTCGTGCTAAGCCTGCTCGACGATACCTGGGAAACTTCTGGTTACGGAGATATTGAAGGTTTAAGTTCCAACTTTTTTTAAAGTTCTTGAATGAGAACAAATTGTAATGTTATGACTTAACTTAAAATAGTCCCACGAGCCTACCGTTGTTTGCACCCATAAAAACAAAGTTTTGCGTGCGTGACGTTGCGCACTAGCGTAAACTGCGATTTTTACACCAAAAAAATAAATGTCATTTCCCAGCAATTATTTTTGCACAAAGTTACTTACGTTTGATTTACAGAATACTTTAATGACGGCCACTTGATTAGTATTTCTCGAGGGGCTTGTGGCTAAGTAATAACAGCCGCACGGGTCGATCGATCAGGTTAAGCTACGCTTGCCGCGGTTGGTCCGTGGATGGGTGACCATCTTTACATACCAAGACCACTCCGTGCCTCGGAAAGCAAGTTAAGCCGTTGGTCCCGGCTGTCATTTGTAGATCTTTGACAGTCGTTACGGGTCGTCAGAAGCTCGAAAGTCTGACAACCAGTCTTACCAAGGGGTATCGTGTTACCCAGTAACTGGGTTGTGGAGGTCAGATAGGCAGTTGCTCCATGTAAAATACTGGTATTCAGCTGTATCCGGTAAGACTGGATGCCGACCCCAAAATAGTTTGGGAAAAGGCTAGGCAGATGATGATTAGTATTTCTACACCCTGATAAGTACATGAATTAATCAATCTACTCAGCCTATAAGTAAATGGTTTATTTTATTTTTCGTGTACCCATTTCCCAGTGGTAGCCCGCGAAATTCAATTTTTCGTTTTTTGTTACAAGTCAGGTTATCAGGTTGTAACCAATGACGTATTATATATAGACACGTCATGAACCAACATCGCGGCGCTTAAAAACGGCGAAAATACTAGATAGCTACTTATACGCGTGAAGAAAGGGAAATGCCACGTTTTTGTCTTTAACTTTTGGAGTATAATTTGTACATCGTCTGAAAACACACGACGGCACGTTTTTTTTTATGGTTTGCACAGGTTTACACACACAATATAAATTAAAAACAAATGTAGTGTCGCGCTACAGGTTGGTGCGTAACTAAGCGCGATGTGGCCAATTGGCTTCATTTCATGTTGTCATTTTAGAGTGCGGACAACGTATCCATAGTTTTAAATATCATTGGTTGTAACTTGATCAAAATATGATTCGCGACCATAAAAAATATATATATTTACAAAATTATAATCATTAACATCATTAATACATCTCTCTAAGTTAGATGTGTTCCATAAGAACTGTTCCTTATGTGATTTGTTTTTTCGCATATTTCGCGGGCTACTACTGGGGGACCTTCAAGGTGTAAAAGACTTTTCTGAAACAATACCTACACATGGCAAAAAGTTCTTCTCATACCGGTTTAATGAGTGCAGATAAAATAATATCCTGTAACAAAAAGATCAGAGGTCAAAGATAATCATAAAATCTCCTTTTAATCTTAAGACTACCAGTACCTCAGGGAGATAGGTACCCAGTATAATTTATTGTTTAATCCCGACAGAGTTAATGAAAGACATTTAAAGCCAGCTTTGTTCTTCTCGAGATTGCATTTATTTGTCACTATTACGTTTTTAGGTTTAGACGTCAGGGCTTTGTAAAGAGAAAAATTATTTACTTTTGCGCATAAACGGGTGTGAGACAGAAAAACCTGCCAAGTCCGTTGCAGACCAAGCACGATGGAGGGTTCCGTAGTTAGGAAGTTGGGATGAATTAATCCCAAAAACAAACTTTACATTGTAGTTGAAGAACATGTTCTGCCATACATCTATATACATCACGTTAACTTGTAAAGCCTACTTAGCTGTGATGGTTTTCTTTTTAATTTCATTATATGAACTACTGCCATGATTTTTTTTTCACATCTCCAAAATAACCATTTACATGGCAGGGAGTCCACTTTGGGTAGAGAGGTGCCACAGCGTCCTCACCTTCCGCCTGACGCAGGTCCTTACCGGACACGGCAGCTTCGGGAGGTTCCTGTGTCGGATAAGGCGGGAGGAAACGCCCGGGTGTCACCACTGTGTGAATCGCCCGGAGGACACGGTGGAGCACACGGTGGAGGTCTGCCCGGCTCGGGCAGAGCACCGCCGTGTACCCGTGGAGGCGATCGGCGGCAGAGATCTCTCGCGTCCGGCCCTGGTTCAGACCATGGTACGGAGCGACAGGGCATGGGCAGCCATCACCTCCTTCTGCGAAGCAGTAATGCTCGCGAAGGAGGAGGCGGGACGATTGAGGGAAAGGCAAATTTCGCGCCCTCTCGCCCCTAGCTGCCGCAGGAGACGCCCTGTAGGCTTAGCATGACGCTTTGTATTTCTTCGAAGAATAGACAAGGCTCTTTCTACTCAAAGTGACATTTCGTTTCTCCTTTTTTGACATCCCACCGTAGAAATCCTTCTACATAAAAAAGGACTAGACAAAGATCGTTAGAAACGGAAGACAAAATGACAGATTGTAGAAGGATTTTTGTTAGTCAAGTGGTTCACCCCCACTTGACTAACAAAAATTTGCACTTTAAAGCTTAATATTGCGCAAACGGAACCTTGAACCGAAAAATGATTTCTATAGACCTGCAATCTATTTGATCGGCCTATCCAATGATACCCCACACCATGGGATAGACGAGAAAAAAAATATCATCCCCACATTACGTGCAACCTTAAAAAACAATTTCAGCTTTCTATTACTAAGCGTCGCTGATCTACAGTCAGGACAGACAGACAGATGGACATGGCGAAACTATAAGGGCTCCTTGTTTACTACGGAACCCTAAAAAGCTTATCTTGATTGTTTCGATTATGATACAATTAAAATTAACAGAGAAAATAAGTTATTCTTCACTGTCTAGTGAGGAGACTAATTAAAAACACGATGTTTTATCGATTATGCAACATAAAGTAGGCAAGTAGTTAGGCTACTCGTACTTCTATAAGTACGAGTAGCCTAACTACTTGCCGATAATAGTATCGAGAAGGCAAAGAAAGAGGATGAGCATTGCTGAACTTAATATTCTTGGTCCAACTTTTTTCACGACATACTATTTGCTTCTACAATAAATTTCATCCACACACACACATAAAAAACAGATAGCATCACGCCTGGGAAACAAGGCGTGATGTTATGTGTTTTTCATTTTACGAAGGGTTAGGCAGAGGTGTACCTGTAGTACACCTTCATTTCGCCAGTTATGTTTAAGTCATATGTAATAGGGGGCGAGCCTATTGCCATCAACCGGGCACATATCCAGACTCCGGGCTGCTACTGAGAAAATCTAGATAGAAAACCCAATAACACTTTGCCCGACCCGGGAATCGAACCCAGGACCTCATGCTCAGCAGTAGAGCTTGCGAAAGCTAGACCAACGAGGCAGTCAAAAAAAAAATTAATCTAAATTCACTTTAATCAAGCGAGAATCAATTCCATCTTTATAATGTTCGGATCTTTCACCCGGCAAAATAAAGTTTGCGGTACACTCAGATATTTCCGTCCAATTGTCGTGGCAATAAGGTCAATTATTCCGGATGATTTTGTCCGGTATCGCGGGGGATCAGAACGTAAATCGGATTGCTTTTAAACAGCTTATGAAGCACACTGAATGGATATTGTTTGATAGTAGGTAGGTAATTTACGTACGGTTCATTTTGTTTTGAGTTTTATTATTTGTTCTTGCTAGTTGTGTTTGGTTGTTTTTGTGCCTCAACTTGAAGTTTAATCATCAGAGTTTAGACTTTTAAACTATAATGAGAAACAAATGTGAGCAAGGAAACAATTACATCGGGCGGATTTCCGGCCACCGTAGGCGCGGGCTTGCGGACGGTGAGCAATGGGTAGCTCACCGTCCCGTAAGGACCAGGCCCGGGTCGACGGCGCGTTGTATTCCACGCGCGCCTCAAAGAGATGTGTCAGCACAACGGTAGGGGTCCACTAGGGCCGATGCCTGCCGGGGTCGCGGGAAGGTACTTATGGGTCACCGAGGCCCCCGCAACACAGGCAACAGGAAGGAATACGGGTGGGTTTTAGTCAGTAAGAGTATGACACACCCTCCCGCTCCGTCCAGAACGGGAGAAGTTATTTGATGATTTCCCACCCAAAAAAAAAAGAAAAGCAACAATTCATGAAGCGTAAATGTAGATTTTCAAGTAAATGAACAAATCAGAATGCAATTTTGAACATTTTGACATGTCAGTTTAATAATTTTGGCAAACACAGATTTTCGCATTTATCACAAAATGCTACTGGCTAAAATAAGCTTTAAGGCACATGTGGATTTGCAAGTAAATTAACAAATCAGAATGCAATTTTGAACATTTTGACATGACAGTTTAATCATTTCGGCAAACTCACCGATGTTCGCAGTTATCACAAAATGCTACTGGCTAAAATAAGCTTTAACGCAATTGCTGGTAAAGAGCATACTTATATTTTTTTTAAAAAACCGGCTAAGTGCGTGTCGGACCACGCACAATGAATAGTTCCGTTGTTGGGAAGTTGGTATGAGTTTATCCCAAAAACAAACTTAACATTGTAGTTGAAAAACATGTTCTCCCATTCATCGATATATGTCACAATCAATTCTCGAACTGCAAATTTAAGTTGGTCGACTATTACTCGTTAACTTGTAAAGCCCACTTAGCTGTGATAGTTTTCCTTTGTTTTTAATATTTTATTTCAGCACTTTGCCGGCGTAAAATTAAAATCAAAATCAAAATCATTTATTCAAACTAGGCTGAGAATCAGCAGTTTTCGAACGTCAAAATTACATAAGACGGTCCCCCAAAACCCCCACCCTTCACCACTTCCTAGTGCTTTAGCTGGGAAGAAGAAGTGGTCTACAAACTCCCCAGCAGCACAACTGTCTGTTCAGTTAGAGAAAAAAAATGGATTCTATACAACAGTATGCAAAACAATTTACATTACGTGCACACAAAACATTAAATTATTAGCCATATGTCAGCATATGTGATTAATATGTATACCTACAGCTTTCTAGTTCTAAGCGTCTGAACTGAACTACAGTGGGGTCAGACAGACAGAAGACAGACGGACATGGCGAAACTATAAGGGTTCCTTGTTTATTACGGAACCCTAAAAAAACCGGCCCAAGTGCGAGTTGGACCACGGATTCATAGTTGGGATGAATTTATCCCAAGAACAAACTTAACATTGTAATTGTAAAACTGCAAATGTGAGTTTGTACGCACAATATTGGGAGATTCACCATGATATTTTAAGACCATAGACTTCTTATAGGTTCCTGTAATTTATATTTGTATTTTTTTTTTTTCAAAATTTTAGACTCTCGGAGTTTCGGAGATAACGGGGGTTAATTTATGGTGGTCAATTTTCATAAACTTTCTTAAATAGCTTTAAAAGTATTTATTTTAAAATTATAAACAAAATATAATTGAGACCCTCTTAATATCCACACGGTACAGTGTATAAACCTTTTTTTTCTTATTTGTCTCCCTAAAGTGACCTGGGAATATTTAAAATGTATTTATTTACGTGACATACTCGTGTTTGGGTCACAGAAATTGATATGTGTACCAAATTTCAAATTAATGGGTCTATTAGATTCGGAGCAAATTGGCTGTGACAGACACCCAGACATCAGTAATCCTACAAGGGACCCGTTTTTTAATTCGAACATACGGAACCCTACAAAATGGAAAAGGTCGAAGTAACTAAAGAATATCACTGTAACGAAAATGAA
This sequence comes from Atethmia centrago, assembly GCA_905333075.3. NCBI lineage: Eukaryota > Metazoa > Arthropoda > Insecta > Lepidoptera > Noctuidae > Atethmia > Atethmia centrago. Next base: position 6,946,909 of record HG995375.1, read on the forward strand.
TTATTACTTAATACCTAGAAAGAAAGAAAGAAAATACGTTTATTTGCGGTAAACATGACGCAAAGGAGGAACACAAATACAAAAAAGAAACAATTTGGGGGAGAATATGCGTCACATCCACGCAAAACGGCCAATTCTCAGCATAATGCTGCGACCCTATGCGAGACAGAGCCCCAGCTCTGGTTTTCAGCGATACGGGCGTTGACGTTAAGACGCTGACAACACCTAAACCGCGGTCACTGTTAAATTCCATAGAAAAGAAAGAGAAGCGCGATGACACAACGCTTGCAATTTATAGCAAAATATGAAGTAAGTGGTGCCGATTCCCTTGTTCACTAACTAAATTAAATTGAAGTTCAGTGCATCTTTTTCGTTCTATTTCATTAAGAAAAGGACAGAAGATAAATTTTAGTTTAGTCCTGTCAAATTAATCAGCGCTTGACGTAAATTGACGTAATTTTAGGAGGCAAGTTTTTAATCACGTCTAAACTTGTATGGAGTAGTGACAGGCGCTGATTAATTTGACAGGACTAAACTAAAATTTATCTTCTGTCCTTTTCTTAATGAAATAGAAAGAAAAAGATGCACTGAACTTAAATTTAGTTTAGTTTGTGAACAAGGGAATCGGCACCATTATCTATTTACTCAAAATTGAGTTGAGTAATCGAAAATAAAAAACAACCAAGTTCTGCATTCAAATAAGACGTTCTTGTTATTAATTAAATACGTAACGTATGTTGATATTTGATACAGATATTTTGGATTAGAACTCAAAGTAAGAGGTTAGTTTAACGTTAGTTTGTATCGAGATTTTGTTTTCAAAACGTGTTTTGGTAACAACCAGGTTCTGGGAAATATGTTCAAAATTAACATATATTTTTTCGCTACCACAAACTATACAGATTTGGCATTTTTTGTTCTTAAGTGAAGCCCATTTTGGTCAAGTGGGTCTTGTCAGCGCCTTAAGACGTCAACCGGTGCAGCACACAGTGAGGTACCCACCAACCACCACCGACCGACCGACCGACCGTACCTACCTACTACATTGTTAGTTTTTTAAAAAGCATATAGCTTTATAACTGGGTCCTTTAAAGCGGGTGAAACCGTGGCAGCGGCTAGTTTATTTATTTATTTAATCTTTTTACACACAAAAAGGTACAAAGATAGTGAGGGGCACAGGAGGGAGAGGAGGTACAAGTTATTTTACAAAACTATGAGTTAACGCAAATAGAGAGAGTTTTCTGCATTCAAAACCCGTCTTACCCCACGCTTTAAACTTCAAATAAATTACAGTCAGATAATATTTTACTTAACCTCGGTACAAAATTCTCTACAGAACAATCTAGAATGCTAGCTAGGCAGTATTACTGAACCTTTCAAAGGACTTGACCTCAAAACACGGTTCCCTTCTTGAGAATGTTTGTATAAGAAGCCAGGAGTCGCGTCAGCTAGTGTCGTTCTAATTTTTTTATAGATTTTATTTTATTCTTGGGAAATTCTAGGTTCACTTTTATTGCTGAGAGTCACATTCTACGGCCATGATCAGGCAGAGATTTCAATTGAAAACTAGATTTGAGTGGAGATTATTATCATACCTACCTAAATATACCAGAATTTTTGTTACAAAATTTTTTGTTACAAATGTTTACATGATATACCAGAATTTTTGTTACAACGTTTTTGTTACAAATGTTTACATGTACGTACATTGGAAAATTCATTTGTAATAATAATAATAATAATCTTTATTTAATAACTGCCTCCTTGACTGCCTCGTTGGTCTAGTGGTCGCAAGCGCTACTGCTGAGCATGAGGTCCTAGGTTCGATTCCCGGGTCGAGCAAAGTGGGTGGTTATTGGGTTTTTCTATCTGGATATTCTCAGTAGCAGCCCGAAGTCTGGATTTGTGCCCGGTTGATGGCAATAGGCTCGCCCCCTATTACATGGGACTTAAACATAACTGGCGAAATGTGGGTGTACACAGATACACCTCTGCCCAACCCTTGGGGAAACAAGGCGTGGTGAAATGTTATGTTTATTTAATAATAAAAGAAAATAATAATAATCTTTATTTCCAGTTTACAATTTTACATTTACCACTCAGTATAACATGATGTTTGTCAAAAAAATTGTAGGTTAATACAGAGTTATAAACCTCTGCAAACAAGCTAAGATTAAACTGGTGTTATGAGTGTCAGAGTTCTCAAGTTAACACCAGTTAGACAAGCACAAGTTCGGAATTTCACAGTCAGAAAATATAGATTTTATACAAAACTAAAACAAACTATGAGAAAACCATTTGAATAGTGTGTGTTATGAGTGTGGTGTGTGTGAGTATGTGGTGTACATATATGTGGTGTGCGTATGAGTGTGTGTGTTAGTTTGTTTGTATATGTGTTATGTGTTGTGTTGTGTAGTGTTAATAGTGTTCAGTAGTAAAAAAAAATAGAAGAAATGAACAAAAAATTATGCTTGCCGCTACATTTTGAACCACTACTGATTCATTAGTAGTTCTTTATTAGTTGTGTTTTTACACTCACAAAGCTTAACATTACCAGAGTAGTGTAAAGAAGATTATTTCTTGCAAATACCTAACTGTTTTCATCACTGTATCTTCCACCCAAGCAATATTAGACCAATACATACGTAGGTATACCAGCGAAGCCTCTGAGCTGCAAACAATAGCAGATATTGGTCATCACAGATCAAACGACTGGATGTAACGTGATTGTGAACGGCTCAGTGGTAGCGTCACAATAGATATCTATCAGCAGTATAGGTAAGAAGGAATTGAAGCACTGTAAGGTATTATTTCGGTGATATTAGATTCAGTTAGGTCTGGGCGGGTAGGTAGTTGTGGCTGTTAAAACTAATGAGGTCATGTCCCACACTATACAACTGTGTATTCTTACTGAGATGTAGAACAGAAAATACCGTATTGCAGATATCTGAAATTCAGTTGGCATCCAAAATATTTTCATTATTTCATTTTATTTTTGTGTGTAGGGTGATTAAGTAAGCAGGTACTTACTTTAAATTTAATATTTAACCTGTTAAGCCCCGCGCGACACCGATTCGGAGCCGAACAATAGAAAATTAATTGTGTCTCATTAGCTGTCCTTGACCAATTAAGATGCTGACAACACCTAAACCGCGGTCACTGTCAGATTGCATAGAAAAGAAAGAGAAGCGCGATGACACAACGCATGTAATTTATTGCAAAATATGAAGCAATTATCTATTTACTCAAAATTGAGTTGAGTAGTCGAAAATAAAAAACTACCAAGTTCTGCATTCAAATAAGACGTTCTTGTTATTAATTAGATACGTAAAGTATGTTGATATTTAATACAAATATTTTGGATTAGAACTCAAGGTAAGAGTTTAGTTTAACGTTAGTTTGTATCATGATTTTTTTTCAAATCTTTTTTGGTAGGTAACAACCTAGTTCTGGGAAATATGTTCCAAATTAAAATATATTTTTTTCCGTTACCATAAACTATACAGATTGAGCATTTTTTTTTTAGATAAGCCTATTTTGGTCATTTGCGTCTTGTCAGCGCCTTAAGAAGGTTTCTATGACGAACTAACATCAAAAACTTAAGTTCGAGGAAATCATTGTGAGGAAATCTGCAATAACAGGCTGAAATGGGTAAAACGTAGTACTCAAGGTGTCTGCTCTATGCTCATTCTCCCCTAGTATGAGCAAATGGTTTAGGCTGACTGTCTATTTATTTCTACAGGTGGGGGCGGAAATGTGCGGATCTAGGAAAATATACACCAATAGAATTCCAACTAAATTCGCGTCCTCCAATCAATCGTCATTGTCTTTACTAATATTATAAAGAGGTAAAACTTGTTTGTTTGTGTGTATGTAGGGGGTATCTCTGGAACTACTAGTTGGATTTGAAAAAAATATTTTTGCATTTGATAGTCCAATTATTGGGGAAGTTTATAGGTTATTTAACATCACGCTACGACTGTTAGGAGCCGAGCAAAGAAATAGAAAAGAACGCTAAGCGATAACAAAGTAATAGCGGGTCGAAGTGGGTCGAAGGGACAAGAAATTTTACACGGACGAAGTCGCGGGCATAAGCTAGTTACAGGCAGGCAGGCAACTACTTCTGCCCACTACTTTGCTCTTTGAAGCTTTAGAAATGATTTACTTATGCTATATTTGTCTGGGGGTGTACTCCCTAAAGACGAAATCCGTAAGTTACGGGCGTTTTCTACTCCGTATCACTTACGGACATAAGATTGATTCGGGGCCCGAACTAAAAATGAATGACAACACAATTTGACAGTTATTCCTACTCCCGAAATGTATTTGCCCGTCCAAAAAAATTTAATTTAATTTGACGGATAAACTACTTTTGGACGGGCCCGATCTTCGTAGGCGGACGAGAGTAGACCCCTGCTCAATTTGTAGGCACCAAGACTCGGACGGGACACGGACACTGCACGCTGTAGTATGAACAGTAAAATGTTCGTGACGTTTTAGATCCGTGCCTCGCCCGCGCCTACACTGCACAGATCGCCCCCGCGGATTTCCCGCTCCGCTAATATTAACAAACAACGGTACCGATTCCCTTGTTCACAAACTAAACTAAATTTAAGTTCAGTGCATCTTTTTCTTTGTATTTCATTAAGAAGAGGACAGAAGATAAATTTTAGTTTAGTCCTGTCAAATTAATCAGCGCCTGTCACTACTCCATACAAGTTTAGACGTGATTAAAAACTTGCCTACTAAAATTACGTCAATTTACGTCAAGCGCTGATTAATTTGACTGGACTAAAGTAAAATTTATCTTCTGTCCTTTTCTTAATGAAATAGAAAGAAAAAGACGCACTGAACTCAAATTTAGTTTAGTTTGTGAACAAGGGAATCGGCACCAGTATCAGCCCTTCGTTGGCATAATTGACAGCCTTAACTTTTGTCAATTTTCAGTTGATAGTTCTAGACAGAGAGATAAGAGTTGAGAGTATTCTATCCATCTAGACATTGGTATTCATAGAATTCCTAACTTATTAATTACTGTGAAGCTAGTCATCTATTTGAGGTGGTTTAACAATTAAGAACTTAGTAACTACCGATAATATAAATACGAGAAGTGATGATAGCAAAATTCATGGTTTATATGCAAAATATATAACTCCCTCCCTCTCATAGAGAGGAGGCCTGTATCCCAGCAGTGGGAACATTATGGGGTGATTATGTATTGATTATGTATATGCAAAATGCAGGAGAATAATTTATATTTAAGAAAATGCTGAAGGATAGTAGTTAATAACCGCTCCGGATTCAAGCGATTACGAAGAATAATAGTAAATTTAGACACAGACACCTTTCTCTAAGCTTGAGCAGTTTATTAACCAGTGCTTGTACTACCAATGATATAAATACGAGAAGTGGTGGTAGCAAAATTCAAAATTTATATGCAAAATGCAGGAGAATAATTTATATTTAAGAAAATGCTGAAGGATAGTAGTTAATAACCGCTCCGGATTCAAGCGATTACGAAGAATAATAGTAAATTTAGACACAGACACCTTTCTCTAAGCTTGAGCAGTTTATTAACCAGTGCTTGTAATAATATAGGTAGAAATTCACCACACACACCATACCTTCACATCCCACACAACACTTCTCACATTCATAATCGATGTAATTAACTGTAATTACTTTTCTGTTTTGTAATTAATAAAATATAACACTAGTTTATTGTCTACCCCAGAGGGATGCGGCACTGTTTCTTTTTATTACAGGCTATTATTTAGCCTATCTAAGAGGATAGTACCTCAACCATTTAGTGTAGAGTTCTAGTGATTGTATGTCTATATGTATCTGTTTTAATTAATTGTAATTGTATTCTACTACAGCACCATTTATGCAATAAAGTTTTATTATTATTTTCTTATATTCCATTATTATTTTTATGTCCTTACATATCTCGCGACCATGGGGTCCCGGACTTTTGGAAGGCGTACGAGGGGCCGAAGCCAACTCGCAGAGGCCCCTTGGACAATTGTAATGGAATGAGGTACCAACCGACGATTATCCCTGTTTGCTCTATGAAGGTGCACCAAAGGACAACCCCCGGTTGATGCAAGACTATTGCAGAACATGGGAACAAAAAATATTAGGCTATAGGTTTGGGAGGCTATAGTGGATCGGTTTCCTAAGACTATAGAAAGGCTATGGCTCCTACTTGACCAATGCTTTATATAAAATACACCGACAAAATGGCAGGGGGTGACTTGCACACTTAATAATGGGCCCCCGAAAACGGCCGCTAGCACATAGTGACGTAGTGACAAGGTGGCAACACTTCCTGAGGTGCTTGAGGAGTGGAGAGGTATTCTACGGCTATCAGGACAATCCCGGAAGTACGGTCAAGATCCCTACCAGCATCTTACTGGAATACTTCCTTCCTCCGAGCACGTTTGCTCTTGCGAATCAACACTCAAGCCGGCCAATAAAGGCAAGAATGAGGTGGGAGCTCTGTTCCTCGTCAGTGTTCACTCCAGCCGGCCAATAAAGGCAAGCCAGAGATGAGGTACAAGGCTTCTCCCAGGAGATAATTTCCGTGGGGTCGCTACTGCCCAACAGCTCGCCACATGCTGCCCTGCGGGTTTCTGTATCTCTCTTAGTTTGGCTCCTTATCCAAGACCTGTTCCGGCAAAGTAAATTCTACCGGGACAGACCTGGAGTTTGGAGCGCGCAAGCCCCACCACGACGTCAACGTAGAGATACGGCGGCGGGGCCATTATTATTATTATTATCATATGATCTTGAGTTAAAAAAAAATATGATTAAAATCATATTGAATCCTTCAAGCGAACGAAGAATCAGCATTGAAAGCTTGGGTACTACGTCAGGAGAGAACATGGCCCAAAAATTTCCTTTAGAGATAGTTATAGTAGATATAGTTCAGTTTATGCACAATGAGTTTGTTGATCATCATCATTTGGGAGGCATTTCTTTAAAGTTATACAGAAAAATAATCAGGGCTAACATTTTATTTGCTAAGACACGGAAAATGCGCTGCCAACAATATGAAATACATAATTTAACGGCTGGCAACATTTTACAACGGGAATTATGGACGCATAACAACACTGATTGGAAGAATGAGTGACAAAAGACGGACGGTGACAGGAGATATAATATTCTAATAGAAATAAATAAACGAACATATTTTATACTAATACCGATCTAGAAAAATCGTTTGAATTAACACCTGATCCTCCAATAAGGGCACTGCCCCGACAAGGAAACAACTCAATCAACTCAGCCTATTGCAGTCCACTGCCGGACATAGGCCTCTCCCAGGCTGCGCCACAACACCCTGTCCTCCGCCTTCCGCATCCAGTCTGTCCCAGCCACCTTTTTAAGATCGTCGGTCCATCTAGCTGGGGGGCGTCCCACACTACACTTGTCGATACGCGGAACTCGTCTGCTCCACCGGCCATCGGTCCTTCGACAAATATGGCCAGCCCACTGCCACTTCAGCTTGCTTACTCTGTAGGCTATGTCGGTAACTCCGGTTCTCTTCCGGATTACTTCATTTCTGATCTTATCCTTCATAGAAACTCCGAGCATAGCCCGCTCCATGGCGCGCTGAGCGACCTTGAATTTGTGGACCAGCCCGACTGTCAGTGTCCACGTTTCGGCAACGTTGTTTCTAGGCAGAGGCGGCCTAAGGCGGGGGCGACGTGGACCACCGCCCACGGCCTCGCGGTCCGTGGGGCCTCGCGCCTCGAAGGGTTATGCATTACTTAAAAGCCTCGAAGTTCGCGGCTTAAAAATTAAAAATATTCCTAAAGAACAAATATTAAAAAACTGTCAAGATCATATTCCTAAAGAACAAATATTAAAAAAACTGTCAAGATCTACATAGACCTGCGAGTGGGTGAGACCAGTGACTTCCAACCAATTATATGAAAAATTACAAACAATGATCCCAATTTTATCCAACTTCATTAAAGATGTGAAACAGCTGCTCCAACACATAACAGAAAATAACTTAAAATAAATTTACCAAAATGTTTCACTGTCGTTCGAATTTTGTTAACAATACCGGTAGGTACAGCCTCCGCTGAAAGCAATCAAAACTAAAACTAATAAAAAAATATTTATGAAATACAATGAGTCAAGAAAGACTTAGCAGATAGGTATATCTGCATCTAAGTAGAGTCAAAATACAATTAAATAATTAAGAAGAATTAAAGAGTTCTGTAAGGCTAAAAACAGGTAATTTCTGTTTCTTTAATTATTCTCTTTTTAATTTTGTTTTTTATTTTATAAAATCCGTCTTCTCGCGCCATCAGAGGGCCTCGCAAAATGTACCTGGCCCACATAAAATTTAGATCTTGCCCCGCCACTGTTTCTAGGAAACAACTAGAGATACATAATGTTAACAAATAGATAGATAGATAAAACATTTATTCAGTGCACACAAAAGACAATAGTTAATAGTTGATCGCTGACTGTTCACAGTGCCGGAAAGAACTTTCTCTCCATTAGGCAGTTGTCCCACCACCGGCGACGAAGCGAGTTCGGCTATTTTCTCGCTCAAAACGTACAATAGATATATATTCCGTGTAAACAAAAGAGATGCATAGGTAGTTATATTAATAATTGATCGCTGACTGTTTACACCGCCAGCGAGTACTCGCTCCACTAGTTTGTCACTGCGCGACGAGAGCTATATCAAAGATAATACTCGCTCAGCGATGCTCACTTTTTTTTTGTGTGGGAAATCATCAAATATCTTCTCCCGCTCTGGGCGGAGCGGGAGGGTGTGTCGGACTCTTACTGACTAAAACCCACCGGTATTCCTTCCGTTGCCTGTGTTGCGGGGGCCTCGGTGACCCATTAGTACCTTCCCGCGACCCCGGCAGGCGTCGACCCTAGTGGACCCCTACCTTGCTGTGCTGACGACATCTCGTTGAGGCGCGCGTGGAATACAACGCGCCGTCGACCCGGGCCTGGTCCTTACCGGACGGTGAGCAATGGGTAGCTCACCGTCCGACCAAGCCCACGCCTACGGTGACTGGAAATCTGCCAGGGATTCCCGACGCCCAGGGCGTCTCCTGCGGCGGCAAGGGGCGAGAGGGCGCGTAATATGCCTTTCCCTCAACCGTCCCGCCTCCTCCTTCGCGAGCATTACTGCTTCGCAGAAGGAGGTGACGGCTGCCCATGCCCTCTCGCTCTGTACCATGGCCTGAACCAGGGCCGGACGCGAGAGATCTCTGCCGCCGATCGCAATCGAGCGAGTGGTGCGGGTAATCACCCGTCGCACTCCGACACTCGCTGACAGTCCAGCGAACTATCGGAACTACACACTCGCTGCTCGCCAACTCGTTTTCAGTTGCTAGCTCTACTGACTACTCGTTAGTCGCCGGCGGTGGGACAACTGCCCTGGTTAGTTGCAGCAATAAGAGCTATCAATCATAGGGCAGAGCACTCGCTGAGAGACTCTCGCTTGATACATACGCAAACCAGAACCAAAACATAATGGGCAGTCATTTTATTCGTCACACTCGCGCACTCGCTCATAGTCCAGCGACAAAACTATCCGAACTTCACACTCTCTCCTCGTTGCTCGCCAACTCGTTTCTAGCTACTAGCTATACTCGCTTCTCGCGCTCGTCCAGGATCGGTGTAAAAAAAACGATTCACCCGGTCCCTCCGATAAGTCCCAAATATACAATGCTCCACATGATGAAAGATGTTCCTTAATTTTGTGGAATGGAGAACACGCACAGTGTCTCTATATGGGTACAGGATCTGGAAGACAACGCAGAGTTTTTTACAGCCATTGTTAGCAACAGCTAAAACATTGGAAGAGGACACGCGCTGGTAAAAGAATTCTTAGATTCATTCGATATAACACAAATCATCATCACAAAATGATGAGCGTACGTAATGCTAAGGCTACACTGTCGCGATAACGCGAACTACATTTCGCGCGCTCTCTGTTGTACAGCGAGACGTCGAGCGATGTGGGAGAGAGAGCGCGCGAGCTTAGTTCGCGTTATCGCGACAGTGTAGCCTCAAAAATCAAATGAATCCACAAGGAATCTCGTCGTTATTGAGAAAAAACATCGGAGCTGAAATAAACAGATTTCGTCGGGCGTAAGGCCTTCAATAATAATAAAGTTAAACAGGCCAATAAAACGTGGAGAGCAATAAATTTGTTACAGTAGACAATGGAATCGTTACCACTCAGAGCTGAGGATCGATCGCATGTTCGAGCGATGCTACCCCTGAATGAAATATGAGACTCGGAAAGCCTTTTAAAACATTTTCTTTGCTCAAAATACTTGAAGAATTTTCTTTTAATATTTACTTTCTAGCTTTTGGCAATTTGAAGAATTAAGTTTCCTAGACTTTGAAGTAAATCTTGTTTGACAATTATCGGGTTTCTTTTAAACACAACAGACAACAAAGGAAAACGATGAAAACATTTTAAAAAGGTTTTTTTTTTAACGTAAACTTCGTTCAGATGAAAGGATGATCATTGTTTGAAATAATTTTCCAACAGTGTAAGAAAAAGTTTTTATTTAAAAAAAATAAAATTCATTTATTTCAGGTCCTTGACCCATATCAAAAACAAAAGCTTACAATTATGTATGTCAATTTTACAAATGTAAAATTAAATAAGTAATAAAAAGTTGAGTGACTCATAAATAAGTAAAGTTAATTATATGACGTAACAATATGAGTAGCAGATAAATGCCGATAATGCATAAATTTAAGCTTGATTCTATTCACGTTATGCGATAACCGGGTTTAAAGATGCATGCAAATACATAATGAAAACTCTAACCATGCTTGAGGCAAATTCGAGCCGCGCATAATAATTTTAAACCTTCCCCACACGAGCTACTTTAAATTCGGATTCCTTTTGTTACTCTTTCAGATTGAACCTGTTCTATAATATGCGTTATACCTAAATCAATTGTTACGCATGTTGTATGTGGGAAGGAAACGGAAGTTTCTTCGGTATTAAGGCTCCTACAAACAAGCGCGACACGCGACGCGACACAAAGGCACCGCTTGCTAGTGCTACACGCGGTGTCTTTGTGTCGCGTCGCGTGTCGCGCCTGTTTGAAGGAGCCTTTAATGATTTGTCAAATCGATCAATAAGTCGCAAATCAAATCGGCTTGTGGCCTTATTTTTCGGATTAATTGATGTTTATTTTATTATTAATTGAAGAGCTAAGTGAAAAACGATTCAAGAAAAAAATGGATGTTACGATTTATTACATACATAGTTCGTAAAACGTAAACGTAACTTCCCCGGACTAACATACAATTGACAAAATTGCTTCAGTACAATTTGATTATACATACCTACATAAACTCATGCCTTCTTCCCATGGGCGGAAATTATAGAACGCCACCTTTTACGCTCCTTACATACTCCTTTTGCTTCGTTTACGTTCATACATATGGTCATACTACGCACCTGACCTTTCTGAAGAACATCACCAATTACGTCACTACATTATGCCCTCCTAGGGCGTCCCCCCGGGTCCCGACGTTTCCATTCACACCTCTGCCTTGTATATAACTTTTGTTAGTCGTCTTTCATTCATCCTCTCAACATGACCAAACCATCTAAGCATACTCTCCACAACTTCATTATTATGAAGATAAATAACCTATACTCTGTCTCTAATGGCATAAGTCGTGTAAAATCTCTTCAGCATCCTATAGTGTATGTTATCGATGTCTTCATCAATCACTGGCCCCTAGCGGCCGCGTCTAGACAAGGGTATCCATAACTCGAGACAAATTGTCCCATCCAACTAAAACATATTTATTTATAAAACTCGTTACCCGTTCCATCTTACCTATTATATTTTAGTTCTATGATCGATATTTGGGCCTCCATTTAAAGGCCAATGTAGGCCGATTATAAGTGACATAAGGACGACGAAAGGACGAGGACGAGGGTGACGTAAGGAGACCCTTATGGATTATTTTAAAGTAGAATTTGAATAGGTGCATTCCACTTTTATTTAAAAATTCATGTCAGTACAGTTCAGTCATACATTTTTCTAGCCTAGTTTTATCCAAGGCAACCTTCACAATCACCAATTTGCTCCTCAAAAAATTAAACGTAAAACCGTTTCGTCCGTCCTTCGGCACCCCGGTGCCGACACGAGTCCACTCAATTCTTTTGAATTTCGATTGCGGTTCCCGCGTTTTATTCTCCTCTTTGGCATACGAATAGATGCATCGTTCCGCTTGTCACAAGCTCTCAGTTCAGTGGTTTTGTGAATAATAGTGGTGTTAAGGGCTTGTGAGTCGATTGATTACTTGTTTCGTATTTTTTACCACTTCCACCGATATGTTGTGATCGAACTGAATATTTATTATTGAGGTTGTTCTGGGTTAGGTTGCAATAAAACCCGTACGTATACGCAAAAATACGTCGGAAATCACCACAAGATTTGAGTGAATATTTTTTGCATGGCATTGCAGAATTTAATGTTTGTGTGAAAAGTCTTTTTGATTGTATTTTTTTTTCATTTTGCGCCTACTATGATTATTTACTGGTAGAAAGAAACGTTTATTATTTTTGCGGTTTAGTATGTTCAAATAACTGCATATTTTCAAATAATTTAATGGAAAGTAAGAAAGTTTAAATAGCTGCAGCTGCCATTCAAACATTTGGCGTTAGACCTCACTCCAGGCGGCGGAGATCTCGCTTCCGGCCCTGGTCCAGGCCATGGTACGGAGCGAGAGGGCATGGGCAGCCGTCACCTCCTTCTGCGAAGCCGTAATGCTCGCGATGGAGGAGGCGGGACGGTTGAGGGAAAGGCAGATTCCGCGCCGGGGCGTCGGGAATCCCGGGGAATCCCCGGATTTCCGGCCACCGCAGGCGCGGGCTTGCGGACGGTGAGCAATGGGTAGCTCGCCGTCCGATAAGGACCAGGCCCGGATCGACTGCGCGTTGTGATCCTCACGCACCTGAAAGAGATGTCAGCACAAGTGTAGGGGTCCACTGGGGCCGATGCCTGCCGGGGTCGCGGGAAAGTACGAAAGGGTTACCGAGGCCCCTTGCAACACAGGCAATAGAAGGAACACGGATGGATTTTAGTCAGTAAGAGTCTGACACACCGTCCCGCTCCGCCCAGAGCGGGAGAAGTTATTTGATAATTTCCCACACAAAAAAAAATAGACCTCACTCCAATACGCGTCGTCGCCATCTTGGATCGCAGGAAGACTAAGAATAGAAGCTTATAATAGACTGATATGAACACAAAATTAGGCTGTCACAGAGTTGCATTGACGTCTAAGCATGCTTGAACGACTCAATCTGATACAGATAATAGGGTATTTTACTATATACGAGAAAAAATCTATAAATATATTATTGAAATAGTTTAGGCAAAAAGGAGTCGGAAAATGTTAGTTTTCGTTCATAAAATAACAACATAAATTTTAAAATTCAATTCAACGTTTTCAGTTTTTCTTATCTGTTTAAAAACACCATGAAATAGTAGCTGCCATGTTATTACGTCATACGGCTAGAAAACAAAAACGTGTAAATTATCATTTTGTATGACGTCATGACCACAGAGCAACATGGCGTCCACTGCGTCCAGCGTTTTCGTCAACCTACGCGCGAAATTTGAAAATGTAAAATTTTAAATGCATTTTTATGGCACTTATCGATTGAATAAAAATTTTGTTATTTTTTTTCGGGCATATTAGCACTATAGAATTGAATTAAGACACTTTTCAAAAATGGGTGTAAGACCCTATTGCATACACTATAATGACCTTTGTATAAGCCATAGATACAGGTATCGTGATGACATAACCCAATCTAATAACAAGCTGGTATCGATCTCAAACGCAATCATGTTCTTTGTACAGGTAGAATAAAATAAAAAAATATTACAATAACTTACATTATGTACTTCGTAAATTGCCAAGACTATATATAATATTGTTCGAGCATGCTTCCAATAAAGCCTCAGAAATAAAAGCAAAACGCAAACCGAGCTCTTAACCTTCTCTCATCTCAGGAAAATAAGAATTATACACGAGAAATGAGTTACCTGTTGAGTTTCAAACGGCCTTATAACTTGCGAGAGACGATACTCAAACATTTTTTTTCTTTTTTTTTTTTCCTTTGTTCTTCTTTTTTTTTTGCCTTTATTGCTATCCGGGCTTGTAAGTTCTTTACTCTTTGCAACTAGAGCAGTACCTTTTTTAGTAGCTGTCGATTGGCTATTGTGCCTTCCATAATGAGTATGTGCGAAATTGAATCCCGGGGCCGATTTTGATATTAGAAAAGTTTATTTTCGTAGACAGGAATCGAACACATTGATTTTGAAAAATAAAAACACTTGCTATGCTGTAACGTAGCACGATCTGAAAGTGTCGCTAATAAAGATCAAAGTCTTTTTTTTTTTTAGTTGGGAAATCATCAAATAACTTCTCCCGCTCTGGGCGGAGCGGGAGGGTGTGTCAGACTCTTACTGACTAAAACCCACCCGTATTCCTTCCTGTTGCCTGTGTTGCGGGGGCCTCGGTGACCCATTAGTACCTTCCCGCGACCCCGGCAAGAAAGATCAAAGTCTGTGAAGTAATGTCAAACAGCAAAATAAAGGATCTTTTTGTTTTTTATGATCTCTGTGTGATGTAACTGTCTTTGTACCAGTAAATGAGTCTTCCAGTCTTACCAAGGGGTATCGTGTTACCCGGTAACTGGGTTGTGGAGGTCAGATAGGCAGTCGCTCCATGTAAAATACTGGTATTCAGCTGTATCCGGTAAGACTGGAGGCCGACCCCAACATAGTTGGGAAAAGGCTAGGCTAGGCTAGCTATAAGAGTGGATATGATATTTGATACATATGTTGAACCGTCTATTAAAAATTGCTTAAGGTCTTCAAGGAACTGCTTAAGGTCTTCATACAACACGCACCCACACACCCCTATATATACATGCTCACTGCATGTCTGCTCATTCAAACTCCTTGTGTTACTTAGCATTAGGTTTTGTTATTATTTTATTTTTATTTCTGTACAGCTGTCAGTACAAATCATTGACACTCTCTTCACTTGTTTCTGGTTGTGAACATGAACAGAATCCACTTGGCCGAACCCTGTCTTTTAAGATACAGGCTAGTCCTAGTTTAAAAGATAGAGTCTACTATTGCATCATAATGTAAATATAATATTCAAACAATGTATACAGTGCAAAGTGCTATGTTTTTTGGGAAATAAATACTTTATTATTATAAGAGGCGATAGTGCAAATCACCAGATAGAAAAGTTAATTTTCGTAGACAGTTTTTACAAAATATTTACCCGATACAGGGACGTTAATTGTTGAGGAGTTCTCCTGGTAATAACCAGGGCCTGAAGTCTGCTATTACAATAGTGTCAGAATGGTCTATCGTTGATTTTGACAAGTTTGGTAATCTACTAATATAATGGCGTCATTAATGAGGATCGGAACAGACCATTCTGACACTATTGTAATAGCAGACTTGAGGCCCTGGAGAACTGCCACTCACCATATGCATTGTGACGAGCATAAATGGTTTAGCAACCATATTAAAGTACCTAATGGAATCGCCACCCGTTAAATACTTATTATTAGTAGTTCCGGTGGCCATCTTTGGTCTTCACCAGCAGTTCCACTTCACCAAATAGTGCTTTCCGAGAGCAAACGCACAAGTTACTATAAAAAAATACCTAAATCACTGTAATATTAATAATATAATAATCTTTATTGGAACAAAAAAGAATGTACCTATTGAAAAAAAAAAACTACAAAACACGCTTTTATCACGCGCTAAAAAATATAAAATTATTCAATTGACTTGTATGCAGCTTGTCACTTCTTTTATATCCAACTTGTTTTTGTTCCCGGCTTCACCCGCGTGGAGGTCGGAAACTATCCGACAGAAACGTACTACCGGGATGTGTTACTCCGGGTTTATGAACTATCTGTAAGTCAAATTCATACAAATCCTAGTAGTGGCATAAATCGCATAATTTATTTCGCGGGCTACCCTGACGCTTTCGCGTTAAGGCCGTGGTATAATATGTGAATTGTGCGGAACTGAAGAAGATTAAAACCGTTTTTCTCCATAACCCGTACCGAAATAATCTTAAAAAAAATATATGTTAATCTACACAATACAAAACATGTCTCACTTTAAAAAAATTAAAAATCTATTTTAAATATCATTAATACACAGGCAAAGTAACCCCTATTTTAGAAATATAAAACCTTTTTTCTTCTAAACTATTAATCGTTAGGTTTTTTTATAGTCATCATGATATTACACAATACAATACCTAGGGAATCTTCGGCTTATTTTGTTAAATAACTTTTTTATTTACGTATAGTCATTATTTTTAATATAAATCGACACTTAATTGCGTGAGCGTCCCCTCTGTCGCCTAATAAATCAGTGCGGGACGAGACGCAGTGCTAGACGGACCTGTACCACTTCCCGCATTTTTTCGTGTGACATAACCATTAGAAAATATTGTAAGCAAACTATTCGAATCAACAAAATAAGTAGGTTTGTTAGTTTGTGTGTGCAAATATTAGAGTAGTTTTTAGTATAAAGTTCGTTAGTAGTCATAAATATAATAGATAATAGAGATTATTTGTGTTATTTATTTTTTTTTTACCATTTTAATAAATATCATTTATTTACATAACCAAATTACAAGATGATTATTAACATTAACTAAATTAAATTAAAACTAAGTTAAGCTTAAAAAAGGCCCTCGGGGCATTGTACCGAGGATGCTGGCGGCATTTCCTCGCTGAATTGCAATGCTGATGCGTTGCGCGAGAAAGCCGCCAGCTTTTCGGTCACCAGTTACATCAACTAGACGTTTCGCGATTTCCGCAAATAACTTATGCGCACTGGGACCCCACGGACCGAGGGTCTCGACGCCAAAGTACTCTCTGCCAAGGCCTCCATATTTAATAACTTTCAGATTTTCGGCATTTTCTGCCGCTGCACCCGCTTTAGAAGTAGTCTGTTGGAGGTGGGACGGTGCCAGTGTGTCTACACAGGTAGCGTCCCACACAAGCATCCGTCCCAAACTCCACGGGACCAAAGACACACCATCAGGTCTTTTGCCATCATCTCTGACAATGCCAGTCGGCTCAAGAAGAGCAGGCACATTGATGCTGGCAAGAGACCGGCGGATTATGTCATTAAGTGTTGCATGTCTTGAAAAGCGGCCTGCACTTTTTTGACAACAAAGTCCGTGGTGACCCAGTCGGTCCACGTCCGTGCCACAAGGGCATGTGTGTGGAGTGCATACCGTGACCCCAAGCCGCAGACCAGTCGCCAGACGAAGCGAGGTCGGATCCAGGAAGGTACCGGTATATGGAGAAGGATGGGCATGTAGCCAATGACCGGCCTCTCTGGTTCCGACCGCCAAAAGTCTTGCGCGATCCGGACCTGAACTGCGGCTCAGAATCGATTTGTATATTAAATCGCAATAAATATCGTCCCAGCTCCTCTGAGATTTTAGGTTGTCTGGAAATTCTTTACCCGGGCAAGCAATTTGAAAAGCATTCTTGGCATCCTCCAAGCCCGCAGTCTCATAGTTTGTGGGCAAAGCCCTTAGGACATTACCTACGAGACGTGACGTGCTATGGGTGGACGACAAAAAGGCTGGGGAAGCAACACTCGAAATTTTGCGGATTCCTAAACCGCCAAACCGAATAGGGAGGGATGCTTGTAACCAAGATGGTTCATTGAGCTGAATATTTAAAATCGTTTCTAAACTAGTTTTGACTAAATCGTCTATTGGTGAAAGCAAATTTGGATGTTTCCAAAAAGGGCTACAGCGAAGCACATAAGTAAATTTAGGGACAAAAAGGCAAAACTTTAGAATTATAAGAGCATAATGAGGACTGATTTCGAGTAAACAATTTGCGTGACTTTGGAATTTAGAAATAGTGTTAGTAATATAATCAGGAAAAGATTCTTCAAAGATGGGAGAACCCAGGAGGCAAAGTGACTTTCTGTCTACTATTTTGATATTCGGTGCCAGAAAATTTAATTTGGATTTTAAATTATCCAAACCGTAAGAAGTTTTTTGAATGAAGAGTTCACATTTGCTAAAATTTAATTCTAAACCAATATTTTCGAAATATGTTTTAATATCTGATAAGTCAGATAGCACAGTGTCCACATCGCCTCCCAGGGTTCCGTCATCCAAATACCAAACGTTAAATTTTGATTTTAAATTTTGAATAATCGGATTTATAGCCAAGCTAAAAATTGCTGGCCCGAGGGGATCGCCCTGCTGACAGAATTATTATTTATTAGAATAAATAATAATAATAAATAATAATAATAATAATAATTGTTATTTATTAGAATAAGTTTATTTATAAAATCAATATAGGTGACAAAAAAGACGCATTAAGCGTAATTAGAAAATAAAATATAAGGATGAAATAGTAAGTAAGTTGAGTACCTGTATATGATTTTATTAGTAACAATCAATCAAAAGTTTTGATAAAAAAATAGGTAGGTGCGTGTAAACAGTATGCGTACCTAAGTAGGTACCTTCCTACCCGCTGCTTATGCTTACCTAGGTGCCTTTCTTCACCAGAATGCGAAACTAAGCGCTTTCGATTCGAATTTGCCAACGAAAATTCATACGTGTATAATGGCAACAAGGTATACATAGATTCCAAACGACCGGGCGGCATTATGACTCAGCGGCGCAGTAACAAGCTGTAGATTCACATGCAGCGAATCTATAGCTTGGTACTATTAGACACGTACGAATTTACATTGGCAAATTTGAAACCACATTCTATGCGGCTAGTGGATACATCGTGGATCTTTGACAGTGTTACGGGTCGTCAGAAGCCCGAAAGTCTGACAACCAGTCTTACCAAGGGGTATCGTATTACCCAGTAACAGGGTTGTGGAGGTCAGATAGGCAGTAGCTCCATGTAAAATACTGGTATTCAGCTGCATCCGGTTAGACTGGAAGCTGACCCCAACGTAGTTGGGAAAAGGCTGGCAGATGATGATGATTCTATGCGGCTAGTGTCAAAAATCTACGTACTTATAATTTAGATTGGAAATAGGTAGGTAAATGAAGTAAATCAATTAGACCAATGGCACTTAGTGCCGCCGTGTCGTGGTATGTCACAATATAGAAATGTCACAGTATTTATAAGTAAAGCAGTCTTCATAATAAACAGCATTTTTTCAGTTTAATTTTTTTTCAGTTCCACTGACAATAAAATTTTATCATCTCCCATTGAACCCAATGTGCAACAAAATGCACATGAATTATATGAAGAGGGAGCCAGGTAAATTATTTTCATCACACCTAAAGGGTTATTTTGATCCCACATAATAGGGGAAAAGCTGGCATTTTTCGCCCAAGGGCGGATGTTACATTACCGCCTGCGGGAGGTAATGTAATCGACGTTTCTGGTTGATCGTCTATCATTACTTCACGCTAAAGGAGGCCTTTGATTGGTTTAGGCTACGATTTATGTTTTCGATTTATGATTATTTTGTTTTTGACGTAAGGTTTCTGTAAATAGGTTTTACCTAGATTTGCAAAGCAACAATGTTGAATTTCATTGGTCTACAAAAATTTAGTAGGCTACGATTTTTTTTCTTTCAATTTGTTTTTGTCTTGTTGGTTGGTTTCGATAAATAGGTTTTAGTTTTGGAGAACGACAGGGTACTTTAACCAACTCAAAAAAACAAGAGTATAATGAGTTTTACAATGCACTATACGTACAACTCATTATTTTTAGCTGATTTCAATAAAATTTAGCATAGGTGGTTTAAAGGGTGGAAGTGGGGACAGATGAAGTACTTTAACGACTTTAAATAAATAATTTAAAAAATTAAAACACACCTGCTTTGTCAAAAAGTTAATTACAAAAATTTACCTAAAAGATTAAAAACAAGCTAAATGATTTTGAACTGAATACCTTTCAGCGAAGTCGGGGGACCTGTAACACAGTTCTTTGTTCCAAGGAACCGTCCCCCGACT
The DNA here is from genome assembly GCA_905333075.3 of Atethmia centrago. Classification (NCBI taxonomy): domain Eukaryota; kingdom Metazoa; phylum Arthropoda; class Insecta; order Lepidoptera; family Noctuidae; genus Atethmia; species Atethmia centrago. The sequence goes on from HG995375.1 coordinate 6,966,958, forward strand.
AGCGGCTGCAATGAACAGATTGATATTCAGTTCAAAATCATTTAGCTTTTTTTTTTTAATCTTTTAGTTCAAATTTTGTAATTAACTTTTTAATAAGGCAGGCGTGTTTTTTAATTTTTTGTTTTATACCTTTTTGTGATAAAACAATATTATTTTTTAGAAGTTTTTCTATGGGATATTGAGTAGTACCTACTGTTATATGTATTTAATTTCTTTTGTTATCTTAATATTGAACGAATGTATATTGAATACCACTGTTATATATTTTGTTATGTACTAAGCAAGCTCTAGACGATGATAGTATAAGTAGTAAAAAATTAAAGAAAAAAAAAAAATTTTTTTCTTTTACCATGGCTCTCCATTACTTTGCTTAGATTTTCACTAACCTATGTTACCCAGTATAACGCAACGATACATTGATATCGGTTAAGCCGTTTAAAAGATATGGTTGAATAAAGAAACTCACAAACATACATGAACCCTGAAAACATAACACTCCTTTTTTTGGGCAGTCGTGTAAAAAGGAGTCCCCATCATTATAAATGTAAAATTCTGTTTATTTGTTGGTGTGGTTTTCACGGCCAAATGACTCGGCCGATTTGGATGAAATTTTGCATGGGGTAGTTTAGGGGAAAGGGGTCATTCGTGTATTACGTAATCAGCGTTTCAGTCATTTCCAACCCCCCTTGCCAGCAATGGTAAACAAAGCTCCTATTCTTATGTAAACGTCACCAACTACGAACAATATTGTGAACCAGAACCAAAGCGAATGTGTTTTAGTTGAATTTCTTTGAATTTTAAAATACCCGCTTTATTTCTCGTTGACAAGATTGTTCGTTGGTGTCCTCATTTAATATTACATTGTGTCACAAGAGGTCAAAGGTATGTTCTTAATATTGACGATTGTGCATTTATGCACACGTGGGAATACATATTTTTGGACTCGAGAATCACATAGTGCTTTTCGTTACACATACGTGGAAACAAAAATATTTAATCAAACATTTCATGCAAACACAACATGCCACAATCATGGCGCCGAATGTGGGTCAGACTAATAAGTTTTTTTGTGCGTCATCTATTTAGCTACTGTCAATTGGGACCAATCATCAAATTCAACGTTGTGACTTTATGGCAAAACTAAAAACTATTTACCGAAACCTTACGTCAAAATCAAAATGCAAAAAAAAACATAGCCTACTAGATTTTATTAAACTAATAAAATTCAACATTGTGGCTTTATGGTAAAACTAAAACCTATTTACCGAAACCTCACGCTAAAATAAAAATTAAAGAAAACAATAATCGTAGCCTACTAGATTTTTATAGACCAATCAAAGACCTCCTTTAGCGTGAAGTAATGTTAGACGAATAATCAATGCGTCAATTACATTACGGGTAGTAATGTTACATTTTCTGCCCATGGGCGAAAAAAACCCCGGCTTTTCCCCTATTATGCGGGATCAAAATAACCCTTCACGAGTAGCTATGATGAAAATAATCTTCACTCTCATGGTGAAACATGATTGGTGACTTATTGATAATAAATGTCTCTATTGTTTAAAATGATTTTTATTTTCCTTTCGTTTATTAATAAAAATTCTCACTTCATACAAGTTATTTGTATGAAACGATTTTCATCAAATATACCTAAGAATACTCTAGATTACATCCACCTTTCAAACAAAAATAGCTAAATCAAAATCGGTTCATTCGTTCGGGAGCTACGATAGCACAGACAGCCGTTTTTTTTTTTTTTTATTATGACGTAATACTGCTTTGCTTGCCAATACTGCGGCCGCCGGCCGTGCGCATAGGTAGGTACGTACGAGTATGCCACTCCGCTCGGTGCGATGCGAGCCAATCGTTCGCGCAGCGCGTAATTATTGTCAGGGGCTTGCGGGGACTGCGCGGCGCATTTTCATCGGTAACGCCCACTCGAGCAAGGTCAACGGCGTAACGCCCGCTCTTAAGGTGCTGCATGGGCTGTAGTCTCGACATATATTTAGATCGATTTACGACTGATTTCGGTTGCAAAGTCCTAAAATTGCTTCACTAGCGCAAAAAAATTACAATCTTGTCAAGCAATTTTGACTGTCTGGAGACCCTTCAAAACAAAAGATAGCGGTGTTAGCTCCGAGTTTGGCTACACGACAAAATAAAATAAACTTGTAGCGCTATTGAGTAGAATTGCGGAAATCTGGTGAAGGATATTGGAAATAAAGATCGATTTTAAAAAATGTGGAGTACGGTGTTTTGACCATTTTAATAATATTGTTTACCTTTTAAGAAACGTTACATGGAATGACTATTAAAAGGCTATATTTTTATACAGGAAAAATAATAATCATACCTATATTTGTCATTTAAATTTTAACCAGTGCACAATTTTTTTTTTTTTTTGCTTTAGTATCACTAATAGAACACATTTCCATTATTTGTTCAATACTTTTTTTTCCCCGACTTGAAATCGTAATGAAATACCTTTTATCAAAATTTGCGCACTGGTCATTTTTTTTTTCTATTTTTTTCCGGCACAAGGTGAAAATAAATTTTAATGTAATATTAAATTTATTTATTTTATTACTCGGCATCCTTCCAACAATAATTTAGTTCACTCTTAAAATAATTTGACAGCACGACCAGGATAGAGAGAGACGTGGCGCGGTAAAGAGGGGGCGAAATTTAAATTAGAGTTGAAGTACTACAACTTCATAGTAGGAATTTCATTTCGAAACGGGCGACGGGGGCGACGGGGGTGACGGGCGGGCATTTTTGGGGGACTGTCTTATGTAACTTTGACGTTCGAAAAGTGCTGATTTTCAGCCTAGTTTGAATAAATGACTTTTGACTATGATTTGATTTTGATTTTGATAATTGGTTTTAACATAAAAAACATAACATCACGTTTCCCCGAAGGGTTGGGTTAGGTTACAATAATAATAAAAGCTTTATTTCATAAAAACAGTACTTAGATTGCATTACAGTTACTCGTATGTGCTATGATAAAACAAAAGTACACAAAAGTTTGAACATCTGGAGCCGAACTAGGAGGAACCTTTAATCTGTTACATTAGATTAAAGTTCTTATATGCTAGCATTTTACAAAACAGGAATAATAATAGTCTAAGGTTCTATTTAAGATCTATTAATGATCTGCACCTCTCTTTGTGTTGGGTGAAATGGTGAGTGAGTGAGGTGTGAGAGGGTGTGACTAGGTGCGGTTAGGTGTGCACCCTGCTTCGGGAAGTACCTAGTAGCCCGGTGTCACCACTGCATCGACTGCCGGGAGGACACGGCGCGGCATACGCTGGCAGAGTGTGCCGCTTGGGAGGAGCCGCGCCGTGCGTCTAAGAAGTAGGTAGTGACCTGTCGCTGCCAGCCGTGGTCGACTCCATGGTCGGCAGCGAGGACTCATGGGATGCGGTTATCCTTCTGCGATACAGTCATGTCGTAGAAGGAGGCTGCGGAAAGGAAGCGGAAGATCTCTTTCACTCGTCCTGCCCGCAGCAGGCGCATCGGGCGTCAGCGGAGTGCGGACAACGCCCTCTTCCAGCCCCCCCTAATTGGGTCCAGGGGCGACGGACTCGGGGACATCCGTCGCCCCCCCACATAGCAAGACCCGTAGAGTTCCACGCGTGCCCCGATTGGCGGCGCGTAGTATTCCACGCGCGCCCCTATTGGACGTCGCGGGGAGAGTTTTACACCTCATTTCCCTCGCGAGCCTGAAGTTGCCCGCAATGGCCGGGCTCACTGGGTATCGCGGAAGTCGCACCAGATCCCATGATCCCCGGTGCAAGTGTGGGAGGGGAACACTGGGATGGTTTTTAGTCAGTAAGAGTCTGACAGATCCGTCTGCCCGCCCTGGACATACATGAGAATTTTCCACGACGGAACAAAAAAAAGGTGTAGTACATACACCAACATTGGTTTTATAATAGAAATTTCAAGTAGATATGACTTTATTTCTATCGTTAACACCTTCTCGTCACTTCTCGAGTGAGAATCGAATAAAAGAGCAATATTAGATATCGCAAATCTCAGATAAGTGCGTGTGAGGCATTAGGAAGGCAATCCAATTTATGTAGGGTAGTGTGAACCCAATTGTAGGGGACCTTTTGATGCCCACAGACGATTGGCTACGATTAGTGTTATAAAGGTTGGAATTGGGTTAATAACATAGAATGTTTAGAAAATACTAAATTATGAACAGAATTTTATATATATTCAGATTATACATGATGTGATATTTATCGAGATTATAATAGTATTTTAGAATACAGATGGAATTGTCGAACTGAGTTAACATATACATTTATAGGGTGGCCAATTCGGATGTATACAACATTTTGTAGCTCCATTCTGAATTGACGCGAAATTTTGCAGTTGTTTGATGTTTTGCCGCCGATAGGCATGTTACCGTCCGTATTTTTCAGAATATTCATGATCAAATTTTTTATGTTATTATTTTTTTTATTTATTGAGTAGCATTTGTGACTTTGCCATATATCTGATGTTATTAGCTCGATTTAGATTCTGTGTATTATATCTAAAATCTTATGAGTTATTTTATTGAACGAATTAACAATTTTTACTAAAATTTGTCGACTATGAAAAAAAAAACAAAGGAGAAGGCATTTTCTTCTAAAAAATCAGTGTTTTTAGAGTTAATTTTCCATAATCTTTCATGAATATTCAGAAAAATATGGGTGGTCATATGCCCATGGGCGGCAATGTATTATTATGCTAAAGTGCAGCAAATTCATTATGCACAACCTATATAACCATGACCACTGCAATACTGTCAGTTACTTTATCCTGAAGTTCTTAAGCGAATTTAAACAAGACCCAACTTTTCTTACAAATCATTAAGAGTAACGAATACCACATTATTCACTGAGGATTTTGACTGGTTTCTAAAGGGACGCGTCGTGGTCAATCTTGAATACGAAAAGCAGAATATCAATGAAAAGCACGACGAAAAGCGTTCGCATTTTTAAGTTCATAAAAGGAAGAAATTAGGCAGATCTTATTTACCGTATAAAATTGCCAACCCTGAATAATATAATTATAGATATAATTATAAATATCCGGTAATTTTCGTTTGTGTTAAAAAATATCTTAATTTAAAGTTGTTTACTTCCGAATTGGCCACCCTGTACGAAGCTGAACTTCTTACACAAATCTCTTTGAATATAATCTTTGTTGTTTCCTTTATTGATCGGTAAAGCGTTCCTCTACTATCGGAAAATATTCTACAAGCGTATACAGGCTGATAACAAAATTACAAAAAAAAAAACGGATCTAATCAAAGAATACAAGAAATAATGTAGAATCAAACCAAAAGAAAATAAAACAATTGTGTTTTATTTTCCTTTCGAGACTGTCAGCGAATAATTCCCAACACGAGTACACAACGAAGCACCGCCATAATTAACCCGGACCACTTTAACACATAAAATGTACCTCATAATGAATTTCCTGTAATTAATTCTATTCTCTCTTTGTTCACAGATTACGCTATCTCCTAAGACAATTGAATAGGGGTGAAATTTCCGCAGAGACTTTACAAAAGAACCTACAATATGCTGCGAAAGTTCTCGAAGCAGTCTACATTGATGAAACCAAGTATGTATCTTGCTTTTAGGGTTTTTTTTCTAGTAAATGGTTGTGGGTTAACAGTTGAGGAAGACTATGCTTCGGTTTTTTTTTTGTTTTATTTAAAGATGTATATTTTGATGGGAACTTGCAACTGAATTATTTTTAGTATTTTTTTTATGTTGTAAGTTTTAAAGGAATTGGAGTGAGTTCCGATTTCGAAACAAGATGACTAACTTCAAAAGGTTTTTGAAAGATTTTACAAGCGAGACGCAATTAAATAGATTGTTCACTTCAACGTTGTAAACAACATTGTTGAACCCATTAAATTCAATCTCCATATAAAACAAACTCCACCATTGTTACCGAATTATTTAAATTGTTTACTATATCAAGCTCAACTGGTACAAAGATTAATCTAGCGTAACTTTTTAATTAGCATCATCATCTCAGCATGACATGTACACAGTTGCTAGTTTTCCTACGAAGCGTAGTTTATCTCAACAAATAAATTGTATAGTTTGAAAAAATCTCATAACTTGTATGTTTCAGATGTGTGTAGCAGTTCCTATATCGTGATCATAAGTTTTATTCATGATACACAATACACAGTATTCATTTTTCGTTGTGGAAGTGTTTGCTCTGAAATACCGTTTCTATCACCCCCAGTATTTCTATTTTGTAGTATCGGAGCGTTTCGTTTCTTTGAACAAAGTAAGTAGCTTAATGTGAATGAACAGGCGTCGTTTCTTGTTTGAATATTTTATTCAGTACTTTGTTTATATTATCAATAAACGCTTGCTTTGTTTTAAGTAATTTTTAGGCTACGATTTTTACGCTCATATAGAAAAGTAAACAATTAAATGCATATTTCTCGTAATTATCGGTACGGGTTTTAACACTACCATTTCGGTTAAGATCAGAAACATATTTTCAATAATATCTACAGATGATTCTTTATTTGTGACATCAAGATGTATTAAAAATGTGAATTTGACTATTTTCGGACATTGGAATGAATTTTCCTTGCAATATCTAAAGTGGTCTGCGCCAATATTGGTAGCTCTTATCGAGTGTCCACTCCAGCGACAAATGGGCTATTTATCCAGAAAATGGCTTACTATCACTTCTGTGGCCAGATATCTTTAAAATATTGCTTCATTTTTATTATCAATGCTTCATCAGAAATTCGTCGCAGAATAATTTAAAAAAGAAAAGGAACGGCCAAAAGATGTATTTAAAACATTTTAATTCATGCCTACTTTTATAGGTAACGCTATACTATAAATAAGTTACTGCACCAAATGCAAGCGACTTGCATATTCGACAACTAATTAGGAATTGTAAATTAATGAATTTAGGTACGACTGAATCATAAGCAATATGATTCAGTTCATAAGCAATATGATTCAGCAAGAAAAATTTTGCATGCTGTTTTGATACCAACATACTGGCCCTCATTTTGGTGTCATCAATGTTCCTAATTTGAATTCACGACCAATTAAAAAGTAATAGACTTCTATACGAAAAGTGTAGGGTAGCTTGAGTGTATTTTATTCTAAATAAAACTTGTGAAAGGTACCTAATAGACCTCTTAATGAACCCGTAAAGGGCGGAGCTAATTAGAATGTCCCTAATCACGACAACAAGCGAGTCAGGTTAATTAGGGAGGGAAAATGGGTTCCAGTGCCCTTGAAAATTTTACGAATAAGGTCTAGAGGCGTAATAGGTTGCAAGGCTTTTTTTACTCGACTGCCTCAGGAGGGTAATGTTTTTCGAGAGTATGTATGTATGTATGTATGTATGTATATATGTATGTATGTCTATTTCTTTGGCACGCTCTGTAGTCTAAACGGCTTGATGGATTTTAATATATGAGGTGTCCTTAGATTCGTCTTAATTGTGGGAGTGACATAGGTTATATAATAATTATAAATTGCATCCGCAAATACAAAAAAAGGAGGGGAAGGGTTTTTTTTTTAATTAATTGCAACAATATTGCTATCAAATAAAAGCTAGTAATGAGTAATTTTCGAATATATATGTTAATAAAACTAAACAGCTTGAAATAAAATAAATTATTTAAAAAACAAAAAACCGGACTGCAAAAACACATAACTGAAAAGGGAAAAACAAGGTCTTGCAGGCGGGGACAGTCGAATAATCTGAAATATGGTGTAACTTTTGATTGTCCCCGCCTGCCATGCCAAAATTATATAGATTATAATGCTTGTTTTCCCTTTTCAGTTACGTGTTTTTGCAGTCGGGTTTTTTGTTTTTTAAATAATTGTTTTTAAAGTTCTAAGAGAGCAATAGGCTAGGTTAGGGATTTTTTTATACACCCATTTCGCGGTTAAGTATTTCGTTTCCCATTTGTATCCATTTCTCATTTGTATCCGTTTCGTATTTGTATTCGGTACTTCATCATCATCTGCCGACCCCAATAAAGTTGGGAAAAGGCTAGCCTTTTCCCAACTTTATTGGGGTCGGCTTCCAGTCTTACCGGATACAGCTGAATACCAGTATTTTACATGGAGCGTCTGCCTATCTGACCTCCACAACCCAGTTACTGGGTAACACGATACCCCTTGGTAAGACTTTCAAGCTTCTGACGAACCGTAACGACTGTCAAAGATCTACAAATGACAGCCGGGACAACGGCTTAACGTGCTTCCGAGGCACGGAGGGGTCTTGGTATGTAAAGATGATCACCCAACCACGGACCAACCGCGGCAAGCATAGCTTAACCTGATCGATCGACCCGTGCGGCTGTTATTACTTAGCCACAAGCCCCATTATTTGTATTCGTTACTTTCTTATGTTAAATAACATTTCAGTTTGCCCCACCATGTTTTCATTAAGGCGCTGACAAGACCCAATTGACCAAAATAGGCTTCGCTTAAGAAAAAATATTGCCAAATCTGTATAGTTTGTGGTAGCGGAAAAAATATATGTCAATTTTGAACATATTTCCCAGAGCTTGGTTGTTACCAAAACACGTTTTGAAAACAAAATCTCGATACAAACTAACGTTAAACTAACCTCTTACTTTGAGTTCTAATCCAAAATATCTGTATCAAATATCAACATACGTTACGTATTTAATTAATAACAAGAACGCGGTTTAGGTGTTGTCAGCGTCTTAATAAAGAAATGAATTTATATATAACAATTCTACATTGTGATCACACATCTCTAATAAATCCTTTCTTCCTTCTTTCCACTGGATCGAGCTCATCTTTACCATCAATATCGTGTTATATCGACTTTTACTTAAAATAATATTATCAGAAAATTAATTTTAATCGACAAAGAAATCTTTACACATATAATACTCATCAAGACAAATATTGCTTTTAGGCGTCGAAGCATATTTGCTCATTAGAAGAGAAATTTAGAGACGTATTTACACGCGTAATTGTCAAAGGTTTATTATTTACATAAAAGCTCATAATTCTGTAATACCTACATAATAAATGAACGTACACCGTTTCTGTATTCTCATTTTAGACAAGAATTTATTAGGTACATCCAGACTTTCTAAAATCTAGACTAAGTTGTTTATCTACAAATGGAGTATGGGTATTTTAAATCCTAATGTATTACAGTGAAACCTGGTTAAGTGGGGCCTGGATAAGTGAGAAACCTGTATTATTGAGAGTTGCAATGAGGTCCCGGTTCTTTTGCATTAAATTACCTCTGTTTATGGGACTTTTTGAACCTGGTTAAATGAGATTTCAATTCTAAGACTTTTTCGATGTTTACCTCTATAATTGAGACTCTGTAGCTCAATTACCTGTATAAGTGCGACAAATTAATCAGGTTTTAACACGTTTTGACATGTTTCTTTACTTACATACATTTCGCGTCGTCTTTCGCGCATGCTTTGTTTGTCAGTACTATCGCAGGTTTTGACCTAAGAATAATACATTATATACCAATACATTATGTATGTACATTCATACCTACATTAAATTCATAACACCAAAAATACGCATTTTATTAACATTTCCACCTCTAAAAATGGAATAACGGCACATTTCGACCTCTGTAAGCGGGGCCTCTGTAAATGAGACAACTATAATTTTAAACCTGCTTTATTGGAAAACTGGATTATTGGAAACCCTCAATAATTGGTACATATGTCTTGGTCCCTTAAATTCCCAATTAACCAGGTTTCACTGTATTTCCACTAAACGGCCATAGGAATCATAACAATAAAACTTCTTATGTCTCGCCCAGTGTCCTTGAAAACATTAATATTATCAAAAATATTCAAATAAATGTTTTTATCAAGTATCTTAGAAGAATAACATGAATTTTACAATTAAGTTTATCTGAGCCAAGCTAAAATGAATTTTATTTTCATCATATGTAAATAAAAATAACTTCCCTTTTCGAAAATAAAAATGGCGCGTTAGGTACCAACATCTGCCGCGGTAATAAAACTATCAAAACAAAAAAATACAATTAAACGAACCAGCATCTGTTACATTCATGCGAGCGTCGACTCTACGAATTGAAATGTGCGACTATACGCGGCTTTATGTGGAGGCAATATAGAGCAACGGGGCGGTATCAAAAGGGGTTATGAAAGTTAGTTTCAGTGTAGAGGCAATAGCGGAAAATAGAGTTAGCTTACGTTAACTCTTGCATTTATTTGGGCTTGGTTACTTAAGTTGGTAATTAAAAAAACCGGCCTGTGCGAATCGGACTCGCGCACGAAGGTTTTCCGTACCATTATCTACAAACACGGCAAAAAAATCATGTCTAATGTATGGGAAGCCTTAAATATTTATTTTATTCTCATTTTTAGTATTTTTTGATATTGCGGCAACAGAAATATATCATCTGGGAAAATTTCAACTGCCTCTATCACGGTTCGTGAGATACAACCTGGTGACAGACGGACAGACAGGCAGGCGGACAGCGAAGTCTTAGTAATAGGGTCCCGTTTTACCCTTTGGGTACGGAACCCTAAAAATTAAGGCATACATATAGTGAAAAGTATAAGGGAGCGACGGAGCCGATTTTAATAAAACCTAAAACTGCATCATTCGTTTTTTGGAAAATCAATTTCTCTAGCATCAATCGAACATGTTGAATTTGGAAAAAAACACATCCTGTATTATTTATTGGTCTGTCTGAATATATCGCTAATAAAGATCAAATTCAGGGAAGTTGACACATGGCAAAGGACGGTATCGGACGGTGCAATAACTCAGGGATTTTTTTTTTTCATATTCACCGATTTCGATTCCTTGCTAGAGCAATTGATAAAAATTTAATGATGCAGTTTTAGATTCGGCCCCGAAACTCGCAAGTATTTTTCAGTATTACGTATAGTTTCGGATTTGGTCATCCATACTGACTTGAAACATTCAACCTGTATACAAGGTGTTTTTTTGATATCCCATAACTCTAGGGTATGAATGAGACCATATCAAAGAATCAAATGGCATATGAATTATTTTTCATTTCTCTTTTTTTTTTGTTTTTATATTTCTTACAAAATAATTCGACGAAGTCACGATTACTAATACATAACACATAATCAACCTATAATGTTCTCACTGCTGAGACACAGGCCTCCTCTCTGTGAGAGGGACGATTACTAATAATAATGTATAAATAGTAATAAATAAAAATAATTGTATTTTATTTATTTATTTTATTAATGTAGAACACTCTTACGTGAAATATGACAATGTCGCATTTTCTTAGCTTTAAATTTGAATGATTGCTTTGAATGAAAATTAATTGCTCGTATTTATCAATGAAACTTAGATACCGACACACACATCAAGAGTCTAGTGTTAGTATTATTATATCTTCTAAACTACTCGTATGCATTTTTGGACCACATATTCTAGGACTTTTTGTATTATTTTTACTTATAGAATATAAGCCCAGAGTTATGGGATATCAAAAAAACAAGTTGTATACAGACGAATTGAAAGCCCTCTTTCGGAACATGGTTAAAAATAAATTTGTATCTCATGATCTTTAATTTAATCTAGCTAACTCGCAGCTGGCGGCCCAAGCAGAAAAATTGTTACCGTTAATTTAACAAAACTCACAAAAACGAACTATCACTGAGAATAGGGGCGATATCAGGGAGACTACTCCTAAGTTCGTCGACGAAGATACGGGCCCGTCCGAAAGTAGTTGATCCGCCAAATCGTGACATTCCCATCACTGTATTTATATAAACTAGCATTCACTAGACATTAGAAATAATATAAAGAAATATGAAACATTAAAAAGTACCAGGCTTGCCAGTACCCTTCGTGCAATACGCCATAGAACAGCTGTGTTCGACAAAATTGCATTTTGTATGGGCCCCAGAATATATAATAAATTACCTAATAATATATAAAATAAAGGAAGCAAAGAATATGACATAATTTAAAAATTAATGAAGGACTTATCTGATCAATAAAACCTATTATAAAGTTAATGATTATTCAAATGATAAATGTAATTATTTTTTTTAAGTTAGGTAATGATAATATAAATTTTATAAATAATCAAATTTGTAATAGTTAAATGAATGATGTTAGATATGTTTTTATTATAATAGATATTTGCACACCTGTTTAGGTAGGATATGGTTTAAAGAACTTTTGTTGTATGTATCACCTCGTGTACCAATATTCAAGCAAATAAATGAATTGATTTGATTTGATCCGTCAAAACAAATGGCAAATTCAATTTTTCGAACGGGCACTAACACATTGCGAGTAGGGACGTCAAATCGTGCTGTCATTCATTTTCAGTTCGGGCTCCGAAGTAATCTTATGTCCGTAGGTGGTACGGAGTAAGCCCGTAACTTCGGCCGAAACTACGGATTTATTGCTTAGGGAATAGGCCCCCAGGAACGATGTCGAGCGTAAAGGTTCGTAGTTACAATAAAACCTTGAATGTTTTTCAAATAATTGCTTTTCTTAGTGTCATAGTATTTTTTTAATAATCAACTTTGTTTTATGGTGTACTCCGTCGATGTTTTAATTTTGCTACTTAAATTTTAATCATTACTTTCAATTGTTTCATATTTCCAAACTTTTCTGGATCAATGAAATTTCATCATATACGCCAAGAGGATCCATCAATCCATCACATGTTTATATTTATGTAACACTATTGCACAGAATAACTTTTATTCGCCCTGAATATCCTTTTATAAAATTGTCCAAATCCGAGTTTTCAAATTTAGGGAAAACCTACAATTTGTTCATCAGATTTGCCATTTAAGTAATTACAATAGGCCCGCACACGATCATACCAAAATCAACCAACGGCTCTGAAAGATTAGGTACGTTAATTTTTGTTCATTTTGGAAATCTGAAAGTGGACTCCTGATTGAACTAAAACTTTTCAAATATATTTTCGGTGTTCTTTCATCACGCCGCACCTAGTAAGCTATCAATTTTTACTTGCTCAAAAACTCTTTCGGCTTCCCCTACCAGAGTAGCTCCGCCCTTCTTGCAATGTGCACAATGTAGGTACTCAGGCAGGTGAAAAATAAATTCGCTTACCACACTGAAAAAATAATTGGTAGTTTATCATTTTGCTCTGGTAGATTACATGAGAATGTCAACATATAAACTACAGGAAAAAACTTAGTCCCTGTGTATCTGTTTCCATAGCTTTTAAATATTCTTGTCCACCTGAATAAACAGCACAAACCAACGCAAATGATAATGTAGGTTTAACGTTTGTACCTACTGGTAAGATCGCTGTCTTGTTTTTCACGGAATTAAAAAAAAATCACGATGGCACAGTGTCTCAAACGTGTGAAATTTCTTCAGAATAAACCCCTACCAACACAACTCCAGCAAAATGAATAAACATAGAGGTACAGAATTTCACGTACTTATCGGGAACAACTGTAGCAGGGTGTGTTAATAAATCAATAGCTATGAAATATTCCAACCGTAAACCAGCTTGGGAGCTAACCCTTTGTATAAATTACCAGCACCTTTAATAAATAAGTCAGACTGCCTCCGTTTCTCTTGATTTTAGTACAATTCTGACTAAAATGATGAATTACATTACATCCTAAGGAAGAATGGCTGATCGCCTACGCTATACATTTGTAAACTAACGCTAAGTTAACATTGCGAACAAAGCGTCAGTTACTAAAACTGGACTTTGCTCAATTCACTTCGGAAAGCTTGAAAATTGTTGCTCATTCGTAGAAAATTAAGACGCACGTGTATTCCAAAAATTCAAGAGATATTATCTTACTTTAACTTCTCTGATAATAATCAAAAAATTATCATCATTTGAGGAAATGATTTTTTTTTGGGGTCCGTAGTAAACATGGAACCCTTATAGTTTCGCCATGTCCGTCTGTCTGTCTGTCTGTCCTCACTGTAGCTCAGAGACGCGTAGTACTAGAAAGAAATTTCACCCAATTTTAAAACAAAAAGTAGCTATATCGGTCTAGTAGTTCTCAAGTGATCGTATAACTTTTAAATTTTATAGAGAAGATAGATTAAGAATCTTGGCTTCTTATGTGGTCAAAAGCTCAGTAAAGTCAAAACTGATAAACATTCAGTGTAAATTTGAAAATTTGATGTCAGACAAGGATAAAACGGACAAGTAATTTTTATCCTATTAGAAATTAATGTGCAAAAATATATCTTCATCATTTGTGGAAATCAAACTTTTTATGAGTAAATCATTTTGTGATAGCCGTAAGCAAATATAAAAAGTTAACAACACGATGGAAAATATACTAAATGTAAAAAAAAAAACTTTTAAAATCATTGCTACAAATTCAGCACGAAGTGTGAAAACCTGTCAAGAGGTTTGACATATTGTGACACTCGACTTGCCACAAGGCCTTGCCACCATACGGGAATATTGTATTGTGCAATGTATGGCTGAAATACAAAAAAAAAACCCTCAAAGAAAGCCTATCCACCCTATTAAAGACAACTCGCTTTTGTTATTATTGGGTGAGTGGAAGTAAAGCACCATTAGTCAGATCAGATTTTTTAACTGTTTTCTAATACACTTTAGTGAAACACGCCATTGCTTCGCGATAGCACGGACAGGAGTGGTGTTGCCGCTTAATCTAGTAGACTACATTAATTATGCCGAATAATCGCCAATTGATTTTCAATACAACTGGTCCTGGTCTATCTACCTGGCCCACCATGGCCACACATCGGAAAATATTAATTAATAGTCAATTACATTTTGGACATACTAATTTTAAAGTGAACCAAAGAATGCTTGAATTGAACTCAGTGAGATGAAAACAAACATACATATAAACTCACGTCTTTTTCCCATGCACGGGTAGACAGAAACTACATTATTTATTTATTGCCAGAATTTATTTAAAAAAAATAAGACTTTTTTCTTTACCGTTATGGTTAAATGTAGTGTGTCTGCAAGAAAATCTCTTCTAGAATGAATTGACTTCAACGAATAATTAGAGCAATTTACAGAAAATATTTTAGGTTTATATCAAAACATCTTGGGTTGATTCTGTTTCTTGCATTTTAATGTCAAAGTTGGTTTGGTTTGGTTTTGATTTGATTATTCAAAAACGCGTATATACTTAAGTCTTGAAACTTTTTATGGATATTAAGCCGAATACCGTTTTCAGTAAGTATATACGTTTATTCATATAAGCGCTAGGATTGTTTTGGGTTTTCATAAATGCATGATTAATTTAAAACGGTAAATATTTTTGAAACCTTATTCATGCACAAATTAAGAGCTACTGGTATACTTTTATCCTGCGGACGCACAATCATTGGTTTCCGAGAAACAGGATTCTGCAAAACGTTACTCCAGCAGGAAATTAAATATCTCCAAAACCTTAAGACACACAAACTTCTTTTCGGCGCACATTTACGCACGTATATAAGCTATCCTACCTATATACTTCATTTGTCTCTCCGGTCATTCTTTAAAACCTTCCTGCTGGAACTACGTTACTCCAACAGAATTTGTTTTTCAATTTTTTTTTTCAAACCCTTAGCACGCACGTTTTTTTTTATTTGGCGCACATTTACAGCAGATTAAGCTCTAATTATTCGTTGAACTCAATTCATTCTACAAGTAATCTTTTAAAGAAAAAAAATAAAGGACCTAAAGATGGTCAAATGGTGAACATTGAGAAAGTAGGCAAAACTCGTAAACTAACTTTTTTTAAAGAAAATGAATTAATGAAACTGATACCCATAGACACGTTAATGGTTATACCTGATTTTCCCAGTAAATGTAGACAAAGGTCCGCTTGCAACACAAATCACTGAATGCGTTTGGCGTTAAACGTCTTTGAAAACATCGTTCTGTTTCTGACAATCGTTTGAACATAACAGGGACAGAATGATGTTTTAAATACGTTTCTAAAATATAAAAGTAGTTTAACTCTGTATCTGCTATGTTTTTAGGGAACTTAAGATGATGCCGCACAGTGGAACGAATGTATGGGAGCGGTTGGACGTAGACATGTCCGAAAAATAAGAGTAAAATTATGCCAAACTAATGATGCCATCTTATTCGATTACTTAATGCCTTCATAAATTGTGGTGATGAATTTCTTCATAACTCCCATATTTCGGGAGTAATTTGAGAAAATGTGAAATTTTACTATGAAAATGAGTGTATCGAGCTCTCTCCCTCCTGATTCCGGGCTTGTTTCAAGTAGCGGTCTCTAATATCGTAATGCTATTACTAAGAGCTATATTTAATACTAAGACACATAGTGCGCCAAATGTGCACTTTCTGGGATAAAAGGAAATGAAAATTTAAAAAAAAAAACGTTTTTTCCCCATTTGTATTTACTTTAAACCGCAGACAGACTTATTAAGAGGTCTATAAATATATTATATATATACAGAAATATATATTAACAAAAATATTCACAAGAACTGATGAGAGTATGACTTTTAAGTAAGTTGATAATAAATTACCTAGTTTCATTAAAAGTACAATAAATAATTAAGATGTAAGCTCTAATTTACTAAGTTACACATTTTAAAACAATAACATCATTTAATTATCTTCGTCATCATCATCATCATCAATTAATTCAAATTCAGAATCGATGTCCGCTAAATCATTTATGTTAACAAATTCGATATCACTTTTCTCAGAATCCGTAAGCTCATAAAATTCCTTAAAAGAAGATTTTTTTACAAACTTATTTCCTTTTGGACGGATACTTGTAACAAGTGGATCAGAAGACAGTAAAAGATTGTGCATAATATCTTCATTGCATGAGATACTGCTATGCTTTCGAGAATGCCCCTCTCTATATTTTCTAAAATCTTTATTTCTAGCCTCAGATGCCTCTTCGGATAGAAAACCAATGGGCACAATTGACATGTTCTGAACTATGTCTGGCCCATGCATTAAAATTTTATGAAGTGAAGAAGGCATATAATACCATGGGTATAACTCCACGTAAAGCTTAGCAGTATCAAAGCAGAACTCTCGGAATTTAGTTACGTTGATCTTCTCTCCTGATGAAATACACTGCAAGATCACACAGATTTTTCTTAAAAGCATAGCATCTATTCCGGTCAGTTCAGCAGATTTAGTGTAGTTTTCAAAAAATCTCCTTGCCGAGTTGCCATTGTTGGTGGATCCACTGCCTTGTTTCACAACATCGAGAAGTAAGCCCGTTTCTCTTCTTACAGCCTCTTGAACTCTTTTCTTCCTGTCATCAACTTGCCTTTTTGCTATATCACCCCTTACTTGCCATGATTTTATGTCTAATTTGTAGGAAATGTGTAATAAGCATTCCATTGAGCGAATCCAAGCGTGAAGGGTGCTTAAGCTATATTTATACATGTCCTCGTTTGCGTGTTTATCTTTGATTAACTCTAAATTATTCATTTCTTTAGGACAAGCCTTGCATATGTCACACACTGAAGCTGCTGTATTGGATATAATGGAATGAATTTTACCATCAATCATTGTCAACAGCAGTTGGTGTTTGACACTAATTCCATCAGTGATGGTGGATGGAGTTAAGGCTTCAATCTCTGCTTCGATTTCAGCCATCTCTCTCTGCACATTTTCTTTGGTTTCCTTTATAAACTTAAACAATATTGGCCGGCAAAATGAAGTGGAAGATGGTCGCTCGTTTTCCCAAATTGTTACACCTTTTGAGACGAGCCGCAGTGGTACAAGACTAATCATAAAATTACTAGCAAGATCGATTTGCTCATCTTCACTCGTCCTTTGATGATAAATGCTTTGGCTAGATGATCCGTCAAAACCCCATTTGCTGGTCAATACGAGCTGTTGATTGGGATCAACAGGGGTTTCTAACGACCTAATAAGTCTTCTTGAGGTTAAATCCATCAAGGCTTGTAATTTGATTTTTGCAGAGCTCTCTGTAACTGTGAGATCTTCTTTGGCCGGATAGCACTTAATTTTTTCTTTAACCAACATGTAGTAACTCGGGTATTGAAGAGCTCCTTCTTGAGTGTTGAAATCCCGAAGAGTGTTATAGCGCCATTTCGATAAGTTCATCGATACATAAAGAGCCAATGCCTTCAAAGGGGATATTTCCCGTACCTGAATTGATTTACCTTCAATGAAGGCTTTGATTTTTGAGGCCTCTTCTGGATTCTCCGTCAAGTATTTCATAACATAAGCTGTATCGCTTTGTCCTGCCTTTTGAAGCGCCCTTTCGGCCGAAAACATAATTTCAGCGCTGCTACTGCTGCATGAAAGACTATCTTCAGTGCGTCTTCTTTTTTGCCGGTTACTAAGGTCCTCAAAAGATTTACGAGGACTAGGATGTGTACAAGTTGAAGCATCAGATTTAGCAGGAGAAATTATGGGCTCGATGACGTCACTTATATTTTCTGTAGAAGGTTCCATATTTTCATTCTGTAATTCCGGCCATTGAATTGCAGCCTGTAGCCAAATCTCATGTTTCTTCCGAAACTTATCTGTGCTTCTTCCAGACTGTGTCCATTTTGCATAAATGCGGTAGCAAAATCGACGACACCAGTCTTTTAAACTTGTTTCAGCACTTTCACATAACTGAACACAACTGTTATCTTTTAAAACACTGAACAAATAGTTAAAGTCGCGTAAATCTTTATGTGCGCGTGCGCATAAAGCAACGTGAATATCAAGATTTGTATTAAAATTTGGAAAATACATTGCGAGATTAGCTTGGATACAACGAGGTGTAAATCAACACTGATTTTAAAGTTACTAATAGTAACCTATTTATATAAAATCCAGGTATCCCAGGTATCCTTTGTTAAATATTGCAAGGTAATTAGTTATTGTGATAATTAGTAAATGATGCATGCTAAATTAGTGTATTAAGAGCCATTTAGTAATTAAATAATAGCAATGTTCTTATCAGTAATCATTAGTGCATCAGTTTTATATGTAAACCTTAAGTCCCTAATTATATATCCTAATTAGCTTATATCTTCTCTAATTGGCTGCTCAGAAATGTTATTGTAATAAGGTAAACCTTTAGAAAAACGGTTTTAATCAACAAAATAAACAAAAAATAAAAAAATTGTGTTATAAAATAAACATCACTCTTTATCCCAGAAAGTGCACATTTGGCGCACTATGTGTCTTAGTATTAAATATAGCTCTTAGTATTAGCATTATGATATTAGAGACCGCTACTTGAAACAAGCCCGGAATCAGGAGGGAGAGAGCTCGATACACTCATTTTCATAGTAAAATTTCACATTTTCTCAAATTACTCCCGAAATATGGGAGTTATGAAGAAATTCATCACCACAAGTTATGAAGGCATTAAGTAATCGAATAAGATGGCATCATTAGTTTGGCATAATTTTACTCTTTTTTTTCGGACATGTCTACGTCCAACCGCTCCCATACATTCGTTCCACTGTGTGCCGGTCCTTTTCTTTTAAATCCTTAAAAAAAATGTGAACACTATCTCTCTCCTTAAACATATTTTTTTTATTTTCTTTGTTCTTTGCACCTGTTTTGGCTCTTAGCGCTGGTTTTATGATTATTATTGAATATATTATATAGATAATTTTAATATGTTTTATGTATTTATTGTATATATGTAAACGGTACACCACAGACTACCTGCAGTATTGTCTCTCCTTTCCCCTCGTTGTCTTTATAAGACCGCCCATTGTGTCACCATATGTAAAATTTCTACATTTATATCTCTTATTTTTATGGTATACATAATAAAGAGTATTCTATTCTATTGTGTATTGTAGGCCCCCTTAGTTACTGAGACAAAAATGAACACAACAACAGAGCACAGTTACTGATGTAGAAACTCTATTAATCCTAATAATACTATTACAGCGAATGCTTCAACAAACTTAGTAACTAACAACGAATAACAAAAATTCAGCAATTGACACTAGTAAGTATTATATCTATGAAGTCAGCCTCGTTGACAGGCTCATCTTATTCTGATGGTCTATTTTTGTATAGCTGTCCTTACTGTTACAGACAGATATAAATGTATTTATTTCGGCAGTATATTGCTTGTAACAAAAATTCAGCAATTGACACTAGTAAGCATTATATCTATGAAGTCAGCCTCGTTGACAGGCTCATCTTATTCTGATGGTCTATTTTCGTACCGCTGGTCTTACTGTTACAGACAGATAGAAATGTATTTATTTCAGCAGTATATTGCTTGTCTTATAGTGATACCTTTTTATTTAGGGCAAAGGTCTTCAACCCGCGGCTCCCGGGCCGCCATTAAGGGGACTACAGGACCTAAAAGCAACTTTTATAAGTTTTATAATGCCTTAAAGTATATGATTCACTGCAGTAAACAAAATCAGAAAATATATTATATTCTTAAGGATATATGCTAGGTAGATAGTGTGTTGAAAACATAATATAACTAATTTGATACGATAGAATAAAATCACAAAGATACCTCTAAATTTATTTTAACGATTAAAAACAATATTAATATACATGCAATCATTCTGATTTTTGTCAGATTATTCTACAAGCAACATATTAGCATAATAGTGTTTTATTTTTTTTATACAATCTATAGCTTTTTTGTAAATCGATAATTGCTTCATATTTTGCCCTAAATTACCAGCGTTGTGTCATCGCGCTTCTCTTTCTTTTCTATGCAGTCCGACAGTGACCGCGCTTTAGGTGTTGTCGGCCTCTTAAAACAAAATAGAGAGGTACGGGTACAGGTGAGAGAAACGGTGGCCCAGAGGTAACGGCCACGACTTACGAGTTGTAGGTCGTAAGTTCAAACCCAAACGGGCTCTTTACTTTGTGTAAAATATTTCATCACCACTGCTCTCAAAACGGTGAAGGAAAACATCGTGAGGAAACCGGCATGTCCTAGAAACAAAAATTGGAAGATATGTGACATCTACCAACCCGCAATGGATCCGCGTGGTGGATTACGGCCCACTCCCTCTCACCGAGAAGAGGCCTGTGTCCCAGCAGTGGGAATATTATAGGCTTATTATTTAGACAGGTACTTACGTTAACGCGCGAAAACAGTTCCAGAATTGCAACAACCACTATTGGGGCAGATATTGATAAATTAGTTAGTAAACAATGTCAAACATCTCATTGATTGAATTTTATTTGTATCATTTCCTTTTCTAGCCATGTATAATAAATAACTGCAATTATTACGTATCTACTTATAAGTTTCAAAAGGAATATAATCAATTTCCCTTGTATTGCGGCCCGCCGAAGCAAAATCAAAGTATTCTCGGCCCTTGACTTCAAAAAGGATGAAGACTATAGAAGAGATTTAGAGCTTTAGGGTTTCCATTCACTACACTGCCATCTTTCTGTCATGATATGACATATTACAATGTTAATTCTTGTTATGTATATTTTATAAATATTAATCGTTGTTTTTTTTTGTTTCTTTTAAAATAAAAACCCATGAAATGAGACATCAGCAGGCTCAGCAGTTCGCAAGATCCATCCAAAACTAAACTATGCTAAACAAAACCAATACCAACTGCCTAAAATTTACAGCCACCAACTGAGTTTAAATACAGATTAAAATAAAAACCCATGAAATGAAACATCAACAGCTGTCGCAAGGTCCATCCAAAACTAAACTATGCTAAACAAAACCAATAACAACTGCCTAAAAATGACAGCCACCAGTTGGTGGATGTCATTTTTAGCCAGTTGTTATTGATTATCTGTGCTTAAACACAGATTAGTCAAGTCAACACGAGAGCTAACGTCAACACAAGATGTAGCGTCAATTCCGGACACGGCTAGAATATAATTTATAACACTTAGGGTCCATTCACACCGGAACGGCAGCGGCCGGAAGCGGCTAGAATCGGCCGGCAGCGTCCGGCAACGGCCGGCAGCACGGTGCCTCGAGGCCGCCCGACCTTTTCGTGCTTTTCAAGCGATACCGGTATTTTAATTATGTAGATATAGTTTAAAATTATTTCACACTGAGAGTGCTCATCGCGCCGCTGCCAGCCGCTGCTTTCCCGGTGTGAAACGGTCCTAAGTATGCGAAAGGCATTTTTGAGGGTCTCTCTTGTTTCATCGAAAATAAATTGCCAAATTATCAATTCCCAAACAATTTTCCGCATAATTTCAATTACCAAATGATTACTTAGCAAATAATCTTTTCACAAATAATTGTAACGCAAATCTAATGTTTGACAAGTGAACGTTTAAACAATAACTTGTTTACCAACTAGTACTTTTACCAATTTTTATGTAGTCAAATATTTCAGTTGAAATTCATTTATTATTACATTTATTCATTTTACGCAAAATAAAATTTCTACCTCGTCTAACTAGTTCGGTTCTCAATAGCCTGCTAAAAATAATCTATTTTTTTCCAATATAATCTATTCGTTTCTGGCACCCGCCGGCCGCTGCCGCGGCACCGCTTGCTACGCTCGCTCGGCTCGTGCGTAGGAGGTCACAGTTTTAACCTAACCTAACCTAACCATTGTTTAAAATAATTAACCTATTCTAACTAGTTCCATAAGAAACCATAAATTTGACTTGTTTCAGACAAATTCAACCACACCTCATTCACACAACACATTCTCTAACTTTATTGTCTAAAGATTGTTTGCTGTAATAAATCATTTGATTAATGACCAAATGCCTAAATGACAGTATCCATGATAATATTCTGCCAAGTAAAAATTTGACCAAATGAAAATGTGCGTACTAAAATTATTCCAAACATTGCATTAGTATAAAAAAAGGTTGCTTATATTTGTTTGGGTAGTGCAATTTTGGCAAAATCTTTTAGGCAAAACGGCAGGGTCCCCATTTTTGATGCTATAAAATATTTAAACGAGTGATAAGAGTTTTGGCTAAGATTAACAATAATGTGTTTCTATCTAAGGCGTTAAAGTTTACCTTTGGTCATGCTGGAAATCATCGTGAATAATTCTTCTTTCCAATGTTTTTTATGTCCTAAAAACCATAACACTAAAATTGACTCAAAACTTCTAAAATCAATAAGAACATATCACTTTCCATCCACAAAGTACCAGGCAAACATAAAAAGGAGAATATTTCAACGGACACACGGGGCTTTCGGCTCAGTCGCACAGACAGGATGACGTCAAGCGATGCGACCGACGCGACGGTTGACAGCAGGCGACGACGCGTGACGGCGCCGTTCTCCGATTGAAAATTGTGGTTTCCGATGCATGCTTTCGATCGGGATTTCTAGTGGTTGAGTAACAGTTGGGTTTTCATTCATTTTTAATGTATATTTTTGGTAGTAAAATTACGAGGAAACGTCACATTTGATGAAATGTGAAAAGAGATTTTGAGAGAATTTGTCAACTGCAGAAGAGAAACATCATTATTAGTTTATTATTTTAAGTTGACGCATCATGTCTGAATAAACACATAGAATTATATCACTAACACCCAGTTTGCTGACAAAAGAAAGAAAATTATTAACTATTTCAGCAGCTTGTCATAACAGAAATAACGGTCCTCCGATGAAATCGATTGCTTCAGTAACACTCCCTGCATAACTAGCTAACAGAACATTAACAAGCAGTAATAAAAACCTGAGAGAAACGAAACGGTATAAAAACGTTACCGGTCGTAAAAACGGTACGTAACTGTATAAATATATAAAGATCTATTCTGGCATAAAGGGTAGTTACTGGTAGTTACAATAGGGAGAAAACGTAATGATATTTTCACAACGTTACGAGGTTACGACTCAGGTAAATGGAACAAAGTATAGATATTGCTGGTAAACGTTCTATTTTTAAACGGTACTTAAACTTTAACGGTCGAGACATCTTATTTTAATTTTGAATATTTTCTAGACTCGTCGTGGCCGTAAACGTTTTTGTAAAAGAATTTTAGCAATACCTAGGTATTGATAAATACCCAGCTAACTTGTACACGTCAATCATATTTTTTTTTATTTAAGCTTTTTAGTTTTATTAATATACATATTTGAAAATTACTCATTACTACCTTTTATTTGATACCAATATTGTTGCAATTAATTTAAAAAAGAAATACATACATACATACATACATACATACATACATACATACATATATATATATACATACATACATACATACATACATACATACATACATACATACATACATACATACATACATACTCTCGAAAAACATTACCCTCCTGAAGCAGTCGGGTAATAAAGCTAGATGAGGTCGGCGTTTCCTATCTGACTACTCTGAGAAGAAAGGCCGAAACAAACTCAGAGGTCACGGTCTCCTTTAAAGTCCAGACATAATCTTGGTCAGATAATATGAAGGCCATGTAGATTGGTGTCTGAAATGGTCATTTTGAGGAAAGAACCACACAGATTGAGTGGACCTGTCCAGTCAGTGAACGCATTTGTCAGTAATCGTGCAGCTCAACTCAGAACTTAAGGAGCTCAACGATTCGACGAACAATACCAAAGAAAGAACATTTGGGTAGGCCGCATAAATTACTCAAACTGCCAGACCATGATTAATACTAAATGAGAAAAAAAAACAACAAAGACCCACATAGGGACATATTTCTAAAGTACTACTATAAAAAATAGAATAAGATTTTTTTTTTTGGTCTTAGATTTAATTTCCCTTTTACAAATTATTTTAGATAATTTAATGCTGATAAAATTATGTAGTTATTTTTACTGGCAACAACTATTTCACAATAATGATCATCATAGCCTATTAAAATAATAAAACCGGCCAAGTGCGTGGCGATGCGATGACGCACAATGAAGGGTTCCGTAGTTGAGAAGTTGGGATGAATATATCCAAAAACAAACTTAACATTGTACTTGAAAAACATGTTCTCCCATACATCGATATATGCCACGGTCAATTTTCCAACTGCAAATTTAAGTTGTAGTCGAGTAATAGTCGACCTATTACTCGCTAACTTGCAAAGCCCACTTAGTTGTGATGGTATTCCTTTTAATTTCATTATATGTACTACTGCCATTAATTTTTTCACATCTCCATAAATAACCATTTAGCTGGCAGGGCGGGGACAAACTTGACTCTTTATAAAAATTAGCACTTTAATGCTTAATATTACGCAAGCGGATCCTTGAATCAAAAAGTGGTGTTCACAAACAAAACTTTTGAAATGCCTATCCAACGATGCCCAACACCATGGAATAGACAAGGAAAAAGAACATCATCCCCACATTACGTGCAAGGGAAGTACCTTAAACAATTTTTTTTTTCAAGATTTATTTTACCACTTTGGCAGCGTAAAAAAATTATATACCTATGTCAAATTACAGCTTTCTAGTACCAAGCGTTTTTTAGATATAGCGGGGACAGAGAGCCAGACAGACGGACATGGCGAAACTATAAGGGTTCCTTGTTTACTAAAGAACCCTAAAAACAAATCATTGAAAGCCTTATTAATGATAATTACGGGCTGATAGCCTTAATTTTAAATTACAACTAAACTGAATTACTTATTTAAATATGGAGCTTAAACATAAAATGGCGAAGTTAAGCTTAATTAATTAAAATATGATAATGGAGTTATTAATTTTAATCCTTTTACGTCCCAAGTGTTTAAATATAAACTGTTTGAGCTGTTAGTGATTCAGTTACAATAATAAATACGTATTGCATACACCCCCCGGAACCAAGTGCCTGCAAGTCAAGATATTTTAATAGAATAAAACTCTGGTTCCAAGAGTTTAGTAGTGGTAACGTTGGTTGGTCTTTGTTGTCATACTCAAGAATTTATAAAGACAAAGGAACAAGGGAAAGATATAGCCACCCACAACAAAAACCTAGAATCAATCAGAACGAAATTGCGAACGCAAAACAAGACCTAGCAAACGTTGGTCCACTTATCAACGGGATTCCTAAAAATATCTTCCCTTGTTAAATCTGACATGTTCTATTATTCTTGAACGCGCGTGTACAAAACAAAAGGATTTCATTTCGAGCTTGAAGTAGCTGGTTTTGTGAGACTATTGCACAATCTCGTATATACTCACACACTCGTGTACGACAACTGGAAATAATAAAGCAGTATTTTTTATTTCACTTAATTTTACTCTAAATATACTTAAACTAAACAGGCAAATTGGTAGTAAGATCTAATAAGACCTAAGTGTCACTGGCAATATGCCTATGCCATGCCCGGGTTCTGGATTTAATTCTCGAGTCGAAAAAAGTGTTATTGGGTTTTCTCGAAATAAATAGATTCTGTAATGCACTTCAAGATTGATAAATGACCACCACTAACTTTTAATGATAAGCTGTTTCCCGTTGGGGATAAGGATGTGTATTTTCTTTATATTTGCAAACACAGGCATAACAGATTTTGTCATCTATTAAATCAAAACAAAATTACTTGTAACTTTTCTTCTATTTATCATAAATAATAATAAAAAACCGGCCAAGTGCGTGTCGGACCACGCACAATGAAGGGTTCCGTAGTGAAGAAGTTGGGATAAATTTATCCCAAAAACAAACTTAACATTGTAGTTGAAAAACATGTTCTCCCAAACATCTCATCATCAGTCAATTCTCCAACTGCAAATTTAAGTTGGTCGACT
This sequence comes from Atethmia centrago, assembly GCA_905333075.3. NCBI lineage: Eukaryota > Metazoa > Arthropoda > Insecta > Lepidoptera > Noctuidae > Atethmia > Atethmia centrago. The sequence continues at coordinate 6,993,591 of HG995375.1, forward strand.
ATTACTCGTTAACTTGTAGCCCAACTTTAACTGTGATAGTTTTCCTTTTAATTTCATTATATGAACTACTGCCATTATTTTTTTCATATCTCCATAAATTTAGCTGGCAGGGGGGACATACTTCGGGGTCGCGGGAAGGTACTTATGGGTCACCGAGGCCCCCGCAACACAGGCAACAGGAAGAAATACGGGTGGGTTTTAGTCTATAGACTCTGACACACCCTCCCGCTCCGAAGTTATTTGATGATTTCCCATCCAATAAAATAAAAAAAGGGGGGGACACACTTGACTCTAACAATTTTTTTATTCAGGATTTTATTCTAGCACTTTGTCGGCGTGATTAATATGTATACCTAAGCCAAATTTCAGCTGTCTAGTACTAAGCGCCTCTGAGCTACAGCGGGGACAGACAGACAGACGGACATGGAGAAACTATAAGGGTTCCTTGTTTAATACGGAACCCTAAAACGACTTTGTCAGATGTTCTTCGTTTTGAGATGTATAAAAGCACAATGATGTTATTATTTGTAGTACCTGTAGTGTAGTACCTTGTAAATTGGTAATTCTCGTATAACAATAACGGCAAATTGGAATCAATTTAGTACTCCATCTCTGTTCGATCAAATTGCTCAATTTTGGCCATGTGATGCTCGCTTTTGAAATATTTTAGCTCGATAACAATGTGATACGATATATGTAGCTAGCGTTACTGATATCGTGAGCCCGTAATTATACATAATTAATCAATTCTGTATAACCGATACAATTCATTCCTAACGCTGAAATGATATACTAGTTATTGAACTGGGTTGTCAGATAAGCAGTTACTTCATCAAAATTACTGGTATTCAGCTGCATCTGGTAAGATTGGAAGCTGCCCCCCAACATAGTGGGGTAAAGGCTAGGGAAACGAATGATGGTGTATCACTAAACTATGAAATGGCCTTCAATGTCACTTATTTAATTGCACAAAGAGTGACACAGAATTGACAACATTTATGAATTGTTTTTGTATTTAATATGGGTCAAGGACCCATATTAAATACAAAAATTTATTTTATTAATGCTTTTTAGGGTTCCGTAGTCAATAAGGAACCCTTATAGTTTCGCCATGTCCGTCTGTCTGTGTCCGCGGCATAGCTCACACACTTTTAGTACTAGAAAACTGGATAAATTTGGCTTAGGTATAGTACATATTATTCACGGCGATAAAGTGGGAAAATAACGTTGAAAGAATAATTGTAGGGTACGTAAAGTGCCTTGCACGTAAAGTGAGGATGATATTTTTGTTTTCTCGTCAGTCTCATGGCGTGGGGTATCGTTGGATAAGATGTTCAAATAAATTGCGGGTCCGTGAAAACCATTTTTCGAACCCGGGAAGCGTTTGCGTAATATTAAGCTTTAAAATGCTCAGTTTTTATAGAGTCAAGTATCGTGTTTTTGGATATGTGAAAAAAATCACGGCAGTATATAACGAAATTAAAAAGGAAAACTATCACAGCTAAGTAGACTTTACAAGTTAACGGGTAATAGTCAACTTACATTTGCAGTTTGAATGTATGAGAACGTGTTTTTCAACCACAATGTAAAGTTTGTTCTTGGGGTAAATTCATCCGAACTACGGAACCGTTCATTGTATTTGACCGGTTTTTCTATTTAAATAGAGCAAGAAGAACGAACTTGTGTGAAAGACAACAATCTTAGAATCTAATAAATATGCTATACCTATATACCCTATACAAGGTGTCGTTTTGCATCCTCGTCAAATCCAAGGAGGTACTCGTAACTATGGTAATGATTCTCGAAACGAATCAATAATAAAATAAGTAGGTTTTTTATTTTTTTTTTTGGAAATTGGCATGTGTGGGACATGCATGTTAAAACGCGGCCCGTGTGATACCGCACTGTAACTGCCCTTTTACACACACACTACCGCATACGCAACGGGGTGATTCTGTTCTGTGAAAGTGGTGTATTCTAAAATACTGCTACTACTACAAACTTAAATAACTAAAAAACAAGTATGTATTAATTTTTAATGAATTATTGAAAATTAATTATTGAGCAGATATAGTAATTATATTCGATTATAATATGGCTTTCATAGCAGCCTCCTGAAATTTGACGAGGATGCAAAACGACACCTTGTATACACAGACAATGTCCGCAATGTCCACAATATTCAAGAAAATTCTTACAAAGAACTTCGTCGGAGCGATGTTAACAAAACATGACAATTGTGATCCTACAGATAAAACAACACTTTATCTAAAAATGAACGAAGACTAAACTCCCGGACAACTGCTGACATAAATGGTGGAATCATTTTCCGCTCACTGCTAAATAAAACGAAAGCACTAAAGCGAGCCATACCGTTTGTCTGCGATGCCTCGCCAGTCGACAGTCCCTAGAAATTTTCATTTACCTAGCTTTGTTTCAGTACGTGAGCAATGCAGGTTTTTCAATTGTCATTTACTGCCCTCTGAATGAGGTTCTGGGTTTTATTGGTATTTCAACTAATAGCCTTTTTAAATAATCTGGTGAAACTTATGCCTAACAATGCACTCCCCATTGTTAGGCATACGTTTCACCATATTATTTTGAAAGGCAGTTTATGCACAGACAAAAAATACCCTGGAAAACCTAAAACGATGTTAGTTTTAGGTTTTCCAGGGTATTTTTTTTACGTACATAAACAATATACACACAGTCGTTATTATGTCTAAGAAAACTTAATTACACAAATTACCTGAACAAGGCAAACAAGGAAACTTAATTATTGAATTCTAAACCTGCGTTCCCTAGACACGTCGTTTAACGTAGTCATATTGAATTTGTTTAAGAGCGCAACGTAGCATCCCAGCCAATAAACTGCCACGGGACACTAACCATAGCGGTAGTGACAAGCTCTCAAAAATTATTTGCTATATATTCAATAAAAATATTCAGAGATGTCATGTCGAATAAAAATAATCTGTCAGATCTACAACTTGACTATAAAAGTCAAGTTGTAGATCTGACGGATTCTTCTTATCGGCAGCTTCAATATAATTCTAACTTTGAATATCTAATAGGTATAGATACATTTTTAACGTCAATATTGTAGATTTTAATCAAGTCATTCAAATTCAAAGCAGTACAAATATAATTATTTGAAAGGATTAAAAATTAAAGCAGTTCTTCGATAGTATTGGACTTTTTACACGAAACAACTGTACTAATGTTGATTAAGACAACGGAAAGACAACAACTGCCACTAAAGCCACAATGGACTGACAACATTTAGAAAAGCAATTAAGTTTCACACCTCTATCACAGAACAGGCTTCGAAAACTATTCAGCCACACTACAAACTTACACAAGCACAGTTTCCTGATTGTGTTAACTTGAGAAAATAGCAATCAGAACTCTTAGAGAAAATGTATTGTTTGTAAATTAACGTTCAGTTTTACTCACGTGGCCCGTCTCGGGTTTACCTACTGTTATCGATTTGTCAAATCATCGACGCGCAAGATAATTCAATAGTTATAAAACTAGTGGTTCTGCGAACAGTACAAACTTTTTTGCAACAATTAATATACCACTAGTTATTTAAAACGGGATATTTACCAAGTTTTTTTTAAACACGTTCCAAAGTGGTCCAAAGTCCGGGAAAAAAACGGCTTTTCTATCTGGCATTGCACTTATGACAAACAAAAATAAGGTACAACCCTAGCGAAGGAACCCGAGTCTCAACCTCAATTGAGAGGAAAAATAAGGACCATTCGGTGAAAACTCAACACCTAATTAATCTTTGAGTATCAGGAACAAACCATGAACGATAACTTGTAATTGTAAGTTGTAATTTTAGCGTTTAGATCCGTTAATATTTTATTCTCCACCGCTTTTCTGTGATCTGATGGCGACTGACCTACTTTTTTCCTATCAAAAAAACGACAACGTTCCAACAAGTCAAATTCAAATTTAAAAACAACAAAAATTATGAGAAAAAATTTGTAAGCCAGCTAGAAAAAATTAACTAATAGATTTCCCCAGGTCCCAGGTGCTCCATCAATCCATATCTAGTAGTTAAAGGGTCGATTCCACTGATAGAAAATTAAAAGTCAGCAATTTACTGCATTTTAAGAAGCTAGTCTGGTTATCACGCCGAAGATCCTCATCAGATCTTCACCAAATTTCTATGAGACCGACTTGAAAGTTACTACCTTTCAAATAAAAAACTGGTCAAGTGCGTGTCGGACCATGAACAATGAAGGGTTCCGTAATTAGAATTAATTTATCCCAAAAACAAACTTGACATTGTGGTTGAAAAACATGTTGTAAGTTGGTCGACTATTACTTGTTAATTTGTAAAGCCTATTTAACTGTGATAGTTTTCCTTTTAATTTCGTTAATATACTGCCATGAGTTTTGTTACATATCCAAAAACAACCATTTAGCTGGCAGGGGGACACTTGACTAACAAAAAATTGCACTTTTAAAGCTGAATATACGCAAACGGATCCCTAAATTTAAAAATGGTTTTCACAGACCCGCAATATTAGAATAATTAAATTAGAATAATTACCAAATTTTGGCCTACCCAACGATACCCCACACCACGGGTATAGACTTTTCATTTTATTTAATTTCGGAAAGCACGATTGAAAACGCAACCCTATCCCAAGTTTGAATCCTTTGCTTTTGACTAACAATAAAACCTACCTCTTCCTGATGTAACAACTAACGATGTTTACCACAAAAGGCAATTATCCTTTTAGCTGTTTAATATTCATAAGCCTTCCACTCGCTCTTCATATTTCTAGAATGAAGCTATGAAGCTTTTTTACAATGTCACCTGAACGGGAAGTTTTAGCTCTCTTTTTTGGATTTTCAGTGATGCTTTGCTTTCACTGTTAAGACATCTTCAATGATTTAATTACACAAACTAATAATGCTAGTCTCAATCTGATTTCACTAATTTCACAATTTTAATAATTCGTGACCTTAGAATATAGAAAGAACCAGAAGCCGCGAACACGCCTAATACTAAAGCGTCAAAAACTTCTCCTAAATAGAGTAGTTTGACGCGCAGCTGATCAGTTACTCTGTGAACGTCGTATCACCTAACGTGTTTTACCGGTGTGCAATATTATTTAATTATGCCGCCTTGTGTCGTTCATACCTGAAAAATGCAGCGGGGCTAAAAAATAAACAGGATGGGATCACATTTCACGTGTAAATAACGCATACAAGTATCGTTTTATTTAATTACTGAATAAATTGTTCAGTTTGTAATTGTCATAGAGAATGATGCAGCCATCTTGTTAGTGTTGCCAGTATAAGAGTTTTGATTTTCCCTTCTTAATACCTACTGGCATTTATTCGTTGTAGTTTTAACTTAATAACAACTTAAAAAAAACCCGACTTGAAAAAGAAAGGTTATCAATGCAACCCGTATGTATATATGATTTTGTTAGAATTGCATAACATTCATAATAGGTACTATGTTAGACTATTAAGATTTCTAAAGGGGGCGGGTGTATGAAATTATGTATCTATGAAAAGACCAATTGTGATTTTATTATTTATATTATCTTACCAATACTCTCAACGTTTACCCCAAAACGGGTTCATAATGTCCGAACTAGCAACATTACTCGGGTGGGAAGTAAGGCGGGCGCGGGACGCTTGTCTTGATTTTGGACACAGCGTGCGGTTTGCAATGACAGTTGAACGCGGATTCTGGTTCTTTCTATATTATATGTTCGTGACTATCAGAATTGAATTTTGCAGGCACCAAAATAAAAATAAAACACGATCGAATTAATGACAGCTGTACTGTCAAAACGAAGAAAAAGATCAGAGTCCATAGACAATGACCTTTTTTTTAAATTAAAAAGTTCCATTCACAGACTAATAATTTCGCAAATGATTTATATGGACGCACAGTGAGACCATTTGCAAATTAATGTAATATTTTGCTTATATGTTACGCTTTAAATTCCAAACTTTCATTGGATTTTAACTGTTAAATTTTCTTTTACGAAGTAATTCAACTTTTGAACGAAAATACATGATGAAATATTAAGTATATATAAGATGAAATAAAGTTAATTAAGTTCTGTCTAGTTATAAACTATGAATCAAATCAAACTTTAAAGGTTTCAACATCTCTAACGTTTACGCTTGAAACGAAACCTTACAAATCTTTGATTCAAATAAAATTAACTTGAAACCAAGTAAATGTTGTTATTGACCTCGTAATTTATTTCTTACATTTTTCAATCTAAATGAAAACGCTCCGATACATGAAATGCTTTATTTATTTGAAGAACAAGCTTTTGAAGATTTAGTTTGTGAATCCATTAAAGATCATGTTCGCGACAATTGTCTCCGAAGCTAATAATTCTAGGGTGTTTATACCAATGGGTGTGAGCGGATGTGTCGTCGCGCCGCCAGTGATTATGTCTAACGCAGGGATAGGAGAGTGGCGGAGCAGCCGCGCGCGCAGCAGTCTACGCTCCACATGCGCCGCCTGCGCACCCCGTGCTGGGCGAGGTGCTCAGTAGAGAAACCAAACGAAGCAAAGTTAATACCGTTAAAACACCGCCGACAATGGCCAAGTAGTCGCGCCTCCCTTCTGTCCAATCTGTGCGATTAGGTCTTTCTGTTCTGTTTAAGCTTCAGTTAACAATACTCTCTCAGTTACCTGTCCTCTGTTAGTTTAGTGTTTCCACTATCATTTGCTGTTTTATCAGTTTGGATTTGTATCCAGACTGGTAGTTTCAATTTTTAGGTTTTATAGGTTACTTGTTTCTTTGTAAACGATTTTCGGTGAACAAGTTACGTGTTACGTATCTGGTCTTTGATATATTGCTGCATTTCTCTACTTCACAAAAGTAAAGCGTAACTTGTTCCCAGGTAGAATAGCATTTTATCTGCGTCTAGATTACGTTTAGATTAGCTCTGGAACGTAGTCCCGTGTGCCGTTTGGACCCTGTGTGACTCGTCTTTGTGATCGTCCCAGTCTTTCGCTCCGTCTGTGTTTGTCCTTTCCTTAGGCATGTTCACCTTTCATTCTTGTGTCTGGGTGACCCCTGAGTAGCGTCATTCCATCAAGCTTATCCTTTGTTTTATGAAATATTTAATTTTCTTTATCATAACTGTGGTTCTGTGGTTTCACCCTTTACTCTTGGTGACACCTTTTATAATTTCTTTACGTACACGTGTTATTTTATTTATAGTTGCTACCACTGCTTCCAAATATTTTACATAAACATTTAAGATTATTTATTCTAGGTATTTTTTCAAACAGCTTGTTTCATATTTTGACTATTTGATATTGTATTTTATTATTTTTAAATATGTGTATTGTACATTTTGCAGGTGTCTTTGTTTTTTATATAAACCATATGCTGGTGGTGTCCATTATTTTTAATTTTGCCGTACCTACGTATAAATCTTTTAGTGATTTAACGACAGTCTTTTCAATTGCATTGGTACTTATTGTAATTATAATTAGAATGATGAACACCCAGTTTTCCCACAAGCAAAAGTCGTACGCGATTGTCCCTCTCCTTGTGTGATCCCTGACTCTGTCCCAATGACGGCGTGTTTTATTTTAGACCGGCAGTGGCGCGTCAGCAGTCGGCCCCAACCCTGGTGTTTAGGTGTGTCGATGTTATCACTTTTTATGCCACTCACAACGCTTGGATCAAACCAGAATTAGTTATAAAAAATCAAAATTCCTTCATCAAAATATTCGAACATTTCCATCGACTATATTCCGGTTTTATTCAAGTAGTAATGACAATGCGACCCCGAATTAACCTTGAGCATCCCCAGAGATTCGCTTGTTTTGTCGTGTGGCTGTTTGTGTACTGTATTGCTTTCCATTGTCTCAAAGCTTGTGACCAAAATGATATACATTGGGTTATCCCAATGTCAGCTGAAGTGCGCTTCGAATATGTTAATAACTAATATGCTGGATATGATGCGAAATTCTGTCTTTACGGAGAGGTATTTTTTTTTAACTCATTCTAAATTAATGAGTAATATTTCTTATTTCTCATCAATTTATAATAAGTTAATATGATAGAGGCAAAAATTGCGCTGGGAATGCTTTGATTGAGGCCCTTTATTAAACAAAGCGTTTGCGATATAAATTAGCAACATCCTGTGTTTACAAGATCAAGACTTTCATCAATATTTCTAACTTTGATTATATCAATAAAGCAGAGTGTTCCAATGGAAAGCAATGTAACAGCATTACGAGTTCTTGAGCACGCTGCATGTAACATAGGTATCCGGTACCCGTAGCTAGTGTACCCAAAGTAGCATGCTCTGAAATCTGCCAACTGTCTACTTCATCACACTTGGTTTGATTGGCAAACAAAGTTTGTACACATCGGTAACCTACACCCAATACTTGGAAAAAAATACTGTTCTCAATTTCAGGACCTTGTTCTTTTATTTGAACTTTTTTTTGTCCACAACAAAAGAGATCTCACGAAGTTCTGGATAAACATCTGACATATTGTTCCACAAAGCCCCACGCAAAGGACTGCCTATTTTATACATGTTTTGTTTTCACTAAAATGTGGATTTGGAATCTTATGGGTGGGATTTTGTATACACCGTTATTTTATCGTGCAAATTTTGTACTGTTTGAAGATACTGCAAAGAAAATCACTTTTTTTTACTTTGATAACTTTCAATAAGTAGTTAAATACCAGCAATTTATTAAATTTTTACACTCATACTAACAAGATAGTTCTACAAATAGCTGTAGCTGTTAGTGAGTTAATTAAGATTATATAACTTTGATAGACTAACAATGTACAGCATTACTTTGGTAATATTAATTAGATTTTAAAAGTTTGCTTAGATATAGTTGTATGATACGAAAAGTTAAAAATCTTTTAGCAAGTATTATTAAGAATGTTGTAAGTTTGTTAACAAGATAATACAATAGGACAAGAAGGTAATTTGTTTTAATAATCCGAAGTTTTATGTTAGCAAAGAAAAGATTTAATTACTTTAACTGAGAATTATGGATCCGGCTGATATTGTCGGATCGGAATGAGAGAATGGCGTTTTTAAAGGGGACCCAGCCGAGAATACCCGAGGCAATAATAATTGAATTGCAGCGTGATTGTCATAACGGTGTCACAGCTTTGCAGCTTTCAATGGTAAATGGAGCTAATAAGGACATGACAATAATTGAGCTAATGTAAAACTTGGACGTGAAGCTTAAGCTGCGAAAATTAGCTTTTATGCTAAACATTTTCTAGAAACTAACTTTTCTTTGTGCTGTGCACAGGCGGCTGGCTGACGAAGATGACGAGCTGTCAGAGGTCCAGCCAGATGCCGTCCCTCCTGAGGTCCGGGAGTGGCTGGCTTCCACCTTCACGCGGCAGCTGGCGACGGCGAAGCGGAAGTCCGACGAGAAGCCCAAGTTCCGATCGGTTGCGCACGCGATCAGGGCTGGCATCTTCGTCGATAGGATCTACAGGAGGGTTACCAGCACCGCGCTTATGCAGTTCCCTCAAGATGTCATTAGAGTGCTTAAGGTAAGATAATTAATATTTACATCATAACATAGACAAAATTCACTCGAAGACATGGGAGGCCTTTACTCAGTAGTTTTATACTCAAAACAGGCTGCCAAGAATAATACAGCTCCATGTCCATTTTTTTCTTTGTAGAAAGAATAAGAAGATTGCTTAACACAATCGAAAGTCTGAGCAAACACAGATTGAAATTCTATCACTAATCCAAATACACTGATATCACCTTCAAAGGCAAATTCCAATAAAATTCCTTTACAAATATTGAGGCACGTACTCCAGTTACAGTTTATTCAATATCTCCAACTAAATTAATAACCGCGCGTTGAATTCGGCTGTTGGAGTTACACTATGAATTCGAAGTTAACAATTAGAACGTTACCACAAGAGTGTTTCTCAACAATCCAATTAGTTCTAGAAGCTTCTCTTAATGAGAATTTTGGTTTAGTTAAAAGCGATAGGTGCATCATTTGGTAAGTGTTTTCAGCTGATGGTGGTATATTTTTATAGAAACTTAATGATTGAATTGATTTTTTCTTCTCTGTATTTTTTTTTTATTCTCCTTACTTTTTTAAGACGCTGACAACACCTAAACCGCGGTTACTGTCAGATTGCATAGAATAGAAAGAGAGGCGCGATGACACATCGCTTGTAATTTATTGCAAAATATGAAGCAATTATCTATTTACTCAAAATTGAGTTGAGTAATCGAAAATAAAAAACAACCAAGTTCTGTATTCAAATAAGACGTTCTTGTTATTAATTAAATACGTAACGTATGTTGATATTTAATGCAGATATTTTAGATTAGAACTCAAGGTAAAAGGTTAGTTTAACGTTAGTTTGTATCGAGATTTTTTTTCAAAACGTGTTTTGGTAACAACCAAGTTCTGAGAAATATGTTCAAAATTAATTTATATTTTTTCCGGTACCACAAACTATACAGATTTGGCAATTTTTTTTCTTAAGAGAAGCCTATTTTGGTCAATTGGGTCTTGTCAGCGCCTTAAGCAAAAGTTAGGATAAGAGTTGGTTAACGTCGTACTCAGTTTCAAAGTTACGACTTTTTATTCACCAGACCGATTTCACTGCTAGTCGGCTGAAGTTGTAGCCACTGGGCTACAGTCACTTAGGGTCGGGTAAACGTCGTTGACCTTAGCCATACAAATTCGCGTCGCGCTTATTCGTTGGCTGCCGTTCGGTTTCAGAGGGAATATTTATTTTTTACCAACGAAAATATGAACATTTGAAAAAATCACAGATATAATAGATAATAAAGTAGTCTTATTCATACAAAAACAAATCATAAAAATATCTTAAGTAGTTTGAATATCCTTTTTTATGGTTTGGGTAGACATTACTTCCTGAATATATTCCATAAAGTATTTTACTACAATACTTGAATATTCGCATATAAAATTGATGTGTACGCCGTCTAGTTTAACATACATTTTTTGCATACCTTACTTGCATTATTTGAAGGCGTAATAAAATATCTAAAAGTCACTAAAATCATATATCTGCGCCTTAAGTAGTTATTTAATCATTGGTGGACCGATTAGTAAAAACACCTACACGAAGTATTACATGAATAGATTTTGGAAAACGTTACAAAGCACTTTATTCCACTTTTCATCAAAGCCGGAACTAAAAATGTTACTGCCATGACTTGATTTTGAGGACTCCAACGCTTTGTACTGTAATGTAGGTCTGCGTTCAACATTTTGTGAACGACACATTCAGAGAGCGGCCTTTTGCTGTGTGACCCAATTTAGGCTTTAACTCTTATACAAATCGCGTCAGGATGATGGAACTTTTTGAAAAGAGTATTGTGGTTTTTTTCCTCATTAGGTTTGCTATAAGCTACGAATGTTATTACTTAAGGATAATAAAGATTACGTAATACAGTAAAGGTGTCCATAGAAAAGACTCTAGAAAGGTAATGTATTTTTTTTTTGTTTTTGCAAAGTTACAGTGACATACTTATCTAGATAAGTGAGGACTCCAACGCTTTGTACTGTAACGTAGCTCTGCGTTCAACATTTTGTGAACGACACATTCAGAGAGCGGCCTTTTGCCGTGTGACCCAATTTAGGCTTTAACTCTTATACAAACCGCGTCAGGATGATGGAACTTTTTGAAAAGAGTATTGTGGTTTTTTTCCTCATTTGGTTTGCTATAAGCTACGAATGTTATTATACTTAAGGATAATAAAGATTACGTAATACAGCAAAGGTGTCCATAGAAAAGACTCTAGAAAGGTAATGTGTTTTTTTTTTGTTTTTGCAAATTTACAGTGACATACTTATCTAGGTACGAGGATAAACATAAATCGTCAGTTTTTTTTTTATTACTTTTTGATGTCATGTCCTAAGAACTTATAGATAATAGATAATAGGTAATACGGGCTGGTGTCCGCAACTCCACGTCAATGCGCGTATTTTGCGTACGGGTGGGAAATCAATTATTCGATCCACCCCAGCTCCTCAAGAAAGGCCAGCAACGCCTTGGTGTTACTGACAATCTCACGGAGGGTACATGTGTTACCAAAGTACATTGCCCTGTATGTGGCGACCACCGGGCAGTTTAGTAGCACATGTGCTGCTGTCTCATCGTCCTTCATGCAGGCCCTCCTAAGAACTTATAAAATAATTACAAATTAATTTGACACCATTACATACATAAATTAACTAAAACAAAATAAACAATCGTATCATGAATTCATGTAAATAATCAACAGAACTAAATTATTATAACCTATAAACCTTTTCGTTCATTCGCACAATGAACAATTATTTATTAATTAGAAACGGTATATGAAGATGACATTTTAATTATCTAGCTCAATTGCTTGGAACACAATTTGTTTACCTTCGATTAATAGTGCACAATTGAATCTTTACCCGGCCGTAAATATGGCACATTGAGTCTTAAGGGTCGAATAATCACTGTTGACCTTGGCCATAGAAATGTAAGTACGTCGCGCTTACGCCGCGCCCCGCCGCGCCGAACGTTCGGTTTCATAAGGAAAAAATATTTTTAGTAAAGAACATATGAATATTTAAAAAAAAACAGATAGAATTATAGATAATGAAATAGTCTGTTCATACAAAGAAAAAGTAAGTAGTTAAAAGTAATATCGCTTTTTATGCCTTGGGTAGACATTACTTCCTGAATTGATTTGAATAAGTATGTATATTACTACAATACTTAAATGTTCACATGTAGAATTGATATGAATGCGTTCTAGTTTAACATACATTTTTGCATAACTTACTTGCATTATATGAAGGCGTTATAACAGATTTAAAAGTCACTAAAATCATATTATCTGCGCCGTTTCCTGAGCGGTGGCCGCTACGTAATAATCGCAATGACGGCCATCATGAAAATTACGGCAGTGGGGTTTGTGGTTTACGGTGTTAAAAAGTTGAATCTAGGAAAATAAAACAACTTACATCTACACAAAAGTCGGGAGGTGTCATGGAACACCCGGTTGGAACAAAGTTCCTTTAGCTGTATAGGTATGATGTATTCATACAGAGCCATCATTTTGAACTGGGTGAAATAGGTTAGGTTAGGTTGGACCTGTGACCAACCGCGCGTGAGCCGAGCGAGCGAAGCGAACGGTGCCGCGGCGGCGGCCGGCGAATAAAACAGATTTGTACGCAAATGAAAATATATATTTCTTGTAATCAATATCAGTGGACAATACAATATATGCACATTTTAGGTATTTTGACCATTTGGTATTTCAAATGTTGGTGTATCAAACTTAGGTGTAATAACTGTTGATATTTTAAACATTAGATATTTAGTCCAATCAGTATTTTAAACTTAAGGAATTCGTAGGTAGGTGTTACTTGCTTAGGTATTTAAAACCATTAGGTATTTAGATTTTAGGGATTTTGAACGTAGGTTATTTTAAGTTAGTTCTTTTAATTTTAGATATTGCAATACATACCCGTCTCGGGTCTATTGGATCTGTTAAAAAACAAAAACTTTTGAAACTTGAAACTGTCCATTTCGGGCATAACGCTTCTTCGTTATGTGACGATTTCTGCCAGTTTACTCCTAGGACAAGTTGCGTTAAAGAACTTTGTTCCAAAACTTAATTCCAATAGCATTTCAGTGACGTTATTCGCCGGTAAATTGCAGACGCTATGTGGCGGCCACTGCTGTTCTAGAAAACGTTTGGCTTTGTATAGCGTCGTCTTTGTAATTGATACATATGTGAAAGTCTCTTTCTAAAGGTCGATTTGTCACATTCGCGCCCGGGTACAGTACACACACAGTAAAACTAGGGTCTAACCTAGTAACCCAGTGACCTTTAGTAATCAGTCAGCAGCAGCTCGCCTGAATTCTATGAATTTCTATTTATAATGCTTTGAAAGGAAAATGTGCAGTTTAAACTAAATTAACTAGCTTGCCGATGTCAATTAGGTTATGTTAAGGTAATAGATTAACGGTTAAGGTGTGGTCTAACGAGACACAAAAGTCGGGAGTTTGAACCCCCCCATTTATTTGCACTTTTGGCGTAAACACACTCTAAGCACAAAGTTAGTTAGAACAAACAACAAACGGGATAATTAGTACCTGTCCTATGTGCAACCCAGAGAGCAGAGCAGTGGTGGCGCAGTGGTAACGGCCGCGACTTACGTGTTGTAGGTTTTCATTCATCACCACTGCTCTCAAAACGGTGAAGGAAAACATCGTGAGGAAACTGGCATGTCCAAGAACCAAAAATTCGAAGACATGTGACATCTACCAACCCGCACTGGGCCCGCGTGGTGGATTACGGCACACTCCCACTTACAGAGAGGAGGCCCTGTGTCCCAGCAGTGGGAACATTATAGGCTGATTATATACGTGTAACCCAGATGTAATTTTATTGTTACCATCTATCCCAATAGAAGACAGCACAATATCGGCATAAACTATGACACCATGTATCATCGAGCAGGTATTGAAGTTTTTTACGGGACAGTTGTTTTTTTTTTCGCAATTACGATATTGGTCTCAAGGAGAAAATTGTGTCGCGGGAAGGTACTTATGGGTCACCGAGGCCCCCGCAACACAGGCAACAGGAAGGAATACGGGTGGGTTTTAGTCAGTAAGAGTCTGACACACCCTCCCGCTCCGCCCAGAGCGGGAGAAGTTATTTGATGATATCTCAACCTCAAAAAAAAAAAAAAAAAGGAGAAAATTGTTCAATTTGATGGTTTGATGGCAACTTAAATATTTACACACGCATTTCTAATACACGCTATATATTTCTTGTCGTGGTACAATATTAGCGAGTCAAGAAGGTGGTTTTGGGGCTGGCAGACACCCTGGATGCGCTGGAAGTTACATTTAAGTAACATAACATAACACAACATACCGCTAATATTCCCCGAAGGGTTAGCCAGAAGTGTATCTATAGCACACCCACATTTCGCCAATTATGTTTAAGTCGCATGTAATAGGAGGCCAGCTTATTGCCATCAGCGCTTACGACCGCTAGTCCAACGAAGCAGGCGCACTAAGTACATTTAACTATTGCTATTTGTGTAGGCCATTTTAGTGCACCCCTCACTTTTGACGTGACCTCTTACCTCAAAAAATGCATTTAACTTTACTTACCTACATTACCGGAAATCTTAATAAAGTAGCTTTTTAAATATTAAACCTTAAAATAGTTCTCTAGAAATTGTCAACGATTCGTAACCAAAGTCCAGAAATACGAATAGAATATTTAAGTGTCCCCATTTACGAGTATATAAACGCTCGGTTTAAAGTTAGTTTTGTTCGCGTCAAGTCCGTTGTGACACTCTGTGATAGAACTGAAATAGGAGGAAATCTACTTAATGGAAATAGTAAAGTGCTGTTTTAAAAATACTAAATGTCCTAAATTATCTATGACTAACACATACCATCACACCTCTAATCCTCAAGGGTTAGGCAAAGGTATTACTGCCATCGTTGAAACGTTTCATAGATTGGGTTTCGAAAACCTGATTTACACGGTACAAGTTTCTGGAACGTTCAAGAGCAATAATCGCATGCCATAAAGCACGTTCGATTATTGCCAATCAAGAATCGCATGCAAGTGTGTCTACACGCGTGCGATTTTCACAAAGTGGCATACAATAGTTGAACGCGTACGATTTTCATAAAATGGCACACAATAATTGAACGCAAGTTTTGCCATTAAATAATTGAATGCGGCTTCTGTTAAAACTCAGGAAATTATTTTAAGGCAATTATTGCATTCAGGTTTGGCCTCGTCTAAACACATAGTTGCATGTGCTTGTACCATTTTATGACGCGTTAATTCAAGTACTGCCTGTATTTGCGATGCCAAATATTTCATAAAATTTTATTCTCTAATTTTTTTTAACTTACTTCGTATGTGTTGTGTCCAAGCACTTCCTGGCATCCGATTGAGCTGAAACTTGGCCTACCTATGTTACTTTGGTGACACATTGCAGTAATTTGTACCATGCTGGTCTGATAATGCAGACAGAAGTTACGAGGAGTACTCTTCAACTAAACAAAGTATCCTCGTCATGTTTGGTCTCGTTGGATCTGTTCAAAATACCATAGCCCTAGTAGGAGGCAAGAGTATAATGGTGGAGGTGGAAAGTGGCCACAGGAACTTCTCAAGTAAAAAAGAGAGTCCCGTCGTGTTTGGGCTCATTAGATTTGTTTTGACAAGTACTTTAGTACAGAATTGAGTCCAGCAGTTCTATTCTGTAACCTTCTCACCGTGAAAACTTAAGTGAACGTGGAGTGAATTGTCAGTGTCATTCCACCGGATACAAGGGATGCACCAAGGATTACATTTACAATCATAATCGAGATTTTTATAATATTTTTATGCTAACTCTATTGATCATAATCAGTTAACTGATTAAATAAACGCAATTCCATTACCCAATCGCGATGTGTTTTAACTGATAAAATAAACGCAATCCCATGACCCAACTACGATGTGTTTTGAAGAGCGATAGTGCATTGAGTCGACTAAAGCCTGTGCGACGTTACGACGTTATTCAGCGTTGTTATTAACCCAAATCTTTTCAATAAGAAGAGATAACCGAGTGTGTCAAGTGATCGAGTGCTAAAAGTGTGCCTGGCTGAAGGACCATAGAATTTATCCCCTCACAAACTATGTGGAAACGTAACTAAACGATGTGTGTGTCTGTATACATAAGCCATTTGAATAAAAAACGTGCGGGTTATTTAATAAGTACCTTTCTAATATTTTATTTTAAGTAGGTAAATTTATACCGACCTACGCGTTGCCAATAATAAGATAATATTCATAAAATCACCGTCATCAATACTGTAACCAAATTCAACAGATCAACTGACACTTTTTTTTTTAATTTGCCATTTTTTATTTTTAAATGCACGACAAACAAAAATTTGGTTTTACCAAAATCCAAAATGGCGGCTACAAACATTTTTCATCGTTTTCATGGTTTTTGGGGGTGTTACAGCCGATACTGAGGTCAAATCTAAAAAGCAAGATGGCGGCTGCGAAAATGTTCAGATTTTGCATCATGGGTGTCGTTTTCATGGTTTTCGGGGGTGTTAAAGCCGATAGTGTGATCAAATCTAAAAACCAAGATGGCGGCTGCGAAAATATTCAGATTTTTCATCATGGGTATCGTTTTCATGGTTTTCGGGGGTGTTAAATACGATAGTGAGGTCAAAATTAAAAAGCAAGATGGCGGCTGCGAAAATGTTCAGATTTTTCATCATGGGTATCGTTTTCATGGTTTTCGGGGGTGTTATATCCGATAGTGAGGTCAAAATTAAAAAGCAAGATGACGGCTGCGAAAATGTTCAGATTTTTCATCATGGGTATCGTTTTCATGGTTTTCGGGGGTGTTAAATCCGATAGTGAGGTCAAAATTAAAAAGCAAGATGGCGGCTGCGAAAATGTTCAGATTTTTCATCATGGGTGTCGTTTTCATGGTTTTCGGGGGTGTTAAAGCCGATAGTGTGATCAAATCTAAAAACCAAGATGGCGGCTGCGAAAATATTCAGATTTTTCATCATGGGTATCGTTTTCATGGTTTTCGGGGGTGTTAAATACGATAGTGAGGTCAAAATTAAAAAGCAAGATGGCGGCTGCGAAAATGTTCAGATTTTTCATCATGGGTATCGTTTTCATGGTTTTCGGGGGTGTTAAATCCGATAGTGAGGTCAAAATTAAAAAGCAAGATGACGGCTGCGAAAATGTTCAGATTTTTCATCATGGGTATCGTTTTCATGGTTTTCGGGGGTGTTAAATCCGATAGTGAGGTCAAAATTAAAAAGCAAGATGGCGGCTGCGAAAATGTTCAGATTTTTCATCATGGGTGTCGTTTTCATGGTTTTCGGACCCCCGAAAACCATGAAAACGACATCTTGCTTTTAGATTTGACCTCACTATCAACTTTAGCACCCGCTAAAGCTGATAGTGAGGTCAAATCTAAAAGCAAGATGGCGGCTGCGAAAATTTCCAATACTTTTGGAATAAAAAAACCAAATTGAGATTTAAAAAAAACCCTAAATAGTAAGGTTTCAGCGCTTAAATACTAATTTTGAAATAATATAAAATTATCAATAGAATTAGCTTAAAAATATTATTAAAATCTCGATTATGATTATAAATGTAATGCTTGGTCACTCCCTAGCATCAGTGGGATGACACTGACAGCTCACTCCACGCGAATTTTCACGGTGAGATTTTTACAGAATCAACATGCAGGGTCTGATAGTGGAGTTGAAAGGTGGCCATAGTAATTGAAAAGATTTTTTTAGTACTTTCTAAGTTCTCAATCGTTCATATTTAAAAGCTTGTTTTAAAATGTTAGAATTATGGAGAGAAAAAAATTGCATTCAAGAATTGCATAAGCGATTTTATTTTACTTATGCGCTGTTTACGCCGATACCAGTTTTGAACAGCAACTTGCCCGTATCAAGCAACAATTATATCTACCTGTTGTTTAGACGGTGTCAGTCAATAGGTGCTTCGTTTTGTAGTAAACAAGGAACCCTTATAGTTTCGCCATGTCCGTCTGTCTGATCCTACTGTAGCTCAGGGACGCTTAGTACTAGAAAGCTGTAATTTGGCATAGGCATACTATATTAATCACGCCGACAAAGTGCTAAAATAAAATCTTGAAATTTCCTTTTTTCTTCTACCCCATGGTGTGGGGTATCGTTGGATAGGCCGTTCAAAAATATTGCAGGTCTGTGAACACCACTTTTCGATTCAAGGATCCACTTGCGTAATATTAAGCATTAAAGTGCTAATTTTTGTTAGAGTCAAGTGTCCATGCCAGCTAAACAGTTGTTTAAGGAGATGTGAAAAAAATCATGGCAGTAGTACAGTCAGCGTAAAAAATATCGGGACGAACCGACTGTTCAAAATGATCTCAACAACTAAGAAAATTAAACTTTAACTCGATTTGATAAAATTCTTGTCAGAATGACAGTTGTCGTGTACTTTCTTCATTTTGAAACAGTTCTTGTGTCATTGAGTTAATATTTAATTTTCATAGTTGTTTAGATCATTTTGAACAGTCTGTTCGTCCCGATATTATTGACGCTGACTGTACATATAATGAAATTAAAAAGAAAACTATCACGGCTAAGTAGGCCTTACAAGTTAACGAGTTATAGTCGACCAACTTAAATTTGCAGTTGAAGAATTGACCGTGGCGTATATCGAGAACAGGTTTTTCAACTACAATGTTAACTTTGTTTTTGGGATAAATTCGTCCCAAGTAATATCATCTACGGAACCCTTCATTGTGCGAGGTCCGACACGCACTTGGCCGGTTTTTACGGTATTCCACAGACAATAAACTTTCACCGTGTAAATCTGGATTAATCGAGTACAAGTCGTACAAGTCTCTTGGACATAATATGAAAGTCTGCAGACTTTAAGGATCGCACTAGTAGACCCATGTTACAAATAATAATTCAAGCAAAACTTATCTAAACAAATTAACTCCGTAAATGGACTTAACAAGGTCTCCAGGTAGTCATGGCTACAAATCCTGCTCAGGTATCAAATATTCACTATAAAGTAACTAATGGTTGAACAAATTAACTCTTACAAAGAGCTAGATTAATTTCTGCACGTGAACGTTTATCTTAATTCAGTGAAGAGCAGAAGAGCGCACAGTCTGTTGTAGTGGAATTTATGGAGATAGGTACTTGACCTTCCGTAGTCGTCGTAGTAAGTAATTTTATTTGGTAAAGCTTTGGTAACCAATAATTTTGCTAATAAGTTTCGCTATGCACGAAATTTTTCGATTCTACGTAAATAATGGAAGTTACAGTTGGATAGAAAAGTGTTTCAAGTTAAAAATTTTATGGCGCTATTCGTATACGCATATATATGGTCTGTAAGTTAAAATTTGTTATGTCTCGTTGAACTCCGTCCTGTTTTTTATATATTTAATGATGATTAAGAATAGGATAATATATTTACATACTAGGTTTTCTTTATTTATTTTTTATATTTAAATAAAATATTACACTGAAACAGTTTTCTTCATGACTGTTCGCGAATGTGATTTCGTGCATAGCGAAACTTTGTAGTAGGTATTTTACGAGTCGGGTATAGCGGGACCAGATTATAGAGGGACTAACCGACAAATATAGTGTTGCGTTTCTTTTAATTTAATTTAAGCTAAGGTAGTCAGTTTTTTTTTTGCAATTTGCAGATCAGTATCAGCCGGTCTATTCTGTACAAATCTCACCGTGAAACCTTAGGTGAAGTGAGCTTGAAGTGAGCTCTAATTCCTTGTGCCAGGGCATGGTATGGTGATTCTAATGATTATTAAATACCTAATAAATTATTTTATTTCTGTAAGTAGAAATAAAGTAATTAAATACCTTATAAAATATTTTATATCGCGACTTACGAATTGTAGGTCGTAGGTTCGAACCCAGACAAGCGCTTTACTTTGTGTAAATTATTTCATCACCACTGCTCTCAAAACGGTGAAGGAAAACATCGTGAGGAAACCGGCATGTCCTAGAACCAAAAATTCGAAGACATGTGACATCTACCAACCCGCACTGGGCCCGCGTGGTGGATTACGACCCACTCCCTCTCACAGAGAGGAGGCCTGTGTCCCAGCAGTGGGAACATTATAGGCTGATTATGTATAAAAGATTTTATATCTGTAAGTAAAAGTAAAATCATTTATTAGATATTTAATAATCATTAGAATCACAATACAAATCTCTAAGTTAGAATTGGCATGAAAAGTCATGATTTCATGAAATAGTCTTTCAACAGGGTAATTTGAACACAGGGTATTTTGTATTGATTAATTTACTTACTATAATTGTGTAAATACATGTCATATTCGTTGCGGTCGCGAATCATATTTTGATTAACATACAATGCCTTGCAAAGTTCAAAAAACATGATTTCATTGGCTACCCTGGCGCTTCCGTCTTTAAGATTTCATTAAGAAACCGTACAAATCTCAGGCATAACGTCAAGGGCGCTATGAAAAATAAATCCGCATTCACAAGCCATTTTCCGAGAACCATTTTTTATTTTTATTAAATAAATTACTTTGGTAACCAGTTTTGGAGTTAAAATTATTTGCCAGTGATTACCACCTTGACATAAATATTCTCTGTTACAGTTTTGTTTACTTGTACTTCGTTCTACTACATCTTTAAGTGAACCTGACATTGCATACAGTACCTTTCACACTTTTCGTTTTAGAATAATTCGGAGGGGGCAACATTTTCAACAATAGTGGCTGCTACACTGTTTCAGCGTTATTTAGTTAGTGTCGTGTTAATTTGAAAGGTTCGTCGATTGTTCGCCTTTGAGCTCCAACACTTGTGGGAAATTATCAAGTTCAATTCAACTTTTCCCGCTCTGGGCGGAGCTCGAAGCCGTGTCAGATTCTTACTAACTAAAACCCACCCATGTTCCTTCCATTGCCTGTGTTGCCAGAGGCCACGGGATCCCTTTCAGACTTTCTCGCGACCCCGGGATCTCCAACACTCACGTTTCACTTAAATGACCTCCAGCGATTCAATGTTATTACGATTTGCAATGGACATTTTATGGTCACAAACTAGAGACATTAATGATTTTATTTCCTGACATCGTAAAATCTAAATTCATTGATAGATCGTCAACGTACATTATGTACAATTGGAATGGAAAAAAACACAGTAGAATCAACAAAACACGTACAGGTACAGAAAAACTTACGTCACGCAAAGGAGCTAGAGAATTTTAAGAATTGTACAATACATTTCCAGCTCAACATTGAATGTCTATGTTGAAGCAAACATTATTTTTCTCTCTTTCTACGGCAAACAATTCTCTAACACGGAAGTGCAAACATTTCTGGATATGAACTTGCGTATAGGTCAAATAAAAAAATACAAATATAAAATGTTTATTTCTGTACCAGCTATATTAAATTAGTTTATGATTGGAGCCTCCTTTTAAGCATGATGACACCTGCGTTAGGAGACTCCGCATTTCCATGGCTTTGGCTGTTTGTACAACTTACAAAAATAATATATTTGTTAGTTTATTTAGTTAAATTTTTCATTTCATCTCGCTAGAGTAATATATTTTTCTTAAATTATGTAGGTGTGTAGGGTGTGCGGAGTGTGCGGTGTGTAAGGGGTGTGTAAGTTGTGTCCAGTGTGTATGGTGAGTGATGTGTAGGGTGTGTGAGGCGAATAGTAAATTAGGTAGGTGGTTGTGAATGTGTGCACTTTTTTTTTTTTGGATGGGAAATCATCAAATAACTTCTACCGCTCTGGGCGGAGCGGGAGGGTGTGTCAGACTCTTACTGATTAAAACCCACCCGTATTCCTTCTTGTTGCCTGTATTGCCAGGGGCCTCGGTGACCCATTAGTACCTTCCCGCGACCCCGGCAGGCATCGGCCCTAGTGGACCCCTTCTTTTGTGCTGACGACATATCATTGAGGCGCGCGTGCAACGCGCCGTCGACCCGGACCTGGTCCTTACCGGACGGTGAGCTACCCATTGCTCACCGTCCGCAAGTCCGCGCCTACGGTGGCCGGAAATCCGCCCGGGATTCCCGACGCCCAGGGCGTCTCCTGCGGCGGCTAGGGGCGAGAGAGCGCGAAACATGCCTTTCTGTCAACCGTCCCGCCTCCTCCTTCGCGAGCATTACTGCTTCGCAGAATGAGGTGACGGCTGCCCATGCCCTCTCGCTCCGTACCACTGCCTGAACCAGGGCCGGACGCGAGAGATCTCTGCCGCCGATCGCCTCCACGAGGAGAATGTGTGCACTTGCTATGATATTGTTTATCATATTAAAAATTAAAAATTCTATCTCTCTCCACTGTAACTCTTTGTTTGGTAGAATGTCCAATTATATCCTACTTTATTTTTTGTTTTTTTGGGTGGGAAATTATCAAATAACTTCTCCCGCTCTGAGCGGGAGGGTGTGTGCTCTTACTGACTAAAACCCACCCGTGTTCCTTCCGTTGCCTGTGTTGGCCTCGGTATCCCTTTCGGACTTTCCGACGACCCCGGCAGGAATTATATCCTACCAGCTAGTATCTTCTATTTTTCTGCCACTTTTAGAATAAATAATATACTAGGTATACACGGGCCCTTTAAACTTGGCATTTGGATCAAAACTACACTCAGCGGCAGTAAATGTGGCCCAAGCCGTAAACGCGAAGTCGTGAACAAACTAAACCTATTCTGTGGGAGTTTTTTAACGAGAGTAGATACCAAGTAGCTTCTCGACAGGAGGAAATGCCCGGGTGTCACCACTGTGTGGATCGCCCGGAGGACACGGTGGAGCATACGGTGGAGGTCTGCCCGGCTTAGGCAGAGCACCGCAGTGCCCTCGTGGAGGCGTTAAAACATTTATTTAAAACGACAACTGGTATCTGACTTACTTATTTCTGACCAGCTTTTGCCCTGTTGGACGTCGGAAAATACCGAACGTACTTATCATCATCTGCCTAGCCTTTTCCCAACTATTTTGGGATCGGCTTCCATTCTAACCTGATGCAACTGAATACTAGCATTTTAAATGGAGTGACTGCCTATCTGACCTTCACAACCCAGTTATTGGGTAATACGATACCCCTTAAGATAAGACTGGTTGTCAGACGTTCGGGCTTCTGACGACCCGTGACGACTGGAAATAAAATAAAATATTGAACGTACTACCGGGAGTAAAAGTCCACGTTATAAACTATCAATGTGCTAAATTTCATCTAAATTCGTTCCACTTTTCGCCAATCATTTTTCGCCATTTTTCGCCAATCCGGAACATACATCCAGAAAAACGGACGAAAATTCTTCGTTACTATTTTATTATATGTATGTAGATTGTAGATTTCTCCAATGGCTACTAAATATTGCAACTGCAGGGTCGACGTTACATTTACACCAACTTGTTTTGTTTCAGACGCTGGATGAATGGTCTTTCGACGTGTTTGCCTTACACGAGGCATCAGGCGGAGCGCCTGTAAAGTACCTGGGTTACGAGCTCCTGAACAGATACGGCATGATACACAAGTTTAAGGTAAGGGCCAAAGATATATACATGTCTAGATAGACAGTCAAAGCTGAGAACTCGTCGAAAAAATTTGTGTCCGACTGTTGGCCGCAAATAAAGCGAAAATATATACTAAAGTTGGCCTGTTTGTTAAGTTCTTTTGCAGCGCGACACTCTAGACATATATGTATAAATAACCAAAGGTAAGGGCATTATAATCTGAATATCCATGCGGATTTTCTTTAGTATCCAGCTAGCTGATTGTTTTGTTTCTAGCGTGCATGCGTAACGCTTGCGCCACAGATTAAATAAGGACTAGTCCAGGAAAAAAAAATACAAAATAGCGTTTCGTACTGAATTTCGGTTTAGGTATTATAATGTTAAAAAGCTTAGTAATGTTTAGACACTTGATGAATAGAATAGCGTGTTATTTATTGTTAAAATATCGATTATGCCCCCAGCCTCTTCCCGCTCGCTTCACCGAAATTTCACGGGGAGACTTTTATAGAATAGCTTTGCTCGGGAAACAGCTGTAGCCCACTGGTAACGGCCGCGAGTTACGAGTTGTAAGTCGTCGATTCGAATCCTGACAGGTGGTTTACTTGGTCTAAATTATTTCATCAGCGGAAACCGGCATATAACCGGCAACGAACCAAGGATTCGAAATTTCGAAAACATGTGACATCTACCAACTGGCACTGGAGCTTCGTAATGGATTACGGCCCACTCCTTCTCAGAGAGGAGGCATGTGTCCCAGCAGTGGGAACATTATAGAACATTAGCTCTGCTTGTTTCAAAATTACAACTGCTCTTGAACAAGATTCTGTTTTCTCAATTGAACCTGGAAGTCTATGTTTTGTGAAATTGGTAAACCTGCTTATGGGCAAGCTGGCACTATATTTCACCATATCTTCGCTTACCTAACTTCAGATGAGATAATGGTGTTGAGAAGCAAACCTACCAAAAATTAAATAAAAAATACACTTACCTATAAAAAATATTTCTTAAAAGTCTACAATACCTCAAATTGCTTATAGCATTCTTCGTTATATCGAAAACCCTGCTGCATTAATTTTGAAATAAATATATGCTAAAGTTGAGGATTAATGTTAAGTAGGTACTATGTTTGACAAAAACACTATTCCATAAAAGGTTCTATACAGAATATATAAAAATACTAAGTTACCTCCAAACCGAACAATAAACCGAAAATATTATGAAAAATACTGTTTTTTTTTAATTACCATTATTTTCACCGTAAAAAGATATTAACTAAACTATCGGTGCCTTAAAGACTTCTCCCTGCAGCCTTATCTCGCTCGCACACTACTGCTGGCGGTGTGCAAGTGAGATAAAGAGTGAGGTGGCGTTGAGGTATTATTTATTTATTTATTTATTTATTCAATTTGGGAAAACAAACAGTAGTATATTAAGCATAAACAGTGTTGTCTTAAAATTAAACTTAACAAATATACTACCCACAACATTTTCCACAGATTACTATGGTATATAATACAAACTGTTAGCAAACGTTAACTATTATATAGCAGGGCTAACTTAATCACAAAGAACTTAAAAAAAAAAAAAAAAAAAAGGATAATAGACAATATTCTACAAACAAAGACAAAATATAAAAAAAAAAAAAAAATAATAATAATGCGTGATGTGTCCATACAGGTCCCTAGCCGATTAACAATGATACCTATATTGTGTAAATCCTATGGAGCCTACTGCCGATCCTTGAGAATTTTAATTATATCATTCTTAAACTTATATCTGCTTAGGAATAATATGTCTATTGCACCAAAACGCGTATTGTATGTGTCTACTAAGCGGTATAGCGGTGAGCGCACCCCAGCATTAGATCTACAAAAGCCGGTAGCGAACAGTCGCCTAGTGCGTATCTCCCGTTCATGTACTGTTCGAGGAACCAGGTAACACAAACCACCCACTAAGTCAGGGCAATCAAACTTGTTTCGGCAGACACTGAATAACGTCATTGTCTCAAGAAGGACGCGCCTTGACTATATGGACTCTTAAAATATATTTATGTAAATCTAATTTGGAAATGAAGCTTCAGTAATGATTGATAGCGTTGTTGAGTTTCTAGATGGATGATACATTACCATTAATCAAAATTTATTTAAACATTTTTTATTTAAATCCTTATGAAAATACTAAAGACACCCATGTCAATTTTGAGTTCCTAAACTTTATTCGTTAATAAAATACATGAGCAATTGAGTATTTTGTCTTGTAACCTTTTCATCTGCAGCAGTCCTTGTTTCCTTTACGAAAGATCAGTTGCTTTCATCTTTTACCTTTTACCAGCTTGCCTTCATTGAATACTCGTACCTTACTAAATAACAACCAAATGTATGATGTATGCAATAGTTATCGACATTGAAATTTTTTAATAACTAATTATACTACTCAAAATACACTCGAGAGCAATGAATTAGGGTCACATAAAGATACCTGAAAGTCTCGGAAAGTAAGAATGCAGCTAGCATTCTTAGTTTCCGAGACTGCCAGGTAGGTACGCGGAAAAAAAGGATCTCTTCAGCGAAAAATATCAATATTCTTAGAAAAATTGTTCCAATCCAAGTAAATATTTTCTTAACGTAAGTAAATGTACTCAGTCCAATAAAACCTGTTTACTCAAATTAAAATAATAAATGCTTGGTTTTTATTTTTGACTGAAGCATTTTTTTTTTATTCAAGACTAATAATCTTAATTGAAGAAAATATCTAGTTTTAATATCTAATATTCTTAAAATTAAACTTAATAATTCTTCATTTACGTATAATGCGAATACATTATACGTAAATGAAGAATTATTAAGAAGACAATAAAACTAAGACAAAATTTTATTTCATTCAAGAATATATTGTTTTCCTCATATATGAATTAATATTTGTCTTGACGAAAAGGTTATTGTCTTAATTTAAGACATCCTTTTTTTCCGTGTATCTATATTTAAGGAAAATGAACATTTTAAATTAAATGTTACCTAATGTAGAACGACAATGAATTCAAAGTTGATGAAATCAAGCTAAAGCATTTGGAAAATCAATTGCCCCAAATCTACTCTGAAATGTCGATAAGTTAAATTAACCTTCGTTTCGGAAGACATTAATCCAATTTGTCGGTTTATTACTCCCCGGGAAGCTTGCCTTCCTTTCTTTCATTTATTTTTTATGGTGGATCCGCTGTGGTAGCCCGCGGAATTCAAATTTTCCTACGTTTTTTGCAATTTGCAAGTCAGTGTCAGGTTGTACCTTGATCAAATTTGATTCGTGACAATAACAAATATGTATTTACAGAATAGGGTTTTACACCCAATTTTGAAAAGTGTCTTAATTAAATTCTATAGTGCTAATATGCCCCAAAAAAAAATCACAAATCTTTTATTCTGTCGATAAGTGCCATAAAAATGCATTTAAAATTTTACATTTTCAAATTTCGCGCGTAGGTTGACGAAAAAGCTGGACGCAGTGGACGCCATGTTGCTCTGTGGTCATGACGTCACTGGGCTATGAAAACAAATGCGCTGATCTTTGTATGATAATTGACACGTTTTTGTTAACATAGCCGTATGACGTAATAACATGGCGGCTACTATTTGATGGTTTTTTTAACAGATTAGAAAAACTGAAAACGTTGAATTGAATTTTAAGATTTATTTTGTTATTTTATGAACTAAAACTAACATTTTCCGACTCCTTTTTGCGTAAACTATCTCAATAATATATTTATAGATATTTTCTCGTATATAGTAAAATCCCCTATTATGGTCATTAAAGCAATTAATACGCAATCTGTCTTAGTTACATTTGTTCCATGAGAACAAATCACTTATGGAAAAGTTCTTAGGGAACAAATCTAAATAACTGCAGATCCACCTTAAACAATTTCAAGAAACAAGCTCATAATATTCAACTAAAGTTGAATTATTAATTCACTGGAATAATCTGACATGTGCTTAGCTGTCACTTTGTGTAATAAAATAAAATTAATAATGTAAATATGTAATTAATGATTTATTGTATTTTAGACTTTTACACTTATACATTTATTTTACACATATAATAATAATAATAATAATATTTATTGGAACTAAAAACAGGTTTACAATTTTTTTGTGTTCGTTAACAGCTACGATAGTTTTATACAAACTGTGTTGCAGCCATTAGCGCCCACCTCCGAGAGAGGAGACGTCGGCGTTCCAACATTTATAATTTATAATTTTAGGCAGTAAAATAAAATAAAAAACAGTTATAAAATAATCTAAAGAAAAAGTAAGTAAATACATAAAATTTAACTACAATATTAATAATTACATTTCATTCGTATTCCTTATTCCTATTACATTTATCATGAAAAAAATAAAATAAAATAATGAAATTATGATTAATTATTGAATTGAATTAGGAATGAATTAGGATAAAGATAAGTTGGACCAGTTCTCTAATGTGATATGTATATATGTCTGTATGTGTGTATGTATGTATGTATAAATCGATTAAATTAAACGAACACCATTACAATAAATATGACCATTTTATTACACAAAGTGACAGCTAGCACATCTTCGATTACTCCAGTAAACTAATAAATCGATTTTAAGTGAGTTCTATTAATTGGGCAAGGACAGCTAATGATACACAATTGATTTTCTATTGTTTGACTCCGAATCGGTGTCGCGCGGGGCTTAACAGGTTGACATCACATCTTTTTTTTTGTATTTTTGTGGTCAATTTGTGACGATTTGTCCTGTTTATTCAGATAAGTGATAAATCATCCTAACACACAGCACTGATGCAATCATGTTTTTGTTTACTAAAAAGATGTCATATATCAGTTAAAATCTATTTGGTTGGCAGGCCATGACAAAGTGTAAGTTTATACATGATTATGGATAACCGTAATTGCCCAATAAAAATACTTTTCTAAAGATAACATATTCAAACAGTTTTTTCTCGCTACACTATTTTAATATTAAAGTTATGATTTCGGGAAAAATTCACCAGGGGAAGTTTTGATAGAAGTTTTAATAGACCCTCTCCTACGTTAACTTAAAAAGTTTCAGATTATGCGTTGGAGGTAATTTTAGACGAGGGCTATATACTATTTTGTGGGACGAATTTAAACAAAATTATAACGAATAATAACATTAGAAGACCTTCTAATGAAGGCTTACAAACAGTTATTGCTGTATACAATATTTTCAAAGAATCCCCAAGGATTTTTTTATCAGTATCATTGATGTAAACTGCTTTTGTTATTTAAATATCTTTAATTTTGAGGCCACGGGCGTGTTGCGACCATAAAGGTTTAAATAAATTGAGAATTTCCTCAAGGGAGATTATTAGGTCAAAAAATGTTTCGTTACTATTCATGTAATTTAAATAAATTCGGCATACGAAATATGATGTTAGTACATTACATATCGGAAAACTTTATAATAAAATATCCGAAGTATTTCAATTTCTACATCAGACCAAAGCAAGTGGAGAATGTCGGAGAAAATTTCAGTACTTATGTACTTTATTTCCTACCTTCGCGGCAGTTCTGCATGATTGAATTGAAATGGGATTTTCGAGTGTTTAAGTTTAGAGGATAGCATTGCATGCTGGAAACTTACTTATCTTCAAGTGGGTCTTTCAATTGAATAAGCAGACTTTTAAGTACTTAGGTGAACGATACGATTAAATTTCTTTCAGACTTTTACTTAAATGAATTAATAGTGTTAAATATAATTTTGTTAGAATTTTAATTTGCTAAGCTTGTTAGTTGAATATCAAGTAGTACATACCTATATCTGATTTCGGCTTTTATTACAATTTTAAGTCGAATGATTAATTCACTGGAGTAATCAGACATGTGCTAGCTGTCACTTTGTGTAATAAAATTAAATTAATAATGTACCTACATATTTTATTAATGATTTATTGTATTTTAGACTTTTACACTTATTATTATACATTTATTTTACACATATAAATCAATTGAACTAAACGATCACCATTACAATAAATATGACCATCTTATTACACAAAGTGACAGCTAGCACATGTCAGATTACGCCAGTGAGATAATAATTCGACTTTAGGTACTACATTGAAAAAGAGGTTTTTTTTAGGTACCTACCGTCCGAACGAAGACCGAAATTTTCAGATAAACTAATTTTTCCTCGCCTAATTTCGTCCGTCGTTGGTGCGTTAGGATAAACCAGTTTCGATTTGGGAAAAACTGAGCCCTAACAACCTATCTTTTTTTTTTTTGTTCCGGTGTGTAAAATCCTCATGGATGACGTCCGCCCTGAGGCGGGCAGAGGGGTCTGTCTGACACTTACTGACTAAAAACCACCCCGGCGTTCCCCTCCCACACTTGCACCACGGATCATTGGATCTAGTGCGACTTCCGCGATCTCCGGCTGGTGCCGGCTCGCCTTTGCGGGGCACCTCAGGCTCGCGGGGGGATGAGGTGTAAGACTCCCCCTGCGACGTCCAATAGTCCAACCACCCATCCTGCCGCGGGTCTGCTGGAAATTTCTTAAGAAATAAGCACTACCTTGGTAGTCAATCTTTCTTTTACTTTAGTTTCCTATGTTTTTTGAGTGTTGTGTGTACCTATTCCCTCACCGGGCCTCAACAGCGCCTTGTTTATAACCCATCTACGGCTAGTATTTCAGCATAAAACCATCTTCCTTTCCGAAAGCTAGAGTCAAGTATTTCATTCATAACGAACTGGTTTCTCTTCACCAGGTCCCGCCCACGACGCTGGAGAACTTCCTCAACAGGATAGAGGAAGGCTACTGCAAGTTCCACAACCCTTACCACAATAACCTCCACGCTGCTGACGTCGCACAAACAGTCCACTATATGCTGTGTCAGACTGGACTGATGGTAAGCAAAATTATAAGATAGATAAGTAAGGTAGACATTGTTTAAAATATTGAGTCTGTACAGTGCGCATTTGCTAGAAATGGGGTATTGTGCACTCAACAGCAATGTAAAAGAGTTGCAGCATTTTAAAGACCACCGTTCCAAGTATCAATGGCATTTATAAGGTATTGCAATATTTGTATCTATTTTTCTCTATAGCAATGGTGCCGATGTCGACAATTCTGCCAATGTCAATGTGTTGAGAAAACGTGTAGATAAAAAAAGAGAATATCTATTAATTTGTTGATAAAATAATTAATTATTGGAATTAGTGTGAAACTTGTTGACGAGTATTAGTACACTGAATTGTATCGTCTACTATTTGAAATCAAAGTGATTAATGCAAATCCGTCTGATACCAACACTAACAAGGAATGGTTGACAATAAATACTCGTATATCATCTAATACAAATTAGACACTCCATTAAAGTGCAGAAGACAAGCTCACTAATGAGCACACCTGACTTGGTTTGAACGGCCAAACTTAGGGAGCTGAATTAACAAGATTTTAATTAGTTTGGTTCATTTGGCTTGTTCTAGAATTTACTATTGGTAAACTCTAGGACAAGCTAAAGGAACTAAACTAATTTAACTAGTTTAATCAGATTGGAGTTAATACCCCAGTTCAACTTTAACCGGTGCTATTTACTTTGGCGCATAAGATGTTAGAGACCGTCTAATTTTAAATTTCACGCCTGTCCATAAAAATGTCAACATAAACATATGAAATGTGTAAGAAGTGGAGGAGCGTGCAATGATAAATTAGACGATCTCTACCTGTTAATAAAGTAACAAAATGATCTCAAAATCGTTCCCCGATGTAATTTTGACCCACCTTCCGGTTCCGATGTAATTTTGACCCAATTTCAAATTCTTGAAGCTAATTAAATATTCTCAACCGCTTCTTATTATTACCATATCACTTGCATAAAAATTCTGAATCAGACATTTTTAATGTGTTTTAGAACTGTATTTTTGAGATGCACTAAAACTATTGTCATACAATGGACAATCCTGGAGTAAACTATCTTACCAATCATGGTTAGTGATTGGTTTCAGATTATGAAGTCAAATGCTCACAAACTATTTGAGATATAAATTTCAAGACCTGTAAAGTCGACACACTAACCATTCTACGTAGCAGACCGTTTCCCAAAAACTTAAAACTAAACCGTTTTAATTTTTCGCCACAGAACTGGCTCTCAGACCTGGAGATCTTCGCGACGCTGGTAGCAGCTGTGGTGCATGACTACGAACACACGGGAACTACCAACAACTTCCATGTGATGTCGGGTTCCGACACTGCCCTACTGTACAACGATAGGGCTGTCCTCGAGAACCATCATATAAGTGCCGCTTTCAGGTGAGGATTTGACTTTTTAGATGCTGTAGACGAAGAATTTGGCGATGGTGTCATAATCAAAATATACAAAGAAGATTGAGTAGAACGTAAATCTTGTCAGGAAAGTTTTGAGTATGAATGTGGATGGCTATATGAGTAGGGAAAGACCAAAGAAATTATAAATGGACTGTGAGAAAGATGATATGGCTAGAAAGGGAGTGACTACCGAAATGTCGACTAATATACAGGTATGGAAGAACAAGACATGTTGAGGCGACCACAAATAAGTTGAGATAAGGGCAGGAGAATGACGATGATGACTGAGCAGACGACGTACTTACATTCCCGTCTTAAGGGGGAAGCGCTAAGGCAGCCCGCGTAATTCATATTTTCTTACTTTTTGTGATTACCTGCACAACCTGCCACTTAGGTCAGTGTCAGGTTGATCATAATATGATTCGCGAGAGTAACAAATATGTATTTACAGAATTATAATCATATAAATCATCAATACAACTCTCTAACCTAGAACTGACCTCAAATGTCATGATTTTACGAGTGAGTTGTGTTGATCATTGATTTCAATTCTGTAAATACAGATTTGTTTCAGTCACAAATCATATTTTGATTAATATACAACCTGATAATGACCTGCAAATTGGGAAAAACGAACAGAAATTTGAATTTTGCGAGGAACCCTGGCTCTTTTGCCTTGAGAATAGCAATAGATGAAATGATTTGGATGATAAAAAGTCGTCACAAAAGTAAAAATAGCTGACCATCTCTAAAACTCTTCAATACAATACCCAGGAACACAAAATACCTACCTGTTATCGGTCTCTTACTAATAGGCACTAGGCAAATTCTAAGCACAGGTAGATAAAGGATTCAACTTATCACATACAGGTAAACGGAACAATGAAAAGATAAGCAACGTGTATTCCATAACTCGCATTTAATTTAGGCGAACTTCACCCAAGGCTAGCTCTGCATATTAAAACAGAAAACGAAAACCCTTTCGGTACCCCTCAGTACTCAGTATTGTGCGACGGGTCCCACCGACGATTTACATTTTAATCAAATACAAGCGCGTTCGTCTCCTCGATATATTTCTAGACGTTTATTTCAAAGGAAATATTGTAATTTTTTGTTAGGATAGTGCAGTTGACAATCCTTTGAGGGTGTTTTCCGAAAGCTATTGCATTATTTCGAGTATTTTTTGCTTCTTTGAGAGGATTCCAACGGAAACAGTATTTCTGCTTCTGGGTAATGACGTTTTCCGTTATCGTGCTTTGCAGAAAAAGTGTTTTCTACATCGTACTTCGCTTTCATAATCTATGCAATGTGGGAATATCAAAGGAATTAAGTGGTAGCACATGAGATACATTTATATTTGTAATTTATATAGTGTACATAATAAAGAGTATTTTATCTATCTATATATGAGGGATGTAACAAGAATGGTATAACATAACAGGATGAGTGAGAAAGTATGACAGGCAAGAAAGGGATGCAAGACTAATATGGACGAGGGTTCTTTAGAGACGTAACAACCGAAGTTCAGCGGGCGCGTTAATACATATCCAGTGACGCGATGGGTAGAAGTCGTCAAGTGCGGTGATTTATGGATGGCCTCTACTTCAGCAGCTACTGGTAGCATAACTAGCGCTTATAGCAGGACTATAGCTACGAGCGGAGCGACCGTACAAGTGCTGGAATTATTTGAAAACAGCCTTAGTAAAGGAATTTCCAGACACGGTCTACTGTGCCAAAAGTCATACGAAAAAGCCATATGAAATGATGAGTGCTCAAAAAAACAGAAGAACGAAAGTTGCATGGATTTTCTTCTGGTAATGATAGAGACGGGCAAGAGGGAAAAATTACGACTCTATTTAATACACAGTCGATGGTATCATATACTCAGAGGTGCACAAAACAATGTTATACGCCATAAGGAAGTACCTCGAGCTCAAGGATAAACTGAAGATTTACGAAACTATCACAGGTAAAATTAATCAAGAAAGACGTTAAGCCAGGCTGCCGAACTTGAATCACGACAAAAAATCAACACAATCACGATGTTACAACTGTGAGCTCAATCATATGTCGACAAAATGCCCCAATAAAATACAAGGCAGAAAATTGTACTGAAACTGTAATTCTGCTTCTGAGCGAAACGTTTTTTGCTGGTGTGCTTTGCAGAAAAGTATTACTAAAATGCTGTTGTCTACGTCATATTTCGCTTACATAATCTACTGTAATAAGTTGTTTTTAACATGTAACGGTTAGTTTTATATTAATATCAAAGGTATTCTGACGCAATTTCTTCTGCATTCAAAGAAATACGAAAGCTTTTTCCGTCCAAAAAAAATGCGGTTGCTTAGTGATGACAAACGAACAATCAGATAACAACCCATTCATTGATTTATAACGACGTCGACTTTCAATACGACACATGCTGAACAATTTCCTGAAAAAGAATATAAAAAGCAAAGCTACGTATATAATGATGTAAATTCTGACAAAAGAATGTGTAGCGTGTAGGCTGTAAAGGCGCCATAATACGATATAATTTCCCTTGGGACATGAATGTAGCTATTCTTATTCGAAGTGTGCCCAAAATGAGTATATCCGAAACGTGATGGGCAGTGCCATAAAAATATACCTACTATTATCACACGTAAAGACCATCTTTAATAAAAAACACGGTTAAATATTTTTATTGGTTCCTTTTTTACGCGGATTGCCATAAATATGGAAATGTTTATTAATACTTATGTGTATTACTGATACATACAGTAACGGGAATCACCTACTTAGATTTTAGAACTTGTGTTAAAAGAACGGAGGTTCTTTTAATGCAAGATCTAAAATCTAAGGAGGTGATTCCCGTTACGTTCGTGTATTACCTACCTGCGTGCCGACACCAGATAAAAATAAGCGCGACTTGTCACCAGAAGTACAATGTCTATGAAAACTTCATGGAAATTGTTCTACCGGTGTCGCGTCGCGAGACAAGTCGCGCCAGTCTGCACGAGCCTTGAGATTAGTAATAACTTTCAATCGTGATGATAATTGATTATTGCGATATTCCAAGCGTTCATATCAGTCTAAGAGGTCTGTGAGATTCTGTGAGATATTAAAAGTAGAGTCAGCTGGCTCTAACTGCCAGGATTGAGTGGGGGGATATTTAAGACATAGTAATGGTCAATTCGGATGGAGAGCAGTGGTGGCCCAATGGTAACCCAACTGCTCTCAAAACGGTGAAGGAAAACATCGTGAGGAAACCGGCATATCCTAAAACTAAAAATTCGAAAAAATGTGACATCTACCAACCCGCACTGGGCCCGCGTGGTAGATTACATTACAGCCGACTCTCTCTCGAAGAGAAGAAGCTTGTGCCCCAGCAAGAGAGACTCGTAAATATGGAAGAAAAATGTGAAGGGAACAATCGCTTCAAAAATTCAAAATCAAAGGGTTGAATTTTAGCCGGGGTCGCGGAAAGGTACCAAAGGGTTACCGAGGCCCCTGGCAATACAGGCAACGGAAGGAATACGGGTGGGTTTTAGTCAGTAAGAGTCTGTCACGCCGTCCCGCTCCGTCCAGAGCGGGAGAAGTTATTTGATGATTTCCCACGTAAAAAAAAAAAGGTTTGAATTTTAAAAGATTTATAATCAGGTTGGCACTTGCACCTCCCAAGTTTGCGAATAAAATAGATAGAATACATCACGCCTGTATTCCCCGAGGGTAGGCAGAGGTGCACCTTTAGTACACCCGCATTTTGCCAATTATATTTAAGCCCCCAGCGAGGTTGGGTTGAGCCTATTGCCATCAACCGGGCTCAAATCCAGACTCCGGGCTACTACTGTGAAATTCTTAATGGAAAAACCCAATAACACTTTGCCCGACCCGGGAATCGAACCCAGGACCTCATGCTCAGCAATAGCGCTTGCGACCACTAGACCAAAGAGGCAGTGCAAATAAAATATTCTAAAACGCCTAATATAACAACAGAGAACTTAACCTATTCGAGGCGAGATCCATAAATGTTCCTCTCAATTCTAAAGCTTATATGCATTACTCGACAAAGTACCGAACTCTTATTTCCGATAATCGAATCGACCCTAGGCGGGGTGCTAACATTATCAAACTTTTTCACTCGCTCTTACATCTTACTTTATCTTAATTCTTAAGTTTCTTTGTATGAATCGACACACGTCTTTTTTCTGTATGAATGGACGAAAGAAAACCTATCCCTTTCCAGGCGGATGCAAAAATTTTGGAGCTCGCTTCGCTCACTCTTTTCATTGTTAAGCTTTCCTACATAAGTTGACAAAGTTACTCCTTGTATGAATGGACAAACGACAATCAAAAATATCCGAGGTGAACTGCAAATATGATCGAGCTCGCTTCATGGAGCTGAAGATGCACCTCCATGAAAATAAACTTGCCGCGCCGGTAAGTTTATTGCCATGGTTGATTGTGTTCAAAGGCAAGGAATGGCCAAAATATATACTCATGAAGATAACATAATATATGAGAATATGCTATGATTTAAGTATTTAACCATTACATCGTAGTTACGGTAGAGAAACACTAGAACGTGAACTAAAATTAATAAGCAAATACTGTTGTACGAAAACGTTCTCGTCGTCGTCTCGAAGTAAATAGTTCTTGTAAAAAAGATCTTAAAATATCTTCTACCAACTAAATATGTTTTAAATACTGTCTTTAGGATACAATTCATTAAACCTTTTATAAATTGCCACATTCTCGCGAACAAAACTTGTTAATTCCTTTAACGTTCCACATTCCAAGTAAAAGCAGCGAGACGATACACTCAAGAAACATTCAGTTTGCTTACAGAGTACTTATCGCAGGCTATTTTCATAGAAATAGGATACTTTATCTTCCGACGACGTCGTGTGATTGATGAATGATGACATCAGCTCGACTTTATGCAAATTTTTTACCCTGTATCTACGAGGTGACGTAAACAGCAGCGGGCGGAATGGATTTCTAGAGATTTTGTTGAGATAATGCTAAATAGGTTACCTACCTACTATGCATTATCTGAACAAACCCATGTGGAATTACTAGTTATTGGAAGCAATAAGAGGTTTAAATAATTAAAAATCGGTTATGCTAATATAAAATAAAATTACTAAAACAGGAATACACCAGATAGGCATAGGCAACCTAAACCCTACTAGAACAGACCTCTAATCGAAGGAGAAGAAGCAACGAGTGCCACGCCATGGCGGAGTGACCAGCTGGAAGATATGAAGAAAAAGAAATACATATTCACTATCGTGTAAAAGATCTTTAAAGAGGAAAGAACAACCTCAGTTATACAGCATTTAGTAAAAAGTCAACTGAGCATTTCAAAACATTCTGCTCAAAGCAAGGAAAGGAGGACGTAACAATGTAGAACAGGATTTTCAAAAACACGACAAAACCTAGGAAAGGCTGGAAGGGATACAGAGGCCCCTGGCAACTCAGACAACGGAAGGAACACGGTTGGGTTTTAGTCAGTAAGAGTCTGACACACCCTCCCGCTCCGCCCAGAGCGGGAGAAATTATTTGATAATATCCCACCCAAAAAAAAGACCACCTTACACATTAGCAACGGCAACTGCACCTACAAGAGTAAAAAATCAGCAATCAGAACTTCTTCGCTGAAAATACCAACGACAACGCCCGGCCAAAGATAATCAGACGAAAATCGACGTTCATTGCCGACACCCAAAACGGCACAGGCTTGAAATGAACCTTAACAAAAACAAGCGTCCGAAAATGACTATCTAACCGCGGACTTAATATGCAATCAATTATATTGTAATCGTAAAGGTTGAATCGGCTTTTGGTGGTGCATTAATATGCATGAATGTATATAGTGCTGCTATAGTAGAGTCAACAGATAGCAAAAATATTATAAGATCAAGTGAAACTCAACACACTCACGATAATAATAAAACAAAAAGTCGAAAGGTGTCGTGGGACAACCAATTAGAACGGTTCTTTTCGCTGTATATTATGTATTATATAACAGGCACAATCAAATAAACATACGCTTGTAAACTCACAAACACACATACTACTTATAGCCAAAGTGTCGTGATGGTCAAAATGTTAAATTTTTTTCCGTCTGGCTCTCATTTGCCAAGTATGCAACTACGTTCCAATTTTTTTTTACATAAACTCTTGACGTCTTTGAAAAGGACTGATGGCTAGGATTTTAGATCGATACAAGTTTAAAAAGAAAATAATAATCCTGTCTGACTTCATGTCAGCCCTAAAAGAAACACGGGATGCAAAACCTGAATAACTCCAAAGATCAAGTAAAGCGGTACCAGAGCTCATACGGGTAAAAGCGTAAATTTCTCTTAATCAGCCAGCTTTAGAATAGATACCTACTCGTGCATAGGTACAGTAATGAATTACTACTGCCGTATGAATGACATGTACTCGTAATATCGATACTTTGAATCTCGATAAATTTCAACATATTGGTTTGCTCCTTCCAAGCGTGGTGCAATTACAACAATATTAAACGCGATATTAATTTGAGATCGCGAGTGAATGATAGCGTGACGGTTGACAGGGGGAATGGAAGAACAAAACGTGTTGCGCCAAGTGCGCCAACCCTAAGTATCAAAAGACGGGCAGAAAGATGATGACGATTAATTTGAGATCGTTCAATATACCTACTGGTAACTGACAACATAACTGGCACAATGTCATTGAGCCTTCCATTAAAAAACCGTCACTTGGGCGGTTTTTTAACGTGTCTGCCACGCACAATGAAAGTTTCCGTAGTTGGGATGAATTTATCGCAAGAACAAACTTAATATTGTGGTTGAAAAGTATTTTCCCCTATACAATCCAACTGCAAATCTAAGTTTGTACGAACAATATTGAAAGATTTCCCAACTTATTTTAATACCATAGACTTCTTATACGTTTTCCTGTAATCATTAAAGAACGAACTATAACGAGTAAAGAACTTTTTTCAAAATTTAAGGGTCGGAGATAAGTCCCTCCCCCCCTTATCTCTGAAACTAATGACCCTATTTATTTTAAAATTATTAAAAAAAAATTGGCCCTCACAACAAGCCCCTGCCATTTGATATGTCACACGGTTAGCAAAACTTTTTTTTTATTTTATATTTTACCCCCAAAAGTGATATTACTCATAATAAAAACTCATTTATTTACGATACACGTCCGTATTTGGGTTACAAAAATTTAAATGTGTACCAAATTTCAGCTTAATCGGTCTCGTAGATTCTGAGCAAATCGTCTGTGTCAGACGGACAGACAGTCAGACACGAGTGATCCTATCAGGATTCCGTTTTTTCCTTACGAGGTCCGTACCTCCAAAGGAGAGTAAATAACTCTTAATTAGGGTTACGTAACCCTAATTAAGAGTTATTACTCTCCTTTAGATCTTTGGCTCGATCTTCGACTGCTCTCATCCATCGGCGTAACATTCACAAGTAATAGTTGCCATGTTTATAAAGGGCAAGATGTTAATAATGCTAAGCCATAACTAGGCACAGACCAGCCTTTAAGAATTTTAAGTAACTACGCTGTAAAAAAAATACCCAGAAACAAATCAACCACCCAACCTAAACCTTCCTACCAGTCTAGCACCTCAGATTACTACAAGATAAGGATGACCTTTTTGAGGTCAAAGGATGGTTGCAACGCATGAAAATATATCTGGAAATCTCTCCGAAAATGCCGTGCAAATAGAGGTAAACTGTGTACGTAAACTAGTCTGCATTCCTTTGAGGATTACAGGCTTAACCGTTTTAAATTACCACTGGCACTAACTGCTAAACCATGCTAGATAATTAATTAGTAGGTTTTAATTAGGCAAATGCACTCCTTGGGGACATTGTTAATAAATTATAGTGTGTGCTTACTGTTGTTTGTTTACTTAATTTATGTGCCAAAAAGATACAATTTGCGTAGTTAGGTTTTATGGCAGAACATGTGCAAAGATTAGAAATATATGCTCTTCTCATCAAAAGTAGATATAGTGCCCTACAAAAGTTAGTCGGAATGAAGCCATGCTTCGCAGGAGGTGACGGCTGCCCATGCCCTCTCGCTCCGTACATCCTATTGTCTATGATTATATCCGGGCCAATTTTTTCTTACACATTTTTAAGTTTAGTTGTTAAATAAAAAACTTCTTGCCCTAAAATTCAGTTTAAGTATAACACTTCTGCAGATTATAGCGGAGAAAACTAATTATAAGGAGAAGAAAGAACAAGGAATATGAAAATCGAAATAACTTTATTCATAATCAGCCTATAATGTCCCCACTGCTGGGACACAGGCCTAATCTTTTCGAGAGGGAGTGGCCTGAAGGTAAATTCTACCACAAACCCAGGTTTGCTACCACAATAACTTAATTGCTGTAGGTAAATTGTTTAGAATCAGCCCGGAAGATGTCCGAAAAATAATAAAAAAGGGTTTAGAAAATCCTAGTCTTGCAGACAGATATCGGTGGCCACGGGGTACAATTATTCATTATGATCGGCGAGCAGTGCCAGTGCAAAATGAATCCAAAGAATATTGTACGAGAAACTAATGAACATCTACAAGATGCAGTAACTATATATATTTCTGCAACAACTATCAGACGACGCCTGCACAACGGTACCTAATTTTAGAGGCGATATCGCCAGAAAGAAACCTTAACAATGCTTAGAAGACGAAGATTAGATTTAGCAAAAAAATATTCGGACAGGCCACTGGATTTTTGGAAGAGAGTTGTATTTAGCGGCGAAGTTTGAAGTATTTAGAATTCGACGCCGGTAAACTGAATGGGGCAGCAGCAGCGATAACTCGTGCAATGACAAGAACGTGCAAACTACTTTTAAACACAACGGTGGGAGTGTGATGGTGTGGGGCTTATTTTCGT
This sequence comes from Atethmia centrago, assembly GCA_905333075.3. Taxonomy (NCBI): domain Eukaryota; kingdom Metazoa; phylum Arthropoda; class Insecta; order Lepidoptera; family Noctuidae; genus Atethmia; species Atethmia centrago. The sequence continues at coordinate 7,034,899 of HG995375.1, forward strand.
GGTATGGTGTAGGCCGATTCGAATAATTAAAAGCAAAATGACAGCACTGGTCTGTTGTGAGATTCTGCGGGACAATCTGACACAATCTGCCCAATCTGTAGTCTTTTTCTTATTATTTGACTTAATTATCTTTTTGTATGCACGTGCTTCTGTGACAAATAACTGACTCCCAAAAAGGAGGAGGTTATCGTCTGAATGTTTTTTTTTTGAGTATGGTGAGTGGCAGTTCTCTTGGTTCTTAACGGGAGAACTCCTCAACAATTAACGTTCCTGCATCGGGAAAACAATATTTAGTAAAAGGAGATGAACAGTTGACATTAGGCTATTGTAACTTAGAAGTAAAAACTATTTTTTTTTTTTACAAAAAATAAAATAACCGACTTCCAAGAAACCACTTAGCTTTTTCTAAAATAAAATAGCCTAAGATACTCATAAAATCAGCTGCATCAGCAGTAAAAGCCGTTTCGGAGATTAGCCGGAACAAAAAGACAAAAATTGTAAAAATTGTATTACCGTAATATACCTACTTTCATGTGCATTTAATAAAAAGCTGTTATTGCGACATAACAAACAGACAGTTACCTTTTTATAGATTTATATGTAGTATAGATCAAAACATTTGCAAATATTCATTCTCTCTTTTTGTCAGGTATTAAATGTTCAACAATTTCAACCACTTTTGGTAACGTGACCTTTTCAAAATCAAAAGTCATTTATTCAAACTAGGCTGAGGATCAGCACTTTTCGTACGTCAAAATTACATAAGACAGTCCCCCAAAACGCCCAACCTTCGCCACTTCCTAGTGCTTTAGCTGGGAAGAAGAAGTGGCCAACAAACTCCCCAGCAGCACAGCTGTCTGTCCAGTTAGAGAAAATAATGGATTCTATACAATAGTATGCAAAACAATTTACACCACGTGAAACACAAAACATTAAATTATTAGCCATATGTCAGCTAGCACACCACTATACCAACAAATTTGTTTTTATTACTTGTAATCATTCCACTTAAATGATTCTTTGGTGGAAATTTACTTTATTTCATAATAAACAACAAACAAACAAACAAACAAACAACAACATACCATTAGCTTTATTGTATTTCCCCATTATTTAATCATTTTGATCTCGTGCGGGACGAGATTGGTTGACCCATTTTTTACCGGGAATAAATTGACTAAGTACTCGTATACCTACTCCCATCACTGTGTCAGCAGCTTAACATTAAGGGTTTAATCTGCCTAGAATCACGGAAGGGTTAATCCGTATAGACTGTTTACGATCCGATCATAGCGGCCATCCATCAATCTGGCAAGTGTGACGTCACTCCTGACCTTACGCTAAATTACAAAGGGACCAGCCGTTATAATGTTCTATTTAAGTATACATAAATGGTTCAGCGCCTCACTGACTCACGGACAACGCACAGCCTAATGTTGAAATAATATTTTTGGTAGGTTTTACAGGAACTAAGTAGTAAAATCCATGACTAGGTAATGAATAGGTAATGTAACAACCTAGAATTTTATTTTAAAACTAATCACCGCATCGTCTGCGATGGTCGTAACTTTTTTATACTGAGCGAGTCATTCGTGTCCGACAATCCGAATTGTAGGTATTCGTAAACTAGCACAGGCATAAAACGAAAGAGCTATGAGCACTATAAGAGCTCAACATTACAAAAAGAATGGGAGCTACGGCCCGAAAATTCAGGATGGTGGCAGCAAAGCAGTAAAGGTACGGATTTTGCCAGAATTCTTTTAAAAAACTCACGATTTTCCCCGATTTTAAACTGGCAAGTGTCACATTTCTCAAAATCTCATCTTTTTCATCACTCGGAAAAACAAACGTGACCCTTGGAAGTTAAGTTTCTTCTTTCTAAACGTTAGGCGTCATCTCCACGGACGAGAGAATCACACTGTGCCTTCAAATTATCGCCGCGATGATATCGCCGTGTGGAGAATAAATCATAAAGTTTCTAACGAACGATCGTCTCGTCATGCCATCAAATTCAATATTTGACGAGACTATCGTCTCGATTTTCTCGCCCGTGGAGATTGCGCCTTATTAATACTACGGCTACATTGTCGCAATAACGCGAAATACACTTCGTGCGCTCTCTCTCGCACACCGCTCGACGTCTCGCTGTACAAAAGAGAGCGCGCGAAGCATAGATCGCGTTATCGCGACAATGTAGCCATAGCATAACTGCACTTGTAATTTGACAGTTAGCCGACAATAGAGGAATAACGGTTAGCAAAAGTACGTCCTAAATGACGTTTGTAATCTTGGCCATAGAGCTTGCGGATTTTTCCAAACGGGCACCTACGTGGTTAAAAGTTTGTATGCGAACAAAGCACGGGGAAAGGCTAGTGGTATTATATTGCTAATCTATTTACCACGGTTCCAGTTCAAGCCAATGGTTACGTGAGTCGGGTGCTAGGTACGATGGTGTTTTTCACAATGATTGGCAGTAATTGACAGTAGCAACGCGCTATGAATTTTGAGCAAGTTACAATAAATGTCCCGACTATATTTCACCGTCAGTCTAACTAACTGACGAGTTAATCTATGAAGTTACGTGTTATTTATCTATCGGTTATTTCCTTGAGATATTTCTTTGTCGGCGTTGTGTGGAGTGGAAGTTTCGAAAGCAACAGGAAACAGTTAATTCATAATGTTGATTTGGGATAAAGCTAAAAGTTGCCTTTTATAATAAATTACAATTTAATTTTACGAGTATGAGCTTTTAAGCTGGGTTTAGATGATTTATGATAAACAATATGATGATAAAACAAAAGAACTGCTGCATTGCTGCTGCATTTGTTTTCCAAAAAGCTTCTTTATAGTTATTACCATAAAGCTTCTTTACTTATGGTTATTACTATAGAGAAGCTTTTTGGAAAACAAATATAGGGCCGGGTTCTCATAATCAACCTACAATGTTTTCGGTGCTGGGACTCAAGCCTCAAGCCAAGTAAGAGATGTATGTATATGATGTATGGCGATCTGACTCTTCTCACCTAAGAGTCAGATCGCCATTTTGCCTAGATAGTATGTTTTTAATAAAAAACCTTTAATTATTTCATAAACAGTTTAGATCCCTGTTTAAACCATTGGTGCAAAAAAAAGCGTTTTACGCTATTTACTCATTTGCTTTGCAAATTCGAAAACCTGATGAAAATATTTTATTATTCAACGTAGCCATTTTATTTTACGCTCCATTTAGTGGTAGGTACGTGATCATCCATAAGAATGGAGCATCGATACTAATAATCGAAAACAAAAACCATGAGGCAAGATGAAGTAAATACCTAAAATAAAATGGAATATTTTGCAATGTTTTTAAGGAAATCGCCATTGGAAATACATAAAAATCACAGATACCAAGAAGAAGGGCGATATACAGTGGCGATTAACCTTTTTAACGCCACAGTCATGTATAGATGACAGACCAAAATGTGCCCAGCACGCCACGGTCACGACTACATAACAGATTTTAAGGAATAATTCGTAGCTTGGCGCCGAGGGCACGTCTGCTTTTTTGACGTGGCGGTCAATAGGGTTCAACAGTAGCAAGACTATTTCAATACATCTATTTTTTTTTATGAATCTGATACGAGTTTCATAGCGAAAGTCGTTCAGTATGACAGGTAGAATCACCCCCTTTTTTTTGGAGTGGGAAATAATCAAATAACATCTCCTACTCTGGGCGGAGCGGGAGGGTGTGTCACTCTTACTGACTAAAACCCACCCGTATTCCTTACGTTGCCTGTGTTGCCAGGGGCCTCGGAAACCCTTTTGTACCTTCCCGCGACCCCGGCAGGACGGATGCAGGTGACTAAATCGCCACCCTGTATTTATTAGGATATGTAGGTAGATGTAGGTGGAGATTTAGTCACCAACACAATCGTGAACACAATCGTCAAACCAGCTCACTCACTTAAATCAGCATTTAAACGACAATTGTGTTTCGTCGTAAGTTACAATTTTATCTCCAATATGATCGGCAAATCAATTTGAAAACAGTCGTAACTTTAATGCTCCATAACGTTTATAACCTATAACGACTAGTTGTACCGTCAGTGTCACACACAACTGGCAATTTCATGTAATCGGGACACCGGTGTCTATAGATTTACATTTTTATGGCGCAATTATAAGATTGACACAGTTTGAAACGATCGAATTTGCTATCCTAAGTAAATTTGTTTAGACGGAGGTGGTTTAATCTCCTGAATGTTTATCCAAGTTGTTTTATCTTAATTAGTTTAATTTAGGCGCGATGGACCAACCGATAGTTTCTGCTTATCTCCTCGTAGCCAGTCAATATTTGATGTGAAGTCAATTAATGAAATACCTTACGATGCTGATTCGTAGCCTTGGACATCAAAATCAATCAACAATCCAACAGACAAACGTCAAACAACGAACAATCCTTACCAATTCATAACACTGAACTAGTCAACCAAATAACAACTTGGTTCTCCCAATTTCAGGCTGATGCGTGACGAAGAGTGCAACCTACTCCAGAACTTGTCCAGAGAGGAGTTTCGGGAGTTCCGGACCCTTGTCATCGACATGGTGCTGGCCACAGACATGTCCTTCCACTTCCAGCAGCTAAAGAACATGAGGTCACTGCTGACGCTCGCGGAGCCTACCGTGGATAAGTCGAAGGCAGCCTCCCTCATTCTACACTGCTGCGATATTTCACATCCTGCCAAGGTGAGCTCATTTGATTGTATTATAGGTGACCAAGGAGAAAATATAGGATTTTGTCAGGGAGACGGGCAAAACCTTTGGTATATTTCATAGGTACCTGTCGATATTAAAACAAAATGAACATACATATACCATATGCCTAAGGCATTAAGTCCGCCTTTGTACTTAATTGTGTGCGAGAAGTTTAAATGAATAAATATACACAATATAGTACGAGAGCCCATGACCAAAATATTTGTTTTACTATCAAATCCGTATAAAATCGACAGATTTTTCTTCTGAATCCAAAAAAAACTAATTTTATTTTATTTCCGCTTCACGTCTGACCTGACCACATTTTCAATTAGGTATGTCCAAAAACATACCGAACTGTTTCATAGCAATTTGTCTGATTTCCAGAATGTATTTGGACAGATTTTAGATACCGAAAACACAATTTTCAGACAACAATAGCGTCACACGTGAGAGCATAATGATTAAATTAAAGAATGAGACATAAAAAACCCCATTGCAAACCGTCCCAAAATCTTGTTTCAAGTAGACATTGGTTAGTTAATGCGAATAAATATTTTTTCTGAAGAAAGTGTGAGTTGTTACATTTCCTGAATCCATTTCCCGCTGACCAAGATTATGTGGACTTTAAAAGAGGCTGTGACCTCTGAGTTTGTATCGGCTTTTCTTCTCAGAGTACCTAGTCAGATAGGAAACGCCGACTTCATCTAGTTTTTAAAATATGATTGACGTGTACAAGTGATTGTACAAACCTACATATAGGAATAAAATTATTTATCATTTAACATGATGCAACAAGATATAATCAAGTTCAAAAAATATGGATGTCACGTGATCAACTTTGAACGTTAATATTTTGGAAACGTGACACTTTATGGAGTTTGGTCTCATTACGATTTCTGTTCAAACCCAAACTCAACTCATTTATTGCAAATAAACCACAGGCACTTATGAATTGTCAAGGGTTCGGTCAGTCAGAAAGATGAAGCTAGTTTCCCATTCCAAAGCGTAGTAGGTACCTATGGAGAAGAACGGGCAAGAAACTCAACGGACGTTCTTTTAAATGAACATACCTATTATGGTTACAATATATTGTTTACATCATTCATTTTGAACATGTGAGAACGAAGCAAAACGTAAAAGCGTCCGTAATAAAAAGATTAACAAAAAAAAAAAACAAATTAAAAAATTAAAACAAGCCGTGGCAGCTAAGAGACCAGTGTCTACTGACGGCGCCCGTTCACGAACATAACGCATGGTTTAGCACCATTCAGCTCAACCATTTTGAAGGGAGCTAAATGATCCAACACACGCGCCACCATCAGCGAGACATTAGAGTGAGCACGACATACTCCCAGCCGCCAGGGCACATTCAAGTCAATGAAAGACGTACCCAGTAAATGGCAGCTTTATAGTAGTTACATACTGAGTAGGCCCAACCCGCACTGGGCCCGCGTGGTGGATTACGGCCCACTCCCTCTCGATGAGAGGAGGCCTTTGTCCCAGCAGTGGGAACATTATAGGCTGATTATGCATACTGAGTAGGTACTCATACAAAAATGTGCTATGCAACTATACAATACTAAGGGATTGAATTTATACAATGCAAAGATAGTTTTTTAAATCTTCAGCAGCTCCAACACTATTTTCAAATGCTAATCAGTTAGTTTTTGCGCCCTTGTGGAGCAGGACCAGCGCTGAGCCAAGTGATGTAATCGCCCAACTTATGCACTTATGCTTGGCTGCATAGTGTGCGTTTTATACAAGATTTAAATTTTGTTTCATTCAGTTGAAGTATGTGGGGTATTTTATTGTAACATTTTAAACAGTACCCCATGAAAGATGAGTCTACTTTAGCAATCCTGAAACCTGGTTGAACTAATTGGTCCCTATTACTAGTTACATAATTGTCTTTCACCTTTTACTAAAAACATGTAAGTAGGTACCTAGATTTTTCTTTACTTACATGATGCTTTTATAGATATGGTACGGTACCTTGTCATGATGTTAATTTATTTAAACAGCTCCCTTAGAGAGTCGTGCCTGCGATGGCCATATATGGTTCTGATGGGTCTTTTCTGCGGAATACAACTGCAGCCCATCCCCATACCTAGTAGAATAATGTACGGCATAATACTATGAAAGTATCTAAAATAGACTAGCTATGCGGTAGGAAAGCGACGAAACCTTGAGAAATGTAAATTTTAATATCAGACATATTGTAATAAAACCATCTGCCTATTTTTTGACATAGTAGAAATGGGCTCCCATGACACTGCACACCGATTCGGGTTCAGAATTATCTAAATTAACGATTTTATACGGTTTTGGCCGTAAAACGATGTGACATGGTGTTGGTCGTAGGCTCTCGTACTAATACCAAAAAGCATTTTATAAAAAAATCATTGAATGAGGCAAATTCATTCTTCTATCAAACTGTTACAGAGATGGGACCTGCACCACAGATGGACAATGAGCCTCCTGGAAGAGTTCTTCCTCCAGGGCGACAAGGAGCGGGATCTTGGGATCCCGTTCAGTCCACTTTGTGACAGAAACAACACCTTAGTAGCAGAGTCGCAGATCGGTTTTATCGAGTTTATTGTGGAACCCAGCATGGGCGTGTGTGCCGATATGCTTGAATGCGTATTGGGGCCTCTACATTCCAGTAGCAAGAACTCCACCAGTTCAGCTGAGCCAATCAATGAAGAAAGCACAGGTTCGAAGGACAGTAAGTATAACCAACCCTGCAATTTATTAGACTATACTCACGATATTTTGTTTAAGTTTTTAAAACACAGACTACCATACCATTTTTGGTTCTGACAATCTTGTGTGGAGAAAAGATTTATTTTTCAGATTTTTTTTTAATTTGAGTAGATAGTATTTTTAATAACATATAACTAGTACGTTATTAATACCTAATATTTTAATAACGTATACCTAGTATGTTATTTAAGATATTTTGAGTAGTTTATCCTGCAATTAGACAAAACGATATTTTGTTTAAGTTTCTACAACAGAGACTACCATTCTTTGTTCTGACAATCTCATGTGGAGTATAGAAATCATTTTATTGTTATCATGGCACTAACCTACTCTAACGTCATTTATTTATTTTTAAGTAGGTACAGATATTCTATTTCACGAAGTCCGTTCGGCTTTGATTGTAGTAGTGACGTATCCCGACAAGCGCGCTTGTGTGTGTAAAAGTAGGTAACGTTAGCAAAAAAATCTGATATATATTCAAGTCGAGATTTAATAATCTAAATAAAATTTTGGTTTTAAAAGTATACCTATACATTTTGTAAATAAATTAGATTAGGTTGCAATAAATACAAAAATATTAAGAATATGTAGGCATTTAATTAAGCATTGGTGTTACAGAATGGAAACGAAACAAGTAGGACTATTCAGTATTTTCAATCACTATCAGATAAATTTTCGATTTCCGATTCCGTTTTGCTGTCGTCAGAATCATCTTGTACATTGATTATAAATTCAAAATCGAGATCAAAATATTTCAAGTAGTCTTTTTCAATTTTTTCAACATGAGCACAAGTTTTTTGCCACGTTTCACTGCTAACTTGGCCCAAACTTTCATTGATCAGTCTTTCCGTAATCGTCATGTTTTGCTCGATATTTTTAGATGCGACATAATTTTTAACGATCCCCCAAATATTTTCAATCGCATTTAATTCTGGGTGATAAGGGGGAAGGCGTAAGACATCAAAACCCTTGCTTTTTATAAAATCGTCAATCTTGTAGATTACGTGTTGGGCTTTGTACTTCTTTATTGTATCGTACAATTCCAATTTAAGAAGAGATTCATCAAATGCTATACCCTTATCCCTGAGCCATTGCTGCATATCGGCTTTCTTTGTAGATTGCGTCGGTAGTCGTTCAGCCCGTGTGTTGTGATAAGATGCATTGTCTAAGACAATGACAGAGCGCGGAAGTAAATTGGGTAGCAACTTTTCATTTAGCCATTTTACATAGTTATCATAGCTCATATTTGAATGATAATCACCAGCTGTTGAGTTGGCCTTATAAACCAAGGAAGCATTTTCAATAAAACCATCCTTGGTTCCCGCGTGCACTAAAATAAAGCGAGTGCCTGTGCTAATTTTTTTTAAAAACGGAGTTCTTTCCTTTTTTTTTTTGCCCAGATGTTGTTTCGCACGTGTGTCGAAAGGACGTAGCTCTCATCGGTGTAGACAATGGGCCGACTTTGAGAGCGGTACTCTGTTATTTTTTTTTAATATTTTAAACGCCACATTTGTATATAATGACGCTCCGTCAAGACTTTACGGTTGTTCTCTGTTTTGCGCCACTTGTAACTTAATTTCAACGGTAACTTGCAAACAGTTTCTAAACAACCTTCGAATCCGATTTTTTCATTCAATGCTGTTCTTAACTTAGCTAATGTTGGAATTTCTTTATGGACAATATGGAAATCTTGTACAGTACTGCGAACCACATCGGCTGTAAAATTATTTATATCCACTTTATTATCTCGCTTTCTCCTTTTCTTCATAGGTGAAGTGAATTTTGATGAAGTGGATGGCAATTCCTTCTCTTCTTTTAATATTCTTTGAACTGTTTTTTGGCTCACACCCGTAGCTTCAGCTGTACGGCGAGTAATGTCTCGTAAATGAGACAAATCACAGTTGAGTTCCATTAATGATTTTGTAAATTATATTATATTCTTCTCGCAGAAAATGATAAACACTAGCTATCATGTTTCGACCCTAAAACAAAATGTAATCAAAATAATTAAGTAATATAAACTTTTTGTAACACAAAAAACATTCATTTTATAAATACTTCTATTGCTATATTAAGTATCTTTGTATAACATTTTAATTGAAAACGTATAAATAAATATTACCTCACTATGGACAAATCTTCTTCGTTTTGTTGCCATGCTGACCTTACTCCGTGAAACAATTTGGCGCGAACTAAAAACCACTACTGATCCGGACCGTGTCCCGATCGACACTGAGCGCTCTCGAGGTTACGCACACAAAAACAATGTGCATGTGCACGCTTGACAACATTCATAGCCAAACGGACTTCGTGACATAGAACATCTGTACTTACCTACATAATTAGTACGAATGTGGTCAGAGAACTCACGAACATCTACTTCCTATTACAGGAAATGAAAACAGCAACAAGTTCAAGATCAGGAAGCCGTGGGTCGCGTGCCTCAGCGACAACAAGAAGATATGGAAAGAGCAAGCTGCTAAGGGTAACTATATTTTATTTTCTAAATGCCCAAATGACGCAATATAATAATAATCCTAGGTAAAACAACCCCACTGAACAAAAATTCACAACCATGAACAGGTTTTCTTCATAGACGGGACTGAGGTGTAAACTTCTATTTAGGATAGATACCCATGGTTCGATCGACCACGGAATAATATGAATTCTTTTTTTTGGGATGGGAAAATATCAAACAACTTCTCCCGCTCTGGACGGAGCGGGAGGGTGTGTCAGACTCTTACTGACTAAAACCCACCCGTGTTCCTTCCGTTGCCTGTGTTGCCAGGAGCCTTGGTAACCCTTTCACTTTCCCGCGACCCCGGCAGGAACATGAATCTCTTGAAATTGAAATCATGAACTTGGGAACCTGTGGCTATTTTTCGGACATTAATTTTACCCTAGATTGGTACTCACAATATAAGCAACCTCACATTAGAACCCAAACGATGTAACGAGTAACAAAAAGCAAAAACATTTTCCAGATGCTGAGGCTCGAGCTAAGCAGGAGGAGGAGAACAACAGTGTCCCAGCGACTACAGAGGAATAATATTTAGCCTCATTTGTAAATACAGTTAGATCTAGGTGTTGCAACATGTTCTATTCATTGTTGAAGAAAAGCTAAAGCATACTACATAGGTAATAGGTATACATACGTGTGCAAGCTATATTATACGTTGCTAATTTATTAAAATATAAAATAGTTGTGTGTAACGCACAAATATACGACTTGGAAGCACAATGCGAAAAGCCTGGATGTATAAAGATTCTCTATGTGGAAGACAACATAGTGAGCTAATTCGAACAGGCGACGTACCGCTCAGCGGTACCGCCAGTAGTGTAAGTGATTCATTATTATTCGCTGCTAAGATTTTAGCCTAGCCTAAATATTAATTCTAAAAGTTTTGAAGATATCTCGTTAACAAGATTCCATTTCGAGAACACAGAACGATACGTATAAGTTTAGGGTATATGTGGTCCCAGAACTGTTCCCCGAAGAACCCTTGTAGTAAATTACTCGCAATCGAGTCTTGGCTGTATATTTGAGGATGAATCGATAGATAACACTATTTTCTACTCATAATTATGTGTAAAACTGTACTGAACTCATTTCAAATATAGTCGTTAAGAGCTAAATGTATCTGTAAGTAACTATACTATCAAATGCTGGTGACGGAGCAACAACATTAATTTATATAATCATAAACACATGTGCACTTCTCTTCAATCAAACACTTAACTGTAACTTAAATGTAGCTTAATATTAGTGTTAAATTTAACCCATAATATGATGAATACGCTTATTAATTTTAATGTTTCCGATTAAATTGGAGTCTTGATATTCTTGACCAAATGTTATTTAATATGAAATTATTTTCTAAATGATAACGCCATTTCAAATTCTAGTAAATAGGTAGATAGTACATTAGTAAATCTTCACGATACAAATTAAGATTTTTGTCTTTGTTATATACAACATAGCTAAGGATAATGTAGAAAATCTCAAACATTTATTGAATTTTAAAGCTCGTGCTCAAATCATAAGGAGTCGAACAGCTTTCTGTAAACATCAACTACCTATTAGATCTAGTAGGCTGAGAAGTAAAGGCGTCACAGCCAGAGGACGAACAGGAAATCTTAGCTAGGTTTAGACGAACATAACAAGCTTTTGTGGACAACCCAAAGTAAATGTACCGTCCTTCAACTAGAGTACTATAAATTGACGAACGGAATTAAACATTGAATTTATAATTACAAAGATATTAAAGGATTTTAGGCCAAGTGTTTACTCACAGATGCCAAATTTTCATCTAAAATCTGAACTGAATCTGCTTAACATAGGAATTTTTGTAACCATACAAAATGAATGTAAATTCAAAAACATTTCGAACGTATATCAGAGGCCTAGTTTTCCTGGTAGGTACGTGGGACCATTCTCATTGAATATCAAATCCAAAGAATCCATAATCATGATAAATTACGTCCCTATTTGATTTCAGGGATGGTAAGGATAGATTTATAATCCAACTGGTGACGCTTATCGTAGACAAATTTAACAATAGATTTTTTTATATATGTATATTTATCATCTATTTTAATTATTAGAGATTTATTAAATTCTGTATATTGTGCATTTAGTGTACCTACTAATAGTTCATAGGTACTAAATATTAAGGTTATTCAATATAGGTACATACCTACTTAATTTGAAATGTAGTCTAGTAATGCCATTCAGATTGGGGATATAGCTTTATAAAATTGTAGAGATTAGCATACTGAGCCTTATGTACATGAATATTAATTGTTGTTTCTGTATCATAGCTTGGAGCAGTACCTACATAGGCACCCTTGATAATGTAATCTGTCTTATAGAAACAACTTTTGTACAAGATATTGCTTTTAAATGTGACATTACAACATTCCGAATGTGTTTAGTAATCAATTGTCAATGTAATTAAGCTATTTAACCGCTCAGGCCCGTGGCTCAATAACGTCATCTCTCAATCTCAAAAAAAACTTTTATATTCGATAACTACTTTCAAATCGCGCGCCGCGAGGGCTCCTATTCGGAGCCATTGGGGCTTTATCGGTTAAAGACCTGTACACTGCTACGTTTTAAGATAGAAAAATATATTAATAAAATAGTACCTACCCACAAAACATCAAATATTTTTCACACAATGTCCTGCTTACATAAAATATTACCGATAATACTTCACACTATTAAAGTTAAATATACTAAACTAATTCATAATAATATTAATTGTACGTATAAAGAAACGTTATTTATAAAATCGAAGTAAAAATCCTAAACTTTTCTATTATATTATATCCCACTTGATAAAGTATGAAATTAAAATGCAATTGCTAAAGATAATTTTCTATATATATATTATAAGTACCTATGCAATGTTTTATCGTATAAAATCACAATAATTTTATGTAAACAACACAAAGATCTTTGTATGAAACTGCATTTTCTCTCTAATAAAATGAAATCTCAAAATCAAATGGTTTTTTATCAACTTGACAGTCTTTTTCTACATATTATGTAAATAGATTTAAACACCTTTTAGTTATGTGTAAATTATGTGTAAAATAAAATAAAGATTTTCGTAGACGAAATGTTTACTTTAATACCCTTAGATAATTAATTTATAACGATTATACATGAGGCATGAAAGTCATGCATGATGCATGTTCTTATATTTCTAAGAAATAGAAAAAAATATAAAAATGGTCATTCAAAATGTAAAATGATCAGAGAAATTTAAAGATGATTTTCAAATACCTTTTAAATGATACTACTTTAAAGGTACTTGACATAATTCGCCGACTTTAGTGACACTGACAAGATTAATACAAATCGACTGAAGTAAGAATCAATCGGCCCACGCGTTTGGACTCAAGTCGAATTATGAATAACTGGAGTATTCTGACATGTGCAAGCTGTCAGTTTGCGTAATAAAATGGTCATATTATTATTTATTGTAATGGTGATCGTTTAGTTTTATCGATACATATAAGTGTAAAATAAATGTATAATAATAATAAGTGTAAAAGTCTAGAATACAATGAATATATCCATAACATTTAACTAAGTCACAGCTAGTACATGTCACATTCCTTCAGTGAATTAATAATTCGACTTTAGAGCGTCACAAAGGAACCTACATACATATAGGCTGATAAACACACTACCCTCCTTTGCATCGTGCAGTCGGGTAAAAAGGTCATGCAATAAAGATCTTTGCTTAATCGTAATATTTTAAGCCTATGTATTATAGTAGGTAATGGCTAGCTTGATAAAATGATTCAGATTATATTTAGATGGGAGGAGGTTATAAATTAGGCTTTTCTAGCCGACCTTTAGCAGTTGTCACAATTTTGACACTTGCTTAATTCAAGATCTATGTATTTCATTTCAAAGTTCGCTAAACAAAATAAAAGAAGGATGTTTCATCAAATACACACTTCAAGTTAAAATATCTTTGAAAAAACCGACAGACCACAATCAGCTTATTTGATTACTTATAGATTTTTAACTTACTAGTGAATTTTCTATGTGATGTTGAAGCAAAAATTAAAATCCCTTTTTGTTTCCAATACATGACATAATTTGTATGAGATGTCTGACATAATGTATGATATATTTATGATGAACACACTGACTCGCTGGTGAGTATCTCAGTTTCCTAAAAATACATGATAAAAAAAAAGAAATCTAATGACACTATAAATTGTCCCACCATATTTAATGCTATCTCTTAGCTGTATATGAACATATTAACTTTTATACTTATTACCTAGTAGTACAGCAGAATAGGGATGATGACAATTTCTTTTTTGCCTGTCAGGTAGGTACCAAGATTATTAAAAAATATTGAAAGTGTTTTTTCTACATTACTGATACATTGAGTTAAAATATGACCTGATGTCATGCCTTGATGGATTTTATACTGAATTGTGACATAGCGAGCCCCCACTGAACTTTAATGCTTTTTAACAGTCAGTAAGTCATTTTTAGGGTTTTGTACCCAAAGGGTAAAACGGGACCCTATTACAAAGACTCCGCTGTCCGTCTGTTACGAGGCTGTATCTCATGAACCGTGATAGTTAGACAGTTGAAATGTTCACAGCTGATGTATTTCTGTTGCCGCTAGAACAACAAATACTAAAAAACAATAAAATAAATATTTAAGTGGGCTCCCATACAACAGACAATGGTACGGAACCCTTCGTGCGCGAATCCGACTCGCACTTGGCCGGTTTTTATTAATAGTATTATGATAAAGCAAAATATATGACTAATATTTTTTTTATTAAGTATGACGATGGATTAAATAGGATTTCTTTTTTCTTACCCTTAGGATTTCTTTTTTCTTACCTCATCCCTATTACATTGCAAATCATATTTGCAATTGAAAATTATCAAAGGCACATCAAGCAGTTAATATACCTACATAGTTTATATTGACACTTACAAAATGCAATAGGCTTTCTAAAAAGTATCACAAATACATTAACTTAATATATATTTATGACTCCTACCAAATATATTGATCTGTATGGATAAACCTCGGACGTCAGTTTTCTGTCTACTACAAATGATTGTACCTTCAATAACATCTCCTTTCTTCACCTCCTTACAATCTCTGAAATAGAAAACTGTTTGCTTCCAATGCGTTGGTGTTTTGTGAGGACCAGTTGAAAACTCTACAGCATGTGGCAGATCAAAAAACGTATCAAAATAACCAACAATTGAGGTCAAAGCACCATCTTTTACAATAGGAAGTTTAAAGTCAGACGTAAAGTCCATGACATCAATTTTACATGTGTTAATATCAATCTCCTTAACAACACAAGGTTCTGATATTATATTTTTAGATCCAACTATGTCAATACTTGCTTCCCGTACAACTTCAGATTTCATGCAATTCATTTTATACCCATAGACATCTGACCAGTATTCAATTAGTTTTTTGTGCGTATCTACATCACCGTTAGCAATAAGGCTTATATTACATCTATTGGGTAACAGCAGTCCACCTGGTTTTAGGCAGTGATCTCTTGCATAAATAACACTGTCTAACATGCCTTCAAACAGCAAAAAGTATCCCATCCATTCAGAGACAATAATGTCAACCTTTTCATTTAACTTGGTATCTTCAAGTCTCCCTTTGACTAATTTAATAATATCCTGAAAATTATTTTCTCTAACAATATCTATTGCATGGTATATAATTTCTGACTGATCTAATGCATAAACCTGTTTTGCTCCAGCTGTTGCACAAAACATTGATAAGATACCGGTACCACAACCAAGATCTAGGACAGTTTTATCTTTCAATGTTTCCTTGTTTTTCAGTATTGCATCTCTATAAGATTCTGTGCGGATTTTGTCTGAAAGCATATCATAATGGATACCAAAATGAGCATAAGTACTAAAGTAGCCATCATCCATCTCTAAGGGAACACTTGCTACACAATTTAGTTTAGTTGAGGGTTCATCATTGCTTTTGCATAATTGACCACCTTCTACCAAGGTTTGCATTGAATCCTGCATCGTCTTGATGTCTTCCTTTGCATTCTTCAGAAATGTAGCACTCTCACTTAGTTGTTGCGTTAAAAACTGTATTGTCCTTTGAAGTTCAGTGAAGTGTGCCTCTGATAGGGTTACCAAACCATTCTCCACATTGGCATGGTATGTTTTAGGTGAACTTGGCTTGTCAGTGAGCCCATCAAAGTCATACATAAGCCACTCATCCTGCACCACAGGCTGAAAGTATTTCTCGTCGTCCCACAAGGCCTTGTTGGTGTTAATTATAACCTCCGGGGTGGGTTTATGCGTTCTGATATAATTTATTAACTTGATGAATGAATAGCAGTCCATATTGAACTTTAATTTAAGTTCGTTCAAATCAAACTTATGGACGGACTTGCAATGCGTAATTCCTTCTTCAATATTCGATAAAACGTTAGGACAAAATAGGCATGTTACCGTTGTATCGTTAGTTTCCATTTCTTGCCAGTCGTCGTCTTCGAAATTGTCCTCGTCACTACTGAGGTCTGGAACGTCCGACATTGTTACGTTTTGTCAGTCTAACACTGGTAAATCCTTTTTAACTTTAGAGTTAATTCACAAAATTTAAGATTCGCAAAATAGGAACATGTGAGGCTAAACTGTCATTGAGATCAGAATCAGACATTGATTTTAGATGTCATTTCTCTTTGTCTCGCTGCCGGGCTGTCAAAATTATTTACGTTCAAAAAGTTAGGAACAATTTATCTATATTTTTGGTTCCTTCAAAATAATGTTTTTAGAATAATATTTATTATTCTATCTAAATTCTAATAATATTTTTAGCAAAATCGAGTTAAAAGTTGGAATGATTATCTTTTTTTTAGAATAACTCGAATGAATACATGGCAGTCTTTCTCAAAAAAAAAAAAAATAAATCCATCGTTTAAAATTAACTGAAAAAAAAACAATGTTTTAGTTTTCGTTTTTGACTTAGATTAGGACAGTTTCATTTTTAATGGTTTCAATTATTTTGACAAACACTATTTAATCAGGTATAACTTCCCGATTAAATACTTATAATTATTTGAAAGTTAGGTTTTGTTGAATTTTAATTAATAAAGACTAGTAGCAAGATTAGATTAGTAGAAAAAAAATACTTTTCACATTTGCAACCCAAGAAATCTGTCTTGCGCACGACGGGCGGCGCGAAAGTTTGTTTTTGTTCCGTTGCCATGGTACCAGTTTATAAAATAATTTAACAACAAAGCTGTAAAGGAAATATAATTGTAATCGAATCATCATGAAATTAAAAATATCAACTTTCAAAGAACCTAAGCATACTGGTGTTGTTGTTTGCGTTAATTGGAATAATACCGAAGATGTATTTTCTTGTGGGTACGTAAAAGTTCAGTGACCAAAATAAAGATGTGACTGGGGCGGACTGAATGATAAATTCTCCTTTAGCACCTTTGTTTTGTCATATTATTATCATAATAAATCGACCGTACTTTGTGTATAGCTAGGTGGTAACCTAGCTATACACAAAGTACGGTCGATTAATTAAGAGAGAGGCCTATCCGGCAGCAAGAGCGCTGGCCGGATGGCACGACACGCCTGCATCATCCGTCGCGCTCTTGTCACCACCGGGGTACTTTAGAACCCAATGGCACGTGACGATGGGAAGAGGCCAGACGGAATGACCATAATGCCGTGAAAGTTGGATATGCCTTTGGTGTTTTTTTGGGTGGGAAATCATCAAATAACTTCTCCCGCTCTGGGCGGAGCGGGAGGGTATGTCAGACTCTTACTGACTAAAACCCACCCGTATTCCTTCCGTTGCTTGTGTTGCCAGGGGCCTCGGTAACCCTTTAGTACCTTCTACCGAATTTTTTGATGCCCAATGAGCTCCTTCCCCTTTTTTTGTTTTTATTATATACTTGTACATACGACCTATGTATATTTTAGTGTTAGCTTGTGTATTTTAATGAGAGAGGTGTTTTATCAAGTTTTATCCTACGGCTACACTGTCGCGATAACGCGAACTACACTTCGCGCGCTCTCTGTTGTACAGCGAGACGTCTACCGGTGTGCGAGAACGAGCGCGCGAAGTGGAGTTCGCGATATCGCGACAATGTAGGCCCAGCAGTACAAATAGAATTCGAACAAGGTAACGTTTGTAATCAGCCTTTATAAAACTTTTGCAGAGACGATCACAAACTCTTGAAATGGAACCTAGTAAACAGCGAATGTATGGTAGTCACAACATTTACTGATGATTTTTATCCGAATGACATGCATTTGTTTCCAAAAATCAATGTTGGCGGCAATAAACATCAACACGATGTGATTCTGATTTCGACAGCAGATGGCAAGTGAGTGTGATGTTTTACAAATACAAAACACGGGCCGGATTTAGGGCAGGGCAACAGGGGCACTGGCCGGGGTCTCCACTAAGAAAGGCCTCCACAATTTGTTTTTTTTTAGGTTATGAAAATAATACATCCTTTGTGTCCTTCAAAGAAAAAAGTTCACAATCACAAGATACGTTTTTAATTTGTTTTTTTTTTCATCTTTTCCACTAATTTTTCGGGGGCTCCACTTCTTGGTTGTCTCCACTTACTGGTTTCTTAAATCGAAATAGGTACCTACCCTACGCATTGAATAGAATAGGTACGGTTTCTCGTTCTCATTCATTTATTTTAATATTGTTGTAGGTTCCATATAGTTAATCACAACGGTCGTATAGAGAAATCAGTAAATGCCCATCAGGGAGCTTGTCTCATAGCACAGTGGAGTCCCGATGGAGCTGGACTCCTGACAGGTAAAAAATCTTTTAACTAAACTTTGAAACAAAATCTTCGGCATTGTAAATTTCAAGTATTTTTCACTTTTCAGCTGGTGAAGACGGTTTCGTCAAAGTGTGGTCTCGCAACGGTCTGCTGCGGTCGACCATAGTTCAATCGGACGTGCCATGTTTTAGCGCCGTATGGAGTCCAGATAGCAGTGCTATCTTACAC
Organism: Atethmia centrago; assembly: GCA_905333075.3. Taxonomy (NCBI): domain Eukaryota; kingdom Metazoa; phylum Arthropoda; class Insecta; order Lepidoptera; family Noctuidae; genus Atethmia; species Atethmia centrago. The sequence goes on from HG995375.1 coordinate 7,053,940, forward strand.
ACGAAGGGGAATTCGCTCGTCATAAAACAGCTGAATTCCAGTAATAAGATTACGAAAGTAGGTACCTACCTTTTTTTTTTGGGTGGGAAGTCATCAAATAACTTCTCCCAATCTGGGCGGAGCGGGCGGGTGTGGCAAGACTCTTACTGACTAAAACCCACCCGTATTCCTTCCGTTGCCTGTATTGCCAGGGGCCTCGGCAACCCTTTGGTACCTTCCCGCGACTACCATTGTATTCTGGTAAAAATACTGTCGCGGTTATTGTGGTAGGAATTATCCAAAAGCTGTTGTTTATAAACTCACAGTAGGTGATAAAACGCAGTCGGACTAGTGGAATATTTATAAAATAGTAGAAATTCCCTGTGGCTATTAATTTTATTTACCTATGACTTAATTTAAATTATTGTGCATTAATAATATTTTCTCTTTCAGTGGAAAGCACACGAAGGCCTTATCTTATGTATCGCATGGAATGCCAATAACAATTTAATTCTGTCTGGGTCTGAAGATGGATATTCTAAGGTACCTAATCAAAATCTACATCAATAAGTACATGGTTGTATTTGAGTACCCATTGTAACTTTGTAAGTGAGAGTGTACTTTCCCTCAGATTTGGGACACGTTCGGTCAGCAAATTTCGGTGAGCGTCAAACATGACCAGCCTATCACAAGTGTTAGCTGGTCTCCCGCTGGTGACATGTTCGTCGTGGGTAGCTACAACCTTATACGTCTGTGTAACTCTAATGGGGTAAGAATTACCAAAAGGTTTTTTATTACCGAGGGTTACTTGGACAAGGAGACCACTTTGCTAGTTCCTCAGCTTGTCATAGTAATTGCCAATTAATTCCAGTGGTCTCACTGCCTCGACCGACCGTCAACGGGCAGCATTTACAACGTAGCCTGGTCTTCTGATGGTACGCAGTTGGCAGCCGCGTGTGCAAACGGACATGTATTGTTCGCTCATATTATTGATCGGTGAATAGCTTTACGTTTTCAGATAACTTGATTCCAAATGAAAAGCTTTTCCAAAACTGAGGTTGCGATAACTTTTTTCAGAGAATATACATGGAAGAACTTCGCTTGTAACCAAGTAGGTCGGAAAGTGATCGCTATAAGGGACATTATAAGTGATCAGAGTGACCAACTGGACTATCCAGACAGAGTCATACAAATTGCTCTGGGCTTCAATCATATGGTCATCGCAACGGTGAAGCAGTGTTTTATACACAAGCTAACGTCGTGGAATACACCAGTGACGTTCGATCTCAAAGAAGGAACGATAAGCATGATATTGCTTGCCGAAAGGTAAATTCTGGAACTTTTCAAAGCTTCAGGTCTTTACTAATACTTTGGATTCTCACAAGAGATTTGCTAACTAAACTAAGATCTGTAATAAGGCTGGTTGTCAGGTTTTTAGAACAAAATACCAATGAATTATATTGCTCAAGTCTTAAGGAAATACAAATAATATATTTTCAGATGCATATGCATAGTAGAAAGAGCTGGGCTATCGGTGTACAGTTATATGGGCCGACTACTGGCCAGTCCCCGTTGGGGTGCCCGACCAGAATCTCTAGGACGTGCTGCTGTTTCGTTGGGACCTGATGCACTAGCTGCTATTGACCAAAGTGATAGAAAATGTAACGTCCATTTTCTTTTTTTATCTATAAACAAAAGCTAACAAACACCGTTTATTTGATGATATTTATTTATTTGTAATTATCTTCATCAGTGATCCACGTGTTCGATCTACCCACTGGTCTCATAGTTCGAAGCTCAGCAGACAATACTGTGACAAAGCTGACGCACAAGATGACAGTATCCAGCATCGCGCTCAGTCAAACAGGGCCCATAAATGAAAGGCAACTAGCTTTGTTAGACTATAACAGGGATCTGTATGTCGTTACTGTTAAGGATAGCAAGCCCAAGTTCGTCAAATTAGGTGAGTGTATTGTTCCTTAAGTATTGCGTCAATAGTACTGGGGGGTAACCATCACCTCTTATAGCAGTATTATTATAATATTACTTTACAGTGGGAAAGTGATGGAGCTATACAGGACTTATAGCTCCATCTCTTTCTCACGCTGAAGTAATATTGGAATAATACTGCTATAAGAGGTGATGGTTACCCCCCAGGCCCTTAGTGAGTGAGCACACAATCAGGAAAAGACACGATTTCTCGGTTTTAAGTTAACTCATCTTACAGGTTCCTAAACAAGTCTATCGATAAAAATAACTAGCTAAAAATAATCTCACAGCCTAATATGTCATAGACGTTGTTATAATATCGACTCAGTGCCTCTTTATTCGCTTATTGCATAACATTAATATAAAACCGGCCAAGTGCGTGTCGGACCACGCACAATTAAGGGTTCCGTAGTTGGGATTACTTGGGAAGAATTTATTCCAAAAACAAACTTAACATTGTAGTTCAAAAACATGTATAAGTACATACATACATCGATATATGCCACGGTCAATTCTCTACCGACTATTTCTCGTTATCTTATAAATCCCACTTAGCTGTGATAGTTTTCCTTTTAATTTCATTATATTAGGTTGGGGATAAAGTCTTTTCGCATTATAGTATGTGTGAACTTGTAATAAAATCTCTTTGGGTATACTATTTGTATCTGGCTGGTTTTGGTATCATTGAAAGTTTAAATTTTAAAGAACACAATTCCAAATTCAAATTAGGAAAATGCGTGATTTTCATTTGTTTTTCGTACCGTCAAGATAAGTGAATCTAATGAAGAAATTTGATACATTTTAAAATTTTACTACAAAAACGGCAAAAATGCAACGCAAGCCACGAAAAAAATTTGCGTTGTTTATGGACCTAGTGCAGTGTCTGTGAGAGTAGCAAAAATTTGGTTTAAGCGTTTTCAATCCGGAAATTTTGATGTCAAAGATGCACGTCGCTCTGGTCGCCCTATTACGAATAAAATGGATGCCATTTTTGAAAAAGTGGAGCAAGATCGGCATATCAGTAGTTACGACGTAGCTGAAGAACTGGGAATTGACCACAAAACAGTTTTGGCGCATTTGAAAATAAACTGGGTACACAAAAAAGCTCAATATTTGGGTACCTCACGAGCTCACTGAAAGAAACCTAATGAACCGTGTACTCATTTGTGATTCTTTATTACGACGTAATGAAACCGAACCATTTTTGAAGAAGCTGATAACTGGTGATGAAAAGTGGTTCACGTACGACAAGAACGTGCGAAAAGGTCGTGGTCAAAGGCCGGTCAGGCTTCACAGACTGTGGCGAAACCCGGGTTAACTCGCAACAAGGTGATGCTGTGTGTGTGGTGGGATTGGAAGGGCATTATTCATTATGAGCTGTTACCACCAGGCAGGGCCATCGATCCCGAACTCTACTGCGAACAACTGATGAGAATAAAGCAAGAAGTTGAGTGAAAGCGGCCGGAATTAATCAACAGAAGGGGTGTGGTTTTTCATCATGATAACGCTAGACCTCACACATCTTTAGCCACTCAGCAAAAATTAAGAGAGTTTGGCTGGGAGGTGTTAATGCATCCGCCGTATAGTCCTGACCTTGCACCTTCAGTTTTCCACCTGTGTTGGTCTCTTCAGAATTCTTTAGGCAGTGTCAGGTTAACATCACGAGAGGACTGCCAAAACCACTTGTGCCTATTATGTAGTAAGTACTGCCATGTTTTTTTCACATCTCCATAAACAACCATTTAACTGGCAATGGGGGGACACTTGTCACTATCAAAAATTTGCACTTTAATGCTTAATATTACGCAAGTGGATCCAGGAATTGAAAAGTGGTGTTCACAGACCCGCAATATTTTTGAACGGCCTATCCTTCGATACCTACCCCATACCGTGGGGTAGACGAGAAAAAAAATATCATTCCCACATCACGTGCTACGTGCTACCTACTAAGCGTCTCTGAGCTACAGCGGGGACAGACAGACAGACAGACATGGCGAAACACTACAAACCCTAAAAAATAAGTAAAGGAAAGGTCAACTTCTTAATTTATGTTACCAATTTAAGCTGATTGTTTAACCTAGGAGTTTTGGGCAATTACAGATTTAGAATCAAAGGTATTGTAAAAAATTAGAATGACGCGTTGTTTGGTGTGGCAACAGGTTCACTGAAATCCCCAAGTAATAACAGATCTAATAATGTAAATTTTTTACTTATCGAATTGTTTATTGTGTTTAGGTTTTATTATTTTTCCAAATGTAGAATTAGGTCGGCTTTCAACCACCCAAAAATTTTCAAAAATTGAAAAGATTATGCTTAGATGGTTTGGTCATGTTCAGAGGATGAATGAAAGGCGACTAACAATAGGTATTTACAAGGCAGATGTGAGTGGAAATGTCGGAAGGGGACGCCCCAGAAAAACATATACCTAGTGACCTCATTAATGATGTTCTTCAAAAAGGTCAGGTGCGTAGTACTCGCAACCGGCGTGCGTGTATGACCAGCAGGCTTAGCATGACGCTTTCTATTTCTTCGAACAATAGACACGGCTCTTTCTATACAAAGTGACATTTCTTTTCTCCTTTTTTTACATCCCGCCGTAGAAATCCTTCTACATACAAAAGGACCTAGACAAAGATCGTTAGAAACGAAAGACAAAATGACAGATTGTAGAAGGATTTCTACGGTGAGATGTCAAAAATGATGAAACGAAATGTCACTTTGTATAGAAAGAGCCGTGTCTATTCTTCGAAGAAATAGAGAGTGTCATGCTAAGCCTACTGATGTATGAACGTAAACGAAGCAAAAGGAGTATGTAAGGAGCGTAGCAGGTGGCGTTCTATAGTTTCTGCCTAACCCCATGGGAAGAAGGCGTGAGTTTATGTATGTATGTATGTTCAACCACCCTGGATTACATCTATCTTGGAAAACTGACTGTTGTCTTTCCTGCAGGCTATTATTCATTAGTGTTTTAGCTGCAACAGCCTCTTATCACACTAATCCTGACCTAAAATTAGATTTTTTTGCCAGGTTCTCAAATCCTAAGTATATGCTGGAGCTGCGAGACGGAGCTTCTGGTAGGCTTGCGTGCTAGCTCTGTAGTAGCCTGGTGCTGTCCACGGGCAGCTATGCAACCTGACTGGCTTGCTCTCACCACCGTCAGTAAGGATGTCGTGTTGGTATCCAAGTTTCTACGTTATAAACCGATAAAAAATCTCAATAATTGTGTTATCATTATAAAATTGCTTTCTAGGGACCTGGGAAGGAACCCCACAATTCTTAGTATTGAAGATGGCGTAGCACATATATGCCGTGGCAATGGCTCAATATTACACCTGTCTATTGCCGTATTCCCTGAAAAGTTACTCAAACATGTAGTTGCGAACATGTGGCAGCCAGCCCTCCAGGTACCTAAGCAATTCTAAAGACAAAGAAAAAAACAAAGATATTTATTCGTCGGATATGGTAGGTACAAAGTTGGTTATCAGTGTTATGCCCAGCAGGCTTAGCATGACGCTTTCTATTTCTATGACGAATAGACAGAGTTCTTTCTATTCAAAGTGACATATCGTTTCTCCATTTTTGACATCGCACCGTAGAAATCCTTCTTCATAAAAAACCGGTCAAGTGCGTGTCGGACAACGCACAATGAAGGGTTCCGTAGTTGGGATTACTTGGGACGAATTTATTCCGAAACCAAACTTAACATTGTAGTTGAAAAACCTGTACTCCCAAACATCGATATATGCCACGGTCAATTCTCCAACTGCAAATTTAAGTTGAGCGACTATAACTCGTTAACTTGTAAAGCCTACTTAGCCGTGATAGTGATCCTTTTCATTTTTAATTATATGTACTACTGCCATGTTTTTTTCACATCTCCATAAACAACCATTTAGCTGGCAGGGGGGGGGGGGGACACTTGACTCTAACAAAAATTTGCACTTTAATGCTTAATATAACGCAAGTGGATCCTTGAATAGAAAAGTGGTGTTCACAGACCTGCAATATTTTTGAACGGCCTATCCAACGATACCCCACACCATGAGGTAGACGAGAAAAAAAAATATCATCCCCACATTACGTGCTAGGTAGGTACGCTATACTTATGCCAAATTACAGCTTTCTGGTACTAAGCGTCTTTGAGCTACAGTGGGGTCAGACAGACAGACAGACAAACGTCTGTCTGTCAAACAAGGAACCCTAAAACGGACATAGACAAAGATTGTTAGAAAAGAAAGACAAAATGACAGATTATAGAAGGATTTCTACCGTGCGATGTCAAAAATGGAGAAACGAAATGTCACTTTGTATAGAAAGAGCTGTTTCTATTCTTCTTAGAAATAGAAAGCGTCATGCTACGCCTGCAGGACACAACCGCCGCTAAAAGCGGCATACGAATATTTAACGTAGAATAGGTATTAAACCTACAAAACTTATATATACTGCTTTTACTCTGCAACCGGTTAGACTGGAACGCAGACTGGCTGAGAGGCAGAGAGGCTGGCTAGGCAGATGATGATGAAGACTAATAAAATAAGAGGATTTGTAAGCGTCATACTAAGTACACCTAATAAAATATTTTTAGCTCTGTCGCACCGTTGAAGATGAGACACTTTGGGCGTGCTTGGCGGTTCTTGCTTGGCAGCATCATCAACTACCCGTGGCTGAAGAGGCGTTCGCATTGATACGGCAATATCATCAAGTCTGCTATATTCAACATCTTAGAGTAAGTATCAATAACGTTAAAATATGAAGGTGTAACAAGGTTCCTGCAAGGGGACTTTTATAGGTATCTGCGTGGTCAAAACCTTAGTCTGTAATGGCTTTTTGTTTCCTTTTCAGAGTAACATACCGGAAAAACTGACGACTAATAAGTAGATTTTTATCCGACGAGTATACAGTATGCATGTGTGTATGTCTATTTCTTTGGCACGCTCTGTAGCCTAAACGGCTTGATGGATTTTAAAATAAGAGGTGTCGTTAGATTCGTCTTCATTGTGGAAGTGATACCTATAGGCTATATAATATTTAAATAATCTGCATCTGCATCTGCAAAAACAAAAAAGGGAGGTCTTTTTTTAAATAAATTACAACAATATTGGTATCAAATACTAGCTAGTAATGGGACAATTACAAATATACCTATGTATGTATTCAGCCTATAATGTTCCCACTGCTGGGACACAGGCCTCCTCTTTGTGAGAAGGAAATACATATATATATAAATAAAACTAAAAACCATGAAATAAAATAAAATTATTTAAAAAAACAAAAGACCCGACTGCTAAAACACTGAAAAGAGAAAAAACAAGCATTATAATCTATAGAATTTTGGTATCGCAGGCGGGACAAACAAAAGTTACAACATATTTCTGGTTATTGGTTTGTTGGCCTGCGATACCAAAATGCTATAAGTAGATTATAATGCTTGATTTTCTCTTTTCAGAGTGTTTTAGCAGTCCTGTTTTATGTTTTTTTTTTTTAATTATTTGTTTTTAAAGTGAGAACTTCTTTAGGCGCCTTGAGTGATTTTTGGGAGCAGAAAAAACTTATGGGTTCGCGTCACCGACATGCCCGCCCGACATGCTGTAGTAGCAGTAAGTGATGTTAAATTAAACACGTGAAAATTTTAATTTGTGCAAACTGTGCATTATTTAAATTTTGTTTTAGATAATCATTTTTTGTGTCTTATAATAATATTTATCTTATTGTAAAACGGGGTGAATAGAAATGCAGGGGTGAATCGGGACGAAACTTTAAAATTAATTTTAACGTTGAAATAATACAGTTTGCTGCCAACAAGGAAAGTTAGTCGTTAATTATTATACAATAAACACATTAGAGCCCTTTTTGGCAACAAATTATATTATGTCAACGTTAAAATCCATTTTACCTTTATTTAATCCATTGTAGGTACCTTTGTATCTTATTAAAAATAGAATTTTGTTCATTTAAAGTTGTTATCGCGCGATGCGATTAGGAAAAGGTTTCAAATGATTGCTTTTATCTCAGGCAAAGCAAGTTCAGCATAAAAAATTAAAAAATACGTCATTGGCCATGGGCCAAAAGTTGACCTCTACAGGTTGATCTCTACAGGCAGGTGGATTTCTACGTTGAGTGAAGACACCGATATGGCTAATCTTAAAATATTTATCTAAAACTATTGCTCAGCTGTTGATTACACATCGTAGGCTCCCAAATCTCAATGTATTATTTGAGTTTTATTTTGAAACTAAAACGAATATATTTTTTAGGGTTCCGTACCCAAAGGGTAATACAGGACCCTATTACTAAGTCTCCGCTGTCCGTCTGTCGCCAGGCTGTATCTCATGAACCGTGATAGTTAGACAGTTGAAATTTTCATAGATTATGTATTTCTGTTGCCGCTTTAACAACAAATACTAAAAAACAGAATAAAATAAATATTTAAGGGGGCTCCCATACAACAGACATGATTTTTATTGCTGTTTTTTTTTTATAGATAATGGTACGGAACCCTTCCTCCGCGAGTCCGACTCGCACTTGGCCGAATTTTTTTTTAATTGTGAAATTATTAAATAACTTCTCCCGCTCTGGGCGGAGCGGGAGGGTGTGTCAGACTCTTTACTGACTAAAACCCACCCGTGTTCCTTCCGTTGCCTGTGCTACCAGGGTCCACGGGATCCCTCTCGGACTTTCCCGCGACCCCGGCAGATTAGGTAGGTACCTACGCTTCCATTAGGTAGGTAATTATCCTTATTTGATTAACAAAATTAATTTCAATAAAAAAAACTTCAATATTACCTTCTTCCCGTAATTAATGATTATGGTGTTAAACTTATAAAGTAATCTACCGCTTTTTTAACAAAATAAAATATTATGTTACCTTTTTGAGTTGGTAATAAAATAATTTGTTTAAGAGTCGTTAGTATTTTGTATTATTTGAAGAAATATTGAATTTAAGTATTTATTAATTATTATGTGGTTTTGTAATAAAATTCATTAAACAACACGAGTTGTTTTATTTAGGTAAGTACCTAATAGTTACCTAGGTGCTACGTAAATTATGCAACTAAGAGCTAATTGCTACTAGACAATTTTACGCGCTTCAAAGTCAAATCATTAATAATTTCAATTAGACTTTTAAAAGGCATGTTTAAATGTACAAGGAAAAGAAGAATTGAATCTAGTTGTCCTTTTCAAAAGGTAGTTTCGGAAAGAATCGAGAAAAAATCCAGTTAAGTACCTCCTCTTTTGACAAAAATCGTCTAACAATATTTGTAATTAGATAATTAAGGCTTCTACATACTGGCGCGACTTGTCGCGCGACGCGATTCTGCGACATTATATCCGTAGAACAATCTCTATGAAAACGCGCGCGCCACTACACACAGGGGCGACCTGTCGCGCCGCGACACAGAAATTATGCCTATTATATGGCGTCGCGCTAGCTACGCGTTTGTCGCGGCGTTGTCGCGTCGCGGCCGCTACAGTCGCGTAGCGGGCGCGACGCGACAAGACAAGATAGTATAAATACCGGTGCAATCCAAGCTGGCCTCAGTAGTAGGCGTTCTTCGTCAGTGGATGAAGGCAGGTCTGTGCGTGTTTGCCGAGCGAGGTTAGGTTCGATTTCCCGGTCGGTCGACATAACCCAACCTAACTTATGTACCTTTTATCGATTTTCGAGTTTGAAATAAATTTTCAGTAATTATTATTTTTGTTGATTTTCTTATTTTTAACCCCCTACGCAAAAACGACGGGGTGTTATAAGTTTGACGTGTCTGTCTGTCTGTCTGTGTGTGTGTGTGTGTGTGTGTGTGTGTCTGTGGCTTCGTAGCTCCCGAATGCATGGACCGATTTTGATTTTGTTTTTTTTTGTTTGAAAGGCGACATAATCGAGAGTGTTCTTAGCTATGATTCAAGAAAATCAGTTCAGTCATTTGAAGATTATTAGCTCTTTTCTAGTTGATATTTACCTCACTCACAAACTTACAGCGCAGGTATCGTGTTTGGGCTCATTGTACTGGTCTCAATAAATAGGTTATAGCTAGATGGTGATCAGGGTCTGATGATGGAGAAGAAAAGATAAAATATGAGGGTAAACTAGTAAGTACTACTTTGGGAATTTACCTAAAGAAACAGGCAAACATATGATAAACGTATTGAAGTAAGTATCTACCGACCTATCTACTTACAGTATTAGTGATTACAAACATGTAGGTACGAGTAGATGGCATACGACACGTTTTGGTGCAGTGGCTAAGCGATTCGCTGCTGCGTTAGGAATCGCAGATGTTTCGGCTTAAACACAAATCTTCATATTATGAAGATTTGTGTTTGTAAACGCACCGTCCCGTCCACGATTCAAGAGAAATCCAGGCAACTTTTATAAAAGATAAAAAGTTAACAAGGTTTGTTTTTACAATATACAAAAAATAGGTACTTATCTATGTAGTACGTAATTGTTTTTTTTTAATAATGTTTTACTCCTGAATCGGAGACGATGCGATTACAAACACACATCTTCACATTCACAAACGGCCAGACCCAGCACAACTGTCTGTAGGTCATAAAAAATATTTGTTCCGTGCGGGAATCGAACCCGTGATTTGTAGTGTAGCAGCCAAGCGTTTAGAAAGTAGGGGTACAGAGCAGCGAAGACCGCCCTCCAAGCGGAGATCCTGCGGGCCAGGGGGTTGGCCCGCGAGGAGTCGCTGGGGACTCTAGACAGGGACCCGTGGGGACGCCCGTACAAGGTGGTGCGGGATAAACTCCGCCCATGGGCTCCCCCGCTAACGCAGAGTCTCCGGCCCCAGCTTATGGAGGACGTGGTGAGCGCTCTGTTCCCTTCGCGAGGGGAACACTCCTCCCCGCCTATGGCTCCGCCTACTGCGGTGCCTGATGCGGATCACACCGCCGACGACGACGACGATGCTCCGGAGGTGACCGAGGGAGAAATGAGAGCGGCGGTACGCAGGCTTAATGCCAAAAATACCGCCCCAGGACCCGACGGCTTACCTGGGAAGGCCTGGGTCCTGGCCTTGGAGGCTCTCGGGCCTCGACTTAGGGGGCTCCTAAGCGCATGCATGGAGAGGGGCCAGTTCCCGCTTCGCTGGAAGACGGGGAAACTGGTCCTCATAAGGAAGGCAGGGCGCCCTGCGGACTCTCCGTCCGCTTATCGGCCCATCGTGCTACTCGACGAGGTGGGCAAGCTCTTTGAAAGAGTAATTGCAGACCGCCTCGTCGGCCAGCTGGTGCGGGTGGGGCCGGATTTGGCGGAGAGCCAGTTTGGTTTCCGCAGAGGGCGCTCTACGGTGGACGCCATCATGCGTGTGCGAGCCCTGACGACGGGGAATGCTGTTGCCCAGGGTGGGGTCGTCTTGGCGGTGTCCCTAGACATCGCCAATGCCTTCAATACCCTGCCCTGGAGTTGCATCAGGGAGGCACTCCGGTATCACCGGATGCCGACCTACCTCTGTCGTGTGGTCGAGGCCTATTTGACGGACAGGGCCGTCATCTACCCCGGTCACCAGGGAGTGTGGAACCGGCAAGAGATGTCGTGCGGTGTCCCACAGGGATCGGTCCTGGGGCCGCATCTGTGGGACATCGGATACGACTGGGTGCTGCGCGCCGACCTCCCTAGCGGCGTCAGCGTAGTGTGCTACGCTGACGACACGTTGGTCCTGGCGCAGGGGAGGTCGCACCAGGCGGCGGCCGAATTAGCGGCACGCGGGGTTGCGACAATCGTCGAAAGGATCCGGCAATTGGGACTCGAGGTGGCCCTGCACAAGTCCGAGGCCATGTGTTTTCATGGTCCTCGGAACGCGCCACCGTTGGGGTCCCAAATAACGGTAGGAGGGGTTTCTATCGGCGTCGAGTCGACGATGAAGTACTTGGGACTCGTCCTCGACAGCCGGTGGAACTTCGTGGAGCATTTCCGACGTTTGGCTCCCAAACTGGAGCGGGCGGGCGCTGCATTGAAGCGGCTCCTGCCCAATCTAGGGGGTCCAAACGCCTCCTGCCGGAGGCTCTACGCGGGGGTCGTGCGGTCCATGGCCCTCTACGGGGCACCTGTATGGGCGCGCTCTCTGGCGCTGCGGCCAGCCCGCCGGTTGAGCGCGGCCCAAAGGGTCATGGCCATCCGGATGGTCCGAGGATACCGCACGGTCTCCTGTGAGGCAGCGAGCCTCCTTGCCGGATTGCCGCCATGGGATCTGGAGGCAAAAGTCCTCGCGCACGTATGGGAGTGGCGCGAGGAGGCGAAACGCCGGGGCGTAAGCCCGCTGCCGCGAGAAATCGCGGCACAGCGGACGGAGCTCCGGCGGGATCTCATGGCGTCATGGAAAGTACGGTTGTTGCAACCCAGTGCTGGGCACGCCACGATTGCGGCGATAAGTCCCCTCTTTGAGGAGTGGCTGGAGAGGCGCCACGGCGTCCTCACCTTCCGCGTGACGCAGGTCCTCACCGGACACGGCAGCTTCGGGAGGTTCCTGTGTCGGATAAGGCGGGAGGAAACGTCCGGGTGTCACCACTGTGTGGATCGCCTGGAGGACACGGTGGAGCATACGGTGGAGGTCTGCCCGGCTTGGGCAGAGCACCGCCGTGTCCTCGTGGAGGCGATCGGCGGCAGAGACCTCTCGCGTCCGGCCCTGGTTCAGGCCATGGTACGGAGCGAGAGGGCATGGGCAGCCGTCACCTCCTTCTGCGAAGCAGTAATGCTCGCAAAGGAGGAGGCGGGACGGTTGAGGGAAAGGCAAGTTTCGCGCCCTCTCGCCCCTAGCCGCCGCAGGAGACGCCCAGGGCGTCGGGAATCCCGGGCGGATTTCCGGCCACCGTAGGCGCGGGCTTGCGGACGGTGAGCAATGGGTAGCTCACCGTCCGGTAAGGACCAGGCCCGGGTCGACGGCGCGTCGTATTCCACGCGCGCCTCAAAGAGATGTCGTCAGCACAAAAGTAGGGGTCCACTAGGGCCGATGCCTGCCGGGGTCGCGGGAAGGTACTTATGGGTCACCGAGGCCCCCGCAACACAGGCAACAAGAAGGAATACGGGTGGGTTTTAGTCAGTAAGAGTCTGACACACCCTCCCGCTCCGCCCAGAGCGGGAGAAGTTATTTGATGATTTCCCACCCTAAAAAAAAAAAAAAAAAGCGTTTAGAAAGTAAGTAATAAAAAAATATAAGTATGTTCGGTAAGTACCTACCTATACATATTAACTACAAGACACAAAACTGTAATTTACTTATCCGACTGAGTGCTACCTACATATGCCTTATGTAGGTAGGTGACAAAAGTTATGAACCTACTAACGTACCTTGGTCCCTAGTTTAGCTAAACCATTATATTGGTTCTTCCAGAAGACGTCGATTACACAGTACTGGGGGGTAACCATCTCCTCATAATAGCAGTATTATTTCAATATTACTTCAGCGTGAGAAAAAGATGGAGCTATAAGTCCTGTATAGCTCCATCACTTTCCCACTGTGAAGTAATATTATATTATAATAATACTGCTGTAAGAGGTGATGCTTACCCCCCAGAAGACGATGGTGATAAAGAGAATATTCCAGTAAATTTGTGAGTATCTTCTACCTACCTAAACCATGTAACTGATCTGTTATTTACACACGGCTACATAATATCAAGCTATATTTTTCAGTATAAGCTGATCTCACATTGTATAGGCATTCCGTACAATGACAGGTGAGCGACTGGAAAAGTATAGCTTGATATGTAGCCACGCGTACCTGCACCAAATTTGTATTTCCATAATAAACGTAGGTAAGTTATTTATTGTTATTCATGCGGCAAGTCTGCGTTTATGGACGATTTCTTCTTTTTTATATATTTTTAGGGTTCCATATCCAAATGATAAATAAAAATATGTAAGGTCTAGGTAGGTATTATTAACTTGCCACGTGTGATTGTTACAGGACCCAAATACATTCAAAAGATGTAGAAATAAATTCGGACAAATTAAATCTTCATAATTATAATACAACATTTGTAAGTATCATACGTGTTTGATCATCACGAAATTAGCTGTTCCCCCATGGCAGTAGTGCCATGGGAGAACAGCTAATTTCGTGCTAATTTCGCTTTATACTAATGCGTAACGGTACTATCACGAAATTGGCGAGTTCACGATAAAACTTCATAATGTTAGACTTTTTAGGGTTCCGTATTATTTATTCATGTTGTCAAAGTTATGCTTGTTTTTATTAATAATACTATTGATTTTATTAGTAATTAGTTTACTACTACTGTTGCCAGCGACTTCGTCTGCGATCCAGGATGAAAAATAGCCTATGTCCTTTTCCAGGTCAAGGTTTACCACTGTGCAAATTTCATCCAAATCCGTTCAGCCGTTTTAGCGTGAAAGCGTAACAAACAAACAAACTCACTTTCGCATTTATAATATTAGTTAGGAAGTTAGGATTATAATTTCTTACTTCATATACCAAAACTACCTTTTTTTCAGATATTCACACAACCCTCCGCAGTACGAAACATCAGATGATGATAGTAATTGGTAATTGCTAGATTTCTATATAAGAAGGTTGTATGAAGTATGTATGCAGTTTTACAAGAATTCATCAAATATTTTTATTCTGGTCATTTCAGGTACGAAGTGAGTTTTAATAATCCTGTAGAAGGGAAAAGCTGTTTTTGTATAGAAGGAGGAAGAATAATTGACACTGAATATTTTTATAGAAGACTTCAAGAAATATGCAATCATAATAAGGCATTCGAATATAAATTGAGCAAACGTTCACTTTGTATCAGAAAAAACAGGAGAAAAGGCCTTGTGGTCTTTTCATAGATAAGAAGTTGCCTTTTCTAGGTGCAACTCCAGACGGAATAGTGGGAGAAGACACAATCATTGAAATCAAGTGTCCAATTACAGCATTTAAAACCTCTTTGGACGAAGCTATAGATAAGAAAAAAGTGAAGTTTTGGAAGAAAACTAAAAACGGACTTGTTATAAATAAAAAACATCCTTAGTTTATACAGGTGCAGGGACAATTACATATCACCGGTAGGCAAAAATGTATTTTCGGAGTATGGTCTTTTTTTTTTTTTTTTTTTGGGTGGGAAATCATCAAATAACTTCTCCCGCTCTGGGCGGAGCGGGAGGGTGTGTCAGACTCTTATTGACTAAAACCCACCCGTATTCCTTCTTGTTGCCTGTGTTGCGGGGGCCTCGGTGACCCATAAGTACCTTCCCGCGACCCCGGCAGGGGGAGTATGGTCTGGATGCGACAAAGACATCAAAGTTGAAATTATAGAGAGACATGACCATTATTGGGAAGAAATGGAACCAAAATTAGAACATTTTTATATAACATGCATGTTGCCTGAGCTATGCGATCCCAGACATGTTCGAAATAATATGCTAATTAGAGATTTAAGTGAATTAAAATAAATGTTGTATAATTTTGGCGATGTTTAATTACTTTCCAAAAACTTATGGTATATACAATACCTACCTACCTACCTACCTACCCACCCTACCCTAGCTACCTATCTACCTACCCTACCCTATCCTACCTATCTACCTACGTACCTACCTACCTACCTATGTACGTACCTATCTGCCTACTTACCCTACCTATCTTATATTTATACAAACCTTGTCCTGAGAATCACTAACACGACAAAAAAATAACTATCCAATTTGGTACAGTCCTTCGGAAGTTATGCGTGTGCATACCTTTCGGCGATTCATTGTTATATAGGCATGTAGTTGCATAATAAGTAAGAAAGTAGTAATACAAGGCGAAAACTATATTATACGATTGTAAAATGGCAGTGTAAACTTACTACCAAGCCAAAGTACCTACAGAATCCTCAGCGCAATGGTGACTCGCACTTGACTAGTTTTTTGTAGCAGTTGAATTTATGCAGTGGTTTAGAATCGGTTTGCAAAATTTCTAACATAATTATAGGTATTTATGTATATGTAGGTACTTGCATAGTCCTACTAAAACATAATTACATACGCAAACGACTGTCACATTACATACCTACATACACGGCGAAAACTATAAAACACAAACTTACTACTAAACCAATGGGCGGAACCCTCAGCGCAAAGTTGGCTCGCACTTGACTACTATTTTGTAGCAGTAGGTAAAATAGTGCGCACGGCTGACTACACATCATGCTATAACTTTCCAGTATAAGCTGATCTCGCATTGTATAGGCTATCCGTACAAAAACACATAAAAATATATATATACGGTCGAATTGAGAAACCTCCTCCTTTTTTGAAGTCGGTTAAAAATGAAAAATTATAAGACATTCGTGTTTTGAGTCAAAATCCACGAATAATACTAGGTAAGTACTGTAGCCGCTAGCCGTGGCAAGTGCGTCGTGCGGCGCAGTAGAGCAGCTGGCTTGCGGCAGATTCAAATAGGTACCTACTCCTTTGAGCATGCCGCGCGCCGCCAAAAACCATGAGTAAGTCATTGCAATGTAACTCTTATCTTATTGTTATAAGGTATAATTTAGGATAATTGACTTTTGCGAGGACTTATTTATTGAAATTGAGAAATTATTCATTTATTAGTTAATTTCGTCATACATCCTAATTTATACCTTATCACAATGGGATAAGACTCACATTGCGAAGACTTATTTTGCTTATGATTTAATTTACTTTGGAATAAAACCGAGTAAACTCAACTTTTGCAAGAGGGTTTAGAATGCTTCTGAGCATACACTGAAATAGTTTAATTGGTAAAACTTGCTTATGTCAAATTTGAAAACGCAATAGTCAATGAGACCCACTGGAATCTAATACAAAAAGTAGTAAATATATATTAGAATGAATAAAACTAACGGATGTAATGTTTAACATAAAAATATATTTCCAATATTAGATCACAAAAATAATAAGATAGGCACACAACACTTGAACACACACATAGGTAGGTAAATTAATCTACTTCATTACTTCAATCTATGCATAGTATAGAACAAAGTCGCTTAAATTAAAATTTAATTACACACACACCACCGCAAATATCTACATAAGTCACTTAGCGCGTCCGAATTCGTCAGTTTCGCCGTTCCCGCTCGTGTGGTCAAGTCTAGGTACATAAGTTAGGTTGGGTTATGTCGGCCGACCGGGAAATCGAACCTAACCTCACTCGGCAAACACGCACAGACCTGCCTTCATCCACTGACGAAGAACGCCTGCTACTGAGGCCAGTTTGGATTGGACCGCTATTTATACTATCTTGTCTTGTCGCGGCGTTGTCGCGTCGCGCCCGCTACGCGACTGTAGCGGCCGCGACGCGACAACGCCGCGACGCCAGCTGCCTGTCGCGCTAGTGTGAAAGGTATGGCGTGGCGATGTCGCGCCAGAATCGCCACGCGACTTGTCGCGCGACAAGTCGCGCCAGTATGTAGAAGCCTTTATTGGTAGGTACACACGGCTACATATCAAGCTATTCATTTCCAGTTTATGTTGATCTCACAGCGTATAGGATTTCCGTACAATGCGAGGTCAGTTTATACTGGAAAAATACCTACCTATAGTTTGATATTTAGCCGTGTGTACCTACTATTCATCGTCGTCCTTCACAAAGGTGCATAGGTGTGAAAACGATGTATAGTCTCAAAAAGATGTACAATTAGTGTTAAGGCTTCTACATACTGGCGCGACTTGTCGCGCGACGCGATTCTGCGACATTATATCCGTAGAACAATCTCTATGAAAACGCGCGCGCCACTACACACAGGGGCGACCTGTCGCGCCGCGACACAGAAATTATGCCTATTATATGGCGTCGCGCTAGCTACGCGTTTGTCGCGGCGTTGTCGCGTCGCGGCCGCTACAGTCGCGTAGCGGGCGCGACGCGACAAGACAAGATAGTATAAATACCGGTGCAATCCAAGCTGGCCTCAGTAGTAGGCGTTCTTCGTCAGTGGATGAAGGCAGGTCTGTGCGTGTTTGCCGAGCGAGGTTAGGTTCGATTTCCCGGTCGGTCGACATAACCCAACCTAACTTATGTACCTTTTATCGATTTTCGAGTTTGAAATAAATTTTCAGTAATTATTATTTTTGTTGATTTTCTTATTTTTAACCCCCTACGCAAAAACGACGGGGTGTTATAAGTTTGACGTGTCTGTCTGTCTGTGTGTGTGTGTGTCTGTGGCATCGTAGCTCCCGAATGCATGGACCGATTTTGATTTTGTTTTTTTTTGTTTGAAAGGCGACATAATCGAGAGTGTTCTTAGCTATGATTCAAGAAAATCAGTTCAGTCATTTGAAGATTATCAGCTCTTTTCTAGTTGATATTAAACTCGCTCACCAACTTACAGCGCAGGTATCGTGTTTGGGCTCATTGTACTGGTCTCAATAAATAGGTTATAGCTAGATAGCGATCAGGGTCTGATGATGGAGAAGAAAAGATAAAATATGAGGGTAAACTAGTAAGTACTACTTTGGGAATTTACCTAAAGAAACAGGCAAACATATGATAAACGTATTGAAGTAAGTATCTACCGACCTATCTACTTACAGTATTAGTGATTACAAACATGTAGGTACGAGTAGATGGCATACGACACGTTTTGGTGCAGTGGCTAAGCGATTCGCTGCTGCGTTAGGAATCGCAGATGTTTCGGCTTAAACACAAATCTTCATATTATGAAGATTTGTGTTTGTAAACGCACCGTCCACGATTCAAGAGAAATCCAGGCAACTTTTATAAAAGATAAAAAGTTAACAAGGTTTGTTTTTACAATATACAAAAAATAGGTACTTATCTATGTAGTACGTAATTGTTTTTTTTTAATAATGTTTTACTCCTGAATCGGAGACGATGCGATTACAAACACACATCTTCACATTCACAAACGGCCAGACCCAGCACAACTGTCTGTAGATCATAAAAATATTTGTTCCGTGCGGGAATCGAACCCGTGATTTGTAGTGTAGCAGCCAAGCGTTTAGAAAGTAAGTAATAAAAAAATATAAGTATGTTCGGTAAGTACCTACCTATACATATTAACTACAAGACACAAAACTGTAATTTATTTATCCGACTGAGTGCTACCTACATATGCCTTATGTAGGTAGGTGACAAAAGTTATGAACCTACTAACGTACCTTGGTCCCTAGTTTAGCTAAATCATTATATTGGTTCTTCCAGAAGACGTCGATTACACAGTACTGGGGGGTAACCATCTCCTCATAATAGCAGTATTATTTCAATATTACTTCAGCGTGAGAAAAAGATGGAGCTATAAGTCCTGTATAGCTCCATCACTTTCCCACTGTGAAGTAATATTATATTATAATAATACTGCTGTAAGAGGTGATGCTTACCCCCCAGAAGACGATGGTGATAAAGAGAATATTCCAGTAAATTTGTGAGTATCTTCTACCTACCTAAACCATGTAACTGATCTGTTATTTACACACGGCTACATAATATCAAGCTATATTTTTCAGTATAAGCTGATCTCACATTGTATAGGCATTCCGTACAATGACAGGTGAGCGACTGGAAAAGTATAGCTTGATATGTAGCCACGCGTACCTGCACCAAATTTGTATTTCCATAATAAACGTAGGTAAGTTATTTATTGTTATTCATGCGGCAAGTCTGCGTTTATGGACGATTTCTTCTTTTTTATATATTTTTAGGGTTCCATATCCAAATGATAAATAAAAATATGTAAGGTCTAGGTAGGTATTATTAACTTGCCACGTGTGATTGTTACAGGACCCAAATACATTCAAAAGATGTAGAAATAAATTCGGACAAATTAAATCTTCATAATTATAATACAACATTTGTAAGTATCATACGTGTTTGATCATCACGAAATTAGCTGTTCCCCCATGGCAGTAGTGCCACGGGAGAACAGCTAATTTCGTGCTAATTTCGCTTTATACTAATGCGTAACGGTACTATCACGAAATTGGCGAGTTCACGATAAAACTTCATAATGTTAGACTTTTTAGGGTTCCGTATTATTTATTCATGTTGTCAAAGTTATGCTTGTTTTTATTAATAATACTATTGATTTTATTAGTAATTAGTTTACTACTACTGTTGCCAGCGACTTCGTCTGCGATCCAGGATGAAAAGTAGCCTATGTCCTTTTCCAGGTCAAGGTTTACCACTGTGCAAATTTCATCCAAATCCGTTCAGCCGTTTTAGCGTGAAAGCGTAACAAACAAACAAACTCACTTTCGCATTTATAATATTAGTTAGGAAGTTAGGATTATAATTTCTTACTTCATATACCAAAACTACCTTTTTTTCAGATATTCACACAACCCTCCGCAGTACGAAACATCAGATGATGATAGTAATTGGTAATTGCTAGATTTCTATATAAGAAGGTTGTATGAAGTATGTATGCAGTTTTACAAGAATTCATCAAATATTTTTATTCTGGTCATTTCAGGTACGAAGTGAGTTTTAATAATCCTGTAGAAGGGAAAAGCTGTTTTTGTATAGAAGGAGGAAGAATAATTGACACTGAATATTTTTATAGAAGACTTCAAGAAATATGCAATCATAATAAGGCATTCGAATATAAATTGAGCAAACGTTCACTTTGTATCAGAAAAAACAGGAGAAAAGGCCTTGTGGTCTTTTCATAGATAAGAAGTTGCCTTTTCTAGGTGCAACTCCAGACGGAATAGTGGGAGAAGACACAATCATTGAAATCAAGTGTCCAATTACAGCATTTAAAACCTCTTTGGACGAAGCTATAGATAAGAAAAAAGTGAAGTTTTGGAAGAAAACTAAAAACGGACTTGTTATAAATAAAAAACATCCTTAGTTTATACAGGTGCAGGGACAATTACATATCACCGGTAGGCAAAAATGTATTTTCGGAGTATGGTCTGGATGCGACAAAGACATCAAAGTTGAAATTATAGAGAGACATGACCATTATTGGGAAGAAATGGAACCAAAATTAGAACATTTTTATATAACATGCATGTTGCCTGAGCTATGCGATCCCAGACATGTTCGAAATAATATGCTAATTAGAGATTTAAGTGAATTAAAATAAATGTTGTATAATTTTGGCGATGTTTAATTACTTTCCAAAAACTTATGGTATATACAATACCTACCTACCTACCTACCTACCCACCCTACCCTAGCTACCTATCTACCTACCCTACCCTATCCTACCTATCTACCTACGTACCTACCTACCTACCTATGTACGTACCTATCTGCCTACTTACCCTACCTATCTTATATTTATACAAACCTTGTCCTGAGAATCACTAACACGACAAAAAAATAACTATCCAATTTGGTCCAGTCCTTCGGAAGTTATGCGTGTGCATACCTTTCGGCGATTCATTTTTATATAGGTATGTAGTTGCATAATAAGTAAGAAAGTAGTAATACAAGGCGAAAACTATATTATACGATTGTAAAATGGCAGTGTAAACTTACTACCAAGCCAAAGTACCTACAGAATCCTCAGCGCAATGGTGACTCGCACTTGACTAGTTTTTTGTAGCAGTTGAATTTATGCAGTGGTTTAGAATCGGTTTGCAAAATTTCTAACATAATTATAGGTATTTATGTATATGTAGGTACTTGCATAGTCCTACTAAAACATAATTACATACGCAAACGACTGTCACATTACATACCTACATACACGGCGAAAACTATAAAACACAAACTTACTACTAAACCAATGGGCGGAACCCTCAGCGCAAAGTTGGCTCGCACTTGACTACTATTTTGTAGCAGTAGGTAAAATAGTGCGCACGGCTGACTACACATCATGCTATAACTTTCCAGTATAAGCTGATCTCGCATTGTATAGGCTATCCGTACAAAAACACATAAAAATATATATATACGGTCGAATTGAGAAACCTCCTCCTTTTTTGAAGTCGGTTAAAAATGAAATAAAATTATAAGACATTCGTGTTTTGAGTCAAAATCCACGAATAATACTAGGTAAGTACTGTAGCCGCTAGCCGTGGCAAGTGCGTCGTGCGGCGCAGTAGAGCAGCTGGCTTGCGGCAGATTCAAATAGGTACCTACTCCTTTGAGCATGCCGCGCGCCGCCAAAAACCATGAGTAAGTCATTGCAATGTAACTCTTATCTTATTGTTATAAGGTATAATTTAGGATAATTGACTTTTGCGAGGACTTATTTATTGAAATTGAGAAATTATTCATTTATTAGTTAATTTCGTCATACATCCTAATTTATACCTTATCACAATGGGATAAGACTCACATTGCGAAGACTTATTTTGCTTATGATTTAATTTACTTTGGAATAAAACCGAGTAAACTCAACTTTTGCAAGAGGGTTTAAAATGCTTCTGAGCATACACTGAAATAGTTTAATTGGTAAAACTTGCTTATGTCAAATTTGAAAACGCAATAGTCAATGAGACCCACTGGAATCTAATACAAAAAGTAGTAAATATATATTAGAATGAATAAAACTAACGGATGTAATGTTTAACATAAAAATATATTTCCAATATTAGATCACAAAAATAATAAGATAGGCACGCAACACTTGAACACACACATAGGTAGGTAAATTAATCTACTTCATTACTTCAATCTATGCATAGTATAGAACAAAGTCGCTTAAATTAAAACTTAATTACACACACACCACCGCAAATATCTACATAAGTCACTTAGCGCGTCCGAATTCGTCAGTTTCGCCGTTCCCGCTCGTGTGGTCAAGTCTAGGTACATAAGTTAGGTTGGGTTATGTCGGCCGACCGGGAAATCGAACCTAACCTCACTCGGCAAACACGCACAGACCTGCCTTCATCCACTGACGAAGAACGCCTGCTACTGAGGCCAGTTTGGATTGGACCGCTATTTATACTATCTTGTCTTGTCGCGGCGTTGTCGCGTCGCGCCCGCTACGCGACTGTAGCGGCCGCGACGCGACAACGCCGCGACGCCAGCTGCCTGTCGCGCTAGTGTGAAAGGTATGGCGTGGCGATGTCGCGCCAGAATCGCCACGCGACTTGTCGCGCGACAAGTCGCGCCAGTATGTAGAAGCCTTTATGCCTATTTTATGGCGTCGCGCTAGCTACGCGTTTGTCGCGGCGTTGTCGCGTCGCGGCCGCTACAGTCGCGTAGCGGGCGCGACGCGACAACGCCGCGACAAGACAAGATAGTATAAATACCGGTGCAATCCAAGCTGGCCTCAGTAGTAGGCGTTCTTCGTCAGTGGATGAAGGCAGGTCTGTGCATGTTTGCCGAGTGAGGTTAGGTTCGATTTCCCGGTCGGTCGACATAACCCAACAAATCTTGCGGTGCGTTTACAAACACAAATCTTCATATTATGAAGATTTGTGTTTGTAAACGCACCGTCCACGATTCAAGAGAAATCCAGGCAACTTTTATAAAAGATAAAAAGTTACCTAAAGGTTTGTTTTTACAATATACAAAAAATAGGTACCTACTTATCTATGTAGTACGTAATTGTTTTTTTTTTAATAATGTTTACCCACTCCTGAATCGTAGACGATGCGATTACAAACACACATCTTCACATTCACAAACGGCCAAACCCAGCACAACTATCTGTAGGTCATAAAAATATTTGTTCCGTGCGGGAATCGAACCCGTGAATCGTAGTGTAGCAGCCAAGCGTTTAGAAAGTAAGTAATAAAAAAATATAAGTATGTTCGGTAAGTACCTACCTGTACATATAACTACAAGATACAAAACTGTAATTTACTTATCCGACTGTAGTGCTACCTACATAGGCTCATAATTTTTATGTAGGTGACATAAAAGTTATGAACCTACTGACGTACCTTGGTACCTAGTTTAGCTAAATCATTATAATGTGTCTTCCAGAAGACGTAGATTACACAGTACTGGGGGGTAACCATCACCTCATAAAGCAGTATTATTTCAATATTACTTCAGCGTGAGAAAAGGATGGAGCTATAAGTCCTGTATAGCTCCATCACTTTCCCACTGTGAAGTAATATTATATTATAATAATACTGGTATAAGAGGTGATGATTACCCCCAGAAGACGATGGTGATAAAGAGAATATTCCGGTAAATTCGTGAGTATCTTCTACCTACCTAAACATGTAATCTGATCTGTTATTTACACACGGCTACATAATTATCAAGCTATATTTTTCAGTATAAGCTGATCTCACATTGTATAGGCATTCCGTACAATGACAGGTCAGCGACTGGAAAAGTATAGCTTGTTATGTAGCCACGCGTACCTGCACCAAATTTGTATTTCCATAATAAACGTAGGTAAGTTATTTATTGTTATTCATGCGGCAAGTCTGCGTTTATGGACGATTTCTTCTTTTTTATATATTTTTAGGGTTCCATATCCAAATGATAAATAAAAATATGTAAGGTCTAGGTAGGTATTATTAACTTGCCACGTGTGATTGTTACAGGACCCAAATACATTCAAAAGATGTAGAAATAAATTCGGACAAATTAAATCTTCATAATTATAATACAACATTTGTAAGTATCATACGTGTTTGATCATCACGAAATTAGCTGTTCCCCCATGGCAGTAGTGCCACGGGAGAACAGCTAATTTCGTGCTAATTTCGCTTTATACTAATGCGTAACGGTACTATCACGAAATTGGCGAGTTCACGATAAAACTTCATAATGTTAGACTTTTTAGGGTTCCGTATTATTTATTCATGTTGTCAAAGTTATGCTTGTTTTTATTAATAATACTATTGATTTTATTAGTAATTAGTTTACTACTACTGTTGCCAGCGACTTCGTCTGCGATCCAGGATGAAAAGTAGCCTATGTCCTTTTCCAGGTCAAGGTTTACCACTGTGCAAATTTCATCCAAATCCGTTCAGCCGTTTTAGCGTGAAAGCGTAACAAACAAACAAACTCACTTTCGCATTTATAATATTAGTTAGGAAGTTAGGATTATAATTTCTTACTTCATATACCAAAACTACCTTTTTTTCAGATATTCACACAACCCTCCGCAGTACGAAACATCAGATGATGATAGTAATTGGTAATTGCTAGATTTCTATATAAGAAGGTTGTATGAAGTATGTATGCAGTTTTACAAGAATTCATCAAATATTTTTATTCTGGTCATTTCAGGTACGAAGTGAGTTTTAATAATCCTGTAGAAGGGAAAAGCTGTTTTTGTATAGAAGGAGGAAGAATAATTGACACTGAATATTTTTATAGAAGACTTCAAGAAATATGCAATCATAATAAGGCATTCGAATATAAATTGAGCAAACGTTCACTTTGTATCAGAAAAAACAGGAGAAAAGGCCTTGTGGTCTTTTCATAGATAAGAAGTTGCCTTTTCTAGGTGCAACTCCAGACGGAATAGTGGGAGAAGACACAATCATTGAAATCAAGTGTCCAATTACAGCATTTAAAACCTCTTTGGACGAAGCTATAGATAAGAAAAAAGTGAAGTTTTGGAAGAAAACTAAAAACGGACTTGTTATAAATAAAAAACATCCTTAGTTTATACAGGTGCAGGGACAATTACATATCACCGGTAGGCAAAAATGTATTTTCGGAGTATGGTCTGGATGCGACAAAGACATCAAAGTTGAAATTATAGAGAGACATGACCATTATTGGGAAGAAATGGAACCAAAATTAGAACATTTTTATATAACATGCATGTTGCCTGAGCTATGCGATCCCAGACATGTTCGAAATAATATGCTAATTAGAGATTTAAGTGAATTAAAATAAATGTTGTATAATTTTGGCGATGTTTAATTACTTTCCAAAAACTTATGGTATATACAATACCTACCTACCTACCTACCTACCCACCCTACCCTAGCTACCTATCTACCTACCCTACCCTATCCTACCTATCTACCTACGTACCTACCTACCTACCTATGTACGTACCTATCTGCCTACTTACCCTACCTATCTTATATTTATACAAACCTTGTCCTGAGAATCACTAACACGACAAAAAAATAACTATCCAATTTGGTCCAGTCCTTCGGAAGTTATGCGTGTGCATACCTTTCGGCGATTCATTTTTATATAGGTATGTAGTTGCATAATAAGTAAGAAAGTAGTAATACAAGGCGAAAACTATATTATACGATTGTAAAATGGCAGTGTAAACTTACTACCAAGCCAAAGTACCTACAGAATCCTCAGCGCAATGGTGACTCGCACTTGACTAGTTTTTTGTAGCAGTTGAATTTATGCAGTGGTTTAGAATCGGTTTGCAAAATTTCTAACATAATTATAGGTATTTATGTATATGTAGGTACTTGCATAGTCCTACTAAAACATAATTACATACGCAAACGACTGTCACATTACATACCTACATACACGGCGAAAACTATAAAACACAAACTTACTACTAAACCAATGGGCGGAACCCTCAGCGCAAAGTTGGCTCGCACTTGACTACTATTTTGTAGCAGTAGGTAAAATAGTGCGCACGGCTGACTACACATCATGCTATAACTTTCCAGTATAAGCTGATCTCGCATTGTATAGGCTATCCGTACAAAAACACATAAAAATATATATATACGGTCGAATTGAGAAACCTCCTCCTTTTTTGAAGTCGGTTAAAAATGAAATAAAATTATAAGACATTCGTGTTTTGAGTCAAAATCCACGAATAATACTAGGTAAGTACTGTAGCCGTGGCAAGTGCGTCGTGCGGCGCAGTAGAGCAGCTGGCTTGCGGCAGATTCAAATAGGTACCTACTCCTTTGAGCATGCCGCGCGCCGCCAAAAACCATGAGTAAGTCATTGCAATGTAACTCTTATCTTATTGTTATAAGGTATAATTTAGGATAATTGACTTTTGCGAGGACTTATTTATTGAAATTGAGAAATTATTCATTTATTAGTTAATTTCGTCATACATCCTAATTTATACCTTATCACAATGGGATAAGACTCACATTGCGAAGACTTATTTTGCTTATGATTTAATTTACTTTGGAATAAAACCGAGTAAACTCAACTTTTGCAAGAGGGTTTAAAATGCTTCTGAGCATACACTGAAATAGTTTAATTGGTAAAACTTGCTTATGTCAAATTTGAAAACGCAATAGTCAATGAGACCCACTGGAATCTAATACAAAAAGTAGTAAATATATATTAGAATGAATAAAACTAACGGATGTAATGTTTAACATAAAAATATATTTCCAATATTAGATCACAAAAATAATAAGATAGGCACGCAACACTTGAACACACACATAGGTAGGTAAATTAATCTACTTCATTACTTCAATCTATGCATAGTATAGAACAAAGTCGCTTAAATTAAAACTTAATTACACACACACCACCGCAAATATCTACATAAGTCACTTAGCGCGTCCGAATTCGTCAGTTTCGCCGTTCCCGCTCGTGTGGTCAAGTCTAGGTACATAAGTTAGGTTGGGTTATGTCGGCCGACCGGGAAATCGAACCTAACCTCACTCGGCAAACACGCACAGACCTGCCTTCATCCACTGACGAAGAACGCCTGCTACTGAGGCCAGTTTGGATTGGACCGCTATTTATACTATCTTGTCTTGTCGCGGCGTTGTCGCGTCGCGCCCGCTACGCGACTGTAGCGGCCGCGACGCGACAACGCCGCGACGCCAGCTGCCTGTCGCGCTAGTGTGAAAGGTATGGCGTGGCGATGTCGCGCCAGAATCGCCACGCGACTTGTCGCGCGACAAGTCGCGCCAGTATGTAGAAGCCTTTATGCCTATTTTATGGCGTCGCGCTAGCTACGCGTTTGTCGCGGCGTTGTCGCGTCGCGGCCGCTACAGTCGCGTAGCGGGCGCGACGCGACAACGCCGCGACAAGACAAGATAGTATAAATACCGGTGCAATCCAAGCTGGCCTCAGTAGTAGGCGTTCTTCGTCAGTGGATGAAGGCAGGTCTGTGCATGTTTGCCGAGTGAGGTTAGGTTCGATTTCCCGGTCGGTCGACATAACCCAACAAATCTTGCGGTGCGTTTACAAACACAAATCTTCATATTATGAAGATTTGTGTTTGTAAACGCACCGTCCACGATTCAAGAGAAATCCAGGCAACTTTTATAAAAGATAAAAAGTTACCTAAAGGTTTGTTTTTACAATATACAAAAAATAGGTACCTACTTATCTATGTAGTACGTAATTGTTTTTTTTTTAATAATGTTTACCCACTCCTGAATCGTAGACGATGCGATTACAAACACACATCTTCACATTCACAAACGGCCAAACCCAGCACAACTATCTGTAGGTCATAAAAATATTTGTTCCGTGCGGGAATCGAACCCGTGAATCGTAGTGTAGCAGCCAAGCGTTTAGAAAGTAAGTAATAAAAAAATATAAGTATGTTCGGTAAGTACCTACCTGTACATATAACTACAAGATACAAAACTGTAATTTACTTATCCGACTGTAGTGCTACCTACATAGGCTCATAATTTTTATGTAGGTGACATAAAAGTTATGAACCTACTGACGTACCTTGGTACCTAGTTTAGCTAAATCATTATAATGTGTCTTCCAGAAGACGTAGATTACACAGTACTGGGGGGTAACCATCACCTCATAAAGCAGTATTATTTCAATATTACTTCAGCGTGAGAAAAGGATGGAGCTATAAGTCCTGTATAGCTCCATCACTTTCCCACTGTGAAGTAATATTATATTATAATAATACTGGTATAAGAGGTGATGATTACCCCCAGAAGACGATGGTGATAAAGAGAATATTCCGGTAAATTCGTGAGTATCTTCTACCTACCTAAACATGTAATCTGATCTGTTATTTACACACGGCTACATAATTATCAAGCTATATTTTTCAGTATAAGCTGATCTCACATTGTATAGGCATTCCGTACAATGACAGGTCAGCGACTGGAAAAGTATAGCTTGTTATGTAGCCACGCGTACCTGCACCAAATTTGTATTTCCATAATAAACGTAGGTAAGTTATTTATTGTTATTCATGCGGCAAGTCTGCGTTTATGGACGATTTCTTCTTTTTTATATATTTTTAGGGTTCCATATCCAAATGATAAATAAAAATATGTAAGGTCTAGGTAGGTATTATTAACTTGCCACGTGTGATTGTTACAGGACCCAAATACATTCAAAAGATGTAGAAATAAATTCGGACAAATTAAATCTTCATAATTATAATACAACATTTGTAAGTATCATACGTGTTTGATCATCACGAAATTAGCTGTTCCCCCATGGCAGTAGTGCCACGGGAGAACAGCTAATTTCGTGCTAATTTCGCTTTATACTAATGCGTAACGGTACTATCACGAAATTGGCGAGTTCACGATAAAACTTCATAATGTTAGACTTTTTAGGGTTCCGTATTATTTATTCATGTTGTCAAAGTTATGCTTGTTTTTATTAATAATACTATTGATTTTATTAGTAATTAGTTTACTACTACTGTTGCCAGCGACTTCGTCTGCGATCCAGGATGAAAAGTAGCCTATGTCCTTTTCCAGGTCAAGGTTTACCACTGTGCAAATTTCATCCAAATCCGTTCAGCCGTTTTAGCGTGAAAGCGTAACAAACAAACAAACTCACTTTCGCATTTATAATATTAGTTAGGAAGTTAGGATTATAATTTCTTACTTCATATACCAAAACTACCTTTTTTTCAGATATTCACACAACCCTCCGCAGTACGAAACATCAGATGATGATAGTAATTGGTAATTGCTAGATTTCTATATAAGAAGGTTGTATGAAGTATGTATGCAGTTTTACAAGAATTCATCAAATATTTTTATTCTGGTCATTTCAGGTACGAAGTGAGTTTTAATAATCCTGTAGAAGGGAAAAGCTGTTTTTGTATAGAAGGAGGAAGAATAATTGACACTGAATATTTTTATAGAAGACTTCAAGAAATATGCAATCATAATAAGGCATTCGAATATAAATTGAGCAAACGTTCACTTTGTATCAGAAAAAACAGGAGAAAAGGCCTTGTGGTCTTTTCATAGATAAGAAGTTGCCTTTTCTAGGTGCAACTCCAGACGGAATAGTGGGAGAAGACACAATCATTGAAATCAAGTGTCCAATTACAGCATTTAAAACCTCTTTGGACGAAGCTATAGATAAGAAAAAAGTGAAGTTTTGGAAGAAAACTAAAAACGGACTTGTTATAAATAAAAAACATCCTTAGTTTATACAGGTGCAGGGACAATTACATATCACCGGTAGGCAAAAATGTATTTTCGGAGTATGGTCTGGATGCGACAAAGACATCAAAGTTGAAATTATAGAGAGACATGACCATTATTGGGAAGAAATGGAACCAAAATTAGAACATTTTTATATAACATGCATGTTGCCTGAGCTATGCGATCCCAGACATGTTCGAAATAATATGCTAATTAGAGATTTAAGTGAATTAAAATAAATGTTGTATAATTTTGGCGATGTTTAATTACTTTCCAAAAACTTATGGTATATACAATACCTACCTACCTACCTACCTACCCACCCTACCCTAGCTACCTATCTACCTACCCTACCCTATCCTACCTATCTACCTACGTACCTACCTACCTACCTATGTACGTACCTATCTGCCTACTTACCCTACCTATCTTATATTTATACAAACCTTGTCCTGAGAATCACTAACACGACAAAAAAATAACTATCCAATTTGGTCCAGTCCTTCGGAAGTTATGCGTGTGCATACCTTTCGGCGATTCATTTTTATATAGGTATGTAGTTGCATAATAAGTAAGAAAGTAGTAATACAAGGCGAAAACTATATTATACGATTGTAAAATGGCAGTGTAAACTTACTACCAAGCCAAAGTACCTACAGAATCCTCAGCGCAATGGTGACTCGCACTTGACTAGTTTTTTGTAGCAGTTGAATTTATGCAGTGGTTTAGAATCGGTTTGCAAAATTTCTAACATAATTATAGGTATTTATGTATATGTAGGTACTTGCATAGTCCTACTAAAACATAATTACATACGCAAACGACTGTCACATTACATACCTACATACACGGCGAAAACTATAAAACACAAACTTACTACTAAACCAATGGGCGGAACCCTCAGCGCAAAGTTGGCTCGCACTTGACTACTATTTTGTAGCAGTAGGTAAAATAGTGCGCACGGCTGACTACACATCATGCTATAACTTTCCAGTATAAGCTGATCTCGCATTGTATAGGCTATCCGTACAAAAACACATAAAAATATATATATACGGTCGAATTGAGAAACCTCCTCCTTTTTTGAAGTCGGTTAAAAATGAAATAAAATTATAAGACATTCGTGTTTTGAGTCAAAATCCACGAATAATACTAGGTAAGTACTGTAGCCGCTAGCCGTGGCAAGTGCGTCGTGCGGCGCAGTAGAGCAGCTGGCTTGCGGCAGATTCAAATAGGTACCTACTCCTTTGAGCATGCCGCGCGCCGCCAAAAACCATGAGTAAGTCATTGCAATGTAACTCTTATCTTATTGTTATAAGGTATAATTTAGGATAATTGACTTTTGCGAGGACTTATTTATTGAAATTGAGAAATTATTCATTTATTAGTTAATTTCGTCATACATCCTAATTTATACCTTATCACAATGGGATAAGACTCACATTGCGAAGACTTATTTTGCTTATGATTTAATTTACTTTGGAATAAAACCGAGTAAACTCAACTTTTGCAAGAGGGTTTAAAATGCTTCTGAGCATACACTGAAATAGTTTAATTGGTAAAACTTGCTTATGTCAAATTTGAAAACGCAATAGTCAATGAGACCCACTGGAATCTAATACAAAAAGTAGTAAATATATATTAGAATGAATAAAACTAACGGATGTAATGTTTAACATAAAAATATATTTCCAATATTAGATCACAAAAATAATAAGATAGGCACGCAACACTTGAACACACACATAGGTAGGTAAATTAATCTACTTCATTACTTCAATCTATGCATAGTATAGAACAAAGTCGCTTAAATTAAAACTTAATTACACACACACCACCGCAAATATCTACATAAGTCACTTAGCGCGTCCGAATTCGTCAGTTTCGCCGTTCCCGCTCGTGTGGTCAAGTCTAGGTACATAAGTTAGGTTGGGTTATGTCGGCCGACCGGGAAATCGAACCTAACCTCACTCGGCAAACACGCACAGACCTGCCTTCATCCACTGACGAAGAACGCCTGCTACTGAGGCCAGTTTGGATTGGACCGCTATTTATACTATCTTGTCTTGTCGCGGCGTTGTCGCGTCGCGCCCGCTACGCGACTGTAGCGGCCGCGACGCGACAACGCCGCGACGCCAGCTGCCTGTCGCGCTAGTGTGAAAGGTATGGCGTGGCGATGTCGCGCCAGAATCGCCACGCGACTTGTCGCGCGACAAGTCGCGCCAGTATGTAGAAGCCTTTATGCCTATTTTATGGCGTCGCGCTAGCTACGCGTTTGTCGCGGCGTTGTCGCGTCGCGGCCGCTACAGTCGCGTAGCGGGCGCGACGCGACAACGCCGCGACAAGACAAGATAGTATAAATACCGGTGCAATCCAAGCTGGCCTCAGTAGTAGGCGTTCTTCGTCAGTGGATGAAGGCAGGTCTGTGCATGTTTGCCGAGTGAGGTTAGGTTCGATTTCCCGGTCGGTCGACATAACCCAACAAATCTTGCGGTGCGTTTACAAACACAAATCTTCATATTATGAAGATTTGTGTTTGTAAACGCACCGTCCACGATTCAAGAGAAATCCAGGCAACTTTTATAAAAGATAAAAAGTTACCTAAAGGTTTGTTTTTACAATATACAAAAAATAGGTACCTACTTATCTATGTAGTACGTAATTGTTTTTTTTTTAATAATGTTTACCCACTCCTGAATCGTAGACGATGCGATTACAAACACACATCTTCACATTCACAAACGGCCAAACCCAGCACAACTATCTGTAGGTCATAAAAATATTTGTTCCGTGCGGGAATCGAACCCGTGAATCGTAGTGTAGCAGCCAAGCGTTTAGAAAGTAAGTAATAAAAAAATATAAGTATGTTCGGTAAGTACCTACCTGTACATATAACTACAAGATACAAAACTGTAATTTACTTATCCGACTGTAGTGCTACCTACATAGGCTCATAATTTTTATGTAGGTGACATAAAAGTTATGAACCTACTGACGTACCTTGGTACCTAGTTTAGCTAAATCATTATAATGTGTCTTCCAGAAGACGTAGATTACACAGTACTGGGGGGTAACCATCACCTCATAAAGCAGTATTATTTCAATATTACTTCAGCGTGAGAAAAGGATGGAGCTATAAGTCCTGTATAGCTCCATCACTTTCCCACTGTGAAGTAATATTATATTATAATAATACTGGTATAAGAGGTGATGATTACCCCCAGAAGACGATGGTGATAAAGAGAATATTCCGGTAAATTCGTGAGTATCTTCTACCTACCTAAACATGTAATCTGATCTGTTATTTACACACGGCTACATAATTATCAAGCTATATTTTTCAGTATAAGCTGATCTCACATTGTATAGGCATTCCGTACAATGACAGGTCAGCGACTGGAAAAGTATAGCTTGTTATGTAGCCACGCGTACCTGCACCAAATTTGTATTTCCATAATAAACGTAGGTAAGTTATTTATTGTTATTCATGCGGCAAGTCTGCGTTTATGGACGATTTCTTCTTTTTTATATATTTTTAGGGTTCCATATCCAAATGATAAATAAAAATATGTAAGGTCTAGGTAGGTATTATTAACTTGCCACGTGTGATTGTTACAGGACCCAAATACATTCAAAAGATGTAGAAATAAATTCGGACAAATTAAATCTTCATAATTATAATACAACATTTGTAAGTATCATACGTGTTTGATCATCACGAAATTAGCTGTTCCCCCATGGCAGTAGTGCCACGGGAGAACAGCTAATTTCGTGCTAATTTCGCTTTATACTAATGCGTAACGGTACTATCACGAAATTGGCGAGTTCACGATAAAACTTCATAATGTTAGACTTTTTAGGGTTCCGTATTATTTATTCATGTTGTCAAAGTTATGCTTGTTTTTATTAATAATACTATTGATTTTATTAGTAATTAGTTTACTACTACTGTTGCCAGCGACTTCGTCTGCGATCCAGGATGAAAAGTAGCCTATGTCCTTTTCCAGGTCAAGGTTTACCACTGTGCAAATTTCATCCAAATCCGTTCAGCCGTTTTAGCGTGAAAGCGTAACAAACAAACAAACTCACTTTCGCATTTATAATATTAGTTAGGAAGTTAGGATTATAATTTCTTACTTCATATACCAAAACTACCTTTTTTTCAGATATTCACACAACCCTCCGCAGTACGAAACATCAGATGATGATAGTAATTGGTAATTGCTAGATTTCTATATAAGAAGGTTGTATGAAGTATGTATGCAGTTTTACAAGAATTCATCAAATATTTTTATTCTGGTCATTTCAGGTACGAAGTGAGTTTTAATAATCCTGTAGAAGGGAAAAGCTGTTTTTGTATAGAAGGAGGAAGAATAATTGACACTGAATATTTTTATAGAAGACTTCAAGAAATATGCAATCATAATAAGGCATTCGAATATAAATTGAGCAAACGTTCACTTTGTATCAGAAAAAACAGGAGAAAAGGCCTTGTGGTCTTTTCATAGATAAGAAGTTGCCTTTTCTAGGTGCAACTCCAGACGGAATAGTGGGAGAAGACACAATCATTGAAATCAAGTGTCCAATTACAGCATTTAAAACCTCTTTGGACGAAGCTATAGATAAGAAAAAAGTGAAGTTTTGGAAGAAAACTAAAAACGGACTTGTTATAAATAAAAAACATCCTTAGTTTATACAGGTGCAGGGACAATTACATATCACCGGTAGGCAAAAATGTATTTTCGGAGTATGGTCTGGATGCGACAAAGACATCAAAGTTGAAATTATAGAGAGACATGACCATTATTGGGAAGAAATGGAACCAAAATTAGAACATTTTTATATAACATGCATGTTGCCTGAGCTATGCGATCCCAGACATGTTCGAAATAATATGCTAATTAGAGATTTAAGTGAATTAAAATAAATGTTGTATAATTTTGGCGATGTTTAATTACTTTCCAAAAACTTATGGTATATACAATACCTACCTACCTACCTACCTACCCACCCTACCCTAGCTACCTATCTACCTACCCTACCCTATCCTACCTATCTACCTACGTACCTACCTACCTACCTATGTACGTACCTATCTGCCTACTTACCCTACCTATCTTATATTTATACAAACCTTGTCCTGAGAATCACTAACACGACAAAAAAATAACTATCCAATTTGGTCCAGTCCTTCGGAAGTTATGCGTGTGCATACCTTTCGGCGATTCATTTTTATATAGGTATGTAGTTGCATAATAAGTAAGAAAGTAGTAATACAAGGCGAAAACTATATTATACGATTGTAAAATGGCAGTGTAAACTTACTACCAAGCCAAAGTACCTACAGAATCCTCAGCGCAATGGTGACTCGCACTTGACTAGTTTTTTGTAGCAGTTGAATTTATGCAGTGGTTTAGAATCGGTTTGCAAAATTTCTAACATAATTATAGGTATTTATGTATATGTAGGTACTTGCATAGTCCTACTAAAACATAATTACATACGCAAACGACTGTCACATTACATACCTACATACACGGCGAAAACTATAAAACACAAACTTACTACTAAACCAATGGGCGGAACCCTCAGCGCAAAGTTGGCTCGCACTTGACTACTATTTTGTAGCAGTAGGTAAAATAGTGCGCACGGCTGACTACACATCATGCTATAACTTTCCAGTATAAGCTGATCTCGCATTGTATAGGCTATCCGTACAAAAACACATAAAAATATATATATACGGTCGAATTGAGAAACCTCCTCCTTTTTTGAAGTCGGTTAAAAATGAAATAAAATTATAAGACATTCGTGTTTTGAGTCAAAATCCACGAATAATACTAGGTAAGTACTGTAGCCGTGGCAAGTGCGTCGTGCGGCGCAGTAGAGCAGCTGGCTTGCGGCAGATTCAAATAGGTACCTACTCCTTTGAGCATGCCGCGCGCCGCCAAAAACCATGAGTAAGTCATTGCAATGTAACTCTTATCTTATTGTTATAAGGTATAATTTAGGATAATTGACTTTTGCGAGGACTTATTTATTGAAATTGAGAAATTATTCATTTATTAGTTAATTTCGTCATACATCCTAATTTATACCTTATCACAATGGGATAAGACTCACATTGCGAAGACTTATTTTGCTTATGATTTAATTTACTTTGGAATAAAACCGAGTAAACTCAACTTTTGCAAGAGGGTTTAGAATGCTTCTGAGCATACACTGAAATAGTTTAATTGGTAAAACTTGCTTATGTCAAATTTGAAAACGCAATAGTCAATGAGACCCACTGGAATCTAATACAAAAAGTAGTAAATATATATTAGAATGAATAAAACTAACGGATGTAATGTTTAACATAAAAATATATTTCCAATATTAGATCACAAAAATAATAAGATAGGCACACAACACTTGAACACACACATAGGTAGGTAAATTAATCTACTTCATTACTTCAATCTATGCATAGTATAGAACAAAGTCGCTTAAATTAAAACTTAATTACACACACACAACCGCAAATATCTACATAAGTCACTTAGCGCGTCCGAATTCGTCAGTTTCGCCGTTCCCGCTCGTGTGGTCAAGTCTAGGTACATAAGTTAGGTTGGGTTATGTCGGCCGACCGGGAAATCGAACCTAACCTCACTCGGCAAACACGCACAGACCTGCCTTCATCCACTGACGAAGAACGCCTGCTACTGAGGCCAGTTTGGATTGGACCGCTATTTATACTATCTTGTCTTGTCGCGGCGTTGTCGCGTCGCGCCCGCTACGCGACTGTAGCGGCCGCGACGCGACAACGCCGCGACGCCAGCTGCCTGTCGCGCTAGTGTGAAAGGTATGGCGTGGCGATGTCGCGCCAGAATCGCCACGCGACTTGTCGCGCGACAAGTCGCGCCAGTATGTAGAAGCCTTTACATAATATACCTACCTAGTATCAATGTGTATCTTAAATTAAGTAGGTACCTACCCAATGTACCTAGGTACATAATGTGTAATTTATTTTTTGTGGCTACAATATTGGTAGGTAGGTAGGTACTAGGTACAATATTATAGAACAAAGAATGAATTCTTGCCGACGTATACATCTGTTTGAAGCTGTCTGTACCTAGGTGCTTAGAATAAAATTACTATTTTGAACAAAGTATTTATAAATTATGCAATGACAGATACATTAATTATGTGAATAGCTACAATTACAACTATAATGATTTATTAGTTTATTAGGGTACCTAACCGTATCTGCACTACTAAAAAAAAGTTGTGGCACCTACAAAAAACCCAGATAAGTCAAATTCGTTTTCCCAACACTAGTATTTTCATTCAAGGTTTAAGTTAAAAATTCAATGATAAGTTCGTTTCGTTGTTCGTTCAAGAATTATGCATTTTATTCGTTCATTCACTCAGTGCTTCTGTCAACGCGAGCAGCGTTGAACGTGTTTTGTGTGCGCGTTCTGACGTAATATACTTCGATACAAAACAATTTTTACTAATATATTAAATCATATAATTGTTGTTATCACTAAAAGTTAATCAAATTCGCTGTGACCATTCATTGTGTTGTGACTTTCTAAGACAGCAATGCGTACAGCGACGTGCCCTACATTAAAAACATAGGTTACCGAATGAAAGTTTAAAAAGTTTTGTTTTTTGTGTAATGTGAAAATGTGGAAGATGGGTGTTTTGAAGGTGGAAATAGTGTTGTTACTGAACTTGTTTTTAGTTAGTGGGGACGTGTATAATAATGATGTGAGCGAGCATTCTTTGGAGTTGACTCAGTCCTTGAACTTAGCACGTCAAGAGTTGATTCAGGAGACTTGTAGACGTTTTCCTTCAAAGTACGGGTTGGATCAACTTCCTCAGAACCAACTGGAGCATATCTTGATAGATGATGAACACAAACTTCTGTACTGCTATGTGCCAAAGGTGAGTTTTTCAAGGTAAACCAGATTTTCGTACATGTCCTTCATAGCTTAGGCACACAAATCGTTTTTTGAAAGATGTCCATGACATAATTCTTGTAATATTTACAATTTGTCATTGATTATATTAGCTTCCTGACATTATAATTTATGACTTCCTCAAGATGATCTTGATTTCGTAAGATTTCTGAGTAGAGCAGTTTTTACTTTTTTTTTTATGAAACATCACAAATAATAGGTAGGTTACTTATGTTTGTTATGTGCAGCTGAATATGCATTATTGGTTAGTTGTATTTTTCATAAGCTTTACTTAATATTTTAAACATTATAACACATATTATTTTCTCTATTATTAATATATTCAGAGATCCAAAATATATGCTGATCTTAATGATAATTTACTTGCCTATTTACTGATTTACAAACTTTAATCTACTTTGAGTAGCCTACAATAATTGGTAGGTAGTGTAGGAAGATACATACTAAAATATTCCAAAAAAGACTCATTCAAAGATAAACCAAGCCCATGGTTTACTTTTAATTTTGCAAACAGAACAGAGGTCCTGAAAAAAAACTTCTATTTTTAAAACTTAAGTCTTTATATAGGTGGCCTGTACAAACTGGAAGCGGATCCTCATGATACTGGCTGGCAAATGGAACGACACAGATGTGTTGTCCATTACAGCCAGTATTGCCCACACACCTGGAATGTTCCGGAACATGAGTACAGTGAGCCGGCCAGAAAGAGATTACATGTTGGAGAACTATCACAAGATGATCATAGCAAGGAATCCGTTTGAAAGGCTGCTGTCAGCTTTTAGAAATAAATTGGAGGGTGATGCTCCAAGTGCTAAGTATTTTCAGGTGAGTTTAAAATAATAATTATTTTAAATATTTTTGTATTACTTATTATGAAGTTTGTGAAATACTTGATTAGGTAAGTATCATGTTTGAAATTGATATAGGTCAAGTAAGTGTAGATTAAACAGTTCTTTGGGTAGGTACCTATTTGTTTACTAAAAACTAAACTAGTTCTCCTTAGCTTTATAAATTAGTTTTAATTGATACTTCTCTAAAAGTAATGGCAACATTTTTGTTTAATGTGGGAAATGAAAACTCAGATTGTACCTATTGTGTTTGTAATTAAATTAGATACATTATTTTCATTTGTAATGCAAGATGCACAAAATGGATGCAGATAATATTATGATACTTTCTGCCACCTATTTAAACTAACAGTAACTAACTACACTTTCACTCCTTCACAAGTCAGACACACTAATATTACAGATTATAAAAATAATAATGAAACAAACTCATATCAATTAGGTATCGCATGACACGCAATTCAGTGATATCACATTACTTAAATATGTATCAAACTAAGTCTACTGGAACATTATATTTTGATAAATGAGGAAGACTATAGATAAGCACGAATTTCGTTGTAACTTGATATTTATGCCTGCTGGTTATTCCTGCCGGTTATTCTTGCCTGCCTTAATGAATGGTACTCAAAATACTGAGGTAGGTAGGGAATACGTACGTTATTTCCTCAAATAACACATTTGAGAAAATAACGTAGGTATTTAGTTAATGCAAGCAGCATAACTGGACAAAATACCTCATAAAATTGGCCCCCAATTTAGCTGTAAGTAGCGTATCATAAAATTACAGTAGGTACCCGATTCAAAATGTATGGCAGCTCAGAATATGCGGCGAGTCGCTGCGGAGTAACGAATTCACGTGTCAGCGGGGGTGTGGGGTGGGGTACTGCGCAGCGTGTGTTGCACTTCAGAGCCGCTATTAAGTTTGACGTAGGTATACCTACTATACTCGTCAATAATTACTAACGACAGAGCTTACTTAAATGACAAAATCGCATTAAATTACAAAAGGTACACACCTAAGCAGTAGTACCTATAATTTTCAACTTGATAAAAACTAAACAAAATCGAAGCAGCATTCGTAGCTCCAACATTTCAATATTGATTAATCAAGAATGACCATTTTTCTATAATTTTCAACTTGATAAAAACTAAACAAAATCGAAGCAGCATTCGTAGCTCCAACATTTCAATATTGATTAATCAAGAATTACCAGTTTTACCTATAATTTTCAACTTGATAAAAACTAAACAAAATCGAAGCAGCATTCGTAGCTCCAACATTTCAATATTGATTAATCAAGAATGACCAGTTTTACCTATAATTTTCAACTTGATAAAAACTAAACAAAATTGAAGCAGCATTCGTAGCTTCAATATTTCAGTATTGATTAATCAAGAATGACCAGTTTTACCTATAATTTTCAACTTGATAAAAACTAAACAAAACGAAGCAACATTCGTAGCTCCAACATTTCAGTATTGATTAATCAAGAATGACCAGTTTACATTGCTCAGAATTGTAACGACCAATAACTGACGATCAATTCTCTACTTACGACCTTACGTACGTAATTTAGGCTATCATTAGGTTCCTAGATCAATGGGTTATGACCGCAGCCAAATGTATATATCAACTTCTTTATTGCCTATTGAAATGCCAAATAGAACTCCCACCAATTAAAACTTGTCTTAAAACAACAGACAAGACTTTTTTGTTTGATCATAAAACTTGATTTTAATTTAGCTTTTGCTTAGACCGGATTTCTTAGAGAATTACAAAATTAATTGAGAACACAGATACCTAATTATGCTAGAATTATAAGAAAACCTGAAACAACAACATAGATTCTCCTCAAGTCATAAACGCATTGGTCGTCATGCCAATTTTTCATCCTACAATGTAAGGGACAGAGATAGATAAACATGAAAAAGGAAATTATTTAAAATTCGCTTTATTTTAAGCTTTTTTATTCATTAATATATATATGTATATAAATATGTATTTGGAATTGACTCATCAAAGCTATTTATGCATGCGTCCGCGAACATTCCCAATGCGCTACAAAAACGGGGCAGCCCCACCAATACACTGAAAGCGTTGTTGTATTGGACACGACGGGCGTTGTACGACCGTTGGCCCACATCTAGCCCACAAGCTGCACGTGTAAAAGTTGTCCAATAAGCTCGAAACAGAGTATTTTAAGTGAGCAGCGTGCAAACCTGCGAGATAGCATGTTCGCCCTTACCGACAACGCCCTCCGCTCCCGCTCAATATCGAGACCATCATTTAGGTCAGGCTATGTCACTCCCACAATTAAGACTAATCTAACGACACTTCATATGTTAAAATCCATCAAGCCGTTTAGGCTACGGAGTGTGCAAAAGAAATATACATACATACTCTCGAAAAACATTGCCCTCCTTCCAAGGCAGTCGGGTAATCATTGCTTGTACTATAATATAAGGAACCAAGGATGGAGGAGCTAAGGACTTTAGACAAAACCTGAAATTATGTTGTCTAAACACTCTGTCGGTCTAACATTTAAACTTATAGTTAAACTTTCAAAAAGTTGGGTACGCAGACTTTTAATGCTTAACAGAAATTCTCTGAAAAAATCAATCAAATACGAACTTGTTACCACGTCGCGTTCTGTCAAACCCTAGACTCATGCTGACAATTTTCTATTACCTTAAATATCCCAAATTGATTTTGACTAACGGGCCCTATTTAGAGACCTCGCGTTCGACCGATATTACTGAGAACTTGGTCTTGAAGTCTTAAATAGTTGTCTACTTCGACCAACCTTTTAAAATATTAGTCAATACTTGTCCAGATTCCCAAG
Source organism: Atethmia centrago (assembly GCA_905333075.3). Lineage (NCBI taxonomy): Eukaryota > Metazoa > Arthropoda > Insecta > Lepidoptera > Noctuidae > Atethmia > Atethmia centrago. Next base: position 7,095,725 of record HG995375.1, read on the forward strand.
TCCATAGGTCTAACTACCATGTACAAAATAACGCATCACTTTATTTAAACATCGAACAAACAACAAAACATCAACTGATAAGAACGTCCGCTTAAAACCCCTGATGCAACTGGTTTATTAACACGCTTTTATTTTTAAATTATAATGAAATGATAATAATTGTTTATTTCTTTTCTTTAGCATAAGTACTTCAGTTTACTTTTGGTTTCGGTGAAGGCGTTCTAATAATTGCGCTATTTACGTCTGTCTTAAGGCGCTGACAAGACCCAATTGACAAAAATAGGCTTCTCTTAAGAAAAAAAATTGCCAAATCTGTATAGTTTGTGGTAGCGGAAAAAATATATATTAATTTTGAACATATTTCCCAGAACTTGGTTGTTACCAAAACACGTTTTGAAGAAAAAATCTCGATACAAACTAACCTCTTTGCTAGCCCAATCATATGGTGAATCTGAATCTCTTTTAAAGGTAATTTCATAATACACTAGTAGTAGGCATGTGTCTACACACACTCACACTCTCTTTCACTCACAAACACTCACTCACATTCTTACACATAGTGCACATTCCCATAATAGTCTGTTTACCTACTTTTTGTTTTAATCAAGAAAGATTAATTTTTATTGTTTTAATTGCACTTTTAAACCTTAATAATGTTTTAATTTCCCTAATAATTAACGATTTTCATATGTATCAATGTAATGCGCATTTTCACTATATGGTAATACCACCCATTGACTCCACGAGACAGGCTCGACCTAGTGTGGAGTTCATAAGCAAAATGCTTCCTTTGCGTCTTATTTTGTTTTTGTAAACCTAGTTATTAATGTAGACTATAAGGAAATGTAATCACTGTTTTTGGCAAATAAACATTATTATTATTATTATCTTACCTTGAGTTCTAATCCAAAATATCTGTATTAAATATAAACATACGTTACGTATTTAATTAATAACAAGAACGTCTTATTTGAATGCAGAACTTGGTTGTTTTTTGTTTTCGATTACTCAACTCAATTTTGAGTAAATAGATAATTGCTTCCTATTTTGCAATAAATTACAAGCGTTGTCATCGCGCTTCTCTTTCTTTTCTATGCAATCTGACAGTGACCGCGGCTTAGGTGTTGTCAGCGTCTTAACGCTAGTAAAACACGCTGGCTGTCCCGAAATATCATAATGAGTACTCGAGTGTTAAGGCTCCTACATACAGGCGCGACTTGTTGCGCGACGCGGCGCGACACAAAGACACCGCGTGTAGCGCTACAAGCGGTGCCTTTGTGTCGCGACGCGTCGCGCGACAAGTCGCGCCAGTCTGTAGGAGCCTTTAACGTCCAAAACGCAGCGAATACTACAGACTTGGTTAATGTTTTTAGGTGTTCTACTGTTGCTTATGTATGCCATTTATTTGGCATATAGCCAAAGATCGCTAAAAAGATCTTGCGTGTTTTGGCTCCTCGGTCAACTTTTTGTTGCTTCTCTGGTCTGTCTTATATTCGGCAGGAAAGGGCCATTTTCTTGACCCGCAGCTAGACAGCTGTAAAAAAGGCTACTATGTAGGGACGATTACTTATACCAGGCCGTCAGAGACAAGAAATGGGCACCAGGATTATTCTGCCTTACGAGCAAGCAGTCCTTTTATACTGAGCCTGATTTTTAGGGTTCCGTAGTCAACAGGAAACCCATATAGATTCGCCATGTCCGTCTGTTTGTCAGTCTGTCCGTCACCGGCTTAGCTCAGAGACTCCCTTGCTATGTAAAATGGTGATGATATATTTTTTCTCGTCTATCCCATAGTGTGGGGCATCGTTGGGTATGGGTAGGCCGTCCAAAAATATTGTGGGTCTGTGCAAACCATTTTTCGATTCAGGGATCCGTTTGCGTAATAAGTGCTTTAAAGTGCAAATTTTTGTGGAGTCAGGTGTCCCCTTTTTTTTTTTTGGATAGGAAATCATTAAATAACTTCTCCCGCTCTGGGCGGAGCGGGAGGGTGTGTCAGACTCTTACTGACTAAAACCCACCCGTATTCCTTCCTGGTGCCTGTGTTGCCAGGGGCCTCGGTGACCCTTTATTTAGTATCTTCCCGTGCCAGCTAAATGCTTGTTTTTGGATATGTGTAAAAAATTATAGCAGTAGTAGATATAACGAAATTAAAAGGAAAACTATCACAGCTAAATCGGCTTTACAAGTTACGGATAATAGTCGACCTACTTACACTTGGAAAATTGACCGTCACGTATATCGATGTATGGGAGAACATACTTTTCTCAGGTACAATGCTAGGTTTTGTTTTCGAAATAAATTCATCCCAACTACGGAATTCTTCATTGCGGTTTTTTTTTTCACTATCCCCTCGGCTCGGCAACATGATTGTAGCGGTTTTGGGGAGACTTAAGTTTAGCACTGGCCGGTGGCTGGTGTGCCGATAATTCCACGAAAACTTAAAAAAAATGATACCTATGGATTATCCAATGTTCACGCATGTCGAGTGTTTCGATTACATTCTCAAATATTCCACCCGGCCTTGCAGTTGTTTTTGTACGAATTGATAATAATTTGGTCGTCATTAAAGCTCGTTGACTTTTGACGTCAGTCATTGATAATGGTAGCTCTAGGTATGAAGTATCCATGAACTTAGTTGGCGGGATCATATTTGTAATGTATATATCTAGACGGCCTTTTTCATCTTATGAACTGTTACGTATTGCCGGTCGTAAGAAACGAATAGGTACACGTACTAAAACTCGTAATTTTTATTTTTCTCTTGTGTCGAATATTTTGTGTCTGAAAAGTAGTAACTCGTTTTTTGCATCAGGAAATCATTTCGCGTACGCTTTATTTTTGAGTAGGTAAAAAGTATTTACCTGCTTTATTTATACTTAGTGCGAAGACAGCAGCTATTCCAGAAACCCAGTCTATTATATAATGCGTATATGTATCTTGCTGTACTTAACAATAATGTCCCTTGAAGAAAATAAAATATTTCAAATTTTAAACTCCCTTCGTGGAGATGGCGCCTTAGGGAAGCCTAAGGCGCCATCTCCACAGAAGAGAGAATCGCGATAGTCACGCTCACTGTGCCTTCAAATTATCGCCGCGACGATCTTGTAGAGATTGATCCATAGAGTTTCTATTGAATTTGAGGACACGACGAGACTATCGCCACAATTTTCTCACTTGTGGAGATGCCGCCTTATTTGTAAGGTAACATAACACATCACGCCTTGTTTCCCCGAAGGGTTGGACAGAGGTGTACCTGTAGTACACCCACATTTCGCCAGTTATGTTTAAGTCCCACGTAACCAGGCGCTTATTACGCCTGGACAGGACGGGCCTGCGCTTGTTGACGGGAACCACCACGGGCCACTGCTCGCTAAACAAACACTTTCACACAATAGGCATAATAGACAGCCCCCTGTGCAGGGCTTACATGGAAGCATAGGAAACCGCTGCGCATGTGCTCTTCGAATGCATATGCGTCACCCATATTAGAACAGGAACCTTCGGGTCACCCAGAACCTACACAGAGATTCTAAATAGACCGGGAGATGTGATCAACTTCTGGAGGGAGGTGGGCTGGTTGGAATAACCACTAAACGGCCGCCATGGCCCACGCACATTGGTCCACCTGAAGGACTAAGTGCGGAAACCAAACCCTCTAACATAGAGAACATAGAATAGGGGGCAATTTATAAGGTAACCCGTGCTAAACAAAATGTTATCTTTACAGGATCGTGTAGGAAGACGCATCATCAAGGCATACCGCGAAAACCCGTCGAATGAATCCCTGGAGTTTGGCCATGATGTTACTTTCAAGGAGTTCGCGCTCTTCCTCACAAACCGATCTGAGGAGATGGCCGACGTTGTGAACAACGAACATTGGCAGCCCATCACCAATCTGTGCCATCCCTGCCTTATCAAGTACACTTTAGTTGGTAAGTCGAAATTAAATATTTTTATTGAAATTTTTATAAAAGGCGTTTTCCTTGACGAAATACTACAAAGGTAGGAATATTGTTGTGTTTGTTTTAGGGTCATAATAAAACGCGTCTCAAGCACAGATTATAATACCCATATGTATATATATACTCCCGAACTAAACACGAAGTTAAAATCAAACTAACAAACTGGTTGCAGAAGTTAACGTATGACGAAACCGAGAATCTTATTTACAATTGTCTCTTAATAGAACTTACGTAGTAACTATTTAGTAATCTGTGATAGAACTAATACTTTATTTAAATTAAGCCACTATTTGTTTAATTTATGTTGTTGTTATCTATACTTAACTACTTGCATGGTACTCAATACTAGTTGTATGATATTATAACTTTGAGGAACATTAGCTCCTAAAACACAGGCTTTAGGCCTAGTTCAGTCGCGGGAAGGTACTAAAGGGTCACCGAGGCCCCTGGCAACACAGGCAACGGAAGGAATACGGGTGGGTTTTAGTCAGTAAGAGTCTGACACACCCTCCCGCTCCGCCCAGAGCGGGAGAAGTTATTTGATGATTTCCAACCCAAAAAAAAAAAAAAAAGGAGGCATCAGTTCGCAATTTAATGTGACTGTATTGTACAATATTTGTTTAATCTTGTGTACTTATGTATGTTTTTCAAATGTACAAATAAACATTTTTATTTATTTATTTATTTATTGGCTACATTCTTTCATTCGAACTAAGGCATATCCTCAACCATAAGACACCTTTCATTCAGGCTCGTTGAAAGATTTTCCTTCGTTTTTTGTCAAAAGTTGCTCCAAGCTTCGTCGGTAATTGAATAATATGAAAAAGATTAACACCATAAATTATGATCGTGTGCTCATAAAACCATACCGCGAACATTAATAGTTCGCCTACCATATTATGGCATTAACCTCTCAGGGTTCACGCCGATGCATTGTATAGTACCTAGACTGTTACAGCTTAGAGAGGCCAACGTTCTCTAATTATGTTCTATAACCACCATTACAGAGTTCAAAGCATAGAGATTATAGTTTTTTCAAGTGCAAAATAAAGAACTTGAAATATGACGAGCTTGATTCCTTAAGGGGGCTACAGGACCTAAATGCAAGTTTTGTAAGTTTCATAATGCCTAAAAGTATATGATCCACTGCAATAAACAAAATCAGAAAAATATATGATATTCTCCAGGATACCTATATGCTAGGTAGATAGTGTGTTGAAAACATAATACAACTAATTTGATACGATAGAAAAAACTCACGAAAATACCTCTAAAAATTTCTTTTATCGAGTAAAAACCATACTAATATACTTGCCATCATTCTGATTTTTTGTCAGATTATTCTACAAGCAATATATTAGCATAATAGTGTTTTAATTTTTTGTCCAATCAATAGATTTTTTATAAATAGATAATTGCTTCATATTTTGCAATAAATTACCAGTGTTGTGTCATCGCCCTTCTCTTTCTTTTCTATGCAGTCCGACAGTGACCGCGCTTTAGCTGTTGTCAGCCTCTTAACGAGTGGCACTGGCAAAAAATATTTCAATAAAAACTTAAGCGTTGCTTGAGGTTGCCATAGCCTAAAATACCATGTGGCTTTGATTATGGCTGGATTTTTCTTATTGGCTGTACTATTGCAAAGTAACAAATTGTTTAGGTTTAAGGAACATAATATAACAAAACATGAGCCCGTTTTCTCTGAAGGGTTAGGCAGAGGTGTACCTATTTGCACACCCACATTTCGCCACTTATGTTTAAGTTCCATGGAATAGGGGGCGATCCTATTGCCATCACCCGGGCACAAATCCAGACGCCGAGCTGCTACTAAGAAATTTCTGACGGAAAAACCTAATAACAATTTGCCCGACCTGGGAAGTGAACCCAGGATCTTACGCTCAACAGTCTCGCTTGCGAAGACCAGACCAACGAGGCAGTTAGGTTTAAGGAAACGTGGCCATAAAATGCCAACTGGCACAGCCTCGCAAGTAGCAAGTTGGATCTACTGTAATCTGTCTAAGTAATTTAAAACCTAAAGACAGCGCAGAAATCTTTTACACCATGGTGTAGTTTCCGTTTTTCTACAAGCCTCTCATACTTACTAAGTTATTTTTCTGCCCTGTGGCCTGTGCAAAATTATGTAGTACCTACGTTGGCAAATAATGGGTGGACAGTTTTGTTATTTGGTTTTCACCGATGTCTCTCAACTTGAAACCTGATACCAAACATGATATTATTGAAGCTAACTCAAAAACTACCCGAGCAAAGTTAATAAAATTTATATGTGACCACATAGGAAGCCCTTTCAAACAAAAAAATAATTTTCCAAATCGGTTCAGCCGAGTAATCGGAGAAAAATATAATATAAAAAAAAAATATTCCGACGAACTGAGAACCTCCTCCTTTTTTGGAGTCGGTTAAAAAGAGATTTCCGCAATCAAACATTGAATAATTTCGTTGTCTATCTTGCTCACTTTTTTTTTTGGATGGGAAATTATCAATTAGCTTCTCCCGCTGTGGGAGGAGCGGGAGGGTGTGTCAGACTCTTACTGACTAAAACCCACCCGTGTTCCTTCCGTTGCCTGTGTTGCCAGGGAATTCGGTATCCCTTTCGGACATTCCGACGACCCCGGCAGGCATCGGCCCTAGTGGACACCTACTCTTGTGCTGACGACGCCTCTTTACGCTCACTTACTGAAATGTTCGTGCTTCCGACTTTGTTCTTTTCGCGAAGACACCTTAAATCGTACATGGGTATGTACCTATCAAATAAACTCTTTATTAGCCTCTAATCAAGAACTTGGTAAGTAATGTACTCGGCTTCTGTATCAGTAGCGATTTCTAGCTCCCGCAGACAGGCGCGACGCGACTCTGGTGGAACAATTTCTATGAAAACTTCATGGAAATTGTTCTACCGGAGTCGCGTCGCGCCTGTCTGCCGTAGCCTTTAAATAAGTTCATATTTCCGAATACGGATCTCTCTCACTTTAATAATAAGGCTAGACGTATCAACATTAAAAGTAGGTAGTGTCTACTTACATCACGTAATCTGATAGTGTTAGTATGTTTATTTGAATCACTGTCTATCATTATTAGGCAGTACCACCCAGACAGGAGCAAACTACCATTAATTATAGTAGCACTGTTTAAATAAACGAATGACATAATGTTATTATAACTAAGACGACAATAAGTCACCTTGTCGGCACGGGGATCGATCAAAATGGTCAATAAAGCAGTATTAAATAAAATAAAAACAAAACTTACAAAAAAAAAAACCGACTTCCAAAAAAAAAACACTACAAAGCGAAACATTACTTTAATTTCGGAAGTGGGTGTCTTTGGTTATGTATTTTCGTTTTTTGCCACCGACTTCCGAAATTAAAGTAATTTTTCACTTTGTAGTGTTTTCTTGGAAGTCGGTTTTTTTTCTTGAATAAAAGTTTTGTTTTTCCTAGGTACACTCGGCTACACAACAAGCTATACATTTCCAGTATAAGCTGATCTCGCATTGTATGGGATTTCCGTACAATGCGAGTTTAGCGTAAGCTGGAAATGTATAGCTTGATGTGTATAGTCGCGTGTATGTACCTATCCCACACAAATTAGAACACCAAACCTGCTATTTAAATAACAGTGACAGGAAGTTATAATAACATCCTGTTACACCATCAACATAGACTAAGTGAAAAAATATACGTATTATTGAAGCTAACTCAAAAACTACCCAAGCAATAAAATTTATATGGGACCATCTAGGAAGTTATACCCTTTCTTACCAGCCAGCCGTCTTTGGGTATTCGGGGAAAAATCCGATTTCGACGAACAGAGAACCTCCTTCTTTGTTTTGAAGTCGTTTCAAAAGAGATTTAGGGAAACTTCCTTAAAAAAAAAGATTCTGACGAACTGAGAACCTTCGCCTTTTTAAATCGGTTAAAAAGAGATTCTCTCAATCAAACAGTGAACAGTTTCGTTGGCTAAAAATCTTGCTTACTTACTGTAATTTTCGTGCTTCGGACTTTGTTCTTTTCGCGCAAATGGGTATATTTGTAATCCGAGTACCTATGTAACATTTTATAAATTGCAGTAACATTAAATTCATTATTGCAATAGAGCCGCAGCACGTGTTCATTGGCCTTAATTTACTATTTGACACATGCGTCACGTTCCATAAAAGAGTTACTAATTTCCATCTTTAGTGATGACAGCATTAATGGCGATCTTGCTATTTAATGGCCTTGTTAGGGCAGACATTATTGTATAGAAATAATGCCTTCTTATTGACTGCAATGATTCTCAAAACCTCAAACTGCAGATGATCAGAACCTTTGAACATCCTCAACGTTGCCTTTGCCCTTGCACAGGTTTTTTACAGAGCTGGTGGTAATGGTAGACACTGAAATAAGATTATCTTGCTTTCAAAGCTCAGCCTCAAAACCACTCGCTTAGTGATGACTCAGACAATTGACCTCACTTTTTACCCGACTGCCCCAGAAGGAGGGTAATGTTTTTCGAGAGTATGTATGTATGTTTGTAGGTATGTCTATTTCTTTGGCACGCTCTGTAGCCTAAACGGCTTGATGGATTTTAACATAAGAGGTGTCGTTAGATTCGTCTTCATTGTGGAAGTGACATAGGCTATATAATTTTAATATGTAAATTATTTCGTCACCACTGCTCTCAAAACGGTGAAGGAAAACATCGTGAGGAAACCGGCATGTCCTAGAACCAAAAAAACATCGAAGACATATTGACATCTACCAAACCGCACTGGGCCCGCGTGGTGGATTACGGCCCACTCCCTCTCACAGAGAGGAGGCCTGTGACCTGCCGTGCTGTGTGTGGCGGCCTGTGATGGGTGGCCTGTGTGTCAGCAGTGGGAACATTATAGGCTGATAATGCTTATAATAATCAATAATAAAAAATTGTTTTTATTCGGAACAATATAGGAACCATTATTGTTAGTACACACATAAGACTTAAGGCTCCTTCAAACAGGTGCGACACGCGATGCGACACAAAGACTCCGCGTGTAGCGCGGTGCCTTTGTGTCGCGTCGCGTGTCGCGCTTGTTTGTTTTGAGCCTTTATACACTAGGATTAGTAGGTAACAAATTAAGGCTCCTACATACTGGCGCGACTTGTCGCGCGACGCGTCGCGACACAAAGGCACCGCTTGTAGCGCTACACGCGGTGTCTTTGTGTCGCGTCGCGTCGCGTCGCGCGACAAGTCGCGCCAATATGTAGGAGCCTTTAAAGAAATAACAAAGAAAAGCATGATTATTAAAGGCTGGTTATTGATTTATGTACTTACGAGGCACATGAGATGCCTCAGTACAGGAGCTCTCGGGTCCTCGGCCAAGAATTTCAGGATGCTATTGCTACATACTTATGCTGTCCCTGAATATTTAACTAGACAGACAAACAATGTCTTTTAACAATCGGAAAGTGAGACTAGATTGGACGAAAGAATTAGACCTTCACATAAAATAAATTGCATGAAGCTCAGAACTTCGGTCACCAATGATCTTATAGGCTTGCATAACCTAAAAACATACAATAAGTCTCTTGGGTCTGCTCCACAATTTAGGGAATTCAATGCCACAAACTAACAATGCTTCGTTATGATGGACACCATTCATGTCATTAATTTATGCTGGAAATGCGTTTTAATCTGGGTCTACACTTGCTCATATTATTACAGCGATTCTGCTTCTAATCGAGAATATTTTATTCGAATAGGAAAACGTATGAATGGAAATAGAATTTGACTAATCAGAATCACATAATCTACTAAAACTAATCTCCTTGATAAATAAGTTTAGTCAGTCTTCAGGAACATGGGTTTTAAGTCTTACGTCATTTGTTTCACAAAATATCTCTCTAGATACATATATAGATCGGTTTATCTGTTTTTGTATACAAAGGGCATAACATCCAATTAGAAGGAGTACTTATGATTTGATAGAAATATAAAAATTGACCATTCCCCCCTTATCTCCGAAACCGACCCTAAAATTATTAAAAAAATACAGAAAATAGTTCTTTATAGAGTACATGAAAACGTATAAGACGTATATGGTGTTAAAATAACATGTTAAATTTCTCATTACTGTACGTTAGTACAAACTTACATTTGCGGTTGGATTGTATTTGATCCCTACTACAAAACCCTTCATTGTGCGTGGTCCGTCACGCACCTAACCGGTTTTTTCATTTAGGTCTTGTGTTAGAAGATACCACTAGCTTTTGGGCCAATAGGAAAAGATTTCAAACGATTGCTTTAAGGCTATTAATCTCAGGCAAAGCAAGTTCTGCATAAAAAATAAATTCGTCATTGGCCATGTGACAAAAGTTGACAGTCTCTACAGGCATGGATTTGTACGTTGAGTGGAGACACCGGATAAGGCTAATCTTAAAATATTTATCTAAAACTATTGCTCAGCTGTCGATTACACATCGTAGGCTCTCAAATCTCAGTGTATTATTTGAGTTTTATTTTGTAACTAAAACGAATATATTTTTTAGGGTTCTGTACCAAAAGGTTAAGACAGCGGAGACTTAGTAATAGGGTCCCGACCCTATTACTAAGTCTCCGCTGTCTGTCTGTCCGTATGTCCGTCTGTCACCAGGCTGTATCTTCATGAGATACAGCCTGTGGTACACCGTGATAATTAGACAGTTGCAATTTTCACAGATGTACCTATTTCTGTTACCGCTAAAACAAGAAATACTAAAAACAGAATAAAATAAATATTTAAGGGGCTCCCATACAACAGACTGATTTTTTTTGCCGTTTTTATAGATACGGTACGGAACCCTTCGTGCGCGAGTCCGACTCGCACTTGGCCGGTTTTTTAAGTTCCTTGTCTGCTGTTCCCGATTCTGATTCTTGTTTATACTATTTCATTCAAAGCAGTAGAGTTTTGAAATCATAATAAGTATACATAGCTATACTTATTATGATGAGTAACGACTGCCAAGAGTCACTCATAATTGTTGATATCCACCACAAATATTTCGTTTTGATTAAATAATCTTAATGCAGTTCTAATACAAGTAGGAAAGTACCTAATTAGCTTTAACCAATAATTGTATTACTGTGATACGCTTAATCGGTGGACCCTGGGGTCAGCGAGTTAAGGCGCAGATATATGCCTTTAGTGACTTTTAAATCTATTATTACGCCTTCATATAATGCATAACTTACTTGTATGCAGAAAGTGGCGCCGATTCGCTTGTTCACAAACTGAACTAAATTTAAGTTCAGTGCATCTTTTTCTTTCTATTTCATTAAGAAGAGGACAGAAGATAAATTTTAGTTTAGTCCTGTCAAATTAATCTAATTAAATTAAACTATGTTAACTAAAATGTTAGTAAAATAATGTATTAAATAAACTCAGGAAGTAATGTCTACCCAAAGTATTAAAAACGATTATACTTTCAAACTACTTACGATATTTTCTTGATTTTTTTTTTGTATGAAAATACTATTTTATTATCTATACCTACTTCTATCTCTGATTTAATCAAATATTATTATTTTCGTTATTAAAAACTAATATTCCCTATGAAACCGAACGGCACCTGTGCGACGTGAGAGCGACGCACATTTGTATGACCAAGGCTAACAGGTGACCCGACCCTTAAGGCGCTGATAAGACCCAATTGACCAAAATAGGCTTCTTTTAAGAAAAAGAAATGCCGAATCTGTATAGTTTGTGATAGCGGAAAAAAAAATATTTTAATTTTGAACATATTTCTTAGAACTTGGTTGTTACCAAAACAAGTTCCGAAAAAAAATCTCGATACAAACTAAAGTTAAACTAACCTCTTACCTTTTTTTTTGGGTGGGAAATTATCAAATAACTTCTCCCGCTCTGGGCGGAGCGGGAACCCTGTGTCAGGCTCTTACTGACTAAAACCCGACCGTATTCCATCCTGTTGCCTGTGTTGCCAGGGGCCTCGGTGACCCTTTAGTACCTTCCCGCGACCCCGGCAACCTCTTACCTTGAGTTCTAATCCAAAATATCTGTTTTTAATATCAACATACGTTACGTGGTTGCTTAATAACAAGAACGTCTTATTTGAATGCAGAACTTGGTTGTTTTTTATTTTCGATTACTCAACTCAATTTTGAGTAAATAGATAATTGCTTCATATTTTGCAATAAATTACAAGCGTTGTACCTATCATCGCGCTTATCTTTCTTTTCTATGCAATCCGAAAGTGACCGCGGTTTAGGTGTTCTCAGCGTCTTAAGGGGTTTTATGATTTCCCGTATCATGAAGCCTTTTAAATGTACCGCTACTAAAAGATATGTATATAATCAGTTTTTGCATTCCATAGTATAGTCCGACTGCGTAAAACATGAATCATTGAAACCCTAGCCAAAATTTAGTAGTCAATTTTAGTGAAGTCACAGACAGCAATAGAATAAATTGACCGTGCCCTACCCAATCGTCGACCAACCTATTAACAAAATGCTCATTATGCAAAGAGACTAACTAAATCAGAATCAATTAAAAATGAAAACGTACGACTTTTAAATTAATCAATGAACACGCTATAAATTGACACAGTTTATTTACAGTTATTGCCGTTAGAAGTGAATGAGTTAATAGTAGATATTACCAGTTGACTTATTCACTTGTCGGTGGAATAGTAATTAAAGTAGATTGGCAAATAAATCTCAATCAAGCAGTCATGGAGACAAGTCCTACGTAACTTAAAATTGTGAGCTGAAAGATATTAAGGCGATACTAAAATAATTTAGGGGCTTTTTCGTAGCCATTTATTTCACTTTTACAGCATGGATTGAATTTTTGGATATATGTTTATTGACTATTTGTTTAATAGTCTGACTGAAGGAAAACGCAATTGAGTTAAATATCCTCGATACAATTTAATACCGAAAAGACCTTTACTTTTTTATATTTTTTCTGTAATTCTAAAATCCTAAGTAAGTTCATTGCAAAATTGCATTCAAAATGAGCGTATTAGGTAATTTTAAAACACTGGCTAAAAATATTTTTGATAAATAGCTTAATTTATTTTTAAACCATTTTTATTTAGTTTGGCGCTCTTACGTTAAATTGTTGTATTTTGGTTCCAGCGGATTGTTGCGCTCTCTTTTTTCGCATGTGGATTGCACATCGCACGTGTAATTGACACGTGTCACTTTCTTACGCCCGCCCAGTTCGCGATGATTTAAGTTTTACGTATCACCTTAAAGCGCTTTTAATTTAGCAGTTCGTCAACGTCGCTGTACGTGATGCTTATGAAAATTCTATTTCGAGTCAACCATTGGCTAGCTTGCAAACTAATTAATTTATTTAAAAGGACTGTGTTAGATGGAATAACCTTACTAATAAATAATAAATCTACTTATAATAAAAAAAAAAAAAACATTACCTATAAAAAAGTTTTCGTGTGTTCGAGACTTCGAATCTTCTAAAATGTTTGTAACGATTTTCAAAGCATTTATTCCGAAAGGTTTATGCCTGTAAAACATGAATAAAATAAAAATAAAATAAACAAAATAAAATTTTAGATATACCGTAGCACAGAAAACTATGTTTTGACACGTCGCCACTGCACCCGTGCGAAGCAGGGTTTAGTGAAGTATGTATATTTAGTAAAGTTCCTCCACCCAACACATCAGCATTTCTCGCGTACGAGCATTGAAACAGTAAAACGTACCATTGCTGCTCAAATTTTCATAGACACATTACATATACATTTATACATTACATAGTACATTTTGCTCATTAGACATTACATAGCACATCAGATAAAGTACATTTTGCTCATTAGGAAATATTACTAAAATCTCTGATATTTTAAATCTAATCTGGAAAAACTCAAAAGCATCTTCAAATAAATCCAACCATCAACCATGACTGAGCAAAAAGACATGTTTGCGGTTTGTGGTATACAACTCCATGAAAAAAACATAATCTTATTGACCGGTAGAGGATGCTGAGTGACGTGCGTGCGAAACGGATGTCGGCGACCTCATAGGAGTGGCTAGAGTCACCACGTGGTACGTTAATATGTTGAAGTGGAGAGCAGTGGTGGCCCAGTGGTAACGGCCCCGACTTACAAGTTGTAGGTCGTAGATTCGAACCCAGGCAGGCGCTTTACTGTGTGTAAATAATTTAATCATCACTGCTCTGAAAACGGTGAAGGAAAACATCGTGAGGAAACCAGCATGTCTTAGAACCAAAAATTCAATGACATGATGTGACATCTACCAACCCGCACAGGGCCCGCGTGGTGGATTACGGCGCACTCCCTCTTACAGAGAGGAGGCCTGTGTCCCAGCAGTGGGAACATTATAGGCTGATTATGCCCTCCCTACTGTTACAAACAAGTTTTTAGTTATATCAAGAACACATAACATCACGCCTTGTTTCCCCGAAGGGTTGGGCAGAGGTGTACCTATAGTACATCCACATTTCGCCAGTTATGTTTAGGTCCCATGTAATAGGACGCGAGCCTATTGCCATCAACCGTGCTGAAATGCAGACTCCGGGCTGCTACTGATAAATTCCTTATGAAAAAACCCAACAATTAGTTGCCCGACCAGCCGTATGTTGCAGCTAAAACACTAATGAATAATGGCCTGCAGGAAAGACAACATTCAGTTTTCCAGCAAGATAGATGTAATCCAGGGTGGTTGAACATACATACATACATAAACTCACGCCTTCTTCCCATGGGGGTAGGCAGAAACTATAGAACGCCACCTGCTACGCTCCTTACATACTCCTTTTGCTTCGTTTACGTTCATACATCAGTAGGCTTAGCATGACACCCTCTATGTCTTCGAAGAATAGACACGGCTCTTTCTATACAAAGTGACATTTCGTTTCTCAGTTTTTGACATCTCACCGTAGAAATCCTTCTACAATATGTCATCTTGTCTTTCGTTTCTAACGATCTTTGTCTAGGTCCTTTTTTATGTAGAAGGATGTCTACGGTGGGATGTCAAAAAAGGAGAAACGAAATGTCACTTTGTATGGAAAGAGCCGTGTCTATTCTTCGAAGAAATAGAGAGTGTCATGCTAAGCCTGCTGGGAATCGAACCCAGGACCTCATGCTCAGTAGTAAGGATTGCGACCACGGTAAAACAAAGGACGCCAACGAAGCATTTTAGTTATGTTTTCCGAATTTATTGCATACCGCACTTTTAAAATGACGAAATATGGTGGCCACTTAGGTTAGGTCAAGGCCCGGTGCGCATGTTATCTTTCAAATTATTTATACCGCCTGAAAGTCTGTAGGTACATTTGTTAATCAGTCATGCTGTTTAAATGAAGTATAAGTTATCGTTGCTCTGATCTCAATTTTGTGATTTCTTTCAGCCAACGATAAAGGCTCGTGCAGACTGGCGTGACTTGTTGCGACACCGGTAAAACAATTCAATTTAAAAAACAAAACAATTTCTATGAAAACTTCATGGAAATTGTTCTACCGGTGTCGCGTCGTGTGACAAATCCTGCCTGTTGCAGCCTTAAAGAGGAGACTTAGATACCACGATTTGATTCTGAATAGGTACTGTAGAGGTTCTATGATAATGCATCATCCTAGCCGCTAGTCGACACTGGCGCCGATTCCCTTGTTCACAAACTAAACTAAATTTAAGTTCAGTGCATCTTTTTCTTTCTATTTCATTAAAAAGAGGACATAAGATAAATTTTAGTTTAGTCCTGTCAAATTAATCAGCAACTGTCACTACTCCATACAAGTTTAGACGTGATTAAAAACTTGCCTACTAAAATTACGTCAAGCGCTGATTAATTTGACAGGACTAAACTAAAAATGATCTTCTGTCCTTTTCTTAATGAAATAGAAAGAAAAGGATGCACTGAACTTAAATTTAGTTTGTGAACAAGGGAATCGGCGCCACTGGCAACTTAATATAAATACATATTTAAAATCGGAATATACATAGATTAAAAATGATGAATTGTGACAGAGAGTCCTTGAATGAACTCACAAACGAATGTGTATTGGATTTTAAAAGATAAATATACCTAATAACAGTTATCAAAAAGGAATATTTAGTGTAGCACGTCCCCAACACTACAGTACTGTATTATTATTTGGCAAGTAATATGTTGTAAATAGCAATTGATCAATCCAGTCAACCGAAGTTTTCTGCTGGGCCATGCATGTAATTTCCATATGTGTGTTTTTAATTATTGTGTCTCCAGAGTGGCGTCATTAGCAACGTTATAGACCGGTAATTTAAACCATAGATAAATTATAAGAGAACTTATAAAAAAAGTGATGTATAACCTCAACTGGCATTTGATAAAAACTTTGTATATCTCTTGCACAGTTGTCTGATAATGTGTCAAAGCCAGTTAGCTTACTTCTGCTTCCTAGTATTAGAAACCAGATTCTTATAAAGTCAGTAGGCTTTTACTAGTTTATCAGACCGGTATTAGCGCTTAATGGAGGGCCGTACAAACATTACTTTATCTACATACATACATACATAAACTCACGCCTTCTTCCCATAGGGGTAGGCAGAAACTATAGAACGCCACCTGCTACGCTCCTTACATACTCCTTTTGTTTCATTTACGTTCATACATCTGGTTGATCTGGTCATACACGCACGCTGGTTGCGAATACTACGCACCTGTCCTTTTTGAAGTGTTTGCTACAGTGGAATCCGTTTATAATGACATCGAAGGGAATTGACAAACACGTCATACTAAGCGGACGTCCTACAAAGCATTTTTGTGGAAAAAAAAACAACATTTTTTTTTAGGTAAATATTTAATTTAATAGCGAAACAGCTTATTAAATCAAAATAAAAATTGCACGTAATACATGTATGTATGTATATTTTTCATTTTTTATCAACATTTTCTTGTCGCGATTTTCGAAGCCTCTTCGATTTCAAAACATTTGAATTGAACGATTGCTTAGTCCGGTTCTTGTTTTTGAAAATCATTGAGATTATCGAATGACCCACGCCAAATTCCTTTGCGAGAGATAAATTTGATTCGCCATTTTCTAATCTGCATATTATTGCACCTTTCTCCTCAATCGTAAATGCCTTACGACGTTGAGATGACATTTTTATTACATAGGATATCACTAAAAACAATGCATAAACAAGCCACGTGCTGAACGTCGTCGGGAATCTACGAACATTGCCGCAGGTGTAAAGAATCATGTCGGTCACTATAAACGGACAAAATTTATAAAAAATGGGTCATAATAAGCGACATGTCACTGTAAGCAAAGTCATTAACCGACTTTGTTACAAAGAATTTTATATGAAAACCAAACTTCGTTGTGTAATTACGTCATAATAGGCGGTTCGTCAATATAAGCGGAGTCATAATAAACGGATTCTACTGTTTATGTTGTCTTTCTGGGGCGTACGCTCCCGGCATTTCCACTCACGTCTTTTTATTTTTTTTTTGAGGGTGGGAAATCATCAAATAACTTCTCCCGCTCTGGGCGGAGCGGGAGGGTGTGTCAGACTCTTACTCACTAAAACCCACCCGTATTCCTTCCTGTTGCCTGTGTTGCGGGGGCCTCGGTGACCCATAAGTACCTTCCCGCGACCCCGGCAGGCATCGGCCCTAGTGGACCCCTACCTATGTGCTGACGACATCTCTTTGAGGCGCGCGTGGATACAACGCGCCGTCGACCCGGGCCTGGTCCTTACCGGACGGTGAGCTACCCATTGCTCACCGTCCGCAAGCCCGCGCCTACGGTGGCCGGAAATCCGCCCGGGATTCCCGACGCCCTGGGCGTCTCCTGCGGCGGCTAGGGGCGAGTGGGCGCGAACCTTGCCGTTCCCTCAACCGTCCCGCCTCCTCCTTAACCGTCCCACCTCCCCTTTCCACTCACGTCTGCCTTGTAAATACCTTTTGTTAGTCGCCTTTCATTCATCCTCTCAACATGACCAAACCATCAAAGCATACTCTTTTCAATTTTTGTCACTACATCTTCCTTTAAATTTACCCAGTTACTGGGTTGTAGAGGTCAATATTCAGCTGCATCCGGTTGAACTGGAATTTGAGTAGGACAAGACTAGGCCGATGATGATTATGCCTATAATCCGTAGTTAGCATCTAGGCAAGTGTACATTTTCCATTTACGTCTATTTGGGTATTACCCAAGTTTTGCTTGTAGCCTTCACGTGTTTCGTCACAAATTCGACTTATCGTTGACACATATTTGATTATTTATTTATCTTTATGGGTAATGGTAGTTGAATCATTGATATTGTTTGATTATGTTTAAAGTTATCTTTCTACCGCCATCACCGGTCAGGCAACGATAAAACATGTATGCAACATTCTTTTTATCAGGTTGGCTTCGTAAGCAATCGTAAGTTGCGTCTTAACTTACCAACTGACGTCAATACTAGAAACCGGTTTTCTGCATATTCAGTCTACAGAAGAATAACTCTCGAATAATATAGGATGCGTCTACCAGACAATTCACGTCGCGGGAAGGTACAAAAGGGTTACCGAGGCCCCTGGCAACACAGGCAACGGAAGGAATACGGGTGGGTTTTAGTCAGCAAGAGTCTGACACAGCGGGAGAAGTTATTTGATGATTGTCCACCCAAAAAAAAAAAAGACAATTGATCACACCGATTCCAACGAAAATATCCTGAGTTTACCAATCTCTTTCAATGCGGACCCACTAGGGATTTAAAATAGTCGTCACGGACTCCATAGACACAAAACAATAATAAAAGACATCTTATGTATTTTAGTGAAGTAGGTTCATACTTCTCAATTTTCCCAAGACCCAAGGGCATGCTGTCTGACCACAGGTTGTGAAACTCCCGGGTCGACAGCGCGTTGTTTTCCACGCGCCCATCATCCGCTAGGGCCGATGCCTGCCAGGGTTGCGGGAAAGTCCGAAATGGATGTCGTAAAACCAACAAACGCACGTACAATCCAACATCCAACTATACCATACCCATTACGTTAATGGGTATCGTACAATCTGTAAATTTTCATTCGTTTCTAACGATCTTTGTCGAAGTTATTTTTTATGTACGAGCCCCGTTGCAAAATAGTTCGTCTAGTGTGAAATTTTCTCTGTGAGATTTTTTCTAACTTTTGTTTTTGTATATTATTTTTGTATATATAAAATATAATATTGGGGAAAAAGTTTCTTTGCATTTTTTAAGAAAATTCAAAACATTTTTTAATATAGTTTATTTACATTTAAATAAAGTATGTAGGTACCATTTTGTTCGATAACTTTTTGCCATCTTGTAGGTAGGGACATGATCCCATTGCTATATAAATTTTGGGACTTCTGATCAAAATACCGCGACAAGTGGTTTTGGCAGTCCTCTCGTGATGTTAACCTGACACTGCCTAAAGAATTCTGAAGAGACCGAAACAGGTGGAAATCTGAAGGTGCAAGGTCAGGACTGTACGGCGGATGCATTAACACCTCCCAGCCAAACTCTCTTAATTTTTGCTGAGTGGCAAAAGATGTGTGAGGTCTAGCGTTATCATGATGAAAAACCACACCCCTTCTGTTGATTAATTCCGGCCGCTTTCACTCAACTTCTTGCTTTAATCTCATCAGTTGTTCTCAGTAGAGTTCAGAATCGATGGTCCTGCCTGGTGGTAACAGCTCATAATGAATAATGCCCTTCCAATCCCACCACACACACAGCATCACCTTGTTGCGAGTTAACCCGGGTTTTGCCACAGTCTGTGAAGCCTGACCGGCCTTTGAACATGACCTTTTTCGCACGTTCTTGTCGTACGAGATCCACTTTTCATCACCAGTTATCAGCTTCTTCAAAAATGGTTCGGTTTCATTACGTCGTAATAAAGAATCACAAATGAGTACACGGTTCATTAGGTTTCTTTCAGTGAGCTCGTGAGGTACCCAAATATCGAGCTATTTTGTGTACCCAGTTTTTTCAAATGTGCTAAAACTGTTTTGTGGTCAATTCCCAGTTCTTCAGCTACGTCGTGACTACAGACATGCCGTTCTTGCTCCACTTTTCAAAAATGGCATCCATTTTATCCGTAATAGGGCGACCAGAGCGACGTTTATCTTTGACATCAAAATTTCCGGATTGAAAACGCTTGAACCAAATTTGTGCTACTCTCACAGACACTGCACTAGGTCCATAAACATCGCAAATTTTTTTCGCGGCTTGCGTTGCATTTTTACCTTTTTTGTAGTAAAATTTTAAAATGTATCGAATTTCTTCATTAGATTAACTCATCTTGACGGTACGAAAAACAAATGAAAATCACACATTTTCCTAATTTGAATTTGGAATTATGTTCTTTTAAATTTAAACTTTCAATGATACCAAAACCAGCCAGATACAAATAGTATACCCAAAGAGATTTTATTACAAGTTCATACATACTATAATGCGAAAAGACTTTTTCCCCAACATAATATTAAGCTGTTCTACTATCACATGTCGCGTTACTTATGCCATTTTTTAATTATGAACCAATAAACTATTTTAGCTTTTTAAATTTATACATATCCTGTTTTAAATTCGAAGAAGTTATAAGCAAAATAGTTCGTTTAATTGTTAATCGATGCAAAAGAGTTCGTATATCGGTGAGTTAAATAAGATTATTCCTTCTTTGTACAATTATGTTGCATAATTTAAATTTGTAAAAGTAATTCTGTGTCATTTTTCAAGTGAGACAGTATACATTCTGAAAATGTTAGTTTTTTTCATTAGTTTTCAAATAACAATGGGTCGTGGCAAACCCGTGTGTGAAGAGCTTTCAAAGCGAATAGTTTGTGGAGTCGATGCTGGCAAATCAAGTTACCAAATATCTAATGACTTGATACTTCCCAGGTCTACAGTCCAATCTATCATTCAGCACTATAAAAAGAATAGAACGACTTCTTGTTTGAAGAAAACTGGTCGACCACGCATCACAAGTGCAGTAGAAAACAGAATCCTGAAGAAAATTATCAAAAATAATCGTCGTGCTCGAGCTGGAGAACTCACGGTGCAATGGAAGGACATGATTCACAAAGACGTCTCAGTTGATACTTGCAAAAGAGTCCTAAAAAGAATGGGTTACGGATTTTACACCGCTAAGGAGAAACCACTGTTGACTGCTGTACAAAAGAAAAAGAGGTTGAAGTTTGCTCGTGATCATTTAAATTGGACTTCCGATCAGTGGCGTAGTATTATTTGGAGTGACGAGTCCAAATTTGATGTGACAGTCGGCGATGAAAGGAAAAAAGTGATTCGGAACAAAAATGAGGCATTTCATACTGATTGTCTCAAACGCAAAGTGAAGTTTCCGGCGTCTCTTATGATATGGGGCTGCATGTCTGCACAAGGTGTTGGTGGTATGCAGTTTGTGGATGGTTCTATAAATGCTGCAAGGTATCAAACCTTTTGGAAGAGAATTTACTGCCCTCTATTCCGTCACTTAAGCATCAAGATTCCTTAATTTTTCAACAGGATGGTGCTTCCTGCCATACTGCAAGGACAACAAAGACGTGACTATTGGCGAAAAGCATCCCTACAATCGAATGGCCATCTAACAGCCTGGACTTGTCGCCGATCGAAACCCTATGGTGGAAAATGAAAAAAGTTCTCCGTAAAAATCCATCAAGATCGAAGAGCGACTTAAAGGCTAAACTCTTGGCTGTCTGGGAGTCTATTACGCCTGAGGAGTGTGCAGCGTTGGTTGCAACCATGCCTCTTCGCATTAAAGCTGTCATTGAGAGCAAAGGCGACACAACTAAGTGGTAGACGAACTATTTTGCGTGAGTGACTAGGGTAGACGAATAGGTACTTTTGCGTTATGATTTTTAGAATATTTTTTAAATTTTTTTATGTTATGTAAAGTCATGAAAGAATTTCAGTTATGTTAAAATAAACTTTAAAATGTTCCTCAAATTGTGGTTTACTTTTTATTAAACGTTCTTAATTATTTTACCAATATTTACTTTCTATATCTTACGCTTTGCACTACTTTCCATACTAGACGAACTATTTTGCATTGGGGCTCGAAGAAGGACTTCTAGAGTGCGATGTCAAAAATGGAGAAACAAAATGTAATTCTGTATAGAAAGAGGTGTGTCTTTTCTTCGTAGTAATAGAAAGCGTCATGCCAAGCCTGATGTTCGTCCGAAGAGTATCAAATGTACTTGTTTGGTTTGGATCACACTGTAAATCTCGTACGTTAGGTACCTACTGTCTATTTATAGGATATAACATCAACACAACGAGTAAACATAAGACTAAACCGTAATACCAGTTCTCCTAATTCATAGAGTAAACAGGATATCGGTATAAATCATGATATTACGAGATTTAACCATTTAGCAATTGTTTGAAAAGATAGGAGTGTCTACTGATTTACAAATACAAAATGCAGTGTTTGATCTTTTTATTTAGTTTTGAGATTCTTTTTATTTGTGCACCTGTTTAAGCATTTCCAAAGAATTAATGTCTGTGCTGTATCCATAAATACTTTTATATTAAAATTATAATAAAATATAAAAAAAAAAGTTAAGCCACAGTATAAAGAATTGTTTAAATATAAAAAAGTGGCGAAGTTATTTGCGTTTTAAAGCTTATGTTCGACAAAGACAGCACCGGACGTCACAAGAGCCATAGCAACTTCGCGCTATTCAGTACAATGATCGTTTTGTGTGACAAGGATTGAAGTATAATTGATTACATAAGCGTATAACTTCTCCATTTTTCGACTGATTTTATTTGTTTTTCACAAACGTCTCTTTTTTAGTAATATATTTAAAATAAGTATTATTCATGTATTTCTTTGATAGTAGTCAAATACCACATTGCGAGAGTAACTATGTTGTTCTGTTCGTTATCTTTTCACGCCTAAACCACTGAACCGATCGTTATGAAATTGACTGATAGGTAGCCTGAGACCTCAAGACGGACATATACTACTTTTCGTCCTGGAAGAATAATATATAAAAATAAAAAAAGTTAAAACTAACACCTGATTACGACTAAAACGCCAACTAAATAGGTATAAACAAGATATCGATGTCGATGTTTTCGGTTTTCATCTAACCGCAGTTACGCGTCACTGTTAAGGCGCAGATATATGACTTTGAATCTTTTATTACGCCTTCAAATAGTGCAAAAAATGTATGTTTATCTAGAACGCGTACACATCAATCCTATATGTTAATATTTAAGTATGTATGTGTAAAATACTTTATGATGAAATAAATTCAGGAAGTTAATGTCTATCCAACCAAAGCATAAAAAAACGATATTACTTTCAAACTACTGAAACTTACTTTTTTCCATGTCTTTTTTTTTGTATGAACAGACTATTTTATTATCTATAATTATAGCTGTGATTTTTCCTAGTATTATTATTTTCGGTACTAAAACTAAATATTCTCTTTGAAACCGAATGGCATGCGGCAGCGCAGCTTGAGCGCGACGCACTTATTTTGTATGGCCAAGGTCAACGGCGATTACCTGACCCTTACGACATGAAACGTTCTGATTACGTGTGACTCCAGTTATACGAAAACCGAAAAAAAAAAACAATATCACACATTACGTGCTAAAGCCACCACCATAACCCGCGGGACAATAAATGCCGTTTCCAATATGTCGTTGGTTGAAATACGTCTAGTAGTTTAGGAGGTATGAGCGAACAGATGAACATACATACATAGCCTGTGAAAATCCTAACCCTCCTCTGGCTTCATTGTAGTCGGGTAAATGCACGCAGACGAAGTCGCAGGCAACAGCAAGTTTCTGACAAAATAAAAAGATTTGGGACGGGCAAACTTTTTGTAATTGTACCAGAAATCTGGTACATCTTGAGATGGCGAGTTCGGTTATTTAATTTGTAATGTGATTCACAGCACAGCGGACTTAGCATGACGCTTTCTATTTCTTCGAAGAATAGACGCGGCTCTTTCTATACAAAGTGACATTTTGTTTCTCCTTTTTTGACATCCCACCGTAGAAATTCTTCTATATAAAAAGACCTAGATAAAGATCGTTAGAAACGAAAGACAAAATGACAGATTGTAGAAGGATTTCTACGGTGAGATGTCAAAAATGGAGAAACGAAATGTCACTTTGTATAAAAAGTGGTCTATTCTTTGAAGAAATAGAAAGCGTCATGCTAAGCCTGCAGCTATCCTACTGTAGATCAACAAATTGTTACAACGTGGAAGACATGTTGTTCGAAAGATAATAAATAAATCTTTGAGTATTTATCTATTACACACGGAATATTCCAATAGTTGTAGGTAATTTTGGGAAACGGTGTTCTGCTTTAGTAGGTATCTTTGACCTAGTAAGCCTATACAAACAGACAGCTCAGTAGGTTTTGGATAAGCGAGGTGAAAAAGAAGTCATGATGATTGATAGCATTAAGGCTCGTGCAGACTGGGGCGATATCGCGGGCGCGACAGGCATATTGCTGCCTGCCGCGCCCGCGATATAGCTCCAGTCTGTAGAAGCCTTTACTCTGTTAGATTCAGGCATCATGTGGTCTGAAGATAGGTTTCGTGCAATGAAAACACACTGGGTGCTAATCACAAATTAAAACAATAACTACAAATTACAATTAACACAATAACTAAGCACAGCGAATCGAGTACAGTTCCGCGACTTCTTAACTCCGATGCAACCAGACACTGAACATCCTCCTTGCCCTGTAGAAGCGCGCTGTAGGATGTCGCCAGTTAGCGCGCTTGAGATTCGTTTCGGGAACGTACTAATGACCGAATCCGACACGTATAACAAACTATTTGGGGTCGTCGCAGCATGTCCTCTTCCATAGTCACCCCCTTTCTAGCCATATCATCTTTCACACAATCCATCCATAATTTCGTAATCCCCTACTTCTATAGCCATCCACATTCATTCTCAAAACTTTGCTCATGACATTTTCCTTATTCTTTCGCACCACATGAAAACCGATACACAACTATTCAATCAGCGGTGTCACCTCCAGGCTTCCTTGCATAGTAACAGAGCCGCGGTCATAGCTAGTTCTGGATAGTTCAGTGTCTAAAAGTAAAATTACCTCACGGCCATTAGTTTTTGTACTTCGGTGTGTTGCGTTTTGGTTAGACGAGCAACCAGTTTTAAAAATTAATATTTATAAGCATAACCTTGTGATCACAAGTCTCACCAATGGTTGCCGAATATTTTATAGATGCCATCCGTATTGATTGACAAAAAAAAAACTATGAGGTTGTCTGGCAGAAATAAGCCTCTAGGATGCATATATCCGGCTCTAATAAATCCTTCCATATGCTAAGGGCACGTCTTCCCTACCATTATCGCGCCCCCCGGTCTACTCTTTGATATGCAATGTTCTCTGTAGTCCCATGAAAAACGAGGCTCCAGGGATTAGTGGAAATCTGTGGGCTCATTCGAGTAATCGATTCTGGTCAAACCACGCTGGATGCATTTCATTCATTAATTCGTTCAGTAGCTCTACCATGAGTTTACTCAGCCAAAACTCGCTAGCGTCTCGGTAAATTATATGTATGAAATTTTGTACAGCGCCCCTAGCGGTCACAGAAATAATTAAAATTCGTATTCGTACCTTGAGCACTATTATAGATTTCGATAGGTAAGAAACCTAACGTAATCTATTCGATAGTTACTAACGTTTTTCAGCTGTCACTATACAAAACGGCACCATGAGTCACTTATTTCACAGACACTATCGTAAAATACGCTTGCAATAGTAGTTACGTAGCTCACTAGCATTGTGAGGTGTGAAACTTATGTTTACATTAAAATTATATACATTTTTGAGTCTATTAAAGTAAAAATAATGTCATGTAAAGGAGCTTACTTAGTATGAAATATATTAGTGGCCAACTCTACAGACTTTCTAAAGAATCTTTTGAAGATTTGTGCTTATTATTGAATAATGTTACGGAATGGAAGAGTTTCATTAGAACTAATACAATAATTTTCATTTCTCAATACCCATTTCATTTCTAAATTGTGACCCACTGGTCCTCATCGTATTATATATTATAATTTAGCCAATTTATGTCACTTTAAATTAAGTAAGTCAAAAACGCTGCGGACCACACAACGTAAACAAAATTACGAATTGAATCGACGACAATGACATATTTTATGTAATAAAAATTCAACAACCACTAAATACCATAAGAAGTCCACCAACCGCCAAACTTTTATAGTCGGATTATTTCGAGATATTCACTGTCATTTGAGCTTATGAGCCATTCTCTCTTCTTGTTACTTACTGAGAATGAAAGAAACAAAACATAAGGAGTGAAGTTAGCTACACGACACAATCTATCGACCTTACCTTAGCGTCTGCGTATGACTCCGTAAAATTCATGGTGCAAGCCTCTGGTAGACGTACTGGTGGTCTGGCAAAAATAAGCAGCTATTGCGATAAAAAGAGTCTAGAAAATAGAACAGTATTGGCGTAGATTAGGACGTGGAAATGAGAGAAATGAGAGGTACCTTACCTATAGGTATATTATGACTTATGCCCCTTTTCACTTACACTAGATAGGGGGGGGGGGGGGCACCTAAACGAACGCCTCAAAAAGTGCGCTGTTAAAGAAACCCTTCTCTTTAATATGTTTTCTATGGCATAACAGAACTTTTCCTCCTTTGATAAAGAAAAACGCCTCTATAAAAACTTCTAAACTCTAATCGAATTCATCGCGTAAAGCCTACAATTAGTATCCATTAATTTAGCAATTATCATCAGTCATTAAGCCCTATTTACACGGTGCAAGTTTGTTGCCAGTGGCATGCTATACAATTGAAGCAACAATTATTGACTGGCAACACGTTCAATTGTTGCACGATACAAGTTTGTTGCCGTTCAGAACTGGTATAGGTGTAAAGAGCACGTACAATAAAATGCACGTTTCATAAATTGCACGTACAATAAAATCGTTCAAACACGGGTGCGTTAAGTGAGGGTGTGTTAGTCATTCTACTCTTTTGAGGCATGAAATCCTAAAACAAATCTACAAGGACGTGCAACTCTGTGTTTAGATGAGGCAACATACATAATCAGCCTATAATGTTTCCACTGCTGGGACACAGGCCTCCTCTCTGTGAGAGGGAGTGGGCCGTAATACACCACGCGGGCCCAGTGCGGGTTGGTAGATGTCACATGTCTTCGAATTTTTTGGTTCTAGGACAAGCCGGTTTCCTCACGATGTTTTCCTCCACCGTTTTGAGAGCAGTGGTGATGAAAATAATTTACACAAAGTAAAGCGCCTGTCCGGGTTCGAACCTACGACCTACAACTCGTAAGTCGCGGCCGTTACCACTGGTCCACCACTGCTCTCA
Source organism: Atethmia centrago (assembly GCA_905333075.3). Lineage (NCBI taxonomy): Eukaryota > Metazoa > Arthropoda > Insecta > Lepidoptera > Noctuidae > Atethmia > Atethmia centrago. Next base: position 7,123,018 of record HG995375.1, read on the forward strand.
ATTCTTGTGTGCCATTTTATGGAAATCGCACGCGTGTAAACACTTGCATGCAATTCTTGAATAGCAATAATTGAACGTGGTTTATGGCATGCGATTATTGGTCTTAGACATTCCAGAATGCGCCATGTAAATGGGGCTTTATTAAAATATTTGTTATACAAGGTGTCGTTTTGCATCCTCGTCAAATTCAAGGAGGTATATGCTAATGATTCTCGACAAGAATCAATAATAAAATAAGTAGATCTTTTTATTTCTAATTTTCGGAAATCGGCATGTGTGGGACATACATGATAAAACGCGGCCCGTGTGATACCGCACTGTAACTGCCCTTTTACACACACACTACATAACTAAAAAAACAAGTATGTATTAATTATTGAGCAGGTATCGTAATTTTATTTGATTATAATATATGTCTTTCATAGCAGCCTCCTGAAATTTGATGAGAATGCAAAACAACACCTTGTATGAACGGACTAAAATAATTTGCCACGAACTTGAAATTATTATGAAAGGATTTCCTGGCGTCTTCCTCCATTGTTTTAGTTTCAAGGTATCAGTAATTATAAACCGGCATGAATAGTAAACGAAGTGTAGAATATAAATTAATCATGATTATTATCTAATGCTAGCTTCTCGACGCGGTTTCACCCGCATACAGAATCTGATTTTTCTGCATGAAAAGTATGCTTTGTCACTCGGGAATAGTTTACCTTTCTATCAATATAAGTGTGTTTACAATCGGATCAGTAATTCTAGAGGTAACCTTTCAAAAACATACAAACAACTTAGCTTATTTATGAAAGCGCACTTTATAGTACCTATGTAGGTCTGTCAAGTTAATTTTTTTTTTCTGAAAACAATACATTACATAACTGTATACATATAACAGCGAAAACGTATGAATAATATCAATGGAACAACCCGTAGTCTGGATTTGTTCCCGGTTGATGGCAACAGGCTCGCCCCCTATTCCTTCCTTTAAAATAAAAAAAACTACATAACTGGCGAAATGTAGGTTTACTACAGGTACACCTCTGCCTCACCCAACGGGGATTACAGTTGTTATGTTGTAATATCAATGGAATTGCAAGTTTATTAAGACGCTGACAACACCTTAACCGCGGTCACTGTCAGATTGCATATAAAAGAAAGAGAAGCGCGATGACACAACGCTTGTAATTTATTGCAAAATATGAAGCAATTATCTATTTACTCAAAATTGAGTTGAGTAATCGAAAATAAAAAACAACCATGTTCTGCATTCAAATAATAAAAATGAATAGAAATGGATGTAGAAAATACATATTTACACACTAATAACAGCGAATTAAAAAAAAAACCTTTCATATTTTTTTGCAAGATGTTCTTGTTATTAATGAAATACGCTAATTTTACGCTATACCTAGAGACTAGTATTTGAAATGGATGTACAAAATACCTATTTACAAACTAATAACAGCGAATTAAAAAAAGAACTTTTTTTTTTCAGTATTTCATTATCATTACCTACCTCATTTTCGAGGAAAAATATTTGCTTATACTGTTTAACTACCAATTATGCTATCGAATAGATTTCGAGTCTAAAGGATCTTGGTTCAAACAAGAACGTGATACCTACTCTTTATTATGATTTCGAACGATCAATTTTGTATGGTCTCTGATAAAAAGTAGAACGAGAGCGTGGAAGAAAGGATTAGTACAAATTTTATAAAGAAATAATTCCATTGAATTGATAGTGTCACGCTCTTTTCAACATCAATCATTCTTTATCAAAAGGTCAAAGATCGTAATTGTTCCTAAATGACTCATTATTATAACAATACCTACTTGATTAATTGAAGTTAAGTATCGCTTTAGGGAAATGACTACCATTGACACTTGGGCCATATCTATTTTCACAGTCCTCCAATATGAAAAATGGTCCTCAAATAAAATAAGAATAGGACTAGCCTTGGTATTAGGTCTTGGTCTTATCAAGACCTAACATCCAAGGCTAGTCCTATTTTTGACACTGATCCAACTGACAGTGACATCTGTTTGACAGCTGAAACGTCACAAGTTGCGAAAAAGTCAGTCTTATTCTTCTCTAAATTGCATACCGTGTCTGTTTGATTTAGTACTTACCTATGTATGATTATCCTAAAGTCAAAGTTGCACAAGCAAACCGTTTTATTTCAATCAATTTCTATCGTTTTGAAGATATAAAAGGAAATAGAAACAGATTTCCATTCACGATCCCTTAGATTGTACGGTGATGCGGTCTAAACCTGACTTAATTTTATCCCGTAGTTTCTAAAACATTACATTGAAGATACTGTTGCTAACCCGACATAATATAAAGCCTCTAACAATACTGGAATCTACTGATTCACCCTAAATCATAAATTTTTAGGGTGCGTTTCCTATGACGCGGATCTGGGCGGAGTGGAGAGGAGCGGACCGTGAATGGGGCAATCACAGCACTCGAAAAAGATTTCGCCCACTCACCCTAAAGTCCCCCGCAGACAGGTGCGACGCAACTCTAGTAGAACAATTTCTATGAAAACTTCATGGAAATTGTTCTACCAGAATCGCGTCGCGCCTGTCTGCGGGAGGTTTGGACTACTAACAAATTTCCTCTACATATCTATTAACTTTGAAAAATAGCTCATTTTCAACTATTTTGATGTAATTTGGGGACTGTTCTATAATTATGAACGAAAAAATCAAATTGAAGTCTTCCCAAACCAGTAATTTGCAGTCGTAAATAACTCTACACCCTATTAAGTACAAATTACGCTTGTAGCCATCTTATTCTGCATATTATTATTTTTGTGCACTGTCAGTAGTTGGAGAATAATTTTTTGGCGTTTTTTTATTATTTTCTGAAATTTTATTAAAATTTATTAATTGGATGGCTTAGATGGTTTGGTCATGTTGAGAGGATGAATGAAAGGCGACTAACAAAAGGTATTTACAAGGCAGATGTGAGTGGAAATGCCGGGAGGGGACGCCCCCGAAAGACAATAGTGACCTCATTCGTGATGTTCTTCAAAAAAGTCAGGTGCGTAGTACTCGCAACCGGCGTGCGTGTATGACCATGTATGAACGTAAACGAAGCAAAAGGAGTATATAAGGAGCGTGGCGTTCGTTCTATAAAACTCTCAGATATGACAAGTCCCCACTTGCTCAAAATCGGTAGCGCTCTAAGCCTAGGTTCGCGTCCCACTATGGGACGCCCTTAGCTGTACTACCTAACTTTTCATTATTTTGCTAGGTGAGCCTCTCACCTAGCAAAATAACCTTCTGGCCCCACCGAAGCCCGATGAAGCAGATAAAATCCACGAGGATACCTGCAAATTAGCCATTTCAAAAAAAAAGGCGTTCTATAGTTTCTGCCTACCCCGATGGGAAGAAGGCGTGAGTTTATGTATGTGTGTTATTAATTAATATAATTTAAAATAAATCATATGTGGAACAAAATAGTATAGGTACTTACCGCATTCGTTTTTCTAATCTAATCTAATTAGTAGATTCATTCGTTCCGCTTCCTTTTACCAGATATTTTAATTAATCAGTCTGTCTACAATTACAAAATCATTTTAATTGTGATATGCACTTCAAAATAATCGCATCCAATTATCAAATTCTATAAACATTAAATATAAGACCTAATAAATACACATAAATACACGATTATACGAGTACTAAACAGATAAGACAAACTATGGGAAAACATTACCCTTGTGAAGATACTGCCAGCTTCTTGCGAATGTGCTCGCGAACTGTAACTTTAAAGGATAATCGGTTGGTTGCCATCCTGATTTCCTGGAGGAGCGCATTCCACAGAAAGATAGACTGAACGTCAGTGCGGTGAGTGGGACATTGAAGAAGACTGATGAACGTATATTAAATACGTTGTTACATTATGCTAAATGTTAACCCTTCTTCTTCTTCCTAGACCTTACATCCCTATTTCTTATTTAACACTGATTACGATTTTGTGCGGCGTCAGTCGGCGAGTAAGCTATATCTACATTTCCAGTATAAGCTGATCTCGCATTGTATAGGATTTCCGTACAATGAGAGGTCAGCTTATACTGGAAATGTATAGCTTGATATGTAGGGTGTGTACATGCACTATACAAGTAAAACACTATCTCTCTCCTTAACCATATTTTTTTTTGTTCTTTGTTCGCAATTGGTACATACATATCCTCGAAATGCGAAAATATGGCTCGAAATCTCACGATAGCGCACCAAAATGACATTACAATGACAATTCTGTCATTGTGACTAAATTCACGCGTGTACATTTCACGAGTAATTAAAAGTTACAAAAATAACAAAAATACTAATGAGGACCGACGGGCTTTTAAACAAATATTGTTTTATGTAGGTTAACGATTAGCAAGAAGCTCAACTTGAGGCTGACGCCGCACAAAATCGTGATCAGTGTTAAATAAGAAATAGGGATGTAAGGTCTAGGAAGAAGGGTAAACATTATGCTAAATGTTAACCCTTCTTGGGTTAACATTTAGCATAATGTAACAACGCATATACGTTCATCAGTCTTCTTCAATGTCCCACTCACCGCACCGACGTTCAGTCTATCTCTGTGGAATGCGCTCCTCCAGGAAATCAGGATGGCAACCAACCGATTATCCTTTAAAGTTAAAGTTCGCGAGCACATTCGCAAGAAGCTGGCAGTATCTTCACAACGGTAATGTTTTCCCATAGTTTGTCTTATCTGTTTAGTATAATCGTGTATTTATGTGTATTTATTAGGTATTATATTTAATGTTTTTAATAGGTGTAGGTATGTATTTATATCCTTATATTTTATTAAATATTTATTCCACAGTTTTCTTTATTGTACCTACCACTGTCTGTCTCTGCATCACCCAAAGGTTGACTGGTAGAAAATGCCTATGGCATTAAGTCCGCCTCTGTACATTTGTGTGCTTAAAGTATTAAATAAATAAATAACTTTAAATTAATTAGAAATCTCGATTTAAATAAGAATAGCGTAAATAAAATAAAAAAACAAAAAAATTCACAGATTGCTCTTCAAAATGGATTTCGCTCTCCCAAATCCTTCGAAGCCACTTTGGCAGAAACAAAGTAAAGATTGGAAATAACAGGTTACCCACTTGTTGGTACTTGATATCACGCGATTGAATATATTAAAAACAAATCGGGGACAGCGAATTACGAACCTCGGATCAATTGTCAAGGTTGGCACGACTGGTTCGTTCACAGCAGTCTTATGTACGAGTTCATGTTCTGCTATATCTTAACAATAGACTTGATTCTTTTTCGTAGAGAAGCTGGCCGTCGCTTTATTTATTAAAAATAATTTTCGGTTCTTCAAATAATATAATTGTATTTTTTTTAAGTCGCTATATTTTTTTTAAACAAGAAATTAGGAACGCAAACTTTTTAGTAGTGCTTGAAGCGCTTTCATAGTACGAGGGCTGCACTAAAAGTATCGGGAATGGAATATTTCCACTGTTCCTGTCATATTAAAATCTTTTTAATTGAAAACTCCTTGGTTTTAAAAATCGAATCCCATTTATTTATTTAAAAAAAGATTCTCGGTCTTGTCACAAGGTTTTATCAAACTTGTTTAGTCGTTGAGAAAATGGAATTGACTCTAGAAAATTCAAGAGCGAGGATTTATTATGACTTTCGAAGTGGTTTAACACAAAAACAGTGTGTTGACCGGATGATTTCTGCATTTGGTGATGAAGCCCCATCTCAAAACCACAATTGTACAATCGCTGGTTTGCTGAATTTCAACGTGGACGTGTCAAGCTCAGTGATGATCCCCGTCAAGGTCGTCCAAAAACTGCAGTCACCCAAGAAAACGTTGATGCTGTGCGTAAGCTGATTGAGGAAGATCGACATGTGACATACCGTGAAATTCAGGCAACTTTAGACATTGGCATGAGTCAAATACAAATAATCTTGCATGAACAATTAGGTGTAAAAAAGTTGTTTTCCCGATGGATACCGCATTCGCTCTGTGAAGAGCAAAAAGCGGCTCGCGTTACTTGGTGCGTCAGAACTCTCGAAAGATTCCACGCAGGATCCTCAAATGCTGTATACAACATCGTATCAGGTGACGAATCCTGGATATACGCGTACGAACCCGAAACAAAAAACCAGTCACGAGTTTGGGTGTTCGAAAATGAGTTAAAGCCAACAAAAATTGTTCGTTCACGGAGTGTTGCAAAAAAAATGGTGGCCACGTTTGTCTCCAAAACGGGCCATGTTACGACTATTCCTCTTGAGGGACAAAGAACGGTTAATGCAGAATGGTATGCTAGCATTTGTTTGCCACAGGTCGTTTCTGAACTCCGTAAAGAGAACTGCAACCGCCGCATCATCCTCCATCACGACAATGCGAGTTCTCACACCGCGCACAGAACAAAAGAGTTTTTAGAGCAAGAAAACATAGAATTATTAGACCATCCGCCGTACAGCCCCGACCTAAGCCTTAGGGCTTTATTTTAGGGAAAGTATAGAAATCATTAGTGATTTATATACTTTCCCTAAAATAAAGAATAAATTGCGTGGACAGAGATTTTCATCACCTGAAGAAGCTGTGGACGCCTACAAAACGGCCATTTTGGAGACCCCAACTTCGGAATGGAATGGTTGCTTCAATGATTGGTTCCATCGTATGGAAAAATGTGTCAAATTTCGCGGAGAATACTTCGAAAAGCAATAAATACATTTTTAAATAGTTATGTTGTGTCACTTCCTTGATTCCCGAAATTTTCAGTGCCGCCCTCGTATTGTTATAAATGATAAATGTTGATACGGGAATCTCTGTAAAGAAATTTTCAAATGCCAATAGCAATAGCAAGGCTGTAGTCACTACTTCGGTTGCATGACCTTCCCGTTTCACTATTAATGATATTCCATGTCATCTTAATCACATTACCACTATTTTTATTTTTTGAACTCAAGTACAACTTGGCCATACAACAAACTTTTTTAAATAATTTGAAATAATTCTTAACATATAAATTAAATTCAGTAGTGTTTATACTAGTCCGTTTATCATACAACTCATATAGTCGTTTTCTACTTTTATGTATACCAATGGTGGCCCAGTCACTGAAGGAAGTGATACTATTAACCGAGAATGTCTTAGGAATGAAAGTGTTCTCAAATTGTTTGCAATACATATTAAAATAGTCTAGTTATATTGTTGATTAATCATTAGTTGACAATAGTGGTAATTTACTCAGAAGTTTAGTTTTAAATGTTTCCAAGCGCTTAGTCGTTTTTGGGTTGACAGTGATTTCATTTTTAGTAACTTTTTTGCTTGGATTTGAAATAGTGATACATTGTCCACAATGATCTAATTCTATTAAATTAATATTTTTTTTGTGGGCTGGTGTAACATCTGTATAAATGTTATCTAGACATGTGGCACTAGTGGGGGTTATTCTAGTGGGCTCTAAAGTTAGTCGTTGTTTAAGAACATCGTCAATATATTTCTGTGAAAAAAAAACAGCAGCCTGTGTTCATCATTGGGTGGAATGCCTATACCTAATCATGAATAAACTAGATGGGTCTATGTTTCTCATGATTAGGTACTCTTTTTAACCTTTGAACATCGGATTAGTATCAGGAATTTTCAAATTGTTCTTTTATCTACCGCTATGATTTCAAAACACTTACATTACATTTTACATAATTTATCACTCCATTCAACTGTTAAGGCGCTGAGAAGACCCAATTGACCAAAATAGGCTTCTCATAAGAAAAAAAATTGCTAAATCTGTATAGTTTGTGGTAGCGGAAAAAATATATGTTAATTTTGAATATATTTCCCAGAACTTGGTTGTTCCCAAAACACGTTTTGAAAAAAAATCTCGATACAAACTAACGTTAAACTAACCTCTTACCTTGAGTTCTAATCCAAAATATCTGTGTTAAATATCAACCAACGTTACGTATTTAATTAATAACAAGAACGTCTTCTTTGAATGCAGAACTTGGTTGTTTTATATTTTCGATTACTCAACTCAATTTTGAGTAAATAGATAATTGCTTCATATTTTGCAATACATTACAAGCGTTGTGTCATCGCGCTTCTCTTTCTTTTCTATGCAATCTGACAGTGACCCTGTGCATCGCGCTCACGCCGCGCCACCACGCGCCTTTTGGTTTCATAGGGATTATTTATTTTTAGTAACGAAAATATGAATATTTGAAAAAATGACAGATCGAATTATATATACTAAAATACGTAAGTAGATTGAAAGTAACATCGTTTTTAGTGCTTTCGGTACATTACTTCCTGAATTTATTTCATAAAATCACATATGTATGTAGAATTGATGTGTATGCGTTCTAGTTTAACTTAAATTATTATTTTATTTTGCAAAACTTACTTGCATTATATGAAGGCGTAATAACAGATTTAAAAGTCACTAAAATCATATATATTTGCGCCTTAAACGTAAACATTGTGAGGTAACTCACATGCCTATTATGTACCTACACAATATAGAGCACAATATTCAAAAAATGGTGATATAGGTACTTCGACTGTGTCCATAAAGCATACAGGTTTCCTAGATTTGTTTTTCATCCGAAGTCAATTAACATGAGGAATAATTTCGAAATGACGCAGGAACTATTACATACCAAGCAGTTTAACTTGTTCATTTAAACGCAAAAAATCCTGCAAATACTATCGTAATAACATCATATCATTTATGATGATTGATGTGTTTTTCACATTGACAAACGTAGAACAAACAATATATTTGCGCCTTAAACGTAAACATTGTGAGGTAACTCACATGCCTATTATGTACCTACACAATTTAGAGCACAATATTCAAAAAATGGTGATATAGGTACTTCGACTGTGTCCAGTGTTAGGAGTAATAAAGCATACAGGTTTCCTAGATTTGTTTTTCATCCGAAGTCAATTAACATGAGGAATAATTTCGAGATGACGCAGGAACTATTATATACCAAGCAGTTTAACTTGTTCATTTAAACGCAAAAAAATCCTGCAAACACTATCGTAATAACATCATATCATTTATGATGTGTTTTTCACATTGACAAACGTAGAACAAACAATCGTCGCCAGCCGTGTTGAAATTTCTAAAACTGCGGTTGACTATCCACCTCTCGAAGACATGACGAACATTTATGATTGCCAAGCCAAGAAATAGACACATTCGTGAAATGTATGGGAACTTTCAAATTACAATTTGTGCCTCAAATTATCTTATCTTGAATATCATCTCGACTAATTGAGCAACTTTGCAACATATTACGGAGTTCCTAAAGTACCATAAGTTATCTTATATTTGTATTGTTTGATAGTTTTAAATTTGGTCACAAGTGACACAACGTATTAAAATGCTCCTAGTTCTGTTTTAGATGACTCAGTTCCACCCTCCTCGGGCACTGCTATCAGATTTAAATCTAGACCACCTTCAGACCTTGCCCGTCCTTTTCCAGTTATTAGTCACTTCTGTTTCTATGTCAAGATTCAGACAAAGAAATGGGCTCCTCTATTGTTTTAAAATATTGCAAAACTATTATTATTCATATAATTTTTGAGTTATGCCCATTGCTTTTTTTTGTATATATCGGTTACGCTATGTTAGCAAGTTTGATGTGCCAGTAATGCGACGGGTTTATTGTACTTTATTGTATTGTGTTAACTGTATTTTGTTTTGTGCATCAATCAATCAATATATCATTTATTCTCTCTTCACAATAAGTGGTCTTAAAAATAGTGCAAACTTAATACTGTAAAACTTTTCCCACCTTTGTGAGAGACTGGTGCCTGAGGTAGGTTTTAGAAATAAAATCTGTGTTACAGGTCACCAGGACCCTCACTTCGGTAAGATCCATCCATCATGTCTTGTGCATCATTTTCAACGCAAGAGTCCCCAGTTGTCTAAATAAATATCATATTATACCAAGTCTAAAGACTTGGTATAATATGATATTTATTATATCATATATTATATTATATAATATCTTATACAGCTGATGAAATCTCCATCCAAGTTTTCAAACATATGGTTTTTATTCGCCGACTATTTGTTTTGCCTTAAATCGGAACCTGCTTATTCGGTTGCGTCATCGTCAAGCATCTATCTAGCTTCTACATAATATATCAATGCCTCCTGTTCTGGTTCCGTGGTTCAATGCTCCCGAATGTCATAAATTATATAGTCGGTGAAACTACGTCATTTTATTATTGAATTTCATAAATGCACATTCATACTCCAATGACGGATTAAATTATGTGGTACTTACTAATTTTCTGGCGTTAAAAATTGACTTTCCAGTTTAGGTTTACATATAATATAACTTTTATATCTATTGTCTCTCTTCTCTAAATTATGACGTACAGTCGGAATCGTAGCTATTTTTTTTTTGCTTTTAAATCCGTTCGTTAATTCTCGGAATAAATATCAACTTCTCCTTCAAAAGAAATTTACAGAAAGTAAAACTGACAATCTCAATATTTTCATTGAAGATTTATAGGTTTCTGTATACACTGATGGATGTATTCTGTTGCTCAATCTTATATCTTCTGTCGTACACTTTTTGTTTGTGCTTTTCTGTTGCTTTGGTGCTGATGTTGTTGGTCCTTTCAGCCAGTTTCCCAACGGTTTCCTTCATTTCTAGTTTATTCTACGATCACATTTGTATACTATCTAAAATGTGCCATGGATCTCTAATGATATCAGATAAATCTGCAAGTCAAATGTGTTTGCTTTTCATACTCGTATCAAAAATAAACGTAAAGATTTTTTGCGTTCTTTTGTAAATTGTACAAGAATTTATTCTCATATATTTTTGTCTATGTAATAAAGACTTTTTTTTTAGTCACAGGCAAAGGAAGGAACACGGGTGGGTGTTAGTCAGTAAGAGTCTGACACACCCTCCCGCTACGATAGGGGAATATACCTGGCCAGGATAAGGTAAAATACCAAGACAAGTCGAGTCGAGATACATCTAGTACAGACTCCAACGAAGTTGTTGATGCCTAAGAGGAATAGGAGATTCCTTCACAAAATCATCTCTCCTTCGTTTTAGTATCTCATGAAATACGCTTTGCAGCTCTAACAACAGACTCTGATAGTACAACGAAGTAAATACAGGTTAACGTTGCCTTGACCTTTATATAATTACAACAACCACGCCATCGACGTCACATGACTTGTGATTATATTCACTATTCCACGTCCTCTCGTCTCATCTAACGTAATAAGATGCTGTCTCTGTTTATTTCTCACGCATTTTTTAATCTTTACTATGACTTATTTGACAGCGGTAATTGTCGCAATAGCTCTCATGTCCTAAGAATGGGAGCAGAATTCACATAATGTAAATATTTCTAAGTAAATTATCCGCAAGTTGATAAGTATGTGATTATAGTCCCCAGGGTACCTACGAGTATATCTTGGTGTTATTGTTTCGGCAAACGTCAAGAAGGAAAATACTTTATAGCGTTTTATGAAACAAGGTCGGTCAAAAAACCGCTAATGTCCTCTTCGTAGGCAAGCAAGAAACAAAAAACGATAGTCCACAGCCCCGTTGATGGTATAGTAATCAATTTTCAAGACATTTGGAAGAGGCATTAACAGACACAAAAAATACAACTTGCGTCATTATAATATCTTTAACATACCTCAAGGCTCCTTAGAAACAATTTTATTCAAGACTAGCTATTCAAGACTAGCTTCTGCTCGCGACTCTGCTCATCTTGCGTGAAATTTCTTAACATGAAATATGACACTCAGCTAGCTTCCCACTAGTAAAAGAATTTCCAAAATAAATTTTATCTCTTTATAATATTAAGTATAGCTCATTACTGAAACAAAAAATATAGGTTCCTACTGTTGGCTCAGGATTTCCATTATAATTCCTATGTTTAGTAACTAGGCCGAATATTTTTGACGACGGTATCGCGTAACACTTCTAACCGTTGTTGATGTCCCAAAAAGGGGCACCTTTCTGGAACCGGGAAGACGTTGAAAATTTTGATGGCTCTACCGTGAACAACGTGTACAATTCATACTTTTCCCATCCTCCAAATATCAACTTGCCCTCCCCTGGGTCATCGGCTGGCGACGCCCTTGCATCTTATAAGACTAAGAACGAGGGTAAGCTGATGACGAAAATTACTTGAAAGCACTACACAATTTTCGAACTACATTTAACTGTGGCAGGAAAGCTGTCCATCTATCAAAGAACTAAGGATTGATTCCACCAACTGTCGTCGTTATTGTTTTTAGTTTGGATATTAATTCTTCTTTTTCCTAGTCTACGGGTCGTTTCGATTATATTTCCATCAATTAGGAACTTTTTATTTGAAAGTTATAAAACTCCTGCTAAATTTTTTGCAATTTTAAAGGAATCCAAATCGATCACCAAAGTGATCCTAGTGATCTTCAGTTCCTATCACGAAATGCCTGTTTCAATGCCTAACATTGTTTTCTTAGAAGCGGAATTCTGAGTATGCGTATATTATAATAACGGGAAACTCTTGACGCTACGTCCGGCCATATTCGTCCCATTACCTAGCCTTCATATCAATGTTGATGTATTTTTAGACTTTTTGAAATTCCTTGCCAAATAAAGGACGTAGATAAGTTCTGGAGTCAGTTGGCGTTTGATATATTGAATCATTTCAATTACAGGTTTCGACACTATAGGTCATCTTTGTGAATTTACTTGATTTTGCCCGGACTACAGTTAACGTTTGCCATCAGTTTGGAAAATGTAGTGGGTAGTATATTTGTTAAGTTAGTTAAGTTGTTTCTGTTTATTTTAAATATACTGCTGTTTGTTTCCCTAATGGAATAAATAAATAAATTCATAATATTTAATGTAATCGTAGAAGCTATTTGCCAAAAAGTTACGAATCATCATCATAATAATTTACGGGACTATCCCGTAACCGCTATCCAGACCATCTTTTTGTGCATCAATTTCAGTGGACCAGGCCCAATAGCTGTGTGTAACTGGCCTCGCTTTGGCCAACTACACCAGCTACAAGAAACCTTGAAATCAATGTCATCAAGAGTTCATCACAGTTTACATAATGTATATTATATAGACTTTATCGTTAGACGGTGACTATGTCCATAGTTGACATATAGTCGTGTGTCAGTCACGGGATATTACCAAACCATTCATTAACTGGGCCTTGTACTAGTTGACTGTTTTAGCAGATGATAAAGTGGTGATGTTGTTTTGATGATTAAACATTCAGGTCAGATCAAAAGTTAATTCAAATCTTCTGTATGTTTCTGCTAAAGATGTAGAATTCTAGAAGACAAAAAGTTTACCATTTCCTCATGATTTAACTGGTGAAAAATCTAGCTATGCAAAGTCGCCAGTTGTGTGCCTAAATACTAATTGGCTATCTGATAGACAATTCCAGAGAACTTCGCATTACAAATTCTCATACAAACCTTCGTTTACTTCCAGGTAAATACGAGACCCTGGTAGACGATTCGCTGCTAGCCTTACATACGATTAACGCTTCCCATATCCAGTTCCCACGCCTGGACCACACTTCAGGAACTGCCGAGAAGCTTCACAGTTACTTCTCTCAACTGGACCTGCCTCTCATCAGGCGGCTGTACAAGTTGTACAAACACGACTACAGGATATTCAACTACGATCTAGACAACATTGTGGGTTTTGATCTTGGGTAAGACTATAATTTAAGATGTATGCAGAATGTTTCTAAGCTTTTAGAGCAAAATGCCGATACGGGGTGACAGTGTCGGATTGACCTGCGACTATCAGTACTTAGTTTGACTTCAGACTTTATTTTTCATTTCGGACTTCATTTTCGTTCGGTGTAATTAAAGCAAGTTTTTAAATAGTTTCGGTCGGTCAAATCAGAGGTAATTTTTGGCAGGTACGGTCAGACTTAATTGTTTAACTCTGCAACATGAACTGTAGAATAGAATACTGTAATCTCTGAATTAGGTAATCATAAGCCGAAACGGTAGGCTTTTTTTATTTTTAAATCTATTTGTGTGAATTTCGTTATTAACGTTTTGACCGCCACAGTCATGTATGACAGACCAAAATGTGCCCAGCACGCTACATGACAGATTTTAAAGGCTCCTTCAAACAGGCACGACACGCGACGCGACACAAAGGCACCGCGTGTAGCGCTACAAGCGGTGCCTTTGTGTCGCGTCGCGTGTCGCGCTTGTTTGTAAGAGTCTTAAGGAATAATTCGTAACTTGGCACAGAGGGCACGTTTTTGCTTTTTTGACTTGGCGGTCAAAAGGTTAAGGTTCTTGATTTACTAAGTTACGCTCCTACTTAGTTCTTCGAAAATGGAAACTTTAATTATATTGTAGTAGACTAATTAACCTAGTGTTGGAATTGGAGAAAGTACAGTACATTTACTTAGGATAAAGTGTTTTGCGTGTTGTAGTGACAAGTTGCGAGCCGTGGAAAAATTTACCTTGTTTTTTCTACTTAGGCTCAGTGAAATGTATGTCACTCAGTTATTAGATTGTCCGGTTAATCCGTCACGCTCTTGCCCCGATCGATCAAATACGCCCGAGTAAAATTATATTTAGATATTAAATAAAGTAGGGTATATACATACTGTAAACGTACAATAGGGAATATGCAAGTAATTCAAAACTTATCCATTATTTAAATATAAAATGTGTAGGAGTCAAGAAACAAATTCCTATTCTTTTAACATTTTTAATGCATTACTTATTTTACAATTCATTTATTTATGTTGCGTTTTTTTGGTGGAACGGAACGCTTACTCAAAACGTGTCGTCTTCGAGAATGGATGGAAGTGACGAAACCATGTTAATAAAAATCTATTCTTAGCAAAGTGCTTGAAATCTCACTAAGGTAAGTAAGTGGGATTTCTGCTTGAATAAAGCACTACAAATAATTTAATTTATATGATTTGGGGCTACAAACAGATGTAAACAAAGAAGTTTTGTGGCAAATGACGTCACAACATGCCCGCGACAGAGTACGTTCGTTTGAACTGTAGTAGAAAATTGTTGGAGTTTTATAATTTTTTTGAGCAACAAGCAGTAGTTGAATTTAACTTTTAATACTTTTCTTGGGCTTATATTTTTGTCTATTATTGATAAAGTGAAAAAAAAAAATACATGCATACTCCCTATTAGGGTACTGCATTGACATAATGTATTTAAAAACATATAAACTATTTATGTTCTACACGAGATCTGATTCATCGCAGTAAACCTAGTTACTAACTGTTTAGACCATTAACGTTGTCATCTTCATAAAAATATCATTTTACTGTAGATAGTATTTTAAATAACTCACGTACAATACGTACGTCATTCGGTAGATTCTGAAAGTCTGATATGATATTTTCAATACTTATCTGAAGCAATAAATACATTTACTGACTTCGGAGTAACTGACTGTTTTCATTTTAATTTTTCTGAGTGTGAATTTTGATGAGAAATTGTCGGTATTGTTAGTAGCCAATGTTGACACAGCCCGGATAATACGCAGAATGCACGTCGTATTATAAATGCTTTCAATAAATTTGCAAGGTATAATTTTATCACCTAAAAGGTTGTGTTATTTTTACCGAATTTGTCTGCAAAATACATTCGTGTTAAAATATTTGATACAGTATTGTGTACTTTTAAAACAAATCAAACAGTACAAGCAAAGTATCAATATCTTAACGAATTGATAGTTGGAGGTAACGAATCAAGCATAAATTAATCTAGTCCCTACTTTAGGACTAAAGTAGACTAAACAAACGTTCTCACTAATTGGTCTCTACAGTATACGTACACAGGACAAGCGCATCGTTAGGCAGAACAAATATTAGTTCTGGTACTTAATTTCAAAAAAACCTCTTTTGTCACGGACTTCTTAGTGAGTACAAGCATAACACTTAATATTTAGAAAGTTATAATTAGTTGTGTTTTATTCTTGCATGTTTTTTAGTATCCAGTCTTGAGAATAATATATAATTCTCGGAAATATTCGTTGTTATTCCAATGACGATGCATTGTTTTAAATTGATAGGGGCGTATAATTAAACTACATATGTAAGAAATTCGCTGTACAAGGGCTCACCTCAGCCCACAAATGTTTCAATTCAGAAGGACTAAAAGAGCATATATGCTAGAATGATCTTGCAGCTTAAATGCAAAATAAATGAAATTAGGTTGTTTTAGAAAAAAAATTCGTTTTGTCTCATTCAAATGTTGTGTATTAATATTTAATTAAAAAACAAATTCTTCAATTATTGGCGTTGTGTTTTTCATAGTCTCTAAAACTGAATTCATGAAGATGCATTTCAACATAATTTTAGTTATAATTATTGCAACTGGTGTGGTCGGTAGAGATTTTAATGTTTGGATAGACAACATTGTTTGTACGAAGTTAACGCTATGAACGCTGGCGTCAAATTTTATGAAAATAACATTATTTGAAGACCAAATATAAATATTTTTTATTTTTATTTCGAAGAACCAAATCATGTTATTATAATAATGTTGCTGATAACGTATCAATGGTGTGATGGTTTTAATTAATAACTTTGGCGTTCATTAGGTTATAGGGAGATATTATTAACTAAAATGTAGTTTATTAACATTCCACAATGATATTCCAAAGCTTCCTGTGATAAGCTCTGATGCAGTAGGATTAATTAAACGTTTGATAACAATTGTTTTAATGACGTAGATATATTTGATAAGGATTTTTTATCATGCTTATCACCTTACTTTCGAATTTTAATAAATAATTGTTTATAGTTACTAATGAAATCAGCTATCGTTATTGTAACGATGTATGTGCGTGCAACTTTTTATGTAAAAATATTATTTTATTGTAGGGGCTTGTAGCTAAATAATAACAGCCGCACGGGTCGATCGATCAGGTTAAGCTACGCTTGCCGCGGTTGGTCCGTGGATGGGTGACCATCTTTACATACCAAGACCCCTCCGTGCCTCGGAAAGCACGTAAAGCCGTTGGTCCCGGCTGTCATTTGTAGATCTTTGACAGTCGTTACGGGTCGTCAGAAGCTCGAAAGTCTGACAACCAGTCTTACCAAGGTGTATCGTGTTACCCAGTAGGCAGTCGCTCCATGTAAAATACTGGTATTCAGCTGTATCCGGTATGACTAGAAGCTGACCCCAACATAGTTGGGAAAAGGCTAGGCAGATGATGATAATTTTATTGTATACTTTTATTGTTAATTTAAAAATTATATCTTCTTTTTTTACTCTGATTCATATTATAATTACTTAGTGTGTTACCTATATTTTATTATATAAAAATCTGTTAGTCAACCATTTTTTATACTTGAAAGTAGTCATTTAATATTATTTCTTTATTTTTCATAGGTATATAACTTTATTTATAGCTGCGCTCATACAGTTATCTATATTTTTCGCTTATCAAATATTACATCACTTGTGCCGAATAAAATGAAACTCATCATTCTTGTATTAATTTGTTTTTTTACCACTATTCATATTTCAAAATCCATACTCTGCAGTTTCAGTGAGGTACCTACCTAAGACCTCTTTTTGATGACAGTACCTACAATGATTTTCTAATACAAGTGATGTAATATTGTAATAATAGACCGAATTTCGGCCATGGCTGGCGCCGAAGGCTGGTCGGCTCCGCTGAGATTAGTCGTCTCAGCGGAGCCGACCAGCCTTCGGCGCGGGAGATATTGGTGCCGATTCCCTTGTTCACAAACTAAACTAAATTTAAGTTCAGTGCATCTTTTTCCTTCTATTTCATTAAGAAAAGAAGAGAAGATAAATTTTAGTTTAGTCTTGTCAAATTAATCAGCGCCTGACACTACTCCATACAAGTTTAAACGTGATTAAAAACTTGCCTACTAAAATTACGTCAATTTACCGCAAGCGCTGATTAATTCCCTCTCACAGTGAGGAGGCCTGTGTCCCATCAGTGGGAACATTATAGGCTGATTATGTGTGTGTGTGCTGATTAATTTGATAGGACTAAACTAAAACTTATCTTCTGTCCTTTTCTTAATAAAATAGAAAGAAAAAGATGCACTGAACTTAAATTTAGTTTAGTCTGTAAACAAGGGAATCGGTTAAAAAAAAATCGGTTAAATTATCTCTTCTAAGAATAAAAAAAGCACCGTGAGTGATCACGGTGCTTTCTTTCCGAGGCACGGGGGTCTCAAACCGCCAACTTACAAACTCCGGATAGTAAGTAAAAAAATCCTAATGGATTGAAACCCAATAAAATTTTCGCCGACCCGGGAATCGAACCCAGGCTCAGCAGTCGCGCTTGCGTCCACGAGACCAACGGGGCAGTCAATAAGGTACGGGTTTGCAATATTGTAATAAGTTGGTATCTGTTTTTAGAGTTCTGTACCCAAAGGGTAAAACGGGACCCTATTACTAAGACTCCTCTGTCTGTCCGCTGGCTGTTTCTCGTGAACCGTGATAGTTAGACAGTAGAAATTTTCACAGATGATTTATTTCTGTTGCCGCTATAACAACAAACACTAAAAAACAGATTAAAATAAAATATATAAGGGGGCTGGAATACAACAGACATGTTTTTTTTTTTGCCATTTTTATAGATAATGGTACGGAACCCTTCGTGCGCGAGTCCGACTCGCACTCGACCGGTTTTTTATGTTAAAGAGGATCGCTACATCATAGTTTTTATCGCAAACAATTTCGAGCATTGTCGAGAATTTGAATTCAATTCCTATCATCAAGAGGTGTTCTGTTTTTTTTTGTTCAGGTTAAAGGTATATTTTCATTTTAGTGATATCAGTTGATACTATAAAAACTCATAGCTACATAATTAAAGTAAATACAATGTATAAGACCCACGTAGTACCTACTCTTCATAAGATAAGATGAAGATTTATTTCTCACCACAATATTTAAGTACATTTTCAAATGATCAAGAACATGGATTATCACTGTTGTCTAAAATAAATGAATGTTTTTTTTTTTTAAATATACTTAATGGTAGCGACCTTCATATTAGTTATATTTTTATTTATGTAAAGTCAGGGAAATAAATTGTCCGTATATTCAAATTACAACTGCCGTTCCTTGACAGTTGTATAAAATGGCTAATTCACGAAATGGTGAATTTTTTTCCAGTCTAAATCATAGGTTACTTTCATTATTAAAGAGTCTTTGTTCTTCCATCATGTTGATACTCAATAATGGTGCTAATAAAATGCTATGATAACTTTTGTTGTATTGTAATAAAGTCTAAAATGGCACTAATTATATATTAATTATTTTAATCACATGTGTATAACAATTTAGTCGTTATTTGAACAAGTGTGAAAAGTGTTTATTTTCGTATTATTGATTTAAATAAAACGAGGTCATCATTAAAAGTGACGATTATTTTATTGACCTATTTTAAAGAATATTTTTTATCCATTTAGAATTAATTTGAAAATACATTTTTGTGGTTGAAGTCTATGTCATTGTTTTATTTCTAACTGGTTTTCATAAAACGAAGCTTATTTTTAACATTATCGTAATCAGCCTAGCCTATAACGTTCCCACTGCTGGGACAGGCCTCCTTGCGATGACGGAGTGGGCTGTAATCCACCACGCGGGCCCAGTGCGGGTTGGTAGATGTCACATGTCTTTGAGCAGTTGTAATGAAATAATTTACACAAAGTGCCTGCCTGGGTTCGAACCTACGCCCTACAACTCGTAAGTCGCGGCCGTTTCTACTGGACCACCACTGCTCTCATCAGAGCCGGATTTAGGGCAGGGCAACAGGGGCACTGGCTCCGGGCCTCCACAAAGTTTGGGGCCTCCTCAATTTGTTTCTGTTTAGATAAGAAAAAAAATACATCCTTTGGGTCCAACAAAGAAAAAAAGTTCGCATTCACAAGGTACCCTTTCAAATTGTGTTTTTTTCATCCGTTCCACAATTTTTTCGGGGCCTCCACGTCTTGGTTGCCCCAGGGCCTCCACACCTTTAAAACTGGCTCTCATCATCATAACAACACAACATTATAACATTATCACCAATCCCAAAAGGTTTGTTTTCTTTCAAAATAAAAAGCGAATTAATATTACTCTTTAATACAAATTAAGTTATGATAAATTCGAATTGTTAATTTTTTTTTAGTTAACATAGTTAACAACAAGTTAACATGAATTTGAACTTAACTATGAAAAATTGGCGTTTCTAATACAAGTGATAATTAAATCAAGTATCTTGACTTAGCTCGCGAGGTTGTCGACATGTGGGATGTGGACTCAGCGATCATTGTGCCGATAGTCGTGACATGACAGCCAATGGCTCAAGAGCCTCGACTATCACCAGAGGAAGCTCTCGTTGGGCAGTTGGATGGCTTCAGAAAGCGATACTTCTGGACACGACTTTGTTAGGTTCTCTCTGGAGCCCTGACCGCCGATAGCGTAAACCCTGTTCCCGGTACCGGTGGGCTACTTTTTTATATTATTAAATGTTTTTTTTTTTTATAAAAAATATAAATGTAATTTAATGTAAGTATTTAAATTAAATAAAGTGATACTTAGTTATAACATTAAGTTGTGGTAACTTTGGCAAAATATTATTAAGCATGGTATCAAAACTTTCATGTAAAAATGCGGCTTACAGTTTCGAAAAAGCTTATCAACACAAAACTTTGCTAGCTAACGGACTGTCAAACTCACGTAAACCTATTGACCGCCACGTCAAAAAAGCAAAGACGTGCCCTCGGCGCCAAGCTACGAATTGTTCCTTAAAATCTGTCATGTAGTCGTGACCGTGGCGTGCTGGGCACATTTTGGTCTGTCATCTATACATGACTGTGGCGGTCAAAAGGTTAACTACTGTGCAATCAAAGAAGTTAATGTGAGTTGAATGGCTCTTATTTCCACCTCACGTTAACTTCTTTCAACATTATTTCCAGCAGTTGACGTCTTTCGGTTAAATAAATCAAATCGTTTGATTTATTTATTGAGCAGCTATTTTTGTGTAGTTTAGTCTTTCAGAATCTAGGTATGAATGTCGTCAGGGTGATGAAAATGTTTGAATTGCCTTCGTATACATTAAGAGATCCTAAGAAATAACGTTTATTACAATACTATGTGCCGATTGGTCTGAGATAGTTCTGTCCGATGATGTCGGTTGGCAGCTTGCATTCCTTCCACGGCTCCGAATAAACTGTGAATGGACCGGATCCGGGCAGTATCACTGGAAGGAGACAAAATATTGTAAACTGCAGGACCGCAGGACCAACGGCTTCACACCACAAACTTCTAAAGTATGGGGTGGGATATTATCATCAAACTACGAACTGCTCCTAAAGGAAAAACCCAAAAACGCTTTTCCTTACTTTGTTGAGTTGTCGTCCTATCAGACTATCGAGTGCGTCGCTACGCACGAAATTTTACATTAGCATATCAGACGACCTTTGATCATCAATCTAATAATGATTACAACCTCACCTGTAATACCGGGTGCTAATGTGATGTTGTATTTGCCGTCATTCAGTACTAATCTCCTGTTATCGTCCATGGAGGTCACACTTAGTTTCGTGCTGTTTGCTGATATTTCTAGCGTAAGGTTTGCTCCGAGGTACTTGATACCTGAAAGTAATTAAAAATAGCTAAAGTAATATGAAAATGTCGTTAATTTCACAACTGAAAAGTGCTGTATCACAATCATATTTTGATTATAGTTATTTGTCTTGACCTTTGCCAGGATAAAACCATGAAATGCACGAAAATCTTCAAGTCTTGCATAAAGAAAAATGGCGTATCAGAGACAAGCCAATAACAGGCCCGCCCTATCATGTAGGATTGTTCACAAAGATGACTTTCAAAAATAGAGTATTATTCTCTTGTGAATCTTTTCACCTTGAGTAAGGAATTCGGACAAATTCTTCTTGTATAATTTCCTACAAATACTATAAGATATAAGCGATAATGAAGAATGAAGGTGATTTTACGGCACGTTGTGTTCCACGCGCGCCTCAAAGAGATGTCGTCAGCACAAATGTAGGGGTCCACTAGGGCCGATGCCTGCCAGGATCGCAGGAAAGGTACAAAAGGGTTACCGACGCCCCTGGCAACACAGGCAACGGAAGGGACAAGGGTGGGTTTTAGTCTGTCTGACACCCTCCCGCTCCGCCCAGAGCGGGTGAAGTTATTTGATTATAATTGGCCACCCAAAAAGAAAGGCCGCCTTTTTGACATTGTATATTTTGTAGTGTTTGCTTTATTTTTGTAATGTATTTTTGTGGTGTACAATAAATTATAAGTACCTATCATTATAATAATACGTGAAGCGAAAACTTAGTACCCTTTTTTACAAAAAAAATATGCGGACGGAGGAGTATGAAAATTGGCACAGTTCAAGTTTATATAGAGGCGTCGTGCATAAAGCTAATATTTTTATATAATAAGCATTAGAAATAAATTAAATTAGTAAAAATGCATAACACACACTACCATGCGTTTGCAACACACAAACACACACGGTAACAGGGCCTCGTGGCTTGAAGACTTGAAGATAGATACGTAGGTGACAAAAGTGACAGCTTGAGCATGGAATAAATAAGGACTTTAATAGCATGGAATTAGTAAGTACTATATAGATTGCAAGTAAAGGGGTTCGAATTTTGATCAGCGGGCGACCACTAATAAATGAAGCTATCTTATTGCCTACCTCTAATCGTAAACTTAGTAGCATTAGGCGGCAGACAAGGCTTGTTGATTACCAGCCGGTCCAGGTGGATGCTCACGCCTGCATAGCCAAACATCAGCGTCTGCAGGAACCCTCCCATGCCGGTGAAGAAGTTGACAGCCCCTGAGTAAGGGCGACGGAGCTCACTCCACACCTGAAAAGAGTATTTGGTGTTTTAGATTATTCGAAGATCTCTTTTTTCTTCTAGTCTTCTATTGTGAGTGGGGTCACTGTTTCTTGTCGGTTTGAATTTAGGTATGATCGTCGGTTTGTTGGGTAACTTGTACTTCAGAAGTTTGGATGCAAGTGCAAACTGCTGCAAAAGGGTTGCCAGCACATCTAGTTACCACACACTGTCAAATTCCTCCAAATCATTTTTAACCTTAAAATGTTGATGGTTAAGTTCAAAATCGAAGGAGAAAATTTGACAGATTGTGGTTACTTTACGTGCTGGTGACTGTACACCGTTTATAACGACATCGGTTAAAATGATGTACCGGTTATTACAACGAAATTTTGAGGTCCCAGCATTTCTGATTACTTAACATAGTTTTTGGTTATAACGACTAAAGGTTATAACAACCGTAATCCGACGGTCCCTTCGAAGTCGTCATAAGCAGTTTTGACCCTACCTACTTAAAACTTCGTAAGAGATCCTTGTGTGAGTGGTGGACTTAAACACCAGTGAAAAGAAAATAGTTGGTATGACGAACAAAAAGTTACGAATATAATTGTGTATATTTTTTTTGAACTCAAAGCAGTGTGGCTTCATTTAAGTCAGAGTAGACACCGCAAAAAAATTGTTAGGTTTTCGGATTTTTTTTCTTTACCTTGAATGGCTCTCTAACAAATCCTTCATAGCTCATGTTGAATATGGCATTAGCCTTGCTGTCGTCATCCACCTGCAGATGGCCAATGGTGTGCATGCTCCATGTCATAGCTGGGCCATTCTCTCGAGTCATTGATTCGTAGTACGTCAAGTCGTTGAGTCGAGTGGAACTGGAAAAGAAGAAAAATTTATTTGATTTTTGGAATGAAAGATTTGTAGACGTCAACACCACAAACAGCCAGGAGAAATTATTCTAGTATCAAAAGTTATTTTATCGCAAAAAAAAAAAATGCAATAGCCAAAATCGATTTTCAGGACACCCACGGTAGTTCCTCTTAATCGCGTCTCATCCTATGTATCTCTCTTGTCCTCTTGCTTATAAAAACGAATCCTCAAATGGTTGAGATTTTGTCCTTAAAGAGCTAGTCATATTTGCTGCACCTGTTTCCTTATAATGAGAGGAAGCAAACTCTCCGAAAGACCGATGTTCTGATGGTTTAAATTTAACATTCAGTTTATTAAAGTTCAAAATTAGATATACCAGAAACGGAACCTTACTTATTCATAGCATACTGTAGAGGGAAACCTAGCAGCACAGCATCAGCTTGTTTGATCTTGTCCCCTCGTTCATAGCCGGAAAACTGCGGATGGTAGTCAAACTCCTGGTCATACGGCAGAGCTAGGCTCCATGCGATGTCGGCCCAATGGTCTGGGTCCTTAGCCATGTAGTAGGACTTGCAGAGACATGATACGTACCTGGAATTGATATAAGTGACAATTGTAAGTCATCATTATCATCATCATTGCAGCCGAAAGACGTCCACTGCTGGACATAGGCCTCCCCCAATATTGGGGGGTTTTGCCATAATCGCCACGCTTGGCAGGCGGGTTGGCGATCGCAGTATGGTGTTAAAATGCATAGAGAACGCTGCTGCCCATTCTCTAGTAAGTCCCTTAATCGCCTTTTACGACACCCATGGGAAGAAATGGGATGGTGCTATTCTTTACGTCCGACACCACACGGAACAATTGTAAGTAAGTGCATTTAATTAATTTTTTATGCCGAGGGTGCTAGGGTAAACGAATTTGTTCCATAGCGTAGCCCTGCTATCATTGGGTTCGGTCGTTGGATGTTGTAGTGAACAGTCGTATCGAATATGCTCCCCGTCAAATTTTTAATTTTTCTTTTTTACTGTGCGTCTACTGCAGCCTGCGCGATACATGTTGTGGGTTTGCGCCTCTTGACGATCTTCGAAATCTATCAGCGTATATTTTGTTGCGTCTTTGTGACGCCAAATAAAATACTTTAGAGCTGTGCAAAGGTGGGGTGGACTAGGCCTATGTGCGCTCCTAATCTCAGTCGATCGAACCAGTGCATACGAGGGACTAATTGCCTGCTGAAGGATCCTGACCCGCGTCCAAGCTAATCTGGTGAGATCTTTCCATATCTTTTAGGGAACCGCTGAAGAGTTCTGCTTAAACTATAACACGTTTGTGTTAATTATAATAATAGTACTCGTATGTGCAGTGCAGTGCTATAGTGTTCCAAAATTGTTTGTTTTTTGTGAGTGCGCATCCTATTCGGGATTCAAGTGTTGGACTGTAACCCAACCCAACATTCCTTTTAGTTTTTTGCATTGGGTTCGGTGGGTCCCAAGTGGAACGTCATTGATTTTTATTAACTTCGACTTCCTACTTCGACTTACTACTTCGACTTACTACTCCGACTTACTACTTCGACTTACTACTCCGACTTACTACTTCGACTTACTACTTCAACTTACTACTCCGACTTACTACTTCAACTTACTACTTCGACTTACTACTTCGACTTACTACTTCGACTTACTACTTTAACATACTACTTCGATTACTACTTCGACTTAGAACTTCGTTCCAAAACACCAGGAACGGATAGTAACGACACCTCAGACGAAGACATTGGAAACAGCAACGTGTAACACAGCTTATAGCAGTGACAAAGAAAAGCGTCGAGAAAGCAGTTTAACTCCGCCAAAAGATTCACTATTCAAGATTCGGCGTAGCTGGACGTAAACCAACCTGGCGGTGATGTCATTATACGATGCCCAACCATAGATAAATATCACCCGCCTCTCCACTATTCCAATGCCTACTCTTGGATGCATATCCGATATGGCTCTAATAATCCTTCCATAAGCTAAGGGCACGTCATCCCTATCATTACCGCGCCCCCTGGTCTACTCCTTGATAAGCAATGGTCTCTGTCTCAATTAAACATGAGGCTCCAGGGACTAGTGCAAATCTTTGGGTTCATTCGAATAATCGATTCAGGTCAAACCACGCTGGGGTCTGTCGGTGCATTTCATTCATTCATAGCATAGCCCTGTTGTGATTGATGCACCGAAGCCTAATCCTTGTACGCTGAGGATGGCCATTTTATTATTGTAGTCAGTAACCGTCCGATACAGGATATAGCGATAAGAATAAATAAATAGGAGGAAAGCCCAGTGCTTAGCAAAAAAGACAAAGTTTGAAATGTATATTTAGAATAGAAAGCGTTCAAGTTCAAGCGATTATCGAATATTTTACTCACTGTGCTAAATAAAGTGAGTATCCAGCGACAACGTTGGTGAATATTGAGTTGTTGACATTCCTGTGATCTTCGTCAGGGCCCATCACATCTGAAAACAAAATATTTTGTGCTTTTCATCAGTTATGTTGGGTATTATCGGGTAGTATAGTTCTCACTGTGTGCTAATTGAGAAGATTTATATGATCTTACTTGAAATATCGTAAAGGCCGGTGTTGTAGTTGATCACAGCGCGGGACGCCCAGAAGTCTGCAATGTTTGTCACAATGTCACAGCCGCCGTGCTGGAAACAAATTGTGAAGCTAGCGCTTGTAGAGTAAGGGCGTATAGAGTTAGAAGCTTGGCTCTACATGAGATTTGATAACTTTTTGACAGTGCGAGCCATGTGGTCTCGCCTTGGCAACAGTTTACATGAAAATGTTTTTGGTGGTATAAATTATTCCAGAAGGTTTGTATAACGCATTAATATTAATCTTACATTTAATAAAGAAATATTAAGTTATTGATAATACCTTCAACCACTCCTCATCCCTGGTGGTGGCGAGGTACTGTCTGATGGCAAAGGAGATACACCCGCTGATGTGCTGCTCAAAGATCGCTACGTCGGGGCAGCACGGCTGCGTCACCTCCACTCCTGTGTATGCACTCTCCCATGGAAACCTGGAAAGTCACCAGACAAAAGGAGTATCAGTCCCTTCGTTGACATCGGTTTTAGTTTGTCTTGTGTTTTCATCAGGACTTCGCTGATTGGTGACTGACATTTATCCAAAAAATCTAACGAGAACTAATCCTAAATAATATTATAAATACGAAAGTAAGTTTGTGGTTGTTCGCTTTCACGCTAAAACGGCTGAACGGATTTGGATGAAATTCGGCACATGGGTAGACCATGACCTGGATTAGAACATAGGATATACTTTTTATCCCGATATTGCCACGGGATCCCTAAGTTCTTATAAGTTTGCATAATGAGAACTGAAGGTCAGCCATAGCTGAAACTAAGAAAAGTATGCGATGCCTACTATCGCGATACTTTGACTAAAATCTTCATTGATAAGCTTACCTGTATCCTTTATTGCCAGTGGTCTTTGCCAATTCAGCAGCTACGTATGCCGTATCCAGCCGGTATTGTAGCAACTTGTTCGCATACTGTGGATACAGCAGCAAGATTGAAGGAAATATCCAGGTTTCCGTATCCCAGAAGTTGTGTCCTGAAATGATAAAATGTTCTGATAAAGAAAACCGTGTCTCAGAACTGTAAAACTGGATATGTAATAAATACTATTACATATCCAGTTTTACAGTTCTGAGACACGGTTTTCTTTCATCAGAACCATCAAGTCCTCTGAAATAATCTCTTTGAATTCTGGTGCCTAAAACTTCTGTGTTCATACCTTCATAATCTTCAAAGGTGCCTCCTCTCGCAAGACCGGTGGGACTGAGTCCGAAGTACCGGTCCAGAGGATGGAACGACTCCTCGGAAGGTAGGGAACTCAGGAAGTAGTACCAGATGCCACTCACTATCTTACCCTGAAACACGATATTAAAAAGTATAAGAACAATCATGCAAGCAGTTTGGTGTAGAGATGCGACAAGTTACATTTCGGCCCTTTAAGGTAATACCTACCACAGACCGGCAATGCGAGTCCTTCAAGTACCTACCAATAGCTAGATATTTGAGGAGACTGTATTTTATGGGTATGGAATATCTGGCAGTCTAATAATACTGTATTAGGCGAGTTCATTGACGACTGTCTGATTAATTATCGGTAAGTAGGAAATTTGGATGATCAAACTTATCCACACTTCGCAAACAAACAGAGCAACACACATTCATTCACTCACCAGCTCCAAGTTGCCTTCAATATCGATGCCGCCCTGCTCGTACAGCTGCTGCCATTTTTCCACGTGCTTCTGGAACAACTCCTCGCCGTCCTCCTGCAATACTATGGAAGCGTGTAACTTTACCATACGTGGACACCAGCTCTTAATTCAAAAGGATGGAAAAGCTTTTAAAAACGCTTGTTGTGCAAGTTCCAGGTTGAGATTCAGAAACTGTGCAAAGTGGATAAAGGTGAGGCTAATATGGAATAAAATCTCGTCAACAGCGACTATCATAGGTATCAAAAATTGTGTCAGCCACCCACGAAAACGCGGCTGCGGTTGGGTATCCAACCGCAGCCGCGTTTTCGTGGGTGTCTTATCAGATGTCAAAGAGATTTTACCTGAAATATTTGATGTCACCTCTATGTACTGTTAACACTATTTACGAATCCCCAAGAAAATAGATATAAAAATCTAAATGGCGCATCTAAACTGACATTAAAGAGGTGACATCACAAACGCAATTAAATCACAAATAACCTTTGACAAGCTCCTGTCTCGCGATCGTCCCGTTCTTGTCAGCTGTCATTACAAACGTGAAGACCCTGGATCCATGTTGAGGGACCACCAGATGGTCGGGAACCGACGTCCAGTAAGCACACACATCTACTGGTAATGGCTGGTAAGTCAGGTCTTCGGATTCCTTCGTCTGCCCACAGGCACTCCAAACAGTTCTGCCGTCAATAATTTCTGGTACAGGTTCCTGAAAGGCTATATCCTTGCTGTCTTCTCCAGGCATAAGTTTGATAGCGATCCAGATTTCTTGGTTGATGAAGTTGGGATCTGAAATAATTTACAATATTAATTTGTTGTTTGTTGTCAAATGCCGAATATGAGTGCCATATTCGGTAAAACGTCATCATCTGCTTAGCCTTTTCCCAACTGAGTTGGAGTCGGCTTCCAGCATACCGGATGCAGCTTAATACCAGTATTTTACATGGAGCGACTGCCTATCTGACCTCCACAACCCAGTTACTGGGCAACACGATACCCCTTGGTAAGACTGGTTGTCAGACCTTCGGGCTTCTGACGACCCGTAACGACTGTCATAGATCTACAAATGACAGCCGGGACCAACGGGTTAACGTGCTTTCCGAGGCACGAAGGGGTCTTAGTATGTAAAGAAGGTCACACATCCACGGACCAACCGTGGCAAGCGTAGCTTAACCTGATCGATCGACCCGTGCGGCTGTTATTACTTAGACACAAGCCCCTCTTATTCGGTAAAACGTACCATTACAAACTTCGTCAAACACTTCGTGAAAATATTAAAAGATTACCATTAAGGCGCTGACAAGACCCAATTGACCAAAATAGGCTTCGCTTAAGAAAACATATTGCCAAATCTGTATAGTTTGTGGTAGCAGAAAAAATATATGTCAATTTTGAACATATTTCCCAGAACTTGGTTGTTGTATCTCGATACAAACTAACGTTAAACTAAGCTCTTACTTTGAGTTCTAATCCAAAATATCTGTATCAAATATCAACATACGTTACGTATTTAATTAATAACAAGAACGTCTTATTTGAATGCAGAACTTGGTTGTTTTTTATTTTCGATTACTCAACTCAATTTTGAGTAAATAGATAATTACTTCATATTTTGCAATAAATTACAAGCGTTGTGTCATAGCGCTTCTCTTTCTTTTCTATAGAATTTGACAGGGACCGCGGTTTAGGTGTTGTCAGCGTCTTAATAAAAAAACGAAACAATAATGGCCACAATACTTAGTTATTTTATGCTACAAACGAAGACTTTGAGCCTAAATAAAATGTTTTACGAATCGAGATGACGCATACATACCGTAATGCGTCTTAGAATCCACTTGAATCTGATTCACAATAGCTCTCGTGTAGAATCTATGCGCGTAAATCCGTTGCGTAACCACCGACCGCTCTCTGTCCACTCTCACTTTAAAGACTCCTTCTTTGGTATCCAGGCTGTATATCGGGCTATACGGGGCGTGGGTCAGGGTCGAGTTGAGCCTGATGTTGGCCCAGGCTGGAATCCTGGCGCGGTGACTGTAGCCAGCCTGGCCGTTGTACAAGCCATTCATATAGACTGCGTCACTGAAGATGTTGGTGGCTATGTGACCGTTCCCGACTGATGGCATGAATTTGTCGTTTGATGGGAGGCTGAAATATTTAAAGAAGGCGGTACAGAAAATCTAACAGGCGATTTAAATGGTTTTATTTAGAAAAGAATAACGTTTTGTTATCCTAATCTTAACTTACGTTTATTTGTTACGCTTTCGCACTTAAACGGCTGAACGAATTTGGATGAAATTTGGCACATGGGTAGACCATGCCCTGGGTTAGGCATAGGATACTTTTTATCCCGATATTCCCATGGGATCGAAACTTATGCGAGTGAAACCGCGAGGCGCAGCTAGTCTTACATATTCTACATCTATTTTGTGCATGTAGGTATCATTTTCAAGGAAATTTATCACAGGTGGATATTATAGGTAAAAATCGGTCGCCTTTCTTTAGCGCATAAAAAGCGCCTGTACAATAACTAATTGGTTAAAGTTAGTGTTTTAAAAGAACTCCTACAGGCGCTAAAAAAAGTAGAAGCAACTACGATGGTCTGCGATTACAAATTATTGCTTACAATAATATAACAGGCGTTCTTGAAAACAGTGCTGCTTTGATGAGAAATTAAAGACCATTCCCATTTATCCGGTATTTGTCATAAAAAATATTACATAATTATTTACGTAAGATGCTCATTGTATTATAAAGGTAAATTAATATTACGGGGTTAGTTTACCTACGTTAACTAAAGGTGATTCTAACAAAGGATGACTTAACAAAGGTATACATAATTATTAATAATACAGTAGAGGTTTATAGTTACTCCTATCTAGTGACCTTGGGAAAAACTAGTTAGTGAAACTCATGGACCGGACTGACTCACAGTATAAACGTAAACTATAATAAAAAAAATAACGACTCACTTATGTGTCGAGAAGACGTGAGTCGCCGGACTGATGTCCTCAGTTTCCTCCGGCCCGATGTCTTCGGCAGCATTACTGCTGCCCTTGGTGGTCAAGACTATCGCCACCACCGCCGCCACCGACAGCAATCCCAACATCGCGGCTACCTGCTTGTTGCGCGACAAAAAGTTCCACATCCACACAAAAGTTTAAAACCTCTTTGTAAAGAACTGACAAGGCAGAATAGCTTTGCACTTTTGTTAAAAAAAAATAAGTCAAATAGACAAAAAAAAGAATTTTTGGATCGAACAATTTAAATAACTGTCAACTTTTTCGAAGAAGGAAATGGTTCAGATTATGCGCAGAGGTTGGTCTGCGCGGGAGACTCCCGTGCGCTCCGGTCAACGACAATGTGTAGATTACGCGACCTACGACCTAAAATGACACACATTATAGTTCTATTAACAGAGATAATAATAATTAGGGTCATCTCTTTGTTTGAAATCGTTGTAACTACTATTTTATCTGGCATCATATTCATCATGCAAAATTGAAATTATTTTTGCTCAATTGTTTTACTGTTCACATACATTATATTGTAACAGATTTACGTGACATTTGAATAACTATTCATATTATTAACATTCGCATGTTCATTTTTTATGGGTTTAAAACATACAAAAAAAAACAAGCTTCCTTAACATTGTGGTTTGGTTTAGTGGTGGGTAAACTAATAAATTTTAAGAAGAGATCCGCAGGCAACCAAGTTTATCGACATAGCCCGAAGAATTGCCAAATTTAAGTGGCAGTAGGCAGGGCATATTGCTCGCACAACAGATGGCTGATGGGGCCGAAAGGTTCTGGAGTGGCGAGCGCGAACCGGAAGACGTAGCGTTGGAAGGCCTCCTACAGGGTGGACCGATGACCTTGTGAAGGCCGCAGGAATCCGCTGGATACGGGAACCACAGAACCGGTCGAAGTAGCGATGCTTGGGGGAGGCCTATGTCCAGCAGTGGACTACTTTCGGCTGAAATGATGATGATTAAGGAGTGAGGTGGTTCAATGTTGAAATTCGAGTAACTTTTTTAATTTACGAAAACGAGTACTTCAAACTAGGGATCTCATGAATGAGAGACACATCACTAGTTTGGTTTGGACAGCCCTATAACATAGACGAGTCACCTTGTCTCTAATTCAATTGTCGCTTCCTTATTACTGAACTAGATACTCTGCTTAGCATAAGTCATCTTAAGATTGGATTAATTGTCCCATTGCCGATTAAATAATGAAAATTAGGTCCTGTGCTTTAGCTATTATGAACTCACCATTAATGGAATAACGTGTCCTAGACAAACGGTGAAGATTATGATGGCAAAACTAACTTCTAAATACTAAATGTAACTTTATTGTAAGAAGATCCAATCGATGCTTAGATTCGGTACATCCCTATTGTAAGTGTAGGTAATGTGAGTAAACATTTTTATCTTGAATTACGTCACTACCAGGAAAACTTGCAAGTTACACCAAACATATGCAAATTATCCATCCCATTTATCTATTAAAAATAAATTATTATGCTCTTACATTTGATATGACCTCAGAGCATAATGGTCTCAGTACAATAACCGGGCAAGCGTTATTTTTAATTATATTAAGTATAATAAATGTCATTCATAGAGCGATGTTTGATCGTCCGATTGCCGTCGCTTGCGCGCGCGCAGCAGACCATGTACCCTCTAGTTACGCTCTGGTACTTTCGATGAACTGGTGAACAATTTTGGTACCGATTCGCTTGTTACTACTGGGCACAGGTGTCATAGATCAATTTATTCACAGCGGTTGAGCAATGTTTGTAATGGCTTTCTAATTTGACAGGTGATCGATTTATCGAAAGGTGTGATATAAGTAATTGGGGTTAGTTGTTAACAAGGCCGGGTATGATTTAGCCTGTTGGAATAAATTATGACGTTATTTGGAAATAATAAGGAACTTCTTTGCTCACAATCATAGAAAACGGGACTATAGGGCGGGACATAGCAAAGAGATGAACAGCAAAGTTTCTCCCGGAGATAATATGTGATGTAAGTATTCAAGATCACCGTCTAACACACTGCCCATAAAGACTGATTATCTCATTGTGACCGCTTACAAGGAGCCCAATATCCAGCAAAAGACATCTACAGATTAATAAGACATGAGAAAGATTACCTCAATATATGCCTCGTCCTTCACAAACTGTCCTAGTTTACTCGCGCGATACGCCCAGACTTGCGTCCATCTTCACAGATACTCGGTCAATGAGACCCAGAGGCAATGATCGGTGGCCTGCAATTATCGGAATTCACAAAGATACTAGGTTACATCGTGACAAACATACTGTACAAACATATCTTGATATGAATGTTACATAATGAACTCAAACTTGTGAATTTGCATTCAAACATCTTTCATCTTTAAGCACCAACACAGACAAATTCATCAATTCTATGAAATCCATATTGGATTTCATAAGTTTGAAGCGTTTGTCTGTTTGAATGTTGTATCGTAAACTCAAACTGAACTCAAAACTCAAAGCATTTATTTCAAATCAACCAATTATAGGCACTTTTGAATCGTCGAGGTGTCAGTCAGTGAGAAAGATGAAGCTAGTTGCCTATTCCAAAGTGTATTAGGTTCCTATGGAGAAGAACGGGCAAGAAACTCCACTTATATAAAATAAAATATTGTTAAACGATATTGGTTACATTATTCGTGTTGAAATTACACATGTAAGAACAATGTAGAAAGATATGCACGTTAAAAGCGTCCGTAATAAAAAGATATAAACAATAATAATTAAAATATAAAAAAAGAGCCGTGGCAGCTAAGAGATAACCAGTCCCTACTGACGACGCCCGTTCGCGAACATGACGCATGGATTAGCACCATTCAGCTCAACCATTTTAAAGGGAACATAATGATCCAATACAAACGCCACCACCATTTCTAAACAGCTAAACTGATTGCGATCATTTGAAAATCTCGGTTTGATGCCCTCATTCCTACCCTTTGGTAATAACTCAGTTACGATTTTTTATAGTTGAAGATACTAAAGCATTCCATCAGTCTTGACAAAAACAGCCTTCTTACCTGTAAATCGGAAACAGATAATGGTTATAGTGTGAATGTCCTTGTAAATGTATCAGTCATCCTGACAAAGTGGTCATCATGGTGGCACTTAGTCATTTCAGCGAAATTCGAACAGAAACCATTGTTGTTTTGTTACCTACTGATCGTGTCAACGTATTTAAAAATTATTTTTATCTTGTTCCGAGTAACAATGTAGAATCTCTCAAGGAAAACTTCTACTTTGATTAGCGTTACTGCTATATTATCTTTACTATCGTACCTAATTAAGTTATGTTCTTGTTACTGAATAAATAATTTGATACTACAAAACACTCATAAAAATACTAATTAAATACACAAGCCAGCATATTTAATTCATCAAATTTATCATCAATTAGGAGTTGCACCACGCTACAACATCGTTCTGATTCTGTAAATCGTTTGAGGATGAATGTATATTCTATTTATTATTCGTGATTTCTGGTGCAAGTGTGCCTAAGACTAGACCCACATTAACTGACCCTGATACCATTCGGCATAATCAGGCAGCCAAGTATATATTCGATATTGCCGCCCGGCCTGCGCCCGGCTGTGCCGAATCATAAAAACAGGAGAAAGTGCATTGGACTCCTAACACACTTACCAAAAACTTACCGATTCTGACTCTACATGCATTTACAGGTGTCCAGCTCTAAACGTACATAAAACTTTCCGTCCAACCTGCTTGAATTAATAACCTGAGTTGTGAGATATGATTGGCCCAAGATCCAGTGTCATTACCGCGGCGCAGGCGGCGGAGCGTAGCGCCCTCCGCTCCGCTCCGGTTGTCAGGCCATCCACCTCGGAGCCAAGACACCATTCAGTGATTCTTATGAGATACCATGCTATGTAGCAGGTAGCTTTATGGTGGTTTGGTTATCTCATAACCTTCAAGAGGTATGAGGTTTTGGCCACGACTTTTTTGGAGTTTTCTTGATGGGTTTTAGAATAGTTATGGCCTGTTAGAGGTATCAGCTTACCTGTAGCTGTATGGAAGCCACGTGGTTATATGGTAATATCTCTAAGAGGTATTTGGAATGCGACATATTGTTGCAGCATTGGCTTGTCTAAAATGTAATTTGCAGAAGACTGACCGCAGTCAATCCATGTGAAATATGCATCTTGCGAAATCTGTGGTTCCTTGGCTGGGTGTTTAAAACGCCTAATTTCGCTTCTTATTTCTCGGATTTAACATCTAATCTAAAATCTGGCAAATGCTACTCCTGTCTTATTGACTACGTCCTGTCTTATTGATAGATTCAATAATGTTTTATTGAATCTAGTAGGTGTTCCTATTGCCAGGTTCAGAATTCCACTCTTCCACAAATAGCAGTTAAATGAACTTTGGATTTAACCTGTAATTCAATTGTATAACTCACTCTACTGTCTTGTAATGACCAAGTACCGCAGTAGTTAATTGTCAGCATAATATTCTCCTATCTTTATAATATTAATAAGTACTGGGTAAATGACCGCTTTATAATATTGCAATCATGTATAATTGACGATCTTTATAAATATGAGTATCGTGCGAGTTTTTGTTTACCATTTATGCATACTGAGCTTATTTTCAGGTTTTTATGATCCGGCACAGCCGGGCCCAGGCCGCAACATCGAATATTCACTTTGCTGCCCGGTTATGCCGAATCGTATTAGGGTCAGTTAATGAGGTACCAACCCGCACTGGACCCGCGTGCTGGATTACGACCAGCTGCCTCTCACCGAGAGGTCAGTGTCCCAGCAGTGGGAACATTATAGGCTGACTCTAGATTCGATATTGCAATAGGGAGCCCACATTAGAGCTCTGTCAGGTAGATTAAGCTCAGCTGCATATGTAGTAAGAAAAATTTGACAGTTGACTGATATAGCCACAGCTAAGTTAGTATACTTTACTTATTTCCACAGTATTATGTCTTATGGCGTTCTGCTGTGGGGATCGGCACCTGATCTAGATTCAATATTTATTTTACAAAAGAGGGCAATCCGCGCCATCTATAGAATAGGTCCTCGTGAGTCCCTTAGAAACAAATTCAGAGAAATGAATGTACTAACTCTGCCTTCTCTTTATATCTTAGAAAGTATTTTGTACGAGTATGTTCGCAAAAACTTACGTATTTTCAAAACAAGAAGTGATTTCCATAATATAATTACACGTAGTAAACATGGAATTGTAAATACCCAAATTTAGATGAACAAAAATAAGCAAATCATTTGTTATCAACAGTATCGGCTTTTATAACAAGTTGCCAAAGTCGGTTACAGAACTAAGCGATGGAAAGTTCAAAACCCACATCAAACGTGTCCTTATCAAAAACCCATATTATAAGATTAAATACTACGTTGAAGACAAGGAAGTTTGGCAATAATTCCTTCTGCACATGTGGCTTCTCTGGTGCCTCATAAATGACATAACTACATATGTAAATGTCTATTAACTGCTCCCAAATTACGATGTTTGTTTTTATTTAATTTTTTGTACATACTTTTAACATAATATTTTCATTATTTGACATTATAATACCAACAATTTTGATATAAAACTATTTATTAGTGGCTTTTGTGGGCAAGATATTAATTCAGACTTGTAATGGCAAACATGTCATTTGGTTTAAATAGGTTTTTATTTTTATTATTTTAATAATATTTTACATAGATTCTTGTGTATTTTGTGAATGTGAGAACGTTGTAGGCTTAATAGACTAGATTTGTAGACCATTTATTTTTTGTTAAGTACCTGGTGCTTCTTGACATGCCTTCACTGTCCTCCCATACCTATTAACACAGTGATTTGAAAACATTACAAAAGCCAATTATTTTTAAAAGAGTAACCGTTAAGTTTCTTGCCGGCTCTTCTCCATAGGAAACGACCAATTGGAACCGTGCACCTAGATTCTGAAGTGCCCATGTAGGTTTATGTAAAATAAAATATTTTGATTTGGATTTCATGAGCTCAATTAACAGATTTCTGGAATTCCCTGTAATAAATCTTTCAAATTAATCTATTGTGTTATGATTGTTTTATTTTATCTCGTTAAAAAAAATCATTTTACAAAATACAACTAACCACTACACCAAGTCCACTACGAAAGACTTGGACAGAATTGGTTCAAAACAGAAAAAAATGGCATAAAACGGAAGAAATATCTGCCTTGGAGTGGATTAGAAATTTTAAAAGTCACCTCGTCCACTGCTATTAAACTAGTAAACATAGGGATAAATTCCACTACTCTTTCTACACGAGATTTCCTAGCTAGAATGATCTCGATATCTCAAGTCGTCTAGACAGCTCTAAAAAACCGTCTCACAAGAAAATCGTCGTTTTCAATTGAAGGAGGAGGAGCGACTTACTTGTCTTTAACTTGTAAGCCTAAAATATCCCACGAGGCAAAGGCCTCCCCCAAATCTTTCCAGGTACTCTTTTCTTTACTTTTTCTAAAGAGGTGACGAGAGGGCCTGCAAACGCACCACGAAGGCTGGTTCGAGGTGACGCAAGAAAAGAGTAGGTACTTTATATAGCATAAATTAATGCACACCACCAAACACCCCAATTACAATATTTTGTTATAATCATAATACATACACTGAATTTTGACTATTATTTGTAAAACATTGTTTATTTATTTAATTAGTTATACTGATTGTGTGAGAAAATTGTGATCACATTACAAATGTACGCATGCACACAGTCGCACACGTATAAGGGCCGATTCACACCGGAACGGCAGAAGCCGACAGCGGTCCGCAGCAACGCAATGAGGCCGGCTCGCGCCGCCGCCGGCGGCCGCTGGCAGCAGCGCGCGTCCTCCCGACACCACGCGCAGTCTAGGAAACTCGTGTAAAATTATGGAATTGGTTATTATAGCACTTATTTCTGAAGAAGAAATAAACAAACAAATAAAAAGGGATATGTGGGTCCACGACTTATGGAAGAAACGACAGTCGTCGTTTCTTGGGAGAGTTTCAGCGGCGCCGCGAGCAGCCCCGCTTCGCCGTGTGCTGTACCGCTGACATGACGCGCCTGGCCGCGAGGCCGCGGGCGGCCGCCCGACTTTTTCGAACTTTTCAAGCGATACTGGTCTTTTAATTATGTAGATAAAGTTTAAAATGATTTCACACTGAAAGTGCTCGCCACGCCGCTGCCGGCCGCTGCTTTCCCGGTGTGAATCGGCCCTAAAGGTAGTATGTTCTCCGTCCATTTTCAGAAGTGTAACATTTGTGTGAGTGTGAAATTTATGTAGTTTTAATTATTTGGGATGGGATTAAAAATGACCTACATATATTAAAAGTAACAGAAATTGAGCCAGTAAACGATTACACAACTGTATAAGTTAACAAAATTATTTAAAGTACGACATTATCGGTTACCCGATGTTAAAACACAAGACAGGTTCTGAAATAAATGCACTTTTAATGATACCATCAAAGCATCTGTCAATTCTTATCAGTTACTTAAAGGTTTATAATATCGTAAACGAGAATCATTTCCTGTTGTTTTATGGTTTTGATTTGTTTTTTGTTAGCGATCGAATAATTAAGGATTTTAATCAGGCCTTTATGAAGGTTGGATCAATATATTTTATTTCTTTGTCCTTTAATGACCGATGCTTGCTTTCGGTATTTAAGAGCGTGTTTTCTAAAAGTTGGCAACGTCGTAAATTGCTGTCAAATACTTACCTGTTTTTATTAATTTGTTAATATTACTGTATGTAAATATGAGATATCGCTAACTAGTGACCTAAAATATTAATAATGAGTTGCAATTATAACACTGAATTTGATGTTGTAACCGTTTTAGGTATAAAAAAGGCATTTGTAAAGTTTCCAAATACTTTTTTTACATCTAAAACCAATGTTTATAACCGGACCGCATTAAAAAAAAAAAAAAAAACTAGATGAGCTCGGCAACTACAATGTTATTCTTAGGATAAATCATCCCAACTACGGAACCCGTCATTTTGCGTAGCCGTATAATATAATAAAACGGTCACGTTTGGTGTCTAGTATAGTTCTTCATAATGTAGCCAAAATAATCACCCAAACAATACCCAAGTTTAAACTAAAGAACAAAACTTTGTGCCCTTTGGCGTCGAGACCCTCGGTCCGTGGGGTCCCAGTGCGCATAAGTTATTTGCGGAAATCGAAAAACGTCTAGTTGATGTAACTGGTGACCGAAAAGCGGGCGGCTTTCTCGCGCAACGCATCAGCATTGCAATTCAGCGAGGAAATGCCGCCAGCATCCTCGGTACAATGCCTCGAGGGCCTTTTTTAAGCTTAACTTAGTTTTAATTTAATTTAGTTAATGTTAATAATCATCTTGTAATTTGGATACGTAAATAAATATATTAAAAGAACAAAACACATAATTTCACTAAACTTTCTAAGAAATCAGCGACGCAACATAACAAAATAACGTCAGAATGAACACGGCAATTTGGTATCTATTTAATGTTAGCTCCTTCAGTTGGTCTCGGGTGGGTGACCGTCACGCTCTGTAGACCGTCCCGCCTCGTGGAAGCAGGTGCAATATTCCTTCTTTATAATTGACTAATAAGTTTATATCATGCTTACTTGCCCTTTAAGCCCTCGTTTCTGATGGCTTCAATTGTTTTATGACACTTTTATGAGGCAGTCAAGTGGGGAAGTGCTTGTAGCCATCTTTGTTCTGATATGAATCAACGGTAGACTTTCGCGTAGGATGTGTTGCATGTTGTCCGGTGTTGGTATACTGGAGTTGTTAGAACAAGACTGAACAAGTTTACTAGGAACATTGTTTTGAATGAATGTTACCGAAAAATGTGTAGGTACCTAAATGTAATAGAAAATTAACTGTTTATTTATTTTACTTCGATGGTCCTAGTTTATCATTTGTGAATGAGTTACAGCTATAGCTATATGTAAGCGGGCATGCCCTTTATGCCTGGACTGCAGGCTTTTATTTAGGTATTACCTAAGTTCTGTTTACATTTTTATTTTTTATTGAATTTTCTGCTTTAGTAGTTTTCGATGTTTTTTTTTTTGTTGGTATTGTGATGTGCTAACTGACCTAACTGTTCATCATTGTGACTGTTACGGCTGTAGATATATGTAAGCGGGCACGCCCTTTATACTTTAGGCATTTATTTAGGTTTTAAGTTCTGTTTACGTTTTTTATCTCTGCTTGAGAATAGTTTTCGGTCTTTTTATTTTCTTTTTTTTTTGGTATAGTGGTGTGCTAGCTGACATATGGCTAATAATTTAATGTTTTGTGCTGCGCGTAGTGTAAATGATTTTGTATACTATTGTATAGAATCGATTTTATGTTCTAACTGAACAGACAGCTGTGGTGCTGGGAAGTTTGTTCCTAGCTAAAGCACTGGGAAGTAGTGAAGGGTGGGCGTTTTCGGGGACTGTCTTATGTAATTATGACGTTCGAAAAGTGCTGATTCTCAGCCTAGTTTGAATAAATGACTTTTGATTTTG
This sequence comes from Atethmia centrago, assembly GCA_905333075.3. NCBI lineage: Eukaryota > Metazoa > Arthropoda > Insecta > Lepidoptera > Noctuidae > Atethmia > Atethmia centrago. The sequence goes on from HG995375.1 coordinate 7,163,573, forward strand.
AGTTTGATTGTCGAAATTCGGAGCATGCATCTAAAACTAAAGTAACGCGTTATTTGAGTTGACCAGACAATGAAGGTGTATTATGCAGGTGTCGTTTTGCTATACATGAAGAAGTACCTAGTGAGGTTTTTCCATAAGGACTAAAAGATTCAGTAGTTACAAGAAATTCCCTTCTTCCATCCTCAAAGACCTAGCTCATTAAAAAGGTAACGTAACTCTCTATAAAATGGTCCCAGTGACGCACACAAGATTGGACTAAATGGTCGCCAGTGGGTGGGTTACTGAGTAATGGCTAATAGTGGCTACCCACTACGCTGATGATCTTTGTACGTCATACCCTCGTTATAAAGCAAGTAGGTGGTCATTAACCTAATCACTGCATTAGACAACCATTCGCGCTTTGTTTTATCAGAGAGCAGAGTGCAGATTTTTTTAAAGGAGTCGGTTTTGTAAGTTGATTATGTTGATCATCCAGGGGGGTAACCATCACCTCTTATAGCAGTATTATTATAATATTACTTCACAGTGGGAAAGTGATGGAGCTATACAGGACTTATAGCTCCATCTCTTTCTCACGCTAAAGTAATATTGAAATAATACTGCTGTAAGAGGTGATGGTTACCCCCCTGGAGGCGGTCTTATATGTTTGAGTTAACAATTAAATACTTAAACAATACGGAAAAATGTATTGGGTTATTATACAGGCTGTAATTTTAAACACCATCATCATCTGCTTAGCCTTTTCCCAACTACGTTGGAATCAGCTTCAAATCTAACCGGATGCAGCTGAATACCAGTATTTTACATGGAGCGACTGCCTATCTGACCTCCACAACCCAGTTACTGGGTAACACGATACCCCTTGGTAAGACTGATTGTCAGTCTTTCGGGCTTCTGACGACCCGTAACGACTGTTAAAGATCTAGGAATGACAGCCGGGACCAACGGCTTAACGTGCATTCCGAGGCACGGAGGGGTCTTGGTATGTAGAGATGGTCACCCATCTACGGAACAACCGTGGCAAGCGTAGCTTAACATAATCGATTGTCCCGTGCGGCTGTTATTATTTAGCCACAATAAGCCTAAGCTGTAAATTTAAACACCATCAAGTAATTAAGGGGTCATTGTACTCATCATTATGACCAACTTCTACTATGGGAACGAACCTGAAGTCGCGAAAAAAATCAGCTGTTACATTTATGTTCGCTTAACTCGTCAAAATGAAGGGAACAGCTGATTCTTTTTTTCGCAATTTTAGGTTTAGTCCCATAGTAAAAGTTGTTCATAATGCCATCATTATGAACATTTTTTAACATTAACTCATGTATGGTGTTTAAAATTACACCCTGTAATAAAGAAAGGCTACCTTTATATCGCCAGACGCCGATAGCACTCAATTATGTTGCTGCTTATCCTTTTAACATAAACGAAGTCAGCTTGCCGAATTTCACGGCCTGGAATATGGTGGACTATTTCTGCCGGAAAATGCCACGGCGACGAAAATAAAGTATAATTTGTCCGCAGGGATACTAGGAACTGCCAGGGTCGCGGGAAGTCCGAAAGGGATACCGTGGCCTCTGGCAATACAGGCAACTGAAGGAACACGGGCTTTAGTAAGTTAGAGTCTGGCACACCCTCCCGCTCCGCCCAGAACGGGAGAAGTTATTTGATAATTTCCCACACACAAAAAAAACCTGTCTATTGTAGGTATAAAGGTGCTCTAAGGATAGTCACTCATGAATCTAGATAAATATGACCACACGAATGACGTAGGTCTACAGATCATTACTTCGTTAACCACGATGATTAGTTCACTTGATTAGGCAAATATACTCGTATTTAGTTACACTGTAATAAGGTGATGACGTACTTTGAATTACTAGATAAAGACCCTAGTCGTAGTCATCGTCCTGAAAAACTACACATTTTCAGGACAATTATAAGTATTAGGTTTTGTAAGGAAATAATCTTGCTTGCCCGACGTAGGTGGATCCGTAATATATATCTATCCGGATAAGTACGAGTAATCCGTAATTTTAAATATTATATAAGTATATTTATAAACATTTAGAATTAATTATTTTTGTAGCGGGTGCAGCGGCAGAAAATGCCGAAAATCTGAAAGTTATTAAATAAGGAGGCCTTGGCAGAGAGTACAACGTCTAGTTGATGTAACTGGTGAACGAAAAGCTGGCAGCTTTCTCGCGCAACGCATCAGCATTGCAATTCAGCGAGGAAATGCCGCCAGCATCCTCGGTACAATGCCCCGAGGGCCTTTTTTAGGCTTAACATAGTTTTAATTTCATTTAATTAATGTTAATAATAATCTTGTATTTTGGTTATGTAGGTAAATAAATTCACTAACACACAAAAAAAATGTATATCTCATTATATGCTGCACCGTCATCACGTCAACGCCGGCTGTCACTGAAAACCAGCGCTGTGACTCTATCTCGCATAGGGTCGCAGCATTATGCTGAGCGATGGCCGTTTTGCGTGGATGTAGCGCATATTTTCCCCAACTTGTTCTTTTTTGTGTTTGTGTTCCTTTTTTGCTAAATTCGCTTAGTGTTAGTGAACAGTGGTGATCCAGTGGTAACGACCGCGACTTATGAGTTCTAGGTCGTAGATTCGTACCCTGACACGCGCATTACTTTGCGTAAATTATTTCATCACCACTCTCAAAACGATGAAGGAAAACATCGTAAGAAACCGGACTACGGACGGATGTCCTAGAAACAAAAAATCGAAGACACACACACAGATGTGACATCTACCAACTCACACTGGGCCCGCCGCGTGGTGGATTACGGCCCACTCCCTCTCACCGAGAGGCCTGTGTCCCAGCAGTAATAGGCCGATTATGCTTAGTGGTGATTATGATTAGTGGTGTAAGTGTGCCTTAATCCATCCTTTAGTTCTAGAATCTAGTGCGAAGAGTCATTCACCTAATCGTCTTCCATATAAATGACCCAACTATATCAGCTACAAGGTACAAGTACTTGCGGTACCTACTTGCAACAAGAAACGTCACATCATAAACAATGATTAAACTATTTAATGAAACCAACTACATCGGAATAGGCTGGCAACACTGGCCTATCCGACATTTCCCCTATTACTATGAGAATGTTCCCCAGAAGAAAATCAATAATTACCGGTGCTAACCACAATTGCGTGTGTACTCGTTCAATGCAGGGTGCGCTTAAATAGGCCGTGTGTTACACCGTAGTGTAAGGAAAAGCGAACACGAAATAAACATAATTTGTAAACATCGATGTTTAGTAGACATGCGTTTTAAAGTGATGTAATGTGATATTACATTTCGCACCGAGGAATGTTGCATTACACCATGACTCCAAACATGACGCGAAATGACGCGCCACAAGATGGCTGCTCTAATGAAATGCGCGCGTTGTAGAAGATATACTTACATCACTGTATGCTCCTTATCACTTTCACATACAGCGAAAATTACCGAGATAATACGAACACTGAATAGCGCGCCGCGCGTCATATTTGAGTGTCATATGCCATGCTTAATTTGGTCGAGTCATGTGTAATGCGCAATGCAACAATCGCATTACTTACACAAGTCTAATGACTTGGACAATAGACAAGGTATGATACTGTTACCCCGCGTTTACATCCATATAAGTACAAGTTGTGATATTTGTTTTCAACAAGTCTTGTAAAAGACTCGTCAAAAATATATAATTATATTGTATTCACGTTGTTTCAGACATGTTTTGTTAACTATTTTGCTCAAATTGTTGTCATTTGTGACAGTTTTCTGAGTCTTTACTTATTTTAGGTATAAACGAAAACTTTAGAAACAATATGAAGAATGCATATTCACAATGGGGGGTCGTGGCTAAATAATAACAGCCGCACAGGTCAATCGAAGGATAAGCTACGCTTGCCGAGGCCGGTCCGTGGATGAATGACCATCTATTACATATCGAGGCCCCTCCGTGCCTCGAAAAGCACGTCAATCCGTTGGTCAAAGATTTCATTTGTAGATCTTTGACAGACGTTACAAGTCAGAAGCTCGAAGTCTGACAACCAGTCTTCATCATAATCAGTCTATAATGTTCCCACTGTTGGGATACAGGCCTCCTCTCTTTGAGAGGGAGTGGGCTGTAATCTACCATGCGGGCCTCGTGCGGGTTGGTAGAAGTCACATGTCTTCGATTTTTTGGTTCTAGGAAATGCCGATTTCCTCACGTTTTCCTTCACCGTTTTGAGAGCAGTGGTGATGAAATTATTCACTCAAAGTAACGCGCCTGCTTGGGTTCGAACCCACGACCAACGAAACGAACCCATCATTCGAAAGTTTGTCCATTAACACTGGGTCACCACTGCTCCAACCAGTCTTACTAAGGGTATCTCGTATTGTATTACCCAGTAACTGGGTGGTGGAGGTCAGTTATGCAGTCACTCCATGTGAAATACTGGTATTCAGCTCTATCCTGTTAGATTGTAAGTCGACCCCAACATAGTTGAGGAAAGGCTAGACAGATAATGATGAAGAATACATATTTTCTTATTTATTACGTCTTACGTATTCTGTGGTTTCAACTGGCTATTACGGTAAAATAGATGCATCCCTGTGACAGACACACAGACGGCGCGGAGCGGGTGTATGCTCAGTAACAGTTCAATTGTGAGTGAAGAGAGAAAAAATAAAGATTATTATTATTAATTTAAATTTGTTACCAAACTCAAACTCAAAGGAGGAACTCAAAGGAGTTCGGAAACAGAACCCTAAAAAGCACTTACCTGAAACTTTAAAAACTTTGTCTTTTTATACTTATGCTGTTGAACGATTGAAGATTTCAAAGTATGGGTGGTACGGCTATCTAAGCTCGGAAACAGTTCTATAATAAATGTTCTCAGTTTAAAATTTTCCATTTCTCATCCCGACAATATAACGACGAACACTCAACAAAACTTCTCAATTAACGCAACCAGTTACACTCCGGTGTGAGCATCGCCCATGTTAATATATCGTAGCACGTGCGGTCTGGCTGCTCGTTAAGGCCACGTAATGAACCGGCCATATTTACGAGGGCACCTAATACCACGCGTCTTATCCTACATTACTTACGCAGCTATTGAATCGATACATTCGCGAGATATCGATTATTTTGCGAATCGACTATGGAGGCTGAAGATGGTATTACCTTTGCCTATTGCTTAGTGATATTTGGCTGGTGCAATAAAAGGTCACGCGTATTAAAAATGATTGTAACCCTGTTTTCATGAATTTCTATACTTTTGCTTGATTGTTCAGATCTCAATCTGAAAGTAGTGAAATGATGCTGACCGACAACGCCTTGTATTCCTTCGAAGAAAAGACAAGGCTCTTTCTATACAAAGTGACATTTCGTTTCTCTTTTTTTGACATCGCACCGTAGAAATCCTTCTACATAAAAAAGGACCCAGACAAAGATCGTTAGAAACGAAAGACAAAATGACAGATTGTAGAAGGATTTCTACGGTGAGATGTCAAAAATGGAGAAACGAAATGTCACTTTGTATGGAAAGAGCCGTGTCTATTCTTCGAAGAAATACAAAGCGTCATGCTAAGCCTGCTGGAACCAAACTAATTTATCGGAAGTCTCTAATCATCTTCTTCACGAGTCAGAATGGTCAGAATTACAACTGCGAGGTAATTGCGTACACACACTACCAGTAGCAACAGGTTTCATTTTTGACAGTTCAACAACATTCATTGCGTTACGTTGTTGAGCAGACACATTCTTCGAACATATGAAGCAATGGATTAGCAATATACTTCAAAATCATTCAGGTTGTGATTGATAGTGCATTACACAATTGGGTACTGGTCAGTCGTCTGAATAAAATTACATTTCAAGAAGAAATAGCTTAACCAGATACTGTCATTTCCAATTCAAATGCGCTATGATCCTCATTCAGTTTTTACGGTTAATCGATTACTTTGCTCAATCGATGCTGATTTGAATCGATATTAATTCAGACGAGTAGTGGAAGAGATGATAGTGTCGCGGCGTCTAGTCTAATGGTGGCATTTATCTTAACTAGAGCTGGAGAATGTTGGCGCACCTGCGTGCGATAGTTCCAGTGTAATGTACTTGTGGTTAAATGCCATTTCTTTGGTGTAGAATGTATGTTGTATAGGTGGATCTTGTAAACAGAGCAGAATATCTACAATTTATTAGATAAATTTAGGATCTGGGCAAAAATAGTCCACCTTAAAAATCATCGTTTTTTTGTTAAGACGCTGACAACACCTAAACCGCGGTCACTGTCAGATTGCATAGAAAAGAAAGAGAAGCGCGATGACACAACGCTTGTAATTTATTGCAAAATATGAAGCAATTATCTATTTACTCAAAATTGAGTTGAGTAAACGAAAATAAAAAACAACCAAGTTCTGCATTCAAATAAGACGTTCTTGTTATTGATTAAATATGTAACGTATGTTGATATTTCATGCAGATATTTTGGAATAGAACTCACGGTAAGAGGTCAGTTTAACGTGGGAAATATGTTCAAAATTAACATATATTTTTTCCGCTACCACAAACTATACAGATTTGGCAATGTTATTTCTTAAGAGAAGCTTATTTTGGTCAATTGGGTCTTGTCAGCGCCGGTTAATAGGTTAGCCATTAGTCCTTCTGTCTACTAATAATACAACACTAGTATGTCTACAATCATCAATTCATCATACAATGTGTCTACAAATATATACTTAGTATTATAACAAAACAACTTCAGACTACCTAACCATTAGGTAATCACACGTATTAGCCTAAATTCAAAGTCCATCATTTGTATATTTTAGGTACAAACCGTGTATTAAAATAATTTGTGTATCATCAAATTCATTAATAAAATGTAGGTCGAAAATGTGCCAGTCAACGTTAGAGCGTATATTTGTCAAACTTGATATTAATTAATTCCGCTTATTATTAATTTCGCTTGCACTGAATTAGGTACTAGATAGGCACTCATATATTTTATATACCGATTCAACTATGGTTTGTCGGACGATGAGCAATAGGTAGCTCGCCGTCCAATAAGGACCAGGCCCGGGTCGACGGCGCGTTGTGTTCCAGACGCGCCTCAAAGAGATGCCGTCAGCACAAGAGTAGGGGTCTACTAGGGCCGATGCCTGCCAGGGTCGTGGGAAAGTCCAAAAGGGATAGCGAGGCCCCTGGCAACACAGGCAACGGAAGGAACACGGGTGGGTTTTAGTCAGTAAGTGTCTGACACACCTTCCTGCTCCGACCAGAGCGGGAGAAGTTAATTGATAATTTCCCACCCAAAAAAAAAGGACTATGGCTTGTAATTGTGATACGAGGGTCATTCAATAAATACTTAGCCTACAAAAAGTAAACGAAAATTTTGGAAAAGTGGCAATTTATTTTTCAACAAAGTCTCCTTTTAGTTCGATACACTTAGCCCAGCGATGCTCCAACTTTTTGAACCCGTACGAAAAATAGTTTTTGTCAAACTCTGCAAAATAGGCCTCCGTGGCGGCGATGACCTCATCATTCGATCCATATATATTCCCGGCGAGTGATTTTTTCAGATTAGGAAACAGAAAGAAGTCACAAGGGGCCAAATCTGGAGAATACGGTGGATGGGGCAACAATTCGTATCGTAATTCGACCAATTTGGCCATGGCAACGGCAGACGTGTGAACCGGTGCGTTGTCGTGGTGAAACAGCACTTTTTTCTTCGCCAGATGGGGTCGTTTTTTCTTTAATTCGGCGTCGAATCGGCCCAATAAATCGGCATAGTAAAGCCCTGTAATTGTTTTACCCTTCTCGAGGTAATCGATGTAGATCACACCTTGTGAATCCCAGAAAACGGTGGCCATAACTTTTCCGGCCGATCTTACAGTTTTCGCCTTCTTTGGAGCACGTTCCCCGGTCTGGATCCATTGTTTTGATTGCTCCTTGGTCTCTGGTGTGTACCAGTGGATCCAGGTTTCATCGACGGTCACAAAACGACGCAAAAACTCCGCTGGATTCCGCTTAAACAGCGCTAAACACGTCTCCGATGTGGTCTCACGGTTGCGCTTGTTTTCTGGTGTGAGTAAACGCGGCACCCATCGCGCCGACAGCTTTCTCATGCCGAGTTCCCCGTGAAGAATATGATGCACTGTTCCTTCTGAAATGCCTACAGTCTCAGCTAGCTCCCGAACCTTCAATCGGCGATCTGCCAATACGAAATCATGGATTTTTTTAACGTTTTCCTCCGTAGCAGCTGTTTTCGGTGCACCTGGACGTGGTTCATCAAAAACCGACGTACGGCCACGTGCAAACTCGTTGAACCAATTCTTGACGGTGGCCATCGATGGAGAAGAGTCACCGTACACAGCAACCAAGCGCTCTTTGATTTCGATGCGCGTTTTCCCTTCCAAAAATAGGAATCGAATCACCGAACGATATTGCTCTTTTTCCATTTTTGTAAAACCGATCGACACGTTCGCTTCCATAAGTTGTCAAATTAAAAAGAATGTGCTACACTGTGGTAAAACTCTTTTAAAACTACAGCGCCCTCTGGCAATGAGGCTAGGTACTTATTGAATGCACCTCGTAATCCGAATTTTCTTCTGTAGCTAAGGTTCGCGAAAATTCCAAAGCTAGCGACACAATCCAAATCTATACAACGTATATATTGTATTTGATTGTATTTAAGGGTGTTGCATAAAAATCAAGCTGAAAAAAAATCTCCATGGGGCCAACACCCCTTAAATATGACGTTTCTGATACACGCTGTATATTTGTACGGATAGAATGGAGCTACACTCTCTTATTTAGAAAACTACTTATTTACAGTATAAATACATAGGTACCTTTTCAATATCAGGTACATTTTCAATAAGTAAGTTGGCATATGACTCATGCAGCTTGAACGGTAGGTAATAGGCATCGGTTTCATTTGGCATTTGAAACCACGAGAGGAAACATCAATTTTAATCCACTGAGATTGACTTTGATTTTATATTATTAAGCCGCAATCGTGTTGGACGAAGTTATGAACCAAATAGTGTTTTTAATCAAATATTCTGATGATAAGTATTTTGAAGTTATTTCGTGGAGAAACCAATAGTTTCTAAAACAGAAAATAATTGGTCCATTGATAAATCGGCGTTTTATTTGAGCTACCAGCTTTTGACCGCGGTTTTGACCTCGTAGATGTCGGAAATATCCCACGGGAACGTACATACTGCCGGGATTAAAAGTAGTAAATGCTATGTGTTAATCCACAAAAAATAAAATGTGTAGGTAACTAATAGACTAAGCGTAGGGCTGTTCGCTCACTCCGCGACAATTTTCGAAAAAAAACGAAAACTTTTGAACAAGTAGCTGTAACGATTCAGGTATTTTATTAGAATTGTTAAAAGTAGTAAAATGTACCGTCTCTATTTAACGCCCACAGCCTATAACATTGTCTATTAGAGAACCCATGTTTCGTTTTAGCCATGAGGTAGACCACCATGATAATAGGCCTATCCCACGAGAACATATTTTTAGTTAATTACAAAATGTAATCTGTTAATGTAATGTGATCTTAGGGGATTAATAGTGGCGATTACAATGAGCGGTTTAATGTATTGTGAGATATACCTTTTGTGGTTATGGTAGATACCTACCTACGTACGTGGCGTGTTGATTTTAATAATAATAATAATAATAATAATAAACCTCCCCACCGCCGTATCTCTACGTTGGCGTCGTGGTGGGGCTTGCGGGTTCCGAACTCTAGGTCTGTGCCGGTAGAGTTTACTTTACCGGAACGGGTCTAGGGTAAGGAGCCAAACCAAGAGATACAGAAACCCACAGGGCGGCATTTGGCGAGCTGTTGGGCAGTAGTGACGGACGGACGCGTCGCTACGGACCCTATCTCCTGGGAGAAGTCTTGTTCCTCATCTCTGGCTTGCCTTTATTTGCCGGCTGGAGTGAACACTGATGATGAACAGAGCTCCCACCTCATTCTTGCCTTTATTGGCCGGCTTGAGTGGACATTTGAGCGCAAGAGCAAACGTGCTCAGAGGAAGGAAGTATTGCAGAAAGTGCTCGTAGGGATCTCGACCATCTTCCGGGCCGGGGGATTGTTCTGAAAGTCGTGGAATACCTCTCCATTCATCAAGCACCGCAGGAAGTGTTGCCCCCTTGTCACTACGTCACTATGTGTTAGCGGCCGTTTTCGGGAGCCCATTATTGAGTGTGCAAGTCACCCCCTGCCATGTTATAGGTGTATTTTATGTAAAACATTGGTTAGGCAGGGGCTAAAGCCTTTCCATAGTCTTAGGAAACCGATCCACTATAGCCTCCCAAACCCATAGCTTAATATGTTTTGTTCCTATGTTCTGTAATAGTCCTGCATCAACCGGGGATTGTCCTTGGGTGGATTTGCATAGTGCATACAGGGATAATTTTTGGTTGGTGCCTCAACACTTAAAATTGTCTAAGGGGCCTCTACGAGTTGGCTTCGGCCCCTCGTACGCCTTCCAAAGGTCCGGGACCCCAGGGTCCCTGATATGTTAAAGACATTTAAAATAATAATAGTCTTTTATCTGCCTAGCCTTTTCCCAACTACGTTGGGGTCGGCTTCCAGTCTTACCGGATACAGCTGAATACCAGTATTTTACATGGAGCGACTGCCTATCTGACCTCCACAACCCAGTTACTGGGTAACACGATACCCCTTGGTAAGACTGGTTGTCAGACTTTCGAGCTTCTGACGACCCGTATCGACAGGACCAAAGGCTTAACGTGCTTTCCGAGGCACGGAGGGGTCTTGGTATGTAAAGATGGTCACCCATCCACGGACCAACCGCGGCAAGCGTAGCTTAACCTGATCGATCAACCCGTGCGGCTGTTATTACTTAGCCACAAGCCCCTCCTTTTAAAATAATAAGCAAGGCCTTCGATCAATAATAGTACTATTGATCGAAGAGCAAGGCTATTAAACTTAGGTACGGCCAGCAACAAACATCTGATGACATTGTCATTTTTACATAGGTATCATCACAAAATTGTTCGATAAACGGGATTTGTAGCTTTCATTTAATGGCTTAGATTCTTTAAATTCGTTTTTTTTTTCATTTTTAATTAAATATTTAATCAGTAAGATTTAAAAACCTTCAAAATGTTAATTCCTGACTGTACCTGCCTACCACTAGGTAGGCAGGTACAGTCAGGAACAATCTTCAATCCTTACAGAACTAGCTCAGAGACTCTTAGTACTAGAAAGCTGTAATTTGGCATGGGTATACATACTAATCACGCTGGCAAAGTGGGAATGGTTGTTTTCGGATATGTGAAAAAAAATCATGGCAGTAGTATATGTAACCAAATTAAAAGGAAAACTATCACAACTAAGTAGGCTTTACAATTTAACAAGTAATTTTTGACCAATTTACATTTCAAGTTTAAGAATTGACCGTGACGTATATCAATGTATGGGAGAACATGTTCTTCAACTAAAATGTTAAGTTTGTTTTTGGGATAAGTTCATCCCGACTACGGTACTCTTCATTGTGCGTGGTCTGACACGCACTTGGCCGGCTTGACATGGATTGGGCACGAAATATGCAGCAGCCAAAATAAGCATATCTGTACATTGACACATTGATAAATAAAACACGGGTACAAATTCCCACCATAAGGTGTGAATGTTCCTGCTATAATTGGCGGCACGCTAAAGCAAATGTTTCAGAATCCTCGGCATTTCGAGCAAATGTATGCGAGGCTTTGACGAGTGGTAGCCGCGATCAATGGTATTTATTATTAATTTATTTGGTTCCGTTATTAATTGGTGTTCTGTTTTATGGCTCCCGCAGACAAGCGCGACGCAACGGCGTGTCGCGCCTGTCTGCGGGAGCCTTTATACCTAGTTCAGTTTTGGGTTTCAGTAAAATAATGCATGGTTTTCATGGTTTGCATTTCCTATCTGATTACTTTGAGAAGAAAGGCTGAAACAAACTCAGAGGTCTCTTTTAAAGTCCAGACATAATCTTGGTCAGATCATGTGAAGACCATGTAGATGGGTGTCAGTCACCGATTGAGTGGACCTGGTCAGCGTACACAGTAGTCGTGCAGCTCAACTCAGAACTTAATTAAAGAGCTCAACGATTCAACGATCAATACCAAAGAAAAAAAGAAAAATGTAAATAGTTAGCAAAAGAAAAAACAACATTAACTGTAAATTTATTGGAGCAGGTCAAGCCCAAGCCTACTTTTTTATACTTTTGACTTTTGTTGAGGACAAAGCCTCAATAAAAGTCAAAAGTGTTTATGAAATTTGGAGCACATATGTATCTCGCAAGTCTCAATATACTCGTATAAACCAAATTTGACACGTTTATGTGAAATAGTATTTGAGTTATGAGGGGGTCAAAAGTGGCTCCAAATGGTTCGTGTAATATTACACACGGTGCTGCTCGCCAGTTCTGTTACTTGAACTTGGCTTGACACGCTACCGCGTGTCTCGATTGATAAGTCATGGTTCCTTTTTCCCATAACTTTAAACTATATAACGCTACTCGTACTATATAACTATACTACGTACTATATAACTATATAACGTATTCTGTTGTGGAGACAACTTTAGTTTTACAAAAAAAGGGCCGTTTAATTCGTTCAATTTACAAATTAATTTCCAGACACTTCCTGAGAGACAAATTTAAAAATATTAATATAATGACTGTAGCTTCTCAGTATATTTATGAAGATCTTTTGTAGGAACATAAAAATATTAATCTGTTTAAATAATACAGTGATATCCATAATGTAAATACTAGGAACAACACAAAATTATTGTTCCTATAACCAGGCTCAAAAAAATAGGTGGCCCGTTTAGCTTTTGACTTTTGTTGAGGACAAAGCCTCAATAAAAGTCAAAAGTATAAAAAAAAAAAGTAAGTATAAATTATAAAAGTCTTTCTGGCACAGTTTCCGCTTTATAAAACATTTGAATTTATTAAGGCTTCTTGAATGTGGCTAAGAAGTTTATTATAAAAACTTATACATTAGCAGCTAAACGGGCCACCTATTTTCTGCCTATAAGTAGTCTGCCTAGCGATAAGATGTATCAACAATAAGCCTTGAGCTTGCGAGATTGTTGTTAGCTAAGAAAACTAATAAATTACTATCTTAATTGCCAAAATAGAAATGGCGATAATAACCTAACAGTTATGTTACAGTTCCACAATGCCGCTGTGGGCATTATGAAAAGTGGGCTCAAATCGGCGCGGGTGCAACTGCGCGCTTATCACTTATCTGCAAATCCATACATAATGCTAGCTAGGTCGGCTACGCTATCAAATTAATTTTAAAAGCTATAAATATTCTGTTTACATAATCATAATCAGCCTATAATGTTCCCACTGCTGGGACACAGGCCTCCTCTCTGTGAGAGGGCGTGGGCTGTAATCCACCACGCGGACCCAGTGCGGGTTGGCAGATGTCACATGTCTTCGAATTTTGGGTTCTAGGCCGGTTTCCTCACGATGTTTTCCTTCACCGTTTTGAGAGCAGTAGTGATGATATTATTAACACAAAGTAAAGCGCCTGTCCGGGTTCGATCCTACGACCTACAACTCGTAAGTCGCGACCGCTACCGCTGGGCCACCACTGCTCTAATATTCTGTTTAATTATCATTTATTGATTGGTATTTTCTAAATTAAAAAAAAATTAAAACATACTTTTTGCACCACTGTCAAATTCAGAATGATTTTTATTTTCGTTAAAATAAGATTGATTTTAGGTTGCTGTCACAGGTAAAATAACTGTGAAAGGACTTTAGACACTTTTTCAATCATATAAACGCCTATACTATAAAATAAACTTAGGACACAAATACAGAATGTATGCACGTAGACGAGTAGCGTTATATAGTTTAAGGTTATGGGAAACGGGAACCATGACTTCTTCTTGATGAAGCTAGACACGCGGTAGCGTGTCAAGCCAAGTTCAAGTAACAGAACTGGCGAGCAGCACCGTGTGTAATATTACACGAACCATTTGGAACCACTTTAGACCCCCTCATAACTCAAACACCATTTCACATAAACGTGTCAAATTTGGTTTATACGAGTGTAATGAGACTTGCGAGATACATATGTGCTCCAAATTTCATAAACACATCTCAAACGGTTATTTAGATATAAACGTCCAAAAATCGTCACTTTTATCACTGACTGACCTATAGATCAAAACTCTAACCCAGTTCCGGATGATCTAGAAACTTCAAATTTGGCATGCAAATAGGTAATTAGGTGAATACAAAGGAATAAATCAGAAACTCGTAATTTTTTATCATTTTGTTATAATTTTTCACTTAATTGATTCTATTATGAACACTTAACTTATACTTGTAACTGTAATAATGTAAGAATCAGCAATCAGCAATCAAAACTTATGACAGCCGGTCTTTATGTGGATTTTAAGGTCTTCCCGTGAATATATAACGAGTTGAATACCACCCTTAATTTTTTTTAATCCAAATATTTCCGTTTTAGTACTTATAACTAATAGTATAGTCGACTTTTGTATTTATTACGTTATTAACTGGGATTTAAATTAAATATTTAGCGCACATCAATAGTGTAAGATCATTACTTATAAATCATTTTTAAATAATATAGGCATTTCAGTACGGTTTGTGGGAGCTTGTAGCTGTAATAACAGCCGCACGGGTCAATCGATCAGGTTATGCTACGCTTGCCGCGGTTGATCCGTAGATGGCTGACCATCTGTACATACCAAGACCCCTCCGTGCCTCGGAAAGCACGTTAAGCCGTTGGTCCCGGCTGTCATTCGTGGATCTTTGACAGTCGTTGCGGGTCGTCAGAAGCCCGAAAGACTGATAACCAGTCTTAACAAGGGGTTTCGTGTTACCCAGTAACTGGGTTGTGGAGGTCAGATAGGCGACTGCCTATTTTACATGGAGCGACTGCTCCATGTAAAATACTGGTATTCAGCTGCATCCGGTTAGACTGGAAGCCGACCCCAACGTAGTTGGTAAAAGGCTAGGCAGATGATGATGAGGCATTTCGGTACACGGCGCGCGGTACGACGCCGGAGCAGCGGGGTGGGAGCGGTGCGATAAAACCTTGATGCGAACGTGTCCGAGCGATTGGCAGCCGCGCTCTTAAGCGCGAACGCCGTCTTGCTGTCCGGTTGTCTCTCGATATCTGACCTATAAGGTTGCGATTTATGCTACGAAATTCATAGGTTTTCTTAAAAAATACTTATATATTTGTGGTTATATTATTATTACAATTATTTTAGTAAGTACGTATGGTATAGGCAATAGTTGAAATAAAAAAAATATAATAATTTTAGTATAGTTATAAGTAGGTATGTATACTTAACTCTGAATGAGTTTGTGAATTAGAACTTACATAATCAGCCTATAATGTTCTCACTGCTGAGACACAGGCCTCTCTGCAAGAGGGAGTGGGCCGTAATCTACCACGCGGGCCCAGTGCGGGTTGGACTTATTGGAAACAAATTGTTTTTCTTAAGAATTCAATAGATAACAGGTAATTGGTTCCGTAATCGTCTTAAATAATTGTCTTTTTATTACGTATATTGTACTATGACTCGTACAATAGAATGACGGGTGGGGGACACACTTACCTTACACCGAATTATTCCAATGCCTCCCGATGGAAGCTGCCTATTCTATTCGATTGCATATTCTTTGTTTGAGTATAGTAATATACAACAAACAAATAGGTTGCGTGAGACTATAGTAGAGTATGTATGTCGTAACTGGGATGATTTAAGTATGTACACTAGCGCTCCAAACGGGGATCCTTACTGATCTGAGGAAGAGTATCGAACAAGCATGCTTTGTTCGACGACTTATGGAACTGCTTCTGAATTAAAGACTTCGTTAAATGTGCATAATATTAAGATCGAAGTGTATCATCAGGATGGTGTTTTATTATAAATAAGTACCTACTAATAATTTATGTACAAAAAGTAATGATATCCAATCAAAAACATAAATGTGAAATGAGAGCCAATTTCAATATTATATATGCCTTGGTTGTTGACTTCAACGACAAAAAAAGTGAAATCTAAATGGGTGCCAAGTTCAATAGACAGTCCTGAAATTTATTTATAACAACATAAAATATCATTTCTTCTTATAACTTAGGATAATATATTGTAGCCTAAGGTCTGACTTGGCTAGTTTTCATATACGAATTATAATATAGCCTTCGCAAGTTCTAAACCTGTTACTTATCGCTTCTTATTTTATTATTACGAAAATTTGGCTTGCTGGTAGAAACTAGCCATCGAACATAATAATTCGTACGTACGTATTTATATGTATGTATGTCTGAATTGGAAACCCTCTTATATAACCGGGCATTATATATGGAGCGACTGCCTATCTGACCTTCACAACCTAGTAACTGGGTAACACGATACCCCTTGGTAAGACTGGTTGTCAGACTTTCGGGCTTCTGACTACTTGTAACGACTGTCAAAGATCTACAAATGACAGCCGGGACCAACGGCTTAACGTGCTTTTCCGAGGCACGGAGAGGTATGTACCCATCCACGGACCAACCGCGGCAAGCGTAGCTTAACCTTATCGACCGACCCGTGCGGCTGTTATTAGTTAGCCACAAGCCCATCCAGTTAGGATAGATAAACATGTAATACCAACACCTAAATATTACATAACGTTTTCTGTCTCGAGCTAGTCGAGTCGCGACAGGCGCCCAACTGTCTTGTACTGAGCATACAAAATGATTTAATATGTTTACTGAAGCCAATGTTCGCGGGGTTTCACCTAATGTTCTTGCTTTGTCTGGTTGATTCTAACACAGAGAGAAAGATAGGGAGATATTTTTAGCCCTAATTCACTTAACCTGTTGATACCCAATTTTTTGGGCTACCTTCTAAATTACAGCCATGAAAGCATGTCTCTTAAATGGAACGAGACTGATTTTCTACGTTCAAAGTTTCAAAGATTTCCAAAACCTATTCGATGAAATCTTTAAAACGCATTACTATGATGTAGAACTAAATAAGGGGCATTGCGCTAGATATAAATCTGTCGCAACACGGCGCCCGGCGGTCTTGCTGCGTCTGCGCACACCTTGTTACGTCACGTGGTACATATCAAGAAAATTCCTCTTGTTTACGCACAAGACTGGAATTGTAAACTAGCGATTTATACGATAGTGCAAACACTGAATATTCTGGGTGGATTTGGGCAGCTGATGTACAAAAACAAGGTTTGTAGTACACAGGAAACACAGGTATGGCTGCATTGATATATCAGCCTGTGTCTGAAAAATGAACATTACTTGTCGTTGTGAGCTTGTTCTCGTAACTGTAATTATCTATAGTTTTCATTTATTTTCGTTGCTTGTACATTTAATATGTCTGTATTTATATATATATTATTTAGGATATGTATATATATCTGTGTATCAATTTTAGTATATTGTATTTATTTATTTTTTACACCAACGACAGCCCCACTTTATGTCCAGGCAAAACACTGTCCATCCCATGGTTGCCCGGAAGAGATCGCAGAAAGCGATAAGGCCGCCCATTGTATATTTTGTAGTGTTTGATTTATTTTTGTTATGTATTTTTGTGGCGTACAATAAAGTATATAAATAAATAAATAATGAATGAATATCACATTATACGCTCTTCTGATGAAGATTGAAAACATTTCCCGATTATATTTCCTGTGTTTGAAGATGTTGTCAATCCAGCTTCAGCTGCCTCTTGCTGCTTATTTGAGACCTTGATCTATAAACGTTACTTAGTACGCAGTTAGGCTAAGTGTTATTATTCCTGTCACTATCGCAAAACTGTCTAACTGTAAGTGCAAGACAGACACTAGAACATGTCTATGTCAAAACACGAGCTAAGTAATTATTGGCTTAGTTTTAGTCTGAATATTCCAAACATAAAGAAAAACAACAGGCACACACTACAACAGGCTACTTTTACTTCCCTCTTCTTTCGTCTTTCAAAACGGTTCTGCATTTCAAATCTCGGCTGCATTGCTTGAATCATATCGTTATGTTTTTATGGTATTCAAAGCGCCCATTAAAATGGGCCACTAAATGGCTAATGGCACTAAATGGCTAAATGGGTTACTAAATTTTCTGTTTTAATGGTTTACTTTAGTAAAATTGAGTTAATCTTGACAGTAAACTTTAAAGTGATATAAATTATGTTCAGAATAACTAATAATTCGTTTAGATCTACCTTTCTAACACCATTATCGACCGTACAAAGATATTAGAAAACCACTATATTATCACAACAAACACGAGTTTCTAGGCAATAATCTAATAATTCTAATAAACACCGCGGCTTGTTCTCGAGCTCGTAAGTCCCGGAGACAAGATCGGCGTGTGTTCTCGAAAGCAGGATCGGCCGCGGGACACAAATCATGGCGGTCCCGCCCCGTTCTTGCAACAACGGAGTCAGGAAACTGGTCTGTTGTGGACTAAAAAATTCGTTTAGTACTAGTTTTGTTCGAGTTTTTGCTGGACAAAAGTGGAGTAAGGGAGAGAGGTAATCAATTTATCATCAGTGTTGGAATGTTTTCTTTTGTCGTTTCTGCAGCGCTTTGGTAGCGATGTTGTTGCTTCGCTGTCGTGCTGTTGTCGTACCGCTATCTGCACTTTTGTTTCGTAAATAGGTAGATACTCATTTACTGTTTCAACAGTAATAGATGCCTTGGTTTGGAGTTAACGGGCTACTTGTGAAATCAATGGCGTCGTCTGTGTTTTTAGTTTTGTAAATAACTTAGGTTTAAGTTTATTTGTCATTTAATTGATTATATTAATATGTCATCATCATCATCTGCCTAGCCTTTTCTCAAGTAAGTTGGGGTCAGCTTCCAGTCTTAACGGGTGCAGCTGAATACCAGTATTTTACATGGAGCGACTGCCTATCTGACCTCCAAACTCCATTTACTGGGTAACAAGATACCCCTTGGTAAGACTGGTTGTCAGACATTCGGGCTTCTGACGACCCGTAACAACTGTCAAAGATCTACAAATGACAGCCTGGACCAACGGCTTAACGTGCTTTCCGAAGCACGGAGGGGTAATTAAATCTTGGGGGTAATAAAGGGTCTTGGTATGTAAAGATGGTCACCCATCCCGCACCAACCACGGCAAGCATAGCTCCTAGTCCTGGTCGATCAACCCGTGCGGCTGTTATTACTTGGCCACACACCCCTGATTATATTAATATGTATCGTCGAGTTAATAATTATTATCTACCTAAACACAGCCTACAACAGGATTCCAAACCTAGCACATTGTTTTATCATTATATTCAAACTCAACATCCTCGCATCTTCACAGCCATATTCAGTAACTTCCTACATCGTAGCTTTCATCCCAATATGGACGTCGATGGATCCTCTCAACAATTTGTATGAAGCAACAGCTTGCTTCGAAAGTGAGTGGAGTCAATAACTTACTCGTTGAAACTTAGAGTGATTTACGAGAATAACACACTTTTATTATTGTGAACTAATTTAGAAGAGTTATTGTAGTTTGGATTGTAATTGAAAGATGCCCACGCTATGATGTAGGACTTGCGAAGTATGAGGATGTTACGAAACGTGAAATGAACATGTTTGATATAAATATTTGCGATACAATTGCTGATTAAAAAGTCGTTTCTGATTATACGTTGACCAATACAACTGTCGGATTCCAGCAATATCCTGTCTTGACCCTCTATTAGGATCTGGTGTATTGTTATCATAGTACTAGTCAGGAAAGATTCCACCAAATATAGACTCTTTTTTTTTGGATGGGAAATTATCAAATAACTTCTCCCGCTCTTTGTGTGAGGCTCTTACTGACTAAAACCCACCCGTGTATCTTCCATTGCCTGTGTTGATCAAATATAGGCTGATTAAGCCATTTGACAGCCAATTTTAACATGTTGTTATTTTTGTTTTTGGTTTT
The DNA here is from genome assembly GCA_905333075.3 of Atethmia centrago. Lineage (NCBI taxonomy): Eukaryota > Metazoa > Arthropoda > Insecta > Lepidoptera > Noctuidae > Atethmia > Atethmia centrago. The sequence continues at coordinate 7,183,567 of HG995375.1, forward strand.
GGTAAAATAAATCTATAACTATTTATTTTATTTTAATTATTGTAGGGTTATTATTAAGTCTAAGCCTTCTCATGGTTCCATGTAGCAGGGGAAACCTCGACCCCTGTCATACAGGATGTCCTATAGTTCAGAGATCGAGAGCCGAGACCTTATCTACGTTACGTGTATCGAAGTTTGGAAATAAAATTACTATTACAATAATAAATCATCAGCTTCAGGAGTGTACACAGTCGTTGGATTCAACAAGACCGTGACATACGGCATGAGGAAGAAAAATAAACTATTAACAAAATTTAAAAGACGTATAACTTATTATCTAAGTCTATTGAACAGCTTTTCAAACTGAATAGTCAGAGAAAAGTTAAGAAAATTAACCAAAAAGCTTCAGTAGGCCTTCATAGGTCTTTTTTTTTTTTTAATTCTATCTCAGACCTATGAAGGCCTGACCTCCCTAGCGGCGCACACTGGTCCCGAATGATAAAAAAGTGGACATTAAGAAATTTTTGACAGAAGGTCAACGGATTCGGCTGATTTTTTTTTTGTAGACAGCTGATGCAATTACAAATCACTTTTATAGATTGAGTTTTTGCCAAATAAGCCGTATTTTCAGAGAAAAAAAATATTCAAATATTTTTTGTATAAAAGAAATCCTAATTTTGTCTTTATCTTCCAAGATTCAAACGTTTTCAAAATAAAACTTAGCGCAGCTTATAGAGGTGCTAATTGCTCACCACTTTGTCATAGACACTCTTCTGCGATTTTGTGCTCCTTTTGAGTTACAGGCACTTTAAATATTTTTTGTATGAAAAAATCCTAATTTTCTCTTTATCTTCCAAGATTCAAACGTATTCAAAATAAAACTTAGCGCAGCTTGTAGAAGAGCTAATTGCTCACCACTTTGTCATAGACACTCTTCTGCGATTTTGTGCTCCTTTTGAGTTACATGCACTTTAAATATTTTTTGTATGAAAAAATCCTAATTTTGTCTTTATCTTCCAAGATTCAAACGTATTCAAAATAAAACTTAAAGCAGCTTGTAGAGATGCTAATTGCTCACTACTTTGTCATAGACACTCTTCTGCGATTTTGTGCTCCTTTTGAGTTACAGGCACTTTAAATATTTTTTGTATAAAAAAATTCTAATTTTGTCTTTATCTTCCAAGATTCAAACGTATTCAAAATAAAACTTAGCGCAGCTTGTAGAGTAACTCTTACAAATATATGAAATGATCAGTATCAAATAAACAAACAAGGAAATCTCAAAACGTGTTCAGACATGTTTATGTACAGGTAAGTTATTGTGTGACTCGTATGTAAAATTTTTTTTGTATAGAGTCATAGCTTAATTACCCTATAAGTGACGATTTCGGCTCTATTTGGTCATCTAGTCGAACGCGTCGAAAACGCTGAATGATGAATAGGTATATAAATTGCAATTAAAAATTCCCTTTGTAGTTTTGCGGTATTTATGTAGGAGCACATCTTAGTATGTTTTATTTTCTCGTGACTCATCCAAATTGCAAGAATATTTGGCTCATTATCTAACTACCCCATTAAGTAATGAGGTAGTTAGGTAATGAGCCATTATCTAACTACCCCATTAAGTAACGGGATAGTTGGGTAATGAGTCATATATCAATAGTATAAGGGCAAGCGGAACCCGTTTTTGTTCATTACGCGTCTTGTGCTCGTAAAAACAACACAATTTTTTATCAACTATCACCACATTGTAACTTTTATTTATTTGCCTGTAACATTTTTGTATCAAAATGACTACATTTGTGACTAATTTAGACATTTTTTCTTTTTTGAGTAATAGTGGGTGCCTTAAAAATAGTGATTTACTGTGTCAAACCATTATAAATCGTATTTCAAGTGAAATTCCAAACGAAGAGCTCAGTATTATCAAAAAGTTTTGCCAAAATTATACGTCAAACCTAGCTAGAAGATGGGACAATTCAGGTAGAAACGAAAGATTTGGTGTTAAAAACAAGGAGTGGTTGGAGTCTAAAATTTTGTGGCCAACTTTAACTTCTGTGAATTTTCCTATGTTGTTTGATCCAGAATATACCATAGAGGACATTTCAGTAGACGTAGAAGAGCATAATTTATCGTACGAAGAGGAAGCGGGTGCATCTACATCAGAAGCTACCACAAATACTCCCAGAACTAGAAATAAACGACCATTTGAAGATTTAACAAATAAGCAGAAGAAAAGACGTTCTTTGTCTCTTTTGGAGCATTCCGAAGAAGAGCTGTTCTATGCTCTTATTGCTAAACTTAATGAAAACGGGCGCACTGTTTGTTCTAAAGTTATTAAGTGCCTCTCAAATAAGCCAGAAAAGGTGCAAGAAGTAAGTGACTTTTTATATAAAGCTTCTGATAAATCGATTTCCGAGGAAGACACCTTAGCTCTTGCCACAGCATTGAGTTTATCAAAATGGCAATATCTAACTTTGAGGTCCATTTTAAGTACAAATGGCACAGCGGCTTTTCCATCTTACCAGAAGTTACTGTTGAAGAAGAAAGAATGCTATCCAGCAAAAGAAGATATTGTGATATCGGAGTCAGGAGCTAAAATTAAGTTACAGGCAGTTCTAGATTTAACTGCCGAGAAGATTTTGAAAGTGACTGGTTCAAATATTAATGGTGGTGTTTTGAAGCTAGTTAGTAAATGGGGCTGTGACGGAGCTTCTTCACAAAGTTGTTACAAACAAAAACCAACTGGTGACATATTTTCAGAATCTTCTGTATTTATGGTTAGTTTTGTGCCACTTCGCCTTATGAGTGACAACGATGTGATAGTATGGGAAAATCCGCGCCCTTCTTCAACAAACTATTGCAGACCAATTATGTTCGAATTCAAACAAGAAACAAAAGAATATATTCAGCAAGTAGAAGCAACATTACAAGAAGAAATTCAGAACCTTCTACCAACAAAGTTATTTGATGGCGAATTTGAAGTATTTCATGAATTGCATATGACGATGATCGACGGCAAAGTATGCACGGCACTTTCACAGACACAGTCTGCAGCCAATTGCAACATTTGCTTAACAAATCCGAAAGATATGAACAACTTGAACCTCGTTTTTAACAAACCAGAAAACCATGATATGTACAAATATGGTTTATCTTCACTTCACATGTGGTTGCGATGCATGGAATGTATTTTGCACATATCTTACAACTTAGATTTCAAAAAATGGGCGGCTCGGGGTGAGGACAAACTGCTCCGAAAATCAAGAAAAGAGTTAACGCAGCATGAGTTTTTTGTTGTAACTGGCTTAATGATTGATATCGTCAAACAAGGCTTTGGGACAACAAACGATGGCAATACAGCTCGACGGTTTTTCAATGATTACGAAAGGTCAGCTGAGATAACAGGAGTTAATGCTAATTTGATTAAGAGATTTGCTGTAATTTTGCAGGCAATATCTTCTGGGAGAAATGTAGATATTGAAAAATTTAGAATTTATTGCAGAGAAACAGCAGAAATTTATGTCAGCGAGTACTCGTGGTATTACATGCCTTCGAGTGTACATAAACTTTTAGTGCATGGTGCAGATATTTGCCAGCATTTTTCTTTTATTCCAATTGGTATGATGTCCGAAGAAGCCTCAGAAGCAAGAAACAAAGATTTTCGTTCAATCAGAGAAAAGCATACTAGAAAGATAGGCAGAATGCAAACAAATGAAGATATTTTACACCAGTTACTTATCAGCTCCGATCCGTACATTACGAACATAAGACCGAAGTTCACCAAAATTCAAAAGCAGCAGAGGTTTGAAGAAGCCGAAAATCTTCTAAAGGATGACGTTTCACCCAATGAACTCGATTTAGAAGTTGCTGATGAGGAAGAAGTATACGTCGACATTGAGAATAATCCCCCACAAGATCCGCTAGCATAATTCACATTGTAACATACGCACGTTCATGTTAGTTTATTTAAGTTTGTAAGTTTGTAATCTAGTTTATTTAAGTTATTAAGTTTATAGGTACTGAGAAAAAATGCGCTTAAAATTAATTTATGTTCTAGTTTATTTAAATTTGTAAAATAATAGTTTACTTTAGTTATTAAGTTTACAGGTACTGAAAAAAAATGCGCTTTGTTTTATTTTTTGTGTTTGTTTTATTTATTTATTTATTCATATTATGTTGACGACAGCCCTAGCAAAGTATTACATTTGTAAACAAAGACTACCCACTGTTGGGGTAGTCAAATAAAAAGTTGTATTTTACATTTCATATGACTTATTAGGACAAAGTAGGGTAGAACAATATTGTTTATTTTTATTATACCCTGATATTTTATTGTGACAATGACTTGACATTGAATCTTGATCGCACGAACATTGCTCTGTGAATTAACCTGTGAAAATAATTGTAAAAGCGTGTGTTTTGTTGTGGAACTATAATTAAAAGACTGTTAATAGTGCAAGTGCCGTTTATTATTGAAGAAAGTGACCAAAACAGATAAGCACGCCAAGATCCCTGCCCTAAATCAAATACATATTAAGTGATAAAGTATAAAATAAATAAATAAACAAAACATGCATGTAAAGATAAATTAAGCGTTAGGGTTACAGGTAGTTCAAATTTTTTAAGTACGCCTTAATACAATACCTATATTATTATATAGGTTTGTATTTTGACGGTCCTAAGCCCGTTAAAGTACGAAGGAAAAGTTTTAATTGCAATTTATACCTTTTTATCATTCAGCGTTTCCGACGCATTCACTAGCGTTAGATGACCAAATATAGCCCAAATTGTAAGTAATCGGCTAATTAAGCAATGACTCATTACCAAAAAATGCTTATAATCTGAATATGAGTCACACAATAAATTACCTGTACCTGAATATGTCTGTACACGTTTTGAGATATCCAAGTTGTTTATTTGATATATTTAAAATAAGACTTTTTTTAATAGAAAGACATTTATAAGAGTTACTTATTAATGAAGAAAATGTTATTACATCTTAGTCTATCTTTAACAAGATTATTTCTAATCCGCCTGAATTAATTTTTTAACTCTGAAAATACGGCTTATTTAACAAAAAATACATCTTTAAAAGTTACTTGTAATTGTATCAGCTGTCTACAAAAAACTAGTAAAGCTCATCCGACAACGAAAAATTTAAAGTGCCTGTAACTGAAAAGGAGCACAAAATCGCAATTGAGTGTCTATGGCAAAGTGATGAACAATTAACCCCTCTACAAGCTGCGCTAAGTTTTATTTTGAATACGTTTGAATCTTGGAAGATAAAGACAAAATTAGGATTTTTTCATACAAAAAATATTTAAAGTGCATGTAACTCAAAAGGAGCACAAAATCGCAGTTGAGTGTCTATGACAAAGTGGTGAGCAATTAGCACCTCTACAAGCTGCGCTAAGTTTTATTTTGAATACGTTTGAATCTTGGAAGATAAAGACAAAATTAGGATTTCTTTCATACAAAAAATATTTGATTATTTTTTTTCTCTGAAAATACGGCTTTTTTGGCAAAAACTCAATGTACAAAAGTGATTTGTAATTGCATCAGCTGTCTACAAAAAAAAAATAAGCTGAATCGGTTGACCTTTTGTCAAAAATTTCTTAATGTCCCCTTTTTTATCATTTGGGACCAGTGTGCGGCGTCAGCGTAGTGTGCTACGCTGACTACACGTTGGTCCTGGCGCAGGGGAGGTAGCACCAGGTGGCGGCCGAATTAGTGGCACGCGGGGTTGCGACAATCGTCGAAAGGATCCGGCAATTGGGACTCGAGGTGGCCCTGCACAAGTCCGAGGCCATGTGTTTTCATGGTCCTCGGAACGCGCCACCGTTGGGGTCCCAAATAACGGTAGGAGGGGTTTCTATCGGCGTCGAGTCGATGATGAAGTACCTGGGACTCGTCCTCGACAGCCGTTGGAACTTCGTGGAGCATTTCCGACGTTTGGCTCCCAAACTGGAGCGGGCGGGCGCTGCATTGAAGCGGCTCCTGCCCAATCTAGGGGGTCCAAACGCCTCCTGCCGGAGGCTCTACGCGGGGGTCGTGTGGTCCATGGCCCTCTACGGGGCTCCTGTATGGGCGCGCTCTCTGGCGCTGCGGCCAGCCCGCCAGTTGAGCGCGGTCCAAAGGGTCATGGCCATCCGGATGGTCAGGGGATACCGCACGGTCTCCTGTGAGGCAGCGAGCCTCCTTGCCGGATTGCCGCCATGGGATCTGGAGGCAAAAGTCCTCGCGCACGTATGGGAGTGGCGCGAGGAGGCGAAACGCCGGGGCGTAACTCCGCTGCCGCGAGAAATCGCGGTCCAGCGGACGGCCTTCATAGGTCTGAGATAGAATTAAAACATGATCCACAGAAGTAAATACCTCAACATATTTCACTAAAATTCTTCCGACTTACAATCGTGCCGCCGACGAATCCCAACAATGGACAATCGGAGCGCAATGCCCAAAATATCTAATCAAGTAATTATACTGTAATATGATTTTTAATACCGTAGTTGTCCAGTTCAGATAACTACGAGGAAACTAATAACATTGTGACTAATTCTATAATTATATTCCGTGTTTGGATGTAGTTTTTTTTTTTGAACTCATCGAATTATGAGGTTTGAATTATTAAGCAGAGGCCCAGTTTGATCGTTCCATAGAAGATAATTTATTTCTGAGTATATGGTACACATTAAGATCTTAATATTAGTAAACAGCTTCACATTTTAGTATACCTATGTAAAGCCATTGCCGGTGTAGAAATATTAAAATTGAAGTACAATTAATATAATTTAACTTCTCTAACTGAATAAAAACAGTTGTCTAAAAGCCAGGCAAATATTGTCTTCTTGAATTTATTAGTAGGGAACACTCTGATGCGTAGGGGTAAATTACTGAAGATTTTGATTGCCAAGCAATTGAAAACAAATTTGTAGTCTCTGGCTGGGTGCAAGTAATTTATTTCAGCTTCTGTCATTAACTGTTTTAGAAATATACTTCCACACTTTACTATTTCATGTCGCTTCTGAACATGGTGCGAGCATTGTCAGAAATGGCTCGTCACGCGATGCGTATAAAATAAATTTCAATATTTAATACAAGAAGTGGTTCGTCTTCCCAAAAATATATGTATCTTTTGAGTGCAAATCGAGCAGTTTCTCCCAGAGTTCTGTTCGTTTCTGTTAATGCCGTAAAAACAGCTAACTACTAAACTACTAACGAAATGAAAAATAACCTAAACACCGCAAAACAGTCTCTTAATCTAGACATTCGTGACTAAAACTATCTTAAAACAGTTCCATTCAGGTCAAAGATCAAGCTGTAAAATAAAAATTCCAAACTGTTCCGATATTCTGCAAGAAATATTCAAATCTAGACCATTATTCGGCCGTTTATACTGGAGATATATCGTTTTGAAGCGTGTGAGCGTTATCTGAGTGTTTTGTGGTTGAAAACAATGGCTCCTAAGCCGAGGCCTCGGCGCCGGAGCAAGGCGAGGCAATCAAAGCTTGCAATAGAACGCTAGGAACCGGAACGCGACAGTTATTCCGCTCTTCTCCAACTAACGGTCCCACCATTTGCAGTACTTTTTCTTTGTGCTCGACTACTAACAGTGCAACTACGTAGCAACTCGAATTATTATCGTTTTAAACTGTGCCGTCGTATCTATCAGGAAATTTTGAAAAAAGAAGACTTAAAAATAAATAAATAAAATAAAAATATTTTTATTCAGACAAAGTCCATTTGGTTAGTAAAACACACAACTTAGAAACTAGTGTTAGTACTTATATCTACACGAAGAACAAAAACAAAACAATTATTAATTATGCGCCACAGTGGCATGTAGGCGCATCCAATGCCCCAGTACGGGACTGTCCCACCTGTCAGCTATAGTTTTCAGGATGCTGTTGAGGCTGACGCGTACTTAGACATCGCGAAAAATTATGAAATGTTTAAAAGAAGCTAGAAAGTATTTTATACGATTTCATAGTAAAAAATCCAAAGAAGAGTCATTTAAAATACAAAAATCTAATAACCCAAAATATATTATTATATTTTTATTTTATTATTAGGTACCTATAAGTTTTTATTTGGCCAGGACCAGTGGTGGCCCAGTGGTAACGGCCGCGACTTACGAGTTGTAGGTCGTAGGTTCGAACCCGGACACTTTACTTTGTGTAAATTATTTCATCACCACTGCTCTCAAAACAGAGAAGGAAAACATTGTGAGGAAACCGGCATGTCCTACAACCAAATATTCGAAGACATGTGACATCTACCAACCCGCACTAGGCCCGCGTGGTGGATTACGGCCCACTCCCTCTCACAGAGAGGAGGTCTGTGTCCCAACAGTGGGAACATTATAGGCTGATTATGTAAGTTGTTATTTATGAACAAAAACAATTAATTTACAGAATAATATAATAGCTCGAAATATATTAGATGTAGTTGAAGCTTGTCCTCGTACGGATGAATCTAAAAATCGGAATTATTGGATAATGTGAAAGTACATAGATTTATATGTAAAATCCAACCATTTTACGTGAATCCTATTTAATTGGCATGAAATGGTAATTTAATTCGAATAAAAATAGGATTTAAGCTTCAGGAAACTGATCTAGTATCCAGTTTAAAAAAACTGAAGAATGTACGCTATGTATGCTTTTTACAACATCATAACAACATATATTCAAAGTCAAACAAAGATCAAAATATTTCATTTAAAATGTCTCTAAGCATACAGACATTTTATATGAAATCTTTTGAACTGTTTTTTTTTTTTTGCTAAAACTGTACAAACTCGAAAATACGGCAAACAGTTAAAATCAAATAAAAAATAATATTGATTATTATTTTTTATTTGATTTTAACTGTTTGCCGTATTTTCGAGTTTTGTGTTTTGAGAGTGAACGTTGGTAGCGCAGTAGCAGGTTGAGTACATTCACTGCGCTTCATCGTTCGCTAGCAGTTTCATTATTTTGGATTATTTTCTACTAAATCGTGTTTAGACACTTTCTGATGACAATGTTATTATTTTTACTCGTTTTAGAACGAAATGTTTTAATAGAAAGATTGTAGAAGATGCCGATCACTTTTCTGTAAACGAGCACGTTGTTCCTATGATGCGTTGGGATTTGTTGATGAATTATGAAGCAGAATATGCTATTAAATATGGAGTAAGTTGTCATTAATGTAAGCTTCATATTTTAAATGTATTCCTACAATATGTATCTAGAAGTACTTCCTACTGTTTTAAAGATTACCACACATATTGCACGTAAAAACACAATTGTCGCTGACAAGAGGCAAATGACCAAAGTAGGCTTGTCTTAAGAAAAAAAATGCCCAATCTGTATAGTTTGTGGTAGCGGAAAAAATATATGTTAATTTTGAACATATTTCTCAGAACTTGGTTGTTACCAAAAGACGTTTTGAATAAAAAATCTCGATACATACATACACTAACCTTTTACCGTGAGTTCCAATCCAAAATATCTGTATTAAATGTCAACGTACGTTACCTATTTAATTAATAACAAGAACGTCTTATTTGAATGCAGAACTTGGTTGTTTTTTATAATCGATTGCTCAACTAATTTTTTAGTAAATAAATAATTGCTTCATATTTTGCTACAAATTGCAAGCGTTGTGTCATCGCGCTTCTCTTTCGTTTCTATGCAGTCTGACAGTGAACGCGGTTTAGTTGTTGTCAGCGTCTTAAACGAAAATTTACACGCTTCCGTATTTATTTGCTACAAAAAAAAAAGAAGTAACATGCCATCAATAACCCAGATTTATTCTAGAGTATAAAGAGAACCCGCGTGCTCTAAGTAAAGTATGGTATTAAGTTATTAGAAGGGTGTTTACTTTAAGTATGGTACTTATAGGTTCGCCCTGGGGCCACTCGATACCCCGTGTTATAAATCTAAGCTATATCATAAAATCTCCAATAACCACCGACTACCGACCACCGTTAGCTGCTGCCTAGATCGAGGATAATACTAAAAATAATTGTGGATTCTAAATTATGATGTTTTTAGTTTTGAACCACTTTGTTGACTTGGTACTTAGCTGAGCAAAATCTAGAGTTCAATGCCTTCTAAAGAAAGCACCATGAATTGATATATTTGCAGGAAAACCATCGTCCGGATTCGTCGATCTGTGAGCTGCAGTCTGCGAATGGGTGACGATGAGTCTACGACCGACGTCACATTATTATAAGCTTTAACGTTCCACAATCCAGATCACAGCAATACGTAATACCAAGACATTCCGAAACGTTTAATAGCCCGGAAAACTGTAATTGGAATAACGATCGAACATAACGTTTCATTAATATAGAGCTAGACGAACAAAGTCTCACAAAACCAGTCAGAATGATAGAAGCAAGATATATTTGCATTTTATGTCTGATAAGTTTCGTTAAGTCTAAGATGGAGCCTTTCGTAGTCGGTGGGAATTACGCTTATATATCTCACTTTCCTCATTCTGCATTTATGAGTGTTCACTGCATAGACGAGGACGAGTTAGCCTTGTCATGGATCTGCGGGGCTTCGATTGTGAATCAAATGATAATGCTGTCGGCTGCGCACTGCTTGTTCGGGTGTGGGCAAAATAGCTCCATCAGCGTGTCGGTGGGGCACTCCCACAGGCACCATGGAGTGGAGTCCACAGTCCACAGTTATCTTTTACATGAGGACTATGACGAGCAGTGACATCGCGCTAGTGAGGGTCAACACTAGGATTCAATTCAGCGAGAATGTGAAGAGGGTGGTGCTGATGAAGAACCCACCATATTTTGAGAAGGCGCAGATAGCTGGTTGGGGACTTACCGATGTAAGCATATTTAATAAATAAACAATTTTAAAGTTTAAACAAATCTGCAATAGCACAGCATTTATTTATTATGCAAGGCACACCAACGACATATTTACAAAGATATAACATTAGGTGATGACGGATCTTCAGTACTGTGTAAATACATCACTTAAAGGCATGCACAACATTCTTATTTAAAGGCTACGAATAACAAAGAACGTGATTAAACAATTCGATTACATTTTGAAATTATTAAAAAATTGGAAATGAGATTAAATTATAAAACAAAATAAAAAATAATAGATTTCGTTACATTGCACTAAAACAATACAACCATAAAGCATGAAATAAAAAAAAATCACACGTATGGTAACAAAACTGAATATTGAACAAATAACATGAAAGTAATTATGTAAATGATAAAATAAAATACAGATATCGTTCCTAAGTCTAATTAAACAAAATTTAATTGATTATTAACTATTAAATTTGAACAGATTATTAAATAAAACTAATAATAAAAGCAAGCAAATAAAAGCATTGCAGCAAGCATTTGTTTTTGCAGTAAATCATAATGGATTCCAGTTTTTTTTAAAACATGCCATGTGCAATTAGTTAGCAATGAATGAATGAATGAATGCACCGACCCCAGCGTGGTTAAACCAGACTCAATTGCTCGAATGAACCCAAGGATACGCACTAGTCCCTGGAGCCTCATGTTTCATGGGACTACAGAGATCATTGCATATCAAAGAGATACATGATTTGATACGTCAAATATACTATATTGTACCTAGAACAGTTATGAGACGAGAGGCGCGCTCTTATCCACTGTTTGCCACAACTCCCTGTCGTACAAATGCAGGAGAAAGAGCGCCACGATTGGTTCAAACTTATAATAATAAGTTTAATGATATCGATGTATTTGCCCTATCTAAACATAAATTTAAAAAACAAATTGTTATGCGCCTTGCTCAAAACGTTTAATTTACCTAATCATTTCCTATTTTCTTTCTTTAAATTATTATGTATTTAACTATTAGACAACGAAAAATTGTATTGTTGTTTTGTAATATGTTTTTTTTTTTTATTATTATTACTTAAGTTTACCAAAACTGTATCTAATATAAGCTAGTAAGATGTGGAAACGTAGTGGATTGTACATTTACTTATAGCATACTGTGTATCTAGATGTAACATGCAGTGTATGATTGTTTGTGTCCCAAATAATAAAAAAAAAAAATTAAAAAAAGCGTAGACCGGGGAGCGCGGTAATGATCAGGAAGACGTGCCCTTAGGATAGGAAGGCCATGTGCAACTAGTTAGCACGGGACAAAATAATAACTTGTGCATGGTAAATATTTACAGGAAATAAAAAAGATAACGACAGATATACTGAAGTTCGTCGATCAGTTCGTGTGGACAGGAGACGACTGCTCGAAGTACGCGCAGAGTACACCCAAAGGGACCATCTGCGCCGGCAGTAGAAATCATGATGATTATTCCACTCGGTAAGTTGCAAAACATAAAATTCCTGTTACTTTATGGAGTGGCAAACCAGAAGGTGTCGCAGGTGTGTTACCATGCCGCCATGGGATCTGGAGGCAAAAGTCCTCGCGCACGTATGGGAGTGGCGCGAGGAGGCGAAACGCCGGGGCGTTAGTCCGCTGCCGCGAGAAATCGTGGCACAGCGGACGGAGCTCCGGCGGGATCTCATGGCGTCCTGGAAAGTACGGTTGTCGCAACCCAGTGCTGGGCACGCCACGATTGCGGCGATAAGTCCCCTCTTTGAGGAGTGGCTGGAGAGGCGCCACGGCGTCCTCACCTTCCGCCTGACGCAGGTCCTCACCGGACACGGCAGCTTCGGGAGGTTCCTGTGTCGGATAAGGCGGGAGGAAACGTCCGGGGTTACACCACTGTGTGGATCGCCCGGAGGACACGGTGGAACATACGGTGGAGGTCTACCCGGCTTGGGCAGAGCACCGCCGTGTCCTCGTGGAAGCGATCGGCGGCAGAGACCTCTCGCGTCCGGCCCTGGTTCAGGCCATGGTACGGAGCGAGAGGGCATGGGCAGCCGTCACCTCCTTCTGCGAAGCAGTAATGCTCGCGAAGGAGGAGGCGGGACGGTTGAGGGAAAGGCAAGTTTCGCGCCCTCTCGCCCCTAGCCGCCGCAGGAGGAATCCTGGGCGGATTTCCGGCCACCGTAGGCGCGGGCTTGCGGACGGTGAGCAATGGGTAGCTCACCGTCCGGTAAGGACCAGGCCCGGGTCGACGTCGCGTTGTATTCCACGCGCGCCTCAAAGAGATGTCGTCAGCACATACAGTAGGGGTCCACTAGGGCCGATGCCTGCCGGGGTCGCGGGAAGGTACTTATGGGTCACCGAGGCCCCCGCAACACAGGCAACAGGAAGGAATACGGGTGGGTTTTAGTCAGTAAGAGTCTGACACACCCTCCCGCTCCGCCCAGAACGGGAGAAGTTATTTGATGATTTCCCACACTCAAAAAAAAAAAAAGGTGTGTTACCATCCCAGAAACAAGACTGAGATGTATCATGTACTTACGTTACGCTTTTGTACGCTTGATAAAAGAGTACCATACCTTCTCAACCAATTGCCTACTGACATAAGAAATTAGGGCATAAAAGGTAAATTTTCCATATTACTTAAGCAGTGTTTTATCGGGAGTTAGTAAATGATGTTCTTATGAAAGTGGTTTGCAGATTGTTGAGGGAGAGCAAATAAGTGGTTTAAGTATTTTTATAAGATATTAGTAATTTAATATAAGTTAGTTATGTAGATATTTCCTTTATTCAGTTTCCATACATATAAGATATTATCATTAGTTACTTTGTACGTGCATCATCTGCCTAGCCTTTTCCCAACTATGTTGGGGTCAGCTTCCAGTCTTACCGGATACAGCTGAATACCAGCATTTTACATGGACCGACTGCCTATCTGACCTCCACAACCCAGTTACTGGGTAACACGATACCCCTAGGTAAGACTGGTTGTCAGACTTTCGAGCTTCTGACGACCTGTAACGACTGTCAAAGATCTACAAATGACAGCCGAGACCAACGGCTTAACGTGTTTTCCGAGGCACGGAGGGGTATTGCTATGTAAAGATGGACACCCATCCACGGACCAACCGCGGCAAACGTAGCTTAACCTGATCGATCGACCCGTGCGGCTGTTATTACTTAGCCACAAGCCCCTCTAGTTACTTTATAAGTGCAATAAGTGAAACTTAAGTGTTCGCAATCATAAACCTTATTTGTACCACTGTTTGTTCTGTTCCCACTGCCAAACTGTGAAAACGGTTTTGCTGGGCATAGTTCTTAAGTTGAGATTTTAGTTAGACTTCGTTTATGATACAAATAAAAATAAACTACACAGGCATCCATTCCCTTTCAAACGGAACACATCAACGATGCTTGGCGGCTCAAATATTTAATACACGCTTTGACGTAGAGTTGCGGAAACCAGCCCGTATCTATTACCTATTAAATACTTACCTGTTACCTAATTAGGATATGGTGAGTGGTTTTCAAAATATAAATTAGGTTTAACAAAATAAGTGGGTCAATGTTGAAGTGGCTGCGGAAACGTTTGCTGTGTCTAATATGCACATTGCCGATTTTTTCACAGCTACAAGCTAAAATTAACCGAATTAATCAAAGTCGTAGTCGTCGCCACAATCCAATTTTTATAAGTACCTATTCGATTAAAACCGTTGAGAATTACTATTTTATTGCATTAGGTACGTGTTTTTTTTGCGTTTGTAAGAGAATCTCAAGTGCATAAAGATCAATCCACACAAAAGAACAGTCCTGCAGAAGCTGCCCAAACTGTCACATTGTTTTAAACAAGCCTCGGTCGGAGGTTGTCTGATCCTTCAGAATAAATCGCTCGTTATTGCTATGAGTGTGTAAGAGATACTTGGAGACTGAAGTTTTCACATACAGAAGCAGGTCATCATCAGCCGATGTTCGGTTTTCCATCACACTAAACGTTTTAAGTCCACGTACGCAGAACGTAAACAGAATCTGACCTTGTTTGTTCTTAAATGATAAATGATTTTATTTCTGTAAATAGGTTTGTACACACACTTTTACACGTCAATTTCGTTCTGGAAACCTACTACTGGCTCTATTTTATTGTATTTATAGTTGAAGTAAGCCATGACGACGGATGAACAAATATTTTGATCCAATAACCTCACTTAATCAGCCTATAATGTTCCCACTGCTGGGACACAGGCCTCCTCTCGGTGAGAGGGAGTGGGCCGTAATCCACCACGCGGGCCCAGTGCGGGTTGGTAGATGTCACATATCTTCTAATTTTTGGTTCTAGGACATGCCGGTTTCCTCACGATGTTTTCCTTCACCGTTTTGAGAGCAGTGGTCATGAAATAATTTACATAAAGTAGAGCGCCTGTCCGGGTTCGAACCTACACCCTACAACTCGTAAGTCTCGGCTGTTACCACTGGGCCACCACTGCTCCCTCATGAACCCAAGAACCTCATGATCCTATATTAATCCTGATGTTTTGATCCTGTCAAATAGGCGTGCGTTCAGACACGACGGAAACTGCGCGGATACCGCGTGGATACCGCGCGGATACCGCGCGTTTGTACTTACGAGTACATGAGAATCTTCATAATCGTTTAGACGTGCTTCCGTCTAAATCAATATGAAGTTTCGCATGTTTGAACGAGCCCTAAACGCGCTGTCTTAAAAAATGATACTAACTGACTTGAAACATATTCAGGTGGAACTGGTACCAACGTTAGCAAAAATTAAAGAACGTTTGTATTCAAACGGAACCCCTGATTTAGGATCTATGTTCGAAGAAAAAATTATTAATTCATAAAAAAATAACGACCAAATGCACTGCTAATTAAGTGTTAAGGACGCATACGCATACGCATTCACAGTCAAAATTCTTAAAGATAGAAAACGTGACAGCAAACTATGCTTGAAATTAAATCTATTCTAGTTTTCATAAGTTGGGCCACCTTCATGGAATGCAAAATGGAACCGTTCATAGTTGGTGGAGCTAAAGCAAACATTAAAAAGTTCCCTCATTCCGTGTTTATGTATGTTAACTGTTTTGAAGGCAACAACCCTGAAAGTGGCTCCTGGATCTGTGGCGGGTCCATTGTAAATGAGAAAATCATACTGACGGCGGCGCATTGCATTTTTGGATGTTCTTACAAAAGCACGTTCACTATCTCCGTGGGGCACAGACATTTACAGAAAGGTTTCGTATCTAGTGTTCACAATTACTTAATACATCCGAAATATTCGAGTACTACAACAGTCAACGATATAGCGCTAGTGAAGCTTAAAACTCTTATAAAATTTGGCGAGAATGTAAAAAGGGTGGCTTTAATGACAAATCCACCTTACTATGAAAAAGCGCAGATAGCTGGCTGGGGAATGATTGATGTGAGTACATTTTGCTTAAATTCTTTAAATAGAATCAGTATTATGTTTGTAACTAAAGCCTACTAAACATTATAAGATACTACATTTATTTTCGCCCCATCTCTTTAAAATCCGTACCGTGTCGAGGCTTCAAGTCCCTCACGCGTACACTGCGGCTAGGGTTACGCCCTGGGCGTCGGGAATCCCGGGCGGATTTCCGTAGGCGCGGGCTTGCGGACGGTGCGCAATAGGTAGCTCACCGTCTGGTAAGGACCAGGCCCGGGTCGACGGCACGTTGTATTCCACGCGCGCCTCAAAAATATGTCGTCAGCACAAGCGTAGGAGTCCACTAGGGCCGATGCCTACCGGGGTCGCAGGAAGGTACCAAAGGGTTACCGAGTCTCCTGGCAACACGGGCAACTAAAGGAATACGGGTGGGTTTTAGTCAGTAAGAGTCTGACACACCCTCCCGCTCCTGCCGGGGTCGCGGGAAGGTACTTATGGGTCACCGAGGCCCCCGCAACACAGGCAACAGGACGGAATACGGGTGGGTTTTAGTCAGTAAGAGTCTGACACACCCTCCCGCTCCGCGGGAGCGGGAGAAGTTATTTGATGTTTTCCAACCAAAAAAAAAAAAAACCCTCCCGCTCCGCCCAGAGCGGGAGAAGTTATTTGATGATTTCCCATCCAAGAAAAAAAAAGGTTTGCCAGGCCGACAAATAGAAAAGCTGAACTGATTCATATCTAGCCGGACATTTTGCCCTTAAAACCTGACACACTGTTACTTAAGAAAAAACAATGTATCTTTTTACACGACTGTTCAAAAAAAAGTTTCTTTATTCCACCATAACTTCTAAACGGCTTAACCGATATCAATGTATGTTAAAGCGTTGCGTTATCCCGGGTAATATGGACTGGTGAACATTTTAATAATAGAATGGGGGAACCATGGTTCATGAACAAAAACGTTTTTTTTTTTCATAAAAATTTTACTACTTATATCATCGTCTTATGCATTCGTTCACTAATATAATAACATAACAAAAGAAATTAAATAAATATAACAGTAGGTACTATTCAATATCCCGTAGAAAAACTTATTAAATTAAATATCGTTTTAACACTAAAAGGTATAAAATAAAAAATAAATATATATAAAAAAAATTTAAAAACACGCCTTGACTTTTCAAAAAGTTAATTAAAAAAATTGAACTAAAAAATTAAAGGCAAGCTAAATGATTTTGAACTGAATAACAATATTTTTAGCTAAGTCGGACCTGTAAAGAACTGTTCCAAGGAACCGACTGTAATGAACCCGATTGTAATTAACTTTTTGACAAGGCAGGCGTGTTTTTTTTTTTTTTTTGTTTTTGTTACCGTTATTCTTGTGAGTATAAATGACATTTCGTTCTTACTAAAGTAATTAGTACCTTTGTTCGGCATCTTTTAGCGGCCTAATAAAAGCCGGACAGGCTGGATTTGTATTTATTTGACCGAACACGATTGTAAAAAGCCGGACACCTGGCAATACTAACTGCGGCTTTTTTTTTTTTTTTGAGGGTGGGAAATCATCAAATAACTTCTCCCGCTCTGGGCGGAGCGGGAGGGTGTGTCAGACTCTTACTGACTGAAACCCACCCGTATTCCTTCCTGTTGCCTGTGTTGCGGGGGCCTCGGTGATCCATAAGTATCTTCCCGCGACCCCGGCAGGACTAACTGCGGCTAAAGCACTTATTAAAACAAATGGTTAACATTGAGGAGTACTTGACTGTTTCCTGTATGCACGTATCGTTAAAAGTTCTGGTCATCAATTAATGATGATAAAACAATTTATGAAAATTGATTCCTAAAATTCATCCTTCTTCTATTCTTGCAGGAAGATCAGGAATCAATGGGAATGTACCTTATGTACGTAGATCAATGGGTGTGGCAGCTTGAATATTGCAAACAAGTGATCTATAAGGTGCAGAAAGGCACTATCTGCGCTAGCAGCGGAGATACAAATTCTTATTCTAGCCGGTAAGACCAATGAGAATTAGTATAAAGCCGACTGCGCATCAATTCATTATTATTATTATTTATTTATTACTATTATAATAAATAAATAATAATAATTATAATAATAAATAATAGGGACCACGCACAATGAAGGGTTCCGTAGTTGCGATTACTTGGGACGAATTAATTCCAAAAACAAACTTAACATTGTAGTTGAAAAACCTGTTCTCCCATACATCGGCCATATGCCACGGTAAATGCTCCAACTGCAAATTTAAGTTGGTCGACTATAACTCGTTTTCCTTTTAATTTAATTATATGTATTACTGCCATGATTTTTTTCACATGTCCATAAACAATCATTTAGCTGGCAGGACACACATAACTCTAACAAAAAATTGCACTTTAATGTTTTTTAATATTACGCAAGTGGTGGATCCTTGAATCTAAAAGTGGTGTTCACAGACCTGCAATATTTTTCAACGGCCTATTCAACGATACCCCACGCCATAGACGAGAAAAAAAAATATCATCCGTGCAAGGGAGGTAGGCTAAAAAAAATTGTTTTCTAGATTTTATTTTAGCACTTTGTCGGCGTGATTAATATTGACCTATGCCAAATTACAGCTTTCTAGTACTAAGCGTATTTGAGCTACAGTCAGACAGGCAGACAGACAGACAGAAGGACATGACGAAACTATAAGGGTTCCTTGGTTACTACGGAACCCTAAAAACAGTTGAAGCTGCGGGTTATAAGCGTTAGCCTAAAACAGTATCCATCTTTTGTGAGACATGTGGGACAATTTGGACATATTCCTCTTGCTTTCAATGACTGTGAGTGTGTACCATTTGTCATTTGAACTCACAAATTCAATTCGTCTCGAGGTCTGTTCGCCGTTTGGTGGTTCACTTAAGGACCATCAGCAGACATGGATGCCGCATTTATTAAAGACATCATTTGGAAATCGTAACATGCTGCTTTAAATTATTATACTAAGTGTGAATTATGTTGTGTTCCAAATCGCTTCAAAATTTTCCGAATAATGCAATGGTGTCTAGTTATTATGTTCGTTAATAAGCTGCTCAAGGTCTTTCGATGAGACTGCGAGTCAATTGCATTTGATCCGGGTTCATGGAAGATGGATAGCGTTAGGTTTTCTCGCGAATTCTTTATTCTTCTTTAAATGATTTCATACAGCAATGAAATCCTATAATATGGCTCGCTGTGTGTTAAGCAGCATTGGCACCGACGGTAAGTCAACTCCAAATGTATATATAGTAGAATTATATATTATAGAAGATGCTGATCGCTTTTCTGTAAACGAGCACGTTGTTCCTATGATGCATTGGGGTTTGTTGATGATTTATGAAGCAGAACTTGAAGATTTCATGCCTTTTATATTTATAATGGAAAGTTAATGGAATGGTGCTTAATGGTAAGTTTGCCTCTCAGATAGATATTTTATCAGTTCTTGTATCGACGTTTTTCTTTAGACATTTTCAGAATACTAAGTTTGCAGCTTCGTTTAACGCATTGGCGACGGCAGCATTGACTTGCCCCTCTTGCAGGTTTTCAGAAAAAGTCTCACCAGCGAATGAGATTAAGCTGGAACAAATAGTAGGTAGTTTAGAAAGAAGACTTGAAAAATTAAATTCCCACAGTCGGCCATGTATGATTTTCGTTACAATTATAATAGATAAAAGCCCTCTAGAATAGTCAATAATATGAACCAGTAGAAAGACAAAAACTAACCATTCTGTACAGTCGGCGTTGATTTTAATAGAACTCTCATACTTCCTAATATCTTTTGAAGCTTCATTATAACAAAAACCGGCAAAGTGTGAGTCGGACTCGCACACCGAGGGTTCCGGGTACCTTGGAAAAAAAAATAATAAAAAAATAATTCAGCAAGAAAACAGAGACCAGCTGAACATACAGTATGGCACAGTTATACACACTTTAAGTCGTAATAACGATTGTTTTCGTAGCTTAAGTGTTCAATACCTCTGTAGTCATCAGTTCATCACATACCAATATTACTAAAAAACAAACAACTTTAATGCAAACGGAACCGCTGGTACATCTAGTATCTACATTTATTATGTTCAATGCAAATTTTAATAATTAATTAAACAATAACGACCCAATGAAATGTTTAATTAAGCATGTGATAAGGATACAGGATTTGTTCATACACATTCAACATAATTTAAGGTAGAACGAGATTTCTACCTGTATATGCAAACGGAACCGCTGGTCCATCTAGTATCTTACAAATTATGTTCAGCAATTTTTTTTATAATTCATTAAACAATAACGTCCCAATGAAATGGCTAATTAAGTGATAAGGATGTAGTACTCGTACATACACATTAAACATTCTTTAAGACTGAACGAGTAATAGTAAAAATAATGGTCGATTTAAGTCGTTTTCTAGTTTTCATGAGTTGGATAGCCTTCATCAAATGCCAGATGGAGCCGTTCGTAGTTGGTGGAGAAGAAGCTGAGATAGCACATTTTCCTCATTCCGTGTTTATGTCAGTTAGTTGTGTCGAAGCCGATAACGACGACATCCGCCCCTGGATCTGTGGCGGGTCCATTGTGAATGAAAAGATAATACTAACGGCGGCACATTGCGTTTTCGGATGTACTTACAAAAGCGTCTTTACCGTCTCTGTGGGGCATAACCATAAAGAAAAAGGTTTTCATTCTACCGTTCGTACTTGCTTAATTCACGACAATTATAGAGGTGGTTTAACAAACAACGACATAGCGCTATTGCATATTAAAACTCCTCTAAAATTTGGCAAGAATGTAAAAAGGGTAGCTTTAATGAAGAATCCACCTTACTATGAAAAAGCGCAGATAGCTGGTTGGGGACTGACTAATGTGAGTACATTTTGCCTACATTCTTTAAATAAAATCAGTATTATATATATACATCACATATATTATTATTTATATTCATTTTGTATAGTATTTTGTATTGTTTTGTTTTGTATTTTGTAACTAAAGCCCACTAGACATGATGAGATTCTCTTTAAAATCCGTACCGTGTGTGGAAGTCAAGGCGTTAGGTCCTTCACACGTACACTGCGGCTAGGGTTGTCAGGCCGAGAAATAGAATAGCCAGACACAGATTGATATTTTAGCCTCTAATAACTTATGATTATTTACTTTATGGCACATAAAACCACACACATGTTCAATATCACCTCGCAGTTTGAAAATTCGTACCGTGTAAGGACGTAAAGGCTTCAAGAACTTTCTACGCACACTGCCACCAAAGCAACCAACCAACCACCCACCAAAATAAAATAAAAAAGTCTTTATTCCACTACTTTATTACAAATGTTTTACATAGTTACATTCACTACATATACATATATTTTTTATATCCCATAACTCTGGGGTTGGTTATATTCTATAAGTAAAAATAATACAAAATGTCCTAGAATATGTGGTCCAAAAATGCATAGTTTCGAAGATATCATAATACTAACAGTAGACTCTCGATGTGTGTCGGTATGTAAGTTTCATTGATAAATACGAGCAATTAATTATCATTCAAAGCAATCATTCATATTTAAAGCTAAGAAAATGCGTCGTTATAATAATAATAATATTAAAAATCTTTATTTATCTCCACAAATTACATATCAACGTGAGCATAAATTACAGTCAGACACTCCAGGGAGCTATTACAGAGAGCTCCAGGCCCCCCCATTACATTAAGTTGCTCAGACTGTCGACGTCGTGAGTAAGCAGATATGTGAGTGGAAGAATGAGCTAAACATGGTATGCATGCGCGCAAGTGCGCTTGTGCGCCTGTGTGTTTGTGTGTGTGTGTGTGTGTGTGTGTGTGTGTGTGTGTGTATGTGTGTGTAAACGTGTGTCAGTTTGAAATACAATACTTATTATACCTGTATATGTATATATACAGGTTGAAATTGAAAACTTGCGACAAACTGAAATGGGACATTGTATACATCATTATTAACAACTTTTACTAAGGGACCAAAGCTGTAATCCCAAAAAAAAAATCTGCTTTTCCTACATTTTGATGAGGTATTGCGAACATAAATGTAGGGGACAGCAGTTTTTTTTTTTTGGGATTGTAGCTTTGGTCCCTTAGTAAAAGTTGTTCATAATGATGAGTACAATCTCCCATTTCGATTTGTCGCATGTTTTCAATGTCACCCTGTATATATATGTAAATAAATGTATATTTGTATGTAGGTATGTAAAAAATGAATTACTAAAATGTCCCTATTGTTTTTTTTTAATATCATTTCAGTCAATTTCTCAGTGTCAGTGTAGCTTAATTCAAGTAACGTTTTCCTAAGTTTATTCTTGCATTCAGTTTTGCGACAGTCAGATATATCAATTTCTTTATTGAGTTTATTAAACAAAGCTCCTCCACGGAATGAGAAGAATCTTTGAGAAAAAGAGGTGCGTACAGCTGTTGATTCACAAAGAGCGTATCGTCTTCTAGTGAGGGCTTTGCGTTTTCTTAGTTCTTCGGATAAATAGGAGCGTTGGCGAAGTAAGGTTAGCATTATGTACAGCTGACGGACAGTCAAAACTTGAGTTTCCTCGTAGAGTTTGGAGGTAGGGAAACGTCGCGGCTTTGATAAGTTCACCTTTAGAATCATCCTCTGGGCTCTCTCAAGCATTATCATTTTTGTTATGCATGCTCCTCCCCAAGTGGTTATGCAGTAACTAAGGATAGACTGTACCAAGGCCTCATACACCATACTAATGGTCTGTTTCTCTGCAACATCCCGGAGATCCTTAAAAATGTAAGTGAGCTTACGGATTCTTTTGGATACGGATAGCACATGATTTTCAAAAGTTAAGTTAGCGTCAAGTTCAATTTATGTTGGGACGAGTGCAGTTTGGAGTAGGAGGATAGTTGCATTTATGTGCATAAATCTTGCCTAAATTGTTGGGAGGTTTATTTTGATTTGTCATTGAGAAGACAATGTATTTAGCTGTACCCTCATTCAAGGAGAGAGAGTTTGACAATAACCAGTGACATATTGTATTGAACCCGTTTTGTGCAAAGTTACAAAGTTCATCCCACGAGTCTGAGAAAAAAGTGAAGGCAGTGTCATCAGCATATGCAGATATGCGACAGTTTGGAATATTAAGATTGCAGAGTTCATTTATATAGCAAAGAAAAAGGGTAGGACCCAATATGCTGCCTTGCGGCACGCCAAAGTCGACTGGTAGTTCATTGCTGATATATTCTCCAATTTTTACGCAGTGGGTTCTATTTTTTAAATAGTCAGTTAGCAGTGCCAGCGGTACCCCTCTAATGCCATGATTTTCAAGTTTTTGCACAAGGTGGGGAACAGAGACAGTGTCAAATGCCTTTGTAAGGTCGAGAATTATAGTTAAGCATTTCTTTTTGTTGTCCAATTTAGTCACCAAAAAGTTAACAAGGTCGAGAACAGCACTATCTGTCGAGCGCGAGTGGCTAGATCTAAAACCATATTGCGTATCAGCGAAAAGATTACGTTCCTCGAGATTTTGGTGAGCCTTTTATTTATTATGCGTTAATTAGTAGCTTTGACAATGTTGTTAAGATTGCAATTGGCCTATAATTATTGACACTGCCTCTGTCTCCCGCCTGATGTATTGGGTGTATCACGGCTTTTTTTAGCGCAGCAGGAAATATTCCGGTCTCAAAGCAGCGGTTAATTAGGTTGGCAAGTACTAGTGTGATGGTTTCATATGTAATCTTTAGAGCGTCAGCGCTTATTTGATCCCATACAGGAGCGCAGTCACTTCTTAAGTTTTTGATCGTCCTTTCAACTTCTTCGTGAGGTATCATATCTGCTAATTGTTTGCCTATAGTTGAGAAGTACTTATTTGTTTTATTGATCGCATCTGTGGGTTCATTTTCGGACAGAAACTGTTGTGGTATTTGGTTTTGCCTATGATTGTTAGTTATTGATTTTATGGTAGACCAGAGCTTTTTTGAATTATTTTTCGACATATTAAGTTGATCTCTTTCGTATTTCTTTTTGAGTTTCTTGAGCAAATTATTGCAATGATTGCGGTATCTCAAATACGTTATTTTTAGTATGGCGTCATTTGCATTTGTTTTTAATTGTTTATGCATTTTATCCCTTGTTCTAATGAATCTTAGCATACCGACGGATATCCAAGGTTTAATTATTAATTTATTTCTAGGAGTTATTCTTATTGTTGTGTTGTAAGCAATTAGTTTTTTTTTTTTTTTTTTTATTTGTGATGGGTTTGCTCTTGACCTTAGTCTATGTCAGAGGTGACAGAAACAAAGTCGACGATGGAGCGAGCTTACCCAGAAGAAGCCTGTTCACTCTCATCTCATCTGTTCGGAAACACAGACGCAGGCAGAGAGTTCCATTCCTTTGCTGTGCGCATTATAAAAGAAGTTTGGAAACGCTTAGTGCGAGCTGGTGGGATAGCCACCAGGAAGGGATGGTAACCTGAAGTGCGCCTAGATGACCGATAATAGAAGGGGGCCGGTGGAATGAGTTGTTTTATTATGTTAATTAAATTATTCATAGCGTTATTTAAATTACTTTCTTGATATATAGCGTCAAAAGTGCAACTCTGGCAGTCTGATTTTAGTTTTTCGTAGTCAATTTTAGTTAGTTTAATTTTGTTGTTTTATTCTTAGTAGTGTCGTTTTTCATACAAAATAATACGGCTTCTGGTGCCCAGAGAATTAAATGCTTTTAGTTTCGTTTTTAATATAACATGGTCCAGGCACGCTTTACCCCTAGTTGCAGAATTAATGGCAGGAAGTAATCCATGGAAGTTAATGGTATCTAAGTACGCGGTGGTAACATGACTGGTGCTTAAAAGGTCAATGTTTATATCGCCAACAATAATAACATTTTTAAATGATGAAAAATTCTCTAATAACGTGTCTAGTGAATTTAAAAAAACATAGGGAGATTTAAAACTAGGAGGTCTTTAAATTGCAATTACCACAGTATGTTTTTGAATTTTAATCGTTAAGCAGTTCGCTTCCAGCAGATTAGGTTCCTCCACAGCATATTCTAGGTTATTGTTTATATAGACAACTACACCATCATTCTGATTGTAGTTGTCGTTAGTTTTGTGTGAACTGTAGCCTTGTAGTAATGGTAACGTAACAACTTGTGATAACCAGCATTCAGAGAGCACTATGATGTCAGATGATAGTTTTAGTCTTTTAAGTAGAACATGTAACTCTTCATAATTGCAGTTTACACTGCGAATATTCTGTTGTAAACGTACGTTGTCCATATTTCACGTTAGAGTGTTTTACATTAATAAAATTAATTGGTCGAGGACAGCTAATGAGACACAATTGATTTTCTATTGTTTGACTCCGAATCGGTGTCGCGCGGGGCTTAGCAGGTTAATAAATAAAATAAAATAAATTGATTTATTAATATTATTTATTATTATTTATATATTATTATTAATAATCGTGACTTTGTCGAATTATTTTGTAAGAAAAATAAAACAAAAAAAAAGATAAATGCAAAATAATTCATATGCAAGTTGATTCTTTGATATGGTCTCATTCATACTCTAGAGTTATGGGATATCAAAAAACATCTTGTATACATTGTTTTTTTTTTCATAATTCTGAGTAAGATTAAACATAAATTTACTTTAGTTGTTTTTTTCCTACTTGTACGATATTATATAGGGTGGTTCACGCTTCTAAGCAATAGCTCTTTGGCTTAAGCCTCTACCATTTCCTTCCACTGGTACCTGTCCTTAGCTTTGGTCATCCAGCTACCTGCCCACTTAAAGCAAATTGTTCTGGGTGTGGTAATTATGATGAAATGAAACAGGAACATCGATTTCATAGTTACTATCATTATTTCACACTTGCAGGAATCTGTGAAAACATTGCCGTTTAAACTTAAGTACGTAGATCAATACGTGTGGAGGGATTATGCTTGCAAACAAGTGATCTCCGTGCCCAAAGGCACTATCTGCGCCAGCAGTGGAATGGTGAACTCCTTTTCTAGCCGGTAAGACAAGTGAGAAGTATAATTATCTAGCTATTCAGCTTGAGTCTGGTCCAAGTGCGTTCTAAATGAAATCCCGAAGCCGAGAGACTAGTAAAAAAAGGTATTTTTCTGGCAAGTAGGACCACGTGTGAGAGAATTCAGACGTAGGTACTAACTTCTCCTACATCTGAGGACCTGGAGGCTATCCACTGTATTAGAAACCGGGGTCTTAGTCTCAGGGATTCTGAGGGGCCCTGACGGTCCAATCATGTTCTTCAAATCTTTCGCTATTAAAAATATTTACACTCCTATGCATATTTTGTTTAATAAATCACTGGCATTTTCCCCGAGTAATGGAACAACCACCTAACTTTGAGAAGGCACAAGTACGAGTAGCAGGCTGAAAAAGTAAGTTATTTTGTTAAAATATTATTCAACTGATAATATCTTTTTTGCCTACATTCGAAAATTAAAACATCTACGGTAAAAATTCCTATATTCAAAATACCAAAAACTAAAATACCGAATGATTAAAAATATCTATAATTATCACATCCCCAATCTATTATTCCCCGATTATTATATCTCCGATTGAAATGCCTGCAGATTATATCAAATGATTTAAAATGTCTACACTCTTACACCTAAGTTTATAATATCTATTAGTAAAATACCGAAAATAATCGAAAACGTGAGTCGAAGATATTATGCAGGTTGATGGGAAATTGCCATAAGAGTGTTTTAACAATTTCCAGTCAACCTTCATATCTCCACCACCCACCTTCACACCATAACACCTCACCGTACTTGTTGTAGGTATGTACAAGCATGGTGTTGGAAAGAGAAGATAATCTGTCGGTGTGTGAAACGAAATGATCAGAGTGAATGAGTTTGTATATCATATTTGATAAAGATGTGGAAAGGTGAGATATTGCGGGAAATAAAGTGAATACATACGATTGTGACCAACCAGTCGATGTCCAAAAAGGCTCGACTGGCTGTTCACAATGGTGTGCTGGTGCCTACGCTTATGGACGAATGTGCATGTTGGGTGTGGCAAAAGAGGCATAAAACTAGAATAAATAATGTGGAAATGCGTTCCTTGCGAAGCATCTGTGATGTAACTATGAATGATGTGATAAGACAACGTTGCGGTTTAACAAAAGAAGTACTGACAAAAATTTAAACGGGTTTGCTTAGATGGTTTGGTCTTGTTGAGACGACGAATGAAAGGCGACTAAGAAAAAGTATGTACAAGACAGATGCGAGTGGAAATGCAAGGATCCGCGCCCTAGAAGGACATAATATAGTGATCTTATTGGTGATGTTCTTCAGAAAGGTCAGGTGCGTAGTACTCGCAACCGGCGTGCGTGTATGACTAGATGTATGAACGTAAACGAAACAAAAGGAGTATGTAAGGATTCTGTAGTTTCTGCCTACCCACATGGGAAGATGGCGTGAGTTTATGTTTGTATGTACAAAATATCTAAACATTTTATATCAACCGAAATCAGTTTACTTTAAGGGGCTTCGGTCGCTCACTTTGGTCGCTTCAGTCATCACCTTCAAACCTGAACCGCGTTGCGCGCTGTAAACAGCGATTTTTCACACAAAAAATAAAATTCGTTCCCCAGCAATCATTTTTGCTTAGTGTTACTTAGTTTGATGTACAGAATGCCTAGATAACGGCCATGTGGTGGGTCTTTTTACATCCCTGTTTTTGACATTAAATACCTACAATTTTGATATCAAACTATTATTAGTGACTTGTTACAGTTGTAACAAGCAAACATGCAAACATGTCATTTAGTTTAAACAGGTTTCTATTAATTTATTAATATTTTACATAGATTCTTTTAGATTTTGTGAACGTGAGAAAGTTGTAGGCTTAATACACTAAATATGTAGACCATTTACTTTTTGTTATGTACCTGCTACTTCTTGACATGCCTACACTGTCCTCCCATACCTATGAATATTGTAATTTGAAAATATTGTAAAAGCCAATTATTTTTAAACGAGTAACCGTGGAGTTACTTGCCGGCTGTTCTCCATAGGAAACGACCAATTGGAACCGTGCTAGCTTCTGACGTTTTATAAGTGCCCATGTAGGTTTATGTGAAATGAAATATTTTGATTTTGATTGTGAATGTTTAAGTTTCGATAAAATACTTAATTATTTCATGTAATAACCGTTACTTATCTTTTAAAGTGCCTTCGTTCAGAGCATTCGGTATTTTCGGCTCCCGCTGTCATTAACAAAAGTTCGAAAATTTTCAGTGTTATGATTTTATGTAATGACGGTCAATAAATCCGTTCTATTAATTAAGAAATTTGATTTGTCCATAAAAGAGAACTAATTAATTGGCCTTTTATAGCGATAGACACTAGTTTATTTCGTCAAAGCCAATCGGTACGTGTGTTAGTTTGATAGCTACGTATAACAAATGAAGTACTATTTTTTGTTGAATTTGATATGCCTTACCAAATGTAAAATAGAAAAATTAGTAGTGGAAGGTGAAATTGGGCAGATAAAGCAGTTCCCACATTCTGGGTTTTTGCAAGTTATGTGCAACAAAAAATCGGACGTTGGATGGATCTGCGGGTCATCTATCCTCAACCAAAGAATACTGCTGACGGCGGCTCATTGCGTGGGTAGTTGCCGCACTGGACACACCCTGTCTGCATCGACGGGACATAGTAACAGAGAACGAGGGTTTGCGTCTTGTGTCCGGAGCGTCCTCTTACACGAAACCTATAATAAATACAAAATGACTAATGACATAGCACTACTGAAGCTCGACACGGATTTAAAATTTAGTTTTAAGGTTCAACGAGTGGCACTAATGGAAAACCCACCTTACTACGAGAACGCACAGGTAGCAGGGTGGGGCTTGGTTAGGGTAAGTCATTTTTTATTAAAGGTTTATGTGCCTATACCACACTCTTGAGTGATTAAAACAATGTTTCCAGGAAATCGACCCAATTCAGGAAACGGTGGACCTTCATTACCTCAATCAGTACATATGGAATAAAAGCGCATGTCAACCAGCGATTCACAATAGAAAAGGCGTGTTTTGCGCGAGCAGCTCAAGGGACACGTCTTACCTTAGTAGGTAAGATTTTACGACTGACAGTCAAAATAATTATACTCTTGGGATCCTAGGTAGGTTTAAAAGTTTGGTCGAATTCGACTTTAGCCGTGTATGTTTTATGGATTTGAAATAAAACGTTACATCACCACTGTAATCCCCGAAGGGATAGGCAGAACTGTAGCTACATCCACATTTCGGCAGTTAAATGTAATAGGGGGCGAACATATTGCCATCAACCGGGCACAAATCCAGACTCTACGGATTTATATGAATAAAATTAACAGAAGCTGTACCTATTTACCTAACCGCTAGTAGCACGAAAGTCCATTAAATTTAATTCCCAATTTAAAGTAATGCTGTCACTTTCTGATACGTTCCGTTAGAGTGAGAAAGCATCACTTTAAACGGCAATGAAATTGAATGGACTTACGTACAACTGGCGATGTCTTCTTTTCCGTAACCCTTATCCAATGTTACTTCGGATCGTCGCAAAGTAATGTCCTGTTCCATTATTCCCTGCCAGTTTTAATTTTTTATTCACGTTACTATTCACACCCTTTTTATTATTCTATCATATTATCATCCTCTCCTCCAAACATGGCCACGTCGACCGGTATGTGCATCTAGCATCTAGCGAATTTGTGCGACCTTCACCTCATACACCATGTTGGGGGCCCACCCACGCTGCACCTTCCAGTACGCGGTAGCCACTCTAGAATCTATCGGCCCCCTTGGCCATCCGGTCTGCGAGAGATGTTGTACTTACCCCCCAATTGCCACATAAAATTGGAAATGCTTCGGGCTCAGTCGGTTAACTTTGTCCTGCTGCGTGTCAATGTTTCATTGAACATAAATATATCAAAAAACATGGGGCAAACCAAGTATCTTGATTTCAAATATTATAAAGACCGTTTCTAGCGTACTTTTTTGTCCGTGAAAATAAAACACTTTAGACTTCAATGCATAACTTCCACGACGGACTGAAAGTACATCGAGGAAGGTCCCTCGTGTGATTGCCTTTTAAAAAAAATCTGTTAAAACCTAGCATTTTACTTTTTAGGGTGCCGTAGTCAACAGCCCTTATAGTTTCGCCATGTCCGTCTGTTTGTCGGTCTGTCTGTTCGCGGCTTAGCTCAGAGACTCTTAGACTAATAGAATAGCATGGGTATACAAATGAATTACTCCGGTTAAGTGATTAAATAAAATCCTGAAATAATTAATTGTAGTGCAGGGACCCTACAATTTATTATTTCAGGAATTAATTTAAAAAACGTCACCACTTTTCGTGCAAGGTTTTTGTTTCACAGAGGTCCCTATCAAAATACCAGCGCTGCGGTATTTGTTTTTTTTTATTAAATATCGCAGCATCATACTGAGATAGGAGCCCTTTTGGCCTCACACAGTCTTCTATTTAGTTTTTGTTTTCACTATTATGTTATTTTTTTAATGTTTTCATGATTTTGTTAGTTTTATGTTCTTTTTTTATTGTTGTATTTTCTGTGCGTGTCCCAAAAAAAATTTTTTTTTTCTTTTTTTTTTCTTTCTTTCTTTCAAGGCAGGGAGGGGGGGCCTTACACGAAAAGTGGTAATGTTTTTTTTTTCTCGTCTTATGTGGGGTATCATTGGATAGGTCGATCAAAAATATTGCGTGTGTGTGAAAACCATTTTTCGATTCAGGGATCCGTTTGCGTAATATTAAGCGTTAAACTAGACTCAAGTGTCCCCCTGTCAGCTAAATGGTTGTTTACGGTTATGTTAAAAATATCACAGCAGTGTATAATATGTACAACGTAGTTAAAAGAAAAAGTATCACAGCTAAGTAAGCTTTACAAGTTAACGAGTAATAGTCGACCAACTTACATTTGCAGTTAGAAAATTGACCGTGACGTATATCGATGTTTGGAAGAACATGCTTTTCAACTACAATGTTAAGTTTGTTTTTGGTATAAATTCATTCTAAATACGGAACCCTTCATTGTGCGTGGTACGACATGCTCTCGGCCCGATTTTTTTTTTTTTAATTTTTAATTGATGATTTTAAGGGCCCGATCACATGTAGGACAAGCACACCACATTGCAACTGTAAAATGTGGGCAAGCAGTGGTTACGTGTGAATAATGTCGCTGCAGCTTCTTGCAGTTCATTGTGGAAACTATAAAATCAAATCAAATGGTCGACGCAACGTTGTGTGTGCGATGTGGCCGGCCGCTCGTGCGCAGCCTAGCTGGTTGTTGCGTTGTGTCAGCGACGTGACTTTGATGTGGTTGGAATTGTTGGATTTATTGATGAATATTATATATAAAATGACATGAATATTTACCTGTAAAGTATTATATTGCTTTCAATGATTGTGATTGTGAAGACTATAAGGGGTCATTGTTATTATTATTTTTTTTCGTTTAGTGTTAATCATGGTCTGGCAGTTTGAGTAATTTATACAGCCTACCCAAATGTTCTTTCTTTGGTATTGTTCATCGCATCGTTGAGCTTCTTAAGTTCTGAGTTGAGCTGCACGATTATTGTCAAATGTGTGCACTGACTGGACAGGTCCACTCAATCTGTGTGGTTCTTTCCTCAAACACCATTTCAGACACCAATTAATTGACTAGATTTGTAGACTATTAATTTTTTGTTAAGTCCCTGGTACTTCTTGACAGGCCTACACTGTTCTCCCATACCTATTTTAATTCTAATTTAAAAACATTGTAAGAGCCAATTATTTTTTTTAGAGTAACCGTGGAGTTTCTTGCCGGCTCTTCTCCATAGGAAACGACCAATTGGAACCGTACTAGATTTTGACGTTTTACAAATGCCCACGTAGGTTTATGTGAAATAAAATATTTGATTTTGATTTTGAATGTAACATAAAATACTAATTTAATTACCGTTAATTATCTTTTAAAGTGCCTTTATTCAGAGCATTCGGTATTTTTGGCTCCCGCTGTAATTAACAAAAGTTCGAAAATTTCAGTGTTATGATTTTAAGTAATAACGGTCAATAAATCCGTTCTATTAATTAAGAAATTTGATTTGTCCATAAAAGAGAATTAATTAATTGGCCTTTTATAGCGATAGACACTAGTTTATTTCGTCAAAGCCAATCGGAAACTAACACACGTAGTGTTAGTTTGATATAACAAATGAAGTATTATTTTTTATTGAATTTGATATGCCTTACCAAATGTAAAATACTAAAATTAGTAGTGGAAGGTGAAATTGGGCAGATAAGGCAGTTCCCACATTCTGGGTTTTTGAAAGTTATGTGTAACAAAAAATCGGACGTAGGATGGATCTGCGGGTCATCTATCGTCAACCAAAGAATACTGCTGACGGCGGCTCATTGCGTGGATAGTTGCCGCGCGGGAGACACCCTGTCTGCATCGACGGGCCATAGTCACAGAGAACGAGGGTTTGCGTCTTGTGTCCGGAGCGTCCTCTCACACGCAACCTATAATAAATACCAAATAACTAATGACATAGCACTACTGAAGCTCGACACGGATTTAATATTTAGTTTTGAGGTTCAACGAGTGGCACTAATGGAAAACCCACCTTACTACGAGAAGGCACAGGTAGCAGGGTGGGGGTTGGTTAGGGTAAGTCATTTTTTATTTAAGGTTTATATGGCGCATTTTTTTTTAATAGGTTATGAGGCCAAAAACTATATTATATTTTATAATAACGAATAGAATTTAACCTTAGTAAACGAGAGTGATTAAAACAATATTTCCAGGAAATCGACCCAATTCAGGGAACGGTGGACCTTCATTACATCAATCAGTACGTATTGAAGAAAAGCGAATGTCAACAAGCGGTTCACAATAGAAAAGGCGTGTTTTGCGCGAGCAGCTCAAGCAACACATCTTACCTTAGTAGGTCAGATTTTCTTTTTAAAGTGGAATGCTTTTTTAAGAAGATACAATTTAACAATCTTTAACAATCACAATCTTTTATCCGTGGAATTAAATAGACGACTGACAGTTTTTGTATTGAAAAACTGTCACAAATTCTAAATAATTATATTCGCAGGATAAGACTTTAATGGGATACTAGGTAGAAATTCTTCGGGGACAGTCGGTTAACTTTGTCTTGCCTCGTATCAATGTTTAATTGAACATAAATATTATAAAGACCGTTCCTAGCGTACTTTTTTGTCCGTAAAATAAAACACTTTAGACTTCAAAGCATAACTTCCACGACGGACTAAAAGTACACCGGGGAATGTCCTTCGTGTAATTGCCTTTAAAAAAAAAATCTGTTAAAACCTAGCATTTTACTTTTTAGGGTTCCGTAGTCAACAGCCCTTATAGTTTCGCCATGTCCGTCTGTTTGTCGGTCTGTCTGTTCGCGGCTTAGCTCAGGGACTCTTAGATTACTAGAATAGCATGGGTATACATATTAATTACTCCGACAAAGTGGTTAAATAAAATCCTGAAATAATAAATTGTAGGGTCCCTGCCTTGCACGAAAAGTGGTGATGTTTTTTTTTTCTCGTCTGGTGTGGGGATCGTTGGATAGGCCGTTATAAAATATTACGGGTGTGTGAAAGCCATTTTTCGATTCAGGGATCCGTTCGCGTAATATTAAGCTTTGAACTAGACTCAAGTGTCCCCCTATCAGCTAAGTGGTTCTTTTTGGCTATGTGAAAAATAAAACAGCAGTAATAGTACAACGATTAAGTAAAAAATAAAGTATGACAGCTAAGTATGCTTTACAAGTTAACGAGTAATAGTCGACCAACTTACATTTGCAGTTGGAGAATTGACCGTGACGTATATCGATGTTTGGTAGAACATGTTTTCAACTACAATGTTAAGTTTCGTTAAGTTTGTTCGTCGCATCGTTGAGCTCCTTAAGTTCTTAGTTGAGCTGCACGATTACTGCACAAACAAATGCGAGCACTGACTGGATACGTCCACTCAATCTGTGTGATTCTTTCTTCAAAAGACCATTTCGGACACTAATCTACATTGCCTTCACATGATCTGACCAAGATTATGTCTAGACTTTAAAAGAGACTGTGACCTCTGAGTTTGTTTCGGCCTTTCTTCTCAGAGTAGTCAGATAGGAAACGCCGACCTCATCTAGCTTTATTATTATGATTGACGTGTAAAAGTGTTTCTATATACCTACTTATCATTTATCATCCACAAGGTTGATCTTGACGACAAAATGTGGTCCGTGTGACTAAACTATTCATTTTAATTAAAATTAGCGCCCGTCCACGTGTTGTCGTTGTGATGTGGTTGTGATTGTGCTTTGGTTGTGGTACGTGCGATTGGGCCTTAAGGCATTCAACAAATTAGCGTAGATTACTCTTCAAGTTTCGACAAATTACCTAAACAACGATTTTATCTTTCACTTTTCATTTTCCAACTAAGTTCTCGTACATAGTTTAGTTTTATGTCAATCCATCTTAGATTACTCTTTTTATTTTCTCATTATTGTACATCCAAGGTCCAAGGAAGGTTGTAAAGACAATTATCATAATATAGAACTTTTGTTAGGTTGTGGTATAGGTTCTACAGTGTTATGAAATTAAATGTTCATTTCTTAATATACAATGAATTTACTACAACTAAACACGGTTTATAAACAATAACTAAGATTAAAGTGATTATAAAGTGACCCGTGGTGACGCCAGCAACGGTTAACGACCGACTGTGTCGTCGTGTGTTAACCGTGTACTATATTCAAACTCAGACGTGGAACGTCATAGGTACTTTTTTTTATGGGAAATCATCAAATAACTTCTCCCGCTCTGGGCGGAGCGGGAGGATGTGTCAGACTCTTACTGACTAAAACCCACCCGTATTCCTTCCTGTTGCCTGTGTTGCCAGGGGCCTCGGTGACCCATTAATACCTTCCCGCGACCCCGGCAGGCCTCGGCCCTAGTGGACCCTACATTTCTGCTGACGACATCTCTTTGAGGCGCGCGTGGAATACGACGCGCCGTCGACCTGGGCATGGTCCTTACCGGACGGTAAGCTACCCATTGCTCACCGTCCGCAAGCCCCGGCCGGACGCGAGAGATCTCTGTGGGCTCCACGAGGACACGGCGGTGCTCTGCCCAAGCCGGGCAGACCTCCACCGTATGCTCCACCGTGTCCTCCGGGCGATCCACACAGTGGTGACACCCGGGCTTTTCCTCCTGCCTTATCCGACACAGGATAGTCGGTAAAGAAAAAGACCTTAATTGCGTAACACACTACCAATCTATCAATATCAATCGTCGAAAGGATCCGGCAATTGGGACTCGAGGTGGCCATGCACAAGTCCGAGGCCATGTGTTTTCATGGTCCTCGGAACGCGCCACCGTTGGGGTCCCAAATAACGGTAGAAGGAGTTTCCATCGGCGTCGAGTCGACGATGAAGTACCTGGAACTCGTCCTCGACAGCCGGTGGAACTTCGTGGAGCATTCCAGATGTTTGGCTCCCAAACTGGAGCGGGCGGGCGCTGCATTGAAGCGGCTCCTGCCCAATCTAGGGGGTCCAAACGCATCCTACCGGAGGCTCTACGCGGGGGTCGTGCGGTCCATGGCCCTCTAGGGGGCTCCTGTATGGGCGCGCTCTCTGGCGCTGCGGCCAGCCCGCCGGTTGAGCGCGGCCCAAAGGGTCATGGCCATCCGGATGGTCAGGGGATACCGCACGGTCTCCTGTGAGGCAGCGAGTCTTCTTGCCGGATTGCCGCCATGGGATCTGGAGGCAAAAGTCCTCACGCACGTATGGGAGGGGCGCGAGGAGGCAAAACGCCGGGGCGTAACTCCGCTGCCGCGAGAAATCACGGTACAGCGGACGGAGCTCCAGCGACATCTCATGGCGACATGGAGAGTACGGTTGTCGCAACCCAGTGCTGGACAAGCCACGATTGCGGCCATAAGACCCCTCTTTGAGGAGTGGCTAGAGAGGCGCCACGGCATCCTCACCTTCTGCCTGACGCAGGTCCTCACCGGTCATGGCAGCTTCGGGAGGTTCCTGTGTCGGATAAGGCGAGAGGAAACGCCCGGGTGTCATAGGTAGTTGAGTTCACATGTTTGTGTGCATGTGTGGGTTACATACCACTACAATAGCTTTGAACGACTTTATTTGTACTATAATACCTGTAATCCACAGACGGCCTCCACCCATTACTCTTTATCTCTCTTTTCTTGTGCCAATCCCCACGCTCCTGTGCCTGTCTCATCCAGTTGTTGCCTTTGTTTTTTTTTCTTAGTGGGATATCATCAAATAACTTCTCCCGCTCTGGCCGGAGCGGGAGGGTGTGTCAGACTCTTACTGACCTACCCACCCGTATTCCTTACGTTGCCTATGTTGCCAGGGGCCTCGGTAACCCTTTAGTGCCTTCCCGCGACCCCGGCAGGCATTGCCCCTAGTGGACCCCTACACTTGTGCTGATGACTTCTCTTTGAGACGCGCGTGGAATACAACGCGCCGTCGACCCGGGCCTGGTCCTTACCGGACGGTGAGCTACCCGTTGCTCACCGTCCGCGAGCCCGCGCCTACTGTGGCCGGAAATCCGCTCGGGATTCCCGACGCCCAGGGCGTCTTCTGCGGCGGCTAGGGGCGAGAGGGCGCGAAATTTGCTTTTCCCTCAACCGTACCGCCTCCTCCTTCGCGAGCATTACTGCTTCGCAGAAGGATGTGACGGCTGCCCATGCCCTCTCGCTCCGTACCATGGCCTGAACCAGGGCCGGACGCGAGAGATATCTGCCGCCGATTGCCTCCACGTGGACACGGTGGTGCTCTGCCCAAGCCGGGCAGACCTCCACCGTATGCTCAACCGTATTCTCCGGGCGATCCACACAGTGGTGAAACTCGGGCGTTTCCTCCCGCCTTATCCGACAAAGGAACCTCCCGAAGCTGCCGTGTCCGGTGAGGACCTACGTCACGCGGAAAGTGAGGACGTCGTGGCGCCTCTCTAGCCACTCCTCAAAGAGGGGACTTATCGCCGCTATTGTGGCGTGCCCAGCACTGGGTTGCGGCAACCGTAATCCAGTTGTTGCCTGCGATGGCAACAATGTAGCAACAATAAATTATATTTTATTCTATTCCATGTCAGAACCGCCTCGTTGGTCTAGTGGTCGCAAGCGCTAGTGCTGAGCATGATGTCCTGGGTTCGATTCCCGGATCGGGCAAAATATTATTGTAATTTTCTATCTGAAATTTCTCAGTAGCAGCCCAAAGTCTGGTTGTGCCCGGTTGATGGCAATAGGCTCGCCCCGATTACATGGGTCTTTTTGTTTTGGGTGGGAAATTATCAAATAACTTCTCCCGCTCTGGGAGGAGCGGGAGTGTGTTACTGGCCAGGGGCCTCGGTAACCCTTTCGGACTTGCCCACGACCCCGGCAGGCATCGGCCCTGGTAGAACCCTACACTTTACATGGGACTGAAACATAACTGGTGAATTGTGGGTGTACTACAGGTACACCTCTGCTCAACCCTTCGGGGAAACAAGGCGTCATATTATGTTATGTGTAATAAC
Organism: Atethmia centrago; assembly: GCA_905333075.3. Taxonomy (NCBI): domain Eukaryota; kingdom Metazoa; phylum Arthropoda; class Insecta; order Lepidoptera; family Noctuidae; genus Atethmia; species Atethmia centrago. The sequence goes on from HG995375.1 coordinate 7,221,379, forward strand.
CCTTTTAAGTGTGTCTATGTTCAGAGCATCAGATATTTTCACCATCCGATGTAATGAACGTTGGAAAGTTTTCGATAAAGTAATATTCGATGTTATACGGTCTAGAGAGCGGTGGTGGCCCAGTGGTAACGGCCGCGACTTACGAATTGTAGGTCGTGGGTTCGAACCCAGACAGGCGCTTTACTTTGTGTAAATTATTTCATCACCACTGCTCTCAAAACGGTGAAGGAAAAAATCGTGAGGAAACCGGCATGTCCGAGAACAAAAAAAAAAAAATTCGAAGACATGTGACATCTACCAACCTGCACTGGGCCCGCGTGGTGGATTACGGCCCACTCCCTCTCACAGAGAGGAGGCCTGTGTCCCAGCAGTGGGAACATTATAGGCTGATTATGAATACGGTCTAGGTAACTAAGTCAATTAGAAATAATGGGCGCCATTAAATCCGTTTTATTAATAGTTTTTTCGCAAGAGAAAAGTGTTTAAGAGAACTAATTACCAGATTTAATGGCTTTATGAAGCGATAGGCGCTAGTTTACTTCGTCAAAACCAATTGATATCTACGTGTGTTAGTCAATTTTATAAAATGCAGTATTATTTTGTAATATTGAGTTTGATACGCCTTATTAAATGTGACTTAGAACCTTTTGTAGTAGGAGGTGAAATCGGGACTATAAGCCAGTTCCCACATTCCGCCTTCTTGAAGGCCAAGTGCTACAGAAAAGACCAACCTGGATGGGTTTGCGGGTCATCTGTCGTCAACCAGCGGATAATGTTGACGGCGGCCCATTGTGTGACTGGTTGCACTGGCGAAAACACCATGTCTGTCTCAGTGGGCCACAGGCACAGAGAAAAAGGGTTCGTGTCTAGTGTCAGCCACTTAATCGTACACGAAGAGTACCGTAGACATTTATTCGCTAATGACATAGCACTAATGAAACTCAAAACGGATTTAATATTCAGTTTTGAGGTTCGACGAGTGGCACTAATGGAAAGACCACCTCACTTTGTAAAAGCACAGGTAGCGGGATGGGGGTATATTCAAGTAAGTATTTTTTTAAAGATTTTGTTTATCCTCGTGCGCTTTCATCTTCAACTTGAGTAGTTCCTCAATTTTGTGGGGAATACGCTGCATACAAGGTAAATTGAAGATGAAAGAAGATTAAAGCGCCCGAGTGAGAACACACGTAATTAATCTTTTCTGACTCCATTCCCTATCGAGAAATTAATGGATTTTTACCAAAGTGAAAGCGGTTGATTCCAAACAATGATTCCAGGAAAACCCGAAAAAAAAACCGGAAGTATTATATAACACCGATCAATACGTATGGACACTGGCCAGATGTAGAAAACTGAACCGGAATATCCCCGCAGGCACGATTTGTGGAAGAAGCTTAGAGGGAAAATCATACCCTAGTGGGTAAGGAGAAAAGTGCAAAAAGGAATACGAGTAACGTAGAATTTAAACAATAAAAGGCATAAACGTTTTGCGGTTGATATGAATAAAATTAATAGTAGCTAAACCTTTTGGACGTCGTAATGGCGCAGTGGTTTAGGCCTCGCCTCTCGTGGTTGTGCGTTCAAATTAGGGCGTTCCAATGTGACATTTTCAATTCATATGTACTTTCTGAGTTTATCTTGGACTTCACTGACATTGGTGAAGTGTGAATTAAAAACTTTGTGAAGAAACCTGGAATTATAGTTAAAATAAGTCTGAAGTCGCCAACCCGTTTTGCTCGTCCCTTTTCTTTATGGGAAGAGGCCTTTGCCCTACAGTTGGACCATAATAAGCTGGTATTATTAATCTATTTACTCAAGTCTTCTTCTTTTGCCTGCCTTTATCTTGTGTTTTAGCTGTCACGTTATTATTCACTTCCTTTTCAGTCTATCATCCCTCACACTGTCCATCTACATTTTCTTTGGTCTAAACCTAGGGTTTTTTTTTTGCGTCTGTTGTGATGATGTGCGTTTGTTGATGAACCCTTTGAATGACTTTTTCAGCGGAAATGTAGATATAGCTACTAAGTTCGGCTTGAGGTCCCACTTGATTAACTTTTCCCAGGTTTTGGGAAAAGTTAATCAAGTGGGAGACGAAGATACAGGTGGGATTGATTAAAATGCCCTGATGCCAGCAACCACTAGACCTGTATAAACTGCCGTGACCATGACCGTTTTCATTGCCACACCTACTAACTACAACTTTCTGACTGATCGACTCCTTGATAGTTCAAAAGTGCCTGTAAATGGTTTATTTAAAATTACTGCTCCTAGTTTTGAGTTTGCAGGTGTTCAGGCGTAGACTGTCTGGTCGCTGGAAATGTACTTTGCTTCTAGGAGCTGTACAAGAATAATGTATAGGCAATCTAGTATGTACGTCTCGTAATTTGTGTTTTATTATGAAATAGAAATAAACCCAAAATATAAAATTAATAAACCCATCCAATACGTATTAACTTAAACTAATTTTGTTGGCGCCTAAGTCATATAAGAATCTTCTGCAGGTCTTCAATATTATATGTACACTCCTTTATTGCGTACAAATAACATGTATGTAATTTGTACGCAATAAAAACTAATGAAATGTACTTTAAATTCTACCCAATTTAACAGTAAAATAACATTACCCTTTTGGGCTCCGCCGCAGTCGGGTAGGTAATCGAGATTGGAAAGCGTTGTCGGATTTGGAGCAACGCTAAGTTAGACAATACACTGACGTTGATACAGCTCGATTAGTCTATTTTAGTTATTTTCATAGCATTATGTCCTTCGGTATTCTGCTGTGGGGCAAAGCTGCTGACATTCAAAATTCATTTGTTCATCAAAAACGAGCTGTTCGAGCAATTTACCAGCTTGTTGCCAGAGTTTCTTTGAAAGATTTTTATAAAGATATTGGTATTCTCGCGGAGGCAGCACAATTCATCTTCGCCAACATCTTAGGTATATATTAGACAAAATATACACTTATACACTAAAAAAAGTGATATTCACAATATTAACACCAGAAATAAGGACAAATTACGTGCTCCATTTCACCGGCTGCATAAGGTTCATAACTCATTTGATGGGCTTGTATAAAAAGTTTTTTTATAACAAGCTAACCTCTTCTTTGGTAGATTTGCGTTTTAATGCGTTTAAAGCTAAAGTAAAATCCAATCTTTTTTCATAGGCATACGAGTACTATTCTATCAATGACCACTTAAACGGTACTAATAGTTGGTCGCTGTGATTAACTCAAGAAAATGTTGAAGGCTCTTGCAGACTAGCGCGATAACGCGGGCGCGACAGACAGTAATATGCTTGTCGCGCCCGCGTTATCGCGCTAGTCTGCACGAGCCTTTCAGGTTATAGAGTTCATATATTTTTTTATTTTATTTGACTGTATAAGTCAGTTTAGTTTAATTTAATTTTAATTTATTCTTGACATAATCCACTCATTACAATGTTTTTTTTTTATGAGTTGTATTGCAATAAGTGGTTAGCTAGCGACCTCGACAATTGGTCACTATTCTTGCCTGAGCAACCGGCAGCAAGTTCGTCATGCTCCCTTAGATGCCACTGCCTTTTTTTTTGAGTGGGAAATTATCAAATAACTTCTCCCTCCCGCTCTGGGCAGAGCGGGAGGGTGTGTCAGACTCTTACTGACTAAAACCCACCCGTTTTCCCTCCGTTGCCTGTGTTGCTAGGGGCCTTGGTAAAACTTTGGAACATTCCCGCGTTAGCGTCGGGGGTCGGGTTGCGTCCTTCCCTCCAATATGGCGAGGGGAGTGATGGCTGATCTTTGCGTCATGCTCGTGAACGGCTGGTGGTGGTAACTGATCGTCTTACTGACCATTGTTTTATTATTTTTATTAGTAATTAAATGTGTATTAATTTTACTTCGATGGTGCTAGTTTATCACTTGTGACTTCGAGTTACAGCTATAGCTTTATGTAAGCGAGCACTCCCTTTATGCCTGAAGGCTTTTATTTAGGTATTAAGTTCTGTTTACGTTTTTATGTTGTAATTTTTATTTCTGCATGAGTACAGTTTTCATTGTTTTTTTGGTATATTGGCGTGTGCTAGCTAGCATATGGCAAGTATTTAATTAAGTTTAATGTTTTGTGTTTCGTAATACTCGTATTAATTACTTTACTTCAACATACGATTCGTATAGAATCAAGTTTATCTAACTAAACAGACAGGTGTGCTGCTGGGGAGTTTGTTGCGCCACTGCTTTTTCCCAGCTAAAGCACTAGGAAATGGTGAAAGGCGGTCGTTTTTGGGGGACCGTCTTATGTAATTTTGACGTTCGAAATGTGCTGATTCTCAGTCTAGTTTGAACAAATGACTTTTGATTTTGATTGTGCTAAGTGCAGAAACCAATTCTTAATGTATTTTCTCTCTTGTTTCCTAGGGGTGACTCTGGCAGCGCCCTGGTGGTGCGAGGCTACATCCAGATTGGCCTCGTCTCCTACAAGATGCCCTCGATCAGCAGGAGTCTGGTAGTCTACACCGACACCGGCTACTACTATGACTGGATCAAAAAGAACTCGAAAAAACTTTATTGTGTTATTGAAGAGGCCTCACCGAGTAGGCAGTGACAGACTAGGTGTCCCAACGTCATCATCAGAAATTCATAAATCAGTTCATGAAATCTGTCGAAAAATGTATTATTTAGGCGTAGGATTTTATGCGATGTGATAAAGTTAGCGATATCTTTTTTGTGTTTTCTTATTTTCTCAGTTGTAACAAAATAACATCACCCCTGTGTTCCCTGATGGGTTAGGCAGAGGTGCACCTATAGTACATGGAGTACACCCACATTTCGCCAGTTATGCTTAAATCCCATGTAATAGGGGGCGAGTCTATTGCCACCAACCGGGCACAAACCCAGACTCCGGGCTACTACTGAGCAATTCCAGATGGAAAAAACCAGTAACACTGTGCCCGACCCCCAATCGAACCCGGAACCTCATGCTCAGCAGTAGCGCTTTTTTTTTTTTTTTTTTGGATGGGAAATCTTCAAATAACTTCTCCCGCTCTGGGCGGACCGGGAGGGTGTGTCAGACTCTTACTGACTAAAACCCACCCGTATTCCTTCCTGTTGCCTGTGTTGCCAGGGGACTCGGTGACCCATAAGTACCTTCCCGCGACCCCGGCAGGCATCGGCCCTAGTGGACCCCTACATTTGTGCTGACATCTCTTTGAGGCGCGCGTGGAATACGACGCGCCGTCGACCCGGACCTGGTCCTTACCGGACGGTGAGCTACCCATTGCTCACCGTCCGCAAGCCCGCGCCTACGGTGGCCGGAAATCCGCCCGGGATTCCCGACGCCCTGGGCATCTCCTGCGGCGGCTAGGGGCGAGAGGGCGCGAAACTTGCCTTTCCCTCAACCGTCCCGCCTCCTCCTTCGCGGGCATTACTGCTTTGCAGAAGGAGGTGACGGCTACCCATGCCCTCTCGCTCCGTACCATGGCCTGAACCAGGGCCGGACGCGAGAGGTCTCTGCCGCCGATCGCCTCCACGAGGACACGGCGGTGCTCTGCCCAAGCCGGGCAGACCTTCACCGTATGCTCCACCGTGTCCTCCGGGCGATCCACACAGTGGTGATACCCGGACGTTTCCTCCCGCCTTATCCGACACAGGAACCTCCCGAAGCTGCCGTGTCCGGTGAGGACCTGCGTCAGGCGGAAGGTGAGGACGCCGTGGCGCCTCTCCAGCCACTCCTCAAAGAGGGGACTTATCGCCGTAATCGTGGCGTGTCCAGCACTGGGTTGCGACAACCGTACTTTTCATGACGCCATGAGATCCCGCCGGAGCTCCGTCCGCTGTGCCGCGATTTCTCGCGGCAGCGGACTAACGCCCCGGCGTTTCGCCTAAAATTTATAAAACTCCACTTTTTAAAACTTTATATGTATATTACCTACTAGTAGGTCAGACACGCTGCCATCGATACATGCCTCGACGAAATCTGCGCACCTGTAGGTATTTTCCCCAAAGTGAAGGAATTACTGATTAACCCTCATTTCTCTTTCCTTCTCCATCATCAGACCCTGATCATCATCTAGCTATAACTTATTTATTGAGACCAGTACAATGAGCCTGAACACGACACCTGCGCTGTAAGTTAGTGAGCGAGTTAAATATCAACTAAAAAGGGCTGATAATCTTCGAACGACTGAACTGATTTTCTTGAACCATATCTAAGAACACTTGATTAAGTCACCTTTCAAACAAAAACAACAAAAATCAAAATCGGTCCATGCGTTCGGGAGCTACGATGCCACTAACCCTACGGCTACACCATAGTATAAAGAGAGGGGAAGTAAGTTATCTTCATAAAACGCACCGCGCGCCGCTTGCATGTGTGCGCCAAAGTATCTATGTGTCGCCGCACGCACACTTAAACAAAATCTCGAGCCGTTTCTCAGTGCGCCAGTCGGGGCTAACACCGCACGAGGTTCGCGCATCACGGCTTTTCGTCACCGCTAAATGAATGAAAAATTTTATGATAATCTCAGGAGAACGTATTGCTGTGTGTTTGGGTGTCTTAATAATTCATCGATTCCAGAATTGTCTCCGTTCAGATTACCTATTGAACAGGAAAGGTAAGCAAGTCACTTATTCTAGCAAATAATTTTTACTTGATGATGATATACCTACTTACTTATTTTTTGTTGTATTAGTTTTCTATCAGACAGAGGAAGTAGGTAGGCCTACTTTCCCACTAGAAAGTATTAGGTACTTTTGATCTGTCAATTGATTTGCCGCTATTGCTTTGTTTACGTTTAGTAATGCTATTTCTCAGTATTGTAGGTATAGTAACTAAGTACCTACTTACAGTTATAAAATCGTAATTAATAATAAGTAATTGACTAATTGTGAATCAGATAAATAGAGCAAAGTTCGCGCCCACACCGCCCCGCCGGTTTATTTTATCCCTTTTTTTATAAATAATACTGCTCTGAATCTTGAATACATTTCTGAATTTGTTAGGAAAACCATTGTTGAATTTTTGTTTATTGACTAATGATCACTGAATTAGTTATACAGAGATGTGTGATCTTTGGCAAGGGCCGGGCTTTACACTGATGAATTGGTGACAGTACTTATCAGTAACCTACCGTTTACTCGTGCTCATCGCCGCCCCGCGCCGCCCGTCTACTGGCCCATTGCTCTTTCTTTCATCGTGAAAGGTTTCATCATCGTTTAGGTAAAACCGAGCTCACAAACCCTGTACCCAGACAATACAAGTAAAAAATACAACTTCCCGACCCTTGCCAATTTATAGGCACTGAATTAAAATTTAGCTAAAAGTGACAACCCTGACACAGTAGGCAATTATTTCGTGGATTGGGCCGGAGATAGCCTACTTCTCCTCTTTATACTATGGCTACACTGTCGCGATAACGCGAACTACATTTCGCGAGCTCTCTGTTGTACAGCGAGACGTCGACCGGTGTGCGAGAGAGAACACGCGAAGTGAAGTTCGCGTTATCGCGACAGTGTAACCGTAGGGAGACAGACACACACACAGACAGACAAGTCAAATTTATAACACCCCGTCGTTTTTGCGTCGGGGGTTAAAAATAGTAACAGGTGAAATGAGCTGCCATTGCGTACTTTTGACGTTAACGTTCCCAACATTTTTTTTCTCAAACACTGTTCTAAACAACTGTTGCGATGGCAGTATGGACAAACCAGGGGGGTTACCATCACCTCTTATAACAGTATTATTTCAATATTACTTCAGCGTGAGAAAGAGATGGAGCTATAAGTCCTGTATAGCTCCATCACTTCCCACTGTGTAGTAATATTATAGTAATACTGCTATAAGACTTACCCCCGTGTACTTTAACGGATAGCAATTTTTGTCTAAGGCGTCGTTGGTTTCCAAGTTAGTTCTAGTGAGTCTTGAGTGTGTCTATGCAAGTACTCGCCGTTAGCAAGACGAGAACAACCGGAAACAACATGTCAGATTGATTCACTGGGACGGCGGCGGCATGCCCGACAGATGTCAACCGTGCCGTCCTTGACAATGTATGTCCTATAATTATTCGTCAAGATGACTTCACCCATAATCGCACAGACAAAACCTTCGATTTTCTCGAAGAGGTTACCGAGACGCAGCGGAAAAAACGTCCGGGAAGCATTTGCCTTGCCAGACTTCCTTAGGATCATTAGTATCAAGTACTGCAGGTTTGCGCCATCGCCAGTTCTCTTTCACCAAGGAGAGGGGTTGAGACCCTTGTCCACTGCGCCCACATCTCCCACAATTCCGCGGGATGTGTAAATGATTAATACTTTTTTTTTTTAAGGCTGTCCAGGTTTTTGACCTGGAAATCCGGTTTTTTTAATAAAACTACGTACGGTGTGCGAAACTGCGGACGATAAAAATAAGATTTAATCATCGGTAGATCCCGCGGTTTTTTTTTCGTTTCCGGGTGTCAAACTGTAAACATCATAGTTGAGCAGCTCCCGATAATATCGTATTTAAAAGTCATTTACGCTCACTTGGTGATATAAAAACATCACGAAATATAAATTTAAGTGCTGTGAATAGTGTGGAAGTGTTCATTTCACGTAATCTTGGAGTTTAAATCATATATTTGCAAGCAAGACGCTGACTAGATTGTTAAAGTAAGGTTGGAAATCGAGTTATTGTCAAGACGTCAGTTGACAGTGGCATAAAGCAGTGCTATTCTGTAACCTTCTCACCGTGAAAACTTAAGTGAAGTGAACGTGGAGTGAACTGTCAGTGTCATCCAACCTGATACTAGGGATGGACCAAGGATTATATTTACAATCATAATCGAGATTTTAATCGTATTTTTATACTAATTCTATTGATCATAATCAATTAACTGATTAAATAAACGAAATCCCATGAACTAACCGTGATGTGTTTTGAAGAAACGATAGTGGATTGAGTCGAGTTAAAGACTGCGACGTTATTCAGCGTTGTTATTAACCCAAGTCTATTCAATAAGAAAAGAAAACCGAGTGTGTCAAGTGATCGAGTGCTAAAAGTGTGTCTGGCTGACGGCCCATAGAATTTATCCCCTCACAAACTCTGTGGAAACCTAACTAAACGATGTGTTTTTGTGTACATAACCCATTTGAATAAAAAACGTGCGGATTATTTAATAATTACCTTTCTATTTTATTTTAGGTAGGTTTTATACCGACCTACGCGTTGCCAATATAAATAATAAAATAATATTCATAAAATCACCGTCATCAATACTATAACAAAATTCAACAGTTCAACTGACACTCGCGCAGCGCGCGCACCGGCCGGCGGGCGGCTAGGCTCACTTCATCCAGCCCAAGTGAAGTGGTGTTGCTATGGCAACGAGAATTGAGTGAAGTGATAAGATCACGACACTCGCGCGTCGCGGTTACCGACTCACTTCACCTAGCCGATTCACTTCGGCGCGGGTGGTTCCTATGATTACGAGAATCGGGTGAAGTGATAAGATCACGCCGCGCTTGCGCGTGAGGCGGTTATTAATATCATGATGAGTTTTTATTTTATTTGCCGTTTTTTATTTTTAAATGCGCGACAAACAAAAAATTAGTTTTAGGTACCTTTATATCAAAATCCAAAATGGCGGCTACAAACATTTTACATCAAGGGTGTCGTTTTCATGGTTTTCGGGGGTGTTACAGCCGACACTGAGGTCAAATCTAAAAAGCAAGATGGCGGCTGCGGAAATATTCAGATTTTGCATCATGGGTGTCGCTTTCATGGTTTTCGGGGGTGTTAAAGCCGTACCTGTGGTAAAAATTAAAAAGCAAGATGGCGGCTGCGAAAATATTCAGATTTTGCATCATGGGTATCGTTTTCATGGTTATCGGGGGTGTTAAATCCGATAGTGAGGTCAAAATTAAAAAGCAAGATGGCGGCAGCGATAATGTTCAGATTTTTCATCATGGGTGTCGCTTTCATAATTTTCGGGGGTGTTAAAGCCGAAACTGTGGTAAAAATTAAAAAGCAAGATGGCGGCTGCGAAAATGTTTAGATTTTTCATCATGGTATCTTTTTCATGGTTTTCAGGGGTGTTAAATCCGATAGTGAGGTCAAAATTAAAAAGCAAGATGGCGGCTGTGAAAGTTTTCAGATTTTTCATCATGGGTGTTGTTTTCATGGTTTTTGGGGGTGCTGAAGCCGATAGTGGGGTCTAATCTAAAAGCAAGATGGCGGCTGCGAAAATTATCAAACCTTTTGGAATAAAAAAAACAAAATTGCGTTTCTGACTGAATTTCTGTTAAAAATACCTTAGATAGTAACGTTTCAACACTTAAATACTAGTTTTGAAATAATATAAAATGATCATTTGAATTAGCATATAAATATTATTAATCTCGATTATGATTAAAAATTTAATGTTTGGTCACTCCCTAGCATCATTCAGTGGGATGACACTGACAGCTCACTCCACGCGAGTTTTCACGGTGAAATTTTTACAGAATCGACATGCAGCTTAGTGTTGCCAACCCAAGGAAAATAAAGCTACTATTCATTACGTTCCGTTATACTCAGATTACATTATATTAGAAAATATTTCAACTTTTATTTGATTCATTGAAAATTGAAACGCAAAAACAAACCATTGAAGTACAAACATCTGTAACTAACAAGGTAATGGAAATATTGGATGTAAAACTAGAGCCTATCATAGCAGAAAACAAAATCTTAAAAACTAAATTAGAAAACCTCGAGAAAGAGGTGGAAAGCTTGAAAAGAGCAAAGAAGCAAAATAACATAATCATTTTTGACATAAAAGAAGACGACAATTCTAACCTAGAATTACTTCAATATGTGAAGAAAGTTATTAAAACAGACTTAGGCATTAATTTCGAAGAACGAGAGGTAAATAATGTGTATAGAATTGGAAAGAAGAAGCCAAGTGATAAGCCAAGACCCACCTTGGTTTCCTTCGTAAATGAATGGAAAAAGATTGAAGTAATGAAGTTGAAGAAAAATTTTAAAGATGTGTACGTCACAGAAGATTATACTAAAGATGTCCTAGAAAAAGGAAAATGCTGCTGCCACAACTGATGGAGGAGAGAAATAAAGGAAACATTGCATATCTTAAATATGACAAAATAATATTAAAGGGGAAAAGTGTCATAAATAGTGATAATCGGCAAAAAAGAAAAACATCAACATCTCCTGAAATCAATAACCATCCAAGAAAACAACAAACCTTAATGCCGCCGAACAACAAAATATTAAATGCTTATGATTTACTGAGGACTAGACGCAATTGTCTCCCTTCCACCACAACAGATAATAAAAAATAGCAACTAAATGTCGGTAAACGGAAAACACAACAACTATTTAATAAAAAGAACAAAGTAAAAACAAATCATAACACTCCCCCAAGCCGACTGGTCCTCGTGGGGGAAAATGACCACGACCCTCTAAAGGTTAAAAATACTGACAGCGCCAACACACACAGTCAAAAGAAAATAAATGATATTCATATAGCAACTATAAACTGTCGATCTCTTAGAACCCCCGAAAAACTCCAAGAATTAGAAATAGCATTAGAAGAAATAAAATGGGATATTATAGGGATAAGTGAAATGAGAAGATTTGACGAACAACTTGAAGATCGTGGAAAGTATATACTACAGTATAAAGGAGAGACGCCAGGACTTTATGGAGTCGGATTCATTGTCAAAAGGAATTTTGTAAATAATATAATAGAACTAAGAGGAATTTCAGAACGTATTGCAATTCTTAACATAAAACTAAACGAAGAAGAATGGTCTATTATCCAGGCGTATTCCCCAATGGAATCTGAAAAAAAGGAAGACTTAATAAAAACTGAAAAATTCTATGATGAACTCCAGAACACCTTTGATACGACACATAAAAATGTGATAGCGATGGGTGACTTTAATGGACAAATCGGAACACAAAATAGTGGCGAAGAACATACCATAGGAGGCCACGGTTTTGGCACTAGAAACAAGAATGGTACAAGATTGGTAAACTTTTCACTAGAAAACAGATTAAGTATTCTAAACAGCTTTTATAAAAAGAAAATAACAAAGAAATGGACATGGATCTCGCCTAACGGTCTTCATAAGAATGAAATAGACTTTATTATGTCCAATAATAGAAAAGCTTTTAAAGATGTGTCGGTCATAGATAATTTAAATTTTAACACTGACCATACTCGTAGAATGGTACGAGCTATAATGGCAGGAACACGCCCCAAGAAAACAAGATTATTTCATAATAAATATGCAGTTGTTCAGTACACTGGCGATACAGAATTACTGCTTAAAAATCTTCGAACATCATTAGTTAGTAAGTAGTTTCTTGTATTGGTAACAATACAAGAAAAATACAGCAAATTACTACTCCAACTAAAAACTGTGACTAGGAAAACAAATACAAACAGCAAGAAAGAAATCTCATTTAAAAGCAAGGAATTACTACAGAAACGCAAGGAACTACTTCAAGATAGGAAAACAAAAGAAAACCGTCAACAAATATCAGAAATAAGTAAAATGATTAATGAACACCTACGGAAAGAAAGAAAAATAAAACGAACTAATATAATGCAGAATTATATAGAAGAACAGGAGGAATAAAAAAGGCACTAAAAGAACTAAATTGTAAAAAGGATTGGATAACAAATATGAAAAAGAAAGACTGTAAAAGTACAGGGAAGAGATCGGAGATACTAAAAGTGGCTACAGATTTTTATCGAAATCTATACCAAAGCCAAAAGATGAGACAAGCTGTAAAAGAATATGATACACCAACTGATGAAGATGAAGTACCCGAAATACTAAAAGAAGAAACTATAAAAGCAATTAGTACACAGAAGAACGATAAAGCTCCCGGATCAGATCTCGTTTCAAATGAACTACTGAAAATAACATTACCAGTGATTGCTCCGAAGCTTACAGATATATTTAAGAAATTATCATAACAGAAAAGATTCCCGAGGATTGGACCAAATCAACCATTATACTATTGCATAAAAAGGGCGATAAAGGAGATATATCAAATCACAGGCCCATTAGCTTAATGTCTAATGTCTATAAGGTATTTTCAAAAATTATACTATCAAGAATTACTAACACTCTTGAAGAAAATCAGCCCAAAGAGCAGGCTGGATTTCGTCGAATTTTTTCCACCATAGACCACATCCACGCCCTTAGACAAATATTGCAAAAATATAAAGAATATAACAAGACTACCTAGGGTTTGTTGATTTTAACAAAGCATTCGACACACTAGAACACGAATTTATATGGAATGCACTAAAAACACAGAGCGTATAAACAAAATACTTACGAATACTTCAAAATGTATACACCAAGAGTACAGCGCAAGTTAAGCTAGAAACTATGGGCGAAGAATTTCCTATCAAGAGAGGGGTACGCCAAGGAGATCCCATATCACCTAAATTATTCTCAGCCGTCTTAGAAATGATATTTATGAACCTATATTGGAAGAATAAAGGATTAAATATTAACGGCGAAAATCTGAGCCGTTAATATAGAGAACGTTTTGCAGACGACTTAATAATTTCCTCTGAGAGCCCAAAAACATAGGATTAATGCTCCAACAACTAGCCGACGAAAGTGACAAGGCAGGTCTAACAATTAATTTAACTAAAACAAAAATTATGTCAAACTCTACACAGAAAGATACCATAATAGTGAATAAAGAGCAAATAGAATATGTACATGAATATTTTTACTTAGGACAATTAATATCTACCGAAGACTGCATGAAAAAGGAAATAGAAAAAAGAATAGCTAACACCTAGAAACGATATTGGTCACTTAGCGAAGTTATGAAGAACAAAGAAATGCCGATGAAAGAAAAAAGAAAGGTATTTAATATGTGTATTTTGCCATGCTTGCCAAACTTGCGGTTGTTAAACCTGGGCATTGACAGAACAACTGGCAAACAAAATAAAAGTTTGTCAAAACGGAATTGAGAGAAGTAAAATAGGTATTAAAAGAAAAGACCGAGAAAAATTAAAAGACGTTAAAAGTAAAACTAAATTCAAGAATGCATACATAACATACAAACAACTAAAGTGGAGATGGATAGGACATATGATAAGAGAGAAGAAAAAAAAATGGACAAGACTAATATCAGAATGGTACCCGCTAGACTGCAAAAGAAACAGAGGAAGACAATTTAAGAGATGGGAAGATGATTTCAGGAAAATAGCGGGTCCAACATGAACTCGAACGGCAAGGGATACAATAGAATGACGATCTTTAGAGAAGGCCTTTGTCGGAAGACAAGTTGAGGATTAACTACCGTTTACCGAAATAAAATCAGTTAAAAAAAAAAAAATAATATTATAACAGTTTAATATTACACATTGTTAATATTATTAACAGTTTATTATTAGTTAGTAAATTTTGATAGTAGTAATGAGTTCTTAGGCATACGTACCAAACTTTTTGTTATCTAATCTAAGATCAACAATAAAGGCTTTTTTATTTTATTTTTATATTTTATTACATTCCGCGGAATTGTGGGAGATGTGGTCGCTTTTATTTTTTTCTTTAAGTCACCCGCCTAGATAAGTTAAAATCCCTAATTTAAACATCAGGGGTGGACCCGACTGGAAGCAAAAGTCCTCGCGCACGTATGGGAGTGGTGCGAGGAGGCGAAACGCCGGGGCATAACTCCGCTGCCGCGAGAAACGCAAGAAATCGCGGCACAGCGGACGGAGCTCCGGCGGGATGTCATGGTGACATGGAGAGTGCGATTGTCGCAACCCAGTGCTGGGCACGCCACAATTGCGGCGACAAGTCCCCTCTTTGAGGAGTGGGGAGAGAAGCGCCACGGCGTCCTCACCTTCCGCCTGATGCAGGTCCTCACGGGCCACGGCAGCTTCGGGAGGTTCCTGTGTCGGATACGGCGGGAGGAAACGCACGGGTGTCACCATTGTGTGGATCGCCCGGAGGACACGGTGGAGGTCTGTCCGGCTTGGGCAGAGCACCGCAGTGTCCTCGTGGCAGAATCGGTGGCAGAGATCTCTCGCGTCCGGCCCTGGTTCAGGCCATGATACGGAGCGAGAGGGCATGGGCAGCCGTCACCTCCTTCTGCGAAGCAGGAGGCGGGACGGTTGAGGGAAAGGCAAATTTCGCGCCCTCTCGCCCCCAGCCGCCGCAGGAGACTCCCTGGGCGTCGGGAATCTCGGGCGGATTTCCGGCCACCGTAGGTGCGGGCTTGCGGACGGTGAGCAATGGGTAGCTCACCGTCCGGTAAGGACCAGCCCCGGGTCAACGGCGCGATATGTTCCACGCGCGCCTCAAAGAGATGTCGTCAGCACAATTGTAGGGGTTCACTAGGTCCGATGCCTGCCGGGATCGCATGAAAGTCCAAAAGGGTTACCGAGGCCCATGGCAAAAAAAGCAACGCAAGGAATACGGGTGGGTTTTAGTCAGTAAGAGTCTGACACACCCTCCCGCTCCGCCCAGAGCGGAAGAAGTTATTTGATAATTTCCCAACCAAAAAAAAAAGGGTGATCCCGAGCATCTTCGTATATCGACCCACTACATAATCAAACTCTGACGTCATTATTAATCAAATATCGCAATCCAAGAAAAGATATAGTATAGTTTTATAAACCGCTACTTCCAACAAGGTTAATCTTAACCATTTGTATTATCTTCACGCTTCATGCACGTGGAACAAACAAAGGAACAGCTGTATGTCAGCCGTAACGTCATGCTTGGCATTTCAAATGAACACTTGGCAAAAGAGTCGCAGAGGTACCCGCAGTAAGGGTTCTGTATCTGATACAGGTAAGTACGTACGTACTTACCTGTATCAGATACAGAACCCTGAAAGTTACCACCAAAACTATACAGTTTTGGTGGTAACTTTATAGTATTTCTTCTTTATAGGGTTCCGCAGCCAAAAGGAAAAAACGTAACCCTATTGTGTATTCGGTGTACCGCAAAAAAAGGGCTTAGAGAAATTACGAAATCTAACTAGGGTTGTCACTCCCCATACATGTAACAAAGGGATGAAAAAAATAACTCGACGCACATAAGCTCGTGGAGATCATTGGATCCCATAATTAAAAACACGATGATGTTTCTAAGTAACTTTTTTATTTTAGTCGCTAGTTTGTACGACTTGCGATATTTACGGTCGCCGCGAAAAATAGTAGTGGAAAAGTACCTACTATGAAATACAAACTTATTTTTGTAGTCAATAAAATCACTACAGTGCATGCGTAAATATTCATCCCACCTACGAAACCTTTTAATATGCGTGGTCCGAAACGTATTTGGCAGATTTTTATAATTAACTAAGTGTGCCCTACGGATTTACGTGCATAAGTCTCAATCCCATGGGAATATCGGGATAAAAAGTACCCTATGTCCAAACCCAGGTCTATCCATGTGCCAATCCAATCGAAATCCGTTCAGCCGTTTTAGCGTGAAAGCGTAACAGAGAAACGCACTTTCGCAATTATAATATTAGTTAGGATTAGGATTTAATAGTAGATATTGGTGCCGATTCCCTTGTTCACAAACTAAACTAAATTTAAGTTCAGTGCATCTTTTTTTTTCTATTTCATTAAGAAAAGGACAGAAGATAAATTTTAGTTTAGTCCTGTCAAATTAATCAGCGCCTGTCACTACTCCATACAAGTTTAGACGTGATTAAAAACTTGCCTACTAAAATTACGTCAATTTACGTCAAGCGCTGATTAATTTGACAGGACTGAACTAAAATATATCTTCTGTCCTTTTCTTAATGAAATAGAAAGAAAAAGATGCACTGAACTTAAATTTAATTTAGTTTGTGAACAAGGGAATCGGCGCCATTATAGTACACGTATTCTGAAAAAAAACAACTCTCAATCTATTAGAATCAAAAAGTTACAGCCCAGTGACAGACAGGCATACAGACGTTAGCTCGTAAGTGTGAACCTTTTTTTTTTTTGGTGGGAATTTATCAAATAACTTTTCCAGCTCTGGGCGGAGCGGGATGGTGTGTCAGACTCTTACTGACTAAAACCCACCCGTGTTCCTCCCGTTGCCTGTGTTGCCAGGGGCCTCGGTAACCCTTTCAAACTTTCCCGCGACGCCGGCAGGAAGTGTGAACCCATTCTAAGTAGGTAAGTTTGAAACGTTCCTTTCTTAACAGAATAGCTTTCTTAAACATAATGTCAGGTAGTTCTAGGGAACTATAGATCTATACATTGACAAACCCGTATGTTGGAGCCAATTTCTTGAAAATAGTCCATGAGTCGCAAACATTTTGTCCCATCATCGATACTGCTGCAAAAATCTTTTATACTATACCTGCTCGGCTTTCCGAGACCCTAACATTAAAAAAAAACCAGCGGACCACACACAATGAAGGGTTCCGTAGCTGGGATGAATTTATCCCAAAAACAAACTTAACATTGTTGTTGGAAAACATGTTCTCCCATACATCGATATACGTCACGGTCAATTCTCCAACTGCAAATGTAATTTGGTCGACTATTACTTGTTAACTTGAAAATCTACTTATCTGTGATAGTTTTCCTTTTAATTTCATTATATTTACTACTGCCATGAATTTATTCACATATCCAAAAACAACCATTTCTCTAACAAAAATTAGTACTTTAAAGCTTAATATTACGCAAGCAGATCCCTGAATCAAAAAAATGGTTTTCACAGACCCACACCATGGGATAGAAGAGAAAAATTTCATCCCTACGTTACGGGCAAGGGAGGTAATACTACAAAAATGTTTTAGAATATTTTTCCATGTAGTGCGGTCTAGGTAACTAACTCAATTAGAAATAATGGGGGTCATTAAATCCGTTTTATTGTTTTTTTCATAAAAGAAAAGTGTTTAAGAGAACTAATGACTAGATTTAATGGTTTTATTAAGCGATAGGCGCTAGTTTACTTCGTCAAAACCAATTGATATCAACGTGTGTCAGTCAATTTTATAAAATGCAGTATTATTTTGTAATATTGAGTTTGATACGCCTTATCAAATGTGACCTTACCTTCAGTAGCAGGAGGTGAAATCGGGAAGATACGCCAGTTCCCACATTCCGCCTTCTTAAGGGTTTACTGCTACAGAAAAGACCAACCTGGATGGATTTGCGGGTCATCCATCGTCAACCAAAGGATAATGTTGACGGCGGCCCATTGTGTGGTTGGTTGCACTGGCGAAAAAACCATGACTGTCTCAGTTGGCCACAGGCACACAAAAAGGGTTCGTGTCTAGTGTCAACCACGTCTTCGTACACGAAGAGTACCGTAGAAGAATTATCGCTAATGACATAGCTCTAATGAAACTCAAAACGGATTTAAAATTTTGTTTTGAGGTTCGACGAGTGGCACTAATGGAAAAGCCACTGCACGCTGTAAAAGCACAGGCAGCAGGGTAGGGGAATATTCAAGTAAGTATTTTTTTATGTTTATCTTTATCAGTTTACCCTCGTGCGCTTATATCTTCAACTTAAATTGAAGTTCCTCACTTTTGTGGGGAATACGTTGCATGCAAGGTAAATTGAAGATGAAAGAAGATTAAAGCACTCATGTAAAGACACACGTAATGAATCTTTTGTGAGTCCATTCCCTATCGAGAAATGAATGGAATTTTACTAAAGTGAAAGCGGTTGATTCCAAACAATTTTTCCAGGTAAACCCGAAAAAAGAATCGCAAGTATTATATTACACCGATCAATACGTATGGACACTGGACCTATGTAGGAAACTGAACCGAAATATCCCCGCAGGCACGTTTTGCGGGAGAAGCTTAAACGGCAAATCTCACCTTAGTAGGTAAGGAGAAACGTGCAAAACGTGCTTGTTGATAGGAATAAAATTAATAGTAGCTGAACCTACACTGGCCTGCAAAACTAAGTATCACACTTTTAAAACTACAATAAGTTTTTAAGTACAAAAGATATACATCCGAAACAAAAAGGATTCGAAAAATAGTTTAATTTTGTACATAAAAACTTCATAGTGGGAACCTTCTTTTAAGAGATGGCTGAAAAACTTTAAAATCAAAAATAATCCTTTTCGAATTACAATTTTACCATTCATTTTTTGTTTCCATTTTTGTTTTCAATTTTTTTCTTGAACGATGAGTCTTGTTACAAAAGCTAAGTTAGACAACAGCACATAAACTTGTTTATCATGCCTCTTTCACCCGAATAATGTGCTAGAATCATGACTTTTCTGGAACTAGGCATCAGTATGCGTCGTACTGCAAGAATGGTGGGTGTGACGTTACGAACGGTCCAGAAGGTGAAGCGAAGGTACGAAGAGACTGGAAACCATTTGAGGAGACCTGGGAATGGCAGACCCAGATGTACTAGTGCCCGAGAAGACCGTTATATTGTTTCCACTGTGTTGAGAAATCGCCACCTAAATGCAGTTGAAGTCCAGCAACAGCTTCTTCAGACCCGAAGGGACTACATTAGTGACAGTAAAGTGAGAAGAAGACTGGCTGAAGCAAACCTGAAACCCCGAAGACCAGCGAGTGGCCCCAAACTTGAGAGAGCATTGAGTAGCGAGACTGCGATACGCCCGTGAACACATACAGTGGGATCAAGAAGAATGGTCAAGAATTTTGTTTATAGATGAGTCTCGATTCTCACTTTACACTTCTGATGGAAGGCGAAGTGTCTCCAGGCGACCTAGTGAGCGATGAACACATACAGTGGGATCAAGAAGAATAGTCAAGAATTTTGTTTACAGATGAGTCTCGATTCTCACTTTACACTTCTGATGGAAGGCGAAGTGTCTCCAGGCGACGTAGTGAGCGATGCCTTCAAGCCTGCTTCTCAGAAAGAGTCTAGTACGGTGAAGGCAGTGTACATGTATGGGCTGGCATATCTTCAGAAGGTCGCACAGAGTTAGTGGCCATAGAAAATGGCAGTCTGACTGGGGAAAGATATGCCCAGGAGATTCTCAATGAGTATGCAGGGCCGTATTTAGTAAACATAGGTGATGGATCGATGCTGATGCATGATAATGCCCGGCCACACACGGCTCGGGTCGTGCAAGAGTATATTCAGGAGGTTGCTGATACCAACCTCCGTGATGGCTTGGCCATCAAGATGTCCTGATCTCAACCCGATTGAGCACGCCTGGGATGAGCTAGGGAGGCTAGTCAGAAGCCGCAGACCACCACCAACCACCCTCAGGGCACTAAAACAGGCCCTGATAGAAGAATGGGAGAATATTCCCCAACATTGGCTCCAAAACCTCGTGTTCAGTATGCCAAATCGACTCGAAGCTGTAAGCAGAGCCCGAGGAGGCAATACCAGTTATTAAAAAATAAATAACATGTAAAACATACTTGTAAATGTAAATTGAGTTTTAGAGCTAAAAATTGCCATTTTTATTGTTTTATCTTGTTTTAGATTTTAAAATGTTACTAATATATAATTTACTATAGTTTCAAAGAAAGCTGATAAAAATTGCTATAAAAAGTTTTTTATTTTAAATCTCTAACTTCTACAGTTTAAAAAAAATAAAAGTGTAGTACTTAGTTTTGCAGGCCAGTGTATTTGACGCCGTAATGGCTCGCCTCTCGTGCATGAGGTAGCGCGTCCAAATTAGGGCGTTAGTACCAATATGACATTTTCAATTCATGCTAGGTGCTTTCTGTGTTTATCTTGGACATTACTGACATTGGTGAAGTAAAAACATTGAGAAGAAACCTGAAATTATAGTTAAGGCGCTGACAACAGGCAAATGACCAAAATAGGCTTGCCTTCATTTTTTTTATTTACATAACCAAATTACAAGATGATTATTAACATTAACTAAATTAAATAAAAACTAAGTTAAGCCTAATAAAGGCCCTCGGGGCATTGTACCGAGGATGCTGGCGGCATTTCCTCGCTGAATTGCAATGCTGATGCGTTGCGCGAGTAAGCCGCCAGCTTTTCGGTCACCAGTTACATTGGCTTGCCTTAAGAAAAAAAAAATTGCCAAATCTGTATAGTTTGTGGTAGCGGAAAAAATATAATTATGTTAATTTTGAACATATTTCTCAGAATTGGTTGTTACCAAAACACGTTTTGAAAGAAAATCTCGATTCAAACTAACGTTAAACTAACCTTTTACCTTGAGTTCCAATTCATAATATGTATTAAATATCAACGTACGTTACGTATTTAAATAATAACAAGAACGTCTTATTTGAATACCGTACTTCGTTGTTATTAGGGTTCCGTAGTAAACAAGGAACCCTTATAGTTTCGCCATGTCCGTCTGTCTGTCTGTCTGACCCCCAGCTCAGAGACACTTAGTACTAGAAAGCTGTAATTTGGCATAGGTATACATATTAATCACGCCGACAAAGTGTTAAAATAAACTCATGAAAAAAAAAATTTTGGCGTACTTTGCACGTAACGTGGGGATGATATTTTTTTTTCTTGTCTACTCTATGGTGTGGGGTATCGTTGGATAGGCCGTTCAAAAATATTGCAAGTCTATCAACACCACTTTTCGATTCAAGGATCCACTTGCGTAATATTAAGCATTAATGTGCTCATTTTTGTTAGAGTCAAGTGTCGCCTGCCGGCTAAATGGTTGTTTATGGATATGTGAAAAAAATCATGGCAGTAGTACATATAATGAAATTAAATGGAAAACTATCACAGCGAAAACTAAGTAGGCTTTACAAGTTAACGAGTTATAGTCGACCAACTTAAAGGAGATGGGCAATCCTGGGCCCAGCAGTTAACTAGTTGAAATGTTTATTAAAAAAACCGTTATATTTTTCCAAAGGAAATCACAAAATACAGTACCATGTTTCTATCTAGAAAGGGAGAAAAGATAAATTAAGTTATGAAACTAAATAATCGATTAAAAATAAATGCCTGAATTCTTGGTAATCGATATCAATAATCGGTAAAATCTCAGAATATGTATGAAAATCGAGTGACAATTGCTTATCAATCTTTTCGTGGAATCGATCTTATCATAGAATCGAGTTCCTTTAATTTTTCTTAAGTTGGCAACACTGCTCACTGACTGACAGATGACAGACAGAAATAACCGGCAAGCGTTTGTTTACTTTCATTATGAGAGCTCACGTATTTTCCATGTTTTATTGTATAACTCCACGACCTCGGCTTTGCATATTATAAATGACTATTCGACGGATCTTGCTACTTTGAATTACCTGGCTCTCTATTTTGGACAACTGATTACGCATATCGATCGGATATTGACGACATGGATCGCTGTGTGAATTGTACCATTGCGACTGGTCGCAGTAACTCTATTAGCAGAAGAGTCTTGGACGTTGAGGCGATTTTACCAGTTATTCGTCAGTGGCGTGCATCTCAGCTTATAAGTACCTATTAAAATCGAGCTATTAGCCTATCAAGCGAACAAAACCAGACTCATGTACCTACTGTTTACGGTCTCTGGTGGCATGTATGTCCGCTGTCTCTTTGTTGGATAGGATATATTAAAACAATACTTACTTAATACCTAATTAGTTGATTAATTAGCCATACGAATCTATCCTCGTAAGGCCCAACCCAAATTTAGGTCGATATATATTTTTATGATTAGATATATAATTTAAATGATTTTAAATAGTGTCTCGGGCCGGAGTGTCAAAATTTTTTTGTCATTAAATTAGGTCGTTGGGCCTTACGAGGCTATGGAATGTGCCGTTTGACCATTTCACTCATAAAAAAGGTGTAGGTAACCATCAAGTCCCGATGGGACCGATTCGGTCGCAGACTTTACTGCTTTGAGGTGTTGACAGTTATAGGAACCATTTCGGTCTTGGCCAGGACGTAGCGATTTGGTTGAACATGCATTAGGATTAGGTACATGTAATGAAGCTTGTTTATGGTTGAACATGATTTAAATAGTTAACTTATTTCAGGTAACCAGCGAGAACTATGTATGCCCAGCATGTTGGAATGTGGCCCAAGATGTGGTTCTTGGGAGACGTCCGATTAAAGCACCAACCCAAGTTGGCCATTCCAGTGTGTATGTCTGCTGCCGCAACCACCTTGTTTGCAATGAGTCTGCTCGTGATTAATTCCATGTTTGGCTGTTATTGTAATTGTATTGTAGGTAGAAGGACTGTAGGCTGCTGTGCCCATGTGATGTGCATAATATGTTAGGCAAGATAACAAGAACAAAACTTAGATGACATTCTCATAATTATTGAAGATGAATAATGAATATGTTACATTGGTGTTTTATTTTACTTCCTCTTCTCCCTTTTTTAAAAGGTACCTACTACTTCTAAGTTCAGGATATTGGACTTGTCTTCGACTGTAGCGACTGTCCAGGGCGTGCCAAACGTGTAAGATCTTCGACACATCACACTTGGAGACTCTCTTCTTGAACTCCATGCATAAAACCATTACACAAGCGAAGCCGTTCAAAAATATTTCGCAAATAACACCAAAAAACTACAATGTTATTAATGTAACCTCACTTTTACTATACTTCATATAACTTGATTCCTGGATAGCCAAATTTCACCAAATTTTCAGTGAGGCCTTTTTATTATATCCTCTTACTAATAAGGCTAGTTTGGTTGAGTTAACACCTGGGCCCAGAAACCTATGGAGTCTTTCCCTTCTCCTTTGCAGTTGGATAACTGAGCGTGGGATATATCGATGTATGGGAGGACAGGTTTTTCGACTACAATGTTAAGTTTGTTTTTGTTTCGTCTGTATTGAAAATAATCCTGTAAAAAAAAACAAAAGGCCAGTTATATATTGCATAATTTTGAGGATTAAAATGACGAGTACGAGATGAATTATCATATTTTTGGATTAATTCTCGTAATTCGGGCACACATCTACATACAGACACAACTTGAATCTTATCATTAAACGATAATTGCGAAAACTTACTGCTTTTAAATTCTAACAAACACACATCATCGACGCAAATTTCACAACAGAACACCATTCTTAGGTAAATAAACACAACAAATAATATTTACACTACTGAAAACCTACGTTTCAAAACGAATTACGTACAACTTAATAAGATATAAAAAAAAGCAAAACATTAAAGATCAGATATAAATTGCTTGTCACATGAAACAATATGGATCTCTAAGAAAAATATACTTCTAATTTGTCGATAAAAAAACACTACCAATTAAAATTGCATCATTGTCATACCGTGTTCTTCCACAAAAGGGATTAGCAAAATTTTGCCGGATAATACAGTCCTTCGCGCACGTATGGGAGTGGCGCGAGGAGGCAAAACGCCAGGGCGTAACTCCGCTGCCGCGAGAAATCGCAGCACAGCGGACGGAGCTCCGGCGGGATCTCAAGGCGACATGGAGACTATTATCGCAACCCAGTGCTGGCCACGCCACAATTGCGGCGATAAGTCCCCTCTTTGAGGAGTGGCTAGAGAGGCGTCACGGCGTCCTCACCTTCCACCTGACGCAGATCCTCACCGGACACGGCAGCAAAGTCAAATTCAAATTATTTATTTCAAATAGGCACATAAAAGGCTCTTTTGAACGACAAAATTAACAAAAAAAAATAGAATTGATTCTAGTTGCCCCTTCCAAAAGGTAGTTTCGTATGGAGAAGAATGGGCAAGAAACTCCACCGTTACTCTTTTAAAACGTTTTACAAAATTTTGTATAGGTACATTTTAAAATTATATGTGAAGACGATGCACCTAGAATAAAATTACTATACCAAAATAGGTAAAAAAAAAAAGAATGAAAAATAAAGCAATGACAGATAAATGAATTATGTGATAGGTACATGATGCTCACATATTTACAGACATTGTAAAAATATACGTTTTCCTAAAAATAAAGTCAGTGTGTGAGTTAAAGTAATCACAGAATTAAAATTCAACATTGATTTATTATTTGTATCAAATAATAAATTGTACAATTAAAATAGCAACCAGTTTGATTTTGTCTAGACTCTAGATTGTCCTATGGAGCTGGACCAGCAGTTTCCAAGCATTCTTATCTTGGATATAATCCTCTAATTTGTAATAAGCTTGTTTACAAAGTGTACTTTTAACATGAGTTTTAAATTTTCTTTAATTTAATTGCAATATATCACAAGGTATTTTGTTGTAACATTTGACACAGTACCCCATAAAAGATGTATGTACTTTAGATAACCTGAAAAATGGTTGATCTATTTTATCTTTATTTCTAGTATTAAAATTATGTCTTTCACTTATTTTATTAAAAAGAAGTCGATTTTTTCTTACTTATACAATATTTTCATAAATGAATTGGCAAGGTACTGTCATAATATTAATCTTTTTAAATTGTTCCCTAAGAGATTCACGGTGACGTAGATTATAAATGGCTCGCTTTTGCAGAATAAAGATGGAATCAATGTCAGCAGCCCGACCCCACAATAAAACGCCGTACGACATAATGCTGTGGAAGTAGCTAAAATAGACCAAACGCGCGGTTTCTACATCTGTCAACTGTCTTATCTTTCTAACAGCATAAGCGGCCGAGCTTAGCCGCCCCGCAAGAGATGTTATATGTGGTCCCCATTGTAGTTTCTCGTCTAGAGTGATTCCTAGGAAAACCGTTTGATTAATAAATTCCAGTTTTTCTCCATTCAATATGAGATCACATTCGCTACTTCTAACATTAGGTAATTTTAATCTAATGCATTTGGTTTTTTTTTTCATTTAGTACCAAATTATTTACCGTAAACCAATCATGGACCTGAAGAATAGAGTTATTCACGTCGTCATGATTTTGTGATCGTCGCTCTATTTTAAAGATCAATGATGTGTCATCTGCAAATAACACCATCTTCGGTTGATTTTGAAATAACTGGGGTAAATCATTAATGTAAACTAAAAAGAGGAATGGACCCAATATCGAACCTTGAGGAACGCCCATTGCCATTTCAGACCCCAATGAATTTACGCCGTTTACTTGAACTGCATACGCCGTTTAATTGAACAGCTTCGGGAGGTTCCTGTGTCGGATACGGCAGGAGGAAACGCCCGGGTGTCACCACTGTGTAGATCGCCCTGAGGACACGGTGGAGCATACGGTGGAGGTCTGCCCAGCATGGGCAGAGCACCGCCGTGTCCTCGTGGAGGCGATCGGCGGCAGAGATCTCTCGCGTCCGGCATTGGTTCAGGCCATGGTACGTAGCGAGAGAGCATGGGCAGCCGTCACCTCCTTCTGCGAAGCAGTAATGCTCGCAAAGGAGGAGGCGGGACGGTTGAGGGAAAGACAAATTTCGCGCCCTCTCACCCCTAGCCGCCGCAGGAGACGCCCTGGGCGTCGGGAATCTCGGGCGGATTTCCGTCCACCGTAGGCGCGGGCTTGCGGACGGTGAGCAATGGGTAGCTCACCTTCCGGTAAGGTCCAGGCCCAGGTCGACGGCCCGTTGTATTCCACGCGCGCCTCAAAGATATGTCGTCAACACAAGTGTAGGGGTCTACTAGGGCCGATGCCTGTCGGGGTCGCGTGGCAGTCCAAAAGGGTTACCGAGGCCCCTGGCAACACGGGCAACGGAGAGAGACGGGTGGGTTTTAGTCAGTAAGCGTCTGACACACCCTCCCACTCCGCCCAAAGCGGAAGAAGTTATTTGATACTTCCCAAAAAAAAAAAAGGGTTTCTGATACTTATTTTCCTGACTCCCCAAAATTTAAGCGAAATTTCCCAAATTTGAGGAGAAAAATAAAAAATTATGAAGTTTTTAGTTATTTTTATAGGGCTTTTGCTATTCTTTACAATTTATAATTTTTTTTGGAAGGTATAAATTTGACAATACCACCCCGTTTTTTTAATTGTCTCTAGTAGTCATTTAGGAAACTATCGTGTCTGTGTGTAGTCTGTTTCTCAAATTTTTCGCAATTTGGGGAATTGTCCAAAAATTGGAACCCAGGTCTTCAATACTTTTCATTCATTAAATCTTTATTTAAAATATTTATTTAGGTTAGCCATCAATTGATTACACAATACATTTAACATTATTTCCTTAATAAAACGTTTATAAGTGCAACAATTTCTTACAGGCTAACACAACATGAACTATTTATGGTTTTACAAAATATTATAAAGCCAAAAAGATATTTACAATTAAAAAAAAAAAAAAAGTTTTTGTTAATTCACACGTAACAATGATAATAAGAAAAATTTCATTCTAAATAATTAAAAAAAAAACAGGTTGATAACATTAACAAATAAAAATAATAAAATCTCATCATTTAATACAAATATTATGGAGAATTTAAATTAACATTGAAATTAACATTCAGTAGGGGGGGGAGATCATTGGTTGTGGGAAAAGTACTCAATAAATTATTTTATAAAATTGTCCGAAGCTGTCATGATGTATATCAGTAAGATCAAAAATCAATCAAAATCAAAAGTCATTTATTCAAACTAGGCTGAAAATCAGCACTTTCTGAACATCAAATCTTCTTCACATTTTGATCGTCGATCACTGCAACTATTTAAATTCTTACACAGGCGTGAAATCGGTGAGTTAGCACCCAGAACCGTTCTAGTTCCGTTCCGCTCGTGGGTATAGTGGTTTGATAGGATTTCGCGGATATAGGGCTGGGGCCCGAAACTTTAGGAGACTCAGTAGGTTTGAGCTCCAGGACGCATCGTACAAGGCTATATAGTACATCATTATTTTAGTACCAACCTGTTTAAAGCCCCTAGTGTTTCTTAGCACAAACTCTAACATTTCGATGCTTTCTTAGGAATATTCTAGATGTGGGGCACAAAGAGTTATTTTTTTATCAAACAGCACTCCCAGGTCCCTAATTGCATCCATTTCTTGTACTTTTTTATTGCCTATGAAGTACTCCGAGTTTATAGGGTGAGACTTTCTTGAAAATGACAAATGGTAACACTTTTTTAAATTAAGTTCCGTGTTCTTCACATCATTCAACAAGTCTGTTCAGATCATCTTAAAGAAGCGCGATATCGCTTGATGATTCGATTCTTCGAGCAAACTTTAGGTCATCAGCGTAAAGAAAGCACTCGGAAAAGTAAAAGCAGTGCAGCATTAATATAAATGATAAATAACATAGGAGCAAGATGTGATCCCTGTGGGGCACCGGAACTCATGCAATAATTGCTGGCAGATCGAAAACCGTGAACAACAACATAAAATTCACGCTTTGCTAAATATGATTTCAGCCATTTCAGCAATCCCACCAGTGATACCATACGTTGTTAGTTTGTGAATTAATATGGAATGAGGAATTTTATCGAAGACCTTGCTGAAATCGGTGTACAACACATCAAATTGTTTATTTGAGTCGATAGGTTCTATTAGGGACTCCGAGAAAGACAATAAATTTGTGGCAGTAGACCTTGACTCAACAAAGCCGTATTGGTGTTCACTAAGATAAAGTCTAAAATGGCATTGGATGTGAAGACAGATCATCGTCTCAAATATATCGATAGGCCGATAATTGGAAATAGTGTCTATTTTGTCGGACTTGTACACAGGAACGATTTTGGCCGTTTTCCACTTGGATAGGAAGGTTTCAGTAGTTAGCGACACCTTATTATTATTATTAAAAGCGGGGTAATTAATGCCGATGCACAGGCAGAAATGAATAAGGGTGGGATTCCGTCAGGACCTGCTCTTTTCCTGGTGTTAAAACATTGTAGCTTTCTGAGTAGGGAATCACTATCCAATTCTGTTATTGTTAGACAATGGCTGTTAGTTTCCAATGTGTCAAGAACATTGGAGTCACTCTTAAATTCTATGCCATATTCAGGGGTGTAAACAGATGCGAAACAATTACCAAAAAGATCACAAATATCTGAACTATTGTGATGATGTAATAGTTTGACCGTCAGTCATTGTTAGTGGATAGACACTAGATCTTGACTTTACACACAGCCAATCATAACACGCGGTAGCCAGCTCCAGTCCCAGTAGTTACGCCCATATTTTAAACCATCTCAAACATATGTGCCGTTCATACACACGAAAATATACACCAGTGTGCGTAAATTTATCAATGGGAGTTAGGCTGGTCGTGATCCTGCCTTATAGTGCGTACCGAGCTCCGTCGAACTGAGAGTTACGTCACACGGGCGCGACAAGTTGCTATAAGTGTTATAACAGGAGTTTAACTTTTTTTTATATTTTGTATTATTGTATTACATAGTTAAAATAAATGCATTTGGCGTTGTTGGCAGGGTAGGCTAGTCCTAATTGCCTCTATGGACGGCACGCCCCTGGGTATTGTACCGATGAAATTGCCGTTTAGTATAAAGAAAGTTAAAGTAATTTTTATATAAATATATTTTATTTTTATCAATCAAAATATACATACGTGCTATGGATGCATCGCTGCTATCGCAGTGATAATTTTTCAATGCCCTTCTTGGAGAAGTCAGGTGTACGGGAGCCAACAAACTCTTCAAAGGCATGCCTCTCGGGTATTGAATTTATTTTCCTGCCAAGAAGTTGTCCAAATTTTGGAAAAAGTAGAAGTCTGTCAGCGCAAGGTCTGGTGAGTACGTTGGATGACGCAAAACTTCCAACCATAGCTCTCGTAGCTTAGAGACCGTCTGATGTGCCGTATGAGGTCGAGCGTTGACGTGTAGGATGATGCAGCGGGGACGAACGATTAACCAAGTCTGGCCGGAGATTTGAGAGTTTCTCCATCATCGTGTCCAGTTTCTCATTATCAAAAAAGAATCCACTTTTCATGGCAAGTGACAATGCGGTTCAAAATCCTTTCGTTTATGTGTCTGTTAAACAACGCAAGGCATACTCGTACCTCAACGCGTTCGTCGCGCTGGAGATCGTGTAGTTCGTGCGGCACCCACTTATCAAGTTGTTTTACCTTGCCAAGTTAACGCAAATGGACCAATATAGTTTTGATGCTAACTTTGAAAGCTGCTGCTAACTCAGCCATAGATTGAGTATCGTCAGCTTCCACTATCGCCTTTAATTCGTCGTTGTTGACTTTAGTTTTCGGGCGACCGCGGGGTTCATTTTTAGATCAAAATTTCCATGTCGGAAGCGATCAAGCCAATAATGAGTCGTGCGTTTACTTGCAATGTTCGCTCCGTACACGTAATTAATGTTGCGAGCCGTTTGTGCGGCAATGCTACCGCGACGAAACTCGTATTCCATAATTATTATTTTGGCAAATAAAGAATATGTTAAACATAACATAATCACAACATAATAACATTAGTAGCTAAAATAACAAAGTTAGCTACTAAGTTCGGCTTGAGGTGGCTCCAGGTTTTGGGAAAAGTTAATCAAGTGGGAGACGAAGATACAGGTGGGATTGATTAAAATGCCCTGATGCCAGCAACCACTAGAGCTGTATAAACTGCTGTGACCATGACCGTTTTCATTGCCACACCTACTAACTATAACTTTCTGACTGATCGACTTCTTGATAAATCAAAAGTGCCTGTAAATGGTTTATTTGAAATTAATGCTTCGAGTTTGAGTTTGCAGGTGTTCAGGCGTAGACTGTCTGCCTGGTAGTTGGAAATGCACTTTGCTTCAAGCTGTACAAGGATGATGTATAGGAATATATTATTTACGTCTCGTCATTTGTGTTTTGTTATGAAATAGAAATAACTCCAAAATTTTAAATTAATAAACCCATCCGTTCTAACATAAATTAATTTTTTGGCGCCTAAGTCTCCTAAAGAATCTTCTGCAGGTCTTCAATATTATACACTTTTATAGCGTACAAATAACATGTATGTAATTTATACGCAATAAAAACAATTTAACAGTAAAATAACATTATCCTTTTGGGCTCCGCCGCAGTCGGGTAGGTAATCGAGATTGGAAAGTGTTGGAGCAACGCTAAGTGCAGCAACCAATTCGTAATGTATTTTCTTTCTGTTTCCTAGGAGTGACTCTGGCAGCGCCCTGGTGGTGCAAGGTTACATCCAGATTGGCCTCATGTCATGCAAGATGCCCACAATCAGTAGGACTATGGTGGTCTACACCGACATCGGCTACTTCTATAACTGGATCAAAAAGAACTCGAAAAAACTTTATTGTGTCATTGAAGACGCCTAAGCGAAGTGCAGTGCAGTGACAGGCTAGGTGTCCCGACGTCATCAAAGTCTATGAAATCTGTCGAAAAATGTATAATTTAGGCTAAGTTATTTTTGCTATGTGATAAAGTTAGCGATATCTTTATTTTTTGTACTTTTTTGTTTTTTTTTATCTTTTCCCCGATTGATTGCAATAGTTTCGCCTCTTATTATATGGCACAACTTAACAAAAGGAACTTAAACATTAGTGGCGAAATATGGGTGCCCTATAGGTATACCTCTGCCTAGTCCGAGGTGTAACTATAGTAGGTACACCCACATTTCGCCAGTTATGTTTAAATCCCATGTAATAGGGGGCGAGCCTATTGCCATCAACCGGGCACAATTCCAGACTCCGGGCTGCTACTGAGCAATACCAGATGAAAAAACCATACAACCATATACCATAACCATACATGTAAGGGATGAAAAAGATAATTCGCATGCACATTATAAGCTTCCACAATGAAGGGTTCCGTAGTTAAGAAGTTGGGATGAATTTATCCCAAAAACAACATAACATTGTAGTTGATAAAAATGTTCTCCCATACATCGATATATTCCACGGTCAATTCAATTCTCCAACAGCAAATTTAAGTTGGTCGACTATTACTCGTTAACTTGTTAAGCCTACTTAGCTGTGATAGTTTTCCTTTTAATTTAATTACATGTACTACTGCCATGATTTTTTTCACATCTCCATAAATAACCATTTAGCTGGCAGTGGAGAGACACTTGACTCTAACAAAAATTAGCACATTAATTGCTTAATATTACGCAAACGTATCCTTGAATCAAAAAGTGGTGTTCACAGACCCACAATATTTTTGAACGGCTTATCCAACGATACCCCACACCATAGGATAGACGAGAAAATAAATATCATCCCCACATTACGTGCAAGGGAAGAGACCTAAAAAATTTTTTTTTCAAGATTTTGTTTCAGCACTTTGTCGGCGAGATTAATAGTTATTGCTAAGCGAAATTACAGCTACTAAGCGTCTCTACAGCGGGGACAGAAAGACAGACGGACAGACAGACAGACAGACAGACAGACGGACATGGCGAAACTATAAGGAGGAACCCTTTACCCTTTGAGGAAGTTTACTACGGAACCCTAAAAACGATTATGTTTCTAAGTGACTTTTTTATTTTAGTTGATTGTAAGATTTGGGATATTTTCGGTTTCAACCGCGTAAATAACTTTGTGTTCATAGTTTTTTCCAGAAGTACCTACTTTCAAATAAAAACTTATTTTTGTAGTTGATAAAATCACTACCGTGCATGCGTAAATATTTGTGGCGGCATCTACATCACCACTTGCGAACTACGCAACACACTGACGTCACTCAAAATCCAGCATCGCGCAAGCAGAGTTTACCGCGCAACTAACATGTATTTTTGCCCACCAGACATGATACCCGTCTGGTCGGAGGATCCTCCCTTTTCTATGGAGGATGAGTGAACTTTACACCCTGTTCCTCATGCCTCCATATATTCATCCTACTTACGAAACCTTTTATTATGCGTGGTCCGAAACGTATTTGGCCGATTTTTTTTTATAACTAACTAGCTGCGCCCCGCTATTTTACGAGCATAAGTCTTGATCCCTTGGGAATATCGGAATAAAAATTACCCTATGTTCTAACCCATGTCATGGTCTGTCAATGTGCCTATACAATCTAAATCCGTTCAGCCGTTTAGCGTGAAAGCGTAACAAACAAAGAAACCCACTTTCGCATTTATAATATTAGTTAGGATTGGGATTTAAAAGTAGGTACAGTAAACGTGTTCTGAGAAAATTTCAACTCTCCATCTATTATAATCAAAAAGTTACAGCCCTGTGGCAGACAGACATACAGACTTTAACTTGTAAGTTTGAACCCTTAGAACTCCATTCTTAGTAAATTTGGAACTTTCCTTTCATAAAGGAATATGCTTCCTTATATTTATTTAGCTGGCACTTAACTCTAACAAAAATTAGTACAGCTTAATACTCGTATTACGCAAACGGATCCCAGAATCGAAAAATGGTTTTCACAGACCCGCAAAATTTTTGACCGGCCTTTCCAACGATACCATACCATGGGGTAGACGAGAAAAAAATATCCCCACGTTACGAGCAAGGGAGGAACGGAGGTACCCTACATTTTATTTTACCAGTTTTGTTAGCGTGATTAATATGCATAAAATTACAGCTTTCTAGTACTAAAAGTCTCTGAGCTAAGCCCAGACAGATAGACGGACATGGCGAAACTATAAGTGTTCCTTGTTTACTAGGGAACCCTTAAATGAGGCAGAATGTACGCCATTACTGTTGTACAAATGCGGGTCGGATAAGCACATGAAAATCCATTGTTAATATGCTCTATTTTTTAAATTAGAGCAATTCAGTAGCTAGCATAATTAAATATACTCGTAGTATACTCGTAATACCAAAAGGCAAAAAGATTTTATCACCAAGCGCAAAATGATATTGGCCACATACTTTTAATGAACATTGATTCAAAAACAAAGAAAAAACAAGTGAAAATCGCGCGCGCTCAGATAGATTTTTTTTTCTATCTGAATTTTCTATTTGTGTTTACGATCTACTCGAAATGCCGTCTAGTAGTGATAGTGAACTTTTGATGACGCCGCCAGAATCATTGTATTGAAGCGAAAGCTTTGTAAGTGGGTTTTTACGAAAATTACGCGGACGGAGGAGTGTGAAATTTGGCACAGTTCAAGTTTATATGGAGGAGGAGTGCAGAAAGCTAATATTTTTTTATATAATATTCATTAGAAATAAATTAAATTAATAAAAAAAAACATTACACACACTACCATGCGTTTGACACACGCACACAGTACCTACCTCATGACTTGCAGTTACATTTGTTCCATTAAATGACTTTTTCATGAAATCCATTGGGAAACAAATCTAACTTAGAGACATGTGTTCATGATTTAATTCTGTAAATACATATCTGTTATAGTCGCGAATCATATTTTGATCAATATATCCTGAAAATTGCAAATAACGTAAAAAAAATACGCGGGCTACAGCTGCGGATTCACAAAGTATCGTTGTATACGCACAACACTCACAATACATCCTTCAACACATAGCAGCTATCCCACAGTGTAACTACTTACAGTGGTTCAACGGGAGCATTTTCGTAGTGCAACATTTCTCAGATCATGTCGATAGACCACTGCAAGTAGCTAGACTGTGGCAATATAGTAGTACAGCCTACAGTCATTCAGTGTCTCGAGCATTCGAGCAGGAAGGCCGGCGGGAAATGCAAATTTTGCAGATAAGAGCCTGCGGGTGCCTGCGGAAGTGACGTCACGCACAGGTGTCTACCTCCGTGTTGCTGATAGTGTAATTAGTGCGTGTTACTTTGCAGGTGGTAAGGTTTATCTATTTGTTCTAAGTGAGTATATGTTGGAAGAGTTTGCTTGCATGTATTACAGGGGGTAAGAGTTTGACTACTTTACCATCAAGGTTAGAAAAAACTACAAAAACAATAGCAGATTATTATACAAGGGTCGAAAAGAATTGGTGACTTTCATCCGTGTTAATTTTCATTTCAAATATAAGCAAAGTAATAAATAGTAGTTTGGTCAACATTTTAGAATCGCTCGAACTCATTTTTAGTCAAATCAATCTGCCTAGCCTTTTCCCAACTATGTTGCGGTCAGCTTTCAGTCTGACCGGATGCAGCTGAATACCTGTATTTTACATGGAGCGACTAGTTACTGGGTTGTGAAGCTCAGATAGGCATCTGAGCTCCACAACCCAGTAACTAGGTAATACGATACTCCTTAGTAAGACTGGCTGTCAGACTTTCGCGCTTCTTGTGACCCCTAACGACTGTCAAAGATCCACGAATGACAGCCGGGACCAACGGCTTAACGTGCTTTCCGAGGCATGGAAGAGTCTCGGTATGTAAAGATGTTCACCCATCCACGGACCAACCCTGGCAAGCATAGCTTAACCTGATGGATCGACCCGTGCGGCTGTTGTTACTTAACTCATCACTCATCACTCATTGTTGAGCTCATCACTCATTTATAGTCAAATATTAGTCTATAAAACAGAGATTTTAAAGATTGGTACAGTTTACCGAGTTAGTATCATGCCTAATTATACAGTCTTTTTTACATTTTAATTTTATTACACAAAGCGACAGCTAGCACATGTCAGTTTACTCCGATAAATTAATCATTAGACTTTTATTATTTAAGCCAAGACAAAATGTGATCAGCGGTATTATCATGATTTATGTTCGTACTTACATCATCAGCTGGCCTATATTCCCTATCGCCAATAGGTTGGTTCATATTCCAGACCACACGCCATCGAATGGACCACCCACTTAATATACAGCCACAGTCTACCTAGATATATAATGTTTAAAATCATCAGACTGGAATTCTGAATAACGGTTTTGCCGTCCAGTAGTGACCCGGTTATGAATCAACAGTTTTACACAATACAACTTAATAATCAGTTGCATTACAAGCACATATTGCTTATTTTAAAAATGTCGGTGAGTATAAATATGACAAGTCACTTTTAATAAAATTGCAACCATCTAAAAAAGATGGTTTCATTTATGAAAACCTACTAATTGATTTGTAAAAAAAATATGGTAGGTCTAAAAAGTGCTTAATTTTAGGAATTACTAGATGTTGCCCGCCACTTCGTCTGCGATCCAGGATGAAAAGTAGCATATGTCCTTCTTCTCCAGGTCATGCTCTACCCATGTGCCAAATGTCATCTATATCCGTTCAGCCGTTTTAGTGTGAAAGCGTAACAAACAAACAAGCAATCAAACTCACTTTCACATTTATAATATTAGTAAATATTCACTGCTTATTCTTACACTGACAACAAAAGTGAGCACTAGGAGTACACGCACATCAAAGTCTAAAACACTCATCAGATCAGAGCAAAATAAGATAAAGAAGAACTTGGTACAGAAGGCTATTGATGTCCTTACAGTACAGTTGCGTAAAAAAGTGAAAGAAGCATCGAACGTGGTTCCGGTACGATACCTTTGGTCCTTACATCCGATCACAAACCACACTTCATTGTGTTCTATATTAGTAACTCCCGCGAGAGGACCAATTGTGAACCTCAGGGAGTACTCGATAGAAAGGAAACTGTGCTTATTTTGGAGAGAAAATTGCGCTGCTCGATTGATATGGTAGGTAATGTTCTTGTACCTTACAGGGTGAGGCCCCAGGCGGATGGATACCACCTTCGCGTAACATGAGCATATCGGGCACTGGGAATGCGATGATAGACGAGATTGTAATAGGTTATTAGCACGCCCTTTATAGTACGCGTCAAACTTTATGGCAGCTCTGAAGTGCGCTACTCGTTGCGCAGTACCGCACCCCTCACCCCCGCTGACACGTAAATTTGTTACTGCGCAATGACTCACCGCATGTTCCGAGCCGCCATAATGAATCGGACTCAATACTCAATTCTTTATTGCATTCCATATTATGTATTACATAGATGGTATAAAAAAGTAGAAGATCAATATGGACCCTGTCGGGCCTCAACATTAGGAGAGGAAGAGGGCTAAGTAACAATTCAAACAATTCAATATTATTATAAATTATTAGATTGGATTAGTTTAATTGGGTGTATAATTATATATTTGTATATATAAATATACATATATTATTAGGTTTAAGTGTATAGTTATAGTATATTAGTTATTTTTATATTATGTATTGCATAAGAATCATAAATTATGAAATTCTTAGTAGTATTTTCATTCTTATTAAATTATGTTATTCATATTTTCATATTTATATTTTACTTTCTATATTCCATATTATATTATATTATATTATATATATTTCATAATATTTGGTGTATAAGAGAGAGAATAATTTTATTTTGCAATCGACTTATCATTTAAAAAATCCTTAACTGAGTAGTATGACTTGGATTCCAGAAATTGTTTCAATTTATTAATAAATATATTTGTTTTGTTTTCTTCTAAAATGTCATTTGGCCATTTATTATAAATCCACTTCGCCATATGCATATAAGTGACGAGCATAAATTGCTTAGAAACCATATTAAAGCGCCTAATCAAATCGAAACCCGTAAACTATGTATTATTAAGTACCTGGTTTCGGTAGCCACCTATGGTCTTCATCATCAGTCCCACTTCACTACATGGTGCTTTTCGAGAGCAAATGCAAGAGTTACTATAAAAAATTACCTAAAATGCTATAGGTATGCCTATAAAATTTGAGGATTACACTCGATTTCCATGGGATGCATTCATCAGATTCTGATTTGGTGACAATGGGACCTCGAGAGCATACCCTTTCAAACAAAACAATAATTTTCTAAATCGGTCCATAGGTAATTGACGAAAAGGTCCATAGGTAATTGAGAAATCGGTGAAAATATACGAAACAAAAAACACGAACGCAAATAACGTCCTCCTTTGGAAGTCAGTTAAAAAATTAATCTGCTGACAAAGTTAACAAGGCAGTGAATATTGTTGAAAACTATATGTAGTTGTATTTCCATTCCAAAACTGGAAAAACATGAAGACATAAATCTCATTCTTGATTCCAGTCCTAAGTCCAAGCCCCTAAATTAAGCAATAAGCATAGAAAACAAACAGTCGACACGATCTCTGACTGAACCAAACTTAGCTATCTCTGAATAAACAACATTGTCTAAGTTGTACGACGAAGACAATATATAACGTCTTATCAAACGTCCCAAGTGTAGGCCTACTTGTTAACACGTGTCTCGACGATCGATAAAACGCTGATCGATAGGGGCGTTCGCGAAAGTCGATAGTCCGGCCCACCTCTAGTAGGTACCTACGTACTACCGCTTACGACTTTCTACGTGTCGGGCGATACGTCAATTGTCCTTACTGTTGTCGGCGATACTGATCATACTTAATAAGGGTTAACTAATAGCTTTTGTGTTTTGTTTTATCGATGCTGCAGAAGGCAAGGCCACAGAGTAAAGAAACGGAACAGAGACAATGCTTCTACAGAGCGTGCAAAATACCTATTTTCGTAGGTCTGGCACAGGAGGATAAAACTGCCGGGAGGACACGGCGCGGCATACGCTGGCAGAGTGTGCCACCTGGGAGGGGCCGCGCCGTGCCCTGATCAGGAGAAGGTAGGGACTTGTCGCTGAAAACCGTTGTCGACTCGATGGTCGACAGCGAGAAGTTCTGGGACGCGGTGGTATCCTTCTGCGATATGACTGTTTCGCACTGGACGAGGCTGCGGTAAGGGAGCGGGAGATCTCTTCCACTCACCCTGCCCGCAGCAGGCGCACCGGGCGTCGGTGAAGGGCGGACAACGCCCTCTTCCAGCCCCCTTAATGGGTCCAGGGGCGACGGATTCCGATTCGGACATTCGTCGCCGCACACAGCAGGACCCGAGGTGGCGTCGCGTAGTGTTCCACGCGCGCCCCTATTGGACGTCGCGGGCAGAGTCTTACACCTCACTCTCCCCGCGGGCCGGCACCAGCCGAGGATCGCGGAAGTCGCATAAGATCCCATTATCCTCGGTACAAATGTGGGAGGAGGGGAACATTGAGGTGGTTTTTAGTCAATAAGAGTCTGACAGACCCCTTCGCCCACCTCAGGGCGGAGGACATCCATGAGGATTTTCCACCCCAAAACAAAAAGAAGGAGGATAAAACTAAATAAACAGAACTTTAACCAGCTTACGTGTTTCAATGTATAAACATAATTGTTCAGTCACTAAATAGGTCGGTAGGTATCAACATACATACGTATTTGAAATCATAAACATAAATCATCTGGCAAAAATTTTAAAAATTGTTATTTTTGCAACAAGAGAGCAAGGTTGGTTTTTTTGCGAATGTTGATTTTGTATCCCGAGTAAGCGAAGGATTCTATAATTGTATGCTAATGATTCGATGATGAATCGAGTGATTCTAGAATCCTGAACGCAGCGAGGGATTCAAAGGCACGAGAATAAAAAAATGAATCCCGCAATTTTTTAAAGATGCGTTCTGAAACTGCACCCGCGGTTCTGTCACAATATTAAAGACTGTTAAAACTATAAATAATTATGTAGATACATGATTAACTTCATATTTTTTTCTTCAACATTCTCTTTATTTGATTATAAAAAAATATAATTCGATTATTTAGAAAATATAATAATTACATTTAAAACCTTAACAGATAATTTGCAAGTTTACGATTAAATGTGTATCCGAATATTTTATTGTTTATTTATTTTTTGGGCCTAGTAGGTATAGAATTTGAAAATCGAACTTCGAATCGAATTGTTTCTATCTCTCGCTTGTTTCGTATCGAAGTAAAAGTGACAGAATAAAGTGAAGTTCAAATCTTTCGAATTTTCTGAGTAGGCACTTTTGTCGGCATTTTTTTTTATTACTTTGTCTCACGCTCGCAGCACATCGAATTTTGCTCACTGTCTTAGACAGCAAAACCTGCTTGGTTGAGGAGCTGAGGTGAATTTATTTTTCTCAAATAGCCATTATTTTTGTTTTTGAACGCACCGTTTACTAGTTAGGTTCCTATTCTGTACCAATACTTTTTACACCACCGGGTTGAGTTTTGTATTAGGATTCTATCCACCAAAAATGTTTAATAATACATTATAATCAAGTTCAGTCATTCAAAAATTATGTTTTTATTCCTTCTACTATTATTCATACATTTCTGCTACCACAAACTATACAGATTTGGCCATTTATTATCTTAAGACAGGCCTACTTTGGTCATTTGCCTCTTTTCTGCGCCTTAACTTTTGATCTTTTCTATTTTGACTACCCATAGTCGATAATGGTCGTAAATAAAAATATAATGTAAGTCCATTATGTTGGGTTGTCGGATTCTGGTCGTAGTGTACGCGCTATCTGTAATGGTTCGACAAACATTGACCAGCAGTTGGTGATCCTGAAGGGAGGTAGATTGATGGTTTTTGATAAAAAAGCCAAATGGGAACGATATTCGTTTTATCATATTAATTTCCAAGAAGGTTTAATTCTAAGTTTGGTTTAAATTCGATTCTGGAGTCAAATAAATGGTTCGATCAACTTTTAGGCCCGTATTATAGAACCTCAATCAAAACTCAAGCATGAATTAAAACTCGTTTAAAGCCATTTGATTGGTTGAAACTAGTTTTAAGTAATGCTTGAGTCTTGAGTAAGGTTCTGTAATACAGCCCTTAGATCACTGGAGCGCAAATTAAACGCAAGATCATTTTTGTTACAAATAAATAAAAAAAAAACCGGCCAAGTGCGTGTCGGACCACCCACAATGAAGGGTTCCGTAGTTGGAATTACTTGGGATGAATTTATCCCAAAAACAAACTTAACATTGTAGTTGAAAAACATCTCCAACTGCAAATTTAAGTGGGTCGACTATTAATCGTTAACTTGTAAAGCCTACTTAGCTGTGATAGTTTTCCCTTTAATTCCATTATATGTAGGTACTACTGCCATGAATTTTTTCACATCTCCATAACCAACCATTTAGCTGGCAGGGGGGGACACTTGACTTAATATTACGCAAACGGATCATTGAATCGAAAAATGGTGTTCACAGACCCGCAATATTTTTAATGGCCTAACCAACGATACCCCACATCATGGGATGGACGAGAAAACAAATTATCATACCCACATTATCCCCACCCTAAAAAAAATTGTTTGTCAAATTTTTATTTTAGCACTTTGTCGGCGTGATTAATATGTATACCTATGCCAAATTACAGCTTTCTAGTATAGTTCTAATACTATCTGAGTTACAGCGGGGACAGACAGACAAACGGACATGGCGAAACTATAAGGGTTTCCTTGTTTACTACGGAACCCTAAAAAACTTAAACATCTCTGAGTTTAAAGGCTCCTACATACTGGCGCGACTGGACGCGCGACGCGTCGCGACATAAAGGCACCGCTTGTAGCGCTACACGCGGTGTCTTTGTGTCGCGTCGCGTCGCGCGACAAGTCGCGCCAGTATGTAGGAGCCTTAAAGCTTAAACAACTCATTACTGAGTTCTACACGTAAACACAAGAATAGAATTTTACAAGCAGCCTTGAACATTCTTACATTCGTGGGAAACCTCACCAAAAGCTCTCAGTCTTGTAAGTTGCATAGACAACCACCCTGAGCAATTGCCTCATCGCAATCGTAGGCCGTCGCCTAACCCCTGTGCCGGCTTAGCTTATCTCTCTCCTTATAAAGTACATGGGTGTGTTAGTGTCACGCGAACATAGCACACGATTTATGTGCACCGTACAACCAGTGTTGCCAACTTAGCAACTTTATAGCTAGATCTAGCTATTTTTCGGGGCCATGCAGCTAAAATTTAATAGTAGCCAATTTTCTTTTTAAAGTTTATTGCATTTATTGTAATTACCAAGTTTATATGTTAATAATAAAAATAATAACAGACTTTTTAAGAATTTGATTTAAGCCCCGCGCGACACCAATTCGGAGTCAAACAATAGAAAATCAATTGTGTCTCATTAGCTGTCCTTGACTAATTAAACATGATCGTAATAATTTGGCAATTTTGATTGTAACCTATCAACTAAGTAGCATTTAGCAACTTCTAGCAACTTTTTTGAGTAAAAAAATCTGACAATTTAGGAACTTTTTGCAAAAGATTTACCTACCGACTAAAGGTAGCAGTAGACAAAACTGCGTACAACGTCAGGATGTTGTTTCGTACTCACAGTGTGCATGTGCCATTGTAAGATGGTAAAAGAGTTAGGTATGCATGTATATGATAACAAACACATATTTATGTATATGCAATGTTTTTGTTGTTAAATTTTTGGCAGAACGATGTTATCTCTTACGGTTAGTAACGCGGTTTGCAATCAGTTGCCATTCTAAGGCAGAATTACATGGTGGTCTGGTGGTCATAATAGGGAGCATTAATTGCAGCCTTCATTTGGTCGTTCATTGCGCAGACAATCTGGCGCATCCTCTTTCTTTGCAAGAAAGAGTAATATTTATTATGTGTGTAATAACTTTATAAACACAAGATACTTTCATACAAAAGTTGTCAAAGATTACACCACTCAGAGCATCACATGGGGTATGCAGGAGTTGTAGTTCGCTGCCTACATGCTTATCAGTTTTCTTGACTGCACGAGTACCTGTAGGCTTAGCACGAGAACCGTAGAGAAGCGTTTTGTCGACGGCAGAGTAGACAAAAATGACGATTCTGTGTAGACAAAGAACATTTTCGGAAGAGTAGAAATAGAAAGCGTCATGCTGCATGCTGTTATAGGTACATGTCGGTCTTATGTGACCAATAAAATTACGCGTAAGAGTAAGGTCACCCGGGCGTTGCCAGTGTGTTGCATTGTCGTACCACTACGATTTCAACGCACGGAGTGCCGCGACAGGCAATGCGGTGTCGCTACGCAACGCCGCATACTACGACTTCGCAGTTAATGATGGGTAACTCATCAATTTTATTTGAGGTTGCTTTTACTTTGATGGTCCGTTCATCATTTGTGACTGTTACGGCTGTAGATATATGTAAGCGGGCACGCCCTTTATACTTGAAGGCTTTTATTTAGGTTTTAAGTTCTGTTTACGTTTTTTATCTCTGCTTGAGAATAGTTTTCGGTCTTTTTCTTTTCTTTTTTTTTTTTTGGTATAGTGGTGTGCTAGCTAACATATGACTAATAATTTAATGTTGTATGTT
Source organism: Atethmia centrago (assembly GCA_905333075.3). Classification (NCBI taxonomy): domain Eukaryota; kingdom Metazoa; phylum Arthropoda; class Insecta; order Lepidoptera; family Noctuidae; genus Atethmia; species Atethmia centrago. Next base: position 7,264,128 of record HG995375.1, read on the forward strand.
TCACGTGGTGTAAATTGTTTTGCATACTATTGTATAGAATCCATTATTTTCTCTAACTGAACAGACAGCTGTGCTACTGGGGAGTTTGTTGGCCACTTCTTCCCAGCTAAAGCACTAGGAAGTGGCGAAGGGTGGGCGTTTTGGGGGACTGTCTTATGTAATTTTGACGTTCGAAAAGTGCTGATCCTCAGCCTAGTTTGAATAAATGACTTTTGATTTTGATTTTGATTGATTTTGATAATGATGGGTAACTCATCAATTTTATTTGAGGTTGAGGGAGCAGGCACCCCTCATTTGAGGTGAGGAATCGTCAACGACGTATTCACCTCACGACTCGTGAGCCCCAGCCTAATTCAGCCGAACGTACGAGGGAGCGAGGCGGGCGGGCGCGACGATGACTCACGAGTACTCATGAGTCTCTACTCACTCGCGACTCGCGAGTACTCGCGAGTCACGAACTCGTTCGCCTCACCCCTCGCCACGATTTCATATTGTCAATGTCAATTTTTGAGGACGCGTGAACGAGTGAGGTGTGGTGAGGTGATTCAATGAGGAAATTCGAGTAACTCTTTCAATTTGCGATCATGAGTACCTCAAACGAGAGACATGATAAGTGAAGGACTCATCACTATTCGCAGTGTCTCAGTTTTCTTTAGAACAAGCAATAATGCGCTGCGCCACGATTCTGCTCCGACGCTCGGTATCGCACCGCAACATCCTTCCCCGCTTCATTTCACTGGTCTCCTTGTCCATTGAGTGTCCGTTGAGCATCCGTTGCTCCACGTCGTCGCAACGGACCGTGTGGCATGTCACTGTCATTTGTATGTAGTATCACGCAGCGTCACCGCTCCGGCGTCGCAACGTTGGAATTCACATTCAAAGAATTATGTATGATAAACGATAATGATAAACGATTTTATTTCTGTAAGTAGGTTTGTATAAACACTTTTACACGTCAAACATATTTTTTTTTAAACTAGATGAGGTCAGCGTTTCCTATCTGACTACTCTGAGAAGAAAGGCCGAAACAAACTCAGAGGTCACAGTCTCTTTTATCATGATCGGATAAAAACGGGTAAGAGAAAGATAATAACAAAATGATCTAATAATCGAAAAACGACGACGCTTACATGTCCATTAAATCTCTGATGGAGTATTAAATTGTAGCTACCAGAATTTTTTGCACACAAAAGAAATCGGGTGCACACAATAGATAGAAAAATAAAAACAGAATGTTCTAGCTAACTGCAGTTAACAAAAGCAAAGTGTAACGGTGCACAAAAGTCAACCGTAGCATTGAACCGTGTTGATCTTAAGAAAGATCTTTTTAGGTAAGTATCGATTTCTCTGACACACAAAAAGTAATCAGCGAAAAAATCGAGTGACTTTTTAGAGTGTCGCGTCGTTAAGCTTTGGTAAATATCAAAAAAAGTATAAAGCGAAATCGTTACGGTACTGTGAATCAAATCTTACTTTTCACTTTTTTTGTAGAAAAGACTATGCACGCAGCATGCCACCACAGCCGTCACCTCCTGCGAAGCAGTAATGCTCGCGAAGAAGGAGGTGGGGTGGTTGAGGGAAAGGCAAATCGCGCCCTCTCGCCCCTAGCCACCGCAGGAGACATTCTGGGCGTCGGGAATCCCGGGCGGATTTCTGGCCACCGTAGGCGCGGGCTTGCGGACGGTGTGCAATGGGTAGCTCGCCGTCCGATAAGGACCAGGCCCGGGTTGTCAGCGCGTTGTGTTCCACGCGCGCTTCAAAGAGTTGTCAGCAAAAGGGTAGGGGTCCACTAGGGCCGATGCCTGCCGGGATCGCGTGAAAGTCCAAAAGGGTTACCGAGGCCCATGACAGCAAAGGCAACGGAAGGAACACGGGTGGGTTTTAGTCAGTAAGAGTCTGACACACCCTCCCGCTCCGCCCAGAGCGGGAGAAGTTATTTAATAATTTTGCAACCAAAAAAAAGCATGACACCACAGCACATAATTTCATTTTCAAGCACGAATAGAACCCATGTAATGGTGTCTAATTTCCCAAATCAATGACCAGTAATACTTCTTGATTTGGCAAACAAGGCAAGTTAGCAGTTAAAGTAGTCCAGATACAGAAATACTGCTATCAACTTAGTTTAAAAGAAAACGCTAGGTACCCAACCTATTAAATAAAAATATGAAGTTCTAACGGTTTACGATGAAACGAACATAGCCACTTACAACAAATAATGTAACCACAAATAATCTAGCAACTAAACTGGAATGTATAAAAACGTGCTCTAGTTTTACAGCAAAAACGGCACAACAGCTATACTTAAGTATAGCGAAAAAGTGGCTTCATAACGCTTTCTACAATCAGACGTGAGCCAAGCTATAGCTCTGTGGGTAAGATAAATTGAAGAAATCTAAACAAACCGCAATGATTGGGTGGAGGCGACAGCGGAGATAGAGATCGGCGGAGTGTTAGTATTAGGGATTTTTTAAACTTGAGTGTATTATATACTCTCAACGAGTAATAATCCTTAGACCATCTTTATTAACCTACTGCCTACTCCTAAAGTTTTTATACCCACGCCCTCCTCGTGGTCGCCACATACAGGGCAAGTACTTTGGTAACCCAGGAACCCCACGTGAGATTGTTAGTACGAGGGCTGCACTAAAAGTATCGGGAATGGAATATTTCCACTGTTCCTGTCATATTAAAATCTTTTTAATTGAAACTCCTTGGTTTTAAAAATCGAATACCATTTGTTTATTTAAAAAAAGATTCTCGGTCTTGTCACAAGGTTTTGTCAAACTTGTTTAGTCGTTGAGAAAATGGAATTGACTCGAGAAAATTCAAGAGCGATGATTTATTATGACTTTCGAAGTGGTTTAACACAAAAACAGTGTGTTGACCGGATGATTTCTGCATTTGGTGATGAAGCCCCATCCAAAACCACAATTTATCGATGGTTTGCTGAATTTCAACGTGGACGTGTCAAGCTCAGTGATGATCCCCGTCAAGGTCGTCCAAAAACTGCAGTCACCCAAAAAATCGTTGATGCTGTGCGTAAGCTGATTGAGGAAGATCGACATGTGACATACCGCGAAATTCAGGCAACTTTAGACATTGGCATGAGTCAAATACAAATAATCTTGCATGAACAATTAGGTGTACATACGACTTGTGAACGCCAGCTCACACGCACGTACGCCCGATTACAAATAACTGATCCAGATATTTTATAATAATTCAAGATTCGACGACCTAAACTAGCCAAACCAGACAAGAAGAAGCAGCACCTGAACCACACCACCATCCAGGACTGCAGAGCGACGCCAGGAATCACCGCCTTTCCCGCGCTTTCGTCGACGTCGGTTAGTTAGCTTAGTGTCCACGCATCGAAGCGTGACCGTTAGAAAAGGCGCGAAACCGGTTCGCGCTCGCGTAACTAAATTACTTGTGCGCGTAATTAATATAGTGATATATTTGTTCGTAGACATTGATCAAGTGACATTGTTTAGTGCTCCAGCGTAACAAAGAAGTGAAAATTCTGACTTTGTAAGCAGAGACCTTACGTGTTAATAATCAGTGACTGTGTATCTTCCGGCTCCAGCTGCTGCTCAGGGATTGAGTAGGGGGTATAATACTCGACCAAGTGCCACCCGATCCATAGCCCTTAGGGTTACTTAATCCCTCATCACTGACGTACTTACGACTACCACCCACCTCCCTGTCGAACAGACAGGGAGGGTGGTACAACCCTCACACACCCAGGCCCCAACTGGGGCCGATTTTTAATCATTGTTCGCTAATATAGCACACCGATTTTTGCTGGAAAACTCAGTATGGATCACCATGCCATACAGTTTTTAGTCCAGGAGATCCTCTTAAATGAACCATACATCCTTAAGAAGTATGCGATTGAAATAGCCGATTGCAATCTGCCTCCCTTACCCGATTGCCCTGCCAGCCGCACCGGCTCACCAGGCCCAAGCAACACCCAGAAGGCCTCTACGCGCCCCCGTTCCCCATCTCCTTCAGCACCAACCGGTCACTGTGAGATGGAAGAATGGGAAGACGTCTCTAATTCCGATAACGAACTGGACACCCCGGTTCGTAATGCTAAAGCTCACGAAGCTGCCCGCTCTTCTTCCTCCGACGACTACACCATAGTCGAAGGAAAAAGGAAGCGCAATGCCACCGCCCGAAAGGCCAAGGCCAAGGCCGCCAAAAAGCTGGCCGTCGCCCCACCATCCCTCGCTGCCTGGAGCCGCCCTATCTCCTCCAAGGTAGGACCATTACCGACCCCAGTCGTGGCCCCCAAGGCCCCCATTCCACCACCGCTCTACATTCACGACAAAGACCTGTGGACCACAGTGTCCAAGGCCTGCGCCGATGAACGTATCAGTTACACCCACGCCCGCCCTACGGCAGTGGGTATCAAGGTCCAAGTACCTACCTCAGCGGACTTTCGTTCGCTGACCAAACTCCTCAAAGAGCGTAAGGTGGCATTCCACACCTACGCCCTCGGAGAAGACCGTCTATTTAGGGTCGTCTTAAAACGAATCCCCAAAGAACTCAAAATCGATGAAATTTCTGCGGACCTCCGAGCCCAGAAATACCCCATCGTCGAAGTTCACCGCATGCACCGCGGTCGAAACGGAGCCCCATACGATATGATTCTAGTCGCACTAGAACATACCAAGGCCGGTACCGCTATCGTCGACATTGAGTCGATTTGTAATTTAACCGGGATTCAGGTTGAAAAACCATATCCAAATAGACTACCCGGGCAGTGTCACAACTGCCAACTCTACGGGCATGCACAGCGAAACTGTTTCGCGCGAGCCAGGTGCGTAAAGTGCCTAGGCGACCACGCAACAGCTGACTGTGCACGACCCAAGGACTTGGCCGCGTGCACCGAGCCCCCTAGCTGCGTCCTTTGCGGCCAGTCCGGACACCCCGCGAACTACCGCGGGTGCCCCCGAGCCCCGCGCGCTAAACCCCATCAGCTACCCAAATTCCCACCGGGTAGCGCTCTCCCCGATGAGCTAAGACCGCAGCGTCCCACGCCGTGGAACCGCCTGAACCACGAGCAAGCGTTCCCAGCTCTTAGGCCCACCCAGGCAGCCCCATCAGTCAGGCGTTGAACTACTCCATACCACCCCTAATGGGTATGTTTGCAAACCAGCAAACAAAACCCCTCAGTGCCCCCGCGCCGCCATTAAAACAGGCCCCTAAGCCAGTTACCAATATCCCCAGAGCGTCCGCGCCATCATTCGCGCCTACTCCGGCCCCCTATAGCCCTAGCACTTTTGACGTGCTAGCGCGATTTTTCGATCCAAACATCATTGCTCGAAGCAATGAATTACATGCCAAGCTCATCGCAGCTAAGGGCAATCTCCAGGCCAATATGGCCCTTATGGCCCAATACTCCGACCTATCTTCATTCTACATTAACTTCACACCGTAGAACACACCCACACAGACATCCCGTACTCGACGGCGAGAACCTCCGCGAAGTAGAGTAACATAATACTCCCCCCTGTCTCTTGAAACCACCCGCCCGTGCGGAGCAAGTAAACTAAATATCCCTAATAATAATAACTCACAGACAAGACAAGTCCCCACTTGCTCAAAATCGGTAGCGCTCTAAGCCTAGGTTCGAGTCCCACTATGGGACGCCCTTAGCTGTACTACCTAAATTTTCCATTTTGTTTGCTAGGTGAGAGGCCCTTCTGGCCCCACCGAAGCCAGATGAAGCAGATAGAGTCCACAAGGACATCTGCAAATAAGCCCATATCAAAAAAAAAAAAAAATTAGTTGTAAAAAAGTTGTTTTCCCGGTGGATACCGCATTCGCTCTGTGAAGAGCAAAAAGCGGCTCGCGTTATTTGGTGCGTCAGAACTCTCGAAAGATTCCACGCAGGATCCTCAAATGCTGTATACAACATCGTATCAGGTGACGAATTTTGGATATACGCGTACGAACCCGAAACAAAAAACCAGTCACGAGTTTGGGTGTTCGAAAATGAGTTAAAGCCAACCAAAATTGTTCGTTCACGGAGTGTTGCAAAAAAAATGGTGGCCACGTTTGTCTCCAAAACCGGCCATGTTACGACTATTCCTCTTGAGGGACAAAGAACGGTTAATGCAGAATGGTATGCTAGCATTTGTTTGCCACAGGTCGTTTCTGAACTCCGTAAAGAGAACTGCAACCGCCGCATCATCCTCCATCACGACAATGCGAGTTCTCACACCGCGCACAGAACAAAAGAGTTTTTAGAGCAAGAAAACATGGAATTATTAGACCATCCGCCGTACAGCCCCGACCTAAGCCCTAATGATTTCTATACTTTCCCTAAAATAAAGAATAAATTGCGTGGACAGAGATTTTCATCACCTGAAGAAGCTGTGAACGCCTACAAAACGGCCATTTTGGAGACCCGAATGGAATGTTGTTTCAATGATTGGTTCCATCGTATGGAAAATAGTGTCAAATTTCGCGGAGAATACTTCGAAAAGCAATAAATACATTTTTAAATAGTAATGTTGTGTCACTTCCTTGATTCCCGAAATTTTCAGTGCCGCCCTCGTAACACCAAGACGTTGTTGGCCTTCTTTGAGGAGCTGGGGTGGATCGAATAACCGATTTTCCCACCCGTACGCAGAATACGCGCTCAGACGTGGAGGTGCGGACACCAGCCTGTATTACCTATTATACCAGCGCCCTATGGACCAACTACACGCGCATTAAATTTTAATTTATTTTCAATTATTTCGTTTAAATTAATTTTCAATTTTATTTTATTTATAATATTTTCAATTATTTTCATTTTTATTTATTTTCAACTACATACTATCATTAATACCGCATTAATTTATCGCGCCATGACTAACATAGTTTTAATTATAACTACAGCTGTAATACTAACAAAATATGGACCAAAATTAGTCTGAATGAAATGTTTGTGGCGGCATCTACATTGAACTACACAACACACTGACGTCACGCAAAATCCTGCATCGCGCAAGCAGAGTTTACCGCGCAACTAGCATATATACAACATCAACCGTCGGGCAGTTGCCCACCAGACACGAAACCCGGTCGGAGAAATCCCCCCTTTTCTATGGAGGACTTTACACCCTATTCCTCATGCCTCCATGTATTTTTTTTTTTATTATAGTGCCATGTAACTACATAGGTATGTAATGTTGGGGTTCCTAAAGGGTGGTTTCAAGGAAACAACCACATCTGTTAAGTACTATGTATTAACTGAATGAATAATTATAGAATAAACGCATATGAGGTATAGTGCAAACTCAGCATACATGATCACTTATAAATGAGTGTACTTACTTACTAAAGTAAAGGAGCATACATATTATATTCTTACACTTCACCTCCCGGGGACAGCAAAAAGAAAAAAAATGTTACCTATATACTCGTACTTTTTTTTTTTTGTTTTGTTTTACTTAATTATTATGAGCTACTTATTCTAAAATAATATTTTTCAAGTTATTAGTGTATTATAACTATATAGTTAGTTATTACGAATATATCCTTATCATTATACATTGCAATGTTAACTAAAATTAAATCTTATATTACATTAAATCTATTGACAAAAAGGTCTAGTCCTATTCTTATGTACTAAGTCAATTTTATTATTTTTAATTATTTTAACATTACAACCTAAATCTTCCACAACTGTATAGGGACCTTCAAATAGCACATCTAACTTACTGCGTGTTTCATTTCTTAATAAAACCAAATCATCTTTCCATATATTGTAGAATTAACAGATCTATGATGTATTGGTTTATGTTTATTTAACATCAAATTATTCTTTGCATCGACGTGAGCTAACTGTAACCTGTATTTTAATTGTAATGGATAATTATCTATAAACGCATATGAGGTATAGTGCAAACTCAGCATACATGATCACTTATAAAGGAGTGTACTTACTTACTAAAGTAAAGGAGCATACATATTATATTCTTACACTTCAGGTAAGTACGTAAGTAATATCAATAACTACATCAAGACATGTGTTATTTATATGGTGTACAATATACCCCTTTATCTACAGTTTCACTTTAGACATTTATCGAGGCTTTAATAAAGCCAAAAATAATTAAGCCTAAATCAATTCGAAAATAGAATAATAAATATAAAGTTAATACAACATTTTATAGCTAGGTGAAGTCGTATCAGAGAAATAAACTGATTATTAGCTCTAAACTACGATAGGTTTAACAAAACTTACGATTCTGCCCAGCTCGGTGTTCGTGGGCGAAGGATATCAAACTGTCAAGTGTGTAACATTTCAAAATTTTATAACAGTGTAACAGCTACCTACATTCTCGAAAAAACATACAATGTAACACTGATTTAAAAACAGTACAGCTTCTATCAGTAATGAACATAAACAAAATATGAGAACAATATTAGATTAAAAAGGGCACGTTAGTAAAAAAGTTACAATCAATATAAGTCACGGTTAACAATAAATCGATCTGCAAAAGACCAGAGACCAAACAGATCCTATAGAACAATATTAAACAGGTATTCGGATACAGAGCATTTAATTTTATACAGTTAGAGTGTTATTCCATGAAGAAAGTTACGAAACAGTTCTTTAAACAATAATCGTCTTTAGAATACTAAAAAGTGCTCTATTATGGCTGTTCTTTCAAGAGGAAAATTGAACATATGCAAACATATGCAGATTAGTTGATCGTAACGTAATCGTTGAAATAACCAAATCCATATTCTTCCGTGGTAAAATCAGTGAAAACAGTAAAAAATCTTCTAAAATTATTACCCGATCTTCTATCTTCTTTCTTCATATTATGGATATAGATACAGTAGTATCGCCCAGCACCAGTGATGCCACTAAGAGACCACGGGACTATTACTATATAACCCGTGAATTCTTCCAGTGCCATTGCCTGTGCATGGTGCGAGTTCTTCGCTTCTGTTCTTCTGTCTTCTTTCTTCAAATCTTCTCACTTTTCATATTCTTTCTTCTTCAAAGAGCTATTATTACATGCTTATTTATTGAGACTGAAAACATCATCATGCTTGCTAAACCTAAAATACTGTTCTAAATTTGATAATAATCTATGTTTCATACCCTTTTATAAAATAATGTTTTTTTTACCGCAAGCAAAACGAGTTCGCAGATGAAGATAGTAAACTAAATAACTCATAATCTTAAATCAAAACATCTTCAAAAAACCTCTTAGTTTATCTCATCATGAATCTCGTAGGCTTCTTCATTTGTTTTGCTTACACCTTTCAATTCAGACGTGTGCAAATAAAAAGTTTGTTCAGTTTTAAAATCTTATTCAATATAACATGTGTTAGAACTGTTAGTAATATTATCAGTGTCGGATGTTATCTTAACAATCTTGTACGGGAGATCACAAATCTGTATAAAAACAGCAAATCATTTAGTTTAACAACTTTAGTGTTTTGTCTGGTCCCAATTTGGCATTCAATGTACATGGCTGATGCTACGATTAGCCAGCAAATACTCTTTAGATCCTATATTGATTAGTATTTTAATTCTAAAAGACTTGCATACACTGGAAGAAAATTTAGCCAGGTGTTCACATGATTTAAGTATCTTAGCTGCTCAATTAAATTTGTATTCAAATCGTTTTATTTGGCTGGCATCATAGATTTATTCCTGAACCATAAACTGTTATTTAAAACCCTTTCCATCAAAGTTAAATAAGCTGGAAGCTGTGGAAACCAATACCATAATACTGAAACAATCATAGGTGGCTACTAGTTGGTATTTATGGACAGCTCTCAATAAAATCACGTTAACAGTTTTATTTACGATGGCTGAGTGCATTGTGCGCGGTAGCGTGCGCTTTTGCGGTTGTGTTTAGGACTCATACAGACATACAAGAAATTTAATGTTTCATAGTTCCATACTGAGAATTAATTGATAAAGGTAAATGGAGTGTTTGTAATGTCGATGAAATGGAAAAAAAGGAAATAAATATGGCAATGATGGATGATTGCCGAGACGGATAGAGATGACATGTACTGAAGAAAACGCGACACTTTGTGTCGATCCGAAATGAATTGGGCAGAATGATAATAATTTGATTAATAAATAATTTAAAGAAAAGTTTTACAGGTCAAAACAAAAACATAACGATTGCAAATAATAAATACAGGACCCCAAACAAACAACAGTCTTTTCTGCAAACAAAACTTAAAAAGTTCAGCCACCATTTCAATCAGACACGTTAAAATCTTACAAAATGAAGTTAACGAACCATGTCATCCATATTTGCATAACATTCAAGCTCATCCCATAACAGTAAAAGCACATTACTAAGTTGTACCGCGTTCCTTCCTACGTGTACAAGCCCTAAGAGATGTTTATCCGGCGCGCGCGCAGGTTGCAATTAAAATTAATGAATGGTACAAGTGTCGCTGCGGGTTACATGCAGTAAGCTAGTATACATCTGTTTTACCTGGGTGATTTCAGTATAGCAATTAGAAGGAAGCGAATGATGGATTCATCGATTAGAAATAATAGTGTTAAGTTTTATTTACTTTTGATTAGATTCTGACTGCCTCTTTGGTCTAGTGGTCGCAAGCGCTACTGCTGAGCATGAGGTCCTGGGTTCGATTTACGGGTCGGGCAAAGTGTTATTAGGTTTTTCTATCTGGAATTTCTCAGTGGCAGCTCGGAGTCTGGATAAGTGCGCGGTTGATGGCAATAGGCTCGCCCCCTATTACATGGAACAAATACACAGACAGAAATACATGCGAAATGTGGGTGTACTACAGGTACACCTCTGCCCAACCCTTTGGGGAAACAAGGCGTGATGTTATGTTATATGATTAGATTCCGACAGGTTTTTTGTCATGCAAAAAAATTGTGGAAAACTTTGCTTTCGATTTTAAAGACCCTGCAGTGTCCCTATTTCTTAATAACTAAAAGTGGATATACGAGTAATATATAATACATTTTATGGATTAGGTACAAAAATATTATGTAACTATGAGAAGAAAGATTTAGAAAATGATGAGGATAAGTGTACTATTAATAGTTATTATTAGTGGATCATATACTTTTAGGCATTATAAAACTTACAAAATTTGAGTTTAGGTCCTGTAGCCACCACAAGACCTTAACGCAAATTTTGTAAGTTTTATAATGCCTAAAAGTATATGATCCACTGCAGAAAACGAAATCAATAAAATATATGATATTCTTCAGGATATATGCTAGGTAGATAGTGTGTTGAAAACATAATACAACACATTTGATACGATAGAAAAAAATCACGAAGATACCCAAAAAAATCGTTTGACTATTAAAAGCCATACTAATATACATGCAATCATTCTGATTTTTGTCAAATTATTCTACAAGCAACATATTAGCATAATAGTGATTTATTTTTTTTATCCAATCAATAGATCTTTTGTAAATAGAGAATTGCTTCATACGTTGCAATAAATTACCAGCGTTGTGTCATCGCACTTCTCTTTCTTTTCTATGCAGTCGGACAGTGACCGCGCTTTAACTGTAGTCAGCCTCTTAAGATAGTAAAGAAACATCCTTTCCATTACATATAACATAAAAGTTATAAAGAACATCAAGAAAAATGATTACATTGGCAATTCTTTTGAATAAAACAAGTTATAAATCGCGTGCCACTTAAAAGCCCGACAAAATCGTTTAATACTACATAAAACCGATATACATTAGAAGAACGATGCACATAAAAATATCATCAGGTGTTTTCTTAGAAAACCGATGCAAAAGACGATAGATGAAATCGTCGATACTTAAAATACCAACACGCGAACAGAAAGTTTTATATCTACTGACTCATGTTGGATCTAAATTGAATCAAGATCTGAGACTGGTATGACTATTACTCATACAGATTTATGTGTTTGGTCCCACTTGTGGTCACAAATTCTGATATTGATTAGCTGATATTAACGTCCGTTAATGACACTTTCGATCTTAGTAGTTAATTCTAAATCACTATTACTAAGTTAATAATTGTAGGTAGGTACGTCAGAAATGTTTAACCTAAATTAATAGGAGCAGTAATACCGACAGACGTAAGAATGTCAATAATAATATACTTAATGCAGTAAGTAAGAAATTGAATTTATGGATTTCAAGTTATCAAATGAAATCCTTATCGGTGTTGAACAATCGAATCTTTAGTTTCAAATCTATTACTGTGAGTTATTGGATTAATTAAGGGAAAGATAAGAACAAATCAATGCACCAGATTATGTTACTTTACCTACATTTTGTTCGACTACTGAATGTTGGCCACATCAGTACACTTTGCTCCGGTTATTATCAATAAAATCTGTTAGGAATTAAATAAATCAGTGCAAGCACTGCCGGTATCTTACGATGCATCTCTGTGGCCTGTAATTGGGCTTCTCTCCTCACTATATTTATTTAATAATACGCCTCTATTTCCGCTGACAACATCGGACGAGATCTATCTAACGAATAAATGCAAATAAACCATGTTCCTCTAGCGAGCCTCCAGACACAAATTAAAACTTATTTAAGTTAAGAAATGGCAGCGTAACACGAAGGAGAGTTTATTAAACAAATATGGAAATCGCTAAACACAATTTTAATCCAGATTCGAAATAAACCTACGATTAGATTAAATTTCCAATTACTAAAGATGGTTCGCTTAGCGACATACGTTGATTTTATAGAGGAATCCTCGATAACCTCTAAGCAAACATGCCTTAGTAAGTAAATTGATTATCGTACGATATTAGCAAAGCTCGCCTACTAGTGAGATCAAGTATTTCCTTTTACAACACTAATTAGATTTAACCATTATTAATTTATTCTAAGCTCAAATCGATCATCAACAATTATATATATATCTCCAATTAAAACAAACGATATCGATTAAAGCAATTTAAATCGATTCCATGGGAATCGTGGTTGCATTTCCCAGCGGATTAGCTCCTCGCTCCACAGAGTACACTCAATACACTGTGCGAGTAACAGTCATGCTGAGATTTAATGCTCTGCTTACGAGGATAGACTCACGAACCGCAACCCCGAGTCCCTAACACATACCAACACGTTTGCGTTACAGTACAACAGAGAGTAACACGAAATGGGAACGCAAACGACTCAAGCGAGATGCAAAATTGTTGCGGGACTAACAAGCGCTGGGAAAAGAAAATTGGCAGTGAATTGAATAGCAATAACTAAGTGCGAATTTGCATTGTCCGTAGCGGGTTGTCTCCGATCGTTATAAATAGATCTATAGCAATAAATAAACGTTTTATCTTATCGTTAAGCGGACGGTGATAAATCTCGGTGTATCAGATAAAGCAGCTTATTTATCTATGTATATATCGATCATTGTGTGAATCATTCAAAACACTGACGATAAAAGTACGTCCCAACTTTATGAGATCTATAAGTGTTGGTGGGACAAAGCATCAAAAAACACTACTATGTTATCAAGAGGGACACTCAAGCCAAGTACTTAATTCTTATTTTACTGTAACTTGGTTAGTAGATTCGACTGCAATAAACGGAGTTCGTTCATTGAATACGGAGGAAATACTGAAATTCATCACCATAAAGCCGATGTTATAAATCTTCAACTCAACAGTAATTTCAACAACCTATCCAAATAGATGCACACACAAGCACAGCAATCATCAACAACAACAACATAAATTTCATGGTGTCTCCTAATACCCGGCACATTTAACCCAACAATAGATTTATCTCATTACGGATTTAACTGCTCGCGACAGCGGTTGTCACGACGCTAAAATATTTGCATTGTAAACCACCCCGTTTCCTGATATGTCTGTTAAATTATTCGCAGTGTTTGGTAATAAACTTGAGGTGAAATTGTGCGCACGCGCTGCGGGAGGGAGCCTCGCACACATGCATACGACATACCATAAATAAATGCAGAAGGTCTAAGCCTGAAATGTACTCGCCTTGCAAAACCTGAAGAAAACAAAAAAAATAAACATACAAATTACTATCTCTCTCTATTTTGGGTATGGCATAATTTTAAGCAAAAATACTGCTTTGGGTATGGCTTAATTTAAGCAAATAGACTGCTTTGGGTATGGCTTAATTTAAGCAAAAAGACTGCTGTGGGTGTTTTAAATTACTTTTTCTTCTAAGGACTATATGCTGTTTCTACCATACAATCTCTGTCTAATCTCATACAGTCATATCCCCTTAAACGGCTTGTTTTTAAGTATCGCCTTCAGCTGTTTGGCTACGGCGACTAAACCTTAAGAGGCCGACAACACCTAAAGCGCGGTCACTGTCGGACTGCATAGAAAAGAAAGAGAAGCGCGATGACACAACGCTGGTAATTTATTGCAAAATATGAAGCAATTTTCGATTTACAAAAAAAGCAATAAAACAAATAATTTTATAAAAAAAATAAAACACTATTATGCTAATATATTGCTTGTAGAATAATCTGAAAAAAATCAGAATGATTGCTTGTATATTAGTATGGTTTTAACCGTTAAAATAATTTTTTAGAGGTATCTTCGTGATTTTTTTCTATTGTATCAAATTAGTTATATTATGTTTTCAACAAACTTTCTACCTGGCATACATACTTAAGATTATCATATATTTTTCTGATTTTGTTTACTGCAGTGGATCATATACTTTAAGGCATTATAAAACTTATAAAAGTTGCGTTTAGGTCCTGTAGTCCCCTTAAATACATTTCTGTCATGTACACTCAGTCTTATCGTATCAGTTAGGTGCGTTTCGAATTAGACATGTATGAAATAGGTATGACGAAATTCATAATACAAATCTACATGTAAATTATTGTAAAACGGTAAAGTTTTGCAAACCTTTATCGCGTTAGGATGTGCCCATCTCCGGAATTAGAGAGATTCTTGGCTGTGAGACACGTTATTCAATTAGTTTTCATCTATAAACTAATATCTAAAATATTATAGTATGCCTTTTAACAGTCTGGGAGCTTGGATCACTTTTTAAGCCTCATACTTATTTTTGAAGGTTATACTTTCACATTGCCAAGTCTCCAAAAATACTAAGATAATTATCTCATACCTAAAACCAATTAGGAACAATTACCGCTCCTCTATCTTTCTTTGTATTTTGTTTATTTCCTCTTGTTCGTGACCTCTCGTTCGAATACAGTTTCCTCCACAATTATGCAGTTTCGCCCTGTCCTCGATGTTGCCTTCTCTGATAACGTTGCTTCGTTAATTTCGTGCTACTTTCAAAACATTTTGCTTAGTTACTTCTGTGGCTCAGTGCAAGCCACAGGTTAAGAATATTTTTTGCGAAAAACCTGAATAAGAGAATTTTCAATAACAAAGTGGACGGAAGTCCTAAACTTTTTAAGAGACCATCTTTATTGTGCTACTAGAGCAATAACTATAGTAGTTTAATTCTCTTTGTACTATTGTATAGCATCGATACCCACAAGTTTACACTGATAGGATGTAAATTTGTAGGTATTAGCTATGCTACAATAAATAAATTTCCGATCTCGTATTTACAAGCACCGTTCTCAAAAATAACCAAAATTTTCCCACAGGCCGTGGGTCTCTCATCTTCCCGACAGAGGGCGCGACAGGATGGGTGGGCGTCGCAAATGCTACCGTGTGCCTTTGGAACTAATTAATTCGGACCGGACCGGACGGGCCCTGCGGGCGTCCAGCTCCCGGCCTACGCTGCGCCAGCGCAACTGATTGTGACAAAAAATGGAACTCTGTGACTGGATTGTTTATTGACTTTTTATGGAGTCTCTAAACATTTTATGATATTTTAAAATCTTGTTTTTTTTTTTTTTTAAACAAACAAGGATTCTAAATACAACTTACCCAAAAGAACGTTTCGAGACGTATTATAATGAACCGAAAAAAAATTCCGATGCCTCCGTTTCTTAATAACCAACAATATTTACATATCATTACAAAACAAACCAGCTAGAAAATCAAACTACAGTAGAAGTATAAATTATGAACTACACAAATCATCGTTAAACGCTAATGAGACCTACAGTCGGTGCTCTGGCCCTTAAGGGGATACTAGGGCTACAGAGCGCCCAGGAGCAAATCGTTAACCATCAGGAACTAAGGAGCTAGTCATTCATAATTCAGCTTTATATTGGTACATGTCCCGCGGCTAATAGTTATGAGCATTGATTGAAAAATATTACTTAGAGCATCCATTTATTAGAGGACGGACGGATAATGGTTAGTTCAAGCTATCTATGGGAGAACATGAAATGTTAATTTACACAACTTTAAAGTCCTTCTACTATAAAAAGAACCAATTTCTCATTGCGTTAATGCTACATGATGAAAGTACCAGGATCCTATAAATCATTTGAAGCAGAAATAAGACAGCTTTAATTAAAGCAGGCGAGTCATAAAGTCTCCATATCGAGTTGAAACTAATCGAAGCTTGTCATTAAATCGATTATCTTCTTCTTGTTATGATTGAGTGTGAACAGTCTATTACGAGAACCCCTGAATATGGGATCATGATAAGAATCCAGCCAATGAGAGCTGCAAGAGGATGACCAAATAAAATATTGATGGATTGTGTGAGAGAATAAATGAATGAAAGGTGACGGTTGACAGTGGAAACGAAAAGACACGGAAGACACATAAACAGAGTATTCCACCCATCTCTAATTCTAATTCGAAAAGCTAAATCTAACTTTGCCTAACGAAATATACACTTAAGGAGAGATATATGATTTTAGTGACTTTTAAATCTGTTATTACGCCTTCATATAATGCAAGTAAGTTATGTAAAAAAAATATGTTAAAATAGAACGCTTCACATCAATTCTGTATGTGAATATTTAAGTATTGTAGTAACTTTATGAAATAAATTCAGGAAGTAATGTGTACCCAAAGCATAAAAAACAATATTACTTACAAAAAACTTAAGATATTTTCATGTTTTTTTTGTATGAACAGACTATATAGGTCAACGGTGATTATCCGACCCTTAAATGTATTACAAAATCGTGCAAAGTTAGAGGAATTTTCAGCAGTATAATAGTAAAACAACTTTGGTACTAGGAGACTAGGGGCATTAAGGAGATTATAATGTATTCAATTTGCCGTACATGGTGTGGTTATGGAGTGAGCTTTCTTAACACAAGGCTTCATGGCCATGTGTGGTTAGGTTTAGATTACATTAACGGAGTTAGGGCTAAGAGAATTTCGTTAAACAGAGTTATTGATGACATAGTTTAGTAACTACGTTAAAGTACAATGTTTATCATAGTGCCTTGTGCCGATAGCAGTGGGAATAGGATACAGCCTATCTTATCTTAATTAAATAACCACAAACTATGATTATAAGGCTACATAAAAATTTAAACAATGTTAATTAGTTTTAGGGTTCGGGAGTTAAGAACTCAAGACTATAGACTTGTCAAAAATCACCATCAATTAATTACTATTAAGAAAAATGGATTGAAAAACCTCAAATGATGTAGAAGCTGAAACTAATTTGCCCCTAGCGCATCCTCGTAGTATATTCCGTCCCTAATGAAACCAAGCATAAACTAGGCCTTAAGGTCTATTTGGACGCGTTCGTGACTCCCCAGCAATTCCATGTCTATGCCGTGGGAGTCGCCTCGCTATCGACAATATTCCGAGCCATTTCGAATATCGAACTATATTGAACATTTTGGTAAAGCGATTGTGAATATCAACTAGTAATGGTTTTGAAACGACTGGCTCGATTTCAGGTCAGTCTCAGGTCTCAGCTCCTCTGATCACCTAAGCTGATGTTTATATTGGTTGTTTAGTGACATTGGGTTCAAACGCAGTACCATTTTACCTGTATTATTTATCTACTTGGGAAACCTTTCACTTGGCAAATCATAATATGAAGCAGTTTTGAAGATTGTTTTAAAGATAACGCCACGATTGTGTTTTGTTTTTTGACGTGAAAATGTCTTATAAATCGATAAACGCCGGCTGCACGCACGAAAAAGTGTCACGTTCCACCTGTGCCGAGCGCGTAAGCGAGAGCGCGGAACTAGCGATAGAGAGGCACGATCGTCCTAAGCCTTCGGCTTGTGACGCATCTCTCTCTCGTTATAACGTAAAATAATCGTCCGTAAACCGTATCTTTAGCTTCTGAGTTCTGATACTATGTGGAAAAGATGCATCGGTTTACTGCAATTATCCAAATTAAACCGCGGTGTCAAAGTCAAATAATTTATTTCATATAGGCACATAAGAGTCACTTTTGAAGGTCAAACAAGCACGTTAAGAGGCATTTATCAAGATGTTGGTTTTGACTGATCAAGATTTAATTGTCAAAGTTTACTGTAAAAATGAGCTTATCGTTAAAAGTTAAAACCGAAATTAGTATAAATAAAATTCATGATCTTTTTAAACAATCGTTCGATATAGTTAAGATTATATTATATTATAAACAAACATCGTTTCGTCTATGGGGGCCTTTAGATATACGATACCAATAAAGTTTTAAAGTCTTACCGATCGATATTCTAATAAATTACTTTGCTATTAGGTAACACTACCGTACATGGTTAAAGGCACGTGCAGACTGGAGCGATATCGCGATAGTCTGCACGAGCTTTAAAGGCTTTTGTTTATCTAATGTTTACTTTAAATTAGATTGTAAAAGGATATACAAGATGAAATAAAATATGTAGGTACAGTCGCCAGCACACCAGGTTATACTAAACTGTCAAATTTCTCCAAATTATTTTAAACCTTAAAATTTTGATGGTTAACTTCAAAATCGAATAATAAAATTTGACTGTTTATGGTAACTTGTCCTGGCGACTGTGCATGGCGGCGCAGTAAGTGGCAACATCTAGTTTCGATACGAAGTTTCTGGAATTAGAAAAGGTCGGATAAGAGTGACACTGGCTGGTGACAGTCCACAGAACATAATATATACCCTAAAGTGACAGTCACTCTAACAAAGTAACTGTCCACGACGAACTACTATATTCCGGCACAATCCTGATGATATTGAAGCTGCTGAACCACTAATACGATGACCACTTCTGGTAAAGGATATCCTGCGCCGTTATATAAATTAAAATAACTGAATTCAGCCCAGTAGCACTTAGGAAATCCGGTTTCTAAAAACCAGATCTGTTGTCAAACCACTAATAGTATTATTGGCTGTTGTTATTTTGTTTGATCAACCAATTACAAGAGCTTATATAATATTGGATAGGTAGTAAATTTACTGTTCGGAGGACTTGATGGTTTGTTTGAAAAGGTCCCTAAATGCAGCCTAATGACTGCCACCACGACTTCCTAAATTAGTTTTATATAACTATGCGTTCTATACGCCCTTTTTTTTGGGTGGGATTTCATCAAATAACTTCTCCCGCTCTGGGCGGAGCGGGAGATTGTGTCAGACTCTTACTGACTAAAACCCACCCGTATTCCTTCCGTTGCCTATGTTGCCAAGGGCCTCGGTGACCCTTTAGTACCTTCCCGCGACCCCGGCGGGCATCGGCCTTAGTGGACCCCTACATTTGTGCTGACGACATCTCTTTGAGGCACGCGTGGAATACAACGCGCCGTCGACCCGGGCCTGGTCCGCCAGGGATTCCCGACGCCTAGGGCGTCTCCTGCGGCGGCTAGGGGCGAGAGGGCGCGAAATTTGCCTTTCCCTCAACCGTCACGCCTCCTCCTTCGCGAGCATTACTGCTTCGCAGAAGGAGGTGACAGCTGCCCATGCCCTCTCGCTCCGTACCATGGCCTGAACCAGGGCCGGACGCGAGAGATCTCTGCCGTCGATCGCCTGCACGAGGACACGGCGGTGCTCTGCCCAAGCCGAGCAGACCTCCACCGTATGCTCCGTTTGTGTTCTATACGCCCTAAGACAGTATATCGTCGTGAAATAGTTCTGTATTCAAAACATCAAAACCTTTATTGTCTTTTTACAAACTGTGTCAGTCTGCGTCGTCTCTCATCCGCAGGTCTGCTGGAAGAAATTTCTAATGAAATAACCAGCTGCTCTTCAGTCTTCTGTATTTTTCTCTATTAAGTGTGTACATCAATAAATAAACCATCCCTAAAAATCGTTTACCTACTAATTCGCAAAAATAGTAAATATTTAGGAACCACTTGTCCTAACAAATCGCATCTGTTTTCTCGCGTCGCATCCACGGAACCTTTCCGTCCGGCGCGCGCGCAGGCGGCGGGACAAGTTCCACAGGTTGTATGAAACTGGTTTGAATATTCATAGAGTACGAGTGCCAACGGCCGCCACACTATGCCGATGACATAATGAATCCGAATAGATTTATTGGATCCATTCGATATTGACTTTGTTGTGAACTTGTGATTTAAGTGGCAGGAATGTTTTAGTGTTGTAATTCGATTAATTTTATCGATTTTTCGGAGTTAAAAGGTTGTTATGTGGTGTTTTAATTTGTAAGGCAAATAAATTCTTATTTTGTTCGTAAATTATTTTGTGGCTCTATCTAAAACAACGTTTTAATAAATTAAGAATCATCATCTGCCTAGCCTTTTCCCAACTATGTTGGGGTCGGGTTCCAGTCTTACCGGATACAGCTGAATACCAGTATTTTACATGGAGCGACTGCCTATCTGACCTCCACAACCCAGTTACTGGGTAACACGATACCCCTTGGTAAGACTGGGTGTCATACTTTCGAGCTTCTGACTACCCGTAACGACTGTCAAAGATCTACAAATGACAGCCGGGACCAAGGGCTTAACGTGTTTTTTGAAGCACGAAGGGGTCTTGGTATGTAGAGATGGTCACCCATCCACGGACCAACCGCGACAAGCGTACCTTAACCTGATTTTAGTAAATTAAAAATACCACATAATTTTGTTCCTTTCTGATGTTTTGTTAAGGCTTCTACATACTGGCGCGACTTGTCGCGCGACGCGTCGCGTCACAAAGGCACCGCTTGTAGCGCTACACGCGGTGTCTTTGTGTCGCGTCGCGTCGCGCGACAAGTCGCGCCTGTATGTAGGAGCCTTTATCAGACACGAACAATAATAGGTAGTATTTTATACATGTTGCTTTTGTCAAACAAAAACGTACCAATCTTAAAAGAACGGACGAAATATTTGAAAATTTGTTGTATGAAACCAATCAACGTTGTATGAGACAATTTGAACAAACAGGTAGTTACACCTACAAGGTGTGACGTTGTCCACATAATAGTCGTCAGTCAGAATTAAATCGTAATGATTTATTATACGTACAGTCAGGTACCGCAAACTGTAAAATTTTCTCTTTCGATTTTGAACTTAATCATCAACAATTTAAAGTTTAAAATCTTGTGGTAACTTGATGTGCTGGCTGACTGTGCATACATACTCAAATACATCAAGTCAATAAAAAACTTAAGAAAAAAAAACGAAATATTAATAAGTTATTGACATCGATGTTTTATAAACGCTCGCATATTTTTTATCTATTAAGAAGCAAGAGAAGTTAATCAAGTGTACTATCAATTAACTCAATAAATTCTACGATCGCCTTGATAAACCCGCTCTGTCGCCTACTTTCATTTGATAAAACGTCACTTATGAAATTACGATCACTATCAATACTCATTTGACAGCCAATAATGGAGATGTTACCGACAGCTCGAATTAACTATTTCATTTATTATAATATTAACTTTTAAACAAATAAAAAGCAAAATCAAACAACACTTAACAAGATCGGTGTTTTTTTACGTCATTATATAAAGTTAATTTAAAAATAATTAATTGCCCGATTACCGCATCGGGTGTGTTCGTTTTTCGTCGCTCCGTTGTAGGCGACCGGTTTTGCGAAAATACATAAGCGACGATGCGCGGGCGCATGACTCACAACTACTCACAAGCACATGGGCCGGTACTACGAACCAGCGAATTTCGACCATATAAATTATTCTCTTTATCAAGAATTCAAGATCAAGGACTGCAGTCAACTTCGTCAACACGTAAATGTTTTAATTACAAGCAATTTGCGGAACGTGGCGTCATTTAAATAAAAATTACCTACATGAGGAATAATTATTTTTCTCACATGGCAAGAAAACGACTGACGAACTAAATTACTAAATACGCTCGAAAATGTTTGACTAATATGTTAATTCTTTGTTTTAATGTTAATAAGTTGAATTGATTAAGTTTACTAAAAACTACCTAACGCAAAATAGGATATAACTAACCAATTACTAACCTAGGTACCTACAGGCAACGAAGAAAATAATCAATAAATTAGATAACACCGTAGCAATCAATGATATTTAAAACTATAGATACGTTGTCCGCACTCTAAAATGACAACATGAAATGAAGCCAATTGGCCACATCGCGCTTAGTTACGCACCAACCTGTCGCGCGACACTACGTTTGTTTTTAATTTATATTGTGTGTGTAAACCTGTGCAAAACATATCAAAATCTAAATCAAAAGTCATTTATTCAAACTAGGCTGAAAATCAGCACTTTTCGAACGTCAAAGTTACATAAGACAGTCCCCCAAAAATGCCCGCCCTTCACCACTTCCTAGTGCTTTAGCTGGGAAGAAGAAGTGGTGGAACAAACTCCCCAGCAGCACATCTGTCTGTTTAGTTATATAAACCCGACTGTATACAAATCGTATGCAAAGTAATTAACATTACGAAACACAAAAACATTGGATTCAATTACACACTTGCCATATGTTAGCTAGCACACGCCAGTATAAAAAAAACATGCCGTCGTGTGTTTTCAGACGATTTACAAATTATACTCCAAAAGTTAAAACAAAAACGTGTCATTTCATGCGTAAGTTCAAAAAAATTGACTATTACTTATCCTGTGACTTAACTGAAAATGTATATTTATCTCCCTCTAGCAACAGGCATCCCGCCGTACGGAGTCATATTTTCTTTCCCTTTCTTCACGCGTATAAGTAGCTATCTAGTAATTTCGCCGTTTTTAGGCGCCGCGATGTTGGTTCATGACGTGTCTATATATAATACGTCATTGGTAGCAATTGACCAAAGAAACGATGGATGGACTGTGTGAAAGATGATATGGCTAGAAAGGGGGTGACTACCGAGATGACAACTAATAGAGAAGTATGGAAGAAAGGGACATGTTGCGCCGACCCCAAATAAATTGGGATAAGGGCAGGAGAAAGATGATGAACACCGTAGCAATTGCAAAAATACCTACAAAGTAATTGCACGTAATAATATGCAAACATTGCTCTATTGTGCGCTCGCTCCGGTTACAGTTACTGAACGAAAACTGCGGAAAAACTAGCAAAACATACAAGTTATGTGATGTCACTGATGATAGCGATTAGCGTGGAGACCGCGTATCGGCCGGCATGCGTTGTGTGGGACGGACCAGATGGGACAGACTGGATGCGGAAGGCGGAGGACAGGGTGTTGTGGCGCAGCCTTTTTTTTTTTTGGGTGGGAAATTATCAAATAACTTCTCCCGCTCTTCGTGTCAGACTCTTACTGACTAAAACCCACCCGTATTCCTTCCATTGCCTATGTTGTCAGGGGCCTCGGTAATCCTTTTGGACTTTCACGCGACGCCGGCCAGCATCGGCCCCAGTGAACCCCTACACTTGTGCTGACATCTCTTTGAGGCGCGCGTGGAATAGAACGCGCCATCGACCCGGGCCTGGTCCTTATCGGACGGCGAGCTACCCATTGCTCACCGTCCGCAAGCCCGCGCCTACGGTGGCCGGAAATCCACCCGGGATTCCCTACGCCCAGGCCGTCTCTTGCAGCGGTTAGGGGCGAGAGGGCGCGAAATTTGCCTCATCCTTCGCGAGCTTTACTGGGAGAGGCCTATGTCCAGGTGGACTGCAATAGGCTGAGTTGGTTGATTGATTAACTGATGATAGCTCATGATTTGCTTCGAACCTGGCCGCATAGATATGTGACATTTTCAAATCATATGAACTTTCAAAGTCTTTGACATCACTGACTTTGGAGGGAAACCAGCAATGAGCAAGCGTGATGAGATGAAAACTTTGCCTTTTAGTGGCACAATCTTCTTACTTTTAATCGGCATGCACTAGGTATGCGGGGATTTTTGAGACGGGCTACTAAGGGCAGGTACCTTAACCATGGTAGCTACAGACAAATTGGTAGTCATGGGGCCGACAGAAGTGAAAACTTAAGGGGACTACAAGACCTAAACGCAACACAACAAAACTTTTATAAGTTTTATAATGCTTTAAAGTATATGATCCACTGCAAAATCAGAAAAACAAATCAAGCTGTAAGCAAAATCAGAAAAATATATAATATTCTTAAAGATATTGGTAGATAGTATGTTGAAAACATAATATAACTAATTTGATACGATAGAAAAAAATCACGAAGATACCTCTAAAAATTTCTTTTAACGATTAAAAACCATAATAATATACATGCAAGCATTCTGATTTTTTGTTAGATTATTCTACAAGCAACATATTAGCATATAGTGTTTTATTTTTTTTATACATTCTATAGCTTTTTGGTAAATCGATAATTGCTTCATATTTTGCAATAAATTACCAGCGTTGTATCTTTCAACTTTTTCAAAATTTCACTCAATCGCGAGCGAGGCTGACTGTCCTGACTCCTGGGTTCACCCGACTTACGTCAGAGGTAACACTTTGACCTTGACCAGGCCTAGCGTAGTACGGAAATTAAATAGAATAAAGCTGACAACACCCAAACCGCGGTCATTGTCAGATTGCATAGAAAAGAAAGAGAAGCGCGAAGACACAACGCTTGTAATTTATTGCAAAATATGAAGCAATTATCTATTTACTCAAAATTGAATTGAGTAATCGAAAATAAAAAACAACCAAATTCTGCATTCAAATAAGACGTTTTTGTTATTCATTAAATACGTAACGTATGTTTATATTTAATACAGATATTTTGGATTAGAACTCAAGGTAAGAGGTTAGTTTAACGTTAGTTTGTATCGAGATTTTTTTCAAAACCTGTTTTGCTAACAACCAAGTTCTGGGAAATATGTTCAAAATTAACATATATTTTTTCCGCTACCACAAACTATACAGATTTGGCAATATTTTTCTTAAGAGAAGCCTATTTTGGTAAATTGGGTATTGTCAGCGCC
Organism: Atethmia centrago; assembly: GCA_905333075.3. Classification (NCBI taxonomy): domain Eukaryota; kingdom Metazoa; phylum Arthropoda; class Insecta; order Lepidoptera; family Noctuidae; genus Atethmia; species Atethmia centrago. The sequence goes on from HG995375.1 coordinate 7,289,264, forward strand.
TTACCACTGACGTGCGGCCTACTGTACATTTACGAATCGCCACTCGTTGAGTCTATTTCAATGCACGCCTGTGCGACAATTACAGGCCTAAATTGTTATTATACAGGGTGTCCCGTAAAGAGTAGATAACCTTGAAATAGCATATAATAGACCTTATGGCCGTTCTAAAAAATACAAAAAGATAAATCCTAAGTAGCACCTGAAATACGATTTTTTTTAAACGAATGGGCAATTCCTAATCGCATCATTTAGTGCCTCTCTGTGATAATAATAACCGATGGAATTCATTCATTTGTGGTCGTGGTGAAGAAGAATCCTAACTAATATTATAAATGCGAAAGTGAGTTTGTTTGTTTGTTACGCTTTCACGTTAACCAGCTGAACGGATTAGCTTGAAATTTGGCACATGGGTAGACTATGACCCGGAGTAGGACATAGGATACTTTTTATCCCGATATTACCTCGCAATCGAGACTTATTTGGGGGTAAACCGCGGGGCGCAGCTAGTCTAAAATAAGGTATAACAAGTTAGTTAAAAATCTTAGGTACTATTTGGGATATATTTTCAATGTATTTTTTTTAGAACGGCCATAATGCCCATTATACGCAATTTCAAGGTTATCTATTATTTACGGGACACCCTGTATGTATATGTACAAATGAGTCAGGTGGCGTCCACGGGTTATTACTCAGTGGGTTGACGCGACGCGACAGGTTAAACGAGTTCGTTTCCCTCCCGGACGCGAAACGAGTCGCATTAGGGTTCCTTTGCGTTTTATGTGAATACGGGAGCCAATAGCCAACGCTTTTGTGAGAAGAAATGGGAATGAAAATTAAATATTTGGATGCTGTATTGACCTAATTATTCTTGAAAGATGAAACTACAGAAGCATTTTTCTGTGTTCTTCTGAACTTAAATGGCCTTAAAAGAGCCTTCCTTTAAGGCCATTTAAGTTCAGAAGAACACGCATTTTTTTTTTGCCATTTCATACAGGGGAAAAAACACAACACAGGAAACAAACACAGGAAAAAGAACTAGCTATTTTGAACACAGCCTTGTCTTCAAAATAGATAGTTCTTTTTTCGTGTCTTCAAATCTAACGGTTTTCATTATAAATTGGTATTGATAATAAATAGTACTTAATTCGCCAATCTATGTTTGGAAATGAGCTACTTACAAGCTTCGAAAAATATACTTTATGAAATTGAAACCTCTTTTGTCACTTAATTTGACGACATTCCAAATATTTACAATATTGTAAACGACCGGTAAGTAATATAGAGTTTTTACGACACACATATTAACATAATCCTACTTTACTTATATCGGAACGAATAGATAGACAAGTTACACGGAGGAAGCTTTTCATCGTCTGTCTACATTCGACTTCTACAAGTTTGTAAAATGTTACAGACGTGGGAATTATTGCTTGTATACAATATTTATGATTATTGATATTTTAAACAGATGCCAATGCGTTATTTGATAGGTGAAAGTTTTCACTGTTAGATTGATGTTTTTTTTTTATTTGTACCCGTTTATGTTATTACTAGTCATTAGCATAAAGTGTCTACGCCTAATAATGGTCAGACTGTCAAAATTAACGCTGTGTATTGATAGAAACATGCTACCTTATACGGGTGTATGTTCAATAATGATAATGTACTTACTCGTAAAAAAACTACTTACTGACGTAATGTCTGTTACATTCCGAACAACATTAATTATCGACCAATGCATACATTTTTTAAGTGTCTAAAATTAACAAATAATGTCGTTTAAAGATCGGGTAATCTACGTTGACCTTGGCTATAAAAATACGCATCGCGCTCACGCCGCGCCGCCGCCGCCGCTCGGTCTCATAGGGAATATTTATTTTTAATAACGAAAATATAAAAATTTGAAAAAAATCACACAGACAATAGAATGGTCTGTTCATATAAAAAAATCATGAAAATATAAAAAAAAAATCATGAAGATATCTAAAGTAGTTTGAAAATAGTATTGTTTTTTTATGCTTTGGGTAGACATTACTTCCTGAATTTATTTCATAAAGTAATTTACTACAATACTTAAATATCACAAATTAAACTCATGCCTTCTTCCCATGGGTGTAGGCAGTAACTAAACTATAGAACGCCACCTGCTAGGTACATTCCTTACATACCTACTCCTATTAAATATACACATATAGAATTGATTTGTATCCTACCTACATTTTTCGCATAACTTACTTGCATTATATCTATGAAGACGTAATAACAGATTTAAAAGACACTAAAATCATATATCTGCGCCTTAATCTAATATAAGCGTTATTTCAAGCAGCCTCATAAACGATTTATATTTAACTTATTAAACAGGCAACTTATTGAAAACTATCAATCGATCTCTCTTAAAAAATAACCATTGCCTTTTCATAAAATGGCACTTCCACCGACCGGTTCAGGTCGACCTCGTAACTTTGCCGATCGGTTTTCATAAATCGTCCATGTAAATGGCTATGTGTAATTAGTAATAAATGTAATTTAATAGATAACAGGCTGGTCTTGAGTTATTATGTCACTCGTTTATGATGCTGTTTATGCTGCATTAATAAAACATTTTTAATACTTTCCTTTAGATTTAATTTGCAGGGTTTTAAAGTTTAAGTTTATGTTCTTGAGAAAAGTTTAAGTTTTGTTTTTGACAGATTATAAATGGTAAATTCAATTTTTATGACAGCAAAAATAGTAGTCGTTCGCTTTATAAAGCTTTATGACTTACAGAAAAATAGAGTCAAGCCTCAAAATCTTGAATTAACAGTGAAGAAAAAATAAGTTCTACGTATTTTTTTTTGAACATTCATGGGTGAAAAACTTTAAAACACTTCAATTTTAAACTCCATACATATCAATTTACCACTTCTCCTAAATCTATCCATTCATCACGGACAATCCTTGTTTATATATTTGACATACCAACTACTTGTTGATCCGGAAACCATAAGGAATTATTATGGATATAGATTTCTCTTCCCCTGCAGTGCTCGAGGTAAGGAAATGGCCACTTGTGCCTCATTAACATACCGGTACCATCGCCAGTTAATGGCCCATCAATCATCGGTTTATGAATATATTAATGATCTGTTGAAGTTAGTTTTCATGTCTAATGTTTGAGTTTAGTCAAACAAAACTTTTTAGGCGCTAGAATTTCTAAAGATTCGTGAATGTGTTTGCATTCACCATTGGCAATCGACACAGGCACACACCTACAAGCGGTCGCTACACCGTTTTTTTCGAATGGAAATCAAACTTGCAACTCGTAGTTCAAAAGTCAATCACCGAGTCTCCGCGGTAGCACAAGTCAACAATACAGGGAAACCCAAGTTTTTTCTATCTCATGTTTAAGTAAGTAATTTAAATCATTAATCAAGCAGTGTAGCTAAATGATTTGTTGGTTACATCTTCAGTTGACACCTAAATAATCAGTTTGATGACATCAACTCCACGAAATGAATCATTGTTAGGTATAGCTTATTAATTACTCTCGATAAGACAAGTGTGTTGGTGATGACATTAATATGATTTGATTCATGTTTTGATGCTCTTGTCGCCTTTAAAAGTGGATTTAAGGATCCACTTTTATGACAAGAGTCAAATTAGAGCAAAATGTCATAAAATGGAGCTTATTTATTCAGAGAGAGAGTAAATATCACTCCATAGTTTTCTTAAAAATCATCTAGTTTTCGCATTTTCATTGAAAAATCAACATGCACCACGATTTACCGCCTCTACAATGACTTGAAGAAAAAAGTGGCGTCTGACAAAATTCACTAGCTCAAAGCTACGTCACTAAGCAACACGAGGTCAAAGGTGCACGCTGCGTCGATATTTTTCTGACGCAACCAGATAATTGTCCGTAGACAGTTTGACAGCCCAACCGTGCGGTATGTGGGTGTGTGTCGCTGCCTACGACATGTTAAAAAACCCACCCAGTTAGAATTCAAAGATTTGTTTTCCTTTAAGTGATTTGAACTATCAGATTTGCATTCTGTTGCATTTGAATTTTCGAAAAAGCAATTTTTTAAGTTGGAATATGGTCGCTGAACTTACAAAATCGTTAAGTTTGGAAAAAAAAACAATCTCAGCGAATTTTGAAAAAAGAACTCTTGTTAAAACATTCGAGCGCGTTCCTGTCACTTACAAAGATACCAAGCCTGCCACGTAAACCGCAATAAAACAATAAAACTAACGCACTTCACGCGTAATGTGGGGCACTAATGAACTGAAACATTAGCGTTTTGGGGAACACATTGGCCGAATGCACGTAATGGTAATGGCCGCTCGACAGCGAGGCGTGAGAATAACTGCTAACACACACATTACTGATTATCTACAGAGCATTAATGTGCCTCGTTCACATTTTATTTTACCCACAATTAATTTAAAATAAACTTTAAGTGATATCGGTTGCTTTCATCTTTTAAAAATAGCATCAGTCACTCATAAAAGTGATTTGCAAAATTAACGGTTTGGTTGAAGTAGTAACGTTAGATTTTGATGACTTTCGCATGGGTTACAATAGTCGGCAAACAAGAAACAAACGAATAAGTAAACAGGAAACTTCCTCTAACTTTCTCGTATAATAGAAAAATGATACCTTATAGGCAATTTCAACGATTTACGACATGAACAAGCTTTGCCGTTTGTTCGAACCTTGTTTAGTTTCTGTAGAACAATAATAATGATTAAAAGTAATTAAATAATTAATTGACTGTAAAATATTAATTACGTACCTACGTTTTATTAGTTTCCCATGCTTTCACTATCAGTCATCAACTACCATTCCTGACTCTGATTATTGATTGAATGTTTTTTAATGTGCACTGCACGACCAAACTTTATTTACCGTGTGCCATACTCATTAAACTGCATAAGATGCAATATTCATTTAAAGGTAACCAAGGCGTGCCTGAACGAAAGCCAGCTCCGGAAGCCATGAACTTGGAGACAAGCCGACAAGCCGACCGGTACTGATACCGGTGTACCGGTGCGACAGGACGACTCGTTTCCAAACGGAACAACCAATTTCGAACGCCCGTCAGTCCGGTACTGACTATCGATATCGAAATTTACCTGTTGAGTCACATCACTAGCACTAAAAATAAAGCATGGTACATACAGGCTGTAAACAAGGCGATTATAAAATAAAAATTTATATAAGATAACTGGCCATGCAGAATACAAGTATTTTTATAGAAGACAAGAAAAAATGTATCCATCTACAAGTAGGTATAATAAAAATGAAATGCTGTTCGTTGTAAGCGCAACACGTCAGAACGGCTAGACCGATTTGGCGAATTTTTGTTTTAAAACGTTCATAATAGTGCGAATCAGGTTTCTACAGAAAAAAAAATCCAAAGTTGACAGACAATTGGAAAATTTGGGAATGAAAGTGCATTTTCTATTGGAATTTTGTATGAATGCATTTAAATTTCCGGTCTGGTCAGCTAGTAGAGGATAAAATGGATTTAGAACGAGAATTGAAGTACGAGTATGTCGATCACACCATTCTCTTTTGTGCAACCTATGGTTCTCAGGTAAAATGCCATTCTGACTTTCTTAACATAGCTACGTAACTACGACTGTCTATCAAGCTGTTACCCTTTTCTGCACTAAATCAAATTATAACTGCCTTGTTAGTCTTGAGAACGAAGTTTATTAAATGAGCTGAAAGCTTTGTAAGCAAAAACCATAAGAAGCTGGTGTATAACCTGATTTATTATCATGTTGTTTCGACTAAGATGTTAGTATTATTAAGGCCTAAGCTAAGTTAAGGCGGCAAAATGTAAAATATAAGTTGCTGGCAGATACGGGCAGGGAAAACTTAATAAGTGGTTGATACAACCAAATATAACAAGTTATGTATACAATAAGTTACTGTTTATTTGTAAGTGTATTGACACCAAATTACTTTTAGTTGGCATCACGTAATATATTATTTATTTGTAGTGTTAGTTTAAGTTAGTAAATGTATTATGATAATATTAAAAGTCATTTTAGTAGCGTTAAAACTACGTTATTTGGTATTAGTAAGTATCTACATTGTTAGTCATAGGGTTTTACATCTACAAATACTTATCATCTAAACATTGCCTAAGAAACGAGCGGCTTCCTGAATATATCAGCGTTTTCCTTCCATCACGTGCCAAAAGATGCGCTACGTTGTGGGCTTTTCCGAAAGGGTATTGCACATTAGAACACTCAAATTCTTCTCTCATCATTACAAAATATTCACACGGCTGTATGATTACCATCGAAATAACAAAATTTACGCGTGGGCGAGTAATTGGTGTGCCCACGACTTTTTATTTGATTGACCTGACCTTTATTGCAAACGGTAAAAATTGAATACGTCTTGTTTGGAAGTACGCGTTTATGGCAACATCGGAATATCTGTCATTATCATTTGAAACTGGAATTGACGGATGGTAATGATGTCCCATGAACTTATGGTAGATGGCTTTCTAACGGTGCCCACGGGAATATTTTTAATAAGTTTGTCCTATTCAATACTAAGGGCCAAACGGCTTATAATGAATACAATATTCACGTAATTTTTTAAATTACAAATAGGGTAAAAAAACAAGCATGATCATCCTATTTTCGGGTAAAATCTTCAACAGCAGAATAAATAGGTCTGAGTTAATCGATTGAATGAGACTTAACGAGTGAACAACCCATAATAACTATGGTTTATTTATAGTTACTTGTATAACACACAATTCTTACAGCAATTAATTAGTTATACATAAATCGAACACGTATGGTCACGTACGCATAACGTAGCTAACGGTACCTAACTAAGGAGAAAACATAGTTGGTTACAATCACAACTACAAGTTACGGTATTGTGATGAAAGAAAAATTAATAATACAAATAAATACGGATTTTGTAATTAAAATTTATCAATGAGGGTTTTCTGAAATGATTTTCAGTAGGTAGCACTGTAGCAGCACTGAGACGTCAGGTTCGGGCACCTGTCAAAAATGTCAAAGCGCATAAATTTTCTTTAGTCGTGACTGAATGATGAACGAATGACTGAAACGAATGAGGAAGGTCATCTTATTTTTATATTCATTGTCGAAATGGAAGACCCCTTGACAAAGTAGCACCAACTGGTGGCGCATTATTTCGCGGCGGTTTACAGATTAAGGTTTACAGATAGCGGAAGATTTACCTTCTTCTGCGAAGCAGTAATGCTCGCGAAGGAGGAGGCGGGACGGGTGAGGGAGAGGCAAAATTTCGAGACCTCACGCCCCTAGCCACCGCAGGAGAGGCCCTGGGTTTCGGGAATCCCAGGCGGATTTCCGGCCACCGTAGGTGCGGGCTTACGGACGGTGAGCAAAGGGTAACTCGCCGTCCGATAAGGACTCAAGGAGGTCTTGTGTTCCACGCGCGCCTCAAAGAGATGTCGTCAGCACAAGTGTAGAGCTATGGCCTGCCGGAGTCGTGGGAAAGGGATACCGAGGCCCCTGGCAACAAAGGTAACAATATTATTATTATTAACGGAAGGAACACGGGTGGGTTTTAGTCAGTAAGAGTCTGACACACCCTCCCGCTTCGCCCAGAGCGGGAGAAATTATCTGATAATTTCCCAACCCAAAAAAAGATAACGGAAAATAGAAAACATTTTTCCGCGTTCTGTAAACCTGTTTCATGTAAAGCTTTGGTTTCCTAAGAAACCGGTGAACGGCCACACAATAACGGCTGTCCAAGTACAGAGCGTTTTTGAGACCATACTGTCAAACACTGCTGAAAATGACAGATTTTCATGACGGAACCGCTTTTCTAGAAAACCAAATCTTAAGTAAATAAATTGTTAAGTAATAGTGATGTCAATTAAAAGCTGGGAATGCCATAACCGTTAATAGGGTGAGCTACTCATTGCTCACCGTCCGCAAGCCCGCGCCTACGGTGGCCGGAAATCCGCCCGGGATTCCCGACGCCCAGGGCGTTTCCTGCGGCGGCTAGGGGCAAGAGGGCGCGAAACATGCCTTTCCCTCAACCGTCCCAGTAATGCTCGCGAAGGAGAAGGCGGGACGGTTGAGAGAAAGGCATGTTTCGCGCCCTCTTGCCCCTAGCCGCCGCAGGAGACAACCTGGGCGTCGGGAATCCCGGGCGGATTTCCGACCACCGTAGGCGCGGGCTTGCGGACGGTGAGCAATGGGTAGCTCACCGTCCGGTAAGGACCAAGCCCGGGTCGACGGCGCGTTGTATTCCACGCGCGCCTCAAAGAGATGTCGTCAGCACAAAGGTAGGGGTCCACTAGGGCCGATGCCTGCCGGGGTCGCGGGAAGGTACTTATGGGTCACCGAGGCCCCCACAACACAGGCAACAGGAAGTAATACAGGTGGGTTTCAGTCTGTAAGAGTCTGACACACCCTCCCGCTCCGTTAATAGATGTCATCGCCACTTTAGTTTTTGACTAAACCAAATTGCGATTTCTGCAAATTGCAATAAAAATACAAGAACGGTGTCAAACATAGCGTAGTTTGTTATCCATCTTTTGTTGATATTGATATAATTATCCTGCTAGAGTTACAGAAACACAGCAAAATAAAAACTACGGAAGAAATCGCTTCTATGTAAAATAATACCTCAGATACTTGATTAAAAAGCATACAATAGTTTCCAGGAATATGGTAACATTAACTTAGTGTAATGCTTATTCCCACGTGTATACGTTTAGGAGCGCGGGCGCATAAAAATGAGCGGGTCGTGAACTCGCTCGAATGACGACACTCTTGCAAGCGACAATACAGTTATACTTAAGTAGTTTTAGTGTTAAAAATGCATTAGGTAGGTACTCAGCTATTCTCGTTCTAGGAAAGAATGGAATAGTCACTTTTCTCCGTATTCGGTAAGTAGTTTCCAAAGGATGCACTTACCAAAATATTGATGGTAAACATATTTGCGAATTCTGAAACAAAAGAAATCAGATGGTTAGAACAATTTTATACTTACACAATTTTGAGCACCACCATCTTACCAGGCACCATCTTACTAGGACACCAGCAGTGGCGGCGAAACCTCTTATACCAAATTAGCCCCATATTTTTTTTTTGTTGGGAAGTTGTCAAATAATTTCTCCCGCTCTGGGCGGAGCGGGAAGGTGTATCAGACTCTTACTGACAAAAACCCACCTGTATTCCTTCCGTTGCCTGCGTTGCCAGGGGCCTCGGTAGCCCTTTAGTACCTTCCCGCAACCCCGGCAAAATTAGCCCCTGCCTCGCGTAGGTGCAATGGTGACATGTAAAAACATCGATATTTCTGGCCTATATCTACATACAGCTATGTTACATACACATTACATAACATCACGCATTGTTTCCCCGTAGGGTTGGGCAGAGGTGTACCTGTAGTACACCCGCATTTCGCCAGTTATGTTTAAGTCCCATTTAATAGGAGGCGACCCTATTGCCACCAACCACTTCCAGATGGAAAAACCCAATGACACTTTGCCCGACCCGGAAATCAAACCCAGGACCTCATGCTCAGCAGTAGCGCTTGCTACCACTAGACCAGCGAGGCAGCTTACTTAAATGTTTATAATCACATAAACCTTCCAGAATAAATTATCTATGTAGATGACGGTGGAAGCCGTATCAAATCCATTGTGAAGTTTAGAAGAACTAAGCGTTCACACAGACAGTCACGAAAAGCGACATTGTTTTATGAATCAAAGACTTTCTTAAGGCGCTGACAACACCTAATTGACCAAAATAGGCTTCTCTTAAGAAAAAAATTGCCAAATCTGTATAGTTTGTGGTAGCGGAAAAAATATATGTTAATTTTGAACATATTTCCCAGAACTTGGTTGTTACCAAAACACGGTTTGAAAAAAAATCTCGACACAAACTAATGTTAAACTCACCTCTTACCTTAAGTTCTAATCCAAAATATCTGTATTAAATATCAACATACGTTACGTATTTAATTAACAACAAGAACGTCTTATTTGAATGCAGAGCTTGGTTGTTTTCTATTTTCGATTACTCAACTCAATTTTGAGTAAATAGATAATTGCTTCATATTTTGCAATAAATTACAAGCGTTGTGTCATCGCGCTTCTCTTTCTTTCCTACGCAATTTGACAGTGACCGCGGTTTAGGTGTTGTCAGCGTCTTAAAGGCTCCTGCAGACTGGGGCGATATCGCGGGCGCGGCAGGCATATTGCTGCCTGTCGCGCCCGCGTTATCGCACCAGTGTGCACGAGCCTTATTGTTATGTCTTATGTGTATCAAGTAGGAAAAGCGTCCATGTTGATAGATCTATATGTTTATGTGTGTGTTTAGTTTGTAATTGGCTTTGCCATTTTTCAATAAAATAATGAGACAAGAACGAGACCCTTTCAAACTAGCATTCCACTTTCCGCTTGAATGACATAAAAGTAAGAATTGTTGATGATTATTACTTTAGCATAGGACACAGGTGCAGTAGGTACTCGTACCGTACCGTTTAGTCTATGTTACGACTTTCTTATTCTATGGTTTTGGTTTGAGAATAATTCTAAGTAGATACCGTTTAGCAATTAGTATGGTGCATTTAGTAACAAAGTAGGAGATCTTTGCAACAGATGAGTGTTCATTGCAACTAAGAACGGAAGAAAGAAGGGTATTTAACTAAATCTTAGTTGTAAATAGTTAAAGTTATGTTATGTGGATTTCCCTGTTTATACCAACGCAATTAATGATTAATGTTCTCATTTGAATTCGCAATATTCGTCAACACACAGCCACTATTCAGTGTCAAGCGAATGTCAAATTGCTGTCATCTAATTTTCATGTCGCAGCTTGACTTGACACTTCAACAAGTTTTATCGATAAAACGATAACACAACAACACTTTGTATTCCCATCTCTAACAACTTTCGATTCTGCATCGATCATTTAGAATCGGCGTTTGAGCAAAATCACGTGCACAATTCGAAATTTTCCGATTACGAAACGATTGGATCCGATTAGACTTTCACTGCACGAAATTAGTTGAAAATTTTCTCCGATATCCATCAACTTTTGCGTTGTAACGAATGCAGGTAGACGGAAAAAGAAAGTTGACGTCATAAATGCAATATCTCTATTATTGGACACGAATAAATGCAGCGGCTTATTTCTTTTGTGTAGAATAACATACCATTAATAACTTTCTACAAAACAAACATTCAAATAAGTATTTGTTTCGTAACATTATTAAGTAGCACTTATTACGATGAAACAAGGTTGTAAATACGCTAATCCCTAATAATAATCTTGTTTTCATAAATCAATAGGTAATAAAAAAACAAAGCTCACCCGGATTAAGTTCTCAAATAAATTCCAACGTTCGTCCTAGACATCGGCACATTACTCCACGATTGGTGCTATCACAACACCTGTCAGCGCCAGCATGACTGGTCGTAGTCACGCATCGTGCTGCCTACCTCTAATGCAAATCAAGGTCGTGAACCCATCCGATGTATGGACCGGCCATGTTTAATGCACGGATTAGTTAGTGATGGATAAGAAGCGGCTAATAGAACGACGTTGTTGAGTTGATGTATTAGGTGCTAGGATCAATTTGTCAACGTTTCTCTTTATGTTGTTTTAATTATGGAGTCGAATGTTTTCTTGATATAATCTGACGTTTGAATTAATGTTGTGACACGGTTAGATGTTTTGAACGTTACAATCATGTAATTTATTGCTTGGTTTTGATTTGTAGGAAAACAAGCTACTATTAAAATATAGGCACACAGTTTTTCACTTATTGATCTTAACTTACAATGATGCAAGATTAATCTTAGTGGAATAAATGATAATTCTGATAATATGACTAGGAAGAAGAAGCGATCATGCAACAGGACGCGCCACGAAACTGACAACATCGACACGACTATCTTGTACTTACAATCTAAGATCAACACTCCTCTTAAATAGCTTACGGTACATTCATACGCCAATTATTTTATTAATTAAACATCTGCCGAAGGCGATAACACATTGATTCAGGCTTAATGTCACAAATTGTGAGTAGTATCTTGATCAGCATTTTCTCGTCAACTGACTTCGAAGAAATGTATGCAATTTGGCTGCAATCAATCACTTGACGATTGATATTGGACGTGGGCATTTTTTCGGAAAAATATGGCCGTCTGTCAGTCTTAAATACATAAAATTACCTGCCAAAATTCGTTATTCATTTATTATCAGAGCTTGGATAATAAATTAATAATATAAGTATCACCTTTCGTGCCAAAGAAAAGAACGTAACGTCGTGGTCAGAATATGCTAGGCATTCTTTGCCTAATGTCTCAGACTACCAGTCAATAAAGTTCATTGATCTATCCTTTTTTTAAAGAAAACCCACCGCCCATACATGACAAACAAACAAAAAACATAATCTCTCGTATGTATGTAGGTGTTGAGTAAGAACCTACATACGTGAAACCTCAATTATACTGTATGCAGCACAGATAACGATTAGCAATAGGTATAATGTTGAGAAAATGTAAAACAATACAATTATTACAGTAGGTAATATACGAAGTTGCGCATCTTGTTTTAAAATGATTTATGTGAGGTGGGCTGACACCTCCTGCTGGGTTACTGCAAAATTATGGCTGATAGCTTTATCGAAGTAGACAGTTATGTGTTTATTATATATTAAAAAGCTTTAATTGTCTACATAGGTGGAACAGGGGAGGAGCTTAGGAGAGCAGTACAGCCCAGAACAATAATAAATCATTTACTCGTTCAGACAAGATTAACCTCTAGCATTCTGGCAGATCGCAGCAAAATAAAATATAGGCTACACCGAATCCAACTTACTTTTCACTTGAACAACGGGAGAATTCCACAATAAAAAAATTGAAACGTCATTGTGACAGCTGTCATCCCAGACAAAACATAAGGCAAAACAAAAGTATAATCCGTTCATTTGTAGTTCCTCGCGTATTCTGACAATCAATCACTTGGCTCGAAAGTCTTGAAACCACTTGGAGGTAATCTTCCCGAAGCGTGTGAATGCGGTCACGATGTTGCTCGGAGGCGGTCTATATTTTATGGTCGGTGTTGCAACTCTATGGGAAACGTACCAAAACGATGAATGATTAGAACGTTTGCTGTTTCCAATTTCGAATATTTCGAATGTAACCGTTTTAGATATGCCTTAAGGACTTGTCTGATAAATTGCGGCGATGTAAAATTGGTACACCGACCAATTATAGGGACAGTTATAATTTGACATAACGGAACGAATGAGTCACCAAAACAAATGAAAGATATAAATGCACAAACACATCGCATTAACAAGACATATCATTAGGAAATTGTAAAATAATCAACGACAAAGGGAAAATAATAAATTCGTAATCACAGGCTTGTAATAAGCAGAATTGCCATTTTACAACCAATCGAAGATTTAACCAGTAAAACGTTTTATTCGCAGTCTAATTATTTATAGATCTCAATAACATCAATTATGGCATGTTATTATTGTTACTGAATCATACATCCTGAGATCAAAATAACAGGCAGGATGTTACGACCACATCCGCGCTGGCGACCAAAATTAAGTATACAATTACAATACATCCATGGCATACATTTAAATTGGAAATGTGAAATTATTAACGCTTTACTTATTCGGATGAGGCGTTAAATAGCTCTTGAATAATAAAAGTTGACAGCTGCAGCGTCTCGCTGTCAATTTATAATGAATTAATCAGAACTTCTTTTATAAAGTCTTCACAAAAGTTGATATGAATGGTTTGATCATTAATTGTCAAATGAGCGCAGTACGTAATGGTTTATAGGACAGGAGACTGGTTCATAGCCTCGCGGGGTCAGGCCACGGTCTGTGCGTGCCAAGTCCGTGAGGCCAGGCCGAAGATGTACGATCACTGTCGACACGACGCGGATATACGATGCGAGGCGAGAAACTACGACTAGCACGCAAGGACTGCATGCACAGGGCCGAATTTGAATTGGTAAGAGGTGCATTACTTACATCAATCCTCGATACGGTTTTAAAGTGATGTGTTGACAGAAAGTACAGGTTGGGAACGTGAAAGGTTTACTGTCTATTGAATCTCATCTTATGAAGAAGGAGTTAACTATGGTTAGATTTAAGGTCTGCCTGTCGACAACACTGCTTTTTTGACTTGCTTTTTGCTATGTTATTAATGGGTTAAACGTCCATTTTGGATTTATTTATTTAATTTCGTGAAATATCGCACCAGGGGTCTATATTTCTAACTTGCACATCGATTTTCGTATCAGCTCTGCAGTTAAAATATTCATTCCGAGTCGTAAATCTTAACTCTTCGTTTTCGCAGCCATCTAATTCCAACTTGCATATCGATTTTCAATGTACCCCGTTTAATATGGGCTGTCCTTTCTCCCGTCAGGGGACATTATGTACGGCAGCAACGTCATCACTTAGCGTGCATCCGGCATGCACCTCGCACGTCCGAGTGCGGCCCTGGCAGTCACGTCCATAGACGAACGAGCGCGCGAACGCGATTGAGAGCATTTTGACTCCTAAATGAGTTCGTTCACACGGCTTAGGTTCATGGTCGACTGTCTCTGTTAAGGATTCTTATGTAGGATGTACTGCTGTATAATTGTGACTTATTATAGTCATTAGTGTTGTATATTTATGATTGTAATTAGTGTTCCCATTGTTTATTTCCTTGCCGATGTGACTATAGAAACTAACTATGAATTGCTAATCTCGTGTTAGTTATATAATCAGCATAATCAACCTATAATGTTGCCGGCTAGCTAGGCTAACAAGTTAAAAACATTATACCTACTATTTTTGTTAGCCTAATCGAAAATAAACAATGGTTTTGACACGGTTATACGAGTATTATCAAGAACTCTCTTTTGACTTTTCCCTAAACTTGTCAAATTCCATATCAGATCTTATGCGTTTCAGGTCGAGAAGTATTAATCGGTATGGGAACAGAAATTTCCTCGTAAGTAGAAATTCCAGGGATCCTAAATCTCTTATCAATTACAAGGGAACTGCTTGGAGGATTGATTTTATAAAATAAGTTAGTAACGGTATAACCGGCGTGTTGTATTTTTGTTCTGTAATCTGTTATAATTTTTGGAATAATTGTAATTTGGAATTGAAATTTTAATGATAGTAATTCATATTAAATTTTTACTGACTACTTTGACATTTAATTTTATCTAAAAAATATGCTTGCTGAATTGTAATGATATCTATAAGTAATTAATAATTATTATTTAATAAGTACCCACATAATTTCATAATGTAATTTTGATGAATATTATCACGGTTTATGTACCATCTCTTCCTGCCAATTTGTACGCCACGATATGCGGCTGAACATGTTAGAACTTTTCTGTATTTCTTTATTATCTTGCATGCAATGTATCATGTACACCATGTTTAAACAAATAAAGTTTTACTTACTTACTTACACTTTCAATCACAACCTGAATGATTTTAAAGTATATTGCTAATGCATTGCTTCATATATTCGCAAACTTGTCTACTCAGCAACGTAAATAACTAAAGCAATGAATGCTGTTGAACTGTCAAAATGAAACCCATTCCTACGGATAGTGTTTTACGCAATTAAGCTGATAATATTGATGCAAACCCTAGTCGATTTGATAGAAATGATAAAGATTAAGTCCGCATTAAGAGGCTGACAACACCTAAAGCGCGGTCACTGTCGGACTGATAGAAAAGAAAGAGAAGCGCTATTACATAACGCTGGTAATTTATTGCAAAATATGAAGCAATTCTCTATTAAAAAAAAACGATTGATAGTGTTTCTTATAGAATAATCTGACAAAAATCAGAATGATTGCATGTGTATTAGTATGGTTTTTAATTGTTAAAAGACATTTTTAGAGGTATATTCGTGATTTTTTTCTATCGTATCAAATTAGTTGTATTATGTTTTCAATACACTATCTACCTAGCATATATCCCGAAGAACATCATATATTTTGATTTTGTTAACTGCAGTGGATCATATACTTTTAGGCATTATAAAACTTGCAAAATTTGCGTTTAGGTGCTGTAGTCCCCTTAAGTCCCTTTGTATTTTTTTGTGTGTATAAAGCTGAAATATATAAATAAATAAAGATTGACAGTTCGTAGTATTATTTATGTATATATAAAGATAAGAATACTTTCATGAACCGCATAATCTCTAAGATAGGCTCTAAGATTTCTTTTACTTCCCAGATTAGTTCAGAAGCATTGTTAGCAAAAGAATGACGAACATCTAATTTAATTAGTCGAATATTACTTTAGATGACGTAGCAGTAACTCCATCATTCTATCATCAACAAATTCCATTAGAAGTTCATTCACTATGATGTTCCTATTTAAAAATATAATTACAAATGATAATTTTTTTTGAAGTAACTAAGTGTGTGAACCTTTCGGTTATAAATATTTATTAAGTTTTGTTTTGGACACTAAACTTTAGAGTTCATTAGCCACTCTGACTTATCATACCATTGTCTTTCTTGCTGTGAATCTTTGGGAAAATATCTCATATACTCACCTAATATTCATTATTTGCAGGAACTTCAGCCTCAAGTTTAATAACTTACTTATATAGCCCATACAGGACGTGTGACAAGTCACCCATGTATATTTATGGGCTAAATATAACAGGCACAAAAAAAGATGGTTAATCGTATAACAATTATTGTAACAACCAAGTAAAAAAACTATTTCCAGCTCAGCTTTGAAACTATAACGGTTGTACAACACCGAACATACCAATTACATAGAATTCTTTTTTGTTCAACAAGTTCGAGACATAACAACCGGCCAATTACGCGTTTCGTGTCACCTACAAATGCAAATCGTTGTGGAAACCAGTGGCGACCGCGCAACCAATATCGATTTACATAATAATACACCATTACCGAATATCATCACGCGTACCGATTGATCGTGTTTAAACAATCGGTGCCTCGATGGGAATAAGAATTTGGACTGTTGGGACTGGTTTCGAAACAATGCATGTACACACACACACACAGGCGAGCGCACACACAAACACACACACGCACGCGCACACACACACACACACACACACACACACACACACACACACACACACACACATACATACATACACATACATACATACATACACACACACACACACACAATGTTGACAACCTCTACTATGTGATATAATGGGAGCCTAGAGACCTAAAATACAGGCTTAGGCTACGTTTAGACTCCAGATCTCCTACAAATTACAAAATTTTACGAGGGTGGGAAATCATCAAATAACTTCTCCCGCTCTGGGCGGAGCAGGAGGGTGTGTCAGACTCTTACTGACTAAAACCCACCCGTATTCCTTCTTGTTGCCTGTGTTGCGGGGGCCTCGGTGACCCATAAGTACCTTCCCGCGACCCCGGCAGGCATCGGCCCTAGTGGACCCCTACTATATGTGCTGACGACATCTCTTTGAGGCGCGCGTGGAATACAACGCGCCGTCGACCCGGGCCTGGTCCTTACCGGACGGTGAGCTACCCATTGCTCACCGTCCGCAAGCCCGCGCCTACGGTGGCCGGAAATCCGCCCGGGATTCCCGACGCCCTGGGTGTCTCCTGCGGCGGCTAGGGGCGAGAGGGCGCGAAACTTGCCTTTCCCTCAACCGTCCCGCCTCCTCCTTCGCGAGCATTACTGCTTCGCAGAAGGAGGTGACGGCTGCCCATGCCCTCTCGCTCCGTACCATGGCCTGAACCAGGGCCGGACGCGAGAGGTCTCTGCCGCCGATCGCCTCCGCGAGGACACGGCGGTGCTCTGCCCAAGCCGGGCAGACCTCCACCGTATGCTCCACCGTGTCCTCCGGGCGATCCACACAGTGATGACACCGGGACGTTTCCTCCCGCCTTATCCGACACAGGAACCTCCCGAAGCTGCCGTGTCCGGTGAGGACCTGCGTCAGGCGGAAGGTGAGGACGCCGTGGCGCCTCTCCAGCCACTCCTCAAAGAGGGGACTTATCGCCGCAATCGTGGCGTGCCCAGCACTGGGTTGCGACAACCGTACTTTCCATGACGCCATGAGATCCCGCCGGAGCTCCGTCCGCTGTGCCGCGATTTCTCGCGGCAGCGGACTTACGCCCCGGCGTTTCGCCTCCTCGCGCCACTCCCATACGTGCGCGAGGGCTTTTGCTTCCAGATCCCATGGCGGCAATCCGGCAAGGAGGCTCGCTGCCTCACAGGAGACCGTGCGGTATCCTCGGACCATCCGGATGGCCATGACCCTTTGGGCCGCGCTCAACCGGCGGGCTGGCCGCAGCGCCAGAGAGCGCGCCCATACAGGAGCCCCGTAGAGGGCCATTGTTATACATATTAAGGTATAACTAATACAAGAATGTAATTTGTGGAGATAAATAAACATTATGTTATTTTATTTTTATTAACATCAAAGCTTAGAGAAATTGAGATTGCTATCTTCAAGGCAGACCAAAATGACCAGCGTTCCTTATATATAAAAAAATCAATCAAACGAATTTTTCTACTTATTATGCCTTGAAAAAAATGAATTAATTAAATTCTTATTAACTTGACTAGCCTGAAATTGAATTGTACGGCGTTTCGTTTTTCTGGTGGGAAAGGTTTTATCTCTTTTATAGCTGTTTACAATTGAAAACACATTTCCTAAAACGTAAATGAACGATGAAACGTTGATTGAAGTGATAAATAATTTTTATCAATCCAATCATCATTTATTTACGTCTAAGGAGTTTTCTTAACTTCGTTTATTTCTATAACAAAGAAAATCCTTAATTTTATTGACTTAAATGTTCTTTTATGATATTATTTCCCACGGTTTCTCGATGGTACCAGGGTATAGCTCTCCCCATTGTATGTGTTTCCCACAACGTCTCATGAAACGTGAAACCAATACTCGTTGGAATTTATTAGTTTTACCAACAATTTCCAAATAATGAAAATAAGAAAAAGTATTGTTATTCTACTGTAATATTTGACACATGAGTTACTTGAAATTATTTCTAACACAAAACACAAAAGCTTAGCTAACGGATAAGTAGTAAATGGTATGTCACTTATAGATAAGGTTTAGGGAGAATAAACAAGTAAAAACAGATGAACAGTTGGTGCCGATTCCCTTGATCACAAACTAAACTAAATTTAAGTTCAGTGCATCTTTTTCTTTCTATTTATAAGCGCCTGTCACTACTCCATACAAGTTTAGAAGTGATTAAAAACTTCCCTACTAAAATTACGTCAATTTACGTCAAGCGCTGATTAATTTGACAGGACTAAACTAAAATTTATCTTCTGTCCTTTTCCTAATGAAGTAGAAAGAAAAAGATGCACTGAACTTAAATTTAATTTAGTTTGTGAACAAGGGAATCGGCACTAATGTCTTCTCTCCAGCACCTAATTAGTGTCCACAAAAGTCTACATTTACTTCGTGACACCGATACAAATCGTAACCAATAAATAAAAGATGATGTAAAAAATATTTCAGAGTCAACATTCAGGCAGTCGAATTTCTCAGAATGTATTGTATACCAACCGAGGAAGTAAATATATTCTATAAATAAAGGTATTAGTCATGTCTGTCTATTATTTCCTCGTTTATCGAAATCGAATCTTGAGAATGGTTTGTCCACTATGTTAGTATTGTAATCGATCCAATTTTAAATGACAGCGTTAAAATAGTTTTTGGTTAGTAACGAAATCTAAAATTGCTTGTACCGTACATGCCACCGCATTAGAATTGGCCCGGCAAAAGCTATCAGCTGGCGATAGTCTTTTGAGAATAGGATAGAATTTCAGGATTTCAAACCAGGTCCAAAAAATATTTTGCTTCTTAAGAACTCAATCTCAATTAGCCAACAATAAATAAAACATATTTACAGACTTGATTTTATTTTCGACCTCAGATTTGTCGCCAAATATTAAGACGATGTTGGCTCTTCAAAGGTATCAGTGAAGTTTTATTTTATATAATTCAAACTTTAAGTAACTTAAAGTTTTGCTTAATTTTAATAGCTAGTTATCAGACACTGAATCAAAATTGTGACACACCTTCATAATTGGTTGGACAGCCTTGCTATATGCTAATATGGTTAATAATAGTCGCAAGGATTCCAATAATTTTAAGGGCAATACTAAATTACATATATGTTATGAAGAATTCCGTGCCTAATTCAACAATCAAAATTCCAATTCAAACATCGGCTACTAAAAAGATCCAACGGATGAAAGTGCTAACTATTGTGTATAGTTTAGACAAGCCGCAATAAAATCATAAAATTGACATAATATTACTGAAACTACAACCTTATTTCATGCATATAAGAATCATATTTGATGTATTGGAAGTAAACACACATTTGTATTACTAGGAGTACAAATCGTGGACGGCAAACAGAATTGGAAAGCAAATACGACTTTGTAACCGATTCACTGAACAAACATTTCCATCCACGGACGGGCAGAATGCTCGGCATTTAGCCCAAATATCCTAGCGCTACATAATTGCATAACAATAAAACGATTGTATCTGAGTTTATGTGGGAGATTCTCTTAGCATTCCTAAAATTCCCAACCCTGTTCCCACATTAACGAATTCGTTTCAGTAGCTTGGAATATGTTTGGGGTGTATTCTTGATTATATGGAATTGCTTTTGTTTTAACTATCATAGTTACAGTCTTGTTTCTTTCTATTGGCCTTATATTTTCTTGACCATAATTTAGTATTGGTTGAGTCATGCGAATAGACTCCCATAAATTTTTAGTGCTCATAGTTTATTTCCACTTTATAATTGTCTGGAATTGACCATGTAAGTACCATGTACGCATTGCAATAAATAGTCTTAATTTTCTGAAACGAATCACACAAATAGACGGTAGACGTAATTGTGCTAAGCTTGCCGATTGGACAATTAGGTGGTTTGTGGGCTATCATTTCTAACGCGATTAATATTACTAATTGTCCACGCCACTGTTAAAGGTGGTCCAAGCGCAGTCTTATTACCAATCTTGTCACGTCCTTCGGCGATTTACTAAGTGTAGTTACTGAACAATTGAATAGTATTTCTGATGATTTTCCTTCCTAACAATATCAAATATATAATTGGTTGTTTTATTCACGTTGTGAAGTTCTCCTTGGTTACCTAAATTCTGCTAGAGTTTGTTTATTATTGATTTATTTACTTGAACTGGAATATTAGATGGACCCTTTTCTATCCAAACCAGTGGCTTTCTGTCTTCTGTATCTTCTTAGTTTGACAAAATCTTGCGCTCTATTATTCTATACATCCTCAAATGTTTAGATCATTACCCGATTACGTATCATTTTCTCATCTTTTGACTTTGCACTCAACACAAAATTACTCAACCTGTTTATGTTCATGATTACAATGTTCATGTACAAGTACTTCGTAGTGGAAAAATCTTTTACCCTTTTAGATCACTTCTCCTAACAAGATGCCGATTACATCAGTGACCGTCAGCTCTGACGTCACAATCTCACACGTTCAATATTGACAGTCAACATCACAAACGGTATGCCGCATTGTTCACTTGATTTTGTAAATCAAATGTTTAAAATGCGTCCAACGCATATCAATGACTGGAAAATAAATAGTTCTCATTCAACTTTATCGTATTGTTAATATACTTTCTAAGCAAACAGCCGTGTTAACTGTCAGTCCCTATTACGAACTATGTTAGCCTTCGGCGAGTAGTAAACTTTATACATAAGCAGTTGTAAAGTATTAGTGGATACTTTACAAGTGCAGCTTTCTCTCATAAATGTATATAGAACTAAGATAGATAATAACACTAGACACGAGAAAGGTGCCTAACGACCCTTTTGGGACAAGTACGAACAAATATTATCCAATGAGTTCTTCCTAGCTTGTTGTTGTACATGGCATTACCTGCGACCTTTAAGGTAAAGGGCGGTAGTCTGGAACAGTTGGCGAACGGGTGCGCGCACACCTGCGCAGGCACATGTCGCCCCCCACCCGTCGCACACGTGCCCACAATGAACGTGTCTTTTTTATTTTTTTTATTTAATAACGGATCTGCACACCTGTACGTTAGATGCTGCAGCTGATCTTTAGCGAACACCTTGTATTAATGTATGTTAACCTCCTAGGATCTTAAACATGAAAGATGTCTCCATGCACGTGTGAATGTTACTCCATATTCCATGGAGCGGATTACTAAGGTCTTAAAAGGGTCTATCAAGGTTGGCCATTGAATATTTTATCATTGTATTACGCAGTCGGCATTGAACTAAGTGTGTGTTTTTTGTATTTATTATGTGACCGGTTCTTTTTGTACTTTAACAATTATTTTAATATTCAGAGTATGATTAATGGTTCAGCTTCCGAACACTAATTTTTTTAAAGGGGATAGGTACTTACGATTTTTATACAAAGTATTATATTAAAGGATAGCCTGCAGAGTAAGCAAGCTGAAGTGGCAGTGGGCTGGCCATATTTGTCGAAGGACCGATGGCCGGTGGAGCAGACGAGTCCTGGAGTGGAGACCGCGTATCGGCAAACGTAGTGTGGGACGCCCCCAGCTAGATGGACCGACAACCTTAAAAAAGTGGCTGGGACAGACTGGATGCAGAAGGCGGAGGACGGTGTTGTGGCGCAGACTGGGAGAGGCCTATTTCCAACAGTGGACTGTTATAGGCTGAGTTGATTGATTGTTGATTGATGCCGTTGAGACCACTTAGATACTTAAAGTTCAAAAAACGAAAAAAAAAAAATTGTTTTCGCTCTTCCCGCGACGATTCATTCAAATATCCTAATTTAAAAAAAAAATTCAAGGTCTTGAAAAACTTTCTACGTTACATTGATAAACGTAATTAAAGTTGAGCCGACAGCTAGAAAATACACGAGAACTCGTTGAGCTAACTGTTAGCCACACCAGTGACATACATAATGAGCTGCCATGTCACAGTGGGAAAAACTAGGAAAACTGGACAAAAAGTCGCAGAAACTGGTTGCTATCGCTATTAGCTGAATATTAATATTTCACTACTCGTGTAACACGACTGATTAATGGTGGCACCCTATTTGCACGATGGGTGTGACCAGTTACGATCCAATCATTGGTTTTAGAGTGGTTTAATAGCCATCAATTATTTTGGCTCGAAATTGACTTTAAATTAAATGTGACTGCTTAAGTGTTAGAATCAAGTTAATTGAATCATAAATGTTGTTTTACGTTGCAATTTGTGTTTTAATTGAATATTTATGTCTTAAAAGTCAATAAGATAAGAAAATTACAACATGTTTAACATTTGAACCGATAAAAGTTTCGTAAGATCAATAACTGTACCTTCAAAAAGTTTTCGCGCTTTAATAAGAATTTAATTTAATAATCCGTGCATCGTAACCGATTCTGTAAAGTGCGAAATTACTGATATTATCGATACAATATGTCGAAATCGATACTTTTTAAATATTTTTGTACAATATTTCCACAACACTGTAGTGCTGGCACAGCAGGTTATCGTTAACATCATATAATAATTGATAATGAATGTTAAATATTGAATATAAGTGTCAAAAAGATCAATAAAACAGCTCCCTGTAATCGCCGGAAATTTTACTATCAAAATTAAGTTATATTTTTATTATCTCTCTACGGGAGCCTTACTATTCACGACAAAATTCTTACAGGGCAATACAGTTAAACTACAATACAATTATTATTTATATCAATAGGGTTTACTTTCTAAAATAATACAGATAAAAGGCATTTATAGATGAGCCATCGACCTCACGCGCGCCAATACGAGAACGGGATTCAAATATCGAATGTCGATGGCGGCCGAGTACGAGCGCAGGCGATGATATTAATTTACTTTTAAGCTTTCCTTATTAACTTAAGGTTTGGTGTTGTATAACCTCTTCGGTTTTATTTTTTTATTTCAATGATTTATATTTTAATGTATGAGTCGTTCCAGTCAAGCCAAGCGCCTTTGATTTTTGTTTGCTTAGATTTGTCAATAGAGTTATTGTTAGGCGTGAAGATTATGCAAAAATGTTAACATAAAAATATGAATAAGATGTTTTTATTTAACTTTAATGCTAATCTTGGTAACAATTTATGCTACTTTTAATTTATACAATCGCCATTATTACGAAACATGTTTGTTTAAGAGCCCTTAAAAAAATATGCCTGCTGAAGTTTCACAATTACTGCTAAGTAAACGAAACATAAAATAATCGAACTTTGACCAGCATGTGAGTGCTAAAAATATGTGCACACTCTGCATTTTAATTGCTAGCGTGTAATAAAATTATTGATGTAAAAATGTGAATATTAATTTATGAGTATTCGGTAAATCGTTAGCGTTTCGTTTAATTATCATTGCACATAGTAGCTTGAGAGCAGTGGTGGCCCAGTGGTAACGATCGCAACTTACGACTTGGTAGGTCGTAAGGTTCAAACCCAGACAAGCGCTTCACTTTGTGTAAATTATTTCATCATCTCTGCTCTCAAAACGGTGAAGGAAAACATCGTGAGGGGTTTCCTCACGATGTTTTCCTTCACCGTTTGTTTTTGGCATGTCCTAAAACCAAAAATTCAAAGACATGTGACATCTACCAACCCGCACTGGGCCCGCGTGGTGGATTACGGCCCACTCCCTCTCACAGAGAGGAGGCCTGTGTCCCAGCAGTGGGAACATTATAGGCTGATTATGTTATGTATGTGGTAGTAGCTTAAGTAGGTAGGTATACTAAATGTCTAAGACAATAGAAACACGGGTAATTTAAAAGAAAAACGTAGGTACTTTAATGTACCTCAAAATATAACCTAGTGTAAAAACAATGCTGTTTCTTTAGCATTGTTTTTAAACTATGTTATATTTTCATTGCAGCATAAATGTAAAACATAGGCTAATAAGTGTTATTGCAAATGACCTGCAGATCTGCCTACCTCGTAAGGAAAGCCATTAAGATGAACTTAAAGACTTCGTTTAGAACCCGTTTACTATTAAATTTAATTAAACCATATTTTTAATACGTTAACAATTACGGTTCTTTCATAGCGCTATTAGGTGTAATACTTTAATATTACAGTAACATTTAATCCACGAAACACACATTCAATGTATGATTATAAAAGTACCTCGATTCATATAATATACTAAACTCCAAAATTACTTACATAAACCGAAATAAACAGCACACCTGAGACCTTGGACTTCGATTGGACTACCATAGCCCGCACTTAGTTCACAAAAACTCAGTAGAAACAAGTTCTCAATCCATTGCGGCACAAGTTAACACTAAGCACTAGAAAACACGACTGACCTCTTCAATGTACAGCGCAAAAGGGAACGGAATCGCTTCGGAAATTAACTTGAAAGTGTCGTGGTAGGGGCAGTCATCGTTGCGTGACGACTAGGTACGTTCAGAAACACGTCACGGCAATTACCATGTCCCTCGATTATCATTCTTGGCGAAGCATTATTCGTCTATTGAGCATTTTTGGTTAAAAACTTGAATCGGTGTGTTGAACATAGAATTGGTTTAAGTGGTTGTCAGAATCATTTTTGGGACCTTAATAAATTTTCAGGCAGTTTTTATCTCGACAACGACGACATGGTGATTTATTCAACCAGACTTTTCCACAGAAACAACATAATCAACAAACTGAACTTACTTAATTACTTGAAGCATCCGCGGGTTTAACAATATTGAGCTCATTTTCTTCATTATTCAGTTATATTTTCAGTTTCCCATGCGGTTACTATTGATGACATGTCAAAAACGTGAGCAGACATCGACAATTCAAATAGGTACATTTTTAAATCTAAATGGCCAGCAATTCTGTGTTCTCATTTCAAATTTTAGGTATGACAATTATTTTTATTGTTGCTGGCCAGCACGATGACAAAAAGTTAAATGTTTGTGGGGCCCGTATCAATGTAATGAGTTTGGATGACGTGTTTCTATTTCGAATGCACTATAGTCTACACTAAGCAACACAGACTTGAAAAACTTGTTAGAAACTTACCAAAATAATGCGGAATTTATAGCCTATTCACTTTTGCCATGATGGTAGAAATTCCATAATTCTGAAACAAAAGAAACAATTCATTAGTTACTGCGTAAAAGACTGAAAAAACATTTTCTTTTTCTATTTTCTAATTATTTCTAACGAAAAAAAAATATTGCATTGTTATTTTGTGATAAACTGGCTGTCAATTTTCCCGTTAAACATTTTTCATTAATATTCCCTCTGACCGAGAGGAGGCCTGTGTCCCAGCAGTGGGAACATTGTAGGCTGATTATGAATTCCTAGTATAGTTTTCCGAACACTTCGAACCAATGTCTACATTATACAGTATAACGCCACGCGTCTTAATGTAAATATTTAAGTAAAACGTTCATTGTTTTATAAATCCACTCAAATGGTTATGTAAATTTCGACAGCAATAGAAAAACTTGTAACATTGTAAGATAAATCGATGTTTTTTTTATTATTTATGGTGAAGTAGCAGTCACATATAATGCTAATTTGAGAGTTAGGTCGTAAATAACTTTAAAAAACGGCTAAGTGCAAGTCGGATTCGCACACGAAGGGTTCCGTACCACCGTACAATATTTAGCAAAAAACGCTGAAAAAATCACTTCCTTGTTGTTATACCAGTAATAGAAATACACAATCTTTGAAAATCATAACTGTCTACCTATCACGGTTCATGAGATACAGCCCGCTGACAGACAGACGGATGGACGGACGGACCGCGGAGGCTTAGTAAGGGTTCCGTTTGTCACCCTTCGGGCACGGTACCCTAAAAATGATGGCCATGGACTATGTTTAGATAACAGTTACTGCTGTCGTAATGTTTCTATTAATAAATTGAATGAATTAAGAAAGAAATTAATACTGTAGCAAAATGAGTTATGTGTTGTGAATTGCGAAGTCTGAGGACATTGTGCAAGATACATTAAACAAAGAAGTATCTAAGTATTCTTAAGACGCTGACAACACCTAAACCGTGGTCACTGTCAAATTCCATAGAAAAGAAAGAGAAGCGCGACACAACAACGCTTGTAATTTATTGCAAAATATGAAGTAATTATTTATTTACTCGAAATTAAGTTGAGTAATCGAAAATAAAAAACAACCAAGTTCTGCATTCAAATAAGACGTTCTTGTTATTAATTAAATACGTAACGTATGTTGATATTTGATACAGATATTTTGGATTAGAACTCAAAGTAAGAGGTTAGTTTAACGTTAGTTTGTATCGAGATTTTGTTTTCAAAACGTGTTTTAGTAACAACCAGGTTCTGGGAAATATGTTCAAAATTAACATATATTTTTTCCGCTACCACAAACTATACAGATTTGGCAATATTTTTTCTTAAGCAAAGCCTATTTTGATCAATTGGGTCTTGTCAGCGCCTTAAATCTATGAATATATCCTATGTACCGTGTTTCTGGCAAATAAAATTACTTTGTCTTTGAGTTTTAGGTACCTACTATAGATATTTCCGCTCTTTGGTAGAGTCGTAATATTATTCACTATTTTTTAATCAAGCAGCCAGCTAGCAATGCTATACCGTCCTGTAGTTCCATTTAGACTCGATAAAGACGTTTGAGGATTAGCAGACGAGACATCCTGAGAACTGTAGCGGAGAGTTTCAGCTCCCCAATTGTAAAGCAGTTTGTGCGGAGGGTTATTGGTACCCAGTAATCTCGCCCCCACTTTCAGTACATTTGCGAGAACCAGTCTCTCGGCAATCAACTGCTTTCCGAATAAAAACGAATGCTAATTTTCATGTCCTTCAATTATTAGATTTATCGTGTATAATAGTTTGAATTCAGAACTAAGTACTTCTGAATTTTGTATCAGTTGCAAAGGGCAACTGATACAAAATTCTCTGAAATCCGACGACTGACGAAACACGAAGTTTGCCGAGAGACAATAAGAAAATAGGAGCACTGTACGTATCCTTCAATGTATCCTGCGAAATTAAATCACGTTAAGGCGCTGAGAAGAGGCAAATGACCAAAATAGGCTTGACTTAAGAAAAAAAATTGCTAAATCTGTATAGTTTGTGGTAGCAGAAAAAATATATGTTAACTTTGAACATATTTCTCAAAACTTGGTTGTTACCAAAAATACGTTTTGGAAATAAATCTCGATACAAACTAACGTTAAACTAACCTTTTACCTTGAGTTTCAAACCAAAATATCTGTATTAAATATAAACATACTTTACGTATTTAATTAATAACAAGAACGTCTGTCTTATTTGAACGCAGAACTTGGTTGTTTTTTATTTTCGATTACTCAACTCAATTTTGAGTAAATAGATAATAATCGCTTCATATTTTGCAATAAATTACAAGCGTTGTGTCATCGCGCTTCTCTTTCTTTTCTATGCAGTCTGACAGTGACCGCGGTTTAGGTGTTATCAGCGTCTTAAGTAATGCCCGAGTAGAGTTAGACAAGTTCTAAATTTCAAATTCTCAATTTGTAAACCTCTCCAATAGAAACAAAGCACTGTCATCATCATTCTCCTGCTCTATCCCAATTTATTTGTGGTCGGCGCAACATGTCGCTTTCTTCCATACTTCTCTATTAGTTGTCATCTCGGTAGTCACCCCCTTTCTAGCCATATCATCTTTCACACAGTACATCCATCGTTTCTTTAGTCTTCCCCTACTCGTATAGCCATCCACATTCATACTCAAAACTTTCCTGGTGATATTTCCTTCATTCCTCCGCATCACATGTCTATACTATGACAACATATTTCCACACAACTTTTCAGTCACCGGTGTCACTTTCAGACTTCCTCTTATATACTCATTTCTTATTCTATCCATTCGGGTAACACCACACATCCCATCTTAGCACTCTCATCTCAACTTCACGCAATTGCTAAACAAAGCACTATCATACTCAACAATATTTTCTAAAATTTCCCAACAAGACAAAGGCGCAAAACCGCTAGTTATACGTCATTAATTCAAAATAGTTATTTATCGGTCCATTATCGGCGCGCGCTGACGGTAGGCTCGCTATTGTGATGCACTCGCCACCTCACTCCTATTGTGCTCATCTGATATCTACCAGCTTTATTATCGACTGTCTTGGTATTGCATTGTGGGCTTTTCTAATTTTTGTTTGAATATCATTTTGTTTTGTTTTTAAAGAGATTCCAGTGGCGGAACAATCTCTTTTATAAAATGATCCGTGGGTTCTTGCAAGATACGGTTGCATTTTTCTTTCAACTGTAGGTAGCTTTTTCGGCGTAGCGAGAGTAGTGTAGTCGCTACGCAAATGCTACGAAAAACGCTGGATGACTAAACTACAGATATTTTTTAATTCTTCCAACAAAAGAGGAAACCTGCCAAACTCAAGAATTAAAGGGCTGCCGTTTGTAGACTCATCATTAATCAAATGGTAAGTGACATTATGTACCATAAAGTAGTAAATATAGTAGCAATTATCAATAAATAAGAGCCACATTAAAACTTAATACATATTTTACCTAACAAATCAGCAGTTTATTACGATCGCTTCCATTCAATAAATCTATAGAGCTGCGCAGGCGCCGCGGTGGAGCTTTCAAAGCTTAGTCCCGAGGCATACTCTGCGATCCTTATAACTGATAATAACGCATTGTATTATATCCTAACTGTTTCTAACTATGAATTTGGACATAAGTTTGATACTTGATCCAATACAATATATTTTGAATTACGAATATGATTTTCTAATGAAAATTTACGATGTAATTGAAGAAAATTTACTGAGGTAAGTTATTGATTTTTATGGTATAAGTAATAAATATTTACAAATTGCTGATATACTTACTTAGATTTTTGTGATTTCTGACTTTTGTAATAACAAGTAAGTTGGAGTCTCATTTCCTACAAAATGTATGGGAAAAGATTTTTAGAATAGAATGCTCTATATTAGGTACCTACACCATAAAAATTACAGATACAAATGTTGAAATTTTACAAGGTGTGACACAATATACGGTCTTATCGCTAAAAGCGATCTTTTACAGACTACCTTTGGATGGATTAAAGAGATTTTTGTGATTTTTGACTTTCTAGTACTCAAACCTCAGTTGGTCCAATAGAGTTTGATCCTTGTAAGGAACAGTATCGATTAGCGTGAGTATTTTTTTTTTTTTTTTTTTGTGAAAATTGCTTATATTATTTCTGACTACTTATAAAGTTTTTCAAAATCTGTAAACGGGGTCAAATTAAAAAAAAAAATAAGGCCGGTCTCCTAAGACCGTTTTCTGTCACTACAGTGATTAAATCTACCCTTACTAGTGTAAGGGTCACAAAAAGCGCCCTGTTAATTAACATTACTTACAGGCTTTGTACTATTTTGTGTGTAAAAAATTAAATAAATAAATAAAAACAACACAAATAAAATACCTCTAACTGCATTTTCGAATCGCAAGGAGCGGAATAAAAAAAAACACTGGCAACCGGGAAGCGCCAGAGAGTTTCGCGCCATTTCTTTTTTCTTTTTATTTAAATAGGCGCGAGTTCTCGTGTGACCTTTCCGCGGCTTCCGAACACGGCCAGGTTTTTGCACAAAAATGAATGGCGTCGGAGGATAGAAATCTTTCTCACGCCACATGCCATGGGAAATAAATTGAAGTGACGCGCGTTGTTGTATCTTTTAAACTGCACTGACTTTTATGTGTATTTTGACTGCGATAAGTATTTTTTGTTGTATTTTACCTTTATTTGCCAGTTTTAAAATGTTTGTTAAGGTTTTGTGATGTTTCGGGCTCACAAAATTAATATTACACATATAACAAGCAAAGGTCGTTTGTCGCGGGAAGGTACTAAAGGGTTACCGAGTCCCCTGGCAATACAGGCAACAGGAAGGAATACGGGTGGGTTTTAGTCAGTAAGAGTCTGACACACCCTCCCGCTCCGCCCTGAGCGGGAGAAGTTATTTGATGATTTCCCACACAAAACTAAGTTCGTTTGCAGATAAATAATTCAGCCTTTGCCATTTTAAAGTCCATAATACAATCGATATCTAATTACATAAGAACCATTAATACCTCAACAAAGTTCTGTTTCGGTAAATCAATTCTAAATACACTAATCCCCGTTTGTACCTAGCATAAACGTAATAAAAAAAAATAACTTAGCTAGAAAAGTTAAAATTATTTGCTAATCTTGCTGTTCGTAGGTATGTTTTTTCATGAAATCAACTAAAACCGCAGCAAGGCTAGATGCTGTAGTGGGGATAGGATAATTAGGGAAGTGGTGGGGCCGGGTCATTGACCGGAAGCCTCCGTTGATCCGTCAGCAGATGGCGTCACCGACAGAGTAGCTCAGTTTTTTACTGAGCCTCACTTTGTCTCCCACGTTCAATTCTCAGGTAGGTATAATTATGATGAATTTGAATTTTATTGACGTTTCAGACTTTGTATTTAACTATGACTGACGTTTTTGATAATAATGCAGAGCTTATTAGGTAGGTATTAGTCAATCAAATTCGTGATGAATAGAACTAGGTTTATCGAAAGATATGGCAATGATTGTGGGTTAGTCAGACATAACTTTATCGCGGAAGCAAATAAATACCCCACGGATAATAAAGTAAGAACAAATAGAGGACTTTACCCCTTGAACAAATATTCAATTTTTATTTCAAACTAGCTATTGCACGCGGCTTCGCACGCGTGGCTATTTCTAAAAATAGCCTACGTTACTCCTTATAACATCAGCTATCTGCCAGTGAAGGTCCCGTCAAAATCGGTCCAGTCTTTTCGGAGATTAGCCGGAACAAACAGACAGACAGACCGACAGACAATTTTTTTTTATTTTTTTTTACATCCATATGCATTTAGTAATAAGCGGTTATTTTTTTATTTATCTGTATGTATAAATGTATAGATTCACTATCAGTAAATAGATAAACATTATAACCGAACATCACCAAAGCAACATGACGCATCGCAGCAAATTTGAACGCGTAACCGTACGTTTCATTTCAGTAACAGCCGATTGTTTCATACGTTACACACCAAAATTCACACCACTCATTCAAAAACAATTACAAATCTATTGTACACCACTCAATTACACTAACGTCATCGGATATACAAAAGTTGATTGGCAACCGTAGTAGCTGGATCGCTGTACAATACCACAATAAAAACAACACTTTTCAATAGACTCTTTGATTATGATTATACGGCGCTTATTAAGGCAATTATTGAAGATACGGATAACATCTATTGTAAGGGTAGATTAGCATAAGGTTACGTCAGATGGACGTGGGAAAGTGGACAGTTAATGTACGAGGTGGTGGAGAATTGTAGCGGGGCCAACAATTGACGGAAGATCGAAAGGTTATAGGAACGCCATCTGATTAAGGCGCCGACAAGACCCTATTGACCGAAAATGGCTTCACTTAAGAAAAACAATGTCAAATCTGTATAGTTTGTGGTAGCGGAAAAAATATATGTTAATTTTGAACATATTTCACAGAACTTGGTTGTTACCAAAACACGTTTTGAAAAAAAAACTCGATACAAACTAGCGTTAAACTATCCTCTTACCTTGAGTTCTAATCCAAAATATCTGTATTAAATATCAACATACGTTACATATTTCATTAAAAACAAGAATATCTTATTCGAATGCAGAACTTGGTTGTTTTTTCAATTTTGAGTAAATAGATAATTGCATCATATTTTGCAATAAATTACAAGTGTTGTCATCGTGCTTCTCTTTCTTTTCTATGCAATCTGACAGTGACCGTGGTTTAGGTGTTGTCAGCGTCTTAACCACGAGAACATCACTGGTGGTATTATTGATAAGTTTGGTAGAGAGTACATTAAAAGGGGCTCTTTTAATGTACTCTCTACCAAACGAGTGCACGAGAGCACTAGTGCACGAGTGTCGAACATTAAAGTACATTCGGACATGGTCAGACCAAGCTTCGAATATTGGTGACTGGAAAATCTTTTCACTACGACATTGCGACACGAGCTGCGCAAGAGTTTAATTATCACTGCTTAAATTTCTCTATTTTGATCGACTAGGGGATCAGCGCATCCACCCAGAAATTATTCATAAAAACCGATGAGAACTGAGAACTTCTTGTTAGTCTCATTTTAACGCCTAAAGGTATTTTAAGATGACATTATAACGTCCAAAAAGCCGATTCAGTGCGTCGTTAATGAGTTAATGACATAAAATGTGGCCACCGCGGGCAGTTCACTTAATGAATATATAATTGTACGGAAATATTTTGTGACCGGCTAAAGTGGGTCTAGCTTTGTTAGCCAAATTGCAGTGATTACAGTGTACATGCAAACGGCTACATGTTATGTACTTATGGGGGCATTGCCCAGAGTGCTAGTTTCATTTCAACTTTATTATAATGATCAGCACTTTTTTTTTTCAAGCCCTTTGTTCGCAATTCGCATAGGAACTCCGATCTCCCATTAGAACCGCTAAATAGTTGCGTTCCTGAAAGTCTTTTAGCACAAAATCACGTAATGACTGTTGACAGCACGCCGTTATATATGGTGGACTATCCATGGTGCGAGAAAGGGGTCCATAACAAAACCTTATTAAATATTTTCTAAGTATTTTTTAGCTTTAAGGCGCTGACAAGACCCAATTGACAAAAATAGGCTTCTCTGAAGAAAAAAAATTGCCAAATCTGTATAGTTAGTGGTAGCGGAAAAAAATATATGTTAATTTTTAACATATTTCCCAGAACTTGGTTGTTACCGAAACACATTTTGAAAAATAATCTCGATACAAACTAACGTTAAACTAACCTCTTACCTTGAGTTCTAATCCATAATATCTGTATTAAATATCAACATACGTTACGTATTTAATTAATAACAAGAACGTCTTATTTGAATGCAGAACTTAGTTGTTTTTTAATTTCGATTACTTAACTCAATTTTGAGTAAATAGATAATTTGTTCATATTTTGCAATAAATTACAAGCGTTGTGTCATCGCGCTTCTCTATCTTTTCTATATAAACTGACAGTGACCGCGGTTTAGGTGATATCAGCGTCTTCAGAGTGTGGCTGGCCGTCACCATATCGCGACGGTGACTCTAGAAATTGCTTTGCTAAACTAAATATTGAAGTTAAGAACTGTTGAATCTTCAGTTGATTAAGTAGTGTGTTGCTTGTCAGTCAGTTACGGTAACTGTTTTGTATTAAATTATTTTAAAATCCACCCTACTCATAGATTTAGTATAACATACTAGCGTAGTATATACTAAATCTATGACATTACTACTGTTTTATTAGCATTAAAAATTTCAGTTTTCATTTAGTTATCTGTGACCAGTAAATAAACATCAACGTCAAATAATAAAGTTTATTTAACATCTATAAATACTTGTGACACTTTCCAATCAAAGCGACACTATTATTTTGATTAATTTGACATAAACTATTTATCTGTTAATACAGTAAACTAGGTAGCAAAACAATACGCAGGAAACCAATTTCGAAGAAACTTTTTAATTAAAAAAACTATAAATGAGCTTAGTTTCTCTAAACTAGTAGTGTTTATGGAACTGTCATACGCATAGAGGTTATAAAAGACCGTAATATATATTCTTTTATGTAGTATTTGCACTACCTACACTACAAATTAAACAGGCGTGAGTTCTTGCCCTACGGAAGTTAAATAGACGGTATGAAAATCACCCTTCGGTTACCCATTCACCTACGGGTACCCTAGTTACCCTAATAACTCAGTATTTTCGGAGACAATGGTAAATTTTCATCTATTTTCTTAAATCACTTTAAAACTGTTAATTATTTAAAAATATATTTGAGACACACAACAAGCCATTTGATATGTACGCGGTACAGTTTGCAAAACTTTTTTTTTCTAATTTGCCCCCTAAAGTGCCACATATTCAAAATACATTTATTTACGTTCCACATCCGTGTTTGGGCCACAGAAATTCATAAGTGTAACAAATTTTAACTTAATCGGTCCAGTAGAGACAGACAGACAGACAGACGAGTGATCCTATAAGGGTCTATTTTTCCTTTTGAGGTACGGAACCCTAAAAAACAAAAGACATCCAAACCATTTACAATATGAACCCAAATTCCATAAAACATATTGACACACTGGCCATTTACACATCCAATAAATCCTCCTTCCAAACTTAAAAGCAATGGCATTAAACAAACAACCATCTTTTTTCTTCCAAATTCAAAAGCTGGCTACATACGGTCAGTCTCGCCCTGTCATTGGCATAACGGTACACCCAATGGATACTATGACTGCGCATGATTCCTTTATAATTGAGATTCACTCTGTGCCTGTACAATTTAGTTTTGGTCGTCACGAGCTATCTACTTATGTGTGGGTACAATTTTGGATGTATTATTTTGATGCATAGAATATATTTATTGTAAAACATACATCAAATAATATGTGCAAGGTCTTAAAACAACAAGTAGATCTACATGTTTTGCCATTTATGGCGTGACTTGAAGTGACGATGAAGTGGCTTTAGTGTTAGTTAGGTAGGCAGGTATGTTTAGTAGGGTGAAACCGGTATGAGTCGCAAAACCTATGAGAATGAACACTGAAATCAATCATTTGGAAACAGTTCAAGATCCAAATTCCTTTTAAGATGTAAATCTTTCGGATCATGGGCAGCACAACATTATATGGCGGCATAATATCTACATACAAAAACACGTCTATCTCATAATTACACCAATACATTACAAGCAAACTAAATAACATGTAAAGCTAACTGCCAAACTTGCATGTAAACTGAAGCTAAACTCTAGCTAATAAAACAGCCCCGGACACGCTAAAAGCCATAAAATTCCTTTGGTAATGTAGTACCGTCATTTTAGACAGATCTATATAGCATGCAGACTTTAATAGAAGGACGTTATGTATTAATCAGCAATACGCACACAGGAAAGGGTACCTTTTGATATTTAAACAATATAACATCAAGAGATAGAGTTTAAATCGTGGTTTAAATGTCTTTTTAATTTACCCAAAAATCGACAACTGCCAAACCCAACTGAGTCGGCGTGGATTATGAACCATTCTTCCCCACAAAGAGGACTACAGTGGGAACATTACAGGCTGATTATGCTGTGTATATGTCGCAACCATCTGGTTAAATTAGCCAGCTAATTGGACGCCTAGGCCGTTCATTAAACGCCGGCACCCAATTAAATAGCTGAAGGACAACTAGAACTGTGACCAACCACGCGCGAGCCGAAGTGGTAGCAGTAACTAAGCCAGGGCACCCCGATTAAATGGGTTAGGTTAGGTTAGAACTATGACAAACCGCGCGCGAGCCGACCGAGCGAAGCGAACGGTGCCGCGGAAGCGGCCGGCGAGCGCTACTTCTAACGGTTAGGTTGTTAACTAAACGGCTAATTAAGCTAGTTGGCTGCGGCATGTACACCTTTTTGGCGAACTTGATGAGGCCTTAAATAATGCTGTTGGACTTGTGTAGACAAAGCATTTTCCAGCTAACGTTTTGAGATTTCATGAATCAATAAATCATGAATCTTTTGTATAAGCACCCAAAGGCTACCTTTCTCCATACTACATCCATAGACAAAGAGATCTTCGGAAATCCCGGGCGGATTTCCGGCCATCGTAGACGCGGGCTTGCGGACGGTGAGCAATGGGTAGCTCACCGTCCGGTAAGGACCAGGCCCGGGTCGACGGACGGCGCGTTGTTTTCCACGCGCGCTTCAAAGAGATGTCGTCAGCACAAATGTAGGGGTCCAGTAGGGCCGATGCCTGCCGGGGTCGCGGGAAGGTAGTGCCCCTGGCAACACAGGCAACAGGAAGGAATACGAGTGGGTTTTAGTCAGTAAGAGTCTGACACAAGAGCGGGAGAAGTTATTTGATGATTTCCCATCCAAAAACTAAAAAGACAAAGAGATCTACAGCCTATTCTACGGATGACCACGTTCAATGTTTATTACCTATTACCAAACTATACACTCCGGGACAAATTAATAGATATTTAAGACATGCGCCATAATTTCACTTAATAAATGACTTCGTTAACGCTATAATTTAAAGATGTAGGAGTTAATAAACCATTATCTTTATTGGACATGAACATAACCTATAGTACGACATTCAGGATGGTAAACCTATAAAAGAGACTAATTTTACTGGCTGAAGCTAAAACGCAAATGGCCGACTGCCCACTTTATGTAAAAGTGGTTAGAGCCGTCGATGGATACCAGCAGGCTTAGCATGACACTCTCTATTTCTTCGAAGAATAGACACGACTTTTTCCATACAAAGTGACATTTCGTTTCTCCTTTTTTGACATCCCACCGTAGAAATCCTTCTACATAAAAAAGGACCTAGACAAAGATCGTTAAAAACGAAAGACAAGATGACAGATTGTAGAAGGATTTCTACGGTGAGATGTCAAAAACTGAGAAACGATATGTCACTTTGTATAGAAAGAGCCGTGTCTATTCTTTGAAGAAATAGAGAGTGTCATGCTAAGCCTGCTGCAATGCCGAGAGTCTCACTGCCAATACTGTGTTCTAACTACTTTCTGTTTTTTGTTTTTGTATGAATATTGTGTGCCTTAACCTGGGTCAAATAAATTTATTTTCTTTCTTTCTTTCAATGTGTTTTCAACCTTTGAGGCAAAGTTTGAGAGTCTCATATACTTGTAATTTTCCCATCATCCATCCATACCCATACCTGGAATATTTATCGCGAAAGCTCTACAGTGTTCTTACCAGATAACCGTATAAAACCTTCCCAAAACTGCGAAAAATAATCTGAACTATTCTTAAACCGTAGCGAAGATTACGTGGATATATATTATTATGTCCTTCAATCGTACAAAAAGAAATTTTTTTATAGAAAAAAAACGCTTAACTTCCAACCATGTTCAATGTAAGCTAAAAAGAACCTGTTTAGATTCAACTGAAGTATTGTATAGCGTCATGAGAGCTGACTTGTTTCCGTCCGCCCAGCCGACCACACCCGACTACGTGGAAAAGACCAGTTATTTAAATCTAGCTACATAGACAACTAAGCTTCTTAATTTAGTCGGGTTGCACGCTGAATCACGAGGTAGAAGACTGAATTCATGCTCATTATAGTGTTGAGTTTATTGCTAAAGTACTGCTAAATGTCTTTATAAGTGTTATGTCTCTATGTTTGTCAACCATTATGACGTATGTTGTAGTGATCTTTTATCATAGGAGACGTCTATGTTCGGCCTGACCATTGACGTCTCCTATGATAAAAAACGTCATGTTCATGTCAGTTTTAAGGTTAATTCAGAAATTAGATATGTGACCAATTTTATGATAGCTCTAACATAATTAAAATATTTTATAATGGCGCTCATAGGTCACTCAAAGTCTCGACAATCTACTAAAACTGCAGGTCCGTTTAGAATTTGATTAGTACCACTAAGTAGTAACAACATGGCGTACCTACATAAATGAGTAATAAGAATGTGCATTTGCTTACTAAATTATTCGATTACTATACTGGCTTATTTTACTTGCACTCATTTCAGTAGGCAAATTGAAAGATCAAAAGTTTACTGATAAGGAAAAGAACAAAAGCGAGAGATGCGGTCAAACAGGTCCTGACACTGAAATGGGAATGGTCAGGTCATATTCAGAGAGCTATGGATGAAAGATGGTCACAAATGATTACAAAATGGCATCCAATATACAAAAAAAGTAGGAAGGGTAGACCATTTAAAAGTTGGAGTGGCGACATCTTACAAATAGCTGGAAACTTATGGCCCAGACAGGCGAACGATAGAGCCACCTGGAACGGTTTGGAGGAGTCTTTCACCGCAGAAGACGGCCCTTACACCAATACTAACCTTATTTAAGTACAAAACTAACATTACTAACAAATTAATAAATAAGTACTCGATACAAAACAGTAGTTAAGATCTATAATATGTAAGGAATAAAATAAAGCTAATTAAATCATTTCAGTAGGAAGAAGCACGATGAGAAGATCTCTTAAGAGTTAGCTAATAAATACTCATTTGAATTGACAGCTTCACTAAAGGATATGGCGCTTGCATCGTCATATCCTTTAAGGCCCTCTCCATGATCACGATAATCTCAATAATCTGAATAAAGTCTTGTTTAGATGGTAACAGTAGTAAAATTTATATTAACATGAAAGTTTAAGTAAAGTTGTAAAAGCAAAGTGTTCAATAAATGCGTACCTAAGTTAAGACTATGAATTTTACTAGCTGGTTCGCTCATACTTAAGTGTAACTTGTGTTTACTAGCGTAATAAAAAAAAAATGGTGCGTATACTGTCATTAAAAACTATTTGACAGTCATTGATGTTGATCGTAATCCCACTATATAATTATATGACGTAAACCATAAAAGTGAATACTGGCCGTCACTATTTACTAGTAGCTTCAATGTAGCCATTCTACCGTTTTCACTCTAGTAAAATATAATATTTTATAAGAGTTAAAACAAGCGAACTGCCCCCTGATGAACATCTGCAACATCAGAAGCATTGTAGGTGTGTTTTTATTCCAGAGATAAAACTGTTATATCTCATGTGAGCTTGTAATTACAAATATATTTGGAAAATCCAAAAGTGCACGTCTCAAAGACAGAAAAATGTTGACAATAAATTTTACGGAAAAAATCTAAGAATACTCATCGATTTTTGTTAATATCTTTTGAACGGTCATGTTTGATAACGAAAATCAATAGGTCTCATCCGAAGGATGAAAGATAACTTATATAGAAGAAGGTTTAGTTAGATTAATCCAATGTGGGTGACGATGTGGATCGTGACCGCAAACAGACACACTTCCCAACGGAAAGCACTACACGTTATTTTTAAATTACATTTTTTGTTATATATATCAAGGTATACATAATCATACTATAATGTTCCCACTGCTGGGACACAGGCCTCCTCTCTGTGAGAGGGAGTGGGCCGTAATCCACCACGAAGGCACAGTGCGGGTTGGTAGATGTCACGTGTATCAAGATATATCTATCTAATAATATATTAATCTTATAATGTCAAGTCTCTAGTTCTTAAAACCTCCTTGCTAATATGAATTCCATGTATAATTATTTATATATGAATGTTATGTTGAAAAATTTTGACAAGGCGACTTATCG
Source organism: Atethmia centrago (assembly GCA_905333075.3). Classification (NCBI taxonomy): domain Eukaryota; kingdom Metazoa; phylum Arthropoda; class Insecta; order Lepidoptera; family Noctuidae; genus Atethmia; species Atethmia centrago. Next base: position 7,329,490 of record HG995375.1, read on the forward strand.
AGAGTAGAGCACTCTCACAAGCTGAAGCGATGTGAGGAGTGCAAACGCCATTTACGTACTGGCTGAAAGATATCTTAAGCCACGGGGCCTGCCCCAAACGATCATTTTATTATTTACCACAACATTTTTAACAGAAACTTGTTCAAACAAGTTACAAATGTACGTGTAATTACAATTAGCCCGTGCGCCATACGTCTTGCGTCCGCGCAGTTGCCCGCCCCGTTAAAACGGTTACACGGCAACGATAACCGTTCCGGTGCCGTATACCCGGCTTGCTTACTTACGGGAATAAAAACGGGGAAATTATACTTTTAAAATAATTTAAATTGTCTGAAAAATTATACATGGAAATGCTGCATTCTGCAAACTCTACAAAACTACCTACTTTCTGAAGTATGTACTATAAATAAGTACTTGTATTCATTATTTTGTACTCTTTGTGTTTTCTTTTCAAAAACATCAAACATCAGTACAGTTTTAACTTACTTACTATTTTATTTTAGGTATAGATATTTTTATTTCTAGCAATTTCAGTGCGTAGCTACTTGTATAAATTTGAATCGATATAACCAGCTACTTACATTACCATACGCAATAAATTCACTGAAAATACTCTGCGTTTAGACATCACAGAATGACCGCCAGCACTAAAAGCCGATTAGGAATCGCCAATCGCCTACTAGGTTTAGTCGAGTCGTATCGATAAACGCGAATAACGACCGCGTGCGTTCATAAATCACTATCTCGGTCTCGATCGGACGGTTAAACTTTTAATACGATGTCATCGGTGAATGTCAAACAGAACGATACATCTGTATTAGGTACGAAGTACTTGATTTGATTCGAATGACGTGACGAGGTTGATTCATCGATTTTGTATAATATCGTACTGAATTGAACATTAAGGGTTTTTGGAATGAAGCAGTTATAAATTAAGAAAGTAAGGCGTTGTCTTACAATGAAGGAAATAAGAATTTTATAGAATCACCTAAATCGGAACACGGCAATGTTAGATTACTTCCAAAGGACCAGCGGGGTACTTGTGTAACACACTATCAGGGCCTCAAGTCTGCTATTACAATAGTGTCAGAATGGTCTGTTCCGATCCTCATTAAGGACGCCATTATATTAGTAGATTACCAAACTTGTCAAAATCAACAATTATAAAATCAATGATAGACCATTCTGACACTATTGTAATAGCAGACTTGAGGCCCAGTAGCAGTGTTTCATTTTGACAGTTCAACAACATTCATTGTGTTATTAAAGTTGATGAGCAGACACATTTTTCGAACATATGAAGCAATGGATTAGCAATACACTTCAAAATCATGCAGATTGTCAGTGAGTGTGTTACGCATTTAGGGTACAGATCTATTCATATTTAATCGCGTAGCTTGACCTTGTTAAGCTAAGTCCTATCTACATTTTAAGAAATGTTTCCTTAACTAGCAAAATGTGGGTGTACTACAGCATGTCGATTCTGTAAAAATCTCACCGTGAAAAGTCGCGTGGAGTGAACTGTCAGTGTTGCTACTGATGCTAGTGAGTGACCAAGCATTATATTTATAATCATAATCGAGATTTTAACAACATTTTTATGCTAATTCTATTGATCATTTTATATTATTTCAAAACTACTATTTAAGTGTTGATACTATAGAGGCATGAGGAACAGGGTGTAAAGTTCACTCATCCTCCATAAAAAAGGGAGGATCCTCCGACCAGACGAGTGTCGTGTCTGGTGGGCAACTGCCCGACGGTTGATGACGGGATGTTGTATATATGCTAGTTGCGCGGTAAACTCTGCTTGCGCGATGCAGAATTTTGAGTGACGTCAGTGTGCTGCGCAGTTCGCATGTGGCGATGTAGACGCCGCCACAATACGTTACTATTTAGGGTTTTTTTTAAAATAAAATAGCAAAACAGAAATTCAGTCAGAAACTCAGTTTTGTTTTTTATAAAAATATCATTAAAATCTCGATTATGATTGTAAAAGTAATCCTTGGTCCATCCCTAGCAGCATGTGGGATGTCACTGACAGTTCACTCCACGCTCACTTCACTTAAGTTTTCACGGTGAAAAGGTTACAGAATAGCACTGCAGGTACACCTCTGCCCAACCCTTCGGGGAAACATAGCGTGATGTTATGTTATGCTTTCCTACAGATATGGCCTCCATTTCTTATTCATTTATTCCGGCCGCCCTGAATCTGAGCCTTACCGTATCAAACCCTATTATTTACAATAAACCAACAATCAACTCGGCCTATAACAGTCCACTGCTGGACATAGGCCCCTCCCAGGCTACGCCACAACACCCTGTCCTCCGCCTTCCGCATCCAGTCTGTCCCAGACACCTTTTTAAAGTCGTCGGTCCATCTAGCTGGAGGGCGTCCCACACTACGCTTGCCGCTACGCGGTCTCCACTCCAGGACTCGTCTGCTCCACCGGCCATCGGCCCTTCGACACACATGGCCAGCCTACTGCCACTTCAGCTTGCTGACTCTGCAGGCTATGTCGGTAACTCCGGCTCTCTTCCGGATAACTTAATTTCTGATCTTATCCTTTAAAGAAACTCCGAGCATAGCCCGCTCCATGGCGCCCTGAGCGACCTTGAATTTGTGGACCAGCCCGAGTATTATGTACAATAGTCGCATAATACTATTATTTGATCGATACACAATTATTGTCAATATTTATAGCAAAGATTGCACCTCGACACGCCTCAATGGACAATGGCACGCCATAGTTCCTGTAGTCATGGGAATGAGGTCAAGTTGACTAATGGCTAATTTTATAATACGTGAGCTTGTTTAAAATATGAAGAAAGCAAAGAAAATACGCGCATGATCAAATTAATGTCAGGTAACCGTACAATGAATAATAACAACGAACTGTGAGGGAGAACTTTCCACATAGTTTGAGTTGAAGTAACAACTTCAAATCAAACTATGTGGAAAGTTCTCTATATTTTGTCATTGAAAACATTCCATAATGTGTTAATCCAGGACACTATATACTAACCTTGTGCAAAATATCATCCAAATCCCTTCAGCCGTTTTCGAATAACAAACATTCACAAAATCCAAACTTTTGCATTTATAACATTAGAAATATAAGCCACATGCACATAAATATGTAGAAACCTAGCGGCAAGGAAATTAGTTATAACTGCTTGAATCGCTATGGAACGTACCTATATGCTTTATGCATGTATAATCTTTCGCTTGAGAACTCCTTCGCAACCTGTTTCCCTCATTTGAGCCTACTTCCGCAGCTCGACAGGCCGCTGGGACATTCCTTATATTTTCCCATAATATAGAAAACATATTATCTTTTCCAAATGTGGCATTTATAGTGCTTGCAAAACGGAAACAAAATGAAAGAAAACAAATATGATGAAGGGAATCTAAGAAGCAAACAATTAGAATGAAGCAACAAAAGTAGCTACAAAGGATGGATTTAACAGCATAGAACAGAAATAATTTCTGCAGTAGATAGTAACCAACCAACGAAAAACCAAACACTAAAAATACGTGACGAACAATACAACTTATATTTAGACAGCTATGCTAAAATTAAGGCTAAGTCGACTGCACATAATAGTATAACGGTTTGAAATTAAAATGCAGAGACTGCAGGCGATTCTGACGAAAACCACATTGCCACCTGAGGTCATAATTACAAGTCCAGTTCTACCCCCATTAACTGTACAGTTCCAACAGTAGTTAGTTCTACCCACAGTCAAATCTCTAGAGAAGCAAAACAGTAGCCGATAACTGGTTGGTCCGTCCTACGCTTGCATTACCGTGATATTTATGATAAACGAGGTTTCAAATGTTTTTGGGATTCATTAAAACAAATGAAACGAGCGATTTTAGTTATGATTATCTCTATAATTATTTGCAATGTTGTGCGATGCATTGTCACTCAAAGTTACAGGAAATCCTTCAAACCCAAACTGCCTAAAGAAAATGAGTTTCAAGTTTCTGTGTTAAAATTACATTAGGTAGGTACCTATTTATTACATTACATGTTTAATTCAAATCCGTCAATGTTAAAGCCTCCTGCATACTGAGGCGATATCGCGGGCGCGACAGGCAGCAATATGCCTGTCGCGCCCGGATATCACCACAGTCTGTAAGAGCCTTAACTTGTAAAGTGATAACGTTAACATGTGAATATTTAATGTCTGCACGTAAATCGTCCATTTCCACATGTAAATCATTAAAGTCTACATGTAAAACATTAACGTCTTCATATAAAGCTTCAACGTTTACAAGTACAGTTTCTAGAGTAGCTGCTACCCCGTATTTACTAGGCAGTAAACACAATCAGATAGCCGCGTCATTAGCAGCCAGTGCCAGTGTCGAGTGAGCCCGTCCGTCCTACACGTCCACCACGGGTCACTACTCGGCTTTACACCTGTCGCTAACTGTTGTATCTGGAGTTACATCTCTGTGGGAAATTGTTAGAACTAACTTGGCGTAAAAGAGATAAATGTTGGTTTAGAGCCTGTGGTTATGAACTGAAATAGTGTTTCCTTTGTCATTTCAAGAAAATTATATATATACTTCTATAGCTAATATTTTTGTATGTTCATTTGGTTTTGTAGTTTCCTCAATTAATAAATAAACTCTGCCTGCTGCAGTCAAACATATCTCAGAAGTAAAATTTACTCTAATAGATGCATCTTTTATGTCAACTACAAAACTATTATTTGTATACACAACATACATAAATATAGCTTTAACCTAAGTACTATATTACCTACGCCCTATAAACTGCAAACCACTTAACTCCACAACAGCAAACAGCTACCCATATAGAACCTGCCATTAATAAGGCCACCTACAATATTGGAAACAATTGCACCATATACCGCACCGGCCACTGTTGCCGGCGACACATACAAACTTACCGATAGTGAAACAACCTAACATGGGGCCGTAGCAAATTTTACGAGTCTATTAGGCTATGTTCGCGCGACGCAGGCCTTTCCTTCGCTTCTTGGAAATAGTAAAACTACCAATTTAGACGTTAAGGTATTGAATATAGATATTGCAAGGTTTTGTTGTGCGTTTTAAATATGGCAAAAGGGTTAGTCTGTTTTGGGTATTTTTGTAGATTATTTGGAAATCGGCTCTGTTATTATGTGATCAGTCTAATGATTGTGTAGCTTCTTCGTTTATCTTATATATGTATATATATATATATATATATATATATATATATATATATATATATATATATATATATATATATATATTATATGGATTAGATAGGTTGGGTTGGTTAGGATTTTTTATAATTCTTTTTCCACCTACAGTCGCCGTTATGTCTGGCCTCAGCATTATGCTGTTTACTTTGTCCCAATTAGTAGGGATTACGCGTTACGTTACGTACGAGATCTATCAAGGGGTTTTGTCAAGAGAATAGGTAAACTTCGCAATGGGTGATGTTTTTTTTGGGAATATGTACACATTGATTTTAATTTTATTTTTTCCCTGGTTGCCATAATGTTTCAGTAATGTACGGACTTGTTGGAAAGTTACAAGTCTCAAGTTCTTTTCTTTTTATGTTATGTCAAGTCAAGATATTGCTTCCGTTTATTTGGTAGTTATTAATAAAGACCCTTAATCGTCAATGGGAGATGACCTTAAATTACAAGGATTTTTGGTACGTTCGTGGAATATAGATATCGAAATCATCGAATAGATACGAACGATTTCTTAGAAGAAACTTTGCTATCAGGTTTTTGGCTACAGTGGAATCGTACTTGGAATGGATTTGGAGTGTTCAATTCCTAAAAGTAAGTCTATCAATCAAGATAAAAATCGTTACCTTGCAAAATTGCACTTTTTTTGTTAAATAAATATTTTCAAACATTTTCCTACAACGATTAAAAAGTCATTATTCAAATTAACTAAATATAAAGAGAAACCTTGATACATTAGAAACTGTAAACGGATAGGATATACAACGATTTATCCTTCCAACGCGGCAAGCAGCCGATAAGATAACATTCATATTAATTACTTTAATCAAACAACCAATAGCAATAAATAGGTACATAGTTTCGTTAGATTTATAGCATCCGTTTGAACAATATCTTAGGTATAATCTATCATTAGACCTGCAGAAGAATGTGGTATTAATTCATTTGTCTGAACAAACAAAGCTATGTTTAATTTGCACGTTTTGTCATACACCCGTTTAAAATAAAACAAAAAAATATTTATGATTCCATATTTGACTTTTTTCTGGTGGCGCGAAAACGTAAGTATATAACTTTTAAATATTAATGCCATGGATTTAACGACTTATTTCGATAATGGCGGGAAGTGTCAATAATTTGAAGTTTCACCTATGTCACTCGTTTATTAGTGAAAAATAACTGTAAGAATAGTCTTGATTGAGTTATTTTCTAATAACCGTCCAATTGAACGTGCGTCATGCAATAACTGAAGAGCGTTTTATAAAGAAATAACAGTGGATTGGAGGATTTCTAATTAATTTCATTGCTAACGTTTACGACTACAGGCGTTCCACTTTGTTACGTTACAAATAAAATATGGCAGCAAAACGGCCAGTTCATTGTTAGCGTGATTAGAAAGTGCAACACGGCCAAACTGAGATCGTTTATCGAAATTAATTTTATTATTTTTAATGATCATTTTTTGTTTCATACATTTTTACTCGAATTTTCCTTTTATTATTTTAACAGTCTATTTTTTTACTATTTTGCCCAGTGGAACATTACGTTCATACAGTATTACTCGCGAATTGCAAGACACCATGCTTTTCTTTAAAATAAAATACATTATTTTAACTTTGTACACATAAGTAGGTGAGTATATAAATTGTTACTATATTTTTCCACGTTCAATGTCAGATAAATGTTTTACACCGTATAATAAATATTGACACAAGTCTGAGTCGCTCTTGGTCGTGGCTGGGCAGTTTTCCTCCTCATCATAAATATTGTGTGATAAAATCGGTGATAAATGTGATAATTCAACTGAACGAGAAACTACTCACCATCTTCTCACTAAAGCAAATAAGATAAAGTTACAAGTACATTTTATACTTCCGTTAACTGTGTACTTTTAATTATGGCCCAATTATCCATAAACCAGCTTCATAATCGCTACACTCTTGTATTAAGTGCAAATGCCTTCTGCATTTTACAAAAAAAAAACGATACTCCAATGACCATTTTACAAAGAAGGTACTTTCATAACAGATAGCTACAATTGCCGTCATTATAGATGATGAGATATATAGCACTGACCGAATTTCAAACACATATGCTCAATCCAACAATACTCTCAGCTGAATAGACCTCTATTAAAAATATAATTGTTACCCGCAAATGTGGCATACACAATATCCGCCAAGGAAATATCGGCTATCGCTCCAACAATCATCGGCAGACAAAAGGGCCGAAACAGTTAGCCTATGTGTTGCAACAGACCGTACAACGAGCATGTCATTATGGAGCAACTATCTACATCTGAACTTCCACGCCTCTTCAAGATGCTCGGATTAAGACGCCTCAGAAGCATTTGGATGATATTTCAGAGGTCTCCGTCAACTGGCCGAGAACGAATCTCAAGCATTTGTGGTGGCCGAGTAGTTTCTCCCAATTACATCGTCTCTAGCCGGCGATTGGCCGCTCCACGAGGAATCCGGCCTGTCGTGACTGTGATAAAAAACTGACGCAAATTGCCGATACGCCTCGTGCACACAATTTCATGCTCCGGCTTCTCAACGAACAGTCTAGATTCGTCATATTTCCAGCAACAATACGACCACATGAAACTCGATTCTGGCGCGAATCTGCCACAGATTGAATTAATTAATAATTCCAAATCTGAAGCTAATGACTATTTAATGCGTGTCGGTAAAAAAGAATCGATAGATCACTTTACGAATAGAGTTTTATTCAATTGTATTGTTCTAATTGGTGTTTTTTGTCGACATTTATCATTGATACGGCTGAAGGCATTATGGCACTGACAGTGAGCTTGGGAGGCACATTAGTCTCGACGAAAGGTTATGAGAACGGAACACGACGCTTGCGAGCAGCGAGGACAGCCACGTCTCTTTCTAGTTAATTTCCCGTCTCATTAGTATCTTTGCCTACTTTGTGTTTAATGTTGTCGTATTCTGCTGATTCATTATTTATGACTATATTCATTACATTTCTCCGCAATGAAATTGTCCTTAGCATTAAACCTCTCAAGCTCTATATCTATTTTGCAGTCTATATAAATAGGCATACAAGTTCACAGGAGACTCTCGATCATGGCCACAAGAACAGTGAGATCAACAAGTCATCGCGCTTCGTCACGGCACGGTTCGGTTTGTCGCAAACTCTGTACTAAACGTTTTAATGTTCAATTGGGTTGTCATAGCTTTTAAATAAATTATCAATATGACAAGGTGTTAATGATGCTACATTTAGATTACTGTTTAGCTTGTTAGTCGATTTAGTATTATGTCATGAATATGTATTATAGGTTACTTTGTCGTTCCATTCTACGATTGTTATTTTATCCTTAACGATTCTCTATCCATTTTGGTATCATTATCAAGGGCTGATTATCCCCTTTCTGTTTTCATAAACTGGCTGTCTAATCACTTCACTTCAAGTAGGTACTGTATTTTTCTGATCTGATTTCGGCGATGTTTTCTTCCAATTAGATGTGGCAGCACAACTCGATGGTTATCTCCGGACAATTCGTTCCGGGCGGGAGACGCAGCGCGTGACGCCGCCGATTAGAAATCTCGGCTCGGATGCCGCAACACAACATGCTGTCGATTGGCTAGCTCTATTAATCTGTTCATGTTCCAATTGGCTACTTTTTTTGTAATTTTATTCCTTTTTTGAATACGATTTGTTCGTAGTAGCTTAGCTATTGACTTGGCTGTGATCTCAATTTTATTTGATGTCCTCTGATTTCACGTTGAATGAACAAGAATATTTCAGTAAAACCAAAGTGAAGTTCTTAACAGTAACATTTTTAAAGCCAATAAACTATGTGTTTTAATGACACACACCATAAATATTAGTCTATCAAATATTATGAAGAGGTAAAATTAGTTTGTACATTTTAATATAGGGGGTAATCTCTGGAACTACCAGTCGGGTTTGAGAAACTCTCTTTGCCTTTCATAGCCCAATTCATGAGGAAGGTTGTAGGCTATTTATCATCACGCTACGACCGTTAGGAGCTGAGCAAAAAGAAAAAAAATCAGAAAGAACGTTAAATGAAAACAAAGCGCGGGCGGGCCATACAATGCGACGCAGTGAGTCGGGGAAACAAGAAAGTTCACACGGACGAAGATGCGGGCAGAAGCTAGTCCAAAATAATCCGACATTGTATTGTTTTATGTCTCTCTCTCTGTCTCTCTCTCTCTCTCTCTCTCTACATTAGAGACAGAACATGAAAAAATAATTCGACATTAACATATACACATTAAAATTGTGGGCGATATTTATCATTCATAATTAAGTAATACCTCATTAATGCTGTTTGGTATACAGAATGTATATTTAGGAGGTGGAATGACCTTGGCAATGGAAGTTCTCAGGTTCAACGTTTCCTCATCTTCGAGGCCGTATGATTTGGGAATAGCAAGTAACGGAGCGGAAAGTTAGACAAACGTGGCGGAAACAATAATCTAATAATTAGCAGGTTTCTATGAATTCTTAGAGTCGTAATTAATATTAATTTAACTGCTTGCACATTTAAAGTATTTGTTAAACTTTGTACTCTAATCTATCTTGGTTTTGATGAGGCCACACATAATTATCTTTTTAGACTCTTCATTATGATCCTTGCAACATCTTAATTGTAATCGCATTCATGATTCGCAAAAGCAACAGTGCTGAACGTAATCATTTTTTAAAAACATGACTAACGTAATCCTAAATTCCTTGCCACAAGGAAAACTTTAGATAGAAAGTCTATCTAAAATTTTTATAAATTTAATACCTAGGCACTCAAAGCACCAGACCAAAACGACAGGAAAAGGAACTTGATTGCTTCATAATGGATTCGTTGCAATTTTAGCCAATTCATATATTGTTAGTTTTATTGAAGTTGTAAGTATCTTGCGGACGGTGAGCAATGAGTAGCTCACCGTCCGGCAAGGACCAGGCCCGAGTCTACCGCGCGTTGTGTTCCACGCGTGCCTCAAAGACATGTCGTCAGCACAATTATAGGGGTCCACTAGGGCCGATTCCTGCCGGGATCGCGGGAAAGTTCGAAAGGGTTACCGAGGCCCCTGGAAACACAGGCAACGAAAGGAACACGGGTGGGTTTTAGTCAGTAAGAGTCTGACACCCTCCCGCTCTGCCCAGAGCGGGAGAAGTTATTTGATAATTTCCCACAAAAAAAAAGCATTGAACGTGTCAGTGGAAAAATAAGGTAAGAAGACCTTTTCTGTATAGGAGGGTTATGATGAGAGAACAGTGGTGAACTAGAGAAGGTTTTGGATGATAAACCAGCATGTTTCGACAACATGACAGGCAGAGCATATGGTCCTTATGATATATCTAGAATATGGGAATTCACGAAAGAAAATAAGAATCAGTATTGACACTACAGGTGCTGCAAGCATCAACCATAAAAATAATATTTCGTTTTTACCTTTTTCAACGGATAGTTAACGGGATACTCTTTGAACTCTTAAAGTAAAGTAAACCTCACAAGTCGATTCCTTAATCGAATGTGCGCCTTCGTTTAATTTCCATAAAGCTTTATTAAAATCTACATATCGATAAGAGCCTAACGCCGCCCACTCTACCGTTGCCATGGTTACCTCCCATTCACTTTGGGTTATTTTGGTGATTCGTTCCCGTACATGATATAATCGATTTGCTACGATTCAAAACCGAATTTTAACACCTGTATCGATTCTCCATAAACATTTTCTAAATGTTCTCCAACACTTCGAGACTATCAATATTTTTGTAACTTTTATGAGTTTCGACAAGAATAAATTTCATTGTGTAAGCAGTGAGTAGTTCTGTATAAATAAATATTTTACTTAATTGTATTTCTTACCGGTTTTGTTGCGACACTTGACAAATAGGTTTTTGCTCGCACATTACAGTATCCGAGTATTTGTTACTTTTTGCTACATAGTTGGTAATGACAATGACGAAACAATTCAAAACTTTAAATAAATAGACACAAAGATAAGTTTTTCTGTAGACTCGCATGGCAACTGGTACGGTCGGCAGAAAACTTTAGTTTTAACGATTGTAGAGCGTTATAGATGGAAGAAAAGGCGTTCAGCGACATTATGAAACAACAGTGCACGAAATACAAAGGAACAATGACCCAGATCCGCCAAAGATAACCATCGAAGTGACGCATGTGTGGAATCGATAACAGTAGTGTACACGCACGCACTCACGGACGTTATCGAACCAATATTTACTCAGGTAACAGAAACACGCGAAATGCCGCGACCGTGTGAACGCGCCCGACTTCTACACTCTACTAATTGTGTTAAAGGGAGCCCTTAGACGTTGCTATAAGGGCGAGCTCATTCAACAAAACGTCATGACATCGTCCTCAAATAAAAAACATCATACCTACCTATTCACCGGCCAACAGCTGCACCGAAACGGAACGGCAGATGCGCGTGAGCAGCCGACGCTGTTATTATAGAAACTACAAAAAGCGGCGGCCAGTTTCAAAGTACGCGTGGATTTTTCACGGAGATAGTGTGGAAAACTTACCGTGGCTCATGAGGCAGTGCTGCGGTGGTGCGGTGGCAGCGCCGGCGCACTCACTAACAGCACACGTGCACGAATGCCGCGGCGCGCACCTGTCGCGGAATGACTGGCCATTTCCATATTAGATAGTATTTATGAACGGGCAAGGCGCTCGCGCAGCCCGACGCGTCGAGGTGGACTGACTGCCGCCGCGCGCGCTACCTGCGCCCACCTGTCCCCCCCCGCCCCACCACCAGGAACCGGATGGTACTCCAAAACAAAACGGCCAACAAAGGACGTGCCGCGAATGTTCGCGCCACTGGTCCGCTCCATATATCGACGAGGGTCGGCGAGCCCCCGGCCAGCCAGCCCTTGCAACTGTTTACTCGCAACACCTGACTCACGCGCCGAGAACCCAGCCCCCGTCGATCAAAACGATGATTTACGATGGACTGATGCTGCGATCGACTCACGCTCGGCCGCTGTTTTCCTTACTGAAGTGACTTAATTTAAGGATGACGTTAAAAATGCAAATATAGAAACCAGTGAACACAAAGAAATTGTTGACACACGAGGCGACGGCGACGCTCGGGCACCTGCTGAATTTGCACAATCAGAACGAATGATTGCTCAACTAATTGTCGAAGTACTTGTAAACACAAACAATGCTTTAACACCGGGTGGACATCCGAGGCCGGTTTCGTCGTCCATTTTGTTCATAACAGTGATTTGGTTACGTTAAATTTATTTACAAATCGGTTCCTGTGTTATTTGTAAACGACCGCCGGTGGACGCCCGCTATTCATTCTTATCGGTTGTATCTATAGCTGATATGATAACTGGCTATCAAATGGTGCTATAATCAAATCTTTTCGTGATTTTGTCCGCATTAATTTTCAACAAGTCATCTGTCAATAGACGTTCCAATATGTTTAAGTATATTCTATTCGTTTCATTTAACCGTGAAACTGCTTCAAGCGGTTACTGTAAATCAAATTTCCATTAATCCCTTGTGGTCCAAACGCAGCCATTAAATTCTCATCATCTTTCGTTTTTTGCGTTGACACAACGTGTGTATGTGACCTCAACGATTCTGTCCCATAATTACGACACATGTCCTCCTTACCGCTAACCGACTTGATATTTTTATTTTTTTTAATAAACTCGAGAACCTGATCAAAGTAGGCTAAATTTTTCTTTGCTTAAATAATAACCAAAGATAATTGTAATTTTTGTAATCATCTTCGTCTTTCTCTTTCTTAAAGTAGTGGTGTATGTTGGAGGTTATGATTTTCAAAAAAGATAGACAATTGTCGATGATACAAGTGGTTTCATTCCAATTTGAATAGGTACGTTCAAATAACAACAAACAGCTGTAACGCCAATCCCGATGCAGTACGTATTACGAAGAACGAGACTATGAGAATCGGTATTTCCATAATCACTATCTGCTCTATATTTTCAGGCCAAAGTCAATTATAAGAATAACACAAGTATTATACCGGTGCTTGATCCTTAACAAGAGATAGACAGCAGCTGAGATATCATGAAAGGTGATACTATCTCACAAAATGCAGTTTGCTTTTTTCGCACGAAATTCGAAGCAATCTAGCTTCAAGTATTTCAAAGACTCCAACGAGGATAATAGTTGAACACGATCTATCAAAGAATGTTCCATGCCATGCATCAACGCTGTGCGTGGTTTTACACCTCGTAAAGTCCCACTATTTACTGCACATTTCACGCCACAGAGAGCCAGCAAAAGATACAAACATCACGAAGAATAAACATAATGTTCATAAGTAAAAATATTTTGTCACAGCTGGAGGTTATCAGGCAGAACACAACTCTTCGGTACAGGTAGTGGAAAGACTTACCTACATCAAATTCACTTAGTCGTGTTCAGGGGAGCGATAAACGCCACATGAGGTGCGCATGCGACGATAGCGCAACACGTCACGGCACCTGCTGATAACGGCTACTGAACGCTGAATTTTACGCACTTTTATTTAAGTGCGAAGGTTTTAAGAAAACAAAATAGGCTTAAGAGATTGCATTCACTTATACATTGCTAACATATTTTCTGAAGTAATTTCGTAAGTGTTTATTGTATATTTCTGGCTTAGAGAACATAAGCTTTTCAACATTTAATTTATATTCAAAACTTTATCTACATTCCTTCTTTGCCTTCATTTCCTTATCGGTCAATGTAAATTATATTAGATATAGTATTAGTCCTATCACACAAAATTCCTCAGTCACCTTCAAGTCATTAAAGCTTGGTATTAATTTCATTGCCAACTGTACTTCGTAAATCTCATTCAGGGGCCCTACCATCAACATTAAAAAAACTTGCCAAGTACATGACAGGTCAACTTAGCAGGTTAACCTGACAGGTTTTCTAGTTGTACCATAAGCATTTCCGTCTGACCTGCAATGTATCAACTTCAGACCTGCTACGTTATCGCTGGCCGGTACGCCATATTATAAACAAACGTTCGGAAATACTTTTTCGCAATATTACCGGTTTTACGGTTTTAATAAAGTAGATCAAATTAATTTAATAACAATTTATAATGATCAGAAGAATTCTAAAAAACTATGGTTCGTAGCAAAAATTCTTATTTAACACGATTAGGACGTTCGAGACCCTTTTAGATACTTAAGGAACGGTAAGGTACCTACTTGAAAATCTTACCAAAGTTATTGCTATTTTCGAACGAAAACAATTTCTTGAGTGTCAAATATATTGTCAACACCACAAAACTGTACGAGGTCATTTATGATCATACTGTATTTAATTGTTCTTACGATAATTAGTGCGATAAATAGATGTATTATTTTAGTACAAACCTTAACCTCTATCGACAAATCTACCTATTGATTTTGTGGTGCGTGGCATGAAAGCTCGTAGCTCATTGCAATGCTCAAGTAATAGTTCTTTGGTGAGCCTATACCGTTTGACAAACATGCCATCCTGCAAGTCAAAGGGTTTTATCATGCGTCTCATAACTACTAACTTCTTCAAGAAACTCAAAAATTTCATTTTGGTCACACATCTAAAATAAACGACAAAGAGATTCTTTTGTGTGTTGTCTATAATGTTAAATAACGCCGCAATAGTATTGTATTCACAAATTAACATGTCCTTCCGTTGTTTATTTTAAATTAAGGAAAACAGTTCAATAAAAGTTAGTTTTACACGGCTGCTTAATATGACTGCAGGGCAGTTCAGTTGTCAAGGTTTTACATGTCAAAAAGGACTTGATGTTACAGCATAAGGCAGGTCAGACCAATGAAATGGTGTCACGTGACTACTGACCGACTTTGGTCACGTGATCGCTGGCTCGCCTGTTATTTGACGTGTTCATAGTACAAAATAGCCCGACAGTTCACTTTACGTCGAAAATTGACCTGCTATAAGAGTTCATGGTAGGCCCCCAGAACCAATTTCCTCCTGCTTACATATCCGCATATCCGAGTCGGCTAGTTTTTCACTCGGTACTACAATGCCGTGGCTGCCCATCGTGGGGATATCAATGAACCGGGAGCACAGGATGTGGCCCGTCCGGAGTTGCACAAAAACTACACACAGCCTCCGGGACGACGGATAGAGATGAGGTTGTGTGGGGAAATAAAACTTGCGTAGAAGCTTACATTACTTATTCCCATCAATGCGAGTGCTGTACAATTTGTTTTTTTGAATTTTTTGTATGTGCATGCAAATTATACTTTCGATTAGCGTGATCATTTTATTGGCCATGTGGGTGGTGGTTCAAACTCAAAGTAATTTTTTATCAAGACCTTCTCAGGCGGTAACATCCACATATTTATTTTACACAATTACCTTTTACTATTCCATGGACAGTTGTGGTATATATATCACTTATGGGCAGTTGTGGTATCCCATTGGTATCCACCATTTAAGGAAGATGAAAGTAATTACATTAATACATAATAAGATAACTTCAGAACCAGACAATCTAATTAATATGTTATAAAGCCTTTTAAGGACTTTCAGATATTTCAATTAATAATATTTGAAATCTCTACATTTATTGCTCCAGGTGTTGCAAATTACATTAGATCATACGCGGAACTCTGTCTGACGACATATCGATCACAATCTGCTATGTAAGCTTTGATTGACTATCGATGCACTCCGGAACTGGGGGTGTACTCTCTAAGTCCGTCAATGAAGAAACGGACCCGTCCGAAAGTAGTTGATTCGTCAAAATAAGTTTTTGGGACAGGCAAATACATATCGGGTGTAGGGACAACTGTCAAATCGTATTGTCATTCATTCTTAGTTCGGGCCTCGAACTAATTCATAATGTAAGTGATACGGATTAGGAAATGCCCGTAACTTCCGTCGAAACTACGGACTTCGTGCTTAAAGTGTAGACCCCCTGGGTGGAGGATTTGGAGAAAAATGAATACTTATGAATAAAAGTAACAGTTGGTGTAATAAGTATGTCTATGATCGATAGGTTTTCAAACTTTGTAATAATTTTGCAGTCACTGAAATATTTTTATGAGCATAGCTCTGTGCTATTCGTATGTACCTTATTCAAATCAAAAATGTTCTACTTACTACGCAGATAAAAAATAATGATCTAACATACGTAGCCTTCATTCTTCTTCTACGGATGCCTTTCAAATTACAGAAAGTAGGCCATCCACTTCGAATATTTCTCCTTGTCCTTTCCGATGTGAAACAACTCAGTAGAATTCTTGATACTAAACATATAACACTCACTGATTCTTTTTTTATTCGGAAATGAACAGCATTTTTGACAATTTGACGTATAAACAGACATACAAAGAGTGGCACTTGTACATTCGCACTACAATGATAACACAATGATTCATTCTGACACTGTCTATGTCACTGCAGATAATAACGGAAAATATTAGAAAATAGCCTTTGTTTTTTTCCGACGTAAGTTGACAAATGAATCAGATGGTGCTCAATTAGAACGAGGAAATCATGAAAATTATTGGAAACAAAAGGGAACGATTTCATTATTTGGATACATCAAAATGGCTGTTCGATCTCTCATCATAATGAATAATTAAAAACTATTCAGTAGCTACAGACAAGATTTGGGTAGCAGGGTGGGGGGTCGAATTCGGTAGCTCTTTAGCAGAATCGTGTTTAGTAGGCATACTCGTATCACCAACTGCTTCACAAAGACAGTTACAGAGGAAGGATGTCGTATCCATAATGTATACAGTTAAGGAATAAAATCATATAGTTTACTACTTACATTTTTTTCATGATTTTTAGATATTTTTCAAGTACTTACAAGAGCATGAGGTTCTGGGATCGATTTCCAGGTAAGGCAATGTGTAATTGGGTTTTTCAACAGGAATTTCTGAGTAGCAACCCGGAGTCTGGATTTAATCCCGGTTGATAGATTGCTATTGCTATTTTAGGTTAGTCTATTGAGACTAACCTAAAATTTCATTAGATGGGACTTAAACATAACTGGTGGAATATGGATGTGTGATGTTGTTATGTTTTTTTGCTGAAATTGTCGAAATCGGTTCGAACAATTCTAGATAGCA
Source organism: Atethmia centrago (assembly GCA_905333075.3). Classification (NCBI taxonomy): domain Eukaryota; kingdom Metazoa; phylum Arthropoda; class Insecta; order Lepidoptera; family Noctuidae; genus Atethmia; species Atethmia centrago. The sequence goes on from HG995375.1 coordinate 7,346,800, forward strand.
AAAGACTAAGGTGAAATTATCAGTGATCAGTGAAAAAAATAATTTGATACGATGCCTATAGGTACATACAAATGTAACAACATTGTACAAACATAGACAAATGTAAAGTGATAATGAGAAGGTGTCGTCGCAGAGTCGCGTCTCTTCCGTGGGAAATAGTACCTACCACAGCCCACAATCAAATGTCGCACGTCAAGAAATAAAATGAAATCGCTCCGTGCGTCATATGTCATATCACTTAGAAAATTGTGTGCGAAACTCTCAAGTTTGATTCTATTGTCGTAGTTTAACATAGACTTTATTGTGGCTTTGTAAAGATACTGTTTTTAATCTAAATATTGTTCTTTTCCTAGATATCATCATCTGCCTAGCCTTTTCCAGTCATACCGGATACAGCTGAATACCAGCATTTTATATGGAGCGACTGCCTATCTGACCTCCACAACCCAGTTACTGGGTAACACGATACCCCTTGGACTGGTTGTCAGACTTTCGAGCTTCTGACGACCCGTAACGACATGTTCATAAACTGCCTTGGTTTTTGTTATGAGCGTGACTGCTGATCGAGGGTTCCTAGAGTGTAAATCAGGAAGCTCTTAGTTTGGATTTGTGTCCGGTTGATGGCAATATGCTCGTCTTCTATTGCATGGAACATATAAATGGGGAACCGTTGTTGTAGAAATTGCTCACCTCTCCTCACCTCGTGGGTAAAAATTCATTAAGAGGCTGACAACAGCTAAAGCGCGGTCAATGTCGGACTGCATAGAAAAGAAAGAGAAGCGCGAAGACACAACGCTGGTAATTTATTGCAAAATATGAAGCAATTATCTATTTACAAAAAATCTATTGGCTGGATAAAAAAATTAAAACACGAGTATGCTAAATGTTGCTTGTAGAAGAATAATCTGACAAAAATCAGAATTATTGCATATATATTAGTATGGTTTTTAAGAAATTTTTAGAGGTGTCTTTGTGATTTTTGTCTATCGAATCATATTAGTTGTATTATGTCTTCAACACACTATCTACCTAGCATATATCCTGAAGAATATCATATATTTTTTCCAATTTTGTTTACTGCCGTGGATCATATACTTTTAGGCATTATAAAACTTGCGTTTAGCTCCTGTAGTCCCCTTCAGAGTTCCATACATACTAATACATATTCTCAATTTTTCTATTTTTCCCTTGAGAACCTAATGTAGATTTGGGTCAGGCCGAACTCGGCCCGAATAATAATACCAGATATTTCACTGCCGATTATGGTGTTTGAGGCTGTATTTTGTGTTTTGGGGACTGAAAAGGAATATGAATTATACATATATTGCACACGCTATTAAAAACTCTGACAGATTTTCCCCAAAGTTGAAGATCTCCAATGATTTGGCCTAAATCAAACATAATAATTAACCACAGTACAGTATTTATGTTGGTGTCTTATTCCGAAAATTACTTTGATCAAGAATAAGTCGATTTTACCGGATCCTGCTACACAATGTTGGCAACACCTTGCGCACAATAAGCAGGAGGTGGGGCACCGAGCGAATGTACCAACGATCGACTCCAGAAATAACACAACTGCCTCCCGGGCTGCGCCTGCAACTAAATGACGTGCAATAGTGGGAGAATAAAACCGGCCAAGTGTTTGTCGGACCACGCACAATGAAGGGTTCCCTAATTGGGAAAAGTTGGGATGAATTTATCCTAAAAACAAACATAACATTGTAGTTGAGAAACATGTTCTCGCATACATCGATATATGCCACGGTCAATTCTCCAACTGCAAATTTAAGTTGGTCGACTATTACTCGTTAACTTGTAAAGCCCACTTAGCTGTGATAGTTTTCTTTTTAATTTTATTATATGTACTTACTGCCATGATTTTTTTTCTTTTTTACTGCCGTTTAGCTGGCAGCACTTTGTCAGCGTAATTAATATGTAAACCTATGTCAAACTACAGCTTTCTAGTACTAAGCGTCTCTGAGCTACAGCGGGGACCGACAGACAGACGAACATGGTGAAACTAAAAGGATTCCTTGTTTACTACGGAACCCTATAAACGAAATATTACTTACAGCAGATGTCAAATATTTAGAACAGGATTTGTATGTTGGTTTATTGAAACTACAAAGTAACAGGAGCGAGGATCGGAATCTTATTTAAATTTTCTCGAGACTTTTTTCTTCTTCTAATAATGGAGCAATTGATTTTGTTTTACACAAAAGTGTCAGTGCCATATGCTTTCTGGAATGATGAAAAGACACTGATTGAACACTGTAAAGTATTTTAAGATACCTGGAGGAAAATTACATCAATTTAGGCGTGGGCGGCGGCAAAATGTAGAAACAATTCTTAATAATGACAGTATAAAAAGTGTTGTTAGGTTACAAAGAGAAATGCAATTATTGTAACCATTTCAACCTAAATAACAATGCTATCCAACTTGTGAAGTTAAACGACATCTCGAAATCCTTACAAGAGAGAACTGAAGAGGTTTCTATCACCATTACGACCTACAAAGTTCAAAAGCGTACAATTGAACTATGTAAATAATAGCCTCAACCAACATCTCTCGAGGCTCTCGTTGGGCGGCTGGATCAAGGGCCTGATTCAGAAGGCAGTACTCCCCGACACGGCTCGCATTATGAGGAGGTTCCTGTCTCTGGAACCCTAACCACCGATAGCTTGGACCCTGCTCCAAACACCGGCGGACCACATTTTTTTTAATATTTTTAAATGTTTTTTTATATATTTTTTTAGAAATATTTAAAAATATATTTTATAATATGTAAAAAAATAAATAAAAGAAATAATAATTATATTAATTCATTTATTTCAGACATAGTCCATACATACTATACATACATCGCCCTAACTAAAAAGGACGGAGGGGTGAGACCCATTGCTGTGGGGTCAACTTTAAGACGTTTGGCATCCAAAATTGCGGTGAGACATATCAAATCTAAATTACAGTCTGTTTTCGAACCTATACAATTAGGATTTGGCACGAAAGGTGGGTGTGAGGCAGCCGTCCATGCCTTAAGAACCTACCTTTCGTATGATGATTGCGAAATTGTAGTCAAAATTGACGTCAAAAATGCTTTCAATTCAGTAAACAGGGATGCCATGCTGACAGAAGTTAAGAACAAAATTCCGGAACTCTATCAATACCTGCTTACCTGCTACGCAGAACCTTCAAAATTAATTTACCGTTCCCATGAACTTTCTTCGGAGGTCGGCTGTCAGCAGGGCGATCCCCTCGGGCCAGCAATTTTTAGCTTGGCTATAAATCCGATTATTCAAAATTTAAAATCAAAATTTAACGTTTGGTATTTGGATGACGGAACCCTGGGAGGCGATGTGGACACTGTGCTATCTGACTTATCAGATATTAAAACAAATTTCGAAAATATTGGTTTAGAATTAAATTTTAGCAAATGTGAACTCTTCATTCAAAAAACTTCTTACGGTTTGGATAATTTAAAATCCAAATTAAATTTTCTGGCACCGAATATCAAAATAGTAGACAGAAAGTCACTTTGCCTCCTGGGTTCTCCCATCTTTGAAGAATCTTTTCCTGATTACATTACTAACACTATTTCTAAATTCCAAAGTCACGCAAATTGTTTACTCGAAATCAGTCCTCATTATGCTCTTATAATTCTAAAGTTTTGCCTTTTTGTCCCTAAATTTACTTATGTGCTTCGCTGTAGCCCTTTTTGGAAACATCCAAATTTGCTTTCACCAATAGACGATTTAGTCAAAACTAGTTTAGAAACGATTTTAAATATTCAGCTCAATGAACCATCTTGGTTACAAGCATCCCTCCCTATTCGGTTTGGCGGTTTAGGAATCCGCAAAATTTCGAGTGTTGCTTCCCCAGCCTTTTTGTCGTCCACCCATAGCACGTCACGTCTCATAGGTAATGTCCTAAGGGCTTTGCCCACAAACTATGAGACTGCGGGCTTGGAGGATGCCAAGAATGCTTTTCAAATTGCTTGCCCGGGTAAAGAATTTCCAGACAACCTAAAATCTCAGAGGAGCTGGGACGATATTTATTGCGATTTAACATACAAATCGATTCTGAGCCGCAGTTCAGGTCCGGATCGCGCAAGACTTTTGGCGGTCGGAACCAGAGAGGCCGGTCATTGGCTACATGCCCATCCTTCTCCATATACCGGTACCTTCCTGGATCCGACCTCGCTTCGTCTGGCGACTGGTCTGCGGCTTGGGGTCACGGTATGCACTCCACACACATGCCCTTGTGGCACGGACGTGGACCGACTGGGTCACCACGGACTTTGTTGTCAAAAAAGTGCAGGCCGCTTTTCAAGACATGCAACACTTAATGACATAATCCGCCGGTCTCTTGCCAGCATCAATGTGCCTGCTCTTCTTGAGCCGACTGGCATTGTCAGAGATGATGGCAAAAGACCTGATGGTGTGTCTTTGGTCCCGTGGAGTTTGGGACGGATGCTTGTGTGGGACGCTACCTGTGTAGACACACTGGCACCGTCCCACCTCCAACGGACTACTTCTAAAGCGGGTGCAGCGGCAGAAAATGCCGAAAATCTGAAAGTTATTAAATATGGAGGCCTTGGCAGAGAGTACAACTTTGTGCCCTTTGGCGTCGAGACCCTCGGTCCGTGGGGTCCCAGTGCGCATAAGTTATTTGCGGAAATCGCGAAACGTCTAGTTGATGTAACTGGTGACCGAAAAGCTGGCGGCTTTCTCGCGCAACGCATCAGCATTGCAATTCAGCGAGGAAATGCCGCCAGCATCCTCGGTACAATGCCCCGAGGGCCTTTTTTAAGCCTAACTTAGTTTTAATTTAATTTAGTTAATGTTAATAATCATCTTGTAATTTGGTTATGTAAATAAATGATATTTTAAAGTCCATACATTACATAAAAATAAAATCATAAAAAACACATAACATTAAAATAATTAACAACAAATAAAATAAAATTTCAAATAACAAAATACATGTTCATTCAAAACTTACACAAATTACATTATTCGTGAACCTCAGATATCAAAGAATTTAGCACACAATCCACAAATGATAGTTTGTGAGGATGGATGTATCTTTGTTACTGTTTAACGCAAAAACGGCCGAACGGATTTGGATAAAATTTGGCACACAGATAGTTTACAATTTGGATTAACACATAGGATACTTTCTATCCCGATATTCCCACGGGATCGAGACTTATGCGAGTGAAACCACGGGGCGCTGCTAGTCGTGATATATTGACTGAAATAACAAAGAAGGTCCTATAAATAACCCTTAACTCTGTTATACGTTCGGTTAAATAAGACTACGGCTTTGTGATATCAATAATCCGGATCCTTTATGGGACAAATAATAGTTAAGTTACAGAAGAACCAGTCGATGCATTATAGTTTACTGTATCGAGCCTCTACAGAGTGTATTACAGAAGATGGATCAATGGAATCAGGGCGGTAGAGGACCTCTGCCCTTATCCCTGATATTCTAATACAATACGCGCCACGAAAGATGAGACTTGACGAGCGTCAGTAGTGGGGAGCCTGCGCAGGTACAGTCTTGTATGAAATAGTTATTATACGACATAGTTACACGAAATAGTTAGTGTTCGAAATATGTAGTTATTAATATCGTTATCGTCTACTGCGCAATTAAAATCGCGTGGTGTGTCAAGTCTCATCTTTAGTGGCACGTAATGTACTCCAACATCATTTGGTCTGTTAAAGTCAATGATCCGAATATAAAGGCTCCTTCAAACAGGCGCGACACGCGACGCGACACGAAGGCACCGCGTGTAGCACTACAAGCGGTGCCTTTGTGTCGCTTCGCGTGTCGCGCTTGTTTGTAAGAGTCTTAAATAGGAGCGATTGGGTTGAAATAACGAGAATTGATGTCCGTCTTAAAATCTGTTAAGGCTGGTGCAGATTTGGGCGATATCGCGGGCGCGACAGGCATATTGCTGCCTGTCGCGCCCGCGATCCAAAAGCTTAAGAAAGCCTTCTAAGATATAGCAACTGTACTGGTTCTATAGCAACGTGGCTATAGCCGTCCTTACTAGGTACCTAAGTTTCTTATCTCCTTAAAAAAATATGTAGCCTTTTTAGAAGTAGATTTTCTGAGTCTGCACATTTCTATGTCATATCATAAGGCTTTATTATATCAATAATCCATTGTGGCTATTGGCGACGGCCTACGGGTGGGACGCGCGGGCGACGCGCATGCGTGGGCGCATCTGCGCGCGCAGCTGTCCCGCGCACGCGCCGAACGCAACGTGGAGCCTCCGCGCAAAACGGTTAAAAGGACTATAAGGTTTTTTTTTTCGAAGTAAATATATATATGGCCAATAAAAACAGCTGTTTTTGATCACAGACTGCCTTTGCTTGTAAGGAATGGAATTCGAAGAAGGAACGTCCCTATATACGTTTATTCAAAATTTTGCCAGTTACTTTTTTATTTTTTATTCAACCTTTTTTGTCCCATTACTGGGCAAAAGTCCCCAGCTTTCCACTCTTCCATGTATGTTGCCTTTTCCGGCAAATCTCCCAGAAACGCCTCTTAGTTATAACGTCATCGTTTCCTCGGCCTCACGTGTTACTTATCTATGGAAAATCGTTTTTTGTTTAAGACGCTGACAACACCTCAACCGCGGTCACTGTCAAATTCCATAGAAAAGAAAGAGAAGCGCGACGACACAAAGCTTGCAATTGATTGCAAAATATGAAGTAATTATCTATTTACTCAAAATTGAGTTGAGTAATCGAAAATAAAAAACAACCAAGTTCTGCATTCAAATAAGACGTTCTTTTTATTAATTAAATACGTAACGTATGTTGACATTTGATACAGATATTTTGGATTAGAACTCAAAGTAAGAGGTTAGTTTAACGTTAGTTTGTATCGAGATTTTGTTTTCAAAACGTGTTTTGGTAACAACCAGGCTCTGGGAAATATGTTCAAAATTAACATATATTTTTTCCGCTACCACAAACTATACAGATTTGGCAATTTTTTTTCTTAAGCAAAGCCAATTTTGGTCAATTGGGTCTTGGCAGCGCCTTAAATACTCTTTAGAAACGAATAAAAAAGGAAATCATCAATTAAGTTCAGTAAACTGGAATTCGAACAAAACAAAAGATAATCGCTAGACATAATCAACTTTCTAATTGTTAGTAAATTATTTTATTATTATTGGTTCTAACCTAACATTAGGGCCGACGACAGAGCTATCGCAATTGTAAACCCAAGTTACAGAACCATATTTCTCGCATCCGCTGGATGCACTAATAGCCTTATTATAATTGCCTTATTAGTGTAATTATGAATGTAGTACTTTTACAACATGAAAGCGGTTGCTGGGGCTTAGATTATGACTTGACTTCATGGCCTTTTTCCTTACTTTGTAAGGGCAGGCTTCCAATCTTACAGCTAAATATTACCTACTTACGATTTTATAGTTAATTACTGACAATTGACATCTTGAACATTGAAGCAGTGGTGGCCCAGTGGTAACGGCCGCGACTTACGAGTCGTATGTCGTAGGTTCAGAATCCAGACAGGCGCTTTACTTAGTGTAAATTATTACATCACCGCTGCTCTCAAAACGGTGAAGGAAAACATCGTGAGGAAACCGGCATTTCGTAGAACCATAAATTCGAAGACATGTGACATCTACTAATTCGCATTGGGCCCGCGTGGTGGATTATGGCCCACTCCCTCTCATAGAGTCCAGTGTCCCAGCAGTGGGAACATTATAGGCTGATTATGTATGACAACCTGAACTATATACATCCAAGCAAACTAAATGATGCTGTTGCTCAATCATATGTTCAGTGTTTTTGGTAAATACATTACTTTGACTTTTTGCTGTAAAAACGGTGAAGGCAGAGCAATAATGTCTTCTAGAATCGAAACGAAGATATGAGACATCCAACTATCCACCAACTGGGCACGTGTGTCCCCTTCCACGACGGCGAATGTCCCTATAGTGTCGTGAAGCTCGATAATCGTCCTATACCCCGTACCTTGCCTGTTTTCAGGGCATTTTTAGGCCCGTATTACAACAGAATCTCACTCAAGACTCAAGCATTACTAAAAATTGGTTTAAAGCCATTTGATTCGTTGAAACTAATTATATTAATTCTCGAGTCGATACGGGTCAGGCCACTAGCAATAGTTGCACCGCAAAAGGCTCAAAATCGCTTAACGTGCAGAGGATATTTGTGTCCCAGTTCACCTTTCAGCTTTCCAGTGTATTTCTAAAAGACTGGCAGATCTTAAGTCTTAGTAGATTAATTCAATGTATTACGGTCATCCATCAAACTACCACTTTTATCAACCTATAAACCAATTCACACAGCCGTAATATTAAGCCGTGAAACTTCCATATTACACTGCTGCCACAAACACCGCGGGTCATTAATAGCTTAATGAGGGATATTAATTTCTAAGTGTTACTATATTATGGACTCAAATCAATGGCACCAAACAATCTGCTACATAACTACCTTTTTTTTGAGAAACTATACTATATGAATAACTGTATGGGTGACCTCACCCATATTACAGAGCCTAATTCAAGACTCGAGCATTAAGGGCCGGGTAATCGCCGTTGACCTTGACCATACAAATGTGCGTCCCGCTCACTAAGCGCCGTCGTTCGGTTTCATAGGGTATTTATTTTTAGTAACGAAAATATGAATACTTAATTGAAAAAAGTCAAAGTAAAAAGTAAAATTATAGATAATTATTTTATTATCTCTCGTCGTCTGTTCATACGAAAACAAATCATGAAAATATCTTAAGTAGTTTCGTAGTTTCGTAGTTTGAACGTAATATCGTTTTTTATGCTTTGGGTAGACCTTACTTCCTGAATTTATTTCATAAAATATTTTAGTACAATACTTAAATATTCAATGAGAATTGATGTGTATGCGTTCTAGTTTAATTAACATACATTTTTTGCATAGCTTACTTTCATTATATGAAGGCGTAATTACAGATATAAAAGTCATAATATCATTTAACTGTGCCTTAATAGAACTAGTTCCAACGAATCAAATGGCTTTAAACCAGTTTTATATAATGCTTCACTAAGACTCAAAAAGAGTACGAGGGTGATACTGAAAGTTCGACACTGACAGTCCGACACTGACCGCGCTTTAGGTGTTGTCGGCCTCTTAATGCATTAGTCTCATGGGCTTGCAATTTCCAGTATTCAATTTAATTACCGGATCAATATAAAGCAACGACACATAGATGGATATAGTCACAGTAAGCACTAGGACGGAAATAATATCCATGGAATTATAATGTCGGAAAACTTACCGACAAAACTCTTTCTGAGGAGTTTTACTACTATTGGAATTTCTATTACATTTTAATTGTAACACAACTTGCGAGTGTGAAAATAGTGAAGGAACATAAAATGGAGCACATTTTCCTGCGTACGATTGAATCATTATTACCTATAGTTTATGCGTCCGATTGTTAGTCCATCCGCGTCCTGCACTGCGCGTGCGCTTAACGCTTAAGGGGCTGACAAGACCTAATTGACCAAAATAGGCTTCTCTTAAGAAAAAAAAAATGCCAAATCTGTATAGTTTGTGGTAGCGGAAAAATATATTTTAATTTTGAACATATTTCCCAGAACTTGATTGTTACCAAAACAGGTTTTGAAAAAAAATCTCGATACAAACCAGTGATGTTACGAATGTTTGCTTTCGCATTCGCATATGCGAATGATTCGCATCATTTCAAACACTCGCATGAACACTCGCATTCGCATCAAACAATGCGAATGTTTAGCGAATGCGAGTGTATGCAGGTCGAGACAAGTAGAAGTGGACGGAGCTTAGCGGGTCATCATCGCGTGTTTGTTACTTTGAATTTGTTTCTAGTTGTCACTTGTCGATCAATCAATAAGCAGGTATTGTGATTAAGTGAATTAACACAGTTTCGAGTTGTGGGTTATTTTAAGCTAGGATAAGTTATTATAAATAGTTATTTAGAACTTTATTTGTGTATTATGGCGCCAGGGAAGAAAAGTGATATATGGCGATATTTCACACCTATTGATCGAGATCATGCGAAGTGTAATATTTGTGAAAAAGTATGTTCTCGCGTTGGGCGTACTACTTCGGGGCTGCGAACTCATTTGAAAGCCGTTCATGCCGAGGAGTTCGAATTGTTAATACGGGCTGAAACAGAGATCCAGGCTTCTAAAATTATCATTCCTCCGGAAACGCCACTAACAGAGGTTAAAATGCAATTATCTATTGAAGAATCTATAATGAAAAAGAAGCAGTAGGACGCTAAACATCTATTGTCGCAAAAAATTGATTGCCGAATAAGTGAAATGATAGCTTTAGACAATTTACCCTTTAACTTCGTTGAGAACGTGGGTTTCCAAAGATTAATGCAGTTGGTGGCGCCACAATATACCTTTAAAGGACGAAATTTTTTTACTGAGCATAGCCAAGAATTGTATGTAAAAGTGGCAAACAAAGTTAAATTACTCTTGGGTGATTTGAAATTCATGTCATTCACAACCGACATTTGGTCCGAGCCAGCTGCCAACGTATCACTCCTCAGTTTGACTTGCCACGGTATAACAGTTAACTATGATCGTTTAAGCATTGTTTTAAAATGTGATGAATTTAATGAACGACACACGGGTGATGTAATTGCAAGTAAATTTGAATCGATGATGAATGAATGGAACATCACTAAGGATCAAGTACATTGCATGGTAAGGGATGAAGGCTCAAATATGAAGCGTGCTATGTCTTTGGCCGGTTTCAAAGATATTGATTGCACTGTCCATAAGTTACAGACAAACATAAAAAGTGCATTAAATTCCCAAGAGTTTTTGGTAACCCTGATTCAGAAATGTAATAAGATTGCTGGTCATTATATCATTCGACTATTGCTCAAGACCAATTATCAAAAGTCCAGTTGCGGCTGAACCCAGATCAAGTGCCATTAACTGTTATAAGAGATTGTTCGACAAGATGGAACAGCACCTTCTATATGTTTGAAAGGTACATAAAACTAAAGGATTCTTTGGCTGTATATGGTATTAGCAATAATATCCCCAACTAATCATCCGATGAATATAAAGCTATAGAATATTGTGTATCAATACTTAAACCATTTGAAGAAGCTAACATATGAAATCAAAGTATGCGTACTGCTTAAGTTACGGGAACTTAAGCAGTACGCATACTTTGATTTCATATGTTATTCCGATTATTTACATGTTAAAAAAAGGTATTAAATAGTTTGAAGACGTAAATCTACTAATTGTAGGTGACGCTGTTGATAATATTATGAAAAACTTTATTCAAGTGTTAAAAACTGAAATAAACAAGAAGTTTTGCAATCTGGAAAATGACCCTTTGTTTACAATTGCGACATTTTTGGACCCGCGATACAAGAACAAATTCTTTATTGATATTGTGAAGGATAATGTTATTACCGAGATCATAAAACTTCCGCTTGATTTATTAAATCACGATCGTATACCTTCAATTTCAAGTGGTAAAAGGCCGAAAAACACGACATCCATTGATGATAATGAGCCTTCTACAAGTGCTGATTACCCAACGAAAAGCCTCCTAACAAATCTGGCGAGAATTCTGGATTCCTCGAGTGATGGCGAAGGTTCCGATGTAGAATGTGAACCAGAAGGCACGATGCTGTGTGAAATAAAATCCCAATTAAAAGCATATTTAAAAGAAAAACGAAACTCTCTTGAGGAAAATCCATTGGAGTGGTGGAAATCCAAATCCAAATTTGGCAAATTGACAGAACGTGCTCGTAAGTACCTCAGCGCTCCTCCTGCCAATGTACCAAGTGAGCAATTATTTAGTGCAGCTGGCCTGATATATGAGCCTTTACGAAATCGTCTCATGGGAGATAAAGCAGCTAAATTATTGTTTTTAAAATATAATCTGCCCCTATTGAAATTCGAATATTAAATATGTTTGTTGGTAATTTGATTGTGTATATTAGATATATACACTGTATAACCTTAAATAAATAAAAATCGATGATTAAAATCATACCTTGATATTTCTTTTTTTGCTCCTTCTCAACATACGCACTCGCATTCGCATTCGCACATTCGCCTTCCAAACACTCGCATTCGCATTCACATTCGCGAATGTCTAAAATATGACATTCGTAACATCACTGATACAAACTAACGTTAAACTAACCTCTTACATTGAGTTCTAATCCAAAATATCTGTATACGTTACGTATTTAATTAATAACAATAACGTCTTATTTGAATGCAGAACTTGGTTGTTTTTATTTTCGATTACTCAACTCAATTTTGATTAAATAGATAATTGCTTCATATTTTGCAATAAATTACAAGCGTTGTGTCATCGCGCTTCTCTTTCTTTTCTATGCAATCTGACAGTGACCGCGGTTTAGGTGTTGTCAGCGTCTAAGGAGGTTGCATGCTTGAAGGAAAACGTTTAACTTGAACGTATTTTTTTAATGGGGATAAGGTTACGATAAGGTAGCCCGCGAAATTCAAATTTTCTTACGTTTTTTGCAATTTGCAGGTCAGTGTCAGGGTGTATGTTGAGCAAAATATGATTCGCGACCGTAATGAATCGGTATTTATAGAATTGTAATCATTAGAATCATCAATACAAGTCTTTAAGTTAGAATTGGCCTCAAATGTCATGATTTCATAAAATGGTCATTCAATAGGGCAATTTGAACTTAAAAAACCGGCCAAGTGCGTGTCGGCCCACGCAGAATGAAGGGTTTCGTAGTTAGAATTACTTGGGATGAATTTATTCCAAAAACAAACTTAACACTGTAGTTGAAAAACCTGTTCTCCCATACATCGATATCGATGTATGGGAGAAATTTGTAGTTGGAGAATTGACCGTTGCATATATATGCAACGGTCAATTCTCCAACTACAAATTTAACTCGACTATAACTCGTTAACTTGTAAAGCCTACTTAGCCGTGATAGTTTTCCTTTTAATTTCATTATATGTAGATACTACTGCCATGACTTTTTCACATGTCCATAAACAACCATTTAGCTGGCAAGGGGGGGGGTCCTCGCGCACGTATCGGAGTGGCGCGAGGAGGCGAAACGCCGGGGCGTAAGTCCGCTGCCGCGAGAAATCGCGGCACAGCGGACGGAGCTCGGACGAGGACACGGCGGTGCTCTGCCCAAGCCGGGCAGACCTCCACCGTATGCTCCACCGTGTCCTCCGGGCGATCCACACAGTGGTGACACCCGGACGTTTCCTCCCGCCTTATCCGACACAGGAACCTCCCGAAGCTGCCGTGTCCGGTGAGGACCTGCGTCAGGCGGAAGGTGAGGACGCCGTGGCGCCTCTCCAGCCACTCCTCAAAGAGGGTCAACATACACCCTGACACTGACCTGCAAATTGCAAAAAACGTAAGAAAATTTGAATTTCGCGGGTTACCTTATCGTAACCTTATCCCCATTAAAAAAATACGTTCAAGTTAAACGTTTTCCTTCATGCATGACAGATTGCATAGAAAAGAAAGAGAAGCGCGATGACACAACGCTTGTAATTTATTGCAAAATATGAAGCAATTATCTATTTACTCAAAATTGAGTTGAGTAATCGAAAATAAAAAACAACCAAGTTCTGCATTCAAATAAGACGTTCTTGTTATTAATTAAATACGTAACGTATACAGATATTTTGGATTAGAACTCAATGTAAGAGGTTAGTTTAACGTTAGTTTGTATCGAGATTTGTTTTCAAAACCTGTTTTGGTAACAATCAAGTTCTGGGAAATACTCGTATGTTCAAAATTAACATATATTTTTTCCGCTACCACAAACTATACAGATTTGGCATTTTTTTTTTTTTCTTAAGGGAAGCCTATTTTGGTCAATTAGGTCTTGTCAGCGCCTTAAGCGTTAAGCGCACGCGCAGTGCAGGACGCGGATGGACTAACAATCGGACGCATAAACTATAGGTAATAATGATTCAATCGTACGCAGGAAAATGTGCTCCATTTTATGTTCCTTCACTATTTTCACACTCGCAAGTTGTGTTACAATAACATTTTAATAGAAATTCCAATAGTAGTAAAACTCCTCAGAAAGAGTTTTGTCGGGAAGTTTTCCGACATTGTAATTCCTTGGATATTATTTCCGTCCTAGTGCTTACTGTGACTATATCTATCTATGTGTCGTTGCTTTATATTGATCCGGTAATTAAATTGAATACTGGAAATTGCAAGCCCATGAGACTTTTGCATTAAGAGGCCGACAACACCTAAAGCGCGGTCAGTGTCGGACTGCATAGAAAAGAAAGAGAAGCGCGATGACACAACGCTGGTAATTTATTGCAAAATATGAAGCAATTATCGATTTACAAAAAAGCTATAGATTGTACAAAAAAAAAAACACTATTATACTAATATGATGCTTGTAGAATAATCAGACAAAAAATCAGAATGATTGCATGTATATTAGTATGGTTTTTAATCCTTAAAATATTTTTTTAGAAGTATCTTTGTGATTTTATTCTATCGTATCAAATTAGTTATGTTATGTTTTCAACACACTACCTACCTAACATATTATATCCTGTAGAATATCATATATTTTTCTGATTTTGTTTACCGCAGTGGATCATGTACTTTTGGGCATTATAAAACTTACAAAATTTGTGTTTAGGTCCTGTAGTCCCCTTAACCTGAGCAGGTCAAATGGAGGATTATAGTTTGAATAAAAATTGGTGGCCCAGTGGAAACGACCGCGAGTTACACCATAAAAATTACAGATATAAATGTTGAAATTTTACAGCGGGCGGTCTTACCTATCGCTAAAAGCGATATTTTACAGACAACCTTTGGATGGTTTAAAGGGAGAAGGAGAAACAATACTGCAAGTAGTCGGTGATGTACCATTTACATGTGCAATAAATACATACCTAAAGCTATACTTATCTTTATAAATATATATATAGGTACAATAAGGTAGTTTCGAACCCAGGCAGGCACTTTGTGTAAATTATATCATCACCACTGATCTTAAAAAGTGAAGGAACACATCGTGAGGAAACTGATGTCTCAGAACCAAAAATTTTGTGTGTCATCTACCAATTCGCACTGGGCTGGGCCCGCGTGGTGGATGTGGTGGATTAAGGCCCACTCCCTCTCACAAAGAGGAAGCCTGTACCCCACCAGTGGGAACATTATAGGCTGATTATGCATAAGCTAGTTTGAATGCAAACCAAGTCGCGGACAAAAGCAAGTACTTTATATTTTTTTATTGTAATCGTAGCTCCGGTGAACGATCTGAGCTTCACGGCGCCTGCACTTGTTTAATTACATAAATAAAATGGCCGCAACTCTATGGTCGGTGATCTATGGCAGCCATTGTCCAATCCCTAGCTAGGAATTAGCATTTTTTACCGTCACTTACATGATATTTTAATAAACGAAGCTTCTAGACTATATGAAACTTTAAGTGTTGATACGAATCTTAATTGTTCTTTTATTTAAGACGCTGACAACACCTAAACCGCGGTCACTGTCAGATTGCATAGAAAAGAAAGAGAAGCGCAATGACACAACGCTTGTAATGTATTGCAAAATATGAAGCAATTATATATTTACTCAAAATTGAGTTAAGTAATCGAAAATAAAAAACAACCAAGTTCTGAATTCAAATAAGACGTTCTTGTTATTAATCAAATACGTAACGTATGTTGATATTTGACACAGATATTTTGGATTAGAACTCAAAGTAAGAGGTTAGTTTAACGTTAGTTTATATCGAGATTTTTTTTCAAAGCGTGTTTTGGTAACAACCAAGTTCTGGGAAATGTGTTCAAAATTAACATATTTTTTCCGCTACCACAAACTACACAGATTTGGCAATTTTTTTTCTTAAGAGAAGCCTATTTTGGTCAATTGGGTCTTGTCAGCGCCTTAATGTTGTTTTATATTTTTATTAATCTGGGACAGTAACTTTGAGGCTTCTTCCCATTATGTGTTAAACAACTTGAACTTCACACAGCCAACTTATATTGATCATCATCTGCCTAGCCTTTTCCCAACTATCTTGCGGTCGGCTTCGAGTCTAACTGGATGCAGCTGAATACCAGTATTTTACATGGAGCGACTGCCTATCTGACCTCCACAACCCATTTACTGGGCAACACGCAATACTCCTCCTGGGCAATACTCCTTGGTAAGGAGTCAGACTTTCGGGCTTCTGACGACCCGTAACGACTGTCAAAGATCTACAAATGACAGCCGGGACCAACGGCTTAACGTGCTTTCCGAGGCACGAAGGGGTCTTGGTATGTAAAGATGGTCACCCATCCACGGACCAACCGCGGCAAGCGTAGCTTAACCTGATCGATCGACCCGTGCGGCTGTTATTACTTAGCCACAAGCCCCTTAGCCAACTTATATTGATAGAGCTGCACTTAAAAGCTCTGCTCTCAGCACTGGAGTGTCTACCGATTTCCTATAGACATAACATAACATCACGCTTTGTTTCCTGGAAGGGTTGGGCAAGGGTGTACCTACCTGTAGTACACCCACATTTCGCCAGTTATGTTTAAGTCCCATGTAAAAGGGGGCGAGCCTATTGCCATCAACCGGGCACAAATCCAGACTCCGAGCTGCTACTGAGAAATTCCAGATAGAAAAACCCAATAACACTGCCCGACCCGGGAATCGAACCCAGGACCTCATGCTCAACAGTAGCGCTTGCGACCACTAGACAGACGAGGTAGTCATTTCCTATAGACTTCTTATGTATTTAACTCATACTCAACAGTAGCGCTTGCGACCACTATACAGACGAGGTAGTCATTTCCTATAGACTTCTTATGTATTTAACTCATACTCAACAGTAGCGCTTGCGACCACTATACAGACGAGGTAGTCATTTCCTATAGACTTCTTATGTATTTAACTCATACTCAACAGTAGCGCTTGCGACCACTATACAGACGAGGTAGCCATTTCCTATAGACTTCTTATGTATTTAACTCATACTCAACAGTAGCGCTTGCGACCACTATACAGACGAGGTAGTCATTTCCTATAGACTTCTTATGTATTTAACTCATACTCAACAGTAGCGCTTGCGACCACTATACAGACGAGGTAGTCATTTCCTATAGACTTCTTATGTATTTAACTCATACTCAACAGTAGCGCTTGCGACCACTATACAGACGAGGTAGTCATTTCCTATAGACTTCTTATGTATTTAAGGAGTGGAGCTTAGACGCGTATTGACTGCAAAGCGTAGTGCAAAGTCGGTATAGCACCTTAATAGGGTCTTACACCCATTTTTGAAGTGTCATAATTAAATTCTATAGTGCTAATCTGCCCCAAAAAAAAAACAAAATTTTTATTCAATCGATAAGTGCCATAAAAATGCATTTAAAATTTTACATTTTCAAATTTCGCGCGTAGATTGACGAAAACGCTGGACGCAGGAGACTCCATGATGCTCTGTGGTCATGACGTCACTGGGCTATGAAAACAAATGCGCTGATCTTTGTATGATAATTGACACGTTTTTGTTCAGATAGCCGTATGACGTAATAACATGGCGGCTACTATTTCATGGTGTTTTTTAACAGATTAGAAAAACTGAAAAGGTTGAATTGAATTTTAAAATTTATTTTGTTATTTTATGAACTAAAACTAACATTTTCCGACTCCTTTTTGCCTAAAGTATCTCAATAATATATTTATAGATTTTATCTCGTATATAGTAAAATACGATGATAAAATACGGTGATTTTGTAGGATTTTGCTAATCCATTGCTTCATATGTTCGATAAATTTGTCTGCTCCACAACGTAAGTAACGAAATGCATGTTGTTGAACTGTCAAAATTAGTCATTGCTACTGTAAGTGTGTTACGCAATTACCCCGCTGGTCCTAGTTGCCTTAAAACAGTAAATAGGGACAAATAAGGTTAAAAACCACCGCACGACCACGCCGCCATTACGGTATTTTCTATTTGATTTAGATGTTTGATATTTGGTAGATTAACTTTATAAATAGTTTTCAGTTGTCTAATTTAATAAGACAACATCAGAAAAATGGTGCTAATCTTCTATTAGATACTTTGCTATAAATCGTTTTCAGTTGTCTAATTTAATAGGAGAACTACAGAAAAACGGTGCTAATCTTCTATTAGACGCTTTTCTATAAATAGTTTTCAGTTGTCTAATTTAGGAGAACTACAGAAAAACGGTGCTAATCTTCTTTTAGACGCTTTTCTATAAATAGTTTAGGAGAACTACAGAAAAATGGTGCAAATCTTCTATTAGACGCTTATCTATAAAAAGTTTTCAGTTGTCTAATTTAATAGGAGAACTACAGAAAAATGGTGCAAATCTTCTATTAGACGCTTATCTATAAAAAGTTTTCAGTTGTCTAATTTAATAGGAGAACTACAGAAAAATGGTGCTAATCTTCTATTAGACGCTTTTCTATAAATAGTTTTCAGTTGTCTAATTTAATAGGAGAACTACAGAAAAATGCAGCTCTCTTCACTACAGAAGAAAATATCACCACTCTTGCTCATTACAAGTTCTATAAAGGCCTGATGTTTTCCTTCACCGTAACTTATATTAACACTGCTTTAAGCTTCAGCATGTACATAGTTATGCTTTGGTAGTTTCACTAACGATAACGGTGCTAACCAGAACATTAACTGGGGTATTTACGGGAGTATTACCTTAATGTGCAGTTTTGTTTACGAAGACTTACTCGACGCTCGTTGTATATGCTCTGGTTCCTCTCTTCATGAACATTAAATTCGATTTTTATTATCTTTTTGTTTTCTACTTTCATAATGCGGCTGTTTGGGACGTTCTCGATGAATAGAGATAAATAACAACTAAAGAACGCGCTCCAGACACTAGGCACGAGAAAAAAATAAAAAGAAAGAAAAATTGTTTTTTCTGCACAAACAAAACGCACGTTACAAAAATTAACGTAAAATCACGTTAAATACACACTTATACAAAGTAGATAAAAGCCTCGTAATCAACCCATATAAATTTGACAATCCTGTTAATTACGTAATATTTACTCTGTGTTGCGACACTGGCAGATGACAACATACAATCAAAACAAAAACAGAATGCCGATTGCAGAGTGGGGAAATAACTATTTTTATAACAAATAAACAACTATCGCTAGAACAATTAAAAAGTGCGTCGCATCTGTGCAAGAAAAGGTCGCAAAAGTCATCATTCCACTAGGAACGTTTCAGTGATTTCTCGATCGTGTGCTTTTGACACATTTTGTATGACAAATCTGTTTCAGGGGGATGCGCTAAGGTAGCCCGCGAAATTCAAATTTTCTTAGGTTTTTGCAATTTGCAGGTTAATGTCAGGTTGTATGTTGATTAAAATATGATTCACGACCGTATCAAAATATGGCTTTACACAATTATAATCATTAGAATCAGCAATACAACTCCTTAAGTTAGAAATGGCCTCAAATGTCATGATTTCATGAAGTTTATTATTGAATATGTCGGAAATACGTTGGTCACTCGTTTGACTAATCGGGACGCCAGCGCCACCAAGCGGCGCTCGACAGAGTGTACAACATAACGCTTGACCGGGGTTGAGTGCAGTTTGTTGGAGGCGGTGAAGGAGTGAATACGTTCAGAAACTGTCGCACGTTCCGTATAGTTGTGTCGTGTACCTACAGTGTGTGAATAGCCAGTGTGATTATTTGGTCGTAAATTATAATTTGATTTAAACTGCAAACGGTTTATCTATTGTGCAATAACCAACAGTTCCCATTGTATAGGGCACAGTAGTTAAAATATGACTAATGATAACGGGCGAGACGAACCTTCTCCGTCAAATATATTATATAGGTAATTTTAATATGTTGTATGCATTTATTGTATTTATGTAAATGGAACACCACAGACTACCTGCAGTATTGTCTCTCCTTTCCCCCTAATCCATCCAAAGGTAGTCTTTAAAAGGTCGCTTTTTGCGATAACACCGCCCATTGTGTCACCCTATGTAAAATTTCTACATTTATGTCTGTATTTTTTATGGTTTATATAATAAAGAGAATTCTATACTATTCTATTCATTCAATAGGATTATAAGAACTTAAAGAGTTGTATTGATGATTTTTATGATTATAGATAGATAGATAGATAGATAGAATACTCTTTATTATGTATACCATAAAAATTACAGCTATAAATGTAGAAATTTTACATAGGGTGACACAATGGGCGGTCTTATCGCTAAAAGCGATCTTTTAAAGACAACCTTTGGATGGATTAGGGGGATAGGAGAGACAATACTGCAGGTAGTCTGTGGTGTACCATTCACATATATACAACAAATACATACATACATACATAAAATATATTAAAATTATCTATATAATATATTCAATAATAATTAATCATAAAACTAGCGCTAAGAATCAAAACAGGTGCAGAGAACAGAGAAAAATAAAAAAAATAAAAATATGTTTAAGGAGAGAGATAGTGTTTTTTTACCATAATTTTAAAAATGGACAGAGATTGAGCACGCCTTATCGACACGGGCAAGGCATTCCACAACCGTACTGCTTGAACCGTAAAAGATTTATCATAGAAACTGGTGGAATGCATCGGCATCTCCAATCTCAAGTTTTCCGATGACCTCAGATATCTATTATGCGTGTCATTTAGGAACTTGAAACGTCCCTTAAGATAAGAGGGGGTTTTAGGATTGAACAGAATACTGTAGAGCTGAAACATCTTATGAGAATTCCGGCGAAGACGTATGGGAAGCCACTTGAGCTTTGTACGAAATTCGGAGACGTGATCATATTTGCGCAAGCCAAATATAAATCTTATGCAAAAGTTTTGAAGTCGCTCAAGTTTATCTAGCTGTGCCTCAGTGAGATCGATATAACTAACATCAGCGTAGTCAAGGATGGGAAGAGATTGTGCAAGCGCAGTTTTAGTGGCAGTTTGAAGAAAGTTCCGCAATCGTCTCAGGGACTTGGCAGATGCTTTATGATAAAAAAAAAAGAATTTAGCGGTCTACCATGACGCTTTTGCCCAGTTTGCAAGTTAGTTCAGTTTACAGTCCAGTCACTTACCTTTCACTGGCCTCATGTACGAATACATTTCCATACATTTTTTTAAGGGGCTTGTGTCTAAGTAATAACAGCCGCACGGGTCGATCGATCAGGTTAAGCTACGCTTGCCGCGGTTGGTCCGTGGATGGGTGACCATCTTTATATACCAAGACTCCTTCTTGCCTCTGAAAGCACGTTAAGCCGTTGGTCCCGGCTGTCATTTGTAGATCTTTGACAGTTATTATCGTCAGAAGCCCGAAAGTCTGATAACCAGTCTTACCAAGGGGCATTGTGTTGCCCAGTAACTGGGTTGTGGAGGTCAGATAGGCAGTCGCTTCATGTAAAATACTGGTATTCAGCTATATCCGGTAAGACTGGAAGCTGACCACAACGTAGTTGGGAAAAGGCTAGGCAGATGGTGATGATATACGATACATTTGAACACAGTTCAGTACCCACTGACTGGCTTTGTGTACGAGTCAATCAGTGGCACAAGCGGCTGAACTGACTTGCAAACTGACCTTTTATTTACTGGGTTCCCAAATCATCAAATAACTTCTCCCGCTCTGGGCGGAGCGGGAGGGTGTGTCAGACTCTTACTGACTAAAACCCACCCGTATTCCTTCCGTTGCCTGTGTTGCCAGGGGCCTCGGTGACCCTTTAGTACCTTCCCGCGACCCCGGCAGGCATTGGCCCTAGTGGACCCCTACATTTGTGCTAACGACATCTCTTTGAGGCGCGCGTGGAATACAACGCGCCGTCGACCCGGGCCTGGTCCTTACCGGATGGTGAGTTACCCATTGCTCACCGTCCGCAAGCTCGTGCCTACGGTGGCCGGAAATCCGCCCGGGATTCCCGACACCCAGGGCGTCTCCTGCGGCGGCTAGGGGAGAGAGGGCGCGAAATTTGCCTTTCCTCAACCGGCCCGCCTCCTCCTTCGCGAGCATTTCTGCTTCGCAGTAGGAGGTGACGGCTGCCCATGCCCTCTCACTCCGTACCATGGCCTGAACCAGGGCCGGACGCGAGAGATTGCAAACTGGCCTGGCATTCTATTCCGAAAAAAATCTCACCATGAAAATTTAGATTAACAATAATTCGCCGTATCTCTACGTTGACGTCGTGGTGGGGCTTGCGCACTCCGAACTCTAGGTCTGTGCCGGCAGAGTTTACTTAGCTGGAACAGATCTAGGGTAAGGAGCCAAACCAAAAGAGATACATAAACCCGCAGGGCAGCACGTGGTGAGCTGTTGGGCAGTAGCGACCCCACGGACCCTATCTCCCGGGAGAAGTCTTGTTCCTCATCTCTGGCTTGCCTTTATTGGCCGGATGGAATAAAAACTGACGAGGACCAGAGCTCCCACCTCATTCTTGCCTTTATTGGCCGGCTTGAGTGGTAATTCGCAAGAGCAGACGTGCTCGGAGGAAGGAAGTATTCCAGTAAGTGCTCGTAGGGATTTTGACCATCTTTCGGGCTCTAGGATTGTTCTGAAAGCCTTGGAATGCCTCTCCACTCCTCAAACACCTCAAGACATGTTGCCTCTTGTCGCTACGTCACTATGTGCTAGCGACAGTTTCCGAGGGCCCATTATTGCAAGTAATCCCCTGCCATTTTATCCGTGTATTACATGTAACATTGATCGGGCAGCGGACATATTCTTTCCATAATTTTTGGTTACCAGTCCACTAGAGCCGCCCAAACGCATAGCCCATTATGATTTGTTTCTATGTTTTTCAATAGTCCTGTACCGACCGGGGATTGTCCTTGGGTGGATTTGCATAGTGCATACAGGGATAATGGTCGGTTGGTGCCTCAACCTAAAAAAATTATCTAAAGGCCCTCTGCGAGTTGGCTTCGGCCTCTCGTACGCCTTCCAAAGGGCCGCGACCCCAGGGTCCCGAGATAAGTAAAAAAAAAAAAAATATTTTTATTTCAGGCAACTAAGCTAGAGCTAAGCTAAGCTAAGCCTGAAGTGAGCTGTCATTCCACTGGATGCTAGAGATTGACACTGTTGACAGGTCACTCCACCTAAGCTTACGCGATTACATTTTTAAGGTTCCGGAGGGAACCCTACAAATTAAAAACAAGGAATACTTATAGTTTTTTTTTAGTTTTTAAGGGGCTTGTGGCTAAGTAATAACAGCCGCACGGATCGATCGATCAGGTTAAGCTACGCTTGCTGCGGCTGTTCCGTGGATGGGTGACTATCTTTACATACCAAGACCCCTCCGTGCCTCGGAAAGCACATTAAGCCGTTGGTCCCGGCTGTCATTTAATTTGTAGATCTTAGACAGTCGTTGCGGTTAGTCAGAAGCCCGAAAGTCTGACAATCAGTCTTACCAAGGGGTATCGTGTTGTCCGGGTACTGGGTTGTGGAGGTCAGATAGGCAGTCGCTCCATGTAAAATACTGGTATTCAGCTGGATCCGGTTAGACTAGAAGCCGACCCTATCATAGTTGGGAA
Organism: Atethmia centrago; assembly: GCA_905333075.3. NCBI lineage: Eukaryota > Metazoa > Arthropoda > Insecta > Lepidoptera > Noctuidae > Atethmia > Atethmia centrago. Next base: position 7,370,387 of record HG995375.1, read on the forward strand.
AAGGTTAGGCAGATGATGATGACTTATAGTTTCGCCATGTTCGTCTATCTGTCTGCCTGAATGTCCGCGGCTTAGCTCAGAGATTCTTAGTACTAGAAAGCTGTAATTTGGCATGGGTATACGTATTAATCACGCCGAAAAATTGGTGAAAAAAAAATATATTTTTCCCTTGCGCGTAAAGCGGGGATGATTTTTTTCGTCGTCCCGTTCAAAATTATTGCTGGTCTGTGGAAACCATTTTTCGTTCCAGAGATCCGTTTGCGTAATATTAAGCTTTAATGTCTGGATATGTAAGTTTGGATATGTGAAAAAATTTACGCCAATGCGCGTAATATATGTGTGTGTGTGTGTGTGTGTGTGTGTGTGGTGTATGTATGTGTGTGGTGTATGTATGTGTGTGTGTGTATGTATGTGTTGTGTGTGTATGTGTGTGTAATGTATGTAGTATATACAAAGTTAAATGGAAAACTATCACAGCTGTGATAGTTTTCCATTTAGTAGGCTTTACAAGTTAACGAGTAATAGTTGACCAACTTACATTTGCAGTTGGAGAATTGACCGTGACGTATATCGATGTATGGGAGAATATGTTTTTCAACAACAATATTAAGTTTATTTTTAGGATAAATTCATCCCTACTACGGAAACCTTCATTGTGCGTGGTTCGACACGCACTTGGCCGGTTTTTTTTAAGAATAGATCGGTAATAGTGTCTAAAACCCATAAAGCATAAGAAGCGCTGGCGCTAGATTTCCGTCATGTACTCGAGATACGATCCCAAAAAAAAATTACTCGGGAAACGGACAGATTGCCTCGCCACTAGACATCCTGAACGTTATAATTAAACTTTTTGTATTGCACCTTCTAAGATAATTTCCTTTCATTTGGAATTGTTTAGTGTTCCAAGCTTTGTCCAGAGAAAATAAAACTGTGTACAAATTGTTTCTACGCTATTACCTACTGTGTTTAAAACATAATTAGCTTTGGACTAATCGCCGGAGAGAATTACATTAAGACGCAGATATACGATTTTAGTGACTTTTAAATCTGTTATTACGCCTTCATATAATGCAAGTAAGTTAAGCAAAAAAAATATGTTAAACTAGAACGCACACACATCAATTATATATGTGAATATTTAAATATTATAGTAAAACACTTTATGGAATCAATTCAGAATAATATCAATCAATTCAATCAATTTCTTGCCAGCATCAATGTGCCTGCTCTTCTTGAGCCGACTGGCATTGTCAGAGATGATGGCTAAAGACCTGATGGTGAGTCTTTGTTTCCGTGGAGTTTGGCACGGATGCTTGTTTGGGACGCTACTTGTGTAGACACACTGCCACCGTCCCACCTCCAACGGACTACTTCTAAAGTGTGCAGCGCTTCTTCGGGTGCAGCGGCAGAAAATGGCGAAAATCTGAAAGTTATTAAATATGGAGGCCTTGGCAGAGAGTACATTTTGTGACCTTTGGCGTCGAGACCCTCGGTCGCTCGAAATCGCTGAACGTCTAGTTGATGTAACTGGTGACCGAAAAGCTGGCGGCTTTCTCGCGCAACGCATCAGCATTGCAATCCAGCGAGGAAATGCCGACAGCATCCTCGGTACAATGCCCCGAGGGCCTTTTTTAGGCTTAACTTAGTTTTAATTTAATTTACTTAGTTAATAATCATCGTGTAATTTAGGAAGTAATGTCTACCCAAAGCATAATGGTGCCGATTCCCTTGTTCACAAACTAAACTAAATTTAAGTTCAGTGCATCTTTTTCTTTGTATTTCATTAAGAAAAGGACAGAAGATAAATTTTAGTTTAGTCCTGTCAAATTAATCAGCGCTTGACGTAAATTGACGTAATTTTAGTAAGCAAGTTTTTAATCACGTCTAAACTCGTATGAAGTAGTGACAGGCGCTGATTAATTTGACAGGACTAAACTAAAATTTATCTTCTGTCCTTTTCTTAATGAAATAGAAAGAAAAAGATGCACTGAACTTAAATTTAATTTAGTTTGTGAACAAGGGAATCGGCACCATTACTTTAAAGTAAAACTATTTAAGATATTTTCATGTCTTTTTTTTGTATGAACAGACTATTTTAATATCTATAATTCTATGTGAGATTTTTTCCAATTATTCTTATATTCGTTACTAAAAAAAATATTGTCTATGAAATCGAACAGAGGCGCGGCGTGAGCGCGACGTACATTTGTATGCCAAGGTCAATGGCGATTACATAATCAGCCTATAATGTTCCCACTGCTGGGACACAGGCCTCCTCTCTGTGAGAGGGAGCGGGCCGTAATCCACCACGCGGGCCCAGTGCGGGTTGGTAGATGACACATGTCTTCGAATTTTTTTTTGGTTCTAGGACATGCCGGTTTCCTCACGATGTTTTCCTTCACCGTTTTGAGAGCAGTGGTGATGAAATAATTTACACAAAGTAAAGCGCCTGTCTGGGTTCGAACCTACGACCTACAACTCGTAAGTCGCGGCCGTTACCACTGGGCCACCACTGCTCACTGCTCAATGGCGATTACCCAGCCCTTAATTACTAGTTGGTGGTCCGGCACATCTTTGTTTCGGTTTTACAACTTTACTTCGGTACAGTTGTTGTTGTGAGATTGCTTTTTTTTTGGGTTGGAAATCATCAAATAACTTCTCCCGCTCTGGGCGGAGCGGGAGGGTGTGTCAGACTCTTACTGACTAAAACCCACCCGTATTCCTTCCTGTTGCCAGGGGCTCCGGTGACCCTTTAGTACCTTCCCGCGACATTTGTTAGATCCCTAGCTTGGTAAACCAATGCAGATGCAACCATTCACCATAATCCATTATTAGGTCACTATACAGGGTCAATTTACGATTAGATTGCGGAACTCCGCAGACGTGATGGGTTCCCTACTTGATTTCGAAAGTTGATGATTCGATTTTTATTATATCGAACACGGTGTGTCGATAATTCAGTTGTACGATGTTTTATTCCATCGATGCTTTATTGGTGCGATGTAACGTTTGTGCGAAAATTCCTGTTACGAAAAACCCTACAACGATTGCTCATTAGTTCGGTAATTTATTAGCTTGAAAGTATGTCGGTTCGAAACGCCTACTGTTGTCCGTGACATTTAATTAATAATCTAACCAAATTACAAGATGATTATTAACATTAACTAAATTAAATTAAAACTAAGTTAGGCTTAAAAAAGGCCCTCGGGGCATTGTACCGAGGATGCTGGCGGCATTTCCTCGCTGAATTGCAATGCTGATGCGTTGCGCGAGAAAGCCGCCAGCTTTTCGGTCACCAGTTACATCAACTAGACGTTTCGCGATTTCCGCAAATAACTTATGCGCACTGGGACCCCACGGACCGAGGGTCTCGACGCCAAAGGGCACAAAGTTGTACTCTCTGCCAAGGCCTCCATATTTAATAACTTTCAGATTTTCGGCATTTTCTGCCGCTGCACCCGCTTTAGAAGTAGTCCGTTGGAGGTGGGACGGTGCCAGTGTGTCTACACAGGTAGCGTCCCACACAAGCATCCGTCCCAAACTCCACGGGACCAAAGACACACCATCAGGTCTTTTGCCATCATCTCTGACAATGCCAGTCGGCTCAAGAAGAGCAGGCACATTGATGCTGGCAAGAGACCGGCGGATTATGTCATTAAGTGTTGCATGTCTTGAAAAGCGGCCTGCACTTTTTTGACAACAAAGTCCGTGGTGACCCAGTCGGTCCACGTCCGTGCCACAAGGGCATGTGTGTGGAGTGCATACCGTGACCCCAAGCCGCAGACCAGTCGCCAGACGAAGCGAGGTCGGATCCAGGAAGGTACCGGTATATGGAGAAGGATGGGCATGTAGCCAATGACCGGCCTCTCTGGTTCCGACCGCCAAAAGTCTTGCGCGATCCGGACCTGAACTGCGGCTCAGAATCGATTTGTATGTTAAATCGCAATAAATATCGTCCCAGCTCCTCTGAGATTTTAGGTTGTCTGGAAATTCTTTACCCGGGCAAGCAATTTGAAAAGCATTCTTGGCATCCTCCAAGCCCACAGTCTCATAGTTTGTGGGCAAAGCCCTTAGGACATTACCTATGAGACGTGACGTGCTATGGGTGGACGACAAAAAGGCTGGGGAAGCAACACTCGAAATTTTGCGGATTCCTAAACCGCCAAACCGAATAGGGAGGGATGCTTGTAACCAAGATGGTTCATTGAGCTGAATATTTAAAATCGTTTCTAAACTAGTTTTGACTAAATCGTCTATTGGTGAAAGCAAATTTGGATGTTTCCAAAAAGGGCTACAGCGAAGCACATAAGTAAATTTAGGGACAAAAAGGCAAAACTTTAGAATTATAAGAGCATAATGAGGACTGATTTCGAGTAAACAATTTGCGTGACTTTGGAATTTAGAAATAGTGTTAGTAATGTAATCAGGAAAAGATTCTTCAAAGATGGGAGAACCCAGGAGGCAAAGTGACTTTCTGTCTACTATTTTGATATTCGGTGCCAGAAAATTTAATTTGGATTTTAAATTATCCAAACCGTAAGAAGTTTTTTGAATGAAGAGTTCACATTTGCTAAAATTTAATTCTAAACCAATATTTTCGAAATTTGTTTTAATATCTGATAAGTCAGATAGCACAGTGTCCACATCGCCTCCCAGGGTTCCGTCATCCAAATACCAAACGTTAAATTTTGATTTTAAATTTTGAATAATCGGATTTATAGCCAAGCTAAAAATTGCTGGCCCGAGGGGATCGCCCTGCTGACAGCCGACCTCCGAAGAAAGTTCATGGGAACGGTAAATTAATTTTGAAGGTTCTGCGTAGCAGGTAAGCAGGTATTGATAGAGTTCCGGAATTTTGTTCTTAACTTCTGTCAGCATGGCATCCCTGTTTACTGAATTGAAAGCATTTTTGACGTCAATTTTGACTACAATTTCGCAATCATCATACGAAAGGTAGGTTCTTAAGGCATGGACGGCTGCCTCACACCCACCTTTCGTGCCAAATCCTAATTGTATAGGTTCGAAAACAGACTGTAATTTAGATTTGATATGTCTCACCGCAATTTTGGATGCCAAACGTCTTAAAGTTGACCCCACAGCAATGGGTCTCACCCCTCCGTCCTTTTTAGTTAGGGCGATCAAATTAGCACCAAATAAAAGTGAGAGTTAAGAGTTACCAAGAGAGTGCCACACACCAAGTTTACATCGTACGCCACAGTTGGATGATTCCTTTTAATTAATGGTACCAATAATTATTATTATAATCTTATGTTGCATTATAGACGTTAAGGAAATACATTAAATACCATACATATCTTCACGTCAACTTTCCTAAATTGAGGAAGACAGGTAACAAATCCACCACGTTTTGCTTCTGTACTGGGCAAGGATTAAAAAGAAACTTAGAATGCCCCAGTTGTTTTCTTTTCCGTGCTTTTTTTTGTGTTTGTGGTGGGAAATCATCAAATAACTTCTCCCGCTCTGGGCGGAGCGGGAGGGTGTGTCAGACTCTTACTGACTCAAACCCACCCGTATTCCTTCCGTTGCCTGTGTTACCAGGGGCCTCGATAACCCTTTAGTACCTTCCCGCGACCCCGTTCTTTTCCGTTCTGCATATCGAAATAGACTATTGAGGTATGGCAGTTTCGGCTTTTGAGGGTATCAGGCGATTGGCTAGCAACCGGTCACTGATATTGTCTGTGTTATCTTTGGCCCATGCCACAGGTAAACATGGTGGATTTGTTACCTCTCTTCCTCAATTTAGGAGAAGAAGACGTGAAGATATGTATGGTATTTAATTAATGTATTTCCTTAACGTCTATAATGCAATATAAGATTATTAATTAAATGTCACGGACAACAGTAGGCGTTTCGAACCGATATACTTTCGAGCTAATAAATTACCGAACTAATGAGCAATCGTTGTAGGGTTTTTCGTAACAGGCATTTTCGCACAAACGTTACATCGCACCAATAAAGCATCGATGGAATAAAACATCGTACAACTGAATTATCGACACACCGTGTTCGATATAATAAAAATCGAATCATCAACTTTCGAAATCAAGTAGGGAACCCATATAAGGGTTCCATTTATTCATTCATTCAAACACAATAAAATAAAAAACACAGGTTTTTTCAACTCGTACTTCCAGTAACAGAACTACCAGGGGTCGAAAAACCAAAAAAAAAATCATCAAATCTTTTAAATTTTTATTTTTCATGTTTAGATATCAAACCAAATAAAAAAAAAATGCCATTCGAATTTAATCTATCTAATTTTCACTATAATATGAAATACAAACCTTAATGTATGTAGATATTGGTTCAACAAACAAGAGGTTTTTTCGATATTCCATTCCATATACACAACTGTCGCACGTTTACATTTTACCCCTTAGTCATTGCCCATAATACCTAATTACAACAACTTTTTCATAGCTTTTAAGATCGCCGTAGCGTGTGGCACTCTCTTGGTGGTTACCAAGAGAGTGCCACACACCAAGTTTACATCGTACGCCACAGTTGGATGATTCCTTTTAATTAATGGTACCAATAATTATTATTATTTGGCACTAATTAAAGGAAGTATGAACCGGTTAATCAATTCGCTCTTAAAGAGCCCTTGATGAATGTTTTTGTGATGAGGCTTAGAGTTGTGTTAACTTTGTTAAAGTCAGTTAATTATAGGCATGTTACTATGTAATGGTGAATTGAATAAAAAAGACAGAACAACTTTTAAAATTATGTATAAAACACGATTAGCTGTGCCTACCACCGTACATAACCCACTGCTGAATATAGGAAGCTCTAAAGAAGACCGATTTTATTCAAACCTAAATTAAAAAATCTGTTAAAAGAACCGGCCAAGTGCGTCTTGGACCACACACAATGAGGGGTGCCGTAATTGGGATGAATTTATCCCAAAAAGAAAGAACATTGTAGTTGAAAAGCATGTTCTCCCACACATCGATATACGTCACGGTCAATTCTCCAACTGCGAATGTCGACTATTACTCGTTAACTTGTAAAGCTTACTTAGCTGTGATAGGTTTTCTTTTAATTTCGTTATATGTACTACTGCCATGAATGTTTTCACATATTCAGAAAAACACCATTTAGCTGGCAGGGGCCGGGGACAATTGGGGGGGAAATACGGGGGCTTAATATTACGCAAAAGGATCCTTAAATCGAAAAATGGTGGTCTCAGACCTGAAATATTTTTGAACGGTCTATCCAACGATACCCCACACCATGGGATAGACGAGAAAATATCATCCCCACATTACATGGGTTCATCCCTTGCACGTAATGTGGGGATGATATTTTTTTAAGATATGATTTTTACCACTGTGTCGGCGTGAATAAAAACCTACATGTATTCCAAATTACAGCTTTCTTGTACTAAGCGTCTCTGAGCTAAAGCGGGGACGGACAGACATATGGACATGGCGAAACTATGTATAAGGGTTCCTTGTTGACTACAGAACCCTAACAAAAGGTATTCTTAAAATGTCAAAAAATTGCGTAGCCTGATGAGTGATGACATATTGCAGTCAATACATCAAGCCAACATCCATCATCATCATCGTTCATCTGCCAAGCATGCAATGATGAGTCATTTCTTCAGTAAGTCTGTTCTTCTTCTTTGCGAAGTCAGAAAGGATCCCTCAGATCAGATTCCATAAATCCACTAAATACAATAGAATATTAAATAACCACTTCAGACAACCGTGAAATGTTATTGAAAGGTCAATAAAAACACGGTTGTACGTATATTTGTATAAGTTAAGCCACAGACAAACTAACGCCCACAAACATTTGAACCCGTTTCCCTATAACTCAGACAACGTGGGATGAGCTGACTCTAAATGTTCAATTTAGCGTGGAAAATTAACGTGTAGTTTATTATGGCACCCTAACTTTCCCTGAAGCCCCAAAACCAGGGACTTTAAATGTTATTATATTTATATATTATACATAAATAAATATTTTTACAAAGATTTAAATTGGACTACTTTAAAAAACAGATAAAAACCCAAAATAAAATTATGATTAATTAAATTCAAATATTACAAAATGTCAAAATAAAATTGTTAAATTGTAAAATGTTATGAAATGTCAAAATATTAAAATATATAAAATTATATAAAGTTATGAATATTTCAAAAAATTCTAAGGTACTTATTTTACATTATTACCTGCCCCAAGCCCGACATACGGGTGCATGTCAGTAGGTACTTAAGACTAGTCGTTGAACTCTCAACGTACACAATAATTTTTTTTTCTAATTATTCTAAAAAGATTGGCTAACAATGGAGGAGTCCTAAACCCAGCATTGGGTGAATTAGGCTGCGAAAGTAGACTAAAAACAGAAAGGACTCCTTAGAGGTTTTCTAGCCTAAATGCCAGTATATCTACCAAGCCGATACCAAGAGGCTACCTCCGAAAATCATAATAATATGCATAGTTTTTTCATTACTCCCGGGTCCATTTCAGAACGAAAATTTCAAGAATGCCAATAACTCTTATTTTACCTTCAGCTAAGATTTTATCGACATCTATAATAGTGCATCAACGGAAAATGCATCAATAGAAAGCTTTAAATACAGCACAATTCAAGAGCAGATTGCGAAAATTTTTGGTAGATAAAACGTACTACAGTGTAACTGAGTTCCTATCGGAGAAAAATATTCGTTAATTAGTGACATCTTGATTTTTGAAATTTTGATGTATGACATTTTTGATTTTTGACATTTTGATTGATGACATTTAGATTACTGACATTTTGATTTTAGAATTGTAATAGTAATGACATGTTAATTGATGTAATGATAATGGTATGACATTTGTAATAGTAATATATAATCTATAATCTTCTGATACTGATCTATATTTTCCTTTTATACAAACATATATTTTTAATAACTAATGATTTAAGAATTTTATGATAGTAATTTATAAATTGATAATAAGTGTAATAATAGTGATATAAATAATTTTAAATGTTTGCATGCCGATTGGTAAAATGTGGCTGGGCTAAATGTAATCTTAAGAACTATTGTGTTTAGTTCCCATATTTGCAAAATAAAATTCTATTCTATTCTATAACGTATACTGGAGCTCTCTCCACAAGCTAAAACCGAAATTAAAAATCTGTAATCCTCAAAACAACAGTTTACAAATTGTGTGCAAGCGCTGCCAAACACAATGAGAGCACATATCGTGACACATCGCACTTCGTGAAACAATCGGGCGCAATGTGTCGAATCGGCGCAAATCGGACGGTTTCGTGCGCCCGCGTCGTGTGAATGAACTCGCAATGATGCAACGTGGACAATTGGGTAGATTTGGTAACCACCTTCATCATTATTGTTATTAGTAAATGTATTGTTGGAGAGATTCGTGGAAGCATTAAATCTGTCGTGAATTTTAAAGTTTTGATTGAGAAATCAATTAATAAAAACAGGAAAGGGTTAAATAAATAAGTATAGAGCCACACTGTTTTTAACGGGACTACAGGACCTAAACGCAACTTTTATAAGTTTTATAATGCCTTGAAATATATGATCTACTGCAGTAAACAGAAAAATATACTATATTCTTAATGATATATGCTAGGTAGATAGTGTGTTGTAAACATAATATAACTAATTTGATACGATTGAAAAAAATCACGAAGCTACCTCTAAAAATTTCTTTTAACGATTAAAAACCGCACTAATATACATGCAATCATTCTGATTTTTTGTCAGATTATTCTAAAAGCAACATATTAGCATAATAGTGTTTTGTTTTTTTTATACAATCTATAGCTTTTTTGTAAATCGATAATTGCTTCATATTTTGCTATAAATTACCAGCGTTGTGTCAACGCGCTTCTCTTTTTAGCAGTCCGACAGTGACCGCGCTTTAGGTGTTTTCAGCCTCTTAATTACTAATCAGTAAAGAGGGAGAAAGTCAGTAAAGAGCTGAACGAGACAATGTACTTTTAACGAACAGTCTCCAAATTTCTTGAAATCATTTGTAATGTTAGCCACGGATGAAACAGAAGTAGAGCACCTGATTCTGAATCTCAAAAATGTCTGCTGCACAGGATGGGACTCTATACCAAATTACCTCCTAAAAGAAAATAGGCACGTGCTCGTCCCTGTCCTGACACATATATTCAATATTTGCTTGGACGAAGGAACCTTTCCCACAGTTTTGAAGAGGTCGGTGGTACTCCCCATCCATAAATCAGGCGATAGAGACCGGGTCACCAACTACAGGCCCATTTCTATCCTGCCGGCGGTCTCCAAGCTCTTGGAACGCATCATCAACACGAGATTGGTTAAATATCTAGAATTGAACAACCTTCTTTCAAATAACCAGTTTGGTTTCAGAGCAGGAAAATCCACTAGTGATGCAGTTCGTGAGCTTGTAGATTACGTGGTTGGGAATATAGACTCGGGTAAAAAGACTTTGGGCATACTCTTGGACCTGGCAAAGGCCTTTGACACGGTTTCTGTCTCTCTCCTTCTTGATAAACTGGAGAGGTTGGGCATAAGAGATAAACAGCTAAAATTATTTGAAGATTACCTCACAGGTCGCTATCAATATGTTAAAGTCGATGAACTCGTAGGCAGTGACTTACCTGTCACATATGGTGTGCCGCAAGGCAGTATATTGAGCCCGAGTCTCTTCCTTGTGTATCTAAATGACCTCTGTGAACTTGCCTCACTAGGCGGAAAAATTATTTCTTACGCAGATGATACAGTACTTCTGTTCTCGGCTGATACGTGGGAACAAGCCTTTAAAGACGCCCAGCGTGGCTTTGATATGGTTTGCCACTGGTTGAGCTGCAATATCATGACACTAAATACGGATAAAACACAGTACATAACGTTCTCAATGCGTAACTCTACTGTTCCTTCCCCATCGCTCTCCTTAGTTGCACACAATTGTCACAACAGTGGTATCTGCCAATGTCCAACATTGGTCAAAACCAATATGTAAAAATATCTAGGAATATTAATAGATAATAACCTCTCTTTTAAATCGCACATACAACTAGTTACAGCTCGTCTAAGGAAACTAATATATGTGTTTAAGAATCTGAGACCTGTGGCAGATCCCAAATTAATCAAGCAAGTATATCTGGCACTCGGTCAATCTGTATTGGGATACTGCATTACTGTTTGGGGAGGCGCACCTAAAACTATTATAAAACCCCTTGAAGTAGCACAAAGAGCTATTCTCAAGGTTAGCACCTTTCGTCCGTTTTTGTTTCCTACATATCAACTATATCAATCTTGTGAAGTCCTCTCCGTCCGCCAAATGTTTATACTGCTCACTATCCTGAAGCAACATTCGAGAGTGTGTTTTGACAAACCAATTATACCATCTAGGCGAAGAAAACCTGTGGCCCTCCCTGCCAGACCCATGTTTAAATACCCGTTCGTAAATAAATACTTCTACTTCTTAGGCCCATATCTTTACATCAAAATGAATATCATTACCGACATAGATGCATTAAATAGCAAAGCATGTAGGAAAAAATTGTTTGAGTATATCCATAAACTGACCTACGACGAAACCGAAAACCTCCTAAATGTACCACACTAGTTTAAAACTTCGCACTTACCCTCCCACACACACTCAATCATCTACATGTTACACAAAAGGAGGCCTTTATCAACGTCTTTTCTAATATTTTTTGTTTTTCTTTTTGCATTAATTTTATTGATGTTTGAGCCGCATTAGTACTTGTTAGCTTTTAAATGTTCATATTATTAGGAAGAGCGCTGTTGTCTGAGATACAGATATTAAATTATCTAGTTCAGACACAGCTGATGTCCCGTCAAACTTATTAGATTAAGCGTAAATGATCATATTGTATTGAAAAAAAAAAAAATGTTATATGGGGAATCAAGTGGGATATACTTTTAAGCGTTGGGTAAACGCGGTAAACCTTGACCATACAAATGTGCGTCGCCCTCACGCCGCGCTGCCGTTCGGTTTCAAAGGATTTATTTTTAGTAACGAAAATATGAATATTTGAAAGAAACGGATTTAATTATAGATAATAATATATCTGTTCATACATACAAAAAAATCTTAAGTAGTTTGAAAGTACCGTAATATCGTTTTTTATGCTCTGGGTAGACTTTACTTCCTAAATTAATTTAATAAAGAAAAAGAAAGAAAATACGTTTATTTGCGGTAAACATGGCGCAAAGAAGGAACACAAATACAAAAAAGAAACAATTTGGGGGAGAATATGCGTCCCATCCACGCAAAACGGCCAACGCTCAGCATAATGCTGCGACCCTATGCGAGACAGAGCCCCAGCGCTGATTTTCAGAGATAGCCGAAAAGTAATAAAGTATTTTACTCCTTTAATTAAATATTTACATGTAGAATTGATGTGTACGCGATCTAGTTTAGTATATATTTTTTTGCATAACTTACTTCCATTGTTTGAAGGCGTAATAACAGATATAAAATTCACTAAAATTATATATCTGCGCCTTAACGGGTAATATGATAAACGGACTAAAACTGCGCTTAGAGACCGATTAGATCATAAAGCACCCTAGGATCTTCATAATATGTATATCTATGAACTAAGTAATAACAGCCGCACAGGTCGATCGATCATGTTAAGCTACGCTTGCCGCGGTTGGTCCGTCGATGGGTGACCATCTTTACCGTGCCTCGCAAAGCACGTTAAACAGTTGGTCCCGTCTGTCATTTGTAGATCTTTTACAGTCGTTACGGGTAGTCAGAAGCTCTAAAGCTTGACAACCAGTCTTACCAAGGGGTATTGTGTTACCCAGTAACTGGGTTGTGGAGGTCAGATAGGCAGTCGCTTTATGTAAAATACCGGTATTCAGCTGCATCCGGTCAGACTAGCAGCCGACCCCAACACCCCAACATAGTTGGGAAAAGGCTAGGCAGATGATCTAAGAACTGATTAAACTGAACTGAACTACGTAATTGTTACCCATAAGTTTAGACCGGGTCCTTGATCGGATTCAAACGGTTCGGAAACTAAGTAATTACATAAAACGAATAAAAGGGTGTTATGAATATGATGATGATGTTAATGGTTTCTTATTCCCTCAAAAAAAAATCCTCCAAAAAATCTAACCACCACTACCAAAACATTTCGAACATTTCCCATCCTCATTACGAAATAAACATGAAATTTAAAACGAGAATCTCAAAATTCTAAGTAAGTTGACGACGTTGCTTGCGAACGGCTCTTGACCCGGCGACCTGGCTGCAACTTCGTCCTCGTCTCGTAGTCATAAAGAAATCACGGGTCCTGAGCCAAAACAAACTGAATTGGAGATAAAAGTGAATCGCTTTCCATGTCAAATAAGGAGTACCTACTATACGTACTTTTACTTAGATGTTGAGTTTAGATGTTGTTTTTTTTACCTAGAGAGAGAAAGTTTTTGTCTCGCTTGGAAGACGGTTGCGAATGCGCAACGTTTCTTTTCAACTTTTCTTCCTAACCTAAAATATAGAAAAGTAGTGACGGATGGACGTTTTAGGAGTATTTTAAGGTAGGTAGTTATTGAAACGTCTAGTTGATGTAACTGGTGACCGAAAATCTGGCGGCTTACTCGCGCAACGCATCAGCATTGCTATTCAGCGAGGAAATGCCGCCAGCATCCACAGTACAAGGCCTTAACTTAGGTTTAACTTAGTTTTAATTTAATTTACTATCTTGTGATTTTATTTTTTTAAGGTAAGCTAGTTACTATACTTTAGTTAGGTGTTCGATTGTATGGTTAAATTTTGTTCAGGGACCATTATTCCTTCCCACCTACTCGTATAACACTAGGCAAAGTGCAGATATTTTGAAGCTTTTGTTTTTCGAAATGCACTGATTCTCAGCCTAATTTGAATTAGTTTAGAATTTGGAATTTACTGTATCGTTTGGTGTGAAGTTCTATTTAGATGCAGCTGGTTGGGCTGGAAGCTGACCTATGGTTGTTTAATTTTTACTGGATTGTACTTTTCCTAAAAGTCAGTATTCCTACGTTCAACATATCGTTCAATTTATCAAATTGCGTTTGTAGTATTACCCGGAGTAACTGCAAACCCATCACAGAAACCTACGTTTGAAATTTCGAATTTTATTCAAACCACACAAGTGACAATTTGCTTAAAGCCAAGTAATCAAGCAAAATGCGATTGTCAATTCACTCGATACCTAGGTGGGTACTGTAATTTTGTTATTTCTCACGACACCTTTACGAATGTGGTTGTTTGGAATCCCCTGGATTCAAGAAAGATCCTTAGTCTCGTAATTCTATCCCATAACTGCGATTATTTAATCTATCAGATTTCATTATCTTTTGTTGAAATTTTATTATTGAAAATTACCATTAATCAAGGCAGTCGGTTCCCTTTTCGATAACAAAGACCAGGAAACTTAAGGCACTGACAAGACCCAATTGACCAAAATTGGCTTCTCTTAAGAAAAAAAATTGGCAAATCTGTATAGTTTGTGGTAGCGGAAAAAATATATGTTAATTTTGAACATATTTCCCAGAACTTGGTTGTTACCAAAACACGTTTTAAAAGAAAAATCTTGATACAAACTAACGTTAAACTAACCTCTTACTTTGAGTTCTAATCCAAAATATCAACATACGTTACGTATTTAATTAATAACAAGAGCGTCTTATTTGAATGCAGAACTTGGTTGTTTTTTTATTTTCGATTACTCAACTCAATTCTGAGTAAATAGATAATTGCTTCATATTTTGCAATAAATTACAAGCGTTGCGTTATCGCGCTTCTCTTTCTTTTCTATGCAAACAGACAGTGACCGCTGTGTAGGTGTTGTCAGCGTCTTAATGTGTAATTAATGTAACCGATAACTACTGAATATATTCCTTACTTAAATACTTAAATTACTCAAGATTGACCCGAGTTGTGGTAATTTCTTCAATTAGTACCAAATTTAAAGTTCACAAATACCACTAAAGTAACCAGAATAAAAACGGCTCGGCATCACCAGCTCAAAAACTAATTAAAATTCAATTCGTGCTGATTAAAATTTTAATCCGTGCCGAAACTCTTTTTCTTTTTCTTTCTCTCTCTCTTTTCTTTCTCTTTCTTCGTTCTCTCTTTTTATTCCTTGTCATTTTTTATGGTTCCGTACCCAAAGGGTAAAACGGGACCCTATCACTAAGACTCCGATGTCCGTCTGTCTGTCTGACTCTGTCACCAGGCTGTATCTCATGAACCGTGATAGTTAGACAGTTGAAATTTTCACAGATGATGTATTTGTGTTGCCGCTATAACAACAAATACTATATATTTAAGGGGGTCTCCCATACAACATACATGATTTTGTTGCCGTTTGTATAGATAATTTTACGGAACCCTTCGTGCGCGAGTCCGACTCCCACTTGGACGGTTTTTTTCTTTTCCTCTTTTTAAATGTAGCGTAAAAGATAGTCGTGCGGTCGATGCACTTACCGTGGACTGAAAACTTTGATGTTGGATCTGGTAACAGTCACTGGGTACAACTGTGAATGTTCTAGTTATTTGCGTTAGAATAAGAAGAGCTCTTAAGTTGAAATTTTTTATTACAAAACGAAAACTGTAAATGTCAGTTTTCGTTTTGTAATAAAAATCTTCAACTTAACAGCTCTTCTTCTTTCTCACGACACCTTTACGAATGTGGTTGTTTGGAATCCCCTGGATCCAAGAAAGATCCTTAGTCTCGTAATTCTATCCAATAACTGCGATTATTTAATCTATCAGATTTCATTATCTGTTGTTGAAATTGTATTATTGAAAATTACCATTAATCAAGGCAGTCGGTTCCCTTTTCGATAACAAAGACCAGGAAACTTAATGTTTAATTAATGTAACCGATAACTACCGAATATATTCCTTACTTAAATACTTACATTACTCAAGATTGATCCGAGTTGTGGTACTTTCTTCAATTAGTACCAAATTTAAAGTTCACAAATACCACTAAAGTAACCAGAATGAAAACTGACATTTACCTACACTCGGTTTCTTAATTGAGAAGTTGAGAACTTGCCTAAATCTACTTTGGCACTACTTTAAGTGTCGGGAAAACGCCGTTGACCTTGGTTATACAAATGCGCGTCGCGCTCACGCCGCGCGCTGCTCTAGCTGTTCGTTTTCATAGGGAACATTTATTATTAATAACGAAAATATGATGATTTGAAAAAAATCACAGATATAATTCTAGATAATAAAATAGTCTGTTCATACAATGAAAAAACATGAAAATATCTTAAGCAGTTTGAAAATAATATCGTTTGTATGCTTTGGGTAGACATTACTTCCTGAATTTATTTCATAAAGTATTTTACTACTTTACTTAAATATTTACATACATAATTGATGTGTATGCGTTATAGCTTAACATATTTTTTTTGCATAAGTTACTTGCATTATATGAAGGCGTAATAACATCATATATCTGTGCCTTAAGTGATTTCTTCAAATTGAAATTGACTAAAACCAAGGCTATTGATACGCCACTATTTGTAATCCATAACGACAAAAACAATAACCTTTTTCTCGTGGGGGCCTGCCTTTTCATTGTATGAACAGACTATTTTATTATCTGGAATTATGATTAGAAAGCTGCTCGTTTTCATAGGAAAACGAATAGCTAGAGCAGCGCGCGGCGTGAGCGCGACGCGCATTTGTATGACCAAGGTCAACGGCATTTTCCCGACCCTTAGAGTAGTGCCAAAGTAGAGTTGGGCAAGTTCTCAACTTCTCATGGTGTATAGAGAGCTGTCGTCTGGGGAGAATGGAAGGTTATGACAAACTCCAACAGACTAAACTGTTTCTCCTACTACCGTGTGTCGGGAATGCGGAATTTACTCACATATATGCTACCAGACTTCGTGGATCTCTGACAGTCATTATGGGTCGTCAGAAGCCTGAAAGTCTGACAACCAGTGAAATGAAATGAAATGAAATGATTTTATTTTCTATAAGTAGGTTTGCACAAACACTTTTACACGTCAATCATATTTAGAAAAAAAAAAACTAGATGAGCTCGGCGTTTCCTATCTGACTACTCTGAGAAGAAAGGCCGAAACAAACTCAGAGGTCACAGTCTCTTTTAAAGTCCAGACATAATCTTGGTCAGATCATGTGAAGACCATGTAGATTGGTGTCTGAAATGGTCTTTTGAGGAAAGAACCACACAGAATGAGTGGACCTATCCAGTCAATGCACGCATTTTTCAACTCAGAACTTAAGGAGCTCAACGATTCGACGAACAATACCAAAGAAAGGACATTTGGGTAGGCCGCTTAAATGACTGAAACTGCCAGACCAAAATTAAAACTAAATAGGAGAAAAAAAAAAACAATGACCTACATAGTCTTCACATTCACAATAATTGAAAAAAAAACAATATAATACTTTACAAGTAAATATTAAATTCCACACAATTTAGTAAGCTCCACAAAGTAAATATGTCATTGTGTTTTGAATAATCATTAAATGTCAAAAGTGTATATAAATAAAATAAAAGTTTTAGTATGCATAAATGCTGCTGCATGCATGCTGGGTGCTGCGCGCCGACCTCCCTAGCGGCGTCAGCGTAGTGTGCTACGCTGACGACACGTTGGTCCTGGCGCAGGGGAGGTCGCACCAGGCGGCGGCCGAATTAGCGGCAAGCGGGGTTGCGACAATCGTCGAAAGGATCCGGCAATTGGGACTCGAGGTGGCCCTGCACAAGTCCGAGGCCATGTGTTTTCATGATCCTCGGAACGCGCCACCGTTGGGGTCCCAAATAACGGTAGGAGGGGTTTCTATCGGCGTCGAGTCGACGATGAAGTACCTGGGACTCGTCCTCGACAGCCGGTGGAACTTCGTGGAGCATTTCCGACGTTTGGCTCCCAAACTGGAGCGGGCGGGCGCTGCATTGAAGCGGCTCCTGCCCAATCTAGGGGGTCCAAACGCCTCCTGCCGGAGGCTCTACGCGGGGGTCGTGCGGTCCATGGCCCTCTACGGGGCTCCTGTATGGGCGCGCTCTCTGGCGCTGCGGCCAGCCCGCCGGTTGAGCGCGGCCCAAAGGGTCATGGCCTTCCGGATGGTCCGAGGATACCGCACGGTCTCCTGTGAGGCAGCGAGCCACCTTGCCGGATTGCCGCCATGGGATCTGGAGGCAAAAGTCCTCGCGCACGTATGGGAGTGGCGCGAGGAGGCGAAACGCCGGGGCGTAAGTCCGCTGCCGCGAGAAATCGCGGCACAGCGGACGGAGCTCCGGCGGGATCTCATGGCGTCATGGAAAGTACGGTTGTCGCAACCCAGTGCTGAGCACGCCACGATTGCGGCGATAAGTCCCCTCTTTGAGGTGTGGCTGGAGAGGCGCCACGGCGTCCTCACCTTCCGCCTGACGCAGGTCCTCACCGGACACGGCAGCTTCGGGAGGTTCCTGTGTCGGATAAGGCGGGAGGAAACGTCCGGGTGTCACCACTGTGTGGATCGCCCGGAGGACACGGTGGAGCATACGGTGGAGGTCTGCCCGGCTTGGGCAGAGCACCGCCGTGTCCTCGTGGAGGCGGCAGAGACCTCTCGCGTCCGGCCCTGGTTCAGGCCATGGTACGGAACGAGAGGGCATGGGCAGCCGTCACCTCCTTCTGCGAAGCAGTAATGCTCGCGAAGGAGGAGGCGGGACGGTTGAGGGAAAGGCAAGTTTCGCGCCCTCTCGCCCCTAGCCGCCGCAGGAGACGCCCAGGGCGTCGGGAATCCCGGGCGGATTTCCGGCCACCGTAGGCGCGGGCTTGCGGACGGTGAGCAATGGGTAGCTCACCGTCCGGTAAGGACCAGGCCCGGGTCGACGGCGCGTCATATTCCACGCGCGCCTCAAAGAGATGTCGTCAGCACAAAGTAGGGGTCCACTAGGGTCGATGCCTGCCGGGGTCGCGGGAAGGTACTTATGGGTCACCGAGGCCCCCGCAACACAGGCAACAGGAAGGAATACGGGTGGGTTTTAGTCAGTAAGAGTCTGACACACCCTCCCGCTCCGCCCAGAGCGGCAAAAGTTATTTGATGATTTCCCACCCTCAAAAAAAAAAAAAATTTGCATAAATTGGAGCTGCTCAATCCCAAGCCTTTTTGTCCTCAATATAATCTTCAAAGGTATAAAAGGCATTCTGGCACAACTTACTTTTAATAAATAATTTGAATTTATTAAGGTTTAGATTTTGAACGTGGCTTGGAAGTTTATTATAAAAACGTATACATTGACTTCTATGAGCCACCTATTTTCTTGAGCCTTGTTGTAGGTACAACAAATTTGTGTTTGTTCCTAATATTTATATTATGGATATCACTGTATTTTTTAAACAATTTTATATTTTTATGGGCATATAAAAGATTTTCAAAAATATACTGAGAGGGCACAGTCATTACATTAATCTCCTTAAATTTCTCTCTGAGAGAGTGTCTCGGACTTAATTTATAAATTGATCGAACAGCTCTTTTCTGCAAAACAAAGATAGTCTGAATGTCCGCGGCATTTCCCCACAACAGAATACCGTACGACATTACACTATGAAAATAGCTAAAGTACACTAAACGGGCTGTCTCTATATCAGTTAAATTACGAATTTTTCTAACAGCGTATGCTGCGGAGCTTAGCTTTTTCGACAATTTATCTATATATGGACCCCACTGAAGCTTAGAATCCAAAGTTAAGCCCAAGAATACTGTGCTATCTTCAGGATTCAATTCATCGCCCTTTATCAACACATTAGTTTTCACCTGCCTAACGTGAGGAAGCTTAAACTTAATGCATTTGGTTTTTTTTTTCATTAAGAAGTAAATTATTAACATTGAACCAGTGAACTACTTTTGAGATCGCACTATTTACATCATCAGTAACCAGCTGTTGACGTTTAAGTTTAAACAAAAGTGAAGTGTCATCCGCAAACAACACTATATCATGATTATCCTTTATAAGGTACGGCAAATCATTAATATAAATAAGAAACAAGAAAGGACCAAGAATTGAGCTCTGTGGGACTCCCATTGGTACTATAGATCCGGGAGATCTTTTCCCATTAACGTCAACGCTCTGAATCCTATTACTCAAGTATGAAGTAAGAAGATCCAGAGCGGTGTTCCGTATCCCGTAGTGGCAGAGTTTCCTGATTAACGTTTCATGGAGAACGCGGAATGCCTTGGACAAATCACAAAAGTCGCCCAAGGCATCGCGTTTATCTTCCCATGCATTATAAATATGTCCTAAAAGTTCAACACATCAGTAATCGAACGACCCCTTGTAAAACCGAACTGTTTATTGTGCAATAATTTATGTTTATTAAAAAATCTTTGTAATTGGTCTGAAATTATTTTTTCAAAAATTTTACTAAATGTAGGTAGTACTGAAATAGGTCTTTAATTGGTGGGGTCTGATGTGCTACCTGATTTAAACAAAAGTATTATTTTACTATTTTTCATAAGGTCAGGAAACTCCCCACAGTCAATGCAATTATTAAAGATAAGAGATAAAGTAGGTGCTACAATGTCAATAATTGACTTAGCAACTTCTACAGAATTACCCCACAGTCTTTTTTACATTTAAAGTGTGAAAGATTTTAATTATATCTCTACAGGAAATATGTACAAAATGAAATTCCGATTCGCAAACATTAACATTTTCCTTGAGCAAAGACTTAGCAACAGAAGGGGATGAGTTTAGGGATTTAGTAGTTGAAACGGGAATATCTGAAAAGAAATTTTCAAAGGCCGCGGCGACTCGCGAGTCTGATTTTATTATGTTGTCATTAATTGACAGGCTATAGTCAGTATTTCGGTTACTAGACCTTCCCGTTTCACTATTAATAATATTCCAAGTCGTTTTGATTACATTACTACTATTTTTAATCTTCGAACTCAAATGACGCTACTTGGACATATAACAGTCTTTTTAAAATAATTTTGAATAGTTTCTTACATATAAATTAAATTCAGCAGTGTTTATGTATGTCCTTTCATTGTACAGCTCATAAAGCCGTGTTCTACTTTTATGAATACCAATGGTAGCCCGATCACTGAAAGCTGCGTTATTATTATCGAGATCGTCTTGGGAATAAAAATGGAATGAAATTGTTTATATATTAAAGAAATCATCATATAGATGATCAGGATCAGCAGGAATAGACAAAACTGGTAATTTATTAATGAGTTTAACTTTAAAAGCTTCCAAGCGACTTGCAGTTTTGGGGTTAACAATTATATATTTTTTAGCCACTTTGTTGTTTTAATAGAAGCAATTTGTTTAGCCAAATTCTTGGCTGTAATAGAAAAATAGTACGATAGCGACACAGCTATCTGTCTTTTACAGTACTTTGAAAGATAGTACCTATCCATAAAAAAATCTATCTTTCGTCAAATATAAATGATTACCAACATAATTGTTAGTGTCAATTAATTGAAATAAATTATTATTGTAAGTCAAATTATGGAAAGTCATATTCATTTCAGACGTAAAGATGTTTTATTCCTGTGGCAAACTTTGGCTGTAAGTGAATGTGAACATCACAATTTTTCTTAAACTAAGGTTGCACAATGATCAATAATATTGGAGAAATTCTCTTTTGTTCACATTACCCCTATTACCAACAAATATTTATAGTATAGTATCCTGGTTCAAATTGCATTTTATAACTTTTTTCATTATGTCAAATAAAGAACAACCAGGCATGCAGTAGTTCATTATTGAGTGTCCCGAATATTTATCTGACAACAAGTGGCCTAGATCCTTTCCAATTTCATCACAAAATAATACTATTTCTTTATTTACAATCTGTTTAGGGAAACAGTTAGTAATTGATAATGGCAAACTAGCACAAGACTGCGGTATGGTGGTATCACATATTGTCAATGAATGGTCTGGTGTGGGGTCAATAGATGGTGGTTGACAATGTTCACATTTGTTTGTTTAAGACGCTGACAACACCTAAACCGCGGTCACTGTCAAATTCCATAGAAAAGAAAGAGAAGCGCGATGACACAAAGCTTGTAATTTATTGCAAAATATGAAGTAATTATCTATTTACTCAAAATTGAGTTGAGTAATCGAAAATAAAAAACAACCAAGTTCTGCATTCAACTAACACGTTCTTGTTATTCATTAAATACGTAACGTATGTTGATATTTGATACAGATATTTTGGATTAGAACTCAAAGTAAGAGGTTAGTTTAACGTTAGTTTGTATCGAGATTTTGTTTTCAAAACGTGTTTTGGTTACAACCAAGTTCTGGGAAATATGTTCAAAATTAATATATATTTTTTCCGTTATCACAAACTATACAGATTTGGCAATTTTGTTTCTTAAGCGAAGCCTATTTTGATCAATTGGGTCTTGTCAGCGCCTTAAGAGCTTACCAGCTCATTCATTGCCAATACATATTCCCTCATTTGGTTTTCAGAGGCTGTATATTTGATGGTCATAGAAGTAAGTTTCTGCTGTAGTTGGTCAAGTTCATACTGCAAGTCTTCAGTGTCAATTTGGTATTTCCGAGTACTTTTTTCTGAGTTTAATGAATACATATCTAATTGTTTCAGTAGATTTCAGTCATACCAATGGGTATTGTATTACCCAATAACTGGGTTGTGGAGGTCAGATAGGTAGTCACACCATGTAAAATATTGGTATTCAACTGCATCCGGTTAGCCTGGAAGCTGACCCCAACTTAGTTGGAATAAGGCTAGGCAAATTATGATGATATGCTACCAGACTTCATCTATTAAAACTTTGCAAAAGAATATCTATGTTAGTAAATCACGCAGGTATGAACATAATTCAAGCTACTGTAGAATGAGGTGTAAAAGTATCAATATACAGATAATAAAAAAGGAAGGATTCGTCATCAGTTCTTCACGGTTGTGTCTGCGAATTGGAGATTACAAGTTAATTAATCAAACATTTAAATAATGGGCAGTAATATATGTTAGTATTCAATCTATTGTCATGGGAGCTATCGCTTCTTATCATCTCTTCAAATCACAGTCGATATAATTGTTTCCCACAAAAAAAACACTCGATTACTGTTGGGACAAAACGCTTTGTAAAGAGTTTGGTGAATCGAAACTTACCTTGTTACTGCACCAGATAAACTATTGTGTTTGCTTGATAGAAAGCAGTCGTTTCAGGAAATCATTAACACATGTGATTCTAGTTTTCTGATGTCTAATTTCTATCTCTCCAATGATAGATTTTCATGAGTCAGAATTTTATTTGACGGTCGCAACATATTTTAAGTTCGATTTCATAAGTATGTGTCACTTGCAAATGCGTTTCCATGAATATATTACAGAAACAATAAAGTGACAACATCGCACTTTTCTCTTTTAATCAATCGCAATCACATGTTACGAGTCGAAAAACTTTAACGCAAACATTTCAGCTAATACCATTGAGCACAGTACGATACAGAATTATCAAAAACCAAATCCAGCTCGCTAAAAAGATACCTACAAATTAAAAATGAAAACAAACCAGTCCAAAATTACAAAAAGACATCATTTTAAGCCATCAACTATATTATAACATCCTGTATACATTACGTCAAAGGGCAGCACTGGCCGCCATGACACCTTGATCCCATCCGGCCGAACAGTTGTAATATCGCACGATAATTTTTCCAAGTACCTAATGAGCTATGTGTCGCACGTCGTTATGCCAACGAAGGTGTTTTTAGCGCAAAAGTCGCACCATTTAACGGTAGGGCTGCGTGGAAGAAAAAAATCAGTAGATAAAATATTTCATATAATAAAGCTGAACAATAAAACTGGCCCCAAATAAATAATTATTCCCTTGAAAAAAAATTAAATGTGGGTGTAGGTACTACAGGTACACCTCTGCCCAACCCTTCGGTGAAACAAAGCGTGATGTTATGTGTTGATTAAAAAACAGTATTGCATACTGAAAAAAATTCGTCATCAAAGTCATCACATCGCTTATACCTTTTAAAGACTCAATCGCGTTTCCAATGCAAAAATTGCGAACTTTTCAAGACGTTAAGGTATAAAAATTCCTGTCAGCCCTATAGTCCAAAGTGTCAGCCTTCGAAATAAAACTAAACTGGTCTCAGTTCGGGATTAATTGCCAGAAAGCCGACATCGGGACGTTCCCACGGCTGCACCGATTCGCTGAGGAACGGGAGACATTTACTTAGATCTCGCCGGAGCCATGTTTAGAGAATTGTTAGCTTAGTTCCAAATTATGTTAGTAATTCTTCGTCGATTTCGTCTTAAGAATCTTGGCTACCTGCATTTTAATTGAGACCAACAGCATAGAACATTACATTTTTATTAAGAGGCCGACAACACCTAAAGCGTGGTCACTATCGGACTGCATAGAAAAGAAAGAGAAGCGCGATGACAAAAAGCTGGTAATTTATTGCAAAATATGAAGCAATTATCGATTTACAAAAAAGCTATAGATTGTATTAAGAAAATAAAACACTATTATGCTAATATGTTGCTTGTATCTTCGTGATTTTTTTCTATCGTATCAAATTAGTCATATTATGTTTCAACACACTATCTACCTAGCATATATCCTTAAGAATATCATATATTTTTTCTGATTTTGTTTACTGCAGTGGATCATATACTTTAAGGCATTATAAAACTTATAAAATTTGCATTTAGGTCCTGTAGTCCCCTTAAAGAATGTTGACTGTAATCAGTTTTTCGAGGCTTGACGTAAAGATAAGATTCGAAATTAACTAAATCGAAAAAAAAACCGGAAAGTGTGTCGTAGAATGACCAATGCACTCTGCTTAAAAACGGAACTGTACATTTGCACAATTCTACATACCAAAAACACACACTTAATTCAAAACAAAACGCGATCAACACTTACACCGGAAGAACGCAGCTCCAGATTCCAGCAGAGAACAGTTTATTAGTTTCTTTAACACGACGACTTTGCTCCAGATGGGAATACCAGTGATCCGTTCCGCTCAGCGTCCGTGCCCACCAAAAAACACCTTCACAGGAATGTCACTTACGCAACGCCGGACATCTGTAGGGCTGACGAAAATAAAATTTCGAAAAAGACATTTGGGAAATGTCTAAGTAGAAAGTATATTTTTTGCCGAAGTTAATAATTCACCTAAATCAGTTTTGGATTGTCATCAGTTATCATACAAACTTCGCCAATTCTATACATAAGCCTCAATTCTGTTTGTAAAGTTCGATTCTGTACCTATGCTTCAGTTCTGCATACCTCGGTCTAGTCGAATACTAGTTTAACACATTTTTTGTATCGCTTAGATTACCCACTTTTTTTTATTTTTTTTGGGTGGGAAATTATCAAATAACTTCTCCCGCTCTGGGCGGAGCGGGAGGGTGTTTCAAACTCTTACTGACTAAAACCCACCCGTATTCCTTCCGTTGCCTGTGTTGCCAGGGGCCTCGGTAACCCTTTCGAACTTCCACGACCCCGACTAGATTACCCACTGGAAGCGTAATTTATGCAGACGTGATTATTCAAAATTGACGACTTGAAAAATATGGAGTTCTAAAAAGTTTGTCCTTCTCAGACAGCGTCTTCCTTTAGACAACCCTGATATACCTTGGCCAATTGCAGATGGAATGCGAAGTCTAATCCACGGCATCTTCTGTTGCTCCCGCTCATAAACAATATAATACAGACAAGCGTCTCCCATAGCTCTACACTTGTTAAATACTTACTAAATTACTGACTTCCTCTTATTACCACACTGTATTCTAATACACATAATTATTAAGAGTGTAAAAAATCTCATATTACGATCGTGCAATAACAGAAAAACACCGCATAGACTGAGTTTGGACTTACCACACTTTCTGAATTCGTAGCGACATCATGACTGGTGATTGATTCCGGAAAAATTAAGAAATATGGAGGGTGATTACATAATACATACACTCGTTATAATGTTGACATCTTGTCACCAACGTTATTTAACGCCAGTCAAAATCTAATAAAAAAGAAAATACCCCTCTATAATACTGTTACAGGTAGTAATTTACTGAACATCCGAACAGGGGGTGGTAAGAATACTCGTAAACAGCCTTTTTCTCTGCCTTAAAAAAATACAATTCCGTTTGTACTGCAGTGGAATAATACTCGATGTTTCAAATTGTCCATCAAAAGTTTTAGCCAAACTAAAGCGAACGCTAACATCTAACAAAAATAACTTTGTTACTAAAACTACGAATTCTGATTGGTTATAAGTGGACTAAAATTACGTAAGTCTCGTGTCTAAATGTCTAATATTATACACTGAATAAAACATTCGCTTAACTTCGGCAGAACACTTTCTTAAACCAAAAACCAAACCTATTACAGGACACAGATCTACTTAGAAGTTCTCACAAACTTTAAAACGTGTGGCGGCAAATTACGCAGTGTCCCACGGCTGCGCGTGAGTCGATCTCGAGCCCAATCGTAGCGGACGATATTAAAACGATATTATAGCGATATTGAAACGTTTCTTATTAGGTTACAGAATGTTCACACGCGTTTCCTATCAATTTATTTTTATTGGTTATTTTATTTAATATTGAAGAAAAAATTGACACAAAAATTGAGAAATTTTAGCAACATCATGATGGTCCAATGGATGGTGAAGGAAGGTTGAATTGACATTAAAAGCTAGTGACCCTGAACCAGATGAAATAATTATTTCCTCTAACAAATGTTAAAGCGACATTTAATTGAAATAAATCACAATTTCTTATTACTGTATTCGTAATTTCAAATGGCAAAAAACCGCGGCATGTGCGTTTCGTACCATGCACAATGAAGGGTTCCCTAGTTGGGATAAATGTATCCCAAAAACAAACTTATCATTGTAGTTGAAAAACATGTTCTCTCATACATCGATATACGTCACGGTCGATTCTGCAACTGCAAATGTAAGTTGGTTAATGTAAGTTACTCGTTAACTTGTAACGCCTACTTAGCTGTGATCGTTTCCTTTTAATTTCGTTACTACTGCCATGATTTTTTGACATTTATCCAAAAACAACCGTTTAGCTGGCAACGGGGACACTTGACTCTAACAAATTGCACTTTAAAGCTTAATATTTCGGAAAAAGATCCCTGAATTGAAAAGTGGGGATGACTTTTTTTTCAGAATGACATTTAAAAAAAAAATCAAGATTTTATTCTGCCACTTTGTCGGCGTGATTAATATGCATACTCACGCCAAATTAAAGGTTTCTAGTACGTCGTAGTAGTAGTCTCTGAGGTAAGCCGGGGTCAGACAGACAGACGGACATGGCGGAACTATAAGGGTTCCTTGTTAACTAGGGAACCCTAAAACCCCATCGAATCATAGTTTAAATTGTAACTACAGTTTTGTATTTAGCGAAATGATCGAAATTAGCATGCATACGCAGATCCATCTTCAAAAGTATCTTACATCAACATGAAACTTCACACATTTAATTACAATTAATAAAAACCAAGAATATAAGGATATGCATACCATTTAAATTCTCTAAAAATGTTAAACAAAATGGCGACCTGTGCGCCTGCGCTTACAGTTACGCTCGATTCAAAACAGTATTCGATCAATTTTATATGTGTGATTGTATAAAATTTACAACTACCGCAAAACTGAATTAAAATAACTGCGATTTGACGAGATAAAGACGGTTCTTACTTTATCGACGATAAATATTTTAGTTGTTTATGGTCAAATTGTAATTCATTGCCTTTCTTGAAGACATTAATGTTATTAAGTAGCATCTTACCTAAGTAATGTAGACATTAAGTATTCGTTTCATTAACCGCGTAGAAGAAGCCACACTAATTACCAATTCATTGACATATCATATAGGTAATGGTCATCGAAAGACGTAACTTTTACGCCACGTGTTGTCAATGTTCGTAAACCGTAGTTTCGAATATATCCCACGCGTAGCGCTCGCGTAGACACCCGAAATAGCGAGGAAAGCGTAGAGAAAAAGGATTTATTTAAAACTAGAAAGTTTTATAAATAAACGGAAAATGAGGTTTTAATTATTTTTATTTTATTTACTTGCCTACTAGCTAAGGTGTATGTTTTCTGCTCGTAAAAGCGATAATTTAATAAATATTCCTGAAGATTGTTAGGTGTATAATAAAATGAAACTTTTAAGACGCTGACAACACCTAAAACCGTGTCACTGTCTAATTCCATAGAAAAGAAAGAGAAGCGCGATGACACAACGCTTGTAATTTATTGCAAAATATGAAGTAATTATCTATTTACTCAAAATTGAACAAAAAACAACCAAGTTCTGCATTCAAATAAGACGTTCTAGTTATTAATTAAATACGTAATGTATGTTGATATTTGATACAGATATTTTGGATTAGAACTCAAAGTAAGAGGTTAGTTTAACGTTAGTTTGTATCGAGATTTTGTTTTCAAAACGTGTTTTGGTAACATCCAGGTTCTGGGAAATATGTTCAAAATTAACATATATTTTTTCCGCTACCACAAACTAAACAGATTTGGCAATTTTTTTTCTTAAGCGTAGCCTATTTTGGTCAATTGGGTCTTGTCAGCGCCTTAAGAAGTACCTAACAATAAGCCAACTTGTTAATAAGACTGGTGACAAAAAAAACCTCTCATTCGTTACGCTCATAAAACATTGTATCCAAACAGATTATTTTTTGCCAAAAGCACAATCTGAAAAACACATTACGCACTTACAATGTGATTACACCTATTGACCCTATAATATCCCATAAAAATGTTGACTTAATCGAAACTATCGTGTTACCACAAAATGTTGGCAGCAAAAAGTTAGGAGCTAGGTATTCAGAAAGTTCATTGAACTAAGATGGCTTGGCCGACTCGACTCCTCAACGAATCGATTGAGAATCGAATAGTCGGCCACAGATCGATTCGACGCGAATCGAGATGATACGATGTTAATTTAGAAATATTTAGAATAACTTTTTATATAATTGTGTTGCGATAACTATTAAATTTTACTGGATTCAGACACGTTTTGGTTTGACATAAAATAGGATTATTATGGTGGCGGAAAATCCATGTTATTTAAATAGAACCTATGAAGAGACATGAATAACTTTATTATAAAAATAAATTAGATAACCACTTTCGGTTAGTAAGACATTTGACTTATCATTCCAATATTTAAATATGTATATAATTTGCCACTTATTTTTTTTTATTAAATTTAATATATAATTCTGTTTTAAAATATTCTCTTTTATTCATAACGTTTATTTTTTATTAATTAATTCAGCCATAATATTGAATGAAAATCAAGTTAATGCTTGGTTACTGTATTGTATTATTGTAAATTTAATAAAATCTTTTATAATTGCATGTAAATCTTTTATAGTACTCGTAGCATTTATTTAGTTTTTTTTTGTATTATAATTATAATTTAGTATGTATTCTGATGTGTACTCGATAATGTATGAGCTGTAATTGAGTGTGCATCACAGGAAAATGTATATTATATTTTTTTTTATAATTGTAAAATATAATTTTAATGTATCCCGTTGGTAATCCTTAAATAAATAAATACGTGAGACCGAGGATAAATAAAATAATACTCCGCATCGGTAGGAGTCACTCATTTCATTAACAAAACTAAACTAAAAATAAAATTGGCTAACTTTAATTCCAAATTGTAACCTAATTAATGATGTACAAGCTAATGATCTGAAGGGCTTGCTGAGCTTCTAGAACCCACACTTTTTCCAACTATCAAACGCCATGTTAAATTTTCTAAGTCTCGGTTCTCAACACAATTTTCAGTAATCGTATCAGCTGCCCATCATAGATGATTCCAAAACCTTTTGAAGCAGTCGCAAAACCAGAGAAAAATGCGGAACATAACACCCACCATAGCTTAGTAACAGACCAACGAAGGCACTTTATTAGTGAGCCCCACAACAATGTGGCTATGATCGATCCATATCGAGCGTGATGACAGATTGACCGCTTCCCGCGTAAATGTGGCACGCGGAATGCGCCGGAGCAGTGATCTAGCGGCGGTCGCCATCGCCATTACATATGGTATGCGCGGGAAATGCGATCGGTAATGTGTTGAAAGCTTAAAATGTGATGATGGATGATAGATGCGGGATATTGGAAGGAACGTTGAAGTGGCAAGACGCAAGATTGAAGGAATTATAAAGATGTGTGCATGTACATGGTGGTTGAGAATGCTTCAATTGGTGGCAATAATGAGCTAAGACATGCTCAAAACGAGGCCTCTCTTTTTCCGCTTCATAAAAATATGTAAACGTATGTACTTTGATGCACTAGCGTTGCTCTATATTTCACCGACGTAGCAAAATGCTACGCCGCAATATTTTTGGCAGAACTGTACTAGTCGGGAGTTATATGTTACTAGCGACCTGCTTCACACGGTTTTACGAGTTAACAAACTATGAAGATTTCTTTATTATATGTCAGATTAAAATCAATATACACTCAGCAGCACAGAATCTGGCCCAAACGTAATATGTAGTTTATTGTCAAAATTAAACACGAAGGACATGTTTTTTGTTTTATAAAACTTAGAGGATTGTCTGATACCTAAATTAAAATCACTAAATCCCAAAAAACATTGAAAACTTTATTATAACTTAATTAAATTCCAAAAATGTTAATTAACACAAACATTAAAAACAAAGGTTTTGTTACAAAACAAACACAAAATAAAAACATTTCACTAAAATTAACGAAATTTTGTTCGTGCTTACCCTCTTAAATTCAAATTAACAAAATACCACTTCATTACGCTGGGCATGCCACAATTGCTGCGATAAGTCCCCTCTTTGAGGAGTGGCTAGAGAGGTGCCACGGCGTCCTGACCTTCCGCCTGACGCAGGTTCTCACCGGACACGGCAGCTTCTGGAGGTTCCTGTGTCGGATAAGGCGGGAGGAAACGCCCGGGTGTCACCACTGTGTGGATCGTCCGGAGGACACGGTGGAACATACGATAGAGGTCTGCCCGGCTTTGGCAGAGCACCGCCGTGTCCTCGTGGAGGCGATTGGCGGCGGAGATCTCTCGCGTCCGGCCCTGGTTCAGGCCATGGTACGGAGCGAGAGGGCATGGGCAACCGTCACCTCCTTCTGCGTTGCAGTAATGCTTGTGAAGAAGGAGGCGGGACGGTTGAAGGAAAGGCAAATTTCGCGCCCTCTCGCCCCTAGCCGCCGCAGAAGTGGAGTCCCAGGTGGATTTCCGGCCACCGTAGGCGCAGGCTTGCGGATGGTGAGCAATAGGTAGCTCGCCGTCCGATAAGGACTAGGCCCGGATCGACGGCGCGTCTTGTTCCACGCGCGCTTCAAAGAGATGTCGTCAGCAGAAGAGTAGGGGTCCACTAGGGCCGATGCCTGCCGGGGTCGTGGGAAAGACTGTAAGGGATACCGAGGCCCCTGGCAACACAGGCAACGGAAGGAACATGGGTGGGTTTCAGTCAGCACGAGTCTGACACACCCTCCCGCTCCGCCCAGAGCGGGAGAAGTTATTTGATTATTTCTCAACCAAAAAAAAAAAAGTTGTCATACGCGTTAGTAAAATTCAGCTAACATCGAGTTGTTAACATGAGAAGAAACTGGCAAGAGTTAAAAACAATGATATACTTATAATACCGTGGTGGTCCAACGAGCTTGCTGCTATGATGAATGAGGTTAGCACCAGGTGACGCCGCATTCGAGGCGCTGCACCAGTCCGGAGAGCAAAAGTCGTCGAGGAGTACCTGCGAGCAAAAGAAATCTATGAGTGTCAAGCCAAAAAGGCACAGATTACAAACTGGAAGGAGTTCTGCGAAAAACAGGACAAGGAAGGAGTATGGGAGGGCACATACAGGGTTATAGGACGGAGCGCAAAAAGACAGGAGGACTTGCCGTTAGTGAAGGATGAGGTGGCACTCGATGGTATCGATTCGGCTTCACTGCTGGCGGAGACCTTCTACCCCGAAGACCCGGAAAAGGAAGACAACGAAGACTACCGCCGGGCGTGAGAAGCGGCCAGTCGTGTAAACGAGTCCTACAGGCCGATCGGACTCCTACCAGTCCTGGACAAGATTTTAGAAAAAATGTTGGTAGCAAGGTTGAAGTGGCATCTGATCCCGCTGTTGAGTACTCGTCAGTTTGGCTTCATGCCCCAGAAGAGCACTGAAGACTCCCTCTACAGCATGATACAACATATCAAATCAAAGCTAAACCAAAAGAAGCTGATCACTGTTGTCTCACTTGACATAGAGGGAGCCTTCGACAGCGCATGGTGGCCGGCAATCAAGACCAGACTGACTGAGGAAAAGTGCCCGGTGAATCTCAGACGGATGCTGGACAGCTACCTGGCTGGTAGGAGTGTCCGAGTTAGGTACGCTGGAGCTGAGTATCAGAGGAACACCAGCAAAGGGTGCGTACAGGGGTAGATTGGCGGTCCAATCCTCTGGAATCTGCTGCTGGACCCTTTGTTAAAGGGGCTGGAAGGGCGGGGAGATCACTGCCAGGCCTTCACTGACGATGTGGTCATGATCTTAGACGGTGACACAGCATTAGGGCTTCAAAGACATGCCAATGCTGCCCTCGAGTATGTTCGGAAATGGGGCATCCGAAATAAGCTGAAGTTTGCACCACAAAAAACCTGTGCAATGGTAGTAACCAGGAAGCTAAAGTACGATATCCCACTCCTGAGCATGGGCGGGGTTGACATTGGCATGTCTAAGGAAATAAAAATACTGGGGCTCACAATCGACCACCAGCTCACTTTCAACACCCACGCCGCAAATTTGTGTAGAAAAGCTGCCAATATTTATAAACAGCTATCCAGAGCGGCCAAAGTGAGCTGGGGTCTGCACCCAGAGGTCATACGGAGCATTTACACGGCAGCGGTGGAGCCGGTGGTGATGTACGCGGCAAGCGCCTGGGCCCGGCAACTAAGAAGATAGGAGTACAGAAAAGGCTGAACACAGTCCAACGAGGATTCGCCCAAAAGCTCTGCAAATCCTAATGCACCGTTTCACTGAATGCAACTCTGGTGCTGGCTGGGATACTCCCACTCGACCTCAGAATACAGGAAGCAGCCGCCTTGTATGAGGCAAAGAGAGGAGTGCCCCAGCCAGCCCTTGCGGGCAGGGAGGTGGAGCTTGTGGTGGCGTTTGCGGAGACTCCACATCCGGCGAAATATATGGCCTTGGAGTTCGTGAGTCTAGAGAACCAGTCCCTTGTGGACACCCACAACAGCCAGGCGGTCCGATTCTTCACCGACGGCAGCAAGATCGCGGGAAAGGTCGGAGCAGCACTGTCACTTCAGGACAGTGATGCCGAGATCAAGTCCTTAAAGCTTAGCGTGCCGTCGTGCTGCACGGTCTACCAAGCGGAACTTCTGGCCATATGAGTAGCCACGAGGGAAATCCTCAAGCGCAAAGAGGGAACCTTTGGAATCTATAGTGACTCAAAGGCAGCACTACAAACAGTCACGAACCAAGGTTCCCTCCACGCCCTGGCGGTGGAAGCGAGAGCGAATGTGGGCGCGGATTTATCCCAGAGCCCACGCTACGCCCACGCGAGGGCCGCGTTCGTTGTCTACCGGCAATGAACGCGCAGACCACCTTGCGAAAGCAGCTGCACTCAAGCTGAAGAAGAAGCCGGGCTATGACCGCTGCTCGGTTCCATTCGTCAAACGACAGATCCGTATGGGGTCGGTCGACGAATGGAACCGGAGATACAAGAACGGCGAAACAGCCTCCGTCACGAAGATGTTCCTCCCAGACGCGATAGATGCCTTTACGGTAACCGCCAACGTAAAGCCGACGGGAGTAGTGACACAGATTTTGACGGGGCATGGTGGGTTCTCCGAATACCTGCATCGCTTCAAGTGTAAGGGGCGCCCATCGTGCATCTGTGAGCCGGATGCCCTGGAATCGATCCCTCACATTCTAACAGAATGTCCAGCGTTTGGAGCGGAGCGATTGGACGCGGAAATAAAATTGGAGATGGAATTAACTAGGGAAAATTTAGGAAATATGATGAAAAACGGAAAACAACGAAAAATTCTACTAGAGTACTGTACAGAGATAGCCACAAAAGTAATAAGAAAAAACAAGGAAATATAAAGCTATGCTATATAAACATAATGTATACAGACAAAGCATTGAACAAACTAATAAATATTTAAAAGAAAATAATAACAGATAAAATCAAGATAATAAACAACAAACATAGACTCAAATCAATAAAAGTACAACTTTATTTATAATTAAGTCAATTCAAGGAGGAACAATTGCAAAATAATATATAAAAAAATATTAAAAGGTCTCTGACTATGTCAGGGGGACAATTAGAAAGGCAGGAGTGGATTTTCGGACGGTGAGCAGTGGGTAGCTCACCGTCCGGTAAGGACCAGGCCCGGTTCGACGGCGCGTTGTATTCCACGCACGCCTCAAAGAGATGTGGTCAGCACATAGGTAGGGGTCCACTAGGGCCGATGCCTGCCGGAGTCGCGGTAAGGTACTTATGGGTCACCGAGGCCCCCGCAACATAGGCAACAAGAAGGAATACGGGTGGGTTTTAGTCAGTAAGAGTCTGACACACCCTCCCGCTCCGCCCAGAGCGGGAGAAGTTAATTGATGATTTCCCACCCTCCAAAAAAAAAAGGAGTGGATTTTAGCCGGTAAGAGTCCGGCACTGCCCAGACTGGGTCACAAGTGAGGCAGTCTGGGCGTCCATGAGGATTTTCCACTCCTGCCAAAACAAAATAAACAAAAAAAAATCGAGTTGTTTATGTTTGTTTATGTTTGTGCCGCTGAGTGTATTATACACATAAACCCTCCGGAATAAATGCTCTAAATTATGGTGAAAACCGAAAAACCTGGAAAAATCCTTTCGTCTTGAGGAGGTTAGAAGAACAGTGAGGTCACACGAAAGCGACTTTAATTTATATTATGATTATTTAAAGTAAAGATAAAAGATACTTTTTTTTTGTTTCATATCCAGGCTTAGCTTTACTCTGAGTATCCTCGAAAAGTATTGGGTAAATGCAGGTTGCAGGCTTTTCTCTCTCCCATTTACTTGATTTGCTGAAGAACCCGTAACAGGTACAGTATTTAAATAATATAAAATGACGTTCTCCACTAACAAGTAATATAACAGTGTACTATTATATAGAGCGTAAATCTTCATTAACAGTAATTTCTCCACAACGGACACTGACTGATGTTAT
The DNA here is from genome assembly GCA_905333075.3 of Atethmia centrago. Lineage (NCBI taxonomy): Eukaryota > Metazoa > Arthropoda > Insecta > Lepidoptera > Noctuidae > Atethmia > Atethmia centrago. Next base: position 7,405,621 of record HG995375.1, read on the forward strand.
CTTGACTTAAGTATAACAAGACCAATACACTCTTGACTACCATGTTATTACTTACATTTTTAAATTATTATGTTTATTTATATTTGCAAGTGCTTCTTCACCTAAGTTCATTGTTGAGATCAGGAGATAATATACTGGAAAAAACAACAAGCAAGGAGGTATCTTATCAAAAAGAGGCACAAAGTTAAGAAGTTTTTTTGTGACTCCTGAAAATACAACCTTTCCTTTCCGCAACCCATCATCATCTGCCTGGCCTTTCGCAACTATGTTGAGGTCGGCATCCAGTCCCACCAGATACTGCTGGATACCAATATTTTAATGGAGCGACTGCCTATCTGACATCCACAAACCTGTTGCAGGGTAACACGAAATTCTGACAATCAGTCATACCAAGAGGTATTCCTTGGTAAGACTGATTGTCAGGCTTTCGGACTTCTGACTGCACACCCACGGGACAGAAAATTTTTCAAGATAACTTACTTACCTTTGCTGTTTCGTGTAGGTAGGGGTTTTTTAGATAAATACAATTTGTCTTTAGAAGTTTAGAGCATTAGACGACAATTTTTGAAGAATCTACTACTAACAGGGAGAACATTATTTTCCTATGCGTTGCTTCATAAGATGGACGGTACAATGTGTGTTCCGGCTATGCCCATCACAGTGTTTCTCAAACCTTAAGGTTTTCTTAAAATAAAAGTACTTACAAATAAATATGTATGAAGAAAATATTCAAATCTAGATGGAAAGACGAATTAAAAAGGCTATCGTTGGTCAGGCTGTAATGGATGCAAAAGGCGAAGGACCGGGAGTTGTGGTGAAACTTGGGAGCAGCCTATGTATGGCAGTGGATTGCAAGAGGCTAAGTTAGATTCAAACCAAATCTTGAGAACTCTTAGATACAGAAAGATGGAACCTTTTTTAAAACAAATGCAAAATATAACAAACGTATGACAGAGCAAAAACTAGTAAGCAGTTTAATAGCAGTAGGTAAATCAGTCCTCAACATTGTAATGAAACCCTGCGCGCTTGTGTTACTTTAAGGAACTTTCAAATCTCATCACAAACAGTTCCTAAAAGAAGCAGTTTCTAAATTCAAGGTGTTTTGCTAAGCAAAGCACCTTGAGAACCCCTGTGTTACAATAATGAACGCGTGCGCATACGGAGCCGAACGCAGCCGAACGGAGCCGAAGGGGCCCGAGCGTGACGGGCGCCCATCCACTCATCTAGCGAGATAATACGCTGATTACATCTAAATTACGAAAACGCACTTACAGCGACCGACTTTGTTTCGACTATAAAATAAAATAAAAAACCGGCCAAGTGCGTCTCGGAACACGCACAATGAAAGGTTCCTTAGTTGGGAAGCTGGGATGAATTTATCCCAAAAACAAACTTAGCATTGTAGTTGAAAAACATGTTCTCCCATACATCGATATATGCCACGGTCAATTCTCCAACTGCAAATTTAAGTTGGTCGAGTATAACTCGTTAACTTGTAAAGCCTACTTAGCCGTGTTAGTTTTCCTTTTAATTTCATTACATGTACTACTGCCATGATTTTTTTCACATCTCCATAAACAACCATTTAGCTGGCACTTGACTCTAACAAAAATTAGCACTTTAATGCTTAATATTACGCAAGTGGGTCCTTGAATCGAAAAGTGGTGTTCACAGACCCGACACCAATATTTTTGAAGGCCTATCCAACGATACCCCACACCATGTGGTAGACAAAAAAAAATATCATCCCCACGATACGTGCAAGGCAGTTACCCTAAAAAAATTTTTTTTTCTAGATTCTCTTTTACCACTTTATCGGCGTTATTAATATGTATGCCCCCATGTCACGTAGCCCACATATGTATACATATACCCATGCCAAATTACAGCATTCTAGTACTAAGCATCTCTGAGCTACAGTGGGGACAGACAGACAGACGGACATAACTATAAAAAATAGAAAATGGAAGGGCAACACAACGCAAGTAATCGTACTCAGGTACTTTAGCAATGCCTACGGTTGTGAAAAACCGGCCAAGTACGCGTCGGACCACGCACAATGAAAGGTTGCGTAGTTGGGATTAATTTTTCCCAAGAACAAACTTAACATTGTAGTTGAAAAACATGCTCCCTCATACATTCCAACTGCAAATGTAAGTTTGTGCGCACAATTTTGAGTGATTTACCAAGACCTTAGGCTTCTTATAGGTTTTTCTGTAATCTATAAGAAGAGAACTATTTTCTGTATTTTTTTTTATTTAGGCTCAGGCGGAGATAAGGGGGGAATGGTCAATTTCGATCTATTTTCTTAAATAACAACCATTTATTTTAAAATTATTAAAAAGTATTTGAGACCTTCACAACAAGCCCTTTTATTTGATATGTCACACAGTACAGTTATTTGCGTTACACGTCCGTGTTCGGGTTACAGAAATTCATATGTGCACCAAATTTCAACTTAATCGGTCCAGTAGATTCGCAGCAAATCAGCTGTGGCTATGACAGACGGACAGACAGACACGAGTGATCCTATAAGGGTTCCGATTTTTTCGTTTTGAGCTACGGACTCCTAAATACCAACACGGTATGCAACGAAAAGTGTTATTGTGTGTTAGATTCAAGACAGAGTGGTATAATTAAAGCTACAGTTACTTTTGTCGTAAAGAAAATGATTTCCAGTTTCTAATAGCTTATTTGCCTACTTTAAGACGCTGACAATACCTAAACCGCGGTCCCTGTCAGATTGCATAGAAAAGAAAGAGAAGCGCGATGACAAAACGCTTGTGATTTATTGCAAAATATGAAGCAATTAGCTATTTACTCAAAATTGAGTTGAGTAATCGAAAATATTAAACAACCAAGTTCTGCAATCAAATAAGACGTACTTGTTATTCATCAAATACGTAACGTATGTTGATATTTAATACAGATATTTTAGATTAGAACTCAAGGTAAGAGGTTAGTTTAACGTTAGTTTGTATCGAAGTTTTTTTTCAAAACGTGTTTTGGTAACAACCAAGTTCTGGGAAATATGTTCAAAATTAACATATATTTTTTCCGCTACCACAAACTATACAGATTTGGCAATTTTTTTTCTTAAGCGAAGCCTATTTTGGTCAATTGGGTCTTGTCAGCGCCTTAATGTTTCAAGTAATTTGATTGGCTGCCGGTATTTCATTCGACCAATCACAACAACATAAATAATTATTATTATTATGAAATTGAAAAAGTAGATTTACTGAACGAGTTTTTCTAAAACCTTTTTGCTTACTGCACATGATTGTTATAAGCTTTTGAAATCCATCAAACGATTTACGAGAATATATTGAAAACTCATCATCTGCCTAGCCTTTTCCCAAATATGTTGGGGTCGGCTTCCAGTCTAACCGGTTACAGCTAAATACCGGTATATGAGCAATGTAGTAGTATGTGAGCAGTGGTGGCCCAGTGGTAACGGCCGCGACTTACGAGTTGTAGGTCGTAGGTTCGAACCAGGGCAGGCGCTTTACTTTGTGTAAATTATTTCATCACCACTGCTCTCAAAACGGTGAAGGAAAATATCGTGAGGAAACCGGCATGTCCTAGAACCAAAAATTCGAAGACATGTGACATCTACCAACCCACACTGGGCCCCCGTGGTGGATTACGGCCCACTCCCTCTCACAGAGAGGAGGCCTGTGTCCCAGCAGTGGGAACATTATAGGCTGATTATGGATGATGTTGATGATTTATAAATCTTCAGTAGTGGCATTAAGTTTTATAATAAATACACTTTTAGCAATACATACATAGATATAAAATGACTACACTTTTTTTTCCTTTTTTTTGGGTCGGACATCATCAAATAACTTCTCCCGCTCCGGACGGAGCGGGAGGGTGTGTCAGACTCTTACTGACTAAAACCCACCCGTATTCCTTCATGTTGCCTGTTTTGCCAGAGGCCTCGGTGACCCTTTAGTAGGTACCTTCCCGCGACCCCGGCAGGCATCGGCCCTAGTGGACCCCTATACTTGTGCTGACGACATCTCTTTGAGGCGTGAGTGGAAAACAACGCGCCGTCGACCCGGGCCTGGTCCTTACCGGACGATGAGCTACCCATTGCTCACCGACCACAAGCCCGCGCCTACGATGGCCGGAAATCCGCCCGGGATTCCCGACGCCCAGGGCGTCTCCTGCCGCGGCTAGGGGTGAGAGGGCGCGAAATTTGCCTTTCCCTCAACCGTCCCACCTCCTCCTTCGCGAGCATTACTGCTTCGCAGAAGGAGGTGACGGCTGCCCATGCCCTCTCGCTCCGTACCATGGCCTGAACCAGGGCCACCACGAGGACACGGCGGTGCTCTGCCCAAGCCGGGCAGACCTCCACCGTATGCTCCACCGTGTCCTCCGGGCGATCCACACAGTGGTGACACCCGAACGTTTCCTCCCGCCTTATCCGACACAGGAACCTTCCGAAGCTGCCGTGTCCGGTGAGGACCTGCGTCAGGCGGAAGGAGAGGACGCCGTGGCGCCTCTCTAGCCACTCCTCAAAGAGGGGACTTATCGTCGCAATTGTGGCGTGCCCAGCACTGGCTTGCGACAAGCGTACTCTCCATGTCGCCATGAGATCCCGCTGGAGCTCCGTCCGCTGTGCCGCGATTTCTCGCGGCAGCGGAGTTACGCCCCGGCGTTTCGCCTCCTCGCGCCACTCCCATACGTGCGCGAGGACTTTTGCCTCCAGATTCCATGGCGGCAATCCGGCAAGGAGGCTCGCTGCCTCACAGGAGACCGTGCGTACCCACGGACCATCCGGATGGGCATGACCCTTTGGGCCGCGCTCAACGCGCGGGATGGCCGCAGCGCCAGTGAGCGCGCCCATACAGGAGCCCCGTAGAGGGCCATGGACACCCGCTTAGGTCCAAACGCCTTCTGTTTGGACCCCCAAGATTGGGCAGGAACCGCTTCAACGCAGCGCCTGCCCGCTCCAGTTTGGGAGCCAACCACCGGAAATGCTCCACGAAGTTCCACCGGCTGTCGAGGACGAGTCCCAGGTACTTCATCGTCGACTCGAAGCCGATGGAAACCCCTCCTACCTTTAATTGGGACCCCAGCGGTGGCGCGTTCCGATCACCATGAAAAAACATGGCCTCGGACTTGTGCAGGGCCACGTCGAGTCCCAATGGTGCGACCTCCCCTGCGCCAGGACCAACGTGTCGTCAGCGTAGCACACTACCCTGACGCCGCTAGAGAGGTCGGCGCGCAGCACCCAGTCGTATCCGATGTCCCACAGATGCGGCCCCAGGACCGATCCCTGTGGGACACCGCACGACATCTCTTGCCGGTTCCACACCGTGGTGACCGGGGTAGATGACGGCCCTGTCCGTCAGATAGGCCTCGACCACATGACAGAGGTAGGTTGGCATCCGGTGTCTTCTTTATGAGGACCAGTTTCCCCGTCTTCCAACGAAGCGGTAACTGGCACCTCTCCAAGCATTGCAAGCCCGAGAGCCTCCAAGGCCAGGACCCAGGCCTTCCCAGGTAAGCCGTCGGGTCCTGGGGCGGTATTTTTGGCATTAAGCCTACGTACCGCCGCTCTCATTTATACCTCGGTCACCTCCGGAGCATCGTCGTCGTCGTCGTCGTCGTCGGCGGTGTGGTCCGCATCGGGCACCGCAGTAGGCGGAGCCATGGGCCCGATATGTTCCCTCGCGAAGGGAACAGAGCGCTCACCACGTCCTCCACAAGCTGAGGCCGGAGACTCTGCGTCAGCGGGGGAGCCCATGGGCGGAGTTTATCCCGCACCACTTTATATGGGCGTCCCCACGGGTCCCTGTCCAGAGTCCCCAGCGACTCCTCGCGGGCCAATCCCCTGGCCCGCAGGATCTCCGCTTGGAGGGCGGTCTTGGCCGCTCTGTACCCCTCGTACAGCTCCATGATGTCAGCAGGCCTGCACGATCGAGGCTTCCAGGAGGAGCTCCCGGTCCAGCTGGTTCAGCGCCCACCGCGGACCACTCGGGGCCCGTCGGACCGGCGGCGCGTTCGAGGTCTGGGCGGAGACGACAAACCGGATATACCGGTGATCCTCCATTACACGCCAGTCAACTACATGCGGCGACAGAGCGGGGCTGGCGAACGATATGTCCACCACTGATTCACCCCGCAACCGCGCACACGGGACAGAACCCCGGTTTAGGAGGACCCTGTCTCCAGAGCTAAGTTCTCCACCATCCTGCCCCGTGTGTCCGTTAACCGGGAACCCCAAGCCAAATTCTTGTCATTGAAGTCCCCGAGGACGAACACGGGGAGGGAACCAAACCCGACGACAAAATGACTACACTTGGCTTTCTACGTCATAGCATTCTGTACAGTAAACTTTAGAGTAAGCGCTCTACGCTTTTACTGTTTTACATTTTAACACTCTACTTATACAATTTCTTTCTTCTTCCTTCTGTATAAAAATCTAATTCAAAGTTACTTATTCTTTACGCTTAGTCCAAGAAGGAGAAGAATAACTGATCCTATAGCCAACATTCTGTTAAAGAAGAGTATAAAAAATTAAGATATAAACACCGTTGAGAAAATAATATAACCAGACCAAAATAGGCTTGTAAGTTTATTTCAAGAAGGCATTCCTAACTACCATTACGTACGTTAATGCAAATAATCCAGTTTTAAATGGTCTACAAAATTATTAAGACTGATTTATTCTAAGAATTTTTTTCACTACATGAAATAGTTCAAAACTGGTTGTTTTACGTAATAAATGGAATCGCTAGAAATAAACTCGCGTGGCTAGGTACATATTTTACCCCAGAATAGGAACTCCTTGGTGTCATCAACCACTTTAACAGCAACTTTTGTTTAAAAATATTCCTACTGAGAAGGTCACCTGTTTCCTTAGAATAACTCCATTTCTTTGGGTTTTTTGTTTCTAGACATAAAATTGTTGAATTGCCACTAAGTTGTCTTAGTAAGAACAGCGATCTTTAATGGTAAAAAGCCACCTTGTCCCTTATTCACACAATAACATCAGCAGCTAATTAAAAAAAACCAGCTAAGTGCGTCTCGGACCACGCATAATGAAGGGTTCCGTTATTCCGTAGTTGGGAAGTTGGGATGAATTTATCCCAAAAACAAACTTAGCATTGTAGTTGAAAAACATGTTCTCCATACATTGATATATGCCACGATCAATTCTCCAACTGCAATTTTTTTTACATCTTCATAAAGAACCATTTAGCAAGGCAGGGGGCTTGACTTTAACAAAGATTAGCACTTTAATGCTTAATTAATATTAACGCAAACGGATTCTTGAATAGAAAAGTGGTGTTCACAGACTCGCATATTTTTGGACGCTCTACGATACCCCTCACCATGGGATAGACGAGAAAAAAAATATCATCCCACCCCACATTACGTGCAAGAGAGACACTGAAAAAAAACTTTTTTTCAAAATTTTTTTATCACTTTGTCGGCGTGATTAATATATACACCTATACCAAATTACAGCTTTCTAGTACGAAGAGTCTCTGAGCTACAGTGGGGACAGACAGACGGACATGGCGAAACTATAAGGGTTCCTTATTTACTACGGAACCCTAATGAGGAGTTTGCTTACATGTATAATATGTAAACTCAATTTAAAACAATCAGCATAAAAAAATAGCAAAAGAACCAATTCATTAAGAGATAGTTTCTAAATTCTGATCCAAATTTATATATAATACATTAACATGCCCTCGACATTCATTGATTGAACTCTTGGTTTCTAGGGTTGCTCAATAACACCAAATATGTAGATCGAGTCCCGTCGTACGTAAAGCCTGCTACGCGATGTGTGCTGCGTCCAAAATATCTAATGAATTTTCATCTTGATCGATTCATGGTTTCGAGACGAATTTGCCAATACATAGGCAATGTATCCTATTATGGCCAAAGATACACAAACAGTAGCAACCCCAACTTACTACGATACAAAAAAAGATTAAAAGTAATTTCGTTTTCATGTCTAAAAACTGAAACAATCACACTACAAACCATGTTATAAATAAATAAAAGCTTGTATAAACAAGCTGCAATGTATTTTAATCTGGCAACCCTGGTTATGATCTGCGATACAGTGAGTGCTTCACGCCCCGCGGATTGCTTAAATGCTCCTCAGGTACTAATGGGCTTGGCTTACACGCTGCTACGAGGGCGGGTCAATAAGTCCGTGACTTTTGGAATAAAACACAGATTTTTTGATAAAAAAATAATTTTATTTTTCAACGTAGTCTCCCTTGAGCTCTATACACTTTGTCCAGCGCTTCTCCAATTTTTTTATCCCTTCCAAAAAAAATGATTTGTCGAGGTCCTCAAAATAGGCCTTTGTTTGCGAGATGACTTCATCATTGGAGTCAAATCTTTTTCCACCAAGCCATTTCTTCAGGTTTGGGAACAAGAAGTAGTCGCTCGGAGCCAAATCTGGAGAATAGGGCGGATGAGGGAGCAATTCATAGCCCAATTCATGGATTTTTGCCATGGCAACTGCACATGTGTGCACCCTTGCATTGTCTTGGTGGAAAAGAACTTTTTTCTTGGCCAAATGAGGTCGGTTTTTTTTCAAATCGTCATTGAATCGGTCAAATAAATTGGCATAATATTCCACATTGATTGTTCTTCCCTTTTGAAGGTAGTCAATGTGGATTATCCCGCGTGCATCCCAAAAAACCGTCGCCATAACTTTATTGGCTGACAAACCCACCTTGGCCTTCTTCGGCGCCGATTCACCCTTAGAAACCCACTGTTTTGACTGTTGTTTGGTCTCTGGTGTGTTGTGATGGATCCATGTTTCGTCCACGGTTACAAAACTGCGCAAAAACTCCTCCATATTGCGATTAAACAACGCCAAACCTTCCTGTGAAGTTGTTACACGATTGCGTTTGTGGTCGACTGTGAGCAAACGCGGCACCCATCTTGCGGAAAGCTTTCTCATGCCCAAGTGATCATTCAAAATTGAAACCACTGAGCCATGCGAGATCCCTACGGCTTCCACAATCTCTCGCACTTTCAATCTTCGGTCGGCCAACACCATATCGTGAATTTTTTCGATTGTTTCGGGTGTAGAGACCTCAACTGGGCGTACAGGACGTTCGGCATCTTCAGTGCTTGTACGGCCACAACGAAATTCAGTAAACCACTTTTTTACCATTGAAATCGATGGTGCAGAGTCCCCATAGTATTTATCAAGCTTAGCCTTGGTCTCGGTAATGGTTTTTTTTCGCAAGAAATAATGCTTAATAAGCACACGAAATTCACTTTTTTCCATTTTCTCCTCAAATTAGTGAGTAGTCTGATAAAAATAGCTGTCAAACACAAACTAACTGACGCAGCAAGTTTAAATTTTGACAGGAGTCAACTGACAGATGCCTGTTGACAGGAGCAGTGTTGCTGTTTCAGTAAAGAGGTCAGAAATTCAAAAAGTCACGGACTTATTGACCCGCCCTCGTATTTGGCCTTAATTTATAAGCACGAGGAAATTTACACGGAGCAGGATGTATTTTTTGAATAATTCATGGAAATAAATTCGTTAGTAGGTACGTTCCTGGGTGGTTTTAAGGACCCTTATAAGTAACTACATAACTGGCGAAATGTGAGCATACTATAGGTATACCTCTGCCCAACCCGTCGGGGAAACAAGGCGTGATGTTATGTTATTTATTAGACATAATGACTTGGTCGGATTGTTGGATTAGAATCCTACAACTACAACCTACATCTAACATCTGCCAACAATAAATTATGACATCGTCAAAGGTTTAACTTGTCAGATTTACTTTTTTTTTTTTGTGAAATTATGAAATAACTTCTCCTGCTCTGGGCGGAGCGGGAGGGTGTGTCAGACTCTTACTGAACTAAAACCCACCCGTGTCCCTTCCGTTGTCTGTGTTACCAGTTTACCAGGGGCCTCGTTAACCCTTTTGTACATTCCCGCGAGTCAGATTTACCTTGGAACTGTGCTGCTAACATCCTAACTAATATCATAAATGCGAAAGCGAGTTTGTTTGTTTGTTACGCTTTCACGCTAAAACGGCTGAAAGGATTTGGATGAAATTTGGCACATGGGTAGACCATGACCTGGATTAGGACCTAGGATACTTTTTATCTCGATATTCCAACGGGATCGAGACTTCTGCGAGTGAAACCGCGGGGTGCAGCTAGTAGGATATAAATACCTACTTGTTATAATGGGAGAACAACACATGTTAACTCCCAAACAGACAATATGACGGGATGTCAAGGAATGCTGCAACTGTGATCCAAATCAGTTAAAAGGCATCACAATCATCATCACATCTACCAAACAAGATGGTGGCTAAACTCAGGATATTAAATAGGATCTTGGTGTAATACAGTTGTTATCTTGCTATGTAGTGCATCTAAGCAAACAAAAGTCGAAATAAAGCTTCTTGAAACACTAGAATCTGGTTTTAATTAAATGCAATATTGCCCCTGCCCGCCCTGGAGTTGTAGTTGTTATCAAATTCGTCTTGGTCTTTGATCTTAAACAAAATGCTAAGTAGCATTTTGTTTAAGATCAAAGTGTCATTATCAAATCTATTTCTGTTTTCTGCAGTTTGATTAATACCTACTCAGGTATTACGTATAACAAAATGAACACCTAATATCTCGAGAACTCGTGGCAGTTCACGAGGCATAAGTTAAACTTATTGTAGAAAAAAACACAAACAACTACGCCAAGACACAGAATATATAATGCCAAACAAAGCTAGGTAATAGAAAAACCTAATTTTCAATTATTTTCAGTTTTGTCCAATATTTTCCTTGTATCAGAACTATGATCATTCAATATTGCTTATCTATTAAGTGTTTCAATCACCCATGATTCACATTTACTTAGAAATAACGAAACAACGATTACAGGTTATGAGATCAATCGATTTCAGTAGTTCGATTTGGGACAAATATTTATAGGGCATCCAGTAGATTTCATTTTATAATATTAGATACTAGAACGGGATTTAAAACTTAACCGTTTTAAGATAACTAATTACACTTGCCTCGGTTGGTCCATGGATGGGTAACCATCTTTACATACCAAGACCCCTCCGTGCCTCGGAAAGCACGTTGAGCCGTTGGTCCCGGCTGTTATTTGTAGATCTTTACAGTCGTTACTGGTAAGTCAGAAGCCCGAAAGTCTAACAAACAGTCTTACCAAGGGGTATCGTGTTACCCAGTAACTGGGTTGTGGAGGTCAGATAGGCAGTCGCTACATGTAAAATACTGGTTTTCAGCTGCGTCCGGTTAGACTGGAAGCCGACGCCAACCTAGTTGGGAAAAGGCTAGGCAGATGATGATGATCTAGACACGCGGTAGCGTGTCAAGCAAAGTTCAAGTAACAGAACGGGCGAGCATCACCGTGTGTAATATTACACCAACCATTTGGAGACACTTTTGGCCCCCTCATAACTCAAAAACTATTTCACATAAACGTGTCAAATTTGCTCATATATTGAGACTTGCGAGATACGCATGTGCTCCAAATTTCATAAACACATCTCAAACGATTATGTATTTAGATATTAACTTCCAAAAATCGTCATTTTTATCACTGGCTGACCTATAGATAAAAACTCTAACCCAGTTCCAGATGACCTAGAAAGTCTAAATTTGGCATGCGAATTATATGTTCGCAAGTTCTAAACCTGTTACTTGTCGGTTCTTATTTTATTATTCCGAAAATTTGGCTTGCTGGTAGAAACTAGCCATCGAACATAATAATTCGTATATGAGAACTAGCCAAGTCAGACCTTAGGCTACAATATAGTACCGTAAGTTATAAGAAGAAATGATATTTTATGTTGTTATAAATAAATTTCAGGACTGACCATTGAACTTTTTCATTTAGATCTCACTTATTTTGTCGTTGAAGTCAACAACCAAGGCATATATCATAATATTGAACTTGGCTCTTATTTAACATTTATGTTTTTGATGGGATTCCTTTATACATTGACCACGGAACACTTAATATTTTGGGTAACCTGGTGCATCGAAAAATCTACTTTTGTTCAATGTAGGTACTTACTAGTAGATAATTAGAAAGTGTAAAGAGAGTCCGTCGCCACGCTACTGTGATTAGTTCGGCAATTGTCTCTGAGGTTTCACACCACTGGCTACCCACAATAGGTTGACACCTGCGTATAAAATCGGTCCTCGAACTTTTAACTCCGATTATGATTTATATAATCGGTTGACGCTAACCGAAATGTCATCACCAGAAACTGCCGCATTAATCACAATTTATTTTCTAGTCGCGAAAACTAATCGCTATATTTAGGTACCTACAGTCAAATAACTTGGACACAGATCTCGGCTAATCGCTATACTAGGCCAACAATTTGCTGACCTAAATGTTATCGCCAAAAAACATCAGCTGTTCCCCACATTTTGTACAATTACAAGAACGACCTAACCTAAATGTATGCAGTAAATTTTTAACTGACTTCCAAAAAGGAGGAGATTATTATATTCGTCTGTATGTATATTTTTTTTAATGTATGTTCACGACGTTCACGTCAAATGTGGAACAATTTAGAATTATTTTTTTGTTTGAAAGGGTATGCTCTCGAGTTGCTCCCAATGTCACCAAATCGGAATCTGATTAGGTCATCCCATGGAAATGAAGGGAAATCCTCAAATTGTATAGGCACACCTTTTTTATAGTAACTTGTGCATTTGCTCTCGGAAAGCACTATTTGGGGAAATGGATTTGATGATGAAGACCACAGATGGCCACCGGAACTACTAAATAATAAGTATTTCACGGGTTGCGATGCGATTAGGTACTTTAATATGGTTGCTAATCAATTTACGCTCGTCACAATGCTTATGATGAAGTGAGTGTTCCCCTGGTTCTTACTAGTAGAACTCCTCAACAGTTAACGTCCCTGCACCGGGGAAAGCAATATTTTGTAAATGGTGATAAGCAGTTGACATTAGGCTATTGTAACGTAAATAAATTACAAACTGACCCGCTAAAAAGTGAAAAATAAAAAACTTTTTGCAAATTAATTTTTGTTTAAGTCGGTGTCTTTTTAAAAACTAGATGAGGTCGGCGTTACCTATCTGACTACTCTGAGAAGAAAAGCCGAAACAAACTCAGAGGTCAGTCTCTTGTAAAGTCCAGACATAATCTTGGTCATATATAACCAGTTGGTCCTATAGTATAAGTTGTTCACAATGATAAGTAAAATAATAATGATAGTAATGATAAGGAATCCGCTGGATGCGGGAAGCACAGAACCGGTCGAAGTGTGCTTGGGGGAGGCCTATGTCTAGCAGTGGTGTTGAGCTGAAATGATGATAATGAATGATAAGTATAATGATCCTTTTTCAGATTTTCAGTTATTTCAATTACACCTTGTTTACTCTGGTTTCACACACACTAACTTGGTACTCGTAAGAGTAGATTATCCCGATTACCATATGCCAGGACTTGTAACAAGTTGAGGCAAATTTCGCTGCCTCACTCCCCTAGTCGCCGCAGGAGACGCCCTGGGTGTCGGGAATCCCAGGCCGATTTCCGGCCACCGTAGGCGCGGGCTTGCATGTGCGATGGGTAGCTCTAGCTCGCCGCCCGATAAGGACTAGGACCCGGGTCGACGGCGCGTTGTGTTCCACGCGAGCAGCACAACTGACTGGGTCCGCTAGGGCCTATGCTTGCCAGTGTTGCGGGAAAGTCCGAAAGGGATACAGAAGGAATACGGGTGGGTTTTAATCAGTAAGAGTCTGACATCCCCTCCCGCTCCACCCAGAGCGGGAGAAGTTATTTGATAATTTCCCACCCAAAAAAAAAAGACTTAACAAGTACAAGCAACCTCATCACCATTTCCTGGTGGATCAACGTTAGCTCACCTACCACCTGTCCGTGATTGGTGTCACCTAGCTCGCTAATTAGTACATTACCTTATTTATAATTTCCTAAACATATGTTTTTCTTTTATTTTAACAATTATTCTACAATACTTAACAATGTAACAATTTGATCATTTCAAAATAATTAAAAATGGTGGGCTTGCGTAACTTAAATTGTAAAATGTGGGTCTACAAACCCTACATAACAGTAAAGTCTTCTAATATGTATCTATTAAATTGTACTCTCACTAACAATCGAATATGAACATAACATCACACCTTGTTTCCCCGAAGGGTACAGGGCAGAGGAAAAAGAATTAAACCACTTGAGAGCTGATAGACCGATTTTGTCTAGGCACACGACTCACCACTGCGGGCCGAGGGACGAAGAAAATACAGCGGTTGTGATTTGTCGATACAACAATGTCAGGACGAATGTTCCAAGTACATAGTGATGCACAAGTCAGTTTAGCAACAACAATAATATCGATATCGATAAAATCGACGTCTATTAATTCTACATTTTAAGAACAATAAATTCTCATAAACGAAATTCTGAGGCTGTATAGTCATTAGGCAGAGGTGTACCTGTAGTACACCCAGTTTTCGCCAGTTATATTTAAGTCTCATGTAGGTAATAGGGGGCGAGCCTATTGCCATCAACCGGGCCCAAATCCAGACTCCGGGCTGCTACTGAGAAATTCCGGATAGAAAAACCCAATAAAACTTCTCCAGACCTGGGAATCGAACTCAGGACCTCATGCTCATCAGTAGCGCTTCAGACCACTAGACCAACGATGCAGTCAAAAGAGCTGATTTAGCCTATTTAACATTGCTCGCATTATGTTAGTTTACGTTTAGAAAAAGATCTTTTTACTAACTAATTTGGGATGAGAGCCTGGTGATCCGTCACACAGGGTATCCTAGTATTTGTATTCCACGCGCGCCTCAAAGAGATGTCGTCAGCACAAGTGTAGGAGTCCACTAGGGCTGATGCCTGCCGGGGTCACGGAAAGGTACTAAAGGGTCAAGGCCCCTGGCAACACAGGCAACAGGAAGGAATACGGGTGGGTTTTAGTCAGTAAGAGTCTGACACACCCTCCCGCTCCGCCCAGAGCGGGAAAAAGGGTATCTTAGTATGGACGCCAGTTTCTCACAAAGGATCATATTTTATGCATTTTTGTCAAAATGCTATAATTCTAGTCTCTTTGTTTATAACTATGTAATCCTTTGTGAAGAGAGAAAAAATAAAGATTATTATTATATTATTATTAACTTGTATAAACCTTTCTGTTAATAAAGACCTTTAAAAATATATCCACCAATCAAATCTATAAGACCTTGTAGAAGATGAACAAGCTGACGAATTTTGCTGACTGCAATATTATATTGTTACAAGGCATGAGCTATTCCCGTATAGCCCATGCATAGAAAAGGAGAAACAAAAATCTGCCTTGGTCTTCTTGGTCGCGTACTTCATCACTGACGATCGTGTCCCTGAAAAGCCTTCGTGAGTTTAAGAATAGGGTCTCCACCTCTTTCGGTTCTCGGCTTCCCCTGCTCTCCTAAATTAGTCGTTATAATGTTAAACTTACGCTTTCCTATAAAACATGGGAAAAGCGTGACGATACCTACACGTTATAAAACAACATGTTTTCTTTTACGACGGCTGCTGTAAACTACTTTCTCAAACTCAACAAATTGATCTTGATAAAACCGTAGTTTACAATGGAGGCTTACTATGTTAATTACAAAGACTTAATTACTAACAATGTACAATTTAATGGAAACTTGAGGCGTACTAAAAGATTGATGAGGTGATCCGAGAAAGAACCAGAGTGGTCGACATAGCTCAGAGAGTAACCAAGATGAAGTGACAACAAACCGACCATTTATACGACGTAGAACCTTTGACCATCCATTTCCTTTGACCATCGGTGTAGACGTGTTCTTGAGCAGAAGCCACCAATCGGCACACGTAGGGTTCCACGCGCGCCTCAAACAGATGTCAGCAAAAGTGTAGGGGTCCACTAGGGCCGAAGCCTGCCGGGGTCGTGGGAAAGTCCGAAAGGGATACCGAGGCCCGTGGCAACACAGGCAACGGAAGGAACACGGGTGGGTTTTAGTCAGTAAGAGTCCGACACACCGTCCCGCTCCGCTCAGAGCGGAAGAAGTTATTTGATAATTTCCCACCCAAAAACAAAAAAACTAGGATTAAATCATCCCTCAGTCCCCTCAGTCTAGATTCTAGATGAAGCAACTACGAGTATATTCCCAGGATGGCTGGTAGCAGCTGGATGAGAGTAGGCTAGGATCGAGTTAAATATGTATGGGTTGACGTCCAAAACCTAATGACCTATGTCTGCCTCTGTAGATTTGTGTGCTTAAAGTATTAAATAAATAAATAAAGGCCGATGATGATGATGACGACGAAAAGATTGAATACAAGTACTGAGACCAATAATTTCTAATAGGTCTAAGTTATGTCATTCAGTCAGTCTGAGTCAGGCACTGCTGGGTCGACTTTTCCAATAAAAGGATGGCATCCAACAGCCTTATCGTCAACATAGATATAATCCTCCACGCTCTTTAATTAACAACAAACAATTAAAGGAAAAGTCACTATCGGTGCATGTCAAACCATAGTTTTCGACTCACCCACCCGCGACCAAAGACTATGACTTTGTGACCAAATAACAATGATCAATTAGGTATAGCATCTGCCCACAAAATTGAACATTTGGAACCGACCCAGTAGTAATGGGTAGGCATTCAATTCCAATTTATTTTTGGAATTGCTTATTCAAAGCTCAATTGGAACTTCGAAGGCCTCTATTATAAGCGTGTATATTTTGACTTTCTATTCATAATTGAAGTAATACAAAAATATGATGGGGTACCTACGGATTCCACAGTTCTACTTATTACTTAGATTGTACACGTGTTCAAATTCATCTTATATAATCCACTTGGAATTCAAGTTTTCAGTAAACTTCTCAAAACACATACACACGAATTTCAAGAAACCATCCCAAAAATTATCCAAAATAAAAATATTTCAAAGTAAAGAATGTACCAGAACATAGCACGCATCAACCATCTCGTTTACATGCTTCATAATTTTAATTTTCCAAAGATAATCTCGTCGAACAGACTCGGACGAGGCTCCGCAGCGGCCCGTTACGCTCCACGGATCGGGCGAAGACCTCAACGACAGTTTTTTCGACAACCTGAAGAAAAAGTCCAAACGAATAAAAGCCACCGCTTACGAAATCACGAAAACTCGTGTCGGCAAAATTGCTTCTGAAACATCTTTTATTTGCGTTTTGGAATGATAGATATTACAGGATTATGAGCCCTATAAGATAAGTGTTAAGAGTGAAGGTTTTCTGGCAGTAAAGCTAGCTGATGTTGGTTCGTGCGTACTCCGACATTCACAAATAAATTGCCTCCATCAAGCGACAGCTAAACGCATAGAAATTTGTCGGTAATCCCAATGGTTAGTAACACTTCTTTTCAAAAGGGCTTTGATGTTAGTGGCGCAATTTGGACAATAATTGCACCGTAATGTGCTCCCGTTTCGATCATGTTTCACCTTTTATTCTTTAGATGTTACTCAATTTCAGACAAAACTACATTTTAAATTTAATTATGTCCCAAGCTGAACTTTTTTTTATTTAAATAATTTGTAAAGAAGAACACTATATTATAATATAGATAGAATAAAATCTACAATTAATTATTTAGTTAAGATGTAAGAGATAAAAATAGTTTTCTAAGCAACCATTTCGGTTTGCGTCTGTAATAGCTTACAGCGATCAAAGAAGCTATTAAATGTGAACAAACGCAAATTGGCTGTAAGATATACTGCATGCGATATCCTACCATGTCGATTTTTTCCTACCCTAACATTACCTGACAACAATGCCTAAACGTCTTACAATTCATTCGATTGGTATGCGATTATTTCTACGGCTTTTTAATCTATAGCACGTTATGTCTATCTTCAATTGCAAAAGGTGTCTTGTGTTCTTCGATATTTTTTCCAAGCATATAAAGAAATTGTTACACAATCATCTGAGCCTTTTGCGATGCTTAAACTTCGATCCACAAATTATTCGCAAACGGTCCCCAAATGTCGTGTTTTTTTGTTAGAACTTTTCCCTAGTTTTTATACAAGACAAACACCAACAGAAACTATTCTTTATAAAAATTTCGTTCGTGGAGTGTCTGCGCGGTTGATGACCGCGCTCGTCATGGGCGAGCGACCAGCGACTCCTGCGCAAGCCACGCTCTGCTATCACACGCCGACTTTATGATACATTATTATTCATTTTAGTGGATTAAGGATACGTTAAAACCGGCCTGTAATTAAAACATGAATGTGTAGCTGTATGAAGAATGTTTCCTTGCGATTGTTCAAATTACTTGAAGCAGGGTGATGCAACACGGCAACGGTTGAATGTTACCTGAGGAATATTTGAAATATAAAATGTTTCTGTTATTCCGCGCCGTCTCTGTTAGCAACGTCAGTCGTACGACTTACTGTAAAAATACTTCCGTGAAATTTAATAATTTTCACTCATTTTTATTGTGTAACAAATTAATATTTATTTGCTGACGCTGCTGTCTGTGTGCAGTGGTGGCCCAGTGGTAACGGCCGCGACTTACGAGTTGTAGGTCGTATGTTCGAACCCGGACAGGCGCCTTTACTTTGTGTACATTTTTTCACCACCACTGCTCTCAAAACGGTGAAGGAAAACATCGTGAGGAAACCGGCATGTCCTAGAACCCTTAATTCGAAGACATGTGGCATATACCAACCCGCACTGGGTCCGCGTGGTAGATTACACCACGCGGGCATAAGCATAAGCAGCCCACTCATCTCACAGAGAGGAGGCCTGTGTCCCAGCAGTGGGAACATTATAGGCTGATTATGTGTGTGTGCTGCTGTCATGCGTTTGCCTCCAGATGTGCGGCAAGATGCAACATTGAGAGGAGAGGCTTTGCAATTTTGCTTTATGTGTAGCACTAGTAAAGCACGGCAGTAGTACTTTCAGGAAGTTACAACTACCACAGTTATTTCTTCGATTTCTTTGTTAGTAAATATCGGAAAAAAACCGGCCTAGTGCGTGTCGGACCACGCACAATGAAGGGTTTAGTTGGGAATTTATCCCAAAAACAAACATAACATTACTAGTTGAAAAACATGTTTTCCCATACATCGATATACGTGACGGTCAATTCTCCAACTGCAAATTTAAGTTGGTCGACTATTACTCGTTAACATGTAAAGTCTACTCAGCTGTGATAGTTTTCCTTTTATATTTCATTGTACGAGTATGTACCAATTTTTCACATCTCCATAAATAACCATTTAGCTGGCAGGGCTGGACACTTGATTCTAACAAAAAATTGCATTTTAAAGATTAATATTGCGCAAACAGATCCTTCAATCGAAAAATAGTGCGTATAGACCCGCAATATTTTGAACGGCCTATCCAACGATACCCCACACCATGGGATAGAAGAGAAAAACAAATATCATCCCCAGGCAGACGGACATGGTGAAACTACAAGACTTCCTTGTTTACTACGGACCCCTAAAAAAGGTATGTATGAATGCAGATGCCATGTGGTTCTTCATTTTCTACATTCATAATATCTCAATAAACTTATCTTTGCAAAAGCACATTGCGAAAATAAATTAAGATCGCTTAAACGCTCCTTAACTGCAAAATGTTACCTGTCACTTGACAGGTTGCCAGCGCATCTTTTATTTATTGTATCATCAAGCCTTTTACTTCCGAAGTTCCGACATATAAGACTCGCAGCTGAACATACCTCCATCCATCAGTGAAGACATTAACATAACTGTCACTTCACTTAACATGAGGGTCGATGTTCCAAGATCTATTTAATCAACTAGACCAATCAAGATTGGCAATAAGTAGGATGTAGAAAAGTTATGCCATTTGAGTTGTCAGTAAATGCCAACAACCTGGAGAGGGCGCTGGTGTTGCGTCAAGCGTCACGGCCAGGCATGCGCATGCGCATATTATGCACCCTCGCGTAACAGTAATTAGTAGTAACCTTTATGATACTGCTGTTTACTGATCGAAACTGGTTTATACCTTCTTTGGTTATGGTCAAGAGTGACTTAAGTAGTGTCTTACATGGGCGTACTTAATTGAGTTGGAGGAAGAACTGTTTTCTTCATAAAACAACATCCGGTACTTTCATATGTCGTTTCCCTTGCCATTTTCCAAGAACTCTGTTGGTGTTGGCTACAGGCAGCTATTCAAATAAAAAAAAAACAAATTATATCTTGACATCACATCAAAAGAGAAGTGTGTGAAGCACATAGACAGCGCTAGCTATGTAGATATAAGTATTTTATTCATAAATCGGTCGGAGGAAATATCCCGCAGCGTGATGTACAACTTCGTAAAGACAGCAAACCATCAAATAGGACATTATGCATTTAATTTGCCAAGTTTTCCTATGTATTTTTCCATATTTAAATCAGTGGTATTATACACACATAATTATGATTATTGTGCTTATCTGGTGAACATACAATACACATAACTTTTTACTTCAGCAATAAATGAGCTCCAAAAATGTACTGCCCAAATGAAATTACTTCCATCGTCATTGCAAGCCATAGATTCTACGCTACTACTATTCTAGTCAATCTTGGCTAACGATATTTAAGGGTTGGGGACTTGGACAGCACCTGCCTGGGGTGTCAAACAATAACTTCGAACCGCATTCATCAAAATTGGAGGACGTGGTAATTTTTTCAGAACACAGTTGAAAGCACTCGACGCTTGGATGAACATTTACCACACTCATTGTAATCAAAGTTCAGCAGTACTATGTAGCCGGACATTCACGACGATGGAGTAAGCTACCAAAAACAAATTACTCGCATTATATTTTTTACCTGCAAACCATAAAAATATCTCTCAATTTCGATGCTACTAAACCAAACCCCCACTGAGAACCACCCAAAAATACCCATCAAAACCGAAACAAACATCGTTCATTAACAAAAAGACAATAAAATAAGGATCTTCGTAATTAAAATTAATAACAATAGGCTGCAAGGACCATCGTCGCAGGAGCGTCGACCTGCCACGCGCGAGCGCGCGCGCGCAGCCACCGTGCGGGGTGCATGACACTGCGCAGGTGGACCGCCCCGCACCTGCCTGGGAAGTGCCTCTAGACGCTCTGCTGACCTTTATGACGAGTTAAAAGGGCTTACGTAAGGGTAAATAGATGGGGTCGTCAGTACTCGTCAGCTGTAAAGTCAAGACCGTTGGGAAGCGTGGCTGTTTCAAAGATTAAGGGCCGTTGTGACCGTTTATAAGTTAGTTTTTCTCGTTAGTCACAATTTTATTGAAGTCAGGAGTTTTGACAAAACCAAATCCCTATTACTATTAGTAGTAATTCTTCTTGTCTTTTAATTTGACAGTCTTGTCAAGTAATTTTAGCTTGATAGATAACCTAAAAGAAAATTGTGCCATAAATTCCTATCTAATGCAATCAGCGTTGATCATTTGGCGGCACAATGAAAAAAATAACTTCATTATACTTGTTACTAGATGAGTTACAACAATGATCAGGCAGGCAATCTCCATTAGTTAAATGAGATGTAGCAAACACTATCTTTAGAAATAATTTCACATTAAATCAATAGTTATAAACCCATGATCCGAAGCTCGTTTATGCTCTAGTCTTTATCTGAACAGAAGTAAGTTTAGGTACACCATTACAATATCTACAAGCATCATAGAGCTGCGATTAGAATCCCAGCTTTAATACAAATAGAACTAGGCTGCTTCCACACTGCTTAGCATAATGTTCCGAGCAGAGGTCAGCCATACGCTGTTATGCTAAGCAGTATGGTTCAACGGGATTACGGGAAATATGAAATAGGTAGTCGCTAAGAATTTCTCGATTTTTGTTTAGATGCCTACCTATTTAATCCTCGGAAAACATACCTATTGTAATTTTAAATCTGGGATGAATCAATGAACGAATAAGATGCAGTTAGGCATGACGTAGGTACAGTCAATCGCACACCAGTAGGTATTTACTCTTCAGCTACAAGTCTCCTTTAAGTTTTGCTACGATATTAGCGCGGTCATTGTCAAATTGTTACCACTGATGCGCAGATGACTGTAGGTACATAAATTCTAGGTAAGTACAAAAATATTCATGGAACTGCTGAAAAGGTTGCTAGGTCCTATTTCCCAAAGCAAGTATAAGGTCATTTAATCTTAAATCATCTGTGCCTTTTGTCACGCGCCTTTCATTAACCAAACAGAGGCTTTGCAGAGGAAAACATTCACCTACACCTACATGTACCTATTTCTCGCATTGAATGGAACAAATGAATATGAGATATATTTTCCTGTTATTCTACGAAGTTTTCGTACAGAATTGGCGTGCGAAGCTGGGAGAGCTCGCCCGAGTCGCCCATTACCGCGAATGACATCATAATAAAATTACCAAGTTGAACGATCCCCGACTGAGTAAAGTGCGCCTTAGGAAGTAATCTCACTGCCAACTGCCGTCTGGTGGTCGGAATAACGGATTCTTTGCTTAGACTTAGAGTAAATCACCGTATTTGGGACGCAAACCACCAAATTATAATTTTCAACACGCTGTTTTGTTACTGCAATTAACTTCTTATAATGTTGCTGCCAAGTCATAACTACACTAACCCTGAAGATTCAGGACTAAAACCCGTAATTTCATATTAATAACCTTTACACGAATTAGCATACAATTACGAATTATAATCAAAGTTTCGCCAGTATCAGCGAAGCAGCTAACAAGCAGCCGGTAACCAGTATGTCCGGCGACCATGAAACGATGGCAGCTATGCATAATATCCGATGAAATTGTGCATAACCAGTCAATGACTTATGACGAACTGTGCATAATAACATTTTTACCACAACGCATCGTGTAGAAGCCTCGGTAATTAGTCAGCTAGATATAATTAAAATTTATCGCGTCTTTCATTAGAAGCTTGGCCAGTCGGCGTGGCGAGGCAGCGGACCGCGTAGCTTTGTCTTGCTCTCTTGCACCGCGACTTTTACATTCACTATCAACGGTAAATCTTGGCACCATACTGTTCAATTTATCAAATAATCATCTATCCACGCGACTGCAATGAGATAAAGGTAGAAGGAGCGAAATTACTGAGTTGCAAGGAGATAATTTACAACCAATAATTTTTACAAGGGTCTTTCAGGTTTTGCCATAAGATACCTTGGTAGGTGGCTATATGCAAGAAAACAGACATATAGTGCGGCCATGGATAGCAAAGCCTTTCCATGCTTTATCTCATTTTGAACCAATGTAATGTTCAATGGTGATAATTGCATTAAATTGCAATAAATTCAGGCTCTTTCAACGCGTTCAACATTGTTGTTACAACAAAGATTGCTCAGCAGGAGGTATCGTGTAACCGGATACATACCAACGGATATGCTGCTGTCTTAACAAAACTATTCAACGAAAAGAGAAAAATGGAGCATTAAGTTTTGTGGGCAGCGGTCGGCATCACGATTTCACGGACGGGGTAATGGTGGCTATTAGACGCGTAGCGACACGGAAAATGGCGGCCGACGACCCGACCGACGCGATTTATCGTGGCCAAGACGCTTTAATTTGAACAGGTTAGTTTTTCAACGGATGTTCGGGAGAAGCAATGGACGGTAACCGCGATGTTTTGTGACATCCTGCGCCGACGCCGCCGCCGCCGCAGCGCATCAAACTGTCTAATGCCTACGATTGTAGGGTTCACAGGACTCTTACATTTCTTTTATATACAACTTGTTTTTTTTTTATATCCCATAACTCTAGGGTTATATTCTTTAAGTAAAAATAATACAAAATGTCCTAGAATATGTGGTCCAAAAATGCATAGTTTCGAAGATATCATAATACTAACACTAGACTCTCAATGTGTGTCGGTATCTAAGTTTCATTGTTAGATACGAGCAATTAGTTTTCATTCAAAGCAATCGAAATCATTCTTAGTTAAAGCTAACAAAATGCGACGTGGTCATATTCCACGTTAGTGTTTTACATTAATAAAATAAATAAGTAAATTAAAATTTATTTATTTATTCATATTATTTATATATTATTATTAATAATCGTTACTTTGTCGAATTAAAAAAAGAAAGATAAATGAAAAATAATTGATATGCCAATTGATTCTTTGATATAATATATAGACCATATTATGATCTCATTCATACCCTAGAGTTATGGCATATCAAAAAAACACCTTGTATATATATACAGGGTAACTTCTGTAGTAATTGCCCACACTATAGTAACTGGCCACAAATAACAAAAGGGGTAGAAACAAGGTACGTACCTAAAGCAAACAAGCCCATGAATGAAAAGGACAAAAATATTCCTGTATCTGTTTTATTTTCCTTTTAGTTTACATTACCTTGTTTCTATCTCTTTTGTTATGAGTGGCCAGTTACTATAGCGTGGCCAATTACTATAGCAGTTACCCTATACCTACTGAAATTATAGCTGAAAAATTCAGTGAGCTCTCGACTCAGGTTTCATACAAGTACCTATGTTTCATTGTTTTCATTTGAATAAGGATTACTGTCATTTAATTACAGCTGGGCTTTATATTTAACATCACCGTTAAAGAGATTAAAGAATTGTAGCTGTTTCGATTTCCCTACGAATCCTATCCTGCTAACTCGTTGATCGTAAAGGCCCAATCAGAGCAAGTTTATCTCTTGGCGATTAAATTAAAGGCTCCTACATACTGGCGCGACTAGTCGCGCGACGCGTCGCGACACAAAGGCACCGCTTGTAGCGCTACACGCGGTGTCGTTGTGTCGCGTCGCGACGCGCGACAAGTCGCGCCAGTATGTAGGAGCCTTAAAGCAATCTGCAACTGTAAAACAAAAGACAAGTGACACTTGAACCTGCCGGGGTCGGGTGGATCCTGCCGGGATCGCGTGGAAGTTCGAAAGAGTTACCGAGGCCAATGGCAACACAGGCAACGGAAGGAATACGGGTGAGTTTTAGTAAGTGTTTGAAACCCTCCCGCTCCGCCCAGAGCGGGAGAAGTTATTTGATAATTTCCCACCCAAAAAAAAGTGACACTTGAAACGAAGAAAGAATTAGTTCTTTTGCACCTAAATCGAACATTCGAAATTGATGTTTGGATACAGAAATTGGTGAACGTCGCACAGTACCTATGTTATTTAGCCTTAGCTGCAGACATGCCAGTTTTATTTTTATCTTTATAGATTAAACCTTATTAAAGCATTCCAAAAAAATACCAGTTTTGATATATTTCACTTCATATAAGAGATACAAATATTTTAGTGAACGGTCACTGACCTTCTTGAAAAAGTTCTGTATCTCTTGTTCTGACGTTGATCTGTGGTTCTTGAATAAAGCAAATGTCAGTCTCTTGTAAAATACAAATGAATTGTTGGTTTGAAATATTATATATACCTACAGTGTAAATATTGCAAGTCCCACACGTCACAGGAACGAGAATAAAAAATATTTTGTTAATAAACGAAAAAAATATATAAAATTAGCTATTTATAAGATGAGAATCGCCAGAAAAAAAATATTCTCACCTGTGTGAGCTAGATTTTTAAATGTTTCGAGAAAAAAATGGTTTCTATTTTGAATTCATAAAACACCTTAAAACATTTAGTGTAAAAATCAAATCCAAAAACGAGATATTGGTGCCGATTCCCTTGTTCACAAACTAAACTAAATTTAAGTTCAGTGCATCTTTTTCTTTCTATTTCAATAAGAAAAGGACAGAAGATAAATTTTAGTTTAGTCCTGTCAAATTAATCAGCGCCTGTCACTACTCCATACAAGTTTAGACGTGATTAAAAACTTGCCTACTAAAATTACGTCAATTTACGTCAAGCGCTGATTAATTTGACAGGACTAAACTAAAATTTATCTTCTGTCCTTTTCTTAATGAAATAGAAAGAAAAAGATGCACTGAACTTAAATTTAATTTAGTTTGTGAACAAGGGAATCGGCACCATTGTGTTTCTATGGCTTTTAGTTGAGAGCCTTTTGTTTTGTTCCTTTTCAAAAAACACATAAAACGAGCATGTCCACAAGTACGGCAAAATAACAGACTGTGCGTCGTCAAGTGTTACACTTTTCAGCTAAAATAACCACAAGAAAAACATCTCAAGTAATGTAAAAATATTTTATTTTAAACAGTTCAACAATAAAATTATTTACACCTTACAAATTACAAAGAAGGGAGAGTAATTTACTCAATATTTACAGAAAGTAATAAGCAATGACATTGGACCCAGCATCTGCCTCAACACCTCGGTTTTTGTACAAACACTTTTCAACCTTATTATTACTAAGGACATAGTTCAAAGTGGTCAACCGCCATCATCCGAGGTTTAACGTGAGTTCAAACCTCCCTTTAATCTATTAACCGCCACGTCAAAAAAAGCAAAAACGTGCCCTCGGTGCCAAGCTACAAATTATTCCTTAAAATCTGTCATGTAGTCCTAACCGTGGCGTGCTGGGCACATTTTGGTCAGTCATCATGACAGTGGCGGTCAAAAGGTTAACCTTTTGACCGCCACAGTCATGTATAGATGACATACCAAAATGTGCTCAACACGCCACGGTCACGACTACCTGACAGATTTTAAGGAATAATTCGTAGCTTGGCGTCGAGGGCACGTTTTCGCTTTTTTGACGTGGCGGTCAATAGCCCATTTCTCGTTTTTCGCTTTGAAAATCCGACGTTCTTTTTTTAAACCCATATTTTCAGTTTTTAAGTGTTCATAAATCAACGCGACTGAAGTGGGCACAACTTGCCACATATAATTATTACAATAAAGAACAAAACGTTGCTTGACAAAATATCGCTATTACGCCCTTAGAACTATTATTGTTTTGTTAATGGTAATGCAATGCATGTAGATGAAACACTAAAAGACAAACTACTGACCAATTATGTTTTGTGATACTAAAATATGGTAGCATTGTACAACCTAGAATTATTGCAAATGACAAAGGTGTTAATTTGAAATGCATTTCTTAAATCCAGTTTCTAAAAGGCTATTTAAATTCTGTTTTGTGTTCCTATCGGCCCATGTCCAGTGATCTGATTGGCTGTTTTTATTACCGCTAACCAATAAATATCAAAACCTATTCAAAGAGTTGATCGGCATTTGTGGATCTGAAAATTCGGATTCCAGGTTTCCATTAGTAAAATTCTCTTTAAAACGTGAATGGTTAATCTACTATTCTCAATAGCAAATCCTTCGCAGATAATCTAATAATCCAGTTTGCGACACTCAAGTAACGGATTGTGCGGTGGCGTATACGATTTAACCGCTTACGCAGATACGCATTTGACGTCTGCAGATAAGCTAACATAGCCAATCAGATTTACCTAAACTCTGATTTTTATTTATTTGCTAAACCAAAATGACCACTAGGATTGACCTTTTTTAGGATTCCGTGGTAAATAAGGAACCCTTAGTTCCGCCATGTGCGTCTGTCTGTCAGACTGTCCCCGCTGTAGCTAAGAGACGCGTAGTTCTAGAAAGCTGTAGTTGGCATAGGTATACATATTAATCACGCCGACAGTGCTAAAATAAAATCTTGAAAAACATTTTTTTTAAGGTACCTTCCTTGCACGTAATGTGGGGATGATATTATTTCTCGTCTATCCCATGGTGTGTGGTATCGTTGGATAAGCCGTAAATATTGCGGGACTGAGAACACCACTTTTCGATTCAAGGATCCGTTTGCGTAATATTAAGCATTAAAGTGCTAATTTTTGTTAGAGACAAGTGCATGCAGCAAATGGTTGTTTATGGAGATGTGAAAAAAATCATGACAGTAGTACATATAATGAAATTAAAAGGAAAACTATCACAGCTAAGTAGGCTTTACAAGTTAACGAGTAATAGTCGACTTACATTTGCAGTTGGAGAATTGACCGTGGCATAATATATCGATGTATGGGTAAACACGTTTTTCAACTACAATGTTAAGTTTGTTTTTGGGATAAATTCATCCCAACTTCCCAACTACCCTTCATTGTGCGTGGTCCGACTCGCACTTGGCAGGTCTTATAAAAATAACACGATGAATAATTTATATTACAGAAACAACACGTCAACAGGCCGAAGGCCCTCCTGCAGAGAATGATTCAGAGGTCCTTGGTGAGAGTAACTCGGTAACTAAATTATTTACTGGGTTATTTTTATGTCGACACCAAATGTCATTTTATTCTAGCACATTAAAAATCAGAGTTTAAGATCCTGCACCTCAGATACCCCATTTATGTGCTATATTTTTAGAGTATTAAGCAAGATTATACAATGCCTTCTTCGATAAATTAATAAAATCCCTTCTGGAATGACTTTTAAAAAGCTGTTACGGCATGAATACTTTAAAGTATATACAAAAATATATCTTATACCTAGCAAAACACACCGACACTTGTTAGTATTTTTAGGTTTATCTCTTACATAATATTTACAATTTATAAGTAAGTACATTGAGTTCAACGAAACAGCAAAATAACAAATATTTTCCTAAACCAACTGTACAAATTTTGATCACAGACCAATTTTATCTCGAAATATGACACAATTTTATTACATTGTTCTCTCAACAATTTATCAAGGCAAATTATATCAACTTATATTCAAAGAAAACAATATTTAGCCTTATTTTTTTCTTTTTAAGCATAAAAATAGCCTAAAATGTTGCTGTTTCATATTTTGATACTAAAAATATATAAGCACAATTTACAGTTTCATTTAAATAACTATTGTTAATCTTATAAGTACTAATGTCTGTCTATGTAAGCATACAAAGTTCTTCTTATGCCTATAATTGCATCTATAACTGACCAAAAGAAAATATCTACTTTTTTGTACAATTATGGGAATAAAACATTCGATTCAATCAATTATTATTGGATTATTTATTGATATAACTTACGCACTTTCACAATCTACACATAAACATTTTCAGTACAAATAATCAGCCCAAACACAATAAAAACTAATTTGATGAAACTGTCCGATTCACACTTTTATTTTTTTGTGGGTAATTATCAAATACCTTCTCCCGCTCTGGGCGGAGGGGAAGAGTGTGTCACTCTGGCTAAAACCCACCCGTGTTCCTTCCGTTGCTTGTGTTACCAGGGGCCTGGGTGACCCTTTCGGACTTTCCCGCGACCCCGGCAGGCACCGGCCCTAGTGGACCCTACACTTGTGCTACCATCTGTTTGAGACGCGCGTGGAACACGTTGCGCCGTCGACTCGGGCCTGGTCCTTACCGGACGGTGAGCTACCCATTGCTCACCGTCCGCAAGCCCGCGCCTACGGTGGCCGGAAATCCGCCCGGGATTGCCAACGCCCAGGGCGTCTCCTGCGGCGGGTCCGATTCACAATTGGAAGTAGACTTTTGTTCTACAGAATTGAAAGTGACTGTTTATAGTTGGAAAGGGACCTTTGGGCGCGTCGCCAAAATTGTAACTAACACCACCATCCTATCTTTTCAATATAATAGGGAATATGCGTGTATTTTTTTTCACTAAATCGATCGTCAAATTCAGGCACAAGACAACAAGACACTGCTTTGTATCTGTACTGTACTTAGCCCCAAATCATATAAATTATATAATATTTTGTGCTTTATTCATTTAAATCACTCAATTACCTTAGTGAGATTTCAAGCACTTTGCAAAGAATAGATTTTAATTCACATAGTTTCAGTTCTTCTTCACTTCCGGCATTGTCGAAAACGACTCGTTTTGAGTTTGCATTCCTATCCACCAACAAACGCAACATAAAATAATGAATTGTAAAATAAGTAATGCATTTAAAATGTAACAAAAAAATAGTAATTTGTGTTTTGACTCACACCGTATACATTAAAATAATGGATACGTTTTTAATCACGTTTACATTCCCCATCAGTGGCGTGCCTAGGGTTTCAAAATAACGCAAGCCCAATAAAATATTAACCGATTTCAAAAAAAGAAAGTTCAGTTTTCGACTGAGTATGTAGGTATCTACGTATGTATCATCGCAATTTTCTCATAAACTACTGGTTAGGTACAATAAATTCTCTATCGAGCATTTTAGTAAGGCATGCCGGGGCTTTTGGGCTTATATGAAGGTACCGCCACTGTTCCCCATTTCCCAAAACATCTCAAATATTTACCAACAGCGCCTCCTGTCAACGTGCGGCTCAGTAGTTTGATCGCCACTTAACTTACAAGAAACGAATCGGAACATTTTTCAGAAATAAGTTTTCAGTGTGCCTTCAGGCTTATTCAAACAATATTACGCACAGGCGGTTCCAAATAATAATAAATAAATATCCTCCAACAATACATAATTACAAAAACATAACACCAAACATTTAAATAATGTTTATATTGCAAATTTTATTTAAATACGTAATCTCGTTTGCACCTTTAGTTTTGAATACAATCTAGACAATTATATTAGGACTTCACATTTTAGTATCAAAATTAATTTACAATAACAACCATATTGTTTAGAATTTGACTATTCAAAGTAATAAAATGATTTTTAATAGCGTATACGTTTGTCTTTTATTGCAGCACTCAAGTACATGGGTACTTGGAATGCTGCTGTTGAATTAAGCGACAATTTATCGCGGATAAAGCATCGACAGAACAACGGTAAGTAAGTCTATAATACATAGTTACATTTTTCTCAGTCAGACTTTGATAATCATTATCGATAAAATAATCGATTGAAAATCACGTTACGCACCGTCAAACTATCGATGTCTCTATACCGGTTAAGCCCAACTCTGTTCCTAGGCTTTAATAAAACTTTTGCTTCCCCAATCGTATAAAACTAAACACTACCGATACACCCCTTACCTACAAACCCGCGCTCCCATAGGGATGAGGCACCAAAAGGCTGAATTTACACAAACGTGTACTGGAAAACTACCCTTCATCATAATTGAATAAGGTGTAGGTTCCCTTAAAGTCTCTGTGTCACTAAAGTCTTTATATCGTCCAATAAGGATTGGTGACGTATATGATTGTACAGCGACGGTTCTATTCGTCGCTGCTCGTGTCCTAGCTATCGATATGGTCGGGCTCCATCTTAGGACTGGGGCGAAGGACCATTTTATCCTCGCCGTCACCTTCATTGTGGACGGTTTCTATTGTAAGCATCATCTTCTCATCGCAACTGTCGTCACCGGAGTCAGAGTACATTGATTGGGTTGATGTTGCTACTTCCTGAAATAGAGAAAGATAATTTGTAAGTAAATGTAAATTAAGACTAAAAAAAGAGCATCAAAATGTTCAACGGTGTGGTCAACTTGGTAAAATTCATGATAGAACTGAATATTTTTCACCTGCAGGCCACCAGTGCTGTCAATTGGTCCATGTTTAGCATGACGCTTTCTATTTCTACGTAGAAAAGACAAAGCTCTTTATTTATTATTTATTTATTTATTTAAACTTCTCGCACACAATTAATTACAAAGGCGGACTTAATGCCTTAGGCATTCTCTACCAGTCAACCAAGGGTGGTGAAGAGATAAGATGGCAGGTGGTGTGGTGGTGCTCTTTCTATACAAAGTGACATTTCGTTTCTCCATTTTTGACATTGCACCCTAGAAATCGTTCTACAATCTGTCATTTTCTCTTTCGTTTTTAGAAACATATAAAGCATAAAATGAAAAACGACCTAGACAAAGATCGTTAGCGATCTTTGTCTAGGTCGTTTTTTATGTTTTATGTGCTTTTTTTTACGGTGCCATGTCAAAAATGGAAAAACAAAATGTCACTTTGTATAGAAAGATACAGCGTCTATTCGTAGAAATAAAAAGCGTCATGTTAAGCCTGCTGTTGTCTCTTACGTGCGACACTATATGTAACTTGCCTGCCACAGCAGTGTCGCACATAAGGACAGCTATGCCCCGTATCCTTGCGCCTTGCATTATGGCCACTGCCGTTCTAGAAAGTTCCAAACATCTATAACATCACGCCTGTTCCCCGAAGGTTTATATCTATACAAAGGGACATTTCTTTTCTCCAGTTTTGACATTGCACCGTATAAATCCTTGTACATAAAAAATGACCTGAACAAAGATCGTTAGAAACGAAAGACAAAATGACAGATTGTAGAAGGGTTTCTACAATCCATTTTTAAAGTTTCGTCCCGATTTTCTCCGTTTTACGGTACTCAAAGACATGGGACTCACCGTAATTCTATTCTTAGTATGTATCCGCACGTGCTTGGCGAGGTGATCTGATCTCATAAACCGTTTCCGACACTCGGGACATTCGAACCTCTTTTCACCCGTGTGCGTCCGCCGGTGACGCTGTAGCTCGTCCGATCGAGTGAACCTGGAGACAAACAGGTAGCGGTTAATATATTTGGCAATGGAATATTGCGGCAAATGTCAAATGCCGGCAAAATGACGGCAAATGCCGTGATGTGGGACCCGAGCTACTTAAAAACGGGTCAGTAATTAAAAGGATATCTACTTTTAAATACCTAGGTCACACTCTTTAGGCCGACGACCTTAAGGACCAGAGAGGGAGCGCAGGGCACTCGGTGCAACAAGTTGACCCGTATATTTGCTCGGTGTACGGACCTAGTAAATCACTATTTTCAAGGCTTACTGCCACAGTCTGTACACGAGTAATCTGTGGGTCAATTACGCCAAAATATCGCTGGATGTCCTGCGCGTATAATAATGAGTTCAGGATGTCGTTGAGACTTCCTCGCTACTGCAGCGCGTCGGAAATGTTTGCGCAAGCTCGTACCGACGGGTTTCACGCGATTGTGCGCAAGAAGACAGCTTCACTACTGAGGAGAGTGAGAGACAGTCCCAACAGCATCCTGTGAACTGTAGCGGAGAGTTTCAGCTCTCCAATTGTAAAGAAGTTTGTGGAGAGGGTTATTGGTACTAACACTAGACAATAAGTTGTTTTAATATTATGTTACTAAAACTCTATGGATTCTTTGTTCCGAATTAATAATAATTTATTATTATTATGTATTTATAATATTGGAATTGATAGAATGAGTGGGTAAGGTTAATTTTCATTTCTTTGGTAGGTTATATGGAGACAGATCTGAGTCGTACAACAGCAAATAATTTTGAATTATGCCATTATTTATTACAATAGCTATTCCATGTGTTGATCCACAAAAAATAAAATGTGTAGGTAACTAATACTACCAAGCGTAGGGCTGTTTGCTCACACCGCCGCATTTTTCTTTGTTTTAGCATTTTTATACCCGTCGTAACTTCTAAACGAAAGGTTCGATTCGAATGATTTAAACGCAAAATTTACATGTACATAATCAACCCTGATTATGAAACTATTAGTTAGATAAGGATTAATATCATGATACGAGTGTAATCATCTTTCGATTCTACTCGTGTTTTGCGTTTTTAATTTGACAAAAAAAACGGTTATTGTGACTTAACTTTAATAGTTAAGACATATAGCCTTGCTGACTTTTCTGTGGGTAATGATGAGTACTTTATACATGTAAAACATTATTTTATGTATCATCAACAGTTTTCGCACCGCACGCCAAATAATGACTTTTATCGGCAAATATTGATACCTTAGGTTTTTGGAAAATAAAATACAGCCCATGTTACTCACAGATAATGTAGCTTTCTATAGGTGCAAGAAGTTTTTAAAGCATTTAAGTAGTTTATCCATTACAAACAAACAAACAAACAAAACTTTTCTCTTATTAATATTAACCTGATAAGCGCGATACCGATTCGGAGTCAAACAATAGAAAATCAATTGTCTCATTAGCTGTCCTTGACCAATTAACATAAAAAGAAGATTCATAACGCTCAGCTTTACAACTATATGTGAGGGCACTTACTACGGTAACTGCTATAAGCGTGGCCAGTTACTATAATAGTAACTGGCCACTCATAACAAAAGAAGTAGAAACAAGGTAATGCAAGCAAGCCCGTGGGCTTGTCCTTTTCATTCATGAATGAAAAGGACAAAAAATATTCCTGTATCTATTGTATTTTGGTTTTAGTTCACATTACCTTGTTTCTACCTCTTTTGTTATAAGCGGCCAGTTATTATAGTGTGGCCAATTATATGTATAGTTACCCCACTAATACTCTGACGGCCAACAGACGGTAAAAATAACCGTCAATCTTGCTAAAGCCATCTACTGCAACCGAACTCTTTGCAAAGCGCATGTAGCCAAAACCAGACTTGTCATCTTATATTAAAGCTGATAGGGTGCCGATGCCTGCCGGGGTCGCGGGAAGGTACCAAAGGGTTACCGAGGCCCCTGGCAACACAGGCAACGGAAGGGACACGGGTGGGTTTTAGTCAGTATGAGTCTGACACACTCTCCCGCTCCGCCCAGAACGGGAGAAGTTATTTGATAATCTCCCAGCCAAAAAAAAAGGCTATGACGGTTACCAAACTACTTAAAAAGCATAACTACGGACAATACATTATCTTTAAGGACACCTAAAAGCAAACAACCACTACTAAAAACTTTACCCCCAGTTTTAAATATAACAGCTGACAAAAAAAAGTTCAGACTTTAATCAGACTCCTAAACCAGGGGCAAAAAAAAAAAGAAAGTGAAAGGATGACTCGATTTACCTCTTGCCACAGAATAACCAGTTGCAAAGGAAAGGCCTTTCGCCCGAGTGCCACCTGAGATGTGCTCGGAGGTGAGACGTCTTCCCATACACTTTGTTGCAGCCCGCTATGTGGCATACATGCTGTTTCTTGCGATCCACCAGGCGACTGCAATGGAAATGTTCTTGTTAGTGTCATGCGATTGTGGGTTTTTTTTTTTAAGAAATTTAGTTTATTTAAGTATAGGTGTGTTTATTATTATTTACGTCTAACTTATGTATACGCTTCTGGATAACAGGCCCCTTAAGACGCTGACAACACCTAAACCGCGGTCACTGTCAGATTTCATAGAAAAGAAAGAGAAGCGCGATGACACAACGCTTGTAATTTATTACAAAATATGAAGCAATTATCGATTTACTCAAAATTGATTTGAATAATCGAAAATAAAAAAACAACCAAGTTCTGCATTCAAATAAGACGTTCTTGTTATTAATTAAATACGTAACGTATGTTGATATAATACAGATATTTTAGATTAGAACTGAAGGTAAGAGGTTAGTTTAACGTTGATTTGTATCGAGATTTTTTTCCAAAACGTGTTTTGGTAACAACCAAATTCTGGAAAATATATTATGTTCAAAATTAACATTATATGTTTTTCCGCTACCACAAACTATACAGACTTGGCATTTTTTTTTCTTAAGACAAGCTTATTTTGGTCATTTGCGTCTTGTCAGCGCCTTAATCGTGAACTTTATACGCAGCAAGGGCGTGAGGTGAATATAATTAAAACCGTAAACAATAATGTGTCTCACGAAATTTTAAGGCCCGCTTGCATCACATACCACTAAGTGTATTTCAAATATAATTCTGTCTCTGTCACTCCAAACGATTGACAGAACAATGATTTAAATTCATTTAAGCGCTAGCTTAACGTTCTTAGTGACTTAGTGGTGCAAGCGGGCCTCAGTATATGAAGTAAAATTAGTATCTCTGTTCTCGGCAAACAGAAAAAGGCAACTTGGGAGGTTACGTGAAATAGGTGGGTAGGGGGGACATTCGCTTGAGCGTTAATGATAACAAGTTTCAGTTTACATGTTATCAAATTTATGATGCAGAATTCAGAAACAGACTGTTTTTATTTTAAACTACCGGATTGAACAAAAATGTCTTTTTCGGAAAGAAATGTATTGCCCGTAGCCTACGCTGCACACAGGTTGGTAAAAAAAATCGGCGCTTCTGCATCGCTATCGGTGTCGCTTGCCGAGCATAAACTAAAAAAAAAATCTGATGCTTGTTATACAGCCTCGGTCCATTATCATTGGAGCTATCGTTAGTAGCTATAACTTTGTTCACACAGCCATTCCAGATTGACTGCCGTAGCTTTTTAGTGATATATGACGTCTGGTCATCATAGGTGGTGCGGATAGGTCTTATAAATTATTTTCGCCCATTTTCATGTTGTTTTCAGATATGTAGGTGTTTTGCAAAAAAAGGAAATAACTTATATCTGCTCTAAATTTATGTACTCGCCGTCGCTTGTCTTCGCAATTGGCAAACAGTGACAAATAAACTGTCGATGATTCTAAGACATGTGACATGCACTAGGTCCGCGTGGTTGATTATGGCAATCTCACAGAGGAGGCCCGAGTTCTAGCAGTGGGAAAAATTATGGCTGTTTATGTTTTGCTTTCCGTCGTCACAGCCGGCTTTAGCACTACCGGCGCCCTCGACGAGATTTCTGCAGCGCGGCGGCGCCCCAACAATACTCGTGGGGAGAGAGAAGGGCTGAGATACATACAGGACACATACTAGTTTTACAAAATCGAGCATGCACTTAGTCTAATTACTATAAGGATCTAAGTTATTTAAGTAATTCATTGTTAACCCTTTTTCTCTCCTTATGTATTAAGCTTATGATAATAAATTATAATGAATTAATTAATTGATACAGTTAAATAGGAGACTTTGTCAACTTATGCAGATAAGAGATTGCAGGATGCAAGTGCGAGCATAGAAAGCTCGAAAGTTTTGGACCCCTCCTGAATATGTTAAATCTTGTTTCGAAGTTTTGGGAATTAGGGGGTAAATACAGAACGAGCGAAGCGAGATAGAATACAAGAGCGAGCGAAGCGAGCTCGTAAACTTTATCACCCAATCACGGAAAGCTTAGGTTTTCATTTCCATTGATACAGAAATAGGAGTAACTTTGTCGACTTGTGCAGAAAAGTTTGATTTTAGAGTTTTTGTAGCTCCCTACGTTTATAATTTTCATTACGTACACTTCGCCTTGGGTGTCTCATCATGTCTGGCGCGCAGTCGTGCTCTACCCTAACTGGCCGGTGGGCGTCATTTTGAACTCAGTCACGAATACAACGGTAACACTCACTTCTCGCCCTGGTCGCAGTTGGGGCAGGTGCAAGCGACTCGCTTCATGAGCCGCTTGCCCGCCTGGCCGGGGCTGGCGGGGCGCAGCTTGGCGGCCTCGCACTCGGCAGGCTGCGGCGTGCTGGCCGCGCTGCCGTTGCCGCTCGAGGTACTCACGCTGACGACTTGCCACTTGCCCGGTTCGTTAGGGTCCTGCTGAATTTGTTGGCCTGGAGAAACAATGAAAACGTGTAATGATAAACTATTAATCTTAATGATGTAATGATGACCTCTCATGCAAGAAGTTGTGGTTTCGAATCCAATGTGACTTTTTCAATTCATATGTACCTATATCTTGGACATCACTAACATCGGTGAAGGAAAAACATCGTGAGGATTCCTGGACTTAATAGTTAATATAAGTCTGAAATCGCCAACTCGTTTTGAGCAAGCGTGGTCAGTAATGCTCTTGCCTTCTCGGTATGACACGAGGCCTTTGCCCTATAGGGACAATAATAGGCTGATATTATCTTATTGCAGTCCGCAACGAGTTGCCCGCGCAGATGCAGCGTCCTATAAGTAGGTACTTCGACGGACGGCCCACACCACAGTCTGCTTCAGAGTTCCTTCGATCCAATCTCGATGGCACACTGCGCTTTTAGATCGCACAGCATGTCGCATGCTGCTTTACAGATCGGATAAGATGATCGGAACGCATTCTGTGTGCCGATGTTTTCAGACAGACCCCTCACGCACGTCGTATCTCGCTGATGTCAGCCTAACGCAGCGGACGGTCTTTTAGACGTTATGCCCTGACCCCGAATAAATAAGGGCAGGACTATAATGATAAACCTTGCATTCCACTCCCTGTCTAGTGACCCTACATGTGGTTCGCGGAGATTGTTTATGTCAGTGTTTGCTTTAGAGACAGTGAATTTGTTAAACCACTTCGTCAAGACAAGGTTACATAATTTTTACACGTTCTCACTTTGTTTTTAGTTTTAGTAGAAAATAGTGAACATTTCTGTTAACGTTTTAATGTCCCATATCATGTCATTGGGGTGCTAGTACGATGGAAGTAAATAATGGGTGTGGCAAAAAAGTATGAAAGTAGAATAAATGCTGTGAAAATGTGTTCCTTGTGAAGTATGTGAGGCGTGACTATGAATGACAGGCTGAAAATCATGTGATAATGCAGCAGTACAGTTTAAAAGAAGATGTAGTGAGAAAAATTGAAAAGAGTATACTTAGATGGTTTCTTCAAGTTGAGAGGATGAACGAAAGGAGACTAACAAAAAGTATTTACAAAGCAGAGGTGAGTGGAAACGCCGGGTGGGGACGCCTTACGAGGACATATAGTGACCTAATTGGTGATGTTCTTCAGAAAGGTCAGGTGCGTAGTACTCGCAACTGGCGTGCGTGTATGACCAGACGTATGAACGTAAACGAAGCAAAAGGGCATGTAAGGTGCGTAGCAGGTGGCGTTCTAGTTTCTGACTACCCCCATAGGAAGAAGGCGTAAGTTTATGTATGTAGTACGATTGCTATTAAAAATAAGCAAGTTTATCCAAAACTAATATATACATATAATATATAAAGTAAATGAAACATTGTGAGGACTTGAACTTATTAGTCTGGAACACTTTTATTATTTTGTAAACATCTGTATTTAATTGTATATTTAATTTTAAATATGGAAATTAAGCTGTTAAACATAAAAAGACCAACGAGTTTAAGAGATCAACCATTTTTCTAAAGTATTTGCAGTAGAGGCAACACAAAAAGTAGAAATAATATTAATTTTTAATTAATTTTGTCATACAAAATCCCTGTAAGGTGTCCAATACATACTGTTGCTTATTCTGACTTCCAAGTTGAAGAACTTTAATTTTTGACCCAGTGGTTGCAAGCACTACTGCTGAGCATGAGGTCCTGGGTTCAAATCCCGGGTCGGGCAAAAGTGTTATTGGAATTTTCATCTGAAATTTCTCAGTAACAGCCCAGTCTGGATTTGTGTCCGGTTGATAGCAATAGGCTCGCCCCCTATTACATGGGATTTAAACATAACTGGCGAATTGTGGGTGTACTATAGGTACACCTCTGCCCAACCCTACGGGGAGTTGAGTTATTGGGATAAGCAAAAAAACTCTCAATGTGGAGATTCTACATCAGTTCCAAAATAAAGCACTCAAAATGATAATAAATGCACCTCTATTTATCAGAACCAGTGAATTGCGTGAGTACACAGAAACTTAAACGGTTAAGGAGGAAGTTGAACACAGAGCAAAAGCGTACAAAGACTATCCTCATGATTTCAAACCCTAGCAACAACATTATGTGAACCAATAAATGACAGAACACTGAAAAGACAACACTAATGGGACCCTGCTCACTAACAAATTTTAATAAGAGACACCTTCTTAACTGGAGGAACAGTTCTCTCTTGCCAATAATAGTATTTAATTGCTGTTATTAATTTGTGTTATGTTTGTACTTATTACATATACTTTGATTTATGTAGTTGGTTTCTTATGCTGTGTAAATCAAATAAAATCATCTGCCTAGCCTTTTCCCAACTATATTGGGGTTGGCTTCCAGACGCTAACCGGATGCAGCTGAATACCAGTATTTTACATGGAGCGATGGCCTATCTGACCTCCACAACCCAGTTGCTGGGTAGCACGATGCCCCTTGCTAAGACTGGTTATCAGACTTTTGGGCTTTTGACTACCCGTAACAACTGTCAAAAGATCTACAAATGACAGCCGGGACCAAAGGCTTAATGTGCTTTCCGAGGCACGGAGAGGTCTTGGTATGTAAAGATGGGACATCCACGGACCAACAAGCGTAGCTTAACCTTATCGATCAACCCGTCCGGCTGTTATTACTTAGCCACAAGCCCCTCCGTGTAAATCAAATAAATTAAAATAAACTCCCACAACAGATCTGATGGGCTTGTCAAGCCGATCGCAATATGTTTAATAAAAAAAAAACAAAGTTGCCAAAGGAATCTCAGTTGGGCTACATACTTGGGGACTTTTACTTAATTACGTGATTTGTGTGACCTGTTACAACGTGTAAACATCTTACCTATAAGTGGCTGTGCAGATTGGGGTTGTGTTTGCTGCAGCTGAGCTAGTTGCACACCTGGTAAACCCAAAGCCGGTACCAACTGCACCGCGCCACCCAAACCACCAACACCCAACGTTGGCACCTGCAAACACATCACATTATAGCCAAATTGCCAACTACCAACAACACACTAATAGATTGAACGAGTTTCAAGCCGCCGAGATACAAAGAGGTTATGTTTTCATCATAAAATATTCATTGATGTCAACATAAACGCCGTTTACAATATGAAAATATTATGAAATACGTCATCTATTGAGGTAATCCATCACCGGAGAAAACCATATTATGAAATGAAGAAAATTACATTGTTAAATTTGTCAATTAGTACAATGGATCCGCCCCGATAGATAGAATACACATCGATTTTCAGAATATACAATCATAATACTTATTAAAATCAATAAATAAATAAACCTTTAAATACGTACAAACCTGTATTATTAATATTTAACCTCACAAAAAAACAATCGACAGTTTAACTCACAAATGTCGCGCAGACTCACAGAAACGACGGCAATAAACTCGTTCGGAATCTAAACTCATGACGAACAACAATAACGGTTACGCTTCGGGAATATTCGTGCGAGGGACCGAAGATTGCCGAACGCAATACCTGTACAAGGTTCGCGGCGCGTACATTGCCTGATGCAGGTATGACGGTGACTTGCTGGCCGTTTGGAGTATTTGTTATGATCGTCTGGGAGGGTTGCTGCTGCTGTATGTTTCCCTGATCCGATACCGCCTTTTTCCGTCCAAGCAGCATGATAGATATAAATATTGGTTTTTTTAGATATGGGTCGACTACTTACATTAAATAATTAGGATTAGTGTGGGTGGTATATTCAGCATTCATGAAATTAAAAGTATTTGCTAATAAAAAAGTCCAGGAGCTGGCTATTTTGAAACAAAACTGTCATAACAAAGCACTTAAAATACTTTCAAGAAACCACCAAGCCCTCTTTTTGTTGCAATCTTTTTGTTGCAGTAAATGACACAACTTTTATTGTCGTTTTAATTAATACCTCAACTATCATCACAAAAAAAACGTAAGTTATCATTTTATTAACACATAATCGGAGCAATTAAGGCCAGTATTGTAACTGTACTAACAAAGAGAACTAAAACCAGGAGATAAAAACGCGGGAAAAATGTTCATTGGCAAAAAAACTGTGCTCCCAATCTCCCATTTATTTCAGGTACCGGGATAAGCCATCTCGCTCCCACTAAGCAAGCAAGTTGAGACAAAACGTAACAACTACGTGAAAGAACCCTAAACCCTTTTTTGTGCACTTTCAAAGTTGCGATTATTAAAATTTAGCTTTAGAACACTTTGTTTTGTTACTTACTCAGTTGTCAATTTTTAGAGCTTAAAAATATCCAAATTAGTAGTTTTAACTTTATTGTTGATATTTTATTAATATTTTTCTGTTTTTAAAAACGATTTTCTGTTCGTTGGTAAGCTTCACTTCAGAACGGCTGGATCGATTTGGACCATTTTTATTTTAAAATGTTGATTATACTTAGTCTAAATCAGGTTCTTACGGAAAGAAAAATGTGAAAAGTTGCTGGAAATAATGGAAAATTCGGGGAAACTGAAAGTGCATTTGCTATGGTTTTTTTTGCTGGACAGGATACCGTCTTCGGGTCAGCTAGTACCTAATAGAAGTCAGTTTTCATCTTATGATGAGGAATTATACTGAATATACCACATTTTAAACGAGTATTAATATAACGAAGAAGAAAACTCTTTTTAAAAGATTAACAATAAAACCAAAACGAAACTTCTCTAGACGATGAATAAATAAAGATAAGTTAATAATAACCAAAAACAAAGAACCTAAATAAATAATCAATAAATAAAATACTAACAAAATAAAAAGCCAACTAAAAATAAACGTACCAATAAAAAATACCGGCTTAACTCCAAAAGGACAATGGCCAAAAATTTTATTTCACGCATCACAGCACATTATTGAACTTATGGTTAGTAAGTTGTACATTCATCTTAAAGAAGTGATCTCACCTGCAGCGTGATGGTGGTGGGAGACTGCCCAGCACCTCCACCCTGCCCGCCGCCGCCCTGCTACCAAACCAACACCCAGCTTATATTTACAGCATTTATCAACAGCTTATATTACGAAATATCTACCTAATCTTCTACTTAATAAATGAATGCATGACAGAATGATATATACACCGACCCCAGCGTGGTTTGACTAGACTCGATTACCCGAATGAACACAGACACCAGCCCCTGGAGCCTCATATTTCATGGGGCTACAGAGATCATTGTACATATATCTAGGGAGTAGACCGGAGGAATCTTAAATTCATTCATTCACTGATCGACAAGGCACAACCTAAACCCTTGGTTTTAGAAGCATACAATTCTGCACAAGATTTCCATAAATAACAAAAGTGAGCACTAAAAAGGATTTCTGAAAAAAAAAACCAATCAATTTGCCTAGCCTTTTTCCAACCATGTTGGGGTCGGCTTCCAGTCTAATCGAATCGAATCGCAGCTGAATACCAGTATTTTACATGGAGCAACTGCCTATCTGACCCCCACAACCCAGTTACTGGGTAATACGTTATCCCTTGCTAAGACTGGTTGTCAGACTTTCGGGCTTCTGACAACCCGTAACGACTATCAAAGATCCACGAATTACAGCCGTGACCAACAGCTTAACGTGATTTCCGAGGCACGGAGGAGTCTCGGTCACGGATCCACGGACCAACCGCGGCAAGCGTAGCTTAACCTGGTGGATCGACTCGTGCGGCTGTTATTACGTAGCCACAAGGTCACAAAACACATACCCTAACGGAGTACATGGAGGATGAAAGTTTGTATGAAAATTCGTTATTTTTGCAGATGGGAAATTTCATCGGGCACACGGCTTGTGTATGTCACCGTAAGATTATGAGCACCGTTAGTTTACAATCTATCTAGCGAGATTATACACTATAAAAAATTGTGAACTAAATTGTTACAATATAACGCATTAATTTTCGGTAGTTTATAGTCTATTAATGTCAACGACCCTGCACTTATCGACAGGATTCATAATCTGTCCGATTTTATCACCCGTAAAATTACGAACCGTCCCTGACTGGTAGGTCTTGGCAGTTAGTTAGTTACTGCGACTAATACCGGTGGTATTAGTCGCAGTAACTAAGCTAGAGCATCCAGACCATATGGGTTAGGTTAGGTCAGAACTGTGACAAACCGCGCGCGAGCCGAGCGAGCGCAGCGAGCGGTGCCGTGGCAGCGAACTGGGAGCGTTTCTTCCAAGTTGGTCGCAGTTACTTGGCTATTCAGTATTAGCGCAAGATGCGTTCGTTTCATGCAAGTTTGACACCATTTCACAATTTGTCGATTTGCCAAGCATAATGCGTTAAATTAAAAATGGTTTGTAGCAGTTCACAATCTTTCCCTAGTTTATAATCTCGCTAGATAGATCATAAACTGACGATCTTCATAATGATATGGTGACATGTATAAAGAATAGTGGCTTCCTAATGTTAAAAGTAGTTTGGCATACAAGAATGTAACTTATAGTTGCCTGAACCCTGCGTTCATTGTATGACCTCGGTAGGTGGCCTAAAAAAATGCAGCTTTCACCATGTACAAGCACTGGTTTTCGCTAAAGATTATAGCTCGCAGCGAACGCGGGAGTCAAACTAAATTAAAATGATGAATAACACACTGCACATCACCAGAACGGAAGCGAACCGAAATTACCCATAACATCATGCTAAAATTGAGTTCTACTATTCGTTCGCTGCCGTGTTCTAAAAGTTCTATGTGTAAATTCGATGCAAGATAGATGTGAGAGAGAGACCATTAAAGGTCGGGTAAACGCCGTTGACCGTACGCCTTAATTTGTTAAATAGACGAAATTGTTGAAGAAACGACAATTTGAACATTTGTATGCTGCTAAAAGGTATTTTTAAATAAGTATCCGCATCCGTCGTTGAACTTATTTTAACATTTCATACAAAATCCTGTATGTAATCCTTGCAAGTACTCAAGTTTTATAAATTAATCAATTTACCTGTACGTTCGCCAGTGACGCGATCTGTATCTGTTGAATCTGTCCTGAAGGTGTGAGTACACTCGCCATTTGAGGTTGAGCTTG
Organism: Atethmia centrago; assembly: GCA_905333075.3. NCBI lineage: Eukaryota > Metazoa > Arthropoda > Insecta > Lepidoptera > Noctuidae > Atethmia > Atethmia centrago. The sequence goes on from HG995375.1 coordinate 7,449,844, forward strand.
CATCTGTACAAAACATAAGTAAATAAGTCATGGTTCCTTTTATCTAGCCATGGACGTCAACATTTAGTCCTTCTGACCGAATCCATACAAATAAATAAAATTGAAGTGTATGTTTGTAATGTCAAAATAACAGCTTTTTCGGAACCTCAAAAGGAAAAACGGAACCCTTATAGGATATCTCGTATATCTGTCGGTCCATCTGTCCCAAACCCGAATGTGTAACGTAAATAAATGAATTTTGAATAGGGGGTGAAAAATGAGAAAATTAAAAAAAAATGCAATATGTACCGTGTACATAATTATACAAAGAAAGGACTTATTATGAGGATTTCCTATATTTTTTATAAGTTTAAAATATTGCGTTTTAAAGTTATTAAAGAAAATAGATGAACATTGACCATTCCCCCTTTTTATCTCCGAAACTACTGAGCCTAAAATTTTGAAAAATATTCAAAGAATACTTCTATAATTATAGATTACAAGAAAACCTATAACAAGTCTATGGTCTTAAAATAACATGGTAAACTTAAATTTGCAATTGGAATGTATGGCGAACATGTTTTTCAACTACAATGTTAAGTTTGTTCTTGGGATAAATTAATTCCAACTACGGAACACTTCATTGGGCATGGTTCGACATGCACTTGTCCGGCTTTTAGTTAATACGTATGAAAGTATATACGGTACTTATAGCGAACACATTTTTTTTAATTATTGTTTGTTTGTTCTGGCTAATCTCCGGAACGGCTGGATCGATTTTGTCGGGACTTTCACTGGCAGATAGCTGATGTTGTAAGGGCTACTTATTTTAGAAAAATCCACGCGGACGATGCCGCGGGGAGCATATCATGAACAGCCACCAGCCATGTTGTCTGAAAATAATCCCTTGTTCGCCTTTTAAGACATTTTCAGAAAGAGCGAATTTAATGGCGACGCATTTTGCCGGAACTCACATGGTCTTGGTTCATTTAAGTCGGACCGATTACAAAGGGAGCTTTTGAGTGTGAGAAATAGGGAACTCTAAAAGATTAGTGATTCGACGGGTACATTTCGATAGAGGGTCCCAACACAATACATTCACCACGTCAGTGTTCAATTATTTCCTCGATGTATTTTATTGTTATTCACGAATATCACCCCATTTGCATAACACACTTTCTATGACAATACGAAGGATATTGAAGAAATTCATGCTTCAAAAAATCGTGCTGCTTTGAAGTTCATGCTAATCCTGTTGCACTCGCACCAACTCAGCACTCGCACCAACGTTGGGGCCAATGTAATTTTCTAGATACATACGTTGGACGAGCGGCATTAGGGCCAACGTTAGGAGCCGGCCTTACGCAATTATCCCGCATGTCTTCGACTTTATCAACTACAAAATGTTCACACATCAGTCTTCGATCAACAATAGTATTAGATTTCATTAGGTCGTTTTTGATGCGCTCATAGCGCATCAAAAACGACCGGAAAAATAAGAATAATGTTGTGGTCTTATTTTGTAACATATCTTTTTAAACCTTATTGCGTAGAAATTGTTTTTTTCTTATTTTTAAAATACGTTTATATTTCAATCGAAGTAGTAAATGTATTGCAAAAAAACATAAAAACTTAAACATATAAACTTTATCTACTCTTATATCGTAAAATTCTACTTATAAACTTCAAAACGAGTTTATATTGACATACTTTATAAACACAATACCGAAATTTAAAATTATAATCATTAATAAATAACAAAATAAATTCAATAAAGACATTTTTTTAAATAATTATTACTCGAAAACTATCAAGAATCGCGGAAAATACACGGCGTATTTTCAGATATCCCTGGGCATGAGGAATCTATTTTTTTATGACGTCACTATTTGGACCACCCTGTATGCAATCGCGGCCACTTGAGCGATGTGTTTCTGTTCTTAATTCTTAATCTAGTGCTATCGTTGATCAAAGACATCGGTTCTCAAGTACCTGCTGCAACTGCGGTATAATCTGCAGATGTTGCGGCGCGTGTACGGGCAGATGCACCGTCTGGTACACCGTGTGCCCGTTGGCCACGCTCACCGGTACTTGCACGGGCACCATGCCCATGCCGCCCACGCCTCCCCGGACTGCTATGCCGCCGCCGCCGCCTAAGTAGATAAATTAGGTTGTATGATTGGTGTAGAGGTGTTGTTCTAAGTGAGAGACAAAAGCGAAATAACGCTTCGAGGCTGTGACACGTCACTACATATTATAGAACAAAGGCCTCAAGCCACCCCGCGTCTGTCTGTCTGTCTGAACGCGTTAAACTCAAAAACTACGAAACGGATTTTCAGACAGTTTTCACCAATGCAGCAATGGACGTGGAGCGATTCATGAGGAAGGTTTAGGTATACAGGGTGTAATTTTAAACGCCATCAACCTCTTAAGGGGTCATTGTACTCATCATTATGAACAACTTTTACTATGGGACTACACCTGAAATCGCGAAAAATAAATCAGCTGTTACCTAAATATTGACGAGTTAAGCGAACATAAATGTTGGGAACAGCTGATTTTATTTTCGCGACTTCGGGTTTGGTCCCATAGTAAAAGTTGTTCATGATGATGAGTACAATGACCCCTTAAGAGGTTGATGGTGTTTAAAATAACAGCCTGTATAATTCATTAGAGTTTGGGTAGATTGGCTGAAATATGAAGATAACTGTTGAAGATGTCGGAAAAAATCATGCCGACTGGGAACTTTACTGGCGCGCGTTACGGTAGTACGTTTCTGTGAGATCATTTCAAACACCCACGCTGCCGAAGCCGCGGGCAAAAGCTAGTTTATCATAAGTTGCATAGAAAACAAGCCTGTAGCAACTTTTTCTGTATTAATCAATATACTCCACAAGTTATTGTACGTTTGTTCTGTATTAATCAATATACCCCACAAGTTATTGCACGTTTGTTCTGTATTGATCAATATACCCCACAAGTTATTGTACGTTTGTTCTGTATTGATCAATATACCCCACAAGTTATTTTACGTTTGTTCTGTATTAATCAATATACCCCACAAGTTATTGTACGTTTGTTCTGTATTGATCAATATACTCCACAAGTTATTGTACGTTTGTTTTGTATTGATCAATATGCCCCACAAGTTATTGTACGTTTGTTCTGTATTGATCTATATACTCCACAAGTTATTGTACGTTTGTTTTGTATTGATCAATATGCCCCACAAGTCATTGTACGTTTGTTCTGTATTGATCTATATACCCTACAAGTTATTGTACGTTTTTTCAGTATTGATCAATATAACCCACAAGTTATTGTACGTTTGTTCTGTATTGATCTATATACCCTACAAGTTATTGTACGTTTTTTCTGTATTGATCAATATAACCCACAAGTTATTGTACGTTTGTTCTGTATTGATCAAAATGCCCCACCAAGTTATTGTACGTTTGTTCTATATTGATCAATATACCCCACAAGTTATTGTACGTTTTTTCTGTATTGATCAATATTCCCTATAAGTTATTGTACGTTTTTTTGAGAATCACTTTTGAGAATATCTCTCTGTTAGGGTGTGTCAACTACACCGATTTAAAAGTCAGAGTACGTTTAAATCCTAACTAATATTATAAATGCGAAAGTGAGGTTGTTTGGTTGTTAACGGCTCAACGAATTTGGATGAAATTTGGCACACAGATATAGACCATGACATGGGTAAGGACATAGGCTACTTTTCATACAGGATTGCAGGTACATGATAACTTGATAACGATAATGTGGTAGGTAAGTGCTTTGATATTTCTGCATAGCCTTGTATCGCGTTGCGTCGCTTTTCTCAATCACCTAGGACGATATGGATACATTCAATTAATATAAATGTACAGAAAGACCATTACATAAGCTCACGCACACTTTGACGCTGTTACAAATTTTAAGAATTAGCAATCGGAGGCCATGGGTTCGATCGACGATAATTTTTGTCTAGCGACAATGTAAATTTCGTTTTATAATTCCAGATAGTAATTTGACAGGTGCAAATGTCAAACACCAAATTAAAAAAAAACAATCAACAAAGATTTGAAATGTCAAATTACTATCTGGGATTAAAAAACGAACTGTATTTAATCTTTTGGAATACTGACGTCCGTCTGTTATGGAAAAGTTAAAAAAATATATTAATACAATCTAGTTTGATCATAAAATAAAATTGATAGTAAGCTTAATTTTTGAACTGATAACAATTGAAGATTCTGTTAGGTGTTGTAAAACCAATAAAAAACTTCAAATTTTAAAAAGCTTCAATTATGTATATGCTGGCTTCTCACGATTTGGTTTGTTCTAAAATTGGCTTGGTTCGTTGAAAAAAGGCACACCCTGTTTTGATTGCGTAGTTTCATAATTCAAAATCAGAAACCACTTTAAAAACTAAATTCGTAGTCTAGCTGTGTGTCCAGACAAAAAAAAGCTTTCTAATTTTTTGTGCAAATTCATAATGTGCCATGTGCTATACGTAATACTAGATTATCCATAGAAAACCGTTACGTATCAAGAACTCGTGGACAATGAAACCATGCATTTGCTTCCATTGCGGATTTTTCATTATTTTTTTTTGCGAAATCTCCACCTCAGTTTGGAGGATACTTTCTAAAGTGATTTTGTAGAATGATGTCAATCATAGTGACGTTGCAGGCAAGGCAAGTCATTTCATTTTAAACCTCAACGTAATACGAGGGGTTTTGCAAGAAGTAAAAATTGCGAAGATGGATAATAATTTTTTTGACCCCTGCATCGCATTATTTGTTGACATCACCCTAAAAAACATTCTATATTCTATTTTTTTCTACCATTGCTGCTAATCTAAATATATACAATGCATTAAATAATATTATTTTTTATAGTACGTTAATGTGATCTAATGACAGCGACAATGCATGAGAAATTATACACAAAAGCAAATTAAATTAAATTGCAAGATTAAAATGTAAGCTTGGGAGTTGAAATATTAGGATGATAAAGTATGGAGAGAATTTTATAGTCACGGTTTAAGATAATACCATATTTCAAAATATTACTCTGTCATCGATGACTCATTAGGAGACTTACCTCCAATAATGTACAATATGTTACGGACAAAAGCCACGTGGGAAACCAAATAGAAGTTTGTAGCCAAATGTCTTAAAAATTATAACATATTTATTTTTTATATATAATTTTTTTTAGCTATGTTAATAGGGAATATGCAAGTAATTCAAACCTTATCCATTATTTAAATATACATTGTGTAGGAGTCAAGAAACAAATGCCTATTCTTTTTACATTTTTTAATGTATTACTTATTTTCCAATTAATTCATTTATTTTGCGTTTTTTTGGTGGTACGGAACGCAAACTCGAAACGCGTCGTCTTCGACAATGCCGTGGTGACGAAAGAAACTATGTTAATAAAATCTATTCTTAGCAAGGTGCTTGAAATCATACTAAGGTAAGTAAATAAGCGCAATTTCTGCTTGAATAAAGCACAAAAAATAATTTTATTTATATGATTGACACACAGATGCAAACAAATAAGATTCGTGGTAAATGACGTCACATTATGCCCGCGACAGAAACGGTCGTTTGAACTGTAGTAGAAAATTGTTGGAGTTTCATAATATTTTTGAGCAACAAGCAGTAGTTGAATTTAACTTTTAATACTTTTCTTGGGTTTATTTTACTGTCTATTATTGCTATAGTGAAAAAAAAAATTACATGCATATTTCCTATTGCGAGCTCTGTTTCATTACTTATTTTCAAAAGTTAAGAAACCCAAATATTGTATATATTATAAATAAGACTTATTTAAGGTGTCGCCACGCAACTTTTATCCTTAACATACCCAAAGATCGCGATCCAAAAAACGCAGTTCAAAATAGTCTCCACTCGTGACCGAGGCACCAACCTTGTCCGTTGGGGCTTCCTGGCGCCTTCGTGTCTTTCCCGTTGACTTGCTTGTCCACAGAAGTGACGCCCGCTGAGCTACACGGGATGGATATCGCCTGACTTGTCGGGATAGTTATCGCCTGATTTGCCTGAAGTCCCGGCAACGATATGTTCGTGCCGGGAATCGTGATCATCGGTTGGTTCCCGGTCAAAGCGCTTATAGGAATGGTAAGGTTAGTGCCCGGGATTGTGATGGTCGCCTGCTGCTCTGTTAGCGGTGGGGGGAGGGGGGCGGAAAAACACAGATTAGTATGACAGTAGTACGTTAGAAGCAAAGAACATGCGGTGGTGGTGACTAGTTGTGATGTCTTGCACAAAGTCAGTACCCGACATTGTTTGTCAATGTTTTATAGAGTCTGTTAATTAATTAAAACGTCGTCTGATGCAAAAATGTATAAATAATAGGACAGCCAAAATCATAGTAATTTAATTTTAAATAATATATCTATAATTTTTTTTCTTCTAATTTAAGCATCAACTAATACTAAATAGTTTTATTGACACACATGCGTGGATTACTTTTTTTTTGCGATTATGAAATACCTTTTTTTTTTTTGTTAAACACCTCCAGTCTACAGAATTGACTACCTACTTCGTGCAAAATAGAACATTTTAAGAGGAATTTTGGTAAATAGAGAAAAGTATGTTTTTTTTTAGTTTGAAAGCAAAGCCGTTGAATGGAAAGTTAATCCCAAAGCAATCCCGAAGCTGACTGTGAGGTTAAGTGAGACCAAAGCTTATGAAAAACCTATTGTACAGTACTGGCCGGTAACATGGCACATAGTTTTAAAAAAAGATCGGCTGTATAGAGCACCGTCTCTGTCACTCATATTTGTGCGACAGTCTCTTGGTAGAGCGCCATCTCTGTCACTCATACTTGTGCGGCAGTCATTTGTAGAGCGCCATCTCTGTCACTCATACTTGTGCGACAGTCTCTTTAGAGCTCGATGTGTCATACTAACGCACGAGTACTGTACTTGTACCTACAATCCTACCTAAATAAGCGATTTTTATCCTCTTTTTATACTTAGTTTTTTTGCAGGAGATGAATATTTAGTATGGTTTGTCTTCCCACAAGTTTTCAAATAAATATTTCGAAATGTCGGAAAATACAATAACTAAATGTATATTATCAAAAGTATTTTTCCCTGATGATTTTGATATAAACCTTACAACAAAAATATTCATCTCCCGCAATACTAATCTCTTAAATTACAATTATTTTATTTTCGAAGTACATACCAGTAGGTAAGTGCATGACGTTCTGAAGGAAGCCAGCGGGCAGGACAGGTGTCCTCACCAGCTGGCCGTTGACAAGACTCACTTGACCCATGCCTGAGAAATTCTGAAAAAACGAATTCCACATTTAACACAAATCTCCTCTCATTAAGGCGGGACCTATAAGGCGTGCTTGATACACACTTGATCGGGTCGGCACATTCGATTCGGCAGTAGTTGTTGAACAACAGAGCCGAGCCGAAGCAATTATTACACATTATTCGGATCCTGCCGAACGGCAAACTCTGTCCGGCTTCTACCCTCGCTGAATAATATTCGGGTCGTCTCGGCACAATTCGAGCTAAGCCGAACACATCTACATTACATCGTTCGATTCCCAGGAACGATGTAATACTTATCTATAGATGTGTGATTCCCAGGTCGGGCAGTGTTATTGGGTTTTTCTATCTGAAATTTCTCAGTAGCAGCCCGGAGCCTGGATTTGTGCCCGGTTGATAGCAATAAGTTCGCACCCTATTACATGGGACTTAAACATATCTGGAAATGTGGGTGTACTTCAGGTACAACTCTGCCCAACCCTTCGGGGAAACAAGGCGTGACGTTATGTGACATCTACATTATTCGATATTGCGCCCGACTTTCCCGAATCATGTCGACCCAAACAAGTGTGGAGCACGCCTAAGACAATAGCTGATGGCGTACTGGAACGACTAGCCAGCCAGCTAGCAAAATGGTTATCGAGACTGGCTGGAGAAAGTCAAAGTCAAATAATTTATTTCAAATAGGCACAGAAAAGGCCCTTTTGAACGTCAATTAGACCCTTAACCAATCTATATAAGTTATACACTAGATTTGTTTTAGACATAGTTTAACATTTTCTTACGTAACTTTGTAGTGATGTAACTTCTAGGTAATTTCTATGTGAACTTATTAATAAAATAATTATTTTCTTTTATTCTAATATATACACATAAAATATAAATTATTATTATTAATATTTACAGAAAAATAGAAGACGTGATTCTAGTTTCCCCCTCTAAAATGTAGTTTCGTATGGAGGAGAATGCGGGCAAGAAACTCCACCGAGAGCGTCTTCGAAAAGCGTCTCTCTGGTCTCTTATTCTATTGAAACTGCATACTACGCTAGGCCAGCTCAAGGTCAAAGTGTTAGCACTGATGTGCGGCCGACTGTATTTAAATAAAGTGTCGCCGCGAATAGAAGTAAACAAGCACGCCAATCGATCGACCTTCAAGGTCGCGGGGCGATTGACGCGGTCAAACCGTTTCGCTACGAGAGCACCAATCCCCATATTTTATATACTTTTGCATCAACAGTTGAGCAATACAGTGTCTTTTTCAATTTTGTATGATATTGTTATGATGTCTCGACGGTCTAGTGGCCGCAAGCGCTACTACAGCCTTACGACCTGGGCCTGCAGTCTCGACATAGACAGCGATCGCTTTGACTGAATTCGGTCGCAGTGTTAATGGGCTCCCTAGACAGTCAAAATTGCTTGACAAGCACAAAAAAATTACAATCTCGACCGTCTAGAAACACCATTAGAATTTTGCGACCGAAATCAGTCGTAAAGCGATCGCTATCTATGTCGAGAGCAAAGTGTTATTGGGTTTTTCTTGAGGAACTCCTCAACAGCAGCCCGGAGTCTGGATTTGTGCGTGGTTTATAGCAAAAGCCTCGTCCCTTACATGGGACTTAAACATAACTAGCGAAATGTGGTGTACTATAGCAGCTCTGCCTAACCCTTCAGGGTGTAAAACAGGGTGTTTATTGACGTGTAAAAGTGTTTGTACAAACCTACTTACAGAAAATAAAATCATTTCAATCAATCATCATCAATTCATTTCATTTCATCAAAATCATTTCATTAACCTATTGACCGCCACGTCAAAAAAGAAAAGACGTGCCCTCGGCGCCAAGCTACGAATTATTCCTTGAAATCTGTCATGTAGTCGTGACCGTGGCGTGCTGGGCACATTTTGCGCTGTCATCTATACATGACTGTGGCAGTTAAAAGGTTAAAATCATTTCAGAGAAATCAGGTGTGTTATGTAATAACTTAAAATGCATAATTTTTTGACGTAGCCATCTGAACAGTTACCTGTGCATGCTGCGCAGGTATGAACAGCGCGTCCTGCCCGTCCACGGTGACGGCCTGCATGGGCGCCACGCCGCCCACGCCGCCCACCAGGCAGCCGCCGTAAACACCTTGTTGTTGCTATAACAAATACACGTTAATACTAAATTCGAATTATTAATTCACTAGTCATCATCATCATAATCAGCCTATAATGCTCCCACTGCTGGGACCTCCTCTCTGTGAGGGAGTGGGCCGTAATCCACCAGGCGGGCCCAGCGCGGGTTGGACACTATGTGTAATTATAGTTAATGAATTTTTTTTAAAATTATTATACAGAGTGTAAAAAGACACATCACAAAGCCGTCAACTACGCATACTGTACATCTAACTAAGTAGCTTTGCGCAAAAATTATTGTTGGGAAACGATTTTTATTTTTAGATACTTATACAAAAATTGCTATTTTTTATTGCGCGCAATGTAACGCAAACCTAGGCAAACGGACTCAGTTCTCTTGTGCGAGTGAAGCCCCTTCGCTCTAGTTCAGTTATTTGATATTCATTGCGTTTTTGTAACTTCAAATGCGTAATTTGTTAAGAAAAATCGAAAATTCAGATAGTTTAAAAAAATGCTACTTTGACCTTCAATATCTCCAGAACCAGTGGATTCCCAGGTATGTTCTAGTGGAAAACAATGATCCAAATAATGGGTAAAATATGTGGCTTTCGGCTTCGGAAAGTGTCTTTTTACATCCGATATTTTTTTTTTATTAACTATTATTAATTAAAATAATTATTAATTATTGTTTTTTTAATTATTATTCATTGTGTTTATTGTAATGGTGATCGTTTAGTTTAATTGATTTTATTTAAGTGTAAAAAATAAATGTATAATAATATTATTAAGTGTAAAAGTCTAGAATACAATAAATATGACCATTTTATTACACAAAGTGACAGCTAGCACATGTCAGATTACTCCAGTGAATTAATAATTCGACTTTAGTCTTTTTTTTTTTTTAAATCGACTATGGTAGAAGGATATTCAGCATAGCGCCTAGACAAAAAACTCGGTCTCATTTCAGGAAAATGATGTAACTTTCTTGAAACCTGCAACAAAATTAATCGGAAGAGAACATCGACATGATTTTTTCTCGAGTCATCGATAAAAATGAATGCGCTCTTTGGGAGCTTTCTATTGCAATGTTTGCCATTTAAAAGTGCAGATTCTCTGCAAATCGTGGTTTTATCTGTCCAAGTCACAAAAAATGTTAGCTGAAAACTTCTGCGGCGAAACTTCTAAAAACTATCAAAGAATACGTACTTGTAACAATTGTGGATGTATTTGTAACAGTTGCTGTGGCGTGTTCTGGTACGTTGCGCCCTCTCCCGATACAACGCCGCCTCCTAGCAACGACTGAAGTTGTTGCATTGATATCACCTGAAAAAGAATACATTATGATTTATTTTTAAATAGCTGCATTACAAACAAACACTTCGATTTTATTTGTATAGATTTTCAAATTATTACATAGTGGTAGAGAGAGAGGAACAATAAAATTATAACTTAAAATAATATGGTGGTCATAGGATAGAAAACAGGAGTTTACTCTACATACCAAAATTGGAATGGTTGAACAATATGGTTTTAAAATATTAATAAAAGCACCTGTGGTTGTTGTACTTGAATTCCATTTGGAACAGAGTTTGCTGCATTCACTATTGCTGCTGATAACTCATTGCCCTGAAAACAAATGAAATTAGCTATGTAAAGAGAAAATACTCACTTATAACAATGGAGATCCGAGAATTATTAAAATAGTCATATATTTGTGTTAAAAAAGGATTGCCTAAATTAATTTTAAAAATTAATCTGAATACTATACATTAAAAAATAAAAAAAACTCACTGATAACCCTTGTGCTCTCAACTGCTGAACCACAGCAGAACTAATAACCCTAAGCTGCGGCTGTTGCTGCTGCTGTTGCAAGTACTGTTGCTGTATCGCGGCTATCGTGGCCGCGTCGCCTTGCACTTGTTGCTGTATCAGTTGCGCTTGTTGTTGCGCCTGTTGCTGAGCTTGTTGTTGCTGTTGCGCCTGTTGCTGTTGAGCTTGCTGCTGTTGTGCTTGTTGCTGTTGTGCTTGTTGTTGTTGCTGTGGACCTGTAATGAGAAATGTTGAGTTTTGTTTTAAAGGTGTGTAAATATGAATTAATTATATTAATATATAATATAAATATTAATTTTATATGGGGTTTAAATGGCATTAATTGAATCAACTGATTTCAATTAATTCTCCTTCCGCGAAAGCCACATTAGATACCTTTGTTAGAAGCAATAATTATAATGATTCAATAAATTTATTTCATTTGATTACATATAGCACATGGTTTGACTGATGATACCTTCTTTTCTATGACGAAAGTGTATTCAATTCAATTTGTTGTCTTCCATGTCAATTTACATGTTTGGTTGTTATTATTTTAATAAACCAATCACATTCATAAGCTAACACTAGATTTCACAGTTAGTTTCCCCAACTGAAACTTGGCCAGACTTCCAGTACACAGGATGGATTTTTGAGATGGAGCAGATAGGGCAAGTACCTTAACTGTTGTAGCTAGAGGAAAACAGTCTTAGAAGACTGTCCTTAACTTTTTAGGAAAATTTTGAACTACATTCACCAATTTAAAAAAAAAACCGGCCAAGTGCGTGTTCGAACACGCACAATGAAGGGTTCCGTAGTTGGGATTACTTGGGACGAATTTATTCCAAAAACAAACTTAACATTGCAGTTGAAAAACCTGTTCTCCCATACATCGATATTATGCCACGGCCAATTCTCCAACTGCAAATTTAAGTTGGTCGACTATAACTCGTTAACTTGTAAAACCTAATTAGCCGTGATAGTTTTCCTTTTAATTTAATTATATGTACTACTGCCATGAATTTTTTCACATCTACATAAACAACCATTTAGCTGGCAGGGGTGGGGCGACACTTGACTCGAACAAAAATTAGCACTCTAATGCTTAATATTACGAAAGTGGATCCTTGAATCGAAAAGTGGTGTTTACAGACCTGCAATATTTTTGAACGGCCTATCCAACGATACCCCATACCACGGGGTAGACGAGAAAAAATATCATCCCCACAATACGTAAAAGGGAGGTATACTAAAAAAAAAAAGTTTTATTTTAATTTAGCACTTTGTCGGCGTAATTAATATGTATACCTATGCCAAATAACAGCTTTCTAGTACTAAGCGTCTCAGTGAGGTCAGACAGACAGACAGACGGTTATGGCGAAACTATAAGGGTTCCTTGTTTACTACGAACCCTAAAAAATATCTCTTCCTTTTGATGCTAAGCGATCCTGTTTCTTATAATGAACTTATAATAGAAAAGTCAGAAATTGCAAAATACTTTTCCCATACATTAGGAAATGAGACTCCCAACTTACTTATTTACCTTACTGCCATGTCTCATAGATCCACCCTGCATATGGAGATATGTAATTACTAATTGAGTACTGCATGATTTGGTAAATTGGAAGTAAATACTGAGATGACAGCTATTAGCTAAATAAGTTGAAATAAAAGGGCAGGGGATGACAATCACTTGGTATGTGGAATAAATGTGAAACATGTTAAATACTAACTGAAGTGTTGCTGTTGGTCCTTGTTCTCCTGCTGTTCGGGACCCATGGTGGCGGCGCCGAGCCGGCTGCACGTCGCCGCCAGGAGCGCTAACGGCGACTGCGTCCCGTTGCCTTCCTGATAACATACAATATTGTGTTTAATAGGCTATAATAACACAGCTCCCATTAAAAAAACCAGCCACAAGGTACTTTACTTAAATATATGTCTCCATTGACCAGGGTGGGCAGTCATTAACACATTATACCTATGTATGGTAGTTTGTACGAAAAGGAGGATGGACTCCAGAATATTCTTACTTTAGCAAGGATTTCTACCCCTTCTCAATGAAAAGTCAAATTATTTTGTGGGTGCTTTCAAATGAAAGCCAATTGATAAGAATTATATATATTTATTTGGAAAACTTAACATTAAAGAGTTACTCTGGTACTTAAATTAGATGAAATTGTTTACTGAGCCTCGAGAACTCGTCCTATGAATACTCCGCTGCTCACATATTACAATATTTCTTTGACTTTATTTATGTTGGATTATGGAATAAAACTTTTGTTTTTATAATAACAGGAAAATAGATTTATACACAAAAAGATTAACAGTGTAAATACTTATTTCTTTATATTTATTTATTTATTTTATTATTAATGTTTTACACACAGTAAAATACAAAGAGTGTAAGAGTGTATTGAATTATTCCTGGTTGCTTATTAACAGGTTTTGCAAAGAAAAGCCCTTGTTGAAACTGAGAATTTAAATTCAAAAATATTATGATAGATTACCATACTCAGCTAAGGATTGTGAGTAACAAAGTATGAAGTAAGTATGTTTTACATATGACATTGCCATGCCACAAGAGTATTAATTAGCATAAAAACATTGATTTACTGACAAACACACAACTGGCTACAATTAAATTCAAAGCCTTTGAAAACCATTTTGTTTGTAGCAAATAATTCTTAATACCGTTATGTATAAAGAAGAACTAAGTCAAAAACTATACTTTAGGGAAATTGGTACAACAATAGCAGGTTTTCGTTAATTGTTGCGTTTCAGGAAAGTTATTCAGATTGTATCATTATATATGACAGGTCTGAATTAAACTTTTACTTCAATTATAGAAATTAGTTAATTAGTTAGCTGATTCGTGACATGATGGTCTGATTTATTTTGGTAACAAATTTGATGAAGCAAAGCCTTGTGAAGTATACCTATAAAAAATTAAGTAGGTTTGGTCCTTTTCTAGCAGAGCATTAACCAGAAAATCATCTTTGGAGCCCGGATACAGTTGCAATTTCGTTTTTATTTAAGAAATTGTCATTTCAAAGATAAGCTACATTCTATAGAGATTACCAATGACATAGTAAATTAGGTACCTATTGGATTTTATGTGCGATTTTATGGGAAGGTGTTACCTTAAAGGTATTATTTAAACTTTATTCTCACAATCAATTAAGTATTTGTGTTTAGGGTTTAATGTGAAAATACTGGCAGACAACAGAATACGAGTAGAAAAAATCCTGTGAGAAGTTTCACTTTTTTGGTTGTTGAGCTATGGGTGTTATTATAGGAGTTTCTATACATGTATTATTATCGAAGGTCAGCCGCGTTGCGCACAAAGCAATCGGGGACGGAATAAAAAGGGGGAAAATGTCAGTGGCGTCGCCCCAAGCCCTTTTATTACACTCAAAGGGAGCACCGACTACGACCGAACCCTTTTTGATGACAATATTAAATCTACACATCTATCTATAAATATAACACTTACGAACTAAGTACGATTACACTGCTCACCTCATATAAATGTGATGTTAGCATTCCATAAAATTAAAAAAAATAATTTAAAAATCAGTTTGTTTTTCTTTCATTTTGTATTTCTGCCAATAATTCTGTCATTATTCTGCTGTCAAAACTTCGATGAAAAGAAAGAATGTAAAAAAAGTTATCCGCATAGACAAATTGTTCATAAGTTGTTCATTCATTATTCATTCGCTTTAAATTTTCTGTTAGTCTGATGATTCTGTTTTCGAAAGCTTTTTGCACGGACTTGTTTTTCTTCCATTTAGCTTTATGTGCTCGGAAAAGTTAGTTTCACGAGTGTAGCATGTAAAGTTTAACGTTGCAACAGTTCGCAATGTTTATATATCGTAATAGTTGTGAGTCGACACGCCTTTTCCTAACAAGTGCCGGGAGTCGTCGCAGGCAAGGTCGCTGCCGCCCTTTGATCCACCCACCTCAAATCGCGTGACTAATTTTTATGCAGCTGCTAAGTAGGCTATCACAGCAACATATCCAACACGTTAATTTTAGGTAGGTAAGTACGAGAGTGTCCTTTTACTTTACGACTTTAATATGCATGAAACAACTTTTAATTCGTGTAATTTAAAATGGCTACCTATAGAAAGTTCGATATTTCAATGTATTATTGGCTTTTTGTGATTATTGCTTTTTATAGAGAATTATGTTGTAGTATCTGACAATATTTTTATAGTTGCATTAGAAATGGGTGGGAATTCATTGTATGAGGAACCGGAGGAGGACGCTGATGCTATTTCGGTAAGGGAGTTGCTAGCAACACGGTCACAACCTCCTGCGTGTGGCCTGGCGGGCCCCACACGGCCGGGGCCGCACTCGCCCCGCCCTCCCCCTGCACCGACCGACACGAGACCGCTGCCCGCTGGCGTCCGATCTGTTACACAATAACACTGCATCCTTTCACTTTACACTCTTTACCTTGCTGGTTTTGTCCTCGTTTATGTATTCCACCTTCACTTTTGTGGGCTCAGACGACATCATCTACTTTACACTTGCAAACAATTATTTCCCTTTGTTCACGCACAGAAAGCACCATCCTCACGACCGGCCGCCAAACTGCGGCGAGCGAACTGGCAAGTCGCGCCGAACGCGCTCGGCAATTTTCGGAGATCCGCCTCCTATCGCGTTCGGATTTATATCGTTTATACACATTTTTATCAAACATCTCAGACTCTCAAGGATTCGGAAGTTGCTCCAGGCATCATATACTTCATCAAGTAGCCTTTTTTCTGCCTCAATCAACCGTTGCGTGTATAAAAGTTAACATAAGTTTGTTTTGCAACTAATCCGAGGTTATCTCCGTCTCACTCTAACCGAGACAGGTCTTGATTATTGGTAGGCAGCAGCTGCGCCTCTCTCCTCCTCCCCGTCGCGGGTGCGGCGCCGCCGCCCGATAATAATAATTGAAAGTAGGAAGGACGTAATAATGGGTGTATAACCTCGCGCCCGCGGCCTCCTTGGGCGGGCAAAAAATGCACACATGTCGTGTCGGTCGGCGCGCCAGCCGCGTCGTCTAACAAGACGTGGCCGGTAAACAAACGATAAGCATACGCAGTTGCACTTACGATTCTTTGTTCACTTGACTCCCTACCGTATACTAGATTACAATTACAACACACTTGTGTCTGAGAAACTCTTATCAGTGTTGGATCGAGTTCACCCATTGTATGGTTGTTGGAAGAATTTAATATCATACGATATAATGTGGAAAGGCACTTGGCAACAAGTACCTACGCATGGTCTAAATCTGATCTATCTAAGTACATTTTTTAGTATCGATCAACTAGATCGATTTCTATTTTTTACAACAACGCAAAAAATTATGCGTAAGTATTATGTTTTCCTATTTAGGCTGATATTCCTTTTTATCATCGTATTTAATTATAGAACTCACGTAATTATGTATTTAGCCCCGGCAGATAAGGAGGAAAAACAGCTCGAAAAATAAATTCTGTTAAAGTTGAACTTTCATCTTTTATTTTTATACTTTTAACGTAATGTTTGTAACTAAAACCTGTCAATAGTCCTAACATCATTAACAAATTAGCATTAGCAAAGTACCTACTCCATTAGAAGATGACTAATTGCATTTCCAAATTTCTACGCCTGCAGATATAGCGACTCCATTATTTATAGGTTTAGACTGGTTTCGAGTGAGAGTGAAAGTCGGACCACGTTTTGTCAAGCGTCAGTCGCGTCGCTTTGCTCGAGTCCATTATGCACGAATGAGCAAGCCGCCCCGAGAGAGCGCGTGTTCCCGGCTTAATTATTTCGCTATGTAACGGTCCATTTCAGACCTAAAACTATATAACTTAAAGCTTAAACTTCTATAAAAATAGATGTCGAGCATGCATACGCAAGTACGCAGTTTTCTATTAAGCGGTCGTCGCATTTTGCAACTTTTACCAACATCATAAGGATCAAAATACGTTGGGCGTGTCTGTGCACATACGCCGTTCCTAAATGTACTAAAATCTATTATGGGTGTACTCGTCGGCGTGGCGCGGCATGCGGTAGCGGAGTGACGTGATGCTGTTTGCGTATAACAATTTTAATTAGGCGATGAATTGTGTTGATGAAATCATCGGCGTTCATTGTTTTCGGTTCATTGTTCGGTTCGAGCATATGTGCTACAAAACAGATAATTAGTAATGCAATTATTTGGACTCTGAGTCAAACCTAAGAAATTTTTTGAGTAACATGATAATAAGATAATAGAAGCCGCTAAAACAAAAATAGACTTCTAAGCAAAATCCATTAATCCTGAAAGTTAACCCAGTGTACTCATCGTCCTGCCGGGGTCGCGGGAAGGTACTAAAGGGTTACCGAGGCCACTGGCAACACAGGCAACGGAAGGAATACGGGTGGGTTTTAGTTAGTAAGAGTCTGACACACCCTCCCGCTCCGCCCAGAGTGGGAGAAGTTATTTGATGATTTCCCACCCAAAAAAAAAAAAGTGCACTCATCGTAAATTTTCTAGCTAACTTAAAAATGATAATCAGATACAGCAAATGCACTTATATGCACTGTACTTTGTTTGCGACATGATTTAAAACAAGTTCAAGTGCGCGTAACTTTATCCGAAAGATAGCAATCAAGATTAATCGCTTCCTCTCCGGTTCCGTACGGGCTCGGAACTGGAGAGGAAGCGATTAATCTTGATTCGTATTGGAGTCAAGTAGATAGATATCAAACAAGTCTTGATAAGCTCACTGCATATAGGAGTTTCCAAACTTGCTTAGGTTTTGCTTAGAAAATAGTTTCTAAACAGTAACCAAAGTTTAGAAATCCCTTACGTAGAGACAACATGCTCATCGACATCGAAACACTGACACAGACTCAGACGAGATCCATACAATCTCTTGTGTCACATAACTAGGTAAACCAACAAGGCTAAAGAGTTCATCAGCCTTGTTGGTTTACCTATTCAAATTATTAAGAAATGCCCTAAGAATTTTGGATCAAAATATCATAAGCCGTAAGAACTGACTTCTTACAGCTTCTGATTTTTTTAATTAAGAAATCCTCCATAAAACAAAGCCCGTATTCCATCCAAGCCACAGTCATTATCAAAGGGCTAGCAAAAAAGCAATTTATTTCGAACTTAATACTTTAGATTTCGTTTCTGGTCCATCCATTAGGGGAAGCTAGTGCCCCTTTGACCCTCCATGGCAACGCCTATGCCCCGCAGTCTTTCCTTTGTCGGTCAATATTACTATTATTATTTAATTTTAGGGATAGGTACTTCTGACCACTCCAATAAAGTTATTTGCTATTGAATGTACCCTAGCTACTATTTCAACGTCAGATTATTTTTGAATTCTGAGAGCATGGTCCATAACAAGGTAGTTATAGATCGACACCACAATCATTGTTTCAAAACATTTCATTGTTAATATGCTCAGAGTTTATATTTCATATCAAGTAATCGTGCAGTAATCCACTGAGTAAAACACATGCCAGGCAAAACTATCTCAATGAGTTGGCGCACGACCTACGAGTAGCCACGATTGACTTAAATGACTCCCTGGATCTTCAAACACCATAAGCTGGATGCTCATAATGTAACATATTATTACCAAATAGCTTCATCTTGTTAGTTTTACAAGATATTTACGTTTTTCGTATTCAGGATGATTATATATTTTGCTCCTCCCCCTCCCGAATCCTGACTACGCCCATGTCTATGGGTAAATGCATAAAATATGGAGGTGGAGTGTTAATAGCATATGTATGTAATGAAAATGCGGGTGTGAGAACCACAAGTTTTATGGAAACTATTGAATGCTTTCTTCAGAAATTTACTGGGAGTCATCATTTCCGTGAACGGAATAAAATAACGCACCAGTTGCAGAGTTAAACTATAGCTTACATCATTACTTCTTCAAATGATTTATCAAGTTTGTAATCGAAACTTAATAGCACGTAGGTACTACGAAAAGCCCCAAAAAGCACGTTCTGGTGAGCAGTTGAAAATCGTCCACCACCAACAGCCCACCAATTAAACCACCTAAAGGCTTTTTCTATTACAAATTTGCACAAAATAATGCTCCAGTATTTTCTACAGACAGAGCAACTATACGAAAATTATGTTTTAGATATGTGTAATAAAATAATATATATCTGTCTGTACCTAATATCAGCTCATACACGTTAACTGCTGAGGTGGTGTCCTCCCAATAACCGCATTGCTATAGTGAACGGTCTCTATAGTTCTTAGGTGCGACATTGCAAAAATCACCACTTTTCTTAAGAAAATTGGTGCTGATGTTTTGTTGTTATTAACAGCAAGAGGAATCTGTGATGCTGCACACACGTAACACCTCCTTTTCACTGAATTTTCTAGACAGCTTTTATGACACCCACGTCACCCAGGCGAGCAAATGTTTACCGATAGTTGTTTTATACCACGTGTTAAGAATTATGCTGCGAGTTTAACCTTAGGGATAGAGTTCTTGTGTTGAAAATTATTAAGCATCATAAACATCATCAGTCCATCATTAATTTCTCTTAACTGTCCCTATAATATTCGCAAAGTAGTAACAGATCATGTTAACGACTATTCAACTCCCTTCTAAACCACCATTATTTATTAGCGCAGCTTCCGTTAACATGTTTGGTATCGCATGTGATGCGGAGGAATGAAAGTTTTGGATGTCGATGGCTATAAGAGTAGGGGAAGACCAAAGAAACGATGGATGGACTGTGTGAAAGATGATATGGCTAGAAAGGGGGTAACTACCGAAATTACAACTAATAGTTAAGTATGGAAGAAAGGGATATGTTGCGCCAACCACAAATAAATTGGTATAAGGGCAGGAGAATGATGAGCTTCCGTTAACATATTTGTGGTTAACTATGGAAACTAATATACAAAAGCACCTTATTTTAATTCTACATTGTACCTACTACTATACTTTTTGAATATTTTAACGTGTCGTCTTGATTACTTACGTAATACACTTACCCAATGTTCCAATCTGAAGCGCAACCTACAAAAATATTACCCGTCGAATTTTAAAGAAATGAACATTTCGTACTACCTAAGTACGAAATATTCATTCATTAGAGAACTATAAATAATCAAGATCTATACAGACTCTATTAAACTCGCTTTACTGAGATCGAACAAAGATCGAAGTACACGACATCCGCTATTACGTAAAACACAACTACAGTTACCTGCCTCAGGTTATTCGCAAGGGCTTCATACGCTTATTGGGTGGTCCCTTTAACTTCAGTCAAGGAACAGTAGGGTTTATGGGCATACGGAAGCGGAAGTGACGGTGGGCGGACCGGACCGCCCGCGCCACCCGCCCCGCGACCAGACACGCCCTAGCTCTCACGAGGTTGCTGCATCTCAGTAATTAGCACATCAACATCACATATATTTGAGTGATTTCCTCAAAGTATAGCCGTAAGTAATGTTAGGAGAGTAGGTAAGCGCAAAAACGAGAGTGGGCGACACTCCCCACCCACTCGACACTGGTTCAATGTACGGGCCCATTAATCAAGGTGCGTGTGTTTTTGAAAGTCGATGAGTATTTGCGTTGAATTGAGGGAAATTTCAATGTTTCCAATGTATATATTTCTGTATAATTTGCATACATTGAGAGGTACGGATAGATTATTGCGATGGTATGATATTGCATTATCAGCCTATAATGTTCCCACTGCTGGGACACGTGCCTCCTCTCTGTGAGAGGGAGTAGGCCGTAATCTACCACGCGGGCCCAGTGCGGGTTGGTGGATGTCACATGTCTTCGAATTGATGGTTTTAGGACTTACCAGTTTCCTCGCGATGTTTTCCTTCACCGTTTTGAGAACAGTGGTGATGAAATTATACAACGTGACGTGTGTAGGACACAACGTGAAGTATGATATTGATTACACGTAATAGCAGAAAGTTTTTTCCTAGAGGTAGGTACTTACATAAGATGTAAGTAAAAAAATGGATTTATTTACATAATAAAATAAAAACTAATCGTATTATTTGTCAACGAATCATGTAAGCAATCAATTTGCAAATACAACTTAAACACTGCAGACTACTTTTCGCACTGTGCATAAATCAACAATTTGAAACACGATCTAAGAATTATCATAAAATTAAACCCACGTGCTGAGTTGCCAAAACATTGCGATTACCAAGAAAACCACTAAAGCCAACGAAACTTTACATTCAAAAGTAAAACAAATAGCTCTGTTTCAGAGGTTTCTGAGGTAATGTTTTCCTTAATTAGGTATAATAATTTGACATTTCACGGAATTCACCATACAAAAAACAAGTCAAAACTATGTCCGAAACCCGACAAAAACAAACTTTTAGAAAAGTACTTACCCAATTAAAAAATACCCCTTCGAACCCTTCTCAAGTTAATCATAGCTTATCGAAGGGCAAAAGACCCCTTGTAATGTTTCCCTTGGTTCCCGAGTTAAAAATTCATAAGAACGCGGAAGAGACGCGCCCACCCACCGCCCGCCCGCGACATCGGCCGCGGGGGCGTAACCGCCGCCCTACGCCGCGCCCGAGGCCGTGAAACTTTTTCCCGCCAACTGTTTTCCCACAAAATCACTTATTTCCCAAATGTATTATTTTACGAAAATCAACAATAGTTACTTACACAAATTCTCGAAACACGACTGAAACTTCCACTTTTTTATAGAATGAAAAGTATTACTCAACGTTCTATAAAAAGTACTCGCGTATTGATTTTCAGATCAATATAGTACTGTGACGTCGTTAGATATTCATGTCAATGAAAAACATGTTCACGGTGATTGTGTTGATTGAAAGTGAACGATTTATTGACTTGCTAGGCTAGTTGCTTGTCATTCGTTCATTAATTAAATCGTCTATTCTAGGTTATTGTCTATGATGCGGGTTTGTTTTCTGAACATCACGCTTTTGAACGGAAAGAGGATCAGCAAGTTACCTACCTTTCTGTTGGTATTACTGTTTTTAGGTACCTGTATTTTTGTAACAAATGAGGTTATTTCATCCGTAATCTCGGAAGGGTTTTCCAGCGACCGACTATATCTCGTTGTGAATTTAATAAGCGGGTATTATTTTACAGCCATCAGATGAGTAGACGGCATATATGGAATTTCAAGAGAAAGGGAAAGCATATTCTCCTTTGTGCAACTCGAGTATCGAACCGGGGATTTGGCGCCACTGACGCGTTTTGTACGCTAGCGATACTGAGACAGATTAGTGGTTACAATTTGTCATTGACACCTTGTACCACCTTTATGTCGTAGCACTAAGGGTTATTTTAGCAGCACGAGTGTTACCATTCTATACCAGTGCTATCGACTAGATTGATTCATAACGAGGTATATAAATATTATTTATATTATTAAGTAAGTATAGGTATACCTGTATATTTATTGGTTAGATATTAGTTTTATCAACAAATGGTTTCTGGCTTTTGACTGAGAATTGGCACACCTTGGGTAAGACTTCTACCCAGTAGTCGTTTGTTTTACAAAACATAACGCCTGTATTCTCAGAATAGGCAGGCAGGAGTGTATAAAATACTCACAATTCGTGAATTGTATTTCAGTCCCATGTTTATGGGGGCAAGTTTTTTGTGTTATGTCTTGAGTTTTTATAAGTTCTAATACGTATTTTACTAGGTATTGAATAGTGGGTACAAGTTATGGTAGTTATGGTAAATAAAAACAATACTTTTGTGATTCAAAATCAATTTATTTGCACAATAAACACATCAAGAACTTTAAAATACATTGTAAATTGTACCTATCGTTCGATAGTGAACAGTATTATGCATTTTAAATGTAGTGTAATATCTAATGTCTGGCCCACACTCCGGAGATTCCGCATCCGAGGGTTTAACCCGCAAATATTGTTTGCGTAAATGAAGCCCAGGCATAATAACAAGTGTAATGCGTCTTGTGAAGGCCAAGCTCTAGCGATATAAAAAAAAAACATAAATTACCATACAATTAACCTCCGTATTTCATTTTATTTTCGTTGATTACACAAGTTTAATCCTAATTTTTAATTGACTAGGTCTGATTTTCCTTTGCAATACGACGCTAGAGCTCACACACACAAAACAGCACTAAATAAAATGGTAACAAATTATAAAATCGCATTCCGACAGTATGATTGAAATAATTAAATACATGTTTCATAACAAAAAATCGAATAAATAAATCGTCTTAAAATTAAAACAATCACATATCAAATCCATTTATCTTAAAACTAGGGAAACAATAATCGAAATGTCGTAACATGCTTTTTGTCAAACTAAATAAATATAAAATGATCCAAAAAAATCATCTTCCATTAAACTTTCTTTACTTACGTTGTCTACAACAAAAAATAAATATGGCCAGGGAAATTAATTGTATAGGTATCAAATTGACACACTATGGTCGCACTTTTAATTAGATGCAGTAAAATTTATACTCTTCTTAAAATGTCATTTTACTGTCATATCTTAACAGTTAGAAGTGTAGAACAAAATTAAAGTAAGAAGTGTCATTTTACTGCAGCTTACTAAAAGTCCGACTGTACAGTCACCAGCACATCAGGTTATACAAAACTGTCAAATTTCACCAAATAATTTTAAACCTTAAAATGCTGATGGTTAAGTTCAAAATCGAATGAGAAAATTTGACAGTTTGTGGTAACTTGTGCTGGCCACTGTACGTCAATTTGCCGTGATATAGCCATATCGCACAACTGTCAAAGTATGACAGTTGGGATTAGAATATACAGACAATTATTACTTGGTAGTCAATTTGATTAATAAAATATTTCTCTGACTTTATATTATACTTATATTTTATATAAATTGATTGATTGGTGTCAAAATTTGTAACATTGGGGGTAGGTATTTATAGAAGTCGCGATAAATTGTACTCTAAATTTGAGAAATAATTAATACTTGTGTCTTGCTTAGCGCCTACTTTGTTGCGATGATTTCGGTACCTGTAATGAGAAAGTGATATTAGCACCTATGCAATATATAAACAAAGAAATTATCATTTTAAACAACTGTTGCACATATTATATTCAGTACGTCATTGATAATTTCAGACTTTGAACTCGTATTTGCAAAAGAGATTGTCCAATAAAAATTATAGGAAACTGCGATCATGCAAATTGCTATTACTTTCTTAAAAGGGTTTCTCAGCTCTAATAATGTTATTTTATAAGATCCTGAAGTTTTCCATGAAATAGAGCAAGGATTCCCAAAGTGGTCGACCACTTTGGAAATCCCTGCTCTACACTTGGGGTCGATATCGGTTTCCCAGGGGTCGACATAAACTAAAACTGATTTTGGAGATCGCCGAGGTCTAAGAATCGACCCCTGTTAATTAACACAAGTTCTTATTTGAAACTTTCAAGATACTGTATAAGTTGTGTTACGTGTACCATCTTGTTATAAGAAAGACTAATAAGTATTTTAGTAGGAACTATCATGTTTGTACTTTTAAAAAACTCAACAAGTCGATATGTGTGCACAAGTTCGTACAAGATGAAAACAATTTGGCTATGGAGGTCTGAGGTATCAGTTAATTTTGGAGAAGGGGTCTCTTGCCCAAAATAGTGTGGGAATCCCTGAAATAGAGCATTACATAGTTTCACTAGATAGCTTCCACCAGTCATGATGAGTCATCGGGCTTATGGCACTCTAACAGACTTATAGAGCAGAGCCTTCGCCCGTAACTTCATTTTCGCTAGGCGTTCTTTCTGACTTTCTTTCTTTTTGCCCGGCTCCTAAGAGTCATAGCATGATGATTAATAGCCTATAACTTTCCTCACAAATTGGGCTATCAAATGCAAAAATTTTTTTTTCAAATCCGACTGGTAGTTCCAGAGATTAGCGCGTACAAACAAACAAACTCTTCAGCTTTATGGGCTAAAAATGCACAAGTATTCGTTGCAACCCACTGTTGCCACCCAATCTAATCTACGCTCTTTCTATAAAGAAGTACATAAAGTTATGTTCTCACCACGTACATGACGTCTACAAGCCACCGCCGCTCCTCTCAACGGAGATCTGTTTCTTCAGCAACTCCTGTTCGTGATGTTCTTCCTCCATCTCAGCCATACGCGCGAACCGGGAGTACGCTACGTGACCCGATTTGATGGCTGACATCATCTGTGCGTTACAATAAGGGTGAGAACTGGATAGGCATGTTAAGTCTTCATGATTCTGAATGACTGACTCCTTGACAATTTACAAGTGCCTCTCTACTTAGAATTTGAATTTGAAGGGCTGATTTAACTAACAACAGATATCTTTTATCCAAAGAGATTTAAGAGAAGTAAACAATAGGGAATATACATGTAATTTTTTTTCTCAATATATCAATAATAGACAGGAATATAAACACAAGAAATGTATTAAAAATTAAATTCAACTACTGCTTGTTGCTTCAAAAAATAATTAAACCCCAACAATTTTCTACTACAGTTCAAACAACCGTTTCTGTCGCGGGCATGTTGTGACGTCATTTGCCACAAAACTTCTTTGTTTGCATCTGTTTGTAGCCCCAAATCATATAAATTAAATTATTTGTTGTGCTTTATTCAAGCAGAAATCCCACTTACTTACCATAGTAAGATTTCAAGCACATTGCTAAGAATAGATTTTTATGACATAGTTTCTTTCGTCACTTCCGGCATTGCCGAAGACGACGCGTTTTGAGTTTGCGTTCCGTTCCACCAAAAAACGCAACATACATGAATTAATTGTAAAATAAGTAAAGCATTAAAAAATGTAAAAAGAATAGGCATTTGTTTCTTGACTCCTACACAATGTCTATTTAAATAGTGGATAAGTTTTGAATTACTTGAATATTCCCCATTGAATGTCTTTGCTTTTATCCGTGGAATAAAATTGATGAGTATAGTTTTCAGTTTTTGTACAGAAAAACTATCAAAAATTGTTCCCTGGATAAAGATATTTGGCTTCGGTAAACTCAGCTGTAAGGGACATGGATTGAGAATCTGAATGTGTCTAAAAGGTGTTTATTACTGGTAGATATATTAAAAATGTTAGTGGGTCTTTTTAATTTATATAAGTAAAAAGTTATTATTAGGATAGATTACTTGATTTATCAGTAATTATATAGCACAGAAAGTGTTACAAAAGAAATCGAATTTTGCATATATAAAATAAAACTATTTATACTGACTTACCTTTTACTTACCCATTCTAATTCTAAATAATATGGATTAGTGAAGCAAAATTAAATCATAAAACTATAAAAGCATACATAACCCATGAGAAATGTTAATGAAAATACAAAAATTAATAACCCGGGTATGGCAGTGTGTACATGCAAGCAAAACTGATAAAATACTTGTATTTAAAAGTATATTAACTTATTATTAATATAATTTATTGACATCTACTCTAACTAGGATAAGGGCGGAGCATCCTAACACATGCAAACTGCTTAAAAGTATTCTCCCCATTGTCACTAGAATAAGTTATTTAAGGTGATGCATTAAACATTATTTTTTTTATAATTAATACCCTGTGATTCATAATGATATTATGACTTTCGTGAGACAATGTTTTCAAAGTTTAAGATATGGGAATTAATTAATCATGGTTGCAATACTTGGAAGACGAGACGATCCATTGGGCGCCTGTTTGAAAGTTGGCGGCAATGTTTTTGGTATGATGCCAACTCAACGGTACTATTCTTCTGACCTACTTGTCGATATAGTGGGAAGATAAAATGATCTTTACACTGTTTTAAAACAGTAACAACACTTCTGATATATCAGTATTTGTTTGGACTCTCACGAACATCTAACTAGCATGTAATAATACTGAAAATTATTTTCTCTAGTGGCTCTAGAATATAATTCTGCAGACTAGAGTCTAGTCTACAAATCTATTAAACTCCTATGAACTAATCTGATATTTAAAAATAAATAAAAATACATTATAAAACACAAATAAAACTGACCATTCACATTCCAAGCCAAGCAGAAAAACTCAGACAGAAAACAGTAGAAAAACATACGTATAGGCGGCACTACACTCGACGTGTTTGTCTGGCGGTATTTTACCAATTTTTGAATTATACACAATAGTTATATAATCAGCCTATAATGTTCCCACTGCTGGGACACAGGCCTGCTCTCGGTGAGAGGCAGTGGGCCGTAATCCACCACGCGGGCCCAGTGCGGGTTGGTAGATGTCACATCTCTTCGAATTTTTGGTTCTAGGACATGCCGGTTTCCTCACGATGTTTTCCTTCATCGTTTTGAGAGCAGTAGTTATGAAATAATTTACACAAAGTAAAGCCGGTCTGGCTTCGAACCTACGACCTACAACTCGTAAGTCGCAGCCGTTACCACTGGGCCACCACTGCTCTACGACAACAACACCATAGATCAATTAAAATAAAGTTCATTCTGCAATATTCGTAAAAATGTAGTGTCGCCTTACCATATAAATAAAACCAAAAGGCCAAAGAACACTAAAAACAGAAGGTACAGTCACAAAAACGTGATATAGACCTGCAAGTACTCGTCGAGTTCGACTTGGCCGTTCATGTTAGTGTCGATTTCTTTCAGAATTTCGTGCAATTGTTCCCCGGTCACCTCCTCGCCGTAGTTCTGTGGACCGTGTGGACATCAACAAGCGTGGACATGACACGTGATAGTGTTGCACTAAATCTTTAAGATAGGTTAGTTTCTAGTTGGTCAGAGAATTGATTTAAATAGTTTAATTTTCGTGAGAAACATTCATGTTTAAGGTTTTACACACAGGTATGCTTCGGAGTTGCCCGACTAGTTCAGACTCAAACAGAGATTATTCCTGAACTCAACATACACGTGGAAGTCGTGGGTCCGAAACTACTTGGGCGATCCTGACATGTGATTGGAACCGCCAAAAAAAATATTGAATTGGGGTGTTTAGCTGATAATTTAAAAAATGCTGTGAATGAAAATTAAATGAAATTAATATTTGAATGATCAATTAGAGCTTGTGCCTATAACAAAGATTCTGTGCAACTTATTGACATAATTGTATTGAAATTATGCACATATAAAATAAATTACAAGTCATCAAAATATCTATCTTTTTACAACAGATTCTTAGAATTGACTTCTGAAAGCGTCATCATTCATCAAGTATTTGATTAGTGAGTTTTGGTATTATTTTCATGACCCAAACATGACATTTGACAGCTGTCAAATGTCATATTTGGGTCATGAAAATAATACCATCCAGTCACAGAAGTTAACGATACGATTCGAACTATCGAATCGTATCGTTAATCATTTTCATCCAGTTTCTAACTACTAAGTTAGAAACTGAATGATTAATGGAATCTAAGTACAAATTATACATAATATCTGCATAATTTCAAAGCGGCACCCCATAGTTTTAACCCAAGACACGTGGACGCAGCGTGATGACTCCTACCCAGTTAGCCCGTATTATAGTCTCTACCTGCAGGTAGTCTGGTAATTCCATCTGCCCGTTATACGTGACGTCAATCTCGGACAAAATGGCGCTTAGTTCTGCGTCGCTAGGTTTCAGCCCCATACTCTAGAATTGGCATTAGGTTTAAGAAAAGGTTGTAAATAATTATATTAATTTTGTTTTGTTCCTTGTTTGGTAAGGGTAATGGCTATTTGCCCATATTTTGTTATCTATTCTAGTAATGATGCTTTGGGCGACCCTTGCACCATTCATCAGGCCATAGAAACTCTTTTCTAGATCAGGGAATCGAACCGATCTTAGTCATTTTTAACACGAGTTTGTCTATGACCAAATCAACGTTAAATGTCATCTTGAGATGTTAGAATTGGAACACTAAAAATAAAAAAATATTATTTTTTGTCTATGCTTAAAAACAGGTTCATCTCCTTCTAATTCTTACCCACATTTCACCATCCATACCTTAAGACTCCTCCTGATATCGTTGATGGACACGAATCCCTTCCTGTCCTTGTCTATGATCTGGAACCGTTTGATGTAGGTCTGGATCTCGTCCTTGCTCAGGTTGATGGGGATCTTGTCGCGACTGGCGCGGTTCACCATCTGACCCATCTCGTTGGCTAGGAACTCGCCGGCTTCTTTGATTTGTTTCTGGAATTTTAAGGAGATGTGTAAATAAGCCTCCCAATTATATTTTAGTTTCTTGTAGGGGTCATGCATGAACTTCCGGGGTCGCGGGAAGGTACGAATGGGTTACAGAGGCCCCTGGCAACACAGGCAACGGAAGGAACACGGGTAGGTTTAAGTCAGTAAGAGTCTGACACACCTTCCCGCTCCGCCCAGAGCGGGAGAAGTTATTTGATAATTTCCCACCCAAAAAAAAAAGTGGTCGTTGAGAGACCCATGTTATGTATTACTGGCTACATACTATTTAATACTCTAATTATGTCCGACCTAAATGAGAAATTAATAAAATATAAAAAATGTATGTCAAAATAATTTAACGTGATCATAGAACCTTTTGCAAAACATTGACATTCCTAAAAAGTTACGTCGAGCTCTCAACTACTGTAGCAAGACGATTCCAAACTGATAAACCCTTTTTTTCTAATTTGGTGGGATCTGACCTTCTTCTCCGCCTCGCTCCAGTTGAGCTCCTCAGCCATGATGTCCACGATGGTGGGCAGAGCTTCAGACGCGGCCTGCACGTTCAAGAAGGCCAGGCGAAGACGACGCGCGATCATATCAACCGCTGTGCGTGCGTATTCGCGGCAACCATACCTGTGTGAACAACGAATATCCTGTTTTATTGATAATTATTTTTTTATATAAATACTGTTAAATTCACAAAGCGACGTAACACTTCCGGAAGTCTCGCAGCAATTGATAAATAATTGAGTCTCATTAGTCGATGCTAGATAAGTTAAATATATAGACAGAGTTTATGTTACCTGGATAGGTGGATTTGTGGTCATTAGGTTTTATATGTCCTTTACAAAATTTTTGTATGTTGTAAATAAATGATGTTACAATAAAACAGGGCCTCAAGTCTGCTATTACAATAGTGTCAGAATGGTCTATCATTGATTTCATCATTTTAACTTTGACAAGTTTCGTAATCTACTAACATAATGGCGTCATTAATGAGAATCGGAACAGACAATTCTGACACTATTGTAATAGCAGACTTGAGGCCCAGGTTCGTTACTAGGCCATCAGTAATATTAGAACACATCAATAATTAACAGCTGCTTACCTAATTTCGGCATCAATGTAGGGGAACTCAGGGTGCACCTTCTTGCCGATGATTGGCCACCTCTTGCCGGTCATGGCGGCCATCTTGGCTACGGCGAACGCTCTGTCACCGTACGACTTGGCTAAGTGTTGTGCTACCTGAAATATATTAGTTGTTTTTGTAGGAAGTGTGCTATAGAAAACGAAAACTTCAACATTTGTAGTTTTATAAAATAGCATGCCATTCTCAACGCGAAGCCGTTTTTAATATTTTTTTTTGCGATAGTTGAAAACAGCAATTTCTTTTAATTTTCCGAGACACATAAAGTCTGCACCACTATAGATTAGTCCACAAGGAGGATTATTTCCATACCACCTTAAAAAAAGTCTAAACCGTGTTGCAAATAAAAAGTACAGTATTTTTTATTTGGAACACACAATTGGCATAATTACAATAGAAACGAGGACGCTACAAAAGTTAACAATAGGGTATTTTACTATATACGAGAAAAATCTATAAATATATTATTGAGATAGTTTAGGCAAAAAGGAGTCGGAAAATGTTAGTTTTCGTTCATAAAATAACAAAATAAATTTTAAAATTCAATTCAACGTTACAAATACTTATATAATTATATTGTAATAAATTTATCATTGTAATTTAATAGTACCTACTCATTTATTAATTGTTTTCAATAATATTAATCATTTGTATATCTATCAATATTGGCAAAACATAGGGCAATACATATTTTTTATGATCTTTGTATGTAATTATTACTTATTTCACAAATAAATTATTCTTATTACTTATTTCGTCCCTTAGGAGCCGAGCAAAAAGAAAAAAAAATCTTAAAGAACGCTAAGCGAAAAGGAAGTTTGGCGTGGGCGGGCGATGCAATGCGACGCAGTGGGTCGGGGAAACAAAAAATTTCACGCGGGCGGAGTCGGGGAAACAAGAAATTTCACGTAGACTAAGTCGCGGGCATAGCATAGTCATTCATCAAGGTTACTCACTTCCATCTCCAGTCCGAAGTCCTGTACTAATCTAATGTACATCGTAGGCGTCCAGCCGTGCGCGCCTTCTATTAGGAAGCCGTCCGTCTGGCATTCTTTGTACAGTGGCTTCAAATTCGCGCCTGAAATGTGTGGGAGAGAATTTGAATGATGTGATCCGGGAGGCTTCAAACACTGAAATCTGAGATCAATGAATCTGGTAGCGTCGATTTAGTAATAAAGAACGTTAATTGATAAAATAAATGTTAGTCATTCATTATACAGGGTTGATTCCTGAGACGGGGCAGTAAGGGTCTCCTGAGACGGGGCAGTAAGGGAAGGTACGATAATTGTTGTAGCTACACTGCTACACGAAACGGTCCTAGGAGTCTGTCGTTAACTTTTTGAGCAATTTAAATCTGTATTTAAAAAAGAATGTAAAAAAAAGTAATGTCAACAAGAAATTGGGCAAGTTTCACAAAAACTTTTTGGTACATTCAATTCTGTTTCATATACCTAAAGATCAAAAAACTCTATCGGACCAGCTGAAGTTTGAGTACTTACTAGAAAAGTCACATTTCATACATTTCTTAGAACTCCAACTTAAGGGTTCCCATACCTCATAACGAAAAAAACGAAACTTTTATAGGATTACTAGTGTGTCTGTCTGTCCGTCTGTCACAGCCGATTTGTTGTTAGCACACATATGAATTTCTGTGACCCAAACACGAATGTGTAACGTAAATAAATGAATTTTGAATATGGTGTCCATTTTTGGGGGGAAAATAAGAAAATAAAAGTTTTTCAAACTGTACCGCATGTCAAATGTCAAAAACTGGTTATGGGGATTTCAAATATTATTTTTTATAATTTCAAAATAATTAGTTTTAAAGTTATTAAAGAACCCTTCATTATACGTGGTCCGACACGCCTACGACACGCATAAAAACCGGCCAAGCGCCGGTTTTTATGGTGGATAGACGCTGAAAAGAACTCAAGAAACTCAATACGGTACCCCTTGACTTTTTTAACAAGCACAGCACAAACAAAGGCTCCAGGTTGTTATGTTGTGTGGTACTACTCACTCTCAATACAAGCGTCGATGGTCTCAGCAGCCATGGCCCTGTACGTGGTCCACTTGCCACCAGCGATGGTGACGAGGCCGGCGGGCGACACGTGCACGATGTGGTTACGTGCGAGGGACTGCGTGTCGGGCTTGTTGGGGTCCGACACGAGCGGGCGGATGCCTGACCATGCTGACAGCACGTCGCCGCGACGTACTGGAATTATTTTAAGAGGATATTGTACATAGGCTGTGGTTTATATCTGTCTTACTACCAAATAGTGTTAAAAAATGTGTTTAACTTATTAATCGAAATGAACGTTAGACAAATAGTCCTGGGGGTCAACTATCGCCTTTTACAGCAGTATTGTTTTAATATTACATCAGTGTGAGAACGAGATGAAGCTGTACAGGGGATATAGCTCCATCTGTTTCCCATTGTGAAGCAATATTAAAATAATATTCCTATAAGAGGCGGTGGTTGGCCCCCTGATCTGAAATAATCAAATTTTTGAATTGCCATCAATTTTTAGTCCCTAATGTCAAACCGCCTTCTTTTTTTTTAACTTTAACCTTTTACATTCAAAATTCCACTAAAGGAAACTTGGCATATTATCATACATTTAAATTATAATAGCATTTAAATCTGAAATTTCAATTAAACATTTTACGAGTTTAATAAAAAATAATAGCACATTGTTCACCGAAGGGAGAAAGTGACCGATTACTAAGGTAGGTGTAGTTTGAGCCGAGGGCCTTAATACACAGGAGTTAGGAATTGCACTTTCTTCCGAGAGATACATAGTGCTTGAGATATACCAGCTACGAGGAAAATAATAGTATTTTTTAACATATAATACAAAGACCACAAGGTACTTGGCTTATATGTTTACACGTAAAACATTTTCAGAAAAAGAAGACGCATTTTTCTCACTTTTCAAAAGAAAGCTACCCGCGCGCGCGCGTTTTTCACTTGTTCATTATATATTATTTTTTAAATCAATATTCAGCAAAAGTATGTGGCCAGTATTATTTTGCGCTGATAAAAACTTCGTCTTTTGGCATTATACTATAATTAATTAGGTTAGCTACTGAATTGCTCTAAATGATAAAAAAAACTACAGCACGTTAACAATGGTGTAACGTTGAAAAAGTAAATTTTCATTTACTTTTCTGCCTGCTTAGCACATTATCATTGCATTTTCATACAGTTTTTCGACCTGCACATTTGTACAACAGTAATGACGTACATTCTTCCTCATTTTTCTAAAGTAATAAGGTACTTTCCGAGCAGGTATAATATAAAACAATATAACAGCCTAAGAGCAGTCACATATTCCTAAAATACTCAAGTCAATGTAGGTCAGACACATTATATTCGATACAAACCTTCAACATCCGGGTTCAAATAGTTCTTAACCTCAGTAAGAATGAAGAGGATCTCGTCCTCTGTCGGCTTGGGGTTGTGCGTGACCTTGCAGGGCAGATCGGTGGTGCCGGCAATGGTTCCCTTCAGCCACGGCAGGAAGAAGATGAC
Organism: Atethmia centrago; assembly: GCA_905333075.3. Taxonomy (NCBI): domain Eukaryota; kingdom Metazoa; phylum Arthropoda; class Insecta; order Lepidoptera; family Noctuidae; genus Atethmia; species Atethmia centrago. Next base: position 7,483,891 of record HG995375.1, read on the forward strand.
ACGGCCATCTGATGTCGCAGGGTCCAGGAGACCCATGTGTTCCGGACTGGAAACAGACATTACATTATTGCATTGAAAGTTTGTATGATGGAAAGTTTTTATCGCCGCGAAGAAATGAAGACACAAATTGAAATAGCAATTTTGCTTGGTCGTAGAAATAAATTAAGTGGCTGTACTTTCTCGAACGTATCCTGTCACACAAAAAAAATTCTAATCAGTCAAAATTGCTTGTCAAGCACTAAAAAATTATAATCTTGTCCAGTAATTTTGACCGTTTACGGGTCCCCCGTTAGGAATATGCGACCGAATTCGGTCGTAAAGCAATCGCTATGTATGTGGAGACTGCAGCCCCAGATAAACTCTCAGAACAACATAAATTAAATTACGACTACTAGCTAGTTGAAATCTAGGCAACCTATCGATCCTATCTTTCGGATTTCAAATAAATACAATATAAATTAACTTTGGATAAAAATAAATCTGTCTTTACGAAGACTAAGTATTTCAAGTTAAAGTTCCTAGATCAGTTTCGGGAAGTTTTTTAAACTCTCGCAAAAACCAAGTATTATATAAGTTTTAAAATAGTATCTCGTCCATCGTTACCGTGTTAGCCTCGACTATAAATAGTTCACCTCATTACCGCCCTTCAGCGTTGTAAGACACACAACCACAGATCACTTATATTCAAAGACGCACACATCGGTACTATAGACACTTCTATTAACGCACTGTACATAATTATTAAGACTATGGTATTGTATCGTAGTTTAATACTATGCATATATTATGAATAAATATTGATATTTGGAAATATTGTAAGTGTGTCTGCAAAACGGAATGACAGACCATTTGAATGGTGGCCTAATTTTAAATCCTAAACGAATGTACAGAAATGAATGACTGAACAAACGAAAAATCTAAAAATTATTCACTTAAGGCGCTGACAAGATCCAATTGGTCAAAAAAGGCTTCTCTTAAGAAAAAAATTACCAAATCTGTATAGTTTTTGGTAGCGGAAAAAATATATGTTAATTTTGAACATATTTCCCAGAACTTGGTTGTTACCAAAACACGTTTTGAAAAAAAATATCGATACAAACTAACGTTAAACTAACCTCTTACCTTGAGTTCTAATCCAAAATATCTGTATTAAATATCAACATACGTTACGTATTTAATTAATAACAAGAACGTCTTATTTGAATGCAGAACTTGGTTGTTTTTTATTTTCGATTACTCAACTCGATTTTGAGTAAATAAATAATTGCTTCATATTTTGTAATAAATTACAAGCGTTGTGTCATCGCGGTTCTCTTTCTTTTCTATGAAATCTAGCAGTGACCGCGGTATAGGTGTTGTCAGCGTCTTCGACGCCTAAAAGTGAACTCCAACGAATAGTTTCAGTAGTTGTAATAGCAAATTAGATAACAGCAACCTAATTACCTAACCCACTATCAATCACAATCTGAATGATTTTTAATTATATTGCTAATCTATTGCTTTAAATGTTCGAGAAATTTGTCTGCTCTACAACGTAAATAATGCAATGCATGTTGTTGAACTGTCAAAATGAAACCCATTGCTTCTGATGGTGTATTACGCAATTACCCCGCAGCAGGCTGAACATCATCATCTGCCTGCCTTTTTCCAACCACGTTGGGGTCGGCTTCCAGCCTAACCAGATGCAGCTGTACCAGTATTTTATCTGGAGCGACTGCCTATCTGACCTCCACAACCCAGTTACTGGGTAACACGATACCCCTTGGCAAAACTGGTTGACTTCCGGGCTTCTGACGACGGGTGTAACGACTGTCAAAGATCCACGAATGACAGCCGGGACAAACGGCTTAACGTGCTTTCCGAGGCACGCCACGAGGCAGGTCTTGGTATGTAAAGATGGTCACCCATCTACGTACCAATCGCGGCAAGCTTAGCTTAACCTGATCGATTGACCCGTGCGGCTGCTTTTATTTAGCCCCCCTCGCCCCCCATCATGTTCAGCAGGCTGAACATGACGCTTTCTATTTCTACGAAGAATAGACAAAGCTCTTTCTATACAAAGTGACATTTCGTTTCTCCATTCTTGACATCGCACCGAAGATTTCCTTCTACAGTCTTTCGTTTCTAACGATCGTTGTCTAGGTCCTTTTTTATGTAGAAGGATTCCTACGGTGCAATATCAAAAGTGGAGAAACGAAATGTCACTTTGTATAGAAAATACCATGTCTATTCTTCGTAGAAATAGAAAGCGTCATGCTAAGCCTGCTGGTCTGAAATCCGTTTTTCTTGCTATACCTATTGAAGAGATCACATAACATTACTCCATGCAAAAATATCTTATATTTTCATTAGTTTCTTCAATATTCTCCTACATCTCCACACAAGATATACCAACGATGATATTATTGAGTACCTATAATACCTGTAATATCCAGGCAATACAATGTGTACTCCGGGCGAGCGACAGCAGATTTCATCGACAAAGGAGTCGCCAATCTTGCAGATACTGGGACTAACACAGACTAACATAGGGCACATTACCTGTACCTAGTGAAATGATGGATGTAAGAACGTAAACGAAGTAGCAAGTGGCATTCTGTAGTTTCAGCCCACCCCCATTTGATAAAGGCGTGATATTATGTATGTATGTGTACCTGTAGTATCCAGGCAACACGATGTGTACTCCAGAGGAGGGACAGCAAATGTCCTTGACGGTGGAGTCGTCCATCTTGCGGATGCTGTCTGTGAAGGGGCCGGTCGCGTTAATGATGCACTTGGCTTTGATGTCCCATTCCTTGCCGGTCAGCTCGTCCTGAGGAAAATTTCAAGATATAATTCTTACTTTCTTCCATAAATTGTCCTTCTCTTGTTATGTTTAGTGGTGGTAGGAGATTCAAATAATAAGTGGCAATATTTTAATTGCATTCTGAAAAATTAAGAAGCCGACCAGCATCGCATAAAAGCTTGTGCAGACTGGGGCGATATCGCGGGCGCAACATGCATATTGCTGTCTGTCGCGCCCGCGATATCGTGCTAGTCTGAACGAGCATTTATGTAGTAATTTGGCAATTGAAATTACGTTTATTTTACGTTTTATACATTTCTTTTTACTTTTTTTACATGAAATTTAATTTTTATGAATTATCGGTTATTCTGGTATACATTTTACGTAACAATATTAATGTAGTAAGGAAAAAAATACAGTTAATTCTGAGCGTTTTTAGTAGTTTTATGGTTTTTAATGGGATTTTATTTATAAATCCACACATATTTAAAGATTCTGAGGCTACTATGAACTAAACCACTATTTAATCAAGAGATATTATTATACTATAATTATATATTTCATTTCGTTTGCTTATGGGCAGTAGTTCAATCGACGAGCTGAAAAAGGGCCGTCGCGCATATATGAAAAATTTTCTTTGGAATTTTGGCTTTATATAAATAGATTTAAAAAAAATGGGAAAAGGGAGATCGCTATAAAATAAACTAATAACTATTCTCCACCATTTAATAAGTAAAAGTTGTCGAAGTCTTACAGTTTCTCAGAATAATAAGTCAAAAGTTGGCCATTTAACGCAAAAATCATGGTCGAAAATATAATAGGCCTTTCAATGTCCGCAAAAGTGGTCTATTTATTAGCCTGCATGGCAGTACAGTATGGTCCGGTTGAGTAGTCACGACCTCTCTAGGTCAACTACGAGATGCCATACACAAAAATACAGTATGGCAGTCAGTGATACATGGGACGGCGCGGGGCTCCTTGCATTATTGCCTGGATTACCACTCGCCTACCTAGTGTCCACTACTTATGAAAACCTTTATGATAATAAATCCATGTTCTGCAGTAAACAATGGGTCACTTTTCCCCTTCTACACTGATAGCCCGTTATTTCTTGTTCAAACTAACCCCTTATTTCTATTGCAACCGTACACTGTCGTAGTTACCTTTAGCCTAGCCCCGCTGAGCTTGCCAGCCGTCTTGTACAGCTTGGAGACGCTGACATGGTTCGCGATGGTGGCGCCGTGACGGGCCGCGGTCAACGCTATCGCTAGGTTCATACGTGCGTCGTCTTGTTGGCCTGTAGACAAAAAAATATTAAATTAAATAATGTTTTGAGCGAAAATTGCGTAGGTATATAATTCAAATTCTACATTTTTAATAAATCTTAAGGTACCTTTATAGTTAAAATTAATATACATAACATAAACATAACGCCTTGTTTCTCCAAAGGGTTGGGCAGAGGTGTACCTGTAGTACACCCACATTTCGCCAGTTATTTTTAAGGCCCTTAGGGGGCGAGCTTATTGCCATCAACCGGGCACAAATCCAAGACTCAGGGCTGCTACTGAGAAATTCCAGATAGAAAAACCCAATAACACTTTTCTCGACCCGGGAATCGAACCCAGGACCTCACGCTCAGCAGTAGCGCTTACGACCATTAAACCAACGAGGCAGTACAATTAATATAACTTATCTAAAATATACATTCACAATAACATGACTATGGTTACACCTCTATCTAAGTGCTCATATACACTAGCGGCACGTTGCCAACGGCAGAGGCCGCTCGTGTTTTTTTTTTTTTTTGATATTGGCATCTCGTAGTTGACCTTGAGAGTTCGTGACTACTCAAACGGACTTTCCTGTGGCTGCCTTAAGCGAACTCAAAGCCTCCAGCCAGGGGCGAATAACTTACATAACTAAGCGACTGCACGCTAAGGGCACCCCCTGCGGGGTACGGACCTCAGCTTAGGGCGTCGCTGGGGGGAGGACAGCAAGGTGGAACAGGCTGGATCTGATCAGAATTATTATTATTCGGGGAATTTAAAACTACAGGCTCAGCTGCGGCGCGGGCTGGCACTTCGTCGAGCAATGGTCGGGGGGGACAATTACGTCGGGGTTTACGAGGCCGCTCGTGTACCTGACTCCTGAGCACGTACTCATATACACGAGCGGCACGTTATCGACGAAGCTGCTGACGCATCGACGGCTGCAGATGGACGCGTGCCGACTGCAGTTGCCTCTACCGCTGCTGGCGCGTGCCGCTCGTGTATATGAGCCTTACTCTTCGGAGAATACAGCCGTGATGTTAATTTATGTAAATTACTACAGTTTATCTGATAAAAGATCAGGCACAGAATAATAGCACTTATTTATTGGAAAGAACGTTAGGTATTTCTTAAAAAGTTTTTCTAAAATAATAGTCAAAGTAAAATTATTTATTTCAAATAAGCACATAAAAGGCACTTTTGAACGTCAACATTTACAAAAAAAATAGAATTGATTCTAGTTGCCCCTTCCAAAGTTAGTTTAGTATGGAGAAGAATGAAACTCCACCGTTAAAGCTCCTACATACTGGCGCGACTTGTCGCGCGACGCGACGCGACTCAAAGACACCGCGTGTAGCGCTACAAGCGGTGCCTTTGTGTCAGACGCGTCGCGCGACAAGTCGCGCCAGTATGTAGCCTTTACTCTTTTAAAATGTTTTACATAATTTTGAATAGGTACAATATAGTTTTTCTTTAATAATGTTGAGCATCATAATATATGTTCCCGTGTTGCACGTGTTGCCAGGGGCCTCGGTATCCCTTTCGGACTTTCCCGCGACCCCGGCCGAAATAAACCATACTGCGTTTCATGATTTAAAACTAAGTCCAGGTTTTAGTATTACAGATATTAATAATTTTATAGCTGGAAAATGTATTAATCTAGAATCTAATCAATTATTATCCACAATATTTCTAGCTCTCTTGATGCAATTTTCTATTTTACTTCGTAAGACTGTTTACATTTAAAACTAAGCTATTTATAGTAGTTGTAATCTTCAACGTGATATAAGTCAAGCCGCAAAGTACTTATAATAAATACTTCCTTGTTTATTTCGTAGCTAGATGATTTATTATAAAATAATATTATACTGGAAGGCAGTCGCTTACAGATTATATCGTGGTAGGTATTATTTTTATTAAAAAAAAACGCGCCACCTATTCTGCGCGTAGTGTTTCTGTCATTTCAGTTAAAAATACCCAGCCGTTGTAGATTAAATGATTCTAAACGTACACACGACGACACATTATAAAGCTATACATTTACATTATAATAATTATGTCAAACTGACCTATCATTGGACCGAAATCGAATTATAATGCGATGTCAGCTTGTACTATTATTTTATTATTAAATTGATCCGTTTTTTTTTTGGGTGGGAAATCATCAAATAACTTCTCCCGCTCTGGGCGGGGCGGGAGGGTGTGTCAGACTCTTACTGACTAAAACCCACCCGTATTCCTTCCGTTGCTTGTGTAGCCAGGGGCCTCGGTAACCTTTTAGTACCTTCCCGCGACCCCGGCAGGCATCGGCCCTAGTGGACCCCTATACTTGTGCTGACGACATCTCTTTGAGGCGCGCGTGGAATACAACGCGCCATCAACCCGGGCCTGGTCCTTACCGGACGGTGAGCTACCCATTGCTCACCGTCTGCAAGCCCGCGCCTACGGTGGCCGGAAATCCGCCCGGGATTCCCGACGCCCAGGGCGTCTCCTGCGGCGGCTAGGGGCGAGAGGGCACGAAATTTGCCTTTCCTTCAACCGTCCCGCCTCCTCCTTCGCGAGCATTACTGCTTCGCAGAAGGAGGTGACGGCTGCTCATGCCCCCATTATTATATCTCTGGAGACTCATTTCATTTTTTTTTGCACGACTTTCACTGATAGAAAATGCTACACATTCATTATTACATTCCCGAGTATCATAGGAAACTTTTTACGTAAAAAAAATGCACGGTTTCTCTGTGAATCTCTTGATTACCGCTAGGCTAGTTAACCGACAGGTCCACTCAATCTGTGTGGTTCTTTATTCAAAAGACCATTGCAGGCACCAATTTACACAGCCTTCACATGATCTGACCAAGATTATGTCTGGACTTTAAAAGAGACTGTCACCTCTGAGTTTGTTGCGGCCTCTCTTCTCACAGTATTCAGATAGGAAACGCCGACCTCATCTAGTTTTAAAAATATGATTTACGTGTAAAAGTGTTTAGACAAACCTATTTACAGAAATAAAATCATGTATCGTTAACCTTTTGACCGACACAGACAAGTATAGATGACAGACCAAAATGTGCCCACCGCGTCACGGTCACAACTACATGACAGATTTTAAGGAATAATTCGTAGCTTGGCGCCGAGGGCACGTATTTGCTTTTTTGACGTGGCGCTGAAAGGGTTAACCGATAAGCTGAGACTTACCATCATAATACACGATGCCTCCACACAGGTTGTCAGACTTCAACATGGGGAACAATTCGAGGGTGTTCTTCTTAGACAAGTAGTAAGAACTCTTGACGTTCCTGTCGCCCGCCACCACGTCGTACATCTTGATACCAAACCAGTAGTATGGGACTTGCCACCATCTGGGAATTAGAATTATTGATGAGTAGGTAACTTGGTAGAGTTCAGCATTAGATTGAGAATCTAATAAACTAATCTAAAAATAACATCGACTCGAAAAGAAGAAAAAGAAGCAGAGATTAAAAAGCAGTACAGAAAAAACATGGTTATCAATTAGTGGGGGTTGATTGACTTGCTAATTGGCGAAAAGATACAAATTTAGGCCACTGGTATACGATAAATAAATAACAATTTATGGCGAAGCAAATAACATACGTTCTGTGCGTTGCGGATTATCCATATTCTACGTAAAGGCTCAAAAGATCTTTGAATCGTAGAATGCAAATGGTTCAGAACAGTTTAAAATTATCAAAGTTTGTGGGAGAGCCCTGCGTGTCATAGCATTGGAATTTTGGCTCATTCGACGGTAAACAGATATAGTGCCAAAATATTGATTGTAAACAAAGCAAACCCCAAATACGGCGGGACAGAGGTCAAGCTATAATAACGCACCATATAGTGCCAAGTTATTCAACTGATCAATAAACAAATTGCATTTTAATATCCACTCGTGTCCATTGGGTGCCACAAAATGCATGCGGTCTTAAACATCAAAAGCATCGTTAGCATTTGAAACGACACAAAATTAGAAATTACGTATACAGGTTGAAATTGAAAACTTGCGACAAACTGAAATGGGACATTGTATACATCATTATTAACAACTTTTACTAAGGGACCAAAGCTGTAATCCCAAAAAAAAAAAATCTGCTTTTCCTACATTTTGATGAGGTATTGCGAACATAAATGTAGGGGACAGCAGTTTTTTTTTTGGGATTGTAGCTTTGGTCCCTTAGTAAAAGTTGTTCATAATGATGAGTACAATCTCCCATTTCGATTTGTCGCATGTTTTCAATGTCACCCTGATACTCGTATTTACCGAGAACATTGGGAATGAAACAACAATGTTTCAAGCACGTTTAGCAAGTACAAGTCGTTTTCCTTTTTTTACTAACAACTTGGCCAGGCCCGGGACACGGGTCGATCGAAGGTTAAGCTACACTTGCTGCGGTCGATTCGTGGATGGGTGACCATTCATTATATATCGACACTCAAAACAGCCGTTGGTCCCGGCTGTCATTCGTAGATCTTTGAAAGTCGTTACGGGTACTCAGAAGCGTATCGTGTTACCCAGTAACTGGGTTGTGGAGGTCAGATAGGCAGTCGTTCCATGTAATATATTGGTATCCAGCTGCAACTGGTTAGACTGGTAGCCGACCCCTACATGTTGGAAAAGGCTAGGCAGATAATGAACTTGACCAGGGGGGGTAACCATCACCTCCGTGAGAAAGTGATGGAGCTATACAGGACTCTGGACACTGTAAAGTAATATTATAATAAAACTGCTTTATGAGGTGATGGTTACCCCCCAGGCCTGATTATGTGTCAAAGTATCATAACATCGGATTTGTATTATTCGAAAGGATAGCTAGAGCTGTATACACGGAATAAAAAAAAACAATGGTTTTTCTATTCCATGGCTGTATAGTACACGGACACCAACATTTTGGCAGTTATACTATAATACTCATATAATAGGGCCGAGCCATTAACCAGGCACAAACGTCTACTGAGGCCCCTAATGGAAAAAACCGAATAACACTTTGCCCGACCCGTGTGTCGAACCTAGAACCCCACGCAACGACGTAGTCAAATTGTCCAGTGTTCCTAATATTATTTAATTTATAGCTATAATTTGCACCAACTCACTTATAAACAGGCAACAAAATAGGTAGGGGTCGTGTCAAATGCGGTGCCACCTCTAACATATTCGCTCGCTCATGCAAAGCCTCCTTCACCATCTTATACTGATCATAGTCCAGTTGCATGATGGCCTTCTGAAGGTACCGCACTCCTCCGTGGATCAGCTTTGTGCTGCGACTTGATGTGCCGCTGGCGAAGTCGTCAGCTTCGACCAGGGCTGTGCGGAGACCTGAAATGTGGAAGATGGTTTAATAAGCTGTATATCGTCGCTGTGCAGTGAAATACCTCGTAAAGAGAACATTTTTTTTTTTGTGGGGTAGAAGACTCCTTTCTGCATATTAGAACAAACATTTCAAAATAAACCGCCTCTGTAGTCTAGTGGTAAGACCACCTGTCTCTGACCGAGCAGTCCCGGGTTGATTCCCAGCGGGGGCAAAATTTTCTGCCCAGTTTGGTTGGTAGTAGGGCTTCTTCTAAGTCCGCCTGGCTAGCTATCCATCCACCATCTTATCGAAATCTGTCGCCATAACAACAATGTTAAAAGCATTGTTGTGTTTCGGCAGTTAGAGGTAAGATAGCCAGTTCCTCTGTGGTTGAGGATTCCGGGTGAAGCTCGTTTCACCTTCAGGTGAGATGAAGGCCAAAAGCTTCCCCATTGTAGAGAACATGTTTTTCAACTAAATGTTTAGTTTGTTCTTGAAATAAATTCATCCGAACTATTATTTTCGTTATTTTCATAGCATTATGTCCTACGCTATTCTGCTGTGGGGCAAAGCCGCTGACATTCGAAATATATTTGTTCTTCAAAAACGAGCTGTTTGAGCAATTTACCAGCTCGGTGCCAGAGTTTCTCTGAGAGATTTTTTTAAAGATATTAGTATTCTCATGCACGGTGGCATCTTAATTCCCGACCCGATCATTGTGCGTGATCCGACACGCACTTGGGCGGTTCATTAAATGAAATAGACAATGGTGCCGATTCCCTTGTTCACAAACTAAACTAAATTTAAGTTCAGTGCATTTTTTTTCTTTCTATTTCATTAAGAAGAGGACAGAAGATAAACTTTAGTTTAATCTTGTCAAATTAATCAGCGCCTGTCACTACTAGACGTGATTAAAAACTTGCCTACTAAAATTACGTCAATTTACGTCAAGTGCTGATTAATTTGACAGGACTAAACTAAAATGTATCTTCTGTCCTTTTCTTCATGAAATTGAAAGAAAAAGATGCACTGAACTTCAATTTAGTTTAGTTTGTGAACAAGGGAATGCCGACCAATGATTCGATTTCTTACTCTACTGTCATACAAAAAGATGATTATACCTAACTCAATAATGCACATGACTATTAGGTAAGCAATAAGAAAGATGTTTAATTATCCATCTACTCGGCCTAACTCATAAAACGTAGTAGTGGTCTCTATATGGTAGTCAATTGGACCATTCTGATTGTTGTATACGCTGTACAAATAGCGATAGTATGAAAGTTCAATTCAACAGTTCAACATTCCAATTTACGCAGTAAAACTGTTACTTATGTTCACCGGACGCCTCCAAAGATGCCTTGATCCAAATCATTGGAGACCCTCCTTCGACCCGGATGTCATAAATGGGTCCGACTTGCAAGGTGAACAATCTGCTTACGTTTCAAGCTTGTTCGCTTCCAACGGTCACATCTAGTAGTAGATAAGGGTTATAGTTGCTTACCTCTCGTACACCCATCCAGAGCGCATCCCACGCCAGTGGCGTCTTCACCAACTATGAGGATGTCAAAGTTGTATCCTGCTTGTAAGGAGGCTACTTGATGGTCGCTTCTAACGCTCTTATCTTGTAGTTGGTAAGGGTTATAGTTCCTTACCTCTTGTGCACGTATCCAGATCGCACCCCACGCCAGTGGCGCCTCCACCAACAGTGAGGATGTCGAAGTTGTATCCTGCTTATAAGGTGCCTACTTGATGGTCGCTTCTAACGCTCTTATCTAGTAGTAGGTAAGAGTTCCTTACCTCTTGTGCACGCATCCAGAGCGCAACCCAAGCCAGTGGCGCCTCAACCAGCAGTGAGGATGTCGAAGGTGTATCCTGCTTATAAGGAGGCTACCTGATGGTCGCTTCTAACGCTCTTATCTAGTAGTAGGTAAGAGTTCCTTACCTCTTGTGCACGCATCTAGAGCGCATCCCACGCCAGTGGCGCCTCCACCAACTATGAGGATGTCGAAGTCGTGTCCTGCTTGTAGGGAAGCAACCTGATGGTCGCGCGTGGGTAGAGGCCGCTTCTTGCGCGCTGTTGTTGCTTTTACCGTTGACGGTCTGTACCATTCCTTTAGACGTAAAGACACGAATTAAATATCAGATGACGTTTTTTTTTTTGGGTGGGAAATTATCAAACATTATTTTGCTTTCGTTGCCTGTGTTGCCAGAGGCCACGGTATCTCATTCGGACTTCCCCGCGACCCCGGTAGGCATAGGCCCTAGCGGACCCCTACACTTGTGCTGACATCTCTTTGAGGCGCGCGTGGACCACAACGCGCCGTCGTCGACCCGTGCCTGGTCCTTACCGGACGGCGTGCAATGGGTAGCTATTGCTCACCGTCCGCAAGCCCGCGCCTACGGTGGCCGAGAATCGGCCTGGGATTCCCGACGTCCAGATCCACTCCTGCGGTGGCTAGGGGCGTGAAGGCGTGAAGTTAAATATCAGATGACCTAGAGGTGGGTGTAAATGGTCTCTAGTTTAAAACGTGTCTGTGCACTTTCTTTCTAGTTTTGAGTTTCCTCAGTTACGACCAAGATTACCAGTTGAAGGTTCCGTACCTCAAAAGGAAAAAACGGAACTCGGATCACTCGTGTGTCTGTCTGTCTGTGCGTCTGTCATAGCCGATTTGCTCCGAATCTACTGGATGGATTAAGTTGAAATTTAGTACACATATGAATTTCTGTGACCTAAACACGAACGTGTAACGTAAATAAATGAATTTTGAATACGGGGTTCACTTTACGGGGAAAAAATTAAACTTGAAAAAAAAAATATTGCAAACCTTGTGACATATTAAATGAAAGAAGTTGTTACGAGGATTTACATATTTTTAATAATTTTAAAACAATTAGTTATAAAGTTATTAAAGAAAATTTATGAAAATGGACCATTCCCCCTTATCTCTGAAACAGAATAGCCAAAAAAAAGTCTCTTAAAATAACATGGTATATATATCAAGTATATATATATACCATATAAGTATATATATCCCAGCTACGGAAACCTTCATTGTGCGTGGTCCGACACGCACTTGGCCGGTGTTTAAGCAAGGCCCTGCTTGTGGTCTCAGGGTCCCGGGTCCTACTGTATGCCTTGTCATGTGTGATTGAGTATGTTTTAATTAAACTACGTTTCACTAGGGACCTGCCAGCTCCATGGACAGAAACCTTATCAAAGCTACCAAAAATACGTATCTTATCACTAAATAATCCGAATCTATCGGTTGCTACACATGGCTGATATTAAAACCGGCGAAAGGAAAAGCCGCGTTATCTGGAGGACCAGATAATGCCGGGTTTCCTCGGTACCTACCACTGGTGAGTCATCGGCTGCTACGGCCCACGCGGTCAGGGCTGCGCCTGCGACGCCTGCCGCGCCGCCAATCAGCAATCTTCTGCGAGACATTATTCTGAAAGAAAAAAAGTATTATAATGAGTAGGTATGGTCAATGGGATTTCCCGTATTCAGGAAAATGTTACAAGTACCTTTTTGAAATACATGTGTGTGATCACACAAAACAAGGTAAACAAACGAGTAACAGGGTAAATTCTTCGCAGTTGACAATTTCTATTTTAGTCCTTTTTCCCTTAATAATAATGGTCAGGTAATCAGTTTACCAGTGCCGCAACTTGTTATTGTAAATTACTCAAATGTCCTATGATGAATTTTCATAAATATGTATCTGCTTATGAAATTATTATTTTAAAAACAAACCTCAGATTTATAATAAGTACAAGGGACACCTTGCAAAAACGACAGTTTTGCATCCTCGTCAAATTCAAAGAGATAACTATGCTAATGATTCTCGACACGAATCAATAATAAATTAAGTAGGTAGATAATTTTTTTTCTAATTTTCGGAAATCGGCATGTGTGGGTGGGACATATATGATAAAACGTGGCCCGTGTGATACCGCACTGTTAACTGCCCTTTTACACACACTACCGCACACGCAATCGCGCATCATCTTTCGATTTTACCCGGTCCGTGTTTTGATTGACTAATTTGACCATAGTTAGACATATACCCCGCGGACTTTCTTGTGGGTAATGATGAGTAGGTACTATAAACAAGTAGTACATTATTTTTATGTAGTAGGTATATTAATAGTTTTTGCAGCGCACGCTAAATAGTGGCTTTTATAGCAAATGTTTGATACCTTGGGTGACGTTATAGTAATATTAGTAGGAATCTCTATTAAAAAAAAATAGCGGCCTTCCTGATAATGTAGCTTTCAATTGGTGAAAAAATGTCGGTCCAGTAGTTTCGGACCTTATTCGATACAAACAAACAAACAAAAAAGTCTTTCCTCTTTACAATATTAGTTCCTTTCGAGAAAACACCTTCAAGAAAATTGCTCACTTAACTTTACTGAAATACGACTCATGCATGGCTGCATATGTCTGAACACAAAACAATAGTGAAGTGTTTATGTAACACCATCATTTGATAGTAATTAACATGACCTTCTGTTATAATATACATAGTTCATAGTTGTTGAAATAACAACACGCTATGTAGATATTATTATAAACTACCGCGATTAGTTGCCTACAGAGGGCGTTTCAAGGTTGGTTAGAGAGATTTCGTGCAGTTTTAAGGCTCCTACATACTGGCGCGACTTGTCGCGCGACGCGTCGCGACACAAAGGCACCGCTTGTAGCGCTACACGCGGTGTCTTTGTGTCGCGACGCGTCGCGCGACAAGTCGCGCCAGTATGTAGGAGCCTTTAATATAGCCATGCCCTGAAAATGTACCTACTGGAGTGTAATGACATTTACAATTTTAGGATGAGGGGTTGGGGTTGATACCAGCCTCCGTAAATACTCCATGCCCGCACATTGTTGAAATAAAAATATCTTACCTCACTTTATATGTATTCTCACATAATTAACTACTCACGATAAGTAGAGACTTTATAATTTAATACTGAATTTACTTGTTTCCAATATTGGTTTACAAAAGCGATATTGGTAATGAAAAGCCAAGGATTTCCTAACATAACACATACGGGTTTTTAGGTTTATAAAAATGATGTAGGGGAAAGGAAGGTAAGACGGCCACCTGAATAATTTTGAAAGGGATAACGCTATCTCTGAATGGGTAGTGTCATGAGGAAGCCCTTAATGCTCACTCTCTTGGTCAGGGTACTCAACGCCGTCGTCCACATGAGCACTGTTTGAGCAAGGAAAGTTTGTTGTTCCATGTTTTGATAATCGGGTTGGCGATTTGTAATCGACCTACAGTTTGCTTTGGCTCAGGATAATTATGTCTTGGCGTGTATGCAGTGACTTGTGATTGAACTAATATCAAACTGTGTGGACGATAGCGATACGCATTAACTAGAACTTAAGTGTTTGATTTGGTTATTTGGTTTGGTTGTTTGGTGGTTTGGTATGGTTTATGCCAAAAGGCAAAACGGACCGGACGAATAGCAAGAGACAAAAAAAAATCATTAGGTGACATCAGAGGACCAAAAACTTCTAAGGGAAAACAAGACAGAAGAGTGATAAAAGAGATTTAAAAGAAAAATATACTGTATTCAGTTTTTCCGACGATGAAAACTTGTTTTCAGAATCAAGTGGGGTATACGTGAAAAGTCCAGATTTACGACTATGGGTACATTGTGCTTGCGCTGGTTGTGACGAAGATGATGAGGAGGTAGTGTTTCTCTGTGAACAAAATTTACAGCTTTTTTATGAAAGCCCATTTTGCCTTCCGGTGTGGTCCGTTTTACCTCGATTATGAAGGTAAAGCAGATCAATTTGCGGTTTTCGAAATCATCGAATAGGTATCTTAATTATTCATGAATATATTTAAGTCTAATTAATAAGTAACTTAGAGTAAAGGTTATTGATCAGTTAAACTCTAGAAAATTTTGAATAAAATAAATATTTTTTTTTCTACATTAGTTCTTGCTTAAGTGGTCCGTTCTGTCGTCCCTTCCCCTCAGTAGGTTTTATTTGTTCTAGGCTTATGGCCTGTGGGCCAAACGTAGACAATCCCTACACTGACTAAAAATATTGGTAGTGTCTGGAATTTCGTCACGTAAGTAGACACTACTCATCGGTTATCGTTTATCATAATCAGTCAACACACGGAATTATAATTCGTTATATTTTACTTACGTCAGACGATTTTGCAAACGATTTTTACTTATTCATCATGATTGTTGCTGAGGGTAAAGGCTCGTACACTCGACTGGGGCGACAGCGCGCGCGCGACAGACATGTTGCTGCCTGTCACGCCCAGGATATCGCGCTAGTCTGTACGAGCCTTTACCCTCTCGACAGACGTAGAAAATGAGACCTTGCAGCTCGCTACGATACCTAAAATTGCTTAGCATGATCCTCCGTTATATCTAAAACACTGCAGCATTCATTTTGAAATAAATATATAATGGTAGAGTTGAGGATTAATGTTAAGTACTAGGTATGTTTGACAAAAACACGATTCCATAAAATTTTCTCGTCCGAAAATAATACAAAGTTACCTCCAAACCAATAGTATTTAAAAAAATACTTCAATTAGATCATGGACCTTTGCATAATAACTGAACTAAATATAAAGCAAATACTATGTTTTTATCTTCATTTTCAATTAAGTACCATTTGTTTCACCGTAAAAAGAAATTAGAATTACCTAAACTATCGGCGCCTTGGAGCCTTTCCCCCTGCCGCCCTGTCTCGCTTGCTCGTGAGTAACCGCGAGCAGTAGTGTGCGAGCGAGATAAAATGTGAGCTGGCATTGAGGTACCTATGGACTTTTTAGGTCGATTCATCGTGGAATGGTAATGTAACATCTTATTAGTCAAACGCATTTCCATGGGGGGAACCTTCGCAATTTCCTGAATCCATACTCCTCATCTTTATTGAAAACTAAAAGTGAAATAGTTGTGATTAAAAAAAAATCACGGCTATTATTATGAAGGGATATTCGACAAAGCTGTTATTTTGCCACAGTTAACACCTGATTAAGATAACATATTTATAATTATATTGTATGTTACGTTACGATCAAACATGCGTTAGACGATATTGATAGATATCTATCACGAAGCGATCACGCGTGGAAGGCACAGCGTCTGTGCATGGCGCCTCGCGCCACGCCGTGATAATACCCCTACTTACATGATACTAAGCTAATCAGATAGTAATGCTGTCTATTCGTTAAGTTCCTAATAAAATATAATAAAAAGACAAGTTGATTGACGGTGTTGCCGTGTGCATCACATGAAGGTTCGGCCGCCAACGTGAAGTGCAAACTCGAAGCTCGTTTGCACACCGTGTCAAACGCCTTGAAGAAAAACAAAAAGCGTTTAAATTAGGTACATAAATATCCGATAGTTAATGATAAGAACCGATTCATAGAAAATATACGAGTAGTAGTTAGTTAAGAGGATCCTGGGGCTAGATTTAATCCTTAGAGGACAGGCATCCGGATTACCTATGTTAGGTTGTGTTTGAGAATTTCGTGCCCTCACGCTCCTAGCCGCCGCAGCAGAGGCTGATTGCCGGCCACCGTAGGCGCGGGCTTGCGGACGGTGAGCAATGGGTAGCTCGCCGTCCCATAAGGACCCAGGCCCAGGTCGACGGCGCGTTATGTTTCACGCGTGCCTCAAAGAGATGTCAGCACAACTGTAGGGGTCCGCTAGGGCCGCTGCCTGGCGGGGTCGTGGGAAAGTCCGAAAGGGATACCGTGGCCTCCGGCAACACACAGGCAACGGAAGGAACATGGGTAGGTCACGTAAGGTTTTAGTCAGTAAGAGTCTGACACACCGTCCCGCTCCGCCCAGAGCGGGAGAAGTTATTTCATAATTTCCCAGCCAAAAAAAAAGGTTGTGCAGCACTGACTGTGTGAGCAGGACTGACTGGACTCTCGGCTTATGACATGGAATCTAATACCGATACTGACTGACTATCTGTGTAGGTAGGTATGACAATTAACAATCCTTAATGCCATGGAACCATGGGTAATTAAAATTAACCACAGACCCGGTAATGGGTCGCCCTACCGCACCGGGACCACGGGTAACGAGTGTTATAACCTCCTAGTATCCTTGAATTGACCCCAAGAGATTAGAGGTGCTATGGATTTTTTCCCTCACACACGGTCGCGGCCTTTAAAAATATTCAGTCATCTCGCTATTCATACTTTAATGTGTTCCAAATTATTCATGATTCATGTCTTATCAAATGACTTAACAAATCGTAACCAACCATACACGTAAAACATGACGCCATCCGTATTACAGATATACCTCGTATTGTATATAGAGATCACCTGTAGGTATATCGAGTATATGCTTGTGCAGATAAAGGATCCGTTTCCTGCGCTATGATTGCAGCCGTTTCCCGTTTGAATGCAATATCCAAGCGAACAATTTTGCTTGTAGACCTGCTTAGAAAATGCTACCTATCATTCTATTCTACTACTAAGTAGATCTAGCTAGTCTGAGCCAGCCTTGCTTTAGATTATATTATCTACTATAAAAAGCTGTACGATAATTAGCGTTATGCAGACTGTCGATCCATGATCATTCTGATTGATAAAACTATTAACAATTGAAAGTGCCTGTGTCCGAGCGGAAAGTTGTTGTATCTTCCTACCTACTCATTAACTACATGTCAAAGCTATCAGCTATTATACAACACTTAAGTTTATTAGCTATCGCCACATCAAAGCTCCTACATACTGCCGCGATAGCCTACATACTGGCGTGTAGCGCTACAAGCGGTGCCTTTGTGTCGCGACGCGTCGCGCGACAAGTCGCGCCAGTATGTAGGAGCCTTTACGCTTTGTTTTCTCAATAAAAACAATAGTACCTATGCCGGTTTCATACCTTATTTCTACTCGATACCTAGGTATATCGAATCGATGTCACACCGATTCCTGAAACACTCAACTTTATTACTTGAGAAGTCAACGTCTTGAAACGCTTGTCGGTTTGTTTTTATTTTAAAACACTTAATTTTTATGACTTGTTACGTTTATTTATATTGTAAAAGTACGCTTGTTGCTAACAGTACCTAGGTATTGAATGGGGACAGGCGCGAGGCCTGAATTTTAATGAAGACCTTGTAACCATGAGACTATTAGATTGACTTACGGGGCTATAAATCGAACGTAAAATTGCTAGGGTTATGATTTTCTGTGCACATAGTAACTAGGTATTCCCTGGAAAAGATTGGCATGAGACAGGAAAGAATGGCGTAAAAGGGAGTAAACTAAAGCTCTGCAGTAGAACAACGTGGAATGCTGATCCCGCTCGTAGAAGATGGCGTTCGGAGGCAACCACCGCGACGACGCCTAACACGCCGAAAACCCCGCCTGGAACTTTTAAGGCAAGGCAGGATTGAATTTGGCATCACGGGCGCACAGAGTGGGGACTCTGTCCGCCTACTGATTAACCTCAGGGAAGACGGCGCACAGTGGGTTAGGTTTCGGGAGATCCCTTTACAGTCTCCCCAGTGATGTGCGCTAACAGGCGTTGCGCAGAGGGGGGTTTAGGATCGGTATGTTACCACTTCCATGTGCATATGGTGACCACCGAGGTGGATTTGGTGAGGTAAAAATCCCACACTTTCCGGTCTCATATCCAAAGGAAGGGCGCCTTTTGAAGGTTTCCTCGAAAAAAAAAAGAAAGGACGACGTGGAATGCGGCTTTAGATAATGATGATAGTACGAGTAACAGAGACTAGGTACTTAGTAGTAATTTGAATGTTATGTCCGAATATATAATATTAGGGAAGAGTCAACATTACCATAAGTAAAGATATCTCGTAATACCTGATTAGAAACGGGATAAGTACAAAAAAGCATTTCCCAATCGTGTTATGTTAGTGATTCTGGGCCCTATCAGAATACCAGCGCTGCGACACTTATTTCTTAAGTACTGCAGCATTATGCTGAGATAGGAGCCTTTTGGCCTCGTACAGGACTTTGTTTTATTTTAATTTGTTTTTGTTTTTTTTTTATGTTTCTATGAGTGTGTTTTAGTTTAATATGTGATCTCCTGTGCGAGTCCCAATAAATACTTTTTCTTTCTTTCTGGCTCGTGCGTGCGAAGTACCGTAAGTTTGTTGGTTGTAAGCATATCATATAGGACTGGAGTTGCCTAGTATGGCGTTATTGTAAATAACATAGGTAGGTACTTATTTATGTCCTCCTTTGTCCCAGCACGATCTCTTTTCTCTTTTTGTTAGATATTGCCAAAATGTGCCTTTAAAATAGAATTGGTCTTAAGCCAATCTTATGAAAGTAGCTACCTGTGAACGCTTAAATACAATCTCACAGTTAGGGAGACAGTTATTTAACAAGGCAGTTATCGACCTTACTCTTTACTGGTAAAAAATAATGACACACCTACTTGCAAAACTTCTGAATATTTTTAGCTACATAACCAGGAACAAACCGCATATTTCTACATTACAGGAATGCCAAAGACAGATAACGTTACGCGGTCACGGCCGAACGGTTATTTACGGTAAGAATCGATCTTAAAGAACACGAAAGCAATCTTGTATAATAATAAACGTGGAATAAAACAATTACGACGGTTGACGCCTGGAGGACTGGACACAAAGACAGGATGTGGTAATTTTTTCCTTAGTAAGAGATAAAGTAACATTTATCTTCAGACGGGTAATTAGTCAAACAAACTGAACGCACTAAGGATTTGCCACTATTCGTTTTTGTTTGTTTTCTTATTATCCAGGTAAGTATCAAATAATCAAGCAAAATTAGAAAGGGCTTAAGATAGATCCTTGTGGAACTCCTTCTGTGAAAGGTCTGGTATACGCCTACTACCGTACAAACCATAGAGATTGCGCCCTTACCGTTGTTCGTGTATTTTATTAACACCTCAGTCCCATGTTTTGCCTCTAAAAAGAAGTACATTACCAAATTATATTTTTAGACCAAGTCAAATGCATTACTTACCTAGTTCAAATGTTTTTCTCTCAAAATTAAATAATGTGTAGATTTAGATGACTAAAGCCACAGTCGAAGAGCATGAGTACACCCAAGGGTTCTGGTTAGTTTTGTTTTATTACATTTTTAACGAATCTCTCGCAAAATAATTATAAAGTAGTTCACTCGACGTGACTTTTTTGAGAGTTCCCTGAAATAACATCGACATTTCTATACTTGACTCTTTGAATTATCTGTTCTTTTTTCTTATTTTCGTCTAAATTTATTATGAAGTCGTTCAGTTTATTATGTACTAGCTTTATCCTGCCCGGCTTCGCATGGGTAGCACTAAGTATCTACCCTACCTTTCCTACCTACCCTACTTAGAAAAAAGGTATCAATTTTTATTGTATTTATGGCAGATTTTTTCCTACTTACTTGTCACTTATCAGTATATTTTAGACAGTTCACACAATATCTCTATAAATTATAGCCTATGTGTTATTCTAATGTGTAAGGTACATTATTGTAAAGTTTCATTAAAATCCATTCTATGCGTGAAAGTGTTAGAAACATCCATACAAATCTTCGCATTTATAATATTAGTAGGATAGTTTCAGAAAACTTTAACGTAAAATGCATCAAAGGGTACAATTTATGCGTATAATTTATAATTAGTCACTACTCACTATCCTGTAAAATAAAGATAAGACAGTTTATAAGGATACAATACGGTATAAGATTGTTAACAATGATAAGTTGATAACTCTTGCTAATAATACATTGTATGTGAGCATCGTAACGTAACGTATCGTGATTAAATTCTTCAAAAAATTCTATCTACGCTTGTAAAAGACAATTTCATGAGTAGATTGATTAACTCAGCCTATAGATTGTAATGAAATTTTACTGCATGGAATCAGTCTTGTGGGAATTTAAAATATCTAGTTGATTTAAATCTCATTTCCAATCTGATACAAAAGCAATACTAGAAGAACAGTCCAGGTTTATAATTCGCTGGTTATGATAACATAACCAGCGAATTGTAAACCTGACTGTTCTTCTAGTATTGCTTCTAGCTGTTGTTCCCGGTAATATAATAATAACGCCCATTAATAATGAATCCATTCAATAAATATCTCGGCGCAATATCTTGCCAACCAGAATCAACAAGGAACAGTTTACCATAAATTGTATTCGCTTCGTTGATCTTGTTGAGTCAGTTTATTGGCTCTTAAATCAGTTGACAAATCCATTATTACTATACTTAATATCTAGGTAAGTATATGTTCCTGTTATCAGCAGCTCCTAATTAAATTGATTATCTTCCGACGTATCTGTTGCTGCACCAAGTGATAACGCTTATCAAGGTCAAACACGTGTTTGCTTTATCAGTTTATCTCAGTTGTGTGTGTAAAGTATGTAGGAAATTCAAAACAATATAGTAACGAATGTAGCACGGAAACTGAAGACGAGTGCAAAATCTATTATTTGTCTACCTGTTTTTTTTTTAGCATCTGCATTTAGGTACTTATGTATATGCCTATTCCTAATGAATGTTTTTTTTCATGTCACAAATGATTTTGCTAGGATTTTAGTCTTGTTGAAATTTTACGTTCTAAGTATGAGTTTAATAAAATATAGAACCAATTATTATGTAGGATAGTGGTGCCGATTCCTTTGTTCACAAACGAAACTAAATTTAAGTTCAGTGCATCTTTTTCTTTCTATTTCATTAAGAAAAGGACAGAAGATAAATTTTAGTTTAGTCCTGTCAAATTAATCAGCGCTTGACGTAAATTGACGTAATTTTAGTAGGCAAGTTTTTAATGACGTCTAAACATGTATGGAGTAGTGACAGGCGCTGATTAATTTGACAGGACTAAACTAAAATATCTTCTGTCCTCTTCTTAATGAAATACAAACAAAAAGATGCACTGAACTTAAATTTAGGTTAATTTGTGAACAAGGGAATCAGCACCAGTAGGTACTTTAATTTTCTTACCTACCGCATAAGTTATTGGACGCTGTCTTGCTAAAGTTTGGATATTTAAATATAAATAAATCAGGTAATTTGGCTCATAGAACTGTTAGAAAATTTTAAATTACCCAGTGAAAATGTTATTTAAGAAATCTCATCGGGTCACCGCTAGATAGTAGTTACGCAACGACGTACTTCATTGTAAAGAAAATACAGTAGTATAGAAGAATCTCTGCTTGGTATATTATGCTTAATTTTATGACAGTCAAGCAATGGAAGATCTTTGTGTCATGTTAAATACACAGGTATTAGAGAATTTGACAAGTGAGACCACAAGGATGTCACGTGACCATCGTGACGAGTGGAAGGGGGGCGGGGGGGGCGACACAGCGTTAGAGGAGCGCTCACGTACTAGTGATGTGAACCGATTACAATTTTTAACACCGGTTTAAGCCGATTAGTTATTTATTAAAACCGGTTTTTTAAAGGATTTTTTTAGGTTTTCCTAAAAAAAATACCAGTATATAATTATGGCTTATTATTTATTCTACCGACTTTTCTTAAAATTATTAGGTACAATTATAATCACAAAAAGAAAGTGGTCTTTAATCAGATAACAAATAACCAGGAAATTTAAGTTTTATACTTTGTCTGTTTCTAACAAATCGTAGTTCAGATTTATGAAACAAATTTGGTCCACAGCATCTGCTTGTAACCTGCTCCTTCTAGAGGACAACACATATCCTGATTTTGAGAACATCCTCTCCGAAGGAACCGATGTTGCTGGTATGGTTAAATACTTTAGCGCTATTGTATTTAATACGTATCAAAGACTCGGATACATGCTTTGTGATTGTAATCGGTTTTTCAATGAGAACCGGTGATTATCGGTTTTAACAAAAACCGTTTTTTTTTAGGTTTTTATGAAACCGGTTCACATCACTATCACGTACCTCGGTCACTTTTGCGACAGACCAGTATTAGGAACTGTAGATTACAATTATTTCGGTATCTAACGGTTTCACGTTATTTCTTTAATTAAACAAAAATTAAATAAGCTTCTAATTCATAAGACAGGTAAATCGAATGTATCAGCTACGCAAACTTACTTTTGGTTCTATGACACGTTTTTCCAGTTATTTTCTACCTACAATGATTTAGAACCTTGTTTGGAACTCGGAACTCAACAAGTTTTCACCCAAAAATTTTGCTCTGCTCTAGGTACTCTATATTGGCAATGGCGCCGATTCCCTTGTTCACAAACAAAACTAAATTTAAGTTCAGTGCATCTTTTTCTTTCTATTTCGTTAAGAAAAGGACAGAAGATAAATTTTAGTTTAGTCCTGTCAAATTAATCAGCGCCTGTCACTACTCCATACAAGTTTAGACGTGATTAGAAACTTGCCTACTAAAATTACGTCAATTTACGTCAAGCGCTGATTAATTTGACAGGAATAAACTAAAATTTATCTTCTGTCCTTTTCTTAACGAAATAGAAAGAAAATGATGCACTGAACTTAAATTTAGTTTAGTTTTTGAACAAGGGAATCGGCACCAGTATCTATTTGAACAATGCCATTCATTCTTTCAAAGTTATTTTATTAGATTAGTCCACTAATTATTCAACAATTTAAGCAATCGCATTTTCCCCCAATCATTACAGCACTGTGGGAGACAGTGTGTTTAAAAATGTTGGCAAGGGTTCGCCGAATTCAGTTCCAATTTTATTTGAGTCAACGCGGCGAGCTTCATTTCACATTGTACGCATGCTGTCACTATCACGTAACAGCGTGAAAACGGGAGAAAACAGACGGTATTATTATTTTCTAAAGGAAATACGTAACACATCGTAACACCTGCTCGACGCGAATAGATGGGGGAACGAAAATTCCAGCTGACGGGGGTCAATGACCGCTGAACCGACGGCTTTTGCAACATTCGAGCGGCATTTCAAGGTCGGTCACGATCTGTGTTGCTGTATTTTGCACTGTGTGCACATAGTAGTTTAGTGTGGCATGTATGCCTCGCGTTGATACTCAAGCCAGAACTAAAATAGCATCGTCTTGTGAAATAATCTTTGTCGTATGGTTTAAGAGATACCTAGTTAACAAATGCAGTCAGGTGACTTAACACTCACTGAGAACATGTTTTAAATAAACAGATAGATTGCCTGCTTCACAATGTCTTCGTTTAATTGTTAATTATGTATGTTTATTTTAACGAGTTTGACTACCGTTTATAATTGAAATAGTCACTATAATAGAACACTATATTTAACTCCGATCCTCAACTAAGTAGTTGCATCCAATTCAAAATAAATGTTTTTATTACACCTGCGCATCTAAATATGTAAGTAATTCAACAGACTTGAGAAAACCTAATAAAACTACGATTGAATAATTAAGTACTATCCACAAAAAAAAACATACATACGCGGAAATAATTATAGTAGAGTTTCGGTCAGTATTAAACACAACGTGTAGATGTTTTTAATACGTAGTAGCGTAGGTCATAATCTAGGAGTCCTTGGTACAGGTCGCTATGATGATGTCATAACACTGCCGGTTCCTCCACAGCTTTGTGCCACAATCTTCACAAGCAAGCAACATTGATTTAGAACACAACTGACGACGCCGAAAAATATTGATCCACCACGTCTAGACGTAAGAACGTCTTTAACACAAAGAATAAAAAAAAGTTATGTTAATATAACACTAAGTTCTGCACCGTTGCGTAAATCGAATAATATTCCTATTAGTTTTCCTCTATTTAGGTAAACACACAAAAACATACAGGGAAATACTTTATGTTAATATAGTCCAGCTTACCTTAAATAATTTAAGTCCAAAGAAAACTACGATGACAACATGTAATCTATTTTAGGTGAATTTAGTTTGCAAGGCGCTTAAAATTCTTCGTATTTATTTCTGTATAAAATTTGAGCGATAATAGCACTTATTGTTTCAGTTTCACATCACTATTTATTTTAACTTTTTAGTTAAAACTATTTGCACTTATGCGTTACTTAATTCTAGTACATATTAGCTAAACGTGAGTGGCACCCACGACGCACCAGCGGTTCCGACCGACCTACTGACTGACCGTAGCGCATTCGATCTTGCTCCATGCTGTCAGGCGTGAGTCATTGTTCTCCTGACATTGAAACCAACAACACAACTTCACGAATGCGGAAAATGCGACTAAAATAAGAAGTACTCGCTGTGGGGACGCTACTGCTAAAACCGCCTGATAAGCAACTCTATATAATTCGCGTAATTAGTTCGTGGAAATTCCGCAGTTTATAGGGGCTCTACATTATTTTAGCACCGTTTAGCGCGCTAGAGACATCTGGCGTTAGATGATGGAACTAACAAACTCCTTGCAGACCTTCAGTATGCTCTCTTGTTGCAAAGAAAGTACTGCGATAAGGGTCAATATTTTAACAGACAAAGCTAAAACTAACCAAATATTCGCTAAACAAGCATTTGGTTTATTATTATTTTGATTGATTAACTTCTTTTCAATGTTAACATGCATTATCTTATTTCAAGAATAGCGCCATCTAGTATCTACCATAAGCACTACACACGAGTACCTACTCTACAAAACCACTGTGGCCTGTGGTACTCTACTTGAAACAACGTGCATACCTGAATGACAATATGGGGTCATCCTGAAATAACAAAAATCTATTTATCAGGCCCACTCTCAAAACAGTCCACGATGACACTCAGACCTATTTTCAACATCCAAAACAACCTGGGGAAACCATACAGAAAAAACATCAAACAACAACGTATAGGACATTAGTTTATTATGAGTAATAATATTACAATAATGTCAGACCTTATTATATTTGTGCGAGAGAGACAGAGTGATCACTTCTCTTTCTTTTCAGAGGAGAGAGAGTTGTAGATTTTGGTGATCTCATTGATGACGAGGGTTTGCACGATGGTTCCGTTGGTGTCGATGAAGTTGGCGAAAGACTTCGTGATGGAGGCTTCGCGGGACTTGCCAGCAGCGTCGCGCATCACCAGGACTAAGTTGTACTTGTCATCGTGCCTGTTGAGGAAGGAGATTGATTTTGATTAAGTATTATTTGATTCGGCTTTAAAATACAGGTTGTAAAAAGACCCATCACATAGACGTCAACTGCGTAGCTGACGGCTATGCTTAGCCTTTTCCCTATGTTGGGGTCAGCTTCAAGTCTAGCCGGATGCAGCTGAATAGGTACCAGTATTTTACATGGAGCGACTGCCTATCTGACCTCTACAACCCAGTACCTCCGTAATACGATGATACCCCTTGGCAAGACTGATTGTCAGACTTTCGGGCTTCAGACGACCCGTAACGACTGTCAAAGATCCGCAAATAACAGCCGGGACCAACGGCTTAACGTGTTTTCCGGGGCACGGAGGAGTCTCGGTAAGTAAAGATGCACACCCATCCACGGACCAACTCCGGCAAGCGTAACCTGATAGATCGACCCGTGCGGCTGCCATGTTACATTACTTAGCCTCGAGCTAAGTAACATTGCACAAAAATAATTATTGAGAAACAACTTTTAATTTTAGTGCCAAACATCAAACTAGGTAACATTGTACAAAAATAATTGCTGTGAAACAAGTTTTATTTTTTTAATAAATCGCTGTTTACTGTAGCGTCCAATGTAACGCACGCAAAACATTGCCACCGATTCCCTTGTTCACAAACTAAACTAAATTTAAGTTTAGTGCATAATTTTCTTTGTATTTCATTAAGAAGAGGACAGAAGATAAATTTTAGTTCAGTCCTGTTAAATTAATCAGCGCCTGTCACTACTCCACACGACGTGATTAAAAACTTGCCTACTAAAATTACGTCAAGCACTGATTAATTTGACAGGACTAAACTAAAATTTATCTTCTGTCGTTTGTAGGTCATATTATTGTCATTTTCGTAGGGATCTCATTTTTTTTTTAACAATAAAATATCCCATGTTACTTGCTGATAATGTAAGCTACATTATCAGCATGGGATATTTTATTATACAGGTAAAACAATTTTTAAAATTGGTTAAGTATCTTTTGAGTTTATCCATTACAAACAATTAAAAAAACAAACAACAAACAATTACAAATAATTGAGGGGCTTGTGGCTAAGTAATAACAGCCGCACGGGTCGATCGATCAGGTTAAGCTACGCTTGCCGCGGTTGGTCCGTGGATGGGTGACTATCTTTACTTACCAAGACCCCTCCGTGCCTCGGAAAGCACGTTAAGCCGTTGGTCCCGGCTGTCATTTGTAGATCTTTGACAGTCGTTACGGGTCGTCAGAAGCTCGAAAGTCTGACAACCAGTCTTACCAAGGGGTATCGTGTTACCCAATAACTGGGTTGTGGAGGTCAGACAGGCAGTCGCTCCATGTAAAATACTGGTATTCAGCTGTATCCGGTAAGACTGGAAGCCGACCCCAACATAGTTGGGAAAAGGCTAGGCAGATGATGATCCATTACAAACAAATATAAAAACACGCAAATCTTTTCTCTTTAAAATATGTATTAGTATGAAGTGGAAAAGATTAAGCTTGGAGTCATGCTGGATAAATAAAAACAATGAACTACATAATAGTACCTATCTACAGAACTAAGTTAAACAATGGTATCTACTTTATTTATACAGCGTGTCCCTGGAAAAAGTGCACAAACGAAAATGGATGAAACTAGATCATAATTAATCGACAAAAAAATTAGAAAAAAAAAAAATCTTAAACAAATCGTAATAATTATTATGGATTTTTTACTTTTTTATTGCCTACTAAAGACGCCTGTATTGAAAACGTAGTAACTTTTTTTATTAGTTGACGGAATTTCGTTAAAATAAAAACAATAATGTTGTCTGATAATTGATGCTGCATAGTAAATACAAAGAAACCCCTTAAAATACAGCCATCAAGTAGTAAAATACGTTTCTTTCAACTTTTTTTGAA
This sequence comes from Atethmia centrago, assembly GCA_905333075.3. NCBI lineage: Eukaryota > Metazoa > Arthropoda > Insecta > Lepidoptera > Noctuidae > Atethmia > Atethmia centrago. The sequence goes on from HG995375.1 coordinate 7,512,152, forward strand.
AATATTGTCTAAAGTTTTCAATAAATTTCAATTTAATTTATTTTTCCAATTTTTTTGGCGATGAATAATGGTCTAGTTTCAACCATTTTCGTTTGTGCATTTTATCCAGGGACACACTGTATATACTTTATTGTAGACCACAAAAATACATAACAAAAAATAAATAAAACCCTACAAAATATACAATAGGTGTCCTTATCACTTATGTCTTATGAAACCAAAAAAAAACTTACTTCTTAACATAGGAGCTGGCTTCCCACACCCTGTTGTTGTTTCCAGTCTTTTCCTTTGCTACCACAAACACTCCCTTCTCTTTGAATGTGGTGTACAGTGTGAGGATACCCATCAGTATGAAGTATGAGGACACGCAGATTATGAGGACCAGTCTGTAATAAACAAAACAGCCGAGGATTCATTGTGTGAAAGGTATTCTTTTTCATTTCTGGACATAGGTCTTTTGTGAATGCCTATGATCTAGAGTTTATCGATAATACAAATAGAAAATGGGCACTTAAGGGGACTACAGCAGGCTTAGCATGACGCTTTTTATTTCTTCGAAGAATAGACACGGCTCTTTCTACACAAAGTGACATTTTGTTTCTCCATTTTTGCCATCTCACTGTAGAAATCCTTCTTCAATCTGTCATTTTGTCTTTCGTTTCTAATGATCTTTGTCTAGGTCCTTTATATGTAGAAAGATTTCTACGGTGGGATGTCAAAAAAGGAGAAACAATATGTCAATTTGTATAGAAAGAGCCGTGTCTATTCTTCAAAGAAATAGAAAGCGTCATGCTAAGCCTGAAGGAGCTAAACGCAAGTATATGATCCACTGCAGAAACAAAATCAGAAAAATATATGATATTCTTCAGGATTTATACTAGGTAGATAGTGTGTTGATAACATAATACAACTAATTTGATACAATAGAAAAAAATCACGAAGATACCTCTAAAAAAATATTTTAACAATTAAAAACCATACTAATATACATGCAATCGTTCTGATTTTTTTGTCAGATAATTCTAAAAGCATCATATTAGCAATATAGTGCTTAATTTTTTTTATCCAATTAATATTTTTTTTGTAAATATCAGGTTGGGGAAAAAGTCTTTTCGCATTATAGTATGTATGAACTTGTAATAAAATCTCTTTGGGTATACTATTTGTATATGGCTGGTTTTGGTATCATTGAAAGTTTAAATTTTAAAGAACATAATTCCAAATTCAAATTAGGAAAATGTGTGATTTTCATTTGTTTTTCGTACCGTCAAGATGAGTGAATCTAATGAAGAAATTCGATACATTTTAAAATTTTACTACAAAAAAGGTAAAAATGCAACGCAAGCCGCGAAAAAAATTTGCGATGTTTATGGACCTAGTGCAGTGTCTGTGAGAGTAGCACGAATTTGGTTTAAGCGTTTTCAATCCGGAAATTTTGATGTCAAAGATGCACATCGCTCTGGTCGCCCTATTACGGATAAAATCGATGCTATTTTTGAAAAAGTGGAGCAAGATATCAGTAGTTACGACGTAGCTGAAGAACTGGGAATTGATCACAAAACAGGGCCTCAAGTCTGCTATTACAATAGTATCAGAATGGTCTATTATTGATTTTTTTATTTTTTATTTTGACAGGTTTCGTAATCTACTAATATAATGAAATGAAATGAAATGAAATTGTTTATTCTGTAAATAGGATATGAGAATCACTTTTACACGTCATATTAAAAAATAAGCTAGATGGAGTCGACATTTCCTATCTGACTACCCCTGAGAAGAAATGGCGAAACAAACTCAAGGGTCAAAGTCTCTTTTAAAGTCCAGACATAATCTTGGTCAGATCATGTGAGGACCATGTAGATCTATGTCTGAAATGGTCTTTTGAGGAAAGAACCACACAAATTTGAGTGGACCTGTCCAGTCAGTGCAAGCATTTGTCAGTAATCGTGTAGCTCAACTCAAAACTTAAGGAGCTCAACGACTCGACGAACAATACCAAGGAAAGGACAATTGGTTTGGCCGCATAAAGAACTCAAAATGCCAGACCATAATTAAAACTAAGAGAAAAAAAAAAAAAAAAACAACGAAATAAATAAAGATGACCCACATAGTGCTCACATTCACAATAATTAAAGTAATATAATACTTTTCAAGGTACATACATAAATATTCACTTAATTTTGCTTATAATATTCATCAATGTCAATATGTACATATAGTTGTACATAATGATGATTTTGCATAATTTAAATATCAAATTTAATGGTTTTAGCACAAAGCTTATCAGAGCGAGCAGCTCAATCCCAAGCTTTTTTGTCTTCTAAATAATCTGAAATTTTATAGTACCCCTTTTTACAAAGTTTGGTTTTAATACAGCTTTTAAATCGTTTAATGGGTAAATTTCGAATAGCAATAGGAAGTTTGTTGTAAAAGCGTATACATTGACCCATGAACGAGTTGCCTACTCTGTGGAGGCGAGTGTGTAGTACAGCAAGATTATGTTTATTCCTGGTATTTAAACTGTGGATATCGGACATTTTCTTAAAATTTGATATATTTTTGTGTACATACATAAGATTATCAAATATATATTGAGAGGCTACAGTCAGAATATCTATTTCTTTGAATTTTTCTCGAAGGGAATCTCTTGGACCTAGGTTGTAAATGGCTCGAACAGCCCTTTTTTGTAAAACAAAGACGGTATTAATGTCCGCACAGGTTCCCCAGAGAAGAATCCCATAGGACATAAGACTATGAAAATAACTAAAATAAACAATTCTGGCCGTATCTACATCGGTTATCTGTCGAATTTTTTTAACAGCATAGGCGGCCGAACTTAGCCTTCCTGACAATTTTTCTATGTGTGGGCGCCATTGTAATTTAGCGTCAATAGTTATTCCAAGAAAAACTGTCGACTCAACAGGGTCCAACTCTATTCCATTAAGTTGAACATTGGTAGTTAGCTGCCTGACATTTGGCGTTGAAAATTTAATAAGTTTAGTCTTTTTTTCGTTCAGGAGAAGATTATTTACATTAAACCAATGGACAACTTTAGAGAGTGCATCGTTAACATGTTCAAAGTTGACCAGCAGTCGTTTGATTTTAAAAATGAGGGAAGTGTCATCTGCGAACAATACAATCTTGTGATTATCCCTTATGTGATAAGGTAAGTCATTTATATAGATTAGAAACAAGAATGGACCTAGAATTGAACCCTGCGGAACGCCCATAGTGACCGCAGATCCTGCAGATCTCTTGCCATTTATATCAACCCTCTGAATTCTATTATTAAGATAGGAAGTCAGAAGGTCGAGAGCCCTGTCCCTCATACCATAGTGGTGCAGTTTCCTGATGAGAGTATCATGATGGACGCAATCGAAGGCCTTAGACAAGTCGCAGAAAATGCCAAGAGCATCCTGCGACTCCTCCCAAGCCTCGAAAATGGCGTCATTAATGAGGATTGGAACAGACCATTATGACACTATTGTAATAGCAGACTTGAGGCCCAGTTTTGGCGCATTTGAAAAAAACTGAATACACAAAAAAGCTCGATATTTGGGTACCTCACGATTTCACTGAAAGAAACCTAATGAACCGTGTACTCATTTGTGATTCTTTATTACGACGTAATGAAACTGAACCATTTTTGAAGAAGCTGATAACTGGTGATGAAAAGTGGATCACGTACGACAAGAACGTGCGAAAAAGGTCGTGGTCAAACGCCGGTCAGGCTTCACAGACTGTGGCGAAACCAGGGTTAACTCGCAACAAGGTGATGCTATGTGTGTGGTGGGATTGGAAGGGCATTATTCATTATGAGCTGTTACCACCAGGCAGGACCATCGATTCTGAACTCTACTGCGAACAACTGATGAGATTAAAGCAAGAAGTTGAGAGAAAGCGGCCTGAATTAATCAACAGAAGGGGTGTGGTTTTTCATCATGATAACGCTAGACCTCACACATCTTTAGCCACTCAGCAAAAATTAAGAGAGTTTGGCTGGAAGGTGTTAATGCATCCGCCGTATAGTCCTGACCTTGCACCTTCAGAATTCCACCTGTTTCGGTTTCTTCAGAATTCTTTAGGCAGTGTCAGGTTAACATCTCGAGAGGACTGCCAAAACCACTTGTCGCGGTATCTTGATCATAAGTCCCAAAATTTCTATAGCAATGGGATCATGTCCCTACCTACAAGATGGCAAAAAGTTATCGAACAAAATGGTACCTACATACTTTAGTTAAATGTAAATAAACTATATTAAAAAATGTTTTGAATTTTCTTAAAAAATGCGAAGAAACTTTTTCCCCAACCTATTAGACAATTGCCTCATATTTGGAATAAGTTACCACCATTGTGTCAACGCGCTTTTCTTTCTTTTCTATGCAGTCCTACAGTGACTGCGCTTTAGCTGTTGTCAGCCTCTTAAAGCTTAATAGTAGAGACCTTAGTGTTGCCAGAAAAGAAATACCAACCTCATCTAGTTTTAAAAATATGATTGATGTGTAAGTGTTTGTATAAACCTACAGCAATAAGTGTCCAACCCACCAATAACAGATTTTTTCAAGATTATTTCATTTAATTAAGAACAACACACTGACTCTAAACTACTTTGGGCAGAATTAACTAAAGAAACTAAATTAATGTTTATCTTTTTTTACATAATACAGTAGGCGCTCGATAATCCGGCACCCGATTTTTCCCTCTATGCCGGATTGTCGGAACTGCCGGATTATCGAATTTGTATAGGAAGTAAAATCTTTTTACACATGTACAATGTAAAATACAGTCTACATCTCATAGATTCACAGTAAAAGACTATATTCACAATACTCTATTGCTGCGAAACAAGAAAAAGCAAAACAAACACATGGTTACACTATTAAGGTTAGGCCCGGACTGCCGAGCGAGAGAAACTACTAGAACCCGCTCAGTAGTCCGGCGTTCAGCTGTGTAAAATGCTGGATTATAGAGCGGGCTACCTGAGTCCCAAAATGCCGGACTATTGAGCGTGCCGGATTGGCGAGCGCCGGATTATCGAGCGCCTACTGTATTTACAAATATAAGTTTTGAAACTTAAAACAAACATTACTTAACATTGCTGCATGAAATTAAATGAATTCTGTATATTTTGTTTTCTTATTTATTGATAATTAATTATTGATTAAGACACAAGCATGATACAAAAATTGGCCTAGCTGGATCATTCTTTGAGCAAAGAATTAGCATTGCTATTCAAGGTGGTAATGTTGCTCTTCTGGGCATATTTCTGGATGACAGTGATGTAGAGTACTTCGACGCTTGAATGTCGCGAATGAACGCTTAGTTTTTGGATTTATGTATATTTGGTTATTTAATTTAATACAAACATAAATAAAACACGTTGTACATACCTCGACTGGGGGAATGGGTACAGGTAATCCCAAAGCAGAGCATATAGAGCGACACCAACAGCCAACGCACAGAGGAAGAGCCTTCCATCAATGAGGGCGAAGCTCTCTTTACATTTCAAATCTCCTGTTAGAACCTGCAATCAAATATGGATAAATTATGAAAATGTCTCAGGTAAAAAAATTACAAACATTTGAAAGAGATATACAGATCAACATAATATTCACCTCTCTGATAGCATCATCAATAGCATTTTTAGCGGCAGCGCCGTCCCACTTATTGATTTTCACGGTCTGAAATAAACATTGCAAGCTGTTATTACCATTGTGGAATGTGCTGAATTATTGGTCCATCTAATACTTGTTTTTACTTAAGCTCAATCCCACTAGGAATAAAAGTATCCAAAGAAATACCGCACGTTACAAATTGAACAACATAAACGTGACGTGTCTCCGAGTTTTAAAGTTTTAGCGACAGAGAAAGTGTAGATGAAGTAGGACTCAAAATTACCTCGGGAGTTTCGGCCATTTTACAATATTACTAAATAGAAATAAGGAAGATCAATAGAATACTTAAAGATAAATTATATCTATTTCTTTTCGCTATCCTTTCGACTAGCTTGGTTAAACTTTTGACACTTGTAAAATTTGACGTAAGACGTGAAATTTTGAAACGTCACTAAGTTGCGTTCAAATTTATGATCCAAATTATAAATAAAACAGCATGTTTTTACAGGTGTCCACACCAAAAGCTACTTTTTGTGGATCAACAGTTGCAAGTGTTAGTGGGCAACAACGGATAACAAAACTTATTTAATAAGTTACTTAATGTTTTAGAAAGTAACTTAATGTTATCAGTAACTTCAGTAACTTCAAAGTAACTTCAGTGTGGATGCACCATGTCTATGGGATGCACCTTACGAGGAATCATCTTCGATCTTCATATCGTCAGTTTCTTGGCACAAGTTTGATAACCTTGCCCTCACCATTTGTTAACCGATTGGTGAATTAGCAGCATCGCTTTTCATATGTTCGTACTCCTAATGGACACTGTTGTTCCTAATGGATTGTGTTTCAGTAGGTTCGAAATACAAAAGAAACATTCTTTTCAAATACATAACTTTCATGTATTTTGCTTTATATTGTAAATAGTAAACTATTTTTAATCTACATTGGTTTTAAAATGTCCATCTTGTCTTAATTGTCTATGGCAGAGACCTCAACAAAAAAAGCAAAAACCAATGAACTAAAATGAGAGAAAAATGTAATTTTGCTTGATAATAATGTTTCATTTAAATTGTGAGAGAGTATAGTAGTTTTGCATAATTTTTTGTATTTCAGTAAATGCAAGAAATACTATTACATCCAAAAAGTAATGGTATGTAGTCATATTGTATCATGAAAAATGTTATTGCTGCACCGTACCTATCACCAACACCACCAACCGGTGGCTTCATTGCATAAAATCATTCGAGACTCAAAACAGAGCGTCCTGAGCGTCTAAAAAACAATAGTTAATGTAACTAAGTTAATTGTTAAGAATTTATGCCTTCTATTTTTTATTATAACCATGTGGCATTGACAGCAATGAGAAACAACAACGATTGAAAGAGGTCAATAGGCCCAACTGTGTTCAGAGTATCAGTGATGTGAAAATAAATATCGTTTTAGGTTGTATGTTGCTGCTTTAAAATAGTACAATGGCGAAAAGAAAGAAGGCAGCAACAAAAACCGCGGCAACGCGTCGTACAACTCGACGCGCCAAGCAGCAGGCCGAAGCTGCATCGACCGCCGACGGCGAAGCCTCTGGCTCTGTCGACGCAACCACCTCCGAAACCAATCAGCAAGACACGGAGACTGCACCTACTGATGCCTCTACTGCACCTGACCCACAAGCACCACAAGCATCAGAACCAACAGCAATTCCTCTTACTAAACCCTGCCAAGTCCCAATTGTAGCATTGCATAAGAAATTTGGTAAATATCGCTGTCTATTCAATAGTGATGAGACATTTACTAGAAAATATGATATAGGTAGTGACAGTGAAACCAATAGTAGTGTAGAAATAAGAGTTGTTGATCCATGTGCAAGCTCAGAGTCAGATTCAAATGCTGCACTAGATACACAGTTTGATACTAACAGTGGGACTAATTTCAGTCTAATGAATAGTACAACCGTAACACAGAGCAAGTCTAGAGACATATCACCTGTACCTGCCCTGAATGAACTATCATCCAATAGTGAAATCCCATTATTGAATTCAGAAGAAGCAAAAGAGAAGTCCATAGAGTTAAATACTATTGACTTAACAGAAAGTGACTCTAAGCTAAGTGCTATTGCTGAACAAATGCCTGAAAATAAAGATGAGTGTCAAATTGTTGATGATTCTTCCAAAGAATCAAAACCAGAGGAAATACAGATGGATGACATTCCATTTGAAGAAGAACAATTAGATTTTACTGGAGATGATGATGAAGTCATTACAATTGTGCAGATAGTGGAGGATGACCACCCAGAGCTTTATTATAACATCAAGATTGATAGTCCACAGGAACATGTGTCAGATCCAATTGATAATGAGGAGAGTAAAGATATTTCTCAAAACTTCCAGGAACATTTTGAAAAGTTGAATCTTACATCTGCAGTGGAATCTGACCCACCAATGGATTGCTCAGAGGTTATTGAACTTAGAACTCCATCTTGTTTAACTCCTGACATACCATTTAAAGAAAATCTTACTGAAGCTCTAACAAGACCTGACCCCAGTCTAACACCAAGCTCCACACTGTCAGATGACAGCAACTCATCCAGAGTAACTGAACAAACCCAAAATAATTCAAATGATTCTGCAGAATCATCACCCACGGGTGTGAGGCGCTCTAGTAGAATTAAGACAATAAGTAACCTGAAACAGAAAACAAAGGGCTATGGGTTGGTAAAGACACCATTGAAGAAGGCATTGATTACACAGACTAAGCTGAAACTTGAAGAAATAGGATCTGATAGTCAGGAAAAGACTAGTGAGTCTTTGCCAAGTACCACACCTAACTCTCCATCATTTCCCGTGCCTTCTGAGATGCCTGTGAAGGTGAAGTCTCGTTGGCGCAGGTCTAGTGAGCTGGAGATGGGTGCTGTCTCTCCTGCCAACTCACCTTTAGCTAGTCCAAGCCTGCCCCAGCGTTTGCCCCAAGTAGCAGAAAGTCCAAACCTCCTTGAAGATGATCAACATGTTACTCCTCTCAGCAAAGAGGATTATGACAGGATAATTGAAGAGAGGATGAACCAGTACCAACATTTGGATGAAAATGAGTATTTATGTGACAGAATGATAAGTAAGGAGACTAAGAAGATGACTTGTGACTGTTTTATGACCAAAGAAGAACTGGAAAGAGGAGAGCTGGCTTGTGGAGAGGACTGTCTCAACAGACTGCTCATGATTGAATGGTAATTCATTATTTCTTTTCTATTCCTAGTTCAAATGACAACAATTTTCATATAAATCGATTTTCATCTCTTGTTTTTAAATCCAATCATGTTTCCAGTAACTCCCGCTGTCCAGTAGGTGATCGCTGTACTAACAGAAGGTTCCAGTCAAAAGAGATAGCTCCTCTCAAGGTTTTCTATGCTGACAAGAAGGGTTGTGGTGTGGAGGCTAGTTCTGATATACCAACGTAAGTAATACAAAGAAAAATACGTATTTTGCAGTCAATGCATTTGCGAAAAATTTAAAGTGTGCTTGGTTATTGAATAAATAAAATCAAAATACAATTTTTTGGATAATTTACTCAGATTTTTATGGAAAGTTTAGCAATATTAAAAGTAGTATTACACAGCAATATAACAGTGTTCAAAAATAACCTAAGTAGGTATAAGAGCTAATTTAATGCCACAGCTCTTAAAGACCCATATCTTTGAGCTGTGGCATTAAATTAGCAACACAAATTGTGGTGCTCATAACATAAATACATAGTAACAATGGGAATAATTCATTGATAAAAAAAATCATCTTCAGTGTTCCATTTTACATAACCTTTAGTTTGAACACTTGTACAGACAAAACACTGTATCTTATTCTATAAAAGAATGCCTCGTGAATTGGAGATACAGATATGCTAATAGCCATATTTACTTCAGAACTAAATTATCAAGTTATCATAAATTGAACACAAGGAAGTTACAAATATTGTAGGTAGGTACTTATCAAGCAGACAATGATTAAAATGTTTTATGAATTATTGAGTTGAACAATAATGTTTTGTTAGATTAAAGCAATCATTTTTAGCAAAGCTATAGCTCTGTCTCAAAAATACGACAAAAGTACACTGGTATGTTTTTATGTTCATTTTACAAAATTGGGTCTAAACCCAAGCCATTGAACAATCCATGCTAATCAACTAACCAATTACATTGCAGGGGCGAATTTCTTCTAGAATACGTAGGCGAAGTTCTTGACTATGAACAATTCTACAAGCGTGCTCAAGCATATTCCGACGAGAACAACTTACATCACTACTTCATGTCACTGAAAGGTGATACAGTCATCGATGCAACACTGAAGGGAAACATATCACGGTTCATCAACCATTCCTGCGATCCTAATGCTGAAACTCAGAAATGGACGGTGAATGGTGAGCTGAGGATAGGGTTCTTCAGTAAAAGGGATATTGTGGCAAGCGAGGAATTGACGTTTGATTATCAGTTCCAGAGGTTTGGGTAAGTTACGTTTATGCAGCTCTTATGCATGTTAGCCTAAGCACTCGACATTCAAGTCGAGGATGCGAATTTGAGAATGCGACTAAAAATGCAATACATACGCGACGCATTCGCTGCTTGTATCTAAGTATAGTTCCAGCCATTTCCCCTTAAAAAAAAATACGATGCACTGCGCAACCGTTTACACGTAACGCGCAATGAAGCGCGTTGACGCCTATTTTTAACCGACTGCATCAGAAGGAGGAGGTTCCCAATTCGGATGTTTTTTTTTTTAAACCTAGATGATGTTGTCTATGGATTTTTCATCATAGAAAGTCCGTCCGTAGGTACTCAGAATTTAACCGAATTTGTTCAGCATTACAGTAACATCGACTAACAGCCCTACAGTAACCTTCGAATTAATGATTATGTAAATAATTTGTCTAAAGGCGCTCACCGTGAATGACATTGACTTTGTTTCAACGCTCAAATGAGTTGATTCATACATGTAACAAGAAGACATCTGATTCACTAATTACGATTTTATGTTACTGATTAGAGATATTATGTTAGAGATAAAAGTGACATCTTTTTATGAAAAAGCGTATCTTAAGTTTTGCAAATACAGTGTAAACTCTATATAACGACATTGAAGGGACTGTGTATTTTATGGCGTTATAGAGATTTATCGTTAAATGGAGAGAAGAAAAATCAGAATTAGAAAAATAAAAAGTTTATTTCAGAGTAGTGTTATTAGTTATGTACATAAAAAATAATCTTATGCTATTGCGCCATGTTTACAGCTTGAAAGTTTGTAAGCAACTGAGAATAATGATACATATAAGGTATAGATTATCCATGACTCCTTATTAGTCATGGTCAAAAACAGTCTACACGTGCAAGCAATCGGACTTTGTAAACAAAAGAATGAATTTCTTAGAAAGTTCGGTTATATGATGCCGACAGTAGAGTTTATTGCGGGCTAGGATAACAAAGCAACAAAAAAACGTACGCAGCTGCGCAGTTTTTACTAATTTTAGCAACTTAAAAGGTACTTTTTATAACTCAATTGTTGTCTTTATTGAGAGTGAGTGTGATGCTATGTAGAGTGTAGCATTGTATGGTAGACAAGCTAAACCAACCAAAGTCGATTGATTTCGACGCTTTAGAGAGTTTGTCGTTAAATCGAGTGACGTTACGTGGAGTTTACACTTTAATAATAACAATTCTTGGGAAGTTGGTAAAAAAGACAAAAATAGAAGAATTCCAAGATTCTTATTGACAACTTAGCAAACCCAACAAAAGATACAAAATCTAGACTTAGTTTTTACGGTTGTAAAAAGCCTGAACATAAAAATACAACCTTATAATAAGTTGTTCCAAACATGTACCTATGTCACTGTAATTGAAACTTAGAGCTATCATAACACTCACCCTCAACCAATGCCGATGCCTGCCGGAGTCGCGGGAAAGTCCGAAAGGTATACCGAGGCCCCTGGCAACACAGGCCACGCAAGGAACACGGGTGGGTTTTAGTCAGTAAGAGTCTGACACACCCTGCCGCTCCGCTCAGAGCGGGAGAAGTTATTTGACAATTTCCCACAAAAAAAAAATAAACCCTCAACCAGTCCTCCTCCGCCTCCTTGAATTAACAGTGATTGTCCAGAACTCAATAATCAATATTCCTATCTGACAATCCGGACTTATCGGTTCCAGCGGGTGTAAGGCCGTAATGCTGTAATGGCGAGTGGTGGGTAACAGAGATGTGTTGTTTACGTGCAGAAAGGTGGCGCAACGCTGCTACTGCGGGGCTGACAACTGTCGCGGTTGGATCGGTGGCGAGCCCGACTCTGACGATGAAGATGACGAGGTACGCGCTGATCGGGTATATACGTTTATTTTATTTATTTTTCGCATGTGGAAATAAAGGAAGAATTATTATGCAATGCTGTTTTGAAGGTATACTGCATTTGTGTATATCTAGAAACAATTTTTATATGTGTTGAACTGTATCTTCTAAATGTCTCAAAACAAAGTTGGTTTGCTAAAAGTTTAATGTTACTTTCATAATGTAATTTGTTGAAAACACTTTTGTATTTTTTGGGTATAGCCATTTGTAATGCATGCGTTTACTAGCTATTTTAATTATTGGATAACATTTTCAACACCTAATGTGTTATGGCTAGGCAAAGCATATTGATAAATACAATAACACTTACTTTTCAACTATCTCAGGAGGAGGAAGAAATCTCGACCTCCAAGTCTGGCTCTATAGAGTCTTCAGAGGAATCGCACGCCACTCCCACGGAACAGCCGCGGCCGCGCGTCCGTCGCCCCAGGAAGGAGCGCACTTACAAGCCGAAGGCTCCCGACTTGGTGCAAGATGCTGATGTGAGTTCGCATTTATTAAATCGAGTGTAATATTTGAAATCATTCTGAGCAAAATCAAACCAAATATGGTTCGTTTAAAGCATCTGAAAAACTGTAACCTAGCCACACTCTTAATACCCACATGTTTTTTAAGACGAGGCATGATGAAATCTTAATTAGAGGTAAAGCACCTTACTTGTTAGCTATCATTTGGAAAATTCGTTTGCTTCCTAATTTATTTGCAACTAGCTGCGCCCCGCGGTTTCACCCGCATAACTCTCGATCCCGTTGGAATATCGGGATAAAAAGTATCCTAATCCAGGTCATGGTCTACTCATGTGCCAAATTTCATCTAAATCCGTTCAGCCGTTTTAGTGTGAAAGAGTAACAAACAAACGAACTCTCATTCGCATTTATAATGCTTGTTAGGATATTGGGTCAGATTGTATGCTATCCTCATTGAGATGAGTTCTAAAGTTTTAAAATTAGTGTAAAGAAAAAAAATGCGTATATTATTGGCATAAGAGATGTCTCTAACTCTTATTTTGTTTCTTAACCAATTTATTTCATTCAGATCGAGGAAGATTTGGAAGCCCTGGGCCGTACTGGCGTAAAGAATCAGAGCCACACTCTCCGCCTCTCCCGTACCGTAGTGCGCGCTAAGACACGTCGCGCCCAGACGGCGTTACTGCGACTACTGCGGGATGCCGACCTGCCCTGTAGGAGACTGTTCCTGGACTACCGGGGCCTGCGGCTGCTGGCGCCCTGGTGCAGCGACGCGCCGCTTGACTTCAAGTAAGTGGACATACGTCATATAATATAGTAAAAGACAAGACAAGGCAAGGCAAGTAAGCTCACGCCTTGTGACCTTGTTGAGTGTTGGCTTGAAATTAGCAATCCTTCAATTATAGATATCAACCACTACAAGTTTCCTTGGATCAAGTCAATAGTCATTTCATATACAAAATAACCCTCCATTCCTTCTGGGGCAGTTCAGTAAAAAAAATGTTGCAATCTTCAATGTTCAAATACGTTTATTATCAGATAGACGACGGCAACGAAGCAGAACAATAATATTTAAATTAATATTTTACTTCCACAGGCTAGAAATGCTTCAAACAGTAGACCGCCTGCCGATCCCCAACAAGACAATGATTCAAGAGAGTCGCTTCTTCACCATCGTGGAGCGCTGGCTCAGCGCGGCCGACGTGCCACAGCCTACACCTGACACAGTATTCATTGATGAGGCTACTGGTAAGATAAACACTATTCAACCAGGCTATTGTTAGTATGTGATGACACAACTGGTTTAGTACCAGCTAATTTATAGTAGTCGAGAGAAATCAAGCTAATTGCATCGTATTGCATGTTTGTCAGCGAAAATGTGGGTATTTACTTCTTTTTTCATTTTGGGACGAACTACGAAATAATAGCTCGTGCCGTAATTAGAAGGAAAAAAAATTGTTGACTGTAAAGTCGGTTTACGGACGATAATTTTACGTGATAACGAGAGAGAGATGCGTCACAAGCTGAACGCTAAGGCCGATCGTGCCTCTCTATCGCTAGTTCCGCGCTCTCGCTTGCACGCTCGGCTCAGGCGGAACGTGACACTGAGTCATGCTTTTTCGTGCGTGCAGCCGGCGTTCATCGATTTATAAGACGTTATCACGACAAAAACGAGTGAGCCTTACAGTAGTTGCATATGTGTAACATCAGACAACTCACCTTGGCAATAAGCAACTGAACAGCGACTGAAATTAACCTCAGAATTCAAAAAAGCTAAACACTGAAATATTTATTCGAATAATTATTCATTATTAGTGGTCGCTCACTGTTCGAAATTCGACTCCCTTTATTTACAACCTACATAGTACTTACTAATTCCATGAGTAAACTAAATCCAGGCTATTATATGGTACACACGGCTACACATCAAGCTATACATAGCCAGTGTAAGCTGATCTCGTATTGTATAGGATTTCCGTACAATGCGGGGTCAGCGTAAACTGGAAATGTATAGCTTGATGTGTAGCCGTGTGTACATACTAATTCCATGTTATTAAAAAGTACTTACTTATTCCATGCTCAAACTGTCACTTCCTTTCTACACACTTGTCCCTTTTCACGAAATCACACACAGAAGGCGAGAGGACAGATGTTTACACCTCAAATCTGTCATCCAGCTAGGTGGTAGCAGGGCTGATTATCCATGCAGATAACGCCGTTGATTAAAACATGCAGATTAATAAAAACATTATATTCCACAGGTTTGCCTGTAGAGTTACCTAACAACGGCAGCCAGGAGAATCTCTCAAGTCCAGAGAAGGCGAAAGAAAGTGTTAGCATACTAGAGAAAACCAAGGATCTGTGTAACCAACTGCTGGAGAGATGGTCCAGTTTGAAGGTAAGATTTTAAGTCCTTTATTATTTGTTGGTGGGTCCTTCTTTATCACTGATTTTACGGGAATTTCTCCTGCCGTGGTGAAAACAGTAGCCATTCACAATAGTAAATAGCCAGTGTAACTGCCCTGAGTGACTGGGTGCACTTGTGGCGCACTTCGCATGTGGCGATGTAGATGCCCTACATCGCCACATGCGAACTACGCATCACACCTTGCGCTCCTTAAGTTCTGAGTTGAGCTGCACGATAACTGACAAATGCGTGCGCTGACTGGACAGGTCCACTCAATCTGTGTGGTTCTTTCATCAAAAGACCATTTCAGACACCAATCTAAATGGTCTTCACATGATCTGACCAAGATTATGTCTGGCCTTTAAAAGATACTGTGATCTCTGACTCCCTCAAAATATGATTGACGTGTAAAAAAAGTGTTTGTACAAACCTACTTACAGAAATAAAATCATTTATTACTGACGTCACGCAAAATCCTGCATCGCGCAAGCATTTTACAGCGTGACTAGCTATATATACATTGTCTTGACATCAATAGTCGGGCAGTAGCCTGGTCGGAGGATCCTCCCTTTTCTATGGAGGATGAGTGAAGTTTACACCCGTTCCTCATGCCTCTATAGACTCAAGTATTGCGTTGTTCAAGGAATTTCTTTTGATCGGTAGTCAGAAGACCAGAAGTCTGACCAAGGGGTTTCGTGTGTGTATGTCAGATAGGCAGTCGCTACCAGCTACATGTAAAATACTGGTATTTAGCGGCATGCGGTTAGACTGGATCCCATTTGAGTTGGGGAAAAGGCTAGGTGATGGTGTTATGATTGTACGAGATCTGTAATCAATTAATTTTTTGTCATTGCAGGAAGTATTCAAAATACCTAAGAAAGAAAGAATACAACAAATGAAAGAGCACGAAAGACAAGCGAACGTCGAGAGGCGCGCGGCTGATTCCAGCGGATCGCGCGAACGTGACCGCGAACGCAGAGAAGAACGCGACCGCGACCGACGGGAAGAACGAGAACGCGAGCGGGAGAAAGAGAGAGACCGGGAGAGGGAACGAGACAGGGATAGGGACCGAAGTGACCGCGAGAGAGGCGACAGGGATCGGGGGGAACGAGATCGCGATAGATATAGAGAGCGAGAAAGAGATCGTGACAGGGATAGAGATAGAGATGATCGGGATAGGAGGAAAAGAAGAAGCAGTCCAGAGGGAGGCAGGAGGAGTATTAGGTAAGAGAATCCTAATTAATCTTATAAATGAGAAAGTGAGTTTGTTCGTTAGGCTTTCACGCTAAAACGGCTGAACGGATTTGGATGAAATTTGGCACGTGGGTAGACCATGACCTGGGTTAAGGCATAGGATACTTTTAATCTGGATATTCCCACGGGATCGAGACTTATGCGGGTGAAATCGCGGGGCGCAGCTAGTGATTTCATATTTGTAAGTATAAGTTAAATTATCATTATTTTCCGTGTAAACTGTTGCAGTGTAAAGGTTTTTTTTATGCCATGATATCGTTTTTTAGGTAGAGATGTACCTATAGTACACCCATATTTCACCAGTTATGTTTAAGTCCCCTCTCCCCAACACCCGCCACCGTCCTTCGGGGAAACAATGCGTGATGTGTCACTTCACGCATTGTTTCCCCGAAGCATAAACGTAATATGGTGTGTGTATATTTATTTTTTGCAATTTTGACAGAAATTAAAAAATCAACATCTTATTATATTTATTTCTTTTGGGGACCATGAACCATACGCTCAAAAACCATGTCTAATGAAGCTTGTTTGGGGAATGGGACAAGTCCTTCTTGGCACTAGTTTGATCTCTGTATTAATTTATGACCTTATTAAACCTTTTAGGCTAAGCGAGCGAGTCCTAGCGGCCGTGCCACCCATGAGCAAGGAGGAGCGTCGCCGCGCGTTCGCGGAGGCGGCGGCCGCGGCCGACGACGCGCGGCGCCAGCGCGAGCGCGGCCCGCGCGCCTGGCCCGCCTACTGGCCGCACGCGGGCGCCGTGCCGCAGGTACACATGGCTGGAAACTAATTCCATATTGTACTCTGGAAGGAAGAACATTAGGACGGACTGAAAACTGGAGTAATCTGACATGTGCTAGCTGTCACTTTGTGTAATAAACTGGTCATATTTATTGTAAGAGTGATCGTTTAGTTTAATCGATTTATATAAGTGAATAATAAAAGTGTGAAAGTCTAGAATACAATAAATATGATCATTTTATCACTTTTTTTGGATGGGAAATTATCAAATAAGTTCTCCCACTCTGGGCGGAGAGGGAGGGTGTGTCAGACTCTTACTAACTAAAACCCACCCGTATTCCTTCCGTTGCCTGGGCTGTTACCAGGGGCCTCGGTAACCCTTTCGGACTTTCCCGCGACCCGGCAGGTTTCGGATGGACCTGTATCTTTGTTGATGGACTTAGAGATGAGATCCCCTGAATAGGAAAAGTAGACCATTGCACCATTGAAAGTTTTTCCAGCAATAGCCATAACCGTAGGTGGTTGGATAACTGCTTAAGTAACTAACAGTTTAAGTCGGTGAAAGCGTCGGGAAAGCGTCATACTAGTATGACGCTTTCTATTTCTACTCTACTAGAATAGAAATCGCTTGTCTACCGAGAATGTTCTACCGTCTACACCACGGAACAGAAAAAACAGTGGAAGTGCAAAGTAGGCGTACCACGCGTGCCACAAATAAGCGCTGTTACGCTTACTTGATCCCAGTCGTGTTCTAACATCGCGTCGAGACGCTAGTCTCACGATAAATTTATTTTTCCGTAGCTATGCCGTATTGTTCCATTTTGGAGTGCAAAAATGATAGTAGGAGATAAAATCTTAAAAAGGTGGTGTTTCGTACCATCGGTGGGTACGATTTTATTTGTTTTCTAATAAAATCTAAGTTAATTAAGACGTTTGGCATCCAAAATTGCGGTGAGACATATCAAATCTAAATTACAGTCTGTTTTCGAACCTATACAATTAGGATTTGGCACGAAAGGTGGGTGTGAGGCAGCCGTCCATGCCTTAAGAACCTACCTTTCGTATGATGATTGCGAAATTGTAGTCAAAATTGACGTCAAAAATGCTTTCAATTCAGTAAACAGGGATGCCATGCTGACAGAAGTTAAGAACAAAATTCCGGAACTCTATCAATACCTGCTTACCTGCTACGCAGAACCTTCAAAATTAATTTACCGTTCCCATGAACTTTCTTCGGAGGTCGGCTGTCAGCAGGGCGATCCCCTCGGGCCAGCAATTTTTAGCTTGGCTATAAATCCGATTATTCAAAATTTAAAATCAAAATTTAACGTTTGGTATTTGGATGACGGAACCCTGGGAGGCGATGTGGACACTGTGCTATCTGACTTATCAGATATTAAAACAAATTTCGAAAATATTGGTTTAGAATTAAATTTTAGCAAATGTGAACTCTTCATTCAAAAAACTTCTTACGGTTTGGATAATTTAAAATCCAAATTAAATTTTCTGGCACCGAATATCAAAATAGTAGACAGAAAGTCACTTTGCCTCCTGGGTTCTCCCATCTTTGAAGAATCTTTTCCTGATTACATTACTAACACTATTTCTAAATTCCAAAGTCACGCAAATTGTTTACTCGAAATCAGTCCTCATTATGCTCTTATAATTCTAAAGTTTTGCCTTTTTGTCCCTAAATTTACTTATGTGCTTCGCTGTAGCCCTTTTTGGAAACATCCAAATTTGCTTTCACCAATAGACGATTTAGTCAAAACTAGTTTAGAAACGATTTTAAATATTCAGCTCAATGAACCATCTTGGTTACAAGCATCCCTCCCTATTCGGTTTGGCGGTTTAGGAATCCGCAAAATTTCGAGTGTTGCTTCCCCAGCCTTTTTGTCGTCCACCCATAGCACGTCACGTCTCATAGGTAATGTCCTAAGGGCTTTGCCCACAAACTATGAGACTGCGGGCTTGGAGGATGCCAAGAATGCTTTTCAAATTGCTTGCCCGGGTAAAGAATTTCCAGACAACCTAAAATCTCAGAGGAGCTGGGACGATATTTATTGCGATTTAACATACAAATCGATTCTGAGCCGCAGTTCAGGTCCGGATCGCGCAAGACTTTTGGCGGTCGGAACCAGAGAGGCCGGTCATTGGCTACATGCCCATCCTTCTCCATATACCGGTACCTTCCTGGATCCGACCTCGCTTCGTCTGGCGACTGGTCTGCGGCTTGGGGTCACGGTATGCATTCCACACACATGCCCTTGTGGCACGGACGTGGACCGACTGGGTCACCACGGACTTTGTTGTCAAAAAAGTGCAGGCCGCTTTTCAAGACATGCAACACTTAATGACATAATCCGCCGGTCTCTTGCCAGCATCAATGTGCCTGCTCTTCTTGAGCCGACTGGCATTGTCAGAGATGATGGCAAAAGACCTGATGGTGTGTCTTTGGTCCCGTGGAGTTTGGGACGGATGCTTGTGTGGGACGCTACCTGTGTAGACACACTGGCACCGTCCCACCTCCAACGGACTACTTCTAAAGCGGGTGCAGCGGCAGAAAATGCCGAAAATCTGAAAGTTATTAAATATGGAGGCCTTGGCAGAGAGTACAACTTTGTGCCCTTTGGCGTCGAGACCCTCGGTCCGTGGGGTCCCAGTGCGCATAAGTTATTTGCGGAAATCGCGAAACGTCTAGTTGATGTAACTGGTGACCGAAAAGCTGGCGGCTTTCTCGCGCAACGCATCAGCATTGCAATTCAGCGAGGAAATGCCGCCAGCATCCTCGGTACAATGCCCCGAGGGCCTTTTTTAAGCCTAACTTAGTTTTAATTTAATTTAGTTAATGTTAATAATCATCTTGTAATTTGGTTATGTAAATAAATGATATTAAAAAAGTTAATTTCAATTCACTTATAATTTAAGGTCTAGTTAAAATCAACCTTATGATCATTAAAATAAAGTTTATCTTGGTTTGAATGTATTCACTATTTCGTTCTCGAAAGTTCTTCGCTACTCAATTAGTGATGTAGTCTGGTCGGATGTTGATTTTATCGATTGATATGGATAAAAGAAAATAAGTAATTAAATATTTATTATAAACATTACTATACAAATATAAGGTCGAATAACATTCATACACGAAATTTAATTTAAGAGGTGTATGTAAATGGATTGATGCAACGGGCAGAGTTAATTGGATGCCATCCAAATTAAGCACTATATGCTCAAATAAAGTATATAGATACACGAAACCTACAGCGCTTCCATCTATGAAAATCATTAAGTTTTTTAATAAGTAAGTTACCATATTTTACTTTTATCACTTAAAAATAACGATTGAAAATACTTTATACGATACGATACTAATTAACGCACCTACATGTTGTATACTATATATTACTATATACTCTGACGTTAAGTCACAGCCAAAAAGGAAGACTCGAGTCGTGGATACTCACAAAGTTGAACAAAATTTTATTAAGAAAGGCGATGGCGTGATTCCTGTGCAATTTCATTCCGCAGACAGTTCCGTTCGAATTAAAAAGTAAAAATAACGTGTTTTTTTATGTTAACCCAAGTATCAGTAAAACACATTAATATAAATAAAGCAAGTAAACTGAACTCCCAACGAGTCTTATTTTTTTCGAATTAAACAAGAAATCGATATCGATAAAGTAATTCAAAATTCAATATGTTCTGCACTGGTCGAGTAGCAGTAGATAACGACCTATGACGCGAATGTCAACCTTATGTTTAACACATTAAAGTTTATAATTGCGACCACTGAGAAAACCGCCATCTATAGTCGGGTAGCGGAATTTACTCGGCAATCGAATCTAGTTTGATTATAGATTACAAAACATTGTAAAGACATTTTGCACTAAAGCAAAATAAATCCTATTTGTAGAGACTGAAGGTTTATTCCCAGATGAAGGATCTGTGACTTATGCTAGTTTTTACTAAAATTAAAACGACAAATCAAACGAATTGTTTATTTGTATTGCATTGTATGATTATCAGTTTATTTGTGTGAGTTTGGCGACAACGGTTCCTATAGTGAGTTTGTTGCATTGCATTTCCACTGTTTTTTCTGTTCCGTGGTCTACACGGAAACATTGTTTTTGTCTACACTCCTGTCCACAAAACACTTCTCTACGGTTCTCGTGCTAAGCCTGCAGGTATCTGCTTTTATTGGCCGGTAGTTAACATACAAATTGAACGACCATATCATATTGTCTGCATTATAGCTATCACCAATAGAATGAACTCGTAAATATCTTATACAATGTCTTAAAATAGTGTTTTTCCCTACAGCAAATGTTCCCCGGCGGCATGGTTCCTGGCGGGCCCAACATGCTGGGCAACATGCCCAACATGGGCAGCATGTCCAACATGGGCGGCATGGTGATGGGCGTGCCTGGCCTGGTGCCCGACATGCCCGCTGACTGGTTGCCGCACGACTTCCCGCCCGCGCCCTTCTGTCCGCCCTTCTGTATGCCGCAACCTAAGTGAGTATGCAATAGTAGATTGTGTCAGAAGGGACCAAAATAATGTATTGAGGGCGAGAGCGATTGTTTGAATCCAGAGCGAAGCGAAGGATTCTAGAGTAGAATCCCGAGCCTAGCGAGGGATTCAAAGTACGTCGCTCGAGGTTAAATAATTTTGGTACCACGGTGCCAAAATTGCGCCACACGTGGCACACAGCATTTCATCCCCCTCTATGAGAAAAAGAAATTAACCAAATTACAAATTTATATTAATATCAAATTAAAATTGTCTATAATATTTTGACAAAAAGTAATGGAAAAACGAATGAAGTTCCCGTGTATTTTTTTTATTTCTTTAACCAATGCCTCGTCGCCAGGCGCGCTTTTTTACTACCGGCCAGAACTTTATCGAAGCGAATTGCGTTCAAAATTCTTAATTAAATAGTGTTCCAAATTCAAAGGTCATTGTTATTAAGTGCGCTGGAATGACCCATTTTGCTCGCACTTATCGAGGAACCATTGGCCTCTTTTCGAATAGATGGGATGAAAAGGATTTTTTTCAAATCTTTTTCAGTACCTAAAACCTTAAATTATATTACTTACACTAACTTTGAAGCTGTAACTTTTATAGTAACGCACGTATCAAAATCGTTATAGCTTATAACGATTTTGTTACCACTGATGTGCGACCCGCAGTCTATCTGAGCAGCTGAGCACCCGCCGACCGCGACCAACGACGTGTTGCCGGCCGTCACCGACGACGGTAGAGATGGATCGTATAAATCATAAAAAGTTTCAATAACTATGTATTGGCGTGATATCTTACACATGGTTTTGCCTTCCACAATAACTATGTATCGCGTGAAACTATCTATTGGCTTGAAACATAACCAATTACCGAGTACTAGCGAAAACACCCTATTGATGCCCGATAAGGTCCGTGGGCGGACCGAGCCGAATGCTGCCGAAATAATAACTAACTGGAACTCAAGGCTAAACTAATCTGAAGCCAGTCCTAAGCCTGGATGAAGTTTAAAGGAAAGTTTTTAAAATTTAAGTAGCCAAACACGTAAAAAAAAAAAAATTTCACTAATTTTTAATACCGACCACACGTTCAAATTTTGAACCCGAGCTCAGTATCGTCATGACATAGATACCTAATAAAATAAATAGTTTCAAAACCACTCCAATACCTAAAGCGAACTCGGTGTTTGGTATCACTAAAGCGAAGACGGTGCTCGGTATCACCAATACATAGTTATTAAAATAAATAGTTTCAAAACCTGGTATTGTTAATCATAACAATAAATAGTTTCGGTATTACGAAATCGCGTACATGGGTCCGTACGCGATTTCGTAATACCGAAACTATGTTCGTAAACACACGGGCGCGGTCTCGCTCGCTCGCCGCCCGCGACGCTAAGCTGCGACGGCGGCAACAAACGTGTCGACACGCGTGCTGTCGCTAGCTTCTGACGTTTTAAACCGACCCGTAGCCCGCGTTCGCACGAGCGCTTTTTAAGAGTGCCCTAGTCGCTGGCTCGAACTCGTTGATGGGCGTGGTCAAAATGCATGCTATTTCATCCAACATCGTGTGCGAAAGGGACAAACACTGATTAGCAGTAAGAAGCTAGTGCGCGAACGGATACACACTCCCGTATAGTATAGCAACGCTAATGACGCACGCATGCGCGATTTCATTGAAGGTCGGGCGGCGACGACGTACTTACATCATGTACATATTATAATAGAATCAAAAGTATATTTTTAAAATGGTATATTATTTTGTCCTTTTTTGGCCAGTCGTGTAAAACGGCGGCTTTCTGCAAGATCAAAGGAGTGAACATTGTGCATGTAGTATTTTGGCGCGGTGATCAGTGGCGTGCCTAGGGGTCAAAATTAGGGCAAGCAACGGAGTACAGAAAGACGCGGAGATGTCGCAAGGCAAAATCTCTTTACAAACAAGCGTCGCCTGAATGCGGATGGTAGGGGGACGAGGTACGACCCGCCCATTATTTGTAAATCTATCTAGCGGTCAAAGGCATCTACAGTGTAATTGAACTAGCTATTTTTTGAATTAATAGGTATCTTGTGCACTATATCTAGGTTTCTATGAAAGCCAAAAGTAAAAAAAATTGAGAAACAAATTCAGAATAAGCCTGCAAAAATCTGCGTATTTGCACAAATTATACCTAAACTTTGGCCGTTTTTATTGCATATCTCTCTAGTCCTTTCTGTATCTCCCTCCGCACGATAATATCTCAAGTTTTCACACGCCCAATATTTTGATAGTCATCTGCCTGGCCTTTTCCCAACTATGTTGGGGGTCAGCTTCCAATCTTACAGGATACAGCTGTATTTTACATGGAGCGACTGCCTATCTGACCTCCATAACCCAGTTACTGGGTAACACGATACCCCTTGGTAAGACTGGTGGTCAGACTTTCGAGCTTCCGACGAGCCGTAATGACTGTCAAAGATCTACAAATGACAGCCGGGACCAACGGCTTAACGTGCTTTCCGAGGCACGGAGGGTCTTGGTATGTAAAGATGGTCACCCATCCACGGACCAACCTCGGCAAGCGTAGCTTAAGCTGATCGATCGACCCGTGCGGCTGTTATTAATTAGCCACAAGCCCCTCAATATTTTGATAGTCATTAATTTTGGATTCGTAATCACAATTAGTATTACTATACATACTTATTCTAATTGTTGCGACACCAGATGGGCTCGCACGAACGTCTATCGAAATAGAGACGGACATGGAATCGTAATGGGTAAAAGGAAATTTGATCTGTGCAAAATTTTACTTATTTTCCTAAATATTTCGAAGTAAAAACATTCCATTATTTCGCTAAATACACGTTAGTTGATCAATCAATGATCTCGCAAGTTTATGTTCACTTTAATAACTTCAAAATCTATATCTGATTGGTAACTTTCTAGGGAAACCTGAGTCTACCCTTTGTTTCTTGTACTGCACTACTGAAAGATCACTTCGCTGAACCAATAAGTCCAAATTCAAACGCCAAGTTAATCAATGTATCAAAATCGTAATCCAAAGTGAAATACACTAGTAACAGTGATATTCACAATATTAACAAAGAACAAATTACGTGCCCCATTTCACCGCCTTCATAAGGTTCGTAACTCATTTGTTAGGCTTGGTATAACTTTTTATAATAAGCTACCCTCTTCTTTGCTAGATTTGCCTTTTAAATGAGTTTAAAGCTAAAGTTAAATCCAACCGTTGTTCAAGGGCATAATATTCTATCAACGAATACTTAATTAAACGATAACAATAATTTAAAATAGATAACAATATAATACTGTTGGAGCAGCTGAATATTGTAAGACTATCTTTGCATTGTATAAATTCAACCTACGTTGTATTGTATAATTGCATTGCACAGGTGTGAGCACTATGTATAATAGAGCTACCATTTACCGGTTATGTAATTAACTTGAATGGGCACAGGCGGCTGAGAGTATGTCATGCTCACTCAGATGTCTCGCTGATGGTGGCGCGTGTGTTGGATCATTTAGCTCCCTTCAAAATGGTTGAGCTGAATGGTGCTAATCCATGCGTCATGCTCGTGAACGGGCGCCGTTAGTTGGGACTGGTCACCTCTTAGCGTCCTCGGCTTATTTATAATTATTTTATTTAGAAATTGTTTTTGTTTCTCTTTCTACTATGGACGCGTTTTTTTATTTTACATCGTCCTCACATTTAGTTATAATTTCAACAGTATTTTTGTACTAATCTTTATGCGTCAATTTAATTTAAAACAGTGTCCATGGAGTTTCTTGCCCGTTCTTCTCCATAGGTACCTACTACGCTTTGGAATGGGCAACTAGCTTCATATTTCTAACTGACCGACTCCTTGACAATTCAAAAGTGCCTGTAAATGGTTTAATTGAAATAAATGCTTTGAGTTTGAGTTTGAGTTTGATAGTTGATCACTGTGATTAACCTAAGACAATGTTTGTTCTGTCTCCAGAATTAGCTTACATAGGCTATATGAGTTAATATAATTGTTTATTTTACTTGACTGTATATGTAAATTTATATAATATTTAATTTAAGTTATTATTGACATAATCCACTCATTACAATGTTTTTTTTTTTATGAGTTGTATTGCAATAAGAGGCTAGCTAGCGACCTCGACAATTGATCATATTATTCTTGCCTGAGCAACCGGCAGCAAGTTCGTCACTCTCCCTTAGATGTCACTGCTTTTTTTTTTTTTTTAAGGTCTTTTATTATCAAATAACTTCTCCCGCTCTGGGCGGAGCGGGAGGGTATGTCAGACTCGAGACTAAAACCCACCCGTGTTCCTTCCGTTGCTTGTATTGCCAGGGGCCTCGGTTATCCTTTTGGACTTTCCCCCGACCCCGGCAGGCAACGGCCCTAGTGGACCTCTACACTTGTGCTGCCGACATTTCTTTGAGGCGCGCGTGGAAAACAACGAGCCGTCGACCCGGGCCTGGTTCTTATCGGACAACGAGCTACCCATTGCTCACCGTCCGCAAGCCCGCGCCTACGGTGGCCGGAAATCCGCCCGGAATTCCCGACGCCGTCGAGAGGGTATGGAGGGCGCGAAATTACGGGGGTCGGATTGCCTGCTTCCCTCAAATATGGCGAGGGGGGTGATGGCTGATCTTTACGTTATGCTCATGAACGGGTGCTGCTTGTGGTGACTGGTCGTCTTGCTGACCATGGTTTTGTTATTATTAGTAATTAACTGTTTATTTTACTTCAATGGTGGTAGTTTGTGACTTCGAGTTACAAGTTTACAGCTATAGCTTTATGTAAGCGAGAACGCCCTGTATGCCTGGAGGCTTTTATTTAGGTATTAAGTTCTGTTTACGTTTTAATTTTTTATTTCTTCTTTAGTATAGTTATCGATGTTTTTTTTGGTTGGTACGAGGGCGGCACTGAAAATTTCGGGAATCAAGGAAGTGACACAACATTACTATTTAAAAATGTATTTATTGCTTTTCGAAGTATTCTCCGCGAAATTTGACACATTTTTCCATACGATGGAACCAATCATTGAAGCAACCATACCATTCGGAAGTTGGGGTCTCCAAAATGGCCGTTTTGTAGGCGTCCACAGCTTCTTCAGGTGATGAAAATCTCTGTCCACGCAATTTATTCTTTATTTTAGGGAAAGTATAGAAATCATTAGGGCTTAGATCGGGGCTGTACGGCGGATGGTCTAATAATTCTATGTTTTCTTGCTCTAAAAACTCTTTTGTTCTGTGCGCGGTGTGAGAACTCGCATTGTCGTGGTGGAGGATGATGCGGCGGTTGCAGTTCTCTTTACGGAGTTCAGAAACGACCTGTGGCAAACAAATGCTAGCATACCATTCTGCATTAACCGTTCTTTGTCTCTCAAGAGGAATAGTCGTAACATGGCCGGTTTTGGAGACAAACGTGGCCACCATTTTTTTTTTGCAACACTCCGTGAACGAACAATTTTTGTTGGCTTTAACTCATTTTCGAACACCCAAACTCGTGACTGGTTTTTTGTTTCGGGTTCGTACGCGTATATCCAGGATTCGTCACCTGATACGATGTTGTATACAGCATTTGAGGATCCTGCGTGGAATCTTTCGAGAGTTCTGACGCACCAAGTAACGCGAGCCGCTTTTTGCTCTTCACAGAGCGAATGCGGTATCCATCAGGAAAACAACTTTTTTACACCTTTGTTCATGCAAGATTATTTGTATTTGACTCATGCCAATGGCTAAAGTTGCCTGAATTTCGCGGTATGTCACATGTCGATCTTCCTCAATCAGCTTACGCACAGCATCAACGTTTTCTTGGATGACTGCAGTTTTCGACGACCTTGACGGGGATCATCACTGAGCCTGACACGTCCACGTTGAAATTCAGCAACCCAGCGATAAATTGTGGTTTTGGATGGGGCTTCATCACCAAATGCAGAAATCATCCGGTCAACACACTGTTTTTGTGTTAAACCACTTCGAAAGTCATAATAAATCATCGCTCTTGAATTTTCTCGAGTCAATTCCATTTTCTCACCGACTAAACAAGTTTGACAAAACCTTGTGACAAGACCGAGAATCTTTTTTTTAATAAATAAATGGTATTCGATTTTTAAAACCAAGGAGTTTTCAATTAAAAAGATTTTAATATGACAGGAACAGTGGAAATGTTCCATTCCCGATACTTTTAGTGCAACCCTCGTATAGTGGCGTGTAAATAATTTAATGTATTGATTCAAGTTTTTTTTACTGAACAGAGATCTGTGCTGCTAGGGAGTTTGTTGCGCCACTTCTTCCCAGCTAAAGCCCTAGAAAGTGGTGAGGGGCGGGAGTTTTTGGGGGACTGTCTTATGTAATTTTGACGTTCGAAAAGTGCTGTGCCTAGTTTGAATGAATAACTTTATTTTGAATGCAATGTCAATACGCGACAAATTCAAAATAATATATACAGAAGTCAATCGTGAAAGGTATCAAACGCGGAATCCAAAATTCAAGCCAGGGATCAATGTTATAAACACGATAGATAGCACACGAGTAGTCTAGTCAGTTACAAACACAGCACGCGCGCTGTAATTACGGTGACGTATGCAATAGCCGACTGGCGCGGGGGTGTGTGTGCGTGCGCCTCCCTTACGCACACTGCGCGGGGAGGTATATTCCAGTGAAATGCACGATGATTTATAACGAAAGTGCGTAAAACTTTATGAACGGACCTTGGGCGTATTGATATAATGTAAAAACTACTTAATTCAAAACAAAATTATTTGAAGTTTTGAAAACATTTTCTATCCCTGTACGGTCTATATTTTGCCATTTTCATACTACATAAGTTATTTATTTTCGACCAAAAATGAGTTAATA
Source organism: Atethmia centrago (assembly GCA_905333075.3). Classification (NCBI taxonomy): domain Eukaryota; kingdom Metazoa; phylum Arthropoda; class Insecta; order Lepidoptera; family Noctuidae; genus Atethmia; species Atethmia centrago. The sequence goes on from HG995375.1 coordinate 7,540,378, forward strand.
TTAGTGTTGAAAAAGTGTCATAACTAACGGAAGCAGAATCGGAAAAAAAGCAGGTTTGAACCAATTTTTTTTTTTCGATTCTGCTTCCGTACAGTGCTAGGATAATGACTAGACAAATTCCATATTTTATTTTTATTTTTGAACGTACACCGTCAAACATACAAGTAATCACCATACTACGTTTGTATGAAAAAATGACCGACTACCGTAACCTTAATGCGCCTCTTTTTAGCGCACACTGCATTCTCAACAATCGGCTTAGCGCCGACAGTTACAAATCCAACAGCCCTCTTTTCTAACGCGCAAGGGAAGCATTTTGTTGTTGGATTCTCAATTCTCGGCTCAACGGCGAGATTTGAAAATCGAATGCACTTTATAAAAACGTCGCGTTAAAAAAGCGCCCGTAGGTACGTGGGCTTATTCTAAACTCTAACTCCGTACTCAACGTCAAATTTAATTACCCACGCGCGGTCGACTGTAAAACAATCTCGTATTTAACAAAAAAAGTATTATTCTACGAGGCGATAGAAAAAGGCGGCTTGTGCTTGTGCCTCGACTCTATTTTTCTTCTTCGCTAATATGCAATCGTACACCTTTCGTTTTAATTTCCGCTGTTGTATACCGATATCTAGTGATACCGATATTGCAAATCTTGACCCACCAACTTACTGACATAAATTCTATCAAACAAATGTTCTTGTAATCAAGCACTGACTGACTTAAAACACTATAATAAATGTGTCCGCAGCATGATGGGCATGCCCGGGTTCCCGATGGGCGGCTTCATGTTCGGGCAGCAGGTGGGCCCGCCCGGCCAGCCGCCCTTCCCGCAGCTACCCACACCTGACCAGCAAGTGAGTATAAGTTGTAGGTCATAGGTTCGAACTTCATCACCACTGCTCTCAAAAGCGATGAAGGAAAACGTGAGGAAACCAACATGTTCTAGAACCAAAAATTCGAACACGTGTGACATCTACCAACCCGCACCGGGCCCGCGTGGTAGATTACGGCCTACTCCCTCTCGAAGAGAGGAGGCCTGTGTTTTAGCAGTGGGAAGATTATAGGCTGATTATGAGTACTTACATAGATCGACAGATTAGTATATAAACTAAACTTTTCGTTCTTCGACTGTACATGATATGAAAATAAAGAATTTATAAAACGCAAATCTGTCGTCGTTCGAGTTATAAGCGCATGCCAGCCAGACGTACAGAGATATATAGTGTGTGGGGCTTTTTAGGGGGGTGTATGATCAGTTATTCCTATGTATACACGATACCTTGTTACCATAACATATTTCTCCCCCTACCAGGGCGCCACATTGCCGGACGCCCCTACAGAGCCGCTGCTGCCGTCCCAGTGGCGCAGCGCCCCGGACGCGCGCGGCCGCACGTACTACTACCACGTCAAGCTGCGCCAGCCGCAGTGGGTGCCACCGCCGGTGCCTAGTGAGCCTGGTACGTCACTTACCATCCCTTATTTTACAATATTTATTTATAACTAGCTGACCCGACAGACTTTGTCATGTCGAAACATACAAAATCTCATAGAAAAAGGGCTTTCAGATTCTCCATTTTTTTTTTCGATAAATTTTTTATTGCCTAAAACTTTATTCGGACTATTACGAATATTTTAAAATAAAAAATAGCCAAATCAGTCCGGCCGTTCTCAAGTGATGTGCTTACCAACTAACAAAATTTAATTTTTAGGGTCTCGTACCTCAAAAGGAAAAAACGGTATCTGTGTATCGGTCGATTTGCTCCGAATCTACTGGACCGATTAAGTTGAAATTCGGTACACTTATGAACTCCTGCGACTGAAACAAGGAAGTGTTACGTAAATAAATGAAAATAAATAACACTGCTTACTTTTTTATACTGTGGTATTGTCTTACCAATTTTCTACAAGGTGTCCTTGGAGTCATCTTTTGCGACAAAAATGAGTCACTAGGTTTACAATAATGTCATGTTTAACTAATATGTTATTCTGTAGAAGAGAGTTCATCAGAGGAGGAAGAGGAGCCACCATCCTCAGGATTGGACAGTCCGCTAGTTCGACGACAGACCAAGGGCAAAGTGGTGGAAGGAGTCAACGGCATATACGAAGGTGGGAACACTGATTGTATGTATTTCTAGAATATTGTAAGTGCATAATATTTACAACGACAAAAGCAAATGGATGTCTTTCTATTATCTTTTTTTTTTCACCCGTTACCTTTTTTTGTTCATTTAATAACGTATTTACCCCGTATTTTGACAGCTGTTTTGATATACAGGATGAGTTTTTGACATCGGACTTCCAAGGCGAAATCTAAAACTATGGAGAGTAGAAAAGTTAAATTATGAGCTTGATTTTGATTTTGAGTAAACTATTTTGAAGTGAAGCAGTTTTAGTTTACTTGAAAACGATATCATAATAAATAATTAAGATTTCGCTCTTAAGTCTTACTTTAAAAACTCAGCTTGTATGTGGCAGAAGAAGAGTCAAAAGAAATGATTATTTCCTACTACTGCCGCAATATGGATCTGACAAGTCTTCAGGAAATTAAATTGTTAATCAAAAATAATATCAAATAGCTAAGATTTTTATCCCATTATGCTGTCGTTTTTCACTATGAATATTTTGTCCTATCACGTTTGCGTGTATGGTTACAGTTATAAAGGAAGATAATCACAATGGGTTGATTCCTGATCACGCGCTGGTCAGCATAAAGCCAAGGAAACGAAGACCTGGGCTTGTCTCTGAAAGACCTATTAGCGTAAGTGTTATAGTGCGATTAAGTCTTATTTATATTTATCACACCTTTGATATTGTATATTTATTTATTACGTTATCTATGTATGTATTTATTGTAAGTTGTGTGTGGATTTATATGTGGATTTTTATATCTGGAAATAAAAGATTTCATTTCATTTTTAACGTAATGAACACTAGTGGCTCGCTTGAGTATTCCAAGTTGCTATTCAGGGGTGTATCTAACTAAACTGATCATTTATTTTTTAACTCAAAACGGGACATGAGTTTATATACGTCAGTTTGCAGGTTAACATTGAAAATAGACACAACTTTTTAATGATCTTTATTTATGAAAAGTGTTACTTAATAAAATTAACGTTAACTATAATTATATTCAGATTAATTATAATTATTTTCATTATAACAAATTGTAAAAAAACAAATCAATCACCGGTTCACCAGCTTAATAAAAATAATAAAGCAAAGTTCCTCTGACAGTAATTATTAAATTATGTGCAACATATATTTCTTATTTAGATATATTTATGTCAGAGGAATTTTCGCGTGGTTTCGGAAAACGGGACTATTTGCAGGACCACTTCCTTAGGGCTGGTTTAACCAAAGTCAGAGATCTTGTATCCGTGGAATGAAATTGACGTCTCACGGTTTTTGTATGGAAAGTTACATAAAATCTAAATTACTTTTTTAACATACACATCATAATAAGATCCCCTTTTTGGTGCAGAGCCCAGTTGACAGACGTCAGACAGGTCAGTCAGGTGACGTGACGTCATGTCAAAAAAGAAGGCTAAGCGTAATCTATTTTTAAGGAAGCTGTTCTAGAAGCTTCGACTCGCCTTTATTAGCAGAGCGGGTACGAGTGGCGTTTCCGCCTGAAGCGCGCGGGTTGTGGCGGGAGCGGTTGGAAATACTTTCGTGTTATATCCTCCCCCTTTTGAGCAGGTTATGACCGCATGCTGCATGCCTGGTCAAATATATTCTGCCCTCTTTGACCGGGCTATGTCCTCATGACATGACATAACTTCGCACGCTGAGAACGAAAGTGACTCAACTCAAAACGACAACTCACGGACAACACTGATTTCGTCACTTTCATTCGGGCGCGGGGGGAGGGAACGGTTGAGTGACAAAGCGACCGAAATATACCTCTATCCTTTTCTTACCTTTATTGGCCAGTTTTCTAATATAATTATGATAGAATATACTTTTTTAAGTCATTCTGTATACTTAACTCATTTAACCAAAATTTTGAAATCGGTCACTTTCGTTCTCAGCGTGCGACTTGTCTACTTGGTAAAAGTTTGATCGAATTCGCCCTTCACAAGAAGAATAATAATAACGTTACCTTTATGAAATTCAGTCTAATATCATCCTATAGATGTGGCTTTTTTTTATACACAATAGCCTCTTCTCTTAAAAAACCTTTAGGTAGAAATTGGGTAGAATTAGCAACATGTTGAAGTCAAACATGTTGCTTGTACCCAATTTCTAATCACTAATAGTACCCTCTCATACCCTCATAGCCGAGAACTGAAGAAGACAAGTTAGCTGGCAGACTAGAAGTAAAACGGTACAAGCAAACCAAGGAGAAGCTACGTCGTCGTCGCGAGAAGTTACTGCAGAAGGTTCGCTTGCTGGCCGCCAACAAGTCGCAGCGACGGCTCAAAGGCAGCATGCTGGATTTGAAGGTTAGTTTAGTTATATTTAAGGATTGTTTTCGTGTTTCATGTTATGTAGTGTAAAGTATTTGCTTTCATATTTTTTTCAGTATGCGTGAGTTAGTTTCGATAAATTTATTACATTTTTTGTGTGACTAATGTGACGCAGTTAGGATTTTTTTTATGAGGGATTCTTTTAGCACCTTTGAAGTGAACTAACACTATGACAAGCTCCATAGATGTATGGATAAGGTGGATCCGCAGTAATAAAATTCAAATTTTCTTACGTTTTTTGCAAATTTGAATTTGGCAGCAAATCAATATAAATCATTTATTTGCTTCAATATGGGTACGTATTGATTGATTTTTATATGAGTATATGAGATTATACATATAAAAAATGTTCATAAAACTTTTGGCATAAGTTGATTTCATGTTTTGTTACCAGATGGGTTAGTTTTGGCTTTGTAGAACGTATCACGCAACTAGAGTAAGCTAATTAATAAATTTTATTTTTAACATTTGCCTACTTACGTGTTATGCTTGAAGAATCGAAAGTAGTGTTCTCTTATATACATGTCGAGCTTGATTTACCTACCGTCATATTTTATTGTTAATGCTATCCGAAAAGGACACGGAAAAAGAAAGTGAGAAAGAACGAGAATTAGAAAAGGAGAAAGAGAAAGTATTAGAAAGGGAAAAAGAATTAATAAAGAAAATTGAATTAGAGAATAAAATAGAGTTGGAGAAGAAAATAGAGTTGGAACAGAAAATAGAGTTGGAGAAGAAACTAGGGATGGAAAAGAAACTAGGGATGGAAAAGAAACTAGAGATGGCGAAGAAATTACTGATGGAAAAGAAAAAAGAATTAGAGAAGAAACAAGAAGCTGAAAGGAGAAAGGTATATCTGTTGCAGGCGTTTAAAATAAAAGAGAAGAGTCATAGACACTTTTTGCCGCCTGCCGGCAACGGCCCTCATTTTTGACAATACACGTTGCTGTCAGAAGTATTAGACTGACTGTTGTGAAAATTGCCTTAGAGATCAATGATACTCAATTTACAAAATAATCAATGACTTGTCTGTTATCTCGAAGACTTGTAAACGCCTTCGACAGATCTAACATAAACGTGTTGTTTGTCAAAACGTGTTACATAAACTACTTCCGGACGTCTATCCGATTAAATTTGTATCGACTCTCAAGTCAACTTATAGGGCTCCCACACAAAACTGCGATGCGATGCAAAACGACGCCGCATCGAATAACATTACATAATAAAATAACATAGACCACGCAGATTTTTGCAATGCGATGCGAATTCGCAGTTTTGTGTGATTGACACAAAACAATCAATCAATCAATCAACTGCCTATAACAGTCCACTGCTGAACATAGGCCTCTCCCAGGCTGCGCCACAACACCCTGTCCTCCGCCTTCCGCATCCAGTCTGCCCCAGACACCTTTCTAAGATCGTTCGGTCCTTCTTAGCTGGGGGGGCCTCCCACACTACGCTTGCCGATACGCGGACTCCACTCCAAGACTCGTCTGCTCCACCAGCCATTGGTGCTTCGACAAAAATGGCCAGCCTATTGCCACTTCAACTTGCTTACTCTGCAGGCTATGTCGGTAACTCCGGTTCTCTTCCAGATAACTTCATTCCATGAAACTCCGAGCTTTTTGTGGGAGCCCATAATGATGACTTCTTTGATACATATTTTGATCGAAAAGTAGATGAAAACACTAATTAACTCATTATTAGTCTATGAAAATAGAACAGCTTCCCAAAACGCCTACCATTTACCGCTTTGTAGTCGGTTCCGTTATAAAATGTGGTATAGTACAATTAACCTAGCCCAAACAATCTTTATTTCAGCAAATGGTGGAGCTGGTTGACTCAGAAACTGACTCTGAAGACTCTTCAACCGAGGAACCAGCTCCTGCGCCAGCACCTGCGCCAGTTCCAGTCGAAAAACCAGTCGAGAAGCTCATTGAAGTGGAAGCGTCGCCATCTCCTGTGCTGGTGATACCACCGTCTCCACCTCCTGTTGTAGATAATACGAACGTTATGAGTACTGAGGAGACAGCGAGGAAGATTAAGGAGCAGTTCCGGTGCAGCATGGCGAGGGTCATGGTCCAGCATCTGAACCCTTATAGGCATCCTGATGCACCCGCTGCTAGGATTACGTGCACGGCTGATTTTAAGCATCTGGCTAGGAAGGTTCGTATTTTTATTTTGACAGTACTTTTATTGTTCAAGTGTTTGGAAGCTGTTGATAGTTTCTTCATAACAATAGATTATCTTCGGTGCCTATCTGCTTTCAAAGGTTTAATTGCTCTCCAATTTTATACTGTTACCTTTGAAACTCTTTTGTCATAAATTCTTTTGTTTTTGACACTCACTGCTAAAGAAACGCCACACTCACTCCCGTCACACCACAATCAGTATACGAATCGTCAAATCGTCAGTATGTTCTTAGTATCAACAACACTATCCATTTGTCATATTTCATTTACGGTTTATTTTTTTAATATCGACGAGGTGGCTCAGAGAAATAGTACTTTTGTAGATTGACCTTTGATCTAGACTTTTATAATCCGTGTTTAAAAAAAACGCCTTCATTCATATTTTTTATGATAAAGTGTTACTTTATGTATATATTTTTCCTCCCCAGCTAACACACTTCGTGATGCTAAAAGAGCTGAAACACTGTCGCTCGGTAGACGAGCTAGTAGTAACCGACTCAGTGCGATCAAAAGCGAAGATGTTCGTCAGGAAATACATGGCCAAGTTCGGGCCAGTATACAATCGACCAGCTGAAGAGGTTGACTAGCGCAGACAGGCCGTTAGTCGGCCGAATACCTAACAATGGGTACGCCTCTGGCAAAACCTCGATCACTTCCTCCGGATGTATCACATGCATAAGCTGATATTGCTCTATCAGTTCATGCCAGGCTACGGACAGAACGTTCTAGTTTAAACTAAGTGACTATGTCCTTACCTGGTGATATACTGATTGCTTTAAATTGATCAATGCGTTTTGAAGTGCACCCAATTAATAGTTTGTGCACTGACAGTTAATGTATTTTTATAAATCCACCTCCAATGGACTGATGATACAATCGTTACATTAAAACCACTATTTGATTTAGTAAGGATTTAATTCACATTCAATTTGTATTGAATAATGGCATTAATAACAATTGCATGTGAGCTATATTTTGATGACAATCGTTAAGTTTTCCAGTGATTGTAAATGAAAAGTTTGCGAGACAAAGGAGTAAGGATATAGAGAATGAAAATAAAATATACTGTTTGATGAAGTAGACTTCTGGTTTCGAAAGTATTTACTGCATAGAAAAATTACACCTGAACTAAACTGTAAATATAGTGTTATAAGTCCATAGCTCTATCATGTTTTAAGGAATTCCTCTTTAGCGTTAAACTGTATTATAATTAGCTGATTCTATGTTCTTAGACATGATTTTAATATAATGTTCATGGGATTAATGCAAGAGAAAGTATTTATGATTATATTGTACTATGATCTCTGGAGTTTTGCTAATCACGAACGCAACTCGAATATGAACTACAACGGTTTAAGTACACAGTATTATAAATAGATTTTTATTAAATATGAACAGTTGTATGCCACTGCGTTTTATCTGTCTGATTGTTGAGACGCACCTGATTTTATAAAGATGTCGAAAGTTGACTAGATTTCACGAAAAAAGTACCTAACTGTGAACGTATACGGTCCTTTAAACAAGATATACGTGCTTGTTTCAGTACACCGATAGACTGAATTCTGCAGAACATTTTTAACCTATTGACCGCCACGTCAAAAAAGCAAATACGTGCCCTCGGCGCCAAGCTACGAATTATTCCTTAAAATCTGTCATGTAGTCGTGACCATGGCGTGCTGGGCACATTTTAGTCTGTCATCTATACATGACTGTGGCGGTCAAACGGTTAATTGTTTTTGCTAGGTAAATATATCTAATAGGTAATCTTTCGAATTATAGATCAATTCTGAATTATTTTCCCTGTAAAAGTAGCTGATCATTTTGAATATTCTTTTTTTTGCCCAATTTTTGGCGTTAAATGAATGTAATAAAGCAATGTATGCAAATAAGTAAAATAGACTCAGTTTGATGATTCCGAGACAGTATTTTCACTCACACAAAAATGATACTCATGAAATCAATCGTGTATCTCAATTCCAATTTTGATCCGCGGTCTTTGACAGCTGCTTGTTATTGGTCCTCTCAATGACTCAAATTGACTTACTCTGCCGTTGATTGGTTACGGACAAAGATCGGGATCATGATTGGGATTGTGATACATTGGTACCGATTCCCTTGGTCACAAACTAAACTAAATTTAAGTTCAGTGCATCTTTTTCTTTGTATTTCATTAAGAAGAGGACAGAAGATAAATTTTAGTTTAGTCCTGTCAAATTAATCAGCGCCTGTCACTACTCCATACAAGTTTAGACGTGATTAAAAACTTGCCTACTAAAATGACGTCAATTTACGTCTAGCGCTGGTTAATTTGACAGGACTAAACTAAAATTTATCTTCTGTCCTTTTCTTAATGAAATAGAAAGAACAAGATGCACTGTACTTAAATTTAGTTTAGTTTGTGAACAAGGGAATCGGCACCATTATTAATTTTTGGGAGTACATTGATGAACTAGCCAATGACAATACGACGTATTTTAGATATACCACTGTATGAAGACAATGAGATTTTCCTACTATTTGACACCAGTTAACTTTTTGCTATTTATAGCGAACAGATAATATAAAGCTTGCTTCCGCTTGCTGTAAGCGCTTTCGCAATGCAGAATTATATTTTCAAGAATACTGACTATTAGATTATGTAATTAGTGATAGTTGCTCGCAACCGCAGTTGCGGATCAAAACCAAACATGAGTTTGTCGTGAAATTATATAATAAGCTGATATGAAATTATGTAAGTAAAAATCTCCGATATTGAGATAGTTTTTATGTGATTCACCATGTTGTGTGTAAATAGTTGTATATACGAGTGACATAGAACTATTGTCTGTTCGGGATAGAGTGAACGGTTTTATTTTTATGTGGTAAGTGTGTGGTCGCGGTAGTCGCGAGTCGCTGACGATCGATTTCATAATTTAGTGTGGCGATCAGATCGAAGCCGTCGGAACAAAATAAAATGTTATTTCTTTTAATATGATCTTGTTTTAATTATTTTTTTTTTCTTTCAATCTGTATTTCGCTATATATCGTTTCGATAAATCCGAAACTGCAGGAAATAACCTGAATTTTGACTTGTTTTTTTATTACGAGTGCTGCACTAAAAGTATCGAGAATGGAATATTTCCACTGTTCCTGTCATATTAAAATCTTTTTAATTGAAAACTCCTTGGTTTTAAAAATAGAATACCATTTATTTATTTAAAAAAGATCTCGGTCTTGTCACAAGGTTTTGTCAAACTTGTTTAGTCGTTGAGAAAATGGAATTGCCTCGAGAAAACTCAAGAGCGATGATTTATTATGACTTTCGAAGTGGTTTAACACAAAAACAGTGTGTTGACCGGATGATTTCTGCATTTGGTGATGAAGCCCCATCCAAAACCACAATTTATCGCTGGTTTGCTGAGTTTCAACGTGGACGTGTCAAGCTCAGTGATGATCCCCGTCAAGGTCGTCCAAAAACTGCAGTCACCCAAGAAAACGTTGATGCTGTGCGTAAGCTGATTGAGGAAGATCGACATGTGACATACCGCGAAATTCGGGTAACTTTAGACATTAGCATGAGTCAAATACAAATAATCTTTCATGAACAATTAGGTGTAAAAAAGTTGTTTTCCCGATGGATAAAATTTTGGCGGCTCGCGTTACTTGGTGCGTCAGAACTCTCGAAAGATTCCACGCAGGATCCTCAAATGCTGTATACAACATCGTATCAGGTGACGAATCCTGGATATACGCGTACAAACCCGAAACAAAAAACCAGTCACGAGTTTGGGTGTTCGAAAATGAGTTAAAGCCAACAAAAATTGTTCGTTCACGGAGTGTTGCAAAAAAAATGGTGGCCACGTTTGTCTCCAAAACTGGCCATGTTACGACTATTCCTGAGGGACAAAGAACGGTTAATGCAGAATGGTATGCTAGCATTTGTTTGCCACAGGTCGTTTCTGAACTCCGTAAAGAGAACTGCAACCGCCGCATCATCCTCCATCACGACAAAGCGAGTTCTCACACCGCGCACAGAACAAAAGAGTTTTTAGAGCAAGAAAACAGAATTATTAGACCATCCGCCGTACAGTCCCGACCTAAGCCCTAATGATTTCTATACTTTCCCTAAAATAAAAAATAAATTGCATGGACAGAGATTTTCATCACCTGAAGAAGCTGTGGACGCCTACAAAACGGCCATTTTGGATGAACAAAAGAGTTTTTAGAGCAAGAAAACAGAATTATTAGACCATCCGCCGTACATTCCCGACCTAAGCCCTAATGATTTCTATACTTTCCCTAAAATAAAAAATAAATTGCATGGACAGAGATTTTCATCACCTGAAGAAGCTGTGGACGCCTACAAAACGGCCATTTTGGAGACCCCAACTTCCGAATGGAATGGTTGCTTCAATGATTGGTTCCATCGTATGGAAAAATGTGTCAAATTTCGCGGAGAATACTTCGAAAAGCAATAAATACATTTTTAACTAGTAATGTTGTGTCACTTCCTTGATTCCCGAAATTTTCAGTGCCGCCCTCGTAATCACAAAGTAGAAAATATGGACTCATGAATAGAAGACATTTATGTCCAATCCTTCTGAGAATATTGTTCCATCCTTTAGAGTTGATTTGTTTTAAGTATTGTGCGAGGACTGTTTGCTATTTTCAGGCAGCCACGTGTTGTGATAGCGTCGACAGCAGCTCGGCGATGTGTTTTACTTTTAACAACCCTTATTGCATAAATACAAATGTTTGTTCTGGTGAACCGTAACCTGTACCACCGCACCAAGTTTCCTAGAAGAGGTGTTCAAACCTCTTTTTTTTTGGGTGGGAAATCATCAAATAACTTCTCCCGCTGTGGGCGGAGCGGGAGGGTGTGTCAGAGAATAGAATAGAATAGAATACTCTTTATTATGTACACCATAAAAATTACAGATACAAATGTTGAAATTTTACAAGGGTGACACAATGGGCGGTCTTATCGCTAAAAGCGATCTTTTACAGACAACCTTTGGATGGATTAAAGGGGGAGGAGAGACAATACTGCAGGTAGTCAGTGGTGTACCAGTTACATATACAATAAATACTTATAATACATAAAGCATATACTATACATAACATATATCATACATACATACATACATACATACATATATATATATATATATATGCCATAAACATGAAACAAGATCAAGAACTATATAACTATAAGTAATGATGATGTTTAGGGAGAGAGAAAGTGTTTTTTTACCTGAATTTTAAAAGTGGACAGAGTTACTGACTAAAACCCACCCGTATTCCTTCCGTTGCCTGTGTTGCCAGGGGTGCCAGGGGTCGGTAACCCTTTAGTACCTTCCCGCGAATCCGGCAGGCATCGGCCCTAGTGGACCCCTACACTTGTGCTGACGACATCTCTTTGAGGCGCGCGTGAAACAAGTTGCACCATCGACCTGGCCTGACCTGGCCTGGTCCTTACCGGACGGTGAGCTACCCATTGCTCACCGTCCGTTCCGAAATCCGCCCGGGATTCCCGACGCCCAGGGCGTCTCCTGCGGCGGCTAGGAGCGAGAGGGCGCGAAATTTGCCTTTCCCTGCGGTGTCAAAATCGCTTTTTAGGAAAACACCAACTTTGAAGTACTTAGAAACTTTTCAGTGACGTCATTCGCCGGTACACAGACGCTATTCATTCATTTCATTTATTTGCATACCATAATGTGTATATAAGGTGTTACATAAGGCTTAAAGCTGAAGTACAGTTATGGACCCAGTTAAGGCACAGCAACATAGTATTAACTTTAAAATTAAAATGCTATGTGGCGACCACCGCTTTTCTAGGAAACCGTAAATGTTATATGATTTTATTTCTGTAAGTAGGTTTGTACAAACACTTTTAAATGTCTAATCATATTTTAAAAAGTCTGCGTTCCCTGTCAGACTACTCTGAGAAGAAAGGCCGAAACAACCTCCCGCTGTGTTTGTTTCGGCCTTTCTTCCACTTCTCACATTTTCTTATATAGTCCAGACATAATCTTGGTCAGATCATGAGAAGGCCATGTAGATTGGTGTCTGAAATGGTCATTTGAGGAAAAAAACCACACAGATCGAGTGGACCTGTCCAGACAGTGCACGCATTTGTCAGTAATCGTGCACCTCAACTCAGAACTTAAGGAGCTTAACGATGCGACGAAAAATACCGAAGGTAGCTTTAGCCGACTGAGGCCCTCCAACATTAAGAGCATAAGCATCAGCGCCCTGTTTGTCTGCTTACCTACAATAAACTACTGAAACCACAGCGGGCCTTATACGCTTAGCAGACGTAAAGGCTCATATTTTTTTAAATCTCAGTGAGCGTACATGTAATAGTAAGTTACCGTAAATTCGGCAGAACTGCTCTTTTTCTGGCACTGCCCAATTCGCTCCAACAACTGTTTCATAGGGAGACATCAGGATATCTTCATTACGGCCCACTCCCTCTCACAGGAACGAGGCCTGTGTCCCAGCAGTGGGAGCATTATAGGTTGATTATGTTGCAACTCATGAAACGTTACTAAAAGACAGTTTGAAAGACGATGGGGACAAAGAAAGGGAGAGGAGAACGATGGCGGTCCGCTGTAACATGTTGGCACGCAGATTTGCGGGTGTAGTTAAAGATCTTTCTCTGTTTTAAAACAGAGAAAGATCTTTAACTACACCTCGCAGTTTGGCAAACTACGCCTGCAAGCTGTGGGTCAACTATACGCAGCGGGCCATCAACGCTCTCCGAATACAATGTAATAACGCGTCAAGGCTGCTGGTGGGGCTCCCACGCTACTGTAGTGTGTCTGCGATGTTGCTTTGACGTTCGAAAAGTGCTGATTTTCAGCCTAGTTTGAATAAATGACTTGATTTTAATTTTGCGCACGCGCACACAGACGGCTTTCACGCTGTGCTGCGGCGCCGCACCGCTTTACTGATGTTTCACACGCGTGGGAGCGCCAAAACCATCCTGAGCGTGCTCAGCCACAAGCTGGACAGCCCCCTTCTGGGGCACTGGGTTCAAGCACAAGTGCGTGTGCCCGGGGCCCCCCAGTGGGCGGCAAATTCTTGAATTGATTTTTAATTTTTAAATGTAACATACTTCTAACAATATTATGGACCAAATATGTCTGAAATAAAAATATTTTATTTTATTTATTTATTATAAAAGCACGGCGCCATTATTATTAAAAAAAGTTTTTTTTTCATGGTTTTATTTTACCACTTTGTCGGCGTGATTAATATACGCATACCCATGCCAAATTACGGCATTCTAATACTAAGAGTCAATAGTAGGTAAGTTTTGTATGCACTCGATTGCAAAAACTGAACAGCCTGTACAAGGGACGAAACCCTGCGATTCATTCAACATCTGCGGTCGCGTACGCGTTGTATGCGCGCGCGGGCTCGGCGCATGTCGCGTGTCATCGCGCGCAATTTTCAGTCCTATGCTAATTACATACACTTCTGGACACATCTATTGGCCCACCTTAGAGTTTAGGTTTCGATGGCCCCTACCGAAATATGATTGCTAGATTGAACAAAAACTGTTGATGCAGTTTTAAACCTGATACATTTTACCATCTTTTTCGATCGTATTGTTTTAAATTTGAATTCAGAATACCATACGACATGGAGCTACGCCTAACAAGTCGGATATGCGCCTTGTTAAAGGCAATTGATTTTTTAATAAAAAACATGTTTTATCAAATAAAGGTTTAATTTAATAACGCGTGTTGCCTCCATGGGCATCTACCACAGCTCTCATACGATTAGGCATAGAGTTTATCAACCGCTCTATGAAATTTTGAGGGATCATCTCCCATTCCTCTTCTATGGCAGTTTTCAACTCCTGCATCGTCTGGGCAACTGGCTGACGAGCCCTAACACGTCTTTTTAGCTCGTCCCACATGTGCTCAATGGGGTTCATGTCTGGGCTTCTGGCTGGCCAGTCCATAACTGTGATGTTCACATCCCGAAGATATTCCCTGACGATGCCGGCCGCATGGGCTCTTGCATTATCATGCATAAAAAGGAAATTTGAACCCACATAGTCCGCGTATGGTATCACGTGAGGTTCTAAGCACTCACGAATGTACCTTTCAGCATTTAATGTTGGCAGCCGTGGTCCGGTAACAACCTCAAGTTGAGTTTTGCCGCTCGCGGATATACCGCCCCAGACAGTCCATGAGCCACCGCCATAAGCAACCCTCTCTTCAAAGCAGCATTGTGCGAAACGCTCTCCCTTACGTCGGTAGCCGTACCTTCTTCCTTCCATAATTGCCATGTAACACAATTTTAGACTCATCAGAAAAGAGTACACGGCTCCAATCTTGCTGTGTCCAATTTAAATGACTGCGTGCGAAATGAAGGCGCGCTGTTCGGTGGGCTCGCGTTAGTTTGGGCCCATTAGCTGACTTGTGTGGTACCATATCGCGTTCTTTTAACCTTCTCCGAACAGTTCGAGCGCTCACAGATACTCCGTGGAAGTCGCAAAGTTGGTTTTGTATCTCAATGGAGGTAAGGTGACGATTTCTCAAGCTGGTCGTCACGATGAATCGATCCTGCTTTTCAGTTGTGACCCGAGATCGTGGCCTTCCTTGGCGACGAACAAAGCCGCCAGTCTCTAGGTACCTCCGATAAACATTTCGGACCGCAGATCGACTTAAATTAAGTTGAGCACTCACGTTTCTTTGGCTGTGTCCGGCCTGAATAAGTGCCACAGCTTGGGCGGTGACTTCAGGTGAAGTATCCATAGATTATTGATAGAACCTCACCTTAATGTTAAGAATAAGTAATGTTTGTTGCAAAACCAAAGATATCAATCACTTTTTCAAGAATTAAATCCAAGTAAACCAATAAAACCAAGTTTTCTTAGTATTCGATTGTTTGATATCAAGAAACGGGCTCCAAATTGACTTTTGTTTCTTTAAATTCTGTGTTCGAAATTCAAAAAAAGACTATTGAATGAAATTGTGAATGTGCCAGGTTCAAAACTGCATATAAACTTTTTGCTCGACCTAATATAAAATTTTAGCTAGGACCAAACGAAACTGAAAATACAAGGTGGGCCAATAGATGTGTCCAGAAGTGTATTATGTAAAGCTTATTTTGAAATCCTCCTACAAACCGGCGCGCGGCGTACGCGCAGCCACCGAACAGGAGACCGCGCAGGCTCTGCTCAGTATACTCTCAGCACCTGTGCCACCTACACGTCACTGGTGGTGTGTCCTACCATTTCGTTTGAAGCCGCGCTGCGACATTGATGAGACGGATGCGCATTACCCTGAAGTACGATGTCCGCAGTAGAATTAATTTCGTAAATAGAAGAGTGGGATGTCTTGTGGGAGAAGACTCAACACATTCTTTTCGACGAGCTAAGATAGGATGCACCCAAAGTTTTCTTTTAATTTATTAATTTCTCCAATTAATTGTATACAAATAATACGCATAGGAGTTTCTTTGTTTTATTCGGATTACATGATAAACACGTCTGAATGCCGCAGTGAAAACAGATGAATTGCGTACTATAGAATGGAAACCCTAGCAGCTGAGTGTAAGCTGTGTGGTAGCTACGCGGCAGCCTCTCGGTGGCTGCGCGTTCGCGGCGCTTTCGTGGAGAGAAAGCAGTTGCGGCGTGTACGCGTACGAGTAGGTAGTCGTCAAAACAGGCCCGGTAGAAGATCGTGCTTGCGATATATTATCGTAGCTTAGCCGTGTGATCTCGTATCTTTAGATATTATCTTCGCTATGCGTGATCCGCTTATTTTCATACAGACGACGATCACGAAATCAATATTTTTTACTTTTTTCTATAAAATGGTTCATGCTTATGTTTGTGTTTTAGCTACAGAAATCCACGTGTAGCGCCAAGTTGCATGTTTTTAAGTAAAAAGTAGTTTAGATTTGTGTGTACCTATATCTGGCATTCAGGAAAAAAAGAAGGATGGGGCTATTGTCTTTCAAGTAAAGGAGTTTACCTCGCAACTTTAGCGTGTATAGGCTGGTCTATCAGTACTTAGGATTAAAAAAAACATAATTTTGAATATTATCTAGGTACTTTTTTATTTAATCGACTATAACTGAAACCAATTCTTCTCTGAAACTAATTGCGGATTTTCTGGTTCGTTTTGTACCTACACTTATATTACAACTATTTTAATAGAATAAAAAGAACAGATTAATCGAAATCCATATAAGGACGAGACACGTTACGTAGTAGTTTGTTGCTGCCTCCAAAACTCTTCACGGTTTTCCAAAAACCGTATAGCCTCCTCAGCTTGTCTCAGGACAACATCATTCTTTTTATCTGCTATTGCCAAGTCTGGATTCTTCAGCAAATTTTCAAGATAGATTTTGTCGGAATTCAACTGTCCTAGAACGGGTCTTGCCGATTTTGACCGCTTTTTCGATGTTTTCTTTACTACCTTGACGGACCCGATCGTGTTTTCTATGGCTTCCTGAAAATAAATTCCTCAGAGTTAGTTTTCCTTGACTTGTTCTGTCGACGTTAGTTTAGAACATACTTGGTCCTACAAAATATCAGTTCATACTTAGGTACAATCAATAATATTGTTGGTTATTCACCTGCGCTTTTTGCACTCCAAGTCTGAAATCATTCAGGTCTGGTCTGGCTCGTAGTCCTCGGTGGTAATGCACGAGGCTCATCTCGAAT
Organism: Atethmia centrago; assembly: GCA_905333075.3. Lineage (NCBI taxonomy): Eukaryota > Metazoa > Arthropoda > Insecta > Lepidoptera > Noctuidae > Atethmia > Atethmia centrago. The sequence continues at coordinate 7,557,708 of HG995375.1, forward strand.
TCTCCGCAATAGTACAATGCCTCGGCCTTTCGAAGCAGTGCCTTCGCGTCCTTAGGGTCGAGCTTTAGGGCTACCTCGGCGTCGATCAGTGCTAAGCGAGGCTCTCCTAACAGGAGGTAGCATTTACTGCGCGAGATGTATGCTGCTTTCTCGTCAGGGGCTAGTTCGATGGCCTGGAAAAATAGGAATGAATTTAGATATTTTCGTATGGAAGACCACGGTTTTACCCAAGATTTTGTACTAAAGCCATGGTATTTCCTACAGGACCCGTGCAATTTTCCGAAATTAAAATATATTAATGTAGTTTTTCTTGACTTTTTGGTTCCTAAGAACAGAATTTTCTACCTGTTTATTTCCACACTCATCATCTGCCGAGCCTTTTTCCCAACTATGTTGGGGTCGGCTTCGAGTCTAACCGGATACAGCTGAATACCAGTATTTTACACGGAGCGACTGCCTATCTGACCTCCACAACCCAGTTACTGGGTAACACGATACCCCTTGGTAAGACTGGTTGTCAGACTTTCGAACTTCTGACTACCCATAACGACTGTCAAAGATCTACAAATAACAGCCGGGACCAACGGCTTAACGTGCTTTCCGAGGCACGGAGGGGTCTTGGTATGTTAAGATGATCACCCATCCACGGACCCACTGCGGCAAGCGTAGCTTACCTGATCGATCGACCCGTGTGGCTGTTATTAGTTAGCCACAAGTTTCCACACTGACCTAGTTATTCTCCCTGTACAAATTAATACTCTGAAAAAATACGAACACTTCATTTAGAATAACGATACGAAAACTTGCAAGCCAAAAACCTAAAGTATACCTTACTGACGAACAAGACAGCAGTACGATATCGCTCCCTCATCATTTCAGCCCGAGCCAGCGCTAACAATGTTCCGGCATCCGCTTCAACAGGTAGCTGCAACGCACTACTTCTTTCCGCTTTATCCTTCAAGTTTAATGAGTGCTTGATATCCTTCGATCCCATGACCACAGCTGCTGCACGGTCTTTATCAGTATACAACTCCTCTTCCCTCTTCCTTCTCTCTCGTTTCGGCTTCCTCTTCCATTGTTTCCTCGGCTTAACCGACTCCTTTCTCTCTTTAAGAGTAAGCTTCTCATCTTCAATCTCCTGGTCGCGTCCTTTATCAGCTGACTGCGGTGCTCTCTTGCTGATCGATGCCTTTTGGACGGGTGTTTCTTCCTCCTCATCGCCTATACCAACTCGGACGAAGCTTTGTAGGAACTCTGCATCCTTTGTCGTTCCAAAGATGGAGCGAGCTTGGGCTTTCGCGTTGTCGAAGTCCATCGGGAACTCGGGATGTTACGTTATGTCCTCCACTGAGTGTTACGTAATGTGTAGGTGTGTGTACAGGCGTAAGTATCGACGCCTCGGCTGTCGTCGCCATGGTGACTGAATGTGTTTTCGCACCCACTTCTGACACACTAGTGGTTTATGGGACGTTCCGAGGGGCGGCTGTGTCGGAGAGTGATGGCATGGGTTTCAGTTTTGGTAAACAATGTTTGTGTTTACTTATGCAGATTTTTAAAGAAGTACCTTTTTATTCTGGTGTAGGCAATTTTCAAATTCTATCTCAGTAGATACACCAAAATATTAGCCTATAATTAGTTCTACCTTATCGTTTCGTACAAACGATTTTACCGATTTTTCTGAAACCGTTTTAACGATAGTAGAGTCATAAAACAACAGATTAACAACTTTTTATTTTGATGTAAGTCAAAATAAAAAATTGATAATTTGTTGTTTTATTAACTTTCCTTTATAGGAAAGTTAATAAAACAACAAATTATCAACACAATACAACTATGACCTTAGACTTATGTCTAAGGTAGTAGGTACCTACTTTCCAGATTGTACACAAAAGCGTGATCGCGCAATCAATTTAAAGGTTCCAGACTAATTTACATATAAATAAGCTTATACTCGTACATACTTTCGTGACAAACTAAATTAAGCTCTACGCTAAAAATCAAATTATAGTAATTTTAATTGACCCACTAATTATTATTGTAGCCTGGTACGCACAATTAACAAAGCTCGATTTCAAACCATTCAAATTATGCAACACTGATATCATCAACCTATATACGAGTAACACTTATCTAATGTCTAATAGTACGCTAGGTACCGAGCTTGAGATCTTTAGTGCAATTTCTATTGAAACATGAACTCAAACTTAAAGCATTAATTTAACGGGAGAAATACAAACTATTATTTCAAAGTGCATTAAATAGCCACAAACATAATAACGAATATAAAAAAAAAACAAAAATTTTAAGCCTGAGCATTGAGCAGATCAAATCTGCTACGAGTGCTACGTGTGTGACACTGAAAGTTCTTAGAAAATAAAAAACTGAACATACTAGCAAGTTTTATTTTGTCTTTTTAAAATAGTGTCCATTTACATCAATACATCGCTGCATCCGATGAAACCACTGAGAAAACACTTTACCCACTCGTCTTTAGGGGTCTCTTCGACAGTATTTTGAAACGCAGCCACTGCTTCCTCGGCGTCCATAAAACGTTTTCCTCGAAGTTTTTCTTTTATTTTCGGAAATAAATAAAAATCGCAAGGTGCGAGGTCGGGGCTATAGGGCGGGTGACCCAGTAATTCCACGTCTGACGTTACCAAGTAGTCGATTGATTGCTTGGCGGTGTGCGACGAGGCGTTGTCGTGGTGAGGTAGGATCCTACTGCGAGGTCGTTTCTCCCGAACTTTTTCCAAGACAAGTGGCAAACAATTGTTAGTGTACCACTCTACAGTAACTGTTTCTCGATCCTCTAAAACAATTTTTGCGTAATGACCTGTCCTTCCGAGGAACGAGGCCACCATCTTTTTTCCCACGCTTCGACCTCTCTTCACTTTAGTTGGCAACTCCTCGGAAGGAAACACCCAGACAGCAGACTGTCTCTTAGTTTCAGGATCATAACAATAAATCCAGCCTAAAATTCCGTTGTGTTGGTTGGTGTCGTGAAATGGATAAGATAAGATAAGATAAGATATATTTATTTGCTCAAACCAACCAACCCAACGGAGTTTTTGGGCCTCTGTCAAATTATGAGGTATCCACCGGGCACGAAGCTTCCTGACCGCTAAATGTTCATGGAGGATTTTGTGCACTTGACTCATATCGAAGCCTAAGCTTGTCCGATTCTGCTGATAAGTCACTCTTTTGTCAGTCACGTTTAAACTCATTAAACCAGTTGTAAACAGTGGCACGAGATGGGGCTTCATCGTGAAAGGCCAATCGAAGTCTATCATAACTTTCTTGTTGACTTAAATGACATCGAAAGTCATAAAAAATCATTGTACGAAAATTTTCTCGCAATAAATTCATGCTGACGTGACAGACAATTTCAATTCAATTTGCCGCCAAATCGTAAACAAATGACAAATGAATAAAATACATACTCAATAATATTAGGCAAAGAGTTCCATTTTCAAATTTTGAACTGTTTTCTTTAATATCCAATACAAGTGGCCAGTTCTAAAAACTTTCAGTGTCGCCCTCGGCCTCGTACGAATACTGATACACGTTGCAAGGCTACGTGCTACATACAGTACCTGTCGTAGTGGTTATATCATATCCGCTACGAGGCGTAGCGCATATGATGTATCGCTACGGCATAGCCTACACCGTAGCCCGCGTAGCTGTCGGTGTAGCGTAGGAACAAGATCGGGAAACCGCGAATTCGCGAAAATTTGGAGAATCCTAAGAGTAGTCATTATGATTGTGTAGTAATTCGTGTAACAGACTATGATTATGACAAGACAAGAGTGCCACAATATCTGGCGTAGCGGTTACAACATCCGCTACGACATAGCCCGTTTAGCCGTCGGCGCGCGGCGTAGCGTAAGTGCAAAATCGGGGAAATTTTGTATTCGGAAATGAAATTTCGGGAAACTACAAAGTGCTATACTCGTAATAGTAAAAAAATCTAAATATTATCTTGAGTAGTTCTAAATAATTGTACCTTGGCTAGTGAATTGAGTCCTCGATCGTAGTTGCCGTTCTTGATATGGCCGGAAGCTTCATCGCGATGTTTTTTCGCTTCTACAGGATTTGTGATTGGTAGGTCTGGTTCCTTACCTCGACCCATAGTCAGGGCGACCTGTAAATAAAACCCCAGTATTATGTAAAATTACCTTTGTTTTGAGTTATAACACTCCTGTTCCATTCCATTCTGTAAATAGTGCGATCTCAAAAGTAGTTCACTGGTTCTATGTTAATAATTTACTTCTTAATGCGCCCTATTTAGCTTTCATATTTAACACCAGTGTGGACCAAGGAGTCTTTCCAGATCTCATGAAACACAGTAAAGTAGTTCCTTTGTTCAAATCCGGTGATAGTAAAGAACCCAACAATTATAGGCCTGTGTCAGTTCTGCCAGTTCTCAGTAAGGTGTTTGAAAAGTTGATGCTCAATCAAATGTTACGCCACTTTAATAAAAATTCCATCTTTTATGAACAACAGTACGGTTTCACCAAAGGGCGTTGTACGACTGACGCCGGTGTCACCCTAATAAAGAACATTTTTAACGCCTGGGAAGAAGCACAGGATGCCATTGGTATCTTTTGCGACCTCTCTAAGGCGTTCGATTGCGTAAACCATGAGACACTTCTGCTGAAACTAGAGCACTATGGACTTAGAAATACAGCTCTTGATTTACTAAGATCATACCTAAAAGATAGAAAGGTTAAAGTTCAAGTAAACGGCGTAAACTCATTGAGGTCTGAAATGGCAATGGGCGTTCCTCTAGGTTCGATATTGGGTCCATTCCTCTTTTTACTTTACATTAATGATTTACCCCAATTACTTCAAAATCAACCGAAGATGGTGTTATTTGCAGATGACACATCATTGATCTTTAAAATAGACCGACGATCACAAAATCATGACGACGTGAATAAATCTATTCTTCAGGACCATGATTGGTTTACGGTAAATAATTTTGTACTAAATGAAAAAAAAACCAAATGCATTAGATTTAAATTACCTAATGTTAGAAGTAGCGAATGTGATCTCATATTGAATGGAGAAAAACTGGAATTTATTAATCAAACGGTTTTCCTAGGAATCACTCTAGACGAGAAACTACAATGGAGACCACATATAACATCTCTTGCGGGGCGGCTAAGCTCGGCCGCTTATGCTGTTAGAAAGATACGACAGTTGACAGATGTAGAAACCGCGCGTTTGGTCTATTTTAGCTATTTCCACAGCATTATGTCGTACGGCATTTTATTGTGGGGTCGGGCTGCTGACATTGATTCCATCTTTATTTTGCAAAAGCGAGCTGTCAGAGCCATTTATAATCTACGTCGTCGCCGTGAATCTCTTAGGGAACAATTTAAAAAGATTAATATTATGACAGTACCTTGCCAATTCATTTATGAAAATATTATGTATGTAAGAAAAAATCGAAATCTTTTTAATAAAATAAGTGATAGACAAAATTTTAATACTACAAATAAAGATAAAATAGATCAACCATTTTTCAGATTATCTAAAGTACATACATCTTTTATGGGGTACTGTGTCAAATGTTACAACAAAATACCTTGTGAAATATTGCAATTAAATGAAAGAAAATTTAAAACTCATGTTAAAAGTACACTTTGTAAACAAGCATATTACAAATTAGAGGATTATATCCAAGATAAGAATGCTTGGAAACATGCTGGTCCAGCTCCATAGGACAATCTAGAGTCTAGACAACATCAAACTGGTTGCTATTTTAATTGTACAATTTATTATTTGATACAAATAATAAATCAATGTTGAATTTTAATTCTGTGATTACTTTAACTCAAACACTGACTTTATTTATTATTTTTAGGAAAACGTATACTTTTACAATGTTTGTAAATATGTGAGCATCATGCACCTATCACATAATTCATTTATCTGTCATTGCTTTATTTTTCATTATTTTTTTACCTATTTTGGTATAGTAATTTTATTCTAGGTGCATCGTCTTCACGTATAATTTTAAAATGTATATACACAAAATTTTGTAAAACATTTTAAAAGAGTAACGGTGGAGTTTCTTGCCCATTCTTCTCCATACGAATCTACCTTTTGGAAGGGGCAACTAGAATCAATTCTATTTTTTTTTTGTTAATTTTGACGTTCAAAAGTGCCTTTTATGTGCCTATTTGAAATAAATAATTTGACTTTGACTTTGACTTGAAAAAAAAAAACCAAAAGCATTAAGTTTACGCTACATCACGTTAGGCAGGTGAAAACTAATGTGTTGATAAAGGGCGAAGAATTGAATCCTGAAGATAGCACAGTATTCTTGGGTTTAACTTTGGATGCTAAGCTTCAGTGGGGTCCACACATAGATAAATTGTCGAAAAAGCTAAGCGTATGCTGGTATGCTGTTAGAAAAATTCGTAATTTAACTGATATAGAGACAGCCCGTTTAGTGTACTTTAGCTATTTTCATAGTGTAATGTCGTACGGTATTCTGTTGTGGGGAAATGCGGCTGACATTCAGACTATCTTTGTTTTGCAGAAAAGAGCTGTTCGGTCAAATTATAAATTAAGTCCGAGACTCTCTCAGGGAGAAATTTAAGGAGATTAATGTAATGACTCTGCCCTCTCAGTATATTTTTGAAAATTATTTATATGCCCATAAAAATATAAAATTGTTTAAAAAATACAGTGATATCCATAATATAAATACTAGAAACAAACACAAATTTGTTGTACCTACAACAAGGCTCATGAAAATAGGTGGCCCATTCAGATGTCAATGTATACGTTTTTATAATAAACTTCCAAGCCACGTTCAAGATCTAAGCCTTAATAAATTCAAATCATTTATTAAAAATAAGTTGTGCCAGAAAGCTTTTTATACCGATAGAGATTATATTGAGGACAAAAAGGCTTGAGATTAAGCTGCTCCAATTATTATTGCATACTGAAACTTTTATTTTATTTATATACACTTTTCACATTTAATGATTATTTTAAACACAATGACATATTTACTGTGGAGTTCAATATATTGTGTGGAATTTAATATTTACTTGTAAAGTATTATATTGTTTTTTTTTTTTTTTTTGTTGGCGTTGCACTATTCGTGCTTATTGCCACTGACAATGTTTTATTTGTTAACAAAACGTAAGAATCAAGTACTCGCGAAATGATAAAATATTATAACGGGGAATTTGGAAATGGAAAGGAGATTAGATGTTATTAAATAAAAATAATAAAATATAACAAATTAACACTATGGGAATTTAATTTAACAGAAAACTAACGTTTTAACGCCACCAGGTGGCCCAGCAAAAAGGCCGACTCGATGCGTAAACTAAGAGCTACATGGTAAATAAAAGAGGTTTATAAATGATGTTTAAATAGATATATCATTATTTACAAGGAAAAGAGCTATGGTTTTATAGATATCTACATTAAAATTAAATAAAATACATGCAATAGAAGTGGGAAAAGGGACTCGGAGGGAAACAAGACTTTGGAAAACTGAGGAGTGGTCATAAAGGGGGCAGGAAAAAATAAGGTGGTTCAGATCACCCACTTCAGCGCCACATTCACACGCAGGGTTCTGCACAATGCCAAGCCTGGCAAGATGAGTAGGAGTGCACACATGACCTAATCGCATACGTATGAATATTGTTGTAATCTTTTTGTTTAGTTTGTATTTGCTAAACCAAGGTTTAACAAATATGGATGGCTGAATATTACGATAAAATTTCCCTTTCACTGATTGCCCGGACCAAAGCTGACCCCAGGATTCCTGTAGATAAACCCTGGGCAGAGCTGCCAGATCTTGGGTGTTATTTTTGTTCGGAAAAACGTCTCCACACAATACGGCATCATTAGCTATCTGGTCAGCTCTCTCATTACCTAAAATGCCACAATGCGAGGGTATCCACGCAAAATGCACTGAATACCCCTTAATAGAACACCTATAAAGGAGTTCACGTGTTTCAAATATAATATAAGGATTATGAGAATAGAAAGGGAATCTGGCCAAAGATTGTAAGGCACTCCTTGCATCAGTCAAAATGAGTGAATTCCGTAAGCCCATTAGAAGTATATATTCGACAGCTTTGAATAGACCGTAACATTCTCCCGTAAATACAGATGATTCGGGCGGGAGTTTTATTTTTTGGACGATATTAAATTGGGAGTGGTATACACCTACTCCCACACATGAGTCTCTTCCATGCTTCGAAGCATCTGTGAACAAGAGCTGACAGGCCTTCCAGTCTCTATCCATAGTGAAGTTGAAGATATGGTTGTGACATACGTCATCTCGGTAAATGTTAAGGTTATAATGTATATTTGGTGACATAATTAATGAACTGTAATTACAGTGAAATAAAGGAAGAAATTGAGATTGGTGACAGGGAGCTTCAATTAAATTGAATTTTCTAAAGCTTTTAACTAAACACGGAGTAGCTTTGTGCCTCCAGTAAGTGGATGAAATTACTTCTTCAGAGAGAATGAAAAGTTTATTTCGCAAAGGATGATATGTAAATTGCAGACACCGAGCCATAAATCTATCAGCTAAAAATTGACGTCGTAAATGAAGTGGAGGGTCTCCACATTCCACCTGAAGACAATTAATAGGACTGCTTTTCATTGCACCTGAAACTACTCTAAGTGCTTTTGACTGAACACTGTCAAGTTTCTTAAGACCAGCAACATTAGCAGGTTCCAGCAAAAACGTCCCATAGTCCAATACGCTTCTAATCAAGGTGTTGTACAATAGTTTTAATGAAAAGGGATGTGCTCCCCACCAAACACCAGCAAGACATCTAATTATGTTGATATTTCGTTCACATTTAGCAGCTATATAGTCACAGTGTGGTAAACCAGTAAGATGTGTATCCAAAATAAGGCCTAAAAATTTTACCTGGTTTTTAACGGGCATAGGGATATTATTATACCTTACTATAACTATAGGGGGCTTACGCATTCTAGTAAACAAGACAATGTTGCTTTTATCAATTGACAGGTGTAGACCATTGGTTTCTAGCCAAGTTTTCAGTAAGCATAAAGAAGAGGTTAAGGAAGTACAAATATTCTCAATAGAATGACCAGATGAATAAAGAAGTAAATCATCTGCATATTGAAGAACTTGTACTGACTCATTTAGGGAGGATTCCAAATCATAAGTGTAAATATTGTAGAGAATTGGACTAATTACAGAACCTTGAGGGAGACCTTTCCATACTAAACGGGTAAATGTATACCCTTCAATATGAAGATTTAAAGATCTCTCTGAATGTTAATTATGAACTTAGACAGCATTAATGGAACTTGTAATGAATTCAGCTTTTGTTCTAGGATTGATACCTGGACATTATCGTAAGCTGAGCTAATATCCAGGAAAGCAGCAATTACAGAGTTATTAGAAGAGAAGGCTAAGCGAATATCAGTTGTGAATACACTAAGGCTGTCCATCGTACTTTTACCCTTCCGAAAACCAAACTGTGACGTAGCTAGCAAGTTTTTGCTTTCCAAAAACCACTCCAAACGATTCTTAATGAGATGTTCAACAATTTTAGCAAGAACTGTAGAAAGTGCAATTGGTCGATAAGATGTAACATTAGAGGAAGGTTTGTTTGGTTTCAGAATGGGAATAATTGTTTGAGACTTCCAACTTGATGGTATGTTGCCAGATATCAAAGCTGTATTGATGAGATTTAAATATATTAAAAGAACAGAGTCGGATAAATTAGATATAAATGAATATGGTATACCATCTTCATCAGGAGCTGAATCCTTAACATGTGAAAGGACTCCCTTCAACTCACTTAGTGTGAACAGGGAATTCAACTCAGAATTAGGAATAGGAACATAGGGATAGTGCATTAAAGATCTCTGTTCTGGGACTGAAGGAGGAGCTAAATGATCCATAAACTCATTGGCTAATTCTAATGGCAGTTTTGAGGCTGTTGTGTCACTAAATGCTGACCTGAATCGCCTAATATTTTGCCATACTAGAGATGCATTAACTTCTGGCGAGATAGATGCACAGAATCTTTGCCAACCTTCAAATTTATTTTTCCTAAGGAGCTTACGAGTTGTACGAGCAGCTTCTAGGTAAATCTCAAAATTGTGACGAGTCATAGTATGGCCATAATTTTTTTCTGCCTCTTTTCTTTTTTTAATGGCCTGAGTGCACTCAGCATCCCACCAAGGTGGTGAAGGAATTTTGCCTGTAGCACCATTCTTAATAGGGAAAGTATTATCTGCCACCTCTATTAAAATTCTTGTTATTTGATTAGATAATAACTGAGGATCGTGTAGTTGTAAGGAATTAGATAAACCAAGAATTCTTTCTTGTACATCATTTTTGTATGTATCCCAATCTGCATTTTGAAGTCTATACTTTAATCGTGGTGCTGGATTGCTAGCAACTGGTTTTTTATGTGGAAAAGAAATTATTAAAGGGTAATGATCACTACCATAAGAAGACGGTAAAGGAGACCAGGATAATGTTGATGCTAACTCAGGTGTGCAGATTGAGAGGTCAGGGGCACTTATTCCCTCATCTGGATTTGTTCGGCGTGTTGGGAGACATGTGTTTAAAATACACAAATTATTAAAGTCTAGAATTTCTAATAACTTTTCCCCATAGCAATTGGAATTAGAACTACCCCAGGACTGATGTTGTGCGTTAAAATCTCCCATTACCAAAAATGGTTTAGGTAAAACTGAAAGAAGATTACTTATTTCAGAAAGAATATCTATAGTGGGACGAGAATAATATATACATACTAAACAGATTTTATTTACAATAGCAGCGACAGCAGATATTTCGTCACTGAGACTTGGAAGAGGAAAAGATTGAAAAGACAAGTTATTTTTAATAAGTATGGCGACACCGCCATACCCATCGCTTCTGTCTGTTCTTAGACACGCATAGCCAGGAATTCTAAAAGAAAACCCTGGTTTAAGCCATGTCTCACAGAGAGCGACTGCAAAGGGATCGTATTTGTTCAATATGTAGGACAGATCAGATTTTTTATTCACAATGCTGCAACGTTGGACGGTTCAATATTATTATTTTTAGATAAAGTATTAATAAGCATAATTATTAAATTAAAAATTTGGCTCTCATTATTATTTGTTGTTTTATTTTGGAATGCAACACCATTCCCTGACACAGAAACATCATTAGTGATTAATGCTTGATGAGCTGCCCGGTCATACCCCTTAGTTGTTTTTGGGGGATCCCGAGGTTTAAGAAATACGGTTTTTCTTTGTGAGGAGACAATTGGTGTGTTACGTGATTGGGGCGAAGGTTGTGAAAAGAAAGAATTTTTAGTGGTATGTGATGGGGCAGATGTGACCACATCGGCATACAATTTTGAGATTGGTGGATGTAGCTGTGACGCTTCCGCATATGACACGCAGCTATGGGCCATATAATGCTTAATTGCTTTTTGCCTCTCAAATTCTGGGCATTTTTTATTAATGGCGTAATGAATGCCACCGCAATGACAGCATTTACTATTACTCTCATCTTCAATACTGCAAGTGTCAGCAGAATGCTTCTCCCCACACTTGAAGCATTGAGGGTTCGACCTGCATTGTACCTTTGTATGGCCAAAACGACAACAATTAAAACATTGAATTGTTGGGAATGTATACAATTCCACTGGCATAGAATTGTAACAACAAAACACACGTTTTGGTAAAATTTGTCCGTCAAAGGTGAGCACGACTGTTTGCGATGGTTTCCACACAGGGGTCGGTTCGTGCACTTTATACACTCGGCGTCACAAAAATCGCACCTCTTTCAAAATCCCCTTCAAATTAATATAAACTATATTTATTAAATAGTAAGAGTATGACTATGGTACACCATTTGAAAGGCAATTTATTCAGCTTTCAGAAAAAGTTGAGAGTTTTTGGTGTAATTTACATAGGCATGAAATAAAACGGTTTAATTGTAAAGAAGGAAAAATAAGTTTTATTACAAAACCAAAAATTTACAATTACAATAGAAAAAAAATACAATTAAATTCTTCAAAACAACTTAAAACCTAATGTTGCCCCCCTTGCCCTGATGACAGCTTCCATGCGGTCCCTCATGGACCTAATTAATTTGACAACAATTTCTTGAGGAATATTGTCCCATTACTCAAGTACGGCATCATGGAGGTCTTGAAGAGTGGTAGGGGCAGGATCTCGGACCCGTAATCGCCGTTTTAGCTCGTCCCAAAGGTGCTCGATAGAGCTGGCCAGTGCATAACAGGGATCGTAACCTCTTGCAAGTAGTCCCTTACAATTAATGCGGTGTGACAGCGGGCGTTATCATGCATTAACATGAACCCACTGCCAACAAAACCAACATAAGGGACCACATGCTCTTCCAGGATCTCTGTTATGTACCGAGCAGCAGTCAACGATCCTTACCCGCGAGCAACTCCAGTCCGGGAAACGCACACAAGATTAGTTTTCCCGTCAATTGACATACCGCCCCAGAACATGCATGAACCACCCCCTTATTCCACTGTCTCTTCTATACAGGCTTGCGCGAATCGTTCTCCCTGCCTCCTGTACACACCCTTCTAAGCAGAAAAACCATCGTTCAAATTCATCGTTGCAGAAAAGACACACCCTTGTCTCATCCGAAAAGAGCACAGCCCTCCATTGCTCTATCGTCCAATCAACATGGTCGCGGGCAAATTGCAACCGGTCTCTCCTATGCTGTGCAGTCAATTTTGGCCCCGTAACAGCTCTATGGGCAGCAATTTTCTTCTCACGCAGCCTTCTCCTAACCGTGGAGATGCTTACTGAAGTTCTGCATACTGATCGGAACCGTTGTTGCACTTTAACAGCATTGGAGAATCGTTTGCATAATGAAGTCGACACAATGAAACGATCGTCTCTTTCGGATGTGCAGCGTTGTCTGCCAGAACCACGTCTTCGGATATAGCCACCAGTCTCTTGGAATCGTTGGAACACTCGTCGAACGGAAAAACGACTTAAATTAAGTTGCCGAGCAACATCACACTGTCGCATCCCTGATTGCAATAGTGAAATCACTTGAGCGGCTTCATCTGCAGTGGTATCCATTTTCAGGGTTACTTTTCTTGCTGGGGTTGTCCACTTATGTTCACTTCAAAGCCTGGATGGTGAATGACTCACATTTGACCTTGATCGGCCATTTTTTACACTTCTAGGGTGGTGCAATTAATGGCTCCTGTAATGCGTATTTTAACAGCAGATATTTAACGGCTTGTGCTCTGAAGAAATGTATTATTTATGAAATCTAACTGTTGTTAATTTAAAGGTAAACAAACATACTTTCAGTAGATACCAATATTAACTGGGTTTAATGTAAGCGTTGATGGCTGGACAGGCTTGAATGCTATTTTCGGAGAGGTGCGATTTTTGTGACGCTGAGTGTAATTGAGACGCCTTGCTTTGATAACTTTCCCGCATCCAGCGGGGACAGATATATTTTCCAGTATTTCCTCCGGAGGTTTTTCGGTAGGTACGCCTTTAACAATTCCAATGCGACACACATTAATTGATGGAACAAATGCCTTCAACTTTTCTTTGGCCAAACTTGGGTCATTTAAGAAAGAGTTAGCATCTACGTAACGAGAGAAACTTAGCGATATTCTATTACGACCAATGCGTTTTAATGAACCGTTAATGATGTTGTTGAACATGCGTTTTTTAAGAAAATGCCCTAAAGTTATTGGGTGTAATGTTTGAGCAGAGTTTTGTGTATCAAAATTTTTTTGAATGTGTACAACGTATGGCGACAGGTCTGTGGCCTCATACAAAGTCCTAGTAGCCTGTGGCTTCTGGGGAAGATCTGACTTTATGAGGTTTTCAGTATGGGGAACATCCACAGAACGTGGAGAGGTTTCTTGATGAACTAAAATTGAATGAACCAGTACGTCTGATGCTATTTTTGAACTAGTGGCTGAGTCATTGTCGCAATGACACTGTGCTCCTTTATTTATTTCTGTTGTAGTGTGAGAGTGACTATTTCGCCTTTTTTTATTGCAATTTTTGCACACTTTACGTGGAGCTCTAGTCCTTTTCCGCTCCGATCTGGTTATGGATGAATCGGTATCCATACTGGATTCGTAAATGGTTATATTATGCCCGACCGAGGGGACTGTGCCCCCCGGATCAGGCGGTTCGTTGTCCATTGTGAACAGAAAAAGATAAAATACAAAAAACTTACCCTAAATATGAAGTACAATATACACAAACAATAAAATTAACTAATCTAATGAATATCTACATATATTTACACGACTTATCTCCAATCTTAAGTGTTTTTTTAATTTAAAAAAGAAAACGAAAGAAAAATCACGCCCGCCAAATTCGATGATTCCCGCGCTTTTTTTCTATTATATTGTTTACAATTATTGCGAATGTGAAGACTATGTGGGTCATTGTTGTTTTTTTTTTTTTTTTTTCATTTAGTTTTAATCATGGTCTGGCAGTTTGAGTAATTTTATGCGGCCTACCCAAATGTTATTTGTAATTATTTTATTTAGAAATTGTTTTTTTTTTTTCTCTTTTTACTATGGGCGCGTTTTTTTTATTTTACATCGTCCTCACATTTAGTTATAATTTCAACATTATTTTTGTACTAATATTTATGTATCAATATAATTTAAAAGAGTGTCCATGGAGTTTCTTGCCCGTTCTTCTCCATAGGTACCTACTACGCTTTGGAATGGGCAACTAGCTTCATATTTCTAACTGACCGACTCCTTGACAATTCAAAAGTGCCTGTAAATGGTTTAATTGAAATAAATGCTTTGAGTTTGAGTTTGAGTTTGAGTTTCTTTGGTATTGTTCGTCGCATCGTTGAGCTCCTTAAGTTCTGAGTTAAGCTGCACGATTACTGACAAATGCGTGCACTGACTGGACAGGTCCATTCAATCTGTGTGGTTCTTTCCTCAAAAGGTCCATTTCAGACTCCAATCTACATGGCCTTCACATGATCTGACCAAGATTATGTCTGGACTTTAAAGGAGACTGTGACCTTTGAGTTTGTTTCGGCCTTTCTTCTCAGAGTAGTCAGATAGGAAACGCCGACCTCATCTAGCTTTATTTTAAAAATATGATTGACGTGTAAAAGTGTTTGTACAAACCTACTTACAAAAAAAAAAATATTTATGATTTATCATTTATGTTGCACTTCAAATTGAGCTAGATTTAAATAATTTTGATAGAATAAACTTAACGTTAATAGTGCCACGAGTGGTGTTCGAACTTACGATCTCTCGGTTGCCAGTCTGCCGTTTAACCATTAATAAAATTATTCCTCAGACAGCTTTTACGCCACCCACATAGACGAGAAAATAACAAATATGTATAGAAGCCCAAGAAAGCCGATCCAGTTACCAAAAAATGATTAAACTGTTCCCTAGAAAGTATTCGATAAATATTTAGGCTAAAGTAACCTTCCTGTAATGTATTAGGCAAATATTTACACAGTTACCGAGCCCGGACTATGACGGATGAAGCGCTCCCTGCCACAACAGACCCTGTTATCATAAATCTTACTATTTCTGCCATTTATTCGTTTCGTTCTAATCTGATCATTTTTAGCGTTAGGCTCTCTAAAGGGAGCGAACGCAGTTAATGGAGTACGTAAGGGTGCGGCGCAATTGTTTAGGTACTTTATATATGTCGATAGTAGATTCGATGCATCGAAAATGCTGTGCTGTGATGTGATGTAACACCTGCACTATGGAAGACCTTTGCGAGGCCAACGCTTAGGCTGTCGGAAGTGGCCGAATTCTGGAATCATCGTTACGACGAAGATTTACAATCGAAAAGTGAATTTGTTGCTTTGTTGTATCACACTGATGCTGTAGACTGCAACAGAATAAAACTACATTGATAGATCTTGTTAGGTTATTTTCATCTTCATTTAATTTGTATCGTTGGAGAATATGGACTAATTAGAGCTTAGGCGTGGAAGACCGTCGGGAATCCCGGGCGGATTTCCGGCCACCGTAGGCGCCGTCTTGCGGACGGTGAGCAATGGGTAGCTTACCGTCCGGTAAGGACCAGGCCCGGCCCCGGCATCGACGGCGCGTTGTTTTCCACGCGCGCCTCAAAGAGATGTCGTCAGCATAATTAGTGTAGGGGTCCACTAGGACCGATGCCTGCCGGGGTCGCGGGAAGGTACTAAAGGGTTACCGAGGCCCCAGGCAACACAGGCAATGGAAGGAATACGGGTGGGTTTTAGTCAGCAAGAGTCTGACACACCCTCCCGCTCCACCCAGAGCGGGAGAAGTTATTTGATGATTTCCCACCCAAAAAAAAGACCTGGAAGACAAAATAATGCAGAAAATCTGATAATCTTGACGTTTTCAAGCTTTCAAAAGTTACATAATTTGCTGTGTTACGATTGAGAAATCATTGTAACTTTCAGCTTGCTAATATCAAGAAAACGCCAGTAGGTATGCCAACGGCAAGTTCATGAGACCAGGGTGCTGTTCTCATGAACTTGCCGTTGAATTGTAATCGCTTCCGTGATGGTTGCCTATTACCTACTCTCCTTGGTTATCGGAACACCTACCGTTCAATGTCATCATTGCCATTTACCGACCTCATTGATTACGGGGGTGCATTAATTTAGCTTATAATAAATTTGTTTTTATTGGCATAATGTAGCTTTTAGTCATTGTACAGAAGATGGAAAAAATGATATTAGGGATTTACTAGAAACCTACATTCCATTTTAGAAGCATATGGTAAATTTTCAAAATAAGTGTTCGATGAAGTCAAAATTTCTCTAAGCGCTTTAGAAAATAAATGGCTAACATCAAGCTAAAAGCATTTATAACCATGCACATTCCTCCCCTTTAAAATATGGTGTAGTTTTCGGTCGGTCGGCATTCCGTTGAATCGATTAGCTTTTTTAAAGCAAATTGGCGTGACATCTCCCACTTTACCCGTCAAGGGAAAATTACTCCGCTTCAAAAAGTAACATTATGAACGTTTTTTTGCAAAACTGGATTTCTAATCTATTGCTTTATTCAACTTGCATTCCGTTGGCTACATGGTTAAACTTTGCTGGTAGCTTCGTTTGCGTGGCTGAGCTGACATTTATTATACTTAGCTATCAGATTATGTTTTAAACTTTTATTTTTGTTTACAAACAAAATACCTAATAAATATGATGTCCCCTGAATCATTCGCATTATTGGAATTGTTGGGAATGGACTGATTTGAAATCCCAAACTCTTGTCGGCTGTATTTTGTAATTAGTTCTAAGTTTTTTAGGTATTGCCTTATAGTGAACTAGTTTCTGCTCGAGATTTCGTTCGCGTCGAAGTCGTAAGACACCACAATATACTAAAATAACAACTACATTTTTATAAATCTTCCCTGTATAAATACGTTTGTAGTTTTGGTCTCAGCAGCCAAAATAGACAGAGAGTCAGGACTGGTGACGCGGAAGCAAGCGACGTACAGTTGTCCGTGTGAGAAGCAGATCGGCCTGATGCTTGCGAACTTATTTCCTAGTGAATAAACTTAAACTTCGTTTTAGCGAATTAATGATGTTCCTGCATCATCATCATCATCATCTTCATCTTCATCATTCTCCTGCCCTTATCCCAATTTATTTGGGGTCGGCGCGACATGTCTTCTTTTTTTCATAGGAACATAGGTAGGTTCCATAAGTAGTACGAGTATATGTAGGAACGAATAGACTTCTCTATTCGTTCCTGCTGTAGTTTTTTTTTATCTTTGTAAGAAACAGGATCGATTGGCACCAAAAAAGGTTTGTGTAAATATTATTTAAAAAACAAAAAACCCGACTGCTAAAACACATAACTGAAAAGGGAAACACAAGCATTATAATCTATATAACTTTGGTACCGCAGGCGGGGATAATCAAAAGTTACACCATATTTCAGGTTATTCGACTGTCCCCGCCTGCAAGACCTACATTCATACATACATACTCTCGAAAAACATTACCCTCCTGAGGCAGTCGGGTAAAAACTGCCCATATTCTTGCTAACCACATTTTTTTCAAAATATGTGAATGCAGATCTAAATGTCTCAAACGTTAAGGACGGTCTCCCAAGACCGTTTTCCTGGAGCTACAACGGTTAAGGTAGCTGACCTTACTGCCCCGTCTCAATAATCCAACCTGTATATACTATCGCCGTGATTTTTTTCACATATCCAAAAACACACATACACTTGACGGAAACGGATACTTGAAACTAATATAACGAAATTTCTTGGACTACTTATTGATAATGATATGTCATGGAAGAGTCAGATCGATAATGTATGTGGGAAGTTAAGTAAGTTTGCTTATGCTCTCTATATGTTGGGCAAAATTGCGAATAAGACAGCGCTCCTAACAGCGTATCATGGGTATGTTGCCTCCACTTTGCGATATGGCCTTATATTTTGGGGTAATGCTACTAAAGTTCAGGAGGTATTATTAGCACAGAAAAAATGTATTCGAGCTATATGTAAAATGAAACGAACGGATTCATGCAAGCCACATTTCCAAAACTTAAAAATATTGACTGTACCATCACTTTATGTCTATGAAGCCTGTATCTTTGTAAAAAACAACATGTATTTATTTAAAGCTGTCGAAAGTCAACGACGCTCAAAAAAGTTGCACCCGTTAGGCACAAAAACCAAATTTCTATACAATAGTATATATGCAATGGCTCCAAAACTATACAACAAATTGCCTGATGAAATTGTATCAAGCAATAGCATGAATGAGTTTAAACATAAGCTTTTTAAATTATTAATTATCAAGGCGTATTATTCTGTTAATGAATATCTTAATGACAAATTAAAATAATATTTTTATAATTTTATGTATGTCTGTTTAAAATGTTACTATATAATTTATTATTGTATACGAAATTATGACTAAATACTTACTACCTATTTGTTTATGTGCCGTCTTCATTTATTGACATTTTATTAATTAACCATTAGTGTTTGGCATGAAATTGTGACATGTTATTTTCTTGACTTTATATTTTTATTTTTTTTTCTTTTATTTTATTAATGCGACATTATGATTACCTCAACAAATTTTGTATGCCTTCTGGCGGGACATAGTATGGACCAATATTTCTTTGTAAAACACCTGTATAATTTTTACCCTATGTTCACAAAATGAATAAATGAATTGAATTGAATTGATCCCTGAATCGAAAAATGGTTTCACAGACCCGCAATATTTTTTTTGAACAACCTTTCAACGGTACTCCACACCATGGGATAGGCGAGAAAAAAAAATCATACCCATTTTACGTGCAAGGGAGGTAACCTACCAATTTTTTGCTATTACTATACTATTTTGTTGGTGTGATTAATATACGTAATACCTACCCATGCAAAATTACAGCTTTCTAGTACAAGTAGTAGTAGTTTATCTGAGCTAAGCCGCGGACAAACAGACTGACATGGCGAAACTATAAGAGTTCCTTGTTGACTACGAAATCCTAAAAAGAATCTCAACAAATATCAGAATCGAACTTACTACCACAGTTTTTTTTTTTGCGATTTCTGGCTTTTCTAGAACTCAAATCTAAGTTCTTCCAATAGAGTTTTTTGATCCTCCTAAGAAATAGGATCGATTGGAGTCAAAAAAGTTTTTATAAAAATAGTCCATTCTCTTGCTGATTGTACATTTTTTCAAAAGTTTGTGAATGCAGATCAAAGTTATAAAAATGGTCCATTCTCTTGCTGATTGTACATTTTTTCAAAAGTTTGTGAATGCAGATCAAAGTTTCTCAAAAAGTTTAGGACAGTCTCCTTGGACCGTTTTCCTCTAGGTACAACGGTTAAGGTACCTATACTCTGATTGCACTGATTGCCGTCTTAAAAATACACCCTGTATATCATGATTGCTCCGTAAAGGTGTAGCGTGACGCCTACCTGCAATATTCTAACATATTGGCTCATGTCTTTGGTCCTTTGTACACTAACCTTTTCGTGTAAAACTACGGCTTATTCGCCGTATATAGGCACAGTCGTCAGTGTTGTATGGATCACTATGGAAGCCTGTTGACAGACACGTTTCATGTCTTTGGTCCTTTGTACACTAACCTTTTCGTGTAAAACTACGGCTTATTCGCCGTATATAGGCACGGTCGTCAGTGTTGTATGGATCACTATGGAAGCCTGTTGACAGACACGTTTTTACTACGGTGCGGTTTATACGCCGTGTGTAGGCACGGTCGTCAGTGTTGTATGGATCACTATGGAAGCCTGTTGACAGACACGTTTTTACTACGGCGCGGTTTATACGCCGTGTGTAGGCACGGTCGTCAGTGTTGTATGGATCACTATGGAAGCCTGTTGACAGACACGTTTTTACTACGGCGCGGTTTATACGCCGTGTGTAGGCACGGTCGTCAGTGTTGTATGGATCACTATGGAAGCCTGTTGACAGACACGTTTTTACTACGGCGCGGTTTATACGCCGTGTGTAGGCACGGTCGTCAGTGTTGTATGGATCACTATGGGAGCTTGTTGACAGACACGTTTTTTCTACGGCGTGGTTTATACGCCGTGTGTAGGCACGGTCGTCAGTGTTGTATGGATAACTATGGAAGCCTGTTGACAGACACGTTTTTACTACGGCGCGGTTTATACGCCGTGTGTAGGCACGGTCGTCAGTGTTGTATGGATAACTATGGAAGCCTGTTGACAGACACGTTTTTACTACGGCGCGGTTTATACGCCGTGTGTAGGCACGGTCGTCAGTGTTGTATGGATCACTATGGGAGCTTGTTGACAGACACGTTTTTTCTACGGCGCGGTTTATACGCCGTGTGTAGGCACGGTCGTCAGTGTTGTATGGATAACTATGGAAGCTTGTTGACAGACACGTTTTTTCTACAGCGCGGTTTATACGCCTTGTGTAGGCATGATCGTCAGTGTTGTATGGATCACTATGGGAGCTTGTTGACAGACACCTTTTTTTCTACAGCGCGGTTTATACGCCGTGTGTAGGCACGGTCGTCAGTGTTGTATGGATCACAATGGAAGCTTGTTAACAGACACGTTTTTTCTACGGCGTGGTTTATACGCCGTGTGTAGGCACGGTCGTCAGTGTTGTATGGATAACTATGGAAGCCTGTTGACAGACACGTTTTTACTACGGCGCGGTTTATACGCCGTGTGTAGGCACGGTCGTCAGTGTTGTATGGATCACTATGGAAGCTTGTTGACAGACACGTTTTTTCTACGGCGCGGTTTATACGCAGTGTGTAGGCACGATCGTCAGTGTTGTATAGATCACTATGGGAGCTTGTTGACAGACACGTTTTTTCTACAGCGCGGTTTATACGCCTTGTGTAGGCATGATCGTCAGTGTTGTATGGATCACTATGGGAGCTTGTTGACAGACACCTTTTTTTCTACAGCGCGGTTTATACGCCGTGTGTAGGCACGGTCGTCAGTGTTGTATGGATCACAATGGAAGCTTGTTGACAGACACGTTTTTTCTACGGCGTGGTTTATACGCCATGTGTAGGCACGGTCGTCAGTGTTGTATGGATAACTATGGAAGCCTGTTGACAGACACATTTTTACTACGGCGCGGTTTATACGCCGTGTGTAGGCACGGTCGTCAGTGTTGTATGGATCAATATGGAAGCCTGTTGACAGACACGTTTTTACTACGGCGCGGTTTATACGCCGTGTGTAGGCACGGTCGTCAGTGTTGTATGGATCACTATGGAAGCCTGTTGACAGACACGTTTTTACTACGGAGCGGTTTATACGCCGTGTGTAGGCACGGTCGTCAGTGTTGTATGGATCACTATGGAAGCCTGTTGACAGACACGTTTTTACTACGGCGCGGTTTATACGCCGTGTGTAGGCACGGTCGTCAGTGTTGTATGGATCACTATGGAAGCCTGTTGACAGACACGTTTTTACTACGGCGCGGTTTATACGCCGTGTGTAGGCACGGTCGTCAGTGTTGTATGGATCACTATGGGAGCTTGTTGACAGACACGTTTTTTCTACGGCGTGGTTTATACGCCGTGTGTAGGCACGGTCGTCAGTGTTGTATGGATAACTATGGAAGCCTGTTGACAGACACGTTTTTACTACGGCGCGGTTTATACGCCGTGTGTAGGCACGGTCGTCAGTGTTGTATGGATAACTATGGAAGCCTGTTGACAGACACGTTTTTACTACGGAGCGGTTTATACGCCGTGTGTAGGCACGGTCGTCAGTGTTGTATGGATCACTATGGGAGCTTGTTGACAGACACGTTTTTTCTACGGCGCGGTTTATACGCCGTGTGTAGGCACGGTCGTCAGTGTTGTATGGATAACTATGGAAGCTTGTTGACAGACACGTTTTTTCTACAGCGCGGTTTATACGCCTTGTGTAGGCATGATCGTCAGTGTTGTATGGATCACTATGGGAGCTTGTTGACAGACACCTTTTTTTCTACAGCGCGGTTTATACGCCGTGTGTAGGCACGGTCGTCAGTGTTGTATGGATCACAATGGAAGCTTGTTGACAGACACGTTTTTTCTACGGCGTGGTTTATACGCCGTGTGTAGGCACGGTCGTCAGTGTTGTATGGATAACTATGGAAGCCTGTTGACAGACACGTTTTTACTACGGCGCGGTTTATACGCCGTGTGTAGGCACGGTCGTCAGTGTTGTATGGATCACTATGGAAGCTTGTTGACAGACACGTTTTTTCTACGGCGCGGTTTATACGCAGTGTGTAGGCACGATCGTCAGTGTTGTATAGATCACTATGGGAGCTTGTTGACAGACACGTTTTTTCTACAGCGCGGTTTATACGCCTTGTGTAGGCATGATCGTCAGTGTTGTATGGATCACTATGGGAGCTTGTTGACAGACACCTTTTTTTCTACAGCGCGGTTTATACGCCGTGTGTAGGCACGGTCGTCAGTGTTGTATGGATCACAATGGAAGCTTGTTGACAGACACGTTTTTTCTACGGCGTGGTTTATACGCCGTGTGTAGGCACGGTCGTCAGTGTTGTATGGATAACTATGGAAGCCTGTTGACAGACACATTTTTACTACGGCGCGGTTTATACGCCGTGTGTAGGCACGGTCGTCAGTGTTGTATGGATCACTATGGAAGCCTGTTGACAGACACGTTTTTACTACGGCGCGGTTTATACGCCGTGTGTAGGCACGGTCGTCAGTGTTGTATGGATCACTATGGAAGCCTGTTGACAGACACGTTTTTACTACGGCGCGGTTTATACGCCGTGTGTAGGCACGGTCGTCAGTGTTGTATGGATCACTATGGAAGCCTGTTGACAGACACGTTTTTACTACGGTGCGGTTTATACGCCGTGTGTAGGCACGGTCGTCAGTGTTGTATGGATCACTATGGGAGCTTGTTGACAGACAAGTTTTTTCTACGACGCGGTTTATACGCCGTGTGTAGGCACGGTCGTCAGTGTTGTATGGATAACTATGGAAGCTTGTTGACAGACACGTTTTTTCTACGGCGCGGTTTATACGCCTTGTGTAGGCATGATCGTCAGTGTTGTATGGATCACTATGGGAGCTTGTTGACAGACACCTTTTTTTCTACAGCGCGGTTTATACGCCGTGTGTAGGCACGGTCGTCAGTGTTGTATGGATCACAATGGAAGCTTGTTGACAGACACGTTTTTTCTACGGCGTGGTTTATACGCCGTGTGTAGGCACGGTCGTCAGTGTTGTATGGATAACTATGGAAGCTTGTTGACAGACACGTTTTTACTACGGCGCGGTTTATACGCCGTGTGTAGGCACGGTCGTCAGTGTTGTATGGATCACTATGGAAACTTGTTGACAGACACGTTTTTACTACGGCGCGGTTTATACGCCGTGTGTAGGCACGGTCGTCAGTGTTGTATGGATAACTATGGAAGCTTGTTGACAGACACGTTTTTTCTACGGCGTGGTTTATACGCCGTGTGTAGGCACGGTCGTCAGTGTTGTATGGATAACTATGGAAGCTTGTTGACAGACACGTTTTTTCTACGGCGCGGTTTATACGCCTTGTGTAGGCATGATCGTCAGTGTTGTATGGATCACTATGGGAGCTTGTTGACAGACACCTTTTTTTCTACAGCGCGGTTTATACGCCGTGTGTAGGCACGGTCGTCAGTGTTGTATGGATCACAATGGAAGCTTGTTGACAGACACGTTTTTTCTACGGCGTGGTTTATACGCCGTGTGTAGGCACGGTCGTCAGTGTTGTATGGATAACTATGGAAGCTTGTTGACAGACACGTTTTTACTACGGCGCGGTTTATACGCCGTGTGTAGGCACGGTCGTCAGTGTTGTATGGATCACTATGGAAACTTGTTGACAGACACGTTTTTACTACGGCGCGGTTTATACGCCGTGTGTAGGCACGGTCGTCAGTGTTGTATGGATAACTATGGAAGCTTGTTGACAGACACGTTTTTTCTACGGCGTGGTTTATACGCCGTGTGTAGGCACGGTCGTCAGTGTTGTATGGATAACTATGGAAGCTTGTTGACAGACACGTTTTTACTACGGCGCGGTTTATACGCCGTGTGTAGGCACGGTCGTCAGTGTTGTATGGATCACTATGGAAGCTTGTTGACAGACACGTTTTTACTACGGCGCGGTTTATACGCCGTGTGTAGGCACGGTCGTCAGTGTTGTATGGATAACTATGGAAGCTTGTTGACAGACACGTTTTTTCTACGGCGTGGTTTATACGCCGTGTGTAGGCACGGTCGTCAGTGTTGTATGGATAACTATGGAAGCTTGTTGACAGACACGTTTTTACTACGGCGCGGTTTATACGCCGTGTGTAGGCACGGTCGTCAGTGTTGTATGGATCACTATGGAAGCTTGTTGACAGACACGTTTTTTCTACGGCGCGGTTTATACGCAGTGTGTAGGCACGATCGTCAGTGTTGTATGGATCACTATGGGAGCTTGTTGACAGACACGTTTTTTCTACAGCGCGGTTTATACGCCTTGTGTAGGCATGATCGTCAGTGTTGTATGGATCACTATGGGAGCTTGTTGACAGACACCTTTTTTTCTACAGCGCGGTTTATACGCCGTGTGTAGGCACGGTCGTCAGTGTTGTATGGATCACAATGGAAGCTTGTTGACAGACACGTTTTTTCTACGGCGTGGTTTATACGCCGTGTGTAGGCACGGTCGTCAGTGTTGTATGGATAACTATGGAAGCTTGTTGACAGACACGTTTTTACTACGGCGCGGTTTATACGCCGTGTGTAGGCACGGTCGTTAGTGTTGTATGGATCACAATGGAAGCTTGTTGACAGACACGTTTTTTCTACGGCGCGGTTTATACGCCGTGTGTAGGCACGGTCGTCAGTGTTGTATGGATCACTATGGAAGCCTGTTGACAGCAACGTTTTTACTACAGCGCGGTTTATACGCCGTGTGTAGGCACGGTCGTCAGTGTTGTATGGATCACTATGGAAGCTTGTTGACAGACACGTTTTTACTACGGCGCGGTGTATACGCCGTACCGTAAAGAAACCGTGCTGTGTACAAAGGGCCTTACAATTTGCGGTAAGCTATTATAGAAGAATACGAATATAACGTAATATTTTATAGCAAATAGCGTGATAATTTATACCCTGCAGACTAACCAGACTTATAGGGAATATATGCAAAATTTTAACTAAATCTATCCGGTAGTATTTGCGTGATGCTGGAACTTACGTATCAGACAAACAGATAAACAGACAAAAATTCTAAAAAATATATTTATGCATGACCCAGATCTCGTAGTAATTACTTTTTTCTTTCAAAAATCGTCAATGTACAGTTTGGACAGTTTTATTACATGTATTATATTTTCTTATATTACTCTTTATTTTATCCCTCTCACCGAGAGGAGGCCTGTGTCCCAGCAGTGGGATCATTATAGGCTGATCATGATGCTTTTATCAGAGATCGATTCTCGTATTTTTGAGAATGTCTGCATTCTAATCTCAGTCTCCATTTGTCAATAACACAAACAAACAAACAAACTCATTTTTGTCATTTACTCTTTCTTTTTTTTTTCTAAATTAATCACAAGTTTTTGACATTAATTGTCGCTAAGATATGAGATTGTGACTTGAATCTGAACTTTTTTAAGTACAAAATTTATTAACTTACCTCTCCTAAGTATCTAAGGTTTTGTAATAAATCTTATTAGGTAGTAGGTACTTGGGTAGTTTTTGTGTACAAAAAACGACTTGCTACTTTTCATATTGGATTACATTGTTGTGCCCGACAGAGGGGGCGACAGAGGTGGCTAAGTAATAACAGCCGCACGGGTCGATCGATCAGGTTAAGCTACGCTTGCCGCGGTTGGTCCGTGGATGGGTGACCATCTACATACCAAGACCCCTCCGTGCCTCGGAAAGCACGTTAAGCCGTTAGTCCCGGCTGTCATTTGTAGATCTTTGACAGTCGTTACGGGTAGTCATAAGCCCGAAAGTCTGACAACCAGTCTTACCAAGGGGTATCGTGTTCAAAATCAAAATCAAAATCAAAATATTTTTATTTCACATAAACCTACATGGGCACTTATGAAACGTCAGAAGCTAGGTGCACGGTTCCAATTGGTTGTTTCCTATGGAGAAGAGCCGGCAAGAAACTCCACGGTTACTCTTTTAAAAATAATTGGCTTTTACAATGTTTTCAAATTACACAAATTAAGTACCTATGGGAGAACAGTGTAGGCCTGTCGAAAAGTACTTAACAAAAAAAAAGAGAAAAGGAAACGGTCTAAATAAAAAAAGATCTAGTCTATTAAGCCTACAACGTTCTCACATTCACAACGTACACAAGAATCCATGTAAAATAATATTAAGTCTGAAATATAAATTGTAGGTATACAGGGTGTCCAAGAACCTGGCGTCCAACTGGATTCCCACGATGCCCCAAGTTCTAACAGTACTCAGAAAAATATTTTAAAAAATCCACCCCATGTACTTACAGAATTATACTGATTTCAAAAAAAAAGGGGAAATGAGCACCCTGTGACATACTTTTGAATGCTGTGACTGCTAATGCTGATAATTTCGATATTTCTTGGAGGTTTTGTAATCTAGGGTATTGCTGTGTCTAAATAGAATGTAAAAATAATGTACTTATTGTACCATTTTAAAATAAAATATTATTTTAACTAAAGGTGATATGGAAAACTATTGAATTTCGCAACTTTGACCGACTGTAGTGTAAAAAAAATGTACCAAAATAGTATGGCAAGTGACGTCAAATTTTGACGCGTTTATTCCTCTTTTTAAAAAGGTATAATACTTACACATTAATTTGAAAAAAAAAAATTTGATAATATTTTTACTCAACAACCCAATTTTTACGAAGTGCCTACCTACTAACGGTAACTGTCGGACCCTTTCTTATCTTAGAAACTGTTATGTTACTACTATTATTTACTTCGGTTCCAAGAGTGAGCAAGAAGGAAATACACACAGGTAGATGGGTTCCCAGTAGAATAAAAGCAAAGAATGTTAGTTTAAAGATATTTTATTACAATAAATGTTCAAAATGTTGACCACCCGCGGCAATACAAGCTCTCACTCTCCTTAAAAAGGACCGCTTTATGTTTCGCGAGTAACTTTTTTGACGTATCACCTGCACTGCTTGTGTTATCTTCTCACGAAGGTCAGCGATGTCATTAATGGGCTTCGCATAAACGAGCTCCTTCATAGTTCCCCAGAAAAAAAAATCCAGCGGATTTAAGTCAGGTGAGCGGGCTGGCCACGGGATTGTTCCTGATCGCCCAATCCACCTGTTCGGGTATTGCTCGTCCAAAAACTCTCTAACGGATACGCGAAAATGTGCTGGACAGCCGTCGTGTTGGAACCACATATCTGGTGGGGTCTCTTCTAGTAAGTTTGGCAAATCATTTTGAAGAAAATTTAAATATGATTCGCCAGTCAAATTCTCGGGCATCTCAAATGGACCAATAATATTCCCACAGAGAATACCGGTCCACATGTTCACTTTGAACCGGTACTGGGATCTATCTTCTCGCATCAAGTGCGGATTTTCCACATGCCACTCGTGCAAGTTGTGTAGGTTCATGTAGCCATCCTTCTTAAATGTTGATTCATCTGACCACAAAATTTTGTCGATAAAGTTTTCGTCTTCTCGATGTTTTTGCAGGATTGTTTCACAAAACGCGACTCGGCTCGGATAGTCTCGAGGTAAAAGACTTTGCACTCGCTGTACGTGGTACGGATGATATTCTTCTTTTTGGAGAATACTGTGTGCTGTGCTCTTCGGTATCCCCGTATCAGCTTCTATTCCTCGCACAGAGATGCTTGGATTTGCCGACACCGCCTCTAAAACTTCATCGCGTATGAAGTCATTTACGGGTCGTCCTTCACCAGCTACTTGATTGGGGAACCGCCCGTCACATAGTGATCTGTGCACATTAATGAAAACTCGATGGTCGGGATATCGCGTAGCCCTCGGATACCTTTCTCTGTAAAGTCTCGCTGCAGCTCGTCCATTACCTCTACATTCTCCATAAATGTAGTGCATATTTGCGTATTCTTGCGGAGTGTAGGTCGCCATGGTAGCACACACAAAACACAAACTGTCCAAACACAGGCAAAGGTCGTCGTAAAGAGTTCGTTTCAAAGTCCAGAGCACAAAGAGTAATCGAGTCCAATAAACAAAGCTTTAAATCGTAGTACGTGATCAATGGTAACAATAAGAGAGAGGTGCGTAGTAACGGCAGGAGGCAGTGACGCGTACTGACCGTACTGTTATCCTAAATAGCACGATCCCAGATAGCGTCACTATCTATCTCACTCGCACCTCTAACCTTTTTCTCCCTCACTCTTACCTGAATAATGGGGTACCATAAAGAAGAACCAGCAAATCGCAAATATAGTTTCTGTCTTGCTCCCTCCTGTTGTAATAACGAATCACTATGGTGAGATGCATGCACATACCGTCCCTTACGGTCTAACCTGTTTTTTGAGAGGCCTGTTGTTATTTTTATGAGCATACAATAGTAATTCTTTAGAGGTTAGATTCAATTCGTCGTAAATTTTTCTTTCTAAGAATTCTGTAAGACATCGTAAAAATTGGGTTGTTGAGTAAAAATATTATCAAAAATTTTTTTTTTCAAATTAATGTGTAAGTATTATACCTTTTTAAAAAGAGGAATAAACGCGTCAAAATTTGACGTCACTTGCCATACTATTTTGGTACATTTTTTTTACACTACAGTCGGTCAAAGTTGCGAAATTCAATAGTTTTCCATATCACCTTTAGTTAAAATAATATTTTATTTTAAAATGGTACAATAAGTACTTTATTTTTACATTCTATTTAGACACAGCAATACCCTAGATTACAAAACCTCCAAGAAATATCGAAATTATCAGCATTAGCAGTCACAGCATTCAAAAGTATGTCACAGGGTGCTCATTTCCCCTTTTTTTTTTGAAATCAGTATAATTCTGTAAGTACATGGGGTGGATTTTTTAAAATATTTTTCTGAGTACTGTTAGAACTTGGGGCATCGTGGGAATCCAGTTGGACGCCAGGTTCTTGGACACCCTGTATAATGTCAAATAGTGAAAATATAATGTCATAAATGTATGTCTAAAAAATAATAATAATAAACATCGTAATTTGGGAGCAGTTAATAGATATTTCCATAGTTATGCCGTTTCTGGTGTACCAGGGAAGCCACATGTGCAGAAGGAATTATTGCCAAACTTCCTTGTCTTCAACGTAGTCTTTAATCTTGTAATATGCGTTTTTGATAAGGACACGTTTGATGTGGGTTTTGAACTTTCCATCGCTAAGTTCTGTAACTGACTTTGGCAACTTGTTATAAAAGCGGATACTGTTAATAACAAATGATTTGCTTGTTTTTGTTAATCTAAATTTGGGTATCACAATTTCATGTTTACTACGTGTATTTATATTATGGAAATCACTTCTTGTTTTGAAAAGACATAAGTTCTTGCGAACATACAAAATACTTTCTAAGATATAAAG
The DNA here is from genome assembly GCA_905333075.3 of Atethmia centrago. NCBI lineage: Eukaryota > Metazoa > Arthropoda > Insecta > Lepidoptera > Noctuidae > Atethmia > Atethmia centrago. The sequence continues at coordinate 7,587,768 of HG995375.1, forward strand.
AGAAGGCAGAGTAAGTACATTAATTTCTTTGAATTTGTTTCTAAGGGACTCACGAGGACCCATTCTATATACTGCGCGGATTGCCCTCTTTTGTAAGATAAAAATTGAATCTACATCAGCTGCCGATCCCCACAGCAGAACGCCATAAGACATAATACTGTGGAAATAAGCAAAGTATACTAACTTAGCTGTGGCTATATCAGTCAACTGTCTAATTTTTCTTACTGCATATGCAGCTGAACTTAATCTACCTGAAAGAGCTCTAATGTGGGCTCCCCATTGTAATTTTGAATCTAGAGTAATTCCTAGAAATATAGTTTCTGTAATAGCATCTAGTCTCTTGCCATCAAGTTTTAAATTTAGAGCCACTTGGGGTACATTTGGTAGTGAGAACTTTATACATTTTGTTTTGTTCGCATTAAGTAAGAGATTATTAGCTGCGAACCATTTCGAAAGAATATCCAGACTATCATTGACGTGTAGGACATCCGGATTTTTTCTATCTATTTTAAAAATAAGAGAAGTATCGTCAGCGAATAGAATTATATCCGATAAGTTTGCCATCATGTAAGGAAGATCATTAATATAAACTAGAAATAGGAAAGGGCCAAGAATTGAACCTTGGGGCACGCCCATCTTTACTAGAGACCCCGAGGACGTCGCCCCGTTAACGTTTACTTTTTGCTGCCTGTTTGATAGATAGGACAGAACAAGATCAGCAGCTTGTCCACGAATTCCGTAGTGGTGTAATTTACAGGTCAGTGTATTGTGGTCAACGCAGTCAAACGCTTTTGAGAGGTCACAGAAAATGCCAATGGCATCCTGGGATTTCTCCCAGGATTCCAAAATGTGACTGATGAGTTTTACTCCTGCGTCAGTCGTCGACCTACCTTTCGTGAAACCAAACTGGCGACTATGTAAAATCCCATTAGAATTGAAATGTGACAGCATCCGGTCTAGCATGATTTTTTCATATATTTTACTCAATGCTGGTAGCACAGATATAGGTCTATAATTAGAGGGATCACTCTTACTACCCGATTTGAAAATTGGTACTACTTTACTATGTTTCATTAAATCAGGAAACGTACCGCTGTCTAAACATTGATTAAATATGCCTGTTAGGACAGGGGCTATTGTGTCAATGATATCTCCAAGAACCTTAACGGAAATCCCCCATAAGTCTTCAGTTTTCTTTATGTTCAGACTTTTAAATGCCCTCTTAATAGTGACAATAGAAATGGGCTTGAATTCAAAACTTGGAATGCCCTTAGAGAAGTGTTGTTTGAGAAGAGATTCAGCTAAAATAGGTGATGAGGGAAGAGATTTCGTAACCTCTATTGGGATTTCGGTAAAGAAATTTTCTAGTGTCTCAGCAACTTTTAACTTATCTGTAATGGTTTCATTATTAATTTTTAAAGACAATTCATTTTGATCTCGCTGTTTTGTGTTTCCAGTTTCTTTGTTGATTACCTGCCACACAGCTTTTATTTTATTGTTAGACATACTAATTTTGTTACTTATTAATTTAGATTTAGCTTGAGCGCAGACTCTAATGAATATCTTAGAATAATTTCTGACATAATTATGAAGGGCTTGATCAGAAGTCAATGATTTCTCGTAGTACAAATTATATAAAATATCTCTGCTTTTTTTAATGCCAGCAGTGGCCCATTCATTAAATTTTGGTTTAGTATTGATTGCGACTTTTTTCACAGGACAGGCTTTATTGAATTCTTGGCAAACTAAAGAAAATAATGTACGATAGTTTATATTAGGGTCTTGTGAATCAAAACTAGCTGTTGAAAGATTACTAAGAACATTATTATTAAACATTTTCAATTTATTTTTAGTGAGGTGTCTTAACTGAATGGTTTTATCTATGTGTAACTTTTTATCTAGGTCAAATGATACAAGTTGACCAGTATGGCTGACCATACTACTAAAATAAAAGACTTTTCCATAATTAGTGGCGTCAGGTCTGAACCTGACGCCACTAATTATGGAAAAGTCTTTTATTTTACAATTAGTATATACATTGTCTATGCACGAAGCTGAGGTTGCTGTTATTCTAGTTGCTTCTTTAAATGTACACTTTAAATTGAATGATTTAAACAATGATATAAGCTTACTTTTATCCACCGAATTAACTAATAGATCAATATTTAGGTCACCACAAACAAAAACGAACTTATTATCTTTAAAAAGTTTGCCTAGTATTTCTTCCATAGTTATTAAAAATGACTAACACTGTTAGTTCCGCGGTTTCAGAATATCACCGACGATATGCAATAAAGTTTTGAATTTGACATTTATCCCCCAATAACCTGATTGACTTATAATGACTCACTGATTATGCAACGGCCTCATAAATTAATGTGTACTAGCAGGCAGGCCATAACCTTATAACTTTGGCATCGGTTGCTGCTCATTATCGTGGATATTATTCATGCAAGCTTGGCAGCTAGTCGGTACACGGCATGCCATATCATAATGCAGGGAAGCCTATGCAATCGTACGCTTTATAATTGATGATAGCTTATTATTATGATTTAGATGGACTAGGTATTAGCTTTAAGTTGATGAATTAACAATGTTTGATGTTGTAACTGCTTTTAGATACGACATCAAGCATTGTTAACTCATTAAATTAAAGCTATAAGTTGATGAATTAACAATTCTTGATGTCGTATCGGCTTTTGGTGGTTTTTCTGAGTCTAGTCTTTTATTAAATAAAACTGCAACAATTATATTTAAACAGGCTTATGGTAAAGTAATATGATCTACATTTGATGTCAAATATAGAATTTGACGCTATTTCATTTGTGGTACTAATTTCAAGTTTATACTTTCTGAAAGTATCTCATCAGCTCAAATATTAACATTAGCAGCGTTTACGAGGTATTCCACCATGCGTTATCGTGGCTGTATGATATCTAGGAACGTGAAACACGCGAGCCTACGATACGGCACTTTTACGACCACAAAAATAATGAAATTAACCATTATTTGCCCTGTAAACTAGCTCACGACATCCGTGGGCAAACTCAACCGGATCGAACTAGGTAGATATCTTTTGAAGATAGCGAATAATTTACTACTGAAATATAGGCGGAATGTCGTTTTGATTCAAATTGATAGCGCTGTGATGAGCACTGTCATTTGTCTTGGTCTTTATTGTGTAGTAGAAGGTTTTGGAAGGTTATCTCGACCATCAATCAGGCTGATTTGGTTTGGTTCGGCCTAGACAAAAAGGAACTACAGATATTAAGTCCGTGACCTGTAATGGTATTAGGAATAGAAATCATGTGGTCGTTTATGCCGTTCGCGTAATATTAAGCTTTAAATTGCTAATTTTTGTTAGTCAAGTGTGTCCCCCTTTCTTTATTTTTTTGGGTGGGAAATCATCAAATAACTTCTTCCGCTTTGGGCGGAGCGGGAGGGTGTGTCAGACTCATACTGACTAAAACCTACCCGTATTCCTTCCGTTGCCTGTGTTGCCAGGGGCCTCTGTAACCCTTTAGTACCCCCCTAGTGGACCCCTATACTTGTGCTAACGACATCTCTTTAAGGCGCCATCGACCTGGGCCTGGTCCTTACCGGACGGTGAGCTACCCATTGCTCACCATCCGCAAGCCCGCGCCTACGGTGGCCGGAAATCCGCCCGGGAATCCCGACGCCCAGGGCGTCTGCTGCGGCGGCTAGGGGCGAGAGGGCGCGAAATTTGCCTTTCCCTCAACCGTCCCGCCTCCTCCTTCGCGAGCATTACTGCTTCGCAGAAGGAGGTGACGGCTGCCCATGCCCTCTCGCTCCGTGCCATGTCCTGAACCAGGGCCGGACGCGAGAGATCTCTGCCGCCGATCGCCTTCACGAGGACACGGCGGTGCTCTGACCAAGCCGGGCCGACCTCCACCGTATGCTCCACCGTATCCTCCGGGCGATCCACACAGTAGTGACACCCGGGCGTTTCCTCCCACCTTATCCGGCACAGGAACCTCCCGAAGCTGCCGTGTCCGGTGAGGACCTGCGTCAGGCGGAAGGTGAGGACGCCGTGGCGCCTCTTTAGCCACTGCTCAAAGAGGGGACTTATCGCCGCAATTGCCGTTATGTAAAAAAAACTATCACAGCTAAGTATGCTTTACAAGTTAACGAGTAGTAGTCGACCAACTTACATTAGCAGTTGGAGAATTGACCGTGACGTATATCAATGTATGGGAGAACATGCTTTTCAACTACAATGTTAAGTTTATTTTTGGGATAAATTCGACCCAACTACGGAACCCTTCATTCTGCGAGGTCCGACACCCACTTGGCCGGTTTAAAAAAAAACATGATTACTGGGTACTTCGTACCTACTACTGCACTCTAAGTTTAGAATCTAACTCGCTCGTTTCATCTTATCTGAAAATCACATCACTTTTGCTACAGAATCAATAAGTTTATCTTTATTCAAGGGAACTTTAGTAAAAAGTATTTTTTTGGTCGGATCACCTTTTTAGTGGTCAATCTATTGGGTCAGTTCAGCTTCAACTTCAGCAGTGGATTCTTATTGACGTCTTTAGTCTTTGTTTGGTATACCAACCTAGACAAAAATCAATCTGCCTAGCCTTTTGCCAACTATGATGGGTCGGCTTCCGATCTAGCCGGAGGCAGCTGAAAACTAGTATTTTACATGGATCGACTGTTTATCTGACCTCCACAACCCAGTAACTGGGTAACAAGATATCCCTTTGGTAAGACTGGTTGTCAGACCAGTATACCTATATAGATAATGGGTTTTAATAATAATAATAGACCTATGTTGTACTTTCCCAAGTTTTGCTAAAAGTATTTATCTTGCTCCTCGCGAAACCAATATTTTGATTAAATGACGTTTTCCAAAGATTATAATTTACCTTTAATTCTTCCTTAACTGGTCACTCAAGAATATTTCACACACTTCAATTAATTAATATTAATTTACTTTTAATTACACAATTAACAACGATTTTAACGAATTAAACAGCTTGGTATAATAAGTACCGTGCAGGATGAACCACAGTGAGTCACAGTAGGTTGCAGACTGAGCCACTAGTTGATCGGTTTCGACTTACCCCTAATGAAAGGGTTGTTTACACTGCACGATACCGCAGGGCTCACGATAATCCGATTTGGTATTATCCGACTCCTCGACAGCAAAAACCTACGTTCTGTATATTATTATTTTCCTAAAGAGGCTTTTGGCCAGCAGTGCAGCGGAAAAGTTATCAAAATTTGGTATTATACAAATTATTAAGTTAAGGTTTAATCTTGAAGCCTATGTTGTAGCCTATTTGTGTATGTTCGTTCAGTTCTTTGACTGCAAAATAGTTTAGGTACTACAACCAAAGTAAGTACTTGCTTACCTCGTTTCCTTTCCTTTCTTTTAGAGGGACGGTTCGTGTTGGTCTTATCATTAACTAAAATCTAGATTAGTTCACATTCTATCTGCGTAGATAGAATGTGAACTAATCGAATGTGAATATAAGCGTTTATATTCAGTCATTCTACAGTATTACGTCAAGTTTTCCCTTCCCTAAATGGTTGGTAGTAGTTGCGAATTCTAAAACGCCCCAAACTATTAAATATAATCCTATATATTTTTCCAAACCTTTGCAATCCGCCGTTTGAGCTAAACAATGAAAACGTAATTTGTGAAGTTTTCCCAAAATGAGGTCTTTGTTTATTTTTTGCAACATTACATTACCTGTCCGTGTTTATTTCAATAAAGAAATGAGCGAGGGCACGCAACGTCAATAATGAAGCCTATAATCTGTTCGCTACGGAATTTACTTATGAAAAGTTTTGATTTGAGCAAATAAAATTATGCGGTGAATAGAAATTATCTACGAAGCTTTATTTATTGGAACATTCGTTATCTACGTTATCCGTACCTAATAATGTTCAATCTGTAAAACGTACCTGACATAATATTGATTTGGAAAAAAAATAATAGGTAGGAATTCCTATTTTAGCGAAAATCTCAATCAATCAATCAACTCAGCCTATAACAGTCCACTGCTGGACATAGGCCTCTCCCAGGCTGCGCCACAACACCCTGTCCTCCGCTTTCCGCATCCAGTCTGTCCCAGCCACCTTTTTAAGGTCGTCGGTCCATCTAGCTGGGGGGCGTCCCACACTACGCTTGCCGATACGCGGTCTCCACTCTAGGACTCGTCTGCTCCACCGGCCATCGGTCCTTCGACAAAAATCGAATGCGAAAATCTGATTTATTATAAAGGGAAAAATCAGAACAGCAAGTTCTGAGTTTTCCCACTTCTTTGAAATGTACTAATGAATTATTTGACGTGGCACATGATTATTTTGGCCAGTCGGCAATCATGCAAAGAGTATCCTATCCTGCGTCAGTTGTCATTCGTCGGCTGTAAAAGTAGAACCGGGAATGTGTTTGAATCAATTGGTGGTTGCTTCACCAATCAACATCTAATCAATTTTCAATTATTGCTTTGACACTACTCAATTGCAACGATGCTCCCCCTTTGGTATACCTTTAGCGTAGCAATAGTGGTCATTGCCCTTTCCCTAATATCTCTCTCCGTAGGAACGCAAACAATAAACTATGTATGGTTTTTCGTTATTGGAACATGTTCAAGATCACGGTAGACATTGATTCAGGATGTTCATGGACTTTATTTCAGTTTTCGAAATAAAGAATGCTAGAAAATGTATAGGTGGGTCAATGACCGCTATTGCTACGCTAAAGCGATTTGGGTATAGGTAGTCACAAACTGATCTGAAATTGATGTAGTTCACTCATCAATAATGCGTTTGGTAGAGGATTGTTTTCCCATACATCGATATATGCCACGGTCAATTCTCCAACTGCAAATTTAAGTTGGTCGACAACTCGTTAACTTGTAAAATCCACTTAGCCGTGATAGTTTTCCTTTTATATGTACCATTAATTTTTTCACATCTCCATAAACAACCATTTAGCTGGCATCGATCCGATTCGACCCAAACTATAATCATTCTTTACGTTGATTAAAACCCTTGCTCGGCAAAGTAAAATAAAAAAAGTCGAGCAATACTGAAAAACTGCACCGACTGTCGTAACTTTCAACCAATTTCCCTATTCATTTCACCTAGTCTTACTATAGCTACAGCATAGAGCTCAAAGTCCCTTGCAAAAGGTAGGCTTATAAGATGGTGAACAGTTTTCTTGTCACCGCGTTTGATGCACGCAAGGCCGACATAATAGAGTTAATCAGTGTCGCGAAGATTGGCGTTTTAACTTTATGATTGGTTCAAAGGAGAGTGAAAAATACAGGGTAAGGAACGGTGACTTCCTGATTTGCTCGTGAGTAATTATTGGTAGTGGTGATGCTTCTAAAACGGTGACGACGAACGACGATGTTTTAAATGTTTTCCGGGTGTCATAGAGGTAGAGATAACTTCAGGAGTTCATAAATGCATTATTTTTGCCCACTGTCATGTTTTTTTTTTTTGTTGGGAAATTATCAAATAACATCTCGCACTCTGGGCGAAGCGGGAGGGTGTGTCAGACTCTTACTGACTAAAACCCACCCGTATTCTTTCCGTTGCCTGTGATGCCAGGGTCCTCGGTAACCCTTTCGAACTTCCACGCAATCCCGGCTGTCATCGGCCCTAGTGGACCCCTACACTTGTGCTGACATCTCTTTGAGGTGAGCTATACATTGCTCACCGTCCGCAAGCCCGCGCCTACGGTGGCCGGAAATCCGCCCGGGATTCCCGAAGCCCAGGGCGTCTCCTGCGGCGGCTAGGGGCGAGAGGGTGCCAAATTTGCCTAACCCTCAACCGTCCCGCCTCGCGCCTCCTTATTCGTGAGCATTACTGCTTCGCAGAAGGAGGTGACGGCTGCCCGTGCCATCTCGCTCCGTACCATGGCCTGAACCAGGGCCGAACGAGAGATCTCTGCCACCGATCGCCTCCACGAGGTCACGGCGGTGCTCTGCCCAAGCCGGGCAGACCTCCACCGTATGCTCCACCGTGTCCTCCGGGTGATCCACACAGTGGTGACACCCGGGCGATTCCTCCCGCCTTGTCCGACACAGGAACCTCCCGAAGCTGCCGTGTCCGGTGAGGACCGGCGTCAGGCGGAAGGTGAGGACGCCGTGGCGCCTCTCTAGCCACTCCTCAGAGGGGACTTATCGCCGCAATTGTGGCGTGCCCTACTGTCATGGGTTGACTATTAGTTTCGTACTTAAAGTCGAATTATTTATGGACTGGAGTAATCTGACATGCGCTGGCTGTCACTTTGTGTAATAAAATGGTCATGTTTATTGTATTCTAGACTTTTAGACTTACTTTTACATTTATTTTACACTTATATAAATCGATTAGACTAAACGATCACCATTACAATAAATATGACCATTTTATTACAGAAAGTGACAGATAGCACATGTCAGATCGATTTTAAATGAAGATTTATTTGTGTTTTGTGTTGATAGAATCTTATAAATATATGCATTGTAAATTTAAAACCTCGAAGAAAGCAGCTGGTGGTAGCAGAAGGCTAAAAATAATGCGTAATGTACCTAAACCAAATAATTTCGGGGTCGATGAGAACTAGCTAAATAAAGAATTGATCTAATAATTCATGCATCCTTAGTGCTCCTATAATCGGAAGGTATGTATTAAAGAAAATTGTAACAGATGCTGTTAATAACCGATAAATAAAAAATGGAATCTTTTGTAGTAGATCTTTATTTGACACATCAATACATAAATGTAGTTAGTTATGCACATCAAGTAATGTTTATTTTTAAGATAAATTAATTATAAAAATAACACCTATGAGTTCTACGAAGGTACCTACAGATTGAGCTTATCAAACATTAAACATCAATATTTTAGTAGGTATAAATATATTCAGAGATATTGAAAGGATTACATACGTAATATTATAGTTAGATTATTTCTTAGACAGTCCTTAATAAATGCTTATAATACTTTCGATTTCCATCAAGAGAATATCGGAAAAGGTTCAATAGGCTACACCGTGAATTTTTACATCAATGTAATATTGAATAATGTAGGTAGGTCGCAAATCGATTAACACAATTATAAAGAAATCCACAAAAAGTTCACGATGTATTTGTATCGAATATATTCTTCAAGACAACGTTTGTATATTAATAGAGATAGGATTATGTCGTATACAATAATATAAAATAATCGAGCCTGTAGACAACTCACGTCGTACCCTTTCAAGATTGATTTACAGAAAATTTCTTTCATCCAAAAGTTTCTTCCATAATGCACACTTATTAGTCTTTTTTCATTACCGCCTGTAATTTTGAGATCCCAAATAAATTCGTTTATTTTTCGTGGTTCAAGAGTCGTTAGTTCAATCCCCGGACAGTACAATCGTAGGAAGAGGGGTTCGCGCCCTATCGCAGGTCACCGCCAGTGTAGCTGCCTGTAAACAATAAAAAAAAGTATATTTATTGTTGCGACCGCCATCGCATTAGATAACAATCCACAGAACTGAAGGTGTAATTAAAGTATTATTGTGAAATTGTTATTTTGGTAAATTAACAAAAGAGATTCATATAATTAGAATGTACTTATTTTTTTTTTATTGCACCTGTTAATGTAGTATTTTTTTACCAGCTTAGGTTATATTATCTGTGGCTTTTTTTGGGTGGGATATCATCAAATAACTTATCCCGCTCTGAGCGGAGCGGGAGGGAGTGTCAGACTCTTACTGACTAAAACCCACCCGTATTCCTTCCGTTGCCTGTGTGGCCGGAAACCCGCCCGGGATTCCCAACGCCCAGGGCGTCTCCTGCGGCGGCTAGGGGACGAGAGGGCGCGAAATTTGCCTTTCCCTCAACCGTCCCGCCTCCTCCTTCGCGAGCATTACTGCTTCGCAGAAGGAGGTGGCGGCTGCCCATGCCCTCTCGCTCCGTACCATGGCCTGAACCAGGGCCGGATGCGAGAGATCTCTGCCGCCGATCGCCTCCACGAAGACACGGCGGTGCTCCGCCCAGGCCGGCAGGCCGCTCCACCGTGTCCTCCGGGCGATCCACACACTGGTGACACCCCGGCGTTTCCCCCCGCCTTATCCGACACAGGAACCTCCTGAAGCTGCCATGTCTGGTGAGGACCGGCGCCAGGTGGAAGGTAAGGACGCCGTGGTGCCTCTCTAGCCACTCCTCAAAGAGGGGACTTATCGCCGCAATTGTGGCGTGCCCAGCACTGGGTTGCGACAACCGTACTCTCCATGTCGCCATGAGATCCCGCCGGAGCTCCGTCCGCTGTGCTGCGATTTCTCGCGGCAGCGAAGTTACGTCCCGACGTTTTGCCTCCTCGCGCCACTCCCATCTGTGCGCGAGGGCTTTTGCCTCCAGATCCCATGGCGATTATCTGTGGCTTAGGATATTATTTAAGAACTTAGTATGAAAAAGCTATACAAACCTCTCTTTTCTTTGTGCCTTCCAGATCGCCAGTCTCAGAAACAGCAGACAGTCTCCTCCTAGACATCGCACTAGCCGACCTCTGTCGCCTCCCTTCAAGCGTTAAATTCGAACCGCTGGATGTATTAGACATCCTCCTCTTCACAGTAGTCTCATTTTCATGAATACTGACGCTTTTCTTCGCTTCAAGTCTTATCAAGCGCTGTTTCGCTTGACGTGCAGCGTTCTCTCGGATGATTTGGTCCGCTCTTATGCGTAGTACTTGAGCGGCTTGTTTGTGATGTTTCAGCGCAGCTTCGAGATCATTCCGGGAAAGAGCGAATAGGCTAGCGTAGCCGCGGGATCTGGAGCATATGGAAAAGAAACTCGCTTAATTACGTGATACTTTAATAAAAGTGATAATTTCGTATTAGTAATTACAACCGAAATTGATTATTGAATATGTAATTTGGCGCCCAGCACGGGACTCTTCAAAACAAAAATAAAGACATTGAATGACGTTGATTGTATTAATTAATTAACTTAATATAATCTTTTATTTAAAAAATAATCCTAATGTCTTCACTCTGACAAATCATAGTGTGTCCCATGCTGGGCGCCAATCATTTAGAATTCTAAAATAAAATTAGAATATCAAATTTTGAATGTTTATTGTATGTTACTTTACCTAACGGTAGCAGTTCGTCTTCGTAGTCCTTCAATGCCCAGGAGACTGATCTCACCGAAGACAGAGCCCTCTTGTAGCGTCGCCAAAACTTCTTTTTCATCGAGTGACATCACCTGAAAACGTAATATGTACCTAGAATAATTATTTTATTCTGTATAAAAGTACAAAATAGGTTATATTTCAACGTAAAAAAGTGTTCTTACTTATATATATTTCTTGCGTTAAACGGTGATCATGTCAAATGAAAACTGTTGAAATACATACGCAACACTCGCCGGAAGAAATTATGTACATTTGATGGCCGACATCACCGCGCCGTACGACCACGTCTCCTGGGAGGAAGCAGACCGGACGCAGTTGGAGAACCAAGTCACGTAACAGAGAGGCTGAACAGTCGCGGAATAGTTGTACCTGAAACCATTAATATTTCAAGTAAGTACACTTTTATTTTACTTAGCAGGCTTTTGCAATAGTTTTTAACGAAGCCAGATTTGCTTGTAAATGTGCGATTAGATTTAGTAGTTTAAATCTGATTGATCGCTTCCAGATTTTGAAATGGATATTAAAAAGGCACGCATAACTTCGTAAAAATAATCGTAACAGGTGTGCTCACCTTGCTAAGTGTTGTCATATGGACTTCAAGCGCTACATCTCGCTTCATATTAAATGGCAATGAATTCAAAATTCTGGGTTCATCTGAAACAAAAGCATAATCGTTAAAATTCTGCTCAATTATATTTTGGCGCCCAATCTGGGTTAGTGGGTCAGGTTAAAAATTATTTGACGCCCAACGTGGTTTTGTGATTAATCAGTTGGCACCCAACGTGGGTCAATAGGGTCTTACACCCATTTTTGAAAAGTGTCTTAATTCAATTCTATTGTGTTAATATGCCCCAAAAAAATCACAAAATTTTTATTCAATCGATAAGTGCCATAAAAATGCATTTAAATTTTACGTTTTCAAATTTCGCGCGTAGTTTGACGAAAACGTTGGACGCAGTGAACGCCATGTTGCTCTGTGGTCATGACGTCACTTAGCTATGTAAACAAATGCGCTGATCTATTATCTAACTATCAGTTGACAGTTGACACGTTTTAGTTTACATAGCGGTTTGACGTAATAACATGGCGGCTACTATTTCATGGTGTTTTTAACAGATAACAATCTTTATTTACATAACCAAATTACAAGATGATTATTAACATTAACTAAATTAAATTAAAACTAAGTTAAGCTTAAAAAAGGCCCTCGGGGCATTGTACCGAGGATGCTGGCGGCATTTCCTCGCTGAATTGCAATGCTGATGCGTTGCGCGAGAAAGCCGCCAGCTTTTCGGTCACCAAGTTTAACAGATTAGAAAAAATGAAAACGTTGAATTGATTTTTAAAATTTATTTTGTTATTTTATGAACTAAAAGTAACATTTTCCGACTCTTTTTTGCCTAAACTATCTCAATAATCTATTTGTAGATTTTTTCTCGTATATAGTAAAATACACTATTATTATCATTTGGCGCCCAACCTGGCATTTAATATTATAAAATAACACGCGATGAATAGATTCTGGGATATAAATTCTGACTTACCAAAACATCGTTGTTTACTCCATGTGTAGTCAAACCACGACGCGACTCGTCTTTGCAGTGGGACTGGCATATTCAGGCGACGGAGGTAACGACTACTGCCATCCAGCGTTTTACGATAATCCGTCTGTAACAACAATAGTATTCAAAAGCAATTTTCACACGTTCTTTTATATAACTTAGTTAATATTATAGTGCTGTGAATTACACCAGTTTTTTTTACAAGCTCAAGAACGCGGATGAAAGTTTATTTTCTTATTATCTGTTAAATTCTTTTAAAACACAAAATATCACACGTAGTTCAATTTAAAATTCAAAATAACAATAAAATAAAAACGTTTACCCTGGCCCTAGTAGCAGTCGCAATGATATCCCTGATCTGTCCAATCAGCAAAGCGAATACGAACACTCCCATCAGCCAGGCAGCCGTCATAAACAAATATTCAATAGTATTCTCAGGCTTTGGATTCTTGCCGATAGATGTTGCAGTCTTGGTCGCGAAGTAGAAGCAGCGTATGTAGGCAAAGCCTTGGTTGTCGTAGACCCAGCCGTTTGTGCCAAGGCCTATGTAGTCACTCATCGCGTAATAGGCACAGGCATTTAGGTGTATCAAGTAGAAGATGTAGAAAAGGGTTTTCCCGATTCGCACCTGTGGGAGAAAGTTGTGATGTCTATTAATTTATCTTTGATATATGCTCTGTTATATAAATTCTATCACAAAACAATAATATCTCAGATCGACATCATCATCATTTTACATTTTATACTTACAACATACGGTGAAGCAAGCACTCTATCCATAGCCTGGTGGAACTCCCAAAAGGTCTGCAGTTTTAATAGTCTTGGTATGCGGAGGATCACTTTCTGGGTGCCGAAATAGATGTACAACAAGTCCAGAGGGAGCAGGGATATCATGTCAAACTAAAAAAAAAACATAATTATTATGGGCCTTTAAACCCCAAAAAATATTTTTCATCACTCACTAATATTAGTGACAAACTTCGCACGTTATTATTGACAAACTTAAACGGTATTACTATATTATTACTAAATCGTGTAATTTTTTTTGTTAGATAAGTTTCATAAATTATGTTTATTTACCAGTAACTTACGGTTATAAGTTCATAACCTACATTTTGATCACTTTTCTTACCTTATACTGCGACTTCCTTCTATAATTTTTCCTTGTCTCGCTAGGATCATCGACCCAGAATCCTTCATTCAAGAACATAAGCCTAGGCTTCACAAACGCTGCGTCCAGGACGTAGACGATATCGCACAGGTAGTCGGCTACCATCCAATATGGCGTGTTCTCCGGAGTCTGATAGGGGAAGGTCGCGCGAAGAGCGACGCACCAAGCGTTGTAACTGTAGCAAAAGGTTACAAGGAGAAGCCAGCTGATGTACCGACGCCCTGAAAGTAAAATTGTAACGAACTAAGCATAAAATAACGTTTTCCTCTAGATCTACTGCTACATGTCTAATTTCCAAATACTAAAAGCCTTATCAAGATGATTAAACTAGTCACTACTCTGATGCCAGCTGATCACAAAAATATTTTTATTTTATTTTAAGCTTTTTAGTATTATTAAATGAAGAATGGTTAAGTTAAGTATGGTAAGTAAATAAGCTATACGGTAAAGTAAGGTTAGCAAGATAGGATAGGTTTTTAGAAAAGAAAATATACTTTTTTAGTAGTTTGTGTCCAAATAGTAGATTAATATTTGGAATTGGCTAATTAATAGCTTCTATTTGATAGCCATATTATTATAATCACAAATTATTATTTTGATTCCCACTCTTGATTCTCAGATGCCATCACTCCCACGATTAAAACGAATCTAATGATACCTCATAATGTTGAATTACATCAAGCCGTTTAGGCTACAGAGAGTGCCAAAGAAATAGACATACATACATACATACAGTCGAAATAAATAACCCTCCTTCTGGGGCAGTCGGCTGTCAGGTAATTACGTACCTATACAGCAACCTACAGTTTATTTGTTGTTTGTGTTGGTCAGTATTTATTTAACTCAATTACTTAGACACCCCCTAAGCAATTTTCTTTAGTCAGTTACTCGAGAATAAACTTATCTAATAGTTCTTTAACAATCGTCGTGGCACTTAATTGGCGCCCAACAGGGACCGGCTATTACAGCAATTTAAAAAGAATTTACTACAATAGCACTGCAATCACTTACCTTGAGGATCTATGGGCATGAAAGGATCGCAGAACGATGACAATCGTGATAAACCTTTGCATTTTAGTTTACGCGAAGGAGAAATTGGCACAGGACTTTGTGGAGTTTCGATTATTGCGTCAAGTTTGTCTTCCGTAACTGGTGGCCTGGAAAGGAAACAAAAACCGTCTAAAGTATTTGTAAGAGAGACTTATTGGTTTATTTCCAACTGATTGCCATATCAACTTACTCTTCTGGTGAATTATCTTTCGATTTTGACTGTTTGAACTCTTTCAGTTCTGTGTCTGCTTCTGTTATCTCATTATCAGATTTATATGCAGGGGGAGGACTAGGTGAAAAGAGTCGAACTTTTTGCAGCTGACTTACGATGCTGAAAGATTTACAAAATTATTTAGTAACCTCGAACTTTATCGTCAAACATATTTCTAAGTGATTGCCCAGCGGTAATTTGTTGGTTTGTGCGTAGTTTGAAATTATCGAATAGTGATTAGTGAGGATGGGCACATAATTATTTGGTCAATTTCTATATTGGCTTTTACATAAGTGCCCATCGAATTATTAACGTTTTTTTAACTAAAACGGTTATTAGTGTTACGTTCGCTTAGGTTGAACTTTGTAATGGTGCTATTTAATTTATACAGCTGTATCTCATACCTTTCTTGATTCTGCGCATCTTCATGGAGCTCGGTTTTAGTTTCGATATTCGAATTTGTTTGCGTCAACCTGAAATAAAACGTAGTGCATATTTAGTATCATACCATCACCTTCCTCTTTTACATACAAGGTGTGTCATAGTAGGTACATTTGCATTGTACTCACGTATTATGGGCCGGTGTTGTGTCAGGTGTGCACCAAGAGCCACATGTTTCTTTGGATATTGGGGGCTTTTCCACCTGCTTGACTAAAGACGGGTGCACCGTGTGCTGTAAGTTAAGATTTCAAAAATAATTTTAATAATTATATATAATTTGCGTACGAATAAAGGGCTGAAAATTAATCTGACTGAAAAAAATTGAGAGAACCCCACGTCTGACTCTATCAAAAGGTTAAGTTACTAAAGTTCATCCCAATAAGATCTGATGTCTCACTGATTAGAGATATGATTAAGCGCTTTAAAGAATTAGCTGTTTTTTTTAGTCGTGAGCAAAGTCTGTGAACTAGTGTGTTGTTTTCTGAAAGGTTGCTCATTTCAGACGAAATGTACCTAACTAACACATAGAGTTAACAACGACTAAGTATGTAATAGGTTGCACCTGCACCGTCGTAGAAATACATAAGTTTTTCCCCGTATGTCAACAATCGACGTGTATTAATATTATTATACCTTCCGGTTGACACCATTTGTACTTCACTTCAATAGTAATGCTTTGTTATACTTGACTTTGTGACGTCATAGAAAATTTGCCGCCACTGGCCAAGATCCAGGTCAAGCATTGTTATGTGTGATCAGTTCAGTAGAACAATTAATTTCTCCTAATTTTCTGATTGATATACAACGGACTATGGCAGCGTTTAACGTCAATTTTACTGTAGTCGTAAAAGTCATAACCAATAAACGTCGTCCACTCCTTATGCCATAATCTTGGCAATGAGTACCTAAGTAAGTATCATCTATAAGTTTGGTGAGGGGTCATTTTAATGTCGTTACCCATTGTGTGTTGAGACGACCATTTTGATATTGGATTAATAAAATCTGCAGCTGTCTTTTCTAGTGTTTTTTTTTTCTGCAGGCTCAGCACGAGAACCGTAGAGAAGCGTTTTGTAGACGGAAGAGTAGACAAAAATGACGTGTCCGTGTAGACAGTAGGACATTTTCGGTAGACAAGCGATTTCTATTCTAAAGTAGAGTGGAAATAGAAAGCGTTATACTAAGCCTGCTGAATCAGTGGCAATCCGCGACGGAATATAAACTTAGACTTGTTGCATTTGTCAAAATCGTTTACGATTTCATAGACTGTCAGTTCATCAGTAGTTACGACTGCCTCTACTTATAAATTATGATTAGGTACGTAGCTACAAAGGCCAGGCTATAACAGATAAATTCGCGCCGTTAAGACGTCTGGATCCAGTTCCTATACAATAAAGCTATCAATATATTCATCAATTCATTACGAAGTGTCGGTTGGATGGCCATAATATTTCATTGTTTACTGGCGCAGTAAGAAAGCACTTAAGACGCTGACAACACCTAAACCGCGGTCCCTGTCAGATTGCATAGAAAAGAAAGAGAATCGCGATCACACAACGCTTGTAATTTATTGCAAAATATGAAGTAATTATCTATTTACTCAAAATTGAGTTGAGTAATCGAAAATAAAAAACAACCAAGTTCTGCATTCAAATAAGACGTTCTTGTTATTAATTAAATACGTAACGTATGTTGATATTTGATACAGATATTTTGGATTAGAACTCAAAGTAAGAGGTTAGTTTAACGTTAGTTTGTATCGAGATTTTGTTTTCAAAACGTGTTTTGGTAACAACCAAGTTCTGGGAAATATATTCAAAATTAACATATATTTTTTCCGCTACCACAAACTATACAGATTTGGCAATTTTTTTTCTTAAGAGAAGCCTATTTTTGTCAATTGGGTCTTGTCAGCGCCTTAACGGCTTTTTTGTATTCAAATCACAGTGAGGTGTTCGGAGGATAATGGCTGCGGCTCGGTGGCCTCGCCTCATTGACAACCGTATCGGGCCCAGATCTCCATAATGCGGGGCTTTGATTTTGTTTTGTTTTTCTATCCTTCTCATCTCCTTGGATGGATTCGATTTAAATTTTGATACTTATAGGCAACTTGAATTATGTGCCAAATTAACATTGTCTTCCTATCAATTAACTTCATTACCTGGGTGCTTGATTGTAGCGTAAGCTACCTAGCTACTATAAGTGTGGATTGCTAGGGACTTCTAGGAAGAGCAGCATGATATAGACCGAAATTAAGGTATTAAGGATTTTAATCCTTAATAAATTTAGTTTGGTCTATATCTTAACACATACCTAGAACATGAAATTTTCTTCGAAAGACATTAGACAGTCTAATACGAGAATATTCCTACTACGTCATATGTCGAATATCATCATCATCTGCCTAGCCTTTTCCCAACTATGTTGGGGTCGGCTTCCAGTCTTACCGGATACAGCTGAATGCCAGTATTTTACATGGAGCGACTGCCTATCTGACCTCCACAACCCAGTTACTGGGTAACACGATACCCCTTGGTAAGACTGGCTCTTAAAAAGACAATAAATTGTAATAAGATCTCGGTTTCCTCATGCGTTATCTTCTGCAACCAGTTTGTAACCTCGTGTTTAGTCGGGAGTCTACAGTCGAGAGCTCGTTGCCGCATGGTGTCGGCTGGCAAACTTGGAATGGTATTGAACTATTTATCGCATACGGGAGTGCCTTTGCGTCTTTTCAGCTTATCATGATCTAGATGTAACGTAGAGTGTTTCCGCAGCACAGCGCGGTACACAAAAAGCTGTCCACAGTCAATACTTTGGCTTCTGAATAAAGTTGTTTGGTCGAAAAGTCCCTGCGCTTGAAGTGCATGACTTTCAAGATCGCCCTTTGAAACTGGCAAAGGCTGCGATAGACTAGCAAAGCTAAACCGGGATCAGCAGAGTGACTAAGTTCCTTAAATACATACATTGATTTTCAGATCCTTGTACACGTTCCTAATAGGGCTTCGGTATGGGCTAAACGGATACATTTGAACCTCATTGTTGATTAAACGTAGACAGCGTTTCTCAAACTAAGTAATTAACCTTGCTGTGTTACTTTTTTGTTTTGCGTGGGCAATCATCAAATAACTTCTCCCGCTCTGGGCGGAGCCTCCTGCTCCGCCCAGAGCGGGAGAAGTTATTATAAGGTGTGTCAGACTCTTACTGACTAAAACCCAACCGTGTTCCTTCCGTTGCCTGTGTGTTGCTAGAGGCTACGGTATCCCTTTCGGACTTTCCCGCGACTCCGGCAGGCATCGGCCCCAGCGGACTCCTACACTTGTGCTGACATCTCTTTGAGGCGTGCGTGGACCACAACGCGCCGTCGTCCCGGGCCTGGTCCTTGTCGGACGGCGAGCTACCCATTGCTCACCGTCCGCAAGCCCGCGCCTACGGTGGCCGGGAATCGGCCTGGGATTCCCGACGCCCAGGGCGTCTCCTGCGGAGGCTAGGGCGTGAGGGCGCGAACTTTTCCTCTCCCTTGCAGTGTAACTTCACATCACATTCGTACAATAGTACTACCGGTTCCAAAATTACCTGTTACACCGACACATATGTATATTAAAATTAATGATCGGTAGACATAGGCCTAATACTTGACATAACAGGGAGCGGTTTTAGACACTTTGGGAAATACTGATCTAAAATACAGCAAGCAGCTATTTAAAGTAATTGAAGACTGGGTGCGGTGTATTAGCTAAGTCATCTGTAATACCGGAATTAGCAGATTCACATGTAGATAAGTCTTGTTACTTGGAATACATGTTTATATGTTGCTAGTCGGTAGTAAAACAAATGATACGTTAATTGGAATTGCAAGTGCACAGTGCTGTTAGAAAGACAAGGTTAAACAACATACCTTATTGAAGTATTTTTATTATGCTCGCATTGACTGCTTCTACACTGTGATGCGGAAGCGGTGCGCATCCCTAGTTAGTAGGGTGCGGGGCAGCACCAACAGCATCCTGTCTATGATAGCAAGCAGGCTAGATTGTGCGTTTGTGAACTACTGCTGCAGGGTATCGGGTGGGCCTGTGACCTTGCAGCAGTGATGTCAGATATTGTTTGTGTTAATGTTTTGCTAACATAGTTTGTAAGTATTTTTTACTGACACGTTGAGTCTTGTTACTTGAATTAAATTAATTATTATTTATTATTTAAACAACTAGTGCCCTTGCTTCGCCTGGGTACTAATCTACTACTGTGGCGACATGTCAAAACCTCGAGGTTTTTGTGCTACATCTAACCAAATTTCACGTTTAATACCCATAAACTTTCCGAAATACATTCTCCATAATATGATGGTGAAAACCACAACATCAAAATATGTTTTGTATAGTTTAGACGAAGCACACTGGGCACCAAAAAAATCATCCGCATGTCGCTGCCATTTGGAAAAGTTCCCAAAATGATTTTTTAGGGTTCCGTAGTAAACAAGGAACCCTTAGAGTTTCGCCATGTCCGTCTGTCTGTCTGTCCACGCTGTAGCTCTGAGACGCTTAGTACTAGAAAGCTGTAATTTGGCATAGGTATACACATATTAATCACGCCGACAAAGTGCTAAAATAAAATCTTGAAAAACATTTATTTTAAGGTACCTATAACCTAGGTAGGTACCTCCCTTGCACGTAATGTGGGGATGATATTTTTTTTCTCGTCTATGGTTGTTTATGGAGATGTGAAAAAAATCATAGCAGTAGTACATATTATAATGAAATTAAAAGGAAAACTATCACAGCTAAGTGGGCTTTACAAGTTAACGAGTAATAACGGTTTACAAGTTGACCAACTTCAACTTGCAGTTGGAGAATTGACCGTGGCATATATCGATGTACGAGAGAACATGTTTTTCAACTACAATGTTAAGTTTGTTTTTGGGATAACTTCATCCCAACTTCCCAACTGCTGAACCCTTCATTGTGCGTGGTCCGACACGCACTTGGCCGGTTTTTTTTTGTAATATTAGTTTAGAAGTTTCCATTAGACTTAGTAGAACGTTATTCGACTATTCGAAAGAAAGAAATAAATAACTTTTATTTGGATACAGTTCGTGGAACACAAAATAAAAATAACAATAAAAAAGTTATTTTCACTTTTTGAAAATAATGTTTTACATAAATAGTGTGTGCCTCACGGCTGCACCAAAATTTCGTAATATTAAATAATTACTTTAATATGATACTGGTAATTAAAACGATTTCACTTAGTCAGCAATTCTGGTAGAAATTCTTACAAATGTTTAATAGTTTATCAATAATAGGAGTTAAAAAAAAATATAGATGAATTTCAGAGCGTTTCTTTATTTAGTAAGTACCTACCTACTTCCTTATGAAGAATGGTTTTTCCGGAAGGTACGTTTGGTAACTGCTTATATTCACTATTAATTATGTAGGTACCGAGAAAAAGTACTTATGTATTGACGACGAGTACCTATATCTAGTGTTTGGAAGCTTAATAAAATTTTATTGATACTATTGTAGGTACGGAAACTAAATCACCTATATCCTTAGAAATGTAGGATATTCGTAGGGAAATAAATTTGCTACCTAAAAATTGTTTTAAAAATAAAGTTTTCATTTACAAGTTTGCTGACTGATATTAAATATTTTTTTAAATTTAGTTTTCTGGTTTATCTTCGTCATTTGAACCTTTTCATTGCACATAATGTGGATGCACATATGTGCTGAATATTTCTTGTAGGGTGTAAACTGAAATAACAAGGACACAAAAACAAAAAAAAAACTTACCACGTCAACTTTAATTTCCATATTTATTTCACACATTATTTCACAAATAAAACGATCACATTTTAAAAACCGTTCGTTCTAAAATTGAATTTATGGCGGCAACGCAAATAAGAAAAATATCGGGAGGAATTTTCCGGTCAACGACACATGCGACCACAGTGGAGGCGTTTAAGCGACTGTTCAAATAAACTGGCCTGCTTGTAGTTCGGACAATAACGATGGCTGTATTGGATCCAATGTTTGGGTTCATGGGGATCGGAATCGACTGGACTTGCAAATCTGCGCCACCTATTTTGCCAACTATTGGTTTTAACCTGACGTAGGAAATGTAGGTATATGCTCAGTACGTCTTGGGGGCACTAAATCCGTAGTTTCGGCCGAAGGTACAGGCTTTTCCTACTCCGTATCACCTACGGACATAAGATTACTTTGGAGCCCGAACTGAGAATGAATGACAGCACGATTTGACAGCTGTCCCTACTCGCAATGTGTTTGTGCGCGTTCGAAAAATTGAATTTGTCACTTGTTTTGACGGTTCAACTACTTTCGGACGGGCCCGTATCTTCGTTGACGGACTTAGAGAGCAGTCCCCCTGGCCTGGTTACAAACTTACTGACTGGCCAATATTTTTACCACGAAATAATCGATCCTCAAGTTTTCATACAGTTTCTGCCGATCTGAGAGAAATAGAATAAAAGAAGCACTTTGAATAAGAATGTCCTTCTTGACAAAATGGGGCATTTCCGATGCTTCTGACACTCAACGTGAGTGAGGAGCTCGTGACTAGACTCTCACCTGCACTTTTGAGAACTTATAAACGCCCACTGATACAGGATTTCAATTTAACAAGTAGGTGGGTAGGTTACCTAACGGAGTATTAAAAAAAAAAAACCGGCAAAGTGCGTGTCGGACCACGCACAATAATGGGTTCCGTAGTTGGGAATTTTGGGATGAATTTATCCCAAAAACATACTTAAGATTGTAGTTGAAAAACATGTTCTCCCGTACATCGATATACGTCACGGTCAATTCTCCAACTGCAAACTTCTGGACTGTTGGACTTGAACTTGTAAAGCCTACTTAGCTGTGATAGTTCTCCTTTAAATTTAATTATGTTAATGTACTACTGCCATGCATTTTTTCACATCTCCCTAAACAACTTATTTAGCTGGAGCTGGAGGCAGGCAATTTATTAACTCAACAAAAATTTGCACTTTAAAGCTTAATATTACGCAAACGGATCCTTGAATCTAAAAAGGGTGTTCACAGACCCGCACTGAATGGCCTATCCAACGATACCCCACACCATAGGATAGACGAGCAAAAAAAATATTATCCCCACATTACGTGCAAGGAAGCAACCCAAAAAAAATGTATTCAAGATTTTGTTTTACCCTTTCTCGGCGTGATTAATATGTATACCTATGCCAAATTACAGCTTTCTAGTACTAACCGTCTCTAAGCTACAGCGGGGACAGACAGACAGACAGACTTTAGGGTTCCTTGTTTACTACGGAACTCTGAAAATAGTAAAAAGCAGTTTTATGGCCTTGTTCTTTTATTTATTTATTTATTGAGCAAGGCACACCAACGGCATATTTACAATAGGTAATTACGAGCCTTTAATACTGTGTAAGTAACTACATCACTTAGAGGCACAACATTCTAATTAAAAGGTGAACCACTATTCAATTAAATTTTTTAACCAATCAAAACTCTGGATAAAATGTTATTGCTAATATTGTAATATTAGCAATAGCGTTTTATCCAGAGTTTTTAATGTTTTTTACAAAACAACCACGAAAATAATCCTGTGCAAATCTCAATCCCGGCCATTAAGAGTATTGGAAAATTAAGTAAATTCCTCTGAATGGCGGGAAGTGCGGGGTCCCGGTGAGAATAAATATGTTTATTTACTAGGGATGGACCGAAATTCTTTACCCGAACTTCGGCGATTTGATCAAGTTCAAATACCGAACATTTGATACAAGAAAATATTAAAACAACTCAACTGTTTTGACTAAAATAATAAAACTAAACCAGTAAAATAAAATCATAAGCTTTTATTTATTGTTTATTGTTGGTTACCGACTTATTTAAAAATACTTGTATTCTAAACAAATACCTATCAGAATTTTGAAATCTATGCATTGAAATAACTATCGCCTAAATTCACTTTTTTTTTTTTTTTATAAAATTGTTAAATGAAATCTTGTAACCTAACATAACATAACGTGCCCCTGGTAAATTAGAAATACTAGATTTCAAATCTACCAGGGGCACGTTATGTTGCAAAAACACTAAGGATTCGGCGTTATCTGGCAGGAATCTGCTACGTTTATTTTTGTGTATACAAACAAAAACCTCTGCCTCTGACATGACGCCTGCATTTCCTGCCTCTGACAAAAGTAGCTTAGAATGTATACACAGATTCCAGGAGACACTCGAGAAAGCGCGATGAAAATAAACGAAGTTCGGCCGAAGTTCGTATTCGGTTCAAACCACGTTCGGCCCGTCCCTATTATTTACCAATTTAACTTAGAAGGAAATTAAACTACATAAGACTTAAATGAGTTGAATTGTTGATTTAAAATGTAAGCTCTGTAGGTACCTAACTAAGTACATAATTATTATGGTACGACGTGTCCTTGCAACTACTTTACTAGAATGGAGCAGTCAGTCAAAACCTACCACATGGGGCAATCAATCATAAATGAGATAAGCTTCAAGAGGAAACGGGCAGAGTTGAGCTAGACTGCTAGACAGTTACCAACCTACATGAAAATCTAAGCCAAAATCAGGAGTAGAGCAAAATACTTCTGCTTCTACCATTATTGCCATCGTCTTTTTTTTTTTTTGAGGGTGGGAAATCATCAAATAACTTCTCCCGCTCTGGGCGGAGCGGGAGGGTGTGTCAGACTCTTACTGACTAAAACCCACCCGTATTCCTTCCTGTTGCCTGTGTTGCGGGGGCCTCGGTGACCCATAAGTACCTTCCCGCGACCCCGGCAGGCATCGGCCCTAGTGGACCCCTACCTATGTGCTGACGACATCTCTTTGAGGCGCGCGTGGAATACAACGCGCCGTTGCCATCGTCTAAGGACGTCAAAGCTACTCGGCTCCAAGAGCTTGGTGTCAGTGCTGGTAGCGCATTCTTTTGTATTTTATTTTTTTAAATCAATGTTCAGCAAGTGTGTTTGCGATGATGATAAAAACTTTTGTCTTTTTAACCGACTTCCAAAAAGGAGGTTATGTTCGTTTTTGGCATTATACTATATTTAATTAGGTTAGATACTGAACAGCACGATAACAATGGATTCTCATACCCTTTGGTCAGTGGGTCGTCTTAGGGGCGGAGTTAGTACATTTGTACAACAGTAATGACGTACATTCTGCCTCATAAAAAAAAAGTAATAGGTAAGGTACTCTCCGAGCAGGTATAGTATAATAGTAGATTGTACAACTAGCGCATAAAATGGCTCGTTTATGCCCGAGTTATACTCTGCTTTTCACGTCGATTGCGAGAAAATGAAACAGGCATAATAAATATAAACTAAAGTATTTCACAGTTCAAAAATGTTGCAAAATTGAAGAAGATAATATGTAATTCCCGCCACGAAACTTTTTAAAAGTTTTTTATTTATTTTCAACATGTGTTATTCGACTTGGGTACTTCATACTGCCAAGTCATAAACATGTTTCTTTGCGTTTTTAAATAATAAATTACAACTATTATAACTGGTTTTATTTAAGATAGAAAAAACGGAAGTGATAAATGAAAGCAAATTAAATAAAATAACGACTTTAATCTGCGACGTTTTATTGTGCGTGTGGCTGTTGGACCTGTCTTGAAAAAAAAAAAATACTTTATGCACTAGAGCATAAAAATCGATTTTATGTCACCTACGCACAACTTAAAGACGAACTTTTAGAGCATGAGAATTGAAAAGTATATTTGTATCTTATTGGATGAAAGACAAGCAAGCAATGCCAAGCCCGATGAGCAGATCACCGCAATAGATACCATAGGCAATTTATTTACGGTGGCCGTGCTACGCTTCCAGCTGAAATGTCTCATAAGTCTTGCAGTCTACAGCAAGACATCCAGCAGACGGCGACGCACATTTTGTTTTCTTTACTTTACCTATCCGCATATAATACGTAGGTGTACGAGGGCGGCACTGAAAATTTCGGCAATCAAGGAAGTGACACAACATTACTATTTAAAAATGTATTTATTGCTTTTCGAAGTATTCTCCGCGAAATTTGACACATTTTTCCATACGATGGAACCAATCATCGAAGCAACCATTCCATTCGGAAGTTGGGGTCTCCAAAATGGCCGTTTTGTAGGCATCCACAGCTTCTTCAGGTGAAAAAAAATCTCTGTCCACGCAATTTATTCTTTATTTTAGGGAATGTATAGAAATCATTAGGGCTTAGGTCGGGGCTGTACGGCGGATGGTCTAATAATTCTATGTTTTCTTGCTCTAAAAACTCTTTTGTTCTGTGCGCGGTGTGAGAACTCGCATTGTCGTGATGGAGGATGATGCGGCGGTTGCAGTTCTCTTTACGGAGTTCAGAAACGACCTGTGGCAAACAAATGCTAGCATACCATTCTGCATTAACCGTTCTTTGTCCCTCAAGAGGAATAGTCGTAACATGGCCGGTTTTGGAGACAAACGTGGCCACCATTTTTTTTGCAACACTCAACGAACAATTTTTGTTGGCTTTAACTCATTTTCGAACACCCAAACTCGTGACTGGTTTTTTGTTTCGGGTTCGTACGCGTATATCCAGGATTCGTAACCTGATACGATGTTGTAGGTATACAGCATTTGAGGATCCTGCGTGGAATCTTTCGAGAGTTCTGACGCACCAAGTAACGCGAGCCGCTTTTTGCTCTTCACAGAGCGAATGCGGTATCCATCGGGAAAACAACTTTTTTACACCTAATTGTTCATGCAAGATTATTTGTATTTGACTCATGCCAATGTCTTAAGTTGCCTGAATTTCGCGGTATGTCACATGTCGATCTTCCTCAATCAGCTTACGCACAGCATCAACGTTTTCTTGGGTGACTGCAGTTTTTGGACGACCTTGACGGGGATCATCACTGAGCTTGACACGTCCACGTTGAAATTCAGCAAACCAGCGATAAATTGTGGTTTTGGATGGGGCTTCATCACCAAATGCAGAAATCATCCGATCAACACACTGTTTTCGAAAGTCATAATAAATCATCGCTCTTGAATTTTCTCGAGTCAATCCCATTTTCTCAACGACTAAACAAGTTTGACAAAATCTTGCGACAAGACCGAGAATCTTTTTTTAAATAAATAAATGGTATTCGATTTTTAAAACCAAGGAGTTTTCAATTAAAAAGATTTTAATATGACAGGAACAGTGGAAATATTCCATTCCCGATACTTTTAGTGCAGCCCTCGTATAAGGTCAAAAAAAACATCAGGATGAACAAACTCATTAATACTAACCCAGGTATTTTGTTTGGACCTCCATTATGCGGATGCCTGTGCATTGTATGCACGATGCGGCTGGATTCTGGATGCATTAACTACCTACTTTTCTCTAATAACCTACGTATTCAGAAGACCAGAATCTTTACACACGTCTATGGGATAGTGATAACGAATTTTAATAATAAGTACCTAGGTATAGCGTCGAGCGTCGTAAGTACATTACCTATACCTGTAGATCATCGAATCCCCGGACAATATTTACCTAATAACTATAAATATTGTAGGTACTTATGTGCTATAAAACTAATTTAAGTAATCACTGTAATTAGATATGAGAAAGCGTAGCAGAAAAATATCAAATCGCTTTGCTTAATTGAACTGCCTAAGTAGGTACAAGTACCTAATTCCGAGCCTGGCCCGACCGGTGTGTACTTTTGTTATCATGAAATCAATAAAATGTCCCTCTAACAAGAGCACCAACAGCAGTAAAAGGCGACAGATTATGGATAATCACGGATTTCTGTCCACTAAAATACTTTATTCACATTAAATTATCAATGAAAACCGTTTTACAGGGATTTTGTTACCAAAATAAACAAAAAAACAACCACCTACATCTACATGACTACATACAAAACATGAACTGAAAAATTAAAGAAATTACAGTAAAAACTTACCCTCCGCAGAAATTTAAAACTCGCAAATACCATTTTGAATAGTATTCTATCAAACAATCAAGATTTTACCACCATTTTATTACTTTCATTGTGTTTTCTAAAGATTGACGAAACCGGAAACCTACGTCGATATGTATCACTTGTCAATTTACGAGCTGAAAGATTTTTATGCGGCTTAATGAAAAATGCCTGACGTGGTGCGAATATTGGTGTTGCAAGAGGCATTTTCAATTTGTTCGGATAGTCATGAATTTGGGCGGGAAGTAAATATTTGCTTTGAAGGCATTGAAGTAAAGCGCCTGAAAGCTCAGCAATACAGCGCTTTTTCCGGTATTTTGTGTTTTGATTGAGATTGATGTAAATTATACTTTTACGCCTAGACAAAAGATCCAGTTCTCTATAAAACGAAACAAACATTTTAGGATAAGCTACGATCATTTATTTGTCCGAAAAATAAATAGTATACACACACATGCTAAGCAAGATGTTACATTCAATTACAGTTACATTCATGTTTCACCTTATCGGCGAACAAATATAAATAGGTAGGTTATTTTTATGAGTAGGATAAATCTCAAATAATTATAAATCCTGGATTATTGCATCCAATGAAAATTCGGAAAATAAAAATAAATTGCAACCATGAAATGTTATTACATTTTGATTTTCTGTTCTTTTTTTATTATGGCAATACATCACACATACCGCTGATCAGCTGTAATTTTTTGCATTGTTTACTAATTTTTGAAGTACTCGTAAGTTTTCTCAAAAACTTCAATTATTTATTTGCTCAGAATTTCATGATTGAAGCGCTGAAGGATACAATATAGTCGTATATCAAACATTGCGCGCGCATTTCTCCGTTCTATAATTTGTCGGTAAAACAGTGTGGAGAGAGAAAAGTGTCGATTATCTTGCAGCCCGATAAGTTGAACGAGATGATTCTTAACCGATACTATAATTAGCAAAAATACGATAATAAGAAGTGCAAGAACTTCTTACCTACAATAGGTGTCTGAATGTTTGTTAGCCTTATGGAAAACTTCAATGATAACAACTAAAGCAAAGACGAACTAAGTACTATTCAAAATGGAAGCAGGCAAGTGTTTTTATTTTTCTTTTGATCGTTTGCTTGGATAGATACCTAATAAAATCACCAAAATTTCTCTCGACCAGTGAAAAACCCTGCACAAAGTAGTTACAGAAGTAAAGCGGCCTATTATTAGATTAAGCAAATATACATTTAAAACTTGTTAATTTAGTAAATAAAATAAATCAAGCTAAATCACAAAATCTTCACTTTAACATCGAAAATTGGAATTTTATTTTTAAATACCCAGTCAAATGTTTAAATAAACAACCACCATAATGTTAGTCAATTTGAATAGTTTGATTAAACATAATATTGTTTTTTCTTAGAAGGCAAGAGAAAACAAGTGAGCTATGACCAGTTGACAGCTCTGCTAGAGTTTCTCAAAGAACATGAAGACTTGGCAAAGGGTCTCACTAGGGGCAGGCACCGTCGTGGCAAGTTTCACACCGTAAAAGTCTGGAACTTGTGTGCTAAGAAGCTGAATGGCATTAAAGACGGTGCCATAAAAGATGGAAAAGGTTGGTCTAAGGTGAGTTATCATATTATTCGTGTTATTTCTATGTAAGGAATAACTTATCTTTAGAAGTAGTAAAGCTCTTTGTGACAAGGAACATTGCTATGTTCCAGCTTGAAAGATATGGGTAACGGTGTAATTTCAGTCCCAAATATTTCTAGATTGTCTTTGGGACACATGTTAAGTTTTCCACAAAATAACATAAAAACGATTACCTACAAGGATTTACTAATATTTGATAAATAAAAGCTTTTTTATTAATTTTCAGTATTGGTGTGACTGGAAGTACCGTGTCAGGAGACGGGCACTAGAGCTGAAAGCCTCTAAAGACGGTGATAGACCATTACCTGAAGGCATGCTGCCGTTGTCAGGGATGGAAGAAAATATTATGACTCTTATAGGAGAGAGTGCTGTTGAGGATGTGGTCATCATGAATGATCCCCTGTCTGAAGAAGTAAGTCATAATAGTGATGACAATTTATTATCTTAGTCCAGTGCAAGCCACAATGTTTCACGCAGTGCATGTGTGTTCCATGCAGGTCTAAAAGGCAACTTACAGAATATGCTGGGTGTCTGCTAACGCAAACAAACAATTGTGAAATATTTTTATGCAAACATGCATTTTAATAGCCAACTTTGAAGCCCATAGCCACCAGTCTCCAAAGATATAGTAAGAAATAGTGTGACCAGTGTCTGCCTGTTTGTGAATTCTTCCTTTTTACCCAACTGCAGAAAAAGCATTATAATTAAAGGAATATCACACTATTACCAAAGTTCATATTTACTTCATCATTTCAGGGGTTGGATGAAGCCATACAAAATTATACAGACAACAATGAAGACAGTCCAATCAATCAGTATTTTGGTGAGTTCTCAATTAAACTAGTACAACCATCTTATAAAAACAAGGTTTATCTTTAGACTCAGCTTCAAGTCATCAAGCCATTTTTAAATTTCAAACTCTATTTCGACAAAGTTAAAGTTCTAATTACAAAAACAGACGTCAACCCAGAGTCTAAGTTATCAATTATGTATTAAGATCTTTAGTGTGCTGTGAATAAAGTCCAAAATACAATAACTGTAATATATATTTTTGTAATATATATTTTTATTTTTAGAAACAGAGGATGTGGAGCCACCTACTAAAATTCGTAAGAGACGACAGCCGTGTCATGACGATCATGCTGGACCAAGCAGCCCGCCTGAAAGAAAAACGACAGTAGACACAACCACAAGTGGAAATATGAAAAGCTCAAGTAAGCACTAACATTATAATTTCTCAAAGAATTGTCGCAGGCACTAGACACTATATTTAATTGGAATATACATTTTTTTTTTAAGAAGACTTCTTTATTCGCTTTGAGCGATTTTTGGTAGGGGCAAAACTTATGGGTTCGCGTCACCGACGTGCCAACCGCGTCACGTGACGTGTTGCGCCAGACTGGCGACGCGCAGCGGCCTGTGTACATGTCTATACGCTTATATGTGTTATTCCAAAGTTTTATGTTTTCACTTCTGATGGCAGTCCCTATGACTGCCTATTTTGATTTTTTATTTAATTAAGCTCAATGATTCGAAACACTATAATACACTCCAAAACAGGCATCGCCCATGTTGGCGATAAATCAGTGAGGCTGAAATGGGACTGAGCGGGTCACACTTATAGGATGCACAAGGATAAATGGGCCAGAAACGTCACGCTGTGGGTGCCTGAAGACGGGCGTCGTCAACGAGGCAGGCCTAAGTAAAGCTGGCGTGACGATTTGGACTCGTTCCCTGAACGATTGGTCCGAGAAGACAAAACCCAAAGTAAATTAGAACACTGTGGGGGAGACTTTTGCCCAACAGTCGGACAACATAGATTAATACAAAAACACGTAAATTCACACCTTTTTCTCATGAGGGTAGGCAGAAACTACAGAATAATTGGAATATGTTCACTTTAAAAAACCTCCTGAGCCCATTTAAGCACTGACAATATTATACATTATTATCATATAGTGCCTGTCTGGACCATGTAAAGCAGGCCGTTATGTTCGTACTTATATTTTTTTGCAGGAGTTGGAACAAGATCGTCCAAAAGGCGTAGGAAGCAACGATCACCAATCAACTCTGACATGGAACTAGGCGGATCATGTAGTCCATTGGAAAACAAACCAGAAGTAGTTGTCACGAAGAATAAAAATTGTATTGACTCGGGTAATTTTAAATTTTACTCATGTTCGCATGCCTACAAAAGGACTGTCGTGGAAACGGCCAAATAAACCCTTAAGTCTTAGGCTATCTTTTTTTTGGATGGAAGATTATCAAATAACTCTCCCGCTCTGGGTGGAGCGGGAGGGTGTGACAGTCTTACTGATTAAAACCCACCCGTATTCCTTCCGTTGCCTGTGTTGCCAGGGGCGTCGGTATACCTTTCGGACTTTCCCACGACCCCGGCAAAGTCTTAGGCCTAAGAGCGTTTCATTTGCTGTCAAGTACGCAGCCTTAGTTTGTCTAACGACATACTATGCGATTGCGGCTGATGGAAAGTCAACGTGTTGTTGACAGCTAACAGCACCAGCAGGCTTAGCATGACGCTTTCTACAAATTTCTACTCTACTGTAGAATAGAAATCGCTTGTCTACATTTCTCGGTAGAAAACTGTCAACTGTCTATACGGAAACGTCATTTTTGTCTATTCTTCCGCTTCCGTCGACAAAACGCTTCTCTGTGGTTCTCTTGCTAAGCCTGCAGTTAGAGCTAAACAGCGGCCACTAACCACTGATCTGCCCCCCCCGACCCTTGATTGACGAAGTGCCAGCCCGCGCCGTAGCTGAGCCCGTAGTTTTAAATTCCCCAGTTAATAATAATTATCCAGTTCTGATCCAGCCTGTCCCGCCTTGCTGTCCTCCCCGCAGCGACGCCCTAAGCCGAGATCCGTACCCCACAGGGGGTGCCCTTAGCGTGCAGTCGCTTAGTAACGTAAGAAATTCGCCCCTGGCTGAAGGCTTTGAGTCCGCTTAAGGCAGCCACAGGATAGTCCGGTTGAGTAGTCATGACCTCTCAAGGTCTAACTAC
Source organism: Atethmia centrago (assembly GCA_905333075.3). Taxonomy (NCBI): domain Eukaryota; kingdom Metazoa; phylum Arthropoda; class Insecta; order Lepidoptera; family Noctuidae; genus Atethmia; species Atethmia centrago. Next base: position 7,619,961 of record HG995375.1, read on the forward strand.
GAGATCCCATTCATAAAAAAAAGAAACTGATCTGCCTTTTGGTAACATTCTTTTTACATGATATTGGCTCGTACTGTTTCCGCGTCCCACTTCTAGATCCCAGGTAACGTCTCCAAAAGGACCAATGTTGTTTAAGGCTCTTACATTATTAGCCCTTTGAGACGAGAGGAGTAAGATATAATAGTAATAATTCCAATTTCCAGTCATATATTTTGCTTATATTTTCCACAGATGGCGATGACAAAGCATCAGCTTTTCTATCCATAGAGCGAGAGAAAGTATTCAGCACTGGTAAAATTATTAACACATTAGAAATGATACATTCAGAGATAGCTCGACTGACAACTGTCATGGCCGACATTAAAGATTATTTAGTAACTAATTATCGACAAATAAGCGTAACTTAAATAAATTAAGTTTATTTAATCGTTTTTATCTACTTTAAAGTTTAAAATTGCAATGTAAATTTATGTGATATTTTGTATTATTTTTATTAAAATATAAATAGCGATTAGGTTTTTTGCTGTTGTATTGTAACTACTCGTTTTAAACGTAGTTATACCTACTTAGTATTGTCAATCTACTTAGTAGAGTCAACCGCAATTTCATGGTAACAATTTGTAATTGACAGCGACTTTATGTCGTAGCAGTGAGGGTGCGTTTTGTAACTCAAGTCCTGTCATACTATTGACGCGCGGTTGACCGTACAATATTATCTATTCAAATTAGCTTTAAAATGATTAAAATTTACCCATTGTTAGTTTGTGAAATCTAATTATTCATATTGTTAAATTGACCCATGAACAATTAAACTGCAGGATTTGGCAGGCCACTAGAAAACGAACTGACAATCCAAAAGGGCACTAAAAGCGTTAAGAGTAAATATAAAAGGTTACTATAATATAAAAAAAATGTATATAAAAAAACAAACCCAACCAACCAACCTGCACCGGGCCCGCGTGGTGGATTACGACCCACTCCCTCTCACAGAGAGGAGGCCTGTGTCCCAGCTGTGGGAACATTATAGGCTGATTATGTATGTATGTATGTATGTATACAAAAAGAGAGCAGTGGTGGCCTAGTGGTAACAGCCGCGACTTACGAGTTGTAGGTCGTAGGTTCGAACCCAGACAGGCGCTTTACTTTGTGTAAATTATTTCATCACCATTGCTCTCAAAACGGTGATGAAAAACATCGTAAGGAAACCGGCATGTCATAAAACCAAAAATTCGAAGACATGTGACATCTACCAACCCGCACTGGGCCCGGGTAGTGGATTACGGCCCACTCCCTCTCACAAAGAGGAGGCCTGTGTCCCAGCAGTGGGAACATTATAGGCTGATTATATTATATAAAAATAAGAAGATATTTTGAATCTTTCTCAAATAAATTATTGATAAGTGGATGTAGATGCAACATTATACCCTCGACTTACGAGGCTGTATCGTCACATACTTGAACCTATTTGCAACAGAATAACTAAATGCATTTACCGCTAAACGGATTTAAAACGTCGTTCTCAGTTTATTTGAGTATTCTTATGAGGGAGCTAGAATAGGGTCTTACACCCATTTTTAAAAAGTGTCTTAATTAAATTCTATAGTGCTAATATGCAAAAAAAAAAAAATCACAAAATTTTTATTAAATCGATAAGTGCCATAAAAATGCATTCAAAATTGTAAATTTTCAAATTTCGCACGTAGGTTGACGAAAACGCTGGACGCAGTGGACGCCATGTTGCTCTGTGGTCATGACGTCACTGGGCTATGAAAACAAATGCGCTGATCTTTGTATGATAATTGACACGTTTTTGTTAACATAGCCGTATGACGTAATAACATGGCGGCTACTATTTCATGGTGTTTTTTAACAGATTAGAAAAACTGAAAACGTTGAATTGAATTTTAAAATTTATTTTGTTATTTTATGAGCTTAAACTAAAATTTTCCGACTTCTTTTTGCCTAAACTATCTCAATAATATATTTATAGAATTTTTCTCGTATATATGGTAAAATACCCTATTGTGAGGTACACTCGAGTGGTGTTCATGCCGATTACAGTCCCCGGCACGTAAGTTGGCAAGAGTCATTAGATGCGCAGAAGTCATATTTTAGGTCCCTTTGGTACGCGCGGGACGCGGGGTGTGAGGCAGCGCCGAGCCGAGCGCGCGATTGGTGCATCAGTAGACCCTTGCGCCTCGCATTGTATCTACGTCCCGTTCGCTCCCGAATGCCACTAAGTGTACGAAGCGCGAACTTACCCCCACTATGCCAAATCCTTGCCAAGTTACGTGCCGGCTACTGTACTAGGGATACTGCCAATCCTTTGAAGATGATAGGCAAAAAATCTGCCTAGCTTTTCTCAACCATGCTGGGGTCGACCAATCTAACCGGATTCAGCTGAATACCAATATTTGTATGCCTATCTGACCCCCATAACCAATTTACTGGGTAACACAATACCCCTTCGGTGCAGCTCGCTTGATGGCGGCTCTGAAGCTGGGGGGCTCTTTTTTTTTTTTTGTATGGGATATCATCAAATAACTTCTCCCGCTCTGGGCGGAGCGGTAGGGTGTGTCAGACTCTTACTGACTAAAACCCACCCGAATTCCTTCCGTTGCCTGTGTTGCCAGGGGCTTCGGTGACTCATTAATACCTTCCGCGACCCCGGCAGGCATCGGCCCTAGTGGACCCCTACATTTGTGCTGACGACATCTCTGAGGCGCGCGTGGAATACAACGCGCCGTTGACCTGGGCCTGGTTCTTACCGGACGGTGAGCTACCCATTGCTCACCGTCCGCAAGCCCGCGCTTACGGTGGCCGGAAATCCGTGAAGCCCCCCAGTGACACGTGTATTTGTTACTGCGCAGCGACTCGCCCCATATTCCGAGCCGCCATAAAGTTTGAATCAGACTGTAAGAGTGATTGTCAAACGTTTTGGCATCCGACTACCTGTAACGACTGTCAAAGATCTACGAATGATCTGTCATTCTGTCATCTATGACAGTCGTTACGGGTAGACCTCATTCGGCCCAGAGGCAGAATTGAGGTCAACTACCTGTAACTACTGGGACAGATTTTAAATACATTTAGCGTTAAATGCATTTAGTGATTTGTGGTGGGCCTTAAGTTATAGTAATGTGGCAGAAACAATAGATGATTTGCAGAAATTGTCTTCAACATGTGATTTTTTTTAAGTTTTTCTTGTAACGAATTCTATCAGTATTAATAATAATTGTCTTCGTAGGTATGAGAGACGGAGAATGTTGAATGTATCCTTTACCAACATAATCTAATGTGCATACATAACAAGTTGTTAGTACTAATGTGTCATCTTATTACCATAATGTATGTAGTCATAGACTGAATAATATTAATTATGTATTGTATGTAGGTATGCTGTTAGAACACCTACCAATAAATATACAGATTGATTTGGTTCCGATACTAAAAACTCGTTTTGAATTATAAATTCATGTATTTGTATTCAGTTCCTACGCCACGACTTAACTGTTCCATCGATATATCTAATTGATCGACCAAACCTAGTGATGGCAATTTGGTATTTGACTACTATCAAATTTATACATAATTAAAGTCGTTACTAAAAGAGTCGATTCGTGGCAAAATACATAAAATCAATAGAAAAATAGAGAAGTTAGACGCGTTTGAAGTCATTCTTTTAACCTTGTCACGCAAAACGATCATTGTACAGAATGGCGCGAAGTAGCTCTGTCTTGTGACGTCAGATGGCAGCACTGCGGACTTATCTCAGAAAAAGGCGAAGTAGTATTACTACTTCGCCATATAATTAAACAATTTAAAATCTTTTTTCAAAGTGTTGAGAAATATAATAATAAAATACAGTCAAATACCCTATTGCTTATTTATTTATTTATACTTTTTACACCCAAAAAGTTACAAAGGCGGACTTAACGCCTTAGCATTTTCTTCCAGTCAACCAAGGGCGGTGAAGAGATTCGATGGCAGGTGCTCTGTTTGAGAGGAGCAATGAGAATTCATTAGTTTGCGTTATCGCGGAAATGTAGCCGTAGCATGTCGGCACATAGGTAGGGGTCCACTAGGGCCGATGCCTGCCGGGGTCGCGGGAAGGTACTTATGGGTCACCGAGGCCCCCGCAACACAGGCAACAGGAAGGAATACGGGTGGGTTTTAGTCAGTAAGAGTCTGACACACCCTCCCGCTCCGCCCAGAGCGGGAGAAGTTATTTGATGATTTCCCACCCTCAAAAAAAAAAAAAAAGCATGTCGGCTACATTGTCGCGATAACGCGAACTACACTTCGCGCGCTCTCTGTTGTACAGCGACACGTGGAGCGGTGCGCGAGAGAGAGCGCATGAAGGGTTGTTCGCGTTATCGCGATAGTGTAACCGTAGCATATGAAGTTTTCTTTCTATCAGGTTAGGTCGCTACTTTCCTACTTCGGTCGCAGATCATCATCTGTCACCAAAAATAACTGATACATTTTTGGAATTGCGTAGAGTTGTTAATTTTTAATTTTGTAATAATTGTTATACAAAATAGGCAAGTATTTCCATGGTTGTAATAGCTCTATATTAGATCTCATCATCGCGGGTTGGTATTTCCGAAGATAGCCGATGGTTCCCGAAGTGCATACCATTCTTGGGAAATGTGCATGACGTGTAGGTACTTTGCAGACACGAGACTGGGGTCACACCAAATTCTACGAATAAATTCTCAATGGGCGTTTTTATCGATAAGTTTAGGGTGGGAATTGACTGGGAGTGGTTGAGTGTAATTGATAACAGTTCAACAATCGGACAAAACATCACTACCCGACGAATAGTTTTTTTTTATAATCGTGCAGTCAGTCCCTTTTGTCTCCTGACGATTATGCTACGGCTACACTGTCGCGATAACGTGAACTACACTCGCGCGCTCTCTGTTGTACAACGAGACGTCGACCGGTGCGAGAGAGAGCTCGTGAAGTGGAAGTTCGCGATATCGCGACAATGTATGCGCATGCAATTTTTAAGTTAATTTTTTCCAGTATCTAACAACCATACTAGTGAAAAATAAGTACATTACACACAGTTAGATTAGATACGGTTAGACAGTTGGCAGGCTACATCCGGAGTTATTTACCTTGTTGAAAGTAGGACAAAACGACCTTTAAAACGTTTTTGTCCATACCTACTCATTATTGGAATCTATATAACAACTCACATATCCGAGCTGCTGGTACACGTGATGACGTCCATTTCACCCTGTAGTCTAGCTCTTGTATCTCCTAAATTAATTAAGCCTATAATGTTCCCACTGCTGGGACGCTGGCCTCCTCTCTGTGAGAGGGAGTGGGCCGTAATCCACCACGCGGGCACAGTACGGGTTGGTAGATGTTACATCTTCGAATTTTTTGGGACATGCCGGTTTGCTCACGATGTTTTCCTTTTTTTTTAGAGCAGTTGTGTTGAAATAATTTACACAAAGAAAAGCGCCTGCCTGGATTCGAACGTACGGCTTACAACTCTTAAGTCGCGGCCGTTACCACTGGGCCACCACTGCCCGACATATCTCCTGCTTTATATTTTATGGAGGGAAGTGAAAACTATTATCGTCATTTCCTTCCTTCCTTTTCTGATTAATTTTGTGGTAGAATCGATGAGATTCACTGTTGCGGCGCTTTTCCGTTAGTCGCCATTGTAGAATCTGGCTTAACACAGTGGTTGAGAAAAGTGTGGTGGGCTTAATTTAACACCCAACGAAAACTGAGGTGATTAACTAGCTGAGAGAGTTGAGATGTTGCAGAACCAGTCAGTGTCCACCTTAAGACGTATATCTTACGCAAATACAAGCGAATTTCTGCCGTATCAGTGTATCAACGTCGCGGGATCAAATAGTTCAAGTAATGATAATGTATGCTCAGGGATGTCGCAATGGAACGCTTAGTAGTTCGCAAGCCATGTATCAATACAGCGGTCCACGTTTGTAGTAGTTATATGGGCTAACCAAATAACTTATAATGAAGCAAGTGATTTGTATTGTAGTTTTGTGCTTCATAAGGTAAGTTTTTGCTAAACGTTTTATTTTAATGCTCAATAATTTTGTTAAAATTTAAGTTGAAGAGAATTAAAAAATTATGAGAGAAGAAAGTGTGAGATACAAATTCAAGGAAAGTTGAGTCGAATAAATAAATAAAATAACTTGATTTTCATATAAAAAAAAACCGATCCCTACAAATACTAACGCTCTACTCTACTACGACGTACTCTGCTACAATGTACGTAGTTTCTATATTTCTCGTTTGCTGACGCTACAAGCGCGCGTATTTTATAATGCGCCATTAATTTCTTTCTGATTTATCACAATTTCATTCACTCCTGAGTATGTTATGGTCCTCTCGCTTTATCACAACACGTTCTGACAGCTCCACAATCCACAATCCTCCACAATCTTCACTTAACATAACTTCACGCCTTGTTTCCCCGTAGCGTTGGGCAGAGGTCTACCTATAGTACACCCACATTTCGCCATTTATGTTTAAGTCCCATGTAATAGGGGGCGAGCCTATTGCCATCAACCGGGCACAAATCCAGACTCCGGGCTGCTACTGAGAAATTCCAGATAGAAAAACCCAATAACACTTTGCCCGACCTGGGAATCGAACCCAGGACCTCATGCTCAGCAGTAGCGCTTGCGTCCACCAGACCAACGAGGCAGTCAGTCCACAATCTCCATCATGTATTATATTCAGACCAACTGCTTATTGATCTACCTTGTCGTTTCTCTTGTGAAGGGACAATCATCATTTCAAGAAGGGAACATTGGTTCATCTTCCATCGATCCTTCTTGACAAGAGTGCTGCAAAGATTTGTTAAATGGTAGCTCCTAAAATATTTTATTCCTTTGAGTCGGATCTGAACCAAGGTCAGATGGATGTACAGTCAAGTTCATTAATATATTGGCCCTTTCAGGCTTCAAGAATATATGAACGTCAAAAAACTTCATAATATTGTAACACCTACAAGGTGTTGTTTTGCATCCTCGTCAAATTCAAGGAGATAACTATGCTAATGATTCTCGACAAGAATCAATAATAAAATAAGTAGTTCTTTTTTCTTATTTTCGGAAATCGGCATGTGTGTGACACGTATGTAAAAACGCGGCCCGTGTGGTACCGCACTGTAACTGCCCTTTTACATCGTGTCACTACCTCATACGCAACGGGATGAATCAATTCTGTGAAAGTGGTGTATTCTAAAATACCGTCAAACTTAAATAACTAAAAAAACAAATTTGTATTAATTATTGAGCAGGTATCGTAATTTTATTTGATTATATGTCTTTCATAGCAGCCTCCTGAAATTTAACGAGGATGCAAAACGACACCTTGACACCTACAGGTTGAAATTGAAAACTTGCGACAAACTGAAATGGGACATTGTATACATCATTATTAACAACTTTTACTAAGGGACCAAAGCTGTAATCCCAAAAAAAAAAAATCTGCTTTTCCTACATTTTGATGAGGTATTGCGAACATAAATGTAGGGGACAGCAGTTTTTTTTTTTGGGATTGTAGCTTTGGTCCCATAATAAAAGTTGTTCATAATGATGAGTACAATCTCCCATTTCGATTTGTCGCATGTTTTCAATGTCACCCTGTATAAGCATCATTAAATTGTGGTCAAGATTTAGATTCATTAATATGTGAATGCGTTTTTTTCAGTAACATGTATACAGCCAAAGGCACATTATTATGTGAAATACACTTTAAGATCATATTATCTGAACAATGTAGGATTCACAATTATGTATGTACACAAGAATACATTAATATCTGAGCAAGTTAATGTAATTCAAATTCAACCTTATTACTACGTCATAAAGATGATTTTACTAGCAATCTTAAAATTGCATGGTCAAGGAGTTTGCAACATTATTTATCACTGGCTAGATTAACTTCAAATGACGTTATGTTTTTCTAATAAAATTATAACTTACGCAAATTTCATTCAAAGATTTAATAAAATCCTATACGATTTACGATACAATATTAATTCAATTGAAATATACCTACCCATTTGAAATAAAAATGTATAGAATTCATGAGCATACGAAACATAAAATAGTTTATATGTGTAAGGAAGGGTTACTAAATCAGCCATTGCAGAAGAATTAGGCATATCGGTAAGCAAAGTAATTTTAAGTATTCGTCCAAGTTTTTATCTCTAATGACGTGGTAATTTAATAAAATCGTTCTTTAACAGAGAAATACTGTTACACTACGGTGGAAAAGGTGGCAAGAAGAAGAATATCTTACAAAACATTCTTTTGGCCGACCTAGGTCGGTTTTCCTAGGAAAAAAACTCATGATCAAGATATGCAACTGGTTGAAAGTGTTCGAAATGCAAGATTTATCAGAACATCTACATTTGCAGCTGATCTGGCTGTATCCAGTTTAACTAAGTATACGACGAAGGCTTAATGAATTTTATTCATTCATCACCGAATTCCAGCTAAAAAATGTTATTAACGGAAAGGCATATAAATGTTACGTTTGCTAACAGATTATTTAAATTATGATTTTGAACATGTCGCTTTCATGGACGAGAAAGTTTTTGTTTCTTTGGCGGACGGGCGGATCTCTTTGTATCGTGCAGCCAATACACGTTATGATGAAGAGAATGTATTGCCAAATAGACGTAGTGGACGCATTACGATCGGGTTTTGGGGGTGGATAAATTCGGGTGGACCCATAGAATTGTGCGAAATATCTGGCCGAATGAGGAGTGATGCCTATTTAGATATATTAAAAGACGTGTTTTTACCAAGTGCAAAAATTGTCTATCCTGATAATCACTGAATTACTTTTATACAAGATAATAGTTCCGTTCACAATGCCAGACGAGTTCAAAATTGGATAGCTGAGCAAGTAGACTTGGAATTAGGTAATAAAAAATCCACCGAAAAGCCCAGACTTTAACCCCATAGATATTCTATGGGGGTTAATGGTACAGAATTGGGACTGTAATGAGGCTCGCATGGAAGAGAATTTAAAGGCTCATGTATATGACATCTGGAATAGTTTTAGAAATAGTGATTGTTGCAACAATATGGTTCAGTCAATGAGAGCTCGACTACAAGCAGTGCGAACGGATCATACCCAAGATAATGGCGCCGATTCCCTTGTTCACAAACTAATCTAAATTTAAGTTCAGTGCATCTTTTTCTTTCTATTACATTAAGAAAAGGACAGAAGATAAATTTTAGTTTAGTCCTGTAAAATTAATCAGCGCTTGACGTAAATTGACGTAATTTTAGTACCTAGGCAAGTTTTTAATCACGTCTAAACTTGTATGGAGTAGTGACAGGCGCTGATTAATTTGACAGGACTAAACTAAAATTTATCTTCTGTCCTTTTCTTAGTGAAATAGAAAGAAAAAGATGCACTGAACTTAAATTTAGTTTAGTTTGTGAACAAGGGAATCGGCACCATTAAGTAACTATAACTAAACTTTTAATTGAGCCACTGATTAGATAATCTATTAAAATTTAGTTATTTGATAGACGTGCCCTTTTTATAAAGTTAATATCTAAGATTTATTTTAGTTTAAGATAAAATATTGTTTGTTTTTTTATAACCTAAGTGCTATTTGGTTGCATATTACTTTAATATTTTCTTAGTTATATTTGTCAAATTATACAGTTTATACTATAATTTAATGGTATTCTTTTATAACCCGTGACGTGAAACTCAATTCATAGCTATAACTTCGTTAGTCCTGTAAAAGTTGTGGCAAAATTATCAGACTTTACGTCGAATCATGTTACTATATAAATGACAGGTGGTGCCCTCAATTTTTTTACAATTCTTAAATGGCCATTCTGTACGAAAACATACGGCATTGAAAGACACTCATTTTAAAAACATAAAAATCAAACGCGAGGAAAACAATGGAAACTACCGTCATTTCTGTAACAATGTAACTAGATCTTATTTGTTCGATCAAATAGTTGACTTTACCATGCATGTAGAGATAATAAAGAAGCTTAGCCTGCTCAGATATTTTTATACAGATACTTTTGAAAAGGGTGATCACATTGGTATTATTGCCTAATGCACGGCATATATTATTGAACCGTTCACATAAGGACATATTTTTGATCTATAGGTTCTATGGAATTTATTGAGCTTTCCAACGCTCGCAATATTTTGAATCCTTGACAGTGCCAATATATTAATGAAATCGACTGTACGAGTACCTACAAGCCTTAGGTAGATCTCACTCAGGCTAGACACAATAACGTTATTGGTACCGATTCCCTTGTTCACAAACTAAACTTAATTTAAGTTCAGTGCATCTTTTTCTTTGTATTTCACGTCAATTTACGTCAAGCGCTGATTAATTTGACAGGACTATACTAAAATTTATCTTCTGCCCTTTTCTTAATGAAATAGAAAGAAAAAGATGCACTGAACTTAAATTTAATTTAGTTTGTGAACAAGGGAATTGTTTCAGATTGTTTGCGTTTTTTATTTCTCCAACTAAAAATACTCGGGTTCTTATTTTCTTTTTATTTATTTATTTAACCGTTTATGTACACATACAAAAATTGAAAAGAAGAGCAGAACGGAAAAATACGTAAGTACAACTGTGATGCTTATTTCTAAAGATATCTCTACCTGCGATAGGAAAGTAGATAAAGAGATGTAGACAACGTGTGTAAAAGTAGAAGAGAAAATAGAATACATAAAATCGAAACAATTTTCAAAACAAATAATATGGGAATATACTAACATACATACATACATATATACATACATACATCTAAAATAAATATCACTAGAATATTAAAAAAACCCTACCGTTTCTACCTACCTACCTACCGTTTCAATTTTATTATCAGCGTTACTTTAATCAACTTAATAGTAATACAATGACACCATTGTTTTCCAGTGTATTTGGCAGAGTCGCTGAAATTGAGCAGCACCAAGATGATATTAGTAATTTAATAGCAGACGTTAAACCAGTTAAAACCCAACAAAGTATTATAAACAATACAAATGTAGAAAAAAAAGATAGCGAAAACACAGTTAACGATTCTTCGACCTTGATTCATGAAAACAATAATAATATTACTAAGAAAACGTGTAGCACACCCAAAGATGTATCAGTTAACTTGTTAGATGCAAATCACACTGAAACAAGCAATGATGAAACTTGTGAACCAGAAGGTAAAGTTGACAATGGGACAGCCTTGATATTGACTCCGTACCTGAAAGAAGGACGGATAAGAGATGCGAAAAAGGCTGCTAGAGTGGATTCAAAGCATTTCCTGGGATTCAAGAGCTACTCTGGTTTCTTGACTGTGAACGAGACGTACAATTCGAACCTTTTCTTCTGGTACTTCCCGGTGTTGAACAAGCCTGTGAACGCGAGTCCATGGATCATTTGGCTTCAGGGAGGGCCAGGAGCTTCCAGTATGACTGGGCTTTTTGAAGAACTTGGACCTTTCACTGTTATAAACGAAACTTTAAAACGTAAGTATTGTAGGTATTTTGTGTTTATCATCATCATAATGGTAGCTGCCTAATGGACAAATTCATGACACCGCACAATGTCTTTAGGTATGGGCGTTTGAGGAGAAATTCTTAATCAGTAACCGACGTCACGTCTTGGGTATAAAGTTTTTCAGTGATATTATCCTCGTTCCTTATCATTACTACCTTTTTAGTTACAGTGTTTGCTTCATTGTCTCAGTCTTGCTTGATTGAATAATTAAGATTTACTCAATTTTACTTTCCTATATTAGAGTAATTTGGTTTACAATCGCAGTTCGTGGGGGTCAAGTTAGAACGATTGTGTATCGGACTATCGGTAACATTAAACTCCTCTTTAGACCTCTCTGTGATACTTTTAGACCGAGTTTTGGTTTCATCGCTAGTCATAGTCGGTCCAACTTCAAGCGTCCTTATAGGTTTTCCTCGTCTGTCCGTCTGTCACAGCCAATTTTCTCCGAATCTACTGGACCGATTGAGTTGAAATTTGGTATACATATTCTGTGACCAAAACACGGGCATGTAACGTAAATAAATTAATTTTGAATATGGGGTCACTTTTGGGAGGCAAAAACGGAGCGGAAACTGTATGTGAATTTCAGATATTTTTTTTTTATAATTTTAAAATAAATAATTTTAAAATTACTTAATTAAGAAAGTAGATGAAAATTTACCATTAATTAACTCCGAAACTGCTGAGCCTAAAATGTTGAAAAAAATTCAGAAAATAGTTCTTTACTTACAGATTACAGGAAAACCTATAAGAGGTCTATGGTCTTGACATAACATGGTAAATCTTTCAATATTGTGCGTACAAACTTACATTTGCAGTTGGAATGTATAACATGTTTTTCAACTACAATACTTATTAAGTTTGTTTCTTAGAATAAATTCCTTCTTAACTACGGAACTCTTCATCGTGCGTGGTCCGACACGTGCTTGGCCGGTGTTTTTTGTAACAATTGAATCAGTTCGCAATAAAGTAATTCCGCCTCTTTTGTGCTATCTAGCCTCTTGAAATCTACCAAAGTCTTAGTTGGAAAGGATAGAAGTCAGAAAAAGGATTTGAATCGCTTTATTACTAAAACTAGCAATTCGCACACTAGATTTGTAGGTAAGAAAAGATAGGGTTTTTTTCAATTTTAAGTACCTACAGTACGTACGTACTTACTTAAAATTGAAAAAAACACCGTATTTTTTCTTAGTCAGTGACCATAAGACCATAATCACAAGAAATTTATTGAGCTTATCTTAGTATTTACGAGGTAATTACAAAACAGGAAAATATAAAGCAATTTATTGTACGAATTCCTTGGTTTTATCAAGTAAAAAAACCGTATCATTAGCATTCTGCGTTAGCAATGATATAATACTTTATTGTTTGTAAAGTTGAGTTGTGACGTGTTGGTAGAAATAATAGAAAATCTCAAGATTGTTGTGGTTTTTTTCATTGTATGCAGATAATATGACCATACGGGATCTTCCCGCGCATTATAAGTTATTGCCCCTTGATTTAAGAGAAACATGAACCATTGTAGTGATAATTATATTGCTGCCAAATGATTTCCATCTGATAGTTCCGTATTTTTGTGTTCACTGACCTTACCATTGTCGGGTCAAACCAAAAACCGCGGGGTTTGATTAACAACCAACGGAGATGTTCGAAAATGCGATTGCGATTGGCGATCACCGCTTTTTTTTTTGGTGGGAAATCATCAAATAACTTCTCCCGCTCCGGAGCGGGAGGGTGTGTCAGACTCTTACTGACTAAAACCCACCCGTATTCCTTCCGTTGCCTGTGTTGCCATCCTTTTGTACCTTCCCGCGACCCCGACAGGCATCGGCCCTAGTGGACCCCTACACTTGTGCTGACGACATCTCTTTGAGGCGCGGGCGATCTCGGTAGATCTTGCCGATGGTTCGTGTCCTTTGTCTTGCGCCTGCGACTACCTATCTGTGGTGTCGTTCAGCCAATACAATATCGATAATAATATTGCAATTTCCAGGAAACCCGTACACCTGGCTGCACAACCATTCGCTGCTGTTTATCGACAATCCCGTCGGAACAGGATTCAGTTTCACCGAACATGTCGACGGATACACCACCAATATGGATATGGTAAGACGTGAGGCATTTAATAAAATATTTAGGTACATTTTCCTGTTTACCGCTTCAGCAAAGCTAAAAATTCTTAAACATATTTGTTTATATGACCTAGGTTCCTATATATAGTTGTTCGGTCTTGACCGTTTGTGTATGTGAGCTTTGTGTCGGTCAACCACGCTACAGGAGTAATCCTAAAAGGCACCCATAATACAGGATAATCCACTTGTGGGACAACGCTAATATAAAAGAAAAAGTTCAACTGCACAGATATCATATATATTATTTTACGAACATTTTGCTTCCAGTACGCTAGTCACCTCTACATAGCTCTAAAGCAGTTCCTGCAAATGTTTCCTGAGCTGAGAACAGCCCCGCTGTATTTGGCAGGCGAGTCGTACGCCGGCAAGTATGTGCCGGCAATGGCGATGGAAATACACAAGAGGAGGGAGAAACCTGGTTTTGATATTAACCTAGAGGTAAGTAAGAATCTTGTTTTAATTATTTTGGAGGTGTTCCTGAAAGTTCGTATAAGTTAGGGATAGTCCACAATCTTTGCGTCCTTGTCCAACAATGAGCAGATAAGAGCCTGTGCCTCTTTGATAGTGAACACAGGCCCACTCTTTATCTTTGTAAGTAAGTACGAGTATATCAAGACGTTGAATTTTTTAAGGTAGTTCAATTACTCTTAAATACCATCGCAATCATGTAGGTACTTATCTATTTCTTTTCGCAGATGGATTGTCGAATCTGCTGTTTTACATAACCACTAGCTGTTTTACAAAACAGCTCTGTTATGTAAAACAACTGAACGACGTATAGCGATTTTCCATAATTGCTGAACTTTACCACACAGAATTGCATAAACGTTTTGCATTTATCAATGCAGTGTCAACGATTAGAGGTTATGTACAAAAGCGTGAAGTGAAACGTCAGATAGTAGATTTTAATTGTCAATTTTGTGGCTTGTGGCTATGTGTGTCATAACAACAATAAAGGCGTCCGAAACAGAAGTAAATAAAACGAATAGGTACTATGAGTGAAAATTACCCTAACTCAAGTGAAAACACTGATTTGAACAAACTGCACTTCTGCGCTATACGTAAGCGCAAAAATGTGAATGAAAACCAAACTTCCTTGTCTTCAACGTAGTCTTTAATTTTATAATATGTTTTTTTGATAATGACACGTTTGATGTGGGTTTTGAACTTTCCGTCGCTAAGTTCTGTAACCGACTTTGGCAACTTGTTATAAAAGCGGATACTGTTGATAAGAAATTATTTCCTTGTTTTTGTTAATCTAAATTTGGGTATCACAATTTCACGTTTACTACATGTATTTATATTATGGAAATCATTTTTATTTTGAAAAGTCCTAAGTTTTTGCGAACATACAAAATACTTTCTAAGATATATCCGAATTTCGTGTGAAGCTCACGTCGTTACCAATTCGCCTTCGTCGGAATGCTCATATTCTTTCCCTTTTGTATAATGTCCTCTTTTCCCCTTCCACCCCTCTCTATCTCAAGGAAGTTTCCAGTTTCTTGGCGACTCCCACACGAAATTTTTAAGGTCATCAGATAACTTGAAGCTTAAAATGCCTATGTATTCCACAACGTTCGTCGACAAATCCTTTACTGTCCAAGCCACTCGTTTGTGGAATGCTTTGCCAGTTCAAATAAAACGCGCGCGCAATCGTTACTCGCATTTAAAAGACTTGTAAAGGAACATTACTTGTCGCTGTGAGCTTGTTCTCGTAACTGTAATTATCTATAGTCTTCATTTATTTTCGTTGCTTATACATTTAATATGTATGTATTTATGTATATATTATTTAGGATATATGTATATATATATATATCTGTGTATCAATTTTAGTATATTATATTTTTTACACCAATGACAGCCCCACTTTATGTCCAGGCAAATCACTGTCCATCCCATGGTTGCCTGGAAGAGATCGCTGAAAGCAATAAGGCCGCCCATTGTATATTTTGTAGTGTTTGATTTATTTTTTGTCATGTATTTTTGTGGTGTACAATAAAGTATATATATATATAAATAAATAAATAAATATAAAGAGAAGATAGAGTTAGTACATTAATTTCTTTGAATTTGTTTCTAAGGGACTCACGAGGACCCATTCTATAGATCGCACGGATTGCCCTCTTTTGTAAAATGAAAATTGAATCTACGTCAGCTGCCGTTCCCCACAGCAGAACGCCATAAGACATAATACTGTGGAAATAAGCAAAGTATACTAACCTAGCTGTGGTTATATCAGTCAACTGCCAAATTTTTCTTACTGAATATGCAGCTGAACTTAAGCTGAAAGAGCTCTAATGTGGTCATCCCGTTGCAATGGCAAACCTAGAGTAATTCGTAGAAATACAGTTTCCGTAATAGCATCTAGTTTGTTGCTGTCAAGTTTTAAATTTAGACTAGAGATGCCGCGAATAGTTGTTATAGCGAATAGTCGAATATCATTCCTTATGGCGAATAGTCGAATACTCCCCATTATTTATTATTTATTTTATTATTATTTATTTTATTACTTGACATAGAGATATACCAATGAAGAGCAACCCAAGAATGCCATTGCTGATGAAATCGCCCACTACATCACTACTATGTAAAAATCCCATTTGAATTGAAATGTTACTACATCTGGTCTAGCACGATTTTTTCATATATTTTACTCAACACAGATATAGGTCTATAATAAGAGTTATCACTCTTACTACTGATTTGAAAATTGGTACTACTTTACTGTGTTTCATCAAATCAGGAAACGTACCGCTGTCTAAACATTGATTAAATATGCCTGTTAGGACTATTGTGTCAAAGATATCTCCAAGAACATTAACGGAAATCCCCCATAAGCCTTCAGTGTTCTTTATGTTAAGATTTTTGAATGCTTTTTTAATTGTGACAATAGAAATGGGCTTGAATTTAAAACTTGGAATGTCTTTAGAGAAGTGTTCCTTGAGAAGAGATTCAGCTAATATAGGTGATGAGGGGAGATTTCGTCTCTATTGGGATGTTGGTAACTAAATTTTCTAGTGTTTCAGCAACTTTTAACTTATCTGAAATCGTTTCATAATAATGAAACGATTTCAGATAAGTTAAAAGTTGATTTTTTAAAGTCAATTCGTTCTGATATCGCTGTTTTGTGTTTCCAGTTTCTTTACCACACAGCTTTTATTTTATTATTTGAAATATTAATTTTGTTACTTAATAATTTATATTTAGCTTGAGCGCAGACTCTCGTGAATATAATATATCTATATATCTTTATATATTTTTTGTATATATCTTTTGAATATTATAAGTTTCTGACATAGATAGATAGATAGATAGATAGAATACTCTTTATTATGTACACCATAAAAATTACAGATACAAACGTTGAAATTTTACAAGGGGTGACACAATGGGCGGTCTTATCGCTAAAAGCGATCTTTTACAGACAACCTTTGGATGGATTAAAGGGGGAGGAGAGACAATACTGCAGGTAGTCAGTGGTGTACCAGTTACATATACAATAAATACATAAAGCATATACTATACATAACATATATCATACATACATACATACATATATATATATATATATATATATATGCCATAAACATGAAACAAAATCAAGAACTATATAACTATAAGTAATGATGATATTTAGGGAGAGAGAAAGTGTTTTTTTACCTGAATTTTAAAAGTGGACAAAGTTTGTGCACGCCTTATCGACACGGGTAAGGCATTCCATAACCGTACTGCTTGAACTGTAAAAGATTTGTCATAAAAGCTGGTGGAATGCATCGGCATCTCTAGTTTTAAGTTTTCCGATGACCTCAGGTATCTATTATGTGTGTCATGAAGGAACTTGAAACGTTCTTTAAGATAAGAGGGGGTTGTAGGCTTGAACAGAATACTGTATAGCTGAAATAAGATATGAGCATTCCGGCGAAGACGTATGGGAAGCCACTTGAGTTTTGTACGATATTCAGAAATATGATCATACTTGCGCAAGCCAAATATAAATCTTATGCAAAAGTTTTGAAGTCGCTCAAGTTTATCTAGTTGTGCCTCAGTGAGATCGAGATAACTGACATCAGCGTAGTCAAGGATGGGAAGTAAAAGGGATTGTGCAAGCGCAGTTTTAGTGGCAGTTGGAAGAAAGTTCCGCAATCGTCTCAGGGACTTACCAGATGCAAAAATTTTGCGACTTACGTCCTGTAGCTGGGGACCCCAAGAAAGATGTTTGTCGAGCCAAACTCCAAGGTTCTTAACCTTTTCGCTTACTGGAATAGCAGTTCCGTTAAATTGAACTTGGGGAAGTTGTGACCAGTTTATCTTGGGGGTCAACCTTGAGCTGCCAACAACAATGACCTGAGTCTTCGATGGATTAACCTGCAACCCATGTGCCTCACTCCATTCGCAAATTGAACCCAAATCCTTGTTTACAATATTAATTGCATCAACCAAATCTGCAGGGGTAGCTTGTTTATATATTTGTAAATCATCTGCATAAAGGTGGTAGGAAGAAAGAAGTTTTTTAGAAATTGAGTTTATAAATATTGCGAAGAGTAAAGGAGATAAAACGCCACCCTGGGGTACACCGGCAGAAGTATAACACCAAGAAGAGCAAGACTCTTCTATGCATATACGTTGCCGGCGGCCATACAGGTAACTACGAAACCAGTCAATCACCGTTGGAGATATACACACATCAACACGGTCTAGGGATATTTTTAAAAAAGCGAATTACTATCAATGTGTTAATTATTTATATGACATGTATATATTTAAAAGATACGTTATTTAATATTCTACCATTTTTTAATAATGGTTAAGGTACTTCGATTAAAATTTCAGGATTTAATGGAAAAAAAATTAAGCATAGACGGAAACCGTATATGAATTAACTTTTAATTTATGAGTAAAAACTGAAAAAAATAGAAAAATCATTAAATTTGTGTTTATAAACTTGAAGTTAGTAGTCTGAGAAAGCGCCCATGATGTTCATAACACATCGGCAACGATTCGGCATGCTCAGAACAAGGTTGTCAATGTCTTGCTGCGGAATATTGTCCCATGTCCTTCTGAGGTGCGCAAAAAGTTGATCTTCTGTAGCCAGATTTTCAGGAACTTCCTTCAGAGCTCTTCTTTGCAGCATATCCCACGCATGCTCAATGGGATTTAGATCTGGCGATTGAGCAGGCCAGTCTAAGGCCCTAACATTGTGTGTATGTAACCAAGCTGCTACCGTTCTCGCCGTGTGTGCCCGGGCATTGTCGTGCATGAGCAGGAAATCTTGCCCCATTTGTGTTCTGTGGGGCAAGATTACGGGCCCCAGCACCTGTTGGACGTATCATTCTGCCGTCATATTGCCCCGCACCCAAACGAGATCCGTCCGTCCTCCAAGACGAATTCCTGCCCAAACCATAATTGTTCCTCCTTGGTATGGGTGAACTTCCTGAGGGTTCTGAAGACGGCTCCATCGTCCAGGAACTCGCCAAACACGCGTCCTTCGTGAATCTGGATGGAAGCCGAACCTGGATTCATCCGTGAACAGCACATTGGACCATTGCTCACGGCCCCAGTCCACGTGGTTCCGAACCCATTCTAATCGTCGTCCACGATTGCCTCTCCGTAAAGGTGGGACCCGGAGTGGTCTACGAGAGCGTAGATTGCTTTCATGCAGTCGCCTTCTTACAATTTGGTCACTCACAAGCACTTGGTGTTCCACTCGCAGCCTTTGGACCAATTGAGTCGCCGTTGCATTTGGTTGAGCTCGCGCAGTAATTTGCAAAAATCGACCTTGTCTGGGGGTAGTGATGCGACTTGGCCCCCGGTGCCTCTCCGCTACTTCACCTGTGGCACGATAGCGTGTCCACAATCTTGAAATTACATTTTGGTGGGTCCCTATGGCCTCAGCAACATTACGCTGAACAGACCCAGCTTCCAGCATTCCCACAGCTCGTAACATCTCCGCCCTCGTCAAATGTTGGCATTGCATGGCTACAATACCTCAATTTTAACTTTATCTTTCGTTTAAAAATGAAAAAAAACTGTAACTAAACGTAATTCGTATTGTTTTCTAAATTTCGCACAAATGAAAATTCCCTCTCCTACACATCAAGACATTTTTATGCCACCGAAACAAAAGAATTTTCAAAAATTTGAATTTGGAATTAGTCTGAGATAAATTACAAACAAATCGGTGTATGAAAGATTACAATGCGGCCAGTACTTTTCGAGTTATTTAATTGAGTATGAAATATCCCTAGACCGTGTTGATGTGTGTATTAAGCGAGCGAAGCATGCCAAGCAGGATATCGAAATCGACAGTATTAAATGCGTTACTAAAATCCAGCAAGCAAAGAACCGTCAGATTTCCTCCTTCCATGCCTAACTGTATCTCATCAGTCATAACATACACATAATTAGGGTCTTTTTATTTTTTGGGTGCGAAATCATCAAATAACTTCTCCCGCTCTTGGCGGTGCGGGAGGGTGTGTCAGACTCTTACTGACTAAAACCCACCCGTATTCCTTCCGTTGCCTGTGTTGCCAGGGGCCTCGGTGACCCTTTAGTACCTTCCCGCGACCCCGGCAGGCATCGGCCCTAATGGATCCCTACATTTGTGCTGGCGACATCTCTTTGAGGTGCGCGTGGAATACAACGCGCCGTCGACCCGGGCCTGGTCCTTACCGGACGGTGAGCTACCCATTGCTCACCGTCCGCAAGCCCGCGCCTACGGTGGCCGGAAATCCGCCCGGGATTCCCGACGCCCAGGGCGTCTCCTGCGGCGGCTAGGGGCGAGAGGGCGCAGAATTTGCCTTTCTTTCAACCGTCCCGCCTCCTCCTTCGCGAGCATTACTGCTTCGCAGAAGGAGGTGACGGCTGCCCATGCCCTCTCGCTCCGTACCATGGCCTGAACCAGGGCCGGACGCGGGAGATCTCTGCCGCGGATCGCCTCCACGAGGACACGGCGGTGCTCTACCCAAGCCGGGCAGACCTCCACCGTATGCTCCACCGTGTCCTCCAGGCGATCCACACAGTGGTGACACCCGGGCGTTTCCTCCCGCATTATCCGACACAGGAACCTCCTGAAGCTGCCGTGTCCGGTGAGGACCTGGGTCAGGCGAAAGGTGAGGACGCCGTGGCACCTCTAGCCACTCCTCAAAGAGGGGACTTATCGCCGCAATCGTGGCGTGCCCAGCACTGGGTTGCGACAACCGTGCTCTCCATGACGCCATGAGAACCCGCTGGAGCTCCGTCCGCTGTGCCGCGATTTCTCGCGGCAGCGGAGTTGCGCCCCGGCGTTTTGCGCCACTCCCATACGTGCGCGAGGACTTTTGCCTCCAGATCCCATGGCGGCAATCCGGCAAGGAGGCTCGCTGCCTTACAGGAGACCGTGCGGTATCCCCGGACCATCCGGATGGCCATGACCCTTTGGGCATTATGAAGGTCTTGAACAGAAGTCAATGATTTCTCGTAGTACAAATTAAATAAACTATCTCTGTTTTTTTTAATGCCACCAGTGGCCCATTAATTAAAGTTTGGCTGATTGTAGCTCTTTTTACAGGACACGCTTTATTGAATTCTTGGCATACTGTCAAAGTAATGTACCGTAGTTTATATTGGGTCTTGTGAATCAAAAGTAGCTGTTGAAAGATTGCTAAGAATTATGTTATGTTAAACATTTTCAATTTATTTTTAGTGAGAGGTCTTAATTCAATGGTTTTATCTACGTGTAACTTTTTGTCTAAGTTAAATGATACAAGATGACCAGTATCGTCAGACCTGACGCCACTAATTAAGGACGAGTCTTTTATTTTACAATTAGTAAATACATTGTCCATGCATGAACCTTTTTTTTTTTTGTTTTTTTTTTTTTTTGAGGGTGGGAAATCATCAAATAACTTCTCCCGCTCTGGGCGGAGCGGGAGGGTGTGTCAGACTCTTACTGACTAAAACCCACCCGTATTCCTTCCTGTTGCCTGTGTTGCGGGGGCCTCTGTGACCCATAAGTACCTTCCCGCGACCCCGGCAGGGCCATGCATGAACCCGAGGTTGCTGTTATTCAAGTTGCTTCATTAAATATACATTTTAAATTTAATTATTTAAACAATGATATAAGCTTACATTTATCCGGTGAATTAACTAATAGATCAATATTTAGGTCAGCACAAACAAAAACTAATTTATTATCTTTAAAAAGTTTGTAAGCAAACTTTTTAAAGATATATATAAGACGTATTTCTTCCATAATTATTAAAAATGATGACAAATTTGACCCTGGTGGTCTATAAACACATAAGAAAGTATGGCCTTCAATCTCTGCACATGGTACCTCACATAAGCGATCAACAGAGCAAGCAGTGATATCCTTCCTTATGTCTGAAATAATATTTACATAATATCAAGGTACCACCCCCTATTGAGGACCTGTTGTACGCACTGGCAACTGAAAAATATTTACAATAAACAACATCCTATCAGGTCTTAACCAGGTTTCAGGTTAGGGTCTATCCGGTCTTAGACAGGCACAAAAACATAAGATATTTATCTATTGACAATTCCACGTCTAGGATTTTGCCAGAGAAACGATTAATATTTTGGTGATATGGTAAAATATTCTTATTATGCTTCTCTTTTGTCAAGTATGAAGTCTATAATCTTAAAATAACATGGTAATTCACTCAACAATGTGAGTACAAACTTACATTTGCAGTTAGAATGTATGCACATGAGCATGTTTTTCAACTACAATGTTAAGTTTGTTCTTGGGATAAATTCATCCCAACTATGGAACCCTTCATTCTGCATTCTTCATTCTCCGACACGCACGAAAGATGGCTTTATCACAGATTTCACACAGGTTTTATCCGTCAACTGTGGACCCATTTTAAAAATTATTAGTATTTTTGTTTCAAAGGGTATACTCCCGAGGTGGTCCCATTGTCACCAAGTCATAATCTGATGAGGGTATCCCATGGAAATCGAGGGAAATCCTCAAATTTTAAAGACACACCTATAGCGATTTGCACGATTGATGCACATGGTGCAGAAAGCCATGGGAAACTACTGCAATATATTTCCATAGAAAGTCGTCATGATTGAAATAGAAAATAGGATACAGAGGTGGCCATGTGATCCGCTTAGCAACCGGCGCCGTCCTGCATCCGGGGCAGACGGTGGGAAATGGACTACCGGCCAGGCTGATGTAGGAAACCAAGCATCGTCTGGAAATCGGACTACTGGAATGCCCTTCATGAAGTTGCGAAATGTCTAAAAGATAGGTACATGGAATGTTCGCGGAATGCTTCAAACAGACAAGCTTGATATTCTGGAGAGTGAGATGGAGCGATGTGGAATAAACATATGCGGTCTAAGTGAGACGCATTGGAGGGGAAATGGCCACTTTCAGACAGCATCGCTCACCGTCTATTTCTCTGGAAACGATGACAGCAGCAGAAATAGAGTTGCCATTGTGGTGCCGAAGAAAACTAGTAGCTGTGTGATAGGATATGCACCTGTGAGCGATCGAATGCTAAGTATTAAACTAAAGGCGATGCCGATCAATCTGAATATCATAGAGCTATAGACACCAACTAGCGCAGTAAGCGACACTAACAAACACACCGAGCTGGAATCAACTATAGCCAAAATTCCTAATAGGGAGATAGGCAATCAGTAGATTGCAATGCGCGATTGCAATGCAAAGATAGGAGTACATGCTGATCAGGTCAGCCAATGCGTAGGAAAATTCGGGCTGGGACAGCGAAATGAAAGAGGTGAGAGGCTCATCCAATTTGCTGCCGAGAATAACCTGGCGATATCGAACAGTTTCTTCCAACAACATCCGAGAAGATTGTATACATGGACTTCACCTGACGGCAACTATCGAAATCAAATTAACTACATTATAATCGGCTCGAGATGGAAAAGTTTCATGAGAAATGTTCATACTCTTCCAGGTGCTGATTTTGGATCAGATCACCAACTGCTAATAGCAAAAGTCCAACTCAGGCTCAAAGCCGCTAGGAAGATTGAGAGCCTTAAAATAATCGAGCCCATAGACAGTCATACATTCTTGGCTATCTAGATGCTCGATTGGCATCCCCGGACCAACTGTGGGGTCAGGCTAAAGAGCTGCTTGAGAGTGCCGTATTGGAATCCAAACCCTCTACACTGGCTGGCAAACGTCAACACTGGATGACTGATGGGAGCTTCAGGAGAGTGTGGTGCCGAAATTTTTCATACCCTGTGTAACAAAATTTGGGAAACAAGAACTTGGCCCCAAGAATGAACTCACAGTCTTTGTGCCGCTACTTATGTAGCGGCACAAAGACCGTGGGAGCCCTTTCTTTAAAGGGCTCCACAAATTTATGCAGTAACTACCGCTTAATTGCCTTAATATCACACGCAAGTAAAATTCTACTGCATATTCATAACGAGAGATTAAAGTCCTACCTATCCAGGGAGATCGCTCCAGAACAGGCTGGTTTTGTGAAGGGTAAAGGTACTCGTAAGCAGATCATAAACGTGCGCCAGATTATTGAAAAGGCTAGGGAATTTAACAAGCCGACCTATATTTGCTTTGTTGATTTTTCGAAGGCGTTCGATTCGGTAAAATGGCCAGTACTTTGGGAAACTCTCCTGGCAATGGGAACACCCAAACACCTTGTCCATCTCCTTAGAAGAGGGAACAGCATCGGTAAGAACAGACGACATGTTATCGAGTGAATTTCATCCAAGTGCCGAGGTCCGTCAAGGCTGTATCTTATCACCGCTTCTGTTTAACATTTACACGGAACTCATTATGAGAATAGCACTCGAGAACTGGTCAGACGGAATCACTATAGGAGGCTATAAAATCTCCAATTTGCGTTACGCAGATGACATTACCCTATTTGCAGCAAGCATTGGCAATATGGAATCCCTGCTGACCAAAATGGAACAAGTGAGCCTTGATTTCGGCTTAAAGATAAATCGCAGCAAGGCGAAGATTATGATTGTTGATCGACTCAACAATAACTCGCCCGAAGTAACGAAAATTACGAATTGTGACGTCGTTCAATCATACATCTACCTTGGAACACTGATATCGGATAGTGGCGGATGCGCGGAAGAGATCAAACGGCGCATGGCTATCACCAGGTCCGCCATGGATCGGCGGAAGATATGGAGAATCACATCACAAAGGCCATTAAAAGGCGACTTCAGGGCACTAGTTTTTCCCATATTTCTTTAAGGTGCCGAAACGTGGACTTCAAGGGAAAGTGAGAGAAAGAAGATGGACGCTTTAGAAATGCTTTGAGGGCACGAAGGCGCGCGGTAGATCACCAATGCGCCGGACCGACCAAGTCAAAACTGCACTAAATGGTCCACTCCACGAATGCACGAGGCAAGCAATAGTATGAGAGGAATGGCGACGTATTGTGAAGCTTGCCACCACCTCTGTCATGACGACCACGACCACTCTGCCAAGAGTGTGATGACAGAGAAGATAGCGGTTTAGGTATTTTTTATAGTAACTTGTGCATTTGCTCTCGAAAAGCACCATTTGGTGGAGTGAAGTGAATTGATGATAAGAAGTATTTAACGAGTTGCGATTTGATGGTACTTTAATATGGTTGCTAAGCCATTTATGCTCTTCACAATGCATATGGTGAGTGGCAGTTCTCCTGGTTCTTACCAGGAGAACTCCTCAACAATTAACGCCCCTGAATCAAGAAAAGCAATATTTTGTAATGGGTGATGAGCAGTTAGCAGGCTATTATAACTTAGATAAATTACAAACTGACCCACTAAAAAGTGAAAATAAAAGTTAAAAAAAAAAAACAACCGTCTTCATTTCGGATGTCAGTTTTTTTTTTTGTAAAAAGGTTTTTTAATACGTCGTGTGGTAAACTTTGAGCCATGAACATAGGATTCTATGTTCATGGCTCAAAGTTTACTGTTTAAAATATGTTTGTGACTTTGTTTCCCGAATTAATAATGTTTAAAAACGACTTTTAAAAATAAAATAATGATTAAATACGTTAGAAATATATTTTGGATCCGATATAATTTAATTATTATTAATTCTAAGTTTATTAATACTCTTTGTAATATTTAACTTTGTTAGATTTATAATTTGCCAGGTTGTTCTTTCTAGGTTTATTTTTATGTCTTTATTTTATGGTTATCTTTATGTCCGATTAAAATGCAGCGAGAAAAAACCGCAATTATCTACATATAATTGCCGTTTTTTCTCGCTGCATTTTATACCACGTGATACCCATTTTTGTTTTGTTTTTTATGGACACTTTACTGTAACTACCATTTCGGGGAAGCACTGTCTGTAAAGTTATAAAAAAAATCTCTGAAAACGCGTTAAATGCGGTCATATGGGTCATGTGTTTCATACACTTCTGAAAACGTTAGACTCCGCAGATAGGCCTTAATGTTATCGTTATGATAGTCACGTCTCCTACTCCACCGGTTAAAGTACATACTGTGCTAATTGGGCATTACAGTAACGGGCTGTGTGACCCGACAACACTAACTCTAATACTGAAGAATACTGAAGTTAATGCATGTTTTGCTCTGAAGACGAGTCGGTTGGTAAATCGCCAGTTTCAAGCTTAACTCAAACTCAAAGCATTTATTTCAAATAAACCAATTACAGACACTTTTGAATTGTCCAGGGGTCGGTCAGTAAGAAAGATGAAGCTAGTTGCCCATTCCAAATCGTTTTAGGTACCTACCTATGCAGAAGAAGGGGCAAGAAACTACATGGACACTTTTAAATCAACACAAATGTTTACAAAATATTGTTTACATCATTCATTTTGGATTTATACATTTGAGAACTATGCAAAACGTCAAAAGCGTCCGTAATAAAAAGATCAACAAAAAAAAACAATTCAAAAATTAAATTAAAATAAGCCGTGGCAACTAAGAGATGACCAAACTCTGCTGACGGTTCCCGTTCATGAACATGACGCTTGGATTAGCACCATACAGCTCAACAATTTTGAAGGGAGCTAAATGATCCAACACACGCGCCACCATCAGCGAGACATTAGAGTGAGCACGACATACTCCCAGCCGCCAGGGCATATTCAAGTCAATGGAAGACGGACCCAGTAAATGGCAGCTTTTTAGTAGGTACACAGTACTCACATAATAATGTGTTATGCAACTATATAATACTAAGAGATTGAATTTATACAATGCAAAGATAGTTTTTGAAATCTTCAGCAGCTCCAACAGTATTTACAAATGCTAACCAATTAGTTATTGCACCTTTGTGGAGCAGGACCAGCGCTGAGCCAAGCATTGTTAACAGCGATGTAGGTAATCCCCCAACTTATAATATGCTTGGCTGCATAGTGTGCGTTTTATACAGGATTTAAATTTTGTTTCATTCAGTTGAAGTATGTGGGGAGGTATTTTATTGTAACATTTAAAACAGTACCCCATGAAAGATGAATCTACTTTAGCCGGCCTGAAACCTGGTTGAACTAATTGGTCCCTATTTCTAGTGCTATAATTGTGTCTTTCACCTCTTTTACCAAAAAGATGTAGATGTTCCTTACGTAGTTACGTACACACGTCTACATATCAAGCTATACATTTTCAGTATAAGCCGAACTCTCATTGTACGGAAATCTTATACAATGCGAGATCAGCTTATATTGGAAATGAGCTTGAGTTTCTATCTGGAATTTCTCAGTAGTAGCCCAGAGTCTAGATTTGTGCCCGGTTGATGACAATAGGCTCGCCCCCTATTACATGGGACTTAAACATATCTGGCGAAATGTGGATGTACTTACTATAAGTGTGCCTCTGCCTAACCCTTCGGGGAATACAAGCGTCATGTTATGTTATGTTATGTATATTAAAATTTATTCTTTAGTTAGAATGCGAACGTTCTTAAAAATATGGGAAATTGACCCCCTTATCATCCCCGAAATCATCAATTTACTATGGTTTATTCAGGGTCTGATAATCGGCAACGCATACGTGGACCCAGAAATGATATCGCACATCGCCTGGCCATTCTACTACTTCGGTCTATTGGAGAAAGAGCAGATTGAGACCATGAAGCCGCTGATCGACTCGTTCCAGCAGGAAATCAAGGCTAACAGGAGCATTGAAGCTAAGAACGTAAGTCCTTCTTCAATTTTTACGATGTACTTGTTTCTAATGATGTTACCTATAGTGAAAGTGTCGATACTTTCCTGTAACTAACCCACTGAAAGGTAGGGGCCTCTTTTGGTACAGAGAAAGATCGAGTATCGGAGCCGGAGCTTTGATCATTGATCATAAATTCATAACGCTATGCGCTATACGCTTCGTAATGGCGATTTCAGATTATAATTTCCTGGTGTTTGCAAAATCTTTTTCGTTGTTCTAAAAGGCATCATAATTTAAAGCAGAAGCAAATAGGTCGTTAGTCTTTAGGTACTCGTACTCTAACAAATTGCTCGATCGGTCAATGTTGGTCAATGCCTCTGACCACGACTAAAGTCGAATTATTAATTCACTGGAGTAATCTGACATGTGCTAGCTGTCACTTGGTGTAATAAACTGGTCATATTTATTGTAATGGTGATCGTTTAGTTTGTGGCGGCATCTACATGGCCACATGCGAACTAAGCAGCACACTGACGTCACGCAAAATCCTGCATCGCGCAAGCAGAGTTTACCGCGCAACTAGCATATATACAACATCCAGTCATCAACCGTCGGGCAGTTGCCCACCAGACACGACACCCGTCTGGTCGCAGGATCCTCCCTTTTCTATGGAGGATGAGTGAACTTTACACCCTGTTCCTCATGCCTCTATAAGTTTAATCGATTTATATAAGTGTAAAATACATGTATAGTAAATAAGTGTAAACGTCTAGAATACAATAAATATGGCCATTTTATTACACAAAGTGATAGCTAGCACATGTCAGATTACTCCAGTTAATTAATAATTCGACTTTACCTAGGTATGACATCTCGACGATTGCACAATATGCCAGAATCAAAGTTTACTTTTTGCCATCTAAATCCACAGAAATGGAACAGCCTAATCACAGTCCTTCTCTTCGTCACCCACCAAAGGCATGCCTACAACTTCCTCAAAGACGACTTTCCGGTGGGCAAGTACGTCAATTTCCTGAAGACTTCGGAAATCAAGAGGGCCATCCACGTGGGGGACATCAAGTTCGCATGGGTCAATATGACCGTTAATGTGCAGCTGGCTCCTGACTTCCTGAGCACCACGAAGCCAATGTTTGAAAGGCTGCTAGAGCATTATAAAGTCTTGGCGTATTGGTAAGTGTTTTTTTGTTTATTATTCTTCTACATATATCTCAGTAATATTTCACTAATTAGTATTTAAATGTCAAAGTTTGTTCGAATGTTCGGTACACGTAAACGGCTGGACGAATTTGGACGACATTTTGCCCTTGAACTTATTTTTTTTGAGTTGAAAGCACCCACTGTGGCAGACGTTCAATGTTGCTGTGGATAGTAGGTTATTGTATACTAATGAAATACAGCTCGTATTAAATTATCAGAAAACAATATTATCTCATATTTTTATGTTATCCGTTACCTACGTTATAATTCCACTAAGTTCAGAGTAGGTATTCGACTCATAGGTAGATACAATGAAATGCAATATACTTATTTAAAACAATTCGTTGTTCTCAAATGACACACAGAGTACCTACCTAAGATAAAAGTATCAAGTAACTTGCGACTGTATCAAAACATACCTACATATAATAATAAGTAGGCACACATCTATACAGTCTTGCTTAAGACGCTGACAACACCTAAACCGCGGTCACTGCCAGATTGCATAGAAAAGAAAGAGAAGCGCGATGACACAACGCTTGTAATTTATTGCAAAATATGAAGCAATTATCAATTTACTCAAAATTTGGTTGAGTAATTCAAAACCAAAAACAACCAAGTTCTGCATTCAAATAAGACGTTCTTGTCATTAATTAAATACGTAACGAATGTTGATACTTAATGCAGATATTTTGGATTAGAACTCAAAGTAGTAGTATTAGTAGTTGCCCATACGTCAGCGCAGAGAGCAAAGGGCGCTGACCACCTTGTTTTCATTTCTTGACTCGCCCTCTTCCCCTAGTTATCTCGCCCCCCACTTTCAGTACATTTGTGCGAACCACAGTAGAAACCTACGTTCATCACACAATCGTCTTCTTCAATGTCCCACTCACCGCACTGACTTCATTCACTCTTCCTTCTTCGTTCAGTCTATC
Organism: Atethmia centrago; assembly: GCA_905333075.3. Classification (NCBI taxonomy): domain Eukaryota; kingdom Metazoa; phylum Arthropoda; class Insecta; order Lepidoptera; family Noctuidae; genus Atethmia; species Atethmia centrago. The sequence continues at coordinate 7,649,897 of HG995375.1, forward strand.
TCTCTGTGCAATGCGCTCCCCCAGGAAATCAGGATGGCAACCAACCGATTATCCTTTAAAATCAAAGTTCGCGAGCATATTCGTAAGCAGCTGGCAGTATCATCACAATGGTAATGTTTTCCCATTGTTTGTCTCATCTCTTTTAGTATATTCCTGTATTTATGTGTATTTATTAGGTCTTATATTTATGTATAATTAGGTATATATTTAAAGTTTTTAATAGGTATATGTATGTATATCCTTATATTTAAATAAATATTTATTCCACAGTTTTCGCTATTGCACCTACCACTGTTTGTCTCTTCATCACCCAAAGGTTGACTGGTAGAAAATGCCTACGGCATTAAGTTCGCCTCTGTACATTTGTGTGCTTAAAGTATTAAATAAATAAATAAATAAAGTAAGAGGTTTGTTTAACGTTAGTTTGTCTCGAGATTTTTTTTCAAAACGTGTTTTGGTAACAACCAAGTTCTGGGAAATATGTTCAAAATTAACATATATTTTTTCCACTACCACAAACTGTTCAGATTTGGCAATTTTTTTTCTTAAGAGAAGGCTATTTTGGTCAACTGGGTCTTGTCAGCGCCTTAAAATAGAATCTTAAGATCTTCTAAAAAATCGTCAGTCTCAAAGCTTAGAGAAATAAAATGTACATTCTAAGTAATTTGAAATTATTTGAGAATATGAATGATTAATTCTGAATAGTTAGCGTATTACCCAGCTAAGGCTCGTGCAGACTAGCGCAATATCGCGGGCGCGACATGGGATGTAGAGGTCACATAGAAAGTCGCTGTAAAATACTTGTATTCAGCTGCACCCGGTAAGACTGGAAACCGACCTTAACATGTTTGGGAAAAGGCTAGGCAGTTTGATTGATTGAATTCTGAATCGGTACTTACCTATATCCTTACCTTGTAATTTATTTCTTACTAACATAGTGTATAAGTCAATTTGTTACTAACAACGTGGACTATATGTCTGAAAATAAAGAATTATTATTATTATTATATCGAGAAATATTTTACGGATAAAAATACAAGTCAAACTTTTTCAAAATCTCTTAAGTACCATACTAGGTCCTGCCCGCGACTTCGTTCACGTGGAAGCCGTAACATACACAAGTCGTCATTAAACTTCTGATGAAAACATCTGAAGGTAAATATACATTTTGTCCCTAATTCATTAATAGAAAAAAAACTAAATTATATCCTAACTTTACTAAAACAATTCACAAACTAAAATATGGCGTCGTAAAATCCATCCACATCACTGTCGACTGGTAATGTACCCAAGAGACTGGCGGCATTACCACGTTGTATGGCAATGTTTAACCTCTGGCCAAGGTAAAAGCCAGCTCTTGGGTCACGGGAAGTGTCAACCAGCCATTTGGAGATTTCCTTAAAAAGGCCATGAGCACTCGGACGGACCCCATGGCCCGAGTGTTTAAAGTGGAAAGTATAATCACCAAAAACATATGCAGATACACAATATAGGTACTAAAATAACAGCCACATTTATTCTTCTTTCAAAACTCCGTCAGCCTCCGCGACCCACCGCGTCGCATCTAGGGATTGCAAATATTCAATAATTTTGGTATTCGAATATTCGAATGTTTTTTCAGCCTTATTCGAATTATTCGAATAATATTCGAATATTTCAGAAAAATTAATATTTTATATAATTTTTCACATTATTATTGCCTTAAAAATTAGTAACATATGTTTATGTAAGTGGGCCTAACATCCCAATCAGAACAGATATTTAAAATTAAAACTTTTAATCACATAAAATAATTAACATTTTTTTTATAAAGTTAGAGTTAATAATATGAACTTCGACTATGAAAATATTAAATAAAAAATATCAATTCTTTATAAAATATAAGAAACCTACTTACAAACACAATTAAAATATCACTAGCAAAGTCATATAATAATATGTTAATAAACTTTATACAACAAGTAAAAGTAAAAGAAACAAAAAGTATCATAAAAATATTGTACTATCACTTTCTTAAGGATAACTAAAAAGAAACGAGATCAAAATCACACTAAAGAGATATGCAAATTGCAAATGCACGCAATCACTTAAATTGAAAATTATGAGATCCAAATGATCAAACGCGATAAGTACCAATTATAATTAAATAAATGTGCGGCGATAGCATAGGTAAAGGATAAAATTATTCTTATTTTTGAAAGTTCCGACCTAAGAAAAATTATAGTCAATGGAATCATCATTTAATTTACATATGAGATGATTTCAAATATATTTGTTAAAAGAAAATGCCCTTTCGCATTCTACGCTAATTGGTGGAATGCATATTAGCAAGTCATAGGCCTGACTTGTCGCGGGAAGGTACTCGTCGCGGGAAGGTACTTATGGGTCACCGAGGCCCCCGCAACACAGGCAACAGGAAGGAATACGGGTGGGTTTTAGTCAGTAAGAGTCTGACACACCCTCCCGCTCCGCCCAGAGCGGGAGAAGTTATTTGATGATTTCCCACCCTAAAAAAAAAAAAAAAAAAATAAGCCTGACTTAGGTGTATTTGTCTTGGCGTCATCATATAGAGCCATCTGCATTTTAATTGATGTTTCTAGATCATGATGTTCACAAGTTGCTGTGGATGTGGAAGGCACTGCACCCATTTCGTCCTCTATCTTTTCTGCTGCTGTTTTTTTATTGAAATATTTGAGATTCTTGAAGATTCATCATTTTAATAACGCTGAAGGTCTAATATAGCAATGTCATCTTCGTTATCAGATATCGGTCATCGATATGTACGTATAAATCCGTCGCTTTTTTGTAGTCATTCGAATTTGGTCGGATAGCTAGCCGTTGTTTATACTCGTATCTACTTAATGCGAAACATTCCAAGCTGAATATTTCCACTGTATATTTTTGACTAAACGCACTAATTTTTGGTTTACACCTACACATCTTGGTTTGAGCCGGTTTCTTGTATTTTGCCGTCAAAGTTATGACATCGTCGTTTTGACTTTTAGCAATATTATTCAATGACGCATTCGTGTACATTTTTGAAACTTTTTATGGTTATTATAAGCGTCAAGAAGGTCCGAACACAGTTTTCAGCGAGCTTATAAGTTTTCTCATTTAGACGCTGCGATATTTTTTCGGGTTTTCAAAAAAGCGCGATTACTTGAAAATTATAAATATATTCTTAGATCTAATTCTGTCACAGATACGCACAAGTAAAGAGCTACTCGTGAATGTTTATTCTATACAGGCGCACATACAATGGTTTTAGAAATACACGATTCTGCAAAACGTTACTTACTCCAGCAGGAAATGCATAATGGATATTGCATTTCCTAATTATACTCGTAATTATATTTTCGGCGCACATTTTTAGCTCTCTGCCCGTGCACAATATTTCTCTCTCCGATCATTCGTTAGAATTTTCCTGCTAGAACAACGTTACTCCAGCAGGAATCGTTCTTTCCGTTTTTTTTTAAATGACAAAGCGCATTATTTTTTTTGTGGCGGACATTCATAGCAGATTACGCACTGATTATAATATGTTAATACCACTTTAGGAGCCACTTTCCTGCTGGAGTAACGTACATGCGTTCGTAATCAACACAATAATGTTGTAACCTTAACTGCTGTGGTAATATTCGAATATTCGATTGCAATCCCTAGTCGCATCGTATCGCCCGCCCGCGCTATTATTTCGTTTTAGCTTAGCGTTCTTCTAGACATTTTTTTTGCTCATAAGTGTTTGTAGCATGACGTTAAATAGCCTATAACCTTCCTCAAGAATTAGGCTATCAATGCAAAGATCTATCCAAATCCGACGGGTAGTTCAAGGAATTAGCGCGTTGATAAAGAAACTCGAACACCTCGGCTTTATTATAATTATGTATTAGAATAGATAAACGGCCACGTATCGTCGTTTGATAAAAAATCACCTAGACGGACTAGATTTATTCAACACCGACAGAATAGCATTTATTTGTTGCACCAACATTGTTTTTTTGTTAACTGTCTGTGTTTGACCTAGAGTCCGGGATCCGGAAAGTGATTTATGATATGTATCACATACCAGACGTATTGTTCCTACGTTTTTGTTTGGCACACTGCACTGCAAGGCTAACAGTATCTTTTTAGATTTATTTTTCCTACAATTGAAATAGTATTACGCACACACGGCTATATATCAAGCTATACAATTCCAGTATAAGCTGATCTCGCATTCTATAGGATTTCTGTACAGTGAGAGGTCAGCTTATACTGGATTTGTATAGCTTGATATGTAGCCGTTTGTACCTACTTAACCAACTGTTTGGAGTCATATAGTAGTTGAATAATACAGCCAGACTGTGTTGCAAGTGTAAATAAACGTAAAATTCCATCGATAAATGTGCGAGTGTGGAGTGATATTGCTTATGCACCAATGGTGTAACATGTGACATTTAAGGAGCAGTAACAAAACTTCACAGTTGTTTGATACAGCTTGCAGTCTAATAAAAACGGGCTAACGATTAACATTTTACTTACGTATACAGGTTCAAATGAAATTGCTAGCAAAACTTCACAGACTTGATGGGTATCTGGTAGATCGATATCTAAACACGATAGATAGATAGATAAATAGAACACTCTTTATTATGTACAGCTATAAATGTAGAAATTTTACATAGGGGACACAATGGGCGGTCTTATCGCTAAAAGGGATCTTTTATAGACAACCTTTGGATGGTTTAAGGGGAAAAGAGAGACAATACTGCTGGTAGTCTGTGGTGTACCATTCACACATATACAATAAATACATACACATAAAATATATTAAAACGATCTATATAATATATTCAATAATAATTAATCATAAAACTAGCGCTAAGAAAAACGATAAATATATAAGAAATTAATTTGATAAGTTTTTTCGGGTCATCAAACGCCGGTAGAGTTAATATCAGTTTAAAAAATCAGTTTTCTCAACGAATACTTTCAGTAACAATACTACCAGAGGTCGTTGACCCCAAAAAATCCATTAAATCTTTTTTATTTTTCGTGAGTTGATATCGGTGTCCATCACGTCTGCGGAGTTTTCTGACCCGGAGACCCTGTATAGGCAGGAACAGAGATTAAAGGGACCAAAGAAAATGAAAGTTACCTATTCGCTAAGATTTTCTTAGCGAATCAAACATAATTATTTAACCCACTACAGGACCTAAACGCAATTTTTATAAGTTTTATAATGCCTTAAAGTATATGATCCACTGCAGTAACAAAATCAGTAAAATATATGATATTCTTGGTAGATAGTGTGTTGAAAACATAATACAACTAATTTGATACGATGGAAAAACATCTCGAAGATACCTCTAAAAATTTATTTTAACGATTAAAAACCATAGTAATACATGTAATCATTCTGATTTTTTGTCAGATTATTCTACAAGTAACATATTAGCATAATAGTGTTTTATTTTTTTTATACAATCTATAGCTTTTTTGTAAATTGATATTTACTTCATATTTTGCAATAAATTACCAGCGTTGTGTCATCGCGCTTCTCTTAGAAAAGATCTATGCAGTCCGACAGTGACCGCGCTTTAGGTGTTGTCGGCCTCTTAATGTGAGTGCGTACACGATGTTATCGGTCGTCATCGGACGGTCGTCGATGTCGGCACTCTCTTTAGGCCCCCTACTTACATCTTCCAGAGGCGGAGCAAGTATAGGACCACCAATAAAAACTTTTCTGTTAACCTTTCCTTCTAGCGGTCAACTGGACCAGATGCTGCCGTGCGTGTTCACATCAGAAAACTATCGTAAATGGAAATGGAGTGCCTCGCAGGAGTTCCTCAACGCTACCCGTTTCCCCTACATTTTCGACAACAAGCTCGCTGGGTAAGTAATCATAAAACTTTATTTATCTTAACTTCATATTATAGGCACTGGCTATTAAATGCACAAAAGTGTCTCAGGTAGGAGGGTCCTGAGTTACCGATCTCCGGGCTGTCTTAGATAGGACATGTTAATACAGGGTGACATTGAAAACATGCGACAAATCGAAATGGGAGATTGTACTCATCATTATGAACAACTTTTACTAAGGGACCAAAGCTACAATCCCAAAAAAAAACTGCTGTCCCCTACATTTATGTTCGCAATACCTCATCAAAATGTAGGAAAAGCAGATTTTTTTTTTGGGATTTCAGCTTTGGTCCCTTAGTAAAAGTTGTTAATAATGATGTATACAATGTCCCATTTCAGTTTGTCGCAAGTTTTCAATTTCAACCTGTATACAAAATGCCATGGTTTCTTTCTCTGAACAAAAACGCGTTTCTTACCTATTTTGTTGTTTACGTGGTCTTAGTTTTTCGAGGAATGTTAGTTTTGTTTCCGACGTATTGAAAGAATACTTAGAGTACTTTAGTAGTGATTTTAAAACAAATCTAGTTATGCACCGCCTGTATTTATTAATCGGTCAATTTATAGTTCAAAGTACATACCAACCTCTTGATTCAAGACTATGGTTGTCAGCATAATCAGCCTATAATGTTCCCACAGCTGGAACGCAGGCCTCCTCTCTGTGAGAGGGAGTGGGCCGTAATCCACCACGCGGGCCCAGTGCGGGTTGATAGATGTCAGACGTCTTTGAATTTTTGGTTCTAAGACATTTTCCGGTTTCCTCACGATGTTTTCCTTCACCGTTCTGAGAGCAGTGGTGACGAAATAAATTACACAAAGTAAAGTGCCTGTCTCGGTTCGAACCTACGACCTAACTCGTAAGTCGCACTTGTTTCCACTGGGCCACCACAGCTCACTGTGTCATCACTGCTGGGCAAAAAAAAAAGCAAAATTTTCCAAATTTTTTTTTTAGTCCACTTATAAAATTAATAGCTGTGTAAGCACGTGTCTCCTTGTGACTGTGATTAAATTATTTACATTTATATCTTCGGCTTTAATGACGTCATAAAATCTAAATAATATTATAACCAGTTATAATATTAGTCTCATGAAAATGAGTTATGGACTATAAGTGGTGGTGTATTGTATAAGCTTCAACCTCGACTCATTTAATATACATAACTAAGTCAGAAATATCCAACCCGTCTTTGTCAAGCTCGTGCCTTCTCTGTGTCAGAAGACGCCTTTGTTCTGCAGAAGGACAATAATGGACTGGTATTATTAATTATATAAGCTTCAACAACGGTGAAGAAAAACATCGTGAGGAAACCGCCAAAAACCAACCCGCACTGGGCCCGCGTGGTGGATTACGGCCCGCTCCCTCTCACAGAGAGGAGGCCTGTGTTTCAGCAGTGGGAGCATTATAGGCTGATTATATGATCGTGTAAGCTTCAACAAACCGTCTTTGACTGGCGGATTTTATTTTATCCAACCAGCTGAATAGGGATGATTACAATTTTTTTTTCCCCTCTGGTACCAAGATTATAACAAAATAGAATCACGAAATGCACGTGTTTTTGGAGGACTGTCTTATGTACCTAATTTTGACGTTCGAAAAGTGTTGATTCTCAGCCTAATTTGAATAAATGGCTTGATTTGATTTGATCAACCGGGCTAAAGTCCAGACTCGGGCTGCTACTGTGAAACTCAGGATGAGAAAACCCAATAACACTTTGCCTGACGTGGGAATCGAACCCTGGATCTCATGCTCACCAGTAGCGCTTGCGACCATTAAATCAACGAGGCAAGCAAAGCCTAATCTGACTTTTAACTTTTGACTTAGGTACCACAAGACTGGTGGTCGTTTAACAGAAGTGGTGATCCGTGGAGCAGGCCACATGGCGCCTCTAGACAAGCCGGCCCCTACACAGAACCTGGTCGCTCGCTGGACCCACGACCAGCCACTCAGCCGAAGATTCGGCCTGCTCGAAGGCTCCTTCATACAGGACTTTATTCGTAATAACTCTATGATCTACCTCTGATTATGTTTAATAAATATTTTTATTTGGTATGTTGGTTGTATTTGTGATACCCAATTTATGGTTCGTTTTGCTAGACTGAATTAGGGCATCACAGCCTATCACGGCTGTGATAAGCAATGCGCGTATTTTGCGTACGGGTGGGGAATCAATTATTCGATCCACCCCAGCTCCTCAAGGAAGGCCAGCAAAGCCTTGGGCGTTGCTGGCCTTCCTTGAGGAACTTGATGTTACTGACTACCTCACGGAGGGTACCTGGGTTACCGAAGTACTTTGCCCTGTATGTGGCGACCACCGGGCAGTTGAGTAGCACATGTGCTGCTGTCTCGTCGTCCTTCATGCAGGCTCTACACAGCGGACTGTCTGTGACTCCTATGACAAAGAGGTGTTTGTTAAATGACCCGTGGCCTGTTATAGCTGCTGTAACAGTGCGCAGCTGTAGTTTAGTTAGTCGGAGAACCCGTTTCGTGAGGCGACCGTCAATTGTAGGAAGTGCTTCCTTGGCCTGCCTGCACTCACTTTGGTCCGAGTTCCGACCATAGTTTGAGATGTTTATCTCTGGTGCGTTTCCTTACCAGAGTGCGTAAGTACCCGAAGGGGAGTGGCACGATGGGTTCAGGTCCCACTGGTGCCATGCTCGACCCCCTTCTGGCAAGTTCATCGGCTGCATCGTTGCCTAGCGAACCGCTGTGTCCTTTAATCCATTGAATGGTAATGTTGTTGAGGCTACCCACCTGGTTGAGGCGCTGGTGGCACTCGTATATTAGCCCAGAGTCAACTGTGTGACTGCTTAGCGCTTGCAGGACAGCCATGCTGGTAGGTACCCAATGAAAAAGAAGATCTTTCAGCGCTCAAAAGTGAGCCATTTAAGACGCTGACAACACCTAAACCACGGTCACCGTCAGATTGCATAGAAAAGAAAGAGAAGCGCGATGACACAACGCTTGTAATTTATTGCAAAATATGAAGCAATTATCTATTTACTCAAAAATGAGTTGAGTAATCAAAAATAAAAAACAACCAAGTTCTGCATTCAAATAAGACGTTCTTGTTATTAATTAAATACGTAACGTATGTTGATATTTAATGCATATATTTTGGATTAGTACTCAAGGTAAGAAGTTAGTTTAACTTTAGTTTTTATCGAGATTTTTTTTTTCAAAACGTGTTTTGGTAACAACCAAGTTCTGGGAAATATGTTCAAAATTAACATATATTTTTTCCGCTACCACAAACTATACCTATTTTGCAATTCTTTTTCTTAAGAGAAGCCTATTTTGGTCAATTGGGTCTTGTCAGCGCCTTAAAAATAAGCCACTTCTGCCACTATATGTAGATGATCCTAATATATAACTAATATTATAAATGCGAAAGTGAGTTTATTTGTTTGTTTGTTCGTTCGTTCGTGTGTTTGTTTGTTTGCTACATTTTCACGCTAAAACGGATTTGGATGAAATTTGGCACATGGGTAGACCATGGCCTGGTTTAGGACACAGGATCCTTTTTATCCCGATATTCCCACGAGATCGAGACTTCTGCGGGTGAAACCGCGGGGCGCATGTAGTTAATATCATAAATGCGAAAGGAGTTGTTTGTTTGTTGCGCTTTAAGGCGAATACTGCTGAACGGATTTGGTTGAAATTTGGCACATCAGTATACCATGACCTGGTATAGGACATAGGGTACTTTTTATCCCGATATTCCCACGAGATCGAGACTTCTGCGGGTGAAACTGCGGGGCGCAGCTAGTTAATATCATAAATGCGAAAGGAGTTTGTTTGTTTGTTGCGCTTTAACGCGGATACTGCTGAACGGATTTGGTTGAAATTTGGCACATCAGTATACCATGACCTGGTATAGGACAAATGGTACTTTTTATCCCGACATTCCCACGGGATCGAGGCTCCTTCGGGTGAAACCGCGGGGCGCAGCTTGGTAATATTATGAATGCGAAAGGAGTTTGTTTGTTTGTTGCGCTTTAACGCGAATACTGCTGAACGGATTTGGTTGAAATTTGGCACATCAGTATACCATGACCTGGTATAGGACAAATGGTACTTTTTATCCCGACATTCCCACGGGATCGAGGCTCCTTCGGGTGAAACCGCGGGGCGCAGCTAGTTAATATCATAAATGCGAAAGGAGTTTGTTTGTTTGTTGCGCTTTAACGCGGATACTGCTGAACGGATTTGGTTGAAATTTGGCACATCAGTATACCATGACCTGGTATAGGACAAATGGTACTTTTTATCCCGACATTCCCACGGGATCGAGGCTCCTTCGGGTGAAACCGCGGGGCGCAGCTTGGTAATATTATGAATGCGAAAGGAGTTTGTTTGTTTGTTGCGCTTTAACGCGAATACTGCTGAACGGATTTGGTTGAAATTTGGCACATCAGTATACCATGACCTGGTATAGGACAAATGGTACTTTTTATCCCGACATTCCCACGGGATCGAGGCTCCTTCGGGTGAAACCGCGGGGCGCAGCTTGGTAATATTATGAATGCGAAATTAAGTTTTTTTTTTGTTACGCTTTAACGCTAATACTGCTGAACGGATTTGGATAAAATTTCGCACATGGGTAGACATAGGGCATAGGATACTTTTTATCCCGATATTCCTACGGGATCGAGACTTCTGCGGGTGAAACTGTGGGCGCAGCTAGTTAATATTATAAATGCGAAAGAAGTTTGTTTGTTTGTTACGCTTTAACGCTAATACTGCTAAACGGATTTGGATGAAATTTGGCACATGGGTAGACCATGGCCTGGTTTAGGACATAGGATACTTTTTATCCCGATATTCTCACGGGATCGAGGCTTCTTCGGGTGAAACCGCGGGGCGCAGCTAGTACATATTATAAATGCGAAATTGAGTTTGTTTGTTTGTTACGCTAAAACGGATTGGATGAAATTTGGCACATGGGTAGACCATGTCCTGGTATAGGACATAGGGTACCTTTTATCCCGATATTCCTTCGGGATCGAGATTTATGCGGGTGAAACCGCAGCTAGTTGGAAATAATTGACGCTAAGCTAAAACTAATCTTCTCTTTGGACCGAATTGATCGATCTTCATTACTGTTTAAAGGTAGAGGTGGATAAGAACCCAGTAGGATATTTTTATTACTTTATTTTAATTATTCTGATAATAAGAACTGGTTGAACAAATGCGATTGAGTCACTTTAACAATGTCTTGTGTTTTTCAATGAAATAGAGACTGTTAAGTTCTCACGGTTAAGTTCTACCTGCATGCGCCTTTATTTATCACAAGATCCAGTCAGCATTGTCAGCATGCGATTCAGTGAGTAATCGGAAACGTCGCTTGCATGTAACTCGTCAGATATTCTAGACAGGTACCTATTTATAATGGCCCTACCAGACGTGCTACGATCTTTGCAGCAGCTATGAGCGATTTAGCTTTTCGGAAGTTCGGTTTAGCAACAGAAACTCTACACTCCGCTCACATTCGGACGCGATTTAATGTGAGTTTCATCTTCAGCGAAACATGCCGTTAGTCACCAAAACGAGATGCAGCATTGATGAAGTAAGTAGTAAAATTACCAATCGAAGATGCTACGGGTGCGTATAATTGGCCACGAATTTCTGCGCGCTCTCTAAGCGGACGCGATGGTAATAAAATTATCGTCTTTCTTTTATTTTCTATCTTTTCTTTCTTTTTTTTTTCTTTTCGTTTCTTTCTTTCTTCCTTTCTTCTTTTATTTCATAGCCGCGCCGTCGTCAAAATGTAGCGTAAAAGTAGCATGTCTGCTAACGCCTTAAGTTAGATATATAAGGTAAAAGGCATAGGTATTATTTTAATCTGTGCCTAAGGCATGCTAGCAAGGCAAGCACGACGACAACACGTGCCGATATATTTAGTTCCCACGTGCAACTATTATCTAGACCACAGACCACAGCGTCATAGATATTGCAGTTGAGTAGGTATATGACATAACTGACAAGTCAACGTTGTTTACAAAACATTTACGAAGATACTAACCATCCTAACTAATATTATAATTGCGAAAGTGAGTTTGTTTGTTTGTTTGTTTGTTACGCTTTCACGCTAAAACGGTTGAATGGATTTGAATGAAATTTGGCACATGGGTGCACCATGATTTGGATTAGGACATAGGGTACTTTTTATCCCGATATTCTCACGGGATCGAGGCTTACGCGGGTGAAATCACGGGGCACAGCTATTAATATTATAAATGTGAAAGTGAGTTTGTTTGTTTGTTAAGTTTTCACGCTAAAACGGCCAATTTACCACCTAGGTACGTGCCAGAGTTTCTCTGAGATATTTTTTTTAAAGATTTGGTATTCTCACGGTGGCATCACAATTCATCTTCGCCAACATCTTATATATTAGGCAAAATATTCACTTATACATTAAAAACAGTGATATTCACAATATTAAGACCAGAAATAAGGACAAATCGTGCACCATTTCACCTTGGTGTTGCTTTTTATAACAAGCTACCCTCTTCTTTGCTAGATTTGCCTTTTAATGCGTTTAAAACTAAAGTAAAATCCAAACTTTTTTCAAGGGCATACTATTCTATCAACGACTACTTAAACGATAAGAATTGTTAGTCGCTGTGATTAACTCAAGACAATGTTTATGTTCTTTCTCCAGAATTAGCTTGCCTAGTGACAGGTTAGGGGTTCATATAATTGTTTGTTTATTAATTGACTGTATAAGTCTATTTATTTTTAATTTTAATTGCGTTTATTATTGACATAATCTTCTCATTACAATGTTTTTTTGTTGAGTTGTATTGCAATATGTGGTTAGCTAGCGACCTCGATAACTGATTATATTATTCTTACAACCGGCAGCAACTTCGTCATGCTCCCTTAGATGTCACTGCTTGCGGTAGCGTCGGGGGTTGGGTTGCCACCTTCCCTCAAATATGGCGAGGGGGGTAATGGCTGATTTTTGCGTTATGCTCGTGAACGGGTGCTGCTTGTGGTGACTGGTCGTCTTGCTGACCATTGTTTTGTTATTAGTAATTAACTGTTTATTTATTTTACTTTGATGGTCCTAGTTCATCATTTGTGACTGTAACAGCTATAGCTATATGTAAGCGGGCACGCCCTTTATACTTGGAGGCTTTTATTTAGGTTTTAAGTTCTGTTTACGTTTTTATCTCTGCTTGAGAATAGTTTTCGGTCTTTTTCTTTTCTTTTCTTTTTTTTTTGTTGGTATAGTGGTGTGCTAGCTGACATATAATTATGGCTAATAATTTAATGTTTTGTGGTGCACGTGGTGTAAATTGTTTTTGCATACTGTTGTATAGAATCCATTTTTTTTTCATCACAGCTAGTCTATAATAAATTCATGGCGCTGCAAATTCTACACAAAACTGATTGAAGAAACTTTTCTATTCTAAGGTGATTGGGAAAGGTATCAGGGATGTTGCGGATGCAGATTTTTTTACTTCCGCGGATGCGGATTTTTGGTGGTAGATATTTTGTATGCTCAAATATTAAAAAGTACTTACTTATATACCATGCTCAAGCTGTCACTTCCTGTTACCACAGAAAGCGAAAGAAAAGATGTTACACATAAAAGAAAACTGATCAGACGAACATAGAACCTCCTCCTTTTTTGAAGTTGGTTAAAAAGTAGCCTCATCTGTGTATGAATATATAAACACGTGTAACAGAAGGTTAACTGGTGAGGTAACCTGGTCCTAGCCAAATACCTACCTATAAAAAAAAATAAAAAACGTAAAATTACCTACGTTAAGAATTGTTTAATTACGGATGAGGATTTGGTAATTACCGAGTTAGATTTCTGCAGCAATACAGGGTTAAATTAGATTAGCTAGCGCTACTCTACACACGTGGGTATCGATATCTGAACATTATAAATAATTTTTTTATTTGTGAGTCTATACAAGGTCAAATTTAATTAGTCAGTGAAACTCAGCAGACGTCTATAAAAGGTCTATATCAAAATACTTAATTTTACAACACTTGGTCAATCCATTATAATATGTACAACAAAATGTAGCTAAGTTTGCCAATAAACGCAATACGTGTATATGTGGATTTTATATCTGGAAATAAAGATTTCATTTCATTTCATTTCAATACAATTTTCATTTCACTTTAAAAAAGAAATTAAATGAAAGAAAAATGAAATGAAAATTTTATTGCGTTTATTAGCAAACTTAGCTACATTTTGTTGTAGATATTATAATGGCTTTTATAATTAATTTTTTTTCGCAGGTTAAAACTATCCTTGCACTCCATAATACATTTAAAAAACAAACAAATAATAATTATTATTATATCGTAATATATTTTTTATTCTCCACAGTGCAGCGAGGCTTTGACAAGATATATCTTGATATATGATATATATACATATATATCAAAGAAGTACTTATGTATTTTATTTTTAAAGGAGGTTTTTGTGATACAACTGTTTATGAAATATCGACTGGAAGGTTATTAAAAATGGGACTAAAAAAGTTCTACACCTTCGACCATAATAATTGCTGAGAAGTATGACTCGGCAGTCATGAAGGTTTTCGTTCGGATTCTGGTCGGATAGCGTGGCAATCTATCCTGAACTCGAGCGAAAGGTTTCATGACTACACACCAACCTTGTATCCTAGCTTTTTGTATTGTCTGTACTAACATAGTTTGTAAGATAATTTTTGTGACTTACAATTATGGACTTTGAATAAATAATGTTATTATTATTTCTTTTATTTAATTTGTTTTCCATATAAAATACATTTTTAAATATTTCTTTAAAGATATAAAAAACATTTAAAAATATAAAAAATAGTGGTCCGCCGGTGTCGGGAGCAGGGTCCAAGCTACCGGTGGTTAGGGCTCCAGAAACAAGAACCTTCTCACGATGCGAGCCGTATCGAGGAGTACTGCCTTCTGAATCAGGCCCTTGTTCCAGCCGCCTAACGAGGGCCTCGAGAGATGTTGTTCGAGGCTTTCGGCCATCAGGCAATCGGCCGTTACGACAATCGGCACAATGACAGCCGAGTTCACATTTCCCATGTCAACAACCTCGGGTCCTAAGTCGAGATATTTTAGTTGTTTCTCTTTTACAGCTTTCACGAGGTTCTCGTCATGTGGAATGATAACATCGACTATCATTGCGCAGCGCGTTAATCGATCTATCACCACTGAATGGGCTCAATTGGACTTTATAATAAAGGAAGTGGACTGTATTAAAATAGGTGTAATACCATAATTTACATGAACAACGTTGTCGGAAGACAATACAAAGGAATGCCCGTTGTGGCGCGCGTCTGTGAGCTAAGTGGTGTGAAGGACGTTCACCGGCCGTCGCGTACGGGTTCGGTACCCCGACACCCCGCCTTTCCGCGGTGAATCACGCGCATATGTGATGCGCCGACACCACTATATCCGGCCTATTGCAGACAATAGTCTTGTCAGTAATGATAGACCGATCTCAGTACAACGGTGACATGGTAATTTTCGAGAACTGGGTCGGGCACATACTTGTAATACGGTACCTCAGAATTCACAAGTTTATATTTCAAAGCAAGTTGCTGGTGAATAATCCATTCACACTTCAATCACACACTTGGTTATGTCTGTGCAAGTACTCACCGTTAGCTAGACGAGAACAACCAGAGATAATATGTCTGATAGATTCACCCGGACGGTGGCATGCCCGACACATGACAACCGTCCCGTCCTTCATAACATGTCTCCGGAAGTTATTCGTCAAGATAACTTCGTCCATAATTGGGCAGACAGAACCTTCAGTTTCCCCGAAAAGGTCCCCGAAACGTAGCCAGGATACGGACGCTAAGAAATCTACACAGGGCTCATGAAAGGCCCGATAGAAGCGCCCGTGTAGCTCCTTGCTTTGCCATATCTCCTTGCGATCATTGGTAGTAAGTACTACAGGTTTGCGCCAGTTCTCTTTAGCCATGGAAAGTGGGGTGAGCCCCTTTTCCACGGTGCATACCCACTTCGGATTTCAAAAAATATACCCTGAGACTGCACACCTCGCGGTTGTAGAGGGTCTTCGCATGTAAAAAGCCTCGACCCCCGCACTTCCGCGGGATGTACCGTCTTATAACTGATGATCGTGGGTGATGCATCCGGTTTGCGGTCAACAGTGTACGGACCCTCCTATCCAGGGCGTCGAGTTCGGTCTGAGTCCATTTGAGTATGCCGAAAGAGTATTATTATTATTTGTTGGTATACATTTTTGTATCTCGGTATTGATCTGCCGGTTTTTTTGGGTAACACGGGCCAAAGGCAAGTGCTACCCATTTTTTTTTTTTTGTATGGGAAACCATCTAATAACTTCTCCCGCTCTGGGCGGAGCGAGCGGGTGTGTCAGACTCTTTCTGACTAAAACCCACCCGTATTCCTTCCTGTTGCCTGTGTTGCCAGGGGCCATGGTGACCCTTTAGAACCTTCCCGCGACCCCGGCATGCATCGGCCCTACATAGCCTAGTGGACCCCTACATATGTGCTGACGACATCTCTTTGAGGCATGCGTGGAATACAACGCGCCGTCGACCCGGGCCTGGTCCTTACCGGACGGTGAGCTACCCATTGCTCACGCCTCACAAACAAAATATCATCAACAGTATATATGGCGTATTGACTATCATCAATTATTACTTAGGTTAGTACTCTCAGGGTAGCACTTTGGCTAGAGAGGCGCCACGGCGTCCTCACCTTCCGCCTGACGCAGGTCCTCACCGGACACGGCAGCTTCAGGAGGTTCCTCTCTAGCCACTCCTCAAAGAGGGGTCTTATCTCCGCAATCGTGGCGTGCCCAGCACTGGGTTGCGACAACCGTACTCTCCATGTCGCCATGAGATCCCGCCGGAGCTCCGTCCGCTGTGCCGCGATTTCTCGCGGCAGCGGAATAACGCTCCGGCGTTTCGCCTCCTCGCGCCACTCCCATACGTGCGCGAGGACTTTTGCCTCCAGATCCCATGGCGGCAATCCGGCAAGGAGGCTCGCTGCCTCACAGGAGACCGTGCGGTATCCCCGGACCATCCGGATGGCCATGACCCTTTGGGCCGCGCTCAACCGGCGGGCTGGCCGCAGCGCCAGAGAACGCGCCCATACAGGAGCCCCGTAAAGGGCCATGGACCGCACGACCCCCGCGTAGAGCCTCCGACAGGAGGCGTTTGGACACTCTAGATTGAGCAGGAGCCGCTTCAATTCAGCGCCTGCCCGCTTCAGTTTGGGAGCCAAACGTCGGAAATGCTCCACGAAGTTCCACCGGCTGTCGAGGACGAGTCCCAGGTACTTCATCGTCGACTCGATGCCGATGGAAACCCCTCCTACCGTTATTTGGGGCCCCAGCGGTGGCGCGTTCCGAGGACCATGAAAACACATGGCCTCGGACTTGTGCAGAGCCACCTCGAGTCCCAATTGCCGGATCCTTTCGACGATTGTCGCAACCCCGCGTGCCGCTACTTTGGCCGCCGCCTGGTGCGACCTCCCCTGCGCCAGGACCAACGTGTCGTCAGCGTAGCACACTACGCCGACACCGCTAGGGAGGTCGGCGCGCAGCACCCAGTCGTATCCGATGTCCCACAGATGCGGCCCCAGGACCGATCCCTGTGGGACACCACACGACGTCTCTTGCCGGTTCCACACTCCCTGGTGACCGGGGTAGATGACGGCCCTGTCCGTCAGATAGGCCTCGACCACACGACAGAGGTAGGTCGGACGTCGATTTACCGTGTAGTGGGCATTTCAAACAACTGTCAAACAATGACGGTTGTGATTTGAATACTTGTAAACGGTAAATTTAAATTAGTAGTTTTGATTAACAATTAATGTCCCTGAATTTACAGGAGAGCACGGAACACAATTTGCGCAAGTATCTTCGACTTTTCCGATTTGTCCGATTATTTAATTGTAACAAACACCTCACTCAATATTAAGAAATAGTTTTATCAAATCTCAAAATGACGTTGCATTGTTCATTATACTTTTATTCTCTTAAAATAATATCTGTAATAATTTAACTTTCTACCGCTTGTCAGAAACCTACATGGTCTTTGTGGGAATCACATTGTCCGTTTCACTGAAGTTAATAAATTAAATTAATTGTTACAAAAAGAATTGAGAATTTGCAAAGCTCGACAACTTGCTTGACTTTTGCCAACTGAAACATCGAACTCTGATCGTTTGATGTAGGTATTCATTCTGTTTTTTTTGCTTTGTTGTGGTGTAAACATATTTTGATATCACGACTCACCTCTATTCCTTACCATTTATAACAAAACATGGCCTACATACCTACTGTATCACTGCTTACACCTTCTTCGAGGGATTTTTTTTTGGGTGGGAAATTATCAAATAACTTCTCCCGCTCTGGGCGGAGCGGGAGAAGTTATTTGATTGATTTGTCAGACTCTTACTGACTAAAACCCACCCGTATTCCTCCCGTTGCCTGTGTTGCCAGCGGCCTCGGTAATCCTTTTGAACTTCCACGCAACCCCGGCAGGTCTTCGAGGGATACAGGCGTTATGAAACTTAGGTTTTGAAAGTGCTTCCAAGTCGTAATTACGAAAATATTATATTTTTTTATTCTACACGGGTTCCGTTTTTTTATTCAGATTTACGGAACCCTCAAAAAAGATTTTTTATACCGTTGTTTTAAGTAGAAGTAAGCCTACACCACCTGCGGCCCAAAAAAATCATCAACAATTTTTTTGTTTTAATATTTTAATATATCGATATCCATCAAAATAGCTAGCGAAACTCGACGCTTGTGGAGTTTCGCCAGCTATTTTAATTTTGAGCCTGTATTTTGATGTGCATAGATATATACATATTCCTGTCGATCAAAAATCAAAATCAAAATTAAGATATTTTATTTCACATAAACCTACATGGGCGCTTATGAAACGTCAGAAGCTAGGTGCACGGTTCCAATTGGTCGTTTCCAATGGAGAAGAACCGAACAGAAACACCACGGTTACTTTTTAAAAATAATTGGCTTTTACAGTGTTTTCAAATTACAGTGTAAATAGGTATTCGAGGACAGTGTAGTGTCAACAAGTACCTACCAGGTACTTAACAAAAAATAAAAAAAAAATGGTCTACAAATCTACAATCTATTAAGCCTACAACGTTCTGACATTCAGAAAAATAAAAGAATCTATGTAAAATATTAATAAAATAATAAAAATAAAAACCTACTTAAACTATATGATATGATTTCCATTACAACTGTAACAAATCTGAATTAATTATCCTGTCCACAGAAGCCATTAATAAATAGTTGAAATTAAAATTGTAGGTATATAATGTCAAATAATGAAAAGATTTTGTCAAGGAAGTATGTAAAAAAAAAATTGGTCGTAATTTGAGAGCAGTTAATAGGCATTTACCAAATGCGCAGGAGGAATTATTGCCAAACTTCCTTGTCTTCAACGTAGTCTTTAATCATAATATGATTAAAGACTTACAACAATATGCTTTTTTGATAAGGACACGTTTGGTGTGGGTTTTGAACTTTCCATCGCTAAGTTCTGAAACCAACTTTGGCAACTTATTACAAAAGCGGATAGGTACTGTTGACAAGAAAGATTGCAGCACCATACCTCGTTAGTCGACTGGTCGCAAGTGCTACTGCTGAGCCTGGGTTAGGGTCCCAGGCCAAGCAGTGTTATTGGGTTGGATTTGAGTCCAGTTGATGGTGATAGGCTCACCCGCTGTTACATGGGACTTAAACTTAACTGGTTGTACTATTAGGTATAGTTGCCGGCATTTAACTTTAGCTCTCGGCGGAGTGGTGGGGGTTTGTGTGCGCATCGTATTGTCTCAGGAGTAAGGTCCAAAATCGCTTAAAGTAATTAAGGATCAGAGCTCAAGATAAATGCCGGCAATTATACACCTCTGCTTAACCCATCGGGTATTACAGGCGCGATGATATGTTATATATGTTATAACTACAAAATCAGGTACCTGCTTAATGAACGATCTTTTCATTTTAAATAAAATGCATGCGAAAAAATACAAGAGCTTTTTTATAAGTGCCCGTTAAGGTTGTGTTTGCCGGAAGTATTACCTACTTCTTTAGTTTCATGAATATTAATATTATAAAGCCTTAGTAATGTCATTAACCCTTTACAGTCCAAAAGGGTTACCGAAGTCGCTGGCCACACAGGCAACGGAAGGAATACGGGTGGGTTTTAGTCAGTAAGAGTCTGACACACCCTCCCGCTCCGCCAAGAGCGGGAGAAGTTATTTGATAATTTCCCACCAAAAAAAAGAGCTTTTTTAAAAGTGCCCGTTAAGGTTGCGTTTGCCGGAAGTATTACCCACTTCTTTAGTTTCATGAATATTAATATTATAAAGCCATAATGTCATTAACCCTTTACATTTTAATTAGTGTCGTAAACGCTATACAGAGTTTGTTAGGTACGTATGTTGTTTTTGTTCTCATAATAACTTGACTTTAAAGTAATTGTTTATTTAGTTTAGTGTTTAAATAAATACCACGGAATAAAAAAACAGTTTTTTCTATTCCGTGATAATTACTATGTAGGTAGGTATTCTTATAAGGGTCATACTATTCTACAGCCAAAAAGTGTGCATAAAAACAAAAAGATTTATATATTTTATAATTACTTTGAGGTCTCATTTTTAGCTCGTGCGATGAAAATCGACCTTAAGTTAATTGGCTATAACCAATCAAACTCAATAAATAAATTAAAAAACGTTTAATTAAATGGTTATCGTCACGTTCTGTTATTTGTGTATGTCGTATGTTGTTAACTTGAGACATCGTTAAAAAATATAATTAGTTAATAAAAATGCATCAAAATATACTTAGTTTTATTTTTGTTACTTAAAGTAAATTAAATTCAGTGAAGTTCACTAGTCATTGTTTGTTTGGTTCTACTTTTGTTACAAAACAATCAAGTAACATTACATTTAGTAGGTCAAATTTTATAATGTTGCAACACCACCCACTGTCATTCATACGCTTCAAAAATATAAGAACTCTGTTCGATTTTTTAATGAAAAACGGTTCTTTTTGCTATTTTGCAATTTGCGGTTAGTGCATCACATCTGTTTAAGCTGTACTAAGGCAAAATTTTCAAAATAAATTACAAAAACCACTTAGCGTGTTTGTGTTTTGATGTCAGTCATTTACTACTGAGAACAAAACCAGTTTGAACTTGAATTAAAAAACACATGGCCGTTCATCTTAAAGTTCGACATTTCTGTGAATGATCGTCATATCTGTTATCATCAGTGTGTTAACAGATGTGACGATTGATCACCTGTCGTAAGTGACCAAATATTCGTTTTGTTTTAGTTTATTGTAATGCTTTCTTTAGATATTGATATAGCAATGATCCGAGAGTTTCATGACTTTTTAACGTTTAAAATAACAAATAGTCCAGTCTTTGAATAGCAGTTTAACGTTAACAGGAATGTCTTTTTCATATTTTTTTATACGTAAGTGACTTGATTTTCACTACATATTTTTTTATTAATAAATGAATTGTTAGTTATGAATATATTTTACTAACAAGAATATCAGGATACTTAAAGATTGGTTTGTGCAATTTTTTATGGTACTTCTGAAATATTGGTATTTCAAAAAAACCATAAAAAAATCGTGTGTAAAAGGTTCGTGTTACTTTTGATATTGTTAGCTATAACATGGCACCTCGTACACGACCTAAAAACAAAAATGAAAAACCGGCCTAGTGCGTGCCACGCACAATGATGGTTTCCGTATTTGTGAAGGTGAGATGAACTTATCCCAAAAACAAACATAACATTGTAGTTGAAAAACATACATCAATTTATGCCACGGTCAATTCTCCAACTGCAAATTTAAGTTGGTCGACTATTACTCGTTAACTTGTAAAGACTGTGTACTTACCTGTGATAGTTCTAAATAAAAAAAAAACATTCATGGCAATAGTACCTACATACTACTGCCATGAATTTTTTCACACTTCCATAAACAACCGTTTAGCTGGCACGCTGGGGGGGGGGGGGGGGGGGGACACTTGACTCTAACAAAATATTACGCACAATATTTTTGAACGGCCTATCCAACAATACTCCACACCATGGGGTAGACGAGAAAAAAATATCATACCCACATTACGTGCAAGGGATGTACCCCAAAAAAAAATCTTTTTCAATATTTTATTTTAGCACTTTGTCGTATATGTATACCTATGCCAAATTACAGCTTTCTAGTACTAAGCTTCTCTGAACTACAGCGGGGACAGACAGACAGACAGAGAATTGATTTTTTTTAGGTGAAGCTCTATTGAGACGACACCAACATAAATTATCAGAAGAACAGCTTTCAGAAAGAAGAAGGAAAGACAAAAACGAAAAAGGGAGCAAAGACAGGTAAAAAATATTAATCAATTGAAAAAACCATAAAAGTAGAGATAAGTCTGATTAAAAAAATATTGTAAGCAGTATGTAGGTACCTGATTAATAATTGATCTCAATTAATCTACCTTATTGTTGTTAGAAGGTGACGATTAAGACGTCACTTCTGTGATCATATCTTTAAGATTTTTTTTGTTTGTCCTGTTAATTTCAAAGACAATTATTTTGTATTCAGGTTAGTGACCATATTTATTGTTAAAATATCGTCTATATTGTACACTTTGTTGTTCATAAAAAAAAAAAAAAACTATTTAGATGATGTGTTTCTGTGGCGTATAGCATCGCTTCTGTTACCGCCATTTTATATGTACGGCCCTCATTTTGGTAATTAAAAAGGAAATTACCTCTTTAAGTAATTATTTTGTTGATTGGTTGTACTGTTACTTTTATTTTATTATTTTTTTTCCCTAAAAGTAGAGACATAATATAACTAATTTGATACGATAGAAAAAAATCACGAAGATTACTCTAAAAAATTCTTTTAACGATTAAAAACCATACTAATATACATGCAATCATTCTGATTTTTTGTCAGATTATTCTACAAGCAACATATTAGCATAATAGTCTTTTGTTTTTTTTATGCAATCTAAAGCTTTTTTGTAAATCGATAATTGCTTCATATTTTGCAATAAATTACCAGCGTTGTGTCATCGCACTTCTCTTTCTTTGCTATGCAGTCCAACAGTGACCGCGCTTTAGGTGTTGTCGGCCTCTTAAGGGCCACGCAAAGGTACCCCAATGTCCGGCGCAGAGCCAGCCAGGTGATTTCGGGAGCGTTTCAAAGCTGCCAAGGATTACTTCACTGGAGTAATCTGACATCTGCTAGCTGTCACTTTGTGTAAAAAATAGTCATATTAATTGTATTCTAAACTTTTACACATACTATTATACATTTATTTTACACTTATATTAATCGATTAAACTAATTACACAAAGTGACAGCTAGTAAATGCCAGATTACTCCAGTGAATTAATAATTCGACTTAGTAAACGACGCCGACCTCGTGAGCACCCTTACTGCTGCCGCCAACTCCGCCAGCACCCTTACTGCTGCCGCCAACTCCGCCAGCACCCCTACTGCTGCCGCCAACTCCGCTAGCACCCCTACTGCTGCCGCCAACTCCGCCAGCACCCCTACTGCTGCCGCCAACTCCGCCAGCACCCCTACTGCTGCCGCCAACTCCGCCAGCACCCCTACTGCTGCCGCCAACTCCGCCAGCACCCCTACTGCTGCCGCCAACCCCGCCAGCACCCCTACTGCTGCCGCCAACTCCGCCAGCACCCCTACTGCTGCCGCCAACTCCGCCAGCACTCCTACTGCTGCCGCCAACTCTGCCAGCACCCCTACTGCTGCCGCCAACTCCGCCAGCACCCCTACTGCTGCCGCCAACTCCGCCAGCACCCTTACTGCTGCCGCTAACTCCGCCAGCACCCTTACTGCTGCCGCCAACTCCGCCAGCACCCCTACTGCTGCCGCCAACTCCGCCAGCACCCCTACTGCTGCCGCCAACTCCGTCAGCACCCTTACTGCTGCCGCCAACTCCGCCAGCACCCCTACTGCTGCCGCCAACTCCGCCAGCACCTCTACCTCTGCCGCCAACCCCGCGGCCGCTTTTTTTTTTTTCACTAACGATAGAGACGATTTTAAATTTGATCACGGGCAAGGCACCATGGCCACAACGGTGAAAGATATACGTGACGAGTACGATCGGATGGCCAAACATCGGCTTCCCACGTTGTCAATGCGAGCAAGTCCTAGCAATGAAGATAGGGGCGGCGACCTACCTCGACGACGGCAACTAGTTTTGATCGTGTCTGCTTTCAACGCACAAAGTTTGGTGGCCCACGCGGGAGATATTGAGAACGATAATATATTGAATAATTCCTACTATATGGAAATTTCCGAGACTTGGATGCATTGCGAGAACATTGTGAAGCTCAATGGCTTCGAACTAAAAGCAAGCAATAACACCGCACTTGAATATCGTAGAGATCGGCTGTCTACCTCGTCTGAACCACTGCTGGCGCAAGTTTCTGCAGCCGGAGGTTCTGTAATCTGCAGAAACCTACAGAGCTCCACGAGCTGCAGCGAAATCATTGTCAATGGTATCAGGCACTGCGGAAATGCAGCGCGGAAATGGGAGCGGTGGTGGCCCAGTGGTAACGGCCGCGACTTACGAGTTGTAGGTCGTAGGTTCGAACCCAGACAGGCGCGTTACTTTGTGTGTAAATTATTGCATCACCACTGCTCTCAAAACGGTGAAGGAAAACATCGTGAGGAAACCACCAGCATGTCCTAGAACCAAAAAATCGAAGATATGTGACATTTACCAACCCGCACTGGGCCCGCGTACTGGATTACGGCCCACTCCCTCTCACAGAGAGGAGGTCTGTGTCCCAGCAGTACGAACATTATAGGCTGATTATGTACTGCGGAGAATCCGTCTTGAGAAAACATAATGTCAGCGACATAATATGGCCAGTGAACGTGAAAGTCGAAGATCGTACGCTATTTGTCTTCGGTGCCGCACAGTTTTAACTGAAGCAGGCAGGGGCTGCCTTGAAGCGGCTCTTGCCCAATCTAGGGGGTCCAAACGCCTCCTGCCGGAGGCTCTACGCGGGGGTCGTGCGGTCCATGGCCCTTTAAGGGGCTCCTGTGTGGGCGCGTTCCCTGTCGCTGCGGCCAGCCCGCCGGTTGAGCGCGGCCCAAAGTGTCATGGCCATCCGGCTGGTCACGATCTCCTGTGAGGTAGCGAGCCTCCTTGCCGGATTTCCGCCATGGGATCTGGAGGCAAAATATGCGGCGATTTCATTAACGATCCACGGCACAACAGCTATCTCAATGATTTCATGAAGAATGAATTCAGCGACAACTACGTGCACACAACACCGATAACACTGGGCAATATGGTGATATTATATTGTTGTTATAGTGTTGTATGTTCACCAGAAATATCAATGTTGACATTATGCCTTATTCTTCTTATTACTCGTATCACAGACCAATAAATCTGCTTAAGCTTTCCCAATTATGTTGGAGTCAGCTTCCAGTCTAACCGGATGCAGCTGAATACCAGTATTTTACATGTAGTGACTGCCTATCTGACCTCCGCAACCCAGTTACTGGGCAACACGATACCCCTTGGTAAGACTGGTTGTCAGACTTTTGGCCTTTGGACTTTGGACTATCCGTAACGGATTAACGTGCTTTCCGAGGGACGGTGGGGTCTCGATATGTGATGGATGGCCCCCATCCAGGAACACTAGCTTTTCGTGTCTGTCAAAGACAAATTATTTATTTCAAATAGGCACTTAAAACGCACTTTTGAACGTCAAAACTTACAAAAAAATTGAATTGATTCTAGTCGCCTCTTCCAAAAGGTAGTTTCGTATGGAGAAGCATGGGCAAGAAACTCCACCGTTACTCTTTTAAAATGTTTTACAATAATTTGTTTAAGTACATTAATTATATGATTGTATGTATGTGAATACGATGCACCTACAATAAAATTACTTTATCACAATAGGTCAAAATTATTAGAAATTAAGCAATGACAGATAAATTTAAATTATGTAATTTATAATATTATGTGAGAGATACATGGTGCTCACATATGTACAAACATTGTAAAGTATAGGTACGTTTTCCTAAAAAAAAAATAAAGTAATATTAGGTCAGTGTGTCAGTTCAGGAAATCACAAAATGTAAAATAAATGTCATAAAAACAATAAATTATACAATTAAAATAGCAACCAATGGGGCAATTGCCGTAACACACATAAAATGACAATTAATCGTAATCGGTTTAATTTTGACGGTTCACCCATGTTTGACAGTGCAGGGTATTGCGTTAGTAAGTTGTTGAGCAGACGAATTTTTCAAACCTATGAAGCAATCGATTAGCAATATGCTTCAAAACTCTCGGATTGTGATTCAAACTGTGTTGCAAAATAAGGGTGCAGTTTGATTTCGGTCGATATCGGTGACACCGATAACCTAAACAAAAACTGATTTTGGGGGTCGACGAGGTCTACCTATTAATTAACACAAGTTCTTATTTGAAACTTTCAAGATACTGTATAAGTTGTGTTACGTGTACCAACTTGTTATAAGAATGACTAATATTTTAGTAGGAAGTATCATTGTTGTACTTTAAAAAAAAACTCGAAGTCGATAAACGTGCACAAGTTCGTACAAGATGAAAAAAATTGGCTATGGGGGTCTGAGGTATTAGTTCATTTTGGAAAAGGAGTCTCTTGCCTAAAATAGGTTGGGAATCCCTGCTCTAGATTGTTCTATGGTCCTATGAACCTATGGTCTTATGGTCCTATAGTCTGTCTATGTGACCGCGTTGTTCTTCTAAACTGCGCAACGGATTGTGTTGATGTTTTCACAATCACTTAGAACATTTATTGCAGAAGTTTTATGTGAATATAATATTAATATTAAAGTTATTATAATTATTATAATAAAGAAATCCCAAAATATTTTCAAGTTGTAAAAACCGACAAGTTCTACCATATGGTTGGTTGTAATTAGCAACTTAGTTATACATTACTGTTAGTATAATGTTATTAGACGGTAAGCCTTCCGAAAATAATGAAAATAAAATAAAATAAAATATTTACCTTTCACCTCCACGTTATTCTGTGCTGCACAATGTTTTTGAGTTTTAAACTCAAAAATATTGTGAGAGAGACTTCAGGCTTTTCACGTTGATGCAGTCAGCGAGATAAACAGCAATGCACTAAACTTGAGGTCGTAACATTAGACCAGATTAAATCAACGTTTCTATGTAGATTATTCAATGGCGACACTTACACCGGGCAACGTTGTGCAATTTCTCTTGTTGCCGCTTGTCAGTCGAGTCCAGTTGGAGTCAGTCCGGTTAGGGAACTCGAAGTAGACGCGCGCGGTCGCTGTTTCCCGCAAATAAATAACAATTAACCTCCGACATTGGTGTCAAATTAAAAGTTTTTGACATAAACTTGACATTTTTTGTGGTGCAAAATGAAAGTGCTTATTGGATTATTTTTATTGGCGAGGTAAGAAAAGAAGACTTGCTTTTTTCTTTTTTTAAGTTTCTTTTTCTGTGGTTAGTTGTTTTTATGAAATTGATTATTATGACTGCATGCTTTGTAATGGACTGCAATATTATCTTTAAGCTTGTAGAATATGATTTAGACACAATAGTGACACACATCGCAGGGCACAATCATTCGGTGTCGTTGCACTTGCAAATAATTTAAATTGATTGATTCATTGTTGTTGCCAATCGGGGTATAAAAGACAGTTTATGTTCTCGCACTGAGAAATCTAGATCTATTATTGATCTATTATAGGTATTTAAGATAGTTTCCCGCGCATTTGTAACATAGTGATATTTTTTGTTTATGAGTCTATTTGATTATTGTAATCAGTTATTAGCAACACATTGCGATTTTTCTTATCTTTCACAACGATTTCATTAATTAGCAGTCCGTGAACTTATATTGTTAATTGGCGTATAATTATAATTACCTACCTACTTGAATTATTTAGAAATAAAACTGAAGGATAGGTAGTTTTTCAGAATCTGTTTCCCTGCCAGTACCTAAACTCTGATTTTTAATTTGCTAAACTAAAATGACATTTGGGGTCGACATAAAAATAATCCAGTAAATAATTTAGTTACCGAGTGACTCTCACCAAGGACCTCTGAATCATTCTATGCAGGAGGGGCCTTCACTGTTGACTCTGAAATATTAATAAAGTTATTTTAAAAAGTTATTTAAAGTTATTTTTAAGTTATGTTATTTTTAAAAAAAGTCGATCGCAGCTGTCATTTTAGTCTACCAAATT
This sequence comes from Atethmia centrago, assembly GCA_905333075.3. Taxonomy (NCBI): domain Eukaryota; kingdom Metazoa; phylum Arthropoda; class Insecta; order Lepidoptera; family Noctuidae; genus Atethmia; species Atethmia centrago. The sequence goes on from HG995375.1 coordinate 7,678,090, forward strand.
AAAAATCAGAGCTTAGAACTGTCGTAGATAAAATAGGTATTTCAAGTGTTTAAAATAAATGACGCTTTTTTAAGAGTGAATGGGCCTGCAGTTAATCTAATGATTATTAATTAAATTCTTTAGAGCATTAAGTTATCGATCTTGGCGAGATTTCGCGCACACTTTTTGTCTATTGTGCCTCAACACTTTTCTACTTTTGATGTCGACTATACCTGAGTACTGTAAGTACACTTTACCCATTCATTAATAATCAGAGCACACTTTATGTATGTTTCCAACATGCGTACTGCGGAAGTAGGTGCATTTGTATTTAACGATTACTATCAAATAATGGTGTTGACCCTACGCTCAGGGCCGTCAAAAACCGGTCTAATGTCATTACCATACTGAATTAAATATTCAGATTATGTTTTATATGTATAAATAAATAATTGTGCCGATAAAAATATGATTGGATATAGGAAGACACGTAAATTAATGTTGATTCAATGTCATTAGTTTTTCCTTACATTCAATTAAATATGCTAGCTGCTACCCTAAAAGCTTGCGTGAAATCGGTAATTTATGTAATATTTTTTTTTTCCAGCTTATCATCAACTTTAGCAAGGACACCAGCTTTAATCCTCACAAGGTTAATAAAGAAGAATTTTGTTGAACAAGCGAGGAATCTTTCCCTAGTAGATCCTAAACTATTCTTGAATAGAACAAGTTACTCCGGCTTCTTCACAGTCGATGAGAAGCTCAACTCGAACCTTTTCTTCTGGTATTTTCCTGCGGAAAACTATAGACCTGATACGCCATGGATATTGTGGCTGCAAGGAGGTCCGGGATCTACTAGCCTTGCTGGTCTCTTCGACGAGATAGGACCCTTTGAATACACAAATAATGAGCTAAAATGTAAGTATAACTTGTGTCTTTAATTAATTCAATATGCGCTGATACTTATTCGTATTTATTTATATTATTCACGCAAAAAAACCGTATAAAGACATTAATAAGAATTTATGGCCGGATTTTGAATTGACAGAATAATAAATACATAGAGAATTGATCTAAGGAATTGACACATTAATAAAATCGGAGATCGTCACCTACGTAGGGTACTTAAATCTAAATAACAACTAATCTTCTTGACATTTGATTTTATAATCCCATAGGAAACTGAATATTGGTACCGATTCTTTTGTTCACAAACGAAACTAAATTTAAGTTCAGTGCATCTTTTTCTTTGTATTTCATTAAGAAGAGGACAAAAGATAAATTTCAGTTTAGTCCTGTCAAATTAATCAGCGCTTGTCACTACTCCATACAAGTTTAGACGCGATTAAAAACTAGCCTACTAAAATTACGTCAATTTACGTCAAGCGCTAATTAATTTGACAGGACTAAACTAAAATTTATCTTCTGTCCTTTTCTTAATGAAATAGAAAGAAAAAGATGCACTGAACCTAAATTTAGATTAGTTTGTGAACAAGGGACTCGGCACCACTGTCTACATTTTTTTGTTAAATTATATGGTTTAATATACAATGTGGATCTGGACTTACGACATTAAATTAAAACGAGCACAGTACTAGTCCATCAAAACATTTTAAAACACGAAGATTAGTACTTAATGGAAAATTTAAGAATTCCAATTTTCAAACAAAATTAATACCAAAATCAACTGCATAAAATGTAAACACGCTTTATCTACGAAAAGTCACTGACCTGTTGCGCGGTGTGGTGCGGGATGCAGCGGGCGGGGGTGCGGGACGTAGGTACTTTATTCGGAGAACAACAAATCCGCGGCATAAACTCACTAAGTTGCGCGTTGTTAATTAACAAAAGATCACTAATTGAATAATTAATCACATATTATCACATCACAATCAGAATTTAAATCATCAATAAGTAGTCAAATTTTTAAATTTTCAAAGTGTCCACCGTTTTTCATTATGCACAAGCGACATCGTCTTATTAAATTTTCACGGACTCGTCTTAACAACTCCCCATCTGTTCTTTTAAGTTTGTCGAAGGCATTAATTATTCTAATTTTTAAATCATCCAAAGTGTTCACTTCTCGTGCATACACCTTGTTTTTTACGGCCCCCCACAAAAAGAAATCCAGTGGTGTCAGGTCCGGTGACCGTGCTGGCCATCGAATAGGTCCAAAACGGCCAATCCGTCAAACGTCCCATCAATAAACACTGGACCTATTATTTTGTTCCTATGAATTCCAGCCCAGACATTTAGTGAAAACCGGTACTGGAATAAAGACTCTCGAATTAGGCGCGGGTTTTCATGACTCCAATATCTCAGGTTTTGTCTATTTCAAACTCCATTTCTTGTAAACGTGCTCTCATCTGTCCACATAATATTAGATATGAAGTCAGGGTCGTCTGATATTTTGTCAAAAAGCCATTGGCAAAATAACACTCTGACTGGCATATCTCTGGATAAAACAGTTGTTGTACTTTTCTGAACTTGTAAGGTCGCCGTGCATGCCGTTTCAAATATCTATGGACAGTTCTGTGACTCACTTGAAACCGCCGCGCTGCGTTCCGGAGGCTAGAAGTCGGGTTATTTTCAAAATGTTGTAATATCCACTCCTCGATATTTGAATTTGAAGACACGCCTTCTCCTTGAGGAACCAAAGGCCGATTCTCTCGTAACCTCTGAACGGCCAGGGTAGGGCACGTTCGTGTGTTACCATATCTCTCCCGATATGTACGCAATGCTAAAGCCGCATTTTGGTGACATTCTCCGTACATAAGTACCATGTCAGTGTACTCGGCAGCTGTGTACCTTATTTGAGGCATAATATTACCTAAACTAAAAAACTTACAAACCTAACCTAAATCCAAAAACTAACTAATAAATGCCTAATTAACTAACTAATAATACACTAACACTTAACAATATGTCACAATAACCTGTGCACTCATCTAACTATCATAAATCGTCTTTAACACAATAACAACTAAAACTTTTCATTAAATCACAACAATGCGCGCGCGCGTGTCCTCTCATAAAAGGGCTCCGCTATGCACTGACTGACATAGTTACCGAGTCTATAAAAGTCTTTTTGCCGAAAAAATTCCGCTCCCCCGACCGCTCACCATGTTCGGCAAGCCTATCCCTTGGGAGATACCTAGGCGTGACCCTTGACCACCATCTCTCGTTCTCAGAGCACATCAAGCAGGTACGTTCGCGTGCCGCTTTCGCTCTCGGTAGACTTCACTCCGTCCTAAATGCACGCAGCAAATTGTCCCTTAAGGGCAAATTGCGTATTTACACAGCGTGCATCCGTCCCATCATGACTTATGCCTGTGCAGTCTTCGCACATGCTAAACCCCACCACATCCACAGGATGCAGTCCCTCCAAAACCGTTTCCTCCGAAAGGCAACGGGAGCCCCCTGGTTCGTCCGAAACGAGATCCTCCATCTCGATCTTAAAATCCCCACCATCAAGCAGTTCATGAAGCGCATCACGAAGCGCTTCTTCGACTCCGCCACCACCCACCGCAACCCTCTGGTTGTGCAGGCCGCCAGTTATAGGCCCTCCACCATTAGCTCTATTCGCCGTCCAAGGCATACCCTCTCCGACCCCGATGACCCCATTACCCTCCTCCAGGAAAGCAATAGGGCAACGAGTACAGTGCACAAATCACACCGACCTACGTTCCGACCTCGCCGCCGAGGTCCCTCGCGTAAACCCCGACGTAATTGTCCCCCCCGACCCTTGCTCGACGAAGTGCCAGCCCGCGCCGCAGCTGAGCCTATAGCTTTAAATTCCCCGATTAATAATAATAATATTAACCAGATCCAGCCTGTCCCATCTTGCTGTCCTCCCCCCAGCGACGCCCTAAGCCGAGTTCCGTACCCCACAGGGGGTGCCCTTAGCGTGCAGTCGCTTAGTACTATAAGAAATTCGCCCCTGGCTGGAGGCTTTGAGTTCGCTTAAGGCAGCCACAGGAAAGTCCGGTTAAGTAGTCACGACCTCTCAAGGTCAACTACGAGATGCCATACACAAAAAAAAAAAAATTCGCTCACACACACACTCGCAGTTTTCTATGCACCACTAATACATTATTTGCGTAAGTAATATTTCTTTTTCTTTCTAATTGTAGTATTTTGTGGGAGTGGGCGGGGCGCGTAAGAGTGGAATGGTATGACACCTTTCTCTGTCTTTCAAGCATATTGAGACGTAGAGAATACAATCGTACGTTTTTGCACAGGTTCCTGACCTTACAATGTTTACCTATTATTACGGACTCAGATCTACATTAAGTTGAAAAATAAGAAAATGAAAAATAATTTCCTGTGGCTAAAGTATTCATTGGATTTGATTGATTTTTTGTATACGGGTAAAGAACATGACACTCTTTACGTGGTTTAAAGGAATGTCAATCGTCCTGCTCCACTTCGTATATATATAGAGGTGTGATATTCTTAACTTGTCTGGTGTTGGGTCACCCTATAAAAAATACGTGACACAGACTAGAAGCAGTAAATCAATAATGCAGTGCTTCCTTCCGTTGGGAGGTACATAGAACTGTGTATTAATAAACATAGCATAAAGGCTCGTGTGAACTGGCGCGATATTGCGGGCGCTACAGGTATCGCGACTCGCAGCGTGACACTTTCCATGAAGTTTTCATAGAAATTGTGCTCCTAGTGTCACGTCGCGCTGTGGTGTCGCGCCTGTCTGCGGGAGCCTTAACTTCAGGCTTAATTCAGTAGGTAGGTACTCTAGATTCAAGCAGAGGTTCATAATCTCCTCACAGAGGGAAAAGCCCAATATTTTTATTTGCTGCAAATATCACAATCGTGTGGTCTCACAATTAGCATAATCAGCCTATAGTACCACTGCTGGGACACAGACCTCCAGCCTTCGTACAAAACTTTACTGTGGCGGTGTGCTCACAAATGACCAATGACGGCAGCTGGATACTGGTAAGGGTGATGTTCGTGAACAGGCGCCGTCAGTAGAGACTCAGGTCATCTCTTAGCTGCCACGGCTTATTTTAATTTTTCAATTGCTTTTTTTTTGTTTTGTTAATCTTTTTATTATGGACGCTTTTACGTTTTGCATCGTTCTCACATGTATAATTTAAAAATGAATGATGTAAACAATATTTTGTAACCATAATACGTTGATTTAAAAGAGTTTCCAAGGAGTTGCTTGCCCGTTCTTCTCCATAGGTACCTACTACGCTTTGGAATGGGCAACTAGCTTCAATTTTCTGACTGACCGACCGAACCCTTGACAAAAAAGTGCCTGTAATTGGTTTATTTGAAATAAATGCTTTGAGCTTGAGTTTGAGTTTGAGGTGCAAATCTTAACCCAGGATGGCAACCGTGACTTCCTAAGCCAATAACCTAATCACCGGCCGTTGTAACTCGCCTGAGAAGTTGACCCTCGACCGGTAGATGCGCTTGCGATCATTGAACAAACGGGGCTAGAATCTATTTCATGCGATAATTTTTGTTGTTACTTACATACTCTTATATACATCACACCTGTATTCCCCGAAGAGTTAGGCAGAGGTGTAGGTACCCATCGTACATCCACATTTCACCAGTTATGTTTCAGTCGTATGTAAAAGAGAGCGAGCGTATGACCATCAAACACGCAATTATCCAGAATCCTGGCTGCTAAAAAAATAATTCCAGGTGGGAAAACCCAATAACACTTTGCCCGATCCGGAAAACGAACCAAAGACTTCATGCTCAGGCAGTCGTTTTTGACCCCCGACGGACACAAAGGGATGTTTAAAGTTGAACGTGTGTATCTGTGTATATGTGATTGAGAGTGATCTTAGTTATTCTTCAAGAAAATCTATTCAGCCGTTCGAAAATTATTAGCTCTTTTCTAGTTGATGAATGGATGTGAGCATCTTCCACAGGTCTGACCGAGTCAAAATTTGGTATTCTGTTACTTCAATGATATTAGAATGATATAGTAACCTTGAACTGGAACTTGTAGGATACCCAACTCCTTCACCGACTTACATCAGAGGTATCGTGTTTCGGCTCATTGAAAAGGTCTCAATGAATAGGTTATTATGTAGATAGATAATTTGATTGACCTTGAGAGGGGACATGCTCTTATAAAATTAATGTATTTTAAAAACAGTAGATTTCCTAGCCTTTACCAAATTAGGGACTTACTCTCTGTGAGGAAACTATGTTTTATTAAAACCATACTTAATAAACACAAATCCCTTCCTTATGAGCCCAGACTAAATTTAAAAAGAAGAATCTACCTAATAGCAGATGTTCCACAAACTAAAACTAAATTTGCCAGCATCCAATACAAAAAGCGCTCTGCTCAGCTTTGCAACAGATAAGTAATAGAGAAACCTACTTATCGTCCTTTAGCTTACAACACCGCTCAAGTCGAAAATTGGCGGTTTTTACATTTGAATGCCTTTAGATGGAGCTGCTCATTGCGCGTCGAACCATTGGTCACATGATATAGATTTCAGCTAATCAGAAGCCGTAATTTGAAAAGTAGTGACAGCGCTGCAAGTCGGTTGGGCTCTCAACACCGCACAAGTCTTTCGTCTCCTGTAAAGTTGGTAAAAATGACTTACGCGGTGTTGTTAGCTAAGGGACGTTATGCAAAAAAAACAGCATGTATGCAAAAAATACTAACTGAATGGATTAAACCACTTAGTTATGAAGACACAGAGGCGTTATTGTTATAAGTACACACCATTAGTAGTCTTATGCTTAATCCCATTCACTCATGTCATTCTCTCACCCACACATATCACACACACATTCATATACACACACACTTACATCCTCACGCACACACAATTCCAGTCTTGCACACTCTGCGTAACTTTTAAATGTAACCCATAATAGTTTTAAGTTGTTTTATTTGTATAAAAATAGTAAAAAATTGCAAAATAGACATAAACAAGTATTTTATAAGTACAACTTATGCATGAAAGAGCGGGGTCTCCTAATAGAGGCTTTATACGCTTAAAAGGAGGCTCCAATCACCACTGATGTAAGATGCAAAGTTGTTAATTCCAATAAACCTATTTTCATTTTCATTTTCATAATCACGGTCTGATGATGGAGTAGCAAAAATAAATGAGGGTAAATTAGTAACTTACTTGACTGTGGGAAAAATACGTACAGCTGAGCAGATTTAAGCGAGGCACGTGTCGATTGTAGCGTGTCTACTGGTAATGAGTATCTATAAAGTTTAAAAAGCAGGAAACAAAAGTTAAATGAAAAAATTTAAAAACTTTCGATGCCAACAGAATCCTTCAAAATTCATTCAAATCAAGTCATTTAAAAAATCAAAAACACGACTGCAATAAAGACAATTTAAGAGTAATGCACTAAAAAGACCGAAACAAAATTGAGAATAGAGAACAAAATGAAAATAAACTATTGAAAGCAAAGTTTAACTATGCTAATGATTCTCGACACGAATCAATAATAAAATAAGTATATCTTTCTTTCTAATTTTCGGAAATTGGAAAGTGTGGGAAATAAATACATTCCGCGCTGTAACTGACCTTTTACACACACACTAACGCATACGCAACGGGGTGATTCTATAATGTGCATGGGAGTTAGTTATACATATTCCTGTCGATCAAAATCAAAATATTTTATTTCACATAAACCTACATGGGCACTTATGAAACGTCAGAAGCTAGGTGCACGGTTCCAATTGGTCGTTTCCTATGGAGAAGAGCCGGCAAGAAACTCCACGGTTACTCTTTTAAAAATAATTGACTTTTACAATGTTTTCAAATTAGTGTTAATAGGTATGGGAGGACTGCTGCTCTATCTACGGGTAACCCGGAGGTCAATATTAATAATATTTATGTTTATGTATGTACTTTCCTAAGTGCTAGTTTATAATGCAGTGTATAATCTACCTGTAATAGTCATACATACCATTATACCAGCACTTTTATTTTATTATTGTTTACTGTTTTTTTAGGTTCCCTATCCATTTGCATAAAATTTTAAGACCTAATATAACTTGGCATACTTTTGTTTGTCCTAATTATATTTTCGCATAATATTATTTACGCATAACAGCTTACGCATAATTTTCTAAGCATCATTTCTCTAATCATAATAATGATTAAGCATAACATTCTAAAGCATAACATTCTAACATAGCATGCAACATGCAGCAGGCATGGTTTCTGTCACGGCTCCGGCGGCCCCACGCGCCTACGCGATTTTAAATTACACTTTAGGGGTAGGGCAGACAAGACTACGTGGAGTCGGTTTTGCAGCGATTCGGTTCTGTCATTAACTTTTGTAGCACAACATATTGAATTTTTAACCAACAATATGATTTAATTGTTACAGAAACTATAGCAAAATGGTTTGGTCAGAATTATGTATGGGGCACTGCAAGTTCACCACCACAATTTCCACCCAAAATCTGGAGTACATATCAACTAAAAAAGCAAAATATACCTAGACAATTATTTCTATTAATTGTATGCCTAAATATTATTATGCTAATAGTCATTGGGCCTAGTAACGTTATGCGAATTAAATTTATGCCAAAACAAATTAGCTTTTAAGATAGTTATGCGAACATAAACAGTATTCCAAAAAAAAATATGGCATATTAGGGATCCCGTTTTTTTAATAGTTGTTTGGTTTATACTAAACCAAACTAAAACCAAAAATAATAAAACGGGATCCTTAATATACTTTAGCATAACGATTTCGGTATAATTTGTTTTGCCATAATAATACTTTGCCATATTTTTTGTACTGTTGTTGGTGTACCAAATAAAAAAAAAGAATAATAATAATAAGACGTCGATCAACTACTACCTCACACAGATAATAAGGCTCATTATCGAGTTCTACTTCATGCAAACCTGATTGGTTTGTATGACGATTGACGATGAGTTTTTCCACTTCCTGAATCTGGTCAGTCGAGAAATTTTCCTTGTTTTTCATTCACTAATCTTTTTCAAGAATAACTTTGACCGCTTTTCAACCCGTGTGACTTTCAGTGGAGTTTTTTGGATTGAAATAAGACAAAATAATTCATAATTGATGCTAATCTCAGTCCTCACTTATACACACATCAAAAGTGTCTAGGGATCAAGCAGGTTTTTGCTAGTTACAAAAATCAGTTTTTTTTATGATATTTTTTGTAACTCCTATCGATATTTTTTAGTAAACGTCATTTGAAAACGAAATAGTTTTTGAATTTCGGTCAAAGGATGAAAATCTTCTATCAAGTCGTTTCAGTAAAAATTTCTGGCATACTTCTGAGTGGAATCAATACAAAATAACGTTATTATGGAGAGAAGACGTCATTTGACCCGAGAAGATATGATTAGAGCCGTCAAAGAGTGTTATGAGTCGCCTTTGGACACAATACCGCAACACTGGCAGCATGGCAGAGCGACATGGAGGACGAGCTCGCGTCACTACACGCAGACAAGATCGTATATACAAATTACTGCTCGAGGAAATCGTACAATGACCGCGATGATGTTGGTTACGAGGCTTCATACCTCTTCAGGGAAGATCATATATACATAAGAAATCGCTTGCAAGAAGTCAATCTCCGTTCCCGAAGGCCGCTACGTGTACCGGTGTACCACGTATTGAGCCCCGCAATCGCATAGCCCGTTTACAATGGACTCGTGAACACAGAAATTGGACAGAAAAAGAGTGGCGTTATGTGTGTTTTCTGATGAATCTCGCTTTGGTATGAGGTCAGATACTAGACATGGGTACACAGTGTTGACGGACGGACCCCTGGACGCCAAGAACGCTTAAATTCATGCCAGGAAGTCCATGCATACAGTGATGGAACAATCATGATATGGGTGGGTATTTGAATCGGCGGAAGAACCGAACTGATTTGGATCAGAGGCAATCTCAATGCACAGATTTACGCTGGAACGATTGTATGAGATATTGTCATTCTTTTGCGGATCCAATTTGGTACTTCAGTACTGCTTATGCATGCTAATGTACGTCCACACACTGCCAGAGTCGTTGCAAACACACTTGCCGCAGCTAATATCAACGTCCTAACATGACCTGCTCAATCGCCAGACTTGAATCCCATTGAGCACGCATGGGATATGCTTCAAAGAAGAACTCGAAATATAGATGCTGTATACACACCAAAAAATCTTTTTCGCCTGTTACAATGGATGTGACCGGCCATTTCGCAACGTGATTTGGATAAACTCATATTGAGTAATCGCTGCGATTGTGTTGTACATTTTACATTTCAGGATTTTTAAATGTCAGGATTAATTAACATGAAAAATCCAGCATAAGGCAAAATCGCGAAAAGTTTTAAAAATGCATAAACAGAGAGTACTTCGTCGATCTAGAGTACTTAGAGCATTTATTTTTTGTTAAGTACCTGGTACTTCATGACAGGCCTACACTGTCCTCCCATACCTATTAACACTGTGATTTGAAAACATTGTAAAAACCCATTAATTTTTAAAAGAGTAACCATGGAGTTTCTTTTCGGCTCTTTTTCATAGGAAACTACCGATTCGAACCGTGCACCTAGCTTCTGACGTTTCATAAGTGCCCATGTAGGTATAAGTGAAATAAAATATTTTTGATTGATTGATTGATGGATCTACCCACACTAAAACATTTTATTTAATCAATCTAAATCGACGTTTTTATTTAACTTTTATGAGGATTAAGTCTTTATGAATTTTTAGGCAAAATATTACGAAATTAAAATACAGTAGAATCCGCTTGCGAATGACGTCGACGGGAAGTGACAAACACGTCATACTGAGCGGACGTCATACAAAGTAGTCTTAGGAAATAAACAACTTCCTATTTTTGTTAGGTATTTAGGTTAATAGAGAGAAAATCTACAAATTGTATGTATCTATTAATAAAAAATAAATAAAAAGAAACATGAGCTAACACAAAACAAACATTTTAAAAAACAGAATAAAAATTGTAATACATACATCATCATCATCTGCCTAGCCTTTTCCTAACTATGTTGGGGTCGGCTTCCAGTCTTACCGGATACAGCTGAATACCAGTATTTTACATGGAGCGACTGCCTATCTGACCTCCACAACCCAGTAACTGGGTAACACGATACCCCTTGGTAAGACTGGTTGTCAGACTTTCGAGCTTCTGACGACCCGTAACGACTGTAAAAGATCTACAAATCACAGCCGGGACCAACGGCTTAACGTGCTTTCCGAGGCACGGAGGGGTCTTGGTATTTAAAGATGGTCACCCATCCACGGACCAACCACGGCAAGCGTAGCTTAACCTGATCGATCAACCCGTGCGGCTGTTTATTACTTAGCCACAAGCCCAAATTGTAATACATACATATATTTCCTTTTTCTTAGTGTGACATGTAGCTTATTATATACTGGTATACCTATTTCTTAAAAATATGTCATATATGTGACATGTCACTTTAACCGAAGTCATTATATCCGAACTTTGTTATAATATGAAAACCAAACTTCACATTGCAATTAGTTCATACTAAGCAGGATAGATACATAGATAGATAGATAGATAGAAAGAATACTGTTTATTATGTACACCATAAAAATTACAGCTATAAATGTAGAAATTTTACATAGGGTGACACAATGTGGCGGTCTTATCGCTAAAAGCGATCTCAGGTCTACGGTAAGGCGTCAGACCAAGAGAGATACAGAAACCCGCAGGGCAGCATGTGGCGAGATGTTGGGCAGTAGCAACCCCACGGATCCTATCTCTCGGGAGAAGTCTTGTTCCTCATTTCTGGCTTGCCCTTATTTGACGGCTGAAGTGAACACTGATGAGAAACACAGCTCCCACCTCATTCTTGCCTCTATTGGCCGGCTTGAGTGGAGATTCGCAAGAACAAACGTGCTCGGAGGATGGAAGTATTTCTGTAAGTGCTGGTAGGGATCTTGACCATCTTCCGGGAACCGGGATTATTCTGATAACCGTAGAATATTTCTCCACTCCTCAAGCACCTCAAGACATGTTGCCCTCTTCTCGGTACATCACTATGTGCTAGCGATAGTTTCCGGGGGCCCATTATTGAGTATGCAAGTCACCCCCAGGCTAGCGAGGCACCACGGTGTCCTCACCTTCCGCCTGACGCAGGTCGTCACCGGACACGGTAGCTTCGGGAGGCTCCTGTGTCCTATAAGGCGGGAGGAAACGCCCGGGTGTCACCACTGTGTGGATCGCCCGGAGGACACGGTGGAGCATACGGTTGAGGTCTGCCCGGCTTGGGCAGAGCACCGCCGTGTCCTTGTGGATGCGATTGGCGGCGGAGATCTCTCGCGTCAGGCCTTGGTTCAGGCCATGGCCCACCATGGCCATGGCCATGGCCATGGTGACTCTCGCTCCATACCATGGTATGGAGCGAGAGTGCATGGGCAGCCGACTCCTTCTGAGGTTGAGGGAAAGGCAAATTTCGCGCCCTCTCGCCCCCAGCCGCTGCAGGAGACGCCCTGAACAGTCAGGGCGTCTCCTGCAGCGGCTGGGGGCGACGTCGCGCAGCGCAACACGACGCTGACACAGGTCAGCGTCGTGTTGCGCTGCGCGACGTCGCTTCGGTATGCCACACCTTTCAGCCAAAACTCTTCTTTCATGAAGGTTTCTAGGTACTGAGTTGGAACCCGCCCACAAACGACTTGAAGTTAATGTTATGGCGCGACTCCAACTTCTCTACTCTCAAGGACCACTTGGTCTTGATTCTGATGTATTCCACGATGTCTTAAGTCATCATTCATCATCATACGTACAACTACGTCGACGGTGTTGCAGGACGCACTAACATAATAATATTTGGTCCCGCCAGAGCAGTACCACATCGATTACGGCAAGTGTACTTCCTTCGATTCGACTCCGCTTTTCTGGCTGCCCTTTCTTAGTAGCTGGACACAAAATGCTGGGAGTGAAAGTGCAAAATCAACCGAGGGGGCATCTAAGAGCCGCAATGCCAGGTGCATTGCGGCTCTTAGATGCCCCCTCGGTTGATTTTGCACTTTTAGCAAAAACTTTCCTCTTCGATGGCTGTTGAGTAAGCACGGCGAGGTTATGACGTACTAACTTGTGACGTCGCCTCTACTGCGGTAGAGGCGGGATCAGCGGGAACATGACAGCGGCCGGTGTCGACTCCAATTTCGCTGATTCAAAACTGCACAGCGATGCATTGTGACCTTTGGTGACCTTCCTCAAGAAACAGTTTTGGCCGAAAGATGCGTGCTGTATCGGCGTTTCCGCGGTCGGCTACGCGACACCTCGCAGCGTAACACGACGCCGTCACTTCGTGTGCAGTAGTTTTTAAGTTTCTTTTGTAGGAAATATGTATTAGTTTATAGTTATTGTTTTTTATACTTATTTATGTATTGTGTTTTTATGGGCCTTAGTTACCTGAAATAAAGGACATTATTATTATTATTATTGTTTACACCACCACCACCATTGTTCACCTTTGATGCGAACTCAGGTGACCTACCTACTTCTACAGTATTGCGTAAGTCAATCATATTGGCACGTAACTTACTGATGGTGTTATGAGACGCATCCAGCTTGAACTTCATGTCGGCCAGGCTTGCCTTCAGTGTAATAATATCCTTCAGCAGCCTGGTGACGTCAACGTGGTTAAAAGTGACGGGTGGCAGCTTCCGCAGCTCCTTTGCCACAAAGAACGACACGTCGGCAGGGTTAGTCTCCTTAAACACCCAAAACATGTCTTGGATACTCGTCTCTCCCATTTCGTCCTTCCTGCGGGATGGCATTCGGTCGGCAAGTCGAGCGACGTGTACAGTTTTGTCTTTGCACTGCGTATATCGTCTTCGCTGTAGCCCGAGGTGCAGATCTGTATGAGGCTAAGTTCATCTATGACGACCAGTTGATGGCGCAGGAACGCACGGAGGTTGAGAGGACTACAGAGACCATTGCATATCAAGAAGTAGACCGGGACACGCGATAATGGTAGGGAAGACGTTTGAATATGGAAGGGTCATTAGAGCCATACCGGATATGCATCCTTGAGTAACCAATGGAATAGTGGAGACACGGGTGATATATATCGTCTTATCTTAAAAAACAAACCATACAATTCTGTCTACTCAATCAATTCTGTCTGTCAATTCTGTCTGTGAAATTGAAAACTTGAGGCATAACGAGCAAAGCACAGATGAACTGAAACCGTTCTTTATAATAATTTAAACCTTTAACTTCCTATTTACTATACACAGCACACATTAAATACTGATACCTACCCATAACTGGTATTTCCCCAACATATTTGAGAAAAGGATGGGCGGATGATGAGGAACTAAATAAAATAATGCACAACATACCTACTTACGTTTAAAAAAATAACTGTGGAATTTCCATACGCAAAAAGGTTTTCCGTAAATTTTTAAAGTTGGGCATTCACCAATCGGTAGATCATACGTAGGAACTACAACTGGGGAATCCCCGAATGAAGATAAAAGATAAAATAACGGCAATCATGAGTGTTACAATACAATACAGTGCACTTAGGCATACCTAAGTGCACTGTATTGTATTGTTATATATGTAGCAGACTGCTCTATTAAATAACGTTTAGTGATTGGAAAGTACGTATTATAAACGTTTAGTGATAATGATGACAGCATCCTACTTATGGCGCAATATATTATTTTAGTGACTTATGCAAAAAATGAATGTTAAACTAGAATGCATACACATCAATTCTTCATGTGAATATTTAAGTTTTGTAGTAAAATACTTTATCAAATAAATTCAGGAATGAATGTATATCCAACACATCAAAAAGGATATTACTTTCAAACTACTTAAGATATTTTCATGTTTTTTTTTTGTATGATTTTATTACCTATAATTCTTCTGTGATATTTTTCAAATACTCATATTTTCGTTACTAAAAATAAATATTCCCTATGAAACCGAACGGCGCGGCGGCGGCGTGGTTTGACCGCGATTCGTATTTATATGGCCAAGGTCAACGGCGATTACCCGACCCTTAAAAGAGCAGGAATGTCACACATACAGTGTGAGACGACAAGAGCGTGACCGGGTTAATGATTTTTAATGAAGTGTATAAAATACGTTACATAAAGTTGATATGGATGTCATTTATCCGCGATGTCGCCGAAAGGTAGTGGAAAATGCGTCAAACATGGCAGGCAATTACAGACAATCGAGGAATCTTGACATCGTATTGATAATAAAGCATGCAAGTGTGAATTCTGAACCACTATTGTTATTATTTTCAAACACCTAAAGTCTGTTTTTTAATCTCGGAGACTAATTTGACAGGTGCAAAGGTCAAACTCCATATTGAAAAACCAAACAACAATAATTTGAAATGTCAAATTAGTACCTATCTGGGATTAAAAAACGAAGTTAATTTTTGAAGTGAAAATTTCTTTTGGTAGGCGAAAAACTTATTGGTTCGCGTCACCGACATGCCCGCGCCGACATGCTGTACTAGCAGTAAGTGAAGTTAAATTGTAGGCGCGTTGAGCGATAAGTTTCACTTCTATCGGCATCGGCAGTCCCCATGACTGCCAATTTTTTTTATACTTATATTTTGCCGGATTCGCTCTTTTTGTACATAGTATATTTCTTTATCTTACTGCATCTGTTGTTTCCTGGGTTGATTGAACCTTACAAACTAGCTGTTTAAGTCAGCGTTTTCCTTGTGAAAGTTTGAATCCTGCGACATGAGACTGAGATCTTTTCGCCGTTCATACTCGTATGTTTTTATTTAAGTTTTAATTACCTAACTTAGTCACCACAAAATGCGGAACATTTATATTTGGTGATCAAGCTAGGTCATCCCTGTTTTTGAAAAATGCACAATAAGCATCTATAAAATATTTTTTTGACTCAGTTTCCTTCCCCTGTTACTTTCGATGAATCCCAAAACACTTTCCTGTCACTAATTCTTACTAGGTAAACATATTCAAGGTAAATTTCGAACTTATTACCGGTTTCTGAGGCCCAGGATAAACTTAAGAATTAAATATGTTTCGGTAGATAGGTAGTGAACCGGTTTGGATTAAATATCACAGAGTATAAGGTACCGTTATGAAATCAGATTCAGAATGACGAATAATGATGAAGTCAGATTATATAAGCATTTTATAGTGTCCGCATACAGACCCCCAAATTATCAGAACTACTCTGTATTGTCAGTAACGGAAGATGTTTTAGCAAAACTTGCAACTGGTTTTGTGTTGACTTTAGTATTAATATTTTGGAAAATAATTGAAATAGCAGTAGATTATTAAGCCTCTCCAAATCATAATACGTCAAATGTGTTTTTGAAACCAACGCGAATAACTACGGCTACTGCTCGCGGCCTCGCCCGCGTAAAGGTCGGAAATTATCCCACAGGACCATACTACCGGGATTCAAAGTATCCTATGTGTTAACCCAGGTCATAGCCTTTCATCTAAATCTGAAAGACAGACAGACAGGCAGATAGATAATAAATTATTTTATAGGCTTCCGTACCTCATAAATGATTTATTGACGTTGTCTGTCAAGACCATTTTACTCAGAACCGCGCGGAGGTATCAATTGGACGACGACGATGTTTCGGAGGTGACCGACGTAGAGATGAGACTGGCGGTACGCAGGCTGAATGCCAAAAATACCGCCCCAGGACCCGTCGGCTTAACTGGGAAAGCCTGGGTTCAGGCCTTGGAGGCTGTCGGGCCTCGACTAAGGAGGCTCCTAAGTGCATGCTTGGAGAGGGGCCAGTTCCCGCCCGGGTCGACGGCGCGTTGTGTTCCACGCGCGCCTCAAAGAGATGTTAGCACAAGTGTAGGGGCCTACTAGGGCCGATGCCTGCAAGGGGTCGCAGGAAGGTACAAAAGGGTTACCAAGGCCCCTGGCAACACAGGCAACGGAAGGAATACGGGTGGGTTTTAATCAGTAAGAGTCTGACACACCCTCCCGCTCCGTCCAGAGCGGGAGTTTTTATTTGATAATTTCCCACCCAAAACAAAAGGTATCAATTTGAAATAGATATCAAAAGCTTAGATCTACGGTCCCTTGGAGCTGGAGCTTGGATCTAAAGAAAAACAAACTTCCAAGTCAACGCAATTCAAAAATGCGGCCATTTATGCCGTACATTTGACATTCGCAAATGAACTAAAGCTTATATGGTACTTCCCGTTGACCTAACAGCATGGACTTTGGCGAGAAGCAGGGCTCAAGCAGGCAAAAGCAGTTCAAGTAAAGAGAATAATCCGAAAATTGGTAATTTATAGTTGAAGAATGAAAAATATAAATTGGAAGGTCTGTTGGATTGTGTCGGGCAGATTTTTCTGTTCGTGTATTAATTTGTATATCAATTGCAAAGTCAAGTTTGTTCTTCGATATGGGATCGGAAATTCATAGGCCGTGCCTTGAAGTAACATTTAGCATGTATTTAATTCAAATCGGTCCTCTCCACTATATTTAAAGTTCTTTTTCAACTGGTAAGTTAAGTTTGTCTTTCAATCTGGAATTGAAATTCGAGCAGCCGAGGGAGCATAGCTTTTAGACAGAACCCTCAGGGCGCGAGTTTTACTCACACTTTAAAAAAAAACAAAACAGCTTTTAGTGAATTTAAATGTCTTACTTAAAATAATAATATAATTATCACCATTAATTTATAATATCAACACAGTTTATTTTATGATTTCTAAAATTGTATTAAATTTTGACCGAGTAGGCCGCTTTGAATGAAATAAAGAAATGTTACTTCAAGATATGGCCTATCCTGGAGGACACAGTGGACCATACGGTGGAGGTCTGCCCGATTTGGGCAGAGCACCGCCGTGTCCTCGTGGAGGCGATCGGCGGCGGAGATCTCTCGCGTCCAGGCCATGGTACGGAGCGAGAGGGCATGGACAGCTGTCACCTCCTTCTGCGAAGCAGTACTGCTCACGAAGGAGGAGGCGGGACCTATATTCTGCCAAATAAATAAAAAAAAATCAGTTAATTTTAATAATATTAGTATACAAATAAACCATAGCAAATAAACCTTCTTCTGCTTCTTCCAAAGGGTAGTTTCGTATGGAGAAGAATGGGCAAGAAACTACACCGTTACTCCTTTAAAATGTCTTACAATATTTTGTATACATTAATAATACATATAATTATACAATTAAATTAACAACCAGTTTGATTTTGTCTACACTCTAGATTGTCTTATGGAGCAGGATGTTTCCAAGCATTCTTATCTTGGATATAATCCTCTAATTTGCAATAATAATATGCTTATTTGCAAACCGTACTTTTATGAGTTCAAAATTTTATTTCTTTTAATTGCAATATTTCGTAAGGTATGTTGTTACATTTAACACAGTGCCCCATAAAAAATGTATGTACTTTAGATAATTTGAAAAATGGTTGATCTATTTTATATTTATTTCTAGTATTAAAATTATGTCCATCACTTATTTTATAAAAAAGATGTAGATTTTTGCTTACATACGTAATATTTTCATAAATTAATTGGCAAAGTTTGTCATAATATTAATATTTTTAAATAGTTGCCTCAGAGATTCGCGGCGACGTAGATTATAAATTGCTATGACAGCTCTCTTATGAAAAATAAAGATGGATTTGTACATTGTAAATTCTCATCAAGCGTGATTCCCAGGAAAACCGTTTCATTAATAAATTCCAGTTTTTCTCAGACCGACAGATTAATCATCCTTAGACCAGGGCTTATTTTTAATCTTATTAATTTTAAATTGTATAAAAAAAGATACATGTTCTCACTTTTTTTTTTTGGGTGGGAAATCATCAAATAACTTCTCCCGCTCTGGGCGGAGCGGGAGGGTGTGTCACCCGTATTCCTTCCTGTTGCCTGTGTTGCCAGGGGCCTCGGTGACCCATAAGTACCTTCCCGCGACCCCGGCAGACATGTTCTCACTTACAGAAGCAACAAGAATAATGTACCCAGGGTTTTGTAATATCTTGGTTAAAAAGAGTGTCCTTGTAGTTTCTTGCTCGTTCTTCTCCATAGAGATCTACGTTTTGGAATGGGCAACTATAAACTTTCTGGCTAACTGACCGAGTCTTTGACAATTCAAAAGTGCCTGTAATTGGATTAATTGAAATAAGTGCTTTGAGTTTGAGTTTCAATTTGAAATACCTAATGTGTGAAATGCTGCGGACAGCGGCCTGCCACTTTGAGATGAGGTCAGCTGATTGATCGATGCGATGTAACAAGAGGCCATTGGTAGACTGGCACATTAGTGGCCAGACAACAGGCCACTAATAATGTGTGTACGTGAGATATGCAAATTACTGTGTTGTGAAAGCGAAAATAGCTCAAATAAGCACTCGATACATACAATCGAACTAGAAACATACAGAAAAATAGCCTTTTAACACACATGCGAGAGAGGAAGAGGATGCGTTCCGAAATATATTTGCGTTATAGCCTCTTAAGGCGCAGATCAGATTGTGTGGTTTTATTTATTTATTTAACAGTTTATGTACACACATAAACAGACAAGAAGAAAGGAACAGAAAAATACGTACAAAGGTGATGCTTATTTCTAATGAAATCTCTTCCAGCATACCTGCGATAGGACAGTAAACAAAGATATGTAGACACCGTGTGTAAGAGTAGAAGAGAAAACAAAATACACAAAAACAAAAAAAAAAAACTATTCACTAATTTCAAAAACACAATAATGCACAACTTTTTCTTTTTTTAGTGACTTTTAAATTATTATTACGCCTTCATATACCTAATGCAAAAACTAGAACGCATACACATCAATTGTATGTTACATAAGTGAATATTTAAATATTGTAGAAAATACTTTTTGAAATAAATTCAAGAAGTCATGTCAATCCAACACATATAAAACGATATTACTTTCAAACTACTTAAGATATTTTCGTGTTTTTTTTTTACATGAACAGACTATTTTATTATCTATAATTCGATCTGTGATTTTCTCAAATATTCATATTTACGCACAATATTAAGAGATTTATCATGTTATTTTAAGACCGTAGAATTCTTATAGGTTTTCCTATAATCTAGTAAGGATTATATTCTGTATTTTTTTTCAAAAGTTTAGGCTCCTTAGTTTCGGAGATTTTTTTTTTTGGATGGGAAATCATCAAATAACTTCTCCCGCTCTGGGCGGAGCGGGAGGGTGTGTCAGACTCTTACTGACTAAAACCCTCCCGTATTCCTTCCTGTTGCCTGTGTTGCCAGGGGCCTCGGTGACCCTTTTGTACCTTCCCGCGAACATACTACATACATACATACATACTTTCGGAGATAAGGTGATAATGGTAAATTTTCATCCATTTTCTTAAATCATTTTATAATTATAAAAAAAGAAATCTGAAATCCTAACAACAAGCCCTTTCGTTTGATATGTCGCACGGTGCAGTTTGCAAAACTTCTTTTTTATTTTCTAATTTGCCCCAAAAGTGACCCCGTATTCAAAATTCATTTATTTACGCTACAAGTCCGTGTTTGGGTCACAGAAATTTATATGCGTGCCTAATATCAACTTAATCAGTCCAGTAGATTCGGAGTAAATTGGCTGTGACAGACGAACAGTCAGTCAGACAGACAAACAGATAGACAAACACAAGAGTGATCCTATAAAGGCTCCTTCAAACAGGCGTGACACGCGACGCGACACAAAGGCACCGCGTGTAGCACTACAAGCGGTGCCTTTGTGTCGCGTCGCGTGTCGCGCTTGTTTGTAAGAGTCTTAAGGGTTCCATTTTTTCCTTTTGATGCACGGAACCCTAAAAACAAACACATCAGCAGGCTTAGCATGACACTCTCTATTTCTTCGAAGAATAGACACGGCTCTTTATATACAAAGTGACATTTCGTTTCTCAGTTTTTGACATCACGCCGTAGAAATCCTTCCTACATCTTGTCTTTCGTTTCTAACGGTCTTTGTCTTGTCTAGGTCCTTTTTTATGGAGAAGGATTTCTACGGTGGGATGTCGAAAAAGGAGAAACGAAATTTCACTTTGTATGGTACTTTGTACAGTGTCTATTCTTCGAAGAAATAGAGAGTGTCATGCTAAGCCTGCAGGTTGAGGATCATCTTAATTTTTACAACCGTCAAAAAGAATTTGGCAACCAACTTAACTAAATGTCACCTCTTTTTGCTTGTAAAAAGAGGTCGTTTCATTGACTCAAAAGTCAAGGGTATTCAAGTTCCTTATTCAGTTGAAATGAGATAGCAAACATAAAAAATCTAAATGTATTTTGGTCCATCTGAGTCGTGCTCACAATTGGTTTGCAAACACACACACTTTATCTGACGGTTTATATTGGGTATGTAAACATTTTGGGAATGTTTATATGTCATGATAGAATTCTCCGAGAATCGATCAATCGGACATCTGAGTCTTCTTTTTCGTGTGCTTTTTTAACCAACGAAAAATTTCAACGCAGGGCTGTCCAGAGACCAGGCCCGGGTCGACGGCGCGTTGTATTCCACGCGCGCCTCAAAGAGATGTCGTCAGCACATAGTAGGGGTCCACTAGGGCCGATGCCTGCCGGGGTCGCGGGAAGGTACTTATGGGTCACCGAGGCCCCCGCAACACAGGCAACAAGAAGGAATACGGGTGGGTTTTAGTCAGTAAGAGTCTGACACACCCTCCCGCTCCGCCCAGAGCGGGAGAAGTTATTTGATGATTTCCCACCCAAAAAAAAAAAAAGGGCTGTCCAGAATCATAACGTACTGAATCCATGGTAATAGGTTTTGCATCGATGTCCTTGCCACCCTGTATTTCTGCATCAGAATCGTTCCCACACCTCGTAGCAATTACTTTTTCCAAAAATATTCAATGTACAGTTTTGTCTTTGTTACTATTTTATTATAATAAGTATGTAATATGTATGTAGATATAGATGATTTTCAGGCTTTTGGCTAAATAATAACAGCTTCACGGGTCAATGGATCAGGTTAAGCTACGCTTGCCGCGGTTGGTCCTTAGATGGGTGACCAAAAATCAAAATATTTTATTTCACATAAACCTACATGAGCACTTATGAAACGTCAGAAGCTTGGTGCGTGGTTCCAATTGGTCGTTTCCTATGGAGAAGAGCCGGCAAGTAACTCCACGCTTACTCTTTTAAAAATAATTGTTTTCAAATTACATTACAACTGTAACAAGTTTGAATAAATATACTGTCCACAAAAGCCACTAATAAATAGTTTCAAATCAAATTTGTAGGTATAAAATGTCAAATAATGAAAAATATTATGGCAAGGAAGTATGTATTTAAAAAATAAAAATAAACATCGCAATTTGAGAGAGCAGTGGTGGCCTAGTGGTAACGGCCGCGATTTACGGGTTGTAGGTCGTAGGTTCGAACACAGCCAGCGCTTTATTTTTTGTAAATGATTTCATCACCACTGCTCTCAAAACGGTGAAGGAAAACATCAAGAGGAAACCGGCATGTCGTAGAACCAAAAATTCGAAGACATGTGACATTTACCAACCCGCACTGGGCCCGCGTGGTGGATTACGGCTCACTCCCTCTCACAGAGATGAGACTTGTGTTCCAGCAGTGGGAACATTATAGGCTGATTATGTGTATGTAATTTGGGAGCAGTTAATACACATTTACATAGTTATACCGTTTATGAGGTACCAGGGAAGCCACATGTGTAGAAGGAATTATTTCCAAACTTCCTTGTCCTTTTAAGCCCCGCGCGACACAGATTCGGAGTCAAACAATAAAAAATCAATTTTGTCTCATTAGCTCTCCTATACCAATTAACGTAGTCTTTAATCTTATAATATGCGTTTTTGATAAGGACACGTTTGGTGTATGTTTTGAACTTTCCGTCGCTAAGTTCTGTAACCGACTTTGGCAACTTTACATACCAAGACGTCAGACGCCCGAAAATCTCACAACCAGACTTACCAAGGGGTATGGTATTACCCAGTAACTGGGTTGTGGATATCAGATAGGCAGTCGCTCCATGTAAAATACTGGTATTCAGCTGCATCCAGTTACACTAGAAGCCGACACCAACGTGGTTGGGAAAAGGCAGGCAGATGATGATGACGGTGATGATGATAGATAATTTTCAGGCGTGTACGACCAGCCGGTCTATACTTTAAAAATCTCACCGTGATATATTAGGACCTTGAAGTGACCTGTCATTCCACCTGATGCAAGGATTGACATTATTAAGGGTCGGGTAATCGCCTTTGACCTTGGCCATACAAATACGCAGCACCGAGGTTTCGTTTCATAGGGAATATTTATTTTTAGTAACGAAAATATAATAATAATAGGTCCTGGAGTGGAGACCGCGTATCAGCAAGCGCAGTGTGCGACGCCTCCCAGCTAGATGGACCGACGACCTTAAAAAGGTGGCTGGGACAGACTGGATGCGTAAGGCGGAGGACAGGGTGTTGTGGCGCAGCCTGGGAGAGGCCTATGTCCAGCAGTGGACTGTTATAGGCAGTTGATTGATTGATTGAACGAAAATATGAATATTTTTCTATAAAATCACAGATATAATTATAGATAATAAAATAGTCTGTTCATACAAAAAATAAATCATGAAAATATCATGTAGTTTGAAAGTAATATCGGTTTTTGTGCTTTGGGTAGACATTACTTCCTGAATTTATTTCATAAAGTATTTTACTACAATACTTAAATATTCACATATAGAATTGATGTGTATGCATGCAAGCCGACCATTGTATCACCCCTTGTAAAATTTCAGCATTTGTATCTGTAGTTTTTATGGTGTACATTCTATTCTATTCTAGTTTAACATACATTGGCATAACTTACTTGCATTATATGAAGGCGTAATAACAGTTTTAAAAGTCACTAAAATCATATATCTGCGCCTTAACAGCTCACTCCACCTTAGTTTTCATGGTGAGATTTCTAAACAATAGGTCGGATGATGCCTTGAACTCTATGAACGTAAACGAAACAAAAGGAGCACCTACATATGTCTATGGATCGTAGCAGATGTCGTTCTTTAGTTTCTGCCTACTCCTTTGGGGAAAAGGCGTGAGCTTATGTATATTAATAACTATATCAGTCTTTAATTATTAACCCAATCAATTCTATTTTCAGTGCGCAAATCATCATGGGCAAAGGATTATTCGGTGCTTTTCATCGACAACCCTGTGGGCGCTGGTTACAGCTTCACAGACAGCCCTAAAGGGTTCATACAAGACATGGCCACGGTAAGGACCTTGTACGCTACCTTATTAAGGCAATAGGGGCAATTTCTAAATGTCAATCGGTCATAAAACTATGTAGTCTACGATTTATTAAATTGTTTGCATAAATTTTATGGCAAAAATTAACTTGCAAAAGTTATGTTTAACGGTTAAGTCGCAACATAAAAGAGGTACCAAGGTACTTATTCACCGGGGTCGCGGGAAGGTACAAAAGGGTTACCGAGGCCCCTGGCAACACAGGCAACGGTAGGAATACGGGTGGGTTTTAGTCAGTAAGAGTCTGACACACCCTCCCGCTCCGCCCAGAGCGGGAGAAGTTATTTGATGATTTCCCACCCAAAGAAAAAAAAAGGTACTTTACAAATCACAATTTAAGTACTAAGAATAAAATCCGTATTATGAGTTTTTTTTTAGCTTTATGCAATTTAATTTGTAATTCAGAAATTCAGGTTTTTTAGTAAGTAATAAGTTCATTAACTAATTGGTAGTTCAATTAAAACGAAAGGAAATCTAACCAAGTTATCTATCGCGTGTCGATCAATCAATATAAATAAGTATTCTCACGTAAATCATTTACATTTAGTAGTTTAGTTTAATATTTATTAAAATTTAATAATATCAATTAAGTATAGAGTTAACACTGGACGGATGAAATGGCAGCAGGTCACGGGAACAATCTGCGACTCCCGGGAAGATATGTATATAAAACAATGGTAAGACCTGCTGTCTTGTATGGATGAGAATGTTGGGCCACAAAAGGGATGAGTGAAAGGCAATTGCATGCAGCTAAGATGAGAATGCTAAGAGCGATGTGTGGTGTGACACGAAGGCGCGTTTAAAAAACGTGGTGTGCACAGGCCCTAAGATGTATACCCATGTCTAATTTCAGTTTTCTAGTATAAAGAGTCAGACAAGCAGACGGACATGGCGAAACTACAAGGGTTCTTTGTTGATAAGGAACTATCAAAATGATGAATGATAATTTAATTACCTTTTTTAACGTAATACTTAATGAATGTACGGTCCAAGTGAACGCGGTTTTAAACAAATTTAAAACGGGTTTTAAACCACGGATTTTGGTTTAAAACGGTTAGTTTACAACTCTAAACATGACCCTTCACGAAGCCGTCATCTACGCATTCTGGTACACATCAACGTAAGTAACTTTGTGCAAAAATAATAGCTGGGTAACGTCTTGTATTTTTGGTGTGAAAATTCGCTGTTTACGGCAGTGTGCAACATAACGCACGCATAACATTGTGTTTATGGGTGCATGCAAACAACGGTATACAGAGTGCGTGGGAGTATTAAAAGTTAAGTTATAATATTTAAAACTTGTTTTCGTAAAAAAAACAAAAAGAAGTTGGAACTTTAGAATAGAATAGAATATTGATTTATTTGCTCAGAATGTAGGTATTTAAAATAAGGTGGTTACAATAATATTGAAGAATCCTTGTACATTCTACCATATTGGCATGCAAACATTGATGCAGTTCATCATCAAACATACAAAAACAACTAAAATGTATCAGCTAGAAAGTCCGATACGGACTTTGACTTTCAATATCTCCGTAACCAGAAGGTTCCCAGGGGGGTTACCGTCACCTCATATATCAGTATTATTATAATATTACTTCACAGTGGGAAAGTGATAGAGCTATACAGGACTTATAGCTCCATCTCTTTCTCACGCTAAGTAATATTGAAATAATACTGCTATAAGAGGTGATGGTTACCCCCCAGGTATGATCTTAATAATGCGAAAAACAAGTGACTCTCGGCTTCGTTAATGGTATTTTTACTCCTGTTATATTGTTTTCCTTTCTGTCCATGTTCCTTGGGGTAAGAGCTTACGATCATTCTCCCCGTCACTGCCTATCAGCCAATCAACAACTCGCCAATAATGTTATGTCATGTAAGGAATTGTAAAAGTATGCTAAGTACACTGCTACGAGTATATTTTGGCTCTCGAATAACTTTGACAGGGGGGCGCTGCTGGTAAACATTTTGTGCAATTGTTTGTAAAATATTTTGTAAAAACAAGATGGCCGCGTTAGTTCCGATTTTGGCCACGCGCCAAATGAACCTTGAAGCGCTATAATTAACTTTTGTTGCTGACTACATTCTCGTTTTTGCCAGGAGTTCAATGAAGTGTGTCGCAAAACTTCCGCGTATGTAGTAAAGTTAGTATTTTCAACAGAGCTTCTGTTTTGAAACTACTTGAATATTGATGGTTTTTTACTCTCAAGAAGTGTTGATATTTATTTAATTTGTATAAATGAATATACATAACGTCTACATCAGTGGCCACGTTAGAAGGACATTCGATTCTTATGAAACGTAGGTGTGTTAATGTAGGGACGTATAGGAAGTGCGTTGATCGTATACAAGGTGTCGTTTTGCATCCTCGTCAAACAAGAGGCTGCTATGAAAAACATATATCATCAAATAAAATTACGATACCTGCTCAACAGTTAATACATACTTGTTTTTTTAGTTATTTAAGTTTGACAGTATTTTAGACATATATATGTATATAATACATCACTTTCACAGAACAGAATCACCCCGTTGCGTATGCGGTAGTGTGTGTGTAAAAGGGCAATTACAGTGCGGTATCACACGATTGCCGATTTCCAAAAAGTAGAAAAAAAACTTCTTATTTTATTATTAAATCGTATCGAGAATCATTAGCATAGTTACCTCCTTGAATTTGACGAAGATGCAAAACGACACCTTGTATAACGGCAACAGACAAATTTGATAAAGTATCACCTGCGCAATTGCGTAATACACGTAATGACAATTGGTCGCAATCGGTTTCATTTTGACAGTTCACCAAAGTTCATTGAGTTATTTACGTTGTTGAGCAGACGAAGTTTTCAAACCTATGAAGCAATGGATTAGCAGGGATCCTGCCGTTTTGCCGAAAAGATTTTGCCAAAATTTCACTACCCAAACAAATTTAAGCAACCTTTTTTTATACCAATGCAATGTTTGGAATGATTTTAGTACGCACATTTTCATTTGTAAATTTTTTACTTGGCAGAATATTATCAAGGATAATGTCATTTAGGCAGTTGGTCTTTAATCAAATGATTTATTACAGCAAATCATCTTTAGACAATAAACCTAAGTAGTTAGAGTAGGTTAATTATTTTAAATAATGGTTAGGTTAGGTTAGGTTAAAACTGTGACCTCCTACGCACGAGCCGAGCGAGCGAAGCGAGCGGTGCCGCGGCAGCGGCCGGCGAGTGGCAGAAACGAATAGATTATAATATAGAAAAAAGAACCGAATTAGTTAGACGAGGTAGAAATTTTATTTTGCGAAAAATGAATAAATGTGAAAAAAAAATTATAAAAGTACTAGTTGGTAAACAAGTTATTGTTTAAACGTTTGCTTGCCAAACATTAGGTTTGCGTTACAATTATTTGTGAAGAGATTATTTGCTAAGTAATAATTTGGCAAATGAATTATGCGGAAAATTGTTTGGGAAGTGATAATTTAGCAATTTCTTTTCGATGAAACAAGGGAGACCCGGATTAGCAATATCCTTCAAAACTCTCGGATTGTGATTCAAAGTGTGTTATGCAATTAGGTTGCAGAATTAACTATTACTATCAGATCAACACTTACTTGGTTTATTTTTTCATACATAATCATCATAATCATCTGCCTGCCTTTTCCCAACCATGTTGGGGTCGGTTTCCAGTCTAACCGGATTCAGCTGAATACCAGTATTTTACATGGAGCGACTGCCTACCTGACCTCCACAACCCAGTTACTGGGTAACACGATACCCCTTGGTAAAAAGGATTGTCAGAGTTTCGTGCTTCCGACTACCCGTAACGACTGTAAAGATCTACAAATAACAGCCGGGAACAACGACTTTTTTTTTTTTTTTTGAGGTTGGGAAATCATCAAATAACTTCTCCCGCTCTGGGCGGAGCGGGAGGGTGTGTCAGACTCTTACTGACTAAAACCCACCCGTATTCCTTCCTGTTGCCTGTGTTGCGGGGGCCTCGGTGACCCATAAGTACCTTCCCGCGACCCCGGCAGGCATCGGCCCTAGTGGACCCCTACTTTGTGCTGACGACATCTCATTGAGGCGCGCGTGGAATACGACGCGCCGTCGACCCGGGCCTGGTCCTTACCGGACAGTGAGCTACCCATTGCTCACCGTCCGCAAGCCCGCGCCTACGGTGGCCGGAAATCCGCCCGGGATTCCCGACGCCCTGGGCGTCTCCTGCGGCGGCTAGGGGCGAGAGGGCGCGAAACTTGCCTTTCCCTCAACCGTCCCGCCTCCTCCTTAGCGAGCATTACTGCTTCGGGGACCAACGACTTAACGTGCTTTCCGAGGCACGGAGGGTATTGGTATGTAAAGATGTTTACCCATACACGGACGAACCGCGGCAAGCGTAGCTTAACATGATCGATCGACCCGTGCGGCTGTTATTACTTAGCCACAAGCCCCTTACCTATATAGCCATATATATACACATATAAACAGACAACAAGAACGAAAGAACCGAAAAAAAATACGTAGGCACAAAAGTAAATTTTCCCGTCACGTTTTCTATAACTGTGCCTATATAGGCACACTACCCATCACAAATAATTTCTAGGGCACTTATCAAGACAGCTGGCCTTAAAAATACCTTATACAAATACCATAAAGGCTTCAGCAGACTGGGACGATATCGCGGGCGCGACAGGCAGCAATATGCCTGTCGCGCCCGTGATATCGCCCCAGTGTGCCCCTGCCAGGTAAATGGTTGATTGGGATACGTCGAAAAATTCACGGCAATAGCATAAATGTATTATTAACGAGTAATAGTCGACTAACTTAAATTTGCAGTTGGAATGTATGGTAGAACATGTGTTTCAACTACAATGTTAAGTTTGTTCTTGGGAAAATCCCAACTATCCCTTTAAAGTGCGTATCTTAGGTTACTAGTTTATTGACTGAGAAATGAAATAATATTTATTTTTATAACTTATTAATTTGTCATTCACATCATAATGAATAAGTTTAGGTAGTTTCAAAACTGCACAATATCAACAGTAGGTAGTTAATAAATATCACGAACTTGAGATTTATGCAAAAACAGCTAGATTTTCCTACACCAAGATCACGATTTCACAACAGACATATATCTACAAAATATACGTAATCTGTCTACCTTGAAATATTTTGTAGAAGCGTGTGCTTTTCGGTTAGGATATGATAGGTAAATTCAATTTTGTGTTAAAAATAAAATCATGACTTCAGTCTGCCCGGGCCCGGTTGATGACAGACAATAGATAGATAGATAGATGGATTGAGTCAATTTGATTTACTCACTATACTGATACAGTGTATCCATTTTTTGATGACTGTACTTAGCAACGACTAATGACGGAGTGCCGAGATGGGAATTTTTCGTAAAGATGATAAATTAATTCATGGGTGCCGATATGGGACTTAACCAATAAAACATTTATTCAGATAACACAAAAGACATAGCACAACACACAATGGCACAATTCATGGATAAAAAATTACAGGACTATATATAAAAACAAAGTGCCAATAGGTATACAAAAAAAAAAACATGCTTAAAGAAATAGAGTGACATTTTGTCATACTTCAATTAATTATCGAACAAGGTGCGGTGTGCGTCTCAAGGTTGCACCAAACGGGAGTCCAGCTAAGCATATGTCAGGCAAATATAACTGACGCTGTGATTCTGCTGGATCCCTGCAGTGACGTACGGCTCGCCCCCTTTAAAATAGGACTAAAATATAATTCTTGAAATGTGGTTGTACTAACTATACACCGTCGCCTAACCCCTTGGGAAATACATGCGTGATGTATGATGTGTAACATACTCTGGGGCCATTTCCTAGTAAATAATACCAGCCTAACATTGTCCCCCTGAAAGTTAAAAGCCTCTTCACACGCAGAGAAAGCACGAGCGTTGATCACCATACAGCACGCTTGAACATCAAAATCAAAAGTTATTTAATCAAACTAGGCTGAGAATCAGCTCTTTTCGAACGTCAAATTACATAAGACAGTCCCCCAAAAACGCCCACCCTTCACCACTTCCTAGTGCTTTAGCTGAGAAGAAGTGGCGCAACAAACTCCCCAGCAGTACAGCTGTCTTTTCAGTTAGAACAAACTTGAACTTGCTCAAGATGGATTGACGTTTTCAGACTTATATTAATTACTAGCGTTTGCGAGTTTTCGCCCGCGTAAAGGGCGGATATTATCCCACAGAAACTTATATCTACTACCGGGATTCAAAGTATCATATGTTCCAACCCAGGTCATGGTCTATCCGTGTGGCAATTTCATCCAAATCCGTTCAACTGTTTAAGCGTGAAAGCATAACAAACAAGCAAACTCACTTTTGCACTTATAATATTCGTTAGGAGAACTCCAGCAGGCTTAGCATGACGCTTTGTATTTCTTCGAAGAATAGACACGGCTCTTTCTATACAACGTGACATTTCGTTTCTCCATTTTTGACATCTGACCGTAGAAATCCTTCTACATAAAAAAGGACCTAGACAAAGATCGTTAGAAACGAAGGACAAAATTACAGATTGTAGAAGGATTTCTAGACACGAAATGTCACTTTGTATAGAAAGAGCCGTGTCTATTCTTCGAAGAAATACAAAGCGTCATGCTAAGCCTGCAGGTTACCTTACGATGTGTCTTCACCGATGTCAGTGATGTCCAAATAATCTTGGAAAGTACATCGATATTATTTGAAAGAGTCACATTGGTACTTGCCCCGGTTTGAGCTTTCTAATATACCAAAACGTTCAATGTTTCAGTGTTCAAGCCACCTATACAATGCTCTGAGGCAGTTCCGGCTGGTTTTCCCCGAAGTCAGCAAGGCTCCTCTGTACATAGCTGGAGAATCCTACGCAGGCCGCTACCTACCCGCTCTCGGCGTGAAGATACTGGAGCAAGACCATAGCATCGGTGTCCTGGATGTCAATTTACAGGTACAAAGTTATTTTTAGTTTATGAACTTAAATCAGTAGATACAGTCAACTGCACATTAGTGGTAACATTACAACGCCTCAATGTCGTAGCAGAAAGGGTAATTTTCGTAGTGCAAGTATTATCACTGATGTGCGAGTTGGTTGATTGTTCCTGATAGATCGCGTCGTTCAAGCGCGTCTGCTGAGCGCGAGGTGAGGTTTGGGAGCCGCTCTATTCTCCAAAAAAACTCACCGTGAGAACATAAGTGAAGTGAGCTTGAAGTGATTTATCAATATTGCCAATGCCAGGCATCAGGTGGAATGACAGCTCACTTCAAAGACAAAGACAAAGATTCATTTGCAGAGAAATATGGTTACAAAAGTTCTTACATTGGTAGTATAATAATGCTTGTTATGTAATCATAACACAATGACATGCAAATTGTTGGTGTACAATTATATAATTATAGTTATAACTGAAGGAATTATTTTATAGTATAGAAGGAATTCTCAATTTACTAACTGAGTAAAGCCCCTCTGAAGCGGACCATTGGAAGATCTTTAATTTGGTTAGGAATCTTGTTATAAATCAGAATACACATAGGATAGCAACTTCGCCCATACAGTTCCGTTTTCATTCTAGGAATAATAATTGATCGATCCTAATAGATTAATATCTATTAGGATCGTTCAAGCTATTTTCATGTTGAAATTTTTGCAAAATAGACCGGTTGGTGTCAGTGTCTAATTTGGTTGTCCATTATGAATTTCTCAGTAGCGGCTAGGAGTCTGGATTTGTGCCCGATAAAAGGCAATACTGGTGAAATGTTCCATATGCCTGGTGGTCTATACATTTCGGCCGGGTTCCCTACTTGATTTGGAAAGTTGATGATTCAATTTTTATTATATCGAACACGGTGTGTCGATAATTCAGTTGTACGATGTTTTATTCCATCGATGCTTTATTGGTGCGATGTAACGTTTGTGCGAAAATTCCTGTTACGAAAAACCCTACAACGATTGCTCATTAGTTCGGTAATTTATTAGTTCGAAAGTATGTCGGTTCGAAACGCCTACTGTTGTCCGTGACATTTAATTAATAATCTTATGTTGCATTATAGACGTTAAGGAAATACATTAAATACCATACATATCTTCACGTCAACTTTCCTAAATTGAGGAAGACAGGTAACAAATCCACCACGTTTTGCTTCCGTACTGGGCGAGGATTAAAAAAACTTAGAATGCCCCAGTTGTTTTCTTTTCCGAGCTTATTTTTTTTGGGTGGGAAATCAACAAATAACTTTTCCCGCTCTGGGCGAAGCGGGAGGGTGTGTCAGACTCTTACTGACTAAAACCCACCCGTATTCGTTCCGTTGCCTGTGTTACCAGGGGCCTCGGTGACCCTTTAGTACCTTCCCGGGACCCCGTTCTTTTCCGTGCATATCGAAATAGACGATTGAGGTATGGCAGTTTTTGAAGGTATCAGGCGATTTGCTAGCAACCGGTCACTGATATTGTCTACGTTATCTTTGGCCCATGCCACAGCTAAACGTGGTGAATTTGTTACCTGTCTTCCTCAATTTAGGAAAGCTGACGTGAAGATATGTATGGTATTTAATTAATGTATTTCCTTAACATCTATAATGCAACATAAGGTTATTAATTAAATGTCACGGACAACAGTAGGCGTTTCGAACCGACATACTTTCGAACTAATAAATTACCGAACTAATGAGCAATCGTTGTAGGGATTTTCGTAACATGAATTTTCGCACAAACGTTACATCGCACCAATAAAGCATCGATGGAAAAAAACATCGTACAACTGAATTATCGACACACCGTGTTCGATATAATAAAAATCGAATCATCAACTTTCGAAATCAAGTAGAGAACCCATTTCGGCCTACCCCTTCGGGTAAATCATCAAAACCGCTCTCCAAATTATATTTCATTGGAAATGTGACTATTACATGAAATTAAACATGACGTGGAAATGTGGGATACATTTTAAAAGCATATTTTATAAAAACAATTTCAAAATCCAATTCCAAGGGCTGTTGACGCACATAGCAAAGTTCATACATAATGTAAAAAATGGGAAATAGGTAGCGTAGGTACCCTAAAACACCCTAGAAAAACAATAAAAAAATATCCCAAAGGGGCGAGACTTACAAATCACAAATATTCAATCAGTCCGATACCGACAGAGATAAATACTAATTCTCACGGGCTCGATAGATGGCGTTGTACCTTCGTGACGGTTTTTCGAAACGCGGGTTTCGCCAAACCCCGCGAAAAAATTGTGAGATTCGTTCACAATGGTGCCGATTCCCTTGTTCACAAACTAAACTAAATTTATGTTCAGTGCATCTTTTTCTTTCTATTTCATTAAGAAAAGGACAGAAGATACATTTTAGTTTAGTCCTGTCAAATTAATCAGCGTCTGTCACTACTCCATACAAGTTTAGACGTGATTAAAAACTTGCCTACTAAAATTACGTCAATTTACGTCAAGCGCTGATTAATTTTTGTGAGCAAGGGAATCGGCACCAATTTCGACTTCGTCGGAGCACGCCTCACGGACTTTTCGTCAGTGCGGCCTGGTACCGGTTAAACAATGAAAACTAGTTGGCGAATTTTT
Organism: Atethmia centrago; assembly: GCA_905333075.3. Taxonomy (NCBI): domain Eukaryota; kingdom Metazoa; phylum Arthropoda; class Insecta; order Lepidoptera; family Noctuidae; genus Atethmia; species Atethmia centrago. The sequence goes on from HG995375.1 coordinate 7,711,923, forward strand.
CATGAGTTGTAAACTTACAAATGTGTACAACCGAGAAAACTTTGTACTTATTGCGTCCTCTATACCTATAGGTACGTAGTATATTATCTGTGCAATACAATATTTATTTTTTGACTAGCAATTACTTTTATAGGGTTAGATCTTAGGGGAGTTTAGAAGATCTAAAGTCTCGTTATTAAGTCTTATTGCCCTTAGCTTTCCGTTTAATAAATAGCTGGGACGCGTCGCTAATAAAATCTTTTTAATTAAATAAAAGAACACGTTATGCTCGTAAGACTCTCGCACAGCCCAAACAGAGTCAAACTTAATGGCGGCTCTGAAGTGCGCTATTCGCTGCGCAGTACCTCACCCCTCACCCCCGCTGAATTCGTTACTGCGCAGAGACTCACCTCATGTTCCGAGCCGCCATAAAGTTTGAATCGGGCTGTAGGTACCTAGTTGTAGTTTATAACGAAGGTGTATACTAAGAAAGGATTATGCTAAAATGAACCTTGACCCTGGGTGAAAAGGTTCGTTTAGATATATGAAAAATGTTATTCCTTGGGTATTATATAAACTTGTACCTACATATAGATACTCGGCTAGATATATTTTATTTTAGACCGAGTTCTTGGGGTGCTGCCCGGTAATTGCGTAACACACTATCACTAGCATTGATGTGAAATCATCAAATAACTTCTCCCGCTCTGGGCGGAGCGGGAGGGTGTGTCAGACTCTTACTGACTAAAACCCACCCATATTCCTTACGTTGCCTGTGTTGCGGGGGCCTCGGTGACCCATTAGTACCTTCCCGCGACACTATCAGTAGCAATGGGGTGTCATTTTGACAGTTCATCAACATTCATTGCGTTACTTACGGTGTTGAGCAGATAAATTTTTTGCACATATGAAGCAATGAATTAGCAATATACTTCAAAATCATAAGTAAGGATTGATAGTGTGTGCGGTGCAATTAGGGTGCGGCTTTAGAACCTCAAGTCGGGCAGTATTTTTTATCAGGACTTTCGCCGATCTGTGCCCGCTTATAGCAATAGGCTTCTCCTTTACATGGGACTTATACATTTGTAACTGGCGAAATGAGCAATATATCTTTGCGTACAGGGAGCTCAAGCGTGATGTGATGTGTCAGTCAATATTAAAATAGATCTACTCAGCTAGTACTCCATTATTAAATGTTGTCCGGGACCCCATGGTCCCGAGATATGTAAGGATAATAATAATAATACAGTTTATTTCTCTCATCAAGGTACATTGTTACAGTAGTTTGTATTTACAAACTTCGTGAGAGCTGGAGTCTGAACTAGGTTCGGGACCTGTATGACAGATCTCCAGGCTCACCCCCTTTGAACATTTATCACATTTAGCGGCGTCTTGATACAGTTTATTCATATTACTATTAACAAACAGTTTAGATAGAGAGGTAAAATTTTACTATAATAAATGGTGGTTCTAATTATTGTGAAGTGTAATGTAAGGTGATGTTATTGTAGTATTTTGTGAGTAGTGTAGTGTGGGAATGTGTGAGGGTGTTGTGTGTATGTGAATGTAAGTCCTGTATGAGAGTTTGTGTGTATACTATAGTATAAACTGCACTTCACTACTGTAGTACTAAATCAGTCTGCTTATACATTTTTAAAATGCCATTAAATAGAGGTTAAATACACTGACACCACACTTTAAATAACGGAAAATAAATAACAGGCAATCTCATCATAAGTCAATTGACGCAAATGATCGACGAAATCTACACTAATAAAATAGTAACGAAGTCTACCCTGTACATTGAATATTTTGATAAGTAATTGCTACGAGGTGTGGAAACGAGTCCGCTTGTCTGTTTGGCTGGATTTATGTTCCGGATGATATGTTATATGCACAAAGATAGTTTATAACTTTTTTTTCCGTGGGGAAATCCTCACGGATAAGGGTTTCCCGTCTGGGAAGAACGGAGGGTTATGTCGGACTCCTACAGACTAAAACCTCACTCTTCCCTCTAGTACAGCGTTGCACAGATCGCGGCTCGCTGTCGGTACGCGGGCGGCCCGCCAACAAATTAAAAAAATGCGGAAAATAACAGAAAATTATAAAATAAACGTTGACAATACCTAATTACCTACATTTTATGCATGTGTTGCGACCTTGCGATCGGAACTATTCGCTTAGCACTTGGGTGAGTTCGGGTGAGAGGGCTCTAGCGCGGCGCGCACAAACATTGTCACGGCAATAACGAATGCAACAAACTAAATATTGTAAGTTTTACAAAAAAGTACCTAATTAAATTCTTTTAAAACGTTTACCCATTTATTTTTCTTTGGGCACATTAAAGGCGACTTTGGCTCATAATATGCCCGAGTGGTATTCTCTATAAATCTGTGCACCCCTGCTCTAGTACCATGAGTCGGGGTCCCGGGAGATACTTGTACTTTCACCGCACCTCCAACTGGTAGACAGTTTGTAACCTGGACTAACATATAGGGTACTTTTAATCCTGGTATTAAGTTCCCGTGGGATATTTTCCGATAAAGGTTGTCTGTATAAGATAGCTTTTAGCGATAAGACCGCCCAATTTGTCACCCTTTGTAAAATTTCAACATTTTTATCTGTAATTTTTATGGTGTACATAATAAAGAGTATTCGGTTATATTCACGCTGTATTAAGTTCCCGTTGGATATTTATCGACATCCACGCGGTATTAACCTCCCGTGGGATATTTTCCGACATCCACGCTGTATTAAGTTCCCGTGGGATATTTTCCGACACCCACGCGGTATTAAGTTCCCGTGGGATATTTTCCGATATCCACGCGTTATTAAGTTCCCGTACGTAGGACATCTCCGATATCCACACGGTATTAAGTTCCCGTAGGATATTTTCCGACATCCACGCGGTATTAAGTTCCCGTGGGATATATTCCGACATCCACGCAGGCGGAGCCGCGGGCAAGAGCTAGTGATTTATATAACAAGTAATTGACAAGGTCATTATTTTGAGGTTGCCATCCGTGAAATCGGCCTTGACTCAGTGCAAAAATATTTGCGATGTGGTCAGCGGTCATGGCAGCATTAAAATTCGATGAATGAAATTATATTTTAAACTTTTGAAATGATTAAATTGGGCAGCTGTTGCTTTTCGAATTTAACTAAATTCGTGTTTTGTATACCTTTTTAGGATTCCGTAGTAAGGGCTCTCACACAAAACTACGATGCGATGCGATACGACGCCGCATCGAATAAAATATCATAATAAAATGACATCGAGCTCGCAGATTTTTGCGATGCGATGCGAATTCGCAGTTTTGTGTAGGAGCCCTAAACAAGGAACCCTTATAGTTTCGCAATGTCCGTCTGTCAGTCTGTCTGTCCCGGGCTTAGCTCAGAAACTCTTAGTACTAGAAAGCTGTAATTTAGGGTAGGTGTACATATTAATCACCCTGCTAAAGTGGTAAAATAAAATCTTGTTTTTTGTAGGGTACCTCCCTTGCACTTAGTGAGGATGATATTTTTTTTCTCGTGTATCCCATGGGGTGGGATATCTTTATATCGTTGAATAGGCCGTTCAAAATTTGTGCAATATTTTTGTTAGGGAACTAGTAGTCGTCCAACTTACATTTGCAGTTGGAGAATTGACCGTGTCATATATCGATGTATAGGAGAACATGTTTTCAATTACAATGTTAAGTTTGTTTTTGGGATAAATTCATGCCAACCTCCGACCCGGGGCGCGGCAGACGGGTCCGTCGGTCTTTATTTTATTCATATATTTCTTACCGACTTAAACCATTTAGTGTTCTTCAACTACCTTTGGCCGGGGTCAGTGCGCATCCGTTCACCAATTTAAAAACACAGAAGAATTAATTGAAACTTGCAAGTCTCCGCGATATATTCGAAACTTTTTATGCTCTTCGACTTCAATACATCGTTAAGCTTATACAAAAAATATGTATTGTGAATCTTGCGGTATTTCCTCGTAGCGATGCTTAGAAAGTACATCCTACATAACACATACCTATATGTTTTAAGTAGTAAGTATCTAGTGTTAAGTATGTCATTAAATCTCGCAGCTGTCTAATTTTAGTGGTTAATCAAATAACAAATATGACTACAACAACAACAAAAAATATGATTACAGCATAAATAAAAACAAAAAAAAAGCAAATATGTCTACAGCATATGGATGAAATTTATAGTAATATTTTTACATAATTGACATTTACTCATGATTACGTCTTTATTTATATTTATTAAATAATTCCCTTCTACTCGTCTATCAATGATCACAAATACTTGTAAACTACTAGAAGCTAATAAGTTCAAAACGAAAAGTTATGTAAACCTGTTACACTGGTTAATATCCACATTTTTTCGCTTTTAAAATATCGATAGGTACCTCTTTCAATGATTACTTAATAAGATTTTCCGATAAAGTAATTTTAGTTATGTTTTGAATAGTCTTGATAACCGTTTCGATTAAAACTGATTAGTATGCAATTAACATAATTACACAGAAGTACATTACACACATACATACATTATATTTTTTTTTAATAAAAAAATATTAGACACGTATTTCTTGCTTTGTCATATTAATAAAAAATACTTAGATTAAAGTTGGGGAGGGGGGCTCGCTACGTCACAATTCGGTATTAAATCTAGCATGGCGAGACGTCATGTCATCTCACCGACCCCGATGACCCCATTACCCTCCGCCAGGAAAGCAGTAGGGCCACGAGTACAGTGCACAAAACACACAGACCGACCTTCTGACCTCGCCCCCGACCCTTGCTCGACGAAGTGCCAGCCCACGCCGTAGCAGTTATGATCCAGCCTGTCCCACCTTGCTATCCTCCTCCAGCGACGCCCTAAGCCTAGGTTCGTACCCCACAGGGGGTGCCCTTACCGTGCAGTCGCTTAGTAATGTAAGAAATTCGCCCCTGGCTGGACGCTTTGAGTTCTCTTAAGGCAAACACAGGATAGTCCGGTTAAGTAGTCACGACCTCTCAAGGTCAACTACGAGATGCCATTCTCTAAAAAAAAAAAACGGCGTATCACATTTTAAGTCAATGTATAGCCGTAATCTTTTGATTACGTAAAAAAAGAAAAAACACGCGTCCATTATCGTAATCGAATATTTACCTCTCGGGCAAAAAAAAATTGTCATCATCTCTATTGATGTTAAATGATAGGTATTTATTTGGTGAAGGTGAAGGAAAACGTCGTGAGGAAACCGGCATGTCCTAGAACCAAAAATTCGAAGACATGTGACATCTACCAACCCGCACTGGGCCCGCGTGGTGGATTACGGCCCGCTCCCTCTCGAAGAGAGGAGGCCTTTTCTCAGCAGTGAGAACATTATAGGCTGATTATGTGTGATATTTATTTCTGAAAATTAGTAAAAAAAAAACACCTTTATTCGTCAAAAATAACTTGTTTTAAAACTAGATAAGTTCGGTGTTTCTTATCCGACTACTTTGAGAACAAAGACCGAAACAAACTCAAAGGTCTCTTTTAAAATCCAGACATAGTTAATCTTGGTCAGGCCAGAGATAGTGTTTTGAGGAATGAACCATGCAAAATTGAGTGGACCTGTCCAGTCAGTGCACGCATTTGTCAGTAATCGTGTAGCTCAACTGAGGAAACATCGTGAGGAAACCGGCATGTTCTAGAACCCAAGAATTCGAAGACATGTGACATCTACCAACCCGCACTGGGCCCGCGTGGTAGATTACGGCCCACTCCCTCTCACAGAGAGGAGGCCTGTGTCCCAGCAGTGGGAACATTATAGGCTGATTATGTGTGTAGCTCAACTCAGAACTTAAAGAGCTCAACGATTCGACAAACAATACCAAAGAAAAGACATTTGGGTCATCATCTGCCTAGCCTTTTCCCGACTACGTTGGGGTCGGCTTCCAGTCTAACCGGATGCAGCTGAATACCAGTATTTTACATGGAGCGACTGCCTATCTGACCTCCACAACCCAGTTACTGGGTAATACGATACCCCTTGGTAAGACTGGTTGTCAGACTTTCGGGCTTCTGACGTCCTTTCGGGCGTAACGACTGTAGAAGATTCACGAATGAAAGCCGGGACCAACGGCTTAACGTGCTTTCCGAGGCACGGAGGGGTCTCGGTATGTAAAGATGGTCACCCATCTACGGACCAACCGCGGCAAGCGTAGCTTAACCTGATCGATTGATCCGTGCGGCTGTTTTTATTTAGCCACAAGCCCCTATTTAGCCACAAGACATTTGGCTAGGCCGCATAAACACAAACTGCCAGATTATCATTAAAACTAACTGAGGGAAAATCGGCCATGTGCGTGTCAGACCACGCAGAATGAAGGGTTCCGTAGTTGGGATGAACTTTTCCCAAGAACTAACTGAACAGTACAGTTGAAAAATATTTTCTCCCACACATTCCAACTGCAAATGTCAGTTTGTAGCTACAATAATGGGAGATTTACTATGTTATTTTAAGACTTTAGACTTCTTAGAAGTTTACCTGTAATTTATAAGTATAGAACTATTTTCTGTATTTTTTTCAAAATTTTAGGCTCAGTAGTTTCCGAGATAAGGGTAATTTGCATCTTCTTGGTCAGGACGTGTGAGGACCATGCAGATTAATGTCCGTGATGATGTTTTGTGTGATGATTTGAGTGGACCTGTCCAGTCAGTGAACGCATTTGTCAGTAATCGTGTAGCTCAACTCTGTATTATCTTAAGTAACTTTACAACTATTTCTTTTAAAATTAAAAAACAAAATACTTAAGACCCTCACAGTAAGCCCTTTCATTTAATATGTCACACGGTACAGTGTGCATAACATTTTTTTTTATTTTCTTACTTGTGTCCCAAAATTTACCCCAGCTACGCCCCGCGGTTTGACCCGCATAAGCCTCGATCCCGTGGGAATATCGAGATAAATTGTATCCTATGTCCTAATGGTACCCATGTGTCAAGTATTATCCAAATTCGTTCAGCCGTTTCAGCGTGACAAACAAACAAACTCACTTACGCATTTATAACATTATTAGCTGCGCCCTACGGTTTCCGCATAAGTCTCGATCTCATGGGAATATCAGAATAAAAAGTATCCTATATCCTTATACAGGTCATGGTTTATCCATTTGCCAAATTTCATCCAAATCCGTTTAGCCGTTTGAGCGTGAAAGCGTAACATACAAACAAACTCACTTTCGCATTTATAATATTAGTTTTATTTATTTATTTAATACTATAAGCACACAAATGTACAGAGCGGACTTATTGCTACTTAAAAAATATCGTAATCTACTCGGAAATACAAACAAGGGTAGATATTCAGAAAACAGGAAACGAACTTTCCCATATTTATTAATTGACATAGCCTTCATACATCGGAACACCGGAAATTTATACATGACGTTTTTATGTCTGTTCAGTGTTATATGGAACTAGATTGTGACAGCGACTTCGTGCGCGTGATATTTCTTGTTCCCCGACTCACTGCGTCGCATTGCATCGCCCGCCCGCGCTATTACTTCGTTTTCGCTTAGCGTTTTTTCTGACTTTTTCTTTTTGCTCGGGTCCTAAGGGTCATAGAGTGATGTTAAATAGTCTATAACCTTCCTCAAGAATTGGGCTATCAAATGCAAAAATACAAACATATTCCCCGAAGGGTTAGGCAGAGGTATACCCCACATTTCGCCAGTTATGTTTAAGTCCCATGTAATAGGGGGCGAGCCTATTGTCATCAGCCGGGCACAAATCCAGACTCCGAGCTGCTACTGAGAAATTCCAGATGGAAAAACTCATATAACACTGCTCGACCCGGGATTAAACCCAGGACCTCTCTCAGTAGCGCTTACGGCCACTAGACCAACGAGGCAGTAATAATTATAAGTGCAAAAATATTTTTTCAAATCCGACTGGCAGTTCCCCCACATACAAACTTAAAAATCAAAATCAAAAGTCATTTATTCAAACTAGGCTGAAAATCAGCACTTTTCGAACGTCAAAGTTACATAAGACAGTCTCTCAAAAATGCCCGCCCTTCACCACTTCCTAGTGCTTTAGCTGGGAAGAAGAAGTGGCGGAACAAACTCCCCAGCAGCACATCTGCCTGTTTAGTTATATAAACTTGATTCTCAGTTTGGAAGAATGCGGTCACACACACAGACACGAAAAGCGACTTTAATTTCTAATAATATATGTATAGAATAATATGTATTAAGTTGTTCCATATATTTATTCACTCAAATAGAATATGTTGTAATGGCAGCTGCTGTGCTGATTGCCTTCATTATTGTTGACATTATTTTGATGACATTACTAACTTATTTGCCTAAATTACCTATTCAATACCTACTGATAGTGTATCTGGTTATCTAAACTGTCCACTCAAAACGTGAAACTGACTACTTGTATATGTCCATACTATGAGACTTAAATTCATACAACGCCATACGAAATTCCAGAATGAGCAATGTCACTGATGCTTTTATTTCTAATTTCCAGGGCATAATAATGGGGAACCCAGTGCTGAGTCGCGACAGCATAGCGGACTACAGCTCGATCTACTATCAGTGGGGCCTAATTGACAGCCAGGGTGTGCAGGCTGTCAAGCCGCTGCAGGAAGCCTACAATAAAGCCATACTTGCCGAAGACTCGGAATCTGCGACACTAGTAAGTATCTGGAATAATTAATATCGTGTAATGGTGCCAGCACCGCGACTTACGAGTAGGTCGTAGGTTCGAACCCTGACTGGCGCTTTGCTTGTAAATTATTTCAAGATCTCCACAGCTCTCGAAACGTTGAAGAAAAACATCGTGAGATAACCGGCATGTCTTATTAGAACTAAAAATTCGAAGACAAGTGACATCTACCAACCCGCACTGGGCTCTCACAGAGAGGAGGCCTGTATCCCAGCAGTGGGAACATTGTAGGCTGATTATGCTTGTGCTTAAAGAAGCATAAAACTAGAATTTGTTTTGTGGTAAGCGAACTTTCCTGAAGTGTGATTGGTGTCGTGCTAACGACGGCATTAGGCCTAGATTTACATAAGTACCATTTACAAATTGAGAGTTTCTTAAGAGATAGAGTAATATGCCGCATTTTGGATATGTTTGTCCAGCTATTCTTATCTCATTTCATTAATTTATAAAACAGATTTTCTTTAAATTTCCAGCTGCGCGAAGAACTGCTAAACAGGCTTGATGATATGTCGATGCAGCAGCAGACGTTCAACATCCTCGTTGACACCATATCCCACCTGGATGACTTCGTCAGCTACATTCGAAGACCTGAAGTGTCCGAGGCATTGCACGTTGGCAGCATTCAGTTCGCCTTTCACAATGGAACTGCTCATAAGAGGCTTACTCCTGACTTTCTGAGTGAAGTCCGGTCAAAAGTGGAGATGCTGCTCAATCATTACAGGATTCTTATTTATTGGTAAGAGCTTTGGTCTTTTATGGTTTTCTTTGCAGTAGTTTGGACTTCTTTATTCAAAATCAAAATCAAAAGTCATTTATTCAAACTAGGCTGAGAATCAGCACTTTTCGAATACTTTTCAAAATAACATAAATCAGTCGCCCAAAAACACCCGCCCTTCACCACTTCCTTCCTACTGCTTTAGCTGGGAAGAGGAAGTGGCGCAATAAACTCCCCAGCAGCACAGCTGTCTGTTCAGTTTTTAGGGTTCCATAGTAAACAAGGAACCCTTATAGTTTCGCCATGTCAGTCTGTCTGTCAGTCTGACCCCACTGTAGCTCAGAGGCGCTTAGAAACTAGAAAGCTGTTATTTGGCATAGGTATACATATTAATCATGCCGACAAAGTGCTGAAATAAAATCTTGAAAAAACTTTTATTTTAGCGTATCTCCCTTGCACGTAATGTGGGGATGATATTTTTTTTCTCGTCTACACCATGGTGTTGGATAGGCCGTTCAAAAATATTTCGGGTCTGTGAACACCACTTTTCCATTCAAGGATCCACTTGCGTAATATTAAGCATTAAAGTGCTAATTTTTGTTAGAGTCAAGTGTCCCAAGCCAGCTAAATGGTTGTTTATGGAAATGTGAAAAAATTCATGGCAGTAGTACATATACTTAAAGAAATTATAAGGAAAACTATCACGGCTAAGTAGGCTTTACAAGCCCCGCGCAACGCCAATTCGGTGTAAAACAATAGAAAATCAATTCTGTCTCATTAGCTGTCCTTGACCAATTAGATGAGATACGAATAAGTTAAATGAGCGTAGCCAACAGCGGGTAAACATTAATATGGAATAACTTAATCGTAGACAAAATTAGAGCACGCACACAATTTGGCAATCTTGATATAATTATTTCCGTAAACCCCTCAAACTGATGATCTTCTCAAGTCAGGATAATTATAATCGTTCACTTTTCTGATATAAATCGTTGATAACTTATTGCAGTCTTTGTCCAACAGTAAGACCCACTTTTACCACAAATCCATTTAATGCTATAAAACATCATTCTGTGTGTCATCTTCAAACGATTGACACAAATAGAACTGTATTTTATTTAAATTTGTCTAGCGCTAAATGTATTTAGTGATTTCTGGTGCAAGCTGGCCCGTTTGGGGTACTGGTGGGGCTGCCCCGTTTCTGTAGTGCGTCAAGGATGTTCGCAGATGCGCATGTAGATTGCTTTTACACAACAATGTGTAAAAGGTGCGCTTCCCTGGTGCGCAGGGTGTGGGGCGGCTCCAACAGTGTCTTAAGCATGGTTGGGAGTCGCCTGGACTGTGTATACGTGGGTCACTGTTGTGCCGTCTCTCATGGTATGTCGTAACAGTGACCAACCGTTATTTATTGTATTGTTTTCCTTGTTACCCGACTGCCCCAGAAGGAGGGTAATGTTTTTCGAGAGTATTTATGTATGTATGTATGTCTAATTCTTTGGCACGCTCTGTAGCCTAAACGGCTTGATGGATTTTAACATAAGAGGTGTCGCTAGATTCATCTTCATTGTGGGAGTGATATAGGCTATATAATATTTATATATTGCATCTGCTAATACAAAAAAAGGGAGGGAAATGTTTAAAAAAAAATTATAAGAATATTGATATCAAATCAAAGCTAGTAATGAGTCAATTCCATATATATATATTAATATAACCGTTCCGTGTGGTGTCGGGCGTAAAGAATAGCACCATCCCAATTCTTCCCGTGGGTGTCGTAAAAGGCGACTAAGGGACTTACTAGAGAATGGGCAGCAGCGTTCTCTATGCATTTTAACACCATACTGCGATCGCCAACCCGCCTGCCAAGCGTGGCGATTATGGCAAACCCTCCCAATATTGAGGGAGGTCTATGTCCAGCAGTGGACGTCTTTCGGCTGGAATGATGATGATGATGATTAATAAAACTATAAAGCTTGAAATAAAACAAATTATTAAAAAAAAACGAAAAACCCGACTGCAAAAACACATAACTGAAAAGAGAAAAACGAGCATTATAATGTATAGAATTTTGGTATCGCAGGCGAGGAGAAACCAATAACCTGAAATATGGTATAACTTTTGTTTGTCCTGCGATACCAAAATTCTATAGATTACTAGCTGACCCGGCAAACGTTGTTTTGCCATATAAATAATTTTTAAGTAATTTCTAGTATGAAAAATAGATGTTAGCCGATTCTCAGACCTACTCAATATGCTCACAAAATTTCATGAGAATCGGTCAAGCCGTTTCGGAGGAGTACGGGAACGAACATTGTGACACGAGAATTTTATATATATGCTCACAAAATTTCATGAGAATCGGGCAAGCCGTTTCGGAGGAGTACGGGAACGAACATTGTGACACGAGAATTTTATATATAAGATAATGCTTGTTTTTCTCTTTTCAGTTATGTGTTTTTGCAGTCGGGTTTTTCGTTTTTTTTAATAATTTGTTTTATTTTTGTGTAGTGTCTGCGCTTAGCATAGTCATATATACAAGGTGTTTTTTTTGATATCCCATAACTCTAGGGTATGAATGAGACCTTATCAAAGAATCAACTGGCATGTGAATTATTTTTCATTTATCTTCTTATATTGTTTCCATTTTTCATACAAAAAAAAATCGACAAGGTCACTGTTGTTAATAATAATATCTAAATAATAACAAATAATATTAATAAATAAATAAATAAATTTATTTTATTTTATTTATTTTATTAATGTAAAATACTCTTACGTATTTACGTAAAATATGACAACGTCGCATTTTATTAGCTTTAAATATGAATGATTGCTTTGAATGAAAATTAATTGATTGTATTTATCAATGAAACTTAGATACCGACACACATCGAGAGTCTAGTGTTAGTATTATGATATCTTCGAAACTATGCATTTTTGGACCACATATTCTAGGACTTTTTGTATTATTTTTACTTATAGAATATAAGCCCAGAGTTATGGGATATAAAAAAAAACAAGTTGTATAGTCTTGGTTACTCTAATAAAGAAAATATCTATTCTATTCTATTCTATTCTATTCAGAACATTAATGGTTTCTTTCAGTGGGCAGATGGACCTGACAGCTCCGTGCGTGCCCAACGCTAAAGATCGCAGGAAGCACTGGCACTGGAACAAGCGTGATCAGTTCCTGAACGCGTCGCGTACACCGTGGTGGTTTGACAACAGGGTCGCTGGGTAAGTTGTCACAGTCAAACATTATCTTTTTAATAGAAATAGTACCTAAGGGCGATTAGATATGACAAGATTGCTACTTTTAGTTGTCCACAAGACTGATTCACGAATTTTACTTCATAAGCGATAGAGTGGGAAATTTTGATACCGATAAACATAATATTTAAAGCTCTACGAGTAACAAAAAAGGAGGCCCAAATTTACAAGCTCATTATATAATTACTTAAAATTACATAACTCTGGAGCACAGTCCTATCATACTCTTTATATTTTCAGTTACGTGAAAAGCGGCGGCAGTCTCACCGAAGTCTTGGTACGAGGAGCAGGCCATCTAGTCCCAATGGACAAGCCAGCAGAAACCTTGGAACTGATCTCATACTTCATCAGGGGTTTAGACATGCCTTTACCACCTAACTACCACATCATGGCTCAAGATACAGGCGCGTACATGGATGACGACACCGAGGGCATTTCGAAAACTATACTGCAAATTCCTGGGGAACCACCTTCTGGGACCCAAACAGTGATGGTTGTTAGCATTGTCCTGAATGTACTGCTGCTTCTAGCTCTAGTCTGTGGCGTGGTCTATGGTCTGAGGTGGAAGAGACGGACAGATGCTTATTTATACAATAACGTTGACGAGACCAGTATTACTTCAACTATGTTCTAATGATGGAAGAGGATTGAATGTGTTCAGAACTGTTGTTACTCTGGTTGTGCCAGAATCGTTGAGCGGTTGTGTGTAGCATTTTTGGCTCAGTTCCTAAAATTTATTGACCAGTATTGGTTTGTGTTACGACTCTTGCTAGTGTTGCCATACAGATGCGTAGCTTCCACAGTGTAGCAGACTCTCAGATCCGTTTCTCGAATTAAAATGATAGGACAATTTTGTGTTAAGGTTCAATTGAAATGAAATCCATTACGCTTGAATTGAATGGCTTTTTAGGGTTCCGTAGTCAACAAAGAACCCTTATAGTTTCGTCATGTCCGTCTGTCTGTCTGTCTATCTGTGCGTGGCTTAGCTCAGAGACACTTAGTACTAGAAAGCTGTAATTTGGCATGGCTATACATATTAATCACGCCGACAAAGTGGTAAATTAATATACTGAAGAAAAATAATTGTGGGGAAAAAATATCATCCCCGCTTTACGTGAAATATAAAATAAATATCATTTCCGCGCGTAAACTGATATTTTATTTTCTCGCCCCTCCCATGGTGTGGGATATGTTTGGATAGGCCGTTCAAAAATATTGCGGGTCTGTGAAAACCATATTTCGATTCGATCCGTTTGCGTTTGCATGATATTTTTGTAAGAGTCAAGTGTCCTTCCCCCCGCCAGCTAAATGGTTGTTTTTGGATTTACTTATTAACGAGTAATACTCGACCAACTTACGAGTACATTTGCAGTTGAGAATTGACCGTACATCGATGTATCATGTTTTTCAACTACAATGTTAAGTTTTTTTTTGATAAATTCATCCCAAATATGGAACCCTTCATTGTGCGTGGTCCGACACGCACTTGGCCGGTTTTGTATATTGGAACTGGGTTTTATATTCGTCTGCAGATCTCAGCATGTATTGAATGGCTACTTCTTTTTATATAAGAATAACTAATACACACCATGACACCATTTACAACGTAATAAATTAGTATGTGACAAGTGATGCCAAGCTAACTTTTGTATATATGTATGAACTAGTCTATACTTATACAGGGTCATATACTCGTAAAAATTTGCTAGGAACTCTGCAGGCGTGATTGGTATCGATATTAAACACCATAAAATCAATTTGATGGAATTTTTTTGGGGGTCAACGACCGCTGGTAGTGTTGTTACCTACTTGAAGTATGAGTTCAGAAAATCTGTTTTCTTTTGTTTTATCGTATTTAGTTATTGATATTGATATCCATCACGGCTGTGAAGTTTACACAAAAAAAAAACTGACATTTCAAGTTACTACACAAACTGCGGTCCAATACCCCACAAAAAAAAATTAAACCCTTAACATCTGCGTAGTTTCGCTAAATAATTTAATGTATACATACAGTGCCTTTTAATTTTAATACGTACTGTTGTAAATATCGTGTAATTATTGTAAGGAATAGAAAATAAAACATATTTTGTATACAAATTAACTTTTATTTGAATTCCTGTATGAAACTATCTATCATGAACTTGGCCACCTCTGGCTGATCCAGTGGCACCATATGTCCGGCTCCTCGAATTAGTATCTCGACGAAATTCCCACCTGCCTTCTTGTACCTGAAATCGTAAGAAAGGAAGATGTTAACAATAAAAATAACTGAATTAAAACTATGTGTTCAAGAGAATTATTGTACCAGAGGTTGGTATCGAGAGAAAATAATTAATTTTTGAGTAGATATTCCCAGTGCCGGATTAAGCAAACGCGGGGCCCGTAGCAAATTCTATCGAGGGGCCGTTGATCTGCTATGGGTTCTTAAGTACCTATAAAGTGGTAAAAAAATCGGTAAAAGAAAATACATTTTCGGTATATTATTACTAAATTATAATAAAAAATATTTTTACGTTTCACGTTTTTGTTACATCAAATAAATTTAATATTAAGTTTCACTCAAAAAATTACGCTCAAGCGGAGTTGGGCGCGTTTAGATACGCGGGGAGGGTTTCGCGCGGAGCCCGTAGCAATTGCTACTCTTGCTATGTGGTTAATCCGGCACTGGATATTGCCAACCATGTTATAAAAATAGTGCAGGTAGGTAGGTGTTGTGTATGCTAAATAGAAATGTTTCTTACCCAACCACCGACCCATTAGCGAATCTGCGCAGACGCCTCCTAGGGGCTTGTATGTAGGACTCCCGGCGCGACCACTTCAGAGTTCCGTACATTTGTTTCGACAGACTGTACGCCAGGATCACATCCAGCTGTCCGCTGCAAATGAGCAAAATGGACAATAGGTACTGAGTAAAGTAATTCTGGCTGGAATATATAGAAATATAGGTAGATAGAATACTCTTTATTATGTACACCATAAAAATTACAGATAAAAATGTAGAAATTTTACATAGGGAGACACAATGGGCGGTCTTATCGCTGAAACGATCTATACACATTACCAAGCTCATGCTTTGACTTGGAGATGTTCCCGTCTCTATCTTGCACTTCTAGTTTGACAGTTGTGGGACAGTGACAGGAATAACGCGTAGCCAAAAGGTTGGTATTGTTGGTGGAAGGCCAAAAGTACCTAACGTTTATAGATCTCGGTATATAGCAGCGATGCACAGACCGCGGCCCGCGGGCTGCATGCGTTCCGCAGTCCGTACGCGTGCGGCCCACCAACAAATAAAAAAATGCGGAAAATAAAAGACACATGCACGAAAATGCGCAATCTCATCTGGATCGACGTTTATTTGTGAACAAACGTTTTCAGTTATGAATCTTAACAAAACGAAAAATCGAAATCGCCTAGCAAAAGAAAATTTGGAAGCAATACTACGTATCGTCAATGCAAAACATTGTAAGTTTTACAAAAAAGGTTGGTACCTAATTAAATTCTTTTAAAACGTTTACCTAGTTATTCTTATTTGGGCTCATAATGTGCCCATAATGTGCCCAAGTGTATTCTCTATAAGTCTGTGCATCCTTGGTCTATAGTAACTGGTAACCTGCCGGTTGATTCTGTAAAAACTTAGGTGAAGCTTGAAGTGAGATGTCAATCCCTAGCATCAGGTGGAGCTTACTTCAAGCTTACTTCACAAGTTTCCACGGTGAGATTTTTACAGAATCGGCCGGCTGTTCTCATAATCATCACGTGAACGATCGCTGAGATTCTCGCATACAAATACTTACAGAAGAAACTTTCTAGAAAATCAATGGAGTTTAACTAACATGGAATAGTTATTAAGTTTTATTTTACTTTTATGGTGACTTTCAGTTACAATTCGTTAACAAGTATGGAAAAATTACCATCTCAATCATTTTCTGAAAGTTCTCCCCGTACTTCTAAGCCTGCTTGCAGTATGACAGATATGTTTACTCTCAAGTCCTACCTGTAGCTCAAAACTCCATAATACTCCAATAACTCCTCAATGAAAGGCTTTGTAGTGTTAGCGAAGTCTGGCAACATTTTCTCATAGACCAGCTGGTTGTTATAGTTAAAGGTGATGTTCCCTACGTGGATCTGGTCTCTGACGTCACTCCTGTTGATGTACTCTTCGAACTCCGGCGCACCTGCTGAAGAGTCCTCCACGAAGTTGTATATGCTGACGCCGCTTTGTTTCTTTATGTATTCTATTGTTTCGTTGAACTTCTGGAAAGATGAATTTTTAAATTAGGCCCCATTTTAGTGTTCCAGGATACGTCTTATCGATATCCAACACTTTAAGCTGATCACCAGATGAAACAAAATATTGAAGAGAAATTGAATGATTGAATTATCAACACCAGATAACCGAACCATATCCAGAGATGGAAGAGAACCAGTCTTACCAAGGGGTATCGTGTTAACCATTAACTGGGTTGTGGAGGTCAGATAGGCAGTCGCTCCATATCCGGTAAGACTGGAAGCCGATCCCAACATAGTTGGGAAAAGGCTAGGCAGATGATGATGATGATCCAGAGATGGAAGCTAAAAGTCTTCAGATAAGAGATTCATTGTCGTGACATCGGTGGGCTTTGAAAATATTTCACAGAATTCTAAGTAGGGTCGAACCTACCAATAATTAGGATTTAGAATAAAGATGAATTAAAAAGAAATATCCTTTGGATAAACTTACATTAGCAGCATCGACCATCCTCTTGCCGTCAATAAGCTTGACGACCTGTTCCTCAAGCATCGCCACGTGGTCGACCTGGTTACCTTCGAGGATACCCAACACCTCACATAGAGTGCTGTAGTGCATCATGTCTCGGAGCTCAACCAGACCGTTGCCGATTGCGATGCCCTAAAAAAATGTGAAACAAAAATTTGTAGTGGGGATCGGTATCTGGAGACATCTTTTTTAACACAATCACAAAAGCGAATAAGCGATGTGACGGTGACGTCGCAACGCAAAAACTTCAAACTCTTCGGGTGATTTCCCGATTTTTTCCGATGCTCTTATGAAAGAGCAAAATTCCTTTTCATATGCGTATAGAAGGCAAGGTCGTAGGTTCGAACCCAAGCAGGCACTTTACTTTGTGTAAATTAGTTCATCACCACTACTTTCAAAACGTTTAAGGAAAACATCGTGAGGAAATCGGCAAGTCCTGGAACCAAATATTCGAAGACATGTGACATCTACCAACCAGCACCGGGCCCGCGTGGTGGAGTGCGGCAGAAACAAGTTGTTCATAAGCCACTAAGCGCCTTCAAAAACATTGTTAGCAATTATTCTGAGAAGAAAAGACGTAAATAATTAATTTACATGCCTTTAAATGGCTTTTATTAATACATTTTGATAGGAGCTTCTTAAAGTTGTGTAAAAAATATATTTTAAGGTAGCAAACAGGTAGTAAATTAACAACGCGGTTAATACAACGCTAAAACTATGAGAACTTGGAAATGGTCAGCCAACCTGACGTCAAAATAGCTAACCACATTATTTCTTTGATATATTTCTTAAAGCAAAGGTAGCAAATATTTCATTAAACGTACCTAGTAAATAGTAGCAAATAGGTATTATACAGTGCACATGGTCTCATGTGTGTATCTCGTTTGGTCTAGATAATCCTGGCGGTTATAATTATTCGAAGACATGTGAAATCCACCAACCCGCACTGGGCCCGCGTGGTGGATTACGACCTACTCGCTCTCACAGAGAGGAGGCCTGTGTCCCAGCAGTGGGAGCATTATAGGCTGATTATGCTATAGAAGGCACGAGCATTGATCAATATCACATTTGCTCATAGTAACTAGGGGATTTTAGACTTGTTTTATATAGTAAAACAAAGACCACTACTCCACTACAGGACTCTACTCCCACTACAGGATAACAATAAAATAATAAAATAAAGGTCCTCATTATCACGGGGACGAAGTTCTTTGTATACAGTCTTTTTTTTTGGGTGGGAAATTATCACATAACTTCTCCCGCTCTGGGTGGAGCGGGAGGGTGTGTCAGACTCTTACTGACTAAAACCCACCCGAGTTCCTTCCGTTGTCTGTGTTGCCAGGGGCCTCGGTATCCCTTCCGGACTTTCCCACGACCCCGGCAGGCCTAGTGGACCCCTACACTTGTGCTGACGACATCTCTTTGAGGCGCGCGTGGAACATAACGCGCCGTCGACCCGGGCGTGGTCCTTACCAGACGGCGAGCTACCCATTGCTCACCGTCCGCAACCCCGTTGGGATAGTGTCTGGATGCATGTTTCTTATAATTCGGCTTTCGTTTCATAAAACAAATGGCTTACACAAAAGAATAAGCTACGTACCTTCATGTTGATAGGTTTATTTTTTGTATCCTTATTGTGCCTGTGGATCTGAATGGCGAGCGCAGGCACGTACTTGCCCGCGTATGACTCCCCAGCTACGAACAGAGGTGCGGATCGCAATTCTGGGAACATCTCCAAAAACTGTTCGAGGAACTCCAGCATTTGCTCGCCGACCTGCAATTAAAACTCAATAAGTACTATTTAGATGAGTTGACGGCTGCAATAAAAGAAGCTTCAGAAATGACGGAGTTGCGTTCACTCTAGAGTAGACAGTCAGCGGCGTTGGTACTAATGCTACTGCCTTTTTTTTTCGGTTGGGGATTTATCAAGTGACTTGAACTTAACGGGAGGGTGTTTCAGACTCTTACTGACTAAAACACACCCGTGTTCCTTCCGTTGCCTGTGTTAGGGGCCACGGTATCCCTTTCAGACATCCCTTCCTTTACGACCCCGGCTGACCAATCTACTGCCTGACTTGTCTTTTTACAAGATTGCCCAAAAAGGAGTGTAATGTGTTTAGGGTTTATGTATGTACGTGGGACACTCAGAAAGTATTGCGAAAATTTAAAAAAAAATGTGTGTGGGTAAATATTTTTTGATTAAATCTTTTCAAAGTACTCTACACTAGCCTCTATACAAAGTTTCATGCGTCTGAACCAGTTTTTGAAACACATTTTCCAGTCCGCCGCTGATACCTCATTTACAGCCTTCTCGAACGCTGACAGCGCATCTTCCGGCGACGAAAATTGTATCCCTTTGAACAGTAGCCCACGGAGCCCTGTCTTTGGTCGCTTGTTGCTCACAACAGAGAAAACTTCTGCCAAGCATTTGGTAGCATACCCATTCAGCGTTGATGCTTCTTTGGTTCCGTAAAGGAATTGCCACCAAGTAGCCAGTCAAATAGAAAAGCTCGCGATCAAAACCTTCCCCCCGCTTCTAGATCGCTTCACTTTGGTAGGCGTTCATTCGGTTCGAAACACCCAAACTGTCGACTGGCGCTTCGTTTCTGGATCGTATTGATAAATCCAAGACTCATCACCTGTAATGAATATGATGTCGTAAACACGCCGAAACGAGCCTGCTTCAAATTTGTTTATCATATCACGGCACCGTTCCACCCGGGTCTGCTTCTGAGCATCACCGGTGAGGCTGTGGGGCACCCAGCGTGAAACTATCCTCCTCACGCGAAGATGCACGTGTAGAATTTTGTGAAGGCTTCCCGATCCAACCTGCAGTATGTGCTGAATCTCTTGATACGTAACTCGCCTATTCTCATGGATTAAATTTTTCACTGCTAGCACGTTTTCTTCCGTAACAGCCGCCAAAGAGCGACCACTTCTTTCTTCATCCCTCAAAGTTAGTCGACCGCGCTTGAATTGGTTATACCAACGATACACGGTTGCCTCAGAAGGGCCTTCATCCATGAATGCAATTTTAAGTCTATCATACGATTCGTCCGGTTTCAGGCGATACTTGAAATTGTAAAAAATCATAGCGCGAAAATGTTCTCGGCGCAGATCCATTTCCTAATGAGACACGATAATTTAAATTAGCTCGCAAACAATGTGGAGGGAGATTTTGAAATAGGAACGTAACTATTTTTACTTACAAATATAATCATATTTTCAAAATAGGTTATAACTGGCCAGTCTCTCATACATAAAAACTTTTTTTTACAATACTTCCTGAGTGGCCTGGTATGTATATAAAGTGCCTGAACAGTTTTAGATGTATGGGGTATCGTTAGAATCCTTACATCCTCCCGAGTGGCATAGGCTATACATATAGGCTATGAAGATAATCAATATGGCGGCAGCCTTTTTAAATTTGAAAAAAAAACTTAAATTTTTACAATATTGGTATCAAATTATGCTGTATTAACCGAAGTAAATCTGGTATTACCACATAGTCCTCACATTCACAATAATTTAAATAATAATATATTAAACTCCACAAAGTTAATATTCATGTCATTGTGTTTAAAATAATCATTAATAATGTCAAAGTGTATATAAAAAATAAATGTTATCAAAAAACAACATTCAGTACGTAAAAATTGGAGCAGCTCAATCCCAAGCCTTTTTGTCCTCAATATACCAAATCTTTAACGGTATAAAAAGCTTTCTGGCACAACTTACTTTTAATAAATGATTTGAATTTATTAAGGCATTGATCTTGAACGAACGTGGCTTGAAAGTTTAGTATAAAAGCGTATACATTGAAATCTGAACGACTATTTTCTTGAGCCTTGTTGCAGGTACAACAAATTTATGTTTGTTACTAGTATTTAAATTATGTATATCACTGTATTTTTTAAACAATTTTATGTTTTTATGAGCATATAAAATATTTTCAAAAATATACTTAGAACGCACAATCTCCTAAGGAGATTGTGCGTTCTAAGTATATTTTTGAGACTCTTTGAGAGAGAGTGTCTTGGACTTAATTTATAAATTGATCGAACAGCTCTTTTCCGCTAAACAAAGATAATCTGAATGTCGGCGGCATTTCCCCGCAACAGAATACCGTACGACATTACACTTTGAAAATAGCTAAAGTAGGTACACTAAACGGGCTGTCTCTATATCAGTTAAATTACGAATTTTTCTAACAGCGTATGCTGCGGAGCTTAGCTTTTTTGACAATTTACCTATATACCCACTGAAGCTTAGCAACTTGGTAGCGAGGGTTTGAAAGGTACGAAACAGAATTACTTTGCTGCCGAGCGAAACTCACAACTTTTCACCTCACTACAGCGAGGAAAATGCAAGGTGCAAGAAAAACAGCTTAAATAGTATATTTATAGAGGCATGAGGAACAGGGTGTATAGTTCACTCATCCTCCATAGAAAAGGGAGGATCCTCCGACCAGACTGGTGTCGTGTCTGGTGGGCAACTGCCCGACGGTTGATGTCGGGATGTTGTATATATGCTAGTTGCGCGGTAAACTCTGCTTGCGCGATGCAGGATTTTGCGTGACGTCAGTGTGATGCGTAGTTTTTGTATGTGGCGCTGTAGATGCCGCCACATCACTCCCCTCCGGAGACCGGAGGTCGATAGTGGGCTGAGTCGTGTATCTTGCGATGCTTGCCAGTGCCAGGTGGGGTTCCAGTGGGTCGGAACCGGTTGTCGCATAGTTCGCGGTGGGTCGGAACTGTCTGCGGTGATGCCCCAGTGTGTCGGGGTGGCGCTGCGTTATGCTCCAGTGAGTCGGATGTGGTACAGCGCCGGGTTGAGGGCTGACTGCTGGCGTCGACCAGGAGAGCGTTGAAGAGCTCTGCTTGTTTGACCGGCCGAAAGTGCAGTGTGCTGTGCCAAGGTTGCTGATGAGGCTTAGGGTGATGACCAGGTATGCGCGGTCGCTGCATGCTGGTGGTCAGGATACCCGTTGAAGCCGTGGGTGCTGGCTGGCTGTGTGACTCGCCGCTCGAGAGCTTGAGGAAGTGGTAATGATGACGTCACGCTGATGTAGTTGCACGAAGGCTGCGCTGACGTTCATATTCGGGGTCACCAGTATAGAGGCATGAGGAACAGGGTGTATAGTTCACTCATCCTCCATAGAAAAGGGAGGATCCTCCGACCAGACTGGTGTCGTGTCTGGTGGGCAACTGCCCGACGGTTGATGTCGGGATGTTGTATATATGCTAGTTGCGCGGTAAACTCTGCTTGCGCGATGCAGGATTTTGCGTGACGTCAGTGTGATGCGTAGTTTTTGTATGTGGCGCTGTAGATGCCGCCACATATTAAATTAGTGTCTATTTATTTAAAAAAAAGTAAAATAACTTATTTATTATCTTCGTCGCTGCTGGACTCGCTCATATTTTATGACTTCTAACGATTTTACAAATCAAAATGATGGAAAAAGAGAAGTTTTTTTTTAAGTTTTTTTTTTTCATACAGTCGTCGTGCTGGCCAGTGCTATTATTCTAACCATGAGGTTGGCGCACTGACATGGAATAAGTATTAATGCATTTTCAGTAAACTGGCGGTATAGAAAATTATTGAATAGAAAGGTTCGAGTTTAAAAAAAACTTTCCACGCTAGCGGATAAAATGCACTTTTGTTTGCACTCAGATTTCGAATGATAAACAGAATGTTTCCGAGGTTGTGAGGTGAAAATAAAATTGTCATTGCCTGTTTAGTCAGCGGGTAGGTAAATGAGTGACCTTTCGCTTTGTGAATACAGATTAACTATAATAATATAATATAATAATTATAATACAACTTGTTTTTTTACTTAATTTTTTGGCAGGGCTGTCGTGTTTTTAATTTTTTACCATGGTATTTCCGTATGTTATGTGTAGCTCGTGTCAGTCGTATTCAGCCTTTTCTTAACTATGGTACCGGTCGGCTTCCAGTCTAACCGAACGCAGTGGAATACTGGTAAGTATTTTACATGGAGCAACAGCCTATCTGGACCTCCTAAACCCAATTATGTACTGGGTAACACGATTACACCATACTCTTTGATAAAGCTGTTTATCGGACCTAAGTCTTTTCCAAAAGTATTTAGCTTTAGCGTATCCTACTAATATTATAAATGCGAAAGTTTGTAAGAATGGATGGTTGGATGGATGTTTGTTAATCTTTCACGCAAAAAGTTCTGAACGGATTTGGATGAAATTTGGCACACAGATAGTTTATAACCAGGAATAACACATAGGATACTTTTATCCCGATATACTCACGGAGTCAAAACTTATGCGGGTGAAACCGCGGGGCGCATCTAGTTAATAATAAAATTTAATAACATACGGTTAAACCGTATAATATCTAAAATCGCGATGAATAAATCACAACTTGCAAACAGCAGAAGGAGAGCAGTGGTGGCCCAGTGGTAACAGACCCAACTTACGAGTTGCAGGTCGTGGGTTCGAACCCAGGCTGGCGCTTTACTTTGTGTAAATTATTTCATCACCACTGCTCTTAAAACGGTGAAGGAAAACATCGTGAGGAAACCGGCATGTCCTAGAACAAAAATTCGAAGACATGTGACATCTACCAACCCGCACTGGGCCCGCGTGGTAGATTATGGCCTACTCCCTCTCACAGAGAGAAGGCCTGTGTCCCAGCAGTGGGAAACTTAAAAGCTGATTATGCTAAACAGCAAAAGCTGATTCTTTCTTCGGTTAACAGGACATCGCTCCCTGACCTTTCCCGCCAATCGCAACGCATTCAACCAGTAAAATTATATTTTAAACTCGATTCGATGCTTCTTTAACTGGTTTATTTGCATTTCCATTGGTCCATAAAGATTTTGATGACCTTACAGTAATATTAACTATTTGGATATTATATATTACTAGATTTTGCCAGCGATTTCGCCCGCGTGGGTGGAAATTATCCCAAGAGAACGTATGTACTGCCGGAATAAAAAGTGTCCTATCTGATCAGATAAATATCTGTGTGCCAAATTTCATTCGAATCCTATTAGTAAGTAGCATAATACGGGTACTAATAATTGAAATATTGTTTTGAATTCATGCAAGCCTAGTACTTTTTGTTAGCTTACAGCTCAGAAATTGTGCACAACGAGTCGTGAATAGAATATCATCTCGAATGCATGCAACGTACTACCGGGATATCCTATGTGTTAATTCAGGTTATAAATTATCTGTGTGCCAGGTTATAAATTTCATCCAAATCCATTCAGCCGTTTTTGTGTGAAAGAGTAACAAACATCTATCGATCCTCACAAACGTTCGCGTTTATATTATTAGTAGGTATTATATTATATATACTCCTATGATTATTATCTCTTTTATGATCATAACGCCACAATCCACACTTAGGTAGGTAACTGTACATACGTCTGAAATTTGGCGTTAAGAATAACTGTTATTCTTAAATGTCCACTGGGGACTAATCTAAATAAATTACTAGAACTTATGGTTGAATATATTATCATTACCTTCAGTCACGTTGGGCTACAATTTGAATGAATCTTAGTCACCTCTTATGACATGGGTAATGAAGAAAAGATGGTAATTTTAATTGCAATGAGGTAAGCAACAGGCCCATCCTAAGAAGACTAACCGTCGACAAAGAAGTCCAAGAATACAGATACACTGAGACTTAATGACCACCGTTAACATCTGGACAAAGGGAAGTATTAAGGCGCGACACGACAGCGAGACGCGACTCTAGTAGAACAACCTCTATGAAAACTTCATAGAAATTGTTCTACTAGAATCGCGTCGAACCGTCGCGTTGCGCCTGTCTGGGGGAGCCTTTACCTACTCCTTTATGTAGCATGATAGGATAACACTTGCAAACAAGACGTGTTACGTAGTTCAATTTAAATAGTTTTTGTCAGTCTGTACTCCCAACAAATTCGATTCCATACTGCGACTGTCAAACAGGCTTCCAAAAATGGCCACGTCACAAAAATAACTATTTAATTTTACTTACATCATCCTCATTGTCAGGGTATCCTCGCTCGTCATCGGTGAAGCTGAAGCCAGCTCCGACAGGGTTGTCCAGGAACAGCATGGAGTGATCAGCCCAAGACACGTTTCTTGGCAGCACTGAAAAATTTAGTTCCTATTGGTTATTATGGCAGAAGATCCAATGACAAAAATACGTTTACAATATGGGATCGCATTTTGGCAGTATGGACCTTCGTCACATTCTGCCCTCCATAATATAGAATGCTAGTTTTAACATGGGAATTTCCGACTAAGTCCTTACGATTTTCTGTCTGAGCCAGATTCGCTCCCACATTAACCGATCCCAGGGCATTAGAATACTCAGCACGATGTCAAAAAAAAACTATCTATTGTTCTGAAGGCAGACAGTCCGCAAAAACTAGATGCATACATTTGTTATAAGTAGAAAAAAACAGTAACTGTGCGCTTGCTCAGGTCGCGAGTTCGTGCTTTGCTTAGGAGCAAAGGACATCCCCATTGCAGATCGGACATCACTTCGATTTTTAGGGTTCCGTAGATAGCCAATGGGTGCCAATCAAAAACATTTAAGTAAATAATTGAATGTCTTTGGTGCCAATACATAGTTCCATAATAATATTATAAATGCGAAAGTAACTCTGTCTGTCAGTATAATATATATCTGCTACCTTTTCGTTTTCCGTAACGGATGCCTTTACAGATTGCTATTAAATTTGGCACACAGGTAGACCATGACCTGGGTGGGACAAGTGGGATAATTTCCGAGACCCAAGCAGGCGAAACCTCGGGTTGAATATTTTCTTCTTGTTCATTTATATCTTATATCTGTAAGAGCAATGGTGGCCCAGTGGTAACGGCTGCGACTTACGAGTTGTAGGTCATAGGTTCAAACCTGACAGGCGCTTTACTTTGTGTAAATGATTTCATCACCACTGCTCTCAAAACGGTAAAGAAGAAAAAACATCGTAAGGAAGCCGACATGTCCTAGAACCAAAATTTCGAAGCCATGTGGCATCTACCAACCCGCACTGGGCCCGCGCACAGTGGAACGAATGTATGGGAGCGGTTGGACGTAGACATGTCCGAAAAATAAGAGTAAAATTATGACAAACTAATGATGCCATCTTATTCGATTACTTAATGCCTTCATAAATTGTGGTAATGAATTTCTTCATAACTCCCATATTTCGGGAGTAATTTGAGAAAATGTGAAATTTTACTATGAAAATGAGTGTATCGAGCTCTCTCCCTCCTGATTCCGGGCTTGTTTCAAGTAGCGGTCTCTAATATCGTAATGCTATTACTAAGAGCTATATTTAATACTAAGACACATAGTGCGCCAAATGTGCACTTTCTGGGATAAAAGGAAATGAAAATTTAAAAAAAAAAACGTTTTTTCCCCATTTGTATTTACTTTAAACCGCAGACAGACTTATTAAGAGGTCTATAAATATATTATATATATACAGAAATATATATTAACAAAAATATTCACAAGAACTGATGAGAGTATGACTTTTAAGTAAGTTGATAATAAATTACCTAGTTTCATTAAAAGTACAATAAATAATTAAGATGTAAGCTCTAATTTACTAAGTTACACATTTTAAAACAATAACATCATTTAATTATCTTCGTCATCATCATCATCATCAATTAATTCAAATTCAGAATCGATGTCCGCTAAATCATTTATGTTAACAAATTCGATATCACTTTTCTCAGAATCCGTAAGCTCATAAAATTCCTTAAAAGAAGATTTTTTTACAAACTTATTTCCTTTTGGACGGATACTTGTAACAAGTGGATCAGAAGACAGTAAAAGATTGTGCATAATATCTTCATTGCATGAGATACTGCTATGCTTTCGAGAATGCCCCTCTCTATATTTTCTAAAATCTTTATTTCTAGCCTCAGATGCCTCTTCGGATAGAAAACCAATGGGCACAATTGACATGTTCTGAACTATGTCTGGCCCATGCATTAAAATTTTATGAAGTGAAGAAGGCATATAATACCATGGGTATAACTCCACGTAAAGCTTAGCAGTATCAAAGCAGAACTCTCGGAATTTAGTTACGTTGATCTTCTCTCCTGATGAAATACACTGCAAGATCACACAGATTTTTCTTAAAAGCATAGCATCTATTCCGGTCAGTTCAGCAGATTTAGTGTAGTTTTCAAAAAATCTCCTTGCCGAGTTGCCATTGTTGGTGGATCCACTGCCTTGTTTCACAACATCGAGAAGTAAGCCCGTTTCTCTTCTTACAGCCTCTTGAACTCTTTTCTTCCTGTCATCAACTTGCCTTTTTGCTATATCACCCCTTACTTGCCATGATTTTATGTCTAATTTGTAGGAAATGTGTAATAAGCATTCCATTGAGCGAATCCAAGCGTGAAGGGTGCTTAAGCTATATTTATACATGTCCTCGTTTGCGTGTTTATCTTTGATTAACTCTAAATTATTCATTTCTTTAGGACAAGCCTTGCATATGTCACACACTGAAGCTGCTGTATTGGATATAATGGAATGAATTTTACCATCAATCATTGTCAACAGCAGTTGGTGTTTGACACTAATTCCATCAGTGATGGTGGATGGAGTTAAGGCTTCAATCTCTGCTTCGATTTCAGCCATCTCTCTCTGCACATTTTCTTTGGTTTCCTTTATAAACTTAAACAATATTGGCCGGCAAAATGAAGTGGAAGATGGTCGCTCGTTTTCCCAAATTGTTACACCTTTTGAGACGAGCCGCAGTGGTACAAGACTAATCATAAAATTACTAGCAAGATCGATTTGCTCATCTTCACTCGTCCTTTGATGATAAATGCTTTGGCTAGATGATCCGTCAAAACCCCATTTGCTGGTCAATACGAGCTGTTGATTGGGATCAACAGGGGTTTCTAACGACCTAATAAGTCTTCTTGAGGTTAAATCCATCAAGGCTTGTAATTTGATTTTTGCAGAGCTCTCTGTAACTGTGAGATCTTCTTTGGCCGGATAGCACTTAATTTTTTCTTTAACCAACATGTAGTAACTCGGGTATTGAAGAGCTCCTTCTTGAGTGTTGAAATCCCGAAGAGTGTTATAGCGCCATTTCGATAAGTTCATCGATACATAAAGAGCCAATGCCTTCAAAGGGGATATTTCCCGTACCTGAATTGATTTACCTTCAATGAAGGCTTTGATTTTTGAGGCCTCTTCTGGATTCTCCGTCAAGTATTTCATAACATAAGCTGTATCGCTTTGTCCTGCCTTTTGAAGCGCCCTTTCGGCCGAAAACATAATTTCAGCGCTGCTACTGCTGCATGAAAGACTATCTTCAGTGCGTCTTCTTTTTTGCCGGTTACTAAGGTCCTCAAAAGATTTACGAGGACTAGGATGTGTACAAGTTGAAGCATCAGATTTAGCAGGAGAAATTATGGGCTCGATGACGTCACTTATATTTTCTGTAGAAGGTTCCATATTTTCATTCTGTAATTCCGGCCATTGAATTGCAGCCTGTAGCCAAATCTCATGTTTCTTCCGAAACTTATCTGTGCTTCTTCCAGACTGTGTCCATTTTGCATAAATGCGGTAGCAAAATCGACGACACCAGTCTTTTAAACTTGTTTCAGCACTTTCACATAACTGAACACAACTGTTATCTTTTAAAACACTGAACAAATAGTTAAAGTCGCGTAAATCTTTATGTGCGCGTGCGCATAAAGCAACGTGAATATCAAGATTTGTATTAAAATTTGGAAAATACATTGCGAGATTAGCTTGGATACAACGAGGTGTAAATCAACACTGATTTTAAAGTTACTAATAGTGACCTATTTATATAAAATCCAGGTATCCCAGGTATCCTTTGTTAAATATTGCAAGGTAATTAGTTATTGTGATAATTAGTAAATGATGCATGCTAAATTAGTGTATTAAGAGCCATTTAGTAATTAAATAATAGCAATGTTCTTATCAGTAATCATTAGTGCATCAGTTTTATATGTAAACCTTAAGTCCCTAATTATATATCCTAATTAGCTTATATCTTCTCTAATTGGCTGCTCAGAAATGTTATTGTAATAAGGTAAACCTTTAGAAAAACGGTTTTAATCAACAAAATAAACAAAAAATAAAAAAATTGTGTTATAAAATAAACATCACTCTTTATCCCAGAAAGTGCACATTTGGCGCACTATGTGTCTTAGTATTAAATATAGCTCTTAGTATTAGCATTATGATATTAGAGACCGCTACTTGAAACAAGCCCGGAATCAGGAGGGAGAGAGCTCGATACACTCATTTTCATAGTAAAATTTCACATTTTCTCAAATTACTCCCGAAATATGGGAGTTATGAAGAAATTCATCACCACAAGTTATGAAGGCATTAAGTAATCGAATAAGATGGCATCATTAGTTTGGCATAATTTTACTCTTTTTTTTCGGACATGTCTACGTCCAACCGCTCCCATACATTCGTTCCACTGTGCCGCGTCGTGGATTACGGCCCACTCCCTCTCACAGAGAGGAGGCCTGTGTTCCAGCTGTGGGAACATTACAGGCTGATTATGTTATATGTTACAAAATCGTTGGTTGATGATGATGCAAGCAATAAAATAGTTGGTCGTGTCACAATGCGAATTTTAGCGCGCATTTACAACGATAATAAAACTTACAGGTAATCAATTAGCGACGAACATTATTTACGCCTGGCATTAATACTTAACAGCGATAAACTACATAGTATAAAATATGATCTTGTAATGTGAAATATAGGTAACGGGTGTCAGTCGATCAAGTTGAACATTACGGGTCATAGGGAGCCTGATCTAGCATTTATGACAGACAATAATCAATTTTAAAATATTAGGTATATGACTTCCAATATCGTTCATAACACGAAAAGGATTTATAAGCCAAAATGCACATTTATGTCCTGAATAGTATATATACAGGGTGACATTGAAAACATGCGACAAATCGAAATGGGAGATTGTACTCATCATTATGAACAACTTTTATTAAGGGACCAAAGCTACAATCCCAAAAAAAAACTGCTGTCCCCTAAATTTATGTTCGCAATACCTCATCAAAATGTAGGAAAAACAGATTTTTTTTTTTGGGATTACAGCTTTGGTCCTTTAGTAAAAGTTGTTAATAATGATGTATACAATGCCCCATTTCAGTTTGTCGCAAGTTTTCAATTTCAACCTGTATATTTTTTATATTGAGAATTAAAACTATAATCATGCATATTTTGGTGTTTGCTGAGGCGCGTACAGACGGCTTCCATGCAGTTATGCGTAAAAGAGAGCCTGCGTCTATGCGACAGCGTCTGCAAGGCGGTAGCAATAGCATCCTGCAAATGATTGCCGCTAGGCCAGACTGCCCATTCCAAAACAAATGGATGCGTATTTTAATAGGTATAATATAGTTGTTGACCCGATTTTCAATTTAATTTAATGATGATTATTTTAATTTAATTGAGATGAATGATTGTTACATTGTTACTAACCTATAAATGAGTGCAAACTCGAATTAAATGATTTATTATTATAATCAGTTAGTTTCAGCGTTGAACTCGTTTACTAAAAATCCATCTTCAGTCGAAGTGTTGAGCGAAGAGAGAGAGAAGAGTTTGTATGCGAGCAAACTCGCAGCAACCGCAAGTTCGATTGATTTATCTATTATTGTGAGTCAGCCTTGCTGTGCTACGCTCGCTTAGGCGGAAAGCAGTTCGATTTTATTGCGCTACGTACTTGATGAACGCCATGATACGTGTTGCTCACTCTAACTACAAAAAAAGGGAAATATAAATATTTCCCTTTTTCAGTTAAAACTGATCATCTAAAATCTTATTGAGTTACTAATGATTCAGTTTTTTAAATTACTGAACGTCTAAAAACTTTTGGGCTTCAAATGATGCACACTTTTTGGGTTCCGTAGTAAACAAGGAACCCTTCTTATAGTTTTGCCATGTCCGTCTGTCTGTCTACTAGAAAGTATATAATTTTGCATGGGTAGTTAGTTATACATGTCATATTAATCATGCAGTTACAAAGTGGTAAAATAAAATCCGTTAGCGTAATATTAAGCTTTAAAGTACAAATTTTTGTTAAAGTCGAATGTCCCCCTCCCTGCCCGCTAAATGGTTGTTTTTGGGCATGTGATAAAACTGATGGCAGTAGTAGGTACATATAACGAAATCAAAAGGAAAACTATCACAGCTAAGTAGGCTTAACGAGTTAACGAGTAATAGCCGACGAACTGACATTTGCAGTTGGAGAATTGACCGTCACGTATACCGATGTATTAGATTATTTATTCATTTATTTATTTATTTATTCCCCACTGGAACGGCGCAAAAAAATACTTCATGTGCTGCTATCCATCCATCCTGTGCACGGTGGACATCGAACGGGCGGCGATGCATCACTCACGCTCACGCAGCATCAAGACAATGTCCATTTTTTGGGATTTCTCTTTTTTTAATTTTTTATTTCGATCCTTTTATGTTAAGTTTGTTTTTGGGATAAATTCATCCCAACTACAAAACACGCACTCGGCCGGTTTTTTTTTTAATAAATGAGCCATTTTTCAGTAACTAAGCTAGGATACCCTGACAAAACCGGTTAGATTATGTTAGAACTGTGACCAACCACGCGCAAGCCGAATTGGTTGCAGTAACTAAGCAATGACACCGCGACCAAATGGGTAAACTTTGGTTAGAACTGTGACCCAACCGCACTACATCCAAGTTTGCCAGTTACTTGGCTATTGAGTGTTGTTTGGTCCACAAAATATATATTATTATAGGATCACAAAAAGAGGCGCATTCATTATATTAGAGTGTTTAATAATTGAAAGAAAGCAAAATGGGAATTATTAGAAGTTTGATTACATACATCCCTAAAAAAAATGAAATACACAATCACGTACCTTTTCCATCCTCCACTTTGATTGGTCCAACGATATCAAAGAGTCCTTTCATAGACGAGAATCCAGGGCCTCCTTGCAACCATATTATTAGGGGTGTTTCCGTCAAGTTGGTAGCAGCGGGGAAAAACCAGAAAAACAAATTAGAATTATATTCTTCATTCACTGTTATGAACCCGGAATGGCTCTTAAATCCGAGAAAGTTTGATGAATTCACTTCCGATAGCTCTCTTGCTTGAGTTGCGTTTCCATTTTGTATGTAAGGCGTTAAAATTAGGCAGTCACCGCAGACATTGTCTTCTGACGATCTGGTAATGCCGAAGACACAGCTAAAAAGAAATTAAAGAGTTGTAGTTTATTATGATACCTAATAAGAATTATTTATAAATGAGAACCTATGACTGAAATATAATACTTATACAAAAAAAGAAGGAATGCTAGACTATTTTGAATGATGGGATGGGATTGCCCAGATGGGCGAAGAGTAGAGCCAACTGGAACGGTTTGGAGGAGGCTTTCACCGCAAAAGAAGTAAATACAAAACTAACATTAATCATCATAATCAGCCTATAATGTTTCCACTACTGGGACACAGGCCTCCTCTCTGTGAGAGGGAGTGGGCTGCACTGCACCACGCGGGCCCAGTGGGGGTTGGTAGATGTGACGTCTTCGATTTTTTGGTTCTAGGACGTTTCGGCAGATGTTTTCTTTCTCCGTTTTGAGAACAGTGGTGTCAGGGTTCGCACCTATGAACTACAACTCGTAAGTCACGGCCGTTACCACTGGGCCACCACTGCGAACTAACATTACAAACAAACAAACAAACAAACAAACAAATAAATAAATAAATAAAATAAATAAGGATAAAACAAAATCAATAAATAAAAAATACTGAAATAATAACGTCTGGTAAAGATCGTGCAACCTCAACCTTACAAATATTCCAATAAATAAAAATGGGAAAGCTTAATTTTATTTCCATAAAAAAATAAAGTTAATTCTTATTAATTTCACGGAAGCTATTGTAATGAAGAACAACGCCCTTTAAAATTAATTACCACAAAATAATCCACAAAGAAGTGTTTGTATACACGACCGAGGTAACTAAATAAGTACTCGTAGGTACCTAGTTGTAAATATTTACTACTCAAATCGAAGTACCTACAACTTAATAAATCCGCAAGTACTTACCTCAGCCCTGCAAGTAACACCACAAAAATTGCTCGCTCCATGACTGGCTCCGATGCAAACCAGTCGCGTTATGCGCATGTACTACTTCATTATGTCTGTACCATACTTACTTATAACAAAAATGCATAGAAAATTGATGACGAATATGAGGAACATTTGTGATTTTAATTCATTCTTGGGTAAGAATTTCCTTTCCATCTATTTCCTTTTAAGATAATACATTAGGTACAGGCACATAGGTTGGTACGTACTAGATGGAGATCATTGGGACGAACCTGTTTCGGTGGGTACTGTTGCCTGCTGTAGCTTAACACTGCCTTACCTTGTAGGAAATCTTCTAATCAAATATGTTAACGAATGACCATACCTATGTCTAATTCTGTGAAAAGGTCAAATGAGTATAATAAATTACCATAGTAAGTTAGTTCTGAATGAGAACTCTGTGTTATCACCTTTTCTGACTCCCAAATACTTAGGTACAGCTCTGGCTATAAATCCGACCCTAAAATATAGACTTATTGCGATGAAAGCTAGGTTATGATTCTCTTTAAGTAAATTTTGTAATTGGGTGTGTAGGACTGGCGGACTAAGGGTCTTGGGGCTGGTGCGGTCCGCCTCGGGCCCACGGCCCTGCTTTAAAAATACTTTTAAATCAAATCCCAAACAAGTAAGTAAAACGCAGTCTTTGTTGGGGGCACCTCCCCTACTTATGCCAAATACATATGTAGAGTCCTAAAATTTTTGAGCTCGCTCCGCTCGCTCTAGCATCCTACATTCTCTTTTACTCAGAGTTTTCTGTGAAAGTCGACAATAGTCAACAAAAAACCATACCTATCCGGGGTGGGGTGCTAAAATTTTCAAGCTCACTTCGCTAACTCTTACATCTTACGTTCTCAAACTATATAATAGCTCAAGAAAGTAATTCCGATTTGTATATAAATCTTCAAACGAAAATTTAACCTATCCAGAGTGCAAAAATCCTGAATTCGTTTAATGATCCAATGCAAAAATTTCGAGGTTGCTTTGCTCGCTCTTATATTTTACGTTCTCCTAGTTCTCAAAGTTTTCTGTATACGTTCGGGCAATTTAGTTTGCCGCACCGGGCCACCGACAGGCTTAAGCCGCCTTTGGTGTGTAGAGCTATTGTAGGATAAGCCGTGTGCCCAATAGGATTTTCCATCGGCAACTTATCAAGAGCCTTAGACAGAAAATCATCCCGTTTTCAAAAACCTTTATTATACTTAACTTTTACTTGTAAACAGAAATGTAAGTCCAACTTCCACGTTTCTATTTAACTCTTTTAGGGGATGAATCTTCAAAAAACCTTCCTTAGTGCTCACATTCGTAAACTACGAATTTTATGCTTCTACGTAGATCCAGCAGTTTAGTCTGTACGTTGTCAGGCAATGAATGAATTTAAGATTTTATTACGTAGAAGAAAAATCGACACTTGCAACTGTGAACGGCAGTTCTTCTCCAACGAAGCTGCAACCACATACAACATTCACTACCTACGCAAGGCAGATGAAGACACGATACCTACATCAATAATAAGGTAGATGACGAATGGAATTTCAAACTCAATACTCACTGTGTAGGTTTCTAACAGCGATTTCCCTTCGTTGTGCTCGATGACTTTTTTTCACTTTGTGCGGAAAGATAAGGCTCTGATATATTCAATGTTTTTCTTTCTTTGTCATAATGCCTTTAATTTGTTTTATCAATCTCCGGCCGATGGTGAAAGCACAAATCACACGACTTACATATATTATATTATTGGAGTTTCAGAAATAGACAGGCTATTCTAGTCGCTGGAAAGTGTCGACTTTAGATCGATCGCTCTATACTAGCCAAATACTTCAAGCTTTAACTTTTTCACCTTGTTCTCCAATTCTCCATGGAAATTTCTGCACTCTCTGCGAAATTACTAATTGCAATTTTCCGATCTTCTAACCGGAATCGCGGAAGTGAGTGATCTAATATGTAATTCCTACTTCATTGCTGCATCATATAAAGTAGTCTCGGTGTTCCTCGCTAGAGAATTGTCGATTAGTTTTATCTGCCTACAATTAGATATAATCTCATTTATCATTATAATCTTATATCACTTGAACACACACCTCTCCTGCTAATTATAAAGTATAAATTAAACATTGATAATTATAACTGTGTCTTTCATTGGTTCTCAAAACCCAACAGGTTAATCTGTTTTGGATGGTGCGATAGATTGTTCGTGTATTATAGTGGTAAGGTAATTTTTAGTGCATCTTACTAAATTCGGTGCAACCATGATGACCACGAAGACAGGCGGCTCAATATGTATTTTTTTATATAATTGGTATTATGTAGATATGTAGGTATATACCATATGCATTCACTAAAGCAGATTGCAACATTGATAGTGCCAATGACAAGGCCACAATTTGTTCCTGACCGTGGCCGCAGATCGCCTCCTTACAAACTCATACAGAAATGTCAATGACTCAACCAGAATCTCACGGAGAAGCCTGCCCCATAAAGTTTCAACCACATTAACATAGGCTTAATAAACTTAATGTGTTTTTTACAAAGAAATCGCGTTCAAAATTAATAGTTGGGAAAAAAACCCCGCAAAACCGAACCTACTGTCCGGTTTTACGAGCGTGGGAAAATCAGTTATCAGTTAAGTCGAATCACGCACATCGTAATACGCCATTACGTATTACATTCACGTATTTAAATGTATCGCATCGATGTTTGTTTTACTACGAACATCCTAAATATAGAGCAAATCACTTTTAAGAGCGTGCAAGAATCTATCGCGAATATCTCAGCGTGGGAGCGCGTTTATGCTAAGCAGGTCATTGGTACCCCGCACCTTACCTCGCGGTATACAGGGGGTTCTGAAAAACACACGGAACAATAACATCGATATTTTTTATTATTGGATTAAGAATAAGAATATTTTATTTGTTGAAACATAGGTCATAATCACATACAAAGATCTTAATAAATAGGTAGTGCGCTATGTTTTGCCAATATTGACATACGAATGATTAATATTGATTATTTTTATTTCTTAAGTTCTACTTAAAGCAAGAGGACAACAAAATAATCTATTTTTAATGTAGAGATTCCATGGATAATATGTACTTATAAGCTCAAGAATATTTAAGTACCTATAGGTAATTCCACAAAACGTAGCGTATTCCTATGGTTTTTACTTCTATAATATTTTGTATCCGGATAAACAAAATGAGTACTACATTTATTTCACCTTATTTATTCATTTACGAAACTACGTACCCAATCGTGACGTAGACACGAGAATTACAAGTTTGTAATTATTAAAACGAGTTTTCGTAATTAACTGCGGTAAAGTTTAAGGGCCAAAAATTTATGTTATAAATTAAATGTGAGAACCTCGTGAAAGCTGAGAAAGAGAAACAAAAAAAATATCTCGACTTAGCATATGAGGTTGTTGACTTGTGGAATGTAAGCTCGGTTGTCATTATGCCGATTATCTTATCAGCCTATACATATATAGGCTGTTAAGATAATCGCCAGGCCATAGCCTGGTGGCCGAAAGCCTCGATCAACATCTCTCGATGCTCTCGTTAGGCGGTTGGATCAAGGGCCTGATTCAGAAGGCAGTCCTCGATATGGCTCGCATCATGAGGAGGTTCATGTCTCTGCAGCCCCAACCACTGGTAGCTTGGACCCGCTTCCGACACCGTCGGACCTGTACATTAACATTAATATTATGAATTCAAGTAGGTACATAATTAGTTTATATTTATGTTTATTAGAATTGGAATTCAAAATAGTAAAAATTAAAAAGAATATGCCAAATACCTACAATTGAACTTTATCAGGAATGATTAACTAATGTGACTGATTATGAATGCTCATGATAAAATTCAGTTATAATTGGAATCGGTTGGTTGTTGGTTTCAGTTGTATTTCGCCAGCTATTCATTCTAATTTAAAAAAAAAACTCAATCATCCGTAAACAAACAAAACGGAGCAACCTGTATACAAGATCGAGATAAATCCAAGTTCAAGACGTAAGTGCACGTTGAAAACTGGCTGACTATACAAAGTTCCCGAGGCTAGGACGCGGGCCCATTCCGTTGTGGAAGACGACACGCGAAGCACCCTCGCCTGATAGTGACCGATCAAAATGGACGTGCTTTTGACATTTGTGTTGTTGACGTAAGTTTTTTTCTTAATTCGGGTTTTCGGCGGGACAGGTCGTCTATGGTGAAAGGTTTTTAGTTTCTTTTTTTTTAAATTAATTATCTGTATTTCCATTAGTTCCTCAAAACACTCAACCTACACTTTTTCTGCATTAAAAAAAAAATAATTTCAATAATTTGATTTAGCTGGTGAACTCCATAGATCCTAAACTAAATCAAGTTAATAAACTTCGCCCTAATTCATTAATAACTTCCTTGATTGATGACGAAACTATAGACCATAGGAGGGTAGGAGACCTTTTCCCGTCATAGTATTAATGTCGTCAATCCAGAAACGACTGTAACCAACCTCAACCAAGGGCAAATGAGGAAAATCAAGTCTTAATCATAAAATATTGACTTTGCCCAAGTTTCCTTGTGGTTTCTACATTTTGATGACTATGCTTTCACAACGTAATTGTGTAAACAAGAACGCATAATGAAGGTTTCTGGTAAAGGAGTCGTGTACGTCATGAGTGACACGCTGCACTACGACACACCTTTATGGGTTGCCTCTAAAGCACTACGTAGATTACCTACAAGCCTTCTAAGCGTTGAGAGTCCAGGCTACTTATCTTTTAAATAGTTTTGAATTAGGTAGGTACCTATTAACGAGACATTTAAATTACTACCACTTATCCATAGGTATCACCAAGGTACCTAATTGTTACCTGTCATTTCATCCCACTAACAATACATATCACTTCATGTAGTTCATTAGGCATTAAACCCTTTTTAGGGTTCCGTAATAACAAGGAACCCTTATAGTTTCGTCATATCTGTCTGTCCCCGCTGTAGCTCAGAGACGCTTAGTACTAGAAAGCTGTAATTTGGCATAGGTATAAAAATTAATCACGCCGACAAAATTGCTAAAACAAAATATTGAAAAAATATTTTTTAGTGTATCTCCCATGCACGTAATGTGAGGATGTCTTTTTTTGTTGTGTTGTGTGGGGTATCGTTGGATAGGTCATTCAAAAATTATTGCGGGTCTGTAAACACCACTTTTCGATTCAAGGATCCGTTTGCGTAATATTAAGCATTAAAGTGCTAATTTTTGTTAGAGTCCCTGTCCCTCCCCCCTGCCAGCCTGCGAGGTTGTTAAATGGAGATGTGAAAAAATTCATGACAGTAGTACATATAATGAAATTAAAAGGAAAACTATCACAGCTAAGTGGGCTTTACAAGTTAACGAGTAATAGTCGACCAACTTAAATTTGCAGTTGGAGAATTGACCGTGGCATATATCGATGTATGGGAGAGCATGTTTTTCAACTATAATGTTAAGTTTGTTTTTGGGATAAATTCATCCCAACTTCCCAACTAAGGAACCCTTCATTGTGCTTGGTTCGCAAAGCACTTGGCCGGTTTTTTAAAGCTACACCTACGTACTATCGCAGCCACATTCAGCTTAAGTGGACAAGGCTTGATTATGGGAAGACATATTATTCGCGGTTGACTGGTAGAAAATGCCTCAGACATTAAGTCCGCCTTTATATTGTATTTTTTTTTACTTGTGCTTAAAGTTTCGATAAATAAATTATGGTAGAGTTGTATGTATACCTATTAGTGTTCTAATTGATTGTTATATCCAGAGTAACTTAAGTGTACCTGCATATATTTCTCCATTCTACAATTCCCACGCTCAAGGCATCTTTAGAAAGGATACCTCTCCGTTCTTAACAACCAACTAATTATTGATGACAGATGCGCACATCAAGCAGTAACAGCAGCTAACAGTGCTGACCGGTCTCCCTTACCTGATCTACCACCAGGAGAGGCTCCAGAACCTATCCTGACCTTCATGGAAAGAACCTACAAGACTGGCCGGGCGAGAGCCACCTTTGACGCAGGGGCACCACTCCTGCTGACTCCGTACATTGAAGAGAAGAAGTTTGAAGAGGCTCGGAAGGCGGCCTATGTTGATCCGGAGTACTTGCTGCCTGATATGGACAGTTATGCTGGATATTTGACTGTAAGTACTTAAATTGGTTTTGTACGTTGATGAACATTTCATAGAATTGGTGATATGAAAGGAGTGATGCTGTAAAACCAAATACCTACCTATGTAGGTACCTAGTGCCAAGTAAATAAATTCTGTGGAAATGCGTTCCTTGCAAAGCATGTGTGGTGTGACTATGAATGATAGGCTGAGGATTAGTGTTATAACTTGTTATAAGGCAACGGTGCGGTTTAAAAGAAGATGTAGTGACAAATATTTAAAAAAGTGTGCTTGGATAAATTGGTCATGTTGAGAGGATGAATGAAAGGAAACTAACAAAAGGTATTTAAAAGGCAGATGTGAGTGGAAACGCCGGGACCCCGACGCCCTAAGAGGACTTAAAGTGACCTTATTGGTGATGTTATTCAGGGTCAAAGGTCAGGTGCGTAGTACTCGCAACCGGCGTGCGCGTAAATGAATGAAATAATGAATAATGAATGAAAATAATGAACGTAAACGAGGTAAGAGAAGTAATGTAAAGATTGTTTCTGCTTACCCCCCATGGGAAGAAAGCGTGAGTTTATATATGTATGTTATTACATAAATAACGTAGGAGACAAAATATAGCTACTTAAACATCTAACTCCTAGTCATTCTAATTTACAGTTCTTTTTATTTATTTTGTATTTTAAGTGCCGTGTTTTACCGTTTCATTCGTAAATTACGACCATTAGGAATGCTGTTTTCAAAACGTGTTTACAAATTAGATTGGCGTCTGTAAACTGGAATTCTCATTAATTTTATCGAACTTACACAAAATGCATCAATATCAATTAATTAGCTCTTCAATCCCGGTTCCCAAAATTCATAGCAGTCTAGGCCAGTGTTTCCCTGATATTGTTCAGCCATGGCCCGGTAATTTTTAATCGAATTCAAAAAAGGAGGAGGTTTCTCCATTCGACCGTACATTTGCTTTTTTTTATATTTGTTCCCCGATTTCTCCGTCAATTGTGAAACCGATTTTAAAAATTATTTTTTTGTTTGAAAGGGTATGCTCCCGAGGTGGTCCCATTGGCACCATGTCATAATCTGATGAGGGGATCCCATGGAAATCAAGGGAAATCCATTAAATCACATGACATCATTTAAAGGCACACCTATAGCGATTTAGGTATTTTTTATAGTAACTTGTGCATTTGCTCTCAGAAAGCACCATTTGGTGGAGTGGAATTGATGATGAAGACCACAGATGGCCACCGGAACTACTTAATAATAAGAACTATTTAACGAATTGCGATTCGTTTAGGTACTTTAATATGGTAGCTCAGCCATTTATGCTCTTTACAATGTATATGGTGAGTGGCAGTTCTCCTGGTTCTTACCAGGAGAACTCCTGAACAATTAACATCCCTGCATCAAGAAAAGCAATATTTTTTTTAAATGTGATGAGCAGTTGACAACAGTTGGCTGTTGTAACTTAGATAAATTACAAACCGACCCACTAAAAAGTGAAAAATAAAAGACTTTTAACAAAAAAAAACATCTGACTTCTAAAAAACACTACAAAGTGTAAAATAATTTTAATTTCGGAAGTCGGTGGCAAAAAACTAAAATACAGATCCGAAGACACCGACTTCCGAAATTAAAATTATTTTTCACTTTGTAGTGTTTTTTTGGAAGTCGGTTGTTTTTTTTTTTGTGAAAAGTCTTTTATCATACTGCCGCTTCGTGACCCACTCAATACTTTTGATCTTCCCCCTCACTGGTTATATGTATATATATATATATATTACATTAGAATCATTCCGACTGCTGACAGAACAATATTTAAACCAGAGCAAAAACAAAATTTTTGTTATAATGTAAGAAATTTATATAATTATTTTTCATCAATAAACTATAAAATTTCTGCTAACTTTTCGTCAAATTAATCAGCGCCACTCACTACTCCATACAAGTTTAGACGTGATTAAAACTTGCCTACTAAAATTACGTCAATTTACGTCAAGCGCTGATGAATTTGACAGGACTAAACTAAAATTAATCTTCTGTCCTTTTCTTAATGAAATAGAAAGAAAAAGATGCACTGAACTTAAATTTAGTTTAGTTTATGAACAAGGGAATCGGCACCATTATTCAACTATCATATTCATTTCTTCCACAGGTCAACAAAGAGTACAATGCCAACCTATGGTTCTGGTACTTCCCGGTATCAGGTAAATCAGTGGAGGACACTCCCTGGATCATCTGGCTTCAGGGAGGACCGGGTGCCTCTTCGCTGTACGGACTCTTTACTGAGATTGGACCTTTCTTCGTCAGTACGGATAATAATTTAGAAGGTAAGCATCACGTCGAAACTTTGTGAATGTTATGCCTTTTTTTGTACCTTTTATGCGGAATAAGGGACGATTGCAGGAGCGGTCGTAATAATACTAGGATAGGCGTATTTCCAGCAGTGGATCTATGCCTTTCGGCTGAGAGGATGATATGGAACTAGTAGAGTAGCGGAAAACCTATAGCTTCTCTGCAGAAAGACAAGAGAAATACATTAGGGCTTTTTTTTTGTGGTGTGAAATCATCAAATAACTTCTCCCGCTCTGGGCGGAGCGGGAGGATGTGTCAGACTCTTACTGACTAAAACCCACCCGTACTCCTTCCTTTGCCTGTGTTGCCAGGGGCCTCGGTAACCCTTTTGGACTGCCACGTGACCCCGGCAGATACATTAGGGCTACAATTTATATCGGATGGAATTACCGAAATTAAGATTGCAAACGATTAGTGAACTGCGAAATATTCAATAAATGAGCACCTTTAAAAACCGATAAACAGAGTTGCTATATTTATACATTTAGGTACCTAAAGACTGACTTTTTCTTTCAGAAATCCAGCATTCTTGGGGCAAGAATCACTCGTTGCTGTTCATCGACAACCCTGTAGGAACTGGCTTCAGTTTCACCGATGACGACAGAGGATATGCCACTAATCAAACTACGGTAATTATGCTCACGTCATTTGTTTCAACCCTGTAGGAACTGGCTTCAGTTTCACCGATGACGACAGAGGATATGCCACTAATCAAACTACGGTAATTATGCTCACGTCATTTGTTTCAACCCTGTAGGAACTGGCTTCAGTTTCACCGATGACGACAGAGGATATGCCACTAATCAAACTACGGTAATTATGCTCACGTCATTTGTTTTCAATCGTTGTCATTCGTAGTCGTAATCATTTTCCTTATTTTGTGTCTTTGCATTGACGTACATACCTACCCAGGTAGGTAGGTACTTGTACAGGAGATATTTCAGCTTTGTCTTTGGACCGCGTCTGCTTCGCCCTTTATTTAAATAATCAATTCATCCATAATTTTACAGATCGGAGAAAACCTGTACGAGGCATTACAGCAGTTCCTTAAAATTTTCCCTGAACTCCGAAAAGCGCCTCTGACTATTGCTGGAGAGTCTTACGCCGGGAAGCACATTCCCTCGCTCGGAGTACAAATCCTTTGGCACAAGCATGAAAAAGAACCTATCAACCTGCAGGTAAGTCCATAGTCACGTGATCACGTCAGCGTGGCCATCTTGGTAGTACCTAATAAAAACATTATTGTTAGGTGAAATCGCTTGTAACGACAGTACAGTCAACGAAAAAGGTCCGATTTTTAAAATATTATTAAATATTGTTTTTATGCACAGGTACTGTTCCTCATTGGTCTTCGTTACTAGTTTTCATTATTTGTTACAAAAAACCTATATACAACTAGCAAGTTGTCCCACTTTGTATACGTTATTGTTCTGTACTTCTGTGATCTAGTAATTTTGTTCTATAGTCTGTTTTTTTTTAACAAACGAGTACCGATAATTTTGACTACGTTTCTATTTGTCCGCGTAATCAACATAAAGTCAAAGAACAAAAGCGTTGGCCCCACCCCGACCAATAACCCATCTCACTCTGTCAATATCGGAAATGTGCGAGAGACATACTCAGTACTTGTTTGATAAAAAAACAGACAATTAAAGCATGGTCTTCACATATAAAGCCCCGCGCGACACCGATTCGGAGTCAAACAACAGAAAATCAATTGTGTCTCATTTAGCTGTCCTTGACCAATTAAGTAACATTTACCAAATATTGTAAAACATTTTAAAAGAGTAACGGCGGAGTTTCTTGCCCATTCTTCTCCATTCTATTTTTATGTGCCTTGTATGTGTCTATTTGAAATAAATGATTTGACTTTGATCAGCTACAGGCATGTTGCCACTTGGATAGCTACCTAGTGGACTACTGGCTGAATGTCATCGTTATATAAAATAGCGATAATAACAATACAAGAGGATCTCTAAAGCACGTTTAAATTTTCAGGGTCTAGCAATCGGCAACGGTTTCATTGATCCTCTATCACTTCAGAAGTACAGTTACTTCGTGCGCGAGGTTGGCTTGGTTGACGATAATGTGGCCAACTCTATGAACCATCTGGAGACTGCAGTCACACAGTTCATCAATAATGGAGAGATGGTGAAGGCTTACGCTGTAAGTATTCCTGACAAAAATACATTTTATAAACTGATGGCTACGCACTCAATGTATCAGATGTTTGATGTTCCATCGCCACAATTTTTTTCGTCCATCTATCGCATGTCGCATTACAGCC
Source organism: Atethmia centrago (assembly GCA_905333075.3). NCBI lineage: Eukaryota > Metazoa > Arthropoda > Insecta > Lepidoptera > Noctuidae > Atethmia > Atethmia centrago. Next base: position 7,756,289 of record HG995375.1, read on the forward strand.
GGCCACGGAGGTGTAAAGTGAAAGGCGCTCGGCAGAGCAGCTAAGGCTAATATGGCGGCGCCCATGGTTCGTATCACCTAACCGTGCAGCATTTATATTATCACTCATTCGTGCTCCGCGGTATTTGTGTGATCAGTGTATTGATGTAAATGTTCTTGTTCACTTGATCATGATGGACAACGATACAGCTAGTCAGTCAAATAAACCGGTCAACGAGGGAAAAACTAAGAATAGTGCGAAAATATCCGACGAAAAAGTTTCATTTGCATCATGGTTTCATAAAACCACAGAATGTTTTTTTTTTATTTATACAATGTGTCTGTATACGGTGTCACGAAAATTAAGATCGTGGTGGTGCAAACTGAACAACTTTCTGCCGGGGGTCCCCGGGAGAAAGTTGTTCAGTTTGCACCAACATCTAAATCGTGAAAAAAAATCTGTCGTCCCATAAGAAACTTCAATACCTACTCGACCAAATGTATGGAATGACAGATCATTTTTTCGCTATTACGATGTTGGTCCCCGGTACAAAGCTGCTCAGTTTGATGGTCTGTACCACACCTTTAATTTTCGTCATACCGTATACATGCACACTGTTAAAACTTTATGCACGAGAAAAAATAATACTGTAGAAAGGCGGACTTAATGCCCGAGGCATTTTCTACCAGTCAACCTTAGGGTGATGCCTCTCCTGCCGGGGTCGCGGGAAGGTACTAAAGGGTCACCGAGGCCCCTGGCAACACAGGCAACGGAAGGAATACGGGTGGGTTTTAGTCAGTAAGAGTCTGACACACCCTCCCGCTCCGCCCAGAGCGGGAGAAGATGTTTGATGATTTCCCACCCAAAAAAAAAGTGTGATGCCTCTGCATCACATAATATGGTGTCTCTACACAATATGGCAGATGTTCTTAGGCGTTGGTAACTACATCACCTCCACCACCAATTTGCCTAGCAATGACGTAAAAAATATAGTCTGACTGCCTCGTTGGTCTAGTGATCGCAAGCGCTACTGCTGTGCATGAGATCCTAGGTGCGATTCCCGGGTCGGGCAAAGTGTTATTGGATTTTTCTATCTGGAATTTCTCAGTAGCAGCCTGGAGTCTGGATTTGTGCTTGGTTTTGTCCCTATTACATGGGACTTAAACATAAGTGGCGAAATGTGGGTGTACTACAGGTACACCTCTGCCAAACCCTTCCGGGAAACAAGGCGTAATGTTATGTAAGCTTAGAGTTAACGCGATGCAGGTTTAGCACGAGAACCATAGAGAAGTGTTTTGTCGATGGAAGAGTAAACAAAAATGATGTTTCCGTGTAGACAGTTGACAGTTGACAGTTTTCTATCGAGAAATGTAGAGAAGCGTTTTCTATCCTATGGAAATGTAGAAATAGAAAGCGTCATGCTAAGCCTGCAGGTAGACATAAGCTCATCACCCTTAAATAATTATCGATGCAAAAACACCTGTTAAACATCCGGTGATTAATTTCGTTTGGTCCTAATTCTTACTCCTTTGTTTCAGTACTACAACTACCTTCTCCAACTATTCTTAACTCGATCTCACCTGTCGAATCTCTACAACTACCTGCAAGACGACATTGATCTCGATGGAGCATACATGGATTACATTCAGAGGACCGAGGTCCGAAAGGCGCTGCATGTTGGCAACACCAACTTTACGTCAATAGGAGTTGTGTACAGAAAACTGGTGCCTGACTTTATGGGAAGCGCTAAAATGTGGCTGGAAGAACTGCTGGAAAACTACAAGGTTATGCTTTACAAGTAAGTGTTTATCTGTCACTACACAAAGTGTACGCCAATGTTTGTGGCAGCCGCGGTCGTACAACACAGGAACGAGATGAGACTATCCGCCCTACTCGCTCGTTTCATGACCGTGACCTTACAGCGGGCTTAACATGATGCTTTCTATTTCTACGAAGAATAGACAAAGCTCTACAATCTGTCATTTTATTTTTCGTTTGTAACGATATTTGTCTAGGTCCTTTTTATGCAGAAGGATTTCTACGATGCGATGTCAAAAATGGAGAAACGAAATGTCACTTTGTATAGAAAAAGCTGTGTCTGTTCTTTGTAGAAATAGAAAGCGTCATGCTAAGCTTGCAGCTCTTGCTCTCGTACCACTGAATAGCTCAATCTGGCTTTCGCAGTTCAACAAGTAGGTATAGTTTCCAAAGTTGCTACACCACTCAATTTCATCGATTTTTGGAATTAATTTTATTCAGTAAAAAAAGTGTGAGCCACATCGAAAATATCGAAATGTGTTCATAACTTCAGTGATAAAATATTGTTTCCGGTAGTCGCAAACTATTAATTTATTTAATTGTAACCTACAGATTTTTGGAGCGTAACGTAAATTGATAAAAAATAGTTCCATTTGGATTTTACACAAATTCAGATAAGCTGAATTGTGATACAACTACGACACGATAAAACCAATTCATTTGGCGAACCGATAAACTATAAAGGCTCCTACATACTGGTGCGACTTGTCGCGCGACGCGACGAGACACAAAGACACCGCGTGTAGCGCTACAGGCGGTGCCTTTGTGTCGCGACGCGTCGCGCGACATGTCGCGCCAGTATGTAGGAGCCTTAACTGTCCTATTAATTAGGTAACTATTCTGAGCTGACGAACGCTTTTATGCGCTGCATGGTCATCAGATTACTATTCTGTGTAAGTCCGAAGTAGAAGCTCATAGGTTCATTGATATTATTTTGTTTCTAGCGGTCATTTGGACATCATAGTAGCCTACCACCCGTCAGTCAACACCTACGATTCATTGTCATTCTCCGGATCATCAGAATTTGCGAAGGCGAAGCGTTCTCCCTGGTACCATGATGGGAAGTTAGCTGGGTAAGTGCCAAGGGTAAAACAGTCGACCTATACCTACACACACCAATGTATTGCGACGACAGCATTCAACCTATAATAATTAGCTTGGTTTTTAGAGTTCCGTAGTCACCAAGGAATCCTTATAGTTTCGCCGTGTCTGTCTGTCTGTGTGTCCCTGGCTTAGCTCAGAAACTCTTAGTACTAAAAAGCATTTTGGCATGGGTATACATATTAATCACGCCGACAAAGAGGTAAAATAAAATATGTTTAGGGTACCTCCCATCACCGAAAGATATTCTTCGATTCAGAGATCCGTTTGTCGCGGGAAGGCAATAATGGGTCACCGAGGCCCCCGCAACACAGGCAACGGAAGGAATACGGGTGGGTTTTAGTCAGTAAGAGTCTGACACACCCTCCCGCTCCGCCCAGAGCGGTAGAAGATAGGTATTTGATGATTTCCTACCCAAAAAAAAAGGGATCCGTTTGAGTAATATTTTTGTTAAAGTGCCGCGGTCGTCATCCGCCTCTGCCATCTAAATGGTTGTTTTTGTTATGTGAAAAAAATCACGGCAGTACCTAGTATATATTACATTTTGAGGAAAGCTATCACAGCTAAGTAGGCTTTACAAGTTATCGAGTAATAGTTGACCATGCATTGACCGTGATGTATATCGATTTATGGGAGAACATGTTTTTAAACTACAGTTTTAAGTTTGTTTTTGGGATAAATTCATCGCAACCACGGAACTCTTCTTTGTAGGCAGTGGCGGTACCTTCATATAAGCCCAAAAGCCTTACTAAAATGGATGGATGAATTCACTTTTAATTTATTGTACCTAACCAGTAGTTTATGAGAAAATTGCGATGATACATACGTAGGTACCTACATACTCAGTCGAAAACTGAACTTTCTTTTTTTGAAATCGGTTAAAATTTTATTGGGCTTGCGTTATTTTGTAAACCCTAGGCACGCCACTGTTTGTAGGTACGTGGTCCGACACGCACTTGGCCTGTTTTTTTAATGTAAACTTATGACTAAAACTGGTACGATCAGGACAAAAGTTGATTATCACTGTTGCTTGTACCCATCGTCTAAATTAGGGATTCCCAAACTATTTTGGGCAAGAGTCCCCTTTTCCAAAATGAACTGATACCTCAGACCCCCATAGCCAATTGAACTTTCATCTTGTGCACGCTTAATGACTTGTTGAGTTTTTTAAAAGTACAACAATGATACTTCCTACTAAAATATTACTCATTCTTTTAACAAGTTGGTACACGTAATAGTCGTACAACTTATACAGTAACTTGAAAGCTTCAAATAAGAACTTGTGTTAATTATTAGGGGTCGATTTTTAGACCTCGTCGACCGCCAAAATCAGTTTTCGTTTATGTCGACCGCTTTTTTTTTTTGCATGAGAAATCATCAAATAATTTCTCCCGCTCTGGGGGGAACGGGAGGGTGTGTCAGACTCTTACTGACTAAAACCCACTATGTCGACCCCTGGGAAACCGATATTGATCCCCAAGGGGTCTATATCGACCACTTTGGGAATCCCTGATCTAACTTGACTCATAACTATTTCAATTTGGTACCTACATTGTATTTCAGCATTTCTTTAAGTAGCTAAGAATCTTTAAATTTTACTTCCTATTATTTACATATCCAAATTACAAGATGATTATTAACATTAACTAAATAAAATTAAAACTAAGTTAAGCCTAAAAAAAGGCCCTTGGGGCATTGTACCGAGGATGCTGGCAGCATTTCCTCGCTGAAATGCAATGCTGATGCGTTGCGCGAGAAAGCCGCCAGCTTTTCGGTCACCAGTTACTTACACATCAACTAGACGTTTCGCGATTTCCCCAAATAACTTATGCGCAGTGGGACCCCACGGACCGAGGGTCTCGAAGTCAAAGGGCACAAAGTTGTACTCTCTGCCAATTTTTAATTAAATATTTAGCTCAAGAATTAAGATTAAAAAACTGAAGTGATGATCGACTTTTTTCACTGACTACTTAACTAAACAAAAATACGCTTTTTCAGATACTACCGAGTAGCCGCCAATCTCACGGAGGTGATGATTCGCGGTGCCGGTCACATGGTGCCCGCTGACAAGCCTGCCGCCTCCCTCGGCCTCATTTCAGCCTTTGCCCGAGGCATACCACTGAACGATGACACTGGCAGCCTAGTGGATTCAGAAAAAAACTTGCCGCGACGACGTCAATTGCCGCTGAAGTAGTCAACTCGAAGCCCTTACTGTACGCTTATTTTGTAGTTATGATTGGTATTGTTTTGTACGATGGAATGGAACTTTAATAAATAATGCCCAAAGTTGTTCATGTTTTTAATAAAGCCTACTGTCCTATGTATTTTTGGGTGGGGATCAAATAGTCATAATACAAAAAACTACACAAACAAATGCTTCTTTATCAGTTAAGGTAATTAAAATTTGTCGACATGCAGAATTTTAAGAATTACGAGAATGTTGTATCCAAGAGGGAAGCAAGCTTGAAAATTTTAGCACCCTACGTTGTTGCATGATACCTAGGAGGCCTCCAACTAAAAACTGCCTTTTACATACTGAACATAATTATTTGGCCGTTTTGGGGTTTGATTAAAAAATATTTCACGACAAGTGAGGGCCCCGTAGGGCTGGGGACTTAGGCGGACCGCCCTTGCGACCCCCGCATAGTCCGCCGGTGCTTCTGTGTAATAGGTAGTTGTTATTATTTTTAAATCGTAAAGCTATTTGATTTTTTATGGAAATAAACAGTTACACTTCAAATTAAGTAATAAGTAGTAGATGATAGTAAACTGTAAATCTGATGTTGATTGGCTTGGTAGTCTGCTGACCCCTCAGAGCTCAGTTACGAAATATCAGGAAACTTGATGAGAATGTCACGCCAACAAGTGATGTTGTTTTAGTTTTTTCTAAGGACTCTAAATCCCTGAAATAAATACCCAATCCATCTCTAACTATATCAATACGAAACAAGCGTTTTGGAATAAGCTTAAGCGTTGTTTGATTTATAAGAGATTTGTTTACATTATTCAGTCGATAGGATCGACATGCTATTTCTTTTTTAACCGCTCAGGCCCGTGGCTCAATAACGTCATCTCTCAATCTCAAAAAAAACTTTTTTATTCGATAACTACTTTCAAATCGCGCGCCGCGAGGGCTCCTATTCGGAGCCATTGGGGCTTTATCGGTTAATTATCATTAATTATGCAATTTTTTGCTTTACAGTGTTTTAGTGATCAAAATCAAAATCAAAAGTCATTTATTCAAACTAGGCTGAGAATCAGCACTTTTCGATTTCGAACGTCAAAATTACATAAGACAGTCCACCAAAACGCCCACCCTTCACCACTTCCTAGTGCTATAGCTGTAAAGAAGAAGTGGCCAACAAACTCCCCAGCAGCACACAGTGAGGTAACGAGAATCTCATCGATTTTAAGCCAACTTTGACAACCCTGCTTTTTTAATACATTTTTGTAACACAGTAACACTGGTAGTGGTGACGTTTCCGAGAGTGCGCAGGGAAGGAAATTATTCAACGAAATAAAATAGAAATAATTAGAAATACGTACCCTAATTAAGAAAGTGTTCATATTAAATATGATTATGTAGTTTTTCATTTCACGAATATAATAAATAACTGTATTTGCATAGTTCTTTAGCAACGGAAGTCGTGTAATAACATCACGTCATGTCGTTGTATGTGGTTTGCGCATTGCTGCTTTTGACGCCTATTTGTGCGTTTTATTTGCCGGGTTTAGCTCCTGTGAACTATTGTATAGCCAGTGATGACACTAGCAAGTCGTGCAAGGTGAGCAAACATTATTTCTTGAAGGACTCCTGTTTATAATCATTAGTATCATGTGCCGACATCTCATGCAATTCGTCGAAACCAAATGCTAACATTCTTACGACCCAATCCAACTATTTGATTGTAAATAGGGTTTAACAGTAATAGTTTAGTAGTGGTAGTAGTAGTAGTTTAGTATAGTATAGTTTACATGGTAACAGCACAGTGAAGTACTTCGTTTTAAAGGCTTTTCACTGTGTAATTGCTATACCAAATACACAGTGAAAAGCCTTTAAAACGCGATTACGTTTTCAAATAAGCACATCCAATAAGCAATTAACGATTCGTTAATTAATCTATTGTTTTTTCAGACGGAAATTCCGCTGTATGTAAACAGACTGAACACAGAAGAATCAGTGATCCCGTTTGAGTATCACCACTTTGATTTTTGTACTACTGATGAGAGTCAGTCACCGGTTGAGAATCTCGGTCAAGTTGTCTTCGGTGAACGAATACGACCGAGTCCCTACAAGCTCGAATTCTTTAAAAATGTGGAATGTAAAGCTGTGTGTACAAAGACGTATAGGGGCTCGGATACAGATTCTATCAAACGGTTGAATCTGCTGAAGATGGGCATGGCACTCTCTTACCAGCACCATTGGATCTTGGACAACATGCCTGTGACTTGGTGCTACTTGGTTAACGAGGGAGGGAAGACCTACTGCAGCACTGGGTTCCCAATGGGCTGTCAAGTGCGCAAAGATATGGTAAGTTACATTTATTTATTATTATTGTAACAAAATCAACTTTACAGAATTCAAAATATTGTTCCACAGTTGGGAATCGGTTTTATTTATGTCATGCATTTGTTGAGTTTCACAAACTTTCTCTGTATATTTTATCTTATATGATAACTCAATTAGTTGTATGTATGAGTAAAGAATTTAAGTGCTCAATTAATTAGATCAATATAACAACACAAAAAGTGAGTCATTTACTTATTACCTCCAAATCTGTTCTTAACCTGACAAATGTCATATGAACCAGCAATTATACATAAGAAAAATACACTTGAAACATCAATAAATATAATCGTGAAAACCGTTGAGTGCTTTCATGCAAACAGTCTAGTAGGCAATTGTTTGACTGGTTAATGTTTGCACTGTATTCCTCTGCCTACCCTTATGTATTTCTAAAACCATAATAATATATTTTAATTGTAGGGGTGTACTTTCAAATAGTTCAAATGCTCTTATCATCACTCTTTAATCAAAAAAAGCGGAATGTAAAGGAAAACTAGTTAATTAATTAATTATTAATTTGATAAGGGATTTGGCTGTTAGTTGGTTTTGATACTTACTTGCATTTCATTGGCAGTATAATCAAATTAATCCATATAAAACACTATTTTATGGTGAAAAGCATAGCTTTTAGGCATATACTGACCTTATTGGTTATATTATTTCAGGTGTGTAGTACTCGCAACGGGCATGTGTGTATGGCCAGAAGTATAAACGTTTTTGTTGTGCAATACTTCAATTGGTTCAAATTATTTGTAGTGTATGATTCTATTGTCATGCCTTTGTGTGTGACAAGCTTATCAGACCTGGTGGCTGAAAATGAAACTGATAAGAGGGCCTAGACAAAGTGACATTTTATGAACGAAAATGATGATGGAACAGTCAAAAATTTAATGAATTGAAATGATATAGGCTACTGAAAAGCTTATACAATCTTGTTGAAAGTCACTGTAGAAATACGAAACGCTTTGAAAGTTATTGCCACTTGTCTCAGCCCTAGGTCTGTAATTTTTTGTTATTTGACAGCCCCACAGTGACCGGGTCATATGCCATTGTAGGATTGTAAGTAAAAGTTTCACATTGAATAGAGCCAAAAATTAACATTATAGTTATACAGTCTGCTCTTTTAAACCTTTGACATTATCATTGTTGTCAGCAGGGTAACTTTTGACAACAAGTAATATATCTATTTTTTTTCTTAGTTCATTCTTTAAGACTCCTGGGCAAAGGCCTCCCCCAAGTCCTTCCTGGATTTATTTTCTATTGATTTAGTTATATTAAGTCATTTTTTAAATGCTGGAAGATGTTCTAACGTAGATTACTCTTTAAGAAACAAAGGAGAAAAATGTTTCCACTATTAAGTTGATTTTTCAGTTTAACAAAAAAAATCAACAAAATAATCTCCATTGCAATTATTACATACTAGCTGCGCCCCGCGATTTCACCTGCGCAAGTCTCGATCCCGAGGGAATATCGGGATAAAAAGTATCCTATGTCCAAATCCAGGTCATGGTCTACCCATGTGCCAAATTTCATCCAAATCCATTCAGCCGTTTTAGCGTGAAAGCGTAACAAACAAAGAAACTCACTTTCGCATTTATATTATTAATATTAATTATTCTCAGGGTTTAACATAAGCACATAGAACTAGTTCACTTCTGATAATAATACATGACCGGACATTGTCAGCAACTCAAATTTCTAATATTAGTAGAATACATAAACTGAAGCCTTCTTCCTATGGGAGTAGGCAGAAACTACAGAACGCCACCTACTACAATCCACAATTGCAATTAATAAGGCTGCAAAAAATAATATATGAACTAATTCAAACTAACTATAGTATGCAATAATGTAAAAAACTTGAAACATTTACTTATTATTGCACAATTTATTGTACAAATATTGAAACTACGATTAATACATAAATAAAAACAGAAATACCTTTGTTCATAATACTCATTGAAATAGTGATTGATACTTTTGGCTCTTTTGACTTTGTAAACCTGTTTATTGACTTAACTTTCATAAGGTTAATAATGAAGTAGGTAAATATGTCAAAAGAACGTGTTTACATCATGGTTGTTATGGATATAAGATTTTGGTTATGGATCATGTGGATTTTCAATTGTTAGGTTTAAAAATAGGGCCCCTTTATTGATTTCAAAATGGCTTGATTACATTTCTTATTGTTTATTACACCACTGTCCATAGCCAAAGAATAATAATAACTATATGTTTCATAGTCATTACTCAAGTCAGGTTCACTGTCCAGGCTCCAGAGTGGGAATGGTCCATAAGTCCAGTTATGTTTTTATTTAAAGTCAGTTTATTTGTGATTAAAATGTATGCATATATGTGTTACAAAATTTTTATATTCTTCTGAAATAGTTTTTTTAACACAGACCACATATGGTCTGTGGACTCGTAGCGCTTCCAGGACGGGAAAAATCACCTCGTGACTCTCAAGTCCATGTATAATTTTTGTCCTATATAATAAATTTTCTATTCATTTCCCGTATTTTGTTATCTACTTTCCCATTGATTAGCTTATTTCTAAGGAATGAAACAATAAAACCTCGAAAAAAAAAAATTATGTTGACACTTTTTACTTTAGAAAAAAAATATCGACTTTTTCCCTATGTCCCAGCACTTTTTATAATCCTTATGATGTGTCCTGCCAAGTCCGCATTAAATATGAGACTTTCTCCTTACGTCCACAGTATCAGATGGCTTAGAAATTGTACGGGCGAACATACCACATACGGTCTGTGGACTGATATGGAAGTCTCTCTACAGACCGTATGTGGTCTGTGGACAGTGAACCTGTTAAAGTTTGATAGTAATGGTTTATTACCTACTAATTGCTGCCCTCGGCTCCGTCCGCGTGGCTTTTTTCTAAAATAAAGTAACCTAAGTTAGTCTGCCAGTGAAAGTCCAGTCAAAATCAGTCCAGCCGTTTCGGAGATTAGCCGAAACAAACAGGGAGACAGACATACATTTTATGATTTATATTATTCTAGACTACACTTATTATTTATACATTTATTTTACACTTATTGGGATCAATTAAACTAAACGATCAACATTACAATAAATATAACCATTTTATTACACAAAGTGACAGCTAGCACGTGTCAGATTACCTACTCCCGTGAATTAATAATTCGACAATAGTAAAATCTTTAGACCACGTGGTTGCGATCGCACCCGCTGTATGCAAATGTAGCGAGCGTGCCCCTATTGTATAATTATTACTCCATTATTTTATGTTAATTAATTATTCTTGATTGATCAGAGGAATAAGGTTATAGAACAATGTGTCATCCCTCCCACTCTGCGAATATAGTCGTAGTATAATTATATGTTATTTAAGCGCGATTTGGTAAATGAACAAAGATTATATTATCAGCTACATTATTTGTCAATTAGTAACATTTTATTTTTATCGCCATTCACCATAATCCTATAACACATCGTGTTCGTCGATGAATTCTGAGGATGATGTTCCTGATAATTTAGTTTCTTTATTGTTATTTAATCAATACAGATAATTGCTAAACAAAAAACATTAGATAATATCCAAATGAGTAATGGATAAAGGGGTTTGCACACATTAGCTTCATTGTGGAATGCCTCGCCACACATGCAATCTAGCACTAAGGAAAACTAAGTCAAAACAAATGCAACTTGCTTGAATTCACTCCGAATGAGCTGGCCATCACGGGAAAAATACATTTAGCGTGCTGGGCACCCTTCTCTGTTCACCCTATGAGCCTTCTTCCACGTTACCGCGTATGTACGGCCTACGGGAATGGTAAAGGATTTACACTGTATCACTTTGACGTACTCCGAAAGTGAAATCATCCGAGATGGTAATCCATGTTTATATATTTTCAAGCAGTTCTAATCTGTGGTTGGAATATGGAAATGAACTGACTCTTTGTTCAAATTACTCACTGCGCCTTCACTTTTCATGAATCATCAGTCAATGAAAATGTTAGGTCAATATGTTTCATCGTTCATCTTTAGAGTAGTAGGTAGACTTTGAATGAAACAAAAAAATTAAAGGCAATCTACACTTAATGATTCCTCGATTTTGAACTTAACTACTAACATTTTAAGGTTTTAAATCATTTGGCGAAATTTGTCAGTTTGTGGTAACTTTAGGTATGTGCTGGCGACTGTACCTAAATGTACCTTTAAATTGAGCGCCTGCGTCCACACCGTCTAAATCTGCGTACATGCAGATGATTTAATCCACAAATTCGCCCAAATGTCCCCCTTAGGAGTTTCGCAATGGGATTTGGAGGCAAAAGTCGTCGCGCCACTCCCATACGTGCGAGGCGAAACGCCGAGGCGTAACTCCGCTGCCGCGAGAAATCGCGGCACAGCGGACGAAGCTCCGGCGGGATCTCATGGCGACATGGAGAGTACGGTTGTCGCAACCCAGTGCTGAGCACGCCACGATTGCGGCGATAAGTCCCCTTTTTGAGGAGTGGCTAGAGAGGCACCACGGCGTCCTTACCTTCCACTTGACACAGGTCCTCACCGGACACGGCAGTTTCGGGAGGTTCCTTTGTCGGATAAGGCAGGAGGAAACGCCCGGGTTTCACCACTGTCGCTTTCACCCGGAGGACACGGTGGAGCATACGGTGGACGTCCGCCCGGCTTGGGCAGAGCACCGCCGTGTCCTCGTGGAGGCGATCGGCGGCAGAGATCAATCGCGTCCGGCGCTAGTCCAGGCCATGGTACGGAGCGAGAGGGCATGGGCAGCCGTTACCTCCTTCTGCGAAGCAGTAATGCTCGCGAAGGAGGAGGCGGGACGGTTGAGGGAAAGGCAAATTTCGCGTCCTCTCGCCCCTAGCCGCCGCAGAAGACGCCCTGGGCGTCGGGAATCCCGGGCAGATTTCCGGCCACCGTAGGCGCGGGCTTGCGGACGGTGAGGAATGGGTAGCTCACTGTCCGGTAAGGATCAGGCCCGGGACGACGGCGCGTTGTATTCCACGCGCGCCTCAAAGAAAGGTCGGCAGCACAAGTGTAGTGGTCCGATGCCTGCCGGGGTCGCGGGAAGGTACTAAAGGGTTACCGAGGCCCCTGGCAACACAGACAACGGAAGGAATACGGGTGGGTTTTAGTCAGTAAAAATCTGACACACCCTCCCGCTCCGCCCAGAGCTCCCGGAGATGATGATGATTTGATGATTTCACACCCAAAAAGAAGAAATGTAATGTCCAGAATTTCCCACTGAGGTACCTAATTAAAATAGATATTTTATGTTATTTGAGTTTAAACAGACAAACATGTTGTTGATTTTTCGGTATGGATGTGATTTAAAGCGGCTGTTGTTAGGGGGAAGTCCCGTAGCGCCGGACGGCACCTACCGCCGGACCACAGAGTACTTTTTTATATATGGAATAGAGGTACAACTCAGCGACAAAAGTGAGAAACGTCAATTGTCGCCCTCTGGACGCCTGTTTTGGAACTAATGCCAACATGATCTTCCGCACACAAACACACACGCACACACGTAGATACACACATACGTACGTCGCCTATTACTTTCAGCCTTGATATTTTTTATGTATATAGGTGTTTTAAAATGTAAATTACATATTCGCTTGCATCTATGTAGAAAAGCGAAAGTAATTCACATTATTAAAAAATAAAACAAAGTTAGATTTCATTATTTATTTCTTTCTTTTGAAACACCTCTTATTCAGTTTTTTAGCTTTAATTTTATACGAATCCGTATCATCATCACACTCCCTCTTATTCATTAGTATATTATTTATATCTTTACAATAGTTGTAAATGAAAAATCTACAGGATATTTTTATTAAGAAATCTATTAATTTTTCATTATGAATTGAACATTTTATGAATGAAAAATCTACAGCAATAAAAATCACAGTAGTTATTAATTCCCGTAAATGTTGTGTATCTAAATTTTCTTTTAATATTATATAATTTATATCCTGCAGATTTGAGATACAATTTAAGAGGGAGTCGCTGGGACTGCAAAGCCATTTTTTATTTGCGTATTCCCGATATTTTAAATATTCGTGCTCACTGTTTGATATTAAATCTTTTTTACATTCAACACAGCCCTTGAATACCTTTTTCTTGGCGCTTTTTACAAAATACCCACTTACGTACTGTAGGCCACCAATTACGCGTGGGTCATTTTTTTCTGCAAGGGGTGTGAATGTTATATCGGGAATATTACTTAGTTCGCAATTAATTTGCTCTTTGCCGTCCCCGCCTGTGATGAGTACTTCATGTAAAGTTTCACAATTGTCTATTTCACAATTAGCTCCAGGCGCATGGACGCTAGAGAGACTGTTTACGAGTAACGTCGTGAATGCTGCTTCAAATCGTTCTGGAGTAGGGTTTATGTTGCGGCATCCGTGGCTCCTTATGGACCCAAAAAAGTTTTCTATTGGGTCTTGATTCAGATGCCGCAGCCAAACTGATGATACACAATATTTTGTTTGTAATTTTTTTAATAATAATTCAATTCCTTCTAGCGTCCATACCCAATTATTCAATGTGGGAACGTGTTCATTGTTACAGGTTTTAGGATGAATAAATTTCATATCTTTCATAATCATTTTACTCTCCTTCCATGTTTTATGATGGATAGAAGTAGGCGTTGCAGGTCCTAGAAGAGGTTTTCCATGTTTCTTTCTTTTGCCAAAGCTTCCGTTGAGGGAATCGAAAAGGTTGTCGAAGAACAACAGGATGTCTGCAGTGTCTTTGGCTTCTTTAGGAAGTATACCCTTATCTGTGAAAAAATATAGTTTGTTAAATAATATTTTGTCTAATCTGCATAATGTAAAACTATAGTAAGTATTTAATATTTGCATTTCATTGTAATTGTCAGAAAAGAACTAGTGATAAAAGAATGTAAAGACGACATTAGGTACTGTTGACTTTTACCTGCTAGATAGCCCATATTCGATGCCACAGTTTGACTGAAAACTTGTGTAGCATTTTTGACCTTCATCCGGGGTATTTTGCTCGGGTCACAGTGGGCGTCTGTCAATTTGGGCACCAATCGGATTCCTTTGTACCCCGGGTTTTCTTTGTGTAAGGCCATGATGTGAGCCCATTTTGCCATTTTTACTTCGCCGTTTTTAATATATTTCAAATGTTTTGAAATCAAGTTGTTTCGTATGCATTTTATCAGATGGGGTGGGTCATATAACGGTATGATTTCTTGGTTGTTAATAATAAAACTGTTATCTTGGGGCTCTTCTCCCTTTCTCAACAGGTTACCCCTTGTCTCTTGCAAAAGATATTTAATGCAGTTCACGTTATTTGTGCCTTGGTCGCACACAGTTGCTATCACAATAAGCGGCATTTTGTAGCTCAGAAATTACTGATTTTAACTGCTTCGCAAGTTCAGGCCCCTTTGTTGCAGCTTGTGAAAAAGTGTATGCAACGGGTTACTTATAGTTTTTTATTAAACCTCTTACCATAAAAACCTGCGCATGATCAGCATAATTAGGTTGTGTCTCTAGGCCATTTGTGACAAACCCACAAACTTTGTCCTTCCGTTCATTGTATGTCACATTAGGTTTGAGTGACATTTCATCAAACAGAACAATACATAATTTATGTTCTAACTTCATTTTTTCAGTTGTTTTCTTTATTTGCTGAATCATATTTTTGTTGATTCCTGGATTTATATCTGCCATATTTAGCAACTTCAGGAGAGTTTGGCGTGATGGCAAGATAAATATTTTTCTAAGAAATCTGTACCCTTTTGGGCTCTGTTTGAGGAAGGACAAGGCAATAATTTTTTCCTTTAAAGTAAAACGACGTCCTTTGCTGCCTTTTTTATGCTCTCTGAACTGTAATAATGTCAAAACTTTTGATGTGCTAGGTAATTCATCAAGTGTTTTTAAAAACTGTGGATTGGTCATTAGATTTTGTAGTGCCTGGATCTTTTTAGCCTGCTTTTTGACCTTATTGCGGCACTTACTAAGTCTTACTCCAACTAGCACCAGTTTTCTGTATAAAGCATGCTCTGATTGAGTTACAGCAACGCGTTTCACCCGCCTTTTAGTATCGAGAGTAGGTTTTTGGTTTTTGTGATGCTCTGTAATGAAATAAAACATATTAGTATTTTCTAATAAAAATATATATTTTAATTATTTTAAGTACTTATAAATAAAGCCGTTTAATTATTTTTAATGGAAAATATCATAAAATAAATGCCAAGATTGTTTACTAAATAAGAAAACTAAGGAAAATTTTCTTTACTTACCAAGATTTTTCTTAATTTGTACATCTTCCACAGCAATTGTAGCATGCATAGGCACAAATTCTCTGGATACTGTGTCACAACTGTGTGAAGTAATAGGTTCTGGAATAACAATTTAAATTACTTTTCATTAAGATAATCACATCACATAACATTTTTAACAGAAAAAGCACTTTGTAGCTTAAATTAATTAATTAGCTTTCATATGACTTCATTTAAAAAAACAAGACAAAATGGCAAACCGGGTCTTGGCTAGCCTCCATACAAAAAAGTTTGATCCCCTTTATTATGCCTTAATGGAACCAAGGATAATTTGAAAAAAAAAAAGGATGTTTAATGCTGTTATGATTATATCTTCACTTACCAAGATTTTCCTTTGTTTCTATATCTTCTATGGTACTTTCAGTATGTGGCTTTGTGTACACTGAGTCCAAATGTGTAACAGGACCTGGAATGACAATTAATAAGTTATTTCAGCAAAGCAGCAATAACCCACAGAGGACTCTACATAATAGATTTTCCATTGTGTCTTATTAGTGCTGCTTGACAGTTAAGTTTGAACTGTCGTCATATTACTATGTAAAGCTACATTGGTTGTAGCCAGCAGTTGCAGAAGTAACCACTGGGTTTGAGGTATTAGGTGCAATTCCCAACTCGGGGCAATTTTGTTATTGGTTATCATCAAATATTATAGAATACCAGTTATGACGCCCGTGTCCAGCAGTGGAGGCATAATTAAGAGCTCATAATGGCACATGCAACATTTTGAAAAGTAACATTAATTTACCTTTTGATGTAGATGCTTCTGACATCTGAATGGGTCTCAACACTCTTTTTTCTGAGTTGAATTTTAAGGTAGATAATCCTGTAATAATAAAATACTATTTGAAAAAGTAGTTTGTTAACTTTGTTTTAGTCACACCTTACTCAAAACTAATTTAATTTTCTTAACAATGAAGTAGCTGATGTCACTTTAGGGCCCTTAACCCTTTCTAAGCAAAAGATAACATTCATCCTTTGCTCTATTGTTGCATGAAAGATAGAAAGACGACCCACTGACCAGGCAAACCAATAAACACACTTTTGCTTTTATAATAATAAGGATTTAATATCGCCATCTGCCAATGTATTGTGTATGTATTATTATTTTTATTATAACTAACCTGGCATGTTTTCTGTTGGAACAGCTTCTTTGCTCAGCCGATTATTCCTGCAGCAATATTTTTGTTTGAAGTGTACACGACATACACGGCGATATTTGAAAATATGTTCATTTTCAAGTTGCAATATGTCACCACCAACGGAATAGACCCATGTATTAAAAAACTCCTTATCCTTAGCTGGGTTAGGGAATTTATGCAAAATCGCATCGGTATCTGAAATAATCGAAAAAGTAGGTAATCAGTGGAGTCTATGTATATGTGGCAGATTCTACCCACAGAGCTTTGTCATGAGGGTGCTGAAATGCTTGCATATCAGCCCCCCCCCGTATCGGAGTAGGGGGGAAAGGGCTCGGGGGCCCAAATAACGAAGCTTTTTGCGCAACGGCCTTTTATGAATAAAACACTTACCTAAGCTATTTAAGCATCCGGGGACGCAACACTTTCTGTTAGACATGATAGATAATAGGTCACAAACAAAAGTTAGGCAGAGTCCTGTCTCAAAAATTTTTTCCGATTTTAACAATCAAAACAAGCACAAAATCAACACGGCCGGAGGAGCAGAGGCTCTACTCAACGGACTTAGGTGGAAAAAGCACTTTAGACTATTAAATCAAGAAAAATAGATGAACAAACAAGCACGAACGCGAACGAGCGGCAAATTTTGTTATGTTTGACATTTGTAGTGTTGCATACAAAAATAAATTCAGCCAATACGTCTTGAAATTGTTTTAGGTACTATTTAATTCGTTAGGAATGAGCTTTTATCTTAAAACAATATTTTCCCGTGGTATTGTGGTTTATTACATAGGTTTATTTATTTTGACGCTCATGAAAATTGATCACATTGAAGACCCAAATGGATGCTTTTTTTCACGCCATCTAAAGTACTGAGTAAGACTACGTATTCACAAATCATGAAGACCGCCATCTCTCAGAGAGTTTCGTAAAAGTAATACAATATTATGAAATCAAATTAAAATGTCAGTTGTATGTATTGGTAGGCAAATCTTTTGGAGTCCAACTTTATTTTGCATACTTATAGGAGAACGATTACTCGTTTGCTACTACTAAGATTGTCAACCCTGCGCCGGACACTCGTCCTATTCAAGCAAGTATAAACCGGTTCGATTCAAAGTACAAGTGAAAGGGGCGCGGGGGGCACACAGCAACAGGATCACGCGCCGCGGCTCGCCAGTGACGCGCAAGGCGACGGCAGGAGCGGGAGTTTGCTGCTTTTGGCGGGAAATCACGGCGTCAAGTAAAAATCGATGTAAGTAATTCTGGCACATTTATGCGTTTACATTTTAATGGTATTCAAAAATAAATGTAGTACTTGATTGTTATCCGTAAACTGATAGAATGTTATTAGATTATTTAACTAATTTTGGTAGGTGGTACCACCTAATGTACGAAATCATCTGTCCCTTAGTACCGGACACTAAGTCATCCCTTAGCACCGGACGGTAAACATATTGATATATCTCGTAAGAATTAACGTTATTCATTCTAATTGTTTAATTTTGTTTTAGAACATAGAAGAATGAATAGAATTGAAATGGAAGAGAAGAAAAAGAAAGGATCGTGGGAGCCACAGAGCTTACAAACTGCTATCAATAAAATTTTGTCCAAACAATTGAGTGTAAGGCAAGCTGCAATGCGATACAATATTCCAAAAAGCACTGTACATGACAAAATAAAGGCGCTAAATCGAGGAGAAGAAGAAACGCCGTACAAAAAAGTGGCAGAAGAAAAAGAAAATGAAAAGAACATGAGAGACAAAAAGAAGGAATTAGGATCTAAGTTTAAAGCAGTAATTGGAAGCAATGGAAAGCAAACCAAAGGAAAGAGCGTAGATAAAGGAAAAGAAGCGGAAGACGTGGAGCCCAAAGAAAACATGGAAATAAAGTGGAACCATTAACTGAAACATCTAAAACAAACACAACAATTTGCGTGGTTTGTTTAGAAGACACTGAGGAAGATCGGATCCAGTGCTCCTCCTGTCTTGGGTGGGCACATGCAGCATGTGCAGACGTCCCAGAGTCAGGAGATGGCTACATATGTGATTGATGCAGGCTATACTGAGATGTCCAGTGCTTTTGGTATGGCACAAATATCCGTCCGGTACTAGGTGCCACTTTTATAAATTACATTTTTTGTAACCAAAGTCTGATTAATGGTGTTAATTATTTTTAAGCAGAGGTTGTGTTTTTTTTAGTTTAATTTGATTTCTAACTTTGTTATCTATTGTAAGTCATAAATAAGTAATCATTCCTTAAAATATTTTTTATTTTATTTCTAAAAAACCTTAAGTGTCCGCCACTAGGGGACTTCCCCCTAATTGTAGTTTTGGTAAATTACAAATTCCAAAATACATTTTTATTAACAAGTTCGACAGTAAAAACTGAGCAGTAAACTAAATAAAAATGATTCATAAGCATAACATAACAAATATTTAAATGGGTAATTAAATAAATAATTGGGCAGTAAAATGACTGAACAGGCAGTTACGTGTAGGCAGTTAATAAATCGGAATTAGTCGCTAAGAAATCTAACTTGGAAGTAGCGCTCGCCGGCCGCTGCCTCAGCACCACTCGCTCCGCTCGCTCGGCTCGCGCGCTATTGGTCACAGTTCTAAACTAACCCGCAGTTATTAAGCCAGGGCACCCTGACCAAATAGTCGGGGTGCCTTGGCTTAGTAACTGCGACAATTCGGCTCGCGTGTCACATTTCATAGAATCTGAATGTAAACACTAAACATTTTTTTTTTTAAATTTAAAATAGGGGGAAAAGTTTAATAACCCAAAATGAAAAGGGGGATGTCTGGATTTTTTTACATAAGGAGTTTTCCCCCTGAGGGGGGTTCTCTCAGTGGGTAATAGTGGAATAAGCCCATGCAGACAGTACCGTGAGCCAACCGCAGCGCATGCCTCTCAGTATCTATCATTCTGCACAGTCAACCGCACATCAGTGGTGGTCATAATTATGACATTTAGCGCCTTTATTTTGTAGTAGTAAGGGTGGTTTTCATAGTGCAAGTATTACCACTGATCTACGGTTGACTGTACGTGGCTTAAGTTAAGGCATGCGAATCGAAGTATTCGTAACACACGCCTTGCCATAGGTACCTGTACAATTAACCAACATATCTCGTCTGAACACATCTTTATTCAATTGAAGTGGACATTAAATAAACATTCGTATTCATACAAAATAAGATAATTAAATCAAACGAAATCGTAAAATAACGTACTACAAGTATCCGTATCCGCGAATAGCGAGTATATTATGTAGATATGAATATCCGGCGCGTCCCCTATATAATTATTAAAATCATGAATACATTTCTCCTAGTTAGATTTGTTCCATTAGAATAAAGCTCTTATGGAACTAATCTAACTTAAAGAGATGTAATAAATTTTAAAGGTAATTCTGTAAATACATATTTGTTATGGTCGCGAATCATATTT
Source organism: Atethmia centrago (assembly GCA_905333075.3). NCBI lineage: Eukaryota > Metazoa > Arthropoda > Insecta > Lepidoptera > Noctuidae > Atethmia > Atethmia centrago. The sequence continues at coordinate 7,776,653 of HG995375.1, forward strand.
TGATCAAGATACAGCCTGCAAATTGCAGAAAACGTAAGAAAATTTGTATTTCGCGGGCTACCTTTTTAATGAACAACTGATCATGTTCGTTAATGTATTATTATCAGAACTGAACTAGTTGTATGTGCTTATGTTAAACCCTGAGAATAATTTATAATTTAATGTTATAAATATGAAAGTGAGTTTGTTTGTTTGTTACGCTTTCACGCTATAACGGCTGAACAGATTTGGATGAAATTTGGCACATGGGTAGACCATGACCTTGATAAGGACATAGGGTACTTTTTATCCCGATATTCCCAAGAGGACGAGCTGTATGGGGGTGAAACCGCGGGGCGCAGCTAGTAATAGAAAGTTATGACGATGATTCACTATTTGATACATTAGGCCCTTCATGCTTTGATACATATATTAATAACTATTTTTTGTCCGCGAATTCGCCCGCGTGATGGTCGGAATTATCTCACGGGAACCTACTACCGGGATAGAAAGTATCCTATGTTCTAGCCAAAGTCTTGGTCTACTGGCGTGTCAAATTTCATCGAAATCCGTTCAGCCGTAGAGGCATGAAAAGGTAACAGACTGTCGAGAGTTACTTTCGCATTTATAATATTAAGTATTTATAGATTTATACCAAAAAATAAGGCAGCTAAACTTCTCAGCGAAAAACCACCAAAAATTCCAAAAGTTTTACCAAAAATTCGAAGACACCTGAGAGCAGTAGTGGCCCAGTGGTAACGGCCGCGACTTACGAGTTGTAGGGCAAAGGTTCGAACCCTGACAGGCGCTTTACTTTGTGTAAATTATTTCATCACCACTGCTTTCAAAACATAATAATAATCTTTATTTATATAAAAAAACAGATTGTAGTACCTGTAACAGTTTTCACAAAGTAGGTACTTAGTATGAAATCTCTGACCATCAAGTGGGTGCTGTCCTCTTTGCTAGGCTATGAAATAGCCTGTATTAAGGAATAACAATGCCGAAAACGGTAAAGGAAAACATCGTGAGGAAACCGGCATGTCCTAGAACCAAAAATTCGAAGATATATGACATCTACCAACCCGCACTGGGCCCGCATGGTGGATTACGGCCCACTCCCTCTCACAGAGAGGCCTGATTCCCAGCAGTGGGAACACTATAGGCTGATTATGTATATGACATCTACCATCTGTGCCCGCGTGGTGGATTATGGCCCACTCAAATTCAAATTCTTTATTGCATTAATGTGTACCTACATTCTGTTTTTACAATATAAGTAAGTACCAACATGAAACCCGGTTAGGGCACGGCAATATAATAATAATAATAGGGAAATTGGTTATCACTTATCAAACAAGGAAAATAAATATATTGCAACATTCGGCTTAGCTAACCTAAGCTGTTTTTTAGCAATTGGCCAGTCAAATATAATATCCTCACTATTTTGTGTCGAATATGACATTAATCTTGGTTTGTGACTGATAAACTCAAACTCAAAGCATTTATTTCAATTAAACCATTAACAGGCACTTTTGAATTGTCAAGGAGTCGGTCAATTAGAAATATGAAGCTAGTTGCCTATTGCAAAGCGTAGTAGGTACCTATGGAGAAGAACGGGCAAGAAACTCCATGGACACTCTTTTAAATTATATTGATACATAAAGATTAGTACAAAACTAATGTTGAAAGTATAACTAAATGTGAGGACGATGTAAAATAAAAAAACGCGTCCATAGTAGCAAAATAAACAAAAAAAATTTCTAAATAAAATAATTACAAATAAGCCGAGGAAGCTAAGAGGTGACCAGTCCCAACTGACGGCGCCCGTTCACAAGCATGATGCATGGATTAGCATCATTCAGCTCAACCATTTTGCAGGGAGCTAAATGATCCAACACACGTGCCACCATCAGCGAGACATGACTGAGTGAGCATGACATACTCTCAGCCGCCAGGGCCCATTCAAGTCAATATGGCAGTACCGAATTATTTGGCGCCTGAATGGCGTTGGCCCCAACGTTGGTGCGATCGTTGGCAGTTGACCGGCGCGTGTCGGTTTTATCAAAGGAACTTATGCCAACGCCCACGATTCGTCCACGTTGGCTGCTTGTTCAACCAACGCACGTTGATACCGGCGTTGGGACCAACGTGTGGAGCCAGAGTGATTTTGACCTCGCGCCAAAATAACCTTGTAGCGTTGTATTTATGTTGATCGTTTTTTTATTTTTACGTTAATTACTCAAATACAGCTGATCATATTTAAATGAAAACCTATACATATTGTTAAAGTTTTCACAATTATATGAGTCTTGTGTATCTCTAAATATCTAAGAGGAACGCTAAAGTCCAACCTTCTATTTGAATCATTGTCTAATAAATGATTGTAATAATCTACTTCTCCAAATAGGTATAGTTATCCATTTTGATAGTAATGCTTCCATTCCACAAATGTATAAAAAACTCGATAACGCAGATAAACATGAAAATAACAAAAATTGACATGACAATCTATAATAATCAAGCGCGGTCTCGACCTGAGTAACGATCTAAAATCAAGCCAAACTCAGCTTAATTATGATGAATTAAGCTTAAACTATGCTCGAGGAACGATCTAAAATTAAAACATGACTTAAAATAAAAACAGATCAATGCTCCTTCTGTAATACGGACTTCAGCGTAATTTATTAATGATTTGCTCCTAACGCCTTCCACGCACTGGGCGTCCATAGTAGCGATCGTAGTCGCTGCATTCTAGTACTCAGCGCAGCGCTGGTATACTAGCTCGAATCACAAGAAGAACGTGAACTTACAGAGACTGTTCTCTCTAAGTTCACGTTCTAAAAAATAAAATTGCACCTAAACTTAATATTACCGAACATTGCTCTAAATACCAAGCAGTAGAATTATTTAATAGGTTGCCTATTGACTTAAGATCATTGATTTACAAAGGTACTCTATACAAAGCTAAACTTAAAGCATTCCTCTTAAATAAATGTTTATACTCTGTATCTGAATTGGTGACGTATGATAGTAGATAGTTTTAATATTTATTATGACATTAAATATATGCAATACTCTTAGATTTTATACATTATAGAGAATAGTTTTTTTTTAATTGTTGACATAATAATATTTACAATCATTTATATAATAACTATTTAAAATCTATTGACATATTATCGATTTACGATCTATGGACATAATTGCTTAATAATTACTACATGTTATTGATTTACTGTTTCAAATTCATAATTAATTATTTTTAGCTATATCTATTATGTTAATTAATGTAAATTTCAGACAAAATGCGAATTGTTATATGAATAAGTAAATAAATATCAAATAATAAAACTCTACTGGAATTTTACGCACAGGAGCTGCGTCATTCACGCCATACAATCTTTAACTATTTTAAAGTTTCAAGCAAAATTGTCTTTAGCCAAATGCACTCAGAAATCTAAACATAAAATAAATTGTTTATTTTATTACTGTGAATAAATAAAATGCATTTCATTTCAGGACACATGCACACCGATAGTGAATGGCCATTCGAGTCGTATTGGCGCTTACTACCTTTTCAACCACGTCGACTTGGAAATTACATATCACAGTGGCGGTGAAGAGGAGTGGGGAGTAGCCTTCGGTGAAAACGGCGGTCGAATTATATCTGCTAAGGTACTGTGTTAACAAGTGTTTATGTGTTAAGTACTTTAATTACATAGCTTGACCATGATAATTGACTTTCTTACTCTTGCAAGATTTACTCGCTTGCGTGAGACTGCGCTTACTGTAAAACTCGGTTTTCAAAACACACATATACACACAACATCACGCCTTGTTTCCCCGAAGGCTTGGGCAGAGGTGTACCTGTAGTACACCCATATTTCGTTGTGTTTTTAAGTCCCATGTAATAGGGGGCGAGGCTATTGCCATCAACCGGGCACAAATCCAGACTCCGGGCTGCTACTGAGAAATTCCAGAGAGAAAAACACAATAACAATTTGGCCGACCCTGGAATCGAACTCAGGACCTCATGCTCAAGCAGTACCGCTTGCGACCACGAGACCAACGAAGCAGTTAAAAAAATAAAATAAAAATAATAATTATGAAATATGATTTAAATCTCCTAGGTGCTAGACTAAAGGCTCCCGCAGACAGGCGAGACGCGATTCTGGTAGAACAAAATCCATGAAGATTTCATAGAAATTGTTCTATTAGAGTCGCGTCGCGCCTGTCTTAAGGCCTACTTGCACCACAAATCGCTAAATGCATTTAACGCAAACGTACGCGTATTTAAAACATCATTCTGTCGTCATCTTCAAACGATTGACAGAAATTGAAAGATTTTAAGTACGTTAACCGCAAAATGTATTTAGTGATTAGGGTGCAAGAGTGGTCCTTAACAAATTAGTGTTAAAATTCTTTACAAAAATATATACTAAGGAGAATAATCAATGATTATTTTGTTGCCAGGTCAAACCAGCCAGCATTCGACATACCGACCCGAGAAATCCCAAGTGCAGTGCCCGCGGGGACGAACTACAAATACCGACTGAACTCGATTCGGGCAAAACCTTCAACGTCACTTATTCCTACAGCGTCACCTTTAAAAAGAATAACACTATCAAGTGGTCTTCGCGATGGGATTACATTCTAGAATCTATGCCACAGACCAACATACAATGGTTCTCTATTCTAAACTCCTTGGTGATTGTGCTGTTCCTCAGTGGAATGGTTGCTATGATCTTACTCAGGACTTTGTACAAAGATATTGCCAGATACAACCAGATGGAGTGTGGGGAAGATGCCCAGGTAAGAAACGTTCCACAATCACAAGCATCAATTTAGCTTTTATGAAAGTCATCATGTCATCATCTGCCAAGCCTTTTCCTAAACTATGTTACTAGTCAAACCGGATGCAGCTGAATACCATTATTTTACATGGAGTGACTGCCTATCTGACCTCCACAAGTTACTGGGTAACACGATATCCTTGTTAAGACTGGTTGTCAGACTTTCGAGCTTCTGCCGACCCGTAACAACTGTCAAAGATCGACAAATGACCGGCCGGGACCAACGGCGGAGGCACGAAGGGGGACCAATCGTAGCAAGCGTGGTTTAACCTGATCGATCGACCCGTGCGGTTGTTATTACTCAGCCACAAGCCCCTAGCTAGCTAGCTTTTATAAAAAGTAAATACAACAATCTTATTGATGGACAAGTCCTGTTGCCGACGGTATTTCCCTTCGGCAAAAATGACATACAAACGTTCATATTTAACCCCTTTTAAGAGATGAATTTCCAAAAATCCTTCCTTATCGCTCTCCATCGTTATAAAAGGAACTCTTGCGCAAAATTTCATGCTCCAGACCCAGCGGTTAAGACGGTGGGTTGCCTGTCAGTGATTGAATGAAAGAATTTAAGATCTATATTAAGTAGAATGATAACTATCAAACCGCCTGTGGTCTAATCGTAAGACCATCTGTCTCAGACCCAGAGGTTCAGGGTTCGATTCCCAGCGGGGGAAACATTTTCTGCTCGGTTTGGTTGGTGGTAGGGCTTGTTTTAAGTCCGCCAGGTTGGCTACCACCATCTTATCAAAGTCTGTCGCCATTACAAGTGTTACAGCATTTGTTGTGTTTCGTCATTTACAGGTGGTAAGATAGCCAGTTCCTCTGTGGTTGAGGATTCCGGGTGAAGCTTGCTTTCACCTTATCCTTTATCATCTCTTACCATCAGATGAGATGAAGGCTAAGAGCTTCGCCCCGTTGTGAATAAAATGAAATAAACACGTATTCCAATCCCAAACGCCGACGTTTTCAATCCGAGGATTCTTTCGTACATTCTAGAATTGTGACTTAACCACTGCATTGTATTCAATGTTTAGTTTTGAGCCTTCCTGTTTACACAAGGACTACATAGTAAAACCTCGCTTTGATCATGCGTGCGTATATGTAATTTATACTAAATAACAATTTACATTGCAGGAAGAGTTCGGTTGGAAGTTGGTGCACGGTGACGTGTTCCGCCCGCCGCGCCGAGGAATGCTTCTGGCTGTATTCCTTGGATCTGGATCTCAGGTAAGTCCACCAAAGCCCATTTAGACTGTTTTTACCCGACTGCCTCAGGAGGGTAATGTTTTTCGAGAGTATGTATGTATGTCTATATGTCTATTTCTTTGGCACGCTCTGTAGCCTAAACAGTTTGATGTATTTTAACATATGAGGTGTCCTTAAATTCGTCTTAATTGTGGGAGTGACATAGGCTATATAATATTTATAAATTGCATCTGCAAATACAAAAAAAGGAGGGAAGTTTTTTTTTTAAATTAATTGCAACAATATTGGTATCAAACAAAAGCTAGTATCGAGTAATTTTCAAATATATATATTAATAAAACTAAAAAGCTTGAAATTAATTAAATTATTTAAATAACAAAAAACCCGACTGCAAAAACACATAACTGAAAAGGGAAAAACAAGCATTATATTATAATCTATATAATTTTGGGTTTGCAGGCGGGGACAGTCGAATAGCCTAAAATATGGTGTAACTTTTGATTGTCCCCGCCTGCGATACCAAAATTATATAGATTATAATGCTTGTTTTTCCCTTTTCAGTTATGTGTTTTTGCAGTCGGGTTTTTTGTTTTTTAAATAATTTATTTTTTAATATCTTATTTTGCATTTCAATTAAGGAGAGCGGTACCTAAGCGTTAATATTGCACATCAAGTTTTAGCCGGCAGGTTCATGGCAGTAGGCTTGCCCCCTCTTACATGAGACTTAAACATAATTGACGAAATGTGGGTGTACTGTAGATACACCTCTGCCTAACTCTTTGGGGATAACAGGCGTGTTGTTATTTTATGTTTATCAATTATTAGAAAGAGTCACACAAGACGAGTAACAAAGACAACGCTCTATGTATAGTCGACTTCTTAGGAGGCTGACAACACCTAAAGCGCGGTCACTGTCGGACTGCATAGAAAAGAAAGAGAAGCGCGATGACACAACGCTGGTCATTTATTGCAAAATATGAAGCAATTATCGATTTACAAAAAAACTATTGACTGGACCTTTGCTAATATGTTGCTTGTATAATAATCTGACAAAAAATCAGAATGATTGCATGTATTTTAGTATGATTTTTAATAGTTAAAAGACATTTTTAGAGGTATTTTCGTATTTTTTTTCTATCGTAATAAATTAGTTATATTATGTTTTCAACACACTATCTACCTAGCATATATCCTGAAGAATATCATATATTGTTTACTGCAGTGGATCATGTACTTTTAGGCATTATAAAACTTCCAAAATTTGCGTTTAGGTCCTGTAGTCCCCTTAATTGAGTTACCACTTTTGACATTAATTCCCAGTAAATTGAAACTTCACTCAGCGGGGTAATTGCGTAACACTCAATAGCAATTGGTTTCATTTTGACAGTTCAACAACATTCATTGCGTTATTGACGAGAAGACAAATTTTTCGAACATGAAGCAATGTATGCTATGCAATATACTTCAAAATCATTCAGATTGTGATTGATATTACGCAATTAGGTTGAAAAGGTTGAAACTACCTTACTATCATAAAAACAAATAGACCTAAAGTCGAATTATTGACTGGAGTAAGCTGACATGTGCGAGCTGTCACTTTGTGTAATAAAATGATCATATTTATTGTAACAGTGACTGTTTAATTTAATCGATTCATACAAGTGTAAAATAAATGTATATAATAAAATAAGTGTAAAAGTCTAGAATACAAAAATTGAAAAGAGTATGCTTAGATGGTTTGGTCATGTTGAGAGGATGAATGAAAGGCGATTAACAATGTGATGGCAGATGTGAGTGGAAATGCCGAGAGGGGACTCCTCAGAAAGACATATAGTGACCTCATTAATGGTTTTCTTTGAATTAATTCTTCACAAAGGTCAGGTGCGTAGTACTCGTAACCGGCGTGCTTGTCTGACCAGATGTATGAACGTAAACGAAGCAAAAGGAGTATGTAAGGAGCCCAGCAGGTGGCGTTCTATAGTTTCTGTCTACCCCCATGGGAAGAAGGCGTGAGTTTATGTATGTATTTATTATTAATTAGTCGTTTTATGATGTGCAAGTGACATTTAACCTTCGGCTGTTAAAGCAATTCTATGGTCGACTATACAAACCGAACTTTTACATTAAAACTCGATACATAATCAGCCTATAATGTTCCCACTGCTGGAAAGGGAGTGGGCCGTAATCCACCACGCGGGCCCCGTGCGGGTTGGTAGATGTCACATGTCTTCGAATTTTTGGTTCTAGGACATGCCGGGTTAAAACTCGATGTGTCATATTAACTAGGAATTGTATCTTATTTGCTAGCCCACAATACATTCGCACCTTGTATTCATTTTCCAGGTCTTCGGCATGACCCTGGTAACCCTAGCATTCGCTTGCCTGGGCTTCCTGTCCCCGGCGAACCGCGGCGCGCTGATGACGTGTGCGCTGGTCGCGTGGGTGTTACTGGGAGCGGCGGCTGGGTATGTCAGCGCGAGGATCTACAAGAGCTTCGGAGGCAGGCGGTGGAAGAGCAATATAATGTTGACTTCTATGGTGTGCCCTGGGTGAGTTTGAAGTTTATGGAAGTCGTGTGAACTGTGACAGCTAATAGTTAATAGTAATAGCTAATAGTAGTCCCTTAGTGCATAATTAATCGTGAATATTAACACTATTTCGCAAAGGGTACACAAAAAACAACAATGTAATCTCGTCACTATGCAGCTATCTACAAATAATAGATTTTAAGAAATTTTAACAATCTGTGTTCACCAGACATTGAAGTATTAACCGGTATCCGGCCGGGTTAAATGAGGGCAGATACCAGATAATTGCCGGATATGCGTGTTATCTCTACTAAAATCTAACGCTTTTACAAATTTTGTTCATTTTCAAATGGTGACTTGATATCGATTTATTTGGAACTAGCTATTGCCCGCGGTTTCGCCAGCGTGGTCGTCAGAAAATATCCCACGGGAACGTACTACCGGCGGCATTTAAAGTAGTAAATTATATGGGTTAATCCACAAAAAAAAATGTGTAAAAATATGTGTATGTAGGTGACTACTATTAGTTAATTACCCACAGCCCCATGGGCCGCGGCATTTTTCTTACATTTAGCATTTTTGTACACGTCGTAACTTCTAAACGAAAGGTTCGATTCGAATAATTTAATAATAATAATAATAAATCTTTATTGATCATTTAAGTATTGCAGTACATGGGTATATAGTTTATACTTTGTAAAATTACAGTCTTGCTACAATCATAGTGGGTGCAGTTCTGATCTCCTAACTAGGTTATTGTAAAACCTGTGTGAAGGAGTGGCAGTTCCGATTCCCCATGGATTATATTATAATAATATGGAATTTTTACTATTTACGTACATAGGTATTTTACTGCTACAAAATATGATATAAAAATAAAAAAAAAAACAGCACAAAAATTTTGAGTAAAAAGAATTTTGAAATAAGATGTGACTAAAAACTATTGTATGTGTGTGGGGGTGGGTGTGTGTGAATGAAGAGTGTGTTAGGGTGTCTGTATGTGTGAATGTTGTGTGAAATAATTATGTTGAGTGTTCTAAGTACAATTTTGCTTACCCTTACATAAGCATTTTTTCTGTTGCTTCATATGAATAGTCGAGAAGAAACGAAATTTAAAGAGGAATTTACATGTACAGTAACAGTCAGAAGTCGACTAGCAATCTCACAAAACTATGGAATAGCAATATTAGTTGTACTTATGACCTTCTTCTATAAGAACGTTTGACAACACTACACATTGGCATCTTGTTGCCCGTATAGCGCAGGCGATAATGGTCATTGCGGTGTAAGTGGACTTCTGGACGTTGACTGTACATAAACAACCTTGATTATGAAACTATTTAGTTGGAAAAAGATAAAACTTTCAAACGTCTGGTTGATGTAACTGGTGACCGAAAAGCTGGCGGCTTTCTTGCGCAACGCATCAGCATTGCAATTCAGCGAGGAAATGCCGCCAGCATCCTCGGTACAATGCCCCGAGGGCCTTTTTAGGCTTAACTTAGTTTTAATTTAATTTAGTTAATGTTAATAATCATCTTGTAATTTGGTTATGTAAATAAATAAATAATATCCTATTTTAGTTGGTTATGGATTTATATTATGATACGAATGTCATCATCTTTCGATCTACCCGTGTACATTTGTTTGGCAAATTTGAACAAAAAATGGTAATTGTGACTTAACTATGTAATACATAGTTAGAGATATAGCTTCGCGGACTTTTTTGTTTGGTAATGATGAGTACTATGAAGATGTAGTACATTATTTGATGTATCATCAATAGGTTTTGCAGTGCACGCCCAATAATGACTTTTATAGGCAAGTTTTTGGTACCTTGGGTCATAGTGTTGTCATTTTCTTAGGGATATCTAATTTTTTGAAAATAAATACAGCCCATGTTACTCACTGATAATGTAGCTGTCTATAAATGAAAGAATTTTTAACATCAGTTGAGTAGTTTTGAGTTTATCCATTACAAACAAACAAAAAATCGAATACTTTTTCTTAATAATCATAACTAATATTATAAATGCGAAAGTGAGTTTGTTACGCTTTCACGCTAAAACGGCTGAACGGATTTTGGTGAAACTGGCACATGAGTAGACCATGACCTTGGTTAGGACATAGGATACTTTTTGTCCCGATATTCCCACGGCGTCGAGACTTACGCGGGTGAAACCGCGGGGTGCAGCTAGTATTAGTATAGATTCGCATTGGCGTTTATATTTAAAGTTACACTTTTCTATTCCAGTGTGGTATTCGGTCTGTTCTTCATAATGAACCTGGTGCTGTGGGGCAAGGGCTCTTCCGCGGCGGTGCCATTCTCGACCCTGGTGGCTCTGCTGGCTCTTTGGTTCGGAGTCTCCGTGCCTCTCACGTTTATCGGCGCTTACTTCGGATTTAGGAAGAGGGTAAGTTGATAGAAATGTCAACTTTATGCCGATAGTCAACTGTCAATCGAAGGTGGCCGCTGTCGAAAATGCAGTGTCATATTAAATGAAAAGGTGAAACTTCAAAGAAGTGACGAGTATCAAAATCATATGAGCCAGGCAGGGATGCACTTCACTTTGAGCAATTTATTGTATCACTACTGTTCTCGAAACGGTGAAGGAAACCATCGTTCGGAAACCGGCATGTCGAAAAACCAAAAATTCAAAGACATGTGAGTTCCAACAAAACGCATTGGGCCCGCGTTGAGGATTACGGCCCGCAATGACTGACTGAACGTAGGGTTGAGTTCTAGAATTGGTAACAGTGTAGGCTGATTATGTAAGCCTGACTCATGCTCCTGTAACATTTTCCAGATCTTAGACCACCCAGTGCGCACGAACCAGATCCCGCGGCAGATTCCCGAGCAGTCGTTGTACACCCAGCCTGTCCCCGGTATCGTCATGGGTGGCGTGCTGCCTTTCGGATGCATCTTCATTCAACTCTTCTTTATTCTCAACTCGCTTTGGTCCAGTCAGGTATGTATTGATCTTATTGTTGGTTCAGAAGGTTCATCTCTAGAAATAACCATGGAGCTTTCACAATGAAGTGTGGGAAAAAGTAACATGTTCAAATTCTGGAACAGAACAGATACCTAGAGATCAAATGGTTGCTTTTTTTATTCAACAAATCATTTCATGTTATGAGTACGGCCGCAACAAAATTGTACAATAACAGTCGTGAATTGGTAACACAGGGTAACATTCGCGAATGAAGGTAACACGTGAAATTTGTAAAGCCTAGACTTCATGTCTAAAAAATTCTAATTATTCTGTAATGACTGTTGTTTTGACATATTGAAAACATACTTGTTGTCAAATTGTAAAAATTATGGTAGGTACCAATTATTTAATAATATCATTTATTTACATAACCAAATTACAAGATGATTATTAACATTAACTAAATTAAATTAAAACTAAGTTAGGCTTAAAAAAGGCCCTCGGGGCATTGTACCGAGGATGCTGGCGGCATTTCCTCGCTGAATTGCAATGCTGATGCGTTGCGCGAGAAAGCCGCCAGCTTTTCGGTCACCAGTTACATCAACTAAACGTTTCGCGATTTCCGCAAATAACTTATGCGCACTGGGACCCCACGGACCGAGGGTCTCGACGCCAAAGGGCACAAAGTTGTACTCTCTGCCAAGGCCTCCATATTTAATAACTTTCAGATTTTCGGCATTTTCTGCCGCTGCACCCGCTTTAGAAGTAGTCCGAATTATTTATATTTTACTTAGTTTTGCCCGCGGCTTCGGTTGTAAATTATCCCACGGAAACGTACTACGAGCTAAATAAATTTAACTATCCGTGTGCCAAATTTCATCCAAATCCATTCAGCCGTTTTTTCTATCGTAGTAATAGCAAAGGAAAAGGTCATTGACTCCCGCGCCACCGTCAACCACAATTATTTTGTTACGCGTAATTTTGAATCTGTGATAGCTTTTAAAGTATTCATTTAAATGATATGATGATAATGGGATATTTTAATCAAAATTAAATGCCTAATTTAAATAACATATTATTTTTTTGGATAAGGATTAATAATATACCGGTCAAAAAAACTGAGAGACAACGTTTTAAGATGTACATTAATTTTTGTCCATTAAGTTTACGTATCTCTTCTTACGGTTTACGCGGCGCACGCCAGTAAAACTCCCAGTCGGCATGATTTTTCCAACATCTTCAACAATAACCTTCCTCATGAATCACTCCGTCCATTGGTGGCAACCGTTTGAAAATCAGTTCGGTAGTTTTTGAGTTAATCGCGTTCAGAGAGACAGACCTACGCGGCGAGGGACTTTTTATAATATATAAGGAAGTACATAATTTTTACTTCAATACGTCGTAGTGATGGTACACACGAATTCTGTATGGATCGAAAGTGACTTTTTGTGAATTTAAAATAAAATCAAACTCGCTCGGAAACGGACCGAAATGTACTTCTACTACAAATTATATGATATCATTATACAACATTCTGCTAACTAGTAGTACAAACACAAGAAACACATCATAAAAAATCAAAATAATCATGGATTTTTTATACAAATGAGAAGGACACAAACTTTTTTAAAATATACATTTTTCGGCGGCCATACTCTCGTTAAAACGTATTTTTACGACCAGCTTGATAGTAGGTTCGTTTTAATGGTTATTACAGGCTTAATGTATAATAGAAGTACCAATGCTCGACTCCCCACAATTTCTTCATAGATAAAATGTCAGTCCAAAACTGAAGAGAACATGATCATTTATTCCAGATGTACTACATGTTCGGATTCCTGTTCCTGGTATTCGTGATCCTGGTGATCACATGCTCGGAGACCACGATCCTGCTGTGCTACTTCCACCTTTGTGCCGAGGACTACCACTGGTGGTGGCGCGCCTTCCTCAGCTCGGGCTCCACCGCTGGGTACCTGTTCATCTACTGCTGCCACTACTTCGTGACCAAACTTAATATCGAAGACGCTGCCTCAACCTTCCTCTACTTCGGATACACATTCATCATGGTCTTCTTATTCTTCCTGCTCACAGGCACCATAGGTTTCATGGCCTGCTTCTGGTTCGTTAGAAAGATCTACAGTGTCGTCAAAGTAGACTAAACGCGGTGTTAGGTTAAGTATCGAGTGTTGGTACAGCGGTGTTGACGAGTCCGTCGGGGGCGTTATTGTTATGTAAAAATAATTTTTACATAACAATAACGCCCCCCCAGGTTTACACTGTACGAACTAACAAACATACTGACATGACTTACATAGCCAGTGAACTTACTCTGACGTAGTCGAGTAAAAATTAACCCGACTTGTTACACCAAAGCGTCGTTTTTCTGAAAAATGCGCGAATTTGTTCCGTGAGAAACTTCCGCCTAGTCCATTTGTTTGTATTAAAATGTCATGTGGATTGAACGCGTGGTGGTCCATAGTGACGTCGAATTAGGAGTTGTAACAATTTGAATATCAAAACAGACATGACATGTAATGCAATGGATGTAAAGATGAGCCACGTGCCAAAACATCTGCGCTTGCGTCGCGCGTCGTCGGTTTATGTTGAGTAGAGTGGCAGTGACGAGTGAGACTGCTGTACACAATGTGATTAATTGTATAAAAGTTTATAACGCTAATAAATTTATAGTCTCCTGTGCGTCTTTTAATCGTTTGTTTATTATTTAGATATTAATTTTAATGTTAGGTCGTATACATATTGACTGAAATCTATAGTATGTCACTACAATGCAAGTTAAGTTTTCATGTCTACGAATATATCAAAAGTTTCATCAATGTGTATGCGCCTTTAGTCGCTAGCTGTGTAAGTTCTTTTTTGTGACTGGAAATCAAAGCTTAAATATTTTATTTATTGTTTTAAACCAGGTAATATTTATCACCCTGCACAAGAAAATTAGTGTTAGAAAAAGCCGTGAATTGTCTCAGATTAATGGTTCGACTACTATGATAGTACTTAAATGTGCCCTACACAATATCAAGGAAAACTAAAATAATGTGATGTACGAATAAGTGATTCGATGATATTTTAACCATGTATCATACATTTTCAATTAAAATAAGTGAGATTTAGCATTTTTTTAATAAGAATTATTAGGGTTAATTAATACTTCTGTTCTACATTTTTTCTCCCGTGTTATCGTGTGGACCAGAATTGGATATAAGTATTAACATTCGATCCAAAAAGATAACTTATATCTTATAAAACTTCTGTTACAAATGTTGCATCTCCGTCTCGGTGCCAACATTAATACGGTACCGAATTAGAATGTTGTATAAATTAGCGCCAATCCTCGATAGCGCCACAAAGAGCAGCAATTATTATTAGACGAAATGTTAAAAGTTCAATATTCTCAACTTCCACACGATGACATTATTATCGTTTAAAAATACATACATGTATCGTGTGCATATTAAGCAATTTAATTTAATTGTAACTTTATTTTATTATTATTTTTAAAACTGTGCTTGGTTAATTGAAACAGTTGAATGTAAATAATAAAAAAACTATTTTAAAAATGCCTTTCGTATTTTATTGTACTCACGTAATTAAAAAATAAATTAATCGCTATCACTTTCAGAGAGATCCGCCTTTTCTTTTGGCTGTAATGCTTTCCGCTTAACGTGTTTCCGTTTTTGATCGAGTTTGGTTTTTCTGAATAATTCTATTGCTTTCATTTTGTTTTCCAATAAACTCTTTTTATCCTTCTCTCTTTGTGGAATAGTTTCTTGGAAACGATCGGTTTTTGGTATTTTAATTTCAAGTTCTGATTTACCATCTTTCACTTGTGATACTACTTTTACACCTTGATTTATAAGTACACTTTCTTCGTCATTCTTCCGCTTTTTGGCAGCGGATGGGCCTGCAGTGTTTGTACATTTAGAACTTTTATTTTTTGAGCCCTTTCTTTTAGTAGCTGCAAGCTCGTTCATTTCTTCAGACTCCTCAGATTCTACTGCGAGAGCTCCTTCAGGACCCATTCTTTTCACTGCTGCTTTGACTCTTTTACTCATTTGTTCCTCCAGCGATTGGAATTCAACCTTTCTTTTGAAAAAATCTTGCACAGATCTCTGAGTTTTGCGATCTTGCATTCGTTTTAAAACCGGGTTTAAAATTTCATCTAATTTGTTTTGAGACCAACCAAACTTAGATTTAGTATAATCTCTTAATATTGTAACGTCTAATTCACCCCAAGTGAATTTATCTTCATTTTTTTCTATGTTCGGTTCTAAGTATGCTTGAACCACCTAAGAAGTGAAAAGTTAATTTATTACCACTTAAAATGGTCATTATCCTATAAGAAATGAATCGCAAAATCGCATGACTTACCCTCACACTCGGAAAATCATCTGTGAGTGCAACATTCTTCAGCTTTTTCTTGAGAGTAGTGTTATCTGTCCTCTTTCCTGCTCTGACCCACTGCTTGAACTCTTGCAAACCCTTCACTACTTGCGTATAACGAGCTTGCTTAGAACTCTCGCTAAGGAGTTGCCTTCTATTGAATGGGAATGAGGCTAGAATCTCCAAAGCCGTAACAGGCCCTACACCACTCACTCCAGTTGTATAATCACTGCCGACTAGCAGAGCCAGCAGTACAAGCTGCTCCCTATTTAAATCTGTAAATTGTATTTATTTTTAGAGATTTCGTGCAAAAATATTGCAGCAATTTCAAAGCAATATCAAGTTATAACCTGTTTAAATGGGAAATTAAATAATTGACAAACTATACTTACTAAAAGACGTCTCAATTCTATCAGCTAAAAACTGTAACACATGCTTCTTTTGGTTGAAGAAATTCTTATACACGGTCCTTCCGCCAAAGAGCCAGATATCACTATCATCTGTTATTGTACCATCAGTTAAATTCACACTTTCAAGGAACGCGCATTGGGCTTCAGCCTCCATAGGGGCGACAATGTACGGGATACCGAATATTTGAAGCAGTTCTTGAGCTTCCTTTGTCATTTGCTCAGTGATGTTACGACCAATACGATCCAATCGTCCTTTTTCATGCATTAAATCTTGCTCCTCATTTTGCATTTTTTCAACCATTGTATTTAGTTGTTCTGTTGTTAATATTTCTTTGGGTGGATAAGCTTTCACTAGGTCGCGAGATTGTTCATCTTGCTGATCTTGCTTGTTATCCTTTACTGTTTCTGCTTCTTCTGACAAATTATTGTCAACTTCCATTTTATCTGAATTTTCACTTGTGTTTGTAACTTCTGGGCTTGGTTGCTCCATGTTATCCACTACATTGTCCACATGAGCTTTATCAACTGCCTCCTGGGGTGGTACATGATCCTTGTTACTCTCAATTTCTGGTTTCCTAATATTTTGTACAAGAACTCTACTATTAGTTTTATGTGTAGGTATCTCTGGTATTTTAAATGCTTTATCTGGTCTAATATCATCAGAAGCAGCCTTTATGAACGATACTTCTTCCTTTATATCTGTTATTGCTTCATCAGTCTTTAAATCTTTTATTACTTCCTTCTTTTCTACAACAACTTTTTTTCCTTCAAAGATTTCTGCGAATATATCATCGTCAGGTGCATCACCCATATTTAATGTAAGTTCTACAACTGGCTTGTTAGATATAGTTTCTTCATCAGGTACTTCCTCAAACTCATTTTCACTAGAATCAGTTTCATCTTTAGTTGCAGTGTTTGAAACTTCTTCAAGTTCATAACTGGAGTAATTTTCTTGCTTTATTTCAATTCTTGGTAATATATTTTCTGTTACATTATCTACTTCTTCCATGCTAGAATCAAGGTCTATCACATCTGGCACTGGATTTTCTACACAGATTACTGAGGCTTGAGTTGAATCTATATCAGTTTCGTGATCTTCTGATGGGCTAAATTCAGCTACAACTGTAACTTGATTGTTTTCTTCACTACTATCAGATAATACGTTACTTTGAATACAATCATCATCATCACTAGATGAAAGTTCTACATTATCAACTATTACTGACTTCTCTTTATTAATTTCTTCTATTATTTTATTCACTTTTGGTATTTTATGTTTATTTTTCATTTTATTTCTGTCTGTTAAAATTTTATCAATTGCTCTGTGAGTGAAATCACTGTACTGCATGATATAAGATTTCGCACAGGTCAAATCTGGTGGTTCAAAGCCATCATCTTCTTCTGAATCCGTATTGGAATAATCTGTATCCGTCATGCATGATGTCCAAGAGTCATCAGTTTTGGATGCCACACTTGTATTTTGTTTTGTTTCATTGGATTCATCAACACACTCTAGTGACATTTGGATTGCTTTTTGTAAATCATCTTCTAATTCATCTACTTTTTTAGGTGTTTCTTCCTTGAATTCTGTTAGTTCTACAATTTCACTTGTTGTAGGTTTGTCTTCCTCTTCAGTAATTTCTTCAACTTTGCTAGTTGTTGGGCTGTTTTGCAACTCGTTTCTCTTTTTGGCATCTGCCAAAGCTTTTTTGACATCTTTAATAAGCAAAAATCTTGTGGAAACATTAGAAGCAATGCGTCGAGTGGGTATTGTCTCTATTTTGGTGTCAATGCCTTCTTCATTTAGTAAGGATTCTAAATCATTTAAAGACATTCCTGTATCACCCATTTCCTTTTCTGTCTCCTCAAGGCATTCTTGTACCTTTCTTCTCTTTAGTAGCCTTTGCATCTGTAATTTAAAGCATTTAATATATTCAAGTGTTAGGGAACACTAAACACCACACTAAATTAACACTAAACTATTTTCTGAGTATTTGATGGATAATTCCCTCAATGCAAATAATTTCTAATAAGCATTGTGTGAAAGCGAGACTCAGCAATGCTACAACTGTTGGAGATAGAATTACTTGGAAGTCTGAAAAATTGTCACTGTTTTTAGGCAGCTCCTTAAGTCTTCCCCATGAATTCTGTTTTCTTGTTTCCTTTAATTCTATAAGTACATCATACTTTTCTTTGACTCCTAAATTCTTAAAGCTTTCGGATTGTATATCAACGGAATGCACATCAATGCTGGAGCCACTTGAGTTCTGTTCATCTTCAGATCTAGAAACAAATTTTTTCAATAACATTTTAGTTTAAAGTATGGTGTATTAAGATGATCCTGGTAAAAGGCAGATTGGTCATATCCACTAGTACATGTTAAAAGACAAATAATGTAAGATATTGTTCTTTTCTACTTTGACTTACTCTGATTCACTTTCATCTTCCTTTTGAGGCAATGCCGGCAGTTTAAACAAGTCATCAGTGTCTGAAGATGTATGGCCACTTTTCTTTGGTGATATTTCTTTACCTAATAAACTATTGACAGCCGTTTTCTTACTTAGCAGGAGAGCAAGTTCTCTTTTAATTCTTTCAGATTCTGAATTGTACTTTGCTTTACTGTCCTGTCTCTTAGCCTAAAATGTTTTGAAATTGATGAGTCATAACATTAAAATGAGGTTATTTTTGGTTAAACAATGTAAAGATAAACAAAACTTACAATAGTTTCTTTTTTCAACTCTGGAAAAGCTCCATCAAACACAAAGACTGGTTTAATTCTAAAGTATAACAGTTTGCAGAGGCGTTGGAACAGTCCCATGAGATGTGCATTTGGTAGAGGAGCCCCTTTTGCATCTTGGTAACCTTTTACCATCTGATGCAACCATATTGATATATCTGATGAAGATGAAACCAAAGTGTTAATTTAGTAAGTATTGTACGATTTAGATTTTATTGAACACTGGATCTACATCTTACCGACAGCAAGCACTTTGTTTTCTAGGGTCTCGACAGGTACGGGCTTGCCGGCTGGCTCTATTAATCTCCACAGTCCAGTGACTCCCATCGCGTGCGATTAAATTCCAGAATAGATTTTTTGTTTATACTTATGTATATATCAGTGTACATAACAAAGGTCGTTTCCCACGAGATCTCCGGTCAATCGTCGGTCTCTTCCTCACACATCGCAACTATTTCGCTCCGTGACACAGTGGAACGAATGTATGGGAGCGGTTGGACGTAGACATGTCCGAAAAAAAAGAGTAAAATTATGCCAAACTAATGATGCCATCTTATTCGATTACTTAATGCCTTCATAACTTGTGGTGATGAATTTCTTCATAACTCCCATATTTCGGGAGTAATTTGAGAAAATGTGAAATTTTACTATGAAAATGAGTGTATCGAGCTCTCTCCCTCCTGATTCCGGGCTTGTTTCAAGTAGCGGTCTCTAATATCATAATGCTAATAATAAGAGCTATATTTAATACTAAGACACATAGTGCGCCAAATGTGCACTTTCTGGGATAAAGAGTGATGTTTATTTTATAACACAATTTTTTTATTTTTTGTTTATTTTGTTGATTAAAACCGTTTTTCTAAAGGTTTACCTTATTACAATAACATTTCTGAGCAGCCAATTAGAGAAGATATAAGCTAATTAGGATATATAATTAGGGACTTAAGGTTTACATATAAAACTGATGCACTAATGATTACTGATAAGAACATTGCTATTATTTAATTACTAAATGGCTCTTAATACACTAATTTAGCATGCATCATTTACTAATTATCACAATAACTAATTACCTTGCAATATTTAACAAAGGATACCTGGGATACCTGGATTTTATATAAATAGGTCACTATTAGTAACTTTAAAATCAGTGTTGATTTACACCTCGTTGTATCCAAGCTAATCTCGCAATGTATTTTCCAAATTTTAATACAAATCTTGATATTCACGTTGCTTTATGCGCACGCGCACATAAAGATTTACGCGACTTTAACTATTTGTTCAGTGTTTTAAAAGATAACAGTTGTGTTCAGTTATGTGAAAGTGCTGAAACAAGTTTAAAAGACTGGTGTCGTCGATTTTGCTACCGCATTTATGCAAAATGGACACAGTCTGGAAGAAGCACAGATAAGTTTCGGAAGAAACATGAGATTTGGCTACAGGCTGCAATTCAATGGCCGGAATTACAGAATGAAAATATGGAACCTTCTACAGAAAATATAAGTGACGTCATCGAGCCCATAATTTCTCCTGCTAAATCTGATGCTTCAACTTGTACACATCCTAGTCCTCGTAAATCTTTTGAGGACCTTAGTAACCGGCAAAAAAGAAGTCGCACTGAAGATAGTCTTTCATGCAGCAGTAGCAGCGCTGAAATTATGTTTTCGGCCGAAAGGGCGCTTCAAAAGGCAGGACAAAGCGATACAGCTTATGTTATGAAATACTTGACGGAGAATCCAGAAGAGGCCTCAAAAATCAAAGCCTTCATTGAAGGTAAATCAATTCAGGTACGGGAAATATCCCCTTTGAAGGCATTGGCTCTTTATGTATCGATGAACTTATCGAAATGGCGCTATAACACTCTTCGGGATTTCAACACTCAAGAAGGAGCTCTTCAATACCCGAGTTACTACATGTTGGTTAAAGAAAAAATTAAGTGCTATCCGGCCAAAGAAGATCTCACAGTTACAGAGAGCTCTGCAAAAATCAAATTACAAGCCTTGATGGATTTAACTTCAAGAAGACTTATTAGGTCGTTAGAAACCCCTGTTGATCCCAATCAACAGCTCGTATTGACCAGCAAATGGGGTTTTGACGGATCATCTAGCCAAAGCATTTATCATCAAAGGACGAGTGAAGATGAGCAAATCGATCTTGCTAGTAATTTTATGATTAGTCTTGTACCACTGCGGCTCGTCTCAAAAGGTGTAACAATTTGGGAAAACGAGCGACCATCTTCCACTTCATTTTGCCGGCCAATATTGTTTAAGTTTATAAAGGAAACCAAAGAAAATGTGCAGAGAGAGATGGCTGAAATCGAAGCAGAGATTGAAGCCTTAACTCCATCCACCATCACTGATGGAATTAGTGTCAAACACCAACTGCTGTTGACAATGATTGATGGTAAAATTCATTCCATTATATCCAATACAGCAGCTTCAGTGTGTGACATATGCAAGGCTTGTCCTAAAGAAATGAATAATTTAGAGTTAATCAAAGATAAACACGCAAACGAGGACATGTATAAATATAGCTTAAGCACCCTTCACGCTTGGATTCGCTCAATGGAATGCTTATTACACATTTCCTACAAATTAGACATAAAATCATGGCAAGTAAGGGGTGATATAGCAAAAAGGCAAGTTGATGACAGGAAGAAAAGAGTTCAAGAGGCTGTAAGAAGAGAAACGGGCTTACTTCTCGATGTTGTGAAACAAGGCAGTGGATCCACCAACAATGGCAACTCGGCAAGGAGATTTTTTGAAAACTACACTAAATCTGCTGAACTGACCGGAATAGATGCTATGCTTTTAAGAAAAATCTGTGTGATCTTGCAGTGTATTTCATCAGGAGAGAAGATCAACGTAACTAAATTCCGAGAGTTCTGCTTTGATACTGCTAAGCTTTACGTGGAGTTATACCCATGGTATTATATGCCTTCTTCACTTCATAAAATTTTAATGCATGGGCCAGACATAGTTCAGAACATGTCAATTGTGCCCATTGGTTTTCTATCCGAAGAGGCATCTGAGGCTAGAAATAAAGATTTTAGAAAATATAGAGAGGGGCATTCTCGAAAGCATAGCAGTATCTCATGCAATGAAGATATTATGCACAATCTTTTACTGTCTTCTGATCCACTTGTTACAAGTATCCGTCCAAAAGGAAATAAGTTTGTAAAAAAATCTTCTTTTAAGGAATTTTATGAGCTTACGGATTCTGAGAAAAGTGATATCGAATTTGTTAACATAAATGATTTAGCGGACATCGATTCTGAATTTGAATTAATTGATGATGATGATGATGACGAAGATAATTAAATGATGTTATTGTTTTAAAATGTGTAACTTAGTAAATTAGAGCTTACATCTTAATTATTTATTGTACTTTTAATGAAACTAGGTAATTTATTATCAACTTACTTAAAAGTCATACTCTCATCAGTTCTTGTGAATATTTTTGTTAATATATATTTCTGTATATATATAATATATTTATAGACCTCTTAATAAGTCTGTCTGCGGTTTAAAGTAAATACAAATGGGGAAAAAACGTTTTTTTTTTTAAATTTTCATTTCCTTTTATCCCAGAAAGTGCACATTTGGCGCACTATGTGTCTTAGTATTAAATATAGCTCTTAGTAATAGCATTACGATATTAGAGACCGCTACTTGAAACAAGCCCGGAATCAGGAGGGAGAGAGCTCGATACACTCATTTTCATAGTAAAATTTCACATTTTCTCAAATTACTCCCGAAATATGGGAGTTATGAAGAAATTCATCACCACAATTTATGAAGGCATTAAGTAATCGAATAAGATGGCATCATTAGTTTGGCATAATTTTACTCTTATTTTTCGGACATGTCTACGTCCAACCGCTCCCATACATTCGTTCCACTGTGCGTGAGCTCAATGTACCCCACAGCGGCTACACACACATCTACAAAACGAAACGATTGCTACTGGCGCACTGCGTTCGTAAATATGTGTTAGGTTCACTACAACATATCAAATGTTTTACTACGCCGCGAACGCCCACTCTTTCCCACACTTTATTTTCTCACGCCCCATGCGTAACCCCACATCCTATGACCGGCCGTCTGTCAGTCGGCGCGTCGCGGGTCGACCGATCCCTCATCGACTCGACTCGATTCTGTCGATTCGCGCGCGTGTAGACGACAACACGCCTGCAAACAGCTCCGTGTCTATGGTCAATCTTTGACAGTTCGCGCATCTGGCGTTGTCGTATTTATACTCAAATAAACAGAAGTTTCGTCAACTTTTCATAAAATAAAATCATACAATAGGAAACTGCCGGGCCGAGGACGAGGACGAGCGTCCCCCGGTCGCGAGTGGCATCCAACGTAACATCCCCGTTCCGTCTGAAAATACCATCGTCGAACAGGTGTCTCGAACGAAATGTGTGCCAGTTCCCAGCGTAATTAACTGACGAGGGGCGTGAATAATACAAAAGTGTATCGATCGGCCAGATAATCGGACCCAGGGGCGACGGCTTCTCGGCTGAACCTACCCGGTGGGCGCGCGTCCTCCGCTCTAGGACCTGGGAGGACGCTTAGGCCGCTCATTGCACGGCCGGCAATGACCCACCGGAGAAGTGACGCCAGCTAGGGACACGAGAGCGTCATCCTGCGCGTCCCGAGGTCGGGTGCGCGCTATGCGGGCGGCAGCAAGGTGAAGGCAGCCGTGGCGAGCATGCCGCACCAGTTCGGCGGGGCGGGCGCGGGCGCGCTGGCGGGCGGCGCCTCGCCGCCGGCGCAGCACGCAGCGCTGTTCCCGCGCTACGCAGGCGCTGCCGGTCCCGGCGCTGGCGCCTACCGCCCGGACGAGCGCCGCCTCACGCGCGAAGCCATGGAGCGCTACCTGCGCGACCGCTCCGACATGGTCGTGGTCATCCTGCATGCGAAGGTCGCACAGAAGTCTTATGGAAACGAGAAAAGGTTCTTCTGCCCGCCACCCTGCATTTATCTGTTCGGAGACGGCTGGCGACTGCGGCGCGAGCGCATGCTGCGGGAGGGGGAGACGGAGCAGGCAGCTCAGCTGTGTGCCTTCATTGGCATTGGCAACTCTGACCAGGACATGCAGCAGCTGGACCTCAACAATGGCAAGCAGTACTGTGCCGCCAAGACTCTGTACATATCTGACTCTGATAAGAGGAAACACTTCATGCTCTCAGTTAAGATGTTCTATGGCAACGGCCATGACATTGGTATTTTCAATAGTAAGAGAATTAAAGTGATCTCAAAGCCCTCCAAAAAGAAGCAATCGTTGAAGAATGCAGACTTGTGTATTGCAAGTGGAACGAAGGTAGCTCTGTTTAACAGGTTGAGGTCACAAACTGTGTCTACAAGATACCTCCATGTCGAGAATGGTAACTTCCATGCCTCCTCAACACAGTGGGGAGCATTTACTATACACTTGCTGGATGACAACGAGAGTGAATCGGAAGAGTTTGCTGTGAGAGATGGTTATGTTCACTACGGGTCCACTGTGAAGCTTGTATGCTCAGTCACAGGCATGGCACTACCCAGACTAATAATAAGAAAGGTAAGATCACTCTACTCTACTCTCAGTCAAGTTTAGAACCTAACATACTAATATTTAGTATGGACATCATTCCTATGTTATAACCAAGTAAATTCTCCACAATATTCCAAATGGTTAGCATTGGCATGTTAAGTTCATGAGAACCAACTTCACACCATTGCTAAACTCAACAAAACTAGTTATTTTTTATTACAAAAATAATTCTTATCACTAGATAGATATTTATGTTTACACTATCATATCACTGACAACACAGTTTTATTTACTACAATATTGTATTTAATTGTATTTGTGGTGGTTCTTTTAGAGACTAAAATACTTTTTATGATTCAAATCCTTTATTCTTTTGAAAAACACAATTGGTAAAACACTTGTAGTTTCAAACAACTAAAAAAAAAGTTTGATCATGTTCTTAATTACCTCCCCTAAAACTCTTGCCAAACAAAAGAGTAGGACACATAACTAACAATTAAGGTACCCTGTATAATAATAATAAGAATGTATTTTAAAGATAGCATTGGTCTAATTCAGGCCATAGTTAAACATGAAGTTGTTGTAGAAAACTAACTGCCCCAAGAACTGTGAAAACATAGCCACAATAACCAAGTGTGGAATGTGCCTTAATAACAATGAATTTTGCATGAAATGCAAATTGGTGATGACAGTATGTTATTGTAAAAACAGAGAGATATTTCTTAGCAACCTTTACACCACCCAAGTCAAGAAAGAAGTAGTTTTCTTTTTTAATTAATATGGTTTGCCTGGTAACTATTCTAATATACCCTGTATCCCCACAGGTGGACAAGCAAATGGCCCTATTAGAAGCAGATGACCCAGTATCCCAACTTCACAAGTGTGCGTTCTACATGAAGGACACAGAACGCATGTATTTATGCCTGTCACAAGAACGAATAATACAATTCCAAGCCACACCGTGCCCTAAGGAGCCCAATAAAGAAATGATCAATGATGGAGCTTGTTGGACCATCATCTCTACTGATAAGGCTGAATATCAGTTTTATGAAGGAATGGGGCCTGTCAGGTATGTAATTTTTCTAACTTAAAATAAAAAAATTAGGAAAGGGGCATCATCTTGAACCTGTATTGATATTGTGGGATAAGTGCAGTATATCTATATATACTACCTCTATAAGTTCCATATTTTAGTACCAATTCAGTGCCATATTGTAATGCTAAATGCAAATGGGGAAATGCAACGATTGGCTGCCCCTGCAATCATATAAAGTTGGCTCATAAGGTCACCCAGTAAAGGCCAAAAATTTGTGTTGCTTAATGAAAACCCCAAATTTGTTATTTAACGTATGGTGTGAATTTTTGCTACAAGCGAATTACTTTTAAAGCAAAAATAAAATATAGAGTATATTTTACTAAAAATTAAGTAGTGCCTCTACTAATTTTTTTAAGGAGGATATTTTAGTTTTTTTAAGTAATCTTTTGAACCCATAAACAACTATTAATTTCTGTAGAAACAGTGGTAAAAAATAGCTTAAGTACGAGGGACGGCTGATAAGTCCGCGGCTTAAGGTACTTAATGAAAGAAAATAATATTTATATATAATCACCCTCAAGTGAAATACATTTGTCACATATCGCATACAATGCCTATAACCCACCCAAAAAATATTCTGTATCTTTAAAGCTCTTCAAAAAGACGATCAACCGCAACTTTCATTTCGTTGTCATCTGCAAATCACCGGCCCCGTAAGTCCTTTTTCAAATTGGAAAACAGGAAAAAATCGCTAGGTGCTAGGTCTGGGTTATACTGAGGGTGGTCAATCTCTGAGAACCCCGTGTCTTTCAGGGCTTGCCTCGCAACACGTGCGGTGTGAACGAGCGCGTTGTCTTGCAGAAAGAGCACTCCGCGCGTCAGTTTCCCACGTCGTTTCTGTACAATAGCCTCGCGAACCTGAGTCAATAAACTGGCGTAATATTGAACATTCATCGTAGTTCCCCTGGGTAGGTAATCGATAAGCAAAATTCCCTCGTTAGCCCAGAAAACAGTCGCCATTAGCTTGGATGCCGACTTTTCCACCTTGAATTTCTTCGGCGGCCTTTCTCCTTTTTTATCCATTGCATGGATTATTGTTTGGACTCCGGATCATACTGGCGAATTCATGTTTCGTCTACGGTGACTATCCGTTGCCAAATGTCTTCCTTGTTATCGCCGACTAGCTCCAAAAAATCTTTGCAACTTGCGAGTCGACGTTGCTTGTTGAGCTGTGTGAGCATTTTCGGAACCCGGCGCGCGCTAATTTTACTCATATTTAAATGTTCAAGTAAAATTTCGCCAACTCGTTTTTTGCTAATCTGCAGTTCTTCAGCAATCTGCCACAATTTAATTCTTCGGTCGGCCAGAACGATTTTTTCGACTTTTCAGACGTTTTCTTCAGTCAGTACCGTGACAGGGCGGCCCGAGCAAGGGTCGTCTTCACAGCTCTCGTCCTTGTTGAAATAGATGGGCCGTTTTTTTTTTCAAGGCTCAGAATCCTGAAGAACCGATGACATCTCTTCAAAAATTTCGTTCGGTGTATTTCCCTTCTTTACGAGGAATTTTATCACGGCGCACGGTGGGCTGAAAATCGCCTTTTTTTGCCACGACTGGATTCTGCTGATCATAACTATACTATAAAATTTCGTATGAGGCAATTGCGTGTACAAATGAAGGAGTTAAATTTTTTTTGAGAAAAAAATTCCCTTTGTAGCGTCACTGTTAGTTATAAGCTTTATGAGGAATTTTATCTCGGCGGCGCGGTGTTCAAAATTCCGAGAATTTCCAGATTCGGCTGACATGATGTTTGTTGTTCGATAAATAATTGAACTATGAGTGCAAACTTAGTGCTTATTAGTGATTGCTTTTATAATACTACTGAGTGTCGCAACAAGTGACATGAGTAACAAGCTAATTACTCATCGTTAAGTACCCTAGGCCGCAAACTTTTCAGCCGCCCCTCGTATCTACTGTAACTGTAAACTTCATTAATTTATATCTTATCAACTATTATGATTTTTGATCTATTCGGCATACCACTTCTACTCATATTATTTCTCAGCATCAAATAATACGATACAAAATCGCACGATCGTCATAAACCCTAAAAAGCGTAAAGTAACGTAAAGCGTCAATTTAGCACTAAAAAGGCCAACATAGAAAAGTCACATGTTCATCGTAATTCAGGTATTATGATGAACGTGTGAATTTTTCTTTTGACACCCTGAGAACCACCGCACCGCCTTTCACGATGAACATAAACCGAACCGATTTATTTAACCAGTGTTGTCAAAACACTCCTAAATTACCAATACTTAAAACAGTAGCAGTTTAGTTTATAGCATCATATAAATGAAAACATAAAGAAAATTCGCACGCCCATCATAACACGTAACGTTTGATACCCTGGGAACTGTACTGTACCAGCAGCTGTCAGCGAACATAAGCGCTTGATGGATTGATGTGACGTAGGTGCCGCTTGCCTAGCTGACCATGTGTGACAAATAGGCCGAAGCACCATTAACATATCGTTTTAGAAAATCTTTTTAAAAGTCCAAATAACTACGTAAATCAATTGTGTAGGGAGGAGTCACCCCTAAAGAGTTTTTGCCAAATGCCACCCCTTTGCAAGTTTGCCTCACCCTAATTTTATTTTGATGCTCTCCAAACTTATTTAATGCGTATCGTGTTAGGTCTATTGTTCCCTTGTCTTGATATAATTCGGTGCCCTCTAAAACCTATGTAGATTTTTGCCGAATTTTAGAATAATTTCGGGGCACTCAAAAGTATGTTATCACATTCATAAAGTATTTGACGGGTTTATTTATTCTTCGTAGATACCTATATCATCTAGTCTTCGTGTATCGTGCTTTTTGAAATTGATAAACTGATATTATCATCAGCTTTCACCACAAATCACTAAATGCATTTAGTGCTACATGTTTAAATCATCATTCTGTCTCTATTTTCAAACGATTCACAGAAACAGCACAATATTTTAAATTACATTCGTTTGGGGCTTGTGGCTAAATAATAACACCCGCACGGATCAATCGATCAGGTTAAGCTACGCTTGCCGCGGTTGGTCTGTAGATTGGTGACCATCTTTACATACCAAGGCCCCTCCGTGCCTCGGAAAGTACGTTAAGCCGTTGGTCCCGGCTGTCATTCGTGGATCTTTGACAGGCGTTACGGGTCGTCAGAAGCCCGAAAGTCTGACAACCAGTCTTACCAAGGAGTATCGTATTACCCAGTAACTGGATTGTGAAAGACAGATAGGCGGTCGCTCCATGTAAAATACTGGTATTCAGCTGCATCCAGTTAGACTTTAGTTTTTTGGTTGGAAAATTGTCAAATAACTTCTCCCGCTCTGGATGGAGCGGGAGGGTGTGTCAGACTCTTACTGACTAAAACCGACCCGTGTTCCTTTCGTTGCCTGTGTTGCCAGGGGCCTCGGTAACCCTTTCGAACTTTCCCGCGACCCCGGCAGGAACCGGTTAGACTGGAAGCCAACTGCAACGTAGTTGGGAAAAGGCTAGGCAGAGGACGATTCGTTTAGCACTAAACGTAATCAGTCATTTGTGGTGCAAGCAGGCCTAATAATGCTCTATCAAACTCTATAACATCCACCTAAATATCACAACGCTATTATAATGTAGGATGTGGTGATGTTGAGAGCAGTGGTGACCCAGTGGTAACGGCCGCGACTTACGAGTTGTAGGTCGTAGGTTCGAACCCAGACAGGCGCGTTACTTTGTGTAAATTATTTGATCACCACTGCTCTCAAAACGGTGAAGGAAAACATCATGAGGAAACCGGCATGTCCGAGAACCAAAAATTCGAAAACATGTGAGGAGAGGAGGCTTGTGTCAGCAGTGGGAACATTATAGGCTGATTATGATGTATGATGATTATAAAGTAAGAAATCGTAAGCTTACGTCGGACTCTATGAACGAAAACCACTTGGTAGTGCTTTGTGCGTTATTATTTTAGGAGACTTAAATGCGCAACCTGGCCAATTGTTCTTTACCGAGCTTAACAGCTTTTGCACTGACAGATCTTGGGTGTGTGCAGACATAGAATTTTTAGGGATTGGTTCAAACACTTTTACCTATTTTGACACGTTTCATTATAAGGGCAGTTGGTTGGACCACTGTATTGTTTCAAAAGCGGCCTGACAGTTAACGTCGGAATAATTGAGGATATTTTTGTTTCTGATCATCTGCCTATATTTATCGAGTGCAATTTGGGTGCAATTAGTCCTATCAACGCGATCCAAAATACATCGCGCAGTGCTGTAATTTGGGGGGAAAGAGATGAGGCTCAAGTTAGTAAATATCGAGATTTATGTAGTAAAGGGTTGCGAGACATTGACTTCCCCACTGAATTTGAAACATGTAGTTTTGGGCCATGTACTTTGTCTGATCATAGGTTAGTCTTAGATAAAATGTATAAGACATTTGTTGAGATACTGAGTGATGCGGCTGTACAATCTAAAAACAATGTGAAACTTAAACCGCATATTAAGCGTGTGAGCGGCTGGAATGAACATGTGAGAGAAGCACATCGGGAGGCTAGGCTAAAATACCAAAACTGGATGGTTCTGGGTAGACCAACTTCTGGTCCCGCCTACGACCAGATGTGCGAGTCCCGTAAAATTTTTAAAGGTCGTCTAAAAGGGTGTCAGAAACACCAGGACCAAATTAGAATGGACGAAATTGCTAAACAAAGAGCCGAAAATGATTTCACAAAATTTTGGAAGTCCACTAGTAAGCTTGGTCTTAAGCCTGGCCTCCCTGCGAACGTTGATGGCCGAAATGACCCAGAGGATATAGCTAATTTATTCATGGAGCATTTTAAAGTACGCTCTCCTCTGGGTCCTTCGACCACAATGCCAGATGGTGGGCCCACCGTGGCGGGAGATGAACCTTTACTTAAATTTACAGCGAAGCAACTTAAAAAAGTGATAAATAGTATGCGTAGAGGTAAATCTCCAGGCTACGATGGGCTCAGTATTGAGCACTTAAAATATGCTGGCGTACATGTACCGAGGGTCCTGTCCTTGTTCTTCAATATGTGCATTAGTCATTCATACTTACCGGATGATTTGATGAAAACTATAGTGGTCCCCGTAGTGAAGAACAGGACAGGAGACATATCGGACAAGGAAAATTATCGCCCGATCTCTCTCGCGACAACTGTAGCAAAACTGTTGGATAGTGTGCTTGAGTCTTGTCTGGATAAGTACATAAACATACATGACGCACAGTTCGGGTTTAGACCTGGACTGTCAACTGAAAGCGCGATTCTGGCTCTTAAGCACACTATCCAATACTACACTGAACGGAAGACTCCGGTGTATGCCTGTTTTTTGGATCTCTCCAAAGCCTTCGATCTCGTTTCGTATGAAGTGCTTTGGAGAAAGATGGAGGACAGGGGTATACCAGCGGAACAATTGAAAATATTTCAATAGTGGTACTCGAATCAGACTAATTGTGTTAGGAGGTCAAACTGTCTCTCAGAGTCATATGGGTTGGAGTGCGGAGTGAGACAGGGGGGTTGTCCTCTCCTAAGCTTTTTAACCTATATATAAATGACCTCATAGTCGAGCTCAGCAGCATGCGTGTGGGTTGTCGAGTGGGGGGTGTTTGTGTGAACAACATCAGCTACGCGGATGATATGGTGTTGCTGGGCCCGACTGCGAGGTCAATCAGGGAAATGTTGAAGGTTTGTGAAAAATACGCCGCATCACATGGTCTTATTTATAATGTTAGAAAAACCGAGTTCATGGTCTTTGGGGCCGGAGGCAAGTGCCCAGACATCATTCCTTCAATTACCTTGAACGGCGCTAATATAAAGCAGGTGACCAAGTTTAAATATCTGGGCCATATACTTGTCAACGACCTTAAAGACGATGATGACGTGGAGAGGGAGCGCAGGGCGTTGGCGGTCCGCGGGAACATGTTGGCACGCAGATTTTTTCGTTGTACCGATCAGGTCAAAATAACCTTGTTTAAAGCGTACTGTCAAGGCCTGTACACGGGAAGTCTGTGGTTCAGTTGTTCGCGGGGGACGCTAGATGCCTTGCGCGTCCAATATAACAATGTTTTCATGATGATGTTGAGACTCCCTCGTTTCTGTAGTGCCTCAGGGATGTTTGCCCAATCGCGTACAGATGGTTTCCATGCCATCATAAGGAAAAAGGTGGCATCGCTTGTGAGGAGGATTCGGGGGAGTAGCAATAGCATCCTGAAAGTCGTGGCCGAGGACCCGAGAACTCCTGTACTGAGGCATCTCATGCGGAATCATTGTCGGCATGAAATGCCTCGTAAGTACATGAATCAATAACCGGCCTTTAATGATTATGCTTATCTTGTTATTTCTTTAATTTGTTACCTACTAATCCTAGTGTATAAGTCTAATGTGTGTACTAACAATAATGGTTCATATGTTGTTCCGAATAAAAACAATTTATTATTATTATTATTTAACCATTTTCCACCGGGGTTTAAGGGATTTTGGTGTGATTTTGGTTTTCGTAAGGGATGCGGAATTTAATCGGTGGATTTTTGCTGGTAGCATAATGGCCCGCGCAACTTAGCCTACCTTAGACACTTGAACAAGCCCAACTCAACTACATAGATATAAATTCTAAAAACTTCATGATATCAATAACAAAATACTTTCCTTCACCCAGGTCTCCTGTAACACCAGTGCCGCTAGTCCACTCTCTAAACCTGAACGGTGGCGGTGACGTGGCCATGCTGGAGCTAGCTGGCGACAACTTCACGCCATCTCTACAGGTGTGGTTCGGCGACGTGGAGGCAGAGACCATGTACCGGTGCGCTGAATCTATGCTGTGCGTCGTTCCTGATATCTCGCAGTTTAGAGGACAGTGGCTTTGGGTGCGGCAGCCGACGCAGGTAATTTGAATTTGGAACAGCTTTTTTTTTCATAAATGAGTGCCTTTAAAAGCCGTTTTAAGGCCAGGAATGTATGTAGGTTTTTGAGTCTGATTCTCGTATATCTTCGAGTAGTAACTGAAGCTGACCTTATAGTCGCCGCCCACTTTTTTCTTTGGTTTGATAAAACATGTTATATTTACAAAGACTAGAGTGTGGTGGGTAGACTAGCCTTTTCAAAAAATTTAAACTCTTCAGAACCTATAAATAAAAAACATAAGACTTTCTTTTTTTTTAAATATGGTACATTTATACCATACATAGGAATGGAAAAACTTTTTAATGGAACTTTTCTTTGAACAACAATCTTTTTTTTAAATCGTTCGACATTTCTGCACTTGTCGTGTCTAATTTGGTGTAGCTAACATCCTCCTTTCAAACAATTGTGTATATTTTTATTACATACAATTTAACAGAACCCTATTCATATAATCTCCTTTGTCAGGAAGTGACCATCGCGATCACAGCGTTTAATAGTCAAACACTTTAAATAAATTCTGTCGTGAGAACTCGGTCGCAAACATTTACTAAATAAAAATGTTGTGATATTATGTCGCCGAAAGGACGCACCTGTGGCTAACAACTGGCGATTAGAAAACAATTGACATGATATACAAACAATAACAAAGTTATTACACTACTTCTAATTGTCCTCGAAGACAATTGTTCTAAGTATACAAGTCTAGAACAGCTGTTCCTCAGGTCTTGTGAGAAGTCCATATTTATTATGTGGATTTATTAATACTTAATCTCAACCTCGAAATTTTAAAATAACCTTATCGTTAAAACTGGATACGTGATATTTATACAAACATATCCTACTAATATTATAAATGCGAAAGTTTGTAAGGATGGATGGATGGATGTTTGTTACTCTTTCACTCAAAAAGTACTGAACGGATTTGGATGAAATTTGGCACACAGATAGTTTATAACCAGGAATAACACATAGGATATATTTTTTATCCCGATATACCCACGGGGTCAAAACTTATGCGGGTGAAACCGCGGGGCGCATCTAGTAATATTATAAACTAACTAATGTTATAAATGCGAAAGTGAGTTTGTTTGTTTGTTACGCGCTTACACGTTAAAACGGCTGAACGGATTTGGATGCAATTTGGCGCATAGGTAGACCATGACCTGGATTAGGACATAGGATACTTTTTATCCCAATACTCCCACGGGATCGAGACTTATACGGGTGAAACCGCAGGGCGTAGCTAGTTCAAACATATTTATGCGGATTTACGCACAACATTTAAATAGAATTTTTATATTTTTAGTTATATTTCGATCAATGGCATTACTTCGTAAAATTGCACCCTTCGATCAGATCGATTTAATAACAGACGTGAGTTTGAAGCAGACATGAATAATTTATATCTGCCTGGAAATAGATACTTTAGTAATAAAGCAGCAACATGATCCCTCCTACCTTAATATGCTGCTACTGCGTAACGTCTCTTCATTTACAAGTTTGTTATAATCACCCACTTTATGACTTAGATAACTTGTCATTGATGCTGTAATTAAAATTATTAGTCATAGATTTGTGTTTAAAATTAGACCAAGCATCATATAGTTCTGCTTTTGTAAATGAATCTTTTCTTCCCCTGGCGAAGGGAATGCCTTGTGGCAAAATATGGCACCAGCAATCGCCTAACATTATGCTGCACTGTTCCTGCCTAAGCTTGCTGACATACCACCAAAGGGGAGCGGAGACGGAGACAGTTCAGATGTAGAAACCGCTCGTTTGGTCTTTTAGCTACTTCCACAGCATTATGTCGTACGGAATTTTACTGTGGGATCGGGCTGCTGACATTGAATCCATTTTTATTTTGCAAAAGAGAGCTGTCAGAGCCATTTATAATCCACGTCGCCGCAAATCTCCTAAGGAACTTTTTAAGGTGGATCCGCTATGGTAGCTCGTGAAATTACGTTTTTTGCTATTTGCAAGTCAGTAGCAGGTCGTATCTTGATCAAAATATGATTCGCGACCGTAACAAAAATGTATTTATACAATTATAATCACACCAAGGGGGAGCAAAATAGACGAAACGCGCGGTTTCTACACGGTGTCCGTGTAGAAACCGCGCGTTTCGTCTATTTTAGCTACTTCCACAGCATTGTGTCGTATGGCATTTTACTGTGGGGTCGGGCTGCTGACTTTGAATCCATTTTTAGGGTTCCGCAGTAAACAGGGAACCCTTATAAACTATAAGGGTTCCATCCATGTTCGTCTGTCTGTTCCCACTGTAGCTCAGAGACCCTTATTACTAGAAAGCTGTAATTTGTTATAGGTGTACATATTTATCACGCCGAAAAAGTGGTAAAATAAAATCATAATAAATATTTATTAGGTCTTTACCTATGAAATTGGAGATTTGTATGAAAATTTTAAAATATAAAAATTTTGGTATTTTTTTCTATTTCAGCTAATCAAAGTACTGCCCCAAATTATCTTTACAATTTCGCCATTTTGATGGCAGTTTGTGTATCCCTTTACTGTAGAAGTCTACCGGACGGGAAGGTGATGAAGTCAGCGAAAGCGTTTCGTACTGCCTCTCGGGTGATAAATGTTTTCCCACTTAAAAAATTGTCTAAATTTTGAAAAAAGTAGAAATCTGTTGGGGCAAGGTCCGGTGAGTACGGTGGGTGACGGAGAGCTTTCAGCTGTAACTCTTGTAGCTTTACGATGGTCTGTCGTGAAGTGTGAGCTCGCGCGTTGTCGTGGAGAAGCAACCGGACGGGAGGTGATGAAGTTAGCGAAAGCGTTTCGTACTGCCTCTCGGGTGATGAATGTTTTCCCACTTAAAAAAATGTCTAAATTTTGAAAAAAGTAGAAATCTGTTGGGGCAAGGTCAGGTGAGTACGGTGGGTGACGGAGAGCTTCCAGCTGTAACTCTTGTAGCTTTACGATGGTCTGTCGTGAAGTGTGAGCTCGCGCGTTGTCGTAGAGAAGCAATGGGGAAGAGCGATTGACCAGTCTTGATTGTTGAATTGCGAGCTTCTCCATCATTGTTTGCAATTCATGGCAATAGACATCTGCCGTCACTGTTGTGCCATTCGGTAAGAAGCTGTGATGTACAAGTGTCCGGCACTGGTCCACCAGACAGTCACCATCATCTTCCTATGAGTAATCTGTTTTAGAGCGCACTGATTAGGTGCTGTACCTGGGTCCACCCACTGACACGAACGCTTACGGTTGTCGTACAGGATCCACTTTTCATCGCAGGTAACAATTCGACTTAGAATTCCCTCGTTCCTATGCCGATTCAGTAGTGCTATGCATGCTTCGACGAGTAAGTCTCGCTGTTGGTCGCTTAGTTCGTGTGGCACCCACTTATCTAGCTTTTTTATCTTTCCGATTTGACGCAAGTGCTTCAATGTTGTTTTGACAATAACTCCAAGGCCCGCAGCTGGCTCAGCCGTAGATTGAGTTGGATTCGCTTCCACTATCGCTTTCAATTCGTCGTTGTCGACAATGGCCGACTGCGAGGCTCGTTCTTCAACTCAAAATTTCCAGATTTAAAACGATTGAACCAATAATGGACCGTGTTTATGCAAGAGTGGCCCGTACACGTCGTTAATGTTTCGGGTTGTTTGCGCAGCGGTATTTCCACGTAGGAACTCATATTCGAAAATTATACGAATTTTCTGTTTATCCATGGCGCCAAAAACTACGACAATTTCACAAAAACAAATGACTGAATTTGAAATTAAATTAACACTGCTTTGGAATAAAATTTATTTGAATTTTGAATTGCGCGCCAATCCACAGATAATTAAATCTGAAAATGCTGGTTATAGAATCTCCAATTACATAGGTAAAGACCTATTATTTTTTTTCTCGTCTATCCCATGGTGTGGGTTATTGTTGGATAGGCCGTTCAAAAATATTGCGGGTCTGTGACACCATTCTGAGAGTTGTTTATGGAGATGTGAAAAAATCCATGGCATGTACATATAATGAAATTAAAAGGAAAACTATCACAGCAAAGTAGTCTTCACAAGTTAACGAGTAATAGTCGACCAACTTAAATTTGCAGTAGGAGAATTGACCGTGACGTATATCGATGTATGGGAGAACATGTTTTTCAATAACAATGTTAAGTTTGTTTTTGGCATTAACTCATCCCATCTACGAAAACCTTCATTGTGCGTGGTCCGACACGCACTTGGCCGGTTTTTTATTTTTCAAAAGAGTGCTCTCAAAGCCATTTATAACCTACGTCGCCGCGAATCTCTTAAGGAACTAATTAAAAAGATTAATATTATTATGACGGTACCTTTCCAATCCATTTATGAAAATAACATGTACTTATGTAAAAAATCTACATCATTTTAATACTAGAAATAAAGAAAAAATAGATCAACCATTTTTTAGATTATATAAAGTACATATGTATCTTTTATGGGGTACTGTGTTAAATGTTACAATAAAATACCTTGTGATATATTGCAATTAAATGAAAGAAAATATAAAACTTAAGTATATTAAAAGTACACTTTGTTAACAAGCATATTACAAATACGAGAATTATGTGATAAACATGTTTCCAAGATAAGAATGCTTGGAAACTTGGTCTTGTTCCATTGGAAATTTTGAGTCTACAAAATCAAACTGGTGGCTAATTGAATTGTATAATTATTATTTTTGACATAAATTTTACATACTGTGATAATTTTAACTCACAATTTTAGGAAAATCATCTACATTAACGATATTTGTAAGTATATGAGCACCGTGTATCTATAACATAATTAATTTATCGCTCATTGTTTCATTTTTAATTGTTTTTACCTGTTGTGATATAGTCATTTTATTTTAGGTACATGGTCTTCACATATAACGATATAAGTAATGTAATAGGTTGGGGAAAAAGTTTCTACGCATTTTTTAAGAAAATTCAAAACATTTTTTAATATAGTTTAATTACATTTAACTAAAGTATGTAGGTACCATTTTGTTCGATAACTTTGCCATCTTGTAGGTAGGGATATGATCCCATTGCTATAGAAATTTTGGGACTTCTGATCAAAATACCGCGACAAGTGGTTTTGGCAGTCCTCTCGTGATGGTAACCTGACACTGCCTAAACAATTCTAAAGAGACCGAAACAGGTGGAAATCTGAAGGTTGAAGGTCAGGACTATACGGCGGATGCATTGACACCTCCCAGCCAAACTCTTAATTTTTGCTAAGTGGCTAAAGATGTGTGAGGTCTAGCGTTATCATGATGAAAAACCACACCCCTTCTGTTGATTAATTCCGGCCGCTTTCTCTCAACTTCTTGCTTTAATCTCATCAGTTGTTCGCAGTAGAGTTCAGAATCGATGGTCCTGCCTGGTGGTAACAGCTCATAATGAATAATGCCCTTCCAATCCCACCACACACACAGCATCACCTTGTTGCGAGTTAACCCGGGTTTCGCCACAGTATGTGAAGCCTGACCGGCCTTTGACCACGACCTTTTTCGCACGTTCTTGCCGTACGTGATCCACTTTTCATCACCAGTTATCAGCTTCTTCAAAAATGGTTCGGTTTCATTACGTCGTAATAAAGAATCACAAATGAGTACACGGTTAATTAGGTTTCTTTCAGTGAGCTCGTGAGGTTCCCAAATATCGAGCTTTTTTGTGTACCCAGTTTTTATCAAATGCGCCAAAACTGTTTTGTGGTCAATTCCCAGTTCTTCAGCTACGTCGTAACTACTGATATGCCGAACTTGCTCCACTTTTTCAAAAATGGCATCCATTTTATCCGTAATAGGGCAACCAGAGCGACGTGCATCTTTGACATCAAAATTTCCGGATTGAAAACGCTTAACCAAATTTGTGCTACTCTCACAGGCACTGCACTAGGTCCATAAACATCGCAAAATTTTTTCGCGGCTTGCGTTGCATTTTTACCTTTTTGAAGTAAAATTTTAAAATGTATCGAATTTCTTCATTAGATCCTGACGGTACGAAAAACAAATGAAAATCACACATTTTCCTAATTTGAATTTGGAATTGAATGATACCAAAACCAGCCAGATACAAATAGTATACCCAAAGAGATTTTATTACAAGTTCATACATACTATAATGCGAAAAGACTTTTTCCCCAACCTAATATACAAAATATTATAAGCCATTTTAAAAGAGTAACGGTAGAGTTTCTTGCCCATTCTTCTCCATACAAAACTACCTTTTGGACGGGGCGACTAGTATTAAATGTTGACGTTCAAAAGTGCCTTTTATGTGCCTATTTGAAATAAATGCTTACTTTGCCTTTTTACATTATCAACAAAAATCCCTCGTCACAGCTCCCGCTAACATTTTAGGTCGAACCAATACTTTTTCAATTCATTAGTGTTCTCCTCCACTTCAGGTACCGGTGTCGCTGGTCAGAAACGACGGCATAATATACGCCACGGGCCTCACGTTTACGTACACGCCGGAACCCGGGCCGCGGCCCGGGTGTGCGCCCGTCGATGACGTCATGCGGCCCGACACCGCCACCGGCTGGCACCACGACGCACACCCCCACAGGCTACCAGACAACACCCTCCAATAGCCAATGGACTGCAGGCTGGAAGACGACAGCCTGCAGTTATAACTTACTCTGTGGCAACTCAAAAACTGTGTTAATGTGACTCCAAAGAACGAAGCCGTTTCGTAAGACTCGTGACTTTTGACGAGAAAGACATTTTGGTGAGTGATTCAAAGACAATTTGTAATTGTATTTCGATAGTGCCTAAATGTCTATTCATCATAGCATGATCTCTGGCGGAGTTTGTGCTAAAGACTAAATGGACGAGTAGGTAATATTTTTGAAAATGTATTTTAAGTCGTTCAAATGAAAGGTATGCTGTTACAAATGGCGTAAATATTTGATTCGCGCATGCGTGTTGCGTGAGGGACACGACCTGCTAAGGCGGTATCTTCAGGAGGGGGAAATGTAAAATGTGTAGCTTATTAGCTTGTGCAATATTAAACAATTTACTTTTGTGACTGATTTCTTATTGACGAGATCAGACAAATGTATCAAATCTCTCTTGTGGAGATGTGGCAGGTCAGAGCTCATACAATAATTTGAGAGATACGTTTTAAAGATCATGTTAGGGTCTATAGATTATAGAAAGCTTTATTATTAAAGAAAGTGCCACTTCGAGAGTCGATCACTTTGCTTGGGAGCTTAGACGGCGTGGCGCAGGATACTATGTGAGCACGATCGACGTGTGCCTAAATATATGTTTGTATATCTACGAGATTATGACACCAAAACTATGATTAAGGTTTAAAAATTCAGCAATAAAAGCAAGTTGTGACAACAGTAACATAGTGGAACTGGAATTTGTGATACATGCTGAGATATGGCTCTACTTGTATGTTTGGTGAAGATGTGCACGATTGCAGCTAGAAAAATGAAATTAATCTTACTTTTAGGTATATAATTGAAACTTTTATTGTTTGAATGAAACAACTGGTAGAGCTGTACCTTTGAAACTACTTCACCCTATAAACTAATTCTCGTTGCACAGTTGGCGGGTTGAAAGTGGGCTAATAAGTTGGTCGTTATACTCGTAAAATCAATAAACACAATAGTGCTGGCCATAGTTTTATGTACTATGTGTGTAAGGAGTCGCAAAAAAAACTTCTTGGAAAACTGAAGTACGTATAGGTAACTGAAATACCTACTTTATCGCTCAATTATTTTAAAGTGTACTAAGATGGCCTTATTTTCGAATACATATGGTACTCGAAAGGGAATCTCGGAAGTGATAAATTACTCCAGATTTGTGACCTTTCTTCAACCCGCTGATTAGTGTTTCTACACTACGATATTTCTATATTTTATTACCAGTAGGTAACTCCTAGTCCGTAATTATGTTTTCACATATTTTCTTGAGCAATTATTCGCCTTTAAAAGCGCTTATAAATGCACGTATAAACGTTTAAAGATTATGCAATAATTGCCAACAGAGCTCATAAAAATATCGTTTTTCAAAGGTACGTTTGAACACTGATGATATAGGTATACAGGGGGTAGTTCCTAACTCCGGCATTTAATATACACCAATATTAAAATAGTTCGTTCATTATCATTGTCATAAAAAGAGATCTCTCTGCTCTTAGATTTGTTTCTTTGGGGCCAAATAGTTGTAATATCCATGACAAGTCATTGCGTTTATATAATACTACTCTAATTAACGTTAAGTTTAATACGTTTGGGTAAAGGAAAATGAACTCTACGAGATTGATTTTAAGAGTGATTTTAATATAATTGGTTTGTATAAATTAAGTATTTTTTCTAGAAGATTAGTTTATTACAATCGAGTTAGAGAAGAGCCAAATAAGTCCTTTTTATCTCAGAATACTTGATATACTATATTTCTCTATTTTAGTGTTTATATACCTATTACTTTATTTGCTTCTGACTGCAAGTCAATCGGTCTCAATGTGTATGCACAATTTATCTAATCACTACACTTTCTTGAATATAATAATAAAACCCAATTATCGACACGTAGAAGCTGTCACTGGACGTATGTATGTTTACGAAGATTTTAAACGAACAATACATGTAGTTTAAGTAGCTAGAGTTAGTCCATGGAACAGTATGAGCTCTGCACACCGAACGCGATGCGATGCGACGCGATCGTACTAGTTTGTACGCAGACATCAAATTTTATTATATGTCCCAAAAAACGCGTCGCTCGCAATATTTTGCGTGCATCGCGGACGATGTGCAGACCTAATAATTAAATGATAAAAACTGAAATTATAAATCTTAAATTTCTATTTATTTTATGCCAATATAATTTCTTTTGAAACTGTATTGTTTTGAAAACGGATTTGATGTGTATTTTTAATAATAACGTGTGATTTCGAACATTCCATGTGGAAAGTGTAATAAGAAGTACAAAAAATATCAATATTTTTGTAGCAAAACGTTGAATTACGATATAATCTTATGGAATTGGTAAAGTTACAGTATTACAAGAAAATTAGTATTAAACGCGATGAATAGACAGTGAATATGTCGTCAATTTTGTAAAACTATAAGTAAAAGATGTTTTGTCATTTAAAAAAACTGTTTACTCCTTTTTATCATTTTACATTTGGTATTTCTATATTTGGAAATGGTCATATTTAAGTGGTGACTGCTCGGAATTATATTGTGAACCGAGTGTAAAACGCGTCAATGATATTCGAAGCAGTGATTCTGAAATATGAGTAAATATTTTTTAATAAAATCGAATTTAAATAACAAAGTTTTTTATTAGAACTCCACCCTACGTAATTAAGATTCAAACCCAACAATCTTGGATCATTAAAATTAAATTTCTCACAGTCGAATTGTTTCGCGCAAAGCGGGTCGCATTGGATTAATTCTCATTGTTTTAATTAAAAAAGTGAGGGGTCAAGTGTAATTATCTACTTATGAATCAGTGTTAATCGAGGAATCAGTGCCTCAACCGATGTCTGTGGGAACGTCTTCAAAAACTCTTCACATGATAATAACAAGTGTCTTCCCCTACATACCGTTCCACAACGCTGGGTTTGACCTCAGATAATTATCACAAGTTTATACCCATTCCGCCATTGTTTGCTGCCGTGATTCAGTGTAATAAACTTGCTAATATTTATGACATGTGCTCACGTCGGGAAATTCGACTGTCCCAGTATAAATTGGAAGGTAATTGAGTCAATTGATCTTCGATCTATAGGGTCTGTCTGACTGTCTTTGAGCTTCGGTCGCATCGTCGGGTTCTATTCTCGTCATAGACACTAGGAATCACTGATTGTCATAGTGATGGTGAGAATTCAATTCCAAGTATTCGCAATTACATTCATGCAATGAGTGACGCCGGCTACACGTAACAGAAGATCGTTTACTTGTCATGTCGCAGATCGCTCGTAAACGTGGAGAATCATGAAAAAACTGATGATATAAGCCTAATGATGGATACTGTTTCAATAATCACTGGGTTTACCCATGTCCTGTTAGTTTCCGCGTGTTAATTGCCACTGTTGTTTAGTACTGAAGCTAACTTATATCACCAGCAAATTATCTTAATCATAACTTGAATTATTACAGGATCTTAGTAATTCTATTAATTATTCTTTTGTTCTATATCAATTTAATGGTTGGTTTTTAGTTAGTAGGTACACTTAGCTAACAACTACTAATTAAGTTAAAATTCATATTAGGTACATATAAGTATAATTTGGTTTGGGGAATGTACCTTAAGCTCAAAAATGAGTGATCATTTGCTTGCCAAAACTTCAGCAGTTTTGGCGTAGACAACTCACAGATCAAAACCAGATTCGGAATTAGGCTGTTTACTGTAAATCGCTAATTACATTTGTCGTCACGCATGGGAAAGCAAATATCTTCAGTTTACCTTACAAACGCATACTAACTATAACATTTCTTCGTGCTGTTGCTTGGCACAACCAGTGTCGCTCGCGTGACTGCAGACATTATTTCCCAATCGGTGACGTGTATAAGAAATTATGACGTTATACAGCACATGCACGTAACCATTCATTCATGCTTGCAAAAAATGTCATTGTGTTGAAAGAAATCAGGGCTTAGAACATCCTGTTCGCTAATCAGATGAAACTACACAACAGGTTTTCCCTTATCAACATCCTTTTTGACCAAACTTCGAACCGGAACATCGGGTGGTCATTTACCTGCACCAATTAACCCTATGACTATTATATCTATGCGGGACTGTGAGAATTCTGTGTGCACACAATTGAATCATTGTCTGCGTTTTTACATTCTGCTAGGTTGATCTATGGTGCCAAGATATGCAGAGTGTGGGAATGTTGAGCAGCACCGGTGCTCCAACGTTTTCCAACATGTCATCTCCGTTCGTGGGAACTGTGGCCAGGAAACACACGAATTTTTACAGAGTAGCAATTACAATTTTAGTTTTATTTTCAATTGTTTAGAATATTTTAAACATGCTTGTTGTTCTAAAAAGTGCTTCATAGGACGTGTTCTCGCAATTAACTTAAAATAGGTATGACAAAAACAAGATTGTTATCATTAATACTCGTATTTTCATAACTTTTGGTGTAAATTGAACTCGCACCTGTGTTCTTACCGTAATTTTCTATAATTTGCGAGTATTTTCCGCGTTGGCCATTCACAGATGTGGGTGGAGTATTTAGTTGGACGAAAACGCCCATTGTTTCGCGCACAAAAAGTTTTATGCCGTGACGTCATGTTTAAGGTGGATCCGCTGTGGTACCCGCGAAATTCTCATTGTTTTAATTAAAAAGATTAGATTTGTTCCGTATGAACTTTTCCATGAGAGATTTGTTTTTATGGAAGAAATATAACTAAAAGACATGCTTGGGACATGGGACGGATGCTTGTGTGGGACGCTACCTGTGTAGACACACTGGCACCGTCCCACCTCCAACGGACTACTTCTAAAGCGGGTGCAGCGGCAGAAAATGCCGAAAATCTGAAAGTTATTAAATATGTAGGCCTTGGCAGAGAGTACAACTTTGTGCCCTTTGGCGTCGAGACCCTCGGTCCGTGGGGTCCCAGTGCGCATAAGTTATTTGCGGAAATCGCGAAACGTCTAGTTGATGTAACTGGTGACCGAAAAGCTGGCGGCTTTCTCGCGCAACGCATCAGCATTGCAATTCAGCGAGGAAATGCCGCCAGCATCCTCGGTACAATGCCCCGAGGGCCTTTTTTAAGCTTAACTTAGTTTTAATTTAATTTAGTTAATGTTAATAATCATCTTGTAATTTGGTTATGTAAATAAAGATTGTTAAAGACATGTATTCTACTTATTCTATTTTTTTAAATACAACCTGACACTGACTTGCAAATTGCAAAAAAAATAAGAAAATTTGAATTTTGCGGGCTACCAATGCGGATCCCACCTTAATAGCCATAGATACTGAAGCTGTGCCAAATAAGGCAGTTCAATCAGATTATTTGGCTGAATATCAGTATTTTTTTATCGTATTTACTGTTCTCTAACTACTTTTACATTTCACTGTCCTAGTGGGAGAAAATCCTGTTAATACCTAATCCTTGCAAAATTTTCCTATGGTTCGGCAAACCTTATTCTACCTCTGAAAGTTTGAACAGCATACCCAATACCAATATCAGTTATGTAAATTAATGTACACTACAAATATCACCTACCGTTTAAGTGGATTCATATCTGAAAAACCCATTACCTACCTTCTTCTTCGTCGTATCGAATCGTGGTGATAAGATTGGCCAGCTGGACTCTGCGTTACCGAG
Organism: Atethmia centrago; assembly: GCA_905333075.3. NCBI lineage: Eukaryota > Metazoa > Arthropoda > Insecta > Lepidoptera > Noctuidae > Atethmia > Atethmia centrago. The sequence goes on from HG995375.1 coordinate 7,821,515, forward strand.
TGCCGGCTGTTACCAGGGTGCGCCGGTCATTTTATTATGATCTGGATGCCGCCACTCGCGGTAGGTCTTCACATGCGCCCCGTTGCACAGTGGAACGAATGTATGGGAGCGGTTGGACGTAGACATGTCCGAAAAATAAGAGTAAAATTATGCCAAACTAATGATGCCATCTTATTCGATTACTTAATGCCTTCATAAATTGTGGTGATGAATTTCTTCATAACTCCCATATTTCGGGAGTAATTTGAGAAAATGTGAAATTTTACTATGAAAATGAGTGTATCGAGCTCTCTCCCTCCTGATTCCGGGCTTGTTTCAAGTAGCGGTCTCTAATATCGTAATGCTATTACTAAGAGCTATATTTAATACTAAGACACATAGTGCGCCAAATGTGCACTTTCTGGGATAAAAGGAAATGAAAATTTAAAAAAAAAAACGTTTTTTCCCCATTTGTATTTACTTTAAACCGCAGACAGACTTATTAAGAGGTCTATAAATATATTATATATATACAGAAATATATATTAACAAAAATATTCACAAGAACTGATGAGAGTATGACTTTTAAGTAAGTTGATAATAAATTACCTAGTTTCATTAAAAGTACAATAAATAATTAAGATGTAAGCTCTAATTTACTAAGTTACACATTTTAAAACAATAACATCATTTAATTATCTTCGTCATCATCATCATCATCAATTAATTCAAATTCAGAATCGATGTCCGCTAAATCATTTATGTTAACAAATTCGATATCACTTTTCTCAGAATCCGTAAGCTCATAAAATTCCTTAAAAGAAGATTTTTTTACAAACTTATTTCCTTTTGGACGGATACTTGTAACAAGTGGATCAGAAGACAGTAAAAGATTGTGCATAATATCTTCATTGCATGAGATACTGCTATGCTTTCGAGAATGCCCCTCTCTATATTTTCTAAAATCTTTATTTCTAGCCTCAGATGCCTCTTCGGATAGAAAACCAATGGGCACAATTGACATGTTCTGAACTATGTCTGGCCCATGCATTAAAATTTTATGAAGTGAAGAAGGCATATAATACCATGGGTATAACTCCACGTAAAGCTTAGCAGTATCAAAGCAGAACTCTCGGAATTTAGTTACGTTGATCTTCTCTCCTGATGAAATACACTGCAAGATCACACAGATTTTTCTTAAAAGCATAGCATCTATTCCGGTCAGTTCAGCAGATTTAGTGTAGTTTTCAAAAAATCTCCTTGCCGAGTTGCCATTGTTGGTGGATCCACTGCCTTGTTTCACAACATCGAGAAGTAAGCCCGTTTCTCTTCTTACAGCCTCTTGAACTCTTTTCTTCCTGTCATCAACTTGCCTTTTTGCTATATCACCCCTTACTTGCCATGATTTTATGTCTAATTTGTAGGAAATGTGTAATAAGCATTCCATTGAGCGAATCCAAGCGTGAAGGGTGCTTAAGCTATATTTATACATGTCCTCGTTTGCGTGTTTATCTTTGATTAACTCTAAATTATTCATTTCTTTAGGACAAGCCTTGCATATGTCACACACTGAAGCTGCTGTATTGGATATAATGGAATGAATTTTACCATCAATCATTGTCAACAGCAGTTGGTGTTTGACACTAATTCCATCAGTGATGGTGGATGGAGTTAAGGCTTCAATCTCTGCTTCGATTTCAGCCATCTCTCTCTGCACATTTTCTTTGGTTTCCTTTATAAACTTAAACAATATTGGCCGGCAAAATGAAGTGGAAGATGGTCGCTCGTTTTCCCAAATTGTTACACCTTTTGAGACGAGCCGCAGTGGTACAAGACTAATCATAAAATTACTAGCAAGATCGATTTGCTCATCTTCACTCGTCCTTTGATGATAAATGCTTTGGCTAGATGATCCGTCAAAACCCCATTTGCTGGTCAATACGAGCTGTTGATTGGGATCAACAGGGGTTTCTAACGACCTAATAAGTCTTCTTGAGGTTAAATCCATCAAGGCTTGTAATTTGATTTTTGCAGAGCTCTCTGTAACTGTGAGATCTTCTTTGGCCGGATAGCACTTAATTTTTTCTTTAACCAACATGTAGTAACTCGGGTATTGAAGAGCTCCTTCTTGAGTGTTGAAATCCCGAAGAGTGTTATAGCGCCATTTCGATAAGTTCATCGAAACATAAAGAGCCAATGCCTTCAAAGGGGATATTTCCCGTACCTGAATTGATTTACCTTCAATGAAGGCTTTGATTTTTGAGGCCTCTTCTGGATTCTCCGTCAAGTATTTCATAACATAAGCTGTATCGCTTTGTCCTGCCTTTTGAAGCGCCCTTTCGGCCGAAAACATAATTTCAGCGCTGCTACTGCTGCATGAAAGACTATCTTCAGTGCGTCTTCTTTTTTGCCGGTTACTAAGGTCCTCAAAAGATTTACGAGGACTAGGATGTGTACAAGTTGAAGCATCAGATTTAGCAGGAGAAATTATGGGCTCGATGACGTCACTTATATTTTCTGTAGAAGGTTCCATATTTTCATTCTGTAATTCCGGCCATTGAATTGCAGCCTGTAGCCAAATCTCATGTTTCTTCCGAAACTTATCTGTGCTTCTTCCAGACTGTGTCCATTTTGCATAAATGCGGTAGCAAAATCGACGACACCAGTCTTTTAAACTTGTTTCAGCACTTTCACATAACTGAACACAACTGTTATCTTTTAAAACACTGAACAAATAGTTAAAGTCGCGTAAATCTTTATGTGCGCGTGCGCATAAAGCAACGTGAATATCAAGATTTGTATTAAAATTTGGAAAATACATTGCGAGATTAGCTTGGATACAACGAGGTGTAAATCAACACTGATTTTAAAGTTACTAATAGTGACCTATTTATATAAAATCCAGGTATCCCAGGTATCCTTTGTTAAATATTGCAAGGTAATTAGTTATTGTGATAATTAGTAAATGATGCATGCTAAATTAGTGTATTAAGAGCCATTTAGTAATTAAATAATAGCAATGTTCTTATCAGTAATCATTAGTGCATCAGTTTTATATGTAAACCTTAAGTCCCTAATTATATATCCTAATTAGCTTATATCTTCTCTAATTGGCTGCTCAGAAATGTTATTGTAATAAGGTAAACCTTTAGAAAAACGGTTTTAATCAACAAAATAAACAAAAAATAAAAAAATTGTGTTATAAAATAAACATCACTCTTTATCCCAGAAAGTGCACATTTGGCGCACTATGTGTCTTAGTATTAAATATAGCTCTTAGTATTAGCATTATGATATTAGAGACCGCTACTTGAAACAAGCCCGGAATCAGGAGGGAGAGAGCTCGATACACTCATTTTCATAGTAAAATTTCACATTTTCTCAAATTACTCCCGAAATATGGGAGTTATGAAGAAATTCATCACCACAAGTTATGAAGGCATTAAGTAATCGAATAAGATGGCATCATTAGTTTGGCATAATTTTACTCTTTTTTTTCGGACATGTCTACGTCCAACCGCTCCCATACATTCGTTCCACTGTGCGTTGCACTTACCTGCTGGTGTACGATTTCAGCGGATCCCTGACCATGAATACTTAAGTAAAGTGAGCTGTCAACAATGTAAATCCCTAGGTGAACCGTCAGATGAACTGACAGCTCACTGAAGTTTTCACGGTGAGATTTTTACAGATAAAGATACCTAATTCTTGTTTTGTAGTAAGGCCGACAGACTTAATACTTATTAGTAGGATAGGAAGGAAGTAGGAGGTAAGATTTCCATTTCTTCGGCAACCACGTATTACGTCCTACAGCGATGAAGTGATTCAAATGCCATCAGATTAAAATCGTTAGCCATGATTAAGGCAGTTTCCTCCGCGTTGAATGAGAGATCATCTCATCTGCGGCTGCAATTATGTTCTTAGTGACGCAAACATGATGCATGTCTTACGGAAATTACTGCTTTATATTTACAACACTAAAACCTTTGAGTACCTTCCTATGTATTATTTGCATAGGTTTTTTTTTACAATTTTTACTGTAGTTTGATAGATATCATAACTAAATCGGTATCTGAATAAACATCATGAAAAGTTTGCTAATCTAATCGAAAAAGCTTGTTAAAAAGTTCAAAGCGTACTCCGAAACGACAGTTTTCTTTTGACAAACATTATTTTTCACTTTTCCTTATTTATCCATTCAATAAAGTGTGTTATTAAGATTATTCTTCTGCGTCGTATCGATGATTCCAAAATATATGAGGTTTGACCAGAATTCAGCCAAGTCGACAGCGTTAGCATTGGTCGCAAAGGTCTTTCATAGTGCAGGTTTTATTGCACAGAGAAATATGACGTAGAGAGGATGAGGAATTGTTTGAGGTCTAGCTTAGTTCGACAATCGCATTGTGGCTCATTGTAGTACCTACTCCCATCTGCTAAGTAGTGCTTGCCGCTGCTTACCTGGCTTCGTAGTCGGTTTGGCTGGTTCATGGCAATTGGTGACCCGCAGGGACCTTTCTGCAGGCTCAATATAGTAAACAGGACCCCATGTCGCCACAGCTTTTTCTCGCTTCATTATATGAGCAGCAGCGTCCTGTCGTGTTTTCAGTAATAGGTAATATGTACCCCAAGCGTAGTAATCACGGCAATCACGACAATATATGATTGATCATTCTTATTTTTGTGGTCATTTGTTGTCCTTATAAAAAAAAAAAACTATTTTTCGTTTTCCTTTCCTTCCTCAATTACTGAAGTCCTACATCAGGATATCTACAACATCCACGGTTGCTACCTCAACTAAATTGCCTCTTATTTCCAGAAAATTTCATTTTGCTAGACCCAGTAAGGGAAACATTTGCTTCTTAGGTGCTTTTTAACAGAACATTTCCGCATAGAACAGATAGTCTCTGGTTGTAATTTGAGCTATTTCATTAACTACCTTATTAGATTGTATGACGGAAAGGTAATTTCTTTAATGGCGCATTGATTGCCCGTAGGTACGCGTCTATTGTTCTGATCATTATGCTACGGCTACATCGTCGCGATAACGCGAACTACTTGCACTTCGGGCGCTTTCTCTCGCACACCGGTCGACGTCTCAATGTACAACAGAGGGCGTCCGATGTGTAGTTCGCGTTATCGCGACAATGTAGCCGTAGCATCAAGAAAGGTAATAAAGTTGTAACGTTAATGTAGGTAGTTGGGAGAGTTTTTAAGACAAATGCTTTGGTAGGTAATAAACTTATAGGCTCTAGAATGTGAAGAGTTAATTGTAATTAGTACCTAGGATTTTTTTTTTTGGGTGGGAAATTATCAAATAACTTCTCCCGCTCTGGGCGGAGCGGGAGGGTGTGTCAGACTCTTACTGACTAAAACCCACCCGTATTCCTTTCGTTGCCTGTGTTGCCAGGGGCCTCGGTAACCCTTTGGAACTTCCACGCGACCCCGGCAGGCATCGGCCCTAGTGGTCCCCTACTTATGCTGACATCCCTTTGAGGCGCGCGTGGAACACAACGCGCCGTCGACCCGGGCCTGGTCCTTATGGGACCTAGGATACGGTGGCGATTAGACCAGGGAAATGATTATTGCATGAAGATTTCGGAAAAATGTGTTTAAGAGGGTGCATTTAGAAAATTTACAATATCACAAGCAGTTTGTGTTAAGCCGGCGCCAGACACAGCAACAATATTTGAGGACTTATTTGAACACTTGTGAGGCACGGGTATTTGGGTATTTGTTCAAAGTTTGGTCACATATTTACACTTTGCCATTCGGTGTCGGTTTTTGGAACGTACAGTTCAAATGTGTGCGTAGCCTACTACGGTTGCACAAAGTTTAGCGGTCGTTTTGTTCAGTCGCAAGATGAACTGGAGCAATGAAATTGTCCTGGAACTTATTGAGTTGCTTGAAGGCGAACTTTGTATACGGAACCCTAAAAGTAAACTTCATAAATATGTTCGTCAATGACGCCATGAGTATATTTTTTGCACATGTTTTTAATAATGTACATAGGTACACTTAAATAATATAGTTACACCGCGTCCACAAAATCGTCGTCCATCCTCTTTGTTGTCTACTTATTTGAGTACTATGAAGCGAAAATGTCGGCAAAGCATGTCTGACAGGGATTAAGTAAATTTGAACAAATGTTTGCACATTTGTTCAAATTTGTGAGCAAAGCCTTTCAAGTCTTTGCTCAAATATGTGTCTGTGTGATCATCTCATCATCTTCATGTGCCATGTTATCTACTTTAGGTCGGCGCAACACGTTTACGACACAATATTAATTATTGTAATTATTTTATGAATATTTTAGTGCACTAGAGCAGTGACATTTCATAATTTCATTTGCAAAAATATTTAGTATTATTGACAAATTAATCAAAACAGCTATTTGCGGCGTTGCGGGTCGTTTTCAAAAGGGCCAAAAATTAGGAATTTCATATGTAAAAATGTATAATATTTTCATATATTTTTGTATTTTGGTGCGTTCAGTAATAAAAAAAAACACATGAAAATCAATGATCACGCGGGGAGAGAGGTAGGATATAGCAGAGTATTAATCCCAGGTGTTTATTGTTGCGTTTAATTACAGTTACACAAATGAGATTGCATAGACAAACTCTTAAAAAGCTATTAAAAGATATTTTATTGTAACTGAAGATTGTTTCAACAATTAATTATCATTCCTTTAGAATGATATTAAACATTGTAAAAATAAAATTCCAGTTTCCTGCACGAGCAATCTAGAAAATATAAACCATTAGAACTAGTGACATTAATGAGAAATGATTTAGTTTTACAGGCTTAGCTCCTTAATAAACAGTGATAGAAAGTCTTTGTAATAGGCCCTTAGGCGTCTCAAAAAAGTAGTGGTTTTAAAGTAATTTAAGTTACGTTAACATTAATGAGAAATGATTTAGTTTTACAGGCTTAGCTCCTTAATAAACAGTGATAGAAAGTCTTTGTAATAGGCCCTTAGGCGTCTCAAAAAAGTAGTGGTTTTAAAGTAATTTAAGTTACGTTAACATCTACTCCACGAGATTTAAATCAAATATAATGATTTTTGGCCCCTTTGAAATCTACCCTTGCCCACTTTGGGCATGAACTCTCCCAATTTTCTCCGCGAGGAAATCATACTTGTAATCATTCGTCTTGAATGTATTCCTCATCCTGTCTTTGAACTTACCTACGAGTATCTTAAACGATAAACAAAGAGTCAAAAGAAGTAACTGAAGAAAACACTCTATTCCATCGATTTCCAATAAGTAGGTAGATCTAGAATCAGCACTGCCACAGTAGATATCTTTCTCTTCAAGTCTAGAACTTCCTTGGTACAGGGATCTACTGTACCAACAGTAGGATTACGAACGCCCAGCTCTCCAGTAGGTAGGTATGGTGATGTCATCACGTTGGGTTCTTAAATTATGACTCGATCTTACGACTTTTTTACTCGTATTGTGAAACTAAACACCAAATTATATTGTTGCATTTATAAAGCTCTAGAAACGTACAGAACGAGCAATCAAAGAATACTTAGTCACCGGTTGAGTTGTTTGACATTTCACGTCGTAGGTATCTACCTACATAAGTACCTACTGGCGGGTCACCAAAATTGCACACTTTAGGATGAGAAATCAGATACGAAATTGCTCTAAACACTCATATTCTTGATGTTAGATAAATGACTTCCTGCTGGTGCCACAATAGAGGCATCATTATTCCTCGGGCTCCGTGAATAGGCCGCGCTGCCGTGGGAGACTCTCACGACTTTATTGCGGATATATATTTTTTGTTTGTTCTAATTAACAGTTTTTGTAATAGTCTGCTTTTACTTTAATTGTTCTTGTTCATTCAGAATCTTGTTTTTAACTGTTTTTGGTAAAATAACTCTGATTGTTATAATGGAACAACTTTTCTGAACTACCTACCTACAGCGTAGGTAATTGCGTGATTATCAAAATTGCTTGCGACGTGATTTGACATTTTGCTGAATTTTCCTCTACATTTTAAATGCAAGATGAAGAAAAAGATTAAAGACTAGCATTAACTTTTTATAACCGCACTTCGTTAATGTATCGTTGTCCGCTCGTGGAAAATGGCTTTCAGATGAGGAACTTTATGTAAATTGAAATGATAATTTTCCTATTATTATGGGGAAATTTTATGATAATAACGTAAAAACAGGCTATAGTTTCAATGAATATAAATAATTATGCAAGTTTGTACCTTATAGTGAACCAATTTTCAGCTCACGATAGTCACATTTTGATGGGAAATAAAACAATATTTAGATCCCTTTTTTTGTTTAGTAAAAGTTGTTTACTCAGTTTATTTTGTTTTGTTTTCTTTTTCGAGTCGTCTTCAGTTTGTTGGCAACTACAATATACATTTTTTGAATACGCATTATTACGATTTGATGGGGAGGTTTGAATAGACTGTTTTAAAAGACATATTATTCGTATTGGCCATCACTGGCCAGTACTGGCCATGTTAATTAGGCTACCTATGTAGGTGTAGTGCTGTATGCACCTGCGTAATATACTTACAACTAGGTACCGATAATGTAATCATAAGAAATTTACTGGCTTGAACTGGCTTCCTTTCAATATTTTGCTGTTCCCGAGAAATTACTTACCAGAAATTTAATATGGAGCCAGAATTCCACTTTTAATCACTAGACTTGAACAAATCTGCTCATTGCCATTGTTTAATAGCAGACGTTTGTTGGACAAATTGTAGTGTGCATTACCACAGTACCTAGAGTATTGTATTCTGACGAGATTTTTTCTTTTCAGATAAATTAGTGCCTCATCGCGTGTAGTTAAACGGTGTTTCTAGAAATTTTAGAGTTACCTATACAGGAAAATACAGATTTTATCATCCCAGCATAAAGGTTTGAGAAAAGGGATTTATTGAGTCCATCTTTAAGGTGAATCCGCAGTGGTAGCCCGCGAAATTCAAATCTTCTTACGTTTTTGCAATTTACAGGGCAGTGTCAGGTTGAATCTTGATCAAAATATGATTCGCCATGACAAATATGTATTTACAAAATGATAACCATTAATACATCTCTCTAAGTTATCTAACACTGACACCTACCTGCAAATTTTAAAAAAACGTAAGAAATTTTTAATTGCGCGGGCTACTTCTGCTGATCTGCTGACCTTAAGCAGTTTGAGAGACATTGTAGTCATTTGTCTCCATCATCATAATCACAGGCCTTCCTCCACGTGTTGCCACATCGACCGGTACATGGTGTAGTAGCTAATTACTTTGTTTGCAAATATTATAATGGTTATTCATTCTACACATAGTTACCATGATCGAAGACACCCAGACAAAATGTGCCGTGGAAGACTTGATAAAGTGTAGGCAGGTACATTTACATCGCTTTATTGATAGACGTAGATATTCATTTCAGCCGAAAGACGTCCACTGCTGGACATAGGCCTTCCCCAAGCACTGCCACTGGGGCCGGTTCTGTGCTTCCCGCATCCAGCCGATTCCTGCGGCCTTCACAAGGTCATCGGTCCACCTTGTAGGAGGCCTTCCAACGCTACGTTTTCCGGTACGCGGTCGCCATTTCAGAACCTTTCGGCCCCATCGGCCATCTGTTCTGCGAGCAATAAAGACGTAGATAGGGCCATTTTACTGGGCAGGATTTGAAGAAAATGAAACACTCAAAATATCATTGTGACTCATGTTTACAACCACTCACAACTGCAACTTTTTACGTTAAAGCGATATTAATAAAACAAACATAATATAATTGTCACCGGACTCATGGCATGAAACTGACAATTAATTTTACACAATACTTAGAATAAATTCCTTTACCTATTAAATAAATACATTGATGTTACCTATGTATTGTATATAGTTGTTATGCTAAACGGTTACTCGTGTAAATATATAAACATCTAAATTCAATACGACATCTGTGTATTGCTCGATTTTTATCGATATTTCATTTTATCGACTTTTCAATCTCTTGTTGATTGTTTTTAAAAGATTATCTACATCATTATTTAAATCGTTTTTTTTTGTCGTTATAAATCGAACAATACTTCCAAGTGTCCAGTGCTTGATTTACACCAAAGCACTTTAATTATTTTATTATATTCCGGTAATATAAACAGAGCTAAAACTAATTCACGAGTAAATATATCTAAGTCCCGAACTTTGAATATAAATTTATTTTTTCTTGCGAATAGCACTGAAAGCTAGGCACTTATTAAGGCAATAATTAGCAATGCTAGATAATTTTATACCATGATAAATTACCGAACACCTAATTATAAATTGTATCAGAACTTTACAAAAACCGCTTTATAATATTAAAAGTTTAAAACCAATAAATATGACGTAAAATAAAATGAAAATATTTTCCAATGTAGACTGAAACAAAATTTTTAATAAATATAAATATTTCCTATTTCTAAATTTTAGAAGATACGTATTTCAGATAGCCTTTTCCACATAGAACGACAGATACCTATCTTAGGTCGTTGTACTTAATAACTATAACAGAACGGATTTGGAATACCAGTAACATCGTTTAATATCTAGATATTATATTTCGATCTTAATGTATGGACGGATACATTTAATCTACAGTAGATTTTGTTGGACGTGGATGTAACAAAAATAATGCGACCACAAAAATTGTGCATCAAGTTTATCCACAGTGATACAGCGCACTAGTTATGGAGATACAGTGTGCCTAGTATATTTTGGCAGGGGCGAAATAAGGAACTAAATTCAAATCCAACTCAATTTTATGTTGTTACTTGTTGTCGTGCAAGCAGCGCCATTACACGATATTCTGGGCACACTGTACGCAAAACATTAATAAAGAACATTCGTTCTGACTGCATGTAAATCTTAAATCCTATGTTAAGTTAAATATACCGCTGGGAAGCGTGCGAACTTAACGGTAAGCGGATAAAAAAATTGTGTTTATATTCGGAATGTTTGACTACGGTGACGTCACGTCCTGTTACCGTGGGGTTATTTGACGCGGACGGAACGCTGCTTGTTCATGTTCGTGAGCATGAGGGAGATGTATGACGTCAGAAGGTCATCCATCTTGTACCCCAAGGAGGTCTCACACAGCAACTTGGACCCCCGCACGAGGTTGCCGATCGTCATGTGGAAGTAAGTGTTGCCAGACGACCAATTTGATATTCTCGTGAATGGGTGCGTTACTAGGATATCCTGGAAGTTAGAACACGAAATGGTTATCAGACTACTTCTGCAAATTATAGCAAAAGAATAATCAGAACAGGTAAAGGACAACATAAAAATCTAAACGTGAGAACAGAGAGAGATTGTTACGCATTCCCAGGAGCAATTGAATTCCAACCCAAGGAAATTTAAAACTTTAATCTTACTGCTTTTATTCTAGATGCGGGTATAAAAAATAATTCATACCTTCGACTGAGGATGTATCAAACTAACTCCATGTTTATTGATAGCTATCAGCAACAGCTCAGGATAATTAGGTTCCGTAGTCTGCTTGACCTCAAAGAAAGCAGACCCAAACGTCGGCCAGCGGTATATGACCTTCAGGAAGGTTATCTTTGCGTCTTCGGGCGTCATTCCAGCGTCCGTGTTGTATGAAGCCACGATTGCTCGCTTCCAGTCAGCAGAACTCTGAAGCTTTATCAGGTCTGCTGGAATCAGCTCGCGAAGCATTTGTCTGAAAACAGCAGGTAACCATGATTTCACACACTTGACTTGCAAAATTATTTTTGTTAAAATCATGATTCACATCAAGATTTTAGCTTTGAACATTTGCATGTTCAAAGAAAAAGGCAGGGCATCGATCTAATCGTTGTCACTTCGTTTCTAATCGGTTTGTATGTAAATGGTCGTTATCGCAGACCGATTTGATTTTATAAAAGAGATAATGTTGAACTTAACACACATACATACACATTCAAATATATATTATGTAAAAAAAAATATATGGGCCTAGGCCTGAAGCCTGAGGAATGCTGGAAAAATATCTTTACTACGAATCAAAATAATGCAATGTCAAGAATGTTATTAACTTTTAACGTAACGTTGACTCCACTCTATTCATTTGACTAGAACCAATTCACTTTATTAAAATTGTTACAGAAATACATACGGTATCGCCTGTAACTCTTGCTTGTTATCGCCGAACCGCGCTCGGTAGGCCAGCGCGGCCAACCGCGCCGCCTCCTCCCGTCCGCAGCGGTGGTACCCTCGCAGCAGCTTGGGCAACTCCTGGTGGAAGTGGAAGATCACGTCCGCCGCCCGGTCCTTACCAGGGACTGTGTTCGTCCACAGCTTCTTCATGAAGAACACCTGAAATAAAAGGTGAGTAGAGCTTTCAATACTCCCGTAAAAATATAGTCCAAGACTATTTTTTCGATATATCATCAAAATAAAAAGTATATTTTTTAAATCGGTCCGGCTAATCGTCGTGAATGTGCTGGGGATATAAAAGAACAAAAAAAAAATCGGCTGTGCAGCATTTGAGGAGGCAGGAGGTATTTGTAACTATACTGGAACACTCAATTAGTCTAATAATCGTCATTTAGGGTAATTGTACCTGGTAGGTGAACTGCGGCGTGATGCCATCACGCGTAGGCCGCGCCTTCTTGATCCAGTCCGTGAGGTGCCGCACGAAGTCGAAGAAGAAGTCGCCCTCAGGAACCGATATCACCTTATCAGCTATCTTAACGAATAAACTAAAGCCTTCACTAGATCTGAGATTCAGTCTCTGAGCTATATTTTGACAGAAGTCTTTTGCTCTGGTAGAAGAATCTACTTCAAATGCTTCGTCTGTGTCATCAGGGAAGTACACCTTATGGAATATCTGAGTAGTCTTATGTTGAATAGCTTCGACTTCCACCTGGTGGGGCGGATACTTCCTCTGCCCATTCCTTAAGGTCTTTTGAAGTCTTTGGAGTGAATCTTGGGCTATTGGATATCTCCTAGTCCTCAAGAACAGTGTTAATTCTCTAAGCAACCCTTGACTACATGCAAACAATCCCGTGGCCAGCCACATTAACTCCCAGCCTCTTTCTTCCGACATTCTGTTTCGGTTGTCAGTCAGCTGTCTCATTACTTGGCAATATATCTCGTCCCGCAGGATCTCGTGTTTTAGTGGACCGTCAAAAATGTGATCTGTGTACTCATTGCCAATTCGAGGACGCTTTGAAGGCAGGTCGCCCATGTACTTGAGAATGGCTGTAAACGCAAAACAGGCCTCTTCCGCTAATTCTTCCTTCGCTTGCAGTTTCTTCAACAGGGGTTGTTTTACTGGCTCTCTAGAGTGTCGCCACAGCTCCTCAGATCCTCCCCTCTTAGCGGTGGAAAGAGTAAGTGCCTTGGATACAGTGCGTTTCGGTGGCAACCGGAAATGATCCATAGCGTATTCTAACAAAGTATGAGGCTTGTCTTTAATTTCTGTTCCATTGTATGTGGCAGTTGGCGCTTTACGACCATGGGATGCACCTTCTTGACAGAATAGAGTCAATATGTCTGGCGGGGGTTTAGTCAGAGCTGGCAACACATATACGGTTTCTGAGGGGAAGTCACCTCTTTCCATTGTCCTCTCACAGCGACCGATGCACCAACCATTATTCAACACAGATTCCCCAGTACTGTCTTCTTCTAAAATTATCAGATCTCCTTTGTTGAATGTTAAGAAACTAGAGCCCTCGCCGGGTGCTTTGTAATCTTGTAGTGCAATTACAAACTTGGATCTCTTCTTCAGACCTTCTAGGAAGTATACCACTAGATCTCGAATATCCTCAGCGTTAGGACTTTGGAATGTGAACTCCTCACCACGGACAGTTGAGAGACTGAAGGTTTGTGTGAACACTTTGTTGGTTTTCTGACTGGAAACTGTAGTAATTTCAGGGAAAGACAATTCTAATAACACTTGTTCTTGATCATCCACCACATATACACCGGTCCAATTCACTGCTATTATAACATCATTTTTAGGTAAGTTTGGCCCAGAGTTTCTGTAAGCTTCATAAAATCTAGAGAACAAAAGAGGCCACTTGAACTTTGCATAACTCACTACGTCTTCTTTCACTCTGTAAGCAGGAACTTTTTCTTTAACATAATAACTCTTTTTATATGCTTGCACCACTAGAGCACCCCACCGATCAACTGCTTTTTCAACACCAGTTAGACAATAATCTGGTATGTAATTTGGCAGTAATGTATACAGTCGTTCGGTGTTCATGTCTTGACCGTACTCGATGTAATACTGTTGAGCGGCTATCATAGCTAAGTCTTCTTCTTTATCACATCTATATTCACCAAATTTAACACCTCTTACTACTTGCTGGTAAATGAGATTAGTAGCCACTTGATCCTCTGTAGGATCGTGCCATGGAGCAAATATTTCTTTTCTGAAGAACAACCTCCATGGCGCGTTTCTTTCTTGAGCACCTTGTTCTTTAGCATACTGTTCGCACTGTGATATTGCATCCATAACGTGATCTCCTCCACTACCGAGTGAACTGACCTTGTCGAACAGAGCAATGTATAGCGAGAAACCGAATTGGTCTCTTAGACCAATTTTATCAGATAACTGATTGCACAGTTCTCTCGCAGTTGTTGCTGAGTCCGCTAGCAAGGTCTTCGTGTTTCCATCCATGAACGTTATGGGTAACATTATAGGCTTTTTCGACTTTGTTGCTTGAAGTTCTAACCACGAAGGTGGCTGGTTTCTGGTGCCATTGTTAAATGTGCGTTTCAAACGATCCTCACAATATGGAGCGTAGCCGGGAGGACCCTCTCTGATGAAAGCCCGCAGGTAATTGACGAACTTTTCACTAGGAGCAAAGCATCCAACACACAACGAAAGTAAAATCCATCCTCTAGCATGAGAGGACTTCGAGGGATTGTTTGTCAGTTGTTTACAGATCTGACAATATATTTCGTCTCTCAACTCAGCCCGTAGAATTCCGTGCCCAATAATGAAATGTAATTTTTCAAGATTTGATGTTGGGCGTGATTCTAGCCACGACTGATAGCTGTCTGCTGTATACTCCTCATCCTGGAAAGGAAACCATGAGAGTTGTTATTATTTGAATCATCAAAAGTGTATTATAGTAATGGGAATATTCCAGAAATTTAACCAACCTGCAACTTTCTCCTCACGTCCTCTCCTAACTTGTTCTTCCTCTTCAGCGTCAGAGAGACAAGCTTGTGTCTGATGGACCTCGGCTTCTGTTTGTTCAAGTAAGCATCAGCATCAACTCCCATCATCTGAGCCTCTTGGAACTCTTTGGACCTGATGAAGTTCCTACCAAGAGTAGCTGTGACTTTAGACATGACTGACGTATTGTCTCGGTCCATTGTGTGGTACCTCGGCTCCGGCAGGTCCCCAGTAAACCGGAGTATTGTGATCCATAGCGCTTGCGCCGCCTGTAATGCGTTTTTAATTATCAGTTGCGTAACAACATTCCTACTTGAATTGATCAGATTTTAATCGATTAAAATGATTGCGAAAACATTTAAGTGGTTATATTAAATCATAATCATTTTCAAGAATAAAAAAAAAATACATTTCCGTAATAAGCTTTATAATGTTGGTACATTAAGATATTTCGCAATATATTTATATTAGTATATTTCTATATCTATAGGACGCCCTAGGAGGACATATAGTGACCTCTTTGGTGATGTTCTTCAGAAAGGTCAGGTGCGTAGTACTCGCAACCGGCGTGCAGATGTGAACGTAGGCGTGAGTTTATGTATGTTTGGGTATCAGGGATAGGATAGGATCAGGGTTACGAATGTTCGCGTTCGCATTCGCATATGCGAAAGATTCGCATCATGTCAAACACTCGCATCAACACTCGCATTCGCATCAAACAATGCGAATGTTTAGCGAATGCGAGGGTATGCAGGTCGAGACAAGTAGCAGTGGACGGAGCTTAGCGGGTCATCATCGCTTGATTGTTACTTTGTTTCTAGTTGTCACTTGTCAATCAATCAATAAGCAGGTATTGTGATTAAGTGAATTAACACAGTTTCGAGTTGACAGAACTTGCTCGTAAGTACCTCAGCGCTCCTCCTGCTAGTGTACCAAGTGAGTAATTATTTAGTGCAGCTGGCCTGATATATGAGCCTTTACGAAATCGTCTCATGGGTGATAAAGCAGCTAAATTATTGTTTTTAAAATATAATCTGCCCCTATTGAAATTCAATTATTAAATTTGTTTGTTGTTAATTTGATTGTTATATATATACACTGTATAACATTAAATAAATAAAAATCGATGATTAAAATCATACCTTGATATTTCTTTTTTTGCCCCTTCTCAACATTCGCACTCGCATTCGCATTCGCACATTCGCATTTCAAACACTCGCATTCGTATGTATATTCGCGAATGTCTAAAATATGACATTCGTAAAATCCCTGGTATATATATCTATAAATATCAGATCATCATCATCTTCCTAGCCTTTTCCTGACTATGTCGGGGTCGATTTCCAGTCTAACCGGATGCAGCTGAATACCAGTATTTTACATGGATCGACTGCCTATCTGACCACCACAATCCAGACCTTCGACCCATGCGGCTGTTATGATTTATCCACGAGCCCCTCGAAATAACTGATCATTATGTAATTAATTCTTACCAGTTGGTCTCCTTGCGTATGTAGAGGCAATAATGGATGCTTTAGTGGTTTCCTCGAGTACTGATGAGTGACATTTCCTTGGAAATATGTTGCTGCGAACTTCTGGAACTTGAACTCCGACAAATCTTCCTCGTCTTCTGATGTGGTTTGCATTGGTGTCACCATCTGCTTACGAAAGAAGAGTGGTTTTAGAATGAACGAAAATTATACTTACTGATTGATTGTAAATAAATAGGTATTGATGTAATTATAAACTGCCTCGTTGGTCTACTGTTGAGCCTGAGGTCCTGAGTTCGATTCCCAGGTTGTGCAAAGTGTTATCGGGTTTTTCCATGAGGAATTTCTTACTAGCTGCCCGGAGTCTGGATTCGTGCCCAGTTGATGGTAATAGGCTCGCCCCCTATAACATGGGACTAAAACACAACTGGCGAAATGTGGGTGTACTATATACCTCTGCCTAACCCTTACGGGATTACAGGTGTAATGTTGTGTATGATGTAATTATCAGTAATCCATGCCAGTAATGGAAATCCCAAAAGTAAACACGACTTGAATAAGAATAGGTTCATTGTGTAATTGAATGTTTAAGAATACAAACACCTTTTTATTTGTCAGAAACAATCCTCACTGGTTTCCTCTTTTGTCAGGCAATTGGTGCCGATTCCCTTGTTCACAAACTAAACTAAATTTAAGTTCAGTGCATCTTTTTCTTTCTATTTCATTAAGAAAAGGACAGAAGATAAATTTTAGTTCAGTCCTGTCAAATTAATCAACGCTTGACGTAAATTGACGTAATTTTAGTAGGCAAGTTTTTAATCACGCCTAAACTTGTATGGAGTAGTGACAGGCGCTGATTAATTTGACAGGGCTAAACTAAAATTTATATTATGTCCTTTTCTTAATGAAATGGAAAGAAAAAGATGCACTGAACTTAAATTTAGTTTAGTTTGTGAACAAGGGAATCGGCACCAATGTCACTAGAAATAGACGTACTAAATATAAGAACTTCTTACAGCCTCACGCTGCGAAAACAGCGCTCCTTCATAAAAGCGTGTTTTGTATGGCACGAAAAATATATAATAAAATTCCAGAGGATATCAAAAATATAAACCAGCCAAACTTATTCAAAAGAGAACTTAAGATGTTACTTACTGAAAAATGTTACTAATATGTTAAAGATTTTTTAAATGATAGTTTCTAATCTGTTTGTGTTATATTTTGGTTTTGTTATGCTTTTTTTTTTGTCTTTCTTAATTGTGTTACCATATTTCAAGTGGTTATAATTAATTTTGTACGCCAATGGTGGCAAAACATGTTGAAACTCAAATATTTTCACTTTTACATCCACATTTGCATTTATATGTTTAATGTTACACATGTTTACAAATAAATATATCTTTATCTTTATCTTTACCAAGTAAAGAGAGATTAATCAGATGCTGTGAATACAGATGGGAATACTCAAGAAGAACCTAATCAACCGTTTATAAATTAATCCGTTTGAAAATAAGTCAACACTGAAGATACCATCAATATTGATAAGGACGCAATAACTATGTCAGTCTTCAGTCAACGTACTTGTAGTACCTAGACTGAATTGAACTTTGAGAAGATGAATATCTTTACGTCAACGATTTGATAGAAATCAGAGATAAAACAAGAGTGCATTGACGTGGAACTGAATGTGCTAGGTAATTATCATATTTTGGATGATGGCACATCGGCTGATAACGTTTTCTGCAATCAGATTTTGTATTTTGGGTCTACTTATTAAGCGTATAGTATTATCCCTTCCTAGGTACCTAAGTAAGGCACTATTATTCAACGACTTTCTTGAACATATTTACATGAAAAAATATATAGGGTAATAAGTGCCTAGTTTGAATTTCATCGAAGTGAAGTTGAACCATAGATTCAATAAAAAACCTTTATAAACAAAATAAATTACCTCTTGCTGATCGGCCCTCTGCTGTGGCAGATCACTGAAGACCGAGGTATCCTTCGGCGCTGGCGCCTCACTGCTGGAGTCAGGCAAGAAGTCAAACATAGCTTCCACCAGCTTGCTGTCATCCACAGGTTCGTCCTGCTTCCTCGCTGCCTCTTGGAGTAACGTCCTCTTTGCTTCCAGCTGCTTCTTCTCTTCCAGGGCCAGTTCTTGTTCGCGCCTTTCCAATTCGTACATGCGCTCCTGTGGAAAGAGAGGTAGTTTTATTATTTTGTGTTATCTATACTGTTGTTTGCGTTTTTACAAGTCTTCTATATGGTTGATGTTGGGTCTTATGTTTTATATTTACTCCGTGTTTAGCAATTTTTATTATTTTTTTACATAAACTATTGTTTAATTTCAAATTCAGTTTATTGACTACTTTGTTGACTACCTACATAATTATGTGCGGACGTTTAAAAATTACGCCTAACTATCACAACATTAATTTCTCTAGGTATTTCCGTGAGTTCCGTGACTAGATCTAAATTCAGATGTTATTTTCTGGGAAGACGATAATCTAGTCTCTTATCTCGTCCAATATCAACTGTGTACAAAGGTGCACCATTATCTACCCGTTAATAACAACGTAGACAAACATAGAATGATAATAATACCAACTTACAATAAAACCACCCACGTATGACTTTTCAACATAATTGAAATCAAATACGACGTTGTTGCAAAATTTCTCGAACCACAAGTTCATCATTATGCACCGGCCACTAGCCGCGACCACACGTCTGGTTAACTTAAAGGATTACTTCACATGACTTCATATTACGGCAGCTATCAGCAAGATGCGGGTTACGTTAACCATGGTTATTGTGTAACACAGTTTTATTCGGAATATAATACAGTATCCATCCGAAGGCGAGCGTAATTCGGTTCACTCACAATTTAACAACAAAACACCACAAGAAAACAAACTTATAATAACACAATTTAGCCTAATCGCAATCCGTGATCAAAACCAATAACATGGGAAGCGTTCGGAGGAATTCTGAACCAAAAATGACTAGCGTTGACCATCCGAAGTTAACCACTAGCGGTATTGCCACAGTATTCCGAATACAACTGTGTTACAGAATACGCTTGCACACTTACCGAGCACGGCAGACGTACAGGTTGCACCGCTTGCGCAAGGAACACGGTTGATTGATTGGACGATATCATTCAATTACGCAAATCTACTGCCGTCATTAATATAACACTTATGTTAGCACCTCATTACCCTCGGTAATTAGTTGCGGAATTTCGTATTTTAAGGCGCAGATATAT
Source organism: Atethmia centrago (assembly GCA_905333075.3). Classification (NCBI taxonomy): domain Eukaryota; kingdom Metazoa; phylum Arthropoda; class Insecta; order Lepidoptera; family Noctuidae; genus Atethmia; species Atethmia centrago. The sequence continues at coordinate 7,841,406 of HG995375.1, forward strand.
GATTTTAGTGACTTTTAAATCTGTTATTACGCCTACAAAATAATGCAAGTAAGTTATACAAACAATGAAGAACGCGTACACATCAATTCTATATGTGAGTATTTAAGTATTGTATAAATTACTTTATAAAAATTCAGGAAGTAATGCTACCCAAAGCATAAAAAACGATATTGCTTTTAAATTTTTTTCATGGATTTTTTTTTTTTGTGTGAACAAAGTATTTTATTATCTATAATTATCTGTATTTTTTTTTCAAATAATCATATTTTCGTTACTATTCAATAAAAATATTCCCTTGGAAACCGAACGGCAGCGCGGCGTTAGCGCGACGCGCATTTGTATGACCAAGGTCAACGGCGTTTATCCGAACCTTAATGCTACGGCTGATACAAACGGACGATCTCTCCTTTTGTTGGTTCGTTAAAGGCGAGGATGAGAATATTGTGAGAGACATGCAGCTTCCGCTTATGAGTTTTAATAATAAGATTGGAAATAATAAAATCGTAAGGGTGCTAAATACTCTCAAACGGATAGTTTTATCTAAGTGCGGACGCAGAAGTTGCATTTTCTCTTAAACGATCTTTGTCACACTTAACAACCTACATTAAGACATAGAGCAAGGACAACAAGAAGTTTGTATACGTCAATTTTTACTCAATCTAAATTAAACACTAGAAAATACACAATAGAAAATCTTTCTAAAAACGTCATAAAGGCGCGGCGTAGCGTTCAGCGTAGCAGGATGCGACATTCGTGCTACGCCGTAGCAGGAGCTAGGCGCGTAGCGAGTTTTACCACGTTTTGCCAATGACTTTGGGTATTACTTCTTTGAATTTACCATGAAAACTGTATTTACATACTAAATACATTATTAACTGTTATAATATTACCATATGTACCAATGTAGGTATCTAACTTACCCGGAAACATAGAAGATACCAGAGGGCCCTATAAGATAGGCTTTCGTCAATTACTGGCAGGTACAAAAATGGACTCAAACATAATTCTTTAAATTTTTTACTATATTCACTATATGACATTGCCACAGAACTACATTATAAAAAAAAAATAAACAGCGTACTGAAATATAAAATAAGTTTTTTTTTTCAAATGCAACAACCTTTCCTTTGTCACTACAGTATCTAAATGTATTAAAATAATATGTAAAGTCAGTCATCGATTATCTATGAAGATAAAACAATAGCGGCATTTTAATTTGATTTATTATTCAGTTTATTTGACTATCTATTGATCTTAGGCGATAAGGATTGATGTAACTCTTATCGCAAGAATTTAAACATAACTACAGAAGGTTTTTTTTAATTAATCTACAATTTTTTTTTAATTTACTTTGAATTTCATTTCAACCATGTTATAAAAATCCAAAGGATGCAGAAAAATGTTTTTTTTTTCTCATGTCTTTAAGACAATAAATAGCAAATATATAAATAATCAATAACCATTATAATTACAAATGTTATAAAAAAAAAAACTAAACGCACAAAATTTATCCTATTTTCAATAAAACAATACTGATATGCAAATTATGTCACAGTATTTTGTGTATATTTTGGACAACACACTGTATGTAATTTTACACGAACTAATCAAAGTGAATTCAGTGTATAACGCAGCGATTAGTACAGGATTAGACAATATATAATAGGTTCCCTACATGTACAATTAATAAGCAGACAGGGGATTATTTCTTTTTGTATATTGTGTCGACTCCGAAACGAAAATGGCCTATAAAAGTACCTAATAGTACCAACGTATGCCGAAAAAGTTAGGATCCGGAATATCAATGTCAACAATTTAGTTTTGTAAAGAAAATCCGTAGATTACAACTACTAAAAGCACAATAACTGAAAAAATTCAGCGAAAATTATTTTTTCGCTTAAAATATCAGATTGTTTAAATTAAGCATCGTGTCTTCGAGAATGTTTCTACTGATTTATGTTTAAAATGTTAACATCAATGATTAAAACTGACTTACGGTATATCTTTCACTTTCGGAACAAAAACCTACCAATATACAAAATAAATATGTTTACGTTTTCGATTTTTTTGCCGAAAATGCAAAGCAGGCCGAATGTCGTTTACGTTTTCGGCCGAAACCAACAAATAATGGTATGATTATACGAACGATAACTAAAACATAAATAATTAATTTACGGGTTATTATTTGAATATTTTCCTTTGTAGGTAGAGGTTCTTGGTATTCGAGTTTGTTCGATACCTAAATCACTATTTTCAAATATGGTATTTACAAGAACCGTCCTTAAATATTAGGTACCATGGGTTCAGCCGTGACGACTGCACCGATGATCGGTTAGTTGTAGTCATATCCTTATGTAAGATGTAGCTCGTAGTGGTATTCTACCTTTGCTAAAGATGATGAATAGTTGAAATTACTTGAAATACGCTGAAATCAACTACTAATACGGCCGGACACTTCCTGACACTTCCCGTGACCCAAGTGCTGGCTTTTACATTAGCCAGAGGCTAAGCATTGCCATTCAACGTGGCAACGTGGCCGCCAGTCTCTTGGGTATATACGAGTATATATTACGTACCAGTCGACAGCGATGCGGATTAATTTTTCGACTCCATATTTTGGTTTGTTAATAGTTTTAGCTAAGTTAGGATATTATATTGATATTTTTATTTATTAATTAGGTATAAGTTGTTATTTATGTACCTACATAAATAATTTTAATTCAAAATAAATTGGTTACTTATATACTAATGACTACTACTTAATTTCGGATAAGTGAAATATAAGAACAAGGTTAAAAATAACTAGGTATTTGGAACGGACGGGAATTTAACTCGAGTTATTTATTTGATTATAACTAAAGTTTGAAGAAACAACCTAGTTAATTTTACGGTCTTGTTAGATTTATCAAAATCAGATAATCTGTTATTTAACTAAGTGGATAAATTAACCATTTTGACTAACAGATCTTGATAATATAAAAATAATTATTATCTTTTTAGCTAACATCTTGCTAATTATTAATCGTGAATTTGCATAATTTTACTAGACAAACAATATTAAATTAGCTGCCTAATCGAAAATCAAACATCATCTGTTTTATTAAAGTATACATTTTGTTATGCACTTTTAAGTTCGCCGACTTCGACCGATTTTTAATTAAAAAACTGATATGATTCTTTAAAATATCTGTCATTGTACTTGAACTGCGCAATAGATATTTGTGAGTCTGTTGCATTGTTAACCGAAATTAAAACTGTTCATTAAATTACTAACAAACGGAAATTGATTCAAATTATTTTATAGCCTATGGAGTTTTTGGCCCAAAAATCGTCTCAGTCTTAAATTTGTATTTATTGACCATTGGACATGCAAACCTGCTGATATACTTACTGTAATATTAGATTTTTTTTACGATTATTGTGATAGTCCTATTGGATGATTCATAATTATTGTATATTCCTAACTTAGTTTTGTGAAGAATAGAATAGAATAGAATAGAATAGAATACTCTTTATTATGTACACCATAAAAATTACAGATACAAATGTTGAAATTTTACATAGGGTGACACAATGGGCGGTCTTATTGCTAAAAGCGATGAAGCGGTGAAGCTTGTTCATTATAACTGAGTTCTATTAAAGAACATTGCTCAAGCCTCGAGAATTATTTAAAACTAGTTTCAACCAATCAAAAGGCTTTAAACGAGTTTTAAGTAAAGATTGAGTTTCAAGTGAGGTTCTGTAATACAGGCCTTAGAGTTAGGAACATAATGAAATGCTTAAAATGGTAATGGTTTGGGTACGTACTCGTATTAAATTGATCTCATTTATTTTAAATTAAGTTCCCTACTGAGTTACAACATGGAGTGTATTTCTGTTTTGTTCTTTGTGCACATTATTCTTCATAACTAAACTTCAGAATCAATTTAGCCTACTTTTAATACCGATCTCACTTACCCGATAGTTATGCTCAGCGATCTCCTTGGCCCTCGTGTTGCCCTGCGTGTGCAGGCGCAGCTCCTCCTGCCTGCGCAGACGCAGCGCCTCGGAGTGCGCGAGCGCCTCCCCGCGCATGCGCCGGTAGCGCCGCATGCACAGCAGGCGCCGCGCGTGCGACTGGATCTTGACGATGGCCCACATCTTGTGCCCGTAGGAGCGACGGACCAGGTAGCCGCGGGCTGCCGCCTATGGAATAATAATTACATTTGCAAAGCTACACGTTTACTGAACACTGCGTGCACTGACTAGGCCACTCAAATCTCTGTGATTCTTTCCTCAAAAGACCATCTCAGCCACTAATCTACAAGTTCCTTATATGACCTGACCATGATTATGTCTGGACTTTAAAAGAGACTGTGACCTCTGAGTAACTCTAAGCAGCTTTTAATATAACTGTAAGCTTATGATACCATTACTTTTATTTTCTAAATAGATGATGAGTATATTCCCAAAACATCGGGAGCGATCCCCAGCTAAAGAAAAGTTTAAAAGTTATACAAAATGTTGAGGTAGCTTTCTATGAAATTGAACGCATAACTCCTTGGACCAATTGTTTGTATTTCCTGCAATTTGGGTTTTAAACCAGTCCCATCTCTAAAAACGGGGCTCAGTCGCAAAATTACCACTTCGCAAAATTTCCCTTTTGTAAAATGTTCATTTCTCAGAATGTCTCTCGCAAAATGTCCGTTTTTTTACTTTTTCGTATTTTTTGTACATTCAACCTTTCGTATCAGTACAAAATCGGTCAAGTGCGAGTAGGATTCGCAAGATAATCACAGAGATTATAAGATGTAACCCTCTGCGCGAATCTAAAAATTGGAAAAAAGGAACACAGGTATTGCTAAGTGGTCATTTTGAGAAATAGACATTCTCAGAAATGGACCTTTTGCGTCCTGTAGACATTTTGTGTAGTTGTTATTTTGTGACAGAGCCCTCCAAAACTCATCCAGTATACATTTTCGTTTAAAAGTATAAGAAACTGTAAACGTACCTGCAAAGCCACAATATGTCCACGAAGATGCCTGAACCGATGAGCCAACACTCGTGCGCGTATCAAAGCTTGCAGTCTAGCATACCCAACCCTCATCTTGTTATACCGAATTCTCTGCAACTTGCCTCGCCAATGACGTTGGATCAAAATGGCCGCCGCTCGCATCTTCAAGAACCGTCTGCGGTACACCCACCCTCGAATAGACCTCTGCAAGATTAATATCTTCCTAGTAAGCACTCTGTCTCTTTCCTGCTCCAGGAATAAGTCGTGAGCGTCCTTCAGAAAAACTTTAGTATGACCCAACTGGTAGTCAGACTTGCCAAGGACTGTTGCACAGATCTTCGCAGTAGCTGAGCGACAGTCAGTCTTGTGAGCAGGTGGAACGCCGGATATCAAGAACCGGTACCTCTCAACAAACTCTTTGAAGCTGTGCCTGATAGGGTACCCGGCCCTCCTGATTCGGATTGTCTCCATCATACCAGAGTACCTGAGCTGTCTGCAGCAAAGACCGCGGTCGAACAGCATTGGTTTCTTGAATTCATTTGGTTTTATACACCGTATGAAGAACGGTTGACATGTTCCCAAAGTTCGCATCAAAAGATCGAGAGACTTCTTGAACTGCGTCGAAAGTGTCGGAGTTCGTTTCCGGGTTTCAGATCCCATCGCGATGTCATCCTGGAATATATGCTGCAAGAATTTGTTCGTAGAAATGTGAATTAATTGCAATAAATCAGCACTAAACGTATCACGGTTCTTCTCAAGAAAACCTCGCGTGTCATAGAATACTATCCCAGCGAAGTGGTTGAGTCCAAAACTGGTATTTATATCTGACTTTGGCTTGAGGTAGTTTCTGTGCAGACCGTGGGTCTTGTGTAGCTTAGCTAACATCGTTTGGTCAGTACCCTTTGGAAACTTCGATTCTTCATCAATTAAAGCCATAATATTCAGCTGTTTTAGCGCAATCAAATCCAAGGCATCTTGATTGTCAACGAATTCGATGTGCTGCCAGTTGATTCCTTCATGGTTATACTCTTCCTGTTCCAGTTTGAATATATGCCTAACGAAGAACTGCTGTAAGTTCTCATTTGCAAAATTTATACAGAATTGTTCGAAACTGTTCTGATCGAAATTTTCGAAACCGAATATATCTAGTACACCAATGGCAGTTCTCATTGTCGACTTTGGTCTATAGATTGCAGAGTTGATCTTTTTAACAATAGTGACGAATAGACGTCCATAGATTCCTTTGACGAAGGCGTCTCTGATGTCAACTGACTGGGTTTTACTGAGGGTTGATATGACAGTTTCTCCATGGGCAAACAGTGTCTTTCTAGTAAGAGCATCTATGAGTGACTGCATAGGCACGCCAAGCAAGGTCGCTACTCTCCTCACATTGGCTTGTTCTATAATTTCAGTAGCATCTAAGTTGTCGACGACTGTAGCTTCGTATTTAATGTTACCGGTGTGTAAGACGGCAGCTAGCAGTTTCAAGATTTCCCATATCTCTGGTTCAGTGAATAATAAAACCTTCATGGCTGATCGTATGTCTGCGAATTCGGCAGCATCATCTCTGCCTTCACAAGTGAGACTTCCACCCTGGAAAAAAAACTACGTTAGGTACTTAACTCTGATTTTAATTAAATCTTAACAGAAGAAGATACCCATCTTACTTTATGATAATGTATACAAGATTATCTATTATCTAATAAGACATGATATTACACTAAATAATAATTTGTAGGTTATTCATTAATATTTATTGATATTATCGTTAAAACCTCCTGTCTAATATAATTCCAACTCGTAAAATAACTTAAAGTTGAGTTTATTGCCATTCCTAGCGATGCGTTGGTACAATATCAATTATTTTTTCTTTAGAAACAACGATATGTATTGTACACTTTCTAATAACTACAAAAAAATAAATTAATCATGATTTTTTTGTATTTAGTTAGTTCTTGTACTATCTAGAACGTATCTAAGTTCTGTAGCGTAGTGTAGTGTCTTTCTATTTTACTCACCCCCGACAAATATCTATATTCAGACGGATCAGTCAGTTCTAACTTCTTCTTCTCTTCTTTGGACAGTCCTGCCAGCAGGCAGTAGAACACGTGGTAGTTCCTCTCCTCCGCGCCCTGGGAGACTATTCTAGACTTTTCTAGAAGGTACTGCTCGATCTTGGCTCCTTCGATGACCCCGCTGTTGTTGAAGTGAATGTCGATGTATTTGCCGAACCGTGAGGAGTTGTCGTTTCTGACAGTCTTCGCGTTGCCAAAGGCTTCCAGGATGGGATTTGCTTCTAGAATCTGAAGAAGAAATGATATAGTTTATAACATATTGATTTAAACAAAAGAAAATAAATAAAAAAAAATATTCTGCACAAACAAAACGCACATTACAAAAAAAAACATAAAAACTTTGTGTGAAACAAAGTAATCAAAAGCCTCGTATTGAAGCCATACAAGTTTGACAATCTTGTCCATTGCTTGATATCAGGGCCAGGAACCAAATTTGTGTACTGTTAGTAGATAATTGAATGTGGAAGAAGAAAAAAGAAAAGTATCACGTGGTGTTCTATAGTTTCTGCATGCTACTATAAGACAAAGGTGTGATATTAAGACTGCAGGCAGACATTATTGACATACATCTGACCAAAATATATTTACGATGAGATTAGAATCAACTGATTAGGGGCTCTTATAATTCCCCGCAGCCATATTTGAGTATCTAATCTTAATTAATTACATCCGAAAGATGTGTTCCGATTAAAGATTTTAATCTCAAATGTAATTCTTGTAGCATTAATTATTTATAGGTAGGATTAATTAGGAACCAAAAAAATACGTTGTTTGACATTTCTGGGTTTCTGATAAAATATTAAAAATAATTTAACTAAATTATTATAAAGATTAAGGTATAAAAAACATTAGGGTCTTCATCATCATCAACCTAAATGGCTCCACGACATACCCTCTCCAACCACACGCTTCTATATTTACGTAGATCGAGTACCTATTAGTATTGCGTACAGCCTAATGTTTCTAAGTATTTATTGCATAGTTTTCAAATTGTGTTCCCCTGTCACTCTCATACTGTCTTATGCTATCATCATCGCATCTGTTCTCTGTTCTTAACCCCGTTGAATGCAAGCATGCCATAACATTTATTTATACATACTTTATTGTAGGTACATCACAAAATTATGTAACAAAAAATAAATCAACCACTACAAAATATACAATGGCCGGCTTATCGCTTTCTGCGATCTCTTCCAGGCAACCATGGAATGGACAGTGATTTGCCTGGACTTAGTGGGGCTGTCGTTGGTGCAAATAATAAGTATACAATATACTAGAATAGCTACACAGATATATATAGTGGGGGCTTGTAGCTAAATAACAACGCACGGGGTCGATCGATCAGGTTAAGCTACGCTTGCCGCGGTTAGTCCGTGGATGGGTGACGATCTTTACATACCAAGAACCCTCCGTGCCTCGGAAAGCACGTTAAGCCGTTGCTCCCGGCTGTTATTTGTAGATCTTTGACATTCGTTACTGGTAGTCAGAATCTCGAAAGTCTGACAACCAGTCTTACCAAGGGGTATCGTGTTACCCAGTACCTGGGTTGTGGAGGGCCGGATTGGCAGTCGCTTCATGTAAAATACTGGTATTCAGCTGCATCCGGTTTAAATAGAAGCCGAAAAGGCTACACAGATGATGATGAGATACACATATTTAAACATATCCTAAATAATATAAATAAATATACATTAAACATATACCAAATGAAAAGCAACGAAAATATATGAAGACTATAGATAATTACAGTTACGAGAACAAGATCATAACGACAAGTAGGTAATGTTCCTGTACGAGTCATTACTTATGTTCATTTACTTCATAAAAACCAACCTGTTGTTCAATCCAAGAGTGCTTCCCACTAATCGCAGCAAGGTACTGGAGAATCAGCTTCGTAGACTCCGTCTTCCCTGCGCCGGATTCACCACTGATGACGATGCACTGATCCTGCTTGTACCGTCGCATGTGCGCGTACCCATTGTCTCCTATCGCGAAGATGTGTGGAGGCAGCTCTCCGATTTTCCTCTCCTTGTATAACTTGATCTGGTCTGCCGTGTAGATCGGCAGTATTTGGTACGGGTTTACGGCTACTAATATTGAGCCGGTGTATGTCTGTAAATTGTAACATTCTAATTAGTTTAACTCGTCGCGCATTTATTTATGCTGTGGAAAAGGCAACAACAGATGTTCTATTTCTGCTGCACAGATTTCAATTGCTACACGGAAATATGAGTCTTTAAACTATAGTCAGTAAGAAACCACTTTTGACAATAATTCCTAGTAAATTGAAACATCACTATGGTTGAAACTAAGTTACTGTTACATTTGTCTTGTAAGCTAAAATAGACCTTGACGTTGTATGACGTGCAATTGACATTCAACCTGAGGGCGATAAAGCAATTAAGAGGTCGACTATACAAGCAAAAGTATATCTGAATATTATTATGTTTTTAACGAAAATGAAAGTAGACCAGTGATATCTGTATACCTACGTAAATGAATACGTTTATAGGCAAAGAAATACATAAATCCAATTTAAAAAGATACATTGATGTTGTCAGAAACAATCGCAGGACAATCTGATTTCTCTTAATCTCAGTTTTTTTAACTTGGACCATAGGTCAAGTAAAGGCTATATTTTTTGCTATAAATTGACATTATCTGCCTCTCTATTATGATAAATTCTTGACCCGTGGCGCTTGTCCTTGCTTAAAACCGGATTAATATGTTTTCGCCGTCAGACCAATAAAATGATAAATTGGCATTCTCTAAAAAACGTGCAAACTAAAATATAATTTATTGAGTCATCGCAACTTTTGGCTCGATCAGAAAGAATTAAGTTTCACGACAAGACTTAGATCGACCAATCTAGGTCCTGTTTGTATTCGATTGTTTAGATTCTACCAATTTTTAACGAGTACCCAGGTTACAATGACCATTCAGAAATCTAGGTAGGCGTTGTCATATTATACTCGTTGCAAAGGTAAGCAACTCACAGGTGTTACAATTTGCTTCATATGCATTATTTTGCAGTACAGTGGCCACGTTTTTAAACATTGAAAAGGTTTATACTGAATGAGTGAATGATAACATGGCGTCTTCGATTTTCCTTTGTCAGTACAAAAGGAAATGGAAGAAAAAACATTTTAACAGCGCTGACCCCCTAACATGGGACAAGACCGAAAAAGAAAGGGCGTAGCACTTTTTTCTTCCGTCCAACATCCGTGATGTCAGAAGTCACTTTCTTCTTAACACTACCATCTTTCACAAAATTCATCCATCTTTTGTTCTGCCTCTTTTCTTAAAACCTTCCACATTCATATTTGGAGAAGAGGTCCGTACTTACATAAATTAGATTCTCATTGTATCTTATAAGTAGATTCCTGAGGATGCCGGCTTCGTGCAGGTCGCCGAGTGATATCATATCTTCGACGCCATGCACGGAGGTGGCGTGCATGGCCTTGATGCGACGCTCCGGCGGCAGCCATTGCTCGTTGCCGTCGTCGTCGCGGACTCGAATCCGTCGCCCTTCGGCCGCGAGGACGCGTGCGCCGATCGCTACGTCGAACTCCCGACCAGACACCGGCTCGATCCATATGTAATCGCCCTGGAAATTAGAGGGATTTTATATAGTATCATGCTTTTTAGTGACGTCTCTTGCCCTGTGAAGAGGCTCATAACAAACCAAAATGCAACCACTTTACGGAGACCCTAAAGGTCGATATATAGTCACTACTTGCCAAGTGCGGTAACCATCACATTATGTAATGCATAATGCATTACATAATGTGATTTGTAGCTAACTGGCCAACACGTAAAGAAATATCCACTTCAAAATCTCGGGTCGGTCAAATATTCGTAGTACCTACTGAAATTAATTATAGTGAAAATGATCATTGTGTTTCTAAGTGTATCATGATAAAAGTATTATGTATCGTCCTATTAGTCTCTAGCAAGTTGTCTGCGGCGGGATCTCATAGCGACTTGGAGAGTGCGATTGTCGCAACCCAGTGCTGGGCACGCCACAATTGCGGCGATAAATCCTCTCTTTGAGGAGTGGCTAGAGAGGCACCACGTTGTCTTCGCCTTCCGCCTGACGCAGGTCCTCACCGGACACGGCAGCTTCGGGAGGTTCCTGTGTCGGATAAGGCGGGAGGAAACGCCCGGGTGTCACCACTGTGTGGATCGCCCGGGGGACAGGGTGGAGCATACGGTGGAGGTCTACCCAGCTTGGACAGAGCACCGCCGTGTCCTCGTGGAGGCGATCGGCGGCGGAGATCTCTCGCGTCCGGCCTTGGTTCAGGCCATGGAACAGAACAAGAGGGCATGGGCAGCCGTCACCTCCTTCTGCGAAACAGTAATGCTCGCGAAGGAGGAGGCGGGCCGGTTGAGGGAAAGGCAAATTTCGCGCCCTCTCATCCCTAGCCGCCTCAGGAGACGCCCTGGGCGTCGGGAGACCCGGGTGGATTTCCGGCCACCGTAAGCGCGGGCTTGCGGGTGGTAAGCAATGGGTAGCTCGCTGTCCGATAAGGGCCAGGTCCAGGACGACCGCGCGTTGTGTTCTACGCGCGCCTCAAAGAGATGTCATAAGCACAAGTTTAGGGGTCCACTAAGACCGATGCCTGCCGGGGTCGCGGGAAAGTCCGAAAGGATTACCGAGGCCCCTAGCAACACAGGCAACAGAAGGAGCACGGGTGGGTTTCAGTCAGTAAGAGTCTGACACACCATCCCGCTCCGCCCAGAGCGGGAGAAGTTATTTGATAAATTCCCACCCAAAAAAAAAAGTAGTCGTCGGTATCTCGACTCAGACGAAACCAAATGACATTTTTATTGGTGTCTAATCGCGAAAGTCAAAGTCAAAGTCAAATTATTTATTTCAAATAGGCATATAAAAGGCACCTTTGAACGTCAAAATTAACAAAAAAAAAATAGAACTGATTCTAGTTGCCCCTTCCAAAAGGTAGTTTCGTATGGAGAAGAATTGGCAAGAAACTCCACCGTTACTCTTTTAAAATGTTTTACAAAATTTTGTATAGCTGGTACATTTTAAAATTATATGTGAAGACGATGCACCTAGAATAAAATTACTATACCAAAATAGGTAAAAAAAGAATGAAAAATAAAGCAATGACAGATAAATGAATTATGTGATAGGTACATGATGCTCACATATTTACAAACATTGTAAAAGTATACGTTTTCCAAAAAATAATAAATAAAGTCAGTGTGTGAGTTAAAGTAATCACAGAATTAAAAATCAACATTGATTTATTATTTGTATCAAATAATAAATTGTACAATTAACATAGCAACCAGTTTGATTTTGTCTAGACTTTAAATTGTCCTATGGAGCTGGACCAGCATGTTTCCAAGCATTCTTATCTTGGATATAATCCTCTAATTTGTAATATGCTTGTTTACAAAGTGTACTTTTAACATGAGTTTTAAATTTTCTTTCATTTAATTGCAATATATCACAAGGTATTTTGTTGTAACATTTGACACAGTACCCCATAAAAGATGTATGTACTTTAGATAATCTGAAAAATGGTTGATCTATTTTATCTTTATTTCTAGTATTAAAATTATGTCTATCACTTATTTTATTAAAAAGATGTCGATTTTTTCTTACATACATAATATTTTTTTCATAAATGAATTGGCAAGGTACTGTCATAATATTAATCTTTTTAAATTGTTCCCTAAGAGATTCACGTCGACGTAGATTATAAATGGCTCTGACAGCTCGCTTTTGCAAAATAAAGATGGAATCAATGTCAGCAGCCCGACCCCACAATAAAATGCCGTACGACATAATGCTGTGGAAGTAGCTAAAATAGACCAAACGCGCGGTTTCTAGTAAGTAAGTAAGTAAATCATTTATTTGCGTAAAACATGGCATGCTACATCTGTCAACTGTCTTATCTTTCTAACAGCATAAGCGGCTGAGCTTAGCCGCCCCGCAAGAGATGTTATATGTGGTCCCCATTGTAGTTTCTCGTCTAGAGTGATTTCTAGGAAAACCGTTTGATTAATAAATTCCAGTTTTTCTCCATTCAATATGAGATCACATTCGCTACTTCTAACATTAGGCAATTTAAATCTAATGGTTTTTTTTTCATTTAGTACCAAATTATTTACCGTAAACCAATCATGGACCTGAAGAATAGAGTTATTCACGTCGTCATGATTTTGTGATCGGCGGTCTATTTTAAAGATCAATGATGTGTCATCTGCAAATAACACCATCTTCGGTTGATTTTTAAATAATTGGAGTAAATCATTAATGTAAACTAAAAAGAGGAATGGACCCAATATCGAACCTTGAGGAACGTCCATTGCCATTTCAGACCCCAATGAATTTACGCCGTTTACTTGAACTTTAACCTTTCTATCTTTTAGGTATGATCTTAGTAAATCAAGAGCTGTATTTCTAAGTCCATAGTGCTCTAGTTTCAGCAGAAGTGTCTCATGGTTTACGCAATCGAACGCCTTAGAGAGGTCGCAAAAGATACCAATGGTATCCTGTGCTTCTTCCCAGGCGTTAAAAATGTTCAAACAACGCCCTTTGGTGAAACCGTACTGTTGTTCATAAAAGATGGAATTTTTATTAAAGTGACGTAACATTTGATTGAGCATCAACTTTTTAAACACCTTACTGAGAACTGGCAGAACTGACACAGGCCTATAATTGTTGGGTTCTTTACTATCACCGGATTTGAACAAAGGAACTACTTTACTGTGTTTAATGAGATCTGGAAAGACTCCTTGGTCAACACTGGTGTTAAATATGAAAGCGCGTTAGGGCGCAATGGTTTCGATGATAGATCTACAGACTATTACAGACATTCCCCAGAGATCTTCTGTTGATTTAATTTTAAGATCTTTAAAAACTTTTATAACAGCCTGGGGGTTTGTATGCTGAAACCTAAACTCTAAAGGCCATGCCTTTACATTTTTTTTAAGTAAGGCAGCAGAAAGCGCAGGTGAGGAATTTAAAGTTTCAGTAGTTTTAAGGGGAATATTAGCAAAAAAGTTTTCAAATTCTTGAGCTATCTCTATATCTGAAGTGATGGGCCCATGTGCAGTCTCTAAATTAAATTCAGTATTACGCGGTTTTTTCCTACCTGTTTCATTATTTATTATTTGCCAGGTAGTTTTTATTTTATCATCAGAAGATTTTATTTTATTGCTAATATGCGCTAATTGCTAATAAGCTTTAGCAATTTTGCACACACTTTTAAAAGTTTTAGAATATTTTGCAACATACTCATGAAAGCTTTTGTTTTCCATATGTTGCTTTAGGCCATAAAGTTCAAAAAGTTTTTCCCTGCTTTTACGAATACCTGGAGTCGCCCCATCACTAAACAAGAACTTTGTGTAAATACTTTTAGTCTTTAGTGGAAAAGTGTCATTAAATTACGTTTTTAATAGTAAAAATAACGCGGCGTAGAACTCATTTGGGTCACATATATTATTAAAACTCTGAACACATAGTTGACTGACCAAAGAATTATTTAATTTTTCTAAACTTTTACATGTAATTGGCCTAAACCTTATTTGATTTTTTTGCAAAGGTATATAGGAACAAAATGTTATTTTTTGTCAATATACAATATACAATTTCTTTGTGTAAGTAATCACAATTAAAAAAATATTATCTATACAAGTGGCAGAAGAAGCTGTCACTCGGGTTGGTTCATTAAAAACATTTGACAAATCAAATGACCTAAACAGGGTTAACAATCTAACAGTATTTGAGTTATTTTCTATTAAATTAATATTAAAATCACCACATATGATTATTGACTTACTACAAGCACTAAGTTTCTTTAGCACATCTTCCATTACAGAATCAAACATTGATAGATTCTGGTAACTTGGAGGTCTGTATACGCATACTATAACATGCTTATCAAGCTCAACACAAGACAATTCAATGGTGTGTTCAACAGACAGTGTTCTTTCGATTTAATAGAATTTTAACAAGTATTAATGACCCGCCATGTATCATTCGTTTTCGGCTGAAATGGCTAATTACACAATAATTTTCATAGTTAATTGAAATTACTTGATAATCTTTTAGCCAATGTTCTGTTAAACAAATGACATCAAACTAGGTATTTTCCAGAAACAATTCTATTTCCAGTAATTTGGAAGAGCAACCTTGGATATTTTGATTAAACAATTTTAAAGTTCTGTGATGTTGATTGATTTTTTTCAAATTATGAGTAATTTTGCCAGAAGGTACCTTTTTATTGTTCTCAAATAATAATAGGTTATTTGAAGGGGTAGCTTCTGTTGTCTTACTAACTAGTTTAAAGTGTTATCGGGAGTGACCTCCACAACTATAACTGAAGAGTCTAGAATGCCTGTAGGTATGAGTTCCATCAGGAATTGAGTACCCTTTCTTACTGGTAGTGGCCTCCACGGATGTTGGAATTATAGGTGGATCCTCCTTCGTACAACATGATGATTCTAAATTAATCACTATGTTGTTAGTACAACTAGAAAACACAGACTCGTCCCTAATGCTACAATTTGTTATATTAGCTATAACCTCGTTAATATTATATGCTATCAACATAGCAATCATATGTCTACATTCCCAAGACAGAGATAAAGTTCTCTGAGTTAACTTAAAACCACTAGTGTCAAAATACAATAATTTGTCACTATGACAACATGTCAGCCTGTGAATAGTATTATTCAACTGATAAATATAATTATTATCATTGGCGCCGATTCCCTTGTTCACAAACTGAACTAAATTTAAGTTCAGTGCATCTTTTTCTTTCTATTTCAATAAGAAAAAGACAGAAGATTCATTTTAGTTTAGTCCTGTCAGATTAATCAGCGCCTGTCACTACTCTATACAAGTTCAGACGCGATTAAAAACTTGCCTACTAAAATTACGTCAATTTACGTCAACCGCTGATTAATTTGACAGGACTAAACTAAAATGTATCTTCTGTCCTTTTCTTATTGAAATAGAAAGAAAAAGATGCACTGAACTTAAATTTAGTTTAGTTTGTGAACAAGGGAATCGGCACCAATATCTGATAAAGTATCAGAGTAAGGAAAAGCACACAAGATCAGCTTTCCTACACTTAACTTTAATAAGAAAAAACAATATAACAGGTTTATGATAGCTCTCCTTTTCGGGCGACGCAATGTTGAAAGACAAATGATTCCAATGTGGCCACAGATCGACGAGAAACCAATCCGACAACTTTTTTACAATACCTAATCGTTTCTGCTACAGATGGTGAATTTTTTATACTGACAAAAAATGTCGCATAGAGAGCAGGTTTACTCATTAGCTCTCTTTAATGTCACCAGACAGCTTTCATAAGATTTATTCCTATGCAACATCTAGTTCCTGTTTTTAAGTACCTACTTGGATACGAGAAGAAGCTGACTTGTAAGTATTTATGTGAGCTAAGTATAATTTAATAGTATTTTAATAAGCGTTATGTTATTTCAGAGCTCAAGTTGTTCGACTTCTCAAACACGCTGGATTTAACAAAAATATTACTATGGAGAAATGTGAATTAGAAACACAATTAATTACCTACAACAAATTTTAGTTTAGTCCTGTCAAATTAATCAGCGCCTGTCACTAATACCATACAAGTTTAGAGGTGATTAAAAACTTGCCTACTAAAATTACGTCAATTTACGTCGAGCGCTGATTAGTTTGACAGGACTAAACTAAAATGTATCTTATGTCCTTTTCTTAATGAAATAGAAAGAAAAAGATGCACTGACGTTAAATTTAGTTTTTGAACAAGGGAATCGGCACCACTACCAACATAAAATAAAATAATAATTAATAGTAATTTTATTTTGGGTTTTTATCATTTTTTTTAAGTAGTCTAATTTAAATGTGTTTTTGTAAAATATGGACTAAAATGATGTCTGAAATAAATAATAAAATAAAATAAAATTAGGAGCATCTACATGCTAGAAACGAAGGTAAACACGATATTTCGAGTGATAATCCGACCTTAATTTAATTTTTGTATTTATGACATTGTTTTACATGTACCTAGGTATTGCATGTAAACAGAGATTTCCAAGATACGGAAATCAGATCAGACATTGCAACTATTAAAAACAAACCATTCTAATTTAGGCGTATTAAATTGATATATCCTTCGGTTTTGAAGCAACTTCACTAATCGCATCAAAAGAAATTCGGCGTTCAATTATCCGTATTTAAGCATAGTAATCTGACATTGATTTATTTATCAGTATCGATATAATTTATTCACTGTCACGGAACAAGCCACTGTATTTCTTTATTGCTCCACTAAAATGGTGCTTAATAGGCACATTCAGTATTTCTAACAAGTTATTATTATTATCTCATGATGGGTATTAGGGTAGTAACTAGTTCGATAGCTAGTTTCCAATTTTAAAAGCTTATCTAATAAAAACAGCTGATTTATTCAATAAAAATCTCACCATGAAAACTTAGGTGAAGTAAGCTGTCAATCCACCTGATGTTAGGGATTGACGCTATTGACAGCTCACTTCAAGCTCACTACACCTAAGTTTTCACGGTGAGATTTTTACTAAATCGATATCTATCTTGTAAAATCTCACCGTGAAACCTTCGGTGAAGAGAGCTGTCAATCCACCTGATGCTAGGGATTGACACTGTTGACAGCTCACTTAAAATCACTACACCTACGTTTTCACGGTGAGATTTTTACAGAATCGATATCTATTCTGTTAAAATCTCACCATGAAACCTTCGGTGAAGTGAGCTGTCAATCCACCTGATGCTAAGGATTGACACTGTTGACAGCTCACTTCAAATTCACTACACCTAAGTCTTCACGGTGAGATTTTTACAGAATCGATATCTATTCTTTTAAAATCTTACCGTGAAAACTTAGGTGAAGTGAGCTGTCAATCCACCTGATGCTAGGGATTGACATTGTTGACAGCTCACTTAAAACTCACTACACCTAAGTCTTCACGGTGATATTTTTACAGAATAGATATCTTTTCTGTTAAAATCTTACCGTGAAAACTTAGGTGAAGTGACCTGTCAATCCACCTGATGCTAGGGATTGACACTGTTGACAGCTCAACCTCACAGTGAGATTTTTCCGGAATAGATCGACAGTTGTAGTTGCCTCAGGCGAGCTCTAATAGATGTTTGCTTAAGGTATTTTCTTCATGTATGACAATAGACCAATCTTGTTAGATGTATTACATGTCTAATACCTAACATCCCGTCATGGATTACAGTCGATGTGATCAGGCATTTCATGTTTATAATTTATACCTACTCATACTTTTTTTATTATTTTTATGGCCTGGTTGCTGTACTCATACTTATAATTTAATACAGATAGGCACGAGCTAATGTTTGGAGTCTTAAAATAAAATGATGATGTGCGCAGGTACTACACTAGGTTTTCCCAATTTCTTTGCAAAGTGATTTGCCTTAGTTTTTATTTAATGAAAAACTCCCAAATGTTCTGCATCGTCCCCCAAAAATCCCCGTCCCCCGTCTCTGCGGGCCTTCTCCCTAAGCACTAAATCCGTAGTTTCGGCCGAAGTTACCGGCGTTTCCTACGGATATAAGATTACTTGGGAGCCCGAACTGAGAATTAATGACAACATGATTTGACAGTTGGCCCTACTCGCAATGTGTTTGTGCCCGATCGAAAAATTGAATCTGCCACTTGTTTTGAAAGAAAAGAAAGAAAGAAAGAAGAAGACCTTAGACCTTAGAACCATGTCAGTTTTCTTACTGTCGCAACTTCTAGCAATAAACCATACAAAAACTACAACGCAAGCCGCGAGTAAAAGCCAGTAATATATAAAACTTGTCATCCACAAGAGCCGGAAATAATATAAAAACAATGATGTGTCAGTATTAAGTTATAGAAAGTCGGCCGCGTCCCTATTGCGCGCGCGTCAATACTTCGCGATGACTATCTCAATTAATTAGAATTTATAATGCTTATTCTTAAACGAACATATTTTTATTACTTAATTGACGGTGAGATTGTTACGTGGATCTTTTGATATCTTCATTTTGAAGTGACGTTCTTTTTTGGGAAATAATCATAGCTGATTTGTTATTTCTTTTAATTTGGAACAACATACCATTGCACAACACTTTAATGCCACTAAAAATTTGTGTAACCTAGTGAGTTATGTACAGAAGACTTTCACAAGTACCTACCGGTTTATTAAAATGGATACAACCTTCTTAAGGCGCAGATACATGAATGTAATGACTGTAAATCTATTATTACGCCTTCATATAATGCAAGTAAGTTATGCAAAAAATGTTTGTTAAACCAGAACGCATACACATCAATTCTATATGTGAATATTTAATTATTGTAGTAAAATACTTTATGAAATAAATTCAGGAAGTAATGTCTACCCAAAACATAAACAACGATATTACTTTCAAACTACTCAAGATATATTCAAGTTTTTTTTTTTATATGAACAGACTTTTTACTATATATAATTATATCCAAGTTTTTGTTTAATATTCATCTTTTCGTTACTAAAAATATTGTTTTTCTATGAAACCAAACGGCGCGGCGGGCGGCGCGCGGCGCGGCTTATGCACGACGCACATTTGTATGGCCAAGGTTAACGGCAATTACCCAAACCTTAAATGTTTATTATTATTGTAGCTTAAGGCACTCGTGGGTTGCAGCAGAAAATTAAAGCCATGTGGTACACCTTGTGTTGTCATCTGACATTAAGACATTACGCAGAGCTGAGGCACTTTTCTGAAAAAAATGATTGTATTATAATCATTTTTCTGTGTTTTTTTTATAGTTTTAAGATGTATTTTTTTTTTGCTGTAATCCCAATAAACCCATTTTTCTTCTCTATCTTGGTAGGTAATTAAGTATAGATAAGAGTGACATCAAGAACAACCATGATGGGGATCACCAACTGTGGAGATAGATGCTCGCTTTTTCACTGTATCAATCGACTCTATCAAGAGACGCTCGCTGTTTCATTGTAGGTATGAATCGGCAATATCACGAGACGCTCGCTGTTTCATTGTATCAATCGACTCTATCAAGAGATGCTCGCTGTTTCATTATATTAATCGAATCTATCAAGAGACGCTCGCTTTTTCACTGTATCAATCGACTCTATCAAGAGACGCTCGCTATTTCAATGTATCAATCGACTCAAGAGACGCTCGCTGTTTCATTGTATCAATCGACTCTATCAAGAGACGCTCGCTGTTTCATTGTATCAATCGACTCTATCAAGAGACGCTCGCTGTTTCATTGTATCAATCGACTCTATCAAGAGACGCTCGCTTTTTCATTGTATCAATCGACTCTATCAAGAAACGCTCGCTGTTTCATTGTATCAATCGACTCTATCAAAAGACGCTCGCTGTTTCATTGTATCAATCGACTCTATCAAGAGAATGCTGGGGCAGTACCTGCGAGGTAATTGCGTAACACACTTTCGGTAAGAATTGGGTTTTCATTTTGACAGTTCAACAACATTCATTGCGTTATTTACGTTGTTGAGCAGACACATTTTTCGAACATATGAAGCAATGGATTAGCAATATCCTTCAAAATCATTCAGATTGTGATTGATAGTGTGTTACGCCATTAGGGTGGTACCTATTACTAATCGTATGATTCAAGTGAATGAATCATGAAGACTGAGTATTATTTTTATTTTTTACTAGATACGCCCCGCGGTTTCACCCGCATAAGTTTTGATCCCCTGGGTATATCGGGATAAAAAGTATCTTATGTGTTATTCCTGGTTATAAACTATATGTGTGCCAAATTTCATCCAAATCCGTTCAGTACTTTTTGCGTGAAAGAGTAACAAACATCCATCCATCCATTCTTACAAACTTTCGCATTTATAATATTAGTAGGGATAGTAGGGATTCCGATGTGGGCTAACTCTTGACCTCGATCTCGCATGATGAAAAGCGATGGGTTTTTTTTTTTTGAGGGTGGGAAATCATCAAATTACTTCTCCCGCTCTGGGCGGAGCGGGAGGGTGTGTCAGACTCTTACTGACTAAAACCCACCCGTATTCCTTCCTGTTGCCTGTGTTGCGGGGGCCTCGGTGACCCATAAGTACCTTCCCGCGACCCCGGCAGGCATCGGCCCTAGTGGACCCCTACTTTGTGCTGACGACATCTCTTTGAGGCGCGCGTGGAATACGACGCGCCGTCGACCCGGGCCTGGTCCTTACCGGACGGTGAGCTACCCATTGCTCACCGTCCGCAAGCCCGCGCCTACGGTGGCTGGAAATCCGCCCGAGATTCCCGACGCCCAGGGCGTCTCCTGCGGCGGCTAGGGGCGAGAGGGCGCGAAACGTGCCTTTCCCTCAACCGTCCCGCCTCCTCCTTCGCGAGCATTACTGCTTCGCAGAAGGAGGTGACGGCTGCCCATGCCCTCTCGCTCCGTACCATGGCCTGAACCAGGGCCGGACGCGAGAGGTCTCTGCCGCCGATCGCCTCCACGAGGACACGGCGGTGCTCTGCCCAAGCCGGGCAGACCTCCACCGTATGCTCCACCGATGGGTGAGGTGAGGTCTATGTTGGAGCGAACAAGCCCAGAAGTTGACTGAATCATAATGAAACAATTTCAATCATATGTACACACGGCTACATATCAAGCTATACATTTCCAGTATAAGCTATCTCGCATTGTATTGGATTTCCGTAGAACGAGAGGTCAGTTTGAAATGTAGCCGTTTGTACCTAGTTCCTGCTGATATTGGTTTACTTAATAAATACTTTGTTATTTTTGCTTACACTTTAAATAACAATAACACAAATTTAATTTAATAATATTCACGATAGTTACCTCAAAGTAAATGGTTTCCATGGCAACACTTCACAGTAGCAAATAACGCAAAAGAAAAATATTAATTCGACATAACCTCTGTTTGTATGTGTCGATCGATAATTTTATCGGTAACTGACCGCGATTCTCTCGGGGCATTCAGTAAATATTCATTATAGTTATCAATCACTAGTACCTAACCATTCGTTCAATGAGTTGAACTTGATTCATGAGACGTGCAGTAAGAGTTATTCATTGTTTACCGTTGAGATGAGGTTGCTTTGAAAAAAGTTATAAATACAAATTGACCATTTGCTTAGACAATCTCTTAGGAAATGTGTTCTGTGAAGACATGTCTCAAATTGTTACTAATTAGATTAAGTTTAGGTATGAGACGGCAAAGTGTTATCGCAGTCTAAATAAATCTATATTTGGTGGTGTTATCTTTATTTTGATGAACTTCTGATCTATCTATACCAAGGTACTAAGAATGGTAGTTGGAAAATACTCGACACGCCAAACAAAGCTCAACAAATCAAATGAAATCAAATTCAAAATATTTTTATTTCACATAAACCTACATGGGCACTTTATGAAACGTCAAAAGCTAGGTGCACGGTTCCAATTGGTCGTTTCCTATGGAGAAGAGCCGGCAAGAAACACCACGGTTACTCTTTTAAAAATAATTGGCTTTTACAATGTTTTAAAATTACAGTGTTAATAGATATAAGAGGACAGTGTAGGCCTGTCGAGAAATACCAAGTACTTAACAAAGAAAAAATAAGGTCTACTAAATATCTAGTCTATTAAGCCGAAGAACGTTGTATTCTCACATTCACAAGGTACACAAGAATCTATGTAAAATATTAATAAAATAATAAAAACCTATTTAAACCAAATGGATGCAACAGTTGATTTTAGCATTAGGCAGCCACTGGTTCTATTGGTATAACCTTTTTACATAACATTAGGGTCGCCACTGACTTTCTGAGACGGATCTCCGATTTCAGCGTATAAAGTCCGTAGGGACTTTATACGCTGAAATCGGAGATCCGTAGATTGCAAGCGTGTTGATGAATGCTTGTTTTTTTCTCTGTGGTAGAGAGAAATGGCGCTTGCTCTACAGTAGTACTATAAGTAACAGTCTGTATATGCATAAGATAACATGACGACTGTTTCCCCAAAGGGTGAGGCAGAGGTGTACGTCACATCACTTCACCATCCGCAATGTTTACTGACGTCCCATGTAACAGGGGGCGAGCCTATTGCCATCAACCGGGCAATAATCTCTCCGGGCTGCTTCTGAGAAATTCTTGTTGGAAAACTACAATAACACTTTTCCCGACCTGGGGCTGCAGTCTCGACATAGATAGCGATCGCGTTACGACCGTATTCGGAAGTCTTAATGGCTTAAAAATAGCTTGACAAGCACGAAAAAATCACCATCTCGTCAAGCAATTTTGATCGTCTAGGGACTTTGCGACCGAATTCGGTCGTAAAGTGATCGCTGTCTAAGTCGAGACTGCAGGGTCTGGGTAGTTATATCTACCCTCAAGCTCAGCAGTAGTGCTTGCGCCCACTAGACCAACGAGGCGCGTGATCAGTGATTGTTTTTTTTTTCCCTGTAAGTATAGAAGTGGCCCTTGCTCTACAGTGAGCTAGTTACATCCTAATATTATATTAAGATAAAGAAACAAAATACGGTTATTTTCGATAAACATGACGCAAAGAAAAACACAAATACAAAAAAAAACCGCCCAAGTGCGTGTCAGACCACGCACAATGAAGAGTTCCGTAGTTGGGAAGTTGGTATGAATTTATCCCAAAGACAAACTTAACATTGTAGTTCAAAAACAAGTTCTCCCATACATCGATACATGCCACGGTCAATTATCCAACTGCAAATTTATGTTGGTCGACTATTACTCGTTAACTTGTAAAGCCTACTTAGCTGTGATAGTTTTCCTTTCAATTTCATTATATGTACTACTGCCATTAATTTTTTCACAACTCCATAAACAACCATTTAGCTGGTAGGGGGGGGACACTTGACTCTTAACAAAAATTAGCACTTTAATGCTTAATATTACGCAAGCCGATCCTTGAATCGAAAAGTGGTGTTCACATACCCGTGATATTTTTGAACGGCCTATGAGTGTATCATTGGATAGGCCTCACCATAGGGTTAGACGAGAAAAAAAATATCATCCCCACATTACGTGCAATAATATTTTTTATGGTACCTCCTACCATAAAAATAAATAATATTAAAGATTAATATTTATACCTATGCCAAATTACAGCTTTCTAGTACTAATCGTCTCTGGAGCTACAGTGGGGACAGACAGACAGACATACAGAGGGACAGACAGACAGACGGACATGGCGAAACTTTAAGGGTTCCTTGTTTACTACGGAACCCTAAAAAGAAACAATTTGGGGGAAAATATGCGTCACATCCACGCAAAATGGCCATTGCTCAACATAATGTGGCGACCTTCTGCGAGACAGAGCCCCAGCGCTGGTTTTCAGCGATAGCCGGCGTTGACGTGATGACGTCGACCGGAGCAGATCGTTATTTTATTATTTAATAACCACAAGCTTATCAAATTATTTACACATCATTAACAATTCAACTAAACGCACTAGTGCCGAATGTAAATGTTAATACAACGTGTTCTTGTTTAAGATACACTTTCTGTACCGGTTTATTAAATTATATTGGTTTCTAAATAATGTATGGTCTTCGCTTGTTAGAAGAAAGTGAGATTTGAATGTTAATGTTAAGGCGCTGACAAGACCCAATTGACCAAAATAGGCTTCTCTTAAGAAAAAAAATTGCCAAATCTGTATATTTTGTGGTAACGGATAAAATATATGTTAATTTTGAACATATTTCCCAGAACTTGGTTGTTACCGAAACATATTTTGAAAAAAAAATCTCGATACAAACTGATGTTAAACTAACCTCTTACCTTGAGTTCTAATCCAAAATATCTGCATTAAATATCAACATACGTTACGTATTTCATTAATAACAAGAACGTCGTATTTGAATGCAGAACTTGGTTGTTTTTTATTTTCGATTACTCAATTCAATTTTGAGTAAATAGATAATTGCTACATATTTTGCAATAAATTACAAGCGTTGTGTCAACGCGCTTCTCTTTCTTTTCTATTCAATCTGACAGTGACCGCGGTTTAGGTGTTGTCAGCGTCTTAAGCAGAAATTAGGGAAAACTTGACATTTACAAGTATCTATACAAGGTGTTTTTTTTTCTACTCTATGGTATAAATGAGACCATATCAAAGAATCAACGGCATATGAATTATTTTTCAATTATCGTTTTTCATACAAAATAATTCGATAGCCACGATTATTAATGTAAAACACGCTTACATGAAATCTTTTGCAGCGTTTGACTTAATAATAAATATTAAGTCAAATGCTGCAACACACACACACACACACACACACACACACACACACACACACACACACACACACATACATACATACACGCGCACACGCACTCACAATTGATCGTATTTTTATTTTTCCTTTCTTTGTTTCTTTTTAAACCTATTTGTACTCGTACGACTATAATGTAAGGGAAGAGTGGGAGCCTTTATCTACCTACAGGCATTTTCTATGCCTAAATGGAGACTCCTCGACATGCTATGTAAGCCAAATAAGATATGAAATAAACTTATTTTTATTTATCTTTCATGAAAATGAATTATTCGTATTTATCAATGAAACACATCGAGAGTGTAGTGTTAGTATTATGATATCTTCGAAAGTATGCATTTTTGGACCACATATTCTCGGATGTTTTGTATTATTTTTACTTATAGAATATAACCCTAGATATTAGATATATAAAAAACACGTTGTATAAATACCAGCTGTAGTCTGTCTGGCTTTTTAAACTGGATTGACTTTGATAGAATTGAATGCAATACAGACGTCCACATTCTATATTGTGTCATCAACAATGGGGAGGTGAATATCCTCCATTATTGGGTTGTTGTCGAGTTCGACATGTTTCAGATTTATTTACAGAAACTAAAAAGCTACTAGCTAGATTGTATTTTTTAACAAAAACCAAATCAAAAGTTGTTTATTCAAACTAGACTGAGAATCAGCACTTTTCGAACTTCAAAATTACATAAAACAGCCCACTCTTCACCACTTCCTAGTGGGAAGAAGAAGTGGTGCAACAAACTATCGAGCAGCACAGCTGTCTGTACATTTAGAAAAAAAAATGGATTCTTTACAGTAGTATGTAAAATAATTTACACTACGCGCAACACAAAACATTAAATTATTAGCCATATGTCAGCTAGCCCACATTAAATTACTAGCTACATTAAATTATTAGCTAGTCGATGGGGCCAAAAGGTTCTGGAATGGCGACCGCGTACCGGAAGACGTAGCGTTGGAAGGCCTCCTACAAGGTGGACCGATGACCTTGTGAAAGCCGCAGGAATCCGCTGGATGCGGGAAGCACAAAACCGGTCGAAGTGGCGGTGCTTGGGGGAGGCCTATGTCCAGCAGTGGACGTTTTTCGGCTGAAATGATGATGATGATGTCAGCTAGCACACCACTTTACCACACAACAAAAAAAAAAGAAAAAATGTCGAAAACTATACTCAAGCAGAAATAAAAACATAAACAGAACTTATTTCCTAAATAAAAGCCAGGCATAAAGGGCGTGCCCGCTTACATATAGCTATAGCTGTAACTCATTCACAAATGATAAACTAGGACCATCGAAGTAAAATAAATAAACAGTTAATTACTAATAACAATAACAAAACCATGGTCAGCAAGACGACCAGTCACTACCAGCAGCACCCGTTCACGAGCATAACGCAAAAATTAGCCAGCATCGTATCAGATAATTCAAGAAATCATTTAAGTTTGTATATACATATTTAAAAACATTGCAAGTTACCAAGTTACGATAATCGCTGCGTTGGAAGAATCTACACCGTCATTGCGATGTTATCAATAGAAACAGTATAAGTATCTAACTGCAACAAGACTTCAAGACGTGCACTTAAATTAACTACTTGCTCTACTTGGTAGGACTCTCCCATTATTACAGTTACAACGTGGAGGGCTTTAGGAAAACTCTAAATTAATAAAAACCGGCCAAGTGCGTGTCAGACCAAACACAATGAAGGGTTCCGTAGTTGGGATTACTTGGGACGAATTTATTCCAAAAACAAACTTAACATTGTAGTTGAAAAACCTGTTCTCCCATACATCGATATATGCCACGGTCAATTCTCCAACTGCAAATTTAAGTTGGTCGACTATAACTCGTTAACTTGTAAAGCCTATTTAGCCGTGATAGTTTTCCTTTTAATTTCATTATATGTACTACTGCCACGAATTTTTTCACATCTCCATAAACAGCCATTTAGCTGTCAGGGGGGTGGCGGACACTTGACTCTAACAAAAATTAGCACTTTAATGCTTAATATTACGTAAGTGGATCCTTGAATCGAAAAGTGGTGTTCTCAGACCTGCAAGGCGTAATAAGATAATAACAGCTATATAGTCACTAATATCATATATCTGCGCCTTAATATGTCATAAAAGACTGCGCTAGCTGAAGCTATCCGAAGCGCTAGCGCTGAGCTACGAGTATTCTGAAGAATCCGGATCGAAAGTTACGCAGAATAAAATATCGGAAGGACCAAAACATTGACTATGTTGCGGTCAGTAGTTTCATTTATGCAATTCCTTGACAATTTATTAGGACAACAAACAGATTACTCGAATCGATATCAAGCGAGTTAGTTTTGAAACCCGTCGGTCCTAGTTTCGCTCCCACTCACGGCACTTTACGAGGCATTGTGTCCACTCTCCCTCTCGTTTTGGAAGCTCGCCTCGCCCATTTCTGCGCACTGCCAACACATAGGTGGGTTACACATAGGTGATTTGGCATCGCTGTTAGTACTGAATTGGTTTAAAAAAATCCTTTATCACATTTTATTATGTGTAGATACTGACCTACACAAAGTCAAGGCTGTGACTGTTGGACGTTGGTGAATCGAATTAAGTCTCACCTTTTTGATGAAAGGATCGTTTGAATTATACCTATTTAAAAATTATAAGTTTCTTTCCCTTCTGCGCGTTCGCAGAAAGTGATTTGTCTGGGACAAAAGCTGTGTGCGCGTCAGTAAAAAAATCACGGCCAATTCGCCAATGTGAAACCAGACTTATATTAAAAGCAATAACTCCTTAAATGAAATCTAGAATAATTTGATGGTTCCTCCATAATATTATCGAAGCTACCTTTAGTTTAAATAACATTCGCTTGTGGCGCCATGTTTTTACGTAGATGATAGTTTTGATTGATTTGGAAGAAAATAAACTGCATAATCTGAAGCAAATATTAAATTTTAATTTGATTTGAATTAATTATTATTAAATTTACATTGCCGGATGTAGCAACTTTTATTGCATATTGTAGCCCTACAGTGTCCAATGGCTATCATTAATTAAGTAATTTTGACACCTATGAATAAGTTACATCGCTGACCAAATCGAATCAATATAAATTCTCACTATGATGTTTTCCAAAATGAGAAGTTATGCTTT
Source organism: Atethmia centrago (assembly GCA_905333075.3). NCBI lineage: Eukaryota > Metazoa > Arthropoda > Insecta > Lepidoptera > Noctuidae > Atethmia > Atethmia centrago. The sequence goes on from HG995375.1 coordinate 7,869,927, forward strand.
GACTTCGCTATGTGAGAGTGTACGTATATTTGTACATATGTATAGTGTGTATGCATGTATGTATTGGTCAGCGAGGTGAACGCCCTCAGTGCTGGATTCTGTGGCGGGCTGACGGAATGTGTTGCCAAACGCACTGATCGGAACTCGGCGAGAATGTACCGCTTTGGGCACAAGTAGGTAGCTCACACTGCGTCACCGTCCACGGTGCCGACAATCCATTTTTTTTATTTCATACGCGGAAGTTGCAGCTTTTGACAGCTAATCTCTTTTTACAATCACATTAAAATTTCCAATTATTGAATTTTATTTACAACTAGCTTCTTTTGCGTGGAAGTCGTAAGACACCACAATATACTAAAATAACAGCCACATTTTTATAAAAATGGCCTTGTTGTCGCAAGCGCTACTGTTAAGCACGAGGTCCTGAGATCAATTCCCGGGTCAGGCAAAGTGTTATTGGGTTTACCATCTGCAATTTCTCAGTAACGGTCCGAAGTCTAGAGTTGTGCCCGGTTAATGGCAATAGGCTCGCCCCCTATTACATGGGACTTTACATAACTAGCGAAATGTGGGTGTAACATAGGTACACCTCTGCCCAACCCTTCGGAGAATACACGAGTGATGTTATGTTGGTGGGGTGTTATTTCTACATTTATATCTGTATTTTTTTATTGTGTACATTAAAGAGTATTCTATTCTATTTTATGTTATTTTTATTAAAAAAAACCCTGTATACTACGTTTTTAGGTAGTTTTGATCAGCTAAAATATTATATACAGAGACTCAGGACTGATGACGCGGAAGCAAGCGACGTACAGTTGTCCGTGTGAGAAGCAATTAGCCCTGAGGTCGACTCCGCAGTCTTCAGTAGCAATTCCCTATTGCTGGCGAAGTTTTTCGTTTTCAGTGAACGTCTGCGTTCCTGCATAAATACTACCTAATTTCACAACACTGATACACTGACTGATACGTTCTTACAGATCTTTCCTGAAGAACGGCTATCATTAGAATAACAACTCTTTAACACTCATCTAGCATATTTATAATAAGACTGGCCGCTACAATAAAGACTGGTCGAAAATTACTAAAATTTTAAAACTTCGAACGAATATGCGTTATAATTTTATTTGCTTTTAGAACAGAATGTAGATAGTATGTTGCTTGTGATTTCTGACTTTCTGAGAAAAATAAAATAAATTATTTAAAAAACAAAAAACCCGACTGCAAAAACACATAACTGAAAAGGGAAAAACAAGCATTAGGTATAATCTATAGAATATTGGTATCGCAGGCGGGGACAATCAAAAATTACACCATATTTCAGGTTATTCGACTGTCCCCGCCTGCGAGACCAAAATTATATAGATTATACCTAATGCTTGTTTTTCCCTTTTCAGTTATGTGTTTTTGCAGTCGGGTTTTTTGTTTTTTAAATAATTTATTTTATTTCAAGCTTTTTAGTTTTATTATATATATTAATAAAACTAAAAAGTCGGGTTTTTTGTTTTTTAAATAATTTATTTTATTTCAAGCTTTTTAGTTTTATTAATATATATAATAAAACTAAAAAGCTTGAAATAAAATAAATTAAAAAAGGGAAAAACAAGCATTAGGTATAATCTATATAATTTTGGTCTTGCAGGCGGGGACAGTCGAATAACCTGAAATATGGTGTAATTTTTGATTTGAAAATTACTCATTACTAGCTTTTATTTAATACCAATATTGTTGCAATTATATAAAAAAAAAACTTCCCATCCTTTTTTTTTGTATTTACAGATGCAATTTATAAATATTAAATAGCCTATGTCACTCCCACAATTAAGAAGAATCTAAGGACACCTAATACGTTAAAATCCATCAAGCCGTTTAGGCTACAGAGCGTGCCAAAGAAATAGACATACATACATACATACATATATACATACATACTCTCGAAAAACATTACCCCCTGAGGCAGTCGGGTAAAAAATAGAATCTCAAATAATTCAGAACGTTTAGACTTGTGGCAGGTTGGGTATATTGTCGTTCATAGAATTCTTAAAATTAAATTTTAATTAATAAAAAAATGAATCATTTTTCATGAATTTGTCTATAAAGGCTCCCGCAGATAGGTGCGACGCGACATTAGTAGAACAATTTCTCTGAAAACTTCATGGAAAGTGTTACGCTGCGCGTCGCACTGCCTGTACCGCGCCCACGATTTTCTGCCAGTCTGAACGAGCCTCATGTATTAAATAATTGCATGCCATCAGTGCATGGCTTAATGTGTCTTTGCACTTAATTTTATAAGTAACATCTTTTGCACCGACCACATTTTATGCAAATAAACGATTTTGACTGACTGACTGACTTTTGCAGCGGCAAGTTCATTCATCATAAAAAACCGGCCAAGTGCGTGTCGAACCACGCCCAATGAAGGGTTCCGTAGTTGGGATGAGTTTATCCCAAAAACAAACTTAACATTGTAGTTGAAAAACATGTTCTCCCAAACATCGATATAATACGTGACGGTCAATTCTCCTACTGTAAATGTTAGTTGGTCGACTATTACTCATTAACTTATAAAGAAAGCCTACTTAGCTGAGATATTTTTCGTTATAATTTCGTTATATTACTGCCATGATTTTTTTCACATATCCAAAAACACTCCCATATATATGAGAAGAAAAATCATCATCCCCGCTTTACGTGCAAGGGAAGTATCCTAAAAAAAATTGTTTTGGATATATCCCTCCAAAATATAAAATGGGCAATGAATCTTTTTATGGTTTTTACGAGACGTCGATCAGAAGAAATAATCTCAACACCAGCAGAACTATTGATGGTAGAAAAGATATTACTGCCTATCGACAATATACATCATTATCATTGTATATTATTCATGTCAAGAATTAAGCCTTGAACTCGAACCCAAAGTAAAATTGATACCGTCTCGACATCTAAGCGGTATCCGATTCGCTCGTGTATACCCATAATTTTATGTGTGAGCCACAAAACTGGAAACTATCTTCGACAGGCTTTCTAAAGATTTCGACTTAAACACCATACTTAACGAACGAGGTGGTACTTAACTCTCGTTTGTTTACTTTGAAAAAAAACCTAACTATTATGTACCTAGGTACAGTTATTAACTATGATTCCATTCGCTCTACGTCATTTTGGAAATTTCATTCTAAAGGTCCAGCCTTGAATTCGTAGATTAAGCCACCCATTTTGGCATTTAAACAGCTGAACTTTTTGCTGTTCCTGCAAGTTTAGGACAAAAAAGTTTTGTCCTTCGAGCCGGATTCACAAACAACATGCAGTATGTTGCTCTTTAAACTCATAAAGTACTTCATTCATTCATTCATTTCAGCCGAAATACGTCCACTGCTGGACATAGGCCTCCCCCAAGCACCGCCACTTCAACCGGTTCTGTGCTTCCCGCAGCCAGCGGATTCCTGAGGCCTTCACAAGGTTATCGGTCCACCTTGTAGGAGGCCTTCCAACGCTACGTCTTCCGGTACGCGGTCGCCACTGCAGAACCTTTCGGCCTCATCGGCCATCTGTTCTGCGAGCAATGTGCCCAGCCCACTGCCACTTAAGTGTGGCAATTATTCGGGCTATGTCGGTAACTTTGGTTCGCCTGCGGATCTCGTAGGGAAACTCCAAGCATAGCCCTCTCCATTGCCCTTTGGGTGACTTAAAAAGTACTTAGCAGTCGATTAATCGTATCTATTTTAAAGATACGTACCCTGGTAACGATCACCATGATGACGGCGGCATGTGGTCACCGGCCCGATCTGAAACAACCAATAAAACTTTATTATTCACCTTATAAGTACAAGAAGATCAGGTTATGGTCACCATAAAAATAATCTTCTAAACAGAGCCTCTCCTTTATTTTCTCTATCAGACTTCTTTAGCGTTGAGATTAGATATCATTTGGATTTTAATAAATTAGTAAGAATGTATCGTACGTGTAGAGGGGCTAAATAATGAGAACTGCACGGTTAAGGTACACTTGCCGAAGTCGGTCCGTGGATAAGTGGATCCCGGCTCTTGATCTTTGACAGTAGTTACGGGTAGTCAGAAGCCCGAAAGTCTGACAACCAGTCTGGTAAGGGGTATCGTATTACCCAGTAACTGGGTTGTGGAGGTCAGATAGGCAGTCGCTCCATGTATAATACTGGTATTCAGCTGTATCCAGTTTGACTGGAAGCCGACTCTATCACAGTTTATTTATTTAAAAACGGGGGGTATCACCATTATAATAACAATAATAATTCTACCAATATGTCATGCAAAACACTAATAGTGATTTCTCTGTCTAGCGTATATCGTTGTCTCTGTTTAGTTTCTTTTGCCCGACGTTGGCATTGGCTACTTAGAGACTTCTCCTCTGCTCCTGTCAAACCAGAAATATCTCATCAGGTGCAATGCACATGCACAATCGTGTCCACTTTGATAACGCATAGGTCATCAAACGAATTCAGTTACTGTCAATGACAGCATTTATACTCCTGATGACTTTCCTCCAGATGTGGTGTGGTGAGTAAGAACGTATATACAATACTCTTCTAAATTGCATGTAGGTACACCTATAAGTCTACAATGTATAACAAAAGGACAGTATCCATAACACTATTGTTTGATGTCCAGTAGTAGTAACTCGAGTGGCTCTCATTATTGTCATCAGATCGTAAACATACATTATCAATTGTGTTGCAAGTACTTGCAAATGACGCCAGATGTCTTTTAAATAGTAAATTCAAATGAATGAGAGAATCCTCAATGAGCTAAAGTTACCTATTACCTTATTATACCTGTATCCAATTGATCACGTGAAATTACGTCACGATATCACTATTGATGGGTGTTTCTTTAACTTCAAGGAAGTTAGTTAGTCACAGCTATTTATAGACTCTGTTTTTGTATCTAACTTATTAAATAATCCTTCACAGCAAATAATATTATAACATTAAGGTGGATCCGCAGCGGTAGCCCGCGAAATTCACGTTTTTTGCTATTTGCAGGTAATTGGTGCCGATTCCCTTGTTCACAAACTAAACTAAATTTAAGTTCAGTGCATCTTTTTCTTTCTATTTCATTAAGAAAAGGACAGAAGATACATTTTAGTTTAGTCCTGTCTAATTAATCAGCGCTTGACGTAAATTGACGTAATTTTAGTAGGTAAGTTTTTAATCTCGTGTAAACTTGTATGGAGTAGTGACAGGCGCAGATTAATTTGACAGGACTAAACTAAAATTTATCTTCTGTCCTTTTCTTAATGAAATAGAAAGAAAAGATGGACTGAAGTTATTTGTGAACAAGGGAATCGGCACCAGTGTCAGGTTGTATCTTAATTAAAATATGATTCGCGACTAATAACAGATATTTATTTACAGAATTATAATCATTAGAATCATTAATACATCTCTCTAAGTTAAATTATTTTGTTCACCGATTTCATGAAAAAGTAATTCAATAGAACAAATCTAACAGATACATTACTGAAAACTCCTCCTTTAAACCATCCTTTAAACAATTTCCACATTCCAGATATAAATGGCTCAAAAGACCAACAATTTACCTACAAAAGTAGGACGTTCGTTCAGAATGAATATAAACGTGAATGTTAAATATTGTTTTCCTCGTTATCTTTAAAATAAAAATAACCAGTGACTTTTGGTCTTTAAGTATAAATGTAAAACCAAGGTCGTTCTCCCACTGACTAAGATGGCGGCAACACTTCAATCTACTAAATGTAAATAATTGAGTCCTTTTTACACAGCTCCCACTTGATATATTAATACCAGTAATGATAAGATACCAGAATAAAGGTGATAGCTAGAAATAATAATAATATACATTAAGCACTACAGACTACAGATGAACTCAACAATTCATTCATTCACATAAAAAGAAAATACAGTGCTATAATAATTACAAATGTCAAGGGAAAAAGTAATTGCAGTAATATTGCAACCATTTCTGCAGTGAATTCTTTAATAACAGGAGCTGTGTAACTGGCACAAAAAATAAATGCAGTCGGACACAGCAAAGGGGACCAAACCTGTAATCAAAAACACCTTATCCTTATTTAGTAGTATATGAGTATTTTTGCTGGTCCTTCTTCAAAGGACCAACTTTTTGAAACCTTGCAATTAAATGCATGACATTTCTAGAATGACCTTTCATTTATTTTTTTATGTGTATCATCTTTCCTCTTGCTTTCTGTGGGAGTGATTTCGTGAAAAGGGACGGAAGTGATAGATAGCTTGAGCATGGAATAAGCAAGTACTTTTTAATATCATGGAATTAGTAAGTACTTTATAATAGCATGAAATTAGTGCGCGAATGGAATTAGTAAGTACTATATAGTACTAATCTACAGATAGAAGGGGTGAATTTCGACCAGTGGGCCAGTGGAAAAAATATTCGAATAAATATTTCAGTATTTAGCTTTTTTAATTCCGTAATTCCGAGGTTAATTTCTGTTGCTAATCAGTTGCTTATTACCAAGGTGAAATGTCAGATGTTACACATCATATGCGACTACTGTAGGGCTCGCTCATATTTTTTTTAGTTTTAAAAATAGCGGTTCAATCTTAAGCAAAAAGGCAGTTATTTAATTTACTAGAGACGTATAAATCGATCAGAATGCCAACTTTAAAAGAAGGCGCGTATTCTGATAATGGCGCTCCTACTACCTGAGCGTTCATAAAAGTAACACACATTAAATTCATTCAGTGACGAATGGGATTGTTTTTCGAAATGATCCTCCATTGTGTGATGCTGATTGTTGTTACAGACTTATTGAGTGCATTGTTCTATGTACTTGCGTTGCAGGCTCATTGAAGTGGAGGCTGTACTCGACCGGTTTAAAGTAGGGTAACGTAGGCAAGTTGAAGTGCTTATTTGTTAAGTCAGTTTGAAATGTTCTGAATGATTTACTGATAATAAAGCTCTTAATCTTACGAGATGGACGTTTATGGATATGAGCCTAAGTAATACGTTACTTAGGCTCATATCCATAAACGTCCATCAAACTTATTTTAGTTAAAATGCTGCTAACGTTCGTTTGTGACAGATAAGGATCTGTCACTTTGACATTTGAGTTTGTAAGAAAGTGACAAAACCTATTTTAACTAAAACAGACATGCTAAGTTTTATAAATAAGGGGATGTCTTTAAACTAGACTTATCTTTTATGAAATTAACTACGTTCCGATTATTTAATAAGATAAGTATGCATCAACTCAACGTAAAAGTTGCTTGTGTGCTTCAGAAACGCATAGTTACGTAAAGAAAATGTTCGCACAGGAATATTGCTAAAAGAATCAATTAACCAACAGATATATATTAACTTCTTTAAAAAGTAAGATACTCGTGAGTATTCGACTATGTAGATTGTAGGTACTTAAAAGCATTAAAAAAAGAATTAAAAAAAAAAAGAAAAGATTTTAGTGACTTTCAATTTCATTTCTCGTTTCTTGTGTTATTACCACGTTATAATCCTTCCACGGTTTTAAACAAAGTTCTAACTTTAACAATTAACAAGGATCCTCTAATTAATTAAAGCTTTTAAAGCCCTCACTTCTAAAAGCTTATTCAACCTCGTTCATAAAAAGGACTTTTGTTCAATTCCGGAGCTTTGTATGTGAAGCCCTGTAAATTAAGTGGTGTGGAACAACGGAGTCAATAGGGCTCGCAACGACAAACCTATCCTGGGTGATTGGAAACAATACGTTAGGGTTGCGTTGGTTGGGCAACACACAGGCAACGGAAGGAACACGGGTGGGTTTTAGTCAGTAAGAGTCTGACACACCCAGAGCTCCGTCCAGAGCGGGAGAAGTTATTTGATAATTTCCCACCCGAAAAAAAAGGGTTTCCTCACTCGACAGGACAGTTTAAGAAATTAAAGTTAGTCTAAGGTGCATCTGACTTTATTTCAGGGCTGAAATGACCGGAAACTGTAAAGGCTCCTACATACTGGCGCGACTTGTCGCGCGACGCGTCGCGACACAAAGGCACCACTTGTAGCGCTACACGCGGTGTCTTTGTGTAGCGTCGCGTCGCGCGACAAGTCGCGCCAGTATGTAGGAGCCTTTAGCCATGACTGATTTCTATAGGAAAAAAGGTGATGAAGGACCAGTCTAGTTGGTAACTGATTAATCTCTACAATAGTATTGAGGTTTCCTTCAACTTAAGCGTTAATGAAAAACTTGAATTAAGGTTAGAGCATCTTAAATTCAAGTTTTTCATTCAAATCTGCTTAAAACTGTAAGTCAATATTATAGACAAACTTGAGAAAGCTATGAAATTCATATTTTTAATCACCGAGGCAAGCTAGTATATCTAATAAAGTTGAAAGGATTGGATATACAGCAGGGTTGGTAAGGTCTGTTCCAAAAGTATCTAATCAAAGTGTAAACAAATCCTGCTCAGCACCCTAATTGCGTCACACAGTTTGAATCACAATCCGAGAGTTTTGAAGGATATTGCTAATCCATTGCTTCGTATGTTTGAAAAATTCGTGTGCTCAACAACGTAAATAACGCAATGGACGTGGGTGAACTGTCAAAATGAAACCAATTGCAAACAATTGTAATTGTATGTGTGCTACGCAATTGCCCCGAACGTTAAATACTTACGCAATCACTCACATTTTTCTTTAATTTTTCGAACAATTATTGTTTGAATTACATTATTTAATTGTAACTGAAAAATCATTCACCGAAAATTTTGATTATAAAATTAACCTTGTCAAATAAAAAACATCTTTTTAGTGACTTAAAATTAGAATTTCGGGTTTAAGTATACAAATAATATAATTAAAGCACTTTTGTTCTTCAGATACTTTTGAAACAGACTATACATACTGACAATCTGGACGCTCACTAGGAGACTTCTTTTTTGTGTTTGACACAGTCAACATAAAATGTTGTATTTTAAGTTCCATTTTGAAACATAAGTCCATGATTAATATGATGTATTTATTGAAGCAATGTTTTTAAACGAGGTAACCCTAATCGCAGCAGGTGTGAAGTGGTCCATTGTTCAGTTATTAGTATGCCGCATTGTTAACAGCGCCTTATGAAAATGCATTCAGTTTTATGCCTTTTAATTTTAGAGGCGTTCCTTGGTCCTAGACGAGGTAGACTGAACGGAACGGATGGTTGAATATTGAGAGTAGGAAACGGATTTTATTGTTTTTAATAACTTCTAGCCGAGTCTGGCCTTTAGGCGAAGGTGAGACAAGAAAATTGATATATTTTCCAACAGGTGTACTAACCTGATTAGGTTTAGAGGTCTCTGTTTAGAGTTGGTTAGGTTAGATTTAACCTAATCAACTCTAAACAGAGATGTAGTTGAAACTACTCGGTGATTCCTTATGTCTATATTCAAGCTGTTGTCAAATCTTATGACAAAGCGATTTCATCCAGTGTTTTTTTCGGTCGTCAATAATAATAACAGAGACAGAGAGACATGGTAGCAGATATACTGATCTAGTTTTGCCACACTTTGAATAACTTTTTTCTACCTTCAAAATATAAATTAAATCAACAACAGTTAGCTAACTCGTAGCCTGGTGATTTATGCCCAATTTACTGATGCAATTCGATTTCTCCGTGTAGTAATTGCGAGTTGCAACCTCTTTACAAAGAATTTATTGTAACATATTCACATATAAAGACGTGTGCAACATTACTTAGTTTTAAATCGATCAATTTCAATGCGTATTGAGAAAATGCTGCATTTATATAACTACAAACATGGACTAGAAAAACTTATTACAAAAAACAACTGACTTCCATAAAAACACTCATCTGCCTAGCCTTTTCCCAACTATGTTGGGGTCGGCTACCAATCTTACCGGATACAGCTGAATACCAGTACTTTATTTACATGGAGCGACTGCCTATCTGACCTCAACAACCCAGTTACTGGGTAACACGATACCCCTTGGTAAGACTGGTTGTCAGACTTTCGAGCTTCTGACGACCCGTAACGACTGTCAAAGATCTATAAATGACAGCGTGCTTCCATAAAAACACTACATAGTGGAAAATTACTTTAATTTCGAAAGTCGGTGTCTTTAGATCTGTATTTTAGTTTTTTTCCACCGATTAAGTAGTTCCGGTGGCCATCTGTGGTCTTCATCATCAGTTTCACTTCACCAAATGGTGCTTTCCGAGGGCAAATGCACGAGTAACGATAAAAAATACCCAAATCGCTATAGGTGTGCCCATAAATTTGAGGATTTCCCTCGGATCCCCTTCATCACATTCTGACTTGACGGTGAGCATAATGTAAATAAAAACATATAACCTCTTCCTTTTTGGAAAGTAAAAATAAATAGTTAACATACACAACTGTCTCAATGTATTTAGAGTCAGTAAAATAATTAAAATAAACTATTAACACTACATAACTAACACTACTATTAACATTACTATTAGCTTAAATTATCCGTAGGAGTAGTTTCAAACCACAAATATTATTCTTTGACAATGGGAAAGTCAACTGTCAAAATGGCGCTGTCGTAGTTAGCTAGTTTCCAAAACAAGCTAATAATACAAGGCCTGAGGTGGTTTTGTTTTATTTTTCGTTGTTGTGTTCTAAAATACTCCGAAATTGGAGTCCCTGATTTTCCGAAAGACCTTCAAAATTAAAATATTGTGGTTTTAAAGTTATCCGTAGGGACCAGCTATGGTCACGCCATCTAAAATTAGCTTTGACCGACCTTCCCTATTATTGTATGAAATGCCTATAACACGGCGTATATTTCGTGTTTTTTTTTTAATCCCTGTCTGCTAGGGGCCTTAGGGCAGCTTTTAGGCGCATTTTAGAAATAACTTTTATAACACAAGCAGATCCATTAGGTTAAAATAAAACCATTTGCTATAAGTAAGATGAACCCAAGAGTTACTTAATTACAGAAAATGAAATGATGCTGTCCAGTCTTGGTCTTACTTTGACAATAAGACCAAAACTATCAAATGTGAATAACATTTACAAAATTAAAAACTGCTTCTGAACACAACAAAACAAAACTATAGTTTGCAATGAAAGAATTCAAAATTTGTTTATTTGCGGTAAACATGACAGAAAGAAGGAACACAAATACAAAAAAGAACAAGTTGGGGGGAAATATGCGTTACATCCACGCAAAACGGCCATCGCTCAGCATAATGCTGCGACTCTATGCGAAATGCAGCCCCAGCGCTGGTTTGCAGCGACAGCCGGCGCTGACGTTGTATTGGAAATATTAATAAAATTCTACTAGCAAAAGGACAAAAGGCAAAAAGGTCAAACCTATTCTTATTTGATCAGAAAGTACAGTTACGTGTATAGGGATAAACCGCCAAATGCGGTACATATTGCTATAACAATCAAATTGGAAAACCACCGCGGAAATAGGTAGGTACCTAAATTCAAACCAACCAACCGCGAGAAAACATCTATTTACACAGCAAACACGTCTCATATGTCTTAATAACAGCGCCTTAAAAGATTTAAGATGACTTTATAATACGCGGATCGTGCTCCACTCCGGCGCAGCTTATTAAGGTGCGTGCGCTCATGTCCCAGCATAATAGTACGACCACTCTGTAGGTGCATGAATAAAAGGACCAGTCTATGCAATCAGTGAATCATGATTCATTCCTATGAGTCGGAGCAGCTGTTACCTCTTCGTCATTCATTTGAATGGAATGGGTAGCATAATCAGCCTATAATGTTCTGCCGGGTCGCGGTAAGGTAGTAAAGGGTCACCGAGGCCCATGGCAACACAGGCAACGGAAGGAATACGGGTGGGTTTTAGTCAGTAAGAGTCTGACACACCCTCCCGCTCCGCCCAGAGCGGGAGAAGTTATTAAAGGCCTATAATGTTCCCACTGCTGGGACACAGGCACTGTAATCACGGCTGTAATCTACCACGCGGGCCCAGTGTGGGATGGAAGATGTCACATGTATTCGAATGTTTGGTTCTAGAACATGCCGGTTTCCTCACGATGTTTTCCTTCACCGTTTTGAGAGCAGTGGTGATGAAATTATTCACACAAAGTGTCTGCCTCGGTTCGAACCCTCGACCTACAATTCGTAAGTCAGGGCCGTTACCACTGGGCCACCACTGCTCACTGCAATGGGTATGGGTAAATCACATTTACTCTATACGAGTAGTTAGATACAGCGCAGATTGCTAGGGACCGGTGATTAATTAAAAATGCTGTGTATGTTATTGAAAAGGTGGTGTAGGTATTGATAGTCGAGAATCCATACCGATATTATAAATGCGGAAGTAACTGTTTGTCAGTCTGTTTGTCTGTTACGTTTTCACACCTTTTTTTTTTTTGGGTGGGTAATCGTAAAATAACTTCTCCCGCTCCGGGCGGAGCGGGAGGGTGTGTCAGACTCTTACTGAATAAAACCCACCCGTATTCGTTCCTGTTGCCTGTGTTGCGGGGGCCTCGGTGACCCATTAGTTCTATGACGTGTAAAAGTTATTCTCATATCCTATTTACAGAATAAACAATTTCATTTCATTTCAGTATCTTCCCGCGACCCCGGCACGTTTTCACACCTTAAGGCACAAATATATGATTTTAGTGACTTTTAAATCTGTTATTACACCTTCAAATAATGCAAGTAAGCTATGCAAAAAATGTATGTTCAACTAGAACGCGTATACTTACATCAATTCTATATATTATGAATATTTAAGTACATAAACATAGCATCGCGCCTTGTTTCCCAGAAGGTTTGGGCAGAGGTGTACTTGTAGTACACCCACATTTCGCCAGTTAAGTACCATGTAATAGGGGGTGAGCCTATTGCCATCATCCGGGCTCAAATCCAGACTCCAGGATGCTACTGAGAAATTCCAGATAGAAAAACCCAATACAACTTTTGCCCGACCCGGGATTCGAACCCGCTCCGCAATAGTGCTGGCAACCACTAGACGGACGAGGTAGTATAGCAGACTAACGAGGGAATATTCAAGTATTGTAGTAAAACACTTTATGGAATAAATTCAGGAAGTAATGTGTACCCAAAGCATAAAAAACGATATTACTTTTAAACTACTTAAGATATTTCTTGTTTTTTTTTTGTATGAACAGACTATTTTATTATCTGTGACTTTTTTTAAATATTCATATTTTCATTGCTATAAATATAATAATATAATAAACATATATGTTTATTTCCTTTAAAACCGAACGGCAGCGCGGCGTAAGCGGTACGCGCATTTGTACGGCCAAGATCAACGGCGTATACCCGACCCTTAACGGCTGAACGACACACAGGCAAACCATGACCTAGGTTAAGATATAGGATACTTTTTATCCCGGTTGTACCTACGTTCCCGTGGGATAAATTCCGACCACCATTGCGTACGGCACGGGTAAAGCCGAGGGCAAAAGCTAAGAGCTTATAAAATATACACACACTTAACTAGAGCTTAGTTGTTGTCTTGGACCTTGGTACACTTGTCTGTTTCGTACTATCGCTAAAAAAGCCCGCAGTGCTTATAAATGTTATAATAATCACTTGTTTTGTAAGCAAAACTTTTGACAGAAGTGCACGTTACGAAAAAAATTGCTTTGTGAGGAGCGCTTCGAGCTTACGACAATTTTATTGATTCTATAGGAAGTGGTAGAGGGTGGGCGTTTTGGGGGACTGACTTATGTAATTTTGACGTTCGAAAAGTGCGGATTCTCAGCCTAATTTGAATAAATGACTTTTGATTTTGATGATCGTTGTTTGTACTTCGCCTACTGCTTCTTGTTTAGAAGCGCAAGCGCACGTGTAAGTGACCGGCGGAACTAAACGGCGGAAGTCCTTTATCTGTGGGGCGTTCATCTCGCGCACAATACGGAGCGACGCTAAGCTACTATTGATGCTGTGGATTATTTGGTAAACTAGATCATGGGTTCAAGGTAGTACTTTGTTGGTTTTTATAATGTGTTGGTTCTTTTCATCAGATTTAGAAAATATTTATTAAATACCCTTAACATTGTGAAACAACGTGTTTACCGTCCGAAAACACAATCAATGAGATGCGTTAAAAGCTGGCCAAGTGCGTGTCGGGAATTTATCCCAAGAACAAACTTAACATTGTATTTAAAAAACATGTTCTCTGATACATTCCAACTGCAAATGTAAGTTTGTACGCACATAATTGAGAGATTTACCATGTTATTGTAAGACCTTAGCGTTCTTTTAGGTTTTCCAGTAATCTATAAGTATAGAACTACTCTCTGCATTTTTTTTAAATATTTTAGGCTCAGAAATTTCAGATATAAGTAAGGAGGAAATGGCAAATTTTCATCTATTTTATTTAATAACTTTAAAAAAATGTTTTTAAATTATAAAAAAATATTTATATTTCAAATCCTCATAAGAAATCCTTTCCTTTGATACATCACACTTACATACTTACTTACTTACTTTGGTGTATACTTTTGGGGGGAAAACTTGTACCGTACCAAAAAATAACCACATATTCAAAATTAATTTATTTACGTTACACGTTCGTGTTTGAGTCACAGAAATTCATAATTATGTGTACAAAACAACTTAATCGGTCCAGTGGATTCGGAGTAAATCGGCTGTGATCGACGGACGAGTGATCCTATAAGAGTTCCATTTTTGTCCTTTTGAAGTATGGAACCCTAAAAACGATCTATATTTTATGAATATAATATATATTACACCACCGTTTATCCGGCTGTTACATGATAAACTACTGTGGTAGTACCTACCTAGCTACGTTAACACTGCAATCCAACAGGAATCACACAAATCACATAGCATCACATCCTAGAACTCCGTACATTTACTTCACAGATACTTCAGTAAACTAGAATCCAGTTATCGTAGTCTTCTCAGAAACTATAGTAAAATACTCGTGTGACATGCGGGTACCATATTTGTCACGTAAGCGAGACAGCCCGCTATGTAACGGAAAGGGGACGCAAGTGATCTCAGATAGCGACTGCGAGTGCGTTTTACGTATGTGTACTAACAGCAGAACAATTCAGTGGGTAGGTAAACAAAGAACGGCCATACAAGTTATCCATAGGTTTACAAGATTTTTAATTCAAGCATTTACGTTTCGGACTTTTTAACCGACTTAATTTGGAGGTGTGTGTAAATTAGTCTATTTCTTAAGAAACTACGACAAAAATAGTTGCGCAAACTTAGTTAAGACGCTGACAACACCTAAACCGCGGTCACTCTCAGATTGCATAGAAAAGAAAGAGACGCGCGATGACACAACGCTTGTAATTTATTGCAAAATATGAACCAATTCTCTATTTACTCAAAATTGAGTTGAGTAATCGAAAATAAAATACAACCAAGTTCTGCATTCAAATAAGACGTTCTTGTTATTAATTAAATACGTAACGTATCTTGATATTTAATGCAGATATGTTTGATTAGAACTCAAGGTAAGAGGTTAGTTTAACGTTAGTTTTGTATAGAGATTTTTTTTTCAAAACGTGTTTTGGTAACAACCAAGTTCTGGGAAATATGTTCAAAATCAACATATATTTTTTCCGCTACCACAAACTATTTTTTTTCTTAAGAGAAGCCTATTTTGGTCAATTGGGTCTTGTCAGCGCCTTAAACATTGATAGTTTCCCATGTAAATAGACAATTATTTACGCGGTAAACTTTACGAGCAAAGCTTTTTTTTTTTTTTGTTTAATATATACATAGTTACCTGCATATTTTTCTCTATTGCTTACCATACTGCTGATATCAGTAGATAGCGTTTGATTGCCAATAAATTATATGAAAACTCAAGTGTTCTGTCAATAGATAGATGAATAAACTTGCATCGATTGTTACCAGGCCGACTGTTTGCAGCGCTTGCGCAGAAATATCAAGTATATATCGCACGCTGAGAATGAAAGTGAATCAAGTCGAAATTGAACTGATTGAACAAGAACTGTTTGCGTCCCTTTCATTCCGGCGCAGGGAGAGTGAAATGCTCAAAGACAAAGGGACCGAAAATACCTCTATCCCTCTCAGACCATAAACGGGCTGTTTTTTAATATAAGTCTGATAGAGTGTACTTTTTGAGTCATTTTGTATATTTAACTCATTTTACTAAAATTGTGAGATAGGTCACTTTCGTTCTCAGCGTGCGATATACATATTGATTATGACCACTGATAAAGTTTGTAATAAACCCTTTAAAATTAACTTATTTTACATAATTTACATACGTTAATTGCAATCAAGTAATTGGATTAATTACTAAAAGAACCAAAAAAATATATATATTCTACGGATATTACAAACACGGTTTAGTCTCGTTTCTCGAATTATTTTGCCTGTCAAATGAACAAATTAGAAAATTATGTACACATGAAATGTATCTGTTTTTTTCCACACTTAAATCATAGTAGAACATTCCAATGTTAATTATGAATACTTATTCGTAATCGTTCGACATAGCCTCGTAAGGCCCAACCCAAATTTAGGTCGATATATATTTTTATGATTAGATATATAATTTAAATGATTTTAAATAGTGTCTCGGGCCGGAGTGTCAAAATTTTTTTGTCATTAAATTAGGTCGTTGGGCCTTACGAGGATATACCTAAAGTCGTTTTTTTGTAACTGTGCTGAAATTTCGCCGTCTCATAGACACCGTAGCAACTAGCAATGACTAGCTCACTCTATAGATAGGTACTTATAGTAACACATACGTAGGTATTTGTAGTACTTTACATTGCATACCTATCTATACGTTATTTTGAGCTAACTGCACTGCATGTAAGTGTGTCAAACACGATGAAGTTTAAAACGCATTGTCATGTCTCTCCAACGATGTCTTTTAGATGTAGGTAACGTATTCAACAGGTCGTAAAGTTGTAACTGTAAGTCATAATTTTATGGGCATCAGTCATTAAACAGTAAGATAATTTGTCTTTTATTACTTGATAATCGAGACTAAACAATGCAAAAGTAACTGTAGATTCCTTGGAAGATCGTAGACGCCGCGTAGCAGCCTAACACCGATAGCGTAGTAACCATTTTTTTTTTATTATTTAGCATAGTACTGTAGTGTGGGGGACGTGCTACACTAAATAAATAATATTCCCTTTTTTAAACTGTTTATACGAGTATATTTATCTTTTTATAATACAATACACATTCGTTTGTTTTCATTCAAGACTGTCTCTAAGACAATTCATCATTTTTAATTTATATTCCGATTTTAAATATATGTTTACATTAAGTTGCCAGTGTCAACTAGCGGCGAGGATAATGCATTATCATAGAACCTTTACAGTACCTAGCAATAATATCATAATTAAAAATACTATACGCTAAATGACTAACTAACTGTCCCATTTCTTATTTTCTACATAGTTCTTTAGAAGAACAATATCATCAAGAAACATACTTAATTGCTGAAATAGAGTTTACTAAGAATTAATTTTTGGTAGATTTTCAAACTTTAATGCAGTGCTTTACGAGCTTTAGAAACAAAACATATCGTAATAATGTTCTTGTAGCTGAAATGCCCGTAGTAAACTGCAGCTATGGCATGCGGCACGCTACGGTTCAGTGCGGGTCGAAATGCGTCCGCGACTGTACTGCCATCTGCGTGTGCACGTTGAAGTGATGCCTGTTTGTTTTCCATTAGATTAGATGCTGGGTTTGCTTGTCAAGTTGCAGGTTGTATTCCTTGCTTTCCGATTACGGAATCTCTATCCCCTGTTATGGGGATTAATTCACAAAGCGACGTAAGACTCCTGGATCTGGACTGCGTCATTGCTGCATTCAAATTATGTTTGGACAGAAGACTGATAGGTTAGTTTTAACTGAACCTACCAATTTAATCGATTAGAGGATAAGATAAAATTCAACTTTTTAGTAAAGTAATAAATTGGATATCAGTAACAAGTTCTATCGGTGCTCTATAATGGTAGAAGTTTTTATTGGCAGTCACTGTAGATTTTGACATGGTTAAATTACTTCTTGAAGTTAGACAACAGTTTTATAGAGGTACCAGGTAGAGTCATAAAAACGCATTATTAACGATATCTTAATTTTTTATAGGTTCTATTGTATTGTAGATAATAGACACTGCCTAAAAAGCAAAGTAGGTATTGAAGATGTACGTGGCAATCAAGTTATTGGCAGGCAGTGGTCTCACCTGTAACGTACATCTAATGTACAAAAGAACTGTCACTTGTTCAAAATTATTTATGCACAATACTTACGCATAAAGCGTGGTTCACGACTGTTCAAGTCGATATGACATGACTTTACAAACGTAGGGCGTACCGTGTATTGTAAAGCAGTTACTATAGTTAGCTGTATGAATGTATGTGCGTGATGTTTACCTTTGTGCCTGTGTGGGCACTCCTCGCCTCGCGGGAGGGCCGTGACCCGCCACCTGCTGGTCGCGGGTGAGCGCTCCCGCCGTTGTAAACCTACTTTATTAAATACTACATACCAAGTATACGTTAAAATCATGTGTACAACTAGCTTTGTAGCGGGCGACGACCTAGAAAGGCTAGAGTAGGAAGTTTGAATGTAATGCGAGAATGAACGATGAATCGAAGAATTGGACGTCCCAAATGCGTTTTGGGGAGAAATTGGCCAAGGCTAAAACATTAAGTACCTACCTATTTGTGAAAATTGTGATTGAATATAGAAGGAACCTACTTAGTAATTGGGTTCATATTGCTTCTAATTGGTAATGCAGGGAAGGAACCGGTGTAAAGTGTGCATGTACTCAATAAACACACAATGGGTGCAGTATGATTATTTTCACAGAGCTTAGAAACGCTAGCTATCAGCTCAACTAAATTCTCCTTATTAGTTGTACTTCAATACAAGAGAAAACTGTTGATAGAGACAAAATCCGTAAAAATAAGTTAGTTCACCACTAAGGAAATCTTAGTCTTGAATGAAATTGAAACAATGATTACAACATTCATTGTTTTACCCAACTATGAACCAGCTAATGAAATATGTCCCACAAATCCAAATCTGTAACAAACAAAACTGGAAAACCGAAAGTAAAACCCAGTTACGTATCGAAAACAACAGAACCAATCTACCAATTACGATTACAAGTGCGTTAGTAGTTGCGTAGCTGTCGCAAAAGTGTCGTTATTATGTAAACAGCGATGTTTGTGCATTCAGTCGGCGGGAGGCGGTCGCATTCACACGCGACTGGCCACCGCTTCCTGTCGCCGCCTCTAGGAAACGTGCTCATTCATGCGGCGCTTGCGATCATGGCGATCGGCGGCAACAGCCGATCGGAGCCGAACCCCCTTGGTGCGTTATGATGACGTGCCGTTCTGTTAATCATTGGCTGACCAAGTCAAATGTCGATTAGAGAACGGTTGGCTAGGTTAGGAGAACGGTTGGGGTGTTTTCTTTTATCGGGAGCATTTCGTAGAGACACTAACTTTGTATGTCTTCTAAACAAATTAGTTAGCTTTAGAATTTAGATTTGAGATTAAGGAATTAGCGACTTATACAAAATCCCCATAGCAACAAAATAACACAGAAAAATAATGCATTGTCTTCGAACCTGAACCAACATGAAAAATTTCAACTCCGTAGTATAAGAGAAAGTGGTTTTAATTCAGCTTGCAAGCTTGCAGCTTGCAAAACCCATACATACTAACTAACAAGGCAAGTTAAAAAAGCTAGTAAAAAGGCCCAAGCTGAAGAATTAATAAGTAGCTATGCTGTGACAGCCAGACTGTTGCACCAGAAGAGTTTAGTTTACCATTTTGGTACGGAACCCCAAAACTGTTCAGTTGTGAGAAGGTGATTACGACGATCGACCATTTAAATTAAGAGTAAATTCCAGCGTACAATGCTTAACGACAAAGACTGTCAAGTCTGGGGTTTTTTGAGCAAACATCTGGCAAATAATTAAGACCATCGTTTTATTAAAACAGAGTCTAATATTGTTGCCTACATAATAACTTCATAAATTCTTATGGTGCTAATTTGGACTCAGCTTCCTTTCAAAATCGAAAAACCGATAACCGATCGTTTGTTAAACTAACTGTAGAAATAATAATTAAATATGAAATTCTACACTTCGCAACTGTGCTTACATTTGCCATATTTTAACTTCCTAAATTTTAGAAATTTTTCGTAAAACGATACGTTAACAAACTTGATCAGGCGTAGACTATAAAAAAATATTTCAAAATAACATTTTGTTCTAGTTTCCAAACTTATGCGAAATGCAGGATGTTATTAAACAAATTAATGTACCAAAGAAGAATGTAATATTTATGTAAATCTCGTAGAACTATGTTTGCGATCTCATCAAAGTGATTTTTATCGATATCGTAAAATATTTAGTGAAATGAGAAAGTTTTTAATCGCACATTTGTCGTTATTTTATAAAATCCATTAATTATAAACTAAGCTTTTCAGCAATATTACCTTAAAAAATATAACTAAGTACTTATAATTTAAATAGGCACGATGATAACCCAAATTTTTTGAAATCTTATCATCTCGCATGATATGAGAATCTTTTAAAACTACGCAGGAACTTAAGAACACAATAATGATCCTAATTTGCATAGTCTCATGTTTATCAAGATAACAGAGTGATGATGACAGAACAAAAAAATTATACTAAAGCACTGCAGAAAAGTGGTAAGATAGTAAATTCTACTAAAGCCTGCACAAAAATGATATGAAAGTAAAATCTACTAAAGCACTGCACAAAAATGATAAGAAAGTAAATTCTACTAAAGCACTGTAAAAATTATAAGAAAGTAAATTCTACTAAAGCACTGTAAAAATTATAAGAAAACAAATTCTATTAAAGCACTGCAGAAAAATGATAAGAAAGTAAATTCTACTAAAGCACTGCAGAAAAATGATAAGAAAGTAAATTCTACTAAAGTACTGCAGAAAAATTATAAGAAAACAAATTCTAATAAAGCACTGCAGAAAAATGACGAGGTAAATTCTACTAAAGCACAGCAGAAAAATGATAAGAGAGTAAATTCTACTAAAGCACTGCAGAAAAATGACAGGAAATTAAATTCTACTAAAGCACTGTAGAAAAATTGCTTAGAGTAGTTATTGTCATAATTTACAAACAATTGCTCAATCTGTTAAAAAAATATGGAGAAGAAGTCAGTGACAATGCCCATTGTCCTGAATTGAATCAACATGGCACAGTTGGAGAAAATTAAATAACAAAACTAAAGAAACGGAGGATAATTGAAAGGCGATACATAAATGTTAACGTAGGTTAAGTAAACTGTACCTATACCTATAGTTTTCAGAATCTTAATTTATATAAACTCTAATGTTTAATTTGCTAAACTAAAATAACATCTGCGATCGACCATTTTTTTAAACAAAACAAATTATTAGAAACAACACGACAACAGTGAAGGCCCTCCTGCAGAGAATGATTCAAAGGTCCTTGGAGAGAGTCACTCGGGAACTAAATTATATACTGGGTTATTTTTATGTCGACACCAAATGTCATTTTAGTCTAGCAAATTAAAAATCTAATTATAGACAATGTCTACCTCCTAGGCCGCAACTTCGATAAATAAGGTTTAATATATATGCGTCACGCCACCTTACACATTTTTTTTTAAATATCGACTATGAGAATCAATTATTTGTAACCGAATTTACTCATTGACATAAACTCTGTTTGCTAATTGCCTAAATCTCTTCACTCCATCAAACCATTTTCTTTCCTCGTCCTCCTAACCTCCTAATCTTAGATGAGATCAAGAAAGGGTTTTGTTTTCTCCAATACTGAATTATAGCTGCTTTACAGTGCCCTCGTCAGTTTGTCTGCCTTTGCACATCTATATGCGTTGTCCAATTCCCCAGTCCAGCCCAGTCTATCTTTAATTGAACTTAAGTAAGCTTTTAAGCACCCATTGTCGGCTTGGGATTTAAAAGTTACTACATTTTAATAACAATCTCAACTGTTTTAAGGCGAAGATATTTATGATACTTTGTATATGACTTTTAAATCTGTTATTACGCCTTCAAATAATGCAAGTAAGTTATGCAAAAAATATATGTTATACTAGAACGCTTACACATCAATTTATATATGTGAACATTTAAGTATTGTAATAAAATACTTCATGAAATTAATTCAGGAAGTAATATCTACCCAAAGCATAAAAAACGATATTACTTACAAACTACTTAGGATATTTTCATGTTTTTTTTTTTTTGTATTAAATGATTATTTTATCCTCCCTCTCACAGACAGGAGGCCTGTGTCCCAGTAGTGGAAACATTATATGCTGATTATGTGATTCTTTTATTATTCTATCTCTGATTGTTTCAAATATTCATATTTTCGTTACTTAAAATAAATATATACATTACTTATATATATTTCCCTATTAAACCGAACGGCGTGACGGTGCGGCGTGAACGCGACGCGCATTTACAAGTATGGCCAAGGTGTATGACGAACCTTAAATAAAGAGTTTTCGTACACTAGTTTTACTCAGAACTAGATCAAGCAACTCACGTGCGTAAAACTAATGTTATTCATTATTGTCAGCGAATAATCGCGTGCTGCTTATGTGAATGATTTCCATGTATTCGTGATCTAGTATCATCATCGATCATGCTTTCAGTCATCGAGATAAAAGTCTCGATTCATTCTTCGTATCTAGTCTGTCTCAGAATTTACCGGTAGATTCTATCGGATTTAAAAGTAATGGGAGATTATGTAGCCTGTAGGGATTCATACTCGTAATTACTAAAACCATTAAAAACAGTTTGTTGGTTGTTGCCAACATCGACCGATCGCAAAACACAAAATCAAAATGCGACCCGCATCTCCAAAAAAAGAACGCCGCATGTTGATCAGATAAGTAGCCGAACTTCACTTTTTAATCGGCGCGGGCGCATAGGAAAGTGCTTGATATGCGACACAATGGCCGCGCAGCGCCGCGCCACACCGTTTGTATACGACGCACATCATTTGACCCACATTCTTACGAAGTCGCGTTCAAAAATCTCTTGAATATAATTGGATGTTTTTCTCAACAAGTTCACCGACTTTACGACCGGAACCGCGGGAGACATACTTTGTTTTGTAAGCAAGACTTGTTTACAAATCAGGCATTACTTAATCCTTATTTTTTTCACTTACTCTCACTTTCATTTGAACGTGGTTAACATATTAAAATGTGGAATAATTTGTGCTGATTTGGTAGGCTTTACTTTTCAGGTAAAGAACTTTTTACTTGCACACATGCAATCATGCAATATATTTCTACATTATTCGCAACTACCCGATTGCACAGAACATCGAAGCGTGAAAACATTTCGAAGGAATAACTATTGTTAGCACGTCAGTCACTCAGACGCACAACGATGGCAATTTACTAACGACAAAGATACATAGTTACAAGTCACTACACTGTATCATCTTCACTGCGAACATTTCTTATCGCCTCGTAAAATAAAGAGAATGGTTTGTGTCAACAACGGCGCAACGTGACTGTGGAGCATCAGCGACGCATCACTGGCGTGTCACAGCTGACCAGCCTGGTATGTCCTCCCTGCCCCCCGCACCAGTTCTCATGACAGGTGACGATGCAGGGTTACGCACTGAAAGTGAAGGTCTTGTTATATTGGCGGATCATATGCAGACGAGACGAGCTAATTATCGCTTAAGAATGTCACTGTGTAAGCTCACTGCAGAATGTTCGTGATGCCCTCATAAAATATTGAAGAAAGAAGAGAGTATTTTGTCACAAATATTGAGCACGACTCACAATAATTTCACATGACTGTGAAAAGAAACGACGACTCTAAAAACTTGTTTGAAAAAGCCATGAAGCTAAATGATTAGCTCATCCCTCTTATGGATCAGCTCAATGTGCACTGTTAATTTATGTGTTGTGGAACATCCTGTTGACTGAGTTTCTGAGTTATTATGATCCTGTAAATGTTTTTCATTCTGTTCCTTTAGAAACAGATGTGATCCTACCGGGGGCTATAAATGCAATATATGGCTTAATAGCCATTTATTTTGCCATTTATCTCGGAGGAGGTTTTTATTGCCTCCCGTATAAAGCCATACATGGACATGGCAACGACCATGCCAACGACAGGAATACGGGTGTGTTTGAGTCAGTAAGAGTCTGACACACCCTCCCGCTCCGCCCAGAGCGGGAGAAATTATTTGATGATTTCCCAACCAAAAAAAATATATATATGGACATAGACGACGGCGATTCATTTATGTCTGATGATATCTTCAAAGTTTAAAAAGAAAATAAACAGTACCGACATGAGTCCAATTTTTACCAAGTTAGATTCTTCATTTACAAGAGATAGATCGATAGAATACTCTTTATTATATGCAGCATATAAATGATGAGGGTAAGAGTATTAATCTCATATAACATTTTAAAGATAATATGAATGTGTCAATGACAGTATACATGCTCCTGGTTCAGAACCGGTGTGTGAATGCGCGACTTTGGAATCAGCTTATCGATTACTGCATTAGGTGGTTATTGAGCAGCACAGTTTTACGGCTTCTTGTGACTTCGTATTACACCAATAATAAAAATTACATAATGTACTTACTTGGCATAACATAATATTGTTGCTGAGATTTTAAACGTAATCGTAGTAAGTCAACATCAGCAGAATAGTTTTGTTGAAAATCCTTATAAGGTTAAATTCTCTTGCGTTTTTTGCAATTTGCAAGTCAGTATCTTGATCAAAATATGATTCGCGCCCATAACAAATATGTATTATTCGATAAAAAACTTTTCCATAAGTGAATGAATTTCATGGGCTACCACTGCGGATCCGCCTTAAGACGCTGACAACACCTTAACCGCGGTCATTGTCAGATTGCATAGAAAAGAAAGAGAAGCAGGATAACGCAACGCTTGTAATTTATTGCAAAATATGAAGCAATTATCTATTTACTCAAAACTGAGTTGAGTAATCGAAAATAAAAAACAACTAAGTTCTGCATTCAAATAAGACGTTCTTGTTATTTATTAAATACGTAACGTATGTTGATATTTAATACAGATGTTTTGGTGTAGAACTCAAGATAAGAGGTTAGTTTAACGTTAGTTTGTATCGAGATTTTTTTTCAAAACGTGTTTTGTTTTGGTGACAACCAAGTTCTGGGAAATGTGTTCCAAATTAACATATATTTTTTTGCGCTACCACAAACTATACAGAGGGGGCCCAAGTGTGCGTCTCCTTTTTAAGGAAATCTCTCGCCGATTGATCGACACTTCACGTAACCAGAGGGCTGGCTCGTTCTTTGGCCAAAGAATTAGCATTGCCATTCAACGTGGCAATGCTGCCAGTCTTCTGGGCACGTTTCCGGATGACAGCGATGCGGACGAATACTTTGACGCCTAAGTGTCCTTTTGTTTTTTATATTAATTTATACAGATTTGGAATTTATTTTTCTTAAGAAAAGCCTATTTTGGTCAATTGGGTCCTTGTCAGCGCCTTAAGATTGAAGAAAATAACCAAAAATATGTTACCCTTACCATATACACACACACATTATATACATATAACCATAGTCTATAAGTTTTTCAAGAAATACTTATATAGATCTGACTTACTTAAACATAGCATTTAATAAGTATGATAGAAGAGGCTTAAAACAAATGAGGACCTTAATGCTGGTCCAAAAATACACGGGCAGAACAAACGATAAACCCAAAAAACAATGGCAGAAATATAAGAAAGAATTTCGCAGGACAATACAAGTCGAATTAAATGAAAACTTCAGATCCAAGTCACGTCGAGACGACGCGGTTAACGAAACAAATGTTGGTCCTATCGTCCTGCGACTGGCGACGGCGACTGGTGTTCCAGTGAAAGTCGCCACAAGACAAAAACCACCTAACGATGCCAGTCGCGTTCTGTGCTCTGTTTGTAAATTAGGACATTTCCAAATGGCATTCCTGCAGGTACGAGGGGCGGCTACTGTTTCCTGTGGAGAGTGCCGAACTATCCAATGTTTTATTCAAGGCTTTCTAAAGGTGATAGAATTTTGAATTGGGTCAACGTCAACGTATGCTGCCTTCGTTGCATTTCATAGTTCATGGTATATGATTAGGCATACACGGAGTTTAGTTCTGTTGTGAAAGAGTAGTAAAAGATTCAGGTGAATTGCCACAAAAACCTTATCAATTTGTAGGGCCTATCTCTAAATTACATTTTCGGGAACCGTTGACGAAAACCCATCAGCACGGTCTTTAAAAGGATCCTACAGCCTGCTGCCAAGATATGATTCAAGGTTTTGTTATTTCGAGTACTCTCTTGTAGTACCTACCTACCCGTTCTTCACGGTTGAATAAGATAATCTAAATTGACATACGACAGCTCAAACAAGTAGCAAATCAGATGACTTCATCTTAATCATACGCACAATGTGAGAATCAATCACCCACCGAGGTTGCATGTCGTCCGTTCTTCTTCCATTCATCTGTCAAAACCCTCATACGCTTTGATATTTATCTAAAACCTGCTTCTATTAATAAATTCTAAGAATTACTGGACACTTGGCAAATAAATAAGAAGCCAATAAAACAGTTGAAGGAGGGAAAGCTTGTATCATCGGTAATTGTAAAGGAGTTAGGAAGTTTGCCATTTACGGGGTGTTCCCTTTATAGGAATAATCCGCCATAAGGAGCCTAGTAGGATCTATCACGATTTTTTTAATGGGTCTAAAAATACGTCATTGACCTTTTACGGGGGAAATGATGTGGTTGTAAAGAAATTGCAAGGGAATTAAAAGTAGGTATATGGATACTGAAATGGGATTGATTATTTTTTACACAGGCCGGAAAAAAGAGAGGTACTGTACTAGAAAATAAAATAACGAACTTCAATTAACTTCGTACATTTTAAAAACTGCACTGAGATTGTATAAAAATAATAAAAAACCATTTCAATATTACATACGAGCAAGTTCAGTGTCGGTCACGGGCTCGGCGTTCTCAACCGAATTGCGAAGTTCAACCGCGTCGATATAATGCTACGCGCCAGTTATAATTAAATACACCACCCAACAGGTGCAATCTTGAACTTTATTACCTAGATTAAAAGGTTCATTATCCTGTCACACAAAAAGAATAAGTTTAAAAAAGAAAATATACGCTATCCGTTGCTAAATGCGATCGTGATAGGTTCCAACATAAATTTAATGTTTGCAACTTTTAATTTTACTTGTCATGCTTTAAGTGTACCCAGGATCAATTTTATAACTGATACGGAGATTTCAGCTTTATCATTAAGCAATAAAGCTTCTTTTTTGTCTCATGTTCTATAAAGGGTAACTTTGCCAATGTATAAATAAAAGTAATAGGCTTTTTCAATGGAATAGTAATTTGAAAACTATTTTGCTTGGTCATGCAAACTATTAAATAAAAAAATATTCAACATGTAATAGTCAATAATAACCTTATATTTATGGCCTATCATTGTTTCATTCAAAAGCCTTAGATAATAAAACATAAGGATATTAAAATGTTTAGTATTTTATAGCCATCTAATAATAATCGTTAAGTTTATCTAAAATATTAAAAAATTGATAAACTGTATCAATTATAAATGCAAAAGTGAAACTTACGAAAATATAACAAGACATTTTTTATATAATTGTTCAATTTGGAAGTTATAAGATGGCAAAATAAAAATAACAATTCAATTCAAAATGGAAATCGATTTGCATTAGAATGGAAGATTATTTTGATAAAACATTCGTAACTTATTTACTGCTTTTATAAATCATAACTATTATTAATTAGCAAAAACATAACACACGTAGTTACTAAAACTACTAAACATAAATAATACATTAGAAAATAGAGGAAACAGAAAACAAGAAATAATATTACTTACGTCACGAAGTCGTTGATGTCTTTTATAAGGACGTTACGTAACAAGGTAATGACATCACACAAACAATAACTTTGAACCCATAAAAACAAAATGTACAGATTTCTACTCAAAACTAATTAAGACGCTACTAGAATAATTATATAAAAAAACATTTAAGCATAAGTATAAAGGTTTTGTAGTACCTAAATGAAGGACTTACAAAGTATGCCTTAACAATTACACTGTGTACACACGAATTGTTCGATGACGCGCTTCACTTCTAGCTAGATCATGTAATATGTATTTAGGAGAGAGAAAGAATTATCTATTTTATAAAAAATGGCAGCACTTAATTTGACATATCAAATCGCTTTTAGGCGCCTATTTACAGGTTTGTGTCGACAATTAATGCAATAAACAGGTTTGTACACAATAATTTTAGAACAATCAGTCGTAAATTAATGCTAACGGCCTTGCTTTCCTTCCTCAAGGAGTAAATTACTACAAATAGTACTTGTTTTGAGTTGTTTATAATCACGCAAATGGCACTCATTTTAGAAAAAGCTAGTTTTACCGCGCTGCTTGTGCTAATAGAGATAATCAATTAAACAGCTGGGTGTCGTATGGTAACGAATAAAGAACCCTCTTCTCCCTTTATTTTGTCACTCGCTTTTGCCCGCAGCTTCACCCACGTAGAGATCTAAAATTATCCCATGGGAACGTACCACCGGGATAAAAAGTATCCTTTGTCCTAACCTAGATCGTGGTCTACCCATATGTCAAATTTTTTTTTAAATCCGTTCAGCCGTTTTAGCGTGAAAGCGTAACAAACAACAAACTCACTTTCGCATTTAGAATATTACTAGCTGCGTCCCGCGGTTTTATCCGTATAAGTCTCGATCCTATGGGAATATCTGGATAAAAAGTATCCGATGCCCTGATCCAAGTCATGGTGCCAAATTTCATCTAAATCCGTTCAGCCGTTTTAGCGTGAAAGCGTAATAAACAAACAAACAAAGTCACTTTCGCATTTATATTATTAATCATATTTTTAATATGAGGAATAAGTACTAATAAGTTAGGATTAATTGGTCAAGGACAGCTAATGAGACACAATTTATTTTCAATTGTTTGACTCCGAATCGATATCGCGCGGGGCTTAACAGGTTAAGAAACTGCTGAATCCGAAGCCAAATTGACACCTATTTGAAGTATATGAGAGATTCTGAAAATCTACAGCAAATCGTTTGCATATCAACCGTAATAAACATATTTCATTTGCTTTGTTTAACTTTCTTAAATACATCTCCTGTCCTTCGGAATGGTTCTGGTGACTATTTTTAAAACGCGTTTAATGAAATCGTCTTTAATCTTCAATACGAACGATTCAACGAAAAAAATGGGCAAAAAAACAAACATGACAGATATTAAATCATCACGCAAAATTCGTTAACACCAGTACATTTAAAGATCAAACTATTATTAAACTGTTGTCAGCAGATCGTGATAGAAATTACACAACACAACATGTGAACTTTGTATTGACAATCATACCAACAACTGCATGTAACAAAGTTATCGAGTCTAGCCAAATTATATCAACAAATACAAACTGCGAATATGTGAGAATATTGATTAATGAAGATGCAAAATATACAAAGATCTTAACCGTTTTTGGGTACCTAATACTTCGTGGTCGTTCCGGTTACGATTTTGAACAGCTAATAACGATAAAGGCACTGATTTCTATGGAGTTAAATAAGACCCTTCGACAGTAATGGTAACAGAGTATATCCAGCATACTATTGACAATCAGCTGCTTTATCAACCAACTGCCAGACAATTTTAGATCAAGGTTTGTGAATTTGAGGAGTTTGTGCCATAACAAAAGATGAAGTAGCCGTATTTCTCTGAAAGCAAAATTGCAGAGAGGTAACAAGATAAATAGTTGTATCACGTATTACACAAACGTGCTAAAATTTACTATTTATATGTAATTCACAGCTCAGACTTGCAAATGTTAGTCTGCACTTCTGCAGTCACTTACGTAAGATCTTACGTGAAAAGCTGTTACAGGAGAAATCGATGAGAGTAGCTTTTTAATGCTTACATACTATTTGAAAAGGACAATAAAGATGTTAATACAATGATTCTTACGCGTGTCTTATGATATCATTGGTACCGGCTATCTACTTATTAAATGAACTGCAGACGATTCTATGGTGTATTTTCCTTATCTCCATCCTTTTCATTGACGGTCATTTCGTCAGCAACAAACAGCCAGACACAAGCGGTTTTTATAAAACGAAGTAAGGAATATTTATGATTAATTATGACCTTCTGGATTATGTTTCTTTTGTGCACACAAGGATAAAACTCTTTGCTTGGATAGGTTATACTCTTCATGAACGCCCGGTTACGAAGGTAGAAATGTGAGTCATTTCGCTTATCAATCATTACTGAAAACCCGGTTTGTTCCGGTTTCGGTTGAGTTTTCATAGATCACACTGTGGTCACAAATAGTAATTTGTGACCATGTTGTGACATATGAAAACTTCAGGTAGGTACTTCTAAATATGGAGGGAAATGGCCTCTTTCTGTGAGACCATGATGGTCCAGAAGGAGGCTGCCGAGCGAGATCGTGAGAGGGCTGATCCCGCTCGTAGAAGAAGTCGTCGGGGAGGCAACCGCCTCAACGTCTAACACGCCGAAACCCCACTTGCAACCTTTGAAGCAGGCGGGAATTTGGGATCACGGGTGCTCAGAATGGGGACTTTGTGTCTGTCCGCCCACTGAGTGAGCTCAGGGAAGACGGCGCACAGTGGTCACGTGCTGCCTTGCATATTTGCACAGTTAGGTTTCGGGGAGACCCCTTTACAATCTCCCCAGAGATGTGCCTTAACAGGCATTGCATAGGGTTTCGGATCGGTCTTTAGAGAGGTAACGATGCCCCCTACCATATGCAAATGGTGACCACCGAGGTGGTTTTAGTGAATAAACATCCCACACTCCCCGGTCTTATCCACAAAGGCCGGGCGCCTTTTTAAGGTTTCCCCCCAAAACAAAAGGAAAAGGTACTTCTAAGTATAGGTATTTTAATATTGAAAAAGATACAAAAAGACAAATGTGTTAAATTCAAATAACGTTCGGTAACCGATGACGAATCCGGGTTTACCATTACAATGTTTCCCTCAGAACTTTGTCGAAACCCGATTTGTTTACATAGTGCTTATATTGTTGCTATGCCGTCGATTTGTGACAATCACTGCATATTAGAGATCAATATTGTTTACAACTTTCTATGGGGACTTAATGATCCATTGTTTGCTTTAGAAGAGCGTTTATCGGCACACGTCATGTAAAAAGTATAAGAGTACCATAAGCGACAAGTTTCGTTTTCATTTCATTGCAGGTAGAACGAAAAAACTGTATAAGGTTTGTTGAAAATGGATTTAATTTTCGTCACAATTGACTAATGCACGTCTCTGAAACAGGTATTTACGGATCTTGCAAGATTCAGTTATGAATTTCATCATATACGAGTATGTGTGATATAACCGATTCTTGCTCCACCTACCTACTTATTTTGGGATGCAGGTAACTCGGCTAACGGTTGCATTGGAGTTGTGGAATTTCAAGAGTGTTCTACAAATGCGCACGGTTCTTTAATGAACGTCTTGAACGCATAAAATATCAATTACCCACTTTTAATTAACGCAACTCATAACTTGAGTGTCAATTAGAATCCAATATGATTCTCGTGCCATCTAATCGATTGAACAGCGAAAATAATTTTACCTTCTTATTTGCTGATCCTACTTTCTTTTACAACGGTAAACCCGACTCCATGGTGTACCAGCTAACAATCCTAAACTAACAAAACTTTCTTTAAAGAAAACTTATTAAATGTAGTAAAACGTTTAGTGTCGGCAACACGAACTTATCCAATACAGGTGTCATAATTCACGTGTAAACACCGCTACGGGCTACGTGGAAGAAATCCAGCGAGTTCTCGCGTCCGAAGTGGAACACTGCGCGTGCGACTGTACTCGATTCAATTAATCAACGCACATCAAATTATTTACATGTTGAATACATATTTATGTCCCATCACCTGACTAGTAAACACTCAGGTCATATTGTCACGTTTGACGAAATTTACCGTTAAGATCCGCTGAGTGGTGCTCGTTCAAACTCCGGAGCTGGACCTCGTCATATCACAGACACAAGCACTTGTTGTTAACTATCACTAGAATACGACCACTTCACTGATCACCGATGATCCCCGTACATTTCGTCGGTCGCGGTTGGTGTGCTGTATGCGAGGGCCGCGTCGTGCGCATAGGACCAGCAAATGCGACGGACCGTGAATGAATCTTAACCTACCTGTTGCGCTTGCGTGTCGCCCGTCGACGGCCCGCCGACCGGCGCCCTGCTGTACCGACGCGCACCGCCGCCATGTTTTATACAACCTCCTTACTATAACCACATACCTTTCACTGCAACAACATACCTTAAAAAAAATACCTTTCAATTACTTCTTTAGCTTTGAAACTGTCTTGAAAAATTATTTCCCCACTGTAAACGCTCGTGGATGGCTATAAAGATAGGCGTAAAAGCCTTAATCTGCTTTACCGACGTGGTACCGCCATCTGGAGAAAGCAGCCGGCACCACTGACGGTATTAAGTTGATGTTAGTTAACTGTTCAAGTCACAAGATATTGGTTAGGTTTAGGTTGAGGAAAACCATAAAGTTTTCAGGAAAATTAAGCTACATATTTGAAATTGTGGGTTCCATGTTGCATTTTAAACCTTAAAACACAATGTTCTTAACTCTGAACACCTAGCGATACTTGATCAGACTTTGATCTCAGGTCAACTTAGTTCCATGCTATAGGTACAGATGGAGCCACATTACACTATGAAGCCTTAATTCAACATTAAGGAAGGCATTTATTTGTATGACGGATATACGTGTTTACAAAGCAACAAAAAGTGAAGATTATCTTGTATCAGCTGTATAGCAGGTACTTTAATGTTTAACATAAGGTACGTAGATACGTACCTTTTTTTATATCCTTTATCAAAACATTCTCATACACGAAACTTTTTTTATCGTTATGGTTTTTAAGTTTTTACTTCAAACATGGTATATCCTCTTACGACGCTGATGCTGCCCGCATACGCCTAAAATTGGCACAAAAGAGCAATGAAAGTATTTTTTCAGAATGTACTGCTATAATCAAGCAATCAACTCAGCCTATCGCAGTCCACTGCTGGACATAGGCCTCTCCCAGGCTGCGCCACAACACCCTTTTTGTCTTCCGCATCCAATCTATCCCATCACTCCCACCTGACTGTTTAAAGTGGTTGGTCCATCTAGCTGGATCACAGATTAAATCTCCGCTCGAGGACTGCTCTAGGGCTCGAACGGCCATCGTTCCTACGACAGACATGACTTGCCCGCTGCCACTTCAGGGTGGTCCACTAATTTACTAAGGTTGCAGTGACCTCATTGTGTGTTTTTAAAAGATTTTGTCAAATCAAATCTGGCAAAAACTGGCATTGGACTGGCGCCGCTTGCTTGCTAACTCTGCAAGCTATATAACGTCTCTTCCGGATAATTCCAAGCCGGATCTTATGATTCAAAGAATACAAATAAATGAATGTCTAATAAAAAAACTTTCATCTTATAGTAACTTTATCTTTATTACAACAAGACGTGAAAACGATCCACTATTATGATAAAATAATAGCTTGTGTTTCAAATGAATAATTAAACACATTTTAAAATTCAGTGACTCGATTTTTTTTTGTATTTTCTTGTTTAAAAAAAGCCAAGTTAGTGTTTACTCTACAGTTTTGGAGCCTTCCAAATATCCCATTCTTTAAGTACGATTTAACGAATAACAATGATCAACCATTGCATAATGCATAATCAACCTATAATGTTCCCACTGCTGCGACAGAGGCCTCCTCTCTTCGAGAGGGAGTATCTACCACTCGGCCCGCGGGCCCAGTGCAGGTTGGAAGATGTCGCATATCTTCGAATATTTGGTTCTAGCGGTTTTCTCACGATGTTTTCGTTCACCCTTTTGAGAGCTGTGGTGATAAAATTATTTACACAAAGTACGAGTAAAAAGCCTGCCTGAGTTTGAACCCAAGGCCTTACAACTCGTAAGTTGGGGTTGTTATCACTGGGCTACCACTGCTCTTAAATTATTCTATTTACATTTCTATTTCTATTATATATGTATATATAGAGGGGCTCGTGGCTATATAATAACAGCCGTACGGGTCGATCGAAGGTTAAGCTACGCTTACCGCGGTCAGTACGTAGATACCATCCATTACATATCGACACTCCCTCCGTGCCTCGGAAATTACGTTAAGCACGTTAGTCCCGGCTGTCATTCATAGATCTTTGACAGTCATTACGGGAAGTCAGAAGCCCAAGTCTCCTGGACAACCAGTCATCCATTTTATTTTATTAAATGGTAAGGAAAGCCGATTTCGACTATTCTGGCAATGACAACCAGTGTTACCAAGGGGTGTTACCGGGGTCGCGGGAAAGTACGAAAGGGTTACCAAGGCCCCTGGCAACACAGGCAACGGAAGAAACACGGGTGGGTTTTAGCCAGTAAGAGCCTGACACACCCTCCCGCTACGCCCAGAGCGGGAGAAGTTTTTTGATAATTTCCCACCCAAAAAAAAAGGGGGTATCGTGCTACCTAGTAACTAGGTTATGGCGGTCAAATAGGCAGTCGCTCCATATAAAATACTGGTATTCAGCTGCTTCCTTTTAGACTGGAAGCCGACCCCAACATGGTTGGGAAAAAGCTAGATTAGGGATTAGGGTAGATTGATATTTATACTTCTGTTACCTACGATTATAGGTATTCTCCGAAGGATTAGACAGGTCAGGGGTTTACCTACCTAAATACACATTCACTAAAGATTCTGGCTTATAGGAGTTACAGGGATAGGAATTAGAGTGGCGGGCACAGGCACGCCACTCTCTGTATGATTGTCGACTGGCTGATTTTAGATGACAGCCTCTAAAATCAGCCAGTCGGCAATCATAAAGATGTCACAGTCACACGGCATTTATTTACTAAAGCGTTGCTGTGTAAACTATGGGGTGACACTTACTACGACACACTACGTAACTCGTACGTGTAAGTAGAAGTACTGTTTTGCTAATTATACCAATCAAATACGATCCAGGGGCTGCAATCTCTACCGGGGTCGCGAGAAAGTCCGAAAGGGATATCGTGACCTCTGGCAATGCACAGGTAACGGAAAGAACACGGGTGGGTTTTAGTCAGTAAGAGTCTGACACGCCCCTCTCGCTCCGCCCAGAGCGGGAGAAGTTATTTGATAATTTCCAACCCCAAAAAAAAAAGGGGGCTGTGGTCTCGACATAGATAGCGATCGCTTTACGACCGAATTAAACCGTCCGAAAAAAATCTTGACAAGCACGTGATATTTTCGTGCTTGTCAAGCAATTCTGACCGTCTACTCCATTAGGACTTCGCAACCGAATTCGGTCGTAAAGCGATCGCTATCTATGTTGAGACTGCAGCCTTGTTCAAGAAATGACTGTTAATTTGAAATTATTTGATGATTCTACAAATATTTTCTGAAAAAATTGTCAGTAAGTTTTAATCTGGGCAGGCACGGCAGTGCCCCCGCCGAGATGAGCCAAAAACAAAAAGCACCCCGGGACACTACTTAACTTTCCTCGAAGCGTTTCGTCGTATTTTCAAACCAGCCTCAGCCTGGACAATGCTAGATAAGAATATGATTTGTTTACAGACTTATAAAAGACACTAAGTTTAATTGGTCTAGCTTTTATACTTTGAATTGTATTAATACCTAAAATACGTCGATTTCAACACTCATTTACTCATCACAACCTCTAAGGCACTTCCCGAAGTCCTTGAGAGCTGAAATTTGGCATGCTGGCTAAAATTTGCACACAAACAACAATATTAAGAATTCTGTAACTTTCACCCTTCGACCCCCTTAAAGGGAGAGGCAAGTCTGTATTTCTTACGGATACTATGTATACCTAATTCCATTATAAACAACGAAGAAGAAACTCTTTTTCGTTGGCTATGAAGAAAGTGACTGCTGGTGTGCAAGAAATACCTTTTTACCCCATGATTTTAACATGTTTGTGTAATACCAGTACAATATCACCGCTAAAATAAAAATAAATAGAGCACCCTACGAAAAGAAATGAAATCCCACCAAAACATTTCACGGTTGCCAAGACTTAAATATAGCTTTCACTGTTAAAAAGTTATCAGATCTAATGTAGAGCCACGCCCCTAACTCCACAAAGCCTAATTCTACAAACCTTAGATATTGGTCAAAATGTATGGCTTGGCCATTGAACTTTTTCATGACACAATATTTAATACAAATGACTTAATTTCTACCATCAGCCCATAGAAGCGTCTGTGCGACGCCCGCAAAACGGCCAAGCCCTAGATTTTGACCAAGACGTAAGGTTTGTAGAGTTAGGCTTTGTAGTTGGGCATCAATCGGTGGGTTGAGAAAGCTATTGGGTATGTGTGAAGCTTATACTGAGAAGCACGGTTAAAAATATAGTAGTAAAAAAAGTGAGTATATGGTTTTTTTTGGAAACAACAAAAGGCCAAATAGTGAGCAACCCCTTTCTTTAAATAGAGAACAGTTGAACCGTGTTTCTCAATTCACGTACCTAGGACACATTGTGACGGACACCTTGAAGGATAACTACTATGTAGAGAGGGCGGAGGGCACTGTCGGTGCGGGGAAACATGCTAGCGCATAGATTCGCTCGTTGTACGGTAGACGTTAAATTGACGCTATTTAAAGCGTACTGCCAAAGTTTCTACGCGAGTGGTCTATGGGTTAAGTACACACAGAAAGCCTACAACGCCTTCAGAGCACAATATAATAACATTTTCAGGACACTGTTGCATCTCCCGCGTTCTTGTAGTGCTCCAAGTATGTTTGCAGACGCGCATATAAGTATAGATGATTTCTATACAATTATGCGGAAGAAAACCGCGTCAGTCTTGTGTCGCGTCAAAACTGTGCGGAGGAGTAGCAACAGCATCCTAAAAATGATAGCAGATAGGTTGGACGCGGCTGTGTTCAATCGATTCATCAATCTGCATGTGAGAGGTACGGGTTGACGAACCGACATTGTATTTTCCACTTTTATCTGTGCCGTAACATATATTTTGAGTTTATTTTGTAACTAACTCTATGGGCCCTAGTTGTCTGAAAAAAAGTAGTTATTTATTTATTTCTTTTTTATTTATTTATCTGATAACTTCTTAACTGTGAAAGCGGCTTGGCTACCTCCTATGGGCCGATGGTAGAAATTAAGTCATTGGTATTTAACCTGTTAAGCCCCGCGCGACACCAATTCAGAGTCAAACAATAGAAAATTAATTGTGTCTCATTAGCTGTCCTTGACCAATTAATGTTGTGTCATGCAACAGTTCAATGGCCAAGCCATACATTTTGACCAATATGTAACATTTATAGAGTTAGGTCTTGTGGAGTTAGGGGCTTGACTCTACATTAGATCTGATAACTTCTTGACTGTGAAAGCGTCTTGGGCGTCTCTTTTACATGAAACGTTTTTGGTAGATGTATTGATCAGTTTTAATTAAGTTATCTTCCGTAAACAAGTCCTAAAGGTATCTATTTCCTGATTGATAAACGCTAACTTCTCAACACAATTTAATAAAAAAAGGACTAAAACTTACAAGGATTCGGCGACCACAATATTAGCACAGGACCCCGAAATTATTTCGCGTCATAAATATAGGTGAGAGGCAGACCGCCCGGCGGCCGTTATGACTCCAAAACAGGTATAATCCATAAATATACGGATATTTAACATTATGTAAAATATAATATTGATACAACACGACACTAAAACTCGAATAAACGACGCAAATATAAAAGGAGGACATTACCATCAACGTTTTGAATAATAATGATTAAAACATTAATGAAAGTTGGCAGTTGACCTCTAAGAAGGCGGATAAAATCTCTCTTTGACTGCTGTTAGCCGTCGAGATCTTTCTATTATTAAAACGAATGTCTTTCCGTAGGATACTTTAGAATCTATAGATAGCTGATCTAACAATCTCTTCAATATTGATTACAAAGCTGACCTCTCTAATCGATCTGCTATGCCATCTCAATCAATCTGCCTAGCCTTTTCCCAACTTTGTATGGCTCGGCTGCCTGTGTAACCGGATGCAGTTGAATACCAGTATTTTACATGGAGCGACTGCCTATATGACCTCCAAAACCCAGTTACTGGTTAATACGATACCCCTTGGTAAGACTGGTTGTCAGACTTTCGGGCTTCTGACGACCCGTAACGACTGTAAAAGATCCACGAATGACAGCTGGGACCAACGGCTTAACGTACTTTCCGAGGCACGGAGGTGTCTCGGTATGTAAAAATGGTCACCCATCCACGGACCAACCCTGGCATGCGTAGCTTAACCTGATGGATCGACCCCTGCGGTTGTTATTACTTAGCCACGAGCTCCTCCCTATACGCCATCTCCAGCAGGCTTAGAACGGAGGTAATAATTATTAAGAAAATCTGGGATCATGTAGTAAACTTTTTACGCAATTTATATTTGAATAGGAAATATGCCACGATAGTACATACCTACTTATATTCCAAGATGATGAGCCGTCAAGCTTTGGCATTGAGTTCAAGTATTGTCGACGTAGATATCTATCTGCAAGCTTTAAAAGACGCTTTCTGTTTCTACTCTACTGTATAATATAAATCGCTCGTCTACCGAAAATGTTCTACTGTCTACACGGAAACGTCATTTTAGTCTACTCTTCCATCGACAAAACGCTTCTCTAAAGTCGATTTATTAATCCACTGAAGTAATCTGACATGTGCTAGCTGTCACTTTGTGTAACAAAATGGTCATATTTATTGTAATGGTGATCGTTTAGTTTAATCGATTTATATAAGTGTAAAATAATTGTATACCTAATAATAAGTGTAAAAGTCTAGAATACAATAAACATGAACAATTCATTACACTATGTGACAGCTAACACATGTCAGACTCCAGTGAATTAAAAATTCGACTTTAGAGAAGCGTTTTGTCGATGGAAGAGTAGACTAAAATGACGTTTCCGTGTAAACAGTAGAGCATTTTCGGTAGACGAGCGATTTATATTATACAGTAGAGTAGAAACAGAAAGCGTCTTTTAAAGCTTGCAGATAGATATCTACGTCGACAATACTTGAACTCTTGAACTTGAATGTAACAATGCCAAAGCTTGACGGCTCATCATCTTGGAATATAAGTAGGTATGTACTATCGTGGCATAGAACGGAATAGAATAGAATACTCTTTGTTATGTACACCATAAAAATTATAGATACAAATGTTGAAATTTTACAAGGGGTGACACAATGGGCGGTCTTATCGCTAAAAGCGATCTTTTACAGACAACTTTTGGATGGATTAAAGGGGGAGGAGAGACAATACTGCAGGTAGTCAGTGGTGTACCAGTTACATATACAATAAATACTTATAATACATAAAGCATATACTATACATAACATATATCATACATACATACATTCATATATATATATATATATATATATATATATATATATGCCATAAACATGAAACAAGATCAAGAACTATATAACTATAAGTAATGATGATGTTTAGGGAGAGAGAAAGTGTTTTTTTACCTGAATTTTAAAAGTGGACAAAGTTTGTGCACGCCTTATCGACACGGGTAAGGTATTCCATAACCGTACTGCTTGAACTGTAAAAGATTTGTCATAAAAGCTGGTGGAATGCATCGGCATCTCTAGTCTTAAGTTTTCCGATGACCTCAGGTATCTATTATGTGTGTCATGAAGGAACTTGAAACGTTCCTTAAGATAAGAGGGGGTTGTAGGATTGAACAGAATACTGTATAGCTGAAATAAGATATGAGCATTCCGGCGAAGACGTATGGGAAGCCACTTGAGTTTTGTACGATATTCAGAAATATGATCATACTTGCGCAAGCCAAATATAAATCTTATGCAAAAGTTTTGAAGTCGCTCAAGTTTATCTAGTTGTGCCTCAGTGAGATCGAGATAACTGACATCAGCGTAGTCAAGGATGGGAAGTAAAAGGGATTGTGCAAGCGCAGTTTTAGTGGCAGTTGGAAGAAAGTTCCGCAATCGACTCAGGGACTTACCAGATGCAAAAATTTTGCGACTTACGTCCTGTAGCTGGGGACCCCAAGAAAGATGTTTGTCGAGCCAAACTCCAAGGTTCTTAACCTTTTCGCTTACTGGAATAGCAGTTCCGTTAAATTGAACTTGGGGAAGTTGTGACCAGTTTATCTTGGGGGTCAACCTTGAGCTGCCAACAACAATGACCTGAGTCTTCGATGGATTAACCTGCAACCCATGTGACTCACTCCATTCGCAAATTGAACCCAAATCCTTGTTTACAATATTAATTGCATCAACCAAATCTGCAGGGGTAGCTTGTTTATATATTTGTAAATCATCTGCATAAAGGTGGTAGGAAGAAAGAAGTTTTTTAGAAATTGAGTTTATAAATATTGCGAAGAGTAAAGGAGATAAAACGCCACCCTGGGGTACACCGGCAGAAGTATAACACCAAGAAGAGCAAGACTCTTCTATGCATAAACGTTGCCGGCGGCCATACAGGTAACTACGAAACCAGTCAATCACCGTTGGAGATATATTAAGCGAGCGAAGCAAGCAGGATATCGAAATCGACAGTATTAAATGCGTTACTAAAATCCAGCAAGCAAAGAACCGTCAGATTTCCTCCTTCCATGCCTAACCGTATGTCATCAGTGACGCTAACTAAGGCTGTAGTGGTGCTATGACCAGGACGAAAACCGGATTGGAACGGATTCAGCAGGCTATTCTTACAAAGAAAATC
Organism: Atethmia centrago; assembly: GCA_905333075.3. Lineage (NCBI taxonomy): Eukaryota > Metazoa > Arthropoda > Insecta > Lepidoptera > Noctuidae > Atethmia > Atethmia centrago. The sequence continues at coordinate 7,910,791 of HG995375.1, forward strand.
ACTAAGCTGATTGTGGACAAGTCGTTCTAGGACTTTGGAGAGGAAAGGCAGGATGGAGATAGGACGGTACGGAAAAGGAAGTAGGATTAGATTTTTTGGGTAAAGGAGTGATTTTTGCCTCTTTCCACATCGATGGAAAAACACCGTAGGATATAGAGTAGTTTAAGATATAACATAGGATAGGAAGGATTTCGTCGAGGACAGGGAGTATCATTTTCCGACTTACACAATCACTACCAACTGCATTAGATGTGATTGAAACTACGCTCTTCTTAACATCACAATCAGAAAATTGACATATTTCCTATTCAAATATAAGTTGCGTAAAAAGTTTACTACATGATCCCAGATTTTCTTAATAATTATTACCTCCTAAAATCTGTCACCACACCTAATTCTTATTTTGTAAGATTTGCTTTGTAGTGAAATTGTTTATACTATGCATTACATTTTATTTTATGCATGTTGACATCTCTCACATCTGTAATTGACCTATCATGTGTCTGTATAACCTATGCCCACAATAAAAAGATTTGATTTGATTTGATGAACTAAGCATACTATCGTAACTGCTAATTTGCTACGTAGAGTATTTATACATTTATATATTTACTTACTGTTTGGAAAACTGTGATGCATTTATTACATCTTCGTTACGCGATTGTACTCGTATCTAACGATTTTTACGAAATGTAAGATCCATCACTAATGAATGAGTTCACTACTCCTGCTATTCCACAAGAGTTAAGTTTAGAAAAGTTCTGTTAGGGTATGTTTTAATTTAAATTGTTCTACGAGTAAAGCATGTATCCACCTGCATTGTCTTCAATAGTTAGCTGCCTACCATCATCTGCCTAGCCTTTCCCCAACATTGTGAAGTCGGCTTTGTGTCTAACCGACCGACCGATCTGTCCTCCACAACCCAGTTAATAGTTTTTATTTATGTTGGTTGGACAAACTCGTCCTCCCTAAGCATTCAGTAGAGTCTTTGATCAGTCAATAGTCGGATTTGTTGAACGAGCATTATTTTCACCCGACTGACCAAATCTTGTTTGAGTTTCATTACATTTTTCAAAAAATAGAATGCTTACTCAAAGTAGCATAGACTTTGTATGGTGTAGGTATACACTATTAACTTAGAAACCGTTTATCATGTATTCATGTCCAAGGTAATAAGTTCTTACTTTGTAACTACGACTCTAGAAATAAGACGAAGCTATTAATAAAGTTCAAGTTCACGCGCAACTAATAGATACAGATTCATTCATGATTGCAACTGCGACTGCGACAAGTTGTTGTTGAGTTGCTTTATATTAATTGTGCCAATAAATATTTATGGGTGTCATTATTCATTCTGCTTCGCCAATGTCACAATAATTATGTGTCACTGATTATTGAATACATTTTGATTACCTAGTTCCAGGTTTCTTGGAAAATTAAAACGTATTTACCCGACTGCCTCAGGAGGGTAATGTTTTTCGAGAGTATGCATGTATGAATGTATGTATGTATGTCTATTTCTTTAGCACGCTCTGTAAACGGCTTGATGGATTTTAACGTATGAGGTGTCCTTAGATTCGTCTTAATTGTGGGAGTGACATAGGCTATATAATATTTATAAATTGCATCTGCAAATACAAAAAAAGGAAGGGAAGTTTTTTTTTTAATAATTGCAACAAAATTGGTATCAAATAAATTTAGTAATGAGTAATTTTCAAATATATATATTAATAATACTAAAAAGCTTGAAATAAAATAAATTATTTAAAAAACAAAAAACCCGACTGCAAAAACACATAACTGATTTGATTCTGATTGTCCCCAATCAAAAGTTACACCATATTTCGAGTTATTCGACTGTCCCCGCCTGCAAGACCGCTGTTTTTTTTTTTCCTACGTTATGTATGGATATAGACATACATATAGGTCCCATCTTTATTTTTTTCTTTCTTCTCCCGCTCTGGGTGGCGCGGGAGGGTGTGTCAGACTCTTAGTGACTAAAACCCACCCGTGTTCCTTCCGTTGCCTGTGTTGCCAGGGGCCTCGGTAACCCTTTAATGATTGTTTGGTCTCTTTACGCGCAATTGTGCGCTTTTATTGCTTCTAACTTGACGATATTATCATGGACGTCCACGGTATCACGATAACACAGGGAAGTAAACTGTATAGAAATATATGAAGACGCTTTCAAATTTCCCTCCACGATAACGTTATGTGTTATAATGGACTTCCTTGATAATATCCTTACGTTAGAAATAGTTTATAAAAGAGTACACTATGTATGTATCCTATGTTGCTGAAACATAGAAGTAGCCAATTGGCGATGGTAGGTCTGACCGATGCACATTAACATAATCAGCCTATAATGTTCCCACTGCTGGGACACAGGCCCCCTCTCTGTGAAAAAATATGGCGCACTTATAACACGGTGTATCCTGCTATGAAAGCCGTTTATCGTTTTCCATTCATCCCTATTCCATTCGTTCTTGATTTTCCTACCTCGGAAACCTATCGTAGTTCAGTAAGGAAAGAGAAGGTCATAACAATTTTTGTCATGACATCTACATTATTTTTCGAATCTTCAGTTGTAAAACTAAAGACGAATGCCCAAAAAAATCCAGCGTCGATTAAAAAGATATATGAACGATTGTAGCGGGCATACAAAGTAGATATCCAATGTGAAATTAGTTTCTCTCAAAATAATCACCATAAACGCCATAGTGTGTACGAAGCGGCAACATTATAAGCGTCGAAAAAAGAGTTTCCTGTGGTCAAAAAGAGATAGTAGTGCACTATGCAGTTATGTTGAACATATTCCACCATCAAACAACGTAACAAAAGTCAGCTAAGCACTGAGAGCGCAAATAACACTTATTTCAACAAAACAGCGACGAAAGTACTGAGTGACTGCTGTGATTCTAATCACAGCAGCCCTCATCAATACATATTGAAAACCCTACCCAGACAGGGTGCCGCATGCATTAGACAAAAAAATAAAAATCATCGGTCCTTGTTTGATTTTTTGAAGTTGTGCCTGTAATCAGCATGTTGTATTATCTCGCCTATGCTAGACATGAAGACACTATGCAACAACCAGCTAGTTTTCTATATTCTTTCTAAGTTGATCACGATAATACCTAATAGCGATGTATTTTTTATAATAAATATCTACCTGCGCTTTTTACATGTCTCTTTTTAAATACCATATACTGCTAATCAACTTTATTTACATGAAGAAATCAAGAAAATCATTACCAAATATAAAAAAAATATTAAAATACAATGGGGATAATTTTTAATCTACAATCAAAGCCCACTCCATTTTTTTGGGCATTCTCCTTTTAATGATCACAACTTAATCTAACGTACACCTATTATGTGTACGTTAAATTAAGTTGTGATCTTACTGGGTTTAAAGCACTATAACTCAACAAACACAAAATATAGTAAAAAGGTAAAATTCCCTTTTTATCATAATGCACGCCTCACAACGCTCAACGTATCAGAGTGCTCTACATACTCTCGATATATCCCTTGTTACGGTTTTCCAACATAAAATCGTTTCTATTCTCTCAATTATACATGGAATTCATATTATTATATATTATATTCATATTGTCTTGTCATTACTAACATTAGTTTCTTATAAGCATTTCTGTGTTACTAACAAGTTTATGGATTTATATGTATGTGTATGTATGGATGTATTTGTAAATCTGAAATAAATGAATAATAATAATATTAGCAGGGAAGTTTTAAAAACTAAAGACGTGACATTTATAAGATTAATATAATTTTAGATAGATATCTAAACCTTGATACATATAACAAAAAATGTAATAAAAAAATGACGTGTAGTGCTTTTCGTTAAGAAGTGTGTCTGTTTGTCGACACGATTCACGTTGTCACACACAATGGATATTAATCTAAATCTTCTTCTATAGGTTTTTTAATCCTTCGGATGTGCTTCGGATTAGCCCGTATTAATTTTCGTTACCAAACTCGTAACCGTTCAAATTATATAAAAAAAAATCGATTAATTTTTTCGCCAACATGTTTCTCTCTCTGTGAGGCGTACACTTTTAGAATTTCCATTTTTTTGTTTTTGTTAAGTATGATTAAAGTTATCAGAGCCAGTCGGACTCGCACACAGAGAGTTCTGCACCACCGTTCAATATTTAACATTACATTTTTAGGGTTCCGTACCCAAAGGTTAAAATGGGACCCTATTACTAAGACTCCGATGTCCGTCTGTCTGTCCGTATGTCACCATGCTGTATTCCTGAACCGTGATAGTTCGACAGTTGAAATGTTCACAGACACACATATTTCTGTTGACGCTATAAGAACGAATACTAAAAAACAGAATAAAATTAATATTTAAGGGGGCTCCCATACAACGGACATGATTTTTTTGCCGTGTTTATAGATAATGTTACGGAACCCTTTGTGCGCGAGTCCAACTCGCACTTGGTCGGTTTTTAAGCTGTGACAGACGGACGGACAGCGGAGCCTTAGTAGAGGATCCCGTTGGCACCCTTTGAAAAATTTTGAATCGTCTTTTCTAGGGTGCCGTGTGTAGATGCGGAACTCTAGAAAAGACGATTCAATTTTTTTTTTTGAAAGCTACGGAACAGGACGTAGAATTAATTATAGTGATACCACTATAATTAATTAATTTGTAAAATAACATAAACGTCTTCACATGTAAACACAAGTTTCCACGATAAATTATGATTATTAATTATTTGTGTAGATTCATAATAAGAAACCGGTATCCATATTTTTTATAAATACCGAAGTGTAACATAGTTTTATCTTGATCCGCTATTTGAGGTCATGAGAATTAACTTTGAAATTATTTAATCAAAACGGAACCTTTTAGCGTTTAATTTAAATAATATTTATACTTGTTCATATTGGATGACTTGATTTATTTGCCATCATTTTACCATCAATAGATTTTTCTTTTATTATTCTATTCGGGAAACTTGCCCCTAACTTATACATTACTTATAAATTGAACTTATAAATTGAAGGCTATTTACAAATTTCCACTGATATTACTAAAAATAAAAAATCCTATAATATAAGTATTATTAGGAAATAAATAAAATATAATACCGGAAATATATATTGCCGGTACTTATGTGCTATTTAGATATGCTAAGAATTGTGATTTACATATCAACGATAACTTAACCATGAATGAGCTAAAAGCTCACCTAGATCCAAGGTACCAACGAGGTACTAGATATAGCGGTAATAGAGATTAGTGGAGGTACCTACTGCATGTTTCAGCAATGCTACTGAAATGAAATTATCTGCGAGTTTTATTCTTTATTTAAATTATTTTAGCTGCAATTTTTCGAACTCAAACTCAAAGCATTTATTTCAATTAAGGCGCTGACAAGAGGCGAATGACCAAATTAGGCTTATCTTAAGAAAAAAAATTGCCAAATCTGCATAGTTTGTGGTAGTGGAAAAAATATATGTTAATTTTGAAAATATTTCTAAGAACTTGGTTGTTACCAGAGTTGTTGTGCAGAGTAAGCAAGCTGAAGTGGCAGTGGGCTGGCCATATTTGTCGAAGGGCCGATGGCCAGTGGAGCAGACGAGTCCTAGAGTGGAGACCGCGTATCGGCAAGCGTAGTGTGGGACGCCCCCCAGCTAGATGGACCGACGACCTTAAAAAGGTGGCTGGGACAGACTGGATGCGGAAGGCGGAGGACAGGGTGTTGTGGCGCAGCCTGGGAGAGGCCTATGTCCAGCAGTGGACTGTTATAGGCTGAGTTGATTGGTTGTTACCAAAACTCGATTTGAAAAAAAATCTCGATACAAACTAACGTTAAACTAACCTCTTACCTTGAGTTTCAAACCAAAATATCTGTATTAAATATCAACATACGTTACGTATTTAATTTAAAACAAGAACGTCTTATTTGAATGCAGAACTTGGTTGTTTTTTATTTTCGATTACTCAACTGAATTTTGAGTAAATAGATAATAGGATCTTACACCCATTTTTGAAAAGTGTCTTAATTAAATTCTATAGTGCTAATTTGCCCCAAAAATATCGCAAAATTTTTATTCAATCGATAAGTGCCATAAAAATGCATTTAAATTTTACATTTACAAACGCGCGTAGTTTGACGAAAACGCTGGACGCAATAAATAAAATAAAATAAAAAGTATTTATTTCAGGTAACCAAAAAGCACCCATACAGCAACCAGAATACATAAAAGACAAAAATACACAAAACAGACATATTATCGGACACAGCTAGCAACATGCCTGCTACAGCAGTGTCCGATATACGGGCAGTCAAATCTCCCGGCGATCATCGCCAGCACTGTATTGGAGCTGCCCCGCACCCTGCGCACCAAGGACGCGCACCGCTTGCGCATGGTGGTGTGGAAACAGTCGGTGCGCGCTTCCGCAAACATGCCCGAGGCACTGCAGAAGCGGGGCAGCCCCAACACCGCTCTGAACGCATTATTGTATTGGATACGGAGGGCACTGTAAGTCGCTTGTGTGTAGGAAATCCATAGGCTGCACGTGTATAAAGAAGTGCAAAAGGCTTTAAAAAGCGTTATCTTAACTTGATTTGAACAACGTGCAAACCTACGGGCTATCATATTTGCTCTTTTCGACAGTGCCCTCCGCTCCCTTTCGATGTCCACATGGTCTCTCATGTCGGCTGTTACCCAATGCCCCAAGTATTTAAATTGGTCCACCCGTTCCAACGGTACATCATTCAGGCGAATGGGTGGTACAAGTTGAGAGCACTTGGCGCCGGCCTGAAAGACCATGTATTGACTTTTAGCGACATTATACATGAGGCCGTGTGTGTTCGCATAACCCTCACACACTTGCAATAACTTGCGTATTCCACAGACCGACGCGCTCAGTAGCACCATGTCGTCTGCGTAACTCAGATTGTTTACACATACACCATCAACGTGGCAGCCAACATGGTGGCTACTGAGCGCAACGATGAGTGCATCCATGTACAGATTGAACAGTGTGGGGGAAGTTAACCCACCTTGTCTCACTCCACATTCAAGCTTGTACGACTCTGACAATACACCCGCCCATCTGACACTGTTGACCTGGTGTGCATACCAATACTTGAAGATGTTAACAAGTTCATGTGGCATGTTCGTGCTCTCAAGTTTCCGCCATAGCACGTCATACGACACCAGGTCAAAAGCCCTGGACAGGTCGAGGAAACACGCGTAAACTGGAGTTTTACGATCAGTATAGTATCTGACGGTATGCTTGAGGCACAGTATTGCACTATCTGTAGACAATTTGGGTCTAAAACCAAATTGATTGTCGTGCAACGTCACGTGTTTTTGTAACTGTGCATCCAGCAAACCATCAAACACTTTTGCTATAACAGTAGCAAGAGAAATAGGCCTGTAGTTAGTCTTATCGGCTAGATCACCAGTTTTATTCTTCACTACAGGCACCACCACTGTTCTCATGAAGTCGTACGGCAGATAGGAATGGCTCAGGCATAGCGAGTAGAACATAGCTAGTACTCTCGCTATATGTGGGCATATAAGTGTCCGCCCTTCGGTTTACCGCACATTACCCAATCAATAAATCTAGTTCTGGCCACCCGGTGAGCCTCGCTGACGTTTTTGTTCCACCCAACTACACGCGAGCCAACCGACACCGTCTTTTTGCCACCTCGACCCGCCAAAGATGCATCACGAAGAGCAGTCACAATAACAGAATATAGTCTATCAAGGACACGCTTGTGACCGTGGTCACCGCAATACAAGTCAGCACACTTCATACACTCAACGGGGAAGTCAATTAGCCTTAGCCTCCTGTTGCTTTCGCTCGTATACAAAGCAATCTGTTGCTCATTACGTACACCCCAAACCACATCCTTATTCAATATAACATTATGATGCATCGTCTGTGAAATAACGCTTAAATTGCACTCAATAATAAGTGGGAAGTGATCAGACCATACCGTACCATAGTCCACATACACATTAGTAACAGATTGCCTTGCAGACTGAGTTACTAAGCAGTGGTCGAACCAGCTACAGGACCCGTATACGTCACTAACAAAAGTAAACGTATCCGAGTCAATACCCAGTATATCAACATCTACACATAACCAAAACTGCTCAGCACAATAATTCACAAGCTCATTGAAAAATAATCCATATGGCGCAGCATTGTAATCACCTAACATATACACAGATTCAATGCCGTATTCATCAATAATTGCACCTACCATACTAAGGCAGTCCGTAAACTCCGCAATATTGTCCGCCGAGTTCGTTGGCATATATACACTCATCACTATCACAGGCCTATCACTAGTTATAATTTTAATGGCACATATACGCTTACTACCACAGCGTAGCACAGACACTTGTTGAAATACGCTACTTCTCCACAGTAAGGCAACTCCACCAAAGGTTAGCCCACGTAACACCCCTGTGGATGTGTCCATTGCCGATATTCCCGTGTATAATTTTTCTGTATTGTGGCGTTTTCTGATAATGATCACTAACGTTCTCATCTATGTTGCATATCTCGTCGCAAAAAGAATTATGTAGGTGTGATAGTCCCATAGGCCCACTATCTAGTAACCAGGCTCCTCGCTTCGCATTGACTTTGAATGCTGACGTATGTGGTAATGAATCATTTCTCATTTGAAATAATTCCGTTCTAAGGTCTTTTAGGTTTTCTAACGTAGCATATGTGTTTTTTATGTCATCCATGCAAGCAGTTGCATTCGAACCAAATCCTTCAAGAGCTTCGTACAATCCAGATGGTCAAACGTAATAGGCGGTAGTTTTTCTAGCCGACGAGCCACAAACACTGGAATGTCATCCGGCTCAGCAGATTTAAACAGATTTATGATGTCCGTTAAATCTCTTTGTTGTTTGCCTTTGTTTTTCCGTATGATCTTACGCAAATTTGAAGGAATGGCATCAAACAACAGTGACTTCGATTCTTTGATTTCATCACTGGTAAAATATGAAACACAGATCCGCACCAAAGTTTCTTCATCAACAACCGACACTTTATTCTGAATGTAAGACAACATCTCGTCTATAACTAAGTTGCACTTGTCACTCTTTAGAATGTTCGTCATTTTTACTCGAATACGTAAAATCTGCGCTTTCGTAAATACAACGCAACCGTCACCGACAAGCGCGCGCGTCGACTTTGAATGGACGCCATGTTGCTCTGTGGTCATGACGTCACTTGGCTATGTAAACAAATGCGCTGATCTATTATCTAACTATCAGTTGACAGTTGACACGTTCTAGTTTACATAGCGGTATGACGTAATAACATGGCGGCTACTATTTCATGGTGTTTTTAAACAGATTAGAAAAACTGAAAACGTTGAATTTCATTTTAATTTTTTTTTTGTTATTTTATGAACTAAAAGTAACATTTTCCGACTCCTTTTTGCCTAAACTATCTTATCAATAATCTATTTATAGATCTTTTCTCGTATATAGTAAAATACCCTATTGCTTCATATTTTGCAATAAATTACAAGAGTTATGTCATCGCGCTTCTCTTTCTTTTCTATGAAGTCTTACAGTGATCGCGGTTTAGGTGTTGTCAGCGTCTTAAACCAATTCCAGGCACTTTTGAACCGTCAAAGAGTTAGTCAGTTAGTCAGAAAGTTGAAGCTAGTTGCCCATTCCAAAACGTAGATCTCTATGGAGAAGAACGGGCAAGAAACTACAAGGACACTCTTTTAAATCAAGATACCTATTACAAAATCCCAGGTACCTACATTATTCTTGTTGCTTTTTTTATGTGAGAACAATGTAAAAAATTAATAAATTAAAAACAATTAAAAATATAAGATCAAAAGATTAACAATAAGCCTTGGCAGTTAAGAGTTGACCAGTCTCAACTGACGGCGCCCGTTCACGAACTTGACGCGTAGATCAGCACCATCCAGCTCAACCATTTTGTAGGGAACCGAATGACCCGACACACGCGCCGCCATCAGCGAGTCATTTAAGTAAGCGAACAAACGTGAACGTTTTGGTAGTCTCGATATTAACTATAAGAGCTGTAAGTCTTTCTGAAGGGAAATAAGTTCTAATAAACTAGTGAAGAAAACCACTATGGTGGACTACGTTAGTGAGGTAGTTCACCACAGTCACTAGACTTTTTTTTTGGGTTGGACATTATCAAATAACTTCTCCCGCTCTCGGCGGAGCGGGAGGGTGCGTCAGACTCTTACTGACTAAAACCCACCTGTGTTCCTTCCGTTTCCTGTGTTCCCAGGGGCCTCGGTAACCCTTTTGGACTTTCACGCGACCCCGGCAGGCATCGGCCCTAGTGGACCCTAACACTTGTGCTGCCATCTCTTTAAGGTGCGCGTGGAACACAATGCCCCGTCGACCTGGACGCCGTCCTTATCGGACGGCGAGCTACCCATTGCTCACCGTCCGCAAGCCCGCGCCTGCGGTGGCCGGAAATCCGCCCGGGATCCCCGACGCCCAGGGCGTCTCCTGCGGCGGCTAAGGGCGAGAGGGCGCGAAATTGCCTTTCCCTCAACCGTCCCGCCTCCTCTTTCGCGAGCATTACTGCTTCGCAAAAGGAGGTGACGGCTGCCCATGCCCTCTCGCTCAGTAACATGGCCTGAACCAGGGCCGGACGCGAGAGATCTCTGCCGCCAATCGCCTCTACAAGGACACGGCGGTACTTTGCCCAAGCCAAGCAGACCTCCACCGTATGCTCCACGGTGTACTGCCGGCGATGCACACAGTGGTGACACCGGGGCCTTTCCTCCCGCCTTATCCGACACAGGAACCTCCCAAAGCTGCCATATCCGGTGAGGAACTGCGTCAGGCGGGAGGTGAGGACGCCGTGGCGCCTCTCTAGCCACTCCTCAAAGAGGGGACTTATCGCCGCAATTGTGGCGTGCCCAGCACTGGGTTGCAACAATCGCATCTTCAATTCAATTCGCATCAATCTTCATGTCGCCATGAGATCACGCCGGAGCTCTGTCCCCTGCACTGTGATTTCTCGCGGCAGCGGAGTTACGCCCCGGCGTTTCGCCTCTTCGCGCCACTCCCATACGTGCGCGAGGGTTGTGAGCCTGAGTCTAAATTACCTACTTTCGCCTAAATATTTTATCAATCCAAAATATTCTTTATTATTGCATTGTATTTTTCAACAGTTCACCCTTGCGACGAACTCAACATTTGTTTATGTCGTCAATCGTATCCCGATGGTTGCATATTAGAAAATCAAAACTTTCTCGAGCAAATTTCAAAAGAACAATAAACGAAATAACGAAATTTAAATGACTAAATGTTTTATTTAGAAAAAAATTTGAATCCCAATGTTTGTGACATCAAATGAACGACTGATCAAAAGTTGCTAGATGTAATTTTAAAATATCAAATCATTACTAATCAAATTACATAACCACAAATATCACAAATAATCTCTTTTTTCCATATTTTTTTCTATATAATCTATTCGTTTCGTAGGAGGTCACAGTTTTAACCTAACCTAACCAAACCATTATTTAAAATAATTGGTATAAAAAAGGTTGCTTAAATTTGTTTGTTTGTTTGTTGTAATCCATTTGATAATTAATAATTTATCCAGTAATCCATTTTGACCTTTAAACAACTTGGTCAATAGTGTAATAAATATTTAAACATTGATATTCCAGACTTTGGTCAGCTGAACTTTTGATCAAATGACCATCGTTATTTTAAACTTTGTTGATTTGTACGTTGTTCTTTTGAAATTTGCTCAGGAAAGTTTTGATTTTCTAATATGCAACCATCCCGATATTATGAAATACTCCAAAACTGAAAAAATAAATAATTAATATGATACTTAAATGCTTTTCAGGGTTCCTTACCCGAAGGGTGCCAAACGGAACCCTAGTACTTAGCCTCCGCTGTCCGTCCGTCCGTCTGTCTGTCAGCGGGCTGTATCTCATGAACCGCAATAGGTAAACAGTTGAAATTATAACAGATTCTGTATTTCTATTGCCGCTATAAATATAATTATAAAAATTCCCCTTTAATTTGTTTAAATTAAAGAGGAATTTTTCCGCATACAATAAACTTTTGAATTTGAAAAAAAAAGTTCTTACCCTGGCATACGGGGTGTCATTGTATAGAACTCATAGAGTAAAGAACAAATATATACATATATTTTTTTATGTTCAAATATGAAGAAATAGTGGCCCGTAAAAGTTGTCAGTTTTAGACCATTTTGTACGAGCTCTATCGCAACAACTAAGAAAGTTAGGAATTTAAAACGCCTGTATATCATAAATTCATGAACCATATACTGTATTTAATCAATAAATAGTAAAAACGCTGATTCATACGGTATTTTATTTAAATATGGACGATTTTCTGCAACTGCAAAAAAAGTCTTTGTAATTCACAGAATCATTATGAAATATAAATTTATATTTGCGATTTTTTTTTTTATTTAATATAAAAACATTTGTCGTTTAGTATTTCATTAACCTGAACTAAAAAAACTAAGCCTCCGCTGTCCGTCTGTCAGGGGGCTGTATCTCAAGAACCGTAATAGGTAGAAAGTTGAAATTTTCACAGATTGTGTAGTTCTATTGCCGCTATAACAACAAACAAAGGAAATATGTAAAAAAATGTATACGTGAAAAACGTGTTTTTTTTCGGCCTTTTTCTGCTCGACGTTAATACGATACGGCACCTTTCGTGTGCGAGTCCGGCTCGGACTTGGCCGGTTTTTAGCTTCTATAATAACTCACATGTATAATAACTTAATAAGGGTTGATTTTGATCGAAATAAAAATTAATAAAAAGTTTAGGTTACCTGCCTTTGAAAAACATGTCATTTTTGGTTGGCTTCACAGCGTCATTTTATAGACTAGACTCGAAAAACTAAAAAAAAAACCTTGGATAAACTGATAATTATATCTATGCATATTTAAATGCAATAATAATAACTGCAAATTTTGACTGTATTGTTAGGAAGAAAACGGTGAAGGAAAACATCGTAAGGAATCCGGCATGTAGGTAGGTACCTACTAGAACCAAAAATTCGAAGAAATGTGACATCTTCCAACACGCACTGGGCCCGCGTGGTAGATTACAACCCACTCCATCTCGAAGAAAGAAGGCCTGTGTCCTAGCAGTTCCCGAACATTATAGGCTGATTAGGTTAGGCTGAGGCCACACAATAGTATCAAGATCGCATGGTGTATTTATATCGCTACTTTGTGTTACTTTTTATAATGTGTAACGACGTGTCTTTACTAACATGTGACTGATATTTAAATCTTACTTACGTACATTGATACCTAGGGCCGCCTTTGCGATAGGTAGGTTGGTAAACTCAAAGCATTTATTTCAATTAAGCCATTTACAGGCACTTTTGAACAGTAAAGGCGTCGGTCAGTCAGAAACATGAAGCTAGTTGCCCATTCCAAAGCCTAGTAGGTAGGTACCTACCTATGGAGAAGAACGGGCAACAGAACGAAACGAAATGGGAACTATCAATTACTTACTTGAATTAGATTTTGTTCTCACAACCATCAAGTCTCCTACCGTAGTAGTATCTCCGATTTTTTTAAACCGTACCTAAGATACAAAAGGTACTTGAAAAAAAAATTATCGCCTGAATGAATAAGGATTATTTTTTCTTCACTTTTCGTTGAACTGGGTTGTGCCGGCTGCTTGTGGCTTTTATTAGGTACACTGGAAGCGGAGCCAACCAATTCTCTGGAAATTCTTCGTTTTGCTAATTATTAACAGCCTTACAGGCTTCCAAGAATTGTTTTTTTTTTTAGTAGGACGTGACATGTACATTCAAGCCTTTGCTTTTTTTTTAATTTACCGACTGGGTAAAACTTTTTCTGAAATCAGTTCAGGGGCCGCAACCATGACTTCTTAAAGCAGTATTATTATAATATTAGTTCACAGTGGGAAAGTGATGGAGCTGTACAGGCTCCATCTCTTTCTCACGCTGAAGTAATATTGAAATATTGGTAGTTAAAACTATTTCAATGAAATATAATTAATATTTCGCCTTAATAAGAGTTTATTAATAGCCTCGACTAAATTAAAACATCAAGAAAATTTGCATAACCAACGTCATCGATTTCTTTTTTCGGTAACAAGACAATATATTTTTTTGTTTCATACGTCATTCGAACGATTCTAGCTTCCTTGTATGGCTAGCTCCAAACTCATACATGCTCTAATTTACTACCAATCAAATTGGGAGATTGTGCGTCCAACAATAAATGAAGTAGGTATTTCCTGCTTTCAAACAAGTACGAGTCGAACCATGCACAATGAAGGGTTCCGTAGTTGAGATAAATTTATCCCAAGTCCAAACTTAATATTGTACTATATACTATTGTATTGTGTTTACGACGAATAACCTAGTTCTCAATGCCAAGAAAACGAAATGTTTAAAGTTTGCCTTTCCAAAATGTTAGGAATCTAGGTCCCAACATCGTCTTAGATAATGGGGTGCTTGAAACTGTAGACTCGGCAGTTTTTCTTGGTATAACAGTAGATGCCAAACTTCAGTGGGGCCCTCATATATCAAGCCTAGCGGGCAGGCTCAGTTCGGCCGCCTACGCCGTCAGAAAAGTAAGACAATACACTGACGTTGATACAGCTCGATTAGTTTATTTTAGTTATTTTCATAGCGTTATGTCCTACGGTATTCTGCTGTGGGGCAAAGCCGCTGCCATTCAAAATATATTCGTTCTTCAAAAACGAGCTGTTCGAGCTATTTACCAGCTTGGTGCCAGAGTTTCTCTGAGAGATTTTTTAAAGATATTGGTATTCCCACGGTGCATCACAATTCATCTTCGCCAACATCTTATATATTAGGCAAAATATACACTTATACTCTAAAAATAGTCATATTCACAATATTAACACCAGAAATAAGGACAAATTACGAGCTCCATTTCACCGGCTTCATAAGGTACCTACATAACTCATTTGTTGGGCTTGATAGGTATAACTTTTTATAACATGCTGCCCTCTTCTTTGCTAGATTTGCCTTTTAATGCGTTTAAAACTAAAGTAAAATCTACCCTTTGTTCAAAGGCATACTATTGTATCAATGACTACTTAAACGATAAGAATAGTTGGTCGCTGTGATTAACTCAAGACAATGTTTATGTTCTTTCTCCAGTATTAGCTTAACTACTGACAGGTTATATGAGTTCATATAACTGACTATTTTTTTATTTGACTGTATAAGTCAATGTAATTTAATTTAGTTAAATTTGAATTTATTAGTGACATAATCTACTCATTACAATGTGTGTTTTATGAGTTGTATTGCAATAAGTGGTAGCTAGCGACCTCGACTATTGATTACACTATTCTTGCCTGAGCAACCGGCAGCAAGGTCGTCATGCTCCCTTAGATGTCACTGCCTGCGGTAGCGTCGGTGGTCGGGTTGCCTCCTTCCCTCCAATATGGCGAGGGGGGTGATGGCTGATCTTTGCGTTATGCTCGTGAACGGGTGCTGCTTGTGGTGACTAGTCGTCTTGCTGATCATGGTTTTAATTGTTATTAGTAATTTTTTACTTATTTTACTTCGATGGGGCTAGTTTATCATTTCTCACTTCGAGCTACAGCAATTGCCTTATGTAAGCGGGCACGCCCTTTATGCCTGGAGGCTTTTATTTAGGTATTAAGTTCTATTTACGTTTTTTTTATGCTGTAATTTTTATCTGCTTCAGTACAGTTTGTTCATTGTTTTGTTGGGATACTGGCGCGTGCTAGCTAACGTATGGCAAGTGTGTAATTTAATCCAATGTTTTGTGTTTCGTAATGTTAATTACTTTGCATACGATTTGTATAGAATCTAGTTTATATAACTAAACAGACAGACGTGCTGCTGGGGAGTTTGTTCCACCACTTCTTCTTCCCAGCTAAAGCACTAGGAAGTGGTGAAGGGTGGGCATTTTTGGGGGACTGTCTTATGTAACTTTGACGTTCGAAAAGTGCTGATTTTCAGCCTAGTTTGAATAAATGACTTTTGATTTTTGATTGATTTTTTGTAGTTGAAAAACATGTCCTCCCATACATTCCAACTGCAAATGTAAGTTGATCGACTATTACTCGTTATCTTGTAAACCCTACTTAGCTGTGATAGTTTTCGTTTTAACTTCGTTATATAAATACAAAACAACCATTTAGCTGGCGGGGGACACACTTGACTCTGACAAAGATTAGCGCTTTAAAGCTTAGGTAATATTACGCAAACGGATCCCTGAATCGAAAAATGGTTTTCCCAGACCTAAACCCAATATTTTTGAACGGTCTATCCAACGATACCCACACCATGGGATAGACGAGAATCAAAAATAACATCCCCACTTTACGTGCAAAGGAGGTACCCTACATTTTTTTTCGGGTTTTATTTACCTACTAGTTTACTTTTGTCGGCGTTATCTATATGTACCCATGCTAAATTACAGCTTTCTAGTACGAATACTAAGAGTATCTGAGCTAAGCCGCGGACAGACAGATGGACATGGCGAAACTATAAGGGTAGACAACCGTAAAAATGCATGGACTTGACAACTCGTGGAGCGGTCGAAACTAGGACATAGGATGACGGTGTAATACCTGCACCACGATGTCGTGCTAAGGGTGGCGACTGGTCAAGCTTTATAGCTACGAAATACCAGTTTGGATGCGACTTTGGTTTGATGCAATTGACGTAACTAAATCGAATGACAGTTCACAATATCCTTCACATTAAAGCATCATGCATAGGATGCAGGATTAGCATTATGCATAATCAGCCTATAATGTTCCCACTGCTGGGACACAGGCCTGCTCTCGGTGGCGGTGAGGAGTGGGCTGTAATCTACCACGCGGGCCCAGTGTGGATTGGTAGATGTCACATGTCTTCGAATTTTTGGTTCTAGGATATGCCGGTTTCCTCACGATGTTTTGCTTCACCGTTTTGAGAGCAGTGGTGATGAAATAATTTACACAAAGTAAATCGCCCATCTTGGTTCGAACCTACGATCTACAACTCGTCAGTCGCGGCTGTTACCACTTACCCCTGAGCCACCCCTGCTCTCATAAAGGATTAGTTTGGACTTTGGTTAAATTAAATATACCTAAGTCTGAACATTGATTTGTATCCGATATTAATACGAATACTTATTTATAATTTTGACCGCATAATAAATTATTAAAAACTGAGCTGTCATTTTAAGCCTTCTAAATTAATTTATCAAGGTTATACCAGCATAATGGGGATTATCGAATTTGGATCAGATTTAGTAGAAACAATTAATCATCACTTGATTGGACACTCTTACCGCTAGTATGCATGATTCACTTTGTAGATGTAGGTAGCTTAATGTGATAAGTATTTAAATTAATATGTTCATAAATAATTATGTTAATTAATGCACATGTGTAAACGCCTTAAAACAGCTGGCAGTCGCGCGTCGATGCCTAAGTTCCGGCTAGCAGTGAGCTCCTAATTAAAATAAAACGTGCAAAATTATTATTATCCACTACTGTGACAAGAGTTCCCGCCAAAACCACCATATTTATTTTACTTTTTATTGGCAGTGACGTCAACATCCGGCTCCGTTGCACTACGGAAGCATAAAGCGAGTCACTTCAATTAAAACTATGTACAAACTTAACAGAGTAAATAGGTAGAACACGTAAACCTAATTAATTGAGAATTATCTATGTAAATAATAAAGAGGCCAGTATACATGTGAATATCTGCGATAGCAATGCGGATCATCTCTGATTGACTTGTTCAATAAATATTATGATTTAATTGCATTGGAACGCTTGAGGAAATCTTATTGTAATTTACCTGAACCCTTGAAGTTAATAATAGAAGCAGCACGTGAGATAATGATAGTAATCATTTATTGAATACTCGCATCAATGTTGCAAAACAGCTCTCGTTCGATAAACATGGATTGCCTTATAGAATA
The DNA here is from genome assembly GCA_905333075.3 of Atethmia centrago. Lineage (NCBI taxonomy): Eukaryota > Metazoa > Arthropoda > Insecta > Lepidoptera > Noctuidae > Atethmia > Atethmia centrago. The sequence continues at coordinate 7,928,775 of HG995375.1, forward strand.
CAGGTAGCAAAGAACACGAGGATCTTGTACCTAATTAGAACATTTCCTTTTTTATTAATTGCTAATTACCTAATCGACCTTGATATTTCGTCCAATTTGAACAGACGGTTTGCTCAATTTTCTATTTAAAATACTTTAATTAAAATGGTTGGTAATCTCTGCCGCGCTACCTTTTACTCGTAGTAGGTAGAGAGAGACAGACGACTGTTCTCAAATCAAATCTGGATTAGACAGATTTCCTGCTATAAACGGCCGGCTATGGCCATTATTAGTCCATCTACTTCTTCTTCGAGTCGATGGTACTTACTATAATTTAGGTAAATCTTGTTGTTCCATAACTTCGCAACGAATACAGCCAGCGCAGATTTTGCTTAAAATAGAACACTATAATATGCACACCATAAAAATTATAGATATAAATGTAAAAAAATTACAGTGGGTGACACAATAGGCGGTCTTATCGCTAAAAGCGATCTTTTAAAGACAATCTTTGGATGGATTAGGGGGAAAGGAAAGACAATACTGCAGGTAGTCTGTGGTGTTCCATTTACAAATATAGGTACAATAAATACATACATACATATTAAACTTATCTATATAATATATTCAATAATAACCATGAAACAAGTGTTAAGAACAAAAACAAGTGCAACGAACAAAAAATAGATTGCAGGTTTTGGGGTACATAGAACCGGAGAGGAAGCGAGACATGTTTGCGAAAATGTTCCACCTGTCCTGCAGTTTTCGAGGTAGCCTAGCTAGCCTCTCTTAACCAAAGGCATCGCATCATTCCACTTAGGTCCAGAGTCGGTTCAGTGACTTTTACCTTTACAGGTAAAAGTACTAAGTCGCGGGAAGGTACTAAAGGGTCACCATGGCCCCTGGCAACACAGGCAACAGGAAGGAATACGGGTGGGTTTTAGTCAGTAAGAGTCTGACACACCCTCCCGCTCCGCCCAGAGCGGGAGAAGTTATTTGATGATTTCCCACCCAAAAAAATAAAAAATCCTGGACGTATTCAATCAACTTGGGCTAATTCAATCGATAGCTTGTCATGGATCTCTCCAAATTGCATCGCACCCGTTAGTCCTTCAGGTCGTTAATCCAACTGAAGGGCTTCCACGCTAATTTCGTCGATAGACTGACGGTAGGTAGGTAGGTACCTACACAATCAAGGTCATAATCAGTGCAGTCATAAGCAGCATGTTCAGTGGGTCTTGGTCTTATTACTTTCTACATTTATGTTTTAGATGGTTTTTAAGCAATATCTGAAAAGGAGGAGGTAAATTTTATTTACTTTGCTTGAGTAGTTTTTGAGTTAGCTTTTATAATATATGTTTTTTCGACTTAGTGTACGTTGATGATGTTAAGTATGATAAACAACCTCCTGTCACTGATATTTACTTAGCATGTAGTGGTTTACGAAATTTGTGCGGGGTAGGTACCACAACTGAAACTGAACTGAGACTGGAAGTCGACCCCAACATAGTTGGGAAAAGGCTAGGCAGATGATGATGAGGTACCACAAATAAAAAGTAAAAAATATAAACTTTTAAAAAAAACCGTGACCATGTGAAAAGCCGGTGGCAAAAAACGAAAATTCAAAACCAAAGTCACTGACTTTAAAACTGCAGTTATAGTTATTTTTCACTGTGTATTTTTTTTTTTGGAAGTTGGGTTTTTTTGTAAAGAAGTCTTTACTTTTTAGTTGAGGTACCTACCCCACACAAATTCGTATACTACCTACTTGCTACGTAAATATCAGTGACAGGAATTAAAAATAACATCAACACACAAATTTTTTTTTGGAAGTCGGTTTTTTATTGTAAAATAGTTTTTTTTTATAATAAGCACAAGAGGCCACAGCTTTCAGGCGTAGCCCGATTTAAAGTAATATAATACTCCGGAGTTTTAACATATTTAACATCATCATAATTCATTCATCTACAGCGAAAATTACAAGTAGGATTGGCACTTCCCATTATTTATCATCCCAATTAACAAATTAATGTTTTATAAGTCAAGTAAACGTTTTGCATTTTCAGTTAGTATTTTAAGATGGTCGTATAAACGTTAATATAAACGTGTATAAAATGCGAATTAGGCCCAAATTACAGAATATTATCGTTTAGTAGATAAATAGAAGTCAGCCAATGACCGTTGAATGTTATACTTATACAAGTAAAATAAAAGTACAAAGACCGACTTTACGATCCAATACTTTATATCATATAGCAGTTATAAGGACGTTGTCAAACGACTGAAATAACTGAACGAATAGTGTCAAAAAACGACTCAATGACAACCGTTTTTATTGGCATGTTAAATATTGTGCTTGTATGAAAGAATAATAAAAAAAGGTAGGTAAATCAAGTAAATTTCCATGATTACAAAATATCTATTCTGTGCCTACATTATTAAATTGTGTGAATTATATAGTATTAGTTGTGTTCATCTTTCAGGGAATTTTAGTTTTTTTGACGTATCTGTAATTCAATGGTTTTAGTTAATTATTAAAAATATGTTTTCATAATAAAGCTCCAAGCATCTTGTCTAAGTTATATGGCGACCTCTATAATACACTAATATAACAAAAAGATCGTATAGACTTTTCCTTGAGACCATGACGCCCGGCCATATTAAGTCGACTTTCGGGTTCCCTAATCATTACTTACTCTTTAGGGTTCAATACCCGAAGGGTGCCAAACGCAACCCTGTTAACCAACCACTGTGAACCCTTCGTGTGCGAGTCCGACTTGCACTTGGCCGGTTTCTTTAATTAAATCACTTTTAACAAAACAAAATGGGAATGATTAAATTAAAGTGTGGGTTTGACCTTTAAAGGATTTAAAAGTCTACAAGTTAGGTAACCGTTGAAATTTAATATTTTATCACATACACGTCTTAGTTAGTCTTCCATATGACCAAAATAGCTTTGTTATATACAGGTTATACACAAACGTTTAAGGATCCTGCATACTGAGGCGATATCACGGGCACGACAGGCAGCAATATGCGTGTCGCGCTCGCGATATCGCCCCAGTCTGTAAGAGCCTTAAAGTGGCTTTTTAAGGATGTTGGAAAAAGATTTTGAACCCGACCACGGTTATATTAGAAAACCTTTTGTTTAACCGAAACGTTTCACCAATACATTGTCCAATAAACGTCATGGCTGACACCATTATACGACGTCGTATAAGTTAGTCCGGAAAACGTTTACTGAACTAATTAATATAATAAGACATTAGTCACGCGACTGAAGCATGTGTGATGAACGTCTATATAACGTAATAGTTAGCTAAATACCACTATTATGACCGTTATATAACATGAAGTCTTATAAGATTTCTTTCGCATTATCGTAACTAAACATAAGACAAACACATTGGCGAGAACAAAAATAAGTTTAATATCTCACAAACCTTGTCGCGTCGGTCCGAACTGTCTCATTTGACCTTCAGCGTGCACCCCCCGCTAGCAAATCTGATATAATGTCCAAAATTTTGTTTTTAGGTAGGTATGTCATTTTACGTCTAAATGGGCAAATTATCTCGGTTGGTGTCACTGTAAGCCAGAGTACCTAATTAGTTTATAAAGTTTACTTATCAAAGTTTTAAAGACCATCAAGATTATTCTCATAATGGTAATGTGTGTTTTCTTATATCGGTGGATTATTTAGCAATTATCATTTTGAATATCAATATTTTTTTTGAGGCTGGACAGTCGTTAAGAGACGCAGTTAAGTTTTATTTTTTAACCGTCTTCAAAAAAGGAGTAGGTTCTATATGTATTTATTTTTGTTTTTGTTCCTCGTTATTTTCGTTAATAATTGTGGACTGACTTTGTTTGTTTTTTTTTTCATTTGGTAGAGAAAACTTGCACTGTGGTCCATACAAATTGTATTAACTTTGCTTGGGTAGTTTTTGGAGTTCGTTTCAATAATATGTATTTTGCCCACTTAGTCTATGTGGATGATGATTATTGATGATATAATGGTGCCGATTCCCTTGTTCACAAACTTAACTAAATTTAAGTTCAGTGCATCTTTTTCTTTGTATTTCATTAAGAAAAGGACAGAAAATAAATTTTAGTTTAGTCCTGTCAAATTAATCAGCGCCTGTCACTAGTCCATACAAGTTAGACGTGATTAAAAACTTACCTACTAAAATTACGTCAATTTACGTCAAACGCAATCAGCGTTTGACGTAAATTGAATTTGACAGGACTAAACTAAAATTTATCTTCTGTCCTTTTCTTAATGAAATGGAAAGAAAAAGATGCACTGAACTTAAATTTAGTTTAGGTTGTGAACGAGGGAATCGGCACCAATAACTTTCTGTCACTGTTATTTACATAGCAGATAGTGGTATTCGTATTTGTGTGGGGTAGGTAGGTCCTACCACAACTAAAAATTGAAAAATAAAACACTTCGTATTTCCAAAAAACTTTCTTAAAATAACTTTAATTTCGGAAGTCAGTGTCTTGTATGTTCCTTTTTTGTCACCGACTTCTGAACTTTATAGTGTTGTTTGTTGTGCATTGTTATACTAGTTGAAGGTTCTTTGTGTATGGTATCCTTATAAACAGGACCAATAGATAAATGCCATGATATTTGAATGACCTTAAAGCTTTTACTGGCGAATTTAACCCGGATAAGTATTGTAAGTTTCAGCAGTGTGTTAACCTAAAGGCTCGTGCAGACTGGGGCGATACTGCGGGCGCGACAGGCATATTGCTGCCTATCGAGCCCGCGATATCGCGGTAGTCTGCACGCGCCTTTAAAGAGCGCGGTAGGTAGGTACTTGGTACAAGGGAATATTAATTGTGCGTTAGGAATGCGCACAAAAACACGAGATCCGCTATAATTCGACCATCTCGACGTGCTAATTATAACTTATAATAAAACATGCGTATTTGGTACAGGATGTTATCTGACGTAATCTCGCTTGTTATTGCATTATATTTATCTTTCTCTTACGCCGTAGACCTATTTCAGAACGGAACTCCTTAGCTGAGTCACTGGCTTTATACTTAGGTTTCGCGGTCATTTATTATATAAATTACAGACTTTTCTGTCGAATTTACTTTACGATACTTTTCTGGATCCGGAACCCGGAACCTAATTTGACCAGGTTTCAAATAAAGATCATAAATTATGGTAACGAATGAGTATGTCGAATCAACTCAGCCTATGGCAGTCCACTGCTGGACATAGGCCTCTCCCAAGCTGCGCCACAACACCCTATCTGCCGCCTTCCGCATCCGGTGTATCCTAACCTTATCCTATCCTTAACTTAACCTTATCTTACGGCCGTCAGTCAACATTTAGTAGCTGGGGGGCGTCCCACACTACGCTTGCCGATACGCAGTCTCCTCTCCAGGACTCGTCTCCTCCACCAGCCATCGGTCCTTCGACAAACATGGCCAGCCCACTGCCACTTATCTAGCATTAGTTTGCTTACTCTGCAAGCTATGTCGGAAACCCGTTCTTTTCCAAATAATTTCATTCCAGATTTTATCCTTCAAAGAGTCTCCGAGTATAGCCCGCTTCGTAGCGCGCTGAGCGACCTTGAATTTCTTGGCCAGCCCGACTGCCAGTGTTCACGTTTCGGCACCGTATTTCATGGGAGGACGCACTGCGGGCTAGGCGACGGGAAAAGTTGACGAAGTTTTCGCTGCCCAACCCAACTGAATCCTTTTGTCGGCTTCTTTCTCAAAGTTGTGTCTACCGAGCTGCATGACTTGCCCCAGGTAGACACCTCCTTCAAAACTTCGAAAACCGTCTCGGCAAGACTTGCGAATTGTACATGACTTTTTTCATATCCAAATTCATCCCGAAGCCAACCCACCGGGCTCCAATTAGGCTGTGCAGCATCTGGTAACTGTTCTAGCGTCTCAGCCCTTATGACGATGTCATTGGCAAAGCGAAGTTGAGAGGTGTACTCGCCATTCAACCTGTCCTGTCCAGTCCAGCGTCTTGAAGAAGTCCTCCAACGAATTTGTGTACATTTTCGGGGATATCACATCCCCCTGTCTCACCCCTGGATGGGATTGGTTTTCTGACCCTGGATCTGGACAGTCATCGTGGCAGCGTCATGCGTATGCGTAGTAGATATCTACTCACAATAAATATTTAATTAACTACGAGAATTCAATAAAGAGTCATACATCATCTCTTCATATTACGAGTTCAATAGGAGGTCCAAACGTCTGAGAGAACATCCGCATGTCATCTGCTACAAACACTTTTTCAAACCGTTTCGCATACCTTACAATCCAGGGATTCCCAAAGTGGTCGATATCGAACCCTTTTTTTTTTTGGATGGGAAATCTTCAAATAACTTCTCCCGCTCTAGGCGTAGCGGGAGGGTGTGGCAGACTCTTACTGACTAAAACCCACCCGTATTCCTTCCTGTTGCCTGTGTTGCCAGGGGCCTCGGTGACCCATTAGTACCTTCCCGCGACCCCGGCAGGCATCGGCCCTAGTGAACCCCTACACTCGTGCTGACGACATCTCATTGAGGCGCGCGTGGAATACAACGCGCCGTCGACCCGGGCCTGGTCCTTACCGGACGGTGAGCTACCCATTGCTCACCGTCCGCAAGCCCGCGCCTACGGTGGCCGGAAATCCGCCCGGGATTCCCGACGCCCAGGGCGTCTCCTGCGGCGGCTAGGGGTCTGAGGTATCAGTTCATTTTGGAAAAGGGGTCTCTTGCCCATAATAGTTTGGGAATCGCTGCCTTACACAAACATTTTAGGCTCATAAAATTATAAATTAAAATCATCGATTATGGAATTCCTTTGCTTATTTAAATAAAAATAATAAATTCGTAGGCATACCTATTTTTTTTTCTCTTAGCTCTCCGTATGGTCTTTACATACTTGCTTAGGTACCTTCCTGCCGGATGGTAAGATAGTAGATAAATCTATAAGTAGATATCTAGTGTAGGTACCTACGATATAAATCATCAGTGTCGGTGATCGACCAAAACTTCCAGCCGCAGTGTTTTGCCACAAATAGGTTTTCCCACACTCGGAATTCCCATATCTTCAACAAATAATTATTATTTATTTAACACTCAGTGGTTTGCAGTGATTAAAGAGCTTTTGAGAGTTATCAATATAATTGAACATGTTATTCACATTTTACGCAATCAGTCATATCCGTTTACGACGACATGTAGGTAGGTAACCTACCTACTGTGTGGTGTGTGCGATGTGTTAGAATTTTAGAAATACAATGTGTCGTTTTGCATCCTCGTCAAATTTCAGGAGGCTGCTATGAAAGACATACATAATCAAATCAAATTACGATAACTGCTCAATAATTAATAAATACTCGTTTTTTTAGTTATTTAAGTTAGACAGTATTTTAGAATAACCACTTTCACAGAACAGAATCACCCCGTTGCGTATGCGGTAGTGTATGTGTAAAAGGGCAATAACAGTGCGGTATCACACGGGCCGCATTTTAACATGCGTGTCCCACACATGCCGATTTCCGAAAATTTGAAAAAAAAAGTATCTACTTATTTTATTATTGATTCGTGTCAGAATCATTAGCATAGTTACCTCCTTGAATTTGCCGAGGATGCAAAACGACACCTTGTATGTGCTAAATCTTTTTTTCGGAACCCATTTCTTTTGAAGAAAGATGCGGACCTGAAATAACGAAAACAAATGACTAACCTGAAATACCTACCTATTCAATGTCGTATGTACTGGATCATCCAATATCTTACGTCTTTTCAGCGTCTTACAATACCCCATTAAAGAAAATTATATTTGTCTCACGTTTTCCTGTCTCGTGAGTGTTACTGTCAATGAGTGAGTAGCATCTACTTAATGTGGCTACGTTGTTAAAGAACGTAGAGAATATAAGTACAGTAGCCAGCACGTCAAGTTACTACAAACCGTCAAATTTTCTCATTCGATTTTAAACTTAACCATCAGCGTTTTAAGGTTTAAAATCATTTGGAGAAATTTGATATTTTTTGGCAACTTGATGTGCTGGCGAATGTACCTAAGTTTCATCAGACACCTACTTACAAAAAAATGCGTCATACAAACTATAGGTAGTAAGTACGACGGCTGCACTAAAAGTATCGGGAATGGAATATTTCCACTGTTCCTGTCATAATAAAATCTTTTTAATTGAAAACTCCTTGGTTTTAAAAATCGAATACCATTTATTTATTTAAAAAAAGATTCTCGGTTTTGTCACAAGGTTTTGTCAAACTTGTTTAGTCGTTGAGAAAATGGAATTGACTCGAGAAAATTCAAGAGCGACGATTTATTATGACTTTCGAAGTGGTTTAACACAAAAACAGTGTGTTGACCGGATGATTTCTGCATTTGGTGATGAAGCCCCATCCAAAACCACAATTTATCGCTGGTTTGTTGAATTTCAACGTGGACGTGTCCAGCTCAGTGATGATCCCCGTCAAGGTCGTCCAAAAACTGCAGTACCCAAGAAAACGTTGATGCTATGCGTAGACTGATTGAGGAAGATCGACATGTGATATACCGCGAAATTCAGGCAACTTTAGACATTGGCATGAGTCAAATACAAATAATCTTGCATGAACAATTAGGTGTAAAAAAGTTGTTTTCCCGATGGATACCGCATTCGCTCTGTGAAGAGCAAAAAGCGGCTCGCGTACTTGGTGCGTCAGAACTCTCGAAAGATTCCACGCAGTTTCCTCAAATGCTGTATACAACATCGTATCAGGTGACGAATCCTGGATATACGCGTACGAACCCGAAACAAAAAACCAGTCACGAGTTTGGGTGTTCGAAAATGAGTTAAAGCCAACAAAAATTATTCGTTCACGAAGTGTTGCAAAAAAAATGGTGGCCACGTTTGTCTCCAAAACCGGCCATGTTACGACTATTCCTCTTGAGGGACAAAGAACGGTTAATGCAGAATGGTATGCTAGCATTTGTTTGCCACAGATCGTTTCTGAACTCCGTAAAGAGAACTGCAACCGCCGCATCATCCTCCATCACGACAATGCGAGTTCTCACACCGCGCCCAGAACAAAAGAGTTTTTAGAGCAAGAAAACATAGAATTATTAGACCATCCGCCGTACAGCCCCGACCTAAGCCCTAATGATTTCTATACTTTCCCTAAAATAAAGAATAAATTGCGTGGACAGAGATTTTCATCACCTGAAGAAGCTGTGGACGCCTACAAAACGGCCATTTTGGAGACCCCAACTTCCGAATGGAATGGTTGCTCCATCATCAATGATTGGTTCCATCGTATGGTAAAATGTGTCAAATTTCGCGGAGAATACTTCGAAAAGCAATAAATACATTTTTAAATAGTAATGTTGTGTCACTTTCTTGATTCCCGAAATTTTCAGTGCCGCCCTCGTAACTCTACCGATTTGATGATAATTTGTATGACAGGCCAAAAAACCTAGGTACCTAGGTACTTGTGTCCGACCGAAACACGATTATCAGCCGAAACCGAAACCGTAACCGATTCTTCATGTCCTCTTCTAGTTTCGGCCGAAACCGAAACTGAAACCGAACCTTATGAACTTCAGTAAAACTTAGTTAAATAAACGAGTGATTTTGGTATCGCTACCAAAAGCAGAATCGCTAATCGCATCTGCTGTGATCCCTACTCGCTGATACTTAAAGAAGCATGTCTGTTAAATGAATTCAATTTATAAGTAAACACTATTTTTGTACAGAAAGGGTGAAAACCGTTACTAAGATAGATTTAGTAATGGTTTGCACCCTTTGCTGTCTGTCTATCTGTCATTCTATTGGTCTATCAATTTTATGAAAACCTACAGACCACAAACCGAAGATTCGGCCACTTTATGGCCGAAACCGAAACCTATGCTTTAAAATACGCAATTTATCATAAAAGAAGAGATAATAGGCGTAAATTATCTGCTTTGTGCGGATTATGGAAAAGCATTTAAATACTTAACGATGGATGGACGGTGTGAAAGATGTTATGGCTAGAAAGGGAGATGACGACTGATAGAGGAGCATGGAAGCAGTGGCGTAGCATGGGGGGACAGAGGGGGCTATGGCCCCGGGCGGCACTAATATAGGGGCGGCGCACTATGGGACCAACCGGTATTTTCCATCTCAAAAATCGATAACTCTGTTGTTTTGTGATTTATCTCCTTGATTTTTTTTTCACGTATTTGTGAATATCTAGGCAATAAAAGAAATCAAACATCATCATTCTAAAAAAAATATTTTTTCCGAAAAAAAATGACAAAGATAAAGTTATACGAAATTTCATACAAAAAATCATACAGTTATATTAAAATAGCAATAAAAGTTACACTTATGCTTAAAATAAGTTTAAAACTAAATTATTATTATTAAACAAACAGTTACATGACAAAAAAAAATTATTACTTAAACTTATCCTACTCATCACTTTCTATTTCCAACAATTCTTTAGCTTCGTCAAATAATTCTTTGGATATTAGAAAACTTGGTTTATTTAAGCTAGATATATAAGGATCAGATGTATATAACAAAATATGCAGAACGTCTTCGTTTGTTGCTGATCTGGAATACTTCCTAGCGTGATGTAACCTATATTTCTTATAATCTTTATTTCGAGCTTCCTGGGCATCTTCGGATAATTGTCCTATAGGCAAAACTGCATAATGCTCTATTATTTTAGCACCATGTATAAGTACTTTATGGACCGAAGATGGCATGTAGTACCAGTTATATTTGCTTACATATAATTGCGCGGTTACCAATGTATACTGACCAAATTTTTCTGCGTTTATAGGAAATCCCGATGACATAGTTTGAAGAATTACATATAGTCTCTTGATTAATTCTTCATCAATTCCGGTTATCTCTGCAGAACATTGGTAATTTTGGAAAAATCTCCTTGCCGTATTACCGTCATTGCTATTACCGGAACCTTGACGTGGTTTATCAATATGCAAGCCAAGCACTTCTCGGAAACGTTTTTGGACAAATTTTTTCTTGTCTTCTTTAAGTTGCTTGTTTTCTGGAGTTGTTGCAGACCACTTCTCAAAACCTAAATTGTAAGAAATATGGAGGATCATTTCCATAAATCTTATCCATGCGTGTAGCGTCGACAATCCGTATTTAAACGCATTTTCATTTTCAACTCTCGTTGTAACTTTTAAAAGATCATTCATTTGTCTGGGAGTTGCTCCACAAACAGTGCAGGTAGCACTGGATGATGTGTTTGTCAACACTTGAGCAACTTTCCCATCAATCATTGTCATAAACAGTTGATGTTTAACTTCGATGACTTTGTCTTCTATTGACACAAGAGTTGGAATCAATTGATTAATTTTGGCTTCAATTTCACTGACAACCGCTGTAGTTTTTTCGGGAGTTTCTTTTGCAAATTCTAATGAAATTGGTCTGCAATATCTAACAGATGAGCAAGTAGGGTTTTTCCATATGACCGTAGAAGTTTCTTCGTCTACTAGTCGCAGTGGTACAAGGGACACTATAAACAAATTAGCGTCCGATATTTGTTCGTTTTCTTCCGGTAGAGTTTGTTTATACTCACTTTGCCCGGAGGATCCATCACATCCCCATTTAGTGAAAAGCTTGAGACGATTGTAAGTCGATCCTGACTTTATCCTTATAATACGGCAGACTGTATGGTCTAAGAGATCTTGCAGGTTGATTTTTGCGCTTATATTTGTCACCGTAATGCTGGATGCAGGCGGATAGCAAGCCTTTTTTGCTTCACTTAGTGTTTGATACGAAGGCAATACAGAACTTAAATTCTAAAAACAACGAGCCTTTTTCTTAGGTACGCATATTGTGCTTTGGTTAAATCAGTTTCAATGCATATACTCAATGCTTCCTCTTTTGTAAAGGAAAGTGCGTTATCTGGATTGAGTATGTTTTGTAGAATAACTTTTTTCTCTTCTTTTTCCTTATTTCTGATAATAGTCACAATCGACGCTTCGTCATTTTCCCCCATGGATCTTAAACCTTGCACATAAGCGTTACGGACATGTCCCATTCCATACTCCTGGACCAGCTCCATATTTTTTCGTTTCTTTGTGTTTTCCGAGCACTCGTCATATTGTTTTGTTGGTCTTCCACGTTCACCAGAAGTATTCAAACCAGAATTTACAGTGGTTGAGGTACTGCAAGAATTCAATGATACTTTAAACTCACCATTTAACCAATTTGAGTATAGGCTCTCGAACCGGTCCGGCTTTCTTTGAGCTTTGGTCCATTTCTGGTTGCAACTCGATGTTAGATTTTTTTGAATACTCTCTATTACAGTATTAACGTCAGTTTCCGATAGTTGAAAATTTTCCAATAAATATTTTTTGAGGTCTGAAGTACTTTTCCCTTTTAATATTTGATCACAAAGATCGCGTCGAACACAAACGAATTCACTCATTGTTAGATAATAATGTTTTTTATGCGTTAATTGTTATTGAAAAGAAGTATCTGAACACTTTGATGAATCGTATGCTGAACATACACGGGTATTTAAAGGACTAATATTTTAGTGCCTTGTGCAAAAACCATGGGACAATTGATTATAACAGTTCTCATCGAAATAGTGTAATCAGTACTGATTGTAATTATTTACCACAACAGATAAATAGAACTTCCGCAGCAATATAGTTTATCATACTTGTGGTTAAGGTGACCACCCCAAACAAAATTGCCATGGGAAGATTCTTTCAAATATAATAGCAGTTTTTTAATTTGCAAATGTATGTTTTTATCATAGAAATAGAAAAAAACAATATAGACATCAAAGGATAATAACTAAATATAATATTTCATAATAAAAAAGAAGAACCGTAATTTTCGAGGATTTTTCCCCGATTGACATTATTGCTTCAAAATCACCTCTGGCGCAAAAAACGCGCAAGTTTTTTTTAAATCCTCATATTACTGAGTAGATAAGGTCTCTAATAGAGTAATTAACTTGACACCGGCTGCTTTCGGCAATAACGAAAACTCCAATTGAAATTAACAAAAACTAAATTTTCTTTACTTCACTAAAAAAATGTTAAAAAATTAAATAAAAATATTTTTTTTACAAAAACTGAACGTGGTTGCAAAGTGTATATTCTAAGCTATCTAATGATGTATAACACTAATATGTTTCCTTGGAAAACTTCCGAATAATTATGTGTTGAACTCCCTTAACGGTAATTTAATTGGCATGAAAATATTTATGCCCAATGTTTGAGGTTCATTTTATAAACGTAAAACTTTATATTTTTTTATATTTTGTAATTTATTCGTAAGTTCCATCTTTTGAGAGTATAAAACCATAAAACAATCTATGGATTTACGACTTTCGACAAAACCATTTTTGAGATGGAAAATACTGTTTGGTCCCATAGTGCGGCGGCGCGGCGGCGTCAGGTTATCCTAAATGTATTGTCACCAGAGGACTACATAGGTACAGTCGCCAGCACATCATGTTACCACCAACTCAAATTTCTCCAAATGATTTTAAACCTTGAAAATGTTGTTGTTTAATTTGAAAATAGAATGAGAAAATTTTACAGTTTGTGGTAACTTGATGTGCTTATTTACGAATAATTTCAAGACACTGGAAAAAATGGAAGTTGTTCAAAATAGACTTGACGTAAAAAATTTGGTAGGTATACCAGGTATACCTACATTAGTATTCCATATCATGTGAAGTTATCTATGCTTGTAAAATATATAATTCAAATTACGAAACTATTAACAGAAACTGAAATCGAACCTCCAAGACGAATAAGAAGGCAAGACATTTCTGGCAAGTAAGGATGTTGGCTTATCGTACGAAGACAATCTTAATGATTCCGGCCCATTAGGTTTATTGGAGTTTATTTATTAAATCAAACTTCAAGTTTGATGTCCTTACCTAACCTTACATTGTAATAGTCCTTAGTTGCGAAAATAAGAGGGGCGGCAAATTTAGGATTTGTCCCGGGTGGCAGAAATACACGCTACGTCACTGCATGGAAGAAAGCACCGACCCCAAATAAATAGATTATTCCTCTTTGCCCCTTGGAATAAGGGCAAAGGAATAATTATGACGACATAACCACACAAAGTTCGTCCATTCCGGGCTACTGGCTCACAGTGTCTTATAGAGACCATTTTTGATACGTCAGCGTTTTATTAGAAATTCAGATATAATTAGTCATTTAAAACATGGGAGTAGAACTACCGAGTGACAAAAATATGCTATCAAAGTAGTTTTTTTTTTTTTTAATCTCTTAAATTTTCATGTAAATAAAGTTTAAAAAAAGTCTACACCATAAACGAATGACAAATAAAAAAATATTTATTAGGTAGTTTAAAAGTGTTAATTCCCTGTTTTAGGAAAAGATATTTATAGTAAAATTCAGATCTGTTATTCTTCTCTGTGTGCATATTTGTCACTCGGGAGTTTTACTGTCACGTTTTGGAATGCCAATTATATCTGTATTTCTAATAAAAAGCTGACATCCGAAAATCTCCGTCCGATCTCTATAATACACTGTGTGTTTGTTCGAGCCATCAGTGTTCCGGAGCATACTTGGACGGTCTAAGCAGGCCCTGACCCGGAACTGTGTGAATAGAGCTTTATGGGGTTTTACTACCTATATGCCTTTCTGTCTAAAACCTTCCTCCCATAACTAATTTATTCAAATAAAAGAAAGACAAAGAGATACTACAGGAAATATGAGGAAGGAAGGATATTGTCAAGTAATGCTGCACAATCACGATTGCAATTTGCAAATAACATTGTCGACCATACACTAAGCAACGCGATACGGAACTAAGCCCGAGGCTATGTTTATTGTAATTGAGGCTGTATCCGAGATAATGATCGAAAGATCGAAAGGTAATAGATTAGAGTATGGACTCCACACGCCGCGGTTGATACGCTGCGATTTTGTATTAGGTAGGTGAAGAAACCTCGTTTCATCATCATCTGCCTAGCCTTTTCCCAACTATGTTGCCCGGCTTCGAGTCTAACCGGATGCAGCTGAATACCAGTATTTTACATGAAGCGACTGCCTATCTGACCTCCACAACCCATTTACTGGGCAACACGATACTCCTTGGTAAGACTGGTTGTCAGACTTTCGGGCTTCTGACCCGTAACGACTGTCAAAGATCTACAAGTGACAGCCGGGACCAACGGCTTAACGTGCTTTCCGAGGCACGAAGGGGTCTTGGTATGTAAAGATGGTCACCCATCCACGGACCAACCGCGGCAAGCGTAGCTTAACCTGATCGATTGACCCGTGCGGCTGTTATTACTTAGCTATTAGCTACAAGCCCCTGAAGAAGACCTAGTTTCCTGAAAGAAATTTTCTATCTCTTTATTTTGTATATTATTAGACTCAAAGAACGACAACGATTTCAACTTTGTGTTCTCTCAGAGGAGTTAATCACATCGCATATTGTGTCTGCCTTCAACAAATGCCACAGCACTTCACTTCGTGGAAGATCGTTTTACCGCTCGTTGCGCATTATCGCTCTTTTAGCATTACATACACCTACTTAATTTGCTAACGGAACCGTGCGGCTTTCAAGTCACGACTCGCTCGACTCAGCCACGTGCCACATCCACGAGTAACATGACTCGTGTGTAAGGCACCTTAGAGGAATGCCGGGCGCCCCCCACTGCGGACGACTGCGGAGTCACACGCGTGGTTCACATTCCACACATTCCTCGAAGATACGTTACCTTTATTTAATATGTCTCATGTTACTGTGAACTGGCTTTAATCTGATGACAGGACTTAGTAAAGATACAAGTTTAAAACGGATGTAGCTAGTGTGAGGTTGGTGAACAATAAACTGCCTAGACAGAATTTTTCCACATACCTAGGTACCTACTTGTGCTTTGACTTTTGGACCTAGCCGAGAGATGTACTTTGAACAGTCGTCAATCACCAATATGGTTTCTCCCATAAGATGAACAATCTGAATAGTCATGAAGGCTTTGTTTTGCACAAATCTCGCTCAGCTTTCAGGAACTCTATCCTTTTTTCTTGAGTCATAAACTCCAGAAATAAAATTCTCATTTACAGCTCTTGAACTTCTGTGTATTCGTAAAGAGTTTAAAGAGTTGGCCCATCACTATAGTTCTGTATCGATGCAAATATTTGTATAGGTACCATTATCATCCAATCTATGTCAATAGAATCTCATTCGTATGCCTATGCGGATTCTCGGAGATTCCGGCTCACTACCAAGTATTTATTACGTTTCGACACGATCTATGCATGTTTTTGCTTACCTACGTGTTTTTATAATAATTTCCCACGGGTACAACGGCAGAATAGCAATTCATTCGTTCATTATATAAATAGTAGACACGATTTATGGCCTTGTAAGAAAAACATTGTGGGAGGTCAAGTAGCAAAGGTGTCCTTCGAGTAATTTATGTTTGAATATTTTATTCGCACCGCATCCTAGAGGCAGTAAAAACTTGTACGAAATTCAATTATCTCGCATTACCTCAACGGCTTCCCAAACCAACAAGACTCCAACATCTAAATGCGCTAATAACTCCATTGCGGTTGTTCTGTTCATTCATCGAATATCTCATTGTCGTTACATAAGAAGACAAAGTTCACGGCCAACGAGCTTCATCTGCGGTCATTTTCACTCGAGTATCAGGCGCTCGATAAACAAGGCGTGTCTAGATTGTTAACTCGGAGGCTGCATCCGGGCCACCGCAGGGATCAAGTTACGGCGGGGGCGTGCGAATGTCAAGGAACCCTCGCGTCCTCGCGGCCAGCGCCAGTCGCAGCCGACATGTCTGCGCGCGCGCCCGCCTGCCGCGCCGTCGCCGCGCTGTGCGCGCTCGCTGTTCTCACGCGGATCGGCAGTGAGTATTCTTGATACATTTACTGATACGCAGCATCACATCGGTCGTCGACTAGTGTTAACTTTTGAATTGGACGAAATTCTTAGGCTAAAAGTAATTTATTAATTTCTGAATCTGATATTTTTTTCAGAGAGCATTGTCTATTCAATTCTCTATAGTCTATAGGAACACCCAGGATCTGATGGAAATCCATGTAATATTAACATTTCCTTCCAATCGTTTCAGATGTCGAGGGTTTTGAGTGTCACAGAGACGGTCTTCACACAGACTATGACCAAGACTGTCAGAAATATGTGAAGTGCAGCAGTGGTGCAATGACCGGTCGGTATTCCTGCCCCGAGGGGCGGGTGTTCAGCGAGGCGGAGGGCGCGTGCGTGCCGCGCGCGCGCCGGCCCTGCGTGCGCCGGCTGTGCGCGCCCGGCGACCAGCTCGCCTACGCCAGCCCCGGCACCGCCTGTCGCCAGTACTACCGCTGCGAGAACGGCAGCGCGGTGGAGCGCGCCTGCCCCCCGGGGGCGTGGTTCGACCTCGAGCGCCAAGCGTGCACGCGCGGCGCCGGCACTTGCTTCGAGCCCGTGTGCGCCGGGCTGCCGGACGGCGACTACCCCGACGCGTCCCACTCGTGCCGGCGCGTGCTGCGCTGCGGCGGCGGGGAGCTGCGCGCGGTGGCGTCGTGCGCAGCGTGCGCAGCTCCCTGCGCGGCCTGCGCGGCTCCCTGTCCGCCGCCCCGCACCGCCGCCGCGCCTCTGCCGGCCGGGGATGCTGATTTCTGTTCCGACGAGGCGTGCTCGTCGTTGTGCCGCAATGTACCCGACGGTGCATACGCAGACCGCACCACCAGCTGCCGCGAGTACTTTGTCTGCGAGGCGCACCGAGTGATCCGGCGCGGCGTGTGCGAACCGGGCTTACTGTTCGCTCGCGGCGCGTGTGAGCAGGCGGCGCGCGCGTCGTGCCCGCCGCCGGCGCTGAGCCCGTGCTTCAACCGGCACGACGGCCTGCACCGCGACTGGCACGACTGCACCTCCTGGTACGAGTGCCGGCGCGAGCGCGTAGTGAAACGCGGCTCGTGCGCGCCAGGACTTGTGTTCGACGACAGCGGATGTACGCCTTCCGATGATTTCCTATGCGATGGCCCAGCGGTGTCCGTGGAGTGCGAAGGGCTTCCGAGTGGCACGTATCAAGACCTCGACACGAACTGTACCCGATACTTCCACTGTGAAGGTCTATTGCGCACGACGCTGGCGTGTCCTCCGGGGCGCGTGTTCGACGGGGTGCGGTGCTCGCCGACGTCCCAGTACCTGTGCCCGAGCCTGGAGCGCGAGTCGTGCTACGGGCGGCCGGACGGCCGGTACCGCGCCGCCGACACCGGCTGCCGCGGGTACTACGAGTGCGTGCGCGGAGCGAAGTCTATCTACGCCTGCCCGGCGGGCCGCGTGTTCGACGGCGAGGCGTGTGTGCCGGCGCAGCCTGGACTGTGTCTGCGGGAGGACTACTCATGCGAAGGTCTCTCGAACGGCTACCACGCCGAGATCGAATCAGGATGCCGAAGGTACCCACCGGTTTTTTCTGGTTACACCTATGTACTTGTCGTTTAGTGTCCTAAACGAAAGCTTAACCTTTTTAAATTGCAGATACTTTTACTGCGAGCGTGGAGACCGGCTCGTCACGTTGTCCTGTCTCGGCGGCAAGATGTTTGACGGGCGCGCGTGCGTGAAGGCGGGCCGGGCCGCGTGCGGCGCCCCGGCCAGCGGAGCCCCGGCCGGCGCGCCGCCGCCCGCGGGCCCGCGCTGCGAGCGCGACGGCTTCTTCGTGCAGCCGGCGAGCGACTGCAAGCGGTACTACTTCTGTGTCAGCGGGAGCACGACCTACCTGTCGTGTCCCCACGACCAGATATTCAACGGACAGGTGTGTGTACCGAAGGCTCAGTATTCCTGTCCCGGCTGAGGGGAGCCCCGCGACGCGAGGACAGCGAGCTGACGCCCGCGGGCGCACACTGCCGGAGACAAGGCTGGGAGATACTCACGACGTACCTGATTACTCTATTTATTTCGAGGCTGTGAACTGCACAACTAGAACACCGCTCTTACCGATGCGCGCACTACTATTAAGCTCAACATCCCGTTCAAATCTACCTCCTATTTTATAATAAGACACGATTACTTCTTACTTTTTATTGGCATAGAAACTTTCAAGCGACCTAAATACTTCTAATAGTAATTACACATTGACTATATCTTACAGTATTACTTTACAAATGAATAATAAGCTCCGTGAATAGAAAAATAAAATCTCTTTTAACGACATAAAAGAATAGTTAATTTATTTATTTATAATATTAATATAGATAATATTTCCTCGACCTTAAATTAACACAAATGATTAGCGAAACTTCACAAAACAGTTTATGATACTACTTGTCATATTTTAGTAGATTCATCTAATATTTTTTACATTGGCTTGGTAATGTTTCGAGCCTCTTGATATGACAAATATTATCGTTACAATAAACTAAGCTGTGAAAAGGAATATTTTGAGTAAAGCAAACTAGCCGAATATATTGTAAATAACGTGCAGTATTCGTTAAAACTGTTAAATACAAATATCTCAACAATTTTGCCCTTATTCATAACTAGGAAAGCATGTCTAAATAATTTACATAGTTTATAATATAATGTTACGTATTTAATAAACGTTTTAAATTTAAATTTTCGTGTATATCATTTATAAGCTGGCGCCTTAATTTTGAGACTATCCTAGTATCGACGTGGAGGGGGAGAGATGTGCGAAGGATTCTTTATACTTGCATACAGCGAAGTTGCCACAAGTCTTACCCCGCACTCAAACACCGCGCCTACGACGTTCTCTATCTCAAGACACCAGCTAATACCACTACATTTGTTTTATACATTTTTATACAACACTCAATTACATATTTTTTAAACGATTTCCTGAACTACTCGGACACACTTTACCATTACAACTACGTTTATACAAGTATTTTTAAAATATAAATTTTCAATTGGTCCACGCCGAAAATGTCAAGATTCACTTGCTCGATTTTAAAAGAAAATTTAATATGATATCAACAGGAAGTTGGTAAAATTGTGGGCGCGGCCAATCGATGCCTTCGGAAGCGTAGCACTAAGCTGACAGAAAGATAACTCTCTTGTTCGTTGAAAAGATTGGAAATCAATGAAAAACCTACACAGGGTGTCTCGACGTAAGTAGAAGCAACTTTTCTATAAAAATCCCGATTAGATCGTTAGTTTTTTCTATACAATAATAGTGACGATAAACGATGACAGTGCACATCACTATTTTATATATGGGTAGATCATATATAAAGTATTTATTGTCAGATTCAATAGTGTTCATTAAACAGGTACCGTACGAAAAATCAAAACGATCTCCGTACCTCGTAAAAATACTTAATAAAAGCAATAGGCAATTAGCTCAATTTATGAAAATATATTTAAGAAATATTAAACCAAACTATTCTTAATAAATATCATTTAAAATTTGCTTCATTACAATATGTCACAATATAAGTTAAAATAATGTTTATAATTAAGAACTTTTTTATTTAAAATACAAGCATATTGCCTTGAAAGCAAATGCCTTTAGCAATGCCAAGTTTGGAATAAAAAATATAATAAATTAAAAATTATATTTTCTTGAAATAAAAAAGTAGATAATATTTTAAGTGATACCTAACTAATATAGTATAATATCTAAACGTATAAACACAAAATACTCGTATGAACTCTTACGGAGTTTCCTCCAAGGGTATATTGCGACGACATTTTCCACAATCCACGGGGGTTAAGGCTTGCAATTAATATTTAGTATTTTAGCACAAAAACGTAGGTATAATTTGCATATTTTGTGGTTCCAGTAATGTAAGTTAAAATAATGTTTATAATTAAGAACTTTTTTATTTAAAATACAAGCATATTGCCTTGAAAGCAAATGTCTTTAGCAATGCCAAGTTTGGAATAAAAAATATAATAAATTAAAAATTATATTTTCTTGAAATAAAAAAGTAAATAATATTTTAAGTGATACCTAACTAATATAGTATAATATCTAAACGTATAAACACAAAATACTCGTATGAACTCCTACGGAGTTTCCTCCAAGGGTATATTGCGACGACTTTTTCCACAATCCACGGGGGTTAAGGCTTGCTATTAATATTTAGTATTTTAGCACAAAAACGTAGGTATAATTTGCATATTTTGTGGTTCCAGTAATGTGGAGACACTGACACATTTACTTTGGATCATTCGCTTTATGTAAATACGTAAATATAATATACCCTTGATGGAAACTGAGATCTATTGTTACACGTAGACACACCCACATAAGCTTGGCTTTATATTAAAGCAACAGACGAAACATGATCGATAGATTCGTCTGTTTGAGCTGCGTGACGATAATGGAGAATTATGATACGGGTGATATAATAATTTATGAATTCATCAAAGCTATTCGACGTCTTACTTAAAAATGCGCTGATCTGCGACGAGGCTACAATACAAGGTGTCGTTTTGCATCCTCGTCAAATTTTAGGAGACTGCTATAAAAGACTTTATCTAATCAAATAAAATTACGATACCTGCTCAATAATTAATACATACTTGTTTTTTTTTTTTTGTTATTTAAGTTTGGCAGAATTTTAGAATACACCACTTTCACAGAACAGAATCGCCCCGTTGCGAATGCGGTAGTGTGTGTGTAAAAAAAGGGCAGTTACAGTGCGGTATACCGCGTTTTAACATGCGTGTCCCCACACATGCCGATTTCCGAAAATTAGGAAAAAAAAAGACCTACTTATTTTATTACTGATTCGTGTCGAGAATCATTAGCATAGTTACCTCCTTGAATTAGACGAGGATGCAAAACGACACCTTGTATAGTCTGGACTAGAGCAACTGTGGATGTGCTTTTAAAATACTTATTCATGTGAAATAAACGTCTGCATAATAAAGATAGACCACGTGGATGCTGGATAGCAGCCCGTTTACATAAACAACGATCCGTTATTTTAACCGGCCAATAAACTATGATCTGTTATAGTGACCGACCAATTGTAAAATTCTACGATCAGTTTTATATTCACGACGGTTTAAATGAACGGATGGTTGTAATGCGAATGGGCGGTAACATGTAACAATGGTGTAACTAAACGTACACACGCACAGACTTCGTATCGTGAATACAATAATCAACTCATTTATCAGTCACACAACATTCGCCCAAGAACGTTGGCTCCACATTTTATACTGTACAAGATACCAGAAATGATTGACTGTGAACAGTATGAACCGATGATTGAAAATAACTAATCGATGTAAACGTTCAAAGCAATCGACAGACTTATTTACACCAAACGTGTGAAGGTTCCAGATTATATAAACAATTATTTTTGATCACACACATAAAATAGTTTTGAGATCTACGTCTCATTCTTCTTGTAATTTATATAACAATATGATGACACAAATATATTTTACTATCCATAATAAACGACACACCATATTTTCAGAAAGGAAAGTCTCAGTCTTACCTCACGACAAGTGATACAAAACAAAACTTTCGTTGGACTATCAACAACAAATATATTAGATACACATTAAATAATAATATTATAACGACTATAACATTAACGCAAACAGCCCGATGAAATACATCCATTAATTTCAATTTGATTCTCTTTTACAATACGCGACTTAAGAAGCTGATTGATTCAGCTTCTTAAGTCGCGTATTGTAAAAGAGAATACGAGAATACGCGACTTAAGAAGCTGAATCAATAACGCACATGTCTAATTTCTATTAGAAAAAAATAAAAATTAATATTTTAAGTTGCGTTAGTCTTTTGTTTCATTAAAAATTTAGATAAGTTAAAAGGGAATATCAAATCCTTCTCATTTTATAAACCAAAATACGGGTTGAAGGACAGTTTAAAAAAAACACATGTGACCTCTAAAACATTCCAATTTCAAAGTGCCTCATGTGTGGTTAGTAAAGAAAGCGACATACATGTTATTGATCAGCTTGGTTCAGTCGTGGCCGGCTACTGGTCGGTAGTGGACGGCTTGGGCGCGGGCGCGACCAACACGCCCACGTCCCACACTTTGATGACGCGGTCCTTGCCGGCCGTGCACATGCGGCCAGTCGCCTCGTCCATGTACAATGATGATACCGCGTGCTTCATATCGTGGAACGACGCCAGGGATTCGCGACTGAAAATATGGATGGTATAATAGCAGATTATTCACTTAGAATAGGCGGTATATTGAATCCCGAACGAGTTGAGTTAACTCTTGAGAGAAGCGAGGGATTTAGGCTCGTCCAAGACGAAGACACCTTTATCCCCAAAGATAATAGAATACTCTACTTTTCACACCTACGAGGTAATAAAAACTAAGTCATTTCGAATTAGTAGCTAATGAAACTGTTAAATATTCGGGAAATACCTGATTATGTGCAGTTACATCAAAAACAAAAAACGCGCCACAGCAACCGATCAACTGTTGCGATGACATGCCGCCATTACCGCCACAGATAATGTAGAAACAGCGGTTGACAGAGATTAATATGCAGATAATTCAATAATTTTTGACTTGTCCTTATACAGAAAACAGTGATTTCTAAGGTCAATTTAAAATAACGAAGATGAAATGCGAATAAGCTTTTAGGCGGAAACTCTGAGCCCTGATCCAAAAGATCGATGATTCAATAATTAGGAAAACAACAATTAACATTTAGGTACTGCACGAACAGCAAAAATAGAAACAGCTCCACTCACCATTGTCTAGATTAGGCTATGATTAGATTAGGGCGAAATACAACAGACAATTAGTGTTCAGGTCAATCACCGAACAATAATAAACGTGTCAGCATAATTGCGACACCGCGCTCTATGTCTTGAATATTGTATGTATTGCCTAAGTAAAATAGTCTACGCTTTCAGATAGCATATCGGGCGCGACTCAATCTCATCTCATTCACCTCATTAGTTTTAATCGTTACCCCGTTTGTATTACTGAAATATAGCTTATATATTCTTTGAGCAGTGGTGGCCCAGTAGTAACGGTCGCGACTTACGGATTGTAGGTCGTAGATTCGAACCCTGACAGGCGCTTTACTTTGTGTAAATTATTTTCATCGCCTCTGCTCTCAAGACGGTGAAGAAAAACATCGTTAGGAAACCGGCATGTCCTAGAACTAGAATTTCGAAGACATGTGACATCTACCAACTCGCACTGGACCCACGTGTGCCAACGGCCCGCTCCCTCTAACCGAGAGGAGGCCTGTGTCTCAGCAGAGGAACCATTATAGGCTGATTATGTTATAATCTTTAATCTTAGTTTATCTTAATCTCACCCCAACCCTGAACAATTAGATTTTACTTATGACACTTCAAAGGGACTGATTCATCGGGACAGACTATCGGTAGATAGTCTGTTTGAACTCATCTGGTAAGATGAGTTCAAACTCAAACTCAGAGCATTTATTTCAATCAAACCATTTACAGGCACTTTTGAATCGTCAAGACATTGCCATTCCAAAACGAAGATCTCTATGGAAAAGAACGGGCAAGAAACTCCATGGACACTCATAAATCAAGATATTACAAAATCACGGATAAAAGTAGTGCAGGCCTCCACAGTTACTGTAACAGCAGATACTCACGGCTCATGCCTTAAGGTGTCGTAGCAGCCCGTACAGACGCGCTGCGGGAACTCGAAGCCCATGACCGGCAGCGGCAGGCGGTGCGGCGAGCAGGCCGCGCACACCGCCGCGCCGCACCAGCGGCAGTGGTGCTGGCGCAATCCTGCAATATAACGCATCTTGGTTATACCCTCCCGTGCCAGTTATGTATTCTATAAGTCATCACTCACTATAGAATAGAAGAATATAATCAGTTTATTTCGGACACCAAATATCCATATAGTGTTAGTAAAATACAAAAATATCTTATTGCCACTAGGCAAAAGTTAAGTAAGTTAAGGGGGTAAGTTAAAAAAAAAAAACAAAAATGAAAAAAAATCTGACAAACTGCTGTACAATCGGAGAGCCGAAGCTCCCGGCTACAGTGTTGAGGATGCTGTTCTGACTACCCCTCGCTCTCCTCAATAGCGACGCAGTTTTCTTGCGTATAGTTGCATAGAAGCCGTCGGTGCGGGCTTGGACTATAACCGCACCGCCCCAATACAGCAAATAACTTGTCATTCAAGTTTGGATTTTAAATCAAACGCTTTAAAGTCTATTTTACGATGACTATACAGAATAGTGGACAGCTCGCAGGTAGTGCGCCTGCCCGTCCGTCACACGTCGCGCCGTCCACTCGCTTAATGCGAGTAGCCAGCTCCCCGGCGAAGAAACGCCTGCAAGCGTTATGCATGCTGGCGGTTCTTCGCCGGGGAAGCGTCCGTGCGCTGACCCCTAGTACCAACCAACCAACTAGTAAGCGGTGCGTGAACAAGCTGTCACCTCACCGATGGCGTACCAGCAGCGAGCGATCGTCTTGCTAACGGTGCCTTGGCGACAAGCGGGTGGATATTTCGAGGCGGTGCCGTTACTGCGCTGGAGCGGTGCGATTATAATGAGTGATGACCTTTAAGCGGGTATAAAAAGATGCTTAACGAAGCCGAAAGTCACTTGTTCGTCATTGTTATATTTTTTTGTAATGGAGATATTGAAGGTCCAAGTTCCAACACAACGAAAACAAATTTAAAATGTTATAACTTAACTTTTACGCTGTGGGGGCTTGTGGCTAAATAACAATAGCCGCACGGATCGATCGATCAGGTTAAGCTACGCTTGCTGAGGTTGGTCCGTGGATGGGTGACCATCATTACATACCAAGAACCCTCCGAGCCTCGGAAAGCACGTTAAGCCGTTGGTCCCGGCTGTTATTTGTAGACGTTTAACAGTCGTTACGGGTAGTCAGAAGCCCTAAAGTCTGATAACCAGTCTTTCTAAGGGGTATCGTGTTAGTCAGTAACTGGGTGGTGGAGGTCAGATAGGCAGTCGCTCCAAGTAAAATACTGGTATTTAGCTGCATCCGGTTAGACTGGATGCCGAACCTAACATGGTTGGGAAAAGGCTAGGCAGATGACGATGATAACTTAACTTTAAATTGGGAATATTTAAAGTTAAGCTATCATCATCATCTGCCTAGCCTTTCGATCCCTGTACCCTTGCATGCACCCTGCACAATGTTTTGCGTGCGTTACAATGCGCACTACCGTAAACACCATTGATCTGACCAATATCGAGTTCAAATCAAACTAACCTTTTTAACGGCCTGACCATTTCAATCTGCCTAGCGTATTCCCATCTATATTGGGGTCGGCTTCCAGTCTGATTCAACTGGATGCAGCCGAATTTATTTATAAAATATATATATACAGGGTGGAATTTTGTAATGCCACCTGGAGGGAAAGTACTCTTAATACTGCAGATAGAAAGTTTTACTCAAAGGAAACATTCCTTTATTTTTGAATAGAAAGCAAACTGCATTCAAAGATTTTCGAAAATTCTCTTCTCCCACACCCGGGAATCGAACCGGCTAAAATCTGAAAAAATTATACCCTGTACTTTTATTGCATCGATCGTTAGGGTCAATTATAAGGATGAAATCTCTCTAACAAACATGATAAATTAAATGAAAGTAAAACCAGGAAATCTGAAGTTACAAATTAAATGAGTCAAGTTAAAGCTCTTTAACTAACATCCATCTTTTGTAATGCAGACTCCTTTGCGACATACTCGTAGCTGCGTGTATGAGGTAATTTAAATATGGAATGTTAGATTAAAATTTGAAAATTAGATTGTCATAGTTGTTATTCACATTTGATTGTTTTTACAACTCATTTCACATTTTGTCTCACGGTGAAGATGGCTTATCAAGAACAGTTTGATTTAATGGAAGCTTATTTTTTAAATAACAAAAACGTGAATATAGCTCTGCGGTGGTATGGAGAGAGATATCAAGACCGACAGGCACCAACTCGGTTCGTATTGAAAAGAATGTTAGAAAATTTAAAGAATACGGGTGGTTTCAAGAAGAGACGGCAAACTATTCAGCAAAACTATTTCGATTTTGAACTAGATGTTTTAACATACTTTGAATCATATCCAAAGGCTTCAAGTAGAGATGCTGCCGATGAATTAGGAACAACCCACACTCGCGTACTTAAAGTGCTGAAAAAGTATAAGCATAAATGCTATCGTGAAGGTAGGTTGGTGCAAAAATTGCATATTGGGGATCGTGACAGACGATTACAATTTTGTGAAAACATGCTTGGAGAAATTGACCGAAACCCTAATTTTTTGAGTAACATTGTATGGTCTGACGAAACCAACTTCAGCAATAATGGCATGTACAATCGCCGCAATAACCATTATTGATCTCGAGTGAATCCTGTTCGTGTTCATGAGAAACTAACAATCAAGTAAGATTTTCTTTCAACGTTTGGTGCGGAATTATGAGAAATAATGTAGTGTTAGTCCACGTGTACGAAGGTCATTTAAACACTGTCAAGTATATTGAAATACTGGATCTCTTAAGAAACGAGTTAAATGGTTTCCCCGAGGAAGAACGAAACCAAATAATTCTACAGCAAGATGGTGCTCCAGCACATAACAGCAGAATCACTACTGCCTACATTAATAACCATTTTAATACCTGGATTGGTACAAACGGCACAATCAGATGGCCTGCGAGATCGCCAGATCTCACCCCATTAGATTTTTTTTTGTGGGGATATGTAAAAAATCAAATTTACATGAAATCTTATGCGAATGACAACGAGTTGAGAGTTGAAGTTCAGAATACGATTTATAATATTCACCACAACACTTTATTAAAGGTTACTAGAAATGAATTCGTTAAAAGAATAAATTTGTGTATCCAAGAAAATGGAGCCCATTTCGAGCAACTAATTAGTTAGTTTACCATTTTTTGTAAATAGTTAAATTAATTTAAGATTTCCTGGTTTTCCTTTCATTTAATTTATGTTTGTTAGAGAGATTTCATCCTTATAATTGACCCTAACGATCGATGCAATAAAAGTACAGGGGGGTAACCATCACCTCTTATAGCAGTATTATTTCAATATTACTTAGCGTGAGAAAGAGATGGAGCTATAAGTCCTACATAGCTCCATCACTTTCCCACTGTGAAGTAATATTATAATAATACTGCTTTATGAGGTGATGGTAACCCCCTTGGGTATATTTTTTTCAGATTTTAGCCGGTTCGATTCCCGGGTGTGCGAGAAGAGAATTTTCGAAAATCTTTGAATGCAGTTTGCTTTCTATTAAAAAATAAAGGAATGTTTCCTTTGAGTAAAATTTTCTATCTGCAGTATTAAGAGTACTTTCCCTCCAGGTGGCATTACAAAATTCCACCCTGTATATATATACATATATATATTTTTTTTTTTTTACTTCCAGTGACTGTCAGTGTCACATTTAATAATTCAGTCTGACATGTAAAGAAGATGGCTGAATGCCATTTAGTATTAGACATACAGCCTTCCAAGTCGGTGAACCAGATTCTATCGTGCAATAAGCAGACAAAAAGAGCCCTTAAGATGACGAACATATTTTGGATGTGACTGTACTTACCTATTTTGTATTACTATGGTTAAAAAATTAGACATTAACTACTCTATGCGGATCCCAAAAACTTTTAAAAACTTTGAGTGACAGATGACGAAGGGCGACCGGAATAGATAACCCAACAGAGAAAGCGTCGCACTATGATAAGTGCTACAAAGGGCGCACAGTGGAACGAATGTATGGGAGCGGTTGGACGTAGACATGTCCGAAAAATAAGAGTAAAATTATGACAAACTAATGATGCCATCTTATTCGATTACTTAATGCCTTCATAAATTGTGGTGATGAATTTCTTCATAACTCCCATATTTCGGGAGTAATTTGAGAAAATGTGAAATTTTACTATGAAAATGAGTGTATCGAGCTCTCTCCCTCCTGATTCCGGGCTTGTTTCAAGTAGCGGTCTCTAATATCGTAATGCTATTACTAAGAGCTATATTTAGTACTAAGACACATAGTGCGCCAAATGTGCACTTTCTGGGATAAAAGGAAATGAAAATTTAAAAAAAAAAAGTTTTTTCCCCATTTGTATTTACTTTAAACCGCAGACAGACTTATTAAGAGGTCTATAAATATATTATATATATACAGAAATATATATTAACAAAAATATTCACAAGAACTGATGAGAGTATGACTTTTAAGTAAGTTGATAATAAATTACCTAGTTTCATTAAAAGTACAATAAATAATTAAGATGTAAGCTCTAATTTACTAAGTTACACATTTTAAAACAATAACATCATTTAATTATCTTCGTCATCATCATCAATTAATTCAAATTCAGAATCGATGTCCGCTAAATCATTTATGTTAACAAATTCGATATCACTTTTCTCAGAATCCGTAAGCTCATAAAATTCCTTAAAAGAAGATTTTTTTACAAACTTATTTCCTTTTGGACGGATACTTGTAACAAGTGGATCAGAAGACAGTAAAAGATTGTGCATAATATCTTCATTGCATGAGATACTGCTATGCTTTCGAGAATGCCCCTCTCTATATTTTCTAAAATCTTTATTTCTAGCCTCAGATGCCTCTTCGGATAGAAAACCAATGGGCACAATTGACATGTTCTGAACTATGTCTGGCCCATGCATTAAAATTTTATGAAGTGAAGAAGGCATATAATACCATGGGTATAACTCCACGTAAAGCTTAGCAGTATCAAAGCAGAACTCTCGGAATTTAGTTACGTTGATCTTCTCTCCTGATGAAATACACTGCAAGATCACACAGATTTTTCTTAAAAGCATAGCATCTATTCCGGTCAGTTCAGCAGATTTAGTGTAGTTTTCAAAAAATCTCCTTGCCGAGTTGCCATTGTTGGTGGATCCACTGCCTTGTTTCACAACATCGAGAAGTAAGCCCGTTTCTCTTCTTACAGCCTCTTGAACTCTTTTCTTCCTGTCATCAACTTGCCTTTTTGCTATATCACCCCTTACTTGCCATGATTTTATGTCTAATTTGTAGGAAATGTGTAATAAGCATTCCATTGAGCGAATCCAAGCGTGAAGGGTGCTTAAGCTATATTTATACATGTCCTCGTTTGCGTGTTTATCTTTGATTAACTCTAAATTATTCATTTCTTTAGGACAAGCCTTGCATATGTCACACACTGAAGCTGCTGTATTGGATATAATGGAATGA
Source organism: Atethmia centrago (assembly GCA_905333075.3). NCBI lineage: Eukaryota > Metazoa > Arthropoda > Insecta > Lepidoptera > Noctuidae > Atethmia > Atethmia centrago. Next base: position 7,958,911 of record HG995375.1, read on the forward strand.
ATTTTACCATCAATCATTGTCAACAGCAGTTGGTGTTTGACACTAATTCCATCAGTGATGGTGGATGGAGTTAAGGCTTCAATCTCTGCTTCGATTTCAGCCATCTCTCTCTGCACATTTTCTTTGGTTTCCTTTATAAACTTAAACAATATTGGCCGGCAAAATGAAGTGGAAGATGGTCGCTCGTTTTCCCAAATTGTTACACCTTTTGAGACGAGCCGCAGTGGTACAAGACTAATCATAAAATTACTAGCAAGATCGATTTGCTCATCTTCACTCGTCCTTTGATGATAAATGCTTTGGCTAGATGATCCGTCAAAACCCCATTTGCTGGTCAATACGAGCTGTTGATTGGGATCAACAGGGGTTTCTAACGACCTAATAAGTCTTCTTGAGGTTAAATCCATCAAGGCTTGTAATTTGATTTTTGCAGAGCTCTCTGTAACTGTGAGATCTTCTTTGGCCGGATAGCACTTAATTTTTTCTTTAACCAACATGTAGTAACTCGGGTATTGAAGAGCTCCTTCTTGAGTGTTGAAATCCCGAAGAGTGTTATAGCGCCATTTCGATAAGTTCATCGATACATAAAGAGCCAATGCCTTCAAAGGGGATATTTCCCGTACCTGAATTGATTTACCTTCAATGAAGGCTTTGATTTTTGAGGCCTCTTCTGGATTCTCCGTCAAGTATTTCATAACATAAGCTGTATCGCTTTGTCCTGCCTTTTGAAGCGCCCTTTCGGCCGAAAACATAATTTCAGCGCTGCTACTGCTGCATGAAAGACTATCTTCAGTGCGTCTTCTTTTTTGCCGGTTACTAAGGTCCTCAAAAGATTTACGAGGACTAGGATGTGTACAAGTTGAAGCATCAGATTTAGCAGGAGAAATTATGGGCTCGATGACGTCACTTATATTTTCTGTAGAAGGTTCCATATTTTCATTCTGTAATTCCGGCCATTGAATTGCAGCCTGTAGCCAAATCTCATGTTTCTTCCGAAACTTATCTGTGCTTCTTCCAGACTGTGTCCATTTTGCATAAATGCGGTAGCAAAATCGACGACACCAGTCTTTTAAACTTGTTTCAGCACTTTCACATAACTGAACACAACTGTTATCTTTTAAAACACTGAACAAATAGTTAAAGTCGCGTAAATCTTTATGTGCGCGTGCGCATAAAGCAACGTGAATATCAAGATTTGTATTAAAATTTGGAAAATACATTGCGAGATTAGCTTGGATACAACGAGGTGTAAATCAACACTGATTTTAAAGTTACTAATAGTGACCTATTTATATAAAATCCAGGTATCCCAGGTATCCTTTGTTAAATATTGCAAGGTAATTAGTTATTGTGATAATTAGTAAATGATGCATGCTAAATTAGTGTATTAAGAGCCATTTAGTAATTAAATAATAGCAATGTTCTTATCAGTAATCATTAGTGCATCAGTTTTATATGTAAACCTTAAGTCCCTAATTATATATCCTAATTAGCTTATATCTTCTCTAATTGGCTGCTCAGAAATGTTATTGTAATAAGGTAAACCTTTAGAAAAACGGTTTTAATCAACAAAATAAACAAAAAATAAAAAAATTGTGTTATAAAATAAACATCACTCTTTATCCCAGAAAGTGCACATTTGGCGCACTATGTGTCTTAGTATTAAATATAGCTCTTAGTATTAGCATTATGATATTAGAGACCGCTACTTGAAACAAGCCCGGAATCAGGAGGGAGAGAGCTCGATACACTCATTTTCATAGTAAAATTTCACATTTTCTCAAATTACTCCCGAAATATGGGAGTTATGAAGAAATTCATCACCACAAGTTATGAAGGCATTAAGTAATCGAATAAGATGGCATCATTAGTTTGGCATAATTTTACTCTTTTTTTTCGGACATGTCTACGTCCAACCGCTCCCATACATTCGTTCCACTGTGGGGCGGTAGAATAAATCTTAGAGCTTTTGTGCGTATTAATTCGGAAACATGAAGCATATCTGAAACGCATTACTTTTCAATTTTAACTGTGTTTAATTTAGCGCATTAAAAGGTTACTTTCTATTATTTCCTTTAAACCTATTTTTGTCTTGTGTCGTGTCAGCACGAGCTATACGAGGAGCTTGAATAACTGACTAAGTGATATCGAATAGTGTTTAAGTGTCAGCGTAGACCCGAGTGGCGGCAAGTGAGTTGACTATCTATTCTATGACTGAAAGTCGATTTTATTTACACTCCATTTGTCTGCGCTAACCCTAACTGATCTGTCTAAAACTCACCAAGCTGTTTTTTCTCCATCATCGCCCTAACGTTCCATATGAAGGGGGCGCGGCATATCTGGCACAGGTCTGACTCCTTCCACGCGGGAGTCTCGCGGCGCCGGATGCCCATCTCCCATACTCCCAGCGCCCCATCCTCGCCTGCGGATATCAGTCGCTCGCAGCTACCCACGTACCATAACCCTGTGACTTTATTGCTGGAAAATAAATAGTAGATTTTCAACAATTTTCTCCCTTTTAACCGACTTCTCTTACAAAATATATGGTTTAAGGCGCAAATATGTAGTTTAAGGCGCAAATATGTGGTTTAAGGCGCAAATATATGATTTAAGGCGCAAATATATGGTTTAAGGCGCAAATATATGATTTTTAGTGACTTTTAAATCCGTTATTATATTATGCCTTCATATAACTCAACTCGAAGCATTTATTTCAATTAAGCCATTTACAGCACTTTTGAATTGTCAAGGAGTCAGTCAGTTAGAAATATGAAGCTAGTCCTAGCCCATTCCAAAGCGTAGTAGGTTCCTATAGAGAAGAACGGGCAAGAAACTCCACGGAGACTCTTTTAAATTATATTGTTTAACTAAATGTGAGGACGATGTATATAATGCAAGTAAGTTATGCAAAAAACGTATTTTAACATTATTTAACTGAATATTTGAGTATTGTAGAAAAATACTTTATGAAATAAATTTAGGAAGTAATGTCCAAAGCATAAAAAAGGATATTACTTTCAAACTATTTAAGATATTTTCGTTTTTAATTTTCTGTATGAACAGGCTATTTTATTATCTACAATTCCATCTGCTTTTTTTTTATTATTCATATTGTCGTTACTAAAAATAAATATTCCCTATGAAACGGAACGGCGGCGGCGGCGCGGCGTGACCACGACGCGCATTTGTATGGCCAAGGTCAACGGCGATTACCCGATCCTTAACGGTAGACATTAAGCAACATGCCGCTGACGCGTGCACTCCGCACGCTCAACCTCATATCGAGATTCTGTTGTTCTCACTCTGAGTGAATTCATAAGGAATGCATTGTTTGTAATTTCTTTTACATAGATTTGAGTATTGATTAAGTTAGGATAGGCGCATTTATCACATTGGGTTATCCTGTAATAATAAATGTAAGAAGATAAATAAATATATTAAATAAACATTTTACATTGGGATTGTGGGATGAACGTCGAGACTAATAGTCGGAAAACATCTAAAAAAATAGCACCTATATATAGCAATAGGTCTGACTTGTATGTAAACACACCCTCATGAATGTTAAAAAACAGTCTCTTCCACTTCTTGAGGCATCCAGATACACATAATTATTTATAATTGCGTTTTGTCTTTTTTTGTTTGCGTCAATATTTTTCATCATTAAAGGAAACTAATTTATCATAAAGCTGTTATGGGGGGGTAGGGGGGCTTAAAACCTAGGTACGTAGGTATTTCGATGTCGATGATTTGATTTACTATGCATCTTTAGGCACGAGATATAAGTTTTTAATGAAAGTGGCGTCACTAGACTTAGGTAAAGACTCAACTACCAAAGGTAAACAAAAGTTCTAAAATAATCAATCTCAAAACTCCAAAGTAATTTAAGTTGATCTCTACAAGATCATTTGTAGTAAAGTTTAGACCGTGCTTTTATTATTTTAGCAAAAATATTTTACACTTAGCCTATTAATTTAGCCATTACTTTAATTTATTTGATTATAAAAATAATAATCAATGACCTCCATAAGAAATAAAGACTTATAATAATGATGTTGTTTGGATTTTATTTTTAAACTAATTATCGTTTTTCGCGCAATTCTTTAATTATTGTTTAAGTTATTTCCCGGCAACTGTAGAAGCGGAAGAAAGAGTGGTTAATTCGTCTAATAATCTAATCTAAGATATTTTTCGTCAGTTGTATCCCTGATATTTTACCTTACACGAATTAAGTATTGGTATTCTGAAAAGCATAAATAAGTATACATATTATGTAAAAGTGTAGGCACGGTTCGTAGTAAATCAAAAATAATGTGAATGCATTGTTATATTATGGTTTTGTTGTGGCATTTCTTTGTATTAGTTACTCTGCTAGAAACATGATATCAAGAACAATGAGTAGAGGTAGCTTGTAAACAAAATATCATAATACCTGTGGCCTTGTAGTTCGTATGCCGTGCCCTTTTGACCGCCTATGTCCCACACTATTATCGTCTGGTCGAATGAGCCGCTGAATAATAGCTGGGGCAGAGGAGCCCAATTCAGTACCCTCACGGAACTGGAAAAATAAAATAGTTCAAACAATAATACTAGTATAAAACTAATGATATGAATATTATTATCGCATAAAATTCACAGTAAAGGGTAATAAAAAAATTATTCGCACAAGTCAAGGTTTTTTATCTGCTGACCATAAAAATTTTTGTCGTGACGGTTGCGGGAATGATACGGTCTGCAGCAAAAGTTGATTAACACTTCAGTTGTTTAAGACTTCACTTTTGAGCAAAATATTTAATAATAATTCATTGGAACACAAATAAAATTAAAACAATATTAACTTTTAACAGGTGTAAGAAATGCTCAATATTGTGTCAATTTTAATGATGTGTAAGAGTGTTAATGGACTTTCCTTGCTTACCGTTCCTGCGTGAACACGATGTGGTGGAACATAGAACAGTTTTAATTACATGTTAATTTTAATTTACCTCAAAATATGTTTCTAAAGGTACCGATACCGAGCAATGAGGTTTGCAGGCCTTACCAGAGAAAGTTTGGTTCTTCCAACAAAAACTATAGGTATTATACTCACCCAGTGTGACCTTTGAGCGTAGTAACGAGCGTAGCGCCATTATTATCTAACTTGAGCATCGTTATCTGGCCGCTATAGTCTCCAACAAAAGCATATTTCGACTGGGAGTCGAATCTGACGGGATACGTTCAGGAAATTCATTTTGTTATCTCGAAATGGATTTCGTTATTTGTTGTTTTATTAATTTTATAATTATGTCAACGTATTAGTCTGTACGGAAGGACATCCGTTATCAAATTTCTGACTGACTTACCGACTAAGGGCGTAAACAGCCGACTCAACAGTTTAGTCGTAAATCGTAATCAAAAACGTTGGGAATGTATATGTCACCGTATGATTAAGAACATCGTTAGTTTATAATTATAATCTATCTAGCGAGATTATAAACTATCGAAAAATTGTGAACTGCAACAAACCATTTACAATTAAACGCATTATTTTTCGATAGTTTATAATTTATCCATGGAAAACCGACAAATTGTGAACTGGCAGCGCCAGATCATACTTGCAGGCGACGAACGCACCTTTTTTTTTTTTTTTTTTGAGGTTGGGAAATCATCACGACGACCGGGTCGACGAACGCACCTGGTGCTAATACTAAATAGCCAAATAACTGCGATCAACTTGAAAGAAGCGCTCCGGCCGATGCCGTGGGGTTCACTCTGTTCGCGCGCGTTTTGTCACAGTTCTAACCTAACCCATTTGGTCGGGGTGCCCTGGCTTAGTACTGCGCCCAATTCGGCTACCGCCCTACCAATCGGGGGCGGTTAACAATTTTACGGTTGATAAAATCGGACAAATTATGAACCCTGTCGATAAGTGCAGGTCGTTCACAATTTGAGGATTTTTTTTTTTTGAGGGTGGGAAATCATCAAATAACTTCTCCCGCTCTGGGCGGAGCGGGAGGGTGTGTCAGACTCTTACTGACTAAAACCCACCCGTATTCCTTCCTGTTGCCTGTGTTGCGGGGGCCTCGGTGACCCATAAGTACCTTCCCGCGACCCCGGCAGGCATCGGCCCTAGTGGACCCCTACTTTTGTGCTGACGACATCTCTTTGAGGCGCGCGTGGAATACGACGCGCCGTCGACCCGGGCCTGGTCCTTACCGGACGGTGAGCTACCCATTGCTCACCGTCCGCAAGCCCGCGCCTACGGTGGCTGGAAATCCGCCCGAGATTCCCGACGCCCTGGGCGTCTCCTGCGGCGGCTAGGGGCGAGAGGGCGCGAAACGTGCCTTTCCCTCAACCGTCCCGCCTCCTCCTTCGCGAGCATTACTGCTTCGCAGAAGGAGGTGACGGCTGCCCATGCCCTCTCGCTCCGTACCATGGCCTGAACCAGGGCCGGTCGCGAGAGGTCTCTGCCGCCGATCGCCTCCACGAGGACACGGCGGTGCTCTGCCCAAGCCGGGCAATTTGAGGATTTGACTTTGATAGATAATAAACTACTTAGGTACCGAAAATGAATGCGTTATATTGTAATAGTTCACAATTTTTCGATAGTTTATAATCTCGCTATCGAGTTTAAACTAACGGTGCTCACAACCTTACGGTGACATATGTATTATAGGTAGGTACATATAACAGTGAGCACACGGCACGAACTCAATTTTACCAGGACCATTTGGCTACAATGTTGACGAAACTGTTGAGTCCGCTACGAGAATCTGCAAGCGCCCTTAGACTTTTGTAGGTACCAGTATCTTAATTCCTGATACCAACACCTTACAACATACCCAGTTATTTATCTTACTATTAATTATAAAAGGATACTGCAAAGACGTGCACCATGCTTCGAAGGAGTACCCGCCGATTCTGCGTCCAGTCTCACTGCAGTGGTACGCAAAGAGTTTGTCTCGACTGACGGAGAGCACCCATTCACAACTTAACGAAAAGTTGACGGCAGTCACGCGTGCTGTGTGCGCTAAGTACTCTCGAGCCTAAGAATAAAATGAGTAATTTTTTACCAGAAGCCTAGCTAGCAAAAGAATAATCTGGCTTCATTCACTAAGGAAAATCTTCCAAAAAATAAAACTATATGATGAAAACTGTTTGATTAGTTTCAGGTTGGGGAAAATGCTTGTCTATGTAAATATAAAGAATTAATCCTCGTAGTAAACAAGGAACCCTTATAGTATCGCCATGTCAGTCTGTCTGTCTGTCTGTCTGACCTCACTGTAGCTCAGAGACGCGTAGTACTAGAAAGCTGTAATTTGGCATTGGTATACATATTAATCACGCCGACACAGTACTAAAATAAAAACTTAAGGAAAGATTTTTTTTAGCGTACCTCCCTTGCACGTAATGTGGGGATGCTATTTATTTTTTCCCCTCTACCCCATGGTGTGGGGTATCGTTGGATAGGCCGTTAAATATTGCAGGTCTATGGACACCACTTTTCGATTCAAGGATCCACTTGCGTTATATTAAGCATTAAAGTGCTAATTTTTGTTAGAGTCAAGTGTCGTCGTGTCGTCCTCCCCCCACCCCTGCCAGCTAAAAGGTTGTTTATGAGATGTGAAAAAATTCATGGCAGTAGTATATATAATGAAATTAAAAGGAAAACTATCACGGCTAAGTAGGCTTTACAAGTTAACGAGTTAAAGTCGACCAACTTAATTTTTTTTTTGGAATAAATTCGTCCCAAGTAATCCCAACTACGGAACTCTTCATTGTGCGTGGTCCAACACGCACTTAGCCGGTTTTTTTTTATCATAAATCCAACAAATAATCATAATAGAAAATAATTTATTAGCAAACATTTTACCTGTTCGTATTCAGTTAACAAGTTAGCTGTAAACATTTTTCACTTTCATACTGATACCTAATTGTTTCAGGTTTTAAAAATGTGTCACCTTACCTATACAAATTACAACAGTAGTAGTTTATAAAATTGTTTCATAACAGGGGTTATTAAAACACGAGTGCGAGGGTGTATCTATTAACAGAGCCGCAGGCGAGGTTAATAACTAGGTATTACAACATTTATGTCCAGTATCATACACTACTTTATCTAAAAAAATGCCATTTATCAAAAATACAATACTTATATATTTTTCGTAAATATTATTTTTCAGGGTTAAAGCATTATTTCGCTATGGTATTTTAAAAAAACATGGAAATAATGTCAGTATAGTATCTACTATTTTTCAAAAACACAATTGCACCAAAGTCTAATATCTATTCATTATCTGATCAGACGCTGTCTTTTCCCATGTCAGCTTTTGTAAGGATTTACTGGTTTGAGCATTGAGGGGTTTACAAACGAGGTCCACCTTGTTTTTAGACTGTCAATGCAATGCTAATAATATAACGTGTACTAACAATGCTTAGAATGCTTGAATTCAACCAAACTTCCACCACCAAACCAACCAACCATCTGTTATTAATACCAGGTCATAATATGTACCTATATTCTGGCAATTAAATAAATCTTTAATTCCTTCATTGCGTACGTAGTATAAGTCTTAACCAGTGAAAAAAAAACAAATTTTTGTCTGATTTTCCATTATAAAACTGTCAGACGTTAATTATTACATCTTAGCTCTTGGTAAAATCAGCCCTTAGAATCTTTAGAGGGTCATAGTGCAGTGTGGATACGATTTTTGTAAGAGCTCATTATAATGATAAGCATAACTCTAAGAATCATTTATGATTACAAAGTCTTCAAATCTTATCTTTTTCTTGAATTAATAGATTGTACTCTTGATAAATAACGTTAGAATAGAATAGAATAGAATAGAATACTCTAATGTAAAAAAAAAAAATCATGTAGGTATGCTGTTGTTGTTGCTGGTATGGTTGTATTTAATGTTGCATAATTACTATAATTAGAAATGTGTGTTCATTTTTTTTTACTAAACAGACATTTTGTATGTTGTACCAAGTTATTAAATTGACACTATCTATTATCTATACGGATAAATCAAAATTTGAGTGTCTGTTTCTAATATTAATATTTTGACGGGACTTTCACTGGCAGGTAGCTGAAGTAATAAGGAGTAACTGAGGCTACCTTTGTTTTAGAAAAAGCCGCGCGGGCGAAGCTGCGGGCACCAGCTAGTTAGGACATAAAATGGGTTATTTATATTTAAAAAAAAGAATGCTGATGAGGTTATAAAATACTCACAGGATTTATTCTATTACAGTCTGTTGCTAGTGTGAACTCTGAGACTGTGCCATTCTCTTGACCAATGAATAGCTGCCTTGTCTCTGGTGTGTAGAACATTGACGTGCACCCAGATGGCATGTATTGACAAATAGATGGCCAGTATTGTCCCGAGTCACGTTTCAGCCATACTCTCACTGTCCTGAAATAATTGTTGTTATAAGAGCCGTGTTCTTGTAAAGAGCTTAGCGCTGTATGCATTGAACATACTGTAACTACATTTACACAAAAATGTTAACTTATATTTTCCTTTGACTTGAAAAATTTTAAGTTTTCGAAAGGAATTGTCATTTCAAATATACAATGTTAAAATATGCTAGTTAAATCACTAAATGTATAATAAATAACAAAATAAAATAAAAAGCCTTAAATATTTATCTTGCCAACCTTAACTAAGTGTAAGTTTTAACACATAAACTTAAAACTTAAACTAAATGTTAGTAATTATATTCCAAGCTGTATGTTAAAATGTGTTTATACTATTTTATTTCTAATTCGGTTTAAAGAACTTTATTCTCATTAAGACAATCGTCACTTACATGAGAACATTAAATCTTATTACTAGTTATATTATATCAGTGCGGGTAGAAGAAAAACAAAACGCAAAAAATAAAGTATGATCGTTGTCAACAAAATTGGAAGCAAGTTCACTGCATTCCTAAGATAAGGAGGTGGCACAAGTTAAAAGATGTTGCTGTTTTAAACCAAAATAAACACAATGCAATTAATATAGTGTTTCGTCGTTGTAAATAAAAGTGAATAATTTATTTTTAAATATGTTGAGTGAAGTCGCTCCTTTTACATCCTTGGGAAGTTTATTATAGAGCTGTGCTCCCCCATAGGTTAGGTTATTTTTACCGTAGTTTGTTCTTACTCTAGATAATATCATATTTCATCCAATTGAGTTGATTGATGATGTATTCCAATATAGCTATGAACAGCTTTGGAGACAGCGGGTCTCCCTGTTTAACCCCTCTTTTAATGGGAAGCCATGGGCCAGAAGACTAGTTTTACTTTGCTCTTATTGTCGTTATATATAATTTTAAAACTTGTATGTATTTTCCTTCCACCTTTTGGATTGTTAATAATTGTTATTTGATACGGTGTTGAAAGCTTTCTGGTAGTCAATATAGGCAATGTAGAGTTTTTTTTTAACCATTCAGAAATAGGAACTGAGGTTCCATCGGCTATGCCTTAAACAAATTTAGTGCTTCCATGTGATCTTCCCCACCCTTAATACTCTCAGTATCCCACAAATCCCGAAAGAAACTGGCGATTTTATTCTCGGCATCTATAGTTTTGTATGCTATGACGTTTTCAAAAATACACTAATAAGGGTCTAACTACCCAAAAAAATTGCTACTATAAATAAAATAAGGGTTATGTACCATTATCTATAAAAATAGCAAAAAAATCATGTCTGTTGTATGGGAGCCCCCTAAATATTTATTTTATATTATTTAAATATTTATGTTTTTAGTATTTGTTGTTATAGCGGCAACAAAAATACATCATCTGTGAAAATTTCAACTGTCTAACTATCACGGTTCATGAGATACAGCCTGGTGACAGACAGACAGACAGACAGACAGACGGACAGCAGAGTCTTAGTAATAGGATCCCGTTTTACCTTTTGGGTACGGAATCCTAAAGTACAGTGGTTCTTTTTGTTATATACATGTACATTATTTATTTATTTATTTAAAGAAACATGGATGACTTACAGCTTAAATACAAAATAAAAAGAAAACCATAGCCAACATGAAGCCAATTACAAGTCTTTGCATATAGAATTAGACTGGAAATATGGTGAGCATATAACAGTAACACATAATACATTGTATTATTATTTTCTGTCTGCTAGCATATATATTATGTAAATATTATCTTGTTTCAAAATAAAGGTACTTTCATAATCAATTTAATCCATCTGTATTGAGTTAAAATTGACCAATAATACGTTATTTGGGAGATCATATTTAAACAGTAATACAAACAAGAAAAACCATTTTAATAACAACAATAGATTGTTAATATCATATCAATTTAGTGCAGATTGAAAGAGTCATGTACCTGATACCCATCTATTTAAATACCAGCTAGTGGTTATTAACTAAGAACTTAATAGTATTTACAGCCCACGTAGGTAGGGGGTGATTTCAAATACTTTGACAGTTCAATGAGTGTAAAAAAGGAACATGTTTTTCGGAAAAGAATACTGATAATAGAGCTTTGTTATCAAACAATGGACGAAATATGAGTCAGTAAACTTACTTATCATCACAAACGCTAATTACACCGTCCTCGCCAGGTATAACGACCGCTGCATTTACATCGTCGGTGCAACCTTCCAATTTACTCAATAGAGCTGGTTTCTTTGTCGTAGAAAACCTATCGTTGGGCGTCCTTGGAGCAGGTTTAATTTCAGCAGCCATATTTCAACGTTTTAAAGCAGAATTACTAAATAAACACGATTATTCGACACTAATTCTTTCAGCGAAAAGAAAACGTCATAATAATTTTGACATTTACGTTTGGGGTGCTATTCTTAAAAATGTGTGGGTGTTGGTAAGTTTATTGGTGAATTTTGAGAGGAGCTTGCGAGGAACTATAAATTTACTATTTTGCTCATGTTTTCTTTAGCACGATACTTATAAAGTTATAATTATAATCTTAGTACAGTAACAAAAAAAAACCTATTCCGAATAAAGTAAATTATTGTTATGAGAATACGCCCCTGAAATCCTGTTTATGCAGCAGGTGTAAATTATTTAGCGTTGGAAATCATTCATCTAAAGTTAAAAACAGACTAAAGTTCTATAATAGTAAGCTGCAAAATGATTTTACTATCTTCCCTGCTACTGTCATGCTACCGGTGGTGTTTTGGGACGGCCGTCATGATTATAGCGGTGCCGTTTTATGACGATACTAGCAGCTCACCGCGCACGCCGACCACCTTCGGATTAGTTGCTCAACTCCAGCCATGGCAGTTGCGTCGAGCTCGAGCAACAAATATTTTTCCCCGCCGAAGTCACCAACAGCTGTATGTCGGCAGGAAAAAGGCCGGCCACCGAGGAGCTTGGGATGTGGTTGTGTGCAGCGCATGAGAAGACTTCGGCACAAGCGTCAATTACAATCCCACAACGGTCTAATAGAGAAGGATGATAGGGTTGCCACAGTAAGTAGCCAGTAGGTAACGCCCGGTTAAGGAACGCACTGGATGATGCGTTTTGCGAGTATAGCTCCATTCTAACCGAACTGTATTGCGCGGCTGTTGCGGCATGTCGTTTAGCTAATGTCAAATTTCCTAGCTGTAACGGAGCTACTCGACCAGCCGCACCAGCCTGGCAGTACAGAATCAAACGTCGTATCGATACGGCCAGGGTACTCATCGGCAAACTATTCTGCTTCAGGGAGGGACATACATACAAAAATATTCTACTTAAAATTATTTAAGAAATAATAATAATATCAAACTATTAATACTCGTGAAAACGGACATTTAGTTACCTACACGATTTTGATCTTTGGTTATATTTAAACAGCTGGGCTTTGGATAGCTTCTAAGGAAGATTCAGTAAATTGGATGCTTAAGTACTATGACCCGTGAAAAATAAAAATCAACTTATTATTTAATATTCTGTATCTGTAAATGCATCGAAGAATATTGGCGGCGCTTAAAAAAGGATAGTCTGACTGAGCCTCACTTAAGCTAAGCAAACACGGATAACTATATACTTAGCAAATAGCGTGATAATATATAGCCTACCGACTGACCAGACTAATAGGGAATATCTATCCGGTAGAATTTGAATGATGCTGGAGCATCATACATTCAGACAAACAGAGAAAGCAAAGCCGCATTTAGAGGTTTTGAGTCATGCGATGACCTTGCGTGACATTGGTATGATTACCTACGTGCGTGACGCTCACCGATGCAAAAATGACGTTTGTTACAAGTAATGTTGTCAGCTTATAGATAATTTCATAAAGTGAGGGAAAGGAACGGGTAAAAGTGGTCTCCACTACTAACGAGACCTAAGTTACTGAATAATTTATTAAATAATAGCGATCCACCCCTGCTTCGCATGGTTTTTACGACTTGATAAAATACCGAGATTTCTTTACTTCAAATATAAATTTATTAGACACATAAACCTTCCGGAATAAAAACTGAAGGATTTAAGCACGTATGTTACCTTTTTTATACCAACGACGTATAAAAAAGGTGACATACAACGTGCCTAAACAACATTTTTCTTTCTATAAAACCATAGCTCTTTTCCTTGTAAATAATGATATATCTATTTAAACATCATTTATAAACCTCTTTTATTTACCATGTAGCTCTTAGTTTACGCATCGAGTCGGCCTTTTTGCTGGGCCACCTGGTGGCGTTAAAACGTTAGTTTTCTGTTAAATTAAATTCCCATAGTGTTCATTTGTTATATTTTATTATTTTTATTTAATAACATCTAATCTCCTTTCCATTTCCAAATTCCCCGTTATAATATTTTATCATTTCGCGAGTACTTGATTCTTACGTTTTGTTAACAAATAAAACAATGGCGCCGATTCCCTTGTTCACAAACAAAACTAAACTTAAGTTCAGTGCATATTTTTCTTTCTATTTCATTAAGAAAAGGACAGAAGATACATTTTAGTTTAGTCCTGTCAAATTAATCAGCGCATGTCACTACTCCATACAAGTTTAGAAGTGATTAAAAACGTGCCTACTAAAATAACGTCAATTTACGTCAAGCGCTGATTAATTTGACAGGACTAAACTAAAATTTATCTTCTGTCCTTTTCTTGACGAAATAGAAAGAAAAAGATGCACCGAACTTAAATTTGGTTTAGTTTGTGAACAAGGGAATCGGCACCATTGTCAGTGGCAATAAGCACGAATAGTGCAAAGCCAAAAAAAAAAAAAAAAATTTTTTCTGCGGCTTATAACCCAACTAAAATTTCTCTATGCTGAACTCCCTTAAGGGGCATACTAACACGCCGATTTGTTCGTGTTTCACTAAAAATACTCACCACATTATTTAATTAAATTAATCTGTTATGCGCCATTCCAATAAAGAAATCGTAAAGTAAATATATATAGACCACTATGATATTTTTCATATTTTCATGTAAGTAAACAAACTCACGACATTGTGAAAAGGATTTACAATAAAAAATCGCAAAGAAATGCTATTTTATAGAACAATTCTCTAAAACGACCCCCTGACCGGAATAACTGAGAAATCCTGGAAAGGGACAGGGTTGGAAAAGAGAAATCCGTAGAATTTACAAATATTTATTTGGCGCCACCTGTCATTGTTGCATGACTTATTCACCACAGCGCCACACGTTCAAAATCACGTTGATTCTCGCAAAGTTCCAAAGTTGTTTTGAACAACAATTTCTCATTGAGATTTTTAGTGCTTTTAGATAATGTATCAAGGTAATTTGTTATACATATTCATAGTTAAAATACGTAAATACCCAAAAGAATCATGTTTCTATTATTTTTTTTAAACCGGTAAAGTGAAAATAGAATAAGACAAGAAGAAGACAACGACATTACATCAGGCCACAGACAAGAATTACCATTCAACTTCGTTCAATAGTCGTTCACCTTTGTTACTATTTACTGTCATAATACGAAAGCCTGCTTTTGAACTGACTGGAAATTTATTGATTTTTTAAAAGCTCTTAATAAGCCCCCAGGTTACAGTCTCGACGAAATATTGGGTTTTTTTTTCCAAGAGCTTCCATAGTTTTCGTCTATCTTTGGCAAATATATGGGTCCCAGTATATTTGCAGTCAACAGTTGCGCAACGGAGCATATTAATTAATTATGCGTAAAAGAAGTCGCTTGTTTACAAAAAAATGCATAGATAGTGACAGCTACCTGCCAAATTATTAGACGTTAGCATTGAGATAGGAAAAACATGGAGGCGCCGCGTTATTCTATAGATACATTTGCTTATACAAATATGAGTGAAATACGATACAGAATGTGAAATATCGTTTTGTCGCATTCTTTCTAATAAAATAATCGTATTTGATAAAAGAGACAACAATATTTAAGTTGTTTCACAGTATGGTAACATTTTGTCGTGACGTAGTGACTGTTTTAGGTAGGTGGCATATCAGCCATTTTATGCGCCAAGTTTCGTGGTAGCTTTGCTGTCAAATGGTTGTTTACTTTTTGTATTATTGAGATTTGCGAGAAAATTACAAGGAGTTTACCTTTAAAACTGCATGTGAATGTTGGAAAACAGCAATTCAACATACCTGTATGTTGTTTTGTGAAGTGTAGTGCAAGAAAGAATGAAAATCGACGTCGATTATCTTTACACAGGTTAGTAGCCGGTTTTTATGCAATAGTACATAAAATAATACACATTCCATGAAAAAAATGTTACGGGATCATGAATTTATTACTAAAATATTGATATTTGGGTTCATTTCCCTATACCAGGCCTTTTTTAATATTTATTATTTCATTCGTTTGTTTACAACAATATGTCATAGTGGAATAGTCTTGTATCGATGCGAGGTGACGCCGTACCGTAATACTTTCCGAAACTAGTTCCTCCGCTGAAACGATATCGGTTATAATCTGCGATGTTAACAGAAATTATTCTGCGTGTCTTAATCGGTCCGAGTGACCTTTTTAGGTCGGGCCCGTGGTTTACGGTCTGAGAGACCGTCCCACAGAGTTATAAGTGATCCTAAAACAAGACGTCAGCATTTTGTTACTATACTTGCCTTTTTTATAGCTTTCCTAAAAATAAAGGGTTAAAGAAAAAGTGGCTAGAGGTGAAGAAAATATTAATCCCCGAAATAAAGAATGGTACCTACCTATGTTACTCAATACTCAATACTCAATATCTTTATTGCTTTACCATAATGTGTACTTAGGTGGTTACTATATAATTGAGATCATTATGGACCCTGTAGGGCACAGCAAGAGGGTAGGAGAGAGGAAGCCGCGTTTTAGGAGATTTAACTTTCATATACTCGAAGTCAGGAGATCGCTAAATATGATACTAACAATTCGCCTATCTACTATTTATTTATTTATTATTCTATCTGAAAAAGTACTTACATATTTTAAACTAATTTTATATACCTGTACATATGTATTATAATGCTGTTTATTTTTTGGTATAAATTGTTTTTCTTTGAATAATTATTTCATTTCATTATTATTATTGTTATATTAATATATTTTAAACATACCTACAAGTTGCGTGATTATCATTAATTGTTGTTATGAATTATTTTTATTAAGTATATTATTTATTATTATATTAGTAATTTCTTTAACATATACAAATTACATTATTATTATTGTTCATTTCACTTTGAAGAAAGCTGTTTCAATAGAACACTTGGTGTAATGAGATTACATAATAACTCTGTCCCACAGTATTTTCGGTAAGTGTGTATTAAAATGATTGATTAATAATAGCCCGGCCCTTTGACCTGAAATAAATAAATGTGATTATCATAATATTAGTAGGTAACAAATTTTTTCCGGTGACCGCCAAAATACAATATCAAGAGAAACAAAAACACACAACCAACAAACAAAACAACAACAACAAGCAACAAGCGTGTTGTCGTGTGCAAGAAACATTAAAAATCTGATGTTTCTGGTACACACGGCTACACATCAAGCTATACATTTCCAGCTTACGCTGACCTCACATTGTACGAAAATCCTATACAGTGCGAGATCAGTTTAAACTGAAAAATTATAGCTTGATGTGTAGCTGTGTGTAAATCTACTGTAATGCCTCTATTGCAGTTACCCCCATCGAATTGTGGACACGGTGCATATTTCGCATTTCCTTGCATTGATCATTACCTTGTATTGATCATTACACACTTGTATCATAATGTACTAGTGTAAGCCTACTTTTCTAATCAAGCGTTATACTATAATCATTACCACACCAATAAACAAAGGTATAAAAATAATTCTTATTTAATTTTTAATCCACTGCTCATTAACACATAATATAAATATTATCTTCTCCCACCAGGGAGAAGATAATGAAAGCCACGAAGCCTAATGAAAAACAAGATAATCACTAGATTTTCTTGTTTTTCATTAGGCTCCGCATACTTATCAGAAGCTACTGGGCTATGGCCTTCCAACGGATCTATCTGTTCCTGCTGTTCACTTAAATACGTAAACGAGATGCAATTAAAAAGCGTTTTTTATTTCTGTGCAGAAAACAACAGGACATAAATTTTATGCTCAGGTAACAGAACGTAAGTTAACCTACTCATGTTTTTCTGTTACAACGGACTATAAGTATGTAGCTAATTATGATTCAAACGTGATATCTAATAAGACTAGTATCGATACTAGTTATAGTAACACCCATGTTTCTTGATTGACACAACCCTAGCAGCCATTTTATGCGCCAATATCGAGTTGTAGGTATGCACCTTTTTTTTGTAGGTATTTCCAGTCCATATATTTATATGTCAATGGACGTTAGATACTAGCAACATCTCAAGTGAGCAAGTGGCAGTTTTTATCCTCACTGAAGATTTCTTTTTTATGTGTATCATCTTTCCTCTCGCTTTCTGTGGGAGTGATTTCGTGAAAAGGGTCGGAAGCAAACCTTATTTACCGACAGACAGAGTTGCCAACTTAGGGGTTTTGGGGATGAATAAGTGGAATGGTAGTTTTTTGGGCTATATATTTTAAGGAATTTTTGTATTTGTTTGTTGAATGAAATTGTGTCTTGGCGACATGTTATAAAGAAAAATCCAGTTATTTTAATGGTATTTTTATTTAGTCTAAACAGTCTACCCATGTCGGATATGAAATAGTATTACAAGGCAAAACAAAATTCAAATAGATTATAGACAAATTACAAATAAATTACATACGTACATTAATTTTTCTCTTAAACTCCTGCAGATTATAAAATACATTAAAAAAATGTTTTAAACACATTTCCATGGCGGTAACTAGTTGTATACACGACTAGCAGTTTTATAGGTACTTTTATAATAAATTATATTATTAATAACAGTTTAATATATGTCATATTTGTATAGTTGGCGAATGTTTCTCTTAGAATCAGATTTTAAATTAGGATATTGCATATTATTTTTAACAATTAAACAAAATTCTAGTACTTATTTAAATGCCAGTCAGTGTTAGGAAACCCTCCGACCTGGAAAACTTCTCTTAACCATTCGGTATTATGCATGTTATATAATATCCTAAGACATTTTTTCTGAATAATAAATATGGACTGCACGTTTGTCGAGTTTCCCCAGTATATAATACCATAAGTTAGCAGTGGATAAACATTACCAAAATAGGTATTTCTAGTAACAGTGATATTTGTAGTTTCTACCAGGATTGATAATGCGTAGCATGAAATGGATGTACTTTTCTTAACCTTTTCTTTATGTACCTTCCAGTTTAAATGTATAGATCAACTTTGTAAAGACACACATTGGTGCCGATTCCCTTGTTCACAAACTAAACTAAATTTAAGTATAGTGCATCTTTTTTTTTCTATTTCATTAAGAAAAGGATAGAAGATAAATTTTAGTTTAGTCCTGTCAAATTAATCAGCGCCTGTCACTACTCCATACAAGTTTAGACGTGATTAAAAACTTGCCTACTATAATTACGTCAATTTACGTCAAGCGCTGATTAATCTGACAGGACTAAACTAAAATTTATCTTCTGTCCTTTTCTTAACCGCTCAGGCCCGTGGCTCAATAACGTCATCTCTCAATCTCAAAAAAAACATTTTTATTCGATAACTACTTTCAAATCGCGCGCCGCGAGGGCTCCTATTCGGAGCCATTGGGGCTTTATCGGTTAATGTAATAGAAAGAAAAAGATGCACTGAACTTAAATTTAGATTAGTTTGTGAACAAGGGAATCGGCGCCATTTCCTAGGAGTTACAATAGTATAACTCCTAGGTAATGTGTGTCTTTTACTACTTCAATCGTTATATCAGTTACGGGTACATTACCAAAATAGGCATTTCTAGTAACAGTGGTATTTGTAGTTTCTTCCAGGATTCATGCGTAGCATGAAATGGATGTATTTTTCTTAACCTTTTCTATAAGTGCCTTCCAGTTTAAATGTATAGATCAACTTTTTAAAGACACACATTTCCTAGGAGTTACAATAGTATAACTCCTAGGTAATGTGTGTCTTTTACTACTTCAATCGCTATATCAGTTACGGGTACATTCCGTTTTGTAGGTTTACTTTATTGTAATGTACCAGAGTACCACGTTACAAAAATATCGGACTTTTCCGTGGCTTAATGCTTTTTCCTGAGCACATATTAGTGAAATAATGGAGTCTTCTACTCTATATTATAATGTCATAAATAAGTTGCCTAAAAGGAGGTCTTTTTTTAAGTTAAATAGGCACATTTAACAGGACGGACTATCCTGTGGCTGCTAAGCTAACTTAAAGCCTCCAGCCAGGGGCTAATTTCTTATATTATTAAGCGACTGCACGCTAAAGGCAGCCCCTGTGGGGTACGAACCTCGGCATAGGGCGGCGCTGGGGCAGGACAGCAAGGTGGGACAGGCTGCATCATAACTGGATGATTATTATTATCAGGGGAATTTAAAGCTACGGGCTCAGCAACGGCGTGGTCTGGCATTTCGTCGAGCAAGGATCGTCACGTTGGGGTCTTCGTGAGGGACCTCGGTGGCGAGGCCGGAATGCCGGTCTGTGTTTGTGCACTGTACTCGTGGCCCTATTGCTTTCCTTGAGGAGGGTAATGGGGTCATCGGGGTTGGTGAGAACATGCCTTGGACGGCGAACTGAGCTAATAGTGAAGGGCCTATAACTGGCGGCCTTCTCAACCAGAGGGTTGCGATGAATGACAGCAGAGTCAAAGAAACGCTTGGTAATGCGTTTCATATTCTGCCGGATAGTGGGAATTTTGAGATCGAGATGGAGGATTTCGTTACGACCGAACCAGGGGGATCCCGTTGCCTTACGGAGGAAACGGTTTTGAAGGCACTGCATCCTATGGATGTGGTAGCGTGTGCGCAGACTGCACAGGCATATATCACGATGGAACGGATGCACGCTGTGTAAATACGCAATTTGCACTTAAGGGTCAATTTGCTGCGTGCATTTAGAACGGAATGGAGTCTAGCGAGAGCGAAAGCGGCACGCAAACGCGCCGTCTTTATGTATTCTTTATTTGGCTCGCTTCTCCCAAGGGATAGGCTTGCCGGACATGGTGAGCGGTCGGGGGGCAACGGGGTTTTGTCGCGGTTTTGAGAAAAGAACCTAGTTGGGATTGACTTTGATTCTCCACTTTCTAAACCATGCGCCGAGTTTATCGACTTCGGTTTGGAGAGTGCGAGATATCTGGTCTTGCTTTAAGCCAATGTAGTAAATGGCCGTGTCGTCTGGGAACAGAGCCAACTGCGCCTTTTTAGAATGAGCACGAGACGATTGGGCACACCGAGTTTGTCGAGCTTACATAATAAGCCGTTGTGCCAGACCTTGTCAAACGCTTTCGCTATGTCGAAGAATACAGTACCAATCGTAAGACCACGTTGGATGCCAATGCTTATGTGTTCTACGATGCGGTGGACCTGTTGGATGCAAGAATGTTGGGTTCTAAAGCCAAACTGCTGGTCGGGGATGAGGCCCTTTGTTTCGGCATAATTTCTGAGGCGATTATAAATAAAGCCTCTCATAGACTTTGCCGAGAAAATTGAGCAGACTGGTGGGGCAGTAGCTCGTGGGCTCCGTTCTGCTTACCGGGCTTGGGTTTGCCGATGACGGTGGCCTTTTTCCACTCTTGTGGAAAGATGTTATTGCTCAGGGCACCATTGAAGATGGTGGCCATGAGCATAATCAGGTGAGCGGCGAACAGTTGGAGCACCCTATTGGTGATACCGTCTGAGCTGGAGGCTTTACGAGGTTTTAAGACCCTCGATGATATTGTGTACTTCGTCTGACGGAAGGCAGAGGATAATCAGGGTCTTCCACGGGCGGGAGGGAGTCTCTACGTTTGACTTTCGCGTCGACCTGGGATAGGTAAGCTGGGTCTACTGATTGAGAGCTGGGTGTGCATTGAGCCTCAAGACTATCGGCTAGGCATTCCGCCTTGTTGACGTCATCGAAAGCGATGGTCTTGTCGGTGGTGCGCCCCGACAAGACCATCGTTTTCGATGACGTCATGGCGGGGCATGGAGACGATTTCTTGGGATTTGAGTTTCCTCTGAGGTTCCCAGAAGGCTAGGTGAGTGGGCTCTAACTCGCTCAGCATCTTGTCCCAGCTCCGATAGGCGTGTCTTTACAGATCGCTGTAAATAGCGCATACGGGCTTTGTTCGCGTGGCAGGGAAAGTTGCTGTTTGTACGGACAGTCACGTTCTTCTCATTCAGCAGTTCACGCACATCGTCCAGGAGCTTCCAGCGATGGTTGTCCATCGCAGGAACCTCCCTTCAACAATTGTTCAGGACTGATTGTACGTGTTCCGTGAGTGAGTCGATCGCGGCTGACGTGTCCGCGATAGAGACAGAGTAGTCAGGGATGGAGTCTAGTCGGGGGCTTACGTGTTTATCACAAATGTTAAGTATAGGCTAAATAATGCCTTGCTAAGTAACACTTCTTGTAAGAGATCTTGGTGTTTTACTGGACAATAAGTTATCGCTTAATCAGCACGTAGAAAATATTGTTAATAATTCATGTAAGGCTTTGTCATGAGATCATCTACTGAGTTCATGTGGCCCTCCACCTATCTTTACTTATTTAAGACGCTTGTGCGCTCGCAGCTCGATTATGTGGTCCCAATCTGGAATTCGTTTTATAAGAAATATATAGATATGATCTAGAAAGACCAGCGTAAATTTCTTCGCGCCATGTACTATAGGTGCTTTAAAAGGTGTTTGTCATATTCACAATTACTAAGCAAATATAATATGTTAACATTAGAATACATTTTACCTACATGGTATTGTTTATAATCACTTCGATTCCATTGATCTCACGAGTTATGTTATGTGGTCCCCCGCACTGTAAATAAGTGTAGTCTCCGTGCAGGTACATTGTTCGCTTTAAATAGCTGTCGGACTAATTCAGGATTGCATTGCCCTGTTCGTCGTGTAGTGGAATCTTATAATCGCATCTTCATTGATATTGATATTTTTGTATATTCCAAATCGAAATTTAAGTCCAATGTTTTAAAATCATAACTACTAATATGATAATAAGAAATAGTGTGTCCTTTATTCTTTTATTCTAAATTTTATCTATTTCAACCGTTTTAATTATTTTGATTAATGAATTGTAGTGTACTGTCATTTCCTTTTTTTATAATCTTAATTCTTATTTGTGATAATAAGAGACAATCCCATTTTTTTAAATTTTATCCGAAAATTTATATATTTTTATTTTATAAAACTTTATTTCATAAGTATTGTATTTTAATAAAAATACAAAAAAAAAAAAAATATTTATATGAGTAATGCTACTCTAGTGGCACTTTCTACCCTATCTTAATTTTGTTAACATGCGGATAATGTTGCAATATTGTTAATACTACTTAGGAACCTATATTATTGTTATTTGGAAACATTTCCTAATGTAGTTGTTTATTGTCCCTTATTAAATAAAATAAAATAAAATCAGTCCCTTTCAAATTCAATCCTGTTTCAGGATCGGGCACAGTACCGTTTCAGCTCTCCAGGGTTTTAGAGGGATTTTAATAAAACCTTGGGAGAAATTTTGGTACGGGTTGGCAACACTGGACTGCGCGCATTATCCACAGCAGCACAGAGTTATACTCATTTTGACTCATTCATTGCAGAACAGTCATACCTATATGAAAGTGTAAAAAAAAAGTAAAAATGCCGCACATTCTAGCAAAATTATCAGTTCAAGTTCTCAGAAATAATGTAGATTATTTTAACATCGCCTCAAGGGCAAACGGGTAATGAACCGGATATTTGGATATTTACGTAACAATGTTTTATATATAATAAAAAATATGAATAAATGACTGATTTATCAAAATGTCAGCATGTTAAATTAGGACTACGTTTTAGCTTTTAATTTTACTGATTATTATTTGTAACTTCTTTTTAGTGAAGATATCATAATCTTTGCGAGCATAATTTAGCTTGTCAAAATATTTAATTTTGATAAAAACTATCAATGAGATTCTTATAAGAACTCGTAAGATAAATAATTTCATTTTGAACTTGTTCCTTATTCTGAACTTCTGAATAAATAAATCCTATTTGCAGCACTTTTTGGGGCAACGTGCCCATGGGCCCCCCTGATGTGATCCTGGGTATCTCCGAGGCCTACAAGAGGGACACGGACCCTAAGAAAGTCAACCTTGGAGTTGGTGCCTACAGAGACGATGCAGGCAAACCCCATATTCTGCCGTCAGTGAGAAAGGTCAGCATTATTATACTTATTTCAAATTGTTGTATCAAGCTATGACATTCGTCACTTAAGTGTGGCTAAAACATAATGAATGTTGTTATATCATCAAAAGTATAAGTAAAACATATTGTGTACATTATGGATAGATGACTGTAATAACTGTGTCAAAGAGTCTTATTTCAGTCATCTAATGTATCAACAAAATTTATAATACTTATATGATTCCAGCATTGTTAGACAAAAATAGCTGTATGGTATATTATTTTTAACAATGGGTAATAATGGAATCCAGCTGCATCCAACTGGATGCTTCCAGTCTAACGAGACTGGTAGCAGACCCCAATATAGTTGGGAAAGGGCTAGGCAGATTATGAATGTGTTGTAATTGTGTATAAACTTACCACAGGCAGAAGAAATTATCTTTAATAAGTGTATGAACCACGAGTATGCTCCTATTTCGGGTGAGGCAAGTTACACTAAAGCTGTAGCCAAGCTTGCGTTTGGTGATAGCAGTGAAGTTTTAAAGGACAAATCGAATTGCACTGTTCAGGTGAGTTATTTGTTATTTCATCTAAATAATGACACCATGAAGCATAATGTCACAATTATCTATACAGTATATATATAAAAGGAGTGCGGATATTTTAGGAGGTAATCAGGTGCATGAAACTGGATAATTTTCAACATAGGTTGAAATCTTAAAATTTAAAATCGACTTTTCATACAAAGTAACTGGTCATGTGCCTTAGGTTTTGTATGAGAAGTTGAATTTTATGTTTAAGATTTCGACCTGTGTTCCTTGGGGAAAGTTGTTCAGTTTTATGCACCTGATTCCCTCCTAAAATATCCACACTTGTTTTAAACTTATCCTGTCTAATACAAATGAAATGCCGTTTGTTGGTAAGCGCATCACTTCAGAACGGCTGGACTGATTTCACAAATTTTAAATTTGCAGAGTTTTTAAATGTTCGTAATAGTCTGAATTAGGTTCTTACGGAAAGAAAACCCATAGTGAGGGTTCCGTACAATGAATATGTTATCAATAGAGATAGGATATTCAGATGCATATTTACCTAAAGTGATTTAGTTATGAAAGTATGGAAGCGGCTTCTTAAAATATTTTTTCTGTAAAAAAAAATGTATATGCCAGGAACACCGGGAATGCATAACTAGCCGGGTGTATAGTATGGATGCGACCTCTAAAGAAATATTTATTAAACAAAACCAAGAAATAAAGAATCGGGGTTTTTTGTGTTGTTTTTATGCAATCCACAATCCAAGAGGATTATACAGGGTGATTGGAAGATGGGTGCAAAGCTTTAAGGTGAAGATAGTATAGACAATTTAGAACCATTTAAGCCATGGTTGTCTTAGACGAAGTCTTACCAAATTTTTTTAACCAAATTTTTAAGTTTTTTTTCGGAAATTCTCAAAATTTAATGTAAACTGCATAATTATGGCCAAATTGAATGATAAATGAATTAATTTTTTATTTATTTAATTAAAGTAATGTGTAAGCAACCAAGCAAAACATGTTTTAGGCTTCTGTGTCATTAGACATTTTTTTTACAGATATTTAAAGCTCAGAAAAAATAAAAAATTTGTACAATACGTCTTTTAAACCTTATTTAAAAAAAAAACGGAGGGTGCTTTTTTTGTTCAAACCTTTTTGAAGACATGCTTGATAATCGCTCTTTCTTTTGAGGTATCATTTATGCGGATATCTTAACTACAAATAAATTCGAGGGAGAAATTTTAAATTTTAGGCAGTCTAACAAAACACAAAATTTTTGCTTAAAAGAATACTTTATGTGCTCGAAATGATAACATTGTTCAATTCTAAGAATTTTTGGCACATGCAGGAACCTATTGAGGGGAACCTATTGAGGGGATTCTCTAAACAATGGCCACCGAGCGCGGTGCGACGGCATTTCCAGGTAGAACGCCCAATGAATAGCAAAAAGCGATAAGAGTTGGTTTTTACAGCAAAATGGTCTTAGTTACTGAGGCAACAAAGTCGTTTTTCTTTTGTCAGGGTCAGTCGGTCTGTGATGAAGCCGTTACATCTTTTACTTATTAGTCAAACTACTGCCCTTGTGAGTGGACGTTGTCGTGTTGATTCACAATTTACCGTGTTCAGTTGTAGCCCTTTGCGTTCCTGCACGTGTTGTTTGCGTTAGTTTTGAACTTTTTTGTTTCACCGTGTCCAGTCGTAGCCTCGCGCTCCTGCACGTGTTGATTTTTGACTTAATTGTGTTGAGTTGACATTTAGTGCGCTCCTACGCCGTTTTTCTTAATTGTTAAGTGACTATGGCTACTTTTTCCAATCAAGAATATGCGGATATCGTATTTATGTACGGTAGAGCAGACGGCAATGGATCTTTGGCGCGACGGATGTATCAAGAGCGCTATCCGAATCGCAGGATACCGAACGTCCGAGTGTTTTACAACACGTTTCGTCGTCTTGCCCAAGATGGGTTTCACCGCGTGGAAGCTGGAGTCAACCCGGGCAGACACGAAACTGCCGTCGACGAAGACATTTTAGCAGCATTTCAAGCGGATCCTACTACCAGTACTAGAGCAGTAGCTCGAAATTTAAACATTTCTCAATGGAAGGTGTGGCATACAATGCACCAAAATGATAAGTATCCGTTCCATGGCAGGAGTGTGCAAGGTCTAGTAGAGCAAGATCCTCAAAGAAGAATTCAGTTCTGCCGTTTCCTCCTCAACAGAGACATCGAAGATGCGTGGTTTCTGAAATCAATCTTGTGGACGGATGAAAGTAAATTTTCAAGGGAAGGTATTACAAACTTTCACAACATCCATGAATGGGCCGACGCAGACAACAATCCACATTTTAAGAAGCAGGTGTCATTTCAGATGAAATTCTCTGTGAATGTATGGGCTGGAATAATTGGCAGAACATTGATTGGGCCCCACTTTTTGCCTGATCCATTGAATGGTGAAAATTATTTGCAATTTCTGCAAATTGATTTACCACTGCTGGTAGAGGAATCAGGTGTCCCGATCTTCGAAAGAGACCGAACAGTCATCTTTCAGCAAGACGGCTGTCCAGCGCATTGGACTTTAAATGTAAGGGAACACCTCAACAATTGCTTTCCTGATAGCTGGATCGGCAGGGATGGACCCATCCCTTGGCCCGCTCGCTCCCCAGATCTGACCCCGTTGGACTTTTTCGTGTGGGGCCGGGCCAAGGAACTGGTGTATAACAACATAGAAATAAACACTAGAGAAGAATTGATACAAAGAATAAATTCAGCGTTTGAGACAATGAAGCAGGAGATGATGTTGAAAATAACGACTACAGAAGTTAGAAGACGGGGCCGTGCTTGTATTAGGAATCACGGCCGTCATTTTGAACATGAAAAATAAATAATTTTAATTCAAATGTTGTTTTAATTAGTCTGCCTAAAATAAAAATTTTCTCCCTCAAATTGGTTTGTAGGCCCTAATTTCAATAATTTGTAAGATATCCGCATAAATGATACCTCAAAAGAAAGAACGATTATCAAGCATGTCTTCAAAAAGGTTTGAACAAAAAAAGCACCCTCCGTTTTTTTTTTTTTAATAAGGTTTAAAAGACGTATGGTACAATTTTTTTTATTTTTTCTGAGCTTTAAATGTCTGTAAAAAAAAATATCTAATGACACAGAAGCCTAAAACATGTTTTGCTTGATTGCTTACACATTACTTTAATTAAATAAATAAAAAATGAATTCATTTATCATTCAATTTGGCCATAATTATGCAGTTTACATTAAATTTTGAGAATTTCCAAAAAAAAACTAAAAAATTTGGTTAAAAATATTTGGTAAGACTTCGTCTAAGACAACCATGGCTTAAATGGTTCTAAATTGTCTGTACTATCTTCGCCTTAAAGCTTTGCACCCATCTTCCAATCACCCTGTATAACTATTTAAATAAAATTATTCCAAATATATGTATTCCGTTATCTTGACGTTGTTTGCTATTCCATTTTGGTATTTAACTACCTACCTTATTAGGTACTACCTTACAATACTCAAAATTCCGGAATCGCGGGAATTTTACGATCGATACAAAAGTGCATTCCATAATAGCCAACATCTCAACTTTAGGTGAATATGCATCCGAATATCCGATCTCTAGTTATCAATCCTGTTTTTTTATCCCAAGAACAAGCCGTCGTTGAAAAACATGTTCTCTCATACATTCCAACTGAAAATGTAAGTTTGTATGCACAATATTGAGAGATTTACCATGTTATTTTAATATCATAGACTTCTCATAGGTTTTCTTGGAATCTGTATTATTCTGAATTCTGTATTATTTTTTAAATTTGATACTCAGTAGTTTTAGAGATAACTCAATTCAATGACAATGTAATGTCAATTTTCATCTATTTTCATAAATAACTGCAAAACATTTTATTTTAAAATGATTAGACCCTCGCAAGCCCTTTCATTTAATATGTATGTAACACAGTACATTTTGCGAAACTTTTTTTAAAATTTTCACAAACAAACTCACTTTCGCATTTATAATATTTTATTTATAATGTTAGGATAGGATTACGAATTAATAGCAATCTTAATTTCATAGACACTGTCCGGTACTGGTGCTCTGCGACTTGGTCTTGAGTTTGTAATGAACCACTTTGGTGGGGCAAAGGAAGTATGGTTCCCCAACCCAACATGGGGCAACCACCCTCAGATCTGCAACATGCTTCGCCTGCCACACAAGAAATACCGTTACTACGACCCCAAGACACACGGGTTCGACCTCAATGGCGCGTGTGAAGATATCAAGGTAAGACTTATTATTATATTTAGCCTTTGTATACATAATTGAGGTGTATAAAATCAAAGGCAGCTAAATCCACTATTGATCATTTATGGGTTGAGAATACTATTCTATGCATCAAAGAAATTGCTACCAGTTTCGGAAAATATTTGGCATCAAAGCAGCTCAATCATTTAGGTACAATTCCAGTTTAAAAGTCAGGTTAGTAACAAAGTTAGCTATATCCCGCTTTGTGAGAATCAAAAATAGCTAAAATGCAACTGACCAATCAGAGAGCGCTGTGTTGTCCTTCTTTCAATCTTATTATTATTTTATTTCGCAAAATATAATGTACAACCCTTTTTTACCATTATTTATTATTGTCTCGAACCTTTTACATTACGCATAGTAGGTACATCATTAACTTTATCACGTGATCGATTTCTTGTTAGAATCGAATACAGCTACCTATATCAATTTCAGCCATAATCTAACACAGCTAAATCCAAGAGTTGGTAACAAATACAGGTAAATGCAATAAAAAAAAACATAAAAAATCAACCCCAACTATGTTCTGTCAGTATGCTAAACCCTATAAACTCTTGATTCCTACCCTTCGTATTCTTGAGTTATCTTTATACAATGTGGCCAGCTTAAAATAAAACTAAAGGTATTTTTCTCGTGTGAAAAATAACAAAATGGATTTAGCTGCCTCTGATTATAAACGCCTCAATTATAATATTGTCCTATGTCGGGCAAAAGTATACCTGTGTACTTAAATGTTACCGGCATTATTTTATCTTAGCTTATAATATCATGATGATGTACAATTGTAGGTATTCTAACCTTAACTATTCATGTTATTTTATAAGTACATATCCAGCTATATCATAAATGGTTTTGGTCAGTTATTATGGTCCTGCCAAAATGGCCTGATATATTCTGCCTGTACATTATTTTTGTTAAACGGTGAAGGAAAACATCGTGAGGAATTCGGCATGTCCTAGAACCAAAAATTTGAAGGCATGTGACATCTACCAACCCGCACTGGGCCCGCGTGGTGGATTACGGCCCACTCCCTCTCACCGAGAGGAGGCCTGTGTCCCAGCAGTGGGAACATTATTGTTTGTCACCCATGCTACACATTGATCGGGTCGGCACATTAGATTCGGAAGTATATTATTATGTTGAACAACTAAGCAGATTCTGTTGTTTTGTGTATGGTATCTCGCAAGTCAACCTAGGAGGTTTTCGGCTGCTTAAACGGGTTATCCTGTGAAGGCTTCCACCCGGGGCATAAAACTTATAAACTAATCGACTACAAGCTAAGGGCAGCCCCTGTGGGGTCGGACCTTGGATTAGCGCGTCACTGGGTAGGGCAGCAAGGGACAGGCTGCATCGGGTCGGCTTAAACAGCCGACCCGAAGCAATTACTACACTTTCAATTTTACCGCACGGCTGTGCTATTTAATGCCGACCCAAACAAGTGTGTAGCATGGTATAGGTTTCCAATTGCGTAATAGACATTGTAACTTTATATTTAACTAGCTGTTGCCCGCGGCTTGGCCCGCGTGGCGTTTTCTAAAAATAGCCTAAGTTACTCCTTATTACATCAGCTATCTGCCAGTGATAGTCCCGTCAGAATCGGTCCAGCCGTTTCAGAGATTAGCCGGAACAAACAGACACAGACAAAAATTGTAAAAAATGTTATTTTGGTATAAGTATGTACCGTGTATACATCCATATGAATTTAGTAAAAAGCGGTTATTTTAATATTACAAACAGACACTCCAATTTTATTTATCTGTAAAGATTAGTTTTTGCCCGCGCGCCGCGGCTTCGCTCGCGTAGTGATCGGAAAATGTCTCAAAAAATCGTACTACCGCGACCGGGATAAATAGTATCTTATCCTAACTCTGGTCATGGTCTATCTATATGTGTACCAAATTTCATCCAAATCCGTTCAGTCGTTTTGCGTGATTGAGTAACAAACTTACTAACTTTTAAATCGCTTCAAATCGTTGAGTAAAATTCGCAAAATGATCATAACGGTCAACGATGTCTGTCCTCACGGCTCATGCGGCTACGCGCGTTCGGGTCGCGTACTCGGTGATGGCGATGGCGTGGCGCGTGATTGCCTGGCCCGCCATCCACCCCCGCTCTGCGCGCCGCTCGCGCCGCGCCGATTCGTGGCAGGCAAGGCTTTAATGGTGCTCCACTCAGCACCCTAACTGCGTAATACAGTTTGAATCACTATCCGAGAGTTTTGAAGCATATTGCTAATCCATTGCTTCATAGGTTTGAAAAATTCGTGTGCTCAACAACGTAGATAACGCAATGGACGTGGGTGAACTGTCAAAATGAAACCGATTTCGATCAATTGTCATTTTATGTGTGTGTAAAACACAAACTTTATCTACATTAAATAGGTACCGAAAGCGTTGAAGGTATTATTCTAAAATGTGCATTGTATGTATCGAATTTAAATGTATTTATGACTAACTATTTTGGCTATAATGGCTTCCACATAAAAGGAAGATGAAGATATATGCCGTCGCGGAATTTTATTTAGAACTGTTTAAGCCAAACAATCCCAGTACACATTATCTTCGTGTAAAGGCTCCTTCAGACAGGTGCGACACGCGACGCGATACAAAGACACCGCGTGTAGCACTACAAGCGCACAGTGGAACGAATGTATGGGAGCGGTTGGACGTAGACATGTCCGAAAAAAAAGAGTAAAATTATGCCAAACTAATGATGCCATCTTATTCGATTACTTAATGCCTTCATAACTTGTGGTGATGAATTTCTTCATAACTCCCATATTTCGGGAGTAATTTGAGAAAATGTGAAATTTTACTATGAAAATGAGTGTATCGAGCTCTCTCCCTCCTGATTCCGGGCTTGTTTCAAGTAGCGGTCTCTAATATCATAATGCTAATACTAAGAGCTATATTTAATACTAAGACACATAGTGCGCCAAATGTGCACTTTCTGGGATAAAGAGTGATGTTTATTTTATAACACAATTTTTTTATTTTTTGTTTATTTTGTTGATTAAAACCGTTTTTCTAAAGGTTTACCTTATTACAATAACATTTCTGAGCAGCCAATTAGAGAAGATATAAGCTAATTAGGATATATAATTAGGGACTTAAGGTTTACATATAAAACTGATGCACTAATGATTACTGATAAGAACATTGCTATTATTTAATTACTAAATGGCTCTTAATACACTAATTTAGCATGCATCATTTACTAATTATCACAATAACTAATTACCTTGCAATATTTAACAAAGGATACCTGGGATACCTGGATTTTATATAAATAGGTCACTATTAGTAACTTTAAAATCAGTGTTGATTTACACCTCGTTGTATCCAAGCTAATCTCGCAATGTATTTTCCAAATTTTAATACAAATCTTGATATTCACGTTGCTTTATGCGCACGCGCACATACAGATTTACGCGACTTTAACTATTTGTTCAGTGTTTTAAAAGATAACAGTTGTGTTCAGTTATGTGAAAGTGCTGAAACAAGTTTAAAAGACTGGTTTCGTCGATTTTGCTACCGCATTTATGCAAAATGGACACAGTCTGGAAGATGCACAGATAAGTTTCGGAAGAAACATGAGATTTGGCTACAGGCTGCAATTCAATGGCCGGAATTACAGAATGAAAATATGGAACCTTCTACAGAAAATATAAGTGACGTCATCGAGCCCATAATTTCTCCTGCTAAATCTGATGCTTCAACTTGTACACATCCTAGTCCTCGTAAATCTTTTGAGGACCTTAGTAACCGGCAAAAAAGAAGACGCACTGAAGATAGTCTTTCATGCAGCAGTAGCAGCGCTGAAATTATGTTTTCGGCCGAAAGGGCGCTTCAAAAGGCAGGACAAAGCGATACAGCTTATGTTATGAAATACTTGACGGAGAATCCAGAAGAGGCCTCAAAAATCAAAGCCTTCATTGAAGGTAAATCAATTCAGGTACGGGAAATATCCCCTTTGAAGGCATTGGCTCTTTATGTATCGATGAACTTATCGAAATGGCGCTATAACACTCTTCGGGATTTCAACACTCAAGAAGGAGCTCTTCAATACCCGAGTTAGTAGTAACTAACCAACATGTAGATGTTGGTTAAAGAAAAAATTAAGTGCTATCCGGCCAAAGAAGATCTCACAGTTACAGAGAGCTCTGCAAAAATCAAATTACAAGCCTTGATGGATTTAACCTCAAGAAGACTTATTAGGTCGTTAGAAACCCCTGTTGATCCCAATCAACAGCTCGTATTGACCAGCAAATGGGGTTTTGACGGATCATCTAGCCAAAGCATTTATCATCAAAGGACGAGTGAAGATGAGCAAATCGATCTTGCTAGTAATTTTATGATTAGTCTTGTACCACTGCGGCTCGTCTCAAAAGGTGTAACAATTTGGGAAAACGAGCGACCATCTTCCACTTCATTTTGCCGGCCAATATTGTTTAAGTTTATAAAGGAAACCAAAGAAAATGTGCAGAGAGAGATGGCTGAAATCGAAGCAGAGATTGAAGCCTTAACTCCATCCACCATCACTGATGGAATTAGTGTCAAACACCAACTGCTGTTGACAATGATTGATGGTAAAATTCATTCCATTATATCCAATACAGCAGCTTCAGTGTGTGACATATGCAAGGCTTGTCCTAAAGAAATGAATAATTTAGAGTTAATCAAAGATAAACACGCAAACGAGGACATGTATAAATATAGCTTAAGCACCCTTCACGCTTGGATTCGCTCAATGGAATGCTTATTACACATTTCCTACAAATTAGACATAAAATCATGGCAAGTAAGGGGTGATATAGCAAAAAGGCAAGTTGATGACAGGAAGAA
Source organism: Atethmia centrago (assembly GCA_905333075.3). Lineage (NCBI taxonomy): Eukaryota > Metazoa > Arthropoda > Insecta > Lepidoptera > Noctuidae > Atethmia > Atethmia centrago. Next base: position 7,992,264 of record HG995375.1, read on the forward strand.
AAGAGTTCAAGAGGCTGTAAGAAGAGAAACGGGCTTACTTCTCGATGTTGTGAAACAAGGCAGTGGATCCACCAACAATGGCAACTCGGCAAGGAGATTTTTTGAAAACTACACTAAATCTGCTGAACTGACCGGAATAGATGCTATGCTTTTAAGAAAAATCTGTGTGATCTTGCAGTGTATTTCATCAGGAGAGAAGATCAACGTAACTAAATTCCGAGAGTTCTGCTTTGATACTGCTAAGCTTTACGTGGAGTTATACCCATGGTATTATATGCCTTCTTCACTTCATAAAATTTTAATGCATGGGCCAGACATAGTTCAGAACATGTCAATTGTGCCCATTGGTTTTCTATCCGAAGAGGCATCTGAGGCTAGAAATAAAGATTTTAGAAAATATAGAGAGGGGCATTCTCGAAAGCATAGCAGTATCTCATGCAATGAAGATATTATGCACAATCTTTTACTGTCTTCTGATCCACTTGTTACAAGTATCCGTCCAAAAGGAAATAAGTTTGTAAAAAAATCTTCTTTTAAGGAATTTTATGAGCTTACGGATTCTGAGAAAAGTGATATCGAATTTGTTAACATAAATGATTTAGCGGACATCGATTCTGAATTTGAATTAATTGATGATGATGATGATGACGAAGATAATTAAATGATGTTATTGTTTTAAAATGTGTAACTTAGTAAATTAGAGCTTACATCTTAATTATTTATTGTACTTTTAATGAAACTAGGTAATTTATTATCAACTTACTTAAAAGTCATACTCTCATCAGTTCTTGTGAATATTTTTGTTAATATATATTTCTGTATATATATAATATATTTATAGACCTCTTAATAAGTCTGTCTGCGGTTTAAAGTAAATACAAATGGGGAAAAAACGTTTTTTTTTTTAAATTTTCATTTCCTTTTATCCCAGAAAGTGCACATTTGGCGCACTATGTGTCTTAGTATTAAATATAGCTCTTAGTAATAGCATTACGATATTAGAGACCGCTACTTGAAACAAGCCCGGAATCAGGAGGGAGAGAGCTCGATACACTCATTTTCATAGTAAAATTTCACATTTTCTCAAATTACTCCCGAAATATGGGAGTTATGAAGAAATTCATCACCACAATTTATGAAGGCATTAAGTAATCGAATAAGATGGCATCATTAGTTTGGCATAATTTTACTCTTATTTTTCGGACATGTCTACGTCCAACCGCTCCCATACATTCGTTCCACTGTGAAGCGGTGCCTTTGTGTCGCGCTTGTTTGTAGGAGCCTTTACTCAACGGTTTAGGTAGCGCACGCCATGATAGCTCTCTCAGAGGGTAGGATTTTTTCCTACTTACTTGACACTTATCGTTATATTATGGCCAAATCACACAAAATTTTTATAAATTGTAGGCTATGGGTTATTCTGATGTAGAAGCTATATTACTGTAAAGTTTCATCGAAATCCGTTCAGTAATTTTTGTACACCTTACAAAGTTTCGCGTTCATAATGTTAGTAGGATTATTTGTATAGAGTAAACACTGGATGGATGATACACAATGATAAGACCTGCTGTCTTGTATGGATCAGACAGTTGAGCTACAAAAGGGATGAATGAAAGGCAATTGCATGCAGTTGAGATGAGAATGCGAACAGGGATGTGTGGTGCGACACGAATGGATAGAATAAGAAATGAGTACATAAGAGGAAGTTTGAAAGTGGAACCGGTGACTGAAAAGTTGTGCGGAAATCGGTTGGCATGGTATGGGCATGTGTTGCGGAGGAATGAAGAAAATGTCGTGAGGAAAGTCTTAAGTATGAATGTCGATGGCTATAAGAGTAGCGGAAGACCAAAGAAACGATGAATGGACTGTGTGAAAGATGATATGGCTAGAAAGGGGGTGACTACCGAGATGACAACTAATAGAGAAGTATGGAAGAAAGGGACATGTTGCGCCGACCACAAATAGATTGGGATAGAGCAGGAGAATGATGAATGTTAGTAGGATTATTTGATTTGTTTTTAACTAATTATTTCTTTATCGTATTCAAGTTTGCAACACTAGAGAAGCTGGAAGCTGTTTTTGCTGTATAGCTGCCAATAAACGAGAAATTGCAGTGTTAAAATTAACACAAGGCCTCTAAATAGTGTGTTACTTGTTGGTATTTCTAAATTTTCTGCATGCAATTAGTTTTGTTAGAATGCAGATTAACATTATTTGTAGGTGTTAGACACTTTTGCCGCTAATGAGTACCTTGCCTTAGGTGAGACGAAAATATATCATAGTGAAGAGAGCGCATCAATGCGCTGGAACCAAAATAGAACAACGTAAGAGTGCCAAACCAAATAAAAATTGTGTAAAAGTAAATTTTATTAAGCTATGTATCAAAATTATTTTCAGCCAGAGTTTTTGATTATACATTTTATACGCACAGTTTTAAAATAAAATATAAAAAGTAGAGGACTTTTCGGAAATAAATTCTATCGAGGAAATTTAACCCAATTGCGTTTTCCTTCAGTCAGTGTATTAATCAAATAGTCATTGAACATATCCAAAAATTAAATCCATACATGCTGCAATAGTGAAATAAATGGTTACGAAAAAGCCCCCAATTTATCGCCAATGTATCGCCTTAAGACGCTGACAACACCTAAACCGCGGTCACTGTCAGATTGCATAGAAAAGAAAGAGAAGCGCGACGACAAAACGCTTGTAATTTATTGCAAAATATGAAGTAATTATCTATTTACTCAGAATTGAGTTGAGTAATCGAAAATAAAAAACAACCAAGTTCTGCATTAGAATAAGACGTACTTATTATTGATTAAATACGTAATGTATGTTGATATTTAATACAGATATTTTGGATTAGAACACAAGGTAAGAGGTTAGTTTAACGTTAGTTTGTATCGAGTTTTTTTTTTCAAAACGTGTTTTGGTGACAACCAAGTTCTGGGAAATATGTTCAAAATTAACATATATTTTTTCCGCTACCACAAACTATACAGATTTGGCAATTTTCTTTCTTAAGAGTAGCCTATTTTGGTCAATTGGGTCTTGTCAGCGCCTTAATGATTAAATAAGGGCTTAAGATCATTACCTCCATTTATTTACGAACTTAATTTTTAATTATTCATTTAAAAAAAAACTAGTTTCTTTAAAATTGATGGTTATGGAGACAATAATAATTTGGTCAGACAATACGTCATATACACTAAGATAGCCAAATACACTTATCTGCTAATACCTTTTAACGATTTTTTTGGACTTGTTCTCACGTAATCATATTTATTACAACTAGATAAAACTGGAAAGACTAGTAGATAATAAAGCCAAAATAATATTTACCTACTGTGTATTGTTGGATAATACGATGGCGCTCACGAAATACACGCGTGACATTATAAATAACCGGCCAAGTGCGTGTCGGGCCACGCTAAATGAAGGGGTACGTAGTTGGATGAATTTATCCCAAGAACAAACTTAACATTGTAGTTGAAAAATATGTTCTCCCATACATTCCAACTGGAAATTCAAGTTGGTCGACTATTACTCGTTAAGTTGTGAAGCCTACTTAGCTGTGATAGTTTTCTTTCTTTTAACTTCGTTATAATTATATGTATACTACTGCCGTGACTTTTTTCACATATCCAAAAACAACCATTTAGCGGGCAGGGGGACACTTATCAGCCTATAATGTTCCCACTGCTGGGACACAAGCCTCCTCTCGCTTAGAGGAGGAGATCTCGTAATCCACCACGCGGGCCCAGTGCGGGTTGGTAGATCACATGTCTTGGAATTTTTGGTTCTAGGACATGGCGGTTTCCTCACGATGTTTTCCTTCACCGTTTTGAGAGCAGTGGTGATGAAATAATTTACACAAAGTAAAGCGCCTGTCCGGGTTCGAACCTACGACCTACAACAGACTATTCACGATAGTATTTCGATAATATTTTAGAAAATACCAACTTACGTCGATTTGATATTAATTTAATACAGATGTTTGATTAGAACTGAAGGTAAACGGTTAGTTTATCGCTAATTTGTATAGAGAATTGTTTATTTTTTTCATAACGTGTTTTGGTCAAGTTCTGAGAAATATGTTCAAGGTTAACATATATTTTCTCCGCTAGGTACCACAATCTATGTAGATTTGGCAATTTTTTTTAGACTAATTTTATCGTATGCCTCTTGTCAGCGAATTAATAGGACTTAATTAAATCTAGGCTAGACATCCAACATTCTTTTCAAAATATTGACTTTTGAATAGCTACGATTTATAAGATCTATAATCGAAAACAATGGATATTAACTCATTATAGCATGGCCTTATCGTAGTTATTTGTACTACAATACCTATAGTCAATAAGTTAGCAACGACCCTGGAGATCTAGGCTAACAGAAGCAAGTGTGTTAGTAGTATTTGTTACGTAAAATAATATCAATATGGTACCTTGTTATTAAAAGTACTTGTATAGAGAGTGAATAAATGACTCCATACACATGGCTATAACTAGCCACGATCTTGTGATTACCAAAAGAAACATGTAGATGAAACTATATTATGTATTTTTCATTATATTATAGAAAATGCCGCCAGGCTCCATCATTCTATTGCATGCGTGCGCACACAATCCCACCGGAGTCGACCCTAAGCCGGAAGAGTGGAAGGAACTGTCCAAGGTAAATATTTAAAATTATATCTATATTCTATATATTTGATGTTTTATAGCGGCAGTATGAGGGGCTTGTGGCTAAGTAATAACAGGTGCTCGGGTCAATCAATCAGGTTAAGGTCCGTAGATGGTTGACCATCTTTACATACTCACTCCTACAGAAAGAGTTAAAGATATGAATGCTTACTTGACTTAGCAAAGTCAAAGTGCGGTCAGTGAAACTTGCCCTATCTGCCATAATTTTTTTTTTATTCTTAGGTCGTCAAAGACCAGAAGGTGTTGCCATTCTTCGACATGGCATACCAAGGTTTCGCCACCGGCAATGTAGACAACGACGCTTTTGCCGTACGTCTCTTCGAAAAAGAGGGTCATTGTTTGATGTTAGCACAGAGTTTTGCCAAAAATATGGGTAAGTCGAAGTGCATTCTGAAAGTTGGCAACTTCAGATAGCTATCATGTTTCTGATTTCTTTTGTATATGAAGTTGTTGTTTTTATCAGGAATTGTTAATAGGTTTCGTCGTCCTGAAAGTTGATCACTATGACGACGGGTAGAATTACCCCATTATCGGTTTTACGTCACTAAACAGACAGCCTGTAATTAAATTGTTCAAATAAGTTCACAAGTTTTAAGAAACACTCTTTGCATTTCCCTGCCATGCAAGGTTAAAGAAACGTGCAGAAATGGTGCAAACACATTAATAAATAATGTTTGCTATCGGAAAGTACCTAAGTATATCGTCGTGACGCAATGTTTATGATGTGCCTCAAAGATAGCCGTAAGTACAGTATCAGTAAGATACACTTCACAAATTCAACCATCACTTCTTATAGTAGTATTATTATAATATTACTTCACAGTGGGAAAGTGATGGAGCTGTATAGGACTTATAGCTCCATCTCTTTCTCACGCTGAAGTATTATTGAAATAATACTGCTATATGAGGTAATGGTAGGCCCCCTGTATACATAATAATATCTTGTAATATGAACCTATCTTATTTTTCAACGCATTCCTAATTTTACGAAGATTCTTTTTCTAAAGTTTAAATCCATTTTATTTCTTAATCGATGTTAAATCTCGGGCAATGTAACCGTATAAAGTCGTGGTAATTGTTTAAATAAGATAAGCTACTCGCTGAATAAGTTTATGAAGTGAAAAAGCCAATGTATGAATTTAAAACATGATTTTACTTTTAAACACCGCTACTGACGAAACACTGATTGATTACTCTCTATTTTTGACAAGTAAAAGTAAACAAAAGATTTAAAAAATTCTAGCAAGGGTTCGGAATTTCAGAAACTGAAACCATTTAGAATTGCATAATATTTACTATACACATCATACACCATCAGATTTTCTCCGGTACTGAATGATTACCTCTATCTGATTTCAATTCAGTAAAAGTTAATGTTCCACCGCACAAACATTCTGATTAGGTTTTGTTAATAAAAACGATGTAATACCGGTAGTTTATTAGTCTGTTCTCTGTTGTCAAGTCCCTTGTGACGTCATACAATACTTGTTTATGACTGATGAACCGCGTGTTTACAGTTCTGACCTTGTTATCTTATCCAAGTTTTTTATTACGTCAATTGGGTCGATTGTATTTTCTCATTATTATTTAATGAATTTAATTTGCATCCCCTAAACTAAACAGGCAAATTATGGACTGTTCACACGGCTACACATCAAGCTATACATTTCCAGTCTAAGCTGAACTCGCATTGTATAGGATTTCCGTACAATGAGAGGTCAGCTTATACTGGAAATGTATAGGTTGATATGTAGTTGTGTACTCTTTGGATGGGGGGGATTTCTAGCGCAGTTAGTGGCTATCCGCTCCTTGTTAGTAAATCCTAGGCTTATAACGATTTAAAATAATAAAAAGATAATCTAGTTTTCTAGTCAAATCAAAGTGTTTGCATACCGATCTACGAACACCGCGTAAAGGGTCTCCCGTAGTTTATTTGGCACTTATATATATGTATTAAAGACGTTTTTTATTTTACTGACCGCTAAGTTGCATTTTGTAAAATGATTTTCCTTTGGCTATTCCAGGCTTATATGGCGAGCGTGTAGGCGCGCTCACTATATTTTGCGGCAACGAGGAAACTGCTGCCAAGATCATGTCGCAGGTCAAGATCTTGGTGCGCACAATTTACTCCAACCCTTCTATTAACGGCTCGCGCATTGTCTCGGAGATTCTCAACAACCCCGAACTTAATAAGATGTGGTAAGTTCTCTTGTTGCTATTTGATGTTTCAAAAAAATATCCGATGGCAAACGTCATAGTTTAGCCGAGAGACGTCCAGTGATGGACACAGGCCACCCCTAAGCATACGTCCTGACAACATTTATACTGTAACAATATATTGTTACGCTAAACGAAAACGAATACAAATTTATTGTAAATACTTCGTTTTCGTTTAGCGTTCTCTCTGACCGCTAAGTATTTTTTTCTTTTTGCTCGGCTCTTAAAGGGTCCTTGCGTGATGTTAATAGTCTTCCTCAAGAATTGAGAAAATATTTTTTCAAATCGACTGGTACTTCCAGACATTAGCGCGTTCAAACTAACTCTTCAGCTTTATTATTAGTATAGATTAAGCCTTTATTTCAGACCACAGAGTACATACACTAGTAGCTATTAGCACAGATAATATAATAGTATTAGTAAAGAAAACTTAAAAAAAATATACTTGGTAAAGTCTGTAGGCAAACTTCACCCAATCCATGTTTTGATATGAGTACCTTACAGTGCGAGACAGAGATGGTACCTGAAACTCAAAGCATTTATTTCAAATAAACCAATTACAGGCACTTTTGAATTGTCGAGGGGTCGGTCGGTCAGTCAGGAAGATGAAGCTAGTTGCCCATTCCAAAGCGTAGTAGGTACCTCTGGAGAAGAACGGGCAAGAAACTCCACGGACACTCTTTTAAATCAACGTATTATGGTTACAAAATATTGTTTACATCATTAATTTTGAAATTATACATGTAAGAACGATGCAAAACGTAAAAGCGTCCGTAATAAAAAGATTAACAAGAAAAAAAACCCATTCAAAAATTAACCATCTGTCCTATGTAACTGCATCTCTCTCTCGCACTACTCACATTCAAATTCTTAATAAAAATGTGTACGTATTCACAGGCTGGGTGATGTGAAAACGATGGCTGACCGTATCATCACTATGCGCAAGAAGCTGCGCCAAGGCATTGAGGGTCGCGGCAGCAAACTAAAATGGAACCACATCACCGACCAGATCGGCATGTTCTGCTACACTGGACTTAATCCCGATCAGGTATAATTGTACTATAAACTTCAATTATTATCCACTCGATATTTTTTAGGCTAAAACACAAGCTCATTGATAAAATACGCCTCTATGAGTGACGATTCGTAAGTTTACGTCCGACGCACCCTGGTGCTGGGTTCTGCCCTGCTACTTTCGGACTGGCTAATATTTTTACTTTTACTATGCTTATATCGTTCATCGATACTTAAGGAGATTGATGAAGAAGTGTTGCTGTTTTATTCAACACCCCAAGGTCCCTTAAATAAAGAAACGCAAACTTAATTTTAAGAAACTTAAGACGCTGACAACACCTATACCGCGGTCACTGTCTGATTGCATAGAAAAGAAAGAGAAGCGCGATGACACAACGCTTGTAACTTATTGCAAAATTATAAAGCAATTATCTATTAACTCAAAATTGAGTTGAGTAATCGAAAATAAAAAACAACCAAGTTCTGCATTCAATAAGACGTATGTTGTTATTTAATACAGATATTTTGGATTAGAACTCAAGGTAGTTTAACGTTAGTTTGTATCGAGTTTTTTTTTTTTTCAAAACGTGTTGAAACACGTTTATTACTAAAGTAACAACTAAGTTCTGGGAAATATGTTCAAAATTAACATATATTTTTTCCGCTACCACAAACTATACAGATTGCGATTTTTTTTTCTTAAGAGAAGACTATTTTGGTCAATTGGGTCTTATCAGCGCCTTATGGTACTTATTGTGGTATGGTTAATATAATAAATATTTACACTTCTCGAAACGCAGCAAACGGTCAAAACTCGTAGTCTACAATATCAGGCTCAAACACTAACAAATCTAAAAAAAGGCAGAACCGAATGTTTACCTTTGAATGTTCAGTGATACAATTATAGTTACGATTTCTGTATCTTTCTTTATTCACCTCAATGTGGGTAGATTCTGAAAATAGGTAGGTCCTAGTGGAAAAGGAATCATGGGAAAAATTTTAAAGTAGGTACATTAAATTATTTTTCATTTTCAAATCTAGTCGACAAAAGACAATGGGCAAAAGTGGTCCAAACATGCACCACTAACGAGAGTAGGAATCATTTTTATTAGACACCCACAAAAAATATCTGCCATTAAAAAGTTATAGCGAAATATTGTTTATCCAATTATTTGAGCATTAACGGCTCGATTGATTTAAAAAATCGACCAAGTGCGTGCCGAACCACGCACAATAAATTGGGATGAATTTATCCCAAGAATAAACTTAACTTTGTACGTAAAAATCTTTGTTATCCTATACATCGATATACATCACGGTCAATTCTCCAACTACTAATGTAAGTTTGTATTGCAAAAAAAAACCGCTATATTTATTGTAGAAAATAAAAAATAGCCACCATTAAGTGTAGTCGTATATTTTTCATGACTTCCGTGTGTGTTTTGTCAAAATAAAGGGCTCGACGAAATGGATGTCTTAGTATAAGTTACTCTTTATTAGGGTTCCGTACCCAAAGTGTAAAACGGGACCCTATTACTAAGACTCCGCTGTCCGTCTGTCATCAGGCTGTATCACATGAACCGTGATAGTTAGACAGTTGAAATATTCACAGATGATGTATTTCTGTTCCCGCTATAACAACAAATACTAAAAAACAATAAAATATTTTTTTAAGGGGGCTCCCATACAACTGACATTTTTTTATCAGATTTTTTGCCGTTTTATACATAATGTAGATAATGGTACGGAACTCTTCGTGCGCGAGTCCGACTCTCACTTGGCCGGTTTTTTTAATAGACTTCGATGTAGTTAGTGGTGGACATCTGGACCAAGCCCCATACATTTTTGCCCAATGTCTTTTCAGCTGTTGACAAATTTCAGAGGTCAGCAGTGCTCAGTCAGAACATGAAATGGTGGTCACTTCAAACAGATTATATGAAAAGTTCTAGTAATTTTAGACCTATGATTGTAACATTATTTAGTTTATAATGTAATGTAGAGGCAGAATATAAAAATGTTTAAAAGTAACTTTAAAAAAAATTGACACTTGGTTTTTTTTCTGTTTTTATTTGAGCTCATGACTCCTTTCACCGTTTTTCTCTATGACCTGTAGTTTAGAACTTATCCATACTGGTTAGAAATCACCCTGTATACTATGTTGTACTGTTTCCAGGTCGCCCGTATGACTAAGGAATTCCACATTTACCTAACTAAGGATGGCCGTATTTCCGTCGCTGGCATCTCTTCAAAGAACGTTGACTACGTCGCGGAAGCAATGCACAAGGTCACATCTTAAACGGAGCATATAAAAAAAATGGTATTTGTCAATTTTTATTTAATATGTTTTGAGTTTTTGTCCACAGGAATGATTTTGTATTCCTTTCCCAGTTTCCCCTTTATTGTCCGGTCTAGTTGTCTAATGTCAAGGGTAAACCCAAACCGAACTTTTTAAATAAAAACAAACCTGAGTCTATAAAAAAAAATCTGTGGGTCAAGGACTATATAGGCTGATCCAAATTGGAGGCAATCCAATTTGGATCAGGTACTTCAAATAAAATAAGAGGTTTTAGAAGTTCCATATGAAATGGCATGCTCTTGATTTCCCGCAACATTGCGTATTCGTAGTGTGAAGTATTTATACATAAACATTTTGTTTCAGCATTTTAGATACCGAGCTGAACCAAAACTAGGCAAAATTCGTTGGCTCTGAATCTATTTATAAAAAATCGTACCAAATCGTGTCGCGTCTTGTAACTAATCGTCGCTTGTATTCCAATGGTCGAAAGAACACAGTATTTATGAAACCAGCTTGTTTTTAATGATTTTTTTTTTATTGCTTTTATCATATATTTTTGTATGCATACTTTATTTTTTAAATTAAAAAGTAACCCCTTATGCATAAAAATCTTTTATAAATTCTACATGTCCTTGTCAAATTGAAATCTTAATTAATGTGATGAAACGTTTAAAAACAAGACATTTTTTAAGACGTTTATGAATAAGGGGTTCAGTTTATACAGAGGTTTTTTTTATTGTCTGCCATACCTTAAAGCTTTTTATTTTATTTTAAGTTTAAAATTTATAGTTGGAGTAACACTCTATTATTATGATGTCAATTGATGCAGTTTGGTATGCAGATTATTAAGCCATCAGAGGTTCGAGTTCTTGAAAAGCCACAAATCACAACAACACACTTCCCATACATACACCCTGTATAATACAGTAGGCATAAAAACTTCGTAAGTTTGATTAAAAATTTATTCGTTAAAATAAGTAGATCAAATAAACTTGCGAAAAAATACAGAAAATTGTATCAACACGTTTGATTCTACGACGGTACTAGGTATTTCTACGCAAAATATTTACAGGTGACGAAACAAATAAACATCTTATTCTATGTTTACAGAATAAACTGATGCAGGTCAATCGTTAACATTGTCTAAAAATTTTAACAAGAATTTATATTACACAATAGTTGAATCCTCTAAGGACACTTAATATATAAAGGGAACACATTTTATCCCCAATTATATTGCATCGTGGTAACAATCTTAAACATATTCACCTGCATCCAATATCTGACATAAACCTATTAACATTTCGCTAAACTAAATCAGTTTATTGTAGGACATACATAGATATCCAAAAATGCTTTCTCCTACATACATATTATGATACAAAATACATTTTTATTAGTTGACACTTGTCAATGATATTTTCAATAAAAATAGTAACATTATAATTATATGTACAAATTTGTCATAGAACAAACTAATTGCTACCCATGGCATTTCTTTAGAATGTACCTAAATACATTCTATTTAAAGCAAGAAATATGTACCATTAATATACACACCTCAAGTGTCGAGGTTCTATATATTTTGAAGTTTGGGCTCTTCTGATGTCAATGAGGACGTGACTTATGTCGACAAGTGGACAATTATCAATATGAGGCTCATTACTTTTATGGAAGAATGTTGAGGGTAAATCTTTAGATACTCCAAACAAGTTGTCACTTATTTTTATAAGCATCATATTTAAACCTATGCTTAATTCTTGTGTAAATAATTGTACACAATCACAAACCTTTCATATAGCTTAATACTTCAATTGTCCTGATTAAAAGAAAAATTAGTATCGTGTAGCACCACCATTTTTAAGACAACCTGTAATTATATCTATATAGACTACATCTTCGTTACTGCCTGTACTCCTCACGCCCGTCAGCCTCGACCAGGGGTGCCGCATCCACGCGGCGTGCCACGTTGGTAAGTTGACTCATTATTGGTTACAAAATCAATACGCAGTAATTGAGTAGTAGGTAGTTTTATACATACAGTACCATAGACTAAAACAACGGTTGTTTTCGTATGTTGGGCTCCACTGGATACATTCCGGAAGTTTTATTACGTTTTGTCTCTCTCAATGTGTTAACTGTGACTATGTGACGTTTGCAACCATAATTATTGTATAGCAACTGAATCTAGTGTTAATAAGCTGTGCCATGCGTGTTTAGAAAAATTACAGTGATGTATGTTTTGTTACCAGATAATCAACGGTAAATTACACGAAAACAAAACAGTGTTCGTATCGTATTTTAAGAAGAAATTAAGTCTTAAAATTGCTTCAGCCCTCTGCCGGGGTCGCGGGAAGGTACACACGGCTACACATCAAGCTATACATTTCCAGTTTACGCTGACCTCTCATTGTACGGAAATCCTATACAATGCGAGATCAGCTTATAGTGGACAAATATAGCTTGATGTGTAGCCGTGTGTACAAAAGGGTTACCGAGGCCACTGGCAACACAGGCAACGGAAGGAATACGGGTGGGTTTTAGTCAGTAAGAGCCTGACACACCCTCCCGCTCCGCCCAGAGCGGCAGAAGTTAATTGATGATTTCCCACCCAAAAAAAAAACCCTGCAAAACAATGAAAAATACTTTATATATTATTTTGCAAATGGTAGAGGGTGTACACGTTAGCGACCGAAACAAGAGTTTAGGATGAGTTCAAACTAGTTCCTAAAATATGATTTGACCAGTAACATATGTATACACCAGCGGAGTGATTGCGTAACACACTCAGTGACAGTTCAACAACATTCATTACGTTAGTTACGTTGATGAGCAGACAACTTTTTCGAACATATGGAGCAATGGATTATCAATATACCTGAAAATCAGTCAGATTGTGATTGATAGGGTTTATTGAATATTTTATGTAGGCGCTAGTATGTAGCTACGTCATTGAACGTTTTTCAACAAAATGCCATTAGTGTCTATTAGAAAGCAAAACATTCCAAGTAAAATGTGGATGCACTGAATCCCTACTCTTCAATGTGTGATCATTTAAATCTATTACTTTATACTGGGCTGTTTATTATGCTATAAAACTGTTTTTTTATACAATATTATTTACACCTTTCGATTTCTTAGCATGTTATTATGAAAAATAAAATTATTGTTATGTTTACTATACCTACATATTTAGAAATTGTTATCGCACCCTATATAGATTCTATTAGAATCGTAACAACTTTGAAAAACTAGTGAAATAAATAATGTGATTACATATTACAGGTGACTATTATATGAAAACTTAAAGGTAATGTATATAAAATAAAAAAAATCCATATTTTATTTATGTATGTATGGCTATATCAGTAAGTAGCTAGTAAACGTTCATGTAACATTGTTGTTGTGTTAACCGCGACTCCGCGGTGAACCACATCAGCAGGCTTAGCACGAGCACCGTTTTGTCTACGGAAGAATAGACAAAAATGACGTTCCGTGTAGAAAGTACGACGACAGCAAAGTAGAAAGAGTCCAACTGCACGTTAAAAATTCACTGTTTTACATAATTCCTCTAAGAATTCAATTTGTCATACGATTTTTTTTTCTGTTTGATTCTCAATTTTTACTGATATTAAGTCACGTATATAATGACAACTACAACATTCCTCAAAGTGTCGAAGTACCGTATTTTGGAACAAAAGAATATTATAGTAATATTGGCCTTCAACATTTCATTGGTAATGTTCTATTAACTAAATAATGTAAAATAGATATTCTTTGTTCTTCTATTAATTATCACAGTTTTGCGTTCAAAACGTTTGTAGATAACCGTATATACCTTGTGGCCGTCGAGTAGAAAAACGCAGTTTTCAGTGTGATTTTGACAGTGTGGGATAGAAAACATTCTTCTGAAATAGTCTACTTATAAAAGGACCTAGACAAAGATCGTTCGAAACGAAAGACAAAATGACAGATTGCAGAAGGATTTCTATGGTGCGATGTCAAAAATGGAGTACGAAATGTCACTTTGTATAGAAAGAGCTGTCTATTCTTCGAAGAAATAGAAAGCGTCATGCTAAGCCTGCTGATAGATAATGGTGCCGATTCCCTTGTTCACAAACTAAACTAAATTTAAGTTCAGTGCATATTTTTCTTTCTATTTCATTAAGAAAAGGACAGAAGATAAATTTTAGTTTAGTCCTGTCAAATTAATCAGCGCTTGACGTAAATTGACGTAATTTTAATAAGCAAGTTTTTAATCACGTCTAAACTTGTATTGAGTAGTGACAGGCGCTGATTAATTTGACAGGACTAAACTAAAATTTATCTTCTTTCCTTTTCTTAATGAAATAGAAAGAAAAAGATGCACTGAACTTAAATTTAGGTTAGTTTGTGAACAAGGGAATCGGCACCAATACCAGTCTTCTCTAAAAACAGTCATAAAGACAAACCTAAAGATTCAAATTAAAACTAATTAAGAGGCCTTTTGCAGTTATTGCATTTAGAATCATTGGTAAGTAAAATAACATAAATAATAAACATTCACTAACAAGAACTAAAAATCTAGAAACAATTTGTGCGTTCTATAAATAGGGACTTCATCAGAAAGTTGCCTTGGTAAATTAAATCTATACTTTATATTACATTCCACAGTAATATCTACTCGGGACCAAGCTGCAAACTTGACGTGAATGTGGTAACGCAGGTCCCATATTTTATTAAAATGTATTATAATCTTTTTAAAATCAAGAAACCACACACTTACATGAGAATATATGATAAGTATTACAACTGAAACACAAGTACCCCGGTGTTAATATGACACATCGAGCTTTAGAACACGAATGAGTGACAGAGATAGCGCTCTACAAAGCCGAACTTTTTCTAAAACTATGTGACATAATAAGGCCAGGTAGTGTACTACACTGTATGTATTATCATTACATAAACTTATAATAATATATGCACATTTTTGAATGCAGGTTACTTACTGACCTGCAGTTATATGCACATAAAAGCAATGTACTCCTAGTTACTGTAAAATATAAGTTACCTTGATTGTGTATGTAGCTAACCAAATGCAACTTGTATGAATTTACATGAATAAATAAGTTATATGTTATTCATGACTTTTGTTTTATTTCAAAATGTGTGAACCAAACCTACTGATTTTTTTTGTAAAGATGATTACTGTTTTATTTAAGAGTTCTAGGTAACAATTGAAGACTGTTTTTACTGCTGATTTCAAGCTTTAGTGTGTTTTTGCAAATGAGATTATATGAATATCCCCAAACTAAATTACTAATGTTTCTTCAATCTTCAATCTGTTAGCCTCTTTATTATGTAGGGAAATATGTAATAGCAGATAGTATACAAACACCTTTAAAAAACTGTATATTTTAACAGAACAAACCAAACATCACTATGATCATTCCTTCCTCGAGACCGACAATGTCACCACTTTTCACTTCACATTATATGTCCGCTCTTACTCTAAGTTCATTACATTTTATTGAAGATATTTTCCACAGGCTCCATACTTTAATTTAACCTACTTTATTGCTCACTTATTTATTTAAAGGCATACTTTCACTTACAGTTTGTGAGTCAGTCGAGTTAGCCGAATCTTCGCCTAATAATCGGCTTAGTTGGTCATCGAGCGTGTCGGCTCGCCTCGCCTCGCGCGTCTTCGCCTCCACTGTGGCGAAAACATCGTCCGCCGCCATCATGTCGCCCTCGTCCAGATACGAGAACGAGTCCAAGTTTATATCAGAAGTAGTGATTGCAGTGCTATAAATGTCTATTCTCTTCTGTTGTGATTGAGCTTCTCTGACTTTTTGCGAAAGTTTCTCTTTTGCTTTCGTAAGTGCTTCGGACTCGGATTTATCCAGTTTAGAATCGATCTCTTTTAGTTTTTCAATTTTAGTTCTGAGAGCGAACGACGAATCGTTACTCGACGACCCATCGTCTTGTAGCTGGCTGAGCAACGTTCTGGTCGCCAGGGACATTGCGCTCGAACTGCTGTACATTTCGCTGCTCTCACCTGAACAAATATTTAGGTTTTCTTACAAATTAATCAGAAGAACAAACAAAAATAAAAATAAAGGTGCAATCAAATGTATAGATTACCGCTTGGTGTTGCCCGTTGCATGCTTTCCTGTGATGAATGTTTGTTTTTTGACTTGTGACTGGTGGACATGTATTCACTGTCGCTGTCACTGGACATGCCCAGGTCTAGGTGTAGGGAATTTAACTTGTCCTCATCTTTGCCTTTTCTCGATACTGTGTCAAGTTCCATTTCCCAGTCGGTGACGCTCGACGAATCTTTGACACCTTCTGATTCTTTAGGGTAATTGGATTTACCATCATCTTTTTCGATTAATGATAAACTCCCCTCTACCATAGGTACCATTTCTCCTATGCTCTCAACAGCAGAATCTAAGCTGCTCGCATTGCAAGTTTCTTCTGTTATTTGATTTTCAAACAGTACTGGTGTATCTGGGGTAATTTGAGTCAACTTCTTGCTCTCGTCGGATATGCGAGGTGCGTTACTTCCGCGACTGTCTAGTATCTCAGACATGGTAGTGGTGCGACCAGTCTGTTCGTTGTTCAACTCTAAAACAATAACATTGCCCGCACACTTGGCTGCCTCGGCTTGGTCAGTTTTCGACGCTTGCAATAGTTGATTAACATTTTTACCCATTATTACTTTAGACATGTCGTTCCCATTTTTAGCGAATGTTAAAGCTTTGCCTATTGTTGTACCTTTTTGTACGACAATAACGCTGCCTTTTGCACTAGATGGTCGGACGATAGGATTGGACATTTTTGGAGTAGTCACGGGTGCTAAACCCTTTACTGGTACAATATCCGCTAAGTTCGCGGTTTTAATTGTCTCCACACCAACGATTTTAGCACTAGGTGGGATTGAACTAACTGTTGTAGGCATAGACATTACAGTTATAGCAGGCGCTTTGGGGGTTTGTGAAACTGATTGGGAACTCACTGGTACTAACTTCATAGCAGTGGGTATACCCTTGAAATGAATTAGCGGTATCTGTCCGTCGTTCCCCGGTTTCGTTCGAGCTTTTGCCGGTAAAACGACCATTTTTTGTCCCGATTTAGGATTCAAAACGACTGCTTTAGCTGATACTTTAAGATCAGTGGCAGGAATGCCCTTAGGTGTAAGTGTTTCGGTAAATTTGTTTGATATGCTGTTTGTACTAGTCGGGTGGTCTCTGTGCGCCGTGCTAGCGCCGGATGTAATTATTACTTTAGAGTTGGGCATGTTTCTATTTTCAGACGACGGTTTCGAGACAACAATCATTTTCTCGGACATAAGGGGAGTGTTAGTATTACGCGATTTCGGTATCGAACCGATCACTTTTGTAGTCACTAGCTTACCCGGCGTGTTCAAACCTTTCTGAGCCGAACTCGGTGCGACGACTACTTGTCTGTTAGACAATAGTTTTATACCCTCAGAGGGCTTTTGTAATAACTTGAGGTCAGACATTTGTACTTTTTTGTCTGTGCTTATTTCACCGCGATTCTTTATGATAAGTTGGCAAGGTTTTCCGGATATTGTCTGTTTGTGGGAGACGGGCGTGCTCTGCGCTTGTAAGGACGCGGGGTCGTCGGGGTGCGCGTTCTCCGACACCTCCAACTCGTGCGGCACGGTCGCAGGTTGTGTCAGTAGCTGCATGGTCGGTGAGTCCGTCACCATTCCCGGGGAAGACAACACTTTAGGCTTTATTTCGTCCAAATAGTCTGGTTTAGTTTTATTACCTAATATAGATTGAGCATAACTAGCTTGGAAAGTGTTAGGAGGGCCTGAATACTCCATCTGCATGGAGGTTGGATTGTACTGTTTGTTAGGAGAAGGTGGCATTTCTTGTTTTTTCAATTGCGATTTAGGTACAACAATTTGTGCACTCTTAGCACTTTTATGAGACCTGCTCTTATGCGGCATCGAGCGCGGGCCGTGAGTTTGACTCGGTTTACTCGTTGACACTTTGCTTACTTGATTATATGAGTGTTTTGACTGCCCTGATGGTTTACCTGTGCAGAAAAATTTGATTGTTAAACAGAATACCAGTGAATTAATTACTGATAGTACTTTATAAAAAGCTTTGTTTCTCAAAAATATTATTTTCGTGCATGAAGCAATTAATGATATTATATTAAATACATGTAGCCTACTCACTTGTGGCTGGTTGTGAGAACTTAGAATAAATCTGTGACAAATTCAAATGTTTTTGGTTGGTGTTGACAGGTATGTTTCTCATATTTTTGACAGTAGTGCTGGTTTCATCTGGTATTGCACCACCTTCTGGAACTTTCCGCTTTCGACTAACAAGCTCTGTTTCCCAAACCTTTAAAAAAGTTAAGAAAATTACAGTGAATAGAATAATCAGCATCTTGTTTACGAATTTGGAATTCTATATGAAAACCGGCCAAGTGCGTGTCGGACCACGCACAATGAAGGGTTCCGTAGTTGGGATGAATTTATCCCAAAAACAAACTTAACATTGTAGTTGAAAAACATGGTCTAAATCGATATATGCCACGGTCAATTCTCTGACCGCAAATTTAAGTTGGTCAACCATTACTCGTTAACTTGTAAAGCCCACTTAGCTGTGATAGTTTTCCTTTTAATTTCATTATATGTACTACTGCCATGAATTCACATCTCCATAAACAACTATTTAGCTGGCAGGGGGGAGGACACTTGAATCTAACAAAAATTAGTACTTTAATGCTTAATATCACGCAAACGGATCCTTGAGTCGAAAAGTGGTGTTCACAGACCCACAATATTTTTGAATGGCCTATCCAACGATACCTATCGGTGGGTATTGTTGGATAGGCCATTCAAAAATATCCACACAGTGGTATAGACGAGAAAAAAAAAATTATCTCTACATTATGTGCAGGGGAGGTACCCAAAAAATTTTTTTATTCCACTTTGTCGGCATGATTAATAATAATTATATACCTATGCCAAATTACAGCTTTCAAGTACTAAGCGTCTCTGAGCTACAGCGGGGACAGACAGACAGATAGATACATGGCGAAACTATAATGGTTCATCGTTTACTATGAAATCCTAAGAAGGGAAAGTTTTTCTTCACCAAAACAACATACTTTAAAATCATTAGTTTCTCGTGTCATGCAGTTTGCTATCAAACTAGCAAACTGCATTGCACTAGAAACAAATGATATGATTAAAGAACTCATACTTTTTAAGGTTTCCATACCCAAACGGTAAAACAGGACCCTATTACTAAGACTCCGCTGTCCGGCTGTCTGTCTGTCTGTCACCAGGCTGTATCTCATGAACCGTGATAGTTAGACAGTTGAAATTTTCACAGATGATGTATTTCCATTGCCGCTATAACAACAAATACTAAAAAAAGAATAAATAAATATTTTAGGGGGCTCCTGTACATGATTTTTTTTGTCGTTTTTAGTACGGAACCCTTCGTACGCGAGTCCGACTCGCATTCGGCCGGTTTTTTTTAAATCTGCTTTTTTCTGTTACCATGCACACATGAGCTAAATCAAACTTTTATGACTTATTATACTGCTCAGTTTATTGACGTTATGTAAGTAATTAAAACCCAGATGCAAAAATCTATTTAATAAATATTCAGGAATTAGTTAATTCTTTGTTCTGAATTATGAACTCAAAAAGAGGAATTGAAATACTCCAGAAAAAAAAAAAAATGTAGTTAGTGAAAGAACAAATCGCACCTTAGTTGTCTGATCTTCCATAGCTATGGGAGGGTACATGGTCTCATCATGGTCAGACGTGAGGGTACTCTCTGCAGTCTGCCCCTCAGCATCAGTCATTTCCTCCTCATTGGACTTAGGAGCTATGAGCCTCTCAGCTTCAAGTCTCTTCTGAATCTCTTTATTCTCAGCAGCAGCGGCTTCTGCAGCCTTGTCTGCAATTTCTGTGTACATGGTCTGTGCGATTCCTCGGGGCATGAGGGGCACCCGCCTTCGACCTTCGCAGATCCATGCTATACCTGTGTTTGGACCTGATAACCTATTTGTTGAAGTAATAATAATACATACATTAATGTAAAGTGAGCATAGAAAGTAATAATTCAATCAATGTTTACACTTAATTTGATACAACTAAAAATACATATCATATTGATGTATAAAATTAATCAATCATAATTTTTTATTTGCATACTGTAGTATTACAAAGGAACTTAAAGGAACATTTAGGAACAAGAAGTTCAAGATTATTTTTGTTATGTAAATCTGAAATTGGTGCAGTTAAAAAGACGCTGCTTGGAAAATACAGTTTACTTTTTATATCTAAAAATAATGAACAAAACTTTTTAATGAGTTTGAAAAAGAAATTATTAAAAAAAATAATTATTTGACATTTCAGATGAATAGGTTATCTGTCAAAATTTCATATCATTAAAATTACTTTCTAACACTTTTAGTAAACATAATACAGCCATAAATGTATGCAAAAGGCAGTGGTCAACCCACATTGTCAAACCAAACATACATCCAGAAAGCTGAGATTAAATATGTAACAATAGAATACATAAAATGAAGTTTAAAAATATCAAGTTTTAAAACAATCTTGTAAGAATATTATGCACACAATCAATTAGAAGCACTAATAAACAAGAGTAATATGTTAATACCATTGACTTTCAGTTACTCTCAGCCATCTTTGACTTTGTGTAACAGTGTTTAAAAATAAATCAACAACCCTACACTGAAAACATTAAATATCAACTTACTGATCAGCAATTGTAGCTAATAACTCATCATTAGACACGCGGCGCGCCTCAGCGCTATGCCGATCATCGCTTATATGCAAAACGGCGCGCAGTTCTTCCAGTAGCTTTTTTCTGTTGTCTACCAATGCTCCTTGTGCTCTAAACACACTAATCATATTCGAGTAGGCTTCCAATTCTAGAAACAAATGAATATACTATACATTTCTAATGATATTTGTAATACGATTGTCAACAAATTAGCTAAGACGCGTTGAGTAAAATTTAAGAAAACCATAGGAGGGAAAATGAAAGCCATTTATAGGACTAAATATATACCGAGTCTACGGAGCGTGAGGCGACATTCGTCGCGCGTCAAATTTAGGAGCATGGGCCACATTTTAGACGGCTTTTATTAAACACTAAAAGTTAATTCTTAATTATACGATTTTGAACATTTTTATAAAATAGTCAATTGGCAAATATCCCTAATGTTTACTTCAAACGACAATTCGTTCATTTTGACACTTCAACTAAGAGAAGCGAAAATGTAAAGCGTCTTGTCTATGCTATTTAGTAATACCACTATTGTTATCCGAAAGTCCACGTTAATCTTAAGTAGTGAGTCCCTCACTCATGAGGTCCCTCGTTTGAGGTACTCGTGAACCTCACCAGACCTCACTCGTTCACTCGTCCTCAAAAATTGACATTGGCAATATGAAATCGTGGCGAGTTGGCGAGGGCCGAGGCGAGCGAGTTCGTGACTCGCGAGTCGCGAGTGAGTATTGAGTGAGCTCAGTGAGCGAATGAACCGACATAAAAATTGTATAGAATTAGAGAATGAGTGAGGTGAGGTTCGAAATCTTGACAACGCAGGAAATATTATAATTTTGGTATGCCCTAATAAAATAATGTAAGTAATGATGTTTGTTGTGTCATGTCATCTTGTATGTGTGGTGAGCCCGATACATCAGTATTTGGAAGGATATTATTTACATTAAGAACAAATACGAGATACCGAAATCCGTAAAATACTCCCAAGTTTTCGATTTTTTACCGTTCGAGCCATAATCGCGTTAAATATGTAAGTAAGGTAAAACCACCACTAGCAGCAAAAAAAATGTCAACAATTCATTTCACGTTCACCTCCAACGTCAACATTAGGTAAACTATTAAATTAAAACTAGTACTTATCTAACATTATTAGTCAAAACGAAAATTATTTTAAATAAAATATTTTAATTTCAACTATGGTTAATTATTATGAACTCTAAAAGCTAATATTAGCATTAGATTGGTAATCAAGTGTCATTGATTCGTTTATTTTGAGATGAGAGAGATGTAAATAATCGGTCGGAGAGCAGTACTTGTGAGTCACCTCGCTCCCTCGTACGTTCGGGTGAGTTCAGCTCGGGCTCACGAGTCGTGAGGTAAATACGCCGTTGACGATTCCTCACCACAAATGAGATACTCCCTCAACCTCAAATAAAATTGTTGAGTTACCCATCACTAATCTTAAGCCTTTTTAAATTCAACAAGTGAATTAAAATTCGGATATTCAGAAACTTCCTAAGAATTACATGCTACTACGGTATGTTCCAATCAATAGCGATGTAAGTATAATTTTATCAGGGGCGTAGCTACCACCATATCAGCCGTATTAATGAGGCAGGGCCCCGAGCTACAGGGGGCCCGATATGTGTAAGCAAGTAAAATATTATCCAACACCTCAAATTTTTATTGGTAAGGCCGTAAAGAATGATTACCTGCTGAAAATATGGAAGTTAATGGAATTATGGGAATATAATATGAATGAAATATAATAAAATATGAAGTTATCGGAGGTCCAATTCTAAGTTGATGCATTCGTTTAGCAAACTCACGGAAAATCCAACAAATCAAACAAATCTCCAACTTTCGACCTGGCTTCGCTCGCTCTTGCATTCTCTAGCTAGGTAAAACGACAATGACCGCTTAACTGAATGAGTCAGGAAGCTATAATTTGCGAACTCGCTTTCCTCGCTATTGAATGAAGACTTAACGTATCCAGTTCAGGATTCTCCAATTTTCTAGCTCACTTCGCTCGCTCTCACATTCTCCTATTAAGGTCACAATGACAGAACTGCCATTGTGACCTTACTGAGAGACTGCCATAGTCCGAGACCTCCAGACTCAGGATAAATTAAAACACTACCCTCCTTCTGAGCTTCATCGCAACTTTGATATAAATATTTAGAATTAGCTGCGTTTAGAACGGGTCCCTCTTATTTCATCGAAAAGAAATTGCCAAATTATCACTTCCCAAACAATTTTCCGCATAATTTCATTTGCCAAATTATTACTTAGCAAATAATCTTTTCACAAATAATTGTAACGCAAACGTAATGTTTGGCAAGTGAACATTTAAACAATAACTTGTGTACCAACTAGTACTTTTACCAATTTATATTTAGTCAAATATTTCAGTTAGAATTCATTTATTACTACATTTATTCATTTTACGCAAAATAAAATTCTACCTCGTCTAACTAGTTCGGTTCTCAATAGCCTGCTAAAAATAATCTCCTTTTTTTCTTATTTTTTTTATATAATCTATTCGTTTCTGGCACTCGCCGGCCGCTGCCGCGGCACCGCTCGCTTCGCTCGCTCGGCTCGTGCGTAGGAGGTCACAGTTTTAACCTAACCTAATCTAACCATTATTTAAAATAATTAACCTACTCTAACTAGTTCCATAAGTAACCATAAATTTTACTTGTTTTAGACAAATTCAAGCACATCTCATTCACACAACACATTCTCTAACGTCTATTTTCTAAAGATTGTTTTGCTGTAATAAATCATTTGATTAATGACCAAATGCCTAACATTATTCTTGATAATATTCTGCCAAGTAAAAATTTTACCAAATGAAAATGTGCGTACTAAAATCATTCCAAACATTGCATTGGTATAAAAAAAGGTTGCTTAAATTTGTTTGGGTAGTGAAATTTTGGCAAAATCTTTTCGGCAAAACGGCAGGATCCCATTTAGAACGTACACTGAATTTAAGGAGTAGCATTCCGTGTTTTTTAATCTATTAATCAGCAAATTGTTATCAAAGTACTAGTATGCGTTTCTTGCTTCTCTTCGCTTACCAGTCTGCAATTCTGCATTATTGGTTATAGTTTATAGGACTAGTTTCCCACGACATCATCTGGATGTAATTTGTTTTAAAAAGTTGCCTATCTGTATTTCATAACGATCAGTTATGTGTGAAAAGTAGCAGACAGACAGACAAAATTACTTTCACAATTTTATTATATCAATATGGATTTATATTTCTAGTATATACTAGAAATATAAATCCCCCCTAAAAAAATATCCCTAAAAAATCAAAAAGAAAAAAAGGTCCCCTCTTCTTGGGATAGTTTTTAAAATCGCAACATTTAGTGTTTGTACCATAGACCTTGACGCGTTCAGATGTCGTTTGTGAAGTAAGTAAAGAAATGACATATTTTTATTTTTGTTTACATACCGTAATCGTTTCCAAGTTGATTACATTTTCAATTACGTTATTTGAATAAATTACTGAGTGTAACATTCCTAGTCTTATAACGGTACTGTAATATTTTTATACAATTTTATTATTGCTATTTTAATTTACAATGTTGTGTAATAAACAATCTCCGTAAACAGCATTTTTAAAAAAAATCCAAGCCATGCCGTCACGGAAGTTATTACTTTTTGATTAATAATCATTATTTTTTATAAATAAAAATTACCCTTTGAATTAACGATTATTAGTAAATTTCGAATTTGAGAAATTAATACGAACAAAGAACACAAAACTTCTAATTGCCAATTAAAAAAAGATAGCGTTCCATTACGTCGCAGTTTTTGATTGAGTATTACAATTTACTGTTTGATGTGCCATCCTTTTCTAATCAACGTCATTGTATGTGAGCGAGGGGTATGATAGTTTTCGATTCATGATAACAATATCCACGTTAGCTGTACTGTTTTTTTGTATTTACAACTTGCAAGCGTCTGTTATTCACCAATGGTCAACGTTTTTTGAGTTTGAATTTCAGTGAGAGGAGTGCAAAAATACTTTGGTTTTTGAAAACAACTCCTTAATTTATTAATTTACGATGGCCGACGTAGACGAGATAATTGTTTACATAAAGTCACTAAAGAAAGGGTTTGACAAAGATTTATTCCAGAACAAAATCGATGAATTGGCGTACGCAGTTGATACAAGTGGCTTGCAATACAGTGATTTCCATACTCTGTTCAAAGTATGGTTGAATTTATCTATACGTGAGTAATTTTATTGTTGGTTTATCGTGATAAGACCCTGATCCGTTGGTGTATCTAATGTGGTGTGCGTGTTTTATTTCCAGCTATAACAAAATGGACCAGCTTGGGTGCTTGCCTTGTGCCCTCAGACAGTGTCGAGGATAAAACCGTGGAGTACGCTCTGAGCTGGATACTTTCTCATTATGAAGACCAGTCAACTTTCTCACGAATTGGATTTGTACTTGACTGGCTAACAGGTAAAGCATTTAGCTTAACACTTTTACCCTCTCTTTCCTTTATGTGAGTGAAGAATTCAGCAACTCACATGAAAACTATCTATACCATAACAACAACATAACATAATGTCACACTTGTTATTTCCCAAAGGGACAGGCAGAAGTGTATAGTATGTACAACCGAAACTGAACACTAGAGTCGACTGGAGTACACCTTCCAGAACTGTGTTTGTTTACAATTTTCCATGAAACATTATGTTTTAATTGTTCCAGCTGCTTTGGAATGTGACTGCATTGATATGGAAACCCTGGATATAGGATATGATGTTTTCTATGTTAGTTTGACC
Source organism: Atethmia centrago (assembly GCA_905333075.3). Lineage (NCBI taxonomy): Eukaryota > Metazoa > Arthropoda > Insecta > Lepidoptera > Noctuidae > Atethmia > Atethmia centrago. Next base: position 8,018,112 of record HG995375.1, read on the forward strand.
TATGAAGTTCTGGTAAGCATTCACCTTACTTATTATAAAACATTTCACACTTCTCTGTGTCTGTTAGACCTTATATCAGATATTGGGCTAGGCTTTACGTTTTAGCCCCCACAAGACATGGCAACAGCTGTAGCCCAACTGCTATAAAAACAACCCTCCCATTAAAGTATATTACTTCAAAAAGGCTGCACTTACTGCTATTTGGCTATAAAAAAAACAGTTCCATACTGTAAGATCGAGCAAAACTGCCGAAAAAATAGACACCGCTTTCATTATTAACTATAGTACATTTTTATTATTTGTTGTTATAGTAGAAATAGACAAGCTATGAACATTTCAACTGACTACCTATTACGGCTCAGCGGGCTGCCGCTGAGGGACAGACAACCAGGAGGCTTAGTAATAGGGTTTCATTTCTCACCCTTACAAAACCTAGTAACTGTCTATAATTATTGGGGCTTCTGCATGCTTAGCACAAGAACCATAGAGAAGCATTTTGTCGACAGAAGAGTAAAGAAAAATGACATTTCCGTGTAGACAGTTGAGAGTTATCTACTGAGAAATGTAGACAAGCGATTTCTATTCTACAGTAGAGTAGAAATAGAAACCGTCATGCTGCACCTGCTGTAAAATCATAATGTATTTGTTTGGAAGAATAATATTTTAAACATTTGTTTTTGATTTGTGATTACAGACACCGCATGCAATGAAACTAGTATACACACTGACGAAACCTATTGATGTTACAAGAAGGAGAGTCATTGAGTTGCTAGACTATGCCAAGAAGAGGGAGGCTAAAAAGGTAAGTTAAGGAACTGGGAAATAAATGTGGATTGTTTATTGACACTTGTTGACACAATAAGAATATTGTCCTTTATCTAAGCAACAACACATAAGTAATTTTTACCAACTTTACAGGAGACGAAAAACTTGTGTAGTGTTGAGAGGCCAAGTGTTTTGCGCGCTGACAGTACTTTTCGAATTACAGCTTTTGATTGGCTGAAATCTATATCATGTGACCAATGGTTTAACGCGCAATGAGCAGCTCCATCTAAAGGCATTCAAATGTGAAACCTCAAATTTTCGACTTGAGCGGTGTTGTAAGCTAAGGGACGATATGCAGATGCACTTGCATTATCTTATAATAATAGTACACCTTGGGTTTGATAGTTTGAACATTCTAAAAAGATTCCAATAAATGCTTTGAGTTTGAGTTTTTGACTTCGAATAATGGAAGAAGAATCACTACACAACTATTTTCAAGTTCATGAATCAGTACTTCGACACATATTTTCTTGGTAAAAAAATATATATCCATACATTAACTGACTATAAATTAAATTAGCTATCATTTTGTTTTACAGAACATGTACAGGCAGCTGCAGATACTCCTCGGCCTGTTTAAGTCATACAAACCAGAATGTGTGCCTGAAAATGTACCAGCTATCTCCATCCACAGTGCTTTCAAGAAGATCAACCCTAACCTACTTGCTAGATTCAGAAGAAACCAGGTATAAAGAAGAAAATAATAAAATATTAAAAAGTTTCATGGACAACTTTGTAAAGCTTTTTTTTTGTCTTAGGAAAACAGGAACACAATACGTAGGGAGAAACATCATCTTACATGGATTAATCCTATCAATTCTGTAAGTAACACTTATTTACAAAGTCTTATAACATACTTTTTTTCCGCGCCTAGAAGTTGTGTTGAATATTACCATCATCTTTCTGGTTCTTATTCGTATTTAAATGGGGACTTGGGTTGATACAGTATTTTATTTTATATTATTTATTTCACTTACCTATTTTTACGTTATTTCTTCCCAGCTTCTTTAAAAATAATAGCATAACTAAAAAGCAAAGCAAGCTTTATTAGAACTTTGGTGTACAATAAAGTATTTCAGTCCTATCCATCTGTCTACCTACACATCATTCTTCACACAATCAATTTGTCTACTGGTTGTTATTTTAACTGTTTCATTTATTATTTTTATGACTTTGATTTTACATTAACTTTGATTACCTTAAGAGCGTACACGCGGTCCGAGCGCTGTTTGGCTCAAAAACGTGATTTTTCAAACCAGATTGTCCAACGACTACTTATCTTACAAACATACCAATTACTGGTACTTTTAGGAAATATTGTTGTCTAGTTTGTTAGTTAAACACTTTTTTCGATTAATAAAGTGTTTGGGAATGCCATCAAGATAACTGAACAGGGGTTTTCTTGATTTCACTTTCAGTGTCAATTTCGAAGCTAAAAATATATGAAATTCCTGACAAATTTCGCAAAAAAATATTTTTGACTAACTGCAAATATCCTTAGGAAAATACTTACACAGATTTTTTGTTTTCGACTACATACTTATGAAATTAAAATCCAAACAATGTGATGTTTTTCTGAAATTACAGTCTAGAAAATGATTATTTTTACCAATATATCTTACTTAATTGAATATAATTTTATTTACTATAATAGAAGAACTTCTTCTTTATAATATACACTTTAAAATTTTAACTAAATTATTTCTATTATTTTTCTATAAATATTTTAAAACTACTTTATAACTCTGCGTGCGAATCGATTCAAATCTAGGTGAGAGGCCCTTCTGGCCCCACCGAAGCCAGATGAAGCAGATAAAATCCACGAGGATATCTGCAAATTAGCCATATCAAAAAAAAAAAAAAGAACGATTCAAATCAGTCGGCCGCAAGCTCTTCCAGAGAGAGGACACGTCGCTGAGCGCTCTGCCTGACCCTTGTTGACCTTTGTCGTGCGTATACAAGGATAGTGCAGTGCAAGCTTATAGTGTGATCGTCAAATCTTAATACTTTGGAAAGTAATATATTTTATTTTTGATGACCGATTTTATAGTGTGATCGTAAGTAAGTACTCTGGTAAGTATTTTCGGAAGTGAAAACTTCTTTACGCGCGTTGAGCAATTTTTGGTAGAGGAATAACTTATGGGTTCATGTCACCGACATGCCCTGCCGACATGCTGTCGTAGGATTAATTGAAGTTTTAATTTGGAAAATTTGATTTTATTATCATTTAATTTGGTTAAAATGAAAATCCAAGATGGTGGCTGCGAAAATATTCACATTATTCGTCATGGGTATCGTTTTCATAGTTTTCGAAGGTGCTAAAGCCGATAGTGAATTCAAAATAAAAATCCAAGATGGCGGCAGCGAAAATATTCACATTTTTCGTCATGGGTATCGTTTTCATAGTTTTTGAATGTGCTAAAGCCGATAGTGAGTTCAAAATGAAAATCCAAGATGGCGGCAGCGAAAATATTCACATTTTTCGTCATGGGTATCGTTTTCATGGTTATTGGTGGCCTAAATTTTTTGGATGAACGACATTATTTTAATAGAAACAAATTTATGTTACAGACGGAATGGGAAACAAAACGAAGGGACTTTTAGGAAAAAAAAAAACGCAAAAATTTTGAAAATATGGCTTAGGCGAGGGCTAAAAGGTTGGGATATTTATGTTATATGAACTTCCACTCGCGAGGGGGTTGTGGTTAAGTGATAACAGCCGCACGGGTCGATTGATCAGGTGCAGCTACGCTTGCCGCGGTTGGTCCGTGGATAGGTGACCATCTTTACATACCAAGACCCTTCGTGCCTCGGAAAGCACGTTAAGCCGTTGGTCCCGGCTGTCATTTGTAGATCTTTGACAGTCGTTACGGGTCGTCAGAAGCTCGAAAGTCTGACAACCAGTCTTACCAAGGGGTATCGTGTTACCCAGTAACTGGGTTGTGGAGGACAGATAGGCAGTCGCTCCATGTAAAATAATGGTATTCAGCTGTATCCGATAAGACAGGAAGCCGACCTCAACATAGTTAGGAAAAGGCTAGGCAGATGATGATGAACTTCCACTCGCGGATTTCGCCCGCGTGAAATGTACTTGAAATTTCGACCATTTAAAAGAAAATTTACGTGTAAGTTTTGTCAGACTAAAAAAGAATTAAATCGAAGAACAGTCGAGTAAATCCAATGATGCATTAAACTATGATGAATACGATGATACAGGTCATGTAACTGACGTTCGGTTGACCATGCTTATTAGGTAGATTTTAATTTTGGCATTTATTTTTTTCAGATAAAATCAAATTTATATTAAAAAATGTTTGCAAGGCGCTGAAGTATATAATCAAGACCTTCTTTTTTTTTTAGCTTTAAAGGGAGAGCTAAAAATTGCAACAGACGGCATCGGTGCTGCCGAATATTAGAACACTTTGTCAATTGCTCTGCACGTTTCCTATGACTACTAGCACTGCCGGGTAATCTTTCTCCACCTTACGCCGATTCAAGTCATATCTTCGCAGCAGGATGACAGAAAAGCATTTGAATGGACTGGCTTTAATGCATATCCATCAAGACTGCGACAAAAATGAACGCTAATGAAGTGCTGGACATCTTTAGCAGGAAACAACATAAAACTACCTGTATTAATCATGTATTTTTTTATTGTTTTCATATTTTAATAAATCTTTATATAAATACTATAAGTTTATTTTTAACAGATATGATTGATTATTTTTGCCTGTCTGCCCCTTGTGGGACACAAGGGGCAGAAATAAATCCTGGATCCACCCTTGGTTGCCAGAGATGATCGACCCAAGAAAAAGTCGCTCAATGCCAATCTTAATAGATATGTGCGGTTTTAAAATTAAATACTTTAAACTTCGCTTGTTAAAATTTATTTGAACAATTAGAAAAAAAAATAATCATAAATAAATAAGTAAAAGTATCAAAATGATTCGTGCAAACGGTTAAGCGCTCACGCACACAGAGAAACCATTGTAGTGTGTCGCAGTGTGTGCCATTTGATAGCTCGCGCAGATTTTGACTTGCGCTAAATTGAACGCGCGCTCTTAACTCACACACTGACTTATTACTTTAACATTTTTACAAAATTATAATAATAAGTAATAATATAATATAAAAAGATAAATAATTATTAAGATAATTAATTTATCTGTCATTGCTTCATTTTTAATTATTTTTACCTATTGTGGTATAGTCATTTTATTCTAGATACATGGTCTTCACATATAATTATATAATTGATGTATACAAAATATTGTAAAATATTTTAAGAGTAATGCCGGAGTCTCTTCTCCCTACAAAACTACCTGTTGCAAGGGGCAACAAGAATCAATTCTATTTTTTTGTAAATTTAACGTTCAAAAGTACCTTTTATGTGCCTATTTGAAATAAATAATTTGACTTTTGACTATCCATCGTTAGTCTCTAAATATCATGATAATTACAGGAGCGTGGAAGAAATAAGAAAGCAGACCCATTGGTGCCCAACATGGAGTTCTTCAGTATTGGCTCAAAGCAGTATGCAGACAAGGAACCACAGAAGAACTTCCTTGATTTTACAGAGTAAGTAATTAGACAAAAATTTACATTATACTTAGCATTATGCTATATGAGTTATGGCCTATTACACTACCTAAGACTACCATGCTTTAGGTAGTAGTTAACTTGTCTAGCAAAAGTTCCATATGACTTCTGTTGAATTTTTAGGATTCTGTTAATTTTATCTGCTAAGTGGTACCGAGGCGAACACTGTAAAACAAGTCTTTTTGATGTGTAACATCTTCCCGTGGGAGTGATTTTGTGAAAAGGGATGGAAGTGTGTAGACAGGAAGTGACAACTTGAGCATGGAATGAGTAAGCACTTTTTAATAGCATGGTATTAGTAAGTACTTTATAGCAGCATGGAACTAGTGAGTACTAATATAGATTGTAAGTAGTCGGGGCCGACCACTAGTAATGAATAATTATTCAAATAAATATTTCAATATTTAGCTTTTTTAAATTCTGAGGTTAATTTCTGTCGCTGCTCCGTTGCTTATTACCAAGGTCAGATTTCATGTTACACATCATATGCGACTATTGTTATGTAAGGCTCGTTTTAAAAAAAATATTATTGCTTGCAATGCTCTTAGCCACAGATAGTTTTCTAACTGTTATATTGGCCATAGGTGTTGCCCTCGCTCTGGCTGGTTTCTAGGCTTGCACGGCCGTCACTTATAAAAAATAAATAAAAATAAAATTCATTTATTTCAGGTACCACATAACCTATATTATAGAACATCTTTAAATTATTCAATAATAAATACAAACGAATAAACACAATTTAAATACAACATTTATTTATTTATTATTTATTTATTTATGGTATAATTCATATTAATATTTACTCATAATTAACTAATATTCATTACAGTAGTCTCTTACGTGCGACACTATTTGTAACTTGCCTGTCACAGCAGTGTCGCATATAAGGACATCTATGCCCCGTCTCCTGCGCCTTGCATTATGGCCACTGCCGTTCTAGAATGTTCCAAACATCTATAACATCACGCCTGTAATCGGCAGTTATGTTTAAGTCCCATGTAATAGGAGCGAGCTTATTGCCATCAACCGGGCACAAATCCAGAACCCCTGGGTTGAAACTGGGAATTTCTAGATGGAAAAATCCAATAATGCTTTGCCCGACCTGGGAATCGAACCCAGGATCTCATGCTCAGCAGTACGGTGGAGCATACGGTGGATGTCTGCCCGGCCTGGGCAGAGCACCGCCGTGTCCTCGTGGAGGCGATCGGCGGCAGAGATCTCTCGCATCCGGCCCTGGTTCAGGTCATGGTACGGAGCGAGAGGGCATGGGCAGCCGTCACCTCCTTCTGTGAAGCAGTAATGCTCGCGAAGGAGGAGGCGGGACGGTTGAGGGAAAGGCAAATTTCGCGCCCTCTCGCCCCTAGCCGACGCAGGAGACGCCCTGGGCGTCGGGAATCCCGGGCGGATTTCCGGCCACCGTAGGCGCGGGCTTGCGGACGGTGAGTAATGGGTAGCTCACCGTTCGGTAAGGACCAGGCCCGGGTCGACGGCGCGTTGTATTCCACGCGCGCCTCAAAGAGATGTCGTCAGCACAAGCGTAGGGGTCCACTAGGGCCGATGCCTGCCGGAGTCGCGGGAAGGTACCAAAGGGTTACCGAGGCCCCTGGCAACACGGGCAACTGAAGGAATATGGGTTGGTTTTAGTCAGTAAGAGTCTGACACACCCTCCCGCTCCGCCCAGAGCGGGAGAAGTTATTTGATGATATCCTACACAAAAAAAAAAATGCTCAGCAGTAACGCTTGCGACCATTAGGCCGGTTCCACACGTTGGCCCCAATTCCGCTCGTCCAACGCATGGATCTAGAAAATGCACTGGCTTTAACGTTGGTGCGAGCGTTGGCAGTCGTTTTTATCAAAGGAATCTACAATAAGGCTCGTGATTCGTCCATACGTTCGCTGCTTGTTCAACCAACGTTGATACCCGGCGTTGGAACCAACGTGTGGAGCTGAGACCAACGAGGCAGTCTACAATAAAATACCACATAAATAATCCCATTCAAACGTTCCACAGCCCAGTATCAGTCCTCCAATGCAGTATCCAAAGCTCGACATCGCGGCCGGCTCGCCTGCGCGCTCTCCTGTGTAACGCGACCGGCGTCGCTCTGTTAGCGGTCGCGTCGCACGCCGAGCAAGCCTTCTTGTCGCATGATCTTCATCATCTGCTCAACAGTTGTGAGTATTCATAGGAGTAGCTATGACATGATATACGGGTCAGGACCAAATTTTTGACGTGTTGCACAACGGAAATCACAACGGAAACACATTTTTGACAGTGTGACACATTTTTGTTGTGATTTCCGTTGTGCAACACGTCAAAAATTTGGTTCTGACCCATACACCAGAAGGCAAATTCACGTAATTAAAAACTATGAACACCTGGTCACAATCTCTTGTATAATCTCTTATATACTCGTATCATGTACTCCATTTTTGACAATGCACCGTAGAAATCCTTCTACATAAAAAAGGACCTAGATAGAGATCGTTAGAAACGAAAGACAAAATGACAGATTGTAGAAGGATTTCTATGGTGCGATGTCAAAAATGGAGAAACAAAATGTCACTTTGTATAGAAAGAGCTGTTCTTCGTAGAAATAGAAAGCGTCATGCTAAGCCTGCTGCTACGATCCTTACATACTACTTCTGCTTCGTTTACGTTCATACATCCTATGACATCAAATCAGAGAATTTTTGTAAAAATATCTACATTCCTTTGCAGGTTTCCTAAACATATCGCCACACAGCTACATAGAGAAGCAGGACCTGCTGCACCGACTGGCTATTCTGCAGCACACTCTGATGCAAGGCATACCTGTTATCACCAGGTTCCTAGCGCAATACCTGCCATTGTGGAACGAGAAGGATTATTTTGCTGAGGTAATCAACAGTTTAAGAATAGCTTTTTTGATCGTTTAAACTCTTGTTTCTATTATGGCAAAGGTATTAAGCGTGGCGGTTTACACTTTTAGTGCCACGATAATTCGTTTGTGCCACAGCCCACAACTCGCCTCCAGCGTCGTACATAATAGGTTGGGGAAAAAGTTTCTTCGCATTTTTTAAGAAAATTCAAAACATTTTTTAATATAGTTTATTTACATTTAACTAAAGTATGTCGGTACCATTTTGTTCGATAACTTTTTGCCATCTTGTAGGCAGGGACATGATCCCATTGCTATAGAAATTTTGGGACTTCTGATCAAAATACCGTGACAAGTGGTTTTGGCAGTCCTTTCGTGATGACCTGACACTGCCTAAAGAATTCTGAATAGACCGAAACAGGTGGAAATCTGAAGGTGCAAGGTCAGGACTATACGGCGGATGCATTAACTCCTCCCAGCCAAACTCTCTTAATTTTTGCTGAGTGGCTAAAGATGTGTGAGGTCTAACCACACCCCTTCTGTTGATTAATTCCGGCCGCTTTCTCTCAACTTCTTGCTTTAATCTCATCAGTTGTTCGCAGTAGAGTTCAGAATCGATGGTCCTGCCTGGTGGTAACAGCTCATAATGAATAATGCCCTTCCAATCCCACCACACACATAGCATCACCTTGTTGCGAGTTAACCCGGGTTTCGCCACAGTCTGTGAAGCCTGACTGGCCTTTGACCACTACTTTTTTCGCACGTTCTTGTCGTACATGATCCACTTTTCATCACCAGTTATCAGCTTCTTCAAAAATGGTTCGGTTTCATTACGTCGTAATAAAGAATCACAAATGAGTACACGGTTCATTAGGTTTCTTTCAGTGAGCTCGTGAGGTACCCAAATATCGAGCTTTTTGTGTACCCAGTTTGTTTTCAAATGCGCCAAAACTGTTTTGTGGTCAATTCCCAGTTCTTCAGCTACGTCGTAACTACTGACATGCCGATCTTGCTCCACTTTTTCAAAAATGGCATCCATTTTATCCGTAATAGGGCGACCAGAGCGACGTACATCTTTGACATCAAAATTTCCGAATTGAAAACGCTTAAACCAAATTTGTGCTACTCTCACCGACACTGCACTAGGTCCATAAACATCGCAATTTTTTTTCGCGGCTTGCGTTGCATTTTTTCCGATTTTGTAGTAAAATTTTAAAATGTATCGAATTTCTTCATTAGATTCACTCATTTTGACGGTACGAAAAACAAATTAAAATCACACATTTTCCTAATTTGAACTTGGAATTATGTTCTTTAAAATTTAAACTTTCAATGATACCAAAACCAGCCAGATACAAATAGTATACCCAAAGAGATTTTATTACAAGTTCATACATACTATAATGCGAAAAGACTTTTTCCCCAACCTAATATATAAATAGCTGTAGGTGGCATATGACCATGCCCAGCACCCACCTAGTGGGTGCAAATCAAAACGTGGTACTAGGGTAAGGGCGAGTTGTGGGTACACAAACAAATTATTATTCTACCCGGCAGCCGGGTGCTTGGCACTAAAAGTGTTTCATATTTTTACAGCCTGTATTTCCCACAAAAAAAAAAATACAGGCTTGTTCCTCCCTACTGTCACTTATTTTTTTTTTTTTTTTTTTTTTTTTTTTTATTGCAATAATGATCGTGTGTTGTGACCAGCATTACAATTCTGGCGCTGAAAGCACTTGCGTCTACAAACTTTGATGTCCTGTAATCTAACGAAGTAAGCAATGCCATAACTTCCATATCTGGGGCAAACATTGGACATCTCAATCCATAGTTTATTTATTACTCTTTTTCTTATCGTGTCGATGGTAATCTAGAATTCGGCTACGAGTTTTAGCATCATCAGAAGCATCCATCAGTTCCTGTAACTTGGAGACAACAACTCTAATTACTATAATTATTTTCTGGCAGATTTTAGAGCTAGTGCAATGGACGAGCATAGACAGTCCGGACCACGTGATGTGTGTGGTGGAGCCACTAGCGAAGATATACCACAGAGCGCAACCCATAGAACAATGCGCTATCCTCAAGAGTCTCAACAACATGTACTCTAACCTTGTAAGTATAGTTTTAACTTGTTCAGATATAAGCGATATCGCTATCGCGCTCGGTAGCGATACCGATTCGGTACGCGATATTGCCGTCGCGCTCGGTAGGCGATATCGCGCGGCAAACGAATCACTCCCGCTCCCTACGAGTGTTTGCATAGACGAGTTCGTTTGAGATTGTGGCGAACTCATAGTTATTGTATACTCATGTTTAATTAGTAAATGTGAGTACATAGTGAAGTAGCATTTTAAGTATAAGTAGCAGCTTAATAATCAATTGTTAGCTTTGTTTTAATTTAAACTAGCATCGAGTTTTTGTTTTGGTAACTGAGAGTCACCAACAACCGAGCGGATCTGACGCTCGGCGGCCGCTGCCGTGCTTAGCGCGTTAGTGGTCACTGTTCTAACTTTTTTTTTTTTGTTCCGGTCGGAAAATCCTCATGGATGTCCTCCGCCCTGGGGTAGGCGGAGGGGTCTGTCAGACACTTACTGACTAAAAACCATCCCGGTGTTCCCCTCCCACACTTGCACCGAAGATCATGGGATCTAATCTCCCCCCCCTAAAAAATCTCCCCCCCCCCCCCGCCCTCGACGTCTGAAAGGGACGCGCGTGGAACACTACGCGCCGCCACCTCGGGTCCAGTGTGATGGGGGGCGGCGGACGTTGTTGAATATCATTATTAAATTGTACAGAGTTAACACTGGATGGATGAAATGGCGGCAGGTCAGGGGAACAATCTGCTACTCCCGCTTTCCCCTAAAACTTAAGGGAAAGATTTATAAAACAATGGTTAGACCTGCTGTCTTGTATAGATCAGAATGTTGGGCCACAAAAGGGATGAATGAAAGGCAATTGCATGCAGTTGAGATGAGAATGCTAAGAGGGATGTGTGGTGTGACACGAATGGATAGAATAAGAAATGAGTACATAAGAGGAAGTCTAAAATTGACACTGGTGACTGAAAAGTTGTGTGGAAATCTGTCGTCATGGTATGGGCATGTGATGCGGAGAAATAGGAAAATGTCGTGAGGAAAGAAATTTTGAGTATTAATGTGGCTATAAGAGTACAAAGAAACGATGAATGGACTGTGTGATAGATGATATGGCTGGAAAGGGGGGTGACTACCGAGATGACGACTAATAGAGAAGTATGGAAGAAAAGACATGTTGCGCCGACCACAAATAAATTGAAAATTGGATAAGGGCAATTAAAACATCATCAACGAAAATTGAGGTTATTAAATTAACCTGTCGAATGAAAAACGTCTAGGTGATTTAACATTTGAATTTCGGGTTTGAATAACCAAATAATCAAATCAAAACAATCAATTTTTAAATGGCACTATAAATTTTCATCCAGTACGTCTTCTGATCCATTTGTTTAAATTTTCATCAGACACATCATTTGTTTATATTTTTATATACGCAACTGACTACAGTCGCCAGTACATCAAGTTACCACAGAGTGTCAAATTTTCTCATTCGATTTGAACTTAACCATCGTCATTTTAAGGTTTAAAATCATTTGGACAAATTTTACATCACATTTGGATGCATGCGAAATGTAAAATTATGTAATGATTTAGAGTCAATGGTGTTAGTTGGTAAGCAAATACATGAATAATATGCAATTTTCTGATAATTATAATCAGGTATACTGCAGTACCAGGACTCGCCTACATTTCATGGGTACGTCTCCATCGCAAGAGAGTTACTCTCTAGTACTGCCCAAGGTCGCGACGGCCATCAGCGAGATGTGCAACAAACAACTGCAAGTTGATCCAGGTATGTAGCAGTAACTTGATCAGAATAATAATAAATTTTGTAATCGACAGGTTTTAATAGTCCATAATACCCCAGCGCCACCTCACTATCTCAGTCGCAAACTACTGCTCGCGGTCACTGGACGCTCCGCCGTCTGCTCACCGACGTCCGCTCGCGCGGACTCCAAGGCGCCGATAGTTTAGGTCATGTCTTTTTACGGTGCAAATAATGGTGATTCAAAAAAATATGCACATATTCATGACATCATTTGAAGTAGTTTTTTAATAGTGGTTTATCGTTGGGTTTTGTAGTAACTTTGTAATTTTTTCCGTCGAGATTTTTTTTATGGAGCCGTGTTTTCGTCAAACATAGTACTTAACATTAATCCTCAACTTTACCATATATTTATTTCTAAATAAATGCTGCAGTAGTTTCGATATAACGGCGGATCATGCTAAGCAATTTGAGGCATTATGGACTCTTCACAAATACGTTGTAGAGGCCTTTTTAGTATGGAAATACCTGTAACAGAAGACCTCCCTCTTCTATATCTATGTGTACTAGGGTGGTCCTTATTTTTCGACTTTTTAATCATCATCACGGCACTTTCTCATTCGGATTATATACATCTAAATATGAAACAGATTTTTTTACAAATTAAGGTACATGTACAAAGTTATAATAATATTACAATACTTACAATTTGTAAGTATGTATTTGAATACTTACATAGTATATCTTAATTAGTAATAATAACAATAATTTTATATTTCTTTTGTTCAGACTTATGAATAAAAGAAATATAACTCTACATTTGATAATGTAGTTTTTTTTAATTCAAAATTCAACCCTTCGTTTAATTAAATTTAAAAATGAACAAAAGAAATACTGAAACAGTTTCTTAAGGTATAGAATCAAATTATGTGGTGCCCCGTGAAATTAAAGAAAACATTTTTTTTCCTTAGGAATAAGGACCACCCTAATGTGTACACATACAGAATAGGTGCAATAACAAAACTTAAAGTAGACAATTTTTAAATAGTTAGTTGGGTTTAAATATGAACATTAAACACGTTTAAAAACCTAGCAGTCTTACTAGTGACTATATGGACATCTGCTTTATCTACACATAATATACGTAGTCGGGCCATAAGTTCTGTCACATAGGTAAAATTTCGAATTTAGATTGCAAGCCGAGAAAATATTATGGGCATTCGAAATTTGAATATTTAAAGAAAATAAAAACACAGGGTTCCTGGAATTTTGTTCATTTTCTAAAATGGAGTGGACGCGCAAAGAAGACAGTCGCAGTCATTGCATTGCATCGTTGCGGTCACGCGCCAACTGAAATTTACAAACAGCTGAAAGTTTTGAAAATTCACTGAGATTTATTTATCGTACTGTCAAACGATTCAAGGAAGATTCAAGATTAGAAGATACACAAAGGAGTGGTCGACCTCGTACTGTTCGGACTCCAGCGGTCATCAAAGCAGTGAAGGTGCGAAACCAACGAAATACTGTCCGCAAGCAACAAATGTTGGCTCTGCAGATGCACGGAAAAAAAGGATGTCTTAAATTAAGACAGTATCCTTTTGGTCAAGACAAATATTGATTCATATATGGGGAAAACAATATATTCTTGAATGAAGTAAAATTTTGTCTTAGTTTTATTGTCTTCTTCGAAGACATTATACTTAAATGAAGAATTATTAAGTTTAATTTTAAGAATGTTATTTCTCTCTTAGAATATTTTCTTCAATTATGATTATTATAGTCTTGAATCAAAAATATTTGCTTAAGTCAAGAATAAAAACCAAGTATTTATTATTCTTAATTTGAGTTAACAGGTTTTCTTGGACTGAGTATATTTACTTACGTTAAGACAATATTTACTTGGATTGAAACAATTTTTCTGAGAATATTGATATTCTTCGATGAAGAGATCCTTTTTTTCCGTGTGGGACTAAGCAGAACTACTGTTAAAAGCGTGTTAAATGAAGACCTAGGACTGCGTGCTTATAGAAAAAAAACAGCACAACTTCTTAACGCACGGCTGAAGAAAATCAGACTCGAAAGAAGTCGGGTTTTGTTAAGGCGGTACGCGGGAAAAAAATACCGCGAAATACTTTTTTCGAACGAAAAAATTTATGTTGAGGCGAGTTTCAACAAACAAAATGATAAAGTGTAGGGTAGGGTAGTGTGTGCAAACTCTAGCGAAGAAGCGAGCAGACGTGTGCCACGTGTTCAGCGTGGTCACCCTTCGGCATTCATGGTTTGGCTTGGGGTGTCCTATTTGGGTCCAACGGAGGTGTTTTTTTTGTGAAAAAGGAGTGAAAACTATATCAAAATACAGTCCTCACAAACAATGTTCGAAAACAGGCACTGGGTATTCCAGCAGGATTCTGCGCCGGCTCATAGGGCGAAAAGTACCCAAAACTGGCTCACGACCCGTGGAATCGACTTTATCAGGCATGAGGATTGGCCCTCATCCAGTCCAGACTTGAATCCCTTGGATTACAAAATATGGCAGCACTTAGAGGAGGAAGTCTGCGCTAAACCCCATCGCAACTTGGAGTCACTAAAAGCATCCCTGATTAAAGCAATCGCCGATATTGACATGAACGTCGTGCGTGCTTCGATTGATGACTGGCCTTGCAGATTGAAGACTTGTGTCAAAGCAAGAGGAAGACATTTTGAATACTTTTAATGTGGTTTAAATCTGTATTTTATACCCTTTCATTTGATATATAAATGGTTGTTAGTGCGTAACTCATTGTGTCATTTATTTAACTTTCCATATGTGACAAAACTTATGACCAGACTACGTAAATTAAAGTCGCTTTTCGTTTTTATCGGTGTAACCGCGTCGTTCTTGTAATCTACGCAACGGTGATGCGGTTTTCATTTGGAGAACTGATTCTAGAAGTAATTTTTTTATTAAGTGTATAAATACATTGATAATAAGCTTACATATAATAAAGAAGCGGGGACGAGTCGTTAGTTAGCAATAAATATGAAAAGCAAGAGTCATTTCATAGGTACTACAATATAATTTCTGGATAATCAAAATTCCGGCGTAGCTCTCTAGAAAGACGGTATTTTTTTCCAAACTACAATAAAGTTCGAAGATTTAATGTAGAAGGAGTACTAGTTTTTCCTTCACGAAAGTACGAGCTATTTTTGTTAGGTCACGCTTTGGTAAAAACATTTGCCAGTCAGCAAAAAGGTAGTGGTACTGACAGTCCTGAATGCGTCAGAAGTAAAACCAAACAAAGTGGTTTCTTAGTAAATTGATCAACTTTGATAGTCCGGAAATTCAAATCACAGCTGTCATCTGTAACAGTAGGGTGAAATGGCTATAACGCAGAAAATTGGAGTATTTCTCAGTGTAAATAAATATATTATAACGTGTTGAACAATAAAGTGTATACAGATTTCCCAAGAAAAATGTGCACTTCGGGAATCATCGTTTCGTAAATACGAACGCGCAATGATGATACCTAATAATTGAGGCGTATAAAATCAAAGGCAGCTAAATCCACTATTGGTCATTTATGGGTTGAGAATGCTATTCATATTTGGCATCAGAAGCAACTCAATCGTTTACAAATTCCGTTCAAAAAGTCAGGTTAGTAACAAAGTTAGCTATATCCCGTTTTGTGAGAATTAAAAACAGCTAAAATGCAACTGACCAATCAGAGAGCTCCGTTGTCCTTCTTTCAATCTTATTATTATTTTATTTTGCAAACTTTAATGTAGAACCCTGTTTTATCATTATTTATTATTGTCTCTAACACCCGTCTCGAACTTTATCCATTACGCATAGTAGGTACATCACTAACTATCACGTGATCGATTTCTTGTTAGAATCGAATACAGCTATATACATTTCAACCATAATCAAACACAGCTAAATCCGTTTAGTTGGTAAGTAATACAGCTAAATGCAATTTAAAAAAATCAATAAAAAATCAACCCCAACTATGTATGGTATGTCAGTGTGCTAAATCTAAAGCTCTTGATTCCTGATTCCTTCGTATTCTTGAGTTACCTTTACAAAATGTGAGCAGCTTAAAACAAAACTAAAGCTTTTTTTTCTCGTGTGAAAAATAACCTTAAGTGGATTTAGCTGTCTGTAATTATAAACGCCTCAATTATAGAGCTGTTACATCCATGGAAGTACTTGTCTATTTTGTATTAGCATGATTATGAAATCATAGATTAACATCTCTATAAAGTAAAAAAAAATCATTTAGTTCAGGCAAAATATGTTTCATAGAATAAACTAAAATTTCACAATATTGCCACAGAATAGATCAGAATGAAATGTCAATGCAATTCAAATAAATGAATGAGTAGGTACAAATTAAAAGGTCACAGAATTCAAATAAAAATGCAATTCAAAAAACTTTTTAAAAGTTTTGACAGACAGATGACGATCAGCGACCGGAGTTAGTAACCCAACAGAGAGAAAACTTCATAAAAAACGCGCATTGATCGGTGCACTATGGCTAAGCGCGGCAGCACAATATTTTATCAGAAGCCTGTGTGGGGATTACTCTGTGGTACGACGTTCGTATTAATTCGGAAACACGAAGATTACCGAAGTGCATACCTTTTCTGGTTTATCTGTAAATAAGTAGCGTTTTGTGCACAGAGGACATGCTAGCCCTACACAGCGCAGTGCACGGCGGCGTGGCGCGCGCGCGCGCCTGCGCCCGCGGCGGCGTGGCGGCGGCCGCGCTGGCGCCGCCGCTCGCGCTGGCTCTGCCGCTGCTGGCTGTGTCCGCCGCCATGCTGGACAGTGTCGCTGCGCTTATGATACTGTAAGTGTGTCTCTATCTAATCTAACTACTAACTAACTAATCCTACCTCTTATAATACAGGTATACCCTAGCTTAAGAGGTAGTGAATATTATTCGTGTACAGATTTTGCAACAAACTATAAATGTATTTTCTATACCAAATATCACACTGTATTTTCAAACTCTGTATGTTTTTGGATAAATAAAGATTATTATTATTATTATTATAACTATACTAGGACTTATATTCTTATTCAGTAACTTGACAGTTAGAGGGATACTAGTTTCTGACATAAAGGAATGAGGTGAAAAAAATAAAGAGAGAAATTTAATGAACGTTGTAATCAGGGGCGTAGCTACCACCGTCTCAGACGTATCAATGATATGGGGCCCCTAAGCTACACGGACCCCCCGACGCGACCTGTGTGCTTACACCTCAAATTAATGATAAAAATACAACATAATTTAATGTTTACGGCTTACAAAGGATTCAAGCTACAGACGCGGTCCGATTCTAAGCTCACGCGTTCATTTAGTAAACTCGTACAGAAAAGCTGAATGAACTACTTATCTAAGTCAGGATGCTCAAATTTTGCAGTTAGCTTGATTAGTAATATCACAATGCCAGATTAACCTTCCTTCCCTTTTATTTATTTTGTAAAAACAATACCCTCATTTGGAACTTCGCCGAAGTCCAACAAATTTTGATACAGGGTCTTCCGATCCCTTTAAGTGACGACTAGCTACGCCATTGGTTGTAATGTTTAGTTTTATTTTTTACTTTCGTTATTCACATTATATAATTATGTAACTTAAACAATGAATAACAACCGATTTTACGTTTAAAAAAGTCAAATAACTGAATATAAGTTCATGCTTGACCATGTAACGTTAAAAATTATAGCTTGGGTAAAGCCTTGTTGAGACTGGTAAAATTATTTGATATTCACGCCCGGCCACCCGAATCAAGCTACACAACAAAGAAAAAAAAGTTTTGAAACCCGACACTCACTCACCATCATTTCTGATTGTCATTATACTAAATTTGAAATCGGAATAAAAAAAAACTGTATCAATTGCAATAAGTCGTCTTTTTGCGTTTCTCAGAGGCAAAAATAGCGTTGAAGAAAGATTTTTAAGAAAACAATGATTTACATAGAGAAAACGTTAGCACCTAACTTGTGTTACCTCCAAGAGTATTTACGACGGCCGTCATGCGATTCGGCATAGAATTAATAAATGCCACTATGACGTGCTGTGGAATATTCTCCCATGCTTCCAAGATGGCAGTTTTCAGCTCCTGCTATGTTTCGGGAGCTGTGGGTTAGCTGGAACACGCCTCTTCAGCTCATCCCAGAAGTGCTCTATTGGATTCATATCAGGGCTTTATACTGGCCATTCCATTACTGCGATACTGACGTCTGCGGGTATTCTGGAACAATTCTTGCAGTGTGCGTCCTTGAATTATCATGCATAAAAATGAAATCCTGGCCCACAAACTCAGCATGGCATCACATAAGCCTCGAGGTATTGACGAATGTATCGGTCGCTATTTAGTGGTGGCAACCGTGGTCCCGTCACAGCCTTAATGCCGTTTTTCCTTCGGTGGACATCCGCCCCAGACTGTCCATGACTCACCGCCATAACTCACCGCCATAACTCACCTTCTCTTCAATGTAACATTTCTGAAAACGTTTTCCCTGTCTTCGGTAGACTTTCCTACGTCCATCACTGCCACACTTCATCATGGTTTCATCCGTAAAAAGAATCTGGCTCCATTGACGTTGAGTCCAATGCAATTGTTCGCATGCAATCTGTAGGCGCGCCATTCCGTGAGCTCGTGTCAGTTTGGGATCATTGACTGACTTATGAGGTTTCAGGCCACGTTCTTCGAGTCTCCTTCTAACAGTTTGAGCTTAAACAGTCAGTTCATAAAAGTCTCGAAGCTGTTCTTGGTCCTGTACTGAGTCAGGGGACGATTACGCAGGCTGGTGGTAAAGATAAACCGCCAGTCTCAAGGTATAGATGATAAATTGTTTAAACGGCAGAATTGGCTTACATGAATTTATGCACTTAGGATTCGCTGATTAAGCCCAAACTGAAGAAGTTCAACAGCTTGCGCGGAGAAAAAAAGAAAAACGATTTTGGCACTCTTTTTATGCAAAACAAAACAAATAACAATTGACATAAAGATGCTCTAACTGATCAAAGCCTCTTGTTTCTTTAAGAGCGTGAATTCAAATTTGGAACAATGGTGATACCGAAATTATGGCCAGTACGTCAGCTTAAAAAACTGTAAAAACTTTTTCTCTGACTTATCATTATTTTGAGGTTTAAGGTCTGTACTTATAAATGCAGGGTAATTTAGTAACAGTCACAATACGATTAAAAGTCCAAGTATAGCCTGTCCCACTGTAGGTATGTCTCCTTATCTCATTTTTTAATTTATTTTATTTTTATATCTTATTTCACGTCTATTTTTATTTTTTATTTATTTCTGTATCTATCCGTGACATCAAAGCGGGCTCTATTAGAATACCAGGCGCTGTGACACTTATTTTTTAAGTACCGCAGCATTATGCTGAGATAGGAGCCTTTTGGCCTTGTACAGTACTTTTTGTTTTATTTTGCATTTTACTTTGTATTTGTTTTTTTTTTATGTTTCTATAAGTATTTTTTAGTTTAATTTGTGATCTCCTGTGCAGGTCCCAATAAATACTTTTCTTTCTTTATTTCCAAACAATTATTTTTGCTAATGCGGGCCAGTCCTTTCAGTAGGAGTCAAGTATGTCTCCCCATCTTCGCTTTGGTCTGCCCCGAAATCGTCTTGCTTTTACCGGAGCCCACTCCGTGGTTCTTTTAGCTCATTTCTTATCATGAGGAAAACATGTACTTCTTTCTGGACAGAGTTGTGTTCCTTACACGGTCTGAAATACGACCCCCAGGATACGCACCATGGCCCGTAAACCTCGAGCTTGGACCTCTGCTGAAGTGTGAAAGACTCTATGTTTATCTCTGCAAATTAATTTTATGAATAGCCATGTCAGTCTAGTACTTCAAACAGAATATAGACTTTCACATCTCTTGTGTTGCGGTAGCACTGCATATAAAAGCTGAGCTAGACCTGTTCGCCCCTGCCGGTGTCGCGGGAAACTCCGAAAGGGTTACCGAGGCCCCTGGTAACACAGGCAACGGAAGGAATACGAGTGGGTTTTAGTCAGTAAGAGTCTGACACAGCCTCCCGCTCCGCCCAGAGCGGGAGAAGTTATTTGATAATTTCCCACCCAAAAAAAAATAAAAAGTCCTGTTCGCCCCGATTAGAATTTTCCCGTAACTTTAGACTTTGGTTTCTCAGAAACATTGCTAACAACGAGAAACATTACTTGGAAGCGCCCACGTTCATCGGCATGGGCGGGTCGATGCCGAAGCCGATTTTTTCTCGCTCTAGCAAAGGTTGTTTATTAGCGTCAGAGAGTGATAGGATTACTACTACTTTTGTATTAAAACGGTAGGTCTAAAAATAACATTACTCTTATTTTCAGGTACAAAAGAATATTTACAACAATGAAAAAAACAAATACTATCATGACGAATAGCAGCGTGTTTGAAAATCAGGTGCAAGTCCTCGAAGCGTACACTTCGGACCTCATCAATTGTTTGTACACTGAAGAAGTGCTAAGCGGTAGAAATTCAGGCTTTGTTTTCAACAAATTACATCCACAGCTTGTCGGTAAACTTAGGTCATTGATGCCCGACATTGATGCTAAGTTAAGTATTAGAAATAGCATAGCGTTTGCTCCTTATACTTACATACAGTTGGATGCTATAGATCACAGGGATGCGGACAATAAACTATGGTTTAATGCCGTCATTGAACAGGAGTTTATGCATCTCAGCAGGTTCCTCAAGAAAGCCGTCACGGAGCTGCGTTATCAGTAAATAAATAAGGAATATTTTTTAGGCGTATATAGTTTATTGCGATTGCTTGACCGCTGTTGCGATTGTTTGATCGCTGTTTGAAATCTTTAATTTAGTTTATTACTCCATGATAAGTAAGCCAATGTAAGCAATTGTTTATGCACATTGAAATATGTGCATGCCTGTTCTGATGAAAAAGTTAAAGAAAAACTCACAACGTACTCGGAAGAGCATTCGTGATAAGAAGATCTACTTTTAGAAAGAGCTAGAGTTGTGGGCTCTCTCATGGATAAATCATGTTCACAATCAAGAGGTAATGGCATGGAGAGGCTTGCATTCTCTCAGCTAAACAAAAAAACTGTTAAAAAATAAAATTATTTATAGAACGGGTATTCGAATAATAAGACTTAAATAAAATATGCTGGCTCCCTATCACATGGGATTTACATAATAATCAGCCTATAATGTTCCCACTGCTGGGACACAGGCCTCCTTTCGGTGAGAGGGAGTGGGCTGTAATCTACCACGCGGGCCCAGTGCGCGTTGGTACATGTCACATGTCTTTAAATTTTTGGTTCTAGGACATGCCGGTTTCCTCACGATGTTTTCCTTTACCGTTTCGAGAGATGATGAAATAATTTACACAAAGTAAAGCGCCTGTCTGGGTTCGAACCTACGACCTACAATTCTTAACTCGGGACTGACAGCATTACTGACGAAATTCGGGTTTATATCTTAATATTCATTAAAAAAAAATCTGCTTTAATATTATAAGATCGACCAATACAAATTAATGTTTAAGTCTTGTAGAAATGTAAGTAACGATTGTGTGTATGATTATAAAAAACTAATAGTATTATACTTACTTAAAAATGTGTTAGGGTGTCCTAACACATTTTTGTGCCTTAACAGTTTCGAGGACACTGAACGAGATACAATAGAAGTTTTATTGTTATGTATGATGCTTAAGAGTGTTTAGTGTCCGGGTATGTGTTAACTTTACGTGAGTATGTATTGCCTAAAATAATGGAATACATTGTGATTTACTATGTCATCCCATCAATTTTTTCTTATTTTAATAAAAAAGTGACAAAACTTTGATCTTTCATTTTTCACAATTTACAATTAAGGAAAAAATTTACGAATATACATGGAATATACCTACCGGGTTTTAATTTATAAAAGGTCTTCGGGGTAAAACCCGAAACTCCGTTGAATAAATAGAAGTAGGTAGTGATCGGGAGTAAAACAATGAAATACGAGGGCTGCACTAAAAGTATCGGGAATGGAATATTTCCACTGTTCCTGTCATATTAAAATCTTTTTAATTGAAAACTCCTTGGTTTTATAAATCGAATACCATTTATTTATTTAAAAAAAAGATTCTCGGTCTTGTCACAAGGTTTTGTCAAACTTGTTTAGTCGTTGAGAAAATGGAACAGACTCGAGAAAATTCAAGAGCGATGATTTATTATGAGTTTCGAGGTGGTTTAACACAAAAACAGTGTGTTGACCGGATGATTTCTGCATTTGGTGATGAAGCCCCATCCAAAACCACAATTTATCGCTGGTTTGCTGAATTTCAACGTGGACGTGTCAAGCTCAGTGATGATCCCCGTCAAGGTCGTCCAAAAACTGCAGTCACCCAAGAAAACGTTGATGCTGAGCGTAAGCTGATTGAGGAAGATCGACATGTGACATACCGCGAAATTCAGGCAACTTTAGACATTGGCATGAGTCAAATACAAATAATCTTGCATGAACAATTAGGTGTAAAAAAGTTGTTTTCCCGATGGATACCGCATTCGCTCTGTGAAGAGCAAAAAGCGGCTCGCGTTACTTGGTGCGTCAGAACTCTCGAAAGATTCCACGCAGGATCCTCAAATGCTGTATACAACATCGTATCAGGTGACGAATCCTGGATATACGCGTACGAACCCGAAACAAAAAACCAGTCACGAGTTTGGGTGTTCGAAAATGAGTTAAAGCCAACAAAAATTGTTCGCTCACGGAGTGTTGCAAAAAAAAATGGTGGCCACGTTTGTCTCCAAAACCGACCATGTTACGACTATTCCTCTTGAGGGACAAAGAACGGTTAATGCAGAATGGTATGCTAGCATTTGTTTGCCACAGGTCGTTTCTGAACTCCGTAAAGAGAACTGCAACCGCCGCATCATCCTCCATCACGACAATGCGAGTTCTCACACCGCGCACAGAACAAAAGAGTTTTTAGAGCAAGAAAACATAGAATTATTAGACCATCCGCCGTACAGCCCCGACCTAAGCCCTAATGATTTCTATACTTTCCCTAAAATAAAGAATAAATTGCGTGGACAGAGATTTTCATCACCTGAAGAAGCTGTGGACGCCTACAAAACGGCCATTTTGGAGACCCCAACTTCCGAATGGAATGGTTGCTTCAATTGGTTCCATCGTATGGAAAAATGTGTCAAATTTCGCGGAGAATACTTCGAAAAGCAATAAATACATTTTTAAATAGTAATGTTGTGTCTCTTCCTTGATTGCCGAAATTTTCAATGCCGCCCTCGTACCAGTGTTTTTCATACTTTTAGTCATACTTTTAGTCATACTCATAGCTATAGATATAGGTACTGTTAACATTAGCATGTCGGTGACGTGAACCCATAAGATTTTCCCATACTAAAAATCGCTCAACGCGCCTAAAGAAAATTCATTTCAAAAATAGAGTACTTAGTCAAAGGAACTACCAGCTCGATTTTGAAGAAAACTAAAAGAATTTTTAAGCCTTATGAGAACTGGAAAAAGAGTGGCTCTAAATTAATAATTAGGATTCTAAACGGTTATGGCAGATGGCATCAAGTAAAGTTGGCGTTGGCTTAGAAATAAAAGAAGGTATCCATGTTTCATGAATCTAGTTACCAAAAAAAAGTCTAATACAACATGATATTCAAAATTCAGCTTTAGGTAAATGAGTCTCAATCAGAAGCAATGTATAAAGTGTAAACTACTCTTTCCGTATCTATGTGTACATAAGTTTATCTAAATATCTGTTTTTAGGGTTCCTTAGTAAACAAGGAATCCTTATAGTTTCGCCATGTCCCTCTGTCTGTCTGTATACATAATCAGCCTATAATGTTCCCACTGCTGGGACACAGGCCTCCTCTCTGTCTGTCTGTATGTATGTATGTATGTCTGTCCCCACTGTAGCTCACAGACGCTTATTACTAGAAAGCTGTATTTTGGCATAGGTATTCGTATTAATCACGCCGACCAAAGTTGTAAAATGAAATCTGGAAAGAAAATTTTTTTAGGGTATTTCTCTTGCACGTAATGTGGGGATGATATTTTTTTCTCGTCTATCCCATGGCGTCGTTGGATAGACCGTTCAAAAATATTGCGGGTTTGTGAAAACCATTTTTCGATTCAAGGATTCGTTTGCGTAATATTAAGTTTTAAAGTGCTAATTGTTGTTAGAGTCAAGTGTCCCACCACCCCTGCCAGCTAAATGGTTGTTTATGGAGAAAAAGTATCGAATATGGATAAAAAATTTGCAGTTGGAGAATTGACCGTGACGTATATCGATGTATGGACATGTTTTTCAACTACAATGTTAAGTTTGGTTTTGGGATAAATTAATCCCAACTTCTCAACTACGGAACCCTTCATTGTGCGTGGTCCGACACGTACTTTGCCGGTTTTTGCTTGGGTGTTTTGTCATAATATAGTGTTTTTATATCGAATAAATTATGTGGCGGTGTAGTATTTAAAAATCCATATTTTAATCAGCAGGCTAAGATTAAATCAAAAGTTACGAACAAAACAAAAGAAAATTCACTCCCGCCCGCGAGATAACCTAGAAAAGATCTGCGAAAGCCCATCGCCGATAAAATGTTTAAAAATCATGGGCACATAAACAGTTCTTCTCAAAGATGTAAGTTACTTTCCCATTTCCTCTTGTTACTGGTGCTCATTTATTTTTCGTGGTCCGCTCGAAAGCATAAATTATGGACACCGTGGCTGGAGACTGCTACGTGCGGGTGTCGCGGCCGGGGGGGCCTCCCCACGACCGCTCGCCGCCCTTCGCCTCAATGAGAAATGTTTCAGGGCCTTTTGTCCCCTTATGCCCCTTTTTGCGAGCGACATCTTCAAGGATACTGTGTTAATCGGACCCCGCATTACTTTTTGTGAATGCCGCCTACGGAAGTCGACTGGAAAAACTGATTTTTTTTCTCGTATTCTCTCAGCATCGGTTGCTTTTGATTGTTGTTTGCCAGCTGGGGGATTACCTTTCTACATTAGATTTTTCTTTATCTTAATTTTATTCTAGATTTTGTGAATCCCTCCGGCCTGGAGTGAGAATTGTTCGTTTATTGTTCCAGTAAGTGCTACTCCCCTACTTCTTGCTGGGATTATCAGAGAGTTCAATGTTTCTTTGTAAGAACTTTGGGAGTTTTGTTAAAGTTTTGAAAAGTTCATCACTAGGATTGAAGCCCACAAGATTACGTAGAACTTAACATTCTGCAGTTCTAATGAAACTTATAATTTTTTCAGTCTTCATCCGAAAAGTACTACATTCGGACCAACGACTCATTGGGATTCTTACTTCCCGTCTTTCACGCTAAAGTGTATCTATCTACATTTAATCTTACGCAGAACATAACCAGACCACTCTTTTTAAGTATAATATTCGCAGGCAGTTTTATCGAGCACACTTGTCAAGCAGGTTAATGACTACCTACACAGTTCAACATTATCCTAGACTGGCATCGGTAAAGCTGATACATTATATCGGCCTGTGAAATAGCTTGGTGGTTATGGTATTCATAAAGCCTGTTTCAAATCAAGGGTATGAGTTAATAGCATTGAGGTATATATACCAACCAGACAAGACCCTATAAAGCCATAACATAACAGTTACCTACCTACGTTAATCTCACACGTTTCGTAGTCGCTTTTGTGGAATAGGTAATGTGTAAATATGGCCATAAAGTTACCTTAACAAAACTCCTACAATTTAAGTTAAGTGCAGTCATGTGTAACCGTAAAACTAATACATTTTTATTCAAATAAGCACCAAGCGTTACATAACTCAAGAATGCGAATATTCTCGTGTGATTTTACTCAAGCGCGGTGCGGTCTCGCTGCTCCCATCGGGTTGTTTCTCCGGGTAAAAATATGCGCAACTGGTAACAATTGATAGGGGTGGTGGCGAGAAGGGTGCACTAGTTCATATCTCGTGTGGAGAACCCTTTGCAACCCCACTTTCCTTTTTATCCCTTCTCAAAAATCGCTTCGGGAGACGTGTTTTCGCTGCGAAGTAACTACTGCTCCCATTTTTGCCAAATTGTTGTTTAGGGTGAAATGGATTGTGCCGTTATCCACGTCGTTTGTATGATAAAATGGAAGGGACTTATTGCTTAATCATTGTTTTAATTTATTACTCCATACATAGCTACTGTGACCATTCTAGAACCATAGCAATGAACCATAATGAACCATAGCAATTACAATATTCAGGTGATTTTTCAAGCTCATTTGTTTACCATTCTAAACTATAGGTAGGTCCTAGAGAAAACGCTAAAAGGAGCCATATGATAAATATTAACAGAAGTTTTAAAAGCGTTCAGCGGTACTCACAACACGAAATGGTGGCCACTTTTTATACGGTGGTGGTCAAGGTATGTATGAAACAATGTCAGATAACTTCAATTAGATCTATGATTGTTACATGATTTTCAATATTCGAAAAAAAAGCACTTTTTTAATAAACGATAATAGTAAATGGTTTTATTTCTGAAAGTAGGTTTGTACAAACACTTTTACACGTCAATCATATTTTAAAAATTAGATGACGTCGGCGTTTCTTATCTGACTATTCTGAGAAGAAAGGTCGAAACTCAGGGTCACAGTCTCTTTTTGAAGTCCAGACAAACTTGGTCAGATCATGTGCAAACCATGTAGATTGGTGTTTGAAATGGTCTTTTGAGGAAAGATCTACACAGATGACCTGCCTAGTCAGTGCACGCATTTGTCAGTACCTAATCGTGCAGCTCAACTCAGAACTTAAGGAGCTCAACTAGAAGCTCAACTCAACTCGAACGATTCGACGAACAATACCAAAGAACATTTGAGGAGGACATTTGGGTAGGCCGCATAAATTACTCAAACTGCCAGACCAAGATTAAAACTAATCTTTGTTTGTAGTATTTATGCTATGAATGTAGCTGTGTTTAGAATATATTAAATTTTCTTTTTTTACATAAATTATCATAGATGAAAAACACACCGTACTTCTGATAGATGAAAGACAGGCTCTTAAGTGCAAATAAAATAAGGCCCAATATAAAAATAAAAACCGGCCAAGTGCATGTCGGACCATGCACAATGAAGGTTTCCTTAGTTGAGATGAATTTATCCTAAAAACAAAATTAACATTGTAGTTGAAAAACATGTTCTCTCATACGTCCATATACTACGTCACGGTCAATTTGGCAACTGCAAATGTAAGTTGGTCGACTATTACTCGTTAACTTGTAAAGCCTAGTTAGTTTACCTTTTAATTTCGTTATATATTACTGCCATGATTTTTTTCACATATCCAGAAACAACCAATTAGCTGGCAGGGACACTTGACTCTTAACAAAAATAGCACTTTAAAGCTTAATATTACGCAAAGGGATAACTGAATCGAAAAATAGTTTTCACAAATACGCAATATTTTTGAAAGGCCTCTCCAACGATACCCCACACTGTAGGAAAGATGAGAAAAAAAAACATCATTCCCACTTTACGTTCAAGGGAGGTACCCTAAAAAAATATGATACCAGATTTTATTTTTTACCACTATGTCGGCGGCATGATTAATATCTATACCCATGCCAAATTACAGCTTTCTAGTAGATACTAATAGTCTCTGAGCTAAGCCGGGGACAGATAGACAGACGGACATGGCGAAACTATAAGGGTTCCTTGTTGACCACGGAACCCTGAAAAACGAGAGGTCAAACGCAACATTAGGAACGATGTGAGGTCTTTTAACACCAAACTGATTTAAATTGCCCTTGAAAGAATAGTTCATTGAATAGCCAAACAGGGCACCATAAAAGGCAACAGTGGATAAATTGTCTTAAAGACAATGGCCAAATACATCGAAGTAGAGACAAAGTTTTACAAATCTGCATAAATTAAGTATTATAAATCGCTGTACTCAAACTGCGAGCACCAAGCACTTTGTATAAATTATATTTGTCCAGATACTATTCCCCCCATTACTGGGTTTGAAGTATACCTACACTGCACTTGGTTAGATGAAGTACAACAACTGCCAGGCGACTAGGCGAGGATAGGATATATAATAGTGGCGAAATTTTGAAAATAGGCAGACGTACTCTTCCTATAATTACGAATCTGTTCAATTCCATTTTAAAAACAGGCATATTCCCAGATGGTTTCTGTCAATCTAATATAATACTCTTACATAAAAAGGGAGATAAATCGGACCTTAACAACTATCGACCGATTAGTTTTGTATCTCATCTATAGAAGGCCTTCATTAATGTCATTGATAATCGTATGTCACCTCAATTGGACAAACACCAACCTCATCAACAAGCTGGCTTCCGACCAGGCCCACCTAATACTGATTATCCGCATGAAATAAACCAAATAATTGAAAAATATCAATATACCGATGTATCTATCCCACATTGACTACTCGAAAGCTTTCGGTAGTTTGAAATACGATACTATATTTGACGCTCTGAACAACCTAGAAGTTGATCCCACCTACATCAACCTACTTCGCAACGTATATCTGATTGGCACTGCAATTACACATATTGCAATTCCTCATCATTCACTGATCCTATGTTTAGTGGTGTTTGACTGATGTCAATGAACATCTGACCAAGCTGATGCTTGGTCTTCGAGATGTTCATCGCCAGTCAAACCTCTTCCATCACTGAGTTGGTTTAACATTCACTCTAGTTCAGCCGTCGCCACCGTGGAGGAGAATACGACAATGTCGTCAGCGAAGCGCAGGTTTGTTAACCGCATCCCACCGACTTCAGTACCGCTTCTATCCCAACTTGCCGCTAGCTTTTGAAATACTTCCTCAATAGCGCTATTAAAAAGTTTGGGTGAAAGCTGGTCTCCTTGCTTTACGCCTTTTTCTATACAAAATAATGGTTATAAGGCAAGGTAGGTCATTAATATATACGAGTAATGGAAAAAAACACGTTCACTGCGAGTAATAAGAAAGGGCCAAGAATTGAGCCCTGCGGACCTCCCATAGTGACAATAGAACCCGGAAAGAAATAAGAAGATCAAAGGCAGTGTTTCTAACACCATAGTGATATAATTTCCTGACCAATTTAAAAAACAATCGAAAGCCTTAGATAAGTCACAAAAATACCTAGGGCATCATGTGTGACTTCTCCTGGGCCTCAAAAATAAGCGCAAGCAGCTCAACACCCGCGGCGGTAGTCGAGCGACCCCTTGTGAAACCGAATAGTTTACTGATTAATCATTTATGTCTGTTAAAATGTCTTTGTAATTGAGGTAGCATCAATTTTTCAAATATTTTACTAAAAGTCGGAAGAACAAAAGTTGGTCTAAAGTTCGTGGGGTCTGATGTGCTGCCCGATTTAAACAAAGTTATTATTTTACTACTCTTCATGATTTCAGGAATTATACCACAATCAAAGTAAGGAAGCCGACCCCAACATAGTTGGGAAAAGGCTAGGCAGCTGATGATGATACCACAATCAATACATTTATTTAAAACTAGCTGCGCCCCACGGTTTCGTGTACGTTACCCCAGCAGGAAAATGTGCGCCACATAAAAAATGTGTGCGTTTTGTCGTTTTAGAATAAAACGAAAAAAAAACGATTCCTGCTGGAGTAACGTTGTTCCAGCAGGAAAATTCTAAACGAATGATCGGAGAGAGAAATATTGAGCATGGGCAGAGAGCTTATGATTGTGCAGAAATGTGCGCCGAAAATATAATTTGTGCGTCTTCAGGTTTTCGAGATATTGCGTTTCCTGCTGGAGTAAAGTAGTAGAAAATATTTATAACTTTCAAGTAAGTAATAGCGCTTTTTTAAAACCCGAAAAAATATCGCAGCGCCTAAATGAGAAAACGTATAAACTCGCTGAAAACTGTATCCGGTCCTTCTTGACGCTTATAATAACACAAGAAATAACAACCTACTAAAAAAACTTTTTACAAAAGAAAAACATTCGACTTTCAAAAAATCACTACAAAGTGAAAAATGTCTTTAATTTCGGAAGTCGGTGTCTTTGGATCTGTATTTAAATGTAGTTCCGCTGGCCATCTATGGTCTTCATCATCAGTTATCACCAAATGGTGCTTTCCGAGAGCAAATGCACAAATTACTATAAAAAATACCCAAATCGCTTTAGGTGTGCCTATAAAATTTGAGGATTTCCGTCGATTTCCATGGGATCCCCTCATCAGATTATGACTTGACAATGGGATCATCTTGGGAGCATACCCTATCAAACAAAAAAAAAAAAGAATTTGCAAAATCGGTCCGCAATTGACGGAGAAATCGGTGAACATACATAAAAAAAAATATATATAAACATCCGAATTGGAACCTCATCCTTTTTAGAAGTCGGTTAAAAAACTGTAACTTTTCTATCGACAAAAATAATTTTATCTCGTAAAGCACGTACAGAAGTAATTTGCGGTTTATGTGGGACTAACAGTCTCTGTATGGATATATCCAAATAGCGTATGTGTTTCCAAATGTCAAAGCCCTTATAAACCTCTGAGATCTGCAAACACGGGCGTTGAATCGTGTTAGTGTAGGCGAAAGCTCACCCGGCTGCTGTCTGTACCCGAATCGATAAAATTCGGGTCCGCGCCCCCGTGCGTTGCCACGGCAACGCGCCCCGAGTCCCCTCCAGCCACCCCCGCCGCATCTCCGAGAACACCGATGTTGACTTAGACGGATAGGGTAAGAGGCTTATTAATGGTTTTATGTTACTTCAATGTTGTACAACGAGCTACCTAAAAGAGATCGACGATTTTAAAGATGGTTTTATACCCAATTAAAAAATAAGAGTAGGTACCAAGAATTTATTGGTTATTCCAGAATAACGTGTATTTTCCGAAGGCGACACGTAAAGCTTGCACGGAGCAGAAAGCGGGAGAGCCCGCAAATAATGGTGGAACATTTCCAGGGAGCATGGCCGCCATCTTGGCAGACCGCGTGACGCCACCATTACAAATCGGGTGCGTTCACGTCGCGCCTCGTGTCGGCGGCTCGTCTGCATTATTTTCATCTGAATTCACATTTCACTTACGAAGCGTGAATTATTTAAATTAGTCGTTATTTCCGGCTGGATTATAGTATGCAGGCGACTCAGCTCATGGTCCATCATGGAATTGAACTCTGGACCTGATGATATAATAAGCTTAAGCAATCAACTGCTGTAGCTGTCGGCTGTTGCATTCAGCTTATCGCATTCAGGAGATTTTGGAGAGGAGAGGACCTTTTGATTCTGGTGACCCCTAATAACGAATCTGCGCAAGGCCTGATGAAAACATTTGTATGAAATGATCAGGGAACTGGAAAAAGTTACGTCACACAAGTCATTTCGACTGCGGCAAATTAAAGAACAAGGATGCGCAAAAATATAGGTTTGTGTTATGAGTTCAAAATGTGTGGACCCAAAGATTACCCAAATAAGTTGGTGGCACGATCCCGCATTCTAAGTGGGAGCAGCGACGCAGCATCGTAATGTGGGGTGCGGGCCCCCGGCAGCACCCGGCTCGCCGGTAGCCTGGCGGGGCCCGCCACGTCCAGGGAGCGAGGGCGTGCAAACTTTCTCTACCCATAAAACTCTGTTTGCCCAGTACGAGCTTAAACATTTCTTTGCGGGTCAGGATTACTTAGCGATGAATAAGTAAATTGCATTTAAAGCGAAATCGTTTTCGTACCTAACATTCTCTTTGTGGAACGTGCGTCGTAGCTTTATGAATTTTAAAATGAAGGCGGGCTGCAGATACTTACGGCGGCGTGAGATAAATTCTTATTAATATTCCCGAGGCGCAGTTTTAGTTCTTTTGTCTCGCGCGGCCGGCAGGCAATAAAGAGGTAGACGCCTGGAAATGTGCTGCATTTATACAAGTTTCAGACGCCGCGCGCCGCCCGGGCGCTTGTGCTTTATTTTGTTCGCTCGACGTTCCTTTGCCAGCTCTCTCCGCTCTCTTATTGCTCGCAGCTAAGACTAACAAGGTTTTTAATTATTTCCTTTAATGCCACTTTCTGCGACGTTACATACGGGGCTTTGTTGTTCTAACGTCGTGCTCGTTTGCTACGTTCGTCGCCGTATCTTGTGCTAGAAAAGAGCTTTGTGTGAACAGTTTAATTTATAACGTTAAGTGAAAGCTTTTAGGAATATTTTTATTCCTTAACATACATTTTACGTTATGAAATGAGTTCTGCTTCGATAAAAATCTTATTAGGAGGACAGCTGACGCAATGTGATTCCGATGAATCATTGTGAATGTCATTGGCGATTTATTGAGGCGTGCGCGCCGGGCTCTGGTCCTCAATATGGGCGACAAGATATGATGGACACAGCTTCCGACGGGATTACGTGAGTGGAGGGTTTGACCTCATTCCTCTGAATGGCTCGCTCACAAACATGTTCCGCTGACGCAACTCCGTTGTACTACGTACTTGTAATTATGTGGAGTCCAGGAAATTGCTAGGCATTGTTGACTCGGCGTACAGCAACGACTGTGTCTGAGATGATAGGTACCGAATTATATTCGTGTATTGTGGTAGGTTGTGTAGTGTAAGTTCTGTAAAATCCTCAGTATAGGTTCCTAAACAATTATAATCCGACGTCTCTATTTAAAATGTAATGAGTGATGCACATTTTTTTGTCAAAACATTTGAGGGTAGATTTTGTTATTGTAGAAGTCAAATTATCTACTTACCCACTAATTCACGCCCAGTTAATAACTTGTTCGGAACACCTAGATTCGCTTTTTGGTCCAATCAGGGGCGCCTGAATATTAGCACCTACCTACCTATCATGAGTTTTGTTCGAGGTACCCATTAGATACCGTAAAATGGGGTGAATAGAAAGGTTTTCAACTTTTGGATCGAAATTTTAGTATGTTTTTATCAAATTCAAAAAGTAACAGTTATAGTGTCTTGTGAGTTAAAGCGTAATAAAGTGTTTTCAATTAAAGATTAACTTATTTTCCTTCTCATTTATTTAATAAATTACAATATGTACGCGTTTTCTATTTACCCGCGATATGGGTGAATGGAGTCGAAAAGGGGGTCAATAGAAAAAAATGCTAGGGTTGTCAAAATGTATTTATGGATTATTACAAACAAAAACACAAACCTAAGTACAAATATATTTACCTATTATTTGACCATTATTTTTCAAAAAATACAACAGGGCTGGTAAATTACATTTTTAATGCAACACAATTAGAGCAAAACACCAGTATAGATACCAGTTTTTTTAAAACCCGCTTTTAAATTAGACTCAGCATTTTCTTGTATAGCCTCCATTAATTTCTTTAATAATTTAGGGAAGCAACCCTTTGGCACACATGACTCATTACTGCCATCGGTTTTCTTCCACTTAAGAAGTATTTGCCGCCAGGCTGCCTTCATAGGCCTAAAAAAGGCTACATCGAGAGGTTGAGTTAGGTGTGTTGAATTGCTCGGTAAAAACACAAAATCAATTTGATGCTCTTTGCATAGTTTTATCATGTCAACCGACAAATGTGAAGATAAATTATCGCCTATTAGCAGCTTTTTTCCCGGTTTGTCAGCGAAGTATGGAATAATGATGGATTGTACCCAATCTTCAAAAATGGTACCGTCGAACCATCCTGATGCCGAACGATTATACCTTGCACCTCTAGGCCCGTGAGAAACCCATGTGTTGTACAAATTTTGGGCTTTATAAACCACATATGGTGGTAAAATCTCGCCCTCTGCCGATCCAGCTATCATTAAGGAAACAGAAGCCTTTGAGTGGTTCATGACGCGTTCTGGATATTTAGTGCCGCGTTTCGTAATAATTTTTCTGCGCCCAGGATCGTCTGCGAGATTTGTCTCGTCATAATTGACGATATTTGCTGCTGGAACATTGGCCGAAGATTTTTGTAGCTCTTCAAAATATTTTGTTACAATTTCTGCTGACACGGCAGCTCGAGACCTTTTAATATTTTGGCATATCCGTTGGGAAATTTTATCTTTATGTCTGTTTAAAAAACATTGGATGAAATCGGGCCCAGGGAAATTATTTTTGAATCGCTTATTTGTAATTCCAATTTTGTCCAGGTACATTTTAACAATATATCTTAAGTCTAGTGTATCCAGTGGATATCCCCATTCTGCACAAACATTAATATACTGGATGATATAGTCTTCCGTTTCCAACGAAAGGGCTCTTTGCCCACCTTGAGATTTGACTAGTCCTTTGCTGTGACGATACAACACTGATGGATGCATATTGTGTTTGATAGCTACTGTTTTTATCGAATCATTACCCATCAAATAATCTTCCACCGCTTGCTTAAGAATATTTTCGTCATACCTTTTGTAGCGCTTGCCTCCAGGTTCAG
The DNA here is from genome assembly GCA_905333075.3 of Atethmia centrago. Classification (NCBI taxonomy): domain Eukaryota; kingdom Metazoa; phylum Arthropoda; class Insecta; order Lepidoptera; family Noctuidae; genus Atethmia; species Atethmia centrago. The sequence goes on from HG995375.1 coordinate 8,052,603, forward strand.
GTTTATAAATACGCGGCATTGTCCAATATAATCTGAACAAACAAAATACGCAATTATTTTCATTAGTCATAAAAATATGAACAATAACCTAAGTATTTCATAAAATAACAGTCTTTAGGTACCTACAATCTACGTAGGTAAGTACAAAAATGTATCAGGTATAATTTTGGTTGGCAGCCCTAGCAATAACAATCCTAATCACCCCAAACGCATTGCTTCTCACCCCTCGTGCACTTCTATTCAGCCTTTACGCGTTTCTATTTACCCCATACTCAATTCTATTCACCCCTCAGGCGTCTTCTTTTCACCCCGAATTTATTCAATTTATAGGTAACATAACATTTGGGCATATTTAGAACAGAAATCATGCTTAATTTGGCTTACCTTTAAGTTTTCTCAATAGTTAAATAACAAACACTTTTCAACAATTCGTATTGATGGCGAAATTCAATCGTAGTACCGAACAGAAATAAAAGTTTTACACAGCCCAAAATCGCAACCGTTAGTTGATCACTTTTACACATTATTTTTCGCATTTAGGAACAACTTCACTATTAATGACGGTGTTGCCATAACAGAATCAATGTTGCCGTATGTAAAAAAATCAAATGTAGCTAATTTCATGTAGCACAGTGAGAACATGGATGCAATGTAAAAAGTTTCGTTTTTTTTTCTATTCCCCCCTTGAATTCTATTCACCCCATTTTACGGTACAGGAAACTTGTATTTTACCCGAACACCACTTTCGCTACAATAATTTTAAAGTGTAGGTAGAGCTGGTAATTCCATTTTATTTATAACATTCTGTGCGGTTTAAAAACAAAATTTCGGGAGCAGACGATTGTTTTCCTCGGCGAGTGGCCAACAATCCAGCATGAAGCTCATTTACATGAACACTACATTTAACATATTTGTTACTGTTACACGGCCTTGCCAAATTCTATCTTATTATTGAATTTAAAATTTGTTAACCTTAAAACTTTCTACAACTGCAAGTGCAACTACTGTTATAAGTTTACAAAATTTATCTTTACATTTAAAAAGTTAATGTAAATGGATACCCTCGAGTTAATAATGGTTACACTATTTTGAGCTCTATTATTGATATACCTATTAGGTATTATATCGGTATATAAACTTATATATTACTAGCTGCGCTCCACGGTTTCACCCGCGTAAATCTCGATCCCGTGGGAATATCGAGATGAAATATACTTTACGACCTTTTCTCATATCTACCAAAGATACATAAAAACTTTTTTAAATCGGTCGAGCCGTTACGGAGGAGTGCGACAACAGACACCGTGACACATGATTTTTATATATATTAGAAGAAGATGTATATTATACCTACAAAAACATAAGTAGGTATTCTTCTAAAAATCACACCTTCAAAACATGTTCCCATTTCCAGAAACATGAACGAAGAGGTTCCCTTCAGGTGTCTTAGATATTGTTAGTTAACTTTGTTAATTTTCTGAATAACATCATCAGCATCATCCTAATCAACTAGAGGGCTCGGGCAGCAGTCTTAGTGTGGTAATCATTCCTCTCTGAGACGTAAGGCACAAGGTTGCATGTCTTCATTCATAGGGATGATGGGGAGTTGGATTAGGGATTTCTCCTATCGCTGTGACACAGCTGTGGACGTAGGTAATCTGTGTTCGGGACAAGTTAATTCTTCATTTGGCTGTCAGGCTAAGGGTGGGAGGATGGCGTTGATCGTCTTTGGTACTAAAATAAGGTACTGACTAACTTCTGCTATGCCCAAAGACTGTTGTCAAGTGTTGTGTCATCAAAGTAGATTTTGGAAGAAATTGCCCGTCATGCGTTAATACTCGTATGCTCGGTAATAATTATAATTATTGTTCATGTTCAAATTGGTAAATCACGGCTCACAAAGGCAACCGTAATGTACCAACCTATAACAGGTAGATCTAGGTATCTACCTGATAATTGAATTTGATCATAATTACTCCCTCCGCAAATTGCTGCCTACATACGCCAACTTCAATTTACCTCTATAATAATTACATAGCTCTGGTCTGGATTTCCAACATGTCCGAGTATATAGCTCGATGTTATAGGTGGTAGTTCGATAGAATATCCAGCCCCCTCCCAGCACCCCCCCGCCCGGGCTGCTAGCTAGCCACCTCCTCCCGTGTCATGTCTGCCGCGAGCTTTATTTTACTGTGAATAGTGCATATTAATATTGTATTTGAAGGTAATTTTTATGAGAGAGGTCCGCTTGAGACTGTAGCTTGAGACCATGTTTAAAGTACGTCTGCTGAAATCAAAATGCATTTAGGTTGTAATCTCGTGACTTTTGAGTTTGTTTTGGCGGTTCTTCGGAACACCGACCTCATCTAGTGGTCGCAAGCGCTACTGCTGAGCATGAGGTCCTGGGTTCAATTCCCGGGTCGGGCAAAGTGTTATTGGGTTTTTCTATCTGGAATTTCTCAGTAGCAGCCCGGAGTCTGGATTTGTGCTCGGTTGATGGCAATAGGCTCGCCCCCTATTACATGGGACTTAAAACCATAACTGGCGAAATGTGGGTGTAGTACAGGTACATCTCTGCCCAACCCTTCGGGAAAAAAGGCGTGATGTTATGTTTATGTATGTATATTTTTACGTGTTTTTACAATCAAATAATAGAAATAAAAGATCATATAAGTATCATGCATTTAAGAGCATCTATGCAATCGTAATACTTTTTGCCCAATACCGGTCGATTACGATTTTCCAGAATTCCAAAAGATTGAATGTTAGGCTCATTAAAATAAGATAATATAAGATATGATATATGTATTTACTCAAATTTGTGTTCACATACAATAATAAAAACGTGCATGCAGGATAACACAAAAAAATATTGGCAGACATGTTTGCCACATACCTATTATGGCGTGCAAATATGAATAATTAAATTATGATTGTTAATCAATTAGGTAGTCAAGTCAATATCGTTAATTTAACTTGAATTTAGCAAACAATATAAATTATAAATGTTGAACATTAAATAAAAATTATTCATAAAATCTATGTCAAAATAAATGGTTCTGTCTGAAATTCCATCTTATAAAAAGTATGCTTTGTCAATTCGAAATGACTTTAGTTGTTTCTTCAATCTTTATTAACCTTCCTCCGACTTTGGGGTAACTTATTATAAATAATGAGGACCATGCAAAAAACACTTGCGCATAAGTGCAGTCCTACTACTATGCAGACAGAGCTGACGTTGACCACACCTGTTTCTGGGAAATTTATCTGCCATTCGCGAAAATAAATTAGGTACTATTATTTCTAACAATCATAACTGATTCCAGAATGTAAAGAGATGCCAATGTTAATATTTTATAGCGTATGAAATGGGCTTACAACTATCGATAGTTTGCAACTTAAACATGGATCTGAGGCATCTCTTTTGTGCTCTAAATGCGACTTCTTTGTTAGTGGATTTATCCCAAAAGATAACACCGTATCTGAGAACAGATTTAATAAGTCCATAGTAAGCAGTTAGTAATGCATCTGTGTTGTTAAGAGTGCGTGATAGAATGTACAAAGCGTACGCACTACTGCAGGCTAATTCTTCCAGCCAGGGCCTCTACATGCGCCTTCCAGTTTAAATCGCGTTTGCAGCAATAAACACTTATTTGTGTTAACTGAGTCAATTGTAATGTCACTGTATGTTATGTTAGGATTAGGTAGAGTCAATGCGCGCTGGCTAAAAGCACATATTAATAATTACAGTCTTATTTCAATTATTTTTAAACTAGATCTTTCCCGCGGCTTCGCCAGCGTGGTGGATTTTTTTTCTTACGTAAGGGGCTTCTCTAGACAATAACAAACACAACAAAAAAATAATTAGCGAAATCGGTGCAGCCGTTCATGCGTGATGCCGTGACCAAGGGAAATAGGGATTAATTTTTAGGGTTCCGTAGTAAACAAGGAACCCTTATAGTTTCGCCATGTCGGTCCAGACAGACTTCTGACCCCGCTGTAGCTCAGAGACGCTTACTACTAGAAAGCTGTAATTTGGCATAGGTATATTAATCACGCCGACAAAGTGCTGAAATAAAATATAGGAAAAAAAAAATGTGGTTCCTCCCTTGCATGTAATGTGGGGATGATATTTTTTTTCTCGTCTACCCCATAGTGTGGGGTATCGTTGAATAGGCCGTTCCAAAACTATTGCGGGTCTGTGAACACCACTTTTCGCTTCAAAGAATTTTTGTTAGAGTAAAGTGTCGCCTGCCAGGTAAATGGTTGTTTATGAGATGTGAAAAAATTCATGGCAGTATTACATATAATGAAATTGAAAGGAAAACTATCACAGCTAAGTAGGCTTTACAAGTTAACGAGTAATAGTCGACCAACTTAAATTTTCAGTTGGAGTATTGATCGTTGCATATATCGTTGTATGGGAGAACATGTTTTTCGAATATAATGTTAAGTTTGTTTTTGGGATAAATTCGTACCAACTTCCCAACTAGGGAACTCTTTATTGTGCGTGGTCCGACATGCACTTGGCCGGTTTTGTATATAGATTTTATTATTTTCTATCCATTCTATAGTTTCTTCTTTCTTATCTTTCTTATCGTGTATGTAATATTGAATGCCACTAAGAAGAATCTGTTGCTCCTTGAATTACTGCCGTGTTAGAAAATCTTTGAATTTCAAATCCTATGTCGCATTTTAATAACACTATAATAATAGGCAAAGTTTTTGGAACTATCGTGATATTACGATAGTTGGTTGTCGGGAGCCGCCACAAGTCATCCGTTATGTTGCCGGCGCTCCATGTGTCATGTCCCATGAAATATAGCAGCTCGTAAAACATTGCGAAGCCTATGAGCCACGAATTTGATAAATTATTGTGCATTTTGATTCCAGTTCAAAAGGCTGAAAAGTGTTGTAAACGCTGGGGAACAAAAAGTAAAAATCACTATGTAATTATTATCTAGAACTGATGCTGAACAGATGCAGACATACCCTGTAAGTGGTTTCACATACCTTGATCTTAGAGGCAGTCAAGCAAGGGTGACTCGTCGTATCCATTGTTCTGACCTCAAAATCAAAATCAAATCAAATCAAAGTCATTTATTCAAACTAGGCTGAGAATCAGCACTTTTCGAACGTCAATATTACATAAGACGGTCCCCCAAAACGCCCACACTTCACCACTTCCTAGTGCTTTAGCTGGGAAGAAGAAGTGGCCAACAAACTCCCTAGCAGACCTCTACTTTTACACCTACTGTTCTCCTTTGCATACCTAGCTATTGACATCATCCGCAGATATCGGTAGCTATTGTTACATTTTTCATAGACAAACTGCAACAAATATAAATCAGTTCATTTACAAAGAGCTACTAAATAGAAAAAGAAAGCATTCGTTTACCTAATCAAAATTATACGCATTGGACCAAAAACTGATACATAAAAATTGCAACATTCCAAATTAATCATACCATACAGAGATCTATCTCTGTTAAATTCCACAGTGAAGTACCTCTAAAGACTTGCTTTATTAATAAACAGAGGGGAGGCGAACCCTTTGTGAAATTCTAGTTATTCAATATACGACATGATTGCATCTATACTCAATATACAGGCATCAAATTGTTCATTACGGACATATCAAAGCCGTCTACCTCGCCCCAGACTAAACGAAACCATTTTTGAAATCCATTAATTAGAGTCCGTCCCCCTGTCTGTCTATGTTCGCCTGACGAATGCGGAATGTCTAGCACAAAGGTAGCATTAATTAACGAATCCAATATTGAATCCTTTTGATACACGTATCTGTACGTGTGAGTACGTTAGGTGTCTACTTTCGATGTAATTACTCGTCAACATGTCATATGCACACTGAATATACTTATTTGGGGTGTACAGAGCGACGAGGGCTGTTCAAATGTCATGGCGGTGGTCACAGAGTGTTCAAATGAAGTGCAACAACTGCATCAAATTTTGCATTAAATTGTTTATTCTGCACAAATAAAACGCACATTACAAAAAATAAGATAAAATACACACATATAATACAAAGTAGCCAAAAGCCAATAGCAATACGCAATAGCAATGGCAGGTTGGTCAGAGGTACAAACTCACAGTAATTAATTTCACATTATCCCTACTAACTATAGTATGTTTTTGTTGAACATCATCTTAACTTTATCCTTCCCGCCGCGTCACATCACATCGCATCGCTATTACTTCGTTTTCGCTTAGCGTTCTTACTGACTTTTTTTCTTTATGTTCGTCTCCTAATGGTCGTAGCAAGATGTTAAATAGCTTTAACCTTCCTCAAGCTATTGGATGCAAACATAATTTTTCAAATCGTCGGATTTGAAAAATTCTTTTTCAAATTCTAAAAAAAAGCTAAAGCTGAAAAGTTTGTTTGACCAGTCGTGGTACAAACAAACTTTAAACTTTAGTTTTGTTTAGCTTTTATTGTATTGTTTAAACTTTAAACATAATTCAAAATACCCATCATGAAATTGTAGGTATCTATCTTCCTGCCTCTCCCTGTTAAACAACGATTCTACAGAAACGGATTTTTATACAAATTAAATTAAAGTGTCACTTGCATCAGTTGTCATCATCATCATCATTTCAGCCGAAAGATGTCCATTGCTGGACATAGGCCTGCCCCAAGCACCACCACTTCGACTGGTTCTGTTTCTCGCATCCAGAGGATTCCTGCGGCCTTCACAAACAACGTAGGTCTACCTTGTGGGAGGTCTTCCAACGCTACGTCTTCCGATACGCGGTCACCATTCCGGGACCATTCGGCCCCATCGGCTATCTCATCTGCGAGCAATGTGCCCTGCCCACTGCCACTTAAGTTTGGCAATTCTTCGGACTATGTCGGTTACCTTGGTTCTCCTGCGGATCTCTTCATTTCTGAATCGATCACGTAGGGAAACTCCAAGCATAGCCCTTTCCGTTGCCCTTTGTGTGACTTTAAGCCTTCTAATAAGGCCCATTGTGAGCGACCACGTTTTAGTCCCATAGGTCATCTTTGGTAACACGGACTGTTCAAAAACTTTCGTCTTGAGACACTGCGGTATGTGGGACGAGAAGATATTGCGGAGCTTCCCGAACACTGCCCAGCCGAGTTGGATTCAACGATTGACCTCTTTCTCGAAGAAAGACCTACCTAAGTCAGTTGTGCATAAAAGCATTCTTACAAAGATTTTTTGCACAAGTAGGTAATTTTTAACAAGATACACTGCCGATTGATAATGAATGTATTTTTTAAACATCCATAATGGTTTCTTAAAAGCCAAGGACATAACAAAATTTTGGCCATTTTGTCAAGTGGATCACTTAGCTTCCTAGCTCCATTATGCACCTCAGTACACCGGGGTAGTATGTCACTAAGGAATACATGATGTAAATGTACGTAGTTATTATTTAAATACATGTACAACATGCGTAATTAATGCTAATGTGTAGTCTGCGACCCTTTGTTAACTAGTAACGTAATGTAATGTGGAATACGGTATTTGAATTTCTAAGTTGTCTGCTATCCAAGTCCACTATATACGTATTCTAATGAGAAAAATTTGTTACGGCTAATTAATTGGACAGTAATGCTTTAAAAATCAAATTGTCTTTAGTAATTTTGATGTATAACTGGCGAAATTTGGGTGTACTACAGGTACACCTCTGCCCAACCCTTCGGCGAAACAAGGCGTTATGTTATGTTATGTGTTTATGTTATGTAATTTTGATGTTAAGGTAATTTTTGCATTAAAGTGAATATTGACGCACCGATTCCGCCGTGCTGTGGTTCAGTCCGGGCCCGGCCCCCTCCCGGGACGAGACCGAGAATCAGGTGGCAGAGAGATGCAATTCACCTACAAACGTCGGCTGCATCGTTTAGCAAGCGATTATGGACCGTATTTCTAACAGGTTTATAACTGTAATTTGTTGTGTGACGGGCTCGGCCCGGGCAGAGCTGATGCAAGCTCCCGCCGGCGGTTGCCAATGGTTACAGTCGGACCGCGAGGTAGGTAGGTAGTAGGTACATAGTCCTCACATGCGTTATACTCAGTTAATATTTGAATAGGGATGTTCGCAATATTTATATTGCATGGCCAGCTCCCGACTATTCCCGGGATGGAAAATCAATAATCTTCTGTACTTCGTTTCTAGCTATCTAGGTGCGCTATATTGATTTTGAAGTTATAAACGTTCATAAAGCTTTGATGGCTGGTATAGCGAGCATGTTCGGGAATAATCTTTGTACTTTGCAGATCGAGCGCTGATTGGGCGTTGTATACAGCTTCCATTATCTCTCGAACATGTTGATTTTCTTTTTAGATTCGTCGATGCTCTTGTTTTAAATCTGATGCCAATGTTTCCATAATCGTGTGACTACAGCTACCTATGTTGGTTTGAATTGGATACATTATCCAATTCTCTCCACTTTCGAGGAAGGTCTTTGTCTAGTGGAGTGTGAATCTCTGCATTCCGGCGCGATCGGCGAATAATTTGAAATATATAATGAATGTGAGCTTTAAGCTAGCCTTTGTAGGGGAGGCTAATTCTGCGAGAGTTGGCACTTAGCCCGTACTTTTTAACAAACGATATAAGATACGTTGATAAAGTGTATTGAAATTGGAAACTCGATCAGTTTAGTGTTACGGCCGTTCTACATTTTGTATTAAGGTCTTGGTCAAATTTATTAGATACCTACTAATATACAAGTTACATAAAATAATCAGAATTTAGAAAAAGAGAACATCTGAAGACTAACACAGAATCTGAACAAAGAGATCCTTCGTAGTTAGTTTGACGAGAAAGTCTTCTCATTATTTTAGTTAGTCGGTAAACAGTATTTTTGAGGATATCAGTCAGATAGTCCATGTCCAGCGATGGTCGTTTTTGAACCCTTCAAAAACCCGACAGCCGGATTTTATGAGACGCATTTTTTTTTTTTTGTTAAATCATCGTATAATTTACGGAGCGGGGAGGGTGTGTCAGACTCTTACTGACTAAAACCCACCCGTATTCCTTCCTGTTGCCTGTGTTGCGGGGGCCTCGGTGACCCATAAGTACCTTCCCGCGACCCCGGCAGGGAGACCCATGGAATTACTTTTTCTTAACTGCAAACATCACAGTTCAAAGGTAACACTTTAAATCGACAAAATCCATAGGTTCTAACTTCCACTCAAACCTATAGGTACTCGTACAATCTAAAACTCAACATTTTTAATACACGCACTATTCAAAGTTTATTCACGGAAATAACAATTTTGCGATCTTTCTCATGATGTCGGCGGAGCCCTGTTCGCCATTACAGTGAGCCAAATGAGCCCTGAAACCGTTGTCCGAGAACGCCGAGATAAAGCACCGCCCGCCGCCTCCAAAGAATTGATGCTATAAACTTGATTGAATATTTTCTCTTGCACGTTATAGTCTTTACCGTCGAGACCGGAGAGTTATGGAGGAGAACCTAATCTACCAGCCAGTTTTTTGTTGAAGAATAAAGGAAATATGTTTTTCTTTATGCTTTTATGACGATATTTATATGGAGTAATGTCTTGAGGGTCATGTGGTCTGATTTATTTTTAATACTTTTGGGTTTTTTAGCGTGGCGGGGTTTTAAAGTAGGAAAGACGGTACGGAGGTGCATATTTTTTCTAATATTCACCCCCAATTCTAATTATTATGGTGTAGGTAAATGTAGTTTTCCGTAAAAAGATTATTTTTACTGGCCCTGTAGTTATGTGGCATCTTGGCCTCCACAAATCTTTAGAATGCTAGATTTCATAGTCGTAACCGTTCACCGTGACCCATTCTTTTCACAAGAAAATGAGTAGGAGTAACCTTTTTTTTTACTATCTTACGCTATCCCTCTCTTGGGCAAAGGCCTCCGTCCACTCCTTCCATCTTTCGCGAGCCCGCGCGTCCTCCTTCCAGTTTTGACGGAACCTATCTAGTACGTCCCGCCATCTCCTACGTGGTCTGCCGCGACCCCGTCTCACTGATGTTATTACGGAGCAGTGGTGGCCCAGTGGTAATGGCTGCGACATACGAGTTGTAGGTCATAGGTTAAAACCTAGACAGACGCTTTACTTTGTGTAATATATAATATAATTATTTCATCACCACTGCTCAAAAAACGTTGAAGGAAAACATCGTGAGGAAACCGGAATGTCGTAGAACCAAACATTCGAAGACATGTGACATCTACCAACCCGCACTGGGCCCGCGCGGTTGATTATGGCCCATGCCCTCTCACATAGAGGAGGCTTGTGTCCCAGCAGTGATAACATTATAGGCTGATTATGCTAACCTTTACAAATATTTAAACACTGAAGTCTTACGACTGTGTTGTGATACACCTCCAGAACAATGTATTGTTAATAACTTCCCAACTTGGTAAACTTGCTTTGTAGGTAAGGTACCTATTTAACCTTGAACCAAAGTTCAGCGGCAGCTGGTTTGTCATAGAAAACTATCACAATGACTAGGACAAGGTTTCAGGAAGCCTGATCAAGTCTATTCAGTAAAGTTGTATGTTAAACTGGATGTGATCGGTCAACCAAACTTGATTGAACAATTTGACAACATACAAATTGAATAGGTCCTTAAAACTAAGGGTATAACTTGACGCGTGACTCGATTGGTAGCACTGAATTTTGCAGTCTTAATTTCAAAATTAATAGAGTTCAAAATGGCGACTGATACAACAGAACTACCATTCACAAGACTGCAAAATTCAGTGCTACCAATCACGTCACGCGTCAAGTTATAGTGAACGAACTATATGAATTAGTTTTCAAGGGAAAATTCGAGAGGACAAATCTAGTTGTCAAATAAAGATTAAAAAAAATGTTAGTTTGGCTAAAGAATGGTTTTGACTGGCCAAGTTTTTTTAGTTGTATTCAGCATAATGAAAAACCATCGCACCATTGTTGTGCAATCGAAAATGGTGCGATGGGTTTTGACATCCACAACATCAGGTAAAAAAAACATATTCAGAAAAATCCTAACTAATATTCTAACTAATAATAAATGCGAAAGTGAGTTTATTGTTTGGCACGCTTTCACGCTAAAATGGCTAAACGGCACATGGGTAGACCATGACCTGGAGAAGGACATAGGCTACTTTTCATCCCAATATTCCCACGGGGTCCAGACTTATGCGGGTGAAACCTCGGGGCGCAGCTAGTTATAATATTAATGCGAAAGTGAGTTTGTTTGTTACGCTTTTACTTTAAACAGCTGAACTGTTTTTGATGGAATTTGGCACATGGGTAGACCATGACCTGGATAAGGACATTGGATACTTTTTATTCCGATATTCCCACGGGATCAAGACTTATGTGGGTGAAACCGCAGGGTGCAGCTAGTCTGCAATAAATTCCATGGTTCATTGAAAGCCAACACGGAAACCACTCAAATATTTCTGAAGAGACCACGGAAGAAGACCTACAACGTTCGAAAAAACCAACAGAAACATTACCTTTAACTAAAGCAGACAAAGGATGTACGTATCTTAACTTATTACCCACATTTAGCTTCTCCGGCCATTAAGGATTTAGCGCACAGTTTTATGGCTCATCTTTATTTTGTTACTATATTGAGGAGATAGAAGGTTTGATTTTCTAAAAACTGAGCTACAAATACAATAGCCGTGAAAACGGTTTTGCGGGGCATAGTGCTATGCAAAGGTTTTTATAAACTTTGTTTATAATAAATAGTAATAATAATAGAGATCTTTAGGTATTCAAACCTGATACTACGTAGGTTATTCTTTTAGTAAAAGTAACTTTTCTAAGTTCTTTTCTGCCGCTTTGCTTATTACTACTTTATTTATTTATTTATTTATTTAAACTTCTCGCACACAATTAAGTACAAAGGCGGACTTAATGCCTTAGGCATTCTCTACCAGTCAACCAAGGGTGGTGAAGAGATAAGATGGCAGGTGCTCTGAGAGGAAATAAAAATAACGAAAAATATTAAAGATAACATAATAGATTATAAATAGAATAAGTACAGAAATACATAAATAGGTTACAAGCATAAAATACAAATACATACATATTTACTACAATATATACCTACATTATACATACAAATTCAAGGAAAAGAGATACATAATTGAGATGACTCTACGCTTTATTAGATTAGTACCTCCATTTTGACTTTTTTGTCTTGATTTGGATAATGGATTCAGTATTTGCGGGATATCTATTTTTCGTCGGTTATCTGTCCAGATCTAAAAAGACTCTAATAATAATCTCAGTATTCTAAAAAGATCGTAATCTGTTCGAAACCCTTAGTGCGAAAATGGAAGTTCATCCTAACAGCCACAGAACGGCTGACATTTAGATAAATATTTAACACGAGGACTCATGGGTAGCGTCGGGATCACTCGGGATTCTAATCTTTATAAAAGCGTGAATGATGTGTACAATTCGACGTAATACCTGCGTAATAAATAGTACAAACATGCCACTTTGAGTGAAAGGGGTACTTTTTGTGAGCCATGACGTGGCGCGGTCCCCCGGGCTTGTCTTACCGTTATCGGGGACCCAGGGCCCCAGGCTCTCGAGACGGGCTATAAATCTGCCGAGGACATGTCCCAGCATCGCGCCCCGTGATGACGAGCGGGTTTCCACGCGAATTCAGTGTTATGTCACATATTCTTCTTTGTTCGTGAGCTTTTCTTAGATATGCAAACATTATTAGGATGGTTTTGTGTGTAAAAGCTGTGAATAACTTCTGCTTTGTGTTTCGGGAAAGCAGTTTGAACCTCGGTTTCATAGTCTTTTTGTAGACTTCGGCTATGTCTCGTAGCATACTGCTACGACGTAGACTTTGACTATGGCGTTTGCATCGAAATCGGCTCAATTATTACCCTTTCAGATGGATGGGCTATTGAATCCGAACGTGGTATTCTCACCATTATTATCCAGAGCCTTTTCGTAGTAGCAGTCTAGGTTTATTTTCTATGTTCACCAAAGAATGGGAATTTCGTTTTATACTAATCCGATTTGGTATTAAAATTATGGCCTTGTAATTCTATTGTAAAGCCAAAACATAATATGCAAATACAATAAAAGTCAGCACAAGTACATTATTACAGGAAGTTAGCATACGTCCCCAGTGATTTAAAATGCGACGGAGCGCTCCAGATATTGTAACGCGAATAAATATATTCAAATCTTTCAGCAAACAAGCGGGACGTAGACTGCAATTGTATTAAAATTCGCTTGTTGACGAAATTGCAAGTTTCGGTACATTGTCGTAACAATTCGTTGCAATGCTACGAAGTTAGGCGGTGAGCTTCGTAGCCATTCGTAGCACGGGCTACGAAGCGTAGGCTTTTTAAGTAGATTATGAAACTTGCGTCTACGAAGAGAAATTGTTGAAAGGAACTTGCATATCTCAAGATATTATTGTTGAATTAGGGTTCCTTAACAAAGGGTGCTCGGGTTAATGTGTCGTTAAAGTAATTTGGGTCTAATTATCTAAAGTATGCTCAGTGGCCATTCAAATGTAAATGAGATGCAATAAAGAATTATAAAGACCATTTACTTTTCGTTCCGGAGTCGTTGAATATTTGAATAAATCTGAGCAAACATAAGTAAAAACGTTTCATAAAGTAGGTTGAAGTTATATGGAACTCTTGGCTACATAATATCCTTCATTTCTGTTGGATGTTTCATCTTTTACTGGCAGCCGTCATGTGGTTTCTTCAGGTAATCTAACTTTTCTAATCAAGCTCTTCTTGGATATCAAAGCTTCTTCTGTCTGTGCATATTTATTACCTGTACGTACCTACGTATGTTTAATCTGAGTATCCGCGAGCCGTGGTAGGAAAATTCAGTTCGAGATTTCATTAGGTATATTTTCTAAGGAGTTTTGCGATAAGATATTGATCTGGTTTGATCTAAAGTCTTATGAGTTTTGATGAGTATGGTGTGCCTGTTAATTTATCTGTACAAATTAAAAGTGTACGCCCGTAACAGTGCGTCGAGTTTTATAATGACCAAATTGATGCTGGCTCAAATCCGCTCGTTCAAAGAATTTACGGGTGTAATATAGTCAAGCTGACGAGTTACTTATATATATATATATATATATATATATATATATATATATATATATATATATATATAGCATTATGCTGAAATAAGAGTCTTTTTGGCCTCGCACAGGTCTTTTTTATTGTGCTGGCAATTCATAAATATAATGTTAATTTTGTTAGTTTTAAACGCTCTTTTTATTAAAATAAAGGACACGCACAGACAGTAAGTCTGTGCGTGTCCCAAATAAAATATATCGTTTTCTTTCTTTCACATCATATTACCTTTTCACTTTATTTCTAAGAAAGAAGATACAAAGAAATCTCCAGTTGCAAGCTTACCAAGAAAGCGTAGGAAAAGTGGACGTTTCTCAAACTACAAAGCCAGTCGTTTTCTATTACTTCTAGCAATTTCAAACGTGTCTGAAAAATGTGGGGCGGACTTTTTTTCCATAAACACGCGCTTGCAACCCTCTAGCGTCGTAATATAGAACTGCACATTATTACATTTCGCTGGACGGAGGCATGTGAAAAATATGCAACATTATGTTTAATCAGAATGCCTTTGTGTCGGCTCGTACGCTCGCGCCGGTTCAGATATTCGCTATCGATGATAGAAAAGATATTTTTCGCATGGAAAATTTCTGGTATTTTAATGGAAAAATACGAGGGATCCAACGAAATATTAGTGGCTCACGTGTCGTGTCACAACTTCTGGGATGTTCTATTCGGAAATAGATCTGTCGTATTGCGCAAGCCGATACCTGTTTTTTCTGTGGATATCCTCATGGAGACCTATTCGGTTCAGTAGTTTCTAATATGAACTCGGCACTGATTCTCAATCAATACTCGTGGGTGGAGCAGTGGTGTCCCAGTGGTAAAAGCTGCGACTTATGAGTCGTAGGTCTTAGGTTCGAACTCAGACAGCCGCTTTACTTTGTGTAAATTATTTCATCACCACTGCTTTTGAAAACGGTAAAAGAAAACATCGTGAGGAAACTGGCATGTTCTAGAACCAAAAAATCGAAGACATGTGACATCTGCCAACCCGTACTTTTCCCGCGTGGTGGATTATGGCCCGTTCCCTGTGTCCTAGCAGCAGGAACATTATATATATTTCTTGATAAACGATACGTAATAATATTATGATGAACTAAATACATACAACAGAAGTTTTCATCCCAATTAAAAATATTGTTGTCCCTCTGTGGAACTGAATTAGTCTGCCGTCCCTCTTGGTAGACGTGGATGATATTATTGGAATGAGTATAATATTATCACCACAACTGTCACCCGTATTGATGGTTGTATCAAGGGTGATTTCAACTAAAAGTAATCATCTCATCTTTGGTGACCTATTCTTAGACGGCCGATGGTCCTTTCGGAAATCTAGAACTTTTGATATTATTTCGAAAAAGTATTATTCTTTGTGTTCATGTCAAATTGATGATCATGACCAAGATTCTAAAGACGTATCTTCAAATATTCCCAGTGCTCTATTCCAAAAAGGGCCTTTCGGAAGACTTCCCCTTTGTGACAATTTAAACCTCACAAATTAATAGTTACTCCGACCCAACCACTGTTCTGTGGTTGCCGTAAAGTTAGAAGTGGTTCGCCTGTCCCAAATCTTAACGGAACTTAATAAGTTCTGTACAGTACGAGAGCCTTCAGAAGACGTGCCTGCGCGCCCTCGCGGCGGATCATCGCTGTTTATTGTAACTGCAATCTTAATTATGTACACAAGGCTGTTGGCTCCACAGTACTCGCCGTGACTAAACCTTCATATCTTATACCCTATCACGTAACACCTTGAACAAAGGTCTAATATAAAATTAAGCCAGATTTCCCGTTATTATGGTGAATCAGCGTAAAAACCCCTACAACGAGACTAATAGCGTCATAATCTCCCGCGGAATACGTACAGTGCTGAATCGAATTGAATCATCTCGGCGGAGATTACATCAAAACGGTCTCACCTAGAGCGAGCTTGAACAAAAAACTTGTTCCCGGTGCGAGGGCAGGCTGTGCTGCCATCTCGCGCGTTGCTAGGAGACGCGCCGATCAATACAGCCTCCGCCGGGCCGCCTAATTACCCGGCCCCCGCATCCCACCCGCCCCGCGCCATCCCGCCCGCCCCCGCATCCCCGCCGCCCTCGCCCGAGGAAGCTTCTCGCCGCCCGCCCCGACCGCACCGCCGTTGCTGGATTTAAATATCGAATGATAGAATTCAAATTCAAATATTTTTCGCTTTGTGCCTTTGTTTGTTTTGACGAAGGCTTTTAATATTTTTTTTGTAATTACACTTTTTCGTATGCGTATGTATGACAGGGGCTTCTGTAAATATTTTTGTTTTAAATTGCGGTGAGTGTCGCGTAGGTCGGAGGTGTACAACGAGGGTGTTTGGGGTGCCTTTTATTACCTTTATAAATACGAATCCACTGATGATTACGAACCACTTTTCGTTGAAAGTAAAAAAAAGATCAAAGTCGGGGAAAGTAGGTCTCGTGAGATGAAATTAATATTAAATTTCATAGGTTACTATGACTAAATTGTACCTACAAAAAGCCGTAAAATTATTGTACAAACAAAACAAAAATATCAAGTTTAAAAACAAGTTCGTGAAACAGCTTTTACTGCATGATTTATTTATACCTCTAGCGAATTAGGCCGCACTCAGATTTGGGAATAGATAATGGGGATTAATAATGCAGATACAAAACAAACCCTAAACCTCGTAGTTTGCGTTAAATATATTTACTTACTGTGGGTAGTAGGTATAAAGCTGACATTTTCCGAAGCAGGTGCGTGATCCCGCGAGTAACGTATGTGATCATAATGTCGCGCCACTCTGATATATTGGAATATGACACGAGCATGTTACAGATGAGAGTATAGCTCGTTGGGGTATGAATAATACAAGCTTTCTGTATTTAGAGCGAAGTGCCAGCTGGTTTAAGTATGATCTGATGCGAAGAATCTTTGTGGCATGTTTTTAGTAAACTGCTGTGACGGATTTTTGCAATTAACGACTACGTTCAGATGAAGTTATTATAATAACAGTCCACTGTTGCACAAGGTTCTCTCCAATAGCATGTCATTTAACGCGATCTTCGTCTAGTCTCATCCAGGCGCTACCAGCCATCTCGCCAAAATCGGCGCTTTACCAAGCCTTTTCGAAGTAGAAGCCGATTGTTTATAGCTTTAAACAAAAAGTACTAAGCTGGAATTGCTGCTCTTTCCTTTAAAAAAAATCCCTTAACGTACAGACACCCACGCAAAAAGTCCGATCAACTTTTTTGAGCATGAAAAATATTTTTTTTTATGGTTTGTGCCACTTAACGATCATTCCTTACCATACCGACACCCACGCAAAAAATGCACATAGCATCTAAATCGGAACATAACTGACTTTCTCCATCACTTAGAAGCACCTGCCATCGCTTTCCATCGTTTTGATGATCAGTTTTTTAGTTCGGTTTACCAAAGCATAACCACAAAACATATCCTTGCCCAGATTACGTCATATATCCACCCGTCTCGAAAGTTCCAGCGCTCTACAAGTAATTCATACCTAAAAGCATAGTTTCCATTTCTTATTGAATATCAGTTGGCTTGGAGCTGTAACAATGGCGGCACTGCGACATGTATGCCCACGCCCGATCGCTTCCTTTGTTCGTTAGCGCCCTTTGATCGAGCCGACTTCCTGTTACGCTCTCTGATTAATTTCAGACAGCTCTCCCAGACGAAGGTATATACTAGATCTAGATATATTTTACACGGGGTGGGTGGGGGACGAACATGGAGGCTGTGATTTTGTTACAGTATTTTTGCTGTAAAATATTATTTTGTGAATGGTGTTGTGGTAGAATAAATTATAACTGAGTTGTGGTTTTGAGTTAGAGAAAGGCTTCTATGCATATAAGGTGTAAGCGCTGTAGCACAATATCTGAAAAGAACCCTTTTGTTTTGAAAAAACAAAAGCTTAGTACCTTCGCGTTTTTGTCCCTATAAGAACCCTTAAAAGGTGACTAAAGGATGACGTCAAGTGTGATTATGAAACGCCATAACTGGCTCATAACGTACTGCCAATGGTATCCCTAACATATAGTACCAACTGTTGGCTAGGAGCTTCGTTTTCAGCAGAGGATGATTTTCAGAGTTATAAATATATGATGATTATGCAGAAATTTATCCAGGAATGTGATTTCAACAGAAATAAATAAAAAAAGAAAAAGCATTTAGCACAGACTTTATGGCACACAACATACAGCAGTACAGTCTACATATTCAAATAAAGTAATGAGTCCGTTTCATATAACCTACCTAACACTGTCATATAATCTGTGAAGGAAAGTGTCTTATTTCACTCAAGACATTTGAACCTACCCATACCTTGATTAATCATTATATTACAAGGGATGATTTATTTGTGTGAAAGTTTATGAAAGTTTGAAACTTACGCCCAAGTTTCCCCCAGTGTCATGTCGGTGTCAAACTTGTAATATTCAAGGGGTATTGGTGGTACGAATATAATATTTGTGGTGTCATAGAAACAGTTCTAAGACAAAGTAAAATTAAATTTTGGGAGTGTCATACATATTGAGTGAATTATTCTTTTTATTCGACTTTTTTAACTTTTCCGTCCCCTTTTTCCCGAAATAAAGCTGGACATTTTTGTATGAATTAGAAAAGGAATGATAAAGGATAATAATAGTAAAAGATTAAGGTACTGACTGGACAGGAGCACTCAAATCTGTATGGTTCTCTTCTCAAAATTCCATAGGGTTACCGAGGCCCCTGGCAACACAGGCAACGGAAGGAATACGGGTGGGTTTTAGTCAGTAAGAGTCTGACACACCCTCCCGCTCTGCCCAGAGCGGGAGAAGCTATTTGATGATTTCCCACCCAAAAAAAAAGGCACTATTCTACATGGTCCTCATATGACCTGATGACCAAGATTATATCTGGACTTTAAAAGTGGCCCCTGATTTTGTTTCGGTATTGCTTCTCAGGATAGGAAATACCGACTAGTTTAAAAACATAATTTGATTTTGACGTGTTATTGTTTTTTAAAATCTATTTACTGAAATAAGAAAAATATCTATGGACACCTATCTAAATGACGCACTACAGAACTTTTAAAAGGTAATTTTGTAAACCCCATTTAAAAGCTCCGTCGTCCTTCATCCATTTAATATCATGCCAAGTTATCTGAAAACTTCTAAAGAGAGAAATCTCCACCGTTCTATTTTATCAGTGAATAGACAGCCGTTATTCGGTATTACCCGCGAGGTTCCCTCTACGACACCCAGGGGATCAGATGAGGTAACCTATTCTTGGAGCGGGTTGCGTCATCAGTTCTGTAGAAATACGGTTAAATATTGATCTAATTTCTAGGCTATATTATTGCTTACTGGCTAATATTCGTAATGTTGATAACTTATTACATAATTACAGTACACTGATTGCTTAACATGCAATCACGTTTAAATAATTACTTTATTAGAAGACACATTTCAATTTTTTTACATGGATTTTTATATCCAATATCGAAAATAAACCTTTGTAGAGTCCCCAAAATCACATGAAATTATCATAAGCTTGTTGTAGCAGTCCATTCTATGTCTAAAATGGACTGCTATAACGATCAAACCTTTCCAAATGGTCACTCCAAGTTAGCCCCTCGCCACGATTGCGGCGATAAGTCCCCTCCTTGAGGAGTGGCTGGAGAGGCGCCACGGCGTCCTCACCTTCCACCTGACGCAGGTCCTCACCGGACACGGCAGCTTCGGGAGGTTCCTGTGTCGGATAAGGCGGGAGGAAACGTCCGGGTGTCACCACTGTGTGGATCGCCCGGAGGACACGGTGGAGCATACGGTGGAGGTCTGCCCGGCTTGGGCAGAGCACCGCCGTGTCCTCGTGGAGGCGATCGGCGGCAGAGACCTCTCGCGTCCGGCCCTGGTTCAGGCCATGGTACGGAGCGAGAGGGCATGGGCAGCCGTCACCTCCTTCTGCGAAGCAGTAATGCTCGCGAAGGAGGAGGCGGGACGGTTGAGGGAAAGGCACGTTTCGCGCCCTCTCGCCCCTAGCCGCCGCAGGAGACGCCCTGGGCGTCGGGAGTCTCGGGCGGATTTCCAGCCACCGTAGGCGCGGGCTTGCGGACGGTGAGCAATGGGTAGCTTACCGTCCGGTAAGGACCAGGCCCGGGTCGACGGCGCGTCGTATTCCACGCGCGCCTCAAAGAGATGTCGTCAGCACAAAGTAGGGGTCCACTAGGGCCGATGCCTGCCGGGGTCGCGGGAAGGTACTTATGGGTCACCGAGGCCCCCGCAACACAGGCAACAGGAAGGAATACGGGTGGGTTTTAGTCAGTAAGAGTCTGACACACCCTCCCGCTCCGCCCAGAGCGGGAGAAGTTATTTGATGATTTCCACACTCAAAAAAAAAAAAAAAAAGTTAGCCCCTCGGATTTTCGCATCAGTGCCACCAAAAATAAATGGAATCGATTTAGATTTCAGTAAACATGCACGTGCATCTTTTTAAATTATAGCCATAACGTAACTTTCTAACATACGATCTGTACCTACCTATCACTTTACGCAATTTCTGACGCGTGGGGCATCTCAGACTTGCGTCAATACTTGGGCGTCAATAACAGATTTATACTTTATAGATCTCACTGTTGGCTATATACTCCGGAATATGACTTACGTCATTACTGTATGGGGAAACGAGATTTATGTATGGACTAGTGACCCCCTGGGGATGATACGTCCGTTGTAGAATTGGCTGTGATTGCGATATGAACTCACCCATTATCATTTCAGCCCGGAATCACCCACTGCTGGAGTACCGCACCCCTCACCCCCGCTGATACATGAATTCGTTACTGCGCAGCGACTAGCCTCATGTACAAAGCCGCCATAATGTTTGTTGCGGGCCGTATACGCCTCCCCTTTCTTCTGCCATACTTCCCGATTCTGTGCGTCCCTCATCCAGGACCAGGACCTGGATGATTGAATCACTATGTATTAAAAAAAACACAAGCACTAGTCGGTTTTGCAAGGCAAATGGGTTTATTTCTCTATCCTATATCTAATTCTTTATTAAAAAATAAAAATAAACATCATCAGCAAATCACGATTTGCACTAATACTAGTGCAAATCGTGATTTGGCTAACGTGCCTTGTGAGTTTATGGAAATTCTCAAGGCACGTTAGCCAAGTCGCTTTACAGGTTCACTAATGCTTCACCAGAATACCGTTGACAAATTTTGAGTTTATAACCAACGGTTCAGATACTATTTATTTCACAAACAACTTATTTCGCAAATGTTTTTTTGATAAACACTCTCTTTGCAAACATTCATTTGGCAAATGCGTCTCTTCACAAATGTTATGCATGATATTTAATCATTTATACATTTTTCGTTTAATACTTATTTAGATTCTTTTTGAAAATCACGTTTGTACTAAATATCATTTTATAATGAATTTTCTATACCTACCAGTCACAAAGAAAAGTAAGAAAAATGCGTTTATTGGCATTACAGCAAAAAAAAAAATGCACCTTAAAACTATAAAAAATAGAAAACAATGATTGAGTATAATGCCAAAAGGGCCCGAGTTCAGCATAGTGTCAGATGACAAACAAGATGTCACCTGACTCTGATTTTCAGCTCCAGCAGTTTTTTCTGCTTTTCGCTGCAAAATGATCATGACAGTATTGCGTAGCGTAATTATATTGAACTACGTACCTAAAACTATTATTGCACTGACATTTAAAGTAGATGTGAATCATTTTGTTATCAACGCGTACAGTACTTAAAATGTGTCAAATAATGGAGGCGGGGGGAAGGGGCGGGGCGCATTGGGGAAACTTAGGAAATGCATAGTTTTATATTTTGGTAATTTTTTTGAGGAAGCACTGTACTTTATGGCTATTTTTTTACTATTTTATAATTTAATATGGTGTAGTCGGAGCTCGCTTCGTGGGGCTCTTATTTCTGTCTGCAGGGTTTAAAGGAACCTAACACGAAAGGGGATGACGAGGGCTCAAATTGAAGAGTATACTGAAGTTCCGTATATAAAAGACGAGCCCTATTAAATGAGTTTAAGTTTTAGGAAATTGCGTAATAATGCAATATGAATAAAAAAAGTTCAGTCTTTGTTAAATAATACGTTATTTAAAAAAAGTTTATCGGGTAATTATTTTCCTAAGTGAATTACATGGCAAACTTGTTGTTGCATAATGATGAACGGAGATGGATAACGGTCCCATACAAACTTGGCCGTCCCCTCTTTGAGGAGTGGCTAGAGAGGCGCCACGTCCTCACCTTCCGCCTGACGCAGGTCCTCACCGGACATGGCAGCTTCGGGAAGTTCCTGTGTCGGATAAGGCGGGAGGAAACGCCCGGGTGTCACCAATGTGTGGATCGCCCGGAGGACACGGTGGAGCATACGGTGGAGGTCTGCCCAGCTTGGGCAGAGCACCGCCGTGTCCTCGTGGAGGCGATCGGCGGCAGTGATCTCTCGCGTGCGGCCCTGGTTCAGGCCATGGTACAGAGCGAGAGGGCATGGGCAGCCGTCACCTATTGTCTAAACCAAACAGACGATATGAGTACGAATTTACTTCTTGCCAACAATAATAATTCAAAAACAGCTCACGCTGGCCGTGCCCCTCAAAAAATCATCTCACAAACAAGTGAACATAGCACGCGTCTATTGTGAGAACGATTCTTTACATCATTATATAATAATACGAACATGACTAAAATTAACTTCATGCAGCCTTTTAGTCAAAACGCATGCATCGCGGCGATCGAGTCGTGAGCCGTGCTATGTGATTATCGCCTTAAAGGTGAGCATTGGGCACGCCACGATTGCAGCGATAAGTCCCCTCTTTGAGGAGTGGCTAGAGAGGCGCCACGGCGTCCTCACCTTCCGCCTGACGCAGGTCCTCACCGGACACGGCAGTTTCGGGAGGTTCCTGTGTCGGATAAGGCGGGAGGAAACGTCCGGGTGTCACCACTGTGTGGATCGCCCGGAGGACACGGTGGAGCATACGGTGGAGGTCTGCCCAGCTTGGGCAGAGCACCGCCGTGTCCTCGTGGAGGCGATCGGCGGCAAAGATCTCTCGCATCTTCTGCGAAGCAGTAATGCTCGCGAAGGAGGAGGCGGGACGGTTGAGGAAAAGGCAAGTTTCGCGACCTCTCGCCCCTAGCCGCCGCAGGAGACGCCCTGGGCTTCGGGAATCCCGGGCGGATTTCCGGCCACCGTAGGCGCGGGCTTGCGGACGGTGAGCAATGGGTAGCTCACCGTCCGGTAAGGACCAGGCCCGGGTCGACGGCGCGTTGTCTTCCACGCTCGCCTCAAAAAGATGTCGTCAGTACATATGTAGGGGTCCACTAGGGCCGATGCCTGCCGGGGTCGCGGGAAAGTACTTAAGGGTCACCGAGGCCCCCGCAACACAGGCAACGGAAGGAATACGGGTGGGTTTTAGTCAGTGAGAGTCTGACACACCCTCCCGCTCCGCTCAGAGCGGGAGAAGTTATTTGATGATTTCCCACCCAAAAAACAAAAGTACAAACTTGGCCCAGAAATTAACACAAATAAAACAAAATGTAGTATGAAGCTATAAGTAATAGTATTTCATAGCCCTGTATATTTTCGTTCTTCGTAAAAGTTTGTGAAGGAACATAAGACCCTTCTCAAATCTGATGACTTCATAAAATAAATTAAAACCTGTCGATCGCGGAGTAATCCACTGTCTTCCAGCAGATTGAATTTCACTCAAATCTAACGACTGTTTCCCAAATGATTAATTTATTATGCCCCAGTTTATAGAACGTTGGATCTCTGTTAAAACCAGGCAACATTTTCAATTTATTTATTTACATAACCAAATTACAAGATGATTATTAACATTAACTAAATTAAATTAAAACTAAGTTAAGCCTAAAAAATTGTTCCGAGGATGCTAGCAGCATTTCCTTGCTGAATTGCAATGTTGATGCGTTGCGCGAGAAAGCTAAATAGGCAAAGTTAGAGTGGTCCGAGATGTGAGTTATAGATATTGTTATTGTAGCCCAGGTAAATTGTAATGCCAAGATCCACAGTTCTAAAAAGGCGAAGTGATTCAGAAATGCAAAAAAGATAACCAGAAACAGCCCATGATATTTTTGAAAAAATATTCATGATGCTGTCACACACAGCACCAAAGAGTTATAAATAAAATAGAAATCGTCAAAGACAGACCCGACTGACAAGAAGGGTTACCTATGCTTTTGGTTGGCGCAGGTACTTGTATGGTACATAGTTATGCCCTATGTATGTAGGATTCCTTATTCTCTCATAGCATGGATGTATTTTAATGATTTACACATCGGTCTGGTTTGTGGTGACCGCCCAGCGTAACGCACTTCACTTTCAATCCAATCCGAAGGAAATTCCTAATCCAATAGTTGACGTTTCACGAAAATCAACATGGCGGACTATAGAACCCAATGAATAAAGTCGTGAAAAAAAGTATCAAAATATAAGCATAATCATATTTTTAGAATCGTGTCCTATAAATGACCCTGGTGACCCCAGGGGCATCCTACTAATATTATAAATGCAAAAGTTTGTAAGGATGGATGGATGGATGGATGTTTGTTACTCTTTCACGCAAAAAGTACTGAACGGATTTGGATGAAATTTAGCACACAGATAGTTTATAACCAGGAATAACACATAGGATACTTTTTAACCCGATATACCCACGGGGTCAAAACTTATGCGGGAGAAACCGCGGGGCGCATCTAGTAAGTAATATTTTAGGAATGTCTACGTCAAAAAATAACCTAATGGCATAATTATTTAAGGATTTAGTCCTTAAATAATTATGCCATTAGGTTATTTTTAGTCCTTAAATAATTATGCCATTAGGTTATTTTTTGACGTAGACATTCCTAAAATATTACTTACTAGATGCGCCCCGCGGTTTCTCACACAACACATACGATGTGCGGTAAAGAAAAAAGAAAAATAAAATAATGCGTTGCATTGTTTTTCTTTTAATGCCTTCCTCTGTTAGTTATGGGACTGTGCAAAGCATAAATAACATATTATGACAAATGCATGACAATGACGAACTGTGACACTGATTACATACTTTTAAGACTGGACTATTATTCAGATCTATTGATTCAAAAAAAGAAATTGATACATTAATCAATTATTAAATATCATGTTCATTACATTCTAGTTACTATTCAATATGCTTTAAACACAGTTTTAATATTTTATATTCTAAAAATACTCGTGAAATCATATAAATTCTTACAATAGGCATGTCCCAATTACCATCATACTTCGAAAACTGGCAACATAAATATCTCCCCGAATACTTCAATCAAATTAATAATCTTTTAAATTGAAATATTTCCAGCAAAGTTTTACCAAGTAACGAAAGCTATGGTAGGATTTTAAATATTATCCGTTATTTTTAGGGTTCCGTACCTCAAAGGGAAAAAACGGAACTGTTATAAGATCACTCGTGTGTCTGTCTCTGTGTTTGTCTGTCTGTCCGTTTGCCACAGCCGATTTGCTCCGAATCTACTGGACCGATTAAGTTCATGAATTGCTTTGACCCAAACATGGACGTGTAACGTAAATAAATTAATTTTGAATATGAGGGTTTCTTTTGGGGGGCAAACTAGAAAATTAAAAAAAAAGTTTTGCGTACTGTACCGTGTGATATATCAAATGAAAGGGCGTGCTGTGATGGTCTCAATTTTTTTTAATCATTTTAAAAGTAAATAGTTTTCGAGTTATTTAAGAAAATAGATGAAAATTAATCTTCCTCTTATCTCCGAAACTACTGAGCCTAAAATTTTACTTATACGTTACAGGAAAACCTATAAGAAGTCTATGGTGTCAAAATAACATGGTAAATCTCTCAACATTTTGCATACAAACTTATATTTGCAGTTGGAAAGTATGGAAGAACATATTTTTTAATACAATGTTAAGTTTGTTATTGGGATAAATTAACTTGGGATACAACACATTGTAGATAACAAATTCATTCTAGGAACCCTCACCACGCGCGTTCAACTCACACTTGACCGTTTTGTTTTAATTATCTCTTTTGTTTGTTTAGGGCCAAATTTTTACTTGTCAAGTGAAAATTTGTAAATTAATTGTCGGTTAAATGACTGGATCCCGCTGTAGGTACGCCCTGATAGCATCGTTCAACGAAAATCTTTAGATTGAAGTAGAACTTATTCATAAAATATTTCTTTGAGCTGTACCCGCTTATTGGCGGGTTTCCCAGCAGTGGGAACATTATAGGCTGATTATGTACCCGCTTAAAGCTTCATGTAAAAAACCGACTAAATGCGTGTCACAATGAAGGGCTTCCGTAGTTGGGATGAGTTTATCCTAAAAACTAACTTAATATAATAGTTGATAAAGATGTTTTCCCATACGTCACGGTTAATTCTCCAAATGCAAATGTAAGTTGGTCGACTATTAGGGCTCCCACACAAAACTGCGAATTCGCATCGCATTGCAAAAATCTGCGAGCTCGATGTCATTTTATTATGTTATTTTATTCGATGCGGCGTCGTATCGCATCGCATCGCAGTTTTGTGTGGGAGCCCTTACTCATTAACTAATAAAGCCTACTTAGGTGTAATAGTTTTCCTTATAACTTTTGACTCTAACAAAAATTAGTACTTTAAAGCTTAATACTCGTATTACGCAAACGAACCCCTGAATTGAAAAATGGGTTTCAGAGACTCGCAATACATTTGAACGGCCTATCCAACGATAACCCACACTATGGAACAGACGAGAAAAAAAAATAACGCAACCACTGATACCCTAAAAAAAATCAATATTTTTTATTATACTCGTACCACTTTGTTGGCGTGATCAATATCTACCGAATTACAGCTTTTTAGTACTAAAAGTCTTTGAGCTAAGGCGCGGACAGACAGACAGACGGACATGGAAACACTATAAGGGTTCCTTGTTGACTACCCTAAAAAAGAGCCGAAAAACTAAGTTTTCCAAAGGAAATGTTCAGGATGAAGCAGAAAATAAAACTCAGAGAAGCTAGAAAAAAATAACAGCAACGGAAACAGGACTGGCAAGAATGAATTCTATATAAAGATGAAATCAAGTGACTTTTTCAATTTTTTATCGGACGTCCGGCCCCGGATGCAGTTTAACACCGGCGACGGAGGCCGAGGTGGCAAGTCAGTTTTGTGGCACTTTTTGTGTACCTCAGTAATGCCTGGCGAGGTGACATGGGGCAAATTGGATTTATTTGTCGGCAGACGCATGAGACAGTGCACATTACCGGATATTTTTGCCGCTTCTCCCGTAATCTTGTAATGGCTGGAGAGGAATGTGTCTGAAAATGGAGCGAAAAATGCATATTTTATTTTTATTCAAACAAAACATAATTGAAAGTCCGATAATTGAGATCAACCATAGATCAACACTAAATGAGTTAATAAATAACAAGGCATAAAGTTTTCTTTTTTTTTGTATCCAGTCTGGACCTAGACTCTATTTTTTTTTCATAACCGTTTTTTTTTTTTATTAAAAAAATAATAAATAATAATTATTATAAGAAACACACAAACGTGTGCGATAAATTCTTGCTTAACAATTGAGGAGGTGAAGAACAAAACCTCACTTTTCCACTTTTTCTAATTTTGGAGAAAACAGTAAAATGTTAATAACTAACCGACTGCTACATGTGCATCTGTTTTAATGATGTCAAATTAAACCAGTGTTTCAGTCGATCTGATGTACCAAATGGCTGATAAAAATGATAAGAATCTTAGCCAATATTTTGAAATTAAATTGAGAAATGTGAGGTTTTGATTCAACATTTTTGGAAAAGTGTTGTTTTGATAGACTTCTGGTAAAGATTAGTTTCGATATTTACCAAAAAAAAGGCGAGGAAGGGGACTGCTATGAAAGTTTACTTAATATATTGTTTTATAACAATAAAAATCTAGATAAAAAAATCAAGAAGACCAGCCATTACAAATTAAGCACCTTTATACTATACTCATTGTTTTTATGTGGTTTTGATGAAGTCTTAGCAATACCATTGAATATTACTCCAATAAAGTGAACTTTTGAAATAAATCCGAACAGAATATTTTTTAGACGGTAGACGGTAGTGTGTAGAAGTGTGGTTTTGTTCGAAACTCTCGATTACAAATCATAAAAGGCCAGTAGATTTTTATCAGTAGCTATCAATCTTACTAAAAAGGTTACATATTTTGCGAATGGTCTCCGCAAAAGTTATTTGCTTTTTCAGCTTTTCCAAACCAACCTTCGTCTAACTTTAAAATAAATAACAAAGATAAACGACGAGCATCTTTTATAATAAACATTTGGCCTGCCATCGCTCACATGCTCTAAGAAATAGACTTTCTTTACCGTACCGTAGCCTCATCTATCACTTAGTGTCCTTCCATTCTAAGTATTAAATAACTCGTAGGTGGCGCTCCTGGAGAAAAGTAATTAAAACACCATTTCCGCACTTCCTTTGTTACTTATAGCTAAAAATTTTTATCATCTTGAAGCGAATTCTGATGGAAAATGTTGCGTGCATTGTTTATTTAATCGTTCTATCTACAGGACGATATGCACAATATGGTACAGATTGCAAATATGTAAATGTATGTAGATAAAGGGTCTTAGTTTTTATGCAGAGACAAATGCTTAATTAACAAACAATCCCCATAATTCAAATGATGCTTAAATATGTGTCAAGATAATCTGGCTTGACCATTCGCAAAATATATAACCTTTTTATTAAGCTGCTGATAAAATACGACTGGCCTTTTTTGATGAAAAAATATATGGAAAAGCCATTTATGGTAAAGAAAAAAAAAACAATTAAAAATAAAACTTTAATGGCTTTCATATTATTTTTTTCATCGCCACTCGCCAGTTTTCATTTGCCGTACCTCTTTAGAGGAAATCCATTAGATGTTTTTCTTTAATTTACTAAAGAACATCTATTTATTTACATAACCAAATTACAAGATGATTATTAACATTAACTAAATTAAATTAAAACTAAGTTAAGCTTAAAAAAGGCCCTCGGGGCATTGTACCGAGGATGCTGGCGGCATTTCCTCGCTGAATTGCAATGCTGATGCGTTGCGCGAGGAAGCCGCCAGCTTTTCGGTCACCAGTTACATCAACTAGACGTTTCGCGATTTCCGCAAATAACTTATGCGCACTGGGACCCCACGGACCGAGGGTCTCGACGCCAAAGGGCACAAAGTTGTACTCTCTGCCATATAAAAAAAAAAAAATAATTACCAATTAATTTTGTAACACCGAATTATAATTGTTAATCAAAAATTACACACTCGTTTGTGTGTATCATAAATTAATTATTTTTATTTAAATACACATATTTTTCATAAAAAAGATAATGATTTGTTTTGAAAAAAAAAATAGTCTGGGCAGTCTGGAAAAAAAACATTATGCCTTGTTATTTATTGTCTGTTGACCTATGGTTGATCTCAATTATCGTACTTTCAATTATGTTTTGTTTTACGTGATAATACAATGGTAATATATGATTACAGTAATATATATTATATATACGAGTATACTGATCAAACCTTGATAAACCTTTTTGCGTTATTTTTGATGAGAGATAAATGTGCAATTTAAGATATTTTATCTATCATCAAAAAATCTTTATATTATTGTTCTATTGTAACTATGGTGAGATGAACATTTTACAAATCAATGCTGCACATGCGTAGATTTTGAAGTTATCAG
This sequence comes from Atethmia centrago, assembly GCA_905333075.3. Classification (NCBI taxonomy): domain Eukaryota; kingdom Metazoa; phylum Arthropoda; class Insecta; order Lepidoptera; family Noctuidae; genus Atethmia; species Atethmia centrago. Next base: position 8,082,468 of record HG995375.1, read on the forward strand.
AAACAAATCAAACGGTTAGTGTTTTAATTTCATACCGAACATTGAATGATCGTATGACGTAGGCTTTTAAAACCCACGCAAGTTGTAATAGTGAATAAGGATTAACGGTAAACTGATACTAAGACTACTGGATAAGTAAGTGTACTTTTATGTGAAAAGTTGGCAGATATTTAATTCTAGTTACTAATTATATTCTTCAATCATTGGTACATTGCTAGTAAATCACTTTTATAGGCTACATGTTTTTTTTATTTAAAGTATTTTGTGTAGGATGTTCTGTCCCATTTATAGAGTGAATTTTTTCTGAGCAATGAAAGCACCTAATGAAAGTGTATCATTTAAAATACATGTGTTTTTGGTTCCGTGGAGTCTGGGACGGATGCTTGTATGGGACGCTACCTGTGCAGACACTGGCAACATCCCACCTCCAACGGACTACTTCTAAAGCGGGTGCAGCGGCAGAAAATTCCGAAAATCTTAGAAAAAGTTATTAAATATGAAGGCCTTTGCAGAGAGTACAACTTTGTGCCCTTTGGCGTCAAGACCCTCGGTCCATGGGGTCCCAGTGCGCATAAGTTATTTGCGGAAATCGCGAAACGTCTAGTTGATGTAACTGGTGACCGAAAAGCTGGCGGCTTTCTCGCGCAACGCATCAGCATTGCAATTCAGCGAAGAAATGCCGCCAGCATCCTCGGTACAATGCTCCGAGGGCGTTTTTTAGGCTTAACTTAGTTTTAATTTATTTTAGTTAATTATTAATGTTAATAATCATCTTGTTATTTGGTTATGTAAATAAATACATTTAAAATAACACACAAGAAAGAAATTGGTAACGTTTATCAAAATGTGTACCAGTGTAATACTCAAAAGGAGGGAGGAATAATAAGAAATCTTTATTTGGTGATTAAAAGAGTTTTCCGAGGAAAGGTTTTCCTTTTTTCCATCCAATTTATTATTGCAAAACAACATTGGTATACCACTAAGTATATTAAAATGAACTTTCCACAAAGTAAATAAATAGGACAAACTATCTAACGCACATTAAACAGTCAGTAATAACGTCCGCCATCTTGTCTCATTATAAAACCTCGTAGTTCCGTTTCTATGTGTATGTTATATTGGAATTCTCCTGTGTTTTGCTCTCGAATTGAAATTATATTGCAGTTGCTGCTTTGAGCATATACTGGCTTTTGCGCATGGCTTCACCTGCGTGGAGTTCGGAGCTATCCCACGGAATGTACTATCGGACAAACTTCCGCATGCTCACCTTTAAGGCGATAATCACATAGCACAGCTCACGACTCGATCGCCGCGATGCATGCGTTTTGACTAAAAGGCTGCATGAAGTTCATTTTAGTCATGTTCGTATTATTATATAATGATGTAAAGAAGCGTTCTCACAATAGACGCGTGCTATGTTCACTTGTTTGTGAGATGATTTTTTAAGGGGCACGGCCAGCGTGAGCTGTTTTTGAATTATTATTGTTGGCAAGAAGTAAATTCGTACTCATATCGTCTGTTTGGTTTAGACAATTGGTATTGCAATACTGGTATTGCTATATTGGTATCGCTATATTGGTATCGCTATATTGGTATTGCTATATTGGTATTGCTATATTAGTATATTGGTAGGTATTGCTATATAAGTTATTATCAACTTTCCACAAAGGTATAATAATTTGAGAAATGTCAAACAACAATTTATATCTATTCTATCCACTTTCATATTTTCCTCTCCGACACAGCTATACTTTGTGGGGTCTATAAATTTAGTTATTTATCAACACTTTCACGATGTTACGATGCCATCATACAAATCGCAACGAACGCGCTAGGCGCGTTGACCGTTGTGTTTTATCGGCGTGAGAGGGACTTGTTACTTGTGTAGTGCTATTGAAAACTAAATACCTATATTTCAATGTGTTTAAACTTGAGAATATGTTAAAGAAGAAGCATGTTACGTAATTTTATTAGAAATTGACAATATTTGGGATCTTTTTCTTTTATTGCTCTATGTTATCAGAGCTTTTTGATTATTGCTGTCGCAGCTTTTGCAACTGCAATAAAAATAAGTTCATTATCTAAGTATCTTTGTTATTTAGGGAACGCCTGAAAATCCGGTTGGACAATAGGACGGCTTAATAGAAGGGCCATAAAATACGTACACACTGGTTATGTTTCTTGTTATACGCCCAGTATTCACGCAAATGCTTATTGTCTCTAATTGGGCGAAACCAGGAAGGGGTGTAGTATGTCACTAGCTGCGCTACCGCAGAAATATTTTCTAAACTGAGCATGCTTAAGTTTTGCCATTAGTACCTAACACATTTGCTTTTTTAAAAGTTCGGCCGATATTACCTATTTTTGGCAAGGAACAGTAACAATGTGCGATATTTTTCTTTATCCTATCATTGTTCTGGCTGCTGGCCAAGGAATGCTTGCTTTCAACCGGACTTGCACTTGCTAATGAGAGCCTAACTACTGTTATCTATGATATGACAACTTTTCGTACTTCAGGTAAACAATGTTCAGTCACGAGCATAAATATATTACTATGGACAGCTCGGCAATAATATCTGATTTCATGATTCATCGATATCTGTCGTCAACATGACGGCAAATATATGTGATCATTTGTGGAAGGCATATACAAGTGGCAGTAGCTGCTAAAGTGACGTCAGATATTTTTGATCACAACGAGGTATCACATTCTTCTGAATTTAAATAAGTAGGGAGATATTTGACACGTCCAATGTTATTGCATTCTAAGAGGTGACACATCTTTTTGAAGCTGATTCAGCATCCTATATTTTGGCGTCGCATGTCTCGTCACTTCGTCAGATAGTTTTGTTATTTCTTCGATGTCACATATTTGTGCTGCAACTTGTATACCTATGCCTTCCACAAATGGTCACATGTATTTGCCGTCATATTAATGACAGATATTAATGGATGAAGAATAAAATTATTGCCGAGCTGTCCATCGTAATTTATTTATGCTCGCAACTGTAAACGACCAAGAACTTAGGAAACATATAACTACTATGTACAGTGAATGCTTAGGTAATATGTTTGCATTGATGAGCTTGTTAATAATTTATTCTCCTATGCACTTACTACACAACGCAACGCAATCGCATTGAAGATAATGGCCAGGCTGTATTCAGTCCAGCATGCACATACATAATAGGTACAAATATTAAGACCCATGGTTGAGCAGATGCATAATATATCATGTTCTATTCTTGTAACTTCTATTTAATTCTTTCCCTTTAAGACCAGTTTGCACCACAAATCACTAAATTCATTTAGAGCTAAACGAATTGAATACCTACCTCGTTCTATTTCTATCAATCGTTTGAAGTTGACAGAGACAGAATGATTTCTTAAATAAGTTAAGCGTTAAATTAATTTAGAAATGTTCAATCTAAAACGAACAATCAATCTGCCTTGCCTTTTCCCAACTATGTTGGGGTCGGCCTCCAGTCTAACCAAATGCAGCTGAATACCAGTATTTTGCATGGAGCGACTGCCTATCTAATCTCCACAGCCCAGTTACTGGACACCCGCTTAAACGGCACCTGAGTGTATGGCACCTGAGGTATTCCACATACAGCACCTATCGATATTTTTAGCAGGTGCCATTAGTGGAATAATTTATTATTTAAAATTTTATTCCACAAATGGCACCTACGGATCAGTAGGTACTATTGTTGGGACGTTTATTATTTTTAGGGCGTCAACATTAAATATTCGATTAAAATCAGTAAAGAGTTTTGGCGCATGTGATTGACTATCTAATTATTTAGTAAGTTTATTGTAAAAATTCAAAATTCTACCTAAATTATACCTTTGATACATGTGCTGGCGAAATGTGTACCATAAATGAATACCTGCCGCTTCTTCGACGTGATTTTTTGGGCGGGTGCCCAATGTGGAATACATCCAGTTACTGGATAACACGATATCCCTTGGTAAGACTGGTTGTTGAGACTTTTGGGCTTCTGACTACACGTAACGACTGTCAAAGATCTACGAATGAAAGCCGGGACCAAGGGCTTAATGTGCTTCCGAGGCATGGAGGGTCTCGATATGTAATAACTCATCCACGAACCGACCGCGGCAAGCGTAGCTTAACCTTTGGTCAACCCGTGCGGCTGTTATCATTTAGCCAGGAACCCCCTAATCTAAAACGTACATAATCATTCATTTCATCTCAAAAATTACTCAGTCACAAAATAAACATGAGTCGCGTCGTATGAAGCTATCAATATTCTATTACGTTGTTCTGTAATTAACCATATTAGGTACTTTGGCATGTCGCGTTCAAAGGGTCCGCACAGAACCCTTTCTCCCCCTCCTCTCTTCCCCAGTTGTCTGTCCGTCTGGCTGTCCGCATCCCCTCACTCCCTATCTATACTCTGCGTATAATTTGAATTCGATCTGTACCTAGATATACATCAAGATGTTTGCAATGATGGCGGACTAAAGGCGGGTCCATATTGCTGTACAGAATTTTATTATTTTTGTTGGCACACCTATATTAGTTTGGATTGTAAGGCTATTTTAGCAAACTTTCCTACTAATTAAAAATACCATGTTTTTAGTTGATTATAGTGATCGAGGGATCTTTACCCTTTGCATAATCTTCGCAGTATTCAGTCACTAAATTCAGTAAATCGGTTAGGAACTCAAATTTTTGGTTTTAAAGTCGCGCATAGTGATTGTTTGTGTACATAGGTATGTAGCATGTCAATCAATCAATCAATCAACTCAGCCTATAACAGTCCACTGCAGGATATAGGCCTTTCCCAGACCGCGCCACAACACCCAGTCCTTCGCCTTCCACATCCAGTCTGACCCAGCCACCTTTTTAAGGTCGTCGGTCCATCTAGCTGGGGGGCGTCCCACACTACGCTTGCCGATACGCGGTCTCCACTCCACCAGGACTCGTCTGCTCCACCGGCCATCGGTACTTCGCCAAAAATGGCCAGCCCACTGCCACTTCAGCTTGCTTACTCTGCAGGCTATGTCGGTAACTCCGGTTCTCTTCCGGATGACTTCGTTTCTGATCTTATCCTTCAAAGAAGCTCTGAGCATGGCACGCTACTTGAATATGTGGATCAGCCCGACTGTCAGTGTCCACGTTTCGGCACTGTATGTCATAACGGGCAGGACGCACTGGTGGACGACCTTAGTCTTCAAACACTGCGGGATTGGCGACGAGAAGACTTGACGAAGTTTTCCAAACGCTGCCCAACCCAATCGGATCCTCCTGTCGGCTTCTCTTTCAAAGTTGTGCCTACCGAGCTGTATAAATTGTCCTAGGTAGACGTACTCCTTCACAACTTCGAGAAGCGACCCTTCGATGTGGATTGGACTCGGCAAGACGTGCGAATTGTACATGACTTTCGTCTTGTCCAAATTCATGCCGAGGCCAACCCGCCGACAGGCTCCATTTAGGCTGTGCAGCATCTGGTCTAACTGTTCCAGCGTCTCTGCCATTATGACAATGTCATCGGCAAAACGAAGGTGTGAGATGTACTCGCCGTTTACGTTGATACCCTGTCCAGTCCAGTCCAGCGTCTTAAATACGTCCTCCAACGCATTGGTAAAAAGTATCGGGGATATTACACCCGCCTGAGCAGTTGGATATGGCTGGTTTTTTTATCCTCGATCTGGTTCGACATCGTTGCAGAGAGGCCAGAACTACCCATATTTCGATGGAGTCGAAGGCTTTCTCGTAGTCCACAAATGCCATACACAGCGGCTGGTTGTACTCTTCGGTCTTCTGTGGCTATGTAAAAAATTATATATTTTTTACCGATGTATCTAGTTGAAGGAAGTAATGTTATATGACTTTCTCGAGTTTACAAATATGTTTAACACTGTGCTAGAGATATATTTCAAAGTTAGCGAGGGCGAATACGAATATTCTTCCTATCTAGGGCAACGCTTCTTTACGACATTACTCTGTGCTCCGAATACACTCAGAGACTTTTATATAAACATAAATACATCGAACGCTTTTTCAGGGGGTCTATTTGCGAATCCATTTCATGCCTTTGACAGGGAACGAAAAACTGTAACGTACCATTCATCAGAAGTCTTGAGTCACGTCGTGATAGAGTGTAACGTAAATAAAAAGCCTCGTTTCTTGTTAGTTCGTCGGCAAAGCTCTCGAAGTGCGCCGTGGCCCGCCCGCCATGCTGCTCTCAGCTCCTTTGAGGAGCAAACATCAATATAATTGGATTGCCTTACAATTTTTAAGTAAACAACCCATTGAGTCCTCAAAGCATGCTGAAGACTTGTTTGAGGAGTTCCAATTCTGCAGCTGAATAAGAAAACTTTGGCTTTGTATGCTTTTCTCGAAGCCACTCCTTTGAAGATGTCTGCGCATTACGTTAATGGGAATATCCAATTTTATGTCAGTGGAGACAGTCAGTACGTCTTCTAATTACTTAAGGAATCTTGACTCAAAGAATCAAGGTGGTTTCGGATGGTAAGAAAGTAAAGTATGCTTTCTATTACTCACATATTCTGCTTCATATGCACTGCTTGTTAGTTTAATACTAATTAATCTCTGTCGATTGTTTGTTTTAGAACACAGCTAATGCTAAAAAGTTGTACACATTCGAGTTAGCAACCACAGGGTGACCACAACTATTTATTTTCTGGTGGTGGGTGGGTTTCTTACATCTTTTTTTGGCTACCATTTTGATTTGGCGCCAAAGTTTACGGTTGTTGGGTCACTATCCTTCTCTAAGTATTTATTTAAAGTGTGGCAAATTCGTTATGCACCATTTATAAGACCATGTCTACCGCATTCACTTCAGTAATGTTATCCTAAAGTTCGTAAACGGATTGAAAAACGACCCAATTCTTTTTATCAAATTAGTACGAGTAACTAATGCTATTTCAATAATCAAAATATACACTATTGTGAAGAAGAACTACGTTTTTTTGACTACGTAGGACCCCTAAATTCTGTTTGTCTAAGTGGTTATATGGAGTAATTTCACCATTCTTCCTTGAATAAACTACAGGACAGTAGCTGCTGTTTCTGCCACAAGCAGTCGCAGTCATCATCATTCTCCTGCCCTTATCCCAATTTATTTGGGGTCGGCGCAACATGTCTTTTGTTGTCATCGCGGTAGTCACTCCCTTTCTAGCCATATCATTTTTCACACAGACCATCCATCGTTTCTATGGCTTTCCCCTACGCTAGCCTTCCACATGCATACTCAAAAGTTTCCTGGCGACATTTCCCTCATTCCTCCGCATCACATGCCCATACCATGACAACCATTTTCCACACAACTTTTCAGTCACTTTCAGACTTCCTCTTATATACTCATTTCTTATTGTATCCATTCGGGTAACACCACAAGTATCCATCTTAACATTCTCATCACAGGCAGTCGCAATAATGAAAAGATTTTTATTTTTATAATGTCATCAAATCAATCAGTTGGACCTAGAAAAGATGTGATTCTAATAAGACGGTGCCAGTAACCATGCAGCACGAAACATAATCGAACCTTTGAGGGGAATGTTTCCGAAATAATAAATTCCAGGAAATGTTGACATTAATTGATCCCCTAAATTCACCAGAAAACAGTTTCTGACTTTATCTGGGGATATCTAAAGTAACGTATCAGTTTGACACACTAAAAGCAGAATATTTGTGATTCTGATAGTGAAATACCTATTAAAGTATGCGAAAATTTGATGAAAAACACCATTGAAAGCGATCGTTTTTTAAACCAGCACAAAGTTGGAGATTTGGCGGATATTATTTTTCATACAAAATTGCCTGTTAAAAAGCTGTTACCATGAATTCAGCACATGATTCTACACCCCCTAGTGTAGAAATTTTTCGTCGGTTATCAAAAACAAAATCAGCTGTTTCATAGAAAAGTGCAATCACAATTATTTTTTTAAATTAACGACGAAAACATTTAACGCATGACGCTTCAGAATCATGTACTGATAACAGTTTGCGCGTTGATGTCCCCCCTGCCACCCTGTATGACTTTGGGAAGATATCGTGTATGGATTGAGGAGCCAGCTCATATATAAACGCGGATAGAAGATTTAGTAGTAAATTAGCCAAATTTCTAGGCCCTATCCTGGAATTTGTAGTAAATCCCTAAAAAAGTTACAGGACGTTTAAGGTGGCTCCGTAATTCAGACGTCTGAATTGAGGCGCCACATTAGCACTTGTTTGATAAACAGGTATTTTTTGTTTAAACAAGATGAACGTATATATCATTTTCTGTTGTTTAATATTGTATTGTATAATGGGCTGGTGTCCGCAACTCCACGTCAAGCGCGTATTTTGCGTAGCCAATCTACGTATGTATGTTTAAGACGCTGACAACACCTAAACCGCGGTCACTCAAATTCCATAGAAAAGAAAGAGAAGCGCGATGACACAACGCTTGTAATTTATTGCAAAATATGAAGTAATTATCTATTTACTCAAAATTGAGTTGAGTAATCAAAAATAAAAAACAACCAAGTTCTGCATTCAAATAAGATGGTCTTGTTATTAATTAAATACGTAACGTATGTTGATATTTGATAGAGATATTTTGGATTAGAACTCAAAGTAAGAGGTTAGTTTAACGTTAGTTTGTATCAAGATTTTGTTTTCAAAACGTGTTTTGGTAACAACCAAGTTCTGGGAAATATGGTCAAAATTAACATATATTTTTTCTGTTACCACAAACTATACAGATTTGGCAATTTTTTTTCTTAAGCGAAGCCTATTTTGGTCAATTGGGTCTTGTCAGCGCCTTAATAATACATTGTTCATAGTACATAGTTAATTAAAAAAACCGGCCAAGTGCGTGTCGGACCACGCACTTGGCCGGTTGAACAATGAAGGGTTCCGTAGTTGGGAAGTTGGTATGAATTTATCCCAAAAACAAACTTAACATTGTAGTTGAAAAACATGTTCTCCCATACATCAATATATGGCACGGTCAATTTTCCAACTGCAAATTTAAGTTGGTCGACTTATTACTCGTTAACTTGTAAAGCCCAACTTAGCTGTGATAGTTTTACTTTTAATTTTATTATACGTATGTACTACTACCATGATTTTTTCACATCTCCATAAACAACTATTTAGCTGGCAGGACACACACACACACACTTGACTCTAACAAAAAATTTGCACTTTAATGCTTAATATTACGCAAGCGGATCCTTGAATCGAAAAGTGGTGTTCAAAGACCCGCAATATTTTTGAATCGAGAAAAAAACCCTCCCCACATTACGTGCAAGGGAGGTAAGCTAAAAAAAACATTTTTAAGGTTTTATTTTAGCACCTTGTCGGCGTGATTAATGTGTATACCTATGCCAAATTACAGCTTTTTAGTAATAAGCGTCTCTGAGCTACAGTGGGGACAGTTAGACAGACAGACAGACGGACATGGCGAAACTATAAGGGTTCCTTGCTTACTACGGAACCCTAAAAAAGGCAATTTGGAATGATCCTTTTTTTTATTCTTTGTGTTTATTTTCGTATAAAGAATGATTCATGTGCAAATAAAGGCTCCTGCAGACTGGCGCGACAATTGTTGCCATAATTTCTGTGTCACGGCGCGACAGGTCGCCCCTGTGTCTAGTGTCGAGCGCCTTTTCATAGAGATTGTTCTACGGATATAATATCGCAGTATCGTGTCGGCCACAAGTCACGCTAGTCTGCACGAGCCTTAAAACTCTGTCTATGATCATACCGAAATAATGTAGTTTTTCATTTTAATTTTATAATTCATATTATAATACATTAACTATTAAATGATACTAAAAATGTGTCTTAATTGGCTGATTACTTTTCGAAAAACCGCGGTGAAATTTATGAATTTTTATGACAAATCAAAACTCAAAATCAAATTCAGCCTTACAAAACCCATTTTTTTGGTACAGATTACGCATAAACATTACTACGTAGATCCTACCAAATTTTTAAAAACTTCTGTCGTCTTGTTTTAGAGTTCTAAGGCCACCACCTTAGAACTCTACAACTAGCCGACGAAACGCTCCAACTTTAAATGTCCTGTAATTTTTTAAGGGTTGTACTACATATTGCAAGATCGGGCCAAAGTTCGGCTAATTTACTACTAAATATTAGTAGTACCCGCGTTTAAATATAAAACATAACTCCTCAATTCATACGGACACAAAACATCTGGCAATTTTCGTTTTTGATAAAAATAATCCTAATTTAAAGTTTAGATTTGGCCACACTATATATAATATAATAATAAGAATTCTTTAATTCAGATAACTAAGATCCAATGTGTTAGTAATTACAATAATGACTTACAACTATTGTTAGTAAAGTTACACGATATTGGTGATTCATTATGACATATTAATTTATCACCGCCCTCAACATCTTTTTTAAAATTGGAGAGGTAACATCCTCCCCTAACATTTTGAGGATGCTGTTGTTAGTTTCTCGTACTCTCTGCTCAGTAGAGATGCAGTTTTATTGCGAATCACCTCATGAAAGACATCGGTTCGATTCTGCACAAACGAATTGTGAATTCTGCAGCACTACAAAAACGAGGACTTCGCATCAGCATTCTAAAAATATTATAGGTATTATAACAGGATAGGATTTTTACAAATCTAATATTCTAATTGTTTTCTGGGTTCCTTAAGCAAAAAGAGAGTTCTAACTTATTTATAACAAAGTACTTTTGTGATTTACCTCAAGTTAATAAATCCTTTTATCAAACTCAACAAATCTATCAGACAAAGAATAGAACAATACACAGAAAAACCTGCCTCAAACTCGGATCAGCTATAAAGCCCGCGAGATAAAATATCGGCGCAGGATCGTGGCGAAACTCCCAACTTCCCCACATAAAGCTTTGGCTGAGCCAAAGTTTTTTTTACTTTCTTTATTCTCGATATAGTGGAAACCCGAGCTGGCGATAAACCTATGACACCAAAGCTACGAATAAAATCCAATTGTCTGTAATTTTTATCCATTCAGGTGAATTATTAAAGCTAACTTTGGGTGAACAAATTATATTTGAAACTACGAGAGCACCACAAAAATACAGGAAAGGTACTCTCAATAATGCTCGAACGAGCTTTTATTTCCTTTAAAACTCGTGTTGTGTTGACAGTGTTTGATAAATGCTGCAGCAGATTTCTTCTCACGTAATTTCGAATAAAAAGAGTAGGGGCGTGGCCAGGAGACGAGCGCAGCGTAATGCACATTAATGATCGATGAATATTATTTTCCTTGAAGTGTTGCGTCTCGTGCTTTACATTCATTACTTGAATTTACTTATGGTTTAAGTTCTTGTCGGCTCTTTGAATTACTATCAGCCTATTTTCAGCATTTTTTTACGTAACATCTTTTAATGAAAATGAGCAATGAAAATATCTTTATGTTTCACAATATTTGAAGAAAGTTTAGGCTTATCTTGGAAATATTAAATGCTAAGATGTTTCTGGTTCTAGGAAATTCGAAGACATGAGAAATCTACCAACTCCGACTGGGCCCACGTGGTGGGTTACGGCCCACTCCCTGTCACAGAGAGGAGGCCTGTGTCCCAGCAGTGGGAACATTATAGGCTGATTATGTAACATGTTTCTACTTAATATAGCACTTTCCCAACAAACCTCACGAGAGTTTAAATCTAATTTCCCTTTAAAACAGGAAGCAATAATAATTTCATGTACACGGAGCTAATCAAGAGCTTTTAAACATAAAAGTTAACAGGAAGTCTGTACAATAATAGGTATAAGATGTTTTCTCTCTCGTCGTTACCTAATGGGTATCTTGAAAAGGATATTTTCTTTAGACGGATCCTTTCAAACGTTGTTTTTGCTTTTCCCGCGTCGTCGCCTCGGTCCCGTAAATTGGCTTTCAAACAAATAGGTATAAACCAAATAATAAAATACGTTCCGCCGCACTGCTCAGTGCACACTGGAGGAAACGTTATAGCAAAGTGTGCGAGCGACGACTTGTGTTCAGATGGCGAATGCAATTTGCAAAGGGAAACTCTGCACGTGTAGGTATGCCTTTATAAAATAATCATTTACAGTTTATGCTTCTGTTTCCTTTTGCGTGGGAGGCTTAACGCCCACGTTCGTCTCTCAGTAGGCACTATGTATTGAGTTTTGCTCTTACTTCTCTAGACAGGATATTTTTTTATTCTTTCGCAGTTTCCGCTCTCGGGAGAGTGTTTTGATATTGATTTTAGACTTATGTTTTAAGATGAAGTTGTTAGTAAAAATATGGAAGTTACTTTAGCAGAAAAATATAAAATGTAGTTCTTAAGTACATGTACATAGGTACCTACCTAATACCGAAAAAAGTAGTTGCGAGGATATCGATTGATATTCTAAAATAACATTTAAAGTATAGCAAAATACTTCGTAACGCCAAGTATTTTGTAACACTTTATATTGATTTTCATTCACACACTGCAGAGCTGAAGGTCATAAAAAACATAAAATCTTGTTTAATGTCTTCAACATCAACATCTCTCAACCTATTATGAGTACATGAAGATTCGGATCTCGTCTCCACCCTCTATGAAACCCAGACGGTCATGTGAAGTTTAATCAACATCGTATTACACTCTAACTAACCTTCATATTGTAAAACGGCGCAATATGAGACCGACATCATTAGTGCATGCTACCATCGTGTACTCGTGTACTCGACAGCGTACAACGAGTACTATAGTTATACTTAGAACTAACAAGTCTTAAAGTATGAATGAGACAAGCTAATGAAGCTTGTAGCCTTCTTTTTGCCCACATGTTTAATAATTTAGTTAGAGAGTATATAGCGTTATCCCGTTCACCAATCAATCTGCCAAGCGTGGTAGTTACGGCTGTTGCCATCATAAAGTGGTTATATTTATACATTTTGTCGCTGCTGACTGATTGGCAGATGAAGTTACGGAAATAAAACTTGTTATCTAAAATATGAGCAGTCTGCGCTTCCATCAATTTTGCTTGCTTACAGATTCAATCCTTGTCAGTTTTCAAACCCAAGATACTTCAGCTGTGGCTAGTTCCTATTAACACTTTTAGTACAGCTGACAGTGTACTTAAGATACCAACGTCGACATTAGCGTGTCACATTAATACTCTGAGCGTAAAGCACTCTCTAGGCGACGCGGGTTCCGGACACCTCGCTCCTGCACTCTGTGCATTAGCCCAGCGTAGCCTAGCACAGCATTTTCTAGCACAGCCCAGCAAAATGCACTGACTTGTTTACTCGGTATTAGACGGAGACTCAAGTCCTACCTCCACTTTAAAGATATTACGGGTTTTAAGTAAACGTACAACGTGATTGAGTTTCTACTCCGAATTCGTTATGAGATTGAAGTGCTTTTTTAATCAGTTTATGCGCTGAATTTTGTAGTGTTTTGTTGCATTTTTATATGTAAGTACATAGTTGTTGTAAATATACTTGGCGAAATGTCGGTGTAATACTTAAATAGTCCCTCATCTCCGCCTAACCCTTCTGTGAAAACAAACGTGATGTTGTTTTATGCAGTTATAATATACTTTTAAACCTTTATAATTGTCGACCATAATAAGGAAAACTTTTTTACAAAGAAAACACAACTAACTGACTTCCAAACAAAAACACTACAATGTGAAAAATAACTTTAATATCAGATGTCGGTGGCAAAAAACGAAAATACAAAACCAAAGACACCGACTTCCGAAATTAAAGTTATTTTTTTTTTTAGTTGTGGTACCTCGATCCCACACAAAGTCGAATACCGAATACCTGCTATGTATAACAGTGATGGGATGGAGGAATTTATTATAACACCATCTTAGATCCATCTGTATAGTTATGTGAACGTTCAAAACTAGACTGTAACAACTTTATACCATGTTTAAAAAGTAAATATTCAAGTCGTATATAAAAAAAATTATCAATGTCAATGAGTATATAAGGGTCCAAAAATAAATAATCTTGGTCAGATCATTTGAGGACTATGTAAACTGGTGTCTAAAATGGTTTTTTGAGGAAAGAATCATACAGATTTGAGTGGACCTGTCCAGTCAGTGCACGCATTTGTCAGTAACCGAGAAGCTCAATTCAGAACTTGAGGAGCTCAACAACTCGACGAACAAAACCAAAGAAAGGACATTTGGGTAGACCGCATAAAGTACTCAAACTGCCAGATTATCATTAAAACTAACCGAGAAAAAGATTTAAAAAAATATATGATCCACATAGTCCTCCAGACATGTCAATAAAAATAAAAATGTCAATATTAAGGCAAATAAAGAGGTTATCTTAAAAAATAATTGGTGATCTGGTTCTAGAAAGAGACTTGACGTTTATCCACCTTGATTGATTGATTAAACACAAAATACCGCTTGTTTCTGTTACACATGACGCAAGACTTACTTCCACTACTAATTTGATGGATTATTTTTACCGTTATTCTTCTTCTTGGCCGAGGCCCTCGCAACATAGGCAACAGGAAGGAATACGGGTGGGTTTTAGTCAGTAAGAGTCTGACACACCCTCCCGCTCCGCCCAGAGCGGGAGAAGTTATTTGATGATTTCCCACCCTAAAAAAAAAAAAAGGCGGAGTCGTCTATGAATCTACCTAATCTAATCTAACTTGTTTTGGCCAACCCGGGTCTGCTGTTATTCTAATACTCTGTGTATGAGATCATTCCTTTATCATCTCGACAGTATCATTCGTTATCTTTGCAAAACAATATTCTTTTCTTACGTTGAGAAAAAGGGGGACCTCATTGTAATGACACTTCGCATCGATTTGGCTCTTCACCAACGAAGTACTGAAACTAATTATTTTGAGTTTCTCAGTATTGTTTGATTTCAGCAGCGGTTTATTTTATCAATATATTAGTTGCTCACGACTTGGTAATTGGTACCTCATCGGTTGCGTCATTCTCGTGTTGATTATGATGCAGGGATGCTTGCTTATTTTCAAGTCAGTTAGTGTTCTTATTATCTGTACCTACTTATTTAAGCGGAAATTGGAAATAATAGAATGTCGTAGATAGGTAGGTACTTAAAATTTTCTTTATTAATTATTTCAATTTATAATCACATTTTTTTAACTAAGTACATAGGAATATATTATTATATTAATTAAAAATAAATCTCAAAATAACAACATAGTTTGGCATACAGGTAATGTTTCAAATGTTAAAATTTCTTTTAAAACCAACAATATTTAATATTTCGAGATCTAATAAATAAACATTTTGCTATTTTGAACTAAGTTAAAGAGATCAAAACTTGAATCAGGTAACGATAATAATATAACTAATTTGGTACAGTGGTATTAAATAGTGACGATAGAAAAATAGCATTGTTTTGGACGAAACACGAACATAATAATTTAAACTACGGGCGAAATAATTAGATAAGCCGAAATCCCACGAATAAGACTATCCCATCCCTATACCACGTAAAAAGTTTATATAAATGTTGATGACGCAGGTAAATTGGCTGCGTCAAGCGGTGTCGACTGCCGAGTGTAGTGCTGTGTCGGATTGAGCTAGCAATGCTGAATTGCTGACGCGTTCGTTATCAGCATTCATTAGGGGTAAATGTTCCGTAACTGGCAACGCTGCGCTATGCGCGCTACGTCAAACTCTGCTAATGGGAATATTTGCTTCGCTTGTGGATTCACTCGCGTATATTCCGTGAATTGTTAACGTTGATTTTCATTTTTCGTACAATTTGCAGAAATATTATGTGCAATATACAGAAATCAAAGGTTTGAAGAGGAATGAGAGAGTTCATTTTACACTTCAAATGTATGATTTTTGGAAAAAATCTTTAACTTATTTTTATTATTTTAAAAAGTAGTATGTTGTGGTGTCTGGAATACAATAACTAAACTGAGAACCCTTATAAACCCTGTGCTTATAGCTGTAGCTCTGCATAGACACATTTATTAAATTTGTCTAGTCTTTTTTATGTGTGTCATTACTCATTATAGAGTTTGGCACACGTAAAACGGAGCACGCGCGTGGCCTGACTCCACCGAAACATGTTATTTGACGCTGCTTGTGTGACGTGCGGTATAGTTTTATGCGCCCACTAAGTACTTAGCTTTGTGTACTTAGCTGCACACAAAGGAAATATTGCTAATCAGAGCACCGCTAGGTTGCACCTTGCCGGTAGAAACCACGTTACGGAACATTTTTACAACCTATCTATACACAGCATTCAAGTTACAATTTGTAATAAGCATAATTAAATTTAAAATATTAGATACCGTCTTTGTAAATAGATAGATCACCTCAATAGATATGTTCCATAAAAATACACCTTTCTCTGTTATCACAGCCCTTAATTTAGCAAGTTATCTTTTAGTACCATTAAATAACAAAATTTAAACTATAAATCAGATACAACTATAGACTTCGTAAGTACTTAATAAGTGCAGGACCGCGGACCGTGGCTATGACCCGAGACCACGAGGCAGAGCCACCTCCGCGCCACGGGCAACGGATCCCGAAAATTAATTAAATATTTAACCAAATTAAGAAAAATATCAAAGGTAACATAGCATTTTTTGAGCTTGGCTCTCTTGTCCTAACTTTTGCTAGAATTTTAACCATATAAATTTAAAAAATGTTTCTAAAAAGTCTTACTGTACTTTCAATGGTCCAACTTGTGGATACAAATTGCCTAAAATCTTGATGTGGTTAGCATTTTTAATTACGAATGTGTTATTGAGCAATTTCTTGTACAACGTATTAATATGTATGATTACAAGAGTGGGCATACAGTATACACAGGTTGGATTCACACATGCCATACATTAATGTTGAGGCTCTCTCGGGGGCGAACTTGACCTTTTTACTTACAACTAGTTTTAACGTACTAAGCAGCGAGTCATCATGATAACTGACACATAAAGTGATAGAACTGGTCAAAGTTCACGGGCTCCATGGCGACCTCGTGGTCTGACTTGTCCAGGAGTTCAGGATTCCTCTTCAGGAAGTTCCTGACCCAGTCTTCGCCTGCCATTCTGGTGTTGACATCAAATGGATGATTTAGATTGTTGTCTTCTGCGTATTGGAAGGCTAGTTCTCGAATATCTCGCCTGGAGACTCCCATAAAATACTTCTCCATACTTTTTATGTACCCAACCAGGTCTTTTTCTTGACTATCTGTGAACACCCGCCGGTAGTGGCCCATTAAAGGTTTGGGGTCGTCAGGTTGCTGGTATCTTATCTTGCTAGCGCGTCTCTGCAGGGTTGAGCGAGGTATGTGGAAGGTCCTGGCGGCCAGCTTGTACCCCATTTTACCTGACACCACTGCTGCGACGGCCTTGGCCATGTCGTCTTCGTTCCAGGACTGGCGTCCACTCATTCTTTCGTATCTTCTGACCATTGCACTCTGAAAAACAATAAGAAAAATATAAACTAAATGGCATTAACATGAAGATATCTTTAATTGACAAGAACGAGTCTTGACACATATTGTAGTCAAAACAATCTTAACAAATCACAGTATTATTTGCGTAGCGAAGATGTTTAATTTGATGAATAATAATTGAGATAGAGACCTATTAATAGATCTTGTGTTTCCAAATAATGTTTAATTACGTAGGCAAATATGTCAGAATTAAAAAGGTAGGTTAGTAACGAATGAGGTTTAATTTCGATGGTCGAGCATGTTTGAACGTTGAGCGAAGGGTAACCGCAGCCTTACCGGTTTTGTGGACCACGATCAATGCCAACTCGAGGTGAAAAAAATATGTCTAAAGACGTTCTAGAAGGTAACGTTGAATAAATATTATCATTGAAATCTCGAGGTAGTACCAGCATCGCGTCGCTTTTTTTCGAAGTTACAGGTCGATTTACTTAATCAATTATGATGAAGTACCTACATTCGCATTTCAATGTGTCTAACCATTTTAAAAGGTAGGTACCTAAATAGTTTACTTAGGTCTTATTTATTTCAACGTGCAATAAACGCATTGCAATATTTGGGGTACAATATGACGAGGTGGTCGAGCAAGGCCCCGGAAATCAGGCAGGACAAGTTTTTAAGAAAAGTGGTTCACGAAACTTGGACACTTTCAATTTCGAGATCACCTTTACTTTTAATGTACAGTTACTCCGTTATATTTTTATGGAGAAGTGTGTTAAGTGCGATGTTGCAAAGTGACTTAATAGTTCTGTAAGAATAGAGCTAATCGCACACGTGATGTTTATAAGCACCGAGCCCCTTGAAGAGTATCGCCTCTACAGTACAATACAGTTTGTAACTCCGCCGAGCTGATAGCGAACAACACACGATAAAGTATGGCGTGTTTTTCCGACGCGATAACTCGGGAACATTGAGGCCCCTTGCCAACGCGTGTTAATACCGCAATCTCACTTAATTACCTACCCATTTATATGAACGAGTATGTCCACAAGCTAACCGCGTCTCTGGTGCACTAAATACTTTTATTATTATAGTCGTTTCATCGCCACTGGCGTGTCACATTGACAGATCAAAAACGGGAAATACCTCTCGTCAGTAGTCGACCGTCCTTGAATGACCGCGTCATATTTTTTATCTGTCAAAAAAAGAAACACGTCGTCAGCAGTCAGCTGTTTGTGTTAGTTCCATAGCGCGTCTATCAACATGTTGTCGCACCGAGATAATAACCACAATCCGTTCTCATCTATTGGTAACACATTCATTGCCCGTTTCGTTTGAGAGTTTCCGTTTCTGAGTCTGTACGGCAAGCAATGGAATACGCTCCGCGTCTACCGACCAAGATATTGCGATAGTACCGACGGAAATCGTAGTAGCGGCGCGAGTACGGCGTGAGTCGAGGTTACTCTGACGCGTGACTTGCAAGGTCCCCGCTGCATTGCACGATGCGCCAAGGTTGGCTCGCTTCTCTGTACCGATATAACCTAGGCCTCATTAATAACTAAATTCAATAAAAATAAAATAGAAATAAAAAAGAATGCAGTCGTTAAATAGTTAATATACCCTAGCGCAGTAGGCCGAAGTGAAATCTGCATCGGATGTTATCGCGTTGCATCGTTGCAGTTAGACAATAGCTTTCAACACATATGTAACATAAATATAATAAGGTCGCCAGTGAGTACTTACAGTGAGCGTGTGGTTCAGGATCGCGTAGGCAACCGGGAGGGGGAGGTGGAGGCGAGCAGGCGGCAGGCGGCAGCGGCGCGGCGGCTGGTGGCGCGGAGTCAGGCTCGGCAGGTGGCGTGCGAGCGGGCTGACGGCGCGCGCGACACTGGCGCGGGGCCCGTCTTGCCCCGCCGGCGGCCCTGGCGCGCTGACGTCACCTGGCCCAGGGCCCGACTGCGACGACTATTTTTGTCCGCAACTAATTATCTAGATCCTGCCTTTGTCCGGCCGTGTAACACTGACGAGGAAACCTGGTTTTATCTTTAAAACCTGTTATGTATACATATCTTGTAGCTAATTATTGAATACGTCACTCGTGTCAATCGTTCATTTATTTATTTGTCAGCGCGCCGACGGCGTAGCGTAATGTTAATAGGTACTGTGAGTCATTATACTCGAAATTAAATAAATTACTTCATGACAATGTACCTAATATTTACAATAAAGCAAAGAAGTACATACTTACTAATTACACCGGTAAGTGCAGCTTATTGTAAAATGAATGATATAATCGATTTAATATGGATTAGCTAACGACAGTCAGACCGAGAATAAATAATAAACTGTCCTATTTTATCACTAGTTCATGGATGTGAATAACTGTTGTGAGTACTATGTCTAGTATCTAATTA
This sequence comes from Atethmia centrago, assembly GCA_905333075.3. NCBI lineage: Eukaryota > Metazoa > Arthropoda > Insecta > Lepidoptera > Noctuidae > Atethmia > Atethmia centrago. Next base: position 8,102,265 of record HG995375.1, read on the forward strand.
GAATATCTAAGCATTAAAGTTCACAGCAGTACTTATAAAGTTGATAAGTTTTGATAGTTGCAATTTATCCAAATATGGAAAGTTTTCACAAATCTCTGTTTCGCTTTTCATTATACAGCTGAATGAGAGAGAATTTCGTGACATTCCCTGCGACATCGTAATATTTACCTTTTAAAGCACTTATATAGCACTTTACTGTTTTTTTCTTCGGATAGGTAGTTGAATAGTAGCCAAAACGTTAGCGTGTGTAACAAAGGAGAAATTCCCCGGAGATAAAACTGCGGCCAACATTTAATGAGTCATCCCGGTCTGTACCGCGTTGGAAGTCTCCCGGGTGTGGCTAAATAGGACGAACTATGCACGACACCGTCATAACTGAATACGAACTTTACGTCCACGTTTATGATAATGCCATATGTACACACGGCTACATATCAAGCTATACATTCCCAATATAAGCTGACCTCTCATTGTAAGGAAATCCTATACAATGCGAAATCAGCTTATACTGGCAATGTACAGCTTGATATGTAACAGTGTGTACCTGTTAGCTATACTTTTGGCTACACATTTTGTACTGGCCAGTTTCAGCCTAGGTCTTTTTATAGTATTAAATGCAAGGCTGCATTATGAACACGTTACATCTGTCCCAAAACCAGATGTATCTTACTTTTCAGATGTCTCATGCTTATATATGAGAATTAGAAATGTTTAACGATACCCCAAAGATTTTCTATAGACGTAAAAAACTGCAATAAATAGTCAATGTTCACGCGAGTGAGAGTCATTCAATTTGATGGATCATGCGAGACTGCCATCTAAATTATATCAATGAAGTATAATGTAACTGGAAATATTTACACCAGGCTGACTTTTACTTTGCCATATTCATTGTTCCCAATGTCCATATTATTATATTTCGTGTGTGCAGTATTTGTAGTTATTTTTAAGGTTTCACCTTTAAGGGGACTGCAGGACCTAAACGCAAATTTTGTAAGTTTTATAATGCCGAAAAGTGTATGATCAACGGCAGTAAACAAAATCAGAAAAATACATGATATTCTTCAGGATATATGCTAGGTAGATAGTGTGTTGAAAACATCATACAACTAATATGATACGATAGAAAAAAAATACGAAAATACCTCTAAAAATGTATTTTAACAATTAAAAACCATACTAATATATAATATAATAATGCAATTATTCTGTCAGATTTTTCTTCATTTTTTTTATCCAATCAATAGATCTGTTGTAAATAGATAATTGCTTCATATTTTGTAATAAATTACCGGCATTGTGTCATCGCGCTTCTCTTTCTTTTCTATGCAGTCCGACAGTGACCGCTATTTAGCTGTTGTCATCCTCTCTGGTCACAGTAAACACAACCAAAAATGTATGGAGAATTAAGTTAGAAACGGTTTTAACAACCGACTGCTTGGTAAAACAGGTAATGTCCATAATGTCCGGATAATGTCAATAACGCCCGTGCCATTTCCCCATGAAATACACGCCTAGAAAGTTTTCAACCGATACCTACTTCATTTTACTAGCATGATGTTTTTATGTCTCTTGTAATAATTGTCCTACTCGTCGGTTATACTCAACCATAAATTACCATAATCTGTTCAAACGTCAAAGTACCAATAAATCTGGTTATTTATGCGCAGAGTGTCACTGTAGCAACTTTACGTACATTTTAATAGTCTTAGTGAAACAGTTTAACTCAATTTATCGGTAAATAAAATGAGTTAGAAAAGAAAGGAAACAATGACTCTATCGAATTAAGTTTATCGAATATTGAGACCGGTTGCGATCTATGCAGTAAGTACATCGGTTCATTTTGTAAATGGGTAATAAAATAATCATATAATCAGCCTATAATGTTCCCACTGCTGGGACACAAGCTTCTTCTCTGTGAGAGGGAGTGGGCTGTAATCCACCACGCGGACCCCAGTGCGTATTGGTAGATGTCACATATGTCTTCGAATGTTTGGTTCTAGGACATGCCGGTTTCCTCACGATGTTTTCCTTCACCGTTTTGAAAGCAGTGGTGATGAAATAATTTACACAAAGTAAAGCGCCTGTCTGGGTTCGAACATACGATCTACTGTAGATCGTATGTTCGAACAAAGTCTACAATTCGTAAGCCGTTACCACTGGGCCACCACTGCTCTTCATAAAATTATCACATATCATTAATTATAGTTGCTAGTATTGTAACCTATCTGAGTTAATCGAGTCGTTAACTTTTATTTGTTAGTTGTTACGTTTGGGTCATCTTCCTTTGCATGGAATCTCTCTTAAATCTCTTGAAAAATTGATAAGAATGACTGCAAGAACCCTTCACAAAGGTTAATCATTTGTGAAGCTTCTTCCATTCATACATATAGATCAAGAAGATGGTCATCATCACCAATGTGAATAATAGGAACGACAGACAGTACTATAAACTATAGGTAGGTACCTTCGGGCTTCCATGAGGGAAGTGCACGTATAGGTATGTATAATCAACACTTTCCTCAATGTTCTTTCGCTCCATCAAAGTTCCATTTCTACATTTAACCAGGATACGACATTCGAGGTAATAATGTGTGATGACTGATTGTAGGCTGACGTCATCACCCGAACCATACCCGTTTTCCTTGTATCCATCCGGGAGATTAAATAATTATACTGTATAATTAAAATATTGTTTTTTTTTTAATAATTACGTCTATAATCATTGCTTTTCTAGTTTTGTTGACAATTTTTTTGTTAAAGGCTCGTGCAGACTAGCGTGATATCGCCTCAGTCTGGTGGAGCCTTTAGAGGGATATTATAAATATGACAATAATTATGGATAAATACTTAATTGGGTACTTAATAACAACAATTTAAAGAAGTCTCCTTTGTTTTAGAAACAATGTGTTCTACAAACTTTTATTTTAAGGGTCGGGTAATCGCCATTGACCTTGGCCATACAAATACGCGTCGCGCTCACGCCGCGCCACCCGTTTTGTTTCATAGGGAATATTATTTTTAGTAACTACCATATGAATATTTGAAAAAATATCACATAGATTATAAAATAGTCTGTTCATAAAAAAAAAACATGAAAATATCCTAAGTAGTTTGAAAGTAATATACCTAGTGTTATATGCTTTTTTTGGGGTGGGAAATCATCTCATCAATTAACTTCTCCTGCTCTGGGCGGAGCGGAAGGGAGTGTCAGACTATTACTGACTTTTACTGACCCACCCGTATTCCTTCCGTTGCCTGTGTTGCCAGGGGCCTCGATTACCCTTTTGTACCTTCCCGCGACCCCGGCAGTGTTTTATGCTTAGGGTAGACACTATTTCCTGAATTGATTTCATAAAATATTTTGCTATAATACTTAAATATTTACATACAGAATTGATGTGTAAGCATTCTAGTTTAACATAGACTTTTTGCATAACTTACTTGCGTTATATGTATTAAGTCGTAATAACAGATTTAAAAGTCACTAAAATCATATGATTTTAGTTATCTGCGCTTTAAATAAACTAGTGAGTAAATATAATTAATTCTTGCCGAATTGACACTTGTCCGACTCGCACTTATTTCGTGATTATTGAATATATTTATATAGATAACTTTAATGTTTTATGTATTATGTATTTATTGTATCGGTATATGTAAATGGTACACCACAGACTACCTGCAGTATTGCCTTCCCCCTCAATCCATCCAAAGGTTGTCTTAAAAGATCGCTTTTAGCGACAAGACCGCCCAGTGTGTCACCCTATTTCTACATTTATATCTGTAATTTTCATGGTGTACATAATAAAGAGTACCGTCAACTGTGGCATCTTTATTTTCCACGAGCAACATTACCCATGAGTGCTGTACTTAAATATCTAATAAAAATAACTGGTGGCCCAGTGGTAACGGCCGCGACTTACGAGTTGTAGGTCGTGGGTTTGAACCGAGGCAGGCGCTTTACTTTGTGTAAATTATTTCATCACCACTGCTCTCAAAACGGTGAAGGAAAACATCTTGAGCCAAAAATTCGAAGACATGTGACATCTACCAACCCGGACTGGGCCAGCGTGGTGGGTTACGGCCCACTCCCTCTCACAAAGAGGAGGCCTGTGTCCCAGCAGTGGGAACATTATGGGCTGATTATGCTAGTCAAAGTCTGTTACAAATAGTCGATTTTTCTAGTTTTGGTTCGTTTTGATATTAAATGGCGGCAACAGATTTTTTGGAATCGAGATATATTTAAGTACAGTACTCTTGGGTAAAGTTGCTCTCGGAAAGTAAAGATGCCACAGTTGACTGTGTTCTATCTATCTAACAAAACTAATGGCTTTTTATATTTTTTTGTTTACAAAATATGTTGTAACTTGTATCTAATTAATTTGACACCAGACAAACTGGCTACTATTAATTAAGTATACAAAATATTCAATTAATTAGAAAGAATGCAGCAAGAGGAGTATGGCTACGTTAGGATCGTAGCAGGTGGCGTTCTGGGTTGTCTGCCTACCCCCATGGGAAAAAGGCGTGAGTTTATGTATATGTATGACTACTTATGTATTAACTATTTATCAACAAAAACCTCAGATCTTGATAGAGATTTCAGAACTGTATTTCATACGATGCACATGTTACGTACCGTCAGTGTCAGTTGTCCTCTTAATTAATTGTTTGATTGCATCTGTTGCGAGCGTCAACTGTTGTTCACATCAGCTATTTATATACTAAAATATACCTACCACGTGAAGCTTCGTCTAAGAATAGACCTCTGCTAAAGAATCGGTAAAAAGGTGGCTAAAGAGTTGCATCAAATGAATGGAAAATATTGCATTTCCTCATAAGGCGCAGATATATGACTTTAGAGACTTTTAAATCTATTATTACGCGTTCATGTAATGCAAGTAAGTAATGTAAAAAATGTATGTTGAACTAGAACGCAAACATATGAATTCTATTTGTGAATATTTAAGTATTGTAGTAAAACCCTTTATGAAATAAATTCAGGAAGTAATATCTACTCAAAGCATAAAAAACGATATTAATCTCAAACTACTAAAGATATTTTCATGTTTTTTTTTGTATGAACAGACTATTTTATTATCTCTGTGTAATTCTATTTGTGGTTTTTTTCAAATATTCATATTTTTGTTACTAAAAATAAATACTCCATAAGAAACCGAACGGAGGCGCGGCGTCAGCGCAACGCGCATTTTTATGGGCAAGGTCAACGGCGATTACCCGACCCTTATAGCGTTTGCTGCCTAAGAAACTGATGAACAGTCACACAATAACGGCTGTCCAAATAGAGAGCGTTTTTTTGACACCTAAATATATATACTAATATGACAAAACAGCTCTTCAAGACGATTGCCAAACGAAAATGTAGACATGTATTAAAAGTCCATATGAAGTTGTCATTCGATCATATTTGCATAATCACCTGTCATACCAACACCTCATGATAATAACCAGATATGTACTTAATTCTTATGTTTGTCCCCTAATCTGATGACCAATGTAAACAGATATTTATTAATTTAATAAGTAGGTTATCAGAATCCTTCATCATCCAAAAATCATGGCGTATGATACTTACCTTTTTAAGTCATATAAGTATACATATCATACTTATGTAGATAGTGAATCTACGTACTGACACGTTTTGGCGAGTGTGTGTAGATAAGATAAATTAAATATATCTGTCGCATTTCTTTATAGTGTTGTTATTGTCAGCGCTGATATGACACGAGTACCGCGAGTAGTGAGTGATAAGTAGTACCTAAGTCTTACACACACATAGGTACGTTCAACTTGGATTTTGTTGACTTGGATTCTCCGTAGACGACTGAGGTCATTAAATGTAGGTACCTACTAATATTAAGTGACTTAGGTACCTTTACGGATCGGTGATTTCTTGCTCAAGATTCACTTTTATTTACCTTTTTCTACCAATTATGCAGAAGGATTTAGGCTACTTACGTCTTTGTTCAAAATGAAGACAGGCACACGAATAGCTTGTATTATGTAAAAGTTAAGATTGCTGACACCTAAAACTACAAGGTATTCGTTATAGGCACCGTTTAAAGGGCTGGGTGGTAATAACGTGTTGCTTATAAAGACAGCAACAAGTTCAAGTGGTAACAGGTTGGTCGCCTTCCCTCGACGTCCACTTTCGTATCGTGGGAAGATTACCGGCTGGTGCTCAGGCTCACAGTTCGCTTAGAAAAACAACCACTTTCCTTTACCAGCAGCATTGTGGAAATTGTGGCAAGTTCTGTAGGACAATTATGTAAGTAAAATATATTTAATGGAAGCTACTTTGCGTATTAATTTTCTTCTATTTTAATAAAAGTCTAAGCCTATTCCTATTAAGCCTAGTCTAAGCCGATTTGTTTTCAAACTTTGTCTAAAGCACGATGACTTTAACTGATAAACATAAAAATGTTTGTCTCAAAGTCAGCAATGCAGTCTAATAACGTGTCAATTATAATAATCTTATCACAATATAGGCATTGGACGGTGCATTGTGACTCATTCTTGATTTTCGCTGTTTTATTGTAATTAATAAAGGTCACTTACACGACTATAGCACAGCAGTGGCAACGGCCGAGACTTACGAGTTGTAGGTCGTAGATTCGAAACCTGACAGGCGCTTTACTTTGTGTAAATTATTTCATCACCACTGCTCTCAAAACGGTGAAGGAAAACATCGTGAGAAAACCGGCATGCCTTAGAACCAAAAATTCGAAGACATGTGACATCTACCAACCAGCACTGGGCCCGCGTGGTGGGCCCACTCCCTCTCACAGAGAGGATTCTTGTGTCCCAGCAGTGGGAACATTGTAGGCTGATTATGTACACGACTATAAAGTCCCCGTATTTTATTTAGTCACTTACATGACTAAATAAAATACGGGGTTTAAACACTGTTTTTTTCTATAAATGGTAAACTCCGTATTTTATTTATTAAAACTGTATGAACAAGTATACAAATACTTATTTACTTATTTTCCACCAGTCAACCTTAGATTTCCTGCCCCCAAACAAAAATACGAACTATATTTTCCTTACGCAAAACTTTCCTAAGCTAAACTTACGACGCGCGACGACGACGTAACAAATTCTCCCGTTTGATCAACTTACTACTGATACGACTAAATCCAATTTTCCAATTTACTAGTAAGTAGAGCCGCAATTTGGCGTTCTTGTTGGTTTTTGGGTTTAGTACGAAACGTAGTTCCCGTAACATGATTGAGTTTCCGATACGGATGAGATTAGAAAGGCCATTTGTGTTAAATAATAGTTTAGTAACTTATCAAGGAAGTTTAGCCCGGAACGTTTAAAACTTGGTCTTTATGTGTGTGTGTGTATATATGTGTGTGTTTATGTGAGCGTGTGTTTAAAACTCAATCTTTGATACCAATGAAAAATATTAAGAGGATTCACGGTCTGAAACCGCCAACACACCAACAGTATAGTTTTTGCCAGGATCCCAAGTGTGGATTTCTGTGAAAAATAAAAAGCAACATAACTATAGTTTTATCTTTTATTTACACAGATAATATACGTTATATATGTTCTATAACCTTAGCGGCTTCAGCTGAAAAACGCCTTCTTTCAGCAAAGTCAATAGTTCGTCGTTTTTATTGTCAACAAAAATTTAACAATAGTTTTGTTAGTCTATTTACTTTTTAGTAACCTGCACGATTGTCACGATTTCGCTGAAAAAACTTGAATCTGCTTTGTCTTCAGTCTTGGTTCTTCTTCAATGTTCATCTTGTTGGAATAGTTAGTAGTGAATATTTACAATTTACCGACGGCCGATGCACGATGTGATGAATGTAATGACTGGAAAAAACATCAATGTGGTTAGAACATGCCGTTGTCATATATCTAGTACCTATAGAGAAGGGAATACACAAAATAAGAGCTGTCTATCCATTTATCCCACGAAAGGAGGTTCTCAAGGTTCTCAAGGTTATTCATCGTTGCAGGGGACTACTCTCTAAGTCCGTCTACGAAGATACTAATTGATCCGTCAAAACAAGTGACAAATTCAAATTATCGACCAGACACAAACACATTGCGAGTAGGGACAACTGTCTAATCGTGTTGTCATTCATTCTTAGTTCGGGCTGTGAAGTAATCTTATGTCCGTAGGTGATACGGAGTAGGCCGTAGCTTCGGCCGAAACTACGGATTTAGTGCTTAGAGAGTAGGCCCCCAGATGAGACTTGAAACTGGTGGGTAAAAAAGGTTCCATTTAGTTTGTGACCAACGGAATTTGATTAATCCTACGCAACATTGTTTTTGTTTAAACAGTTGGCGTTATACCTAAATAAAAAAAGAATAACTCCAGTACGTTCGTAATGCTAGTAATGTTTTATGTGTTTACCAATGTTTATGCTTCGGGATTTCCCAACTCGTTCCGGACTCAAACGGACAATCCCGAAGCACTCACATGGGTAAAAACATAAACATTTATTTGTTTGTAGGTGACACAATCTATTTGTAGGTATCTGTGTGTCTCACGAAATACATTTTATATACGAAATCCTTTAAAAGTGTATTTGTTACTTGGTCCTTCTTTCACACAGCTACGGAGCAATGGAGTGACGTGATTTTTGACAAAGGTACCTAGAGATAGGTAGTTTAACCCTTTGACCATCGAAAAAGCAAAAACGTGCCCTCGGCGCCAAGCTACGAATTATTCCTTAAAATCTGTCATGCAGTCGTGACCGTGGCGTGCTGGGCACATTTTGGTTTGTCATTTATACATGACTGTGGCGGTCAAAAGGTTAAGGACCAAAGAGTGGTTGTCCGTATAAGAAATATAAAAAAAACAATAAATCTAAATGTAAATAAACAATAGTAAATAATGTCAGGCGATCGATTGGATATCGTTCTGATCAGATGAAAAGGGTACCAGGGTCCAAGCACGGGGTTGCACAATGCTACAAGATTGTATTGTGATTGCACTTTGGTCACGTACGGTACGTGACTCCACAGTATCTTTGTATGTAGTTACCAATTACTGACACAGAATTATATAGCCTCTCCGTGGATAATGCAGTTCAACACCAATTACCTACTTTGTGTCCACAAATTAAAAATAGTACCTACCTACAAAAAAGCATTTGTGGAAAGCATAAAGACACATTTTTTTCCTTATATTTTTACAAATAAGCGTGGAGCGTAATGTCAATAATTATATCGTTTATTTTGGTACCGTTTTCCGGTTACTGATAGAACGCTGGGATTTTTGGTATAGTAAGTAAAACAAGAATCGTTTTCTAAAGAAACTGAAAGTTTTCATTTCACATAATCAGCCTATAATGTTCCCACTGCTGGGACACAAGCCTCCTCTCTGTGAGAGGGAGTGGACTCAAATCCACCACGAGGGCCCAGTGCGGGTTAGTAGATGTCACATGTCTTCAAATGTTTGGTTCTAGGACATGCACGTTTCCTCACGATATTTTCCTTCGCCGTTTTGAGAGCAGTGGTGATGAAATAATTTACTCAAAGTAAAGCGCCTGTCTGGGTTCGAACCTACGACCTATAACTCGTAACTCACTGGGCCACTACTGCTCAATGTGGAGAAGGACTTAGCTGCGTTGAATGAGATAACGCAGACTTTATTATTCGGAAAACACATGCGTCTTTTCCTTCCAGTACCTCAATTGTTGTTTTTTCTAGTCCTTTTAACTCAGAAAGCAAAAGTAAAGAATGTTACCCGAAAGGTTGACGAGTATTTAAAGATATTTCGCCTTGACTGGTGCTGATTGATTACTTGGCCAAAACGTTCAAAAGAGTTAACAATTAAAACCACCGGTATCTTCATTATCTTTTCGAGTCTAAACTAATTGTTTTAACGACGCTTGTTGTTGTCAAGGTGTGAAGGTGTATTATTTAAACATTTATTGATAGTGTTAACAACACTAGTTACTCTTTGAGTTGTGTTCAGGAGTGCTGAGGGAACTCCTATCGAATCTCCGTGGAGTAGACGAGATTTAGGTAAGGCGACTTACATATTGAAGTAATTACCACTAGCCTCCTTTAAGCCCTTCACAACTGTACTTATCTGTTAGTGGTCTATGAGAAAGTCCACACTAAGAAGCGGAAATATACCTACCTAGTCAAAATTAAACAAGTTCATCATCATCATCTGCCTAGCCTTTTCCTAACGAAGCAGTAGCTCGCGAAGGAGGAGGCGGAACGGGTGAGGGAGAGGCAAAATGCGCGCCTTCACGTCCCTAGCCGTCACAAAAGACGCCTTGGGCGTCGAGAATCCCAGGCCGATTCCCAGCCACCGCAGGCACGGGCTTGCGGACGGTGAGCAATGGGTAGCTCGCCGTCCGATAAACACCAGGCCCGGGTCGACGGCGCGTTGTGTTCCACGCGCGCCTCAAAGAGATGTCAGCACAAGTGTAGGGGTCCGCTAGGGCCGATGCCTGCCGGGGTTGCGGGAAAGTGCGAAAAGGCTACTGTGGCCTCTGGCAACACTGGCAACGGAAGAAACACGGGTTGGTTTTAGTCAGTAAGAGTCTGACATACCCTCTCGCTCCGTCCAGAGCGGGAGAAGTTATTTGATAATTTCCCACCCAAAACAGTAAAAACTATTACTGAAATACGTTGGGGCCGGATGGGGTCGGGGAGAATTGGAACAAGTCATTACCTAGTACATGCTTAAGAGACAATCCGTTGTATATAAGTATCATTTTCTTATGGTACTAAGATGTGAATCGCTCGTAAATGTACCTGGATCCTTGGAACACGTATTTTCTTATACTAAATGATGAATGCATGTACTTCATGGACATGTACTGGCGACAATCAGTACAGGCGAAAGGACTGCAAACACATTTGTCTTTACACACTGCGCGACCTCGGAACATAAACGCGAAACATGTGCACGCATTTCTTATCGACGTATCGAAATGTCACTATGCAATCATTTAAATTATTAATGCTACAAGCCAATAACATAATTTGGTTCGCCCCTATAAACAACACCTTGTTAATTTTCAACGGTGAAGATCTCCCAACGACTGCTACAAAAGTTTGCGGACGGAAAAAATGGCTTCATGTTCAGCAATTCTTGACAGTTTGAGCAGCATTGAGGATGTAGCTGTCCGTTCTATTCATATAAAGCTCCTGGAACATGGAATTTGTGCTCGTACCAAATAATTTTGCCCTAAAGTTAAAGTGCCGCCCATCAAATGTAATGATTGTGTTGTTAAACCTTTCGATCAAAATAATGCTTACTTTGAATTTTTACAACAATGAATATGTAATTAGTATTGACCTAAAAACGTCGCCGAGTTAAATTGCTGTGGCATCAAATTGCTCTGAAATGATATCATAATACCAATCAATAGGTATAGCCGATGACAAATGTTTAAAAGGAATCTCGGGTAAGTCGTGGAAAATCTGTTTACTCAGCTCTAAGGAAAGAAGGTCTGAGATCATTTCGATACGACCCACTTATAAAAGACGGACAAGTCGTACTTGGGTTTAAGACAAAAAGTAGTCCAAAAAGGGAATTTAAAGTGGCATATAAGATATGCGATGTATGTCATTGGGATTTTCCATTGAGAATTTGTCAGTAACGATAAATAATTTTATTTCTGTAAGTTGGTAGGTTTGTACAAACACTTTTACATACATACGTACATACATATAAATAAATAAATAAATAATAAATAATAAAAATGTTTATTTTTCTTCCACAAATAACACCTATTAACTTAAAACTTACAAATGGAAAAAAAAAATATTATTATGCTGTAAGACAATGTACATTTGTGGGAGACTGGTGCCTAAACTAAAACTGCATTCTTCCCATGGGGGTAGGCAGAAACTATAGGACGCCACCTGCTACGCTCCCTTACATACTTCTTTTGCTTCGTTTACGTTCATAGATTTGGTCATACACGCACGCCGGTTGCGAATACTACGCACCTGACCTTTTTGAAGAACATCACCACTGAGGTCACTATATGGCTTTCTGGGGCGTTTCCACTCACATCTGCCTTGTACATACCTTTTGTTAGTCGCCTTTCATTTATCCTCTCAACATGAGCAAACCATCTAAGCTTACTCTTTTAAATTTTTGTCACTACATTTAAACCGCACCGTTTGCCTTATCACATCATTTTCAGCATATCATTTATAGTCACACCACACATGCTTCGCCTTTTCACATTTACACGGCAACCATATTGTAAAAACTAGATGAGGTCGGCGTTTTTTCCTATCTGACTACTCCGAGAAGAGTCTCTTTTAAAGTCCAGACATAATCTTGATCAGATCATGTAAAGACCACATATATTGGTGTCTGAAATGGTCTTTTGAGGAAAGAACCATACAGATTGAGTGGACCTGTCCAGTCAGTGCACGCATTTGTCAGCATTCGTGCAGCTCAAATCAGAACTTAAGGAGCTCAACGATTTGACGAACAATACCAAAGAAAAGCCATTTAAGTAGACCACATAAATTACTGAAACTGCCAGATTATCAGTAAAACTAACTGAGAAAAATAAAAATATGACCCACATAGTCCTTTCCTCACATATTAAGTCACGTAACTCAATAAAAGTGCCAATATTAATTCCAAAACACGTAATATAAAATAGTTTGTTGCTTGGGGGTCATCAACATGTATGAATGCTTTATTGTGATCTTTCGAATTTGGTCGGATGACCAGTAGGTAATCTAGGTGTTGTTTTGATTTTTTGTTTATATCTACTTTAATACGAGACATTAGAAGCTGAAATTTTCAGGATATATATTTCACTAAACGCTCAAATTTTCGGTTCGCGTCTCCGGCATGTTGGCGTCACCGACATGCTAATGTGTCGTGTTGCGTCAGATTGGCGCCGCGCAGCGGCCTGTGTGCATTTATACGCTTATATATAGTATAAACACATACATACATTGTACCTATATACTCGACTATATCATTTGCTGTTCAAAGTTTTAAGTTTTCGCTTCTGTCGACAGTGACCCCATGATTGCCTATTTTTCAGTATATTATTTTTTCTAAAACTACACATTTACAGCAGATTGAGCTCTAATTATTCGTTGATTTCAATTAATTCTAGAAGAGATTTTCTTGCTGGAGTAACGGACACAAATTTATCCCTCAGTGATTGCCTACAACTTAGGTTAATTGCTCGAATGGCTCATTCCTGCACCACAAATATTCCCCACAGCAAAATGCCGTACGACATTACACTATGGAAATAACGAAAGTATCCTAATCGAGCTGTTTCTACATCAGTCTAATGACGGATTTTATAGACCGCGTAGGCTGCAGTACCAGATCAAGATCTCAATTTGTGCCCGGCTGATGGAAATAGGCTTGCACTCTTTTGCAAGTCTTGTAAAAGTCAGCTATTAGACTCTTAGAGTCCTAACATAACTGGCGAAATGTATGTGGTAATGGCGAAATGTGTGGGTGTATCATCAGCAGCTAGATACCCAGGTAACTAATGTTATACACATTAGTGTATAACATTAGTTAACTGGGTATCTAGTTAGATACAGGGTACAGGGGTAGGCAAACATGTAACTAAAAGCAGTTGCTTTTAGTTACATGTTTGCCTACTCCTTTGGGGAATACAACCGTGATGTAATGTTATATAATAAGCCATTATTTTATTATTGTTGTAATTTAGTCTTCTCCACTCGAGGAACCAAGTTTGGATTTTGCTTTGTTGCTGTAGTATAAAACCCGTTTCATGAGAACGTATTTTTTGTCCTATGTTAATGTATAAGTATACAAGTAAATAGTCTCTATAGAGTAGGTCATAGTCACGTTGGAACTGCGTAATTGTTTTTGGGGTTCGCTTTGGGAGTAGATAACCTGCGTAGATAACGTCAATTGTTTGAAAAATATACGTTCCAACTGAGAAATGAACACTAGATATAAATACGAATACTAACCGACGAAGAAAAGGTGGACGTTCTCAAGTCGATCATCGAGTATTCGTCGATTATTATTAGTCGATGATTATTTAGTTTATATTTTTTTTATATGAGTCCTGGAACCGTGGAAGTTCCAGGTTTTTACCTATATTAGAAGTCAGGCAATAGACTTAGCTAACTGTAGGATATAAGAAACAATTTAGGCAGAATGGTAGCTAGACATGCAATATGTTGGAATGTAATTGTGAATACTTAATTGAAACGAAAATAAATGATTGGTAAGACACTGATGAAAGCGTGGATGAAAGATTGGGAAGGTTGTCAGCCACATGAAAATTACCGTGTTTCTATGTCGATTGTGCGAAAACTTAACAAACCAGAACAATGCAAACGGCAGAAGATTACGCACAATTAATTTATATGCGTACATAATAAAGTGTATTCTATCTATCTATTACCAGTGTACTTTTTAGCTTGTGCTGGGCCTGGGTTCCATTCCGAGGTCGGGCAAAGTGTTATTAGGTTTTTTCATTAGGAATTTCTTAGTAACAGCCCGGAATTTGGAAGTTAGCGATTTGATACGTTCGTGCCTCGGAAAGCACGTTACGTACGTACACCGTTGGTCCAGCGCCTCATGTCTCTCTGGTCCAGCGCCTGATCACTCCCCGGTCGTGTCAAATTGCCATCCCATCGAACTATGAGAGTGAGGGAAGAGAGAGTGCACCTGTCTTCACACACACTTGTGCGCTATAATATCTCCCGCGCCGAAGGCTGGTCTCCGCTGAGATCGGCATGTCCGAAATTCGGTCTGGACTTCTGGAGGACTATCATATTTTTCCATTACTTTTAGCTTATGCTGAAAAAAATATTTTCTTTCTTTACCAAGACCATAATATTTTTTATTCATAATCACAACAGGCTGAAACAAATTATTATAATTTTTGTAGATGAGGATGTAGAAAAAAAATCACTGTAACGTATTGAAGGGCAGGTATTTCGGCGATGACTATTTTGTATGAGAATACATAATATTCATCGCCGAAATACCTGCCCTTCAATACGTCATAATAGTTTTTTTTGGTGATTAACAACCAGTACCTAGTGTTTTGTTATGACGAGTTGTTTTGTACGATCGAATTCAGTCGCATGCAAATTGAGTAGAATTGTGTAAATTATGCAATTCTGCACATAATAGCAAAACAATGAAACACTGACCTAGATTGTGTTGTCTTTGAAAATTTGAACGTGTACACATTTTACGTAGATTATGCCTGATTAGAAATTGGAGGTAGGCGGAGTAATATTCGATTGCAATTTCGGTGCGTGTTCTTGTTCATGACGGAGTAATTTACACCATACCATATTTTCTAGTAGGACTGCTATCAATATCCTATAATAAATTGTTACACAAACCTTAGATTCTAGTAAAACATTATTTAAAATTGTAATAGTGTACCTAAACAATGATAATTTTGGTAGGCCATTTGTGCCGATTCCCTTGTTCACAAACTAAACTAAATTTAAGTTCAGTGCGTCTTTTTCTTTCTATTTCATTAAGAAAAGGACAGAAGATAAATTTTAGTTTAGTCCTGTCAAATTAATCAGCGCCTGTCACTACTCTGTATAAGTTTAGACGTGATTAAAAACTTGCCTACTAAAATTACGTCAATTTACGTCAAGCGCTGATTAACTTGACAGGACTAAACTAAAATGTATCTTCTGTCCTTTTCTTAATGAAATAGAAGGAAAAAGATGCACTGAACTTAATTTTAGTTTAGTTTGTGAACAAGGGAATCGGTGCCATTGACAATATAACAAAAAAAAAAATTGATAAGAAGATGGACTGCTTTAGTGAGAGAGTCCTGTGTCCGTCCAGTAGTGCAATGGAATAATGTCTCCTAAAGTCGAATGATTAATTCACTGGATATGAAACAATGAAACAACACCTGAAAATATATGAATAAAGTATACACACATACACAGAGGTACAACATCTCACAATATTAAGCCAATAGAGGATAAAGAAAAAGCTGGTGACTTTCTCGCGCAACGCATCAGCATTGCAATTCAGCGAGGAAATGCCGCCAGCATCCTCGGTACAATGTTTCGAGGGCCTTATTTAGGTTTAACTTAGTTTTAATTTAATATAGTTAATGTTAATAACCATCTTGTAATCTTATAAATAAACGATATCTCGGTCAGATCATGTGATAGCCATTATAACAAATCATCAAACACAGAATATGTGACAAAATGAGTGAAAAATACAATCTAAGCATTCTTCTTGATTCTTCTGCTTCTGATCTTGTGTATCTTCTTTCTTCTGTTGCACGACGAATGAGGCCTCTCTTGGCATTCACCGCGTGCCTTATGATATATAATTAACACATAATGGCGACACAGTGAACGCGAGGAGGAGGACTGCTTATCTTCTTATATTTTTCTTTCTTCAAATATCTTCAAGACCTCTAATTGCTTTAAGTGATTACTTAGTGTTTACTGGATCGATTGATCCAGTAAACAATCATGAAAATAGGTAAATCAAATGAAAACTTTACATTGAGATGCCTATAGGTTTTTGTAGACAAGATGTAATGGCAATGTGACACATTGCTATTATATTTCAAGAAGGCGTCTAAAAATTATACATCTTAAAATCTGACAACTGTTTCTAACTGTAAGAAAATACATATAAAATAGGCACATTCATTACCTACACAAAAATTATTTACATAACGTGAATAGTTTTCAGTTGTAGGTATAAGCCTGTATTAAGAAATACCTACCTTCTGCAACACAGAACCAGCAGGGTAATTGCTTAACACAATTACAGTAGCAATGGCTTTTATTTTGACAGTTCAATAACATACATTGCGTTATTTACGTTGTTGAGTAGACACATTTTGTCATTTCGAACATATAAAGCAATGGATTAGCAATAACATTCAACATCATTCAGAATGTGATTGAAAGTGTTTTTTGCGTAAAACACTTTAGGGTGCAAAACATTTTATATTTTCTTCACATTCAGATATCATAATAAAATAATAATTAATAAATAATAATAATAGCATGTTTGAGTTGTATCGTATGACCTTAGCCTTGACCTTTTACCTTAACGACATCCCCTCCGCTTCGAACTTATTAAACATCCCACAGAAGTAACGTGTGTGTGGAGGGTTTCATAAATCTGGGCCAATAAGTGGGGGCGGGGGTTTGATGAAGTGAACAAATATGATGTAAATATAAACAAATTACTAGCTACATTAGTTCCACTTCAAATGATACGAATCTTGGAACAATTGGAATGAGTACAAGCCCGTTCATATTTTTTGTTAAAAGCCAAAAGAGCGGAGCATAGTTTCGATATCTTTTTTTAGACTATCTCTAGAGAATAATGACTACAATACGTGGACACTCAAACATAAAATACAGTACCTGAATAGTTTTAATTGTTATTACAAAAGTTTTCATACACTTCAATCTTCGTTATATTCTTAGATACATTAGAAAACTATTTTTGATACAAATTTTCGATTCAGTCTCTCCAGTGTGCAGCTCCAAAAAGAGATACTTAGTTGTGGTTGCATTTCGTGCGCCATGGCAACACGCATAGATCGAGGGTGCAGGGATGCAGCTGGCAGCCCCTTTGTCACGCCGAGAGGGGTGCGTCACGCGAGCAGCCCAATGTCCCAGGCTATTACACTAGATGCAATTATTGTCTGCATTCATAGTAACCAGTTCCTAACTAGAACGCATAGTGTAATTATCTAGATACGAGTGCGGAGGATATCCCGTAAGTGGATACATAAGTGCTGTTAAAGACACTGAAAAGAAGAAACAGAAAATTTATAAAATTTGTGATATTCGTTAATTATGAAAGTAACCGTTTTTTGTAGAAACGAAGAAATCGAAAAAGAAATACAATAATGATATCATTACGCATAAAGACAAATATTGCTAGCACAAAACTAGTAGGCATTAAACAAGTGTAGATGAAATAAGTCAATGAAATGTTCCAAATCCATCCTAATATGAAACAACGTTAAAACTTCAGTTACAAAATATTGTGGACGACAACCTACACGTAAAAAAAAATTAACACTCCTTTAAGGTTAATCACGCTAACAACAAAATATATAAAAAACATGTAATAAATAATAATGTGTAATGTAATGTAAATGACTAAACTATTAAACATGTAATGAAAATGACTAAAATATTAAAAATGTAATGTAAATGACTAATATATTAAAAATGTAATGTAAATGACTAAAATATTAAAAATGTAATGTAAATGATAAAATATTAAAAATGTAATGTAAATGATAAAATATTAAAAATGTAATGTAAATAACTATAAGAATATAAATAATTTTACTCCATAATTTCGTCATTATAAAAAACTTCAGAACTAAACCAATAGTTAACATTTGCACTAAAGTTAACACCGTATGGGAACCATTGTATCTCTAAGGACTAGCACACAAAAATAGCACGCACGTTAAATTGTGATAGCATTCGTGCCATGAATCACATATCGATCGGCTGATAACATCTCAACTTGCAGGTCGTTCACTTTACTGTTGTAAGTATATAATAACCTAAAGGTATTTCATTCAGAAGAAATAAATAACGTAACTTGTTAACAAAAGCCAGTAGATAGAAGAAAATGGGAAAATGAGAGGAAGTAACGCGTGAATGAATTGAAAAAGATTATGGTGTTGCGGACGGTGAAGAAAAACAATCGTTGAAGGAAATCTTCGTAAGGAAACCTGGGGGGCAACTACCGCCTCTTATGGCAGTATTATTTTAAATATTGCTTCACAGTGGGAAATAGATGGAGCTATATCTCCTGTATAGCTTCATCTCATTCTCACACTGATGTAATATTAAAATAATACTGCTATAAGAAGCCGTGGTTGCCCCTGGACTTATCCTGAGTAATATTATAAACTATAACTAATATTATTTATTATTGTATGCCTACTAGGCAGGGCATAATGGATCTGTAATTTACCTAACATCTGCCCGTATAATCTACTCGTATGTACAATAAAAAGATTTGATTTGTTTTGAAATGCGAAAGTGAGTTGGTTTGATTGTTACTCATTCACGCCAAAATGGCTGAATGGATTTAGATGAAAATTGGCACACGGGTAGAACATGACCTGGGTTAGGACATAGGGTACTTTTTATCCCGGTAGTACGTTCCCGGGGGATAATTTCCGATCACCACGCGGGTCAAGCCGCGGGCAAAATAGTATAGTTAATATAAGTATGAAATCGCCGACCCGTTTTGAGCAAGCGTATAGTGATCAAGCTCGTGCCTTATCTGCAGGAGAAGAGGCCTTTGCCCTGCAATGGGACATTAATAGGCTGGTATTATGGTGGAACTATTAAACCACAGTGTCATAATCCCGACCAAATTTTCCTGTCAGATAAATGAGGAACCAGAGGTATCTTAAGTAAAGACAATGATAATAACGGTAATTTTCACACCATTTTTGCGACGTTTTTATCGTTGTCTGTTCCTGTTTTAACTTAGCTAGCTGAAGGTTACAAATGACGTATCAATTGCCCGTTGAAAGACATCATAACATATAATTTCACCGCATCGAGTACCGTTTCAATATGCTAACACGAACTTACCGCGTTAACGTTGACGTCATCACAAGATTGACTTTCAAGACTGAATTCTGATTGATTTTTTAGGTTCATGAATGTTGTAGCACTTACTTTGAATATACCGGACAAAGGAAATTATGAATTTTTCATAAATGTGAAATTGAGAGTTGGGGTAAGACTGGTATGAAAGAATATTTGATGCATGTAAATTTAAAATTATACTTGTGTGACTGTCAGAACATTGAACATTGAACATTTCCCGCACTAGGTAATGTTACACTATGAAGAACCAGAAATAACTAAACTAACAAGTAAAGGATTATATAAACGTCAAACTAACCAACTAGGTTATATTAAACAAATGTGGCTCCAAAAAATACACTTGAAGAAGCCAAAAACATTGAGCACAAATGTAGACTGTGGGCTATTAGGCTAGCTAATAAAAGAAGGTGGAGTGAAAGTGGTTACGGATGAGTACGGCTTAACTGGTGGTGCCAACCGCGGCCCGACTCACGCCTGGCCAGCGACGTCATCCGAAAGCGAACCAATACGAGCTCGCACATCAATCACTTGGGAGGCCTTGAATTGGTTTGTTTCTGTAAATGTATACAGTGTTGATTGGTGGGAATAGAATCCGACTTGGGAAATGCACGAATGATGACGAGTGATGGGACAATATCGATAGAAATGGCAATTTAGAAGAGATTTCTGGCTTCTGTTCTGTGTCATATTTTTTATCCGACTGCCCCAGAAGGAGGGTAATGTTTTTCGAAAGTATGTATGTATGTCTATTTCTTTGGCACGCTCTGTAGCCTAAACGGCTTGATGGATTTTAACATAAGAAGTGTCGTTAGATTCGTCTTCATTGTGGGAGTGACATAGGCTATATAATATAAATTGCGTCTGCAAGTACAAAAAAAGGAGTGGATTTTTTTTTAATTAATTGCAACAATATTGGTATCAAATAAAAGCTAGTAATGAGTCAATTCCATATATATATTAATAAAACAAAAAAGCTTGAAATAAAACAAATTATTTAAAAAAAAACAATAGATAGAATAATATAGATAGAGTTTTGGTATCGCAGGCACAAACCAATAACCTTAAATATGGTGTAACTTTTGTTTGTCCCCGCCAGCGATACCAACATTGTTTTTCTTTTTTCAGGTATGTATGTGTTTTTGCAGTCGGTTTTTTTTTGTTAAATATGAGAATAAGAAGAGAGTTCAATTCATAGAGTAGGTACCTAATTTTGAATGAAGTGACTAGACAATATAGGTAGTAGTCAAAACAACAATCACAAATGGTTGTACCCGATGTAAGAGAAAACTCAATTTATTTTTCAACATTAAAACAGCACCCTTCAACCATAAAAACTCGAGAAAGGTGGGCGGTATCACGCGTAACTGTACTAATAGTAGAGGTTTTGATTGATCGGCGTTCCCCTACGGAAAGCGGTCGCGGTGGTCGGTGGTCGGCCTAAGTAATGGCACTGCACTCTCCATGGTGAAGGAAACTAAACATTGGACAACCTGCCACCCCCTACCACCTGCTACCGGAATTATTCATAAAACGCTTACACATTTTGTACAGTAAGAAAACAGGCTATTGTGGTTTTTTTTTTTTTTTGATATGGTCTTATTTGCCGATGTCCTTGTGGACTCTATCTACTTCATCTGGCTTCGGTGGGGCCAGAAGGGCCTCTCACCTAGCAAACAAAATGGAAAATTTAGGTAGTACAGCTAAGGGCGTCCCATAGTGGGACTCGAACCTAGGCTGTGGCTATTGTGGTTATGTGATTAAGTTTTTTATATCGTACATGAGAGAGGTCACCAGTTCCAGAATGAGAATAATAGGAGAATTGAAATAGGTAAACAATATCAACAAAGGTCAAAAATATTAACATCGAAATCCGTAATTTTTCGAATGCAACTTCAGCTGGCAGGGGTGTGGAGATGGGTGCACACAAAGAAAGTTCTATGGCCCCTATGGAGTTGATTCGAGAGGGCCATAGAGCTCTCTCTGTGGCTTCAGACGGCTGGGCATGACAGTGATGATAATGTGCAGCTCCACCCAAATTCTCACTTACGGGATACCTTCCGCATTACATACAACGCACGGAAGATATCCAGAAGTGCAGTCAAAAATCCTGAAAGAAAATACACACTGTTTGTGAAAGATGAAATTCAGATAACATTTTGTTAAGTTGTAATTAAATAATGCCATCAGCGAATGGTGCCTGATTAACTAAATAAAACATCTTTAAATAAAATTATCTTTCGATTTCACATAGGTATATTCATAAAACAGTAAAGGACAATGATCTATGTAGCACCGAACAGGGAAGGTACGTCGCGACGTCATCGCAAGCGGAAGTGTTGGAGGGGCTTCCGTCTCACGACCCTCACTGCGTCTGTTAAATGACACGGCTATATAATCACCACTCAGCGCCGACGCCTTATTTACGTATGGCCGCATAGCCACTAAATTGACGGGGAAATAGCCTGTGAAAATTGTAGCCGTCAATTGTAACCACGGAATTCTTTAAGACTTCTTTATTTTCTATGCAATTTTTTTTGTTAAAGTTTGGCGTTGAATGTTGAAGTTTTTTTAGGTCTAAATGGGGTAGTTGTGTGTTTTAATTTGGTTGGTGAGTTAGTTTTGTTTACGGTTTTACTCACCTGTTTTTTTCGGGTTTGCTCAATAACTTTCGATGTCGAAAGGAGCCCTAACTCCCATGAGCTTATTGAGGAGATTATTCACGTTTTATAAATACATATTCCACGATACACACAGTCAACGGAAAACATTTGTTGGGCTTCAATTGAGTTTTCAATTGGTGTAGGTCGAAAATACTGTCTACCTATAAATTTTAAATGTCTCATTCATTAGAAACAAGAAGAAATACGCTACAAATTTATATTTTATTGAAGTAAGCGACATTGAACCGATGTCGTCCGAAGGGACTTAACTACTGAATGATTAATAAACTAGTGATAGCTGAATGTTTCAATTACGTAACAATCGCATCGTGTCATCCTTGAATATCCATTAACCGATTAAAATTTGTACTCACTGTACTCTAACATTGAAAGGTAGAGTTCAACGTCCCCGGCGCCACGCGACTTCACCCCTTCGCTCCCAAACCGTTATTATTAAAGTAAAAAAGTTGCTCTAAAGTGTGCTAAGGTCGTCCGGTTTAAAAAAAGGAAGGGTTCTATACAATTTCGTATTTAAAAAAATTGGTGGGATGTATTTTATTGGGTGGCAATCTGATATGAGGGTTCTTTTCAATAGAGGGTGTATCTGGACCTTTTTTGGGGATGAAGTAATTAATATTTGAAACTAATAGGAGGATGGAGCTGAGTTTAGGGACAGATGACCGGTTGATAAATGTGATAGACGAGTCTTTGTGTATTGTAAGTTCGTTTGGATGTAATGATGACGGGCAATGAAGCCAAATAAGAGCAATGTTAGGAATGAACGCTTTTCGTCGAGTCATGTGTCATGAGTTCATGACAAAGTTATGATATTTTTAGAACATTCAATGTTAATATTTTTCAAGTGTAAGGTCAATATTTATGAAGTCTTGTCAAGCGGTCTGTCTCTGATCTCAGTATATTATTTTCAACGGAGGTGTATCTGAGTACCAGTTAAATGTGATGCATGATAAAAGAAAATCTTTTAACTTGGATAAGAAAAATAGTTTGACTGCTGTTTGACTCATTGTCAATATTGGCGTGATGATGTTCCAGTCCGAAATTAGTCACACACATTCGAAACACGTGAGTTAAAACCGTGAACAAAAATAAGACTTTTATCGAAGATTTTCTTTTCTTTCTGTCAGTTTAACAGCTTTAACGTTACAAAGAAAGCTTTAGGATTAATAAATATGCAACTATATTTACACATGGTGGACCTTGGTCATTATACTCCTGATCTGTGTTTTGATTATACTGATAAAAAGACAATCGTGTCACTTTCGGTCGCTAGGAGACTATTTTCATAAACACATACGGGGGAATTCCTTTGCCGTGTTCGTGGCAAGCCTTCCTATAGAGTAACACTACCAACCCCTCCAGTTTCGTAGTAATGCTTATACATAAAAGTAATCACGTTAACGACTATAATATCATATTTAGTTTAATTGAAAGAGTTGCGAAGAATATTATCGTCATATGCTGACACATCTAACTTTGTTCATCTTTGGTAGGTATAGTTACAAAAGTTGTTAATTTTTTTTTAAGAACTATTTCTAAAACACTAAACATGCAATACCACATATAATTTCGCAACGAGCAATAACAGCGAAGACATAAGCATAACAAAAATTGACTACGAATTTCGAAAATAACTTTTGTAGTCTAAAAATGTAACTGTTGTAGGTACGCAATATGAATAACTAACATACCAGTCTCACCACAGTCACCATATTGGCTCCATTCGAGTTGCCAAAAGAGCATGGAGCATGAGAATTGATCGTAGTGTTTGAAGGCTCAAACACTACGATCAATTCTCATGCTCCGTTTACCTAAACCTATTCAGTAAGTAGAATAGCTGACACGACTTATTATGGCTTCTTTATTGTCCGATATAAACTCGAGACAAGTACACATAAAACCGAGTATACTTACCTTAAAAGAAAGGTTAACCCGTATTATAAAATTGCCGAAATAAATACTATCGCTATTCAAATAATATTTAACTTTCTAAAACTTTTGAACCATACCACGAAACAAGTTAGTAGGGTCTCCAAACTTTCCAAAACTGGTCTCTGGCCTATTCTAATGCTAGTCGTGAAATTTGGACAGCAGGGGAGCAGGGGACCGTGGGAGATGGGGCCCTGTCATAATTTCCAGAGCGAGCCACCCCGCGCAGCTGTCGCGAGAACTTTCGGATTCGATGGATCGATTGTTTGATTCACGACTTTCATTGTTCCTATTCGATTGTTTGCCGATCCGAGACTTTTTGTGACCGACTTGTGTGAGCGAGTATCAAGCATTATTATTAACTACGACAGAACCGTTAATGGGCGTCGTTACGGCTCCCCATGTCGAGCCGAAGTGTGAAATTATAGCTTTGATTGAATTTGGAAGTAGTCACGTGAGCGTATCGATTTACGACTAAACTATTGGAACGTTCGTTCCATATTTCATCCGTTCGTTCCGAATTTGAAAAGTTAAAGTTTGATGTTTTAAAAAAAATGATTATTACTGAGTCAGGTCAGTTCTTTTTATTCCATTATATGAATTGCATAGACGTTGTAAAATAATAATTACGAGCCATTTACATCAGAACCGGTTGAAGGATTACATGCATCACAGGCCGGTTGCATATGTCTATAACACAATAGCTATGTTTTAATGCACTCTATTAAATATGCAGATAGGTTACGCGTGCGAATAATGCATGAGAGTTTTAATCCTAGACAAAGCGGGATGGATTAATCATCCAAAATATGGGGTGTTTTTTAGCCGACCGTTGTGTTATTGAACTATAGTGTAGGGGTCGTTGTACGCAGCTGCGCGGGCGCGGATCAAATTGATAGGTCCGTGCATATGTCGCGCGCAGGCGCGTGCGACGCTGCGTCACGCAACGTGCCGGCTGCACGGTGTTGCAATGTTTTAGTTTACCGATCTCATGAATATTGCAAGTTTTGATATGAATTTTGTATGATAATATTGTGATTATTACGTTAACTGACATGTCTGTCATTTAAGTTGGGTGTGTAAAGCTTGTTTTAATCGTTCCCTAATATAATATTTACAAAAGCGGGCCGTCACTGCTTAAAAATACAAGTTTTTTTTGCTGATAATACGAATCAAATATACCCCGGGAGCTAGTTTCTCAAAATAATATTTCATCAATTTAGAATATTTCGAAGAATTAATTACATCTTTTGTTGTACGAGTATGTTTTAAAATAAACTTCGCTAGCATTATTTGATTGTATCTAAAGTTTGAAGTATATAAAGTCTTTTTCGGGATTTTATCAGTTATGTCTAGCCAATAATATAAGTTATTTCAGTGAATTAGTTTAAGTTGGTCAAGTAAGCAAATTCTTTATGTAAGTCTAGGTACGAGTATAAGTTTACGATCCCGTGAACGACCACTCTTTTCAGCTCTAAGACTACTTATTCTAAAAACCTGAGACAAATTGAATGTAACTAGTGTCAAGCAGGTGCCAGACGAGCTTTGAAACTAAGTTTCAATCTGAGTCAACCGGTATGGAATTAACAGCAGTTAAAGTGCAAACGGGGTGGTATCTAATCGAGTGTGTTCGGTGATAGATAAGTGATGATAACGCTGATAAGGCGGGCACCCCTCAGTGGACACTATCGTGTGTCTAGGTACATACTATCGATCGCTTTGTAATAGGTACCTACGCTCATCAGCTGTCGTTGTTTTCGATATTTGATTTCAGTTTGATATAAAACTTTATCCTTTTATAGTATTTTGTGTAAGTGCGCAGACGCACGCTTCAAGGCTCCTGCATACTGAGGCGATATCGCGGCCGCAACACGCATATTGCTGCCTGTCGCGCCCGCGATATCGCCTCAGTATGCAGGAGCCGTCAAACAATAAGATATAGGTAAGTAATCGTTTTTTTTTAAATAAAGTCTTTTTAAGGCTTTTAGCGTGTAAATAAATAAGTAAGTTTACAATATTGAAATACGTAGCGATAAACATGATTTGTTTCAACAAAACGTGCTTCGCAATTAATGTTTTTGTAGATTGGCTTTACCTATATAATATTTAACTCTAAGATTTATATCGTTTCTATTAACTCACAAATTGTATTTATTAGCTCATTTAGATGTAGGTATAATGAATGTAATTAGTTGTAAGAAATTGAATTGTAATGTTTAAAATGGTTTTGTTTTTTGGACCGAAAATACTGCATTTCGCCTAAAATCTAAATGCTATCCTAGCTAATACTAATATTGTAAATGCAAAAGTGAGTTTGTTTGTTTGTCACACTTTCGCGCTAAAACGGCTGAACCTATTTGGAGGAAATTTGGCACATGAGTAAACCACATATGGCATGACCTGGATACTTTTATCCCGATGTTCCAGGATCGAGACTTGTACGGGTAATTCCGCCAGGCGCAGCTAGTATATAATAATACTAATATGATAGATTAACTCTCATTTTGATAACAGGAATTTTAATATATGTGTGATCTTGAAATATTGTCTTTTTCTTTTCAATATTGAAAATAATTGATGTTCCTTCTTTGTTAAATGCGACTGGTACAATTTTCCTACAATCTCGTAGACTGAAAATACCTGCCCCTACCTTTTAAATCTATCTATTTCTACAAGGAAATAACATGACGAGTCATCGATAACTATACTATCTAGCACCAATATCGATAAAGCGTCAGTTAATCGATAGTGTCGTCCTTCTAGTACCGAATGTAATAATTAAGTACTATGATGTGTGCATCGTTTGTTCGACGCGGTCTCGAATTTATTGAGTTAAATACTTTGTTAACGAATATAGAATACCTAAAAATATTTTTCCGCCATATGCATATAGACATAATAAAATAAATACCGATGACAGATATATTTGTAACCTTTAAAGGTTTAAGCAAGTATAGTAAATGTGCACAGTGTAATATTAGTGCCATGAGTATTGTCCATATCGTTTTTTTATTCAGGCATTTGTTGTTCCGATTTTCTGTATCGAAGAAGTGTGCCAAAGCTTAGGCTTTTTCAAAGTTGTTTCTTTTTAATATAAAATTATTTTTTTTTTACCATATGAACCAATTGTTGCTATCTTTGAAGGCATCCTAACAAAAGATTTTCCATTGCTTAAATTTTTTTTTTCAAAGGTTTTTATTACATTTCTTACAGGTGTTCAATGTTAATTTAAGTTTTACTTACAACTGCTTGCTTTTAAGAATTTTAAAAAGTATGGTGATGAGTCTTTATCACACAGGAACAATTTTAAAATTGATTGCGAATAATTAAGTCAAATAAAAAAAAGCCAACATTTATTTTTTATTAAAGTTACCATAATTTATTGTACCAATTAGATATTTATGTTAATTTTATTTTATTATGTTAATTATTGTGATACATTGCACCGGTGGGCAATCTCGAGCGCGATCTAGGCGGCTACGCCGGGCGGCGGCGGGCGGGTGTCTACGGCGCCGATATCGTAGCGACTGCTACGGTCTACGCGGCTACGCGCTACGAGCACACATTATCGATATTATTTCCTAGCGTAATTTATTGCCCTTTACGCTCGTGGGCACGCATTATCAATGATAAGTAGAGTTATCAAGTTTCCGATTAAAATATTCGTTTTGTTAAAAAAAAAAAACAGTTTTTTAGTAATCGCTATTTGCAGCCGAGCGAAATGAGACTTTTGTTTTTTGTTCGTATCCTTCGTCAATTTTGCAGCTAACGACAATTTTTACTTCCGTGTATAATGAATTTACGACCAATTAAAGTAATTCCATCAGATAAGAAAGTTTGTATACATTCAGAAATGACGGTGGAATTAAAATGTAATTTAATGTAATTGCGTATTGGCTTTTTATGGGCGGTTAATGACATTTTCATATACCTTGACGTAAAAAGCTGGTGTAATAAAATACAGTAGCAACGCTGCTAAACTTTACGTTTAGTATAAAATGCGTTGTTCGTATCGTAACTCGGATACGCCGGGGATAGGGGTGGTTCGCGAGGGAGCCGGCGCGGTGGTGTGAGGGGGGGATGTAAGGAGGCTGGCACAGCGCCAGCCGACAAGGTGAAGTGGCGGCGCCAGTGAAAGTCCTCGCCCTCAGTTACAACCATCTCAAACCCTCCCGACATCTCGCCGACCCTACTTCTATAAGTAAGCCTACAGAGAAGGGTTCCGCTTTGCGGACAGCATAGATTATAGCGAGAAATTCTCTAGAGATGTGCGTAGCTATTTCCCAACTAAGTTAGGATCGGCTTCCAGTCTAATCGGAAACATTGTCTAGAGATATAAAAGGGATAAAAAGATGTGTGTGTACTAGCGTGATGTTAGAAATAGAAGCGCAGCTTCAGAATTTTGTGATGAGTTAGAACGAGACAGAGAGATTAAACCTGTGAATGTTACCGAGAAGGAAAGAACAGCGTGAGCGTTATATTTATAACATAATAAGAATGCAATCGCTCGCGCTGCTCATCATTATTTTAACTGGCACAACGGATAATGCAGAAAACCAATCTTCAGCTGCATTTGAATAGACAGGAACTCAACCCCTATAGAGTGAAAAATATCCTTGGACAACGTTGAAAGTCTAGAAAAGTAAGGAAAAATCCAACGAAGCATGAAGAAATGTGAGATAAATTGAGAGGTTGCCCCTCCTTGAAGATTCGTCTCCAGCCTCCCATATGGATGAAGAGCTACGTCATCGACGATTCGAGATAAAGACTATGGTAATAATACAACATTAAGGTACGACATCAACTCTGAATTTTAATTACTTGTCATATGACCTTAATGATTACAAAGATGATTGAATTTTGAAATTATTTATTTATATATACTTTATTGTACACCAGACATTACAAAAAGAAAAAAAAAAGTTAAAAAGAAGATATGAGGGAAGTAATAAGTTTGATGAATATTTCTCATAATTGCAGCAATCGTTTACGATTTAATTAAAATTCAGATAAACGTAGAACATTTAAAGCAGACGTTCTCCAAGACATGCGACACAGAAAGCAAAGTGACGGTCCGTTTAATAACAACGAGTTTAGACCGAAGGGCCTGAACTATCTTGTGTACTTCCGGGGATGATCTAATTTGACGGAAGTAAAAAAAAATAATGCTAATAAAGTATAAAGTGTAAAAAAATTGATGATTACATTTTTTTTTAATTCGAGGCAGGAACCGTTGAACGAAGCCTAATTTAAACTTTATTGCTTTAAACTCTTATCAATGTACGCCGGTAGGTTTTCACTTCTAATTTATTCGGGTCACGGAAACTAAGTGTAGGAGAAATTTAACAGAGGCACATTTAATTTAAAAAACGCGTAAATTTGTGTGTAGGCTTGAATGCGTGGCGGTGCTTCATGCGACATACCTTGTGTTGAGGCAGCGGCGGCGGCGGCTCGGGAGCGACGCGGCAGCGGCACGGTTCACTCACTGCACGACTGACACTCGCGGAGCGCGCGCGATAGGTACGTTACGTGCAAACACCAAAAGCAAAATGGACATACCTGAGGGTGGCGGCTGGCACGGGGCGCGCTCGCTACTTGAATGAGCTCCCGGGCAGAGCGGCGCGCGCAGGGGGCGCGGCCAGCCCGCGTGGCTCCAGCCTGCGCCCCCCGCCCGCGCGCTACCCTGGACCCCCCACCCGCCCGCGCCTGCACCGCTCAGCTGAGCCCTGATTAGCCCCCGGCCGGGCTATTCAATTAAGGGTTGTTCGGTGCATCGCCAATGTGGCCCGGCCAGCCGGGCTCGCGACCGACCGATGCCGCCTTTGAGTGCTCTTCATTACGGCCTCTCTATCACCGTTATTCTTATTGGGCCCCAGGGCACAGCTCCCTCATACAGGCAGACATAGCTCAAAATTTGAATTTCCCCAACAAAGAACTTGCGATGCGCTTTTAGTTCGTGGAAACTGGGCGTATGCAAAATGCTAATGGGAGGCTACAGAAAGTTACGTATATGGCTAAAACTCACTTTTCACGTGAAATTAAGAGGCATTAAAACATTCTCTATCCATAAAATATTGGGCGCAATATCGAGTACATTGCGAATGTAGTACTCGTTACGTAGTTACACTGTTCTTTGTTCTTACATAACCGCTACACAATCAGACTGTTCAAAGTGGAGTTGAGAATGAAGCAACAATGTGAGCCAAGCAGCGACCAGGGGCGCCGGCAACTCGTTACAAGCTCCTCTGAGACTTGCCAACGACCATACTATCGTTTAATTACATATACACGCCAAGCCCGTCGCAATACCTCGCACATAGTATACAATCTAAATTGATAGAACTAAGTTTTGCCGCCTATCATATTGAGCATATAATGTAGCTTTGGTAATATCTGCAGAAATTTTTGGCAAATTATTCTTTATGCAACAATTAGAGTTTGTCCTGGGGACAAAGCTTTCGTAATATATTAGTGAAAGAAAACAAACGCATCAAATTAGGAACCCCTTCGATTTTTATGTCGATTAAAAAATTAGCCAAGTGTGTGTTGACAACTCACAATGAAGGGTTCCGTAGTTGGGATGAATTTATCCCAAAAAAAACTTGTAGTTAAAAAACATGTTCTCCCTACATCGATATACGTCACGTACAATTCCCCAATTGCAAAATGTAAGTTGGTCGACTAATACTCATTAACTTGTAAAGCCTACGTAGCTATGATAGTTTTCCTGTTATCTTCGTTATATATAGATACTATTGCCGTGATTTTTTTCACATATCCAGAAATAACCACTTAGGCGGCAGGGGGCTTCAATCTAACAAAATCAGCTTTAAAGCTTAATATTACGCAAACGGATCCCTGAATCGAAAATTGATTTTCACAGACCCACAAGTTTTTGGCGGCCTATCCAACGATACCCTGCACCATAGGATAAACGAGAAAAAGAAATATCATCCCCACTTTACGTACAAAATAGTTTTTTTTCAAGATTTTACCATTTTGTCGGCGTGAATAATATATGTATGTATGCCAAATTACAGCTTTCTAGTAATAAGAGTCTCTGAGCTAAGCTGCGGACAGACAGACAGACAGACGAACATGACGAAACTATAAGGGACTACGGAACCCTAAAAATCAGCAAGTTAATAAAATAAATGAAAAAAATGAAACCGAATTTACGTAAGTCATAAAAACAAAGTACCAAATTATGGTACCAAATTATTTTATCGAAATGTTACAAACAAACACTAGTTTTGATATACGCCCGCCTGTGCCTGCAACTGTATATTTATCTCAATTTTCCCCTCGGCCAACAAACTCTGAAGAAAACATTTTCGGGTTACAAACTTAGGAATCAATCATAACTTGCAGTAGCGTGAAAACGCTCGTCCACAATGAAGGTATCTTGACTCAGCCGGAACTGAGGCTACACGAGGCTCCACGTCTCAAAGTCAAGAGAATCAGTGACTAGACGAATAATTATTCTAATGTGAATAGACAAAATGGTAGATAGATTATGGTTTTGTAGTTCAAAATGTCTTGCCTGTGAACGATTTTTCAAATGACTAATTTGAGTGTACTAGAACCGGGCGAGTAGCTCAGCATTAATATTACTTCAATTTTTTTTTTTGCAAGTTTGAACTTGGAATATTGTCTAAGTACTTTTAAATGGATGTATTTTGGTGTTTTCCAATAAGAAAACAATTGGAGAGTCCATTTTCAATCGACATGTGCTTGTTAATTTTTCTTATTATAAAATCCACGCGAAAGATGTGGCGGCCAGATACACATTTACATATTTTTATTTTGACAATACTACAGGAATAACTTAGTAAATCTGATTATTTAATACGAAACAGCTGTCAACAATTTAATGTTTTTTTTACAAACAACGACAATTTTATTACGGTTCTTAAAAACCTTTTCCTCTTTTTCATCTCCTGTCTGTCGCGATTAATTCGGGCTGCTGCCAGGGTTCACCCATTTTATGTTAGGGTAAACGTCATTAAATTAATTTTCCTTAAAATTATTATACCAGCTACAACATATTTCATTTTATAGAAAACTTTCTTTATGAATTGCCTTGCGAATATTCTTTTAGATTAAATAACATATTGTATGTAGGGATTTTTTGTCTTAAATTAATGGAAACCTCAAGTAATATAAAGTCGGTCCCCTGGTGGAACGCTGAACTTAGTAAACTCAGAGATGCACTACTTAACAATTCAAAATCCTAGGCTCCTCCCGGACGTCTGGGAATATGTACAAAAATATCCTATACCTATATATGCATAAAGCAAATCAGAACCGCCAGGAGAACGGCATTTCGGAAATTCTGTGAATCCACCGAGACCAATAATGAGGCCGCAAGGAATAAGGAAGATCCTATCAACCGATCAGGACCGAACTCTCGGCGCGCTGAAAAAAATCGATAACTCACACACACTAACCGACCATGAAACCAGTAAGGTCCTTCTCAAGACTCACTTCCCATACTGTTAACTCCTAGAAGACGGGACCTGGGAGGCTGAATCAAAATGGACCCCAACGATCAAGACTGGTCTAGAGCTCACAGTATAGTAACAGAAGACCGGATAAAGTGGGCTATCAACACCTTTCAGCCATATAAGTCCGCAGGATTGGATGTCATCTTCCCAGCCCTACTACAGTGGAGGGTAGATCATCTGAAGCCATGGCTGGTGAAGATCTATCGAGCCTGCATAGTACTCAGATACATACCTCTCGCATGGCGCGAAGTGAAAGTCATTCCCAAGGCGTATAGGCCTATAAGCCTCACATCCTTTCGACTGAAAACCTTAGAAAGGGTGATAGAAACATGCGAGATGGACCTCTTTGGGTAAAACTACTTTATAAACAACAGCATGCGTACTCCACAGACAGATCAAGAGAATCCACGCTGCACAGAAAGTGTCCAAAATTGAATGCGTAGTGGACCATAAATGCTCACCACTGGCCGCTTTCATTGACATTGAGGGCGCCTTTACCAAAACCATGGTCTATAGTATCAACATGGCCCTCGACAGACTCAGCATAGACTCGACCTTGAGTAGCTGGATCACCAACATGCTCCAATTGAGAGCTTGTACAGCTCGTAGCAGCTCAGACACAGTGAACGACACTACAAGGGCCATCGTGGCAAATGGCAGCAAGGGAGCGTCCTCTCGCCGCTTCTATGAAACTTAGTCGTAGACAGCCTCATCAAATGCTCTATGACAAAGAGTTCCTTCACTGTAGGCTACGCCGATGGCACCCACCCCTATGCAACCTCATACCCCAAGCTTGAAAATAGTAGTGGACTAGTGCAATAAACAACAACTATCAGTGAACCCTACAAAAACCGAACTTATTTTCTTTACAAAAAAGAGAAAATTGACGACACTACAGCTACCTCAATTTTTTGGAATTACAAAAGCCAGCACTTCCTTGTGTCAGTGCAATAGACTGCTCAGCAGGAATTGGGGGCTTGGCCCCAAGGTCACTTACTGGTGAGTTAATTATCACATTCGACTCACTAGTCTGGTGACCCAGGACGGATCTGAGCACATCCCAAAGACATCTCGAAAAAATGCAGCGGTTCGCTTGTATAGCAATCCTCTACACCATATCGTGCGGGAGGAGGCGGCCCTGGCCGCCTTTAGGCTCTATATATCAAGAACCCTGTGCAAGGACTCTAGAGTAAAGCCAATACGCATAAAGGAAGATGCGATCAAACGACAACCAATGATGGCATCATCCTGCGACAAAGCCCCGAAACTAATGTAGTATAACAACAGTATGTAACGAAACAACAGTGTGACAACTCAGCATAATGCGCATAATGGACTGTCCTCTGTGCAGGGCTTGCATGGAGGCTGAGGAAACCGCTGCGCATGCGCTCGTTGAATGCACAGGCGTCGCTCGCGTCTCGTGCCCTCGGGGCACCCAGATCTTTCGCAGATGTTCTAAACAGACACGAGACGTAATCAACTTCGGGAGGGAGGTTGGCTGGTTGGAATAACCACCGACGGCCGCCTTGGCCCACGCACAAAGGTCCACCTGAAGGACTAAGTGCGGGAATCAAACATTCTAACATAGAATATAAAGTCGGTCAAGAGTGAGGGCTGTCCATGCGAAGAAAAAATACGCGAGTCTAATTAATAAATTTGAAAGAAAGCTTTAATACAACTCTTGAAACCTTCCAAACTTTTTGCTATTCCAATTATTTTTATTGCAAATTTTATAACTACAAAATATAGAATGTAAATTGTAGTTGTATTGTCGAAGAAAATTGTAGTTTCAAAAAGGTAACGGTGCTTTCATGCTTTGCCTAATACAAATTGAGAAAAACTGGAGTACGTCAAGGAAGTGTTCTAGGCCTGGACTGATCCATTCTAACTTTCTACACTTTTATTTGCATTATACTGTAAAAATTATTCGACATAAGGAATGGCAAGAATATTCAAAATAAAATAATAGGTACTTAGCGCATATTAAGCTAATATTTTGATGTCTTTTGACGCAAAGCTATTTTTTTTAGTGAGACTGTACGATAAAACAAAA
The DNA here is from genome assembly GCA_905333075.3 of Atethmia centrago. Classification (NCBI taxonomy): domain Eukaryota; kingdom Metazoa; phylum Arthropoda; class Insecta; order Lepidoptera; family Noctuidae; genus Atethmia; species Atethmia centrago. Next base: position 8,137,034 of record HG995375.1, read on the forward strand.
TCATCAAAGCGCCTTACTAAATATCGAGATCATGTTCGGTATCTTATAATTAAAGTAAAGTTCATGGATGTAGTCTTAAAATAACTTGTTGTTGGGGTCCTTTTATTGTGAATCATAAAACAATCCGGTACCATGATAAGACACAACTAAGCTTGTGCAAACTTATGTGAAAGAAAGATGACTTTGCGATCGTAAATGCAAAATTAGTTGGTGCCCAATGACTTTCTTCTAATAAACAGAAAAATTGTGCAACTTTACTTTACTTTTTTCAGACGGCCATACGTAAAACCAACAACCAGCGTTGTTGGTTTTACGTATGGCCGTCTGAAATTCACGACGTCACGAATTATATTGTGAACGCTGGGTCATAATATAATTCGTTGGCAAAGTGCAAGCAGCAGAGCGCAGCAACGACCTACAGAAGGCAGTAAACAGACCGTTAAGGGTAACTCGGCACTGTTCTTAATTGTCACTGTTCACTGTTCAAGCAGTGTGCGGAACAATGTCGTTAGCGCTTAGATATTGTGTCCTTATTCCATTTGGGTATATACAATTTGGGAGTGGTAGGTATAATGAAAATAAGTTAACACATCGACCACCACAAACTTTTAGAGCGCTTACACTCATGGACGAATAGTAATTTTTTCCATATCGTTTAAAATCAAGAATCGTTTTATATTCTTAGTAGCGCAATAGCAATTAATGAATTGCAACACATTGGAAGCCGTGTGTTCAGTTATAAGAGGTTATATAATGATTTATATGGAGTTTCTTTGTGTTAGAATATTTGCACATGCAACAAGTTTTGGGCTTTGTACAGTCACTGATGTGTTACTTATGGTACAGCTAGCACTGAAAAAAAAATCAGTAAACCCAATCGATCTTCATCGATCGTCTTCGACATCTCTTTGAGGCGCGCGTGGAACACAACGCGCCGTCGACCGGCGACTGTCGAAACGGCCTGGTCCTTATCGGACGGCGAGCTACCCATTGCTCACCGTCCGCAAGCCCGCGCCTACGGTGGCCGGAAATCCGCCCGGGATTCCCGACGCCCAGGTCGTTTCCTGCGGCGGCTAGGGGCGAGAGTGCGCGAAATTTGCCTTTCCCTCAACCGTCTCGCTTCCTCTTTCGCGAGCATTACTGCTTTGCAGAAGGAGGTGACGGCTGCCCATGTCCTCTCAATCCGTACCATGGCCTGAACCAGGGCCGGCCGCGAGAGATCTCTGCCGCCGATCGCCTCCACGAGGACAAGGCGGTGCTCTGCCCAAGCCGGGCAGACCTCCACCGTGTCCTCCGGGCGATCCACACAGTAGTGACACCCGGGCGTATCCTCCCGCCTTTTCCGACATAGGAACCTCCCGAAGCTGTCGTGTCCGGTGAGGACCTGCGTCAGGCGGAAGGTAAGGACGCCGTGGCACCTCTCTAGCCTCTCCTCAAAGAGGTGACTTATCGCTGAAATTGTGGCGTACCCAGCACTGGGTTGTGACAATCGCACTCTCCATGTCGCCATGAGATCCCGCCGGAGCTCTATCCGCTGTGCCGCGATTTCTCGCGACAGCGGAGTTACTCCGTTACGTTTTGCCTCCTCGCGCCACTCCCATACGTGCGCGAGGACTTTTACCTGCAGATCCCATGGCGGCAAAGAAAAGTATCTATGGTGAAAATTTATTAAGCAGAATGTTTTCCTTCATCTAGACTTACAAAGTAGTGCTTTTGCATTAATGATTGTTTGCGATTTCGGTCTTAGTTAATGCTGCCATTAAAAGTGATACATAATAAAAATAAAAGCTATGAATGGTTTTTATTGCGAAAATGAACAATTAGTACCTAGTATTATTCCTACCTTTAACTCGTATCACACAATCGCACTGATTTGGCATGCACAACACGAGTTCATCTGGTGAAAAAGATTTTTGATACTTGGCTACAGAGCTATTCTTTGAAGCATATTCTACGCGTGCTCAATTGTATTTAGTCTGGCAATTGGGCATGGTAAGACGTTATGTTAGCTTTGGAAAATGTGTTTGTATCGACTATGGCGGTCTGGGTTCGACCAAATAATCTCGACGTAAATTTGTGCATTGAGATGGCCTCTGATTACAATCATTTCATTTTTTCCAACGATCCAAATACCTGCCCATATGCCCATATCATGACAGTTCCATCACTATGTGCATGGACATCTGGAATCCTAATATTGAGGTAGGTTCATCAGGAAAGCACACAAAAAGCCACGCTTATTCTGCTCAATTTCTGTGTTTACAAGCCCTTTGTAGACGGGCCCTACGTTTGCAAGGTTCAATAGATGATACTCGTAGCAACTTTCGGTGGTGGGTCGGATGCCGCTAGCGGCTCCAATGCGGAGTGTGTGGTCGGTTTTGCGGAGGTCGTGTTAGCCACGATCAAGGGTGTGGCCGTGAAGAGGCTCAAGTCCTTTAAGGATCAGGCCATTTCCGCGGCCACAGCCTCTATTGTGGCGGCAGCGGAGGCCCTTCATCTCGGGCCTACGTCGGACGGTATGTCCGAGGTGCGGGCGGAAGTAGCCCGCTTGACTGCCGCACAGGATGTTTCTCTGAAAGTAGAAGGAGATGCAGGTCCCCGGTGCGGCGAGTGGGCGCCGGCCCACTCGCCGCACCGGGGACCTGCATCTCGTTCTAACGCCCTAAGCCGAAGATTGTAGTGGTAGGGGTATACTTCTCCCCGAACCGAAGCGACCGGTCGGACCGGATTGGTCCTGGGGCCGCATCTGTGGAACATCGGATACGACTAGGTGCTGCGCGTCGACCTCCCTAGTGGCGTCAGCGTAGTGTGCTACGCTGACGAAACGTTGGTCCTGGCGCAAGGGTAGTCGCACCAGGTGGCGGCCGAAGTAGCGGGTTGCCATGGCCATCCGGCTGGTCCAGGGATACCACACGGTCTCTGGTGAGGCGGCGAGCTTCCTTGCCGGATTGCTGCCATGGGATCCGGAGGCAAAAGTCCTCGCGCAGGTGAGTGGCGCGAGGAGGCGAAACGCCGGGGCGTAACTCCGATGCCATGAGAAATCATGGCACAGCGGACAGAGCTCCGGCGGGATTTCATGGCGACATGGATTGTCACAACCCAGTGCTGGGCACGCCACAATTGCGGTGATTAGTCCCCTCTGTGGAGTGGCTAGAGAGGCGCCACGGTGTCCCCACCTTCCGCCTGACGCAGGTCTTCATCGGACACGGCAGCTTCCGGAGGTTCCTGCGTCGGATAAGGCGGGAGGAAAGGCCCGGGTGTCACCACTGTGTGGATCGCTGGGAGGATACGGTGGAGTATACGGTGGAGGTCTGCCCGGCTTGGGCAGAGCACCGCCGTGTCCTCGTGAAGGTGATCGGTGGCGGAGTTCTCTCGCGTCCGGCCATGGTTCAGGCCATGGTACGGAGCGAGAGGGCATGGGCAGCCGTCACATCCTTCTGCGAAGCAGTAATGCTCGCGAAGGAGGAGGAGGGATGGTTAAGGAAAAGGCAAATTTCACGCTCTCTCGCCCCTAGCCGCTGCAGGAGACGCCCTGGGCGTCGGGAATCCCGGGCGGATTTCCGGCCACCGTAGGCGCGGGCCTTCGGATGGTGAGCAATGGGTAGCTCGCCGTCCGATAAGGACCAGGCCCGGGTCGACGGCGCGTTGTGTAGGCATGCGTGCCTTAAAGAGCTGTCAGGACAAGTGTAGGGGTCCACTAGGGCCGATGCCTGCCGGGGTCGCGAGAAACTACGAGGCCCCTGGCAACACAGGCAACGGAAGGACCACGGGTGAGTTCTTGCCAGTAACACCCTCCCGCTCCGACCGGAGCGGGAGAAATTATTTGATAATTTACGTCTCAAAAAAAAAAAAAAAAGCGATTTATTGTCTTCATAATAGCGTTCAATTGTATTGATTCGATTCAGAGTTGTGGCAGAAATGTAACCTGGTTGTTTCAAACTCGTTGCAGGATTTTATAGGAATACGATCTGACAGAAGATATCTAAATTTTAAACGAAATTTAAAACTTCTCCTTTATAAAATTATGAAATTTACTTAAAAAATTCAATATGAGTAATAAAAACAATATTCCATGGTATTGTAGTTGCAATTAAAAAAAAATACGTATTTGAAAAATACTGGAGTAGTTTATTTAGAAAGATTTTCGCAAAACAAGTTAAAATATTTTATTTTATAAAGAAGTAAAGAAGAAAGTGCCTACGGTGCGGTGGTATTAAATAACGGATATACGAGATCTGTAGATTGTATGTAATGTACATCAATCTGTAGATTGTAGAAAGTTCTCGTTTTACAATTAGCTATTTGTTTATTTATCTGTCTACTGCTTGCTATTTTTAAACAGAGAAGAATGAGAACGCTGTGTATAAGAAAATGGATTATTCAATAAATTATAATACATAGAAAATTTACAAAGTGTACAATTGGCATTTAATAATATTAAAATATTAATATTCATCAATATTAGCTCAATATACGATACAATATTGAATAAATAACTTGAGTAAAGTTCCTTGTTACACTTTTACAGGATATGCAGTAATCTTGAAGATGGGAAACGCATTGAAAACCTTCTTGGTGTTGTCTGTTAGTGGTAGTATTCAATCTTCACCTGGTAGACCGTCGGCTTATTTATTAATACACATACAAAATTAACACTTTAACACAATATATCTTCCACAGCTCCAGCGCCGCCACCGCGTAATAAATTCCTTCCATTATGGCTCCCGTCTTCCCTAATAAGAAAAATTAGAGTGTAATTATATAATTATGTGCGAACAGCCTCCCGCGGCCGCTGGTAACGCCCGGCCGGCACTAAAACGACCATTAAGACCAACTTGTACTCTTAATGACTCTACTACTTCTACTTACTCCCCACGTTTTTATTATACGCTCCGTACCTTGTGGAGACTGTCTATGTGTGAAAATATTATCGCGGTGTGGTGTGTCGTCTTAAATATATGATTAACTAGTTGCGCACTATAATTATACTATGTCATTATATACGTATACCTTTTTCTTTAAGCTATTTAAATTATTCATTCTTATACATACATATATAAAACAAAATACTAATGACTATAATAAGCTAAAATAAATCTAAACGAACTATAACTACTAACTAACTTAATATAACATCACTTATCTAAAATTATAACTAAAATATGTTTTTACCAAAGTTAATTAATTTATATTCACAGAACTAAAACTATGAAGCGTATTTAACTTTCTACGTTAAATTACTAACACCAGATTATTAAATACTAAGACGAGTTTTAAATCGTATTTTCTGAGCCACTGGGTCCAAGCGATCTGTTATACGAGGTCATGTAAACAACGTTTTAAAAAAAACACTTTTAAATACACGTGAATAAATAGTTTAATTTGGAGTTTGACCTTGTTACAATTTTGGGTTACACTCAAAAGGAACTGGCAGACACAATGATAGACGGAGATGCTGGAGTTTCAGCGATCGGGACGAGACTGGCGTGCTACTGGAAGTGGGAGGCAGGCTGCTCTTAAATGATGACAAGACAATTTACAGGAAATCTATGTAATCGATTATTGTTGATCACTAAGGGTTTTCCTTAGCATTGGGAAACTGTAACAGCCCCCCGATTTAGAGTAAACTACACCCTTTATAGTGAAGTTTATGTTTAAATTAATGAAATGTAAGTCAGCCGATTCGAAGAGAGGGTCCCGTGTTAACGGTTGAGAGTTCAATGTCATCTAGCTCAGGGTCATTATTTTCGGGAGTTTTATTTTTCTTAAATTTTATTATTTTCTTGTGTATGCCAGTTTTATACACCTTATACATAATAAAGCACATAATAGAAATTATAATTACATATATAATACCTGAATAGTATTTTTGATATAAAACAATATGTGGTTTTTCAATTATATTGTTAAGACCTTTCAGGATTTCAGGATTATCATAAGCTAAGGAATCTAAGTTAACATTCTTAAGATTAACTACAGGTAAGTTCGATACAATGTTATTATAAGCTACAATATTACAACATGAATCATTTAAAATGTTAAAATTAGAAACAATAGTTTTTAGCTGAATTTTACTATTTTCATGCGAAATTAAACGAGTGTCCTTGCAGTAGGCAACACATTTAGAAGGTAAGTACAATACACCATTTCCACTAAATTCTATTTCAGTTGATTGGGTGTTATTACATTCAATACTTATTTTAGTTTTTTCTGACATTACATATAGCCATCTACTATAGCGTAGTGGCTGCCAGATGCTAACGTGACCTTGAATAAATTTGGTTTCACAAATCGAAGGGATTGAGGTAAGTACTTTTGTGATAATTTCCGTTTCACAGGAAGGCGTCATTGAAGAAGAGTATAATATTGATGTTTCACAAAGATAATGATCATTATTGATTATCTTACAATAATCCAGATTATCTAACTTGCAGTACATTGACCTATCTCTGCTGATACCAATATATTTGGAGGATGGAATAATGGTCGAATATGACTTTGGATTATTTTTATCATGGGGAACCAGCGAAGGTAAGTTATGATATACACTTAAGTGTATAGGGTTAATAAGAGGGATGTTTACTGTAAACACTACTTTTTCTTTGTTAAAGTAGCTTGATATTTCTGATATGTTCAAAATAGTATGCATGTTATCGAGGTTTAAAGGAACTGGAAGTTGTTTAGATTCTGGTAAGAATCTATAATTATCAACCAATTCAGTATAAAGTTCTTTGGGTGTTAGGATAGTGGGGTACAGGACATTAGATTTGCTGAACATAATAGAGTTAATTATGTCTTCAACTTTGAAGGACAAGGCTAGGAGACTATTTTCTATCATGGAAGTTAATTCCAGCATTCTAGACCTAATACCTAATTCTTGTGAAACATAAGTCAGATTTAGAATATCTAGAGACAATTCATCCATTGCATCTTTCAGATGCTCTTCATTTAGTTTTATTACATGCAAAGTTTCATTGAAAGATCTAAGCGAAGAAGTGGTGACTAATATGTTTTCTTTCATTAGAAGGGCTAGTTTCTTTTGGTCTGTCTCTACCTCTCTAATGGCATTGTCATATCGGATGGCATCGTCTTCATCCATTGTGCCAAATATTTTTTTAGATATAGTGCCTACGAATCCCAGAAGTGCAGATCTCCTCGACTGACGGGATGTAAGGTGAAAAATAGCTTCGTTATTATGGGCTATATCATTATAACGGGTGTTCAATGGTTCAAAGAGATTACTACATTCTAAATAATCAAAGACTTTACCATCGTCACATAACTGTTTGGATTTATCAAGAATAAGACGGAGGTTTAGAATATGCGGGTTAATAAATGATACATCATAAGGAATAACTATGCTAAGGTGACTATCGATTAAACTTAAAGAACCTAAGGGGTCGAAGTAGATGCCAGGACTGTTCGTCAAGGGCGTAATGAACTCCTGACCCAACGCAGAGTTACTGTAATAAAATATAATTAAGATTAGTATTAAGTATATAACTAAGCCTACGTCTCAGATCTAGGAGCTAATTTGACTTCGTCATAGTGATGTGTCACATGACGTCTATTTATAAGTAGGGTCAAGGTGTTTCTACCATTGACTTTTACAACCTTATATGGTCCTTTCCAAATTGGCGAAAAGGCTTTGCGCAAACGTACATGATTTTTGAGATATACGTAATCTCCTACTTTATATTGAACAGGTCGAGAGCGGGCGTCATAATACTGTTTAGATCTTTCCTTAGACCTTAGTATGTTTTCAATGGCTTTTTCACGTGAAAGTTTTAGACGATGATGTAAAGATTTGAGATATTCTGGGTATGTAAGGTCTGGTTGTAATTCGTAGATGGAGTCCGGTATAAAAGGCTTCTGGCCGAAGAGAAGCTCATACGGTGTGAAGTTAGTAGTGGAATGAGTAGAGGCGTTATACGCTAGCATAGCAGTATAGACATATTTATGCCAATCAGAATGATTTTCATTGACATAAGATTTAAGGTATTCCTTAAGTGTGGAGTGACTGCGTTCAAGTGCACCTTGAGTTTGAGGATGGTATGGGGAAGACCAAATTTGTTTAATTTTCAGAAAGTCGCAGGTTCTTTTGAATAAATCTGCGGTGAAGTTTGTGCCTTGATCGGTTAAAATAGACTTCGGGATACCGAAAATAGAAATAAAGTGCACTAAGCACTCACATGTTTCTTCTGCAGTCGCATTAGCGATAGGGTAAGCGAGGGAGTATTTGGTGAGGTCGTCCTGTAGTGTAACAATGAATTTGAGCTTAGTAAGGCCAGCTTCTGGAAGGGGACCCACAAGGTCGAGGCTGAGTCGTTCAAATGGCTTAGTGGAAGTGGTAGTTATTTGCATTGGTGATTTATTAATTTGTCTTAGGGCTTTGTTACTTTGGCACTGGGAGCAATTTCTTACATATGTTTCGATATCTGTCCGCATATTTTTCCAGAAATACCTTTCTTTTATCCGATTAAACATTCGCGTAGATCCTAAATGTCCGGCAATAGGAATGTCATGGTTTTCGCGGAGTATTCTAGGTATCTCCGAGGGTGTAGGGAAAATTATAGTATTGTGATAGATATGGACTGATACTTGAGTATTGTTAAAGATATAGCAGAACATGTTGTATATTTTCGCCCATATATGCTTGTCGAAAGGATTTTGGAAATCGGTAATGGCTAAATCTAGGTTGGAATCAGTAAAATTACGTAGTATATCGGATTGAAGATTTAGTAAACTTTTATAGATGTCTTCATAAGAACTGTTATGAAAGTGGTATACTTTAGTGAATAGGAAATATATTGTCTTTCCTTTGTTATTGAATGAGATAAAAGAGTAGAGAGTTCTTTCCCTATCTAGGAGTTCATTACAGTTTTCGAGGTTGCCCAGGATTTCTTCTACGTGAGGATTGGAATCATCGAGGTCTATGGAAGTAGGTATGACAATTATTTTGCAGTTAGTTTTCAGGACGCTTTCGTTGTGTTCTGTAATTTTAGCGTTGCTATTAAAGTCTTTGTTGCTCATTGTTTTCAGGAATTTGCTATAATTATCGTCGCGAGAAGGATTTGTTGTGAGATTCGGGGATTTATTAGATGTGGTAGGTGTAATAGGATTATCGATTCCTGGTGGTGAGTCGTCGTTTTCTAAGAGGTCTACAGACGGTAGTTTTTGGTAGTCAAGGTCTAGGCAACCAGGAGGTAGTTGTATATCGAGATCCTCGAGAGTTAGAGGGCTAAATTGAGGTGTGGAATTATCTGCATTTTCGTTAGAAGTGGATGGAATGGGAACACAGTCCGATGGTTGAATTGGGTTTACAGGATATCGGGATAAGGCGTCAGCAGCGGCATTAAGTTTTCCTTTTTGATAAGTGATTTCATACTCGTATTCCATTAGTTTCAGGCGCCATCTTTGTAATTTGCTACTAGGATCTTTATGATTAAACAGCCATTTCAACGGCCTATGATCAGTAATGATCAGGAATTTTCGTCCGTAGAGATATGGCCGAAAGGTTTTGCACCCGTACAAAATAGCAAGGAGTTCTTTTTCAGTGGTATTGTAGTTAGACTCGCTCTTGTTGAGGGTACGAGAGGCAAAGGCTATTGGCTTATCTTTACCAACTGGACCTTGACTGAGTACGGCACCAATGGCATAATTAGAGGCATCACACGTTAAGATGAAAGGGGCAGAAAAATCTGGATAAATGAGGATAGGAGCAGAGGTAAGTTTGTGCTTGAGCTCGTCAAAGGCGACTTGTTGTTGGTTTTCCCATAGGAAGGGGACATCCTTTTTTAAAAGTTGAGTTAGAGGTTTTGCAATTTTTGAGAAGTTAGAAACGAAACGGCGATAGTAGGATACAAGTCCGAGGAAGGACTTAATGTCCTTCTGGGATTTGGGAGTAGGAAATTGTGTTACTGCTTTTATCTTTTCAGGGTTAGGTTTTACACCATCTCTAGTTATTTGATGACCAAGATATGCGACTTCACGTCGTAGAAATTCGCATTTGTCAGGTTGGAGTTTTAGATTGTAATCTCGAAGCCTTTGGAATACTGACGAAAGATTATCAATGTGAGAATTTAAATCATGAGAGTATATTACTATATCATCGAGATATACGAAACATCGTAGGCCTTGGAGGCCTGTGAGAGCGGTATTCATTAACCGTTGGAAAGTAGCAGGCGCGTTCTTTAAGCCAAATGGCATTCTTGTAAATTGGTAATGTCCTTGAGGTACATTAAATGCTGTTTTAGAAGCATCCTCCTCATTAATCAAAATTTGATGGAATCCTGATGCAAGGTCAAGAGTCGAGAAATATTTACTCTGACCCAGCTGATCTAAAATTTCGGATATTTGTGGTATAGGGTAGCTATCTCCAATAGTGATATCATTTAGTTTTCGGTAATCGATAACTATACGCCATTTTTGTTGTCCGGATGCATCGGTTTTTTTGGGGACAATCCAAATTGGAGAAGACCATGGAGACTCCGAAGGTTTTATGATTCCTTGATCGAGCATTTGGTCAATTTGTTTATTGACTTCCTGTTTGTGTACCTCTGGGAACCGGTAAGATTTTACGTTTATTGGATTTTGGACGCTCGTTGTTATGTTATGCTTAAGTGCATTTGTGTGGGAAAGTTTGTCACCAGGAATAAAGAATATATCTGAGTATTCAGAGCAAACATCGTGAAGAGCATTTGCTTCTTCTGTATTAAGGTGGGAGATTCTAAGAAGATTTAATACTTCTTGTGTTCGGAGGTAAGAGTTGGTGTTATTAAAATGACAAACTGTATGAGCGTTTACTGGGTTGAACGATTTGGTAATAGAACTTAAGGGAAAGAGTGTGATATCTAAATTTGACTGAAGGGTTATAGGAGTTTCAGAAGTATTGATTATTGATAAATTAATTCTTTGGTTTTCTTTGACTGCGACTAAGCAATTGGCGATCAGTAAATCTTCGTGATAGCATTGGTCTAGTACGAGTCCTTCTTTCACCTCAGGGTTTGAGACAGAGCATTCTATGACAGTTTCAGTCCTGGGTGGAATTACATAAATAGGCGCATTGAAATGTAATTTTATTTCGTTTTTACCTATTTTCAAGGTTTCACGAGTGTAGTCAATAGTGCAGCCAAAAGCGATTAGCATATCAGTGCCAATTACACCATCATAAGGCAAGTGTATTCGGGGTATTATATGGAATTTATGTGTGATACTAATTTTATCGTCTATTTTTATTTTAAGTGGAAAATGGCCTATTGTCGGTGAAGCTTGATCAATGGGGTCAATACCTTTCAAAAGGATTATTTCTGTTGTGATGTCAACTGGTACCTGTATGGAAGAGTTTTTCAGAAGGCTTACAGTTGCACCAGAGTCTACAAGGAGGGATAAAGTAGTGTTTGACACTGGGGTATGGACAAGGATGTGAGGTAAGCGTCTCTTAAATGGACTAATATTAATCTCATGAATTTTTGTTTCAGGAGTTGAACGAGGAGTGATTGAGTCTGAAGTGGACTTGGCATATACAGGATGATTTACTTTTCGTTCTGCGGGAGCAGTGGATACAGAGGATACGGTGGACGCAGGGGATACAGAGGATACAGCGGATGCAGAGGATACAGAGGATATAGTGTTGCGGTTTATTCGCGAGTCCCTATTGTTAGGGGATACAGAGGATACAGTGGATACAGAGGATACAGTGGATACAGATGATACAGTGTTGCGGTTTATTCGCGAGTCCCTATTGTTAGGGGATACATAGGATACAGTGGATACAGAGGATACAGTGTTGCGGTTTATTCGCGAGTCCCTATTGTTAGGGGATACAGAGGATACAGTGGATACAGCGCTGGTGTCTTTGATATGGAAATGTTTTGGAATTTGAGGTTTGGGTCTCACGAGACACCACCGTGAGCCCTTTATTCGTTTAAATCATTATTTGGTTTATCTTGACTATCAGCCATGTAGTCATCGTTTTCATTGCTATTTACCGCGTGAACTCGAGCTTGATTATTTTGGTAACGCCTTGGTGGTGGTCTTTGATTATTTAGATCTCTGAAGCGATTATTATTGAATTCCCGTTTTCTACATTCCTCAATTGTATGACCCACGTTTTTACAATAACGACATACTGGAAGACCTGAAGTAGATGGTCTTTGACTATTGGGCTCGTTTGAAACAACTTGCGGTGTAAGGTTTCGGTTCTGTTGGAATCGACGCTGAGACCAACGTCCATGATTAGGTGAGTTGGTATTGATTGCTGATGGATTACGTTTAGAGGTAGTCTGTAATATTTTTTCTTCGGATACGGCAAAGCCAATGGCTTCATTTAAAGTTTCAGGGTCACGGCATCTGACCACAGTTGATAATCGAGAATTTAAACCACTAATAAATGTATGCAATGCTAAGTCTTGCATTGCAGCAACACGGCCAGTCAGTTCACCTTTCTTTTTCGTGGGTATTGAAATATTGATTTCGGTTAATAGTTTGGCAAGGCATGTCTCTACGCGTAGTGCGAACTGGTTGACTGTTTCGCTACTAGTTTGACAGCAATCTTGGAGGTCCGAGAGTAGTGCAGCGTAGTGTTTTTTCTCGCCAAATTGGTTTTTGAGAAATTCTTCTAACTGTTGCCAGTTTTCGAATTCCTTAATAGAGCACGCACTTTCGGCGCGACCTTCAAGTTGGCTTAAAATATATTTTAATATTGTGTCTTGTTGAAGTGGTGACGCAAGGCTTATTGCATTTCGGCAATTATTTAAAAACGCATTAAGTTTTTCGCGGTTTCCGTCGAATTTGTTAATAAACTTGCTTATAAAGTTCATGTCGATTTCTTTTGTTTCTTTAGACATGGTACTAGGCTCGTCTTTAGGCATGCCAAGTTAGTCAAAACAAAGATAACACGTGAGGTACGGAGTTGCGATAAGAAAGGAATGTTGCACTAGTCTCGGAGCTGAGTAATAAAATAATACATTGGGACGAATGATTAACTGAATGTTACTAAGTCTAACACTTTGAAGCTCGAATTGAATTGGAACTATGCGATGAAACTTTGTAGTTTTAATCACTAGCACTATTTTCACAACACAGATAGTTTCGATGTAGAATGGATGTACTTACAGGAACACTGCGACTACGACGGCAACACGAATCATTTCGTGGCTAGGTGAGATCACCCAAGGTGAGTGATAGATATTCGGGGTACACCCCGCTATACCAACACGGCACGTGAAGGCCTGATAAGACCAGCAGGATACAGCGGCACTGCGCGGAAAGACACAGTGACAAGATATAGCGACAGGACACGGAGGTAAGATTGGATTTTAGCACTTTGCACTATCACAATCACAACACAAGTAAGTATGGTATTTATTTATTTTTTTTATTATTTAGTTTTCACTGAATTGAGGCGATCCGAGGATTTTTGTAAATCCCTTAAGCTGCCACCAATGTTATACGAGGTCATGTAAACAACGTTTTAAAAAAAACACTTTTAAATACACGTGAATAAATAGTTTAATTTGGAGTTTGACCTTGTTACAATTTTGGGTTACACTCAAAAGGAACTGGCAGACACAATGATAGACGGAGATGCTGGAGTTTCAGCGATCGGGACGAGACTGGCGTGCTACTGGAAGTGGGAGGCAGGCTGCTCTTAAATGATGACAAGACAATTTACAGGAAATCTATGTAATCGATTATTGTTGATCACTAAGGGTTTTCCTTAGCATTGGGAAACTGTAACAGATCGCTGCACAAATACTTCGCCGATGTATTCTTAGGTAACAGTGGCTTGGAACAGTGCCAATGTTTGCCAACAACCGTCTTAACATTTCCCGATAACTACATTCATAGCAAGTCGAGCGTATAAAGGGAGTTTCCACCAACCTGCACAAGAAATTCCAGCTGCTACTCACAACACGAAGCGCGACGACTCGTAAACTCATTCGAATCGAATTTCCACATCCGAAAGCTTCTACCTAGGCCGGAAACTAGTGGCAAACGAAATGCCTAAAAGCGGCAGAAATCGCGAGCACCGGTCGCCGATGCAATCCCTGAGGTGACTGCTTCGCTTCCGATGCAGTTACAGTTGGTTGCGGACGGGTTTAACGAGTGTTTCCCGGCCCGATGCCCGGGCCGCACCTCGCATCCTCGCTGTCACTCTACTATATTGTATGCCGAAATGAAAAGCTATGCCACTGACGTTGTAGCGGCGCCGTACTTTCGACTTTCCGCTTGTCAGAATAAGGTCCCTTATAATGGGCGGTATGCAGTTGCAAGGTTGTGCTGTGTGCATACAAGCGTGTAATGTTGTCGGTGGATGCTCGCTCCAGCCAGGTGAGGCTGTGGCGGTGTGTGCGTGCGCGTGCTCGTCTGTGTGCGTGAGACAGGTGAATTAGTGGCACGTCCTGGCTTCCCAGGGCGGCGGGTCCCGGGAGAGCTGCGTCGCCATAGCGACAGCCGGAATCTAATACACAGATAGAAGTGAGCAAATAAAAGCAAAATATAGGATGCTCGCTACCGAAAACACAACAACTTTTAATTATAATGTTCTACAGACTTCTGTAGGAGGTGTTTTATTATATTCTCGAAACGGCTCTGTCAATGTACTTGTACGGACTGGGAGGAAAACTTTTATGTGATTTGTCTCACTTATATATAGTTTTTATACGTTTTGCTGTCCGGTACACAGACTGAGTCTGAATCTTTACTGAAAAGTTAACGCTTTTAGATATTATCTTTTTGAATAATGAGAAAGTACAAAGATATGATTGATTACTTAAAAGCAAAACAACCTTACAATCTTTTTTGTTAGTACTTGTTTTGTTCTTAATACGTTTAGCTTTGCGTAATTTTTTTTGAGGCTTTTTCTTCAGTATTTTGGGAAACAGGACTTTGAGGCACACCATCCTTTTATACAACAGATTCTCTTTTATTTATTTATTATTTAATACTTTAAGCATACAAATGTACAGAGGCGGACTTAATGCCATAGGCATTTTCTACCAGTCAACCAAATTGATCTGTCTTTTCCAAACTGATGGCCATTGGGACTGTCTTATATTTTGGATACAGCCTTACGGTTCTCGCGGTTCAATAATTACTCTGGGACTGATGTTGCCATCCTCATCACGCAGAAAATGTTTGATGACCGGTCGAGTTAGAAACTTATGTTAACTTTAATAATCTCCAGGAAGATGTCACAACAAAGCTTAATACCGTAGAACACCAGCACACAAATTTGTAGCTAAACTAAATCATGAACTATGTGAGGAGCTACAGCAATAAATTAAGCATAATAAGCAACGTGCTGTATCTAGCGAGTTGGACGCGTCACCCGTCGCGCGCTTGTACTATCGGCCAAAGTTCCGCATGCTCACCTCTAAGGCGATAATCGTATAGCACAGCTCACGACTCGATCGCCCGATGCAAGCGTTTTGACCAATGGGATGCACGAAGCCTATTTTAGTCGTGTTCGTATTAGTGTAATTATGTATAGAAGTGTGACACTCACACTAGGCGCGGGCTATGCTCACTTGTTTGTGAGATATTTTTTTAATAGGCACGGCCAGCGAGAGCTCTATGAATTATTATTGTTGACAAGAAGTAATTTCGTACTCATATCTTCCGTTTGGTTTAGAAAATGTATTATTGGTATTGCTATATTTAATTAGTATCAATAATAAAATATTTCCACAAAAATATAATAATTTAGAATAAGGAATGTCAAACAACAAAAATCATGTCTATTCTATCCACTATAATATTTAACTCTCTCCGACACATGGCCTCCTCTGACGGGTCTATAAATTTAGTTATTTATTAACACTTTCACTGCCTCCCCAATTTTCGCTATGTCCTATGCGATGCCACCAGACAAATCGCAGCGAACGCGCTAGGCGCGTTAACAGGCACCGCATAAAGCTATAAAATGTTTATATTGTCATCTTTTGTGTTTTATCAGCGTGAGGTGTTACTTGTGCAGTACTATTGCAAAGTAAATAACTACATTTAAATGTGTTTAAACTTGGAAACAATAATATAAAAAATCAGCCAGGTGCGAGTCGGACCACACACAATGAAAGGTTCCATAGTTAAGATAAATTTATCTCAAAAACAAACTTAATATTGTAGTCAAAAAACATGTTCATCGATATACGTCACAGTCAATTCTCCAACTGAAAATGTAAGTTGGTCGACAATAGTCGACCAACTTACATTTTCAGTTGGAGAATTGCGAACGAAATAAATAGGAAAAGTAGGCTTTACAAGTTTACGAGTTATTACTCGTAAACTTGTAAAGCCTACTTAGCTGTGATAGTTTTCCTATTTATTTCATTATATATAGGTACTACTGCCATATTTTTTTTCACATATCCAAAATCAACCATTAATCTGGCAGGGGGAGGGGGACATTTGACTATCAAAAATTAGCACTTTAAAGCTTCATTGTATGCATACGGATCCCTGAATCGAAAATAGTTTTCACAAATCAGCAATATCTTTGAACGGTCTATCCAACGATACACCCACACTATGGGATAGACGAGAAAAAAAATATATCATCCCCACTTTATGTGCAAGGAACGTACCCTAAAAAAACATTTTTTTCAAGATTACAGTTTACCACTTTGTTGGCGTGATTAGGAAAGAAAGAAAAAGTATTTATTGGGACTCGCACAGGAGATCATAAATTAAACTAAAAAACACTCATAGAAACATTAAAAAAAAAACAAAGTTAAATTAAAATAAAAACGAAGTCCTGTACGAGGCCAAAAGGCTCCTATCTCAGTTCATTAATATGTATACCCATGCCAAATTACAGCTTTCTAGTACTGAGTCTGTGAACTAAGCCGAGGACAGACAGTCAGAGAGCAAGACGGACATGGCGAAACTGTAAGGGTTCCTTGTTGACTACAGAATCCCAAAAAGAAGCAAATTACGTAGTTTTGTTAGAAATTGACAACATTTGGTGCCTTTTTCTTTTATTGCTGTTTTGATTGAAATAGCAAAATTACAGTAGTATTTGAACTCTGATAACAAAAACATAACAAAAAAACTCTGATAACAAACCCAAACAAACAAACAAACAAACTTATCAGAGTTTTTGTTTATTGCTGTCACAACTTTTGCAACTGCTAAAAAATAAGTTCATTATCTAAGTACCATTGTTATTCAGTGGGAACGTCAGAACATCCGGTTAAACAATAGGACGGCATAATAGAAGGATCATAAAATACAGTTACAAAAAATGACGAAATATTTCTTCAACACACTTGCTTGAAAAGTGACTCTTATGGCAACGCATTTAGATTCATAATTCAGCTTATTATACAGTAGTGTTTTTACTTTACATTTATTTCCAATCAATCAATCATTAATCTCCGCAAAGTTTTTATGTCTAATTACAATGAATATTTTTGTGAATAAATAAACTATTTTAGGTTACTTATGATAAATCAATCATCAAAATTACCATCGTTTCATAAAATTATATATTTTTCACTACATACTAATAATTTGCTTATTCAAAACATTATTTTGTGTTTATTATATTTTTTATATTGGCTGTTTAGCGTTTTGCCAGTGCCTTTATTTATACCTGCGCGCGAATTGCTAGCGCGGCGCGCTGAAGAAGCAAAACCAGGTCGCCATTATCCATAAGTACGTTTTCATTGTGGTTAATTATTATTATCAAAAATGTTGACTTCAAGTAGGAAAGAAGAGTGAGGAGCAACACGTAGATTTGACCCCCCAGGAAATACTAATCGAGGCACGAAACGCGAGTGACAGCCTGTTGCCACCAAAAACTAGGGAGAAATACCTAGCAGCCTACGAAACTACTAACAAGTCTGTTTTATTCCTCTCAGGTTGAAAACCGTCGTATGAAATGCGTGTGTATTGATCATTACACACTTGGCTCCTTTATCGGAGTAATACCGGCTCGAGTGTAGTGGGTGACCAAAATAGCACACTTGTATCTGTACATTTTTTGTTACATACCCTATACTCACACAAATGCATATTGTCTCTAATTGGACGAAACCAGGAAGGGGTTTGTCTGTCGCTAGCTGCGCTTACCGGAGAAATATTTTCTTAAGTGAGCATGCTTAAGTTTTGCCAATAGTACATACCGACTACATAGCAAACTGAGGCTGTATACCAAATGTAATAACATTTTATTTGCACTAGTACATAAAAAAATGCTCTTAGAGGGGGTTTCCATAAACTTAATTATAAACTAAGGTTGGTTTTACAAGGTCCTTAATATGGCTACGAATTCGTAGCAACTCGTAGCACTCTTCGTAGAGGGTCTACGAAATTTTTGTCAGTGACGTTCAATCGTGAATAAGTCATTTAAAGAGACGGTAAATCTAAATAAAGCATGTAATAAAACTAAATCAACATCAACAACTTGGGATAACAATCACTCATGAAAGTTTCAAGCAGTTTAAAGCCTTCCAAAATCACATACAAGCGCAAACATTGTGTTTCAAAACATCGCAGACAGTCTAGTGTCAGATTATCTTCACTCGAGCCTCTCGAGTCCTGTGTGAAGTATGCTTAATGTTCGGGGGTAGGTCCCCATGGCCCCCTAGAGTCCCCATTGCATCCGCCCACGAGGGAAGGATATAAGCCGATTATTAACAGACGGTGGTCGTGTCCTTAATAAAGAGATGTGATTTTTTTAAATGAAGAGCACCATTTCAATAGCGGATCGTAATTTCATTTATATTTCAGTTATTTATTCATTGTAAGTACCCGGAAGAAAGTGAAGAGCCTCCGTCCATTTGTGTTTATACTTAATGTTTAGATGAAGAATGGAAATTATGCCTGAGTTTTTATTGCAAAGTCGTTATGGAGTAATCATAAAAGTTTCTGCATTGGAACGAGGTATCGAGTGGCTCCTTGTGCTGGGAAAACTTTTCAATATTTATCCAGTGTTTGAGAAAACGTCTATACCTACATGTATTTTTATACTTTCCCGTACTATGATTCTTCTAATATCCGAGCAAAAACCTTACACGCACGTAACTTACAAATCAATTTCTCCTTAACAATATGGCAGCTTATTATGTAGTACTTAAAATAAATACTCAGAAACATGAAGACAGTACGTCTACCATGGTCCATATACAGGATGCTATTTATCTTAAGATACGTCCATGTCTGCTCCTCAAAGTAATCCTATTAGGTGCGGGCGTCTAAGGCTCGGTGTACAATCTTGTATTGACGAAGCTACGCGCTCCTTTATGATCCGATAAATTACTTTCAAGGAACAAAGAGCTTACAATAAGTATCTAATAATAGCATTCTTATTTTAAAAAAATATTTTATAAGATGGAATTGAATTTTTATATAAGCTACGAACAAAAAGCTATATTCTCAGG
The DNA here is from genome assembly GCA_905333075.3 of Atethmia centrago. NCBI lineage: Eukaryota > Metazoa > Arthropoda > Insecta > Lepidoptera > Noctuidae > Atethmia > Atethmia centrago. The sequence continues at coordinate 8,156,422 of HG995375.1, forward strand.
CACTAAAGTATTTTCTTTTCGAAATTCTATGAAACTTTAAGATATACCGATTCGTAAGATCATTAAATCGTACAAGTCATAAAAATGAACTGCAAAATGAATTAAAATGCATCGCCGTAATATTATATGTCGTGTGATAACCTATACTTCGTCATAAAAATCGTCTACGTCGCAGACTGCGACGCATTTATGACCATAAATGCATCTCTTTCTCAGTTTATTTGTTGAAAAGCTACAAGAATGTAAGTGAGTCACAGGCTGTGATTATCTGCAGATCTTTCATAGTTTTTTTACCTCTGACAGCAACCTTTTTATAGCCATCAGAATAATCAATCAACTTTATATATCACCACTTTTTCACACAATTATTTGTTTAAATAATATTTTTATATTGTAATTGTAAAATTATCGACGAAAATTTGAGTTTTAAAATTTACCTCAATTGTCAAATAAAAAACATCCTTAAGGTGTTTTAAAATTAGTATTTCGCGTTTAAGTATTCAAATCAAGGAATCAAAGCACTTAATTTGTAAGTGGCGCTACAAGATCCACAAGTTCATTTTCTGATCCAGTATCAGTTTATTCGGATACTTTTGCAACTAATGATATACGATTTGCCTACAATAACTCTGTGATAGAAGACATGTAGTTACACATGCAAAATTCTTAGGTATCACTATAGATAGTGAACTAACTTGGAAACATCACACAGAGGAAATCTGTAAAAGCCTTAGTAAATCTGCATATTTATTATTCCAATTGTCAAGGAAAGTAAATACTGACACTCTTTTAACAGCCTATCATGGATTGGTCGCTTCTACTTTAAGATATGGTGTTATTTTTTTGGGGACAGTCAACTAATAAAGAACTTATATTCAGGATGCAAAAAAGATGTATACGAGCAATGTTTGGTCTAAGAACAACGGATAGTTGCGTAAATTACTTTAGACAATCAAAAATTCTAACTTTACCATCTTTGTACATTTTAGAAACAGCACTTTTCGTAAAAGCATATCCGCAATTTTTTCAGAAATTTTCAGACGTGAAAAGAACCCCAATTCGTTCTCAATATCAGAATTTGTTGTGTCCAATCAAGTGCAAAACTGCCTTACTGAAAAAGAGCTTCTTTGGTAGGGCACCCATTATCTATAATAAAATACCTGATGTTGTTAAATGTTTACCTTTAACCAAATTTAAAAAGTCCGTTCAGGGGTTTTTACTGGAAAAGTGCTATAACAGCGTAGATGACTTTTTAAATGATAATCTTCTGCAATAGAATTTGGAATATGTACCTGTGTTATTACTTTTTCTAATCTGTAGTTTACTTGAATTTAAATTGTTGACATTTTAATTTATCCTGTTTATTTTTATCTTTGTAAGTCATTGATTTAATCTTTATTTTACTTAAATTGAATTTAAATTGTTGACATTTTAATTTAATCCTGTTTTTTTTTCTTTGTAAGCCATTGTTTTAATTTATTATTAACGATTTTATAATTATCATTTGTAATAGTTGTCTTAGGGCGACTAATTTGGTACGCCTTGATTGGCAAAACATGTAGCTACCTCTTATTATTTTTAAGACCTGTATAATTCTGCACTCATGTTTTACAAAATAAATATCTTGTATCTTGTATCTTGATATTGTTACAAACAGTAATATTAGATTTCCACTCAAAACTGTGTGATGCTTTTTTTAAGAGACCATCTCGGATATTAACCTACATGGTTCTCATATTATGATTATCATTACAATTTAATTGCATGGACTTTAAATGACACTGATTGTGAGTTTATTTTGATGTAGAAACATCAAAACAAACTCAAAATGTCAGTGTCTCCTAGTTAACTACTCTGTGAAGAATCACAGATTAGTTAGCTAGGAAACATCGACCACATCTAGTTTAAATGAAAAATGAACATGTAAAGTGTTATTTTTAACTCATTTTTGAAATCATAAAATATTTTAAAACTTCTATTTATAAAATGTAACAATGTATGCTGCACATTATTTCCAGAATTCCTGGTAAGGGTCGGGTAATCGCGGCTGACCTTGGCCATACAAATAGGCGTCGCGCTTACGCCGCGCCGCCGTTCGGTTTCATAGGGAATATTTATTTTTAGTAACAAAAATATGAATATATGAAAAAATCACTGATGATTTTTTTTGTTTAAACAGACTATTTCATTATCTATAATTTATATACATAATAAAATAGTCTGTTTATACAAAAAAAAAATCATGAAAATATGTTAAACAGTTTGGAAGTAATATCGTTTTTAGGGTTCCGTAGTAAACAAGGAACCCTTATAGTTTCGCCATATCCGTCTATCTGTCAGTCTGTCTGTCTGTCCCCGCTCAGAGTCACTTAGTATAAAATCTTGAAAAAACATTTTTTTTAGGGTCTTTAATTATCATCCCCACGTTACGGACAAGGGAGGTACCCTTGCACCACTTTTCGATTCAAGGACATGAAAATGCTAATTTTTGTTAGAGTCAAGTGCCCCCCCCCCTGACAGCTAAATGGTTGTTTATGGAGATGAGAAAAAAATCATGGCATGACATATAATGAAATGAAAAGGAAAACTATCATAGCTAAATAGGCTAGTCGACCAACTTAAATTTGCAGTTGGAGAATTGACCGTGGCATATATCGATATATCGGAGAACATGTTTTTCAACTAAAATGTTGTTTGTTTTTGGGATAAATTCATCCTAACTTCCCAACTACGGAACCCTTCATTGTGCGCGGTCCGACACGCACTTGGCCGATTTTTTATGCTTCGGGTAGACATCCTGAATTTATTTCATAATATTTTATTTTACCACAATACTTAAATATTCACATATAGAATTGATGTGTACGCGTTCTAGCTTAACATATACTTTTTGTATAACTTACTTGCATTATAAAAGTCACTAAAATCATATATCAGCGCCTTAATGCCAACTCATCTTAGCTAATTGTGGTGGTAGGTGTAAGAGTAGGTTTATAAGTCTCCTTTTGGTATCGCTAATTTTACTTCACAAATCCCTGTGCACTTACGCTCAAGTATTATCACGAATTAATGAAAATGTTACAGAATTTTCCTAAAACTGTGTATCAATAGGTGAAAAATCTATGTGTAATAGGCCTAAGGCTCGAAATGGCTAGACAGACATATATTATGCATAATTCTCCTTTGAAGGTAATGTGACCTGACTTTAAAAAGCTTTTCTTACCTTCGACTTTCGTACTTTCTATCAGAGGACCTGCTTTTTATAAGATGTTTTAATAAACTCTATTACATCATTTAAAACACACAAAATTATTTTTTTATTTGCTCGGAGTCTCTTTGACGGATAACATCAGGGATTAAATTAACCGGAAAAGAACCGGAGTTACCGATATAGCTTGCATAGTAAGCAAACTGAAGTGGCAGTGGGCTGACCATGTTTATCGAAGGAGCGATGACTGGTGGAGCAGACGAGTCCAGGAGTGGAGACCGCGTAACGGGAAGCGTAGTGTGGGATGCCCCCCAGCTAGATGGACCGACGACCTTGAGAAGGTGGCTGGGTCAGACTGGATGTGGATGGCAGAGGACAGGGTGTTATGGCTCAGTCTGGGAGAGGCCTGTCCCCAGCATTGGACTGGGATAGGCTGAGTAGATTGATTGAATAATATCGTTTTAAACAAATCATATACTTTTCGAAGATTTTTAGAACACAGTGCGTCGTTTATAAACTAAGATGCTTGAATATAATACAAGCATCATTATCATGATCAATCTGTCGCTAAAAACAGGGTCTCGAACAAAGGAGTCACCTCGCAGCTTCGCAAAATTTAATTTCCGTCACTTATCTTTACAACCTTTTGGGTGACAGACTGTTTTTCCTTTCATTTCCGGATTACAATAGGATTTGCATATTGGAATGAAACTCGTTGTCTTGTGCTTTTTAATTGTTTTTTTAATAAAGGACGGAAAATAAAGGTTTAACGTTCTACCTACGTTATTCAGTAAGGGTTTTTTTGGTAAGCTTTTGAGTGGTAGACCGTGAAATGCGTGTGTTCATCCGACAAACGCCAAAAGCTATCCGCCGCAGCGGTGTCGCAGAGTCACCGACAACTAACCCGCCCCCGCCCCGCACCCTCCACCCCCGTACAGCCTCCCGCCCGCTAAACCTACGCGTTAAAAATAATAATTAGTCGTCAAAACCACAGGCACAGTGTAAAGAGGACAAAGAATTTCGGTTGCTCAACCGTCTGCTCGTAATTAGGGACCGACGTAACAGTCTACAGAATTGTGCCTGTTTTTAAATGTAAGCTGAGTCTCGAATCTAGATTATCTAAAGAGACGTTGCGGGCGAAAAATAAACGTTTACGCTCAACCTTCTTTCTGGCAGTTTGCAATTGAAGCTATTGTCGGGTGTTGCTCAAAATCAAATTATTGACTGACGCCAACGTCTAAATATAACATTGTTTTGTATACCTATTAGATACATGTAATACAATCGTAGTGAAGTCAAAAGTGTATATTAAATATTTTTGAAAAAGTAATTGCTACGAGGTTTAGGAACGACTGTAATGTCGAAAATATACATAGTTGTTCCAATGTTTGTCTGTTTATCTGAATGTATGTTCTAGCATCACGCAAATACTACCGGATAGATTTTGTTCAAATTTTGCATATATATTCTAGTCTGCTCAGTCTGTAAATTATCACGCTTTTTGCTATGGGGATGAGATATATTGCATTATGTTCTTATACTTCTGTAGTATACAGCAAATTGTAAAAAGACGAGTCAAAAGGTTAGAATATTGCAGATAGTTACAAATTTACCCCTTTGAATGATTATCATCACGCTATACCTTTATGGAGCTAAGCAGTCAATCAAGACATCTATAAGAAAGTCTATTTTAGTTAACTTCGAACATAGCAATTAGTTTAGCAGTTCAAGGACCTCTTCGCGAACGTAAGGTTGTAAGATCGATTCCCAACTATTGATATTTTTTGTGTTTTTTTTTTACTATTACGTGACTATTAATAAGAAATCCCGCGTGTGTACTTACTGTTTTATTATTTTAGTGATAGCCATTCGTCAGGAATAATATGTAAGAATGCATCAGTCAGTCTTGATACACTGATGTGTTAGGTACAAAGGTATAATATGCAGGAACGCAGACGTTCATGAATTCACTAACAACGAGAACTTCGCAAGCAATGGGACATTGCTACTGAAGGCTGCGGATGTCGACCTCAGGACACGCTGCTTCTCACACGGGCAACTGTACGTCGCTTGCTCCCGCGTCACCAGTACTGACCCTTATGAATATTTTGGCTCTTGAGACCAAAACTACAACCGTAGAGTAATAAAATTACCCGTTACTCTAAAACAACTAATTTAATTTGGAGTATATTTTACCTCAAAATAGATACTAATCCCCAAATGGATCGTAAAGTCGTTACCCAAATATCACAAACCATAAACTGTCTATTCTCATCATCTGCCTAGCCTTTCCCAACTACGTTGGGGTCAGTTTCCAGTCCAACCGGATGCAGCTGAATACCATTATTTTATATGGAGCGACTGCCTATCTGACCTCCACAACCCAGTTACTTGGTAACACGATACCCCTTGGTAAGACTGGTTGTCAGACTTTCGGGCTTCCGATGACCCGTAACGACTGTCAAAGATCCACGAATGCCGGCCGGGACCAACGGCTTAAAGTGCTTTCAGGCACGGAGGGGTCTTGGTATGTAAAGATGGTCACCCATCCACGGACCAACCGCGGCAAGAGTAGCTTAACCTGACCGATTGACCCGTGCGGCTGTTTTTTATTTAGCCATAAACCTTCTATTGTATTTACGATATTTCAGGGATAAGGTAAATAATATAAAACACCAAGATATTTTGTCATTAATCTATATTTCTTTGTCAACATCAAATTAAATATTCTAAGCCATACCATAATAGCACAGTTTATTTAGTATTCTAATATTTACAATAAAACTAATACGTTACCTTAATGTAAAGTATAGATCTCCAACGATTCTAATCCAATCTATATTTTAACTCACAGCCACTCGGTACGTGAACGCCGGAGCAAGTTGTCGCGCCATTTTACATTTCGAATATGTTTGTGTTGCCAGTACAATGAAACTATTTTGTACTTGTAAAATATATTAAATACTAATAACTGCTTTAATGTTGCCAGTAAAATATATATCTCAATAAATCCTACAATTATGCATTAATACATTGAAACCTAACAGTAGTATGATCAGGGAAGTTTTATAAAAATGTGGCTGTTATTTTAGTATATTGTGGTGTCTTAGGACTTCCACGCGAACGAAGTAACGGGCAGAAGATAGTTGTTAAATAAATAACAAAAACAATGTTATATTTAAACGCAATTCAACGAACAATATCCTCATTACGAGAATAATATTGCACTAGACCCGCTGAACCACGGCACTCGAAATATCGTAAACCATTCACCGCATCCTAATCGGATTTGAGCAATTAACAGCGGGTAGGTTATCAGCGTACCCAGTCCACGGGTGAAACGCGGGTAGGTAATAATAAATTCTGTCTGTGCTACAAATCAGACGCAATTCAATTCGTCTCGTCTGAAGTATGTTTAATTTTGTGCCCCCACGGTTTTTGATGTTTGCGTAAATATTGGAAAAGGATCTTAATTAATTTAAAAGCTTTCGAGTGATATATGGATATGTTTTTGTTGAGGAAAAAACGTGCTTATTCATTCAAAAACTTGCTTGCATTTCGTCGTTCGTCGTGGAAACCATGTCATCCCATTCACCTACTGAAATGTTATATTCTGATGACATGCAACTTCAACAGTAGTGGTGTAGCTGGCCTTACCAAACTCTTCCAGTTTTAGAATGGTTTTAACCGGTGCAGCTGAATACCAGTATTTTACATGGAGCGACTGCCTATATGACCTCCACAACCCAGTTACTGTGTAATACGATACTGGTTGTCAGACTTTCGGGCTTTTGACCACCCGTAACGACTGCCAAAGATCCACGAGTGACAGCCGGGACCAGCGGCTTAACATGCTTTCCGAGGCCTGGAGAGGTCTTAGTATGTAAAGATGGTCACCCATCCACGGACCAACTGCGGCAAGCGTAGCTTAACCTGATAGATGGACTCGTGCGGCGTTTATTAATTAATAAGCCCCCTCTTGTGAGATAAACAATAGGTACATAATGTATTGAATCTGGAGCCTATAAGTACATAAAGGCATATGGAATAATTATACATAGTCTGTTTCTATTCCTGTAATCTGCTTAAATTAATGGAGATGCATTAGTGATGTTGGCACATATGCTTGATCGTATCGGTACACGGCAGTATAGCAGCCGAGTTCATAAAGGAATGTTGTTGCGTTTTATTATTTTTATTTATTTATTTATTAGTTTATGTACACACAGTTTATAAACAGACAAGACGAAAGGAACAGAAAATACGTACAAAGGTGATGCTTATTTCTAAAGAAATCTCTTCCAGCATACAACCTGCGAGAGGACAGTAGACAAAGAGATGTAGACACCGTGTGTAAGAGTAGAAGGGAAAACAAAATACATAAAAACAACAAGAAAGAAAAACTATTCACTAAATTAAATATACAATAAGAGAATATACTTACATAAATACATACTTCTAAAATAAATATCACTAAAATACTTATATATAATTAATAGTATAAAATAATAAATACATAATGGCGCCGATTCTCTTGTTCACAAACTAAACTAAATTTAAGTTCAGTGCATCTTTTTCTTTCTATTTCATTAAGAAGAGGACAGAAGATAAATTTTAGTTTAGTCCTGTCAAATTAATCAGCGCCTGTCACAACTCCATACAAGTTTAGACGTGATTAAAAACTTGCCTACTAAAATTACGTCAATTTACGTCAAGCGCTGATTAATTTGACAGGACTAAACTAAAATTGATCTTCTGTCCTTTTCTTAATGAAATAGAAAGAAAAGGATGCACTGAACTTAAATTTAGTTTAGTTTGTGAACAAGGGAATCGGCACCAATGTGCAACTATGGCAAAGCGGTAAGATAGTGTTCTTTCACTATTCTTTTAAAATCAGCAACAGTTTCGCAGTCCCTAATGTCAGGCGGAAGTGAATTTCACAGCCGATTATTATTGTTCTGAATTTTTCGCTTAATTATTGTTTTGAATTTTTATGAATTGTCTGAATTTTTAAGTTTAATATGGTATGATCGAGCAGTGGTGGCCCAGTGGTAACGGCTGCGACTTACGAGTTGTAGGTCGTAGTTTGGAACCCAGACAGGCGCGTTACTTTGTGTAAATTGTGTGAAGGAAAACATCGTGAGGAAACCGGCATATCCTAGAACCAAAAATTCGAAGACATGCGACGTCTACCAACCCGCACTGGGCCCGCGTGGTGGATAACGGCCCATTCCCTCTCACCGAGAGGAGGCCTGTGTCCCAGCAGTGGGAACATTATAGGCTGATTATGTATGGTAGGATCGTGACTTTGAAGTCCGAGATAGTCGAGGAAGTCGAGGAATTCTACGGGCACTTGTACTCAACGCGGATGGCGAAGCCAGCGGGGCATAGTGAAGATGACCATCGAGCCGAATTAACGCGCCACTACACGGAAGTCATCCCGGATGTCGACCAGTGTAGGATTAGGGCGGCTCTCGAGCAGCTAAAGAACAACAAGGCACCTGGTGATGACGGAATAACGACACAGCTCCTTAAAGTGGGCGGGGCTCCAGTCCTGAAAGAGCTAGCGAGTCTCTTTAACTCCGTCATCCAAGAGGGTACAACGCCGGAGGCGTGGAGCAGAGGTGCAGTGGTTCTGTTCTTCAAAAAAGCCGACAAAACCTTGCTGAAGAACTATAGACCCTTTTAAGCCACGTTTATAAGCTGTTCTCGAGGGTCGTCACGAACCGTTTCGCCAGGAGACTTGAAGAGTTTCAGCCACTAGAACAAGCCGGTTTTCAAAAAGGCTTCAGTACCGTGGACCACATCTATACTGTTCGGCAGATTGTACAGAAGACCTAAGAGTACAACCAGCCGCTGTGTTTGGCATGACAAGACGAAAGTCATGTACGATTCGCACGTCTTGCCGAGTCAAATCTTCATCGAAAGGTCGCTTCTCGAAGTTATAAAGGAGTACGTCTACCTAGGACAAGTTATCTAGCTCGGTAGACACAACTTTGAGAAAGAAGCCGACAGGAAGATCCGATTGGGTTGGGCAGCGTTTGGAAAACTTCGTCAAGTCTTCGCCATTCCTGCAGTGTTTGAAGACTAAGGTCTTCAACCAGTGCGTCCTGCCCGTTATTACATACGGTGCCGAAACGTGGACACTGACAGTCGGGCTGGTCCACAAATTCAAGGTCGCTCAGCGCGCCATGGAGCGGGCTATGCTCGGAGTTTCTTTGAAGGATAAGATCAGAAATGAAGTTATCCGGAAGAGAACCGGAGTTACCGACATAGCCTGCAGAGTCAGCAAGCTGAAGTGGCAGTGGGCTGGCCATATGTGTCGAAGGACCGATTGCCGGTGGAGCAGACGAGTCCTGGAGTGGAGACCGCGTATCGGCAAGCGTGGTGTGGGACGCCCCCCAGCTAGATGGACCAAGGACCTTAAAAAGGTGGTTGGGACAGACTGGATGCGGAAAGTGGAGGACAGGGTGTTGTGGCGCAGCCTGGGAGAGGCCTATGTCCAGCAGTGGACTGTTATAGGCTGAGTTGATTGATTGATTTGAAGTTTAATGAAGTTTAATATAATAATAATATGTTTATATCAATCATTGCTTTTAGTGGTACACATATCTTCTAGGCTATATTTTTTTACAAATTAATCAAACAGGAAAATACAAGCTTTTGCCAAAATAGGCAAAACCTGTAATCCTGTCAAATCAAAAATTGCCTAGTGCATTGAGGAGTGTACTGTCTAGTGAATTACTTATATATAATATATATATTATAAATATCAAGGATGCAACGACGACGTTTAATATTAAAGTATAATGAGAGATCTCTGTTTTTTTTTCATAGATGTTTAATACGTTTTATTAAAGAAAGCCAACTGTGGGCAGCTGAACCAACTAGCTAATGAACACCACACTAAATTCAGTGCTTTCATCAATTATAATTTAAATCCGCCTAGCAAAACTTTTGAAAGAAAAATAAAATCCCTGAGTAAGCTGCCACTTACTATTCAGTTCTTAAACTTTATAAATGGTACGTATGAAATCTAGTTAGTATTTTTCTTTGTTATGTTAAAGCCACAATGTCGACCACATTCGACGTGTGCTTTGGCGCGAAATTGAACACAGAACTTGGCTTTATTCATATGAATGTTTCAATATGACTTAGCATAATGGGTTCTCTATTATTATTCGTCGAAGCCGAGTTTAATAGTTCATAGTTTATAATATGTAGGATAAAATTGAAAGCATAACGTGTTAATAAGTGAAATATATTTCACTTATTCCTGAAGCCTACATATACGTACCAAAACAAGATCGACAAAACAAATTCCTCGTACATATTCGTAGCGCAAATAATATAACTTCATAAGACGCTTTATTTTTAGTTCTAAAAAGATACCTTATTTTATAGCCAATGCAAAAAAAAAAACGTTGCAGCAGTCAAAATAGAAACGCAAACAGAATCCATTGGAAATTTCAATTACTTATGTACCATTTACCCCACGATTTCGCTACAAAGAGTTTTCAGTCATTCATGTTCCTGTACAGTATCCTGTTGGAGGCAGGCAAGTCTATAAGCAGTTTGCGTAATACAGGATTTTCTGCAGCAAATTTCCAAAGTTATTTGGTGTTTTGCAGCGTTGGAGACTTCACGCTGGCTACATTGATCGTGTCGCTCGCGGTGCTTTGCGATGACGGGCCACGGCGCGGCTACTGCGGCGGCCGAGAGAGCATCCTTAAAAACCTAAAATATTTCAGCCTTATAAATCCTAAAGTTATGAATATTTAAGCCGTGTGATGGCATTTCCATCGGCAAAAATGACGAACTTCTTAACCGAATTCTTCGGATAAGTTTTTAACCGTCTTTATAAAAAGAAGAAGGTGGTTCTCCATTCGGTTGTAATTTTTTTCTTGGTACTCACTACACCTTCTTTTTATACATAGGTAAGGAACTCTTGCACTAAATTTCATGCTAGACCCAGCAGTTACGGCTGTGCGTTGCCTGTCAGTGAATTAATGAATTTAATTTTTTTCTTAGATAGAAGATCTATATCAATACTCGATGGTCGATGGTCGGTGGATGACCGATGGCCGATGGAGAAGATGAGTCCGGGAGTGGAGACCACGTATCGGGAAGCGTAGTGTGGGACGCCCCCCAGCTAGATATATTATATCAAGCTGGGGGGCGTCCCACACTAATATAATAATAATAAAACTTTATTGCATAAATGGTGCTGTAGTAGAATACATTAAACAGTTATACATAAACAAATAATCAATAGAACACTACACTAAATGGTTGAGGTACTGTCCTCTTAGATAGGCTACATAATAGCCTGTAATAAAGAGAAACAGTGCCGTATCCCTCTGGGGTGGACAATAAACTAGTGTTATATTTTATTAATTACAAAACAGAAAAGTATTAACTACATACATCGATTATGAAATGTGGATGAAGTGTTGTGTGGTGAAAGTTTATGTAACAGATGTGAGTGTGTGTGTAGTGAATGTCTGTATTTATGTGTGTGGTGCGTGTATATAGTGGTGTGTCTTTAGCTATATAAAATATGTACCTATTTTATGACAGTGTAAGAAGAAATGATTCTGTTTCATGATACGTTTTATTTAGTAGGAAGGAGCGAACTGCTGATTTACACTCATGATCGGATAAACAATATATTGAAATATTTGAATTAATTTTGTTGTACATAAACGGGCCAAGATAAAAGAAAAATCTTTTTGTAAAGGAATAACGGGTCTTTGGAAGGGAACAAATTAAATCTTTGCGACGCTTTATAAGTTTAACATAGGGAGTTGTGTGGTGTTGTAACAAGATTGAATGCAAAATAAACAGCTGTCGTACGTTAAGAACTTTGCACTCTTTATATAACTGGGTGGTGGAAAATAAAATTGGTCGAAAGGTTGCAATCTTTAGTATCACTCTGTGTGCAATTTCCAATGGAAGTATTGTGGTTTTAGAAGTCAACCCCAACAAGAAATGCAGTAAGATATAAGCGACTGACAAAGTGCGTAGTAGACATTGCGGATAATAAATTGATTAGCTACATGTCTAAGTGTTTTAAAAATATATATCAACTTACGCACTCTACTCGTCAATGCTTCCACATGAGCTTTAAAGTTTAGAGTATTGTCTAAAATTATACCCAAGTATCTAATATTATTTACAGAGTCAATTTGAGAGCTGTTACAATTTTGTGTAGTATGAGAGAGACAAGTGAGCTGTGAGTTTTATAGTGAGGATGTTGAGCTAATAGAAAAGGTGATGTATTTAGTTTTGTTGGTGTTGAGTGTGAGGGTGTGAGACAGAAGCCAGTCAAGGGTATATGTGAGACCACTTTGTGCTTACTTTGTAGTTCTGACCAGGAGTCTGCAAAGAAGGTTATTGCAGTATCATCTGCGTATGTAACAATATTAGAATTTGGGATAGTGAGGTTGCAAAGGTCATTGATAAAGATAAGAAATAGTGTTGGACCAATAATGCTCCCTTGTGGCACACCATACTCAATAGGAAGCTCGTCACTTACGGAGTTTCCTATTTTAACCACTTGCGTCCGACCGGTGAGGTAACTTTGGAAAAATTGGAGTTGTGGGCCTCTGACACCTATGTTTTCGAGTTTTTGTAGAAGGATTTTAATGGGAACTGTATCAAACGCTTTCGCGAGGTCTAGGAACACTGTGAGTACTTTTTTGTTGTTATTAAGGTTTGAAACAATAAAAGTGGTTAATTCGTGAACAGCATCAGAGGTGGACTTTTTTGTGCGAAATCCAAATTGCTGTGATGAAATAAGATTAAAGTGCTCTAAATAGTCCCTCAGTCTCTTATTAATGAGACGTTCCATTACTTTGGAAAGAGCACTTAGCACTGCAATTGGTCGATAGTTGTTCACTAAATTCCCATCCCCACCCTTGAAAATGGGGTGAATAACAGCCCTTTTGAATAAGGTGGGAAAGACGGAGGTCTGAAATGAGAGATTAAAAATATGCCAGAGTACCTGAGTATCTTTTCAAGATGAGAGATGAAATGCCGTCCCAGCCAGTCGCTGCACTAGATCTTAGAGAATGTATTGTATTCAGAATCTCATCATTATCAGTTGCTTCGAGAACAAAAGAAGAGAGGCTAGTAGGAGTATGTGACGAGGCTGTTTGTAAAGGTAGTATAGAATTTCTGCTTATCTTATCCGCGAGCCCCTTACCGATGTTAACGAAAAATTCATTTACTTTGTTACAGGAATCAATTTGAGAATGTGAATGAAGTAGTAGTTGAGTAGATGAGTATCTTGATTTGGTAGAATAGGTTATGTTCTTTATAGTGGTCCAGAGCGCCTTTGTGTTTTGTCCTGCTTTTTAGTTGTTCGCTGTCGTACTGCCTTTTGGCTTTTTTTAGGAGTTTTATACAGAAGTTTCTGTAACGTTTATAAGTTGTAAGGAGGATTTCACTGCTTGGTGCCAATTTAAGCTTTTTATTAAGTTTATCTCTGTTGCGAATGCATCTCAACAAACCTGGGGTTATCCAAGGTTTTAGTAGGTATCCTTTTTCTCGCTGGCTGTTTCGAGGTAGTTGTGTTCTCCAAAATAGCTTTTGACATTTGGTTTACTAGATAATCTGTGGCAGCGTTTGGGTCTTGAATTGACATAATGGGGGTGAAATTCAGTTGTTCGAATGATTCGTCTAAGGTTTCATAATTTATTTTGGTAATAGTACGGTAGTCTTTTGTACGCGCTTTTTTAGTTTTGATGCATGCTAAAGAGGAGTAGTGGTCTGTGATGGTAGACTCAAAGACTAGAGTGGTTGCGGGACTGTTTGTTCGCACAAAAATGTGGTCGAGACAGTTATTACCTCTTGTCGGTAGAGTGTGAGCAGGGAGAAAACCATGAAAAGCGAGACAATTTAGGTAGTTTTGGGAGCGAGTATCCAAAGGTGATCCAATGTCAATGTTAATGTCGCCTGTAAAAATAACAGATTTAAATTCGCGTAGTGTAGGAAGTATATTATTAAGCGCACATAAAAAGCTGTCAATATTTCCAGTAGACGGTGAGCGGTAAATGCATAGAACTGCTGTATCAATTTTAGTTTTGATTACTAGCCCAGTTGCTGAATTGTTAAAGTCTAGTTCTTCTACTATAGGGTTAAGAAATGACTTTGTGTAAACTACCACACCGTCACTCTGGTTAATGTGTTTCATAGTCTTGTGGCTAGTGTAAGTTTGTAATTCAGGAATTTGTTGATTTCTTAGACAAGGTAGCCAGCATTCTGTAAGAACTAAGAGTTCACAGTCAAATGGAAGGAGATTTAGAAATGCTTGTAGGCTTAAAAAGTTACAATTAATAGACCTAATGTTTTGGCAGAACGTTTTTAGGTAGTGGTTTGGGTTACCTAAAATTTGGTTTACTTGTTCTGGTGTACAGGTGTGTGATTCAGATACTGAAGTTTCATCGACGTTGTTCAATAACGTCAAAATATTATCGGTCATGGTATTAGTTTACGGTATTTGACTAAGATTGTGACCGAAATACGTCGTGAACTTCAAGAAAGCGCTATTTGAAATACTCGTATATAATGTGTGTGATTGTATGGTAAAATAATTTAAAAGACGGCGGCAATGTGCTAGGTGAACATGTGTGCTTATTAATAGTTTATAGCTATTGGTGTGCTGGTAGGTGATATGTGTGCCTGTTACGTGTATTTTGTAAAAGAGAATTGATGTTGTGGATTGTAATTTAGTATTATTATAATGTGGTGTTCGTGCTATTGGAGTAATAACAATTAAAATTATATGATTCAAAACCTAATAAAAATAAGAAAAGCTACGACTAAAAAATGCATAGGACATAATTAGTAGAAGGGAAAAAAATGACCTTAGTCTGTCTGATAGTCATGTGCCATTGTTCGTAAGTAGTTGATCTAATTGATTGAGATGGACCGACGACCTTAAGAAGTTGGCTGGTACAGATTAGATGCGGAAGGCGGAGGATATGGTGTTGTGGCGCAGCCTGGCAGATGCCTATGTCCAGCAGTGGACTGCGATAGGCAGAGTTGATTGATTGAATGTTTTTATTTGGATACAACATTTGCGCTCCGAGTTGTCTATAATTTTGTCAAAACGTCTTGTGTGACTAAGTAGAGATCGGCAGTAAAATAATGCTTTTATATTAGTAATAATATGAATAACACAACATAATCCGCTATTTTCGAAGCCACGTACTAATAAAGACGTTTTGCTTAATAATATAGCTGGGAGCGCAGCCGTCAGTCTGTAGCTGGTGCTGACACGCCTGAAAATCACTGAAACGCTCAAATTGCTCGCGCGGCAACTTCCGTATGAATGCAACACACATTTATCGGGCATGACGTATGAATAAAATTAAAATGTAAACCTGAGTCAGTGCATATTACTGCTCACTTAATAGTGAGTATCTATTACGACAGTGAACAATGCTGTTCTCATCCTAAACATAATTATAGATAAGGGTAGAAATAGAAGCAGTCCGTATTCTGGATTTGCGCCCGGTTGATGGCAATAGGATCACCTCATATTACATGGTACCTACTTAAACATAACTGGCGAAATGCGGGTGTACTATTAGGAGTACACTTCTGCCTAACCCTTTAGGGAATACAAGTTTGATGTTATTTTATGTGATGGTGGAAATTGTGAACTTTTCTCAAAATGAATGCCACCAACACAAAAAAATATTTTCAAAATGGACTAACAGTTCTTAAATTAAATTAAATTGAATATTTGTTTATTTATGGCAAATAGGCCCAATTGTTAGTAACATTGTTCTTAAAAACTATTGTTAGTAAACAAACACAGTAACAAAAAGGTTAGCTGTGGGGTCTTCTGACCAGCACCTCCACAGCGTGCGACAACCAAGGTGCGTCGTACTTTTCTATTAACATATTGTTTTAAAAGATCAAAAAGCGACACGATGTCTACACTAGTTCCGCTCACATATCACTCGCATCCGAGTACTCGTAATGGGTAGCTAGGGTTACATTAGGAGTCCTGTGTATCCCGCGCGCGTTCCAGCTAGACGGAAGTTCTTTGTGTAGAGATCGGAGCGGGGTCAGGTGCCACGGAACATGCTGTATAAAATATAACGTGGAATAAACTTGTCGTGGAACGAGGCTTTACCTGGCTCTAACTCCAAACTCTGCTGGTTAAGCCCGGCCGGGCGCGGGCCCCGGATAACTTTCCTACACTCTCGAGTAATATACGCACGAGAAAACTTACAGTTCTACATAGACACTTGCTTTTTATTCGCAACTTTGTAAACAACGCCATTAAGGTGGAACGTGACCAGTCGTTTGAAAACAGATAAAGTTTTCGTATTGTTTGTACGTTACGGGATTACATGACAGGACCGCTTTGTGAATAATACGATTCTCTAAATTGTATTGGTATATTTCCGATATTAAAGTTCTTTGAAAACCGAATTAATTTTCATTCCACAATGACTTCCCCTTTCAATTTTGCCATACAATTATAGCAATAAAAAGTAATCCCGACGATATTTAATATCGCAAATTAGTCAAAGCCGGTAGGTATGCCGGAGGGTTACATCAGTAATATCGGAGGGCCGGGCGGCGTCCGGCGGCATACAAAAGTTGACGAACGTCCGGCTTGATTGAGTGGATCCCTCTTCGATACAGGCTCTAATGGGTGGGGGATGGGGTAGGGGGGGGGGGGGGGCTCGGGAGGTTGCCCTGTAAATAGCACCCGGGGACTGCTTCATTACGATATTAGCTATAAATTCATATCAAAATTACACATAACATGTGTAACTTGTTTGATAATAAAGTATTTTTATTAAGCCTGGGTTGATATAATAGTAGTACATGTAGAATAAGTAACATTATTATTGATTTTATCATTAGAAACAAAGAAAACCTGTCGAGCTTAAGTACTGGTTAAATATTAACATGAATCAAAAGAAAAACAATAATAATTTTCGACAATAACGAGAGTTATATCCGGTTGTTGACGAAAATCATTATTGTTTTCTTTTATTGTTATTGAATAACACAAACGACGTGTTGCTACGCCATCCTTTTTCTACATATTTAAATCAGAGAAAACTTTTCGATACGACGATCGATGTTTTCGAGAATACAAATTGGATTGAAAGTTTATTCTCGACTGAGATTTAAGACGTATAAACGCACACGGCGGATGAAATTGGATAAAAAGCGGGACGTGTGATGTGATATATAAGCTGCAAGATGGTGGAGTTCATAAGCGTGTGCTCGGAGGCTGAGAGTACTCTCAGCCGTTCCGGCGACACGCTCTCCAACAATCTAGGTAACGTGCTTGTAGATTGGTGATGTTTTGCAAATTAACTTTTTGCTATTGGTACTGATGATTGCTTATGTGGCAGTTTTTACGACTGTAAACGCACCAACGATTCAGTAAGTTAAGGGAAGTTTTGGTTAAGATTAATGTGATACCAGAGGGGCAACATCCGTATTTTTAAGAACTATCACATTCTAATCTCAGTCTAATGAGACTGACATTAGAAAGTAAAACGTAGGTAAATTAGAGTTTTCAAATTCAACTCTAATTTACGTACGTTTTTGAAAACTTTTCGACATTTGTTGTCACGGAAATGAGATTGCGACTTGAATTTAAATGCACTTGAAGTATGAGACCATCAGGTAAACAATATAAAAAAAAAATGTTTTCATGTCCAATAGCTCAAACAAGTAATAAGTGACGCTACGTCTGCGGAATTTCCGTTTATTACTTCAAGTTTTGAGTCTTGTATTAAAACGAATTCATTGTTTCAGGTGTCTCGTATTTTCTATTTAAAAACGTTATACGAGCAGAGACTTCTCTCGAAAAACATGAATTATGTTAACAAGGAGAAAAATTTCATCTCCGTTGTTTTCCGTCAATACACTCGCGTTACAAAAGAAAATTTGTACGCTTTTATTAAGGGTACCATTATTCGTCGACTCGGGTTACTTTCTGCATGCTTTGTGAAATCTCAAGTCTGAACCAATATTCATGGCGTACAATGCAAGCTAACAGAGTAATATTTCGATGCAGCGTTTAAGCGATCTCTTCCCCTGTTACACGAAGCGAGCTTTGAGCGCATCCACAATAAAGCTTGCTCGTTTTGTTTCGCGATGAAATTAAAATCAAGAGGACCGCGTCGGCCGAGAGCTCTCTCCCCCATTGTTTAACAGTACATTGGCTTCTATGAAAGTTTTCGGCTCACTCTTTTTATTTTGTACACGCCTGAATATATTTTCTCAATTTCACGCCAAAGGGTTCGCTGTTTTATCAAAGTTAGATTATTACTTTGGAGTAAAATGGACTCGTAATAGGATTTGGACTGTGTTAGAATAATTCTCAATGGATTCTTTGTTTATTGAAAGTAAGCGATAACTAAACAGTCTGCAGTGCAGTTGGAACTTAATGAATGTGAGGAAACAATTCGTGCTGATTTCATACAAATGAAAAGCTCGCGGAAGCCTTAACATACAAAAGAACATTAATACACGCGACACGTACGGTTCGCATTATACGTAGAGTTGCATGATATATGAGGGACATGATTCAAGCGGGGCTGGTGTCGCGGTCAGCCGCTCTTTGGCTCAAAGGAAATCTCATTTCGCGAGCCCCCCCCCCCCCCCCCCCCCCCACCACGGGCCCCGCGACCCACCAGCCGCGCCACCCCCCGGACATCTATTAAAATTATTTGAGAGAACCCAACACTTGGCCGGGAACATTCTCTCGCGTCGGCTCGCTCCAATCTAAACCATGTTTTATACTTCATAGCTCTTTTGTTGTTCGATATCGACGGCATAATTGGAAAAGGCCTTTGAAGTGGCCTGTTTTTTATGTAATTATTTTTCCTTTCCAATTTTTTTTTTTCACCTTGTTCGTACAACCGTTTGAAGTTAAATGAGATTAATTATCCGGCTTGCTATGTAAAATTATTTAATATGATTACGACATAAAATTATCGAGTTTTATATCTACGGCACTTTATTACCGGGAGAATTATTAGGAAAGCGTCTGATTAACGTTTATGTAACTTTAGCAATAATTAGCAACGACCTTAAATAATGAATTAATTACATCACAAAATAATAATCAGAAACATTGTGCTAGTTGCCTTCACAGCTAAACAAAGTGAAATATAAGTGATTATTATTTAATTTGACGCCATCAATCACAAAACACTAAACACAATTATGAGTCCAACGCACTTCAACGTAATTTATTTCAAGTCACATTTTGCTTGAAAATTATCCAAACGTAATTATTATTTGGCTTTTGTAACAGTCTGAATAAAACTTTCCATTTTGCGTAATAATTTAAATAATAGCGCATGAGCTACGGGCTACGAAAATCTACCGGCTTTCATTGTTTGCTACGGATATGCTACGCCGTAGACTCGTAGCACTTGTAGATTCACGCTTGGTTGAACATTCAATTACTACACTGAAATTAATTTGCATGACAGAATTGGCATTTATTTTTACTGCTATTACTACGAGTATTACGTTTTTATGTAAGGATACTACTGTGTAAGGAATTTGTTGAATTATGATATTAATTAAGGGCTAATTTATGTTGATTATATTATATTACTTTGGGTAATTCTAATGTGTATTGGAGTAGCCAGTTTTTTGTTATATCTATCTAGCGTTTAGATGAGATTATCTGTTGTGTTTTAGGGCACTGTAGGCTTATTGATATCAACTGAGATACTTTTTTTTAATATATTATAAATGTGTGTTAATTTGATTTCAAATGACTTCTTTGCATACGATTTGTATAGAATCAAGTTTTTATAACTAAACAGACAGGTGTGCTGCTGGAGAGTTTGTTCCACCACTTCTTCTTCCCAGCTAAAGCACTAGGAAGTGGTGAAGGGCGGGCGTTTTTGGGGGACTGTCTCATGTAATTTTGACGTTCGAAAACTGCTGATTCTCAGCCTAGTTTGAATAAATGACTTTTGATTTTGATTTTTCAGAGATGAACAGAGAAGCAAAGATACGAGTTTCGAATATCATGTGTCATGACTTCATGAGATACTTTTGAGCATTATTCTAATATCGGTAGATATTGTTTCACCTTAATGGTGATCAATAGAGTTTAATCCCCGGCGCGTGTAACATTACATACTTTGATAAATTAGAATTGTATCTAAGTGTACCTATGTAACTTACGGTAATCCATCAATTTCGCACCGTTTCACGACCACCATTATTCGACGGCCGCGAAACAAATGATTACAAATGAATCGGGCTGCGGAGCGCGGGCGCGGGAGCGTTGCCATGGCGACGCGAGACGATCGATGCGCGACCGCAACCAGCGCCCCGCACTCGCCCCTCAATTAAACAATGATTCACACGTTATGCTATGAGATGACGAACATGTACCTATGTCTCATGGTCTGAGATCAAAAATGATCGCAATCTGATGATGAATGCTAGTTTTAGATATCACAAATATGAAGCATTTAGGTTGGTATTGAATGAAAATAGGTCGCTCAATAATTGCAACAAAGAATCCTCACACAGTGTTGGTGTTAAAAAGTAAACCCATAATGTAGTCAACACTTTTTTATAGTTCTCTAAAAAGATACGACCTTCCAGCGACTGCTCCCGTCAATCGGGGGTAAAACTCCAAAAGAAGCTATTTACATACGCGTTGGGGTGAACTTACGACCTAATGGAATGATGCCAATGAGTACGAGTATTTGCTGTCTACACACAGAGTGTTGTTTATTTTGCGAGACCCTTGGAATAACAACAGTTGAAACCCCATTAAAGCTTACTGTAGTTGTTTGGTAATGCTGCTATAATCTGTTAGAGTAGTTCCAGTAGATAGACGGTACGAGTACACTTGTACTTTCAGATTTTAGGGTTCCGTACCTTAAAGGGAAAAACGGAACCCTTATAGGATCACTTCGTTGTGCGTCTGTCTGTCTGTCTATCAATCTGCCAAGAACCCTTATTCTCAGGAGTATCAAGTTGAAATTTATATCAAATACGTAACTCTACGGTCCCTTGGTGCTCTAAAAATCAAGCTTCTAAGTCAACCCAATAATAAAATACGGCCATTTATGCGAGAAATTTTGATAATCGCAAATAGGGTACTTCCCGTTGACTTAGAATCATGAAATTTGGCAAGAAGCAAGGTCTCATAGCACAAGTAAAGGAAAACGTCCGAAATCATTAATTTATAGTTTTATCACATACAAACTTGGACTAGTTGGACCATTAACCGTGGCTGTGTATTGAACTACAACATGTTTTTCAACAAAAATGCTAAAGTTATTTTGGGATAAATTTATCCCAACCACGGAAACCTTCATTGTGCGAAGTCCGAGATGCACTTGGCCGGTTTTAAATGAATTTTATAGTTTTGTTTTGTAGCCTTGTTTGTCTCATACTATCACGGGGCAGAAAGAGTTTCAAGAATATAAGCAGCGACTTATCCTAAAGCTCTCTATATCAAGGTGTGTTTTTGTCTTTCATCATCTGTCTAGCCTTTTTCCAACTATGTTGGGGTCGGCTTCCAGTCTAACCGGATGCAGCTGAATACCAGTATTTTACATGGAGCGACTGCCTATCTGACCTCCACAACCCATTTACTGGGCAACACTCCTTGGTAAGACTGGTTGTCAGACTTTCGGGCTTCTGACGACCCGTAACGACTGTCAAAGATCTAGAAATGACAGCCGGGACCAACGGCTTAACGTGCTTTCCGAGGCACGAAGGGGTCTTGGTATGTAAAGATGGTCACCCATCCACGGACCAACCGCGGCAAGCGTAGCTTAACCTGATCGATCGACCCGTGCGGCTGTTATTACTTAGCCACAAGCCCCTTGTGTTTTTGTCTTTAAAGAACAAATATCAGAGATTAATATTTCAGATCAATCACTTAATTTTCAAACTCGTTGTTAGTGTTGGTGCTTACCTAGTCGCACTTATCTACTTATTAGATTTAGCCCGTGGCTTCGCTCGCGTTAATGTTGACTTTGTCAATCTGTTTTCTATCCCTCAGGAACAGTACTTTTTTCTGGATGAAAGGTCCCAATGTCCTTTTCTGTACCCGTGACGTTTATGCAAAATTGTATGATGATCGGGTGAATAGTTAAGACGTGAAAGCGTAACAAATAAACAAACTCACTTTCGCATTTATAATATTAAAAGTTAGGATTCTAATAAAGATCACAGTCATCGAATGATGTCACTATTGAGTCGAAACTACTGAAGTTATCATCACAATTTCTCAACATAGTCATAAAACGTTATAACCCATTAAAAATACCTAAACGTTACTATCAAATCCTTTAATTTCCTCCAAGTATCTTTAATTCTTATCCCTCCACAGATTACCAGTACCGGTACCGGTACCAACTAGCTATAGTTGGTACCGGTACCGGTACTGGTACTGGTAAGCCTGCTAAGGCTTATATTCATATTTGTTTCTCATCAGGAACACTAATTAGGAGCCGTGTCGGACGCGCGTTTCTGTATAATTTATATAAAGTTCACCTTGTAATGAGTTCGCAGTTGCCGGCAGATCCGCACTCGAACTATTGACGTACAAAGCGAACTATGAACAAACTACTCGCTTCATAGGAATTATTTCCGCTGGGAAATGTCAGAGAGAGGCTCTCGTTTTGATATTCTAATTATAGTGAAACATTTTGTTTGGGGATGAAATATTTGTTTTATTAAGTAGTTTTCTTGATTGAAAATGCGTTTTAGACTTCGATATTCAAGCAAGACCACGATGGGCGGTTATCGGCGGGACGACTACCTATATGTCTCTATGGCCCATCTACGTCATATATGTCAGCACATCTATCAATGTTTTAATGTACTTAGGTTCCTTGAATAATTAATAAGAAATGAAAATGAATGCGAAGGAGTGAGAAACATCAATAGGACTTCGTCAGTCTTCTGTAGCTCAGCAAGTCGGTTCGCTTTGATTTCAATTAAACAAAATAATTAAAATCCGTATCCAATAATGCAAATACGAATGCGTTGCAATTACATTTTATTCGTAATTAATAATATGACCGAAACCACATTTAAATCTGAATTTTCGAATTGAACAGCGTTTTAATTACAACAGATCAACCACAACTCTTCGTACACAGTTAAAAAGCAATATTTATTGGAAATTGGTTCGTGGAGCGGGTGTTTGAACTAGCGGTGGCGGAGCGCACTGCGAATTAATTCGGTTCAGTTATATAACACTAACTTTTTCACGCGGCTTCGCTCGAGTTCAGTGTCTATCCCTCGGGAAAAGTACTTTTTTGGATGAAAGGTACCCTATGTCCTTTTCTGTACCCCTGACAACGTGTTAGCAAAATTTCATGATGATCGGTTACGATGTGAAAGCATAATAAACAAACAGACTCACTTTCGCATTTATAATATTAGTTAGGATTAAAATTGGAAGTCCGCCGGAGCAGCCGCAACCGCCCGAAAGGCTTAGCTTCCAATCCCAATAAGCGATTGGCTGTGAGCTCTGTGCACTGCTACCGACCAACGTCACCGTTACAAGCCACCTAAAATAGCTCGTTTAAATACGGACTCGGAGCTGCCCGCTTTTATCGTATCAGACAGTCTAACTTCGCCAACATCTCCCCTTTCCATAGATTAAATCTGGCGTTGTAAAATTATTACGTGGTTCAATCATCCCACGAAACCAACATTGAAAATTTCCATTTTTTATCACCACCATTATTTTTTATTACCATTGGTTATTTGGATGAAATTGTCCAAAAACTGTAAAGCAGAAGCAGGCGGAGTATCGTGTTGATCATTTAATTAGGCTGGAGGGTCGGTGAGGGCAGTTCGCTAACAAAGTAGGCAGAGCCGGGGCTCGGGCGATGTGTGCGAGCGGGCAGACGTAACTGCTGCATTTTAATTAAATTCTCATTGCCGAGAGATATACTTTTCGTTTTGTCTCTCGGTTCGTCCGCGTCCTGTAAAATTGAAGCTGTGTTTAAAACTCGCCGCGAGTAGACACGCTTGCCGTGATAATGATAATGCTTGCTACGCCTGCATTTTAATACGACAGCCTCTCATCTCCACTTGGCCGCGCAAGTTAACTGGATGGAAATGTTACTAATCCTTTGGGAATTATTGTCTTCATATCGTGGATTGAATTTTTAAATAAAAAACACATTGAACAATAATGTAGTCTGCTGATAACAAAGAGCAATCAATTAATCAGGCTATCGATGTAACTCATTAGACGACTGTTGCTATCCGATGAAAAAGCATTGTCAACAAAAGAGCACTTCAAATCATATTGTGCCTCGGTCATACCATTGTAATTTCCTGATTCAAGTGGTGACATCCACCAATCAGTAACTCTTCACATCGAGTTCGACATAAAAGTAACAAAGAATACGTGATACGTGAACAGTGTTCGACGAAAAATACGACTCCGAATCATTTTAATATTCGTCTCGTTAGGTACTTGTTAGCAACTAGCAGCAACAACTCAATAGAGCTCCCGCCGGGTCGGTCGTACTTGTGCCTACACCATGTCTCTCGTCATAGCAACGTGGAAATTAGACAATGAACTGTGAGAGCGTTAACAGTCGGTACCTGCCTGTTGGGAGGCAGAGGGTGGCACGGGGTGGCGTATCCCGGGAAACAAATGATAAGGCGATTACAAAAAAATATATGTACAGTTTGTATGTACAAAAAATATGTCAAGAGAGAGGGAATAAAAGTGAAAAGCAGCTGGAGGTGGCAAGAGAGATTTAATTCGTGGAGAATAGCGGATAGTATAAAAGATGACATCTGCAAATTCTAGTAGTGATTATTACGAATACTATTAAGATTATAGTATCTTCGTTATGTTGATTGTACTTACGAAAGTAATATATACATTTTCTGGACTCTGATAATGTTTACAAATTTTTACGTAATTTAGGAATTGTGATGCTTTTAAAGCGTGTCTGGAGATGTGATCGGCAAGCTCAACTTATTATTTGGCACCAAGACCGCACTTGCGAAATGTATTGTCGATAAAACACCTGTGTTTTAGAAATAGTTGCTCTGTATACATTTTGGTCATTGTTTGATGGACACGTATGTAATGGAGCACATATAATACAGCACGTCTGAGGTTTGGACTTTTCGGAATGATAAAGTGGATTTAAAATAACTGAGGCATGTTTCGAGTACCTGCTCAGGCATGTGTTAATATACTGCTTAGCAGGTTATACATTCAACATTGTGTGGCACTGCGCATGATTTCGAACAAGCTGCTTTACCTAATCTAATCGCCTACGTATGCTTGTCTAGTGTCCTTGCGTTAGGCACGCGTTAATACCATAATAGATGGCGTGCCACACAGCGCTTCACACATTACTGCTCACCCACTTGCGACGGGTTATGCGCTCTCCGACACATTACATTAGCCGCATAGCTCATGTGATCTGGATTGATCTTGTCTACAATCTGCGCCAAGGAACAACTTGTGTAGATAGACTGTTAAAAGCCATAGTTCTAAAATTCCTTGAATACTCTATCTTATTGTTATTATGAGCACCTACGTTATGTGGTACAACTGGCGAATATCAAAAATACTTTTATTTCTATGCCTGTTGTTTCTTTTGATTCTCTGTTAAACTGTCGTTTGTATGATGTG
This sequence comes from Atethmia centrago, assembly GCA_905333075.3. Classification (NCBI taxonomy): domain Eukaryota; kingdom Metazoa; phylum Arthropoda; class Insecta; order Lepidoptera; family Noctuidae; genus Atethmia; species Atethmia centrago. Next base: position 8,182,293 of record HG995375.1, read on the forward strand.
GTGTAGTATTTAGTGAAAATCCTTTCCATTACCATAAACCTTATTACCTCACCTTATTCAGTGACTAAAGTATTAAGTAGTAATCTAATTTCAATGTTTCTAAATTACACCCTGAGTCGTGTATAACTAGTAAAACATTGTATTTAACTTAAGTTACGCACGCTGGCAAGTTAGAGAATATCGAGGTTAGCAGCTTAGGCATGATTATAAAGCATGAGCGAAATTTCTTCATCGGATTACGTGGAGTATGTAGTGCGAAATGTAATAAGTATTTGTAGGGGGGTGCGGTGGGGTCGTGGTGGCGGTGGTCGAGCAGAATCAAGGGCGAGGGGTGCGGGGCGTGGGGGCACGGGGGTGCGGGGACGCGGGAGTTCGGGGGCGCTGGGGGGAGCGCGGCCGGGAGGGATGCTGCGCGGGGATAAGCGCGCAGATCAATATCTCGCGTCGCCCCGGCAACGCCGCGCTAGACCGAGTGCCTCCCGTACTACAGCCCCCGCGCCCCGCAGCCAGCCGCCCCGGCCCCCGCCTTGCCCACTACTCGCTTATTTAATACATGCCGTATCTGGGATGCGAGCTTTTTCGTGCTAAATGACAGGGCAACGTAATCGCAAAGTCACCGCTCTCGTAATTCCCGCGGCATAACTATAGCGCTGTGGTCCCCTTGGCTGAGCATTAAACTGCGCAACGATAACGATGACATTGACCTCTATCCCGGAAGAAAACTTCCATTTCCGTCCCGGCCCAATTTGTAGCGTGAATGTTCATGTGAGGAAACAATCCTTGGAATTTGTAGCGTGAATGTTCATGTGAGGAAACAATCCTTGGAATTTCATGCATACATAGGCAGCATGACAAACACGGGAATGGACAAAGAATATGAAACAAAGAAATTACAAAACCGGTTTTCATAGCGTTTTGATATCGTTACCCTAGATTCGACGACAAATTTTCAATTTCCTCGGATTTGTTATTACAAATGTGATCTTATTAAACCATATTTTGTTTTACTAGTCTAGGCACTTTTTCCAAAGCATTATACAACTAGGAAACTGCTATTAAAAGAATATAGTGATTCAAACCTCTCCGGGCCTTGGCCGTAGAGTTAGGTACAAGAACCCATTTTAAAGCTCTGCCGTCACATTGCTCAGTAGAGTACGTATTACGTATTATTCCAGAACATTATTATAAAGTTCAGGCACACAATGCCCTCTTTGTTTCAATAACGCTTAAAAAATACCACTACGAGAAGTCACGCTAGTCTTGGTTTTATTGTATTTGTTTGAACGTAACGAGAGCCTTTACTAGCTTCGACTAAAAGATGACTAGTTAACTAACTAGTAACTACTTTTGTGTCAATATTGCTCTAAATAAATCAATGACTTTATAATAAAAAAACCGGCCAAGTGCGTGTCGGACCACGCATAATGAAGGGTGCCGTAGTTGGTATGAATTTGTCCCAAAAACAAACTTATCATTGTAGTTGAAAAACGTGTTCTCACGTACATCGATATACGTCACGATCAGTTCTCCAACTGCAAATGTAAGTTGGTCGACTATTATTAGCTTATAAAACCTACTTAACTGTGATAGTTTTCCTTTTAACATCGTTACACCACAACCGTGATTTTTTTTCACATATCCAACACAACAAACAATCATTTAGCTGGCAGGGGCGCGGGCGCCACATTCGACTCTAATAATAACGCAAACGGATCCCGGAATCGAAAAATGGTTTTCACAGACCCGGGATATGTTTGACCGGCCTATCAAACGATACCTATCCCACACCATGGGATTGACGAGATAAATCACATGCAAAGGAGGTATACCTACCCTACAATGTTTTTTTCAAGATTTTATTTTTCCACTTTGTCGGCGTGATTAATATATACAAGTATAACCATGCCAAATTACAGCTTACTAGTACTAAGTCTCTGAGCTAAGCCGCGGACATGGCGAAAGTATAAGGCTTCCTTGTTGACTACGGAACTAAACTAAAAATGTGTAGCAAACCTATTAAACATTAGGGGTGAAGGAAGGTGGCTGCATAACTAGGTGGGGGGGGGGGGGTTGATACATTTTGGAACTACGATCATTACTTCTTTATTTACGGAATTTCTAATTGTGTTGCATGGTTCCTACAAATAAGTCAAATCATATGAAAAGGGTATAGAAGCAGGGCAAAGGAAAACTACATTATTCTCATCGAATTATTTTATTATGACATAAAATATGAATATAATTCCACATACAGAACAAACTAATGAATAAATTAAACATAAATCGACATTATATCATACTGTGACTAGACCAAATTACAACAAAAATAATTATTAAGAATACTTAGAGCTAATATCGAAAACAATAACCCTGATAAACGTTGTGTTTTCATAGAAATACTAATAACTTAAAAAAATAAATTCAATTTTTCATTGCACATCTGGTGTACAATGCATGATTGTATACGAAACCGAAAAAATATATGGAACTAATTAGCAATTTGATAATTTTATTATAATATTAAAACGTTTACGAATACGGGGATTATTAAATTACCACTGGTTTCAAAGAACATTTAAACCGGAAAATGAATAACGAATGAAGAGGTAACACGGAATTAAAAAAAAATACAAAAAATAGACAAGTTCTCCAAGGTTCTCTGTACGATTGGAATACAGAAATATGTTTAGGCAATGCTTATCTGGCTGAAAATCTTCGCAGATTTAATAAATATCATTAAAATATTTACTAAAACATTAAATATAAAACGAATTCCACATACCTACAAAAAACAAACTAATGAATAAATTAAACATAAATCATCATTATTTCTTAGGTGACTAGACCAAGATACGAAAAATAATTACTATCAATAAATAAACTGACATTGTAAACATTTACCATAACATTGTCATTTCAAATAATATATTCTCATAAATTAATAAAAGAAGTAGGTAAAAAAGTACGTGACAAATTCGTCGTGGATATGTTTACGTGACCATGCGTAACACGTAATTTCGGCAGATGTGTTGCTACTGTGCGTTCACTATAACTTGGCGCGTGACGCGATTGGTAGCGCTGAATTTTGCAGTCATGTGATTGGTATTCTCTTCATCAGTCGCCATTTTGAACTCTACAAACAAACAAAAAAACCTAACATCTGTATGTATAACCTATGCCCACAATAAAAATATTTCATTTGATAAAATTAGTATTATCATGTGGCTTCCCTGGTACCTCATAAACGGCATAACTATGTAAATGTATATGCTCTCAAATTACGAATTCTTTTTTTATTTTTTTTATACATACTTCCTTGATATAATAATATTTTCATTATTTGTCATTAAATACCTACAATTTTGATATCAAACTACTTATTCATGGCTTTTGTGAACAGAATATTAATCCAGATATGTTACATTTGTAATGGCAAACATGTCATTACAAATGTATTTTTTTTTTATAATAGGTTTTTATTATTTTATTAATATTTTACATAAATTCTTTTTTATTTTGGGAATGTGAGAACGTTGTAGGCTTAATAGCCTAGATTTGTAGACCATTTATTTTTCGTTAAGTACCTGGTAGTTCTTGACAGGCCTACACTGTCCTCCCATACCTGTTAACGCCGTAATTTAAAAACATTGTAAATGCCAATTATTTTTAAAAAAGTAACCGTGGAGTTTCTTGTCGGCTCTTCTCCATAGGAAACGACCAATTGGAAACTAGCACAAAGCTTCTGACTTTTCATTAAGTGTCTATGTAGGTTTATGTGAAATAAAACATGTACATGTGTGTATATAATAAGATACCAGATGAATTAAAAGCATTAAATACAAGATTATTCAAAATAAAATTACACAATTGGCTGTCTGCTAATTGCTTTAACAGTGTCAGGGAGTTCCTAGAGCATAAAATCCGATGATGATAGTAGTTGTATTGAATTGTTATGTATGTAAAATTTGCACGCTTATATTTATGAAGCAAAACATGTATGTTCTGCAATTGCATTTACCTTACCATCCTGTGTACCATGTTTTATGCAAATAAATGATATTCTATTATATTAGAATAGAATAGAATATCATTTCATTCTAAAATATTTTGTTTTCGTATTTGATTAAAACTAAGACTGCAAAATTCAGTGCTACCAATCGCGTCACGCATCAAGTTATAGTGAACGCACTATACACTGCTGCAGTGCTATATCAAATCAAATCAAATCAAAATATTTTTATTTCACATAAACCTACATGGGCACTTATGAAACGTCAGAAGCTAGGTGCACGGTTCCAATTGGTCGTTTCCTATGGAGAAGAGCCGGCAAGAAACTCCACGGTTACTCTTTTAAAAATAATTGGCTTTTACAATGTTTTCAAATTACACAAATTAGGTATGGGAGAACAGTGTAGGCCTGTCGAAAAGTACTTAACAAAAAAAAAAAAGAGAAAAGGAAACGGTCTAAAGAAAAAAAGATCTAGTCTATTAAGCCTAAGTACAAAAGTTAATCTACCCTGATAAAAGACAAAGTGAAGTATCGTGAAAATTATCAAGCGATTTTGAATTATGTGCAGTGCACATCAACTGCCTTGCTAATTATTACGACAGGGCCCCTAAATATACTTGTGTAATATCCTAGAACGGTAGCTGCGTGAGCAGTGCCACTCCTCGCATAATCCAGTGGTCGGGCTCCATCTGGGTGGGCAGCAGCATGAAGAGGATGTAATTGGTGGAGTGGCCCGTGGTGGAGAGCACGCCGCGTCGGTCGCCCGTCTTGTATAGCGGGCAGTTGTAGAACATGCCCGTCGGGATATCCTCGCGTTTGATGGGTATCAACCACACCTGGGGGGTTAACACACTCTTATAGCAGGCCCATATTCGACATAATTTGGAAAGTGTCAAGCGGTTTTGTGCCATATGAGTCTATGTGCACCATGACTTGCCATGCACATCACCTGCCATGCAATGATTGTGATATGGCTCATGTTTATTAGCGCTGTTTACTCGTATTTATTATAAATACGAGTACTAGATCCCGGAGCACATGCTAAGAACGGCAACCATTGTGATTTGTAAGAGTTCCGATAAAAATCCTTCGGTAATTCTCGTGGCGGAGGGTATATACTTACGTATCCATAGTATCCCAAGACGAATAATCAAACACAATATAAAATCTATAGTTGCCTGTTCTACCAGTGCAACAATAGCTTATCTGTAAACATAGTAAAGTGTGGACTGACCGGCGGGAACTCGTCATACAGTATTTTGGGGATGGACTCGTCGACGATCATAGCGTTCATGTTCCACCGCGCGCCCTCCATGAACAGGCCGTGGATGTATACACCTTCCACTGGTGGCTCCGCAAACTCTGAATTCTTCTGTACCTGTATTACATCGTTCCAATGGAATAAGTGTTTAATTATTCCCCAACTTTTAATGCACTTGTGTATTGCGGATTGACAACATCTGAACGACATCTCTATATAGCAGTTAAAATGCGGTCTTTAACTATAATGCTACGGCTACATTGTCGCGATAACGAGAACTACACTTCGCGCGCTCTCTCACGCACACCGCTTGACGTTTCGCTGTACAACAACCTATGGTGTTAGGCCTCGGCCGTAATGGTAACGTAAAAAACACCAATACACAAATGGCGGCGACATAAGTGAAGCGACGTGCGATTTAATATACGCATCGCATTCGCCTTACCGAGACATGGGGGTAGTCTTAGCAAACAGAGATATTTGGTGATTACACAACCTGCAGTCCTTTCAGTTATTGTACCTCTGACAGCAGCTACTCAATAGCTATGTTATTGAAACCACAATATAGATATCTGTGATTTTGACAGACTTGTCAGTAGCTTCTGAGGGGCTCGGCTAAATAATAACAGCCGCACGCGTCGATCGAAAGTTAAGCTACATTTGCCGCGGTTGGACCGTGGATGGGTGACCATCCTTTACATATCGAGTCCCCTCCGTGCCTCGGAAAGCCGTTGGTTCCAGCTGTCATTCGTAGATCTTTGACAGTCGTTACGGGTAGTTAGAAGCCCAAAAGTCTGACAACCAGTCTTACCAAGGGGTATCATGAATAGAATAGAATAGAATATTATTTATTTGCAAGAATACATGTAAAATAAGTTATATATATATACAGTTTTCCGTCATATTCTACCAGGTATCTGGTGTGCAATCTTATTTAAATGTAGCACTTAAACACAAACATTTACAAAGACTAAATTTACAGAAGATTAAAAATAATAAACGCCGGGCGAAAAGTTTCTGCTGGCGGGAAGAGATTGTGTTTCGTTTTCGTAGTGTTTGATGTGAGGGGTAGGCAAAGAGGCATGAGTGAAACTTGAATTGAACGGTGCTGTCGTCAGCAAAGTGACATATTATGAATGGTTACTTTTGGTAAATCATTGATGTAAATTAAAAATAACGGGGGCCTAGCACGCTCCCCTGTGGTACATCATACGTAATTAATCGTTTATTTGATCTAAATATTTATTCGGATTTAGTCTTTGGATCTATCTTCAAAATTTCCAGGTATTGATTCCTATTTATTAAATATGATTCCATCAATTGTAATATGGTTCCTCGAATTCCATAAGGTTCACACTTTTTAAGCAAATTCTTATGGTCCACGTAGTCGAAGGCTTGGGTCATATCGCGATATACGGAACACACGGGTAGTATTTTGCTGTCGACATTTGTGGTGACTATTCAAAAAATCGTAGACAGCGATGTTAATGGTTTTATTTTTTCTAAAGCCTTTTTGTTCCTTAGTTAAAACGTTATTTTTATTTTATTTATTAGGGAAAACCAACAATTACACACTATACATGGTTAACAATAGCTAATAATCTAGGTATATCAGTGCGTAACTAACTACGTTATCCACATATTACATATTAGAATTGAAATTTGGAAGAGCACGAGTACAACATTACTAATTAATCGTACAAATGAGTAAATCTTATTCTTATGATACTAAAAATTATACATATATTATAAAAAGAAAATACGGTTTATAATCTGTTTATTCGATCATTTTAAGTAGATCAATGCGAATTTTGTTAGCTGACAAAGAGAATAAATCTAATTCTGAGAAAAGAGTATTATAATTTTTTGCTAAACGACGTAGAGGTGCGCGGACACCTGCGTTGGTACGACAAGAGGATACTGCAAATAACGGGCGTCCACGCACCCCACACTGCATAACAGTTCTGGGTACTATATAACACAATTTGTTTGTTAACTCTGAGCAATCATATTACACAGATCATAGAGAAACTTAGTTTCCAAAAAATGCGTCTATTACCTAAAGTAGTTAATCTATAATATTTCATTAAATCAACGTAGGATGTTTTTTTTCGGAAGCAACGATAATGTGTGGCTTTAAGGAATTTTCGTTGAACGATTTCAAGATTATCTATGTATTTTTTGTACAAGGGATTCCATACCATTACAGCATACTCTAATTGTGATCTTACCAAAGATTTATATAAATGAATGTACGTGCGAGTACGTTTAAAATCGGTCATGCATCTCATTACAAATCCATACATGCGAAACGCGTTACTAATAATCTTATCAATGTGTTGATCCAGGTGAAGTTTACTATCAAGAAGTACCCCAAGGTCCCTGATCACAGTGACTCTATGCAATGAGGTGTTATTTAAGTTGTATGTGTGAGTTATAATATTTTTATTTTTGGTGAATGTTATAGATGAGCACTTTAGGATATTTAACTTTAACTTATTTTTAGTACAATATGCCGAGAATCTATCCAAATCGTCTTGAAATAAAGTACAATCAGTTTTATTTTGAATTATTCTAAAAAATTTAAGGTCATCGGCATATAGTAGAAATTTTGAATATCTGAAACATTGATTCAAGTCATTAATAAATAGAACAAATAGGAGAGGGCCTAAAATTGAACCCTGGGGTACCCCGGATGTGACATGTATGGATGTGGATTCAAAGCCTTTGATGACTACTTTCTGAGTTCTATTAGTGACGTATGATGCAAACCAGCGTAATAAATCACCTCGTATACCATTGAAAGCTATTTTTGTCAGAAGCAGTTCGTGATCCACCTTGTCAAAAGCTTTCTGGAAATCTGTATAAACAGCATCTACTTGCAATTGATGGTCCATTTTATTGAACAAAAAATCTGTGAAAACCAATAGATTTGTGACAGTGGACCTTTTTTGAACAAAACCATGCTGCTGCTTAATTATAGAGTTGTGTAATATAGGATAGAGCTCGTCGTGAAGCAGTCTTTCAAAAAGCTTCGACAAGGTGGACAAAATGGAGATGGGACGGTAGTTTTCAATACTCTGTTTTGAACCTGATTTATGAACGGGCGTAATGTTAGCACTTTTCCATATTTCAGGAAATGAACCCTCTGAAATACATTTATTGTATATGATATGTAGGGGTGTACACATAATATCTGCAGTTTTTTTAATATAATGCGGTGGTATACCATCGGGCCCCGGACCTTTTGTAGTATCAAGTGATTTTAGGGCTTTAAGAATTTTTTTATAACTAAAAGTAACACTGTTGATGAGAATACTATTCTCATTGTACTCTTGTGGAGGTAACCAATTATTTATATCGAAGGTAGAACACTCGTAAACTGAATGAAAGAATTCTGAGAATAAATTACAAATCTCAGTGGAATTACTTGAGCTACGATTTTTATAAGTCATTGTTGAAGGTATGCTAGTATCTGCTTTTTGATTAGAGATGTAACTCCATAAGTATTTAACATTTTTAATAATATTTTCTTCGACCGAATCAACATACTTATTATAACAGATTTTACACTGTACTTGAAATCTCTGCCTTAGGATAGAAAATTGTTCATAGTCTGAAATGTTACCATATACCTTCCATTTAATCCAAGCTTTATTCTTGTTCCTGAAAATACGTGATAAAGACCTGGAGAACCAAACGGGGAATTTTGACGAGCGCGTGGATGCTTTAGGTGTATGGTCTTTTATAGTTCGGTAAATAATATCGTAGAAAATATTTACAGAATCGACAGCTGACATGTGGTTTAGAGTACTGACCCAATCTATTTTACTCAAGTCCAGGTTAATTAATTCGTAGTCAGCTTTATAAAAATTATATTTATATATTTTCGCTCGTGCAAATGTCTTTTTTTTTTTTTTCAGATTTATAACAAAAAGTAGAACAAAAAGGGGGGTGATAATTATCTATTGGTAGTAATATGGAGGATGGTGGGTATACATGGCAATCATTATTACTAATTATTAAATCTAGAATACGTCCTTTAACATTTTTAAAGTAATTAAATTGGAAAGCATTGAGTACTGACATAAAATTATCTAAGTGTCTACAAATAGATGAGCTGCCATTACAGTATAGTGCTTCAGATGTGTCGTTTTCACTAGGTAGCCACTCAATATTGGGCAGATTATAGTCGCCAAATAAATAAAATTTACTGGAACCTGACTTGTCTAGTGTGCTATGAAGATTTTCGAAGTGAACAAGATAGGTTTCTTCAGAGGAATTTGGCGGAATATATGTCGCACCAATGTGATATTTTTCGTAGCCGTGACCGGGAATTTGAAGAAGTATGTGCTCAATATGGGGATTTGTAGAATACGGTACGCACACAGCATTCAGCTTCTTTCGAACAGCCACGAGAACTCCGCCACCTTCTTTTTTATTTGTAGCAGTGCGATTACGATCACATCTAAAGACCACATAACGTTCGTCGATATATTCATGGTCAAATATATGTGGAGTAAGCCAGGTCTCAATTAAAATAATTATATCATAACAGTTACTTAAAATATTCATGTATAAGATATTGAGTTTCGTTCGTATTCCCCTGCAGTTCTGATAATAGATTGTTAAGTTATCTAACACTGTGAAAAAATTGATTTAAAAAGTATAATCTAAATGAATAAGGACATGCATTGCCTCCGAAAAGGGTATGAAAACATCCTCATGATTGTACTTAAGTGATAAGAAACATAAAAGTAGTGAATAGTGTAACAACAAATACTTCTGCACCCATGAATGGCCGAAGGCCCAAGACGTGACAACATATCTAATTACCATATTAATAACTACTATCTTTATATATATATTATTATTTTCTATGCTATTGTATAAAACATAAATAAAATTAAAAGCTTCCGAAATCAAATTATATATATTTAAAAAATTATGTAAAGTTGTTTGTAGATATATATTTCTCAGACTTTTGAATAAAATGGTATGAGCGGAAACGGTCTATAGCACTACATGTTTACTCTCTTGTTTTTTTTTTTTCAAGTGTTTTGTTATTTTGTTTGTTGTTTTGAGATGGTGTGGAAAAATACCGGTTGTACTCGTAATACACAAATTAATAATATAACTTGTATGGACACTAATATAATCAGAAACATTTAACAATTTTTGTCGAAATATCATCGTATCCTACGCTATTGGTATTTTTGGGGGATTTAATTATATTTATTTATTTTAAAAGAATTATTATTATTATTTTTTTTTTTTATTTATTTATTCTGTATGTCATTGGAAGTGCTTGGTGCCATAAACAGAGAATTATTTAATATTGGAATATTTGATGTTACTTGAATGCTATATTGAGTTATATGCTTAATTTTTTCAATGAAGTCTTCGATCAATAATAGCACTAGATACAGGATTAGGAACAAAAATACGTCGCTAAAGTGGCCACGTTTACGCATACATAAACATTTACATTTCTTACTACGAATTAAAGAAAAAAGTTTTATAATATTAACAACTTCAGTTCATTATAAACCTTAACACTCAAGCATAAAGTTTAATTACGATTCCAAAATATTTATATTTAAGTCCTTCTGTCATCGGAGAAAGCTTAAGCTTAAAAATAAAAAGTCATTTTTATAATAAGTACAAAAATATTTATTCTAAAATGAAACTTAAAACAATCAAATAAGGTTAAAAACATTTTGTTAACAATTTCTCGCTTACTCTTTTTTGAAACTAGACGTAATTCTTGGTATTACATTACAATTACTGATGTACCGATTCGATTATATTCATAATCGATTAATCGATTATGCTAATAATTGTAATCGATCAATAATCGATTATCAATCGATTATCAAGCGATTATTGAAACTTATCCTAACAAAAAATATGACTTCTTAGGGTATACTCTTCTAAAAAAAGAAAACATAATCTTAGTGATAATATTTATTATAAAAAGATGAAAGTATTAATTTTTATTCTATGAATCATACAAAAAGGAAAGTTGACACATTTATTATTTTATATTTTCAAGCAAAGACCAATTTGCATTCAAAAATATTATAAAATCAAGATGTTTCGGGAGAAGCCGGTTTCTTATTAAATTAGTCACCATACCAGTTTTTGAAAAGATTCTTTCAGAGGGTACTGAGGTGGCTGGTATACTTGAATATTTTAAGTGTATTTGATATAATCCTGGGTTATTCGTTTTCATTCTCTCCCAATATACTAAAGGGTTGCTCTTTCTGTCAAGGAGTGGTAGCTCAAGAAACTGTCTTAAAGTTATTATGTTCTCTTTTGTACTTGTAGATGTAGCAGCATAATTAGCTTTTTTTTGTTCAAAATGATCCCATATGGACATTGGTTTTGCCGTCGCTTCTTGTTCAAGTGCTGGTATCGCCATTGAGGATTCTTCTTATTGACTCGTCACTGTACTGCTCTGTGTAATTAATGTAAGTTCTTCTAAACAACGCTGTTGAGCATTGGCAGCATTGCTCTCTACTCCAAATCCCAGTTTTTTAAAGCGTGGATCCAGAAGACACGCTATAGCTACATGTTTGTTACCTTCCAATGTGCCAAGACGACGTTGTAAAACCTCTGTCAAGGTTTCTTCCAGCTGAGTTCCAGTTGGTGTTTCTGTGATCGTCGTATTTAAATTGTATTGTAATCCTCGTATTAACGGGATTACCAACCCAATCGTGGGATATTTTTCTCCTGATAATTGTTCCGTAATTTCTTCAATATGTTTCAAGAGCGCAACACAGTCCACTAGAATCTTCCACTCAGTGTTGTCCAGAATTTCCGGTGCAGTATCAATTTCAGTTAAAGCTACCGTGAGTGGAGCTTTATGTAAATGTCATCTCTACAACCTGTCATGGCTGTCATAACTCTTAGGACAAACGTCAAACATTTTTTATTTTTATCTTGTGCATATAATCCATTTAATATTATGAAAAAACTGTTACTTTATTCTATTCAGGGGTAATTTTCCCAGCTTTGGTAAAATGTACATGTTATGGCCGGAGCGCCATATAAAAATGAAACGTCTCCTTTTAGAAATAGTAAAAGTTGCTAGTGTAATAAATAATAATAAATAAATGCTTTTTGTCACAATCGATCATGATCGATTATGTGAATTATAATCGATTGGCAACCGATTATTCTCATAATCGATTAATCGATTATTGATAATCGATTCCGCACATCACTATTTACAATGCTCAGAACACAGTAAAAATTGAAAGACGTAGAGTAGCAGAATAAAAATATATTTTTTTAGGCAAAGGTTCGTTTTAGCAAATATTTTTGACCGATTTTAATAATTTATGATGACAACTATTTTAATAATTTATGATAATAACCTGCAATTTGGGAACAGCTGTTTTTAGTAATCTACACCTTTGCGTGTTTCCACTTATGTCCAATATATCAAAATGAATCGAACATAAAGTCGAATTTTTATAAGGCTTGTATAATTCTTCTCCTCTTTCTTTCGCGACAATAGATACCCATTCTGCACAGCGAAATGGGTCGCTAGAAAATCTACAAACAAAAATCAAAACATACATTTTCACAAAAAAAAAAAACATAACATAACAATACTACTCCATGCATTCCCTTTTCTAGAATAGTCGATGTTTGTTACAATAGTTGGCGCGTTGTAGCAAACATTGGTCTAACAATCATAATATTTGCTAAATGACTTATATTTACTATTTAATTCAGTTTTTATTTTATGATAAATACATATTGATATAATATTACGGAAAAAAAGATATTTCTTCCAAAATCTTGGTGTTACGGTGATTATTTACACAATTTTTGAACGCGCACTGCGGCATTTTGACGTCTTGACGTTGGCTATGATTGGACCATACTAATTTGAAATAAGACCACAAAAGTATTTGTGCTCTTATTTTTCGGGCCGTTTTTGAAGCGCTTATCGGGAATCTAGTACTATTATTGATCGAAGAATGAAGTAGTCATTGAATGCTTTTGCAAACGTTTCTGTTTTATTTCCAATTTTAATACTTGCGATAGAACTCGGTTTTGGACTTGTTTATGGATGTTTTAATTTTGTATGCATTTAGTGCGCGCTGTGTTAGTTAAAAATTGTTTTCTTGTCCCTTAGTAGCGAATTTTTACTTTTGTTTTGTAGTGTCATTTGGTTTGAATCTGTAACGCCACTTGCCTCTTCTTTCTACTACTGCACTGATACCACGCGGTACCCACTGAGATTTTTTGTTTGTTTTTATTGTAACTTTTCTAAGTGGAAAGCAATCTCTATGAACAAGTTTTAAGCTACATCGGGATCGTCAGTTTCGTAGATTTCAGAAAATGTTTTGTAAACAGTCTTTGATCTTTTTTACGTTTTCATTACTATAATCACATCGTTTAATATACCAGTGATCTAATAAACAGATACGTTTACTAGTTCATTTTAATTGTGTGGTCAGACACATTTTTTTTTAATTCCTATGTTACCCAGTAACTGAGCTGTGAAGGTGGTGGGCAGTCGCTCCATGTAAAATTATAAGTATTTATTTGAGCCGTCCCCCCCAACGCAGCGACGACGCTTGGATCTAAATATTAACTACAACTTATATTAAACTTACATACATACGAGGGTCATTCAATAAATACTTAGCCTACAAAAAGTAAACGAAAATTTTGGAAAAGTGGCAATTTATTTTTCAACAGTCACCTTTTAGTTCGATACACTTAGCCCAGCGATGCTCCAACTTTTTTAACCCGTCCGAAAAATAGTTTTTGTCAAACTCTGCAAAATAGGCCTCCGTGGCGGCGATGACCTCCTCATTCGATCCATATCTATTCCCGGCGAGTGATTTTTTCAGATTAGGAAACAGAAAGAAGTCACAAGGGGCCAAATCTGGAGAATACGGTGGATGGGGCAACAATTCGTAGCGTAATTCGACCAATTTGGCCATGGCAACGGCAGACGTGTGAACCGGTGCGTTGTCGTGGTGAAACAGCACTTTTTTCTTCGCCAGATGGGGTCGTTTTTTCTTTAATTCGGCGTCGAATCGGCCCAATAAATCGGCATAGTAAAGCCCTGTAATTGTTTTACCCTTCTCGAGGTAATCGATGTAGATTACACCTTGTGAATCCCAGAAAACGGTGACCATAACTTTTCCGGCCGATTTTACAGTTTTCGCCTTCTTTGGAGCACGTTCCCCGGTCTGGATCCATTGTTTTGATTGCTCCTTGGTCTCTGGTGTGTACCAGTGGATCCAGGTTTCATCGACGGTCACAAAACGACGCAAAAACTCCGCTGGATTCCGCTTAAACAGCGCCAAACACGTCTCCGATGTGGTCTCACGGTTGCGCTTGTTTTCTGGTGTGAGTAAACGCGGCACCCATCGCGCCGACAGCTTTCTCATGCCGAGTTCCTCGTGAAGAATATGATGCACTGTTCCGTCTGAAATGCCTACAGTCTCAGCTAGCTCCCGAACCTTCAATCGGCGATCTGCCAATACGAAATCATGGATTTTTTTAATGTTTTCCTCCGTAGCAGCTGTTTTCGGTGCACCTGGATGTGGTTCATCAAAAACCGACGTACGGCCACGTGCAAACTCGTTGAACCAATTCTTGACGTTGGCCATCGATGGAGAACAGTCACCGTACACAGCATCCAAGCGCTCTTTGATTTCGATGCGCGTTTTCCCTTCCAAAAATAGGAATCGAATATTGCTCTTTTTCCATTTTTGTAAAACCGATGGACACGTTCGCTTCCATAAGTTGTCAAATTAAAACAAATGAAGGGATTGGAATGAAAATTTGAAAAAAGAATTAAAAAAGAATGTGCTACACTGTGGTAAAACTCTTTTGAAACTACAGCGCCCTCTGGCGATGAGGCTAGGTACTTATTGAATGCACCTCGTATTATGTTTTTTTACTTTCTAGAGATTTTTGTTTGTGTTTTAGATTTTTTTATTTACCTTTAATTTCCGGATTTTTAAACTTTATATCGACGGTTAAAAGGTAATTGGGCATAAGCGACATTTTGATCGAAAATGAGTTATGAATGCCATCCTACTTAAAAAAGAGATTAAGTAGGATGACATTCATAACTCATTTTCGATTAAAATGTCGCTTATGCCCAATTACCTTTTAACCGTCGATATATTACTAGTTGACACGCTACGATCGACATGTGCCTCGGTTAAATTTGCGCAGCTGTACGTATTTATCCCCCATATTGACGCTAGTTACTAATTTATCCTCATTTCTCTTTCCCACTCCAATATCAGACTCTGATCACCACCTATATAATTATAACCTTTTAATTGAGACTATTCCAATGAGCCCAAACACGATACCTCCGCTGTAAGTTAGTGACGGAGTTGGGTTGGGATCCTGAAAATTCCATGTGCTGCTGCAGCATAAGTTTAGAGTAACTATTTTTTCTTATATTATTGAAGAAATAGTACCTATACCAAATTTTGCCTCGACCAGACCTGTGAAAGACGCTCACATCCATTCATTAACTAGAAAAGAACCGATAATCTAACGCCTGAACAGATTTTGCTGAATCATAGCTAAGAACACTCTCGATCAAGTCCCATTTCAAACAAATAAAAAAAAAAATAACTTCGTTTCAACCGTTTGGGAGCTACGTCGAAACACGTTTAACACATCTCTTTGTTTCCTTCGGGAGTTAAAAATACGGCTGCATCCAGTTAGAATGGAAGCCGACACCAACATAGTTGGGAAAAGGCTAGGCAGATTGATTTTGTCAGTCGCAGCAAGCCAACAGCAACCGTATTGTAACGAAAATAAAGATCACTATCATTTTGACAGTGATGCAAAATCAGAGGTAAAATAACTGTGAAAGGAGTGTTCAAAGTATCATAACATGTGTAAACTTGTCAAATGTTATTATATTTTGAAGCTACCTACTTCATAGTGGAAGGCGAGCTGGTCGATGGGTATCTTGTACTTGCGCGCGTAGCTCTGCTGAGCGGCTGTGAGGAAGGCTTGCGGGAAGTAGAAGCCGGACAGCCAGAACACCGTCGGCGGCCCGAACTCGTGCCAGTGCTGAAAACACAATACTCTCGCTTAGTAAAGCTCCGTTTACACGGCGAGTTAAGTATAAACACATGAATGTGATAAACCTTTTGGAGATTGTAGCCCTCTTGTCTCGCATGAACATTCTCGCGTCTCAACGGACGAGAATCTCTCCTCGTGAAAGCAAGACTTGCTGACTGCTCTATAGAATGAAATTAACCTACCAGCACCAATTAACAGTGCGCCTGCAGTTGTACAAAAAATACACCTATTATAATTTAGATACGAGTTCAAACGTCAACATTTCACTAAGAATTATAATTTACCTTAAGATTCATAGCGTGATACAGAAATAACATTACCCTAACATTTTCTGGAGTCAGACATGTGAAATGGTCACACAAGTGACTTCAGAGTCAGATGTGTATGTGCACACGTGCATGAGTATAACGCGGGCACGGGTCCAATTCCGAGCAATATCTGAATGTGTTCTGAAAGGAAAACTACATTTTGTTCGGGTGCGTCTCATATCATATAAAGTTATTTGGTATATTTTCATTTCAATAACGTTCACAAGATATAATAAACGTGAGTTATACCAACTGTTGATATAATTTCTTTAGATATAACATTTATATACTCTAAAACTTATTTCGTATAACGTTATTGGATATAACGGTTATTTAATCGAAAATCATTAGGCCTATCGTTTAAAATATATAATATTGCGATTAATTTGATTGAGCGTGCTGCGGGAGGGAGCGGCGTGACAGAAACGAATCGCTGTAAAACCGACTCCACGTAGTCTTGTCTATAGTGTTATTCAAAATCGCGTAAGCGCGGAGGGGCGAGGCGAAGCTCGCGTGGGACCGCCGAAGCCCTGCAGTGCCGGAGCCCTGACAGAAACCATGCCTGCTGCATGTTACATGCTTGCTTGCGTGCTGCATGCTTGCTTGCATGCCTGCTGCATGCATGGTGTATGCTTGTTTGCATGTTTATCATATTAGACTAAATATTTATAATATATTTTGAGTTTTATATCAAACGATTTTATATTCAATGTATGTAATGCTTATAAAAATTAGTTGCCTTAAAATTATATCAATCGTTTTTTATATCAACAGATCATTATATCAAATAAAATTATAGATTCAGTTGTTATATCTTGTAAATATTAGAGATTTTGTAATTACATCATATATTACTTACCCATTTTGTTCGGATAGATTGAATCCCGAATATAAAAATATTGACGCAGCCCAACAAGGTAGTATACCTATGCGTATGGTGATCACACTAAGGAAGGTTGCCATGCGCAAGTGGTCAAGGTGTTACGTACAACTCGTCCCGCCATTATCTTCGTGACTCGTCCGGACTCTTTTTTCTGGGCTTTTCAATCGTCAGATAACTTTTATCGGAAGAATAAGTATGTTGATTTGACATATTTTCTATACAAATCCAAAGCTGTGAAACTAACATATTTATTCCTCAAATAAAAAGTATCTGACAATAAAAAAATTACTCTTATTTAAATTAATCTAATATGAGACAATATATGAATACCTGCAAGAACGCAAGTCTTTCGAGCAGGTCGTTGAAGTAGGAGGCGAAGGGTTTGAGCGAGGGGTAGCTCTTGCCGGCCCAAAGCGCGGGGATGCGCCCGCGCACCATGCTCGTCAGCACCTCCTCCGTTATGTCGTTCAGAACGCTTACGCCTGTACCAAACGTGAAAATGATGTTGATATTAGAAAATGCATTTTTTACTGTCATCAACAAAATTTGCATTTCTACGGTTTTGTGGATTCTGGTTGGTCGACAAGTTTTCTAAAAGACTTGAAACAGTAAACAGTTTAGTGATCGACTAGTTGGCAACGCACAGTAGCTCCCTTCCTCTCTCCTATTTTACTATGCCCGACAGAGTGCATCGACTTTCGTGACGTCCCGTGTCACAGAGCGCATCGACTTTCTGAAGCAGAAAGTTTGTGCATGTGCGAGCCGTATTCGGCAGTATAAGCGGCGGCTAAATGATAAATGATGATAAATGATAAAATATTTTTATTTCTGTAAATAGGTTTGTACAAACACTTTTTAAAATAAAGCTAGATGAGGTCGGCGTTTCCTATCTGACTACTCTGAGAAGAAAGGCCGAAACAAACTCAGAGGTCACAGTCTCTTTTAAAGTCCAGACATAATCTTGGTCAGATCATACTCGTATGAAGGCCATGTAGATTGGTGTCTGAAATGGTCCTTTTGAGGAAAGAACCACATAGATTGAGTAGTCCTGTCCAGTCAGTGCACGCATTTAACAGTAACCGTGCAGCTCAACTTAAGGAAGGAGCTCAACGATGCGACGACCAATACCAAAGAAAGAACATTTGGATAGGCCGCATAAATTACTCAAACTGCCAGACCATGATTATGAGAAAAAATAAAACAACAATGACCCAAATAGTCTTCACATTCACAATAATTGAAAACAATATAATACTTTACAAGTACACATTCATGTCATTTTATATATAAAATTCATCAATGCCGACGTGTATAAAGACTTTATCGACACACTTATAATCGCCTGTTCCAGAGTGATTAGAGGTGGGTTATACAATGCCGCCCAAGGGCATGTAACCACCCGTATTTTTCTGAATATTCATGAAAAATTATCGATTTTTTTTAAATTAAAATTTGTCGACGAAAAAAAACGGAGGTACAGTATTTATTCAAAAAACACAAATGTAAGTCCATAAAATCCGGGGACTATTTTAATCGTTTTTAATAATGTTTTTTTTTTAATGGACCCACCTCCGTGTTTAAAAAAAAATTAATAATAAAAAATGTTAGTTAATCCGATAAAAATAATTAATTCATAAGCTTTCAGAAATAATAAACAGAATCTAAATCGTCGAATGCAATAAATGGTTGAGCGTTGTCATACTAGTAACACACTAGTACTAGTACAGATATTCTATTTCACGAAGTCCGTTCGGCTTTGATTGTAGTAGTGACGTATCCCGACAAGCGCGCTTGTGTGTGTAAAAGTAGGTAACGTTAGCAAAAAAATCTGATATATATTCAAGTCGAGATTTAATAATCTAAATAAAATTTTGAATTTAAAAGTATATACATTTTGTAAATAAATTAGATTAGGTTGCAATAAATACAAAAATATTAAGAATATGTAGGCATTTAATTAAGCATTGGTGTTACAGAATGGAAACGAAACAAGTAGGACTATTCAGTATTTTCAATCACTATCAGATAAATTTTCGATTTCCGATTCCGTTTTGCTGTCGTCAGAATCATCTTGTACATTGATTATAAATTCAAAATCGAGATCAAAATATTTCAAGTAGTCTTTTTCAATTTTTTCAACATGAGCACAAGTTTTTTGCCACGTTTCACTGCTAACTTGGCCCAAACTTTCATTGATCAGTCTTTCCGTATTCGTCATGTTTTGCTCGATATTTTTAGATGCGACATAATTTTTAACGATCCCCCAAATATTTTCAATCGCATTTAATTCTGGGTGATAAGGGGGAAGGCGTAAGACATCAAAACCATTGCTTTTTATAAAATCGTCAATCTTGTAGATTACGTGTTGGGCTTTGTACTTCTTTATTGTATCGTAGAATTCCAATTTAAGAAGAGATTCATCAAATGCTATACCCTTATCCCTAAGCCATTGCTGCATATCGGCTTTCTTTGTAGATTGCGTCGGTAGTCGTTCAGCCCGTGTGTTGTGATAAGATGCATTGTCTAAGACAATGACAGAGCGTGGAAGTAAATTGGGTACCAACTTTTCATTTAGCCATTTTACATAGTTATCATAGCTCATATTTGAATGATAATCACCAGCTGTTGAGTTGGCCTTATAAACCAAGGAAGCATTTTCAATAAAACCATCCTTGGTTCCCGCGTGCACTAAAATAAAGCGAGTGCCTGTGCTAATTTTTTTTAAAAACGGGTTTCTTTCCTTTTTTTTTGCCCAGGTGTTGTTTCGCACGTGTTTCGAAAGGACGTAGCTCTCATCGGTGTAGACAATGGGCCGACTTTGAGAGCGGTACTCTGTTATTTTTTTAAATATTTTAAACGCCACATTTGTATATCATGACGCTCCGTCAAGACTTTACGGTTGTTCTCTGTTTTGCGCCACTTGTAACCTAATTTCAACAGTAACTTGCGAACAGTTTCTAAACAACCTTCGAATACGATTTTTTCATTCAATGCTGTTCTTAACTTAGCTAATGTTGGAATTTCTTTATGGACAATATGGAAATTTTGTACAGTACTGCGAACCACATCGGCTGTAAAATTATCTATATCCACTTTATTATCTCGCTTTCTCCTTTTCTTCATAGGTGAAGTGAATTTTGATGAAGTGGATGGCAATTCCTTCTCTTCTTTTAATATTCTTTGAACTGTTTGGCTCACACCCGTAGCTTCAGCTGTACGGCGTGTAATGTCTCATAAATGAGACAAATCACAGTTGAGTTCCATTAATGATTTTGTAAATTCATATTCTTCTCGCAGAAAATGATACACACTAGCTATCATGTTTCGACCCTAAAACAAAATGTAATCAAAATAATTAAGTAATATAAACATTTTATAACACAAAAAAACATTCATTTTATAAATACTTCTATTGCTATATTAAGTATCTTTGTATAACATTTTAATTGAAAACGTATAAATAAATATTACCTCACTATGGACAACTCTTCTTCGTTTTGTTGCCATGCTGACCTTACTCCGTGAAACAATTTGGCGCGAACTAAAAACCACTACTGATCCGGACCGTGTCCCGATCGACACTGAGCGCTCTCGAGGTTACGCACACAAAAACAATGTGCATGTGCACGCTTGACAACATTCATAGCCAAACGGACTTCGTGACATAGAACATCTGTAACAGTAATAGTATCATTGCCTTTTATATATACAAAAAGTGAGAACTGTCAAACGTTAGCGTCACGTTCACTTACATTTGAATACGTTTCATTACTCACAATCTTTTAGAGTACACACGGCTACATATTAAGCTATACCTTTCCAATATGGTAGAAAATGCCTATGACATTAACTCCGCCTCTGTACATTTGTGGGCTTTTTTTTTTGGTTGGGAAATCATCAAATAACTTCTCCCGCTCTGGGCAGAGCGGGAGAGTGTGTCAGACTCTTACTGACTAAAACCCACCCGTATTCCTTCCTGTTGCCTGTGTTGCCAGGGGCCTCGGTGACCCTTTAGTACCTTCCCGCGACCCCGGCAGGCATCGGCCCTAGTGGACCCCTACATTTGTGCTGATACATTTGTGGGCTTAAAGTATTAAATAAATAAATATAATCTGTTCTCTCATTCTACGGAAATCCCACCCAACGCGAGATCAGCTTATACTGGAAATGTTTTGCTTGATATGTAGCCGTGTGTACAAATAAAATTGTGTTATTTTAAATTTCATTAATTATATTATTTGCTTCATACTTGATATCATTGCGGTAGCAGCAATTTAAAAATGAAAGCCGAAAGGTTTCCTAAAAACCCATTAGGTACTAAGAAGTACAACGGGAGATAATAGTCTATCATAAAATCCTTTTAAAAGAAAAAAAAAAAATTGACGTTGGAACAATTTTAACGTCAAAAACTGTTTCTTATCCACGGGCCTTGCCAAAATATCACATAGGTAACTTCAAACATCTGATGGGGGAAACTGTATAACTAAGTTTTTCTGTTTTTCTAAACTTACCCTGCACAGCTCCAATGACGGCTTTAGAACTGGATCTGACAACGTTAACTAGTCTGTCGTATCGTGCGGCCTCCTGTATGACCACAATGGACATGGGCGTCATTTCCGACGGTTTGATGTCTCCCTCGTGGGACGGCCCCGACAGGATCTTGGCTGGCAGCCGCTTCAACACGTCCTCGGCGATGGCCATTGCTTGCATCTCTGGTGTTATCTCTGCATCACCGGCGGCGGCCATGTCCTGTTTTAGAACACGGATATATATTTTTTTTTTAACTTTAAGTACCTACATATTCTTTAGTTTGTGGAAGCTTTTAAACAGCAATTGTAATATTTCCATATGCATATACCTAATTTAGATATTAGGCGGCCCCTACGCCTACAATCCTTGCACTCACACGATCCTTTATTTTCACGCAATATCATTGACGGCCCATAAGCTTATACAGGATTATAATCAATTTGTTTTACGCCATGTTGGAGAAATCTTTTCGCTAGGTATTCGTGCTTCACAGCTATTATCACATTTATTATTATTATTAGCCATATTTTTAAATTGAGTATAACTTCTGTTCTCTTAAACGTTTGCAAGGTATAAAACTCACTTACCTGGTGCTTTTTCTCGAGATCCTTTTAGGCATGAAAATGAAAATTGACATTAATGATATTACTTTTAGCAAAATTAACAATTCTGATGAATTCAAATGTCTTACCACCCGATCCTGCCCCGTTGCACCGACGATGGATGAAACATAAAAAATACCACATGATATAAATGGATTACGTTACGGCTAATAATATTTTCAATACAACAGCATGTTTAATAATACCACTTATATGATTATGATGAGCTCTAGGTACTTTGAAAAGTATTTAAGATTCTAAATCTAATTACAATAAATCTCTCAGTGATACTTACATAACTATCTGTCGCACACCTTGACCAGTCAATCCCAAAACCACCTTGCTGATTGATTTAAGTATATTCTCACCACGCTATGAGCTAATCTAATTTAGTTCGTGTCAATTCTCTTTGCATCAAATTATAAAAATATGTTCAGCATCCGATAAAATGGCGCCTTATAGTTGCTAGCTTGAATAATTATAGGGTGTGAAATAGTTCAGGTGACCTGGGTTAATATAGCCGTGTTAAGAAGCTCCTCGGCCTCTCGGAAGTGCTTGGTGATGTCTGCGTTGGGGTGGAAGCCGAACACGGAGGGCGGCGTGGCTGGCGGCAACGACTGCGCGAAGCTCACAAATTCTCCGTGCTCCCTTAGGGTCGGGATGTAGTACACGCCTGTCGAAATCATTAACTCGTACTTGTCATAGAGTGCTTGCATAAAGACGCGGGTTTCCGTTAAAACCAAGTCGGTATCGATAGGTGCGGGTAAACATATGTACTCACACAGAGACAGATAAAAAATTGTAACTGTTTCTTTCCGCAGATCAACCTGCAGCTATCTGTACTGGAACTGGCTAATGGGCAGTTTTATGACGGTAACGGTGGAATGGATTGCTTTATAATTTACATATCGTGGATGTCTAATGCTATTTTGTGTTGCTTTGGGTAAGTACCTACTAGGTACGGCAACGGCAAATATATAACCAAACACTAATTTAAAAAATGATGACTATGTATAACGTTATATTCGACAATAAAAAAAAATCTGAAAAAAAACTGTATGGAATTGTATTAAAATACAATTCCATACATTTTCACATTGGGTCGTGTTAGTAAAATGACGTTCTGTACTTCGGTCTATAAAAGGGCCAACTACGTTTAAACTTGCTGGCTCACCTGAAGGGTCGAGAGGGTAGTTCAATTCTTTTAAGGCCTTAGGGTTGTAGAACTTGAACAGGATGGTGTTGAGCGTGCGCCGGTCCCAGTCATCAGTCACGCGGCCGCCGTAGTTGCACTCCCCCGTTAAATACCGCAGTGCTATGAATTGCACGTCCTAGGTACAAAATATTTACCATATCATTCAGTATCAACCAACAACAATCGGCAACTGCACCGTAGTATAAATGGCGGAGCCACACGATGTGGAAGGCGGAGAACCCGGGTGATTCTTTGAAACCGAGGGTATTTGACTCGTTCATATGGCTTAAATTTATTTTTATCATGAGAAGTAAATTAATATATTAGTTTGTCCAAGTCATTCAATGTAATAACATAACATATTATGTATATCAAACGCAACTGATTTGCACCGAGTAGTTTAGGATTTAGAGTGTGCTGATTAATTGATAAGCCAGATTAATGATACTTTGCACCATATTAATTAGAACCATGCAAATGCTGATTACATTTTATTTTCAATCAACTTTATTATAAAATAATTAACAATTAAGGAAATAATTACTGTCACGTCTACTTTTTGACTCCCACAAGAAAATTTTAGGTATATTAAATTCTGATAATACTTAATTAACTACTTAATTAAAACGTTGGCAAATTGGCAATTTAAAAACTAAAGTAACATTATTGGTCGAATTAAACATTAAAAAACCTAAATAGGTAAGTCACACTTCCTTCAATGCTTTAGTATTTTGCATGAAATAACACGCAATGGCACAAAAAATCTTTAAACCTTTTAATTACAAAATACAATAAACATCTTCGTTTTAAAATAAGCTATACAACTCTAAAAAAAAAAAAACAATTTTGATGACACTCAAATTCAGACTTCAATTTTGCAATGAAATAGGATCTTTTAAGCTTCAGATCGTAGAAAACTAATTAATATCCTACCTATCCTCGTCATCATCAGAGTGTATTAAGTATTGATTTAATTTTTTTAATCGATACTAAATCTCTTGAAAAAGTTATCTCTGTGATATTATCGATGTCAGCATATTGTGCCATTTCTACGCTTTATTCAGTTCCTTCTTCCTCTTTCTTTTCATTTTCTTCTATCACAGTTACTTCTTTTTCAATATTATTACTTATTCCTAATGATTTATGTACATACATACATAAACTCACGCGTTCTTCCCATGGGGTAGGCAGACACTACGCATGCTATGATCCTTACCTACATACTCATTTTGCCTCGTTTACCTTCATACATATAATCAGTCCTACGCACCTGACCTTTCTGAAGAACATCACCAATAAGGTCACTATATGTCCTCCTAGCACGTCCACTCCCGGCGTTTCCACTCATATCTGCCTTGTAAACCTTTGTGTACCTTTTGTTAGTTGCCTTTCATTAATCCTCTCAACGTGACCAAACCATGTAAGCATACTCTTTTAAAATTACACATCATCTTTTAAACCACACCGTTGCCTTATCATATCATTCCTCAGCCTATCATTTTAAGCCACACCACACATGCTTTGCAAGAAACGCAATAACACAGCTTTTATTCTACTTTCATGCTCCTTTTACCAAACTCAACATTCACTTTCATAGTTAAGCGTAGGTTCTAGCACACCATTGTGAACAGCCAGTCGAGCTTCTTTGGACATCTACTAGTTAGTCATCACAATCGTATGTATAGCAATTCACTTATTTCCCGTATTAACTCGCCTTTCCACACCTTCATCAATCTTTCCATCCCTTCAAAATCAAAATCTAAATTTTCACATTACACACAGATACATTCTCGTCTCTTTCAAACGTCATGACCATCTTATTCACATTCATATTCGTCCCTTTCATCTTTATGTGCTTCACCACTATGTTTTGCAAGTGTTCTGCTGACGATGCAAGTAGAACTTGATCATCTGCGTAGAGTAGGCATTTGACAGGCAACTCATTCATCCTCAATCCGCACTCACCCTCTTTCAAATCTTTCAGACAACTATCCATGTACGTCTGCTATCATGTATGTGACTCTACATAACCCTTTCTAATACCCCTCGAAATGCAAAACCAGTTTGTGTATGCCCCATTTATATTAACACAAGCACTGGAACCTTTGAATAAAGATTTCAATTCCCGTACCATACATGGATATTGTCGACCACAGTTCTTCCCTCCACACACTGTCATAGGCCAAATCAAAGAAAGCACATTCGGCTTTCATGTGTTTTGCCAGATGTTTTTAAGATCTGATCCATACAGCCCATTCCTTCTCTAAATCCTGCTTGCATATCCCATATTTTCTTATCTGTCACTCTTATTATTAATATTGTCTTTTGGGATCCGCCCTAATTGAACTAACCCTAATTCATCTGATCTTAAGAGCCAGATGAAACCTGACTAATAAGGGCCAGACAAATGAGGAATTTGAAGATAGTCAAATCTTGCTCCTTTATTTATAAACGTATAGAATCAACGGTGTATTTAATATTAATAAACAACCTCAAAAGAGACTTTTCTTTAGTTACAAAACACAATCCGTAAATTAAGACAGATTAATTAAACCTTACAAACGCCAGATCACAACTTACGATCGTACTTTTTCGCCAAAATACACTGCGCCACTCCGTATTACAGATCAGCACTGACTGGCACGACCAATCACGAGCCGATATTATTCTATAGAATATTTTATGTTTGCGTTGAAATCATGCTTGAACAAATTGCGCCAGGTGAATGATTACTTTAGACGGGAACAAATTTTAAATTAATGTAATTACGAAATTATCCAATTATTTTGGATTTAAATATAAAAATATCAAGAAACATATATTAAAGTATCAGTTTAGCTTATTAATTTTAGTATACTGCAACAATTGATTGCAGAAAACTAAATAATTCAACAAAAAGCGTCATTGGGACACGCCAAATTAATTAAGTTTTGTTTTAATAAATCCCAACTAGCTACATAAGGCCTCGATATACATTTACCTTCGCCATAAAACCTGAAATCGATATTTAAATTGGAGATTATTTTGATGTGTTCTTCGGTTAAAATCACATCAAAACTGTGTTTCAAAGTATCACCCCCGTGTTGTGGTGCAACTTGGGAGAAGCTTATGTCCAGCAGTGGACTATTAGGTTGAGCAGAATAAAGAATCAATCTTATCCCGTACCTGAGGTGGGGTTGTGGGGGGACCCCTTTTAATTACTAAATAGTAAAATTTACACAACACAGCAGGGGATATAGTTATCAGATCAGTGCCAGCAAACAATTTACAGTTAAGCGGTTATTTGTGAGTGGTTGACCAAAAAGGGACCTCAAGGGAAAATAATTGATTTGATTGATTATTTAATAATAATAAATGATTGATTCAAAAATTAAAAAAAAAAAATAACGGTTTCCAATCCCTCCAGGTCCCTTTTTGGTCAACCACTCACATTTACATGTAATGTAGGAAGTATCGTCTTTTTTTACAAGCCTCTTACAAGGTTAAAACACTGAAAGTTTTTAGAACTGGCTGGATAGAAACAAATCCAATGATAAAAATATTTAAATTTCGAATCTAACTCTTTTGGTAAGCTGATGATGGATAATTCCTTTAAATTGGCGGCAATTTAAAAAGTGCGTGTGGCGCGTCAATATGTATTTAACGCGATAAAATTTTCGCTCTATGATTTATTACGACTTCCGTTGTAATCATAGCCCCACCACGTGCCACTGTTTACATCTGGTTCAATGAGTTTAAACGTGGTATTAAAAACCTTATTGACGACCTGTGTGAGGGACGTTCTCCTGCAACGGCGACAACTGACGATAACATCATTACTGTGCGATGCATGATAGAGGCTGATAAGAGAGTGACTACTAATAGATTCGGGCAAGATTATTATATGCATTGGTATGATTCAGGTGCAAAGTCTGACATCAGCAATGAAGCGTCAGGAAGCTATATACTAGATGGATACCCTATAATTTGACCGAAGACCAAAAACGCCGTCGCGATTGGTGCCGCGAAATTCTAGAAAAGTACAACGGAGGTGCCTCGAATGCTATATGCTTTCATCACCTGTGACGATTTCAACATCGTCACAGGTGATGAAAGTTGGATATATTGTTACTAACCCGAAACTAAAAGACAATCTGCACATTGGGGGTTTCCTTTTGAGGATTTGCCAACAAAAGTAAACGAAGGAAGAATTGGAGGGAAAAAGATGATTGCTTCATTCTTTGGACGGACGGGTCATTTAGCGACAATTGTGCTGGAAAACAAAAGGACAGTTACTGCAAACTGGTATACCTAATGGCAATTGTTTGCCAGTTGTCTTAGAAAAAGTTCGACAGCAGCGCCCTCGAAGCAGGATCCTACTTCACTACGACACCAGTTCAGCGCATTCCGCCAGACGGACGATCGAATATTTGACTACAGCGATAGAGTAGTCAAATATTTGTAGAGATAATAAGTCATCCACCATACAGTCCTGATCTGGCACCTTGCGACTTTTTTATTTCCCAAAAATCGACATAAACTTCAAGGTATTCTCTTTATGAACCCTGAAAATGCAGTGACTGCGTTCGAAATGGCCGTGGATAAGATCCCTAAAGAAGAGTGGGCGCACTGCTTGTTGCAGCGGTTCCATTGAATGCGACGTTGCTTAGAAAGGAATGGAGAATATTTCTGAAAACAATAAAGGTATTATTAGCAACTTAATGCTTCATTCAATTTTTGTTTTTTACAACTTTCAGTATGTCCCACGTAATAACCATCAAATTTTCCAATAAAGTTGGGTCATTAATAACAGATGAGCATCGTCTATGCACAGTCAGGGCAAGTGTTGTGCAATATTTTTCAACAGTTTGATCACAACGTCAAATTGCCATGTTACAGCCGTTTCATTCGATTGGGAAATAATGACTATAATTGTGAATTGCATTTACGAAAAATTTGTAGAAGTCGATAGTCAATTTATTTAGCAATCAATTCACACCCTAATCCGTACTCACATCGTATTCATTGAGGAACATATAGAGTTGTGTGACGCTGATCTTGAGGTCTGTCTCGTTGAACTCGTAGTGAATGTTCCAGCCCAGCGGGCCGAACTGCCTCCTCTCCTGGATCACGGCGTGAAAGAAGCACAGAGCGAACAGTAGCTTCTTGAAATTTTCAGGCTGCTTGTTGCCCTCGAACCACTCTTGGTCGTTGATAGGGTCGCTGCAGAACGATCGAGCGACGTTCGCTCGCAGTCCTAGATTTTGATATACAAACAAATGACAGGTAAATACATATGGAAGAAAGCAATTGTGTATAAATTACAAATATAACAAAGAACACTAAAGCATATCTAAAACCTATCTTCCAATTCGTAAATAAACATAATGCGCCATAAACATTACCTTGTGGCGGCTCATTTGTCATTTTGACACCGTTTTGCAGTACATACACCGGGAAATGATCAGCCGGGTATGACGTAAGCCAAAGCCTAAAGTCTGGATGTGTGGAGTCTGGAGTCAACCCTTCGCAGATCTGGAAAAGGGTCAACATTTAAAAAAACTAAAAGTCCTCTTGAAAACTACATTGAAGACAGGATAGTGACACCACCAAACATAATAAATAGTTTTCAACGGTAAAAACGGTGATGCTGATTAATTACCTTTTCTAGCATGGGCATCCAGCTCTTAGCCAAGTGACAGTTCTGCAATACCACCCATGTGCCGCTCCGAACACCTTCCTCAATAAGTTTGACTGCGATAGGGCCCTGACCTTGGCCCAAAGACAGCGAAAACAAACGGGAAGAACCAAAACCCTGATAAATATTATTACATTATTAAAACGGGCGTCAGGTAAATAAACTTTATTACTTATTAATATGGTGTAG
This sequence comes from Atethmia centrago, assembly GCA_905333075.3. Taxonomy (NCBI): domain Eukaryota; kingdom Metazoa; phylum Arthropoda; class Insecta; order Lepidoptera; family Noctuidae; genus Atethmia; species Atethmia centrago. The sequence goes on from HG995375.1 coordinate 8,212,038, forward strand.
AAGAAATGTTTAAAGGGAATCGTTTATTTTGGTATGGGCACATGCCTACATCCTCCCCATCACATGATGAGGGGGGACCAAAACGCTTGTGACTTAAAATAGTGATGGATGCAATATGAATGTAGATACCATTCCGCTCCCTTTTCATCCAGAGAGAGAGAGGATTGCAAAAAGGGAATGTCTTGCGCCAACCCCAAGTAACATGGGACAAGACCAGGAAGATAAATGAATTAATTAAGTTTTTATTTATGCTTCAGTTTACAAAAAGGGTTAAGTGTTTATGGGGATGGCTTACTTATATGGTGGATGTCATTTACCTGATCATCTGCAAACTTTAGTAGTGTATCCATAGGATCAGAGCCGGGTGTCAACACGAACAACAGCGGGATACAGCAGTGAGAATCCGAATACGAAGACGCCAGGTCAAAAAGTGGGGGCTCTACGAATTTACGGCCCATAGTAGCTTTAAAAAAATACATATATTACAATTACTTCATTATACTCCCAGCAAGTAATGATGCTGACTTGATACGCTAGCATATTTCTTTTCTATTTCAGCCAAGAACTTGGCTAAACAACTTGCTTTTTTTGAGCAATGCAATGGACATCAACTATTATATTCTGCGATAGAATGGGTCCTCGTAAGTCCCTTAGAAACAAATTTAAAGAAATTAATGTATTAAGTCTGCCTTCTCTTTATATCTTAGAAAATGTTTGAGACCAGTATTGGTGACCACTGAAAATCAGAGCTGTGCTGTGCGTCCCCCATAGCACAGCAACGTGCTGAGTGGAAGCTTCTTGTTTCAGTCATGACGTGCAGCTGCCGACTATTTGTGTTTTGCGATTATATGTCGATGTATTTTGTTTTATTTTTCTGTTTACCTATGTTGTATACACGTGTTTCTGTGACAAATAAACTTATTTTTCTTTATTTTCTTTCTTTCTTTCTTTCTATTTTAAATGTTCGCAAAAACTTAGGTTTTACCAAAATAAGAAGTGATTTCCATAGTATAAATACACGTAGTAAACATGAAATTGTGATACCTAAATTTAGATTAACAAAAACAAGCAAATCATTTGTTATCAACAGTATCCGCTTTTATAACAAGTTGCCAAAGTCGGTTACAGAACATAGCGATGGAAAGTTTTAATCCCACATCAAGCGTGTCCGTATCACTTCCTTCTGCGAAGCAGTAATGCTCGCGAAGGAGGGAGGCGGGACGGTTGAAGAAAAGGCAAATTTCTCGCCCTCTCGTTCCTAGCCGCCACAGGAGACGCCCTGGGCGTCGGCAATCCCGGGTAGATTTCCGGCCACCATAGGCGCGTGCTTGCGGACGGTGAGCAATGGGTAGCTCACCGTCCGGTAAGGACCAGGCCCGGGTCGACGGAAGGTACTAAAGGATTACCGAGGCCCCTGACAACACAGGCAACGGAAGCATTACGGGTGGGTTTTAGTCAGTAAGAGTCTGACACACCCTTCCGCTCCGCCCAGAGCGGGAGAAGTAATTTGAAGATTTCCAACACAAAAAAAAGCGTGCCCTTATCAAAAACGCATATTATAAGATTAAAGACTCCGTTGAAGACAAGGAATTTTGGCAATAATTCTTTCTGCATATGTGGCTTCCCTGGTACCTCATAATGCTTATTTTCTTTTCTTTTTTTATACATACTTCCATGACATAATATTTTCATTATTTGACATTATATACCTACAATTTTGATATCAAACTATGTATTTGCTTACCTTTTGTGGACAGGATACTAATTAAAACTTGTTACAGATGTAATGGCAAACATGTCATTGGTTTAAATAGGTTTTTTTATTATTTTATTAATATTTTACATAGATTCTTTCATATTTTGTGAATGTGAGAACGTTGTAGGCTAGACTAGATTTCTAGACCATTTATTTTTTGTTAAGTACTTCTTGACAGGCCTACACTGTCCTCATATACCTATTAACACTGTAATATGAAAACATTGTAAGCCAATTTTTAAAAGAGTAACCGTGGAGTTTCTTGCCGGCTCTTCTCCATAGGAAAGGACCAATTGGAAATGTGCACCTAGCTTCTGACGTTTCATAACTGCCCATGTAGGTTTATGTGAAATAAAATATTTTGATTTTCATTTATTCTGCCAATAATTTGATCAATTTGAATAATTTGATTTGATGAATTAGAAATAAGGAAAATAGAATTAACCTCTTGCAAAATGTAAGGAACGCAAAAGGCAAATAAAAAATCAAACGAAAGTGTAAAAACAATTAAATGTATAAACCTAGTGCATCAAACACATTCAAGGGTTTTTAAACAAAAATTTAGAAGTAGAATTATTCCTGAATTGTACCAATATAGATATTCTTTGTATGTAACATTGGCTTAAAAAACACTAATTCGTGTTCACCAATCACCAGGTTGGTAGTTCGTTCGGCAAAGTAAATGAATGGTACTTTGAGTAAACAACCAGCTTAAATTTAAAGACCATAAGGATATTATGAGTAGATCTGGGACACTTGCGCGAAAATACATTTCCACGAATGGACTTTTGCGAGAACGGACTTATGCGCGAAGGGACACTTGCGCGAAAAGACATTTCCGCGAATGGACTTTTACGCGAAAGACACTTGCGCGAAAGACACTAGTGCGAAGAACACCTGCGCGAATCCACTCGTGCGAAAGACACTAGCGTGAATCCGCTTGTGTGCAAGGACAGTTGCGCGAAAAAGTTGCGGAAATGAGATTTCTTCATGACATCATGCCTGTATTCTTTCAAAGGGTTGGACAGGGGCTTATAGTTTTTTTTTAATATATAATTTCTTATTTATTTACACACAGAAAATACAAAGAGATACATACATATTGTAACGTTTGCGTACCGTACCTACCTGCTTATTTCTTAAGTGTTTTTTTTTTGTTTTTGACATGGGTGTCATTCTCACCGTTTTCGAGGTCGCTGATAACAAAATTGGGGTCAAAATCAAAAGCATGATAACGACACCTATGACGAAAACTAGCAAAATTTTGGTGGCGCCCTCTTGAATTTTGGTTTGGACCCCATAATCGTTGCCGGCGCCCTGGAAAACCATGAAAGCAACACCCATGACGAAAAATTTGCAAATTTTCAGTAGCGACATCTCGAAATTTTGATTTTGACCCCAATTTTGTTATCAGCGACCACGATAAAGATGAAAATGACAACCATCTCGAAAAAAAATAAAAAGAAAAAAAAACTTAAAAATAAGCAGGTCCACAAATGTTACAATATGTTGTATATCTTTGTATTTTTCTGTGTACATAAATAAACAAAAAGGTGCAATAAAAAAACCACCAACGTCGACGGCGACATTGGGCTGTTCACTTCCAGACTGTCTGTAATTTTAACATAACTGGCAAATTGTGGGTGTACTATACACCCCTGCCCAACCCTTTGAAAGAATACAGGCGTGAAGAAACCTTCATGAAAAAGAAACAATATGTCATGAAGAAATCTCATTTCCATAATTTTTACGCGCAACTGTCCTTTCGCGCAAGTGGATTCGCGCAAGTGTCCATCGCGCAAGTGTCCTTCACGCAAGTGTCCTTCGCGCAAGTGACTTTCGCGCAAGTGTCTGTCGCGCAAAAGTCCATTCGCGCAAAAGTCCATTCGTGCAAAAAATCCATTAGCGCAATAGTTATTTTCGCGCAAGTGGGTTCGCGCAAGTATGTAGTAAGTATGCAAGTAAGTGATAACACTTTCATTCCAAAGACATTACTTATCTTACCTCATAGAGAATAATCATGATATAATGTTGTTAGCAGACGACACTTTAATTTTATTTAAACTCAAATGTCAGCAGCTGGTTACTGATAATGTAAATACGAGGGCGGCACTGAAAATTTCGGAAATCAAGGAAGTGACACAACATTACTATTTAAAAATGTATTTATTGCTTTTCGAAGTATTCTCCGCGAAATTTGACACATTCTTCCATACGATGGAACCAATAATTGAAGCAACAATTCGGAAGTTGGGGTCTCCAAAATGGCCGTTTTGTAGGCGTCCACAGCTTCTTCTGGTGATGAAAATCTCTGTCCACGCAAATTATTCTTTATTTTAGGGAAAGTATAGAAATCATTAGGGCTTAGGTCGGGGCTGTACGGCGGATGGTCTAATAATTCTATGTTTTCTTGCTCTAAAAACTCTTTTGTTCTGTGCGCGGTGTGAGAACTCGCATTGTCGTGATGGAGGATGATGCGGCGGTTGCAGTTCTCTTTACGGAGTTCAGAAACGACCTGTGGCAAACAAATGCTAGCATACCATTCTGCATTAAACGTTCTTTGTCCCTCAAAAGGAATAGTCGTAACATGGCCGGTTTTGGAGACAAACGTGGCCACCATTTTTTTTGCAAAACTCCGTGAACGAACACTTTTGGTTGGCTTTAACTCATTTTCGAACACCCAAATTCGTGACTGGTTTTTTGTTTCGGGTTCGTACGCGTATGTCCAGGATTCGTCACCTGATACGATGTTGTATACAACATTTGTGGATCCTGCGTGGAATCTTTCGAGAGTTCTGACGCACCAAGTAACGCGAGCCGCTTTTTGCTCTGCACAGAGCGAATGCGGTATCCATCGGGAAAACAACTTTTTTACACCTAATTGTTCATGCAAGATTATTTGTATTTGACTCATGCCAATGTCTAAAGTTGCCTGAATTTCGCGGTATGTCGATCTTCCTCAATCAGCTTACGCACAGCATCAACGTTTTCTTGGGTGACTGCAGTTTTTGGACGCTGAGCTTGACACGTCCACGTTGAAATTCAGCAAACCAGCGATAAATTGTGGTTTTGGATGGGGCTTCATTACCAAATGCAGAAATCATCCGGTCAACACACTGTTTTTGTGTTAAACCACTTCGAAAGTCATAATAAATCATCGCTCTTGAATTTTCTCGAATCAATTCCATTTTCTCAACCTTGTGACAAGACCGAGAATCTTTTTTTAAATAAATAAATGGTATTCGATTTTTAAAACCAAGGAGTTTTCAATTAAAAAGATTTTAATATGACAGGAACTGTGGAAATATTCCATTTCCGATACTTTTAGTGCAGCCCTCGTAGCACCCTGACAAAAGTAGTTAACTGGTTTAATGTTAATATCCTACTTCTTAAGGAGAAAAAAAAATGTATTAAGTTTACGATACCTCATGTTAGATAAGTAAAAACTAATGTGCTCATAAAGGGTGAAGAGTTGAATCCCGAAGATACCACAGTATTCTTAAGCATAAATTCGATATAACATACATAATCAGCCTATAACGTTCCCACTGGTGGGAGACAAGCCTCCTCTCTGTGAGAGGGAGCGGGCCGTAATCCACCACGCAGACCCAGTGCGGGTTGGTAGATATAACATGTCTTCGAATTTTTGGTTCTAGGACATGCCGGTTTCTTCACGATGTTTTCCTTCACCGTTTTGAGAGCAGTGGTGTGAAATAATTTACGACCTACAACTCGTAAGTCGCGGCCATTACCACTGGGCCACCACTGCTCTCATAACTTCGTATGCTAAGCTTAAATGGAGCCCCCATATAGATAAGCAGGGAACTGCAATGAAATCTGACGTGACCCCAAGATCGGATGTGCAAGTTGGTAAATGGTGATCTGAGGTAGATAAAACGATAATTGACTTTTTATCGAACCTAACATACTGAAATCGAAAATAAAAACTAAACAACTCAACCGTAAACTATGTTTTTCACTCAGTTATCCTACTTCAGTCTCTGAACGACATTAAGCAGTAATAGTGCACAAATCCCTCACTTACACGACAAAAAAAGAAAATGTCGACCTTTTAATTCAAAATAAATCTTCACATTTACATAACTATAAATAAACCTATACTTATTCCACACGTGTCAATAAAAACCTAGCCTAACCAGTAGGCTTGTTAATAAATAAATTTAATTATAAATTATAGTACGAGTATGTATGAACTTGTAATAAAATCTCTTTGGGTATACTATTTGTATCTGGCTGGTTTCGGTATCATTGAAAGTTTAAATTTTAAAGAACATAATTTCAAATTCAAATTAGGAAAATGTGTGATATTCATTTGTTTTTCGTACCGTTAAGATGAGTGAATCTAATGAAGAAATTCGATACATTTTAAAATTTTACTACAAAAAAGGTAAAGCTGCAACGCAAGCCGCGAAAAAAATTTGCGATGTTTATGGACTTAGTGCAGTGTCTGTGAGAGTAGCACAAATTTGGTTTAAGCGTTATCAATCCGGAAATTTTGATGTCAAAGATGCACGTCGCTCTGGTCGCCCTATTACGGATAAAATGGATGCCATTTTTGAAAAAGTGGAGATATATTGGCATATCAGTAGTTACGACGTAGCTGAAGAACTGGGAATTGACCACAAAACAATTTTGGCGCATTTGAAAAAATTGGGTACACAAAAAAGCTCGATATTTGGATACCTCACGAGCTAACTGAAAGAAACCTAATGAACCATGTACTCATTTGTGATTCTTTATTACGACGTAATGAAACCGAACCATTTTTGAAGAAGCTGATAATTGGTGATGAAAAGTGGATCACGTACGACAAGAACGTGCGAAAAAGGTCGTGGTCAAAGGCCGGTCAGGCTTCACAGACTATGGCGAAACCCGGGTTAACTCGCAACCAGGTGATGCTGTGTGTGTGGTGGGATTGGAAGGGCATTATTCATTATGAGCTGTTACCACCAGGCAGGACCATCGATTCTGAACTCTACTGCGAACTACTGATGAGATTAAAGCAAGAAGTTGAGAGAAAGCGGCCGGAATTAATCAACAGAAGGGGTGTGGTTTTTCATCATGATAACGCTAGACCTCACACATCTTTAGCCACTCAGCAAAAATTAAGAGAGTTTGGCTGGGAGGTGTTAATGCATCCGCCGTATAGTCCTGACCTTGCACCTTCAGATTTCCACCTGTTTCGGTCTCTTCAGAATTCTTTAGGCAGTGTCAGGTTAACATCACGAGAGGACTGCCAAAACCACATGTCGCGGTATTTTGATCAGAAGTCCTAAAATTTCTATAAAAATATGTATGATCATGTCCCTACCTACAAGATGGCAAAAAGTTATCGAACAAAATGGTACCTACATACTTTAGTTAAATGTAAATAAACTATGTTAAAAAATGTTTTGAATTTTCTTAAAAGATGCTTAGAAACTTTTTCCCCAGCCTATTACGATATGTAATAGGTTGGGGAATAAGTTTCTTCGTTCCTTGTCATTAAATTTCACTTGATCGAAAATAACTCGTTATTAATTTATTGTTCCCATGGTATGTGTAGGTTATTATGGTTACCGGATGATTATGGGTACAATGGAATATCAAAATCAGGAAGTGCACATAAGAGAAAAGCAGAAGCAATTAACATACTGTTTATTCAGACATTTTAATCTGAGCTTTTGTCGGAATAATATAACCATGATAAATTAGACATTTATTTTTAAGTCTTAGTGTAAAAACTGTAATCCTGCACATGTTCCCGAATTCGAAGGCAGGAACTGGAATGTCCTTTAAAGAAATTAATAATAATGACTATGCTTTCTCAATATAAATATGAAAATCTGTTGTATGCACATAAAAATATTAATCTGTTTAAAACATACAGTGATATCCATAATAGAATACTAGGAACAAACGCAAATTAGTTGTTCCTACTACCAGGTACAGGAAAATAGGTGGTTCGTTTAGATGCCAATGTATATGTTTTTTTTAATTAGCTTCCTAGCCACATTCACGAACACAACAAGAACGAACCCTTAATAAATTCAAATCTTTAAAGCGGAAACTATGCCAGAAAGCCTTTTATACTGTTATAGGTATATTGAAGACAATAAATTGATTGAGCTGCTCCAATAAATTTACACAATGAATCTTGTTTTTTTTTTTCAAAAAAACTATTTTTGTTTTTTCCAGTTAGTTTTAATCATGGTCTGGCAATTCGAATAATTTATGTGGCCTACCCAAATGTCCTTTCTTTGGTATTGATCGTCAAACCATTGAGCTCCTTAAGTTCTAAGTTGAGCTGCACGATTACTGACAATCGCGTGCACTGACTGGACAGGTCCACTCAATCTGTGTAGGTCTTTCCTCAAAATACCATTTCAGGCACCAATCTACATGGTCTTCACATAATCTGACCAAGATTATGTCTGGACTTTAAAAGAGACTATTCAGAAAGAAGAAGACATTCACGAAAGAATACAATGGTTATTTTCAAAAAGTCCTAAAAATGTTTCTGATGCTTGTGGTATTTCAGTCGGAACTGTAAAGAATATTATAAAAGAAAATTATAAAAAGGATAAATTGGCTTCCATCCCATCACCAAAAGAGTAAAAACGAAGAAAAAAATTAGTTTCAATTGAGACGATTTCGACTATTGTGTCATACGTAACAAGATTTACGATTTCTATTTACGCTTTAAGCAATTACCTTGTTTGAGGACCTTAAAAGCGAAGTTGGTTTAGGCTATCCAATTTGGAGACTGTTAATACTAATTGAAAAGCATGATATTCGCCTTAAAAGGCTTAAGTATCTCTGAGAAATTCAAAGGATGAAGGCTGATGGCAAACATATTAATAATAATATAATATATTGTTTTCATGGATGACTCATGTCTATACGTCGCACACAAAAGGGAAATCTTGGACATATAACAATATAAAAGATGTAAAGTAGTCAATTTCGAAAGGAGAACGTATAATCATAGTTCACGCTGGAAATGAAAAAGGTTTTGTTTCAGGTGCTGCACAAATGTATTGATAGTGATGGCGATTATCACAAATAAATCAATGCAGATTGATATCAAAATTGGCTGCGTAATCAGTTAATACCAAATCTACCAGCTATTAGTGTTTTAGTAATACATAATGCACCTTATCATAATAAATTATAGCTTGGTTGCAGGAACATAACATTCCTCTTAACCCAAACTCATTGAAGATCGATTTATATGACATTGTGAAAAAACAAAGAATGATACTCAGAGTTTACTATTGATCGGATTATAGAAGAACATGGCCATACCATTAATCCAATTGAAAACATTTGGTCTCAAATTAAAGGATACGTAGCTATTAAAATGTTGCAATGAATGTGACAACAATCAAAGAAATTATATTGGAAAATCAATATGATTGACTCGGAAGAATGGAAAAAAGTATGTGATCATTCAATAAAATGTGAGGACGAATATAGAAAATTTGAACCAATGTTTGATTCGCACATGGAAAATATAATAATAAATACCTGTTCGAGCAGTGAAGAAAGTGATCATTCATCTCTAGTGAACATACTGACACAGCTACATCAGATGAAGAAAAAGCCTGACTGAATTGAAAAGATTAATAATCGGATAAATATTAATTTTAGTTGCATACCTACCTTTTTTTATTAATTTCCTTGGTATACTATACATATTGAAAAGGAGTAAATGTTATCATAAAATAACATTTACATATAAATATCCATGTCCATGGACATGGAAATTAGTATTCGTATGTTTTCGGATATGTGATGATTCCCGAGAGACATTAGGAAAATAGAAGCACTGTACATGGTCATCAGCATTACATGACCAGAACAAGGTTATGTCTGGACTTTAAAAAGAGACGGTAACCTCTGAGTTTGTTTCAGCCTTTCTTCTCAGTAATCAGTTAGGAAACGCCGACCTTATCTAGTTTCTAAAATATGATTTTCGTGTAAAAGTGTTTGTACAAACTTACTTACAGAAATAACACCATCTATCATTTACCTGCGACATATTTTTGGACTGCTGGTACCATCATGTCCAAACGCATGCACCTCAGTACTAACATTTTCTGTAGGAAAAAATAGTCATTCAAATTTTTGATTTAATCTTGTAAAGTTATTATTAACTAGGTGTGTTTGTTACCTCAAACATGTCAAGCTTTTTGTCCCACGGTGAAGGCAAAGGTTCATCTTGTGGATTAGGCAGATCACAATACTCCTCCCATGCTGGAACATTTGCTATGAAGTGATCCAGAATTCCATTGAACTTTGGTATTTCATCAAGTCTGCCAAGTAAACGTAATAGTTTTACATCTGGATTATGAGAATGATTTGGCAATCCTCCTGATAACTTTTATCCGGGGATAAAATTATTGTGACGGTTTGGCAAGTTTTGTATAAAAGTTATCCATCTGACGATTGAAAAATTGGCTCTCAGAAGATAGAATTTTAGTTGATTTCTTAAACAAATAAAATAGGTGGTGAATTTAATCAACATACTTAAGACGCTGACAACACCTAAACCGCGGTCACTGTCACACACTGGTCCCGAATGATAAAAAAGTGGACATTAAGAAATTTTTGACAGAAGGTCAACGGATTCGGCTGATTTTTTTTTTGTAGACAGCTGATGCAATTACAAATCACTTTTATAGATTGAGTTTTTGCCAAATAAGCCGTATTTTCAGAGAAAAAAAATATTCAAATATTTTTTGTATGAAAGAAATCCTAATTTTGTCTTTATCTTCCAAGATTCAAACGTATTCAAAATAAAACTTAGCGCAGCTTGTAGAGGTGCTAATTGCTCACCACTTTGTCATAGACACTCTTCTGCGATTTTGTGCTCCTTTTGAGTTACAGGCACTTTAAATATTTTTTGTATGAAAAAATCCTAATTTTCTCTTTATCTTCCAAGATTCAAACGTATTCAAAATAAAACTTAGCGCAGCTTGTAGAAGAGCTAATTGCTCACCACTTTGTCATAGACACTCTTCTGCGATTTTGTGCTCCTTTTGAGTTACATGCACTTTAAATATTTTTTGTATGAAAAAATCCTAATTTTGTCTTTATCTTCCAAGATTCAAACGTATTCAAAATAAAACTTAGCGCAGCTTGTAGAGATGCTAATTGCTCACTACTTTGTCATAGACACTCTTCTGCGATTTTGTGCTCCTTTTGAGTTACAGGCACTTTAAATATTTTTTGTATAAAAAATTCTAATTTTGTCTTTATCTTCCAAGATTCAAACGTATTCAAAATAAAACTTAGCGCAGCTTGTAGAGTAACTCTTACAAATATATGAAATTATCAGTATCAAATAAACAAACAAGGAAATCTCAAAACGTGTTCAGACATGTTTATGTACAGGTAAGTTATTGTGTGACTCGTATGTAAATTTTTTTTTGTATAGAGTCATTGCTTAATTACCCTATAAGTGACGATTTCGGCTCTATTTGGTCATCTAGTCGAACGCGTCGAAAACGCTGAATGATGAATAGGTATATAAATTGCAATTAAAAATTCCCTTTGTAGTTTTGCGGTATTTATGTAGGAGCACATCTTAGTATGTTTTATTTTCTCGTGACTCATCCAAATTGCAAGAATATTTGGCTCATTATCTAACTACCCCATTAAGTAATGGGGTAGTTAGGTAATGAGCCATTATCTAACTACCCCATTAAGTAACGGGATAGTTGGGTAATGAGTCATATATCAATAGTATAAGGGCAAGCGGAACCCGTTTTTGTTCATTACGCGTCTTGTGCTCGTAAAAACAACACAATTTTTTAGCAACTATCACCACATTGTAACTTTTATTTATTTGCCTGTAACATTTTTGTATCAAAATGACTACATTTGTGACTAATTTAGACATTTTTTCTTTTTTGAGTAATAGTGGGTGCCTTAAAAATAGTGATTTACTGTGTCAAACCATTATAAATCGTATTTCAAGTGAAATTCCAAACGAAGAGCTCAGTATTATCAAAAAGTTTTGCCAAAATTATACGTCAAACCTAGCTAGAAGATGGGACAATTCAGGTAGAAACGAAAGATTTGGTGTTAAAAACAAGGAGTGGTTGGAGTCTAAAATTTTGTGGCCAACTTTAACTTCTGTGAATTTTCCTATGTTGTTTGATCCAGAATATACCATAGAGGACATTTCAGTAGACGTAGAAGAGCATAATTTATCGTACGAAGAGGAAGCGGGTGCATCTACATCAGAAGCTACCACAAATACTCCCAGAACTAGAAATAAACGACCATTTGAAGATTTAACAAATAAGCAGAAGAAAAGACGTTCTTTGTCTCTTTTGGAGCATTCCGAAGAAGAGCTGTTCTATGCTCTTATTGCTAAACTTAATGAAAACGGGCGCACTGTTTGTTCTAAAGTTATTAAGTGCCTCTCAAATAAGCCAGAAAAGGTGCAAGAAGTAAGTGACTTTTTATATAAAGCTTCTGATAAATCGATTTCCGAGGAAGACACCTTAGCTCTTGCCACAGCATTGAGTTTATCAAAATGGCAATATCTAACTTTGAGGTCCATTTTAAGTACAAATGGCACAGCGGCTTTTCCATCTTACCAGAAGTTACTGTTGAAGAAGAAAGAATGCTATCCAGCAAAAGAAGATATTGTGATATCGGAGTCAGGAGCTAAAATTAAGTTACAGGCAGTTCTAGATTTAACTGCCGAGAAGATTTTGAAAGTGACTGGTTCAAATATTAATGGTGGTGTTTTGAAGCTAGTTAGTAAATGGGGCTGTGACGGAGCTTCTTCACAAAGTTGTTACAAACAAAAACCAACTGGTGACATATTTTCAGAATCTTCTGTATTTATGGTTAGTTTTGTGCCACTTCGCCTTATGAGTGACAACGATGTGATAGTATGGGAAAATCCGCGCCCTTCTTCAACAAACTATTGCAGACCAATTATGTTCGAATTCAAACAAGAAACAAAAGAATATATTCAGCAAGTAGAAGCAACATTACAAGAAGAAATTCAGAACCTTCTACCAACAAAGTTATTTGATGGCGAATTTGAAGTATTTCATGAATTGCATATGACGATGATCGACGGCAAAGTATGCACGGCACTTTCACAGACACAGTCTGCAGCCAATTGCAACATTTGCTTAACAAATCCGAAAGATATGAACAACTTGAACCTCGTTTTTAACAAACCAGAAAACCATGATATGTACAAATATGGTTTATCTTCACTTCACATGTGGTTGCGATGCATGGAATGTATTTTGCACATATCTTACAACTTAGATTTCAAAAAATGGGCGGCTCGGGGTGAGGACAAACTGCTCCGAAAATCAAGAAAAGAGTTAACGCAGCATGAGTTTTTTGTTGTAACTGGCTTAATGATTGATATCGTCAAACAAGGCTTTGGGACAACAAACGATGGCAATACAGCTCGACGGTTTTTCAATGATTACGAAAGGTCAGCTGAGATAACAGGAGTTAATGCTAATTTGATTAAGAGATTTGCTGTAATTTTGCAGGCAATATCTTCTGGGAGAAATGTAGATATTGAAAAATTTAGAATTTATTGCAGAGAAACAGCAGAACTTTATGTCAGCGAGTACTCGTGGTATTACATGCCTTCGAGTGTACATAAACTTTTAGTGCATGGTGCAGATATTTGCCAGCATTTTTCTTTTATTCCAATTGGTATGATGTCCGAAGAAGCCTCAGAAGCAAGAAACAAAGATTTTCGTTCAATCAGAGAAAAGCATACTAGAAAGATAGGCAGAATGCAAACAAATGAAGATATTTTACACCAGTTACTTATCAGCTCCGATCCGTACATTACGAACATAAGACCGAAGTTCACCAAAATTCAAAAGCAGCAGAGGTTTGAAGAAGCCGAAAATCTTCTAAAGGATGACGTTTCACCCAATGAACTCGATTTAGAAGTTGCTGATGAGGAAGAAGTATACGTCGACATTGAGAATAATCCCCCACAAGATCCGCTAGCATAATTCACATTGTAACATACGCACGTTCATGTTAGTTTATTTAAGTTTGTAAGTTTGTAATCTAGTTTATTTAAGTTATTAAGTTTATAGGTACTGAGAAAAAATGCGCTTAAAATTAATTTATGTTCTAGTTTATTTAAATTTGTAAAATAATAGTTTACTTTAGTTATTAAGTTTACAGGTACTGAAAAAAAATGCGCTTTGTTTTATTTTTTGTGTTTGTTTTATTTATTTATTTATTCATATTATGTTGACGACAGCCCTAGCAAAGTATTACATTTGTAAACAAAGACTACCCACTGTTGGGGTAGTCAAATTAAAAGTTGTATTTTACATTTCATATGACTTATTAGGACAAAGTAGGGTAGAACAATATTGTTTATTTTTATTATACCCTGATATTTTATTGTGACAATGACTTGACATTGAATCTTGATCGCACGAACATTGCTCTGTGAATTAACCTGTGAAAATAATTGTAAAAGCGTGTGTTTTGTTGTGGAACTATAATTAAAAGACTGTTAATAGTGCAAGTGCCGTTTATTATTGAAGAAAGTGACCAAAACAGATAAGCACGCCAAGATCCCTGCCCTAAATCAAATACATATTAAGTGATAAAGTATAAAATAAATAAATAAACAAAACATGCATGTAAAGATAAATTAAGCGTTAGGGTTACAGGTAGTTCAAATTTTTTATGTACGCCTTAATACAATACCTATATTATTATATAGGTTTGTATTTTGACGGTCCTAAGCCCGTTAAAGTACGAAGGAAAAGTTTTAATTGCAATTTATACCTTTTTATCATTCAGCGTTTCCGACGCATTCACTAGCGTTAGATGACCAAATATAGCCCAAATTGTAAGTAATCGGCTAATTAAGCAATGACTCATTACCAAAAAATGCTTATAATCTGAATATGAGTCACACAATAAATTACCTGTACCTGAACATGTCTGTACACGTTTTGAGATATCCAAGATGTTTATTTGATATATTTAAAATAAGACTTTTTTTAATAGAAAGACATTTATAAGAGTTACTTATTAATGAAGAAAATGTTATTACATCTTAGTCTATCTTTAACAAGATTATTTCTAATCCGCCTGAATTAATTTTTTAACTCTGAAAATACGGCTTATTTAACAAAAAATACATCTTTAAAAGTTACTTGTAATTGTATCAGCTGTCTACAAAAAACTAGTAAAGCTCATCCGACAACGAAAAATTTAAAGTGCCTGTAACTGAAAAGGAGCACAAAATCGCAATTGAGTGTCTATGGCAAAGTGATGAACAATTAACCCCTCTACAAGCTGCGCTAAGTTTTATTTTGAATACGTTTGAATCTTGGAAGATAAAGACAAAATTAGGATTTTTTCATACAAAAAATATTTAAAGTGCATGTAACTCAAAAGGAGCACAAAATCGCAGTTGAGTGTCTATGACAAAGTAGTGAGAAATTAGCCCCTCTACAAGCTGCGCTAAGTTTTATTTTGAATACGTTTGAATCTTGGAAGATAAAGACAAAATTAGGATTTCTTTCATACAAAAAATATTTGAATATTTTTTTTCTCTGAAAATACGGCTTTTTTGGCAAAAACTCAATGTACAAAAGTGATTTGTAATTGCATCAGCTGTCTACAAAAAAAAAATAAGCTGAATCGGTTGACCTTTTGTCAAAAATTTCTTAATGTCCCCTTTTTTATCATTTGGGACCAGTGTGTGTCAGATTGCATAGAAAAGAAAGAGAAGCACAATGACACAACGCTTGTAATTTATTGCAAAATATGAAGCAATTATCTATTTACTCAAAATTGAGTTGAGTAATCGAAAATAAAAAACAACCAAGTTCTGCATTCAAATAAGACGTTCTTGTTATTAATTAAATATGTAACGTATGATGATATTTATTACAGATATTTTGGATTAGAACTCAAGGTAAGAGGTTAGTTTAACGTTAGTTTGTATCAAGATTTTTATTCAAAACGTGTTTTGGTAACAATCAAGTTCTAGCGGAAAAAATATATGTTAATTTTGAACATATTTGTTCAAAATTAACATATATTTTTCCGCTACCACAAACTATACAGATTTGGCAATTCTTTTTCTTAAGAGAAGCCAATTTTGGTCAATTGGATTATCCTGTGGCTGCCTTAAGCGGACTGAAAGCCTCCTGCGACTGCACGCTAAGGGCATCCCCTGTGGGGTACGGACCTCGGCTTAGGGCGTCGCTGGGGGGAGGACAGCAAGGTGGGACAGGCTGGATCAGAACTGTCTTATTATTAAACGGGGAATTTAAAGCTACGGGCTCAGCTGCGGCGCGGGCTGGCACTTCGTCTAGCAAGGGTCGGGGGGGACAATTAAGTCGGGATTTTCACGAGGGAACTCGGCGGCATGGTCTGAAGGTCGGTTTGTGTGATTTGTATTTGTGCACTGTACTCGTGGCCCTACTGCTTTCCTGGGGGAGGGTAATGTTGTCATCCGGGTCGGTGAGCGTATGCCCTGGTAGGCGAATAGAGCTAATGGAGGACGGCCTATAACTGGCGGCCTTCACAACCAGAAGGTTGCGGTGGGTGACGGCAAAAAGAATCGCTTCGCGGTGCGCTTCATGAACTGCTGGATGGTAGGCATTTTAAATTTCTGTTATACGCGGTATACATATATTTATTTAAATAAAAGTGTTTCTTACGCATTGAACTCGGCCCATGCTTGTGGACTCAGGAACTGCACTGGATTATGCACCAGGGTATGAGGCTGCGCGCCGCCCAACAGGAAAATTACGTTGCTCCTTAGTATCTCCCCCTTTGCTAACATTAACGTGATTACCAGCAATAACGAAAACACAATTTTATCCTGCAACCATAATAAAACTCAATATAACTCTCTCGGTGCGTGAAAAAAAGGGTAATACCAATGTTGGAATAACATTTTAAGGCATAATGTATTTTGGCATAACGTTTTCGCATAACTTTTATTAGCATAATAATACTGCTGCATAATAATACTTTGGCATAATGCAAAGGTTAGCATAACTATCATGTAGTCTAATATGTTTTGGCTTAAGTTGGAGTTGCATAAATTTTAAAGGCATAATATTTATTCGTCTAATAATCATGAGTCATAAATATAAAAAGTCATAATTGGGTGAATGTAGCCAATAATTTAAAATTGATCTTTAGGTACTTGGTAATTGAATACAGTTGTGGTCAATGATATTTTTACCCGACCCGAGCTCGCTTCTTACTCGAGGGTAAGAAGCGAGCTCGGGACTTGGGGCACCCCGACTCGGACAGGTTAGGTTCGAAAGGGATGGCGGGAGGCTCACACCCCGCCATCCCCGTCGAGGTTGTTCTTTTTAAACTCTTGAGGCCCGCGAAGCGGGCCTCGTACTACGCCTTTTAAGCGACTTTAAGTGTTTGAGGTTAGGTTACAATCATTTGTTTTTCTCAAGAACGGTGAGTTACCTTTTCATGGGAGTGGTGCCAGGGGGCCGGGGCCATCACCCCCCCTCCCAACCACCCACCCCCCTGCCACCCCGCTTATCCTGCCAAACGATACTAGATTTTTACGCATTGAAGCTGAGAGTTGAAGCAATAATAATCAATAAGGTGAAATAGTGTCTTCAACATAACGTTTGGAGTTATTTATTAGGGATTATTAGTTTTATTCCAAAGAATATTATGTGTTTATATCATTATGCGTTTATAACATTATGCTTTATGAAATTATGATTCATTATTATTATGCTAGTAGTATTTATGGCAACAAGCATTATGGCAAAACATTTTTGCCTAATAATATTATGCGTATCATTAGTAAACCGTTTAAAAGCACCATATAGCTAGTCAAAAATAGGCACAGATGACAACAATAAAAGCCTTGGTTTCCCTAAGAAATAAATTAAGTTACATGCCGCGGGACTTGACACGGGATATCTACGAGAATGCTTCCCGTGGAATGGGCCGCTGCTGCTGGATCGCGTGTATGCAACATATCTCACAGCACGTAGTTATGCCGCACGGCATTGCGGGACGGTGGGCAACATTGCAGTGACACGGTAGATCCAATGTTGAGCGGCATGTTGGGAAACATTTTGTCTCTTAGTGAATCCAAAGCTTAAAATTTGGAATTTTAAATTTTCCTTCAACACCTTGACAGTCGAAATTCGCGTGTTTTACCTTTTCAAACAAACTTCTGCAGATATTAGCGTAGAGAGAGTAGGTGAAGAAGTTCCTCAGTATCTCCAGCCGTTCAAGAATGTCTTCTACTTTCTCAGTATTATCGATGGTTGCCACGAACAAACCTTCGAACCAGCCCAGCGAATACTGGTACATTGGATCAATATTCGCCAACGATGCTATAAATAAATTTAATTCGGTGATTTTTTATATTCAAAATATTAGGTACCTACATATTATTATCTACTTATTTGTATGTGGCCTAAAGTATATCTTCGAAATCTTCAAGCTATAAGTCTGTCTAAACATAATGATGGAGTGAAGAGAGTTAGTAAAATATGTAATTGATATGTATCAATTACATATTTTACTAACTCTCTTCACTCCACTGCAACACTACACAAATAACTTACCGATGAGGAAAAATAGATCGGTGGAATGCACAGCAATGGGCACGTAGTCGTCCCGAGCCACGTCAATAGCCTGCTCCGTTACCATGGCTACCTCTTGCTTCTCTTTGATCTCATTCGACATCTCTTTTGCTGAGTTCAAAATCTAAACAATCACACATATTGAAAATAATACTACTGAGCTAACGTCATTCACTTTACGACGTAACGATGCCGAGGGGCAGGCTGAAGAGTCGTAATAGTTTCCTTAAGTCGACCATCCCACTTATAACTGTGGCTTTTCAAACATCCCTCTTGTGGGCCACCAACTGGCATGACCTACCTGGAAATCTCTTAACCGACCTTAGAGTTATACCTGCAGCGGCCTACTTGGCTACTTAAAGCTAGGTGGGCCGTTGCAGGCATAACTTAGGTAGTCAGGTACCTCGATGAGCCACAGTGCAACTGTGCTACATCGCAAACGATGCCTCACCTCTTGTCGTGTTTTCTGTGCAAAAACACCTACGAAAAATAACCACTATGAAAGATCTTTGCGAGGCTAACGATTATGCTATCGAAATGGCCGAATTTTCGTTGAAGCTTATTTAAAAAAGATAAATAGAATCATCGACACGACGAAGAAGAAGAAGAGTGAGCTGATCGCAGACTGTCCTTTTTTTCCCTGGTGAAATCCTCACCGACTAAAACCCCACGGCCCGGGAAATATTTGTGTATTCGCCGCATCCGCGACAGCCCGCCATGCCTAGCGGGCCTCATCACCGAGTGCGGCCAATAGCACGACTGCATGTCCTCCCACTAAGCTAAGCACGCATATAATAACGCGTGCCGCCTCCGGTGCCTGACTGCTCGAGCGACGAAACAGCTCTAATATTGCCACCTACAGGCCCCTCCTTATGGTGGTCGGAGATCATTAAGCGCCCTTCGACGCCCGGCTTGCTTCTCTGGTGCGGGTGGAATGAGAGCTATGCTCTCTCTCCCTCTCCGCCGTCTCCTTTGCATGCATCACCTCCTCGCAAAAAGAGGCGACAACATCCCACGCGTTTTCGCTTCCAGCCATAGACTGAACCACGGCCGGAAGCGGGAGATCACCCGCACCAAGTGTAGCGACGTGGGCACAGCCCTGTTGGGCACAACCTGAGCGTATGTTGTGCCGTGTCCTCGGGGCAGTCCACATAGTGATTACAAGCGGGCGTCCACTCCTGACCTATTCAACGCAAGTACTTCTCAAAACATCCGTATCCATTAATCACTTGCGTCAGCCGGAAACTGAGGGCGCCATGCTGCCTCTCCAGCCATTCCTCCATAACAGGCCTCACCGCCACTATTGTGGCGAGCTCCCACCCGGGTTGTGCAAGTCGCTTCCTCCATTCAGCCACTAGGGTCTGACGAAGCTCGGTCCTTCATGCCTCGAATTCCAGGGGAACCGGAGGCCAACCACGCGCTAGCTCCACCTTCCGCCAGCGATATAGGGACGCTAGGATTTTTCACCTCCAGATCCCGGGGCATTGATCCGGCCAGGAGAGTTGCTGCCTAGGAGATCGTACGATACCACCTTATCACCCTAACAGCCATCGCTCTCTGCGGCCTTCGCAATATTGCGACGTTGCGGGCCATCAGGTCCTTCGCTCACACGAGCGCCCCGTACAGAGCCATGGACCGTAAGAACCCCACGTACAGCATGGGGCAGGAGGCATTGGGCCTCCCAAACTGGGTACCCGTCACGCAAGAGCAGCTACAACGCTCATCAACCTGGGGACCAGCCGCTGAATGTGCGTCCTGAACCCACCAGCAGTCCAGGACGAGTCCCAGGTACTTCATCGTCTACTCGACACCGATGCGGAAGCCTCCTACCATAATGTGTTAATCTCGAGGTGGCTTTTTCCAAGGCTCATGGAAACAGAGAGCCTCAGACTTGTGCAAAGATACCTTGAGACCTAAACGCCGGATCTTTTCAACGACCTGCGCAACTCCTGCCGTGGCCAGTATGGCCGGTTGCCGGTGCGTTTGCCCCCGGGCCGTCAACAATGTGTCATCGGCGTAGCAGGTCGACACCATGGGGAAGTGCACCGCGCAGCACCCAGTCGTTAGAAAGCGATTTAGGTACGTGTAGGCTATTTAATAAATGAACGAATTTATGTATAGCCCAAAAAGGTGTGTTGTGTTACCTGGACTGCTTCTTCATCTTCCAATAAATGTTCAGAAGTGGATAGTACTGTCAATATTTTCTTTTCAATGTCCTGTAAGAGCCTTCGATGTTCGGCGCTTTGCGTGGTAAGGTCTGTTTTGGCTTGCTGTAGATCGGGCCTTTCCCGTGCGACCACCCGCGCCAGTAACTGCGCTTGCAGACCATCCATGGCCAGCATAAAGTTGACGAGAGTCACTCGCACGCCCACCTCGGGTAGGTAATGTGGGTTCGCCAATTTTGTACTTATGTATAATCTAGGAAATATAGTTTAGTTTAATACAATGTGACGCCCTAAACAGGAAACACAAAAGGCGGTTTCTAAATATAGGCGACTGGTTTTGAACAAAATTCAATAAAAATATGCTAATATACTCATAAAGGTCATTCAACTACGGTTTTTTTTAATACTCACTTAAAATCTTTACTGTATTCAACAATGGTATCACCAATTTTTATACAGAGGGCTCCACCTTGCCGGAAGGTCTGTTGTTGCAAAAGTGGTTCCAACATTGGATCCAGCTCCTCCAATACGTTTTCTAGCAAAACCTGAGCAAGCAAATCTTATTAGATAATGTTCTGGAATTGAATAAAAATAAAACTAATGATCAACCAGACTGCGTTCAAACGACATCGAGCAACGTTATCGTGGCATATTTTGCGATGACAGTCGACTTTAATTGACCGCAGACCTTTAAACAATGTGAGCTTCATACCGGCTGTCCAAACTGTACTGCGTTTTCCAAGACGCGTCCCAAGTCAGCCTGCGTCATACGCACTATACTGATATTGTTCGGTTTTTCCATATTTTTGATCCAGCGGTTGGCTTGGCCTTGCGGATCAATCATCAAAGGCCAACGTCGAGCTGTCCTGTTTCACATTAGCATAAGCTATTAATGAATGTTAAAAATAATGTTAGCTGATCGGGCACAATCATAAAATATTTATATAATTGAAAGTCTTGGTTGCACTCACATTACTTTGATACAAGTTGTTTTTCCTATATTACAGATTTCTAGTTATAGGTTTACCTGCTATCATCGACGGTTTCACTACCGTGTTTTTTCTCGCAGGAATCTAGATTCCATTTTTCTGGGATAAAAGCTTATTTTACTCAGCCCATAAACTATCTATAAGCAAAATAACGTTGAGTTGTGGCTCCGTTGCTACGTGAAAGAAACAAGAACTAACAATGATACTTTCGCAATTGTAAAGGATGATACGCGTTTTGGTAGCCCCCTCCAATAGCCGTGTGTGTGAGCTCTTTTTAAACTGAATTGAAGTTATTATGGCGTTTAATTCCAAATCCTTGTCCGTTCAGAGTTATACTGTACTAAACATGTCAGTTTTAGGAAAACGCCAAATACCGCAAAATAACGGCTGTCCTGTAAATCCTTCATTTACAGCAATATTATGATTTCAAAATATTTTTCGATATTTTTTAAAGTAGGGCTGACAGCTGGTAGTGCTGTCTACATTACACATTGCTCAAATGCATTTCTTTTGAGCTTTAAATACAGATTCCTTATCGACTGCGTTGCCCCAAGATATAATAATACCCATCTTAGGCCGGGTGCAACGTCGTGTTAAGCAGCTAATACGGCTACTTTATTATCAATTTTTGAGAGTTTGTACAGAGCAAAAGAGGATTTATTAATTCTTACATATTCTAAATGTGTTTTCCATAGTGTTGCCCAAATGCAAGAACAAGACGAGACTTAGCCAGTCTTGGTCTTGGTCTTGCGCCAATACACCTGGTCTTGGTCTTGGTCTTGCGCTCCCAGTCTTGGTCTTGGTCTTGGTCTTGCAGCAAGAGTCTTGCAAGTCTTGCAATTAACCTCGTAAGGCCCAACGACCTAATTTAATGACAAAAAAATTTTGACACTCCGGCCCGAGACACTATTTAAAATCATTTAAATTATATATCTAATCATAAAAATATATATCGACCTAAATTTGGGTTGGGCCTTACGAGGTTAAAACAAAAACCTATTAGTCTATTACTATTTATTAAAGTTTACTTTAAATCTTAGAAAAACGTATTAGAATTGGAACATTGTGAGCTTGAATTAACATAGCCATAGTAAAGATCAAGCAGATTAATAAATAACTGAAGATTTGATAAGAAATTCGAAAAATCAACTGACCTATATGTCGTTTTCCATGGAAGTAACTGTTTCTTAATAAACATTTATGATTTATAAGCTTACATTTGCTAAAACATGTAAAAAAACAAATTAATTACAATAACTTGACTGTATTTTAAAGAACAATACTTATCTGTCTAGAAAGAGATTGAACCCTCAACTTATAAGAAATTTAATAAAAGAGTTTTACGATTTATCATTTATTTGAATAAAAAATAAAATACAACACAAATCAACAGCTTTATCATTAGGTTATGATACTTTATATCAATTTTTTTGACCAAGAATTAATACAAAGTAACCATCTGGCTTACTCATCACTTAACCTATTTCTATGTTTTCTAATTACTAATGATGCTTTAGAAAATAACCTCTCAGCAGGTACTGAAGTTGCAGGTATTGAGAGAAAATCACGGGCCATTTTCGATAAAATCGGATACTCTGTCTCATGCGTCCTCCACCAATCTAAAATGTCTTCCGAGCTGGCAGTTCTTGGTTTTCTCAGGTACTCCTCCAACTCGTCTATCACTAAGCCTTGAAGACAAGATCCAGATGACGTCGAGGGACATTCATAGAGTTTATCAAAGTCTATTACGTCTTCATCTTCATCACATACTTTATTTTCTTTTTCTGGTAATTCCAGAGATTTGTTCAGTGAGTGTAGACTTTTATATTCTTCATAAAGTTCATTGAACTTGCGCAGACTTTCTGTTTTAAGTTGCTTCCCCCACATTGTCAGGTCAAAAGTCTGAGCCTTATGCCTTGGGTCTAAAATTAAAGAAGTACAATAAATCCAGTTGCTCTTCTTGTAATGTTTAAGCATTTTGTCTCGAGCTGCTTGGAAAGCTAGAATGAGCCTTTCATCCTCTTCAGATCGATTAGGTTTCTCATCTAACTGTTTTACCATGGATTCAATTTTATCTAGCAAGAGATTGAATGATACAATGACTAGCGGTAATGTAACATATTTGTCTCCACCAAGTTTTGTACTTAAAAGTTTAAAGTTTATTAGAAATTTATGTAATTTTTCGAGTACCTGCCATTCATTAGCTGTGATTTGAAAATCATTTAATTCGGTGACAGAACTGCACAATATGTCAATGCCCGCTCTCACTTTTAAACCAAATCCAATCATATCATGTGTGGAATTCCATCTCGTTGGACAGTCAAGAATGGCATTTAGATTTGATGGCACGCCAGCTGCTTCACAAGCAGACTGAAACTTCTTCTTCACTATCTCACTTCTTTTTATTTTACTGGAAATACTGCGTAACTTTGTTACAGATGTACGCGAGTCAGCAATATTTGGTGCAGATTCTTCATCTTCCTCATCCTCAGTTTCGTCTGCATAGTCTTCGTACTGCTGATCTTGCGCGTTAGTGTCAGACTCACAGTGTAATGCTAAGGTCTATAATAAATCTTGTACACCAAGGTTTAAAATGTGAGCAAAGCACCGGAAATGTTGATTGTCTGAATCAAAGTGTGGCGGCAGCTGTTTGCCCAGTTCATACATAAATTTGGTATTTGCAGTTGCGTTGTCGACCGTGATACCTTGTATTTTATCAATTATGCCATATTCCAATAAACATTCATGGAAAATCGTTGCAATATCTTCCCCAGTATGTCGACCGCGTGATGGTATAAAATCAAGAACTACAGATTGATACTTCCATTCGTTGTCTATATAATGAATAGTAACCCCGTAGTAACTCCTACCAGCAATTGACGTCCACCCATCAATGGTAAAAGACATTTTAGATGATAATTGTTGAAGTCGTTCCTTGAGATTAAATTGGAGCTCTTCAAATCGCTCTTTGACTTTCCTTCTAAGTGTAGACCTTTTAGGAAACACCATATTAGGGCAAATACGTCGAAAATATACTTGTGTAGCTTCGTCATCGAAAAATGAGAAGGGAAGATATTTTTTCACCACCCAATCAACTGTAGCTGTCGTGATGTTGTCACTGCTGTTTTCCGACTGAAACAAAACAATAAATCATGTGTTATTATTTAAAACATACTAGGTTTGAGCGTATAAGAGGAGGAGGTTTGTTGTTGTTAAATCGAGAAAATCGTTAAATTGATATTTGTTATATTAAGGTTGCACTGTACTGTAATTTACCAAAATAAAGTACTTAGTTGTTACTGGCCGATTAAATGAAAATATGGGTGTTTATAAAAAATATTTAAGACGATAATTACATACTTAATATGTCGCACCCCTAGATGAAAACACCACTAACTCAAAAATACTTACGTAAGTTAATGGCGTTTTTGAAAGTATCGCATGAATAGCTACGCGGAGTTAAAATTCTTTTAACTGTTAAAAAAATATTCTTACCTGTCCACTTCTTCCAGCGGTTACTAAAAAGCTTGTGATATCTCCACTTAATTTTGGTTTAACAGGAAGAAATATTTCTGATTCCTTTTTGTGGAAAGATATTAGATGTTTCCTTAAGCCTAAAGTGTTTCTGTTTTTCATTTTTATTTCAATCTTTTTATGTTGGCACAATTTACAGAAGGCAGTTTGGGATGCATGAATTATTTCGAAAAACTCCTCAAATTTGCTTTTGGGTCTTTTAGATCTGTGACTCAAACTCTCGTTACTCGGACTAGAATAATTTGAATCTTCGTCACTCATATTAAATTGTACACGTGATACGTTTTTAGAAAACAACGAGAATTAGTAAAAACAATTATTAAGTTAGACTCGAAGCACAGCTCAATTGGAAATGACTGGATTTTTTTTTTTTTTTTTTATGTATGGCATCTCGTAGTTGACCTTGAGAGGTCGTGACTACTTAACCGGACTTTCCTGTGGCTGCCTTAAGCGAACTCAAAGCCTCCAGCCAGGGGCCTGACTGGAATTAAAATAATTCCTTTATTTATAGTACGTTTCCTTGCTTTCTACCGCGCCGCCTCGCCACGTGCCGGCTCTATGAAAAGGATGCCGCCGCAAATCAAACAATGCCGCGTGCGGCGTACAAACACACACTAAATATTACCTACTTGTACAGACGCGACGCGTGAATAAAATAGAATTAGTGCCAATCACTATTCTTTACATATAAGTGAATGTTTTGGCGTACATCTATACTAATATTATAAAGCTGAAGAGTTCGTTTGTATGTTTGATGACAGAAGTTTTAAAATAAATAAATAAGTCCTGAACGTCACTATACCTCCAAAGTTACTATTCCTCGTGGACGAAGTCGCGGGCACAGCTAGTAAATACTTACTCTCATCATCTCTCTCAGAGATATTCGGGCTGGTAAGTAATACAAAACTCTTATCGCAGGCTTTTTATTTTATTAGTAGGTAAGTACCTACGCTTTTTATATTATTTTAGTAGTTTTGTAGAATTTTTTTACACGTTTCAAGTATATTTAAAAGTGGCTACAATATTTATTAAACGGGTGATATTTGAACACTTTTTTGCTATTTTTTCTTGTAAAAACTTAAGAAATATAATGACTAAATGTACAATAATAGTACCTAAGTAATTAGTTTAAAACCATATAAGTAATCAATATTATAATATATACTTACTAGAATGAATTAATATGACATCTACTACCTATCCTTACCATTTAATCCTAATCATAATACTACTTGCGTGATCAGTATAATGTATTCATTTTCATTCTAAGCACTCTGAAA
Organism: Atethmia centrago; assembly: GCA_905333075.3. Classification (NCBI taxonomy): domain Eukaryota; kingdom Metazoa; phylum Arthropoda; class Insecta; order Lepidoptera; family Noctuidae; genus Atethmia; species Atethmia centrago. Next base: position 8,238,390 of record HG995375.1, read on the forward strand.
CTTATTTATTCTTTGGAACACCTGTAGGTACTCTTAAAAAAATTCGAAATTATTTTGCATGAGTATACCTACGCCCTATGGCGGCAATCAAATAGTGTCACAAATGTTATGATTTCGGCGTGGCGGCAACGATTGTTTTAGATTTCAAAAGAAGCCGCCGGCGCGTGTATCATAACCATGTACTTCCGAAAAGCGGCAAATTTCTTTGAGAAGTAAGTACAAAACCTTTGATGCCGCATTATCAAAGTGCCGATGGTTAAAACATAACTATGCATGCACTCAGTTTGATTTTAATAGATATTTTTTTATTCGCTATGTTTATGGTATTAGTCGTAATGCGCATAGGTCCAGTTTTTCATATTCTTTGATACAGTTTTTTGCGTCTCATAGAATTCCTAAGCGTACCTACCTATACACCGAACTGTTACACCTAACTACTCAGTGAAATAGCGCTAAGTCCTAGCTGCAAGACGCAAGAGTCTTGCAGGCTATGTCTTGTTCTTGCTCAAGTCTTGCACGGTCAGTCTTGGTCTTGGTCTTGCTAAAAATACGCGGTCTTGTTCTTGGTCTTGGTCTTGCAAAAACGCAAGAACAAGACCAAGACTGCAAGACCAAGACTGAATTTGGGCAACACTAGTTTTCCATGTCAGTTTATTGTCAATATGAATTCCTAGAAACGTTGTATCTGTCACAGGATTTACTATTTCGCCTTGGTAACTAATGTTTATATTTGTCAGTTGAGTTCTCTGGTAAAAGTGTATAATTTTCGTTTTTTCAATATTTATTTTAAGATTATTTTCGGTTAACCATTGTATTATCGTATTTAATGTTTGGTTGAGTACGTGCTCGTAATTATTTTCTTTATCACATTTTATTGTAACTGTGCTTATTATCTGCTGTATTTTCCAAAATCTGTGAATGCAGTTAGCAATTACTCAAGAAGTCAAGAACAGTCTCCTAAGAACGTTTTTCTGTAGACAACGATTAAGGTAGCTTCTCTTACTGCCTCGTGTCAACATCCACCCTGGATTACTCCGATCCGACAAGGAATCAAGACATGGCCATTGAAATTCTTGTCGTAAATCTTTATACCTTTCTCACGATATATTATCACTAATTCCTATTGGAGCGGGTACCAGCTTCCACACATTTCATTGCATCATCCTTTGCAATAGTAAAATGTAAAACCTTTAACTACAAATCTGTAGTGATGTGAAACCTGTTGTTACTTCTCACTTGCCACATTATATATTATATTGTATCAGTAGTAAAGCAGAATAGACTTGTGTAAAGTAAAATCAACACGTTTTAAATAATTATCACATAAAATTTAAGTAACGATTCAAATTTCTTATGTGTAAATTTGTTATAGGCTAGATTATAATAATTTATTAAGAACCTTGTTCTTTTTAATATATACTTAATGTAATAAAGCTAAAGAATGTGTTTCTTTGAACGCGCTAATCTCTTAAACGATCAGTCGGAGTAGACAAAATATTTTTGCATTTTATAGCTCAACTCTTGAGGACGGCGATACGCTATTTGATATCACGCTACGACTGTTAGGAGCTGAGCAAAAAGAAAAAGTCTGAAAGACCGTTACGTGAAAATGAAGTAAGCGCGGGCGGGCGACGCAATGCGACGCGGTGGGTCAGGGGCCGAGAATTCACGCTGAAACTAGTAACGGATAAGAAGAAACTTCTCACTTGATGATGATTGCGCTCTCCACACTGAAGTCGTCGGCGGGTAGTCCGTCGATGTTCCACTGTTGGATGGTGACGGGATCACCTAGCACTTTGATCAGGCTGAAGTCGAGCGTGCACACTATGCCGCAGTCGTGGCACGCTTGTGCCCAAGATAACATCTAACAGAAAGGGAGTTTTAATTATTTATCTACACACTAAAAAATTAATACAGAAAAATACATAAATATAGAAGAGCACAAAGATACTGCTTATTTTAATTAAAAAGTTTATTTCTAGCAGACCTACGACAGGGGAGTGAGATGAGAGAAGTAAACCCTGGAAGTCAATTTGAAAGTAAAAAACAATCAAATGACCTCTTGAAATTAATTGTAATTTTTTATTTGGTATAGTCAGTTTAGTGATGTGGTTGTACGAATTTTATGTTCAGGAATAATCGATGGTATAATTATAATAAATTATATTATTTCCTCGCATAGAGTAGGTAGATTAACTGATTTGAGTTATGATAATTTCTTTATGTATTTGTTATGAAAAATTTACTCCAAATTAGTAGTTTTATTAATAGATCACTTTATATGTAAACTAAATATTTTATGAAAAGGATATTGCATAATTTCTATGCCTAAGGCTTCTTCTTCTGCCGTCTGTTATACAAACACAGCTAATACAGTCATCCGATACACCTACAACATTATATTTTTTCTATAAATGTGTATCTATCAGAATTGATCTCTTTGTAATTATTGCTGATAATTATTATGACACATAACAAAGTCCAACGAAAAAAAAAATTATGCTGAGACATAAAGCATGTCAGCCGTTTGACGTTTTGTATGAATTCAGAAATCATCACAGATTTTCGCTATTATTTATGAATATATATTAATAAAGTTTTTATTGATTCATAAACAAGTGTTACAATATTTAGGCATGACACTGGATCCCGCTCCAGGATACCCTGTGTCGCAGAATCCAGTCTCTTTCGCCAAGAAATATGAATTATAAAAGATAAGTTATCAAATGCATATTATATTTAATAGTTTTCTGTAGATCAACAGGATGAAAAAGTGTTAGTTAGTTAGTTTTGGTTCCTGGGCACCACCTCTTTTATAGATAGTGTATGTAAAAAGAAAAGGGCCTTTTTAGTGTACATGCAGATTTGCACACGCACGTGAGTATTGCCCGTATACGTGGCACGCGCAATACATTTTATCAACGCTATGTCTTTACTAACATGTGTGCTATACACACGCGGGTCGGAGATGATATAATGGAAAAGCTCATTGCGGGTGAACGCATGTGGGGCAAACACGCATGCGATAGCAAACCCACATGACAAGAGAAACGCCCTAACATTGAAAAGATACACCGTGATAGGAACCTGACTGTACGCTCTAAGCAAAAATTGTAACAGTTGTTAGCGACTATGAGAGGCATGACCGTTTTATCGATGAGACGCTCAACGGGGGTCGTCATCCTGTCAGACCAACAACAATAGCAACATTTAACAGTAAGGCTCTTCAAGAGTGCTTGGCAAGACTTGCAGTAAGTAAAAGATAATAAAATTAAATGTTACACTTATGTATATTACATACTTGTGTATTTCTAAAAGATGCTGTAAATGGTCCGAGATACGCAATGATTCCAGCAGCAATCAAGATGTCCCCTGAAATGACAAAAAAATAATTATAAAATTATTATTGCTCATAATATTATCATATTATTATGAGTATACAAAATAATTTCAACCATGAAAGCAGAAGGTTGTTTTAACCCTATCACAAGGATTGACCAAGATTAAGTCTGGAGGCTGACTTCTGAGTTTGTTTCGGTCTTTCTGCTCAAGAGTATAGTCTCTCTAGTAATAGAAAACATCTTACTCATCTAGTTTTAAAACATAATTTATTTTTGACGGGTAAAAGTGTTTTTTTTAAACCAATTTATCGTTTATATGTTTATATATCATTTATCGTTTAACCTGTAAGTGAATTGTAAGTTTCACGCAAAGTCTTAGCGATTTGCGTCCAACGGGTCTTCTCCCCGCCGAGGCCCGAGATGAGCATTTCGGCTCGTTTCAGTTTGTTGCTGCAGTCCATGACCTCGTCGTCCAGTACCTTCTGTTGACGACTCTGTTCGGCTAGGACGTCTACCAGTTTTTTCAGTTTTAGTTGTACCTAAATTCGAAAAAAATATTTTTTTTTAACTTAAAGGAATAACGTGTTGAATTAATTTGCCAAATGAACAAAGATGACATATGGACACCATATTATACATATCTTTGGTGACGTGTGAAAAAAGTTACCGAGTTCAGCTCAACATAATTTTTGTTATGTTTGGCGGTATAGCGTGAGCTTTTATCGACTATTCGTAGAGTCGGTAGGTGTACTGACCTCTTGGAGCTGAGCCTGCTTCACAGCGAGAGCGGCACTGGCTTTGTCGTACACTGCCTGAGCCGCCGCCAACCGTTGCTTCTTAGGCGCAACCACCTTCGCCACTTTGTCGTACTTCGTCATCGCAATCACCCATTTGCACATACCTGTATGTTATGTTGTATTTGTATGTTTCTTATGTATGAGCATATCTGTATGAGCAGTGGTGGCCCAGTGGTAACGGCCGCGACTTACGAGTTGTAGGTCGTAGGTTCGAACCTGGACAGGCGCTTTACTTTGTGTAAATTATTCCATCACCACTGCTCTCAAAACGGTGAAGGAAAACATCGAGAGGAAACCGGCATGTCCTAGAACCAAAAATTCGAAGACATGTGACATCTACCAACCCGCACTGGGCCCGCGTGGTGGATTACGGCCCACTCCCTCTCACAGAGAGGAGGCCTGTGTCCCAGCAGTGGGAACATTATAGGCTGATTATGTATGTATGTATGTATGTTTCTTTTATATTTATTTTGATATTAATATTATGGAACTTGTACACTAGACATCGAATAAAATTGAGAGCAATGCAGTATTGGTGAGATTGAAGTGGTGTAAATATAATTATAAACATTTATTACTTATATAAACGACCGTAGCGCAGTCCTACGCCGACGCCGTATCACCGCGCGTAGCATAGAGGCATGTTGGAGTAGAATGTTCAGAATAGAAGAAAACATCTATTTTCTCTTTTCTGAACAGTTCAAACAGGCCTACACTATTAAACTTCTATTCTCTCGTCTCCTTATACATGTTTCACTTTCCTCTTTAGGTACTTCGTGTATTAAGGCTCCTTTAAACAAGCGCGACACGCGACGCGACAGAAAGGCACCGCGTGTAGCGCTACAAGCGGTGCCTTTGTGCCGCGTCGCATGTCGCGCTTGTTTGTAAGAGTCTTTATGCTCAAGCTTTTTAAGTTTGAAGGCTATTCTATCCTACATAATATTAATTCGATTAACCCAACCCCTAATCCTGCCTCAGTTAACAATTAAAGGCCGAGATTGATAAACGTTACTTAGCGCGTACTTTGGCCAAGCATCATTCGTATTATTGCAAGATAGGGACGGGAACGTATTGGTGTCGAACTGCAAGTGCAAGATAGAAACAAAAAAATAGAATTTCTGATTTAAGTAACTCATTCAAATAATCAAATCAAAGCACTAAATTTATAAGTGACACTAAAAATTGGCATCACACATTTTCTGATCCATTTGATTACGTTTTCATTTTAGATAGTTTTGGAACAGACCATTAGTTTATCAATCTTGACCACAGTAGTAGCTCACCCTCTGCGGCCACAGACACGGTCTTGATCTTCTCTGGTACAAATCCCTCGTCCTGCATGACTGTCGCCATCAATTTTTTCATCACGGCCGGCGGGATATTGTCCTTGTCGTAGTTCTGCAAGGACTCCAGGAACTTGATGTCGTTCAGGATCTTCTTCGAAGGTCCCCAGTAGTCCTCAACGGTGCCAACACCAGACGGGTTCGGAACTTTGTCTGGTTTTATATCCTGTTTTATTATCAAATCAAATCAAATATATTTATTTCGGATTCAAACAATTATATCCATAGGTGTTAGTAACAATAAACTTAGCCTAGTGTTAGTACAGTTTATCCATAAAATTTAAATTAAGCATGCGCCAGGCTGAGCGCCCATTGCATGAACACTCATCCACTGCTTCAACAGTGGAGAATCCCACCTGTTCGCCAACGCGTCCAGGATGCCATTCGCAGTACCACGCATGCGTCTGAGCAGCGAGGCGCTTCGCTTATGGATGATTGCATAAAAGCAATCAGTGTGCGCCTCAGCAAAAATAGTCGACGGGCTGCAAAAACGAGGTAGCCCAAGTGACACCCTAAATGCGTTGTAATATTGTACACGCAGAGCCCCGTACAGTAACTACATGTAGTTGACCCTTAAACTACTCGTGTAGAAGGATTGACAATACGCTTTGAAAAGCGTCAGTTTAACTTGCTTACTACAACGTGCAAATCTACATGCACATGTTGCAACGCACACACAAAGCCCTCCACTCTAAATATCATGGAACAAGTTCATCGTTCAAGTTGTCTGCGACCCAGTGACCCAAGTATTTAAACTGCTGAACAAGCCTCAGTTGTATCGCGCCTAGTGTTAGTGAAGTAGGATATTTAAAACCCTTCCTAACGGCTTTAAATACCTTCAGCTAACTGTTGGACGCATTTTACTTGAGTCCATGGGCCGCAGCATCTGCTCACATATTTTAACAGCTTTCTTAGTGCACCAATCGATGGGCTCAGCAGCACCATATCGTCAGCATAACTTATGTTGTTTACACAAACACCGTCTTCGTGACAACCGATATTAGTACTGCTGAGCTCACCGATCAGTAGGTTCATGTACAGGCTGAAGAGCCTAGGGAAACTCAAACCCCCCTGCCTCACCCCGCACTCCAACCGGTACACGTCCGACTGTGCCCCTCCCCACTTCAATTTTTGGTTGCCGAACCAATATTCAAAACTGATGTGATCTCCGGAGGCAAGTCCGTTTCAGTACTTAATTTTTGCCACAGAAAATCATAATATACGAGATCAAATGCCTTCGACAGATCCAAGAAACAGGCGTAGCTTTATTGGAGTGAGTACTTAGTTTGTTTTAACTTCGTAATATTAAATGTAGCACAAATGAGCCGTCCATATAATCAATGCAATGCAACATGAAATGTAATACAACAATTTGGTTCAAAGTTTTGAAAAAATCACAGAATTATAGATAGTAAAATAGTCTGATCATACAAAAAAAAAACATTAAAATATTTTAAGTAGTTTGAAATGAAATTCGTTTTTTATGCTTTGGGTAGACATTACTTCCTGAATTTATTTCATAAAGTTTTGTACTACACTACAATACTTAAATATAAACATATTGATGAATATGGGTTTTAGTTTAACAAACGTTTTTTGAATAACTACGAGCGCGGCACTGAAAATTTCGGGAATCAAGGAAAAGTAACGCGAGCCGCTTTTTACTCTTCACAGAGCGAATGCAGTATCCATCGGGAAAACAACTTTTTTACACCTAATTGTTCATGCAAGATTATTTGTATTTGACTCATGCCAATGTCAAGTTGCCTGAATTTTGCGGTATGTCACATGTCGATCTTCCTCAGTCAGTTTATGCACAGCATCAACGTTTTCTTGGGTGACTGCAGTTTTTGGACGACCTTGACGGGGATCATCACTGAGCTTGACACGTCGACGTTGAAATTCAGCAAACCAGCGATAAATTGTGGTTTTGGATGGGGCTTCATCACCAAATGCAGAAATCATCCGGTCAACACACTGTTTTTGTGTTAAACCACTTCGAAAGTCATAATAAATCATCGCTCTTGAATTTTCTCGAGTCAATTCCATTTTCTCAACGACTAAACAAGTTTGACAAAACCTTGTGACAAGACAGAGAATCTTTTTTTAAATAAATAAATGGTATTCGATTTTTAAAACCAAGGAGTTTTCAATTAAAAGATTTTAATATGACAGGAACAGTGGAAATATTCCATTCCCGATACTTTTAGTGCAGCCCTCGTACTTGCATTATATGAAGGCGTAATAACATATTTAAGAATCACTAAAATTATATATCTGCGCCTTAAGAGTGGGGATAGGTTTTATATTTATTTCTGTAAACTGCGAGGTAATTGCGTAACACACTATCAGTAGCAATGGGTTGCATTATGACAGTTCAACATTCATTGCGTTATTTACGTTGTTGAGCAGAATTTTTTTTCGAACATATGACGCAATGGATTAGCAATTTACTTAAAAATCATTCAAATTGAAAGCCACACATTGAAAGCCTGTGGCAAAAAAAGTTCCCACTCTATCATCGAGCGCTCAAGATTCGTGCCAGTCACTGTCACAACCACGTCCTTATTGATACATGTATGTACAAAGTTACAAATCTACGTAATAATGTGCGAAGAAAGTTATTCACTTACCGGGTCATCCCACTTTAGTAAAGCAGTAAAACATAAAATATAGAATAACATGTTTGGTCTATTTCACATGTTTATGTAACAAGCAGCATTAAATAAGTCAATAAGTTAACTATTATCTCAGTGATAATGAGATTTTATTGCAAGCAAAATCGTTTCCATAACTCATAGGCTCATGTTATTACAAAATAATAAGCAGGAGTAGGTACAAATTTTCTGTACAAAATTAGCCTTGTATTCAAATGAAAGTTAGTAGCCATAAAGCCACGATTACACGAAGAAAGTTTCTTGCCCATCGAGGGGAAATAATGCATAATAATACCAGCCCGCAGCCTATTACTGACTCACTGCAGGGCAACGGCCTCTTCTAATACAGATAATGCAGGAGCTTTGACCACCACTCTTCAGTTCAAATTAGTGAAAGACGTGAACAATTTCCTTATAAAAAAGGAAATCCTACTTTGGCTTGAAAGCTATAGGTAGCTATGATGATACTGAAAACAAACAAAAAAACGAAAACATGTGACATCTACCAACCCGCCCTGGGCCCGCGTGGTTGTTTACGGCCCACTCCGTCTCACAGATAGGAAGCCTGTGTGCCAGCAGTGGGAACATTATAAGCTGATTATGTTATGTAATATGATATTGTGCTTTCATCGTGTAAACACTCTCGGTGGTCGAGTAATTCTCTAGCGTACCATAACGCCCTTTTATATTTTACGGAATGATGGGCATGGAGGCGATTTTGATAAAGATCCGAGATGGTGTGGTCATGTACAGCGCATGGATACCAGGAGACTACCTAAACCGCTTTCTACTCGGACCTCATCCTAGGAAAACGTGCACAGGGCGGGCAATACCTGCGCTACAAAGACGTCCTCAAACGTCACCTTAAGACCTGTGGCATAACCGTTGATCGATGGCAGGAGCTTGCTCGAAACCAGGAAATATGGCGCACTTCAATCCACAAAGCAACTGAATGCTTTGAAACAAATCGTCTTGAAGCTCATCAGAGAGCTCACGAAAGAAAAGCAGTTACTTTGATAAATGTACCTTTAATATGCAGATAGCCTCCATGACGATGCGGATGCCTCTCGGAGGACTCTTCATGGTCTTGATAAAGGTGATGTCCTGAGGGGTGAGGGTGTCGAGTGCCGCGAGGGCCGAGTTAAGGATCGGCATTGCTTCCGCCAGGTCTGCGTCACACTCATCTTTGATGCCTTGTGCCTCCCGTGCCTATGTACGCAATACTTACGTTAACTTAGTACAGAAAAGAAGTAATAATATAATAAGAATTATTTTACTTGTATGTTTGAATGGTTGTATGTCCGTCATTTTCTTTACAAAACTACTGAACCTGTTTGATCATTATGTAACTAAAGTTATCTACATACATAGGGATTTATCTGATTATGTAAGTACCTACTAAAAGGTGAAAAATAAAAAGGTAACTTTTTGTTTTTTATTACCACCGACGACGTCCAAAACTATCATTATTTTACAATGAGTCGTTTTTATAATTGTCCGGTATGTCTTTTTATAAAATAACTAAAGCAAACCAAGAAATAATGATATCCTGGGTAATACAAAATATCACACGTTCACTTGCCTGTTCTTCCGCAGCAGACTGGTCAACAAGTACTTCGGCCTCCACAAGTGCGACCCCTTCCTTCTCCTTCTCAACGATAGCAGTAGTCTCGGCCACCGCTTTGGCGCCAGCAGCCAGTTTAGGCTGCAGGATTTCCAAAGCTTCTTGCAGCGCTGATACTGATTTAGCCGCGATTGCCAATTGGTCCAGTCCCGTTATGTAGCGCTTCTCTGCTGTTGTTAATTCCCTGATCAAGTAAAAGAATTTAAGAGAGTTCATTGTTGTCTTACCTCCTGTCGCAGGACAATATCACCGAGTTCTGTCCGAAACTAATAAAACTCATATCCATCATCGACCTCGCGAAAAATTGCATACAACAATGCGATTTTTTGCCATGTCGATGATGTAAGCTTAATGAAGGCGATCTTAACTGTTGTAGATTTTGATCAACCAACCACAACAAATAATTACTAATTGGATATCTTGGAAGCCAAGAGATCCAACTAATTTTGGTAATTTTGGTAATTCAGATATGGGCATTTTGGCAATTATAATGGTTTTTTAAAAGCCAAAATGCACATAACAACATGTTTCCCAAAATATTAGTTGGGTAATTTGGCTTAAAAGCTATCCAATTACTGATTATTTTAGGTGTTTTGGTTGGTTGATCAAAATACTACGCTTACTCTTGTTCAACAATGCGATTATTCGTCATGTCAGGCTTTCAGAAACCGAGGGTTACGACGTAAGTAACAAAAGTGGTAAACTCACAATCGTTTCTTGTTAAGCAATGCCTTGAACATGTTGATAAGTTCCAAATAGGCGGTGGGTGTGACGTAGTTGAATCTCTTGAGGCGACGCAGGAACTGTCTGGTGAGCTCCTGCGTGTCGCAGTGGAACACCTGGCATAGTTTGATGGCCGTGTCTCGCTCTAGGTTCGTTAGCTCTATGTCTTTCAGAAACCGGGTCGCCACTGCCAGCAACGCGTCCGGTGGCCACTCCTGGTAATCGAAGAAAAATATTCTTTAGTTTATCTCCTTTCATGTAGGCACGAGCTATCCTATAGAATAGCCGGTCACCAAAAACGTGGCGCGCCTGCCCGGCATGGTCTCGGGTACTCAAGCAGTCACAAAAGAAAAGCCAAAATTAAATGTCATGTTTATTCTAACAAAAGTCGGCGAAGAAATCTAGGCTATAAAACAAGCAAGCTCAAGGGGCCGGCCATATTAAGCGTAAAGTCGATCTGCAGATCGGTCTAACCGCAAATCGGCAGACGTAAGGTAGTACGGCCGCCCCAAACTAGGTGGAGTAACGATCGCTGCAAGATGGATAGTCGCAGCTGGATGGAAGTAAAGACTAGTCGAGGTTAATTTTATTGGCGTGCGGTTGGAGAAGTCATGCTAGTGAGATTGCTCTATGATTAGATTCATGATGATAAAGAGGATAAAGAAGAGATGTACTTGGAACCAGTCGATGGTGCAGCAGTTGACGAGCGAGGGGAACTTGCGGATGCGCGTTCTAAGCGAGGTTCCGGCAGGTGACATGGCCAGCACGATATGCAGCTGGTCACGCACGATGGAAACGAAGTACGCGTACAGCGCCGTCGGGCTGCCGTCCGTCTGCAGCGACTTGTCACGCTGACGGTCGATCTGAACGAGCATAACAGAACGTATTGCAACTAGAAAACTATCATTATCTTGCCCTAATCCCAATTTATTTGGGGTCCGCGCAAAGGACTTCTTTCAGATAGTCGTCATCTCGAATATAAACTAGAAAAAAAAATAGAAAAAGAAGCAGTTCGTTCCGTTTCCGCGTTATTGTATTTGTGAAGGAGTAAATCCGGAGAAGCACTACCACCATAGCTATTTTTGCTGCCAAGCAGCGTTGCTGTTCCGGTTTGAAAGCCCGGTGTAATTACGGCCAAATTAACCATTTCAGTTTTGGCTCTAGAATGACATTCACTAGAAAGAAATGACGGTACTTACAACTCTCATTTTCTCACACAGTTCTGCTTTCTCATCAGCACCAAATATATTAGGTACTTCTCCAGAGTTCAGCATATTATTGACGTCTTCAAGGAATCCTTCTTCTTTGATCTAAGAAATTCAAAAGTGTAACAAATTATCATCTTTCCCAATATCATGGAAAAAAGTATGAAAATCCAAAGAGTTTTCAAATGAAATCGTTATTTGTCACCTGTGACTCTATAAATAGGAAGACCATAAGCAACTCGGGCGTGCTTGACTTTCGTAGCAACGTCTTCAAGTCTTCGCGCCACTCAGTCTTACCATACGTCCGACTCATCTCCACCTGTGCAATTAATAAAAAAACTTAGTTTTATTTTTTATTGGATGCTTGTATTTTTGCAAATCCAACTAAAATAAACGAGATGACATCTACACACTAGTTGACATCTAGTTTATAAGCTAGTTATGTACTTGTGTACCTATTTTATTTATAATTCATTATGATATAACTTTAATAAAGAATTCTCATTGTTCCTATAAAACAGAGCACTTGCCGCCATCAAATCTCTTCACCACCCTTGGTTGACTGGTAGAGAATGCCTAAGGCATTAAGTCCGTCTTTGTGCCTTTTTGTGTGTTAAAAGTTTAAATAAATCAATAAATAGTAAGACTGTCTGTATCAATATTTTCGAGAGAGTCTTACTACATCTAGTAACACAAGAGTATGTAATAAGCTTGCTCTTGCTTGCTGTATCAATTTTCATTATGGTTCTATCATCGCAAACTGTCGAGGCCCAAGCAGTTATCATTTTATAGTCGTTGGAAATCTCAAACACGTGTCATGTGACGTTATAAACATTGAAAAAACAATAATTTATGCACGCTCGAGAAATAAAATGACTATCTACTACCAAAGGTCTGCCACACTTTCCCAGCCACTATAGTAGTTCAGGAGTGGCGACCGCATTCCGCGATGACCTAGTGAAGGTTGCGGGAATACGTTGGATGCGAGACGCACAGGCCCCATCAATGTGGCGATGCTTTCGTGGGGGAGGCCTACTTATAGGTCCTGTCCAGCAGTGGACGTCTGACAACTGAAATGATGATGCTAACCTGGAAGAGGTCGTACTCGTTGATGTGCGCGGCGAGGCGCGTGAGCGACTGCCGGCCCGAGCCGCCCAGCCCCACCAGCAGCGCGTGCGAGCGCGGCTGCGTCAGCACGCGGCAGATGCGGGACACGTGCTCGATAGCGAACCTGTACACAACAACACATCTGAAGGCCTAGAAAATAAGCGATAACTATGATGGAAAAGTCAAAATATATGGGAACTAAAAATTATAAAAACTGACAAAATTGTATATGAAACGCTTTGAAATCTATTGCCACTTCTCAAACTGCACCGAACTTGCTCATTGCGTAATTATTGTATAACCCGTATACATTACCGTGGTCTAGAAAACATAATTAGCCCCATAGGGATACTATTATCCCTATGGGGCTAGATATACCTATGTATGGTTTGATGTTTATGTCTTACGTGAAGAGGACAAGGTTCATAGGTTTCTTGCTCATGTTGTTGAACTCCACGAGGAAGGCATCAGTCGTCGAATTCAAATGTTCCATATTCGTAGTCTCCATGTAAAAGCGGGTATCCACTTTCGGATTCGCGAAATCACAGTAAATCAGTCTTCGGAGATGAAGATCGGTAATTGTCTGTGGGAAATGAAAATAAATTTGCCAAGCAATGAGGCGTTTCGACTTAAGTTTGCAATGTACAAATTTTAAAGTAATATAGTGTACATATTGTTGAAAAGCCTTATAATAAATAAATAAATAAATAAATAAGCAATCTAATGATTTAAAAACGTGTGCCTTTTATGGTATGACCAACTACACTCCCGGACTCCTAAATCGAGCCACCGTGCATTTTCATGTTTTAAGCACCAAATCATCAAAATAATGATAAGTCAAAGTAATAGTTTTTATGCAGTTTTGAAGCCGACATACTGGCCATCATTTCGGTATCACTATTGTTCCAAATTTGAAAAAGAGAAGAAATCTGAGTTTGGTCGCTCTTAAAGTGGCTGCCAGACAGACGTTCCGCTAGGAGTAACAGTGTTCTGTGCACAGACGCGACCTGCGGTGGCGGCCAGTTGTATTCGCTTGCAATGTAAGTAAAAGTTTTCAAACACGTTCGATCACGATGCAGCCTGCGAGCGGCTGGCCGCGGTCGTATGCCCCGCCCCTTCACCACCGCGTGTGTGAGCGAGCGCGCGGCCTAGCGGCAGCTACACCGCGGTCAGTTGCAAATTTTTAGAACAGGCCGCATACGTGTACCGCGTTAAAAACTGCCGCAAAATCCAGAAATTTTAATGAAACAGTGCAATAATATCTAATTCTTTAGGATACTTCAAACCGTGATTACAAAAACATTAGGACTAAAAACAAAATATGGGACAATATCGCTGAAATACTTGGCAAATGCGTTTTCTTTGCTTTTAAACCGTGACGAGGGCTCTAACTTCTTCTCTGGACGGAGCAGGAGGGTGAATCCCCTTTCGGACTTTCCCGCGACCCCGGCAGGCATCGGCCCTAGTGGACCCCTAAACTTGTGCTGACATCTATTTGATGCGCGCGTGGAACACAATGCGCCGTCAACCCGGGCCTGGTCCTTATCGTACGGCGAGCTACCCATTGCTCCCCATCCGCAAGTCTGCGCCTACGGTGGCCGGAAATCCACCTGGGATTCCTGACGCCCAGGGCATCTCCTGCGGTGGCTAGGGGCGTGAGGGCGCAAAATTTGCCGCTCCGTCACCCATCCCGCCTCCTCCTTCGTGAGCATTACTGCTTCGCCGAAGGAGGTGACGGCTGCCCATGCCCTCTCGCTCCGTACAATGTCCTAGACCAGGGCCGGACGCGAGAGATCTCCGCCGCCGAGAATGTGAGCATTATGTAGGTAATTGTTTAACAATTTCATTTCATATCGCAGAATGGCGCACCTACGCCTTGAGGTTACCTCAAGGCCATTTTTTTTATAAATTGGCCTTGAGGTCGTAACGGGACCACGGTTGCCATCACCAGAAAAAAAGCGACCGATACGTTCGTCAATGCCTAGAGGCTCATGTGAATCCAATAGAGTACTTATGGGATGATCTGAATAGGATAGTTTGAACTAACCAACCAGCTCCAGAAGCACTGAAAACTGCCATCTTGGAATCATGGGAGAACATTCCACAGCACGTCATAGTGGCATTCATTAATTCCATGCCAAACTGCATGACGGCCGTCGTAAACACTCTTAGAGGTAACACAAGTTACTAAATAAACATTTTCTCTACGTAAACCATTGTATTGTGGCGGCATCTACAGCGCCACATACGAACTACGCATCACACTGACGTCACGCAAAATCCTGCATCGCGCAAGCAGAGTTTACCGCACAACTAGCATATATACAACATCCCGACATCAACCGTCGGGCAGTTGCCCACCAGACACGACGCCCGTCTGGTCGGAGGATCCTCCCTTTTCTATGGAGGATGAGTGAACTTTACACCCTGTTCCTCATGCCTCTATACTGGTGACTCCGAATATGAACGTCAGCGCAGCCTTCGTGCAGCTACATCAGCGTGACGTTATCATCATCACTTCCTCAAGCTTTCGAGCGGCGAGTCACACAGCCAGCCAGCACCCACGGCTTCAACGGGTATCCTGACCACTAGCATGCAGCAACCGCGCATACCTGGTCATCACCCTAAGCCTCATCAGCAACCTTGGCACAGCACACTGCACTTTCGGCCGGTCAACAAGCAGAGCTCTCCAAACCTCTCCTGGTCGACACCAGCAGTCAGCCTTCAACCCGGCGCTGTACCACGTCCGACTCACTGGAGCATAACGCAGCGCCACCCCGACTCACTGGGGCATCATCACCGCAGACATTTCCGACCCACCGTGAACTATGCGACAACCGGTTCCGACCCACTGGAACCCACACCTGGCACTGGCAAGCATCGCAAGATACACGACTCAGCCCACTATCGACCTCCGGTCTCCGAAGGGGAGTGATGTGGCGGCATCTACAGCGCCACATACGAACTACGCATCACACTGACGTCACGCAAAATCCTGCATCGCGCAAGCAGATTTTACCGCGCAACTAGCATATATACAACATCCCGACATCAACCGTCGGGCAGCTGCCCACCAGACACGACACCCGTCTGGTCGGAGGATCCTCCCTTTTCTATGGAGGATGAGTGAACTTTACACCCTGTTCCTCATGCCTCTATAGTATTCTTCAAAAAAATCCACGCTAATTTTGCCCTGAGAAACGCGAAGAGACGACTTATTCCAATTGTTTTTATTTTAGTATTCCAATTTCAAATTTGGAGCAATGACCAACGGAAATGATTGAGTGACTGCTTCAAAACCATATTTTTCCTTTTCTTTTTACGATCTCTTTTTAAAAACATAGAGACCTTTAAACAGTATGCAGGTTGGCTCGATTCAGGTATCCGGGAGTGTATAATGAAATGGGTAACAAATGGCTCTTTTATTGAGATCTAAGCTTTAAGCCATTTTAAACGAAGATTTCTGCCCGAAACAGCCACTGAGCCAGACAAGAACGAAACTACTCTTCCAATTCCAATTCAAATCCAAAAACAAATATCTGACCTTCTCAGACTTCGAGAGAAGTCTGCTGAGCATGCTGTCAAAGTCATCGTTGAGGTTGTTGGTGGTAGCGGAGCGGAGGCAAGTGACGAACCACTGCCGGTCCGAGTCCTCCACCAAGCGGTCGCTAAACACGCGCAAGCACTCGTGAACCCACAACCGCTTCATTGACTGCAAGTCTGGAGTTACTTCGGGCACGGACAGTAGAATGCCCTGTGAAATATTTTAGTGGGAAAAAAATGAGCTAGTTCTAATAACACGACCTGTTTTTATGTTCTTTCCATCTCTCTCTCTCAGATCTTTAACATTACAATATGATTTAAAAAAATCTCAATTAAATTTCAAAAATTCGTTATTCCTTCTTCAAAATCTCAACTGTGAAAACATCAGTTGAACAAGTTTTATTAAAGCTTATCTGTTGATTTCTCAGCTCAGATAAGATTTAAAAAATAACAAGAACCTACCTACTACTACGCTATTAATGTACAGTGCTTCTATTTTCTCCATATTTCTCTCGAATATCTGTCGCGCCTGCGACTTTAGCAGCTCTACTCACATTTTTTTTAAAAACCGTCCGGCCTGCATCAAGTGGACAACTGATAGAAATCCGACGACTGACGAAACACGAAGTTTGCCGAGAAACATTAAGAAAATAGAAGCATCGTAAATATCAAAATCAATATCCCTGGAGGTTACCCGAGAGGAATTCCTATTAATGGAAAAAGAAGGATATGTTGTTCATTTACCAATATGACTCGGGAGAAATCGCGCAGATTAAACGTGTAGTGCGACTTGGAAGGCGTGGGCAGCAAGTTGAGCCTACACTCCTTATATACCTCCAATGTTCCCAGCACCAGCTCCTCGATACATGGATCGAAATCTTTTGAAAAGCCTCTGAAACAGGTTTTTTTAACGTTATTAAGCGGCTGGCTATGATAACGTTATTAAAGTGCAGGTCACGCGTCGGACATCTCCAAACCAAAGGCATCGGGCAACGGTTGCCTTTCCAGTGGCACAGCTGATAATTATCTCATATGCTTGTAATTAAGTACACCGGCACCCGATGGAACCAACGCAGCTTGGTTCAGTAAAAGTGGTAGTAGTACTTGCCTAGGCGACCTCTTTCCCAAACGACGAGCTCTACAAAATACATAATGCTTACGTTCAAGAGTGCAATTTATACAAACCTAGTATCAAGATGCCACAACATAATCCTGCTGAATATAACCTGAAGAGTTTCATCATCGAACTCGTCGATACAGAAGAAAGAGAAGTGTCGTGAGAACCTCGGCGTTATGATTTTCGCGCCCGGAGTCGGCTTGCCCATGGCACACATGAACTGAAATACGTCATATTTTTGAAGGAAATCATTAAATGAAATTAATTTTGACAGCACCTTTTCTTCATAATTGTAATGCTACGGCTACATTGTTGCGATAACGCGAACTAAACTTCGCGCGCTCTCTCTCGCACACTGCTCGGCGTCTCGCTGTATAACATAGAGCGCGCGAAGTATAGTTCGCGTTATCGCAACAGTGAAGCCGTAGCACAAGCGGTTTGCGTACCTAGTTCAAATGTTAGTACAGCGGTTGTGTCGGTCAAATATAATATAGGCTTGAGGAAAACCTCTTCGTTGAAACAAATGACGAACCAGTTCAGCCCCTTACAGGATTATTTCAAATAGTAGGTATAGTCGACCTAGAAATTCCTTAATCACTTTCGAAAATAACTTCCAGTAAATTGGAAATTCACAAAGGTTCAAAGTATCTAACTGTCACCTAGACCAGGGATTCCCAAACTATTTTGGGCAAGATACCCTTTTCCAAAATGAACCACAGCCGAGTTTTTTCATCTTGTACGAACTTGTGCACGATTATCGACATGTTGAGTTTTTTAAAAGTACAACAATGATACTTCCTACTAAAATATTAGTCATTCTTATAACAATTTGGTACACGTAACACAACTTATACTTTGTAAGTTTCAAATAAGAGCTTGTGTTAATTAATGGGGGTCGATTTTTGGACCCCGTCGATCCCCAAAATCAGTTTTCGTTTAAATCGACCCCTGGGAAACCAATTTCGACCCCAAGGGGTCGATATCGACCACTTTGGGAATCCCTGACCTAGACAAATAGACGTTAGGGCCTAGACAAAGTAACATTCGATTAGCGATGACGCTAGTAGAAAAGCCAAAAAATGTATGGGGTTGATACAATTTTTCTTGTGTTTTGGTTAGATTTTACATTGGTACATATTTTGACTGTATCATCATCATCTGCCTAGCCTTTTCCCAACTATGTTGGGGTCGGCTTCCAGTCTAACCGGATGCAGCTGAATACTACTAGTATTTTACATGAAGCAACTGCCTATCTGACCTCCACAACCTATTTACTGGGTAACACGATACCCCTTGGTAAGACTGGTTGTCAGACTTTCGGGCTTTTGATGACGCTTAAAGACTGTCAAAGATCTACAAATGACGGCCGGGACCAACGGCTTAACGTGATTTCTGAGGCACGATATTTTGACTGTATAGGAGTCATTATTTTCCCTTTATCAGGTGCTTTGTGCCCTTAGCTTCTTCGCTACATGGTCGTATCAAAGGGTTGTGGGTGTCAGTCAACATCTTACTCAGGGGACAACAAGTAGTTTCATCAGAGGAGCTGTGAATGCCCTGACCCACAACTCTGTTTAAAAAAAGGATTTGTCGCTAAGTAATAACAGCCGCACGGGTCGATCGATCAGGTTAAGTAAGCTACGCTTGCCGTGGTTGGTCCATGAATGGATGACCATTTTTACATACCAAGAGAGGTCTTGGTATGTGCCTCGGAAAGCACGTTAAGCCGCTGGTCCTGCGCCTGTTATTTGTAGATCTTTGACAGTTGTTACGCGTCGTCAAAAGACCGAAAGTCTGACAACTAGTCTTACCAAGGGGTAAGAGCTTATCGTGTTACTCAGTAACTGGGTTTTGGAGATCAGATAGGCAGTCGCTAGACTGGAAGCCGACCCAAACATACGAGTTGGGAAAAAGGCTAGGCAGATGATGATGATGGATTGTATTCCCCCAAATACCACAAGAATTGCGCTTATCAAAGAAGAGTAAGTGGATATTTCACATTCAGCTAATATGTAAGTCCGCCTCTGTACATTTGTGTCCTTAAAGTATTAAATAAATAATAAATATGTATACTTAATCTTATTGATATTTTCTGTTGTTACTGATTTTCGAGCAAACAAATACCTAGTATTTTCTGTATTGACTGAGAACAGATGGGTATCTTGTCCCTATGTATTTATACACCCTACCTGATTTATTATGTGAGTATACAGGGTGTCCAAGAACCTGGCGTCCAACTGGATTCCCACGATGCCCCAAGTTCTAACAGTACTCAGAAAAATATTTTAAAAAATCCACCCCATGTACTTACAGAATTATACTGATTTCAAAAAAAAAGGGGAAATGAGCACCCTGTGACATACTTTTGAATGCTGTGACTGCTAATGCTGATAATTTCGATATTTCTTGGAGGTTTTGTAATCTAGGGTATTGCTGTGTCTAAATAGAATGTAAAAATAATGTACTTATTGTACCATTTTAAAATAAAATATTATTTTAACTAAAGGTGATATGGAAAACTATTGAATTTCGCAACTTTGACCGACTGTAGTGTAAAAAAAATGTACCAAAATAGTATGGCAAGTGACGTCAAATTTTGACGCGTTTATTCCTCTTTTTAAAAAGGTATAATACTTACACATTAATTTGAAAAAAAAAATTTTGATAATATTTTTACTCAACAACCCAATTTTTACGAAGTGCCTACCTACTAACGGTAACTGTCGGACCCTTTCTTATCTTAGAAACTGTTATGTTACTACTATTATTTACTTCGGTTCCAAGAGTGAGCAAGAAGGAAATACACACAGGTAGATGGGTTCCCAGTAGAATAAAAGCAAAGAATGTTAGTTTAAAGATATTTTATTACAATAAATGTTCAAAATGTTGACCACCCGCGGCAATACAAGCTCTCACTCTCCTTAAAAAGGACCGCTTTATGTTTCGCGAGTAACTTTTTTGACGTATCACCTGCACTGCTTGTGTTATCTTCTCACGAAGGTCAGCGATGTCATTAATGGGCTTCGCATAAACGAGCTCCTTCATAGTTCCCCAGAAAAAAAAATCCAGCTGATTTAAGTCAGGTGAGCGGGCTGGCCACGGGATTGTTCCTGATCGCCCAATCCACCTGTTCGGGTATTGCTCGTCCAAAAACTCTCTAACGGATACGCGAAAATGTGCTGGACAGCCGTCGTGTTGGAACCACATATCTGGTGGGGTCTCTTCTAGTAAGTTTGGCAAATCATTTTGAAGAAAATTTAAATATGATTCGCCAGTCAAATTCTCGGGCATCTCAAATGGACCAATAATATTCCCACAGAGAATACCGGTCCACATGTTCACTTTGAACCGGTACTGGGATCTATCTTCTCGCATCAAGTGCGGATTTTCCACATGCCACTCGTGCAAGTTGTGTAGGTTCATGTAGCCATCCTTCTTAAATGTTGATTCATCTGACCACAAAATTTTGTCGATAAAGTTTTCGTCTTCTCGATGTTTTTGCAGGATTGTTTCACAAAACGCGACTCGGCTCGGATAGTCTCGAGGTAAAAGACTTTGCACTCGCTGTACGTGGTACGGATGATATTCTTCTTTTTGGAGAATACTGTGTGCTGTGCTCTTCGGTATCCCCGTATCAGCTTCTATTCCTCGCACAGAGATGCTTGGATTTGCCGACACCGCCTCTAAAACTTCATCGCGTATGAAGTCATTTACGGGTCGTCCTTCACCAGCTACTTGATTGGGGAACCGCCCGTCACATAGTGATCTGTGCACATTAATGAAAACTCGATGGTCGGGATATCGCGTAGCCCTCGAATACCTTTCTCTGTAAAGTCTCGCTGCAGCTCGTCCATTACCTCTACATTCTCCATAAATGTAGTGCATATTTGCGTATTCTTGCGGAGTGTAGGTCGCCATGGTAGCACACACAAAACACAAACTGTCCAAACACAGGCAAAGGTCGTCGTAAAGAGTTCGTTTCAAAGTCCAGAGCACAAAGAGTAATCGAGTCCAATAAACAAAGCTTTAAATCGTAGTACGTGATCAATGGTAACAATAAGAGAGAGGTGTGTAGTAACGGCAGGAGGCAGTGACGCGTACTGACCGTACTGTTATCCTAAATAGCACGATCCCAGATAGCGTCACTATCTATCTCACTCGCACCTCTAACCTTTTTCTCCCTCACTCTTACCTGAATAATGGGGTACCATAAAGAAGAACCAGCAAATCGCAAAGATAGTTTCTGTCTTGCTCCCTCCTGTTGTAATAACGAATCACTATGGTGAGATGCATGCACATACCGTCCCTTACGGTCTAACCTGTTTTTTGAGAGGCCTGTTGTTATTTTTATGAGCATACAATAGTAATTCTTTAGAGGTTAGATTCAATTCGTCGTAAATTTTTCTTTCTAAGAATTCTGTAAGACATCGTAAAAATTGGGTTGTTGAGTAAAAATATTATCAAAAATTTTTTTTTTCAAATTAATGTGTAAGTATTATACCTTTTTAAAAAGAGGAATAAACGCGTCAAAATTTGACGTCACTTGCCATACTATTTTGGTACATTTTTTTTACACTACAGTCGGTCAAAGTTGCGAAATTCAATAGTTTTCCATATCACCTTTAGTTAAAATAATATTTTATTTTAAAATGGTACAATAAGTACTTTATTTTTACATTCTATTTAGACACAGCAATACCCTAGATTACAAAACCTCCAAGAAATATCGAAATTATCAGCATTAGCAGTCACAGCATTCAAAAGTATGTCACAGGGTGCTCATTTCCCCTTTTTTTTTTGAAATCAGTATAATTCTGTAAGTACATGGGGTGGATTTTTTAAAATATTTTTCTGAGTACTGTTAGAACTTGGGGCATCGTGGGAATCCAGTTGGACGCCAGGTTCTTGGACACCCTGTATAATTAACTATGTTTGCACAGGTTTCAAAGGAGGTATTATTTATTTATTTATTTTTTACTTTGCAAAACTGGATTTTCGTGTCGGGGCTCAAATGACAACATAACTTGACAGTGACAGCGCGGCATTTAACGTTTGCTGACGGAAAGACCGTCGACAAAATGTAATTTTTATCGAACAGACAAATCGACTAGACAATAGCGAAACGTAGTGTACTTCGTCTGCAAATCTAACTTCGTTATCGTTGAAGCGATAGCGATTGTAGAAATGGAATCGCTCCGAAGCGAATGCCATTTATCCAGGCCCTCTTGTAGTTTTACGACGAACAAGTCACATGCAACCTTAGGGTGGAAAACAAGTCGCGGGAAGGTACTTATGGGTCACCGAGGCCCCCGCAACACAGGCAACAGGAAGGAATACGGGTGGGTTTTAGTCAGTAAGAGTCTGACACACCCTCCCGCTCCGCCCAGAGCGGGAGAAGTTATTTGATGATTTCCCACCCAAAAAAAAAAGGGTGGAAAACAAGTACGAAGTCGACTATACCCTTATTTTTGGGTAGGAATAAATCATTTTCTTTCTTTCTAATAAGAGTACTGGTTTTAAAGATCATTTTCACCTGGACATCAATGAGGTTCATGGCGACGTTGGTCTTCCGGTCGTACCAGAGGCCCAGGTCGATGCCCTGTCGCAGCACTTCGATAGGTGGCTGGGCGCCGTAGGTCTCCGCCTGAGGCATCGACACGTCGTCCACGAACACCACCGAGTAGCAACCGATCGGAGGGCCGAATACCCCTGATAAGCGTTATAGTTTGATTGATTGATTTCATTGATAAATGTGGACGCAAATTATCTACTCCAGAAAGACTATCACTTAAGAAAATATGTCAAATAATTATCCTTACCTTTTCTTCTTTTGTCCAACTTTCCCATGATAATATCTTGAGTTTGATTACAATTGGTTTGCGCCGAGAAGGCCATTATTAGAGCCTTATAAACTTTGGTATCGACTTGCTTCACTAGGAAATCCTGCAAATATTTATAATTTGGAATTATACAGCTTGATGGTTACATATACCCGAAAACGAAATAAATTTCGCGCAATTCGTTCCACAAGTAGGTAGACTGGGTGCTAAATAGATGTGACACAAATTTCGTCATGAGCTAGTTAAAGTTTATATCAATCCATTCTTAGATTGTGCCGTTTGAAACTACACGTTAAAATATTTATGCTAGGCTAGATCACATCTCTTAACTCAAGTTGAAACATATAAGAACTTACAATAATGTAGGCGGACTTGCCGGTGCCGGTGGGGCCGACCATCATGACGAGTTTGTGGTGCATGACCATAAGCTTGAACAGAGCCAGGTAGCGTACGCTGTCCAGAGTTGTTACCAGGATCTGGTTGGGAGGCGTGTCACGGCTGATGGGCGGCGCACTCATCACATCGTCGGCCCATGGCTTCCATTTACCTTTACCCTTAAATGTTAGGAAATAACCGTGTACTGTTTATTGCAACCAACAACATGGTAAGATTCAGTTGTTATTTTTGAAATTGCAGGAACTATTTTATTGGATACTGCTGCTGTGAGAGATTGCGTTGCCATCCCAAAAGCAGAGCTGGAATGTCTCATAAGTACCGGTAATTAGAAGTTCTGAAAACCGAATGAAGGCATGGCACATTGGCAATATTAAAAACAACAATTCAACAATTTTAAAAAACAATAGTACAACCGCATGAAATATTTATAGAGCATCAGAAAGTATATTTACAAAGTACTCAATACTTTATTTGGAATACGAGTATAGTAATGCAAATACTTACTTCCTTAATAAATCTATAGTCGTAAACCAAACCCTCTTTAGGAATTGTAAAAATGTATTGTTTGTCTGGTTTGTTAATTTCTTTGGGCATTTCTAGCAAAGTTCGAATCTAAAAAAAAAAATATTAAATTACGCCTTGTCTGTTTGCCATTATATATTTATAGTTTTTATTTATAGCATAAGAGGAATTTTTACCTTATCAGGAAACTCCTTTTCGAGCAGGCCTCGGAAAAGCATGTCAAACTTAGGACGACCATCAGCATCCAATGTTGCTCCAATAGACCAAATACATGAGAAGAAGAAAACCCCCTGTAACATACCATACTATTCGTTTAGTTTATCAGATTGTAGTGCAGACTTAACTTATGTTGAAATCAGTCAAAAAGGAGATATGGTTTATTTAATCTATTACAATTTCAAGTCCGTTCTGTTAGTAGCTCATACACCATGTAAGTACAAAATACCTTTTGGTACTGGCAAATAATGTTGCCTAGTAACAGAGCACTGGACCCAATATCTGTTCCAAAACAACAAAGATACTCGTTTTTTTCGCATAATTGTATCGAAACTATGGAAATGTGCTGCTGCAAACATCTGAGGCACTTCAATAACGCGGCAGTTTGATCAGCGCCCTGAACGCATTATTAAAATGTTGTGCAGGGCTCAAACTGATTGCTTCATACAGGTCACTCGAAACCTGCTCTAATAAAATAACGCGCATTATGCAATACAAAGCCGAAATAACCTTTATTTTGCAATAACCAATAAAGTTCAAGTGTCTAAAAATGGGAACGTCTTTACCTCAAGCTGAGCTCTGATATCAAGATCTGATATCTGTTCTAGATACTTCTCGTCGTAGAAATCATCCATGAAGCAGTCGAAGAGATGCATGCACGCCTGAACGACGTTAGTTCGGGACGTTACGTACATTTGCTGCAAAAAGTCTCTCAATAGTAAATAATGTAGCAACATGGACTGCGTTCGCCTACGAACCGCTACGAGATGACTAGAAGATGTACCTACACCCAGCAGCCCCCCAAGCCAATCAGAGTGCGCGTGGTTCCAGGGACTAGACCTATATTGGTTCTATTGGTACTCACCTGAACTTTAATCATATTTTTGTACACATAAAAACACAAAATGTCAAGGTCGTTCGGTGGACGTTGAAGTGAACAGACGTGTCGAGAGTCCTCCGTCAAATTTCCAAAAATATATTTACTGTGTGCTGCGTGCACGCCACATGTTCTAAAGTTGAGAGCGACCGCCGGCGCCGTCAAAACTGATCAGTGTTTCTTGTTTTTGTTGTGTGGTTGTGTCGTTAAATAAAATTGCAAAGGTAACCCTACCTTTGCGATTTTACCTAGGCCTAGTCCGAGTCCTGATCTCGGGCGGGCAATCTAGTGCATACGAAGAACGATCCTGACCCCGCCCAAGCTAATCTGGTGAGATCTTTCCATATCTTTTAGGGATCTGCCGAACAGTTCCGCTTAACCTATAATACGTATATGTCAATTTAATACTCTTTACTATTCCTTAATCCTTCAACACTCAACATTTGCCCTGAGCAGTTGTGGGATGATAATATAACTGTTCTAACTAACTAAAGATTTTTCTGTACTTTATAGTTTTATAACTATAAAGTACAGAAAAACCCTTAGTTAGTTGATAACATAACATTAAACTAAATAAAGTAACTAGATAACATTAAACTAAATTCCCAGAAACTACTGTACCTAAAGAAACTTATTTTTTGGCCTCTTTAGCTTTACAAAAGTCACTAGCTAAGCAAATTACCGATCCTTTTGAAAGGTCGTAAATCAAGTTGATTATACCTATGTCCGCCGGTCATCAAAGGCCGACTCTGTTGAATTCCAGTAACAACCCAAAAGAACCCTATCCTGTATTTAAAACTTCATAACAAGATACATCTCTTCACAAAAAATGCACCACATGCAAGCAAAAGCTTGTCCACTTGTCTGTACGACGACACCTTGCTACATACGAGGTGCATTCAATAAGTATCTAGCCTCATCGCCAGAGGGCGCTGTAGTTTCAAAAGAGTTTTACCACAGTGTAGCACATTCTTTTTTAATTCTTTTTTCAAATTTTCATTCCAATCCCTTCATTTGTTTTAATTTGACAACTTTTGGAAGCGAACGTGTCGATCGGTTTTACAAAAATGGAAAAAGAGCAATATCGTTCGGTGATTCGATTCCTATTTTTGGAAGGGAAAACGCGCATCGAAATCAAAGAGCGCTTGGATGCTGTGTACGGTGACTCTTCTCCATCGATGGCCACCGTCAAGAATTGGTTCAACGAGTTTGCACGTGGCCGTACGTCGGTTTTTGATGAACCACGTCCAGGTGCACCGAAAACAGCTGCTACGGAGGAAAACATTAAAAAAATCCATGATTTCGTATTGGCAGATCGCCGATTGAAGGTTTGGGAGCTAGCTGAGACTGTAGGCATTTCAGAAGGAACAGTGCATCATATTCTTCACGAGGAACTCGGCATGAGAAAGCTGTCGGCGCGATGGGTGCCTCGTTTACTCACACCAGAAAACAAGCGCAACCGTGAGACCAAATCGGAGACGTGTTTGGCGCTGTTTAAGCGGAATCCAGCGGAGTTTTTGCGTCGTTTTGTGACCGTCGATGAAACCTGGATCCACTGGTACACACCAGAGACCAAGGAGCAATCAAAACAATGGATCCAGACCGGGGAACGTGCTCCAAAGAAGGCGAAAACTGTAAAATCGGCCGGAAAAGTTATGGCCACCGTTTTCTGGGATTCACAAGGTGTGATCTACATCGATTACCTCGAGAAGGGTAAAACAATTACAGGGCTTTACTATGCCGATTTATTGGGCCGATTCGACGCCGAATTAAAGAAAAAACGTCCCCATCTGGCGAAGAAAAAAGTGCTGTTTCACCACGACAACGCACCGGTTCACACGTCTGCCGTTGCCATGGCCAAATTGGTCGAATTACGCTACGAATTGTTGCCCCATCCACCGTATTCTCCAGGTTTGGCCCCTTGTGACTTCTTTCTGTTTCCTAATCTGAATAAATCACTCGCCGGGAATAGATATGGATCGAATGAGGAGGTCATCGCCGCCACGGAGGCCTATTTTGCAGAGTTTGACAAAAACTATTTTTCGGACGGGTTAAAAAAGTTGGAGCATCGCTGGGCTAAGTGTATCGAACTAAAAGGAGACTTTGTTGAAAAATAAATTGCCACTTTTCCAAAATTTTCGTTTACTTTTTGTAGGCTAAGTATTTATTGAATGACCCTCGTATGTTTCGGTGAACCACCACCGGGTAAGGACAGAATTTACTCAACATTTCTGTATAATATTCAAGATTTCCTTCCTAACAGCAATCATTCCCAGGCACAAAGGATAACAAAATACATAACCGCATAGCTTAACGAGACGGGCTGGTGAGGAGAAGATGTTCATATCGCTGCATCCTAATCACGAATCAGTACCCAGCAACCTTCACGTCTTCTACAAAGTCCACCTTCCAGTCTGGTCAGGAACCAATCAACGTCAAAACACCACAACAAGTTGAGACACGGCTCTAAAAAAAGCTGCCTTTTTAAAAAAAATTTAAACAATAGGCTACCCAACAGAGAACCACATTCGTACGCTTAAAAGGGTCTTGGACAAAGAACGGCGTGCAGGAAATAGAATTTATGTACGGACCTTAAGCCAAACAACAAGCAATAAACGTGCCACCGGTACGCGCAGGGTCGCCTCAGGTACCGGGTGGCCTAGGTATCCTACCAAGTGTAGGCGTTTGGCAGCCAGTAAAGATTGTTAGGTCCGACACTCTAAGCTACTAGTTATACTGTCCCTACTGGCTTAATTAGTTATGTGTGATAAACAAATAGTGTACCTAACTTGTGTGTGACAATAATAATAATATTATGTGCAGTGCAGTGTTATATTATAGTTTCCCAAAATCGTTCTAATTTTAGACATTGTCATAAACGAGCTTCAAGTGCTCAGGTAGCCCGTAGCACCCAGCACACTGCAAAAAAGGGTCGTGAGGATAGAATAAAGGCGAAAGTCAACAGTCGGTGAATTCCGAATAAGACGTTATTATAGGTTGCGACATGCGAAGTCTACGCAATGTTTTCGTCTTACTGAGGATTCCAACTTGGCGATATTTGGATTATCGTAGACTCCACGGAAGTATCAACGCGCTTTACATTACGTGCCGATTTCTACCAGTCGAAGTCCTACCGCAAACCGCGTCAAAAAAAAAAAAACCTCATTCCAAAAAAACCTGAAACGGATAGTATCGTGACCTCAGACGAAGTCATTGAAAAAGTAACGTATAGCACAGCATAGCAGTGACAGAAAAGCGTCGAAAAAGCAGTTAAATCGCGCCAAAAGATTAATTCATTCATCATTCAAGATCCGGTGAAGCCGGACCTGAGCCAACCGGGCGGCAACGGTATTAAAAGAATGACAACATAAAGCAAGACATGACTTACTTCGACAAGGAAACCAACTTTTGGATGCAATGCTGAAGATAGAGACAAGATCAGGAAGGCTGCTAGCGAGATTTACAAGAAATCAGAAACGGATAGTAGCGAGACCTCAGATGAAGACATTGGAAACAGCAACGTGCAACACAGCATAGCAGTGACACAGAAAAGAGTCGAGAAAGCAACTGGACCTGAGCCAACCTGGCGGCGACGTTGTTAAAAGATGAGATCCCATAGATAAATGACCCGTCTCTCCACTATTCCATTGCTTGCTCAAGGAAGCATATCCGGTATACTCTAATAATCCTTCCTATCCTAAGGGCACGTCTTCCTGACCATTACCGAGCCCCCCGGTCAACTCTTTTTCTCAATATCAAAGAGTAGACCGGGTCTACT
This sequence comes from Atethmia centrago, assembly GCA_905333075.3. Taxonomy (NCBI): domain Eukaryota; kingdom Metazoa; phylum Arthropoda; class Insecta; order Lepidoptera; family Noctuidae; genus Atethmia; species Atethmia centrago. The sequence goes on from HG995375.1 coordinate 8,267,476, forward strand.
CTTTGATATGCAATGGTCTCTGTAGTCCCATGAAACATGAGGCTCCAGGGACTAGTGCGAATCCTTGGGTCATTCGAGCAATCGAGTCTGGTTTAACCACGCTGGGATCGGTGCATTTCATTCATTCATTCATTCACATAAAAACACAAAATGTCAAACACAGGATTTATCTTTTCAGGAAAATCAATGGTTCATTGAAATGCTTCCTATTCACATACAACACGTCAAACTAACATAATCTGGGGAAACAGTTTAAATGGTTTTTTTAAGTACCTCCATAACTTTTAAGTTTTCTTATTATTACAAATGATAATTAAAATTCAATTTTTTGGTGAAAGTAGACAAGATATGACAGATCTTACAACATAATTGTGTTAAACCGAATATGTTTTAAATATAATACCTTCATTGCATGACTGCGTTCTAGGAAAAAAGAGTCTGCTGAATGGAGGGTATCGTTTTGGTTCAATACTTTACTTTACTTTACTTTACGATTACAAAAAGTTTATAATAAAACGAGAAGCACACAATCAGTCGAATAATGAAGAAGAAATCTGCTAGCTGCAGATCGATATCAGAATCTTTTAGGTACTGCCAAAAATGATGTACAAATAATATTTCAGGTAAGTACCGATGGAACAATATACAACTAATCCCTGGAACACCCCATGAACTGTTATGCCTTGGGGGCCGCTGGAAGTAGGGACACGACTAGAAGAACAACCCAACTTCTAACGAATTATAGGATGGCTTTTTCCTCACCTTAACTAATCCAGAATTTTCGACGAGCCAAAGCAGCGGCGACAGGAACCGGTTAAAGAGATTGCGTATAAGGTTGCGGTTGACCGTGTGAAGGGAGGGGGGCAGGACGTTCAGCCATGACTCCAGCAAAGCCTTCCAACCGAGACCCTTGGGCTCCAAGTAGATCATGCCGCACCGTGACACCTGGTAAATACCATGTTATTTTTTTATATAAAATTAGTATATCTTGACACATAACAAACAATCAAGCCACTAGATATTTGATGATTTCCCAACCAAAAAAAAAAAAAAAAAAAAAGACCAAATTTTGTCACGCAATTACAACCTGGTAAGTTTTTTTTTTTTCCTCGGGCTGTGAATGCAGATGCTTAAAAACACAAGCATTTTCCTACCATAATGAAGTAGCCTAGTCACTGATAGTTTCTCACCGTAGCCGGCGAGGCAGCCTCTAAATCCATGGGTTCGAAGATCAGGTTGGTAGTTGGAGCTAACTGTATAATCTCGCCGCTCATCAGACACAGCTTCTTGTTATCGTCAAGCACAGTGTTCAAATTCTCTATCCATATCGCGTCCACAGGACCGTCGAACACCAACCATTTTCTAAAAAGCAATTGAGTAAGATTATGAATTGGTTAGGCAGATGTGTATCTATATTAGGTACACTCATATTTCGCCAGTTATTTTTAAGGCGGCTCCTACATTTACAATAAATCTGTGCAATATTTATAACGCAGAAATATACACTCAAACACCACACAAGACTTGGCGTTAACTGAAGAACTTTTGTAAGACTGGATTTGCCAAGGTTTCAAGAGTTATTAATTAGACTTGGCAACACCATTGATTGAGAAAAAATATTCAAATATGCGGGAAGGAAATACCGCCTTTTCTACGGTATCTTGCGACTGGAAATACTCTCTGTGAATGTCTATCACCTACTCCTATATATCAAAATATTATAATATTGATTTTAAAACCAGCACACGGTTCGGGCCACTTGGGAACACAAATTATCTATTTAATGGGGAACAAAGGACGTAAGTAACAGCGGACAGGTCGAATGCAATAATTCAATAAGTTCTAAAGATACGAGTAAAATGTCAGATTTCTAATCGCAGCTCACAATACCAGTGCCAACACCTAGTTACCAGTTGGGCTCAGGTAAACCAAAAATACGGGTTTAAAACAAAAGCAGGAGCAAGGAGCACGGTCCTTTCCCCTAATGGGGAAACCGACCTACACACTAATATTAACATAACTAGGAAAAACGAAAATTTCATAAGTCTAGGGTAATTTAGAAACAGCCACATCTCGAAGATTTAACATTTCACAGTACTATTTCCCCACACCACCTTTCCTTAATTATCCTTTATTATGGGAACCTGCGATGCCATTTATAAGCACCTGTAGTCCTTGTAAAAGCTAAAAATAAACTAAAAAATATCGCACAATACTTACCCTACACATCATCATCATTCTCCTGCCCTTATCCCAATTTATTTGTGGTCGGCGCAACATGCCCCCTTCTTCCATACTTCTCTATTAATTGTCATCGCGGTAGTCACTTCCTTTCTAGCCATATCTACTTTCACACAGTCCATCAATCGTTTCTTTGGTCTTCCGCTACTCTTATAGCCATTGACATTCATACTCAAGACTTTCCTCACGACATTTTTCTCATTCCTCCGCATCACATGCTCATACGATGTCAACCGATTTCCGCACAACTTTTCAGTCACCGGTGCCACTTTCAAACTTCCTCTTATGTACTCATTTTTTATACTATCCATTCATGTCACACACATCTCTTAGCATATCTCATCTCAGCTGCATGCAATTGCCTTTCATTCATGCCTTTTGTGGCCCAACATTCTGATCCATACAAGACAGCAGGTCTTACCATTGTTTTATATATCTTCCCCTTAAGTTTAAGGGGAATGCGGGAGTCGCAGATTACTCCCGTGATCTGCTGCCATTTCATCCATCCAGTGTTAATTCTATGCTTAACCGTCCGATCTACTTCGCCATCGCTTTGCACGAGTGAACCGAGATACAGAAAGTCAGAACAGACTGGGAGAAGCTTATCCTTCTTATCCTACACATCCAATACTTATCCTACACGGTGCTTTCTATATCACCGTCAAAATTGTACATTTAATATTTTTGAAAGAATGTAATTAGCCTGTTTTCGTGGTTTTCAAGACTGCTGATAACGATAATGGGGTCAAAATCAAAATTGAAGATGGCGCCACCGCCGTAGAAAATCATGAATGTGCCTACTTTACATATAACATAACATATCATCTCGCCTGTATTCCCCCGAAGGGTTAGGCAAAGGTGTACATATAATAGTACACCCACATTTCAACCACTAGACTAACGCGGTCCCGGGTGTCACCACAGTGTGGATCGCCTGGAGGACACGGTGGAGCATACGGTGGAGGTCTGCCCGGCTTGGGCAGAGCACCGCCGTGTCCTCGTGGAGGCGATCGGCAGCAGAGATCTCTCGCGTCCGGCCCTGGTTCAGGCCATGGTACGGAGCGAGAGGGCATGGGCAGCCGTCACCTCCTTCTGCGAAGCAGTAATGCTCGCGAAGGAGGAGGCGGGACGGTTGAAGGAAAGTCAAATATCGCGCCCTCTCACCCCTAATCGTCGCAGGAGACGCCCTGGGCGTCGGGAATCCCGGGCGGATTTCCGGCCACCGTAGGCACGGGCTTGCGGACGGTGAGCAATGGGTAGCTCACCGTCCGGAAAGGACCACGCCCGGGTCGACGGCGCGTTCTATCCCACGCGCGCCTCAAAGAGATGTCGTCAGCACAAATGTAGGGGTCCACTAGGGCCGATTCCTGCCGGGGTCGCGGGAAGGTACTAATGGGTCACCGATGCCCCCGCAACACAGGCAACGGAAGGAATACGGGTGGATTTTAGTCAGTAAGAGTCTGACACACCCTCCCGCTCCACCCAAAGCGGGAGCAGTTATTTGATGATTTCCCATCCAAAAAAAAAAAAAACTAACGTGGTAGTTTTTTTATAAAAATGTGGCTGGTTTTTAACATATTGCGGTGTATTACGACTTCCACACGAACGAAGTCGCGGGCAGAAGCTAGTGGTGCAATAAACTTAAAACTCGCTCAAACTTTCGTTCAAAAATATCTTCAATATTAACCCAAAAGGATCAACAAACAAAACTGTACATTGAATATTTAAAAAAAAAGTAATTGCTAAGAGGTCTGGAAATGAGTCTCATGCCGAAAATATAGTTTTTATAATTTTTGTCAGTTTGTCTGTTTGGATGTAGGTATGTTCCGGATTGGCGCAAAAAACGCTTAATTGTTTTGGATGAAATTTGGCATACATATAGTTTATAACCTGGATTAAAACATAGGTTACTTTTAATCCCAGTAGTACGTTCCCACGGATATTTTCCAACACCCACGCAGGCGAAGCGCAAATGTAATATAATAATAATAATAATAATAACCCCACCGCCGTATCTTTACGTTGACGTCGTGTTGGGGTTTACATTGCCGGAACAGGTCTGGGGTAAGGAGCCAGACCTGAGACCAAGAGAGATACAGAAACCCGCACGGCAGCATGTGGCGAGCTGTTAGGCAGTAGCGACCCCACGGACTCTATCTCCCGGGAGATGTCTTGTTCCTCATCTCTGGCTTGCTTTTATTGGCCGACAGGAGTGAACACTGACGTGGAATAGAGCTCCCACCTCATTCTTGCCTTTATTGGCCGGCTTGAGTGGATATTCGCAAGAGCATACGTGCTCGGAGGAAGGAAGTATTCCAGTAAGATGGTGGTAGGGATCTTGACCGTACTTCCGGGATTATCCTGATAGCCGTGGAATACCTCTCCACTCCTCACAAGCACCTCAGGACATGTTGCCCCCCTTATCACTGCGACACCCTATGTGCTAGCGACCGTTTTCGGGGGCCCATTATTGAGTGTGCAAGTCACCCCCTGCCATTTTATCTGTGTATTTTATATAAAACATTGGTCAGTCAGGGGCCATAGTCTTTCCATAGTTCTAGATAACCAATTCACTTTAGCCACCCAAACCCATAATCCAATATCTTTGTTTCCATATTCCGCAATAGTCCTACACCAACCGGGGTTTGTTCTTGGGCGCACTTGCATAGTGTGAACAGGGATAATCGTCGGTTGGTGCCTCATTTCATTAAAAAACGTCTAATGGGCCTCTGCGAGTTATAGTTACTACCAAAATAATATATATATATATATATATATATACTATAATTGATCGTTTAGGGCCCGCCTAAGTCGCATGTAATAGGGAACTAGCCTTGCGCCATCAAACATGCACAAATCCAGACTCCGGGCTGCTACTACGAAGTTTCTGATGACAAAACACAATAACACTTTGCCAGACCTGGGAATCGAACCCAATACTTAATGCTTAGCAGTAGCGCTTGCGACCACTAGACCAACGAGGCGGGTACCTGTAAGTTTGCATGACCGATCATAGATGTTGTTACGTATTGGGCGGCCATCTACATCGCCACATGCGAATTACGCATCACACTGACGTCACGCAAAATCCTGCATCGCGCAAGCAGAGTTTACCGCGCAACTAGCATATATATAACATCCCGACATCAACCGTCGGGCAGTTGCCCACCAGACACAACACCCGTCTGGTCGGAGGATCCTCCCTTTTCTATGGAGGATGAGTGAACTTTACACCCTGTTCCTCATGCCTCTATACGTATTTATCCCACTTGCTTGTGAGATGGTCAAAGTTGTTTATAGCTCCAAAAACTACACCAGACACCATTTTAGCCACTGTTACGTATTTATCGACTTGTAGTCAAACCGCGAGTCAGTGTCATATTGGTTTATTGGAATACTCCGTCGATACCATAGAAATATACTTCTTTCTTGGTCTATGGTCGACACAATGTCGTGCGCGCACCGACACACACATCTAACACACGTAGGTACAATATCTAACACACGTGTGATCAACGGTCATTATCAATCACTTTTCTTCGGCCACTAGAAAACTGAAGACTTCCGAAACTGGCTATTCTTATAACAATGATGATCAGTCTTGTAATTTATGAAGAAAGAAAATTATTTTATCACCAATTATATCAAAAACTTAATTATCATCTCGGTATACTCGTATTCAGTCCTTACGAGTTCTCGTGGGTCCGAACCTAGCCAGGCACACATAACACATACACACATAATCAGCCTATAACGTTCCCACTGCTGGGACACAGGCCTCCTCTCTGTGAGAGGGAGTGGGCCGTAATCTACCACGCGGGCCCAGTGCGGGTTGGTAGATGTCACATATCTTCGAATTTTTGGTTCTACGACATGCCGGTTTCCTCACGATGTTTTCCTTCACCGTTTTGAAAGCAGTGGTGATGAAATAATTTACACAAAGTAAAGCACCTGTCTGGGCTCGAACCTACGACCTACAACTCGTAAGTCGCGGCCGTTACCACTGGGCCACCACTGCTTTCTGCTTAGGCAGGCGCTTTACTTAAATATGTGTAAATATCATCATCACTGCTGTCAAACCGAAAATTCGACCCGCACGGCCCATTCCCTCTCGAAGAGAAGGGGCCTGTATCCCAGCTGTGAGAAAAATATAGACTGATTACGCTATATTCAGTCCTTATTCCATCGCCACTTAAGGCTAGACATTTATTTATTTATTTATCACAAACACTGCTATCAATTAAACTATCTTAAATAACATAACACATACAATATTATTTTTGTGAATTAATTCAGAGAGCAGGAAAATAAATCGATCCTGTCAGCCGTGTCATTCACTGCGTGTAAAGCGCGCGTCAGTGGCTCTTTGTTGAGCAAGTTGGTTCGTGCGCGTGGCACTGCTAGTAACCGTGGCTTCCGGCGCCGCGATACGTAAGTGTCAGGCACATTCAGACAAATCTCCTTCAAAACACCGGAATTATTGATCTCCACGTAATAATTTGAAAACATATGTGGTTACTTACAGCTAAGACCCTCCTTGTCTCGAGTTTGTTGTACCCGACCATACCGATAACGAATAAGGTTGGGTACATCAACGGATAGAAGGGATAGACACCGTAAAGCTTCATGTACAAAAATCTGGTGAATTTGTTTTGTATGCGCTCCAACATGAGACTATATTTAGTTTCATGCGGAGCCCATATGACAGCATTATACTCAAGCTGAGTTCTTATAAGCGCATTATACAATGCTGCAACCGCTTTTATATTTGTATAACCCGATGACCGTCGAAGAACGAAACCCAGACTTATGTATGATTTCTTACATACATTGACAATATGGTCACGAAATGTTACCTCCGTGTTCAGGCACACACCCAGGTCGCGTACCTTTTCTACCCGCTCAATTGATGTGCCCTCAAGCTTATACTTGTGATGTTGTGGTTCTCGCATTCTGCTAAAAGTTATGACTGAGCATTTTTGTACTTTAAACTGCAGTTTATTTTTCCTATTTTACTGAGCTACATGGTCTATATCCTGCTGCAATCGTGCACAGTCACTTTTATATTTAATGGCCATGAGCAACTTAAGATCATCCGCGAATAATAGACAAGTGGCAACCCTGACAACCTCGGGCAGGTCATTTATCATAATAATAAAGCTCAGCGGACCCAAATTACTGCCCTGGCTTACTCCTGATCTTGTATAATAAGGCTCAGATTTACAACCATCATATTCTACGAACTGCCGTCGTCCTCTCATGTAGTTAGCAAAGAACTGAAGCAATTTAAGAGTACTTCCGACTGCTGTCAGCTTTTCTAATAATATGTCATTATCGACCAAATCGAAAGCCTTTTTGAAGTCAAAGTGCCTAGCGTCGACTTATACTCCAGTATCAACATTGGGAACCACGTTCGTCATAAAGTTCAGTAGATTGCTGGTTGTGCTACACGCCGGTCGAAATCCGTGCTGGGCGTCCGATAGCAAGCTGGATACTTGGTCTAATATGCACCTTTGTATGGTTGACTCAAAAAAAATTGCTGGAGTTGACAGTTGGCGCAATGTTGTAATATGTATGCGCTAACTTTAGAAGAACACTTACCTGTTGTCGTTAGGAGAAACAGCGAAAGCTCGGTAGCTGACGGCAAGGATGCCGTCGGACCACTCGTGTGAGACTGGGTCGAACTGCCCGTACAGCTGGCCCATTGTGATCGACTTCGGGTTTATCACCGTCCACTCTACTGCATTCTCCTCCATCGTACCCTTCAAGTTAAATAATTCCTTAAGTAAACGTCGATTATTTCAGCAACTTTCTCAAATGATTTTGGTTTACAGATTATTGAAAGCCATAAAACCTTTGATAATAATAATCTGCTGTTAAATAAATAATACTGTTGTAATTTGGGTGTAAAAAAATATTACAACGGACAAAATTTGTCCGTTGTAATATTTTTTTATTACTATTAATTTTCTTTTATTTCATTATTTACACATTTTAATTTTATTTTTAAATATTAGGATATAAAAAATATATAAAAACATTTAAAAATATTAAAAAAAAATGGTAGCCCACCGGTATCGGGAACAGGGTCCAAGCTACCGGTGGTCAGGGCTCCAGAGAGAGGAACCTCCTGACAATGCGAGCCGTGTCCAGAAGTACCGCTTTCTGAATCAAGCCCTTAATCCAGCCGTCCAACGTGAGCCTCTTTAGGTGTTGGTCGAGGCTCTTGGCAATTAAGCCATTGGCTGATACGACTATCGCTGATAGTCGTATCAATGATACTGCATCCACATCCCACATGTCGACAACCTCGCGAGCCAAGTCAAGATACTTGATCTGTTTATCTTTCTCGGCTTTCACGAGATTCCCGTCATGAGGGACTTACTTTTACACTATTAATTATTATTATAATATATATTTTTTATTATTTAAACCACAAATAAATATATTTAATATATTTCTTTGTGGTTTACTGAACCAACCGATGAGCCTTCCTGGATGGAATTTTTTTTTAACTACATTTACCGTTAATCGTTGATCTCAAAACGTGACGAATTAAATAAAAACGTACAAACAATATCAGCATTCACATACTTTATTAGCGACGCATTCGAGCGCTGCTCCTAATGCGTGATAGCATTTTGTCTTCCCGGCAAACGGAAGACCGACCAACATAAGTCCATGCCGCACTAAAATCATCTCGTACAGTTGCAAAACCTACAAAAGTTTAATACATAACATAACATGTGTATAGTAAGACCAATTATTCACTTGGTGAAATAAAGCCCCGTTGTAGTCATCCAAATGGGAAACAAATGTTGCACGACATTGTTTCAGAAACATGTTACAGCAACATGTTACACCAACATGTTACAGCAACGTGTTACAGCAACATGTTACAGCAACGTGTTACAGCAACATGTTACACCAACATGTTACACCAACATGTTACAGCAACATGTTATAGCCACATGTTTTTATATTGCGGGAAACATGTGCTCGCAATAGTTGACACATTAAGTGTGTGAATTCACATTACCATGACTTCGGGGGGCTCTAAACACGTGAAATGTAGGTACCCATCATTACCTTTTCAATGAAGAAATCGTTACATTGCAAGTTAAGTGGGACACAGACTTCCTTCAGACATACGACCAATTCAGGCAGACCAGCCAATGGCAGCGGCAGACCAGGGAACAAGTCTCCGATGATACCCTACAACATCGATAAGGTCCATTTAAAAGTATAAAAACATGAACCAGTGATGACGTCATTTTGTTATTTTACCTGTAATAGGTAAAATGACAAAATGACGTCATCACTGGTACATGTTTTTATACATTTTATATATATATTAGACATGGTACTTTTTCATAATTCTATAGTAACCTATGCTAAATAATCTAAAATACATATAACTGCCTCGTTAGTCTAGTAGTCGCAAGCGCTACTGCTGAGCATGAGGTCCTGGGTTCGATTCCCGGGTCGGGCAAAGCGTTATTGGGATTTTCCATCTGGAATTTCTCAGTAGCAGCCCGGAGTCTGGATTTGTGCCCGGTTGATGGCCATAGGTTCGCCCCTATTACATGGGACTTAAACGTAACTGGCGAAATGAGAGTTTACTATAGGTACCATCTATCACCTATGCCTAAACCTTTGGGGAATTCAGGCGTAATGTTATGGGCTTTCTCCCACGAGGCTATTAACAAAATAATAAATGAATAAAATTTGTAATTAAAAAGAATGAATGAATATAGTCGAATTTGGGTCGCGCCGTGTACGGAAACTGAAAAGATAGAGTAGAATATCATAAGGCGACCTATAGATTGGTTTGCGTCTCAGTCGCGTAACTTGTTAATAGCTTCGTAACAGAAAGACCTCACTTTAAGAAAATCTAAGCGAAAAATTCCCTAGTAGCTTTAATTAGTACCTACCAATAGGTAGCATAAACAATCAAGGGATCAACCTGTCAACAACATATCAGTACAAGTATACAATGTAGCCATGAACTCGCGGCAACCCCATAGTCAGGGTGGGGCTTTGTTAGACTGGACACCGCCCCGAGCGTCAGAAGCAGTGGCGGCTAGACATTGATTTTTGAAAATACAAAATTGAACATTCATTTGCAGACACGCTGCAAAAACAACAATCGCCACGGGCGTCAAGCCTCATATAGCGAACTCGGAATTACTTACTCTCGTTACAATGCATGGTACGGGCAGAAAGATCTTTGGTACCAAATAGGTTCAAAAAACACATTTCATCTATTCGGAAAAAAATCTATGATATTTATACTAGGTGTCGTTTTGCATCCTCGTCAAATTCAAGGAGATAATTATGCTAATGATTCTCGACACGAATCAATAATAAAATAAGTAGGCCTTTTCTTTTTTTTTTCTAATTTTCGGAAATTGGCATGTGTTGGACACGCATGATAAAACGCGGCCCGTCTGATACCGCACTGTAACTGCCCTTTTACCCACACACTACCGCATACGCAACGGGGTGATTCTGTTCTGTAAAAGTGGTGTATCTAAAATACTGTCAAACTTAAATGACTAAAAAAACTAGTATGTATTAATTATTGAGCTGGTGTCGTATTTTTATTTGATTATATATGTCTTTCAAAGCAGCCTCCTGAAATTTGACGAAGATGCAAAACGACACCTTGTCTAAAGGGTTATGATTTTTTTCAAGTTCTACGAAAACTCGACAGATCTGTTTAGCGCAGCGTGGCCACGTAGAGATACATAAAAATGCAAAAACGTGTGTTTAAGTATTATCGGGATCAGTTTCCACACCATAAATTAAATTAGGCTTACCATAAACAGTGGCACATCATGCTCCAAGAACTTGGGCAGGTTGACGTCTTTAATAGAGCGCAATAGAATCAGGTCCTCGAGCTCATCAGGATAGCGCAGTTTCAGTGCGCCAGCCGCTCGCAACACTGACTTTACCGCGCGCATACCTAACATATGAAATACGGTTTAAGAACAGCATCGCATTTTTGGGTAACTTGAAATTCCTTATCGCGTAGTGCCAAAATGACTTTCTATTCTTCTAATTTTCTTACTTGAATACTATCCAACAGCATTACCAATTTCATTAAGGGCAAAGGTATTTACAAGGCAGATGTGAGTGGAAATGCCGGGAGGGGCGGAAACGCCCCAGAAAGACATATAGTGACCTCATTAATGATGTTCTTCAAAAAGGTCAGGTGCGTAGTACTCGCAACCAGCATGCGTGTATGACCAGATGTATGAACGTAAACGAAGCAAAATGAGTATGTAAGGAGCGTAGCAGGTGGCGTTCTATAGTTTCTACCTACCCCCATGGGAAGGCGTGAGTTTATGTATGTATGTATGTATGTATGTTAAGGGCAGTGGTGTGGCAAGTTAGTGCCCCTTACATTTTTTTGATTGTGGACGGTTTATAAGGTGTCTGTAGTCTGTCTTAGGCTTATATTGCAGCCGCGGATATTGTGTGTCGCGGGATTTAGAGAATCCTGCGGCTAGTGACAGCTAATGATGGCTGTCAGACGTCATAGTGCACCGGCGCCGAACGGAAGCATTTCGTCTCACCGCAAACCACGTTTTTTCAATCTCAGTTCATCGCGCCCGCAAAACCGCAAAACTTTATTACGTTATCCCGTAATCCTTGGGGATATACTGTGCTACGTTTTCAAAATTAAAAATAATAACCCGCGTCCGATTAAATCCAAAATATAGACTTTCAAGTGACCAGTGTACGGGCAAGCAAGGTGGCCACCTGCCCAGAAGGATTCTTCAAGACTTTCGCCAGGAGAAGCACAGGTACCGCTTTTGCATTATTTGCTGGAGTTAGGCTACAAACGCCATCTGACCGTCACCAATTCCTCTTTGAAAGTTTGCTCAAAAAAAAGGCAAATTGAATTATTATGCATTCCAGATAATAATTTTTCTGTCGTCCTCGACCCGCAAGGATACACGGCTATTTTATACGCCTGTCCCTCCATACTTATGGTCCATTCGAGCCTGGATAGGTATCAGTTAAATAAGTACAAGTCATTGCAAGTACTTACGATAATTTACAGCAATTAATATTAGGTAGTGCCTTATAATGGCAACTCAAAAACAAGAAACTAAATTAGCTCAGCTTATTGCTAAAAAAGAAGTAATTTTTGAGCGAGTTAATCGCTTGTATAATTCTTCCAAAAGTATATCTAATTATGATTCACGCTCGAACGAGTTATTCCTAGCGCAGTCTGAATCTATTGGTGAATCTTACAGCAAGTTTGAAACAATAATTGACCAGATCAATGAGTTGCAGTTTGAAATTGATGAAACCCCACCCGACTATGGGAGTCTAAGTTCTATTGAAGACTTATATTCAACTATTAAATACAAACGTAATCTCATTCTTTCAAGTGGCAAAACATTAACATCAGATCAGAAGGGAGATAGAAGCATAAAGTTACCACCAATCGAGTTACCATCGTTCGACGGTAGAACTGAAAATTGGCCCATGTTTTATGAAATGTTCCGTACTAATGTTCATTTAAATACTGATCTGACGGATTCGCAGCGTGTGCAGTATTTAATAAGTAAATTAACTCATGATGCCTTAAAACTAACTGCAGGCATTGTTCCCACAGGAGATACATACAGTGTTATGTGGAACAGTCTTGTCAAAAGGTATCAAGATAAACGTAGTTTAGGTATTCATTATCTCAATAATATACTGGACATTAAAGGATGCGCCGGCAATGCTGCTAGTCTGAATGCATTTGTAGAACGATATTCAGCGTCTGTCGCTGCATTGAAGCAGTTAGACATTTCAGACTTATTAGATTTTGTGATATTACACTGTGGTTTAAGAAAGTTTGACTCACAAACTGTTCAACAATTTGAAAGCCGTGTGAGTGGCAAGGAATTGTCTTCCTATACGGAGTTTATAATATTTATGCAAGACTATGTTAAGGTACTCCAGCGCTCACACGTTAATAATTCACAGACGGAATCGCGTGCTAAGTCTAGTTTAGCTAACAATCGAAGTAATACTCAAAGTACCGCTAAAGCGTTTGTATCTTGTAGCGAACCAGCTTCGAATAACCGCTGCCCGCTGTGTGACGGCGATAACGTCGATCATCGACTGTTTGATTGTCCACAATTTAAAAATATGAATTCTCCGCAAGCTCGTTTCGAATTTATTAAAAAGAAACATGGCTGTGTAAATTGCTTAAGTCTATCCCACTCTTTGGTTAAATGTAAATCACGGAGTGTTTGTAAAACTTGTGAGAAAACACATCATTCATTGTTACATTTCTCCGAAGTAAAAAGTGATTCAACGCCGAGCGAGCCTGCCGCTACGTCTGTCTCGCTTAGTGCCGCCGCTAAAATATGTTTACCGACAGAGACAACTATTTTGTTAGCTACCGCGCAGATATACGTATATGATAGCAGCGGCCGAGATAAGCTTGTTGTCAGGTGTTTAATAGACAATGGATCGCAAAATAATTTAATTACTGTGGACTGTTGTAAACGTTTGAACTTACCCATAATTAAATTACGCAATTCGTCTTTACAAGGTGTTGGTATGACCTCACGACCTGTACACGGCTTTATTTATCTCAATATAGAATCTCGGATTAATCCTCACAATAAGTATTATATACACGCATTAGTTGTTGATTGCATTACAGATAGACTTCCCGCTAGTTTTATCAGATTAAATGACGATATGTCATATTTAAATAATTTACCGCTTGCTGACTCAACCTGGAATGTACCTGGTGGAATCGATGTTGTGCTTGGAGCACAGCTGTTCCCTTTTATTTATTTAGGTGATAGGGTTGACTCAGGCACCCGCGCACCCCCAGCTATACTGACTAGTTTCGGATATGTACTGATGGGTGATATTGATTGTCATAGTAGTGACGTAACACACATGACATCTTCGTTTACCGCGCTTGCTAGCATTGACGTCGAGTCAAGTTTGCAGAAGTTTTTTGAGCTAGAGGAAATTCCATCTCAGCGTTTTATTAGTCCGGACGAATTAGAGTGTGAAAATAATTTTAATTCTTCAGTTTTATTTAAAGACGGTAGATATTTTGTCGATTTACCTTTCGCGCGCAATCCCTCCGAATTAGGCAATTCACGCGGTGTCGCTCATCGGCGGCTACTTGCGCTCGAGCGTAAATTCACGTGCGTGCCAACCCTACGCGAGGATTACAATAAAACTATCACCGATTATATAACTCAGGGGTATTTATCGGAGGTACCCGACTCTGAATTAACAGAAGAGGGTTACTACATACCGCATCACGCCGTTATTAGACCGGACAAAGACAGCATTCGAGTGGTTTTGGACGCTAGTGCCAAAACACACTCGGGGTTGTCACTCAATGACATTCTGCATGTCGGACCTAATTTACAGGCCGACTTGTTTTTATTATTACTCGATTTTCGTACCCTCCCTGTCGCAATGACAGCGGATATAAAACAAATGTTCCTACGGATCGGTGTAAATGAGCACCACCGCAAATATTTACGAATTTTATATCGATTCAACAAAAATGAACCTATACGTACTTTTCACTTTAACCGCGTTCCCTTTGGATTAAAGCCTATTCCTTATTTAGCGATGCGCACAATACGCAATTTAGCGTGTGAGCATGGCGACCGCTATCCTGAGGCTTCTAAATTAGTAGAAACTCAGTTTTTTATGGACGATTATGTCTATTCTGTTCCTGATGAACAGATTGCTACACAATTATCCCGCGATTTAATTGAGTTATTTAAGTTAGGATCCTTTGACCTGGTCAAATGGGCTACTAACTCACCCGCTTTGTTGGAGATTCTCCCAGAGTCTCACCGCTTACCAGTTAATTTTTCTGGCATGGATAATGATAAACATAATTTCAAAATCCTTGGATTAACCTGGGAACCCGCTGATGAGTATTTTTCTTTGACAACAGTCGCTGTAGATGATAAATGCACTAAGCGTGCGATTCTATCGCTAGTTGCCCGCTTTTTCGACGTACTTGGCCTCGTAGCACCCGTCGTGTTGTACGCGAAAATCCTAATTAAGGAACTTTGGTTAGCTAAAATAGGTTGGGATGAGGTTCCTCCGGACTCCATCACCAATCGGTTTTCCGTTTTTTTGCGCGATTTCCCCTCACTCTCTTCTCTAAAGGTTCCTCGCCACATTGGCGTCTTTAGAGAAGCTGTAGTGAATATCGTAGCCTTTTGCGACGCCAGCTTTAGTGGTTATGGTTGTTGTATTTATTTACACATAACTGACTCTAAAGGCAATATCAGCGTTCGGCTTTTATGTGCAAAGTCCAAAGTTTCCCCCGCTAAAATAACAACGCTAGCTCGATTAGAACTTGTCGCCGCTTTACTTCTGTCTAAGCTTGTTCGCGTGGTCAAAGATAAACTTTCCGCTCGTGTACCTATTGCAGGTGTCTACGCTTTCTCGGACTCCACCATAGCTCTTTCGTGGATCCACTCATCTCCCCATAGATGGTCTATTTTTGTCAGTAATCGCATTGCTAAAATACAGGAAAACCTACCTGCCGCTAGTTTTAATCACGTGTCCGGAAAGGAGAATCCTAGCGATTGTCTCTCCCGCGGCATGCTGCCATCTGATTTAATTGAACACTCGTTATGGTGGAACGGTCCTACTTGGCTCCATCGACCCATTAGCGAGTGGCCTTTAAAATTCTCTCCTACTGAATGTGAAACATTGCCAGAGTTTAAATCAAAGGTTTTTCTTGTAGAAACATCAAATACTGAACCGCGTATTTTAGATACAATAGCTGACCGTGTTTGTTCATGGAATAAATTGTTACGTGTATTTATGTACATTCTTATATTTACGAACAGACTACTTAGTCATAGCTCTGTTAAAAATATACAAACCGCCGAAAATTTCATTATTCGAATAGTTCAAAATACGCATTTCTCTAACGATTTAAATTTAATTAAAGCAGGCGAACTTCCATCTAAGAAGTTGCGCTGTTTGTCTGTCTTTATTGATAGCTACGGAATCTTACGTATTGGGGGCAGATTGTCTAAATCTGACTTACCATATGAAGTTTAGGTAAAAGCGCGGGATGCTTTCCCGCGCTTTTACCTAAACGTGACCGCGTAGTTGATCTAATTATTGATCACTATCACAATACGCACTGCCACACGGGCCCCGGATTATTGATGTCTATTATAAGGCAGCGGTTTTGGATATTAGATGGACGAACAGTCATACGTTCCCGCTGTCGGAAATGCAACACTTGTTTCCGTCTAAATCCTACGCATCTAACACCCAAAATGGCTGAACTTCCTGGATACCGTGTCCGTGATACTAAAGCCTTTGTGCACACTGGAGTAGATTTCGCCGGGCCGCTTGCTTACACACCTATTCGCCGTAGAGGTCAACGTTCGCAAAAACTTTATATATGTTTGTTCATATGTATGGTAACTAAAGCCATACATATCGAACTCGTATCGGACCTCACATCCGAGGCTTTCTTATCCGCATTTAAAAGATTTATTTCTCGCCGCGGTCCAGTGTCTGTCATGTACTCAGACAATGGTACCAATTTTGTTGGCGCTAAGGCACAACTTGATGATATTTATTCTTTCTTATTGAACTCGTCTGTTCAAACAGATATTAAAAATGAGCTTCTAAAATCTTGCATTAAGTGGACAAGAATACCGCCGCGAGCTCCGCACTTCGGAGGTATTTGGGAGTCGAACATTAAGAGTGTTAAAACTCACTTGTATAGAGTCATAGGAAAGCAGCTTCTCACTTACGAGGAACTCTCTACCGTACTGGTACAAATCGAGTGCCTTTTAAATTCTCGACCGCTTAGTGTTCTCTCATCAGACCCGCATCCGGACGTGCTCACGCCTGCGCATTTTCTAATGTCCAGTCCACTTAAGCATTTGCCTTCTTCTGAATTGACAGAAGAAAACATAAATTTAACAAACCGCAAAAGGCTTTTGGATCAGCTTGTGTTATCCTACTGGAACAAATGGCGAGTTGAGTACTTGCACACGTTGCAAGTTCGCCAGAAATGGTGCACTCCCGATCGCCCTATAGAGATCGGTACTGTCGTTCTCTTGGGTCAAGATAACGTACCACCATTGACTTGGCCATTGGGCATCATAGTGGAAGTTTTTCCGGGATCGGATGGTGTAATTCGTGTAACTTCAGTAAAAACCGCGTCAGGTACATATAAACGTCCTGTCACCAAGTTATATCCTTTGCCAACCCAATAGAACTATATTATTTCGTAGTTTAATTTAGTTTATAATTTACAATAGTATATTTTCTCAATGGTACGCCATTACATAGTTATAGTTTAGCTTAGTAATTCAACTTTGTCTTAATTTAATCAAACTGCAATTTCATTCTTTGGAATCTGATAATTAATTTCGAACGCCGTTTCCTAGTAATGGTGTTTTGAACTGCTGCTTGGGATTCTCTTGATGCTTTCAGACTGCCAGATATATAAACAACCAACCGCACCAGCTTTTCAGCGTATAGATTATCATCTTTGAAAGCTCGGAACATTTCAAGGCGGGGAGTATGGTGTGGCAAGTTAGTGCCCCTTACATTTTTTTGATTGTGGACGGTTTATAAGGTGTCTGTAGTTTGTCTTAGGCTTATATTGCAGCCGCGGATATTGTGTGTCGCGGGATTTAGAGAATCCTGCGGCTAGTGACAGCTAATGATGGCTGTCAGACGTCATAGTGCACCGGCGCCGAACGGAAGCATTTCGTCTCACCGCAAACCACGTTTTTTCAATCTCAGTTCATCGCGCCCGCAAAACCGCAAAACTTTATTACGTTATCCCGTAATCCTTGGGGATATACTGTGCTACGTTTTCAAAATTAAAAATAATAACCCGCGTCCGATTAAATCCAAAATATAGACTTTCAAGTGACCAGTGTACGGGCAAGCAAGGTGGCCACCTGCCCAGAAGGATTCTTCAAGACTTTCGCCAGGAGAAGCACAGGTACCGCTTTTGCATTATTTGCTGGAGTTAGGCTACAAACGCCATCTGACCGTCACCAATTCCTCTTTGAAAGTTTGCTCAAAAAAAGGCAAATTGAATTATTATGCATTCCAGATAATAATTTTTCTGTCGTCCTCGACCCGCAAGGATACACGGCTATTTTATACGCCTGTCCCTCCAGGCAGAGTAAAATAAAAAAGGCAAACTATATCAAATAGAATAGGCCATTTAAAGGCATTTACAAGGGAATAGAATTAATTCTAGTTGCCCCTTTGAAAAGGTACTTTCGTATAGGGAAGAAAGGGCCAAAAACTCCAGTTACTCTTAAAATATTTGACAATATTTTGTACACACGGCTACATATCAAGCCGTACAATTCCAGTATAAGCTGACCTCTCATTGTACGGAAATCCTATAAAATGCGAATCAGCTTATACTGGTACTGAATCTGTAAAATTAAACCACATTACCGTAATCGTAATGGCACTGCGAGGACAGTTGTTCCGAGCACAACTTGTACGTGGCGACGATCTTGACGGCGAGCGGCTTGGCGTTCAGATAGCCGAACGCGTACAGCTCGATCTCGGAGATTAGCACGTAATCCGGCACCATCATAGCCACGGAACGGAATAACGCCTGGAGGTGAAAGCAATCTAAATATCTACAGCACAAATCAGAGTACCTATATTTTAATCTGCTTGTGAAATAAACAAGAAAAGGAGAGCAAAAGTGTGTGAGGGTTTGCTTACAAACCCGCTGTGTGTGGTCGCATAATCATAACATCACACAACCATACTTGAATACGCAAATTGAGATTACGTACATGTATTGCCACATACCTTCAGATTATCAGGTAGTTCAGATCGTCCAGCGTATCCGGGGTTCATAGTAATGAATGTAGCACAGCTTTTGTCGAGCTGTAGCAACGTGCCTTCGAACAGCAGTTCTGTGGAGCCTGAGTTGATGCCCCGCTGGATGGATAGGATCTGCTGGGCCACCACCGAGAGCACCTCCAGGTCGATGCGGTTAAACTCGTCGAAGCACGACCAGGCGCCGCAAGAGGCCAAACCCTGGGTTAAAACAGAAATGACAAAAACATCTGGATCGGACCGAACTACAGCACCTCCGCTCGTCAGCAGAAATCAGTACCTACATGTATGGAGGCGCCGCAGCTGTAGCCCGCGATATTCAAACTATCTTACTTTTTTGCAGTTTTCATGTAGTGTAGGTTGTAGCTTGATCAAGTATGTTTCGCGACTGTAACATATATGAATTTACATAATTATAATCATTAGAATCATTAATACATTTCTCTTAAATTATGATTTGTTCCATTGAATGACTTCTTCATTAAATCATGACGGGGAACAAATCTAACTTAGAGAGATTATTGATATTAATGATTCTAATGATAATGAATAATTCTGTAGGTACATATTTTTTTTATAGTCACGAATCATTAATTGGTCAAGATACAACCTGACATTGACCTTCAAATTGCAAAAATCGTAAGAAAATTTGAATTTCGCGGCTACAGCTGCGGATTCACCTTATAATAAATTAAAATCGCTTTTCATTCTTTTAAACTGCGCAACGGATGTAGATGCGGTTTGCACCATTATTTACAGAATTTATTCCGGAAGGTTTATGTTTATAATATATTGCTATTAAACTTTTGCGTAGTCGTAAAATACGTGCGAAGCGGGTGCGGATCGCTAGTATAATATAAAGCAATATAATTAAGGTACCTATTACTCTCCGGACAGTATTAGATAGATAGATAGATAGATAAAACATTTATTCAGTGCACACAAAAGAAAGCACAACACACAATAGCACAATTCATAGATAACAAATTACAGGAATATATATAAAAACAAGGTGCCAATATACAAAAAAAAAAAAGAAAAACATGCTAAAAGAAATAGAGTGACATTATGACATACTTCAATTAATTATAGAACAAGGTGCGGTGTCGCACCAAGCTGGACTCCCAGTCCAGCTCAGCCTGTGTCAGCCGAATATACCTGACGCTGATATTCTGCTGGATCCCTGCAGTGACATACGGACTTCGAGCAGACGAGATAAATTGGTGTTGTGAGAAAGTGTTATGCGTGGCGTGAAATTGTGTAAGTATACCCGCAACTTAAAATTATGTATTCTACAGTAAAGTATAGTAGTAGAATATTGTAGTATGTAGTAGTATATTCTTCAAAATCAAAATTTATTTATTCAAACTAGGCTGAGAATCAGCACTTTTCGAACGACAAAAATCTCTACACAGATTACTATTAATCTTTACACAGATTTCTACTATTACTACTACTAACACCCTACTATAGTTTTTTACATGATGTTTGGTCGCATCTGATGCAAAACGATGCATGATCGCATCTTCGCCTTTTCAATTTTAAACATGTACAGATTTGTAGACGCTGAAAAAGTAGCAAACATTTTTAGCTACTAGCCTATTTTTGACAATACCTTGAAGAATTTCCCGAGGGCGATATAGTCGAGGCCATCAGAACAGTTAAAAACGACGCATTGTTTCGCCACAGCTTTAGCCAGATCTTTGACGGTCTCTGTCTTGCCGGTGCCGGCGGGGCCTTCCGGAGCTCCGCCTGTAGAAACCATGTTTTTCGTTAGTTGATGATTTATTTAGGAAACTTCATATCAAATACGTAATCAAAATTGATGTATGACCCGCTAGATAGAATCCTGAAAACATAATCTCAGCAGAGTGCTGACCAGAAAACTTATGGATGGCAGGGAGGGGCAACTGCCCACCCCGAGAGATAAAAAAGTACCCAAATGCAAAGCAACCAAAGCACCCGCTCACTTAAATTCGTCCAATTTTATGATTTACCGAACATAACAGATTAAATCGAAATTTGGCAGCAATTGTATATTTAATAAATCTAACCATTGTGCATTGTTGATGTCCTAAAAGGGACAAACACCTTTCGGGAAACGGGAAAAACGTTGAAAATTTTGATGGCTCTACCGTGCACAACGTGTACAATTCATAGTTTTCCCATCCTCTATATATCAATTTGCCCTCCCCTGGTTCATCGGCTGGCGACGCCCGTGCGAGCGGTGGAGACGAAATTATTGTCATGAAAAAATCTTCGCCTAATATACTAAAAAAGGGGCACCAGTGCATTCCACTGGAGATCCTGAAGGCCCTACACATGTGCCAACCACCATGGAGGTATCAGCCGGAAAGTATTCATGAGGATTTTCAAAGGAAAATAAAGGCTTCTGAATACGAAATTGAATAGTAACAAGCTCGAATACTCACCCAAGTTAAGATGTAAAGCGCCGAACAAGGTCCTGAAGCACCGATCGGTAAGCGGCGTGACGACCAGCCTGCCGGTGTTGCCGAGGTACTCATAGCCATATGCCAGCATGGAATTGATCATGCGGGTCAAGCACTGCCAAGTCTTGTCCTCTTGCTCCTACAAAGTCAAGGTATTATAAACGACTTCTACCAGTTACAACGTAATATATCAAATTAAATTAATAATAATAATCTTTATTTCAAAAAGCCAAATACAATTCGTCCGTAAAAATCTCAATCGCACAACAAAGAAATAAAAATAAAATAGAAGTACAACGTTATGCATTTTTGAGACAGAGTGAACGTCTGTGTCTGTGCTAGTATAAACTGTGTTACAGACACAGGCGCCTTCCTCTTACAGTTCATTGACAATATGCACTTTGCAGGAGTTTTGGTAAGCATAAAACTTAGATTAACATAAGTACTTAACACTTATTAAAATTTATGTAAGCAAGGAATGTGTGTGTGTGGAGTTTGTGTGTGTGTGTGTGTGTGTGTGTGTGTGTGTGTGTGTGTGTGTGTGTGTGTGTGTGTGTGTGTGTGTGTGTGTGTGTGTGTGTGTGTGTGTGTGGTGTGTGTGGTGTGTGTGTGTGATGTGTGTGTATGACTGGGTGTGTATTTCGTATATGTCACAGTATAAAATATACAATAAAGGAGCAATTCAAATCTGTTTTTAGATACGTTAGTAAGATGTTTTTGCACAGAGTTGTTCAGTCTCATCGTACGTTAGCTTTTGGAGAAAACTACTAACTACAGTTTTACATTTAAATTTAGGTAAATGATATATGTTGTAGGTTTTGTTTATAATATTATAAAGGGGGCTGCTAAGCTACGCCTCGCCAGAGCAGTTTTGGTGGTGACAGGTGGGCATACAGAATCTTTAGGTCGTTTATTTTGCTCTAGTAACCTTGGGTTATAGGTCAGTGATGATTGTACACGTAAAGTGATGTTAAGTGCACAGAGCTGTCGGACAGTGAGTACAGATATGTCCTTATAAAGCTGGGTAGTCGGGTAGCGATAGGGTTTATGAAGCATGACTTTCAAGACAGCCCTTTGTGCCCTCTCGAGGCGAAGTAGATAGGTTTTAAGTGTGCCGCCCCAGACAGATATGCAATAGATAAGAAGCGACTGAGCTAGGGCAAAATAGATATAGGGCAAAATAGTTTTTAACAGTCTCAGTTTAATACTCAGTTTAATACTCTTCTTAGTTTTTTCATAGCAAACATTAGCTTACGAACACGCGTAACTGTCACATTGATATGCTTTTGCCAACTCAATGTGTTATCAATGTGTACCCCCAAGTATTTAACACAAGAGCTTCTATGTATAGTAGAGCAACTGCAAGGGGTCAGTGTACGGTGACAACTATGGGCTTTAACGTCTGGCATACCAGGCTGCGTAGCAGAGTTTGCTGAGAAAGGCACATAGTGGGTTTTAGTGATATTTAGCGTAAGTAAGTTCATTGACAGCCAATCCATCACTATGCCAAGAGCATTTTCAGCTGTGTGGTGAGCAGATTCCCATGTTTCTCCACTTATGATAAGCGCAGTGTCGTCTGCATATACGAGTATCTTGCAGTTTGGGATTGACAGCTGAGACAATCTGTTTACAAATAGGAGAAAAAGGGGGGGGACTCAGCACGCTGCCCTGTGGTACGCCTAAGGTCAGATTCACATCGTCACTGATGTAGTTGTCTACCTTAACTCGTTGGTTACGGTTAGTAAGAAGTCACGGAAGAGGTTTAGAGGGATATCTCTTATTCCCAAGCCTTCTAAACCACGTAGAAGGACGGGAGTAGAGACCGTGTCGAAAGCTTTGGCTAAATCAAGAAATATATATTTATATAGTTTTAGTCCTATAGAATCAGGATTCTTAACAATTTGGCATGTCAGTTCAAGAACAGCACCCTCTGTACCGTAACCGTATTGGTTTGGCGCAATTATGTTGTTGCATTCAAGATAGCTAAGTAATCTTTTGTTTAGAACTTTCTCCATAATTTTGGACAGTGTGGTGAGTACAGATATAGGCCTATAGTTCTCGATACGGTCACCATCCCCACCCTTAAATACTGGTGTGACTAATGCCTTCTTAAAAGTGTCGGGGAAAGTACCATTTAAAACCTTAACCGCACAGTCGAAAAATTTTAATCATGACCCACTTTGACGATAAATCGTTTGAAACCGTCAAAATAACAAAGATTTCCCTCCTTTACAGTGCATGCCGCACTTAGGACGTTTTAAATATTAAGCAAGCTATGTCAATACGGGTCGGATATCGATGCAATTTTAACTTTTGTCATCACTGCAATAGATAATATTTTAGATGAAGCATTAATAATCTATTTTGAGTCCAAACTCTTTTGAATTAACTATAACTCGAACAAATGTTTTTTTTTTTTTCAAAACCGTGTTCCTAACTCTTTTTATTATAAAATGACATCGATTCAAATAACAATTTCTATGAGAATAAAAAATAATTTGTTTATATTAATATCGTATAATAGCAGAACAAAGAGTTCGGATTATAGTTCTCAGTGAGCAAGGCTACGGTATACGAGAAATATCTCGGGAGTTAAATATATCTCGAAACAGGGAGGACCTGGATCAGGCGATATGAAGAAGAGGGCCCTGGGAGATAGACGACGATATACTCGTATATAATCATGGCGTTCGTCAAATCACATAAAACCGACATGAGTCATCATTACGAAGAACATCCGTTTTCTCCCACTCGATATTTTGCGGCACGTTACGAAGTTTGTCTACAAACGATAAGAAATCATTTGCACTCTACTGGACTGCACTATAGACATCTCGCTAAGAAAGTCGACTTAACAGATGCACACAAACTTGCAAGATTAAATTTTGTCCGTGAATATTTAAACTACACGGTTGCATAACCTTGTGGCGTTACAATAATACATGATACGCTGAGGATCACGTAGTGCCGAATCAATTATCTGGCCGAATCTCAGCTAACATGTGGGGTTGGATGGGAACTGGAGGTGTAGGCGAGCTGGTTCAGATGTGAATGCAGTTCTCATGTGAATGCAATGGGTTATGTGGATTTATTAGAAGAATCTATGTTACCGACAGTGCGAACGGTTTACCCGCGAGAAGAAGTTCCAAGCTTTTATTATGTTCACGATAACTGTAGAGTGCATACGGCCAGAGTTGTGTCTAACTGGTTTAACCAGCATCCAGAAGTTACGCTAATTCCCTGGCCGTCTAAATCCAATTGAAAATATATGGGGTCTGATGGTCCAAATGCCAACCAGAAACGAGAGAACAAAGCAAGCAATTGAGCAACATTGCAACGAAATTTGGGATTATATGAGGGAGAAGTGATATTTGCAGTCACCTTATTGGATTCATGCGTTCGAGACTATTGGCTGTTATTGCAAGCAATGGTGGTTACACTCGATATTAACTATTGTTAATTAGTTAGTTAATTAATAATAAAATATTTTTTAAGCGTTTTACTTCCCCATTTCTTATTGTTGCTTTAACCCACTTTGTAAACAACATTCAGTGAAGATGTATGCAAAGATGGCGGAATCTCGTTTGTAGCACATTTAAGCTGAACTCAAATTAAAATAAATAATAAATCTGGTATATTAGATTAAAAACTCATTGATTTTAGTACGACAATGCTTCCGCGTCGTATTTATTTTGGGTGTGCATTCAGCTTTATAATAATAATAATAATAACTCTTTATTTCAGATTACAGGATCCATAATGTGTTAGTATTGCCTTAACCGCACCTACACACCGCACACCGCACTCCTGTGTAAAAGCTCTTAACAAAGATGGAGACTGCAACAGATGATTCTCTGTGTAATTAAATGGCAGCTAACAAGGTCGTTACCATGGAAATGTATGTTTACGCGAATTTCGGCCTAGTTGTATTTGAATGTCTGTAAGAATGTCTAAATAAGCTAATGGTGGGTGATAATTCAAATTTGTCGATTGTACAATAAAACCACCACACTAATGCTACTAAGAAAATAATTGATTAATAGGAGTTGGTGTGCCTTAGAAAAGCGAAAATATTAGCCCTATTCTTATCATGGCTATTATTTATGTTAGTATATAGGGTTTATAACTAAAGCACTATAAGCTATAACTAAAACACTATAAGCTGTGCTATAATTACCTCCCAATAGTATCGTATCTGGGAGAGCCAGTTGAAATCATTGTCTTGCTGCACTTTAAGGTCTATAAGCAGCAAGAGCACGTCTCTTGCGTGGACGTCTAACACCACCAACGCTCCTGGAATTACAACAAATAATATATTTAAGATTGAAGTCCAACAATACATAATAATATATACATATATTTTTAGTGAAATCCCTATTTTACATGCTGACAGAAATATCGAAGTCTTACGACAGCCACAGTCATTGGAAACTGAAGGAAGGACGAGGAGGACGCAATGTATCGCTCGCAAAACATTGGACTTGCAACGGTTTAGGAATTGGAACTTTGACCATCAACATCTCCGTAACCAGAAGGTTCTCAGGTATGGTCCAGTACTAGAAAAACACAATGTCGGGAAGAACAAGTAACTCTCGGCTTCGTTAAGCGTCTTTATATACCCGTTGCTACAGTGCTACTTTCTCGTTAGTAGTTATTATGTCAAGAACCGAATGGCAATTCAGTCTAGAAATAGCGGTATGGTGGGAATAAATGTAAAGCTTTGTCCGCTACAGTTACAAATAGATGACAAGCTAAATTGTACCCAGCACGCCAGGGTCATAGGTAACTAAAAGACAAAGATAGTGGCTTGCTGGACATAATTTATGACTACTCATGTATGTTATGACTACAACATCCTCTTATTTGTGTACTCATAAGAGAAAAATGACACAGTAGTTGAATATTTACCGAGTGTGATCCTGTTCTGCAAATTGAGGTGACCGCGCACCAAGTCAACAATTTTTGATATTTGGAAATTACACTTATCCCAGTACGACTTCATAGCAGCAATGTTGATGTGAATGGCCTCTGTTACTTCTAATGTCCAGAAAGTCATCGCTGTACATTGTACCTATACAATAAAGGATTTAATTTAAATTGCAAAAAAGGTTTCAGCCAACGTCATCTTTAATATTTAACGACATGTGAAATAAAAGCGCCAGCAGTGACCATAAATCGCCACAGAGTATCGTCTGTATCCAAACTAGGCTATTCATTCGGAGTCGTGCAAAGGTGCATTGTCCAGTCGCCAGCACAACAAGTTAACACAAACTGTCAAATTTCTCCAAATGATTTTAAACGTTAAAATGTTGATGGTTACATTCAAAATCGAATGAGAAAAAATTGGCACTCTGTAGTAACTTGATGTGCTGGTGGCTGTACAATCAAAATATTCTTTATATTTATATGTTTGTTTGAGTATCTATCGTTGTCTGATACCTTTAGATACGGATGGGATTAACCTTAACTTGTAATTTTATTAGAGGGCATCTAATATGGGCGATAGCGATGGACGGAAGTCTCGAGGCGAGCCTTCGGTTCAAGTCCCGATCTGCAATGTGTCACTTGTGTGCTTCCAATGTGGGCGACGCGCCCACATTGGAAGCACCCCAAATTGTTATGATACTAACGGTTTGGCCAGGCCAAACGAGCACCCACTCGTCTCGTTGCCGATGCAGATAATCATCGTATGATTCGGCAACTACATTATGGATAGATACTTTCATCGACTTTTCCAATTCCAGCAGCCATTTCTCTACCTGTAATAAAAGGTAAATGGAGTCATAAATATTACCGACTAGGTACCAGAAAAGTTAAAATAAAGATACAGAGTACTACGTCACCTGTCCTCTCGCGGTGGCAGTATTGATAGTTAAAGTGAGCAACACAATCTCTCCTTCAGAGGATCTCATGTGTGTCACCACCATGTCCTCAGTGAACGTCAGTCGCGCCATACCTTCGAAACATTTCTTGAGGTGAGGTTGTACACTGTTAAAATAGGAATAAGAGAATTGAATCCAATCCACACAATTAATATTTACACTGTTCGTATATTTAGATGCAGCTAATGCAATGACAAATTTCGGACTGACGAGGTTAAAATGAGAAATATTTAGTTCCAAGGTTCAAAACCTAGCTCATTCATATGAGTATTGACGAGATTCATTCATATCACAAACACAACACAACACATAAACACAACAAAAACAATAATACATAAACATTTAGCACGCCGAGTGAGGCAAAATGTTGGTCCGGTAAAATTATGTTTCCATCTATATGTGCATATTCATGTATCATGTTACACATGTTTGAACAAATAAATTTATCTTTATCATGTCATTGGCAGATTGTTCCACGCACTGATGAGTATGTATCACATTTTATGGAGCCTCGTCCCTTTCGTGCCATGCTTCTCTGGCAGCATCATGTACTTAATAAAAATCTTATATTCATTCACAAGCTGATAGCCAACACATCGCCTAAACAGCTGGGTGTAGGTAAACGCAAGAACTTTTGAACAAGAGTTTCTTATATATACATAGCGAAAGTAAGCACTGAGGAAGGATTTTTGGAAATGAATCCCAAAATCTAATTGGTGATGTTCTTCATAAAGGTCAGGTGCGTATATTTGCAACCGGCGTGCGTGTATGACCAGATGACCAGTTATATGAACGTAAACGAAGCAAAAGGAGAATGACTAAGGAACGTAGCAGGTGGCGTTCTATAGTTTCTGCCTAGTCCCAGGGGAAGAAAGGTGTGTTTATGTATGTATCCCCAAAAAGGGGTAAATATGGTATGAATGTTTGTATAGAAGTTAGTAATTTTTAAAGTACGAATCGTAGAAGTTGGTATTATTTTTTATTTTCGTTTATTATTGACATAATCTACTCTTTACAATGTTTTTTTTTTCAGTTTTATTGCAAATTGCAATATGTGGTTAGCTAGCGACCTCGATAATTGATTATATTATTCTTACTGGAGGAACCGGCAGCAAGTTCGTCATGCTTCCCTAGATGTCACTGCTTGCGGTAGCGTCGGGGGTCGGGTTGCCTCCTTCCCTCAAATATGGCGAGGGGGTGTAATTGCTGATTTTTGCTATACGCTCGTGAACGGGTGCTGCTTGTGGTGACTGTTCGTCTTGCTGACCATGGTTTTGTTTTGTTATTAGTAATTAACTGTTTATTTATTTTACTTCGATGGTCCTAGTTTATCATTTGTGACTGAGTTATGGCTATAGCTATATGTAAACGGGCGCGTCCTTTATGCCTGGAGGCTTTTATTTAGGTATTAAGTTCTGTTTACGTTTTTATTTCTGTTTGAGTTTAGTTTTCGGTGTTTTTCTTTTTTTTTTGATTGTTGGTATAGTGGTGTGCTAGCTGACATATGCCTAATAATTTACTGTTTTGTGATGCTGTGATAGTGTAAATTATTTTGCATACAATCTACATAATCTACTACATTGTATAGAATCCTTTTTTTTTCTAACTGAACAGACAGCTGAGCTGCTGGGGAGTTAGTTGCGCCACTTCTTCCTAGCTAAAGCACTAGGAAGTGGTAAAGGGTGAATGTTTTGGGGGACTAACTTAACTTCTGTTTATAAGTAACGGTTATTTGTAACATCGTTTTATGGAAACTCATCCTATAAAGCTCCTGAAAAGTTGCCGATGGGAGATTGCATTAGGCATACGGATTGTGTTAAAGAAGTCAGTTATAAGCGCACCGCGTAGGATCCTTAGTTTCGGACAGTATTTCAAGCAGTTCGTCGTTGGAGAGGAAAAAGAAGCGAGGGAAGTATAGACGCTTCTTCTCCAGATACTGGTTCAGGCCGCGCTGGACCATCTCCAACAAGTTGTTGGACTTTTTCAATCGGTCCAACATCTTCTCTATCTGGATGACGTCAAGTACTCGCGGCTCTGCGAATGCGACCTTCATTATCTCGCGCCACATCTGTAGAGGCATTTTTTATGATAATACATATGGAATATATGTGTAGGTTTATTTCAGGCCGTGCCTAAACTAAACTGTAGACATAAACTGAGCATTCTAGCGTAAACTTCATTTTGCTAAATCAATATTGTAGGTGCTACTGAAATTAGCTAACGATTTGAGAAGCTGCAATAAAATATGTAGAAAATCAAGTTAAGATGGTAAAGGTAACTTTCAACTTCAAATCTATTTTTTAATTCAAAATCTCAGATAATTATCATGTTTTCGGAATACAGCTTCACTGTCATATCATGACAAAGTTCAAATTCCGTTCCAACTGATTTTTTGGATCCTTTTTCTACAAACTGCCAATCTAAAATCAACTTGTATACACATCATAATGCATAAACCTAAAATAGATGATTGATTAAGTGGCAATACATGTAAATTATCCAAGATTGGGTACAGCACGTTGTTAGCTTTAGGTAAAGGTAGGTACTCAATTTGGTCATGCCTTATCTACAGCACTGAACCGTCGTCCTTCTTCCGGAATCTGCTGCTGGATATCGGGTGACGAAAAGATAGGCTCCAAGTACATCCAAGTAGCTTGAACTTTCAACCACTCGTCTAAAATCTCTTGTAGTAGAACCAATTTGCCCTCCCAGTCACTGAAGAAGAACCAAATTCAATGAAAATAACAATAGTGTGTCACCAAAATATACCCTACTATTAGTAGATACCTAATTGTATCTACTGAATTCAAACTCAACAATATACAAAATAATACAACTTTAGAAGAATATTATTAAATAACAAAACGTACTGAATAAGTTCCTCAAATGGTTTGATATACGGTGAGTTCTTCATAGTCTGTGTCTTAACAATATGGTCATCTAACAGCAATTGAATTTCGTCGACACTTGACAGAATGTAAGTCCCAGTGTCCCTAAAAAAATTGAAATAATATACCGATTACGATTTATTTACAATTGTGAAAAACTACTTTATACTACAAGACTGAAACAATGTCCTAAGCCATAAGGTAACCGAAGTAAGGCTTACTTGTAAATGAGAATTTCGAAACTAAGGTCGGCCCATTCCTTCATCATTTTGTCTAGAGACTTCTCGAGGTTGTTCTCTTTAGTGGCGGCTTCCGATATGCCCTCGAACTTCTCAATGTAGTCACCCAGGTTGAAATCGATTACTTTCTCTAGCGACAGTTCCTCGTCCACGACAATGGGAAATCCTACGATTTCTGAGATCTTCTCCCAATGACGCAGTTTCATGCCAGGGTTCCCAAGTGTTTGTATGATTGGCAGATTATCCTTGAACTTATCCATTTTTTCTCTGAAAGATGTTTACTCTCATTTGAAAAATCCTATTATAAGGCAAATATTTCTTTAAAAATAATAACCCGAACTACCTCACAGAAGAAGCGAGGCGAAGAGTCTCTGGAACTTCCGCGAATGACTTCTCCAACTTGTACACAATTTTATAGTAATAACTGACGTCACCTTCAATCTCCTCTGGATCAAAACTGCCAACCTAAAATATATTCAATTAGGTACACCTCGATTCAAACTTGATGCCAGCTCTGAAGTGCACTACTCGCAGTACTGGACCCCTCATCCCCACTGACACGTGAATTTGTTACTGCGCAGCGACCCGACTCAAGTTCCAAGCCGCTATAAAGTTTGAATCGGGCTGTAATTGAAGTTATGTATGGGAACCAACTAAAAATGAAAATTAATTATTCTGCCTGCTCTGCCTATCCCACGTACTTTGGGGACAATCAATTACATCCATTTCTGTCATTATAATCCTTCAAACATTCTATCAAATTGTATAATTCATCACTCTCTTAATCAAACGCAAATCATCTCAATATTATAACAAGACAAACGATTTCCTTTCAACTTTTCGGTCACTGGCGCCGCTATCAAACTTCCTCTTCTTTAGTAATTTCTTCAACTAATTTATTTATTGTATACCTACTCATTTATTTGATTGAACGTGGGTACCTAATACATGAAGTGATTGATACTTTAACAAAAGTTATTTTATTGTTCGTTCTTTTAACTCTGCACATCTATCTCAAAATTCTCATCATCGCTATACTGAATGTAGCGGCGTCTGTCTTCTTCAAGAATGACAAAATTAGAAGCATAATGTACTACAAGTAGTAAGTACACACGAATTAAGATACTTACTGTAGAAGTCATCCAGATGTTATGTTTCTCAAGAAAATCATACCCTGCATCGATTAGTTTCTTATACGGCACTAATTTATCGTATACAGCCTTTCTCTTGGGATACTGTGACAACTCCCACCCAAACGACGATTCTTCTTCGTTAAACTGGTCTATCTTAGTGAGAGCGTTTGATAACCTGCGAGCAGGGGTAAATACAACATAATAATATTATTCCTTTTTAGATATCGGTATTTCATCACATTCGGATTCCAGCTGTTTTCGATACTTGAATCTAAATGAAATCGTTGCAAGTAAATTTGTTACAGCTACGAGTACTATATTAACAGCTATTTATTATTATATTGTAATGTTATTTGCATTAACTATACTTTTTGTGCTGGTTACTAGTTAGAATACTTTGGGATATCGTGTATATTCCATGTGTGTGAGTGATTTGAGCAAAGAAGAACAATTCGAATCTAATAGTTCTTCTTTGCTCAAATCACTTTAGATGAATATAAAATTGCGCATTGCGTGCAAGCAAGGAACATAAATATACTGTGGTAGTAGGATACCTATGTTATACTTAACAACTATATTCTCATATATAATCATTTGTTTAACAATGTGAGTTCTGTGTCATCATTCGATCGTTTCACTTCTCTCCTTACGTCGATCCCTACAATACTCTATAGAACACTATACTTGATTGATACACTCAGTGTACTCAGTGAAAGCGCAAGTTGTCGACTAGCGAGTGCAACTAGTTGAGTAGAGATTTTTTCTACAGTCCCATTCCACCCGCTCTGACCGAAGCCCTCATTCGCCCGGTCTACAAATTGGTTCGTTCTGTATACAATATGTTTCTATAAGCATAAACATGATCTAGATTTTTGACTATACAAATGTTTGTCATAATTACTATTTGTCAGTAGAGTTTACTAGGTTGAGTGTAACTAGAATGAAATTGTTCTCTTTACAAAATTTGATCAATAATTACTGCTAAAATATTTTTTTTTTTTTTTTGCTTAGAACAAATTTTCGTTCTTAACTATTTTTTTCCCAAAGCTATAATGCGTTCTTGTAGAATTGTAGAAAATATTTTTTCCGTGTAACGTAAGCCTAAATCCGAAATTCTGTAAAAGCAGTTCAAATCCTGATTCTAAATATAAACACGTGCGTCAGCCGGACGCAAGTAGCAACTGCGAGCCCCAAATATTTCAGCTCACGTGTATTATGCGCGTAAAATGGTTCCTACCCCTGCTAAGTACAGGCCCTAACCTACGCGTGACGCATAAGTTTTTATTGTTTTCCTTAGAAAATGTTATTTTTAACCAATGATTTCACATGACTTACTTATCATCCAAATGTCGTGCCCGCGAGACGTATTTCGGCAATTCATTGATATCTCCCCAATATTGAACTTCATTACATTGCAATTCATAAATTTCCAGATCATCAATGAACTTGGCAATGCGAACCTAAAAATAAAATTAAACAATAACGAGTTACTTCAAGTTCATAGTTAAAAAAATATGCTTCCAATCGGTAAATTGTTTCCAGAAGTAGCTAATAATATTAGTTCCTTTATTACATTTACATACATATTATTTATTTTTTTTATATTTTATAAAAAAACATTAAAAGAAAAAAATACTCGTTCCCACACATGTCGACGACCTCGTGTGCTAAGTCAAGATACCGTTTTTTAATCTTTCTTAGCTTTCACGAGATTTTCGTCGAAGGGACAGCGATATCAAAAATCATTGCACGGAGCTCTCGTCGATCTATCACCACAATATCAGGCTTATTGGGTACAATAGTCCTGTCAGTGAAGATAGATCGATCCCAGTACAATGTGGCGTGACCATTCTCGAGAACTGGGTTGGGTATGATGGTACTTCGGACTCCACAAGGTGGTACTGCAATGCAAGTTGCTGGTGGATAATCCTAGCCTAATACATCAAATCCCAACCTTTGAAGGCACTCACCTTGTTTCCGCCTGGTAAAAAAGACAATTTCAACACTTTATTCAGGCGGCCAAAGATTAAATATCAAATAGGCTCTAATATTGTTTCATATCGGCAACAGTGATGCCTAATGCATCCGACATACCCAAATACTTCAAAGTTTCGGTTGAGGATAGGGATCTAAGGTATATGGAATCCATAATTGATTCCATTATTCCCCCTAGCTTCACATGCATGACTGCACATTTTTCCAAACGAAATTTAATCCTGAGGCGCTGCTGAACGTTTCTGTTACCTACAGTAGCAGAATCGCAAATTGTTGGGGCAAAGAGTTTCAAGTTATCCATGTAAAGGAGATGAGATACCACCTGACCACCACTTCTCATCCGATAGACCTGAATCCTCCAGCAGTGTGCTTAGAGGATTCAAGGCTAAGCAATACCACAGCGGACTCACTATCGCCCTGAAATATTCCCCGTTCGATCCTAATTGGTATCAACGATCCCCCGGATCTATTGACATCCTGTATAGACTAGGACCGTCCTTCATTGCTCCATACACGATACAGGAAGGTGCGCAGAGTTATATCTATCTTGTACAACTCCAGCACCCTCATGAGCCATGTATGTGGCAGCGAATCATAGGCCTTCTTATATTTAATTGTTACCTTTAATAGTTCTTGGTATTCTTGCTTCTTCTGATCACAAATGGTCTTAGACTCTTCTATTATGCTAGGCATGCGAGCATACCTGAAAGTATACTAAAACACTTAAAACGCGTAGCTACATGGCCGGCCGACACAGTAGGTATAGGTACCTACCTAGATAATGAGAAAACGAAACATCCGTTCGTTGTTGTTATCAAAGAACTTATCCAGGTCTGGTTCGCTTGCAGAATGAAGTGGTAGTTTTTTACAGAAATTACTAGGTAGATATTATACCTTACCTATAAACTCCTTCAAGCACAAACAATCTAATTATGTGGCTGTTAGACGTAAAACAAGTACTCGGTACTACTGGAAGCTCGACTTCTTTTTTGCCCATGTTTAGCCCTAAAAGCTCGCGTACTTAGGGTGACACAAGGGCGAATAAAATCGACGAACCATAAGTACCTAAGCATACTGGCTTGTGCGTCTATCGCCCACTTTAAAGTTGCCTCACCAGTGGTATGTCTGGTTGTTAGATTTGAGCTCTAACGGCGAGAAGTTAGTATAGTCTCCCAAGAAGACAATGTATCTCATAACGTTGCGTAGTTTGTCCTCCATCTCAGCGAGGACGACATCCTCAACCTTCTTTACGTAATCTATCAGGACCATGAGAGCCGCTGTATCCGCTGGCGGAGTTAGCAGCGTGTTCGCTATTGTAGAGTATTCGTCATAAATGCTACAAAAAAATTTAAGCTTAAACTTAAAAACAAGATTAACTAAAAATAATTTAGTAAACAACGACATATTTTTTAAACTAACGCTTTGATCATCACTTGATAATCATCAGTCATTCTCCTCAACAACGTATTGGCCATCCTAGTCGCAGCTCCACGCAACGAGGTAATGAGTTCACCCCGCTGCATTTGAAACATGCCGATAACGATGGTTCCCTCAAGTTTAGAAGGGATCTCCCGTGCCAAATCAACGTATTTCACAGACTCCACGCAATATTCCTCAAAAGTTTTCTCCGGATCCGAATGAAGAAAAGCTTCCACTATACCTTGAGCCTGTCAAACAAAGATATAGTTAATAATGGAAACCGTAATTTAATATTTTTTTAAATTGGTAGGTATATAAATCACCTCGCCGTTCAATAAACATATATAGTCATCAAAATCTTGAACTCTTAGTTCGGGACCTATTCTTTGCTCGGCAATCAATTCCGCTATTTGTTTTTTATACATTTCCACTAGCTCCTTGTCTATGATGGGCTGAAAAAAGAACAATAAGGTATGACAACAATAGATAATTTATGTTTGAATAAAGAAACATTGACATGACTGTTTCATCGTACCCTCAGAGTGGCTCTTGTAGCATCCGTAAAATCTTGGTATAGCAAAGTTTCCAAACGAGGCGACTGCCGGCACGCATCGATCAAAAATTCGTATAAAAGACTCAACTGTTGTTTGAACTGCTTAAAACTGGGATCGAATTCTATAGCATCGTTTGCAAATCCCAAATTTATTATAAAGCCTTGATTGGTTCCCTGCAACGTAGGTATTTGGTTAAACACTTCATGGTGCTTGAAAAAAACTTCATTTTTTCTGTTTAGTTATCAATCCTTAAACATAACTGGCGAAATGCGTGTGTACTGGAGGTACACCTATGCCCAACCCTTCGGGGAAACAAGGCGTGATGTTATGTGTAGTTATCAATCTAAATCAAAATGCTGTCAAAATTTTAGAAATCTATTTCTACTTTCAAGGGGAAAATAAAAAAGGAGTGAAGGTATTCTACGCTCATATTGCTTTTAATAATATTCCCACAAAGACAGGTCTGACTTTTCAATCAGGAGGAGAAAGTGGGTCTCTTTTTCATGCAAGATTAAAAGATGAATTGTTTTTCCATATCGTTTCATATCTACGCGGTACTTACGCCCACATCCATAATGTAGTCAGTGAACTCCGCCATTGATTTCAAGCATAAAGTTTGAAGATTGTAAGTCATGATACATCCCAGACAGTTGTAGAATCGCCTCATTTTCTGTATTTGTTTCGGGTCTGGTATTAACCTCTTTTTACTGCCCTGAAGGAGGTAATACGATTATAAATTGATAAAACCTACTTAGTTTTTCTTAATGTCACGGAACTGTTTAAGAGCTATTCAAAACGGTTGTAGGATCGTTATGTTCTTGGATTTTGTTGACCCTATTTGTTACCTGAAGAAAAACAGCTTGTACGATTGGAATCCACTGATGTGCGAGTACATTACCCGCCGCTTCTATGTGTCTCTTGCAAACAAAACAGAAGTCTTGCAACTCGTATGCCTCGTTCGTTGTCATTATATCTTTCATGCTGATCAATCGTAAATCACTAAAACGAGTGAAATAAGATTATTCAGATTATAGGTCGATTATAATGTTATTTACAAAGTAAGAAGGTAAGATTTTGTGCAATCTCACTTGAATTGTTTCCACCATATTTGTAACACCTGAGCGATACAAGGGTTCACGCTGTGCAGGTTCTTAGTAAGGTACTTCTGTGCAACGGCATAGCGGTTCCTCCAGGCATCATCTTTCAACGCCAGCTCTTGCTTCAACGGCGTGTCTTCTTCCTCCAACGACTCTTCCTGCGGAATTTATACGTTTTCTATACGTTTTGACCTATTGTCAGACTTTACTTTGATCTAAGGAATTAGTCAGCATGAGTCCTGATTTGGTACAAACGCAACATTAATCGGAAGATCAAACTACTGCTAATATTAATTCGTAATCTTTTCTCTACATTTATTGGTATTTTTTCTATTTTGTGGTAGGTAAGTATAATTAAAACTGTACGGAAGATTCATTCTATCCTCAGAGTATTTTAATTAACCAGGGAAACCAGTGAGTGTAGCTAGATTTATTACAAAACTGAATTGGGCATCGAAGGCTCGGTGTCGTTAGATATAATGTGTGTACCGTATTAGGATCTTTTAGCACGAAATCCACAATCGCTTTTTTCATACTCATCATAAAATCTTCGCGCATCTCATCTGTGCACGTAAATAAAGTTTCCTTCCATTTCTTCAATTTTGGGGATACAAGATTGTGTACTCTGCAAAATAATGTGATTTGATAACAGAAAAACTAAAACAAAATTGGTAAAAATCTTAATTTAAAGTACCTAATTGCCTTACCAAGCTAAGGTTTAATGTCACTTGCACATCAATAAGGTCTATTTGTTTACGTGACAGTTTCGACCTTAGTAAAATTTCAATTCACTGGGAATTTTTGAGAAAAATGCTAAAGCAAGGTCGACTGTACGGACAGATACAATTCAAGCTTTGATATTCAACTCTATTGGTTAGACTGGAAATCGAACCAGACCCAGACAGAAATTAGCTAGCCGGTTTCTTAAAATGGACCCGCGTTCTCATTATAATTTGTCTCAATATTTTACATCATCATCATTTCAGCCGAAAGACGTCCATTGCTGGAGATAGGCCTCCCCCAAGCACCGCCACTTCAACCGGTTCTGTACTTCCCGCATCCAGCGGATTCCTGCGGTCTTCACAAGGTCATCGGTCCACCTTGTAGGAGGCCTTCCAACGCTACGTCTTTCGGTACGCGGTCGCCACTCCTGAACCTTTCGGGTCCCATCGGCCATCTGTTCTGCGAGCAATGTGCCCTGTCCACTGCCACTTACTCGTATGTTTGGCAATTCTTCGGGCTATGTCGGTAACCTTAGTTCGCCTGCGGATCTCTTCATTTCTGATTCGATCACGTAGGGAAACTCCAAGCCTAGCCCTCCCCATTGCCCTTTGGGTGACTTATAACCGTTTAATAAGGCCCATTGTGAGCGATCACGTTCTCACTGGTCAAAGACTTTCGTCATGAGATACTGCGGTATGTGGGACGAAAAGATATTGCATAGCTTCCCGAACGCTGCCCAACCGAGTCGGATTCGACGATTGACCTCTTTCTCGAAGTTGGGCCTACCTAACTGAACAGTTTGTCCTAGGTAAACATTCTCGTCCACAACATCGAGTGTAGGGTCTCCAATCTTCATGAGAGTGGGTGTCACATGGGCATTTGACGTGACCATGTTGTTGTTCTTGTCCATGAACATGACAACTATATCGTTGATAAACCGAAAGTGAGGGATGTACTCGCTATTGCTGTTGATGCCTAGCCCTTTCCAGTCCAGAACCTTGAAGACATCCTTCGATGCAACGGTAAACAGTTTCGGACAGATACCGTCTCCTCACCTCACACCTCGCTGAGATAGGTTTCGAGGTCTGTTACTGGAGTCGGACATCAGTTAATTAAGTGTCTGTACAGACAAGTAAGCACCTCGATGTACAGACAATTAAGCACCTGGATGTATGGATAGTCGATCTGGCACCGTTGAAGAGACTGCACTACAGCCCATATCACGATCGAATCGAAGTCTTTCTCGGAGTCCAGAAACGGTAAGCAAAGAGGCAGGTTATCTCTTCGGTCTTCTGTATAACTCTCCGTCCGCTTATCACCCCATCTTGCTGCTCGACAAGTTCTCTTTGAAAAAGTCATTGCAGACCGCTTCGTCGGGCAGCTGGTGCGGGTGGGGCGGGATTTAGCGGAGAGACAGTTTGGTTTCCACAGGAGGCGCTCTACGGTGGACCCCATATTGCGCGTGCGGGCCCTCACGACGGGGAATGCTGTGGCCCAGGGTGGGGTCGTCTTTGCGGTGTCTCTAGACATCGCCATTGCCTTCAATACCCTGCCTTGGAGTTGCACCAGGGAGGCACTCCGATACCACCGGATGCCGACCCACCTCTGTCGTGTGGTCGAGGCCTATCAGACGGACAGGGCCGTCATCTACCCCGGTAACCAGGGAGTATGGAACCGGCAAGAGAGGTCTTGCGGTGTCCCACAGGGATCAATCTTGGGGCCGCATCTATGGGACATCGGATACGACTGGGTGCTGCGCGCCGACCTCCCTAGCGGCGTCAGCGTAGTGTGCTACGCTGACGACACGTTGGTCCTGGCGCAAGGGAGGTCGCACCAGGCGGCGACCGAAGTAGCAACAATCGTCGACAAGATCCGGCAATAGGGACTCGAGGTCACGAGGCCATGTGTTTTCATGGTCCTCGGAACGCGCCACCGTCGGTGTCCCAAATAACGGAACGTGGGGTTCACATCAGCGTCGAGTCGACGATAAAGTACCTGGGACTCGTCCTCAACAGCCGGATTGCTCGCCTTGCGGACTCGCCTTGCGGACGGTGAGTAATACGTAGCTCGCCGTCCGATAAGGACCAGGCCCGGGTCGACGGCGTGTTGTGTTCCACGCGCGCCTCAAAGAGATTTTGTCAGCACAAGTGTAGGGGTCCACTAGGGCCGATGCCTGCCGGGGTCGCGGGAAAGTCCGAAAGGAATACCGAGGCCCCTGGCAACACAGGCTACGGAAGGAGCACGGGTGGGTTTTAGTCAGTAAGAGTCTGACACACCCACCCGCTCCACCCAGAGTGGGAGAAGTTATTTGCTAACTTCCCATCCAAAAAAATAAAAAAGGGCCTATAATTCTTAAGGAGAGTATTGTCGCCCTTTTAATGAAAAGTATCAATCACCACACCTCTGTTCCATGCCTTTGGCGTTTCCAGCTTCTGGAGAGCCTTGAGAAGAGAGGGAGGCTGGTTATCCTTTAGGAGTTCGGAACTATTTGTGTCATCACCCGGCGGTGCCTTGTTGTTTTTAAGCTAGCTGCTTCAGAGCCTTCCTAATCTCGTACAAGCTGACGTCCGGGATGTCTTCGGTGCAGTGTCGGGTCAATCTAGCTTTTGGGTCGTTTGCCAGATTCGTTCCGGGGTTGCTTGTTGACTTGTATAACTGTCCATAGAACCTCTCGATCTCTCTCAACAGCTCAGGTTTGGCGGATACGATCCCTTATTATCTTATCTATCGCGGCCTCAATGCGGTCTGCATTAAAGCGGTGAAGCTCGCTTTTTAAGGATTTAGAGATCCGTCTATTGAGCTGACAGAACTTGAGCGCATCATCTGAAAATTGCAGGATCAGAGAGCTTCTTGTTTCTATTTGTACGACGGGTCTTGAAGATCTCAGACCCGACCCTATGGATAGTTTTCATGAACCCATCGTTATAGTCGTCCACGAAGCATTCTGAAGTTTGAGCTGAAAGCTCTCGGGGTTTTGGACTTGGATCGTTGCTGGGCGGGGCGTAGACTTCATCAGTCGAGATCTTTTCAGTTACATATTTAAGTTCGATGTACCTCTTACCATGTAGTGATCACTTCCGGTTTCATCGTGTTAATCACAGAGACATCATTGAAAACTTGCTTCTTCGTCGACAAAATGAAGTCAATCTCGTTTCTTGTTGCACCATGGGCTCTGCCAGGTCCACTTTCTGTGCTCACATTTTCTGAAGAAGCAGTTCATCATATAGAGGCCTTGCTTCTCCATAAGACTGGCCAATGGTGACCCCGATGGTTCCGACGTCCAACTCCAAATTGCCTCACTCGCAGCTCAACATCGTTTCGTTTGCCCAATTTCGGCCATGACAACGGGTGAAGTGAGTTTTAGAGCCTTACTTGGCTTTGGAAATATCTTCATACGCGAACTCCACCTCATTGTCGGGGTGTGACGAGGTCGGGGCGTAAAACTATTCGACCATCAGCGAATATCTTGGGGATATTCTGTGTATAAAGTACGCCACCCTGGTCGACACACTCTCAATGTTCACCACGTTGCTCACAAGGGACTTATGGACGATAAACCCGACACCACCTTGGGACTGCTGGTTGCCCGCCCGGAAAAAGACAAAGTTCCCAGATTTGAGGATTATCGAGTCCTCCTCCTCTGTTCGGACTTCAGATAACACTACTATACCCCATCGTAACCTACTCAATTCTACCTCGAATTTGATGAGCTTCTTGTCGGTCCAGAGTGTACGCGTGTTATATGCTGCCAGGTCCAGTTTTCGGTGACTGTGGTAGCCTGATCTCTTCCGGGGATTCTTAGCACCCCTTCCCTCACCGTAGCCTCGACCGCTACCGTAGCCAAGGGAAGGCGGGCCGCCGGGTACTAGGGGCCGTTTTGTATTAGTGCTTGTCATTTTAAGGGGGGTGCCATCATCTCCACGCTTGACGATCGCAGTATGGTGTTAAAATGCATAGAGAAAGCAACGCGAATGGGCAGCAGCCCATTCTCCAATAAATCCCTTAGTCGCCTTTTACGACACCCACGGGAAGAAATAGGATGGTGCTATTTACGTCCGACACCACACGGATAGTCTCGATTTGTAGTGGAGAGTAATCCATCCACGGAGCAACATGCGTAGCTTAACCTTCGATCGACCCGTGCGCAGAGGCGGACTAGCAGTCTCGGCCACTCTGTGTAGGACGAGTCGTTTTTCTGTTGACTATCCATACAGAAATAGGAATTAGGTATTTCATCGACTAATATAGAATGCAAGAGCGAGCGAAGCGTGCTTGAAAAATTAAGTACCCGTCTCGGTTGGGTTTTTTATACACCATTCATACAGAAATAGGAACTGGATGACCTTTTTAATAAATTACATTTTAGGATCCCGCTTCGGATACGTTAGGTTCTTTAAAAAATAAATATCTGAAAAAGCCTAAAAATAAATTAAGCTATTTTATTTTAAAGCCTCCTGGCTCAACTGCACCCCTCCCGTCGCCCATTCCTTGTACAAGTTATGATACTTCTTGTTTTCGAGTCTTATCAAAGACTTGTCAAAAACATGTCGTGTATAAAACTTAAACTTATCATACATGTATAGACGTTGTTTCAGACATGTATTGTTAACTATTTTGTTCAGCTTTTTAACATATTTGACTAGTTTTCTACAAGTTTTGTATACCAGTCGTCTTTACAGCTTGTTTTAGGTGTAATCGATAAATGAAAACAATAGAATACTCGTGTTTTATACCTTGGTGTAAACGCGAGGTAGAAATGTAATTTTAGAAACTCTGCGTTCCATTCACCTTAGCCGTCATAGCTTCCGCCTGACGCAGGTCCTCACCGAACACGGCAGTTTCGGGAGGTTCCTGTGTCGGTTAAGGCGGGAGGAAACGTC
This sequence comes from Atethmia centrago, assembly GCA_905333075.3. Classification (NCBI taxonomy): domain Eukaryota; kingdom Metazoa; phylum Arthropoda; class Insecta; order Lepidoptera; family Noctuidae; genus Atethmia; species Atethmia centrago. Next base: position 8,309,846 of record HG995375.1, read on the forward strand.
CGGGTGTCACCACTGCGTGGATCGCCCGGAGGACACGATGGAGCATACGGTGGAGGTCTGCCCGGCCTGGGCAGAGCACCGCCGTGTCCTCGTTGAGGCGTTCGGCGGCAGAGATCTCTCGCGTCCGGCCCTGGTTCAGGCCATGGTACGGAGCGAGAGGGCATGGGCAGCCGTCACCTCCTTCTGCGATGCAGTAATGCTCGCGAAGGAGGAGGCGGGACGGTTGAGGGAAAGGCATGTTTCGCGCCCTCTCGCCCCTAGCCGCCGCAGGAGACGCCCTGGGCGTCGGGAATCCCGGGCGGATTTCCGGCCACCGTAGGCGCGGGCTTGCGGACGGTGAGCAATGGGTAGCTCACCGTCCGGCAAGGACCAGGCCCGGGTCGACGGCGCGTCGTTTTCCACGCGCGCCTCAAAGAGATGTCAGCACAAATGTAGGGGTCCACTAGGGCCGATGCCTGCCGGGTTCGCGGGAACTTACTTATGGGTCACCGAGTCCCCTGGCAACACAGGCAACAGGAAGGAATACGGATGGGTTTTAGTCAGTTAAGAGTCTGACACACCCTCCCGCTCCGCCCAGAGCGGGAGAAGTTATTTGATGATTTCCCCCACCCTCAAAAAAAAAAAAAGCCGTCGTAGCTCCATTATTTACTGAGCTGAGACATGGCCAGCCGCAGGTTGGCCACCCTTAATATTTGGCCAGGACAAACTCGGGCCTCTTCTTCCTTAAGGAAAGTTCACTACTGTCCGTGCAGCTGTTATCAGGACTTAGCCACGAGCCCCTACAGAATGATTTTATTTAAATTAGTGTTTATTTCCTTACCTTAATATTATTTTATTGTCCAAAGGCGCTACGTGAATGGTGTCAATACCGTAACGCAGGTAATAGTAATATCGAAGCAGGTTTTGTTCTTCGCCTGTAGGCATTGACAAAGCCTGATTTTCATCGTCTTCGCCACTCTGACATATCAACTGTACCAATTTTAACCTAAACTCCTCTCGAGCTTTTCTCATTTGCGTGAAGTTTTGCATTACTGGAAGGAATCAATAGTCATTAGCACCGCCAATACCAAAAGTTGAATTATTTTTGGTTTATATTCTACGTTACTTAGATATGATTTTATGAGGAATATTTTTAGAACCAACAATATTTGTTAACATGTGCACTTTTGAACGTCAAAATTTCCAAAAAAAAATAGAATTGATTCTAGTTGCCCCTTCCAAAGGGTAGTTTCGTAAGGAGAAGAATGGGCAAGAAACTCCACCGTTACTCTTTTAAAATCTTTTACAAAATTTTGTATAGGTACATTATATACGTAGTCTGGTCATAAGTTTTGTCACATATGGAAAGTTAAATAAATGACACAGTGGTGCCGATTCCCTTGTTCACAAACTAAACTAAATTTAAGTTCAGTGCATCTTTTTCTTTCTATTTCATTAAGAAAAGGACAGAAGATAAATTTTAGTTTAGTCCTGTCAAATTAATCACTGCTTGACGTAAATTGACGGAATTTTAGTAGGCAAGTTTTTAATCACGTCTAAAGTTGTATGGAGTAGTGACAGGCGTTGATTAATTTGACAGGACTAAACTAAAATTTATTTTCTGTCCTTTTCTTAATTAAATAAAAAGAAAAAGATGCACTGAATTTAAATTTAGTTTAGTTTGTGAACAAGGGAATCGGCACCAATGAGTTACGCACTACAACCATTTATATATAATCAAATGAAAGGGTATAAAATACAGATTTAACCACATTAAAATGATTGGAAATGTCCTCCTCTTGCTTCGATACAAGTCTTCAATCTGCAAGGCCAGTCATCAATCGAAGCACGCACGACGTTCATGTCAATATCGGCGACTGCTTTAATCAGGGCTGCTTTTAGTGACTCCAAGTTGCGATGGGGTTTAGCACAGACCTCCTCTAAGTGCTGCCATATTTTGTAATCCAAGGGATTCAAGTCTGGACTCGATGAGGGCCAATCCTCATGCCTGATAGTCGATTCCACGGGTCGTGAGCCAGTTTTGGGTACTTTTCGCCCTATGAGCCGGCGCAGAATCCTGCTGGAATACCCAGTGCCTGTTTTCGAACATTGTTTGTGAAAGAGGTTCCACTAGGTACGTTTGTTAGGACTGTGTTTTGATATACGAGAGCACTGGTTTTCACTCCTTTTTCACAAAAAACACCTCCGTTGGACCCAAATAGGACACCCCAAGCCAAACCATGAATGCCGAAGGGTGATGACCACGCTGAATACGTGGCACAGGTCTGCTCGCTTCTTGACTAGTGTGCATACACTTTATCATTTTGTTTGTTAAAACTCTCCTCAACATTAAAATTTTTTTCATCCGAAAAAAGTATTTCGCGGTATTTTTTTCCCGCGTACCGCCTTAACAAAACCCGACTTATTTCGAGTCTGATTTTCTTCAGCCGTGCTTTAAGAAGAAGATGTGTACACGCTCTTGCGTAAACTACATCATTACGGTGTCCAAAATGAAGCTCTTAAAGTAATAAGTTCATATTTACATAATAGGTTGCAATGTGTAGATGTTAATGGTGTGAAATCTTCCGAGCTTCTAGTACAGTTAGGTGTACCACAAGGCTCAATACTGGGTCCATTCTTATTCTTAGTATATATTAATGACTTACCATTCTATTTAAAGGGTATCTGTGACGTTGTACTGTTTGCAGATGATACCTCTCTTATTTTTAAAGTAGAAAGGAATAGACAAGATTTTGACGACGTAAACAGTGCACTCTCAATTGTGACGGATTGGTTTACGACAAATAACTTAGTTCTCAATGCTAAGAAAACAGAATGTATAAAGTTCGCTTTACCAAATGTTAGAAATCTAGGACCCAACATCGTCTTGGAGAAAGAGGTTCTTGGAACTGTAGACTCGGCAGTTTTTCTGGGCATAACAGTAGATGCCAAACTTCAGTGGGGCCCTCATATATCAAGCCTAGCGGGAAGGCTCAGTTCGGCCGCTTACGCCGTCAGGAAAGTAAGACAATACACTGACGTTAATACAGCTCGGTTAGTATATTTTAGTTATTTTCATAGCGTTATGTCCTACGGTATTCTGCTGTGGGGCAAAGCCGCTGACATTCAAAATATATTTGTTCTTCAAAAACGAGCTGTTCGAGCAATTTACCAGCTAGGTGCCAGAGTTTCTCTGAGAGATTTTTTTAAAGATATTGGTATTCTCACGGTGGCATCACAATTCATCTTCGCCAACATCTTATATATTAGGCAAAATATACACTTATACATTAAAAACAGTGATATTCACAATATTAACACCAGAAATAAGGACAAATTACGTGCTCCATTTCACCGGCTTCACAAGGTTCATAACTCGTTTGTTGGGCTTGGTATTACTTTTTATAACAAGTTACCCTCTTCTTTGCTAGATTTGCCTTTTAATGCGTTTAAAACTAAAGTAAAATCCAAACTTTGTTCAAGGGCATACTATTCTATCAACGACTACTTAAATGATAAGAATTGTTGGTCGCTGTGATTAACTCAAGACAATGTTTATGTTCTTTCTCCAGAATTAGCCTACCTAGTGACAGGTTATATGAGTTCATATAATTGTTTATTTTATTTGACTGTATAAGTCAATTTATTTTAAATTTTATTTTCGTTTATTATTGACATAATCTTCTCATTACAATGTTTTTTGTTGAGTTGTATTGCAATATGTGGTTAGCTAGCGACCTCGATAACTGATTATATTATTCTTACAACCGGCAGCAAGTTCGTCATGCTCCCTTAGTTGTCACTGCTTGCGGTAGCGTCGGGGGTCGGGTTACCTCCTTCCCTCTAATATGGCGAGGGGGGTAATGGCTGATTTTTGCGTTATGCTCGTGAACGGGTGCTGCTTGTGGTGACTGGTCGTCTTGCTGACCATTGTTTTGTTTTGTTATTAGTAATTAATTGTTTATTTATTTTACTTTGATGGTCCTAGTTCATCATTTGTGACTGTTACAGCTATAGCTATATGTAAGCGGGCACGCCTTTTATGCTTGGAGGCTTTTATTTGGGCATTAAGTTCTGTTTACGTTTTTATCTCTGCTTGAGAATTAATAGTTTTCGGTGTTTTGCTTTTCTTTTTTTTTTGTTGGTATAGTGGTGTGCTAGCTGACATATGGCTAATAATTTAATGTTTTATGTTGCACGTAATGTAAATTGTTTTGCATACTGTTGTATAGAATCCATTTTTTTCCCTCTAACTGAACAGACAGCTGTGCTGCTGGGGAGTTTGTTGACCACTTCTTCTTCCCAGCTAAAGCACTAGGAAGTGGTGAAGGGTGGGCGTTTTGGGGGACTGTCTTATGTAATTTTGACGTTCGAAAAGTGCTGATTCTCAGCCTAGTTTGAATAAATGACTTTTGCTGTTTTCTATAAGCACGCAGTCCTAGGTCATCATTTAAAACCCTTTTAACAGTAGTTCTGCTTTTGGTCTTTTCATAGATACATAATTTCATACACCCGCCCCACCTAGAAATCCTAATAGTCTAACATAGTACCTATTATGAATGTTATGCAATTCTAACAAAATCATAAATACATACATACGGGTTGCATTGATAACCTTTCTTTTTCAAGTCGGGTTTTTTTTTAAGTTGTTATTAATTGAACACTACAACGAATAAATGCCCTCAGTAGGTAATAAAAAGAAGGGAAAATCAAAACTCTTATACTGGCAACACTAACAAAATGGATGCATCATTCTCTATGACAATTACAAACTGAACAATTTATTCAGTAATTAAATAAGACGATATTTGAATGCGCTATTCACACGTGAAATGTGATCCCATCCTGTTTATTTTTTAGCCCCGCTGCATTTTTACAGATATGAACGACACAAGACGGCATAATTAAATAAAATTGCACACCGGTAAAACACGTTACGCGATACGACGTTCACAGAGTAACTGATCGGCTGCGCGTCAAACTACTCTATTTTGGAGTAGTTTTTGACGCTTCAGTATTAGGCGTGTTCGCGGCTTCTGGTTCTTTCTATTTTCTAAGTTCAGCAGTTTGAAAATCTCAGTTGCCGCATGACCGCAACATGCAATGCAATTACTGCGACTCTTTCTTCTTTGCGCGTTTTTATTTTCTTTAAATATTCAAATTTCGAATGCCCATAATATTTTCCTCGGCTTGCATCCTAAATTCGAAGTTTTACCTATGTGACAGGAAATTGTGGCCCGACTACGTAATTATATTACGTGAAGACGATGCACCTAGAATAAAATGACTATACCAAAATAGATAAAAAAGAAATAAAAATAAAGCAATGACAGATAAATTAATTATGTGATAGATACAAACGATGCTCACATATTTACAAACATTGTAAAAGTATACGTTTTCCTAAAAATAATAAATAAATTAATAGGTCAGTGTGTGAGTTAAAGTAATCACAGAATGTAAATTCAACATTGATTTATTATTTGTATCAAATAATAAATTGTACAATTAAAATAGCAACCAGTTTGATTTTGTCAACATTGATACTTAACTCACCATTGATTTTGTAACATTGATACCTTCTTCTAAAGTCGAATTATTCATTCACTGGAGTAGTCTAACATGTGCTAGCTGTCACTTTGGGTAATAAAATGGTCATATTTATTGTATTCTAGACTTTTACACTTATATTATACATTTATTTTACACTTAGGTACTTATATAAAATTAAATGATCACTCCGCTACACTAATTATGACCATTTTATTACAAAAAGTGACAGCTAGCACATGTCAGACTACTCCAGTAAATTAATAATTCGACTGCGAAGACAAGAATCTAGACTGCAAACTAAAAATAAAATAAATAGGTATAGAAAGTTGAGAATAAGTAGGTAATAAGATACCGCTGGACTTCTTCTTCGGGGCAAGTTTCGCCGCCTGCAGTTTTGCGGCTGTAGTAGCCGGCGAAGGTAATTTTAAAACTTCCTCCGGCAATGAAAACAAAGGCCTTGTCCGTACTTTGAAATCATCAGGCAATGCAATCTTTGGTAGTTTCGGTAGTTTTATATCGGAAGTGGACGGAGAGGGTTGGCTTTTCTTTCGTGTTGGCCTGTTGCTCTGCATTTTTGCTCCTATAAACAAATTTTTGACTTAAAGCACTAGAATTGCTTTTAAACCTTTTTCCTTTTACTGAAACCTTTTTTGTGCCTGATTCGTTCCCCCGACACGAAGCGCAGCATCCAATCGCTCAGCCACAGCGTAATAAATGTATTTTTTTTAGTCGGTCGAAAAAGACACACATATTGGTCGAAAACCGGCCAAGTGCGTGTCGCACCATGCACAATGAAAGGTTCCGTAGTTAGGACAAAGGTTTCCGAGGTTAGAAAAAACTTAACATTATGCTTAGTTGAAAAACATGTTCTCCCATATATTCCAACTGCAAATATAAGTTTGTACGCACAACATTGGGAAATTTACCATGTTATTTTAAGACTTCTTATAGGTTTCCCTGTAATCTATAAGTACCTACTTATAAAACTATTTTCTGTATTTTTTTTCAACATTTTGGGGTTTGTAGTTTCGGAGATACCTAATGGTCAATTCTCATTTATTTTCAATAAAACCATTTACTTCAAAATTATTGAAAAAAATATTTAAAACCCTCACAGTAACACATAGTCCTCACATTCCTAATAATTAAAATAATATAATATAATACTATACAAAGTAAATATTCATGTCATTGTATACATAGAATGTTATATAGAATAAGAAAATATAAATAGCTAGCAAAATAAAAAGAGTAAAAAACAACATTCACTGTAAGTTTATTGGAGCAGCTCAATCCCAAGCCTTTTTGTCCTCAATATAATCTTTAACAGTATAAAAGGCTTTTAGGCACAGTTTCTGTTTTATAAAAAATTTGAATTTATTAAGGCTTAGTTCTTGAATGTGGCTAGGAAGTTTATTATAAAAACGTATACATTGGCATCTAAACGAGCTGCCTATTTTTTTGAGCCTGGTTGTAGGAACAACAAATTTGTGTTTGTTCCTAGAATTTACATTATGGACATCACTGTATTTTTTAAACAAATTAATATTTTTATGTGCGTACAAAAGATTTTCATAAATATACTGAGAAGCTACAGTCATTATATTAATCTCTTTAAAAGATTCTCTGAGGGAGTTTCTGGGACTTAATTTATAAATTGAACGGATTGTCCCTTTTTGTAAAACAAAAATTGTCTGAATATCGGCGGCATTTCCCCATAACAGAATACCGTACGACATTACGCTATGAAAATAACTAAAGTATACTAAACGGGCTGTCTAAATCCGTTAAATCACGATTTTTTCTAACGGCGTATGCTGCAGAGCTAAGCTTTTTTGACAATTTATCTATATGGGGGCCCCATTGAAGCTTGGCATCGAAAGTTATGCCTAAGAACACAGTGGTATCTTCGGGGTTCAACTCTTCACCCTTTATGAGAACACTAGTTTTTACTTGTCTAACATTAGGTATTGTAAACTTAATACATTTGATTTTTTCTCGTTAAGAAGTAGGTTATTAACATTAAACCCGTTAACTACTTTTTCGAGGGCACTATTTACATTGTCAGTAACCAACTGCTGACGTTTGAGTTTAAATAAAAGTGAAGTGTCGTCTGCAAACAGCACTATATCATGATTATCCTTTATGAGGCAAGGCAAGTCATTTATATAAATAAGAAACAAAAATGGGCCGAGAATGGAGCCCTGGGGGACCCCCATTCTTACTACAGATCCGAGTGATCTTTTTCCGTTAACATCAACTCTCTGAATCCTATCACTCAAATATGAAGTAAGAAGATCCAGAGAGGAGTTTCGGATTCCGTAGTGGTGCAGTTTTCTGATCAAAGTTTCATGAAGAACGCAATCGAATGCCTTGGACAAATCGCAAAAAATACCCAAAGCATCGCATTTATCCTCCCATGCATTATAAACATGTCCTAAAAGTTCAACACCGGCCATCAGTAGCCGAACCACCCCTTGTTTTGATTGAAAAATATTTGGATTTGATCTAAAATAAGTTTCTCGAAAATTTTACTAAAGGTAGATAGTACTGAAATAGGTCTATAATAAGTAGGGTCTGATGTACTACCCGATTTAAACAACGGTATTATTTTACTGTTTTTCATAAGATCAGGAAACTCACCACAGTCAATACAATTATTAAAAATAACATCTCATCTGCGGTCCTTTTAACATTTAACATGTGAAAGGTTTTAATTACATCTTTACAGGTGACATATTGGAAACTAAATTCTGAATCACAAACTGGAACGTTTTCTATAAGTAAGGACTCTGCGGCAGTGGGTGATGAGTAGAGATCGGATATTCGGATGCATATTTACCTAAAGTTGAGATGTTGGCTAATATAGAATGCGCTTTTGTATCGAAAAAATCCCGTGGTTCCGGGAATACAAATTTAGGTTTCTGATTATAAAATCGAATGTATATTAACTTACTTTCAAATGTTGGCTTAGATGGTATGCACTTTTGTATCGATCGTAAAAATCCCGCCCGCCATTCCGGAATCGACAAATTTTGTATTTTTTTACTATAGAATTGGCTGCTTATCTACCTTATATTACTACCTTATATTGTAATTTAAAGTAGGTAGAAACAATAATTTTAATTGTAAATAAATATGCCAGCCATGAATCCCGGGTTTTTTTAAATAAATCTTTTTTTAGAAGTCGTTGAACTATGCTATGCATTCGACTATGCATTCCCGGTGTCCCTGGCATCCCAGGATTTTTATTAAAAAAAAAATATATTTTAAGAAACCGTTTCCATACTTTCATAGCCAAAAATGAACTTTAGGTAAATATGCATCCGAATATCCGATCTCTGGTGATGAGTTTAGAGATTTTGTAGTTGATATGGGAATCTCTGTAAAGAAATTTTCAAATGCCATGGCGACTTCAGAATCTGATTTAATTATATTGTCATCAATAGCAAGGCTGCACTACTTCGGTTGGATGACCTTCCCGTTTCACTATTAATGATATTCCATGTCATCTTAATCACATTACCACTATTTTTAATTTTTGAGCTCAAGTAACGTGACTTGGCCATACAACAAACTTTTTTAAATAATTTAGAATAATTCTTAACATATAAATTAAATTCAGCAGTGTTTATACTAATCCGTTCATCATACAAATCATATAGTCGTTTTCTACTTTTATGTATACCAATGGTGGCCCAGTCACTGAAGGAAGTGATACTATTAACCGACAATGTCTTAGGAATGAAAGTGTTCTCAAATTGTGTGCAATACTTAATAAAAAAATCATTATATTGCTGATTAGGGGCATCATTAGTTGACAATAGTGGTAATTTACTCAGAATTTTAGTTTTAAATGTTTCCAAACGCTTAGTCGTTTTTGGGTTGACACTGGTGTAACATCTGTATAAATGTTATCCAGACATGTGGCACTAGTGAGGGTTATTCTAGTGGGCTCTAAAAATTGGTGAGCAAGATTGTATGACTGAAACAAACTTATAATTTTAGTACTTAAACCCGAATTTTCTAATAGATTAACATTAATATCACCACAAGTGATGACAGACTTATTCGCATTACAGATTTTGTGCAACACATCATTCATAACCTTTTCAAAACAATCATACAATCCTGAAGGAGGTCTGTACACACGTAATATAATGAACTGCTCCAATTCTACACAGGCTATTTGCCTCCTATAAGGGTTTTGTTTTTTATTCGGACGTACGGAACCCAATACACACTCACATGAACTCACTCATGAACCAATGAAAAAAGAGTACGTAAACGTTTCATAGGTTAAAGATGGGCATAAAAAAGTACGTAAGGAACCTTACATTTCGTCAAAAATCCAAATCAAAAAAAGTATAAAATAAAACTACAGGCTTACCCACTCCCTGGTGGGCACTGCCTCCTTATTACTTCATCATTCGGTCATTAATAGAATAAATTAATTCCTGCCTAATAGGTAACTACCTGGAGATTTGCCTCTAGCTGATCATCCTGAAGTAAATATCTATACAGAATGGTCCAAATAGTGACGCCATAAAAAAAAATATTATTGCTCATGCCCAGGGGTATCCGAAAATACCCCATGTAGGTATGTTACGCGAATCTAAATAGTTTTCGAATTATATATTTTTTAATTTCTTGAAAGTTTTGAAAGAAAGAAGAAATTTTGATCGAACAGGAAGAATTTACGTTCGAGTGATCCAGAGTCATTGTGCAAGCCTACAATCGGCATAGGTTTTTGAAATGATTTAGGAACCAGGTAGTAGGTACCTATTTAAAAAATATATATTTGAAGTAGAAATTCCTAAAACCTTGATGATTATTATTTTATATCTGAAAGAATATTCTATAACAATGAAAATTGTAAAAAAAGAATGTGTAAAACTAAAGATAGTTTGTTTACCCATAAAATAAAAAAAAAAGTTATAACTCGAAAACTATCAAGAATCGCAGAACATGCATACATGGGGTATTTTCGGATACCCTTGGGCATGAGGAATCATTTTTTCTTTATGACGTCACTTTTTTGACCATTCTGTATACTTACTTTGTAAATTTTCAAGCAGAACGGACCTAGCGAAGTTTATAATCCGCCCTTACCAAATACCTGTGCAACTAAACATTAAATTACTTACCTTTACCTACACTAACTTGAACTAAAGAAGTTTATCCAGAGTATATGTATATATTTATATCCTCTATAATAACTGTTTTAATAACGAAAATGATCTAATATTGCTCCTCAGTTCTAAAATAGGGTTATGTACCTAACATATCAGCATCACGCCTGCAAGTATTTTCCGAAGAGTACATACCTACATGTTAAGTCATTAACCGGGCAAAAATCCAGACTACCTACAGAGAAATTCCTACTGGAAAAAACCAATAACACTTGCCCGATCTAATGTCGTGAGGAAAGTCTTAAGTATGATGTCGATGGCTGTAAGAGTAGGGGAAGACCAAAGAAACGATGGACTGTGTGAAAGATGATATGGCTAGAAAGGGGGTGACTACCGAGATGACAACTGATGGAGAAGTATGGAAGAAAGCGACATGTTGCGCCGACCACAAATAAATTGGGATAAGGGCAGGAGAATGATGATGATGATGATGACTTGCCCGATCTAGGAATCGAACCCAGGACCTCACGCTCAGCAATCGCGCGTGCAAACACTATAATATGACTATCGACGTGGAATCGGGGTAACAAATTAGGTATCAATGGTTGCAAACTCCTGGGAGTTTTACCTATTCCACAGCGCACCTTAATTTTTGGGGCAGACGTTTTATTGTTCCTACAAATAATATAAACTCCTAATATGTACAGTTCTACTTAAAGTTGTGTTCATAACAATTTATTATATTCACTACATAAAATATAAATAAACGTATAACAACTCATATAACTTTTAAAATATAATTAATTATTTTTAAATAAGGTCTTGATCGTTGATAAATAATTCTATGACAAGTAATGACAACTGACAAAAACGTTTACAGGCATCAACTAAACGTTTTTTGACAGGTGGAGAAAGGTTATTTTTCGTGAAATCGTAATTCAAATTGTTTTTTTGGAAATTTCAAAGAAAAGAAGCCTTAATTTTCGCCTCTGCAACGCCGAACAGTAATAAATAAACAGAATTCTACTATCAAATACCTTTGAACTGCTTTATCCGAGTCCCGAAAAGGTGAGCACCGAAATAGTTTCTTTTTGGTTATCTCTACACAGTTTTCAATTATTTAACACTTATTTATTCTAACAAAACGAATAAAATTAACTGAACTACAAATAAAGCCATTTTCCTATCTATCTCAGTATCACGAATACTGTTATTGTCAAGTATTGATTTCTCCATGACAACGGTATTTCTTCATTAATTGATGTAATTTTTTTTAAGTGGCCAGTATTATCGAGTTTGGATAGGTTTTATTTTGTTTCGTTTTTATGACAGTAGCTATCATTTTTAAGTCTTTTAATACAATTTTCTAGGTTACAATTTGATAAATGAAGTTAAAAGTACAATCATATTCAAAGGTAAATCGCGCTATTGTGAAGCATTCAATTACTAATCCAAACACAATAACACTGCTACAATAGGCTTGTATATATACAGCATTTGACCTTCATTGTTTAAACACTGTATCTGTCTTGCTCAGATAAACTGAGATGATGTCATACTGTATTGTATACTTGTAGAGGTACCACACATTACCACAACTGTTGTGGTTGTGAACTGGTAAAGTAAAGGATCATTGAGCATCACCGAGCAATTTGTATTTAATATTCTCATTTTTTAATACAGTTCATCCACTGGACTTTAAATCTGCTTTGAAATTTGATTTTGTGTGAGTTGTATTTTAAGTTTATAAAATACTAAGTGTTCATTTTGTTGGCTTTATCAATATATATGTTCATGACTTACTGCTAAAAAGTGCTTGTATAAAAAAAAGCTTTGTTTTCAGTGTTTCCTAATTATTCTTCTCTATAAGAAATACTTGGGTCTGCATATTTAATAACAAACTCTTATTTCTCTTACAGATGATCTTCCAGTTGGTGCGTCGGTTCCACGCAGGTCCTGTGTGCAGGGCAGCTGAATCCTCCCTGCTTGCTAAACTCAGGAAGAAAACAGGCTACACCATTGCTAACTGCAAGAAAGCACTAGAAATGCATAACAATGATACTGATAAGGTATGCCTTGATTGAACCATTGTCAACTACTTTTACATATGAAACTAAGCCTAGCTTTTTATTTCTCAAATTTTAAAGAATGCAGAAAGTACAGAATGCCACCTGCTAGAATACTTACATACTCCTTTTGCTTTGTTTATGTTCATATATCTCGTCATACATGCATGCCTATTGCAAGTATTTTTTGAAGAACATCAACAATAAGTCGCTCACCAATAAATCACTATATGTCGGTCTAGGGCGTCCCATCCCTGTGTTTCCACTCACATCTGCCTTGTAAATAACTTTAGTTATAGTTTGACCGGTACTGCTGTACCGCGCCTAAGTTAGGTGCGCGCCGAGACGGGGGAGCAGTGCAAGCCGCCCATTCGTCAACGCTCACGGCACCCCGCCCCCGCCTCGCCGCGCATTCCTAATGCGCGGTACAGCGGTATCAGGCAAACAATAGTCGCAACTTTTAAATTATTGATAATTCTGTTTATATAATTGCAGGCTGAATCATGGTTAAATGACCAAGCTCAAGCAATGGGTTGGGCCAAGGCCACCAAGCTTGCTGGCCGCGCAGCCCTGCAGGGCCTTGTTGCAGTGAGGTTTGATAAGAATCATGGAGCCCTCGTGGAGCTCAACTGTGAAACCGACTTTGTTGCCAAGAATGACAAGTTCCATAAAATGATTGAAGATGCCACTCTAGCGTGCTTTAAGTTTGCTCACACTCATATGCAAGCTAAAGGACCTATTACAAAGGTATAACTTGTAATCATAATAATTAGAAGTTAGCTCAGTCTACATTGTTAATTTAATGTTCTCTATAGAACTCTTGTACTAAAATGTACCATATACCGCGTGTACATGGTATATTTTCAAGATGTCCAAAATCCTTGATGAAATCTGAAAACCATAAATGTGTATGCTCTGTGTTAGTGTCAGATCTGTGCTGATCAGGTCACATTTGCATGTGGTGTTCAGCACCAGCTAATGAGTTACACTAATTTAATACAACTTTGGCCAGTGGTCAAAAAAATTCATCCATATATTTCTTTAAAAAAACTTTCATGTGCATCATAATAAAATTATAATATGGCCATTCTGTTATGGCTAAATTGCACACTGTGGTTACCTCTTATTTAGGTACCCAAATAACTAACAGAATCAGGTGGGTGTCTAAATGATGTTTGTTTTACAGATTCAATTGATAATTGGCTGTTGTCAATTTATCCACAAATTAATTTGTTGCCTTAGACAGTTTCAATTGTGTGAACTCCCCCATAAGCGTCTATATTCTCGCCTTGTATAAAAAGCCAGCAGTGTAAAATACCCCTTACACCATTTTTTATATATTTTATTTATTTTTCCAGATGGAATTAGACAGCGAACAATTAGCCAATCTGTCCACAGAAAGCGGCAAGAAGTTATCAGAGGTACTAGCTTTATTCATTGGATCTGTTGGTGAAAACGCGGTATTGAGAAGAGCTGAATGTTGGAAGTCAAACAATAAAGACGTCAAAATTGCTGGCTATACCCATCCTGCGCCTGCGAAGCCAGCGGAATATTCTGCAGGAAAATATGGAGCTCTACTCGCATATAAACAAGCTGACGACACTGAAGATGTTGGAAGGCAGCTCTGCCAGCACATAGTAGGCATGGGCCCTAAAAAGATCGGCAACAAAGAGAAGGACCAGCCTGCCAAAGACGCCGATGACGAAACCTGTCTTATTTACCAAGAATACTTACTGGACCCTTCCTATACAGTCGAGGAAGTAATGGAGCAACATAAAGTTGAGGTCATTGATTACATAAGATTCTCATGTGGAGAAGTAATTGAAGCGAATATGCCTGGCGTGGAGAAGCAACCATTAGATACAGTCCAAACCTTACAATAAAATGTTGTTACAGCTATGCAGTGGTACACCCAGTTAAAGTAGTTATATAATTTCATAATTTGTTATGTAATAACGAAAATCCATGCTTAGTTCATATTTATTTTGTATTATTAAGAAATAAAAGCTTAAATATTATTACTCTTTAAATTTCATGTATTATAAAAACATAGTTGATAAAGTTTAATCATTACAAAAAAATTAAATACACTAATATCATTTTTTATATGAATCGGCGTGAATTACATTCTTCATCTTGGCTTTTCCCTTCCAGAGGAACATTCGGCAGTCTTTTTTCCAAAACATAGCAATTTGGCATGGTTCGAAACAGTAGCCATGGTAGCTCAGTACCTCTGGGGAGACGACGTGGAGCGCCAGTGTGATCTGCTCTCTCGTCCTGAAGGGGCCCGTGGTGGCCGGCCGCAGCAGGCATCCACACGGACAAACTGTCGCTATCTTCGGCGCCGACATAACATTCATTCTGTTGCATAAATTGATTCTTTGAAAATTGCCACATAACCTGAGCTCCTCGACGGCTCCGGTGAAAGATTGCGTGGCACGCAGAGCGAGAGGCCTCGCATTTTGGTTTTCTGGATTATTTCTGAAACCAACGGTGGATAAAGATTTTTTTGTGATATTCGGACTATCTTCCGGGCTCCTATCTTCGAACTCGCTCTCTTTATCAGAATTATCATCTGTGTACATGATTGCTATAATTTACGTTTTTTACGAATTTGAAATGACAGTTTCCGTCGTTTGTTTCCCGCCTCGGATGACATTAGCTCGGAAACGGTGATCCAAAGACAAAAATACGAAAGTTTTGATCAAAAAGTTAGTATTGACCCTGGTGCCACCAAACACATAGTACCTACTTTTTGCAGTCATCACACAAGAAATAAAGTAAATAATTAAAAATAGGTCACTTTATAAACATTCTACCGCGTCGAATCGATCAGTGATCGCATTATGTACCGCTCGTGCTGCTGTAGGTAGGTTACACAGACATAACGGTAACTGAATCGAGGACAACTACTTACGATGCTGCAAAACGTATTTCAGTACCTAACCAAAGCAAACCAATGTTTACCCAACTCGAAGACCTAATCTTTAATATAAATAAGTACCTACCTATTTTTAGGTTCCGTACCTAAAGGGTAAAACTGGACACTATTACTAAGACTGCTGTCCGTCTGTCTGTCTGTCCGTCTGTCATCAGGCTGTATCTCATGAATCATGATAGTTAGACAGTTGAAATTTTCACAGATGATGTATTTCTGTTGCCGCTATAACAACAAATACTAAAAAACTGAATAAAATAAATATTTAAGGGGGCTCCCATACAACAGACATGATTTTTTTGCCGTTTTTATAGATAATGGTACGGAACCCTTCGTGCGCGAGTCCGAAATTCACTTGGTCACTTTTTATTTAATCCTAAATCTCCCTTTTCAGTTTTTATCCTTGATACCGTCCTACTATGTCTGTTCTAATGTTACAGTTAATTCTCCAAGAAAACAATTGAAGACATAAAGAACTGGACTACTTACAGATCTTCAGTAGACTAGGTGGGTGGTAGATATTGGCGCCGATTCCCTTGTTCACAAACTGAACTAAATTTAAGTTCAGTGCATCTTTTTCTTTCTATTTCAATAAGAAAAGGACAGAAGATGCATTTTAATTTAGTCCTGTCAAATTAATCAGCGGTTGACGTAAATCGACGTAATTTTAGTAGGCAAGTTTTTAATCACTTTAATTTGACATGACTAAACTAAAATTTATCTTCTGTCCTCTTCTTAATGAAATACAAAGAAAAAGATGCACTAACTTAAATTTAGTTTAGTTTGTGAACAAGGGAATCGGTACCATCAAGTACCCGTTCTAATTAAACCACAGAGCATCACTGATTGATCTTTGACACTGGGTAGGTACGGCAATGAATGGGTAACCTCGGCGTCCTACTGTCCTACACCGGTAGGTACCTGCAAAACATGTAGAGATAAGTAGGTAGCCATAACAAATTACAATTCTATGTTTACCAACAAGGGATTATTGAGCAAATAACAAATGAAAGTGAATGCGGAATTAATGTCAAAATGAACAAAGTGCGCGTCCGAGCGTGCATCCTGTCCTGTGTGGCAGATTGCCAAGCTTTACTATGGCGAATCATCCCACCACACCGTGTGCAATGTTTATGTTGGTCAGTCAGTACACATCTCCGCTCCGGTATGGCTTGACGGACAACGTAACTGATAGCTATCAAGCCGTTCCATACTCGTATTCATTTTAAATGAGAAAGTGAGATAAACTGCAATTACACCGTTAATGGACGAATATCAGGTGGTGCATTTAAATTCTTTACGTATTTAATTTTTTTAATTATTGTATCATGCATGGATTAGTAGATACATTTCTAGAATTATATCGGTATTTAATTTATTGGGTATTAGGCCTGATGTCTATCCCTAATTAGGTGTTTAAAACCATAAGACGCACCTAATAACATTTAATAAATAGGTAGCAATTAGGATAAAAGATCATAGAAAATACCTTCAGGTAACTAACTCAATCAATCTGCCTAGCCTTTTCCCAACTATATTACCACCACCACCAGCTGAATACCAGTATTTTACATGGAGCGACTGCCTATCTGACCTCCACAACCCAGTACCTGGGTAATACGATACCTACCCCTTGGTAAGACTGGTTTTCGGGCTACTGACGGCTCCTAACTGCTGACAAAGATACCTTCAGGTAACTAAATACTTGTCTTAAATCGCTAGGTACCTTTCATTGAACTATTAAGATGATAGGCGAGGTAGGTAGTTATGTAGCTTTCGTAGGTCTATACTCTGATTTTTAATTGTGACTAAAGTGACATTTGGTGTCGACTTAAAAATAGCCTACAGTAAATAATCTAGTTACCGAGTGACTCTCACCAAAGACCTCTGAATCTTTCTCTGCAGGAGGACCTGCACTGTTGTCGTGTTGTCTCTAATATAAATTATATATCGTGTTGTTAAAAAAAAAGGTCGAACACAGCTGTCAATTTGGTCTAGCAAATAAAAAACCTGAGTTTAGATGTTTTTACTTGTTGGTCTATACCAAATTATGATCTATACCAAATTAATATCGATGAGTAAACTTTATCCACCAAAGTACCTACCTACATTTTAATCTGATTCGAGGAATTATTAAACGCTGTATCGGTAATGTTACAACAAACAGTGTTGGTTCCGCTACGTCAATTTTTCGCTGTTCTAATTGAGTTGTTAAGAGCTGCCGATAACTAGCGATGAAAACGCGATAGTCACCACCGCCACATATCAATCTGAACAAGTTGCCGCCCAGACTTTCGCGGGAATTAATTCATTCCTCTCGAAGTTTTATTAAAATATGTAAGTGCAAGAAGCGTGAAAAAATTTTCTTTTTGTGGTTCGCTCGACCGTCGTCCGAGAGCGGTTGGTTAGTCAGTGAGGAGTGCATAAACGTCGCGGTCGTCTGCGCGTGTCCTACTGCGTCTATAATCCATAGTGCCGATACGCGGGTGCCAGCTGCGGTGAACTTGTTGTTATGGAACCAGGCCGCTCCTGAACATCCACAGGAAAATGCACATCTTGGAGATTGGTGCAGATCAAGTAATTACGTGATTTTTGTATACAAACAGTGAAACAAAACTGAAAGTGTCCAAGTGTGTTCTTCAACTTTGAATGCGAAGTCATTAACTGACATAACGCATTTAATTGTTATGATGCATTATCTTAGGCAAATGAATGAGCGCCAATTATTAGATAATAATACTTATTCAATTAAATTCATTAAGTGGCTACATTTGACTGACAAAATGTATTATCTAAATGTCAAGAGACAGTTTCATAAAACAACTACCTGCTTTTAACACGTTTCCTAATATTGTCGTACCTACTTTCATTTATTTGTAAATATAAGTAAAGTTCGTTTTATAATCCGTAAATAGTAATTTGACATTTCAAATCTTTGTTGTTTGTTTTTTTAATTTGGAGTTTTAAACATGCACGCATGCATGCATGCATGCATGTGCATGTTTATCTACAGTACCTACAGCTGATCTCGCGTTGTATTAGGATTTCCGTACAACGAGAGGTCATAAGCTTACACTGGAAATGTATACTTAGCTTGATATGTAGCCGTGTGTCTATGTACAGTCAGCGTCAAAACTATCGGGACAAACCGACTGTTCAAAATGATCTCAACAACTAAGAAAATTAAACTTTATCTCGATGTGATAAAACTGTTGTCAGAATGACAGTTGTCGTGTACTTTCTTCATTTTGAAACAGTTCTTGTGTCATTGAGTTAATATTTAATTTTCATAGTAGTTTAGATCATTTTGAACAGTCTGTTCGTCCCGATATTATTGACGCTGACTGTACCTACCTACTAGGTATATAAGGTGGCACTTGAATTGTAGGTAGGTATAGGTAAAGTAGGCTTTAGGTACCCACAATTTAAGTAAAAGTGCATTTTATTATCAGATAAAATATGTCGTATCGCCATAATCGCACACTCGGCGCGTTTCTAATTAAGCGCTTTGTATATCTTTACGCACTATTTCCCTTGTGGAGAGAGCAGAACAACATACAATATCGATGTTACGTTACGGGTTTAACATTATTTCAAACCCGAGATTACTTTGGCTAATGCACTTAAAAGCTAATCAGAGTAAAATACTTTGGACCTCTCCTAGCAGTCTGAAACAGATAAGTACATGTCTGCCAAACGACCGGCACGGGAATCGAAACCGCGTCCTTTAACGCAAAATCTAAGCCCACTTGCCCAACTGAATTAGGTGGGTGATGACACCTTAGACCCAACTTCTAATTGATTTTGTATTGAACCACCATAACTAACAGATTTTAGCCATCACAGAGATTTGCATCACTTTTGTTATTGTTTTAGTTTTATAAACAGATAAGAAAGAATTTGCTTAAGCAATTATTACTCATGTTGTAATCAGGGGGGTCATCAAACCATCACCTCTTATAGCAGTATTATTTCAATATTACTTAGCGTGAGAAAGAGATGGAGCTATAAGTCCTGTATAGCTCCATCACTTTCCCACTGTGAAGTAATATTATAATAATACTGCTTTATGAGGTGATGGTTACCCCCAGTCAAATTGAGAGACTATTTAAAAAAAAGTTGTAATTAGAATTAGGCACGATATTTACATTGATAATCAACGCCTTCGCGGTTGAGCTATGCCACTTTAGACTTCTTGACAAAAGTCGAATTAATTCACTGAAGTAATCTGACATGTGCTAGCTGTCACTTTGTGTAATAAAATTGTCATATCTAATGTATTCCAACACTTACACGCATTATTATAGGTAAGTAAATTTATTTTATACTTATTTATATCGATTGAACTAAACGATCACCATTAGGTATCACCGATCGATGAACTAAACGATCACCTACAATAAATATAACCATTTTATTACCTACACAAAGTGACACGTCACGGAGGTAACCATCACCTCTTATAGCAGTATTATTTCAATATTACTTCAGCGTGAGAAAGAGATGGAGCTATAAGTCCTGTATAGCTCCATCACTTTCTCACTGTGAAGTAATGTTATAATAATACTGCTATAAGAGGTGATGGTTACCCCCCAGATTACTCTAGTGAATGAATAATTCGACTTTATGAGGCATTATTCCATTGCAACTCCTTACTGGACGGACATTAGGACTCCTCACTAAACAGTCCACTTTGTTATCGATTTTTTTTCTTTAATGGCCAATAACAATTGTTTCACTGAACTACAATTTTAAATAATGTTTTAATTCGACTTTATAGATACACAGGCAGTCTGTTGGTCAAAGTTATTGACAACAACAGATAGAACACACCGGTTACCAAAAACATTGCACCCACAACACTCAATCTCATTGTGCATAAGTAAATATGAAACCAGGCCATTATAATATTAAAAAAGGCATGTATCGACAAACTAATCTGATTTAGGGTTTTAAAAATAATAAAAATGGGTAACAAAAATAATAGGTGAAGTAGCATTTTAAATATAAAGAAGCAGCGTAATAATCAATTGTTGGCTTTGTTTTAATTTAAACTAGCATCGAGTTTTTGTTTTGGTATCTGGTCAGACTGGTCACCAACAACCGAGGGCCTCTGACGCTCGGCGGCCGCTGCCGCGGAACGCTCGCTCGGCTCGCTCGCCTTCGCGAGTTAGTGGTCACTGTTCTAACGTAACCTAACCCAAATGATTAATGTTACTTCATTGTAGCTGCCAACCTATTATTTTTGCTACCCATTTTATTTTTTTTGGTAATTAATCAGCTCAGCACCTACAATAGTCATTATCATGGAAATTACGTATCTAATGCCTTTTACAAGTAGGTTACACCAACTAACGTTAGTGACCACACCCAGGTCTATTGTCGGTTGTCGGACGACCCACAATCCGCTAACAGTAGTCATTTGTCTGACTTTATCCGTATCTGTCCTTGAGACGCTCCTACAATCTGCCCTACCCCTTATTATTGCCTATCAAAATAAAGGGTTTCCGTAATTTCAGTCGTTGGTCACGCCATTATTTAGCGAAACAATGGGCGAGACTGGATTGTAGGTATGGTCGCGGTTCTGATTTCTAGATCTGAAAGAAACAATGGTGGTTTCATTCTCAGCTGTAGTTCAGAACTTTGTGCTAGATCTTTGTTCCACACTTCCACACTTAGATACTGTACAATACCAGCTCCAAGTAGGAAGGCAGACTTAAATAACTATAGGTGGTTAAAGGTAAGTAAAGTCTGTTTTTTAATCTCGGAGACTAATTTGACAGGTGCAAATGTCAAACTCCATATTGAAAAACCAAACAACAATAATTTGAAATGTCAAATTAGTCTCTGAGATTAAAAAACGAACTTTAGGAACATTTTAACTTAAGGCTCGTGCAGACTGGGGTGATATCGCGGGCGCGACAGGCATATTGCTGCCTGTCGCGCCCGTGATATATCGCGCTAGTCTGTACGAGCCTTTAATTAATAACATGGTCAATTTAATTACAATACTTTGTTTTGATTTTAGAATGTGAGTACCTAATTAGGTAACCACTAATCGATACTACGTATTTATTTTCATGGTGAACACAGGATGGAGATGAGAGCGGCAGCGCACGCGCCGCTGAAGCAGCATTTCGCACGGTGCCGCGAGACCACACCACATTCCTCGTGTGGAGAATTACGGTAAGTCAATCGATATACCATAACTATCTGTCGGGTTCCGGGAAGGAACTAAAGGGTCACCGAGGCCCCTGGCAACACAGGCAACGGAAGGAATACGAGTGGGTTTTAGTCAGTAAGAGTCAGACACACCCTCCCGCTCCGCCCAGAGCGGGAGAAGCTATTTGATGATTTCCCACCAAAAAACAAATACCATAACTATCTTTAATACACAAGAATACTTACAGGGTGTCAAGTTAAACTCAATAACTCAATTTTTTATACTGCATGTTGACATAATTTATTATTGTATGCCTACTAGGCAGGACATAATGGATCTGTAATTGACCTAACATCTCTATGTATAACCTATGCCCACAATAAAAAGATTTGATTTGATTTGAAATGAGGGACATCCTTTTTAAAAAAATCTTCTGTTCTAAATTTTCCGTTCTACATCGCGTAGGTGGTCACTTTGTAGGGAAAATCGGTTTTTTTTTTCATATTGCGTTGGTCCTATAGTAAAAGCTTTTCATTTTCATGAGTACCACACTCCCTTAAAGTATGTCCCTCGTTCAACATAACACCCTGTATAATAAGTACACAGGTACCTACATAAACATCCAATTCTCACCTATTAACCAGTTTAATTTGTATGTTACTGTTCCGCTTTCAGCCTGTCTAGGTGTAACTAACTGAAATTGTTGTAGTTAAAAATACAGATTTGATATTACATAATATTATGTAAATCTTTCTAACAAACTCGTCCTTGAACAAACTCGAGTTCGTGTGCCCCACGAAAAGTGACCGTCACGTTTTTCACCAAGCAACACTGAACTTAAATTGACCTATCACGCGAAACGCTCACATTCAATTACATTTGATAGATACAGAATTACAGATACATACCTACACGCTATAGCCTTTGCAGATACATATAACAAACTTCGCTTTCACTGGCGAAGACAAAAGTCTTGACTTGAGTCATCATCTCGTGCTGTATGTGAGTTTGCTGTCACTCTGAATGTTGCAGTTATGTATTGCTAATTATGACTGATGATGTTCTAAAGTCGATTTATTCATTCACTTGAGTGATCTGACATTCTGACGCATACGTCAACAAAAATTGTCAAAAAGATGGTCACTAGAGTAATCTGACATTCTGACGCATACGTCAACAAAAATTGTCAAAAAGATGGTCACTAGAGTAATCTGACATTCTGACGCATACGTCAACAAAAATTGTCAAAAAGATGGTCACTTGAGTAATCTGACATTCTGACGCATACGTCAGAATGTCAGATTACTCTAGTGACCACCTTTTTGACATTTTTTTTACCATAGTAGCTGTAACTTTGTGTAATAAGTTTAGTTTACTCGATTTATTTAAGTGTAAAATAAAAATTGTAAAAGTCTAGAATACAATAAATATGACCATGTTTTACACAAAGTGATAGCTACCACAAGTCAGATTACTCAGTGAATAAATAATACGACTTTACAAATTTTAATTGTCGATTGATGGTCAGCGTGTGCACATCTAAAGTATCTAGCTACCTGCTGGTACCTCCCTATCCCCATAAATTACCTAACGCAATCAAAAGCAGTGGAGAGCTGGCGGAGATCTATCGAGCCTGCATGGCACTCAGGTACATACCCCTCGCGTGGCGCGAGGTGAAAGTCATTTTCATACCCAAACCTGGCAAAACCGACTATACACAACCCAAAGCTTATAGGCCTATAAGCCTCACATCCTTTCTACTGAACCCTCGAGAGACTTTGCGATAGACACATTCGAGACGGACGACTTCGAGCCAAACCCCTTCATAAACAACGGCATGCGTACACCACAGGCAGATCAACAGAATCCGCGCTGCACAGCGTGGTTTCCAAAATTGAATGCGCAGTGGATCACAAATGCTCAGCACTGGCCGCCTTCATTGACATCGAGGGGCACCCTCGCCGCTGGCCGCCTTCACTCAGCACTGGCCGCCTTCATTCTGACGCATACGTCAACAAAAATTGTCAAAAAGATGGTCACTTGAGTAATCTGACATTCTGACGCATACGTCAGAATGTCAGATTACTCTAGTGACCACCTTTTTGACATTTTTTTTTACCATAGTAGCTGTAACTTTGTGTAATAAGTTTAGTTTACTCGATTTATTTAAGTGTAAAATAAAAATTGTAAAAGTCTAGAATACAATAAATATGACCATGTTTTACACAAAGTGATAGCTACCACAAGTCAGATTACTCAGTGAATAAATAATACGACTTTACAAATTTTAATTGTCGATTGATGGTCAGCGTGTGCACATCTAAAGTATCTAGCTACCTGCTGGTACCTCCCTATCCCCATAAATTACCTAACGCAATCAAAAGCAGTGGAGAGCTGGCGGAGATCTATCGAGCCTGCATGGCACTCAGGTACATACCCCTCGCGTGGCGCGAGGTGAAAGTCATTTTCATACCCAAACCTGGCAAAACCGACTATACACAACCCAAAGCTTATAGGCCTATAAGCCTCACATCCTTTCTACTGAACCCTCGAGAGACTTTGCGATAGACACATTCGAGACGGACGACTTCGAGCCAAACCCCTTCATAAACAACGGCATGCGTACACCACAGGCAGATCAACAGAATCCGCGCTGCACAGCGTGGTTTCCAAAATTGAATGCGCAGTGGATCACAAATGCTCAGCACTGGCCGCCTTCATTGACATCGAGGGGCACCCTCGCCGCTGGCCGCCTTCGCTCAGCACTGGCCGCCTTCATTCTGACGCATACGTCAACAAAAATTGTCAAAAAGATGGTCACTTGAGTAATCTGACATTCTGACGCATACGTCAGAATGTCAGATTACTCTAGTGACCACCTTTTTGACATTTTTTTTTACCATAGTAGCTGTAACTTTGTGTAATAAGTTTAGTTTACTCGATTTATTTAAGTGTAAAATAAAAATTGTAAAAGTCTAGAATACAATAAATATGACCATGTTTTACACAAAGTGATAGCTACCACAAGTCAGATTACTCAGTGAATAAATAATACGACTTTACAAATTTTAATTGTCGATTGATGGTCAGCGTGTGCACATCTAAAGTATCTAGCTACCTGCTGGTACCTCCCTATCCCCATAAATTACCTAACGCAATCAAAAGCAGTGGAGAGCTGGCGGAGATCTATCGAGCCTGCATGGCACTCAGGTACATACCCCTCGCGTGGCGCGAGGTGAAAGTCATTTTCATACCCAAACCTGGCAAAACCGACTATACACAACCCAAAGCTTATAGGCCTATAAGCCTCACATCCTTTCTACTGAACCCTCGAGAGACTTTGCGATAGACACATTCGAGACGGACGACTTCGAGCCAAACCCCTTCATAAACAACGGCATGCGTACACCACAGGCAGATCAACAGAATCCGCGCTGCACAGCGTGGTTTCCAAAATTGAATGCGCAGTGGATCACAAATGCTCAGCACTGGCCGCCTTCATTGACATCGAGGGTGCCTTTGACAAAACAATGTTCAATAGCATCAACACGGCCCTTGATAGACATAGCATAGACTCGACTATAAGTGACTGGATCTCAAATATGCTTAAACTGAGAGCGGTACAAGTCACAGTGAACGACACTACCAGGGCCATAGTGGCGAAGGGCTGCCCATAAGGTGGTGAGGTTTACTGATAGTTGGTGCAATATGCACCAACTATCAGTAAACCCTAAAAAACCGCATTGGTTCTTTTCACAAAGAAGAGGAAATTGCCACTATTACAGCTACCACGATTCTTTGGAACCACCCTAAGCCTATCAACTGAAACCAAATACTTGGGCATCTTCTTGGACAAACAATTGAATCGGGCAAAACACACCAACTACATCATCACAAAAGCCAGCATATCTCTGTGGCAGTGCAAAAGACTGCTCGGCAGGAACTGGGGAATTAACCCCAAGATTACCCACTGGCTATTCACCACGGTCATCCGGCCAACTATCACATATGGCTCACTAGTCTGGTGGCCCAGGACAGACCATAGCACAGCCCAAAAATATCTCGAAAAACTACAACGATTTGCTTGTGTAGCAATCACGAGCTGTACGAGAACCACGCCCACTGCTGCCCTACAGGCAATGCTTGGGCTGCCGCCTCTGCATCTCATTGTACGAGAGAAGGCGGCCCTGGCTGCCTTTAGGCTTAGCATAATAGGAACTCTGAGCAAAGACTCCAGAGTCAAGCACATACGAATAAGGGAGGATGTGATCAAACGACGACCAATGATGGCATCACCCTGCAACAGAGCCCCTAAACTATGCTGCTTCCAAAAGCACTACAACATAGTACTCACAGAGGAACGGTGTGACTATTCAGGCCCGAATGAGGTAAGAGTATACACCGATGGTTCAAAGACTAACTCCGGAACCGGAGCCGGCGTCTTCTCACACGACCTTAACATAAACATATCCAGCCCGCTGGGAATGTTCAACCGTCTACCAGGCAGAGTGTGTGGGCATCATACAAGCGGCGTATGCCATAGAAGCCAGCAGAGTCACGGATACTCATATACGTATACTCTCCGACAGCGCGTCAGCTCTCCAATCCTTAGAAAGGAAACACAGCACTTCGAGACTAACACAAGAATATCACTACGCGCTAGAACGCTTAACAGTGCAATGGATAAAAGGACACAGCGGATCGCTGGGTAACGACGCAGCTGACGAACTAGCCAGGAGAGCATCCGTCAGTCTGCGGACCGGAACCGATCGTACCCATCCCCTTCAACCAACTACGCAAGTGGCTACAGGAGCTCGCCCACACACAAGCGGAGAACTGGTGGTCCTCGGCACCTGGGTGCAGACAGTCCAAGGAGGCTATGCGATCCTTGGATAGTAAGTTAACCAGGCGCTTATTACGCCTGGACAGGACAGGCCTGCGCCTGCTGACAGGGACCATCACGGGCCTCTGCTCACTAAACAAACACTTTTACACAATAGGCATAACAGACAGCCCCCTGTGCAGGGCTTGCATGGAAGCAGAGGAAACCGCTGCGCAATTGCGCATGTGCTCTTCGATTGCACAGGCGTCACCCATATCAGAACAAAAACCCTCGGGGCACCCAGAACCTACACAGAGATTTTAAACAGACTAGGAGATGTGATCAACTTGTGGAGGGAGGTGGGCTGGTTGGAATAACCACCAAACGGCCGCCATGGCCCACGCACAATGGTTCACCTGAAGGACTAAGTGCGGAAACCAAACCCTCTAACATAGAACATAGCAGTGGAGAGCAGTGGTGGCCCAGATGTAACGGACCCGACTTACGATTTGTATGTCGTGGGTACGAACCCAAGAAGGCACATTTCATTGTGTAAACAATTTCGTCACCACTGCTTTCAAAACGGTGAAGGAAAACATCGTGAGGAAACCGGCATGTCCTAGAACCAAAAATTCGAAGACATTTGACATCTACTAACCCGCACTGGGCCCGCGTGATAGATTACAGCCCAATCCCTCTCGATGAGAGGAGGTCTGTGTCCCAGCTGCAGCAGTGGGAACATTATAGGCTGATTTAAGCAATCAAAAGCAAAATTAATTAATTAATTTTATTTATTTAAATTAGGCTGAGAATCAGCACTTCGAACGTCAAATGAACACTTACCTTCTTTCCCACAAAATATTTTTTATCAATATCTGAGTTATGCAAATCAAAAGGTGTCCTAAAATCCCGTAGGTAGGTAAATGCAACTCATTGTAGATTGACCTAATTGTTTAAAATAGTAGATCTAAGAGTTTCAAGTACACTTCAAGTTAAATCACATTATAGAACAATTATGTGCAAAATGCAGATCTGTTAAATTAACTGTCAACCGAAACTTAATTTACTTACCTTCACATAAAGACAGAAAGTGACCCGAATCGATTCGTAAGTAGGTATCATCAAGAGGCATTAATATTATTTAGATACAATGTTCGTGCTATTTATGTCTCTAAATAACATTAACCATTGGGTAAATCAGTTTTCCTAGAATGGGGTATCTACCTATTGTGCGCAAAGCGTGACCACTCAGTCACACAACAATAACGTCGACATTAGAGTTATATTGTAGTTATATTCTCAAACGACTCTCATTTTTATTACTCTAATAAATAATTCTCTGTTGAGATATCTCTAGATCTTTGTTGCTTAGAAAATATAGATAAAATCCAAGTACTTAATACGTATTCTTAAAAGAAAATCACAATGATAAAAAAATATAATATGAACTGATATGTAATGAAACATTTTCGGTGTTTACCTTAACAATCTGTGTGATGTTGTGATCATTTCCTTAATTTACTAGAGCGTGTGAAAGGTCAACACGGTAAACTATGTTTTCTCACCAAACACATAACAATAACGATTGCAGCGAACTGGAAAATGTCGAAACTGTGATTTGTCTGTAAAGATTTGAAGATTACATGAGAACGAACTCTTTGCTCATTTCCAATTCTCACCTTTTACGTAACGAGTTCAATTATGAAGAATCAGATTCAAAGATAATTCAATCTATTGTCTTTTCGCGTGCAATGAAAGTTATTTAATTGTAGAAATATGAATGTTATATCGTGACAGAAAAGTTACAGCTATTACTTGCTAATAGCTCGATGATAATATGGGTATAATTAGTGCGCACGAAAGTATGTTCGCCGAACGTGCACCTATTTAATTAGAACCATCTTGTCTATAACAATTAAGAACTACTTACTTATATTTATATCTTTTGCGATTCCAACCGTACTAATCAATAAAAAAAAACCGGCCAAGTGCGTGTCGGACCACTATGCAGCCACAATGAAGGCTTCCGTAGTTGGGAAGTTGGTATGTTTTAATTTATCCCAAAAACAAACTTAACATTGTAGTTGAAAAACATGTTCTCCCTTAAATCGATATTGCCACAATCAATTCTCCAACTACAAATTTAAGTTGGTCGGCTATTACTCGTTAACTTGTAAAGCCCACTTAGCTCTGATAGTTTTCCTTTTAATTTAATAATAAGTATATGGACTACCGCCATGATTTTTTTCACATCTCCATAAACAACCATTTAGCCGGCAGGGGGGGCACACTTGACTAACAAAAATAAGCACTTTAATGTTAATATTACGCAAGCAGATCCTTTCATCGAAAAGTGGTGTTCACAGACCCGCAATATTTTTAAACGGCCTATCCATTTTTTTTCTCGACTTCCCCATGGTGTGGGGTATCGCCCCCACCATGGCGTAATCGAGAAAAAAAAATTTCATCCCCACATTACGTGCAACGGAGGCACCCAAAAAAAATTTTTTTTCAATATTTTATTTTAGCACTTTGTCGGCGTGATGCCAAATTACAGCTTTCTAGTACTAAGCGTCTCTGTGCTACAGTGGGGACAGACAGACACACAGACGGACATGGTGAAACTATAAGGGTTCCTTGTTTACTACTGAACCCTAAAGAGGTAGATTGAACATTTAAAATAGAATAGAAAATAATAGAATACTCTTTATTAGGTACACCATAAAAATTTCAGATATAAATGTTGAAATTTTACAAGGGGTGACACAATGGGCGGTCGTATCGTCTTATAATTTCAAAGATGTCTATTAGGACTTAATTATTTACGGAATTCTCGGTAAAGACGCGGTATGCATGCAATCTAGACAACTACTTAGTTAATTTGTTTTTAAGCAAACTACAGCAACGTATAACAATAATTTTCTTGAACACAAAGTGACAAGAGAAAGTATATTCAACATAACGATAAATTGCAGCGAGATGCATGTTTGAGGCATGGACGCTGCGCCGTGCGCGGGCGCACCACGCTAGTTAGCCGCGCGCAATGCGATGCAAACATTGGTCCAGCGATCATTTGCCATACATATTACCATTTATCATATAATATCCACTTTGTGTTGCATTTCATATCGGTAACAAAATTGAGTTTCTAGTAATCTGGCATAACCACAGCTACGTACTATTGCCGTCTTGATTAGACGTGACTTTCTACTATTAGTTACGAGTATATAGCTGAAGTAGGTTATGTGCGCTTAATTCACGCTAAGTCTCTTGTTCCCAATTCCCTAGAAGCCTGGAAAGTAATAACAGATTCATTATTAAGTTGATAAGTTTAGACATTCGTCTGTTTATTGTCAATCAATAGAATAGAAAGAGCGGTCCATAGATGCTTGTGCATGCACAGTACAGCGTTGTAGCGCGAGCATTACTGAAAGTAGCACTAGTCATCTACAAGACATCAAAAAAATATTAAACAGTTTATTTCGTGCCGATAAGATCGTAAACATAGAGACTATAAAAAACATGCCTGCAATCATCTTTTAAGATCATTTACTGCCAGATTTCTCGCGCTGTCAAATAAATCCTTAATAAGCAGCGGCAAGCAATTTATTTGTTCGTTCGTAGATGCACCTTTCGTGTTAACAATTTCATATAATTTCTCCAGTAAATTAATTAACTGGTGTGCTCCATAAAGATAAATAATGGCCGAGTACGAGACTTCCATTGTAACGGAAGACCAGTGTCGGCAGTCGACACAGATATTGTTGTCCAGCAGGGTTAGCCAAAACAATCCCGTGCAGAACATTAAATTAATATCATCACATTTATCATGTCGTGGGATTCTATAGCTGCCTTTGTAGAACTTGTCAGTCAAATTAATTACTACACATTAAAATATTAAGTACTCACTTTCTATTTTCTGCCACGGATTAAATATACTTAATAACTTTTAAGTCCTAGCTAATGTGGGAAAGTTTGCCTGACAGTCGTACTTTCTCACATCGCGTTAACAAAGCAACATGCAAATTCTGACAATACAACTCTTGAAATATCGTTATACCTATCGTTGCTGAATATACCTAGTGAATTTTAATGTGCAGTTCATGGTAACAATTCTAACCTAGGAATAGGAATTTCAAAGAATATTTCTTCCTTCGCACTATGTTAATAAATAGTGTGCCAGCCCTGAATGGACCATCAGTGAGCCGAGTGAGTCACACCACAAGTCAGTCCCGCTACACGGACGGAGGAACTGGGCCCGCCAGACCGCGACTGAACGATTTTCAACTTCACATTACAATACAAACAAAGATGGCTATCAGTCACGGAAATTGTTAGCATTGAAGAACTAAAAGGTAAAAAGGTAACTTCCAAGTAACTTCCAAGGTAACTTCCAAGTTCCTTACCTGGAACTTGGAAGTTAGACCTGGCCGCGATACTACCATTGTGGAAAACCGGAAATGATGGGCAAAAATGCTGCATGTATCGTTTGTTTTTGCTGTAATGAAAGCTTTGTGGTACTTGTCTGTACCGCAAAGGCTAAACCAATTTAGCAACAGACTAAATACTTTTTCAAGGACTTTGACCGCTGACACAAGTTACAGATGTTGTTGTATTGTTTCCGATGTTTTCTTGTATCACCATCGGTCTATATGTAGGTAGTCCACTGATGGACATAGGCCACTTGGCCACTCCCACACAGCTGGTACCAGCTACACCGCTAAAGTCGTCGCTCCATGTGCCTGAAAGCACCGTGACACCATATTATATAAAGTAAAAGCCAATTTAAGAGGCCGACAACACCTAAAGAGCCGTCACTGTCGGACTGCATAGAAAAGAAAGAGAAGCGTGATGACACAACGCTGGTAATTTATTGCAAAATATGAAGCACTTATCGATTTACAAAAAAGCTATAGATTGTATAAAAAAATAAAACACTATTATGCTAATATGTTGCTTGTAGAATAATCTGACAAAAAATCAGAATGATTTGATATATTAGTATGGTTTTTAATCGTTAAAAGAATTTTTTAGAGGTATCTTCGTTATTTTTGTCTATAGTATCAAATTAGTTATATTATGTTTTCAACAAACTAGCATATATCCGCCTAGAACATCATATATTTTTCTGATTTTGTTTACTGCAGTGGATCATATACTTTAAGGCATTATAAAACTTATAAAAGTTGCGTTTAGGTCCTGTAGTCCCCTTAATAGATACGTTTCCATAGTTTCTAATTCATTTACTAATTAGTATTTTTATGTTGCAATAAATAAGTTTTAAAGTTGTGAAATTAACCTTAAAGTGGAAAGCAAAATAATCATACAGAAACAGATAACTGAGTTACAAAGCTCCCGACTAATGATAAATTAATGCTTACTAGAAAGCAGAAATTATAACCTCACTCATCTTTAGTTGCTAAAAATGTGAAATTCCTACTCAATCTACCCAAGGAATAGTTAATTAATAAGGAGTTATTGGGATCCTAAACGATCCTGATCTAAGCCACGCCAAAAGCCATATTTCCTAATAAAAACACACAAACAGCAACACGCAGAGTATCAATGTTACCAGCCTCTGCAACATGTTTGCTCGACTGAACTAATTATCGCGCAATTCCGGCAGAATAATATCACCATACGCATAAAATTAATAAGCATATTATGCGGACAAACACTCGAAAGCGTATGCACAAAAAGCAGATCGCGTGTAATTAATAAACGTGGATTATCCTGTGTTTGGTGTCGTGATATAACGCCAGGGAGATACGCATTCACGTGCCGCCGTAATTGTACATCACTATGCACGAATGGTCAATGGCGGTCTATTGAGAGCCACGATCACCGCCGGCGGCGGCGACAATATAGTTTTTCACTCAATATCTACTTATAACAGCAATCAGCACATTTGAAATATCGTATTCGCTTCATGGAGCGTGACACATTTTGATTATGACATTCATGAATACCTACCATCTACTTAATATGGACAATTTATAATTGCACAATTTCCAACGAATTTAACACGCGTTACTAACTAGTGATTGACTAAATTATAGCACTCGATAATAACAGTTACGAAACATAGATGGCTATCTTTCATTGTTTATTTTTTTCTTGATAACGGTCGACGCCCGCGCAGTTAGTCAGCTATTCGGATCGAGATTAAAGCCAGAACTTAAAGGCTTCCGCAGACTGGAGCGATATCCGGGCGCGACAGGAATATTGCTGCCTGCGTGCAGTGTTTTATTGGTATAATGGCGTGTGCTAGCTAACATACGGCCAGTAATTTAAATTAAGTAGGTACTTTGCATACGATTTGTATAGATTCAAGTTTATGTAACTAAACAGACAGGTGTGCTGCTGGGGAGTTTGTTGCGCCACTTCTTCTTCCCAGCTAAAGCACTAGGAAGTGGTGAAGGGCGGGCGTTTTTGGGGGACTGTCTGTAATTTTGACGTTCAAAAATTGCTGATTCTCAGCCTAGTTTGAATAAATGACTTTTAATTATTTCGCGCCCGCGATATCGTGCTAGTCTGCACGAGCCTTAATGTAGGTGCTGATTTCTGTTTATTTTGTAAGTTAATGGCGCCAAGTCGAGTTAGAAATCACTGACATAGGTCAGTGATCTCTAACTCGACTTGACAGATAAAAATAAATTAGCAAATAAGCTATAGAGCTTATTTGCTAATTTATTTTTATCTGTATTAATTAACGTCGCCAAAATTAATACATTATATTTAAATATTTATAGTTATGACGAACAGTCCCCGCTATAGATAATATTTATGGTGATTGGGGCGAAGTGTGTAAATTGCTAGAATATGTATCGTGAGCACGAGACAATACGGAAGCTCGTTGTAATAAATCATTAGACAATATTATATTTATGTATTAGGATTTAAATATAAGTTTCGTTTTCAGGAATCGAACACGGAACTGTTGCCTCGCACACACTTCGGCACATTCTACGACGCTGAGGCTTACTTGGTGTACTCTTGTTCCCTGCCGGGACAGCCGGCTGGACCCGATGTCATTGTGAGTAACAGGACATAGACTAGATAATGCCCAGAGTCAGACATTTAAAATACCCAGCCCTGGGCGACTCATTACGACCAGTCTATAACAAGTCTGGGGCCTGGTATAGGTCGGTATTTACCACAGATCATATAATCTGTGGTATTTACAAAGGCTTCCCCGTGTAGGCTTTCTGGCTAAATTGGTTTGCCGCTAGGAGCCTCAGCCTCAGTTTATTTCCTTAGGCCTGGGGGGTAACCATCACCTCTTATAGCAGTATTATTTCAATATTACTTCAGCGTGAGAAAGAGATGGAGCTATAAGTCCTGTACAGCTCCATCACTTTCCCACTGTGAAGTAATATTATAATAATACTGCTATAAGGGGTGATGGTTACCCCCCAGGACTATTCTCCAGCGGGCTAATTGCGTAACACATAAAATGACAACTGATCGCAATCGGTTTCATTTAGACAGTTCACCCACGTCCATTGCGTTATCTACGTTGTTGAGCAGACGATTTTTTCAAACCTATGAAGCAATGGATTAGCAATATCCTTCAAAACTCTCGGATTGTGATTCAAACACACTATCAATCACAAGCTGAATGATTTTGAAGTATATAGCTTCTTTCATTGTGACACGTAGTAGCAAAAGCGTTCAGATACCTACCTACTACTACTTACATGACAATAAACTATAGCCAGAACGCAATTTTTAAGTCCCAATAGTTTTGGTAAAAACTGAAGGTCTTCAGTTTTTAACAAAACTACTGAAATTAAAATGAAAATATTATTTTGTGAACTTAATAGTACATTGTTGGCGCGGTCTGTAATGACTGCGTTCTTGGCAGCGCTAATGATGGCCGAAAGCACAGCTCCAAGCCAACACAGCGCGGTCAGTATTGCAGCCGTTGATGGAGAAGCTGGAATAAAAGCCGAAACCGAAGGTCGAGGCCTTTATAGTGCGGACAGCAAGGGCTGCAATGCTGATCAAGGTTGAAGGCCGAGAGCGTAGCTAAACTAAGCTCGGGGCCATCATAGCGTGGCCAGCAACGTAGTCATTGCGGTCAAGGCTTGTACAGTGTTTTACTCAAGCAATGCGAGTAATTGAAATAAAACCAGCTTAACTATTATCTAGTATAGTAAGAATTTTACTAAAAAAAGCTTGTAATCCGCGCCGCGCTTTTGTTTCTTTCTTCCCGCACCTTTGTTTTTATTTTATTTTATTCGGCAATGGTGCCGATTCCCTTGTTCACAAACTAAACTAAATTTAAGTTCAGTGCATCTTTTTCTTTCTATTTTATTAAGAAAAGGACAGAAGATAAATTTTAGTTTAGTCCTGTCAAATTAATCAGCGTCTGTCACTACTCCATACAAGTTTAGACGAGATTAAAAACTTGCCTACTAAAATTACGTCAGTTTACGTCAAGCGCTGATTAATTTGACAGGACTAAACTAAAATTTATCTTCTACCCTTTTCTTAATGAAATAGAAAGAAAAAGATGCACTGAACTTAAATTTAGTTTAGTTTGTGAACAAGGGAATCGGCACCAATGACAAATTCTGAATAAAATCTATTTGCACCTGACTATTTTTGAAACAAAACTCGACAATAATGGATTTTCAAAGGAAATTGCTTGTAGCTAAAACTCACCAGCAATAAAATTCTATACAATTTTGCTGGCGCCTATTCGAGTAGCGCGGAAAGGTCGACTTTGCTCAAAGCAGTTTGTCAATATAATGACCACATTACAAGCATTTTTGACTAAAATATTATTACCAGCGTCGAGAAATAAAAGAGAATGGCAATGGTGAGCTCCTGGAGCGCCACATCCACTCATGGGCCGGAGAGCGCAGCGGGTCACTCGCGGGGCTGGCCTTGCGTCGGGGCACGCAGCTCGCGGCTTACCTCGCCGCTCCCACGGTGGTTCACCGCGAAGCCGTCACCAAGGAGACGCCCCGGCTTCTGTCATACTTCAGAGATGGGATCAGGTATGACACGATTGATACTATTATTACCGAGCTCGTGTTTTTGCTTAGATATGCAATTGCAGTTCTATCTTGTATTTAATTGTAGTTTGACAATTGTGCGACAGTGACAGGAATAACGATTAGCCAAATTACATGCTAAGTAACGTTTATAAGATATTGGCCTAAGATTTTTTAGCAAGCCAAGAGCTGTCGGTCCAACAACGTTCAGCTGGATTGCAATTGCGCTACGTTTTACAAAACTGCTACCCGTTTAGACGTAATGCAGAATGGCTTATCTGCAGACTCAATAAGCGTTTAATGTGGCTTAAATTCTAATGCCGAATTGGTCACAGTAACTAAGTTAGGGCACCCTGACCAATTGGTTTAGGTTAAGTTAGAACTGTAACCAACCTGCGTTGTCATAATCTACTATTATAAAACCAGGATCCTCCGAAGCGGTTCAGCCAACCTGAACGGCGCAGCTCGCTTGTACCGCGTGCGCGGCCGCCGCCCGGTACTGGTACAGCTCGAGCCGGTGTCGTGGGCGCAGCTCGCGACGGATGGCGTGTACGTCCTGGACACTAGCTCGCTGCTGGTGCTGTGGCTCGGACGAACTGCCAACCTCGTCGAGAAAATATTTGGAGCCAAGGTTCGTTGTATTACGTACTTACCGTTGAGAGAAGTTTATGAATGCAAGTTGATTAAAATTCCTAGGAAGGTAATTACCTACATAAATAGGAAATAGGTACTAAAGATCCATAACACAAATATAAAACATAATAAAATATAAAATTAAATTATGATTTATTAGGCACATTAAATTACCCACACATTCCTATGGAGTTATGAATAAAAATCCGGCCAAGTGCGTGATGGGTTCCGTAGTTGGGAAGTTGGTACGAATTTATCCCAAAAACAAACTTAACATTGCAGTTGAATAACATGTTCTCCCATGCATCAGTATATGCCACAATCAATTTTAGTCGTTATTACCTACTACTGCCTTTGCCTTTACTACTACTACAATTATTTAGCTGGTAGGGACGACGACGACGACAATTGACTCATAACAAAAGTTAGTAAGTACTTTAAAGCTTAAAATTTCGCAAACAGATCCCTGAATCGAAAAATGGTTTTCACAGACCCGTAATATTTTTGAATGGCCTATCCAATGATATCCCACACCATGGAACAGACGAGAAAACTTTTTTTTTAGACCCACTTTACGTGCAAGGGAAGTACCCAATTTTTTTTTTTCAAGATTTTATGTGACCACTATGTCGGCGTGATTAATATGTATACCCGTGCCAAATTACAGCTTTCTAGTACTAAGAGCCTCTGCGCTAAGCCGTTGACAGACAGACATACGAACATGGCGAAACTATAAGGGTGCCTTGATTACTACGGAACCCAAAAAAAAACAAAATAACAATGAAGCAAAGAAGGAAATCATATAAAGTTAAATAATGAAGTGTTTAAATCTAGATCGCATACCGGATGGCCCGTGGTGCAGACAAGGGCATGATGGCTCGTCGGATCGCGATCGCTCATGACGGGTATGAGCAGACCCTGCCGGCCAGTGACCGCGCACTGCTGGACGCACTGCTGCAGTTGCGAGCGCGTGCACTGCGGCCCGCTGCGCCGCCCGCAGACCCGCCGCGGCCCGCGCGCCTCTATCGCGCCACTCAGCCGCCGCGGGTCACACCAATAACTGTACCATCACAGCGACCCGCTGCAAGGTTGGAAGAAATTAAAAGAGCGCCGCTTTTCAGAGAAGATCTAGCTGATGATGTAAGTAACCTGACGCAGCAGTGACTGCCAAAAATCAGTCAAGCGTTTACCATTTCTTATATTAATAAGCCTATACGTTCCCACTGCTGGGACACAGGCCTCCTCTCTGTGAGAGGGAGTGGGCCGTACCTAATCCACCACGCAGGCCCAGTGCGGGTTGGTAGCTGTCACATGTCTTCGAATTTGTTGGTTCTAAGACATGCCGGTTTCCTCACGTTGTTTTCCTTCACCGTTATGAGAGCAGTGGTGACGAATTAATTTACACAAAGTAGAGCGCCTGTCTGGGTTCGAACCTAATTATGACCTACAACTCGTAAGTCGCGGCCGTAACAATCTCGCAATTCTGATAAATTGTGGTACCGCAGCCATTTTAACTAAACCACGAAACGCTTGACGGGTTTCAAAATGTAATCTATCTTCGACAGTTTATACAATTCAATAGGGTTTTTTTGAACCAATACTTATTTTAAAGATATTACTAAAAAACCGGCCAAGTGCGTAACGGACCACGTACAATGAAGGGTTACTAGTAGTTAGGATGAATTTATCCAAAGAACAAACTTAACTTTGTTGTTGAAATCAAAATCAAAATCAAAATCAAAAGTCATTTATTCAAACTAGGCTGAAAATCAGCACTTTTCGAACGTCAAAGTTACATAAGACAGTCCCCCAAAAATGCCCGCCCGTTACCACTTCCTAGTGCTTTAGCTGGGAAGAAGAAGTGGTGGAACAAACTCCCCAGCAGCACGTCTGTCTGTTTAGTTATATAAACTTGATTTTATACAAATCGTATGCAAAGTAATTAACATTACGATTGAAAAAATGTTCTCCGATATATATCTATATACGTCATGATACCTCCACGCGTTCCTGAGAAAAAGGGTCTTGGCAGCCTTACAGACAGACGGACAACGAAGTGATCCTATAAGGGTTTCATTTTTCCTTTTGAGGTACGGAACCCGAAAAGTAGAGAATTTACATGCTTTTGAAGTTATTCTTCCATCTTTTCACGCAAAACGATCATTGTATTGAATGGGGCCAAGTTACTATGGGGTTTTTGAATGGCAAAGTTGTAAGCGTTGTAAAATATATGCTAGACAGCGACAGCACCGTATAGCATAGATTTTAAAAAGCTTATCTTCGCCACTTTTTGAGAGGTTATTTTTTTTTCTTTTGAGGGGCTTGTGGCTAAGTAATAACAGCCGCATGGGTCGATCGATCAGGTTAAGCTACGCTTGCCGCGGTTGGTCCGTGGATGGGTGACCATCTTTACATACCAATACCTCTTTACATACCAAAACCCCTCCGTGCCGCGGAAAGCACGTTAAGCCGTTGGTCTCGGCTGGCATTTGTAGATCTTTGACAGTCGTTACAGGTAGTCAAAAACCCGAAAGTCTGACAACCAGTCTTACCAAGGGCCGCCAAGGGGTATCGTGTTACCCAGTAACTGGGTTGTGGAGGTCAAATAGGCAGTCGCTCCATGTAAAATAATGGTATTCAGCTGCAACTGGTTAGGCTGGAAGCCGACCCCAACGTCGTTGGGAAAAGGCAGGCAGATGATGATTTTTTTTCTTCTGTGTCTAGGTTTCGAGAAATTTAATTTAAAAAAAAATCAAATACTCTATATTTCAGGGCGTCTACATAGTGGACAGCGGAAGCCGTGGGGTGTGGGCATGGGTGGGTCCGTCAGCATCTGGCCCGGCGGCTCGCGGAGCTTTAGCTGCAGCGCGAGGTTTAGCTCGAGCTCGTCGTATGACGGTCCCGGTATCAGCTGCGCCAGCGGGAAGGGAGCCGTTGGAGTTCGCAGCGCTGTTCCACAACTGGCGCTGGTGCGATTC
The DNA here is from genome assembly GCA_905333075.3 of Atethmia centrago. Lineage (NCBI taxonomy): Eukaryota > Metazoa > Arthropoda > Insecta > Lepidoptera > Noctuidae > Atethmia > Atethmia centrago. Next base: position 8,349,115 of record HG995375.1, read on the forward strand.
ACGGCGTGATGGACGGCTTCGCGCCGCTCGGTCAGCTACAACTAAGCTCGACGCCGTCAGTCTGGCTACAAACGCATGGCTTGCCGCTGAGGTCAGTTCTTACATACTTAATCGATTTATATCTACTTATCTCTCTAACCTATATTGTCCCAAAACTGGGTATTATTGGTTAAAAAATCCGAACAAATGCGAGTTAAACTCGCGTGGTGAGGGTTCCGTACAATGAATATGTTATGCTACCATGTATACTATACGAGTATATTTTACAAACTTAACATTGTAGTTGAAAATCATGTTCTCCCATACATTCCTACTGCAAATGTAAGTTTGTACCCACAATGTTGAGAGATTTACCATGTTATTTAGGTATATGTAACACCATAGATTCTTTATAGCTTTTTGTGTAATCTATAAGTAAAGAACTATATTCTGTATTTTTTCAAGATTGTTGGCTCTGTAGTTTCGGAGATAAAGGATCGAATGGTCATTTTTTTTATATATTTTCTTAAATAACTTGAAAACTATATTAAAATTATAAAAAAAAAATATTTGAGACCCACACCACAATTAATCCTTTCATTTGATATGTCACATTGTACAGTTTGCAAAATTTTTTTTTATAGTTTTCTAATTTGCCCCCCAAAAGTGACCCTCATATTCAAAATTCATTTATTTACGTTACACGTCCGTGTTTGGTTCACAGAAATTCATATGTGTACCAAATTTCAACTTAATCGGTCCAGTAGATTCGGAGCCAATCTGTTGTGGCAGACAGACAGACAGACACACGAGTGATCCTATAAGGGTTCCGTGTTTTCCTTTTGAGGTACGAAACCCTAAAAATAATACCTACATGTTTAGTTTATTTAAAACTAGCTGCTGCCCGCGGCTTCGCCCACGTTGCTTTTTCTAAAATAAAAGTACCTAGCCTAAGTTACTCCTTATAACATCAGCTATCTCTGTAAGTGAAAGTCCCGTCAATATCGGTCCAGCCGTTTCGGAGATTAGCCGGAACAAACTGACATACATACAAAAAAAATAAAAATAGTTTTTGTTATAAGTACCCCAAATATTTCTACCTATACATTTAGTTAAAAGCTGATAATTGACATTACACAAACAGACACTTCAATTTTATTTATTTGTATACAAAATCATCAGAGTAGACTAATTGACTGAACTAATCCTCGTTGATCTAGTGGTCCTGGGTTCGATTCCCGGATCTGGTTTTTCTATCTGGAATTTCTCAGTAGCAGCCTGGAGTCTGGATTTGTGCCCGGTTGATGGCAATAGGCTCAACACACTTAAATGGACATAACACACACATGGGACTTAAACTGCATAACTGGCGAAATGTGGGTGTACATACACCTGTAGTACACCTCTGCCCAACCCTTCGGGGAAACAAGGTGTGATGTTATGTATGTATTGCCACCAAATCTAAACCAAACCTTTGTCCAAACATCAATGAGGTAGGTACTATTATAACCATCACGTTGCTCTTCTTCAATCCATTGATGAATATCTCTTGACACCTTGGCTCCTCCCGGGGTGACTAACGTGATGACGACTAATAAAGAAGTACCTATGGGAGAAAAAAATATATGTTGCTCCGACCCCAAATAAATTGGGATAATGGCAAGAAAATGATGAGGATGACCTAAGGTTCTCGTTTTCGTAACAGGCTCAGCTGCCAGACGACGGTTCGGGCGCACTACGAGTGTGGCGCGTACGCCGACGCGGGACCGACGCGGAGGACGTGAACAAGGAGGCGCTGGCCGAGGTGGAGCGCCCACAAGCCGCGGTCTTCTACGACAAAGACTGCTACATTGTGCTGTACACCTACCACGCGCCCATCGGCGACCAGACCGTGCTCTACTACTGGATGGTAACAAAAGACATTGCATTTTAAACGATAAGACCTGGTTCAGATCCTGAGGACGTCCATAGAACAAGGAATATTTTCTTGTCTGTCTTCTTCTACAGTACACAAGCTTTGATAAGTATTCAAGCTCTTCAATCTTCTGTTCCATAAGTTTAAAGTGGAAAAGTCGGAACTACATGTTGGTCTAATATTTAATATCGATTTTAAATGTCAGAAAACACAATAAGCACATTAAATATTGTTCAGATCCTGAGGACGTCCATAGAACAAGGAATATTTTCTTGTCTGTCTTCTTCTATAGTACCTACACAAGCTTTGATAAGTATTCAAGCTCTTCAATCTTCTATCCCATAAGTTTAAAGGCTCCTACATACTGGCGCGACTTGTCGCGCGACGCGTCGCGACACAAGGGCACCGCTTGTAGCGCTACACGCGGTGTCTTTGTGTCGCGTCGCGCCAGTATGTAGAAGCCTTAAAGTGGAACAGTGGGAACTACATATTGATGTACTACGAGTATCTACTATCAATTTAAAATGTCAAAAACACAATTAGCACATTTTCCTTATAAAAACCGGCCAAGTGCGTGTCGGACCATGCACATTCATCCTAACTACGGAACCCTTCGTTCCGTAGTTAGGATGAATTTATCTCAAAAACAAACTCAACATTGTAGTTGAAAATCATGTTCTCCCATACATTTCAACTGCAAATGTAAGTTGTTCGACTATTACTCGTTAACTTGTAAAGCCTACTTAGCTGTGATAGTTTTCCTTTTAATTTCGTTATATATAAGTACAATGGCATTAATTTTTTCATATATCCAAAAATAACCATTTAGCTGGCAGGTGGGGACACACTTGACTAACAGAAATTTGCACTTTAATTAAAGCTTAAGACGCTGACAACACCTAAACCGCGGTCACTGTCAAATTCCATAGAAAAGAAAGAGAAGCGCGATGACACAACGCTTGTAATTTATTGCAAAATATGAAGTAATTATCTATTACCTCCTTCCCTCTAATATGGCGAGGGGGGTAATGGCTGATTTTTGCGTTATGCTCGTGAACGGGTGCTGCTTGTGGTGACTGGTCGTCTTGCTGACCATTGTTTTGTTTTGTTATTAGTAATTAATTGTTTATTTATTTTACTTTGATGGTCCTAGTTCATCATTTGTGACTGTTACAGCTATAGCTATATGTGGGCGGGCACGCCTTTTATGCTTGGAGGCTTTTATTTGGGCATTAAGTTCTGTTTACGTTTTTATCTCTGCTTGAGAATTAATAGTTTTCGGTGTTTTGCTTTTCTTTTTTTTGTTGGTATAGTGGTGTGCTAGCTGACATATGGCTAATAATTTAATGTTTTATGTTGCACGTAATGTAAATTGTTTTGCATGCTGTTGTATAGAATCCATTTTTTTTTTCCCTCTAACTGAACAGACAGCTGTGCTGCTGGGGAGTTTGTTGACCACTTCTTCTTCCCAGCTAAAGCACTAGGAAGTGGTGAAGGGTGGGCGTTTTGGGGGACTGTCTTATGTAATTTTGACGTTCGAAAAGTGCTGATTCTCAGCCTAGTTTGAATAAATGACTTTTGATTTTGATTTTGATTATTTACTCAAAACTGAGTTGAGTAATCGAAAATAAAAAACAACCAAAATCTGCATTCAAATAAGACGTTCTTGTTATTAATTAAATACGTAACGTATGTTGATATTTGATACAGATATTTTGGATTAGAACTCAAAGTAAGAGGTTAGTTTAACGTTAGTTTGTATCGAGATTTTGTTTTCAAAACGCGTTTTGGTAACAACCAGGTTCTGGGAAATATGTTCAAAATTAATATATATTTTTTCCGTTACCACAAACTATATAGATTTGGCAATTTTTTTTCTTAAGCGAAGCCTATTTTGGTCAATTGGGTCTTGTCAGCGCCTTACTATTACGCAAACGGGGAATCCGTTCGTATTGAAAAATGGTTTTCTCAAACCCGCAATATTTTTGAACGGCCTATCCAACGATACCCCACACCAAGGGACAGACGAGAAAAAAAAAATATCAGCCCCATTTTACGTGTAATACAAGGAAGGTATCCAAAACATTTTTTTCAGGTTTTTTTTACCATTTTGCCGGCATGACGGCATGTATACCCATGCCAAATTACAAGTTTCTAGTACTAAAAGTCTCTGAGCTAAGTCGGGGACAGACAGATAGAAAGACGGACATGGCAAAACTATCAGGGTTCCTTGTTGACTACAGAACCCTAAAAAGGAAGTATTAAGTATGAGCTTTACTTGATGTTAATCTTACAGGGTGGCTCTTCGCCCAATGATCTGAGGAATTTGGGCGCTAAAGAAGCCAAAGACCTCTACACTAAACTGGGGCGTTCTCCAGTACAGGTATGTAAAGATTATCTGAGGTTGCAGTTAAAAATAAAATATCAATAAAATTGTTATGTAACATATTTTCAGGCATGGGTATACCAAGGGAAGGAACCGGCGCATTTCCTTCAAATCTTCAAGGGTCGAATGATCACTTATGTCGGCAGCGCGACTGACTATGATCGTGAGTACCATAAAGACATAAGACCATAAGACCTCTAAAACCGTAGCCCGTACGTTTTTGAGGGTTGCAAACTTTTCGAAGAACCTAGCAATTTATTTATTTATGTATACACAAAAGACGCAATAAAAAAAGTACATAAAGATATAAGAGCATAAAGGCACTGCTTATTTCATTAGAAATTTCTTCCTGCAGACTACATAACACAGACAATATTATCGACAGCCACAGGGCGCAGACTTCTCGCACCATCACGCGTGCTGATCCGCGTATCCGGACAGTACGCGCGCGAGGCGCGGGGCGTGGAGGTACGCGAGGGGGCGGGCTGCGGGGGCGCGGGGGGCGCGGGCGCGTGCTACGTGCTGCGCGAGGGGGCGCGCGCCTGGGTGTGGTGCGGCGCCAGCGCCACGGGCGACGAGCGGGAGGTCGCCAAGAACATGGCCGCCACGGAGCATGCGCTCGTTATGCAAGGTAACCCTCTATGTTTTAAAAGCTGTAATTACAGGCACATAAAATACTTACCTACATATTATAAAAATAGGCACACATGACAGACAACAGTCGTGATGTTATGAGAAATTTCAGCTTTGGTTAGCACAACCAAGCTAGGCTGGCACAACGCAACCGCGATGCATTTGGTTTTGTAGATTACACAGAGTACACGAGCACCAACAGCTAGGTACGTGAAATCAATGAAGGTTTTCATGAAAATTCACGCCACCAGTTGGCGCCACTATGATAAAAGGTCTTCCAGTTCGACAATGAATATAAAATATAAGTGCTTTGACACTTGACAGGTGTCCGGAACTGACGTCTGAATGCTGCCACATGAACGTCATTTTAGAAAACTCCCATTGGGCTGCCAGCTGTTTGCCAATTGTGCCATCCAATTACATTATTTATTTATTTATTGTAAAATTTGAGGACCTCCAACAAAAGATGTACACAAAAAACTGTCAGTCGTAGGACTGCACGTCAGAACTGAAAACTTCTTAGCTTCACAAACTTGTAAACATCTGTATATATACATATATGTATCAGAGCGTGACGGTCACGCGAGTTCAATGGTTTTTCCTCATCCCAAAAGTGCCCAAAATGCCAGAAGAAGTTTTCACTTCAAAAATCACAATTCATAGAGATATTTTTAAAAAAATTGACGCAAAATGAAAATGGCTTTGTTATTTAAATCCCCAGGTAAAGAGAAGCCGGACTTCTGGACAGCACTTGGCAATCGTCGCCACCTGCTGGTACCATCTCCACTGAAGGAGGTACAGCGCCCCCTGCCCCCGCGTCTATTCTACGTGTCTCTCGGTGTGCCTACCCAACATTCATGTAAGTGGATAACATTAATAAAACGCCTTTTAAAAATTAATTTTGATTTTGCCGTTAATTGGTCAAGCAGCTTTATTAGGCTCTGCGTAGACCGGAGCGCAAAGCAAAGAATTGTCTAAGCTTATTGAATAGTAAACTTTAAGTTGTTTGCCATAAAGTTCAAAGTTGCACAAACATTACCGATATGAAATTGTTTCTCGTTTGTTCTCAGACGCCTAGGGCATTGCTAATAAACTTTCTTATCTAATCCCATCGAACGACCTACCTTTTAGGCCTGCCAACCTTAAAAGTGATGTGACTCTTTCGTGAGCAACATTTAAGATCTTGTACTTTTTTCTTCTTTGGCTACTGAGCCGATGTCGACTATTCTGCCAGCGTCATGTGGTGACGGCAACGCAGCAAGTGAGTTGTCGAACTTTACACTTCGTGGTAGTTACATGTTAGTAGCTGAAAGGATAAGACAATTTTTGTTAGTATACATATATATACAGGGTGGATTTTTGAGACGGGGCAGTAAGGGCCTTAACCGTTCTAGCTACAAGAAAACGGTCTTAGGAGACCGTCCTTAACTTTTCGAGACTAGATCTGCATTCACAGTTTATGAAAAAAATGTACAGTTAGCAAAACAATGGGCAGTTTTCACAAAAACTTTTACAAAAAAAGTAAGTTTGAGTTTCTTTCCTACGAAATGTATGGAAAAAGCTTTTTGCAATTCCTGACTTTTCTAGTACTCAAACCTCTGTTGGTCTAATTGAGTTTTTTTGATCCCTGTAAGAAACAGGATCGATTGGCACCACAAAAAGTTTTTGTGAAAACTGCCTTTTTTCTTGCTGACAGTAATTTTTTTTCAAAATCTGTGAATGCAGATCTAAATGTCTCAAAAAGCTAAGGACAGTCTCCTAAGACCGTTTTCCTGTAGCTACAACGGTTAAGGTAGCTGCCCTTACTGTCCCGTCTCAAAAATCCACCCTGTATCTATATTTTTTTTCCGTTTGTCTACAGTCAGGGAAATGATTTCTTAAACAAATTGACACCCTATGTTTAATTTGTGGTGTGGACAATTTGTGTCGGTAGTTGGTTTACCTTCGATCGATCCATCAGGTCACGCTTGCCGGGGTCGCTCCGTGGATGGGTGACCATCTTTAGATACCGAGACTCCTCCGTGCCTCGGAAAGCACGATAAGCCATTGGTCCCGGCTGTCATTCGTGGATCTTTGAGTCGTTAGGGGGAGGGGAGGGGGGGGGGGAAGTCTGACTACCAGTCTTACCGAGGGGTGTCGTAGACTGGAAGCCGACCCCAACATAGTTAGGAAAAAGCTAGGTAGATTGAATTGGTTTACCTTCCTACTACATTATTCATCCTATGCCCACAGTTGAAGAGATAGTCTCGTTCAGCCAGTACGACCTGGCTCCCGAGATGGTAGCGGTGGTGGACGCTCACGACGCCGTGTTCGTGTGGCTCGGTCAGCACTGCTGCCCGCGCGCTAAGGATGACCCTCGGTCTATTGCACTCGCCTATCTGGCGCAAGGTAACTAACAGTCTCATTGATTTAACTTTTACTATACTAACTATTATTATAAATTCGTAAGTGAGTTTGTTTGTTACGCTTTCACGCTAAAACGACTGAACAGATTTGGATGAAATTTAGCACATGGGTAGACCATGACGTGTATTAGGACATAGGATACTTTTATCCAGATATTTCTACAGGGTCAAGACTTATACGGGTGAAACTGCGGGGCGAAGCTAGTTAAATAATAAAAGGTTGAGTTCTGGCCATCATATTGTGATTTTTTAAGGTGTCAAACTAACTCCAGCGGTACCCCGCATTGTGTAACATACACACAATGCCTTTCATTAGTTTAGCCAGTTAAGCGAGGGGCTTGTGGCCAAGTAATAACAGCCGCACGGGTCGATCGATCAGGTTAAGCTGCGCTTGCCGCGGTTGGTCCGTGGATGGGTGAACATCTTTACATACCTACCAAGACCCCTCCCTGCCTCGGAAAGCCCGTTAAGCCGTTGGTCCCGGCCGTCATTTGTAGATCTTTGACAGTTGTTACGGGTCGTCAGGTGGGTATCGTGTTACGCAGTAAATGGGTTGTGGAGATCAGATAGGCAGTTGCTCTGTGTAAAATACTGGTATTCAGCTGCATCCTGTGAGACTGGATGCCGACCCCAACATAGTTGGGAAAAGGCTAGGCAGATGATGTGTTCAGCCAGTTTATTGCATTATTTATTTATTTATTTTTTTATTTATTGCATTATTTACGCCACGAGCAGACGAATTTTCACACCTATGTATGAAGCAATGGATGTCAAAATTAAAGGGATTGCGATTGATTGTCACGTTCTGTGTGTTACGCAAATACCCCGCTTGTCTATTTACTACTCCAGCATCAAAATAGAACAACTGTCAATCGAAAGAAACTCAGTTTTTCATAACTTTCTATTGTCTTGTTTTATTCTATGTTATTGTTGTTTTTATTTAATGTTTAGTTCAATGGTCCATTGGTTGTTTATTATTATTAATTTTATTTAATACTAACATTAGGCTAAGTTATACTACTACTAACATTACCTACATGGGTTTACCTGAAATGAAATATTTGAATTTGAATATACTGGTGGAATTATGGAACTTGCTCCATCATCTTTAAGAAATAATAGTCAGACAAAGTCAGTTACATTCTTAATTCATTGATAAATCGAACATAACTTTTTTCCTACGTTTACAAGGCAGTAACAGGTTTCCCAACTCTTTGCTTAGATCCAGCAGCACGGGATGCTGCGACACCAATTCTGGCGCTGAGCCAAGGACGTGAACCGCCGCATTTCACCGGCTTTTTCCCCCATTGGAAGCAGTCCATGTGGAAGGTATGCTTTTGCAGAATATCAGTAACAAGTCCATAGCAATATTAATTAGTTGCGTGTATGAAGTTGGAGCGGACTTTCTTGTCCATTCTTCTCCATACAAAACTACCTTTCGGAATGGGAACTAGAATCAATTTTATTTCCTTGTAAATGTTGATATACAAAAATGTATTTTATGTGCCAAATTGAAGTAAATGACTTGACTTTGACAAAATCTTTTTATTTTCGAACAGGGTCACAAGACTTTCAGTGCAATCATCAGTGCTTTGGAAGGCAAAGCAATTGTTCAAAGCGGCAACAGCGCGTTACAGAGTGGCAACAGCGCTAACCGTTTTGATCAATACGAGAAATATCCACTAGGGGTCCTGAAAGGGCCAAAGGAGCATCTGCCGCCGGACGTCGATCCTCTCACCAAGGAGGTAAATTGCATATTCATATTATATCTTCTAAAAACATCAGCAAAACCGACCAAGTGCATGTGGGGCCACCCACAATGAATGGTTCCGTAGAATAGAATAGAATAGAATTGAATACTCTTTATTATGTACACCATAAAAATTACAGAACGTAGTCAGTAACGTAGTTGGGATGAATGTATCCCAACTCCATCTAGCTTATTTCGACTTATGTCGACTGCATCTAGCTTATTTTTTTTTTAATATGACGTGTAAAAGTGATTCTCATATCCTATTTACAGAATAAACAATTTCATTTCATTTCATTCCAAAAACAAACTAAACATTGCAGTTGAAAGCATGTTCTCCCATACGTTCCAACTGCAAATGTAAGTTGGTGGACTATTACTAACTTGTAAAGCCTACTTAACTGTGATACTTTTCCTTTTAACTATGTAATATTGTATATGCTATTGCCGTGATTTTACACATATCCAAAAACAACCATTTAGCTGGCAGTGGGAGGTGGAAATATTGCTATTTTTTTTTAGAGCAGTGTTCTCCACACTTGACTCTAACAAAAATTAGCAATATTTCGCAAACGGATCCCTGAATCGAAAAATGGTTTGCACACAGTCGCAATATTTTTAAACGAGCTTTCCAATGACACCCCACACAATGGGATAGACGAGAAATAAAAAATCCTCCCAACTTTTCGTGTTGAGTGGTACTCTCAATTTTTTTTATTTAATGATTTTATTTGTCGGCGTGATTAATATGTACGAGTATAGTCATGCCAAATTACAGCTTTCTAGTACTATGAGTCTCAGGGATAAGCCGCGGACAGACAGATAGACGGACATGGCGAAACTATAAGGGTTCATTGTTGACTACGGAACCCTAAAAAAGGTGCAATTATACAGTGATGGTTAAGAATTTTAAAGAAAATTAATGACCGTAACTAACTGATTTATGCATCGATAAAATGCACGCACATGATTGATGATTGCCCAATAGTATTATGAGACTCGTAGAAAATTTAATAAAAGTAATTAATACACGCACACCTAACTAATTGAACTAAACGGTCGCTTCAATGCGCACGAGTGTTAAATCCTTAAGACGCTGACAACACCTAAACTGCGGTCATTGTCAGATTGCATAGAAAAGAAAGAGAAGCGCGGCGACAAAACGCTTGTAATTTATTGCAAAATATGAAGTAATTATCTATTTACTCAGAATTGAGTTGAGTAATCGAAAATAAAAAACAACCAAGTTCTGCATTAGAATAAGACGTACTTGTTATTAATTAAATACGTAATTTATGTTGATATTTAATACAGATATTTTGGATTAGAACTCAAGGTAAGAGGTTAGTTTAACGTTAGTTTGTATCGAGATTTTTTTTTCAAAACGTGTTTTGGTGACAACCAAGTTCTGGGAAATATGTTCAAAATTAACATATATTTTTTCCGCTACCACAAACTATACAGATTTGGCAATTTTCTTTCTTAAGAGAAGCCTATTTTGGTCAATTGGGTCTTGTCAGCGCCTTAAGGCGAAAGCGGCCAGCGAAATTCAAATGTTTATTATTACCTTTCGTGCAATTTGCAGCACAGCATCAGGTTTTATGTTACAAATATGTATTTTCATAATTATATTCATCAATATGGCTAACCAGTTCAAATTAACCACCCTACTGAATGGCATTTGAGGGAATCTAACTTGATGAATTTAATTAAATTTTCATCTCCCGTTTTATAGCAAGCACCCCTTGGATGTTTGTCTGCAGCTTAATGACTGACCTTTGCCACAATAGGGTCTTATAACCATTTTTGAAAAGTGTCTTAATTAAATTCTACAGTGCTAATATGCCCCAAAAAAATCACAAAATTTTTATTCAATCGGTAAGTGCCATAAAAATGCATTTAAAATTTTACATTTTCAAATTTCGCGCGTAGGTTGACGAAAACACTGGACGCAGTGGACGCCATGTTGCTCTGTGGTCATGACGTCACTGGGCTATGAAAACAAATGCGCTGATCTTTGTATGATAATTGACACGTTTTTGTTAACATAGCTGTATGACGTAATAACATGGCGGCTACTATTTCATGGTGTTTTTTAACAGATTAGAAAAACTGAAAACGTTGATTTGAATTTTAAAATTTATTTTGTTATTTTATGAACTAAAACTAAAATTTTCCGACTCCTTTTTTGCCTAAACTATCTCAATAATATATTTATAGATTTTTTCTCGATAGTAAAATACCCTATTGATGGATTTACATCGGTAAGCAAACTTACGTGACGCGAACTATGAATCGAGGTTTATAAAAGGGGGAGATGAAAATTTCATTATTTTTACCTAAAAATACTAATATTAGAGATATTTGCGAAAATCTTAAAAAAGGGTTTCTAAGTTCCAATGAAAGATTAGGCTCTATAAAATAATGCGTTCAGAAAATTGATGGGGTTGCCATGGCGTTGCAGTGCATCAGGAATGTTTGCAGCGGCGCGTGTAGATTGCTTTTAGACAATAATGCGCAAGCGCGCAGCATCCATGGTGGCTCGAGTCATGGGCAACCCTAACAGGGTTCTGAAAATGATTGCTGACAGAGTGGACTGTCCTTATGTTATTCACTGCTGTCAGTTGCATGTGCCGTCGTATCGTGTTGTTTACTAACAATTAGTTTTAAGAGCAATGTTTATTAACCCTATATGAGTCTTCGCTCGAAATAAAGATTTTGAATTTGAATTTAAAACACCAGAGAATGTGAGTTAGCAGAAATCAATCTCACGCAAATTCAGACTACGGGCTGCTACCGAGAAATTCCTGATGAGAAAATCCAATAAAACTGCGCTACCTTTTTTTTTGGGTGGGAAATTATCAAATAACTTCTCCAAGTGGTGTGAGAGTGTGTCAGACTCTTACTGACTAAAACCCACCTTTGTGTGTTCCTACCGTTGCCTGTGTGTTGCCAGAGCCACGGTATCCCTTTCGAACTTTCCTACGACAAACTTTGCGCTACCTGGGAATCGAACCCAGGATCTAGGGCAACGACTAGACTAACGAGGCAAGTCAGTAACATGTCAATATTATTGTTTCAGCTATACTTGACTCACGACGACTTCGTGTCTACATTCAGCATGCCGTACAACGAGTTCCGGTCGCTGCCTGGCTGGAAACAGAAGGGATTCAAGAAGACGGTCGGGTTATTCTGAAGATTTTAGAAAAACAAAATATAATAAAAGGAGCTGAATATTGTGAAGCGACTGACTGCATAGTTTGAATCAAAGAAATGTTACGAGTAAAAGTCTTATAAATTGATTTAAATGTATGAAAATATCAATTGAAAATAAAATAATATTTAAACATAAAACAGTATAACCACATTACTTGTTTTACATTAGACATTTTTCTATTTCTAGTATTAACAAACAAAAGTAAGTTAAACAATCGCATAAAATGTTGATAAGTAATGCTTGCACTCACGCTTGCACTACATGTTTTAATAACTGAATATTTTATTAATAAAATTATTAATTGGACTTATTAGTTTAAATAAATATATATCATTTTAGTCTTATTACATATTATGTCTGTTGTATTGTAGAACTTAGAATTAAAATTATCATGAAAATATTGTTGAAAGAAATAAAATGTTTTATTGAACAGTTAGGTTTATTAAGAAATAAAACGAAAAGGTTTTAAAATGTTATTTTTATTTTAAAAATAGACCTTATTAACTATTGGGCATTAATTACCTTAATATTAATAATCTTTACAATTTACAAGTGTTTCAAAATCCATAAAATATCGGTTGAATTGAAAGCGTATTTACACTAAAATAATGACAGGTATCATAATAAGCCTACATGATATGGGGTGAGCCGTAGCTAAGGCACGTTTATTAGTGTTGCGTGTCGTTAGTGAGCCGAACGCGTGCTCACACGACCTACCACATTACAGCAATGATCCAAACCATATTCCAAATATATCCAATATCATAATCATATTTTATAAAAACATACGGTGAATTATACGAAATGTCCTTTATCAGCAAAAAGCTACTTGAAGTAAAAAAAATCTTTACAAAATATGAAAAGCTAGTTAGGAACTTACAATTTTAGTAGATAAATAAAACGTTACAATAAATGATTTAATTCGATAATAAATAATTTACATAATGATTTTACATTATATCAGTTATTGTTATTTAAGACAATTTGGGAGTATTTCTAGAACCGCATCGGTTTATAAGGCTGCGGCTGTCGGGAAAAATACTCCCGAAAAATGTCATCTAGAATAGTAACATCAGGTTATCAGAATTATGCATAGTAAATAACAATATTATTATTATTATTACATGGAATTAATATTAATGACGAGACATGGAACGAAAAATGCAGGCTTAGAATCCAAAATAAACAGCTCTTTTTGTTATTTTTGAAACTTCTTTGGTAATCATAAAACCGAACACATGAAATATAAAATACATCTCATGAAACAATATGGAATGAAGTGCACGAACATTACAATGCATAAGCTGCCGTAAAATTAAAATGCATTTCAAAAATAAGCGTAAACACTAGGACGAAATAGCATTTTTTTTAACTTTTAAGTACGTAAAATTTTAAATTCGCATGTCAACATGAATGAAGAGATTGTTTCGAACTTATATCTAAAAGAAAAACAAAGCAATAACTGGATATGCGACAGAACAGAGAACTTGAGTCAATATAAAACTAAGGAAAACAAAACTCAACATAGTTTTCGTTGCAGGAATGTAAACAATGTGTAGAGCAATATTAAACAGGGTATTTTATAATATTTAACAAGAACTAATAGTAACAACAATGCGTCGGAGGCCTGTTTCCTTCTAGCACCACGGGTGTCCGCAGTCCAGTTAAATTCGAAACATTGCTCCGTTTCCAAGTCCCTACTAGTCACTTCGGTATTTTGCCAAGAATATATTAAATACAACCTTTATTAGTCATAGTATAAATATAATAATGATAACAAAAAAAAAATTCTTTTTCATCCCCTGTATTCAAAAGACGCCAATCTTTAACCAAGACCGCGTGGAAACATATACTACTAATTTGACTGGACTACGGACATAGACACGACTATTTATCACAGCTATCGAAAGCCTTCACACATTACACGAATCGGTCGCCTATCCCTCTACGTCACAAATCGTTTATCGATGCCGAAATGAGATTGCCGAACCCACTTATTACCAGTAAAAATTCTATTGTTATAAAAATTGCTGTTATTGTCAAAACGAACAAAACCTTCTCTCATCCCAGGTTTAAATGTCCTCGTATGAGTACACTGACCGTGAAGGGTTCTCGAAACTCGTTTAATGAATATAGGTTTGACATTAAAATATGAATAGTTGTGAACAGTTTCAACTACCTTTGTACTTTATACCCACAACTACACGAGATTTATTTGTACACGAGATTATACAAGGCCTTATTTAAAATTGGTGTTTCAAAATTTGTAAAATACATTATACATCTAATAATAAAGGTATAATAGGCCTAAAGATGTATTGTAAAAGATACAAAAGTTAAAAAGAAGGCTTTACACTTTAGAGCCGACTTGGTGTATCAACAAAGGAGAAAATTTGGCACTTTAACAAGTCGTACCATAACTAATATTAAGACACGGTGAATTATTGCTTCAAAATTACATTTTTCAGCTCAAGATTGCAACAGAAATGTTAGTGCAATCGGTGGTGCAACTATACAGAAAAAATTTAAGAAAACTTTTGTAGAATTAATTTTTTTATCTAATTATTTAATAACAAGCTCAGCAGCTCACTATACAATAGTCTACAATAAATTGATCTTGTGATTCAAGGAAGCCCATTCAGAGTCTTACATTATTAAGTAACGTTGCGGAATTTTGTTAGAAGAACTAGGTATTTCACTTGAGCAAATATAATTATGAGACGATTCACTAAAAACAAAAACACCTATGGCACGGTTTCTTCGTTAATTGGCAACACTTACGCGTTGAGAATTGTCTTACTTCTGTACTTAATCTAACATTAAGGGTCCCTGAATCATTTACTATAATTTTCTACATTTCAATTAACATGATATATGTTTAACTAGATTTTTTAACAATACGTAAAAAATGGTAAGTCAATTCCTGTGTGGATCAATTCCCGTATTTTATATGTAAACGTTTTAGTAACAGTGCAACCGAATAAATATGTTCGCTTGTCGTGACGCGATGACGGAGTCACTCGTGACTGATTTTTGTCTGTATCAGGATAGATCGAATTCCAATGTATACGGATCCAGTAACAGCTTCTCGATCGATATTATCTATATACAACAAAAGTATACGATACAACATACTGAAGCATAAACATTATGTGCTGTTAAAAATAAAAACGTAACAAAATACATTATAATAAAAATGCTCTACTGGTTCAATAAATTGTACAAAAATATTATTGAAAAATAACCAGTTTAATTTATGTCACTTTAAAACTCAACAATATGGACTACTAGACGTTGACAATGTTATGAACAATAATGTTATAGATTATGTGTTCCATTACTTCATGCTGAAAGCTCCATAAGCTTGCGTATCAGCTCCCAGTTCTCAAGCACTACACGACTTGGTCGTCGTACACAACATACAACCGCATCCGAAACCGCAATAAGTTCACAAAAACATAATAATATCAACACGGTTACTAATATTTACATGACCCAATTCTAATGAACCAAGAAAATATTCGTTTTCTTTCATACAGCACTTGCTCAAAGAGCTGATGTCATATAAAATGTGAATAACTTGCAACTGATGCACACGATAGCACCATTGCATCCGTCTGTGAGAGTTTGCCATGACAATCAGCTTCTTCAAAAATCATAAGAAAAATTACTTTGTGTTGGTAAAATTTTGATAAGTACAAAATATTAATATTTTCAATATCTATCACAGCAATCATGCCGAAATCTTATAAAAATTTGGACAAAAATACTTAAACTTATTTAAGACTAGTTAATTTACATGTTTAATTGAAATTTGGATACAAAAATTCTGAAAGATTCAATAGTAAATATTGTCAAATGCCAGAGCAAATGCTAGCGCGAGCCACGCATCGCGTTGCTCCCACTTCACTTTAACAATACTCGATGAATGATTTCCTAACAAGATATCCAGAGTACTTATTTAAAAGTACCTCGATCGATAGTGCGATAGCATAATTCAATTAGTTTTCCAAAATAAACAGATTATATTCTAGGTCCCATAGAATAAAATGTTTGAAAAAGTGTTAGTAAAAAAACCAACGCGCGGTGAACAAAGCGACTCACGACTATAACCTTTAAAACCAAGTACACGCAAAATGAGAAATTTGTATTTAGCAATGGGCGCCCATCCTTCATGTTGATAAAGTGTCAAGTACCGTAGAGGGCGAGTGCGGCGGTGCGGCTCACTGGCGCGGCAGCGACGCGTTGGCCGGCAACGTGGAGCTGCGCTGCGACGCGTTCATGTACGCAGCCTTCAGGTTCGACCGCATCGAGTCCCTGCGAACGTCAACCGAACGTTAGGGGACTGGAACGGCTGGAAGGATCGATCCGGATAATAACCCTTCCCTTTTCACAAGGAGCTTACATGTGGATTTTTTGCGCAATCCTTGTGTCGCAGTGACTGTTGTTACCTTGTGTTTGATAATGACCTCATCTGATGGTAAGCGATGATGTCATAGTCAATCATTTATTTCAAGTAGGCCATGAAAAATCACTTTAGAACGTCAACATTTACAAGAAAATAGAATTGATTCTAGGTGGGGCCTTCCAAAAGGTAATTTCCTATCGAGAAGAATGGGCAAGAAACTCCATAGAAAGTTTTTTTAAATGTTTTAGTATATTTTATAAACATTCATTATAATTATATTTGAAGGCAATGTACTGTCAACAGCACATCAGGTTATACGAAACTGTCAAATTTCTCCAAACGATTTTAAAACTTAAACTGTTGATGTTTAAGTTTACAATCGAATGAGAAAATTTGTCAGTTTGTGGTAACATGATGTGCCGGTGATTGTACCTACTGCAGTGCTTCTATTTTCTTAACGTCTCTCGGCAATCATCACATTTCCGAATACAAGCGAATGCTAATTTCTATATATACATTTTCTATATACTTCCAAGTCAATTGAGAGCGTCTGGCCTGCATCAAGTGCAAAGGGCAACTGATAGAAATCCGACGACTAAGAAAACACGAAGTTTGCCGAGAAAGATTAAGAAAATAGAAGTACTGTACAATAAAAAGACTATATTACAATAGGTACAAAGTATAAAAAATTAAGCAATGACAGATAAATTAATTATATACAACATGTAACTTAATTAACGCACATCCTGAAAATAGTTTGTTCAGAATCGTTTACTGAATCGATTTATATAATTTTTAATATAGGTAATTTTTCATCCCAAAAATAATTAAAACTACGGAAATTATTGTCATATTAACGCTGTACAGTCAAAACAAATTGAAATGGACCGTAAATCAAAGTAATAAGACTTTTAAAATCGCAGTTTTATTTGTATTCATACAAATTCCATCATTCAATACAAAATAAAGCATTGTAAACTTAGCGATTTGACCGCACGCACACACTAACAGGAACTGGACAAAGGACACCGATAAACCACCTACTTACTTTCGTTCCCTTTCTCCTGCAAACTAAAAGCCCAGGATAGAGCGAGATAGCCACAATGTACCACCGCTTGCGCGGCTACGATGAAAGCTAACATAAATGTAAACATTAGTCACGCGCGGGCAATATTAGTGGAAAGAAGTTACGTAGTGTTATCAAATATTCTTTCGCGTGAAATGTCTTTCCAATACACTAATGTTCAGTATACCGAAATGGTGAGGACTTTGGCAATGTGTGGTGATAATGTGGCTCTAGCTTGCAGAACGTTTAACCAAAGGTTTGGTACAAGAGTGGCCCGCAGGACAATGTTAGCTGCTACTCAGCGACTTCGCGACCACGGCACGTTCCATCCAAACACAGCCATCGACAGGGGAGCTAACGTGCGTACACGTACTCGTCTTCAAAATGAAATCCTGGACTATTTCGATGAGAATCCCCATGCCAGTACCCGAGAAGCAGCGCCACACTTTGAATGTAGTCATATGCATGTGTGGAGAACACTTCGTGGTGATAAAGAACACCCATTCCACCTCAGAAGATGCCAGGAGTTGACTCCAAACGATTACGTACCACGTTTGCAGTTCAGCCGCTGGTTATTAGAAAATTGGCAGCGGAACATAATTTGGACAGACGAAAGTACATTCACACGCGTGGGGATGTACAATCAACATAACACACATTTGTGGATGCACGAAAATCCTCACGCATGCAGAGTGGATTCCTTCCAACACCGTTTCTCAGTTAACGTCTGGGCCGGTATCATTGGTACACACATACTGGGGCCAGTCTTCTTACAAAGATTAACAGGAGACGCATATTTACTGTTTTTACGAGGAACTCTACCTACGCTGCTAGAAGACATTCCTCATAATTTACAAGAGGTATTCTACCAACACGATGGTGCCCCTGCCCATTTCACTAGAAGTGTTCGGCAGCACCTTGATGAAGAGTTTGGAGAGCGCTGGATCGGTCGCGGCGGCCCTGTCCAGTGGCCCCCCAGATCAGCTGATTTGACGCCTCTTGACTTTTTTTTGTGGGGACGAATTATATCGTTAGTTTATTTTAATGATACAACAAGTGCCGAGGACCTAAAAAATAGGATAGTGAACGCTTTTGAAATAGTGAGAAATGACACTGAAGTGCTTTCTAAATTAAAACATCAATTAAGAAAACGGGCATTAAAATGTTTTGAACAAGGTGGTGGACATTTTGAAAGTGTGTTAAAAAGACAACGTCGTATGAGTGTTTAGGCAATCAGTAATATGTAAGTTATTTGATTTTTGTTAAATTACTGTAAATATTTTGATTCAATCTTTTAAACACGCCGTCTCTGAATAATGTTGTCGTATCGCCTCTTATTTTCAGCAGTTCATTACCGATTGGCATTGTATCATATTCAATAAACGAAATTATTCAGAGTCGACAGTCCAAAGCCTGAAAAGTGTGATGGAAAGATGCAATCATAATGTTTACTAGACATAGATCGTAAATAAACAATTCTTTTCTCGGACGTCGTCGGTTAATGTTTCATACAATGATATTTTAATAAAATATCATTGGTTTCATAATATTTCGTCAACGTAAACAATCGTGTATTGTCTACTTTTTCCGTAGTTTCGTTATGTTGTGTCGAGTCGAGCGGCGCGATAACTGCTTGTGCGACTGTGTACGTTGCGTGCGTAATAGTATGACTAAAAAGTTCTCCAAGAATTGGTATAACTAATTTAGTAAATAACAATGCATATACATGTTAAATTAAAAATTCAGTGTATGTATTATGATTAACATAATATTCTAATTGGGGTGTTTGAGGGTGTGCGTTAATTACGTTACATGTTGTATATAGACACATTTTGGACACATAGTTACAACCGTATACTATTTTTCCTTGTGCGCGGCGGTGCTTACCTGGGCGAGAGCTTGGTGTGGTCGTGGTTGGTGTGGTGCGCGGCGCGGTACCCGTAGCGCTGCACGCGGCGCGCCAGGCGCGCCACCCAGCGGCGCTGCTCCTGCGCGGCGGTGCTTACCTGGGCGAGAGCTTGGTGTGGTCGTGGTTGGTGTGGTGCGCGGCGCGGTACCCGTAGCGCTGCACGCGGCGCGCCAGGCGCGCCACCCAGCGGCGCTGCTCCTGCGCGGCGGTGCTTACCTGGGCGAGAGCTTGGTGTGGTCGTGGTTGGTGTGGTGCGCGGCGCGGTACCCGTAGCGCTGCACGCGGCGCGCCAGGCGCGCCACCCAGCGGCGCTGCTCCTGCGCGGCGGTGCTTACCTGGGCGAGAGCTTGGTGTGGTCGTGGTTGGTGTGGTGCGCGGCGCGGTACCCGTAGCGCTGCACGCGGCGCGCCAGGCGCGCCACCCAGCGGCGCTGCTCCTGCGCGGCGGTGCTTACCTGGGCGAGAGCTTGGTGTGGTCGTGGTTGGTGTGGTGCGCGGCGCGGTACCCGTAGCGCTGCACGCGGCGCGCCAGGCGCGCCACCCAGCGGCGCTGCTCCTGCGCGGCGGTGCTTACCTGGGCGAGAGCTTGGTGTGGTCGTGGTTGGTGTGGTGCGCGGCGCGGTACCCGTAGCGCTGCACGCGGCGCGCCAGGCGCGCCACCCAGCGGCGCTGCTCCTGCGCGGCGGTGCTTACCTGGGCGAGAGCTTGGTGTGGTCGTGGTTGGTGTGGTGCGCGGCGCGGTACCCGTAGCGCTGCACGCGGCGCGCCAGGCGCGCCACCCAGCGGCGCTGCTCCTGCGCGGCGGTGCTTACCTGGGCGAGAGCTTGGTGTGGTCGTGGTTGGTGTGGTGCGCGGCGCGGTACCCGTAGCGCTGCACGCGGCGCGCCAGGCGCGCCACCCAGCGGCGCTGCTCCTGCGCGGCGGTGCTTACCTGGGCGAGAGCTTGGTGTGGTCGTGGTTGGTGTGGTGCGCGGCGCGGTACCCGTAGCGCTGCACGCGGCGCGCCAGGCGCGCCACCCAGCGGCGCTGCTCCTGCGCGGCGGTGCTTACCTGGGCGAGAGCTTGGTGTGGTCGTGGTTGGTGTGGTGCGCGGCGCGGTACCCGTAGCGCTGCACGCGGCGCGCCAGGCGCGCCACCCAGCGGCGCTGCTCCTGCGCGGCGGTGCTTACCTGGGCGAGAGCTTGGTGTGGTCGTGGTTGGTGTGGTGCGCGGCGCGGTACCCGTAGCGCTGCACGCGGCGCGCCAGGCGCGCCAACCAGCGGCGCTGCTCCTGCGCGGCGGTGCTTACCTGGGCGAGAGCTTGGTGTGGTCGTGGTTGGTGTGGTGCGCGGCGCGGTACCCGTAGCGCTGCACGCGGCGCGCCAGGCGCGCCACCCAGCGGCGCTGCTCCTGCGCGGCGGTGCTTACCTGGGCGAGAGCTTGGTGTGGTCGTGGTTGGTGTGGTGCGCGGCGCGGTACCCGTAGCGCTGCACGCGGCGCGCCAGGCGCGCCACCCAGCGGCGCTGCTCCTGCGCGGCGGTGCTTACCTGGGCGAGAGCTTGGTGTGGTCGTGGTTGGTGTGGTGCGCGGCGCGGTACCCGTAGCGCTGCACGCGGCGCGCCAGGCGCGCCACCCAGCGGCGCTGCTCCTGCGCGGCGGTGCTTACCTGGGCGAGAGCTTGGTGTGGTCGTGGTTGGTGTGGTGCGCGGCGCGGTACCCGTAGCGCTGCACGCGGCGCGCCAGGCGCGCCACCCAGCGGCGCTGCTCCTGCGCGGCGGTGCTTACCTGGGCGAGAGCTTGGTGTGGTCGTGGTTGGTGTGGTGCGCGGCGCGGTACCCGTAGCGCTGCACGCGGCGCGCCAGGCGCGCCACCCAGCGGCGCTGCTCCTGCGCGGCGGTGCTTACCTGGGCGAGAGCTTGGTGTGGTCGTGGTTGGTGTGGTGCGCGGCGCGGTACCCGTAGCGCTGCACGCGGCGCGCCAGGCGCGCCACCCAGCGGCGCTGCTCCTGCGCGGCGGTGCTTACCTGGGCGAGAGCTTGGTGTGGTCGTGGTTGGTGTGGTGCGCGGCGCGGTACCCGTAGCGCTGCACGCGGCGCGCCAGGCGCGCCACCCAGCGGCGCTGCTCCTGCGCGGCGGTGCTTACCTGGGCGAGAGCTTGGTGTGGTCGTGGTTGGTGTGGTGCGCGGCGCGGTACCCGTAGCGCTGCACGCGGCGCGCCAGGCGCGCCACCCAGCGGCGCTGCTCCTGCGCGGCGGTGCTTACCTGGGCGAGAGCTTGGTGTGGTCGTGGTTGGTGTGGTGCGCGGCGCGGTACCCGTAGCGCTGCACGCGGCGCGCCAGGCGCGCCACCCAGCGGCGCTGCTCCTGCGCGGCGGTGCTTACCTGGGCGAGAGCTTGGTGTGGTCGTGGTTGGTGTGGTGCGCGGCGCGGTACCCGTAGCGCTGCACGCGGCGCGCCAGGCGCGCCACCCAGCGGCGCTGCTCCTGCGCGGCGGTGCTTACCTGGGCGAGAGCTTGGTGTGGTCGTGGTTGGTGTGGTGCGCGGCGCGGTACCCGTAGCGCTGCACGCGGCGCGCCAGGCGCGCCACCCAGCGGCGCTGCTCCTGCGCGGCGGGCGCCAGCAGCAGCAGCTCGCGCGCGCGGTCCGCGTGCAGCTTGCAGGCCGCCACGCCCTCGCCCTCCGACACGTGCTCTGCGTGGATCTTCATGCGGCAACCTGTGCAAGTAATGCCTTCAGACACCATTTTCTAAGAAATAAAGGGTGTAAAAAACCGCTTAACGCAGCCAAGAGTCACATAGAATTGCCGTCATTGTGATAATCTCAGCATCTCTCAGTATTTCTCATCGTATTTGTGAACACGGCTAATTTTCGCTTTATTTTGTAACTCGTAACTAATTCAACTAACGGTATATTTCACGTCCTTATCATTAATTTATCTGCTAATGCTGTGCACTCTGTAAATGACGAATTCACAATACGAGGTGCATTCAATAAGTACCTAGCCTCATCGCCAGAGGGCGCTGTAGTTTCAAAAGAGTTTTACCACAGTGTAGCACATTCTTTTTTAATTCTTTTTTCAAATTTTCATTCCAATCCCTTCATTTGTTTTAATTTGACAACTTATGGAAGCGAACGTGTCGATCGGTTTTACAAAAATGGAAAAAGAGCAATATCGTTCGGTGATTCGATTCCTATTTTTGGAAGGGAAAACGCGCATCGAAATCAAAGAGCGCTTGGATGCTGTGTACGGTGACTCTTCTCCATCGATGGCCACCGTCAAGAATTGGTTCAACGAGTTTGCACGTAGCCGTACGTCGGTTTTTGATGAACCACGTCCAGGTGCACCGAAAACAGCTGCTACGGAGGAAAACATTAAAAAAATCCATGATTTCGTATTGGCAGATCGCCGATTGAAGGTTCGGGAGCTAGCTGAGACTGTAGGCATTTCAGAAGGAACAGTGCATCATATTCTTCACGAGGCATGAGAAAGCTGTCGGCGTGATGGGTGCCGCGTTTACTCACACCAGAAAACAAGCGCAACCGTGAGACCACATCGGAGACGTGTTTGGCGCTGTTTAAGCGGAATCCAGCGGAGTTTTTGCGTCGTTTTGTGACCGTCGATGAAACCTGGATCCACTGGTACACACCAGAGCCCAAGGAGCAATCAAAACAATGGATCCAGACCGGGGAACGTGCTCCAAAGAAGGCGAAAACTGTAAAATCGGCCGGAAAAGTTATGGCCACCGTTTTCTGGGATTCACAAGGTGTGATCTACATCGATTACCTCGAGAAGGGTAAAACAATTACAGGGCTTTACTATGCCGATTTATTGGGCCGATTCGACGCCGAATTAAAGAAAAAACGACCCCATCTGGCGAAGAAAAAAGTGCTGTTTCACCACGACAACGCACCGGTTCACACGTCTGCCGTTGCCATGGCCAAATTGGTCGAATTACACCACGAATTGTTGCCCCATCCACCGTATTCTCCAGATTTGGCCCCTTGTGACTTCTTTCTGTTTCCTAATCTGAAAAAATCACTCGCCGGGAATAGATATGGATCGAATGAGGAGGTCATCGCCGCCACGGAGGAAATTTTCGTTTACTTTTTGTAGGCTAAGTATTTATTGAATGACCCTCGTATGTACGTTACACGTTACGTGTTTGGGTCACAGTAATTCATATGTGTACCAAATTTCAACTTAATCGGTCCAGTAGATTCAGAGCAAATCGGCTGTGACAGACAGACAGACAGACAGACAGACGGACGGACGGACGGACAGACAGACACGCGAGTG
The DNA here is from genome assembly GCA_905333075.3 of Atethmia centrago. Classification (NCBI taxonomy): domain Eukaryota; kingdom Metazoa; phylum Arthropoda; class Insecta; order Lepidoptera; family Noctuidae; genus Atethmia; species Atethmia centrago. Next base: position 8,373,056 of record HG995375.1, read on the forward strand.
GTCCTATAAGGGTTCCGTTTATTTCTTTTAAGGTATGGAACTTCGACAATCTATTGTTAATTAGAGTAGAAACTCTACTCGTTGCTGTCCAGCCCTGGTCTAGAATAGGCCTATGACAAAGAGGTGAGGACGAGAGGACAGAATAAACTAGACGAAAAATAAATTGCCACTTTTCCAAAATTTTCGTTTACTTTTTGTAGGCTAAGTATTTATTGAATGACCCTCGTACATATTATAAGAAGAAATGTTTTTCGTATGGCAGTCCACTAATCGTAATTACCTGCGTTTATTTTATACTAGCAAACCGTCCCTGCTTCGCACAGTTTTACGACTTGAGAAAACATCGTGATGTCTTTATTATGAGTTGATTACCTTCTAGAATAAATTTTCGAAATTATGGTGAATACTGCATCAAAACTCCGTTGGATAGTTTAGAAAAACAACGCAATCAGACAGACAATGACAAAAAGCGATATATTATAGCGAATAGTAGAATACTCGCCATTATTATTCGACATAAAAAAAATGTTTATTTATTCTTAATCACTCAATAGTATTATAATCACAATCTGCCGGGCCATAAGGACTTTAAATATTAAATTATTGATTAAAAAGCCTAACTAATTTACTTCAACATAACTTTTTATACCCCGCGCGACACCGATTCGAAATCAAACAATACACAATCCATTGTGTCTCATTAGCTGTCTTTGACCAATTAATTATCATAATACTAATGCAACACCGTGTCAACAGAACGCCTCAGTTTCATATTTTTAAGTGATGATAATTTTAACGAATTTTACAAGTTATTCAGTTTAAAAAAAACCAAGTACCGAAAAATATTGATAATTCAAAAAAGAGCGGAAATAAATGATACAACTTAATTATAACCTGCTGAATCGCGGAGGTGGCATGACAGATGTACCTCAGATAAAAGAACAATGACATAGATTTTTTTTAACAATAAACAGAATATATGAACGGGAAATGAAGATAATATGTTGACAAGATTAGCTGCACTTAGAGCACGCCTACCACCTCCGGACTCTTCGCTCAGCTCCGCCTCGCCGCCACCGCGCGCCACCGACCGCGGCAGTTGCGTCGAGCTCGAGCGACGAGTGTTTTTCCCCGCCCACGACGCCACCACCTGCTCGTCGACGGGGAGGACGCCGGCCGACGGACGGGTTAGGACCTCGAGGCCCACAGGCCCAGCTCCCGGCGGAAGTGTGCAGCGCATGAGATGGACACGATCCATTAATGCTTTCATTTCATTTCAGGTGCTTAAGCCAGCTGTCAACGTTTCGGCACAACGACTGTCGGATCAGGTGCGGATTATACAGCGTAATCATATGTTAGATGACACTGTACTTGATCGCCTGCGAAATGAAATGCCATGTCACCGCCCCCCCCTGTCGCAGACTGTTGTAGTTTCACCTCAGTTAAATATAAATCAAGTTGACGAGGGGAGTCATGACAGGGCAACAGACGTGAGTACCCAGTGCAATTAGGAATTGAGGAGTGCTTTGGAGGAAGCGATTCGAGAATATATTTAGATGACTGTTTTACTCTTTGCCTGCAATAATTTGCAACTGATGGAGCTACTGAAAATAACTGAAACATTCAGTAGCGCCGTCAGGATGGAATTTGGAGTAGATAAATGAGCTGTCATGCATGTAAAGCGAGGGGAGATTGTGGAATCCGTGGGAACCCAACTCTCGGATTCCATAAACCTTAGAGCCCTCTCCGCATCCGAACCCTACAAGTATTTGAGTATGTCGGAAGCGTTGGGCATCAATATTACTGACATGAAGCAACCGTTGAAGGATTGGTGGGTAGGTGTTTCTATCAGGCGAAAACAAGGTTCAACGGTTCGGTCATGCTGGTTTTGATGTACTCTTTCGGCATACTCAAATGGACTCAGACCGAACTCGACGCCATGGATAGGAGGGTCCGTACGCTGCTGACTGCATATCGAATGCATCAGCAGCCAGTCATCGGTAATGAGAATGAATGGCTGGTTGGTGTACATCCCGCGAAAGTGTGGAGATCGAGGCTTTTTAAACGCTAAGACCCTCCACAATCGCGAGGTATGCAGTCTCAGGGAATATTTCTTAGAAGCCGCCATGGGGATCCATCGAGATGTGATCGCGGTGGACAAGGGCCTCACCCCACTCTCCTTGGCTAAAGATAACTGGCGCAAGCTTGTAGTGCTTGACACTAACGATCGCAGGCAGGTATGGCAGAGTAAAGAGCTTCACGGACGCTTTTTCCGAGCCCTACATGAACCCGATGTAGATTTCCCAGCGTCCGTAGCCTGGCTACGTTTCGCTGACCTCTTTGGGGAAACCGAAGGTTTATTCTGTGCAATTATAGACGAAGTTATCATGACGAAGTATTACCAGAGATTTATTGTGAAGGACGGCACGGTTGGCGTGTGTCGGGCATGCCACCGTCCGGAAGCATCAATCCGACACATTATCTCTGGGTGTACTTGCCTATGCAAGTACTCTTCGCTAGCTAGACGAGCTACAAAGTTGTGTCTATACACAACCTGAGTTGTCGACATGTGGGATGTGGATTCAGCAATCATTGTGCCGATAGTCATATCAACCAATGGCTTAATTGCCAAGAGCCTCGACCAACACCTAAAGAGGCTCTCGTTGGGCAGCTGGATAAGGGCTTGATTCAGAAGGTGGTACTTCTGGACACGGCCCGCATTGTTAGAAGGTTTCTTTTTCTGGAGCCCTGACCGCCGGTAGCTTGGACCCTGTTCCCGATACCGGTGGACAACCATTTTTTATATATTTTTTTTTTAATATCTTTTTTTATATTCTAATATTAAAAAATATAATTTTATGTGTATATAATGAAATAAAAGAAAATAATACTAAGTGTGTTTTGTTTTTAAGATGTTTATTCATCTAATCAGTTTAATTATTTTTAAGTCTATAGTTTTTTTGTTCATTCAAAGTTTATTTTTATTTACACAACTATTCGCCGAATGTTAATTACTAGACACAATTATTCGGTATTCGACGAATAACAAAAAAAATGTCGAGTAATGCCGAATACCGAATAATAGCGAGTATTCGCGGCATCTCTATTAAATAGCGCGTTTAAACAAACAAACTCTTCAGCTTCATTATATTAGTATAGATTATAATTTGTAAGTTTTTTTTTGTGATTGTTTTTAATATTGTTTAAACTACAGTTAAAAAAATATTAAATACAATCACAAAAACAGAAAATCGGTTGGGGATTGAACCTACGAACCGTGGCTCCGTAGCCTTGGAATTGGAACCAATAGGCTGTTTACTTCGCTGGCAATTTGACTAAAATAACTATTTTTATCATACATGTTGTGATTGACTGCTTAGTTCGTTGTAGTTATAGCGCGGTGATTATAATTTCAGACGTAAAATCAGTATTTATCTGCAATATTATAAAAAATAAAAATAAATGTATATGATGATTCATGCGTTCTTCACATACGATTTTTTTGGTAGAATAAATTAAGAAAAGTGGCCGATAACAAGTAAGTTCGAATCGGTTTTCAAAATTTTGAAAAGTGGCGGCCATTTTATTATTTTTATTTCTGTGAAAAATGTAGCGCGGTGATTATAATTTCAGACGTAAAATCAGTAAGTATTTATCTGCAATATTATAAAAAATAAAAATAAATGTATATGATGATTCATGCGTTCTTCACATACGATTTTTTTGGTAGAATAAATTGAGAAAAGTGGCCGATAACAAGTAAGTTCGAATCGGTTTTCAAAATTTTGAAAAGTGGCGGCCATTTTATTATTTTTATTTCTGTGAAAAATGCTTTCAAAATAGTTTTTTGAGTATTCGAGCGCATCCCAAATAAGAATCTGTTTTCAAAATTGAAGAAAGTAGCCGCGCTTTTTATTTTTTATTATTTAAAAATCGATTTTTAATCCGCGCGTACCCCGAAATCAAATCTGTTTTTTACTTATAAACTGAAAAAATTGACCGCCATTATGTTTTTTGTTATATAATATTTCTGAATCAATTCCTTTCAAAATCGATTTCTGAGTAACGAGCGAGCGTGTGTATGTCCGAGTCGGCGTTTTTTTTTTTGTTTGTTAGCATTTTAACACTTGGTCATATCATTCATTTTCCTGACCATGTTATACGAGAGCTGCACTAAAAGTATCGGGAATGGAATATTTCCACTGTTCCTGTCATATTAAAATCTTTTTAATTGAAAACTCCTTGGTTTTAAAAATCGAATACCATTTATTTATTTAAATAAAGATTCTCGGTCTTGTCACAAGGTTTCGTCAAACTTGTTTAGTCGTTGAGAAAATGGAGTTGACTCGAGAAAATTGAAGAGCGATGATTTATTATGACTTTCGAAGTGGTTTAACACAAAAACACTGTGTTGACCAGATGATTTCTGCATTTGGTGATGAAGCCCCATCCAAAACCACAATTTATCGCTGTTTTGCTGAATTTCAACGTGGACGTGTCAAGCTCAGTGATGATCCCCGTCAAGGTCGTCCAAAAACTGCAGTCACCCAATAAAACGTTGATGCTGTGCGTAAGCTGATTGAGGAAGATCGACATGTGACATACCGCGAAATTCAGGCAACTTTAGACATTGGCAGGAGTCAAATACAAATAATCTTGCATGAACAATTAGGTGTAAAAAAGTTGATTCCCCAATGGATACCGCATTCGCTCTGTGAAGAGCAAAAAGCGGCTCGCGTTACTTGGTGCGTCAGAACTCTCGAAAGATTCCACGCAGGATCCTCAAATGCTGTATACAACATCGTATCAGGTGACGAATCCTGGATATACGCGTACAAACCCGAAACAAAAAACCAGTCACGAATTTGGGTGTTCGAAAATGAGTTAAAGCCAACAAAAATTGTTCGTTCACGGAGTGTTGCAAAAAAAATGGTGGCCACGTTTGTCTCCAAAACCGGCCATGTTACGACTATTCCTCTTAAGGGACAAAGAACGGTTAATGCAGAATGGTATGCTAGCATTTGTTTGCCACAGGTCGTTTCTGAACTCCGTAAAGTGAACTGCAACCGCCGCATCATCCTCCATCACGACAATGCGAGTTCTCACACCGCGCACAGAACAAAAGAGTTTTTAGAGCAAGAAAACATAGAATTATTAGACCATCCGCCGTACAGCCCCGACCTAAGCCCTAATGATTTCTATACTTTCCCTAAAATAAAGAATAAATTGCGTGGACAGAGATTTTCATCACCTGAAGAAGCTGTGGACGCCTACAAAACGGCCATTTTGGAGACCCCAACTTCCGAATGGAATGGTTGCTTCAATGATTGGTTCCATCGTATGGAAAAATGTGTCAAATTTCGCGGAGAATACTTCGAAAAGCAATAAATACATTTTTAAATAGTAATGTTGTGTTACTTCCTTGATTCCCGAAATTTTCAGTGCCGCCCTCGTATGGGGTCGGCGCAACACGTTATCTTCTTCCATCCTCCCCTGTCATTCACTCCCTTCTCTTTCATATCATTCCTCGCACAATCCATCCATCTTTTCTTTGGCCTTCCTCTCCCTCTCCACCCATCAACATTCATATTTATCACTCACATGCGTTTCATCCCTCCTCATCACATGCCCATACCAAGCCAAACGATTTCCTTTCAACTTTTCTGTCACTGGCGCCACTTTCAAGCTGCCCCTTATATATTCATTTCTTACTTTATTCATTTTCGTCACTCCACACATCCATCTCAACATTCTCATCTCCGCTGCATGCATTCTTTTTTCGTCCGTCTTCTTCACGGCTCAGCACTCCGATCCATACAGTACTAGGCCTTATAACTATTACAGACTTGTATATTTTCACCTTAAATTTGAGGGGCATCCGTGGTGTATAAGCGGCCGAAGCCGTGGGCATGTACTAGTGTATTTACTATTAGAAACTCTATGCAATAGAAAAGCTATTCAGTTTTACAAAAAGCTTGGTTGACAAATCCTAACATCCGTTGCGAGCGTAGCGTTAATTTCACAAAACCGGCCAAGTGCGTGTCGGACCACGCACAATGAAGGATTCCGTAGTTGGGATTACTTGGGACGAATTTATTCCAAAAATAAACTTAACATTGTAGTTGAAAAACCTGTTCTCCCATACATCGATATATGCCACGGTCAATTCTCCAACTGCAAATTTAAGTTGGTCGACTCTAACTCCTTAACTTCTGTTAAGGAGTTATAGTCGACCAACTTAAGTCGACAAAGCCTACTTAGCCGTGATAGTTTTCTTTTTCATTTCATTATATGTACTACTGCTATGATTTTTTTCACATCTCCATAAACAACTTGGCACCCATTTAGATCCCAATTCTTTTGTCGGCGAAGTCGACCACCACACATATTCTTAATATTGAACTTAGCTCCCATTTTCACATTTATGTTTTTGATGGGATCTCCCTTTCATGTACCCTCCCCTTTTAATTGTTTCTATCTGTAGGAGCGCTGACACATCGTTTTGTATTCTAGATTCGTGCAGCGCCCGGCGACACGCCAGTTCGCCCGTAACCGCCGTTAACTATAGACGCACTCTTAAACTGATAAGCTACTCCTCTGTAATATTTCGTAACAAGTTAATAAGTAAAGTTACCACAGAGTCTTCGCAGCATTTCATTTCTCTCCGTACACACAACCCAAAGACATTACATACACGCACACAAAATTGGTGACCCCGACGCGATTAAAAAGCACCCGACGTGATTAAAAAAGTGGTGTCGTGATATAAAATCTAGCAACGTGACTTTACCATCAGTGATTTTTAAAGATATTGTGTGTACGTGATCGAGAACGGGCAACTCACTCAACATCAGCGTCTATAGTGCGGAATCTCTTTTTAAAAAATAATCTGCGTGAGTAGTGAACATCATGGAAGACAAAGTAGCAGCCGACGAATATTCCCTTTCACCGGTCTCCATCACCGATAAGTTAGAAGATTTTTGGCCGAGAGCACCAGAATTGTGGTTCACCAAGGCAGAGGCGATAATTAATTGCCGGAAGATGTCCGACGATTCTAAGTATCGGATAATATGGCGATCCCGGTCAAGATCAAACTTCAGGTTTAGAAACGTGAAAACACCTGAGGACGACCCCAACTGGTTATGTTTTTACCACTTCAAATACCGCAGCAAAGCGGATGAGTGCGTTCAACCATGCAATTGGAAGAGGAAGGACGCCAAGCCATCGGAAAACTAGAGTCAGCAACGGGAGGCTGTGACCGCGTGCACGACAATCACCGTCTATGCGTCAGGGGCAGGAATTCAGGTTTGAAGTTTTTAATGGATAGTGGTGCAAAGTTCTACCTCGCAGAGTTGTTTTTAAGAAAGATAACGCACATTGTGCCTGTTATAAGTTGTATGCTGCGAGCGGTACCGAGAGCAATACGTACGGTACACACATTTTAGAACTAGATTGAAATCAAAGACGAGCGTTTCCGTTGGTTATTTACGATAGCGGACGTACAGCAGCCCATATTAGGTGCTGACTTCTTAGCTACACATGTCATTAGTTAACTTGAACGGACGCTGGCCAGTGGATCAGGGTACTAATATAAGTACGGGAGGAAATCTCTCAGTTCCATCGAGCCCACTTTGTAAACCATCACTGATAATTGCCACTATTATGTATTGTTGAGTAAGTTCCCTGAATTAACCAAGCCTGTTCATATAAGGAGAAACCTAAACATGGCGTTTGCCATCATGTAGAGACAACAGGTACTCCAGTGCACGCGCAAGTGTGACAGCTACCCCCGGACCGCAGAATATACACAAAGATTATTAGATTACATTACATTAGATTGTAAAGTGTAAAGAATAAATATACGAATTGTAATGTTGAAACAAACTGCTTGTTCCTTTAGTAATAACAGCGTGATAATATAACTTAAAACTTTAAAGTGAAAAACATGAAGTGCATAATAAATGCATGTATGTAAAGGACTAGCGACCCGCCCGTGCTTCGCAAGTTTTTAACGACTTGACAAAACAATGAGATTTCTTTATTATAATATGAAAGTTTAATATACACTTAGCCTTCCGGAAAAAAAAATCTCTAAATGATGGGTGAAACCGCATTAAAATCCGTTGCGTAGTTTAGAAGAACAAAGCGGTATCACAGATAGACACGAAAAGCAACTTAAATTTATATTATGTACAGAAGATACTCACGTCGACACTCGTAGGCCTGCGGCGGGCGGAACATGTGCCACAGCGGGCGCGTGCACACCTCGCACGCCGTGGGGATGTGGTACGTGATGCTCACCAGGTCGTGGCCCTTGTGCTGCACCGTGTTGCCTGCCACACGTCAGTTGTATTGTTAAAATAACATTCAATGATAAAGGATTTTATTTCTGTAAGTTTGTACAAAAACTTTATCACGTCAATAAAAGTTTAAAAACTAAATGAGGTCGGTGTTTCTTATCCGATTACTCTGAGAAGAAACACCGAAACAAACTGTACAGTCTCTTCAAGTCCTGACATGATCTTGGATCATGTGAGGACCGTGTAGATTAGTGCCTGAAATGGTCTTGAGGAAAAAACCCCACAGATTTGAGTGGACCTATCCAGTCAGTCATTTAAAATGAACGGTTTATTGTAGTTTGCTACTGTAGGACACAAGCCACTTCTACAAATAGTAATTTGGAATTTATCTGACAGCTTTAGTAAAGTAATCATTTGCCTGAGGCAATGAAGGAAGATTTATGCTGGACCTAGCTGGGCCCGAGGGGCGTTTTTATTATTTTGCGTGTCCCCCGCATATGAAACTAAACTATAAACTTCTCGCATGCGGGCCAATCCCTCGTGCGTGAGCATATAAATCCGCATGACATTAAAAATGCCCTTAGTATGTATAGTGGTTAGAAGAGTTAAAATTAACGCAATTCGTGCCTTGGCGCGGATCCGGCTACCATTAAATCATCCTTCATGCTGTCTTGCTGGATAGCATACAAAGCGCATGTCTCATGGGCCTAGACAACAGCATTGTCGGTGAACGAGTGCATCACATGCGTGTAAGATCGACTTCTGGGAAAGCTGTATTTCGTGTGCTTTTCCTTTACACCTTGTAATGGTGTGCCGTGTAAGCACAGATAACAAATTATGTGCTAAAGTGCAAGTAAACGTTTGCGTCTGACTTTTGCACTAACTTTAGATATTTTGCAGCGAATGCATTCGTAGTCATCCAGTGACGGGCGCCCCATACATCGGTCGAGTTTCAAACTAGAGTAAAATTATGTGTTTTAGGTCTACTACGGTAATCAAGATGATGTTATTATTAGTATTCCCTTTTTAATCTACTAAAACGAAAGACGTTAAGGTGCAACTAGATTACAGCCGATCGGTATCATCGATCATTTAGATCAAGATAGGTAGTGCGAATGGCAGCCGGATTACCGTTGATCTTGATCTTTTTGACTTGGATTAATGGTACAACCATAGACCGTCGGTTTCAAAATGTGTTCCAATCGATAGTCAGTCGTGTTTCAATCGATTTGTTACGGACGATCGATTATGTTTAAGGCGATTCAATATCGACGATCAACGTCGATCCACTACAATCTGATTGCACCTTTAAAATACAGCAGTTATATCGTATATCGACAGTAAACCATAGTCCTCTTCAGCGTATCCGGCGACAGCGGCCCAGACTAATTTTCTTTTCTTTCGTGAGCTCTCTGATGACTAGCAAAGTCACGTTAGCAAGCCCAGTCACACCGTCTAAAGAGCTGATCAGCATCATTGTACTGGGTATATGAGGCTTTGGGCGACTTTTGCGAATTAGGCGCTTCTTGTCTAGGTCTTCAAGATGAGGATATAACCGAGCGCTACGTACCGGCGTGGTCGGCGCCCTCGGCGGGCAGGTCGGCGGCGTCCCCCGGGCGGCGCGCCTCGCCCTCGCCCGCGTACAGCAGCTGGAAGATGCGCGGGATGTCCTTGGCGTCCGCGCGGATCACGTCGCCTTGCGTTACTGAGCGCACGTGGAACACTTTGCTGTAACATGGAACAGAATATCATATTTTTTAAAATCAGGTCAAACTCAAAGCATTTATTTCAATTAAACCACTTTACAAGCACTTTTGAATTGTCAAGGAGGCGGTCAGTTAGAAATATGAAGCTAGTTGCCCATTCCAAAGCGTGGTAGGTATGGAGAATAACGGGCAAGAAACTCGATGGACACTCTTTAAAATTATATTGTTTCATAAAGATTACTATAAATAATGTTGAATTTATAACTAAATGAGAGAATGATGTAAAAAAGAACCTATATTACATAACCCCCCTATTGTTTTTGACCAATTGTCACTAATGTCAAGCAGTTCTTATACGATTATTGCTAATTCACCGCTACAATAAATTCTAGGGTAATACTGGTTCACATATCATATTGAGCAAACATACAGTTATTGTAGGCAAAGGTTCGTTTTAGCAAATATTTTTGACCGATTTAAAAAAGTAGTAGGACTAAATTAGTACAATAGTTATTTTATTAAGACATTGCTATTAATTGTCTGTGGGTTGGCTCATTGTAATCAACCCATATAAAAAAATGAGTATGTCTACTTATGTACGCGATTTTTAAGTTATCACACTAATGTTATAAAGGTGAAAGTTTGTGAGGGTGTGTGTGTCTGTGTCTCTCTTTGTGTGTTTGTATGTTTGTTAATTCTTAACGCTTAAACGACTGAACCGATTTGGATGAAATTTTCAATGAAGATAACTTATACCCGGGATTAACACATAGGCTACTTTTTATGCTGGTTTACACGGGTGAAACCGCAGGGCGGAGCTAGTAAAAAATAATTGTATTATTAATTTATTTAAATAAAACTCCAAATAAGAGTGTATGGTAGGTAAACAACCATGACTGAACGTGCGTGCAAGGTGGAAAATAAATATTATGCCCACCTTGACTTCTAATAGCGCCAAAAAACAACTCAACATGGTCCTGACTGAATTTGTAGGCTAATAAAAATGAAAGGATGTCAGTTTCAACTAAAGTTTGAAATAAGTATGTCAAGCTACTGATGCACGTCAGAAGCCCCAGCAAACCAATATTATTTTGTGTCTTAATTAAAGGTACTAATTTATTCCAGAACACTGTTCTTGATTCATTGCCTATTTTAACAGTTTTTTTGTATCGAACTTTAATGGACAACGATAATAAATATTCTTTTGCTTTTGACAAAAACGACAATATTTAGGAATTGCTGTTTTAACCAATCGACGTCGGTTAGTATTTCCGGATATATCCGATTTATCACAGTGATCCGAACATATAACCGAATTCTTAGCTGGCTTATAAAACTCATCTCTTCTTTCTCTGGCGACAATCGAGGTCCATTCTGCACACGTAAATGGATTGCTAGGAAAGCTAAAATACGAAAAGGAAAGCTAAGTATCTAATGAGAGTCCAACAAACAGACACAAAAGTAGCATCAACCAATTTTAACCAGTTTTGAAGTTCTGGTAACAAATTAAAAAAAAAATATTACAATACAAATCTACTCCATGCTTATACTGTTCTGTTGAACAAAAGTTTGTGCGTATGTTGGCGAGCTTTGGCCAACATTTGCAGCGGTAGTTTAAAATCGGTAATTTTGTTCAAAATTTGATATTATTTGTTAGTTTAAAGGTTAAAATATAACTTATTCTTCATGTACTTACTGAAAGTAAGATATTCCGGCCGCTATATTGCTTTTTCGGGGATTATTTTTGCAACTTTTAAATACACACTGCGGCATTGTGAGACGTTTACATTGGCTGTGTTTCAAGCCTAAACTAAATAAAAGCTCACGTCTCAAGGGCGCTTATATTTACCGAGACGTATTTTTTGGGCCGACCCGATATCTAGTGCTGTTATTGATCGAAGTGTGTGAGTAACATTGTAAAAAAAACTGGCAGATTTGACAGAATGAAAGACTTGAAGTCGCTAGACCCGCCATGACAGAATGCTCCGTTTTGACAATCAAAATTAAATTACGTTATAAAACTGAAAAATATGTTCTGTTATTGTTAATATTTCCCTGAAATAATCATATTTTGACGTAAGTAAACAAGAAACATTAAAAATTGGTTTTTCAAAATCCCTCAACTAGCCTTTTGGTCCTTTCTTGGGGAGAAGAGCCGGCAAGAAACTCCATGGGCAGGAAAATGTTGATGATGAATGAGCAAAGGAAGATAGTTATATTAATTTCAAATTATGTTTACTAACCTCAAATCTAAAATCATAACCGGATCCGTAGTGTTCATCTTATCATTCTCGGTGTTATAGAAGATGATCTTCTTCGAAGACACGACAACGTACTGTTTCTTCCAGCCATGGCGGCGTATATTTTGTTTGAAAGGCACTGACAGCCAGCCTTCTAACGTCTGTTCTGTTTCGCCGTCTTCAGCATCCGCTGATGATTGAGATGCCGTCTCGCTTGTTAGGGCAGCTAGTTTCTCTTTTAGCTGTTCGATTTCCACGTCTTTGCTGTCGACCTAGAGATATAATGTTAGGTGTAGACTGTTGATTGGTTATGTTTAGTACCGACTTGCGTGATAACCAGAGGTCGGTGTTATTTATGTACTTGCATCGAAATGTTGATAATTAATATGGATCTTCCCGGGATTTCTAATAGACAATCCCGTGTGGCCGCATTGTGTGCTCCGCATTTCCGTTATTGTTTTCTTTTGTTCTCACAAGCTATGTTGTGCGAACTACAAATGTGGCAACATCGCGCGTGTGCGCATTGGAATTTTGCAACTTCGGACATCCGATGTCGTTGATGTAAATTTGGCAACGTCGCGCGTGCAATGGTTTAAATTGTGTATAAGTAATTAACTTTTTTATTTAATAAATCACGGGATATCTCTGCTCTCTAAAATTAATATCGGGATATCCACTTTATTCTTTCGCTGTATGAAATCAGTGTAAGTACATAAATAACTCTACCTAATTCCGACCTCTGGCGATAACTGAATCTTTAACAGACTAACGTAAATACACGGTTTCCGAACGGCGACTCAATCGTAATCAGTTTTTAATATTCAAGTTAACTTTATGCTGGTCTCTTTATTATGGTCAATCAATCACATTAGATAACATGAAATTGGATAGCATCGAGACAGGAAACTTGATCAGTCTTTCAAACCCTGCAAGCTCTCAAAGTTCTATGTCTAGACTTTCGACTTAAAAAATCAGTGATATAAGGTTCGAATTGCAACGACAAGCCTCCTACCTCCATGGCGAGCCGCAGCCTGGTAGACTGCTCATCCAGCAGCTGTTGCTGGCAGTCCTGCAGGTCGCGCTGTAGTTTGGAGATGTGCTGGTCGAACTTCTCCTTCTCTCTGGTCAGCTCCTGTTGAAGCTTGCGGTAGTCCTTGTCTTTGCGTACCGACATCTTGCTCTTGTTCTTTGTCGTCGCTGGGTTCATGTCTTTTCTGTAAAAGGAGTACGTATTTGTTTTAGTTTTTGCAGAATATACATTTGTGAACATACACAGACATTCCTCTCACAACATAGTTCTCTCCCTGCCGTTAAATGACGATGTTATTGACAGATGACGGTATATTCGTTTTATCTTTCAATCCTAATTACTCTAAATGGGCTATAGTGAGACCCACACAGCGTAACCGTTTTTCAATACGATATTTTATTGTAAAATTTTGGGATCACATAGCAGTTTCATACTACATTGGTTTTTAAACGTATGAAAAGTGGGATTTTGACGTGCGATCGCAACTTTTTACCGTAAAATCTCGTACAGGACATTGCCGTGTGAACGGCAATCAATGACCTGTATTGCAGTAACCAATCTACATACGACATTGTTTTGAGTATATTATGAAATATCAAGCCCTGTGCCCGATGGGATTTACCATTAGCAAAAAAGACAAACTTCCGTAAAATCTTCCATTCTCTATTTAATCCACGTAAGAAATGAATTAAAAAAAAATCTTACGTAGTGTTCCGTCGACTATCGTTATACAGCAAAAATAAATAACCAGCGCGTAAATTTTGACAAATTAAACTTTAGCGATTTTTATTATACATAGCAAAATTAAGTGAATATTTATGTATCTTGAAAAGTAATATATTACTTTAATTATTGTGAATGTGAGCACTATGTGGGTCATTTTTATTTATTTCTTGTTGTTTTTTTTTTCTCTTAGTTTTAATGATGGTCTGGCATTTTGAGTTCTTTATGCGGCCAACCCAATTGTCCTTTCCTTGGTATTGTTCGTCGAGTCGTTGAGCTCCTTAAGTTTTGAGTTGAGCTACACGATTACTGACAAATGCTTGCACTGACTGGACAGGTCCACTCAAATTTGTGTGGTTCTTTCCTCAAAAGACCATTTCAGACATAGATCTACGTGGTTCTCACATGATCTGACCAAGATTATGTCTGGACTTTAAAAGAGACTTTGACCCTTGAGTTTGTTTCGCCATTTCTTCTCAGGGGTAGTCAGATAGGAAATGTCGACTCCATCTAGCTTATTTTTTAATATGACGTGTAAAAGTGATTCTCATATCCTATTTACAGAATAAACAATTTCATTTCATTTCATAAGTACCTATATGTTTTTATTTTGATATGTTTTATTACAAACAAATAAAAGTTATCGTTAACGAAAGATGTTTACTTTGAAATTTTTACTTTTGAAACTTTGAAGTTTTTACATTTGAAACAAAACATTTTTACATTTGAAACTTTGATTTTTTATGGCGATTGCCGGCCGGCGCAGGCGCACCGTGTAACGGACCGCACGAAGGTACGTAAACCTTAACAGCTGTGCGCTCACTCGATTTGCCGGTGGCGTAGGTTTATTAGTTATTTTTTTTAGGAATTCAAGTGGGAAAAAAAAGTATTGAACAAATAATGGAAAAGTGTTCTATTACTGATACTGAAAACCACCAAAAAAAATTTTCGCACTGGTTACAATTTTTTCCTGTATAAGGAACTCTTGTGCAAAATTTCTGACCTGAAATGCTTCTTGACCAGTGGTTTAGGCGGTGCGTTGTCTATCATTATTAAGTATCTATTTTTTTTTTTTTTTGTTACAGCAATCTAAACAAACTGCTATAACTATCGTGAAATTGAGTGTTACCTGTTCATAATCTCGGCAAGTTTGTTGACGGCTTGCTGTTTGAGCATGATCTCCGAGTTGAGCTTCTTGTTCAGTCGGTCCACGTCCTCTTGCAGACGCTGCAGCGTCGCCACGCGCTCGGCCAGCGCCGTGCCGCTGCGACGGAGCTCGTCGACCTCCTGCGAGTGGTACACTCATGTCATAAACGGAAACATAACGGCTGGTAAGAGCTGTACAAGGATCTTTTTGGCGCGTCCAAAATCGGCTAACTAAAGCTATCAACTTTTTTTTTTTAATTTCACAAAAAAAAATGCACAAACGTTTACCAAAAACTTTCGAATGGCGCTCGTACGACGCTGACAAGGTTTTACGTCGTATTCGAGCGCCAAGAGATGCTTGTAGCAGTGTAATGCTACAAGCATAATTATATAAGTATATTATTAGTGTTTGTGATAAATTAAATAAATAAATAATTAAATCCGCCTTTGGAATATGTACCATGATTGTGCATTTGTGCATTAATTAGTCAAGGACAGCTAATGAGACACAATTGATTTTCTATTGTTTGACTCCGAATCGGTGTCGCGCGGGGCTTAACAGGCGTAATAGCGTAAATAAATAAATTATCAGCCTTGTTCAATTCAAGTAAAAATACTTTTTGTATGAGAGGAGCGGGGCATACTCTGCGAGGCGGTTGCTTCAAGTTTTATATACACACGTACCTAAATATGGCACCTCGAGTTTAACAAAACGATCACTTTTGTAGAGTGTAGTCTCTGTCACTGCAGTCTCTTTTTAAAGCTCAATGTGCCATATTAACAGCCAAGTACTGTACAATCATATGAACGTTACCTTCCGCTGCAGGTCGATGGTGGCTCTGTTCTCGTGGTCGCGGTCGCGCAGCCCCTGCACGAGCGCATCCCGCGCCGCCAGCTCGCTGCGATGCTGAGACATGGCGTCTCGCATCTCTAGCTCTTTCATCGTCTTCTCCTTTTCTAGCTCGCCCACTGTCTCTTCGGCTATCGACCTGGAATATTTGAAGGGAGAATTAATAACGAAGCAAACTTTCTCGTATGAGATTAACTTAAAACATGTTAAATACTTTGGTGTCGACAAGGTGGTAGCGGGGGTGCTAGACGTACATTTAAGAATCTACAATACCTCAAATTGCTTAGTATGATCCTCCCTTATACCGAAAATACTGCAGCATTATAACATAATACGATTCCATAAAATTTTCTCGACATAAAAAATTACAAAGTTACCTCCAAACCGAACAATAAACTATTAGTATTCAAAAATACTTCAAATTAGATCATGCTAATTTTTATGCATATTAACTGAATCAAATATAAAGCAGATACTGAGTTTTTTTTAATTAACATTATTTTCACCGTAAAAAGATATTACCGAAACTATCGGCGCCTTGGACCCTTCTCTCTGCCGCCCTGTCTCGCTTACTCGCTTAACCGCGAGCTGTAGCGTGCGAGCGGGATAGAGTGAGGTAGCGCCGAGGTATTATGAACTCTAAAGTAAAAATATCGCCACTCGTGGAATGTTTTAATTAATAACAGCGCGTGATGACCAATTATGATCGAGGACAGTGAGTGGACTTGTAAGGATGGAATTGATTATTATGAATTATGGAAGGACGCAGTGATTATTATGTAGTTTCGCCCTACCCCCGTGGGAAAAATGCCTTAGTTTGTGTAATTTCGTGAAACAATTACAAATATTATATTGTCAGTCTATATATATTATATATATATATATATATATATATATATATATATATATATCAATGCACGTTTTACTTATGAATCTAAGTATAATTAACCATTTTAATTAATAATAAATCATCATCTGCCTAGCCTTTTTCCCAACTACGTTGGGGTCGGCTTCCAGTCTAACCGGATGCAGCTGAATACCAGTATTTTACATGGAGCGACTGCCTATCTGACCTCCACAACCCAGTTACTGGGTAATACGATACCCCTTGGTAATACTGGTTGTCAGACTTTCGGGCTTCTGACGACCCGTAACGACTGTCAAAGATCCACGAATGAGAGCCGGGACCAACGGCTTAACGTGCTTTCCGAGGCACGAAGGGGTCTTGGCATGTAAAGATGGTCACCCATCCACGGACCAACCGCGGCAAGCGTAGCTTAACGTGATCAATTGACCCGTGCGGCTGTTATTACTTAGCCACAAGCCCCTCAACCCACAAGCTTTAATTAATAATAATAAAGTTAAATAATTTACAATTTTCTTCCAACTGGATGTGAAAAAGTAACTCTAAAATGTTCGCGATTTTGTGAGAAATATAATAGATAAGAAAACACTTGTCACTGTCAGCCGCCCTAAAACTACTGCAATAATTGTTTGTATGATCTATTATTAATATGATAGCACTAAGATAAAACTAAGGAGAAAATGCATTTATTTTTAAGTACATAAGTGACTGCTTGACGATAATTATGATAATATTGTATACTGTTGTTTGATGGCAACAAACATGATTACAGATGAAAATCTAACACAGGTTTTTTTTTACTTATTTTTTAGATTATGGCCACTACAGCAGCGGCCTGAAAACGTCCAAAGGCATCGCGGAAGACACAGGCGTAGATGGCGGGACGAACTTGACGCTTATAGGAGGGATTGGTCCATATAAGCTCCCGATCGAGTTGAGTGGAAAAGGGAAGGATAACAAGCCTCTATTGTCCTACTGCGGGGATTTGATTGTATCTCATTTCCTAGGAAATGTATAGGAAAAGCTTTTTTGCGATTTCTGATTTTCTAGTATTCAAACTTTGGTCCGATTGAGTTGTTTTAATCTTACAGGAAACGTTTTTGTGAAAACTACATTTTCCGATTGAATGTATTTTTTTTTTCAAAATCTGTGAATGCAGATCAAAAGGTCTCAAAAAGTTAAGGACAGTCTCCTGAGACCGTTTTCTTGTAGCGACAACGGTTAAGGTACCCATCCTTACTGCTCCATCTCAAAAATCCACTCTGTATACACAGGGTCAAAATAAATTAGCTAGCGAAACTCTGCAGACGTCATTGGTATCGATATCTAAACACGATAAAATAAAATATAAAAGATTTCAAGTTTTTTTTAGGGGTCGACGATATCTGTTAGTGTTGTTACTAATTTTTTTTTGGGTCGGAAATCATCAAATAACTTCTCCCGCTCTGGGCGGAGCGGGAAGGTGTGTCAGACTCTTAGTGACTAAAACCCACCCGTATTCTTTCCTGTTGCCTGTGTTGCCAGGGGCCTCGGTGACCCTTTAGTACCTTCCCGCGACCACGGTAGGCATCGGCCCTAGTGGACCCCTACATTTGTGCTGACGACATCTCTTTGAGGCGTGCGTGGAAAAAAACGCGCCGCGACCCGGGCCTGGTCCTTACCGGACGGTGAGCTACCCATTTCTCACCGTCCGCAAGCCCGCGCCTACGGTGGCCGGAAATCCGGCCGGGATTCCCGACGCCCAGGGCGTCTCCTGCGGCGGCTAGGGGCGAGAGGGCGCGAAATTTACCTTTCCTTCAACCGTCCCGCCTCCTCCTTCGCGAGCATTATTGCTTCGCAGAAGGAGGTGACGGCCGCTCATGCCCTCTCGCTCCGTACCATGGCCTGAACCAGGGCCGGACGCCTCTGCCGCCGATCGCCTCCACGAGGACACGGCGGTGCTCTGCCCAAGCCGGGCAGACCTCCACCGTATGCTCCACCGTGTCCTCCGGGCGATCCACACAGTATAGTGTTGTTACTTGGAGTGTACCTAAGTTGAGAAAATATGTTTTCTTTTGTTTTATCGCGTGATATCAATATCCATCACGTCTGCAGAGTTTCGCTAGCTAATTTCATTGTACCATGTAAATAATTACATATATTTTTCTTAGGAATTTGGTTCCTTCCTACTGGAAAATGGACAGAAGATATAAATTAAATACCGTGTATTGTAGACGAAAATGACGAGTTACGAGAGCTGAAATGTCTCATTTTCCTGTAATTTCACTGGCACCCATACCCTGCCTGGCACACAGCTTATGACAAATATGCCACATGTAGGAATACCATTTCCAAATGTTAAAAGTCCTGACAAAATGAACATTTGCTGGAAAGTCCCGGATATTTTACTTTTTAATCTTTCTTTTTCTGAACAACTTTTCGTATTCAGAAGAGTCAGGACTATTGGCAAAGTCGGACAAGGAGCCAAAAAGCCGGACATATCTGGACGAATGGACACCCTAGTCAAATTCGTCACGAAAATTATCATAAAATTAAATCGTGAATGTAGCACTGACCTGGCGATGGCCTCGGAGTCTGCGCGTGCGATGGCGAGTTGCAACTGATGCAGCAAGCTCGACCGCTCCTGTTCAGAGTCGCGCGCCGCCCGCGTGTTCTCTTCCAACATGAGTCGCATGTCATTCGCCTGGCTCTTGTACACGAAGCAGTAGTGCTGCTCCGTCTCCAATTGCTGACGAAGTTCCTCGCTCTGGTTGACAAGCAAAACGTCGATTATTGGTTTGAAAACAACCACATCTCGCTCTCTTCCTCCCATCCTGACTGTAGGTCTCTCTTGGTGGTCGAAATTCACAGAAAATCTTGTAAAACACTAGGTTCAAATGAAATAAAATAATGTTGAATATCTAGTACGGATTGGACATAAACATTACACACGACAAGTGTGTAGAAAGGAGTGAGCTCAATGACTGAATATAATGGTCAAGTTCACCACCAAAGGGGAGGGAGGCAGTTATGTTAGAACTTGAGATAAAATTCTTGAGATATATTTCTAGGTTATTAAGATTTGCAATTTATTGCATTGTACGTTTGTACAGTCACCGACAGGCTGACGTCACCTGACGGGCCTTACTTATGAACTGGTCATTATAGCCTAAAATTAAGAGTAAACCTTTTCTCTGTTCGTAACGTAAGTGCGCTTAATATACTAAGGGATTTTTTTGAGAATTAGATGCCAAAGATGCGAGGCATCATTATTTTCATTTAAGTTTATATTGACACAACAAAATGTATTGGAAATTATTTTATTATTTACTGAAAACGCATCTGATTTGAAAGTAGCTGTGTTCTTTTGTAGATAAGCTATAATTATAATAAATCTATAGAACATAGCGCGTTCCCTCTAGAATTGATTACGCCATGTGAGTCACTATTTTTATTGTAAGACTGACATAATCGTGCTACAAGGGACATAAAGCTCTTATTATAAATAATATCGATGTTCTTATTTTTCCGTTTGATATATTATGACTCACTTTTGAGTTGAATATTTTAATAACTTCTATTGAAATTGCGGTTTCCAAAATGTTAACCTTATAGGCGAGAAATCTTATTACGAAAAACTACTAATACATACATGTAAGCCATCACATACATCAAGGCTTTCTGTTTTTGTACATTTAGCAACGCACAGTATAATGTTAATTAGCGGCCTGTTTAAGTATTTCAAGTTTGTTATTTATAAGTAGATGTTTTCATATCGTTATGAATCTACATACAAAGTACGTATTTAGCTGTAGCATTCATAAGAAAACATTAAGTACACTTTATTGTACAGTGATACACGTCCCAGTTGATGATGACCAGGAAATTAACACGACAATAACACATTCCTGTATATTAATGCGTGTCATCATCATAATGGAAGTGTTTTATAGGCATGTCTTCATTGCCAAGGCTCTGTTTGTTCAGCACTTGTGTTCAACGAATTCATAACTTCACACTGATTCAGCTATGTCTTTACTTTATATTTCGTTTGTAGTAATAGCATAGACAAATTTTTCACTCCTCCGTGTGTTCTTATAATTCTATTTTTAAGTTAAATTGTCATAGACAATGTTTATATTTAAGATGCGGACAAAATCCGACACAGTATGTGGAAGTCCGATCTATTCTAAGAACAGTTATGAAACTCATTGAGCAAGCATCTAATCTAGGTACCTACTAGGTGTACACATTTTGTTTCCAGGAAGCCTTGGCCTTTAGATAAATTCAGCCTGACATGGGTCTTCTCTTTAGTTCAATGATACATTGTTAAAGAAAAGTAGAAAGCGAGGTTTTCTCCGTTAATAAGGCATTAGTAACAAACACACTTAAAATACAAAGTTTTAATCTGTAAAGCCAATCTTCAAAATGTTTGTGTCATAAATATCAAGGTCAAAGAAGAATACCTACTTTTCATACTCGGGTAATTCGTGCGACTATGTATGAGACCGGTACGAGATTGCAGTAAAACATATTTGTTCATATTATATCTCGAAACGAAATATACAATAGTATCTGCCAAACTGGTACACAGTTTGGCAGATACTATTGTATATTCATCTATGTGAGTGTACTTTGAAATAGATACGAGTGCTGTTACAATTTGATAAACTATTAATGTATGTAGTTCTGAACGGCCACTCTGTTGTGAAATTAATTAATCTCCTCGGCTTCGTGAACTAATTTTACAACAATAGCCGAATTGAGTTCCTAACCAAGGAATGATTTATTTTCATCAGCACGACGCGACGTCGACTCATCATCATCTGCATTTTCCCAACTTCGTTAGTTCAGCTTCTAGGCTAACCGGATGCAGCTGAATACTAGTATTTTACATGGAGCGACTGCCTATCTGACCTCCACGACCCAGTTACTGGGTAATACGATATCCCTTGGTACAACTGGTTTTCAGACTTTCGGGCTTCTAACGGGACCAACGGCTTAACGTGCTTTCCGAGGCACGGAAGAGTCTTGGTATATACAGATGGGTCACCCATCTACGGACCAACCGCGGCAAGCGTAGCTTAACTTGATCGATTGACCAGTGCGACTGTTCAAGCCCCTCTGACGCGACGTCGACTATTAATATTAAATTGTCAACAATTACATTCCGTGAACTTTAATGAATAAATGTTGTTAATTGGCAAATCACATCATAATCAATGAGTAAGGCATTCAACTTTAGAAAAACCGCTGTCTACGTAATCAAGTGTTTATTTATTTGGAGAGGAGCGCACGCGCAGGTTTATGTCGTATAAGGCAAAAGCTGTGTGTGTGTGCATGTTTGCCGTCGACAATGAGTCACTATGTTGTAATGCTGGAGGACAGTCTATTTCGGCGCGATGAGATTATGATTAATTCACAAGAAACACTCAAAGAGTTCGTTAAGTTGGTCGATCGATATGAATGTGTCTATAAATAAATACATGGATACTGCATAAATTAAGTTAATATACACTGACAAGTGTTTCCAGTTGTTTTATTTTCAGTGTTATTACTTTGAGTAGCGTGATAGTGACCTACTTATTACCAACAGAATTTGCAAACATGGTCAATGTTCGTTTTTCAGACTCCTGAAAAAGGGTTAGCAGGTACGGAGTTCTAGAATCAAGGCTTTACTGTCGGGAGGAAACGCCCGGGTGTCACCAGTGTGTGGATCGCCCGGAGGACACGGTGGAGCATACGGTGGAGGTCTGCCCGGCTTGAGCAGAGCACCGCCGTGTCCTCGTGGAGGCGATCGGCGGCACAGATCTCTCGCGTCCGGCCCTGGTTCAGGCCATGGTACGGAGTGAGAGGGCATGGGCAGCTGTCACCTCCTTCTGCGAAGCAGTAATGCTCACGAAGGAGGAGGCGGGATGGTTGAAGGAAAGGCAAATTTCGCGCCCTCTCGCCCCTAGCCGCCGCAGGAGACGCCCTGGTCGTCGGGAATCCCGGGCGGATTTCCGGCCACCGTAGGCGCGGGCTTGCGGACGGTGAGGTAGCTCACCGTCCGGTAAGAACCAGGCCCAGGTCGACGGCGCGTTGTATTCCACGCACGCCTCAAAGTTATGTCGTCAGCACAAATGTAGGGGTCCATTAGGGCCGATGTCTGCCGGGGTCGCGGGAAGGTACTAAAGGGTCACCGAGGCCCCTGGCAACACAGGCAACGGAAGGAATACGGGTGGGTTTTAGTTAGTAAGAGTCTGACACTCTCCGCCCAGAGCGGGAAAAGATATTTGATGATGTCCCACCCAAAAAAAAAAAAAGGCTTTACTGTAGTCTTAATAAAATGTTTTATTATATCAGTGTATTTATATGCAATGATTAAGTTGCAAAAACTGGCCAATTGCGTGTCGGACTATACACAATGAAGGGTTCCGTAATTGGGATCAATTTATCCCATGAACAAACTTAACATTGCAAAAAACGTGTTCTCCCATACATTCCAACTGCAAATGTATGTTTGTACGCACAATATTGAGTGATTATTTTAAGACCATAGACTTCTTATACATTATCCCGTAATCTATAAGTACACAACTATTATTTGTATTATTTTCAACATTTAAGGCTCAGCAGTGTCGGAGGTAAGGGTGGGAATGGTAAACGTTCATCTATTTTCTTTAATAAGGTTAAACATATTATTAAAAAATTAAATCCCCATAACAAGTCCTTTCATTTGATGCCACACGGCACAGTATGCAAAACTTTTTTTTCTCTCCCAAAAGTGAACCCCACATTCAAAATTAATTAATGTATGTATGTATGGGTCACAGTAATTCATATGTGTACCAAATTTCAACTTAATCGGTCCAGTAGATTCAGAACAAATCGGCTGTGACAGACAGACAGACAGACGGACGGACGGACAGACAGACACGCGAGTGGTCCTATAAGGGTTCCGTTTATTTCTTTTAAGGTATGGAACTTCGACAATCTGTTGTTAATTAGAGTAGAAACTCTACTCGTTGCTGTCCAGCCCTGGTCTAGAATAGGCCTATGACAAAGAGAGGTGAGGACGGGAGGACAGAATAAACTAAACGAGGTGCAGTGTGCTATGTAGGCAAGTTGGCGACTGCAGAGCTAGTCTCTCGCACCGGTGGCACTCCTGCAGTTTACGGCATCGGTATAAAGCGAGCCAGTTGGTCTGAGTCATATTGAACAATGATAAAATGCACTGCGTGCCAATTAGGTAGGTCTTTTTTTTTGGATGGGAAATTATCAAATAATTTCCCCCGCTCTGAGTGGAGCGGGAGGGTGTGTCAGACTCTTACTGACTAAAACCCACCCGTGTTCCTTCCGTTGCCTGTGTTGCCAGGGGCCTCGGTAACCCTTTCGTACCTTGCGAACTACGGGGTTTGGGTTGGTATCCCTATAATAATAATATTATCATATTGGTATACCTATAATAATAATATTATCATATTGGTATACCTATAATAATAATATTATCATATAGGTATACCTATAATATAAATACCAGCATATTATTGTCCCACTGCAGGGCAAAGGCCTCTTCTCATGCAGAGAAGGCACCAGCATTGATCACCACGCTTAATTAAGGCGGATTGGCGAACGAACCCCCCTTTATAGATTTAAAGTGGACTGTCGTGTGATTTTGAGTCACAATTACTACTGTCAATTTGTCTTGCCCTGCAAATGATTAATGCCTATATCAACTGTTTCACTTGGATAATTGAAAGATCCCCTGAAAATATCTATACATAATTTATAAACTAAAATCACTTTTCGCGTCTGTCTGTGTGATTGCGATGTTCTTCTAAACTAGGCAACGGATTTTGATGCGGTTTTCATCATTTGTTCAAAGTTCAAAATTGATTCAGGAAGGTTCATGTTCACTTACATATAATAAATAAATCTCGATGTTTTGTTAAGTCGTAAAAACCGTGTGAAGCAGAGGCGGGTCGCTAGTACAGTATAAAGTATGCACTCACCCTAGCACAGTGCATGTCGCGCTCCGCAGACGCGGCGGCGAGTTTCTCGGAGGTGTCGTGCAGCGCGGCGCGCACGGCGTGCAGGTCGCGCGCGCGCGCGTCGCGCTCGGCCGCCGCCGCGCGCGCCGCCGCCTCCGCCGCCGCCACGTCGCCGTGCGCCGCCATGCGCGCGGCTCGCTCCTGCTCCAGGGAAGCCGACAGACCCATCGCCTGGTGAAATTATTTAATAAGTTGAGTCATCATCATATTTGTTAGATTTGTACAGTCAGTAACGAAAGTCGGGTATCTAAACGACAATTAAAAAAAAAGCAATGTACGAATATTGAAATAACACATTCTTGAATATCATGAAATACTGGACACCAAATCATCAAATAATATTGTGACAATTAATGTAGAATGTGTTAGGTGACAGTTGTAATGACCTTTTCAGTTTCCTGTCGATGTTCGCCCTCAAGTTTCTGCAGGCGCTGCTGCATCTGCCGGTAGTCCACGCTGAGCATAGACATCTGGCGGTCTTTCTCCTGGCACACCGACTCCGAACGTTGCCGTGCGGTCTTCTCCTCGTTCAGTTTCGATTGCAGAGCTGTTGTATCACATTGCAAACACTTCATAAATAAATGTGATTCTAAAAACTGTGTTTGTACTATAAATATTTTTTAAATTTTGAGTAAGAATTATAAATATAAAAATCGAATTAACTATCCAATTAAAAACATTAATGACAACAAGATTAGAGAAGGTTGATTAATATGAAGAAGAAATAGGAACCAAGCCATTATTTATTTACAATAAAGTGAGTCTACTTTGGACCTACAAAGATCATAGGAGGTATATTAGCAAACTGAACAATACCTTTAAATATCATATCCAATGTTCCTGAGGCATGCAAAAAGTGAAGGTATGAAATATATTTTTGGGAGCTTATACAGTTTAGCTCAATAGAACATGACAGGATTGTAGCGTGGGCAAGATGGCAGAAAGTAAATCGTCTGGGAATACTAACACTCACCCTTGACTAGCTCCAAATTGGCTTCTTGTTTAGAGAGCAACTGCGAGCGCTGCGTGTCCTGATGCGCGCGCAGTTCCTGCTGGTACAAATGCTGCGCCGCGCGGAGCTCGTGCGCCAGCGACGCGCACTCTTTCTCCAGTGACGACACTCGCTCTGAAAGCTGCCTGTTATCTGCCATGATCTGATTCAACCTGGCCGACGCGCGCTCGAGCTCTCCGTGAGCCGCATTCAATCTGCTGGTGGCCTCCGCGACAGCCGAATCTGAACGTTGTTTAGATGCCTTCACAGCAGCCAGTTCTTCAGAAAGAGTGCTTCGTTCCCTCTCCAGAGTATCGCGCTGGGCACGCAAGCTCGCCACGGTGCCGTCGTTGACGGCGGCGGCTGCAGCCTGCGCAGCTGTCAGCTCTGCCGCTTGTTTCCTTGACTTAGCAGCAGACTCAGCTTCTTGTTTTAACTTCTCACGTAACTCCGTCAATTGCATTTCTAAAGCATTTATTTTGTCGTTGTATGTTTGTAAATTGTTTATTTCCTTTGCTCGTTTGCTTTGCTCTTCGTCAAGCCGCCGCTTTGCTTCATTAAAATTAAATTCAGCTTTTCTTCTTGACTCAGTTTCTATGTCAGCCTTCCTTTGTATCTCTTTCAGATCGTGTCGTAGTAGT
This sequence comes from Atethmia centrago, assembly GCA_905333075.3. Taxonomy (NCBI): domain Eukaryota; kingdom Metazoa; phylum Arthropoda; class Insecta; order Lepidoptera; family Noctuidae; genus Atethmia; species Atethmia centrago. Next base: position 8,399,560 of record HG995375.1, read on the forward strand.
GCTAATTCTTTGTCCGTGTCAGCTATTATTTTCTTATTTCTAGATTCCCTCTGTGACAATTCTTCTAGCTGAGCACATAAAGTGACTTGCGTGTCTTCCATTTTCCGTCTGCCATCTCTTTCTCTTTCAAGGAGTTTCTCTAGCTGCAGTATAGCTTCAGATCCAACATTATTAATATGATTATTAGAGATAGTATCCACTACATCGGCTGCCTTAAGTCCTCTGGCGCATAATTGATAATCACCATTGTAAGTAAAGCCCACAAACGGCAAATGATTTCCAACAAATGCTTTGGGCACAGGAAAAGATTCATCTAAAGCATCAGACTTTTCCATGTCATCAAAATTCCTAGTATCGTCATCACTAGATAATTCAGGCACGACCGGCGGTACAGAATCTCTCAAGTTTTCAAAACTCCATTGATCATTGATAAAGAATGGATGTTGCTTAATTTCGTTGACACTACTTTTACCTAATCTTTTAATCCTGTCTGTTAGAAGCCCTCTGATTAGAGATTTAGCATCCTTTGAAATTTCTACATCATCCGGAAACTGGAGTGAGTTTCTATGGTCCATGATCTTACCATATGTACCTACTAAACTATCCGCATAGAAAGGAGGATCTCCAATGAGCATTTCATATAAAAATATTCCAACTGCCCACCAATCACACTCACGACCATACACTCCCTCACCATTCTGTGACTGTAAAACTTCAGGTGAGATATAATCAGGAGTGCCAACTGCGTTGCTGGCCCGCACCAGACCATCAGGTCCCATTCTCATGCATGTACCAAAATCAGCCAGCTTTAGATGTCCGTATTTGTCAATTAACATATTATCTGGTTTTACATCTCGGTGTACAAAACCCATACCATGAATTACGTCTAATGCAAGGACAATTTCCATTGTATAGAACTTAGCCCACTTCTCAGGTATGTCGTAGTTCGACATAAGACTAACAAGGTCACCACCAGGCATGTAGTCCATGACCATGTACAGATATTTGTGATCTTGGAAAGCAAAGTGTAGTTTTAATATCCACTCAGAGTTAGCATGTGCCATTATGTGCCGCTCCTCCCAAAAGAATGTGGAGTCAGATCTCTTGATCATTTCAACCTTACTGAGTAGCTTCATGGCATATACATGACGTGTAGACTTGTGTCTGACTAGTTGCACTTCACCAAATGCCCCTCGGCCAATCACCTTTATCAAATCAAAATCTGCTGCTTTCATACGCAGGTCTACTATGTCTGAAGCAAAAGTCTCATCTACAACAAACAAAACATTTTTATTAATGTCACGGCAAGTAATGTTTTTTATTATTAGCTTGCGTTTGACCACTTTTTGAATCATTAAACATTTCTACTCTACTTTCCATAACAAAAACATAGCTAATAATTAATATAAGTAAACAGATCAGGTTGACAACACCTATACTAATCATAAGTTTGCAATCATCAGAATAACTAAATAACATAATGAGGCAGACTCAGTCAGCTGTTTAAATAAAATAATAATAAATAAAAAAAATAAATTGTGGATTTCAATACTAACATTTTAGGGCAATTTTGAAAACTACAATAAATTGTATTAAGTATACCAGGAGAATTCTCAGAATCATCTGTATTACATATGAATCAGAAGATGTGCAAACATCAAAGCATGTAAGCAGTACATAATGTGCCTAAATAGAAATACTATTTAGGGCACTGCAGGATAAAACTTCAAAACCGAGACAGAAAATTCATAATTATTGTTAATTACTTCAATATAATACCATGCTTCCTAGTGATACTATAATTGGCTCTGTGTTACCTATACAATTGTTTCCATCTATTATAGCTGTTGGTTCTCCTATACTTAAATAAATGAATAATTTAATTGAACACAATGGTGTTCAATTAAATTATTTATTATTACAACCATTAATTATTTATTATCCAGAACATATTATAATAGCAGTAATCCATCTTCTATATTTTCTTTTCCTCATTAAGTAATTTCTATTTGAACAATCAGCTGCAAAATAATTAATAATAATAGTCTATTTTCATAGTTCAAACTGGATGTTATTCAAGCAACAACTACTGCTGACCATACAATGGCGCCGATTCCCTTGTTCACAAACTAAACTAAATTTAAGTTCAGTGCATCTTTTTCTTTCTATTTCATTTAGAAAAGGACAGAAGATAAATTTTAGTTTAGTCCTGTCAAATTAATCAGCTCCTGTCACTACTCTATGCAAGTTTAGACGTGATTAAAAACTTGCCTACTAAAATTACGTCAATTTACGTCAAGCGCTGATTAATTTGACAGGACTAAACTAAAATGTATCTTCTGTCCTTTTCTTAATGAAATAGAAAGAAAAAGATGCACTGAACTTAAATTTACTTTAGTTTGTGAACAAGGGAATCGGCGCCAATGTTACATTTTATGATCAATTATAATACTATCAGCATTGTTAGATGGGGATCAGCTGCCATGAAGGGATCACAAGTGTACAACAGCTGGTTATGGGTGTTTGTTGTTTTGACCACAAAGGAGGATGTTTATATCCTTGAAAAGATAAAAAATAAAAACAAAACTATATAAAAAAATATATTGCCTACAGAAAGTTGCTACGATTGATCACCTACTCATATGCAAAGGAATTGCGGACAACAGCCCATTACACAATAGAAAGTTGTTCCGGGTATATAACATCAGAGTTAGTAAATACCCGCAAGACAAAAATCAGAAAAAATAATAAAAAAGCTATGGTGTAGTCAAAGTATGACCTAAAGAAAGGATGACCCTATTTCATACACTGCTATGTGTAATCAACTATCTATCATAAATACAAGTACCATGTTATCATTCCTTAATTGATTAGGTACTATGTGTAATGTAATCAAAACAAACTTATTAATTAAACCGCATTGCACATTAGATTACATTATTAATTGTCCAGAAATATAACATCTTTATCATTGCACTAAACACAAACATTGCATTCCTAGTTGGTTTTTTTGCCAAGTGTTTGTAAATAACAATAGATAAGAATTCTAGGCTGATATTCAATAGCATTAGAATAAGTGCACACTTGCTTCTGAATGTTTAAACCAACAATACATTTCTCTATTCTTGAAAATATTAACCGATAACGCCCCAATGGCTCCGAATATGAGCCCTCGCGGCGCGCGATTTGAAAGTAGTTATTGAATATAAAAGTTTTTTGTGAGCGGGAGAGATGACGTTATTGAGCCAGGGGCCTGAGCGGTTAAAATGACTCAAAAAACAAGTTAACATTTCCTTTCCACATTCACAAATAAGTCATGATAATACTCTGTGAATAATAACAAAAACAACAAAATGACAGACATTAAAAATATTACATTGAATTATAGAAGCTATTCAGTAGTAGTAGGTTGCAATAAAGATGTAAATGCTTTTTCAATATGATGAATAACTGAAAATAAACTAGACATGTTTTCCCAAATACTGACTAGAAGCAATAGAGAAGTGATATTCTTTTACAGTGCTATAGGGTCAGACAGGAGCCAATCATTAGATGTATAACTTGATAAAAATTGATGAGGTAACATAGACACAAATCAGTTCAGTTACCTAAGTTGCATCAATTTTGTGTTTTCATGTTTCACCGACTGTTTCCTGATAAATATTACCAGTGCTATCCAGATTAGTCATCAGCCTTAATAACAAACAACCCAAACTCAATTTTACCAATTCAGTTCTTAGAAATTAGTTTTGTACTAACATGGTTTTAGAATGGAACATTGCTATACAACAATGTTTATCTAAATCATATTTCTGATGATGACATAGTGTACGTACATCTGCTGGTGTAAGCCTCGACGTTCTTCATGCGACGGATAGCCGGGTGATCGCAGTCGGAGACGAGCGCCGTCACGGTGTCCAGCAAGCAGTCCACGTTGCCGGTGAAGCGAGGGTCACATAGGCGCTCCTCCAGGGCGCGCAGCCGCCGCAAACGTTCTTCGTCCTTCACCGATTCCATGCTGGATCCTATTTCTGACGTCCTCTGCCACTAAGGCTAAACGCCACCGCACATTCTCCCAATGACTGCTCCGTGTAAGAACACCACTCTCATCACGACACATCAACCACTGGATCCTGATTTGTTATTCTTGTACTCTAGTTCAGTCGATAACCTACCATTCAAAGGATAACTTATGTTTCATTATCGAAAAATTCAGTTGCTACAGCTCAGAATGACAGCAGATAAAGGTGGTGGTTCTCACAACAAAGCATATGCACGTTTGCAAACACAACAGGATGATTATTTACATTTATAAATATCCACGGACTTCGAGCGTATTAATAACACTAAATTAACGTAACGATTGGCACAAATATGAAAAAATTAAGTAAAATTACGAATTGTTCGACCGCTTGATTGATGAACGATGGATGATCGAACAATAAAGTGAAGTTAGATACAAAATTTTAGGAGAAGTTTGCAATGGCGTTTTGTACATGACTTAAGCTGCTGATACACTACACGCGACAAATTTTAATAGTAAGATACTAACTTTTTATAAAAAAAATGTGTTAAATACGTTAATACAAAATATGTTAATTTAAAACATTTTTAACTAATAATTATTGGAAACTTTCAAGTAATTAGTGGTTTTGAATTATTTACACTTTGAAATAAATAACGTGTCAATCATCGTTGTTTAAAATCTGCTTTTTTCCACTCATTGGTCAGAACCAGTTTTAGCACCAACTCCTGCAAAATGTGACCTGCGGCCCCAAGCACCTGCCCGGCAGCCAGGGCAAGAGAAGCAAAGTTTATGGCGCATCCTTTCCAGTAGCTTTCGACGGCTTTTATACATACCGAGATTTCATTCTGTTGCTCTTATCAGTAGGACGCCTTGTAGGAGCCGGTGGGCTAATGAAAAGACGTCCATTGCATTGAACAGTGAACCTTTATGATACTTGAGTGATCGTCTAAGGTACCCAGTACAACATTTAAAGTGGTAGTCCGCAAAATTCAAATTTTCTTACTTGTTTTGCAATTTGCAGGTCAGTGGCAGGTTGTATCTCGATCAAAATATGATTTGCGACCATAAAAAGTATGTATTTACAAAATTATAATCATTAATATCATTATCTCTATTAGTTAACAAATCTCATTATGGAAAAGTTCTGGAACAAATCGGTCTTCTCCGTTTATGTAGGTATTTCAATTAACATTTTGAAAAAAAACATGACAACAAAATCAAGTATGACGTGCGTAATAATTATACCTACTCTATCCATGGACCTCGCACCCGACAGGATATATGTTTTTCAGGGAGGTGTATTTTCATCTCCACATTATGCTATTCAGGGATGATCATTGAAAAGCGAATGTACAAGTATATGATGAGATGTGTGTTGTATGATGCAAGAGCGAGCGAGGCGAGCTCGAAAGTTGTACCCCGTCTCGGAATTCTTAAATATGTGTATTTTGAATATTTGTACAAAAATAGGAGTTCCTTTATCGACACATGGACAAAAGTTTGAGAATAAGAGGAATAAATTATGCAAGAGCGAGTGTAACGAGTTCGAAAATTTTAGCACCTTATATTTGTATTTCACATAATTATGTACCTACGGGGCCTCCAACGCCAAACTGCTTCTAAGCTTCTAACTCAACATATTTATTTTGGCCCTTTTTGGGATTTGATAAAAAAGTACTTTACAAGATTTGGGGCCCCAAGGCTGGGGGCCCGGGGCGGACTGACTAGTCAACCTTTTACGGTAGTCTGGAATGGATAAACGTTCATTTTTATCACTACCAGTGCGCGGACCCGTGATTGCGTATGATAAACCGTATGGCAGAAAAATATCGCACCGCAATCATTAGAAACCACGCGGTAAAATATGTTAAATAAAGCAGATATCTAAATTACGAATTCAGTAGATCTGCAAATAATATTTTATTTTTAAAAATTAATTTGTTAAAGGCAGCAAGCAGCTAAAAAAAACAATGATAGCATAGACAAAAGTAGGCGATGATTCTGCAAAGGATAATCAGTCGTTCGTCTTCTATTTCATTCATTCAATTTTGTTCATCGACGAATGGAACATGGCGGTGCTAGGCAGGATGTGCATAAGTTTTTGATTTTTGCATTTATTAGCGAGTTGCTTGTATCAGTTAGCTTTCTAAGTAATTTCTGTCATATTTCGGGTGTTGTAATATTTGTTATTGTGTAAAAGTTAATTCGTCACCGGAACCTCCTGTCTGAACTTTCTTAGTTCTGCAATGAAAATTATTATTCGTTGGTAGTGTAAAAATAATTGTGACAAATATATCACTTTACCTCAGGTAATTGTTGTTTTATGTAATTTTATTCCATGTGTAGTAAATGCAGTTTAGCCTGAGATCCTATAATCCGAAGTATAATCCCACGATCAGTCACTAAAAAGTTACGAGCCTGCCCCATTTTGGTTCAAGTTCATTCTCGTGTTATTTTGTTCATCTTTAGTTTAACATTTTATTGAAATCCTTTATTAGTTACTCTCCTTTTGTTCATGAATGAGAATCGGGTTAAAGAAATACTATCCAGGATAAGTTTTCACGAGGATAACTTTTCTTTGTGGTCCATAATCACGTGTGGTTCAGGTCGTTAAGGGGTCAATAACTGCTGACTACGAATTATTTTCGTTTTAATCGCATAACGGGAAAAGTTAATAATTAATAAATAAACGAATAAACTTAGGGCATATTAACTTCTATGATAGCTTAGCTTACAAGTTACAAATTAAGCTCTGGTGTGTAAATTTACGTCAAGTAAAGCACACTTGTGCGTAATTTGCACCTGGGGTGAATTATGTATTAATCAGCATAGTGCATGTGCAGTGCAAACAAGGCGAAGGGCGCAGGACATAGACAGGGCGCAGGGGAAGGTGGGGGCCGGGGGTAGCGCGGGGCGGGGGCCTGTCCGACAGTCAGCTGTGCAAAGTGTCATATTGTCGCGTCGCGTCGTGCCCGGCCGTGGGAAGTGGCCTAAATTGTGCCCCTCCATTGAATCTTGAAATTTGATTCTGTTATTGTTACAAGCTCTGTTTCAAAAATCTTGATGTTTAACAAAAAATATGAATATCAAAACTTATGTACTGAAATGAGTGTATTATCAAGATAAAACTATTCCTTTGTGACAAACAAGTTTTGGTGTACCTGAATATCTTTAATATTTTATACTCCAGCTCTGACAATACAACATCTAGGTGTGTGTAGGTGTATTTTCTCTATTGAAATCTAACAGAGTACTGTCAATGATCTAGATTAATCATATTCTAGAGACTTAAAAAAAAAGTGTAGAGATTTTGGAACTATCAGGGTTTTAAGTAATCATTTAATTGCTTCTTCAATTGTGTTATATGTTATAACACACTTGAAGAAGCAATTAAATGATTCTACTTGTCCAGTAATTACTTTCCCGTATTATTGACAATCAATTTGTTTAAGTAAAGCTCATTGAGTGCAAAACTCGAATATCATTTGAACTTGCATAATTTTAGGTAAAAGCGTGCTTTGTGCAAATGTTTTCATTGTTTCATGTGTGTTTGCCATTTGCCATTGTTGTGCAATCAACAATTTTCAATAAAGTCCTCTTTATGGTTTACTGCTGAATGCTGACGATAACAGCTATAATCACACTTTTCTTGCTCTCAATGTACAAACTTAATCAGAGTTTCATTACAATTGTTGATTCATATCCTGTAATAAAAAATATTATTCTAAGAATAAATGGCTTTCCAAATTTTTATTTATTTGTAATAATTTTGATATAATTCCACACACTTTCATATCTTCCTGGAATTAGTTATCATGTAGCATACAACGCAACTCTAAAATGCTGGTGTGGGTTGTTTGAGGGTCAAATATCTAATTTCATACTGCAGGGACTATTTATAGCAATGTACACAGTAGGTATACTTAACCCATTACATAGTTTACTTGTAAGGTTAATTTGGAATCACATTTCATTGAAACTTACTACTGCTCAGTTCACAATTATGTAAATGAAAAAAAAAAGAGCCTCACAAAAGGAATTTCCAAGTAGCTGTTTTGCTTATTTATTTAGGTGATCTATATTTAATTTATCTCCTTTTGGTCTTATGTATAAAATCATAGACTTATTATTTTTGTTTCAGTGTGCCGTGGTGGTCATGGCTACGCTCATCCAAGAGAATGGTATTAAGGAGCTGAGCAAAGGCACACACGGAGTTGTGCCCAACCGTGGCATATCCACACATAGTGTTACAAATCACATGGTGCCTGACCATGAGTATTGCGAAGCTGGCTCAACCAGCTCGCAGCAGATGCAGTGCTCCGATACAAGCGAGCCGGTGGCACCGCCCGTGCCCGTCGAAGAGGAGGAGGATACGCCCGAAATAGATATAATGATAAACAATGTCGTGTGCAGTTTTAGTGTTAAGTGCCACCTGAACCTTAGACAGATAGCATTAAACGGTGTTAACGTAGAGTTCCGCCGCGAGAACGGCATGGTAACCATGAAATTACGGCGCCCATACACAACCGCATCCATCTGGTCGTCGGGGCGCGTGACGTGCACGGGCGCCACCAGCGAGGACCAGGCGAAGGTGGCGGCGCGGCGGTACGCGCGCGCTTTGCAGAAGCTAGGCTTCCAAGTGCGCTTCCGGAATTTTCGTGTAGTCAATGTATTAGGCACCTGTCGGATGCCCTTTGGTATAAGGATCATATCTTTTTCCAAGAAATACAAAGAAGCAGAGTAAGTATTTTTATCTATGTCGTACATAAATAATGTCCTACATAAATGTAATACTCAATTACACCATACAGCTTGATTTCATCTTTTAGGTTCATTCAGTTTCAAGTGAAAAAATCCATTGTTTACATATTTTATAGTGTTGATCATGTGGATGTTTCGCTAAGACTTTACTAGCACCTAAACAATGGCATTTTACTGTAGTTTATCAACAAACATCAGTTATTGGGCACATACCAATGTTACCCATTCATGACATTGAAGCAGATTGTAATTCCCTTGTAAGTAATGCTAAAAATACTAAATTATAACTTTTTTATTGGTTTTGCATAATTTCCTACTGTTTGCAAATACAATTAAAAGTATAGAAAGAGTTATTTTATCTTATCAACCAATGCAAACTGTAAATGTCAGGGTTCAGATGAAATTGTATAATTTTTGTCATATAAGCTAGCAAACTCCCTGTTTGGTTTGGAAAATGACAATTTATAGAACATTTTGCATGGCATGTGAGGTGGTTCAACTTGGTGGATTCTTAACTTTTAAAAGAGGCAGACATGATAGATATAATATTCAGAAAATTCACTGCAATAACTTGCTGTATCCATGTGGATCATGTGTATTCATTCTTATCCATAAGCATGGCTTGTCATTATTACCTTTTAAATTATTATACTAGGCTATTTTTGGGATATAAATAGTTATGCATTATTAACAAAGTAATAAAAAGCAAAAGTACTGTAAAATTGAAAAATAAACAGTCCTCCTAGTGCTTTTGGGTATAAAAGCCTAAAACTATGATGATTATACTAATACTATGATCAGAATTAGTATGGTATGGAAATAAGTCTTGACAGTTCATTCCAAATCATTGTAATGGGCGTAGGGATCTGCTTTAGCCGCTAAAGATTGGATCTACATACAGTTTTGTTTGGCTGTATATAACCAACACATGTGACTTTTAAACAACTTATAGTCATGTTTGTGGACGTCAACAAAAAATGTACTAATGTTATCTGTAGTAAGAGGTTTATCTGGATAAACACACCTATTATACTGATGTAACTTGATCAAAGAATTATTGGAGCAGTTCAAAATCTTTGTTTTCCTTTCTTTCAGTTATGAGCCAGAGCTTCACCCAGGAGTCACTTATAAGTTATACAACCCCAAGGCCACACTCAAGATATTCTCCACGGGAGGTGTGACTATCACAGGTACACATACGTTTTACTTTCTAATTATGTAATAGGTACTGATTTGTATAGAGGAAATAACATATGTTATTTTGTTAAACTGCCATAATTCAACCATTCATTTAAAATGTGTGTTATAATTGAATTAGTCAAAATACCTATCTAATAAACTAAACAGTATAACTCGACATGTAAATTTTTATTTGTTCCTGTTTAGTTTAACAAGAATATTGAGATTTTATTTTGTACTGTTTAGTTTAACAAGCGCAGTAACAAGAATATTGAGTTTTTATTTTGTCCTTTTTAGTTTGACAAGCGCAGTAACAGGAATATTGAGTTTTTATTTTGTCTTGTTTAATCAACCTATTTGAAGGAAAGCCTTAATCTGACAGAGAAATGGTTTCTTTCTTTCAAGATGCAGAAAGATGCATCCATGCATCCTATTAAATCGCAGCAAGTAGTTATTTAGCCATGAGCTAATAAAAAATTTGGGTTGAATATTCATAGATTCATAGATTGGTAGAAAATAAAAACGGAATGTGCTAGCAGCTTCAGATTACCCGTGACTCACAATTAACTCAGATAAAGGGTTATTTTAATACAACTGATGAGATGACATTTCAACATGTTTAATCAGTTTTAGGAATTTTATTGTACATAATGAGTAACCACTCGTAAATCTTTCTAATTACTAAAATAATTTTAACTGACTCCCTGCTCTGCATTGGCTTAATAATTATTAACCTTTCTTTTGCGAAATGCCTATTAGCTGAATAGTGAATTAAATCGGCAGAGTCGGTCGGAGGTCCAGAGTACACATCAAAGTTATAAAATATCTATCACAGGTTGTATTTTCCCGTATCTCAATTCGGATACAATTTAATAGGATAAGAACGCCGGAAAACCATTAATAAACTTTACGATAACAACACAACAAGCAATGTAATAATACGTTGAAGGACTTAAATTTAAAACACGTAAACATGGCAGACCCTATTACACGAAACAATATCTTTGTTTCGTAGGTTGAAATGGTATTGATGCTAATTTGTTTTTATTTTATATATCGTAGTCGCGGGCAAGGTCTTCCCCATGCATTTCACTTCTCTCTGTTGATATTCTTCTCGTCAATCGGCCTATCCGATTGACGAGAAGACGACTTATTTGACTACTATCAAAGAAATACATGAATTAATACGTTTTTTTAAATATGTTACCTGCTACAAAGAGACGTTTTGTAGAAAAAACAAATAAAATCAGTGGAAAAATGGAAAAGTTATACGCTTTTGAAATGATTGTTCTATCCTTGTCACACAAAACGATCATTGTACCGAATCACATTGAATAGCGCGAAGTTGTTATGGCTCTCCTGTGTTGTGACGTCAGATGCTAGTAGTTCTGCTAGTGTTCTGTCTAGCATAGACTTTAAAACGCAAAAAACTTCGCCATTTGTTTAGAAGATATTTAAATATATTTTTTTAAATGTGGCTTATTTTTTTTCTGGGTTTCGAATATAATATTTTATAAAAGTCAAATACCCTATTATTTAGGGCCATCCAACGCGTCCCGCCGGCTTTGTGTGGTTTGCCGCGACTCCTAGCTTTGTCAGGGCTCCAGTCTTGTATGTAACGCCCGCAAGCATAACACCCAAAACGTCATTCATGATATATTCATCATTCCCTTGCCCTCATCCCAACTTTTGTGGTCGGCGCAACATGTCTTTTCTTCCATACTTCTCTATTAGTCGTCATCTCGGTAGTCACCCCCCTTTCCAGCCATATCATCTTTCACACAGTCCATACATCGTTTCTGTGCCCTACTCTTATAGCCATCCACATTCATACTCAAAACTTCCCTCACGACGTTTTCCTCATTCCTGCTCATTACATGCCCATTACCTTGACCACCGATTTCCAAACAACTTTTAAGTTATCGGTGCTACTTTCAGAATTCCTCTTATAGTTATTTTCTAATTTTATTCATTCACGTAACACTACGCATCTTTCTTAGAATTCTCATCTCAGTTGCATGCCTTTCATTCTTCATTGTGGCCCAACATTCTGATCCACACAAGACAGCAGATCTAACTATTGTTTTATAAATCTTCCCCTTAAGTTTAAGGGGAATGCGAGAGCCACAGGTTGTTCTCATGAACTGCCGCCATTTCATTGATCCGGTGTTAATTCTTTGCTTCACGATCATGATACACTGTAATGAATTGCATGATTGTCGGCAGCCCGGAGCGTGAATGACGTGCAGTCGGCGGTGGAGCGCATCTTTCCGCTGGTGTACGAGTTCCGCAAGCCGCTGACGCCGGCGGACGAGGAGCTGCTGCGCCAGAAGCGCGCCGCCCGCGCCGGCGCGCCCGCGCCCGCGCCCGCGCCGCCGCCCGACGACGCGCGCATGCACCTGGTCACGCTGTCCGACGACGACAACGACGCCTGGGAATGACGCGGTGGGGCCGCGCGCGCCTCCGCCGCCCACTGAAGCTCCCGACGCGACGCCCCGTGCGGGAACGAAACGAACTCTATATTGGCATCGAAGCAATAACTGTCGGTTGTTAGTGCGATCGCGTGTGACTCGTCGGCGAGCTGTTCGGTTCATGCCAAAGATATTTATTAGGAGGTGCTTCGCGCCCGGTCCGGCCTGCGCGCGGCCGCGACCGCTCGGCTGAACGTTCTGCGAAGCGCCCGCGCTTCTTTACCCTTCGTATGTACGATTGTATCGTTTTTGTGATGACCTGTGACCTCTTTAGTATGCGTAGATGAAGTCGAATCGTTTACGTTGAAACCAAAATTGTCATAAAATAATAAAAAAATGTTCAAATAAATCTCGATAACGATACTCAGTCTCGTTTTTCATTTGCCGTTATGATTGTAGAATTTGTAGTGATAATAGTGTTCAATAAGATTTGTTCTAAGAATGAGATGACTGAACGATAGAAGTTAGTGATTGTAAATATGGAAGCTTCGACATTATACGTTTCAATAAAAATATGTTTGTTTCATTTAATATAACTTTAATATCCAAAACTTGTATTTAAGTTGCCTATGAATCAGATTCTTGGGTATCGTACTCGTCACTCGTGAACCTGGGCTGCGAGGGGCGGGGATGTCGGCTGAGCTTTAATTGTGACTTCTCTATTCGCTGATTCACACAGCCTTTTGGTGTCCGAATGTATGCGCTCATGTCCACCACAGCCAGCCGAGGGGTTTTTACCGCCGTTCCTGTAAAATAATCAACTTTTTGACCCAGAAACTGGCCAAAGGGGTTCAGGCTTAATTCTAGCCTGAACCCCTTTGGCCAGTTTGGAAAAAGTTGGAGGAGAGATTAAGGATGCTTTTCTACTGAAGCGTAGAGACGAGCAGGAATAGACCAAACACCGTTGAAAATCCACATCATATCTCGTCCATTGTCTGTCGTCTGCACATATCCGAGTGGACACACACCCTTAAGTTAATAATTTTTGAGTAGGTACCTACAGAACACTGCACTGCAAAGGAATTAGCTTACAACACACAACACCCAGTTTTTGGCACATAACATAAGTCCATCACTTAATAAAATATTGCATCTCATTCTATCGATCTCTGGATTCTAGGTCACTGCGATCAAGTATTTCAATTATTTTATACTGGCTTTTGCCCGCGGCTTCGCCCGAGTGAAGGTCGGAAATTATCCCACGGGAAAATACTACCGGGATAAAAACCTAACCTAGATCATTGTCTACCCATTTGCCAAATTTCATCCAAATCCGTTCAGCCGTTTTAGCGTGAAAGCGTAACAAACAAACTCACTTTTGCATTTATAATTCACACTAAAGTAGAAGCGAAGGCAACACTAGTGCACCGCCTTTCTTCGAACACATTAATAATTCAGACAAGTGAACGATACAGTCATTTAGCCTTCGATCAATACGAAAACCGAGACTAGCAGTGATTCACTAATAACATAGCATTATCTATATTACCTACATTTACCCAAACCTATGCCATTACCTCTACACCATTACCATTTACCCCTACACGGGTCCAAACAAACGTAGCCATCAAACATCATACGGTTACCAACGAAAGTCCAATATTCAAAATTAATACAAAATGATTCAATAAACTGCTTTACAGCATTTCAAGGCCATAGGTAAATCTCTTTAAAAAACTGTTTTGATTTTAATTAAATATGTCGCTTAATAATAAAGATTTAAATAACTCAAATTTAATCGGCTTTCCTTTCAAGTATTCGCGAGAAATGCGAATCTAAGCTAGCCAGTGCCGGATTAAGCACGCGGCCCGTAGCAAATTCTATCAAGGGGCCCTTGTTCTGCCATGGGTTCATTTATAGGTATCTTATTCTTGTTAATAAAGCGGTAAAAAAATGGGTAAAAGAAAATAATTTTTTAGTACCTACCAATATTATTACCAAATTATAATAAAAATAATGTAGACTGCAAGTCTTCGGTCGCGGGAAGGTACTAAAGGGTCACCGAGGCCCCTGGCAATACAGGCAACGGAAGGAATAGGTACGGGTGGATTTTAGTTAGTAAGAGTCTGACACACCCTCCCGCTCCGCCCAGAGCGGGAGAATTTATTTGATGATTTCCCACCCAACAAAAAAAAAAGACTGCAGGTCTTACAAATAAATAGACATTCAACATTTTGAATCGAGCCATTTCAATTCTGCTACGAATCCACACTTGATTGTCGAGTAAGGGTGCTCGCACACGTCAGACTTTTTGTAGAGCCGATTATCGGGGCGATTCATATTCTATACATTTATATGAGCGACTTTTTGTAGGACGTGTATGTTGCACTATTGCAATCAGTACGTCCTATTTTTCTCCTACATAAATCAGTCACCGTTTATTATCGGACGTGGGCGGGCAGCCTAAGGGTGCTCACACACGTCAGACTTTTTGTAGAGCCAATTATCGGGTCGATACAAATTCTATACATATATACGACCTACTTTATATAGAACTTGTGCGTTTACCGTATGAAACTGTGTTTTATTTTCGTCAACGAAATAATCGATTACCGATTGTCTTACGTGGATTGTCTTAGTCGGAAACGGTGTTACGTTTCACGTTTTTGTGACATCAAATAAATTAATAATTAATTAAGCAATTGCAATAGCAACTCTTGCTACGTGGTTAATCTGGCACTAACCTACTACCTACCTAAAGGCATTGTTACCTGTAATTATAGGCAGTATGTGGTCCATTTCTAGGACAGTCCTTGGTCGAGACTTCAATATGGGTCGACGTGAAAGCCTCGCAGGTAGAGCTTGCTGCTGTGGTGAGGACACCTTTGGCAGGGATGGTGATAAGACTCGCCCCGCTAGGACCCGCCGCTCAGGGGACGAACTGGGTGACCTATAGTAATATTTTCTTTATTTCACCAAAAACCTTAAACAGTAATCCTTTTGACTATAAACATAAAACGCATAGTAGAAAGGTTAATATTTAAATACTCTCACTGTTAAACTAGTTGTATGTTCCTGTGACTTAAGAATCTGTGTCTCCGTAGCAGCAGTAATTTGGAACATTTTAACATTAAATGGTGGAAAAGAAACCACAATTAAGTATAATTAACCTAAGGGATAGGTTAGTATAATGTTAGCAAAGGGTTAAGGTAGATTTATTTGTGCAGTTGTTCGACTTGAGAGTTGACGAAGCAAATAAGTATCGGCTGTGACTGTGATGACGACCCCAAAAAGCTGGACAGACTAGATGCTGATGACAGGGCGATGTGGCGCAGCTTAGAGAGGTCCATGTCCAGTAGTGGACTGCGTTAAGCTGAGATGATTGATTGAAATAAATAAGTATTGTACCAACCTGGTATTACGACAACACGTATACCTACCTACCCATTCTTTGAAGTCTCGTAAGTGTCCCAAGAGTTGGAGTAACTAAACAAAGCATATTGTTTCAGTTATTTCTTCGAAATGTTTACCTTTCCGGCTTCTCTTTTATAAAGTACTTTGTATGTCTTCCCCTTCATAAAGGTCAAGTTTTGCAAAATGGAAAATTTCGGAAACTGCCTGCTAGTAATGCTTTAGAAAATGTTTGCAAGACTTTAGACGCGTGGATGAGTTCCTACTCCTAATTCCTGATACTAGTTCACAGCCCAATTCTTGTATAAGCAGTGACGAGCTAACTCAATGAGAACCAAATCATGTCGCCAATATTTTTCGTTACCGACATTGGCGGGTCAGGTAGGTACGTATTTTTTGACACCAGAAAGACCAATGTTTACCTACTATAGGCACTTAAGAAGCTGGTACCCACCAAGTATCTGATTTAATAGATGGCAGCTCTTTCTATATTTATATTACTTACTACTTACCTACATTATTTTATGACGTAAAAATAATATGTCTGACCTGTCGCGTTCAATAACAGGTCGTCTCCGCCGACGTCTGCCCCTTTGATCTTTCTTCTTACCCCGCCCCACTCGCGGGGGAATGACCCCGATATGTCGATAGTAGTCGCACAGAGATTTTGCTAGAGATTTGCCTATTTTTGTATCTGATTACCTTGTTAAGTAATTAAACTTTATATGCTGCAGCGAGTGCCTCGTTGAGTCGTTGGTCGAAATCAGAGATATCCAAAATATTTTGGGCATGACACCCCTTTTCCAAAATGAACTGATACCTCAGACCCCCATAGCCAATTTTTTTCAGCTTGTTCGAACTTGTGCACGCTTATCGACTTGTTGAGTTTTTTAAAAGTACTACAATGATACTTCCTACTAAAATATTAGTCATTCTTATAACAAGTTGGGACACGTAACACAACATAAACAGTATCTTGAAAGTTTCAAATAAGAACTTGTGATAATTAATAGGGGTTGATTTTTAAACCTCGTCGACCCCCATAATCAGTTTTCGATAAGTTCCCTCTCTTCTACTCACATTAATACAAAATATTATGTAGGTATTTCAAAGGATACATGCGTCCTCTGTATAATGGATGTAAGGTCCTCTAGGGGATAATCTTCGCCCCCCTAAGGAAACCAGGAGCGTGTAGGCATCAATGGAGCCCGTGGGCAGAGCCCTGCGAGCTGTGCCGGCTAGCAAGGAGTCTGTGTTGAAGAAGCACGCTTCAGGCCGCCACGCTTCTATGCGGGTCCCCAAGAACTTCGGAAGCACTGCCTGACGTTCAAACCTGGGTAGCAGATTAATTAGTACTTACCTAGTAATTTAAAACATCTCAAAAGGAAACCGATGACGGGCATAGGACGGGCGTAAGTACTATCGCGGATGTGCATATCGCCCCATTTTGAAAACGAAATGTGTGCTTACGACGACCACATCTGTTTACCGCCCCTTTTTGCGTCGACCTATAAATAGTAGATTGTACAACTAGTGCACAAAACAAGCCATTTTACCCCAAGTTGTTTTATGCCCTTGCCCGAGTACACTCTGCTTTTTGGCTTCTTTTATGCACTAGTTGTACAAACTACTATTTCACCTCACAACTTCGGAAAGCTTCTGTTTATTTATTCACAAGTGCATTTTATCCGCTAGCATGGAAATATTTTTTAAATTCGAACCTTTCTATTCAATCATTTCCTTAACCGCCAGTCTACTGAAAATGCATTGTACTTATTTCATGTCAGTGCGCCAACCTCATTTTTAGAATAATCGCATTGGCCAGTACGACGACTGCATGAAAAAAAATAACAACTTTTTAAAATTTGTTCTCTTTATTCATAACACTTTCCAGCATTTTGGTTTGTTTTTTGATAAAATCTTAAGAAATCATAAAATATGAGCGAGTCCAGCAGCGACGAAGATATAAATTTAACACCTGCAGAGTTAGTACAAGCGGTGCATAATGCCGAATTGAGTTTTCTTACGCAAAAATCGCGCGAAAAGTACATAAAAGCGTACAATTTGTTCAATGCATGGAGGCATTCTAAAGGCGCGAAAAAAAATAATTTTAAATTTTACCAATTGTAATGATTTTACTTTTTATTTTTAAAATAAATAAACACTAATTGAATATATTATTTAAGCTGTTTTTCTTGCACCTAGCATTTTCCTCGCTGTAGAGTGTGTTTCGCTCGGCAGCAAACTTATTCCGCGTCTCGTACCTTTGAAACCCTCGCTAGGCTCTGGATTCTATATTTGAACTAATCGCTCGCTCGTGGTTCAATCCTAAAACGTATTTACTCGCGCCAAAAACAACTTTGCAGCCTTGCTTGTAATAACTATTCATTTGTATAAATTTCTCAGGCTCTGTTACAATGACCACAGAAGTCCGACTACCCTTTACCCGTTTTTTTTTTTTAATTCTGGCTTTTATGCAGTGGTCCCTCGGGGGTCCTCGACTGCTTTACCGGGCTTCGGTGAGGCCAGAAGGGCCTCTCACCTAGTTTTAACCTCGTAAGGCCCAACGACCTAATTTAATGACAAAAAAATTTTGACACTCCGGCCCGAGACACTATTTAAAATCATTAAATTATATATCTAATCATAAAAATATATATCGACCGGTTGGGCCTTACGAGGATATTAGAGTTTAGGTAGCACAGCTAAGAGCGTCCCATAGTGGGACTCAAACCTAGGCTTAGGGCGCTACCGATTACTGAGCAAGCGGGGAGTTGTCGTATCTGTGTTATATTATTATTGGGGATATTATTTGAATTAACTTGCTCCGCGCGTTCCCATTACCCGTTCTTTTTATGGACTTTTTTACATTAACAAAATCAAGGGGCTCAGCAAAAATCTGATGTGGCGGTTCTATTGGTTGATGAGCGTAGGTAAGCGTTACTATAGCGGCAGAGCGCTGCAAGTAGGAATAATAAGTCTTTACGGTGCCGCGGTGGTCCGATATGCGCACCTGCGATAGTACCTACTTACTTTTAGAAGATCTCACGTTAGTTAAGTATGTATGTGTCTTAGTTAAGTTCTGCATACCTATTTACATAAGTACACAGTAGCTTGAGTAATAGCTAAGATCTTAAAAAACCGGTAAGTAGGTAGGTAAGTATAATGGCGTAAAGAAAAAAGCCTTTCTGCAATACTACTTGCAAATCACGACTGAAGTTATTGTAAGGCGTTGGTTATGTATTAGTGTGACGCACAATCGGGGACAAAAACAAAAAGTTTTTCGATGATTGCACAACTACGAGTAACAGACTTGTAGCCGGTTGCTCACGCGGCTTTTTACAAATCACTTAGATGCTTGTGCAATATTATTCATTTTTTAAATTTCATTGTACCTACTTACGTCATCTGGTTGACCTACAGGATTCTACAGGATTCGAAAATATATAAGAACAGAAATATAAGTCAATCAATCAATCAACTCAGCCTATAACAGTCCACTGCTGGACATAGGCCTCTCCCAGGCTGCGCCACAACACCAAGTCCTCCGCCTTCCGCATCCAGTCCGTCCCAGCCAGGTCGTCGGTCCATCTAGCTGGGGGGCGTCCCACACTACGCTTGCCGATACGCGGTCTCCACTCTAGGACTCGTCTGCTCCACCGGCCATCGGTCCTTCGACAAATATGGCCAGCCCACTGCCACTTCAGCTTGCTTACTCTGCAGGCTATGTCGGTAACTCCGGTTCTCTTCCGGATAACTTCATTTCTGATCTTATCCTTCAAAGAAACTCCAAGCATATCCCGCTCCATGGCGCGCTGAGCGACCTTGAAATATAAGTAGTAGGTAGGAATAGCTAGGATAGAAAGGTATAAGTAAGTACCTACTATAAACCAAAAGGAGCATAAAGTTTGATCTCTATCGCTATATCTAATTTACAAAATACCCTTTTTGCTGAGATTCCGTCCTTGTATAAACCTATAGTCTGATAAACCCACCTGTAAACATCGTCGTAAGAGTTCCCTCGTACAAATACACCCTCATGACTCATATCTGCGTGAATGTCGATGATGAAATCCAACTGTACGGTCTGAAACCGGAGATTTCATAGGTAGTTAAGAGAGACAGTAGATACCTACGTGCATAATCAGCCTATAATGTTCCCACTGCTGGGACACAGGCCTCCTCTCATCGCCAGGCCTAGTGCGGGTTGGTAGATGTCACATGTCTTCGAATTTTTGGTTCTAGGACATGCCGGTTTCCTTACGATGTTTTCCTTCACCGTTCTGAGAGCAGTGGTGATGAAATTGTTTACACAAAGAAATGTGCCTGCTTGGGTTCGACCCCACGACATACAAGTAAGTTGGGGCCGATACCACTGGGCTACCACTGCTCTCCACTGTCTCACCATGCTCACCTACGTAGGTAGGTAGTAATAATTACATTCGCAGTAAAAAAGTAAAAAAGTTTCAACATGCAATCAAAAAAGAAGTTTTGGGATTTTACTGTGAACTGTCTGAGCCTCTAGCACAGGTTCAAACTAGTTCTCTGAAAACCTTAGTCACCAGACCTTTCACGTACTGGCTTCTGCGTAATTGGTATATAATATGACGTATGTGTACCTTCTCAGAGGCGAGTTTCTTGAGGAGATCGTTAACGGCCACTAGAGCGGGATGGGCATAGCTGGTGGCTCGGTTCCAACTTCTGTTGAGGTCGCCGCCGAGCAGATCCGACCGCTGGTTGCCGAGGAACACTCCGTCTGGGTTCAGCATCGGTATGACCTAGTAACGTACTTAGATATAGGTAAATATATGTATATATTACCAAATCATAATTATAATCTTCTTCTAATATAAAAATCTCGTGTCACGGTGTTTGTGGTCGTACTCTTCCGAAACGGCTCTACCGATTTTCATGAATTTTTTATGTATGTTTGGTAGGTATGAGAATAGGTCGTAAAGTATATTTCATCCCTTCCCACGGGATCGACACTTACGCGGGTGAAACCGCGGGGCGCAGCTATTAACGTATAAAATATAATATTAAATTAAAATAATAAAAAAAATCATTTATCAGGTTTTTATAAGATACGTTTGTAAAATATTTGCACATATGCCTAGGATTCGGTATACTAAACTATTTATATAGGAATGAATGGTGTTATCACACTTATCACTTTTATGGTGTGCTCTTCTTACCTCTAACACAATGTTGTTTCTCAAAGCCATTGCCCTTTCCGACGAACCCAGCAAGTAGTCCAGGAAACCTGCTCAAATTAAGTAATTATGGCGACTAATATGCAAGATTTGAGTTGCTTAAACATAGTTCTTTTTAGGGTTCCGTACCTCAAAAGGAAAAAACGGAACTCTTATAGGATCACTCGTGTGTCTGTCTGTCCGACTGTCACAGCCGATTTGCTCCGAATCTACTGGACCGATTAAGTAGAAATTTGGTACACATGTGAACTTCTGTGATCTAAACACGAACTTATAAGGTAAATAAATGGATTTTGAATATGGAGGTCACTTTTGGGGGCAAATAAAATAATAGTTTTGCAAACTGTACCGTGTGCATTTCAAATGAAAGGGCTTGTTGTAAGGATTTCAGATATTTTTCTTCATAATTTCAAAATAAATACTTTTAAGATAATTTAAGAAAATAGATGAAAATTTATCTTCCCCCTTATCTCCGAAAGTACTGAGTCTAAAATTTGGAAATATACACAAAATATTTTTTTACTTATAGATTACATGAAAACCTATAAGAAATCTCTCAATAATGTGCGTACGAACTTACATTTGCAGTTGGAATGTATGAGGGAACATGTTTTTTAACTACAATGTTGACTGCAATGTTTTAACTTTGTTCTTAGGATAAATTAATCCCCACTACGGAACCATTCATTGTGCGAGGTCCAACAAGCACTTGGTCGGTTTGATTACTTCCCAGTAAAATTAGCTCTGTTTTACGATTACTTACCTTGACAAACAAATGACGAAGGTGGTTCTCCTCCATGTGTCCTCGCTATGATCAGAACGACCCGTTTCTTTGGTTCTGCTGGTTTAATCCTAGTTATCACAGGCTCTTCTTTAACGGCTTCTGTTTTTTCTTTGAAATTATAGTCTCCAATTGTCACGAGGTCAATGCGACGTTTTTGCTAAAACAAAAGAATGATATATGTACTTACGTGAATATTGATTTGATTAAAAATTATGACAATGCGACTAACTGGAACATACGAACGAAACAAGCTAATATAAAGCTTGTAATAAGGGCTGATAAAGCTGAGAAGAATATGTTTTCATTTAATTTTTGGTTTGAGAATTGATCTCATTTTAAGGGTTCCGTACCTCAAAAGGAAAAAACGGAACCCTTATAGGATCACTTCGTTATCCGTCTGTATGT
The DNA here is from genome assembly GCA_905333075.3 of Atethmia centrago. Lineage (NCBI taxonomy): Eukaryota > Metazoa > Arthropoda > Insecta > Lepidoptera > Noctuidae > Atethmia > Atethmia centrago. The sequence goes on from HG995375.1 coordinate 8,421,751, forward strand.
CTGTCTCTCAGTCTGTCAAGACCCTTTTTCTCAGGAACGCGTAGAGATATCAAGTTGAAATTAATATCAAATACGCAGGTCTACGGTCCCTTGGAGCTCGCTCGCTCAAAATTAAGCTTCTAAGTCAACACAATAAAAAGATACGGCGATTTATGTGACATATTTTGATACTCGCAAATAAATCAAAATCTATAGGGTACTTCCCGTTGACCATGAAATTTGGCAAGAAGCAAGGTCTCATAGCACAAGTAAAGGAAAAAGTCCGAAAACATCGAGTCCCGAGTAAATCGTCGATTTTTTCGACATATATAGATTTATGTGATAAAACTAGTTTTATCGCATAAAAAAAATATTTTTTTGAGATTACAAACTTATATTTGCAGTTGGAGAATTGACCGTAAGTGTGACGTATAGCAATGTATGGGAGAACATTTTTTTCACCTACAATGTTAATTTTGTTTTTGGGATAGATTAATCCCAACTACGGAACCCTTCTTTGTGCGAGATCCGTCACGCACTTGGCCGGTTTTTAACAAGTAACATTATTATAATATATTTAGCTATATTTTATTTAGCACCTTTGACGCGCGCCTTGCTTACTCGTACACTTAACAACATCGCGGAAAGAGTGGATTTATGTGGATGGAAACTTTACATGTGTTAAGCTGTAATGGAAAAAATATTGTTTAAGGTATTTTTACGAACAACAACAACAACAATATTTTTTTTTTATCGGTAGCGTTGTCATGCTACCTATTTGGGGCAACCTGTAATGCTAGTTGTGTTGGGAAAAATAAATAAATATTGTAAGCACGCTCTAAATACCCTGGATCGTTGAGCTTTCGCAGTACGCAGTTTCGGTAGGCTACTACGATAATATCTTCAGTTTAATCAACTTACAGTAGTCTCAGCAATGGACTGCCTGGTGGCAAAGCCCTGAGCTCTCTTCTCCCAGGTAGCCAGGTGCTTCTGTAGTCGAGAGTAGGAATACGATGCTCCTGTGGAGAACTGGTAAACGTCCTCTTCTCGATCGAAAGCAAACGCGATACTCAGGATCTTCCGTTCCCGGTGCACTAATGACCGGTGGTAGAATATCAGTCGTCTGGGAATCCGTTGCCTACAGGTTTCAATGTCAAATAAGAATGTCTGAGAAGATATTATACCAACTACGTAACATATTTGCATGCGACATCGTGTCTGTCGACACCGACTGTCTGAATTAGTTAACATATTAAGTAAATCTTTGCGTCTAGTTTGCAACTTGTTGGTGGTTGCTTAAGGCACAGAAATACCTACATATTTCATTATAGCAAAAAGTAAATATTATTATTTGTAACACATCGTTCCTATTTCAGAGCACAGGGTACTTACCATTTCGGCCGTGACGTGGAACGAACTAGCGGAGTCATTTCTCCATCGAATAAAGTTGTTTCTTTGGCCAAATTGACAATATTTAGTATCACTCTCTGGAATAAAACCCATTACTGTTAGTATTGACACCACAAAGCTACGAAATTACACAATCTACGCTAGTGGCTCAGCATCGGCACGAACTCAACACTTACCTGATCCTGCCTAACATTTTCGATGGTGAAATTGAACCAGAACCTGGCCCTCGGCCTGCAGGTGTCCGGTCTGACGTATAGATCGTACTCCAAATCAGTGATGTGGTCGGCTCGTCCCAGGTTCCCGCACTCGAAGGCCGCGTCGAAACACAGCTGCCCTCTCTTGGCCTTCCCACTCTGTCCCGGAGGACGAACGATCAACCGATTCAAATTGCCCAATCCTCCCTCTCCATCACTTTCTTCACTATCTGCAATAGCAAAGGGTTTCCTATCAATGTATTACGCGAATTGCTTCTTGGATATCTATGTTCCCGCCATCAAATTATCCGCTACGCCAAGCGCACAAAACTGATTTGATAGTACACCTACACGCTTTAGAAATCCCTAAAATCATTACTAATTCGGAAATACAGTTCCAAAATGTTTACGACTTAATTTTCAGCTCAAATAGGGCGCCTGCTATCCCAATGCAACGACTTCAAAATGCCGATTGGATTGAATAAAGCTCATAATATTTACATATACTAATAGAATTCGCCAACCTACATGTGATAACGTTGTTCAATCACAAGATACACATTTTGTACCTCACGAACACAATCATCTTGGCCTATTGCACGTCATACTTATTTTTAAGTTTCAAACTACTTATTCATTCTTAAAAATCAAAAGTAAACTAGTTCCCTCTCCAAAAATCTGTTTCAAATACCACAAGCAGGACGTTGATATATGGAGGTGTGATCCAGAGCGTCGGTGTACGCAGCCATCGCTACACTACTAAAGTTCCCGACTAGAAAGCCTTAGTCAACTAACTTTAACAATGTAGGTGAACAGATTGGCTACAAGATTGACGGCAATGCCTAGGCGATAAGTGCACGAATATGTAAGGAAAACAGTTTAGCGAGACACGCCAACCTATATTGAAAGTTTTTTTTCTCCAGTCGATTGAAATTTAAATGGGAACCCGATTCTTTCTTTGATACCTCGCTATAGTGTTTTATGTCGAAACTATCGGTATTTATTTTGAAAGTTATGGCTTTTAAATGTGCTTTATCTTTGAGTAGGTTGTTGAAAAGTTCAATAAATAGCTTTCTTGTTCTTTCTTGTTTTGTTTACTTACAAAAGTGACGTACAATTTGTTATATTTGTTGCTGGTTGCTGCCAACCCCATGTTTCTTGGGTGCATGCAGACGCTCTTAAGGAAATCGTTACGCGTGCCACGCAGCTACGCTATCCACAGGGGCAATTGCGTAACACACAAAGTTACAACTGATCGCAATCGGTTTCATTTTGACAGTTCACCCACGTTCATTGCGTTATCTACGTTGTTGAGCAGACGATTTTTTCAAACCTATGAAGCAATGGATTAGCAATATGCTTCAAAATCGGATTGTGATTCAAACTGTGTTACGCAATTAGGGTGCAGTTATAAAATGAGCGTCTCATATTTTCTATTTTGTTTTTTTCTGTGCGTAGTTTTCCAGCTTGTCGGGTGAAAGGGACAGACGTTTACAAATATAGAATATACAAAATATATATTGGCATAGGTATTAATACAAAATATATTGAAACTGAGCGGTTAAGATCGTAGCAGGTGGCGTTCTGTAGTTTCTGCCTACCCCTATGGAAAGGAGGCGTGAGTGTCTGTATGTATGTGTTACAATAATTAAGTTTTAATATATTTATATTAAAACTTAATTGTAAAACCCAATGTGATAATCACTGACATAAATCTACTCCAGCCATAAAACGAACTGATAAGTGCCAGTTAATGGCACTCATTGGTTACACAGTTGGCACTGACACTCTCTCGAGAGCGCTTTATCGTATAATGCTGGCACTGGATCCGTCCACTCATGCTCATCGGTCCAAGTGACGACTTTATATGCTTTGTGTGTAAGTAGAACATTATGTTAATAAAACTACAAAAATGTATTAAAATTTTGTAGGTTCATCTTATTTTCCCTGTGGTTTGGGAGGAAATTTCAGTCGAGGTCGGTAATTATCAAAAATAATCTATTATTTAAATTATTTGTCGTTGCCCACTTTTTCAAACTTTCTTTAAAAGACTATATCTATATATATTATATATTAATATATATAGATATTTTAATTTCCATGTTTGTAGTTGTAGTGAAGCTGTTGGCAGATGGCGTAGCCAAAGTGTAGCGCGCGCTACGGCGTAGCATAGCGTAGCGTTAGAGCTTTTACTCAAATTGTTACATTGTGGGTAGTTTTGGATAATTATGTAATAATAATAATTAATTTAACTTATTCAGACAACCATTGATCCATTACATCATTTATATTGTTAGTATGAACTTAAAAACTATGTTAGTGCCTAATAACTAAGAGAGGCTTAGTCCTCTTTTTTTTTTTTTTTTTTTTGGGTGGGAAATCATCAAATAACTTCTCCCGCTCTGGGCGGAGCGGGAGGGTGTGTCAGACTCTTACTGACTAAAACCCACCCGTATTCCTTCTTGTTGCCTGTGTTGCGGGGGCCTCGGTGACCCATAAGTACCTTCCCGCGACCCCGGCAGGCATCGGCCCTAGTGGACCCCTACTATGTGCTGACGACATATCTTTGAGGCGCGCGTGGAATACAACGCGCCGTCGACCCGGGCCTGGTCCTTACCGGACGGTGAGCTACCCATTGCTCACCGTCCGCAAGCCCGCGCCTACGGTGGCCGGAAATCCGCCCGGGATTCCCGACGCCCTGGGCGTCTCCTGCGGCGGCTAGGGGCGAGAGGGCGCGAAACGTGCCTTTCCCTCAACCGTCCCGCCTCCTCCTTCGCGAGCATTACTGCTTCGCAGAAGGAGGTGACGGCTGCCCATGCCCTCTCGCTCCGTACCATGGCCTGAACCAGGGCCGGACGCGAGAGGTCTCTGCCGCCGATCGCCTCCAAGAGGACACGGCGGTGCTCTGCCCAAGCCGGGCAGACCTCCACCGTGTCCTCCGGGCGATCCACACAGTGGTGACACCCGGACGTTTCCTCCCGCCTTATCCGACACAGGAACCTCCCGAAGCTGCCGTGTCCGGTGAGGACCTGCGTCAGGCGGAAGGTGAGGACGCCGTGGCGCCTCTCCAGCCACTCCTCAAAGAGGGGACTTATCGCCGCAATCGTGGCGTGCCCAGCACTGGGTTGCGACAACCGTACTTTCCATGACGCCATGAGATCCCGCCGGAGCTCCGTCCGCTGTGCCGCGATTTCTCGCGGCAGCGGACTTACGCCCCGGCGTTTCGCCTCCTCGCGCCACTCCCATACGTGCGCGAGGACTTTTGCCTCCAGATCCCATGGCGGCAATCCGGCAAGGAGGCTCGCTGCCTCACAGGAGACCGTGCGGTATCCTCGGACCATCCGGATGGCCATGACCCTTTGGGCCGCGCTCAACCGGCGGGCTGGCCGCAGCGCCAGAGAGCGCGTCCATACAGGAGCCCCGTATAGGGCCATGGACCGCACGACTCCCGCGTAGAGCCTCCGGCAGGAGGCGTTTGGACCCCCTAGATTGGGCAGCGCCCGCCCGCTCAAGTTTGGGAGCCAAACGTCGGAAATGCTCCACGAAGTTCCACCGGCTGTCGAGGACGAGTCCCAGGTACTTCATCGTCGACTCGACGCCGATAGATACCCCTCCTACCGTTATTTGGAACCCCAACGGTGGCGCGTTCCGAGGACCATGAAAACACATGGCCTCGGACTTGTGCAGGGCCACCTCGAGTCCCAATTGCCGGATCCTTTCGACGATTGTCGCAACCCCGCGTGCCGCTAATTCGGCCGTCGCCTGGTGCGACCTCCCCTGCGCCAGGACCAACGTGTCGTCAGCGTAGCACACTACGCTGACGCCGCTAGGGAGGTCGGCGCGCAGCACCCAGTCGTATCCGATGTCCCACAGATGCGGCCCCAGGACCGATCCCTGTGGGACACCGCACGACATCTCTTGCCGGTTCCACACTCCCTGGTGACCGGGGTAGATGACGGCCCTGTCCGTCAAATAGGCCTCGACCACACGACAGAGGTAGGTCGGCATCCGGTGATACCGGAGTGCCTCCCTGATGCAACTCCAGGGCAGGGTATTGAAGGCATTGGCGATGTCTAGGGACACCGCCAAGACGACCCCACCCTGGGCAACAGCATTCCCCGTCGTCAGGGCTCGCACACGCATGATGGCGTCCACCGTAGAGCGCCCTCTGCGGAAACCAAACTGGCTCTCCGCCAAATCCGGCCCCACCCGCACCAGCTGGCCGACGAGGCGGTCTGCAATGACTCTTTCAAAGAGCTTGCCCACCTCGTCGAGCAGCACGATGGGCCGATAAGCGGACGGAGAGTCCGCAGGGCGCCCTGCCTTCTTTATGAGGACCAGTTTTCCCGTCTTCCAGCGAAGCGGGAACTGGCCCCTCTCCATGCATGCGCTTAGGAGCCCCCTAAGTCGAGGCCCGAGAGCCTCCAAGGCCAGGACCCAGGCCTTCCCAGGTAAGCCGTCGGGTCCTGGGGCGGTATTTTTGGCACTAAGCCTGCGTACCGCCGTTCTCATTTCTACCTCGGTCACCTCCGGAGCATCGTCGTCGCCGTCGTCGTTGGCGGTGTGGTCCGCATCGGGCACCGCAGTAGGCGGAGCCATAGGCGGGGAGGTGTGTTCCCCTCGGGAAGGGAACAGAGCGCTCACCACGTCCTCCACAAGCTGGGGCCGGAGACTCTGCGTCAGCGGGGGAGCCCATGGGCGGAGTTTATCCCGCACCACTTTGTACGGGCGTCCCCACGGGTCCCTGTCCAGAGTCCCCAGCGACTCCTCGCGGGCCAACCCCCTGGCCCGCAGGATCTCCGCTTGGAGGGCGGTCTTCGCCGCTCTGTACCCCTCGTACAGCTCCGCCTGAATGGCTTCCGTATCCGGAGGTTTGATACGGAGCCTGAGGCTTAGTCCTCTGGGTGAGGCTCCACACCAGTGGGCTGTCTAACTTATTACCTATTACATTCAGGATGCTGTTACTGCTCCCACGCAATCTGCTTAGCAGTGAGGCTGTCTTTTTGCGCCAGGTGGCATCAAAGCCATCTGTGCGCGACTCAGCGAACATTACTGACGCACTGCAGAAGCGTGCGAGAAGAAGTCATTAACAATCGTTTGTAGCTTTTGACGTAATTTACAATTGTACAATAGTATCTCGTTGTATATTACAGTTGTCATTTGTGTTCATGAACAGGTACAGTTCTTTTAGCAACGTCTCTGGAAAGTGGTGTCTCTGTTTCTTTATTTTTGTATTTCACATAAAGTCAATGTCAAAGCCAAATTATTTATTTCCAACAGGTACTTTTGAACGTTTAAACAAAATTTACAACAAAATAGAATTGATTCTAGTTAACCCTTCCAAAAGGTAGTTTCGTATGGAGAAGACTGGGCATGTTCCACCGTTACTCTTTTAAAATGTTTTACAATACTTTGTATACATTAATTATAAAATTATACGTGAAGACGATGCACCTAGAATTAAATTACTTTATCACATTAGGTAAAAAAAATAAAAAAGAAGAAATTTTATTAAATTCATTATGTGATACATAGTGCTCACATACTCGTACCAGGCCACTCAGAAAGTATTGCGAAATAGTAGATTGTGTCATAAGGGACCAAAATAATGTATTGAGGGCGAGAGTGATTGTTTGAATCCAGAGCGAAGCGAAGGATTCTGGAGTAGAATCCCGAGCCTAGCGAGGGATTCTAGAGTAGAATCCTAAACGTAGCGAGGGATTCAAAGTACGTCGCTCGGGTTAAATAATTTTAGTACCGTGTGGCACACTCTGCTTTTCATCCCCCTCTATGAGTAAAATAAATAAGAGATGCTTTTAGTAGTGACGAATACATAACCAAATTATAAATTTATATTAATATCAAATTGAAATTGTCTGTAATATTTTGATAAAAGAAGTTCCCGTGTATTTTTATATTTGTTTGTTCAATGCCGCGTCGGCAGGCGCGCTTTTTTTTTATTCCCGGCTGGGACTTTATCGAAGCGAATTGCGTTCAAACTTTTTAATTAAATAGTGTTCCAAATTCAAAAGTATTTTCGTCAGGGACTGAATGACCCATTCCGGCGCACTTAATAAGTGCGCCGAAATGAGTCATTTTGCTCGTACTTATCGAGGAACCCTTCGCCTCTTTTCGAATAGATAGGATGAAAAAAATGATTATTTGTAAGTAAAAATAGGTACGTTTCTTTTTCAAAATTTCCCTCCACATTGTTTGCGAGCTAATTTAAATTATCGTGTTTCATTAAAAAATGGATCTGCGCCGGAACATTTTCGCAGTATGATGTTTTACGATTTCAAGTGTTGCCTGAAACCGGACGAATAGTACGATAGACTTCAAATGGCATTCATGGGTGAAGGCCCTTCTAAGGCAACCATGTATCTTTGGTATAACGAATTCAATCGTGGTTGACTAACTTTGGGGGATGAAGAAAGAAGTGGTCGCCCTTTGACGGCTGTTACGGAAGAAAACGTGATAGCAGTGAAAATGTTAATCCATGATAATAGGCGAGTTACGTATCAAGAGGTTCAGCAGGTTGGATCGGCAAGCCTTCCCGAAATTCTACACGTGCCTCTTCGCGTGAGGAGGATAGTTTCACGCTGGGTGCCGCACAACCTCACCGATGCTCAGAAGCAGGGCCGGGTGGAATGGTGCCGTGATACGATAAACAAATTTGAAGCATGCTCGTCTCGGCGTGTTTACGACATCATTACAGGTGATGAGTCTTGGATTTATCAATACGATCCAGAAAGCCCAGTCGACGGTTTGGGTGTTTCGAAACGAATCAACGCCTATCAAAGTGAAGCGATCTAGAAGCAGGGGGAAGATTTTGATCACTGAGCTTTTTCAATTTGGTGTCAATTCCTTTACGGAATCAAAGAAGCATCAACGCTGAATGGTATACCACTAAGTGCTTGGCAGAAGTTTTCTCTTTTGTGAGCAACAAGCGACAAAATACAGGGCTCCGCGGGCTACTGCTCCACCACGACAACGCGCCTTCGCAGACCGCGCTCAAAACGAAGGACTTGCTGGACAGCACGCCGGTCAAACTCCTGAGTCACCCTCCTTACAGCCCTGACCTAACACCGTGTGACTTCTTTTTAATCCCGAAAATAAAACATCAGCTCAAAGGGATACAATTTTCGTTGCTGGAAGATGCGCTGTAAGCATTTGCGCAGGCTGTAAACGAGGTGTCTGCGGCGGACTGGAAAAACTGTTTCGAAAACTGGTTCAGACACATGAAACTTTGTCTATAGGCTACTAGAGAGTACTTTGAAAAGATTTAATAAAAAAATATTTACGTATAGCACATTTTTTTAAATTTTCGCAAAATTTTCTGAGAGTCCCACGTATTTACAAACATTATAAAAGTATACGATTTTTCCAAAATTGTAAAGTAATAAGTCAGACTTTTTTTATGTGTGTACATACATACATCTTTTATGGGGTACTGTGTTAAATGAAAAAAAAAACTCTTATTAAAAGTACACTTTGTAAACAAGCATATTACAAATTAGAGGACTATATGCAAGATAAGAATACTTGCAAACATGCTGGTCCAGCTTCATAGGACAATCTAGAGTCTAGACAAATTCAAACTGATTGCTATTTTAATTGCATGATTTATTATTTTTATGGCATTGATTTTAGAGTAGTTTAACTAACACAGAGTTAAGGTAATCACAGAATCTCAACTGATATAATCAACAACTGAAAGACTTATTTATTACATTTCCATTGAGAGTGATTGCCGCAGGATCAGATAAACAATCTTATAATTCAGTAAAAAATCGTTGCTGACAAGTTTTAAACAACAGAGGCCGTCACACTTTGTGTTGAATTAACAAATAATAAAAAAAAATGTCGTTATTTAATTTTGTAAAACATGAGAAGTTTAATTTCGTTTTAACTTTATTTTATACAACGTACATATAATATGTTACGGTACACATATTTTTTAATTATTGTGATTAAATGAACAATTGAACGAAGGGTTTTGATGCTTTAGTCACAAATTCATTAAAAAATGCTTAGTTATTATTTATAAAAGAAATATAAATGTATTACAATAGTATAAATCGTTCAAAAGTTTAAAACCGTACATGTTGGTTAGACTTTTTGGATGTGTGTACTTTTTAGATAATCTGGAAAATGGTTTATCTCTTTTATCTTTATTTCTATTATTAAAATTATGTCTATCACTTATATTGTGAAAAATATGTAGCTTTTTTCTTACATACATAATATTTTCTTAAATGAATTGGCAAGGTACCGTCATAATATTAATAAGAGACTTGCGGCGATGTCTATTGTAAATGGCTCTGACAGCTCTCTTTTGGAAAATGGATTCAATGTCAGCAGTCTAACCCCACGGTAAAATGCCATACGACATTATCCAGTAGGATGTAGCTAATACAGACGTAACGTGCGGTTTCTAAATCTGTTACCTCTCTTATCTTTCTAACAGCAAAAGCGGCCGCACTTAGCCGGCCCGCAAGAGATGTTACATATAACATCTCCCCACAGGTCCCCATTGTAAAATCTTGTCTAGCGTGATTTCTAGGAAAACCGTTCGATTAATAAATTCCTGTTTTTCTCCAATCGATATGATTGACTACTTCGCTACTATGATTCGCTACTTCTAACATTAGGTAATTTAAATCTAATGTTTTTTTTTCATTTAGTACCAAATTATTTACCGTAAACCAATCTTGGACCTGAAGAATAGAGTTATTCACTTTTCAAGATTTTGTGACCGTCGGTTTATTTTAAAGATCAATGATGTGTCATCTGCAAATAACACCATCTTCAGTTGATTTTGAAGTAATTGGGGTAAATCATTAACCCAATATTGAACCTTGAGCGTCCATTGCCATTTCAGACCCTAATGAGTTTATGCCATTTACTTGAACTTTAACCCTTCTATCTTTCAGCCATGATCTTCGTAATTATTGAGCTGTATTCCTAATTCCATATTGCTCTAGTTTCAGCGGAAGTGTCTCATGGTTTACGCCATCGAACACTTTAGTGAGGTCGCAAAAGATTCCAATTGCATCTTGTGCTTAATCTTATTTATTTAACCATTTATGCACACACATATAAAAACAGAAAAGAAGAACAGAACAGAGAAATACGTACAAAATACGTACAGAGTAATACGTTCTTCCCAGGCGTTAAAAATGTTCTTTATTATGTTGACACCGGGTGTCAGTGGTACAATGCTCTTTGGTGCACATAAACATAATAGAGACGGTGATATTGATTTACTACTCCAACTACAGAGCTCGACCGCTGCTGGGGTACCAAACCTTATTTCATCGATTGTTACATCAATTTGTAATTTATCAATTAAAAAATAAATAGTGGCGACGTCGTTGATGGTCACCGACATGGTCATGGCAATTCAGTAGTGGGCCTTAAAGTAAGCGTATATGCACGCTTTTAGTTTTACTTTTAGGCCTTGTTCAGCTGAAAACTTGAAGCCCTTAAGCTTCATCATCCCATTTACGCCTGCAGTGCACCATGAACTAAGTGATATACAAGCACTTTGAACTTTAATAACTCCAGTTAAAGAAAAAGATAGTGGGGAGTATAAGTGCGTCTAGGCTTCATTGAGCATCTTTTTTACCCCCGACGGAAAAAGAGGGTTTTTATAAGTTTAACATGTCTGTCTCTTGTTTGTCATGTATGTCATGTCTGTGCATCGTAGCATTCGTAGCTCCCAAACAACTTTTTTTGTTTTGTTTGAAAGGTAACTTGATTGAGAGTGTTCCTAAGAACACTCTTAATCATAGCTAACTATGATTCAAGAAAATCAGTTCAGTCGTTTGAATATTATCAGCTCTTTTCTAGTTGATTGAAGCAAATTTTGCCAAACTGGAAGCAGAGACACTTCGCTCGCTCGGTCAAAAATTGTAAACTCTTGTCCTTATTGTATTGCATGCAGGAGTTACCCAATTGATCTAGGTACAAAATAATTATGGTAATACAAAAATATTATATTATGTACCTACTCGGGGCAAGCTGGATCGCCTCAACGCAAATGTACATGTACATCTGTGGTGGGGAGACCCAGACAGCCACGCACTTCTTCTGCAACCGAGCGCGTGGGCAGGTTGCGGATAGCCCAACTCCGGCTGCGGGACCGACTGTTAATGTCGACCCCGCACCCGGAGCATCTCGAAAGAGATCCCGGACAAGAGAAGCTCCCGAAGGCCAAATCCCAGGCTCAGGGAAACCTATGTTACCTTGTCCTATGCACCTATCACCAAACAAACCATCCCCCCGCATCCATAGATCCCGTCGGTCCCCAAATCCCTAGGCCAAATCCCAGGCGTAGGGTGACCCCCAAAACCACACCACCTACCTAACCATGCCTTCCTTCCTATCCCTATATCCCGTCGGTCCTCGAGGAGAGGTAACCTCGATTCCTTAAAAGCCCACCCCCAAAACCACAACCATGCAGCAGAAAGAGAAGATAACTACCCAGGTGAGTCCCGGCCGAGCCGGGGAATCCCACACCGCTTCGGCGGTCAGCCCCCATCGTATTCTGGGGGGGGCATCCGACTGCTCTTTGGTGCCGCGCTCTTCAGCGCGGCCGGCTGCTGACTCAGCGCCCACAACACAGGCTGCGACTTACGCGCCATCCCACCCTACCACGGCTGCGACTAGTGCGCCAACAAACTCAACTCCGGCTGCATCTCACGCGCCAACACCCACCACGACGAGCATGCCTACCACAAGTCTCTGGCAACAGAGCCTTGTGCGTAACAGCATCATCAACCCGGACAAGGACCAACTACAACACAGACAGAGAGTGACGGGGAAGGAAGACGGACCTGGCAACTCTAACACTTTCCCGGCCGATGGAGTACGCATGCTGTACAAGCGCGGAAAAATCATGGCTCGAGGGAAGAAAGTAGGCGACCGAAAGCGCAACACTCGCGAAGGTTCTAGCCAGCGCGAAGAGCGATCGGACGCTGAAGAGGCAGTACGCGACCAGCCACGTGTACGCGAAGGGGCAACCCAGCGCGGAAAACGGCCGGACGCGGAATCACGCGACCAGCCGCAAGTACGCGAAGGGGAAACCCAGCGCGAAAAGCGGCCGGACGCGGAAATATGCGGGCGAGGGCAAGTACGCGAAGGGGAAACCCAGCGCGAAAAACCTCCGCACGCGACTGAGCCTGCCGGGGCCGCCAGCCGACCCCAGGACACCGACTTGACCCACGACCGACCTCGACCCCAAAGGAAGAGGGGTAAGCGCGCTGGATCCTCACGCCAACCGCTACCGGCGAGAAGCACCCAGACGGGTACCTCCGATCCGCTGCCTGGACCAAGCGGTACAGGGCCGGTGAAGAGGGAGCGTCCTGACGAATCGGCCTCACCGAGCACGCTTCAGGGGGACGCCAAACGCGTGAGGGTCCACTCCGCCCAGGGAGTGCAGAGGACCTACGTGCGAGCCACAAAGGACATTCCTGCGCGGCTGGCTGTAGCAATCTGCTTCCCTACCCCCTCTAGAGACCTGACCAAGGAAGAGGCCGTACACATTAATACCAAACTTGAGAGCCTTATGCTGGACACGGACTCCACATCACAGCTCCGTGCAGTTGTGGTGTGAGGACGACCATGCTCTGACCTGACTGACTCAGAACGTGCCCCGAATACAACTCTCAGACACCGACCTTACCCTAACGGTAATGAAACAGACCGACGTGCCGACCCGTGCCCGAACCTCACTCTTCGTCCCACGCTACAAGGGGGACATTGCCCGGCTCCAAAGTATTTTGATTCGTCAGAATACTTGGTACGACATAGGCAAGTGGTCGCTGCAAAGGGCAACTACCGTCGGTGGCGACAATGGGACATATTTGACCCTAGGTGTACCACCGGAGGAAGTTGAGAAGGTCCTAGCCCGGGAGCGTCGGATATCGTACCTGCTTGGGTCGATATACGTACGCTTCTGGCCCACGACCCCACCCCCTGACACCGCGACCCAACCCCCTGCCACCCTGACTGAAACAACGACGGACCTGACTATGACGGTACCGACGTCGACAGACACACTGGAGCGGCAATGGCCGACGAAGACGAAGCCATACCGCCAACATCGCCCGGCTGGAACGAGCAACTGTTAGCCTCGTCACCGGGCGGTCAACACGACGACCAGCATAGGGCGGAGGGAGCGGAGGGATTGTCCGATGGATCCATCTCCGATTAACTCCACCCCACCGTCGCCATCGCCCCCCCTCAACATCACACAGACAAACCTCCAGCATAGCCAGACTGCCACGGCTAGTTTACGCAGGGCGCTGGAGGTAACACCCCGAACCATCGCACTGATCCAAGAGCCTTGGATCAGGAATAATAAAATATGTGGCCTCGGTAACATCGGAGGTAAGCTGATCCTGAACACACACAGCGCAGACAAGCCAAGAACCTGCGTCTACATACCCAAAGGAATTCCTATCACACCATTTACTCAATTCTGTTCCAGAGACTTAACAGCTGTCAGGCTCCACAGTGATGGTAGCGCTCCAGATGTTGTACTGGCCTCGGTGTACATGCCAGGCGAGGACGCAAACTGTCCTCCAAAGGAGATGGCCGACCTAGTGCAGCACTGTGAGCGCGCCAAACTGGAGCTGATAATCTGCACCGACTCGAATGCTCACCACCCTCTATGGGGCAGCGACGCACCGAATTCCAGAGGAGAGGTATTATCCACCTATTTATTTTCTATTAATCTTAACATCATTAACCGCGGCTCTGAACCCACTTGGGTCACAGTCCGAGGACAAACGATCATAGACTTAACACTCGCTACAGAAAACGCGACTAACCTTATTATGAACTGGCACGTATCGGACGAGCCATCTTGCTCGGACCATAGGAGGATACGCTTCACAATAAATACCAATACAAAGAAACCAACACCAAGGCGGAACCCGCGGCGCACCGATGTACCCGGGTTTAAACGTCTACTAGCCTCTCTATTAGATAGGCCACAGGTAACTCTAAGAGACCAAACGCAACTGGCATACACCGTGACAAAGTTATCAGAATATATAACCGAAGCATACCATGCATGCTGCAAACTAAGAGCGCCAAAAACCAAGGGCGAGAGGAACCCCTGGTGGAATGCAGAACTTAGTAAACTCAGAGAGGCATTGCGTAAACAATTCAACAGAGCCAAAAACACCAGACTCCCGGACGACTGGGAACTATACAAAGAAACACAATATGCATACAAAAAACAGATTAGAACCGCCAGGAGATCTGCTTGGCGGAAATTCTATGAATCCATAGAGACAAATAACGAAGCCGCTAGGGTAAGGAAGATCCTGGCAGCAGACCAGGACCGAATTCTTGGCGCGCTGAAAAAGCCGGATAATTCATACACACTAACCGACCAGGAAACCAGTAAGGTCCTTCTCGAAACCCACTTCCCAGACTGTAGACTCCTGGAGGATGGGAGGTGGGCTGAACCAGAATGGACCCCAACGGATCGGGACTGGTCCAGAGCCCGCAACATAATAACAGAAGACCGGTTAAGGTGGGCTATTGACACCTTTCAGCCGTACAAGTCCGCAGGGCTGGATGGCATTTTCCCAGCCCTGCTGCAGTGGGGGGTAAATCATCTGGTGCCATTGCTGACGGAGATTTATCGAGCCTGCATGGCACTCAGGTACATACCCCTCGCGTGGCGCGAGGTGAAAGTGATTTTCATACCGAAACCTGGCAAAACCGACTATACACAACCCAAAGCTTATAGGCCTATAAGCCTCACATCCTTTCTACTGAAGACCCTCGAGAGACTTTGTGATAGACACATTCGAGACGGACCACTTCGAGCCAAACCCCTTCATAAACAACAGCATGCGTACACCACAGGCAGATCAACAGAATCCGCGCTGCACAGCGTGGTTTCCAAAATTGAATGCGCAGTGGATCACAAATGCTCAGCACTGGCCGCCTTCATTGACATCGAAGGCGCCTTTGACAAAACGATGTTCAATAGTATCAACACGGCCCTTGACAGGCACAGCATAGATCAGACCATAAGTGGCTGGATCTCAAATATGCTTAAACTGAGAGCGGTACAAGTCACAGTAAACGACACCACCAGGGCCATAGTGGCGAAGGGCTGCCCACAAGGTGGCGTCCTCTCGCCACTCTTATGGAACCTGGTTGTCGACAGTCTTATTAAAACACTCAACGAGAAAGGTTACTTCACCGTAGGCTACGCGGACGACTTAACCATAATAATAAACGGCACCCACGAGAATACCCTGTGCAACCTTATGCGCCAAGCCTTAAAAATAGTAGAGGTTTGGTGCAATAAGCACCAACTATCAGTAAACCCTACAAAAACCGAACTGGTTCTTTTCACAAAAAAGAGGAAATTGCCGCTACTACAGCTACCACGATTCTTTGGAACCACCCTAAGCCTATCAACTGAAACCAAATACCTGGGCATTTTCTTGGACAAACAGTTGAATTGGGCAAAACACACCAACTACATCATTACAAAAGCCAGCATATCACTGTGGCAGTGCAAAAGACTGCTCGGCAGGAACTGGGGAATTAACCCCAAGATTACCCACTGGCTATTCACCACGGTCATCCGGCCAACTATCACATACGGCTCACTAGTCTGGTGGCCCAGGACAGACCTGAGCACAGCCCAAAAAGATCTCGAAAAACTGCAACGGTTTGCTTGTGTAGCAATCACAGGCTGTATGAGAACTACGCCCACCGCCGCCCTACAGGCGATGCTTGGACTGCCGCCTCTGCACCTCATCGTGCGAGAGGAGGCGGCCCTGGCCGCCTTTAGGCTTAACATAACAGGAACCCTGAGCAAAGACTCTAGAGTCAAGCACATACGCATAAGGGAGGATGCGATCAAACGAAGACCGATGATGGCATCACCCTGCGACAGAGCCCCAAAACTACACTGTTTCCAAAAGCACTACAACATAATACTCACAGAAGAACGGTGCGATTATTCAGGCCCGTATGAGGTAAGAGTATACACCGATGGATCAAAGACCAACTCCGGAACCGGAGCTGGCGTTTTCTCACACGACCTTAACATAAATATATCCTGCCCGCTGGGAATGTTCAACACCGTCTACCAGGCGGAATGTGTGGGCATTATACAAGCGGCGTATGCCATAGAAGCCAGGAGAGTTACGGACACTCATGTACGCATACTCTCCGACAGCGCCTCAGTTCTCCAATCCCTAGGGAAGAAACATAATACCTCGAGATTAACACAAGAATGTCACAATGCGCTAGAACGTATAACGGTATTGAACCGCAACACAGTGACACTGCAATGGATAAAAGGACACAGTGGATCCCTGGGCAATGACGCAGCTGACGAACT
Source organism: Atethmia centrago (assembly GCA_905333075.3). Lineage (NCBI taxonomy): Eukaryota > Metazoa > Arthropoda > Insecta > Lepidoptera > Noctuidae > Atethmia > Atethmia centrago. The sequence continues at coordinate 8,438,719 of HG995375.1, forward strand.
AGCCAGGAAAGAATCCGGCACGTCAGTCTGCGGACCGGAGCCAATCGTGCCCATCCCCTTCAACCAACTACGCAGGTGGCTACAGGAGCTCACCCACACACAAGCGGAGAGCTGGTGGTCCTCGGTACAGGGGTGTAGACAGTCCAAGGAGGCTATGCCATCCTTGGATAGCAAGTTAACCAGACGCCTGTTACGCCTGAACAGGACCGGCCTGCGCCTGTTGACGGGGACCATTACGGGCCACTGCTCGCTAAACAAACACTTCCACACAATAGGCATAACAGACAGCCCTCTGTGCAGGGCTTGCATGGAGGCAGAGGAAACCGTTGCGCATGTGCTCTTCGAATGCACAGGCGTCACCCACATTAGAACAGAAACCCTCGGGGCACCTAGATCCTACACAGAGGTTCTAAACAGACCAGGAGATGTTATCAACTTCTGGAGGGAGGTGGGCTGGTTGGAATAACCACCAAAAAACGGCCGCCATGGCCCACGCACAATGGTCCACATGAAGGTCTAAGTGCGGAAACCAAACCCTCTAACATAGAACATAGAACATAGGGTGTACCTAATCAAAATTAAAAAAAAACCCCGACACAAACAAAAACTTCTAAAAAGTAAAACATAATATGTATTGGGCTTTTTAGTTTAAAACAGTTGTAGGTAATATTTTGATCCAACCGTCGTCGCCGTGGGGAACGGCTAATGAAAACGCCAAACAGACGAGGCTAAACTTAGCAATAATTAATGGCATGTATGCTATTGTAGAAAGGATAAAATCAAAAAATCTAAAGACATTTATTCAAACTAGGCTGAGAATCAGCACTTTTCGAACGTCAAAATTAAATAAGACATTCCCCCAAAACGCCCGCTCTTCACCACTTCCTACTGCTTATATCTTCCTAGAGCAGTGGTAGCCCAGTGGTAACGACCGCGACTTACAAGTTGTACGGCGTAGGTTCGAACCCGGACAGGCGCTTTACTTTGTGTAATTATTTCATCACCACTGCTCTCAAAACGGTGAAGGAAAACATCGTGAGGAAACCGGCATGTCCTAGACTCAAAAAATTTCTTTCTTTCTTTCTTTCTATATAGCTAAGTGGGCTTTACAAGTTAACGAGTAATAGTCGACCAACTTAAATTTGCAGTTGGAGAATTGACCGTGCCATATATCGATGTATGGGAGAACATGTTTTTCAACTACAATGTTAAGTTTGTTTATGTGATCGCAATTTCCCCACTACGGAACCCTTCATTATCCGTGTTACGACACGAACTTGGCCAGTTTTTTAAATTAGAATTTGACTTATTGAACGTTGTCATGTTTTTTTGATAGGAAAAGTAGGTCAGTTGCCGTCAAATCCTAGAAGAGCTTTGGTAGAATAATATATTTTCTTGTTCCCCACCAACTGATCGTCCTTTGGTGATTATGGTAAAATTCGATAATTATATTGGGCCAAACATAATGGGCTCTGTGCCAATAGGCGCTGTGACTAGAACTTGGCGGTCTGGAGAGGTGATATGTTCGAGAACCCAGTTCCCACTTATTCTAGCATGGGCTGCCACAACCCATAAGGCCAAGGGATTGACACTGCCTAGGGTGTCGACATTGGTTCTAGAGATCTTGCAAGTGAAAGTTGCACTTGAAAGTGAATTCCGATTATCCACGTGTGGGTAGATGAACACGCGTTTCCGAGTATCCACTCTAGGGTGGCTAGTTTCTGCCGGGGTTGCGGGATACCAAGGCCCCTGACAACACAGGCAACGGAAGGGTGGGTTTTAGTAGGAGTCTATCAAACCCTCCCGCTCCGCCCAGAGCGGGAGAAGTTATTTGATAATTTCCCACCCAAAAGAAGAAAAGGGTGGCTAGTTTACGGTGGATAAACGGAATAATCCTTATCAAACCGTTACCAAAAAAAAAGGTGCTCAAGAACGTTGCCTTATCCTTTAATTTAGACAGTCTTACAAGAATTGGGACCATAAAGCTCTTGCTTTTGCTAATACTTAGAGGAAAAAGAAAGACTAAATCGGTTAGCGATGAGCTCACAATAGAACTACTATTTTAGACTGTCAATGCTGATGTCAAGAGGAAAAGTTTTGGAGGTCCTTCCCTCCGAAATCTCAGATCATAATTCCATAAAAAAATAACCCCTGGAATTAAAAAAAATCATAATATACTGCTGTTACCCTGCCAACCGACTCCGTCCCGCTCGCCAGCTGTAAACTTTCTTAGACTGAGTACTACTTACGTGAGCTTATTTTAAGCTTTTTAGTAACCTACAGCCGCAGTAGGTTTTAAGTTAGATAGGTACCTTTTGACCGTCACAGTCATGTATATGATAGACCAAAATGTGCCCAGCACGCCACGGTCACGACTACATGACAGATTTTAAGGAATAATTCGTAGCTTGGCGTCGAGGGCATGATTTTGCTTTTTTGACGTGGTGGTCAATAGGTAAATTACAGGACTTAAACTGACATGGTTATTTTCACTACTAAAGTTATTTAACACGGGATATTTACCATGTTTTTATAAACAAAACACATCCGTAAATATTCTGTTTTAAATAAATTTAGTGGTATGTTAATTGTTGCAAAAAAGTTTGTGCTTGCGAGGTCCTACTGTTCGCAGGACTACTAGTAATAGAGGTCGTTAATGTCCCAGCTATACGTTCGTAATATGAGAACCGGCCAGCGTCAGCTGCGCGCACAGATTACTATAGGCCGGCGGCGCGTACGTTGTTGCCGACGGTACAGAATGTTGCCATTTTAAATATTTGTATTTATTTTATTTCTTATTATAATCTCACTGTGTGCTGCACCAGTCGACGTCATCACGTCAACGCCGGCTATCGCTGAAAATTAGCGCTGGGGGCTCTGTCTCGCATATGGTCGCAGTATTATGCTGAGCGATGGCCGTTTTGCGTGGATGTGACGCATATTTTCCCCAACTTGTTCTTCTTTGTTTTTGCGTCATGTTTACCGCAAATAAACGTATTATCTTTCTTTTTATTTTTATTTTTAACTGATATCATTCTAGACTTTGGAAAAATCTGCTCGGATAGATACTCATACTTGTAGTTCAAAATTAAGTTCTTTAAATTCCGCATGTATGTATTCATGTGTTAATAATGTGTGTTAAGTGTGGTTTTCAATGTTTCACACTAACAGCGTTTACACAACAAAGCTTGTCGTACTAACATTATTCATGCATGTATGTAATCACGTGGATTTGCTATGACTACGAAGTCAAAGGCGTCACTACTTGCAGTACATACATAGGTTACCTTTACTTACACGAATAATGTAAACATTAACATGACCTGCTAAACTGATCTAATCTACATAATATAATCTGGATAAACTAAAGTATTCAATCATTTAACTTTGTAACTTAACACAATATATACAAAAAAACAACAAAGGAAATGAATGCAAAGCCTCTTTTGTTTAAGTATCGTTATTCTCACCTGACATTTTCAACTAAGTCACCATCACAGTTCAATTAAATAATAATTATAGCCGGTGATTTCCTCAAGGAGCTGCATGATAACTGTTTCCTTTCTCCCATCACTGTTACCGCAGGACCCTGACTTCCTTTGTATCCTGCGAGGCGGCACGTTGCCACGATACGCCGCGATGCGACATTACCGTCATAATAATAACAAAAAATAAAAATGATTTCACTCCAATGCGTAGTTAATATTGGCGTAGCTGGCTACCGTTGCTAGGTAACTGTAGCGTCTGTCTTCCTATATGCACCGATGAATATTGATGTAGGTCATCAAGTAGCATCCCTGTGGAAGTACTTACAAATACAGTTTACTGAAACTACAAAAGAGAGGGAGTTCAAAAACAACATGGCTACGGCGTAGCCTCGTAGCACCTCTACGCTTCAATGTATCTACAGTATCTTCAATGTGTCAACCAAAGTAGTGTATCTGTAAAAGTAAAGTACCTTAATGATTGTATTGGTGAATACAAGATTTCCAACTACTTCGTAGCCTCGTAGCAGTGGGCACCTTTACGTTTGTATCTCAACACAAAATAACCGATTAAGTAAATTGATGTACATAGATCATCAGAGGTCATCTAACCTGTGAAAGTAAGGTACCTACATACATACATTCTTACTAAAACTCCAAAATAGTGAGAAAACTGGATTGCCTGCTACGGCGTAGCCTCGTAGCACCTCTACGCTTGTAGCTCTACGCAACATTTAATTTAAAGGGGCAAATTACCCTTTTTGTGATTGACTTAAGCAACATAGAGAGATAATAACATTTTCGGATATGAATCGCGACACCGATTACGGCGTAGCCCACCCAAACAGAAAAAAGATTGATTTTACTAAATAATTATTATTGGGACGTATTCAGTTCAACGCTCATATAGTTAAGTACGAGTATATGTTACTGGAGACCGCATATCGGCAAGCGTAGTGTGGGACGCCCTCCAGTTAGATGGACCGACGACCTTAAAAAGGTGGCTGGGACAGACTGGATGCGGAAGGCGGAGGACAGGGTGTTGTGGCGCCGCCTGGGAGAGGCCTATGTCCAGCAGTGGACTGTTATAGGCTGAGTTGATTGATATGTTACTGAGGTATATATAATATGCATTTCTTAAAACAAAAAAAAAACGAATCGCTCAATACACTTGTAGTCAAACAAGTCTTTTCTTATAAAAATCCCATACAAAGCAAAATTAACCTTATTACATAAAACAATTATTTCGACTCATAAAATGTACTGCCTAGGTAATTATGCTTTCTTCCTATTAAGGTCGATTCACACTGGAACGGCAGCGGCCGGCAGGCTCGCGTCGCCGTCGGCGGCGGCCACGTGCGGCTTCCCTTCACCACGCTCTTAGTCTCCCCTTGACCAGTTTAATTTCTACATTTGACAAGGAAACTCATGCGGCGCCGCGAACATCAGCGTGTCGCCGCGGGCAGTACTGCTGACAAGACGCGCGTAGCCACGCGATCTGTTCGAGCTTTTCAGGCGATACTGGTCCTTTAATTATGTAGATAAAGTTTAAAACTATTTCACACTGAAAGTGCTCGCCGCGCCGCTGCCGGCCGCTGCTTTTCCGGTGACATTCGGCCCTTACAGTAAACTCCAAGATATAATGTATTTATACAGGAATGTAGAGTACAGTGTGAAAATAAAACAACTGTAGTTTCTTACGTCGAAGATTGCTACGACTGCTACGCCGTAGCTTCAGATTATCTATTTAATACTAGGTTCGACCCGCGACTTCACCCACGTGAAATTTCTGGTTCTCCCGACGCACCCCGTCGCATCGCATTGCCTGCCATTGCTATTACTTCGTTTTCACTTAGCCTTATTTCTGTTTTTCCCTTTTTGCTCGGCTTCTCAGTATCCTAGCGTGACGTTAAGTAACCTATAGGCTTTCTCAAGAATTGGGCTATCAAATGCAAAAAGATTTTTTCAAATCCGACTGGTAGTTCCAGAGATTACCTCCTACGAACAAAGTTATAATACCTATCCTACTAATATTATAAATGTTTGTAAGGATGGATGGATGGATGTTTGTTACTCTTTCACGCAAAAAGTACTTTTATTTATTTATTTGGTTCACCAACAATTGTTTACACTAACATCTTGATAAAAATAACATCATAAAAACTTTGAACAGTGTAACAATTACTTAAAGGTAAACACCACATGAACTAAAATTATGCTAATTTGTAAGTCTATGTACATGAACAGTCTACAAGCCAACTTAAAACTAAAGGAAAAATATTTACTCTAAATAAAGACTTAGTTTTGAATTAGATTGCTAAAATTATGTAAGTAACAAAATAATGGATGCTTTACATCACTTCTGATAAACAACTCAAGATTTTAGATTTCTGCATAGTCAGAGAATCAAAGTGGAAATCGATTAGATCGCTGAAACTGTTCTAATCCCTACAGAACCTAGCGCATGGAGAGTTAGATCCCAACATCGTTCTTCTCTGTGGAGGACGAAGTGGAGTTATGGGTTTACGTGGAATTCTTGAAGGAGCACGAAAGTTTACTGAACGGATTTGGATGTTTGGCACACAGATAGTTTATAACCAGGAATAACACATAGGATACTTTTTATCTCGATATACTTCTCCCGCTCTGGGCGGAGCGGGAGGGGGTATCAGACTCCTACTGACTAAAACCCACCCGTATTCCTTCCGTTGCCTGTGTTGCGGGGGCCTCGGTAAACCCTTTCGGACTTCCACGCGACCCCGGCAGAGGCTGTCCTTATTATTATTTTCCTTATCTGGAAAAAAAACCTTTAACACTTTCACCGCTAAGTACATAGAATACATACAAATTGGCATGCCATATAATGTTTATTGCAAATCTATAACAATTCAATCAACAGAAGTCATCTGAACAGAAGTCATCTTTAGCTACATATAGCGACGACTCGGATGCGAGTTGTGGGCACACGAACGAATTATTTTTCGACCCATATGCTGGGTGCTTGGCATAGAAAGTGTTAAATAAAACAAGGCAATATGAATATTGTCATTTATTCAATAAATAATATGTTGTTATGTTAATAATATTATCTTTGGCATCAAAACGCCTCACGCACCACAAACATTGAACAAAGCTCAACGTTTAATAAATACTGAAACAAATCATGCGCATGATACTATATAAAATCTTTAGCATTAATATTTACAATTTTCTTCTATCATTCCAGTTATAAATATACATAAATAACAATCACATAAATAACCAAAAACTTTTGCGCGTAAAATGATCCAAAATATATTTTACGATCATTATATTATCCGTACAAACTAGTACCCGAGCTAATTCAAATTAAAAATAATTATGTATAAATAAAATATTGATCCCTAATACCGGTAACAATTTCAGATCACAATAAAATTATCACGGAAAGTATGAAATGTTAGTAATGAATTTGTGCAGTTAAGAAATAAGATTTAAATTGGAAGATCGAATGTCTATTAGATTGGTTGCTTGTGCGCGAAAAATAACATAACAGGGATTACATATAACTGTGGATAAAGCATTTTCTGTGTAACACTAATAATATTCGAGCAAGTTTTAAAAACATTCGAATGGTAATATCTATTAGAAAAACTTTACAAGTATTAACAATTCCTCTTTTATAAATAGTCTCTCATAATTCCTTCATTGAATGCTAGTTACTTTCCTGTTAAATCGAAACAACATTGATACATATTTTAGCAGTTTCCATAAACTGCGAAAAATAATCAATGGAATGACTAAAGTCGCAAAATTCGATAAATTAAGGAAACGAGGAAATTCCTTTATTCCTATTGTGGTATTGCTTAGACTGAACAGAGGAATTCAATGCGAACAATGACGAAATTTTATAAAGAGTAGAGAACATTGAGATACTGAAGATTTGTCGAATATACTTATACACTCGATACTGTTAAGATCATTTACAACAGGACATCTGCTGAGACACACAAGGAGTCACACGAGGTACAGGAAGCTATTTCAAGAGCAATACATGACCCTGGTAGGTACATTCACAGTTATATATAGTACACAAATCCTAGGTAAGTAAAGATATAAAATCACTCCTATGTCCTATGAACATGTTACGAGCAGTGCTAGCAGAGATAGTGAGCCTGGGTTCATATGCAGCCGGCAGTTTGCGTTACTCAAGATCATTGGGTAAACAATAGGTATACGGGTGTTTTGTGTGGTTTTCCTCCAAAATGATTGGAAGAATATTAAAGAATAATAATATTTGGAAGAATATTAAAGAATAAGAATATTTGGAAGAATCTCAATGAGTATATTTTACGTAAAAAGAGTTTAAATATTTCCCCTAATCAGCCTATGATGTTATGACTGCTGGGATGCAAGCATCCTCTCGGTGAGAGGGAGTGGGCCATCCACCACGCGGGCCCAGTGCGGATTGGTGGTAAATATGTACAATACAATTATTATAACGATTATTTTGGCACCTAAACTTGAATATCAGGAATAGTGCTTGGATGGTTTAGACAGACATCTTTCTGATTGGTTAAAATTAAATCTTGAGCTATTTTTGACAGACCCAGGCTTACTCTCTTTATTAATCATCATCTGCCTCGCCTTAGCCCAACTGTGTTGGGGACGGCTCCCAATTTCTACTAAAATTGCTCGTAATAATATATACCCGTGGTACCATCAAACTATCTGCTCAAGACCATGTAGAACGATGAACACATAATATGACTATTCAACTTGTATATAAAGTAAGTATAGGTAATAATGAAATTATTGTAAAACTATGTTAACTCTATAGAAAACTAGCAGTTCCTTGACTAGTATTTTGTATTGTACAGGGTCAGCAGTCACGACATATCTCGATCGCTTTACGACCGCATTCGGTCGCAAAGCCCTAATGGCCTAATGGGGTCTCTAGACGGTCAAGATTGCTTGACAAGCACGAAAAAATCACAATCTTGTCGCTTGTTAACCTATTGACCGCCATGTCAAAAAATCAAAAACGTGCCCTCGGCGCCAAGCTACGAATTATTCCTTAAAATCTGTCGTAGTCGTGACCGTGGCGTGCTGGGCACATTTTGGTCTGTCATACAGGACTGTGGCGGTCAAAAGGTTAAAGCGATCGCTATGTATGTCGAGACTGCAGCCCTTGGTCAGTTTCATTTATTTTGTTTGCAATCGAATAGTTTGAGTATTAAATATCTTTGATCCACTCCGGCTGTTACGTCACGAACAGATATTATCATAAAATTGCATTAAGATTTAAATAATTTCCCGTAACAAATATTAATTTTCGCATCACCGAATTAATGATGTCTTATATTACAGATAACAATTCCAGATCTAACATTTGTTTAATTCCTATTGCTTAATATACCATTCTTTGTCACCCATCAGTTTTATTAATCAAAATTAGGTTTTATTTACTGCCAGTAAATATAAATAGTAATTACGTATGTACACACGGCTATATATCATGCTATACATTTCCAGTATAAGCTGACCTCTCATTGTACGGAAATCCTATACAATGCGCGATCAGCATAAACTGGAAATGTATAGCTTGATATGTAGCCGTGTGTACGAGTTTGCATAAATTATTCCATAGTGGGGCAGACATTGCTGACATAATAATTTAACACTACACGAACCACTCTCGCATTAAAAATATAACTTTACATCCGTAACAATCGCTCTAACATCCTACTAATATTCAACCAATTCTTACTGAGACATAGAATAGTTGCACGAATACCTACCGTGCAAGTAGATCGCCCCCGGAGCCGATACCAAACAGTAAGATATGGTGTCGTGGTACCATGCAATACAGAGTGTCACAAGGAGAGAGGATGACATGGGTAGTGAGGGACGGGAGTGTGGGTGCGATCACGCCTGGGTGTCGGCGTCGGTGTAGTGGCTGGGCCCCTCGGCCGAGCACACGGAGTCCTCGGGCGTGCGCGACGCGTCGCCCGCCTCGCTCGCCTCCACGGCGCTGGCGCTGCCGCCCGCCTTGCCCTTGCAGCCGCGGCGAGCCTGCAGCGCCTGGCACACGACACACGTCATTACAACAAGCCGATGTCTATGCTTGATATTGTCATGAAACGAGTTGATTTCTGTGTGAAGTAGAAGACTGCAAAGTAATTAGTGAGCTTGCTTGTACACAGGTCTACGGTAGATTTGTAATCACAACGCACCCAGCCTCTAGTTGTCTATTATTTTATAGAACATACGCCATCTTTATCTTAAACACACTCATATTTAAACATTGAAATTGTAAAAAAAATAGACAACCAACAATCCTGAGTAGAATTTCTATGTGTAACAAAAGCAAGTGTAGACCCGTGTACAAGCACTCTTAAAGCAATATGAAATTAATTTTGATTTGTGTAGTGTTTTGAAAGTCGCAGAAACAATGCAATGCTCTGATAAATCGTTAAAATTTGATAATAAGTGGATATTTAAAAAAAATCAACCGATTTCAGGTCTTATTAAGAAACAAAATCTAATTACAATCGGGATTGAAGCCGCACTTGAAATAAGAGACATAAAAATATAAAAAAACACATACAGCCCCGGCCTGAGTAAGCCAGACCAAGGGGAAAAGAGTGCCACATGAGACAAATTTAGATGGTGACGATCCTGCCAATTAGTAGTTGTTTAGTTCGGCACCGGGAGCACAGAGAAAGCGTATCTGAAACATTGCGACAGTCAGGTAGTGTGGCTGGGGAGTGCAGGGAGCGCGGGGCGCGGCGCGGGCGCGGGGGGCGCGGGGGGGCGCGGCGGGCGCGGGGGGCTACAGGCGACATCCACAGGGGTCATGCGGGTGCTCCACGTCAGTGCGCATGCGATTATTATATACGTAGTAGGTAGGTATGTACTGTACGCCTCCTTACCTTTTCGCGACTGCCCTTTTTCTAAAGTCGGTGTAGGATGGAAGATGAAACATTCAATTAATGACAGTGGAGATAGAACACCGATATACGAGGGCGGAAAATACCTAAACACTAGTCATATTACTAACACTTCAGGTTATCATTTTAAGCTATAGTTTGGGTCCTTAACAAAAGTCTATGGTACGGGACTATATAATCTGAATCTAAATACTAAATAATGAATCATCCTCGGTAGGTACTATTAAAAAGGTATTACAAAATCATTACAAGAAAAAGTGGTTATTATAGTAGGTGTCAAACTAGGTCATTATGAACTGGGAGACAGGTGGGAGAGATAATGTAAAAACCATACCACTGAAAACTCTGTCTTACGTATGAATTATTTTCATCTATACTTATTTATATGAACCTCTGATTTTAAACTTATGGAAACTGTGTATGCTACCATGTATTATCAACTTAATTTTTGTTAGTAATGAAAGAGGAAGTATTTGTAAAATCTGATTTTGACGGAGGTTTTCGTATGTTCATGTATACCTGTAGTGAGAACCGTCGATGCGGCGGTTTCCTGCCGCCGCGTCGCTTGCTGATGTGCGGGTTGTCTCTCCGCAGCGTCTTGTTGCGTAAGATTTCCAGCTGGACGTACAATCTCTTCAGTTCAGCGCGAACTTCCTCCGAGGTGGGCTCCTCCTCGCCCTCCGCGCCGAATCCCTCCGCAGGACCGCGACGTGACACCTTGGAGTGTTGTTAGACGAGAGAGTTACTATCATTTGGAACTGAGAACAGCTTTTCAAAATTGCCACGCTTTCTGTCAGAAACATAATCAAGACACATGTGATAAAGGTTTTGATTTTTTGTTGTTTCAATAAATATTTTCCTTTATACTTTCATAGGTTTTAGCATTCATATTAGCATTAGTCGCAGGGCAGCCGACAGCGGCCAGCGCTCCGGCGCCGCGCCCGGCGCCAACATAAAATAGGCTTGTCGCGCTATATGTCTGTCGGTTACCTCCTGCGCGAGCGAGCGCGCGCGGTACCCGTGCCACAGGCGCGGCGCCAGCACGCAGGCGAGCGCGGCGCCGGCCGACAGGTGCGCGCGCAGGGCGGCCGACAGCGGCCAGCGCTCCGGCGCCGCGCCCGGCTCGCCCAGCGCCACCAGGCGCCACCACACGCCGCACACGATCTCTGTGCTAAGCGCCGCCGCCAGCCAGCCGCGCTCCTGCGAATACATTGAAATAACGGGCGTAAAAAGACGCTTAACAAAGTCGAGAGTCATAAACAGTCCCCATCATTGTGTTATCAAGTAAATGGGTTGTGGAAGTCACTCCCTGTAAAATACTGTTACTGATACTGGCTTTATCTGGAGGAAGCCGACCCCAGCATAGTTGCTAAAACGCTAGGCAGGTGATGAATGAGATATGAGTTTATTTGTGAGAGTTGTTTAAAATTACAGGTAGAATCACCCCCTGCATACATTCTTGCCGGGGTCGCGGGAAGGTACTAAAGGGGCCCCTGGCAACACAGGCAACAGGAAGGAATACGGGTGGGTTTTAGTCAGTAAGAGTCTAACACACCCTCCCGCTCCGCCCAGAGCGGGAGAAGTTATTTGATGATTTCCCATCCAAAAAAAAAAGCCTGCATACATTGGTTATAATAGACTATGTTATACTTGTATGCTAAATACCACAAATACCTGGAAGGGCACATTTGCGTTCCTGGACGCGTGCGCGATGCGCAGGCCGGCCGCCAGCAGCAGCAGCTCGGCGGCGGCGGTGACGTGGTGCCAGGCGGCGCGCGCGCAGCCGGCGCCGGCGCCCTCGTCGCACGCCGCCGTGGCCGTGAAGGCCGCCAGGTAGCACGCCGCGCCCAGCACCATCGCACCCACCACGCGTAAAACCTGGAAGCAGAAATTGTTCATTTATTTATTACCCTATTCTTTTTCAACAAACTACACTGCAGGCGGGTATAATATTGCATTCTCTACCAGTCAACAAAAAGGGTTTAAAGACGCTAGCTGCCCGTCCGTGCGTCATAAACCTTCTGAAATGAATTATCTTAAAGGTGATGAAAACCGCATTAAAATCCTTTGCGGAGTTTAGAAGAACAACGCGCACAGACAAACAACAGAAGCGGCTTCAATTTATGGTATGTATAGATTTAGGATCTCCAAGAAGACATATGTATATGTCGGAAATACGTCAGTCACTTGTTTGACTAATCGGGACGCCAGCGCCACCAAGCGGCGCTCGACAGATTCTACAACATAACGCTTGACCGGGGATAAGTGCAGTTGGTCAGAGGCGGTCAAGGAGTGAAAACGTTTAGAAACTGTCGCGCGTTCCGTAGTTGTGTCGTGTATCTACAGTGTGTGAATAGCTAGTGTGATTATTTGATCGTAAATTATAATTTTATTTAAACTGCAAACAGTTTTTCTATTGTGCAATAACCAACCCATCCCATTGTACGCCGACAGTAGTTAAAATATGCCTGATGATAACGCGAGAGACTTACCTTCTCCGTCATCAGAAGTGGGATTACGTGTTGGTTCAGGCGCAAAATGAAAACTCTGAAAGTGACCGTTGGCGTGACAGCTGATTTGTTTTGCTGAAAATTCACGGCAAGGAGACCCTTGTTGCCTATGCGAATCGCCTGATGACGTCGGTCACAGAAGCACAGAAGCAAGCCGATTTACAGCAGAGGAAGAGCTACGGCGTCTTCAGTATCGAGCTAAGCAGCCCCGCAGCCGTCTGCGAAGCCCTTCATGTGCTTCAACTGTGGGAAACCAGGACATATTGCGGCCCGGTGCACGAATAGGGGCAGCCAATCGGATGGTGGAGCACGTGTTGTAAGCAGTGAACGGCGAGTGGCTGTTTGCGTCGTACAATGACGCACGCACGCACGCACACGCTCAGGCACGTTAGAACACAACGGTGAGCTGTATTGTTTTGTTTACGATTCTTGTGCTGAATATCGTTTGTTCGTTAGCATAGGAAAGTTGTGCAGCAAACGAGTTAACAACGTTGTTGCGTTGACTGGTATTGGTAAAACACGTGTATTCAGCCTAGAACAAATCCTATGTAGCGTAACGATTAGCGAACACCAGTTTGAGATTTTGTTACATGTGCTTCCCAACCTTCAAAATAATCTTATGATAGGACGTGAATTATTGAACCTAAGCTTTTCCATTAACATGTCTGCGACAGAAATATCGTTACAAAAAACTCTTGTGTAGTAAATTCGGTTATAAACGGTCATCGACAACAAGTTGATTTTAAAACTATTGATTACGAACATTGAAGGTGCAGACAATACTTAGCTATTGCAAATTTTAAATCGATTTTCACATTTTTTTACTATCGGTATGCCTATTACGCCGTTTTACTAATAGCCCACCAAAGCAGAAGGCAGGCACTGAGCTATTGCAAATTTTAAATCGATTTTCACATTTTTTTACTATCGGTATGCCTATTACGCCGTTTTACTAATAGCCCACCAAGGCAGATGTTTTGCGAGTAAGGAGTGTCGCGATTTCTGTAATAGGAAAAACGTAAATTTGCACCTCATAGCGACCGGTTCATCTCGTGCGAATGGGCAAGCAGAGCGTGTAATGAGTGTCTTAAAAGCGACGTTAACTGCCGTAAATATAGAACAAAGACAGACAGTTACTGAAGATGTAAATAATGCTCTCTCTAAGGTGTCAGTAACACTAAACCAATGTACTATACATTGGTTTAGTGTTACTGACACCTAACGTTAAGCAGGTAAAAACCAATGTACTAGTAAATGGGGCGGAGTTGGTTCTTGTGGACACCACTGTGTTCTTAGGTATTACTTTGGACTCAAAGCTACAGTGGGGACCACATATAACCAAATTTTCGAAGCGGCTAAGCTCTGCAGACTACGCGGTGTATAAAATCCGTCATTTGACTGATGTAGAAACAGCTCGATTGGTATATTTTAGTTATTTCCATAGTATAATGTCGTACGGCATTTTGCTGTGGGGAAATGCAGCCGACATTCAGGCTATATTTGTGCTGCAGAAACGAGCCATTCGAGCAATTTATAACCTAAGTTGTAGGCATTCACTGAGGGATACATTTAAGGATATAAACATAATGATAGTCGCATCTCAATATGTATATGAGAACCTAATTTATGTCAAAAAGAATATTAATCTATATTCTAAACACAGCGACATTCATAGCATAAATACTAGAAACAAAGACTTACTTATTGTGCCCAAGACTAGGCTCCAAAAAATTAGTAATTCATTTAAGTGTCGAAGTACCTATACGTTTTTAAAACAAACTCCCAAGCCATGTTAAAGATAAAAATTGTGAATGTGAAGACTATGTGGATTATTGTTTTTATTATTTCTCTCAGTTAGTTTTCATCTTGGTCTGGCAGTTTGAGTCATTTAAGCGGCCTACCCAAATGTCCTTTCTTTGGTATTGTTCGTCGAATCGTTGAGCTCCTTAAGTTCTGAGTTGAGCTGCACGATTACTGACAAATGCGTGCACTGACTGGATAGGTCCACTCAATCTGTGTGGTTCTTTCCTCAAAAGACCATTTCAGACACCAATCTACATGGTCTTCACATGACCAAGATTATGTCTGGACTTTAAAAGAGACGGTGACCTCTCAGTTGGTTTCGGCCTTTCTTCTCAGATAGGAAACGCCGAGCTCATCTAGTTTTTTCTAAATATGATTGACATGTAAAAGTGTTTGTACAAACCTACTTACAGAAAACAAAATCATTTCAATCATTTCATTTCATTTCAAAGGCAGCTGTTACAAACATTTCGGTTGGCGATTTCATGTTATTAGAAAACAAAGAGCGAAATCAGACTAAGTTTGATCGGAAGTTCAAAGGTCCGTTTAGGGCAGCCGATGTTTTTGGATGGTGATCGCTATACGTTAAAAGCTTTAAATTCTAACCCATGCCAGTAGGTCATGTACCAATCGAAGTAGATAGTGATCACAATGTTGATGAGCAAGCTTAAGTTATGGGAAACACCCGAGTAGAGTTCTCTATCGGCCGTAGTAAAGTCGACCGTACCAGTAGTCAATAAGTAGTCGTGTCTTTCGAGGAAACTCAAGTAGTCCGTGGGTGCGCGGTGCGCGTTTGTCTCTGGCGGAGGTCGGGGTCTGGAGAGGCCGTAGTGTGTAGTCAGTGGGTGATGCAAACGGGCGATCCACTTGTTGGATATGCGTACAGATTGATCCATGCGCTGGATGTGTGACAACAATGCGATTGCTGGTCGGCTGGAGAGCCGTGGCGTTAGAGGTCTTACTCGAGGGTCTCTGTAAGGTTGAAAATTTTTGTTGCAGTAGAGTTTTAAATGTTGGTTGATGGTACATGGCCCAGGGTAGTGATTGTTGTATTTCCCCAATTTTACCATGTTCGATTTTAAAGAGTACGATTTGGTTAAATCAAAACTGTAGAGTTTTAAAAAATTCCTTATTTTCACCGACCCGATGAATCTAGAGTTTGGTCAGAATAGGACGAGTCGAACAAACACTGCTGTTGATTTCTGGTTACAGGTTAACACACGAGGACGTGTGCAAGCAGGATGGCCGTGTCGGAAATACGTTAGTCACTCGTTTGACTAATTGGGACACCAGCGCCACCAAGCGGCGCTCGACAGAGTCTACAACATAACGCTTGACCGGGGATAAGTGCAGTTGGTCAGAGGCGGTCAAGGAGTGAATACGTTTAGAAACTGTCGCGCGTTCCGTAATTGTGTCGTGTATCTTCAGTTTGTTAATAGCTAGTGTGATTATTTGATCGTAAATTATAATTTCATTTTAACTGCAAACGGTTTTTCTCACTTCCCATTGTACGCCCACAGTAGTTAAAATATGCCTGATGATAACGAGAAAGACATACCTTCTCCGTCATATATATGTTTTGTGTATATATATAAATATACACAAAACATGACACATAAATAATGGGTAACATCTGGTTAGTGGCAGCCCTAGATCGTGCGAGCGGCGCCGTCTCCGGGGGCCCACCGGTCACCGACTCGTTACTACCTCGTTTATTGACAAACGATCGATCGGATTTTTAGTCGTTCACAGTAAATCCAGAAAACTCTCGTGAGATCAATCCATTAAGCCTCATTTACACAGTGTAAGTTTCTGAAACGTTCAAGAGAAAAGATCGCATGCCATAAAGCACGTTCAATTATTGTCATTTAAGAATTGTATGCAAGTGTTTACACGCGTGCGATTTCCATAAATAATTGAATGCAAGTTTTACCGTTCAATAATTACATGTGACTTCTGTTTACACAAAGGCAATTTTATTACAAGGCGATTATTGCATGCAAGTTTTGCCTCGTCTAAACACAAGAGTTGCACGTCCTTGTACAATTGATTCAAGAGGACTTTCTGGCCGCCAATCACACCATTAGATATAGCCAAAGCGGTCCGTCCGTTACCGACTTGGAAATTACCGGGACCGGACGGACTCCACTACTTTTGGTTGAAATGGCTAACTAGTTCGCACACTTGCCTGGCGTCTCAATTCCAGTCATCCTTAGAGTCTGGGTCGCTACCGCTGTTTCTAATAACAGGCGTTACCCACCTGCTCCATAAATCGGGTAGTCCCGCGGAACCCAAGAATTATAGACCGATCACGTGTTTGTCAACGGTCTATAAACTTCTTACATCCATTGAGAGCGAAAATTAATACACGCATTGATAGTTATTCGATTATGTTGCGTCTCAAAATGGATGTAGGAACGGGTCCCGCGGTACCGGACTAAGCAGCTACTCCTCATTGATATGACTGCCAACAGGTTCGTCGATCCCACAAGGATCTGTTGACTTGCTGGATAGATTATAAGAAGGCCTACGACTCGATGCCTGGCTCATGAGGCAGCTAGAGTTGTACAAGATTGATGCAACTCTACGCATCTTCCTTGAGTCGTGTATGAAGCAATGGAGGACGGTCCTTCGCTATCCAGGGTGCCGACAGATCCAGGGGAACGTTGAGCCTGTATGGATTAAAAGGGGAATATTTCAGGGCGACAGTTTGAGTCCACTTTGGTTCTGCTTAGCCCTGAATCGTCTAAGCCAACTGCTGGAGGATTCAGAACTAGGCTATCGGTTGAAGAGAGGTGGTCAGGTCATATCTCATGCTCTACATGGACGACTTGAAACTCTTTGCCGCTAACAAATTGCGACTGATGGACCTACTGAAAATAACTGAAATTTTCAGTAGCGCCATCAGGATGGAATTTGGTGTTGACAAATGTGCATTCATGCATGTAAAACGAGGTGAGATTATGGAATCCGAGGGAATTCAACTTTCAGATTCCATACACCTTAGAGCCTCATTCGAAAGTTATAAATATTTGGGTGTGTCGGAAGCATTAGGTATCAAAGTTGCTGACATGAAGCAATCGTTGAGGAAGTGCTTCTTTGGTCGCCTGAAGAAGGTATTAATTAGTCTTCTTTCAGGCGGAAACAAGGTACGCGTCTTCAACGGTTGTGTCATGCCGGTTTTGATGTACTCTTTCGGCATACTCAAATGGACTCAGACCGAACTTGACGCCCTGGATAGGAGGGTCCGTACTCTGCTGACCGCAAACCGGATACATACATCACCCACGCTCATCGGTGATGAGACTGTATATCCCGCGGAAGTGCGGGGGTCGAGGCTTTTTAAATGTGAAGACCCTTCACAAGCGCGAGGTGTGCAGTCTCAGGGAATATTTTTTTTAAACCGAAGTGGGTATGCACCGTGATGTGGTCGCAGTTGAGAAGAGAGGCTCACCCCACTCTCCATGGCTAAAGAGAACAGGCACAAACCTGTAGTAATTACTACCGATAACCGCAAGAAGATTAGCAAAGCAAGGAGCTACACGGGCGCTTCTATCGGGCTCTTCATGAGCCCGCTGTAGATTTCTTAGCATCCGTATCCTGGCTACGTTTTGGGGACCTCTTCGGGGAAACTGATGGTTTCGTCTTATGGACGAAGTTATCTTGACGAATAACTACCGGAGACATATTATGAAGGCCGGGACGGTTGACGTGTGTCGGGCATGCCACCGTCCGGGTGAGTCCATCAAACATATTATCTCTGGTTGTTCTCGTCTGGCTAACGGCAAATACTTGCACAGGCTTAACCAAGTGGCTAGGATTATTCACCAGCAACTTGCTTTGAAATATAAACTTGACTCTGAGGTACCGTGTTACAAGTATGTGCCCGACCCAGTTTTCGAAAATGACCATGTCACATTGTACTGGGATCGGTCTATCAATACTGACAGGACTATTGTCGCCAATAAGCCTGATATAGTGGTGATAGATCGATTAGCGCGCCGCGAGATAATAGTCGATGTTACCATTCCACACGACGAGAACCTCGTGAAAGCTGAGAAAGAGAAACAAATAAAATATCTAGACTTAGCACACGAGGTTGTTGATATGTGGAATGTGAACTCGGCTGTCATTATGCCGATATCATAACGGCCAATGGCCTGATAGCCGAGAGCCTCGACCAACATCTCTCGTGGCTCTCGTTAGGTGGTTGGATCAAGGCCCGGATTCAGAAGGCAGTACTCCTCGATACGGCTCGCATCGTGAGGAGGTTCTTGTCTCTGGAGCCCTAACCACCGGTAGTTTGGACCCTGCTCCCGGTACACCACTATCTTTTATATTTTTAAATGTTTTTTATATTTTTTTAAGAAATATTTAAAAATGTATTTTATATGGCAAAAGTTTAATAAACGTTTTAAACATAATAATGGTTTAAAATGTTTAAATATAAATTGAAACAATTTTTGATAAAATTTTAAAGGTATATTTAGATGAATTCTATAAGACATCCTAACTTAATATCATAAATGCGAAAGTGAGTTTGTATGTTTGTAACGCAAAAACGGCTCAATGGATTTGGATGAAGTTTAGAAGATTATATATAGGGAAACCATAACCTGGGTTAGGACATAGGATACTTTTTTATTCCGGTAGTACGTTCCCGGGGGATAATTTCCGACCTCCACGTGGGCGAAGCCGTGGGCAAAAGCTAGTTTATTATACATATCAGAGACTCGCAGCCAAACATGACGCACGGCTGTTTGCAGAGATGTCAACTACCTACACTGCAACCACATTTCGCCAGTTATGTTTGAGTCCATGAAATGGGGGACAAGCGAGTCAATACGCTTGTTAATTTGATCAAGAGTTGTGGACAATTTGACACTCATCAACTTTGTTCATCAAGTTTTGTCGAAATCTATTCACATTCCGTCAACAATTCCCAAAATAAAACGCCAAATGGTTCGCCATAATCATATTTACTGCCGGCCGGAACGATATAATTACTTACTGACGTTGAATTAGATCCCAACGTCTTTAACGTCGACCAAAATTCCTAATGGTCCTACCTCTGAATCTCGCGGCGTCCACCGATGTGCTTTCCTCGTACGGAACTCAGCGAGCAGCACCCACAGACGCAGCACCACAGACCCGTAACAAGTGACGAAACCGAGCTCCCTCAGCCACGCGCCCGCTATGCACCGCCACTTGGCCATTGATATAAACTGGGACGCAGCCTAGGAAAATAAACACGGGCATTTAAAAACAACGGATATACAGGAATACATTTAAGAACAACGTGATTTGTCTACGTGTGTCGTTTCAGCACGGTAGAAGTTATCAAGTCTTTCTGAGGGCGTCTTTACTAAAATGCCAGCAGATTAGAACTAATAACAAATAAAAATGTCAATCTGTACCTACTTAAATTAATTCTGTTACGATTAAGTACGAGTAGTCTTAGTTGTAACATAATAAGTACATACTAGAATAGTTCCTTATTCAATTATAGCAGTTCCTCACGTTACTCTTTCTACGGAGGACAGAACCATGTTTAGTAAAACTTTCTGATAGTTGCACTGAACATTGTCCTGCCCTACGATCGATTTAACAGTCCAATTTAGAGCCACTTTTCTTTTTCTATGACGCAAGGATTTATCAGCTTATTTGTGTTTTCGATCCGTATTATTTTTGGTCCAGAGCTTTTGTGCATAACTACTTACTCATCAAGTCATAAGGAGAGGATTTTCCCCAGTGCACGCAGTGGGATTATGGAGGCTCACAGTAACCAGTAACTTACGTCCTGTTAGGTACTTGGAGTCGCCGCTCCGTGAGCTTACGCACGGTACAGGTGGTATTACGGTCTCTTTACTGATTATGATAACGTATAATCCCACTAAGCATTGTTGGTTTTTGCGAGCAAGATAAAGCCATCTAGCCAGATGATAATGATAACGCACAGAAACGAGTGCAAAATTACAAGTATATAATAACGCAATATTTTAAACTATTGATTGAATCAATTGATTTGGGATGTACTTGAAAAACGGTCCCAGTACATCTTGGATAAGATAAAGATTGTCTGAAAAGATATGGTTCTATATTGACTGTTTTGTTAATCTGTTGCAACTCGGAACTCGTTTTAAGACTTCTGTAATACTTACGGAAGCATATATTAAGAATGCGCCCAGAAGAACAACCTCTAGCACTGTCCACATTCCCACCGCCACTGCCTGAAAAAATGAAAATGCAGTTTTAGTATTCCGAGGCTAATTAATTAATTGCACTATACATATACGGCATCGCATACTTACTTTACACTTTCTCTTCTGGAAGATAATCCCCGCGGTAACAAGACAGAGCAGCATGCCGCCGACGTTGCTGGCAAGCACGGCGACGCGGTGCGTGTCCGCCAGGCAGGCCGTGGCGTCGCTGCCCATGCCGCACGGCGTGCACGTCAGCGGACCCGAGTCGTCCGCGGCTATCGTAGCGCCGCTCAGCCACCCGCTGCCGCCCACGTTCCAATGATCTGCTTGGCACTTGCATCGATACTACAAAAGAAAAGGGTATTAGGTAAGAAACAGCACATTGTCAATAAGTATAGCAAAATACTTGTAAATACCCATTAATCACCTCTATCCTCCGATCCCCAGACCCAAACGTTGGAGCAGCTTCACAATCTGTTGTAGCAGCGTCGCACAAAGGAGCCCCGCCGAGCCAATCGTGCATCGCCTCTTCACAAGGCAAGGCAGGCCAGCGCCGGAACAGAGCAGCAGCAGATCTGGCCGGTCCTGACCCACGAGCTGCTGCTACACCTCCCCACCAGCCCTCGCCATCTTTATCGCAAGAGAACCAGGCGTTTGACCACACCGCTGTAGTGGCATTCCACGCTGATGCCAAGGTCCGCCAAAACTGTCGTAGAGTGATTGAATTGTTTTGCTGGAAGACGACGAGCCTGGGAGGCTCAGCTATGTATAACACGCCGAGATGTAGCTGCGGCGCGCCGAGCGCGACGGCGGCGGGCGGCGGCGCCAGAGGCGCGCGCGTTGCGGCGCGGGCCAGCGCGGCGGCGCGCTCCTCGTCCGCCACGCCCTGCTGCACCAGCTCCACCAGCGCGCGCGCCGTGTGCATAGCGGCCGCCTCGTGCTCACGAGCGTTCTGCAATATGAATACCACAGGTTTTAACATGAGGAGATAAAGATAAAACGCGACTTTAGATATTAATACTTATATCTTACTTTGTTCTGTCCGCAAAAACAGAAAGTCATAAGGTATCCGACTAGATTATTAGGCATAGCAAAAATATTTAAAAATAGTCGATTCGTACTGATGGCATGGGCGGCGTGTTTCTAAGCACGAGGGGTTCGCAGACGGGCACGGGTGACGGGGCGGCGGTGGCGGCGGTGGCGGTGGGTAGCGACGCGCGCGGCTCGGCCGGCGCCGCCGCTGCGCACGCGCACCACGCCAGCGCCCACGCCGCCCACCGCACCTGCATCTTTCACCTGGCTAAGCACGGACCCTGAAAACATTTGTTTTAGAATGCTGTTAGACTATAAGTCATTTTGAAAAATAAACGAAAGGACGACCATTTTAATCACCTAATTAATGACATAATCCGCCGGTCTCTTGCCAGCATCAAAGTGCCTGCTCTTCTTGAGCCGACTGGCATTGTCAGAGATGATGGCAAAAGACCTGATGGTGTGTTTTTGGTCCCGTGGAGTTTGAGACGTATGATTGTGTGGGACGCTACCTGTGTCTACACAGGTAGCGTCCCACCTCCAACGGACTAATTCTAAAGCGGGTGCAGCGGCAGAAAATGCCGAAAATCTGAAAGTTATTAAATATGGAGGCCTTGGCAGAGAGTACAACTTTGTGCCCTTTGGCGTCGAGACTCTCGGTCCGTGGGGTCCCAGTGCGCATAAGTTATTTGCGGAAATCGCGAAACGTCTAGTTGATGTAACTGGTGACCGAAAAGCTGGCGGCTTTCTTGCGCAACGCATCAGCCTTGCAATTCAGCGAGGAAATACCGCCAGCATCCTCGGTACAATGCCCCGAGGGTTTTTTTAGGCTTAACTTAGTTTTAATTTAATTTAGTTAATGTTAATAATCATCTTGTAATTTGGTTATGTAAATAAATATATGTAATTAATCACTTTATTTATACCCGAAACTGGGGACATACACCACCGATCTTTTCCATCAAAATCTATCTTGTACAAATGGGACATCTAACAATTATGGATATCTGTTTACGTTAGTCATAAGTTACTGACCAAAACATGACAGGTTTCTTTAAGAGGGAGAAATGATGGTGCTTTGGTATTTCCCTAAACGAGCCTTTTCACATGATAATCTAATACAAATAGGGGTATGGTTATCCAAATTGGGTACGTTTCTATAGTACCTACTTATTATTACACTTCAATCCATAATTTTTCTTTCTGATAAAGATAAGGTGTTCAATAACTGTTTAAAGATTGCAATTTTTTACTTTTTTAGTCTACTCATCGACTAAATAAGTAATAAATATAATTATATTTTGCCATTAACTTACGTAGGTAAATGGCAAAATATAATTATACTTCTTTTTGCTATTTAACACGTTCTGTGCGCTGCGTCGTGAACAGCATAGGCCGTAATCGACTTTACCAGGGTGCGGCGCCTAAAATCGCAGTTCTCACCATGGTGCGGCTATTCCATGACATTTTTTTTCCATCATTCCATTACAAAAGAGAAGTGTATGAATGTATATGTTTGAAATGGAACTTATTTTGTTGAAAAATTAGATAGCAAAATAATGTTCATGACGCACAGACGTATAATATTTTGCGTTGTGGCCGGCATGAGAAGTACCTATATTGCCACGGACAAGCAGCTCATGCCGCACTGTGTGGAGGTCGCGCCGCGCGCCTTGTCTTGCTGTATAACGTCGTTACGAAAACGAAAAGAAAGTGAAAGAAATTTAAGCTTTTATCTTTATCTGAAAATGTAAAGTGTAATAATGCTATCAAAGCCGACCTAAACATTATTTGTAGAAAACTGCCCAGTGACACGAAATCTTTATTTTACGTATTATTACTATATCACGGTTAAAGATCTCATGAAGTGATTTTTTCCTATTAACTAAAATTAAGTCAGACAGAGGGTTCCTACTATTACCAATAGGTTATCAAATTTAGATGATTTAATATCAATGTTATTTCCCATCACTATTACCAAAAATATGCTATATCTGTGGTGCGAAATGGAAAATGTTGCTCATGAAATTAGGACATCACGGTTGTTCATTTATTTCTCAAACTAAACAACTACATAAACTACAGTAGGTACATTTGCCACGTGTAAAAAAAACTGTAAATATATGCTCAAATTTCGTTAAATTAATCAAACTTAAAGATGATGATGTGGGCAAATAATGCTCATGACATGACGAACCTTGATAAAGTTGCGCATGAGATACATGAAGATCATGCCGCATCCAGGGCAAGCTTGCTATATTTGGTGAAGCGTTGAACGTGTTAATTTTGATAACGGTTTTTTTTCTCAGAATATTTTTACTTACGTTGATTGAATGCAAGACAACGAAATGTAATCGGCATAATGTAAGAAAATTCCCTAATGGTTTTATGTTTGGAACATCAATCGAGGGAGGTTGGGATGCAGACGGTGAGGATGTCAATTATTTTTATTTATGTTTAAATGCAATAGGGTATAAAATTTGACAGTCTAGGAAGCAGATTCAAGAAAGATAAGCAACAGCAACAACGAATGGAATCTAATTTCAAACAGTGGATACCTAAATAGGCACTCAAGCATCATCTGCCTAGACTTTTCCCAACTATGTTGAGGTCGGCTTCCAGTCTTACCGGATGTGGAGTATTTTACATGGAGCGACTGCCTATCTGACCTCCGCAACCCAGTTCCTGGGTATACGATGCCCTAGGTAAGACTGGTTGTCAAACTTTCGGGCTTCTGACGACCCGTAACGACACTGCCAAAGATACACGAATGACAGCCGGGGCAAACGGCTGAACGTGATTTCCGAGGCACAGTGGGGTCTTGGTGTTTAAAGATGGCCACCCATCTACGGACCAACCGCGGCAGGCGTAGCGTATCCCGATGGACTGTGGCACTCAAGTGATAGTTTAAAATTGTTTACTACACAAAGATAGCAAGCACTACTGACGTCACAATGTAAAATCCTCATGATAACGCAAGGACGAGTAATACCCCTCTCCAATTAATTTTATTGCTTTTTTCTTCTTGAATTTTTGTTTTTATTTTATTTGTCAAACACCCTAATTGTGTGAAAACAATTACGTAATCTGATATATCATCTTTATATAAATTTCTAATTGTGTAAATCATAAATTTGTTTATAGATTATATAGCTTCCAGGTAAATCCGGAAACATCTGGGATCACATGACTCACACTGATCCTTGTCTGATAAACGACTGCTCGAATGGATATGTTGCAGGGGACTCATGTAAAAATTACAAAAGAGATGTTGAGATGATGTTGATTGAATAAGGACTCGATTTCTACAGATTTTTTTTATCCTGGTTTTATGTTTGGAACATCGTTCAACGTTCTTTATCTCCAACTTTTTGCCGATCATATAAACAAAGTTGGAGGTCAACATTACAGCAACTTTATTGATGAAACGCTTTAATACAACATCGAGCCGATTGTTACGCTGTATCACTGCGACTTACCGCAAAGACTACAAGACTTGAGAGGGTGGGCCGCAGGTAAATGACTGGTTCGCGGATTATGCGCGCATCGTTTCGTAAACTATTCGATAACAATAAATGAACCAAAGAAAATCTGTTATCACGGCTACGGATCTGATACTAAAGCACCAAGGGTCAATATCAAAGGAGTCGCTGAATATATGTGCGCGAAGAAAATTACGATGGTTCACGCCAAGGGTTACCATATTTATGATAAAGAAATCACGAGTTGAAATCCGTTAGTTATTTTAGCATGTACAAGCCTCAATCCTCAAGGCATTTGCCTAGCATTTCGTCACATGTAAAGTTGATATACTAGTTTCAAAATTGGATGAAACTTCAATTCAGCATCTCAAGGTTGGCAGCCGCGCTTGCGGCCAAATATCACAGGTTAGAACCTACACCCAATTGCCCAAAGCGTTGCTCACGCTCGTACAAAGTGTTGGTAGAATTGCTGTCATGTACACGACTTTATGGCTTAGTAAAGAGAGATGTCTAGACGTTATTGATTTTACCTATGACTTCGAACTCACACTAAGGAATGAAAATGAAGAGATCTCCGGCCTACCTTATGTGCAAAAGTTCCATGACCTATAAAATCTATCGATTCACGGATAATAACTGATGAGAAATCAAGGCTACGATTACACTCACTCACACCTCATCACTGTGATACCAATGAGGATGAAAAGGAACTTAGTTATACACATAGTAAGTATACAAAACAAAAATTATCAGGTTTACCGATACCCATGAATAAATATTCAAATGAGTCACGTGTAGAGCTGGGCAGGCCGGGGTAAAGTGCCGATTTTCAAACAACACGTAAAAAATCCGTTAAAAAAAGTCTGATCTCCAAGACTTTCGGATATGTAGAGGCAGAATGTATTCTAGTTCTAAACTAAATGGTCATATTTATTAAGTTAGTAATATCTTCATGGGCAGAAACATTTTTTTGCAAAAAGTCCACAAGGACGACAACCCAGGGTTCTCTTGGGGTTTGTTCCATCGTTGAGATAAGATGTTCCGGTAGCAATTGTGATAATTAGTGATGCAGTAACTGACAATGGATTTACATAAATTACAGCAAAAATATCTAGTGTCTAATATTCTTGTCAAGTTTTCCTTTTAATTTTATTAAATGTACTACTACCATGATTTTTTTCCTGGGCGGAGACGTCGAACCGGATATACCGGTGATCGGAATAGGTCTCCACCCCTCCATGACACGCCAGTCAACTACACGTGGCGACAGAGCGGGGCTGGCGAACGAGATGTCCACCACTGATTCACCCCGCATCCGCACACACGTGGGGACAGAACCCCGGTTTAGGACGACCAGGCCTGTCTCCAGAGCCCAGTCCTCCACCGGCCTGCCCCGTGTGTCCGTTAACCGGGAACCCCAAGCCAAATTCTTGGCATTGAAGTCCCCGAGGACGAACACGGGCAGGGAACCAAAACCGACGACGACGTCTCTCAACTCCGCAAGGGAGTTGTGGAACTCGGCAAGAGTTCGGTTCGGAGAGAGGTAGACCCCTACCACGACAATCTCCCCGAACCGTGCTGCTACGCAGCCCCGTCCTCTCTTGACGGCCTCGAGGGACGGGGTACCGGCGGCGGCCGACGAAATTAGGGTCACTGAGCCGTTCAGGTCCTCCACCCAGTCATCCCTGGGCGGGACAAAGTACGGCTCAGCGACCACGGCGATGTTAATCGACCACTGCGCCATGCTCTGGAGCAACAGATCCTGAGCGGCGGCGCAGTGGTTGATGTTCGCCTGGAGGAGGCGTAATGGGGCCATTAATGGCACTCCATGTCAGCCCCCTCTTGGGCCTCCTTCCCAGCCCCCTGAGAGGGGTCTGCCGCAGCGACCACGGTGGCGACGGCGACGACGGCGGTGTTGGAGGCGGCAGCGGCGGTGGCAGTGGTGGCGGCTGCGGCGGTGACGGCGGTGGCGGAGGGCTTGCCTCTGGTCCTGGCTTTGGTGGGTGGGGCGCAGGCCTTGCCCCCCATCCGGTGCTCGGCCGGCTTGCCAGCCGCCGCACATATGGCACAGTGCGGCGTGGCATTGCACGAGCCGGCCTTGTGCCCGGGCAGACCGCAGCGGTAGCAAAGACCGCTGCGGTCCACCTCCGAGGTGCAATTCGCTTGCACGTGGTTGCCCACCTGGCAGCGGAAGCACCTCAGAGGTCTGGGTTCCAGCAGTTTCACCTGCGCGGAAACCCAGCCCACCAATAGCCGTTGGCCCTCCCCGGCAATTTTTCTCGCCGCCGACACGGGGCAGCTCACCATAACGGTTTGCAGCCCCGTGGAGTCAGGACGGATGGTGCCTGCCTTCACCTGCTCGGCAGAACACCCCCCGGTCCTAACCACCGCGGCGACCACCTTGTCCTCCGTCGCAGAGTCGTCCAGGCCCATGATGCGCATGCTGGCGCACATGGTGGGCCTGGACACTCGGACCTCATCCGCATTTAGTGACGCCCTAAGCCTTTCGGCCAAATTTACCACCTTGTCGGCGTAATTAAGATGTATACCTATGACTATTCAAGTACGAAGCTTCTCTGAGCTACAGTGGGGACAGACAGACAGACAGACAGACGGACTTGTTTACTAAGGAACCCTAAAAAGAACATGATATTATCATCAAAGGTCTTTGATGACAGCATTAGCTATCCGCTGCCGCAGTTCAACTGAGTTCTTTCGCCGTTTGGTTTTTCTTTTGTTTCTGTTCTCATTTAATATAATGAAATCGTAGCGAAGTCAAACATAATCAGCCTATAATGTTCCCACTGCTGGGACACAGGCCTCTTCTCTGTGAGAGGGAGTGGGCCGTAATCCACCACGCGGGCCCAGTGCGGGTTGGTAGATTGTCACATGTCTTCGAATTTTTGCTTCTAGGACATGCCGTTTTCCTCACGATGTTTTCCTTCACTGTTTTAAGAGCAGTGGTGATGAAATAATTTACACTAAGTAAAGCGCCTGTCTGAGTTCGAACCTACGACCTACAACTTGTAAGTCGTGGCCGTTACCATTGGGCCACCACTGCTCCTAAATTACTTTAAAACTGTTTATTTTCGAAGCGAAGTCAAAACTTTACATTGAATATTTTGGAAAAAAAAGTAATGGTCTGTGATCGATTCTAAAGCCGAAAATACATCTTTTAGAAATTTTGTCTATTTGTCTGTGAGTCTGAATGTATGTTCCAGCATCGCGCAAATACTACCGGATAGATTCTGTTCAAAGGCATAGATATTGCCTATAAGTCTGCTCAGTCGGTAGGCTATATATTATCACGCTGTTTGCTATAGGGAATGACCAATAATTAATTATATTTGTATTCCCATAGGGTATACAATTTGCTGTAAACTATAGAGTATACCTACTGCAAATTGTTAAAAGGCGAGCCAAACGGTTAGATAGAACTAGTGATGTTCGGGATATCCGTATCCGTATCCGCGGACATCCGCGGAAGAAAAACTATCCGTATCCCTCCGTATCCGTTAAGTTTTTGACGGATCTTTAACCTTATTAATTTTTAATACATTCAATTCTATATGTAGGCGATTACGTAGCAATAAAATACTATTAAATTTCAATCAAATTATGTTTTATTTCTAAAAATCAAATATTTGGCATATTTATATTGCAAACATTTATCGTACCTAGTGAGTTAACATACCAATAGTACGTTACTTAAAAAGAACTAAATCAACTATCTTAAATATATTTAAACACTTACTATATTAAAGGAAGTTATAAAATATTAATTAAAATATCTTTATAATGAGATCAATTGAGTTTAAATCTTTGTAACATTTATTATAGAAAGTTATAAGATCACTTTTATAACAAAACATAAATCTTTGTAATATTTTAAATTGTAATTAAATGATTCTTCTAATTAGAAAGTTCAGATCCGTATCCGGATACTTATCTACGGATCTACATTTTTAATGATCACTAGATCACTAGATAGAACATTGCAGATAGTTACAGATTTAACCTTTCCATTAATTATCATCACGCCTTATCTTTATGGGGCTAAGCAGTCAATCATTATAGAAAGAAGAATAACTTATATTTGGACACAGTTCGTGAAACATAACGTCTTTAGTAACCTTGACGTTTGAATAAATGACTTTTGATTTTGATTTTGACAAATAACAAAATAAAAAAGTAGCCAAGTGCGTGTCGGACACCGCACAATGAAGGGTTTCATAGTTGGGATGAATTTATCTAAAAAACAAACTTAACATTGTAGTTGTAAAACATGTTCTCCTATATATATATACGTCACGGTCAATCCTCCAACTGCAAATGTTAGTTGGTCGACTAGTTAACTTGTAAAGCTTACTTACCTGTGATAGTTTTCCTTTTAATTTCGTTGTATATGCTTTATAATTAATTGAACAAAAACAACCATTTAGCTGCCAGGGGGGAGGACACTTGACTGTAACAAAAATTTGTACTTTAATGCTTAATATTACGCAAACGGATCCCTGAACCGAAAAATGGAAAACAACCCCGTAATATTTTCGAATCGCCTATCCAACGATAACCCATGCACACCATGGGATAGAGAAGAAAAAAATATATATTATCCCCATTTTACGTGTAAAAAAATATTTTCAGGATTTTATTTTAACACTTTGCCGGCGTGAGTAACTTGTATACCCATGCCAAATTACAGCTTTCCAGTACTAAGAGTCTCTGAGCTAAGCTGGGGCGACAGTCAGACAGACTTGGTGAAACTATAAGGGTTCCTTGTTGACTACGGAACCCTAAAAAGTGGAAATAATGTTTTAACAACAATATTGTGTGCCTCACGGCTGCGCCAAAAAGGTTTTCAGCATTAATGCCAGACAGATGACATATACTACCGGGTGGATTTTTGAGCTGGGGCAATAAGGGTAGGTACCTTAATATTTGTAGCTGCACGAAATCAGTCTTAGGAGACTGTCCATAACTTTTTGAGACACAGATTTTGAAAAAAATGTACAGTCAGCAAGAAAATGGGCAATTTCCACAAAAAAAAATGTTGATGCCATTACATCAGATCCTGTTTATTATGAGGATCAAACCAACTGAGGTTTAAGTACTAGAAGAGTTAGAAATAAAAAAAAACCCATTAATTTCGTGGGAATGAGACTCCAACTTACTTTTAGGGTTCCGTACCTCCTTCAAAGTTATCTCAACCGCAAAAAATACAAACACCTAGCAAATTACTAGGAGTGGGTGTTGCGACGACCAACCGTTTCCAAAGACCGTTTTGTGGTCTGCGACGATGAGACCGTTTTACGTCCTGGGTTCAAACAGTCTTCGTTGCACAAACCAGTCTTCGAAATATTTAGTGCGATTTTTATATTTTACGTCTATGAAAATACAGTCGAGAACGCAATGATTCAACGACGACGACGACGACGACGACGACGCGACGAACGAGACGAGTGTGATACGACGATGCGTCGTCCCGTTTCGCGTTCATTTACAAAACAGTCCTTACAATAAAAAACGAAGTTTTCATTAATGAAATTCAGTCGATAATGTTTTACCAGTTGTCAATGCTGTCGTTCGTGATGCGACGGTCAAACCTGTGCAAGCTTATGGTTGTTGACTTA
Organism: Atethmia centrago; assembly: GCA_905333075.3. NCBI lineage: Eukaryota > Metazoa > Arthropoda > Insecta > Lepidoptera > Noctuidae > Atethmia > Atethmia centrago. The sequence continues at coordinate 8,469,799 of HG995375.1, forward strand.
AAGTTCAAAGTCGACTTGCATGAACAATGAATTGGGATAATCGCAAAATATGTTTGAATTCGAGCCGATGAGCGCGTCGCATGGATATTATTTCATTAGGTATTTGTTTTAATTTTTTTGGGCAGTCAGTCAGTTCAGTATAGTAAAGTCGATCGATAAAAGGAATTATATGTACTCGTACCTATTTAGTTAACCATTTAAAATCGTTGATAAGAACTAAGAAACTGCAACTATTCGACTCGACGAAAACGTCGAAAAGACGAAAACGCAATTCTGTTCCAAGTTGGATAAGTTTCGTCCTTTAAGCCGTCTTCAAACCATTTGCAAAGACGACCGTTTCTTGCAACCGTTTACGTCGTCGGGAAAACGGTTGCGTTTCGTCCGTCAAAAATTCGACAACGACCCACCACTTGAAATTACCAATAATGCGATTAAAAAACATACCCTATAGTTTTTCCAACTGATAAGTGCAATTCGCACATAAATAGCTGTAAAACTGATTGAAGCAGACCAAAATGTGTAAGAACGGAAAAATTTACTTATGTAACAAATTGTACCACCAAGCGAAAACAAAACTAAAACGTCTACAGCGTCACTGAAATGGCTGCTGAAGCAGCACGATGGTACAACGTTTAGTGATGCATTTCACATTTACTGCTACCTTTTTTCTTAAAGAAGTTATTCGTGTCAGAACAACTTTATGTTGATACTGAACAAGTCTTCTATATACTTACCTAATCTCGAACAACCCTCGTATGAATTGATAAAATAAGTGGGTGTAGTGGAGAGGGTGTTTATCAGACTATTCATCTTTATGATGGAATAATAAGTTTCGGGGCAATAGGACTGAATTGGAAAAACTTTACTGTTTTACGCTTACGTTCATAAATAAACAAATTATGGTTATTATTAATAACCGTATCACAGTTATGGGTAACATACGGATGCGTGTAACTTGGAGTCTCAAAATTTCACAAAGCTGAGCCGAGCGTAGCCCATCACTACAGATATAACAGAGCTGCTTCAATTAGCTTTAGGATTTTATTAAGGGTTCATACCGTTGATGGTTCATCAACGATTCCTCCCACTCGAAGAAGAGCCTTTTAAGGTTACACGTGGCAACATAAGGAACTCTTTATTTTATCAATTGATAAGATTGAAAATTCACTCGCTTTTATTAACACTATGTTGGAAAAATGATAATAAGTGTACACTCTACAGACGCGTGTAATGTGTAATGTAATATATCGTGTAATGTAACGTGAATTCTGCGTATGGACGGGACTACGAGCATTTCATGTAACGCTTTCCCTGATCCATCGGTTGTCGGTTTTTGACGCGAACACAAACGCTCTCGCAGTCTAGCACATATGTAGGATTCGCGTTGAGTTTGTATGCCGTCCACACTATTTGCATTACATGACACATTCATTACACATGACTTGTTTTTTTTTTTGGATGGGCGGGAGACGCTCTGGTCGGACCGGGAGGGTGTGTCAGACTCTTACTGACTAAAGCCCATCCGTGTTCCTTCCGTTGCCTGTGTTGCCAGGGGCCTCGGTAACCCTTTTGATTACACACGTCTGGACATGACTATAGGTTATAATTGGTTTGGAAAATATACCACCGAGTAGGTAATCAAGGAAATATTCAGTAAATGTTTTATTCATGAGGGCTTATAATCGGGATATACAAACCTATTCGGGGTCCAAAATGATGGTATTTCCCCGAACAAGACCTCTCACTAGCTGTGTTACAAAAAAATACTTTAATAGTTATCGAAAATGGCGACGTTTGCAAACCGCCTGTTTATTATCTTCCCCAAAATCCATATTTGGCACCGACACCTTGATAAAGATAAGATCTTCAATATATGTTTAACGATTACTTTTTTGTCGGTAGTCTGTCCGCTAAGCGAATCTAGAATGCTGCTAAAATCTGCAGGCTTTGTGTAAGTACCTAAAGGGTTATTCTGACTCTATTTTCCTTTTCGTTCTATCTACCTAATGTTTATATCGCACCGGTGTTTGTTTCCAGAATAGTGTTATTATTTACGCTGCCTGAAGGCAAGACGACTCAAATTGACGCTAGCGTGTAAGAAAATTTCCAGAGGGTTTTCTGTTTGGAACATCTACTGCAGCATACCAAATCGAAGGAGGCTGGGATGCAGACGGTAAAGATACCAATAAATTATGTAAATTATGTTCAGAGGAAATTATATGTGCAACAATAAATTAACCATTAAACAATTGTTTTCAGGTAAATCGGAAAACATCTGGGATTTTATGACTCACACTGATCCTTGTTCGACAGATGACTGCTCAAATGGAGACGTCGCAGGCGACTCATATAACAAATACAAAAGAGATGTTGAGATGATGAGGGAATTAGGAATAGATTTTTACAGATTTTCATTATCATGGTCTCGCATTCTGCCCACCAGTTTTACCGATCATATAAACGAAATTGGAGCTCAATATTACAGCAACTTAATTGACGAAATGCTTAAATACAACATTGAACCTATGGTGACGCTGTATCACTGGGACTTGCCGTAAAGACTACAAGACTTGGGAGGGTGGGCCAACTCAGAGATAACTGACTGGTTCGCGGATTATGCGCGCATCGTTTATAGATTTTACGGTGATAGAGTTAAGTATTGGATAACAATAAATGAACCAAGGGAAATCTGCTATCAAGGTTACGGAGCGGATACTAAAGCACCCAGAGTGAATGTCAAAGGTATAGCTGAATATATGTGTGCCAAGAACACTGTAATGGCACACGCCAAGGCTTACCATGTTTATGATCAAGAATTTAGTTTAGACCGAAATATAATGGATCTATCTTTATAGCTCTGAGCGCAGAATTCTTTGAACCAGAAACAGAAAATGAAATTGAGGCTGCCGAAGAAGATAATCACTTTGAGGTATGAAAATTGAAACCAACAAAAATGTTTAGCCACTTTATGGTAGGCACTATTGTATAAATGACTATAATGCTGATGTTATTTATTTCAGTGGGGCATTTATGCTCATCCGATATTTACAGACACCAGAGACTTTCCAGTGCAGAACAGGGTTTTTTATACTATCAACCTGATGACTGGGAACGTGCTGCGTCGGGTTTTCTTAAGGTACTTTCGTGTGATGTTTTAAAAAAGCAGAGATCTAACATGAAACTGTTTTCTTAGAACTAGTTGCTATTTACTACAGGTTGTTCCATGGGGTTTCTACAAAATGTTGACCAAGATCAGGGAGGATTACAACAATCCTACGGTGTACATCACAGAGAATGGCTTTTCAAACTATGGGGGTCTGAATGACGATGACCGAATATCTTACCATAGATAGACGATACCTCGATGCCATGCTGGACGCGATCGATGATGGTTCTGACGTCAGAGCCTACTCTATCTGGAGTCTTATGGATAACTTCGAGTGGATGCGAGGATATACGTGAGTATTTGAATTTAAAAAGTACTTCATTCTGGATTAAGTAGGTTAAACATTTTTAAAAATCACACTATCAGCCAGACTCCTAAGGTTACAGTGACAGTGTGCAATGTTCTGGCAGTGAAAACATCGTTATCAATACATGTGAAACACTGAATGTCTTACTTTGTTCTTGAATAGGTACATAATGAATACATTAGGTTACGTGTCTTGAATTATTTGCGTCTCTATTAATTTCTACGAGAAAAATTACGTAGGCATTAAATAACTAAGGACATAATATTTGAAGTCTTATTTAAACGATTTCAAAATCAAAAAATGCTACTTCCACCGGATTTCCATTTGAGCCCATGTTTCATGTCACTTGTGTTCGTTTTAGTGAGCGGTTCGGTCTGTACGACGTGGACTACTAGATTCCTGAGCGCACGCGCGTTCCGCGCAAGTCTGCCTTCATGTACAAGGAAATGCTGCGCATGCACACGCTCGATTCACATTGCGAGCCCGACGCCAACGTCATGACTATCGACGACGGCCACTAACATATAACAAACGATAGAATACTAATACTTATAAAATAAATTCATCCAATTTTAAGCACTTATTTTTTAACCAAAATCTTGTGAGTGTGACCATGTCGAGTGGTATCGTTTTGGCAATGGTTGCATTCATGTTCTAAACAGCAGTCTTTAGAAGTCCAGTCGTCCACTGCGGAGAATACTAAAAACACTAGCTAATATACAAACAAATATTATTTGTTTCGCTAACCACAATGACTGAAGTGATAGTTAAGTCATAGATTGATGCACTGTATTCAACAATTCCTTATGAGCAAACTAAAACCTAATTTACTTATTGGCACACATACACAATCGTTATCAATGTCAGAAAACTACACTATCGATCTGATATAAAGATGTACCATCACCATCATATAGTATGTATCTGATCTAGCACTTCTCATATTTAGAGCTTGACGTGTCAAACAAAAATTATCTTGATAAAACCGAATCAAATAATCGAAACCACCTAAACTAAAAATAAAGTACATACCCAAGGAGATGGGTGTGTAACGTTTGAAACAATAACAAAAGTTCAAATGCTCATATGCCCAATTTCATTTAAAATACTTTTTTTTAATATAACGATGAAATTATATATTGATATAATTTATTTTTACCTAATTTTATATGGTAGGTATAATGAACATTGTCTATAATGCACATTTGAATTAATATTCAATTAGTATACTATTCAGTTACTTTAATATTTAAAATCTATAAGTAACATTTAATATAATTTAGAAGCATCTACTTTGTTTTGGATATTTTTGCAGAAACGGATTAGATTTTAAACGCCTGCCATTTTCATGCTAGCAATACCTGCGTCAGATCCCCTCTATTGTTGGTGAATCATTTGGGTTAAATGAGGTTATAACAGTCTTTTAATCGACAAGTGTTTTGAGGTTAGGTTAGGTTAGGTTACCTCAGACAACGCCCTCTTCCGGCCCCCCTAAATGGGTCCAGGGACGGCGGACTTGGGGACGTCCGCCGCCCCCCATCACACTGGACCCGAGGTGGCGGCGCGTAGTGTTCCACGCGCGCCCCTTTCAGACGTTGTGGGGGGGGTTTAAACACCTCACCCCCCCCAGACTTGAGGTGGCCCGCAGAGGCGGGCCGGCACTAGCTGGGGATCGTGGAAGTCGCATTAGATCCCATGATCCCCGGTGCAAGTGTGGGACGGGAACACCGGGGTGGTTTTTAGTCAGTAAGAGTCTGACAGACCCCTCTGCCTACCCCAGGGCGGAGGACATCCATGAGGATTTTCCACCCCGGCAACAAAAAAAAAAAAAAAAAGGTTATAACAGTATGATGTTACCAGATATTTAGCTATTCATTACAGAATTTTGGCTGAAAATTAGTAAATATGAAAATTATGTCAACCGAAGTGGCTTATGCCAACCGAAGTGGGCTATGACGGCATCAGCCGTAGTATGGTCGTTTGGATCCTCGATATTCTTCTCCCTCTGATTACCCACATCATCAACTTTTCTCTTGATTCCGGACAATTCCCATATCTGTGGCGTATGGCCTATATCCGCCCACTCCCTAAAATCCCAAGTCCCTCCCTACCCAGCTACTTTCGACCTATTGACCTATTTCCATTCTCCCATTCCTGTCTAGAGTGCTTGAGGCCTGCGTACACAAGCAGTTTACGGGGTTTGTTCACCAGGACAACCTTGTTAGCTTTTTCAGTCTGGATTCAGGCCTGGGCACAGTACAGCCTCCGCTCTTCTTAAAGTGACTGGTGACATTAGAGAAGCGATGGATAATTGACTTCTCCAATGCCTTTAATGCCGTCAGTCATGATATTCTCCTTTCTATCCTCTCTCATCTTATGGTTTCACCCGAGGCCCTGGAATGGTTCTCTTCTTATCTTCGGGGTCGTCAGCAGTCGGTTCGCGTTGATGAGAACTGGCGCGTCCTGAATGCTGGTGTTCCACAAGGCGGTATTCTTTCTCCACTGTTATGCTCCATCTTCATTAATTTTATTACTCACTGTCTTCGATGTTCGTATCGTCTTTATGCTGATGATCTTCAGTTTTATACAGCTGAGCGGGTAGAAGGTTTATCGGACGCTATAGCAGATGTAAACCGAGACTTAGACGCTATCAAATACGGTTGTCGCAACCCAGTGCTGGGCACGCCACGATTGCGGCGATAAGTCCCGTCTTGGAGGAGTGGCTAGAGAGAGGCCACGGCGTCCTCACCTTCCGCCTGACGCAGGTCCTCACCGGACACGGCAGCTTCGGGAGGTTCCTGTGTCGGATAAGGCGGGAGGAAACGTCCGGGTGTCACCACTGTGTGGATCGCCCGGAGGACACGGTGGAGCATACGGTGGAGGTCTGCCCGGCTTGGGCAGAGCACCGCCGTGTCCTCGAGAGACTGGAGCGAGAGGGCATGGGCAGCCGTCACCGCCCTCTCGCCCCTAGCCACCGCAGGAGACGCCCTGGGCGTCGGGAATCCCGGGCGGATTTCCGGCCACCGTAGGCGCGGGCTTGCGGACGGTGAGCAATGGGTAGCTCACCGTCCGGTAAGGACCAGGCCCGGGTCGACGGCGCGTTGTATTCCACGCGCGCCTCAAAGAGATGTCGTCAGCACAAAAGTAAGGGTCCACTAGGGCCGATGCCTGCCGGGGTCGCGGGAAGGTACTAGTGGGTCACCGAGGCTCCTGGCAACACAGGAAACAGGAAGGAATACGGGTGGGTTTTAGTCAGTAAGAGTCTGACACACCCTCCCGCTCCGCCCAGAGCGGGAGAAGATAGTTGATGATTTACAACCCCAAAAAAAAAAAATTGGGGTGTCAGTAAACCCCTCAAAGTGCCAGGCCATTGTAATTGGAAACTCGCGCATGATGGGTAGGGTGGAACTTAGTACTCTTCCTTCTCTTATTTTTGATGGTACCATCATACCCATTACCCCTACGGTTAAAGATCTCGGTTTGCATCTTGACTCAACACTGGGCTGGCAAAGCCAGGTGTCTAGTGTTAGTCAAAAGGTCAACGGTACTCTGCGATCCCTTTATCGTCTAAGGATCTTTTTGCACGCTAAGACGAAGACTATGCTTGTGCAAACTTTGATTTTCCCTATCATCGACTATGGTGACGTGTGCTAACATAACATGACCATGTCTCGAGCTACAAGTCTGAGCTCAAATGGATGTCCATTCGCCAAAGAAGAAGCTTGCGCGCTTTGACCACTCTTTTCTCCCTTCTCAACTCTCTCACCCCTTCTTCTTATCTTATGTCTCACTTCCAATACGAGTATCTATGTTCTTCGCACGCTAAAAGTCTGCGTTCTTCCAACAATCTTCTTCTACTCTGTCCTTCTCATACTTCTGACTTCGTTCATTCTTCCTTTCATATTCATTCCTTTCTTCTTTGGAATGCGCTTCCTCTTGATATCAGGACGGCCACCAGTCGGTATGCATTTAAGCGGAAATTGCAGAGTTATTTTCAAACAAATAGCGTAGAGTCATCTCAATTATGTATATCTTTTCCTTGAATTAGTATGTATATATATATATATAATGTAGGTATATATTGTAGTAAATATGTTTGTATTTTTATTATAAGCTTGTAACCTATTTGTGTATTTCTGTACCTGTTATATTTATAATTAATCTATTATGTTATATTTTAATATTTTTCGTTATTTTTATTTCCTCTCAGAGCACCTGCCATCTTATCTCTTCACCACCCTTGGTTGACTGGTAGAGAATGCCCTTTTTTTTGGATGGGAAATCATCAAATAACTTCTCCCGCTCTTGGCGGAGCGGGAGAGTGTGTCAGACTCTTATTGACTAAAACCCACCCGTATTCCTTCCGTTGCCTGTGTTGCGGGGGCTTCAGTGATCCATTAGTACCTTCCCGCGACATAGAGAATGCCTAAGGCATTAAGTCCGCCTTTGTACTTAATTGTGTGCGAGAAGTTTAAATAAATAAATAAACTGAACGTTATATAACAAGAGCATTATAGAAATTGAAAATTATATGAAATGAACGTAATACTAAATGTTATTAGAATAAAAGAAGTGTATATGAAATATAACAAAAGATCACATGAAATTAGGTTATTTGTTTTTATAGCATATAAAAATTATATCATGTGAACGTTATTTCAAGTGATTTTGTACTATCTGTTATTATGCCATATATTACACACCCGAAGGAGATTCGGAGATACTGTAGGTGCTAGAGATAGTCCTAATCATAGATGCCTTATCCTAATCTTGACCTATACTCGTTTTTGCTTGCTCTCTCCAGCGACCAGAGTATGGTTAGATTAGAAGTATAGCTTGATTGGTTTGACTGATTATGTTATATCCTTGACCGTAACTGAGGTTAGTGTGGATAGTGTCGTACAGGCACAAAACTGAAGATACAGCGCTGCTTTAATCATCTTCATACAGTTTGCCCTATCAAAACTACACAGCGTGCCAAAAATGAAGAACTCTAGATAGAAGTAACAATCTATAACCTTGTAACATTTTGAAATTGATATTGAAAATTACATCAAGCAAATACTTCTATTTTAAGTATCTTTACTGTTTGGAGGTTAATGATGGGATTTCCTCGAGCGTGCAGTTTGCAAGGAGCTCGACAACAATAAAGTATACTTTTAGAGATATCGACATTGATGACGAAGCATTTGCATGCAGTTATCTATTATCTACATCCAATGTCCAAATATGTCACCCCACCTAGAAGAAGATAAGATCTTCAATCTTCAATAAATGTTAAACGACTGCTCGTCTGTTCTTAGTCAATCGCCTAAGCGAAAGCAGGATGTTGCTAAAATTTGCAGGCTTTATGTAAGTAAAGAGCTTATTTATACTCTACCGAATTGAAATAATCTTTTCTATAACATATTAATATCGTATTTGTTTTCAGATTATTATTATTTACGTTGTCTCAAAGCAAGGCAACTCAAATTGAGCGGCATGATATAAGACAATTTCCTGAGGGATTTATGTTTGGGACATCTACTGCATCATACCAAATCGAGGGAGGCTGGGATGCAGACGGTAAGGAATCTATCAGCAAATTGTATTTATGTTCAGAACGATTAGATATTCTGCAATAATTAACCATACCTAATTCAATTGTTTCCAGGTAAATCCAAAAGCATCTGGGATCATATAACTCACACTGATCCTTGTATGGTAGCCGACTGCTCGAATGGAGATGTTGCTTGTAACTCGTATAACAAGTACAAAAGAGACGTCGAAATGATGAGGGAATTAGGACTCGATTTCTACAGATTTTCTTTATCATGGACTCGCATTCTGCCCACCAGTTTTCCCGATCTTATAAATGAAGCTGGAGCTCAATATTACAGCAATTTAATAGACGAAATGTTAAAATACAACATTGAGCCAATGGTTACGCTGTATCACTGGGACTTGCCGCAGAAGCTCCAGGACTTGGGAGGATGGACAAACCCACAAGTAGTTGACTGGTTTGCGGATTATTCGCGCATCGCCTTTGAATTGTATGGTGATAGAGTAAAGTATTGGATTACAATTAACGAACCAAGGGAGATCTGTTATCAAGGTTACGGAGCAAATACTAAAGCACCTGCACTCAATATCAAAGGTGTGGCTGAGTATATGTGCGCTAAAAACCTTATAATGGCACACGCCAAGGCTTACCATATTTATGATCAAGAATTTAGACCGAGATATAATGGTTCTATCTTCATATCCCTAAGTGCGCAATTTTATGAACCAGAAACCGAAAAAGAAATCTTGGCTGCCGAAGAAGGTAATCAGTTTGAGGTATGATAACTCTGGTTTACAAATTGTATAAATAACTATTACTTAATGGACTCGCTATACGTAGGCAGTAAATACCTTTCACTATAACTTGTTTTTATTTCAGTGGGGCGTTTATGCTCACCCGATATTTTCCGACACCGGAGACTTTCCACCTGTCTTGAAAGAAAAAGTAGCAGCTAAAAGTGCAGAACAGGGTTTCTTCAGATCGCGGTTACCTGAATTCACACCGGAAGAAGTGGAATATGTTAAGGGGACCTCTGATTTCTTTGGTCTAAATCACTATTCGACTTATTTAGTGTACAGAAATGAGTCGGCAGTGGGCCGATATGACATTCCGTCATTCTACGACGACCTGGGAAATGTGCACTATCAGCCTGATCACTGGGAACATGGCGCGTCAAGTTTTCTAAAGGTACTCTTTTTAACTTCAGAGTTTTAGAAATTCACGAGATCCGACCTTTTAATTTATTAATCGCTCGCGTTTTGTTACAGGTTATTCCATGGGGCTTCTACAAACTGTTGACGAAGGTTAGGCAAGATTACAACAACCCTGCGGTGATTATCACCGAGAACGGCTACTCAAACTATGGCGGTTTGGATGACGATGACCGGATCTCTTACTTTCAACGATACCTGAGCACCATCCTCGACGTCATAGATGAGGGTTCTGATATCAGAGCTTACACTATCTGGAGTCTTATGGATAACTTCGAGTGGATGCAAGGATATACGTGAGATTCTGTGTTAAAAATAACAAATCACCTAAACACCTTCCCATCATTTTAGCCATACAATCGAATCACCCATGCGAATGCGTTTCTATCTACTACGATCAAAGTTATTATCTACTTGAAATCATTTATCATTTAGAGGTGTTAGATAAAGAACTATACAAAGAAAGTTACAATAATATTAAACGTTTTGACATTAAGCCCAACGATTTTAATGACGAAGCACGGTCATTAAAATCGTTGGGCTTGATGTCTCATTTCTTGAATGACTTGTAATCGTTTCAGTGAACGGTTTGGTCTGTACGAGGTGGACTACGAGAGTCCTGAGCGCACGCGCACTCCGCGCAAGTCAGCCTTCGTGTACAAGGAGATGCTGCGCACGCGCACGCTCGACTGGCACTACGAGCCCGACATCACCCTCATGACCATTGACGAAGGACACTAACATGTGAAAATGCAATCAAAAATTAAAAAAAAATAAAAACTTGCGCAATAATCTAAAAACTATTATTTTAGTTTGAAAACCTTTTTGGAACAGCTTCTTAAGGTGGATCGCAATGGTAGCCCGCGAAATTAAGAAAACTAAGAGAGATATGATGTGATGTGTGTGATGAATTATAATTTATAATTAATATTCTGTAATAAATTTATATTCTGTAAATACATAGGTATTTGTTATGGTCGCGAATCATATTTTGATCAAAACCTGACACTGACCCGCAAATTACACAAAAATAAAAGAAAAATTGAATTCGCGGGCTAACACTGCGGATCCACCGAAGATGTTCCAAAAAGGTTTTCAAACGATTTATTCATTTCATTGGCAGAACAGTCTGATGAGCGAACAAATAAAATAATTCCAGCCTATTACTGTCTCACTGCAAGGCAAAGGCCTCTTCTCATACAGAGAAGGCACGAGCATCACCACGCTTGCTCAAGATGGGTTGGCGATTTCAAATTTATATTAACTATAAGTCCAGGATTCCTCTTTTTCCTTCACCGATGTAGTAATGTCCAAGATAAACTCAGAAAGTACTTATGAATTTTAAAAATCACATGAGTACTTTTTTTAGTACACATTAGTAGAACTCACAAGCTCGTTCGTGAGAGACGAGACCTTAACCACTGGGCCATAACGACACGTAAAAAATAACAAAATATGGAACTAAAAAATGTATTTCTGAAATTATTCACTTTTATGTATTTCTGAGAAATGAGCAAAGTTAGAACAGCACCCTAATTGCGTAATCAATCACCATGATTTTGAAGTATATTGCAAATCCATTGCTTCATATGTTCGAAAAATTGTCAGCTCAACAACGTGAATAAAGCAATGAATGTTGTTGAACTGTCAAAATCAAACCCGTTGCTACTGAAAGTGTGTTACGCAATTAACCCGCGGGTTAGATCGAATGATGATTAGTAAATAGTCAGAAAGGCAGAAAACTTGTACTTTTTATAAGAAGGTAACTAAGGTACCAGTATTTTCTTAGTCACAAATGAAGCGATAATCAAATAAAACAATCTAATCGGATTTAGCATATTTTGATAAACTGTCAAAACAATTTGTTCGTTTTGACAGTTCGTCAAAAATTGCGATAAAATATAAATAAACAAGAACCTCGAAAGTAAAAATTAGGTAAGTACGGTGATAACAGATAACTTATCTGTTATCTATTATTGATTCAAATTCTATTATTTTTTTTAGCCTTTCCGAAGTCTATGAAACGACCCCATTCATAGGGTTCTTAATTTAACACATACCTACTTAAGTAGGTACAAAAATATTTTGCTTACTCAGAACTAAAATATTGAATCACGTGAGGCATTGATCATCTCTCGATTGACGTCTATAGAACGATCTTGAGTAAATATATCCAAACATATAAAAATAAATCGCAGGTAAATTGATAGGTTGAGCCTGGTATGAGCATGGTATGAGTATAAAGTATTTTTACTCACAGTTTTGTCTACTGCCAACGGTATTCCTCTTACGATCCATTAGCCGTTTCGTAACACTATGACATCACTACAATGTTGTTTTCACACAGAAAAAACAGGACTTAGGTGGGATGAATTTGTTAAAGCAAATATTGCCAAGTTACATGTATTTAAAAAAATAACAAACGGCGAAAAAAAAAGCAAATGACACTCGGAAATAAAAATCTTTAAATTCCTCTTTTTAGGGTTCCGTAGTAAACAATGAACCCTTATAGTTTCTCCATGTCCGTCTGTCTGTCTGTCTGTCCCCGCTGTAGCTCAGAGACGCTTAGTACTAGATAGCTGTAATTTGGCATAGGTATATATATATTAATTACGCCGACAAAGTGCTAAAACAAAAACTTGAAAAAAAAAATATTGTACCTTATTTTTTTTCTCGTCTACCCCACGATTTGGGGTGTCGTTGGATAGGTCGTTCTTCAGAAATTTTGCGGGTCTATAAACACCACTTTTCGATTCAAGGATCCGCTTACGTAATATTAAGCATTAAAGTGCTAATTTTGTTAGAGTCAAGTGTCCCCCCAGTGGCAGGGGGGGGGCTGCCAGCTAAATGGTTGTTTATGGAGATGTGAAAAAATTCAGGACAGTAGTACATATAATGAAATTAAAAGGAAAACTATCACAGTTAAGTGGGCCTTACAAGTAAACGAGTAATAGTCGACCAACTTAAACTGACCGTGGCATATATCAATGTATGGGAGAACATGTTTTTCAACTACAATGTTAAGTTTGTTTTAACTAAATTACTTTCCCAACTACGGGACCCTTCATTGTGCGTGGTCCGACACGCACTTGGTCGGTTTTTTTTTCAAGCTTTTATTTGACCACTTTTCCAGCATAGTTAATATGGTATACCCATGCCAAATTACAGTTTTCTAGTACTAAGACTCCCTGAATTAAGCCGCGGAGAGACAGATGGACATGGCGAAACTCCCTTATAGTTTCGCCATTTTCCTTGTTAAATACGGAACCCTAAAATAAAGTGCGCTTACCAACGAACAGTTGGTAAGCGAATCACTAGAATTGAAAAAGACTAGACCGATTTAGCTATAATTGTTTTAAAATGTTTAAACGTAATAGTCTGTATTAGGTTTTTATAGAAAGAACAATTATTATTTTCGGGAGTGTTTTTTTTTCTCAATTCTTAGGCTGGTTTTAGCTACATTTACGGGCCAAAACCAAGTAAATGCAGCGTGTGGTGTGTATTTACGACGAGGATGTGTTTTCTTCCTCTAGTTGCATGAATTTCCTAACTATTCTGCAGGTGTTTAAGATGGCAGCTTTCTGTAGGTTGATATAAACGGATTCTTCTAAATCTATTAGTTTAAGGCTATGGAGAAGATGGTTGGGGATAACGCCTGTCGTGGAGAGAGCTATAGGAATAACGTACACTTTTTCTTGCCTCCAGATTCTTGTGACTTCTTCTTTTAGTTCAGCATATTTACTTATTTTTTCAGATATTATTATGGTTTTTTGTAGGTTATGGGTATTGGGAACATTGCTGTCTATGAGGTAAGTGATTTTTCTTTTTTTTTTTTTGTAGGATTATGTCTGGTCTATTGTAGTGGATAGTCCTATCTGTAAGTATGGCGCGATCGTAGTACATTTTATGCGTATCATTTTCTAGAATAGTTGGTGGTGTATACTTGTAGTAAGGAGTGTTAGAGTTTTGTATGAGACTGTGTTTGAGTGCTAGTTTTTGGTGAATGATGTTTGCAACCTGGTTGTGTCTGTGTATGTGGTCTGTCTGTGTGAGGGTTGTGCATGCTCCGGTTATGTGTTGTATGGTTTCTGATTGAATTTGTCATCTTCGGCATTTATCGTTTGTGATGGTAGGGTCTTTAATTTAATGATAAATTTCCTGTAGTTTTTAAGCCAACTCGCAGAGGCCCCTTGGACAATTGTAATGGAATGAGGCACCAACCGACGATTATCCCTGTTTGCTCTATGATGGTGCACCCAAGGACAACCCCCGGTTGATGCAGGACTCATTTTATTATTATTATTATTTATTAACACCAATAAGTAGGTACAACATCTTACTGTTTCACAAGACGATGCTATACACACATATTAAACTATTTATATCTATAAAATACACTTTAACATAAAATTAACAATAAACATATAACAAAAAAAAAACGAAAATATTCACGGGAAATTTTCAAATTAAGGAAGTTTAAATCTTTTGTATGAACTATTGTTTGGACAGGATAGTCGTCGGGTCAGCTAGTTTTTAATAAAGTAAAGATATTTATCGTGCTATCCATTTTAATGATGGAGAATGTTAAAAACCCTCGCAGCAATGTTACTCAAATGTCAATTTTACTGTGCTACTCACACTTCAAGCACATAAAAAAGCTGACTGAAAAGCAATTTTCCTGATTTATCTCACTACCTACCTACAGTATACAATGTCTCACGTTTAGCTTCGTTTTTCTTCAACGCCTCCGTCCATGAATAATAATAAAAGTAGTAGGTAAGTACTTTAGATAATAGTAAAGCATGTGACGTGCAAAACAAGTTTGTCAATGTTTTACATTATATCGATTGACCGCGTAACAGTCTATAATGAAGTTTTATTAAAAAACGAGCGAGCCTTACAGTAGTCGCATATTATGATGTCTAACATCTGACATCTAACCTTGGTAATAAGCAATTGAGCAGAGATAGAAATTAACCTCAAAATTTTAAAATTACTGAAATAATTATGTGGGGGTGAATAGTTTGTCATTCAAACATTGTGAATTGATAGTTTTAGTAAGTTAGTTTATCTATAGTGTAGTCTATGGTTCAAATATAAAAAGAAAAAAATGTCAGGTCGATGGAAGGGATAGGTAATCTGTGAACGAATGGAGGACCTTCAGAACCACATTTATTCGAATAATTAATTATTCATTACTAGTGGTCGCCCTCTACTTACAATCTATAAAGTACTTACTAATTCTATGCTCAAGCTGTCACTTCCAACAGGAAGTAGTAAAAGGGACGGCAGTGTGTAACATCACACTTCCGTCCCTTTTCATGAAATCACTCCCACAGAAAGATGTTACACATCAAAAATCAATCCAGGTTTACTTAAAATTCATGAAAATGCTACACCCTTTCAACAGAGTCGATATTCAGGCTTAAAAAGATGCTTGCAAGTCAAGCAGGAAACTGAAAAATCATATTCAATGACTACGCTACTGCTACCCTGTACCTACGAGGGACTTCATTTACTTCCTAACCAAAATATTTTAGCATCATCCTCATATTATGACATCGCTGACTTCAGTAATGTGCCCTACCTACCTACTTGTGTGAACACTTTTGTGGGATAATTTTAATCTTAGGTTTTCACACAGAAAAAAGCTAATCGTCAAGGCACGCATCGCAATAATTTACATCATTATTCATTCCGGCAAGAGAAACCAATAACGCTTAATATGTACCTAAATATTAATATTTATAGGCTTAGGTACTAATTGCCAGCAGCAGCCTGCAATCGGATTTTTTATTAAAGTTTATACCATCAAAGTACGCACTTTGCTGACATAAACCTACTTTGGTAGTTGGATTAGTTTTATGTGGCGAGAAAGGGCCTCTAACGTGATTGTGACTTCAAAGCCGACAACCGTCGGTAATTTAATAAAATTCGCAGAGGCCTGTTCAGCTTGATTCAATTTACAATGCGATTTTTCAATGTTACGAGTACTTCCGCAGAGGTCAGTGGAGAAATACGTTCAAGGTATTTTTCTCTTATATCGTGCGTTTTTTTTTTCTATAAACTGCAGCATAAATAAATAAAACATATTAATATTATTATGCTGCAGTTTTTAATATACTGACACTGACTGACTAATGTATATTTATTAAAAAAAAAAAACATTTTTTTTTATTTTTTGTAATTTCAACATTTTTATCTGTCATTTTTATGGTGTACATAATAAAGAGTATTCTTTCCTATCCTATTCTATTATTTTTTAATATTTATTAATAAATAAAAAACAGTCGTTATAGATCGATTTCCTTCGCATAGTCGAAGAAATACCGCGAATGCTCAAGAGGCTTTGGCACACTGTCTGCGAAGTTTTACGAAAATAAACGAAGCACCATGCAGCACCACCACCAAACAATTATAATATAACTGCGAAGCGACGTTAATTAACAAGCCAGTGTTGCCAGTGTTGGCTTTCAACATCGCCTTTGCAATTCAGCCACATAACCTGACAGCTGCACACTTCCGCTCCCTGCAATCGTTCTGTCCGTGCCAAAAAAATAAAGTTCAAGTGTGCAAACTTTTATCTCCTCTTCTCTAACCATTTGTTGGTTTTCAAGTCATTGCACAGTGCATTGCATTGAGGAGTGGTGGCCCAGTGGTAACGGCAGCGACTTAAGAGTTGTACTCGTATGTCGTAGGTTCGAACCCAGACAGGCGCTTTCCGCGTGTCACCACTGTGTGGATCACCCGGAGGACACGGTGGAGCATACGGTGGAGGTCTGCCCGGCTTGGGCAGACCACCGCCGTGTCCTCGTGGAGGCGATCGGCGGCAGAAATCTCTCGCGTCCGGCCCTGGTTCAAGCCATGGTACGGAGCGAGAGGGCATGGGCAGCCGTCACCTCCTGCGAAGCAGTAATGCTCGCGAAGGAGGAGGTGGGACGGATGAGGGAAAGGCAAATTTCACGCCCTCTCGCCCCTAGCCGCCGCAGGAGACGCCCTGGGCGTCGGGAATCCTGGGCGGATTTCCGGCCACCGTAGGCGCGGGCTTGCGGACCGTGAGCAATGGGTAGCTCGCAGTCCGATAAAGACTAGGCCCGGGTCGACGGCGCGTTGTGTTCCACGCGCGCCTCAAAGAGATGTCAGCACAAGTGTAGGGGTCCAGTAGGGCCGATGCCTGCCGGGGTCGCGTGGAAGTTCAAAAGGGTTACCGAGACCCCTGGCAACACAGTCAATGGAAGGAATACGGGTGGGTTTTAGTCAGTAAGAGTCTGACACACCGTCCCGCTCCGCCCAGAGCGGGAAAAGTTATTTGATAATTTCACACACAAAAAAAAAAGACAGGCGCTTTACTTTGTGTAAATTATTTCATCACCACTGCTCTCAAAACGGCAGTGGCAGTGGCAGTGGTAACATTATAAGCTAATTATGTATGTTATGTAAGTCACTGCCCAGACTCGTTTAGTTGTTGGTCATTTAGTTTGTTTTTTTATTTTTTTTATTTATGATTTATACAAAAGAACACCTGTTAATGTTTATTTATTTATATTTTTTTACCACATGTTTATCTACCTTTAGGTACTTATTTTAGCCGCTCTCCCTACATACCTGAAAATTATTCTTCTCGGTTGTCGGTCACGAGTAGGTACTTACGAGGCCAAATAAATGTATCATTTACAAAAAGATAGAAAAAATGCTTTGTGTGTAGAGATACAAAGAAGCCATAAAAAAGGCGTAGTGATCTTTTATATCTCGCAAACCTTGAACCTTTCCCAACATTAGCGATATATGTAAATATTTACATCTTGATAAGATATTGGTTTAGTGGAAACGTAACTGAGCGAGTTGGTCACGCCATCAATAGCCAATAAATACCCATACTTATCTGCCCTATTTGGGTCACTGTGGAACCTTTAGTAGAAAATGATATACCAGCCAGTTATAGACTTTCTATTAATGGAAAACTTGTTAACGACTGTATTGGCAGGTTAAATATATATTATTATGTTTCGAATTTGGATCTACCTTATTATGATTTGTCTCATGTCTAGTAGCAGTAACGTGTAAACTCAAATGAGTCTACATACTCGTAATCTATTCAGGATGCTGTTGGGTCTACCACGCTTTTGTAGCGCCTCTGGGATGTTCACCGTCATACCATTATACGGAAACGGTGCGCTTCCATTCTCGGTAGAATTCGTGCTAGCTCCCACAGCATCCTGAGTGTATTGTGTGATAGGTGGGACAGCCCTTTGCTGGCTCACTGGATTCGATTGCACACGTTGGTGCTAGCCGTTTCAAGTTTGTATATAGTGTGGTTTTACTAACATTAGGTTAAGATTTTTACTAACATCATATGAAATAAAATATTTATTATTATAATGTCTAAACATGGATGAACCTGCCGGGGTCGCGGGAAGGTACCAAACGGTTACCGAGGCTCCTGGCAACACAGGCAACGGAAGGAATACGGGTGGGTTTTAGTCAGTAAGAGTCTGACACACCCTCCCGCTCCGCCCAGAGCGGGAGAAGTTGTTTGATGAATTCCCAGCCAAAAAAAAAAAAATCCATGGATGAAACATTTTATCACATCGTGAACTTTTATGAAAGACTAACTTCTGCCCGTGACTTCATCCGCGTGAAAATACTTGTTTTAACATAAAATATGTGCTATACCCCGTGCCCCGTTACTTAGTTTTCGCTTAGCGTCCCTTCTGACTTTTTTCTTTTTGCTCGGATCCTAAAGGTCATAGCGTGATGTTAAATAGCCTATAACATTCCTCAATAATTAGGCTATCAAATGCAAAAAAAAATCATATCCGATTCGTTGTTCCAGAGATTAGCGTTCAAACAAACAAATTCTTCAGCTTTATTATATTAAATATATAAAAAATAATATTAAAAGTGAAATGTCTACTCAATAGCTTATACTGCAAGCCGTAACTAGTGGAATAGCGGAACTTCCTAACCCACGTATATTCCCTAATGACCTTAATGTAAACGTATTTTTAAGTTATTGAAATAAACATTTTGATTTTTTTTTTATTTTGAAATAGGTTCGGTACTAGCTGACCCAACTGAAGTTGTCCTGTCCAAATCTCAATAATTCATACAAAAAAGGATGTTCATTTTTACCCGAGTCTGAAGATTTTCCGGGAAACTTTTCCAATTTTTCTTTGCGTAAGAGCCAGCACCCTAGTTGCGTAGCACACTATCAATCCGAGTCTGAATCATTTGCAGCAAATTGCTAATCCATTAATTGCTTCATATATTCGAAAAGTTTATCTGTTAGACGACGTATTTATCGCAATTAATGTTGTTGAACTATCAAAATGAAACCGATCCGATTGATATTGTGTTTCGTAATTGCCCGCTGATTCCGACTGTTACAAAAATTTTAAAACGAAAAAATATCCAAATCGTTCCAGCCGTTCTGGAGTTATACGCTTACCAATGAACAGCATTATTTTTTTAATACAAGGTGTCGTTTTCCGTCCTCGTTAAATTCAACAGCTATGCTAATGATTCTCGACACGATTCAATCTACAAGTAGATCTTTTTTTTTCTTTTTTTTCTAATTTTCCATAATCTGCATGTGTGGGACATACATGATAAAATGCGGCCCGTGTGATACCGAACTGTAACTGGCCTTTTACAAACACACTACCGCATACGCAACGGGGTGATTATGTTATGTGAAAGTGGTGTATTCTAAAACACTGTCAAACTTAAATAACTAAAAAAAACAAGTATGTATTAATTATTGAGCAGGTATCGTAATTTTATTTGATTATATATGTCTTTTATAGCAGCCTCCTGTGACCAGGATGCAAAACTACACCTTGTATAAAGATTAATTTGGTATCGGCATGTCGTTCAATGCACGTTTGACAGCTAGATTGCCGCAATGGCCGAGCGATTGGCATCTGCCCTATAAGTCGCAGGTTTTATTTTCACACGGAGCCAATATTTGTATTGCCTACGCCCTACGAGTGGTTGTGGAACTCGGTCGATCATAGTCTAGTGTTTTCGGGACGAGAAGACTGCTGAGTATGATTTTGAGGTAGATGTAGACCCTGTCGGATGTTTGGATTTACTTACCTACGTTAGTTGTTAGAGTTACTACAATGTTGGATTTTTCTTTCAGTCTAAATCTGAGACCCGGCAAAGATAGACTACAATAATGTCTTATCTACTTCATGCCAAGGCATAATTTCAATAAAAAAAGATTTATAGGTAAAAATTCGGAGAAATTTTGAAAATTTCTTTGAAATACAATCATTTTTCCGTTTTGGTCACTTTAGCCTATAAAAGTGTAAATAGTACAAACAAAGTTCCGCCGCGCACGCGCACCCCTCGCAATCAGCGTTCGTGAACAAGCAGATAATCCGCACGCGATCGCTCGACTATGATTGCGAGACCGATACCGGCATGACCATCCACGGGGACACTGAAATGTGGAGCACCGCTGCTTGACTATTGATCGTGTTCAATAAAACGTTTAAACGAATTATAAATAGTAATTAGTAACTTAGATAAACACTTTTGTAGGACCCTTGGCTTGTTAAGGAAAAGGGTTTTCTGTGGACGATTTTAATGGAAATTAGGTTACATGAAAATATATGTATCGCAACGGTGCATGCGATAATTTGATAAAAAAAGTTGGGTAATGATCCCTTAGGACCGAACGACGGACGAAGGACACATTAATCCATGGATGATGTGGCTGTTTCTGATAATCCCGCTTAAAAGAATCTGAGTATTTAATTATTGATTTATTGGGTTCAAAAAATATGCCACAGGTAAAAAAAATCAGAGAGAGATAGCGATATGTCACAACACCAACTTATACAAGAATAGGCTACACCTAGGTAGATATAAATATTTGATACTGACTGGAACCCGAGCTTGCTGTAATAAATAAGCAATTAAATCCTGGTTCTTAATAATTGTGTATAAATATAAAGTGACTTTTGTAAATTCGAAAAGAAACACTGCTTTTTAGGGTTGCGTAGTCAACAAGGGATATTATAGTTTCGCCATGTTCGTCTGTCTGTCCTCAGCGTAGCTTAGAGTATCTTAGTACTAGAAAGCTGTAATTTGGCATGGGTAGGTATACATGTTAATCACGCCGACAAAGTTGTAAAACAAAATCTTGAAAAATGATTTTTTTTGGGTACCGGTGGTACCCCCGGGAGGTACAGGTAATATTTTTTTTCCCCGTCTATCATGGTGTGGGGTATCGTTGGATAGGCCGTTCAAAAATATTGCGGGTCTGTGAAAACCTATTTTCGATTCAAGGATCCGTTTGCGTAACTATAATTAAAATTAAAACTATAATTTTAAAGATTAATACTTTTAAAATTATAGTTTTTGTTAAGTGTGTGTGTGTCCCTGCTAGCTAAATGCTTGTTTTTGGATATGTTAAAAAAATCATGGCAGTAGTATATATAACGAAATTAAAAGGAAAACTATCACACCTAAGTAGGCTTCAAGTTAACGAGTAATAGTCGAACGATTTACATTTGCAGCTGGAGAATTGACTGTGACGTTATCGATGTATGGGAGAACATGTTTTTCAAGTACAATGTTAAGTTTGTTTTTGAGATAAATTCATCCTTTTTTTCTCGGTTTTTGATTAATCAAAAACCAACCTTGGTTTTTATTTTCAAATAACAACGCTTTATAACTACAATGAACACTAGACGCACATAATTATGATAAACAAGTTGGTTATCATCATTATTATCCACATAACCTAAAAAGGGATCGTAGGGATTCGTAGGCCATTCGTAGCAAACATCGTAACTCGTAGCGTCCAACGGACTTTGGTACCCACAAGGGAAAAGAACTTGTTCCCAAAAACGAAAGTAGGAATTATTGCAAAAGAGAACATCGACAAAGGTGACTAAAAACTCCGTGGATTTAAAATTCTGTGTGATTATGATAAAAATGGACCATAGCTATTCTTTTACAGGTGCTGGAAAAAAAAGAGCCAAAGAGTAGTAGGTAAAAACATCTCCAGACTCTACCTTTATTGTATATGTATACAGGGCGTTACATACAGATTCAGTTTGAATATTTGTCCCTAATGGATTTGACATTAATGAATTTTTAAACTCGAAAATAAAGCAAGAGCATATACCTAACACTCTCAAAAACAGGGGTATCCAAACTTAGGTAGTAAAACTATAAACAATTCTCGTAGTATTATGAGGCGAAGGCTTTAGAAATCTCGCCTCATCTTTTACGAGAACGAGCTCTGTCCCGGGAAACGGAGGAAATGTGGCAAATACGGAAATCATCCTATCGCGATCGAGGATTCGCATTTGTCTCGGCAGAAACGAACCGACGGGTAGGTTAGAAATATAGCTGTGCATATTTTACAGTTTTCACATTAAAAATGAAAAGTACAAAAAAGTACGATCAAGGAGATTCTTTAAAAATAAATACAAAGATTGTTAGGTTATAACTACTATTTGACATAGCTTGCCTACCTCATTTTACGATGTTTGCACACATCATTTTGTGCAAGAACATTTTTCAGAAAATGCTTTTGGTACATGCCTAGAGATTTTATAAATAATCGACGCTTCAGTTTTTTCTTTGTTAGGTAGTTTAAATTCCTACGGGTTAACTGAAATGCCACGTAACTCAAGGCTACACATTCCTGGCAAGCTGCAGGAATGCCGCTTCAGATGGTATTGTCGTACTAAATGTGGATTATACGTAGGTACCTCGTAGAGGCGGGGAAGTCTTAGTGCTAAATAACTACCTATAAAGATTTTATTTCCTTTTGGATAATGTGATGAGTGCGAAAAACCGGCCAAGTGCGTGTCGGACCACGCACAATGAAGGGTTCCATAATTGGGATGAATTTATTCCAAGAACAAACTTAACATTGTAGTTGAAAAATATGTTCTCCCATACACTGCAACTGCAAATGTAAGTTTGTACGCACAAAATTGAGAGATATACCATGTTATTTTAAGACTTCTTAAAAGTTTGCTGCCAGGCTGTAATCTATAAGTATAGAACCTAAAATTTGAAAAAAAGACAGGTACCTACTTTCGGAGATAAGGGGGGAATGGTCAATTTTCATCTATTTTCGTAAATTACTTTAGCATAATCAGCCTATAATGTTCCCACTGCTGGGACACAGGCCTCCTATCTGTGAGAGGGAGTGGGCCGTAATCCACCACGCGGGCCCAGTGCGGGTTGGTGGATTACATGTCTTCGATTTTTTGGTTCTAGGACATGCCGGTTTCCTCACGATATTTTCCTTCACCGTTTTTGGGAGCAGTGGTGATTAAATAATTTACACAAAGTAAAGCGCCTGTATGGGTTCGAACCTACGACCTAGTACGTTGTATGTAACTCGTAAGTTGCGGCCGTTACCACTGGGCCACCACTGCTCCTAAATTACTTTAAAACTGTTTATTTTAAAATTATAAAAAAGATATGAATTCAAGATCCTCATAGTAAGCCCTTTTATTTGATATGTCACACGGTACAGTCTGCAAAACTTTTTTTGTATTTGCCTCCCAAAAGCGACCACCATAATATTCAAAATTTATTAATTTTCGTTACACGTTGTGTTCGAAATTCATATTATAATTATAATTCATATGTGTACCAATTTTTTACTTAATCAGGCCATTAGATTCGGAGCAAATTGGCTGTGACAAACGGACAGACAGATAGACACGCGAGTGATCCTATAAGTGTTTCGTTTTTTCATTCGGACGTACGGAACCCTAAAAACTATCCTGGATAGAAGCGAATTCCGAATTAAACTGTCAATAAACTACAAAATTCAATTTATGTGGTTACAATACTGAGAAAACTCTATGAATTTGAAATATTTTATTTATTTGTTTATTTATTTAAACTTCTCGCACACAATTAAGTACAAAGGCAGACTTAATGCCTTAGGCGTTCTCTACCAGTCAACCAAGGGTGGTGAAGAGATAAGATGGCAGGTGCTCTGAGAGGAAATAAAAATAACGAAAAATATTTATAAATATTTTATGCTTACGTATGCACATCCACCCATTCACGTAACGTAACTACGAGTATTCTATATTCCAAGATGGATTACTCTTGTCATCCGTTATTGTCGGTAAGATAACTTTCTTTCTTCGACTACCTGGCCGTCAACTGAACCAGTATAACGTGACCTGTCCAACCCTCACTATTCTGTGTGTAGTCTACAACAAAAACTTTTTACAATGAATTCACGAAGATCTTATTTGATCACTCGTGTGATTTGGTGGCATTTCCAATCTTTCTCGGCGCTCGAACACCGTCCCTAAGGTGACTGTGGGTATCTTTACAGGCATTTTATTTTACACAAAACCAGTAGGTACCTATTATCGAAGATCTTTAGAAATATTGGTTTTAAGTTTAACTGGGAATGAATTTGTTACAGTTTTGTTCTTTAATTTATGTATTTGTATGGCCTAGTCATCCATCGCTTTCTAAACGCGTATAATAAATTGGTTAATCTCAACGCGTATTGTATTGCGATTTTGCGAATTCTTTTTACTTATAGGATATTTTGATACGCAGTAAAGCCAGATTTTTGTATAATACAAAATTCCACGCAAATGGATGTTCACGCGACACGCATACAAATTACCGATGTAGAATCAATTTAACGGGAATGGAGACGCGTGAAACAATACATACATGGCTATATCCTGTGCTCTGAACGCTATAGGAGATGGCTACCTGTGTATTAATTTACGCTACCGGGCCCAGGGCTACAGGACACATCACGCTACTGCGTTTGTACAAACTTGGGCATACCCGCCATTCAATTTGTATTTACAGAAGTCATCCAGTAAACAATTACTTATTTACACTTCTTAATTAACCGTCGTTGTAGGATGGCTTCATTTGTGAATCACCAGAACCATAAAGGACCATTGTGTTCATTTCGATAAGATAAAGTTAAGTCTAAAGGGCAGGCTATCATAAAGTCTGATCTTGATGCTGTGACCAATCTACGATCGATGCAGTATTAAGTTCGTCTTTCTTCAGCTATGAGACCTCTCATCCTTTACCTCCTACCTCATAATGAAAGCGCTTGAAAGCAGGCCACTTAAATCAAGGGCGTCTTGTTAATTCCTTAAAAAGCTGAAGTGCTTTCCCCCCATTGTTCAGCCGTCGCCTCGTTCGTCTGAACAATACGGAACCAGAAGTGTCGAGTCACTGACCCCACCCAAATTATTCTCGCAAAAACCTGATTTCAGCACATAATAAGGAAAATATATGGTTTAGGTACACTTCTGTTAAATTATACTTACTTATACCATTACATATAAATAATATATTACTTTGTAGCATGAGACAGACGTATCAACTGCCAATAAAAACAAATAACTCTACCTACTGAGTACAACTGCGAGTTAATATAATTTATGAGAGAATTAGGGTCAGCCAGTACAAAGTTCTTGTGTATTATTTGTATGCGAATGTAATACTAAGATAGCTCATTAATTGTTCCCATGATAGTAAAGTATCGATGTGCAGACATAATTTATATCGCAGAACAATCCCTGGCCAGCTGCCAGCGGCTACTGAAGGGGAGTTGTGTATTCAAGGCGTGCAAACAATCAACCTGTCGGATAACAGATGTAAAAACCTACATTACAACAATATTAATTTATTGTTTAGCCTCACAGAACTGCTGCAAAGACACGACAGAATTTTGGACCTGCACACGATAACGAATGAAGATAAGGGGCTTGTGGGTAAGTAATAACAGCCGCACGAGTCCATCGATCAGGTGGATGGGTGACCATCTTTACATACCAAGACCCCTCCGTGCCTCGGAAAGCACGTTAAGCCGTTGGTCCCGTCTGTCATTTGTAGATCTTTGACAGTCATTACGGGTCGTCAGAAGCTCGAAAGTCTGACAACCAGTCTTACCAAGGGGTATCGTGTTACCCCGTAACTGGGTTGTGGAGGTCAGATAGGCAGTCGCTCCATGTAAAATACTGGTATTCAGCTGTATCCGGTAAGACTGGAAGTCGACCCCAACGTAGTTGGGAAAAGGCTAGGCAGATGACACGATAACGGATAAAGTCAAAGCATGGTGGAAGGCTTTGGACCCACTCAGCAGCAGTAATAAGTGGGAACAAAAAGATTGTCAAAGATAAAGATGATTGCATCGTATACGCAAGTAGGTAATATAGCCATGATTATAAATTTTAATTCCTTAAGATTTCCAGATATTCATGGTCAGCAAATATAAAGTTCACGACTTCTAAATTAGTACCTATGTACCTACCTACCAAGTATCCTACCAAGTTTTCTTCAAAGTTTTAACTTTATTTACAGAGCATTGCGCTTTAAAAGTTTGTTGCTAATGAAGTTGTGGACACACAAACACTGCAATGAATAATTAAACAAAACCTGAGAATCTTTTGTAGAAATTTATATATTTTTTATTTCGACCCATTAATAAGGAAAGAAACGAGCCTGCTATCATTACATGCTCATTACAGAGTATAAGGGTGATGGCAAGGTTGATGACATAAACTTTCATTCACGACAAACACCACGTTTCACTTTGTAATAACGAGCACAATGCCCGCACTTTATGGAACCATGACACATAACCTATAACTTCTGCCTACAAGTTGAAAAATAAAAATAGTGAAGCTGCCTAACTAGGTAACTTGCAGTTATTTAGCTAACTTATCGATAGATTAAATATTAAATCATCGAAGAGTTTATTAGAGTAACGCAGCAGAGTTCGAGAAAGTGGTTTTTTTCTTATAAAATTTGCATTTTGAGACCTTTTGTTTTCTCTTTATACTTACCTAAATCAAAAACCTGTTAGGCTGGATTTGAGAAAGCTAAATGGCAAAGTAATCTTTAATAAAAACAATATTGTTTTATCCACGCGCGTCACACGATCGCAACTGGATTTTAGTACAATATATTGTGCAAAATCTACCCATGGATTAAAACTTAATAGTGACATAGCCACAGTACACTCCTACAGCAGGTATGTGTACATTTATGAAAAGTACTTTTTATTCTATAAATTGAACTGTACAGCGCCTTAGGTTTTAATCTGTAATGGTGTGCATGTACACTTAAACAAGTAAATAAAGGCCAAAACGAAGTTCATTTAACATTGCTGAAGATAAATGATTTTATTTCTATAAGTAGGTTTGTACAAATACTTTTACACGTCAATCATATTTAAAAACTAGGTCGGCGTTTCCTATCTGACTACTCTGAAAAGAAAGGCCGAAACAAACTCAGAGGTCACACTCTCTTTAAAAGTCCTGACATACTCTTGGTCAGATCATGTGAAGATCATGAAGATAACATAAACATTACGCCTTTATTCCCCGAACGGTTAGGCAGAGGTGTACCTATAGTACACCGACATTTCGCCAGTTATGATTGAGTCCCATGTAATAGGGGGCGAGCCTATTGCCATCAACCGGGCAGAAATCCAGACTCCGGGCTGCTACTGAGAAATTCCAGATGGAAAAACCCAATAACACTTTGCCCTACCCGGGAATCTAACCCAAGACTTCATGCTCTGCAGTAGCACTTGCGAACACTAGACCAACGAGGCAGTCACAAGATTAAGTGGACCACCTATCCAGTCAGTCGTGCAGCTCAACTCAGAACTTAAGGAGCTCAACGATTCGACGAACAATACCAAAGAAAGAACATTTGGGTAGGCGGCATATTACTCAAACTACCAGACCAAGATTAAAACTAACTGAGAGAAAAATAAAAACAATGACCCACATAGTAGTAGTTTAAAATTAGGCTAAAATGTTTTTGATAGGTTCCTATATTAACCACATGGGTACAAAGGGAGGCCATGTTTAACCAAATAGGCGTCTAAGTCCAAATAGAACAGACAATAGAGTAAAACACTGAACTACGATTCCGGTTGCGCGTATGTGGCCACCTGGTCAACGTAAACCGATATTTTTATATGCGATCGTAAATTATTCGCGGTGAACAACGTAAAATTTAACTGGATCGTTAGCCACAAGCGTACAACAGCTATGCTTACATTATAAACATATTGCAAACTTCAAAGAGAGCGTGTATATCGATATGTCATTGAACATGGCATATCCGATATGCAGATAAGCTGATCGACCGAGTAACTGCTTTTATACGAGTATCTCCACAAATATCGCGCGTTTGAAGTGTGAAGTCATATCTACTGTAGCGAGCATCAACAAAGAAAGCAACTGTCTTAGACCAAAAGTTGTTAATTTTTATTTTTATTTGGCCAGTTCGGTGCTTGGATCTTGTTTCCCGACTCTTATCGTGTCTCCATCATGTTCCCGTGCTTTTCATGACATAGTTTTCTACGTTTCAGTGCTGTGAGATCCATTAGAATGTTATTTTTGGCTAGCGTCGTTTGCTGCCATATGATAGATGTTTCTTGCAAAAAGCTTTCATTTTATAGCTACCCATTTTCATAAGGTTCAAGAAAAACAACAGCGAGTTAATAATTGATAATGCTTTTCCCAACCATTGAGACGATAAAAAAGTCTTTTTCAAAATCAAGCCTGCGGTTATGCGGCTCTATTTTAATTCTAGGAGGTACCTACTTATGAATATCTTGCCAGGGTTGTTCCGTGGATGTGTGACCGTTTACATACCGAGACTCCTCCATGCCTAGGAAAGCAGGCTAAGCTGTTGGTCCCGGTTGTTGGATTGATTCGTGGATCTTTGACAGTCGTTACGGGTCGTCAGAAGCCCCAATTCTGACAACCAGTCTTGCCAAGGAGTAATGTATTAACAAGGTACTGGGTTGTGGAGGTCAAATAGGCAGTCACTCCATGTAAACTACTGGTATTCAGCTGCAGCCGGTTAGACTGGAAGCTGAGCCCAATATAGTTGGGAAAATGCTAGGCAGATTGATTGACTACGAGTAATGACGATCAATGTCATCCATAAGCTATTCCGTAAACATTGTTAGAGTAATTCAATGTATGCATGCAGTCACCGAAGCCTTGCCTGCTTATCCTTAAGGCGCTGACAAGACCCAATTGACTAAAATTGGCTTCTCTTAAGAAAAAAAAAATGCCAAATCTGTACAGTTTGTGGTAGCGGAAAAAATATGTGTTAATTTTGAACATATTTCCCAGAACTTGGTTGTTACCAAAACACGTTTTGAAAAAAAATCTCGATACAAACTAACGTTAAACTAACCTCTTACCTGGAGTTCTAATCCAAAATATCTGTATTAAATATCAACAAACGTTACATATTTAATGAATAACAAGAACGTCTTATTTGAATGCAGAACTTGGTTGTTTTTTATTTTCGATTACTCAACACAATTTTGAGTTAGTAAATTACAAGCGTTGTATCATCGTGCTTCTCTTTCTTTTGCAGTCAGACAGTGACCGCGGTTTAGGTGTTGTCAGCATCTTAATCATTAGGGAATCAGAATCCTCCCTGTTGATCTTTAACCCAATTTGAATCAATACAAGATAACAGTTTAATAAACAACGGGCACTTAATTATTTAGACAAAGATTCCATTAACTGACGAGTTACCAAAGATAACTGCGAAATAATTACATGTGAAGCGAGGTCAGTAGGTACGATTACTGACAGGGAAACCATTCAGAATACTAATAAATTAGTCAGTTTGGAGGCCTGCTCTTGCCTAAATAACACAACGTGTGTTAAGTACAGATATTTCTGCCTACTACAGTTAAGTATTTAAGGAGATACCTATTTATGTTCATCGTTAGATGATAAAATCTGAATTTCCTGCAGGCTTAGCACGAGAACCGTAGACAAGTTTTTTCGACAGAAGAGTAGACAAAAATGACGTTACCGTGTAGACAGTTGACAGTTTTCTTCTGAGAAATGTAGAGAAACGACTTCTATTATACAGTAGAGTAGAAATAGAAAGGATTATACTAAGCTTGCAGGGAAGAAGAGAAAAAGGTAAAATCATTGTCATGACAAATCTTTTGAAGAGTTGAAAAACAACAAAATGTAAAGGTGTGGTTTGGTCGTTCGTTAGATCATAACCATCAAGCTTGAGCTACTTGATTTCCACTAGCTTTAGAAAACTTATTTCCTCAAGACAAAGTAGTTATGAGTCTATTCATTGTCCATTCGAGCGCACAGTAGGTATATAATGGTTTGCCTATTAATAATAGCTTCAGAGGTTCAGAGCCATTCAGTGGACATGGAGGACGTCAGCATCGCTCCATTTAACATACGCGCATGCTTCACGTCACCAGGTCTGGGGCTAAGACAGCGGCGAATGGGGTCGACGACAACAAATCATGCCTTATATTAATTACATTTTTTTAGTACTTGCACTACATTCTCCCTCGCGTTTCAGCAAAATATAAACAAGCGTCAATCACTTTAGCGAAATTTTGTAACACTCGCTTTATTTTCTCAATAATATTTTTGTAAGTATACATAATGTTATAAATAACCACGGCGATGGTCGTCGTTTGACCTACAAAATTAGTGGGAAATCGAATCCCGTTTAGTTATTTGGCTCCTAATTTCTCATGAGGTTTCCTAAAACCAACTCCCCAATTATTAAGTTCCAATCCCCGAGAGAATTAGCGTTTGGGATGGACAATGGCAATATGACGTTATCTTCCCAATTTATATTTTGTTGTATATAAACAAAAGTAAATAGGAACAGTGCATATCGGCCGGAGTCCTTCAATTATGATGTATAGCTGCTATTATTATTGAATTGCCAATATTTCTCGCGTCTAACTCGATAATGGTTCTCATCGGGGCTGGCGCGCCGGTGTCAGGCACTCTGGCCGGATTCACGATTCGCAAGCATGAAGTTGCCCACTTTGACTTCAGCCATCGGAGTTCTGTTACAATGCCGCAGTTGTATTATAATTCTAAGTATACGATTCTCATGTGAGTATCAACAAATTTTCCTTGAAGAAATTATTTGGAATAGAGGCGTTCTACGACAGAATCCTAGAAAAATACAACGATCCACTCACCGTAGGTAGTGGTACCGAAGATACTGAGCCGCCGACCATTATTTCCTTTTCTTCGGCGAACAAATTATTAGCGCATAACACAGGTGATAATAGACATCCACTATTTACATATTATCCATTCAATAAATATTATCATAACTAAAATTACACAACAACAACACTTCGATTAGTAGTATTTATGAATGACAAGTTGTCACCAGTAACATTTAACATTCATCTACACAACAATTACACATTCCGTGGGTGTACTTATTAATCACACGAAAGCAGATGTCCAGATATGTTCCATGACTTTTTTATAAGATGCCGGAGTAAACAAGCGAATATTGTATCTCTAACATAATCAATGAACGGGATCAAAAGCACTTGAAGATTAAAAAAATATGCTGATACTGAATCAAGAATTTTGAGTGATTGCGATTTATATTTTCAGTGAAATTTACGGATACTACGGTGTTCAAACATGAGTGTTTGCGCGCGCCCTGGAATCGACCGGGCGTCTCGCCGCGCCACTGAGGCATCTCGCGAGGCTCCCGGCCGCGGCCGCGCGCGCATGCGTGCCCGCGCCGCCCACGCCTGGCTCCTCCGCCACACTGCGAGCCATACATTACGCGCTCACACCCCGCCACCGCACGCACCTGCTCCTTACGTATAGCAATCAGCAGCGTACGCGCTGTTATCAACGAACATTCGCCTGCCGCACCACGCATCACAATAAGTGGTCAGTGATAGGACAAGAATCATAAAAATGACGTCACCAGTTCGCTCTGGACAACCACAATGCAAAGGCGTATTTTCTGTTAAATGTCCACTACTACACCACTGTGCTACGAGTATATCGTACGCGTAAATCGACTAGTGCAACTGATAGATCGAATCAAATGTCTCAGTTATGAATAGTTAACTACAAGTCGTAGTATACACTGAGCAATTGAAAACTTCGCGAGTCACTGCCATCCCTAAAACCAATGACAAAACATCAGTAGGGAAACACAGCCCCATCGCTATCCTGCCAACTATTGCCAAGGTTTTCGAGCATATTCTCCACGTTTTCATGTACAAACGCGTAGATATGTCCATAACTGATGCCCAACACGGTTTTCGGCCGGGTCGTTCCGTAAATTCGAATTTATTGATTCACGTAGACTACATATCCCGTGGCTTGGACATCGGTGGGCAGATTGACGCTCTGTTTTTCAATTTCCGGAAAACATTCGACAGAGTTGACAATGATGTGCTTTTGACAAAGCTGGGGGCCATCGGTTTCCCGTCCGGTTTTCTTAACTTCTTTTCCGACTATCTGCGCAATCGCAAGCAGTTTGTAAGATATAACTGTGTCGAGTCCAAGCCTTACAAATTTACAATACACGCTCAGGTGTAAGTCAGGGATCCGTGTTAGGGCCGCCTCTGTTCCTGATCATGATCAAAGACCTCGTTACTAATGTTAAGTTTGCCAAATACCTGCTATATGCTGACGACCTTAAGTTAGTGGCACAAATCTGAACTGACGCGGATTGCAAATTCCTATAAAAGGATATCGATGCCATCTGTGAGTGGATCTTGGTAAACAAGCTATGTTTTAAAACAAGCAAGTGCTACGTCATGACATACGGTAGACGGTTGCGACCAATCCGGTACGGACAAACGGTTGAGACTTCAATTTGGGTGGTGAAGTAATTACTCGTGTCACCAACATAAAGGACTTGGGAGTGACTTTCGACCGCTGTCTGACTTTTAGAGATCACTCCTACCCTTGCGAAGGAATGTTTCAGACCCTTGGAATTTGTTTTGCGAAATGCTCGTGACTTTCGCAATGCAAATGTTATTACTGTTGTACACCACTCTGGCTTGAAGCAAACTCGAATCCAGTGCCTGCTTTTGGCACCCCTATACCGCGACCCAAACACTGATACTAAAAAAGGTACAGAATACTTTCCCAAGATGCCTTATCCTAAGGTTATACCATTTCTTTCCCTACATGTACCCTATCAACTATATTTTAGGGACGTTGGGGTTTAACCCGTTAGAGGTGTGAAGAAGCTTTGATCAGCTCACGGTAGCCCGTAAGACTTTACGGGGACGTGTCGACTGCCCAGAGCTCCATTGCCTGTTCTGTCGATTATTTGTGCCCGACAAATACAACGGACACCGTCAGACCCGCCCGCAATATCTGTTTGCGCGACTGCCATCCAAAACTGCCTGAGCCGCTGTCCCCAGTCTCTCGTACTCTAAAGATACTAAATGCCCTTCTGACTGCCAACCCTGAATGTGATGTGTTGCGGATGAATGGAGTAAAATTATGCGTATATGTCTGGTGTTCTGTGACAGAAAGTATGCAAGGGAGTCCACCATTCCATGTTAGTTTTAAATCAAATTATACACAAAATAATTATTGTCAACGTAATCATTGTTTCTATGTCAATTACTGTCATTGGTGTTGTACCGATTTAATTAACTATAAATGAAAAACTAAGCACAAGACCTCATAATGGTATCCTCTTACCATTGCATGCGTATGTAGGTACCTATATAAAACCAGAACATACCCTATATAACCCTGCCTCCTCCATGTTTCACATCCACGGCTGTCTTCGTTTCAGCTCAAATAGTAGGGTGTCCTATTTTTCTTTTCAGAAGCAATCGGTGTTGGACCTACTACCACTTCTACTTGCTGACTCTGTACGTGTAGTGCAAGCTATCAGTCAGGGTCAGTTCCTACCAACAGACTTCCACATCTCCGCTAGGTCATCACACATTCAGCTTGCTAGCATTGTTTGAAGACTTCAAGTTCGGCGATGAAGAAACACACAAATATTTCGTGAACTGATTGCCTGCTGTATGCAAGGAATGTGCTCTGTACTTGAACATGAGAAGTCGTATTGAAAAAATCTATTAATTTCCTAGGTATTAACAAGGGGTAATTGCGTGTGTGCTCTGAAAAAACATAGATTTAGATTTATCAATTTACATAGAGCATTAGCGGTGATCAGCACGCTAATCTTGCTTATCGGTATTTAAGCGATAATCATAAAAGTTCAATCTTCTGAAAAGAATCGACGTCATTATTTGAGTACAACAGACTAAGCAGGAGCACTGCTACTAAATAAAACTCTTCAGAACTTGCATAAAATTGCGATCGCACTCTTAAAACACCTGCCATAACATACAACTTCCCACATAAAGTTAATTGGTTTCGATCAAGGGATTCAGGAAGGTCACGTCAAAGACAATAAGAACTTCATTTAACCAGAAGAAGCGCCTGTATTTTATGAAACTATACAGATCTGGAAGAGACAATGTAAAGTGATTGTTTGAGTAGTGGAATAAAATGCTATAATCATGTAGGCAAGTATGATGAATGTAGATATAGAGAAAACTGTTAAAAGTATTTAGGTCTCTAAAATCACATGCTTATATACGTATTTCAAACTTCAACCTAAACATGGCCTAAATTAATATACCTACAAACTAATTCAACAATTCATTTACATGCCGTTAACAAATATTTCACCAAGATTTAAATGTACACTAGCACAGTCAAACCACTCCGATGTCCCGCGTGAGGGGTGCAAGTGCCGCTCACGTGCACTGCTACAAGCACACGATGCGCTCGGTGAAGGCGCCGACGATGGTCATGTCGCCGGCGAGCGCGGCGCGCATGACCTGCGGCGCCACGCTGTCCCGCACACGCAGCGTGAACTCGCGGCGCGTCGGCGGCGGCAGCCCACCCCCGGCCGCGTTCAGTATCCTCGTGCGCCCGGCCACGTCCAGTGGCTTGCCCTCCTCGCTAGTCCCAAGAACCATTCGAACACATAGGGCCCTACAGGCTTCTCTTTCAGCGTCGTGAAGCTCTCGAGCTGCTATTTCAAATGTCCTTCGAATATCAACACCACCGAGCGATGAACTCCCGTAAGGCACACCCTCTTCATGTGCCTTCACTGCTCCAGCTCGTAGAATAGCCGGCAGCAGAAGTTCAACAGCAGAACTGACGGTTCGTGACCGTAGAAAATGTAACACCTGCTCGGCTTCGCGAGTCTCGTCGAACAATCTCCGCTGGCGGGCTGCCGGCACCGGGCGCGCTACGCTCCACGCCTCTGCCCAAGCGTTACCTGGCAACAACATGCGATCCCCTAACGCGCCGCCGCCGTCTGGCTTCCAGTCCCGCGGCGAGTACCAGCGCACGAAGTCGCACAGCTCTGCGCCGGGGTTGGCCGCTTTAAACGCCTCCATATCAGACAGAAGCGATGCACTCATCATTCTCGCTCGGAGCTCGGACGCTTTAGCATCGTCTCCGAGTCGCACCATTAGTTCCGCGTCCTCTTCTAACTGATCTTCAGTTTTTGGTGCAGGATCCTACATTCCAAAGAGAAATTATGCAAACGTCAGTCGTGAATATTACATTTAATTACGGATTCATAGTAATAAAATTTTAATAAATATCAATCAACAGTTATAATATCGACCAGTTTTGATAACTTTCTACTTTATAACCTCATTGGCAAAACATACAGTTTAGGATATGTAAGAAGTATATATAATACACACCTGTGTTCGGGGAATATACAGGGGCGCCCCATTCTTCATGATAGCATCACCAAATAATCGACTCAGTCGGCCAACTGGTCTGTCCCAAGGCAGTTGTTCTTCATTTTCTCCCTCAGAGCAATCGAAAAATTCGTCGTCCGAAGAGTTGCCGGTGAGACTGACGGTGCCTTCTAGAGCGCGTTTGATGCAACAGTTGAGGAGTTGCAGCTTTTGGTGAAGTAAGCAAGTGCGAGCGTTCGGTGCACCTTCCGCAACTCTGTGGACAAAGAAACGACACAATATTAAGCTTTTGACCGCCACAGTCATGTATAGATGACAGAGCAAAATGTGCCCAGCACGCCACGGTTACGACTACATAACCGATTTTAAGGAATAATTCGTGGCTTGGGGCCGAGGGCACGTATTTGCTTTTTTGACGTGGCGGTCAATAGATTAACCTGCTTCAGTGATGCAAAACTGATCTCTTTTTATCACCTGCTGTAATTAAATCAAAACATGAATGGTAGAAAAATCCGTACGCGATACCCGAGATTCATGCACGACGCCAAATCCATAGTTTAGATGCTTTATAATTTTTGTAACTCAATTTCACATGAAGTTATTGAAATTTGATTACAACTAGGTACGTAGCAGCGTTCTGAATTAGGTCCTCGACGTGAAAGTAAGGCAGGTATGTTTTATTTGTTTACCTGTAGAATATTAGACCCATTCGCCAACTAAATTGCTCTATCAATCAAGAACATATCGAATAGTGAATACCTACTGAAATTCAGTACAGGAAATACTAAATATTTAGGTTGGCTGTGACATCAATGGTCGGAAACAACATCGGGTCAAAGGTTAACGTGTTACTATTAAGGATTTCTCATAAGAGTTATTTTATTATCAATGAAATAACTCATAATTATGGCAGGATTTTTGCTGTGGAACGGTAAATTTGTTTTTAACAGAACCTATGGCAAATAAGCGAGGTTCCTGTAATAATTAAAGAAACAAGTTAACGTTAATTTTAGAAACATAAAACCGGCCATGTGCGTGTCGGACCACGCACAATGAAGGGTTCCGTAGTTGGGATGAATTTATCCCAAAAACAAACTTAACATTGTAGTTGAAAAGCATGTAAACATTGCACTGCAAACATTTGCAGTTGGATTGTATGGGGACAATCCAACTGCAAATGTTTGTATGCACAATATTGAGAGATTTACCAACTTATTTTAACAACAAAGATGTCTTATAGGTTTTCCTGTAACCTATATGTAAAGATATTTTTTTTTATTTTTGGAGTTAAGGGGAGATCGGTCAATTTTAATTTTCTTAAATAAGTAACTTTAAAAATATTTATTTTAAAATTATAAAAAAATGAAACCCTCACAACAAGCCCTTTCATTTGATTTGTCAAACGGTATATGGTATGGTATAGTTCGCAAAACTTTTGTTTTAAATTTTCTCATTTTCCCCCCAAAAGTGACCCTCATATTAAAAATTCATTTATTTACGTTACACGTCCGTGTTTGGGTCACAGAAATTCATGTGTGTACCAAATTTCAACCTAATAGGTCTAGTAGATTCGAAGCAAATCGGCTGTGACAGACGGACGGACAGACAGACAGACACACGAGTGATCCTATAAGGGTGTCGTTTTTTCCGTTTCAGGTACCTACGGAACCCTAAAATCGTAAATGAACCCCGCGCCGGCCGTACGTTTCAACTTTGTTCGCCTCCACGAATCATTAAATTATCACATTCAAAGTTCCTGGTAAAACAAACGAGCGGAATTAGTTGGCGAATGATGTCAGATTATCACTATCTAATTAATCTAGGTTATCATGATATTAACTTATCAAAAAGCTAGCCTTAAGGATTTTATGCGTCGACAATAAAAGCTCCTACATACTGGCGCGACTTGTCGCGCGACGCGTCGCGACACAAAGACACCGCGTGTAGCGCTACACGCGGTGTCTTTGTGTCGCGTCGCGTCGCGCGACAAGTCGCGCCAGTATGTAGGAGCCTTAAAGCTTTCACCAGTTCCCCGTAGTCGTTCATAAATAAAAGTCTTTTTTTAAATTCATAGACAACGATTGTCACGTCCCTATGCCAACATGTTTCAACTTTCACTTTAAACGCAATTTTAAATAGACAAATATACTCAAAAAGAAAGCAAAATATGAATCATTTGAGATACTGAACGTTTCCGCGTAACACACGGAACATGTATTTTCTCTTTCGTGTATGTAAATCCTTAAGTGTCGCGCAACCACAGCACAATTGACGCTATATTGTTACGAGCACCGGCGAGCGCACCTGCGGGCTATCCGTCGGAAACAGAACGATTTGGTCTCGATTTGTGTGCCACGACCCAGAATCAACGGGAACTGAACTAAACGCGCGAACGCTCTCGGAACCGTTATCACATTGAATTACAAATGTGTTGCCGTGTGGCGGCCAGAAGACGAGCGCCGGTGAGGCCGCGGCTCTAAGATGCTCGACGTGTAATCGGTCGGTGAACCGTTTGTTTACCGGAGCCGGTGCGCCAGCGCCAGCAGCCACTAGGTGTAGGTCAGGAAGCGCTGGTGGGGGCCTCGCGCCGCCAGCAGTCCGACGCCGACGACAGCCGCGCGCGCATCCACCGCGCAGACATGGACCCGCACTGGTCAATCTGTGAATAACCGGTTGCTAACACCGAAAGTGAGAGAGTTCCCATTATTGTGATCTAAGGATGAAACCCACCGGTGATTTATAAAACAAATTAAAGAAGAAAAACACAGTGACAGTGCTTGAACCAAGTGCAATCAGCTTCTATCAATCATAGGATTATTTTCCAGGTCATCAAGATTTTTCCACAAAATGGTAAGTTTAGTTTACAAGATTTGTATAAGCAAGAATTTACTATCGATAGGCGGTGTGTAAAGCGTGACAGAAAATTGTCTCGTCACGTACGTTGACCCACTTGTAATGGTTCAAGCGTACGTACAGTACCGGCACGAACAAGATGTACCTTACGTACGGTTATCAACAACTCACAAATTAATTAAATGGTAATTATGTACTTACACTGTTAGAACATAAAACTAGGGTAGTGCGCCGGATCAGAAAATGTACCTCTAAGATGGAGATACACAACTTCAACAAATCTAACGGAGTATGTATTTGTTATTGGTCTTAAATCTCATTTATATGAATCATTTATTATTATAGTGCTTTCTATGGTAATAATGTGCTTATGATACGAGGGCGGCACTGAAAATTTCGGGAATCAAGGAAGTGACACAACATTACTATTTAAAAATGTATATATTGCTTTTCGAAGTATTCTCCGCGAAATTTGACACATTTTTCCATACGATGGAACCAATCATTGAAGCAACCATTCCATTCGGAAGTTGGGGTCTCCAAACTGGCCGTTTTGTAGGCGTCCACAGCTTCTTCAGGTGATGAAAATCTCTGTCCACGCAATTTATTCTTTATTTTAGGGAAAGTATAGAAATCATTAGGGCTTAGGTCGGGGCTGTACGGCGGATGGTCTAATAATTCTATGTTTTCTTGCTATAAAAACTCTTTTGCTCTGTGCGCGGTGTGAGAACTCGCATTGTCGTGATGGAGGATGATGCGGCGGTTGCAGTTCTCTTTACGGAGTTCAGAAACGACCTGTGGCAAACAAATGCTAGCATACCATTCTGCATTAACCGTTATTTGTCCCTCAAGAGGAATAGTCGTAACATGGCCGGTTTTGGAGACAAACGTGGCCACCAATTTTTTTGCAACACACGGAGTGTTGTAAAAAAATTGGTGTGTGAACGAACAATTTTTGTTGGCTTTAACTCATTTTCGAACACCCAAACTCGTGACTGGTTTTTTGTTTCGGGTTCATACGCGTATATCCAGGATTCGTCACCGGATACAATTTTGTATACAGCATTTGAGGATCCTGCGTGGAATCTTTCAATAACAACTTATTGAAGTCCTCAGCTGTACCTACACAGGCTTCTCCCGAAAACCAGGTATTAATAATATTCCATCGGCACATGGACACACACGGCACATGGCACAGCGGATTGCGGGCTGATGCGAAGAGACTTTGATGACCATATAAATATACGTGTGCATAGCATGCAATGCATGTATGTTTGTATGTATGTATGTCATCATAATGAGTTTCGCGAGACGCATCGTGACACTCACAGACACACGTGTGACTATGTCAATCGCGTACTTTCTCTAATACGTAGATTTTGATATTTCTGAAACTCAGTGTGACATAGCGTTAACAACTCTTTCCAAAGAATCGTTTCCTTTTATAAATGCGATTTCGATGAGAAATCGTTGGTTCGTAGCACTCAGTTGAGCTCGTCTGGCTGTTTGTTGACTTGACAAAGTTTTCTTATGTGCCGGCTTAATAGTTTATTTGTAGAGGCGGCGACGGTGGGGCGATCACCCTGTGGCGACAGGGAGGCCCATTGCCCCAGCGCTCAGCTCTGGGACGCTCGATCTAAGTCAGTTCCGGACTTTCGACTTCGTTAATAGCCACCCTGTTTACTTTTACCTATCTAACCGTGATGTTTTTCTTCTGAGAGAAATCAAATAAAACACCTTCGATCTTTCTTTATAATATGAAGATTTGAACCCGACGTGCCGCGATCGTGACCAACAAAAGATGATTAGACTCGCTTACACTCAAACTCCATTCTTCATTATTCATGTAACCGAAAGTTTTCTTATCAGGTCAGACAAATACTAACATAAATAAACGTGAAATTGGAAGCATTGTTGATGTTATTGACAGCAATGACTTGCA
The DNA here is from genome assembly GCA_905333075.3 of Atethmia centrago. NCBI lineage: Eukaryota > Metazoa > Arthropoda > Insecta > Lepidoptera > Noctuidae > Atethmia > Atethmia centrago. The sequence goes on from HG995375.1 coordinate 8,510,369, forward strand.
TTAGTATAACATTGTAATTTATAACAAAATAGATACTATCTTTTGCCCGCGGCTTCGCCCGCGTAGATGTCGGAAAATATCTCACGAGAACGTACTACCGTGATTAAAATTACCCTATGTGTTAATACAGGTAAACAATGTAATAATCTCTAACTTTACCTAAATCTATTTTTTTACGCGGCGCACCCCAGTCGGCGTGATTTTTCCTACATCTTCAACAATAATTGTTATATTTCAGTCAATTTACACAAAACCGTAATGAATTATACACCTAAACTTTCCTCATGAATCACTCCGTCAATTGGTGAAACCCGTATTTAAATCCGTTCGGTAGTTTTTGAGTTTATCGCGTTCAGACAGGCAGACTTTGTTTTATTATATGGTTGTTTGATTTATTGCTTTGTTTTATTGTGTTTTAGATATTACGCGACGTTGTTTCATAAACATACGCATATAAAGCGGAAGAATAAAATTGTTTGTTAATTACTTGTAAATAAACCTATGAATACGTATTGATTATGAGAGAAAATTAAACAAAAAACTAATCGCATGAGCGGCTTCGGTCTATTGTCATAATCTGTTGTCGCCCACCGCCTACACCTCCGTGTGTCTGTCTGAGATATAATCATATAACATTATCAATATATGACTACAGGGGAATTGAATACCTAGATATTACGAAGGTGGGAAAGCGCGTATTCTGTTTTCTCTTCATTTACGAGTCATATTTATTTTATATTTACGATCACGCTGCATTCTTTAATTTAAAACGTAAGGTAATACTGCATGATCTTCTTTGCTTATAGATGCCACTTTATGAATTTTTAAAGTGTCCTACAAAGCCTTTGCCCCACTTTTGACTGAAAGTGGGGCAAAGGCTTTGTAGGACACTTGGCGACTGCCAGGATAAAAGCACCCATTATTAGGTAGGTTTTTACTAAAGAGTCCTGTCAGAATAGGTAGCCTTCCATAAAACCTTTGTCTAAAATGTAGTTCTTATATCAAACTTTTCCAACAAGGACATATAACTACTGACTCCAACAGAGACTCGCAAAAACTACTAGAGCGATAGCTGTCTGTGAGACAATTATTTTCAGTGATGTTAGTTTCAAAGTTGAACTATAAATTCTGGAAGGCTATGATTCCGATCAGTAAATTGTAACAAGCGGCAGAGTACATGCATTCCCTGCACCCGGAGCTTGCGCAGTTTCCACCGGCGAATGGTGTTATCGTGAAATTCCGTAGCCAATTAATTCACGTAGCTCGCATTGTGCTTCGGGAACACCCTTTAATTGCATTATAAAATCGACGGCCCGACGTAACAGATGCCCCAAGTTATTAATTATCAAACTTGTGTTTAGTAAACACTCACACGTTTTTATTTTATTGAATGTTATTTTGGGCGCCGTATTTATTACTTTCTTCGTAAATCTAAAATAACCGGCGAGTTTAAAGCTTTTATTTATAGCGTACGGAGTAGACGTCCCACGGGTGCTATGGTCGAGGTTCTTTTCACGGTCCACGCCTTCCCCGTCATGTATGCATTCCTCTCGCGCCACATTGTAGGGCTTTAGGCGCAAAATTGAGTGCTTCCATTAAATCTTCTAGTTACGCAGAAAAATAACACAGGTTTATACATATTATTGAAGTGCTGTAAACTAGCTTCGCGCACTGCGCAGTTCATATTACAATGCGGATAAAGTCGAAACCAGAATGACAAACGCTTTACTAAAGTTGATCTGCAGTCAATAATAGTCAAGTTGCTCTGCTACGATAGAAATAGACGTGAGAAATATAGACTTTGGGTGCAGTCACACTCGGCCATAACTGCACTTCTAAGAAAAAGTGTTGTATGCATAGCTCCATTAATAAACAATAAAATTCCGAATGACATTAAGCATTTGATTTTAAATTTATTTAAGAAAACACTTAAAAAGCTGCTTAGTGATAAGTGCTACTATAACAATGTTGATTTTTTAAATGATAAATTTTGAATTTTATTATATATTGACATATTTTGTTTGTAATTAATATTTGACTACATTTTGTACTGACTCTGATTGTATATTGAATTATTGACTATATTTTGCACTGACTCTAATTTAATATATGAAACTGACATTAATTCATTTATAATTGCTAATTTAATTAATAACATATAAACATTTTGTACGCCGAGTGAGGCAAAACATGTTAAAATTATGTTTCCATCTATATGTGCATATTCATGTATCATGTTACACATGTTTGAACAAATAAATTTATCTTTATCTTTACGTTATCCAACGCCAAATGACATTGAGTAACCTTGAGCATAATAGCACCTAAACACGAATTTTGTTTTTACGATAGTTTTCGCCCAAGATCAAAGAGTGGACAAAAAGCCTATGGCGAAGAGGTTGAGACAATAGTCGGAGTAACTGTGTCGCAGGTTGGTTGTCGACGCACGTCCGTGGGAGGCGCGGAGTACTTGCGCCTTGATTGTCTACAGACGTACGAGTCGCTGCACTTACACGTTATTGCTTGCAAACAAGCTATTCATTCATGACCTGTATAGAAATTAAAAGAGATAAAAGTAATTTAAAAAAATGTCTCGTAACACCTTCGTTTTGGCGAAAACGAATCTTTACAATTTGATAGATTTATAAATATGATAATCATTTGTGTGGTTACGCTTGAAAACCATTATGGCTTATCTGTAATATTTAACACATCATTATTTTTTTACCAAAGAGTTAAACCCTATACCTTTTAATTTACCCTGCATGGCACCAAGAGTATGAGCATTCTTGACGTTCAAGACGAAGAAAACTTAATCAGTTATATGTTGCTTTAGTAATTTGATACATTGTTATAAAAATTATAATATATTCATTCATTCAATTAATCATAAGATTAATGAGAGAAAGTTGTGCCATATCTGCCACATAATTAAAGTAAACTTAGAAGCCAGTTAGATATTAAAGCTATAACATTACATTTTAGTAGTCTACATTAAAATTGAACAAAGTTACGTACACATCAATGCTGTAAGAATTCGTGAAATAGCAATAAATTAAATACAAATAATAACTAATGATTAGATTCTACTCGAGAGGAGAGAGATTATAGAAGTTTTAATGAAAGTATCATTATTGTCCAAAGGATTTCATTCGGAATGAAATGACGAATGAGTATGCTGCAACTATAAATTGAGTTGTTAATGTTTAATTAGAAGCAGTGATCATATAACTGCGAGAAATAGTTAAAATCTAATCATGAAGTATGCAAATAGCAACCTAAAAAGCTTGTGAATTTGACCAGATGATGACATACGCTACTAATTTTCATATGAATATTTAACACAACCAGCGGATCTTTCGTTGCGTTCTAAACAAACGTATTTTCTAGTATACACCTAGATCAAACTTTGATTTCTAAAGACTCCTTGTAACGACCCTTCAGTACAAAACATACTCGTGTTTGTCAGATTATTCGTGATAGCGATTTCCCAATACACAGCCAGCTATGTCTATGTATGTGCCATTTATGTTGCGATCATCGTATACAACCTACGTGGTGTGTCTGTCACCGTATAATTATGAACATCGTTAGTTTATCGATATTATATGCTATCAAAAAATTGTGAACTGCCACAAACAATTCACAATTTAACGCATTATTCTTCGATAGTTTATAATCTATCCATGGCAAATCGAGAAATTGTGAACTGGTATCAAACTTGCAAGCGACGAATGCACCTTGCGATGATACTAACTAGCCAAGTAACTGCGACCAACTTGGATGAAGCGCGGTTGGTCACAGATTTAATAAAATCAAAAGTCATTTATTCAACCTAGGCTGAGAATCAGCACTTTTCAAACGTCAAAATTACATGAGACAGTCCCCCAAAACGCACACCCTTCATCACTTCTTAGTGCTTTAGCTGAGAAGAAGAAGTGGTCAACAAACTCCCCAGCAGCATAGCTGTCTGTTCAGATAGAGAAAAAAATGGATTGTATACAACAGTATGCAAAACAATTTACATTACGTGCAACACAAAACATTAAATTATTAGCCATTCTAATAACCAGGGGGACTACTCTCTAAGTCCGTCAACGAAGATACGGGCCCGTCCGAAAGTAGTTGATCCGGCAAAACAAATGGCAAATTCAATTTTACGAACGGCCACAAACACATCACGTGTAGGGGCAACTGTCAAATCGTGTTGTCATTCATTCTCAGTTCGGGCTCCGAAGTAATCCTATATCCGTAGGTGATACGAAGTAAAACGCCCGTAACTCTGGTCGAAACTACAGATTTAATGCTTAGGGGGTAGGCCCCCAGGTACGGTTCAAAATTTTACGGGTGATAAAATCAGACAGATTATGAACCCTGTCGATAAGTGCAGGTTCATTTACAATTTGACGCTTTGACATTGATAGATTATAAACTACCAAAAATGAATGTGTTATATTGTAACAGTTCACAATTTTTCGATAGTTTATAATCTCGCTAGATAGATATACATAGATTTATAAACTAACGGTGCTCACAATCTTACGGTGACATGTCCACGCCCACAGGTATCTAAAGGTATCTGTGGGTACGTGTATACCTATGCGAATGTGAATATGAATTATTTATAGTTAATTAAAACGGTTTAATTAACTATAAATAATTCAAATTTTAAGGTTAACATAAATTTCATTTTGAAATATTATATATTATTAATATTTTAACAATAATTACTAAGGGACCAAAGCTACAATCCCAAAAAAAAAACTGCTGTCCCCTACATTTATGTTCGCAATACCTCATCAAAATGTAGGAATAGCAGATTTTTTTTTGGGATTACAGCTTTGGTCCCTTAGTAAAAGTTGTTAATAATGATGTATACAATGTCCCATTTCAGTTTGTCGCAAGTTTTCAATTTCAACCTGTATATAATTTAATTTAAAACTAACATGGAACAGTGGACTCCCTTGCATACTGTCTCTCACAAAACACCAGACATACGCATAACTTTACTTCATTCATCCGCAAACACATCACATTCAGGGTTGGCAGTCAAAGGGCATTTAGCATCTTTAGAGTACGACAGACTGGGGATTCGGCTCTGGCTGACAGTTTTGGATGGTATTTGCGCAATCAGATTGTGCCGGCGGCTCTAACGGTGTCCGATGTATTTTTCGGGCACAAATAATCGGCAGAAAAGGCAGTGGAGCTCTTGGCAGTCCATACGTCCCCGTAAGGTCTTAAATGCTAAGGTGAGCTGACCAAGGCCTCTTCTCACCTCCAAGGCCTCTTCTCACCTCCAACGAGTTAAAGCCAGCGAGATGATGGCATCTGTGGCTTTGAGGTGCAGCACAGACAGAGAGATGCTCTTTGACATTTATAAATTAGATACACAATCTACTTTTTCATAGTGTCCGTGGTTTCATTCCTAGAGGAAATACAGCCGAAATTATATTCACATTTATTTAATTAGATATAACCAAACCTTTTTTAAAAACAATCTTGTATAATATCCGCTCGCTTTTGCCTGACTAACCTCTACCTCATTGATCAATTCACAAATAGTGAATGAAATAACTATTATTCAAATAAATGTAGTTTAATCAACAGTATTACAAAAGTAAACTGAGCCGATGTTCATCTTTGAATGGCATGACATATGAACCCGGAGTGCACGCCGCACTCCACATGCCAGCGCGGTCACTGTCGGATTGCATAGAAAAGAAAGAGAAGCGCGATGACACAACGCTGGTAATTTATTGCAAAATATGAAGCAATTATCTATTTACAAAAATCTATTGATTGGATAAAAAAAATAAAACACTATTATGCTAACATGTTGCTTGTAGTATATATGACAAAAAATCTGAATGATTGCATATATAAACAGTACGGTTTTTAATATGTAGATAAAATATTTTTTTAGAGGTATCTTCGTGTTTTCTTTTCTATCGTACCAAATTAGTTGTATTATGTTTTCAACACACTATCTACCTAGCATATATCCTGAAGAATGTCATATATTTTTCTAATTTTGTTTACTGCAGTGGATCATATACTTTTAGGCATTATACAACTTACATGCGTTTAAGGTCCTGTAGTCCCCTTAAACCCGATTAGTTAGTCTTTGCCGCTTCGACAGCTAACCGAATAACGACTATAAACAGAATATCTATTCGCAGCGCGTCCAATTTGTTGGTTGTTGTCGTCTGACTGGTCGGTGAGAGCCTGACGGTAATAATAATGATGTTGGTGGATTATTAGTAGGCAGGTACGCACTGAGTTAATTCAACAGTTTAAAACGTGGTGCTACTGTAACACCTGTCATAACAATCGGAAATCATTGTGTAATATTTATCTTATACGTTAATTTGAAATATATTCAGTATCTTAGTATGTTTTTAGTATTATATATATTATAATTTAGTATGATGTCACATATTGTTTGTGTTTTGCTAACATAGTTGTAAGTATTTTGTTACTAACACTGAGTCTTTTTAGGGTTCCGTACCCAAAAGGTAAAACCGGACCCTATTACTAAGACTCCGCTGTCTGTCTGTCCCTCTATCCGTCTGTGACCAGGCTGTATCTCATGAACCGTAATAGTTAGATAGTTGAAATTTTCACAGGTAATATATTTCTGTTGCCGCTATAACAACACTAATACTAAAAAACAGAATAAAATAAATATTAAAGGGGGCTCCCATACAACCAACATGATTTTTTTGCCGTTTTTATAGATAATGGTACGGAACCCTTCGTGCTCGAGTCCGAATCGCACTTAATCGGTTTTTTTTTGGGTGGAAAATTATCAAAGAACCTCCCGCTCTGGGCGGAGCGGGAGGGTGTTTAGACTCTTACTGAAAAACCCACCCGTGTTCCTTCCGTTGCCTGTGCTGCCAGGGCCCTCGGTATCCCTTTCGGAATTTCGCACGACCCCAGCAGGAACACTTTGAGTCTTGTTACTTGAATTAAATGAATTAATATTATTATTAAATGTTAATTTCAAATACAAACAATTTCATTGAATAGCATCAGCTAAAATCTAAAGAGCTTTTCTGCACGTCCAAAAAATGCTCCGTTTATTTTTCACAAAACCAGATATATGCCCAAATTGAATTGTAGAAATGAAATTAGCCGGTTTCATGTGTGATATAAAATTCACTTTATAAATGATGGAAGAAGAATCAGAGCTGCAATAAGGACGTCCTTTCACATACTGTTTTAAAGCAATGGGTTCTAAAGAGGTATAGAGTCGTATCGTAGTGCTAAGTTCTATGAAGCAAAGGAGATTAAGAGAAGAGAAAGAAGCACAGGCTGCCCCTAGCTAGACTATAGAATGCAACCTGCTACGCTCCTTACATACTCCTTTTGCTTCGTTTACGTTCATACATCTTGTCATACACGCTCGCCGGTTGCGAGTACTATGCACCTGACCTTTTTGAAGAACTTCATTAATGAGGTCACTATAAATATGTCTTTCTGGGGCATTCCCGGCATTTCCACTCACATCTGCCTTGTAAATACCTTTTGTTAGTCGCCTTTCATTCATCCTCTCAACATGACCAAATCATCTAAGCGTACTTTAACCCTCTCCCTCAACTCTCTCTCTCTCTCTCTCTATTATTAAAAATAATTGTGTTTAACCCCTAGAAGAATTCAGCAATATCGTAACAAACTTGATTGATTGATAGATTTATTATTTACTAGCTTCAGCCCGCGACTTCGTCCGCCCGCGCTATAACTTCGTTTTCGCTTAGCATTCTTTCTGACTTTTTTTCTTCTTTTTGCTCGGCTCCCAAGGGTCGTAGCGTGATGTTAAATAGCTTTTAACCTTTCTCAAGAATTGGGCTATAAAATGCAATAAGAACCTTTCAAATCCGACTGGCAGTTCCAAAGATCAACGCGCATGATCTTTCGATTTTACCCGTGTTTTGATTGACTAATTTGAACAAAAACGATTATGATGAATACTTTAAACATGTAGTACATTGGTTTTGGTAAAAAAGCACTATCTCCTTAAATATATTTTTTATTTTCTTTGTTCTTTGCACCTGTTTTGGTTCTTAGCGCTACTTTTATGATTAATTATTATTGAATATATTATATAGATAATTTTAATATGTTTTATGTATGTTATGTATTTATTGTATTTATGTGAATGGTACCCCAAAGACTACCTGCAGTATTGTCTCTCCTTTCCCCCCTAATCCATCCAAAGGTTGTCTTTAAAAGATCGCTTTTAGCGATAAGACCGCCCATTGTGTCACCCTATGTAAAATTTCTACATTTATAGCTGTAATTTTTATGGTGTACATATTAAACAGTATTCTATCTATCATTAATCATTTTCGCAACGTACGCTAGATACCTAGTGACTTTTATAGGCAATTTTTTTATACCTTGGGTTACGTTATTGTAATTTTCGTAGTGATCTCTAATTTAAAAAAACATTAAATACGGGCTATGTTACTTCTTGATAGTTTAAATTTCAATTGGTGAAAAAATTGTTAAAATCGGTCCAGTAGTTTCGGAATTTATTCGGTACAAACAAACAAACAAACAAAAAAATCATTCCTCTTTATATTATTAGTATAGATTCAGCTTTTATTCGTACTGGAGCAAAACGGATACTATTAACCTATGTACTCGTATTAGGCCTCAAATAGATTTTCATTTGCGTTAGCATATACATGTTTTACATCGTCGAGTGAAACTGCGAGCCACAGTGATTGATTTTAGCTGATCTATTCTTAACTACAGCTTGATCGAATCGTGCGACAATTATAGTAAAAACAGCATGCGTTTCGTGTTAACGCGATATCTCTTAATTGGTAGCAACTGGCTACTGTATATTTCTCTCAGTGGCACTGCCAAGGTTCAGCGACCCCGGACAGGTGCAATATTCATCTAAGTCACGGTTGACGTCACAGCGAGGCGTGAAGATGGATTGGCTACCATCGGAGCATAAGCGACGGTTGATCTAAAGCACGGATTCCCAAAGTGGTCGATGTCGACCCCTTAGGGTCGAAATCGGTTTCCCGACATAAACGGATACTGATTTTGGGGGTCGACGAGGTCTAAAAATCGACCCTTATTAATTAACACAAGTTCTTATTTGAAACTTTAAAGATACTGTATAAGTTGTTTTACGTGTACCAACTTGTTATTAGAATGACTAATATTTTATTAGGAAGTATAATTGATATACTTTTAAAAAACTCAACAAGTCGATAAGCGTGCACAAGCTCGTACAAGATGAATAATTTTGGCTACGTCTGAGGTATCATTTCATTTTGGAAAAGGGGTCTCTTGCCCAAAATAGTTTGGGAAACCCTGACGTAAAGTGATCGCAGGACGTCGGCCCGTACATCAGGCATGCCACGCACCGGAGAATGCGACAAATAACGAGTAGTCGATTGAATTATTACATTTTCTTTCTAAAATACCTTTTTATTTAAGGTAGGTATTTGCTCATGCTCGTGAGAGTAATTTCATTTAAAGTTTCGGTTTTATACACAGGGTCGAATTGCACTCACGATATACGGGGTCAAACTAAATTAGCTTGTACAAATCGATTCTGCGCCGCAGTTCAGGTCCGGATCGCGCAAGACTTTTGGCGTTCGGAACCAGAGAGGCCGGTCATTGGCTACATGCCCATCCTTTTCCATATACCGGTACCTTCCTGGATCCGACCTCGCTTCTGGCGACTGGTCTGCGGCTTGGGGTCGCGGTATGCACTCCACACACATGCCCTTGTGGCACGGACGTGGACAGACCGTGTCACCACGGAATTTGTTGTCAAAAAAGTGCAGGCCGCTTTTCAAGACATGCGACACTTAATGACATAATCCGCCGGTCTTTTGCCGGCATCAATGTGCCTGCTCTTCTTGAGCCGACTGGCATTGTCAGAGATGACGGCAAAAGACCTGATGGTGTGTCTTTAGTTCCGTGGAGTTTGGAACGGATGCTTTGGGAAGCTACCTGTGTAGACACACTGGCACCGTCCCACCTCCAACGGACTACTTCTAAAGCGGGTGCAGCGGCAGAAAATGCCAAAAATCTAAAACTTTTTAAATATAGAGGCCTTGGCAGAGAGTACAACTTCGCGTCAACAACAGCGTCGAGACCCTCGGTCCGTGGGGTCCCAGTGCGCATAAATTATTTACGGAAATCGCGAAACGTCTAGTTGATGTAACTGGTGACCGAAAAGCTGGCGGCTTTCTCGCGCAACGCAACAGTATCGCAATTCAGCGAGGAAATGCCACCGGCATCGTCGGTACAATGCCTCGAGGACCTTTTTTAGGTTTAACTTAGTTTTAATTTAATTAAGTTAATGTTAATAAACATCTTGTAATTTGGTTATGTAAATAAATGAATTTTTAATTAGCTAGCGAAACTCCGCAGAAATGATGGGTATTGATATTTAAACAGGATAAAATAAAATAAAAAAGATATATTGTTTTTTTTGGGGGTCAATGACCGTTTGTAGCTATGTTACTTGAGGTATAAGTTGAGAAAATCAGTTTTCTTTTTGGTTTTACTGTGTTTAGATATCGATACCCATCACGTCTGTGAAGTTTACACAAAAAAAGGTTTATTTAAACTGACATTTCCAGTGACTACACTACCTTATTTTTTTTTTGGGTGGTTAATTATCAAAAAACTTCTCCCGCTCTGTGCGGAGCGGTCTGACACACCCTTTTTGTTTTTAGGGTGGGAAATCATCAAATAACTTCTCCCGCTCTGGGCGGAGCGGGAGGGTGTGTCAGACTCTTACTGACTAAAACCCACCCGTATTCCTTCCTGTTGCCTGTGTTGCGGGGGCCTCGGTGACCCATAAGTACCTTCCCGCGACCCCGGCAGGCATCGGCCCTATGACACACCCTGTGACTCTTATTGACTAACACCCACCCATGTTCCTTCCGTTGCCTGTGTTGCCAGGGACCTCGGTATCCCTTTCGGACTTTCCCGCGACCAGTGACTACACTGCGGTCGATAACCCCAAAAAGAACTCATCAAATTAATTTCTTATTTGTTTTATCGTGATAAGATATCGATACCCATCACGTCTGCGGAGTTTCGCTAAATAATTAAATCTGACCCGTATAACTTCATAATCTTCATATATCTATCATTCCATCTCAACAACTTACAATATTACCTGCCGAAAATAGACTGGTCTCATATCATCCATGGTTTACATTAACGACGCTGTTTTCACTTAAAAGTTTCACTCTAATTGACCGTGAGTATGTAGTTAGAAAATCCAAAGGTAAAAGTAGTATAATAGTCAAATTGTAGGGTCGTTAATGACACGTGCAGAGTGCACCCAACCGTGGCATGTAGGTCTTATTTATCGTAGATGTGATCGAGCAGGGAGTTGGTCTCGCGTGGCTCAGCATTGCGGGCACTCGCCACCACTTGGCACCTCTGCCGCCGCGCGGTCCTCGTGCCGCGTGGCTACCGGCTGTCGGCAATATCTGCGAATCTCCACATCCGATCGTTAACGCCTCACTGCGTTCCAGTTTTTGCGCTCGATACACGGAACATTTATTTAACACTAGGATTTCACTTGCTTGAAATTCAAATAAACAAATAGGTCGGAAATACGACGAATGAATAATTTAAATCCAAAAGACAATATTTTTCAATTTTCAACAAATATATTTCAGGTAAGCAAGGAAATTGCTCAGCGAAGACAAGTAATTTCGATGCATATTGCCTTTTCCGCAAACATTCGTCGCAAAATTTTAAAGGCACAAAGTTTTTCTCACTACTAAACATATACCTTACATACCTATCGTTTGCTGCATCCGATTATTTACGAAGCAGGCATGTTACTAAATACTATACAATCTTTCACCGGCAAAAACAAGAATGCGTAAAATTCGTATCGCAGCTGAACTGTAACAACTATTTTACAGCGAAGCTATTCGTACTCATACATACATTAATTCACGCCTTCTTCCCATGGGGGTAGGCAGAAACTATAAAGTTAAGCAAGCTATTCGTAATGGGGTAATAACGGAAATCTCAAAGTAGATAGTGCCCTAAAGTCCATAGATTGTATCGTAGACAGCGATAAGGAAAAGGATAAGCCGTAAGGCACCGGAAAACTAAAACGGTAATAATTTAAACAATTATAAAACGTTACTTCTTTTTAAGTTACAAAATCATAAATTGGAGTAGGGAAGTTACTTCAGCGCACCGAACATCCGCAGCACAAACGCCACAAACCCACGCGTCGCTTCCCGCCAAAACGGCATTACGCTCCGCCATTATCCGCGAGCTCTCTAGGATCGCAGCCATTAACAACACCCGGCTATTTTCTATTACAAAGTCACTGCGCAGATGGTAAGTTAGTCGCGGAGGTACCTGCCGCAACGAATAGCAGCGCAATTAAGAACACGACATGATCAAAGCGACTACGGACGCATGGTTCCCTTCACAACAACAAAGACAATAATAACTCCACTTTGGTAGCTATAAGATAGACTGCATAGCCAAGGAGAACAAAAGATTTTAGGATTTTTCAACTTTTCATTTTACGTTTTGTTGAATATGAACGTGTTACTAATACACGTGGACTGTGGTAGACTGTTGACCGCTAGTCACTCCGCCACGCATCACGTGTAATCGTAGGGAGTGCGAGTCGCGCTTTCTACCCACATTTACGGTTAGGCATAAGCCAACACCTGTTTATGTTCTGAGTAGCAGTGATACGCTGAATTAAATGTACGCAACAGATAATTGGATGGGAACTACATTACCGGCTGTACACTTACCGTTACAAGGTAAACTCTAGAATTGCCTCCCCGCATCCCTACTCCCACTTGCCTCCCCTTGCGCCCTGACGACTCAGACGCTCGTATGTACCTAATGTATGTATAGCAAGAGCGAACTTTAAAGCCCGGTATAACGATACTGATAAAAACAGTCAATGGGGATTATGGTAAAGCTGTCAGCCCGAAAGTTTAATTCTATCAAGCAAGCTTTGTGGAGTCTATATAGTCATGAACGTCGTCCAGAATGAACACATTTCACATGCCAGTGGCTTCACCTCAAATCTGTTTCACTATCATTCTTTTTAGTTTGTAGTTACGTACTTTAGGTTTAATCATGTTTTGTTCGAAGTGTATGGATAGCCTAGACAAAAGACATACTGTTTCCTTCGTTTGGACGTTCACTATACACCTTCCATTACAATATTACAATTTTCCAGCAAGTCTTTTTTGACTAACGTATAGGCCAAACGTTTTGAGCATTTCTAAGAAAGAATAATATGTATTTACCTATGAAATGCTATATAATAAATGCACCTACGTGCATTTATGACTTTTCAAAAAAAAGGTCAAAAGTCGGTTAGCGGGTGTTGTGAGTAGTACCAGCGCGTGAGTCGGCAGCTGGCGGCAACGGGACTGATTCGCGACAAATTGCTAGCATCACTGACATTAATGATACATTCTCTTGCTCAGCCTCATAACGGTCAAAGGCTGACGAATATGCATACCCATGAGATTGTGGAGTGATTAAAGTAGGTAGGTCTACCACTTCCATTATCGTTAGTTTATAAACTGACAAAACTTATTTTTATCAGCTACCACCCTAAAAAAGCTTTCGTCGATAATCCTCTGAAGGATTTTAAATTTTATTGATGTCTAAAACTTAGATGTTTTTATACCAAGATTCCTAATTAAAACCAACCCAACCTACGAGTATGCATTCGACTTTCTAGATTAGCAAAAAGAAAGTTTTAGCCATTTTCTAATTCCTTTTTACTGAATCAGGTCTTTAAATATCTGACCGGAAATATTTCTCGATATTTTCGAAGACTTGAGAGGTTTTGATTCAAAATTCGATATTATACTAATCGATGTGGGTTTTATAGAAGGAAAGAGCACGATGCCTGCGAGAATTTAGAAACACATACACATTAAAACTGAGCGATTGCGACAGGAATCTAAAGGCGATCAAAAACCTAGTGAACTAGATGTAGAGCTCAGGGATCTGCCAATACCAATTTTGCTAACAAGGATATGGAAAGTAGAACAGAATGGGAAAGCAAAATCAGGATGCCCATCTGACCCTTTAGAATGAACATACAGAGAATTTGATAATATACAGATTCAAATAATGTAACAGATGTTTTGCATTTTGATTATACGTTACCTACTGATGATGCACTTAAATAAAGGAGGAGTAAAACAAAATCAACAGATTCTAAACCGTTCAATTAATGAGTAGTTTCAAGTCCCACATTGATATTCTGAGTCACCATTAAATCTAAATCAAAATTACGTTAATTGGACCGACTTGATTACAGAGTACAGAGAATCCCGTGTAGAATTAAGCAAATTTTACAATTCCGTCAGCTGATCCAAACTTCTAAAGGTATTTTTCATCACCCTAGATCTCACGCCTTTGTATAGATAACAATATGTACTCGTACATAAAGTAATAGGTGCCAAGCCATGCGCGTCGTTCGCCGTAGTGACCCTTTACACTCGAGTGAGTCTTATGACCTGTATGGGTATCACAAGACACTAAACCGGTACCTGCTTCTATACTACCCTAATTAATGCGGATATCTACTCAGAGAGGCGATTTCAGATTAGTTTCTTATGTTCTGTGTTTGATCCGTAAACGTACTTATGTTCCTATCCTACTAATATTATAAATGGGAAAGTTTGTAAGGATGGATTACTCTTTCACGCAAAAAGTACTGAACGGATTTGAATGAAATTTGGCACACAGATAGTTTATAACCAGGAATAACACATATGATACTTTTTATCCCGATATACCCACGGGGTCAAAACTTATGCGGGTGAAACCGCGGGGCGCATCTAGTATCTAAATATTTTCGCTTTATTCATGATCTATGTACACTAACTTATCTTTATATTAATTTCCAATAAGGTATCATTCTTATAGTTTTAACAAATGTAGAGGTAGAACTTGAAAATATGTCATACACCTACTATCGAAATATTCAGAAAGCCTATCAAAACAGTCGTATGAAAATTCTTGAAGCTTAAAATTTCTCATCAAGGCAACAAAGCCAGGCCAGTTGTATGAAAACAAAAAGTTAACCGTTTGAATAGAAATATCGAGGACGGCTTCTCTTTCTCATGGCAGGAAAAAACGAACAGAAGCAGATATAGTATTTGTATTCGAGGCTAATTGGGATTTGTTGAATACCATTTTAAAAGCAGCGGCATTATTTTTTATAAATCTCGCATTTACTTTTCAATGTATATTACTTGTTTATAGGCTAAACAAGTAATATACATTGAAAAGCGCTGCTCCTATTAGAATTGCCTTCAAATTTTGCTCAAAATAGAAAGCTATTATAAACTTTTAAGACCCCAATACGTAAGCATCAGTTGATTCAAATTTTCCTTCGTGCAAACAGTACGTGCACTCAATTGTCTGTGTTCAAATACGGGACAAAGTATCGAGGCTGCATACCGCAGAACAGCAGTCCTATCGGTCCTAAGTAAACACTGCGACTGTTATTTTCCATCTACGCCCGTTTGGTATTAGCTCCCCAAGCCATACTCATGCCCTCGCCCCGTATCTGTTGACACAGGTTAGCTACACGTATTATCGGCTTTACCATCTGAAATCGGTTATTTCAAATGAAAAAATCAAATATGGGAACCGCAGATTATATTTTTAATTGGAAACTGAACCATGCTTCCAATTGTTACGATGTTCATCAGCTACAAACAACAGTTACAATATTGAACTCCCATATATGCGTTGATGAGGTATCATCTGTTTCTAATTAAATGTAAATGAAGCTGCGATCTAGTGAGTAGGTAAGTGTGACACAAGTGGGGCACGCATACCGCACATTCCGGGAGTAAGGCCGGCGCGGGCGCAGCGCACGGCGACCGACATTATAAGCCGGTTAGATCACCACAACGGGCGCATTGTCGTTAAGCTCTATTAGACAAATGTGTAACGACCGCTATGTGTGATAAAAAGGAGACATAAACATGCAAATATTAAAAAAATATTCGCTATATATTGCTGAGAAAACTAATAATCAGACACAAGATTATTGAAGTGAAGTTGAAGAACTTCTTTAGGCACGTTGGGCACTTTTGGGATGAGGAAAAAGCACTGAACTCGTATGACTGACACGCTTAGATACATGCAGTTTACAAGTTTGTGAAGCTAAGAAGTTTTCACTTTTGACGTACAGTCCTTTTTTTTTTTTGACGGTGGAATTTCATCAAATAACTTCTCCCGCTCTGGGCGGAGCAGGAGGGTGTGTCAGGCTCTTACTGACTAAAACCCACCCGTATTCCTTCCTGTTGCCTGTGTTGCGGGGGCCTCGGTGACCCATTAGTACCTTCCCGCGACCCCGGCGACGTGCAGTCCTACGACTGAGTTTTTTTATGAACCAAAGTACCCTAAAAAACAAACAGACATTGTTTGTGGTGTAAAAGTAATGAAGCAATAAGTATTTTGAGTAATGAATAATATGTGGGGGCTTGTGGCTAAAGTAATAACAGCCGCACGGGTCAATCGATCAGGTTAAGCTACGATTGCCGCGGTTGGTCCGTGGATGGATGACCATCTTTACATACCAAGACCCCTCCGTGCCTCGGAAAGCACGTTAAGCCGTTGGTCCCGGCTGCCATTCATAGATCTTGGACAGTTACGGATCATCAGAAGCCCAAAAGTCTGACAACAAGTCTTACCAACGGGTGTGTCTGGGTAACTGGATTGTGGAGGTCAGATAGGCAGTCGCTCCATGTAAAATACTGGTATTCAGCTGCATCCGGTTAGACTGGAAGCCAACCCCAAAAGTTAAGAAAAGGCTAGGCAGATGATGATGAGTAATGGATAAATAATATGATTCAATAGAGATACGAGTAGGTGAGGCCAACTTCGCAAAGCAAGCCTTCGCAAGTCACAACAACACTTATAATTTAGCCACTTATAGCACTAATAGCCTGTATCTTTTGCCTTTCAATTACATAGACTGCGACCATTTTAAACAAACAAATATCTTATTAAGATAAAACTGTCATCACTACGCAATAGTTCTAAACCCAATACTACCGGATTTCGAAAAACATCTACGTTCTCGTTAAAGTGATTTCTTCGATGACAAATATGTTATCAAGATGACAATGTTAATTAATGTCATCATAAATTCGTAAAGCAAGGAATGTTCGTCGCCGACTCTAGCTAACACAATTTCTTGCAGTTTCACTGCCGACATTCCATAGACGATAGATGTATTCAAGACGTTGTTTGAAATAAAGCGGCGAAACTATAGTAGACAGAAGGTAAGCGATTTTGGTAGTCGGTTTCATAAATTACGATATTGTCTTTAAGAATATTTCAACAGAAAACGTTTATTTATATTAAAGCAAATCTTGACGCAGAAGTATGTACACACGATCGAGTTAAATCAATCACCCTTATAACAGTTCCAAGTTTGAATTCAGTTAAAACTTTATCTGGGGATCCAAATAGCAGGCTCAAGTATACGAGGGTAGAGCCGAACGCGCCGCGGCGCTCCCCAGCGTTGTCAAAAGCGTGAAACTTTAATGGCAACGGTATATCTTGGAGCGGCTCAAGATAAATTTGGCAAGAACTTTACAACCTCGCCTAAAACTTAGTTTATAAGAAAAGGTTACATAAAAAATTAAAGTTATAGATTAACTGAGACCTGTTTTCATATTCATAAAGAAAATTAATAAACCTACTGCAACGGTTCTTGCAAACATGTCCCATAATAATTAACGTACAAATGAGTCTGGTATATTACCTCTAAGCGCAGGATAAGTGCAGAAGCGTCACGTTATGTGAAATGTTTAAGTCTCTCACGTCAGGTTACAAACACGCTTTCTTAACATACCAACACCACTTGGAGCAGAAAATAGTTTACCTTTGCACAAGCAAAAACGTTTTCTTTGCTCTCGCCGACTTTAATACAACCGAGAGGTTAATTAAACGACCGCTAATTACCCCTAGCAAAATATTCTAACGACTATAAACAATTTAAAGAAACGATAAACAAATTAGCGAAACCCGTCATAGAAATTTCACATTGCACTGAACAATTTGGACAAAACTAGCGTGTAATCAATCGTTTTCACTTATCAAGACTCTGCAGTAGATAATCCATTCGATCGCTGTCGATACAAAGAATGACACAATATTAATCATGGCTGTCGTCGAACCAGCGCACTTTTCACGACCCGCAGGTTTTTCCGCAATTTATTGACATAATCATTTTTCCATAAACAACGGAAGCGAAGTGATTTATAGTAGAGACGGACACTGAGTAAATATATTAAAATTATAACAAAATAAAAAGAGAATTATATTGCTCAAGAGTCTTTCTTAAAATGCTCGTCAATACGTAGGCGTTAAGGAATAAAACTCTAATGAGGCGTTGCCGAACACTAATCCTAGAGAATTTAGCGCCGATGAATATACAATCTGAGACAGAAGAGGCTGGCAAAATTCCTCTCCTAACAGATTAAAGACGAGCTTGAGGGTTTAACAATAGAAGTATTCCGCTTAACGCGAGAAATGACGATCCTACGAAGCTATATTGTAAATAAAATGTACGATCAATACAATTAATAAATGACATGAGTTCTAAAGTTATAAAATTATATACACTAAATAAACATCCGTCGTGCTACGTTTACAATCAACGTAATACATTTTTTTCCGTTTGAAACTTCGAAGCCATTGAAACTTACTAACTTCCATGTTTCATAGTGTTTTTATACAGTGAGCCAATTATCTACGTACTTTCTCTAGACTTATTTACGAAGCCCTTGCTCCAGCTTTTCTACAAGAGCTTCATTAGATGATTCTCAGTCAGCACAAAAAATATTGTAATTTATATTCATAAAATAGAATAATGTTGGAAACTTCATGAGAAAAGGCGATGTTTTGTCGTCTTTGCTTATTCTTTTTCACGACCATCCCTTTATGAAAATCTGTGGCATCAATAATCATTACACCAAGCACCGATCAAATGAGTACCACTACGTTCCGATTGCTCGGCTAATAGTCTTATCAGTGATATAGATCTGGGGGGTAACCATCACCTCATAAAGCAGTATTATTATAATATTACTTTACAGTGGGAAAGTGATGGAACTATACAGGACTTATAGCTCCATCTCTTTCTCACGCTACAAGAGGTGATGGTTACCCCCCTGGCCCAGTAGAGCATAATCTGACCTTGATCGAGAAATATTTCCGATGCCTTTAATGAGTCACTAAAACGTTCAGAATTGTGAAGACGTCTACTTTCCAAGACCAGGAGATCATTGAGATTGAGCTGGTCAATAGTCTGCATCAGAGTTGGTTAAGAACGGATGTTCAGTGTGGAACATGCAGTAGATAAATAGTTTTTGTGTCGTTACGTTACGGGAAATTTTGTAAGTTTCAACCCAAAACCGTCCTTGATTACCCTTAACCCTCAATTAATTCTCATAGCAACGATACCAGTAGTCGAAACATTAGTTTATTTCTAAAAACGCTCACACGGCACTGTTTCAGTTTATATACAAAAACGCCCACATGGCGATGTTAAAATTTCAAAACAAAGACGGTGACTATTTTGCTTGTCGTGTGTGCTAAGAGTTCTCGAGTTCTACATATTTATATACTTTAGGCTCAAGCTAATTGGCAGTTAGCCTATAATTTGACTTTACCACATTTAAGAAGTCGTTTTCAGATAGTCTGTAATATCAGAGCCAATAGATAGATATCAAAATTTTTACTCTGAAATGGCTATTAATTAAATTGGGTCGACACAGACACTCCTCACTTATCATCCCTTTAAAAATTGCACTTTTGCTTTTAAAATGTAAATATTTTAGAGGATCATTAAAGTAATGCCAGGAAAGCCTCTTCAGTCGCTAGTAATACCGATCGTGTCTTGAATTAATTTTAGCAAGCGATGTTGAATGAAATAGTAGGCGATAAACTGCGTGGTAGGTCACGTAATAAGAATATAAAAACACTTGTGCGTAAGTAAATAACGATTAAGTATGAAATAATATGAATGAATTTTATTTTTATAAAGACGACTGCGAGTATCACTAGTATAGTGTTTAAAAGTTAAATTTTATTTAATATTAAACATCTCTTAAAACCTCCTTTTGTTAACATACTGTATATAAAATAGAGGATCTTTATAAAAATTGGGGGTCAGAAGGATTTTAGCCCGCATAAGCGTAACATTCGGCTGCGGACATCATGCAGTCGCAAGTCCAATCCGATCATCATTCCCCGTTTAACCTTTGGAAAGATCGACTTAAGTTTGGGCGCTCGAAGACTATATACAGCCGGTGTGAACGAAACCATAGCGAGTTCTAATTCGACGCCAACGCCATCTATCGAGCTATGTGGAACTTTTTGACATCGACGTTTTAACATGTGGGCAAACGAAGTTGTTAATAAAATTGATATAACGATTTGTTAGTAACTAAGTTAAATTCTTTAAGTAAAAAATATAGAGTGCTGAAGTAAACCATTCGACTCACCTGTAGTAAAAATAACCAATTGATTCAAAGGTTTACATGTAATACATAACGCTTTTCATTGAAGACAATAATTTTGACCTACTTTCGCCAATTTCCTTAACGATTCGGCATAAATCTTAAGCCCAATGAAGCCCAATAATTATCATAATATTTTTAAGACCCATAGCAAGATTCATCCAAAACAACTTTCACCAAATTAACAGTAACACGTAATAACCAGCATTGAATTAATACATTTTTTTGTCAGTCTACCATCAAGATACGCAACAGATGTAATCTAAAATTAAGTGCCATATTCCAAGTTGATTAGGTGACAGGTGAGCAGAAGTCACTGAAATAATTTCTTTAAAATATCCTACAGGCCAACCGGGGTGCGACGAATCCGACATTGATTTCACGAAATTAGGGAAACTTTAATCGATCTGTCACTCAAACTGAGTGCTCGGCAACTGGTGAATTATTTTGACTTAATTAACTGACACCACCTGACACGGAATGAATAAGGATAAGACCTCTGCATGAATGAGTTATATTATAACAGAAATTCATTTTAAAGTAACGCATTCGAACAACATTAATCTATTCACATGCTAATTGTGGCCGCCATATAAATGCTAATGGAATATGGATGGATGTCATAAAATAATTTACTAGCGACTAACAAGTATGGAAAGTGGTAAAATATAATAATGTAACTACTCTTGGTTAAGAACTGCTTTATCAAAGAAAGCATTTGGACTTAGAAATCCAAGTTTTCTGGTTCCAATGAGAGTAACAACTTTAGATATTGCAGGAAGATTACTAGTATTGCAGTCACAGTTTATATTGGATTTGAAATTCCAATATCTTGCTCAAAGACTAAATTAAAATTGTCATGCGAAAATTCAGCATAAAGTCTTGCAAGTCTGATATTGTTATGATATATTACAACCACTGCTATCTATGTATTATGTCAAATCAAACGGTCGTCGTCATCACCACCTTGCAGTCCTACTGCAGGGCTAAGGCCCTTATCCCAATTTATTCAGGGTCGCTTTTTTCTATATATAGCCGTCATTTATTTCTAAATTCACATCCGTCCTTGCCATATCATCATTCAAATCTGAATGTAGGCACCTACACATAACAAGCTTATTCAATAATATTACAAGCAGCCAACTGTAGAAAGCTGCGAAGAGAAGAGATATTCGTTTGTAGCTTTTGAATAATTTAGCGAATTTAACATGGAAACTTTCCCGACCGCTATCGAAGTCCGTAACCAATTTACTAAATACTCAGGTCAATGATCCTAAAAATGAATGATTTCAACTAGGTTTTGGGTGCTCTCCCCGAAAAACGAATTTTGAAATGATTATTTATGAACATGTGCAAGAATTGTACGTCCAGCAGGATTAGCATGACACTCTCTATTTCTTCGAAGAATAGACACGGCTCTTTCTATACAAAGTGACATTTCGTTTCTCAGTTTTTGACATCTCACCTTACAAATCCTTCTACAATCTGTCATCTTGTCTTTCGTTTCTAACGATCTTTGTCTAGGTCCTTTTTTATGTAGAAAGATTTCTACGGTGGGATGTCAAAAAAGGAGAAACGAAATGTCACTTTGTATGGAAAGAGCCGTGTCTATTCTTCGAAGAAATAGAGTGTCATGCTAAGCCTGCAGCTGTAGAGTTTACGTGGGCCGGCTGTACGTGTCAACGTAACAATCGATGCTGAGCTAATAATCAACACTTGATAAGAAACACAACAGCGTGTAGTTAGGTCAGCAGCTCTTGCGCAACACGCTACGTGTTTACTAAACTAACTGCACAGCATGCTAAAGATGTACTTCCGCACTGCCTCTGCTACATAACGCATGCCAACCGTTACGCATTGGCGCTAGGCGCTCGCCTAGCGCCAATGCGTAACGTAGCGCACCGGCTATCATTACATACCTTCCAGTAATACATACAAACAACTATCATTCATTTACAGGTATTCATAAAGAAAACCGTCAAGTGAACCAAATACTCCCAGATCAACGTCCCAACCATTATAAGTCTCAAGCGTACGGCTGTGCCAGTCAGTAGGCTCCTTAGATTATTATCTCATCTGGCTGAGACTGATCGGTCTCCACACTCCTAACCGGTTACTAGAATGATTTGAAATCTTTGCTAGTATAGGAGGGAAGTTCATATCAGTTTACATGATCAGGGAGGGAAATCAAGACGGTCTAAACCAAGGCATTGATATCATAAATTTTGTATAAGAATCACAAAGATGTTCCGAGTGACGATGAATTGGTTATTCATGAAATAAAATTAATTTAAAAAGAGCCTACTTTCCGAATATCTGCTAAGCCAAAGGCCACGAGAAAGTGAACTGGCAGGCGGTGCCTCGGCCGCAGCGAGTCGTCCAGCGCTGCGCGTACAGTACCGTTAACGGCGAAATCGGATGACTGGTAAATTTATGTAAATAGGCTAGTGGAACTTACACCAAAACACAAGCATTCCGCAAGTTTGCTAGTGTTTACTACTGCAGTGAGATTGTTTATAAAAAGTCTGAAGCTTCACTTTTACATGTTGTACTTAGATATATCATACATCATTTGAACTATAGTTCAGAAAAATGTATCTTAAATAATGATTCATAATACTGATAATTTTTTCTAATCTATTTCATGGGTTTAGTAGACATAGTCTCGAATTTTCATATAAAATAAGGACAGATAGCTGATAGATAGCAGATAGATAGCTTTTTGAAAAAGCTCGTCGAAAAACTGTTCCTATGTGTTTTACAAACACATAGGTACTGGCTTTTACCCGTCTACGACAAAGCCAAAGGAGGGTTATGGTTTTAATAAGCTTTGTATGTATTTATGTATGTATGTTCATCTGTTCCCTCATAACTCCTAAACTACTTGTCGTATTTTGACAAGTGAGGTATCGTTGTAAGCGTCACCTTGTTCCGCGGATTATATAATAGAATACTCTTTACTATGTACACCACAATTAATGTCACTGTCAAAAAAAAGTCGATGTCTTGTTTATACCTTTTTTAGTTGGCGTTTTTGGCGTAGTCGGGTTTTAGTTTTTAACTTTCTTTTTAATTTTTTAACTATATTTTGATTAAAATCTACATAAACAATATTATGAATACGAATCCGTTTTATTATAAATGTATGACGTAGGTACCAGCCCTGTCCGCAATCCAAGCCTAATGTTTGGGCCATCGATTATTTCGGACATCCGTAAACGCTGGCTGTCTAAGCACGTCCAAGTGTCCACAGATCAAATGTTTGACATTCCCTGTTCTGTATTGATTACAAGTTACCGCTTCTCGATTTATTTCGTCAACATTATAAAGGAAACAGTAAGTAAAATTGGTGTTTCACGTTCTAGTTTCATTTATACGATTGTAGTGATTGGATTGTCTTTGCAGCACATTAGCAAGGCAAGTGCAGGGAAAGCCAGATGTTCCGGGCTAGTAGTCCGTGGCCGCCACGCTGCACTTCTCCTCAACGGTCTGTGCACCGCTTGATTACCGCCATCTATCAAACACTATACACTCGAAGCTTTTAGTATAAGCAAACCATTTCCATGACTTAATTCGACCGCTGCCCCGGCAACCTTAAATAAGGATATTAAAAGAAGTATTTCAAAGTTACCGAGGATTACAGCTGAATCTTTTCCTCGGCTTTTCCGAATCTCATAAACGAAATCCGACTTAAGTACATAATGGTTTCGGAGCTCTAAAGGTAATATTTAAGTTTTAGTTTAAAAAAAAAACTATATAACACATCTTTGTTCGTACAACCTGTCCTGGAATAAATGTAACTAACTGTAACCATGTGAATGAATCCGCATATCGTCGCTTAAGTTCTAACACCGCGGAAGTCATTTTTTTGACAAAATACGTATTGTATGTCATTCGATAGAGAATCGCAAGGCGCATCGTTTGACGAATTTTAAAATTGTATGTGTCTACATGAATTAAACATATTTTAATTTCTATATTGAATAAACCTAAATATGAACAGTTGTTTGAGGCTAAATAAAACGGATTTTTTGCTCTCCTGAAAAGTTGCGTATTTTGACTTCCGCGGTGTTAGAACTTAAGCGACGATATGTTGTAGCTGTGTGCTATTCTTATCACAATTATCACTTATAATTTCAAATGCGCAATTATAAACGGATTCTGACTGTATTTATCTGAGATGAGTAATAATTTAATTCAACGACGGAGAACTCGTTTGTTTAACATTTTTGTTACATTATACTATAGCGTATGCCTATTCAGTGGACAGCAAATAGGAAATTAGGTTTGTTAGTTTGATCGTTTCCATGTCTGTCTACGATTAAATACCTTTAGTTACTGATAACTCTGTGTAGTTATTACTACACTTCACGAATACCTTCAACATATACAGGGTGACATTGAAAACATGCGACAAATCGAAATGGGAGATTGTACTCATCATTATGAACAACTTTTACTAAGGGACCAAAGCTACAATCCCAAAAAAAAAAAACTGCTGTCCCCTACATTTATGTTCGCAATACCTCATCAAAATGTAGGAAAAGCAGATTTTTTTTTTTGGGATTACAGCTTTGGTCCCTTAGTAAAAGTTGTTAATAATGATGTATACAATGTCCCATTTCAGTTTGTCGCAAGTTTTCAATTTCAACCTGTATAGGAACCGTCTAGTTGTATGTCATCGGGCTAATCGTCACCTTAACCGTTAATTGTATGCGTTATTACCTCGTTCATTTACAACCAACTGTCACCATCATAGAGGAAAAGATAGGTGCCAGAGATAGTGCATTATAACCTACAAGTGCATTTAACAATTTCGCTAAAGTAAAGTTAAGTAGCCTGTAGCTACGAGTATGAGGACAATTCTTATTTTTCCCTCATGCCCAACTTATCATTTATTTATTTTCAGGGAGAATCCAAGCATGCACATTCACGATCATGGTCGTGTTTAATGCTGCTGATGCTGATGGCACGCTGCGCCAGCGCGCAGTGTCCGTGGGAGGGAGCGCCCACGCTGCAAGCGGCGTGTGTATGCGCACATAATTTAGCAAGGGATTTGTCAGTCCAATGTGATCAGGTATAGACCAGTTTTGTATACACAGTAACTTTATGAATGTTAGATTAAATACACATCAAAAGTAACCATGCTTTTTTTTATTCAACAGGTTGACTTCCCAACGCTATTATCAGCTTTAAACATGAGTGCAAGAAATATTGTCATCGATCTACTGTACATTAATAATTCAAGCATTCCCATCCTCAATCATAACATGTTTGCAAGCCTAAAAATTCATAATCTTCAAATATCTGGATGTGGAATAAAGCGAATCGAAGACGACGCTTTTCGAGGACAAGGGCCATATCTCAAAAACTTGAACCTGCAAGATAACGAATTGAACGAAGTTCCAGTGAAAGCCCTGAAAATATTAATTAATCTCTCTCTTCTAGATATATCCAAAAACCGCATTGCACACATCGCCAACCATTCTTTTATTACTCTTCGCAAGCTCACGACACTGAAAGTTTCCGACAACAATGTCACACTAGAGCCACAAACGCTTACTGGATTAGAAAACTCGTTAAAAAATTTAAATCTCAAAGGCACGAAACAAAAAACAGTACCCGAATGTATAAGAGGTCTTCGGATCTTGGCTTTCCTTGACCTCTCCCAAAACAGTATCAGAGAACTTCCGGGACCCGACGGTAGACGCACATTTGAGGGATTAGACTCGCTGACTGCTCTGAACTTAGAACGAAATCTGATTGTGCATCTTAGAGACGATGCGTTTGCTGGGATAAAGACTACGCTAAGTTCTTTAAGTCTTTTAAACAACCTATTGCCTGAATTCCCAACTGCTGCAATAGGAACACTGAGCGATTTAAGAGTATTAGATATCGGGTTCAATTTATTAAATAAGTTACCAGTCGACGCTTTTGTAAACAATCCATCAATAACTTTACTAGCGTTAGATGGAAATCCTTTGCCCACAGTGCCCGTAGACGCATTTTCTCATCTTAACGAAACTCTCCGAGGCCTCAGTATTGGCGGTAGATTCTTAAACTGTGATTGTCGCCTGCGCTGGATAATTGAATGGATTCGCAACGGAGAATTACAAGTAACATCACGAGAAAGAAATCCGCAATTCTGCGGCAATCCGCCCCACTTCCGTGAGCGTGGGTTTTACAGTTTTGAACCAAGCGAATTAGTTTGTGATTATGATTCAACTTCGACAACAGAAAGGCAATCAACGACAACAAAAGATTTGAAGGAGTGGAAAACAAGCCACGTCATCACAACTACGTCAACCACAACTCCTATCCCGCCATCAACCAGCAGTACACCTGCACCACACGTAACAGAAATAAGTAATAACATAGACACACCAACGAAACCAGCCATCATTCAGACCACCAGCACCACCAGCACCGCACGCCCCAGTCGCGTCCCGTCCGTCCGCCCAGCCGCCCCCACCTGGCGCCACGCGCCACACCAGCGTCCTCCTCTTGTCATGAGTTTCCCACAACAAAAACCAAAAGTAGATGATTCCAATGAAGTCATTGTGAAAAATGCGTACCGGCAAGACAATTCTGTAATCATACAATGGGACTCAGATGTTGCTAATATACTCGGCTTCCGCGTCGTTTATCGACTCTTCGGAGACAAAACCTTTAAACAAGGACCACCTTTGGAAGCCAGCGAAAGAGAATTCAAAATTAAAAACGTTCCATCTCAGGTGTGTATTCTAAATGTATAGGTACTTTTTAACAGCAAAACATACATTGCTATGTAATGTTAAGTATTGTACAATTTATTAAAGACAGTTTTATTACAGGAATGTATCGTGGTCTGCGTGATCTCCTTGGAGGAGGTTCACGTGAGTCCAGAGACGGTGCCGTATTCTCAGTGCCGTGAGGTGCGTACCGTCTCCGCCGCCGCCTCTAATATGGACAAGATCACGATAGCGGCAAGCGCCGCCATTTGCGGCACCATCGTCGTGGCTGTTCTTGTATTCGCCGCGGCGTCGCGTCGCCGCTCTCGCACCGTGCACCGCCTACACACGCAAGCTCCTGAGAAGATGCCCAACCCTTGTTGCGGCGGTCTCACCGGCACCCCGAGCCCCAGCGGCCCGCTCTCTTCGTTAGCTACGATCGGCGCATTTGGAAAGCAGCGTGAGTGGGATCAAGTGTCGGCTTATAGCGCACGTTCGATCCCGCGTGCACGTTCCTATACCGAACCGGCTCCTCTGGACCCATTACCAGGTCGTCCTGGAAGAGCTCGTTCCCTCGCTGATGGTCAATCACAACATAGCTATTCCCATTCCGGCCGATATGGAGTGCCTGGCTACCCTAGTAGCCTTCTAGGATCACGAGCTGGTAAGTTCGACTGTCGCTTTGATTACTTCTTCGTTGCACTTCCGGCTTTTACTTGATTTTTTCAGTTTTGAATTGCGCGGTGTTGTTCATATACCTAATACTTAAAAACGAATACTCTTTTAACTTTTAGATCTGCGACAGTCGCGGCAGTCCTTAGGAGCAGCATCTGAACGTGCCTCCCGTTTGTCGCTGAGCGGCGCAGCAGGCGGGGCCACGGGCGGCACAGCGGGCTCCCGTCGGAGGCCGCGGTCCAGGTCACGGCCCGCCAGCCGGTACAGCGTCGGCTCCCTAGGTATGGGATACTGTGACACTTCAGACAACTGGACTGATCATGATATGGACATCTACATGGCGCGGAACCCGACGACCCGGAGTGGACTAGTGCCTTTATAGCGTGCAAGGGACACGGCGCGGGGAGATGTGACGTGTCACGGGCGCTCCTCGCCCTCGCACAGGGCTCCTGCGGGCTATACCTCGTGGTGCAGTCATGAGGCGCGCGCAGGCCAACGTGCGCACCGACATTCTCGTCGACACAGCCATGAGAAGACCAATAGACGTGCGCACGCGCACTGCAACCGACTCGCGGCTCCGAGCCAGTGTGTCCGGTATCCGGTAGAATATTGAGCAGTGTTATTATAATGTTACCTACTAGAAAACTTTGCGATCATGTACAGTTGGGTAAGTTTCGGTATACTAAGTACGTATGTCAAGGACTGTAAATTCAATGGTGAATATTTTATTTGAGATTAAACTATAAATTTTCGTTTTGACTAGTTAAATTGCGGTTCGTTATCAATCATACAAGATATTTGTAAATAAAAAAAAATCTTATTGGATGTGCCTGTTGCGTGTTGTATGAATTTAAATTAAAACTATTGGTTAGTGAAAACTAGTCACAATATTTTGTTAATTCACTGTACACTGACACATCAATAATTTGGTTAAATGGTTGCAAAATGTTACTGACTAATATTATAATGTTCGAATTTTGAACACAGGGTGTTCTTATTACCACTGATTTGTATTGTATATTACTTTTAACTTTTATGGTGCGTATTTACTTACATTTAAGATTGAATTTATGTTATTAAGTTGTACATATATTTTAAAATAGATGTTAAGGCAATGTAATAAAATATAATTAATTGTCACAATCATAGTAGGCAATTGATCATACCCCTACTAAACATACAATTACAATAATTATGACCTTTAAAAAAAAAACTATTATTATGGACCAAATGAAAGACAATCAAACTAAAATGGTGCTATTTTTAGATAGAATAATATCAATTTTTCTATAAAATTGTGTATTTTAAAAATGTATACCCATTAGAAATGGAAATGAAATATTTTTTTTACTATTTTGGAAGTCTTAGAATGTGCTTGCTCAAGATCATAAATTAATATTTGTGTTAAATAAATTATAACTCTTACTAAGAGTATTTTTGTAATGTTATGTATCATAATTAAACCATAATTTGATGAATTTTAGTGCATTGGTAATTGCATATACACCTAAAAATATACTGATATTTCAATGTTCTCTATACACTTGAACTTACCCTGGCACTAGAATACGATGTTCCCAACGGTACTGCAGCTCCTGACAGAACTCGTACCAGAGATGCGCCAGGTAGGGCAGGCCATCCGCGTCTAGCAGCCGCGCCGCCGTCACCGACACGCGCCACACTAGCCCGCCCTCCGGACTCGTCTTCACATAACTACATAACTTCTGCTCACCATCCGCCTGAAAAAACAAACAAATCATTAATCAATGTATTCTTAAAGTGAAACAACTAGCGCCATCTACTGGCAAAACGAAATAGTACCTTACCTGCTTGAATTCCACTTCCAACTGTTCAGGATAGTTGAAAGTATTATCTTCAACTGCATCAGGGAATACATAGTACAGCAGGGGCATGAGCAGCTCATCACCTATAGGTCCTTTAAAATCTGTCATGTTTCTATTCTGTCCCATGGCAGCCTTCACTAACTTAGATATAGTAATGGGAGCTTCAGTGATCTTATGGAGAGGATTCACTAGTCCCAAGCTTTTGCTCAACCCCAGAGTGTCCATTAGTAGATTATTATTATCTAATAGATCCATAATTTCACTAATGGTTTCAGATAATTGACAATTGAAAGTATCCTTCATCTTAAGGGTAATGGTCCAAGTCGGAGCCATAAGTGGATCAATTTCAGAAAATGTAGAAGAATCTACTATAGCACATTCACGGAATTTTGGCCAGATAGCATTGAGCAATACACTGTGTATGGGGTT
The DNA here is from genome assembly GCA_905333075.3 of Atethmia centrago. Lineage (NCBI taxonomy): Eukaryota > Metazoa > Arthropoda > Insecta > Lepidoptera > Noctuidae > Atethmia > Atethmia centrago. The sequence continues at coordinate 8,540,582 of HG995375.1, forward strand.
TTCTTCAGAACCAAAAGGAAGCTCTAACAGCTTTTTTACATCAAAACCATCTATTGACAGAAACTCATTTGACTGTATTGTCTTTTTCCAGGCAAAAGCATCCATTTCTTTTAATTCATAAGAAAACTTTGTAGAAACAACAACAGCATCCAGAGCTACTGGTGATGCAATTTTAGATTTAAATAAACTTACAAGGCCACTTAAATGTGAGCATTGATTTGAAATTCTTTTCAAATGGATTGTGTCAAAGCTAACTTTATGTTCACTGTCTTCGTAGAACCCTAAATATGTTTGCTGCCAGTGTTCACGTATTTTGACAAAGAAAGGCACACCACAGTCTATGTTAGCAAAAGCAATGTTTGCAGTGCTCATCACAAGCTTTATTAAATTTCCATCAACCAATGGTATACTCGAATACAGCATTATATAACGTTTTAAACCATACCAGCTGGACACTGGAAAAGGACTTCCATCGAGGTCATCCATAAAATTTGTGGTCGACTCCCAAATACCATTGTGCAACTCTAATAGAAAAGAACTTTCTTCAGAACTCTCTGCAGATTTAGCATGTTCTAGCTTATGATAAGATAATATAAATTTGTTGCCCTGGAAGTGGATTTCCTCCGATTTGCTTGTCCATTTCTTTGTGTACTCCCCTGATAGTTTAGATAAAGTTGATTTCGACAACCGCCATTCTTTTAATACCTCTTCTATGCGAGCAATAAACACTTCCCACTCTGATACCGTCGTAAAATCCTGATGGTAAATATCATATTCATCTATTTCTTCATTCATTTCTGTGCTAAAATGCAATCTTTGTAGGGGCAACAAACACAAAAAATAAACAGCTGTTGGGTTTGGCACTGACAATGACAACAAAAATATTGTCAAGTGTCCATGACAGTACGTCACTCTTGGCTGCGTTGCAGGTCGATATTTCAGGGTTTTAAACATTTTCATGTTATGCGGGCTACACACAATCGGACCATAGAATAGGTTTAGGCGCAGTAAGAGTTGGCTAGGTGAAGTTCGACCAGATCATTTGTGGGTGGAGTCATTTCATTGGAGAAAAAACTCAAAGAAAGTATATGCGGTAAAGATGCGGTAATGGCGAGCACGATGAGAGCCAGGTCCAGACGTTTTAGCAAAGGCTAGCAACACTGAAGTGAAGAAAACAGGGAAAATCTTGGTAAGCGCAGTGCTTTAATTAATCAAGCAAATCTGGCACTAAAGACCGCGCAAAGAAAGAAGTCCCGCAGGCGCGGTGCTGTAGTCGTGTTGTTCTTGCTAACCTCTATCGCTTTACTATTTCACCATCAATGTGTCTCTCTATCGTATATTATTATTAGCCTTCTTTCGTGAAGCAGAATAAAGATCGGAACGAAATTGTATTTACACGAGACTAAAACTATGACTGCACTGGCGTGATGAAGTAAGGCTGGCGCCAGCTACTGGCCCTGGCCCCGAATAAATCTGCCTCTATGAACGTGACATGATTTGGTTGTCATAGTTACCAAAAAGTAAATAAATAAAAATCTGTTGCAAGGCAAAGTATCTTTGTTTGAGTAGGTTTTTCAATCTTTAATTATGTTTAGAGGCGATAATCCGCATTCTTTGAGTTATGAACAGCAAGCTAAGTTCATTCAAGACCGAATTACGAACGTGGAGAAAAACTTTGGGGAACTTTGTGTCGCGTTTGGCGACTACACTAGAAAAACTGCAAGGTGAGATATAACAAAATATATGAGTACATAGATTATTATTAAATATATAAGTACAATCCCTAAAAATATTTAGGTATTTGTAAAGTTTGTGCATTGTGTGATAGCGTGTGATATAATAAAAATATTTTAAATGTCCGGATACATTATGTAAAGTCGATTTATTAATTCAGTCTAACTGAAATAGTGACATGTGCTATCTGTCACTTTGTGTATTAAAATGGTCTTATTTATTTATTTATTGTATTCTAGACTTTTCACATTTGTTATTATTAATTTATTTTACATTACACCATTACAATAAATATGACTATTTTATTACAAAAAAAAACCGAGTTTGGTGTCTAGTAAAAATGTGCGACTATTCGAATTTTTCGGATTACGGATTATCCGGATTGCATTCCCTACTGTCGCCACTTGGACACTTGGGAAATCAGATATTAGGTATTGCCGAGGTGTCCATAGTAATATTTATGCTCGTGATTGTACACCTCTCCCAAGTTGTGCACAACCGTTTTCCTAGTACAAACCTCAACAATATACATGCACTAGCGGCCTCTATAAACAACAGGTGACGAGCGAAGCAGTTCCTAAAGTCGAATTAATAATAAATTCACTGGAGTAATCTGACATGTGCTAGCTCTAGCTGACAGCTAGAGCTAGCCAAGGAACATATTTACTCTAGGAGCTAGCACTCGGTGATTGCCTGCTAAGTCAGTGACCATTTTTTTGTGCCATAGGGCCATAGCCCAGTGAACGGAAAAAAACATGGAAGCATTAACGTACTTCAAGGGAACTAAGCGTGCATCTTGACACAAAATCCCAAACAAACTCACACATCGAAATCCCGTCGCTGATTCGCGAAAGGCATTCTTCTAAATTGAACTGAGTAGGCAGATATTTTTGACGCAAGACATGTCCGTTAATATTGCATTGACACATACTTATTTTTGTAGCCGAGAAAAAATGCACTGAACTTAAATTTAGTTTAGTTTGTAAACTAGGGAATCAGCACCATTATATTATTACTTAAATGAATCTCACCTACTTTAACGAGTCAACATCGGCTCAGATTCCGAGTTATCTTTAATAATATAATTATGCTCGTGACTGTACCAATGAAAAAACCCCAAGTGGGCCGTTGCAAAAAAATAATTTAGTATTAGTACATAAGTATGTATTTCATAAACATTGCAATTTTTTGTAACACCAGTTTACTGAAGTTTAATCTTTGTATTATGGGTGTGATGGGTGATTATGGGTGTCCACAAGTACAGACTGTGTAGTACTATAGGGAAAGTACCTGTACTGCCGTGGTAGGTACCTACGGACACAAGGGAGTACCTACCTCTAGTGCTTTAAGGCTCCTACATACTGGCGCGACTTGTCGCGCGACGCGTCGCGACACAAAGGCACCGCTTGTAGCGCTACACGCGGTGTCTTTGTGTCGCGTCGCGTCGCGCGACAAGTCGCGCCAGTATGTAGAAGCCTTTAAATTACCTACGTGGTTACAATGCATCGTATATTCTCGTCATTGATTAGATCGGTTAACACTATTCTATACGGCAGTTACAGCATGGAACATATTTACTCTAGGGAGGGATCACTGCAGTCACCGTAGACACAAACATCGAAATATATCTCAAAAATGGCACTGTACTCAACACCCTAATTACGTAATAAACTATCTACAAGTATATTGCTAATCCATTGCTTCTTATGTTCGAAAAATTTGTTTGCTCAATAACGTAAATAACGCAATGAATGTTGTTGAACTGTCAAAATGAAACCCGTTGTTACTGTTAGTGTGTTACGCAATTAACCCGCAGTTTTTGGGATATTGGTAGGATAGATACCTACCAATAGCGTAAAACTAAATTTGCAGCTTGGACACACTTGTGCTGTGTGGTACTCGAAATTTTCGGATGGCTTTCAGTTTTTTACTTATAAGTATAAGTGTATATCGGACGGCGCTCCGGCGGGATCTCATGGAAAGTGAGATTGTCGAAACCCAGTGCTGGGCACGCCATAATTGCGGCGATAAGTCCCCTATTTGAGAAATGGCTAGAGAGGCGCCACGGCGTCCTCGCCTTCCGCCTGACGCAGGTCCTCACCGGACACGGCAGCTTCGGGAGGTTCCTGTGTCGGATAAGGCGGGAGGAAACGCCCGGGTGTCACCTCTGTGTGGATGGCCCGGAGGACACGGTAGAGCATACGGTGGAGGTCTGCCCGGCTTGGGCAGAGCACCGCCGTGTCCTCGTGGAGGCGATCGGCGGCAGAGATCTCTCGCGTCCGGCCCCTGGTTCAGGCCATGGTACGGAGTGAGAGGGCATGGGCAGCCGCCACCTCCTTTTGCGAAGCAGTAATGCTCGCGAATGAGGAGGCGGGACGGTTGAGGGAAAGGCAAATTTCGCGCCCTCTCGCCCCTAGCCACCGCTGGAGACGCCCTGGGCATCGGGAATCCCGGGCGGATTTCCGGCCACCGTAGGCGTGGGCTTGCGGACGGTGAGCAATGGGTAGCTCACCGTCCGGTAAGTTGTATTCCACGCGCGCCTTAAAGAGATGTCGTCAGCACAAGCGTAGGGGTCCACTAGGGCCAATGCCTGCCGGGGTCGCGGGAAGGTACAAAAGGGTTACCGAGGCCCCTGGCAACACAGGCAACGGAAGGAATACGGGTGGGTTTTAGTTAGTAAGAGTCTGACACACCCTCCCACTTCGCCCAGACCGGGAGAAGTTACTTGATGAACACCAACGCAAAAAAAAAAATTGGATATGTATGTATGTAAGTACGTAGTTTGGTCATGTTTTGTCACTTAAGAAAAGTTAAATAAATGACACAATGAGTTACGCACTACAACCATTTACATATCAAATGAAAGGGTATAAAATACAGATTTAAACCACATTAAAATTATTCGAAATGTCCTCCTCTTGCTTCGATACAAGCCTTCAATCTGCAAGGTCAGTCATCAATCGAAGCACGCACGACGTTCATGTCAATATCGGCGACTGCTTTAACAGGGATGCTTTTGGTGACTCCAAGTTGCGATGGGGTTTAGCGCAGACCTGCTCTAGTGCTTCTCTAAGTGCTTCCATATTTTGTAATCCAAGGGATTCAAGTCTGGACTGGATGAGGGCCAATCCCCAAGCCTGATAAAGTCGATTCCACGGATCGTGAGCCAGTTTTGGGTACTTTTCGCCTTATGAGCCGGCGCAGAATCCTGCTGGAATACCCAGTGCCGTTTTCGAACATTGTTTGTGAAAGAGATTTCACAATGTTTGTTAGGACTGTGTTTTGATATACGAGGACACTGATTTTCACTCCTTTTTCACAAAAAAAACACCTCCGTTGGACCCAAATAGGACACCCCAACCCAAACCATGAATGCCGAAGGGTGATAACCACACTGAAAAAGTGGCACACGTCTGCTCGCTTCTTCACTAGAGTGTGGATACACTTTATCATTTTGTTTGTTGAAACTCTCCTCAACATTAAACATTTTTTCGGACGAAAAAATGTCTTAACAAAACCCGGCTTCTTTCGAGCCTGATTTTCTTCAGCCGTGCGTTAAGAAGATGTGCTGTTGTCTTTCTATAAGCACGCAGTCCTAGGTCTTAATTTAACACCCATTTAACAGTAGTTCTGCTTAGTCCCATCTGCAGAGCCAACATTTTTTGCTTGCGGACAGGATTTCATTGGATTCGGGCCTCACTGCTTTGATGACCGCTGGAGTCCGAACAGTACGAGTTCGACCGCTCCTTTGTTAATCTTCTAATCTTGAATCTTCCCTGAATCATTTGATAGTACGATAAATAAATCTCAGTGGAATTTTCAATTTTTTCAGCAGTTTGAAAATCTCAGTTGGCGCATGACCGTAACGATGCAATGCAATTACTGCGACTCTGTCTTCTATGCGCGTCCACTCCGTTTTAGAAAATGAACAAAATTCGAGAAACCCTTTGCTTTTATTTTCTTTAAATATTCAAATTTCGAATGCTCATAATATTTTCCTCGGCTTGCATTCTAAATTCGAAATTTTTCCTATGTGACAGAACTTATGACCCGACTACGTAGGTATAGTATAAGTGTTATTATTATATACGTCGGCTTATTGCAAGAACTCATTAACTGCAAAAAATCATTAAATACGTTTTTATCTTTATTGGACTCCTTTTGACACATTCTACTAAATGCAAAAACTCACTAATTTCTATCTAGACTAGATAGTTTTTGCATTTAGTATAATGTGTCAAAAGGAGTCCAATAAAGATAAAAACGTATTTAATGATTTTTTGCAGTTAATGAGTTCTTGCAATAAGCCGACGTATTTAAGTTATAACTTCTAAAAGGTGCATCCTAACAACATCCCAAAAAAATCAGTACAATGCAATTTTTGCGACCTGAATTGTTTTAAATGACTGGTCTTACTACGGGTAGGTCTATCTACCTACACTAATTAAACCTTACACCATTCTTGATGTCTTTAAATTAAATAGATTGCGCGACATGGGAGATGAACTCATAAAAGTAATAAAGGACTACGCCAATAACGAAATCGTTAACAAATCTTTAAGTAGCGGCTTAGAAAATCTGTCTACTACATTAACAGCCATTGAGGAGTACCGGAATTGTGAAGTACAGCGTTTGGAAGCCAAGGTAAAGTTGCTTACAAACCTAGGTATAGGTCGATTATTGCTTATAATATTTTCCTATTGTTCAATCTAGGAATTCTAGGAAATAGTAAATATGATAGGCGACACCTAAATTAATGCATAAATCAAAACGCGCTCTTGCAGTTTCCATGCTCGGGCCAGCGCCGAAAGTTAAAAATCCATTCTAAGTGTCGCTTAGTATTAGTGAGAACGAGAAGAAGCTCTTTATTGCAAAGCATTATAATGTATAACTACCCAAATACCAATTCGATAAATGTATTTACTTAGGTAATTGGTGAGCTGAGCCAATACGAGACGATCTGCAAACATGCCAGGGAGGAGTTGAAGCACACAATGAACGTCCGCGAGAAGGAGTTGGCACGCAAGAAAGTGCTCGATAAAGCCAGGGAGAGACAGCCTTTTAACAGACAGCAAGTCGTACGTTAAACAATAGTTACATCTTGAGTGGACTTGACATAGAATTCTAAGTTTGTACAAGTATGCGGCTAGCAGCATTGCGCTGCACGATAGTCCTTGCATGTAGGTACCTATACCTACCTACCTAGGATGGCTACAATTATAATTAAAACCAGTAGCCTTGTTCACAGTTTCATATTACCTTCCTACATAATTGCATTGTTTTAATTGTGTTCAAGTAGGTGTTAAACCAACTTTAACTCAAAAAACCGGCCAAGTACGTGTCGGACTACGCACAATGAAGGGTTCCGTAAATGGGATTACTTGGGACGAATTTATTCCAAAAACAAACTTAACATTGTAGTTGAAATTCCTGTTCTCCCATACATATAATATGCCACGGTCAATTCTCCAGCGGCAAATTTAAGTTCGTCGACTATAACTCGTTAACTTGTAAAGCCTACCTAATAGGTTGGGGCAAAAGTTTCTTCGCATTTTTTAAGATAATTCAAAACATTTTTTAATATAGTTTATTTACATTTAACTAAAGTATGTAGGTACCATTTTGTTCGATAACTTTTTGCCATCTTGTAGGTAGGGACATGATCCCATTGCTATATAAATTTTGGGACTACTGATCAAAATACCGCGACAAATGGTTTTGGCAGTCCTCTCGTGATGTTAACCTGTCACTGCCTAAAGAATTCTGAAGAGACCGAAACAGGTGCAAATCTGAAGGTGCAAGGTCAGGACTATACGGCGGATGCATTAACACCTCCCAGACAAACTCTCTTAATTTTTGCTGAGTGGCTAAAGATGTGTGAGGTCTAGCGTTATCATGATGAAAAACCACACCCCTTCTGTTGATTAATTCCGGCCGCTTTCTCTCAACTTCTTGCTTTAATCTCATCAGTTGTTCGCAGTAGAGTTCAGAATCGATGGTCCTGCCTGGTGGTAACAGCTCATAATGAATAATGCCCTTTTAATCCCACCACACAGACAGCATCACCTTGTTGCGAGTTACCCGGGTTTCGCCACAGTCTGTGAAGCCTGACCGGCCTTTGACCACGACCTTTTTCGCACGTTCTTGTCGTACGTGGTCCACTTTTCATCACCAGTTATCAGCTTCTTCAAAAATGGTTCGGTTTCATTACGTCGTAATAAAGAATCACAAATGAGTACACGGTTCATTAGGTTTCTTTCAGTGAGCTCGTGAGGTACCCAAATATCGAGCTTTTTTGTGTACCCAGTTTTTGAAAATCCCAATCCCCGGTCAATTCCCAGTTCTTCAGCTACGTTGTAACTACTGATATGCCGATCTTGCTCCACTTTTTCAAAAATGGCGTCCATTTTATCCGTAATAGGGCAACCAGTGAGAGCAGTGGTGGCCTAGTGGTAACGGCCGTGACTTACGAGTTGTAGGTCGTACATTCGAACCCAGACAGGCGCTTTACTTTGTGCACCACTGCTCTCAAAACGGTGAAGGAAAACATCGTGAGGAAACCGGCATGTACTAGAACCAAAAAATTCAAAGACATGTGACATCTACCAACCCGCACTGGGCCCGCGTGGTGGATTACGGCCCACTACCTCTCACAGAGAGGAGGCCTGAGTCCCAGCAGTGGGAACATTATAGGCTGATGATGTGTGATGTGAGGGCGACCAGAGCGACGTGCATCTTTGACATCAAAATTTCCGGATTGAAAACGCTTAAACCAAATTTGTGCTACTCTCACAGACACTGCACTAGGTCCATAAATATCGCAAATTTTTTTCGCGGCTTGCGTTGCATTTTTACCTTTTTACCTGACTGCCTCAGGAGGGTAATGTTTTTCGAGAGTATGTATGTATATATGTATGTATGTATGTATGTATGTATGTATGTATGTATGTATGATAAGAATAGTTGGTCGCTGTGATTAACTCAAGACAATGTTTATGTTCTTTCTCCAGAATTAGCTTTCCTACTGACAGGTTATACGAGTTCATATAATTGATTATTTTTTTATTTGACTGTTTAAGTCAATGTAATTTAATTTAGTTTAATTTTAATTTATTAGTGACATAATCTACTCATTACAATGTGTGTTTTATGAGTTGTATTGCAATAAGTGGTTAGCTAGCGTCGTCGACTATTGATTATACTATTCTTGCCTGAGCAACCGGCAGCAAGCTCGTCATGCTCCCTTAGATGTCACTGCCTGCGGTAGCGTCGGGGGTCGGGTTGCCTCCTTCTCTCCAATATGGCGAGGGGGGTGATGGCTGATCTTTGCGTTATGCTCATGAACGGGTGCTGCTTGTGGTGACTGGTCGTCTTGCGGATCATGGTTTTAATTGTTATTAGTAATTGTTTACTTATTTTACTTCGATGGGGCTAGTTTATCATTTCTCACTTCGAGCTACAGCAATTGCCTTATGTAAGCGGGCACGCCCTTTATGCCTGGAGGCTTTTATTTAGGTACTAAGTTCTATTTACGTTTTTTTTATGTTGAAATTTTTATCGGCTTGAGTACAATTTGTTCATTATTTTTTTGGTATACTGGCGCGTGCTAGCTAACGTATGGCAAGTGTGTAATTTAATACAATGTTTTGTGTTTCGTAATGTTAATTACTTTGCATACGATTTGTATAGAATCAAGTTTATATAACTAAACAGACAGACGTGCTGCTGGGGAGTTTGTTCCATCACTTCTTCTTCCCAGCTAAAGCACTAGGAAGTGGTGACGGGCGGGCATTTTTGGGGGACTGTCTTATGTAACTTTGACGTTCGAAAAGTGCTGATTTTCAGCCTAGTTTGAATAAATGACTTTTGATTTTGATTTTGTAAAAAAAAAGGAGGGGAAAGGTTTTTTTAAAATTAATTGCAACAATATTGGTATCAAATTAAAACTAGTAATGAGTAATTTTCAAATATATGTTAATAAAACTAAAAAGCTTGAAATAAAATAAATTATTTAAAAAACAAAAAACCGGACTGCAAAAACACATAACTGAAAAGGAAAAACAAGCATTATAATCTATATAATTTTGGTCTTGCAGGCGGGGACAGTCGAATAACCTGAAATATGGTGTAACTTTTGATTTTCCCCGCCTGCAAGACCAAAATTATATAGATTATAATGCTTGTTTTTCCCTTTTCAGTTATGTTTTTGCAGTCGGGTTTTTTGTTTTTTAAATAATTTATTTTATCTGTAGTAAAATTTTTAAAATGTATCGAATTTCTTCATTAGATTCACTCATTTTGACGATACGAAAAACAAATGAAAATCACACATTTTTCTAATTTGAATTTGGAATTATGGTCTTTAAAATTTAAACTTTCAATGATACCAAAACCAGCCAGATACAAATAGTATACCCAAAGAGATTTTATTACAAGTTCATACATACTATAATGCGAAAAGACTTTTTCCCCAACCTAATACTTAGCCGTGATAGTTTTCCTTTTAATTTCGTTATATGTACTACTGCCATGATTTTATTCACATCTTCATAAACCATCGTTTAGCCGGCAGGGGGGGGGGGGGGGGGGGGCAAATTACACTAAAAAAAATTTGCACTTTAATGCTTAATATTACGCAAGTTGGATCCTTGAATCGAAAAGTGGTGTTCACAGACCTGCAATATTTATGAACGACCTATCCAACGATATCCCATACCATGGGGTAGAAGAGAAAAACAAATATCATCCCTACATTACGTGCAAGGAAGGTAGGTACCTACGCTAAAAAAAACTTGTCGGCGTGATTAATATGTATACCTATGCCAAATTACAGCTTGCTATGCAAATTGCAGACAGACAGACGAAACTATAAGGGTTCCTTGTGTACTACGGAACCCTAAAAAGCAGTTCGTGAATTCGCTTGCAAACACTTGGTATTTCTTTTTTTTTATGTATGGCATCTCGTAGTTGACCTTGAGATGTCGTTACTACTCAACCGGACTTTAAATACTTGGTATATTTCGCGTCTAACTTTATGTCGGCTCTGAAGTGCGCTTTTCGCTGCGCAGTACCCCACCCCTCACCCCCGCACAACACCAACACATGAATTCGTTACCGCGCAGTGACTCACCTCATGTTCCGATCCGCCATAAACTTTGAATCGGGCTGTAACATACATTAAGGCGCTGACAAGACCCAATTGACCAAAATAGGCTTCTCTTAAGAAAGAAAATTGCCAAATCTGTATAGTTTGTGGTAGGGGAAAAAATATATGTTAATTTTGAACATATTTCCCAGAACTTGGTTGTCACCAAAACACGTTTTGAAAAAAAAATCTCGATACAAACTAACGTTAAACTTAACTCTTACCTTGAGTTCTAATCCAAAATATCTCTATTAAATATCAACATACATTACGTATTTAATTAATAACAAGTACGCCTTATTCTAATGCAGAACTTGGTTGTTTTTTATTTTCGATTACTCAACTCAATTCTGAGTAAATAGATAATTACTTCATATTTTGCAATAAATTACAAACGTTTTGTCGTCGCGCTTCTCTTTCTTTTCTATGCAATCTGACAGTGACCGCGGTTTAGGTGTTGTCAGCGTCTTAACGTCCGGAGTACGCCCATATTTTAGGTGGGATGCCTTGGCATATTTGGCATCAGATTATCATAACATCACGCCAGTATTCCCCAAAGGGTAGGCAGATGTGAATACTAAGTAGAAACAGTTGTCCTTAGGTAAACCCTTTAGGTAGGTAGGCCTTCGGTGCCTGCTCCATGATATTTAAGGAATATAAGGAGTTTTATGTATGTTCCTTGTAGGTACATATCTGAGATGTAGACACAATACGTAGACACCGTTTTCCTTGTCTAATTTCTCATGTTTGTTTCATAATTGTGGAATTCTAATATTTGAAAATACCAAACCGTTAGGTGCCGATTCGGTTCAACAAACGAAGTAGGTATTTAGCTTTACATCCAGCAACTAGCTATAGTTATTCGAATTCTGTTTTAGACTTACGCAGAATCTGAGCTACTGAAGGCTTCTGCAGAAATGTCGCGGACTGCGAAAGGCTTGAGTGAGCAAACAGAGTTCTTCGAGCGCCGCAAACTTCAGCAGCTAAAAACACTTCTGTCAGACTTCGTCATGATTGAGATGAGCTTCCACGCGAAGGCAGTGGAACTGCTCACAGTTGCTTATCAACAGATCAGTGATATCAATGACAAGTGTGACTTGGAGGTGAGTTCGTAGATACCCAGATGTTTGACGGTTATGGGATTTTTATCCTATAAATATTTAGAGAAATTAGGCACATAATAAATATAATCCTTGGTAGAAGGAGCGCCTAGAGCGCATCTAACTCTTATATGTTATATTAGAATTGTGTAAGAGATATATAGGCAGGTGTTTCATTAGAAATTTTTACCTAAATGACTTTCTAATTTTATATTTTTCTGTAAAGCGTTTGAACGCAGGTCTTTCAGATAACGAGGATCAAACGGTAAATATTATTTAATGTTAACTTATTCAGGTAGCTTAATAACTTGTAACATTCATTCATTGACTAACAGAACTTCAGAAGAAAATTGCGTTCGCCGGAGAAACAAGCGAACCCTGGAATGTCAGCAAGATCATCTTCACTAGCGTCGCTTATGAACCAGCAGTCACCAACTAATGATGAGGACTCTGCGGTTAGCAATCACTCATTTTACATCAGCGAATAGGTACCTAAACACGTTGCATGAACAATCTACACTGTGTGGGTGGACACGGACTTCCTGCCTCATGGATGTTGATGGTAGCTTGCATCCAAAAGATTATCGGTATAATATACCGTTACGAGTATAATGTATCGGCACTTAGGTATAATGTATACCAATGGTAGTTAAGAGGTAATTACATCATAATCATTTCAGCCGAAAGACGTCCACAGCTGGACAAAGGCTTCCCCCAAGCACCGCCACTTCGACCGGTTCTGTGCGGATTCCTGCGGCCTTCTCGAGGTCATCGGTCCATCTTGTTGGCCTTCCAACAATACGTCTTCCGGTACGCGGTCGGCAGTCTACAACCTCTTGGCCCCATCGACTATCTGTTCTGCGACCAATGTAGTAGATTTACATACATAATCACAATAAACCGAAACACTGTTTTTTCAGACAGGGTTCTTTCAGTGGTATGATGAAATAGTCTGCAGTTAGTTACGTTGTGGTACCTAACTACAATAACGTGTGGCTGTTGTTTGAATTGTTAACAGCCTGGCACGGCATCATCAGTGGTTGTTATTGTGAGCTTAATATCCCACTCGTTGCGAAAGTTTTTGATTGTTATGGTATATTGTGGTGCGGTTTGAAAATTGAAAGCCTGGAAGGAAGAGCCCTAAAACTGGTTAGACTTACAGCTGTGTATGCATAAACTTGCCCTGATTGTTTAAGTATATTTTATTAACTAGGTATGTATATTTTATTCGTTTTTTGCTTCATCATCCCGACCCTAATACCAGCAGGGATTCTCAAACTATTTTGAGCAAGAGACCCAAAATCAATTTACAAAATGAACTGATACCTCAGACCTATAGCCAAATTGTGTCATCTTGTACTGTGTTGACTTGTGCATGCTTATCAACTTGTTGAGTTTTTTAAAAGTACAACAATGATACTTCCTATTAAAATATTTGTCATTATTATAACAAACTGGTACACGTAGGTAACACAACATAAACAAGTAACTTGAAATTTTTAAATAAGAACTTGTGTTAATTAATAGGGGTTGATTTTTAGACCTCGTCGACCCCCAAAATCAGTATTCGTTTATGTCGGCCCCTGGGAAACCGATTTCGACCTCTAGGGGTCGATATCGACCACTTTGGGAATCCCTGCATTAAGGGTTTTGTCACTAGCGCCCATAGCATGTTTATCGGCTGTATGAGTACCTATCGACATCACCCCAATGAACTGTGCGTGAACAAATCCAATACCTAAAACCGGCCAAGTGCGTGTCGGATTACGCGTAATGAAGGGTTCCGTAGTTGGGATGAATTTATCCCAAGATAAAAAATATGTTCTCCCATACATTCCAACTGCAAATGTAAGATGGTCGACTATAACTCATTAATTTGTAAAGCCTACTTCCTTTTAAGGTCGTTATATATGCTATTGCCGTGATTTTTTTCACATAGGTATCCAAAAACAACCATTTAGCTGGGCGAAAGGGGGCACACCTGGCTCTAACAAAAATTTGCACTGTTAAGCCCCGCGCGACACCGATTCGGAGTCAGACAATAGAAAATCAATTGTGTCTCATTAGCTGTCCTTGACCAATTCAAGATACAGACTTCGTTCAAGGTCCGATCCTAGCTCGTAGCCGTAACCTTTGCGGGTTATTGTTCTAGGTCTGAAAGGTTAAAGCTTAATATTTCACAAACGGATCCCTAAATCGAAAAATGGTTTTCACACATTAGTAATATTTTTGAACGACCTATTAACTACACCCCACAAAATGGGATAGACGAGAAAAAAACAACATCCCCACTTTACGTGTAGGAGCGGAACCCTAAAAAAAACGTTATATACCTACAGAATGGATTTTTGAGACGGGGCAGTAAGGGCAGCTACCTTAACCGTTGCAGCTACAGGAAAACGGTCTTAGGAGACTGTCCTTAACTTTTTGAAACATTTAGAGCTGCATTCACAGATTTTGAAAAAACATATAATGACAGTAAATTTTGCTTGCAATTTCTGACTTTTCTAGTAGGTACTCAAACCTCAGTTGGTCTAATAGTTTTTTGATACCTGTAAGAAACAGTCAGATCTGTGAAAGTAGATCTAAATATTTCAAAAAATTAGGTCACACAAGTAAAACAGTCTCCTAAGACCGTTTTTCTGTAGCTGCAATGGTTAAGGTAGCTGCCCTTACTGCCCCGTCTCAAAAATCCAACCTGTATATATCAAATTACAGCTTTCTAGTACTAAGAGGCTCTGAGCTATACCGCGGACAGACAGTCAGACGGACATGGCGAAACTATAAGGGTTCCTTGTGGACTACGGAACCCTAAAAATGTTGATAGGATCTAAGGAGTTTAATTAATATAGTAACATTTTCATTACAGAGCATGCGAAAAGCGAAGTCGCCCGAAAAGTATGCTAATTCGGGAATGGCTAGATCCGGCTCGCTAGCAGCTCTCATGAATAATTCTCCGACCAAAGAAGACGATGAAACATCCGTAATATGGCCTTCTATGTTTATTTTAATGGAATTCAAGAAGATCCCATGCTAATCTTGTTTTTTTTTATTCCAGGAGTCAGAGGAAACTGATGAAGAAGACTCTTCTGAAGAGACTGAATCTCGTTAATTTTAATTGTTGTGTGAGTGTGTGTGTGATAACTAGTAAGTTACCTACATAAGAAATAAGAATGTTATCTTAATCAAATATCTAAATAATACACTGTATGAATATGACTCGTTATTTTATTTAGAACTATTGGTAAGTATATACTCTTAGGTGTTCTCCCACAAAGCACTGCAAAGTACTAAAACGTCTGACTGTAAAAGTATTTTACTAAGTAGCCTAAGTAACTTCATAATGGACAAGCATCGTGATTATTATAGACATAATCTATTTTGTACATTTTCATATTATTTGAGCATAAGAATTTGTTATCATACCTATAGATAGTAGGTACATACAGCATTTGCACAATATGCATGTAATTTAGAGGGGCGAATACAAATTTTAATACGATTAATTATGGCTTATAATCTAACGAAAATCTCCAAATTGTTATTACATAGCCATAACAATATGTTCGATGAAAAATTCTGGCTCCAGTTCAATATAGACAAAAAATGTATGTAAAACAGAATCGCATGTGAAATTGCGATGCCCTTAATATAATTCCCCTTCGTGACGGGCACGCGATCTCGTCTATCCCGTACCGTTCCGCGCCAGGCACTGTACTGATCAATATTCACCCTGTAGATACTAACCCTTGTTTATTCTAGTAACAAAAACATCAAATATATAATACAACACAATTTAATTACAAAATAAACAATCATACAAATAGTTTCGCAAATGCAAATACATCCACTGTGCTTTGTAAAATCTTACAAGAAACCAATTATCTGATCACTCCATATTGCTTTGCATTTCATTAGATATCCACTTCCCATAGATTAGACAACTACTAGCGTACTATGTAACAAAGGAACACTTCTAATATCTTAATCCATTCAGTAAATCCCAATATCTTTGAACAAATTCACAAACTTCATGTCATTATGTCTAGTTTATGTTACTGTTAATTCAATTGCATGCACTAATGGCTTAATAATGTCACATGATATATATCTTAATGTGTAAACTATCTAGTAGTGAATACAGTTCAGCATTCAAATACCAGAATCAATTAGTTTTATTACTAGTAAGTCAGACTTACTCTAGTAATGAAACTAATTAATTCTACAGTTATGGTGTTCAGAAACAATATGTGACAATCCGCGGCTAAAGGTACCTTGTGGTCGATATGGAGTTATGCATACGCTAGTAATCTGCGATTAATACGCTGTAGATATCAAAAAAGATCAACCTCTTACGATGTTTTGTTACGGAGATATAATTTTTTTTAAATTATATTCGAAATTGTGCAATTTTGAGAAACAGACATTTTAAGTTCAGTCACCTCGAACAAAGCAATAAAAAAAAAATCTATATTTCTTGCAAAATTTACAAAACATTCAATATCTTCGAAACTATAAACGTCCATAAGGTACCTTTAGCCGCGGATTGTCACATATGTGTAACAAGTTCTGTAATAATTGTCATTGATTTACATGTGTTTTGATACCATATAAACATCAATGACTTAACTTTCCAAATTAACTTATAAATTGGTTTTACACTCCATTTAACTATTGCCTACACAAATATGGAGAGAAATTGGCTATGTCCTTCCTGCTTTTTTGCTTAAGTTTAAATAATATTATCTTATCTATAGTAGGTGGTCATATACATAACAATTATAAATACATGAGCCACATAATCATTTAGTGGAGTGACATCAAATCTATATCTTTACATATGCATTTTAGTATTTAGTTTGACATTACATGGTAAAAATGAGATGATTCAGGCACAAAACAATGTGGTGTGATTGTTACTTCTAGGATCACTGCTACTTTATTACTACTTTTCATTCTCAACACCAGCCTGTGTCATAAGATCTGTGATGTTCTTCTCCAATTCATCAACACGGGTGCCCATCTCATCTATCCGGTTGATGATCTGATCAGACATACTTTGGAATTTGTCTTGCATGTTTTGTAAGAGGGACTGCACCTGAAACAATAAAATGAATTAAGATTAGTTAAATAAATGTATATAAGAAATACATTTTAGATCTACCAGCCAGATGCATTAATCATTTAACAAAGGCAGCTGAGGTAGGCCTGTGAAGGGAAAGAGGAAAAGATTTTGCAATGGCTTAATGCTTATTTAGATCCAATAGTAACCTGAGAAGACAAGTCTAATCAAGAAATCTGCTTAGTACATCAATCCTTTTTGCAATTAAAAACTCTACTTTTGATATGCTCTGCATACTGGATAAGTATTGCCAAGTCTTTGAAATTCATGTGGCCCCTGTCAATTGAGGGGTCATCAGTGACAGATGAAAGTTGATATGCCACTCTCGTAGCTCAGTATCACAACCTGAACAATGGTAACTTGTAAATAAGTCTAATGGTCAAATATTGAGCGTACTGACAATTTATAATTGGACTAGACTGCACCCATTCAACCCAAATAAAATTAACATGCACTTTAAAGTTAATTTGGAAGTCATTATTTATGTAAGCTAAAAATCATTACATAATTAATTGATGTTTTCAAGCTGATAACCGAACAAATAAATAAACTGCAATGCTATTTAATTATTGCGTCGTATGAAACTCTAGACTCGTAAAATATTTAACAACTGTGCATGAGCAAGGGGAAACTCAACTTACATATTGTGTCACCTCTTGCATGTTTTTAGGATCATTTCCCGGTGCTGTGTAGGTGCTCTCCACGTCAGTTGTTGTAGCTTCTGTGTTTGGTTCTGCCATCGCTTATATTCTTCTCTTCTACGACCGAATTGCAAGCTTGTTTTCAAATCAATACTTTCTTAGTTTACGTCTCTCTTACCAAAATTTTCAACACGCAGAGAGTGCTTTCACGTCGAAATTCTAGCGATGACTGAATCAAGTCGACTTTCAGATTCAGTGTAACTTAAATTAAAATTCACCTTGTAAAAGATAAACTAAAACAATGCCTAGCGAATTCATTGACAAAACAAAATGACAACTAACTAATGACAGACAAGACGAATAAACGAGTAGAAGACATGACACAAAGAATTCAAAACTCGGAACAACAATACTATGTTAACATTAAATACAAATTCAAAAACTTCGCTTGACAAAGAGTGTATGTTTTTTCTCTTTTCTCGGTTAGTAGTAAAACAAGGATAGCGCCATCTAAATATTCATGTGTCATGTCATAGAGACTAACAATTTTAGAATCGAAATGGAAAGCCTTATTCGCGTAGACAATATAAACATTGCTGTGAACAAAACCTAAAAAAAATTACTTACAGTCAAGACGTTTATAAATTCGTCAGTTTTCTAAATCTTTCCTTTTTCAAGTCAAGACACAGAGGACACAATACCTTATGAAGCTACAGCACTGAGCAGCCACGGCGTCATGATCTATCATTATCATGGTCTATCAGACATTTTTAGTAGGTACTATCGGCCAAAGTTCCGCATGCTCACCTCTAAGGCGATAATCGTATAGCACAGCTCACGACTCGATCGCCCGATGCAAGCGTTTTGACCAATGGGATGCACGAAGCCTATTTTAGTCGTGTTCGTATTAGTGTAATTATGTATAGAAGTGTGACACTCACACTAGGCGCGGGCTATGCTCACTTGTTTGTGAGATATTTTTTTAATAGGCACGGCCAGCGAGAGCTCTATGAATTATTATTGTTGACAAGAAGTAATTTCGTACTCATATCTTCCGTTTGGTTTAGAAAATGTATTATTGGTATTGCTATATATTTAATTAGTATCAATAATAAAATATTTCCACAAAAATATAATAATTTAGACTATGGAATGTCAAACAACAAAAATCATGTCTATTCTATCCACTATAATATTTAACTCTCTCCGACACATGGCCTCCTCTGACGGGTCTATAAATTTAGTTATTTATTAACACTTTCACTGCCTCCCCAATTTTCGCTATGTCCTATGCGATGCCACCAGACAAATCGCAGCGAACGCGCTAGGCGCGTTAACAGGCACCGCATAAAGCTATAAAATGTTTATATTGTCATCTTTTGTGTTTTATCAGCGTGAGGTGTTACTTGTGCAGTACTATTGCAAAGTAAATAACTACATTTAAATGTGTTTAAACTTGGAAACAATAATATAAAAAATCAGCCAGGTGCGAGTCGGACCACACACAATGAAAGGTTCCATAGTTAAGATAAATTTATCTCAAAAACAAACTTAATATTGTAGTCAAAAAACATGTTCATCGATATACGTCACAGTCAATTCTCCAACTGAAAATGTAAGTTGGTCGACAATAGTCGACCAACTTACATTTTCAGTTGGAGAATTGCGAACGAAATAAATAGGAAAAGTAGGCTTTACAAGTTTACGAGTTATTACTCGTAAACTTGTAAAGCCTACTTAGCTGTGATAGTTTTCCTATTTATTTCATTATATATAGGTACTACTGCCATATTTTTTTTCACATATCCAAAATCAACCATTAATCTGGCAGGGGGAGGGGGACATTTGACTATCAAAAATGAGCACTTTAAAGCTTAATTGTATGCATACGGATCCCTGAATCAAAAATAGTTTTCACAAATCAGCAATATCTTTGAACGGTCTATCCAACGATACACCCACACTATGGGATAGACGAGAAAAAAAATATATCATCCCCACTTTATGTGCAAGGAACGTACCCTAAAAAAACATTTTTTTCAAGATTACAGTTTACCACTTTGTTGGCGTGATTAGGAAAGAAAGAAAAAGTATTTATTGGGACTCGCACAGGAGATCATAAATTAAACTAAAAAACACTCATAGAAACATTAAAAAAAAACAAAGTTAAATTAAAATAAAAACGAAGTCCTGTACGAGGCCAAAAGGCTCCTATCTCAGTTCATTAATATGTATACCCATGCCAAATTACAGCTTTCTAGTACTGAGTCTGTGAACTAAGCCGAGGACAGACAGTCAGAGAGCAAGACGGACATGGCGAAACTGTAAGGGTTCCTTGTTGACTACAGAACCCCAAAAAGAAGCAAATTACGTAGTTTTGTTAGAAATTGACAACATTTGGTGCCTTTTTCTTTTATTGCTGTTTTGATTGAAATAGCAAAATTACAGTAGTATTTGAACTCTGATAACAAAAACATAACAAAAAACTCTGATAACAAACCCAAACAAACAAACAAACAAACTTATCAGAGTTTTTGTTTATTGCTGTCACAACTTTTGCAACTGCTAAAAAATAAGTTCATTATCTAAGTACCATTGTTATTCAGTGGGAACGTCAGAACATCCGGTTAAACAATAGGACGGCATAATAGAAGGATCATAAAATACAGTTACAAAAAATGACGAAATATTTCTTCAACACACTTGCTTGAAAAGTGACTCTTATGGCAACGCATTTAGATTCATAATTCAGCTTATTATACAGTAGTGTTTTTACTTTACATTTATTTCCAATCAATCAATCATTAATCTCCGCAAAGTTTTTATGTCTAATTACAATGAATATTTTTGTGAATAAATAAACTATTTTAGGTTACTTATGATAAATCAATCATCAAAATTACCATCGTTTCATAAAATTATATATTTTTCACTACATACTAATAATTTGCTTATTCAAAACATTATTTTGTGTTTATTATATTTTTTATATTGGCTGTTTAGCGTTTTGCCAGTGCCTTTATTTATACCTGCGCGCGAATTGCTAGCGCGGCGCGCTGAAGAAGCAAAACCAGGTCGCCATTATCCATAAGTACGTTTTCATTGTGGTTAATTATTATTATCAAAAATGTTGACTTCAAGTAGGAAAGAAGAGTGAGGAGCAACACGTAGATTTGACCCCCCAGGAAATACTAATCGAGGCACGAAACGCGAGTGACAGCCTGTTGCCACCAAAAACTAGGGAGAAATACCTAGCAGCCTACGAAACTACTAACAAGTCTGTTTTATTCCTCTCAGGTTGAAAACCGTCGTATGAAATGCGTGTGTATTGATCATTACACACTTGGCTCCTTTATCGGAGTAATACCGGCTCGAGTGTAGTGGGTGACCAAAATAGCACACTTGTATCTGTACATTTTTTGTTACATACCCTATACTCACACAAATGCATATTGTCTCTAATTGGACGAAACCAGGAAGGGGTTTGTCTGTCGCTAGCTGCGCTTACCGGAGAAATATTTTCTTAAGTGAGCATGCTTATGTTTTGCCAATAGTACATGTAAATAAGATGGCTGTATATAAAATTCTGTGGCATTGATATTTCGACACAATCAGCTCAGCCTATCACAGTCCACAGCCAGACATACTCCTCTCCCAGGCTTCGCCACAACACCCTGTCCTCCGCCTTCTGTATCCAGTCTGTCTCAGCCACGTTTATAGTCATCAGTCAATCTAGCTGGGGGCGTCCCACGCTACGCTTGCCGATACCCCCGTATCGGCAAGCGTGGTGTGAGAAAGAGCCAGGTGACCACCCGGCTCTCGCATTACTCGGTGTCTGAGGTAGGAGGGTCCTGAGTTACAGATCTGTATGTCAGGACCTAGGAGGGTCCTGACTTACAGATCTTTAACTCAGGACCCTCCTACCTCAGACACCTTTCTCTATTTAAGATTGTGGATTTTATTAACCAGTGCCTGTAATTTGATGTTGAGATAACTAAAGATTTGTGAATAAGATTATGATAATCCTTCAAAGAAACTCCGTATCTATGGACCAGCTCGACTGTTAGTATCCACGTTTCAGCACCGTAAGTCATAACGGGCAGGACGCACTGATTGAAACCTTAGTCTTCAAACATTGTGGGATAGGCGACAAGAAGACCTGATGAAGTTTTACAAACGCTGCCCAACCCAACTACATCCTTCTGGAGTTCTATTGTGCATTGCACGATAGAATTAGCGAATTTTGACGAAGACGAAAATTGACGAAGTGACGAATAAGATTTGGATGCAACTGTACAAAAGTCCATTGTCTATGTCTTTCTGTCAAAAAAGGACTGATTTCCTGATGTCAAGATAGACTGTCAAAGTGTCAACTGCTGTCAACTGGTGTCACTAACAGTGTTCTCGAACCTACCGATTTATCGGTATTTATACCGATATGGGCTCTGTGCTACCGAAATACCGAAATATAACGAATTTTCTACGATTTCTGGATGCACATGGAAATTCTCCCGATTTCTCTACCGATTTTACACTTTTCAGTTGGCAACCCTTTTCATTTATGTTTAATTTAATGTTACGGACGGGGAAGCCCTCAATAGTAAGTATGGGCCTAGTGCAGAATGTTCCATATATTTTGGGGAATACCCTTGTTCCTACAACTTGTTGTCTTACAACTCGATGTTATAAGGGGCTTCCCGCTAGGGAATTTACCTGTAACCAGTCTAGTCTATATAAACAGGAATTCGGTTTTATTTTTTTCATTAATTTTCTTAACTTTGAAGAGATAGTAGAGTACTTATCCTAAAGAGTGCGTGAGAAGACCATTCAGTTAAAATGTCGTCTGACGAGGAGCCAAGCACAAGTGCGAGTGTAAGAAGAAAAAAATATCTACAATATTATAGAAAAGAATGGGAAAAAGAATTTCCAGGCTGGTTGCAAGATAGTCGTAAAGGCGAAAGCTATGCCTATTGTAAGAGTTGTGATAAAGATATCAACATCACATCAGGAAAAGACGCTTTAAAGAAACATAGTTCTTCACAAACACACTCAGTATCATCAAAGAATATAAAATCTCAACCGAAGATATCATCATTTACTGTGACCAAAACTCAAAAAACTGATACACTGGTTAAGCAAGGTAATTTCTTTTTAATTATTTGTTAGGTACTATTTAGATTGTTATATTATTTTGTTTTCTAGTTATCGATAAATAGAAGCAGTGGATATAATTAGACCCTAATCGCTACTAGATATACCTACATAATTTTTAATTCTAAATTTTAATTTCAGGTGAAATAAGATTAGCCTCGTTTGTTGCTGAACACAATCTACCATTCACTATTATGGAGCACCTACCGAAGCTGATGCAAGCCGTTTGTCCTGATTCAAAAATTGGCAAAGAAATCAAATGTTCTTCGACGAAAACTCACGACATAATTGATCATATTATAGGTAAAGAAAGTTTCGATAATTTATGTGAAGATCTGCGGCAAACTAAGTTTTCGCTTATTATTGACGAGTCCACTGATCTTAGTACAACCAAACACTTGTGCTTAGTCGTGAGATATGCGAAAATGAATCGTATTAAAGATTGTTTTTTAGCTCTTATTCCATTAGAAGAAGCTAATGCAGCAACCTTATTTGAACACATAGTAAACTTTTTTAGCAGCAATGATATTCCATATCAAAATAATCTAATAGGGTTTGCATCTGATGGGGCAAACGTAATGATGGGACGTAATAATTCTGTTGTAACATTGCTGCAAAATGAAATTCCCAACATTTTTATACTTAAATGCACCTGCCATTCGTTTCATCTTTGCGCGTCATATGCTTGTACCAAATTGCCACGCTTTATAGAGGATCTAGTAAGGGACATTTACAACTACTTTTCTTCTAGTCCAAAAAGAGTAGCAGAGTTTAAAAACTTTCAAATGTTTTGCGACTTAAAAGTACATAGAATACTTCACCCCTCTCAAACACGCTGGTTATCAGTACATGCAGCAGTGAAGAGAATATTGGAACAACTCTCTGCTCTAAAACTATTTTTTATAGACCAAATCTCTAATAATGATCATCTTTTAGCTGCAGAACATATATTACAAAAGCTCCAAGATCCCACTACGGTATTATTTTTGGAATTTTTAGATTTTGTATTACCATTATTTACCGATTTAAATAAAGAAATGCAAGCAGAACACCCGAAAATTCATACTTTATATGAAAAAATAACTGGAACATTAAAAACTATATTTGATTGTTTTTTAAAAAGAGAATATTTAACTAGCACACCAATCGAAAATGTTGATTTTAAAAATCCTAGAAATTTTATGGATATTGACGCCGTATACTATGGTGCTGCTGCGTCTAATACACTACTAAGTAGTTCAGAAAATCTAAACGCAGATCAAGTAAATTTGTTTAAATGCAGATGCCTAGATTTTTATATCGAAGCTTGTAAGCAAATAACCACGCGGTTTCCATTGAAAAATAATCCAATAAAGGGTTTAGACATAATTGACCCAAAAAATGTTAAAATTGGCAATACCTCTTCGATAGTTCCTATGAGTAGGCTTTTTCCCAATATTGTTCAGAGCAATGATTTCCAGGAAATTGATACAGAGTGGCGCATTTTAAGAAATTGTGAACAAATCAAAACACTTCCTGATGATGTAGAACTATTTTGGGATGAAGTAAGTTTACTAAAGCGTGGCGATGAAACTCAAATGTTTCCTTTGTTATCTAATTTCATCTTTAATATTTTATCACTTCCCCATTCATCCGCTAACGTTGAACGCATATTTTCACATATTAATCTTTTGAAAACAAAACAGCGAAATAGGCTGTCTACTGAATCAATCACTGGTCTATTACACGCAAAACGACTCTTTAATACAGCTAACTGTTATGACTTTGAAATCAACTCGAAGATGACCGCGGCTATGGCCAAAGAATATTGGTATAAAAAATGATTATATAAACTAGTCTGTAAGTGATTGTATATAAATTAGTCTGTAAGTTTTTGTTTTCAATAAATAAACGAATTTGATTGAATACTGTTTGTTTTTTGTCAAATACCGATTTTGGGTACAAATATACCGATTTTAGCTGGCAACTCTACCGATCTTGCTCTATGACGTTCGAGACCACTGGTCACTAAACTAACTGCCAGTCAATGTCAAATTTAGTTTTCCGTTTTACTATTTTTCTTCCCGGTAAACTTAGAAAATAAATTGTAGTCGCTTTAATTGGTCATACGTTATTCATATTAAATTATAATGCAGCCATTAACAATTAATTCTAAAGGTGATATTCAAATTGATATAAACCATATAAGGATTGATATTTTACAAGGTATTCGTGAATGCACAGATCGGGGCCTTACACAAACTGCTAAATGGCTTGCCGAGTTAAATTTCTCTCTAAAAGATCACAAAATTACACACGAACACCCTCCAATAACGCATGATGACGGTATTTCGCTAGAAGAGAAAGAGGCTTACGCCCTGGCCAAAACTTATTTCGACTGTCAAGAATACGACAGGGCTGCACATTTTTTAGAGAACTGTTTGAGTTCTAAATGTGTGTTTCTCCACAAATATTCCCAGTATATGTCAAGTGAAAAAAAACGACTAGACAATGCTACAGACCTAGGCACAGAAAATACAGAATCTACACAAGTGTTATTGGATCTGCTTTCCTACTTTAAGGTAATTCCTAATTTGACTAATTTCTAATTTACTGTCTTTATTATTTATTGCACTTGCGAAGATAGCTCAGTAATTTTTCAAAATATCTTACAAGATATTTTACTCTCCAGGCAAATCGTAACAACCTCGATGGATATCTGCTGTACTTAGAGGGTGTGGTATTGAAGAAACTAGATTTGCGGAGTCAAGCAGTGACAGTGCTGCAGGCAGCCGTAGCCGCTGCACCCACACTCTGGGCAGCATGGGTGGAGCTAGCAGGCCTCGCCAATGAGTATGAAGCATTAGATTCACTTCAACTCCCCAAACATTGGATGATGTATTTCTTTGCTGCACATGCTTTTGTTGAATTGAAGTTATCAGAGCAAGCTTTGGAAGCCTACATGGTGTTGGTTGCAGCAGGGTTTGAAAAAAGTACTTATGTTACAGCACAAATGGCTATTGCCCACCATGATAGAAGAGGTAATTTTTTTTCTGGTATCTATGTTATTTATATGTCTTAAAATAAAATGTATATATAACATTTAAAAAATTAAACCTAGTACTACACTTCATACTATTTTGTTGTTTAAATGTTTCAGATGTTGATTCTTCACTGAGTTTATTCCGTGAACTCTACCAGAATGACCCATATCGACTAGATAACTGGGATGTGTACTCACATCTTCTGTACTTAAAAGAAAAACGAATGGAACTTGCAAACTTAGCACAAAGGGCTGTGTCAATAGATAAATATAGAGTTGAGACATGTTGCGTTATTGGTAAGTTATTTTAATTTTGCCATCCATTATCATCTCAGCCAATTTTATCCTAAAGATTAACAGAACCATGTGATATACAGCTGATAATTAGTTGAAAATATCAATATGTTAAGGAAGCAACAATTGTAATGAGAAAATTATTCATTTGACTTCCAGGCAACTACTACAGTTTGAGAAGTGAGCATCAGAAAGCAGTGGTGTACTTCCAAAGAGCCCTGGCTTTGGATCCTCAGTACCTATCCGCATGGATACTCATGGGACATGAGTTCATTGAACTACAGAACTCCAACGCTGCAATACAGTGCTATAGACAAGCTATTGGTAAATATACTTATTTTATTAACATTATTTATTTATTAACATAAATACTCAAACGGTAGGCAAGCTGGTGTCTGCAACTCCAAATCAGAGAGTGTATTTTGCGTACCACACTTGTACACTCAAACAGTCAATATTATTTATTTCAGATGTAAACAGAAATGATTATCGTGCATGGAATGGGCTTGGACAAGCTTACGAAATTCTAGGACTGAATGGTTACTGCATATATTATTACTCAAGGGCAGCACAGCTGAAACCCGATGACTCGAGAATGTTGGTTTCTCTGGGGGAAGCCTATGAGAAAATGGATAAAATCCCCAATGCCCTCAAGTGTTACTACAAAGCTCACAGCACTGGTGATATTGAAGGAATGGCCTTATTCAAACTAGCTAAGTAAGTAGTGATTCAGTAATTTGATGATACTAAAAAATAACTTTAAAATTAGCTACAGTCCTCATGATAAATGATTTTATTTCTGTAAGTAGCTTTGTACAAACACTTTACACATCAATCATATTTTAAAAACTAGATGAGGTTGATGTTTCCTATCTGACTACTCTGAGAAGAAAGGCTGAAACAAACTCAAAGGTCACAGTCTCTTTTAAAATCCAGGTATAATCTTGGTCAGATCATGTGAAGGTCATGTAGATTGGTGTCTGAAATGGTCTTTCGAGGAAAGAACCACACAGGTATGAATGGATCTGTCCAGACAGTGCACACATTTGCCAGGTAATTGTGCAACTCAACTAAGAACTTAAGGAGCTCATTGATGAGATAAAACCAAAGAAAGGACATTTGGGTAGGCTGCATAAATTACTCAAACTGCCAGACCATGATTAAAACTAACAGAAAAGAAAACAATGACCTACATAGTCTTCACATTCACAATAAATTACTTTTGTCATTTAAATTAGTAGGATAAGGATAATAAATTAATTGTGAAACCCATTAATAATCTAGTAATCTCAGATTGATTAATATGCAAAAACTATAATGTTTCCAGGTTGTACGAAAAGTCGAATATGCCGAACAGTGCGGCGGCAGCGTACACAGCAGCGTGCCAGGACCCGGCCAACGCCGGGAGCAAGGAGTTGCCGGCGGCGCAGCGGTACTTAGCTCAGTACTATCTCAGGTTCTCACTGCTGGACCACGCCGCTCATTATGCCTACAAGTGCTTGGAGCACGAAAGTGTAAGTTCATTGTTTTATGATATCCATTCCAAGCTACAGTAACATTGGATTTCCATTGAAAATGTCTAAGACTTGTGTGTGATCAAGAAACACTCATAACTTCACAGTTTGCGATGTACCTAATCATCCCCTTTATTTTACAATAGATATGAAAATAAGTCAAATTACCTATATTTGCAGACTAAGGAAGCTGGGAAAATTATACTAAAAACAATATCAGAAAAGCGGTCATCGGCCACCTCTTCCCAACCGGCGAACCTACCTGAAGACTTGCCAGATGCCATCAAGAATGCATCGATTGTGTCGATAACACATGAAACCCCTAAAACACCGCTTCCGAGCCCTAACGTGACGCCAGACAACTTCTCCACGCCGGTGTTCACGCGGAAAAGCAGTAAATATAAAATGTGACATACAATTTCCAGAAAATGTAAAATGTGAAGAGACTGACTGATATAGTGTAAGTGTATCAATATCACTTGTAAAAATGTATAATAATAAAATCTCATGAATGATTCAAGTGTTATTTTTTACCTCAATGATCTTTGCTTTGCGTTGTTATTGTCAATAGGACAAGGCCTTAGGCCGTGTCCCAACTAACCAACGCGCACTACTCCATTTTGCTTCGATAATTGGTAGTAACCACCTAAAAGTTATAAGGAAACGTCCCAATGAATTTTTCAAAAATATACTCCTGAGAGTGAAAGATCGGTTGTGTCAGTTTCGTGTCCTTTCCTTCGGTTCAGAAACTTGAAACCTAAGACAAAGACTTCTTTAGGTAAATAATATATTTATTATAATGGTTACTTTTCCAAGAGTATTATTTATAGGCGTTTGGAGGGATGTTGAATACCTACATAAATCTGTATTGTTTTTATGGGCCTTAGTTGCCTGAAATAAATGAGCATTGTCATGATTTTAGGGGATTTTGAAGTTTTACTGCCCAAGTTTTCTGAGATTCTGCCCCATTGGTATCGTGGCCGCAAGCGCGGGTCGTTGGTTCGATTCACAGGTCGGGCAGTTCCGGATTTTTTCAATAGCAGCTTGGTATCCTGCTCTGGCTATAACTGACTCGCACATGGAACTTACAACGTGAATTGTGGGTATACTATATACCTCTAGCTACCCCTTCCGGGAATACACATAATACAAATTGTGTAATGTTATGCTTTAGATTCCAGTCCTGTCTAGCTTTGATTATGCTGAATGATTAGGAATTAAAAAAAAAGAACAAGTATAAAAAATAATAGTGATTATTTTTATTTATACAAATTAACAGATCTTAGTGCTCAAATAGTAAAAAACAATTATTTTAAGAACTAAATAAATAGGAAAGTGCATTGATTAGAAAATAAAAAATTGTTCAAGTTAGCTCCTTGCAAATAAAAATAAAACTGATTATAATCACAGATGAAGCACGTAATTTGAGAGCTCAATTTCTAACTGGCTAATTATAACTACATTTGCAGCTGATTTCATTTAAAAATATCGGAGTATATAAATGTGAAACCCTGACTAAGAAATGTTCAGTACAATTTTGTCAAGCAAAATGTTAAAATATTAAATAACATTAAAAATAACTTACATTTGATGTGGTTATTACAAAAAGTCAACAATACATTACTCAATAAAACTTGAAATGGTAGAATTTGTTAGTAGCATAATTCTTTGTTGGGTTCATACATCTTCAATAAACATACATACATACAGAAAGTCACGCCTTCCCATGGGTAGGCATATCTTCATTAAATTTAAATATAATGAGCAATTCATACATGGATATGAAATATATATACTATGACTTGTATTGAATAATTCAAATGACATTAAAATACGGACTCCTACTCATTCCTACTCATTAAATTACCCAATAATCTTATATATTTTATCTTACATATTTTATCAATATTTTTTTGTACCGTTTCATACAATTCCAAACTACTCTATCAAATAAGGCCAGTAACCTCAATCTATGACATCACGCGCGTCAGGCGCAGGCACCTCCGGGCCACTGGCTGACTCACTCACACAAGGCACCGGTTTACGAACGCACAGTTACCTGTGTTTGAAATTTCGCATTGACTAATATTAATGTAGGTAAATAGCTTCCTCATTTACTGGTCATTTCAATACAATACTATCTAAATAATTTAGAATAAAGCTAAAACCAGAGTCTTCAATATTTCATATTTATACATTTCATTAATTATCCAATTTCACTATCTATATTCAAATACTTTTCATTTTCTAGTTTGAGATATATAATATATTATTGTAAATACACATGGAAAAATGTAAGGCATATTGAGGCACTCAATTTTACAACCATAACAAGCGTGGTGCATGGTGGGTAGCTATGGACTGATAATGCTTAAGATACAGTAATATTCCGACTTACAGCGATTCTCATCTTGTAAATGTACACATGGAAATTAATTAAAGAGAGCGTAATCTCGAGGCGTTACTGTATCCCCACTATGGCTAAACATTAATAAATTATTCAACTACTATACAATTGTTCAATAACATAAAATTTGTAGCTTGGTTTGTGCTTTTTGTTCCGTAGTTTGTTCTTTGACTTAGTTCTTGTAGTATTCCAATCAGAGGAATGGATTCTTGGAATTCGTGAAACCGCCATTATTTGTAGACTGCTAAAAACATGATAAGCCAATTAAACATTAACATCACATTCATCACACTAATGAGTCACTGACTGGATTATCCACACATACTGCCTGCTATGTAAATGTGTTACTAATTGTTTACTTTGTTTAAACTGTTTGTAACACATCTACTATGAACTACTCACAAAAAGTAGGGAAGTAAAATTATCTATCAGTGGTTTCCTGTACGTTTTCAGTAGATAACATTATCAAAATAGTTCATAAATGAATAGTTCATCGCAAAAACGTGGTTCATATAAATAAAAACATTTTAAAATTATTTGAATTGTTGGGACTGTTAATTCTACTATTATACGTAGAAAATAACAAAGATGCAGATAAACCGATGCATGGATAATAATAGAAAACAATAGGTGATGAGGCCCAAAAAATAATAGTTAATTCTATGCCAAATTGTACATAGATGTAACAAATGGGAGTCAGATACAAAATAAATCTCATTAATATGATGCACCTCACCATTAGGAAACATCTATTTAATTCAGTCACATGCCTGATAGATCTATCAATAGGTCCATAATGCAAACAAATATGCTAATGTAAACAACTAACAGTTTCAAGGTCAAATCACATAAAATATTCAATTTACTTCCAGCTATCAAATAATAAAATACATGTAATATTATATTAGCACATTTACATTGTGTAATGAGGGCAGGTAAATGTTTTACTTGGTGATTTTTTTCTGTTATTTTCTTATAGAACTGTGTAATATCAAAATTTGCCTAATCAATAAAAAAGTCTGGATGTTTCTGACTTTGGAAGCTTATTACTCAATCATGCATTAGGATGAAAATTAGTACACAAGCCGACTGAACTGAATCAACACCTGTGGGGTAATTATGTAACACATTTACGTTGTTGGGAAGACAATTTTTCGAACATACGAAGCAATTTCCTACAAAATCATTCAGACACAATCAATTGATCATGTGTTACACAATTAGTTTGTTGGTATATGTAGGGGAAACACTAGGATCATCATTTGCCTAGCCTTTTCCCAACTATGTTGGGGTCGGCTTCCAGTCTTACCGGATACAGCTGAATACCAGTATTTTTACATGGAGCAACTGCCTATCTGACCTCCACAATCCAGTTACTGGGTAACATGATACCCCTTGGTAAGACTGGTTGTCAGACTTTCGAGCTTCTGACGACCCGTAACAAGTGTCAAAGATCTACAAATGACAGCCGGGACCAACGGCTTAACGTGCTTTCTGAGGCATGGAGGGGTCTTGGTATGTAAAGATGGTCACCCATCCACAGACCAACTGCGGCAATCGTAGCTTAACCTGATCGATCAACCCGTGCAGCTGTTATTACTTAGCCACAAGCCAGTGTTTTCCTAGGATGCGAGTAACAAACAACTAGTCTTATGATAGCAAGCAACAATTCTCACCATAAATGGGTTGACTGGTACAGCTGACGTCGTGGTGCTCCATCCTCCATTGAAAAATGGGTTTTTATTGGCAAACAGATCATTGGTTGTGGTGCTTTGGAATGGATTTTTATTATTTACGATGTTATTATCCTCTGAAATAGTTAATAATTAATTGAGACAGCTTAACACTATTTAAGTTACAGTAAATGGTTAACTACAATTTTATTTTCCTCTACAGACTGAAAATAAGTATATAAATATTTAGTCACACAAAATAACAAAGGCCCTGCTTTCAGACCGCTTGAACCACATTACAAAGAAATGAACAGTCAGATAATATTATGATATTCTTACCCATATGTTTCAGGTTTTGTTGCCTTAAAGCCAGATCTAAATCTGCCAATGCAGCATAACGGTCATCTGTAAAACAACAAATTCATTGAATAAGTTTACCCTGACACCTATAAAAATATTAATCATAATTGATCAGTTTGTAAACGTACTTGCAGGTTGAGCTGGAGGGCTAAAAGCATTGAATGCTTGTTGTGAGGTCATGGACGGAGAGGATGCAAAACTATTGTTCACATTATTGTTGAACTGACTACTGTTATAAATATTTGCTGTAGAAAAATCAACAGGAAAACTGGAAAAGAAATATTTTTGATAAGTTCTGTATATAACATTCTGGATATTTTAGTGTTTGTATTCTTTTCTAAAAGACTTACTCAGGTACTGAGGCTGGTACAGCAGTATTCAAAACAGGTTTTGCCAAATTGTTGACTGGATGAGCTACTCTGTAAATGTCATTAGCAGGCAGTAAATTGTTTACCACTTTCGCAGTTTGCACGACTGTGTTATTATTAACCATGTTCTTCGATGCTTGCGGCGAAATCGATATCAAAGGCGTTGAGCCCGAAGCGTTACTTCCGGTCTTAACTTTAGGCTTATTTTTTATCGAACCATTGACGGGATTGTTACTTAGTGCAGGTGAATCCAAATAATAGCGTTTCTTCTCATATTTGTCTGACATAAAATCTTTGACGCTTTGCTCATCAGTAAAATTCACACTTTCACCCTCGTAAAGGCCTAACCAAACGCACCTGCAATAGTCGTTACCTCTCGCTTTTATAAATTCTATTTCTTCCGGCGTGAAAGTGGCCATGGAAATGGACTTCACGCGGTGAGGCGGAGTAAGACCACGCCTGAAACATAATACAGGAATCCGTTTGTTGATCTTATTCATTTAGACAAAAGCAGAATAACGCAGAAACAATACTCACAACATTCCCGAGCATTTCGAACACACGAAAGAACCGATTGTACTGTTCACGTATGTAGGTCCTCTTTGGTTGCAATCTAAACAATATTTGTTCCCATTGTGTGAAATAAGCTCACGTAAAATTTCTAAATTTTTATCGTCCTGCTTGCGACGATTTGCAGCCATTTTCGTGATCTATGTGTGGGTGGGTAATGTTGTATTTAATATAAGAATGCTACACCTATATACTTATATAGTAAATAAGTTCCTTCTGAATTGAGATTGTGTGAGTGCTTAAAAGTATTTTGTTGATCAATCAAATCAACTTCAAACTTCAACTTTTTTTTTTTTTTTTTTTTTTTTTTTTGTTTTGGCGTTGCACTATTCATGCTTATTGCCACTGACAATGTTTTATTTGTTAACAAAACGTAAGAATCAAGTACTCGCGAAATGATAAAATATTATAACGGGGAATTTGGAAATGGAAAGGAGATTAGATGTTATTAAATAAAAATAATAAAATATAACAAATTAACACTATGGGAATTTAATTTAACAGAAAACTAACGTTTTAACGCCACCAGGTGACCCAGCAAAAAGGCCGACTCGATGCGTAAACTAAGAGCTACATGGTAAATAAAAGAGGTTTATAAATGATGTTTAAATAGATATATCATTATTTACAAGGAAAAGAGCTATGGTTTTATAGATATCTACATTAAAATTAAATAAAATACATGCAATAGAAGTGGGAAAAGGGACTCGGAGGGAAACAAGACTTTGGAAAAGTGAGGAGTGGTCATAAAGGGGGCAGGAAAAAATAAGGTGGTTCAGATCACCCACTTCAGCGCCACATTCACACGCAGGGTTCTGCACAATGCCAAGCCTGGTAAGATGAGCAGGAGTGCACACATGACCTAATCGCATACGTATGAATATTGTTGTAATCTTTTTGTTTAGTTTGTATTTGCTAAACCAAGGTT
The DNA here is from genome assembly GCA_905333075.3 of Atethmia centrago. Classification (NCBI taxonomy): domain Eukaryota; kingdom Metazoa; phylum Arthropoda; class Insecta; order Lepidoptera; family Noctuidae; genus Atethmia; species Atethmia centrago. The sequence continues at coordinate 8,574,611 of HG995375.1, forward strand.
TAACAAAAATGGATGGCTGAATATTACGATAAAATTTCCCTTTCACTGATTGCCCGGACCAAAGCTGACCCCAGGATTCCTGTAGATAAACCCTAGGCAGAGCTGCCAGATCTTGGGTGTTATTTTTGTTCGGAAAAACGTCTCCACACAATACGGCATCATTAGCTATCTGGTCAGCTCTCTCATTACCTAAAATGCCACAATGCGAGGGTATCCACGCAAAATGCACTGAATACCCCTTAATAGAACACCTATAAAGGAGTTCACGTGTTTCAAATATAATATAAGGATTATGAGAATAGAAAGGGAATCTGGCCAAAGATTGTAAGGCACTCCTTGCATCAGTCAAAATGAGTGAATTCCGTAAGCCCATTAGAAGTATATATTCGACAGCTTTGAATAGACCGTAACATTCTCCCGTAAAAACAGATGATTCGGGCGGGAGTTTTATTTTTTGGACGATATTAAATTGGGAGTGGTATACACCTACTCCCACACATGAGTCTCTTCCATGCTTCGAAGCATCTGTGAACAAGAGCTGACAGCCCTTCCAGTCTCTATCCATAGTGAAGTTGAAGATATGGTTGTGACATACGTCATCTCGGTAAATGTTAAGGTTATAATGTATATTTGGTGACATAATTAATGAACTGTAATTACAGTGAAATAAAGGAAGAAATTGAGATTGGTGACAGGGAGCTTCAATTAAATTGAATTTTCTAAAGCTTTTAACTAAACACGGAGTAGCTTTGTGCCTCCAGTAAGTGGATGAAATTACTTCTTCAGAGAGAATGAAAAGTTTATTTCGCAAAGGATGATATGTAAATTGCAGACACCGAGCCATAAATCTATCAGCTAAAAATTGACGTCGTAAATGAAGTGGAGGGTCTCCACATTCCACCTGAAGACAATTAATAGGACTGCTTTTCATTGCACCTGAAACTACTCTAAGTGCCTTTGACTGAACACTGTCAAGTTTCTTAAGACCAGCAACATTAGCAGGTTCCAGCAAAAACGTCCCATAGTCCAATACGCTTCTAATCAAGGTGTTGTACAATAGTTTTAATGAAAAGGGATGTGCTCCCCACCAAACACCAGCAAGACATCTAATTATGTTGATATTTCGTTCACATTTAGCAGCTATATAGTCACAGTGTGGTAAACCAGTAAGATGTGTATCCAAAATAAGGCCTAAAAATTTTACCTGGTTTTTAACGGGCATAGGGATATTATTATACCTTACTATAACTATAGGGGGCTTACGCATTCTAGTAAACAAGACAATGTTGCTTTTATCAATTGACAGGTGTAGACCATTGGTTTCTAGCCAAGTCTTCAGTAAGCATAAAGAAGAGGTTAAGGAAGTACAAATATTCTCAACAGAATGACCAGATGAATAAAGAAGTAAATCATCTGCATATTGAAGAACTTGTACTGACTCATTTAGGGAGGATTCCAAATCATAAGTGTAAATATTGTAGAGAATTGGACTAATTACAGAACCTTGAGGGAGACCTTTCCATACTAAACGGGTAAATGTATACCCTTCAATATGAAGATTTAAAGATCTCTCTGAAAGCATGTTAATTATGAACTTAGACAGCATTAATGGAACTTGTAATGAATTCAGCTTTTGTTCTAGGATTGATACCTGGACATTATCGTAAGCTGAGCTAATATCCAGGAAAGCAGCAATTACAGAGTTATTAGAAGAGAAGGCTAAGCGAATATCAGTTGTGAATACACTAAGGCTGTCCATCGTACTTTTACCCTTCCGAAAACCAAACTGTGACGTAGCTAGCAAGTTTTTGCTTTCCAAAAACCACTCCAAACGATTCTTAATGAGATGTTCAACAATTTTAGCAAGAACTGTAGAAAGTGCAATTGGTCGATAAGATGTAACATTAGAGGAAGGTTTGTTTGGTTTCAGAATGGGAATAATTGTTTGAGACTTCCAACTTGATGGTATGTTGCCAGATATCAAAGCTGTATTGATGAGATTTAAATATATTAAAAGAACAGAGTCGGATAAATTAGATATAAATGAATATGGTATACCATCTTCACCAGGAGCTGAATCCTTAACATGTGAAAGGACTCCCTTCAACTCACTTAGTGTGAACAGGGAATTCAACTCAGAATTAGGAATAGGAACATAGGAATAGTGCATTAAAGATCTCTGTTCTGGGACTGAAGGAGGAGCTAAATGATCCATAAACTCATTGGCTAATTCTAATGGCAGTTTTGAGGCTGTTGTGTCACTAAATGCTGACCTGAATCGCCTAATATTTTGCCATACTAGAGATGCATTAACTTCTGGCGAGATAGATGCACAGAATCTTTGCCAACCTTCAAATTTCTTTTTCCTAAGGAGCTTACGAGTTGTACGAGCAGCTTCTAGGTATATCTCAAAATTGTGACGAGTCATAGTATGGCCATAATTTTTTTCTGCCTCTTTTCTTTTTTTAATGGCCTGAGTGCACTCAGCATCCCACCAAGGTGGTGAAGGAATTTTGCCTGTAACACCATTCTTAATAGGGAAAGTATTATCTGCCACCTCTATTAAAATTCTTGTTATTTGATTAGATAATAACTGAGGATCGTGTAGTTGTAAGGAATTAGATAAACCAAGAATTCTTTCTTGTACATCATTTTTGTATGTATCCCAATCTGCATTTTGAAGTCTATACTTTAATCGTGGTGCTGGATTGCTAACAACTGGTTTTTTATGTGGAAAAGAAATTATTAAAGGGTAATGATCACTACCATAAGAAGACGGTAAAGGAGACCAGGATAATGTTGATGCTAACTCAGGTGTGCAGATTGAGAGGTCAGGGGCACTTATTCCCTCATCTGGATTTGTTCGGCGTGTTGGGAGACATGTGTTCAAAATACACAAATTATTAAAGTCTAGAATTTCTAATAACTTTTCCCCATAGCAATTGGAATTAGAACTACCCCAGGACTGATGTTGTGCGTTAAAATCTCCCATTACCAAAAATGGTTTAGGTAAAACTGAAAGAAGATTACTTATTTCAGAAAGAATATCTATAGTGGGACGAGAATAATATATACATACTAAGCAGATTTTATTTACAATAGCAGCGACAGCAGATATTTCGTCACTGAGACTTGGAAGAGGAAAAGATTGAAAAGACAAGTTATTTTTAATAAGTATGGCGACACCGCCATACCCATCGCTTCTGTCTGTTCTTAGACACGCATAGCCAGGAAATCTAAAAGAAAACCCTGGTTTAAGCCATGTCTCACAGAGAGCGACTGCAAAGGGATCGTATTTGTTCAATATGTAGGACAGATCAGATTTTTTATTCACAATGCTGCGACTGTTCCACTGGACAATCTTGGGTAGATTTAGATCCATTATGATTAAGGTTAAATAAGTTAGACAGAGTATCAATTAAAGTAGCAACGTTGGACGGTTCAATATTATTATTTTTAGATAAAGTATTAATAAGCATAATTATTAAATTAAAAATTTGGCTCTCATTATTATTTGTTGTTTTATTTTGGAATGCAACACCATTCCCTGACACAGAAACATCATTAGTGATTAATGCTTGATGAGCTGCCCGGTCATACCCCTTAGTTGTTTTTGGGGGATCCCGAGGTTTAAGAAATACGGTTTTTCTTTGTGAGGAGACAATTGGTGTGTTACGTGATTGGGGCGAAGGTTGTGAAAAGAAAGAATTTTTAGTGGTATGTGATGGGGCAGATGTGACCACATCGGCATACAATTTTGAGATTGGTGGATGTAGCTGTGACGCTTCCGCATATGACACGCAGCTATGGGCCATATAATGCTTAATTGCTTTTTGCCTCTCAAATTCTGGGCATTTTTTATTAATGGCGTAATGAATGCCACCGCAATGACAGCATTTACTATTACTCTCATCTTCAATACTGCAAGTGTCAGCAGAATGCTTCTCCCCACACTTGAAGCACTGAGGGTTCGACCTGCATTGTACCTTTGTATGGCCAAAACGACAACAATTAAAACATTGAATTGTTGGGAATGTATACAATTCCACTGGCATAGAATTGTAACAACAAAACACACGTTTTGGTAAAATTTGTCCGTCAAAGGTGAGCACGACTGTTTGCGATGGTTTCCACACAGGGGTCGGTTCGTGCACTTTATAATTGAGACGCCTTGCTTTGATAACTTTCCCGCATCCAGCGGGGACAGATATATTTTCCAGTATTTCCTCCGGAGACCATTCGGTAGGTACGCCTTTAACAATTCCAATGCGACACACATTAATTGATGGAACAAATGCCTTCAACTTTTCTTTGGCCAAACTTGGGTCATCTAAGAAAGAGTTAGCATCTACGTAACGAGAGAAACTTAGAGATATTCTATTACGACCAATGCGTTTTAATGAACCGTTAATGATGTTGTTGAACATGCGTTTTTTAAGAAAATGTCCTAAAGTTATTGGGTGTAATGTTTGAGCAGAGTTTTGTGTATCAAACATTTTTTGAATGTGTACAACGTATGGCGACAGGTCTGTGGCCTCATACAAAGTCCTAGTAACCTGTGGCTTCTGGGGAAGATCTGACTTTATGAGGTTTTCAGTCTGGGGAACATCCACAGAACGTGGAGAGGTTTCTTGATGAACTAAAATTGAATGAACCGGTACGTCTGATGCTATTTTTGAACTAGTGGCTGAGTCATTGTCGCAATGACACTGTGCTCCTTTATTTATTTCTGTTGTAGTGTGAGAGTGACTATTTCGCCTTTTTTTATTGCAATTTTTGCACACTTTACGTGGAGCTCTAGTCCTTTTCCGCTCCGATCTGGTTATGGATGAATCGGTATCCATACTGGATTCGTAGATGGTTATATTATGCCCGACCGAGGGGACTGTGCCCCCCGGATCAGGCGGTTCGTTGTCCATTGTGACCAGAAAAATATAAAATACAAAAAACTTACCCTAAATATGAAGTACAATATACACAAACAATAAAATTAACTAATCTAATGAATATCTACATATATTTACACAACTTATCTCCAATATTAAGTGTTTTTTAATTTAAAAAAGAAAACGAAAGAAAAATCACGCCCGCCAAATTCGATGATTCCCGCGCTTTTTTCAACTTCAACTTCACAGTTCAACTTATATGTTTGTCTATGGTTATAGAGATGTAAATTAAAGTATCGATAGTAAAGTTCAACTTATCACGAAAAAATAATTCATCTCTCTTATAGTGTGCTCGGTATAACATGCCTGGAATAAATCCAAATCAGTAAAATAAGATAGGAAAGTAGGAGAGAAAAGCACAAAGGTCAGCTTGTGTCATTGGTGGCAGGTGTAAGGGTTTGGAGATGGACTGGCTGAACAGGGTTGCCAGTGGAGCCAACTCATACATAATAATTATACCAAACCGATACCGCTGGGTCCCGAAAATTATACAAAACAACTGTTGACATAGGTTTTTTTTACTGTTGTTAAAAGTAAGAGGAACAAAAAAGCTGTTGATATTTCGTATTACTGTTACTAATGTAGAACACCAGATTGACTAGTATATGTAAAACGACAAGACACGTATGGAAAATTTGTAAAATAACGGTAATTTGGCGAAACATGTTGCTAACCACCGGTAAGTAGCCGTAAATAGCGTAAAGTTTACTTTAAAATCTTTTATCCAATTACACAGAAATTGTGTATACTATTATACAATCTGGCAGCCCTGGGCATAAAATAAAAAGAACCAAAATAATACTATTTATTTTACTATATAAGACAAAAGAATAATGTTTTTAAAAAACTGAATTATTTAGAACTTACCCAAGGTAGGGTGCCATAAAATTCAAGCTGGCTTCGTCGCTCTTGCTCTTTTCTACATAACCCCGCGTCCTAATTAAAAGCGATCATCGCGCGAATAAGTGATCGTCGCGCTCATATGTCAATTTTTGTTCGGTTGCGACGACAGAGGGCACCTTCCCGTTATCCGAACAAAAATTGACAATGGTGCCGATTCCCTTGTTCACAAACTAAACTAAATTTAAGTTCAGTGCATCTTTTTCTTTCTATTTCATTAGGAAAAGGACAGAAGATAAATTTTAGTTTAGTCCTGTCAAATTAATCAGCGCTTGACGTAAATTGACGTAGTAATTTTAGTAGGCAAGTTTTTAATCACGTCTAAACTTGTATGGAGTAGTGACAGGCGCTGATTAATTTGACAGGACTAAACTAAAATTTATCTCCTGTGCTTTTCGTAATGAAATAGAAAGAAAAAGATGCACTGAACTTAAATTTAGTTTAGTTTGTGAACAAGGGAATCGGCACCATTGAACGCGATGATCGGTTTTGGTTAGGACGCAGCCTAAGTCGACTTATAAACTCCCGTTTCTTAAGAATGGTCAAAAGAAATATTAGCCTTTCTGACCTAGGTTCCTAAAATCGAGCTCGCGGCGCTCGCTTTTTAGCAGTTTCTCAATTCTTAAGCTTTTCTGCATAAGTCAACAAAATAACTCCTATTTCGGTTTGATTGGTCTAGATAAAACCTAACCTTACCGATCCAGAGCTTGATAAAACCTAGCTTGCTTCACTCGCTCTTTATCCTAGAGTTTCCGCTAAGAGTAATAGTGTTCTGTGTTCTTAATTCTTAAGCTTTTCTGCATAAGTCGACAAAAGTAACTCCTATTTCTGTATGAATGGTCCAAATAAACCAAATCTTTTCGTGGCGGGGACTAGCTTCGCTCGCACCCTTTATTCGCAGAGGCACTATTTGCCCACACCTTTACTTGCGTCAACTTTGTGTTCCCAATTTATAAATTTAATTATATTGATGTTTGCTAGGCTTAAACCTTTGCTATGATGGAAACCTATGTCTACGTCCTTGGATATCATAATTTAATGTGCAAATGAAGATTCAATAAAAGAAGTAGTGTACATTGAAATTGTTATATTTTTGAAGAAAGTTTTGGATATATCGCTGCCTTTCTCTTTCTTATTTGCTATTCGTGACCCAAACTGAAGGGCTCTTTTAGGCAAAATTACAGCCTCTGTTAATCCAAGATTGAATGCAACTAGCCTCAACATAAGCTTGTCTCCAATACCCATATCCAAATCTTCACTGGGGAAGCACCTGTAAATAGAAAAAAATTAATGATCTAACACCCCAAATTAGTCATAAGCGCTTTAATTTTTAAAGTAATAAAGAATAATAAAAAAATTAAAGTAATTAGAAGTAATAAAGATTACTGAATAAGTTTTAACCTCAGCCATGGTTTTAACTGCAGTATATAATTTGTCAAGTCTTCATCTAAATACGGCATTCTAGGTTGTCTACCATGATCACATATGACTCTGTTATCGCGGGATAAATTTCTGAATGAAATTCTTTTCCAGTCAAGTTGTAATTCTTTGCTGAGACCTCGCCAGCCATTACGTTTAAAAGAATTTCTATGCCGGATATATCCACCAAACAATTCATCGGCACCAGAACCCACTAATAAAACCTGAAAATATAAATGTTTCTTAATTAAATCTCAAAATAACTTTTAATTAAGTATACTGTTTTTTTACCCTGGTTTAGCTTACCCTGCTTGTTGAGGTGTCTGAGCAAGTCTGGCCTCTAGCAGCAAACCACAAGGCGGTTCCAAGACTTTCATCCAAGATAGTTTGACGAGGATATATTAGATCACCTATAGTATTCACTTGGTATTTTTCTAGTTCTTCTTTTGGTACATTCACTTCTAAGAAGACCCATTTCCTATAAAATACTAAAATTGTTAATTATACAATTTTATGTAAAAGAGGATTAAAATAAAATTGAATCAACAACACATTCAGTTTTACAACTCTGACTGATCAAGTTGAATCACCTTGTTGGACACAGTTTTTGCAACTCTTGTAATGATTGCCTTCCTGTTAGTCGATCAGGAACTTCATATGTGGCATTTTCATCTTTTTTAAAAGCAACATTGATAAGGTCTATGCTTTGTTCCCTTGGCAAATATTTATCAGCTAGCAAAGCTAATATTGTGCAATCAAGACCTCCAGAGAACAATACTCCAACTGTACAATGATTGCAACCATCTGTTCCGTCATTCAAACACTTTTTACATCTATTTGGCTGTCTATTCAAACGCAGTTTAATGCTCCGTTCTAACAGTTCAGTCACTTTCAGAACTGTTTTCTGTATTATAGCATGTTCTAATAGTTTCTTCATTAGTGTCAATTTACATTTTATTTGTATAGCTGCCGATTCTATGTATTTCACTACCTCATCCTGAAAACAATAATGATATTTAACTTAGCTTTATAAAACACTTCAAAATTAACAGATATTCATATCAAAATAACTAAGCAAAATTATAAACCTCTGTAAATTCCACCTCTGTATATTCAAAATGAAATTCATCATCTGGTAGACTTTGCTGTGTTTCCAGTTCTTTTAACCAATCTTTAATGGCAAATTCCCTGGTCAAACTTAAATCATCATTCCACGGATACAGCTTTATTATATCCGTACTCAAATTTAATATATGAATATGTGTTGCTGGTACTTCAATACAGTCATAATTTCTTCCTAAGATGTTACTGATAATAATGGTACTTTCATCTTTATGAAACAACAAGGTACTTCTTCCAATTCTGTCCCTCATAAAATATATTTTTTTATTTGATTTGTCATAGTATATTATAGCAAATGGTCCTTTTAACGTTCTTAATTGTTGTACAATATATTCATCTGATGATTGTCCCTGTGATTTAAATTTAATGTGAGTTATATATATAGTTATATATGGTTGAAGTAAAGAAAAGCTAACAGTAACAGTAAAATCTTACAGCTTTATTGTTTAGTTTTTCCATGATCACTAGTGTGTCGCTGATATTGCTGGGCCATGTTTCATCAAATATATCTCCATTATACAATAACACACCTCGTTCTGTTTCCATAGGTTGAGGTGTTAGCTGTGGACCTTGCATCCACAATACTGCTCCACAGAAAAATGCATTCATGCCCTCACCTAAGCCCATTTCTAAGGTTTGTGTACAATTGGGCCCTCTGTTTTTGATGCGTTTTAAAACTTGACTGTCCTGAAAATAAGTTTTTCTTGTTAAATTAATACAGATCAAGGTTATTCAGCGTGGTCCATGTTGGTAATAATTGTTACCTTGCCTGGTGTGTTCTTACAGAAACCTATTTCACAAAGTATTCCGCACATTGTAGAATCAATAATTCGGCCAAATATTATTATCGAACTATTCAATGAAATGGTGAACTTGTGAATTTTAATAATTTCATTTGAAATTTAAAGCAAGCAATATTTACATTTTACATCAATATCACCAAATGTCACAGTGACAGCAAAAAAGCTTGATAAAAAGTAGTGTTGTTACAATGCATATAATTTTAATGTTCGTTTATCGATAATTAAATAAACAGGCACGCAAATACGGATTATTATTCAACAAATAGTTTTCATTAAAAATAAGTCTATCACCAATTCACCACACCAATATCATTATGTCATCGTCGTGATATTGGCGGGAAGAGATTATCATTAGGTATGGGCCTTCTTTCATGTCACTATTTGCAATAACTGGCTACGGGGCATGTAGTCGAATAACTAGTTTCGAGTCAAACGATAAACTAGTGATTATCGTAACCATGTGATTTTGTGAGTGAGTTTGAATTTGAATCCCGAAAAACGAAACCAGTTACGTTAACTTGTTTTGTTTCATTTGGTGACTAAATGGAACAAAACAAGTTAACGTAACTGGTTTCGTTTATCTCATTTGCGAGCGCATGTTGTTTCATTCGCTCGTAATAAGTGACTGCGCTGTGCCTACTGGCTGGCAAAGCGAGCGAGCCGAGAATTCTCGAAATCCCGAGTAGTGACAATATTATATCCGAACAGTCAGTCCTAAGCCTTTTTTTTGTTTGGGTGAGTAATTATCAAATAACTTCTCCCGCTCTGAGCGGAGCGGGAGGGTGTGTCAAACTCTTGCTGACTAAAACCCATCCGTGTCCCTTCCGTTGCCTGTGTTGCCAGGGGCCTCGTTAACCTCTATTGCTATCGTTAAGCTCTATTGTTTTCAGACAAATCTCGAGATGAGGTGTATAAACAAGCCCAGAACGGTTTTAATATAGTGTCTAATTGGCTACATGTAAATCTCTTAACACTAAATGCAGATAAAACCAAACACATTTTATTTACTATTAGAAATACTAACCTGCCAACTACTAACATAAACATTTATGCGCATAAGTGCAACACGTATGCTGACAATGCATGTAGTTGTCCTACCTTAGCAAAAACCGATCATATGAAATATCTAGGTGTAACGATTGACACAAATCTGAATTTCCGTAAACACATCGATTTATTATGCACACGAATGCGTAAATTAATGTACATTTTTAAGAATTTACGATACATATCAGACTACAAATTAATTAAACAGGTATATTTAGCTTTGTGCCAATCCATTCTCACTTATTGTATAACTTCATGGGGTGGGGCTGCTAAATCAATCCTACTGCCATTAGAACGTGCGCAGAGAGCTATCCTTAAGGTAGCCACCTTTCGCCCATTTAGATTTCCCACACACGAGCTTTACACGGCATGTAAGGTGTTAACCGTGCGTCAACTATTTATATTGAATATAATACTACTCCAGCATAGCAAACTTCCTTATATCCCAATATCAATAGATAAGAGAAGAAAAGACTTGGTTTGCCTAAAGCCTCAAACTAGACATACTTTTATAAATAAATTTTATGTATTTTTAGGTCCGTTCTTATTTATATAATAAAATCAGTAAGTCTCTAAGTATATATAGTGTAAATCGTAAAAAATGCAGTGAAATGTTATGTGAATATTTAGCGACATTTAATTACTCAGACACTGAAAAATTGCTAGATGTAATGCAATAAGTTTATTAGTGTTAAATAAATATTTATTTTAAAATATAATTAATATGTATCAATGCTAGCACTATGTACAGTACCATATTGTCCACTAAAGCACGCAGCGTTGTTAAGTGATGGCCTGAAACACAAGTTTGAATAAACCTACATCAGGCAGGTCGCTATTGTATTGAATTAGACCCATAACCAATCTATATAAGTTATACACTAGATTTATTTTAGATTAGTATAGTATAATAGTTTAACATTTTCTTGCTAATTAATATGTAAGTTTGTAATGATGTAATTTCTAGTAATTTGTATGTGAACTTATGAATAAAATTATTATTTCGTTTATTAAGTTTTTTGCCTTATAAAATACATTTTTAAATATTTCTTAGAAAAAAACATAAAAAAACATTTAAAAATATATAAAATAGTGGTCCGCCGGTATCGGGAGCAGGGTCCAAGTTACCGGTGGTTAGGGCTCCAGAGACAGGAACCTCCTCACAATGCGAGCCGTATCGAGGAGTACTGCCTTCTGAATCAGGCCCTTGATCCAGCCGCCTAACGAGAGCCTCGAGAGATGATGGTTGAGGCTTTCGGCCATCAGGCCATTGGCCGTAACGACAATCGGCACAATGACAACTGAGTTCACATTCCACATGTCAACAACCTCGTGTGCTAAGTCGAGATATTTTATTTGTTTCTCTTTCTCAGCTTTCACGAGGTTATCGTCATGTGGAATGGTAACATCGACTATCATTGCGCGGCGCGCTAATCGATCTATCACCACTATATCAGGCTTATTGGCGACAATAGTCCTGTCAGTAATAATAGACCGATCCCAGTACAACGTGACATGGTCATTTTCGAGAACTGGGTCGGGCACATACTTGTAATACGGTACCTCAGAGTTCACAAGTTTATATTTCAAAGCAAGTTGCTGGTGAATAATCCTAGCCACTTGGTTATGTCTGTGTAAGTACTCGCCGTTAGCCAGACGAGAACAACCAGAGATAATATGTCTGATAGACTCACCCGGACGGTGGCATGCCCGACACACGTCAGCCGTCCCGTCCTTCATAATATGTCTCCGGTAGTTATTCGTCAAGATAACTTCGTCCATAATTGCACAGACAAAACCTTCAGTTTCCCCGAAAAGGTCCCCAAAACGTAGCCAGGCTACGGACGCTAAGAAATCTACATCGGGCTCATGAAGAGCCCGATAGAAGCGCCCGTGTAGCTCCTTGTTTTGCCATATCTCCTTGCGGTCATCCGTGGTAAGTACTACAGGTTTGCACCAGTTCTCTTTAGCCATGGAAAGTGGGGTGAGCCCCTTGTCCACTGCTACCACATCACGGTGCATACCCACTTCGGCTTTCAAAAAATATTCCCTGAGACTGCATATCTCGCGGTTGTGAAGGGTCTTTGCATTTAAAAAGCCTCGACCCCCGCACTTCCGCGGGATGTACAGTCTCATCACCGATGATCGTGGGTGATGCATCCGGTTTGCGGTCAACAGTGTACGGACCCTCCTATCCAGGGCGTCGAGTTCGGTCTGAGTCCATTTGAGTATGCCGAAAGAGTACATCAAAACCGGCATGACCCAACCGTTGAAGGCGCGCACCTTGTTTCCGCCTGAAAGAAGACTAATCAATACCTTCTTCAGGCGGCCAAAAAAGCGCTCCTTCAACAATTGCTTCATGTCAGTAACGTTGATGCCTAACGCTTCCGACATACCCAAATACTTATAGCTTTCGGGTGAGGAGAGGGATCTAAGGTGTATGGAATCCGAAAGTTGAATTCCCTCGGATTCCATTATCTCCCCTCGCTTCACATGCATGACCGCACATTTGTCCACACCAAACTCCATTCTGATGGCGCCACTGAAAGTTTCAGTTACCTTCAGTAGCTCCATCAGTCGCAATTTGTTGGGGGCAAATATTTTTAAGTCATCCATGTAGAGAAGGTGAGATATGACCTGACCACCTCTCCTCAACCGATAGCCTAGCCCTGAATCCTCCAGCAGTGTGCTTAGAGGATTCAGGGCTAAGCAGAACCAAAGTGGACTCAAACTGTCGCCCTGAAATATTCCCCGTTTAATCCATACAGGCTCATCATTCCCCTGGATCCGTCGACACCCCGGATAGCGAAGGACTGTCCTCCATTGCCCCATACATGATTCAAGGAAGGTGCGTAGAGTCGTATCTATTTTGTACAACTCCAGCACCTTCATGAGCCATGTATGTGGCACCGAGTCGTAGGCCTTCTTATAATCTATCCAGCAAGTCGACAGATCCTTGCGGGATCGACGAACCTGTTGGCTAATGGTCATGTCGATGAGAAGTAGCTCCTTAGTGCCACGGGACCCGTTCCTACATCCATTTTGAGAGGCAGACATAATGGAATTACTGTCAATGTGTGTGTTAATTTTCGCTCTCAATATGGATGTAAGAAGTTTATAGACCGTCGACAAACACGTGATCGGTCTATAATTCTTGGGTTCCGCAGGACTACCTGACTTATGGAGCAGGTGGGTAATGCCTGTTGTCAGAAACTGTGGTAGCGACCCAGACTCTAAGGATGACTGGAACTGAGATGCCAGGCAAGTGTGTGAACTAGTTAGCCATTTCAGCCAAAAGTTGTGCAGTCCGTCCGGTCCCGGTGATTTCCAATTCGGTAACGGACGGACCGCTCTAGCTATATCTGATGGCGTGATAACGACTACTTCCATTTCTGGTATAGTTTCACACACTCGCTCGACATCCCGCATCCAGTCAGCCTCAGCATGGCAGACAGGTTCCGACCAGATGCTGCGCCAGAACGCAGTCGTGGTGGCATCATCTGGGCGGCACATGTCTGTCTCGTTTTGTTCAGGTCGCTCCCAAGCTCTATATACCCACCTCTCATCGCTCTGGAACATGCGATTTTGCGTGTATCGATCAACTCGCCGCTTATACCGCCGAATACGGCTCGCCCATGCACAAACTTTCTGCTTCAGGAAGTCGATGCGCTCTGTGACACGGGACATGTATTCTCGAGGGCTGATTCCAGTCCCCGAGAATGCCCGCCTTACAAAGCGCATCACACGTGGTCGTGTATTTCCCTCCCTGAAGCAGTATAGTTTGCTGATGAGTACCCTGGCCCCATCAATACGACGCTCGATCCTGTATTGCCAGGCTGGTACGGCTGGTTTTGGTCAAGTAGCTTCGTCACAGTTTGGGAACTTCACGTTTGCTAAACGACATGCCGCAACAGCCGCGCAATACAGGATCGAGTGTGTATCAACGAGATCCTCGCTGCTCTCGAAGAAATCCTTAAGCAGCGAGTCCAAGGCACATACCAGCGCCCTATTTTTCTTGTGCATGGGTAGGCGTGGTAGTCGGGGTCTAAGTTCGGTCGGAGTGGACCTATACTCGCGAAACGCATCTTCCAGTGCGCTCCTCAATCGGACGTTGCACTGGCTACTTACTGTGGCAACCCTATCATCCTCCTCTTCAACAACGTGATTGGACCGCGGCGGGATAGCATCAATGATTGGCGCATGTGTCGCGGTTTGTGCCGGAGTTGAGACGATATGGTTGCTCAGTACCTCTGAGCGCAGCCTATCAAGTGCGGCATCATCCAACCTGTGATTGCATTGGATGACCCGCACTTGATCCGATAGTCGTTGGGCCGAGACGTTGACGGTTGGCTCTAGTTCCTGGAACAGAGACAGCATCCTAACACGGTACGCAGTGAGGTTAGTTCCCCCCTCTGTAGACCCGTAATATGCGCGCATGACGTTCTCGTTCATAGACTGAGTCCATCTCATGCGCTGCACACAACCACCGGCAGCGGGGACCCGGCTCGGGGCTAGTTGGCCCCTAAGTCCCAAGCTCTTCGGTGGCCGGCCTCTCCCCTGCCGACGTACAGGTGTTGGCGACGTCGGCGGGGAAAAATACTCGTCGCTCGAGCTCAACGCAACTACCGCGGCCGGTGTCGTCACAGCACTCACGGTGGGGCTGGGTACCGGCGGCGGCGAGGCGGAGCTGAGCGAAGAGTCCGGAGGTGGTGGGCGTGCACGTGCACAGTGTTGCCAGACGCCGAAGGCGTGTCCTCGTACAGATATGGTCTGAAATCTCGTATTTTGTCAACACAACCTCGTACATACCATTTATTTAATAAATTGCTTAAAATCAATTGATTTTCTTGTCAACTATCTGATAACCAACCACTCTACAAAGCAGTTTCGTCATAAAGTGTCCAGGTGGTCGCAGGTGGCAGGTCGTACAACCGGAATTTTGCTTTGGATACTGTATGTAGTATCCGAACTGTACCTACTATAGTGGACGTGGAGTAGAGTGGAATTAACATAGACATATTTTCTACGTTAACTTAATATCTTAAAGAAACAATACAAGTAAAATTAATGAAATGAAACCTTTCGTACGTACACACCATTCATTCATTTCGTAAAGTCAGAGGCGCGTTCCAAAATGACTTGTAACAACGAATCTCGTACAAAATCGTACGAGGATGGATGTAAGCTCGTACCTCGTACCAGGACTACTAAATCTCGTACATGTACGAGAAACCTCGTATGGATGGCAACACTGCACGTGCAGCTGATCTCGTCAACATTTCATAATCGTTCTTATATGTATTTGTTCTATCGAAGGTGACATGACAGATGTCACCTCCGGTTCAGCAGTTTTTGATGGAAGTCTCGAATATTGTGGTTCATTTTGCACTTTATTAAATATGGTGATTGACTTGAATTTATTCTTGATAAACTGTTTTACAATAACAAAAAAAAAAACTGTGTCGAAAAAAATTATTATTGAAAATATATTAGAGAACGTATTTTGTGACGTGTTGACGTTGGTGTTGCCAGCTTATTATTATTATTATTATTATAACCCTTTTGTACCTTCCCGCGACCCCGGCAGGCATCGGCCCTAGTGGAACCCTACACTTGTGCTAACGACATCTCTTTGAGGCGCGCGTGGAACACAACGCGCCGCCGACCTGGGCCAGCAGGGCTATTGCGTATCTCTGTTGACAATTCATAATGATGATCACTTGGCAAAGTGTTTAACGATTAACTGTCAAACAGTTAGTTTCGTATTGGCTAACTTCAGTGACTAACTAGGATGACGTCATAGGCACCCAGTACCGCTGATAGCCACCGTAACACATTTTGACAGATGTTTTTGTATCGATATTGCTAAGATTGCGATTGTGTAAGCTTAGTGGACATCAAACTGATGATCATTTAGTTTGTGGTGGCTTTCGTGAAAGACACTACTCAAAGGTAGTGTTTTATAAATTATAGTGATTAACACCGAAGCCGATAGTAAGTTAAGCGTGTAAATATTACTTCTTATGTTGTTTTATTGTGATTCTTGGTCGTGGCAGAAGTATGGCACGGCCAAGTGCGTGTCACGCACACTGAAGGGTTCCGTAGTTGGGAATGTTGGGATGAATTTATCCGAATAGCAAACTTGTAGTTGAGAAACATGTTCTCCCATACATCGCTATACGTCACGGTTCATTCTACAACTGCACATTTAAGTTGGTTGACTATTACTCGTTAACTTGTAGCTGTAACTGTGATAGTTTTCTTTTTAATTTCATTTTATGTACTACTGCCACGATTTTTTTTCACATCTCCATAAACAACCATTTAGCCGGCAGGGGGACACTTGACTCTAACAAAAATTTGCACTTTAATATTACGCAAACGGATCCCTGAGTAAAAAGTGGTATTCACAGACCCGCAATAGTTTTGAACGGCCTATCCAACGATACCCCACACCATGGGATAGATGAGAAAAAAAAAAACATCCCCACATTTGATGCAAGAGAGGTACTTAACCTAAAAACATTTTTTTTTAAATATTATTTTACCACTTTTACGGCTTGATTAATATGTAATCATCATAATGAGCCTATAATGTTCCCACTGCTGGGACACAGGCCTCCTCTCTGAGAGAGGGACTGGGCTGGGTATTAATATGTAATACCTGTGCCAAATTACAGACAGATTTTTTACATTACATTACATTTTTTTACATTTAGACTTGTACATTATTTATCGTGGTTTTGTTTATCTATTTCGTGGTTTTATTTACCTACCTTTCCTTTGAGGATTTATTTTCACTAAGTTACACTTTATTAGCACAAGTAAAAACATACTATTTAATTTCGCTAGGCTGTCGAGTTAAAACTGCAAAAGATTGAATTTACCGCCAGTTTCACGTTTCAAGTATATATAAACCGCTTAATACAAAATGTTCCCTAAAATAAAGTATTCTAGCGCTCAAAAGGCGCTACTTAACTTAGCCGCATAATAGTCGATAAAAAATAGAGGCGTCAAGTGTTGGGACGATGAGCACCGATCCCGGTCTGTTGGTCACCGTAACGTGATGTCCACTTACTGTGATACGTAATACCAATGTTTTGAAATTCTCAGTTGTCATCAAAGTTCGGTGTACAACTGAAGCTAGTTAGTCACTGGCAATGAAAAAGATAGCCAATAGCCCTGCTGGTCCTTACCCGGCGGTGAGCTACCCATTGCTTACCGTCCGCAAGCCCGCGTCAACGGTGACCGGAAATCCGCCGGGATTCCCGACGCCCTGCGTCTCAGCCTGAATAAAGTATCAAGGAACTGCACAGCTACAAAAACTTATTCGTCCCAAAAAGTTAAAGCTAGTGTATTACGTAGGTAATAATTTAATATTTTCGTTTCGTAAATAACTGTAATACTTCGGTAGAACAGAATTTGAAAGATTAACTAGTTACTAAAATCACGCGTTCTCAAAACAGGTGACACCTGCGAAATCACTAGTTACGTTACGTTTCGCGAAAATCACGTAACGAGCCACGCCTAATTATCATTAGTGTAACGATTGAATCTCCAAGCGGCAAGCAGCATTGGTTTTCTCTGGATATACTGGGCACTCTGTCTTTGTTTTGTGTACCAATTGTTTGGTTGTGGTTTTTTTGACGCATTGATTGTCATCATATCTCGTCTGTCAAAAAGTAACAACACCGAAAACAACAATTTCTACTTTTGAATCAAGAGGAAACATGTTTTATTAATAATAAATAAGTTATTTTTATTATTATAAACATGACGTCCACTGAAAAAGATGCGGAGAAAAGTGAACAACAGCCAGAAACAGAGGGCATAACAGAAAATGCGGAAGACGAGAAAGCAGCCCTCGATGAATACACATCTAACCTAGAATCTAGGATAAAACAAAAGTCTGAACTTAGAAATCAAAATCTGAATTGTGTACGTCCACCAGACAATCATTTCTCTAAATTGGATTCTGGATTAAAAAAGAACACAACTTTTGTGAAGAAATTGAAGTCCTTTAGCGCTACACAAATTGATACACTTTTAAAAGATTTCAATGCCCTAAATCTTACTAAATACATCTCAGAAGTGGCAGCAGCGATCGCCGAAGCTAAGCTGAAAATGTCTGATATTGCAGCTGCTATTAATTTATGTTCTGCACTCCATCGCACCTATGCAGATTTTTCTGCAAATTTCTTTGAAAACTGGCAGAAGATCCTAACTTTCAAAGCTACAGACAAGATAACCAACTCATCTAAATTGCGTGTGGATATACGATTTTATGCGGAGTTGGTAGCTGTTGGTATATTTACAAATAAAATGGGGCTGCCTTTGTTGGGCAGTGTGCTCACAGTTCTTATAAATATGGATAAAGAAGAGCATAACAATATACCAATACTGCTGTCATTTTGTAAACACTGTGGTGAAGACTATGCTGGATTAGTTCCAAAGAAAATAAGAGAAACTGCTGAGGTAAATTTGCATTAGTCTAATAAACAAAGAAACAATTAAATAGATAGTTGTGATGACAATAAAACCATATTGATTCCTATTTCTATTAATTTTTCTATTGATCTCTGTGTTAATCTGTATTTCTATTAATTTTCAGAAATACAATGTAACTATTCCTAGAAACCCATTCTTGCCAGCTGAAAAGCAGACAGCAGTTAGAACTCTATTGAGAGATTACTTCTCATCACTTACAAAGCACTTGCTAGGTGAGAGAGCACAACTGCAAGCCCTGCATGCGGCCAATCAGAGGACTCTGCATACCAGGGGAGAGTTGTCACAGGAGAGAAAGGACCAGTTGGAACAACATCAGGTGATGTTATGTTGATGCTTTAAATAACTATAAAATTATGCAAGAAGTAATTAATATTATAAATGATAAAAAATATGCGGTTGGCATACTTTTAGACATTACTAAGGCATATGACAAAGTACAGTTTAACATTTTATTAGATAAACTATATGGAATAAGAATTCGTGGAATTACACATAAGTGATTTGTGTCTTCCTTAAAAGATTGAGAGCAATATGTGCAAATTGAGCATTTTAATCACAACCAAAAACAAATAATACAAGTAAGGTCCGATAAGAAGATTATAAATGTATCAATTCCCCAGGGCAGTGTTATTGGATGTCTCTTATTCATCATCTACATCAATGACCTTCCCAAAATCATGGAAGAACCATGCATGCTATTCCCGGACGATATATCTTTACTTACTACATGCCAAACTAATAGTAATATTAACGATTAATTAAACATGATATTAAATAAAACAACAAAATGGATGGATGAGCACAACCTCGAGTATAATTATAAAAAAAAAAACAAAACTAATGACTTACTACCCTCAGCAAAAATCCCCATTACTAGTTAACTTCACAACAAACGGCACAAAAATTGAGGTAGTTAACAATTTTACGCTATTAGGACTCACAATAGACACACACATCTCATGGAAGCCCCACATAAAAAAAGTATGATCAAAACGGGTGTGTAATGTGTGGTATGATAACAAATGCTCTAATTTCACTTGAAATAATGTTCATATAATATAATTTGCATATGCTATAATATTAAATAACCCAAATTCATATGACCTAATGATTTATATCATATAATTTTCCTTTAATATAATAACATTTAGTATAACGTTAATTTAATATAATTTTCAATTATGTATAATATTCTTTTTATATAACGTTCATTTGACCTAATGTTCTTTTGACCTAATTTTCATGTTTAATGGTCACAGTTCTAACCTAACTCAAATGGCACCTAACCAAACCTTAAAATATTCTAAGCATGGTCGAGGGTGGGCTTGGTCGACGGAGTCCCGCTTTGCGGGGCTCCTACTTCTGGGTAGTTTATAAAAAAATAACCACGAAGGGGATGGCTATTCGTTCGCTTCGCTCGCTCACACGACCCCGTCATCCCATTCTAACCTAACCTGTCCGAGTCGGGGTGCCCTAAAGTCCAGGTTGCATCCTGTTTCTCCTGGTAACAATAGTTGAGGGTGGCAGGAAATTATATTAAAAGTTACTTAGAGATTATGAATATTATAGTAAATGAATAATATACTAAATGAATATTGTGTCAAATGTGCAATATAGGAAATCAAAATCAAAAGTCATTTATTCAAACTAGGCTGAAAATCAGAACTCTCAGAGATCTTTTCGAACGTCAAAGTTACATAAGACAGTCCCCCAAAAATGCCCGCCCTTCACCACTTCCTAGGGCTTTAGCTGGGAAGAAGAAGTGGCGGAACAAACTCCCCAGCAGCACATCTGTCTGTTTAGTTACATAAACTTGATTCTATACAAATCGTATGCAAAGTAATTAACATTACGAAACACAAAACATTAGATTAAATTACATACTTGCCATATGTTAGCTAGCACCAGTGGCGTGCAGTGGTTCTTCACGGAGGGTAGGCCACGCATATTGACACCGAAAAAAAAAAAACTAATTCGCGCAACATCACAGCGTCGCTCTACATTATGATGTAGTCATTATTGATTTATAGTATTAAAAAAAAAAACATGTTTTTTTAATTGTCTCTAGTAGTCATTAAGGAAACTTCCCCGCAATTCGGGGAATTGTCCAAAAATTGGTAAGCCTGGTCTTCAATACTTTTAATTCATTAAATCTTGACTTTACACACCGCCAATGAGTGCACGCGGTGGCGAGCTCCAGCCGCAGGAGTTACGCCGATAATTTAAACCATGTTACTATTGTGTGCCGTTCATACACACGAAAATATACACCAGTGTGCGTAAAATTATGTATGGGATTTAAGCCAGCCGAGTGCCTGCCTAATATTCCTAATAAATAGTGTGTGCTCCGTCGAACTGTGAGTTACGTCACACGGCGGTTGCGACAAGTTGCTATAAGTGTTATAACAGGAGTTTAACTTCTTTTTAATATTTGGAATTATTGTATTACATAGTTAAAATAAATGCATTTGGCCTTGTTGGTAGGGTAGGCTAGGCCTAATTGCCTCTATGGATGGCACGCCACTGGCTAGCACACGCCAGTATGCCAACAAAACAATGAACAAACTGTACTCAAGCAGATAAAAATTACAACATAATAAAACGTAAATAGAACTTAATACCGAAATAAAAGCTTCCAGGCATAAAGGGCGTGCCCGCTTACATAAGGCTATTGCAATAACTCGAAGTGAGAAATGATAAACTAGCCCCATCGAAGTAAAATAAGTAAACAATTACTAATATCAATTAAAACCATGATCAGCAAGACGACCAGTCACCACAAGCAGCACCCGTTCACGAGCATAACGCAAAGATCAGCCATCACACCCCTCGCCATATTGGAGGAAAGGAGGCAACCCGACCCCCGACGCTACCGCAGGCAGTGACATCTAAGGGAGCCTGACGAGCTTGCTGCCGGTTGCTCAGGCAAGAATAGTATAATCAATAGTCGAGGACGCTAACTAACCACTTATTGCAATACAACTCATAAAACACACATTGTAATGAGTAGATTATGTCACTAATAAATTAAAATTAAACTAAATTAAATTACATTGACTTATACAGTCAAATAAAAAAATAATCAATTATATGAACTCATATAACCTGTCAGTAGGTAAGCTTATTCTGGAGAAAGAACATAAACATTGTCTTGAGTTAATCACAGCAACCAACTATTCTTATCGTTTTAGTAGTCATTGATACAATAGTATGCCTTTGAACAAAGGGTGGATTTTACTTTAGTTTTAAACGCATTAAAAGGCAAATCTAGCAAAGAAGAGGGCAGCATGTTATAAATAGTTATACTAAGCCCAACAAATGAGTTATGTACCTTATGAAGCCGGTGAAATGGAGCTCGTAATTTGTCCATATTTCTGGTGTTAATATTGTGAATATCACTGTTTTTAGTGTATAAGTGTATATTTTGCCTAATATATAAGATGTTAGCGAAGATGAATTGTGATGCCACCGTGAGAATACCAACCAGGGTTGTTGCGAACATCAGCATCAGCATCCGCATTGATCGATGCTGATTATTAATTTGTAGAGGCTTGTAGTAATGACAGTTTGTTAGTTTTCCGTCCCTTGCTGACACACTTGAATCTCAGTTTTCTGATGTACCTAAGAATTTTAATGTAGTCCATATAAATGCCCAAAGTATTCCGGCACATTACTCTGACATGCTAGCTAACCTAGACTGTAAGAACATCCATGCTATCCTTGTCTCTGAGTCTTGGCTAAAACCATGTCTCCCTTGCAACTTCCTATTCCTTGCCGGGTTTTCAACTAATAAGAAATGACCGCGCGCGTGGTGGTGGTGGCGGTGTTGCCATATACCTTCGTCCACATATTCCTTTTTCTATTGTCGATGTGTCTGCACAACCTCCACCACAGAACGCGGGTGAGCATCTCTTTTTGGAATTAAACCTGAATCATGTGAAAGTCCTTCTAGGTGTGTATTATAGCCCTTCCTCACGTATAAATTTCTTTTCCTCTTTTGAAAAGATCCTTGAAAACCTAACACCCTCTTACAGTCATACAATCATCATGGGGGATTTCAATACTTGTTTATTAAAATTCGATTCCCGGTCTTCTTCTCTTCGATCAATAGCTCAGTCGTCGAATTTATCAATTCTTCCTTTAAGTGCCACACACCATTTTCCCAACTGTAATCCCTCACTTTTGGACCTTGTCATTGTTTCCTCTTCTCAACATGTTAGCAAGCATGGTCAATGCCCAGCTGACATGTTTTCTTACCATGACCTATTATTCCTCTCCTACAAAATTCGCCCACCTAAGGCTAAACCTAAAATTCTCCTGCAGCGCAACTTTAGTGGCATGATTACAGATGATCTCAGAAGAGATGCTAACAGCATTGAATGGTCTCCTCTAATCAATGCTGAGTCGATTGACGATAAAGTCAACCTGCTGACGGACAAACTTGTGCAACTGTATGATGTCCACGCTCCTATTCGTGCTGTAAAAATTAAACATCTTCCGGCACCATGGCTTACAGACGATATTAGAAGTATTATGCACAGGAAGGCTGTAACCAAAACTAAATTTAAGTGTCGGCCCTCTCCGTCGAACCGGGAGATCCTTGTGGATGCTCGAAATCGCTGCAATAAGGTTTGTAGAAATGCCCAACGCCGCCATATCCACACCTCAGTTGAAAACGGAGATCCAGCTAAAGTCTGGAAATTTCTTAAATCCTTGGGAGTTGGAAAAACGCGCCAAGAATCGATTCCTAAAAACTTAGATATTGATCTACTGAATCAACACTTCTCATCTTCGTCCCACTGTAACGGGACCATGAAGGCAGCTACAATAAACTATCTTTCAAATCTTCCAACTCCGGACCATCTCCCATTTATTTTTAGTCAATTTTCTGATTGTGATGTTAAGAAGAGCGTAGTTTCAATCACATCTAACACAGTTGGTAGTGATTGTGTAAGTCGGAAAATGATACTCCCTGTCCTCGACGAAATCCTTCCTATCCTATGTTATATCTTAAACTACTCTATATCCTACGGTGTTTTTCCATCGATGTGGAAAGAGGCAAAAATCACTCCTTTACCCAAAAAATCTAATCCTACTTCCTTTTCCGAATACCGTCCTATCTCCATCCTGCCTTTCCTCTCCAAAGTCCTAGAACGCAATCAGCTTAGTGATTTTCTTTGTAAGAATAGCCTGCTGAATCCGTTCCAATCCGGTTTTCGTCCTGGTCATAGCACCACTACAGCCTTAGTTAGCGTCACTGATGACATACGGTTAGGCATGGAAGGAGGAAATCTGACGGTTCTTTGCTTGCTGGATTTTAGTAACGCATTTAATACTGTCGATTTCGATATCCTGCTTGGCATGCTTCGCTCGCTTAATATATCTCCAACGGTGATTGACTGGTTTCGTAGTTACCTGTATGGCCGCCGGCAACGTATATGCATAGAAGAGTCTTGCTCTTCTTGGTGTTATACTTCTGCCGGTGTACCCCAGGGTGGCGTTTTATCTCCTTTACTCTTCGCAATATTTATAAACTCAATTTCTAAAAAACTTCTTTCTTCCTACCACCTTTATGCAGATGATTTACAAATATATAAACAAGCTACCCCTGCAGATTTGGTTGATGCAATTAATATTGTAAACAAGGATT
Source organism: Atethmia centrago (assembly GCA_905333075.3). Taxonomy (NCBI): domain Eukaryota; kingdom Metazoa; phylum Arthropoda; class Insecta; order Lepidoptera; family Noctuidae; genus Atethmia; species Atethmia centrago. The sequence continues at coordinate 8,599,006 of HG995375.1, forward strand.
TGGGTTCAATTTGCGAATGGAGTGAGGCACATGGGTTGCAGGTTAATCCATCGAAGACTCAGGTCATTGTTGTTGGCAGCTCAAGGTTGACCCCCAAGATAAACTGGTCACAACTTCCCCAAGTTCAATTTAACGGAACTGCTATTCCAGTAAGCGAAAAGGTTAAGAACCTTGGAGTTTGGCTCGACAAACATCTTTCTTGGGGTCCCCAGCTACAGGACGTAAGTCGCAAAATTTTTGCATCTGGTAAGTCCCTGAGACGATTGCGGAACTTTCTTCCAACTGCCACTAAAACTGCGCTTGCACAATCCCTTTTACTTCCCATCCTTGACTACGCTGATGTCAGTTATCTCGATCTCACTGAGGCACAACTAGATAAACTTGAGCGACTTCAAAACTTTTGCATAAGATTTATATTTGGCTTGCGCAAGTATGATCATATTTCTGAATATCGTACAAAACTCAAGTGGCTTCCCATACGTCTTCGCCGGAATGTTCATATCTTATTTCAGCTATACAGTATTCTGTTCAATCCTACAACCCCCTCTTATCTTAAAGAACGTTTCAAGTTCCTTCATGACACACATAATAGATACCTGAGGTCATCGGAAAACTTAAGACTAGAGATGCCGATGCATTCCACCAGCTTTTATGACAAATCTTTTACAGTTCAAGCAGTACGGTTATGGAATGCCTTACCCGTGTCGATAAGGCGTGCACAAACTTTGTCCACTTTTAAAATTCAGGTAAAAAAACACTTTTTCTCTCCCTAAACATCATCATTACTTATAGTTATATAGTTCTTGATCTTGTTTCATGTTTATGGCATATATATATATGTATGTATGTATGTATGTATGTATGTATGATATATGTTATGTATAGTATATGCTTTATGTATTATAAGTATTTATTGTATATGTAACTGGTACACCACTGACTACCTGCAGTATTGTCTCTCCTCCCCCTTTAATCCATCCAAAGGTTGTCTGTAAAAGATCGCTTTTAGCGATAAGACCGCCCATTGTGTCACCCCTTGTAAAATTTCAACATTTGTATCTGTATTTTTTATGGTGTACATAATAAAGAGTATTCTATTCTATTCTATTCTATTCTATTAATGCTGATTTGGTGAAGTTCGAGTCGTGACATTACCGCAGAGGGGGCGGGGCTTGTAGCACGAGTTGTGTTCGCTTGCGAGTTTTGACCAATCCAGAGGTCGACCGCGGTGATTGCGATTGTAAACAAACGCAAACGTGTCTCATTACGTTGTAATACGTCATTGCGCGTGAAAGTTGTTGTTCTTTTTGTAAACTGGCTTGAGTGATAAAAATAATGCCACCTCCGTTGAGAAGTGGAATATGGTCGTATTTTAAACGAGTGAATCAAGGAAAACTGTGCAACACCAAGTGTGCAATACCAAGGAAAACTGTGCAACTTTTAGGTATAAATTCATAATGGTCACTTCTTTTTTTTAAGAAAATAATTAAAATCAGCATCAGCATCCGCTGATGTCAATGATAAAACATCAGCATCCGCTGATGTGAAAAAAATATGCATCAGCAACAACCCTGATAACAACATCTTTAAAAAAATCTCTGAGAGAATCTTCATTATATCATAACTAATCATAAGAAATTAGGTAAAATGAAATTATATCAACAATTCATTATCTCAACTGATCGTTATATTAAACAAAAGTATATTAACTGAAATTAGGTCAAGTGAACGTTAGATTTTTGTTATTATATCAACCGTTACACACCCGATCAAAACTGTCTATATTCACCTATACACTTCGAGAAGTCAAAAAAACTACTGACTTCCAAACAGCACTTACTAGTTATTACGCCTACGCACATGCATTGCTCAGCTATGGCACTATGATGTGGGGGAATAGCACAGACGCGCCTACGCTTTTTATTCTCCAGAAGAAATTAACTCGGATCATAGTCAACATAGAGCAGCTATAAACCCTTTTTTATAAAACATAAAATACTCACCTTACTATTTATCTAAATCCTGGAAATATGCAAATTTGTTAGAAAATACATAAAATTTTTCACAACCGGCGACAATTTTGGCGATAAACATACCTACCGACCGATCTGTCAGATACAAAAATATTTTAATGCTACCCTCTTCGCGCATGAAACTACATTCCAATAGCCCCTACGTAATGTCCATAAAAATATTTAATAAACTACCAGATGCATTAAAAGATGAGATCAGCGATACGACATTTATAAGTAAACTCAAGCTTAAATTAATTGAAAAAGCATACTACACAATAAACGAATACATACATGACAAAAAAATTGACCTAATACTAGCAGACACCATTCACAGTTAGTCATACATATACTAAGATATAATATGTTTAATTGACCTGACGAAATAATTAAGATGTACCACAACCTATAACTGATCTCAACAAAATATTTTTTTATATTTACTTAATTAATGTCAATAGTGTATTTAAAATGTTAAAAATTATTGATTGTTAATTTCATTCCTAATTTTATTTTTATTTTAAGAATTATTTTAATTTTAAATTTTTGCTGTGCCCTACAGGGTCCGTAATTGTATCTTAGCTCTAAGCCTTTGTAACACCTTTAAAACATTATGTAATGCAATTAAAGATATGAATATGAATAACTTGATGTAATTTGCAACAAAATTATTGTAAAATTGAGTACTGTAATACTTGCACAAGGTTTCCACAAAGTAGGACAGGATGGCAATATAGCGATGAGCCATAAACACTGCAGGGAATTGAAATAGGCTGTGGATGTTGATAATAATTTCTAATGATACTTTCCTCTATCCAGGCTACCTATGACAAACTCCTGACTGGTGCACAGAGCTTTGCGGAAGTGTTAGGTGAGGAATTAGGAGAAGCTGGCGAACCACCCACATTGACACTGACGGTGACGGAAACACAAGGAACGGTGACCATTGGTGGCAATGAGGAGTTCACCATGCAGGCTGGTACAGATCCCTGGCAAGACGAGGACACCAGGACTTTTTACACTAGCTTGCCAGATTTGAAAGTTTTTATGCCTAATTATCAGGTGAAAGAAGTGACCATTGTAAGTAATCAACATGGTATAATTACAGTTCCATTATTAAGGTCGCTCTAAGAATCATCTGTAGCTACAAATGGCAAACAAGATCAAGGACATTAAAGGTTAGAATCCTAGGCAGCTAGCAAACTATATAAAACATTACATTGTATATTTGTAAGTAGTTGTGTGCTAAGCATGCTTATGTCAGGGATGTTTTATAAATTACCTGCAACATTAGGCCAAAATTACTGACAATGTACAGTATTTCTATCTTACGAAGCGACGCTCGCCTTACTTGTGGTAACCAAGTGTTCAAACACTGTGAATGTGTGCGTGAGACGAGTAGCGTCAGCACATACACACGCCAGAAGTGAAGACACACACTTCCAACTTCGCCACTCGGACAGTACCGAGAGCTCTTGTGCTCACACACACATACACAGCGTGTTTGTACATTTTGTAACCACATATAAAGCGCGCGTCGTTTCGTGAGATAAAAATACCTACTATAATATTAAACTTGGATAAAATAGCCAGTAGAACTTTAAGCTCCAAAGCTACTGCAAAAGGTAATCTGAATTTCCACCATACATACCACCATTGCTCCAATCCATTGTTCATATTCGTAATTCATTTCGGAACTTACAAACTTATTTTTAAACATTTTTTTCTTTCTTACAGACAGTAAAAAGTAAACCTGAGACGGTAACAGAAGAAATGTTGGATGAGGATTTGAAAGAGGATGAGCTGAGTGACAGCGAAGCACCCCCCACCGTTCCGGACATGGAGCAGGAAGAGGCACAGCCGTCTAATGTTTCCAACAAGTATGATAATTTTTACACATTTTTATAAATAATTTTAGGACAGTGTTTAATTGAATAGTTGGAATATCTCAGTAGTAGGGAATGTAATCCCGCAAGATAACTTCAATCCCGGTATTAACGGGACTGACGCTTCTTAATTCCGCGTGATCCAGGTATTTGCGGGATCCTGCAGGGTGGACTTAGACTTCTCAAATTAATCATAATAAAGACTTAATTTTAAGGGTTTTCGGGTTTTAAAATATGAAACTCTGTATTCAATTGTTTCGTTGGCTAAACGGCTCCCAACCTTATAGGCTAAGTAGCCAGAAGCAGGAAACGCTTGTTCAGCAGCAGGAACAATCGTCATTAAGAGCGTTTACGTCTAGCGCGGGATGTCAAGTTTAGGTACAGTTGTTCCATCTCACGACGGCGGGTTGGTCTTAGTTGTGTGTCTAAATGTACATGCACATTGTGTCTGTGTGCTTAAGCTCGGGAGAGCGCAGTATCGACCGAGCTGCCGGTCAGGCTACTGGTGTTAAATGTTTCGCGCCAAAATTTTGCGTCACGTAACGTCAACATCGAACGTAAACAGACAAAAGTGGTTCACAGTGAGGTACGTACGTAAATAATGTTTAATTGTGAGGTTAATTGTAACATGTAATTCTAATTATTTTAATGTTTAATTGTGAGGTTAATTGTAACATGTAATTCTAATTATTTAATTATTATTGCTTGTTTTAGGGTCGTCAAATGATTGCAAATGTGTATCATTTTCTTAAGACAGAGTATGAATTCACGTTAAGTCATCAAGAACCAAACTGGGATTTGTCGCATTTACGTAACAGCGTGAGGAAACCGGCATGTCCTAGAACCAAAAATTCGAAGACATGTGACATCTACCAACACATATTGGACCCGCGTGGTGGATTACGGCCCACTCCCTCTCACAGAGAGGAGGCCTTTGTCCCAGCAGTGGGAACATTATAGGCTGATTATGTATTTTATGTACGTAACATAACACAACGCACTGCAGAAACGATGGTGGTTGAAAATGTAATGGAACCCGGTGTCTCCAGTTTATACCTGCCACTCGCCACATGCAGTTCAGTAAAAACAATAGATACGAAGTCGCGCACACACTCGCAATTCATAAATCAGAACGTACTATACAAACAATTGTAAACTTTATTCCATCAAACACAGAGTGCATTCACCATGCACCATACAACTTACTCACACTAAAATATCGGTTGTTATTGTTGTGCTGTGCAAAAGCCATTAAGAGGACGGTAAATGCCAGCGACCTTGAGCGAGTGGGAGGAGCTTGCGTCACCCCCCCGCGACCCCGCAACCGTCGCACGTAACGTAGGGTAACCATACGTTTCAGATTGTGTGGACTGTCCTGCCTGATTTTTTATCACCATCCAATTTTTTTTATGTAGTGTTCATAAATAAGGTAATATTCTGATAATAAAATAAGATTGTAATATATTATATTATTTTAATAGTTTGCATTGAATAAGTTGGTTTAAACAGGGTGTAATTTTAAACACCATCAGCCTCTCTCGTCATTGTACTCATCATTATAAACAACATTTACTATATTGGACACAACATGAAGTAACTTGGACTAAACATGAAATCGCGAAAAAAAAATCAGCTGTTCCCTACATTTTAACGAATTAAGCGAACATAAATGTAGAGAACAGCAGATTTTTTTTCGCGACTTTACGAGGCACGGATGAGTCTCGGTACATAAACATGCTCACCCATCCACGGAACAACCGCGGCAAGAATAGCTTAACCTAATTGATCGGCCCGTGCGGCTGTGATGCGACTAACGAGCTCTTTAGCTATGGAAAAAATATAAAGTGAAATGAAAAGCCAAAAATCTAAATAAATAAATTTAATTCCAAAATAAAACAATTAATTTCTTTAGTGACAGATGAGAAAATATGGGATGTGCAGCAAGATTTAGAGAGGGAATGGGCTGTATGGATCAGGGGGCCGTTTCTACTAATTTGCAAAGTTATACGCTCTGTACCGTCTCATCAATGGTTCGGTTTCGTTCGGCTCTCGTTCGTAACCCATAAATCTATTCTACAATTTTTATGACAATAACTGAAACTGTAACTGACTGTAACCAAGTAGAAACCCAACTCAATCACTACGGGAATGAATGGCAATGAATGAGTGTTACCTATAGTTCAATTAATAAGTTTATAATATTACTATAACAAAAATGGTTAAATAGCAAATAAAGTTAATACGAATAATAAAACCATTAAAACTTATTTTCCGTTATATTTACCACGAAAAGTAAATGATTTTTTCCGTATATTTTAATAATTGTAAATTAGCATATTTTCTTAAGAGAAACAGTCTGGGCGGATTTTAAATGTCGGATAGATTTACTTTACTATAAAATAAACAGTGGGAATGGAATATTATACTAACTACTATACTACATGGCATGGTGGCCATGCCAATAGTCGCTGATCACTGTTGCATGTCCTTGAAACAAAGAAATAATTTTAGGATCAGTAGGTATCACGGTATGATGTGTGATGTGATAAGTATTCAATGATTTTCGTATAATATTATTTCTAACATCAAATATATTAATATTCCGGTGCGTACCTAGGTAGGTACCTACGTATGCCTACAATAGCAAAAAGTATCATTCGTTGTTCATAAGTAAAATATGAAAACGCTTGAAAACCCTGATTGAGTTGAGATTCAATTGCCATTTTAGAACAATGTTGTTAGTAGAATCGCCCCCCAGAGTAAGTTAGTATATTTGGGGAGTCAGTTTACAAGGGATGGAAAGATTGATGAAGATGTGGAAAAGAGAGTAAATGCGGGAAATAAAGTGAATACTATACATGCGATTGTAACCAACTAGTCGATGCCTAAAAAGGCTCGACTGGCTGTTCATAATGGTGTGCTGGTGTCTAAGCTTATGCATGGAAGTGAATGAATTTTGGGTGTGGCAAAGAAGCATAAAAGTAGAATAAGGGCCGATTTTTCAATCGCCAGATAACTTTTATGTGAAGAATATGTTTGACGTTTTGACAGCTTTTGTATAGAAAATATGTCAAAGCGCTATATTTATTCCTCGCATAGAAGTTAACTGATGCTTGAAAAATCGGCCCTAAATGCTGCGGAAATGCCTCTTTGCGAAGCATGTGTGACGTGACTATAAATGATAGGCTGAAAAATTATGTGATCAGGCAACGGTGCGGTTTAAAAGAAGCGTGCTTCTGGCCTTCTATAGTTTTTGCCTTCCCCTTGGGAAGAAGGCGTGAATTTGTTTGTACTAATTATTTTTTTTACATTTCGTAGAAATGTAGTCATTTTTCGAAATATTCCTCTTGTCGAGTGTCTTGATCTTCCTGTTTCTCTGTCTCTTCTTTGTCTATATTTTGCCTTAAACCAAAATCATTGATTCCATTCCAGTTGATGGTCCTGGAAATATAAAAAAACCTGTGAATCTACATGGTATATAATAAATAACGAACCATTGTCAGTTCTTTCACTATTTTCGTCATTATTTATTTCCGTCGGGTCGCAAAAACCAAAATATTAAAACATAATCTTATTAATGAGCTGCACCTGTTTATTTAAACTAGACATGTTTCTAACCTACTATAACGGGATTGTCCCTATAAAACCATAATAAATGGTATGCCTAGAATCTACAATTTAATACTCACTTTGTCTCCGCTTTTCATGTTGGGAATCATTGTCAGTTCTTTCATTATTTTTATCATTATTTACTTCCGTCGGGTCGCAACAACTAAAATAGTAAAACATAATCTTAATAATGTACTACACCTGTTTTTTTTTAAGCTAGGTAAGTTTCAAACCTGCTGTAACGGGATTGTCCTCAAAAAACCATAATAAATGGTAGCCTACAATTTATTAGGTAGGTACTTACTTGCTCTCCGCATTTTCGTTTCGGGAAACTGTATTATTTCCTATCCTCCTAACAAAAAAAAAAATTAGATACGGATCTAAAGTTATGTTTGAACTTACTCGTAAATAATGGTTATACTCGCGCACAAATTATTATCAAAATAACATTTAGCTAACCTCATTATATTATAATAATATATGAGAAACTTACCTCAGTATCCTGTTTCTTTCATGTATACGTCATTTCTCTTTCAGAACTTTAGTTGTTCTACCCATATTGTCGAAAAAATACGTAAGTACAGCGGTCGCGCAAAGTGTCAGCGTCTACCCGTGACAGTGGTCAGCGGTACACTGCCGCCCGTCGCCCGCGCAGAGCGCCGCATGCCGTTCCGTTCGATTTTATAGGGAATATTTATTTTTAGTCATAAAAGTATGAATATTTGAAAAAATTCACAGATAGAATTATAGATAACAAAATAGTATATTCATACAAAAAAAAACTATGAAAATATCTTTAGTAGTTTGGAAGTAATTTCGATTTTTATATTTGGGTAGACCTTACTTCCTGAATTTATTTCATAAAGTATTTTACTACAATACTAAAATATTCACAGATATAATTGATGTGTATGCGGTCTAGTTTAACATATATTTTTTCCGTGACTTTCTTGCATTAATTGAAGGCGTAATAACAGATTTAAAAGTCACTAAAATCATATATCTGCACCTTAAAATTTATTTTTAATAATTATAGTAACTAGTGATTGACTAAATCGGAAACTTATCGATTCTTACATTTATTATTGTATTAAAAATATTGTGGGGTCTTGAAAATAAAATAAATAATAATTGATATACCGATACTAATATAATATAAATAAACAATAAGGTAGGTAGCTAAAAAAATATTATTAAGTAAATCAATAAAATTAAACAATATGAGAAAATCTAAATGAGTAAAAAACATTATTTCACATGGGTCTTCCAATCGCGTTAAAACGGTTCTCAAACTCAAACTATTTATTTCAATTAAACCATTTACAGGCACTTTTGAATTGTCAAGGAGTCGGTCAGTTAGAAATATGAAGCTAGTTGCCCATTCCAAAGCGTAGTAGGTACCTATGGAGAAGAACGGGCAAGAAACTCCATGGACACTCTTTTAAATTAAATTGATACATAAAGATTAGTACAAAAATAATGTTGAAATTATAACTAAATGTGAGGACGATGTAAAATAAAAAACGCATCCATAGTAGCAAAAGAAACAAAAACAATGTCTAAATAAAATAATTACAAATAAGCCGAGGAAGACAAATTGAAGAATAAACTATAATAATTCTTTAGGCAATCGGATTGTTTTTTATAACTTACAAAATCGATGACTACATCAAAAGTAATGGATTTGAAATTGTTGAGCAAAATATGACAAATACAGAAAAGCTTAATCACGAATTAGTATATACGAGGCATGCCTTTTAAGTTTTGTCGTTTGAAGAAAAAAACACAACTAGAACCTTATAGTACTTTTTATTGTTTTTTAAAGTATTCTCCACGTAGCTTAATACACTTTTCCATTCGCTCAAACTAGTTATTATAACATTTATTCCACTCTAAAGAGGGGGTGTTCAAAATGGCTGACTTGAAAGTGTCGACTGCTTCTTCACCGGACTGGAACCTTTGACCACGAAGACTTTTCTTAATTTTAGGAAATGTAAAGAAATCGTTAGGGCTTAGGTCAGGATTGTATGGAGAATGGTCAAGAATTTCTACTTTTTCCTGCTTCAAATACTCAATCGTTTGACGAGCGCTGAGTGAGCTTGCGTTGTCGTGGTGCAGGATGATGCGTCGCTTTGAGTTAGATTTTCGAAGTTCGTCGATGACTTGTGGTAAACAAACTGTGGTATACCACTCTGCGTTAACCGTTCTACAATCTTCAAATGCAATACTCGCAACATGGCCGGTTTGTCCAACGAACGTGGCCACCATCTTCTTTGAAGTGCTTCGAGAACGAACAACTTTAGTCAGCTTTGGCTTGTCTTGAAAGACCCAGATTGTAGATTGTTGTTTGGAATCAGGATCGTAGGCATAGATCCAAGATTCGTCACCACTGATGATGTCGTAGACGTGATTTGACTCTCCTCGGTTGAACCTTTGCAGAGTTTTCTTACACTATCTGACGCGGGCCGCCGTGTGATCGTTGGAAAGCAGATGCGGTATCCAACGGCAAACTAGCTTTCTCACACCAAGCGCTTCATGCAATAACTTCTGAATGGTTGTCTCTGAGATGCCTAATAGAGCCTCTATCTCTCGATACGTCACATGACGATCTTCGAGAATTAGTTGTCTCACAGCAATGATGTTATCTTCAGTGAAGGTGGATTTTGGGCGTCCTTCGCGAGATTTGTCACTAACACTAGTATGTCCACGCTGGAATTCTAAATACCAGCGTTCGCAGACATGATGGGGCTACATTACTGAACACAGATGTTAGCTCTTCAAAACACTGAAGCCGTGTCAGACCTCTTCTAAAGTTGTAGAAAATTATTGCACGAACATTTTCCTTAGAAAGATTCATTTTCGTACGTAACCTGACAGATTTCAATCGACGCTGTGACTAAACAGTAGCATTAATCCTAATACCAACTGTTTTGAGATTCAAAATTTAAACACATTCGAATATAGAACAGTTCCAAATTCAAAATTGCCGGGAAATATGGAAACGACAGAACTTAAAAGGCATGCCTCGTAGTAATAGTATTGAAAATATAACTAGCGAAACCTATGCAATAGTGTGATTAAGAAAGAAGCTGAGTATATGAAATACTTTGATGCCGACTTTGAATTTATAATATAATATAAATTTTGACCCCGTGGGTATATCGGGATAAAAACTATATGTGTTATTCCTGGTTATAAACTATCTGTGTGCCAAATTTCATCTAAATCCGTTCAGTACTTTTTGCGTGAAAGAGTAACAAACATTCATTCATTCATTCATCCATCCATCCATCCATCCATACTTACAAACTTTCGCATTTATAATATTAATAGGATTTGCAAGATGATAGTGACGATGAAACTGTCACGGAAGAGTCCAGTTATGATTATAAACTTTCATGTATGTAAATAAATATTAAACATTAAAAATATTTTTATTTCATCAGTAAACGAAACACAAATCTAACTACCTTCTTATATTATTTTATTCAATAACGATGAACTTGCTGGCGCTACCTGCAGTTACGCACACAAGAGCGCGTGTCTATACACATCAAAACTACAAATATTGCTCATCGGCCGTCGTGAGATAGAACAACACTGTAATTCTTTGCAAATTTTACTTATACAGAACCAGGTGTAACCGAGTGCGTTCTCTTTCTTTATAGTTTGGCTTACCCACTTTGATCCGTTCGCTTTAGAGCAGTAATGGTTATAGCAAAATTAAATTGGAATTTAAATCCAACTACAATTTATTGTTATACTTATGATTATGAGTTTATGACTTAAGATTTGTAGATTTATGATAAATAAATAATGTTATATTTAAATGAAACGGTTTATTTATACGCATCTTGTTGTGTTTATTAAACATAACAATTTAATAAATTATATTTATTTCTGTAAGTACATATTTTAAGACACTTTTATGACTATTCGATTTTTCCATGGTTTCAGAAGATGGGGCTGACATAGGATTCTGAATATGGATGAACAGTTAAAATAATTTGTAATAATACATCGATATGTGAAACTAAAAAGACTTTTAAAACGCCCTTTTTTTATTTTGGATTTCAATTATTTCTGTTGTTTTCTCATCACTTGAGTTTTCTTTATATTGCCAGAAGTTAAACCATATACTAATAAGCACACAAACATTGTTGGAACGAACTTCCTTAACGCGGTAGGAGTTGAATGCCCCCTCCATGCGACTTTCTCTCTCTCTCTCTCTCTCTCTCTCTCTCTGTATCTCTTTCTATTTTAAAAGAGTGTGTGTGTGCGTGCCAGTATCGCGTAACGCGTAAGGAATTTCGGGTTGGAGTGTACATTACGGGCACTAAGGAAAAATTCAAATTTACAAATAAATTATTTTTTAGCAAATCGTTAAATTTCGATCTATCGTACAGAACATTTAAATATAAACATTTTTGTCTACGATCAGTGGGTCAACGGAAAAACTGCGTCAAATGTACCTAAATCCTTATAAGGTCAAGCTTAGTGAAACCCGATTAAGATAGATTGGGTTCAAAAACTGTCACAGAACCGAGTAAGCCAACCCGGACTCCACGTGATACTTGTTTGCCCTACCCCGAGAGTGTTTTTTAAAGCCGGTGGCGCGCTTTGAGGGCATCCTCCGCCCGAAGTTATAAGGCGAGCATAGGTGCTTTCGCCTTATTACGCAAAGGCGAAGAGGCTGTACTTCCCGTAGCGCCGAAGAAGACCGTCTTCGAGATACAAGGAATTTATTTTATTTTATTCAAAAAGAACAACCACCAGCTACAATATACAGTATAGAAAAAGAAACACACAAAACATGAACAATATTGTAGCTCACAACACTGTTTAAAGATTAGCTGTGGAATATAATATACAATTAGTTAAACGCTACGTTAATAATTAATAAATGTAATAATACATACAATTATTAAAAACTAAACTTAACTATTATGTTCATTACGTATATTTTTACACATAAATCAAGAGAGCCTCAAAACCTTTGAAAATACTGGGAGAACATTCAAAAATGTTTGATTTATTTTTTGTTATGTATTTTTGTGGTGTACAATAAAGTATATATAAATAAATAAATTTAATAATGTCAATATGTTCAAAAATCTTATTGTAGGCATCTATCATTCTGGGCACAGGTGAGCGCAAACCGGTGTTAGAATGGCAAGTAGGTACGCATGCAAAGTAGTCTGCCAGGTTTCGCTTGTACAATGTTCTAGGGACAACATAGCATAACATGTTGGATAACTCAATGCAGTCAAATTTATTACCAACAATGGTATAAAGATTCATGGCTTCCAAAGTACTTACGTCTATTTTCAAGTGTCGTGAGTTTGTACTTATTAAGTAAATCTAGCACACACGCAATCGCCTCAATGTATTTTTATAATATAGACTCCAGACGGACACGGTATACTCCAGAAATAATTATTAATAATTTAGAAGAAAAAAAAAAACAAAACATACTGTTTTTGCACCTCAAGTCAAGGTGTTGGAAGGGCACTCGAATTCTAGGGGACACTCCCAAGGTAACTTGACCTTGTTCTTAAGGTCCTTGTACAATGGATTTACCATCATCTCGTAGTGAATGTACCCTGATATTGAACTTCGCGATCATTGACCTTGACCTTAAGGTCACCGATCCTAAGGAGCGTACCGTGGACATTGACCTGTCACTGATCCTGAGTTCAAGGACGCTAGGTGACCTGAGGAGTGCACAGTAGACATGGACGTTGACCTCAAGGTCACTAGCCCTGAGGTCAAGGTCAGTGGCCTTAGGAGAATCGCGGATCTTGACGTTCGAATCTTTGAGCTCATGCAATGAGCATGAGCTTGAGGTCAACCTCAAGGTCAATGCCCTTGAGGTGAGGTGTCCCGTGGTATCCCCCTCCCTACTACTCCCACATCCGAGTCCCAAAAACTTGATTAGGCGATTGTTTTTGGTGAAATTTTTTTAAATCTTTTTTTTTATAGTGCGTCTTTTCGTATCCTCAGATCGAACTTAGTTCCTGATGGGGATGCCCCGACCGACCGCACATGGTTTTTATTTGAAAGCAACCGTACTTATGCAAAAAATATTATAAAATAAAAGAAAATAATGTAAACGAACAACGCTTAAAAAATTGTTAGGTACCTGTTGCTCAATGAGTAAAAAGAGCGACATACATAACTACAGACAAATTTTACGCTTTATCATAACCTACACCAAGTTTTTAGCTCTTGTCACCATAAAAAATATTGTCGGTCATCAAAAATAAAATACTATACTCGTGGACTAGCATACTATACACACATACTATAACGTTGTTCGCATGGCAAAGGTCAACAACGGTCAGGCAGAGCGACGAGCGACACGTACACTGTAAAGTACAGTAATTCTAAAAAAAAATAATAGAACTTAATATTACAGTAAGCTATTATGTTATTATATTAAATTAAGTAAGATGTGGGTAAGTATTGGTGAACAAAATTATTTTATCGACCAAAATTTCTTGATAATTTCGCATTGTTTGGATTTTAATTTCTCATGTAAAAAATTCCTTTTAACTAATTATTTTCCTAAGGATAGTTCAGTTATTTAAAATATTTTGAGCTTCTAAGTTGACGCTCGAGGTGAAATTAAGAAAACTTCTGTTCAATCTTGTTAAAATTCACAAATACTCTATTAATCTAAGAAAAATCCTTACTAACTATTTAGACAACAACATTTCCTGAAATGTTTAGTAATTAATATGTTTTTAAAATAATGTGTGATAAATATTAACTGGTTCGAAAAGTACCTACCGTTGAGGCAAACAGCGCACGGATGGCGTAAACGCTCTTAATGAATTAAAGGTGAATTGAAGGTATGTGCCTTTTAATCCACCCGACTCGAAATAATTAATCTCCTGTATCAAAACGTCAAGATTGCTATTGCCGGATCTTAAAAAGTTCTCATCCCCGCGCCCCGGGCCGTTCTCTTTAGCGCCACGCGCCGTTCTCTTTAGCGCCACGCGCCGCTCCATCAGTTGGCACGCAGTCGCGCGCGATTAACACGATCTTCGTTTCTCCGTAATCCCGCCAGTCCCACGGGATCCCGTTCAATTTTAGATCGGGATTAGTCCCGCATAATGCAGGCGGGCTCCAGGTATTTCGGGTTCCCGGCATTCAAACTCAAACTCAAACTTTTTAATTGCTAGCTAGAACAAATCAATATATTGCCCTTGTTTACTTTAGACATCCATTTTTGTAAATAAAATCATATTTTTTCACAGATATGCTTTGGATGCATTTTTGAATGAGCTACCAAACTGTATCAATAGAGAATTGATTGACAATGCTGCAGTGGATTTTGTTCTGAATCTCAATACTAAGAATAATAGGAAGAAACTAACAAGGGTCCTCTTCAGTGTTGCTAGAACTAGACTAGATTTACTGCCCTTCTACTCAAGGTTTGCAGCTATACTGTACCCAGTGTTGCCTGATGTATGTGCAGATTTATGCCAGATGCTGAAACAAGACTTCAAGTATCATGTTAGGAAAAAAGATCAGATTAATATCGAGTCAAAGGTAAAGATTTTCAAATCAGTGTTTCATTTTATTCTGGGCAAATCTTGAAGTGTGAATAGAATATTTTTATTCATTTTTTGTTTTTGCCCTGCAGATAAAAGTGGTGCGTTTCATTGGCGAGTTGGTTAAATTTAGCCTCTACTCTAAAATGGAAGCACTATACTGTTTGAAGGTACTCTTGCACGACTTCAAACATCATCATATTGAAATGGCGTGCAATCTCCTTGAGACATGTGGCAGGTTCTTATATTGCAATCCAGACACGCACCAACGCACCATGATCTACCTACAACAAATGATGAGGAAAAAGGTAAAACAAAAAACATAATTTGCATAAAAAATATGTTTTGATAAAATAAACAGATGATATACATAACTTTTTTTTTAGACTGTATCAGCACTTGACTCACGTTACGTGACTCAAATTGAAAACGCATTTTACTACGTGTGTCCACCTGAAGCTCCAGCTCAACCTAAGGAAGAAGAACTCCCCATGCACCAGTTTATAAGAAAAGTACTCCATGAAGACTTGCAGAAGAGCAATGAGGAGAAGATACTAAGACTGATGCGAAAGCTAAACTGGGAGGAGCCAGACACTGCAGCTATTGCTATACAGCACCTAGCAGGCGGCTGGAGAGTGCGCGCCAGCGCCAGGAGAGCGCTGGCCAGGCTGACGGCTGAACTAGCCGCGTGGCAGGAGGCCGTGGCCCCCGCCGTAGTAGACACCATACTTGAAGAGATCAGAGTCACCATGGAAGACCCTCACCCCAGATATAACCAGAGAAGAATAGCCACCGTCAGATATCTTGGAGAGCTGTACAACTACAAGCTTTTAGATTCCCGAGATGTTTTCACTGTTTTGTACTCTTTTATAACTTTCGGAGTTACAAACGAGCATGGCAACGTGTCTCCTCTGGACCTTCCAGACAATGTGTTCAGAATAAGACTGGTCTGCGCCCTTCTCGAGACGTGTGGCGCTTATTTTAACAGTGGATCTAGCAAAAAGCGTTTAGATTACTTTTTAACATTCTTTCAAAACTACTACTGGTTTAAACAATCTGATCCTTATTGGACTGATGACAACATGTTCCCTATTTATGTTAAATACATATACCAAGAATGTTTAACGACTCTGAGGCCGAAGTTGACTTTGTTTGATAGTTGGCAAGAGTGTAAGGATGCAATAGAAGAGTTGCGTCAAACGTTGTACCCAGAGCTAGGCGAGGAAGATATGGATAACGATGATCAGGGTGACGATAGTGTTAACGAAGGATTGGATACTATTATTGAGACTGATGATGAGACAGATAATCCTCATCTTCCAGAAGAAAGCTCTGATGAAGAGCCTATTACAGAGAATACTGGGAATGACGACAGTGAAATCCAGCATAACGACGATATTGCAAATGAACCCAGGAGACCTGCTCCAAAGCCTGTGAGTTATAAAAAAAAAATACTGACATCAAACATAAGTAGGCCTGAAATTAACACAACTTATTTTTAGGTTGAAGATGTTGAATTCGAATCGGCTTTTGAAAAGATGGTAATGGAAAATATAGCCGAGCGACAGCGTGAGACTAGGCCTCAACAGCGAGACATAGCCGTCCCCATGACCTGCCGACAGACCACCAAGAAAACTTACGAACAGTTGTTGGTATGTAATGTAAGTCAATATACGACGAAGCAAAAGGAGTATGTAAGCGTAGCATGTAATATTCTGTAGTTTCTGCTGCCTATGGGAAAATGGTGTGAGTTTATGCATGAATGTTAATTGTCTTTTATTATAATTGGATCTAAAATGGCACCTGACACTGACTATGAAATGGATACATAAGCAGTTCAATGACCGACTGAAGGACAAGTACCGCACATAACACAGAAAAGTAAGAAAGGATTTTTCGGGGATCTAGTTAAACTTATGCTAAAAATATACTTCGTTACAGGAAGGTAAAGAAGGCGTGGAATTTGTACTGATGGTACGAAAGGGTACTAAGCCGCAGTACAAGTCATTCAATGCCCCGCCTGAGCTCGCGAGCAACCTACAACAACAAGCCTTGGCGGATAAACAAGAGATGGAGAGGATGAAATTGTATGTATATTGTTATTTATAGAGCTTACTGCAAGTCTAATTTCATATACTCGCAAGCCAAGCCAGTGCATTCCTTTTTTTGCCAAAAGATTATGATTCAATAATTAATATCCAAAATATTTTAGGTTAACCTTGAATATCTCGGAAAGGCAAGAAGAGGAAGAATACAGCGCGGAAAGTGGAGGGGGTTCCGGAGGCAGCGGCAACCCCAACAGAGGGCAGCACGTGCGACAGAAATATCAGCACCCTAAAGGGGCGCCTGATGCTGACCTCATATTCGGACCCAAAAAATTTAAATAACCCTTAGTCGCCTATAGAGAAAGGATGGAGGGTCTTTTTGCGAATGCGCTGAGGTAGCCCGCGAGATTCCGCAAAGAAGTTTTTTTTTTTGTAATTTGATTAGAATACAACCTAATAATAGCCTAATACCTGCAATTAGCATAAAACGTAAGGCCTGTTGTACTCTGCACGATTACCATCGGTTGTATGGTATACGGCGACCGCGCCGTGTCTGTCAACAAACATTAATAGTGATCCATACAACACTGACGACCGTACCTACACACGCCGCATCAACCGTAGTTTTTCACGGTGTAAAAACGTGTATACAACGGGTCTATAGAGTTTTTCGTGGGCTACCTTTGCATATTCGTCTTGAAATGAACTTTAAAACCTGCCTGCTGTGCTGCACTAGATTTCTGTCTGTGTAGAGTTGTAGACACAGTTAAGTGAGATTAAGAGGGGACTGTTGTGTTTAAGTTGTATGTTAATTAATGTACCTAATATAATATCTCAGTAATAAATTAGAGCTTATTTAGATTTCTATTTTGTTATTTACATAATTACATTACATTACATAATATACTTACTTCCTTACATTTTATAAAACAAAGACCCCGCCGCGTCTGCCTGTCTGTATGAACGCGATAAACTCGAAAAATAGCGAACGGATTTTCTAACGATTTTCACCAATGGACGGACACGGACTGATTCGTGAGAAAGGTTTAGGAGTATAATTCATTATGGTTTAGTGTACATTGACTGAAATATGACGATTATTGTTGAAGATGTCGGAAAAAATCATCCCGACGGAGTTTTGCTGGCGTGCGCCGCGTAAACCGTAAGGGATACATAAAATTAATATACTACAGGATTGTACATCTTCAAAAGTTCAACAAAAAGTCCGCGATAGCATAAGTCTATCTATCCTCTAAGGATGACCCACAATAAACATTTTAATCTACTAGTAATTTGATTAAAAAAAAATGTCCGGTATAAGCTATTTTGACTGGTATTATATTAATCCTCACCCAATAAAATATATTGTTTAAATTGGGTATTTAATTTAGATTAAAATTGCCTTGACATCATATCATTTAAATGAAAACTTTAACAAACAACGGTAACAAAATAAATTATGGTTGCTTCGTTTACTGTTAATCCCGGCGCGGGAGTCAATAAACTTTTCCTCTGCTATTACAACGACAAAAACAGCTGAACGGATTTAGGTGAAACTTGGTACACAAATAGTTAATTACCTTTTCTTTTTTCTTTTGTCCGGGGTGGAAAATCCTCGTGGATGTCCTTAAATCCTGATATGGCAAATAATATCCGAAGCAGCTAAAATGCATAGCACACACGCAATCTCCTCAATATATTTTTTATAATATGAACTCCAGACGGATACTATATACTCCAGAAATAATAATTAATAATTTTTAAATAAAAAAACCAAAATATTGTTTTATTGCACCTCAAGTCAAGGTGTTGGTAGTGCCAGGGCACTCGAATTCCAGGGGACACTCCCAAGGTAACTTGGCCTTGATCTTAGGTCCTTGTACAGTGAATTTACCATCACCTCGTAGTGAATGTACCTTGGGCATTGAAGTTCGGTATCATTGACCTTGACCTTAAGTTCACCGACCCTAAGTGTACCGTGGACATTGACCTGTCATTGATCCTGAGTTCAAGTTCGCCAGGTGTCCTATGGATTGCACAGTAGACATTTATGTTGACTATAAGGTCACTAGCCCTGAGGTCAAGGTGAGTGGCCTTAGGAGAATCGCGGATCTTGACGTTCGAATCATGGTCAATGACCTTGAGGTCAACCTCAAGGTCAATGACCATAGCCCTTGAGGCGCCCCGTGGTGCCCCCACCCTAATACTCCCACATCCGAGTCCCGAAGACTTGATTAGGCGATTAGGGGATCATGGGATCTAGTGCGACTTCCGTGATTCCTGGCTGGTGCCGGCCCGCCATTGCGGGCCACCTCAAGCTCGCGGGGGGAATGAGGTGTAAAACTCCCCCGCGACGTCCAATAGGGGCGCGCGTGGAACACTACGCGCCGCCACCTCGGGTTCTGCTATGTGGGTGGCGACGGATGTCCCCGAGTCCGTCGCCCCCTGGATTTAGGGGGGCTGGAAGTGGGCGTTGTCCGCCCTCCGCCGACGCCCGGTGCGCCTGCTGCGGGCAGGGTGAGTGGAAGAGATCTCCCGCTCCCTTTCCGCAGCCTCCTTTCGCGACATGACTTTTTCGCAGAAGGATGCATCCGCGTCCCAGGACTCCTCGCTGCCGACCATGGAGTCGACCAGGGCTGGAAGCGACAGGTCACTGCCTACTACTGAGACTAGTACACGGCGTGGCTCCTCCCAAGCGGCACACTCTGCGTATGCCGCGCCGTGCCCTCCCGGCAGTCGACACAGTGGTGACACCGGGCATCCGGCTCCATGTTTATGCGACACAAATACTTCCCGAAGCAACCATGCCCCGAGAGCATCTCCGTCACCCGAAACGACAGGGAGCCGTGCCTCCTCCCGAGCCAGCGCTCGAGTACCGGCCGGACCGCCTCAATGGTGACGAGGCCGGCGGTAGGGCGTGAAAGCCTGTCCCGCCATTCCGCCACCAGAGTTGTGCGAAGCTGCGACCGACGCGACTCAATTTGTTGCTGCATCAGCCACTCGCCTCGCGCTCTCGCTTCCTCGCGCCACCGATACAGTAACACGTGTACTTTCGCCTCGAGGTCCGAAGGCGGGGATCCGGCCAGTACACAAGCCGCCTCGTTGGAGATCGTGCGATATCCCCTAATGACTACAGATAGTTAATAACCTGGATTAACATATAGGATAAATTAATTCCGGTAGTACATTGCCGTTGGATAATTTCCGACCTCCATGCGGGTGAAGCCGCGGGCAAAAGCCAGTAATATTATAAATGCGAAAGTAATTCTCAAGCCTGGCTGAAAGGATTTCGATGAAATATGGCACTCAGGTAGGCCACGACCTGGGTTAGGACATAGGGTCCTGGAAGTCGTAAATTATCCCACGACGACGTACTACAGTAGTTCCCGTATTCATTGGGAAACCAAGTCATCATCATTCTCCTGCCCTTATCCCAATTTATTTTCGGTCGGCGCAACATGTCCCGTTCTTCCATACTTCTCTATTAGTGATCCTCTCGGTAGTCACCCCCATTCTAGCCATATCATCTTTCACACAGTCCATCCATCGTTTCTTTGGTCTAACCCTACACTTATAGCCATCGACATTCATACTCAAAACTTTCCTCATGACATTATTCTCATTCCTCCGCATCACATGCCCATGCCATGACAACCGATTTCCGCACAACTTTTCAGTCACCGCTGCACCGGTGCCACTTTCAGACTTCCTCTTTTGTACACATGACTACAATCAATCAAAAGTCTTTTATTCAAACTAGGCTGAGAATTAGCACTTTTCGAACATCAAAATTACTTAAGACAGTCCCCCAAAAACGCCCGCCCTTCTCCACTTCCTAGTGCTTTAGCTGGGAAGAAGTGGCGCAACAAACTGTACCAGTATAAGCTGACCTCCCATTGTAGCGAACCTCTACACAATGCGAGATTAGCTTATACAAGAAATGTATAGCTTGATATGTAGCCGTGTGTACTCATTTCTTATTCTGTCTATTCGTGTCACTGCATGCAAGTTCCTTTCATTCATCCTTTTTGTGGTCCAACATTACAAGACAGCAGGTCTAAACATTGTTTTATAAATCTTCCCCTTAAGTTTATGGGGAATGTGGGAATCTAAGATTTTTCCCGTGATCTGCCGCCATTTCATCCACCCAGTGTTCATTCTATGCATAACCGTGCGATCAATTTCGCCATCGCTTTACAAGAGTGAACCGAGATACTGAAAGTCGAAATAGACTGGGAGAAGCGCGCCATTAAGCGCTATGGCTTCAGTACTGGAGATACCGCCGAAATCACAGAACATATATTTGGTTTTGGTTTTTCTGATTTTCAAGCCTACATTCTCCGGCTTCTGTTGCCATTTTATCCAATCTGCTCTGGATCTCACGTCCATCTTCACCGACAAGAACAATGTCATCGGAAAACAGCATGGATCAGGGTGCCTCTTCCTGTATGTCCGACGTCAGAGCGTCCATAATCAACAGGAAGAGGTAAGGACTTGCCGACCCTTGGTGCAAGGCTACAGCCACACAGAACTCGTCGGTATTGCCAGTTGCCAGCAGCCGACCGGACGTAGGTACAAGATCAGACTGACATACCACGGATTAACTATACATACTTTCCGGGCAAACCTTTCTCTTTCAAGGCCCACCACAACACATCCCGAGGTACCCCATCATACGTGAAACCAAGTGTTTCTTGCAGTAATTGCAGTGTTGCCCGCAACATGCTAATGTTCCGTACAGTACGATAAGTAAAAGGAGCCTAACATTGTTGCCAGCAATATTTAATGCTGTTCAACTATTTCCAATGACTACGCGGCTGTGCAACGGTCCTCATGCATTAAGGCAGAAACGCAGTTTTGCCCGCAACATACTAATGTTCCGTATTCATGATAAATAAAAGCAGCGCAACATTGTTGCCAGTAATTTTTGATGTTGCGTAACTGTTTAGGATGAATACGCAGCTTTATACAGCGGTGCTTTCAGGAATCAACACAAGATCAGTACTAGAGATGGGTCGTCGACGTATTTGGCGTTAACGAAACTAGACCGTCCAACTTCGTTCATCGACTAGTCGATTAACTAGTTGAATTCGTCGACTAGTTTACGCGTCAACGAAGTCTACGGTGACGACGCGCGACGGCATCGACGTGCGACGTTGGCGGTAGACTAGTTTCCCACGTGCTGTAGGCACCTATTAATTTGAACTTCCCTTGATATTTTTCCAGGCTGAATACTGAATAGAATTAATTATAAAGCTGTATTCACTATTCTGGCGTATTTAGAAGACCAACTGATTATAAGTACATTCATAATTTTTTTTATAAATTATTTATACATTTATTTTTTAATTTTTAGTATTTTAGAATTTTTCACGTATTCTACATTCAATTTTACAAATATTTACATTAATTAAATATATACAAAACCAGTTAATCATTAAACTCGCAAACGTTCGAAAAAGCTCAGTACTTTCGTAATTATGCACCGATTCTGACCTTGAGCGCAATTAGTTACAACACACTGAACGTTAAAAAATCATAAATAAAAACAAGATAAACAAATTTTCAAACAAAAATACAAACGAGTTTGTCTCGCATCGGTCGACCAATCCATCGCCTTTCTCTTTCGCACACGCGAAAGTACCATAACGCTATCTTTTTCTTCAATTAACGTAACAATAATTTAATTCGACCCGTACAAATATCAACTCCTTGGTACTATATTTAGAGTTAAATTTTGTTTGCGTGATTATTTTATTTCAACGGACGATTGAAGTACGTTCTCGCGTCGATCGTCGACACGTCGCGTTGCGAGTTTCAGTTTAGCCGTCTACGGCGTCTACGGATTCGACTAGTCCATCGGTTATTGATGAACCGTCGATTCGTCCACAGTACGTCGACGGTCGAATTAACTAGTTCGTCCATTCAACGCCCATCACTAATCAGTACAGAAACGCAGCATGCAAATAATACACCCAATGGTAACAAAATGCTTGGTTTCATAGAGTTACAAAGTGTTTGTATTTAAAAAATCTTTCTGCCAAATTAAATCTGTCAAGTAGTTTGAGGGAGCGCGTACCGGCCGTTATTCTGATATTTATTGTTTTTAGTTCATCTGTGTACTTTGTTAACAATGTATTTCTAGAGTTTTAATAGTGCCCATTAAGTAAAGCAGAAAATTGTATTGTAATAAAGGTCTGTGTATTTTGTGCAAACAAACTTGGATAACCTATAGTGCACGATGGCAGACGACGATTTCAGCAAACTTTTGCAACAAGCTGAACAGTTAACGACTGAAATTGAGGGTAATGAAGAGCTGCCGAGGGTTGAACGTTCTTTGGGCCAGGTGCTTGAGGCGTCACAGGAGCTATACTCAAGAGTAATCCAGTCAGGAGCGAATGATATTCAAGCGTAAGTACTTATTACATTTATGTCACACACGCATTTCTTGGCTATTCTTCTCTTCTTAGCTTTTAACTTTCGACCATGTGTTTCGTTACAGGCATCTATTGTTTGGCTCTAAAGGAATAGATTTGCAACAGATATCACAGAAACTTGAAACACTTAGCTCCAAACGAACTTTCGAGCCACTCCAACCTATTGCTGACTCTGATATCGAAAGCTTTTTAAGAAATGAAAGAGAAAATGCAATTTTATCTCTTATTGATGAGGTTAATAAAAATGTAAGTATAATATTCTAGAAACGTTTTGGAATAAACTTGATTAATTCTGTTGTAATTACTTCATCAAAATTTTGCCCTCATATTGATTCTAAATAAAATTCCAGTCCCTACAAACAACGGAAGACCAGAAATGGGAACATATGCTATCAGAATGGAATAGAGAAAAGATAAAGTTGATGAATGCTATGATTGGTCCATCTCAAAACTGGCTGGATCTTAAGAGGACCCCAGAGCCACCAAGCATTGCCGACACACCAAAGAAGTTTGGACATTCCATGCTTGACAACATAGAGGCTGCATATGCCAGACAAGTGCACCAGTACAACAAGCTGGTGTTCCAGGGATCTAAGTCAAGGACAGCTTTACATCAGAAATTTGCCCAAGTTGCTGAAGAATTTAATGATGCTGTAAGCAATTTTACCTCTTAATGTCTTTTAAAAGTACTTATGATTTACTAAACATCACAAATCTTGATTCGTAAAAAAAATACTGTTTTATACAAAACATTTTCAGAAAGTAAAAGAAATGTGGGAGATCATCAAAACAATGGCAAATATTCCAGCCTTAGTGAGGGATGAGGACCCTCTCAAAGCCAGAGGCAACCCTACCATCCAACAGTGTTTGGTTGCTCAAGGGAAAAAGTATTTGGAGAAAAGGTATGGTACACAAGATAATTAGCTAGAATATTTGTTTTTAGGCGATCAATTCTACACTGACATTATTTTAACCCTGTGTATTAATTAGCATAGAGTTAATACTGGATGGATGAAATGGCAGTAGGTGACGGGGACAATCTGCGACTCCCGCATTCTCCTTAAACTTAAGGGGAAGATATATAAAACAATGGTAAGATCTGCTGTCTTGTATGGATCAGAATGTTGGGCCACAAAAGCGATGAATGAAAGGCAATTGCATGCAGCTAAGATGAGAATGCTTAGAGTGATGTGTGGTGTGACACGAATGGATAGAATAAGAAATGAGTACGAATTACGACGTATAAGAGGAAGTCTGAAAGTGGCACCAGTGACTGAAAAGTTGTGCGGAAATCGGTTGCCATGGTATGGGCATGTGATACGGAGGAGTGAGGAAAATGTTGTGAGAAAAATCTTGAATATGAATCAGGGTTGTTGAGAACATCAGCATCCGCAGAACTTCAGCATCATTTTCAACATCAGCATCAGCATTCGCATTGATCGATGCTGATTATTAATGCTGAAGTTCGAGTTGTGACATGACCGCAAAGGGGGCGGGGCTTGTAGCACGAGTTGTGTTTGCTTGCGAGTTTTGACCAATCCAGAGGTCGACCGCGGTGATTGCGATTGTAAACAAACGCAAACTTGTCTCATTACGTTATAATACGTCATTGAGCGTGAAAGTTATTGTTCTTTTTGTAAACTGTTAAATAATGCTGCCTCCGTTGAGAAGTGGAATATGGTCATATTTGAAATTAGTGAATCAAGAAAAACTGTGCAACACCAAGTGTGCAATACCAAGGAAAACTGTGCAATACTAAGGAAAACTGTGCAACTTTTAGGTATAAATTCATAATGGTCACTGCTTTATGAAAATAATTAAAATCAGCATCAACATCAGCATCCGCTGATGTCAATGATAAAACATCAGCATCAGCATCTGCTGATGTGAAAAAAATATGCATCAGCAACAACCCTGGTATGAATGTCGATGGCTATAAGAGTAGGGGAAGACCAAAGAAACGGTGGATGGACTGTGTGAAAGATGATATGGCTAGAAAGGGGGTGACTACCGATATGACAGCTAATAGAGAAGTATGGAAGAAAGCGACATTTTGCTCCGGCCCCAAATAAATTGGGATAAGGGCAGGAGAATGATGTGTATTAAATAAAACTATCCAATGCACCACAAAATACAATAAGAAAGTGAAAATTTCATAAAGTAGAGTCCATGATTTAGTTTTGTTTTAATAACTCACATTGTTATTTTTGACTATTTATTGAACAGTTATTCAACTGCAAAATCTTCATTCTAAAGCTTCATAACTTACTTCCAGATATAAACTATACATGAGCGATGTGGTGCGCTCAAACCCAGCAGCGGCGATGCGCGGTGGAGAGCCGGGCACATACCCTCTAGTGCGGGGCTTCGTAGGCCTTCGCCTACAGGGCCAGAATGTGCAGGTGTTAACTGACGGCGTCATTGATGAACGGCCACTATGGCCCATGGTGTACTACTGTTTGAGGAGTGGTGATGCTAATGCGGCTCTGCATTGTTTGAGAAAGGCAGGGTAAGAACCAAACTCCACTATTTTTCGTGTACATAAAATAATATCAAAATAAGTGAAAACATTCACATTGCTGCAATAGATTAACAAATCAAGAAAAATATTCATACAAGTTTTAGCCAGAAGGACAGACGGGTTGTATTGCAGTAAACAACATTGTTTTTGTGTGTTCACAGCCGAGATCATGAAGAATTTATATCAGCTCTGGAAGAGTTCATAAATAATCCAGAGAAACCTTTAAGTGACAAACTACAAACTGCCATCAACTTTCAATATAGGATACAAGTGCGCAACTCTACAGACCCATACAAAAGAGCTGTAAGGATCCACAACTACATAATGTTTTTACATACATGGAGCCATATTGGACCAATACTTTGATTTTGGTTTTTAAAATTACGTTTCGTTTACAAACAACTACCTACATATTTTGGTATTTTAGCTGCCTGAAAGAGCTTGTATTATAACAGCATCTCAATGTTCACAGGTATACTGCGTCATAGGTTGTTGTGATCTCAGCGATGAGCACTACGAAGTGGCGCGAACAGCTGATGATTACCTCTGGCTCAAACTATCCTTCATCAAATCACGCGGCAACAACGAGACTGAAACCTTCTCATATTCTGATCTACAGAAGATGATATTAGAAGAATATGGTAATTTACACAAAACAATAAATTATGGTTTAATTATGTATGAGGTAAAATATAATTTTAAGATGGCTAATACAATGTTTGTTTTCGTTGTGTAGGTGAAACACATTATCATGCTTATGAAAAACCGGTAGTGTACTTCCAAATGCTGACATTGACTGGGCAATTCGAACCTGCAATAGAATTTTTATCTAGAATACCCAGGTAAGGTAGTATTATGTTGGACTTTTAATATTGCCAAAAAAATTAAAAACTTTTAGACATCAATTAATTTATTATTCCAGATTCCAAGTTCACGGTGTCCACATGGCATTAGCTCTTCATGATGTTTACATGTTAGGCACACCTCGTAATGTTCAAGCACCATTGTGTAAGTGCATTGTCTATTCAAACCTCTTTTACCTTATAATAATTATGTATCAAATATAAAATTCGCTCTTTTTGTTACAGTGTCCGTCGATACGGATGATCCATCGCCACTCCGTCGCTTGAACTTGGCAAGACTAATGCTCTTGTATGTCAGGAAGTTTGAGCTCACAGACCCATCTGATGCTTTACACTATTACTTCTTCCTGAGGTAAACATACCCCAAAATAATTTCTCGAACCTTTGATTTGATATAATTTATTTGTGTCACTCATACAAATTTTACGATTGTTTGTTTAGAAACCTCAAAGATCCCAGTGGTAAGAACTTATTCATGTGTTGCTGCACTGACCTGGCGCTTGAAAGTCGCGATTATGACCTGCTGTTTGGTCGGATGGACGGTCTCACTGGACTGCGTAGCCAAGGCTTATTGGACCAATTCAACAACCCACATATTGATAGCAAGGTACGCATACTTGTCATAGTTTATTTTTAACCGACTTCCAAAAGGAGGAGGTTATCAATTCGACATGTTTAATTGTTTTTTTTTTATGTACGCCGATTTCTCCGTCAATTGGGGTATGCTACTGTGGTGGTTTCATTGTCACCAAGGCATAATCTGATGAGGGGATCCCATGGAAATCGAAGGAATTCCTTACATTTTAAAGGCACACCTATAGCGATTTAGGTATTTTTTATAGTAACTTGTGCATTTGCTCTCGGAAAGCACCATTTGGTGGAGTGGTTGATGATGAAGACCCCAGATGGCCACCGGAACTACTTAATAAGAAGTATTTAATTAACGAGTTGCGATTCGATTAGGTACTTTAATATGGTTGCTAAGCCATTTATGCTCATCACAATGCATATGGTGAGTGACAGTTCTTCTGGTTCTTACCAGGAGAACTCCTCAACAATTAACGTCCCTGCATCAAGAAAAGCAATATTTTGTAAAAGGTGATGAGCAGTTGATATTAGACTATTGTAACTTAGATAAATTACAAACTGACCTACTAAAAAGTGAAAAATAAAAAGCTTTTTACAAAAAAATAAACAAACGACTTCCAAAAAAACACTACAAAGTGAAAATAACTTTAATTTCGGAAGTCGGTGCAAAAAATACAAATCCAAAGACACCGACTTCCGAAATTAAACTTATTTTTCACTTTGTAGTGTTTTTTTGGAAGCCGGTTGTTTTTTTTTTGTAAATAGCGTTTTATTTATTTACTAAAATGTCTAAAGTTACTACAGTCATTGTTTTTATTACAGGTTATAGCTCTTAATGTAGCAGAACAGCTAGTGAACAAAGGTCTATTTGAAGATGCCATCACAATGTATGATATTGCTGGGGTAAGTTATCATCATTCATCACCATATTATCATATTAATTTTGTTGCTTCAATATCTATGTGTTCAATTTTTATTGCAGAACTTGGAGAAGGTTCTAGAACTATTCTGCGTACTGTTAGCACAAGTAGTGAACAGTGGTGGAGGCGCGGGCGGTCTACGTCAGCGCTTGTCTACGCTCGCGGAACACGTGTCGAGACGACTGCGCTCGGCTGACGGCACCGCGCTGTCGGCCGCGCTGGTTGAGGCATACACCAAGCTCTGCAAGCTGATGACGTTCTTCGATCAGTTCCACAGCGAAAACTATGAAGGCGCTCTTGAAGTAGGACGTGATTATATATTTTTATGACAATGTGTTTTTTTAGTTATTATGATTTTCAATATTAAATCTTTTTCTGCAGACGCTTCGAGAATGTGAATTGGTGCCGTTGAACGCGAGTGAGTTAGATGCGCGAGTTTCAGCCGCGCGAACTGCTCGGGGAGAGCTATTGCGCAGTCTGCCAGCCGTGTTGCGGGCGCTCTGCACCATCTTACTGGCGCAACGGCAACGATTACGCACCGCGCAGGCGCAGCCGCTTGCAGGACAGAACAATAAGGTAAGAATATCGTTATTAGTTATACGAAGATCAGTAGACTTATTCTACAAAGAAAAAATTGCTTGGAAGCAGGAATAGATTTCTGGTTAGATGTCAGTTTTATTCTTTGTCAATTTATTAATTTTCCTTTCTGTGTTTGTAGCAAGTGGAATGGCTGCGTGAACAAGCTGAAGTACTGAACACATTCGCTGGAAACATCGCGTACAGAATGCCCGGCGACACCTACAGTCAGCTGGCACAGATGCAAATCCTGATGCATTAAGATTAATTTTATTGTGTTCTTAGAGATAAAGTTTGTTTCGATTATGTATTAAATAATTTTTATTAATAATACTTTTTTACTAATACAGGAAATAATGTAGAAGTATAAAATGATTTATCAAGGCGGAACATAACATATTATAGTTAAAATTATTGTGGCATTTTAAAATCAGTCTTACACACTGTAGTAGATTCTTTCTGCAAGCTGCCTTCTAATTTCTATACCAATATACAAATCATTTACATTATCTTCAGGCATCTCTGTCACTTCATTTATGACTGGCATTGGTTCTGGGTCCATATAAGGCTGACAGTCTGGCAGACCAGCTCTTATGCAAAGATTATGTAACACAGCACAAGCATTTATTATTTTAGCTGCTTGCTGTGGTGTGTAGTGTAATGGCCTTTTGTGTAGACACTGCCATCTTCCCTTGAGCTTGGTAATACACCTTTCTATACAAGTTCTGGTTCTGCCTTGAAAGTGGTTGTATTGAGAATCTGGTGTGCCTTGTGGGGCATGTAATATAGGTGTCATTAGCCAGGCTCTTTGTGGATATTTGTTGTCAGCTGCAAAACAAAATAAGTTTTAATAGAGATTAAAAAAAAAAACAATCTAGGATACCTATGTGAGAAAAAATAAACCTACCAATGAGCCAACTCATCTCTCCCTGCCTGCTGATACTCTCAATAAAAGGTCTGATATTCATTTTATTCCAAATGTATGCACTGTTGGCTGACCCACCAAATCTGCAGCACACTGCTATTATTTTAGAATCTGCATCACACATCTGGAAACCAAAACAATATGAAGTACCTAAATTGGCATGAAGCAGGCAATAGTCCTCTATCAAGTAGAAACTTACAATTTGTGCATGTATAGAATATTGTCCTTTCCTATCATAGAATGCCTCTTCATCATCTCTTGGGCAAACTATTTCAATATAAGTACCATCCAAGCAGCCAATGGTTTCAGGAAAATGATATTTTCTGTAAAACCTGTAATAATATAGTGTGAAGTATAATGAAGTATGTCCAAAAAATATGTTTTAGTGATGAACTCTTGTGATTGAAATTACCCTTCTTTGATTTGGTCTCTCTGCATTACAGAACTAGGGAATATGATGCAGTCATCGAGCACCATGTTAAGTCCTTCAACCACTATCTTGATAACTCTGCTCACTGACTTCTGTGATATGTTGATACTGAAGTCTTTGCCCACTGACTTCTGGTGAGAACCACTGGCTAAGAACGACAAGGTCACCAGAACCTGGGATTGAGAAAGAAATGTTACAAGGAATTGTGGATCTACAGTAGCTACTGAGGAGGAAAAGTTAAAAGAGAGAAATTTAAATAGAGTTATTTAAATCACCTTCAAAGGAAATGGTATACCATTTGATCTTTGAGTTTTGGGGACAACAGGTTCCAGTATTCTCAGTATGTGATGAAAAACTTCTCTGTTTACACCACAGTTCTTTAACAGATAGGAATCTGGTAAGTTTATACAGTCAGATAAGTCCGTGAGATGCCTTCGAGCTATTCTCTCCTTGTATGCGCTGCCTCGTAGCATTTTTAGTTTCAAAAGTGTATTCATTTTTATCGTTTTTACTTGAATAAAAAGTACATAAACAAGTCACTTTTCACTCATATGAATAAGATAACCCACATTTTTTGATACATGATATTTCTTTTTTATGTGATATATCAATGATGGGGAATAGCATAACTTTTGTGAAATTATTATTGTGAAAAATGTAAATAAATAAACAAACTCTATCCATTCCGTCATAGACGAGAATGCACAGAACATATTTAGCGAGAATGTTATTGACAAATGTATTTTTTAATATTCGTAATTTTATAATGAAAACCCAGCTTTTAACTAACTTCGGTAAAAATATCGAGAATTACAGCTAAAAATCATAATTTGCTTCGTGGAACAGACTTAAATGTTGAAGTTTGAAAGCTTTGAGCCTTGACATTGACAGACAGCTGAAATAAAAAAACAAACTTGTGTTACATGCGGTAACAACAAATGCTTTTATTTTACTTATTTGTTTGTTTTATAACAGGAAATAATGATATTCAATAGTTATAAGAATTAGCAGGAAGTTTAATTACTGTTTGCAAGAGAATGGAAGCTTAATTTCGCCACTGTTCATTTAAGATCACAACATTACAACAATGGAAAGACGGAAAGCTAGCCCGGAACAGCTAAACATGCTTTTACATTTCCTTGAGGAAGACAAAGAACTAGCCATTGGAAAATTTACAGGCCTTGAGGGAAGAATTCGGCAGACGAATGCGTGGATCAAAATCACAGAGAAACTTAATGCTAATTCAGGTTTTGGTTCTGGTGCAATTAAAACTCCAGATAAATGGCAACAGGTAGAAAATATTATAACATTTATACTGTTTATTGATTTTTTTATACTTATATTAATATTACGAAGTCAGTTATTTTATTTTATTTTATTTTATTTGTTAGGGACAAAAAACAGTTACATGCTAAGCTTAACTAAAGATTCTTAAATTAGCACAATACTTAGTAATACATAATCTATTCCATATGTGTGTTACTACACATGTAACCCACACCATTGTCCACGAATTCACAAAAAAGAAGTTAAGAGAAAACAGATATACAGTGTGTGCATCATAAAAGAATGTTAAGAAAAAGAGAAGTCAAATAAATATATATATAGAAAGATTATTCTTAAGAATTTAGTAATTCGATTGCTCTCGCCTTGAAACAATGTTTGGAGAGAGCAAATATGTCGAGCTCCATAAAGTGAGTGTTGTATGCATCAACGAGATGACGAAGAGGCACGCGCACACCAGCATTAGTTCTGCACGAGTTTGTGTGGAATAGTCGAGGCACACGTACCCCACGAAGCATGACACATCTAGGTACTATATAACGTAGACTATTAGATAAAGGAATGCAATCGAATCTATTATTACATATACCATGTAGCATCATTACACCCAGAAGTAATCGTCTCGATTCCAAGCTAAGGACATTATAACATATTAGTAATTGTTCATAGGAGACTTTAGGGCGATGACATTTATAATTCATAGTACGTAGATACTTTTTCTGAACATATTATAAAGTTAAAGGTGAAAATACAAAATGATTTCAGACATGGAGAGATTGGAAATCAAATGTTAAGAAAAAAGCGTTCAAAATACGGAAAAACCGATTTACACCCGGATGTAATGCTAACACACAACTAACAGAGGCTGAAGAAAAAATATTAAGACTTATCTGTACAAATACTTCAGTGTTTGGCCTCTCAGGAGTGCCCGAGACTTCAGCCCTGAACAACACCATGGTAAGAGTCAGTGTATGGTTTGTCCTTTAAATGTGTAAATATTATTTCTTCAATTATAGCATGTGAATGAATTAATAAAATATAAAATTAGGAATAAATTTCATATGTTTCAGGCACCAGCACAAAGTACAGGGCCTACGGATGACATGTGTAGTACTCCTTCTACAAGCAGTATGGTAATATTCTCTATTAATTATCTGTTTTTGTAGTTTATCTATTTGGACTTGTAGAATGTTTTATTGAGTAGAAAAAAACTTATACATTTTATCAAAAAATTGTTTTATATACAATCAGATATCAATCAAAATCTGAAGTCAAATAATTCTTGAAAGTCTATTCTTGACTTTTCATAATAGAATAGAATATTGTTGATTGTTCCTGCAGATGGTTAGCAAATAAAGTTAGACAAAATTAAAAAAAGAATCTACAGCATACCAGTTTACTATAACTAAGAAAATAAAAAAAAAGAATATTCTTACAGAAAACTAAACTATGTACTTACTAAAACTATTCTAAGTAATATCAGGAAAGATAAAAATATAAGATAGGAATAGGTACATTAGTAGGCGCATAGATTTTGTTAAAAAGAAAGTAGGTGAAAGACTTAATGAATATTTGAAGACACCCTGTCTTCAAATATTCATCAATTGAGTATTTGAAGTTGTTTTTTTTTTAAATATAAGACTACTTATTATTTGTTTTTTAATATGTGTTATGTATAACAATCAGATATTTAATAAAATTGCAGAAATGGCCGTCAGAATCCCAGCACTTCATAGCAGCAGACATAGAGATGAGTTTGGGTGACGGAGTGGTGACTGACCCTGATGCTGGCATGGGACCCAATGAGGTGTCCTCTGCTCCAGTCACAGGGAAACCTTTGTGGAAGAGGGGCAGACCAGTCAGTAAGTATTTTTAACAAACTTTTCATTTATACTTATTATAAATCTAAATATGCAGTTGTTCTACAAGTTGATTAAAGGAAGTTATGTATAAAAAATATGATTTTCTTTCTTTCCAGGACTTGTACATGACAGACTTCTTAATTTAGAAGAAGAAAGAATAAGAATTGAGAAACAGAAGCTTTTAGAGAAGAAAAGGTGTAATAATATAAGACTTAAAATGGAAAAGGACAGGCTTGAGATTGAAAAACAAAGGAATGTCCTGTTAGAGAAGTAAGTGTTTGTTTGTGATACGAGTTCACTATAAAAATGATCAATATATTAATGTGTATAAGTATATACAATATAAAAATAATAATTGGTAAAGCAAAAATGTCACAGACAAATTTTTTTACGTTTCAGGCTTTTGGTAGCTGTGGAGGCTGTGGCGCATCGATGATAATAATTTGAACAAGCATAATATTATATTTTTGTACTATAATTATTAAGGACCGCAATAATAATTACATATTGAGCCATCATTAAGTGTAGACTAAGTTTGTGATATTAAATATTTATTATAAATAGTTATTAAAGTTTTATTACACTGTTTTCATAATAATTCCTAAGGTAAGATACGAATTCTCAACACACAAAAACAACCAATAAATAACTGTGAAACTTTTAATGTTTGTGTCGGCCCTTCTTTCTATAAAGGGTTTGAGAACATAACGAGAATATCAGAAATCGTCTTATGCTAAGAATGCAGCTTAAAATGATATGGAACGTAAAATGTCATATTGTCAGTCAGCTGGTCAACGCATATGTCAAAATAAAAAGCATGTGTTGCTGTTTTTGTTGTTAGATTATTAAAAATATCCAAAAACATAAAACAATGGAAAGTAATAATTTGGATCGTGAATTAGTTGGCATACAATTTCCTGGAATAGTCAAAAATGAAGACAAAGCTATTGCCTGTTTGGGTGGTATTAGAAGCATTTCACAGGTCTATTTTCGTTTCCCTTTTCACGTTGATCGTAAAATATTAAGTATAGGTTTCCATATTTAAAGTTGCAGCTTATGTTTTGAATATTAAATTTGTACAGCGTATTCAAGAGTTTCAGTACATAATAAGTATCGTTCCTTTTTTTCAGGTGTACAGTAATTCAGCAAAAAGACGCCTAGGGTTGTCTTTCCAGCCCGAGAATCCATTTGTAAGGAAAATATATGGTAATTCCAAGAGGGCAGCGGGTGTACTATTGAAAGTGAAAGTCAAGAAAGTAAAACAAGGCAATGAAATAAAGAGAGAAATTGTCTCAACTTCTGTGGTTGGCTGTGTTAAGACTATGATCAGATTTGAATGTTAGTATCATTTTGTTATTATGAAAATATTGTATTGATATTGTGTTATAGGATAAGGCTAGTTCCTTTGGCATTGCTTGGTAAGGCCTGTGTCCAGCAGTTGGCGTCTTTTGGCTGAAATGCTTATGATAATAATGAAACTGTGTATTGGACTGTATTTTGACAATATGCTCATAATAATTTCTTGTTTGTTCTAGCGATGTGTGACTTCCAATATTTAGCTGTGCATAGAGAAGGACCTAGTGATGGTCCTCTAACTTGTGCTTTAGAAAAAGTTTTACCTTCAGGGGTAGATCCAATTAATTTTATGCTGTAAGTAATAACAGATTGTTTAAACCTAAAATTATTAATGTTTCAAGCTCCATTAAATAAAGTTTTATTTTTCTTTTGTAGACAGCCATCACCACTACTGCTTGTTCCTTCAAGCTTCACAAGATTTGAGAAGCCAATATGTTATGCTTACACAGATAAAAGATATCCAGATCGGTCATCACCTGACCGCGGTGAAAGTGTTCACAGCAAAACCAGAATGTTACGAGGCTCTCAAGTGTCTCCATATATATTTAACCTGACTGATGACTTGCCCAGTGAACCTCATGAAATTTATTTGAAGCAGAAGGAACTGAAATTTGATTTACATCCTCGGTTGGTTGAGGAGTATGATGTTGTTGGGAAGGTATGTTACTTTTGTAACCAAAAACATTGTACAATTAAGGCACTGCTTATTTAAACATTAAAGAATAATATTTGTTTTTAGCTCCTTGAAGACAGACCAATCTGGTCATTGAACTTGATACGGTATCATACAAAGATCAGGCTAGTTTCTCTAAAGGTCATAATGCCTTGTTTAGCCGTCTACATGAAAACTGGACCCTGGAGGTCAATGTGGGTGAGATACGGGTATGATCCTCGAAAAGACCCTGCAGCCAGAATATACCAAACTTTAGACTTCAGGCTGAGGCATGCAGGTATTTTTTTCAGTTCTATTGTACATTTCTCTTCCAAAATTTCTGTTAATATGAAACATGACATCACTTTCATGTTTCTGTTTTTCATAATAATTGTTCTTGTGTATGTGTATGGTCATATTGTATCAGGTACTATTGATTGCCTCGTTGGTCTAGTGCTCGCAAGCGCTACTGTTGACCATGAGGTCCGGTTCGATTCCCGGGTCAAGCAGTGTTATTGGGTTTTTCTATTTGGAATTTCTCAGTAGCAGCCCGGAGTCTAGATTTGTCTGGTCTAGTGGTCGCAAGCGCTACTGTTGAGCATGAGGCTCCTGGGTTCGATTCCTAGATAAAGCAAAGTGTTATTGGGTTTTTCTATCTGGAATTTCTCAGTAGCAGCCCGGAGTCTTGATTTCTACCCGGTTGATGGCAATAGGCTCGCCCCCTATTACATGGGACTTAAACATAACTGGCGAAATGTGGGTGTAGGTACTACAGGTACACCTCTGCCATATCCTTTGGGGAAACAAGGCGTGATGTTATGTGTATGTGTGTATGATTTGGACAAAATCTTACAAGATCAACTATAGACACTGTTTCAGGCACCTATAAAGAAGAATATTGTCATACAAATTATTGTCATTAACCTCTTGACCGCCACAGTCATGTATAGATGACAGAGCAAAATGTGCCCAGCACGCCACGGTCACGACTACATAACAGATTTTAAGGAATAATACGTAGCTTGGCGCCGAGGGCACGTCTATGCTTTTTTGCCGTGGCGGTCAATAGGTTAAAGAAGACAATGAGTTTTTAATATTGGGGAATGGTAAATTTTGGAATGCTGTCATTAAGAAATTATTTAATCATCTACAAAAGCATTTAAAATCAAAAGTGCATACCTCCAGCTGTAACATATTGACACCTCAATGACAGGGCTGCATCACATAAATAATTTCCGCTCGTTTTCCTAGCGGGCGTGCGCTCCATGATAATGTCTCGAGAAGACATTACGACGGACCGCGACCGCAAGCCGAAGAGGAGCGCGGCCGAGCACTCCGCCTCGGCCTTCGAGGACATCGCCGAGGGCAGCGTGTACTTCCGGCCTGGGATGACGCCCACGCAGCGGCACATTTTCTATCAGGTAAACAGGAAAATTACATCGGTTTCTTATGTAGACTATGTAGGACTAGCATTTTCACGCGCCTTCGCCTATGTCAATCAATGAATTCAGCCTATCGCAGTCCACTGCTGGACATGTTCCTCTCCCAGGCTGCGCCACAACACCTTCGGCTATATGGAGAGAGGCACACGAGAACGAACCGTACTACCGGGATTAAAGGTACCCTATTTCCTTCAACAGGTCATCATCTACACGTGTGCCGAATTTCATCCAAATCCATTCAGGCATAAAGTAACAGACAGACAGTTACTTTCGCATTTGTAATATTAATATATAGATTGACGAAAACTTAATGTTTGTCTTGTCTTGTGTTATTGTGTTATCTAAATTAGAAAAAAAGTATAAATGAAAATACCTTGGAGTTAAGAGATTAGTAAATTAAGGTTTACTAAGTTCGGCAGTTACGTTATTCTAACCACTTGTTCCCAGTACTGCGACATCCAGTTACCAGAGGTTGAGGATATCCTGGCCCCCGAGCCCCCGCCGGGCTACCTGTGCCACGAGAAGCGCGGCTGGCTGCCTCCCAACACCGACGAGATCTGCCGCGACCATATGTTCCGATACGTCAAGGATACGCTCTTCAATAGTAACAACCCTGATTTGAAGTTTGAGGTAACAACGTTAACTATTCTTGAGCCTTTTTTTACATCCAGCGATTTCTTTTTTGCATTTCATGATGATGTTTATTTTTTAAACAAAAATTTATCTTCTGTCCTTTTCTTAATGAAATAGAAAGAAAAAGATGCACTGAACTTAAAATTTAGTTTAGTTTGTGAACAAGGGAATCGGCACCAATATCTATTGAAGTCCCGCTATGTTTAGAAGCGGCGCTTATAACTTGCACTTACCTATGATTGTGTGGTGTACCGTAAGTATTGACCAGCACCTTAATTGCGTAACACACTATCAATTCCAATCTGAATGATTTTGAAGTATGTTGCTAATCCATTACGTCATATGTTCGAAAAATGTGTCTGCTCAACAATGTAAATAACGCAATGATTGTTGTTGAACTGTCAAAATTAAACCCTTTGCTACTGTGTGTTACGTAATTACCCCGCGGTATTGTGTAGGATGTGATACGTAAAAAAAAATATCATTTAACAAGTCGTAGTGGTATTATATCGCGGGAAGGTACAAAAGGGTCACTGAGGCCCCTGGCAAAGGCAAAGGAAGGGACCATTTCAGACACCAATCTACATGGCCTTCACATGATCTGACCAAGATTATGTCTGGACTTTAAAAGAGACTGTGACCTCTGAGTTTGTTACGGCCTTTCTTCTCAGAATAGTTAGGTAGGAAACGCCGACCTCATCTAGCTTTATTTTAAAAATATGATTGACGTGTAAATGTGTTTGTACAAACCTACTTACAGAAAATAAATCATTTATCATTTAAGGGACACGGGTGGGTTTTAGTCAGTAAGGTCCGTATTACAGAACGTCACTCAATTCTCAAGCATTACTTAAAACTAGTTTTAACCAATCAAATGGCTTGAATCTAGTTTTAAGTAGTGCTTGAGTATTGAGTGACGTTCTATAATACGGGCCTAAGAGTCTGACACACCCTCCCGCTCCGCCCAGAGCGGGAGAAGTTATTTGATAACATCCCACCCAAAAAAAAAGTGGTAGGTATTATATGATCAACATACCACCTGATACTGACTTGCATATTGCAAAAAACTTAAGAAAAATTTAATTTCGCGAGCTACCATTGCTGATCTATAGCCTGAGGGCGAACCCGGGATCCTAGATGTGGAATATACATTTCTAACCATCTATCAGAGTAAGTGCATCTGTAACCTTTGAATAAGTACTAATTTGATCTTTATCTGGCAGTAGCATAGCAATAAATATCTTAATACGTAATTAATTCCTAGATTACACGAGAATTAGATACCGACGACGTGCATATTTGATATCTTACATTGGCATCCATAACTAATTGATGGATCGCTAAATAATTATCAACTAATAGGTACCTTACTGAGCATTTCATAATTTTGAACATTTCTTGTGTCGCAGGGGAGTGGCAGCGACAGTGATTCCAACTCGGATGACGATACAGCGATCAACGATATGGATGATACCGCGACCAACGATATGGATGATGCCACGGCGAATGAAATGGATGAATCGTAATACTTAAATAAATGTTTCGTTAGTTAATATTCTTATAGTTTTTCTCTTCCGTCTCTTTGTTAGTAGTTAGTAGGGACCTTAAAAGTTGGTATGTAATATTTGATAATTAGTTAGAAATAATAAATTTGTAGTAGTAAAACAGGCTGGCGTCCGCAACTCTGCGTCAAAGCGCGTATGTTGTGTACAAAATTAATAGATAGTAACCAGGTTAATAGATTCTTCGATCTTAGTTGAAGTAAAGTATTCAGTATTCATGTAAAATCACACATTAGAAAGTAACACGCACACGATAAAGTTGCCTATTTAGACCTCAACGAAGAACAGTGGGCGACAAACCAAAGTTGATGATTGTTGCTGAATGTAACAAATAAGTATGATTTTTTGGTGATTGTACAAAGACAACCTATTTATTTTACAGCCAGCTGACCCGACCGACTTTGTCTTGACCAAATTTCAGTCATTTCGAATTTAAGGATTTTCCGGGAATCTATTCCAATTTTTCTTTTCTGTAAGGCTCCATCTCCTGGGCCCGCGTAGTGGATTACGGCCCATTCACTCTCACAGAGAGGAGGCCTGTGTCCCAGCAGTGGGAACATTATAGGCTGATTATGCCATCTCGACGGGTGAGAAAATCGCGGAAATAATCTCGCCGTGCCATCAAATGCAATAGAAACCCTATGAATCAATCGCCGCACGGCGATAATTTGAAGGCATAGCATGAGTTTCGCCGCGAATCTCTCGTCCGTGGAGATAACGCCTATGAACCTGGTTCGGACTAAAAAATAGCCAAATCGGTCCAGCCGTTCCGCACCTCAAAAGGAAAAAAACGGAACCCTTATCCTTGTCCGTCTGTCTGTCAGTCTGACCCTTGTTCTCAGAAACGCGTGGTGGTATCAAGTTGAAATGTACATCAAATACGTAAGTCTACGGTCCCTTGGTGCTCTAAAAAAATAATCTAGCTTCTAAGTCAACGCAATAAAAAAATACAACGATTTATGCGACATATTTTTAAAAGTCCGAAAATCGTTAATTTGTAGTTATATCACTTAACACATTGCGTTTAGAAACTTACATTTGCAGTTGGAGAATTGCAATAAGTATTTATAGATAGGTACCACCCGGTGTGCTTAATGTCCTTAAAAGATCGATCGAATCATTCCTAATCGATACGCGTTAAGCGATATTTATTACAATCATCCGTCAGAGCCGCCGTACAATCTGTTTGCGCAAATGCCATCCAAAACTGTAGCCAGAGCCGAATCCAGTCTGTCGTACTATAAAGATGCTAAATGCCCTTCTGACTGCCAACCCTGAATGTGATGTGTTTGCGGATGAATGGAGTATAATTATGCGTTTATGTCTGGTGTTCTGTGAGAGACACCAAGGGAGTCCACTGTTCCATGTTAGTTTAAAATTAAATTATATACATCGTAATTATTGTTAATATATTTATAATAATAATTATTATTATTATTATTATTATTATAATTGTTTCTATGTTAATTAATGTAATTGGTGTTGTACCGTTTTAATTAACTATAAACTATAAACGTTAGAAGCGAAGACTTTTAATTGGCTGTCAGTCTCACATACAATTTTTTATTCTGTTTGTTTTATCTGTAAGTCATCCATAGTTAATAAATAAATCATTGTTCAAACTAATATTTTAAATGCGCAAGTAACACGTCTCTCGGCCTGACTCTATGTAGCCTTCTAACGCCTTAACGGCTGAACGGATTTCAATGAAATTTGGCACACAGGACTACAGACAAGTGCGACGCAATTCTGGTAGAACATTTTCCTTGAAGTTTTCATAGAAATTGCGTTATTGTATTAGAGTTGCGTTGCGCTGCCGCGTCGCGCCTGTCTGCGGGAGCCCTGACCCGAATAGGGGCATAGGATAATTTTCACCCCGGTAGTACGATCTTGTGGGATAATTTCCAGTCTCTACGCAGGCGATGGCGCGGGCAAAAGCAAACAGATAATATTATATTTGTAATAATTCGTTCCCCAACGGCCGGTAGAAAGTTGCATGCTAACTTTTATCTATTTCGTATCGCCGAGCAAGCAATGTGTTCCGACGAACAAACGTATGTAATTTTACTAACGATGAGCTGATGTCATAATGTGTCTGACTGTAGAGGGCAGTACCTACGGTAGGTTTTAATAGGTATGATTGTTGTGGTGTAATCAGTGTTGCCGCAACTGAGTTCCCAAAAGGTACAAATCCAGCGCTGAAAAGGTACATTTTGGGTTAAAAAGGTACGTCAGCAATGGTTTTACTAAAATCACTTACTACTGCTTCTTTCGCTCTCTCGCAATGAATTCGAGACAAGGATAGCTTGCTACATATTAGTTATCTGTGGACAAGGAGTGACTGCCTGCTCGCCAGCAAATGTATTTTTTTTTGGATTCTAAATGTGAGAAAACTTACGTAAATAATATTATAAAAATCTCGTGTCACGGTGTTTGTGGTCGCACTCCTTCAAAACGGCTCGATCGATTTTAATGTATTTTTTTATGCATATTTGGTAGGTATGAGAATAGGTGTTAAAAGTATATTTTATACCGATAATAAGAAAAACAAAATAGAAAAAATGAAATTGTAATTTTGACAGGATAACGTCTGGCGGTTCAGCTAGTATTATACGTCTAAAAAATCCCCGCAGTTTTATGATAGGTACTCATTGAATTGTTTCTTGTGGTTAATATAATGGAGAAATCACACGATAAAAAAAAATCGAAATTGTGATTGTGAACTTATATCCATAATCTGAACATTAAAAAACATACTACACATAATATGCTCATAATTGTCAGTTAAAACTAAAATAATAAATTTATTATATTACTAATTCTACAGTAAAATCATGCATGTTTGTTGCAAATTTCGCGCCGTCTCGCCCCAAGCCGCCGCAGGAGACGCCCTGGGCGTCGGGAATCCCGGGCGGATTTCCGGCCACCGTAGGCGCGGGCTTGCGGACGGTGAGCCATGGGTAGCTCACCGTCCGGTAAGGACCAGGTCCGGGTCGACGGCGCGTCGTATTCCACGCGCGCCTCAAAGAGATGTTGTCAGCACAAAGGTAGGGGTCCACTAGGGCCGATGCCTGCCGGGGTCGCGGGAAGGTACTAAAGGGTCACCGAGGCCCCTGGCAAAACAGGCAACAGGAAGGAATACGGGTGGGTTTTAGTCAGTAAGAGTCTGACACACCCTCCTGCTCCGCCCAGAGCGGGAGAAGTTATTTGATGATTTCCCAATCAAAAAGAAAAAAATGCATGTTTGTTGCAACAAATGCCTTCACCAACCCTTAGTTAGCTCAGGAGATCTAGGACGTTAGGTATGTATTCATTATAATATAAACTTGTTAGTAAGAATAATCATTATTTGAATGACCTGTGGTGTGGCACCACCCCACCCCCCTGAGAGTGTCGTAAGAGACGACTAAGGGAAAAAACCGTAGGATGGGCAGCAGCGTTCTTTCCGCGTACTGTACCATCAAACTGCGATCGCCAACTCGCAATGCCAAGCGTGGCGATTACGGCAAAACCCCCTAACTTGGGGAGGCCTATGTCCTGCAGTGGACGTCTCAGTAGTAGTTAATAGAAATGTAATAGAATCAAAGCCCACACCAAAACACAATGCAACACACAAACAAAATATCTAGTAATATTCTCAAGGAAGTATTTT
Source organism: Atethmia centrago (assembly GCA_905333075.3). Taxonomy (NCBI): domain Eukaryota; kingdom Metazoa; phylum Arthropoda; class Insecta; order Lepidoptera; family Noctuidae; genus Atethmia; species Atethmia centrago. The sequence goes on from HG995375.1 coordinate 8,641,820, forward strand.
GCAAATTACCAAGCACCACAGCAGCGAGCGGATAAAGGCATCGGTCAGCCGCTTGGGGCCGCCACGACCAAATCGAACACAGGATTCGATTAATGGAAATGGGCTTATTCAATTTATTTATTGTACACTTATGTATACAAGAAAGAAAATCACTTCCCCTTATCGCAGAGACCAATATCTCGCGCGCTTAAAAATACAAAACAAAATGTACTTAGCAAAACTATCCTTTTTGCAAACAAGCGCCCTGTGAGTAGAGTAGTCACAGACAGTGTGTTTTGTATCGTATCTGCCTGTGTGTTGTACTTAGGACCGAAGATCTATCTGGTTTTCTCGTTTTGGCGGCGGTTTCAAATATTGGATGGTAAGTTGAAAAGGTACGTCAAATAGACCCCATTACACATTACACATGGGAGGCTTAAAAGGTACGTCAAATGTGTAAAATGTACGCTAACGGCAACGCTGGGTGTAATGAAAGTTCACTAGATTAGACATAAAAGCGTCGTGGAAGGACTCGACGTTGTCGATGAGGTACTTCTTTGTGAGTTATGTCATATCGATAGACTACGTTTTATTTATGGATTTTTTATGCACTCAGTACACACAAGCTTATTAATATGCTGTCTTTTTGATCTTAGTAAGAGAATGCAAGAGTGCGGAGCGAAGCGAGCTAGAAAACTAGAGAATCCTGACTTGGATAGGTTTTCTTCTATTGTGACTTTACTAAGAGAATGCAAGAGGGCACTCCAAAATTGGAGCATCCTGATTCGGATAAGTTAGAAGTTCTGTTTAAATGTATCCAAGAGCTTGAGAATTAGACAGCACCTGTAGCTTGAAGCCTTTGTAAGCCATAAAAAAATACCTACGTTTCATTTTTCATATTTTCGTTACGTATTCATTAATTCCGGGTTTTCTTTTTTAACAATAAGAATTTGAGGTTGTGTTGACATTTTACGATTTTTCGTTCTATCATCGATACAGCTGATACGGCGGCAACTACGCCTAATTGGGTGGTCTCATTCTCATGTCCAATAGACCGGTACAATGTTCGACCAACTGGGTTTATTTATTTAATACTTTAAGCACACAAACGTACAGAGGTGGGTTGACCATCTTTGTAGTAGGTAGGTACTCATGTTGTTATTACCGCAGACTGATCGCCTAGTCAATAGGTGAAGGCACGTGCAGACTAGCGAGATATCGCGAGCGGGACAGTAATATGCCTGTCGCGCCCGCGATATTGGCCCTGTCTGTGAGAGCCTTGATACGGCGGTACGTACGCCCCTGGTCTCATAACCAATAGACCGGTACTATGTTCGACATTCCTATTGGATTAATGCTTGCACTTTGACCACCTTTGTAGTAGGTAGGAACCCATGTTGTTATTACCTACCGCAGAATGATACGCCAGAATGGTATGGCCATCCTTATGAAAATAATCACGTAGGTACTTAGTAAAATTTTTGCTCGGTAGTGTCATGATTATCAAATATTAATAAGATTTGTAGTGATTTTAAATAGTAAATATAAAATTGAAAGTATATGATTTGCTTCAAATGATTTTTGTATCAAGTCATGAAAAAAGTATCTAATTTGACAGTTACCGTAAAAGTACAGCACAACCGAATGGAAAACGTGATATTTGGTGTGCGGCGTAGTTGTTAAGTTAGTTCTCGTCAAGCCTCAGAATCAAAAGGTTGTCTTCAAGAAGTCTAAAGTCTATACTGATATTATATAGAGTACCTAATTAAATAGTATGTTAAATATTGTTAAATACCAAGTTTGTATGTGTGCAAGAATATAAATACAGAAATATTCGTACTGACAAGGCGTGTTCATTTCAGTAGGTACCTACTTGGCCGTAAAATACACGGAAAAATATTAAGAATGCTGTGTATTATGGAGGTTTGAGTGAACCTACATTGTTGACCTTGTATTATCGCATACAAGCATTAGTATTTAAAATAAAAACATAGAATTTGAATTGGTGACTTGTGATGTAACGTGATTCATATCTAAATATTTTTATAAGTAAGTAATCCAAAGTGACCTCTACTGGGTGTTACCTACTACGTCAGTGATAATATGCATATACCCTATGTCAATTTTGATTCGATAAGGTATCGTAGCCAAGATTTCCTATTTACCGGATAATGCGTTTTTACGTCAACCACCGAAGCAAAAAAATATTTCTCTTTATAAGTGTCCGACCGAAAATGGATTTTCAGCCGAAAACGAAAAAGAGGCGTCTTCGGCTTTAGTCTTTTTCGGTTGAAAACGAAATCGAAAATGATTTAGACATAAAAAAATATTAATATTTCCGCTGTCCACTAAAATCTTGTTAGGTTTTTTTTTAAACCTAGGGAAAGAAATAACGATTATTTGAAGTCAATCTCTTGCACCCCGCTCGAGGTTTCGCTGTACAACAGAGAGCAGGCTAAGGTGTTGTTCGTGTTATCACGACAATGTAGCCGCAGCATTACGATATTAACATGATAAATTACAAAATAATCAGATAAAAAAGTAGGTACTTAGGATGAACCTACTTATTTTCATTTTTTTTATAAAAAAAGCAAAGTAATGAGTAACTATTCTCTTGCGCACACGCGGTCTTTCTGTCATTACTATGACAAAGATGTTTTGGGCTAAGTCCACAAGAATACCTACCTACGTAGGTAGAATTTCCAAACAAAACCATTGTCTTCGATTATTTTAAAACAAAGAAATTTTATATTCTCTTTTAAAAACTGAATATTTTTATTAAAACAATGCTTTGTTAAAAAGTAGTTAAATCAACAATGTATGCAGGTTCCAGATGCAAAGACGTGGCTTATAAGTTGAACCTAGGCAATTACCATAGAGAAAAAAATCGTGTTTTGGTTGCTTTGTATATTAACTCATATAGGTAAGATGAAGATATTCTTGTGAGAGAACCTGTCAACCCCGTGGTTTCCGGCCTTTTGGCTTTAGGTAAAGGGAAGTTTCAAAGTCATAATTTCTTCAGTGCAACGTTTGGTTTAATAGTAGACCTTTCGTAGATACAAGTCGGACCTACATGCAGAAATACACGGACACAGCACGTCACAGGGACATACAAGTAAGAATAACAGTTTTTTTAATTATCGCGTTTTCTCAGATAGGTATATTAGGCCCAAAAATGGGTAAACAAACAATATAACGAACTGATAATATTAGGAAATACCTAGACCTGGGAGGGGCATCCGCTCAAGATCAAGATCAAGGACACGACAAGATCAGATCATTCACTAAACGCTCAGTTCTATTGAAAAAAACTTCATGGAAAGTGTCGCGCTGCCTGTCGCGCCCGCGATATCGCGCCAGTCTGCACGAGCCGAGTAATTTTCAAATATATATGTTAATAAAACTAAAAAGCTTGAAATAAATTATATTATTTAAAAAACAAAAACCCGACTGCAAAAACACATACCTAACTGAAAAGAGAAAAACAAGCATTATAATCTATATAATTTTGGTATCGCAGGCCGGATAAACCAGTAACCTGAAATATGGTGTAACTTTTGTTTGTCCCCCGCCTTCGATACCAAAATTAAGTAGTTAAGTATGTGTTTTTGCAGTCGGGTTGTTGTTTTTTAAATAATTTATTTTATTTCAAGCTTTTTAGTTTTATTAACATATATATTTGAAAATTACTCATTACTAGCTTTTATTTGATACGAATATTGTTGCAATTAATAAAAAAAACCCTTCTCCTTTTTTTGTATTTGCAGATGCAATTTATAATTATTATATAGCCTATGTCACTATAAGACGAATCTAAGGACACCTCATATGTTAAAATCCATCAAGCCGTTTAGGCTACAGAGCGTGCCAAAGAAATAGACATACATACATACATACTCTCGAAAAACATTACCCTCCTGAGGCAGTCGGGTAATAAAACCACTTCGGTTGTTAAGGCTCCTACATACTGGCGCGACGCGACACAAAGACACCGCGTGTAGCGCTACAAGCGGTGCCTTTGTGTCGCGACAAGTCGCGCCAGTATGTAGGAGCCTTTATGTTGCCATGCAGCGCTGACTTTTTTCAGCGTCCATCTTGAACAAAGGTGTTAGGGCAGCGAAGTCCCTATTGCGACACCAAATGTGTCTTTGTGTAAGTACGTCCAATAAGTACCGTGAGTCACGTATATGGACATTATTCTTTTCTTATGTATGCAGTAGATAAGTACTTCTTTGATTTGTGAACTATGGACTGGTCCGGCTCGTGTAATAGATAAAATTATGAGCCTAGAATGGAACATTTTTTTATTCTTAGAATCAATTAAAGTTTTACTTAGTTCTCAAGTGACTTAGCCAATCAATGAATGGTTTAGGCTCGAAATGACCAACGAACTAGATCTCCCCATAATACACTTTTAATTTATTTTAGCTTAATAGGAAAATACCTATTTACCTATAAAAATAATGGAAGTTAATTATCATTTGGCGGCACAGTTGGCGAATGGCAGCGGCTGGGTAAACGTTTTCTGCGCTACGGGTCGTTCGTGGGTTTGATTGCCGTACCGATTAGACTATTTAAATGGCCTTCAGATACCATTTATTCCTGATAGATGTGGTGGCCCAGTGGTAACGGTCGCGACTTACGAGTTGTAGGTCGTAGGTTCGAACCCAGGCAGGCGCTTTACTTTGTGTCAATTATTTCATCTCCACTGCGAAACGGTTTCTCAAACCGGCGAAGGAAAACATCGTGAGAAAACCGGTATGTCTTAGAACAAAAAAATCGAAGACATGTGACATCTAACAACCCGCACTGGGCCCGCGTGGTAGATTACGGCCCACTCCCTCTCACAGAGAGGAGGCCGGTGTCCCAGCAGTGGGAACATCATAGGCTAATTATGTAGATGTGTGAGCATATGAAATTTATGCCCGTAGGTAAATGCATTCATGACCACGAGTAGAAAATAAAATAGCCGACAGTTTAAGAAGTATATTAATTTAATATCTACATCCCAGTGGACTTAGGGTTTAATCAAGAAGATTGATAAATCTCGTAATTGGATATAAAATAATGCGGTCATCAATCCGTACTCGCCAGGTAAAGACTCTAACAAACAAGCACGACACGCGACGCGACACAAAGGCACCGCTTGTAGTGCTACACGCGGTGCCTTTGTGTCGCGTCGCGTGTCACGCCTGTTTGAAGGAGCCTTCAAGGGGGTCCCTGATGAAATGACACCTATTCAATACAAGAGTAGAGCAACTAGCATCACACTCGTGTTCTCTCTTCTCTTCTCAATCGCTCTGTCACTGCTAAAATCGTGACTCCGTTTCAAATTGTTAACAGTATTTCTCCATCTGTTCGATCGGTGACTTGGTGGAGTGCGGCGCTGCTGTACCTCCAGTTGCTCAGATATTTGACCTGACAACCGTTTTGAGCTTCGGCCTCTAGGATTCACACTAGTCTTAACTGTGGTTTGAGTTGAACTTCCTAATCTAATAAAGGTCCTTCTGAGAATCCTGAAATAAGTAGCAAGTAATTTGATGAGTAGCAAGAGTAACAAGTATTTTGTATAGGTAGCTATCTTTGTATCTATGTATAAGCAACTTGTCTAGAATTTTTCTTTACTCGTGCTGGCAAATACATTGCATGATGTTTTTCTAACACAGAATGGCTGCGTGTAAGTTAGGTACAACTTATGTGTACCTACACATGTGATAATTTCCTTTGTGGTGCAGTAGGTAAATCGAACTATCTAATCATTTTTATATTACTTTGTAACGAATGTCCGACAGCATGTATCTAGCTGTGCACAGACATTTACGATTTGTTTGGTTGCATAATATTAATTAGAGTTAATTTTAAACACTTTTACTTTGAAAATTGCTTAGTAATCCTTGGTTTCGTAACGTTTGTCTAGATAGACAGTAAGTTACTTTTATTTACTATAAACTCACGCCTTCTTCCCATGGGGGTAGGCAGAAATTATAGAACCACCTGCTAGGCTCCTTACATACTCCTTTTGCTTCGTTTACGTTCATACATGGTCATACACGCACGCCGGTTGCGAGTACTACGCCTGACCTTTTTGAAGAACATCACCAATGAGGTCACTATATGTCTGACTGGGGCATCCCCTCCCGGCGTTTCCACTCCCGTATGCCTTGTAAATACCCTTTGTTAGTCGCCTTTCATTCATCCTCTCAACATGATCAAACCATATAAGCATACTCTTATTTAGATTGATAATAATGATCTAGGTAGGTATTACTTAAATAATAGCTGCAGTTCGGTAACACCATTCTCCTCATGCACTCGTAATCCTCCCTTTTTACAGTTACAAAGGGTCCTTGAGATGATCTACGTATTGGATTTAAAAGCATAGACAATACCTATGAGTGGCAACAAGTGATAGAGGATGATACTGCTGGCGCTAAATGTATGCCTCAGACTGATGAAGTGATTATGGTTAGATCCTATTTTAAAAGCACTGAAGAAGAATATTTCGATGGTGATGGTGAGTGAGGAATGTGTCGGATGTAGAGGATTCGAGGTAATAACAGCTGATATTTTTGGCATAGGGGTTACATTCTTTAAATCTTGGGATCTAACCCTAGATGTAACCTAACCTTAGACATCTAACATCCCTAGAGATCTAACCCTAGACACTGACAGGTACTGTCGCGGGTGCGCATATCGGACCATCGTAGACTATTCCTGCTTGCAGCGCTTGGCCGCTATAGTAACGTTTACCTACGCTCATCAACCAATAGCATCGCCGCATCAGATTTTTGCTGAGCCCCTTGTTTTTGTAAATGAAAAAAAAAAAAAACAAAAAGAACGGGTAAAGGGTAGTCCGACATCTGTGATCATTGTAACAGAACCTGCGAAATTTGCCGCGAGAAATCGCGGCTCTTTGAGGAGTGGCTAGAGAGGCGCCACGGCGTTCTCACCTTCCGCCTGACGCAGGTCCTCACGGGACACGGCAGCTTCGGGAGGTTCCTGTGTCGGATAAGGCGGGAGGTAACGCCCGAGTGTCACCACTCTGTGGATCGCCCGGAGGACACGGTGGAGCATACGGTGGAGGTCTGCCAGGCTTGGGCAGAACACCGCTGTGTCCTCGTGGAGGCGATCGGCGGCTGAGATCTCTCGCGTCCGGCCCTGGTTCAGGCCGGACGAGCGAGAGGGCATGGGCAGCCGTCACCTCCTGCGAAGCAGTAATGCTCGCGAAGGAGGAAGCGGGACGGTTGAGGGAAAGGCAAATTTCGCGCCTTCTCGCCCCTAGCCGCCGCAGGAGATGCTCTGGGCGTCGGGAATCCCGGGCGGAGCAATGGATAGCTCACCGTCCGGTAAGGACCAGGTCCGGGTTGACGGCGCGTTGTGTTCCACGCGCGCCTCAAAGAGATATCGTCAGCACAAGTGTAGGGGTCCACTAGGGCCGAAGCCTACCGGGGTCGCGTGGCAGTCCAAAAGGGTTACCGAGGCCCCTGGCAACACAGGCCTGCCAACAGTGGGTGGGTTTTAGTCAGTAAGAGTCTGACACACCCTTCCGCTCCGCCCCGCCCCGAGCGGGAAGAGTTATTTGATAATTTCCCACCCAAAAAAAAATCCTGCGAAATTTACTAAAACAAAAGCAATTATTTTTTATTTTTGACGCCAAAAGGGGCGGTAAACAGATGTGGTCATCGTGAGCACGGGATTTGGTTTTCAAAGTGGGCCGGTACTATCGCAAGTACTAGTGCATTGTTGTGAAGCTTCGCCGATCACACCCCTTGCTAGTGGAAAAAGATTGTACTAGTTAAGAATGCTGGCGTGTAACGCTTGCTCAAAGCAATGCAATTGTTGAAGTTCAACAAGAAATTAGATCTGTAACTACACATGGCGACTTATTTTGAAACTGTTACAATACATTGCAAGTTGCGAGGCGCTAGGCTGGGGCACAAAGTAAGCGTGTTCGCTTATCGTGTCTATATATTGGCTGGCTGCTTGCGCGCGCGCACACTCGCTTACGCCTCTCACCGCCGCACGATCGATTTTCCGCCCTTTATTGTGATTTCCACCGGCGCGTGAACCTACGCGAGTGAGGTTAGTGCATTTTCACAATTCTGTTGTTTTATTAGTGAAAAAAATAGAGCGCAGGTTTGCAAGCGTTTGTGTTCAAATTGTGTTGTGCTCGTTTTTGTGCATGTACGGCATTGTGGATATACGAATGGATTTTATTGTTAGGCCGAAATAACTAGGTATCTTTTTATTGTTCGCGTTGTAAATTTTTAATAATTCTTGAACTGTGACTATTTAAGTGTGTATTACAAAACTGAGTTATAATTATAAAAAAACTAATTTACTAAAAATAAAATAAAACAAAGTTATTAGATTCAAATTATGGCAAAATTAATTTTCTCCTGGCGGCTACCTTTATCGAAGCGTACTAAAACTTGCAATAACCTAATTAACCAATAACATTATTATCTTAATAAATTAAAAACGCGCATAATTAAAACCAACCCTTCATGCTGCACTCATTAATACATTGTTTAGATTTACGCCATAGTACAACTTCAAGCTAAACACCCATTTAACGAAATAAAGATAAAGTAGCACTATTAATTAACAATCAATAAGATTGGTTATTATTGCTTCATTTGCTTATTTAATACTTTATAATTAAAGAAAAACAAAAAAAACAATTGTTAAATAAATGAAATAAAGAACTGTTAACTTACACTTATTATAATATGAATGAATATTTAAATTACATGTTTGTATAAAATAATAACAATGAATAGTATAAAAACTAAATAGCCAAATTAAAGCGTCTTTCTCTTCCCAACTTTACTGTGCCCGACAGGGTCCACAATGATCATATCTTTGTAAAACCCATCACCTAAGTTCACATGTGGAAGCAATATACAAGTTGTGACTTAAATATCGCACAACCTCTTAAGGGGTCATTGTGACTATTATGAACAACTTTTAATATGACACCAAACCTGAAATCGCGAAAAAAAAAATAGTTGTATCCTATATTTTGACGAGTTAAGCAACATATGAAGGGAACAGCTGATTTTTTTTCGCGATGTCGGGTATAGTATCTTAATAAAAGTAGATCACAATGATGAGTACAATGACCTCTTAAGAGGTTGTGCGTTATTTAAGTTACAACTTGGATAAAATATATTGAGTACTTTACAAGCTTAGTCAACGTATTACAAAAAAACATCTTCATCATTTTAGCGTATGCCTAGACTAATCGGCAGACTTATCTATGTACCTACAATTATAATAGTTTAATAAGTAAGCGAATTATGTAGAACAATCATGTACTCGTGTAGAGTTGGTTGAACTCGAGATAAATAAGAAATAATCATACATAGTCTAAGAGCTCTTCACTAAAAATTGATTTATTTTCAAACGCTTTTGTAGTATTTGTTTAATACCTTCGTTAGGATTACTTATAGTAAATATATGCGTAGTCTGTTTTGTTGTTAAGGCTTTAAGTTGGATCCGCAGTACGTTTTTCGCAATTTTTAGGTCAACGAAATAATCATTTGAATCATTAATGGGTCAGGACCAAATTTTTTACGTAATTGCACAACGGAAATCACAACGGAATTATATAATGTATGTATATAGGCTGTGTGAATTTTTTAGGCAGGTGTAATCAAATTGATTACACTTGCATAAAATATTCCGAAGATTCACACAAACCCTAATAATTATAGTGTGCTGCATTTATCTTCCAGTGTGATACATTTCCATTGTGATTTCCGTTGTGCAATTACGTCAAAAATTTGGTCCTGACCCTAATACAATTGAACAAATCTCTTATGGAAAAGTTATTATGGAAGAAATATAACTTAGAGAGATTTATTAATGTTTCTAATCTTTATACTTTTGTAAATACATGTTTTTTTATGGTCGCGACTCATATTTTGATCAAGATACAACCCGACACTGACCTGGAAATTGCAAAAAAACTTAAGAAAATTTGAATTTCGCGGACTACCATTACGGATCCTTCGTACATAATGGTGGTCATTATCACATCTGGCCACCAACCCTAATGGCTAAATATACTTTTTGGATTTCAATATTTACACTTTGTATGTCGCTGTTAATTTTATTATAAGTACCTACTTATTTTGAATGCCAATTTCATTAGCTATCAAAATAGTGCGCTTCAACTTGATTTTCTTTCATAAGTTCAAATTTAACTTTTAAGTGAAAGCTTCAGTTAAATAAAACAACTTAACTGATTTCATAAATAACCTGCCGATTATATAAAACTACCCAGTTACTTAACACCATAAGCAATAATGCTTATTAGCAGCTTCGAGACCGGCGGGTCATTTTAGCAATGGGTATAATGTTCGATAGATTTGTGCAATCGATCTCCAACGCAATGATGTGTTTTTAAACGTGGAGTCGGCGACACGTGCGCAGGCGCAGCGTGGTCTAAATCCACAATAAGTCCTTGCCTTGCGGCCAGTGTCATGTCAACACACGCCACTGGCCGTAACTTAACGATGCTCTTTGAGAATAATTAATGTTAGCGTTTTATCTGATCGATTACGCCAGCTGATATCTTAGAAACCTTGTTGCTATACTATATTTCGTAATTAAACGGTTTATTTACTAGCTTTTGACCGCGGCTTCACTAGCGTGAAAGTCGGAAGCGTACAACCGGGATAAATAGTATCCTATGTGTTAATTCAGGTTATAAACTATCTGTGTGCCAAATTTTACCCCAATCCTATTAGTAGCATAATACTAATGATTGAAATTCTATCTTGAATTCATGTAAGCACTTTTTATTTATTTTATTTTATTTAACAGTTTATGTACACACATATAAACAGACAAAAAGAAAGGAACAGAAAAAAACGTACGTAACGTTTTTGTTAGGTTCCTGCTCAGAAATTCTTTCCGATCTGCTAAACAATCATTGTGATAGCTCGGTTAATATGCATGATATAAATATAATTTATAGCACTCATATTGGATCATTAGTTCCTGAGATTACCCCTACATAAGAACTTAAATAACATATAAACAAACAAATTTAAACTCTTTTTAATATTAGTATGGACTAGTATAGATACGAGTAACAAGAGAATTCCTATGTTTCAAGGAATAGGTATCTAACGGAACAATTTCCATGAAGTTTACATAGAAATTGTTCTACTGGTGTCGCGTCGCGCGACAATTCGTTCTAGTCTGCACGAACCATTAGGTTAGGTGGAAGTACAGATTAGTTCTGAAAGGTTACTTAAATAATAGAAAACCTACTTCCTTAATAAGTTTTTTTTAATTAACAGGAACTTAACCAGTTTCCTTCTTTCCAGATACCAAAATGAGTTCCGCTGAATTCAGACTGGAGCGTAGCGTTGAGCTATCGCCAGAGACAAGAGCTATCGCTGAGCAGGAGTTGCGCGAGACCCCGGAGAGGGTTCGCGAGGCCCTCGAGAGGCTGAAAGAACTACTGAAGGAGAACAAAGACTTGTGCTTCGGAGAGGACGACGAGCTGCTCACAATCTTCTTGCGGCCTTGCAAGTGGTATCCAGAGAGCGCTCTTGCACTTGTAAGTTTGTTTAAATATTTTGTTAGAAATTTCTTTTATATTTTTAAGCTGTGGTGTTTGACTTGATTTTTACCCAATTACGCGACAGCAAAGACAGGGTTATTTTGTAAGTAACTGGACTTGACTACACTGAAATCCATGACTTCATTTAAGTTAAATTATTCACATGTAGTTAATGGACTATGGCAAGTAGGACTCCGGTCGCGGACTACATTTAAGTAGGCCAGTCAGATTAAATCTGCCCCTTTAACTTTTTCAATGAAGTAATGAAATCTGTAACAGTTTCCATTAATAATAAGGTTTATTTATATAATTCGATATCTTTAACAAACATACGCGTGTGAGCTAGGCGGGTCATATTGTTACAGCCTATTAAATTTGCGTAACACAACTACATAATGATGTGATGTTTGGCAACTTTAATAACAAACGGTTAACGACTGATTTCGTTGTCTTGTCCTAGACCCCGGTTATTATACGGTTTATACCAAGGATAATAAACAGCGATTATAATCTACTTAAATGTGATGGAGCTTCTGGTTGAGGTTGGAACGTCTCCTTGAAATGGTACCCAACCTACCTATGCATGTTTGGATTGCTTGTTTTACAAGGTATATTTATACCGAAATAATTAGGTTTGCATTGTATGTAGGTAACCTTTTTGTAGGATTTAAATGTAAAAAAAAAAATATATGCATACTCGAATAATCGGAATATTTGAGTATTCGCCTGTTCAAATATTCGAATAAGACAGACACAAATATTCGAATATACCGAATATTTTGAATACTTCTAATTTTATATAATTTATTATTAATTAATCAATATAAAATACCTCTCTAGCAAACTATGTCTATAAAATAATTCAAAAAGTAAAATTCGTGTAGAGTCATTCGTCACACCGTGTTAATGAGGTAACTTGAAATAAAATTGACCACAGAAGTTATTAATGAGCTTGATGTGAATGTAAATGAAATGGACTTCCGAATTATGGTGTTTGTCCCTTTGGTATTTAGCATTATTGTCTTACTTTATCTCTTAGTAAACATCATATTTAACGATCAACTAACGTCTGAAAGCACTTCAAATAAGTTTTAATTAGGTGGCGTAAGTGGGTTCTTAGCGCGAGATCTAAGAACTTTACTCAGCACGTACTTTAACTAAGCGTTATTCCTGTCACTGTCGCACAACTGTCAAACTACAACTGCAAGACGGAGACGGGAACATGCCTAAGCCAAAGCACGAGCTAAGTGACGTTTGTAGAAATAGGCTTTAAAGTTTTAGAGAGCTTCTTAAACTTTCAAATGAGTAGGTCGGCCGGCACTGTGCTGCAGACAGGTTTTACATAACAATCATTCCGAATTTCTCAATTATATAAATGCCAGTAAGTATTAGTCCCTCAATTTCTTCTCTATTTTTATGTTTATTTTATTCAAAACGTATAGGACCAAGAACAGTTCCATTTTACCTTGCAAGCACAAAAATAAAGAGGCTTTAGGTAAAAGATGTTGCAACTTCACACTTACTTGGAAACCTCGTTGAATCTATTATGTGAATAAATTATCGTAATCATTAAATCCATTTATTAGCGGCGTAAGTAGGTATACACAGTAGATACTTACGTAATTATATCGTAATGCAGTGACAACGTTATACAATAACAATTAAACCTGGATAACCAATATCTTGAGAACGTTAACTTTTTATATGTTTGCTTTTTATTATTCTTTAGCGTATTATGTAGTTAATGAGTACTACCTACATTAATAAGAGTTAATAACGGCATTGACATGTGAAGAGTTTAACGATTTAGAAGTAACGTTACCTATGAACGAGTGTCTTTCGATTTTAGACTGAAATATTCGTAATTTGTTGTAGTATTGATTTTAATGAAAACGTAATTGTAGGTAGTTAATAAAAAATAAAGCTGGCGGTTCAATGTTTACCAAAATGATTCTCATTTATATTAAAACATAATTGGGAACACTATCTTCTCATATTTATAATATAAATATATCTATGGAATTCTTAAATTATCTAGTAGGTACCTACAGCAATAATAACACGATGACTGAAGAGTCCAATTCCACAGTTGAGTGTCATCGAGTTATCTGTCGCTAGTTAGCTGATATAACAATTTCCTCTGTTTATAAACATATGTAGGAATCTGCCCGTTTGCCGTCGGGAAGGGAGATAAACTAAGCGACGCAATGTCAAAGTTCAATGCGTATCACAATGAGATAACTGTTATCACCCATCGTTATTTGCCCCATCGTTATTTTTAAACAGTCGGCGTATCGTAAACAATACATTAGAAATGTTATTTATTTGTCGAGCAACCGGGGTCACGAAAAAATTGAGGTCGGAATGATACGAATCCGACATTAGATTGAATTTGATTCGGATGTGGTACAGTAAAAACCGTTTACAACGACATCGCTTAAAACGACGTACCGGTTACTACGACGAAATTTTGAGGTCCCAGCATTTCTGTTTTCTTAACATATTTATTGGTTATAACGACTATCGGCTACAACAACCGTAATCCGACGGTCCCTCCGAAGTCGTTATAAACGGTTTTGACTGTAATTGCTTTTGTAACACATCTTGGACACTGCATATTAAAACTTATGGCTATCTATCTTTGAACTAACCTATCCTAACAGGCTGGCTTCACTCAGATTTCGACATAAGTAGAGCCTTTTTCTTGAAACGTCTAGTTGATGTAAATGGTGAATGAAAAGCTGGCGGCTTTCTCGCGCAACGCAAAGCTATTTCTCTAACTAGGTATTATAGTTAAGTCACAATTACCATTTTTTGTTCAAATTTGCCAATCAAATGTACACGGGTAGATCGAAAGATGATGACATTCGTATCATAATATAAATCCATAACCAACTAAAATAGGATATTATTTATTTATTTACATAACCAAATTACAAGATGATTATTAACATTAACTAAATTAAATTAAAACTAAGTTAAGCCTAAAAAAGGCCCTCGGGGCATTGTACCGAGGATGCTGGCGGCATTTCCTCGCTGAATTGCAATGCTGATCATTGCAATTCATTTCAAATAATTTCAAATAAACGAATTAGTAGGTTACTTATCCTAAAAACACTGAAAGAAACAATCCTTTCTTTGTTTATGTGACCTTAAATTTCATTATCTACGTATCATGTATAGTGTTTTTTTCGATACGTATTGTTATTGTTTTGTGTAGCTACCGCACATTTGTTTTTGCGTAAATATCGTAGAGTGCTGACAAATACTGACTCCGTTCAATGCCAACCACTCCATAAATTATCACATATTTGTAACTAAACATAATGCACGGTGCACAAGTGGTTGAACCGGTTAATCTGACTGACAACAACAGCTATTAAGGCGCTGACAAGACCCAATTGACTAAAATAGGCTTCGCTTAAGAAAAAAAATTGCCAAATCTGTAAAGTTTGTGGTAGCGGAAAAAATATATGTTAATTTTGAACATATTTCCCAGAACTTGGTTGTTACCAAAACACGTTTTGAAAACAAAATCTCGATACAAACTAACGTTAAACTAATCTCTTACTTTGAGTTCTAATCTAAAATATCTCTATCAAATATCAACATATGTTATGTATTTAATTAATAACAAGAACGTCTTATTTGAATGCAGAACTTGGTTGTTTTTTTATTTTTGATTACTCAACTCAATTTTGAGTAAATAGATAATTACTTCATATTTTGCAATAAATTACAAGCATTGTGTCATCGTGCTTCTCTTTCTTTTCTATGGAATTTGACAGTGACCGCGGTTTAGGTGTTGTCAGCGTCTTAATAAAGATGTAAATTCTTCTATTTCTTAGTGTTGCTAGGTTTTGAATATGTTTTCAACCGTAGAAAATACAATATGTTTCAAAAATAAAAGGGTAGCTAGGTATATTTTGTCGTGTCATGATATTCAACAAGCTATTAATAATTTATCCATCATAAGTTCATTGGCATTTTTAGACTTGATAGTACAAGTTAAACTTTAGCCTTTGTCTTGTTTTTATCTTTGGTTCAAAGTATTCAATTCTGACAGAATACAGAACTACAAACAGAATTGAAAGATATGGCTGTATTCCTAAATACTGTCTTATGAGGCTGACAACAGCTAAAGCGCCGTCACTGCATAGAAGAGAAAGAGAAGCGCGATGATACAAAGCTGGTATTGCAACATATGAAGCAATCTATTGATTGGAGAAAAAAACTAAAACACTATTATGCTATTATGCGTGTAGAATACGAATAATCTGAAAATAAAAAATCAGAATAATTGCATGTATATTAGTATGGTTTTTAATCGTTAAAAGATTTTTTTATAGATATCTTCGTATATAGGCATTATAAAAATTACAAAATTTGCGTTATGATCTTGTGTTCCCCTTAACTTTCAAAAGTTTTAACAACTTTGTACATTGCTACATTTCGTTAGCATCTTAGGAAAATAAGTTGAGTAGGTAAGCGAATTATCTGATGTTTGTGTTATGATTTGATTACAGTCCGCACTATCAGTCTGTCTTAATGTTGCGTTCACTACTGCTATACTCTGACGCATTCTTCGCATTGTGCACGTATTTGTTTAACAAACAACTCCGCGCGGTTGCATGTCTCACGCGGAAGATTTGCACAATACACCAGTTATACGGTGCTGTAAACGCCGGGAAAACAGGCCGCAAGCCCGCAAGGTCTCGACGTCTGTATGAGCACTCGAGTAAGTGAGGCACATGCATGGCTTTCCTTTTTCTGAAAATTTCGTGGCAGTCACGTGTTAATCGCTTTTCAAAATAGAAAATTATAGTTCTAAAGACTTTTTCTATGGTATGTAATGAAAAGCAGCTTACATAAATACTAAATTCCTATTATTTGTTTTGTAAATTGTTTCGATTTTACGTATTCTATTTTCTGTTCTACTCTTACACCCGGTGTCTACATCTCTTTATCTACTTTCCTATCGCAGGTATGCTGAAAGAGATTTCTTTAGAAATAAGCATCACCTTTGTACGTATTTTTCTGTTCTGTTCTTCTTTTCTGTTTTTGTATGTGTGTACAAAAATGGTTAAATAAATAAATAAATAATGTTGAATTTTCATAGACGCCATGAAGTTTCATAGGAGTTTAAGAGCTCTTTAACTAGGTAGCAAGAGATACAAAAACCGGCCAAGTGCGTCTTGGACAACCCAAAATGAATCCGTAGTTGGATGAATTTATCTGAAAAACAACTTAAGATTGTAGTTTCAACTACAATCTTAAGAACATGAACATGTTTTTCAAAACATGTTCTCCCATACATCGATATACGTCACGGTCAATTCTCCAACCGCAAATGTAAGTTGGTCGACTACTTATTCGAATATACGTAGGTACATAAGTAGCTTTTTAGAAATTAAAAGGAAAACTATAGCTAACCACAGTTTTTATTTTAATTTCGTTATTATATATTAGTTCTACTGCTATTATTTTTTTCACATATCCAAAAACAACCAGTTAGCTGGCAGGGGGACGACGACACTTGACTCTAACAATAATTAGCACTTTAAAAGCTCACGGTCCAACAATACCCTACAGCATGAGAAAGACGAGAAAAAAAATCATCCCCATTTTACGTGGAAGGTTGGTGCCCTAAAAAAAATATTGTATTTTCAAGATTTTATTTTACCACTTTGTCGGCGTAATTAACATGTATACCCATGCCAAATTACAGCTTTCTAGTAAGTACTAAGAGTCTCTGAGCTAAGCCGGGGTCAGACAGACTGACAGACAAATGGACATGGCGAAACTATAAGGGCTCCTTGTTAACTATGGATCCCTTTTTTTTTTTTTGGGTGGGAAATCATCAATTAACTTCTCCCGCTCTGGGAGGAGCGGGAGGGTGTGTCAGACTCTTACTGACTAAAACCCACCCGTATTCCTTCCTGTTGCCTGTGTTGCGGGGGCCTCGGTGACCCGTATAAGTACCTTCCCGCGACGATTATGGATCCCTAAAACCTAGTTTGTTTAAGGTTGAATATGCAACTATCATGCAACAAAGTGTACCTTCGTAAAATTAGACGACATTGAACTAATTCGATAAACAATTAAATGTACACGAAAAACAATTAGAACAAAGACAATCAACCTGAAGACAGTGAATATAGATTGACAAAGACTAGAATTTCAAAACAAAATGGACCTTGATGTTGATTACAATACGTAGGTATTGTGAATTGTCCAAAGGGCGCGATCATGATCTAATTTGTGAAACATTGTTGAGTATGACTGTAACATCGGACTTTGCTGGTCGGTTATCACGGCACGACCCGGATATACATTATTTACCTAATAGCCTGCATTAGCTGATAGCAGACTATCGCTTCTTTCAACATGTATGTTTCCATTCATGTTGTTGAATCTAATCAGTACATAAAATACACCTACATAATCAGTCTATAATGTTCCCTTTGCTGGGACACAGGCCTCCTCTCTGTGAGTGGGTCGTATTACACCACGCGGGCCCAGTGCGGGTCGGTAGATGTCACATGTCTTCGAATTTTTGGTTCTAGGACATGCCGGTTTCCTCAAGATGTTACTGTTATGTCACCGTTTTGAGAGCAGTGGTTATGAAATAATTTACACAAAAAAGAACGCCTGTCTGGGTTCAAAACTACGACCTACAACTCGTAAGTCGCGGCCGTTACCACTGGGCCACCACTGCTCTCTAATCTAATCAGTACATGGTAACAATAGTGGACTTTGCAAGCTTCAAATCTTAGGAGGCCAAATCTTTCAGTGAAATCTAGGCTTAGATATCGCCTGAAATCAGAGTTTATCCCGAATTCTGGGGACGATAGACAGCGCGACCACCACCAATAGGGTGGTGCAGAGTTCTTGTCTGTATGAAAACATACCCTTCTATTACCGTACTAACAAGAATATATATTATCATTAAGCAAGGACGAATAGTTAATTCATGAACCGATAAATTACCTATTGTGCGCTGTATGAGTCACAGTTCTGAAAACAATGTTTTCTTCCACATAGAGAAAATGCAACAATTTCCAAACAATGACTAATCATGTGTTTGATGGAGCATATAGCTGAAAGTTAATTCATTAATGCGTATAAATATTTTAATAACCGTGGTAGAGATATAAATATAAGGG
This sequence comes from Atethmia centrago, assembly GCA_905333075.3. Lineage (NCBI taxonomy): Eukaryota > Metazoa > Arthropoda > Insecta > Lepidoptera > Noctuidae > Atethmia > Atethmia centrago. The sequence continues at coordinate 8,660,546 of HG995375.1, forward strand.
CAATTAAGCAAATATTTTCGAAACACGATTCCATGGTGCATTTTGACGTGGAACGAATTAATCTTGCTCAATGTGTTGCGTACGAGCACTTAAGGCTCAGATATATGGTTTAAGTGACTTTTAAATCTGTTATTACGCCTTTATATTATAATGCAAGTAAGTTATGCAAAAAATGTATGTTAAACTAGAACGCATACACATCAATTCTTTATGTGAATATTTAAGTTTTGTAGTAAAATACTTTATGAAATTAATTCAGGAAGCCATGTCCAAAGCAAAAAAAACGATATTACTTTAATATTTTTTTTGTATTAGTAGACTATTTTACTATCTATAGTTCTATCTGTAATTTTTTTTAAACATTCATATTTTCGTTACTAAAAATAAATATTCCCTATGGAACCGAACGGCGCGGAGGGGCTTGTGGCTAAGTAATAACAGCCGCACGGGTCGATCGATCAGGTTAAGCTGCGCTTGCCACGGTTGGTTCGTGGTTGGGTGACCATCTTTACATACCAAGACCCCTTCGTGTATCGGAAAGCACGCTAAGCCGTTGGTCCCGACTGTCATATGTAGATCTTTGACAGTCGTTACGGGTCGTTAGAAGCCCGGAAGATTGACAACCAGTCTTACCAAGGGGTATCGTGTTGCCCAGTAACTGGGATGTGAGGTCAGATAGGCAGTCGCTCCATGTAAAATACTGGTATTTAGCTGCATCCGGTTAGACTGGTAGTCGACCCCAACATAGTTGGGAAAAGGCTAGGAGGATGATGATGGAACCGAACGGCGCGGTGTGAGCGCGACGCACATTTGTATGGCCAAGGTCAACGGCGATTACCCGCCCCTTAATGCTTGTGTTAAGACGCTGACAACGCCTAAACCGCGGTCACTGTCAGATTGCATAGAAAAGAAAGAGAAGCGCGATGACACAACGCTTGTAATTTATTGCAAAATATGAAGCAATTATCTATTTACTCATAATTAAGTTGAGTAATCGAAAATAAGAAACAACCAAGTTCTGCATTCAAATAAGACGTTCTTGTTATTAATTAAATACGTAACGTATGTTGATATTTAATACAGATATTTTGGATTAGAACTCAAGGTAAGAGGTTAGTTTAACGTTAGTTTGTATCGAGATTTTTTTCCATAACGTGTTTTGGTAACAACCAAGTTCTGAAAAATATGTTCAAAATTAACATATATTTTTTCCGCTACCACAAACTATACCTACAGATTTGGCAATTTTTTTTCTTAAGAGAAGCCTATTTTGGTCAATTGGGTCTTGTCAGCGCCTTAATTTGGATTGTATTTAAAACACTTTAAAACACTTTCTTTTATCAAAAGACCATTTCAGACACCAATCGACATGGTCTTCACATGATCTGACCAAGATTATGTCTAGACTTTAATAGAGACTGTGACCTCTGTTGTTCCCTACATTTATGGTCGCATAACTCGCCAAAATTTAGGGAACAGCAGATTTGTTTTTCGCGATTTGGTCCCATAGTGAAAGTTGTTCATATTGATGAGTACAATTAATTTTATTTATGCAATGACATGAATATTTACTCTGCGATTATATTATTTTAATTATTGTAAATGTGAAGACTATGTGGGGGGGACATTGTTTAATTTTGTTTTATTTTTTGCGGCCTAGCCAATTGTCCTTTCTTTGGTATTGGTATTGGACAGGTCCACTCAATCTGTGTCGTTCTTTTATCACAAGACCATTTCAGACACCAATCTCCATGGTAATCACATGATCTGACTAAGATTATGTCTGGACTTTAAAAGAGACTGTGACCTCTGAGTTTGTTTCGGCCTTTCTTCTCAGAGTAGTCAGATAGGAAACGACCTCATCTAGTTTTAAAAAATATGTTTGACATTTATCATTTACGGTACATGATATGGTTTAGTTTACTGTGGGAGACTGGTGCCTAAGCTAGGCTTTAAAGGCCTGTGTTTCACGTCACCAGGTCTCCACCCTCTAGCTGTTAGATACATTTCATATTAATAAAAAAAAGTGATTTAACAATTTTGAATTAGGAGGTTGTATAATAACTTTTAAGGTCTGTGGCTCAACATAAAGTGTTTAAAAATAAAAACTAAGATAACTTTCCATACATGTAATCTTATTTGTTAAAGAAGTATTGATATCATTAAATAACATAAGTTTACATAACAACATCACTGTTTGGATAGTTGTCTAGATATGATTACTGTCTAGAACAGAATCCCCCTACTGCTATCGTATTTATTTACTTAGATGTGCCTCGGAGGTGCATTAATTGGGCGTCCAAAACGAACGCCCAGAAAATTTTCTGGATTTTCTTAATGCCTGGAAAAAGGAAATTTGTCATTTAAATCTGTATTTGCCTTAATATCATTTAAAGGCTTACATAGGCATTTGTAAATACTGTTATCATGGTAGGTATGGTATTTATAATCTCATATTATAATATGAGATTGAGAAACCCTAATCTTGGACATAGGCAGTGTTGCTGCATTATTATCTTTTATTCAAATTATTCATTTTAATATATAAACGTATTTCAAACGCTACTATTTGACCTGCCTGCCTAGTGGGTCTAGTGGTCACAAGCGCTACTGCTGAGCATGAGGTCCTGGGTTCGATTCTCGGGTCGGGCAAAGTGTTATTGGGTTTTCTATCTGGAATTTCTCAGCAGCAGGCCGGAGTCTGGATTTGTGCCCGGTTGATGGCAGTAGGCTCGCCTATTACATGGGACTTAAACATAACTGGCTAAATGTGGGTGTACTACAGGTACACCTCTGCCCAACCCTTCGGGGAAACAAGGCGAGATGTTATGTTATGTTATGTTACTATTTGAACTTGCATGCAAATAATAACATAAGGTATAAGGTAAAGCCTAATTATAAAAGTTAGCATCACCATCATCATCATCTGCCTAGCCTTTTCCCAACTACGTTGGTGTCGGCTTCCAGTCTTATCAGCTGAGTACCAGTTTTTTACATGGAGCGACTGCCTATCTGACCTCCACAACCCATTTACTGGGTAACACGATACCCCTTGGTAAGACTGGTTGTCAGACTTTCGGGCTTCTGACGACCCGTAACGACTGTCAAAGATCTACAAATGACAGCCGGGACCAACGGCTTAACGTGCTTTCCGAGGCACGGAGGGGTCTTGGTATGTAAAGATGGTCACCCATCCACGGACCAACCGCGGTAAGCGTAGCTTAGCCTGATCAATTGACCCGCATGCGTGACATCATACTTAGCATGCGAGTAACGTATTAGTGAATTGTTTATAATTAATTAGTTACCTTTGTACATTTATGTGATGATAGAGGAGCTCGTGGCGAAGTAATAACAGCCGCACGGGTCGACCCATCAAGTTAAGCTACACTTGCCGGGGTTGATGCTTGGATGGATCTTTACATACCGAGACCCCTCCGTGCCTCAGAAAGCACGTTAAACCGTTGGTCCCGGCTACCATTCATGAAATGAAATGAAATGAAATTGTTTATTCTGTAAATAGGATATGAGAATCACTTTTACACGTCATATTAAAAAATAAGCTAGATGGAGTCGACATTTCCTATCTGACTACCCCTGAGAAGAAATGGCGAAACAAACTCAAGGGTCAAAGTCTCTTTTAAAGTCCAGACATAATCTTGGTCAGATCATGTGAGGACCATGTAGATCTATGTCTGAAATGGTCTTTTGAGGAAAGAACCACACAAATTTGAGTGGACCTGTCCAGTCAGTGCAAGCATTTGTCAGTAATCGTGTAGCTCAACTCAAAACTTAAGGAGCTCAACGACTCGACGAACAATACCAAGGAAAGGACAATTGGTTTGGCCGCATAAAGAACTCAAAATGCCAGACCATAATTAAAACTAAGAGAAAAAAAAAAAAAAAAAAAAAAAAAAACAACGAAATAAATAAAGATGACCCACATAGTGCTCACATTCACAATAATTAAAGTAATATAATACTTTTCAAGGTACATACATAAATATTCACTTAATTTTGCTTATAATATTCATCAATGTCAATATGTACATATAGTTGTACATAATGATGATTTTGCATAATTTAAATATCAAATTTAATGGTTTTAGCACAAAGCTTATCAGAGCGAGCAGCTCAATCCCAAGCTTTTTTGTCTTCTAAATAATCTGAAATTTTATAGTACCCCTTTTTACAAAGTTTGGTTTTAATACAGCTTTTAAATCGTTTAATGGGTAAATTTCGAATAGCAATAGGAAGTTTGTTGTAAAAGCGTATACATTGACCCATGAACGAGTTGCCTACTCTGTGGAGGCGAGTGTGTAGTACAGCAAGATTATGTTTATTCCTGGTATTTAAACTGTGGATATCGGACATTTTCTTAAAATTTGATATATTTTTGTGTACATGGGTCTTTTTGACAGTCGTTACGGGTCGTCAGAAGCCCGAAAGCCTGACAACCAGTCTTACCCAAGCGGTATCGTATTACCCAGTTACTGGGTTGTAGAGGTCAGATTACACGTCGAGAAAACACGTTTCTGAAGCGACTCGTGGTTCAGAGCAAAATTGAGGGCACGAGGGCGCGCGGTGTATCACCAATTCGCTGGACCGATCAAGTCAAAACTGCACTAAATGGTCCACTCCACGAATGCACGAGGCAAGCAATAGTACGAGAGGAATGGCGACAAATTGTGTAGCTTGCCTCCACCCCTGTCATGACGACCACGACCACTCTGCCAAGAGTCTGACGACAGGGAAGAGAAGAAGAGAGGTCAGATAGGCAGTTGCTCCATGTAAAATACTGGTATTCAGCTGCATCCGGTCAGACAGCCGACCCCAACATAGTTGGGAAACAGGATAGGCAGATGATTATGTTATACAGATATGGTAGGTATCTGTTTTGATAACAGTTGACCGTTGGAATAACTTACAGAGGCGTCATTTATTGATAATTCTCGTGTTTCTGTTCACAGTTACTCAGATCAATGAATGTTTTGTATAAAACAAAATTGGGTGTCGAAGCAAAAAATAACTGTAACAGTTTTAATGATATCAACTGGTACCTATTATGATACATACTATTCTTCGATTCGATTCGATTCTTGGGTAATTCAGTTGATTTTTAAAAATTATATTGCAGTGTACAGTGCGTAACTATTGATCTTTATGATGGAATAATAAGTTTCGGGGCAATAGGACTGAATTTGCAAAACTTTACTGTTTTACGCTTACGTTCATAAATAAACAAACTACGGTTATTATTAACAACTCTATCACAGTTATGGGTAACATACGGATGCGTGTAGCCTTTTTTTTTTTGGTGGGCAATTATCAAATAACTTCTCCCGCTCTGGGCGGAGCGGGAGGGTGTGTCAGACTCTTACTGACTAAAACCCACCCGTGTTCCTTCCGTTGCCTGTGTTGCCAGGGCCCTCGGTAACCCTTTAATTACTTTAGTACCTTCCCGCGACCCCGGCAGGCATCGGCCCTAGTGGACCCCTACATTTGTGCTGACGACATCTCTTTGAGGCACGCGTGGAATACAACGCGCCATCGACCCGGGCCTGGTCCTTACCGGACGGTGAGCTACCCATTGCTCACCGTCCGCAAGCCCGCGCCTACGGTGGCCGGAAATCCGCCCGGGATTCCCGACGCCCAGGGCGTCTCCTGCGGCGGCTAGGGGCGAGAGGGCGCGAAATTTGCCTTTCCCTCAACCGTCCCGCCTCCTCCTTCGCGAGCATTACTGCTACAGTGATTCTGTAACCAAGTTAAAGCAACGCAATTCATACATTTTTAGACGCAGTTCTTAAAATAACTACAAACGTAATCGAAATGAATGAAATCGTAGATCGTTGTAAATTGCATAAGGTGAGAGTACTGTTCACAAAGGCAGACACAATTCAACGTTATTAAATATAATGCCGTTAGAAGTATTAGGCAACACCTCGCTGCGATGGTGTGGTGGCCGTACGTGCCAACTATAAGAGTTGCAGGTTGCAATCAGTCGTTAGTTCTTGGGCAATCAATCTTAGCAACACGATTTTGGCGGCCATACGTACTTTTAAGTCAGATATAAATATTAAGTAGCTTACTAAACGATACAGGTCTTCTATTAAGCAATGTTTGAGTAGTTTTTTCAAGAAATTGTTGACCGTGAAGTGGATAAACATACGTTGCACTGCTCAAATTGCTGTAATTTTGGGGGCAAGATTCAAAATAATAAAAAAATTGCTGAGACGTGCGTGTCTGAATCCTATTATCTTTAATATCAGCAATTTTCCATAGAAAAGAATGCTACCTTCGTATGAGTATTCTAATAGCATGATTGACGCACATACCTCCATGTACCTACTTATTTCGTTCGTCCAAAATTTGTGCGCGCAATGCCAAGTAGAAGCAAATTAACAGACTATTGATTATCTGCAGTTTGTATGAGCCGCGTGTGTAAGCTGTCAATTCATCAACTTGTTACGTGATTTACATAAAGGCTCGTTTAGACTGAGGCAATATCGCGGGCGTGACAGGCATATTTCTGCCTGTCGTCCGCGATATCGCCTCAGTCTGCATGAGCCTTAACGAGCTTCACTTTATAGATAGGTAAATGGTATAGGCAACCTTCTCCTTCTTCTGTTCTCTTCACAACAAAGTAGTCACCGGTTGTTTTTATCACTGAACTAGCTTTTGCCCGCGGCTTCGCCCCCATGGAGTTTACTTTTTTTCTTACTTCTCCCGACAATAACAAACAACAAAACAATTTTTTTTTAATTTATTTTTATTTAAAGAGAGTTTAATCACAAATTGATTATACCACCCTCATCGGTACAAACAATTATTCCTTATGATCTAAATCCTATTTTTGCTAACTTATATTATAAGAGTCTTGCATCCTTTGACAATGGGGACGCAAGAATGCTATTACACCTTCCAACATCCAGAGACTTTGATAACAATATGACTCTTTCGGCCTCGTTCCGGACGCATTCCATCAGTAAGTAAGTGTCTTCCACTATATTACATTCCGGACAATTTGGTGACGTTACTTTACCCATGAGAAATGCAAAACTGTTAATTGGAATGTGTCCAGATCGAAGTCGAAGAGCCATTGCAATTTCTGGCCGACTCATATAACAAAAAAAAAATTAGCGAAATCGGTCTAGCCGTTCACGCGTGATGCTGCCGTGACCAAGGGAAATAAGGATTCATTTTTATACAGGGTGAAATTGAAAACATGCGACAAATTGAGATAGGAGACTATATTTATCATTATGAACAACTTTTACTATGAGACCAAACCCGAAATCGCGAAAAAAATATCAGCTGTTCCCTACATTTATGTTCGCATTACACATCAAAATGTATGGAACAGCAGATTTTTTTCGCGAAAACAGCTTTGGTCCCTTAGTAAAAGTTGTTCATAATGACGAGTTCAATCTCCCATTTCTGTTTGTCGCATGTTTTCAATTTCAATCTGTATATTATGTATAGAAGATTACCATAATAACGAAACTAATAATGAAATGAGTTGCGTTGTATTTTGCACAGATAATGTAAACTACTCGATTATTACGATAACAGGTGGAGGTAACAGGAATCGAGTTAAATTGACGATGTTTTGTTATAAATACAAGCTTTTATATATTTACCAAATCAAACACTTCTTATGAACTAAATTATCAAGCATAACAAGTTATTGTCAACATAACAAGTTATAAGAAACGGGAGACGTTGATCATAATAAAATGCTACATTTTATAAGGAGGTCTATTTTACATAACATATTATATAATCACAATTAGCCTATCATGTTCCCACTGCTGGGACACAGGCCTCCTCTCTGTGAGACGTGGGCCGTAATCCACTACGCGGGCCCAGTGCGGGTTGGTAGATGTCACATGTCTTCGAATTTTTGGTTCTAGGACATGCCGGTTTCCTCACGATGTTTTCGTTCACCGTTTTGAGAGCAGTTGTGATGAAATAATTTACACAAAATAAAGCGCCTGTCCGGGTTCGAACTTACGACTTAACTTACTCGTAAGTCGCGGCCGACCATTTTAAATATAATAAAAATTGGAAACTTCCTTGTTACAGTTTTTGCCAAAACGTTAGAGGCCGATAAAATTATTTCAGCTTCGTAATAACTAGTATTAGACGCACGAGACTGGTTCGTCGAAATGTGCTAGATCCAGATAGCAGACAGGTAGACCGGCAAATTATACGAACACGTCCAGCCTAGCTCTAATTATATCATTAAATATTTTCTCTTTGAAGCTAAAGTTTCTCGCCGGAAAGCACTGTACACTGATAATTTATGCATAAATTAAATAAGTTTAATGTATGGAAAACTTGCTGAGAACTTGATTTCGCAGCGGATTGTTTACGTCCGTCTCGCACTCACGCTTTGCAATGTAAGCCAGTAAATCTAGATTTTAAAGTACGGTAAGCACAGCCGGACAGCCATTACACACTGTCAAATTTCTCCAAATGATTTTAAACCTTAAACCACGGATGGTTAAGTTCAAAATCGAATGAGAAAATTTGAGTTTGTTGTAACTTGTTGTGCTGGCGACTGTAAAAATACCTAACTATTCATGTATTGCTATTTTCATTTCTGTCTGTTTCCAATTGATTGTTTCTTGTAGCTGATACTTAAGGGACGGGTAATCGCCGTTGAACTTGGCTATACAAACGTGCGTCGCGCGCACGCCCGCACCGCCCCTTTGTTCGGTTTCATTGGGAATATTTATTTTTAGTATCGAAAAAAATTATATTTGAAAATAATCACAGATAGAATTATAGACAATAAAATAGTCTGTTCATACCAAAAAAAAAACAAGTAGTTTGAAAGTAATATTTTTATGCTTTGGGTAGAAATTAATTCCTGAATTTATTTCATAAAGTATTTTACTACAATACTTAAATATTCACATATAGAATTGATGTGTATGCGTTCTAGTTTAACATACAATTTTGGCATAACTTAATTGTATTATATGAAGGCGTAATAACAGCTTTATAAGTCACTAAAATTACATATCTGCGCCTTATTGGTTCAATATTTAATGCTTCACAATGTCCCAAAACTCCAACGAAATTATATCCAAAGAATGGCCCGGAACCAAAACTGCACCCGCGTTTGTGTCTTTTCTATTGATCTTGAGGAGATAAAGGCCTAAGCCTTCGTAGTATTCACTTAGGTTTGTAAAGAATAATTTCTATTGTCTTAAAGATTATATGGACAAAATTTTTTAATGTTTAAGGAAAGATTTGCATGCTAAGTACTATTCTGGCAAAACATGTTAGCTTTTATAATTACCAGTGATAGGAATAGGTAGTGCCTATTTGCCTAAACTTCGAAGAACAGAGACAAGAAACGGAGACTTCCTTAGGACTAACTTTTTTTTCGAGACATCTGTCCCGAAATTTCGAGACAACACATAAATACATTTAAAAAAAATGTTATTTGGAATAAGTAATTCGTCTATATTTACCTAAAGTTTGCGACTAGATATATCATAATAAATAACATACACAGTCGTTACAACCATAAAATTTTCTGAATTTTTTTTTGGAGAACATTTTGTAAATTACTTGTTGATCGTAATACACAATGAATCACAATGTTTGAATAAGAAGCCGTACACGTTTCGAAGTAAATATCTTCTTTCTAGCTCACTCTCGGCTACGTTTAATGAGATTTCTAAAGTTCAAGTGTAAAAAAGGCATTATATGTAACACATAATATGATTTAAAAGAGTGTCCATGGAGTTTCTTGCACATTCTTCTCCATAGAGACCTACTCTTTGGAACGTGCAATTTAGCTTCACTTTTCTTGGACTGACCGACATTTGACTATTCAAAAGTGCCCGTAAATGGTCTATTTGAAATAAATGCTTTGATTTTGATTTTATCGGTATTTAAAATAAATAAATAATTCATTTATTTGCCAGAATGTAGGTATACAAAGTGGTATGATCTTAATATTAATGAGGTCCCTTTACATTCTACCGTTATACATGATGTGCAAATATTTAGTTACAAATGAAAATACAAATACCTTTTTTTCTTTCATCTTAATGAAATATATTTCTAAAGTATATTTAAAAATGTGCATGATATTAAAATAATTGCATAATAATGGTATCACATTATCACATTTTACGGCAGCGCGTTTCGTTATCTATTCTTAGAAATTACAAAAGGTAACCGCCATGGTCGCATACCTGTGCGGCGCGGGGAGGGTCTACATACCCCCTCCCCCCCTACTCCTTACCGCCCCGCGTGCGCGCAGGTTACCTTCACTTCAATCCTGTACTTCGGTTTGTTAAGTGCGCATCTTCCTGTATTGTTTTTGTGAATATGGTTTTTCACCCTCGCTCGTTTTTTTGGTTCATTGGATCTTCTTAATACGACTACTTTGGCTTGAATTTATGGATTACGATTTGCTGCAATAACATTGTTCCTGTCTGTCTACATCAAATAATACGGTAAGTCAACATTTATTACTTTTTAATGTTTTGGCTAAAGTTATTTATTTTATTTCTTGTAGGGAAACAAACAGTAAGTTAGATATAAAGAAGAACATTAATGTATATATTATTTTATCTTAAACTAGCAATTTGACAGTCTAGATTGATATGCAATTGTATGAACTTGATACGATATGCAATTGTATGAAAAGTGAACTTCAATACTACCAAGCATAGTAATGTTATATCTTTGGTGTCATAAAGAATTGCTAAGGTGGACGAATTCTATCAAAATATGTTATTTTTCTGGCCGGTTCTTTTAATATTTGAACCAAAAAGGAATATGTCTTTTGCGCATTGACTAAAATGCGAAAAAAAAATTTCAATAACAATGATGTTACGCGTGTTCATATTATCTAACCGTTTTTCTTTATTAGAGCGTAAAATGAAAGAATCAAATCTTTAAATCGATACAATCGATGCACCTAGCTGGAATGCGCGCACCTCTCCCGCTTTCCTTTCCACCTCCCTGTATCTATAAAGGTTCGTTATTCCTTTTGAGGCATGGAAAACTTAAAATTTTATTTTATTTTAGGTACTTGCCATCGTACATCTTTTTGGAGACCAGTAAGATTGGAGATGGCGAACAAGCCTAAGAAAGCAACAGTACAAAGTTGGATTGGACTTCATCCTGAATTATATTACGACCCGGCCAGTAATTTGATTTACTGTTCTAAGTGCGAGAGCAGTATAACAGCTAAACTTAGTAGTGTCAAGAGGCACGTTAAAGGTCCGAAACACAAAGGGACAAGTAAAAAACCAAATGAAGAATTTTATTTGGACCTAGTACAATTTCTCATATTATGTAATATACCTTGGATTCAAGTAAACAACCCCGCTTTCAAAGAATTCTTCCATAAATATATTTGCTGCAATTGTACAAATCGACAAAAGCTTCCTGAGCAATCATTGCTGAGAAAAGTTTATTTAGATAAGATTTTTAAAACTAAAATTGACTCGATTTATGAACAAATTGCAAATCAAAAGCTGTGGGTATCTTTAGACTAGACAACTGATTTTTTAGGCAGATACATGGTACATTTACTTGTAAAACCTTTAAATGCGATCACACAAAAACCATTTTTAGTTGCTTGCAAAGTACTAGAAATTGTTAATGGGAGCACAATTGCCCAATTTGTAATAGACTGCTTTGATAATATGTGGTGCGATTTGTATGAATCCAAAGTAGGAGACGTTGCTGTATTATGCACTGATAGTGTAGCATATATGCTAAAAGCGGGACGTGTGCTGAAAAATTATTTGCCCAACATGATACACGTCACTTGCTTAGCACATGCACTGAATCTCGTGGCAGAAAAAATACGATACGAATACTCAGATGTAGATGAATTAATTTCAAACGTAAAAAAAATATTTTTAAAATCACCTAATAGAGTACGCTTGTTAAAAAACACCTTTCCCCACATGCCGCTTCCTCTAGAACCCGTTATTACAAGATGGGGTACTTGGTTGGAGGCAGTGTCATATTATGCAAAATATTATGATCAAATTAAAACAATTGTAAATCTTTTAAGAAGTTCCGACGCGCTATCTATTAGGTGTGCCAAAAATGTTCTTCAAAAGGAAAACTTGAAATCGGACTTGGACTACATTGAGGAATATTTTAAAGATATACAAATTGGATTAAAGAAATTACAAAAATCGAATTTAACTCTAACGGAATCCTTTGAAATATTTGATCACGTGAGAACTGTGCTTAGCTGGTGTTCGTCTGAGCTTATAAAAAATAAACTCGTAAATGTCATGGACATAAATCCCGGTTTAGATAAAATTAGAGACATATGTGAAGCGATAACAGCAGGAAAGGATGAGCGATCATACTATATGTACGCGCCTTTAACCTCAGTTGATGTTGAAAGGTCATTTTCAACTTATAAATGGATTCTTAACATAAAAAGAAATCGCCTGACTGTTGAAAATATAGAAAAAATTATGATTGTGTATTTTAACATAGATGACTCATCTGACAAAGAAAATATCGGTTCTGATACTGAACTTGGCGAATCGAATCACGATGATTAAATTAAAATCGTTCTTTATTTTTTAAGGTATTTGTAGCACAAATAAAGATTTTCAAATTCTTAGCAATTTTTGATGCATCAAGTTCTTTATCAAAACCGAACAGTTAGTAGTTCAGTATTAAAACTGATGGTCCTAAATGCTTCAAATATTAATTTGTAAACTTCAAAGGTTAATTTGTACTTTGATTTGAGTAAAAATTGCATCCCTCAACGTCAGTAAAATAAATATGACATAGATATTTAAAGATAGATAAACATAAATTTGTTTCTTAAATCTTTCCTTCTGTACATTTTGTTTCATGGTTTCCAATTACGTCATATTTTAAAATAATATAAATATACATATATTTGTTACAACAATATTCTATGTGTTTTATTTTTCCTTTAGAGCCCATTAATTATTTAATGAACCTAGAGCGATATCGACCGGCGATTTTTGAGCATTTTTTCTTTCGTTTTTTTTTGCATAGAAATCTCCAAAAATCGCCAGACAATATCGGTGGTGTGAAAGGACCCTTACGTTTTTTTTTTTTACTAGTTAATGCCCGCGGCTTTTCCCGCGTGTACTATTGTTTTTGTATCCCATGGGAACTATATTTTTTTTTTTAATAGGAAGTAGCATATGTGCTATTCCACACCTTAATCTATATCACTACCAAAATCAGCATTTTCAGTGGCATTGAGTAATGGACATCCATACAAACTATCACATTTATAGACAAACTTTAGATAAATATAGACGAATTACTTATTCCAAATAACACATATTTTTAAATGTATTTAAGTGTTGTCTCGAAATTTCGAGACAGATGTGCCGGAAATAATTTAGTCCTAAAGAAGTCTCCGTTTCTTGTCTCTGTTCTTCGAAGTTTAGGCTAATAGGCACTACCTATTCCTATCACTGATAATTACCTTCTATAACACCATTTATACCATGTTTTAAGCAAATAAAGTTTTTATTATTATTATTAAAAATCCTATAAGAACCTTGTATTTTATCGATTTACGAGTCTGTTTTTCTAATAATAGACGTTTTATCTATTATAAAAATGTTGACATGGATGACACAACGACCTACAGTCTTTAGTGTGTATTTACTACCTACATACATGCCTTAAACGCTGTGTACCTACTTATGTTCTTAGTAAATAAACACACACACTCTACATAAACTCACGCCTTCTTCCCACGGGGGTAGGCAGAAACTATAGAACGCCACCTGCTACGCTCCTTACATACTCCTTTTGCTTCGTTTACGTTCATACACCTGGTCATACACGGTCGCCGGTTGCGAGTACTACCCACCTGACTTTTTTGAAGAACATCATTAATGAGGTCACTATATGTCTTTCTGGGGCTACCCCTCCCGGCATTTCCACTCACATCTGCCTTGTAAATATCTTTTGTTAGTCGCCTTTCATTCATCCTCTCAACATGACCAAACCATCTAAGCATACTCTTTTCAATTTTTGTCACTACATCTTCCTTTAAACCGCACCGTTGCCTTATCACATCATTTCCCAGCCTATCATTTATAGTCACACCACACATACTTCTCAAGGAACGCATTTCCACAGCATTTACTCTACTTTCATGCTTCTTTTGCCACACCCAATATTCACTTGCATACATAAGTGAAGTGAATAAAAACTTATATTATTTACAGATGCGTCGTACAGCAGAGTTCAAACGTGACAACGCATCATTGCTCGAAAACTTATTGCCTGAGCAAGAAAAAGTAGCGTTCCTCGACCACAAGGTCGTGAACGTTTTGAAGGGCCGTGACCACAAGGGCAGAAGGGTTCTCGTCGTTAATGTCGGAGGTAAGATGTTCACTGAACTTATCGCTTTATTTAGGAAAAACGTCTGTTAGATATAACTTTATTTGAAAGAATAAAGCTGACCTCCAGATAAACCACATCTTTCCATTGATTATTATTTAATCTTTGTATAGTGTATGCAAGGGCTGGGAAACCGTTACTATTCATGCAATAGATCGACCTTTGAACTCAATGAGTAATGTTTATACTTAGTCCTTTAGAGGTTACGACGTTTACCTATTTATGTAGCTATCCACTTCAATACGACTTCACTCAATCAATATTTAAATTCACCAAAAAATATTCCAAACGTGATTACCTACTTAGAAATTGAATAACGTTTGTTTAAAAACAAGATAACGTATTGAAAATACGAATTCGACGTAGTATCAGTCATCGGGTGAATAAGTAGATATCAATCTGTCAAAATAATATCAATAGCGTCGTGATTCGAAGCATATTTGTGGCATAACAGCAATACTGATAGTACTTGCGAGACAATACATAGACGCTACGAGAACATTTTCTATTTTTGTGCTCGATGATACGATACGTCCGAGATGTGTCGAGGACAAAACTGAAACAGTTTCCATTTTTTTTTTTCAAAATGATTCCATCTTTTCCTGGCTTCCTTTGATAAGTCATCACTTTGATAGACATTTGGCGCAGATTCCCTTGTTCACAAACTAAACTAAATTTAAGTTCAGTGCATCTTTTTGTTTCTATTTGATTAAGAAAAGGACAGAAGATAAATTTTAGTTTAGTCCTGTTAAATTTATCAGCGCCTGTCACTACTCCATACAAGTTTAGACGAAATTAAAAACTTGCCTGCTAAAATTACGTCAATTTATGTTAAGCGCTGATTATTTTGACAGGACTAAACTAAAATTTATCTTCTGTCCTTTTCTTAATGAAATAGAAAGAAAAAGATGCACTAAACTTACATTTAGTTTAATTTGTGAACCAGGGAATCGGCACCATTACGTAAATCTATTTAATTGACTTGTGGTTAATGTAGCAATTCATAACCTATTACAAATAGTGGTTTGATTCACTTTTGCGATATTTTAATGTTTATTCAAGCAGCGAACATGCAGAATTAGGCGCCAACTGTGACTGGTGGGATTGCTCTAAAGCGACGTCAGTAATTCCGTATTCGAAGCGTATGCGCAATATGCATAAATAGTGACAGTCCGCCAGTGCGCCGCATACAAAACATTACGAAAACCCATTCTCTCCAGCTGACATACCTACAACACAAGAGGCAGGCACGAAATAATTATCTAATAGCCTTTTGTCTTGAATACACCGACATTTCTTCGGAAAATTTATATATTTTAACAAAGTAACTAACTGTTAATAATGTAGCGGATTTTTAGGGTTCCGTACCCAAAGGGTAAAACGGGACTCTATTACTAAGACTCCGCTGTCCGTCTGTCACCAGGCCGTATCTCATGAACCGTGATAATTAGACAGTTGAAATTTTGCCGCTATATATAACAACAAATACTAAAAAACAGAATAAAATAAGTAAATAAATAAGGGGCTCCCATACAACATACACAGACATGATTTTTTTTGCCGTTTTTATAGATACGGAACCCTTCGTGCGCGAGTCCGACTCGCACTTTGCCGTTTTTTTTCTTTTAAGGATCTGTGCTATTGTATTGTTTTTCAACAACGCAATTCATTCTGTAACAGACAACGCACCGCCCAAACCGTTGGGCCTAGAAACATGAAAATTTGCGCAAGATTTGGTTTTATAACGAAAGTGAGAACTAAGGAAGGATTTTTGAAACTTCATCCCCTAAAGGGGTTTAATAGGCGATGAACGTTTGTTTTGTAGTTCGTCATTTTTACCGATGTGATCCCATCATGCTTTTAAATACATATTTTTAGAACATGCAATTCACGTGAGGTGTTCAAATATTATGTAGGTACGCACATATATAACATCACGCCTTGTTTCCTCGAGGGGTTGGGCAAAGGTGCACCTCAACTGCACCCACATTTTGCCAGTTACGTTTAAGTCCCATGTAATAGGGTGCGAGCCTATTGCCATCAACCGGGCACACATCCAGACTCCGGGCTGCTACTGAGAAATTCCAGATAGAAAACCCAATAACACTTTGCCCGACTCGGGAATAGAACCCAGGACCTCATGCTCAGCAGTAGCGCTTGCGACCCCTAGACCAACGAAGCAGTCCAATTATGTAAACATAACTAACGAATAGTTTTATGTCGGACAGGTTCATGGGATCCAAAGAAAGTGAATGCTGACCAGCTGTTCAGGCTGTTCTACCTAATCCACTTGGCAGCCATGTTGGAGCCTGAGTCACAAGTCAGAGGCACCGTCGTCATCATGGACTTCAAGGACATGGGATGGACACAGGTCAGTAGATTTATGATCCTTCATGAATTTACTTTTGTTCATTCAGACAGCGTCTCAACTATATTTTTCTAAGTACCATGGGGGCTCTCAAAACGGTGTAGGAAAACATCATGAGGAAACCGGCATGTCCTAGAACCAAAACTTCGAAGACATGTGACATCTACCAACCCGCACTGGACCCGCGTGGTGGATTATGGCCCGCTCCCTCTCACAGAGAGGAGGCCTGTGTCCCAGCAGTGGGAACATTATAGGCTGATTATGTATGGGGGCGACTACCACCTCTTATAGCAGTATTATTTTAATGCTTCAGTGTGAAAGAGATGGAGCTATACCCCCTGTATAGCTTCATCTCATTCTCACACTGATGTAATATTAAAATAATACTGCAGGCTTAGTATGACGTTTTCTATTTCTTCGAAGAATAGACACGGCTCTTTCTATACAAAGTGACATTTCGTTTCTCCATTTTCGACATCTCACCGTAGAAATCCTTCCACAATCTGTCATTTTGTCTTTCGTTTCTAACGATCTTTGTCTAGGTCCTTTTTTATGTAGAAGGATTTATACGGTGGGATGTCAAAAAAGGAGAAACGAAATGTCACTTTGTATAGAAAGAGCCGTGTCTATTCTTTGCAGAAATAGAGAGCGTCATGCTAAGCCTGCTGCTATAAGAGGCCATGGTTGCCCCCCTGTAATAGGCAGATAGAGGCTACTCCGGTGAGATATGGTCATTGTCACAAATACTTACATAACTTTCAGTATACACTAAATTGTAATGCGTAACTTAATTTAATTGAACGTAAATATTTCTTGAATTTTGATTTGTTTACAAGTAGTTGATTTAAAAGTACAATACGGGTTGATTTAATTTTTTTTTGCAATAACAAAGCTAGTATATTACAACTAGTCACATACCGTGTAAGTGACTATTGCGTTCAACGAATTAAAAGTGTAACCCAGTACCCATCTCATATCGCTAATCTTTCGAGTTAACGTCAAGCGCATGCGTGGAGTGCCGACTTTTTCATGACGAAATTATATGTCGTTATTTGTGCCAACTAACTTGTCGTGTCGTCATAATCATCCAACGATTTATTTGCTAAAACTAGTTTGTTTTATAATATTACGCAGTTTCTACAAATGTCGCTGACTCTTGTTGCTATTGTATTAAAGTTCATTGCGGTTTGCACAAGTGTTTTGGCACAGACAGTACCTTGCTTTTCAGGAAATTACCAATACAAATAATTCAGTAATTCTAGGTCGTTGTTTTAATTTTATCTGGGTGCATACATAATGTGCATTGTTCTTTTTTATTGAATTGGAAAATGGAAACTTACGAGGAGATGAAACGTGAAAATTAGATACCTGCTTGAACTAACTGCATTGTTTGAAATGTAAATGCTTTTTGAGTCATTATTGGCAGACATCCAAAAAATGTGCAGATTATCGTATTGATAATGTCATTGTTTATTTATAGTAGTGTCAAATGAAATATGTGTATACTAGGGCATAGAGATAATGGCCATATTCGATATCAGTGTTGGAAGTGGACGGATCACTTTCACTGCGCGTGCGCTGATTTGAATTCATCGGCATCGCAACGAAGTGACAGTGCTGCGCTGTGACTGTGTCACACGGCCATGTTGTGAGATACAACATCATTTGTTTAGGTTTTATAGTTGATGATCGATTGAGTACCGACTCAGTTAACTTGATTGTTGTTGAAGCATACGGCCAAATATTGTTCAATGAGCACGCACTTTTTCCTACACTTACCAGTTACCAAGTATAGTGTGTGTCAATCATACGCAGTCATTGTCTCATAGTCTCATAGTCTTTGGATTCTAAGTTAACGTTCTCCTGTAAATACATACATACATAAACTCACGCCTTCTTCACATGGGGGTAGGCAGAACGCCACCTGCTACGCTCCTGACATACTCCTTTTGCTTCGTTTACGTTCATACATCTGCAGGCTTAGCATGACACTCTCTATTTCTTCGAAGAATAGACACGGCTCTTTCCATACAAAATGACATTTCGTTTCTCCTTTTTTGACATCACACCGTAGAAATCTTTCTACATAAAAAAGGACCTAGACAAAGATCATAGATTGTAGAAGGATTTCTACGGTGAGATGTCAAAAACTGAGAAACGAGATGTCACTTTGTATAGAAAGAGCCGTGTCTATTCTTCGAAGAAATAGAGAGTGTCATGCTAAGCCTGCTGGTCATACACGCACGCCGGTTGCGAGTACCTGAGCTTTTTGAAGAACATTGTTACTGAGGTCACTATTGTATGTCTTTCTGGGGCGTCCCCTCCCGGATTTCCACTCACATCTGCCTTGTAAATACTATAAGAAAAATAAATTAAAACTTGTTTACATTGTACTGAAAATGTAAATATTATTGTTTCCACAACCGCGAGTCTCCACGCCAACTGGCCGAGCTGATGAATCATGAAGTCCCTAAAACAAAGTGTTGGGACCTAGCTCAAAGTACAATTTGCATTTCTGTGTGTTACGAACAAAGAAGTGGTATATCTTAGCGTGCGTCGCTCTTTGCATTGTTCAGTTATCTTTGTTCCAACGCGTAGTTACGAAATAACATGTGCATTATTATTACCCCGCATATAAGGCGTCTTATTATTTATTTGGCTTAACATCAGGAACTTGTACTTTTAAATCGTCGTTGCAAATTTAAAATCCTTTATGTGATATTTTTGTCGAATATGAGTTTTGCAGATATTTGAAAAGCGATTTTGAATTTGATTTTTTGTTTTCCTTATTTCGAAAAAGCACGTAGGTACTATTGGCAAAACTTAAGCATGCTCACTTTAGAAAATATTTCTGCGGCAAGCGCAGCTAGTGACAAACCACACCCCTTCCTGGTTTCGTCCAATTAGAGACAATATGAATTTGTGTGAGTATAGGGCGTGTAACAAAAAATATAAATATGTGTGGTATGTTGGTTACTCACTGCACTCGAGCCGGTATTATTCGCGCGAGCCGAGGGCGAGCGAGCGCGATAAGGGAGTCGAGTGTGTGCGCGTTTCATACGACGGTTTTCAACTTGAGAGGAAAAAAAGAGACTGGTATTGTTATTAGTTTCGTACGCCGCTAGGTATTTCTCTCTAGATTTTGCAGGCAACAGGCTGTCACTAGCGTTTCGTGCCTAGATTAGTATTTCCGGGGGGTTAAATCTACGCGTTGCTCTTCGCTCTTCTTTCCTAATTGAAGTCAACATTTTTGATAATAATTAACCACACAATGAAAACGTTAACAAGTATTTCTGGAAAATACCGCGCTTGTTTTGTTTATCCCGCGCGCCGCAGGTGTAAATAAAGGCGCTGGAAAAACCGCTAAACAGCCTATATAAAAAATATAATAAACAAAATAATGTTTTGAATAAGCAAATTAAGGTTAATATGTAGTGAAAAATATATAATTTTATGAAATGATGATAATTTTGATGATTGATTTATCTGATGTAACGAATTTTTTTTTCTCAAAAATATTCATTGTTTTTGGACAAAAACTGCGTATATTGAAAAAAGAAATGTAAAGTAAAAATACTTCTATATAATAAGCTGAATTTCTGAGTCACTTTACAAGCAAGTGTGTTGAAGAAATATTTCGTAATTTTTTGCGACCGTATTTTATGGCCGTTCTATAAAGCCGATCTATTGTTTAACCAGATGTTCTGACGTTCCCACTGAATAACAATGGTGATAATGATAATGAACTTATTTTTATTGCAGTTGCAAAAGTTGCGACAGCAATAATAAAAAAATCTGATAACATTGTATAAACTGCGCCAAGTAATGGTTCAAATACTACTGTAAGTAATTTTGCTATTTTAATCAAAACAGCAATAAAAGAAAGAGATAGCAAATGACAATTTCTAACAAAACTAGGTACGTAACTTGCTTCGTTTTAGGGTTCCGTAGTCAACAAGGAACTCTTATAGTTTCGCCATGACCGTCTGTCTGTCTGTCTGTCCCCGGCTTAGCTCACAGACTCTTACTAGAAAGCTGTAATTTGGCAAAGTGGTAAACAAAAATGCTAAATAAAGTTTTTTTAGGGTACGCGTATAGCAATACCAATAATACATTTTCTAAACCAAACGGAAGATATTAGTACGAAATTACTTCTTGTCAACAATAACAATTCATAAAGCGCTCTCGCTGGCCGTGCCCATTAAAAAAATGTCTTACAAACAAGTGAGCATAGCACGCGCCTAGTGTGACTGTCACACACACTATACATAATTACATTAATACAAACACGGCTAAAATACGCTTCATGCATCCCATTGGCCAAAACGCTTGCATCGGGCGATCGAGTCGTGAGCCGTGCTATATGATTATCGCCTTAGAGGTGAGCATGCGGAAGATTGGCCGATAGTACTTACATAAATATTTTTTTTTATATCAAGTGTAAGTCTACATTTAACTGTAAATAAAAATGTCCTATGTGTCTGATGTATACACATGATAGTTTTTTAGTAACAGTTTTATCAAAAACAAAATGAAAATTAAAATATCAAGTCGAGCACTACAATTTTGCGCCTATTTTGTGCTATTTTTTCTAGAGAAGTAACTTTATACACATATGAGATTTTAAATTTGCAAGGACGAAATATTTCTTGCGGTTTTATTAACACTGTCTCAAAGTCGATATCGGTGCGAATTAGAAGATTCAATAAATCGCGGTTTTGCAATAATCTGTCACCTACGTATAGGTACCTATTTGCGGAGGAGTTATGATCAATGTAATTTAATTAATTAATAAGTAGATAATAATAGTATAATATTAATAAATTTTATTTCACTCTCAAAGTACAACAAAACTTTAATCTATGAAGTACAATTTATTAAGATGTTTGATGGTTCTACAGCATCACATAATAGATGATCTACCAACTCCCAAACTAAGTCAAGCTTGTATTTTGGGCATAGTCGAGTACCAAAGAAAAAATTGCTATTTTAGGACTGGATGGCAAATATTGCGCAACCTGGATCTATGCAGATATTAACAGTCGTATATTTCAATAGGTATTAGCAAGACGTTGCGTTTCTACTGCGCTTGTGTAATGCATTGAATATTATTATATTTAATTGTATATGTTCATAAACAAAACGTGTAGATTACGAGACGTACTTAGCACTTCTAGCTAGATTATAACTTTGTAAACATTGAACAGGATCTAGCCTATCAGCGAATGTTTATCTTATCAATATTGTTCATATAGGAATCTATCATTTTTGTAAGCAGATTAGCTTTTATTCGTTTTAAAAGATTATAATTGACTTCTACCGATATTATATCATCTAAGGTAGGGATGCACAGACTTATAGAGAATAGGGACAACTCCGGCACATTATGAGCTAAAGGCGGGCGTGGCCCAAAATGTGCCCAAAGAAAAATTATTAGGTAAACGTTTTAAAAGAAATGAACCCTTTTTTTGGAAAACTTACATTATTTAGTTTGATGCATGGCAGGGCATTGCCGTGACATGTTTTTGCGCGCCGCGCAAATATATTATGATTTTCTTTTATTCTTCGCATTTTTTAATTTTAATTTTTTTGTAGGGTCGCACGCGTACCGACAGCGGGCCGCATGCAGCCCGCGGGTTATTATTATTATTTATTTATTAATCATAAACAAAGTTTATAAAAACCTTTACATAAGAACTATGCCCCGCAAAACCGCTTTCACGGTTTGTCTGCGGGAACAGAACAAACAATTTTACAAAAAAGGTTTATTAGTGCGGACACTTAATTTTCACTTCTTGCACTTACTCGTATATAGTAACCTATGATATTATCTTATCTTATATTAATCAAATGACTTATATCTAATAAAACACTTACCCACTTATTTGCTTTCCCTCAACAATCTGCAAACCACTTTCCTAAGAACTTAGTTTACAAACTCCCGAAAAAAACTGCTTAAATAATTTGGCTAATTTACCTTTTATTTTCTGACTTCTTATATCAGTGGGCAATTGGTTGAGAAGGTATGGTACTCTTTTATCAAGCGGTTGTGCATCGCTGATCTAAGGGTTAACGTTATCATGCTAATTTTTATGTTTGGAAAATTGGCACAGTCACAATGATTGTAGAGCCTCAATTTTTGATTTCTTTCTCTTTTATTGCACTTACTATGTATAAGACCTGAAAGAAAGGTTGGCATTTAAAATGACAAATAATCGGTCTCTTCCTTCCGGTAGTACCTTTAACTCTAAATTCCACGAAGCAAGGAAGTGTTACCAATAAACACAATTAATACCTTTGCTAGTCACATCACGATCGGTCGAAAAGGTCAACGCTGTAAGGTGTCCCGCATGCTTTATTGTAGGTGTATTAGGATCTGCGAAGTTAATGTACTTTGTTCACCAATCACGTAGTCGGTGTCATGATTGTGGGAACATATTGATATCATTAAACCCGTGTGAATCGCCACTACCGCGTTCTTTATCACTGTAATGCAATTGTTTAGGTCAGTTATGGCGAAATTAAATTTACGTAGTTAATAATCTCCTCAGTTCAACAAACTGTTTGTTATACAAGGTGTTTTGTTTGATATCCCATAACTCTCATGATTCTTTGATATGGTCTCATTCATACCCTATGAATGAGACCATATGAAATAATCAAAAGCCATATGAATTATTTTTCATTTATCATTTATTTTTGTTTTTATTTTTCATACAAAATAATTCGACAAAGTCACGATTATTAATAATAATGTATAAATAATAAAAATAATATTAATAAATAAATGATTTTATTCTATTTATTTATTTCATTATTGTAAAACACTCTTACGTGAAATATTACAGCGTCGCATTTTCTTGGCTTTAAATATGAATGATTGCTTTGAATGAAAATTAATTGCTCGTATTTATCAATGAAACTTAGATACCAACACACACCGAGTCTGTAGTATTATGATATATTCAAAACTATGCATTTTTGGACCACATATTCTAGGACTTTATGTATTATTTTTACTTATAGAATATAACCCCAGAGTTATGGGATATCAAAAAAAAAAGTTGTATAGATCGAGTTTACAATGGCTGAAACTGACGTATTTTTGAATTCCATGTTATATTAAGCGTAAAGTAACGTTTAAGAGTGTCACGTGTACTTGCAGCCGATATTCTTCCAAACAATAGGGGAGTTCATTAAGAAAATCAACTGGAGGGAACTAATGCAGATTAATGTGTAATTGTATGTCAATCTTAAGAAATTAGTCACTGTTGATTAATAATCAGCGGCCCAAGGGAAAACGTAATTGCTCAGGGTTTTCTCTCAAGGGGCGTCACGTCCGAGGCTGTTGATCACTCTGCAGATTGGAACGAAGTATGTACATAAAGATCCTTCCGTCTTTATCTTGATAGGTTTATGGGCCTGATTTATTAAATATAAAACAACTTAGTAACGTGTAGTTATTAACTAACTGCAGTATTACAGTTCTAAATAACGAATGTTACGAAAACCGGAGCGGAAATTGGGCAAGCTCAGCTAGCCGTTGATTATAATCGAGCCTCTAGTCCTGCGTCTGTGATGCCATTTACGCATTTATTAGCTTAACTGAAGATCAATATTTTAGTTAAACATCCGTTGTCCGATATGGGAGGATTGGAGGAAATGCTTTTTCTTTACATACGTTTGTTAAGGACGACGGTAAATACGACACGGACGTTAGGTAAACAGTTGATATCTTGGTTCCACTTGTTTGCTCCTCAATCCGAAGTTCTACCTTCGTGGTCAGTGCAGCCGCAACTGGGTAGTGATGTATCGAGACTGTCTAGTGTCTAGTAGGGTTGCAATTCTCTTTTTTTATATAAAGAGCAACTACGCAGCGCAAGTCGCTTTTTATTGCGTCAAAAGATAAATAAACATGTATAAAAACGTATGGTAAAAATTTATTAGTAGGTATAAATCGTTTCCATAAATTTTCATGAATACTGGATGTAATAACTAAAATCTCGGAGACTAAATTGACACATGCAAATGTCAAACTTCAAATTGAAAAAACGAACAACAATCATTTGAAATGTCAAATTAGTCTCTGGGATTAAAAAAACGAACTATAGATTATTTTATTGCACTAATTCCTTAGGAATTAAAGATTGTCTTTAGATCCCTAGGCTTTGCAAAATGAAGATAGCATTGTTACAAAATGGCTATAACGAAACCATATGGTCAGGACAGATGATTAATTTAGTGTCTAGATAATGTTCTTGTACTTATAATTTAGTAGGCTTTTTGTAAATTTATTGCTCTTTATCACGAATATTAGTTACATATTTCCAGATTTTGCAGACGTGCTGTTACTCATTGTGTTATTCTTATTAATTAATTTTGGTTCCTCCTTTCGTCATTGTAAGTTTTTTTTTTAGGTCTTTTGACAGTACAAATACAAAATACAAATATTTTATTGGAACGAAAACCTGTTACAATTTTTGTGTAGGTACGTTAATACTGCGTTAGTTTAGTACCAGTTAGTAGTCTCCCCAGGTCTGCCCAGGAGTGAAAGGAAACAGAGTTCCATAACAACCATTTTGGTCATTCTTAGTAGAAACTAGACATAAACATTTCATTATAATAAAACTAGAACTAGCCTAGACTATTAATAATAGTTGTGGCAGTATAAGTGGCTGTGTGAGTGAGTGAGTGTGTGTGAGGGAGGGTGTGGAGGTGCGTGCGTTTGTATGAGGCTCTGTTTCCTCATAAGTCAGGTTTTGGAGCCATTTTTCAATTTTCAATTACACTCTCGTAATGAGAGCGGATAGAATACACACACAAATTACAGAGTCTGCATTTCAAATTGTATTTCCTTGATCATTCTGTTTTGAATCAAGCTGATATCACGACGGCTCTGAAACAATCTGTCAATACTTCTTCGACATTGCACCTTGTTGCATGTAACGCAAGTGTATTAGTCACAAATTAGCATAATAATTTAGAAACATGGTGCAATATAATGAATTATGATATTTAATCTACAACATCACCTTGACCGAAGGGCTATAGCATTCATTAGAGATCATAAAATGGACTATTATCCCTTTATTAATAAAGAACATAAATCATTCCTTCATGTCCAGACAACTTGTAGGAATGAGGAATCAAGTTACTAACGAAGACATCAATACCTACATCTCTAGATTGCGTTGTAATGTATGCATTTAATACAGAACAGAACTATATTGTTCCTTAGGAATATCCTTCATCCCATAAATGGGAATACCGTGAGGCAGAGTAACGATAGACGCATACAGAATGTATTTGAGAGCTGCGATTGCGCGGATCACTGACCGACGTCACTCAAGGCGGAACCGATGGTTGGTCGCGCTTGCCAAGCCTAGGCTAGGGCATACCCTAGCCTAGGCCTGGCAAGCGCTTGGCAAGCGCTTGACCTATGGGTTATCACCTATATTCGGTCACTCACCCACCAACTTCGCCAAATGACGTCTAATCGAGCTGATTAAAATTACTAATAACGAATTATTGTCTGTAGAAGTTTTACGAGTTATCGTTTCGTGTTGACATAATAAGCTAAATATATGAAGATCCGTTTATCAAGCCACTTCAATAGTTCAATATGAAGAACCTTCAAGGAAAATTTACTTCTATTCTTAGAACCATTGGGTTACTTATCCAACGTTATGTTAATGGGTAAGAAGAAGAATTTCTTGCGGTGGTGTTGCGGTTACTATCAATACTGATGCCGTAGGTCAGATGTCAATTATTCCGCGAATGTTCAGAAACTAGGAAAATAGAGGTTTTATGGGATATTTTTGTACCAAAAGAGTTTTTGTTAAAGGCTCTAAATTTCGAAGAAATACCCGATGAAGTGAAGAAGAAGAAGTGCGTATCGGACCACGCATAAAGAAGGGTTCCGTAGTTGGGAAGTTGGTATGAATTTATCCCAAAAACAAACTTAACATTGTAGACAAACATGCTCTCCCATACATCGATATAATTATGCCACAATCAATTCTTCAATTGCAAATTTACGTTGGTCGGCTATTACTCGTTACTTTTAAAGCTCACTTAGCTGGGATAGTTTTCCTTTTAATTTCATTATATGTACTACTGCCATGAATTTTTTTCACATCTCCATAAACAACCATTTAGCTGACAGGGGGGGGGGACACTTGACTCTAACAAAAATTAGCACTTTAATGCTTATTATTACACAAGCGGATCCTTGAGTCGAAAAGTGGACAGACCCCCAATATTTTGGTTTTTATATACGATACCCCACACCATGGGTAGATGAGAAAAAAATATCATCCCCACATTACGTGCAAGGGTACACCCCTTGCACGTAATGTGGGTATATTTTTAGATTTCCCAAAAAAAAATTTTTTTGCAAAATTTTATTTTAGCAATTTGTGATTAATATGTTATTATCGCCGACAAAGTGCTAAAATAAAATCTTGAAAAATAATTATAGTTTTCTAGTACGAAGCGTCTCTGAACTACAGCGGGGAGAGACAGACTGACAGACGGACATGGGGAAACTATAAGGGTTCCCTGTTTTCTACAGAACCCTAAAAAGGAGCCATAAGAATTTATCGATTTCACTCTTTTCAGAAGTCCAGTTCAGCTGTTATTCACATACTTATCTCCTATTCCAACTTGTCCACAGACAATGGGCCTGACGCCAGCGTTCTCCAAGCGCCTGCTGACCTTCATCCAGGATGCCATGCCTCTCCGGCTGAAGGAGGTGCACTTCGTGAAGCAGCCCATGATCTTCAACGTCGTATGGAATATGTTCAAGCCCTTCATCAGGGAGAAGCTTAAGAACAGGGTAAGTAGCATAGGCATGCGATCATGTTTTAATTAAATTGTGAACGGATTAAGAGGATGCTGCCGTTCTGTAAACGGTTGGAGGATCATTCATATTATGTTGCCCTCATCCATCTATTAGATTGGTATCATAAATTGTAATGAAACACATAGAAGGCCATACTGCCGTTCATTTCTTGACAGTAACTACCTTCTCTCGTCCAACAAAGAAGTGTGAGAAAGTGTCGCTCCCAACAAAGACGAACTTAGTTCAGATGACACAAGATTTCTTCGGTGATGAAATGTTTTGAGCTTTATGAGCTGCGCCCCGCGGTTTCACCGGCGTAAAACTCGATCCCGTCGGAATATAGGGATAAAAATTGTTCTATATCCTAATCCAGGTTATGGTCTACCCATCTGCCAAATTTCATTCAAATCCGCTCAGCCATTTTAGCGTGAAAGCGTAACAAAACTCACTTACGCATTTATAATATTATTTAGGATTTGGATGAATATTTTTACACAAATATACTAAATTAAAACATACGGAAATTAAAACAAAGAAATTTCAAGTTCATTTAAAGTATAAGTCGTAATTTAATCACTTTGCTACTTAATATTGACGATGGGATTTCTTTGAGTGGTTCCTCAAAGCTGTCATTGAACCCAAGTTTGGTAAAGTACACACGATTGGTCTTCGCGACATTGGATCGTTAAGGACACTCATTGCTCCTACATATTATTTAAATTGCACTTGAGTATGTGTTATTAAATACCTAATTAACAGGATCGTCATTGTTGCTATCAGCAATAAAATTTACATTCAAATTGTTTGCAGTTGTGCTGCCTTTTCCTTGCCTTGCATTAGAAGCTTGCGCGATGGTACACTTGACTAATTTTGCGTAAAGCCGTTTGTAACGTAAATTACAAGATTTTCATTGCCGTCAGACTTGGATCGCTTAGCGCCATCTAGTTTAAATAGGCGGAAACTTCTCCCCAGTAGAGTCGATTGCATACCAATCAAGGAACATATTTACTTGAATGCCAATCTATTAGTATTGTTTCTTATTGGGACTGCTGATTGTTACTAGGCGTTATGTCATAATCATATTAAAAGACTTATTTGTTGTCTTACATTGCAATTGCTAAGGGCCATTGGCTACAGAATTTCTACACAAGTACTTCATTTTGAATGTTGCTGACCAGCAACCTATTGTTGATTTTCCACCCAATTTCAGTGTTCATAGCTTTTATACATGGTATCCTCCTTTCCAGATTTTCTTCCACGGCTCCAAGATGTCGTCCCTCCACAAGCACATGGCGGCGACGAACCTGCCGTCGGATTATGGCGGTGAGCTGCCCGCCATCGACTACTCGGGCGCCGAGTGGTACCCCGTCATCACCGACGTCTTGCCGCACATCAACAACTGGAACACCTACGGATTCGCCAAGAAAGCGTAGGCATTAGCCACATCCTGTAGACACGTAGACTCGTGACTGTCATCCCTGGTTAGAGGCGAAGATTTCAGATCAGTTTTTAGTACAACATATTTATGACCTTATTTTATCTGATTTGAGATGTTCAATGTTATTTTCCTTTTCTATTGTCACGAAATAATCTTTTAATCAATTTCCCAAATGCATTTCGTCTTCTTCTTTATCAAATAAAAGACATTTCTAGTAAATCGCCTTTGGCAGATCACACCTGTTTATACTATTCTCAATGTAATTTAGTTTAAGACTTAAACAAAGTGAAGTACGTGTTCGAATAGCCGTTGTTCTTAAGTTGTGGCTTAGAGTGGTGATTAGGTAATCGTTAGATAATGCCATGTGCTCGGGCACCAGTAGTAATACTTGAGCTCTTCCATAATCAGGGTTCTTTAATATGTAAGTATAGATATTACCAAATTTAGAATTAAAATGAAGAAATTCAAAGAAGACGGTAGTTGTAGGGTGAGTGAATGAATAACAAATATTATGTGATAAATATTGACAAGTAATGTAAGGTTATAATTTTAAGATATTTTGTTAACTCAACGACACAGGCTAGATAGCTTCGGTTGAGCAATCAATAGGATGTTTCATCTATGCAGGTTTTAGGTAATTTTTATATATGACTGTGAAACGACTGGTTGGTTCATGTTGTATTTAGAATAATTGTTTGTATGTGGTACATAAGGAAGGTTTATTTCCATGGGGATGTGAGTGAATTTCATGACATGTTGGTAGGGACACTTTGTATCGATGGCAAAGTTTTATTTATTTAGTTATAGAAGAAGAATATGTTCCCGTTGATTGTGCACTACTCGCACGTCGATGAGGCTGTGACGGTGTTGACGTACGGTGCCAGTTCCGAACCTTCACCAAATGTACATAGTATATCTCATCATTTACTGTACATTTGATAATATTTTAAGAAATTGATTGATCGTTGCTATGTAAAACATGACGCATTCTTTGATGATTTATTAATTTCAAAATCAATTTGCCATTTTTAGGGATATGTAATTTTTGCAAATTAACAAAAGTGTTGTATAGAACTGTTAATGCAACGCATAGCATTTCGTCGCATTTAATATCCGCCTGATTGCGAATGATTTTTGCCTGCAAATTCTATACTTAGTTCAAATGCGAAATGCCTATTCTCGTGTGATTCAATTATTACGTATCCTTTGTTGTCCTAGAGGTGCAAATTCACGAGCCTCTAAGAATTGTTGATATCTTTATATGTAATACTTTTGAGCATTCAATGAGTTACTATAGTAATAAGTTTGAGTTTTATTGCGATATTTCGGAATGTCTTCGAGGAAAATGAGACATTAGTGCGTATGTCTGTAACGTCTACATGGTTTCTCATGTAATGTCTAGTGTGCCTTTAGTAGACGCATTCCAAACATTATTTTTGTATTGTTTTTATAGGTTTGTAATACTTTTATTGTACGAAAGATGATAATACCTGATTTGCTCAATATACATACATATTATGTTTGATACGAAGTGCATCCAATTCCTTATGCGTTTCGTTTACGTATTTAATAAATAAAATTCTAAAATTATTCTTTGTAGTTTGCTTTTTCTTAAATTTGTCGAATTCAGAATTTCTAACCTTACATTCCTTTCCTTCAGAACACGATACAGTTCCTGTAATTTTCATCGATGTAAGGTAATCCGACTGTATATATTATCCTAAATAATATTATAAATTCGAAACTGAGTTTTTTGTTACGCTTTCAAGCTAAAACGGCTGACCAGATTCGGATGAAATTTGGCACATGGGTAGACCATGACCTGGATTAGAACATAGGATTTTTATCCCGATATTACCACGGAATCGAGACTTATGTGGGAGAAACCGCGCGGCGCAGCTAGTAATATTATAAATGCGAAAGCTTGTATGTTTGGATGTTTGTTACTCAACACGCAAAAATGCATGAATGGACTTGGATGAAAGGCGAACGGCAGGCTTGTATGAGACTTTCATACAGCTAATAAAATTTCATGTTTTGGGATATTTTTTTGTTTTAATTGGTAGATAATACGATAGACAAGCCTTTTTTAAATTCTTGGATTTTTAGAACTTGGGACGTAAAAGTTATAACCAGTTTTATTTTTTAAGGTTAAGTACTAGTTTACCAATGTAGATTGTTACTTAGAGGCACATAAACATTGTTTTGGTAATAAAGTATATGTTCTAGATTGCTTGTCGCTATTTTTGTAGTGTTTTACTTACTATCAAGTAGGTAAATTGAGATGAGGATCGTACCTACTCAGCGAAGTGCATTAGGAGATACCTATGTCCAGCAGCTGACTGCAACAGTTTGATAATGATGAAGTCCTGATGGGGTTTTGAGTGTAGGTAAATAAAACAATACAGTTAATAGTTTTTTTTAAGTACATTTATTTTATTTATAATTAATTAATTCGTAAATTACTTCATCTAAGAAGGGGGCAGGTCGGTTAATACCCTCATGGCGAGCATAGCTTAAATACCAACATACCTGCGTTTAGTTTACGACTAAATTACGTGTAGTTATTAAAATCCTTTTTTAAATATTATTAATTAATCCGAACTTCTAAAAATAGTACACCTACATGAAAATAAATGGCTTACTTGCCTTAATATGTGGTACAAATTCTATAACAAAACAACAAAAAAAGTAAGCTGTACAAAATCTGCCGTTCACCTTTGGCACACAGTTAGTTTATAACCACATAGGATATTTTTTCCCGGTAGAACGTTCCCGTGGGCTGAAGCAACATCGATACGGGCGCAGCCGCGGGCAGAAGCTATATATTATAATTTAGACCTTCTTTCAACTTTTTACCATTCTTAATGGTTTACATAGGGCAATACATACTCGTGTAGACACGTTTAAAAATATTTTGCCGTTGTTTAAAGTACCCACCAAATACCTAATATCTTCAAAGAATTTCCTGGTAGCCTGGTAGCCTACAGACCCTACATAAATTTACTGAGTATAATAGGTAGATATTACTTATACTAGTAAATTGATGTAGGGTAGTCTATACTACCGAGAGAGAGGTAGATATCTAAATATATAGTTCGAAACCCGAAATCCGCATAACGCAAAAAAAAACCGGCCAAGTGCGTGTCGGACGCACAATGATTTCGTAGTTGGGATGAATATTATTTATCCCAAGAACAAACTTAACATTGTAGTTGAAAAGCATGATCTCCCATACAATCCAACTGCAAATGTAAGTTTGTATGCACAATATTGAGAGATTTACCAAGTATATTAACACCATAGACTTTTTATAGGGTTTCCTGTAATCTCTACTTTTGTAAAGAACTATTTTCTGTTTTTTTTTTTCTTAATTTTAGGGTCAGTAGTTTCGGAGATAAGGGTCCCGTGAATAGTCAAATTTTCATCTATTTTCTTAAATAACTTTAAAATTGTTTATTTTAAAATGATAAATAATTATATTTGAGACCCTCCTTTCATTTGATATGTACACAGTACAGTTTGGAAAACTTTTTTAGAATTTTCTAATTTGGCTCCCAGAAGTAACCCACATAATTATTAAAAAATAATTTGTTTTAGAGATGGGTGGTATATACCATAAGTGTTTCATAAGCCTGCATGAAGTATGAAGGAAAGTTAATTTAGGTACTCAAAAATATTACAAAAATGTTTATTTGAACTTATTGTTAATAACGACCAAACGTTCAAATATTTAACCCGAGCTCAGTATCACCAACATAGTTACCTAATAAAATAAATACTTTCAATACGCTGTATTTTCAACAGGCGTTGCTGCTGCGGCTGCAGAGAACCTCAAGCGGCGTAAGTATAACAACCTAGTTGGTAATTATATTTTCGAGCCGTTTGGGTTGAAACCCTTGGGCAGTTGGGCCGTGGGGTCCGAGTGCTCATGGCCTTTTTAAGGAAATCTCCAGACGGCTGGTTGACACTTGTGACCCAAGTGCTGGCTTTTACCTTGGCCAGAGGTTAAGCATACAACGTGGCAATGCCGCCAATCTCTAGGGTATATTACCAATCGACAGCGATGTGGATGATTTTTTCGACGCCCTATTTTAGTTTGTGTATGTAGTTTTAGTTACTTTTATTAATTGATTAGATATATTTGTTTTTTTGTTATGTAAAAATCTTTTCTATTATCTATTATCTATTGTATTAAAATACATTGTGAAATAATTTTGTTTCAATACCAGCATTCCAATACCTAAACTGAACTCGGTGCTTGGCTCTATTCGTGCCGGTGTGACTGATCCTTGAGCGAAATAGTACGTTAGTGGTAGTTTTAAGGTTAGTTATTACAAGAATATTAAATTTGTATAAAATCAAGCGCTTCTCGCCATCAAACGAATAGGTTTGGCGAGTAAATATGTAGTGAAAAAAAAAATGGTATCATCAACACATGGATACCAAAATAAATACGTAGTTTCAACACCATTCCAATACCTATTTAAAGCGAACTCGGTGCTCGGTATCACCAATACATAGTTATTAAAATAAATAGTTTCAAAACCTGGTATTGGTAATAATACCAATAAATAGTTTCGGTATTACGTATTCGCGTATCGACCCATGTCTAATTTGTTTACAATACACGTCCGTGTGTGAGTTACAGAAATTCATATGTATTGTACCAAATTTCACCTTAATCGGTCCAGTAGATTCGGAGCAAATCGGCTGTGACAGACGGACAGACAGACAGACAGACACACGAGTGACCCTAAAAGGGTTCCGTTTTTTAGGGTTCCGTAGTAAACAAGGAACCCTTATAGTTTCGCCATGTCCGTCTGTCTGTCTATCTGTCCCCGCTGTAGCTGAGAGACTCTTAGTACTCGTACTAGAAAGCTGTAATTTGGCATAGGTATACATATTAATCACGCCGACAAAGTGCTAGAATAAAATCTTCAAAAAAAATTTTTTTAGGGATATTTTTTTGTTTAAAAATATCATCCCCACATTACGTGCAAGGGATACCTCCCTTGGCGCGGGCTTGCGGACGGTGAGCAATGGGTAGCTTGCCGTCCGAAAAGGACCGGCCCGGGTCGAATGCGCGTTGTGTTCCACGCGCGCCTCAAAGAGATGTCAGCACAAGTGTAGGGGTCCACTAGGGCCGATGCCTGCCGGGGTCGCGTAGAAGTTCGAAAGGGTTACCGAGGCCCCAGGCAACACAGGCAAAGGAAGGAATAAGGATGGGTTTTAGTCAGTAAGAGTCTGACACACCCTCCCGCTCCGCCCACAGCGGGAGAAGTTATTTGATAATTTCCCACCCAAAAAAAAAAGTGTTCCCCTCCCCCCTGCCTGCCAGGTAAATGGTTGTTTAGTTGTGAAAAAAATCATGGCAACAGTACATGTAATGAAATTAAAAGGAAAACTATCACAGGTAGGTAGGCTTTACATGTTAGCGAGCAATAGTCGACCAACTTAAATTTGCAGTTGGAGAATTGACCGTGGCATATACCTATCGATGTATGGGAGAACATGTTTTGCAACTACAATGTTAAGTTTGTTTTTGGGATACATGCATACCAACTTCCCAACTACGGAACCCTTCATTGTGCGTGGTCCGACACGCACTTGGCCGGTTTTTTCTTTTTTAGGCACGGAACCATAAAAAAACAAAATATACAGGGCGCAGAGATTTTGTCTGTAGATAATTTTAACGTCATAAAGTAAAAGTGTATCTCTGGTTGAAAGACACGACTTCATAGATAAACATGCTAAACAGCTGGAGTCGTGCGGACACAGCTCATTTTCCACTACAAAGTCATTCAAATGTCGTAACTTTCATAATAAAGATTACTGCTAATTATACAGTGGACGCTATACGCTAGTTCAATGCTATTTTAAATTTTTACATAACGATAGGGTACATGAGATAAACACCACGGAAACCAGCATCCGTTGCGATTATCTTCTGTGTAACACAGTAGTTGATTGTTTTGGCAATTTTTTATAAATAAATAAACATTTATTTCAGAATCTCTTCCATATATTTAATAACAATGTAAACTTATAAACTAGTGTTAGTAACATTTATTCTAACCTGAGGGAGTCACGCCGATCCTGTGAAATGCCTACTTGACTGCGTGCAGTCGTATCCACCACCCCAAGATCGGAGAGTCCCACCACTCCCATCTATCAGCCAACGTTCTAAGAATGGTGTTGGGGCTGGCGCGAACACGGCCTAGCAGAGATGCACGTCTCTGGCGCATGGTGGCCGAAACACTAGGTCCGCGTCGGCAAACATGGCGGACGCGCTACAAAAACGCGGCAGCCCCATCAACACCCGGAACGTGTTGTTATATTGTGTGCGCAGGCCACTATTTTAAACATAGATTGTCAATAGCACAATCGTTTGCAAAAGTAAGAGTTGAGAGTCGATTAAGGAGAACAGTGTTGCAAAGTAATCGCAAGGCAGTCATTAGAAGCACTTGATAAGTCGTTTGGGGTCGAAACACTCGGGTCATGGGGCCCGAGTGCGCGTCTCCTTTTTAAGGAAATTTCTCGCCGATTGATCGACACTTCACTTGACCCAGGGCCTCAAGTCTGCTATTACAATAGTGTCAGAATGGTCTGTTCCGATCCTCATTAATGACGCCATTATATTAGTAGATTACCAAACTTGTCAAAATCAACAATTATAAAATCAATGATAGACCATTCTGACACTATTGTAATAGCAGACTTGAGGCCCAGAGGCCTGGCTCGTTCTTTGGCCAAAGAATTAGCATTGCCATTCAACGTGGCAATGCTGTCAGTCACAGCGATGCGGACGAATACTTTGACGCCTAAGTGTCTTTTTGTTTTTTGTATTCATATGTATATATAGTAAGTAATTCAATTTAGTGTCTACCTAGTGTAAATAGTTAGAAGCAAATTAAATAAAATAAATCTTGATAAGGCCACACTTAGAAGTCGATATAAAGCAACTCGTCAACTATTGTGTAATAGAGCTAGAAAATATACGTAGACTTTAAATACCATACGTTTTATCCACTATGGTGAATAGGTAGCCCGCGTCCTAACCGAAAGCGACCGTTGCGCGAGTACGCGATCTATGCAATCGTTTCTATTAACAGCAATCTTTAAATCATAGTATAAATAATGTACGTAGTCTAACAGAATAAAGAGAAAATTCACCACTTGACAATGATAATTATAAAGAAAAATATCGAACAAGAAAATATAACAAGTGTAAGTAAAAACATAACCCTCTTTTATGGGGCAGACGATCGATCAGGTAAAATGATCAAAACGGTTTTTGAACTGAAAATTTAGCCTAATTGAAGAGAGATTACTAGAAAGCTTAAGGTACATCAGATGGTAAATCTTAGTCATGGAATAGATTGCAATCGGTTTTTAGGTTCGCGACCACTAATTACGTTAACAACATGAATATTATCTATGAAAAGATGAACATAAGTTAGCCAGATATAAACAGGCCTAGTTTTAAAACAAATTGTGTTAAAAATTTGTACTGATAACTTTAATAATTGAGTGTGTAATAGTGTAAAATAAGTCGATCCTTACAAACTGCGTCCTCAAAGCGTAAAACGGCTCTATTGCACCGTAGGTGACACTACGATTAGCAAACCTGGATAGGCGCAGCCCACCTGGCGTAGCCCACCTGGATAGCATCACTGGTAACGCACTAAAACGTACTCTTTCGTCGCGAACTCCAAGCTCTGCGGCTTGTAAAAAGAACCAGAGGCACGAGCTTGGTGGATATTCCGACATCCGAAAGAAAAGGCCGGAAGCGGCCTTTTCAATTGGTTCCATTTGCAGTCTTACATCGTCGGCATCAGGTTTTGCAGAACTCAACAATAAAATCCATGGAATCCATTCGACCCTAGCATACAGTTGCGTGACTGGAGATAATTTATTATGAAGTCATTACAAACCCAGATTTGTTGCTTGGCGAAAGTGGTAAAAAATTGCCCTCAGTTTTTTTATTAATAAATTGCCGAATCTATGAAGTATGATGAATCCCGAGGGACTGTTCTAGGACCCATCGCTTTTATAAATACTATTCAATTTCAAGTTTGACGTGGGCTTATAAATTAGTTTTTGTCGGAGTTAACCGTTTTAGTAACAATTTATTTACATAACCAAATTACAAGATGATTATTAACATTAACTAAATTAAATTAAATTAAAACTAAGTTAAGCCTAAAAAAGCCCATTTCCTCGCTGAATTACAATGCTGATGCGTTGCGCGAGAAAGCCGCCAGCTTTTCAGTAACCAGTTACATCAACTAGACGTTTCGCGATTTCCGCAAGTAACTTATGCACACTGGGAAGCCACGGACCGAGGGTCCAAAGGGCACAAAGTTGTACTCTCTGCCAAGGCCTCCATATTTAGTAACAATAGTTTGGTATTGTGTGCTACGGAAGAGCATCTTTCCACGTTGGCGTCTAAGCATATGACCGAGCTAACATGAATAAACCTTGTAAAATTAAGGATTAAGTAAAAGTAGGTACTTAAGTATGTATCTGTTTCTAGTTATTATTTTTCACACAATTACACACTCCTGTCGTAATTATTATCATGTGATGTGTATCGACAAACAAGCCAAAAGATGCTATCTATTTTAGAACAGGCGTTTAGTTAATAGCGGTACAGTCCTCAATAGGATAATACGTTCATGGCCTCCTCCTCCGTGTGATACAATACGTACATGCCTTTCACATCCTGTTCATCGTAGTACAGGTACAGAAATTCACTTGCACATAAATATCTGATAATTTCTTCATGTAATCAATATAATCAAATACATATGTATAAGCTTTGATTAGTAATGCAAAGGAATGCAGTATACCTATAAAATAAAATTGAACTTCTCATACAAACATAAGTCACGTGACCATCCACGATTTTCAATTTTAAGATTTCCACCTTTGTTCCTTGGGGACAGTTGTCCAGATTTCTGCACCTGATTACCTCCTAAAATATCTGCACTCCTTTTAAACTTGTCCTGTATAAAAAGAAACAGAATGTGCTCGATCAGAATTTCGTTGACAAGTGGAAGCCTACTTGTCACACTCACGGCGTGCTGTTATAATGTATGTATATGTTCTGTGTCTCTCTGTGTATATCTGTTTTTGTTTTTTTATTTATAAGAATTACCACAGTTTTTATGTGCACGTGTTTATGTGACAAATAAATCTACCTATTTTCTTTCTTTCTTTCTTTCTTTCTATCCTGAATTCATGGAAAAGCGATCAACGTTTTATGAGAATTTGTGTTTTACTATTGTTTCCATGTCAACAGCGGGATGTGGGTATAAGAGAAACATCTCCAGTAAACAGGAAATATAAGAAATAATAAAATTATATTCTATTCAGAGCACGTATTTACATAGTACAATTTATTATGTTTTAAATGCTATATAGTGCATTGAGAATAGGCATTTGTGTACAAGCTGAATGCAATTTGAGCACAAGTGAACGGCGCCGCCACCATGGCGTGGTGGTGGGATACCGTTAAGATGGGTTTACAATGGCCTCTCCAATAAGCACAATATCGCGGCAGCCGGTGCGCGGACGCTCGTGCTTACCTCTATAAAGTACTCGTATATACAACTTTTAATCATCGATTCAAACGCTTCGGGAACTTAGACGCGAGCGTTACCACCACAAAGTTTTTTTTTTGTTGCGCTCATGTGTCATCATTACTCATACAAAACCATAAGCACTGATAACTAATTATTTTAATCTCTCGAGCGTATAACATTGTAACAACTGTGTCGAGTGTCCGACTGACGACATTCTGCTGACTCGCATTATAAGCCAGACGTGGATGATCTGCTCACATCAACAACAGTGCAAAGTTAGCGATTTTTAAGAAGATTGATTGATTCAGCTACAGTGAAAATTAATAAAAATAAAAATGGAAATACAGTTCGCATCTGATGGTGTACCGTTTGTGACATGGGGCGGTAATAAAATAATGCTGGAGCTTAACCCAATAGACGACGAAGTGAGTAAGGAAAAAGCGGTGAAAGAATTGAGAGAAACTCCGGAAGTGGTCGAGCAGGCTTTGATAGACTTACGTCAACTTTTAAAAAGTAAGTCAACAAAATTAGTTAATAATGATTTAATGAATATAATATAATTATGCTTTATTTACATTTATAAAATTCATTATTTAGTTTAGGGAAGTACACAGTACTCTTTGTCCGTAGATATAATTATCACGTTGATTACTTTTTTATCATTTTTTGGTGGGCTATCAGTTTTCAAATACAATGTTAAGTTTGTTCTTCGGAATCCTTCATTGTGCGTGGTTCGACATTCACATGGCCGGGTTTCTGAAATAATTTGTGGACAATTGGTTTCTTTATTCTGATTATATTATTTACTTGAGATACTGAGAGGTTTATGTCTGGTTGTATTAAATAACTTTCTGCAACTATTTAGAAATAAATCAACACACGTCTTGCATGCTAAAACTAAGTAGGTTATAAGAACGTTAATAAAAGTGTCTATCGACATTTTTTATTGGTGTTTATGTGTTCCTACCTACTGTCTAATGGATTTTAGAATATCGTATTTATTAGTGACTCCAGCTATTGCCCGCGACTTTACCCGCGTGGTCGTTGGAAATTATCCCTCGGGAACGTATATTATGTCCTAACCTAGATCATGGTCTACCTATGTGCCAAATTTCATCCAAATCAGTTCAGCCGTTTTAGCGTGAAAGCGTAACAACCAAACAAACTCACTTTTGCATTTATAATATTAGTTAGGATTAATTTTATCTTAGATAATTGTTTAAAACAGTAAGCATAATCAGTCCATAATGTTCCCACTGCTGGGACACAGGCCTCCTCTCTTCAAGAGGGAGTGGGCCGTATTCTACCACGCGGGCCCAGTGCAGTGTTGGTAGATGTTACATGTCTTCGAATTTTTGGTTCTAGGACTGCCGGTTTCCTCACGATTTTTTCCTTCACCGTTTTGAGAGCAGTGGTGATGAAATAATTTACACAAAGTAAAGCGTCTGGGTTCGAACCCACGAACTACAACTTGTAAGTCGGGGCCGTTACCACTGGGTCACCACTGCTCTCATACAGTTAATAAGTTTATATCTAAGGTAGGTATAAAAAAACTTAATGCAGAAATACGAAATACTAAAATGTGAGTCATTGAAAGTGAAGCAAGAGTTGGCATAATAGCAAAGTGCACGCATGTATGAAGGGAAAGTTAGTGTTAAAATGAGATTTTAATGCTTTTCCTTTCACATCTCAAACAGAAATGTTATAAAAAATAAACGAAAGAACGTTCGTACGTTCTCTAAACGTTATGCGCGAAGTCAAGACAGAAAGTTGGAAAAATACTACTCTATCAATGTTATACTCCGCACCTTTAGAGACAAACCGTTACTAAACGATTTTTTTTTTATGAATTGAGTTACTAATGCCATCTTTCATAAAATTACGTTTTAAGAAAGATATGGCACTGGATTACTTTAGTTATGTTGTTTGTTTTGGTGTTTTGTTTTGTTAAAGTAAAGCAAGTCAAAATTAACAGTTCACCTACATA
This sequence comes from Atethmia centrago, assembly GCA_905333075.3. Lineage (NCBI taxonomy): Eukaryota > Metazoa > Arthropoda > Insecta > Lepidoptera > Noctuidae > Atethmia > Atethmia centrago. Next base: position 8,701,178 of record HG995375.1, read on the forward strand.
ACATTATTGTATCGTACCATTAAAGACAAACCGTTACTAAACGATTTTTTTATGAATTGAGTTACTAATGCCATCTTTCATAAAATTACGTTTTAAGAAAGATATGGCACTGGATTACTTTAGTTATGTTGTTTGTTTTGGTGTTTTGTTTTGTTAAAGTAAAAAACACCAAAACAAACAACATAACTGAAGTAAAAGACTTCATCAGAAAACAAGGCAAAGCGGTAATGAAATGAAATGAAATGATTTTATTTTCTGTAAGTAGGTTTGTACAAACACTTTTACACGTCGATCATATTTAGAAAAAATCTAGATGAGCTCGGCGTTTCCTATCTGACTACTCTGAGAAGAAAGGCCGAAACAAACTCAGAGGTCACAGTCTCTTTTAAAGTCCAGACATAATCTTGGTCAGATCATGTGAAGACCATGTAGTTTGGTGTCTGAAATGGTCTTTTGAGGAAAGAACCACACAGAATGAGTGGACCTATCCTGTCAGAATAGAATAGAAAAGAATAGAATACTCTTTATTATGTACACCATAAAAATTACAGATACAAATGTTGAAATTTTACAAGGGTGACACAATGGGCGGTCTTATCGCTAAAAGCGATCTTTTACAGACAACCTTTGGATGGATTAAAGGGGGAGGAGAGACAATACTGCAGGTAGTCAGTGGTGTACCAGTTACATATACAATAAATACTTATAATACATAAAGCATATACTATACATAACATATATCATACATACATACATACATACATATATATATATATATATATATATATGTCATAAACATGAAACAAGATCAAGAACTATATAACTATAAGTCAGTGCACACATTTGTCAGTAATCGTGCAGCTCAACTCAGAACTTAAGGAGCTCAACGATTCGACCGATTCGACGAACAATACCAAAGAAAGGACATTTGTGTAGGCCGCTTAAATGACTCAAACTGCTAGACCAAGATTAAAACTAAATGAAAAAAAAAAAAAAAACAATGACCTACATAGGTAGATTGTTTTCCGTTTATTCATCATACACATGTGTATTTTAACATTTTCCATATAACATTTAATAATACTATTTCGTTTATTTAATTTTTATCCATATATAAAACACATTTTTAAATATTTCTTAAAAAAGATATAAAAAATAGTGGTCTGCCCGTGCCGGGAGCAGGGTCCAAGTTACCGGTACTTAGGGCTCCCGAGACAAGAACCTCCTCACGATGCGAGCCGTATCGAGGAGTACTGCCTTCTGAATTAGGCCTTTTTCCACCCGCCTAACGAGAGCCTCGAGAGATGTTGGTCGAGGCTTTCGGCCATCAGGCCATTGGCCGATACGACAATAATTATACATATTATTATCGTTCTTGCTTTGTAAAATGTTGTCTACATTAGATAAAACATTGTCTGCTGTAGATAAACACATAATTTTTCATCAACCGGATTACGTACTAATCATTGTCTGATGCATTTAATAATGATTTTTGTTAATTACCAATGACAATAACAAGGAGCCTGCATGTATTGTAAAGGAACTAATTGTTTATCCCTAAGTAAGTACCTATAAGTAACAATAAAACAATGTTAATATTATTTAATGATAATAATACGAACCGGTAAAGTTAAAATCAACAGAATTAATTTACAATAAATACCTCTCTAGTATGATCATCATCATCTGCCTGCCTTTTCCCAACTATGTTGGGGTCGGTCCTACAGTCAGTCTTCCAGTCTACCCGGATGCAACAGAATACCAGTATTTTACATGGAGCGACTGCCTATCTAACCTCCACAACCCAGTTACTGGGTAATCCAATACCCCTTGGTAAGACTGCCTGTCAGACGTTCGAGATTCTGTCGACCCGTAACGACTGTCAAAGATCCAAGAATGACAGCCGGGACCAACGGATTAACGTGCTTTTCGAGGCACGGAGAGGTCGTGGTATTAAAGATGGTCATACATCTACGGACTAACCACAGCAAGCGTAGCTTAACCTGATCGATCGACGGCTGTTATTACTTAGCCACAAGCCCCTCTCTAGTATGATATGATAGACGTTATAAAGATGTAATGGCTGTAGACGAAAAATGTATCCTTTATAACACATCAGTATAGCTATCCACAACCATTTACCAGGGTTCCGAGTCGACTGCCGGGGTCGCGGGAATGTCCGAAAGGGATACCGTGGCCTCTGGTAACGCACAGGCAACGGAAGGAACACGGGTGGGTTTTAGTCAGTAAGAGTCTGACACGCCCTCCCGCCCATGCACAGAGCGGGAGAAGTTATTTGTTAATTTCCCAAACAAAAAAAAATGGGTTTCGAGTCGAAAATGATACATTTTCGGTTACCTGATTTGCCTAGTCCCCGTCGGAAGATCGTCTATTTGGTTTAATAAACATTTTAGGGTTTCGGATTTATTTTTTATTTTTTATTTCCATAACATTGATTGTTGTGGACAGAATATTAATTCAGAGTTGTTACAGTTTTAATGGGACCATGTCAGTTAGTTTAAATAGTTTTTACTTTTATTATATTTAATATAGATTCTTTTATATTTTCTGAATGTGAGAACGTTGTTGGCTAACTAGACTGTATATTTGTAGACCATTTATTTTTGTTAAATACCATGCCTATTAATTTGAAAACGTTATGAACAAACCTCCAATAATAAATAAAGATAAAAAAAAAAATGAAAACGTTGTAAAAGCCAATTATTTTTAAAACTTTAACCGTGGAGTTTCTCGCCGGCTCTTCTCCATAGGAAACGACCAATTGGAACCCTTGCACCTACCTTCTGACATTTCACAAGTGCCCATGTAGGTTTATGTGAAATAAAATAATAACCAAATTACAAGATGATTATTAACATTAACTAAATTAAATTAAAACTAAGTTAAGCTTAAAAAAGGCCCTCGGGGCATTGTACCGAGGATGCTGGCGGCATTTCCTCGCTGAATTGCAATGCTGATGCGTTGCGCGAGAAAGCCGCCAGCTTTTCGGTCACCAGTTACATCAACTAGACGTTTCGCGATTTCCGCAAATAACTTATGCGCACTGGGACCATAATATAAAATAATTGGATTTGATTTGTTAGATTCGGATTCGGACGAATGGTTGTGAATAGCTATGCAGGTCGGGAAATACTTCGGTTTTCAACAAACCATATTTAATCAAGTAGAAACTCAAAATAACTAAATTCTGGGTCACTACCCACCGGTACACCTAAAACCGACATTTTCAAGAACTCGACGCTAGTTTACAAAAATTGAAAGTACTTTGCACATTATTTTAGGAACACTGTTTTATAATTAACACTGAAATACATTGCTCAGTTCTTTGTAGTGAAATAAGCGAACCGTTTGGGTTGAAGGAGCAGGATTTCTCTTTGTTGTTAATAGTCTCTCATAATTCACAATGAGTTTTAAGCCGAGTATCATTTTAGAAAATTACTTAAATACACTGGCCTTCAAAACTTAGTGTAGGTACACACTTTTAAAATTGCAATAACTTTTAAAGTACACAAGACATATTTTCGAAATAAAAAGGATTACAAAAATATATTTTTCTTAATATAAAAACTTTATAGTCGATGGCCTTCTTTAAAACAAACTTTATAAACAAAAACACGTGCTGTCTAACTTTTGATTTTTTTGTTTCTGTCTTTAACCCGCAACGAAAAAGGGGGGTGTTATAAGTTTGAAGTGTGAATCTGTGTGTCTGTCTGAGGCATCAAAGCTCCTGAACGGCTGAATCGATTTTGATTATTTTTTGTTCGTTTGAAAGGTGTCTTAATCGAGAGTGTTCTGAACTATGTTTCAAGAAAATCTGCTCAGCCGTTTGAAGAACATAACTAATTTTCTAGTTGATTAAGAGATATAAACAACTTCCACAGGTCTGATCTATATGAAATCTGAAATCCTGTCGATGGGACAGGTTCTCAATGATATTACAAATGTATCATAACCTTGACCTGATGCGCATGCATCACCAATACAACAGGATACCTTGTGTTTGGGCATATGATGCATTTTGACGACAACATGCTAATATAAGCTAAGCGGTTAGAGTCATAATAATCCACAGGCTTTAAATGATATTGATATTCAACAATCGATAAAATTCGGCCGCATTTTCGGTTGTTTACTAGTTAGTAATATATATAATAAGTTTAAAAAACAGGCAATAAAATAAAATTAATCATTTAAAAAACCAAGGGTTTTGTTCACTGATGAGTCTCGATTCTCACTATTGATCACTTCCGATGGAAGGCGAAAAGTGTACAGGCGACCGCTTGGTGAAAAACTTGCTGTAAAACGTTTTTTTTTTGTCAAAACTCTTCTATAGTTTAGGAGAAATTGCAATTTTAAAAGTGTGGCATTAAGTTTTGAAGGCCAGTGTAGTTGTTAGTTTGCAATTTGTAAAAACGCTTTGCAAAACTGAGAAGAAAGGTTTTAGAGCGTGCCAGCGTGTTTCTAGCGAGGCGATCTGTGAATATGCTCTTCGCGGGTAAGCGAGCTGACCCACGTTTCCACAATATTATACACTCGCTTGTCTCGCTCTCTTGTATTCTCACGTCAATCGCTCTCGTAAACGCAACGCAAAGGCGGCGAAAACGTTGCGCACACGTGGCGAGCTCGTTATGCACACGCAGCATTGAACAATCGCCTCGCTGATACCTCTCTCGCAAATCGCTAGTGTGATAAGGCGCTTTATGTGTCATGTTATATCAAGCGTAAGGCCGCGTTCACACCAAAGAGTATCGGCCGCCGACTGTGAGCGTCTAGTAAATGAATGTATAATGTACAAAATGTATGGAAACTTCATTCAGCCGCCGACTGACTGTCTTTTGTTTTCCATACATTTTCACAGTTGGTGACTGACTCTACATTTGGTGTTTAGGCGACCTAAGCTTTAACACAGCGTAGACGCCGATGTAGCTCTGTCGCATGTCGTATATATCGCGTAGTACAGCCGTAGGCACCGCCGTAGACGCCACCGTAGCACTGCCGAAGACGACGCGTAGCACCGCCGTAGACGCCACTGGAGCACTGCGTAGACGACGCGTATCAACCCGGTAGACGTCTCCGTGGCACCGCCATGGACGCCGCCGTAGACGACGGATATTGTGTTTTTATGGGCCTTAGTTGCCTGAAATAAAGGATATTATTATTATAGCACCGCCGTATACGTCATTATTAAATTAGAATAACTTCATTTCTGATCTTATCATTCAAATAAACTCCTAGCATAGCCCGCACCATAGCGCGCTGAGTGACCTTGAACTTGTGGACCAGCCCGACTGTCAGTGTCCACGTTTCGGCACCACAACGGGCAGAACGCACTGGTTGAAGACCTTAGTCTTCAAACACTGCGGGATTGGCGACAAAACTTGACAAAGTTTTCCAAACGCTCCCCAACCCAACCGGATCCTTCTGTCGGCTTCTTTCTCAAAGTTGTGCCTACCGAGCTGGATAACTTGCCTGTAGACGTACTCCTTCACAACTTCGAGAAGAGACCCTTCGGTGTGGATTGAATTCGGCAAGACGTGCGAATTGTAGATGACTTTCGTCTTGCTTACATTCTTTTTCTCATGCCGAGGCTAACCCGCCAAATTCATGTCGAGGCCAAGTACTATAGGTAATATCCTGTGTCTGATGATGGAGTCGGAAGATGGCAATAGGAACTCCTCAACCAAACAAGATAGCATCATCGTGTTTGGACTCATTGGTTATGTATTGACAAGTGCTATTACACTAGTCGGTGTCTAGTGTCTGATGATGGAGCCTTAAGGTGGTTACGGGCACTCCTCAACCAAACAAGACAGCCCTGTTTTGTTTCAGCCATTTAGATTGCAAAAAAAGCATTTCAATTTGTTTAAATACCTGTTTTATCACCTTCACTTGTAACCTTACAAGTGAAGGTGATAGAACAGATATTTAAACAAATTGTAATGCTTTTTTGTAACCTTACAAGTGAAGGTGATAGAACAGATATTTAAACAAATTGTAATGCTTTTTTTTTTGGGTGGGAAATTATCAAATAACTTCTCCCGCTCTGGGCGGAGCGGGAGGGTGTGTCAGACTCTTACTGGCTAAAACCCACCCGTGTTTCTTCTGTTGCCTGTGTTGCCAGGGGCCTCGGTAACCCTTTCGGACTTTCCCGCGACCCCGGCAGGCAATAATTCTAAAGCTTAAAAGTACAGAATAAAAGATAAGTAACAATCTTATTAAAAACAAGCCTATAATGAACTAAAAAAAAGTACTAAATAAAAGTTACGTAAAACGAGAACATTTTTTTTATTTAATCGTTTTTAGTTCATTAAAATCTTTTTTTATTTGATTTTTTTAGTTTTGCTTTTTACTTATATTTTTTTTATATACTTGTACATATTATTTATTTTATATTATTTTATTTTTTATTGAAAGGAACAGCAAACAGTTACATTATAAGAACTTACAACTAATTTAACATAAACAATTTTAGTAATAATAAAACCCACAACGCTGTCCACAGGTAGACATACATATAAAAAAAGAGTGTAACATTGTGTTGTGTATGGATTATAACTATTATTATAAGACTGTCAGCTTATAAAGGGTGTTTTTTTAGAGGTTTGGTTTTTAAAAAGAAAAAAAATACGTAAAAGCTCTTTTTAAAAAAAAAACAACCGACTTCCAAAAACACAACAAAGTGAAAAGTAGCTTTAATTTCGGAAGTCGGTGTCTTTGGATTTGTATTTTAGTTTTTTTGCCACCGACTTCCGAAATTAAAGTTATTTTTCACTTTGTAGTGTTTTTTGGAAGTCGGTTGTTTTTTTTTGTAAAAAGTTTTTATTTTTCGTTTTTTAGTGGATCAGTTTATAATTTATCTAAGATACAATAGCCTAATGTCAACTGCTCATCACCTTTTACAAAATATTGATTTTCTTGATGCAGGGACGTTAATTGTTGAGGAGTTCTCCTGGTAACAACCAGGAGAACTGCCACTCACCATTTGCATTGTGAAGAGCATAAATGGCTTAGCAACCATATTAAAGTACCTATTCGAATCGCAACTCGTTAATTAAATACTTCTTATTAAGTAGTTCCGGTGGACATCTGTGGTCTTCATCATCAATTCCTCTCCACCAAATGGTGCTGATGAAGGAGAGAGACAGAGAGTACAACTTTGTGTCCTTTGGCGCCGAAACCCTCGGTCCGTGGGGTCCCAGTGCGCATAAGTTATTTGCGGAAATCGGAAATGTTGATGTAACTGGTGACCGAAAAGCTGGCGGCTTTCTCGCGCAACGCATCAGCATTGCAATTCAGCGAGGAAATGCCGCCAGCATCCTCGGTACAATGCCCCGAGGGTCTTTTTAAGGCTTAACTTAGTTTTAATTTAATTTAGTTAATGTTAATAATTATCTTGTAATTTTTAATGGTGCTTTCCGAGAGCAAATGCACAAGTTACTATAAAATACGTAACTCGTTATAGGTGTGCCTTTAAAATTTGTGGATTTCCCTCGATTTCCATGGGATCTCCTCATCAGATTATGACTTGGTGACAATGGGACCACCTCGGGAGCATACCCTTTCAAACAAAAAGAATTTTTAAAATCGGTCCACAATTGACGGAGAAATCGGAGAACATAGATAAAAAAAATAAAAATAAACAAATAAACATGTCGAATTGATAACCTCCTCCTTTTGGAAGTCGGTTAAAAATAAGTTTAATTGCCATGGTATTGGTTTTGCTTAAAAGATATTCTTATGCCATTAGTGCTTAAACATGATTTCGTTCATATGGTCGCCTCGGCTGGCCAATGTAGAGCGCTATAGAGGCATGTTTGCCGACTTCTTTGTTCCTCGGTTGAATGGTATTGATGTGGCAGAGCATTGGTTTCAACAAGATGGTCCAACATGCCACACAGCGCGCGATAAGTTTATTGCGGGAAACATTTGATGAGCGCATAGTTTCGCTTAATGGACCTGTGAACTGGCCTTCACGATCGTGTGATCTCACACCTATGGATTACTTTCTTTGAGGATATGTGAATGTGTGTGTGTCTACGCAGATAAACCACAGACGTTGGAACACTTGGAAGTCAACATTCGCCTCGTTATTGCTGAAATATGCTCGATAAAGTGTTCGAAAATTGGACTCCCCAATTACGCTTCATTCGAGCCAGCCGTGGCGCCCATATGCTCGACATCATGTTTAAGCACTAATGGCATAAGAATATTTTTTAAACAAAGCAAATACCATGGCAATGAAATTTATTTTTGAACGTGTGTTATTTCATTTTAAAAACCAAACCTCTAAAAAAAACACGCATTATATTACGTAATCAATATCTTAGAAATTTAAATAAAATTTATCTAAATTATACTATTTTATCAGATTGTATTTTTATTCTGGTTACCTAATAAAAGGAATGTCAAAGTGAATTTTGATGCGATCTTTTGTTTACCTTCTGTTGTCTATCTGATTGACGTTTTAAATAATTGATTTAGTCACTACTTATGTTTCCGAATATATATTTGAGTTCCCAAGCTTGCTTTACATAATAGGTGGTATCAGTTTATAAGAAATATGCAGACTCATTCAGAGGCATGACTGGCATTAGATGCCTATACTTAATTATTTTTTGTCCGATTTAAACAGGTAATTTGGCAGATATATTATTACAAACAAAACATTAAACGAGACTGTGTCTTCAGCTGTTTACAGAAACCGAGGCGTTTAAAAAAACCTGACAAATAATGATAATGTGTTAGTATCAAGTTGACTGTTGCCCTCATAAATAAAAACCTCATGTCTTTAACATCTAATTGCCTCCATGTACTGCAATGTATCCTAATAGTAATTGATATGTATGTAGTTAAAGGCTCCAGTGTTTCCGTCGGCCTTGGTCGTCAATCATTTTTATTGTTACAAATTCATAAAAAAAGAAACAAGGTTGATCTAATTTAGAATCTGCACACAAATTATGTTTAGATTTGAGAACAAAAAGGATTGTTTATAATTTAGTTTTCTCCTTTTACACGTAAATAACTGATATAGCAGATAGTTGAATGCGATGTTCAGCAATCGAATCAATATTGACTACTTTGCTGGTCATTCACACCGATCCATTTGCGTAGGATCTGTGACATTATCATTACTTTTTATGTATTCAAATTTGGTCACGTTACTCTTAATAAACATTGCTTAGATCCCTGCAATTCGGGGGATAGACCAATTTGTCATTTTTAGTGACTGTCTGTCAAACAAATAGCTGTCAACAAGTTATTGGGACGCATGCTTTGGCTTTTTCATACAAATAGCTATCCGTAGTAAGCGATAGACCCTCCCATCAATAGATAGCGTGGGCCGGTAAGATTCCATAATCCCTGATAGATTATTAAAACGTTGAAACCATAGATATAGATAGGTTTTTCTATCTCCAGTATGCCAAAATTGGTGATAGATAGGTTATTGGGTTCGGCCGTTGGTCTTATCTCAATGATTTCCATTATTCATTAAAGATAAGAAAAGTTAAAAGTAAATCTTTGGACTAATTAGTCCATAGCGGCAGTCTTCAGGACATACTGGCAGCCAAAACTCGAACAAATCCCTCCGTATCAAAAAGTCCGAAAAGCAAAACGACACATAATCAAAACGACACTTTAGCAAAATGTCCTATTAGTAAATCGTCCTACGAGCAGGTCCTATTAGCAAAACGTAAAGTACAATAATGCTGAAAAATCACTATAGGTTTTTATCGGCTCATTACACTCAAAAAGATTCTGGGCATTCATTTTAGCCATTGTTTACCGTCGGCCCGACGACCGCGGTATCGCAGGACTCAACTGCTTGGGGCCCATAGGACATTTATCTAGAAATGGATGATGTATTCTTTCCTAAGCAGCAAATACAATGTCAAATCATAAAATAATGATATGAATCAGTGTCGGTACGAAACATGGCTTGTATCTAGCATTTCTTGTAATGGATGAACGACTGCGATTCAAGTCAACGCGTAACATGTACCTAACTTGAATCGCCATATCATTGAAAAGGACTGGTTTGTACGCGATTTCTAATTATCGCACGTTACTTCACAGTGGTCTCGGAAAGTTATTTGCATCGATCAGACATGCTTCAGTGAAGAGAAATAAAATAACGTTAATGAATAGAAGGCACTGTATGTATTCATTAAAGCGACTCTTGATTAATCGTAATTAATCTTATCTTACTAGATAAGATTAATTAGCGTTTAGATGTATAATTATGTATGTTTTAATATAGGTATTATCTTGTTGTTGTGTGATTGATTATTATTAGCATTTTAACCATAATATATTTACCTATTTTAGGTTATCTCAACTTAAAATCTTTTGTTACAAACAAAAACATCAGCTATCAGCTATGTATGTTATGTGGATTTGTTAAATCTTCCTCCAACCTTTGTTATTTTCGCGGGAAAGTACGAAAGGGTTACCAAGGCCCCTGGCAACACAGGCAATGGAAGGAACACGGGTGGGTTTAGTCAGTAAGAGTCTGACACACCCTCCCGCTCCGCTCAGAGCGGGAGAAGTTATTTGATAACTTGCAGTCCTAAAAAAAAACTTTTGTTATTTTGACTTTATGATTTTTTGTCAAAATACTGCGTAAAATAACCATTAGGTACTTAAGTGTATTTATTAACGTTTTATTATCCCTGTACACACTTGTACACTTGTTGTGTTTTTCGCAAATATTTAAAATATAATAAACCGCACGTTTTACCCGCAAAGGTTAATTTACTCATAACGTATGCGTTTTTTGCTGCGTTTACACAATACATAGTAAGCGATTTAAGGCAGGTCTTTTTGTTCTAATGTGCTGAGTATACTAGCTCGAGTTGCGGGTTAGAACACGAGCAGCAAGTTGACTTGCTAACTTGCTAGCTCAAAGTTGCTCTTAAATTTGTTGTAGATTCGGCGCTCTATAACACCAAACTGGACAATATTGGTCGACATGTTCACCCGAGATGTTTCACTGTAACATTTTTATTGATTTATCAGGAGTTTAGGGAGGATTTTCAAGCTAATAATATTGATACAGTGAGAGCAGTGCTGGCCCAGTGGTAACTGTTGCGACTTACGAGAGGTCGTAGGTTCGAACCCTGACAGGCGTTATGTACATTATTTAATCGCGCCTTATTTCGCGCAGTATTTCATTTCATTTGTGTACATTATTCATCACCTGCTCTCAAAACGGTGAAGGAAAACATCTTGAGGAAACCGGCATGTCCTAGAACCAAAAATTCGAAGACATGTGACATCTACAAACCCGCACTGGGCCATAATCTACATGGCCCACTGACCCTAACCGAGAGGAGGCCTGTGTCCCAGCAGTGGGAGCATTATAGGCTAATATTGATACGATAATATTATCACTTTTCAGAGGAACCATCCCTTTACGTTCCCATCGAGAAGGATGATTACCTTCTGAAGTTCCTCAGGCCATGCAAATTCTATCCCGAAAGTGCTTTTAAAAAGGTTTGTATTCACTACACTACATAATGTACATTTTATGAAACGTTTTTGTGAATAGTAGGTTTATATACTTATAAGTATAGTATAATACCTTAAAGACTCCTGCATACTGAGGCGACATCGCGGGAGCGACAGGCAGCAAAATGCCTGTCGCGCCCGCGATATCGCCCAGTTTGTAAGAGCCTTAATAAAACACTTAACACGTTGGTAGACAGAATTGTGATGACAGCTATGTTTGAATAACATTTTAATACTACGAGTATTACTATTCTTCGTAATGTATATTTAGACGTCATTTGTTTGAATAGGTCATGGTAATATGTCCAATTACATAGAAGTTTATTGTGAACTGCTGTAGGTAGTTGTATGTGATGAATGCAGCAGCACTCAAGGTAGGTAGGTATTTTGGATCGAATTTCTAACTGTTATTGCCGACAAAAAAGGGCGAAAGATGCTAAGCAATTTGAGGTGACTCTTTGTTAAGAGTCTACAATACCTCAAATTGCTTAGCATGATCCGTCGTTATATCGAAGACACTGCAAATTTCATTTTGAAATAAATATATGGTAAAGTTGAGGATTAATACTATGATTGACAAAAACACGATGCCAAAAAAAAATCAAAGACAAAGTTACCTCCACCCGCTATTATTAAAAAAAATACTTCAAATTAGTTCATGAAACTTTGCATATTAACAGATACTATGTGTTTTTTTATTACTACATATTATTTTAACCATAAAACGAAATTACCCAAATTATCGGCGCCTTGGAGCCTTCTCCCTGGCGCCCTGTCTCGCTTGCTCGCGTAACCGCGAGCATTAGTGTGCGAGCGAGATAAATAGTGAGCTGGGGCTGAGGTATTATGGACTCTTAAGGCTTAAAGCACTAGGCAGACCGCACCGCAATGCAACGCTTTGCAAAAATCGCTTCTACATCACTTCCGTACATTGCGTATGCACCATTGTAAAAATGCACACTACATGACTACAGGCAGACCGCACCTCGCTTTTTTGTACATAAATAAATAAATCATAAGTTTTTTTTTGTATAAAGAGAAACACATAAAGCTAGTCATACATTAAACATGATTGTACAAGTGGTGGTCAAAACCAGATTGAACATCTGGCTTCTGAACTAAAAAGATAGTTGTATCTCAAGAGCTAAAGATCCTCATATACATAGATTAGGATAACGGATCCGCAGTGGATCCACAGTGGTTAGCCTGCAAAATTCATATTTTCTTACATTTTTTGCAATTTGCAGGTCTGTGTCAGGTTATAATCAATAAAATCTTTAATACATCTCTCTATCTATTTACAGAATTGTAATCAATAAAATCATTAATACATTTCTCTAACTCAGATTTGTCCCATTAGATCTTTTCCATAAGAGATTTGTTCTTAGGGAACAAATCTAATTACGAGAGATGTATGTATTAATGATTTTAATGATTATAATTCTGTAAAGACATATTTGTTATGGTTGTGAATCATATTTTGATCATGACATGCAAATTACACACACTATAGCTGCGGATCAAGTTTAAATGCAACGCTTTGCAGTCCGCTGCGACTGTAATGTGCGCTTAGCTTTAGACGTTTTTCTACATATTCTACTACCTATTCAAAACTTGTGTTGCTATTGAAAATAATGTATTTTTTGTTCATATTTTAGATACAAGCATACTACAAGTTCAGGATAGCACACGCGGACTACTGTCGCGATCTGCTGCCGTCAGCCATTCGGGCGCCATTCGAACATTCCATTGTTTCCATCTTAGCGCCTCGGGATCAGCATGGACGCCGCATTATTTTAATTGAATCTGGAGGTTGGTATTCATTACATCTTTAAAGGCTCCCGCAGACAGGCGCGAAGCGACAGCGCGATACGAAACTAGTAGCACAATTTCTTTGAAAACTTCATGGAAAGTGTCGCGCCCGCGATATCGCGCCAGTCTGCACCTGAACCTTTATTTTGCATTTCGTAAATTTCGGCTCGATATTTAAAATGACATGAGATCGTTGGCTTAACAACCCTAAGTCCTGTTGTCCATCGCCACGCCAATGGAACGTCAACGGGACGTCAACGAGAATGAGATGTTGGCGCCGAAGCAGCCATACGTACATTTACTATGGCCGCATGTCCACCGCACATCAACGGGACGTTCGAATAATCTCGTTTCTGAACGTCGTCAACGTTCAGAAACGAGATTATTATGGCGGTGGCAAATAAAAGATATAAGAATACAAAATATCCTTCGTAACTAGTTTTTGTAGGTACACTTAGTACCTAAATGTAGAGTTTAAACTGTCGGCTCAAGTTTGCGGAGAACCACTCATGATTGCGTCGTTTTGCATGCAATTTCCATACTTGAGTAGGTAATCATATATCTACGTACGTACTTGTCTACGGTTCAGATAAAAAGTCAACATAAAGGGTCCCCGAAACGATCAATTGCGATTGTCAATTTTTACGTGATTGGTACAAATTGATGCGCAAATTGATCGTGTACCAAATGCTATTGAAGCGATTGACAGTATTACTACAGTAATTACAATTGATTGCAATTGATCAATTGCAATTCATCGTTTCGGGGACCCTTTACACAGTATTAGTTAGATATTTTCATAAATAGGTACTTACAGTTATACAGCAAATACATTGTAAAAATAAAACAAAAAAATTGAGTAAATTTGCAAAATCAACGAAATTCTGATTTTAATAAAAACTTGCTTGATTATTATTGCTTGTCATATAAATCTGCATTATGACATCGAGGTCAATTAATATGGTAGGTTCAATGCGTTTGCGCATCTTTAATATGGCATTAACCATTAGACATAAGACGTATTTTAAATACGCTTTGAGAATACTTAATTGATGTTTAGTTCCTTTCAGTTCAATCACAAGTCATTATCTGTTATTGTTTCTAATAACGATGAAATAGCAATTTGTAATTGTGTAACGTTGTATTTTAGGATCGATATTTTATGCGCTTGCAGTGTCAGTGATCTATTAAACTATATCTAGGGCGAGAACGGCGTGTGCGCATAAAATTGATATCTTAGGTTGTATTGATCAAATAGTGCGTGAAGTAAGGCTAAAACTATTTATTTGGGTTTACTTAAAAAATAATAATTCGCTTATAATTAGATACTTATGTGATTATAACTTGTAGATACTATTATATAATTTAATTATATAATTATTTTTATATATATATATGTATATAAATATAATAATTATTATACATATTATATAATTTTATTATATTATATAATAAATTATATATAGTTTTCGTAAAAACAGGTCTACAACATTAGCAGTCTACAAATATATACGTAAAAGAGACTCTAACTATTATTAATAATCACACCGGCAAAGTGCGTGTCGGACCACGCACAATGAAGGGTTCCGTAGTTGGGAAGTTGGGATGAATTTATCCCAAAAACAAAGTTAACATTGTAGTTGAAAAACATGTTCTCCCATACATCGATATATGCCACGGTAAAGCCTACTTAGCTGTAATGTTTTTCCTTTTAATTTCATTACTACTGCCATAAATTTTTTCACATGTCCATAAACAACCATTTAGCTTGGGGCGACGACGACGACGATGACACTTGACTCTAACAAAAATTACCACTTTAATCCTTAATATTACGCAAGCCGATCCTTGAATTGAAAAGTGGTGTTCACAGACCCATAATATTTTTGAACGGCCTATCCAACGATACCCGGGCCTACACCAAGGGGTAGACGAGAAAAAATAACCTTTTTGGAGGACCCTAAAATATTTATTGTTACAGCTTTCTAGTACTAAGCATCTCTGATCTACAGCGGGGACAGACAGACAGACAGACGGACATGGCAAAACTATAAGGGTTCCTTGTTTATTACGGAACCCATAAAGTATGGGTGCAATTTCAAATGTAAACAATGTAAACAATATTTTGTAACTATAATACAATGATTTAAAAGAGCGTCCGTGGAGTTTCTTGCCCGTTCTTCTCCATAGGTACCTACTACGCTTTGGAATGGGCAACTAGCTTCATCTTTCTGACTGACTGACCGAACCCTTGACAATTCAAAAGTGGTTTATTTGAAATAAATGCTTTGAGTTTGAGTTTGAAATACTTACTATTAGTCAAGTTACATGGGATAGGAATGCGAGGAAAAGCTTATGATTGGTTTGCATCATATCTAAAGGGCCTACCCTTTAGATATGATGCAAACAAATCATAAGCCTAGTACCCTAGTACAATTAGTAGAAATTGAATATTTTGATAACAACACAAATTAAATAATTAAAATCAGATCCGACAGTAAAGCAGTTAACGCGTCAGTTCCCCAAGGGCTAGCATAGGCATAGGCTGCCTTTTTTTACTTATCTACATAAATGACCTTCCTAAAATTATAAACGGACCATGTGTCCTATTTGCGGACGATATCTCTCTGCTCACCTCATGCCAGAACGATGTCAATATAAACGCCAAATTAAAGTCTCTTCTTTCTACAGCTGTAAACTGGATGGATAACCATAATCTAGAAATTAACTTCACCAAAACAAAATGAATTACTTTCATACCCATGATAATTCCCACTAAAACTAAATTTCACTTTTAATAATGCAAAACTGGAACAAGTAAATTAATTTTCTCTTCAAGGTTTGTCTATAGATACCAACATAAATTGAAAATCCCATATACAGAAAATAAGAGCAAATCTATCAAAATTTTCATATGCCCTACGCGAAATTAAAAAAATCTACCAACCAGCAAACTGCACTTGTCACTTACTATGCTTAGGCCCAGGCATGGCTCAGCTATGGGGCCATGCTGTGGGGTAACAGTACGGATTCACAAACCATATTAGTTTTTACAAAATAAGTTAATTCGAATAATAATTAACATAGAACAAACAGATAGCTGCAAACCACACTTCCAAAAACACAAATTACTCACACTTCCCTGCTTATATATTTTAGAATTATGTAAATTTGATAGGAAACACCCAGATTTTTACACCACTTGCGAAGAAACATAAACAAGATACACTTTTCGACACAACAACAAAATAAACATACCGCAATCCCGACTCAAAATGCACTCGACCAGCCCTTTAGTTATGTCCATAAAAATCTATAATAAATTGCCAAAAGACATTAGAAATGTAAACAAAACAAATATTTTTATTAATAAATTGAAACAATTTCTGGAACCCAAGTCGTACTATTCAATAAAGGAGTTTTTAGATGACAACTCGATTGCAAAAAAAAAAACATTCTCTCTCATATACACCAAACATTATGAAATATATATAATATAACATGGAATATAGAAAACCAAATATAAATATGAAAATATGAATAAATAATGACATAATTTAATAATAATGAAAATACAGCCTTGGCCAAAAGTATTGAACACCCATGACATCTTTCAGTTTTATGAGGAGTATCAAATAGAAATAAAACAAAACGTTTTATATATGTTTATTTTACTATTTATTAATTGAAAATTAATATTTTGTGGGTCCACCCTTTGCCTTAATTACGGCAGAAATTCTTTTTGGTAAAGAGCTAACAAGATTTTTACAGTCTTCAGCAGTAATCGCGTTCCATTCTAGGCGCAGGTAGCGTTTCAAATTTTTCAAATCTTTTCTGTTGTTAATTGTGTCGCGCCTAACTCTACGCTTTAATAAACCCCATAAATGTTCTATGGGGTTCAGATCTGGCGACTGGGCAGGCCAGCCAAGAAGCTCTGTGTTATTTTCCTGAAACCATGACATAGTGCGGGCAGATTTGTGGCATGGCGCGTTATCCTGCTGGAATTTAACACCATCCATGTTCGTGTCGCCGAAAAGTTTCGTGAATGAAGGCAGCAACGCAGTTTCTAGTATATTTATGTACTTAGTAGAGTCCACCTCACACACGAACAATTCGCCTACTCCAGAATTGGTCATACAACCCCGGACCATTATGCTGCCGCCGCCGTATTTTACGATTGGGATCACACACTCTAGCTTAAATTCTTCGCCCACCTGGCGACGCACAAAGGTCACACCAGGTGTACCAAAAATCTGCAATAAAGAGAAAATATTGAGTTCCGGAAAAAAAAATAACTTCATCTATGCGTTTGGTTTTTAAACCATTTTATATAATTTTATTAGGGCATTAAATTGACTTATTCACCTTAAAGTTTGATTCGTCTGACCACACAACATTTGACCACTCTTCAGCGGTGAAAGTTCGGTGTTTTAAGGCCTATTTATACCGAGCTTTTTTGTTGTTGTCGGAGAGCCATGGCTTCTTCCTAGCTTTACAGCCTTTCCGACCAGCTTCCTGAAGTCTTCTACGAGTAGTTCGAGCAGAAATTGATTTCTTAATTTGTTCTGACAACTCAGCAGCGAGCTCTGAAGATGTTTTTTTCCTATTTCTTAACGACTCTCTCAGTAACTGACGATCCTGACGGTCTGTGGTGATGCGTTTGCGCCCGGTTCTCGGTCTATTTTGATGTGATCCGGTAGCAGAGAATCGCTTAATAGCATATTGCACGGATCGGCGCGAACATTTCGCAGTTTTGGAAATCTCTACTTGTGATTTCCCTTGCCCATGCAGAAGCTGTATCTGCACACGTTTTTCTAAAGAAAGTTCGTTTCGTTTTGGCATATTGCAACGATAACACTTAAAACTTTGAAATAAAATACCAAAGGCGCACTAGATCACTGGATGTGTTCACAACGAGCGATGGTAGCGAACTGATAAATAAATACAAAAATTGTAAAAGACACATTTTATTGCACCCAGGTGTTTTATTGCTAGCTGCGGCGTGGGTCATTGTTTTTAAATCTTTGTAGATGACTGACAAAAGAATATTTCAACAGTAGATTTAGTTTTCTCCCAAACCGTGAAGCGAAATTTGTAAGGTGCTCAATACTTTTGGCCAAGGCTTACTTCTAAGAATTTCATATTAATTACCTACATTATTCTTATGCAATACATAAATTAAAAATAACTATTATATACTATAACTATACACACAAACCTAACCCAATTAAACACATCTAATAATTTATAATAATATTGTATTGCTTGAATTGATACTTAGCCCTCTTCTTCTCTCCTAACGTTGCTGTGCCCGACAGGGTCCATATTGATCTTTTACTTTTTATACCATCTATCTCGTACATATGGAATGCAATAAAGAATTGAGTATTGAGTATTAATATTTACCTCTAGGGTGTTGGAGACATTATATTATTATAAGCATATTCTGTTTTATGTTATTTCAAATGTTGTGATGTATTGCCATAATCTCCGTTTGAATGTATTTATATTGTCACATTTTTATTAGGTACCTACGAGTAGATATGTTCATGCTCAGGAGTGCAGAAACACGTATGTTTATATTGAAACTTTGTTAAGTGTTATATTTCCTTATTTGTCCAAGCTAGCTTAGAGGATCTAGATGTAGGTAAACAGTACAATAAATGAAACAGTACCTACAGTATTTAAACGATATTTGATTATCATAAACCACAAAAACACAACATTTTTAATATTCGTTCCACGTCGCACAGCAAACTGTTTCAAAAAGGTATTAATTTTTTGCCATAAAAATCTACTATTTCTATTTACTATATTATTTTACTATTATTCAAATTATATTGTAGAATATTGTGGACTCAAGCCTAAAGTATAGTAAACAGAAAAAAAAAATGTTGTTACCTGTTTAAAGTTACATTTAATGATTTTTTTTCATAATATCAAATAATGAATCAACTTGCCTTGGCCTTGAAACTGTTCTGTTCATATTTACAGAATAGGAAAATGTTTGTTGAAGTCGACAAAATTCATAATGGCTACAAAAAATTTCATAGATCAGGAATGGTAAAGTTGACCACGGGTGTCCCGCAGGGATCTATACTTGGACCTATTTTATTTCTTATATTTATAAATGACTTGATTAATTATATAAGCTCAATTTTACCTGACATTGAAATAGTTATTTTTGCGGATGACACAAATGCTTTAGTAGCAGAAAATGATGTAACTAAATTGACTAATTTAATAAACGTTGCATTAAAAGCCTTGTGTGGTTTACTATTAATAAATTATTGATAAATACTTCAAAGACTAAGATTATGTTATTTAGAACGAGAGCCCGTAACAAGGACAATTTAGATATAGTTTTGAATAATGAGAGAATTGAGCTCGTAAATGAAGTAAAATTCTTAGGTATTCATATAGATGAACGGCTAAATTGGAAACCGGAATTGAAGGCGATTGATGCGTCGGTATCATCCGCATGTTACGCTCTGAGAGCTCTAAGAAATGAAATTAGTATAGAACAACTGAAAATGGTATATTTTGCGTTGGTTGAATTAAAAATTAGATATAGTGTACTTCTTTGGGGAAATAGCTATGACTATAATAGTAAAAGAGCCTTCGTGTTACAAATACGCGCAATCCGGACCATGGTACGAATATCTCAAAGAGAGAGTTGTCGTCAGCATTTTACAAATCTGGGTATTCTTACAGTACCGAGCATTTATGTCTTAGTACTTTTGAGCAACATGGCCAAATACATTCATGATTATGAGACAACAGAAGAAATACGAATAGAGGAAGGTACACGTAGAAAGGATATTAAATATAATATTATCCATCCAAACTACAATATTGTGGAACACAGTCCACGATACCAATCGATCAAGTTATTTAATAAGTTGCCTATGGACATTAAAGCCACTATCTACGCGAGTACTTTTAAAACCCAACTTAAGGGTTTCCTGTTGAATAGGTGTCTATATTCTGTAGATGAATTATAAATGTCTTTTTAATTTTTATTTGATTGATTTTATTTGAATTTAGAATTGTTTATGATGATTTTAATTTTGTATTGTAGTTATTTGATTATTGACATTTGTATACTATTGACATTGGTACTTATATATTATTGAATTGATTATTAATTTGATTATTATTGTTTAGATTTTGCTATGATTATGATCGACTAGTATTGATTATTTTATGTTTTTATTATTAATTATTAGCGATGTATACGTTTTTGTCTTATTGCATGGTAAATGTTTATTTTAATTTAATTTATTTTGTAAATTCAGATACAAGTTTCTTGTTATTGAATAAATGACTATGACTATGACTATTAACAGCCAGGCTTACAGTAATACAGTAAGACGATGAAGGACCTGAGACTCGTCCTCGACATCCGGTGGAACTTCGTGGAGCATTTCCGACGTTTGGCTCTCAAACTGGAGCGGGCAGGGGCTGCCTTGAAGCGGCTCCTGCCCAACCTATGTGGTCCAAACGCCTCCTGCCGGAGGCTCTACGCGGGGGTCGTGCGGTCCATGGCCCTTTACGGGGCTTTAATGTGTCGTTCTCGTATGCACTTTGACCGAGGCCTAATGGATGATCTTTAATTAGTCGCTAGTTAGAATTCTGTCATTGTCCCACGAACCTATTGCAACAGATGGCTCAATGAATAATTCTCTATATACGAGTACATTCTGTTGCGAAGAAAATACTTGATTGTGAGGCATTTTCTTTAAGTGCTTATCACATGGGTTGAGGAAGATTTTGATCATGGATTAGGAGTTCGCCTCTAAATTCAAGACCAGTTTATTTGCTTTGGTTGCCAAACCTTTTTGATGCTGTTTACAGGTTCAAATTAAATTAGCTAAGTTAATCGAAAATCTGCAGACGTGATGGGTATCGATGAAACATGATAAAACAAAAAAAAATTAACCAGATGATGTTTTTTTTTGAGGTCATCAACTAGTACTACAGTGTGATCACTTAAAATATCAGTTTAAAAATCTTTTTTTTTGTGTAAACGTCACAGACGTAATGGGTATCGATATGTCAACACGATAAAATAGATTTTATCAACTCACACTTCAAGTAACAACACTATCCTGCCGGAGGCTATACGCGGGGGTCGTGCGGTCCATGGCCCTTTACGGGGCTCCTGAGTGAGCGCGTTCCCTGGCGCTACAGCCAGCCCGCCGGTTTGATCGCGGCCCAAAGGGTCAAGGCCATCCGGCTGGTCCGGGGATACCGCACGGTCTCCTGTGAGGCAGCGAGCCTCTTGGCCGGATTGCCGCCATGGGATCTGGAGGCAAAAGTCCTCGCGCACGTATGGGAGTGACGCGAGGAGGCGAAACGCCGGGGCGTAACTCCGCTGCCGCGAGATATCGCGGCACAGCGGACGGAGCTCCAGCGGGATCTCATGGCGACATGGAGAGTACCTACGGTTGTCGCAACCCAGTGCTGGGCACGCCACGATTGCGGCGATAAGTCCCCTCTTTGAGCAGTGGCTAGAGAGGTGCCACGGCGTCCTCACCTTCCGTTTGACACAGGTCCTCATCGGACACGGCAGCTTCGGGAGGTTCCTGTGTCGGATAAGGCAGAAGGAAACGCCTGGGTGTCACCACTGTGTGGATCGCCCGGAGGACACGGTGGAGCATACGGTGGAGGTCTGCCCGGCTTGGGCAGAGCACCGCCGTGTCCTCGTGGAGGCGATCGGCGGCAGAGATCTCTCGCGTCCGGCCCTGGTTCAGGCCATGGTACGGAGCGAGAGGGCATGGGCAGCCGTCACCTCCTTCTGCGAAGCAGTAATGCTCGTGAAGGAAGAGGCGGGACAGTTGAGGGAAAGGCAAATTTCGCGCCCTCTCGTCCTCTCGCCCCTAGCCGCCGCAGGAGACGCCCTGGGCGTCGGGAATCCCGGGTGGATTTTCGGCCACCGTAGGCGCGTGGTTGCGGACGGTGAGTTACCCATTGCTCACCGTCCGCAAGCACGCGCGTAAGGACCAGGCCCGGGTTGACGGCGCGTTGTATTCCACGCGCGCCTCAAAGAATGTAAAAAAAGATGTCGTCAGCACAAGTGTAGGGGTCCAATAGGGCCGATGCCTGCCGTCTAGTCTACAATCACAAATTAGCATCAATTATCCCCATTTATACGTAAGATTAGCATTTTTCCATTTAACAAATATCTTCGATGTCAAATCAACTTCAATTATTATAATATAAAATAATAATAATTATTAGAGGTAAGACAAATTAGAAATAGTAATATTTTATTTTTGGACACATAAATCACAGATGTATCCATCTGGCGAATCCCACCCAGAACATATAGCATGAGCCCACATTCCGCAGATGGTGCAGCGATACCACAACTCGTTATTTTTTCTTCGCAAATAATATTTTTTTTATAATTAGTTTTAGCTGATTGAAGGTCTTCTTCGGTCCAAGCCGCTTTGGCGGTGGTCCTTTGACGATTTCTTGGCATATCTACAACAATAAAAAATAAGCCACTAAGGGGTAATGGCGCTAGGATGAGCGGTTTAACCCCAAACGGTCGTTTTGTAATTAATTTGAAATTTAAAAGAATTCATACACAATTGTTGAAAATTGATTGCATTATCACAAAATAGAATGGTTTTATTGTCAGAAAAGTATATTTTATAAATAAGAATCAAAGTTTTGGACGTACCAACAGAAACCACCTAACCAAAAAATAGATCAGCGCGGCCGCAAACGAAGAAACGCACTTCATGGTCACATGACGCGAGCTGACTGTACGTTTGCATCACTGTCTGTTAAAGTAAAAGTGATGCAATTAAAAAGCGTATTTTTATTTCTGTGCAGAAAACAACACGACATAAATTTTATTCTCAGATAACAGAACATAATAATAATAATAAAGTATTTATTTGCAAAAAACATGGTATACATGGTGTTTCAATAATTACAATAAAGAGCTTACATGTTTTGCCATAAGTTAACCTACTCATGTTTTTCTGTTACAACGGACTATAAGGGCCTAATCATACTAGCGGATTCCGAGCATCCTCAAAGCGGAGCGGGCGCGCAACGAACACGCGGCGCATGCGCATCGAATTCGTTGAAGACGCGCAACGAGATCGCCGCGAATGGTAGAGTCGTCGACGCTTTCGTTTTCGTCTTCGCCGTCTTCGAAGTAACAAAACCAACAGCAGTGTCTCCTTATCGGAATCCATTTTGTTACTGAGTGTATTGTATGTCGTTAACTTGCTATAAACACGCGACGAAAACGTTGCGAATTTGCCACGCGTCCGCGACGTCTTCGCAGTGCAGCCGCGGCGTGTTCGCGATGCATTCGCTGTGCGCCCCGCCCCGCAGCCGCTCGCAAACCGCTAGTGTGATAAGGCCCTAAGTATGTAATTATGATCCAAACGTGATATCTAGTAAGACTAGTATGGATACTAGTTATAGTAACACCCATGTTCCTTAATTGACACAACCCTAGCAACGGCAGCCATTTTATGCGACAATATCGAGTTGTAGGTAGGTATGCACCTTTTTTTTGAA
Source organism: Atethmia centrago (assembly GCA_905333075.3). Classification (NCBI taxonomy): domain Eukaryota; kingdom Metazoa; phylum Arthropoda; class Insecta; order Lepidoptera; family Noctuidae; genus Atethmia; species Atethmia centrago. Next base: position 8,725,067 of record HG995375.1, read on the forward strand.
GGTATTTCCAGTCCATATATTATATGTCTATGGCCATTACCCAGTGACCGCTATTCCCACTCGCTACCCTACAAGAAAACCTACAAGAAGTCTACTATGGTGTTAAAATAGCATAGTAAATCTCTCAATATTGTGAGTAAATACTTACATTTGTTGGAATGTTTAGGAGAACATGTTTTTCAACTACAATTTTAAGTATGTTCTTCGCATACAAAACATGGTAGATAACATATTCATTGAACGGAACCCTCAAACACGCGAGTTCAACTAATACTCTTACGGTTTTTTTTTATGACGATCATATCTGCGTAACTTAATAGTGTCCAACGAAACCTCTTTTATTTCTCGAAATTCCTATCCTAAATCCGGTTGTGCTGCTAATTTATTTGATTTGACGTTATTAGCTTAGGACATGTAAAAAACATTTGCACCATCGTTATAAAAAGGCACGTGAGTAGTGGACAAAAGTTCACTACAGTATGACGCAAATTAGACAAAAAAATATCATTTCATTTTGCTTAATTTGGAGTTATTGGTCTTTACATACCATCTTGATCAAAACAACACACGTTTTCGAACGAAAGTTGTGATGGAAACGTGACTGCATACCTACCTAATGCTTATTATATCTTGGTAATTTTCCAGAGAGATGGAACCCACAAGAGGTGTCCCTCAAGGAGGTGTTTCGAGGCATCCAAGTGGGGCTGGAGGGGGCGATGGCAGAGCCCAGGACACAGATCTGTGGCGTCATCAGCGTCTTCGACATGAAGGGACTGTCCTTCAAACATATCATGCAGTTCACACCGTCTTACGCAAAGATGGTGCTTGATTGGATACAGGTAAAAGCGAAAATTGTAAAACAGCTTGTGAATATTAAGTAAACATGGATAGTTATCATAATCACTTCACGTAGCAGATGGCAATCCATCTGCTACGTGCTACGTGATATACGATCGCAGTACGACCTTGACCTGTAACCCCAGCAAGAATAGTTTTGACGTTAGATACTTGTCGTGATCGACGCGACTTCTGTACTATGACTACTGAATCTTGACATTTTGCTTTTGTCTGTTATCTTTTGAGAAGACGAAGGGAATTTTTCCTCATAACTCGTGGTCACATTGCTTTTGCTTTGGAACCGGTCGAAATGAATAGTTTAATAATGGACACCTGCATATTTTATCGGTCCCTAATCTATCTTAAGTAGCTCGATTGTTGGCTATCTGCTTTTAATTCTGTAATCATATTTAAGGACACTCAAAGTTATTTTAATTACAATAGTTGTTAATCAATAGAATTTAAAGAAAAGTACTTTTGGAAAGTTTTGAAAAGGCATCAAACCGGTCTGATGGCTTATTTGGTATTTCCGCATACTTTAATGACCACCAAATGGACTTTGTCTGAAAATTTTTTTTTTTTTTTTTAAATACTGACTAACAATTTCTAGCGTTTGACGGTCTATAAAGTACTAAAGAGATCTAAGAGTATATTTTAATATCTTTTCCAAGAAAGCCACTGATGATAAGTTGAATTGTAGATCTTATGAGCAGAAGCACTATTAATTCGAAACTACACTTACAATGATTATTCTTCAGACTCGTAAAACGGATATTCTTTGTATGCGTTTCATAAAAACCCAACTAATAATTATATCTGCCTAACTCGTCAGGCATTCAGACAGAAACGCAATTTGTTCAATTATTTCTCGCTAGTGGCTACGATGTTGGTCAAAACTTTATAAGGAACTAGCTGCTGCCCGCGGCTTCGCCCGCGTGACATATCCTAAAATAAAAGTACTAAGTTACTCCTACAACATCAGTTATATGCCAGTAAAAGTCCTGTCAAAATCGGTTCAGCCATTACAAACAGACACTTCAATTATATTTATTTGTATGTATGTATAGGTATATATTAATGAAAATAAATAAAATTTCTAAAATAAAAGTACTACGTTACTCCTTATTACATCAGCTATCTGCCAGTGAAAGTCCCGTCAAAATCGGTTCAGCCGTTTCTGAGATTAGCTGGAACAAACAGACAGACAGACAAAAATTGAAAAAAAATATTTTGGTATATGTAACGTGTATACATCCATCATCCATCATCATGCATTTAGTATAAAGCGGTTATTTTAATATTACAAACAGACACTCCAATTTTATTTATCTGTATGATATTGCTGGTCGAACGGAGGGCGATGACCCGTAGTGCGATATATTACGCAATGGAGGCAATTCATGAAGTGGGCTAGCAGACCGCTACCTGCTTGACCGGTCAACTGCATTTCTAGGTCGTGTTGCTATAGATTTTATTCGAGAATTTGGAAAGTTGTTTTGTAGTTCAATTATGAACAGTTAGCTTTTATCTTAGTACTACGATTTTAGCAGGTATGCTGTGCATGGAAGCCCGGTGGTAACTGCCTGAACTTACGAGTTGTAGGTCGTAGGTTCGAACAAGGACAGGCGCTTTATTTGGTGTAAATTATTTCACCGTTTTGAGAGCACTGGTGATGACCAGTGCTCTCAAAACGGTGAAGGATAACATCGTGAGGAAACCAGCATGTCCAAGAACCAAAAATTTGAAGACATGTGACATCTACCAACTGGCACAGGGCTTGCGTGGTAGATTACGGCCCACTCCCTCTCACAGGGAGGAGGTTGTGTCCCAGCAGTGGGAACATTATAGGCTGATTATGATGATGCTGTAACTAGGTACTAGTCGGGTAGCTTTCCGATGCAGTAGTTCGACTGGAATTTTTGTGATGAAGGTAGTGTAGTAGATACTATGCAGAGTTTGAACTTGACTGTCTATGAAAATCGAGTAATTTGCCGGGAAAACGGTGTATAAAATCATGATCATTGCAGGGCAAAATCCACTCTCATACTAAGAACATTTGACCATCGGTTAACAATAACTTATATTTCCAGGAATCAGTGCCAATTCGCGTAAAGGCGGTTCACATAATAAACCAGCCGTACATCTTCAACATGCTGTTCGCGATCTTCAAGCCGTTCATGAGAGAGAAGCTTCGCTCGCGCATCCACTTCCATGGCAGCAATATGAACTCATTGATGGAGCATGTCGATCCTAAGGCGCTGAGGAAGCGGCATGGTGGTCTGCTGCCTGAGCCTGAGATCACTGGCGATGTACTGTGGAAGATGTTACGGCATTACGAGGAGGAGTATAAATGTGAGTATTTCATAAACGTCATAATGGCGGGACCAACTATTGTTGGTATAGTGGTCGCGAGTGAAATTGTGACTGTTGAGTGAGGGTTCGATCCCTGGCACGAGCAAAGTGCAATTGATTTTTAGGGTTCCGTACCTCAAAAGGTAAAATTGGAACCCTTATTATAGGAACACTCGTATAAAAAATTATCAGATAAATCTCGGTTACTTATAACAAAAGGATCTACTTACCCCTTCGGTGAATACAAGTATGATGTGTGTTTGTATGTAATGTATTAGGTACTTAAAAGCTTGGGTTTTCCCAAGTGAAACTGTGATGGGCTTACCCTGGTAAAATATTGTATGTAGATTTTGGTGACTGTATACCTTTGTCTCATAATATTGGTGTACTTTCATTGTTCAACAATAGCTGTCTAAATCTAACCCCTTTGGTGATTCCAGACGTGACTGGTATTTTTATTACTATTAATTTTATCTCTGAGATTTCTATCGTCAGAATTGTTTATGACAATTTTCGTGTTTTGGCTTTGGCGATGACGCGTTCGAAAGTCGACACAAGTTGTTAAGTGTCCTATTAGGACAATTAACAACTAAAATAATAATAAAAATACCAGTTACGTCTGGATCCACCAAAGGGTTTCGATTTAGACAGCTATTGTTGTACAATTAAAGTATATTAATATAATGAGACACAGGTCAGTCTTATATCTATCTAAAATGTGGGCAGAGACGGCATTGAACATAAAAATAAGGTATTTTGAAAGCATATTCTATCTATATATTTATTTTAAAACAAAGCACTGGATCGATTGATGTGGCGACGCTTAAGGAAGCCTTTGTCCACAAGTGACCGTATTTCGGCTGAAATGATGATGATCTTCAAATCAAAATCAAAAGTCATTTATTCAAACTAGGCTGAGAATCAGCACTTTTCGGACCTCAGAATTACATAAGACAGTCCCCTAAAACGCTCGGCCTTCACCACTTGCTAGTGCTTTAGCTGAGAAGAAGAAGTGGCGGAACAAACTCACCAGCAGCACAGCTGTCTGTTCGGTTACAAAATAATTTACACTACGTAACACAAAACATTAAATTAAATATTTTTTTAAACAGGCATTGAAAATATTAACTTTCTTTTTCAGTGGCGAACTCCTACGGCTACGTCCAGAATGTGAACAATAATAAGGCGTAGGACACAATTTGTCGCTGCTGTACAAAATGGAACTCAAACGCTCAAATATTTAAGGACTCGCGAAATATTCATTAGGAATGTAATTTTTGCATTTTTCATAATAAGGGATAGTAAGGTATTTAGAAAAAAAGAAAGGAGGGCAGGAAGGAGGGAAGAGAAGTAGGTACCTATTCTCTACGATTTTATATGGATCTGAAATAACTGTACAGACTAAATAAGAAATAATTAATTAGTTAAACCGATTATTTTTGTAATGATATAACGTAAAAGTACAACGTGGTTGGTGTTATTAAATAAGAAACAAGTTTTTTTTAAATATAAAATTGTTTTATTTTTACTCCATTATTGGTACCTTTGTATACTAACTTAAGAAATAAAGGGATAATTTAAGTCGTATAATATTACCGTTTTTTAACATATTATAAAAGTAATTATATAGAATAATAAATATATTTATAAAAATACATATATAACTTTTTTTTGTTACATTCATCATTATGTAGGTATAGGCTTATAGGTAGGTACATCTTATGAGTAGTGATGTTATAAGCTAAACTTGTCTTTTAATGTAAATCCGTAGTGGTAGCCCGCGAAATTCAATTTTCTTACGTTTCTTGGAATTAAAAATATGATTGATAAATCTCTTATGGAAAAGTTCTTATGCAACAAATTTAACTTAGAGAGATGTAATAAAGATTTTAATGATTATAATTCCCTTAATCATATTTTGATCAAGATACAACCTGACACTGCAAATTGAAAAAACCGCAAGAAATTTTAATATCGCGGGATTCCACTCCGGGTCCACCTTAAGTATTCCCTTGCACGTAAAGTGGGGATGATATTTTTTTCATATACATTAGAAATTACCCCTGACGTTAAAATTATGGACCCACTACATTTTATACAAAACAAATATATTTATCTCCTTACTGATATAATATCATTTATTTTTGTCATGGACTAAGCGTTATTCAAAATACAGCTACAGTTTATGGCAATAAACAGTGTTAAAGTGATAAAGTTATTGTCCATTATTGATTTTGGTACATCATTATTTTGAAAGATATTTGAATAGTAATTTATAAGCTCAGAATCATGTTGTATGGACTTGAAGCTTTAACAATAATAACGTATAAATTTTAGGAAATCACAGCCTGCTTTTTACGAAATGTTTTTTGCGATTAGCCTTAAATATCTTGTAACCACGTCTTATGAACCTTTCGTATGATATTATTAGCAAATTATTATTAAATCATAGTTTAAATGTTTTCACAGCTTCAAAAAGTTTTCCATAAAAATACAAATTAAAAATAAAGTGTCATTGGTCCAACGTACTACGAAATGCATAAGCATATGAAACAACATTCATATTTTCAGCCATCTATTGTAAATATCAAATTGAAATTCTCGACTAATTTATTTCTACACCATGCCCTACATACACGAAATTGCCAATGGCTAAGGCCTTAAAACTATGGTTTGTACGTATTATAATAATCTAAATATAAGTAACAATATCACGATATGCATATTCATTATCACATTGCATAAAACCGTCCACGTCACTCTGTGCGCCCGCGCGGGCTTCACTTCTTCTTGTATCCATATGAGTTGATCGCTGAAACAAAATGAATAATAATAAGATTATTTATTCAGACAAAGTCCATAATTTTTAGTCACGACATTATACCTAATGTCGTCAATTTTTGTCAACCTACCGGTTAGGTAAGAAATAATATTACTTTAATTATAGTACATTAGCTTTTGCAAGCGGCTTCGCCCGTGTGGAGGTCGGAAATCATCCCAAGGGAACGTATTATCGGGATAAAAAGTATCCTATATGTTAATCCAGATTATGAACTATCCGTGTGCCAAATTTCGTCCAAATCTATTAAGCCGTTTTTGCGTGATTGAGTAACAAACATCCAAACATACAAACTTTCACATTTATAATATTACTAGCGTTTGCCAGCGGCTTCGCCCGCATGGAGGTCGGAAATCATCCCACGGGAACGTACTACCGGGAGAAAAAGTATCCCAGGTCATGGTTTACCCATGTGCCAAATTTCATCTAAATCCGTTCAGCCGTTTTAGCGTGAAAGCGTAACAAACGAACTCACTTTCGCATTTATTAGTTAGTTTATATTTATATAGTCCCTACTTAATATCATTGTCACGTTCATGGACGTATATATATGATTGACACGTCAATACATCTATCTTTGGACCGCTATTTCAGCCTTCAAATAACTTATTACGAAGAATTGCATGTTTTATTAATATAGGAAGGAATATTTACAATTCAAATTTTATTGCCTTTTTATATTGTTTGTTCGTACAGCGGGCTTTCATTAAACGACTTCATTTTGACAGATTTTGAGTAACAAACATCCAAACATCTAAACATACAAATTTTCACATTTATAATATTACTAGCGTTTGCCCGCGGCTTCGCCCGCATGGAGGTCGGAAATCATCCCACGGGAACGTACTACCCGGTAGTACGTTCCCGTGGGATATAAAAAGTATCCCAGGTCATGGTCTACCCAAGTGCCAAATTTCATCCAAATCCGTTCAGCCGTTTTAGCGTGAAAGCGTAACAAACAAACTCACTATTGCATTTATAAATTTAGTTAGTTTATATTTATATAGTAGGGTTAATATCATTGTCACGTTCATGCACGTATGTATATGATTGACACGTCAATACATCTATCTTTGGACCGCAGTTTCAGCCTACAAATTACTTATTACGAAGAATCGCATGTCTCTATTAATATAGGAAGGAATATTTACAATTCAAATTTTATTGCCTTTTTATATTGTTTGTTTGTATAGCGGACTTTCATTAAACGATTTCATTTTGACAGTTCAACAACATTAATTGCGTTATTTACGTTGTAGAGCAGACAAACTTTTCGAACATATGAAGCAATGGACTAGCAATATCCTTCAAAATCATTCAGATTGTGATTTAAAATGTGTTTCGTAATGTAAGTGGATCTTTTAAGACACTTTTGTAAGTTTTTTTTTTGGGTCAATATTTTAAGGTGCTGGAATGTCCTAGCGGACTGGTCCCTGAGAAGAAATGCCGTAACTAATACTCATAAGTCAAAGTCTCTTTTAAAGTCCAAATTACTTAGATATTATGCGAGTCTATAACAAATATGTATAACAATGACATGTCTGGGCCTGCAGTCTCGACATAGATAGCGATAGCTTTACGACTGAATTCGGTCGCAAATTCCTAATGGGGTCCTTAGACAGTCGAAATTACTTGACAAGCACGACAAAATCACAATCTTGTCAAGCAATTTTGACCGTCTAGGGTCACTATCTATTTCGAGACTGCAGCCCCTGGAAGGGCAACACAGGCAGTGGAACGAACATGGGTGGGGTATAGTCAATAAGGGTCTGACACATCCTCCCGCTCCGACCAGAGCGGGAGAAGTTATTCGATAATTTCCGATCTAAAAAAAAAAAAAATTAACCGCTGTAAGGCTTTTTGAAGAAACAGCCATTGGAGATTTGAGTTGACTTGTGCCGACAGACGGCATGCATGCATCACTTACCACTGAATTCCTTGTCACACATGAGGAGTAGCTCGAGCCACTGTCCTCCACTCACACTTGGAATGTTCAGGGTGCCGCCATACTTGTCGGACAGGCACTTAGGACTGATGTACTCGTGCAGCATCTTCTTGTCGCTACCCATGAATACGATGCGGGAACGAAGCTTCTCCTTCAGGAAAGGCTTGAAGAGTTTGAACACCATCTCGAAGATGAAGGGCTGGTTGATAATGTACAGTCCTTTGATGCGGAGTGGGATGGCTTCCTGAAACGTGCAAAAAGAAAAAATAAGACTTTGTTCTGGATTTTTTTTGGATTCAATTTATCTGGATATATCCCGCATACATCATGTTTATTATCCTAGATTTTATGTGTTTAGGGTTTAGGTATAGATCTCAAACCATCTTATCACAATTTCATAGTACCTTTTTAAACCATCTTCGGTTAAAAAGGTGCCATCCGCCATGGTGTATGTAAGAACGTCTCACCGGCATTGTGCAATTGTTTACTCAAGTTTATCTTTTAAGTGAACTACTTAGACGACCAACCTGTAGCCACTCAACGATTCTGTTGGCGAAGCTAGGCGTGAATTGCAACACGTGCTGCATGGAGAGGCCGTCCATGTCGAAGATGACGACGGCGCCGCAGATCTGCGACTCCGGCTCTAACATAGCCGCCTCCAGGAACAGCACGCAGCCCTTGAACACCTCGTCGAGGGAACACTTGCTTGGCTTCCATTTCTCTGTAAGAAAGAATGGCAAAAATTACTAAGGCAACTTTGCAACTTACTAGTTTATATAACATAGTATACCATCACGGCTGTAATCCTGGAAGAGTGGATCAGAGGTGTATATCCACATTTCGCCAGGAATGTTTAAGTCCCATATAATAAGTTATACACCTCTGATCCAGGATTACAGGCCTCTGGCCCTCTCGCCCCTTAGGGCGAGCTTATTGCCATCAACCGGGCACAAATCCAGATTCCAGGAACCCATCAGTAACACTTTTCCCGACCTGGGAATGGAACCCAGAATCTAATCTCAGCTCAGCAGTAGCGCTTGCGATCACTAGACCAATGAGGCAATCTATGACTAGTTTAAAACGAAAAAAAAAAAATTATTACTGTTAAAATTAAAGTATCGACTTGCTTCGTCTACGGGAAAGGCCAACAAAAGAGTGAACGAAACAAAGGGCACCTTTTGAAATATTGCCTCGTACCTGATTGGTCAATGTTTTATTATAATAAACCAACAAGCTCAAACACCATGGCACTGTAGTCTACAGTACCACGGTGTTTGAGCTCAGAGGTCTCTTGAGGTCAACAAACATCTACAGTCTCTACAGACTGAACATCTACATGTTCCTAGCCAAGGCGTTTATAGTGTAAAATTTTGGAATCAACTATTTAAAATCTTACCTTTATTATATTTATTAGATTATATTTATTATTTGAATGTCATTTGCGTACTCAAATCTTATCTTAGAGATACATGCTCATAGAAAAAGTGAACAAACGGAATTTTACCTTTGAGTTTTCCAATCAATCTGCCTAGCCTTTTCCCAACCATGTTGGGGTCGGGTTCCAGTCTAACCGGAGGCAGCTGAATACCAGTATTTGACATGGAGCCTATCTGACCTCTACAACCCAGTAACTGGATAATATGATTCCCCTTGGTAAGACTGGTTGTCAGACTTTCGGGCTTCTGACGACCCGTAACGACTGTCAAAGATCCACGAATGACAGTCGGGATCAACGACTTAACGTGCTTTTCGAGACACGGAGAAGTCTCGGTATGTACCTAAAGATGGTCACCAATCCACGGACCTACCTCGGCAAGCGTAGCTTAACCTGATGGATCGACCCGTACGGCTGTTATTACTAAGCCACGATCTCCGTAACTTTGGGTTTTCCATTAGGACAAATTCCATCCCATATTTTTAAAATTACTTACAATTTTTAATGTTTTTGTCTTGACTCCGATCAAATGCTTACGTGTATAATGTGCAATTGATTATGATTATGGCAATAATGCGTGACGTAGTCATAATTATGAGTTAGCTAGGTATGTCCGAGTGTGGGTATTGTACGCAACGTATTATTTGTTCATCATTATCTTGGGCACGGTTGCGTGACTATTTGAGTACCCAGAAATTCTAATGCAATTTATCTTACTTATAATCTAAAAGATTAAGCAAATTTTGCATACATGATGATGTTAATTAAACCTGATAATCATGATCACTATGAATGATGCTGAGGTCGTCTTTTATGACGTATTTTCCGGCAAAATATAGTTTTTTGATGTATAAAATCTTTCCTCTGGCTTTCTGTGGGAGCGATTTCGTGAAAAGGGACGGAAGTAAGTGACAACTTGAGCATGGAAGAAGTAAGTAGGTACTTTTAATAGCATATGTATTAGTATACACATAGAATTCGTAAGTACTATACTATATATTTTAAGTAGAGGGGTCGAATTTCGACCAGTAGGCGACCACTAGTAATGAATAATAATTATTGTAATAAATATTTCAGAATTTTGCTTTTTAAATTTTGAGGTATCAGATGTTACACATCATATGCGACTACTGTAAGGCTCGCTAGTTTTTATTTAGGTCGCAATTGTTTTTCTTCAGGAAAATGTAGAAATATTACAAGGCATTACTGTCTGTCCCGTGGTATGATATGGAAACTTGGGCAATTCCGAACTCCAGCGCTAGAATTCACCGCTCAACTTTGTTATACCTACTAGTCGCGTGCGGGTAGTACTGTCAGCACGTTCAGGTTGAACAAGTTCGTCTCTTTTATACTTCGGATCACAACAGTTGGACTACTACTTACTTCCCAACTCCAGCACTAGAACACGTCGGCCATACTGATCGCGTGTGGGCAGCACTGTCAGCACGTTCAGGTTGAACAAGTTCGTCTTTTTTATACTTCGGATAACAACAGTTGGACTACTACTTACTTCCCAACTCCAGCACTAGAACACGTCGGCCATACTGATCGCGTGTGGGCAGCACTGTCAGCACGTTCAGGTTGAACAAGTTCGTCTCTTTTATACTTCGGATCACAACAGTTGGACTACTACTTACTTCCCAACTCCAGCACTAGAACACGTCGGCCATACTGATCGCGTGTGGGCAGCACTGTCAGCACGTTCAGGTTGAACAAGTTCGTCTCTTTTATACTTCGGATCACAACAGTTGGACTACTACTTACTTCCCAACTCCAGCACTAGAACACGTCGGCCATACTGATCGCGTGTGGGCAGCACTGTCAGCACGTTCAGGGTGAACAAGTTCGTCTCTTTTATACTTCGGATCACAACAGTTGGACTACTACTTACTTCCCAACTCCAGCACTAGAACACGTCGGCCATACTGATCGCGTGTGGGCAGCACTGTCAACACGTTCTGGTTGAACACGTTGGTCTCCTTGCTGGGTATGAGACCATCGTAGTGCTTCGAGTGTTTGAGTTTGAATCCGTAGTAACGTTTAATCTGGAACGGTTGACAATAGTTGTTAAGAAAGTGTTAAAATAATTCAATCTTGTTACACAATGGAAAAGCAGAAAGTAATTTAGTCACTTAGGTCATTTTAGATATTTCGTACCTTGAATCTCTATAAACTGCATGTCTTGTTAAATTTAAGGTCTCGTATTTTGTAATTCGCGTTAAAATAAGCATAAGAGAACTTAAAATGTTTTACAAAAATGTTGAATGGGTACATTATGTAATACTCGTATATGTGAAGACGAAGCACCTAGAATAAAATTGCTATACCAAAATATGTAAAAGAGAATTAAAAATGAAGTAATGACAGATGAATTAATTATGTGATAGGTACAGGATGCTCACATATTTACAAATATTGTAAAAATATACGTTTTCCTAAAAATAATAAATGAAGCGCGATTGCGTTTTACAGTCTTTGCTTAAGTGCAATGATAGTTTTGCACGACAAGAATAGAAGAATAATTTGAAAAGCGTATAACTTCTCCATTTTTCCACTGATTTTATTTGTTTTTTTCATAAAACGTGTCTTTTAATTCATGTATTTCTTTGATAGTAGTCAAATATCCTATTGCTGCAATAGGGTCTTACACCCATTTTTGAAAAGTGTCTTAATTAAATTCTATAGTGCTAATATGCCAAAAAAATACCTAATCTAAATATATCTAAAAAATAAATAATCCTTCATTAAAATGTAACTTTAGAAAGTTATAGTATATATATTCAAGTAGGTACATAATATTATATTAAAAAGTAGGTTTACTTACCAAATCGTAGGCGCTTTCAGGGTAAAACTTGCAGGGCCTCAGGAATCTTATCAGCCAGGCTTCACTATCAGTTGGCGTCACCAAGTCTTTATCCTCTGAAATAGAAAACACATAGTATGTTACAAATATAGATATTATTAACATGTAGGTAGGTTTAGGTCATCATCATCTGCCTAGCCTTTTCCTAACTATGTTAGGATCAGCTCACAGTCTAACTAGATGCAGCTGAATACCAGAATTTTACATGGATCAATGGCCAATCTGACTTCCACAACCCAGTTATTGTGTAACCCTTGGCTTATGTAGCTACGTATAACTTTAAACTCATAAACAAATTCATAACCTTCGTCATTGCTGTGTCTGACACATGTCACTGTTTGTTGACACAACAATAAGAAGGTAGTTAGAAAAAAAAGTACGATTTGACACGAGATAGACATTTCCATTAAATGTGGGAAATAAATTATTTATTTAACACATTATCTATATATGTGTTTGGACTTAACAATGTACCTAGAAAAACTAGTGTTTGACACATAAGAGACATAATTTAAATAAAAGCTAAGCCGAGTAGAGGAAATTACACACATGTCAATCAATACACCATGTCATGTCATGTACACATGTCAGGTCCGTGACACTGTTATTTACTTATTATATTTTTTTATTCTAAGTCTCAACATTTCTAGAGAACACTAAATATTAAATATGACAGACAAACATATATACCACTGATATTTGTTTGTAATTACATATTTACAATACAGTTTTCTGGTTTTGTCGAATCTGAATACCTATCTAGGTATTGTTTGTTAAAGTTATATTAGAATGGTTAAGATCATGACAATGACATATCTTTTTAGAACGAAGCAGGAGATTGGTGGAGACAAAATTGTATTAAAATGTTAGCTACTTGAAAACATATTTGCAACACTAAGTACCCATCATTGTCGCGGGAAGGTACTTATGGGTCACCGAGGCCCCCGCAACACAGGCAACAGGAAGGAATACGGGTGGGTTTTAGTCAGTAAGAGTCTGACACACCCTCCCGCTCCGCCCACAGCGGGAGAAGTTATTTGACAATTTCCCACCCTCAAAAAAAAAAAAAAAGTACCCATCATTACCTACTTATGAAATAAATTACTGTAATCCTTTCTCGCTAAGCCTTCTAAGCTAAGTCTTCTCGTCCCACATACCACAGTGTCTCAAGACGAAAGTCTTTGACCAGTGCGTGTTGCCAGTGATGACCTATGGCACTGAAACGTGGTCGCTTACAATGGGCCTTATAAAAAAGCTAAAAGTCACTCAAAGGGCAATGGAGAGGGCTATGCTTGGAGTTTCCCTACGTGATCGAATCAGAAATGAAGAGATCCATAGGCGAACCAAGGTCACCGACATAGCCCGAAGAATTGCCAAACTTAAGTGGCAGTGGGCAGGGCATATTGCTCGCAGAACAGATGGCCGATGGGGCCGAAAGGTTCTGGAATGGCGACCGCGTACCGGAAGACGTAGCGTTGGAAGGCCTCCTACAAGGTGGACCGATGACCTTGTGAAGGCCGCAGGAATCCGCTGGATGCGGAAAGCACAAAACCGGTCGAAGTGGCGGTGCTTGGGGGAGGCCTATGTCCAGCAGTGGACGTCTTTCGGCTGAAATGATGAATCCTTTCTCAAACATACAGCGAATAGTATAACAAGTATTAAAATTACATTGTATTTGTAGACAATAAAACGTAATGCTAACATGAGATCAATTATTATCTACTAAGATTGCAGCCTTCGAGCACAGATTAGAAACGCAGCTATTGAAATAGGCTAGTTATTAACTTATAAGTACGTATGGTTTGTAAACATGACCTCTGTTTTCTAACCCCTAATCCATCCAAAGGTTGTCTTTAAAAGATCGCTTTTAGCGATAAGACCGCCCATAGTGTCACCCTATGTAAAAATTCTATGTACATTTTTATCTGTAATTTTTATGGTGGCTATAATAAAGAGTATTCTAATTATGGAAAACTCCACTTACTGACTTTCAGCATATTTTGTGTTGTTAGTTTTAGTCATTCTTGGTATGCGACAACTGGCTCATCCACATCAATCTATGTGTTTAGTTTGTCGGTCTTCTTATCCAGTCTTGTGGGGCCAATCTAATAGATATATTAAAATCTTGTGGCACGATGTCTGTGGTGTCGTCGTACTCCTCCGAAACGGTTCGACCGATTTTTATGATTTTTTTATGTATATTTGGTCAGTATGAGAATTGGTCGTAAAGTATATTTCGTCTCGATATTCCCAGGTGAAACCTGCTGGGCGCAGCTAGTCTTATGATAAAAATCTTAAATTCACGGAGCTCCGCGCTGGTTGATAAACCAAAAAATACTCATTAAATTAATTTATTTAAAAAAAAAATATCCCCTTAACAGGTTAAATAGGGATTAAAGTTTGCAAGGAAGGTCATAATTTTTGCCGGCGGGAAATCCGATCGGGCCACGGCTTGTATTAATTGGTCAAGAACAGCTAATGAGACACAATTGATTTTCTATTGTTTGACTCCGAATCGGTGTCGCGCGGGGCTTAACAAGTTTAATTACAGTGAATCAATTATCTTGAATTGTTGGTATAAGTAATTTTCTTTCATAGGCATGTTTGTTTTAGCACGTACACTCAAACTGTTTTCTCGTGTGTGGTTTAATAAAGTATAAATACTGTAAATAGACCAAGCGATGTCCTTTCTATGGGTGCCGTGACAACCTGATTAGTTCTGTTTTTTATTTGCTTAGATCTTGGGTAGAAAAGACTTTCTATGCCACTTTATGATTGCTGAAAAAGAATTGGCAATTTCTTTTCTGCCTGACTGCCTCAGAAGGAGGATAATGTTTTTCGAGCGTATGCATATACGTAGGTACCTATGTATGTATGTCTATTTCTTTGGCACGCTCTGTAGCCTAAACGGCTTGATGGATTTTAACATAAGAAGTGTCGTTAGATTCGTCTTCATTGTGGGAGTGACATACGCTATATAATATTATTTTAGGCTATATACTATTAATGTAATGAGTCAATTCAATATGTAAATATACATATATATATATATATATAAACAAAAAAAATATATACTTATACATATGTAAGTATATAAATAAAAAAAAACTTAAAATAAAAAATAAAGAAATGTTTTTAAATAATTTGTTTTATTCAGTGTGTTGTAAGGATATTAGGAATTCTGTGCGCTGGTTATCCGCGGTCCGATCCGTTTAGCATAAATGTATGTACATGTCACAAGCTTTTTTTTTGGATTTCATATTCAGTGTAGGTAATTATCAGCGTCTATTATCAAGCTAAGTTTCAATTATTTTACGTTTACTTTGCGTAGATTCCACGTGATATGTCACCGTCAACCAAACTGATGTTTACGTCCTACGTCTTATTGACGTAATGAGACTTCCGTAATCTACGATCATTTTAGATTTGTAGGTAAAAATAGAAGTGCTAATCGACAAACCAAAAATAACTAATGATCATTGATTTGCTTTTAAGTGTTTATTTTCTAACGATCAGCATTAAGTTGCCGTGTCGTTCTCAATATAAGCTTTTGTATAATAATGTCGCCAAAACAAGACAACACTTTTTTCCCAGTTCCCTTTTGCGTCAATAAGATGGGCAATAACAAAATATTGTTAGGTATCACCAGTAGTTTTCCAAGCGTGGTCCGGTGGTAATTAATCATTAATTGTAATCATGTCATTAATAATCATCATTATTAATAATAAATAAATAAAATAATCATTAATAACATTCGCGATCTATCGGGAAACCTATGGTCAGCGAGAACGTGAATCGGTCGATGACCTATACGGAATACCGAATAAGTACAAGCGAATGAGTCACTGCGTTCTGCCACACGAGTTTATTCGGTTATCGTATATTTATAATGGGTTTTCGGAGTCACGAATCACGATCATAGATTATGTTTCGCGTAATTTATGAGAACAAAGTCCTCCAAGCACAGATGCATATTCAAACTTCTTGGATTGAATTATGACTACCTACGTGGTAAAGAACTTTGAATTAAATCTACAAAGTGTTTGTAATTATGACAAATTTGTAGGTTCGTAAGTTGTTTTAATCTTTTAAACTGAAATCCACATATGCTTTGTTAAATATTAAGGCTTTTTATAAGAAACTCTAATCTGTGATGATGACATGACATGGATTGGACCGAAATGCGGCCTTTGTGAACGCGACCGGGGCAGTGTTGGTAGGTTTTATCATTAGGAAATTCCTGGTAGCAGCCCAGAGTGTGAAATGATGTGCCCGGTTATTGGCAATAGGTTCATACCTTATTACATGGGACCCAAAGCGTAACTATAGGTAACTTGGAGCTTAGCCCTTCGAGAAATGTGTGAACCATGCAACTATGATAAACGTGTCAAATAAAGGTCAGTTGTATTCCTTATCATTGGGATGATTAACAAATGAATTTATATCAGATCACTCTCTGCCTTATCAATATCAATGAACACATCGATAAAACACGTCCAATGTTTGACGGTTTTGTCCAATATTGATTTAGTTATTAATTGTGTAACAAATTTTATTTATACTTTGTTACTTGTTTGTTATTTTTTACTACAAATGAATATAATTATTGGTACATTTATTGTCACCCAAGTTATTATTAAACATTATTGATTCTAGTGATTCTACCTAGTTCTAAGTTACCGGATATAGAAACAAATCATTAGTACCTATGTGATTATTACCTACGTAGGTACTAAAGACTGTAAGTAGGTGTAATGGTGGTGGTTGGTGGTGGTGGTGTGATGTCTGAGCCTTGGCATAAGTACATTCGCCAGCACATCAATTTACCACAAACTGTCAAATTTCTTCAAATGATTTTAAGCCTTAAGACGCTGACAACACTTAAACCGCGGTCACTGTCAGATTGCATAGAAAAGAAAGAGAAGCGTGATGACACAACGCTTGTAATTTATTGCAAAATATGAAGGAATTATATATTTACTAAAAATTGAATTGAGTAATCGAAAATAAAAAACAACCAAGTTCTGCATTCAAATAAGACGTTCTTGTTATTAATTAAATACGTAACGTATGTTGATATTTAACACAGATATTTTGGATTAGAACTCAAGGTAAGAGGTTAGTTTAACGTTAGTTTGTATCTGAGATTTTTTTTCAAAACGCGTTTTGGTAACTACCAAGTTCTGGGAAATATATTAAAAATTAACATATATTTTTTCCGCTTTCACAAACTATAGAGATTTGGCAATTTTTTTTCTTAAGAGAAGCCTATTTTGGTCAATTGGTTCTTGTCAGCGCCTTATGACCCCTCCGTGCATCGGAAATCGGTTGGTCGCGGCTGTCATTTGTAGATCTTAGACAGTCGTTACGGGTCGTCAGAAGCCCGAAAGTCTGACAACCAGTATTACCAAGGGGTATCGTGTTGCCCAGTAACTGGGTTGTGGAGGTCAGGTAGGCAGTCGCTCCATGTAAAATACTGGTATTCAGTTGCATCCGGTTAGACTGGAAGCCGACCCCAACATAGTTGGGAAAAGGCTAGGCAGATGATGATGATGATGATGATGATTTTAAGCCTTAAAATGTTAATGGTTAAGTTCAAAATCGAATGAGAAAATTTGACAGTTTAATTTGACGTGCTGGCGACTGTACATAAAAGTTCATTAGAACTCAGAATTGTTAATTTAAACGTTACTTGTGTATTTGAAGGTTAGTATTACTCATGTTTATTGTTCTAAATTGACTAGGCACATCACTTGCCAAACAAAGGGAGCAATGCGCAAGCGCAACGTAAACATTTACATACTTTTGATCGGGCTAGGTTTGGTGACTATTTTAGTATTTTCCTTTTTGATTTAGTTTAGGTAATCTTTGATTTAATAATGAGCAAATATGACTCATTTTTTTATTTGTGAATGTTTATTGTAGATATGTTAATAAGCTCAATTCGTCTTACACTAGGTTTGGTGACTATTTTAGTACTTTCCTTTGGTTTTAGTTTAGGTAACCTTTGATTTAATAATGAGCAAATATGACTCAATTTTTTATTTCTGAATGTTTGTTGTAGCTCAATTCGTCTTACACTAGGTTTGGTGACTATTTTAGTATTTTCCTATGGTTTTAGTTTAGGTAACCTTTGTTTTAATAATGAGCAAATATGACTATTTTTTTATTTCTGTATGTTTATTGTAGATATGTTAATAAGCTCAATTCGTCTTACACTGGGTTGAGATTCAGATCAGTTCAGAACAGTAGAATAAAAGAATACTTAAAATTGAAGTTAATTGAACCTCATTTTAATTTAATTGTGTGTAACCTCGATCAATGGCCTCAACCTATTGCAGAGGACTGCTGAAAATATGGCTTTGCTAAGACGACTGCGACTGCGACTGGTTAGTACATCGATTTGAAGACGAAACAAGCAAGAAGCGAGGTAGGCCTGAATCTTTTCGCATGAAGAAATCTCTTCAGGGGTTTTACAGCAGAAAAACAACACTATCATGTGTAGTTGTCGAAGAAACTTGGACTTATTCATACATATTCTAATCCAAACTAATGTTATAAATGCGAAGTGAGTTTGTTTGTTTGTTCCGCTTTCACGCTAAAACCGCTGAACGGATTTGGATGAAATTTAGCAAATGGGTAGACCACGACTTGGGTTAGGACATAGGGTACTTTTTATTGCGATATTCTTACGGGATCGAGACTTATGCGGGTGAAACCGCGGGGCGCAGCTAGTTAATAAATGCGAAAGTGAATTTGTTTGTTAGTTATGCTTTCACGCTAAAACGTAGCGTGAAATCTGTACATTGATTTTTGTAAGTATTTTTTATGAGGTCTGAGAACGCTTCTCATGCCGAAAATGTAGCTTTTAGAATGTTTGTCCGTTTGTCTGAATATTATGTTCCACCATCACGAAAATACTACCGGATAGATTGTGTTCAAAATTTGCATAGATATTCCTTGTAAGTCTGGTCAGTATGTATAAACTATCACGCTATTTGCTATGGGGTATGAGCAATATTGCATTATGTTTGTATTCTTCTCCGCAAATAGTTACCGATTTAACTTTTTAATCGATTATCATCACGCTATAGGTACCTTTATGGAGCTAAGCAGTCTATCATTACATATTCAGGGTGTGTTTTGAGAGGGAGCAATAAGAGCAGGTATCTTAACCGTTGTCGATAGGAGACTGTCCTTAACTTTTGAAATATTTATATCTGAATTCACTGATTTTGAAAAAATGAACAGTTAGTAAGAAAATGGGCAATTTTTACAAAAACCGTTTTTTGATGCCAATCGATCGTGTTTCTTATTGATCGTGATTAAAAACTTTTTATATACATTAAGTAGAAAATGAGACTGATATGAGAGAGAAAACAATACACCTACCAGTGTATGACAACAGTCGAATTATTCCATTACTTCACTAGGCTGAGTAGGAAACGAACATAGCAGATTATTACATACGAGTATTTATCCTAATAGGTAAGTGAATATCATATCCGCTATACCTCTACGGAGCTAAACATTCAATCATGGCATTTAGGAACGGCAAATTTTATCGATATCGACTCTCACAGCAAAAATCTAGTTTTCTTTATTAATAATTATTTTGAAATTTATTTCAAAATATGTATTTAATACAAAACATGAATAATAAGCACAATCGATATTTATATTAAAATAAAAAGAAAATCGTGGTAACATTTTTGCCATGTGGCGCGGTACGTCGGCGGCCATTTTCATTTAACTCTATAGATACAGATCAACAAAAATGAAAAAATACAAGCAGCAAACTTCTTTTTCTATAAAAAAATATATATATTACCCATCATAGCAATACATCCCATCACTAAACGTGTCTATGGCGTTACGTTATTCACATAACACATTGCTTAATTTTTCTTTCAATTTGATTTTATTTGTAGACAAGTTATTGTCTTATTATTTTGGCAGGTTATATTTTTACTTAATTTACTAGCTATTTAGTTAGTTATTACTGATTCCGTATTTTACGACTATTATAATTATTAGGGTGCAGCTAAAATATTGCAGTGTGCAGAGTGCATTGATGGCCCAGTGGTAACGGCCCCGACTTACGAGTTGTACGGCGTAGATTCGAACCCAGGCAGGCGCTTTACTTTTGTGTAAATTAATTAATCACCACTGCTCTCAAAACGGTGAAGGACAACATCATGAGTAAACCGGCATGTCTTAAAACCAAAAAAATCGAACACATGTGACATCTATGGATCATCATGGATCATCGTGCGCTATCGCCACGTACTCCACCGAACAATGCGTCGTCTGCAGCCAGGGATGGTGATACCCGCACATTGGTTACCCAAGACAACCTAATCCAGTCGATCACCCAAGAACTCAATAGAACTTTGCAGGGTTGGCGTTCTGACATTGATCGGACCCTTGAAACATTCAAGGAAGATATTAAAACCACGATGCAGGATTGGCGAGGCGAGATCGAGGTTAGCATGCTTAGTTTTCATGAAACTGTTAAAAGCAGCCTGTTGGACATGAAGCAAGAATTGAGCACTGTCCGTACTGTGCAAGCTGAATTTAAGCAGGATGTGAAACAAATGAGCGAAGAAATATCTGGCCTCAAAGATTCGCTGCAGTTCCACGCATGTGAACAGGATGACCTCAGAAGAAGGGTTGAGACTATTGCACGTCAGCAGGCTGAACAGTCAAATACATCGATCAGCTATCTGGAATCGAAGATAGATACGCTCGAGCAGCAGGCGAGAGCCTGTAACCTGGAAATTTGCAACGTTCCTGACAAGCGTGGCGAAAATCTGCTGCAAATCTTGGCTTCAATTGGGGAATCTATCGGCTTTACTATACCACAAAAAGAGGTCATATCCATCCATAGAGTACCACACGCACATCAGCATAACAATAGGCCGAAAAATATTATTGTCAAGTTCTCCACGCGCATACTACGAGACAATGTCCTCAGCGCGCATCGGCAGGCCAAGTCACTCAAAACTGATCAAATTGGTATCTCCGGGTTCTCTACAAATATTTACATAAATGAGCACCTAACGTTAAGGAACAAAGCTTTATTTCGTAAATGTAAGGAAGCTGCAAAGCTTTATCAGTATAAATATGTTTGGGTTAAGAATTGTACCGTCCTTGTTCGTAAAAAAGACGGCGATGCTGCCTTTGCAATCAGATCAGATGATGATATTTCCAATCTTAAATGCAATGAGAACAATCCCAAGGACAATATTAATAATTAGTTATATTTTTATTCATTTCTTTTTATTTATTTACCGTAATTACTGGACTTTGTTATATAATGATCTCTTGCATGTTTATTTGTTGTGTGTACTAAGTATAAAACATGGTTTTTTTAAATTAAGCCCCGCCTACATAGCTTTTGGATCAAAATTATTTTTCCACTTAATGTGCTTAATAGATTTGGTGAAAAGTGATATACATCGTCCTAGTACTGTAGTTAATAAATATTATATTTTTCTCAATTTAATCAAGTGTTGTGGTCCATACTGCCTGTTTTATCCGATATCCTTATTCATTAATTTTATTTTCATGCTAATATTCTATTCTCAGTATGAACACTCTCATATCGTAAACATGTATTTATATTATAGTATCAAAAATGTCTAATAAACATATAACAATTTTCTATCAAAACTGTAGGGGCATTCGCACAAAACTAGATCAACTATACAAGAACATTCTTATGAACACTTATGAAATCTTAGTATTAACTGAAACTTGGCTAACACCTGAAATTTACGACAGTGAGTTCATAGACCAGCGCTATACGGTATTTCGATGCGATCGTGATCGTATTGCTACAAATAAACAGGATGGTGGCGGTGTATTGATTGCAATTTTGAGCTCTCTTAAGCCATCTGAGCTAGATCTCGCGCTAACTCAGCGTCGCGACTTTTCACACAACCATATTGAACACCTCATTGTAGAACTGCAAAGCACTTGTAATAAAAAACGGCACATCGTAAGTGCTGCCTATATACCACCTAAGACTACCTCGTTAGTGTACAATAAGCATTTCGAAACGTTGCAGGAGGTGTTGAGTCATCCTACTGTTGATAGCTTCTATATTATGGGTGACTACAATCTTCCGGAAGCCGATTGGTTAGCATCCTCTGTCGTGGATTCACCTGGAGCTGCCACCCTCAACTCTGTCGCATCTGTGACTTGTGCTAACTTGTGTAATCTCATTTCACTTCTTGGTGCTTCTCAACTCAATAGTGTGCTGAATGACAAAGGTAAAATACTTGACTTAATTGTATCTAACAACGCCTGTATTGTTTCCTGTTCCACAACTACGCTACTACCTATTGACACTTACCACCCTGCCTTAACCTGCGAAACCTGCTTGGATATTAAAATTTCCCCTTTGACAAAGATTCCCCTACACAAATATAATTTTCATAAAGCTAATTTCGATAACATTAACTGTAACATACAACAATTGAATTGGACTGATCTGCTTGGCTCTAAAAATTCCGAAGACGCACTAACTTCTTTCTACGATGAGTTGGATAATACTCGTATTATTAGGCAAGACGCCCCTTTGGCTCGTGCTAGATCACTTAGTTATCCTATCTGGTTCTCAAGGACTCTTATAACTATCTCGAAAAAGAAACACAAGGCGTGGGTTAAGTGGAGGAAATTTGGTAACATTTCGGACTACAATACATTTGCTAAATACAGAAAACAATTTAAGGATGCGTGTCCAAAATGTTTCAACTCATACATTAGGTCTGTGGAGGATAGTCTGTGTAAAAACATTAAGCATTTCTGGACATACGTTTCGAATCGGAAAGAGAAACCAGGGATACCAGCTAAGCTTCAATACAAAAACTCTGAATCTAATGATCCGATTTCTATCTGCAATATGTTTTCTGATTTCTTCTACTCCGTTTTTGAACCTGCTTCACCGTCGTTGCCTCAATGGAAACCCCCGCCTGACAATGCGCTACACGATTCTTCGATCTGTGATATATCTTTTAGTGAAGATATGATACTGAAAGAGCTAAAATCTCTAGATGCATCAAAAGGACCAGGACCAGATGGACTTTCTCCTTATTTCTTGAAAAATGCCGCCGTTTCTATCTGCAAGCCTCTTTTTATTATTTATAATAAATGCATGTCGGAAGGTGTGGTGCCTAAACTGTGGAAAGATGCATTTATTGTGCCTGTCCTCAAAGGCGGATCAAGACGCAATGTTGAACACTATCGTCCTATTTCTATCTTGTCTGCCTTGTCGAAGCTCTTTGAGAGGTTAGTGCATAATGTAATATATCCTATTCTGCATAATATTATTATTCAACAACAGCACGGTTTTGTTAAACGGCGGTCCACAATCACTAATCTCTTACTGTTCTCAAGCTTTTTATTTGATAATGTTGACAGCCGCGTACAGGTGGATGCAGTTTATACAGATTTCTGCAAGGCTTTCGACAGGGTAGATCATGAAATGTTACTCAATAAATTAGCGTTTAATGGAATCCGTGGTAACTTGCTGAGATGGTTTGCTTCCTACATCACTAACCGTAGTCAGAGAGTTGTAATTAATGGTCATTCAACTTGCATAGCGCAGGTCACCTCTGGTGTACCACAGGGTTCTATTCTTGGTCCCCTTTTATTTGTTTTGTATATTAACGACATCAGCCAGTGTTTTCTTAATGCCAAATTCCTCTTATATGCCGATGATCTTAAGGTATATAGAACAATACGCGACGCGAATGACTGCCTTCTCTTGCAACAAGACTTGGATAGGCTGTCGAACTACTGTCGTAAAAATAAGTTGCAGCTTAGTTTACCTAAATGTAATGTTATAAACTTCACAAAAAATAAAAATATCGTAAGATACACATACACACTATGCGATGTTCCCCTAACAAAAGTGGATTCTGTCCGTGATCTCGGCATTATCCTTGACTCCAAGCTTTGCTTAGATTTGCATATTAGCAAAATAGTTAATAAAGCGTACCAACTTTATGGATTTGTTATGCGCTCGACATTAGATTTTAAAAAGCCTTCTTCATATGTTTGCCTTTATAAGTCTCTTGTACGCTCGCAACTGGAGTATGCCGTGTCCGTCTGGAGTCCATATTATAAGAAATATATTGAGGCGATTGAGTGTGTTCAACAAAAATTCCTACGTTCTATGCATTTTAGATGCTTCGGATATTATTTGCCATATCAGGATTTACTTAGTAAGTATAAACTCACAACACTTGAAAATAGACGTAAGTACTTGGATGCCATGAATCTTTATAACATTGTTAGTAATAAATTTGACTGTATTGAGTTAACCAACATGTTATGCTATGTTGTCCCTAGAACAGTGTACAAGCGAAAGGTGCGCGCTGGCAGACTATTTTCCGTGCGTACTTGCCATTCTAATACGGGTTTGCGCTCACCTGTTCACAGAATGACAGATGCCTACAATAGGACTTTTGAACATATTGACATTTTTGCATGTCCTCCCAGTAAGTTCAAAGGTCTTATACTAAAGGAGCTGTCTTGATTTAGGTGTAAATATATAGTTCAAGATAAAGATAAACATGATAGTTAAGTAGGTAAGTTTAGTTTTTAATAATATTATGTATTAATTTACCCTAGCGTTTAATTAATTGTATATTCCACAGTTAATCTGTGAACAGCGTTGTGGGCTACAATATTGTTAAACTGTTTTGTGTATTTATTTTTCTATACTGTATATTGTAGCTGTTTGTTGTTCCTTGTGAATAAAATAAAAAATAAAAAAAATAAAAAAAATCTACCAACCCGCACTGGGCCCGCGGGGTGGATTATGGCCCACTCCCTCTCACACAGAGCAGACCTGTTTCCCAGCAGTGGGAACATTATAGGCTGATTTTGATGAGCTAAAATATTCAATCACAATTGTAAATCGCGATACCGTTCAAAAGTGAAAAGGAACAAGTTCGTCAAATGTCACCCCCACCATGCTACAGCGCAAACAGTGTAGGTAGGTTATCCAGGAATGCAGGAAACAAAAACTTCGCAAGCAATGGGAAATTGATACTGAAGGTTGCGGGTGTCGACCTCAGTGCGAGCTGCTTCTCACACGAACAACTGTACGTCTCTTGCTCCCACGTCACCAGTCCTGACCTTCAGCATATTTTAGCTGCTGAGACCAGAACTAGAAACGTAGTATACAGGGAAGTTTTATAAAAATGTGACTGTTATTTTCGTATATTGTGTTGTCTTACGACGAACGAAGTTACAAGCAAAAGCTAATTTAAGTCTGGAAGCGCCAACCCATCTTAAGCAAGCTTGGTGATGCTCGTGCTTTTTCTGTAGGCGATGAGGTCCTTGCACTGCAGCGGTCCTATCCCGCTATAGGCTTATTTTTTATTTGGATGGGAAATTATCAAATAACTTCTCCCGCTCTGGGCGGAGCGGGAGTTTGTGTCAGACTCTTACTGACTAAAACCCACCCGTATTCCTTCCGTTGCCTGTGTTTACAGGGGCCTCGGTAACCATTTCGTACCTTCCCGCGACCCCGGCAGGCATCGGCCCTAGTGGACCCCTACACTTGTGCTGACATCTCTTTGAGGCGCGCGTGTGACATAACGCGCCGTCGACCCGGCCCTGGTCCTTATCGGACGGCGAGCTACCCATTGCTCACCGTCCGCAGGCCCACAGTAATAGGCTGGAATCATTATTATGTTTAGTTATACCTTCAAGCAGTCTCTTAAGTTCTTCGACAGCGGGTTTGACAACCTCGGGCGTCTCCCGGAGCTCTTTCCTGGCGATCTCCCGCACCGACTCCCGAGGCTCATCCAGTTCGAACTGCAGCAGGAAGTCACCCAGCTGCACGCCTGGGATCTTCTCCAAGTCTGTCAGCATGTGCTGCGATACTGGAAGAGAGAAGACACGTGTTAAAGTTGTGTTGGCTGTGTTGGTTGGGAAGACACGGGTTATAGACTTCTTCTTGGATTAGGCACGTGCGAAGTTGGAAGTTGTACTTTAGAGTGTCTAAACACATACCTAATGAAATGTAACCTTTGCCTCACTGTTCATAGTCTATTGCAAATAATTGAGAACGTTCTGTATTTAAAGATATTAAACAATTAACTACGGTTTCGTCACCTTAGAATAAATAAGTGTTAAAACCATACCGTGGATGTCAAAAATGAAATATTATTTATTTAGCAAATTGTAGAAACCCCTCGCATTTTAATATAATAATATGCCAGGTTGTTTAATTAGCACTAACATATTCATACACTGTCAACAACCTAACTGAAAAATAAATAAGGAAAGGTGAACGAATTTTTGCAGAAGGTCCGATATAAAGGCTCGTGCAGACTGGCACGATATCGCGGGCGTGACAGCCAGCGCGACACTTTCTATGAAGTTGTCATAGAAGTTGTAGCACTAGTGTCGCGTCGCGTCTGTCTACGGAAACCTTAACAAAGCTTCCTCAATCTTCTATTCCTAACTAATATTATAAAAGCGAAAGTGAGTTTGTTTGTTTGTTTTTACGCTTCCACGCTAAAACAGCTGCATGGATTTGGATGAAATTTGGCACATGGTTAGACCATGACTTGGATTAGGACAAAATATACTTTTTATCCTGTTATTCTTACGGGATCAAGACTTATGCGGGTGAAACCGCAGGCGCAGCTAGTCCTAACTAATATTATAAATGCGAAAGTGAGTTTCTTTGCTTATTTGTTTGTTACGCTTTCACGCTAAAACGGCTTAACGGATTCTGATGATATTTGGCACATGAGTAGACCATGACCCGGATTAGCACATAGGATCCTTTTTATCCCAACATTCCCACGGGATCGCGACATATACGGGTGAAACCGCGGGACGCAGCTAGTTGAATTCATAAATGAAAGCGAATACATCCACTTAACAAATTGTTTTATGAGCAAACCGATTTGTGAAGTGTGAAGTACGTCACTCGATCACACAAAAACTGGTTGTTAGGTAAAGTAATACCCATCTTAATCTTTTGAACCACAACCTCGACTTAATAACAATTTAATTACAGTGGAATATTTGACTCAAACCTTCCGTAGGAAGCAATGATCAAGTAAGAACTTTACAGAATGAATTATGATGCCATCATCTAATTGAGGAAGATTAACCATCACATTAATTTAGGTTGAGGAATATTAACCAAATGTTTTTTTGTAAATAATTAAGGTTTTTTGAATGAAAAAATGCGAAAACCTATTCACTTATTTTTTTGGTTTACATGCTTAAAAGGACACGTAGCGTGGTGCAACTATTTGGTGTGGAGGTATGTATATGAAACTGAATGCAGCGTAAACTATGCGACACAAAATTACGCTCGTTTGGTCTCATCCTGATCCACAAGGTATTTTTTTTTAATGTAAATAAATTTATCGTAAACGTATCTTTACTTACTTCAAGGTTTTTTCTACAGTGGAAATGAAATTAAACTTATTTAATTTTGTAGCTTATGGGTCGGCTAAATGCCGTAGACCTTGGCCATACAAAAGCGCGTCACGCTCACGCCGCGTTGCCGTTCGGTTTCAAAGGGCAAATTTATTAATAGTAACGAATATAAATTACAAAAAATCACAATAAATTATAGATAATAAAATAATCTGTAAAAACTACCTCACCTCACTTTAAAGTATCATACATAACTATTATCAACTGTCATCATTTCCATATACTTGATATTATTTTATTATGGTGCATGTTTTATGTTATGAGGATAGTGAGTAGCAATAGATCTTTGAATTTGGAATTTCTAGAACAAACAGAAATTTCTTGTTTATTTTATTGAAATCTTGAAAATAAACACTCACTTTCGTAATGTTTGATTATATTTGCTTAACCAATTTGAGGGAAGATTTTTCTACGATTACTTGAAGAATTTATTGGCAACCGTCTTATATATGTTTGAAACAGCTCTCTACGAAATTCATTGTAAATTCATAACATTTTTGTTGATTTTGAGCAGTAGGTATGATTGTTATCTGTTATTTTGAATTTGGTTTCATGGTTTCGCAATATCTAGGCACAAACTCTGTTAGGAAAGCACATAGCATGGATTCTGACTGAAAGTAAGCAACAGATATAGAAGAAGAAAATAAAGAAGGAGGTAAACGTGACGGAAAAAAAGGAACACAAATACAAAAAAAAGAACAAGTTGGGGGAAATATGCGTCACATCCATGCGAGACCGAGCTCTGGTTTTCAGCGACAGCGAAAAACTAGACAAATCGTAAAAAGACATGCTGCGCTGACCCCAAATAAATTGGGTTAAGGGCAGGAGGTTTATGATTATTACGACCGACTAGCTTTTGGATAAATAGTATCCTATGTTTTAATCCAGGATATGAATTGCCTGTGTGCCAAATTTCATCCAAATCCTAATAGTAGCATAATACTAATGATTCAAATACTATCGTGAATTCATGCAAGCCTAGTACTTTTTGTTTCCGACTTGCTAGACAAAAATTGTGTTAGCTCGGCTAATATGCATGATATAAATATAATTTATAGCACTCAGGAATAATTTAGCTTTCTACCAGTGTAAACATTTTTAGAATTGGGTCATTAGTTTCGGAGATTACTCCCTACATACAAACTTACAAACAAACAAATTTTGTCACTTTTTGTTATTTGTATAAATATCGATAATCATCTGCCTAGCCTTTCCCAACTAAGGTGAGGTCGGCTTCCAGTCAGATGCAGCTGAATACCAGTATTTTAAATGGAGCGACTGCCTATCTGACCTCTGCAACCCAGTTACAGGGTAATACAATTCCGACGGATTGCTTCAGATTTTCAGGCTATTGTTATTACCAATTACTATACGTAAAATATTAGTTTTGAATAAAAAAAAATATCGTGTCATTAAACCGCTCACTAGGAGGAAACAGTATTTTTGGTAATATACCAATAATTATAAGCATTCTAAAGTCGACTTACTGACATGTGCTAGCTGTCACTTTGTGTAAAAAATGTCATATTAATTGTAATGGTGATCGTTTAGTTTAATCGATTTATATAAGTGTAAAATAAA
Organism: Atethmia centrago; assembly: GCA_905333075.3. Lineage (NCBI taxonomy): Eukaryota > Metazoa > Arthropoda > Insecta > Lepidoptera > Noctuidae > Atethmia > Atethmia centrago. The sequence continues at coordinate 8,754,402 of HG995375.1, forward strand.
TGTATTTTTTATAAGTGTAAAAGTCTAGAATGCAATAAATAGGATAAATATTATGACCATGTTATTACACAGTGACAGCTGGCACATGTCAAATTACTCCAGTAATTAATTATTCGACTTTAGACTTTGTTCAAAATATAATATCATTGTTGTTCAACATCTAGTACATGACAAGACTATCTTGATGCCACATAATTAGTAAATTCCCTGAAGATGCTAGTTGATCATTCGTGGTGCATTCGCAAGCATCGCATGTTTGTGTTATTATACATTATTAGGCACCTAGTTTATTACCTATGTGCAATTTGATCTGATACAGTATTTTGTATGTTTCTGCAATATTATCAATTTAGAACCGAGTTCCTTAAAAAAGTAGGAAATTCTCAATTAGTCTGTATATATTTTATTTTATATACATATCTGTTTATCGATATTTTCGTCATTTGTGGACTGATTTTTAAAATGTAGAGGAAGCATGTGCAGTGGCCCCGAGTGACGTTATAATAACTTCCTGTCACTGTTATTTACGTAGCAGGTATTCAACGTCGGGTATTCGAATTTGTGTGGGGTAAGGACAGGCACATCATGTGTCAAATTTTCTCATTCGATTTTGATCTTAACCGTCAAAATTTTAAGGTTTAAAATCAATTGGATTAATTTGACAGTTTGTAGTAGCTTCATGTGCTGGTGACTGTACCACAACCAAAAAGTGAAAACTAAAAATTTTCTACAAAAAAAAACACTACATAGTGAAAAATAACTTCATTTCGGAAGTCGGTGGCAGAAAACGAAAATACAAAACCAAAGACACCGACTTCCGACATTAAAATTATTATTCACTTTGTAGGTAGTGTTTTTTTTTTGGAAGTTGGTTGTGTTTTGTTTGAAACTTATTTTAAAGGTGTACCCGGTGTACCTACCAGATGTTAGGATAGTTTAGTGACTAGGTTCTACAGAATGTGCATTGACTTGTTGAGCGACAATAATCAGCGATTTGGGACTTGAATTACCCAACACCAAGTTTTAGATTAGTCACTGTATTAGAACCTACCATACGTACCTACTTACTTACTAAATCCGATAAATCTGAATGCTATTTTAAATGTGTAGGAGGAACATTATTGTTGTCACAATCAAAGTAGTTTTGGTATTTTAGTTATGTTGGCATAATAGGATTACATTAAAATACCAATTTACTTGAATGTACGCACAGGCTATTAACCACAAACAACTATTCTCAATGCATTTGTACTATTTATTCATAAACGCAGTAAGGTTTAGAATTAAAAAAATAAAAGGGTGAGCACATTATTGTCGGGTATGTTTGCTTTTATAATGCAACCTTCAAAACTGCTGACTCAAACATTACAATGATTTAAAAAGGCAAGCATCTTTAAAATGTTTACGAAACTACATTCTATCTACCGTCTCGAATTAAATGGATATTTTTTTATTCTAAAGTAATTTCAAGATCAAAAGTATTGAAAAATTTACTCACTTTTCCCCATAGTTATAAAGTTATCGATTTGTTTTACGGTTATTTGATACGATTCACAATACGACGTCGCTGTAAGCGCCTAACCACGAGACTAACTTTTGGCTATCCAACATTTGCTTATATTAGGCGTTCGAGTTTGCCTACGTTCGGTCACTATTGCTCCACAGATATTTGTCACTAAGTACGTTTATTGTTCTCACTGACTTCTAGTATTGGGGGGTAGACGTTTGAAGATTCGTCATGAATGGCCGTGACGTCACTGTTATCGGTCATGTGGTCAGTAGACCGTGGCGTGTAATTCGAAGTATTGGAGCGAGGCGATCACATGGGCTTGATTTGTGTTAGCCAGGGACGAGATAAAATGCACAGTATTCAGTTTAGGTTGCATTTCAAAAATCAGTAGGATGTGTAGGTATCCGTTAATAAATATGACCGAATGTTATAATGCAGTAAGTACATTACTAAGATATGTCGTAGTAGGTATACGTTCCCTCAACCTTTCCTTTTTTAACTACCTACGTAGTTCTTTGTGAAACAATGATAACTTAAAGGCTCGTGCAAACTGGCATGACGCGACGGCGCAACGCGACAACGGTAGAACAATTTCTAGGAAAACTTCACCGATGTTGTTCTACCGGCGTGGCGTCGCGCCAGTCTGCACGAGCCTTAAGCAAACAAAACAAATAGGTATCTAATAATGGCTTTAATTTTTCCCAGAGATGAAAAAGATATCCGACCACTATCCGGAATCCATCCTACCCGGCCTATTTTTTACTACCTATCTGGCCGGATACGGGTGGTAGGTTACAACTTAATCGATCGATCGATCGAATCGATTTTCATTAATGATATAAAACTACCTTTCAAACAACTTTAAACCACAGTATCTCTGACCTTTTATTAGGTACATTGGACGAACTAACAGTTGAAATGAGGGTAGGGTGCCCTAGATAGGCCTTCGAGAAATACAGGCGGTGATATTATTTGTCTATAGAAATCTAATTAAAAGGAACTTTCATAATAATTTAATGATTAATTGAAATAATAAATTAATTAATTGCACTATTAAAAAAAAACACCCAAGTTATTTTCAACATGAAAGTTAATAAAAGCATCGCCATCTATCATCGAGTAGCACAGTTACGTCTGTCTCGACGAATTGTGATAGAGCTCGAGCCTCTTAGTTAATCTATTGGAGGATAGATGACATTAAACACTTTTAGCGTGAAAATATAAAAACCGTCCAAGTGCGTTTGGGACCATGGCCAATGAAGGGTTCCGTAGTTGGTATGATTATTTCCGAATGCACAGTATTGTTTTTGTCGACCGCAAAAATAAGTTTGTATTAAAGTATTTTTCGATTAAAGTATGAATAACAAAGTTACTTCTGCAGTTGTAGCCCAGCGCCAAGCAGTTCACATGCTTTTTCATACGTTTTGTATCCATTCATCGCACACCTGTGACCGGAAGCGACCACCCGCTTCACTACAAAAGTACTCAACACCACAGAAAGAGGCGACAGCCACCGGTGGTTGTAGCCAGTGGCTCTTGTGCGCTTACCCTGAGTTATGACATTTTGTGGTTTTTGAGTAACCAAAAAACAAACGTATATTAATAAAAAAAATCATAGAACTTGAACTTTTGACATTAAGGCGCTGACAAGACCCAATTGACCAAAATAGGCTTCGCTTACGTAAAAAAATTGCCAAATCTGTATAGTTTGTGGTAGCGGAAAAAATATATGTTAATTTTGAACATATTTCCCAGAACCTGGTTGTTACCAAAATACGTTTTCAAAACAAAATCTCGATACAAACTAGCGTTAAACTAACCTCTTACTTTGAGTTCTAATCCAAAATATCTGTATCAAATGTCAACATACGTTACGTATTTAATTAATAACAAGAACGTCTTATTTGAATGCAGAACTTGGTTGTTTTTTATTTTCGATTACTTAACTCAATTTTGAGTAAATAGATAATTACTTCATATTTTGCAATAAATTACAAGCGTTGTGTCAGCGCGCTTCTCTTTCTTTTCTATGAAATTTGACAGTGACCGCGGTTTAGGTGTTGTCAGCATCTTAAGTAGAAAGTTAGTATTAATTCCTATCCGTTACGTGAAAACAAATTTTTGAAAAATCTTGCTTATTTATTTATCTCTAATTCAGGCACATTACCCATAATTTGTTAGTAGTACTTAAACTATATTAGTATATAAACACAAATAATAGTAATTATACAACACAACACAGCTACGTATATCTATTATGCCATCTGAATACATCCGGACACAATTCATGCACTGCGCACAGGTGTCCCACCAGGTGGCCTTCAGACTTATTAGCAACAATGCTCAAGAGACTGCTGTCGCTGTCTCGCATCCGACGCAGCAGTGATGCGGATCTTTTACGCATTATCGCAAAGAAATCATCTGTACGCGCTGCTGCGAACATCCCTGAAGCGCTACAGAACCGCGGTAGCGACAGCAGCATCCTAAAAGCATTTTTGTATTGCACCCGCAGGTCATTAAACGTTCTTTGCGTGTCCACAGACTGCAGGTATAAAAATCCTGGAAATATGCCCTAAACAGTGTTATCCTGACATAATTGACATCATTGTCTTAGGTTGGAAAGTTAACTTTAAATTCAAGGAACTGTTAGAACTGTAATAAGTGCCTATTTTATTTTACGATACCTGAAATCTTGTACAGTCGTTGTGAAAATGGGCAGTGATAAAATAATCGAGCCAGTGGTTGACAATCTCGCTGACGTTTTAGGTCATCACGATTCCACACGGTTAAGAAAAACAGGGAAAAAGCTGCAAGTGCGTCAAGCGTCATCATCGAGTTCAAATACGGGCAAGGAGGATGAACCGCCGTCAAAAAGACGGCGCCGGATGCGATCACACGAGTCAATACGAGAAATAGATAGCAGGTTTGAAGTTCTGTCACAACAATTAGTAAGTAACGTTTATAAAATCTCTCTTTATTAAACCTCTGCTCTAACGTGTGTTACACCATCTCACCTCAGCGAAAGAAAAGTTTATAATAGCAGCACCCAAGTGGAAGTAAACCTTTTGGCGTCCAGATCTGAAGAGTCGCACCCTAGCACGTTCTATGAAAATCAGGGACCTGAAAGCATTATTGGTGGACATAATGATTGGGCGTCCCACAGCTCAAGTACTCAACCTGCAGCTGGAAGCCTGGCTCATTTCGGCTGGGACTCTCTAACACAGAACTGGTCAGGTGAGGAAAAGCAGCTTTTGTGAACATGCTGGAAAGCTTCTTCGCTCAAAACTTATACTCTTTTATGGAGCAAATGGGTACTGTAGAGCCTCGCGTGACACCGATTCGGAATTAAACAATAGAAAATCAATTTTGTCTCATTAGCTGTCCTTGACCAATTAATAACCTAAACTGTAATTGTCCAGCACCTGCCAATGTAGCCCGGTCTTTAGAAAAACTTTTTCTTGAAGATCGATAAGCATACATACTGTACTCTTATGGTACATAAATCAGTTATAGCATCAGTTTGTAAGAACGATAAGATAAGATAAGAGTAATTCTTTTTGAAGCCGGAATACAGGTTATACTTCGTAGTTTTAGGCCATCAGTTTCATCTCTTACCTAATTATTAAAAAAATACACAGTTAATGATGTTATGGCTTTGAAGAGACTTTTAGAAAATATGACTACAGAGGAGTCACATTCTCAATACTTTTCAGTTACTAATTAAAAATCTGAATCCTGTATTACTAATTCAACAATGTTGGTCGTTCACTGCAGTCAAATTATTGGGGAATATTGTTATTGGTTTTTCATTATAATAATATACAACATAATTAAAAATCACGTTGTTGCGTTTTATCAAGCAAGCTACCAAATAATAACAAACAGGACTTCAGACGTCTAAAGGAACGCATAATATAGAAATGTTACCTTAAAATATGGTCCATCATCAGTGCCTGATTTAGACTTCTGACAGCCCTAGGCTAAATATGAATATATCCCCCCCCCCCCTATGAAAACTTACAGCTATGCCAAATTACAGCTTTCTAGTCTAGTACTAATCGTCACTGAGCTACAGCGGAGACAGACAGACAGACATGGTGAAACTATGAGTGTTCCTTGTTTACTACGGAACCCTAAAAATGTCGTTTTAATATTTAAAGTGGTCGGTAGGTATCGCTAGAATTTTATTTTGGAATTATTTTGAAATTAATGTAAAAGCATTGAAAAAGTCAAGAATGTAGAACTATTTATAAATGAATAAAAATGCGAAAAAAAAGTGAAAATCAACGTTAATTCTCAGCGCCCCCGCGGTCCTTGCGCCCTAGGCTCTAGCCTAACTAGCCTGTGGGTAAATCAGGCCCTGTCCATCATTATCATCTTGATCCGAACAATGACTTAACGAATGGCGGCTTGCTTTGTGGTCAAGTTAGTTAGTTAGCCCACAGGTGGTGCTGAGTCCAGGTCACGTAACGTAAGTGTCATCATCTCTAACAAAGAGGTGTGTTATAATACAAGACGATGTACTGCCATATGGACTTTTTTATATTTATTTTTGTACTTTGAGATTACCTAGAATACCGAGGTACTAATGTTTGGCTAATCTTGAGTATTAGATACACGATTGAAGTTTCAAGTTATTATGTCAAGTTTTATTATGTAAGACAACTATTTTAGTCGCAATGAAAATTATTTTCTATTTTTAGTGCTGATACCTTCTGAAAAATTGTGTAACCATGGCACCGCCCCCGGGAGTTAAATAAAACAATCATGGTTAATATTACTGGTTACGAAACCACCCCAGTTGGCACTAATTACTTTCAGAGGCTTCTTAATTGAAAAGAGTTCGTTTGTTTTTATCATGAACTTATTAAGCAATTTTATAATGTTTACGTTTGATGTAAGTCTTGCGAAATCACGAACTTCCTCAAAACCTAGTAGGTTATTTTTATTGAGAGCAAAAATACTTAGGTATTTTCAGCAGGTACCCCACCTACTGAAAAGATCTTTACTAGCCCATGTATACTGTTCTGGGCTGATGATGGCATGCTGGGCTTAAAGTTAACTAAGTAAAGTAATCAAGGGGCCTTAATAGACACAGCACAACATTTTAAGAATGTAGGTCAAAATAGCAGATGCTTTGTGTTAGATCGAAATTTATTCGGAATAGTTCGTGTTGCGCTTTTTTTTTCCGAACTTGAAACAATACACACAACTAATAAAAAAAAATGTATGTACCTACTTGTAAGTTGTACATGATACACACATTTTAGTGTTCGCTTGTGTATTATATTTAAGATTTATCGAATTAAATAGACCCAGAGAGACTAGATTGTGGCTTTTAATGGCAGTTTAATCAATCGGGTTATAATTCGACGGTTAAAAGGTAATAAGGCATAAGCGACATTTTGGTCGAAAATTAGTTATGAAGGCCAGCTTACTTAAAAATAGAGATTAAGTAGGATGGCATTCATAACTCCTTTTTGACCAAAATGTCGCTTAGGTACCTTTTAACTTGTAACCGTCGATATGGTACTTTCTGTATAGTCTACTTCCCGAAATACCTTGACAATATAAACTTGTTTCTGTGACTTTAAAGGCGAATTCAAGGTGTTACCTTATTTCCTTAGTTCGTTCTGCCGACATCAGTGACGTATCGATTGAGTTATTTCGGTTTACACTCGTGCATGTTTTTTACGTTTGGCTTGAAACATTATTATTTTACAATATTTATAGTCATCCATTTGTAGGCTTTCGTAACCGATTTACTCTACGTTTATTGATTGGGTGTTTATTTTTTTGTGTTTGATCATTTCATGCTATATTTTTCATTTTGTTCCTAGATATCATGCAAAAAGGTTTGCATGATACCTAGTATCATGCAAACTTTTTTTACTCAAGATATTTCTTTGTCTTCCTAATATAATACTATTTATTCTGTCTTTATCAGCTTTATTAAAACATGCCAAAATATAGGAATACTAAGTAACTTTTTTTCGGCTGATCAGTTTGCCAAACAACAACATCACAACATCACCAATAGCCAGTCATTGTAGCGATTACAAAATGAGGTTGAATGTGGTCAGCTAGAATTTGCAAGTGATATTGATAGCGATCATTATGTTATGATGATGTTCCGAATCAATGATCTTTTATCTGTAATGTAATGTAGGTCGATCTCGCTGTGGCCACCTATTTAGCCAGTCTTCATCTGCTTAGCCTTTCGTCAACTAGGTGTGTTAGAGACGGCAAGTCTAACCAGATACAGCTGAATACCAGTATTTTACATGAACCGACTGCCTATCGGACTACCAAAACCCAGTTACTGGGTAGTTAATAGGTGCGAGCCTATGGAAAAGGCTCGCACCTATTTACTACCCAGTAACTGGGTCTTTAAACCAGAAATGGCAGAATGAAAGAGAAAGGTGTGTACATTATTGTCGGGTATGTTTGTTTTTTAATGTAACCTTCAAACTGCTAACTTAAACATTGCAATGATATAAAAGAGGCATGCATCTTTATAACGTTTACGAAACTACATTCTATCAGGCTGTCCAGAATTAAATAGATTTTAAGGCTCTTGCATACTGAGGCGATATCGCGGGCGCGACAGGCAGCAATAACCCTGTCGCGCCCGCGATATCGCCCCAGTCTGTAAGAGCCTTTAAGATCAAAAGCATTGAAAACTTTCCGCATTGTTACAAAGTTATCGATATGGTTTAGACTTATTTGATACGATTCACAATACGACGTCGTCGTCGCAGTAGCGCTTAGGCGCTTACTACAACAACCGCAAGCCAAAAATCAGTCTCGTGCAACGGCTGAAATTCTGACTTTCGGCCTTCGGCTATAGATCGGTCACTATTGCTCCACGGATATTTGAAACTAACTACCTAGGTTTATTCTTCTCATTAGCTTAATACTGACGTCAAGTAATGGGCCCCCATTACGATAGACGTGTGGAGATTCGTCATGAATAGCCGTGACGTCACGCTTATCGGTTGACTGTTGCGTGTAGTTCGAAGTATTGGAGCGAGGCGATCACATGGGCTAAATTTGTGTTAGTTAACCGGGGACGAGATAAAATTTACAGCATTCGGTTAGGTTCCATTTCAAAAATGAGTTGGATTTGTATCCAAAGATAAAAAAAAAACAAAAATGTAAATACATTTTTCACAAGTTCATACTAAGGTAGGTACATAGGTAAGTACAAACTACCTACTTACTTTTTTAACATATTTGTGTAATCAATTTTAGATAATTAAAGTGAACTTTTGAGTGTTGATGTTATGTATAAATAATGACTTTTATTTTTCCTAGAGATGTCAAGGAAATCAGCATTGGCTCTCAACCAATGGTCGCTACCCGGCAGTTTTCTACGTGCCATGCATCATACTCGCGGGTTAATGGTAGGTTGCTCGTTTCCAGCATAGTATGTGGGTTGAGCAGTGGTGGCCCATTCGTAACGGCCGCATCTTACGAGTTGTAGGTCAGGAGTTTGAACTCGGGCAGGCGCTTTACTTTGTGTAAATAATTTCATCACAATTACTCTTAAAACATTGAAAGAAAACATCGTGAGGAAACCGGCGTATCCTAGCACAAAATATTCGACATGTGACATCTACCAACCCGCACTGGGCCCACGTGGTGGATTACGGCCCACTCCCTCTTGAAGAGAGGAGGCCTGTGTCCCAGCACTGGATACATTATGTATTAAGTATGTATGAGTACCTATGTAGGTTGGAGTTATGCACATTGTAGATCTACATTTTTACTATTCGGCCGGATGCCGAGTAGTAGGTCAAAATTCAGCAGATGTTCATCAATTATTAACAACCCTCGAAACACGAATAAAACCACAGTGGTGCCGAATCCCTTGTTCACAAACTAAACTAAATTTAAGTTCAATGCATCTTTTTCTTTCTATTTCATTAAGAAAAGGACAGAAGATAAATTTTAGTTTAGTCCTGTCAAATTAATCAGGGCCTGTCACTACTCCATACAAGTTTAGACGTGATTAAAACTTGCCTACTAAAATTACGTCAATTTCCGTCAAGCGCTGATTAATTTGACAGGATTAAACTAAAATTTATCTTCTGTCCTTTTCTTAATGAAATAGAAAGAAAAAGATGCACTGAACTTAAATTTAGTTTAGTTTGTGAACAAGGGAATCGGCACCATTGTCTTTGACATTAGACGAACTAACAGTCGCAATGAGGGGGTGCACTACATACATCTAACGTCTAACGCTTCGGGGAATACAAGCTTGATTTTATATACGTTTTTAGAAACTAAATTGAAAGTAACTTTCATAATAATTTAATGAAATAACAAACTAAACTATTGCGCTGTTATCAAAATCTCCAAGTTCAATTTCAAAGTTGAAGTTTAAAAACAGCGCCATCTGTCATCGAGTACCATAGTTACTTTTGCCTCAACTTTATTGTGACAGTTCGAGCCTCTTAGTTAATCTATTAGACGATAGATGGCGCTAAGATTTTTGGAAAGAAAATAAAAAGTGCCTGTCGGACCACGCATATTGCAGGGTTTCGTAGTTGTGATTAATGTTTACGCGTGCACAGTATTGTTTTTGTCTCAAATTTTTCGGTTGGTTTTAACCGAAAATATCTCAAAAACTATTGACTTAAATAGCAAAGTCCCTTAGAAATATCCGAGGTACTATTATGAGGGGTATAGATGTAAATCTGCCTCTATACACTGTCTGGAAATGTTCACAGCAGTTAAAAAACATTCCGTGGCCTAATAAATCTTCAAATTTTAGGAAATATCTTCTAGATTTCTAAAAAATATAATTTTACCCTCATTTGTAGTTTTCCTTATAGAATGTTTAGTTTTACATTTTACTATGACATTACGAAGTTATAATGCACCTGGATTTAATTAATGACTAAACGCCATCCAAGTAACCTTCTACGGAGTTTTTACGGAAATAACATTGTTTTTTGTTAAATTTGTCGACTCGGTAACTTGTAGAGCCTACGTAGCAATGATCGTCTTCGTTATATAATATACTACTTTCGTGAATACTTTTCATATATTCAAAAACAATGGTTTAGGTAGCTGAGTTTTAAGAGGGCACTTTAAAGCTTAATATTTCGCAAATGGATGCCTGAAAAATAATCATCCCGTAGGTACAAGCATCAAGTGGCTACAATACCGTATATATTTTTTAAAGGTTGGTATTAATAGGCGTGATTAATGTGTAGGTATAACCATGCTAAATGACTGTTTTTTAGTACCAAATGTCTCTGAGTCAAAATGTGGACAGACAGATAGACGGACTTGGCGAAACTTGGCGAATAGTAATAGAACCAGTGAGCAGGCGTTACACGTTACTCTACCATCACTTTTCTTTAAAATCTTAATGTATACTTTTATGAAAAGAATAGTGTGCTATAGGTAACAATAATTATTATGTACAGTAGTCCGAAAATAAAAAAAAAAAAATGAAGAAGCGTCATAAATAAATACGTTACTAATGTGACCCATTAAATTTGGATCACCGGACCGTGATCCTGATTATTTAGATCATCGAAAATATATCAGGCAAGTTTTTTCCTCAATCGTTACCTAAATTGTTCAGATTATAATAATTCATATTGGACTAATGTTGGACATTTCAGGGCCAGATTTTCTTCACCTTGAAGGGTACCTACCGAAAAACAAAAACCAACGCAAAAACTTTAACGAATGACAACTGACGATCAATTTTGTCACTGGCATATTGGTTAAGTTTCTACAAGGCACGTTTATAAAATCAAAGTCGTTAAATATTGTCTTTTGATACAAGAAGATAGTGCATACAATAGAACTTACACTATAACTTACTACTTTTAATAAATACAAGTGGGACACTTTTACGTTGTCTATCAACTATGTGTGTATCACCGCTTGGCAACTCCTTACTTTACACTAGGCCAAGTCTATTCCTATTACAGCTTCATTAAGACGCTGACAACACCTAAACCACGGTCACTGTCAGATTGCATAGAAAAGAAAGAGAAGCGCGATGACAAAACGCTTGTAATTTATTGCAAAATATGAAGTAATTATCTATTTACTCAAAATCGAGTTGAGTAATCGAAAATAAAAAACAACCAAGTTCTGCATTCAAATCAGACGTACTTGTTATTAATTAAATACGCAACGTACATTGATATTTAATACAGATATTTTGGATTACAACTCAAGGTAAGAGGTTAGTTTAACGTTAGTTTGTATCGAGTTTTTTTTTTTCAAAACGTGTTTTGGTAACAACCAAGTTCTGGGAAATATGTTCAAAATTAACATATATTTTTTCTGCTACCACAAACTATACAGATTTGGCATTTTTTTTTCTTATGAGAAGCCTATTTTGGTCAATTGGGTCTTGTCATCGCCTAAACGTCATCAACATACGTATTGATATTGAGGTAGTCTCTAGAAGCTTTCCTCGAAACTATTTGGTCTGTGATCACTTTGTAAATATGATTGATTAGTTTACAATGTGTTACATTGTTGTTACTCGTGTTAAATTGAACTATTTGGATAATGGATTGATTTGACACGGTTGTTTAACCTTCTCGTTTTGATTGGTGTGTATGTGTCAATTAACTCATTCGACTCCCACATTAATAAATAATATACATTCAAATGTCAGACTGTCTGTCTCTGCAGTAGTTACGGAATTTTCTGAACCGAATTTGATGCGAGTTTGGTGCCTGAAAGTGGACGTAACTAGGGCAAATTGTATCCGTGAAAGTTTAAACTTGACCTGTGCAGAGCTGCGATCGCACCTTGGTTATTATGAAAATATTGCTGTAGAGTCCACTATTCCTTTAGATGTCTGTCTCCATTCTGGACAATATGGCCAATAATGAAACATTCTACGTATTTAGCAACATTCGGGGTCAGCGAGTCCAGTTTGTGAAAGTGAGGCCTTGGCTTTGTATTATTAAAATTTTGTGCAAATTAAATAATAATCTCTTGAGAGTGTTACCTCAGCGCGTTTGTAATGCAACTAGCAGTTGCCGTATATTAAACAACTCTATTAACAACGGTAGATTGATACGGTGTGTTCTCATCTGTTGTGGATTTTATTCACATTCATCCTAAAATCATAGCGCCGATCATATCACCTTCGGTATAGAAGGTTGGAATACGCAATGTTCTCTGGAGAATTAAAGGGTGTAGGGACAATGCTTTCAAACTGCTTGATTCATCACGCAAGTTGGACAGAACTTGCGTTCGAGGCATGATGTCGAAACAAATGCTTTCTCCGAAACCATCATGGATGATAGATGAGGAAGCGATGACGTCACAACTGAAGGGGGAGCCGCAGGCTCGTCACAGCGCATGTTTGGTCAGACGCCAAAGCGATAGGTTAATGCACGAGTGCACGTGCTCACAATACGCGAACAGACACCGTCTCCAATCAAATTAATGGGTCATTGTCTAGTCTAAAAATAATATTTATCACACATCGTTGTAATAACTTGCAGTTTAATAATAGGACAAGTAAAGGATAACGCGCAGAGTATAAAATGTTTAGGCCCGCTTGCAGGTTCATGGGTTATCCTAAATAACTCGGAGTTAACAGCTTATTCAGGGTGAATCAAATAATTCATCTTGCATCAACAGTATTATAGGTGAACCTAGGGTTAACATTCTAAATATTTAATCCACCTATGTGGGAGGGTTAAGTCAAAATAATTTGAGGTTATAAGGTTACCGCTGATAACATATTTTCTCAATTTATTTTTAATTTTTATTTTCGTTTATTATTGACATAATCTACTCTTTACAATGTTTTTTGTTGAGTTGTATTGCAATATGTGGTTAGAAACCGACCTCGATAATTGATTATATTATTCTTACTGGAGCAACCAGCAGCAAGTTCGTCATGCTCCCTTAGATGTCACTGCTTACGGTAGCGTCGCGGGTCGGGTTGCCTCCTTCCCTCAAATATGGCGAGGGTGATGGCTGATTTTTGCGTTATGCTCGTGAACGGGTGCTGTTTGTGGTGACTGGTCGTCTTGCTGACTATGGTTTTGTTTTGTTATTACTAATTAACTGTTTATTTATTTTACTTGGATGGTCCTAGTTTATCATTTATGACTGAGTTACGGCTATAGCTATATGTAAGCGGGCACGCCCTTTATGCCTGGAGGCTTTTATTTAAGTATTAAGTTCTGTTTACGTTTTTATTTCTGCTTTGGTATACTTTACAGGCCCACATACCGCAGTGTCTCAAGACGAAAATCTTTGACCAGTGCGTGTTGCCAGTGATGACCGATGGCATTGAAACGTGGTCGCTTACAATGGGCCTTATTAAAAGCCTAAAAGTCACTCAAAGGACAATGGAGGGCTATGCTTGGAGTTTCCCTACGTGATCGAATCAGAAATGAAGAGATCCGCAGGCGAACCATGGTTACCGACATAGCCCGAAGAATTGTCAAATTTAAGTGGCAGTGGGCAGGGCAGGAGTGAGAGAGAGAGTCTGGAGTGGCAACCGCGTACCGGATGACGTAGCGTTGGAAGGCCTTCTACAAGGTGGACCGATGACCTTGTGAAGGTCGCAGGAATCCGCTGGATACGGGAAGCACAAAACCGGTCGAAGTGGCGGTGCTTGGGAGAGGCCTATGTCCAGCAGAGGACGTCTTTCGGCTGAAATGATGATGATACTTTTCAGTGTTTTTAATTTTTTTGTTTGTTTGTTGGTATAGTGGTGTGCTAGCTGACATATGGCTAATAATTTAACATTTCATGTTGCGCGTAGTGTAGATTATTTTGCATACTATAAAAAAATGTATTCTATACAATAGTATTGTATGGAATCCATTTTTTTCTATTTGAACAGACAGCTTTGCTGCTGAGGAGTTTGTTGCGCCACTTCTTCTTCCCAGCTAAAGCACTAGGAAGTGGTGAAGGGTGGGCGTTTTGGGGGACTGTCTTATGTAATTTTGACGTTCAAAAAGTGCTGATTCACATCCTAGTTTGAATAAATGACTTTTGATTTTGATTTTGTAGTTTTATATTTGTCGACGTTATAGTAAGTGAAAATTCGGTACTATAGCAGCAGGAAATATAATCATAAACTCATATAATTAAAAATAAATACAAATTATAAAAAAAAAAAACTTAAACATATTTTTCCTTATTTGAGGTTTTTCCAATCAATAAACTAGAATGGACACCACAAATACAATACGATTAAAATGAAAGGTCATGTTATTATAAATTCGCTATGGAGTATAAATTGAAGTGTAAAAGAGATGGGTATACAAGTTCCATTCATTGTTCGTTCTTTCATTTTTGGTCGGATTATATAATTATCGTCGATAGAACTTCAATGTTCCGAACTCAAAAAGGTTTACTAACCCGGTGTTACTTTTTAGTGGCGCAACGCGTAATAACAGTTAAAATGTTAAATACTTAACTCCGTAAACTCGGAGTTAAGTAACTCTTTTCTCTTAAACTCTGCGTTTATTTAAATAATCCGACTAAAGCTGCAAGTGGGCCTTAAATGACGTAAATTTTGACAGTGATAGTGAATTGCAAATTGATGTTATATAACAGCAATTTGCAATTCATGAGGAGTAAGGTTATGAGTTATGACGCAAATAGTTAGCACCAAAACGAATACCTAAAGAACCTTATGATTTCGGATCACGTTTATGAGAAAAAAACTTGTCATTATTAATTTATTGATATGATTCATTGTTATTCACGCAAGTACAACTGGTTCATACGATAGGAAGGGTTATTCTGGTCATACGACGCATAAAAATAATATCGACCTAATTTCGCTGTAAACATTATAATGAAATTAACAAAGCAGGATGACACTTATCTATATTTGTGAGCAGATAAGAAATGGCAGTATGAGCGGTATCTTCATAGTAAAATGTGTCGTATGCACTTTGACCGAGGCCTAATGGATGATCTTTAATTAGTCGCTAGTTAGAATTCTGTCACTGTCCCACGTACCTATTGCAACAGATGGCCCAATGAATAATTCTCTATATACGAGTACATTCCGTTGCGAATAAAATACTTGATTGTGAGGCATTTTCTTTAAGACGTGATGGGATCGATGAAACATGATAAAACAAAAAATAATTAAATTTGATGATGTTTTATTTTGGGGCCTTCAACCGCCGGTAGTGTAATCACTTAAAATATCAATTAAAAAATCTTTTTGTTTTTGTATACGTCACAGACGTGATGGGTATCGATATGTCAACACTATAAAACAGATTCTATCAACTCACACTTCAAGTAACAACACTACCATCGGTCATAGACCCCAAAACCCTACTAGGCAGGACATAATGGATCTGTAATTTACCTCAAATCTGTATGTATAACCTATGCCCACAATAAAAAGATTTGTTTTGATTTAAAAAAATAAATCCTCAATGTTTTTATTGATACCTGTCACTACTGTGGTTTCTCTAGCTAATTTAATGTGACCCTGTAGATACTAACGTAACTTTACTGCAGTCGTGGACCGATCGATTCTATAGACCTCTCATTTTTGAGTATTTCCACTGTAGAAGTTTTGTAAACAGTTCTATGTTAGAGGGTTTGGTTTCCGCACTTAGTCCACCAGTTGGACCATTGCGCGTGGGCCATGGCGGCCGTTTGGTGGTTATTCCAACCAGCCCACCGCCCTCCAGAAGTTGATCACATCTCCAGGGCCTCAAGTCTGCTATTACAATAGTGTCAGAATGGTCTATCTTTGATTTCATAATTGTTGATTTTGACAAGTTTGGTAATCTACTAATATAATGGCGTCATTAATGAGGATCGGAACAGACCATTCTGACACTATTGTAATAGCAGACTTGAGGCCCTGGTCTGTTTAAAATCTCTGTGTAGGTTCTGGATGCCTCGAGGGTTTTTGTTCTGATATGGGTGACGCCTGTGCATTCGAAGAGCACGTGCGCAGCGGTTTCCTCTGCTTCCATGCAAGCCCTGCACAGGGGGCTGTCTGTTATGCTTATTGTGTAAAAGTGTTTGTTTAGCGATCAGTGGCCCGTGATGGTCCCCGTCAGCAGGCGCAGGCCTGTCCTGTCCAGGCGTAATAAGCGCCTGGTTAACTTACTATAAATTTGTAAACAGTTTGGACCTACCTACGGCTGAGGAAAAGTTTTATAGTTATTCTTACGATGAAATGGAGGGATTAAGCCTAAAGAGCTGAGATTCAAGGAGCATTTTAATGTTCTTTTCTCGCAACCGATTACGGTAACCTTTACTCTCGGATTTCTTCTGCGGTAAGTTGAAGGTCTCGGTCGTATAATATGATATGGTACTGATACTCGTATTCAAAAGAGAATTTCTTTGTAGTTTTATTTTTTGGGAATAAGAATAACAAATAAGTACTGCACACATAATTGCAAAGGTGTTATCAATCAATCAATCAATCAAAAATATTTATTTATAAACTTAAGTTACAACAGGGTGCAAGCAAGATGTTACAATAGGGATGATGACTTTTTTTTGCCCGTCGGGTACCAGGATTATTAAAATATATTGGACACGTATTTTTTCTTTTTTTACGTAATCCAAAGATTTCGGCGATACGTTGAGTTAAATCGTGACGTGATTTCACGCCTTGCTAGATTTTATACTGAATTGTGATTGTGACTTAGCGAGCCCACAATCCCCAACTTTAATGCGTTTTATGTCTAATATTTTTTATTATCTGACTGACGGACTAAATACGATTTGTTTTTTACCCAGGCATCATCCCTATTGTTATTTAATAATAACAATAAAAAAATTAAACAGAAACAGTACCTAATCTGTTTCTCTATGTTTTTCCATTTGGCGTACACACGGCTACATAACAAGCTATAAATTTCCAGTGTATGTTGATCTCGCATTGTACAGGATTTCCGTACAGTAAGAGGTCAGTTTATACTGGGTATGTATAGCTTGATTGTAGCCGTGTGTACAAATATACATTTATGGGAGGCTTATGTTATAAATAATAAATAGATATTACCAGTCTATTCCTATCCAACTGCAGGGCAATAGCCTCTTCTCATACAGAGAAGACACGAGGATTGACCACCGCTCTTGCTCAAGACGGGTTGGCGATTTCAGACTTATGTTGACTATATAATAGTCCAGCACCCTAACTGCTTAACAAACTATTTATCACAATCTGAATGATTTTGAAGTATATTGCTCCTGAAGTATATTACGTGTATTAATCCATTGCTTCATATGTTCGAAACATTTGTCTGTTAAACAACGTAAATAAGGAAATGAATGTTGTTGAACTGTCAAAATGAAACCCGTTGCTATATGGTTTGTTACCTCGCTGGTTTTCTCACGATGTTTTTCTCCACCGATGTCAGTAATGTCCAAGACACACTCGGAAGGTACAATGAATTGGAAAACCCGAATTTGAACCCACAACTTCGATTAAAGGCTCCTACATACTGGCGCGACTTGTCGCGCGACGCGTCGCGATACAAAGGCACCGCTTGTAGCGCTACACGGGGTGTCTTTGTGTCGCGTCGCGTCGCGCGACAAGTCGCGCCAGTATGTAGAAGCCTTTATGCAAATTTTGATTTAAATGAAGCTTGTTATTATAATGTAAAGGAATTTAATGATGTTTCTTCCAATATATTGCATTTAGGTACACAGACGGACAAAATTGATGGGCCGTTTATTAGGCACTGGGCTGGGAGACATGTGCGTACAGACGTACATGTGCAAAATTAATTGTTTTTTATTTGTGATGTCACATTTATTTTTCACTAACAATAGGTTAAGGCAATACTAACACATTATTGATCCTGTAATCTGAAATAAAGAGTTATTATTATTTAAAGTTCAAAAATTATCAGATTCACAAATCTCGTTTTTCAAGAAATATATTAAACCTTTGTGTGCGTATTGGGAATCAAAATCGTTACCTGCAAACCCATCCGAATGTGTTTATTTGCTTTTGAATAATTGATTTCAGTCTATAAAAAGAAAATTGCTTTTAATTCTGTTACGTACAGGTCTCCTATGGTCACAAGCGCTACTGCTGAGCATGAGATCCTGGGTTCGATTCCCAGGTGAGGCAAAGTGTTGTTGGGTTTTCTATCAGGAATTTCTTATTAGCAGCGGTGTCTGGATTTGTGCCCGTTTGATGGCTAGAGGCTCGCCCCCTATTACATGGAACTTGAACATAACTGGCGAAATGTGGTTTTACAGCTCTACCTTACACTCCGCGGAAAACATGCGTGATATTATGTTACGTGTAGGTACAGTTATTTACACGTGCCTACCTAAGATTGTGTTGAATGCTGATTATTCTGAAAGTGGGCGATGTCGCAAATAGCTGTCAAATATTTCGCTGGAAATATGAAATAAAGCTAAATAGTGAACTGACTCATATTGATTATGAAATGCAATAATTAATATCGTAGCACCGAATATTTGGTTTTAGATGTAAAAAAGTTGAGGGGCTTGTGGCTAAGTAAAAACAGCCGCACGGGTCAATCGATCAGGTAAAGCTACGCTTGCCGCGGTTGGTCCGTAGATGGGTGACCATCTTCACATGCCAAGACCCCTCCGTGCCTCGGAAAGCACGTTAAGCAGTTGGTCCCGGCTGTCATTTGTAGATCTTTGACAGTCGTTACGGGTCGTCAGAAGCCCGAAAGTTTGACAACCAGTCTTACCAAGGGGTATCGTGTTACCCAGTAACTGGGTTGTGGAGGTCAGATAGGCAGTCGCTCCATGTAAAATACTGGTATTCAGCTGCATCCGGTTAGACTAACAGCTGATCCCAACGTAGTTGGGAAAAGGCAGGCAGATGATGAGGTATAGTTATGTACACGTGCCTACCGAAGATTGTGTTGAATACTGATTATTCTGAAAGTGGGCGATGTCGCAAATAGCTGTCAAATATTTCGCTGGAAATATTAAAATAAAGCTAAATAGTGAACAAACATAATGATTATGAAATGCAATAATTAAAACCGTAGCAGCGAATGTTTAGTTTTAGATGTAAAAAAAGTATTTGGAAGTAACTTTCCAAATGCCCTTTTTAGGGTTCCGTAGTAAACAAGGAACCCTTATAGTTTCGCCGTGTCCGTCTGTCTGTCTGTCCCCGCTTTAGCTCAGAGACGCTTGGTACTAGAATGCTGTAATTTGGCATTGGTACAATATTAATCACACCGATAAAGTGCTAACATAAAATCTTGAAAAAAAAACATTTTTTTAGGGTGCCTCCCTTGCAAGTAATGTGGGGATGATATTTCTTTTTCTCGTCTATCCCATGGTTTGGGGTGTCGTTGGATAGGCCGTTCAAATATATGGCGGGTCTGTGAACACCACTTTTCGATTCAAGAATCCGTTTGCGTAATATTAAGCATTAAAGTGCCAATTTTTGTTAGAGTCAAGTGTCCTACCCCTCCTGCCGGCTAAATGGTTGTTTATGGAAATGTGAAAAAAATCATGGCAGTAGTAATGAAATTAAAAGGAAAGCTATCACAGCTAAGTAGGCTTTACCGTGGCATATATCGATGTATGGGAGAACATGTTTTTCAACTATAATGTTAACTTTGTTTTTGGGATAAATTCATCCCAACTTCCCAACAACGGAACCCTTCATTGAGCACGGTCCGACACGCAGTTGCCCGGTTTTTTATACCTAAAACGGTTACAACATCAAATTTAGTGTTACAATTGCAATTAATTATTAATATTTTAGGTGGCCACATTTAGGATACACGCTATTAATAATAATTAAGCCGTTTGATAGTAACGGAACTTTATCTTATGAAAAATTCCCCTAATCTATCCAAAGGTTGTCTATAAAAGATCGTTTTTAGCGATCTACATTTATATCTGTAGTTTTTATGGTACACATAATAAAGAGTATTCTATTCTATTCTATTCTAAAAGTCAAGGTTTTATAGAACGCAACATAAAACTGGGATTACCGGACCTGTTTACTCGTAAAACTAAATTGATTCTATTAATCTCAAATTAACATATAAATACCCAATATTACATCATATCAATTTTTCTAGATGTACAATACGACTGCTTTGAATGCAAGCCAATTCACCTCTTAAGAATTTATGTAGTCCTTTGTCTATAGCCAAGGAACATAAATATATGCATTTATGCAAAAGCACACCAATAACATGTACTCTAAAAAATACGTAATAATAATAGAGGTCCCACGTTGATTCCAAAAATAGAGCGCTGAAGCCCGCGGATTCACCCGCGTGGAGGTTGTGAATTATCCCCCAGGAACGTGCTACCGGGATAAAACGTATCCTATGTTCTAACCCAGGTCATGGTCTACCTATGTGCCAAATTTGATCTAAATCTGTTCAGCCGTTTTAGCGTGAAAGCGTAACAAACGAACAAACTCACTTTCGCATTTATAATATTAATTAGGATGTATTCTAATTAAATATGTCGTATTTATATTGTTCGGTAACTATTAATTAACGGATACAATTATGACTGTTTAACTTTTTTCTGCTTCATTCATCAAACACAAGGTTATTTGATGAATGAAGCAGAAAAAAGTTACAAAAGTTACTTCCTTAATATTTTTTATCTCATCGTCTGGCCGTGATTTATAAACGGAACGTGACTTTTGTTACTTTTTCGACCTTATCTGTTCCGGACAGCTGATCGATTTTATCTAAGTACATTATAAAGATAAGATGACATGACTTCATCTTGGAAAAGTCACGATAGTACATGTATTTTCGTTTTGTTTGTGTTGTATTTGTAAGTAATACTGTTTTATCTTTAAGATTTAATCTAAGAATAGATAATAAATTAGACTGTCTCATTGGTCTAGTGGTGGCAAGCACTGCTGCTGAGCATCAGGTCCTGGGTACGATCCCCAGGTCGGGAGCAGTGTCATTGGGTTTTTCCATTGGGAATTTCTCAGTAGCAGCCCGAAGTCTCCCGGTTATTGACAATAGGCTCGACCCCTATTCATCTGCCTAGCCTTTTCCCAACTATGTTGTGGTCGGCTTCCAGTCTTACCGAATGCAGCTGAATACCAGTATTTCACATGAAGCGACTGCCTATCTGACCTCCACAACCCAGTTACTGGGTAACACGATACCCCTTGGTAAGACTGGTTGTCAGAATTTGGGGCTTCTGACTACCCGTAACGACTGTCAAAGATCTACAAATGACAGCCTGGACCAACGGCTTAACGTGCTTTCCGAGGCACGGAGAGGTCTTGGTATGTAAAGATGGTCTCCCATCCACGGACCAACCGCGGCAAGCGTAGCTTAACCTGATCGATCGACCCGTGTGGCTGTTATTACTTAGCCACAAGCCCCTCTGATCTGGCTCGCCCTCTATTACATTGGACTTAAACATAATTGGCGAAGTGTGAGTGCATTTGAGGTGCCTCTGCCTATCCTTTCCTGGATTACAGGCTTAGAGATTATACGTTAGAAATTTTTTGTTCAATTTGCTTACAGATATCTAGAAATAATTAAATGTCGGTAAACAGTTTTTTTTTTTCACCATTACCTTGCACTGGACCCGCGTGGGAGATTACAGCCCACTCCTGCTCGAAGGGAGGAGGCCTGTGTCCCAGCAGTGAGAACATTATAGGCTGATTATGTATGTATGTAAAGGAACTATGGATGGACTGTGTGATAGATGTTATGGCTAGAAAGGGAGTGACTACCGCGATGACAACTAATGGAGAAGTATGGAAGAAAAATACAGGTTGCACCGACCACAAATAAATTGTGATAAGGGCAGGAGAATGATGATGGTACACCACAGACTACTTGCAGTATTGTCTCTCCTTTCCCCCTAATCCATCCAAAGGTTGTCTTTAAAATGAGAGGGAGTGAGCCGTAATCCACCCAGCCCAGTGCGGGTTGTTTGTTCCTTTGGTCTTCCCCTATTCGTATAGCCATCCACATTCATACTCAAACCTTTCCTGGCGACATTTCCCTCATTCCTCCGCATCACATGGCCATACTATGACAACCTACAACACGAAAATCGACTTTAATTTTTAATAGATATAGATTTATGTATTACAAATACTGAGCTGGACACATGCTGAGCTAAAAAAACCCACCCGTATTCCTTCCTGTTGCCTGTGTTGCCAGGGGCCTCGGTGACCCATAAGTACCATACATGCTGAGCTGGACTCCCATTTAGTGCAACCATGAGACGCACACCGCACCTGGTCGATAATTAATTGAAGTATGTCATAATATCACTCTATTTCTTAAAGCATTTTTTTTTTTTTTTTTTTTGTATATTGGCACCTTGTTTTATATATATTCCTGTAATTTGTTATGCATAAACTGTGCTATTGTGTGTTGTGCTATGTCTGTAAAAAGTTCAGTTGCCTCTTTCTACTTTGCTGTCGTCGTACTTTCTACACGGAACGTCATTTTTGTCTATTCTTCCGTAGACAAAATGGTGTTCGTGCCAAGCCTGCTGGTGACCTGTAATACAGGTTTTTTATAAAACCTACTTCAGGCACTCAGAACCCACACCAGCTCTCACAATGTGAATTTGTATAGTTCAAAACTGTTAAGTGCTACTACACCATTGTGAGAGAAATAAATAAACTTATTATTATTATATTTGTTTGTTTGTTCGTTTGCTGGTAACGCTTTACAGCTGTGGCTAAATCGGCTGAACGGATTTGGATGAAATTTGGCATATGGGTAGACATATGGATATGGGCATATGGATAAAAAAGTCCTATGTCATAATCCAGTCATGTTCTGAATTATGAAATAGGACTTTTTTATCCCGATATCCCCACGGGATGGAGACTTATGCGGGTGAAACCGCAGGGCGCAGCTAGTTCATTGATAAGGTCAATATAATAAATAATTTAACCATCATTTACCGTCATATTTTGATTTATATTCATGCCATTGCCTTTGTAAAGTAATTATTTATTTATTTATTTATTTAAAATATGTACCTACCTTCGCCAACAGCATATACATTGTACATTAAATAGTGAAAGTTAACAGGTATGGGCTCTTATGTATATACCAATTACAGGTGTATAAGTAAATTATGACCATCATAATTACGTGAGTATTAATTAAGTATTGTGAAGAAGATACATACAGAAACTGTAGATATGATGGGAAACGATATCTAAAGACGATAAAATAAAAAAATAAAAAATATTTGGAGTTCTTTTTTTGGAGTCGACGACAGCTGGTGGTATTGTTACTTGAAGTATGAGTTGAGAAAATCTGTTTTCTTTTGTTTTGTCGTGTTAAGGTATCGATATATTTTAAAGAAAAGAAAGAAAGAAAGAAAGAAAAAGTATTTATAGGGACTCGCACAGGAGATCACACATTAAACTAAACTAAAAAACACTCATAAAAACAAAAAAAAAAACAAAACAAAGTAAAATTAAAATAAAAACAAAAAGTCCTGTACGAGGCCAAAAGGCTCCTATCTCAGCATAATGCTACAGTACTTAAGACGCTGACAACACCTAAACCGCGGTCACTGTCAGATTGCATAGAAAAGAAAGAGAAGCGCGATGACACAAAGCTTGTAATTTATTGCAAAATATGAAGTAATTATCTATTTACTCAAAATTGAGTTGAGTAATCGAAAATAAAAAACAACCAAGTTCTGCATTCAAATAAGACGTTCTTGTTATTAATCAAATACGTAACGTATGTTGATATTTAATGCAGATATTTTGGATTAGAACTTAAGGTAAGAGGTTAGTTTAACGTTGGTTTGTATCCAGTTTTTTTTTCAAAACGTGTTTTGGTAACAACCAAGGTCTGGGAAATATGTTCAAAATTATCATATATTTTTGCCGCTACCACAAACTATACAGATTTGTCATTTTTTTTCTTAAGAGAAGCCTATTTTGGTCAATTGGGTCTTGTCAGCGCATTAAGAAAAAGTGTCGCAGCGCTGGTATTCTGATAGGGCCCACTTTTATACATCATCATCTGCCTGCTTTTTCCCAACTTATATGTTGGGTCGGCTTCCAGTCTTACCGGATACAGCTGAATACCAGTATTTTACATGGAGCGACAGCCTATCTGACCTCCACAACCCAGTTACTGGGTAACACGATACCCCTTGGTGCGATAAATTTTATACTAGATGCGCCCCGCGGTTTCACCCGCATAAGTCTTGACCCCGTAGGTATATCGGGATAAGTAGTTTATAACCTGGAATATCCTATGTGTTATTCCTGGTTATAAACTATCTGTGTGCCAAATTTCATCCAAATCCGTTCAGTACTTTTTGCGTGAAAGAGTAACAAACATCCATCCATCAACCCATTCTTACAAACTTTCGCATTTATATTAGTAGAATATATTTTGTTGACGTTCGAAAAGTGCTGATTCTCAGCCTAATTTGAATAAATTACTTTTGATTTTGATTTTGATACCTGCAATCACGCCTGAGAAGGTTACACAAAAAAAACCGTTTTTTTAACTGATATTTCAAGTGACTACACTAATTGCGGTCGATGACCCCACAAAATCATCAAATTAATTTATTTTTATATGTTTCGATCACGTCACTTATCACGTCGGTGGAGTTGCGCTAGCTAAGGTTATTTGACCCTGTATTATGTCTTCTCATCGACCTCTATGTGCAGGCATTCTTACAAACTAGAAGTAAATTGGCTATCTGCCATATGGCCATGCCTTAAGGCGCTGACAAGACCAAATTGACAAAAATAGGCTTCTCTTAAGAAAAAATATTGCCAAATCTGTATAGTTTGTGGTAGCGAAAAAAATATATGTTAATTTTGAACATATTTCCCAAAACTTGGTTGTTACCAAAACACGTTTTGAAGAAAAAATCTCGATACAAACTAACGTTAAACTAACCTCGTACCTTGAGTTCTAATCCAAAATATCTGTATTAAATATCAATATACGTTACATATTTAATTAATAACAAGAACGTCTTATTTGAATGCAGAACTTGGTTGTCTTTTATTTTCGATTACTCATCTCAATTTTGAGTAAATAGATAATTGGTTCATATTTTGCAATAAATTACAAGCGTTGTGTCATCGCGCATCTCTTTCTTTTCTATGCAATCTGACAGTGACCGCGGTTTAGGTGTTGTCAGCGTCTTAACGAACCTTTGTAGTTGGTTTAGACATGAATATCTTTGCGAAACTATGGGTGGAATTTCCCGAGGGAATTTGAGATTACCTACTTACACTTAAGAACAGGGTATTTTACTATATACGAGAAAAAATCTATAAATATATTATTGAGATAATTTAGGCAAAAATGAGTCGGAAAATGTTAGTTTTAGTTCATAAAATAACAAAATAAATTTTAAAATTCAATTCAACGTTCTCAGTTTTTCTAATCTGTTAAAAAACACCATGACATAATAGCCGCCATGTTATTACGTCATACGGCTGTGTAAACTAAAACGAGTCAAATGTCAACTGATAGTTAGATAATATATCAGCGCATTTGTTTACATAGCCAAGTGACGTCATGACCACAGAGCAACATAGCATCCACTGCGTCCAGCGTTTTCGTCAAACTATGCGCGAAATTTGAAAATGTAAAATATAAATGCAATTTTATGGCACTTATCGATTAAATAAAAAAAAAGAGTTTTTTTTGGGGCATATTAGCACTATAGAATTGAATTAAGACACTTTTCAAAAATGGGTGTAAGACCCTATTATAGGTACAGGTCTCAGATCAAATAAAAAACCAAGACACAGCGCTGTCAACAGTGACGTGAGTCTGGTTTCGTAAACATGTGTGCACTTAGTGAGGTGTAGTTTGATTGAAATCGGTTGTAAAGGGGAAACCCGTTGCTGGGCCTAACCGTTACACGAATCAGATACATACTAAAAAAATTGTCTATTTTTCTTAATTAACCCATTTAAATCTTAGCCTCAATTACAATGGCAAAGTGTAGAAAATAAGTAGATTTCAATTTTTTTCTTTTAAGTAACTACCTATGTGATTAGCAACAATATAAATCGACGTAGGGCGCAGTTCCAAGCAATAAATGTAGGAAACGCGTTTCCTGAATTGACATACAGCGAGCTTATGCTTGTCTCCTTGGGCACATAACAAGTTAAGCAGGCCCGTTCTTACTATGGTGAGCACGTGAGAGAAAATAGCTCATATGTCATAGAATTGTGTAGAAAGGTGGACGGTGACTTACAGCAACAGCTGTCAACATCGGACTCAACCTGGATGTTAAGAGGAAGAATAAAATCCAGGTAATAGGATGTATTTCGTTGACATTTTAGTTGACAGCTCTCTAAGTGGGAGGGATGCTATAATCCAATATTATTGCACCCG
This sequence comes from Atethmia centrago, assembly GCA_905333075.3. Taxonomy (NCBI): domain Eukaryota; kingdom Metazoa; phylum Arthropoda; class Insecta; order Lepidoptera; family Noctuidae; genus Atethmia; species Atethmia centrago. Next base: position 8,781,228 of record HG995375.1, read on the forward strand.
TATCGCTGGAAAAATAACGGTTGGTCGCTGGGCCCACACCACACTATGAGCATAATATTGGTTAATATTGGTTGCGCACGGCACCAGGGCAGTCAATTGTCTCTTGCACAATTTCTGGATACTGTATTATTATATTATGATAATCCTAATGAAGAAGGTGATCAATAAAACCATTGATCACGATTATGTTTTTTATTTTAATATATTATTACAATCTCAGATAACTGTAATCGAGATTGCATCAAATCCCCTAGTAGACAAAACATTAACAATGCAACCCAGTGATGTAAGTGGACGTTGTCTAATAAGCTGAGGTTTTCAGTAAGATAAATCTGAAGTCACCCCTCTAAGCGCTTTTTATGTACCTAAAACGTCATCGTGATAAGCTGCAGGCGCTGCAGCACAACGCATATGCGTTCCAGATTTACGTAGGAAATCTGGAACGCATATGCGTTGTGCTGCAAAGCTTAAAAAATAATATTTTTATTTAAATACATACTAAAAATAACCTAAAATATAAACATTGCCTGATTTTACCAATTTGGCCATTGCTGGGAGATGTGAAAGTTGGGCTCGTAGAACCTTCCTAAATAATCTATTTTATGGCCAAATTCCAGCCCTGTAACGCCAGGCCCAAGTTTCAATGGAGTTTGGGTTTCTCCTTTGTGCGTTTGAGCGTGTATGCAGAGAGCGAGGTGTTTTGACATGGCTTCACTGTATCGTTCGCAGCTGCAGCGCTGTCTTGGTTTTTTATTTGGTCTGAGGAACAGCTAATGCTTCTACTAATCCTGGCTACTTATACAGGTACATAGTGTAGAATTATTAATTCTACAATTTTTTTTTTTGGTTTTTGATCTTCGTCCTTACCCAATAATCATTCAACCTCTTTTGCGGAACTCTACTGGCACACATGTGTCTAACGTTAGAATATTAGTATGAAAATGTCTGAATTTTTTTGACAAGATGGTTGGGTGTCATTATTAAATATTTTCTTTTGGAGATCAGTTTGCGTTTGATTCTTGAAAGTTTTTTTTCATTGTCTGTCTCGGATTAAACATCAAAATTAAGCGTTTGTTGATTTATATATAAACTCCTGCGATATAATAATTCATCATCACATCCTGCTCGGCAGCGACAGCGTACGCTCCTAAGAGTTTAAGGCGTCGTTTGAATTCGAGTCCCACGTCGCAGTGGTATGTAATTTCCTTTTTTTGAAAGTCCCGGCTAGGTAATTCCATTTTTAACCATAACCTTTTATCTAGGGAAACCACCTAGGGTACAACCATGGGCGATTTTCATCTGCACGCCCAGGCCGAATTCCACCTCATCACTTGCCACCACGTAGCTGTCCATCAGAAGCGTCTCACGCTACCACGCAGTGGACTACTTCGCTACTCCGCTGCTGATCTTCCTGGCGTGGTCCGTCTCTGTCGTCATTTCACCCTGCCGAGTTACCAACTGGATTTACATCAGATAACCACTGGTTATAATATTGGTTGTAAGCAATCATTTAGGTCGTTGACTAAGCCATCAAATTCACACCTGATCTCATTTTTATTAAATCATATTGTATTAATTTTCAGTTTTCGAAATTATATGTTATATTTGCCTTGTACAGCGCGTTTTCTTTAAAACCACACTACAATAGGTAGGTACGTATAATTTAGGTAATTATACAATTGAAGTTTCAAGTTATTGTGTTAAGTTTATTATGTAAGGCAACTATTTTAATCGCAATGAAAATAATTTTCTATTTTCAGCGTAACCCAACCATGGCAACGCCCTAGGGAGGTAATTAAAACAATCATGGTTTATATTAACGGTTACGAAACCACCCCAGTTTACATTTCACCGACTAAGTACTTTCAGAGGCTTCTTAACTGAAAAGAGTTTATTTTTATCATAAACATGTTAAGGCGCAGATATATGATTTTAGTGACTTTTAAATCTGATATTACGCCTTCATATAATGCAAGTAAGTTATGCAAAAAATGTATGTTAAACTAGATCGCATTTTATCAATTATTTAAGTGAATATTCTACCCAAAGCATAAAAACCGGCCAAGTGCGTGTCGGACCACGCACAATGAAGGTAGTCCGTAGTTGGGAAGTTGGGATGAATTTATCCCAAAAGCAAACATAACATTGTAGTTGTAAAACATGTTCTCCCATACATCGATATATGCCATGGTCAATTCTCCAACTGAAAATTTAAGTTGGTCGACTATTACTCGCTAACTTGTGAAGCCCACTTAGCTTTGATAGTTTTCCTTTTAATTTCGTTATATGTACTACTGCCATGATTTTTTTCACAACTCCATAAACAACCATTTAGCTGCCAGGGGGGAGGGACACTTGACTCTAACAAAAATTAGCACTTTAATGCTTAATATTACGCAAGTCGATCCATGATTCGAAAAGCGGTGTTCACAGACCCGCAATATTTGTATATTTATTTATTTAACCATTTAAGTACACACATATAAAAACAGAAAAGAAGAACAGAACAGAAAAATACGTACAACGGTGATGCTTATTTCTAAAGAAATCTCTTCCAGCATACCTGCGATAGGAAAGTAGATACAGAGATGTAGACGAGCGGGAATACAAGTCAGAAGCAGTGGAGCGGTGCGTGGCGGGACGCGAGCGCAGCGCCGGCAGGACGCCGACGATTTGTGTTGTATGGTTTACGTGTATAGTAGTCACACTGCCGGCGGGGCGTGAACATGAATGTGATATTGTATTGTTTTACAAAAATGGATGTCGAAAAACTCTTCGAATGTGTTCGTGCTCACGTATATTTGTACGATTTGGGCCATGAATCGCTCAACATCTTTTTGATGAACGACACGATCGGCGTGAAGGGGCGCGGCGGGACGGGACGAGATCGCGCCCGCAGTGTGACCACTGCCGCCGCGCCAACACAGCGTCGCCGCCTCGCCACGCAGCGTCCCGTCACGCCGCGCCCGCTGTGTGCAGAAACCTTAAATAATTTTGTAATGTTTGTTCAAAACCTATTTCTTATCAAAGTAGGTTATTTTTATTGAGATCACCAATACTTAAATAGGATTTTGTGGATAAGCAGCATATGTAAACATTACGTAGCAACACTATACTCCAGCATCAGCTCTTGGAGTGACCACTCCTAATAGACGACAAAGTTTGTAGACTTCAAAAGTAGAATAAAAAAACCGGCCGGAGAGTGACTAGTTGTGACTATCTAGTCACTGTAGATCGATTTATTTATTCAGTATTAATGATACTGCTTAATCAAGCTGGTCACATGATATTTCCCGTATCTCCCTAAACTAAATATTCCTGTCCCAACTAACTTTCCATCCCTACTAACATACTCTTCCCCAAACCTCTTTGGGGCTTTGATGTTTTTTATCCGCGTCAATGACCTGAAATTATGATGATTTTTATTTAGTTAGTTATTTATGTACATATTTAATAATATAACTAACAATATTTTTATCTGTTTGTTTCAGTGTACTAATACTCGTCAACAAAGTTCACAGTAAATTCAATAATTAACAAATTAACGGATTTAGGATTTTTTATTTTTTTTCTTCCTTCGAACGTTTTCTCAACACATTGACATTGGCAGAATTGTCGACATCGGCATCATTGCCATAGAGAAAAATAGAATAGAATAGATATTTCCCGTATAGTCTATTCCCCGAATTAGCTTAACAATATAAACTAGTTTTCCTGACTTTAAAGTCTGGCGAGTTCAACCTTAGTTCGTTCTGCCGACATCAGTAACGTATCGATTGAGTTATTTTCGGTTTACACTCGTGCATGTTTTTTACGTCTGGTTTTAAACATTATTATTTATGTTATTTATAGTCATCCATTTGTAGGCTTTACTACTTTGTGTACGTAACGGATTTACTCTACGTAGGATATTGATTGGGTGTTTGATCATTTCGCGCTGTATTTTCCATTTTGTTTCATTTCATTTTTATTTTTTTTCTCACCTACCTAGATATCATGCAAACTTTTTTTACTCAATATATTTTTTTGTTTTCCTAATACCTATTTATTCTGTCTTTATCAGCTTTACTAAAACATGCCAAAATATAGGAATAATAAGTACCTATTTGTCGGCTGATCAGTTTGCCATACAACATCGCCAATAGCCAGTCATTGTAGCGATTACAAAATGAGGTCAAATGTCGTCAAATAGAAACGGCAAGTGATATTGATATCGACCATAATATTACGATGTTGTTCCGAATAAATTATATTTTATCTGAAATGTAGGTCGATGCTCGCTGTGACTACCTATTTAGCCAGTAATTCGTAAATATCGATTCATTGTCATAGCCGCATTGTTTTTTCTACTATATAGTACATACTAATTCCAGGGTTTTTATCTACGATATCATAGAAACTTCAAAGAGGTGATTTACCAAAGCTTGAGTGTACTTAAGTGGTTGCGGGTGTATCTTAGGGCAAAATTTACCAATGAAACTGAACGCGATTAACACTTCTAAAAACGCGTTCAAGGGCTGTTAGTGTCATTGCTGGGCCGTCATCTACTCCGGTCACCAGGGAGTGTGGAACCGGCAAGAGATGTCGTGCGGTGTCCCATAGGGATCGGTCCAGGGGCCGCATCTGTGGGACATCGGATACGACTGGGTGCTGCGCACCGACCTCCCTAGCGGCGTCAGCGTAGTGTGCTACGCTGACGACACGTTGGTCCTGGCGCAGTGGCACGCGGGGTTGCGACAATCGTCGAAAGGATCCGCCAATTGGGACTCGAGGTGGCCCTGCACAAGTCCGAGGCCATGTGTTTTCATGGTCCTCGGAACGCGCCACCGTTGGGGTCCCAAATAACGATAGGAGGGGTTTCCATCGGCGTCGAGTCGACTATGAAGTGCCTGGGACTCGTCCTCGACAGCCGGTGGAACTTCGTGGAGCATTTCCGACGTTTGGCTCCCAAACTGGAGCGGGCAGGCGCTGCATTGAAGCGGTTCCTGCCCAATCTAGGGGGTCCAAACGCGTCCTGCCAGAGGCTCTACGCGGGGGTCGTGCGGTCCATGGCCCTCTACGGGGCTCCTGTATGGGCGCGCTCTCTGGATTAATTTGACAGGACTAAACTAAAATGTGTCTTCTGTCCTTTTCTTAATGAAATAGAAAGAAAAAGATGCACTGAACTTAAATTTAGTTTAGTTTGAGAACAAGGGAATCGGCGCCATTGCCTGTGTTAGAACACTTCGCTCTTTCGAATGTTATAGCTACGTGGTGTACCAACAATTTTAAATCTCCGTATTTTAAGAAAACAATTCAAAGTAATTTTACAAAAAGAAACAGATGTGCCAAATTTTGAATTTACATAATTAACAAATAAATTGCTTGTGTTTTTTTATTTTTTGTTTTGGCGCTCATATGTTGTTTTATTTTGGTTCCAGCGCATTGTTGCGCTCTTTTTTCATACGTGGACGTAATTGACTATGTCACTTTTTTATGCCCTCCCAGTTCGCTATGATTTATTTTTTATGTATCGCCGTAAGGATATAATTATAGCTTATGTATGCATAGTTAATTCAATTGAATAGACAATAGCGGAATTTCCTTCAGCATTCTATTCACTATAAAAGATTTACTTACTTACGTGTGTACCAATAAGTTCTTGTTTATTTCATTATTAATAGAATAATAGCTCCCTTGTTTGTTGAAGTTATCCATGAATAAAGTTATATCTGAGCAATTAATGCATGGGTAAAATACTAACAAGCATTCATGTTTGTATTTTAAATTGCCCATGGCGATAGTTATGTTATATCATAATTGCGTGTGTATGAGTAGTTTGTTCACCCACCATTTTATAAGCCGGTTTGAAACTAGCCTCGTAGGCTTTGAAGGGGTCTGAGGTCTTTGTTAAGGATATAGCATTGAAATAAAACTGGCTCCAATGCATGTATGTTTGCCGCAACAAATAATATAGATACCAACGGGCTTTTATTACTTTAGTAAAGCTGAAATTCCAATGGACATAATTAAATTATATTAGGGTCTTCAGTACTATGTTTAGAAAAAGCAAAATGGGAATTATTTAAGCATAAGCATAATCAGCCTGTAATGTTCCCACTGCTGGCACACAGGCCTCTTTGGAGAGGGAGTAGGCTGTAATCCACTACGCGGGCTCAGTGCGGGTTGGTAGATGTCACACATCGAATTTTTGGTTCTAGGACATGCCGGTTTCCTTACGATGTTTTCCTTCACCGTTTTGAGAGCAGTGGTGATGAAATTATTGACACATAGTATAGTGCCTGCCTGGGTTCGAACCCACGACCTACAACTCTTAAGTCAGGGCCGTTACCACTAGGCCACCACTGCTCTTTAATTAATTAATTATTATAATCTATGTAGCGAGATTATAAACTATCGAAAAATTGTGAACTGCAAACCATTCACAATTTAAAGGTTCCTGCAAACTGGCGCGACACCTGTAGAACAATTTCAATGAAGTTTTCATATAAATTGTTCTACTGGAATCGCGTCGCGCGACAAGTCGCGCCACTCTGCACGAGTCTTGACGCATTATTTTTCGATAGTTTATAATCTATCCATGTCAAACCGACAAATTGTGAACTGGTATCAAACTTGCAGGCGACGAACGCGCCTTGCGCTAATACTAAATAGCCAAGTAACAGCGACCAACTTGGAAGAAGCGCTCGCCGGCCGTTACCGCGGCACCGATCGCTTCGCTCGCTCGGCTCGCGCGCTTTTGGTGTGTGAACCCATTTGGTCGGAGGGCCCTGGGTTAGTTACTGCGACCAATTTGGCTACTGTCAAAACCTACCAATCAGGGACGATTCACAATTTAACGGGTGATAAAATCGAACTCTGTCGATAAGTGCAGGTTCGTTCACAATTTGACGATTTCACATTGATAAATAATGATTGCGAGAACCCATAACTAACGGTGCTGGCAATCATACGGTGACATAGATATTTTGTTAAGTCGAACCGTGCGAAACAGTGGCGGGTCGCTAGTTTAAAAATAAATAAGATTCTATTGAACTATTTGTCTCGAAATGAGTGAAATCACAAACAGCTTCAGTAATTACTTATTTGCAAAGTACAGGCTCGGCTACAGTCTCTTCTAAATATGTATTTGGTTGTGATACTACAAGAATAAGAGCCAATGGGTGAGATTTAGACGAAACGATACTGACTATTTTTGGTATTTCGTATCGACCAGTTCCATATAAAAGTACAAATATAGTTCATGGTCCCTGTCTGTGGAGGCCGGCCAGAAATCGAAGGTGAACTAACGGGTCATATATTATGTAATCTAGTTTATTATAGGCTTTTTATTAAATAGTATTCATAACTGTTGCATATTTTTGTGGCTTGAATTGAATCTAACCTTAAATTACTAATTAAAGAGCAGGTGGCCTAGTTGGTAACGGCCCTGACTTAAGAGTTGTAGGTCGTGGGTTCGAACCCAGGCAGGCGCTTTACTTTGTGTAAATAATTTCATCACCACTGCTCTCAAAACGGTGAAGGAAAACATCGAAGGTAACCGGCATGTCCTAGAACCAAAAATTAGAAGACATGTGACAACTACCAACCCGCACTGGGCCCGCGTGGTAGATTACAGTCCACTTCGTCTCGAAAGAGGAGACCTGTGTCCCAGCAGTGGGGACATTATAGGCTGATTATGGTTATGCCTAAAAAAAACTAATTTTGGCGTGCTTAAAGTACCTACTAAATAGCCAAGTAACTACGACCAACTTGGATGTAGCCCAAAAAGTTTTAAGACGTTCATTAATTTAAAAAAGCGTACATCATTAGAAGATCAATAAGTTTTTAGAGGATCAGTTAATTTTTCCAATTTTTTACTATCTTCTGCCCGTGACTTCGTCATCGTGAAATTTCACAATTATTTATCTATGATACTCGAAGTGAATTATTGTTGAAATTGGACCAGAGGGGTAACCATCACCTCTTATAGCAGTATTATTTCAATATTACTTTAGCGTGAGAAAGAGATGGAGCTATAAGTCCTGTGCAGCTCCATCACTTTCCCACTGTGAAGTAATATTATAATAATACTGCTATATGAGGTACTACAGTAAGGGTACTATAAAATTTCTGATTATATAGAAGACAAAAAAGCTTGGGATTGAGCTGCTCGCTCTGATAAGCCTTGTGCTAAAACCATTAAACTTGACATTTAAATTATGCAAAATCATCATTATATACAACTATAAATACATATTGACATTGATGAATATTATAAGCAAAATTAAGTGAATATTTATGTACCTTGAAAAGTATTATATTACTTTAATTATTGTGAATGTGAGCACAATGTGGGTCATTTTTATTTATTTCTTGTTGTTTTTTTTTTCTCTTAGTTTTAATGATGGTCTGGCATTTTGAGTACTTTATGCGGCCAACCCAATTGTCCTATCCTTGGTATTGTTCGTCGAGTCGTTGAGCTCCTTATGTTTTGAGTTGAGCTACACGATTACTGACAAATGCTTGCACTGACTGGAATTTGTGTGGTTCTTTCCTCAAAAGACCATTTCAGACATGGATCTACATGGTCCTCACATGATCTGACCAAGATTATGTCTGGTCTTTAAAAGAGACCCTTGAGTTTGTTTCGCCATTTCTTCTCAGGGGTAGTCAAATCAGGTCCTCACCGGATACGGCAGCTTCGGGAGGTTCCTGTGTCGGATAAGGCGGGAGAAAACGTCCGGGTGTCACCACTGTGTGGATCGCCCGGAGGACACGGTGGAGCATACGGTGGAGGTCTGCCCGGCTTGGGCAGAGCACCGCCGTGTCCTCGTGGAGGCGATCGGCGGCAGAGACCTCTCGCGTCCGGCCCTGGTTCAGACCATGGTACGGAGCGACAGGGCATGGGCAGCCGTCACCTCCTTCTGCGAAGCAGTAATGATCGCGAAGGAGGAGGCGGGACGGTTGAGGGAAAGGCAAGTTTCGCGCGCTCTTGCCCCTAGCCGCCGCAGGAGACGCCCAGGGCGTCGGGAATCCCGGGCGGATTTCCGGCCACCGTAGGCGCGGGCTTGCGGACGGTGAGCAATGGGTAGCTTACCGTCCGGTAAGGACCAGGCCCGGGTCGACGGCGCGTTGTATTCCACGCGCGCCTCAAAGGGATTTCGTCAGCACATATAGTAGGGGTCCACTAGGGCCGATGCCTGCCGGGGTCGCGGGAAGGTACTTATGTGTCACCGAGGCCCCCGCAACACAGGCAACAGGAAGGAATACGGGTGGGTTTTAGTCAGTAAGAGTCTGACACACCCTCCCGCTCCGCCCAGAGCGGGAGAATATATTTGATGATTTTCCAACCTACAAAAAAAAAAAGGGGTAGTCAAATGTCGACTCCATCTAGCTTATTTTTTAATATGACGTGTAAAAGTGATTCTCATATCCTGTTTACAGAATAAACAATTTCATTTCATTTCATTTCAGTTTCACTTCCAGAGACTAGGTCTTACAAACATAAAACAAACCATTTTACACGCACGAGCGTATTTCATTCAGCGTATTTACATTTCAATTCAATTCAATTCTTTATTGCATAAAGGCTCCTGCATACTGAGGCAATATCGCCGGCGCGACAGGTAGCAATATGCCTGTCGCGCGCGTGATATCGCCCTAGTCTGTAAGAGCTTAATACTGTGTTTTATAAGATCTTTTTAATAGTTACAAAGTTCAAGTGTCGAGCACAACAATTTAATCAAATATGAATAGGGGCCATGTTTTATAAATAATTAAAGTAAATAGGAATTAATTGTACGTACGTCATAAATTTAAAATAGGATGTATTGTCATAATAAATAAAATATAAGTTATTTTTTTAGGGTTCCGTTCCCAAAGGGTAAAACAGGACCATATTACTTAGACTCCGCTGTCCGTCTGTCTGTCTGTAACTGTCCGTCTGTCACCAGGCTGTATCTCATGAACCGTGATACTCGTAGTTAGACAGTTGAAATTTTCACAGATGATGTGTTTCTGTTGCCGCTGTAGCAACAAATACAAAAAAATAAACAGAATAAAATAAATATTTAAGGGGGCTCCCATACAACAGACATGATTTTTTTGCCGTTCTAATAGATAATGGTACGGAACCCTTCATGCGCGAGTCCGACTCGCACTTGGCTGGTTTCTTAAATAAGCTTGTAATGAACTAAAAAGTAGTAAATAAAACTTTCGTAAACCTATGCTTACGAAAGTTTATTTAGTAGATACTTACTTTATTTATCTTAAAGTGTAAGGAGGACGTTCACGCCTAGAGGCGTAATCATTACTCCTCTAGGCGTGAACCTCAAATTAGTCCTAAATTAGGGTCCTAAAAATACTAATTAGCCAAGTAACTGCGACTTGAGTGTAGCGCTCGCCGGCCACTGCCGCGGCAGTCGATCAGTTAAATATTTGTTATTCAACAAGTCGCTTCACTTCTTCTGTCATACCATACCTTTTTGAGAGAATCGTCCCTACAAATAAACTCTCCATTCTAAAGTAACCTCTAAACTTGGAAGCACTAAGGCTGAGGCTACAGTAGGCAGCGATTTGGGATGCGACTGAAAGTACGAAACGAGATAAACATGGTATGGCTACATTATAAGCGAAAGTCGTATATATATTCGGCGATGACGTGGCTACAGTACACATGATACACAATAAATTAGTATGAGCGATTCATGCGGCTAATTTCGCTGATATATTGATGTAGCCGATGCCGTGATTACAGTAATGTTGTTCCGATCGCTTAAAGAAATCAAAGATCTCTAGTAATATTGAACAGCAAAACATCAAATTTTGATGTACGGTGTAGCCATATGCATGAGCATTCATTTATTTGTTTTAATACGAGTTCGCGCGTCCAGCGTATTTATTTTTTGTTGAATTATCCGCGATGCAAAGCATAAATACGGAGGAGTTTATTAGTGAAATAATGTCTCGGCCAGCTATCTGGTGCAGTAAGGATGATCAATATAAGAATAAATAAGTAATAAAAAAAAATGGGATGAAATAGGACAAAAATTCCCAGGAACTCAAGGTATTTATATTAATTCATTATTAAAGTAATCATTAAATTTATTTCGTATGGCAATAGCTTGAGTCGTAGATCGTCGGTCGATTCGTAGATAAAAACCACGTGTCACGCGGCCGCTTCAACGTGGCACACTACAGCGGCAAGACGCATTAGACGCAGCGTCTTTACTCCTCCCGCCCCCGCAGGTCGCCCCCGCTCTAGCTCTAGCGTGGCCTGCGGCTAAGACGTGTGATATAGGATGCCTAAGGTCCATTTTGTTGTAATTGAAAAGCAATGATTGATTTATTAATAACTTAGCGTTTATTGATTTTTAGCGTTTAACTTGTTCTTTTTTGTGTTTTTTCTTTGCGTCATGTTTACCGCAAATAAATGTATTTTCGTTGTTTTCTTTTTTATATTTATTTTAAATCATTGTAGCCATGTGTGCTACGGGCATAATTAATTATTTTATTTAAAACTAGCAACCCCTCCTTCGCACGATTTTTACGACTTAACAAAACATCGATATTTCATTATTGTATGTAAATTTAATATATAAATAAATAAGATAATAAGCGATTATATATTAGTAATGATAATTAATGTTGTGATATTACTATCTAGTAGGTATGCAATGTAATGATAATTACTAAATATTTAACTTAGGCTAGATATAAGTTAAATGTAATACTTGCTACGCCCTAACAGGGTCATGTACTCATATGTTTTCGCCTAGCCTGTAACTGTACACTCAGTTACAGGCTAGGCTAAAACATGAGTATACATATGGGCATTATGCAAATAAATAAATAAATAATATAAACGTATTAAACACATAAACCTTCTGGAATAAATTCTCTCAATGTTAGTAAAAACCGCATCCAAATTCTTTGCGTAGTTTAGAAGAAACGCGCTCACACAGACGGACACGAAATTAATTTATAGACAGTTTAATTTAAAATATGTAAGGAAAAAAACATTGACAATATTATGTAAAACAAAGATTAACAATTATTGCGAAAGAAATAAGATTCATTAGCTCATGCATGAGACTATAAATCAAGACGAAGCATGCAATAATACGCAAAAAAAGTTGAGAAATAAATCCAGTTCCCTGTCAAAGTCAGTGTCAAATGACATAATTATTAATGTTACCGATTATTAGCAGATTCTTATATCCTGTGTTGCCATAGATATCCGTGTGTTGCCAATAGTTTATGCGAAAGAGAACGTGGCCGAATTTCCAATGCAGTGACCATGGTAATTAACTCGATGACTTGTTGTGCAAACATTATTCAGATTAAAATTGATTGACAAAACCAAGTCATCGTCTCGTGGGTTAATAGTCCAGACATTTGGAGTAGGTAAACTTTGCGACGCTCGTACACTAAAACTATACATTGTACAAAAATAATAGGATTTTGTTTCATCGTAAAACGAGTCGGATATTGTCAAAAAACTGTTTTTGGGCGGCGTTTTTCCAATATGGCGAGCGGCAAAGATGGCAAAGTGAAAATTCTAAAAGAGCTCGTCGAAATCAATACAATTTTTAAAACTCCCGGAAAACTTTTCAGGTCATCCTCTTTTTGTGGACCAAATGCCTGTTACTACTATAACTACAGACAAGTTGATCGTTAGTCAATCACACTAATAATACTGCACTAGATCTATAAGTCTAATATCTGCAAAGATTGTGCATTATTCACAACATGGCCGTAATTACACGTGTGATGAAAATACTTTAGTATAATAAAATATAGTCGGTTTGACGCAACACGAAAATGTATAAAGCATTAGTGATAATGCATATTATTATATCTAATAATTATACGAAAATGACAGGATTCTGTGGAAAACTTAGTAATTTTGCAGAAAAACCGTCGATGTCATGATGAGGTAACGCCTCAGTGATTTGACAAATAACAACATAATCGCTCAGACATGTGGCTGATCATTCGCAAAATATACAAATTGGAGGAAAGATCACGGTTGTTTGTTTATTTATCCGTATTCCTTCCGTTGCCTGTGTTGCCAGGGGCCTCGGTAACCCTTTTGAACTTACCCGCGACCCCGGCAGGCTTCGGCCCTAGTGGACCCCTACACTTGTGCTGTCATTTCTTTGAGGCGCGCGTGGAACACAACGCGCCGTCGACCCGGGCCTGGTCCTTACCGGACAGCGAGCTACAGATTGCCCACCGTCCGCAAGCCCGAGATTGATCACTGCAATGAACTGTTATAGAGGCGGCTTGCCATGGGGCTGATCACTGCAATGAACTGTTATAGAGGTGGCTTGCTATGGGGCTGATCACTGCAATGAACTGTTATAGAGGCGAGTTGCCATGGGGTGGATCACTATGATGAACTATTACAGAGGTGGCTTGTCATGGGGCTGATCACTGCAATGAACTGTTATAGGGTTGGCTTGCCATGGGGCTGATCACTGCAATTAACTGTTATAAAGGCGGCTTGCCGGGGCATTCCGATGCGACGCAGTGGGTCGGGGGCCGTGGGAATTTTACAAAATGTGGCTGATATTTAGTTTGTGTATCTTACGACTTCCACGTGAATGAGTTTGCGGGCAGAAGCTGCTCAAACATAGCCCTTCGACTTTCCCAGGCTATTTAAAGAAAAAAGAAACAACTGCAATATGGCTTCTGGTTGTCGCGCTACTGAATTTGTGTGCGTGTGGATTGAGTGCTCCTTTTTAAAAGTTAACTATATTTTTACGAAATCAAGGAAGAATTAAGGAAATAATTGTGAAAACTTCATGGTGAACATAAAAAAATTGTGAAATCTATGGTGAGAAAGTCGTGGTCAATTAACTAGAACACTCAATCTGCTAACCCGAGAACATACTGTAACGCGTGTCTCAAAATATTCTGGGTACATGTTTATCATTTTTATGTGGAAAAATTGTGTTGAATTTGTGAAAACTATTCACAAATATTCAATTGATTTTAACGGTTTATTTGGATTTTATAAAGGTTTATTTAGATCACTCAATCCTCCTATGGTGCAGACGGAGTGTACCAAAACTCTCCAACTTTGGCTAAATAAATTCTTAATATTCTTACTCTATTTTACGAGTATAATTAAGAATCAATTTGTGAAACAAAAACCTTGATGTAAAACTTAATAGTTAAAGAGTAAATAAGAAAAATACTTTCTTTTCAATGTACCGTTTGAGTGTTCCATGTTTGATGAGCATTTATTTATTTAACCAGAACTTTTATACAAACGGCGGCCACATCAGAATTTGTGAAAATGATGTCACTAAAGTTTAACGCGTTTTCTTTTTTTGTGTTTTTTTTAATTTTAACAATAATCAACTTTATTATATTTTTAAGTGACAAAATTGTGTAGGGTAGATATAATTTTTTCGGACACATTTTTTGTCTAACCGCATTACGCGCTATTAACTTTTTATTCATAGTTTGATTCCTGTTAGACGCAACAGTATTTTATGCTAGTGCATTTGAGCGTTGCATGTATTTATTTTTATAAAGTATTGTGTGGTCAAATCTGTGCCTATTCTTCAAATGGTCTCAGATTCTCATAATCATAAATCACTTTTAAATTGTTTAAATAAATGCTAAGTTACATAAATACGAGTACTATACCCCATGAAGTAATTACAGACGATTCATCTGCCTTATTATCTGCTAACACTCAAGCTTGCACGCCATATAATAGCGTAAAAGAATATACTCAGAATCATTTTTCATTTTTGAAAGGGGAAGCCACCAACTTACCAGCTACCTTCATAAGACTTGATACTAGCCATTTCATCAAAATATTAAATAATTTATCATGTTTTAATGATAAAAGTAGATTCAAATGTAAAATATTTTTATATACGCTGCATTTTACTTCTAAAGAAATGCGAGAATTATGATATTGTAAAACAAATCATTCAAGATATTGTATAGATTTGTCTAGGGCAATGTCATGATGATGAATTTGATACATCTGAAGCTAAAGAGGCTAAGGAACGGCTTGATAGGTTACTAAATGATTCCACTGAGATAACCACAAATAAGGAAGATATTTAAAAAGATATATTTGAAGAAGGGATTTCAGATGACAATGAGTTAAATCAATTGGATAACACAAATTTTCTTACGTCTTTATAAGACACGAATCAGGATGTTTTCAAATTGCGGGCACGCATAGCACTTCAGCATTTCAGAAGTGAAAATGTCGACGGTGAATATGTAAATGTTGATTGTGCATGTAATGTCTCATTTATATTTGAAAATGTATTAATTAATAGCATTATTAGTGCTACTGTCACTAAAAAGTGCTTGAACGAATCATGTAAGTCATGTAAGATAGTGACTGCATTCCTGCCCATCAATATAGATATGCTTTCCATTTTCGGCATTTCTATCTTAGAAGAAGCAATCTGTTTTACTAATGAAACGCTAGAGTGTAAATGGTGTAAAAATCAGACTATCGTTACTAATGAACTTTCGAATTTTATATCCTTAGATTTAAATGGAGTCGAAAAGGTTATCTTAAAGGATAAGTATACCTAATTGATTAGGAACTGTCATTTTGATTACTTATAAGATTAAGAAAAATCGATTGACGTAAGAATTATCCAAATCTGTCCACGCGTTTGGTCTCTAGAGCGCCAGAGAGGAACAAACATACATACGTATGTATAACCCCATTACCCTCCTTTGCGTCGCGCAGTCGGGTAAAAAGGGGTGTATTGCTGTAATAACTACGGTTGGCATTTCATTAATAGTGCTAGAACAACCTATTATTAGAATAACTAGCAATTACAAGAACCCCGTTTGTGAACAAAGGCGCATTTAAATGAAGATGATATTTGGGACACCTTGAAGCGACCTTGCTTTGTGTGTTGTGAAACGCAAGAATGGTAATTCAGCAATGTTATGTAACATTTAACTATATACAATGTATGTGTTTGCTACGCTTTCTCCTCGCATGGGGTTATAAGAAAGAAAGTGAAAATTTGAAGTTTGATATGCGCACACTAATTAAAAATAAAATGCCTTAATTGGGTTGTCTGCTGACCTCTCTTTGTATGGAAATCCTATACAATGCGAGATCAGCTTATACTGAAAATGTGTAGCTTGATATGTAGCCGTCTGTACATTACATCTGTAATGTAAGTGACCTTTTACGGTTGTGGCAGTTGTTAGGGCTTAGGGTACTTGATGCTTAAACTCCACAGAAGAGGTAAAATATCTCTAAGTATTGAAACGTGTAACTGAAAATATAAAATTACAAGATAATTTATAGGGTTTAAGCACCAGACGAATGGTGTTCGGCAGTATGAAATTGTAATGACCAATTGAATTCGCAACGATCTTCGAACTTTAATACGAAAATGATTGTCCTGTGTCTCCATATCATATCATCCAGAAGCACCGTTACAAATATGCATGCACAGAGTGCAACAGTCGCACTTCCTCAATTTAATATGCATTAGTTTTTACGTCACTGGCCCAGTGTGCAGGTGAACACACCAGTCAATGGAATACATTTGTTTATATAGTGGTCAATTACGATCTAATGTACCTACTCTGGTGTTTAGACATAATAATAGTGTTGATAATGCTTAACTTTGTTCAATAATGAATGTATAACCTAGTGCTTAGTTAGCTTTAGATTTAGAAACCTTACGTCTTAATAGAATTATGTAAATGGAGAAGATTTTTTTAATATTACGACTGTTCTTCGCCAAATGTCGGTATAGCCTTGGTCATTCCTTAAACAAAAAGTAAAAAAAAAGGTAAACTTGACCCGCTTTTCGACCATTTTTTTTTTTTTTTTTTTGGTGGGAAATTATCAAATAACTTCTCCCGCTCTGGGGAGCGGGAGGGTGTGTCAGACTCTTAGTGACTAAAACCCACCCGTATTCCTTCCGTTGCCTGTGTTGCCAGGGGCGTCGGTAACCCTTTCGAACTTCCACGCGCGCGACCTCGGCAGGCATCGGTCCTAGTGGACCCCTTCACTTGTGCTGAAATCTCTTTGAGGCGCGTGTGGAACACAACGCGCCGTCGACCCGGGCCTGCACCTTATCGGACGGCGAGCTACCCTTGCGCGAGGGCGCGAAATTTACCTAGTGTTCATGTAGATAATTGGCACAATAAGTACACGAGAGTCCATGAGTGACAGACCGTGGGCAACCCTCTAGTCTGCCAACTGTGTTGGCAACAAATCTTTTCACCAACGAGGGAATAGAACTGTGCAATAAAAGTGTTGAACCTAATATAATTTAGCTGAATTTAGCACACTTCTTGACTTCAGCTAAGGTTAGTGAATGCAACTAGCGTGAAAGTGAAAATAGGATATGGCAGTTATGCATAAAAACCTGTATTTAGTAAATATTATGAATAAGATGAGTAGTAAAGATAAATTATATTATTATGCAGACACTAATATATTTTAAATTTTATTTAATTTATGATGACGCCGCCGGCCGGTGCCGGGGGCTTGTGGCTAAGTAATAACAGCCGCACGGGTCGATCGATCAGGTTAAGCTACGCTTGCCGCGGCTGGTCCGTGGATGGGTGACCATCTTTACATACCAAGACCCCTCCGTGCCTCGGAAAGCACATTAAGCCGTTGGTCCCGGCTCTTATTCGTCGTTACGGGTCGTCATAAGCTCGAAAGTCTGACAACCAGTCTTACAAAGGGATATCATATTACCCAGTAACTGGGTTGTGGAGGTCAGATAGGCAGTTGCTCCATGTAAAATACTGGTATTCAGCTGGATCCGGTAAGACTGGAAGCCGACTCCAACGTAGTTGGGAAAAGGCTAAGCAGATGATGATGATGACGCCGCCCTTGTGCTTGAATGGCCAACCGACCAGTAAACAAATTTTACCTGTTTTTCTTTTGGTATTTGTACTACTTATACGAAGTTTATTAAAAGCTATAGTGAATAATGAATTGTGAATTATGTATTTTTAAGAAAATATACAATTGTAATTAAATACGTACACACGGCTACACATGAAGCTATACATTTCCAGTATAAGCTGATCTCGCATTGTATAGGATTTCCGTACAATGCGAGGTCAGCGTAATCTGGAAATGTATAGCTTGATGTGTAGCCGTGTGTACGTGAACCTGAATCTGTTATTTTTTAATTTAATGATGAAGATTGGATAAAATATCTACGACAAAATTGTTTAACTGGAGATTGAGCACTATGTCACGGAGATAAGCCACTAAAAGTAGGTGTGTGCTTAGTGGTCCTAACTACGAGTACCACCAAAAATTATATACAGCATGTACAAATAAAAATAAATATACGTACGTTATAATTTAGCATCCTTAGAATAATGATAATGGTAACGTTATTTTAATCAAATCAATCTCTTATCACAAGTGGGTAGGGTAAAATTAATTCTTATTTGCTATTATGATTTACTTCTTTCCATTCTTGACTTTGTTGGTGGTTATATATATATTTATTTTTTTGGGTAGGAAATCATCAAATAACTTTTCCCGCTCTAGGCGGAGCGGAAGGGTGTGTCAGACTCTTACCGACTAAAACCCACCCGTATTCCTTCCGTTGCCTGTGTTGCCAGGGGCCTCGGTAACCCTTTAGTACCTTCCCGTGACCCCGGCAGGCATCGGCCCTAGTGGACCCCTACATTTGTGCTGACGACATCTCTCGCGCATGGAATACAACGCGCCGTCGACCCGGGCCTGGTCCTTACCGGATGGTGAGCTTCCCATTGCTCACCGTCCGCAAGCCCGCGCCTACGGTGGCCGGAAATCCGCCCGAGATACCCGACGCTCAGGGCGTCTCCTGCAGCGGCTAGGGGCGAGAGGGCGCGAAATTTGCTTTTCCCTCAACCGTGTCGCCTCCTCCTTCGCGATCATTACTGCTTAGCAGAAGGAGGTGACGGCTGCCCATGCCCTCTCGCTCCGTACCATGGCCTGAACCAGGCCTGGACGCGAGAGATCTCTGCCGCCGATCGCCTCCATGAAGACACGGCAGTGCTCTGCCCAAGCCGGGCAGACCTCCAACGTATGCTCCACCGTGTCCACCTTATTTTGTGGATAAGGTTATTTTATTTTTTTGTTTCTGGCTAGTAAGGGGTATCTAAAAGATCATATTATTATCATCTCATATAAATGTTTTCACCGTTTCTATTGAAATTACTAATTAAGTTACTAAGAGAGAGTCTAAAACAATAAAAATTATGAGATCAGCCAGTAACAGTCAACGAGAAAAGTATATATTGTAGGGACTCGACTTGAACTCTGAAATAAAACAACGATTGTATAAATATTCCTCGATATAATTCTCACAGCAAAAATGTGAACGCTCTGTTCGATGGTTCAATACCAAGTGTCGTGCAAAAGTCAAACTGTCATAATCAAAATAATGGTGGCAAAAGTATCAACTCTCAAACAGCCTAACGATACTCCTTAATTAGTCGATTAATACTTTAGTGACGGGTATCTGTCAGTGTTACCAAACGAAAAATACAAGACTGTTTACGTGTCTGCGACAGCTGACTGATACTCGTCACTGGTACAAATAATAACAATTAGATAACCTAAATCGTGAATATATTAATACTGTTTGTCTAACAACTCGGCCATCCTATAAGAAGCGAGTCCCCTTACTTCAAGAAAATTAATATTCGAAAATAAACTTTACTACGTATAACATAATAAATCTATATATTAATTTAGTTATATAATGATTGTCTAATACTTCTAATACAATCATCTATGACATGTTATTAATTCTTTTTTTACCTAAAACTCGCATCTCGCATGATCCACTATCATATACAATCATCTGTGCGATATCTGTACTCGATACTATTCGTTTCTGCACTAATTGCTCATAGTCTATGCTCACAATAAAGCTTTCTTAAACACGCATCTTGCACGGTTGCTACGGTCCACAATCATCTGTAATATACCAATTACTTGATACCATTCGTTTCTGTACTGATTGTTCATAGCCTGTGCTCATATTATCTAATACTTAAATCTATGGTCGGAATAATATGTGCGGAACTATGTCACATTCATTATATGCACGAATCATTCCTAAGTCTCAATCTCAATCAATTCCATATCGACAAACAAATAGTTATTACAATGCGCAATTATACAAAATAAGGTCAATCATCTTAATAATTAATACGTTTATTAAATATCCTTACATTGTAATAACAACAGTAACGTAATAAGTAACTAAACAATACTTCAAAATTCATTAATTTTAATATTACTGCTTATATTAATTTCATTATTCATTCTCGGTTTCAGTGTAATTGTTATCATTTTCGTTGCCATCGTCGCTGGAATAATCATTAAAATTAAGCCAAGGATGAATTTTATCAATTGCTACTATGTTTTCGTATCGTTTGTTTCCTTTCCTAGTTAGTGGGGTGTCCTCTACTAAGAATCTATCGTTGGGTAAAACTTTTTCAATTCGGTATGGGCCCTGAAGTTCTCTCAATTCTAACAAGATCTCCTACATTGTATGACTTTTGTTTCTTTCTGTTCTTGTCAAACCTGGCCTTCGCCTTTTCCTGATCCCTGTCGATTTTCTCTTTAGCATCAGACCTCAGTTGCATTAGGTCGTCGCCACTAACCAATTGAGTTGTTTCAGAAATCGCGTCTCCCAACATATTTTCCGATGTCGAAATTAATTTAAACCCGAATAACAATTCTGAGGGACTCTTGCCTGTCGCTTTACTCACAGTCGTATTCATAACTAATTGATTATCTCCTACATAATCATCCCATGTATTTTCATTGTTGCCATGACATTTGGTGCTTATCGCATCAGATATAGTTCTATTGAACCTCTCGATCTGCCCATTCGCTCTAGGAGTAGTTACCGCGTTCAATATGTGTTTTATGTTCAATTTTTCTGTAAAGTCTTTAAACTTCCCTCTAGTAAAACAGGTACCTCGGTCTGTAATTAGCCTGGACGGAGCACCGAAGTAACTAAAGTACTCATGAAATATTTTGATTGCAGTTGACGTTTTCGTATTCTTCTCGGCACGTATATTAACAAATTTTGTGAATGCATCAACAATAACTAAAATGTACATATTGCCCTTCCTAGAACGAACAAACGGGCCGAGATGATCCGCATGCAATGTATGTAATGGGATTTCTATTTTTGGGATAGGGTGTAATAACCCTTGCTTTTGGCCTGATGGTGCTTTATGGTGTGCACATTGACTTAAAGAGGCAACGACAGCCAACGTCTCGAGATCAAAAGAGTGGAGTTTTTGCTCATCTTCTGAATTTTTACGACTGTAGTAGGCTACAGGCTTTAACTGGCTGTCGCTACCTCGCTGCATTAGAATACCTGCGATACCTATCTTTGATGCATCGGTATGTAGCTCAGTCTCTAATCGCGCATCAAATAAAGATATTATAGGTCGTTTTACGAGTTTCTCTTTAAGTGTATTAAAAGCAGGTATACATTCTGCGGTCCATCTCCACTCAAATTTGGATTTTAAAAGATTCGTTAATGGGCATGCTATTATTGCAAAGTTTTTGACAAATCGTCGAAAAAAACTTGCAAGTCCTATAAAACGTCTTACATCATGTACGTTTTCTGGGACAGGAAAATTGGAAATTGCAATTGTTTTACACGTTCCGGGACGTATGCCACCTCCAGATACACAAAACCCTAAAAAATCTATTTCCTTTTGAAAGAAATGGCACTTCTTTAATTTGAGAGTTAGCCCTGCATTGGCCAAATGCTGGAGAACTTCCTCTAAACGTGTTACGGGGGCGGCACTGAAAATTTCGGGAATCAAGGAAGTGACACAACATTACTATTTAAAAATGTATTTATTGCTTTTCGAAGTATTCTCCGCGAAATTTGACACATTTTTCCATACGATGGAACCAATCATTCATCGTCATAATAAATCATCACTCTTGAATTTTCTCGGGTCAATTCCATTTTCTCAACGACTAAAAAGTTTGACAAAACCTTGTGACAAGACCGATAATCTTTTTTTTAAATAAATAAATGGTATTCGATTTTTAATACTAAGGAGTTTTCAATTAAAAAGATTTTAATATGACAGGAACAGTGGAAATATTCCATTCCCGATACTTTTAGTACAGCCCTCGTAAACCATCATTAAATGTACTAGCGGGAATCAGGATATCATCCATGTAAATAACAACGTATTTCAAGTCAGAGAGAACTTTATTTATCACCCTTTGGAAAATTGAAGGAGCGTTCGCTAATCCAAAGGGCATTCTGTTATATTGATACTGACGGTCGGGTGTTACGAAAGCTGTGAGCTCTTGTGAACCCTCTGATATTGGTATCTGGTAGTACCCAGATGCAAGGTCAAGACAAACGAAAAGAAAATTGCCTGACAACCTATCTAATTGGTCGTCGATCAGCGGCAAAGGATAGTGTTCTTTACGAGTCTTGTTATTTAAGGCTCTGTAATCGACGCAGAGCCTCTTCTCACCCGTTTTCTTTTTCACAAGAAGGATAGGAGTCGCATAGGGTGAGTTAGACTCGCAAACGATATCGGCGTCGATCATAAGGATAGGACTCGCATAGGGTGAGTTAGACTCGCAAACGATATCAGCGTCGATCATTTCCTTTACCATTGTTCGAACCAATTCACGTTCCGGATATGAGAGCCTATAAGGACGGTAAACTACCGGCTTCGCGTCATTCAATTCTATCTCCATCTGTGCTATGTTAGTATACCCTAAATCAGCTAAACAAGAGGAAAAACAACCCTCGTACTTCTTTAGTAGAGACTTCAATCTAAATATCTCATCATCAGATAAGTGACCGCCATCATTCAGATCGGAACTTGTATCATGGTTGCTAAAATCTAGCATATTGATTTCAAAACCTTTTTCAGATCTGTAAACTCGACTAACCAATGTATCTTTATTTAGCAAAAGTAAATGGTCGCTAAAATTTTGAACTAGAAGTGCCCCAAAACTATTTTCAAGATAGTATTCACCTGACAATAAGTAGAATTCCCTACCAGGCGGACCTCTTAACGAACCCCTGACATATACAGACCCAGAGTAGCTTCTATCGGAAAAAACAGGGATCATAGTCATTTGTTTTGGTTGAAATTCAACATCTGCCTTAAGAAATAACCGCAGTTTGTTAATCTCTTCCTTGCTAAAGATTAAAGAATTTGTGGTCTTTGTAATAGTGATTTTGGGTTTTTCAGTAAAACTGTGACCAACTAATACGGGATATTTAATTATGCCATCTTCAACTACATAAATGTCAAACATCTCTATGATATTATTAATATCTATTTTTACACGCGCCATTCCTATTGGTACAGTGATATTATTACCTAATCCTCTCATAACGGGTAATTCGCCTATTGACCAACGAACTCCTAATGTTTTTGCTACGCTACATTGTATCAACGTGCACTGACTACCTAAATCAATATACCCTTTAACCAGAATACCGTTAACCTTTAGTGAGACCCTATATTTCTCATTACTAGCGTCATCAACATCGACTTTCATAACTTTCTTTTCTGTACTAGAAGTATCTTTACTCATTTCGTTGGACAGCTGCGGACAATCGATCGTTACATGGCCAAGCCTTTTACAAATGTTACATCTCAGCAGCTTCTTTGTACACTTATTACTATAATGACCTACTTCTTTACAATTAAAACAAGTTATAGATTAACTCGATTGTGGCCTAGATAACTTTGAATCATTCCCACCGAACTGCCTAGTATTTGAATTCGTATTGCTTGATGGTAAAGTCTTTTTGTATTGGCTAATCTTAGACTTGTCAAAATCGTGACTTTGTTTAATAGACTGAAAGTAATTAAGTACCTCTTCAGGCTCTTGAAACTTGGCTGCTTTAGCACCAAGTCTCAAGGAACGATCCTCAATGCCATAGAGCAAACAATCAACGGCACGCTTCCCGAAAATCTCGCATCGATTTAACAAATTAAATTTTTCATAATACTATAATTCTAACGATTCATTGTATTTCACGGGTTTATTAAACATTTCAGTAAGTAATTTTGCATAATCGTCACTACTAGGAAAGGAATCAATTAATTTAATTTTCCACTCGGGCCACGAAAATGACATTGAAGGTAAGGCCTGGTACCATGTACGGGCAACACCTGTAAGTCTGGGCAATGCGTAGTGTATAACCTGATCATCATCCCAACGGTACAGCTTCGCACATTCATCGAGCTTATTAAGCCACATGGGGCCGTCTGTCCCTTGATCATAGGGTCAAATTCAGGAATAACGTTGTCTAACATCGGAAACTTATTGTCCTCTGGCTTCGCATTCGACAAAGATTTAATTAACTCGTTCAAAAATAACTGAGTCTCACTGTTAGCAAACATAGATTTGTTTACCTGAATATTTCCGCGTGGTTCATCACTTACTGCAGTGTTTGATGAGCTACTTCGTTCAGACGGCTGCCTGTGGCGCCTGGGGCGCCCATCAGTCCGTGTTCGAGGTCGACTCCTCTCGTCCTGCAGGGCTAACATGACAAGCGCGAGAACGCTCTCTTTCTCGATTTGTCGAAATTTGTCTACGATTCTGACGTCATCCGAATGCCTAACATGACCGCTAAGCTCGAGTAAACTCGAGAAAGGCACTTTGACAGTTCTTTATCTCGTGACGAGAGACCGATGTAGCAAATTATTAAAAACAAATCATTTTTATTCTAGCAACATCGGCTCAATCATTAAATTTTACGCATGGAATTAGTATGTACTATAATGATTTTACATCCACCTCTAATTTATGTTGTAATTTTTTGTGTAACCTACTTTTTTTATTAAAATTTAATATTTTTCTATGGCATGCCGAAATTAAAATACAAAATGACGGAAATAAAAATGGATGAGCCATTTTTGTTAGGGGAAAAACCTGTGGATTCGCGTCACCAATATCTTAACCGCGTCACCGACATACTAACCACGTCACCGACATACTAGCCGCGTCACCGACATATGAACAGCATCCCTTGAATATGCAATCTGCGTGACCAACATGCTAACCGAGTCACCGACATGCTCAATGCGTCATCAACATGCTCAATGCGTCACCAACACGCTAACCGAGTCACCGACATGCTAACAGCTTGCCCGACCTGCTAGCAGCGTGCTCGACGTGCTGGCAGCGTCACCGACATGCTAACAGCGAGCCCGACCTGCTAAGAGCGTCACCGAAATGCTAGCAGATTTACGAAATGCCAATCGAATAACGCCGTGATAACCGCGTCACCGACATTCTGAAAGCACTTGTTGACATGCAATTTGCGTCACCAACATGCACACCGCGTCACCGACATCCTAACCACGTCACCGACATGCAGTCTGCGGCACCAACATGCTACCCAAGTCACCGACATGCAATGTAACGTGTGCATCAGACTGGCGTCGCGCAGCGGCCTGTGTACGTACATGTATACGCATATACAGGTTGAAATTGAAAACTTGCGACAAACTGAAATGGGACATTGTATACATCATTATTAACAACTTTTACTAAGGGACCAAAGCTGTAATCCCAAAAAAAATCTGCTTTTCCTACATTTTGATGAGGTATTGCGAACATAAATGTAGGGGATAGCAGTTTTTTTTTTTGGATTGTTGCTTTGGTCCCTTAGTAAAAGTTGTTCATAATGATGAGTACAATCTCCCATTTCGATTTGTCGCATGTTTTCAATGTCACCCTGTATATACTTATATATGTTATTCCAAAATTTTAAGTTTTCATTTCCGTCACCAGTCCCCATGAATGCCATATTTTTTTGTATTATAATTTTGTCTACTCTTCTCGTCGTCAAAATCGAGGACGACTAAATGACAGCAGAATCGAAGATTATCTCGTGTTGAATTATCAAAATTCGAGATAACTTAGGTGCCATGTTAGGGTTTGTCGAGAAAATATCGAGTTTGACAGAACGAGTCGAGTATTTTGTATGGCAGCGCTGTCAGAAAACGAGAAAATTGACAGAAATAGACAAAAATTACTCACGCGAGAGTAATTGTCGCGTGTGTCATGTTAGCCCTTGGGTGGGAAATCATCAAATAACTTCTCCCGCTCTGGGCGGAGCGGGAGGGTGTGTCAGACTCTTACTGACTAAAACCCACCCGTATCCCTTCCTGTTGCCTGTGTTGCGGGGGCCTCGGTGACCCTTTAGTACCTTCCCGCGACCCCGGCAGGGTCATGTTAGCCCTGCTGGTCACTCGAATCGCTAAGCGTATTTCTATGCCGCCTACGACGTTTCTTCTTACTCAGGCGATTCTCATTGGCTTCATTATTGCGGCGACGCTTACGTTTCATGCTCACAACGTCCGGAGTTAAACGGGACCGGCTCCTATACGATTGGTTACGGTCATGGTCCATATTAACTGATATTTTCCAAAACTTGAGGGTGTGCTGTATTTATTCCACTTCTGAGTTGTAAGGACTCGACTTGAACTCAGAAATAAAACAACGATTGTATAGATATTCCTCGATTCAATTCTCACAGCAAAAATATGAACGCTCTGTTCGATGGTTCAATACCAAGTGTCGTGCAAAAGTCAAACTGTCATAATCAAAATAATGGTGGCAAAAGTATCAACTATCAAATAGCCAAACGATACTCCTTAAATTAGTCGATTACTACTTTAGTGACGGGTATCTATCTGTCAGTGTTACCAAACGAAAAATACAAGACTGTTTACGTGTCTGCGACAGCTGACAGATACTCGTCACTGGTACAAATAATAATAATTAGATAACCTAAATCGTGAATATATTAATACTGTTAGTCTAACAATATTATGCTGAAACGCAACCTATACCTAACGCAGTTGTTTCAACGAAATGCCAACGTACATTTCTGAATCAAATTCGTCCCATTTGTAGTCCTTTTTTCTCGTTCTTACAGACATTTTAATCACTTGCAAGTGCATATAAAGTATGTAAACCTTTATTTTAACACAACAACGCTGCTAACTTAAAAACAAAACAAATACAAAACAAACAAGATGGCGTCGCATCATAGCAAAATGGTTGTCTGTGATTGGCCGGCAGACGGAGATTGGACAAACAAGAACGGAACTTGTAATTTAAGTGCGTTCAATTGAGCAAGTTTTGAGCAAGTTTGAAGCAAGAGTTGAGCCAAACAAGCACTCAACACAGTTTTTAATTGGAGATTGTATTTTTGCGAATAGTGTAAGTTACATCTGTAGTACTTTTTTTAAATGTTATAATAATATATTATAATTTGTATCCCGATAATCCCATGGGATCGAGACATATGCGGGGCGCAGCTAGTGTTATATAAAGCGTCATCACTTTTTCTACAGTAAAAATGACTTTTTAAAAGTAATTTTCCCAAAAACTTGTAAGTTGGCTATTCAAGCACTAGGGCGGCGATAAGTCGTTGTGTAGTTCAAAAACTTGTTTATATCAGGTCTTTACCTATGAAATTGGAGATAAATTTGGTATTTTTTTTTATTTCAGCTATACAAAGTATTACAATGAATCACCAAACAAGCGCATTGTTGCGCACAGGAAGGCCACGCGGTCGTCCCAAATTGTCTATACAAATTTGCCAACAACAACACAACTACAACAACAACAACAACAATACAATACTGTTGTATTGTTGTTGTTGATTCATTCATTGTTGTTAGAACAACAACAATATAATACACAACACAACACAACACAACACAACACAATACAACAACAATACAATATTTACAGCAACAACAACATTACAATACACATACAATACAATACACATTACAATATTCTACAATATTTTATTTTGCTGTTGATCCTTTTTATAACCATCTCATGTTCAACCTTAATCGCTAGTTTGGACCTTTAATATTTTCTTTCATCTTTTCGAATGTTCGAATTTTTATTTTAAAAATTCTTTTTGCATGTCAAAACATTTGTTTTCGGACTGATTCCTCTGCCGAGCTCCGAGATAGTCGGCTATACTTATTACTTTTGTCAAGATAACACCAAATTTTTTATTGTTTAATCTGAATTAATGTGGTAACGATTACAAGGTGTAATTTATGTGATGTGCAGTCAGGAGTCCGTACTGTTGAATTCAGACATTTTATCTCAAGTATGCAATTTTTTTCTTATTTCTTATCCCATTCACTTTATATCTTCAGAAACGTGGCTCGGTGACTAAAGGCTCCTTCAAACAGGCGCGAAATGCGACGCGACACAAAGACACCGCGTGTAGCACTACAAGCGGTGCCTTTGTGTCGCGTCGCGTGTCGCGCTTGTTTGCAAGAGTCTTTACTCGTATTCGCTTCTGTTTTATTCTAGAAAGAAGTCCCATCAAGCCAGGCTTTTTTCCTGGTTTTTTTATTATTCCCCTATTCAACCTAATCAAGTGACTTTGGTACAATTTACTGATCTTCTGCTAAGCTGACCGATCGGAGGACGTAGTTCCAGCAGCTATTATTCGCCGGAATTTCGGTAACCCGAGGTGATCCGGCGAAGTCTACGCCGCATTCGCTTCTGGAATGCTAGCAGCTAACTACTTTAATTATTACTTTCATTGTGAACTGAAGTTTGAACCGGTTGTTTTGAAAAGCACGTCAGATTTTAGATTGCCTGTTTCAGTTCAAGTCAGGACCACGAATAAGGTAGAACTAAGCACTACTTTTTCGCATTAACGTAATTTAAAAACCCAATCATTCAAGCGCTTGCAATGATTTTTAGGGACAATTATTAAACATAATTCTTGTTAGTGTGCTCTAAGTTATAATTCTGTTATGTAAAACTATTTTCTTTTTAAACTTATCTAAAGGCATGAGTAATTTTTTAAACGTGTAATTTTTAATATTGAATCTATCATGCATATTTTCTTTTTTGAATTCTTGTGTTTTTTTTTATATTTACTGAATTATACGTGCAAAATGTCGCGAGTGTTTCTTTAAATCCTTCCACACACGCTACAATAGTTAAAGACTGATTTGCCAGATGACTCATGATTAAAAATAACCGTTATCACGTTAAACAAGCATTAAGACGCTGAAAACAGCTAAAGCGTGGTTACCGTCGGACTCCTTGTAATTTATTGCAAAATATGAAGCAATTATCTATTTACTCAAAAATGAGTTGAGTAATCGAAAATAAAGGACAACCAAGTTCTGCATTCAAATAAAGGCTCGTGCAGACTAGCGCGATATCGCGGGCGTGACAGGCAGCAACATGCCTGTCGCGCCCGCGATACTGCCTCAGTCTGCACGATCCTTAAGGCGTTCTTGTTATTAATTGAATACCAACGTATATTGATATTGAATACAGATATTTTGGATTATACCTCAAGGAAAAAGGATAGTTGACCGTTGATTTGTATCGAGATTTTTTTTTCTAAACGTGTTTTGGTAACAACCAAGTTTTGATGAATATGTTCAAGATTAACATTTTTTCCCGCCATCACAAACTAGGTTTCACAATATTATTTTTTAAGACAAGCTTACTTTGTTCGTTTGCCTCTTGTCAGCGCCTTAATAAGGTACTTTAAGCTGTTCTAAAATGTACTGCAACTCACGCGATTGTTCCAAATATTGTACGCGCGGCATCCATTGTCTTTTTAGTAATTAATTACTGGTTTACAATAATTTATTGCTGAAGAATGCCTTCCGGGCATACTTCAACAATAAATGATTGTAAACCAGTAACGCAGGTCCACACGTACTTTTGAACATATTGATGGTCCTTCGAGCCGGATTTAAACCTATGCACTATGGACATTAGGAAAACTTGACACGTATCTAGACTTTGTGTTCCCTTAGACAGCTAGTTCTTCAGAGTCCGGGCAAAATAAGTTTCTGAAATTTCGAGTATCTTTCTACACTGTCTTCTATACAATAATAAAATCGTAGCGAAGTCAAAACTGTACATACATTGTTTTTTTTAAGTAATATTTACGAGGTCTGGGAACAATTCTAAAGCCGAAAATATAATTTATAGAATTCTGTTCAGTCTGCTTGTACGTATAGTTCCAGCATGATGCAAATACTACCGGATAGATTTTGGAAAGATATCCCCTATAATTTAGGACTGTAGGCTATAAATTATCACGCTATTTGCTGGGGATGAGCAATATTGCAATTTGCTCGTATTCTTCTATAGTTTACTGCAAATTGTAAAAATCCGAGCCAAAAGGTAAGGTTTAGTTTGCAGATAGTTACAGATTTAAACTTTTAAATGATTATTATTACACTTACCTTTAAGGAGCTAAGTAGTCAATCATGACATAATATAAGAACAGCTATTTTAGTTAACTTTTAACAGAGCAAATAGCTTAAAAATCTTTGTTACGAAAAGAAACAACCGACCTCCAAAACAAACACTTCGTAGTGTTTTTTTGCAAGTCGGTTGTTGTTTTTTTTGTAAAAAAAATATTATTCACTTTCTGGTTGTAGTACATACTCACACAAATTCGCATACCACTTCTACGCAATAACAGTGGCAGGAAGTTAATATAACATCATCAACATATACTACGTGGAAAAAATACTTATTATTGATGCTAACTCAAAACTTGCTGCCCAAGTTATATGTATCACCATCACGAAAGGTTCCTCTACCAAATGAAAAAAACAAAAAAACAAAAACGGTCCACAATTGACGAAAATATCGATGAACATAAATATACAAACAAAATAAATATACGAGTATAAATGTATATACAGACGAACAGAGAATCATCTCCTTTTTAAAGACGTCGATTAAAAAGTTCGACGACTGCTCTGAAAACATGTTCGATTCCCAACAATTGATATTTTTTGTGCTTTCTTTTTACATTTTGTTATACTATTCATTATAGTTCGTAGAACGTACCCAGAAAAACATAAGTGTAGGCCTCTTTTGTAATCTTTGGTTATAATCAAAATAAATATTTATGGTTAGGTGACTTAATGCGAAATCCCGTGTGTTTACAATCTACTGTTATATTATTTTAGTGATAGCTGTTCGTGAGGAATAATCTGTAAGAATGAATCAGTCGGTGTATCAGTGTTGTGTTATTAGGTAGTATATGCAGGAACGCAGGCGTTACTAGAAGGCTGCGTGTGTCGACCTCAGGACGAGCAGTTTCTCACACGGACAACTGTACGTCGCTTGCTCCCGCGTCACCAGTCCTCACTCTTTTCATATTTTGGCTGCTGACACGAAAACTACAAGCGTAGTATACAGGAAAGTTTTATAAAAACGTGGCTGTTATTTTAGTATATTGTGGTGTCTTACGACTTCCACGCGAACGAAGTCACGGGCAGAAGCAAAGTAATATAAAATCATCTTAATAATTAAAACTAGTAATTTGGGTTCATTGTTTTAATAACCAAATGTGTGTCTTTTGTAATGTTTCAAACTCAGACTTAACCGCGCCGAATTCCAGACGTTTCGTTCATGCAAGTAGTAACAGTTTTTATTCGAAATATGTTTTACGCAAGACTGACGACCGTGAAAACGGTTTTTTTGGCAATGTCTTTGAAATTGACTGGTAGATTTGTAGTTATGGTTGCGTATCCATTTTAGGAATGCCCGGATTGTATTATTACTCTATTATTATTATTCTCTTAACATTGGAGATATCGTAAAACATACTTGACTTGTGTTAATAAGGTGCGCCATTTCCACCCACGCTCTGCACTGCACGTTACGAAAAAAATCGAGTAGGCAAGTTCAAGGAAAACTGTTACGGAGAACTTAGCTAAGTGGGCCGAAATTAATTTGAGTTATTAAATATGTAATTGAAGAAGAAAGGTATTATTTATTTTTGTAATTATATTAGAAAATAATCTTGGAGCGTATGCAGGAACAAAGAATAAATTAATGTTCTGTTTTGTTCTTCAAGTCATACCTAAAGTCGAATTATTAATTCATTGGTGTACCTAATCTGACATGTGCTAGCTGTCACTTTGTGCTAGCTGACACTTATATAAATCGTTTAAACTAAACGATCACCATTACAATAAATAGGACCATTTTATTACACAAAGTGGCAGCTAGCACGTGTCTGATTACTTCAGTAAATTAATATTTCGACTTTAGTCGGATTGATATTAGCGATAATATTCGTGTTTACTTAGGTATTCCTTACACAGACTTAATACCAAGGGCGGAATAAAGTTATTCAGTACTCGATTAAACCGGGATTAACTCACCTTGAGACAACAAACCCGAAACCTTCTGTTATCCGCATAGTCCGTATTAAGTAATATATTATATAGGCCTGCTTGCATATGTTTATATTTTCGTAATATGATTACATATAAGATTAATCAGTTTCTTGAAACTCGCCGGGTTGT
The DNA here is from genome assembly GCA_905333075.3 of Atethmia centrago. Classification (NCBI taxonomy): domain Eukaryota; kingdom Metazoa; phylum Arthropoda; class Insecta; order Lepidoptera; family Noctuidae; genus Atethmia; species Atethmia centrago. Next base: position 8,813,571 of record HG995375.1, read on the forward strand.
GGCGCAAGTTCCAATCGTACGATGATTCTGTTTTGGTAAAGTTGCTACATTGTAGGTTCATACTTTTATATTTAATTTGTCTGTTTTGAAACTCAGAAATCGAGCAGGAAAACGAATTGAGTTTCGTGAATTAACCTTTTGTGGGGAACGACCTTAAATTCTACACAGTTTGGGTGGTACCAAAGTCTCTTTCATACTAAATAAAAGTGCTTATCAAAATATTAATAATACACTTTCTAAATCCGACGTTAGATTAAACTGTTTCCGACGCCTTCCTCTATAATATGAATGCAGTCAACTGACAATCAATTGAATTGAACTGCGTGATTCACCGCCGGCGACAATGAAGTCACTGCCATCCAATTGTCATGTTTGTATTACTTACTCAATAATACGATTCAAATCAGCTGGAGATGTTTTCCTTTACAATGTTTTGAAAAGGATCGGACACGTGACGACCACTGTCAGCTGTTGTTATGATACGCCCGGCGAAATGCTTTATGAAACGAGTAGAATATCAATCAACAGAATTTGTCGTTCAATTCAGTTGAAATGGTTTAGGCTTTTATACAAATGCATGTCCTATATTGGACTAACTGCTGTGCATGACTTTGGCCCAGTTTGTGTCGCTTGAGATCATTTGTCATTGTCCTCAATGAATGCTTACACAGTATGGTTTTTAAACACCATAGGTTACATGAGACACATAATTAATTAGCTTAACAAAAGACGAGACAAAAGCTGAGTACTCACTCTCCGGTGTAACATCCCGCAGCACGATCCTGGCCTCTGCTTCAGCTGGCATGGTTACCACAACTTCGAAAGCTTCGCGATCGATTTGTACGTTGACCCTTAAGTTGGCACAGGTCCTTGACACGTTTACAGAACTGGCAGTTATATCGCGTGAAAAATTTGAATTTGGAATGGGTTTTATGTCATGTTTTTAAAAGTGAGTGTACGGCGTGGTGAATGCGAGCGTCGTCGCACAAAGCTCGGCGAGGACTGACGGCAAATTGCGGCGCGCGCCTCTATTTTCTCCGTGTTCCTATAATGTCGCTACTCTACTCGCCTCTGTATTGTTATTGCGTTAAGTTGAGCTTGGTTCGTTTGATAAGGCTCCCACAGCCAGGCGCGAGGCGACGGTGCGACGCGATTCTGTTAGAACAATTTCCATTTTTCATAGAAATTGTTCTACTGCAATCGCGTCGCGCTGCCGCGTCACACCTGTCTGCGGGAGCCCATGATTTGCATCATGAAGGAAAGTGTTGTGCTGAAACTATCTAAGATACCTAATCCTCGGCTTTCTAGTGCTGGCATCGTTAACTGTTTTGCTTTATGATTATGGTTGGGATTGAAGTTATCATGGTGAAGATGATATCATAGAAAAAATACAAACAAGCCGAGTGCGAGTGGATTCATAACGTAGATAATACATTCTTTTGTAGATTGCCGATTACATGAACACATCATATTTTGTTTTTATTGTAGTGTGTGTGGCTAAGTCAAGTTTACGGGGCCCAAGCCCCCGAGTTTCAAGGTCTCAAGGAGTCCTGCGTGGCGAGTGTGGGGACGGACAGATTCCAACAGGTATAATAACACCATAAGGAAAGGTTAACTTAGGAGTTCTTTAACAGGGGAGATAAGAGATGAAAATAATGTTTTTTTTTTATGAGAAACAATATAATGTTAACTTCTTGTCATTGTCCTTTTCTTCGATTTACATTCTTCCAATTGTCATTATTTTCAAGTTTATCTCCGTTGTCATACTTACCATATCCTCGTAAGGCCCAACGACCTAATTTAATGACAAAAAAATTTTGACACTCCGGCCCGAGACACTATTTAAAATCATTTAAATTATATATCTAATCATAAAAATATATATCGACCTAAATTTGGGTTGGGCCTTACGAGGATATGTAAGTGTAATTAGCATTACAATGCCAGTTAAAGTTGAAGGTGTCAATTAATGAACTAGCCAGAAGTTATGCATGTAAGGTTAATAGGTAATTAAGTAATTATATATTATACCATTTCCTGTAACTCGTCGATGGGGTTTCGCCCGCTGTAAAGACATATGTTAAAGTAAAAGATTAGTGTGATTCTGTGATTAAGGTTTGAAGATATTTAATATTTTGATGCCCAAATCAAAAGGTATGAATAAAATATATGTGTGTATGTTTTGTTTATTTTTTAATATATTTTATTTTGAATATTGTACAAATACGCTAACTAAAAGAGCCGTGCTCTAAGCTACTGCAATTTAGATACATACGAGATCTGTAATTATGACAAAGACTGTCGGTTAACGCTGTGTGTGTTATGTGTGATGTGTTTATTTGGTAAGCCTCTATAAAAATTAACGATGACGTTAAAAAAAAAAAACAAAAACTGTGTCGGTATGTCGATAAAAAGTATAGGTCCTTCAACCAGGGTTCAAAACATCCCCATACCAAAATTAATTAAAATCGGTTCAGCCGTTTACCAGTGAAAGTGTAATAAACAAACAAACTCACATACGCATTTATAATATTAGTTGTAATAATATTAGAATAAATAAAATATAAAATTTTGTTAGTTACTGACGATGTAAATAATGCTCTCTATAAATTTTTACATTGGTTTATTGTTAATAATTTACTTATACTTATACGAGAAAAATACCAAATGTATTAGATTTCTGACACCTAACGTTAAGCAGGTAAAAACCAATGTACTAGTGAATGGGGCGGAGTTGGATCTTGTGGACACCACTGTGTTCTTAGGTATTACTTTGGACTCGAAGCTACAGTGGGGCCCACATAATAACCAAATTGTCGAAGCGGCTAAGCTCTGAAGCCTATGCGGTCTATAAAATCCGTTATTTGACTGATGTAGAAACAGCTCGATTAGTATATTTTAGTTATTTCCATGGTGTAATGACGTGCGGCATTTTGCTGAGGGTGAAATGCAGCCGACATTCAGGCTATATTTGTGCTGCAGAAACGAGCCATTCGAGCAATTTATAACCTAAGTTGTAGGCATTCACTGAGGGATACATTTAAGGATATAAACATAATGACAGTCGCATCTCAATATTTATATGAGAACCTGATTCATGTCAAAAAGAATATTAATCTATATTCTAAACACAGCGACATTCATAGCATAAATACTAGAAACAAAGACTTACTTATTGTGCCCAAGATAGGCTCCAAAAAATTAGTAATTCATTTAAGTGCCAAAGTATGCGTTTTTACAACAAACTCCCAAGCCATGTTAAAGAACTGAGCCTCAATAAATTTAAATCATTTATTAAACAGAAACTCTGTCAAAAAGGTTTCTATAAAGTTAAAGATTACTTGGACGACAGAAAAGCTTGGGATTAATTAAGCTACCCCCAAGCAACAAATTTTATACGAAAAATATTTTTATACCAAGTGTCTTAGAATTAATATTGACATTTTTATTTTTATTGTCATGTATGTGAGGACTATGTGGATCATATATTTTAATTTTTTTTTTCAGTTAGTTTTAATGATAATCTGGCAGTTTGAGTACTTTATGTGGCCTACCCAAATGTCCTTTCTTTGGTTTTGTTCGTCAAGTCGTTGAGCTCCTGAGTCTTAACTCAGAAGGAGCTCAACGAAGCTTACTTCACGGTTACTGACAAATGCGCGCACTGACTGGACAGGTCCACTCAAATCTGTATGGAGTTTCTTCACAAGACCATCACAGACACCAATTTACATGGTCCTCAAATGATCTGACCAATATTATTTATTTTTGAATTCTTATATACTCATTAACGTTGATGATTTTTTTTATACATACATACAATGACATGACTATTTACTTTTTAAAGTATTATATTTTTTTAAATTATTGTGAATGTGAAGACTATGTGGGTTATTGTTTTTATTTTTTCTCTCCGTAAGTTTCAATCTTGGTCTGGCAGTTCGAGTCATTTAAGCGGCCTACCCAAATGTCCTTTCTTTGGTAGTGTTCGCGAATCGTTGAGCTCCTTAAATTCTGAGTTGAGCTGCACTTTTATTGACAAATGACAAATGCGTGCACTGACTGGATAGGTCCACTCAATCTGTGTGGTTCTTTCCTCAAAAGACCATTTCAGACATCAATCTACATGGTCTTCACATGATCTGACCAAGATTATGTCTAGACTTTAAAAGAGACTGTGACCTCTGAGTTTGTTTCGGCCTTTATTCTCAGAGTAGTCAGATAGAAAACGCCGAGCTCATCTAGTTTAGAAAAGAATATTCTTGACGTGTAAAAGTGTTTGTACAAAACTACTTACAAAAAATAAAATCATTTCATTTCATTTCACACTCATAAAGCTCATTATAGGTGTTCCCTGATAGCTATGTTCTTTAAGTGAACTTGTGCAAAAAAAAAAAACGCGACTACAAAACCCCTTAACTGAAAAGAGAAATACAAGTATTATTATTTATTGACCATTTTAGGGTTCCATAGTAAACAAAGTTATAGTTTCGTCATGTCTGTCGGTCTGTCTGTCTGTCTGTCCCCGCTGTAGCTAGAGACGCTTAGTACTAGAAAGCTGTAATTTGGCATAGGTATACATATTAATCACGCCGACAAAGTGCTAAAATAAAATCTGGAAAACGTTTTTCTTTAGGGTACCTCCCTTGCACGTAATAATATTTTTCTCGTCTTCCTCATGGGGTATCGTTGGATAGGCCGTTTAAAAATATTGCATGTCAGTGAACACCACTGTTCGATTCAAGGATCCGCTTACGTAATATTAAGCATTATAGTGCAAATTTTTGTTAATACCCCCCATGCCAGCTAAACGGTTGTTTATAAAAAATTCATGGCAGTAGTACATATAATGAAATGTAAAGGAAAATTATCACAGCTAAGTAGGCTTTAGGTACAAGTTAACAAGTAATAGTCGATCAACTTATATTTGCAGTTGGAGAATTGACCGTGGCATATATCGATGTATGGGAGAACATGTTTTTCAAATACAATATTAAGTTTGTTTTTAATATAAATTTATCCCAACTTCCCAACTACGGAACCCTTCATTGTACGTGGTCCGACATGCGCTTGGCCAACCTGAAATATGGTGAACTTTTGTTAAGTTCTTTTCAGTTATGGGGTTTTGCAGTCGGTTTTTTACTAGCTCTTATTTGATACCAATATCTTTTTTCACTTCAGTAGCTCAAACATGTAGGTTTTGCTACTTTTTTCAGAAAGGCGCGAATATCTTATTCAGCTTTGGGTTAATCATACAATTCGAAACATTCACACTCTATCTCTTTCCCGCCATTAGAAAGAGAGAGAGAGAGACAAAGACCAGCCCTTTCGAAGTTCCGATTTTGAATTCGACCTCAAAGACAAACACGTTCGGAATTTCGTAGTAACTAAATAAATTTTGCAAAAGATAATTATGTCTTTTAATGTAATTTATTGAATTTTTAACTTATTGTTGTATTTAAACGAAAATAAGTATTTACTGCAAATAAAACTGATATTTAACCTGTGAATATTTATTTCTAGTTTCAATAATGTTACGTAATATGTTTTGAATAATAAAATATCATGGGTGCTATTTCCGAACACGCCTTAATTTAAATAAAAGTTCGGGAATAACATTTCGTGGCTGGCGTAAAGAGTTGAATAAGTTAAAAAATATTAAAATAATGGTAAAATAATCGTAATCGTGAAACTAGCGACGAGAACAGTATTGTAACACCGAAAGAGTTAAAACAACAAGTTATTAATGCAGAATTAAGTTTCCTACCTGAGATGTCTCGCGTGAAATATCTGAAAGCATACCATGTTTTCAATGAATGGAGACTTACTTACAAAGGGCGCAAGCAGTTTTTCGGAGACGGTGTTGCTATGTTATTTTTAGATTTATCACAGACGAGGCGATCATCTACAATGTGGAGTATTTACTCAATGTTGAAAGCTACTTTAAAAACAAAACATAACGTGCATATTGAAATATACGCAAAACTCGTATCTTTTCTAAAAGGAATGTCAGTTGGGCATAAGGCTAAAAAGTCCAAAATTTTCACGGCCATTAACATAGAAAAATTTCTTAATGAAGCTCCGAACTGCAATTTTCTTGCCGCTAAAGTAAGTGGTACCTATGAATCTATGTTGTTAGTTATTAAAATTTGTGTGTAGACTGTTATGTATAAAGGTACTTACTGCCTACTACTAATTTTTGGAGGCGCAATGAATCCTAGTCTGGCTTAGCAATGTTAAAATATTTATTACGATGTGTAAAAGATGTTGTAAATGTTAAATTATGCATATTAATTATGTAATATTTTCATTACAGGTTGTACTGATCATAGGAATTAGTGGAGCGTGTCGCAATAACGAGCTATTACAGCTAACAGTTAATAATATCGAAAAGCATTCAGATAAATTACTGTTAGTAAAATTGAAAAATACGAAGACGAACCTTGACAGGCCTTTTGTCGTACGCGAAGAATATGTAACTATTGTAGAAAAATACCAAAATTTACGTCCAGCCAATATAAAATGCTCAAGACAGCCTATGGGAGTAAATAAAATAGGTGCTATACCGCAAGAAAATGCCACTTTCTTAAAACTGGAAGAGCCTCAGCTATACACGGGTCACTGCTTTCGGAGAACTTCGGCAACGCTTTTGGCTGATTCCGGAGCCGTTCTCACCACTTTAAAACGTCACGGCGGGTGAAAGTCCAATACGGTTGCAGAAGGCTATATTGAAGACTTAATAGAAAATAAGTCGAAAATCTGTAAGCATGTATAGTGGAAACAATAAGTCTGAATTCGACCTCGGATCCCTGGTCTCACCCACGCCCATCCAGTTCCAACGACGCACTGTGTAAGCCGATCAGAGTCACCAACGTTCACCGTTGTTCCTTCTCAATCCGCCACCGAAACAGAAACCTTCACCCCAGATAATCAAACTCAACTCAATGCAACTATATGGTTGCCAAATAAATCTGTTACTTTTAATTTGCAGAATTGCAGTAATTTTACTTTTAACTTTTAAAATGTTCCATTTTATTGAATTGGTACATCTACCTACAATGTTAATTATTTTGATTCACAATAAATAGTTATTTCAAACATTTCCTGTTTATTATTGTATCTCCTAAAGTGTCCTCGCTGCTGAAGTAAAAAGTCATGTGTGTTACACGAGAGCAAAGTTTTTTGCATCTAGTGCCTTTGACTCCCTCGCCACACTCAGGATTCAAAATCAGCACTCGCAGCAAAAAACGACTTTGCTCTCTTGTTGCACTAATAACTATTGTAAGTTATTTTAAAATTATTAATTACTGCGCCCCGCGGTTTCACCCGCGTAAGTCTCAATCCCGTAGAAATATTGGGATAAAAAGTATACAGGGTAATCCAGCTTATGGTCTAACCATGTGCCAAATTTCATCAAATTCCGTTCAGCCGTTTTAGCGTCAAAGCGTAACAAACAAATAAACGCACAAACAAATAAACAAACAAACTCACTTTCACATCTATACTAGTAAGAAAGTAAGGATTATCACTTCAACAATTAAGTAAGATTGGAATTGGCAATTGAGTCTTATAGGCTGGATTGTAATTAATTATTAAGAACCTGGTTCTTTTTAATAAAGCTTAAAAAAACACTGTATACTCTTAAAAACAAACAGATACACGATGTTCGCTGCTACATAAAACAAAGAAATAGCAAAATAAATAAGACAATGTTTACTGACTGAGATACAATCAGCTTTGTTTTGAAGCCTACCGGCTAGCCTTGGGTTTTTACTACCTACTTCCACGATTTTTCTTCAGTGCTCTAGTCAATCAATCAACTCAGCTTATCTCAGTCTAGGACTGGACATAGGCCTCTCCCAGGATGCGTCACAACACCCTGCCCTCCGCCTTCCGCATCCAGTCTGTCCCAGCCAAATTAAAGGTCGTCCATCGAGCTGGGGGGCGTCCCACTCTACGCTTGCCGGCTTGCGGTCTCCACTCCAGGACTCGTCTGCTCCACCGGCCTTCGACAAACATGGCCGGCTCAATGCCACTTCGGCTTGCTTGCTCTGAAAACTAAGTCGGTAACTTCGTGCTATTAAATAACTAACACAATATGTAACTAACATAATAGAGAGCTTTCATACATAAACCCTAAAAAACGATTGAAAAATTGATTGAATCTTGAAAATTTTCATTGTAAAAACATATTCTCATGTTCTCTTTTTATATATTTTGTATAGATATAATTCAAAAACCTTTCGTAATTTAGGACTTTCCCACTAGGGATGGCGATTCTTTCCGAAAAATAACGATTCTTAAATCGATTCGAATTGAAATCCGATAAATCAATACACAAAAAAATCAAGGTTTAAAAATCGATTTTCCAGAAATCGATCTTATTTCGATTTGCTTTTCGAGTTTGTATTTTCTTTGTTAATGTTAAAAAATACGTTTGTAATACAAACGTATTTTTTATTTCTTTCTTTTTCCTATTTACGAGCGACGAAGGAAACTAAATACACTGTCATCTAGCGAGTTTTTAAGTAATTAAGTGAACGTCAAATTCGACTAATTGTAAATAATTTACGGTTCAGGTTCTTATTAAAACAAAAAAATCGATTTTCTAGGGTGATATATCGATTCACTGGATCGATTCCGTACTGGATATCGATTAATAAAATGATTTTTTTTGGTCCAAGAAATCGATTCTTCAATTAATCGATATTAGATCGCCATCCCTATTTCCCACAAGATAACCTTTCATTACAATTCTGAGTAATCGTATTTTTATTTGTGCCTTTCCCGTTAACTTTAACCTTCATTTAGCTCTCAGAATGACAACTCGACTGTGATATTGACCGTGTGATATTGTTTCTTTTATAACAAGAGGGACTAGACAAGTCGCAGTTGCTTTCAAAGCATTTCGTATTGCTACAACAACTTTCAACAGGATTGACATAAGGTTTTCTGTAGCAGATTGACATAAGCTACCGAAAAGCTTAATATGTCAATCATAAATAAATCCATCAAAAGGTTGTCTTTAAAGGATCGCTTTTAGCGATAAGACTGCCCATTGTGTCACCCAATGTAAAATTTCTACATTTATATCTGTAATTTATGGTGTTCATAATAAAGAGTATCATAATATTCTTTTCTATTCTATTCTATTCTATTCTATTCTAAATACTTTTTGATTTTAGACATCGTTATATCGTTGACAGAATGTCACTCACTTTCACTTTCACGAAAAATTAAATTGAAAATTTAATCTCTCTAATGAATTCATTCATTAGAGAGATTAAATTTTCAATTTAATTAAAAATTCAAATTTATTAAACTTTTTATTTAGGAAGTTATACATTTTTATGCTAGAAACAACGTAGACAAATTGTGGTGGGAAAGACTCACCACGTAATCTTCACTAAGACACCTGTATATCTCTGGAATCCCTTAATAACTATTTTCGAGATTTCGGATAGCGTTACGACTATTTATTGACTATTTTTTGGAATTAAAACCATGTCGATGCTCCCAGCCGTTTGCTTGCACTGAGGCGAGTATTGTGTGGAGACGTTCACCCCACAATCCTCACTAACTTATAGCTATAACTTCGTAATCATAATGCGACTATTTTTTTAACCTTGGTGACTATTTATGAATATTTTTTGACAATTTTTTGGCGTTCTCAAACATTGATTTTCATGAAGTTTTCAAAGGGAGGATTGTGTGGTGAAAAAAGGACACAAACATTTCATCACGCAGGAAAGCGCCACCTCAACATTTGGTGTGTCTGGGCAAGGACAGTATCATCTGCATACGTAAAAATCTTTCAATTTTTTCGGTAGAGAGCACTATAAATACACAAAATATAATCTGGGTAAATAAGATAGGTACTATTTATGTGGGTAACAGTTCTGAAATGCTTAACAGCAATAGGCCTGTGTTGTGACACTACGAGCGGTCTGGTTTTGACATCTATGTTGAGCCTTAATTACTTCCTATAAGCTTACGCTCGTGACCACAAGAAACACCGACACACAAATCTACTGCAAAATGAAGCATAGAATTGTGGCAAATGTGTTTTAAAATCATGTCTTATGTTACAACTTTACACTTCAAGGAATTTCCAAAATCCTCTAACGAAGTAATCATATATTAAAATCTTTATAACCATAAACCTCGCTACGACGTCTGGTGTTAAATAGCTTAAACATAAAATGGTCTATGTAACTTTATACAGCGACATCTATTGCCGAGTAGCAATACTGTTCAGCTATCCATCAAGTAGAATACAGCCTTCACGTCGCTACATTGAGCGGCTAACGGCTACGTAGCGGTTAGTTCCAATATTTTCCGCCAGATGCGCGGTAGGTAGTTGAACTTGTCAATTATTTGGTCATTGAACTTAGGTGTTTATCGTTGTCACATAATGATCATTAGTACTATTATTTCATAATCAAGAGTACTTTTACTGTGTAATTGTTGTATTGTATGCGGTATAGGTAAGTATTAGCATAAAAATAGATAGGTACTTAGATCTAGGTCTCGGTGAATACAGGTCAGTAGATCATTCCGGTGTATAATAAAACACACGTACAAGTACAATACAATACAACAACACAACAAGCAAGACAATAACACAATATATAAAAAACCCACTTTACCGTGGGGAAGTTTGGAAGGGAGGGCTGCGTGTAGGTTCTTAGCCTTTAATTGTGAGTAAACTCTTAAATAAGTTGATAGTGCAAATAATCTTTTTAAATCCAAGATTGAGCGCTATTGTATGTGTAAAATGTTCATGTCAAGTTGTTTAAAATACTTATTAAATTTTCTTTTTAAGTGCGACTAAGGGACTGGTAAGACTGGAAGCCAACCCCAACATAGTTGGGAAAAGGCTAGGCAGATGATGATGAAGTGCGACTAAGGGATTATTGGAAGTCAATGTCATATCGTTCTTACATAGATAGGCATATAAGATAATATGCAGACGATGTAACAGCATCTCTGCTGTTAGGTACTACATCATCTGCCTAGCCTTTTCCCAACTACATATGTTGGGGTCGGGTTCTAGTCTAACCTAAAAAATCTATGATTGTTAATAATATCAGCCTGCATAGCAGCAGGCAGCAGGGCAAAGGTCTCTTCGAAACAAGAAAAGAGCATTATCACAGAGACAAAGAAGAACATACTGAGATGTTAGTACCAAATCTTTCAAGCCTTGAGTTAGACTAAAGCATTATTTGAAACTAGTATAAAACTTGTAGTATTATAACTAGTATACGAGTATATAACTTCGTCGTGCATGCTCAATTAATTGCCTAGCCTTTTCATAACTATGTTGGGGTCGGGTTCCAGTCTAACTAGATGCAGCTGAATACAGTATTTTACATGGAGCGACTGCCTATCTGACCTCCACAACCCAGTTACTGGGTAATACGATACCCCTTTGTAAGACAGGTTGTCTGACTTTTTGCCTTCTGACGACACGTAACGACTGTCAAAGATCTACGAATGACAGCCGGGTCACACGGCGGGCGTAACGTGCTTTGCGAGGCACGGAAGGGTCTTGGTATGTAAAGATGGTCACCCATCTACGGACCAACCGCGGCAAGCATAACTTAACCTGATCGATTGACCCGTGCGGCTGTTATTATTTAGCCACTGTATTACTACATCGTCTGCGTATCTGATCTATCTATTCATCGCCTATGCGGTTTTTCGTAGCGTCTACGTAGCTACTTCATGTAGCGCTACGCAATGGCTACGCTGTGCGTACGTCTGACTTATGCTACGATGGACAAATGTTCAGTTTGATGACACTCATTCGTATTTTTTGTAGGAAGTTGTTTTCACATACATAGTACCTATTAGTGGAAATTATCGATATTAAACTCTTCAATATTATAGCGTGTTTTCAGTGATAGGTTTTTTTATAAAACCGTACTAAAAAAACCATTTGACTATACTTTCTTGCTTGCCTTAGTTTCATGCTTAACACTTATTTGAAGAATAATCTAGTTTCCTATGCCTTACTACATACTTACAAATACATTAGGTAGTTAAAACATAATTAATTTTTATTTTTCCCGTGGAAAAAATATTTTTATCAGAAATTTAATGTAAATTTTTGTAAGAACATTCATTGTACTTAAAGTATGAAACGTAAACATTGCATAAGGGTCTTTCAGAGACCTTGATTATACTACTTATGGAGAATTTTTAATTCGACAAAAAGCAATCTATGGTTTTGGAACGAAGTTCCATAAAGGCTTGTGCTGACAGGCACTATGCGACGGCGCGACGCGACACCGGTAGAACAATTTCCCTGAAGTTTTCAAAGAAATTGTTCCACCAGAGCTGCGTCGCGCCGTCGCCTCGAATCGTCACGTAAGGAAAAAGTGTTATACTCTCCATGCGACTTTCTCTTTGTGAGAGAGAGAGAGTGTGAATTTCTGTGGGTGCCCCTGTGCGAGCTAAAACAAACTTCGAAAAAAAGTCACGTTTCAAGGTCTCAAGTTTCAAGTATCAACTGTTTTTGTTTTAAACTATACGTGAGAAGGAACTGCGTTCCTGACGGAGTTCCCCCGACCGCACACGTTTTTTTGTTTAGTTTTTTAATTTAAGAACAAACTGTTTAAACGTACCTTTTGTTAAATATTATTTAATACGCTAAGCAAACGATTTTACTCAATTTAAGTGTTCATTTTCCTTTACAATCGTGGGTATCAAGGTAAAACTTATTAAGTGACTTGTTTACGAAAAACTTGTTGAACAAGTGGTAAACATAATGAACTTAGACACTTTTGTCTCAAAGATCAGATAATTCGAAAAAATGTCACTTAGTGAGCTTTACCTTTATACCCACGAAATAGGACACGGTGGAGGTGGCCACCTCCTTAGTAATGCTCGCGAAGGAGGAGGCGGGACGGTTGAGGGAAAGGCAAATTTCGCGCCCTCTCGCCCCTAGCCGCCGCAGGAGACGCCCTGGGCGTCGGGAATCCCGGGCGGATTTCCGGCCACCGTAGGCGCGGGCTTGCGGACGGTGAGCAATGGGTACCTCACCGTCCGGTAAGGCCCGGGTCGACGGCGCGTTGTATTCCACGCGCGCCTCAAAGAGATGTCGTCAGCACAAAGGTAGCGGTCCACTAGGGCCGATGCCTGAAACAGGAAGGAATACGGGTGGGTTTTAGTCAGTAAGAGTCTGACACACCCTCCCGCTTCGCCCAGAGCGGGAGAAGTTATTTGATGATTTCCCATCCAAAAAACAAAATACCCACGAAATGTAATCAAGTGTAAAAGCTATATGGTTTTGTAAAATAGTATCTTAGGAGTCATTGAATACGTAGTGCAATCTCGTAACTTACTATAACCTACTATACCTAGTCAAGCAATCTGCCTAGCCTTTTCCCAACTAAGTTCCTGTCTAATCGGATGCAGCTGAATACCAGTATTTTATCCGACCTCCATAACTCGATGACTGAGTTATTACTCAGTCATCAAGTTATGGAGGTCGATACCCCTTGGCAAGACTGGTTGTCAGACTTTCGGGTTTCTGACGACCCGTACCGAATGTCAAAGATTAATGATAGCTGAGACCAAAGGCTTAACGTGCTTTCCGAAGCTCGGAAGGGTCTTGGTGTGTAAAGATGGTGACCCATCCACGGACCAACCGCGGCAAGCGTAGCTTAACCTGATCGATCGACCCGTGCGGCTGTTATTACTTAGCCACAAGCTCCTACTATACCTAATATTGAATAGAAATAGTACAATACAATAGAGCGAAACCATTTATTTTGAAGTTATTGTTATTATCATTTTTAAGGACATGTGATTAAAATAAATTTTCAGGATAAAGATGATGATCTGCAGCTCAGTGCGTAAGTGAACATAAATTATAACCTTAAGGCGCGATTCCACTAAAATTGTGTTCAGCACAATTGTTCACAAACATTTTGTGCAAACTCCAACAGTGCACGTACTGAGCAGCAGATCCGTTTCCACCGGCAAAGCTGTTCGAAATTTTTGTAAGCGTATAGTGCAGCACATTTGTATATGTTTACTTGAGTGAGTCCACCGAAAGAAACTCTTGTACCGTCCACTGTGCAGCACAGTGTCGCACAGTGCCGCACACTGGTGAAATAGCGCCTTTACGAGTATCATTACTAGAAACAACTCATAGGTGTACCTATTCTATTTTTAAACTAATATTATAAAAAAAATATTTTTTTGTTTGTGTTTGTTTGTAATGGATAAACTCAAATAATACTTAACCGATTCAAAAAATTCTTTGACCTATAGTAAGCTACATTATCAGCGAATAACATGGGATGACTTTATTAAAAAAAAATAGAGATCCATACGAAAATTGCAATAATGTAACCCAGGGAATCATAAAATTGCCTATAAAACTCATTATTTGGAGTGCGCTGCGAAAATTATTGATAATACAGAACATAGTGTACTATATGTACACTATGTACATGTGTTTTTGTGGGTAATTATCATTACCCACAAAAAAATCAGCGAAGCTATTTGTCTAAATATTACAGATAAGTCACAATAACCGTTTTTTGTTCAAATTAGTCAATCAAAACCGTAGAACCGAAAGATGATGACGTTCGTATCATGATATTAATCCCTACCCATCTAAATTGTGTCATAATCAAGGTTGATTCAATCAACAATCAATCAATCAACTCAGCCTATAGCAGTCCACTTCTGGACATAGGCTTCTCCCAGGCTGCGCCACAACACCCTGTCCTCCGCCTTCCGCATCCAGTCTGTCCCAGCTACCTTTTTAAGGTCGTCGGTCCATCTAGCTGGGGGGCGTCCCACACTTGCCGATACGTGGTCTCCACTCCAGGACTCGTCTGCTCCACCGGCCATTGGTCCTTCGACACACATGGCCAGCCCACTGCCACTTCAGCTTGCTGACTCTGCAAGCTATGTCGGTAACTCCGGTTCTCGTCCGGATAACTTCATTTCTGATCTTATCCTTCAAAGAAACTCCGAGCATAGCCTGCTCCATGGCGCGCTGAGTGACCTTTAATTTGTGGATCAGACTGACTATCAGTGTCCACGTTTCGGCACCGTGTGTAATAACGGGCAGGACGCACTGGTTGAAGACCTTAGTCTTCAAACACTGCGGGATTGGCGACGAGAAGACTTGACGAAATTTTCGAAACGCTGCCCAACCCAATCGGATCCTCCTGTCGGCTTCTTTCTCAAAGTTGTGTCTACCGAGCTGGATAACTTGTTCTAGGTAGACGTACTCCTTCACAACTTCGAGAAGCCACCCTTCGATGTGGATTGGACTCGGCAAGACGTGCGAATTGTACATGACTTTCGTCTTGTCCAAATTCATGCCGAGGCCAACCCGCCGAGAGGCTCCATTTAGGCTGTGCAGCATCTGGTCTAACTGTTCCAGCGTCTCTGCCATTATGACGATGTCATCGGCAAAACGAAGGTGTGAGATGTACTCGCCGTTTACATTGATACCCTGTCCAGTCCAGTCCAGCGTCTTAAACACGTCCTCCAACGCATGGTGAAAAGTTTCGGGGATATCACATCCCCTTGTCTCACCCCCCTGAGCAGTTGGATAGGGCTGGTTTTTTCATCCTGGATTTGGACAGTCATCGTTGCAGCGTCATACAAACACCTCAATACTTCGATGTAACGCCAGTCAATTCGACATCGTTGCAGAGAGGCCAGATTTGCCCATATTTCGACAAAGTCGAAGGCTTTTTCGTAGTTCACAAATGCCATACACATCGGCTGGTTGTACTCTTCGGTCTTCTGTACAATCTGCCGAACAGTATGGATGTGGTCCACGGTACTGAAGCCTTTTCGAAAACCGGCTTGTTCTGGTGGCTGGAACTCGTCAAGTCTCCTGGCGAGACGGTTCGTGACGACCCTCAAAAACAGCTTATAAACGTGTCTCAGAAGTAAGATGGGTCTATAGTTCTTCAGCAAGGTTTTGTCGCCTTTTTTGAAGAACAGAACCACCGCACCTCTGCTCCACACCTCCGGCATTGTGCCTTCTTGGATGACGGAGTTGAAGAGACTCGCTAGCTCTTTCAGGACTGGAGCCCTGTCGTTATTCCGTCATCACCAGGTGCCTTGTTGTTCTTTAGTTGCTCGAGAGCCGGCCTAATCTCGCACTGGTCGACATCCGGGATGTCTTCCGTGTAGTGGCGCGTTAATTCGGCTCGATGGTCATCTTCACTATGCCCCGCTGGTTTCGCCATCCGCGTTGAGTACCCGTAGTGTGTGTGTGCCCGTAGAAATCCTCGACTTCCTCGAGTATCTCGGACTTCGAAGTCACGATCCTACCATCCGCAGTTTTCAGTTTCGTCAGATGGGACCTCCCTAATTGCTGAGCGAACACTTTCGACCCTCGGTTCTGCTCAATCGTGACCATAATGTCACGAGTGTTAGAGCACCGAAGGTCGCGATGTGTCAGCTTACTAAGGTTGATTATGTCCATGTAAATACTCTTTAAATTATTTGAATCGGACCTTTAGTTTAGAAGTTACAACGGGTATAAAAATGCTAAAAGTAAGAAAAATTCCGCGGTGTCAGCGAACGCTTATAATACCTACACATTTTATTTTTTGTAAAATAGAAACAATTGAATAGTAGTTTGTGATAAATATAAAGTTTAAATTAAATAAAAAGATCGCAATTATTAATTTTAGAAAATTATCTTTTAAACGTGATGGAGAGAGTGTTGAACTTAGTAGGCGAAGATACGAAATCCACGCGGAAGAAGTCACGAGCGAAGTTTTAGTTGTATATATAATAACGCCACATAACTTCCTTCCGCTCATAAAGTTTTTAATGCAAAACAATATTCCGGTGTAGATAATTAATAATGTGAGCGTGGTTATGTATCCCAGCGAATTAAGTAATAAGAATACGCTAAACTATATATTTATGTATTTTTCTGAAGAATGTCAAACACTGTTCAAAGCAATCGGGAAATGAACCCGGAAATTTAAAGAATTTTATTTCTTTATTTTTTAGTATATTTTTTTTATTTTTTCTCGTGGGGATACCTTGCGTCTAAGAAGAATGGAGGGTTATGTCGGACTCCTACCGACTAAAACCTCACTGTTTTTTTAATGCAAAACAATATTCCGGTGTAGATAATTAATAATGTGAGCGTGGTTATGTATCCCAGCGAATTAAATAATAAGAATACGCTAAACTATATATTTATGTATTTTTCTGAAGAATGTCAAACACTGTTCAAAGCAATCGGGAAATGAACCTGGAAATTTAAAGAATTTTATTTCTTTATTTTTTAGTATATTTTTTTTATTTTTTCCCGTGGGGATACCTTGCGTCTAAGAAGAATGGAGGGTTATGTCGGACTCCTACCGACTAAAACCTCACTGTTCCTTCTAGTACTACGAGTCGGGGGCTTGGGAGACTACTTGTACATTCGCCGCAACCCCGACTCGTATCAGCCCGCCATGATTAACGGGCCCCATCACCGAGTGCGGTCGAACGGCCCCATCACCGAGTGCGGTCGAACGCATGACCGCACGTCCTCCCATTAAGACACGCATAATAATGCGTGCCACCTCTGAGCCTGACTGCTCGACTACAAAGCCTCAATTTCGCCGCCCGCAGGCCCCCCATAATGGTAGCTGGAGATTATTAAGCGCCCTTCGACGCCCAGCTTCTCTTCTAGTGCGGGTGAAATGAAAGGTATGCTCTCTGTCCCTCACCGCCGCGCGTCGCCTCCTTTGCATGCATTACCTCCTCGCAAGAAGAGGCGATAAAATCCCATGCGTTTTCGCTTCCGATCATAGACTGAACCACGGAGGGAAGCGAGAGATCATCCGCACCAAGTATCGCGACGAGGGCACAGCGCTGTTGGGCCCAAGCTGAGCTCTGCTCCAGCGTATGTTGCGCCGTGTCCTCGGGGCAGTACGTACAGTGATGACAAGCGGGCCTCCACTACCTTAACCACTAACCTGTCCGACGCAGGTGCTTTCCGAAATATCCGTGTCCAGTAAGCACCTGCATCAGCCGGAAACTGATGGCCCCATGCTGCCTTTTCAGCCGTTTCTCCTTAACAGCCATTCCGCCACTGTTATGGCGAGCTCCCATCTGAGTTCTGCAAGTCGCTCCCTCCAGTCAGCCACTAGGATCTGACGGAGCTCGGTACTTCGTACTTCGAATTCCTGGGGAACCGGATGCTGACCAACCGCTAGCTCCTCCTACCGCCAGCGCTATAGGGACTCTAGGATTTCAGAAGAGTTGCTGCCTCGTAGGAGATCATACGATCCTTATCACCCTAACAGCCATCGCTCTCTGCGGCCTTCGCAATATTGCGACGTTGCGGGCCGTCAGGTTGTTCGCCCACACGGGTGCCTCATACAGAGCCATGGACCATACGATTCCCACGTACAGCCTCCGCCAGGAGGCGTTGGACTCCTCCCAAATTGGGTAGTAATCACGCAAGAACAGCTACAACGCTCATCAATCTGAGGACCAGCCGCTGAATGTGCGGCTCGAAGTCACACCGGTAGTCGAGGAGGAGTCCCGGGTACTTCATCGTCGACTCAACACCGAAGCGGAGGCGTCTTACCACTATGTGTAAATCCCGAGGTGGCTTGTCCCGAGGCCCATGGAAACTGAGAGCCTCAGACTTGTGCAAAGCCACCTTGTGACCCAAACCCGGATCCTTCCAACGACCTGCGCAACTCCTGCTGTGGCCAATATGGCCGATTGTCGGTGCTTTGGACCCCGAGCGGTCACCAATGTATCATCGGCGTAGCAGGTTACGTCGAGATCGTGGGGAAGTGTACCGCGCAGCACTCAGTCGTAACCAATGGTCCACAGCAGCAGCCCCAAGAGCGAGCCCCGTGGGACACCGCACGACGTCTCTCGCCGGCTCCATCCTTCCCGACCCGGGTATGTTATGGGCCTCTTCGCTAAATACTCTAAATACTCCCAAGCAGTAGTACTAAACAATTATATATCTAGCTGGGCAGGGGCCCAGCTAGATAAATAATTGTCTGTTAAAATATTAAATAATAAATAAAAAAAAAAAAAATTGTTCCTAGTGGAGTCCCGCAGGGTTCATTGCTCGGTCCATTGCTATTTATAATCTACATTAACGACATCGAGTTTTGCATGACTTCATACAAACGTTTGTGTTTTGCTGACGATATGAACATTTTTGCCAAAATATCATCGCAGATAGACGTAACGGTACTCCAGAACGATCTGCGTAGCCTCGAGGACTACTGCCAAAAAAACAAGCTGGATCTTAATCCCGCTAAATGCTCGATTATTACGTATTCTCAGAAGCGCTCAATCCTACATCGTATATCCCAGGTGATCAAGTTCTACCTAGATCAAACTCCATCCATGATCTGGGTGTTCATCACGATTCCAAGCTCAGTTTTGAAATACATGTTGATGCAATAGTCGCTAAGGCCTTAAAATCCCTGGGTTTCATAATGCGGTTATCCAAGTGCTTCACTCAAGCCAAAACTTAAATAATTATATAGTGTACTTTTGTTAGAAGCCACTTGCAATACGCGTCTGAAATATGCACGTTACCACAAATATATTAACCGCATTGAGAGCATCTCAAAAGGTTCATAAGGTGTCTATGTTATCATCAAAAAGTACCGTATCATTCGGAAAACTACCATAACCTATGTAAAAAATTCATATATTACCTTTACTCAACCGCCCGCGCCGCGAGATTTCTGACTGTGTGTGTTTGTTAAAAATCTTTAACAATACTATAAACTGTTCCGATATTTTGACAAAATTTTATTTCAACATTCCCATGAAGACTAAGCGATACAATCCACATTTGCGCGTGCCATTTGCTTCAACCAATTATAGGCAGAATTCGTACATTGTGCGAAAATTTTAACAAGCTTTGTAAATAGTACGATATAGATCCGTTCCAAACTAGTGTATCGTCAGCCAGGAAGTGCTTCCGGGGTCGCGGGAAGGTACCAAAGGGTCACCGAGGCCCCTGGCAACACAGGCAACAGAAGGAATACGGGTGGGTTTTAGTCAGTAAGAGTCTGACACACCCTTCCGCTCCGCCCAGAGCGGGAGAAGTTATTTGATGATTTCCCACCCAAAAAAAAAAGCCAGGAAGTTTTTAAGCCGTAACTTTTTCATGCAGTTCGTTTTGTTAAGATGGTTGTTATGCAGTGCGAGCAACATAGTAATTATGCTGTAGTATATAGAAACTTGGTGTGAATGTCCTTAGAATTTACTTTTTTTCTCTGTTTTATAAGTGGAGACCTTTAATTGGCTTTCAGATTATTGTACTGTCCTTGATCTGTTTGTTTAAGGTGTAAGTCTCCTATGTTATTTAAATAAATAAATAAATAATCCCCGATAATGTGACGAAGGTAGGCAGGCACACGATGATATACGAGTTCCTTCCTTATGCAACTCCAGGGCAAGGTGTTGAAGGCGTTAGCGATATCCAGAGACACCGCCAAAATTACCTAACCCTGGGCGACTGCTTCCTCCGCTAGAGCCCTTACGCGCATGATGGCATCCACAGTGGACCGCCCCCGGCGAAAACTGATTTATTCTCTCTAATAGCTTGCTCGCCTCGTCCAAGAACACTACTGGGCTTGTATTTCTTCCTAGAAATTTATAACTTTGAACACGAGGTAAATATCGATCGAACAATATTTAAAAATAGCTTGAAAAATCCCACCACATGACATAAAGGTTTTCTACCCAATAAGGAACTTAGAAACAGTAGAAAAGGAGCGATTAATGTTTAAATACGATAACGTGCGTCTGTGTAAGGAAATACTCAATTGAGTATGCCAAAGGCCACGTAACTCTACCAAACAGTAACCTTACTTAAGTAAAACATGATAAAACCAATAATAGGTTAAAACCTTAGTAAGTTCAAGGTATAATACAATTTATTTACCTGCTTTGTGCATAGAACTTACTTTTAACTTTTATCTCAGACGGCACTTAAGGCGCGTGGGCATTGTCATTAAGCGAAACGATGCTTTTATTCTACCTGTTATTTAATAGGAGATTAAAATAATTCTATTGTCAGGGTCAGCTTACTTTAATTCCTGATTTAGTGAGTTTTAGCGGAACGGCGTTTGATTTTGAAACAAGATTTTATTTTGGACGGTGAATTTAGGGCGGCTTTAGTACAAGTTTACGAGTATAAGGTCTCCGGCCTTATAAACTTACTACTCTTCTTCGTCTTACTTACTTTGTAGGAAGAATTATTATTAATTATTAAGCCTTTATTGCTAAAACTAAGCATACAATGTTTAAAATAAATAACTAATAAACTATCACATCTATTTTCCAGGTTTAGTGATCAGCGTGTCTTGTGGTGACACATAGGCCTCTTTCAGCTGTTTACATTCTTCTCTATCTTTAGCTTTCCTTGACCAGATAGCCTCTCTAACATTTTTAATGTCATCTGTCGATCTTTTTGACTGTCTGCCTCGTTTTCTTTTACCATCGCGTGCATTTACTATTTGCCATACTGTCTCTTGTCAAGTGTCCTGTCCATCTCCATTTCAACTGTCTTAGTTTCTTTATTATATCGTAAGAAGGAAGAAAGAATGATACTGAATCCTTAATATCAAAATGAAACATGAATAGTCGTAACTGTAGCTTATTGTTGTCATATCCTATTCAGAACAGATGTATCAAAGTAGTATCTACTTAAAGTAAACGCATATGTCACTAACTTAAGATTAAGAGGTCGAGGAGAGAAATATGCTGCATAAAATTCGATATATATTCTAGTCTTAGTCGCCGGCTAGGTTGTTGACTTTGACAAACCGGTTTCTGAATGAACGTAACCCTCGTAACATTGGGCTCCGGAGCGATGAACGATGTGCAAAGGACCACTCGGCAATGCCCTACCCATAGACAGTAAGTTTGGGATTACTTTTTAATCGACTTCAAACAAAGAGGAGGAGGTTCTCAATTTGGTTGTATTTTTTATTTTTTAGGGTTCCGTACCTCAAAAGGAAAAAGGTATCCTTAGTATAACTCGTGTGTCTGTCTGTCTGTCCGTCTGTCATAGCCGATTTGCTCCGAATCTACTGGACCGAACGAGTTGAAATTTGGTACATGTACAGAATGAATTTCTGTGGACCAAACACGAACGAGTAACGTAAATAAATGAATTTTTAATATGGCGTTTTCTTATGGGGGAAATATTTGAAAATAAAAAAAAACAGGTTTTCTAAACTGTAGTGTGACATCAAATTAAAGAACTTGTTACGAGGATAAAAAAAATAGTTTTAAAGCTATTTTTAAACTATTGAGCCCAAAATACTGAAAAAAAAAATACAGGGAATTCTACTCATAAAGATTACAGGAAAACTTATAACAAGTCTATCGTCTTAAAACAACATGGTATATCACTCAATATTATGCGTACAAACTTACATTTGCAGTTGGAATGTGTGGGGAAACACGTTTTTCATTTATTGTTTACCTCTGAACTCTATCGTTCATAAACCGATTTGAAAAAAATATTTTTTTAATTTTAAAGGATATAGGTACTGACAGATTTATCCCAATTTTATCAAAATCCAGTTTTGATTATGGGGTCCATGAGGAATTGAGGGAATTCCTCAAATATTATAGGCATATACGAGGGCCATGCCAAAAGAAATTAGATACTCAAAAATTATAAAATTATATATTCTTTATTACAAATATCGATCTTTTCGAAGTAACCCTGTAAAGTTCACCCTGAGCACGTATACACTTTTCCATACGTCTGAACCAATTACAAAATACCTCTGACCATTCTTCTTTAGACACCTCAGAAATTTCGAAATTATAGACAGCCAGTGCATCTTCTTTGCTTTCAAACCATTTCCCCTTTAGTTTTTCTTTAATTTTTGGAAACAGGTAAATTTATCAAGGTGCTACGTCAGAAGAACATGGCGGGTGAGGGAGGATAAACACGTTTTTGAGTTAAAAAAAGTCGAGTGTTCTGGCAGAAGTGTGCGGCGCCGCATTACGTGGTGCCAGAGAAGGTGCGATTCCTGACTGCGGTCGCATATCACATGCAGGCTGATATTACTATTGGAGCACAAACTGTCACATACCATTCGGAGTTCACCGTTCTTTGATCCTCTAGCACTATAGTAGTAAAATGACCCGTTTTGCAGAAAAACGAGGCGACCATTTGTTTCTGTGTGCTTCGTGCACGGCGACATTTCGTTGGAGTTGGCTCATCTTCAAAGCACCATACAGGCGACTGTCGCTTTGTTTTGGGATCATAGTTATATAGCTACGTTTCGTCTCACCAGTCAGTATATCATATACGTCTTTTTTCTCGCCGGCGCGTGGCTTCGAATTCATCTATAATGGGACCAATCCACCAATCCACCCGACGGTCTTTCTACTCATCGGTAAGTTTGTGCGCTACCCATCTCGAACAACGCTTACGGAGAGAAAGGTGGTCGTGAATTATGGTTTGCATTGCTGCTGATCCAATTCCCAGTTTTCGCTCCGGCTTAAATCGTCGGTTTAAGCGAATATTTTTTTCGACTGGACGAACGTTTTATTTTGTGACTGTGGCTGGCGACCGACCTATCTTCACTTCGTCTTCGAGACATCCCCGTCTTCTTTTAAATTCGGCAAACCAATGAATTACTGTTGCTCATGAACAAGCACCAAAAATAGTAGCCAAAAGTTCCAAATATTCTTTATTTAGGCTTTAAACCTTTTTTATAGTCATAATAAATCATAGCCCGAAAATCACGTCGACTGAGCTCCATTGCTGCAAGCGAATTCCCGCCAGATTCTCGGAAAAATAATGCACAACCACATAAAAAAAAAAATCGTGTTATATTTTCAAATATGTCAATAAACAACCAGCCTAAATGGTGTATGACTTACCAATGTCAAACAAATAAGTAAAGAATATCTAATTTCTTTTGGCATGCCGCGCGTATATAGAGAATTTTTGTATTTTGAGTCAAACATTTGGATTCAGAAAGTACCATTTGGTGAAGTCGAACTCCTCAATGATAAGTATTTCACGGGTGGCGATAAGATATCTATATATAATAAATTTAAATATATTATTATAGGTCTGATTAAAATGCATAGGCACCGGAACTCCGTAATAAAACAATTTAACCTAGCCGTGTTTGGGCTTATTAGAATTGTCATGAGATGCACTCTGGCTATGAATGATTTTTTAACCGACTTCAAAAAAAAGGAGGAGGTTCTCAATTCATATGTTATAAATGTATGTTCGGGCATAACTTATTTGTATAAGAACCAATTTTTAAAATTCTTTAATTTGGTAGAGGAAGCGCAGTGGTCCAATATACATTTTATCAACTTTGCTCGGGTAGTTTTTGAGTTAGCTTTAATAATACGTATTAAATCCACTCGGTGTATGTTTATGATGTTAGAAAACTGTCACTGTTATTTACATAGCAAGTAGTGGTATACGAATAAAATACAACGAATTGGTGTGGAGTAGCTAACACAACTAAAAAGTGAAAAATAAAAAACAATAAAAAGTGACAAAAAACTTAAATTACGGAAGCCGGTGTTTTTGGTTTTTGGTATATTAGATTTTTGCCACCGACTTCTGATATTAAAGTAATTTTTCACTTTTTGTTGGAATGGACGTTTTGTTTTTTTTTTTTGGAAGTCTGTTTTTTTTTTTGTAAAAGGGTTTTTTTTTGTATATCCTATCGCGTTATGTTTAAACGTTGATCATAAAAATATGCCCCTTTTGATATCAAATTAGCTGTCATTCGTTCTTACCTTTTTAAGACATAGGTAGGAAAGAACATTATATTTAATTGTTGTTCAGTAATAAAACTTCTAAGAGGAAAAGTGAATTATTTAGCCATTTACAGACAACTGTTAACAACATAATAGCGGTATGGATACAGTTTATTGGTAACAAGTGACCAGTGACTGGTTTGTTCTCTGGTTGGACTTCGGACGTTTATTGAGGCGCAAAGAATAAATAGTCCAAAAGGGGGCCTCTTGCTAAATTATATTTGAAAAGAATTATACCTACTTGTGCCACTAGTCCAACTAAGTTCTGGGAAAATGATATACAATCGGAGAATTCTGAGAATGAATATAATGGATCGAATGAAAATGAACCGATATTATTTTTTATGACCGAAAAGTCTTTGTGCAGAGCTCTGCGGTTGTCCCCTACGATGCCTGTCCTTTTAAAACGCTTTTATTACCTCCACTTGTAATTAACAAACAATGTAATAAATCATGGAAGTTCATTTTAGCCTACTTCTAATTGTCGTATTGAAATGAAACTTTGTATGTGGTTCAAATGACAAGACTATAATTTTGTATCTTGGACACTCACTTGGCCGATTTCTTTTTTACTACAGTTACATATGTCAGGCTTGGCAAAGACTGTAATCGATTTAACATTTGCTGTCCTAATCATACATATGTTTGTTTTGTATTGTATGGCAGGCAATGATTTAACACGTTCGCTGACAGTTCGTCGTTAGGCGGGAAATTAAAAATAGTGCGATACGACGCAACGTCGAGTGACGTGCACGTCTGTCGACGTAGTGTCGTATTTGGGCAAGCAAACACATGCCTAATATAACACAACGTCGAGAAACGTTCACGTCCATCGACGTAGTATCAAATTTCGGCAGGCAAACATATAGCCAACATGACATTACGTTATGAAACGTTTGTCATTTAGTATGGAAAATTCTACCGCCGTAATGAGGTGTCAGGGTAAGTGCTCACTGTCAGCGAACGTGTTAAGCCGGTCTATTCTGTACAAATCTCACCGTGAAACCTTAGGTGAAGTGAGCGTGAAGTGAGCTCTAATTCCACCTTGTGCTAGGAATGACACTATTGACACCTCACTTTTAAGCTCACTTTACTTAAGTTTTAACGGTGTTACTATAACAGAATAACACTGCTGTTGTGATATATTGAATTAAGTGTCGTTGCACTCTCGCATGAACGAAAAAGGATCAAGATGAATGTTTATTGAACTTTGTTATTAGGGAGGTACTTTTGCTGTTTGAATATAACTTCTGTTTGACTTGCAAATTACCAAAAAAAGTACCTACGGACACAAAAGACGTCACTGTTGGACATAAGCTGTTGTGCATAAGCACTCGATAGATAGAATATTCTTTAAAGTTAATACTCTCCGTAGAACTAGGTAGGTACTCTCCCTTTCTATCCCAGGTACCCCTATCCCAGGTATCTCTATGTTTCCTTTCTACCAGTGGCATGCAGAAGTAATTGATATTTTATAATATACTAGATGCGCCCCGCGGTTTCACCCGCATAAGTTTTGACTCCGTGGGTATATCGGGATAAAAAGTATTGTATGTGTTATTCCTGGTTATAAACTATCTGTGTGCGAAATTTCATCCAAATCCGTTCAGTACTTTTTGCGTGAAATAGTAACAAACATCCATTTATCCATTCTTACAAACTTTCGCATTTATAATATTATAAGTAGGATGTAGCAATTACCAACCCGCACTTGGCCCACGTGGTGGATTGTGGCCCCCTCCCTCTCACAGAGAGGAGACCTGCGTCCCAGCACTGGGAACGTTATTATGCTATGTTGCAGAAAAGCGAAATTACAAGAGAAACTTGGACACATTTACGGTAAGCTCATCCAGAGTCCAAATAAAACAAAGGTTAATGAAAATAATTAGGTACTAAAATTATAACTGGACATTTTAATTAATAAAAAGGCTATTAAACCATAAGACACTTAATAAAGTGATGAATCGTTTTGAAAGTAGGCATATGAAATTTTGGTAAACACAGTCACACAATTAACTTTGTTTTTATGTGAACTTTTATAAGAAATTGAGCAACAGTGAAATCTTTTGTGTGCTACATGAACAGGTCCTAATTGAAACTGCAATCGAGAGTGCACTTAAATGTGTTTGATAAGATGTAAGACTACCCCGCAGTTTATAAATTACTGATCAGTAAAATCTGCTGTCATATCTCAATTAAGCCTTTGTTGGTCAGATAAGATCGTATAAGTGGACAAGAGATTTGATAACGGATAATATTGAATAGGCTTACTGAAATCAGAAGCGCACTGAAATAATAATCATGGAATTTTATTTCGATTGATTGCTTAACTGACACTTAATTTCATGTCCTAGCCGGTTTCTGAACCCTTCCATTTCTACTTGTGAATCCAATTCTTATGCATACTGTCATTTCTTTTATAATTAAGAGCAGTAATGTTGTTTCAATTTAATTAAAGTGCACGATTGGCACATCTCGCACACGCTGACTCTTAATGTTGTCAAACCAATCGTTGAACTAATCGTCCTGATAAAACCTGGGGCCTATTTAATAATACTGACGGGCTACAATCCGACAATCTGCAAAATGTTGTGCGTGTTTTTTTATACTTTTCTGCTTTATACGAATGCTGTTAAATCCGTCGACAGATTTAACAGCATAAAACAGAACAGAAAACTATGAAAAAAGACGCACAACATTTTGTTGACAAAGGAATCAGGAAAATAAACTTTCTTGTTTAGCTAGACAAGGTGTTAAAAGCTGTATTTCCGTATGTAGAGAAAATGCACTTACGACGCATACTGTTTTCCAAAGATCCGTACGTCGCAAGAAGCTAGCAAGAGCCGCCTAAGTTCAGCATTGCCTGGAAATGTAACTGATGTAACTAATGTAACTGATAAAGCGACACATGCGTCGCTTTTTCAGAACTTACGGATCCTCATTTGTTCTACAAACGGCCCTAAAACAGCATGAACTCCTCAACTACAACTTCTCGCTGTTACGAAGTAAAAGACGTTTTAACCCAGTAGATCACCATGATAAACGACTTAGAAAGAAAGAAAGAAAAATTGTTTATTCTGCACAAACAAAACGCACATTATAAAAATTTACTTACTACTATGTTCTCCAAGCGTTTTATGTTTTCCAACCTTGATCGCTTTCTCTACAATAAAATAAATAGGACACTCTCGATTTACGATCTTACCAAAACTAAGTGTAAAATGTAGGTTAGGAGCACGCTCCAGGAATTAAGTTATGAAGCCACGGAAAAACTTCTAGCTACCACAGTATAACTTGCATGGTTGAAAACTAAACATTGTTTTTTATATTATTTAGGTCTGTTATGTATAGGTTGTACCTAGTTACCAAAATAATAACATGTCAAACAGAAAAAAAGGAAAAACATACATATATGTATATGTTTAGATATATTTATATATATCACCATTCTGTGCATTCAGCTCTTCTCCTTTCCTATCATATTTCCTTACACACACGCCCATATCACACACCATGCACACAAACACAACACACTACACACATATGCCAACTCTAGATTAAGTAATAATCAACCCACCGAAAACATTTTCAAGTAAAATGTTGCCAAAACGACACCACATGGCTCGCACTGTCAAAAAGTTATCCTTGCGCTTCGCTTGGCTCGTCTTGGTGGGGGCACTACCGTGCCCTCAGATAGTGTAACGTATTTTTTTCTGGTTTTATATAACTTAGCGCATTTGTGTACGAGTGCATAATCCTATTTAAATGTAATAATAATAATCCTGCTTCCGAGGGGGTGGAGACCTGGTGTTCTCAAATACAGGCCTTACGCCTAGCTTAGGCACCAGTCTCCCACAATATAATTAAAACTATTGTGTATATAATCTGAAAATGTAATTATCTCACTGGTTTAAGGGCTCCCACACAAAACCGCGAATTCGCATCGCATTGCAAAAGTCTGCGAGCTCGATGTCATTTTATTATGTTATTTTATTCGATGCGGCGTTGTATCGCATCGCATCGCAGTTTTGTGTGGGAGCCCTAAAACAAATACTCTCCTAACTCCATCAATAGTTGGACACTAGCGTAGTTTAATACCCTAGCATCTAGCGATTAGGAAACGGACTTTTATTGTGACCTCTTTTGAATTAGTTAATCGATAAAATTATACCCAAAATCTTTTAAAACAGACCAGGGCAGTCTGTTTGATTTTGGGGGCAACCGGAGAAAAGAACCAAAAGACCAAAGTCCAAAAGACCGCATTTTAAAAAATCATAACTAAATAGGTATTGGTGCCGAAATGAAATGAAATGAAATGAAATTGTTTATTCTGTAAATAGGATATGAGAATCACTTTTACACGTCATATTAAAAAATAAGCTAGATGGAGTCGACATTTCCTATCTGACTACCCCTGAGAAGAAATGGCGAAACAAACTCAAGGGTCAAAGTCTCTTTTAAAGTCCAGACATAATCTTGGTCAGATCATGTGAGGACCATGTAGATCTATGTCTGAAATGGTCTTTTGAGGAAAGAACCACACAAATTTGAGTGGACCTGTCCAGTCAGTGCAAGCATTTGTCAGTAATCGTGTAGCTCAACTCAAAACTTAAGGAGCTCAACGACTCGACGAACAATACCAAGGAAAGGACAATTGGTTTGGCCGCATAAAGAACTCAAAATGCCAGACCATAATTAAAACTAAGAGAAAAAAAAAAAAAAAAAACAACGAAATAAATAAAGATGACCCACATAGTGCTCACATTCACAATAATTAAAGTAATATAATACTTTTCAAGGTACATACATAAATATTCACTTAATTTTGCTTATAATATTCATCAATGTCAATATGTACATATAGTTGTACATAATGATGATTTTGCATAATTTAAATATCAAATTTAATGGTTTTAGCACAAAGCTTATCAGAGCGAGCAGCTCAATCCCAAGCTTTTTTGTCTTCTAAATAATCTGAAATTTTATAGTACCCCTTTTTACAAAGTTTGGTTTTAATACAGCTTTTAAATCGTTTAATGGGTAAATTTCGAATAGCAATAGGAAGTTTGTTGTAAAAGCGTATACATTGACCCATGAACGAGTTGCCTACTCTGTGGAGGCGAGTGTGTAGTACAGCAAGATTATGTTTATTCCTGGTATTTAAACTGTGGATATCGGACATTTTCTTAAAATTTGATATATTTTTGTGTACATACATAAGATTATCAAATATATATTGAGAGGCTACAGTCAGAATATCTATTTCTTTGAATTTTTCTCGAAGGGAATCTCTTGGACCTAGGTTGTAAATGGCTCGAACAGCCCTTTTTTGTAAAACAAAGACGGTATTAATGTCCGCACAGGTTCCCCAGAGAAGAATCCCATAGGACATAAGACTATGAAAATAACTAAAATAAACAATTCTGGCCGTATCTACATCGGTTATCTGTCGAATTTTTTTAACAGCATAGGCGGCCGAACTTAGCCTTCCTGACAATTTTTCTATGTGTGGGCGCCATTGTAATTTAGCGTCAATAGTTATTCCAAGAAAAACTGTCGACTCAACAGGGTCCAACTCTATTCCATTAAGTTGAACATTGGTAGTTAGCTGCCTGACATTTGGCGTTGAAAATTTAATAAGTTTAGTCTTTTTTTCGTTCAGGAGAAGATTATTTACATTAAACCAATGGACAACTTTAGAGAGTGCATCGTTAACATGTTCAAAGTTGACCAGCAGTCGTTTGATTTTAAAAATGAGGGAAGTGTCATCTGCGAACAATACAATCTTGTGATTATCCCTTATGTGACTGTCACTACTCCATACAAGTTTAGACGTGATTAAAAACTTGCCTACTAAAATTACGTCAATTTACGTCAAGCGCTGATTAATTTGACAGGACTAAACTAAAAATTATCATCTGTCCTTTTCTTAACGAAATTGATAGAAAAAGAGGCACTGAACTTAAATTTAGTTTAGTTTGTGAACAAGGGAATCGGCACCATTGTCTGTGAACCGCTCACTTAACATGAAATAATTACTGTTCCTGTACCTTTTCTAAGCGACTTCCAAAAAGGAGGAGGTTATATGCTCGTGCGTATGTATGTTTTTTTAAATGTATGTTCATCTATTCCTCCGTCAAACGTAGACCAATTTTCAAAAATGGTTTTTCGTTTAAAACCTATGCTTTTTTGTTTGGGTACCTATGCTCTCGAGGTGGTCCCATCATCACCAAGTCAGAATCTGATGAGATCCCATGGAAATCGACGACATCCTCAAATTTTATTGGCACACCTATAGCGATTTGGGTATTTTTATAGTAACTCGTGTATTTGCTCTTGGAAAGCACTTTTTGGTGAAGTGAAACTGATGATGAAGACCACAGATAGCCACCGGACCTACTTAATAATAAGTATTTAACGAGTTGCGATTCGGTTAGGTACTTTAATATGGTTGATAAGCAATTTATGCTCGTCACAAAGCTTACGGTACACTGGAGCAGATGGTGACTTCACCATCAGCTCCAGTTCTCCTGGTTCTTAACGAGGGAACTTCTCAAGAATTACCGTCCCTGCATCGAGAAAAGCAATATTTTGTAAAAGGTGACTATTGTAACTAACTACAAACTGATGCACTAAAAAGGTGAAAAATAACAAACCTTTTTACAAAAAACAATCAACTTCCAAAAATACACTACCTAGTGAATAATATTAGAGTGAATAATAGTAAGTAAATTTCAGAAGTCGGTGGCAAAAATACAGATCCAAAGTCACCAACCAAAGTTATTTTTCACTTTGTAGTGTTTTTTGGAAGTCGGTTGTTTTTTTATAAAAGGTGTTTTTACCCGAAGTTGTCATTGCAATTTCTTTCATTGCTCTTAAGTACTTTAAGCACAACCTGTAACTTTCCTCACTTACTATTGATATTGTTGTAATACTGTATACTTAGTATTAATGGAAATCTTTTAGTTTGGGACCATTTATTATGTCTCCCGTTGCGAAATCCAATAAAAATAGTCTTAATGACACACTTCGCCAAAGAAATCCATGTGCGTATTTATTAAAATAATTATAATTAGACAACTAAATCAATTTTCAATTAATTGTATATAATATGCATGGATAATGTCGGTTTAAGATTTTATGGTATTGCTATAAGCATAAAGCTACTTTTTCGAGATGGGTTTTGGGTTATCCGAAATATTCTAGTAAGTATGAAAAAACCAGAACCAGTGTGGTTTCCAATGGGAGTGGCGCGAGGAGGCGAAACGCCGGGGCGTAAGTCCGCTGCCGCGAGAAATCGCGGCACAGCGGACGGAGCTCCGGCGGGATCTCATGGCGTCATGGAAAGTACGGTTGTTGCAACCCAGTGCTGGGCACGCCACGATTGCGGCGATAAGTCCCCTCTTTGAGGAGTGGCTGGAGAGGCGCCACGGCGTCCTCACCTTCCGCGTGACGCAGGTCCTCACCGGACACGGCAGCTTCGGGAGGTTCCTGTGTCGGATAAGGCGGGAGGAAACGTCCGGGTGTCACCACTGTGTGGATCGCCTGGAGGACACGGTGGAGCATACGGTGGAGGTCTGCCCGGCTTGGGCAGAGCACCGCCGTGTCCTCGTGGAGGCGATCGGCGGCAGAGACTTCTCGCGTTCGGCCCTGGTTCAGGCCATGGTACGGAGCGAGAGGGCATGGGCAGCCGTCACCTCCTTCTGCGAAGCAGTAATGCTCGCGAAGGAGGAGGCGGGATGGTTGAGGGAAAGGCAAGTTTTCGCGCCCTCTCGCCCCTAGCCGCCGCAGGAGACGCCCAGGGCGTCGGGAATCCCGGGCGGATTTCCGGCCACCGTAGGCGCGGGCTTGCGGACGGTGAGCAATGGGTAGCTCACCGTCCGGTAAGGACCAGGCCCGGGTCTTCGGCGCGTCGTATTCCACGCGCGCCTCAAAGAGATGTCGTCAGCACAGAGTAGGGGTCCACTAGGGCCGATGCCTGCCGGGGTCGCGGGAAGGTACTTATGGGTCACCGAGGCCCCCGCAACACAGGCAACAGGAAGGAATACGGGTGGGTTTTAGTCAGTAAGAGTCTGACACACCCTCCCGCTCCGCCCAGAGCGGGAGAAGTTATTTGATGATTTCCCACCCCAAAAAAAAAAAAAAAAAAGTGTGGTTTCCAGTATGAAAAAAATCAGAACTAACTTCCCTTAAAAAAAAAAAAACTAGCTTCATCTTTCTGTCAAAAGTGCCTGTAATTGGTTTATTTGAAATTAATCCTTTGAGTTTGAGTTCAAAAAACTTTATTTCTATTTTACAGCCACTGTATTCACAGAACTGGTAAAATATGTTTGTCAGGACAAGAGGCCGATTGGAGCTGGATTCTTCACCGTTGAGCATTTTACTGGGCGTCGATGTGTGTTGCGGGCGAGAAGAAAAAGTCTGAAGTTGATTTTGGGTTATATTTGAACTTATTGAAATGAACTAAACGAAACGTTAGACAGTTTCTAAGCACTTGTTGTCCGATGAGAAGCCAAGAGAGCTTCTCCACTCCACGCCACTGTAGCGACGACGCGACGTCGCCGCGTCGTCGACGTCGACTCGCACGAATGTCAGATTCTGTCGAAGCGCGCCAACTTCACATTTGGGTTTCGTTGTCAATTGACATCTGTACTCATGACCCTTTCGATACGGCCATCCTGCTGGACGCTTGAAAAATCGGCCTTTAGCGATTCCTCTGTCGTAGCCCGACATAAACATGTAGTATCATAAATAAATTTATCAATATAATTATCTAGAAAGGAATATAACAAATAATATTACATACACGGATATCTATGCCTACATACCTACGCATCGAATTGAAAACGGACACACGCGAGATATGTTTTCCGAGAATTTTATTCGCCTGTTTCATACGTAGACTTTGTAATTGTATTGATTAATGTTTACAACCGCAGTGAATCGTCCAAAAGGTTAAGGATTGCAATTGTGGCGTCGACAAAGGTCAAACAATACCGGCCTTGTCCGGGCAGCAGGCGGCAGGTAGCAGTATTACGCCAAAAAACACAATTTTAGTTCAACTTTCATGTACTTACGTGAATATTATTTTTGGTTGTAATAAATACATTGTAATAAATTGACGTGATAATTATTTTCGGCGTCGTCAATCGCCCCACGTGTACGGCTAGTACTGCTGGTGCCAAATATATGCGGTATAAAGCATTCGAGTGAATTTGCGTGAATGCTTAGGACGACTTGCGACTAAAGGGTCTCTGTTGGAGAGTGAGTGATCCGTGTGCTGTGTTCTGTACCGCGTGTGTACGTTTGCGCAGTTCTCGTCGCGCAGTACCGCTGCGCGCGCGCCTCCTTTTGTGCATTGATTATTTTAAGGGTGAGATATTTTTGAACTACACATTTTTATTTTATTTTTGAAGTGTGCAATAACATTCTATGTGAACTTTCACTTAACATTACATTTTTATTAATTTGGCTAAGTCAATATTCGGCGCTTTGTGCTTTGGGTCTTTGTTTGGCAACATTGTTGCTAACTAGATCAATATTGTAAACCATATTGAATACAAGTAGAACATAATAAGGCTAGACCTCAGCAAGTTTTGTTCGAGCATCAGTTTCAGACTTCTACGTGAGCTTTTCTAACTGACAGGTCATGAAAGCTGGCCTTCATAATGTTTTTAATTATCTCACACCTGGGCTTTGTATATGACGTTATATCTTAGGTAAAGATAGTACATAATTGGCTTGCTATGAATGAGCGCAATATATAAGGTAATTAGAACGGCATTTGTATAATCATTCTCAAGATTCATTAGCTTATAGCCAGGTATCCTACTAGATTATTTTAAAATTTTTCGATTACACGGAAATGCAGGTTATTTAACCATTGGTGATATCCTACCTTATACCACAATAAACCATACAAATATTTTCTACATTTATCTAGAAAAATACAATTCTTTTCAGATAAGATCTTATAAATACATAACTCAAAACAATCCATTTTTATTTGTTTTTAGATTTGAAATTAAATATGCACGGCTTTATCTAATTGTTGGCATAAATAAATAATTAAAAATTTCATAGATACTATCAGATAATTAATTAACACATTCAAAGCATTCATATTCCACGTTGTAGATAATTCGGATAATCGAATTTGATAACGATAATGTCAGTTCTTAAACAGAATTAATTAAATACATTTCAGTAGTTGTGTGACGGAATAACAGAAACAAACAGTGTAACGATGGTATGTAATAATTATTGACAATGTAATTATTTTCTTTGTAAATCATTCACATTAAGAAATTGGTATCTCGTCTTACGTGGAAACTAAAGTCAAATTATTTATTTCAAATAGGCACATAAAAGGAAATTTTGACGTTCACAAGTGCTTTTGAACGACAAAATTTACAAAATCAAAAATAGAATTGATTCTAGTTGCCCCTTCCAAAAGGTAGTTTCGTAAGGAGAAGAAAGAAACTCCACCGTTACTGTTTTAAAATGTTTTATAAAATTTTGCTTAATGCGGGAGGGTGTGTTCTGACACACCCTCCCACTCCGCCCAGAGCAGGAGAAGTTATTGACTAATTGAGCTCTTACTGACTAAAACCCACCCGTATTCCTTCCGTTGCCTGTGTTGCCAGGGGCCTCGGTAACCCTTTAGTACTCTTCCGCGACCCCGGCAGGCATCGGCCCTGGTGGACCCCGACAATTGTGCTGACGACATCTCTTTGAGGCGCGCGTGGAATACAACGCGCCGTCGACCCGGGCCTCGTCCTTACCGGACGGTGAGCTACCCATTGCTCACCGTCCGCAAGCCCGCGCCTACGGTGGCCGGAATTCCCGACGCCCAGGGCGTCTCCTGCAGCGCCTAGGGGCGAGAGGGCGCGAAATTTGCCTTTTCCTCAAACGTCCCGCCTCCTCCTTCGCGAGCATTACTGCTTCGCAGAAGGAGGTGACGGCTGCCCATGCCCTCTCGCTCCGTACCATGGCCTGAACCAGGGCCGGCCGCGAGAGTTCTCTGCCGCCGATCGCCTCCATGAGGACACGGCGGTGCTCTGCCCAAGCCGGGCAGATATCGACCCCTTGGAGTCGAAATTATCACAAGTTCTTATTTTAAACTTTCAAGATACTGTATAAGTTGTGTTACTTGTACCAACTTGTTATAAGAATCACTAACATTTTAGTGGGAAGTATCACAAGTTCGCACAAGATGAAAAAAATTGGCTATGGGGGTCTGAGGTATCAGTTAATTTTGGAAAAGGGGTCTCTTGCCTAAAATAGATTGGGAATCCCTGGCTTATAACATACTATCTATACGTGATCGTCTAGTGATTTATTTGACTTTGAGAATTGTCTAAAAATGTATCAAAAACAAATGAAGATTTATAATATAACATACAAATAACTTAACATAACGCCTATTCCCTGAATGGTTAGGTAGAGGTCTACATACTTAATTGTACACCCATATCTCGCCAGTACGTCCCATGTAATAGGGAGCGAGTCTATTGCCATCAACCGGGCACAAATCCAAACTCCGGTCTGTGACTAAGAAATTCACCCAAACCCAAAATCACTTTGCCCAACCTGGGAATCCAACCTCATGCTCAGCAGTTAGCGCTTGCAACCAGTAGACTAGTTAGCTATAATTATTTATCACATACTACTAATTATGTTGATTTGAAACGCTACAAGGTCACGCGTGCATAGGGTATTGCACTTTGACCTTGAGTTCTTAGATCATGATTACGAAATAGTCAAAAAGCACGTTCTCTTTCTTTCGAAACATTTTGAAAATCATCGGTTGTATCGTTTCGCGTTCGGTGCGTCTCGCGTCAGGGGCGTTGCGCGCGCGCCGACCTTGGCGACGCGCGACGGCGTGACGCGGCGTAGCGACTATTCATTCGCACACGTGGGGATATAGCCTCCCATCCACTGCATTGTCAATGCAATGGCCATGGATTCCATTTTCCCTTTTACCATTGTGTTTTATGTGTACGGAATGTCAAGAGCCTGTTTAACTGATATTTATGGGAGACTATAGCTTATGGTTATCCGCGGTTTCGTTCATGATATAAAGTATTCTATATACCCAGGTTATGGTCTATCGGTGTGCGCATCCAAATTCGTTCAGCCATTAAGGCGTGAAAGGTTACAGATAGACAGACACACAGACAGAACGACAGAGTTACTTTCGCATTTATAATTTTATCAGTATGGATCTTCAGTCTGATTGAATAAGTCTGACGGACGTGATTAGGGTCTTTGCATCTTTACGTTTTAAGTATATATAACATATACATAATCAGCCTGTAATGTTCCCACTGCTGGGACACAGGTCTCTCTGTGAGAGGGAGTGGGCCGTAATCTACCACGCGGGCCCAGTGCGGGTTGGTAGATGTCACATGTCTCCGAATAATTGGTTCTAGGACATGCCGGTTTCCTCACGATGTTTTCCTTCACCGTTTTTGAGAGTAGTGGTGATGAAATCATTTACACAAAGTAAAGCGCCTGCCTAGGTTCGAACCCACGACCTACAACTCGTAAGTCGGGGCCGTTACCACTGGGCCGCCACTGCTCTCAAGTTTTAAGTATGT
This sequence comes from Atethmia centrago, assembly GCA_905333075.3. Classification (NCBI taxonomy): domain Eukaryota; kingdom Metazoa; phylum Arthropoda; class Insecta; order Lepidoptera; family Noctuidae; genus Atethmia; species Atethmia centrago. The sequence continues at coordinate 8,850,968 of HG995375.1, forward strand.
TGACATCAAAAGGTAGCATGAAAATTGGACTTTAGAAAATTTTATGGGAATAATAAGACCGAAAGTAAGTTAATCTTACACATACGCACACTAATTTACTGCCTGAAACATCAATGGAAGTGCACATTTCTTCTTCCGTGAGGAAAATGAGGAACATTTTTGTGACCCTTGAACTCGTGGTTATTGCCCGTTCGTTCAGTGACTTTAGACTTCGTGTCACTTGGTTATTTCCTTTACCCTTCTATTACGTTAAGAATTTAATTAGCCACGAAAATAATCGCAACTTTTTTTTAAAGGAGCTGCTATTTTGGGATCCAAGTTTAGGGAGAGTTTACTGGCTTTATGCGTCACTGGTTGAAAAGTTGTGTCAATTTATTGCTTCCGAAAAATATTTCGTGAATCTTTCGGTTTTCTTTCTGTACACATGAAATCAATAAAGAATTTGAATTTGAATTTATATTTTCTCACGCTTTTTTTTTTCGGGCGTGATTTCGTGAAAAGAGACGGAAGTGTGTAGACAGGAAGTGATAGCTTGTGCATGGAATAAGTAAGTACTTTTTAATAGCGTGGAATTGTATATGTTTATAATCTAGATATAGATTGTAAGTAGAGGGGTTCGAATTTCGACTAGTGGGCGCCCACTAGTAATGAAAAATTATTCGAATAAATATTTCAGTATTTAGCTTTTTTCAATTCTGAGGTTAATTTCTGTCGCTGCTCAGTTGCTAATTACAAGGGTGAGATGTTACACATCGTATGCGACTACAGTAAGGATCGCTCGATTGTTTTTATAAAAAAAAATCTTGTCTATGTTTGGTAACCTTTTTTTTTTGGATGGGAAATCATCAAGTAACTTCTCCCGCTCTGGGCGGAGCGGGAGGGTGTGTCAGACTCTTACTGACTAAAACCCACCCGTATTCCTTCCGTTGCCTGTGTTGCGGGGGCCTCGGTGACCCATTAGTACCTTCCCGCGACTGGTAACCTTGATATTGGTTTGCGTTTGAGTAAAGTATTTGTTGTTGCGTGTGGGCGACTACGGTGACTCAGAAAATGGACAGTCCGCGCGTTGTTTAGTAAATAAACGGCCGCGGCACATACCGTATTATTATGTATTAAGTACATTATTGCCGCTCACATTCGCATAATTCTTTTATCATGGTAATGAACCAGTGTTGTAGATGTATTTAATTGTTTAATATTAGATGAGATGTATTACACACTGTTGGCCTAGAAATACAGTTTTGTTTTACAGTTTTTTAAACTGTTGATAAGCTTTGAAATTAATAATAATAATCCTTATTTCCAATGGGTTTTTAGCGGTTTCAATAACAATAATAATTTACCTTGTTAGGATAATACCTAATTATCTTCGTTATGTCGTCTTGTGATAAATTAATGATGGTTTGATTGCCCTCAGGCCTTCTCTTACTCTGACGCAGGTCTTCATTAGACACGGCTGCTTCGGGAGGTTCCTGTGTCAGATAAGGCGGGGGGAAACGCCCGGGTGTCACCACTGTGTGGATCGCCCGGAGGACACGGTGGAGCATACGGTGGAGACCTGCCAGCCTTGGGCAGAGCACCGTCGTGTCCTCGAGGAAGTAATCGGTGGCGCAGATCTCTCGTGTCCGGTCCTGGTCCAGGCCATGGTACGGAGCGAGAGGGAATGGGCAGCCGTCACCTCCTTCTGCGAAGCAGTAATTCTCGCGAATTAGGTGGCGGAGCGGTTGAGGCAAAGGCAAATTTCGCGCCCTCAAGCCCCTAGCCGCCGCAGGAGACGCCCTGGGCGTGGGCTTGCGGACAGTGAGCAATGGGTAGCTCGCCGTCCGATAAGGACCAGGCCCGGGTCGAGGGAGCGTTGTGTTCCACGCGCGCCTCAAAGAGATGTCAGCACAAGTGTAGGGGTCCGCCAGGGCCGATGTCTGCCGGGGTCGCGGGAAAGTAAGAAAGGGATACCGAGGCCCCTGGTAACACAGGCAATGGAAGGAACACGGGTGGGTTTTAGTCAGTAAGAGTCTGACACACCCTCCCGCTCCGCCCAGAGCGGGAGAAGTTATTTGCTAATTTCCCACCAAAAAAAAGACCTCTTATCATTACCTATTAAAAATAAAATATAGTGAAGTTAAAGTCATATGATCAAATCAAAAGTATTGGTATGTGGACCACATACAACAACATACAAGCACATACAACGCTAGGTTGTACCACATAATGTGGTACAATCTAGCGTTGGATTTGTTCATGTAATTAAAGACTTCAAGTATTCAAATATTTAGTAATCAATCAACTAAGCCTATCTTAGTCCACTTCTGGACATAGGCCTCTCCCAAGTCGCGCCACAACACCCCGCCCTCCACCTTCCGCATCCAGTCTGTTCCAGCCACCTTTTTAAGGTCGTTGCTCCATCTAGCTGGCGGGCGTTTCGCACTACGCAAATATTTTATTTTATTTTATTCAGAATTAAATTGATATCTCTAAATAATATATCAAGTTCAATGTATTTCAGATCGGGTACCAACATAAATTTTACAATTTAATTATTTGCTTTACGGCAGGTATTTCTATGAATACTCAAAGCTTATAGCATATTATATTGAATGTTTTTTTTTTTATATTTATAAAGAGTAATTTAATAATAAATATTAGCAATTCGTGTCAGCTAATTCTGCGTCTTATCGCGTTGCCTAGCTGACAGGATGCCACAGTGATTAAACTCAGTGATTCACAAAAACAGTGCAACTGGTGAGCACTAAGTAGTGATTTGTAAAGGTTCAGTTGTTGCCTCATGTGAGTAGCTAAGTTTTTCGGCAATTTCTGCCTCATTATCATTAGGAGATGCCTAATGACTGTTCTACTACGTACTGAAACATTTTTTGTAGGTCTCGCTATTTCGGAACAAAAGTTTAGTAGTTATATACTACTAAACTTTTATTCCGAAATAGCGAATTGTAGGCTAGGTACTTATATCTAATCAATGGTAGAGGTCCATATCAAGCTATTTTTTTAATCTAAGTAAGCAGACCAAAGACATCGTCCAATTTTTTCATATTAAGGCTCCTACATACTGGCGCGACTTGTAGCGCGACGCGTCGCGACACAAAGGCACCGCTTGTAGCGCTACACGCGGTGTCTTTGTGCTGCGTCGCGTCGCGCGACAAGTCGCACCAGTATGTAGGAGCCTTTATGAAAAAATTGGACGGCTTCTATGATCTAGTAGTCCCAAGCGCCACTGCTGAGCATGAGGTCCTGGATTCGATTCGCAGGTCGAGCATCGTGTTATTGGGTTTTTTCATCAGGAATTTCTCAATAGCAGCCTTAAGTTTGTATCTGTGCCCGATTCATGGCAATTAGGCTCGTCCTCTATGACATGAGACTTAAACATAGCTGGCGAAATGTGGGTGTACTATAGGTCACCCCTGCCTAACCATTTGGCGAAAACGGCGTGAAGTTATGTAATGAAAAAGTTGCAGAATGTTTTTCACCTTTTGCTCAGCCTAAAATATTATCATTAATTTCAATTACCTATCCATAACAGCTCTCTGAGGCTAGCAAGTGTAATAAAATAAATCATAATACAGGGCTATTGGTAAAACTCAAACAAACTCTTAAGGGGTCATTGTACTCATCGTTATGAATAACTTTTACTATGAGACCAAACCTGGAATCGTGAAAAAAAAAAAGTTGTTCCCTACATTTATAGTCGCATAACTCGTCAAAATTTAGGGAACAGCAGATTTGTTTTCGCGATTTGGTCCCATAGTAAAAGTTGTTGTTGTTGTCGTATTGATGAGTACAATGAATTTTATTTATACAATGACATGAATATTTACTCTGCGAAGTATTATATTATTTTAATTAATGTAAATGTGAAGACTATGTGGGTCATTGTTTAATTTTGTTTTATTCTCAGTTAGTTTTTAACATGGTCTGGCAGTTTGAGTAGTTTTTGCGGCCTAGCCAAATGTCCTTTCTTTGGAATCGTTGAGCTCCTTAAGTTCTAAGTTGAGCTGCACAAATACTGACAAATGCGTGCACTGACTGGACAGGTCCACTTAATCTATGTCGTTCTTTCATCAAAAGACCATTTCAGACACCAATCTACTTGGTCTTCACATGATTTGACCAAGATTATTTCTGAACTTTAAAAGAGACTATGACCTCTGAGTTTGTTTCGGCCTTTCTTCTCAGAGTAGTCAGAAACGCCGACCTCATCTAGTTTAAAAAAATATGATTGACGTGTAAAGTGTTTGTACAAACCTACTCACAGAAATAAAATCATTTATCATTTATCATTACAATGGTGCCGATTTCCTTGTTCACCCACTAAACTAAATTTAAGTTCAGTGCATCTTTTTCTTTCTATTTCATTAAGAAAAGGACAGAAGATAAATTTTAGTTTAGTCCTGTCAAATTAATCAGCGCTTGACGTAAATTGACGTAATTTTAGTAGGCAAGTATGTAATCACGTCTAAACTTGTATGGAGTAGTGACAGGCGCTGATTAATTTGACAGGACTAAACTAAAATTTATCTTCTGTCCTCTTCTTAATGAAATACAAAGAAAAAGATGCACTGAACTTAAATTTAGTTTAGTTTGTGAACAAGGGAATCGGTACCAATGACCCCTTAAGAGTTTGTTAGTGCTTTACCAATAACCTGAATAGGATCCGGTAGGGCAGCTTTTTTAATTACCTAAGTTAGCAGCTATACACTTGATTTATATTGTTTACTTATCACTTGATTGAGCTAACCATTATTTTTTCAATGTTCAATTAAAAAAAAAATATGTTCACATCGAGAGATATCGCGAATGCAAACAAAAATTTAAGACTAAAGGCTCCTGCATACTGAGGCGATTTCGCCTCTGTCTGGAAAAGCCTTAACTTAAAAATGCAGGTTGCACTTACGAGTATATGTAGTCACACTATACCGCAAAACAGGTTCTTTGAATCTTAACCTTGGCCGCTAACAGCACCCTAACACAGTTTGAATCACATTCTGAATGATTTTTAAGTATATGTATATTGCTAATCCATTGCTTCATATGTTCGAAAAATTTGTCTGCTCAGTAACGTAAATAACGCAATGAATGTTGTTGAACTGTCAAAATGAAACCTAATTGCTACTGATAGTGTACTACGCAAATAGGCCGCTGGTTCTTGAAAGGCAATCAAGTTTTCATCAGTAAGCACTCTAAGGTGAATAATGGCGCCGATTCCCTTGTTCACAAACTAAACTAAATTTAAGTTCAGTGCATCTTTTTCTTTCTATTTCATTAAGAAGAGGACGGAAGATAAATTTTAGTTTAGTCCTGTCAAATTAATCAGCGCCTGTCACTACTCCATACAAGTTTAGACGTGATTAAAAACTTGCCTACTAAAATTACGTCAATTTACGTCAAGCGCTGATTAATTTGACAGGACTGAACTAAAATTTATCTTCTGTCCTTTTCTTAATGAAATAGAAAGAAAAAGATGCACTGAACTTAAATTTAGTTAAGTTTGTGAACAAGGGAATCGGCACCATTGCCTATAGTTTGCCGTCCCAGTAACCAGGACTAAATTGCTCTTTGCTCGAGCGTGTAACCTTGGTCAACGTTACGTCAGTCAAGGTTGACTGACTGGTTTAACTTTTCTTTTATCGATTTACACTCAGTTCAGACTTGCCATCAACCCGTAAATTCTTATTTTGATTGAAATAATCTAAAGACGAGACTGCCTCATTTATCTAGTCTTGCGACCACTAGAAAAACTAGGCAGTCTTTACAGTACTGCTGAGCTTTAGGTCCTGGGTTAGATTTCCAGATCGGGCAAAGTGTTAGTGGGTTTTTCTATCTGCGGGAGGGTGTGTCAGACTCTTGCTGAATAAAACCCACCCGTGTTGCCTGTCTGCCAAAAGCCTCGGTATCCCTTTCGGACTTTCCCGGGACCCCGGCAGGCATCGGCCCTAGTGGACCTTACACTTGTGCTGACGACATTTTTTTGAGGCGCGCGTGGAACACAACGTGACGTCGACCCGGGCCTGGTCCTTATCGGACGGCGAGCTACCCAATGCTCACCGTCCGCAAGCCAGCGCCTACGGTGGCCAGTAGCAGCTCTGAGTCTGTATTTGTTGCACGTTTGATGGCAAAAGGCTCGCCCCTTATTACATAGGGCTTAATTACTGGAGAAATGTGGGTGTACCTACTATAGGTACACCTCAGGCCAAACCTTCGGGGAACAAGGATGTTAGGTGTGTGTGCAATCTAAAGTCTACAACTTAAGATTAGTGCCGAACTTCCGAGCAACATTGCTTAATGGTTGACATTCGATTAAGTAAGGTATACTCGTACTTTACGTGAGAACGTGAGCAAGGAAATGTTTATAATTACTCGTCAGTAGTAAAAGTTTCTCGAGGGAAATGTGTGAGGCCAATTAACTAGAAACTTGTTATCATATGGATATTATATTATTAAGATCTTTGTACCCTGTTGGGTAATAAGGACCTACGTAACTTCTAGCTTAAGACTTAGGTAGAGGTATATTTCTAACAATTTTCCCTATTAAACAAACATGTTTGAATAAAGTAAGTTAGATTTCAACTTAAGGAGGTTTCGCAGCAGAGTCAATTAGATTTCTTCCATTGAATGATTTATTCCTGAAATTATGAAATTTGGGAACAAATCTAACTTAGAGAGATGTATTATAATTCTGATGATGATGAATTCTGATGTGTTAGTGTCGCGAATTTTATTTTGATCAAGATACAATCTGACACTGACCTGAGAATTGCAAAAAACGTAAGAAAATTTGAATTTCGCGGGCTACAGCTGTAGATCCACCTTAACAGAAAACGATAAAAAACTTTTTAAAGCTATTTAGGAGTCAGTTGGGAACGCTAAAGTTATAAAGCTCCACAGTACGTTGGTTTTTTTGTTCTTTTTCCATCAAACCAGTCGTATACTACTCGTATCTACGTTACCTGTTTATTTTTTTGTTTTTCGAAGTAAGCAGTTTAGCATGTGCTAAAAGTCACAAAACTTCCTTGGTACTGCGAATCGTTTGGTTTTTTTTTGTAATTTGTTACTTTTTAGGCCATTTCGTTAGGTACTACAAGAACTATAACAGAAAAGTAATGAACAGTGAATACATTTTTCACCTTACGCCCATGTGAATGTAGCGAAATGGCCACGCCACATCCTTTGACAAAGGTGTAGAGTTTGTGAAGTTAGGGTTTGTAGAGTTAGGGCGTGTAGAGTTAGAAGCTTGGCTCTACATCAGATTTGATAACTTTTTGACAGTGCGAGCCACTTTTGTGGGGCGAATTGGAAAAAAAAAGTTTTGCAAACTGTACGGTGTGACATATCAAATGAAAGGGCTTGTTGCATAAACTACAGTTTTTTTTATTATTTTAAAATGATTACTTTTCAAAATAAATTATATATTAAATGAAAAACAATAGATCATATGGCGAAGATCATATATTATTAGTACAGAATCACTACAATAGGCGAACCTATTCTGCTTCCATACATCACCCGGCTGTTTAACTGTATTCTCCATTCAAGTAGCTTTCCTCCACATTTTTGTCAAACCAATATTATTCTGCTCCACAAAAAGGGTGATAAATCCGATATTAATAATTACAGGCTCATTAATTCAATATAAATAAATTCTTTATTGGCATAAAAAATGTGTACAAACAAATATTAGTTTAATATCACATATCTACAAAACATTCATCAAAATAATAGATACCTAATCGCATATCTGGCGAACTAGATAAACATCAACCTCCTGAGCCCGCAGGGTTTCGGCCTTCTGACAGATCATCTCCATGCAGGCAACCAACTCATAGAACACCATGAATATAAAATCCCGGTAAACCTCGCAGAAGTCCAAACTCAAGGTCTGCCAACGAGCAATGGAGCGCGGTATACTAGGCGTTAAATTAACGGATCGTGTTCGAAACACAATACTGCACTCCAAAACAAAGATGCTGACGTGGCTCAAAAGGCTGCCCAACTTAAAAGGGACTGGGCAAGACATGTCTGCCACATGCCGGGCAAATTGTGGAACAATATGACACAGAATTGGTGCGTTGAGACAATGAGAGGGGCTCGCGGCAGACCACGTAGGAGATGGCAGGACGCACTGGATAGGTTCCGTCAAAACTGGAAGGAGGATGCACGGGCTCGCGAAATATGAGAGGACCGAGGGCCCAGGAGTGGGAGGGTAAGTAAAAAAATAGAATGAAAATTGACCTTATCTCCGAAACTGATTAGCCTGAAATTTTGAAAAAATACAGAAAATAGTTCTTCACTTATAGATTACAGTAAAACCTATAAGAAGTCTATGGTCTTCAAATAACATGATAAATCTCAAAGATCTCAAAGAACTATACATTGGACATCCATCGCTGCATCGTAACGAGCAGACATATAATAAATGGGTGTAAGTAGTTAATCTTTACAAAAGATACTTTTACCTCATCATCTGCCTAACCTTTTTAACACTGTTGGGGTTGGCTTCCGATCTAACCCGGAACGACTGCCTATCTGACCTCCACACCCAAATAACTGGGTGATACGATACCCCTTGGTAAGACTGGTTGACAGACTTTCGGGCTTCTGACAACCCCTAACGACTGTCAAATATCCACGAATGACAGCCGGGACCAACGGTTTAACGTACTTTCCGAGGCACGGAGGAGTCTCGGTATGTAAAGATGGTCACTCATCCACGGACAAACCCCGGCAAGCGTAGCTTAACCTGGTGGATCATCCCGTGCGGCTGTTATTACTTAGCCACGAGCTCCTCACCGTTTATCGATGTGCAGTTTTATAATTTCTAACGTGACGATATTATCGTGGTCGTCTCCGTCCAAGTTCATAAAATGTATAGAAATGCGTGCACGTTTTAAAGTTATCGTGGACGTAAATTTAATAGCGTCTTCATACATACATATTACTCTCCTGTGTTATCGTGATGGCGATATTATCGTGGACGTGGACGTCCACGATAATATCGTCACGTTAGAAATTATTAAACTACACAGCGAAGTTATAATCATTACATATCTTTCCCTTAATAGTTTATTGTGAACACATGTTAGTGGCAGGTAGCCGGTAGCCAGTAGCTATGGCGTTTTATGTTTTGAATAGAACGTGCGTTTTCTTGGCGAAATAATAATAATAATAAACATTTAATTCAGAATCACTTCCATATTTTGTTAGTAACAATGTAAACTTATGAACTAGTGTTAGTGTACTTATAAACATTTATTCTAAGCTGCGTGAGGGATCCTGGGGAATGTCTACTTGACTGCGTGCAGTCGTATCCGCCTCCCCAAGATCGGAGAGTCCCACCTATCAGCCAACGTTCGAAGAATGGTGTTGGGGCTGGCGCGAAAACGGCGTAGCAGAGATGCACGTCTCGGGCGTATGATGGCCGAAAAACTACGTCCGCGCCGGCAAACATGGCGGACGCGCTACAAAAACGCGGCAGCCCCATCAACACCCGGAACGTGTTGTTATATTGTGTGCGCAAGCCATTATATGACCTTTGCGTAAAGCTCTCCCACAGGCTGTACGTGTAAAAGGATTGGCTTTGAAAAGCGTCACCTTAACCTGAGCCGTACAACGTGCAAACCTGTGGGCCAACATCCCACATCGAACAGCCAGCGCCCTGCGCTCTCACTCTACATCAACGTTATCTTTCAAGGCGTCTGAGACCCAATGACCCAGATATTTAAAAGTTGCGACTCTTTTTAGAGGACTGCCGCACAGCATAACTGGTGGAACTGTGATATAGCATTTACTGCCTGCTTTAAATATCATGAATTCGCACTTTGATGCATTATATTTTGAGCTCATGGGTCCCAGAGTACGATTCACACACAGTCTCCTTAATGATCTCTCAGAGCTCAGCAGAACCATATCCTCTGCTTTACTTATATTGTTAATGCATACATCATCAATATGACAGCCGATTCCGGTTCTTCTAAGCTCATCGATCAGGTTAGTCATGTACAGATTAAACAACGCGGGAGAGGACAGCTCACCCTGCCTCACCCCACACTCAAGCCTGTACTCTGCTGATAAGGAGTTTGCCCATCGGACACGGTTCTGTTGATTAGCGTACCAAAATTTAAATAAATTTATTACTTCACGGGGCACATCCGTCTCATGCTGCAGTTTACCAAAGCACATTGTATGATACAAGGTCAAATGCTTTTGACAAATCTAGGTAACACGCAAATACTGGTGTCTTTCTTGCTGTAGGACTTAAGAAAACTTTGTTTAGGTTGCTAGGACTTAGTGTCACTGGGTGAACCTGGAAATACCTACTTAAAACTACGAGTAACTTATTAATTAGTAGGTACCTAATACATTTTATTTAAAGCATTTAGTTAGCAAACATGCTTCAGCAAATCGACAGTCAGCACTAGATCCTATATACCACCCAGTCAATTCTGTAAAATTTTCACTGTGAAAACTTGGGTAAAGTGAGCTATCATATGCCAGGGATTGACTCTATTGACAGCTTACTTCAAGCTCACTTCACCTAAGTTTGACGGTGAGATTTATACAGAAGAGATCTGCAGTACGCTAACAAAGAAAATACACTTCCATGTATCTGTTGGCGGATCTATAATAAAAAACTGTCGGTCTTAGGACTGCATGTCAGAACTGAAAATTTCTTAGCTTCACAAACTTGTAAACATCTGTGTATATGTATCTGGGCGTGACGGTCATGCGAGTTCAGTGCTTTTTCCCCGTCCCAAAAGTGACCAACGTGCCTAAAGAAGTTTTTACTTCAATAAATAAACTAATTTCAAGGTTACCTACTTTTTAGGGTTTCGCAGTAAACAAGGAACCCTTATAGTTTCGCCATGTCCGTCTGTCTGTCTGTCAGTCTGTCTGTCTGTCTGTCTGTCCCCGCTGTAGCTCACAGACGCTTAGTGCTAGAAAACTGTAATTTGGCATATACATATTAAGTAATAACGCCGATAAAGTGCTTAAATAAAATCTCGAAGAAAGTTTTTTTTTGTGGTGCTTCCTTGCACGTAATGTGGGGATGATATTTTTTTTTCTCGTCTACCAAATAGTGTGGGGTATCGTTGGATAGGCTGTTTAAAAATATTGCGGGTCTGTCAACACCACTTTTCGATTCAAGGATCGGCTTGCGTAATATTAAGCATTAAAGTGCTCATTTTTGTTAGAGTCAAGTGTCGTCCCACTGCCAGCTAAATGGTTGTTTTGGAGATGTAAAAAAAATCATGGCTGTAGTACATATAATGAAATTAAAAGGAAAACTATTACGGCTAAGTAGGCTTTACAAGTTAACGAGTTATAGTCGACCAATTTAAATTCGCACTTGGAAAATTGACCGAGCATGGTTTTCAACTACAATGTTAAGTTTGTTTTTGGGATAAATTCATTCCAAATGCCCAACTACGGAACCCTTCCCCTAGGTATACATATTAATCACGCTGACAAAAAAAAAAGTGCTAAAATAAAAACTTGTAAAACATTTTTTTTATAAAATTGGGGATGATCATTTTTTTCTCGTCTATCCCTTGGTGTGGGGTATCGTTGTATAGGCTGTTCAAAAATATTGTGGGTCTGTGAACATCACTTTTCGATTCAAGGGTCCGCTTGCGTAATACATATTAAGCATTAAAGTGCAAATTTTTGCTGCTGGCATGGGGGGGGGGCATGCCGGCTAAATGATGACATATTTACTTTGTGGAGTTTAATATACATTTTATTATTTAAATTATTGTGAATGTGAGGGCTATGTGGGCCCTGCCGGGGTCGCGGGAAGGTACTTATGGGTCACCGAGGCCCCCGCAACACAGGCAACAGGAATACGGGTGGGTTTTAGTCAGTAAGAGTCTGACACACCCTCCCGCTCCATCCAGGGCGGGAGAAGTTATTTGATGATTTCCCACCCTCAAAAAAAAAAAAAGGGCTATGTGGGTCATGTTAGCTTTAATGATAGTCTGGCAGTTTGAGTACTTTATGCGGCCTACCCATGTCCTTTCTTTGTAAAGTCGTTGAGCTCCTTAAGTTTTGAGTTGAGCTACACGATTACTGACAAATGCGTGCACTGACTGGACAAGATCACTCAATCTGTGTGGTTCTTTCCTCAAAAGGACCATTTCAGACACCAATCTACATGGCCTTCACATGATCTGACCAAGATTATGTCTGGGCATTAAAAGATACTGTAACCTCTGAGTTCGTTTCGGCCTTTCTTCTCAGAGTAGTCAGATAGGAAACGCCGACCTGATCTAGCTTTATTTTAAAAATATGATTGATGTGTAAAAGTGTTTGTACAAACCTACTAACAGAAATAAAAATCATTTATCATATATCATTTAATGGAGATGTGAAAAAATTCATGGCAGTAGCACATATAATGAAATTAAAAGGAAAACTATCACAGCTAAGTAGGCTTTACAGGTTAACGAGTAATAGACGACCAACTTAAATTTGCAGTTGGAGAATTGAGCGTGGCATATATCGATGTATGGGAGAACATGTTTTCCAACTACAATGTTAAGTTTGTTTTTGGGATAAATTCATCTCAACTTCTACTACGGAATCCTTCAATGTGCGTGGTCCGACACGCACCGACATGACCGATTTTTATGATTCAGAATGCGATATGGTTCTAGTTGGAGTTTGGAACTTGCTGGCTTTTAGACGGCGAGTAGCGAAGCATATCTCGGTTTGATTTTTTCTACGCAGTATATATAGTCTTCATTTAATTACCGTGTTTACTTAAACTACTATATTCAGCTACATCCGGTTGGACTGGAAGCTGACCCCGACATAGTTGGGAAAAGGCTAGGCAGATGATAATGATGTTTACTTCAAATTATATTTGATGCTAATCTATACGAGTACATACCTACCTAATAATATTTATGAAAACAAGTTTAATAAGATACTCGTATCACACGAAACTAATCGTAGGCTTATACATAAACTTAAAATGGTTATCACCGGTTGTGTAGGTCACATACATACAAGGATCCCTTTGCTATATTATACATATATTTAGCGAGGTAGGTAACAACTAGAGATACCGCGAATACTCGGCTATTATTCGGTATTCGGCATTACTCATTTTTTTTTTATTCGTCGAATACCGAATAATGGCGTCTATTATTTGATATTCGGCGACTAGTTGTCTAAATAAACTTTTATTAAACAGAAAAACTATAGACTTAAAAATAATTAAAATTTTATTAATATTTAAAAACAAAACACACTTAATATTATTATCATTATTATAAAAATTAAGTAAAAATCAGTCATGTTTAAGTTAATTAGTTAGGCTTTTTAATTAATAATTTAATATTTAAAGTCCAAAAGAGGCAGATTGTGATTGTAATATTATTATTTGAGAATAAATACACTGTTTTCATATTCCTTTTTTATGTTGAGTAATAATGGCGAGTATTCGACTATTCGCTATAGGGAATGGTAATTAATCGGTATTCGACTATTCGCGGTATCTCTAGTAACAACTATAGGTATATGTGAACAGCCTTCACAAACGCCTAACGAGAGGCACGCGTGTTATTTAAGTTTTTATATCACGCGTGTTTTGGTTTTGAACAAAAAATACTGTAGTATTATTAATCAATTATATACTCCGTTGATTTAGGTACTTAAATACGGGTAAACAAAAAATACCACGTGACGAGAGAGCTGTCAAGTAACCGACTAAACGTAATACCGTAAAACGGGGTGAATAGGAATGCAGGGGTGAATCGGGACGAAACTTTAAAATGGATTTTAACGTTGAAATAACACAGTTTGCTGCCAACAAGGAAAGTTAGTCTTTCATTATTATATACAGTAAACAAATTAGAGTCCTTTTTGGCAACAAACTATATTCTTTCACCTATCCTATCACTTCAGAAGTAATGCTACGTCACAGTTGTAGGTACTCTTCAATTTTGCAACTTTATAATTCATTAGGCGCAATCTCCACGGCCACGAAAAGTGCGGCGATACACTCGCCGTGAAACTCCTAGGAATCAATCTCCACGCGGCGATAATTTGAAGGCATAGGTGTGACTATCGCCGTGATTCTCTCGTCCGTGGAGATGGCGCCTTAGAGAACCTAGTCTTTTTGGGCTCTTTTAGACAGATTACAAAATATTGTAGTATTATTATAAATCTAAGTAAAAGTGCAGTTTTTGAATAAATGATAAAGTTTAATGTATGTATCATATAAGAGAAAATTATCGTAAAAATCAAAAATAAATTTAATTTGGTTATAAGTAACAACGTATTTTAAAACAAGAAAGTGTCATCTATAAAAACCCGTTTTACATAAAAACCTTCTCCTGACGATAACAAACACGACAAAAAAATAATTAGCGAAATCGGTCCAGCCGTTCACGCGTGGTGCCGTGTGACCAAGGGAAATAGGGATTCATTTTTATATACTTACGTAGGTAGGTATATAGATAAACGATTTTATTTCTGTAAGTAGGTTTGTACCAACACTTTTACACGTCAATATTTTAAAAACTAGATGAGGTATGATTAAGATCAATACAAACGTTATTAATGATCCGGATTCTCGGAATGTAGTAACGGGTTGAGCCATAATTACAGAAACAATTAAAAAGCCATTGTGTCTCGTAACGTTCCGGCGAAGTATACGAAGGGTTAAAAAAAACCGGCCAAGTGCGTGTCGGACCACGCACAACGAAGGGTTCCGTTATAGTTGGGATTACTTGGGACGAATTTATTCCAAAAACAAACTTAACATTGTAGTTGAAAAACCTGTTCTCCCATACATCGATATATGCCACGGTCAATTCTCCAACTGCAAAGGTGAACGGTAGATTTCGTACAGCTTACTTTTTTTGTTGTTATGTTATAGAATTTGTACCACATATTAAGGCAACTAAGCCATTTATTTTCATGTAGGTGTACTATTTTTAGAAGTTCGGATTAATTAATAATATTTAAAAAAAGATTTTAATAACTACACGTAATTTAGTCGTAAACTAAACGCAGTTATGTTGGTATTTAAGCTATGCTCGCCATGAGGGTATTACTCGACCTGCCCCATTCTTAAATTAAGTAATTTACGAATTAATTAATTGTAAATAAAATAAACGTACTTAAAAAACACTATTAACGGTATTGTTTTATTTACCTACACTTAAAACCCCAATCAGGACTTCATTATTATCAAACTGTTGCAGTCAGCTGCTGGACATAGGTATCTTTTAATGCACTCCGCTGAGTAGGTACGATCCTCATCTCAATTTACCTACTTGATAGTAAGTAAAACACTACAAAAATAGCGACAAGCAATCTAGAACATATACTTTATTACCAAAACAATGTTTATGTGCCTACAAGTAACAATCTACATTGATACACTAGTACTTAACCTTAAAAAATAAAACTGGTTATAACTTTTAAGTCCCAAGTTCTAAAAATCCAAGAATTTAAAAAGGGCTTGTCTGTCGTATTAACTACCAATTAAAACAAAAAATATCCCAAAACACGAATTTTTATTAGCTGTACGAAACTCGTTAACTTGTAAAGCCTACTTAGCTGTCATAGTTTTCCTTTTAATTTCGTTATGTGTACTACTGCCATGATTTTTTTCACATGTCCAAAAACAACCATTTAGCTGGCGGGGGACGACGACGCCGACACTTGAATCTAACAAAAATTAGCACTTTAATGCTTAATATTTCGCAAGTGTATACTTGAATCGAAAAGTGGTGTTCACAGACCTGCAATATTTTTGAACGGCCTATCCAACGATACCCCACAACATGAGGAAGACGAGAAAAAAAATTATCATCCCCACATTAGGTAAGTGCAAGGGAGGCACGCTAAAAAAAAAATATAGATTTTATTTTAGCATTTTGTCGGCGTGATTAATATGTATACCTATGCCAAGTTACAGCTTTCTAGTACTAAGCGTCTCTGAGCTACAGCTGGGACAGACAGACAGACAGACGGACATGGTGAAACTATTATATAAGGGTTCCTTGTTTACTACGGAACCCTAAAAACAAGCAGATTTGTGTGAGGCGTTATAATTTAGTTATTTTAGATGCGTACTAGCAGATACAGCTGCATTGAGTTGAATAATTGATTTGATTGTCCTTGAATAGAACATGAAGAAGAAGAAGGAGAAAATACGTTTATTTGCGGTAAACATGACGCAAAGAAGGAACACAAATAACAAAAAGAAACAGTTAGGGGGAGACTATGCGTAACATTCACGCAAAACGGCCAACGCTCAGCATTAAGGCTTCTACATACTGGCGCGACTTGTCGCGCGACGCGACGCGACACAAATACGCCGCGTGTACCGCTACAAGCGGTGCCTTTGCGTCGCGACGCGTCGCGCGACAAGTCGCGCCAGTATGTAGGAGCCTTAATGCTGCGACCCTATGCGAGACAGAGCCCCAGCGCTGGTTTTCAGCGATAGCCGGCGTTGACGTGATGACGTCGACCGGTGCAGCACACAGTGAGAATGTAATATGAATAACATAAATACAAATATTTAAAATGGCAACATTCCGTACCGAATAGAATACGAGTACATGAACGTTAGTACATTAGCCATCGATGATTTACGATAGGCATTACGAGTTCCCATCATTATGTACGACGTAAAGATAACAATCACTATTATGTGCTTGTTATCTTTACTTATTAAGGGTCGTGCAGACTGGCGCGATATCGCGGGCGCGACAGGCAGCAACGCGCAGCGCGACACCTTAATTGTGCTACTAGTGTCGCGTCGCGCCTGTCTGCGGGAGCCTTTATGCTTAGGCTGTTTTCATTTAATTGATAAAAACACTTACCTATTGATTTATCTCGTAGTAATACAAGGTGTTGTTTTGGACCTGCAACACATTTTAGGAGGTAATTATGTTAATGATTCTCGACCAGAATAAAAAAAAAAAAATAATTAAAAAACAAAATAAAAAAAAAATAAAAAGAAAAGATAAAATTTAAAAATCTAAAATAAAAAATATTATTGATTATTGACTTGGTATCGTATTGTTATACGATTATTTACGAGTTTCATAACAACCTCCTGAAATGTTTTGCAGGTTCAAAACAACACCTTGTATAATCAGCCTATAATGTTCCCACTGCTGGGACACATGCCTCTCTGTGAGAGTGAGTAGGCCGTAATCCACCACGCGGACCCAGTGTGGGTTGGTAGATGTCACAACATGTCTTCGAATTTTTGGTTCTAGGAAGGATGTTTTCCTTCGCCGTTTTGAAATAATTTACACAAAGTAAAGCGCTTGTCCGGGTTCGAACCTACGACATACAACTCGTAAGTCGCAGCCTTTACCACTGGGCCACCACTGCTTTCTCGTAGTAATTTAGATTAACCTAAATTGATAAACGCAGCTAAAGAGTTGTGTACCTATGTATAGGTAAACAATTCTACATACATACTTATTTATTTATCATTTCGTGCATTTCACAATATGATACCAAGTGTGATATAAACATTGACCCAGATAATCTAAGTAAAAATAACAACATGCGACCGCATGTTAGGAAAATGCGTTCTAATTTTGTGTTGTACTAGTGTATTACTCATATGCAATGAACTCAAAAAGTTTATTTTAAGTACTGCATAAAGGCAGGTGCGACACGACAACGCGACGCGACTCTAGTAGAAACATTTCTAAGAAAACTTATAGAAATTATTCTACCAAAGTCACGTCGCGTCGCACCGTCGCGTCGCGCCTGTCTGCGGGAGCCTTTAGCCTTCGTCAATTCTTGACCAGTAGGTATCTCTGCGCAGGCATATTATTTTTGATTACAGAAATTATTTGATTTCAACACTGGGCACCAAACTTACCACAAATTGTAAACTTAATAAGCTGTGACGCAAAGAGCTGGTTTAAAAAAAAAATTACAAAATGGTTTGGAAACGAAAATGAAAATTAAAGTAGATTTGTTGAACTATAAAACAAGTTTTAAATGTTATCAGCTAAGTGATCGTATAATGTAAGAATGAAATGTATGGAAATGGTAACAGACCAGTCATGTATGCAACTGTAAACAATTATAAACGTAACATAACATAACATAATATCATCACGCCTTGTTTCCCCGAAACGTTGGGCAGAGGTGTACCTGTAGTACACCCACATTTCGCAAGTTATGTTTTTAAGTTCCATGTAATAGGGGGGCTCGCCCAATATTGCCATCAACCGGGCATTGTTAATTACATAATTATTATTACATCCAGCTTTAGTCTGCGACTTCGTCAGCGTTTAATTTCGGCCCCCGACCCCCGCGTCGCATCGCATCGCCCGCCCGCGCTATAACTTCGTTTTTGCTTAGCGATCTTTCTGACTTTTTTCTTTTTACTCGGTTCCCAAACGTCGTAGCGTGGTGTTAAATAGGTTTTAACCTTTCTCATGAATGGGGCTATAAAATGCAAAAATAATCTTTCAAATCCGACTGGCAGTTCTAGAGATCATCGCGCATCATCTTTCGATTTTACCCGTATTTTGATTGACTAATTTGAACTAAAACGGTTATTATGACTTAACTATAATTGTTAGACATAACCCCACGAACTTTTTTGTGGGTAATAGTGAGTACCTACTATAAACATGTAGTACATTATTTTTATGTACCATTAATAGTTTTCGCAGCGCACGCTAAATAGTGATTTTTATAGGCATATTTTTGATACGTTATTGTGATTTTCGTAAGGACCTCTATTTTTTTTAAATAAAATATAGCCTATGTGCCTGATGATTTAACTTTCTTTGGTGAAAAAATTGTTAAAATCGGTCCAGTAGTTTCAGAGCTTATTCGGTAAAAAACAAAAAATAAAATACTTTCCTCTTTATAATATTTTAGTATAGATAAATGGTCAGTACCTACGTAATTAAACAATATTATGATAATTAATAACGTGTTATGCCAGCTACCCTTTTTTGTAACTGACGTAAAAAATCTAATGTCTGATTATGGAATAATTTCTGTCGGTTACAATAAACTAAATTGTAAGCACGTAACTTGAATCGTTTTCTGTTAAATGGTTAATGTAAATTACACGCTCTGTGTAATAATGTTATTTAATGTAATTATTACACATAAAAGAATAGATATCAGATTACCCAAAATGTATTATTTTTATTTCAATTTGTTTCACAATTAAGATAAAAATGCACACAGTTATAAATTGTGTTGAGAAATATTTGTAGACTATGTCCCGTAGTGTTATTTCATGTGAACGTTTTGAATATGAATTGAATATAATCACTTTATTTTATTGTAATGAAAATTTGAATGTCAATAGTTTTATGTTTCAGCATTAATTGATATTACATACAGAGACACTTTGTAAAAGTTTTGTATGCATCTGGAAACGTGTTCTTTAATTTAATAGTTTATGTAAAACAATTTTACTCGTTTCTCTTTCAAACAAGCAACTAGGTACCTACTATTATCGGACATAACATGAAAGTAATTCCCACGTTGAAACAGGCATATCGTGACCAGTTTGTCTACTGGAGCCAGTTCCTGGCTAGCTAGCGGCCAGTACCGGTACATTTCCTGCACTTTCTCTGTAAATGCTACCCTCACGTACCCTAAACCGATTAAATACACCGATACCGCCGTCGTCTTAGGCACTACCACTTTTCTTTTAACAACTGTCTTATTAAACTACTTCTTAATCATAACAGGGTATAAGTCGGTCGTAAAGTTAATCTTTGTGGGTAATCCTTTCGTTTGGGTATTTGGTATTTTATTGAATACACTCGCGATCAGGACGCCATCTGTTAAGAGCACTGTTTTTGGTTTGGTCGCGTCTTTTTTATTATTATCCGTGAAATCTTTATTTACTTGGGAATAATTAAAAATAGGTATTATAACAGTAGGAAGTTGTTGGCATTAAACAAGTTAAGTGCTGAACAGCACTTAATTAAGGACAGGACTAAGGATATTGTCTTAATTTAAGACATCCTTTTTTTCGTGCATTACTGAAGGTGGCTTTCCACGGTGCGCGATATTGTGGACAGACGCGAACCAGCCCGTACGGCCAATGACCACGGACAGTCACGCACTGCACACCGAGGCTCTTCCAACGGTTCGTGTCGGTTTGTGTGGGTCTTGAGATTCGAAGTCATTTTCATTGCAAAATGCAAAGTGAAACAGAACTTGTAAAGAGAGCTCGCACCGGAGCTTTGAAGTTACCGACTCGCCGCGGATCGGACGTACCGCGACGGACGTGTCTGCACTACCACGGATTATACTATCCCCATGGTGCGTCGGTGGGATCTGGTCCGCGTCCGTCCGCAATATCACGCACGTGGGAAGCCAGCTTTACACAGTCTTAAAACCATAAATTTTGCATCTAAACGACGCTTGTAAGTGTGTAATCTTTTATTCATTACTTAGTTGAACGATGAACTTTGTCTAGAACATTGATTATTGTATTTATTGTATCTATAGTGTTTACCTGTTGTACCAGAAGTAAGGAGTTGAGTTTAGTTTCACTTTCTTTCTTCTTATCTTTATTTATTCTGACGAACAAATAATTGTACATCTGCAGAGCTAAGTAAACAGTATCTTAGGTAATAGGAAGGCGTCTGCATTATTTGACGCAATGCACTAAGTAAAGCTTTGTGATTCCTTAATATTTCGCAACAGTCGACTGTTACGTACTGTCGCTGCGTTTTCTTGGCAAATTCCTTTTGAATGATTGCTAATTAATTCATCATTGTAAGCAGAAATATGCCAATTATGGTAATGTTACATGATATTTACTTATCGTTGACGATCGTCAGTGAAAACTTATTTAGAAATCAGCTATGGAATATAGTAATGTTGTTAAATCAGGTGTTACAAGAATAATAATATCTTTAGATACCTATTACACGTAAACATTTTATTTTATATAATCTTGGACAAACAGTTAATATCTATTTACGATCTTCTTCTTAGCGTATCAATGGAAAAGTTAACGATAGAGAAATCGTTTTAATGGTGTATATTATGAATTTATGACTCAAATCGAGAAAGGCAGAAACCTACAGAAGCTGTACAAAAAGAAGTTCTTAATAATACTGCCACATGCAAACTTTATAGCAGCTGGGAACATGAGGCTAGTCGCTGCGCAGTAACAAATTCATGGGTGAGGGTTCAAATTTCGCGCCCTCTCGCCGCTAGCCGCCGCAGGAGATGTCCTGGGCGTCGGGAATCCCGGGCGGATTTCCGGCCACCGTAGGCGCGGGCTTGCGGACGGTGAGCAATGGGTAGCTCACCGCCCGGTAAGGACCAGGCCCGGGTCGACGGCGCGTTGTATTCCACGCGCGTCTCAAAGAGATGTCGTCAGCACAAGTGTAGGGGTCCACTAGGGCCGATGCCTGCCGGGGTCGAGGGAAGGTACTAAAGGGTCACAGAGGCCCCTATAAACACAGGCAAAAGGAAGGAATACGGGTGGGTTTTAGTCAGTAAGAGTCTGCCACACCCTCCCGCTCCGCCCAGAGCGGGAGAAGTTATTGGATGATTTCCCATCCAAAAAAAAAAGCGGGGGTGAGGGGTGGGGTACTGCGCAGCGAGTAGCGCACTTCAAAGCCGCCATAAAGTTTGACGCGTAGGTACTATACATATACTAGGAGTTACCTACGCAAGTACGTATAGGTATTATGATTTCAAATGAGAATGAGTTTTCCGTTTAGCGGATTTTCTTTGATGTAATGCGTGTTTGTTAGTCTTATACTTGTACTGAGGGACATCTTCATATATTTATTTACATAACCAAATTACAAGATGATTATTAACATTAACTAAATTAAATTAAAACTAAGTTAAGCCTAAAAAAGGTCCTCGGGGCATTGTACCGATGATGCTGGCGGCATTTCCTCGCTGAATTGCAATGCTGATGCGCTAATGCTGATGCGCGAGAAAGCCGCCAGCTTTTCGGTCCTTTTCGGACCGAAAAGCTGGCGGGTTTCTCACGCAATGCATCAGCATTGCAATTCACTTGTACTTGTGTATTTCATAGGTAGGTACATGCACTTCACGACCTTTGACCCAGTATTAGAAATCGAACTTCATGTGAATCTATATTAATTGATCAAGGACAGCTAATGAGACACAATTGATTTTCTATTGTTTGACTCCGAATCGGTGTCGCGCGGGGCTTAACAGGTTTAGTGAACCTACGTGGCGTCCAACAGACGGAAAAAAATGAATGCCGATGCTTTACTATTTTACATCATCGCAACTCGCAAGGGATTCATTGACTAAACCTAAAATTTTGAATGCGATAGAATCATCAAAACATTATCATTAATTCTTTAGCTTGCCTGTATCCCCATTTATTTGTTAAATCATGATGTAATTTCGCCTAATCAAATCTCCTATCAATTACTAAATACTGAGTATTGATGTATTTTTTTTAGTATGCATGCATTCGCATTCAAATGTTTGCTTTCATAATATGAAAGGATATCATAAACATATTACTTGGAGTTTACTTAATGGCTACTAATCTCGTGTTATGATTTAAAACAGTAAAAAAAAATCTTTATCAATTCTATTGAGTACAAGGTTGGTCAACCTTGAGCTCAATTGAAATGATAAAGATTTTTTTTAGACTAGCTTAGAGGCTTATCTGACCATCGATAAATGACTAAATGCGATTATGCTAATTTTATTTTGTAACTAGCTTTTGCACGCGGCTTCGCCTGCGTGGGGGTCGTAAAATTATCCCACAGAAACGTACTACCGGGATAAGTATCCTGGGACAAGTGTTAATCCAGGTTAATAACTATTGGCATGTGTTTAACGCGGCGACTAATCTGATTTAGGGTTTTAAAAATAATTAAAATGGGTAGCAAAAATAATAGGTTGGCAGCTACAGTGAAGTAGTTAGCTACATTTTAAGTATAAAGTAGCAGCTTAATAATCAATTGTTAGCTTTGTTTAATTTAAACTAGCATTGAGTTTTTGTTTTGGTAACTGAGAGTCACCAACAACCGAGGGGATCTGACGCTCGGCGGCCGCTGCCGCGGCACGCTCGCTTCGCTCGCTCGCATTCGCGCGTTAGTGGTCACTTTTCTAACCCAAATGATTTTATACTTAAAATGCTACTGTAGCTGCCACCCTATTATTTTTACTAGGTACCCGTTTTATTTTTTTAGTAGCAAATAGTTAGTCGCCCTTTAAGGTGTTAGTCGCCTGGAAAATAATTATCCTTAACTTTCTGTGTGCCAAATTTCATCCAAATCTGTTCAGCGGTGTCGTAGTAATAGCCGAGGAAAAGGTCATTGACTCTAGAGCGTGGTACCGCCGTCATCCATAATTATTCTGTTACGCGTAATTTTGAATCTGTGATGTCTTTGAAAGTATTAATTTAAATGATAGATGATGTCAAGGCATATTTAAATATAAATTAAATGCTCAATTTAAATAACATAATATTTGACTGGCTAAGGATAAATAAGACACCGGTCAAAGCTTCGGAAATAACAATGAATTGTTATCAAATTGTGAAAGATAAAAATGGTTATTGTGGGTTATCCTTAGAAGATAGACATATACTATCGCGGACTTTTTTGTTGAACTTTTGAAGATGTACAATTTTGTGGAACATTAATTTTATGAATCGTTTACGGTTCACGCGGCGTACACCAGTAAACATTCCAGTCGGCATGTTTTATTCCGACATCTTCAACAATCATCGTCATACTCGTATTTCAGCCAATTTACACAAAACCTTATTGAATTATATACTTAAGACGCTGACAACACCTAAACCGCGGTCACTGTCAGATTGCATAGAAAAGGAAGAGAAGCGCGATGACACAACGCTTGTAATTTATTTCAAAATATGAAGCAATTATCTATTTACTCAAAATTGAGTTGAGTAATCGATAATAAAAAACAACCAAGTTCTGCATTCAAATAAGACCGTATTGTTATTAATTAAATTCGTAACGTATGTTGATATTTAATGCAGATATTTTATCGAGATTTTTTTTCAAAACGTGTTTTGGTAACAACCAAGTTCTGGGAAATATGTTCAAAATCAACATATATTTTTTCCGCTACCATTAACTATACAGATTTGGCAATTTTTTTTCTTAAGAGAAGCCTAATTTGGTCAATTGGGTCTTGTCAGCGCCTTAAGAAGAATCCTTCCTCAAGAATCACACCGTCCATTGGCGAAAACCGTATGAAAGGGGGACTCTATTTTATAATCTAACTCTATTTAGAAAAAAACCAAATGTATTAAGTTTACAATACCTAATGTTAGACAAGTAAAACTAGTGTTCTCATAAAGGGTGAAGAGTTGAACCCCGAAGATACCACTGTGTTCTTAGGCATAACTTTGGATGCCAAGCTTCAATGGGGCCCCCATATAGATGAATTGTCAAAAAAGCTTAGCTCTGCAGCATACGCCGTTAGAAAAATTCGTGATTTAACGGATTTAGACACAGCCCGTTTAGTATACTTTAGTTATTTTCATAGCGTAATGTCGTACGGTATTCTGTTATGGGGAAATGCCGCCGATATACAGACAATTTTTGTTTTACAAAAAAGGGCAATCCGTTCAATTTATAAATTAAGTCCCAGATACTCCCTCAGAGAAAAATTTTAAGAGATTAATATAATGACTGTAGCTTCTCAGTATATTTATGAAAATCTTTTGTACGCACATAAAAATATCAATTTGTTTAAAAAATACAGCGATATCCATAATGTAAATACTAGGAACAAACACAAATTTGTTGTTCCTACAACCAGGCTCAAAAAAATAGGCAGCTCGTTTAGATGCCAATGTATACGTTTTTATAATAAACTTCCTAGCCACGTTCAAGAACTAAGCCTTAATAAATTCAAATGTTTATAAAACAGAAACTGTGCCTAAAAGCCTTTTATACTGTTAAAGATTATATTGAGGACAAAAAGGCTTGGGATTGAGCTGCTCCAATAAACTTACAGTGAATGTTGTTTTTTACTCTTTTTATTTTGCTAGCTACCTATTTATATTTTCTTATTCTATATAACATTCTATATAAACAATGACATGAATATTTACTTTGTATAGTATTATATTATATTATTTTAATTATTAGGAATGTGAGGACTATGTGGGTCATTGTTTGTTTATTTTTTTTTTTGTCTCTTATTTTTAATGATGGTCTGGCAGTTTGAGTACTTTATGCGGCCTACCCAAATGTCTTTTCTTTGGTATTGTTCGTCAAATCATTGAGCTCCTTAAGTTTTGAGTTGAGCTGCATGATAACTGACAAATGCGTGCACTGACTGGACAGGTCCACTCAAATCTGTGTGGTCTTTCCTCAAAAGACCATTTCGGACACCAACCTACATGGTCCTCAAATGATCTGACCAAGATTATCTCCGAATATACACATTGACATTGATGAATTTTATTTATGCAATGACATGAATATTTACTCTGTGTAGTATTATATTGTTTTAATTATTGTAAATGTGAAGACTATGTGGATCATTGTTTAATTTTGTTTTATTCTCAGTTAGTTTTTAATATGGTCTGGCAGTTTTGAGTATTTTTTGCGGCCTAGCCAAATGTCCTTTCTTTGGTATTGTTCGTTGAATCGTTGAGCTCCTTTAGTTATGAGTTGAGCTGCACAACGACTGACAAATGCGTGCACTGACTGGACAGGTCCACTCAATCTGTGTGGTTCTTTCATCAAAAGACCATTTCAGACACCAATCGACATGGTCTTCACATGATCTGACCAAGATTATGTCTGGACTTTAAAAGAGACTGTGACCTCTGAGTTTGTTTCGGCCTTTCTTCTCAGAGTAGTCAGATAGGAAACGCCGGCCTCATCTATTTTAAAAAAATATGTTTTGACGTGTGAAAGTGTTTGTAAAAACCTACTTACAGAAATAAAATCATTTATCATTTATCATTAATATGTAAGGATATATACCAGGAATCATCATCTGTCTAGCCTTTTTCCAACTATATTGGGGTCAGCTTAAAGTCTAACCGAATGCAGCTGAATACCAGTTGTCTACACGGAGCGACTGCCTACCTGACCTTCTAAAGGCTTCTGGCGATCCGTAACGACTGTCAAAGACGTGCTTTCCGAGGCTCGGAGGGATCTCGGTACCTATATAAAGATGGTCCTCATCCACGGACCGACCGCGGCTAGTGTAGCTTAACCTGTTCGATCGACCCGGTGTGGCTGTTGATACATAGCTATCGAGCCTGAATGAGTAACAGAGAGTTTTTTTTAAACGGGCATAAAGTACGTTAACCCTTGAACACCCGCACGGTTTTTAGCCCCGTGAGTGAGTGCAATTATACAAATATTTTATTAATTTATGTTACAAAACGCATATAAAAAACGCAACTTAGAAAAAATTACATTTTTCATTTTACAAAACGTTATAGATAATAATCAGTATTTTAATCACAATATTGAGATCATTCCATAAAAAAAACTAAATAAAAATAACTTCTTAATGTCTTACATAATTATTCTAATTTGAAAACAAAAACGAATCGATATAAAAATAAAGGTTTAATATTAGAACATTACAGGCACTTGGCGGGGGTGTCGTGAGCACCCCACGGAAACTTTAAAACGTCCTCACGTAACAAGTGTTGTCGCTACACTACCCCTCCTACCTCTCATCGCCGCGTTCAAAGGTCACTTGTAGCTTACATAGACGCATACATTCAGAAAATCGCATTATTTAACGTTCTAAAATAAATGGGGTGCTGAGAGCACCCCGCGTGAGTGATCGCGGGTTAAGAAAGAGGACAGTCAGCCACTCTTACAACCTTGCTGACTGGTTGTCTTGGACGGCATGAGTGCTTACTGGTCATGCCAACTATAGAATAAGACGAAAATTAGTGAAACTAATGAAACTAAATTGACTGTATTTCTTTTCTCCCAGGCCGAGATGCCGACTTCAGACTACAGCGTGGACCTGGATCTGGGCGAGCCTCCGCTGGAGCTGATGGAGTATGCTCATCAACACCTGGGAGAGGACCCCGACACCCGCCTCCAACGCCTCTACGAGCTCAGGGAAATGATATATGGTGAGTTCCTATCGCGACTGAAAACGTAATATCATATTGGGCAACAATTTTGATCAGCTTTATTTCTATAGATGTAGCAACAATCAATAATATTGTATTCTATTCTAATCATAGTTGACTGGATTTATAGTTAATTTAAGTCTGAAATCCGCCAACCCGTCTTGAGCAAGCGTGGTGGTGCTCGTGCCTTCTCTGCATGAGAAGAGGTATTTGCCCAGCAGTAATAGGCTTTCTTTTTTTTTTTTGGGTGGGAAATCATCAAATAACTTCTCCCGCTCTGGGCGGAGCGGGAGGGTGTGTCAGACTCTTACTGACTAAAACCCACCCGTATTCCTTCCGTTGCCTGTGTTGCCAGGGGCCTAGGTAACCCTTTAGTACCTTCCCGCGGGTATTATTATTCTAATCATTGCTCTGGACTAGTAAATTAGTAGGCACACTACCCGGGTCTAAATATGACTGCGAGCTTTAGAAAGAGATGGTCACACAGGTTTGAGGACCTAAGGCCCTTTGTACACGGCACGGTTTCTTTGCAGTACGGCGTTGCAATCGCGCCGTAGAAAGAAGGTGTCTGTCAATAAGCTTCCATAGTGATCCATACAACACTGACGACCGTACCTACACACGGCGTACAAATCGCGCTGTAGAAAAAACTTGTCTGTCTACAAGCTTCCATAGTGATCCATACAACACTGACGACCGTACCTACACACGGCGTACAAATCGCGCTGTAGAAAAAACTTGTCTGTCTACAAGCTTCCATAGTCATCCATACAACACTGACGACCGTACCTACACACGGCGTACAAATCGCGCTGTAGAAAAAACTTGTCTGTCCACAAGCTTCCATAGTCATCCATACAACACTGACGACCGTGCCTACACACGGCGTACAAATCGCACTGTAGAAAAACGTGTCTGTCAACAAACTTGCATAGTCATCCATACAACACTGACGACCGTGCCTACACACGGCGTACAAATCGCGCTGTAGAAAAAACTTATCTGTCTACAAGCTTCCATTGTGATCCATACAACACTGACGACCGTGCCACACGGCGAATAAACCGTAGTTTTTAAAACAAACGGCAAGAAAAACGCGATGTACAAAGGGCCTAGCAGAGAAGACACAACAAAACTAAGCTTTTACTAAAACCATATTATTTGACGATTAGGTACTGTAAGATATTATTTCCCTTCTCAAAACACTAACTCAGTGCGGAGCGTTGCAACGCGGCTTGATTAATGTGACCAAATCTAACTTCGATTTTGTTTCCATTTACATAAAACGCAGCACAACAAACGATATAAAGCACACCCGCTATTTGTGGAACTCCTGATAACCACGTACAAACAGAAGCTTAGATAGAGCAACCACGCATAACCGCCCACATCCCAGAGCCCTTTGCGGGCTGTGGGTGAATCAGCGTCACGTGCAAGTACGGTGGACTGATGCAATGTTGTGATACGTACACAGTATTGAATTACAAGTCTTTATTTGTGTGAGTTCAAATAGCCTCCATGAGGCACACACCACATTTCAATGAAATTAATAACAAGTTGTCGGAGATATGAGGACATTTTTATATATAAAACACTTTTTTGGACACCACATAAAAACCACACACACAGGTCACAGATCTTGCACCTGACAAGACGAAATTGAACAGCCACTAAAAGATAAAAAAAACCGACAAAGTGCGAGTCGGATTCGCGCACGAAGGGTTCCGTATTATCTTTAAAAACGGCAAAAAAGATCATGTCTGTTGTATGGGAGTCCCCTTAAATATTTATTTTTTTCTGTTTTTTAGTATTTGTTGTTACAGCGGCAATACGTCATCTGTGAAAAGTTCAACTGTCTAACTATCACGGTACATGAGATACAGCCTGGTGACAGACGGACAGCGGAGTCTTAATAATAGGGTCCCCTTTGGGTACGGAACCCTAAAAAAAACAATAGCACAGGAAATGAAAATTATCCGATGTTTAAGTATTGTCTGTAAGACTATTTTTTTAATATTCATATTATTTAATAGGTCATGAGAACAATCCAATGTCAATGATCTTCACAAACTGCATTCCATATATTATGTCATCAAGATATTCAGATTTTGTTGATTACGTTGGCAATTAATTATTTAGACAGTTGACCAGTGGGACGTAGGCTACATGTTAGTGATCCTAACAATGACCTATGAGCTTTGTGTATGTAGCTTGATAGATGCATATCGCGTGCAGACATTAAGTTCCGTTTCATTACTCATGTGTATTAATGGTTGGGTAATCGCCGTTGACCTTGGCCATACAAATGCGCCTCGCGCTCCCGCCGCCGCGCCGCGCCGCCCTTCGGTTTCTAATGGCATATTAATTTTTAGTAACGAAAATATGAAAATTGGAAAACGTCACACATAGAATTATAGATAATAAAATAGTATGTTCATACAAAAAAAAAAAACATGAAAATATCTTATGTACTTTGAAAGTAATATCGTTTTTTATGCTTTGGGTAGAGATTACTTCCTGAATTTATTTCATATAGTATGTTACTAAAATACTTCAATATTCACATATAGAATTGATGTGTATGCATTCTAGTTTAACATACATTTTTTTATTTAACTTACTAGCATTATATGGAGGCGTAATAACAGGTTTAAAAGTCACTGAAATCGTATATCTGCGCCTTAAGAGGCCGACAACACCTAAAGCGCGGTCACTGTCGGACTGCATAGAAAAGAAAGAGAAGCGCGATGACACAACGCTAGTAATTTATTGCAAAATATGAAGCAATTATCGATTTACAAAAAGCTATAGATTGTATAAAAAATATAAAACCCTTATATGCTAATATGTTACTTGTAGAATAATCTGACAAAAAAATCAGAATAATTGCATGTATATTTGTATGATTTTTAATCGTTAAAAGAATTTTTTTGAGGTATCTTCGTGATTTCAAATTAGTTATATTATGTTTTCAACACATTATCTACATAGCATATATCCTTAAGAATATCATATATTTTTCTGATTTTGTTTACTGCAGTGGATCATTTAAGGCATTATAAAACTTATAACAGTTGCGTTTAGGTCCTGTAGTCCCCTTAAGTAAAGATTTTTGGTAGAAAAGGAGCTATTGTAATCTCTCTACTTTCTACTTTCTACAATCAAGTCTAACTTGGTTTAAACTGCATGAAAGCAAAGCACACATTTAGTGAATTTTTGAAGAGATTTTGACATTTTTATCGGTTTGCTACCTCTTTGTAATTCATTTGATCAATTCGAAATTATGTTACTTGGGTTGCGTAACAACCTAGAATTCAGGATTGTTCATTTAAATCAATACTTCTACATACATATTTTTTTAGCAGGAGGCAAGAATTAATAATATTTAAGCATAACCCTTACAGGATGGGTCTTATGAAATTTATTAGTAGCTATAGGAAACCGCAACAACATTTCTGCCAGCCCAAAAATAACTACAACGTACCGCAGATATTTTGTGGTTGTATCGCTAAATTATTCAAAGGATAAACGTAGTATGTGGACAAAAAGGCCAGGCTCGTCCGTGGTCGCGACTAAAATGATAAAGGCGAATTATTTAGTTACATGCGTATAGTTACAACGTGCAGGTCGTTGAACTATGATATACTTAGTAGACAATAGGGAGACCGGACTATATGTAGGATAGTTAAGATGGCACCCGGCTACGTAGACGATACAACATTTTAGATAAGGTTTCGCAATGCTTAATGCCTATTTAAGCCGCATTGACGATACTGTCTTGTGTTGAGGAAATACTACATTCACAAACATATTACATTAACATGTTAACAAAGGGTGAATGAATCCATATACAAATCTCCCATTATGTGTCATAAATAGGGTCCAATTCAATTATAATATTGTATATGGCAAAATCAGGGTCCAATTCAATTTACAACATTAAAATGTTGTAATTTATTTAGGAACAATTTCATTCCGTTAACAACCTACGTTAAAAATACCTACTTTTTGTAAATGTTCATAACATGTTCTAGCATTTTTATTAAATGATACATGTTATGAACATTTACAAAAAAAAAAATTACAATGACTGAATAATAATGAAATTCTCAAGATGGAGAAATGTCAAGATCAGAAACAACTCATAATATTTGAGTCATTCAGGTGCAAAGTCTGTCAATGTCAAATCAGTTTCATTGTTTGACATAATTAGTGCAAAGTTCGACGGCTCACCTAAACTCACCTTGCTGAGTTGCTGTCACCACATGACGCTGGCAGAATAGTCGACATCGGCTCAGTTGTCAAAGAAGAAAAAAGTTTGTAGCTAAAACAGCAGCATCTCGTATAGATAACCGTTGAAATTATAGGTTTGCAGCAAAAACAGCAACATCTAATAATAACTGCACTGCTTTGAAACCGAAAATATTGTTTACCGCCATCTTGGTATAATTGGATGTTGCATCTGTGCATCTATGACTCATTTATCAGAACTGCATCACCTGATCGATGCCATGATGACGTATTTACATAAGAGTAAGTAGGTATTGACCACAAAGTATAAAACACGGTATATACTTTTATTGCGTTAAAAATAATGTAGGTTCTTAGGATTTTAAGGTTTCAATTATCCTTGAGATATTTGGATAGTGATAAGCGGTTGCATCGGGTATGTGGTCTGTGGCCGGGAAAACCCAGGTTGGCCGAAACTGTAATTAGATTTTCCTATTTGAAAAACCCTGAATAAACCCTCAGCTTAACAGAAGTTTATTTTTTTAAAGCAGCGAAGTTGTCTTGATAGCATTTGCTTGTACAATCAATCAATCTTAATCAATTTAACGACATTTTCTTCTTCGGAATAAAAATTTCTCATATTCTGCCGAGCCATTTTCCAACTATGTTAGCGTCAGTTTCCAGTCTAAACAGAATCAGCTGAATACCAGTATTTTCCATTGGGCGGCTGCCTATTTGACCTCCACAACCCAGTTACGGGTAATATGATACACCTTGGTAAGACTGGTTGTCAGATTTTCGGGCTTTGACCTATCAAAGATCCACGAATTATAGCCCGCACCAAAACGGGTTCACGTGCTCGGCATGTTAAGATGGTCATCCATCCACGGACCAGCCGCAGCAACCATAGCTTAACCTGATCGATCGACCCGTGCGGCTGTTATCACTTAGTCCCGAGCTATTTTGCCAATAATTTCTGTATTACACATTTTTTTTACTTTGATTTTAATGTTACATTGTGTTCATATTTCAGAACGTGGTGAATGCACTCCCCACCGAATGGATGACGATTTCTTGATCAAATTCCTGCGCGCGCGCAAATTTATTCCAAAACGAGCACATAGATTGGTAAGCTATTTCAAATATGAATTTTAACAATTATTTATCAATCATTCTTCGATTATTAATATTTAATAAATAATTTACATAATGACATTGCTAATTATTTTTATATGTACGTAAGTTTCCTAAGGCTCGTGACTAAGTATTAAAAGCCACAGGGGTCGATCAAATGTTAAGCAAGGTTTGCCGCGGTTGGTTGGTGGATGGGTAACCATCCATTAGGTATCGTGACCCCTCCGTGCCGTGCAGAAGCCCAGAAGTCTGACAACCAGTTTTACGAATGGGTATCGTGTTTCCCAGTTAGTGGGTTGTGGGGTCAGATTGGCAGCCGCTCCATGTAATATACTGGTATTTAGCTGCATCCATGCAGACTGGAATCCGACCCTAACATAGTTCGAAAAAGGCGTGGCAGATTCATTAAAGTAACTTTACAATGTTTACCATTGGCAGTTTTCACTTTCCATATTATAAATCAGATTTATGAGAGGTCTCTGAGGTCTGTCTCTATCATCTTTACAAAGCCTGCACTAACACTTCAGCTTTCTCTTACAAGA
This sequence comes from Atethmia centrago, assembly GCA_905333075.3. Classification (NCBI taxonomy): domain Eukaryota; kingdom Metazoa; phylum Arthropoda; class Insecta; order Lepidoptera; family Noctuidae; genus Atethmia; species Atethmia centrago. The sequence continues at coordinate 8,883,959 of HG995375.1, forward strand.
CTTATTAATTTAATTAGGTATGCTTGAATAGTTATTAATATTAAAAGGCATTATTTATTTGGTACTATTACATGAAACTCAAATATAACTAACGAAATTTCAGCTTTTAGGTACGCCTTTGCCTACACTGAAAAAAAATGAAACGATACTTTTTACTGTTGTTGTACAGTAAAAAAAAAACGGTTCAGGAAACTTATTTTTATGTTAAAATAATTGATTACTGACAGTGCACTGAAATGGGCAAAAACAGTAAAGAGCTAAACAGTTATTTCAATTGGATGAACGTTAAAGTTTACTGAAACAACAGTTTCTTTTAAGTATTGCTTATTTAGAGCTTAAGAGATGCACAGTAAAATCTACTTTTATAACTCAACTGTTTTTTTTTTCAGTTAGTTTTACTTCTTTGGACAATAGGCTCTATTTTTACTGACCAAAGCGGTGAATATTACCGAAAAATCGATTGGGTTTACCGATTTTTTTTTCAGTGTACCCTTTCGGGGATAACAGATGTGATGTTATGAGACTGTATACTTACTTTGACTAAAAAAAGAGAAACAAAAGCACAAAACGGCTTCTGAAAATTAAATGGCCGAGTAACGTAACTGAAACTTTTCCCCCAAAAAATACCAATTGTATATAGAAATATTGAAAAATATTTCAAGAGCTTGAATTATTTTTGTTGATTTGATTTTGTTAGAAAGCAATTGGATTGTAAATTTATTATTGTTTGATTGAATCAATTAAGTGGCACTATAAAAGCATAAAGGCTCCTACATACTGGCGCGACTTGTCGCGCGACGCGTCGTGACACAAAGGCACCGCTTGTAGCGCTACACGCGGTGTCTTTGTGTCGCGTCGCGTCGCGCGACAAGTCGCGCCAGTATGTAGGAGCCTTAATACAGGTATTAATTGATTTATATTGCATTACGATGTCTGGCAACTTTTTATACCTACCCACTGAAAATATATATAAATAAGTAATATAAATGTCTTATTCTGAAATCAGCACTTATGTTTTGTGCGTTTTAGGTACCTATAGGACCTTGAATATCCATATAGGGTGATAATATAATGAAATAAAATAAATGAGTACGGTGAGAAACTACAATAATAAACTTAGCTAGGAACATATTCGGAAATAACGAAAAATTACACATAAATCGTAAATAACTGTTCTGTCATTGAAGCGATTTAAAATATTGATGTGAGAAAACAATCAGACGCAGACGTAAATGTCTAAAGTTCTCGTACCGGTCTTGCTACGTCAATAATATGACGCCAATATCGATATTAAGACAAGTTTCCCATGTTGAATGTTTTTTTTTAAATCAAGATACTGTATAAATATAAAACTTGTCTCTGTTTTAACATTATCAGTGGAGCAGCTTATTATATAATTATAATGACAATAGAAAAAAGAATACTGATGCCAATGACTGATGCTATTATAAGTATTATTATCAAGGCCAAAAAGGCTATTAGAATATAATAATAATTCATATGAAATAATCGTACAATTGTAATTACGACAAGGTAGATTTCCTAATCTGGCAATACGAAACCCTAAAAAGGAGAGTTATTGACATCACAATAAAGGCTCCTTCAAACAGGCGCGACACGCGACGCGACACAAAGACACCGCGTGTAGCACTACAAGCGGTGCCTTAACTCTCCTTCTATGGGTCTCGTAGTCAACAAGGACCACCCATAAAGTTTCGCCATGCCCGTCTGTATGTCTGCCTGTCTGTCCCCGGCTTAGCTCAGACTCTTAGTACTAGAAAGCTGTAATTTGGCATGGATATAATAATAATAAATCTTTATTGGCATAAAAACACGTTACAGAAAAATGTGAGACCCTGGCTCCAGAGCTAGGTTAGAGTACCTGTATTTCAGGAGCCAGTGACTTCTTCCGTTTAGGTTACAATTGAGCAAGTGTTATGCATCAAAAGGTGACAAAATAGTAATATGTATCTAAAATTAAGTTCAACAGCACAAAAAAAAATATAATTAGAAAACAAAATTAGAATAAAATCAGGATTAAAATTATGATTAATAATTGAATTTAAAACAATATTAATTTTAAAAATAAAAAATAGTAGTACAAAAATAAAAGTATGTAATAAAATTTGAATAAACATAGTAAGGATATACATAGTAATCACGACAAAAAGTGATACAATAAAATCTTGAATAAAAATTTGCACGTAAGGTTGGTGTTTTTTTTCTCTCGTCTATCCCATGATGTGGGGTATTGTTGAACAGGCCGTTTAAAAATATTGCAAGTCTGTGAAAACTGTATTTGTCCCGGTTGTTTTTGGATATGTGAAAAAGTTCATGGCAGTTAGTATATACATAACGTAATTAAAAGGAAAACCATCACGGCTTAGTAGGCTTTACAAGTTAACGAGTAATAGTCGACCAGCTTACATTTGCAGTTGGAGAATTCACCGTGACATATAAAGATGTATGAAAGAACATGTTTTTCAACAACAATGTTAAGTTTGTTTTTGGGATAACTTCATCTCAACTACGGAACCCTTCATTGTTCGTGGGCCGCCATGCACTTGGCCGGTTATTTCTATGAGACTTCATTCGGTTTTTCCAAAAAGTTTGGTGCAAGTTCTAAAATACAATAAATAAACTATTTACAGACATCATTATAAAGACACGTAAAGAAAAAAATATTTATTTTTCTTTCAGATTGTAAACTACTACCAGTTCAAAGAGGACAATCCGGAATTGTTCGAGAACGTTTTCCCGCTGGACTTGAAAAAAATAGGAGATGCTAACGTGATGGCCGTGCCCCCATACAGAGACCAAGATGGACGCAGACTACTGTTTTATAGAATAGGTAAGACCAAATTTACTAAATTACAATAACTAGGGCAAGATGTTGCCATTGTGGGTAGAACCTGAATAAAGCTGGCACAGGAGCACAAGCAAAGGCAGGCTTATGTAGCAGCAGTGGTTGAAGATGGGTTGTGGTTAACGAAGATGAAGGTATGATGGTGATCAGATCATCTACAAAGCAGTGCGTACAATTAGGTCCTGAAACTGTAAAGGCTCCAGCAGACGTGGGCGATATCGCGGGCGCGACAGGCATATAGCTGCCTGTCGCGCCTGCGATATCGCGCTAGTCTGCACGAGCCGTAACTTTGTAGATTGTTAAACGGCATGCATCTTATTCCTCCAAGGTGTAGAACTGTAGACCAACAAAAATATAGAATTGCCATTTGCCGGGCATAGTTTCGACTTTAGTAGGAATTAAAGTCGAATTATTAATTCACTGGAGTATCTGCTATGTGCTAGCTGTCATTTTGTGTAATAAAGTCGTCATATTTATTGTAATGGTGATCGTTTAGTTTAATCGATTTATATAAGTACAAATAAATGTATAATAATAAGTTTAAACTTATTAATAATATTACTATTTTATATATAGTGAATTAATAATTCGAATTTACTTACTATATGCTTAGAAAATATTCAAAATTATGAACGTGCGAGTTTTTTATTTTGTGTTTTTTACATAGCAATCTGTTGCAAAAGAAAAGCTTGATTTGCTTTTGTTACCAGATGTTTTATAGGCGTATCATTAAGTTTAATAAAAAAGTAGTAATTAATTAATAAGGGTAAGATGTTGCCATTGTGGGTAGAACCTGAATAAAGCTGGCACAGGAGCACAAGCAAAGGCAGGCCTATGTAGCAGCAGTGGTTGAAGACGGGTTGTGGTTAACGAAGATGAAGGTATGATGGTGATCAGATCATCTACAAAGCAGTGCGTACAATTAGGTCCTGAAACTGTAAAGGCTCGTGCAGACTTGGGCGATATCGCGGGCGCGACAGGCATATAGCTGCCTGTCGCGCCTGCGATATCACGCTAGTCTGCACGAGCCGTAACTTTGTAGATTGTTAAACGGCATGCATCTTATTCCTACAAGGTGTAGAACTGTAGACCAACAAAAATATAGAATTGCCAATTGGCGGGCATAGTTTCGACTTTAGTAGGAATTAAAGTCGAATTATTAATTCACTGGAGTATCTGATATGTGCTAGCTGTCATTTTGTGTAATAAAGTCGTCATATTTATTGTAATGGTGATCGTTTAGTTTAATCGATTTATATAAGTACAAATAAATGTATAATAATAAGTTTAAACTTATTAATAATATTACTATTTTATATATAGTGAATTAATAATTCGACTTCACTTACTATATGCTTAGAAAATATTCAAAATTATGAACGTGCGAGTTTTTTATTTTGTGTTTTTTACATAGCAATCTGTTGCAAAAGAAAAGCTTGATTTGCTTTTGTTAACAGAAGTTTTATAGGCGTATCATTAAGTTTAATAAAAAAGTAGTAATTAATTAATAAGGGTAAGATGTTGCCGTTGTGGGTAGAACCTGAATAAGGCTGGCACAGGAGCACAAGCAAAGGCAGGCTTATGTAGCAGCAGTGGTTGAAGATGGGTTCTGGTTCTGGTTGACGAAGATGAAGGTATGATGGTGATCAGATCATCTACAAAGCAGTGCGTACAATTAGGTCCTGAAACTGTAAAGGCTCGTGCAGACTTGGGCGATATCGCGGGCGCGACAGGCATATAGCTGCCTGTCGCGCCTGCGATATCGCGCTAGTCTGCACGAGCCGTAACTTTGTAGATTGTTAAACGGCATGCATCTTATTCCTACAAGGTGTAGAACTGTAGACCAACAAAAATATAGAATTGCCAATTGGCGGGCATAGTTTCGACTTTAGTAGGAATTAAAGTCGAATTATTAATTCACTGGAGTATCTGATATGTGCTAGCTGTCATTTTGTGTAATAAAGTCGTCATATTTATTGTAATGGTGATCGTTTAGTTTAATCGATTTATATAAGTACAAATAAATGTATAATAATAAGTTTAAACTTATTAATAATATTACTATTTTATATATAGTGAATTAATAATTCGACTTCACTTACTATATGCTTAGAAAATATTCAAAATTATGAACGTGCGAGTTTTTTATTTTGTGTTTTTTACATAGCAATCTGTTGCAAAAGAAAAGCTTGATTTGCTTTTGTTAACAGAAGTTTTATAGGCGTATCATTAAGTTTAATAAAAAAGTAGTAATTAATTAATAAGGGTAAGATGTTGCCGTTGTGGGTAGAACCTGAATAAGGCTGGCACAGGAGCACAAGCAAAGGCAGGCTTATGTAGCAGCAGTGGTTGAAGATGGGTTCTGGTTCTGGTTGACGAAGATGAAGGTATGATGGTGATCAGATCATCTACAAAGCAGTGCGTACAATTAGGTCCTGAAACTGTAAAGGCTCGTGCAGACTTGGGCGATATCGCGGGCGCGACAGGCATATAGCTGCCTGTCGCGCCTGCGATATCGCGCTAGTCTGCACGAGCCGAACTTTGTAGATTGTTAAACGGCATGCATCTTATTCCTACAAGGTGTAGAACTGTAGACCAACAAAAATATAGAATTGCCAATTGGCGGGCATAGTTTCGACTTTAGTAGGAATTAAAGTCGAATTATTAATTCACTGGAGTATCTGATATGTGCTAGCTGTCATTTTGTGTAATAAAGTCGTCATATTTATTGTAATGGTGATCGTTTAGTTTAATCGATTTATATAAGTACAAATAAATGTATAATAATAAGTTTAAACTTATTAATAATATTACTATTTTATATATAGTGAATTAATAATTCGACTTCACTTACTATATGCTTAGAAAATATTCAAAATTATGAACGTGCGAGTTTTTTATTTTGTGTTTTTTACATAGCAATCTGTTGCAAAAGAAAAGCTTGATTTGCTTTTGTTAACAGAAGTTTTATAGGCGTATCATTAAGTTTAATAAAAAAGTAGTAATTAATTAATAAGGGTAAGATGTTGCCGTTGTGGGTAGAACCTGAATAAGGCTGGCACAGGAGCACAAGCAAAGGCAGGCTTATGTAGCAGCAGTGGTTGAAGATGGGTTCTGGTTCTGGTTGACGAAGATGAAGGTATGATGGTGATCAGATCATCTACAAAGCAGTGCGTACAATTAGGTCCTGAAACTGTAAAGGCTCGTGCAGACTTGGGCGATATCGCGGGCGCGACAGGCATATAGCTGCCTGTCGCGCCTGCGATATCGCGCTAGTCTGCACGAGCCGTAACTTTGTAGATTGTTAAACGGCATGCATCTTATTCCTACAAGGTGTAGAACTGTAGACCAACAAAAATATAGAATTGCCAATTGGCGGGCATAGTTTCGACTTTAGTAGGAATTAAAGTCGAATTATTAATTCACTGGAGTATCTGATATGTGCTAGCTGTCATTTTGTGTAATAAAGTCGTCATATTTATTGTAATGGTGATCGTTTAGTTTAATCGATTTATATAAGTACAAATAAATGTATAATAATAAGTTTAAACTTATTAATAATATTACTATTTTATATATAGTGAATTAATAATTCGACTTCACTTACTATATGCTTAGAAAATATTCAAAATTATGAACGTGCGAGTTTTTTATTTTGTGTTTTTTACATAGCAATCTGTTGCAAAAGAAAAGCTTGATTTGCTTTTGTTAACAGAAGTTTTATAGGCGTATCATTAAGTTTAATAAAAAAGTAGTAATTAATTAATAAGGGTAAGATGTTGCCGTTGTGGGTAGAACCTGAATAAGGCTGGCACAGGAGCACACGCAAAGGCAGGCTTATGTAGCAGCAGTGGTTGAAGATGGGTTCTGGTTCTGGTTGACGAAGATGAAGGTATGATGGTGATCAGATCATCTACAAAGCAGTGCGTACAATTAGGTCCTGAAACTGTAAAGGCTCGTGCAGACCTGGGCGATATCGCGGGCGCGACAGGCATATAGCTGCCTGTCGCGCCTGCGATATCGCGCTAGTCTGCACGAGCCGTAACTTTGTAGATTGTTAAACGGTATGCATCTTATTCCTCGAAGGTGTAGAACTGTAGTCCAACAAAAATATAGAATTGCCATTTGCCGGGCATAGTTTCGACTTTAGTAGGAATTAAAGTCGAATTATTAATTTCCTAGTAATCTGACATGTGCTAGCTGTCATTTTGTGTAATAAAGTCGTCATATTTATTGTAATGGTGATCGTTTAGTTTAATAGATTTATATAAGTATAAATAAATGTATAATAATAAGTTTAAACTAACCACAAATATTATTTATTTAACAAATCGAATAAACTAAATACTACACACAAAATTAAAAACTAACAAACTTAAAATAATAATAATTATAAGTATGTAGAATTATATAAAAAGGGAGGGCAAAATATCATAGGGCGTCAAAAAATTCGTCCGCATCGCTGTCAACAGGAAAAGTACCCAAAAAGCTGGCAGCATTGCCACGTTGTATGGCAATGCTGATTCTTTGTCCAAAAAATAGACCAGCCCTCTGGTCACGTGAGGAGTCGACCAACCGCTTGGCGATGTCTCTAAAAACTAAGTGGGCACTCGGACCCCATGGCCCTAGTGTTTCAACCCCAAACGGCTCGAACATATAAGTCCCAAAAAGATTTGAGTACTTGCGCCGTTTGAGGTTTTCCGCACCTGCAGCAGCCGCCCCAGCACAGCCCGCCGTGTTAGGAAGATGGGAGCCATCCCATATGCATCTGCAAGGGTGTTTAAACTTATTAATAATATTACTATTTTATTACACAAAGTGACAGCACATGTCAGATTACTACTCGTATAGTGAATTAATAATTCGTTTTTACTTACTCATGCTTAGAAAATATTCAAAATTATGAACGATGTTTTATTTTGTGTTTTTTGTATAGCAATCTGTTGCAAAGTAGAACCTTGATATGCTTTTGTTAACAGATGTTTTATAGGCGCATCAATAAGTTTGTCTGATAAAAAATAATAGTAATTAATTCAGACATAACTCTGCATATATGAAGAAGGCCGTAGCAACATTTTTTTTTTGTTGTATGTTTATTTAGTATGTTTGTATGTAGATTAACGTGGATAGTTTTCCTAATTATATTTTATTAACTGATGAGAAAAAATAGTTGCGAAAAATGACAATAAGCACGTGTTACGTGATTGTTTATAACACAAAATAATGTTTTCACGTATTTAAAATGTTCGTTTCACGTGTTTGTAACAGACTTAAATGCCTAGGTAGTTTTTCACTTTCAGTTTTTCTATTCAAACCTGTGTTTGAATACTTGAATGACTTTACGTACATTTCAGGTTGTTGGAACCCAAAAACAATACCTGTGGAAGACTTATTCAAAGCGACTATAATGGCTCTGGAGCTCGGTCTGCTTGAGCAGAGGTCGCAAATATTAGGAGGTGTCGCAGTGTTCGATCTAGAAAACATTGGAACCCAACACGCGTGGCAAATAACACCCGCCGTCGCGTCCAAAATGGTTAAACTTATGGTGGTAAGTGTTAACTTCCTTTCTTTGGTGGCCACTTTTTCATTTTTATTTATTTCTTTCTTTTTTGAGAGACGCCTATGTCTTTTGTCGGCTGTAAATGTTATATCTTATATAGCCTTCTTATCGAAAATACCGTCAGAAAGGCCAAAAAGCCCAGCAGCATCGACCCAAAATATCGACAGTCGCGCTATTTACACCCTTGTAGACTCCCATGAGTATTTTACCCATACAATTTTATCCATTATTTCGCACATAGATTTTAAATCATTGTCCATTTTTGTTACAGTCGTGTTTCCCGGTGACGACATACGCCATACACATCATTAACCACTCGTGGTTGTTCGACAAGATCTACAACATCTTCAAACCTTTACTGAACTCCAACATGCGGTCGAGGATCTACTTCCACGGACACGACTACACCTCGTTACACAAGCACATACTACCCGCTCACTTGCCAGAACGCTACGGAGGAATATGGCCAGACTACTCCTATACTATCTGGCTAAATTCGTTAAAGAAGAACTATGAAGTGGCTAAAGAAGTTATCGGTTATGGATATAATTTTCGAGAAGAAGAAGTGGACCCAGAAGTCGCGAGGCAGTTGAAAAAAAACGGTCTAAAGTTGTATTGAAACATGTTTCTCCTTACAAGAAGAAACCCTAACTCTAAAGTCTTGAACATTTTGTTGACAGTGCTTTTAAGATAGTATTAAATAAATCGTAGTCAATTAGTTCGATCTAGGATTTAGGTCCCTGATATGACTCATCTCACTTACCTAGACAACAGCTGCGTTGGTTTGGTACTGCGACTCTGTGTTTCATAAATGTAGAGCAGGTACCTATTTAAGAGTCTACAACACCTCAAATTGCTTAGCATGATCCTCCGTTATATCAAAAATACTGCAGCATTCATTTTGAAATAAATATTTGGAAAAGTTGAAGATTAATGTTAAGTAGACTATGATTCCGTAAAATTGTCTCCACAGAAAAAAATTACAAAGTTACCTCCAAACCGAACAATAAATCGCTAGTATTAAAAAAATACTTCAAATTAGATCATGGAACTTTACAAAAATAGCTGAACTAAATATAAAGCAGATACTATGTTTGAAATATTTTTTTTAAATTACCTTTATTTTCTCCGTAAAAAAAAAATCACCTAAACTATCGGTGCCTTGGAGCCTTCTCCCTGCCGCCCTGTCTCACTTGTAGTGTGCGAGCGAGATAACGAGTGAGGTAGCTCTGAGGTATTATGGACTCTTAAGCGTTGCTTGGAGTTAAAAGAATGTATGTTTTCTAGATATAACTTTTAGTACCACTATTAGAATTGTGCTTAATATTACTTTTAGAACCGGATTTGTTTGTTTAGAAGGAACTTTTTTTGCCATGTTAATACTTAAATTATTATTGTGAGCTTGATATTGTGTCATGTTTGGCTAGTACATCTTTTCTATTAAGGGGCATGCGCTAAGGTAGTCCGCGAAATTCAATTTCATTTTCATTTTCTTCCTTTTTTGCCATTTGCAGATGAAATATGGCTTTACAGAATTATAATCATAAGAATGACAAAATATCGTTTATTTACATAATCAAATTACAAGATGGTTATTAACATTAACTAAATTAAATTAAAACTAAGTTAAACCTAAAAAAGGCCCTCGAGGCATTGTACCGAAGATGCTGGCCGCATTTCCTCGCAGAATTGCAATGCTGATGCGTTGCGCGAGAAAGTCGCCAGCTTTTCGGTCACCAGTTACATCAACTAGACGTTTCGCGATTTCCGCGAATAACTTATGCGCACTGGGACCTAGGAAACTTCAATTTCATAAATATTTTTCCTTCCATAAGAATTAATAATACAGAAGGGCTTGTGGCTAAGTAATAACAGCCGCACGGGCCGATCGATCAGGTTAAGCTACGCTTGCCGCGGTTGGTCCGTGGATGGGTGACCATCTTTACATACCAAGACCTCTCCGTGCCTCGGAAAGCACGTTAAGCCGTGGTTCCCGGCTGTCATTTGTAGATCTTTGACAGTCGTTACGGGTCGTCAGAAGCTCGAAAGTCTGACCACCAGTCTTACCAAGGGGTATCGTGTTATCCAGTATTGGGTTGTGGAGGTCAGATAAGCAGTAATGTTAAATACTGGTATTCAGCTGTATCCGGTAAGACTGGAAGCAGACCCCAACATAGTTGGGAAAAGGCTAGGCAGATGATGATGAAGAATTAATAATACAACTTTTTAAGTTAGAATTGACCGCAATTGTAATTTATGAAATACTCGTAGTCATTAAATAGGGTAATATGAACTTAGACAGTGGTTGTATTGATGATTTTTATGATTATTATTCTATGAATAAATATTTGATACTGCAGCGAATCATATTTAGATCAACATACAACCCGATACTGACCTGCAAATGGCAGAAAACGTAAGAAAACGCTTTTTCTTCTTTCATTCCTAAGTTAGACTAGACAGTGTTGTTATATCTAGATTCGAGAATAATGTAGATTATTAAGAATTATGGGTTTTTTTTTTAATATAAGTAATAGTGCCGAAGTCGATATATAGTATAATATAATATAAAAAAAAAAACAATTTTATACAGTTGTTAAGCGCCAGTATTAGAACAACTTTTTTTTATTGGATTTTTTAATTGAATTGCCTAAAACTATGAATCCAATGCTTATAAAATTACGAACTAAGATAGTAGGTCCGTTTTTTTTAAGGCGTACTATAATATTTGGTTAAGCTAGTTAGGTTCTTTTTTAAGGCATATCGAATAAGGCAGAATTCGTCAAAAAACCTGTGATAAAACAAATTGTGCATATTAATGCATCCATAGTTATAAGTTTAGGCACTATTTTTTATTATGTTTGTTAAATAATACAAGTTAAAAACAATTGTAGTTGTTATTTGCGACTCCTTCATTTAAAAAGCAATTGACTCTATTGATGGGTGCCTATTGGCTTTGATGCTGCAATTATAATATTATAAATGAGAATAGGAGATACATATCTGATGAATGTCGACTACACCTGGGAAATTATCAAATAACTTCTCCCGCTCTGGGCGGAGCGGGAGGGCGTTTCAGACTCTTACTGACTAAAATCCACCCGTGTTCCTTTCGTTGCCTGTGTTGCCAGAGGCCACGGTATCCCTTTCGGACTTTCCCGCGATCCCGGCAAATGCTGACTACCCCTGGATGTAGATGATTAAAAACTAACATGTAAGTGAGTTTCTTCTTAAAAATACTACTTTTATGACTCACTGTATGTGTATGAAAAAGATATAATATACCCGGAAACTAAATAGACACTGTTAAATCAATAAACGCGGTCGTTTAAATTGTATGTTGAGAAACTCAATGACTCTGGCAAAACAAATATTTAATTCTTATATAAGCAGAGGCGTATGTTGTTTATAATAACAAGAATGTTTTCCAGGCGTGTCCTTACACCTATTTTGTATAAATCGTGTAGTAGGCAAGGTCATTGGCATTGCCTGGTACTTACAAGTTAAGGCTCAACGACTCCCACAAAATTTAGGACCCTGTATAAATAAATTCTATTTCTGTTAATCCGCGTCTCGCATACAAATCTTCAATTTCATAAATATTTTTCCTTCCATTGACAATTTCAAGTCCTCTGGAACCCTACGCTTTAACGCCTCTTATTAAATTTAGAAGATGAAAACGTCAATCTGTTTAATTTGGCATCTACGAGTAAGTAGCGGCGGCATAAAGTACCCAGAAATTATGGAACCGAGTAGTAAGTATATATTTTGCTAATTATTTTTTTAAACCGCCAATATTATTTCCCATTTAAATCGCCATGATTAGTGATTTTATTTCTGTTGTAGGTCGTTCTGTTGTACAAATACTTTTACACGTCAATCATATAATATGAATACCTACGTAATTTACAATATTACTATATTTTCTCTCAACACGCTACGAGGAAGAATACCTGATAGACCTGCTACTAAAATCTGTGCAATAAAGAAATATCTACTAAGGATTTATGAACAAAAACATTTTTGAAGAAGTGTTAAACGGAGCCATAACCAAGTGTAATTAAAACTCCGGTAAGTCTTTTGTTCTATGAAGGGTCGGTATTTTCACATTATTTTAACTAAGCAAAACAGTACTGACAAATAAACAACCTCCAGCCCTGTTATTTGTGTATTTGGTCATGGCGTATGAATATCATTGCCAAATTACTTAGATTGGGACAATTTTTATGGATATAGCACCATCAAGCATGTTCACTGTCTGAATGGGGATCGGGAGCATTGACCGCGAGCCCTGTGACGTCACAAGACGCGCCCCCGGGCGACAAACGTGGTCGTGTGAGAACTGATGAAGGGCGCAGTGTATGGCTTCCGAGTATTTGTACTGAAATGACGGCCACACGAGAACATCCGAGAAGCTGCCCACGTCAGTGGCTGTCTTCGCATGATGACACAAGCATAATTGTTTAGTCATACTTCAAGGTTTCGAACTAATTAAAGTTTGTCATATTGAACTTAGTTCGTGCGTGTGTGGATAGCTTTTGAATTCATAGATAGGTCTATTTAACTTTCGAATTTGTTCTAATATATACATTGTATGATATTTTCGCTCTGCTTCAGGCTGTCCCTACCTGCACCTAGGTGTAAAAGATAATTAAAGAAAAATTTGCATTATCAGAGCTCTCGAGATCCTACCTGTGTTACTAAAGTTCTAATGAACGCAACTTTGCCACCAAAACGGTGTAAGAATTATCTAGTGTATAATTATCTCTATGCTAGTTACCCCTTTACCCTACTGATAAGCAATGGGTACCCTTAGCATATCGTTATTGTCACTTGTATGTATTTTTGTTATTTATTAATTTTAATATGAGTTGTTAGTTTACGAGGGCTGGAAAGATCGATGAAGATGTGGAAAGTAGAGTAAATCCGGGAAATTATACATGCAATGGTGACCCACCACCAGTCGATGCCCAAAAAAGATCGACTGGGTGTTCATAATGGAGTGCTGGTGCCTACGCTTATGTATGGAAGTGAATGTTGGGTGTGGCAAAACAAGCATGAAAGTATAATAAATGCTGTGGAAATGCGTTGCTTGCGAAGCATGTGTGGTGTGACTATAAATGATATGCTGAAAAATTAAAAGAAGATGCTGGTTTAAAAGAAGATGTAGTGACAAAAATTGGAAAGAATATGCTTTTGTAATGTAACGAGATGTAACGAAACGGATCAACTCCGGATGGATAAAATGGCGACAGGTCACAGGAACAACTTGCGACCCACGGATGCCCCTCAAGTTAAAGGGGAAAATTTACAAGTCCGTGATAAGGCCTGTCGTACTGTATGGATCGGAGTGCTGGGCCGTGAAGAAGACGGACGAAAAATGATTGATGCAGTGGAGATGAGAATGTTGAGATGGATGTGTGGAGCGATGAAAATTGATAAAGTAAGAAATTAATATATAAAGAGCAGCTTGAAAGTGGGGCCAGTGACAGAAAAGTTGAAAGGAAATCTTTGGCTTGGTATGGGCATGTGATGAGGAGGGATGAAACGCATGTGACTAAAAGAGTGATGAATATGAATGTTGATGGATGGAGAGGGAGAGGAAGGCCAAAGAAAAGTTGGATGGATTGTGTGAGGAATGATACGAAAGAGAAGGGAGTGCTTGACGGCTGACAGGGGAGGATGGAAGAAGATAACGTGTTGCGCCGAAAACAAATATCATGGGACAAGGGCAGGAAAATGATGATGATGCTTAGAGGGTTTGGTAATGTTGAGAGGATGAATGAAAGGCGACTAACAAAACGTATTTACTTGTATTACATGCGCGCCTCAAAGAGATGTCAGCACAAGTGTAGGGGTCCACAAGGGCCGACGCCTGCCGGGGTCGCGGGAAGGTACCAAAGGGTTACCGAGGCCCCTGGCAACACAAGCAACTGAAGGAATACGGGTGGGTTTTAGTCAGTAAGAGTCTGACACACCCTCCCGCTCCGCCCAGAGCGGGAGAAGTTACTTGATGTTTTCCCACCCAAAAAAAAGGTAGATGTGTGGAAACGTAGGGAGGGGACGCTCTAGGACATATAGTGACCTAATTGGTGATGTTCTTCTGAGAGGTCGGAAGCGTAGTACTTGCAACTGGAACAGATGTACGAACGTAAACGAAGCAAAAGGAGTATGTAAGGAGCGTAGCAGTTTCTGCCTACCCCCATGAAAATAAGGCGTGAGTTTATTTTAAATGAAGTAAAAGGTCAATATCAATTCAAATAAGATATGGTTTATAATAATATACAAAACAAAACGATACAAACAAAACTACCTTCTAGGGTGAGTTACACGTTTCTTTTCTTCGAATAGATCACCTTTCCTGTGTCTGGAATGTCTTAAATTAGGAGTTGTTATATTTTCATTAGACGTTTCCTCCGATATCTGTAGTAGACATGAAGAATGAGGGTGCCGTAGACGTGAACATCTGGGAAATTTAAAGTTTGATATGTTTTTTGTTTCAGACTCCTCTGTGTTCTGCACAGTTACGGCGGCAGGACGTCTGGTTTTTCGGAAAGTGTTCCTCAGTCTTGCAAAGAAGCCGTCTTTATTGGATTTCGGAAACGGTAGGACTTGATTCATTGATAATGACGGCATGAAATCTTTTGGAGGACTATTTAACTCTACTTTTGAAATGTTATGCACATTAGTGTTACAATGGGTGGCGACTGGTCTTGTCAAGTTGCAACAACTTTGAGTGGCGTCTTGCGGTTTCGGAAGTCGGTTGCTCTTCTCCTCCAGACGTTTTCGTAGGAAGTGTACGCTCGCCGTGTAGAACAGTTGTTCGTCGTCGGGTTTGGAGAGTGCCACATCGAGAGGATCCGAGGCCGCACTGTCAGAAGGCCTGGATGTTAAAGAGTTTCGCCGTTGCATCCCTTGTCAGTGTAAGTTATCAGTTTTATGGTTGGATACATTTTTATCGATTCATCGGTGAATACTATAACAATATTAATAGCTTATTATAGTTAAGAATACAAAACAATATTAATTTCCCTAATTTGTGTATTGAACTGACAGACTGTCACTGTCACCGAAAAAATACATGAATATTTTAAAAACAAAATTGTAAGTTCAAGGAGGTTCGTTTTCAAAGTTACATAACATACATAATCAGCCTATAATGTTCCCACTGCTGGGACACAGGCCTCCTCTCTGTGAGAGGGAGCGGGCCGTAATCCACCACGCGGGCCCAGTGCGGGTTGGTAGATGACACATGTCTTCGAATTTTTGGTTCTAGGACATGCCGGTTTCCTCACGATGTTTTCCTTCACCGTTTTGAGAGCAGTGGTGATGAAATAATTTACACAAAGTAAAGCGCCTGTCTGGGTTCGAACCTACGACCTACAACTCGTAAGTCGCGGCCGTTACCACTGGGCCACCACTGCTCACCAAAGTTAGGTGTTTCAAAGTTAGGTGAAAAGGAAACCCATAAATATTTATTATTGGGGGAAAAAACCATGATTTAAAACTAACGACTCTTCGAAATATCACAATATAAGTACATATTTATCTTGAGAGCAGTGCTGGCCCAGTGGTAACAGCCGCGACTTACGATGTAAGTCGCAGGTTCGAACCCAGACAGGTGCTTTACTTTGTGTAAATTATTACATCACCACTGCTCTCAAAACGGTGAAGGAAAACATCGTGAGGCAACCGGCATGCCCTAGAACCAAAAATTCGAAGAATGTGACATCTACCAACCCGCACTGGGCCCGCGTGGTGGATTACGGCCCACTCCCTCTCGCAGCGAGGAGGCTGTGTCCCAGCAGTGGGAACATTACAGGCTGATTATGTATATTTATCTGAAAAACCGGAAACAAAATTGTAAGCGTAAAGAAGCTACGAGTTTAGAAAGGACAGAATAATTAATTCCTGTTTTGAAATGCAGCACTACCGGTTTCCTGATTTTTTAAATAAACACACCTCTTTGATGTTAGAGCATTGATGGCCATAATAACCTTAACCTTGCTATATCAAACATTTCGCCCATCCAGCCATATTTTTTGAGCGTAAAATAAACTTAGTATTTAATACCCAGACGCACATGCGATTACGACATTATTACGATTGTATACAAAATTAACACTATGGTAAACACATTTCTATTTCAGTCTAGACTAAATGAAAGGTCAGCCTCATACCATTACATAACATCACACGTGGATTCCCCAGGGTGTGTGTACTCGGTACACCCACATTTCGCCATTTATGTTATAAGTAAGTCCAAGTACTATGTAATCACCGTCCGGTAAGGACCAGGCCCGGGTCGACGGCGCGTTGTATTCGACGCGCGCCACAAAGAGATGTCGTCAGCACAATGTAGGGGTCCACTAGGGCCGATGCCTGCCGGAGTCGCGGGAAGGTACTAAAGGGTTACCGAGGCCCCTGGCAGCACAGGCAACAGGAAGGAATACGGGTGGGTTTTAGTCAGTAAGAGTCTGACACACCCTCCCGCTCCGTCCAGAGCGGGAGAAGTTATTTGATGATTTCCCATAAAAAAAGTACTATGTACTGGGCGGGGGTCTATTGCCTTTAAAATGTCAGTCTTATAAATTCTGCCGTCTTACCGAAAAAGGGCACAACTAAAAATTAAGTAAACTAAGAAATTTTGTAAAAATAACTGGCAGATTCGCCCTACGTGATAACTTCGTGTCAGAAAGAAAATATCAATGTGCCATTTTTCGTTAAGATGGCAGTATTAATGATAACACGTACGTATTATTATTTTTTTTTTGGTGGGAAATTACCAAATAACTTCTCCCGTTCTGGCCGGAGCGGGATGGTGTGTCTGACTCTTACTGACTAAAACCCACCCGTGTCCCTTCCGTTGCCTGTGTTGCCAGGGGCCTCAGTAACCCTTTTGTACCTTCCCGCGACCCCGGCAGGCATCGGCCCTAGTGGACCCCTACACGATTGTGCTGACGATTTCTCTTTGAGGCGCGCGTGGAATACAACGCGCCGTCGACCCAGGCCCGGGCCCGGGCTGGTCCTTAGCGGACGGTGAGCTACCCATTGCTCACCGCAAGCCCGCGCCTACGGTGGCCGGAAATCCGCCCGGGATTCCCGACGCCCAGGGCGTCTCCTGCGGCGGCTAGGGGCGAGAGGGCGCGAAATTTGCCTTTCCCTCAACCGTCCCGCCTCGTCCTTCGCAAGCATTACTGCTTCGCAGAAGGAGGTGACGGCTGCCCATGCCCTCTCGCTCCGTACCATGGCCTGAACCAGGGCCGGACGCGAGAGATCTCTGCCGCCAATCGCCTCCACGAGGACACGGTGATGCTCTGCCCAAGCCGGGCAGACCTCCACCGTATGCTTACCTGTGTCCTCCGGGCGATCCACACAGTGGTGACACCCGGGCGTTTCCTCCCGCCTTATCCGACAAACACGTACGTATAAGGTTTCAATACTTATCTCAATGGAATGATAGAACACATTTTTTGATTGAAATTCTTATTTAGGAATATTCACGCTTTCAAAATACTGAACGACACACAATAGAAGTTTTATTGTTATGACGCTTATCCATGAACGTGTTAACAGAGCTTTTCAGATCGCAACCTTGATACGTTACCAGCTGATGCCTAAGGACTTCGGTGGAGTTCAAAACTAGTCCATGATGGTAAAGAAAGCGGTAGAACAAAAAAAAAACAAAAAAGCAAAATCGGTTCATCCGTTCAGGAGCTATGATGCCACAGACTGACACAGATACACAGATGCTACAAACTTATAACACCCCTCTTAGTAGTCGGGGGTGAAAAAGAAGTGTGCAGGAGATCCCTGCACACAGAGGCCCTCATGCTCATTCTCATACAATGAATGGACACTCGTCTCAGTTTTGACTATACATACTCCATTCTGATCAACTCGCAAAAATTTCAAGGCTTTTTATTTGATTTTGTTATAAAATATTTGTTCATCGATCAAAATATCACGTACATTAATTTGATCACTATACTTTACAGTAAATTTAATAAGTCTGTCATCTCAATTACGCATCAAATAAATTTTCAAAAGGAATGATAAATGACCTTTTAGAGATAAACAATCAGACGAGTTATTTAGTGTTAAGTTCATTTAGTTTCAGTGCTTACAGTACGGTGACCCTAGCTTTTCAAAATAACTGGCTACCTGCACAATGGAATTGCCTCGAAACGCGGTGGCTGAGGCAATAAATTTACCGAGTCGCGAAAGTAAACTACCTAATGAACTCGAAACTTTCCGAGATTTAAATAAACGCTTCCATTAGTACTTTATTCCATTAAATGACTGCAGAGACTAGTGAACCTTTGTGTTTCAATTACCTCTGCTTACTATTTTTAAATACTTGAAATTCTTTCTTCTAAATAACTTATATTATCGTACTTAATACAATATTCGAGAATTTTACTCAATGATTGATATATAAGTAAATGAAAAAAGTCTAGCCTTATAATCATTTCTTGAGTGTTTTGAACTCTAACAGCGGACGTTGACCCATTGATTTCAAATGAAAATTCACGTCGAATAAACTTTTCGAGTCAAGATTTACAAACTGTATTAGTCAAACGATTTACGAAATTTATTATTGGAATAAAAAATCTTCTTGAATTATTGAAAAACTGAGCACGCAATTAGGATGCTTTAGCACCAGTGATTTCCCGAATGCTAGTATTACAGGCTGATCAATTAAAGAAATGTTTTCCTGGTTAGATTAAGACGCTGACAACACCTAAACCGCGGTCACTGTCAGATTACAAAGAAAAGAAAGAGTAGCGCGACGCGCAAAACGCTTGTAATTTATTGCAAAATCTGAAGCAATTATCCATTTACTCAAAATTCAGTTGAGTAATCGAAAATAAAAAACAACCAAGTTCTGCATTCAAATAAGACGTACTTGTTATTCATTAAATACGTAACGTATGTTGATATTAAATACATATATTTTGGATTAGAACTCAAGGTAAGAGGTTAGTTTAACGTTAGTTTGTATCGAGTTTTTTTTCAAAACGTGTTTTGGTATCAACCAAGTTCTGGGAAATATGTTCAAAATTGACATATATTTTTTCCGCTACCACAAACTATACAGATTTGGCAATTTTTTTTTCTTAAGTGAAGACTATTTTGGTCAATTCGGTCTTGTCAGCGCCTTAAACAATATTTTGCACTGAAATGTCTGAAAAACTGTTTTCGATCTGATTACATAACATAAACATCACGACTGTATTCCTTGAAAATGAAAATGAAAAATACTTTATTGCACAATAGGTTTTGCAGTGAATACAGTAAAAAAAAAAAAAAAAAGTTACACTTTACAAATGAACACTTGTATGCTACAACAATGGTGGGGGTACTGTCCTCTTAGATAGGCTATACAATAGCCTGTAGTAAAGAGAATCAGTGCCGTATCCCTCTAGGAGTGGAAAATCAGTTGCTTAGTGTTTTTGTACAATTCAATAATTTAATTATTAAGTATAGTAACGCAAAACAAAAGAAAATAAAAGGATAATAATTAATGAAAATGCTTGAAAGTATAAGTATATATTTTATGTGTGGTATGTGAGTAGGGGTGTGGTGGGGAATGTGTGTTTGCGAGTGTCTGTATGTGTGTGAGACGTAAGTGTGTGTGTGTGTGGGCATGTTTTGAGAATATATATGTTGCGAGTAGACGTACTTATGATAGTGTAGTAAACAAGGATTCGGTTTCCTCATACGTTTTGTCTAGTAGGTAGGAGCGGATTGCTGATTTACATTCTTGAACAGATAAGGGATAAATTGAGATATTTGCATTAATTTTGTTATACAAGAAAGGGCCAAGATAGAAGAAAAATTTTTTCGTAAAAGAGTAGCGGGTCTGTGGAAGGGTACATATTAAATCTTTACGACGTTTTTTAAGTTTAACAAAGGGAGTAGAGTGATGTTGTAACAACCTTGAAGGGTTAGACAGAGGTGTACCTATATAGACCCACATTTCGCCAGTTATGTTTGTCCTATGTAATTGGGGGGGAGTCGATTGCCATCAACCGGGCACTAATCCGGACTCCAGGCTGCTACTGAGAAATTTCAGATTCCAGAGCTCAATAATACTTTGCTCGAGCTGGGAATCCAACCCAGGCTCATACTCAGCAGTAGCACTTGCGATAAAAAAAAAACACCATTTAACACGTTGTATTCGGGAACTGAAATTGAGTACTGATTGATTTCCACAGAATCGAACATAGAATGTTCAGTTACGTCACGTGAAAATAATACGAGTATATACAGATACCTACTTCCAGCCAATTCTTTTTTAGAACATCGGTCATTTGAACTACGACGATTTCACCATATTTATAAGGTCACACAATAAATTTATGTCGAATCGTGGCCTTTTCATGTTACCCAAGTGATCCGTTTGCAGGTAATTTGTCGAAGTGTCGACTGATTATGTCCCGCAATAGTATTTTATATATAGCTTGCTTACACGTGCCTAGTAATAATTGTATGATTAGTTGGTTTACGTAAATTAGCATGCTACAAAGAAGCATAAAGGCTCCTATATACAGCCGCGACTTGTCGCGCGACGCGACGCGACACAAAGACACCGCGTGTAGCGCTACAAGCGGTGCCCTTGTGTCGCGACGCTTCGCGCGACAAGTCGCGCCGGTATGTAGCAGCCTTAATACTATACATATTTATTTTGTGGAGTTTAATATATTATTATTTAAATTATTGTGAATGGAGGACTATGTGGGTCATATTTTGTTTTGTGTCTTTCTCAGTTAGCTTTAATGACAGTCTGGCAGTTTGAGTAAAGTACTCAAACTACGGCCTACCCAAATGTCCTTTCTTTGATAATGTTCGACGAGTCGTTGAGCTTCTTAAGCTCTGAGTTAAGCTACACGATTACTGACAAATGCGTGCACTGACTGGACAGGTCCACTCAAATCTGTGCGGTTATTTCCTCAAAAGACCATTTCAAACGCCAAAATACATGGTTCTCTATACGCATCGGCATTGACGAAAATTATATACAAAATGACATAAATATTTACTTGTAAAGTATTATATTGTTTTTAATTATTGTGAATGTGAAGACTATGTGGATCATAGTTGTTTTTTTTTTGTTTTTCTCATTTTTAGTATTAATCATGATCTGGCAGTTTGAGTAATTTATGCGGCCTCCCAAATGTTCTTTCTTTGGTACCTATTGTTCGTCGCATCATTGAGCTCCATAAGTTCTGAGTTGAGCTGCACGATTACTGACAAATGCGTGCATTGACTGAACAGGTCCACTCAATCTGTATGGTTCTTTCCTCAAAAGGACCATTTCAGACACCAATCTCCATGGCCTTCACATGATCTGACCAAGATTATTTCTGGACTTTAAAAGAGACTGTGACCTCTGAGTTTGTTTCGGCCTTTCTTCTCAGAGTCGTCAGATAGGAAATGCCGACCTCATCTAGCTTTATTTAAAAAAATTGATAGACGTGTAAAAAAATGTTTGTATAAACCTACTTACAGAAATAAAAATCATTTATCATTTTTTATTTTTTTTTAAAAACGTTGCCCCCACACTAGGAATTTCTTCCTGTATCGTGGGTGCGTTTACAAACATAGAAACTCACAAACACAAACACCCAGACCCGGAACAATTACTTGCAGATCATACAAATATTTGTTCCGTGCGGGAATCGAACCCGCGACACGCTACGCAGCAGTCGATCGCTCAGCCATTACGCCAACCGTGTCGTCATTTACTGTAATTTGTTTATCAGTTACTGTAATATTGTCTTTTGTTAAGAATCTATTACCTTTTCTTTCTTTAATTGATTAAATTGACGACGAAGTGACAAGAAATTCTAATTTAGGAATATCGGGATAAAAGTATCATATGCTCTAACCCAGGTCAGGTAACAGGTTAAATTTCATCCAAATCCGTTCAGCCGTTATAGTGTGAAAGCGTATCAAACAAAAAAACAAACTAACTTTCACATTCATAATATTAGGATGCTGTTACAATACTCGCAATTAAAAATGTAGCTTAGAGATTTTACTACAACATGCAAATTTGACCTTTAAATTCGAAACCATGAAAAAACTAATTAAGCGAAAAATTTCAGATACTCCTATCTAACAAATTTACGTGTCACTTAATAATCGAAATGTCAGTTGACATGAAATAATAAAATATACAGGGGCTTGTGGCTAAGTAATAACAGCCGCACGGGTCGATCGATCAGGTTAAGCTACGCTTGCCGCGGTTGGTCCGTGGATGGGTGACCATCTTTACATACCAAGACCCCTCCGTGCCTCGGAAAGCACGTTAAGCCATTAGTCCCGGCTGTCATTTTTAGACCTTTGACAGTTGTTACGGGTCGTCAGAAGCTCGAAAGTCTGACAACCAGTCTTATCAAGGGGTATCGTGTTACCCAGTAACTGGGTTATGGAGGTCAGATAGGCAGTCACTCCATGTAAAATACTGGTATTCTGGTATCCGGTAAGACTGGAAGCCGACCCCAACATATGTAGTTGGGAAAAGGTTAGGCAGATGATGAAATAATAAAATATAATAAGAGGCATTTAGTGTCTTGAGTCGTTTAGTCATCTACACCGCTGTACTATGGTTTGAAGCAAATTATGTTGATACAACAAAGTTTTTATTATTTATTAATATTTATTTCAAAATTGTTTAAAGTTAGGTAAGGCAAGTAAACAGAGCAGTGGTGGCCCAGCAATAACCGTTTATTCCGTTCGTACTAGTTCGATTCATTAGTTCGATCGTCGAACTAGTGAGATTTTTTTTCTCATTTGTTCGACCGTCGAACTAGTGAGATTTTTTTCCTCATTTGTACGACCGTCGAACTAATTAGATTTAAAAATAGTTCTACTACATTTAAATGTTTTACTAATTTCGTAATAAAATAAAAAACGCTTGGTTCGTTATAAAATATATATTCGTGTACTTATATTTGTACATCTATAGCATATCTTTGATCAAATAAACAGTTGAAAAACTTACAAATTATAAGCTGGCTTCCTAACAAAGTAAATAATAGTAATAGTAAATAAACAATAAACAATACATACAGATTACACAAATCATCGTCATATCACCCGGAAGTCGTCCACTGTACATTTCCTTAAATGCATCTATACCTACAGCACCTAGGTAGGTATGTGCATTAAAAACATTATAAACATTTAGCTAAACACCCCGTCAGAAGGAGTATGGTTATAGTTTTTATTTTCGGCCGCGACTTGCGAGTTGTAGATCGCAGGTTCGACAGGCGCTTTACTTTGTGTAAATTATTTGATCACCACTGCTCTCAAAATGGTGAAGGATAACATCGTGAGGAAACCGGCATGTCCTAGAAACAAAAAAATCGAACAAATTCGAACGACTCGACAGGTCCACTCAATCTGTGTGGTTCTTTCATCAAAATACCATTTCAGACACCAATCGACATGGTCTTCACATGATCTGACCAAGATTATGTCTCGACTTTAAAAGAGACTGTGACCTCTGAGTTTGTTTCGGCCTTTCTTCTCAGAGTAGTCATATAGGAAAAGCCGACCTGATCTAGTTTAAAAAATATGTTTCACGTGTATAAATGTTTGTAAAAACCTACCTACAGAAATTAAATAATTTATCATATATCAAAGACATGTGACATCTACCAACCTTTACGGCCCTCTTCCTCTCACAGAGAGGAGGCTTGTGTCTCAGCAGTGGGAACATTATAGCCTGATTATGTATGCATGTAAGGCAAGTAAACTGCGTTTCGAACAGTTGATACCCATGAAAGGCAAGACACCAAATTATTAAAGGAATTATTTTACACATCATATCAGTTTGTTTGGGTTGTGTTAACTCTTGGCTTCGAGTAAATAGGGTTCTATTTACTCTAAGCCAAGAGTTAACACAACCCAATTATACTAAAGGAAACATTAACAAAATCGGCCAAGTGCGTGTCGGACCACGCTCAACGAAGGGTTCTTTAGTTGGGAAGTTGGTATGAATTTATCCCAAAAACAAATTTAACATTGTAGTTGAAAAATATGTTCTTCCATTCATCGATATATGCCACAATCATGGGGCCCCGGGGGGCAACGACACTTGACTCTAATAAAAATGAGCAATTTAATGCTTAATATTACGCAAGCGGATCCTTGGATCGAAAAGTGGTTTTGACAGACCCACAGTATTTTTGAACGGCCTATCTAACGATACCCCACACCACGTAGACGAGAAACAAAATATCATCCTATTTTTTTTTTTCAAGGTTTTATTTAAGCACTTTGTTGGTGTAATTATGTATACCTATGCCTAATGAAATCTGGAGCAGTGGTGGCCCAGTGGCAACGGCCGCGACTTACGAGTTTGTAGGTGGTGGGTTCGAACCCAAGCAGGCACTTTACTTAATGTAAATTATTTCATCACCACTGCTCTCAAAACGGTGAAAGAAAACTTCGTGAGGAAACCGGCATGTCCTTGAATCAATAATTAGAAGACATGTGACATCTACCAACCCGCACTGGGCCCGCGTGGTGGATTACGGCCCACTCCCTCTCACAGAGAGGAGGCCTGTGTCCCAGCAGTGGGATGTATGTCAATGCTGTATGTTATATATGCCAATTACAGCTTTCTGGTACTAAGCGACTCTGAGCTACAGCGGGGACAGACCTACAGACAGACAGACAGACGGACATGGCGAAACTTTAAGGATTGCTTGTTTACTACGGAACATTAAAAATTTCCATTCATACAATAAAAGCTCAGGAACATTCAAATTCCACACAAGGCAGTAATTCTGCGTTAAGCTATAAGTATTAGAAGATACAATGCCCCACGGTGCCGCAGAAACTGTGTCAAGTAGGGAAATAGGACGTTGACTCCTAAAGCGAGGTGATCCTTACAGAATTACAAACGTAGTAGTTAAACCAGGAATTTAATTAAACTTCATTGTAATTAAAACGCTCACTAAGTTAATGACCTAAAGGTTCTGGAGATATCGACTCTTTCGAATATAAATTAGGAATTCCTCAAAGTGACGGTTTGAGGTGCTACATTACGAATGAAGATTATTTATATTTCAACTCACCACGATTCATATCTGACAAAGATTATGTCCGGATATACACATTGAAATTGATGAATTTTATATATCCAATAACTTGAATATTTACTCTGTGAAGTATTATATTATTTTAATTATTGTAAATATGAAGACTATGTGGGTCATTGTTTAATTTTGTTTTATTCTTAGTTTTTAACATAATCTGGCAGTTTGAGTATTTTTTGCGGCCTAGCCAAATGTTCTTTCTTTGGTATTGTTCGTTGAATCGTTGAGCTCGTTAAGTTCTGAGTTGAGCTGCCCAACTACTGAGAAATGCGTGCACTGACTGGACAGGCCCACTCAATCTGTGTGGTTCTTTCATCAAAAGACCATTTCAGAAAAGAGACTGTGACCTCTGAGTTTGTTTCGGTCTTTATTCTCAGAGTAGTCAGATAGGAAACGCCGACCTCATCTAGTTTTAAAAAATATGATTGACGTGTTTGTACAAACCTACTTACAGAAATAAAATCATTAATCATTTATATTTTAAGTGCAACTTCTGTATCCTGACATAGACACCACCTATTCAGTCATACCCCTTTTTGGCTCAGAATTAATTAAAAATCAAAATCAAAAGTCATTTATTCAAACAAGGCTGAAAATCAGCACTTTTCGAACGTCCAAGGTTACATAAGACTACTTCCTAGTGCTAGTGCCAGAAGAAGAAGTGGCGGAACAAACTCGCCAGCAGCACATCTGTCTGTTTATCTGTCTGTTAATTTGCCGGGTGAGAGTTTAGATCTTTTAAAATCTAGGTCGAGCGAGTATATTACTTTACTTCTTATTTTTTTTTGAACATTGCAAAATACAGGGTCAAATTTAATTAGCTAGTAAAACTCGCGTTTAGATGTCGATACCCATCACGTCTGTTGAGTTTAGATGTCGATACCCATCACGTCTGTTGAGTTTCGCTAGCTTATTTATATCGACCTCGTATCTGGCAAAGTATGCATAATTCTGATACAAAATGATCACACCCCGGTTCTTTTAACTAAAACTTTTTGAATAACTTCGTGTCATTGACTTTATCAGGAATTTTTCATTAATTTTTTACATGTTTATTGCACCTCGGTTTTATATAATAAATAAATATATTTATTTAACAGTGTATGTACACACATATAAACAGACAAGAAGAAAGGAACAGAAAAAAACGTACAAAGGTTATGCTTATTTCTAAAGAAATCTCTTTCAGCATACCTGCGATAGGAAAGTAGATAAAGAGATGTAGACACCGGGTGTAAGAGTAGAAGAGAAAACAAAATATATAAAAACAACAAGAAAGAAAAACTATTCACTAATTTAAATATACATTATGAGAATATACTTACTTACTCGTAAATACATACTTCTAAAATAAATATCACTAAAATACTTATATATAATTAATAGTATAAAATAATAAATACATAATATGCAACTATGGCAAAGTGGAAAGATAGTGTGCGTGTATTATTTTTTTATTCTCATCATTTAATTATGTGAATAAAGTTAGGCGGTTAATGCCGGTTTATTTATGTGTACAAGCTCGGGGCGGCGCAGTGGCCCTAAATCTGACAATGCGGACTGAAGCGCCCGACAATGGCTGTCATACAGGATCGCATTAAATAAATCAGCGATTCCTAATATTTTCAAATTAAATCAAATAAATCATTTATTTGCTTGAATACGGGAAAATGAGGACATACAACAAACACTTTTTAACCATATGCTACCTAAACAGTGTGCAAATATCTATTATAATAAAAATATTTATTACATTTTCGTTTAATTTAACTATTACTAATATTAATATAAGTTTATTTATGAAATTATATAATTTTATTATCATTACCTACTAAATATAAAAAAAATAATTGCATTTATCATTAAAATAATCATTAACCTGTTAAGCCCCGCGCGACACCGATTCGGAGTCAAACAATAGAAAATCAATTGTGTCTCATTAGCCGTCCTTGACCAATTAACTTTATGATAGGCTTTACTGACCAGACAAGTCTTTAATTTATTTATAAATGATATAAAACTCTGTGTTTCCTTTATATTATTATGATATTATTAGGTCGTTTAGTATATATTCTATGGCCCATAGATAATGCACTTTTGTGAAACATAGCTGTTCTATGGCGTATTGCACAAAGTGTACTGGCAAGCCGTACTTTTTAACGTTTCATTTCATTTTTTTATGTCTTGTGCTAGTTCATAGATATGCAGTGATGGGAATGTCAATATTTTTAAATTATAAAATTAAATTATGTTGGGCTTACTCTCTTTTTGATATGACAGTGGGTAATATACGCTTTGAATCCAGCAGGGTATCGAACCAGAAAAGTTCGATACCCTGCTGAAGTGCGACCTAACATAAATAAACGCAGTCGAGTACAAAAGGATGTTTTATGACAGTATAATGTTCGAAAAGTTGGGAGTAAATTATCCGGAGGTGTCAGAAGTAATGAGAGAGAATAGGCTCTTTAGCGAGCAGGAGTTCGTCGGCCCGCGGCCTTTGACCCCTGCGAGCCTGCATCCTGTTTGATGTTGAACGGAAACTGAAGCTCTCTTGTGGAAAATTAACGTTTCCTTCTCGAGATTTTCAACCTCTTAATACGTGGAATTTTCGCCGACGTAAATGAGATACCCTAAGGTTCAATAACTTGGAAAATAAACAAATAATGGATATGTCAAACCCATGTTTTTTTATTTATTAGGAAATAAGTATTTTTTTGCGATTCGACAACATTGTTTCCCTTTCGTATTTTTAACGGTTAATGACCTCCCTTGTGTGCGAAAGAAAGTAATAAATTCAATACGAAGCTGCATGTGCGCAATTCAAATCAAAGATAAACATGCGTATCGTAATTTGAAACATATTATGAGCTTGGTAATGATAACATTTATAAATGACTAGCTGCGCCCCGCGGTTTTACCCACATAAGTCTATAGATAACATGGGGATAAAAAGTAATTGAAATTCTATGTCCTAACCCGGTCCGGTAAGTGAAGGGGTCTACTGGGACCGATGCCTGCCGGGGTCGCGAGAAAGTTCGAAAGGGTTACCGAGTCCCCTGCCAACACAGGCAACGGAAGGAACATGGGTGGGTTTTAGTCAGTAAGAGTCTGACACATTAAAAACTCATTAAACTATAAGAATAATTATGTCATCCTGAAAGTAAAGAATTCTCAAAATAAATCAGTGGGAGGTATTTTTATGCAAATTATTTTTTTTTTCATCTATCCGGGTGAATGTACGATGTACTTCTTCCGGAGATTTTTTTTTTTTGTGATTAAATTCTACAGCACATATTTCAAAGGCCTTTCATTGAGATTCCACACCTTTCACAGAAAAAAGGCAATTATCAATGTAATCAAGTTTTTCATTGATAAATATCAATGAAAAACTTGATTACTTGCTACATTGATAATTGATAATTGCCTTTTTGATGTGAATGTGAGCATATTATTCAAATATGAAAGAAATTGTATTTTTAACCGGCTTCCATACAGGAGGAGGTTTTATGTTCGTCTATAAGCTTTTTTTTTTGTGGTCAAGGTATTGACCGAGCCAGTAGGTAGTGTCAATAATAGGTGCTATCACAGAATGTAAACTTGATTTAAAGAAATTGAATATTACATCATTAGCAATTTGTTCATAAACTGAACAAGTAGCAACAAGTCAATAAACTCACAACTCAAACGAGGATTAGAGTAAGAACACCTATTAAAATTTATGTTCTTCACTTGTTAATCTTCGATCCTGAATAATATTGTTGAGTTAAAATAAGCAAGTAAGTACATTGTTCTATTTTCAACCATCAGATATTATTGAATCCAGTATTATCCACTTCTTATCTAAAAAAACAATCTGGAGCGAGGTGTTTTGGTTCGTGAGCGAGAAAGGTGAAGGTACTCTGAGCAAATACATACGCATTAGAAGGAGAAAATGACCTGATCATTTTTCACGTCTTACATACGTGTATAGTGTACCTACAGAGTTGTTTAACCAACCCATATTTACTTGCTACGTAAATACTACAATAATACGCCTACGAGCACTACGATGACATTTCCCTAAGAAAGGCTGCCCGCTACGGCGTAGCGCGTAGCACTTGTAGCCATTAATGGGTCAAGTGAAATTGAAAAGCTTACGTACTACTTTTTAAGTGTACGAGTAAACCCATATAATTATATCAATTGTAACAATTTAATGCTGACATCGACGCGCAGCGAATGAATAAAATATGCATATTTGAGTTAGCAATCAGTAGTCGCTCAGCATCGTTTGGGTAAAGCAAAAAGACTCATTCGCCGCGGGTCGATCATTTATCTAAATTTCAATACACAAAACTCACACTTGAACTCAAATCAGTTTATCTTAACTAATATTCTAAATCCGAAAGTGAGTTTGTTTGTTTGTTACGCTTTTACGCTAAAACTCAACTGATTTGGATTTGGCACATGGCTAGACCATGATTTGGATTAGATTAGACTTTTTATCCCGATATTCCCGAGATTGAGACTTACGCGGGTGAAACCGCGGGGAGCAGCTAGTCATTTATATGTACCTTACCTGTACATTACGGTTGAACTTATTTTCGGCAGGCATCTTAACTTTAACATAGACTTTTAGTTCTTAAGTATAGGTCGATGAATTTTAAAACAATGTCATTGTCTAATCACTTTGATTCTTTACTCTTCGTTAGAAATTAAAGATTGGTGGCTATAAAAGTTGTTCAGACTAATTTAGGATTTTTATTTTTGAGTTCAATACGAGTTCAAATTGCGTCTTAACTTTAAATGCGAGTGAGCTAATGAGTATTAATAGACTTTAATATTTTACCTTTGTAATATCGTAGACCTTGTGAAAATTGCTTTGTGTTGCTGGGCATAAGGTCCTGGGTTCAATTCCCAGGTAAGCCAAAGTGTTATTGGGGTTGTCCATTAGGAGTTTTTTAGTAGGAGCCCGGAGCGTGGATTTGTGCGCGGTTGATTGCAATCAAAATCAAAATCAAAATATTTTTATTTCACATAAACCTACATGGGCACTTATGAAACGTCAGAAGCTAGGTGCACGGTTCCAATTGGTCGTTTATGGAGAAGAGCCGGCAAGAAACTCCACGGTTACTCTTTTAAAATAATTGGCTTTTACAATGTTTTCAAATTACAGTGTTAATAGGTATGGGAGGACAGTGTAGGCCTGTCGAGATGTATCAGGTACTTAACAAAAAAAAGAAAAAATGAAAAAGATCTACAAAATATCTAGTCTATTAAACCTACAACGTTCACACATTCACAAGGTACATAAGAATCTATGTAAAACATTAATAAAATAATAAAAATAAAAACCTATTTAAACCAAATTACATGTTGTTTGCCATTACAACAATTCTAAAATCAGCAATAGGATATAATTCCATGTCAAACATAGAACTTAAACATAACTGGCGAAAAGTGGATGTATTAAAGGTAACTAACTCTGTCTAACCCCTCGGGAAATCTGGCGTGATGTTATGAATGAGAAAAAAATCCAAATAAATCACCGTGTAATCATGGAAACTTCAATATTATTTATTGGAAGGTGAACGACCCGGCTTCCTCCAAGAAGGAAATACTTTTGACAGTTCATAATATTTACAAAAGTACGTACCAAAACGCGTGGAGGTCCCTTACGGGGCCAATTAGCGCTTATGGAAAAAAATGAGCATACATCAAGTTTCATGATTATACGTATCGGTACGTAATTAAATATTGGACGGAGGAGGTCGTCGACCTAATAATGAATGATATATTTCAAGATTCAGGAACAAAATATAAAGTATCGACATAAAAATATGTGGAGCTTAAATAAAATACCTACTTTATGAGAACCCCAATAAGCTTTTGTAAAATACCACCGTATTTTATTTCAATGAATATTGTAGGTTTTTTTCCCTAAATTTACAAGCCATCTCTTTGATTTCAAATGTGACTCAATGAATTATTTATGAAATAGCTGTTATTTGATTTGACAATTGATTTTCGTATAAGACTCCTAAAATTGATCAGAATTTTAGATACTGGGGGTCAATGGCATTTCAATTGGACGAAAAAAAGTTATCTCAAGTTATAGCTTGTTAATGGAAAATACGATTCTCATTAATAACAAAATAATTAATGGAAATTGTTTTGGAGTCAATAACCCTAAAATGTACTAATCAAAAGCGTTCTCCAGAGGGTTGGTGTTATGATCAGATATCTACTAGTTGCGAGTTTGTTTGTACCGTTGCATAATAACGTTCAACTTGAACCACTCAAACTAGGAAATCAAATTATGTTCAGCGGATTGGTCTCATTATTACATTTGATATTATTATGCAATATAAAAATAAATATTTATTTACATAACCAAATTACAAGATGATTATTAAATTTAACTAAATTAAATTAAAACTAAGTTAAGCCTAAAAAAGGCCCTCGGGGCATTGTAAGCAAAGAACACCCCCACCCCGCTAGTGTGCGGGCGGCAGCCGCTCTGATCGGACGTATCTTATGTTTAAGTAGAAAGTTCGACGGGCTCGCTCAAAAAGATCGCAGATTACGTATTCAATTATTTTACAAACGCGTGGAACTTTTGATTTCGAAAGGTAAGTGATATTATTTTATTGTTATTTGCCAGTGTATAGTTTGAATATTATCGTCAGTAAAACGTTTTGTATTTTTTGTAACTAGATTATTTTTTTTAAAAAAAGGGCATCTATCCCTATTGAAAAGGATAGACGCCTCGTTTTTTATGAGTATAGATGCCCTTAGGGGCATCTATCCCCTATGGCTTAAGTTAATGTTTGCATGTCATGTTCCTATTTCATCTTTTCAGAAATGCCTCGCAAATATGTAAGGAAGGTTCCAGGAGTTCGTCCACGAGCTGAATGGACGCAAGAGGCATTAATAGCTGCAATGGATGAAATGTCGAGAGGCATTTTTGGTGTCAACGAAATGTCTCGTAGATATGGGATTCCATTTAGAACATTAAGGAGAAGATTTGAAAACAAAAACACTGAAAAACAGACATTAGGTAATAAAGTTCTATGACCAAAGTTCTTGTTAAGTAATGAAATCATCATATTATTCCTTACATTGTTTTTTTTTTTATAGGAAAACACCCTCTTCTTGATTTTGTAAACGAAAAACGTTTAGTGAAACACATACAGAATTGTTGCATGAAGGAGGGATCCCACAAGAATAGTGCAATAGTTTGCTAGTGCCCATCTTCAAGAATAAAGGTGATATACAGGACAGCAACAACTATCGAGGGATAAAGCTCATGTCACATAGTATGAAGCTATGGGAGAAAGTAATAGAGATAAGACTGCGAGAGCCCGAACCAGTTTGGGTTTATGCCAGGTCGAGGAACAGTGGACGCCACTTTTGCACTCCGCCAATTGTGCGAGAAGTACAGACGTGCACACAAGAACTTGCACATGGTGTTCATTGATCTGGAGAAAGAGTATGATGGGGTACCTCGGGATGTGTTGTGGTGGCCTTTGAAAGAGAAAGGTTTTCCCGGGAAGTATGTGGAGGTAATTCGTGCTATGTACAGCCGTCTTGTACCTACGTCCGCTCGGCTGCTGGCAATACCGACGGGTTCAGTGTGGCTGTAGGCTTACAACAAGGGTCAGCTTTAAGTCCTTACGTCTTCCTGTTGATTATGGACGCTCTGACGTCGGACATACAGGAAGAGGCTCCTTGGTGCATGCTGTTTGCCGATGACATTATTTTTGTCGGTGAAGATGGACCCGAGATCCAGAGCAGATTGGAGAAATGGCAACAGAAGCTGGAGAATGCTGGCTTGAAAATCTGTGATTTCGGTGGTCTCTCCAGTTCCGGAGTCATACCGCTTGATGGCGCGCTTCTCCCAGTCTGTTCTGACTTTCGGTATCTCGGTTCACTCGTGCAAGCGATGGCAAGTAGATCGGACGGTTAAGCATAGAGTTAACACGGGATGAATGAAATGGCAGCAGGTCACGGGAACATCTGCGACTCCCGCATTCCCCTTAAACTTAAGGGGAAGATATATAAAACAATGGTAAGACTTGCTGTCTTGTATGGATCAGAATGTTGCGCCACAAAAGGGATGAATGAAAGGCAATTGCATGCAGCTGAGATGAGAATGCTAAGAGCGATGTGTGGTGTGACACGAATGGATAGAATAAGAAATGATTACATAAGAGTATCACTGGATTGATGAAATGGCAGCAGGTCATGGGAACAATCTGCGACTCCCGCATTGCCCTTAAACCTAAGTGGAAGATATAGACACTAGACACTAAAGCTTTCTATTATTTAAATATGAGTGCGGAATCAAACGAAACAAGTTCAAAAAAACCTTGAGAAGACGTTCAATAAAATTTAATGAGATAATTACATATTTCGCAGCACA
The DNA here is from genome assembly GCA_905333075.3 of Atethmia centrago. Taxonomy (NCBI): domain Eukaryota; kingdom Metazoa; phylum Arthropoda; class Insecta; order Lepidoptera; family Noctuidae; genus Atethmia; species Atethmia centrago. Next base: position 8,917,906 of record HG995375.1, read on the forward strand.
AATACGGACTCAACTCTGTGTTTAGACGAGGCAAAACTTGCATGCAATAATTGCCTCAGTGTAAATAGAAGTCGCAAGCAAATTAATGTATGGCAAAACTTACATTCAGTTATTGTATGCCATTTTATGGAAATCGCACGGGTGTAAATACTTGCTTGTTTTCAACGCGCTTTATGGTAAGCGATTATTGCTCCAGAAACTTGCACCGTGTAAATGTGGCTTTACAAATTACACTTACACATAATTACACAATTCATACTTCCTAATGCAACAACTTCTCTTGCGTAAAAAAAAAACTAAAATATTCCAAACTTGCTCTCATACGGAGAATATGATGAAGCGCATAATAATTTACTGTCCTACGTACTAATTCGTCACTGCTATATAATTCTGGCAAAGAATTAATAAATTATCAAGCCGTCGACGCAATATCCATCACACATTGATGGCATAACGGAAGATAAGAAAATAGCCAAAAGTTTTAACTATTTATTCTGCCAATCTGCACCCGCAAAGCAACATAACTTTAAAACACAAGAGACTCTTGACGAAAGCTGTGCAACAATTATTGCAAATCGTTTTATTGTATAATCTTGCTAATCTAATTTAGATTAGCAAGATTATGCAATAAAACGATTTGGTTCAAAAAGTGTCCCTTACTAGGTTTTGAAATGGGGCAGTCGAATATCACTGCAGGACATAGCGATTGCTGTGAAACAAACAGCCGGCGGTAAATTGCCAGGGCTAGATGGCCTGACAATTGAACACATACGCAACGGAGGTTGAGGGATGTACCAAGTTCTATCGATTCTATTTTCTGCCATTTTAAAATCAGGATATCTGCCGAAGGCTCTCACAGACACAGTTATTGTTCCCATGCAAAAACTGAAGACAGAACATCTTCCAGCGCTAGTAATTATCGCTCCATTGCACTTGCTAATACTGTAGCCAAACTGTTGGAGAAGATTTTACATAAACAAGCAGTACCTTTTATAATATCTTTGAACTGCTAATACGGCTTCAAAAGCTTCGTATCTACCAGTACTGATATTTATGTACTCAAACAGGTTGTGGGATATTATAAGAGTAGAAAAACCTCTGTAATAAATAGCCTGTTATCCCTATATGACAGGCTATGAGGCCTACCTCAGCAAGGCTTTTGACTGCGTTGACAATGATCTGTTGTGGCAAAAGGTATCCCGACCGTGAAGTTCCTACCGAGGTGGTGCGGTTACTGAAAAACTGGTACCAGCATCAGGAAAGTCCGATGGAAGAATGAGCTATCAACGCCCTCTGGCCTTAAATGCGGCGTAAGATAGGGTGGAAGCATGTCCCCGGGACTATTTAACGTCTACATCGATGGGCTATCGGAAAACTGAACCAAACAGGTGTAGGCTGTTCGTTTCACGGGACCCTAATAAATCATATTTTACATGCAGGTGATATGGTTCTGCCAGCTCCGCTGGCAGCGCGCGGCGTCTGTATCGGTAATACGCAAACTATTGGCTGTGTGTGAAAATTATGCTAAAGACCACAACATGATGTACAACCCGGACAAATCACTGTACATGGTGTTTGAAACCCCGAACAGCCGGTCGGATCTGCAGCCACTGCAACTTTACGGCACTGTGCTTGCCGCGCGTCCTGCTGGAAGGCGCTGCTGAGGAGCCGGTTGGCCGCCGCACGTACCGCTATACATCGATCGGCCAATTGTTTGGTCTCCGCGGTACGAGAATGGAACACAGCCCCCTACATATAAACGGTGGCAGTCCTACCACTCGCCGATTTCCTAATTCATTGCTCCATTGGCAGAGAATTGGGCATTCAGCGTGTGTTTGTGTAATGTGAATGTGATATTGTATATTTATTACGTTATCTATGTATGTATTTATTGAAAGTTGTATAAGGATTATATCTGGAAATAAAAGATTTCATTTCATAAGCCAAAACCTTATGATAACACTTTACAAAAATCTTAGAATAAGTAACAAAAGGATTACTAGGCAACCAAACTTAATCTCAATAATGGTATCGATGGGTTCCTGCTGGTCCACATCTTATAATAACGATTTATTGTACTTTATACTACTAGTAATATTTATATCAAAGCTCAATGTTGGATAACACCTAATTTCTTGGGGATATTGACAGCAAGCACCTTTCAAATTTTATTGAACTCGATATACGAGTACTTGACCTTTGAGCTTTGTAAGAAATATCTGATATGGCAACAGCAAACTTACAATCCCATCTCAGTATATATGCAGTATAAATAAGAATTTCGATTCGTTACTCGTATTTCTGCAACGTTTAAAATTCAACCCCGATCTTATAATATTGACTGAGTGCTGGATTGATGATTCCTTTAATACTATTAATCTAGAAGGCTACAACTGTAGTTATTCAAAAAACTATATTTCAATAAAAACGACGGCATTGGGGTGTTTTCTAAATCGGAACTTTGCGTTCTTATAACTGAGCCTCCTTTCAATCTTGGCAACTGTCTACAAGTTGTTGTTCGTCAGCCATACTCTGTTATAGTATCTATCGACCAACATCGTTTTATAACATAAGTAACTTTTTGACTTTCCTGGAAAAGGTCCTGAGTAACTGCACCAGCCAGGACCTTGCATTAGTTGGTGACATTAACCTTGATACAGAAACGTCCACTGATCCTCGCGTTGATGAGTATCTAAACTTATAGCTCATTGTGGGTATGTTCTCGGTCTTAGATCTTTGCATGATTAAATCGAAACTTGCCTCTACAACAATTGCTTGCCATTTACAATATTGTGCAAAGTCGAGTCTCAGTGACTCGTAGTACCATTATTTTAGCTCCATTGGCGACCTGTTGGCAAGTGCGGTACTTAGTAGATTAGGAAAAACAGAAATTGAACTGGCAAATTCAGAAATTGACCTCGCCAACCCTCTTCAACCTCTACGTGGACGCACTGATCGTCGCGCTCAGCAGTCGGCATGTCGGCTGCCACGTTGATGGTGTTTGCGTCAACAATCTTAGTTATGCTGACGACATGGTGCTGCTGAGCGCGTTGATATGTGGCCTGAGGAAGCTGATACAGGTCTGTGAGGAGTACGCGGGTAGACATGGGCTTAAATATAATGTTGGCAAGAGTCAATGCATGGTCTTTGGAGCCAGCGGTGCAAAATGCCTGGAAAGTGTACCACCGGTCTTTGGTGTTCCCCTAGACAGAGTGGACCAATTTAAATACTTAGGGCATTTAGTCACGGCTGACCTCAGGGATCATGCTGACATTGAACGGGAGCGGAGGGCCTTGTTGAAAAGAGCGAATATGCTGGCTCGCAGGTTTGCACGTTGCTCCGATCAAGTTAAGATCACCCTTTTCAAGGCATATTGCACATCACTGTACACGTGCAGCCTGTGGGCTCGCTACACACAATCGTGCTACAGCGCCCTCCGCGTCCAGTATAACAACGCGTTCAGAGCAGTGTTGGGGCTGCCCCGCTTCTGCAGCGCCTCGGGCATGTTTGCGGAAGCGCGCACCGACTGTTTTCACGCCACCATGCGCAAGCGGTGCGCGTCCTTAGTGCGCAGGGTGCGGGCCAGCTCCAATGCTGTCCTGGTTATGATCGCTGAGCGTTTTGACTGCCCCTACATACGACAATGCTGTAACAGACATGTATAGCCACTTAAGCTGATTATTTTTATATGACATTTTTATTACTAGATATTTTCTAAATTTAATTTTTGACCCAAATTTGACATTTTATTTTTATTCTGTGACCTTTATAATTTGTACTTATTAATTCGTAGATGTATTGAATTGTATTGACATTTTATTATATTCTGTGACCTTTATTATTTGTACCTATTAATTTGTATATTTAATTGTATTGACATTTTATTCTATTCTGTTGCAGTTTTGTTTTATTTTGCTTTATTTTGTGTAATATGGGTTTTGCCTGAATTAAACGAATTTTATTTATTTATTTTATAGCCGCCGTTAGACTGGAAGCCGACCGCAACATAGTTGGGAAAAGGCTAAGCAGATGATGATGATGATGATGAACTGGCAAATAACACAAGCCAATTATTGACCTGTGTTGAGCTGTAGTGGCCCAGTGGTAACAGGCGTGACTTATGAGTTGTAGGTCGTTGGTTCGAACCCAGACAGGCACTTTACTTTGTGTAAATTATTTCATCACCACTGCTCTCAAAACTTGTGTAGGAAAACATCGTGAGGAAACCGGATGTCCAAGAACCAAAAAATCCAAGATATCTGACATCTACTAACCCGCACTGGGCCCGCGTGGTGGATAATGGCCAACTTCCTCTCACCGAGAGGAGGCCTATGTCCCAGCAGTGTGAAATAATAGGCTGATTACGCTTATCGGGAAACGCCTCACCAGATTTGCTATTTCTGTCACCATCAGATGAATTTGAAATTATTAAATTAATTAGTACACTAAAATCTAATACAGCTATTGGACACGATAATATTAGCAACGACTTGATAAAACAGACCAAACACGCAAGCCCTACAAGATACATTTGTAACTTGAACATAATAATATGTTCAGGCGTGGGCGTCGTAGCTAATGACCTGAAGATAGCCAATGTAATATCAATGTTGGAAGCAGGCGACTCATGTGAACCAGTTAACTACAGACCTATTTTGTTTCTGAGCTCACTTTCTAAGGTAATTGAAAATATGATTAATGTAACTCAAGTATTTTGAAGATAATAGCTTATTAATGCGGCAGGGAATTAGTTGATTTCGGGTTGTCAGGTCCACGGAGGATGCCGTCACGCATCGCCGATCCTGCTAAAAAATCTAGAAGCTTTCAGGATCAGGGGCTTAGCTCTGGATTGGTTTAAAATAACGCGTTCATATTGATGCGCACATCAGTGATTTTGTGGATGTTGGCTACGGCGCCGGCGTACCGCAAGGCAGTATTCCAGGCCCCACGTTGTTCCTGATCTATATAAATGACCTATGCTCTCTTGAACTCTGTAAAGCCAGCGTCTTTACCTTCATAGATGATACCGCAATAATCTTTTGTGCGGAAATCTGGAGTGATGTTGTTTGTATAGCTCAGGTGGGACATGGAAGCGTTGCTGCAAGACAATTTACTGAGCTAAAACGTCGGTAAAACCAAGTCGGTATGTTTTAACATTACTAATCGGTCTGCATCTGACGAAGAACTGAAAATAAAGATCCATGTGTGTGGCAGTGTCAGTAATGAGAGCTGTCTCTGCTCGCATATTGAACAGATTTCGTGTATAAAATACCTAGGGACAATAATTGATAAACATCTAACATGGAAAGCGCAAATTGATGCAATCGTGATGCAAGCCAGCAAGCAAGATTAGAAAACTCTCCCACATATTTGAAACACCAAACCATCCAAAACCAAAACTGATTCGTATTGTTTACCAACCTTGTGCCACTCAAATATTAAGTTACTGTGTGTCAGTCTGGGGAGCAGCAAAGAAAGAAGAAAGAAATCCAAAAAAAATAGCCTACAAAAAACCCAGGCGATATTTTACTGATGCCCTCAGAATGCAGCCTCCTCCATGTGAGGCAGTTGTTTATTGTTTCGACACTGCTAGGATTCCATAGGCATGCATGAACTGGCCCGCCATTCATCCAGAAAGTTAAAGTGGGATCAGCCAAGAGTACATTCTTTTCTTGCACGCAGATGTTTTGCATGTCTTGGGTCATATCTTTGCTCAAAATTGTACTCCCACAAAATAAAACTATACTTACCTTAGCGCATACCGGCTGTGATAAACTGATATATTTAAATGGCTGCATTCCAAAAATTATGACCATACGGATTTCCTTTTGCACGTACAGTCGTAATATCTGAAATATAAAATATCAAAACCAACCCACACACACTACACACATACCCCACACTTCACATACAAATCGCACTGAATAATGAATAATCAGCCTATAATGTTCCCACTGCTGGGACACAGGTCTCCTCTCTGTGAGTGGGACTTCAAATTAATTACTTCACGTAAATAAATGAAAATGTTTGCCTTATTTGGGAAGAGACTGGACCCCACCACACATTCCTGTGTCGTAGTGTCCGGCCAGAGATTTTTTTAAATCTAGCACCTAAGGCTCCTATGTAATCTGTTACTTGTTTTTAATATTGTACCGGGTTTTTTCTGAACTGAATAAAGTTTATTTTATTTTTATCAGGTTCTTTACCACGCAGCCGTCATCGTCAAAAATTACGATGACGAAAACTAACGATGCGACCTTTAGTCCTCCAAAAACCGTTGCATCAAGGTCGGACTGAACAGGGTATCAACTTGGTCGGTGAGTACATCTCACACCTTCGCTTTGCCGATGACATCGTCATAATGGCAGAGACGCTGGAGCATCTGGTCTAACTGTTCTGGTGAACAGTTGCTCGTTAACTTAAATGAAGCCTCCCGCCTCGGAATGATTCGCCTCGCCTATGAATTTGGACAAGACGAAAGTCATTTACAATTCACACGTCTTGCCGAATCCAATCCACATCGAAGGGTCACTCCTCGAAGTTTGAAAGGGGTATGTCTACCTAGGGCAAGTCATCCACCTCGGCAGACACAACTTTGAGAAAGAAGCCAACAAAAGGATCCAGTTGAGTAGCGTTTGAAAAATGTCGTCAAGTCTTCTCGTCGTCAATCCCGCAATGTTTGAAGACTATAAAGGTCTTCAAACAATGTGCCCTGCCCCTTATAACCGTATGTTATAAGGGGTAGGGCAGTGCCGAAACGTGGACACTGTGGCAGTCGGGCTGGTCCACAAATTGAAGGCCGCTCAGTGCGCAATGGAACGGGCTATGCTCGGAGTTTCTTTGAAGGATAAAATCAGAAACGTATATAAATAAGAACCGGAGTTACCGTGCATAGCAAGCAAGCTGAAGTGGCAGTGGGCTGGCCATGTTTGTCGAAAGACCGATGGCTGGTGGAGCAAACGAATCCTGGAGCGGAGATCGCGTATTGGCAAGCGAAGTGTGGGACGCCCCCCATGGACCGTCGACCTCAAAAAGGTAGCTCGGACATACTAGATGCGGAAGGCGGAGGACAGGGTGTTGTGGCGCAACACGGAGAGACCGCCGGGAGAGGCCTATCACCAGCAGTAGACTGTGATAGGCTGAGTTAATTGTGGTTCTTTCACTCTTTTCTGATCAGAGCTCTATCTTTTTCTAACTCTTGTACTATATTTTTATGGAATCTTAGATTATTCCATACTGTTTCAGAATTCTGCTTACAAAAAGGTAAACAAAAACAGGATGATAGAATGAATCAACTGCTGCTCCAAAATTGTCACAGGAAAGTCCAAAGTCCACTCGTACATAATAAAAAGACGACAAAAAGAAAATTAAGGTTTTTATTATTTAATAATTCGCGAGCAAAGTAGGGTAACATCAGCGTGCAGTTACGGCAGATGTGCCGACATAAAACAAATTATCTAAAACCTCCCGATTATATAATTAGAAAGCTATAATTATATTCGTTTCGGACTACTAATAAGTGAACGAAAACTTTTCCTAACGGCTGTTTGTTTGTATTAAAAATTTTCCAACGTCAGTCCCGCGCCACCGTCATCATCTCGTCAAAATATTATCAGTTCCTTGAAATTTAATAGTGTCGCAATATAATAAACAAGTCTTATTATCCGAATGTTGAAAGGCAAACAGCAAACGCTGGGCTTTTGACGCCATCCATCAGTAATATTGTGAATTATAATTATTATAAGAATTACGCTTTGTATTCAACACAGCGTAATTCTCGCGAATAAATGTTTAACCATTGTATTAGGTGAATGTTTTGTTTTGTATTTACTCCTGAATGTTTATTGTTTTTACTTTAAAAACCGTTGTTACATTTTCTTGAGTGTGACATGGTTCATTGAACGCGATATTCTATAAAACTTCTGGGTGTATTGACATTTGCTCGTGTAATTGAACAAAATATTATCAAATTAAATGGTATCCGGAATTTTACTGGCTTATTCAATTTATTATGAACGCCATGTCTATAATTTCGCGACCAAAGTCTATAATCGATCACGCTCAAGTACAAGTGTTGCATGGCGGCTTCTAGTTGGCAATCGTTGCAACTTCATGTCAAAATTCAGACAAAACCCTAAAATAGCTAATTTGCGTCAAAAATATTGGCATTGATCTTCGGGAACTGCCGAGAAATAATATTTGCACGCCTAACTATTATTTATTTTATGGATTTTATATTACTTAGCCTATTTATTTGTGCTTACCCTATGCAATTAATTCTGGCAATAAAATATAGTTATCATTGATGTCGAGAAATAAAAACAAACATTGCGGGAGTAGTTGCAGAAAAATATTATCGGAGTTTTAAGACATCGTAAACTGCTTAGATGGCGTCAGATATATCATTTGACGTGTTCATGATCAGCAAGTGGCTGACATGTCTCAGACACGCCACGTCCAGTGGTTTAAAAAAAGCTTTAAAAAAAGGCACTCTTCATATAAAAATAAAATTAAACGCAATTTCTTTATAATCATATTTGTTTTTATTATACTAGAGTATGTGTTATGTTTTCTCCTCAATCGATACCTTAGATCATAAGAAGATCCAGACACAGAATTAAAGACGTATATGAAATCTGTAGCCAAAACAAATTTTCAACAATCCATCAAGGAATATTTACCAACAAAATCATCGATGATAATAACAAGAAAATGTTATTGTGTACACTTTTAAAACGTGAAAGGAAACGTTAACTAAAATGTGAAAGGCAAATAAACTCTGGCAAACGAATGGATTGAAAAAAAAACAATGGTTGACATTTCTATATTTGTTACCTAGTTGAATACTTTGACCTTTAACTTGAACGATAACGTTTTGAAGTTTGAAGACACCTGTCGAATTGTAATCACCACAAAAGGGTGACCACAAACAATTACTCAATTACAAAGGTACATAATATCGTCCATTATGTAGCCCTATTTATTACATACATAAAGGGTTTTATTGTATTACTATAATACCGAAGTTTTAACTTTCAATGGCTTTAAAGTACGTTAGAAAAGTTTTGGGAAATCTAACCTTTTTGAAAGTAAGTACTACGTACCTATTATGAAAGAAAACTTTTGAATTAAGTTAAACTATATTTGCATAATATTTATAGGGGCTTCTGGCTGAGTAATAACAGCCGCACGGATCGATCGATCCAGGTTAAGCTACGCTTGCCGCGCTTTTTTCCGCAACCACCTTTACATATCAAGACCTTTCGGCTTTCATCATTACTTATTGTTCTTGATCTTGTTTCATGTTTATGGCATATATATATATATACAGGGTGACATTGAAAACATGCGACAAATCGAAATGGGAGATTGTACTCATCATTATGAACAACTTTTACTAAGGGACCAAAGCTACAATCCCAAAAAAAAAACTGCTGTCCCCTACATTTATGTTCGCAATACCTCATCAAAATGTAGGAAAAGCAGATTTTTTTTTTGGGATTATAGCTTTGGTCCCTTAGTAAAAGTTGTTAATAATAATGTATACAATGTCCCATTTCAGTTTGTCGCAAGTTTTCAATTTCAACCTGTATATACATATATGTATAATATATGTTATGTGTAGTATATGCTTTATGTATATATGTATTTATTGTATATGTAACTGCACTGACTACCTGCAGTATTGTCTCTCCTCCTCCCCTTTAATCCATCCAAAGGTTGTCTGTAAAAGATCGCTTTTAGCGATAAGACCGCCCATTGTGTCACCCCTTGTAAAATTTCAACATTTGTACCTATCTGTAATTTTTATGGTGTACATAATAAAGAGTATTCTATTCTATTCTATTCTTAACTTTCCTCGGAAAGCACGTTGTTTTTTTGGTTGGTCCCGTCTGTCATTCGTGGAACTTTGACAGTCGTTACGGGTCGTACAGACAACCAGTCTGACCCCTTGGTAAGACCCAGTAAACTGGCTTGTGGAGGTCTGATGGGCAGTCGCTCCATGTAAAATACTGGCTGCGTCCGCCGCGGTCAGACTGGATGCCGACCCCCAACATAATTGGGAAAAAGCTGGGCAGATGATGTGATTTGCATAATATTGAGATAACCTGACTTTTAACTTTTTAATTAATTTATCCTTGTTACCAGAGCCTGTGAAATGTACTCTAATGAACTCCCATCTCCCGAAAATTATTTCTATAGGTATGAATATTACATTTCAGTTGGCATTTCCACGAAAACTCATTGTTATTCCATTCCCTCGTCGGGTATGACATTACCCGTGTCTACGGCGCCGATCAAATTCGACTTGATCGATCACAATATTCCAGTAAACGAGTATAAACTAACGATACTAATTAAAATTCGATCAGAGTCGGTGAGATACCCAGATCAACACGAGAACGTTGACCCTACGAACTCTCCATCTGTAAATCTTGCACTGAAGTTGAACGTCCCAGCACTTCCCACTGTGCCGACTGTGGAGTCGATGGTCGGTTAAGAGGCTTTTGGGGGAAAATACAAGTACAACCCGCGGATTAAACCGATTAGACATCAATCGGTTTCATCAGGTCATCGGTCTACAAAAATCTTCACAGCAAAACGTGTACGGAATAGTAATTAATGCTTCACGACAAAGCATTAATTCCTATTCTATTCACGCTTTGATTTTTCATCTCTAAATAAATTGCCACCAGGTATTTTTCCTAGCCTTGTGTGTTTACGAAGTGAATTTCGTCTCATTATTTCAAAGGCAATATAAAATTTATCGTGTTTACTTAACAAATAAATGCACTTTTATCATTTGCTAGACTGAAATAAAAGTTTAAAATAATCAAGGTTTGCTTTCAGCCTTCTGTGCTGACCTAGAGATGTCAAAGTATGTGATTAGTTTAGAACTGATATAATACGCATTAGAGATTATCTAAAGAGGTAACCAGATCTCACGACCTTAAAATGGAAATCATAAACACTTCCTGGCGCCGGCCCTGGATCATGATCGGATGGCTCGAGTAGTTCTAATGATGAGGTCAATGATACATTACTCGATTTAGATACGGGATATAGTTGAGCGACGATGTTAAAATGGCTATTTTGGTCTGACCTATGCATTTATGGATTTTAATAATCTCTTTAGCAAATTGGTTACTGTAATTTTCCAGGAAAATGCGAGTACTCTGTTGATAATGGCAATATTATAAAGTGAAACGTAGACTTTATTGGAACACGTTTTCCCAGCACTGGACGCCCTTGTATCAAGACAATCACGAAGCTGACACAAACATGTGAATGTAACAACAAGCCAAAGCCTCGTGCCGCGATACGTGCTGATGGCGGACAAAGGGCGCTTGAAAACAGTTCTTTTGCATGATTTTCTTTTAACCTTTTCTGACCGGCTCTGTTTCAATCATAATAAAACAAGTAAAATATTCCTACTATACAAAGGGCACGTTTATAAGCTGGCTGAAGTGCTTGGCAAATGGTGTCTGCATCTGACATTGAGCCTGTCTGGAAAATTGCGTATTCTCGCTGAAGTATTTTATTTTTTGTTAAAAAGTAGGTTTTTTATCGAATTTAAAATGGTTGTTTACCAGGAGAGCAAGCATAATAAATGCTTGCCTCTCACATATAAATGTATCTATTTGCGGTGTAGGTCATCATTACACTACTTATCTGTATATGATAATAGTAATATATTGTTATCGTATTACTAAATACACTTTATATATTACATATTTCTTTGGTTTCAGCAAAATAATGCATAGACTGTTGCAAAGTGGAACAGTGGTGGCTCAGTGGTAACTTCCGCGACTTACGAGTTGTAGGTCGTAGGTTCGAACCCAGACAGGCGCTTTACTTCGTTTTCAAAGTTAGGTGAAAAGAAAACCCATAAATATTTATTATTGGGGGAAAAACCATGAGTTAAAACTCTACTAACGACTCTTCGAAATATCACAATATAAGTACATATTTATCTTGAGAGCAGTGCTGGCCCAGTGGTAACAGCGGCGATTTACGAGTTGTAGGTCGTAGGTTCGAACCCAGACAGGCGCTTTACTTTGTGTAAATTATTACATCACCACTGCTCTTAAAACGGTAAAAGAAAACATTGTGAGGAAACCGGCATGTCCTAGAACCACAATTCGAAGACATGTGATATTTACCAACCCGCACTGGGCCCGCGTAGTGGGTTACGGCCCACTCCCTCTCACAGAGAGGAGGCCTGTGTCCCAACAGTGGGAACATGATAGGCTGATTATGCTTGTGCTGTTCAAAGTAATAATTAGTTTCTAAATTGCTATTTACATGAAGTCACTATAAGTTGTTATAAACAACATCATCTTTAACTCAAACACACAAATTGCTTGATGTTAGCAGAATTCTCGCCGGCAACAAGTTATGTAATCATCTGTCATTGCTCTGTTACCCAAGGGGACGGAGTCTTCTCGGTAGCCTGTCGCTTTCCTAATGAAATCCCGGCGAAGTCACGTTATTCGATATTCACGTAATAATGGAAGCGAACAGTAACATCCTACTTCCTACTAATATTATAAATGCGAAAGTTTGCAAGAATGGATGGATGGATGTTTGTTACTCTTTCACGCAAAAAGTACTAAACGGATTTGGATGAATTTTGGCACACATATATTTTATAACCAGGAATAACACATAGCATACTTTTTATCCCGATATACCCACGGAGTCAAAACTTATGCGGGTGAAACCACGGGGCGCATCTAGTTATACATATTATTATGATTTTTCTCCTTGACTGCCTCGTTGCTCTAGTGGTTGCAAGCGCTACTGCTGTGGAATGAGGTCCTGGGTTCGATTCCCGGGTCGGGCAAAGTGTTATTGGGTTTCTCTATCTGGAATTTCTCAGTAGCAGCCCGGAGTCTGGATGTGTGCCCGGTTGATGGCAATAGGCTCGCCCCCTATTACATGGGACTTAAACATAACTGGCGAAATGTGGGTGTACTACAGGTACACCTCTGCCCAACCCTTCGGGGAAACATGGCGTGATCTTATGTATGTTATCCTTGAAAATTATACAAAGTACCTATCTGGTTGTCTAACTAATATTATGTAGGTATAAGTGAACCATATTTCAAAGAATTTAAAATATTGACATTTCCAGCAATTTATATTTATGAAGTAGATGTATTTATAAAAACCAATGAAAATCTATTTGATAAGCTCAAATCGTAAAGATATATGTTTAAATTTTCTAATGTACCACATAAAACGGCTCTATTTAACAAAAGCTTCTTTGGCATTGCATCAAAAATATACAACAAAATACCTATTGACATTCTGAGCACTAAGGAACTTCCAGTATTTAAGAATAAATTACGATTTTTTTTAATTGATAAAGCTTATTACACAATCTAAGATTTCTTGATTTATTGATTTTTATTTTTGTTGACCATATAATAATTTCACTGTATTTTCATATTTTGACATATATAATAACTAAATTTGACATGTAAAATAATTTTAAATTTAATGCTAATACTTATGTATTAGCTTATGTGTTATGTCCTGCCTAATAGGCATACAATAATATTTATTGTTAAGACCTATAACAAACATATGCCCACAATAAAGATATTTTGAATTTGTATTTGAATTTGAAAGTAAAAACCGGCCAAGTGCGTGTCGGAGCACGCGAATTTATCCCTAAAACAAACTTAACATTTTAATTGAAAGACATGTTCTCCCATACATCGATATACGTCACGGTCAATTCTCCAACTGCAAATGAAAGTTGGTCAACTATTACTCGTTAACTTGTAAAGCGTACTTAGCTGTGATAGTTTTCCTTTTAATTTCGTTATGTGTACTACTGCCATGATTTTTTTCACATGCCCAAAAACAACCATTTAGCTGGCACGGCAAACTTGACTCTAACAAAAAATAGTACTTTAAAGGCAAACTGAGGCGATACCGCGGTCGCGACAGGCATATTGCTGCCTGTCGCGCCCGCGGTATCGCCTCAATATCACCCCAGTCTGTAAGAGCCTTAAAGCTTAATATTACGTCAACGGATACTTGAATCGAAAAATGTTTTTACAGACCCGAAATATTTTTGAACGCCCTAACCAACGATACCCCACACCATGGGACAGAAAAATTAAAAAAATATCATCGACACTTCCTATAATTCTATAAATTAGAACAGCATTTTATTTTACCACTTTGTCGGCATGATTAAAATGTATAGCCATGCCAAATTACAGCTTTCTAGTACTAAGACTCTCTGAGCTAAGCCCAGACAGACAGACAGACGGACATGGCGAAACTATAAGGGTTCCTTCTTTACTAAGGAACCCTATAAAAATATCTTCTAATTGTTTACAGATATAAAAGTCTTTTATCACTAGCTTTGAAATTGATGATGATGGCTTATTGTGATCCCAAGTTTAAAGGACTTCTAACATGGTGTCTATTATACTGAAGAATAGAAAAATGTAATGAGATATTATGAGTATGACTCAATCATTGCATTCTTATTTTCAGAATGCACCCAAGCGCTGCCTTGGGTACATTCTGCAAAGGTAAGGCAAGGCAAGGCAGCAATAAAAATAATGGATGCATACTTTAATAATAATAATAATCGTCGGTGGATGCCTCATTACATTTCAAATTGTGAGAGGACTCTGCGAGTTGGCTTCAGCCCCTCGTACGCCTTCCAAAGGACCGGGGACCCCATGGTCTCGAGGTATGTAAACAAATGAAAAAAAAACTTTATTTCAGTCCATAACTTTTTAGGTAGAAATAAAAATAAATACAATGCTGAGCAATATTATGTATATTTCTCAGATTTTAAATAAACAAGGATTCCAAACACAACATCGCGTAAATAGTAATTTTTCTGTTTTGTGTTATGTATACTTAGTCTATTATCAATTTTCTGTTTGGTTCATGTGATTTATATACTATATTATTATATGGAAACTTTTAATTTGCCTAATTTTGTATATACTGTTACTTACTGTATCTGTTTAGTTGTAAGTTTTCCTAAAAATAAAATAAATAAATAAACATGCATATGCCAAATATTTTGAAAATAAATGGACGAACAGATTTTGAGCGGATGTTAGTATTGTTAGTAGACATAACATAAGTAAACAATACGGAATGCTGAGCGATTTTCCTCGAAGTGCACATTTAAGTGAACATTCATCATTCTGACAAAGCATTCATTCGGCACTACGGCCATTCATGACCGAAAATAACGTAGATCAAGGGACTCTGACGCACCATAAACGCTTAGTTTATGAAGGAGGTACTTAAGGCTCCGCGGCCTTATATTTTTACCTAACGGGACTATCAATTAAATGACAGATATATTATTATTTATTAATAAATAACATTACATTTTTTACGCGATGTTAACGCACTCTGTCGGCTCTACTAGCTGAGTCTCTCTTATTTTCAAGTCTTCCAAATATGAAATAGTGTTTATTATCACATAATGTTGTGCCATCAACTTATAAAATATTCGTTAAGGCGCTGACAAGACCCAATTGACAAAAATAGGCTTCGCTTAAGAAAAAAAATTGCCAAAACTTCAATCCAGATTGTGGTAGCGGAAAAAATATATGTTAATTTTGAACACATTTTCCAGAACTTGGTTGTTACCAAAACACGTTTTGAAAAAAAATCTCGATACAAACTAACGTTATACTAACCTTTTACCTTGAGGTATAATCCAAAATATCAGCATTAAATATCAACATACATGAGGTATTTAATTAATTAATTACAAAAACGTCTTATTTGAATGCAGAACTTGGTTGTTTTTTATTTTCGATTACTCAACTCAATTTTGAGTAAATAGATAATTGCAATAAATTACAAGCGTTGTGTCATCGCGCTTCTCTATCTTTTCTATGCAATTTGACAGTGACCGCGGTTTAGGTGTTGTCAGCGTCTTAAGAGGACGATAAATGCCAGCAACCTTGAGCGAGTGGGAGGAGCTTGCGCCACCCCCCGCGACCCCGCAACCGTAAGCACGTAACCATACGATTCAGATGGTGTGGACTGTCCTGCCTGATTTTTTATCACCATCCAATTCTTTTTTATGTAGTGTTCATAAATAAAGTAATATTCTGATAATAAAATAAGATTGTAATATTTTATATTATTTTAATAGTTTGCATTGAATAAGTTGATTTATACAGAGTGTAATTTTAAACACCATCAAACTCTCTCGTCATTGTACATGAGTACATACATTATAAACAACTATTACTATATTGGACATAACATGAAATAACCAAGTTATTTGTTAGTTTAATTACTAAACATGAAATCGCGAAATAAAACAGCTGTTCCCTACATTTTGACGAGTTAAGCGAACATAAATGTAGGGAACAGCAGATTTTTTTTGCGACTTTAAGAGGCACGGATGAGTCAGTACGTAAAGATGCTCACCCATCCACGGGATAACCGTGGCAAGAATAGCTTAACCTAATTGATCGGCCCATGCGGCTGGGTTGTGACTAACGAGCTCTTTAGCTATGGAAACAATATCGACGCTTGAAAGGCAAAATTTACTAAGCGACATAGGGCAAATTTGACTTTACATTATTAAAGTCAAATTTCAGAAAAAAAATCATATAAATTCTTGTAATCATCCTACAGGCGTAAATCTTACTGTTTTGGAAATTTTATTTATCTAATCATCTAAATCAGAATTTATATGATTTTTTTTTTGAAAAATTGACTTTAATAATGCAAAGTCAAATTTGCCCTATGTCGCTTGGTAAATTTTGCCTTTCAAGCGTCGATATAAAGTGAAATAAAAAGCCAAAATCTAAATAAATAAATTTAATTCCAAAATAAAACAATTAATTTCTTAAGTGACAGATGAGAAAATATGAGATGTGCAGGCAAGATTAAGAGAGGGAATGGGCTGTATGGATCAGGGGGGCGATTCTACTAATTTACAAAGTTATACGCTCTGTACCGTCTCGTCAATGGTTTGGTTTCGTTCGGCTCTCGTTTGTCCCCCATAAATCTATTGTACAATTTTTATGACAATAACTGAAACTGTAACTGACTGTAACCAAGTCAAAACCCAACCCAATCACTACGGGAATGAATGGCAATGAATGAGTGTTACCTATAGTTCTATTAGTAAGTTTATAATATTACTATAACAAAAATGGTTAAATAACAAATAAAGTTTATACGAATAATAAACCCATTAAAACTTATTTTCCGTTATATTTACCACGAAAAGTAAATGATTTTTTCCATATATTTTAATAATTGTAAATTAGCAGATTTTCTTTATAAAATTAAAGGAAACAGCCTGGGCGGTTCGAACCGCGTAAAACCAATGACGTATTATATATAGACACGTCATGAACCAACATCGCGGCCCTTAAAAACGGCGAAAATACTAGATAGCTACTATATGTAATACTTACGCGTCAAGAAAGGGAAAGAAAATATGACAACGTACGGCGGGATGCCTGTTGCTAGAGGGAGATAAATATACATCTTCAGTTACGTCACAGAATAAGTAATAGTCAAATTTTTTTGAACTTACGCATGAAATGACACGTTTTTGTCTTTAACTTTTGGAGTATAATTTGTACATCGTCTGAAAACATACGACGGCATGTTTTTTTTATGTTTTGCACAGGTTTACACACACAATATAAATTAAAAACAAACGTAGTGTCGCGCGACAGGTTGGTGCGTAACTAAGCGCGATGTGGCCAATTGGCTTTCTTTTCATTTCATGTTGTCATTTTAGAGTGCGGACAACGTATCTATAGTTTTAAATATAATTGCGTAAATCGAAACGGATTTTAAATGTCGGCTATAGTTACTTTATTATAAAATAAATACCGGGAATGGAATACTACTATACTACTGGTATGGTGAAAAGCTAGCCATGCCAATAGTCGCTGATCGCTGTTGCATGTCGTATGTCGCAGTATAAAGTGTATGTATAGTGTATGTATCACGGTATAAAGTGTGATGTGATAAGTATTCAATGATTTTCGTATAATATTAGTTCTAACATCAAATATATTAATATTCCGGTGCGTACCTAGGTAGGTACGCACCGGAATGCCTACAATAGCAAAAAGAATCAATCGTTGTTCATTAGTAGAATAAGAAAACGCTTGAAAGCCCTGATTAAGCTGAGGTCCAATTGCCATTTCAGAAAAATGTTGTTAGTAGAATCGCCCCCCAGATCTTCTCCAAAAACCTCCTCCTCTTTTCTTCTTCTTCTTCTTCTTTCTGGTGCATAACCGAAAAACATCTGGCAAAGCACAAGAAAGTCTATTGTGCTTTCGTTGATTTAGAAAATGCCTATGACAGTGTGTAGAGGAAAGAACTGTGGTTAACAACTTAACACTATCCATGTATAGTGTGGACTGGCGCTTGGTACGGGCACTGATATCTTTATCCAAGGATTCCAATGCTTGCGTTAGGATGGATAAATGGGGTATATACAGACTGGTTCTGCATGTCATGCCTGTTAAAATAGACATGACATGACATGACCCTGTCTATTGACAGGGTTGTGTGGCGTCATCGTGGCTGTTCAACTTGTATATGGATAGTTGTCTGATAGATTTAGAAGAGGGTGAGTGCGGAATGAGAATTAATGAGTGGCTTGTCAAATGCCTTCTTTACGCAGATGATCAAGTTCTACTTGCAGCGTCAGCAGAACAGCTGCAAGACATAGTGACTGTGAATCTGTGATGCGCATATAAGATGAATGGGATGAATATAAATGTGAATAAGACGAAGGTGATAGGTGGAAGGAAATGTGAATAAGGTAGGTGGAAGGTGACATGGTGTTTGAAAAAGAGGATATATTGGTTGGTAGGTGGAAGGAAATGTGAATAAGGTAGGTGGAAGGTGACATGATGTTTGAAAAAGAGGATATATTGGTGTGTGATGTGAAAATAAATGATAAGAGTGTGGAGCAAGTAAGTAAGTTAGTATATTTGGGGAGTCAGTTTACAAGGGATGGAAAGATTGATGAAGATGTGGAAAGGAGAGTAAATGCGAGAAATAAAGTGAATGAGATTGTAACCAACTAGTCGATGCCTAAAAAGGTTCGACTGGCTGTTCATAATGTTGTGCTGGTGTCTAAGCTTATGCATGTAAGTGAATAAATTTTGGGTGTGGCAAAAGAAGCATAAAAGTAGAATAAGGGCCGATTTTTCAATCGCCAGATAACTTTTATGTGAAGAATATGTTTGACGTTTTGACAGCTTTTGTATAGAAAATATGTCAAAGCGCCATATTTATTCCTCAGATAGAAGTTAACTGATGATTGAAAAATCGACCCCTAAATGCTGTGGAAATGCCTTCCTTGCGAAGCATGTGTGACGTGACTTTAAATAATAGGCTGAAAAAATATGTCGTAAAGCAACGGTGTGGTTTAAAAGAAGCGTGCAGCTGGCCTTCTATAGTTTTTGCCTTCCCCTTGGGAAGAAGGCGTGAATTTATGTACGTGTTTATGTTTGTACTAATTATTCTTTTTACATTTCGTAGAAATGTAGTCATTTTTCGATACTCGACAAAGGAACACCTCTTGTCGAGTGTCTTGATCATCCTGTTTCTCTGTCTCTTCTGTGTCTGTATTTTGCCTTCAACCAAAATCATTGACTCCATTCCAGTTGATGGTCCTGGAAATATTAAAAAAAAAACCTGTGAATCTACATTGTATATAATAAATAACGAACCATTACCAGTTCTTTCACTATTTTCGACATTATTTATTTCCGTCGGGTCGTAAAAACCAAAATATTATAACATAATTTTATTAATGAGCTGCACCTGTTTATTTAAACTAGACAAGTTTCTAACCTACTATAACGGGATTGTCCCCATAAAACCATAATAAATGGTATGCCTAGAATCTACAATTTAATACTCACTTTGTCTCCGCTTTTTCATGTTGGGAATCATTTCAGTTCTTTCATTATTTTTATAATTATTTATTACCGTCGGGTCGCAACAACTAAAATATTAAAACATAATCTTATTAATGTACGACACCTGTTTTTTTTTAAGCTAGGTAAGTTTCAAAACTGCTGTAAACCATAATAAATAGTAGTCTACAATTTATTAGGTAGGTACGAGTACTTGCACTCCGCATTTTCGTTTCGGGAATCTGTATTATTTCCTATCCTCCTAAAAAAAAAAAATTGATACGGATCTGAAGTTATATGTTTGTACTTACTCGTAAATAATGGATATACTCGCGCGCAAATTATTATCAAAATAACATTAAGCTAACCTCATTATATTATAATAATATATGAGAAACTTACCTCAGTATCCTGTTACTTTCATGTATACGTCATTTCTCTTTCAGAACTTTAGTTGTTCTACCAATATTGTCGAAAAAATACGTAAGTACAGCGGTCGCGCAAAGTGTCAGCGTCTACCCGTGACAGTGGTCAGCGGTACACTGCCGTGCCGCCCGTCGCCCGCGCAGAGCGCCGCATGCCGTTCCGTTCGATTTTATAGGGAATACTTATTTTTAGTAGTAAAAGTATGACTATTGAAAAAAAATCACAAATAGAATTATAGATAACAAAATAGTCTATTCATACAAAAAAAAAACCATGAAAATATCTTTAGTAGTTTGGAAGTAATTTCGATTTTTATATTTGGGTAGACATTAATTCCTGAATTTATTTCATACAGTATTTTACTACAATACCAAAATATTCACAGATAGAATTGATGTGTATGCGGTCTAGTTTAACATATATTTTTTTGCGTAACTTACTTGCATTAATTGAAGGCGTAATTACAGATTTAAAAGTCACTAAAATCATATATCTGCGCCTTAAGGTCGGTTTGTCACAACCTACGGGACAAAACCTCTACAATACGTGGTAGCGTGGAAAAGCTCGCGGTAAAAGGCTAGAGCGCAGATCGA
Source organism: Atethmia centrago (assembly GCA_905333075.3). Lineage (NCBI taxonomy): Eukaryota > Metazoa > Arthropoda > Insecta > Lepidoptera > Noctuidae > Atethmia > Atethmia centrago. The sequence goes on from HG995375.1 coordinate 8,938,841, forward strand.
TCTTGAAGATTGCATTGTTGATTGTTGACATCGATTTTCCTCCATGCCTGGGTAAACACGTCGTTTAGCTCGGCCCTGGCTGTCAAGAAAATGTGAAAACAACGTCGGAACTTGGAAAATGTCTTATAAATAATTGAACTATGGTAATGCTTCGGAAACAAGGAACTTTTATTTTTTATTAGTATGGTTGCGAAAACTCGTGACTGCTCAACCTTTGTTGAGGTTTCCTGCTCGTTCTCAGAGTTTTTAAGAAGTTTCAGCTATTAGTATATTCCTATTGGAAAAAAAACATCTCTTGGAACTTTATTTAAAATAGAGTAAGTCCGGTAAGTCCCCGTTGTCTCCGAATAGGAGACGCACTCCCGAACCCTTCAGTCCCCACTGACACCGAATAGGTGTCAGTGGCCACGCGGTTTGCAACTCTATTATAACGCAATTAATAAAGGTTTGGGTTCGGGTTCGGGGCGCGAGGGATCTTGACTTCATGCGACAGCGGCGCGCAAGCGGCGTAACGTAATTTAATACTTTTGACGTATATATATAAATGTTAGTTTCATAATTAATCCGTTCCACAATAAATAAATTCAAACTGCCGAGCCATTTCCCAAGTATGTTGTGGTCGGCTTACAGTCTAACCAAATTAAGCTGAATACCAGTATTTTACATGGAGCACCTAGCTTCTGACGTTTCATCAGTGCCCATATAGGTTTATGTGAAATAATAGTAGATTATGCACAAAGGGGATAAAGCAGGGTCTTATGTCGCGGGCGTCATATTGAATCCCGAGCGTAACGAAGGTTCGAGTGTTAACGCCGTCGCTTCGCTTGGGAGTTAAGACAAGATCCTGAGTGCAGCGAGGGATTCAAGCCGCCCAAGATGACACAGCGGGGCGAGCACAGCCTACTGTGAAATGCTTTGAGGCACACATTATATCATAGTTTGGGATATAAAACCGTTTTGTCTTAATGGTAGCACGGCGGTGAGATAATTTCTTGATATGTGTGACATAACTTCTTGATGTTTAGTTGGGACTCATTAAGTCTTATTTGCTAATATGGGCGCACCCATTTAGTCGCAAATTTCACATTTTGACAGATGTTTAAGAAAAATGTAACACGTTCGTTCGGAGGTGGTGATAAGATTTGAAAATTGAAAAAAAATATTTTCCTGCTGATTACTGCACCAAATGGCAATAAATCGTTATAATTATGTTCTTGCCCGAAACCATAATCAGCCTATAATGTTCCTTTCACGTTCTGTTCACTGCTGGGACACAGGCCTCCTCTCGTTGAGAAGGAGTGGGACGTAATCCATAACGCGGGCCCAGTGCGGGTTGGTAGACCTCACATGTCTTCGAATTTTTGGTACTATTACATGCCGCCGGGTTTGCCACGATGTTTTCCTTCACCGTTTTGCGAGCAGTGGTGATGGAATCATTTACACAAAAAAAAAATGTGTGTGTGTATTTGTGTGTATATAAATAATGTCGTAGCTCTATGTATTTACTGTGTGTACATAAATAATAAAATTAACAAATATATACAACAAAAATCATAAACATAATTTCTTGTCAATTTTTTTTTAAAAATGGCTCGCTAGGAAATTCCCTCCTACAAAAATTTGACAAAAATAATGTTTATGACTATTTTGTATATATTTATTTATTTTTGGATCCTTCCTGAAAAAACTTATTGAATCCTTCTTGAAAAAACTTTTTTGAGTAGTTTCGAATTTAAAAACTAAAACTAAACTATTGATATCAATCAATCAGTCAATCAACTCATATATACATATATATATATATATATATATGAGTAACAGTTGACTGCTGGACATAGGCCTCTCTGGACAGGACCTAGGTAAGAACTATATATAACTATTGATGTACCTATTAGATATTATTATGGCTGAAATAGATAAAGCTAGTAAGTTTCTAAGTCTCTGTACAGACCAGCCCGCCGGTTGAGCGCGGCCCAAAGGGTCATGGCCATCCTGCTGGTCCGGGGATACCGAACGGTCTCCGGTGAGGCGGCGAGCCTCCTTGCCGGATTGCCGCAGTGACATCTGGAGGCAAAAGTCCTCGCGCACGTATGGGAGTGGCGCAGGAGGTGAAACGCCGGGGCGTAATTCCGCTACGGCGAGAAATTGCGACACAGCGGACAGAGCTCCGGCGGGATCTCATGGCGACATGGAGAGTGCGATCGTTGAGACTCTGTGCTGGGCACGCCACAATTGCGGCGATAAGTCCCCTCTTTCAGAAGTGGCTAGAGAGGCGCCACGGCGTCCTCACCTTCCGCCTGACGCAGGTCCTCACGGGACATGGCAGCTTCGGGAGGTTCCTGTGTTGGATAAGGCGAGAGGAAACGCCCGGGTGTTACCACTGTGTGGTTCGCCCGGAGGATACGGTGGATCATACGGTGGAGGTCTGCCCGGCTTGGGCAGAGCACCGCCATGTCCTCGTGGAGGCGATTGGTGGCAGAGATCTCTCGCGTCCGGCCCTGGTTCAGGCCATGGTATGGAGCGAGAGGGCATGGGCAGCGTTCACCTCCCTCTGCGAAGCATGTAATGCTCGCGAAGGAGGAGGCGGGACGGTTGAGGGAAAGGCAAATTTCGCGCCCTCTCGCCATTAGCCGCCGCAGGAGACGCCTTGGGCGTGGGGAATCCCGGGCGGATTTCCGGCCACCGTAGGCGCGGGCTTGCGGACAGTGAGCACCGTCCGGTAAGGACCAGGCCCGGGTCGACGGCGCGTTCTGTTCCACGCGCGCCTCAATGAGATGTCGTCAGCACAAGTGTAGGGATCCACTAGGGCCGATGCCTGCCGGGGTCGCGGGAAGGTACAAAAGGGTTACCGAGGCCCCTGGCACCACAGGCAACGGAAGGGACACGGGTGGGTTTTAGTCAGTAAGAGTCTGACACACCCTCCCGCTCCGCCCAGAGCGGGAGAAGGTATTTGATAATTTCCCACCCAAAAAAAAAGTCAATCACGTAAAAAATACCTATCCGAAAAGGCTTTTTCTGCCCTTTTTTCTTACACAAAAAACTCGTTTACTTTGTTACATATGAAGTCAGCAACATGAAAAGCATGACGTGGCTCTAGATTATGTCCCATCGTTGACCCGTACTAGCATTTATGACAAATTGTAAGACTTGATATAATTTATCATGTCTTATCATATCACAAACGTCTTGCGTACGCCCGTGCTCGGCCCGCAGTACTTTTCACACAATCTAGGAGAAAATAAAAAGCAATAGTACTAGAATCAAAGTGTTTATTAAAATTACAATTACAGTTAGTGACAGTAACTAAGTAATAACAGCCGCACGGGTCGATCCATGAGGTTAAGCCTACGCTTGCCGGGGTTGGTCCGTGGATGGGTGACCATCTTTACATACCGAGACTCATCCGTGCCTCGGAAAGCACGTTAAGACGCTGACAACACCTAAACCGCGGTCACTATCAGATTGCATAGAAAAGAAAGAGAAGCGCGACGACAAAACGCTTGCAATTTATTGCAAAATATGAAGTCAAGTCAATATCTATTTACTCAGAATTGAGTTGAGTAATCGAAAATAAAAAACAACCAAGTTCTGCATTAGAATAAGACGTACTTGTTATTAATTAAATACGTAATTTATGTTGATATTTAATACAGATATTTTGGATTAGAACTCAAGGTAAGAGGTTAGTTTAACGTTAGTTTGTATCGAGATTTTTTTTTCAAAACTTCTTTTGGTGACAACCAAGTTCTGGGAAATATGTTCAAAATTAACATATATTTTTTCCGCTACCACAAACTATACAGATTTGGCAATTTTCTTTCTTAAGAGAAGCCTATTTTGGTCAATTGGGTCTTGTCAGCGCCTTAAGGCATTGGTCCCGGCTGTCATTAGTGGATCTTTAAATTTAAATAATAATAGACAGCTATTTTATCTGGTTTGATTAAATTAACGATAGAAAACACGGAACTGATATAAAATAACTACTTTACTTTACACGCAAATGAAATAAAATAACTACTTAAGTCTGCGACGTTTTATTGTGCGTGTAGCTGTTGGGCCTGATAATCTCAGTCTTAGAAAAAAAAAGCGATTTTATGTCGCCTAAGCACAACATATAGAAGAACTTTTGGAGCGACGCACAGTGGAACGAATGTATGGGAGCGGTTGGACGTAGACATGTCCGAAAAATAAGAGTAAAATTATGACAAACTAATGATGCCATCTTATTCGATTACTTAATGCCTTCATAAATTGTGGTGATGAATTTCTTCATAAGTCCCATATTTCGGGAGTAATTTGAGAAAATGTGAAATTTTACTATGAAAATGAGTGTATCGAGCTCTCTCCCTCCTGATTCCGGGCTTGTTTCAAGTAGCGGTCTCTAATATCGTAATGCTATTACTAAGAGCTATATTTAATACTAAGACACATAGTGCGCCAAATGTGCACTTTCTGGGATAAAAGGAAATGAAAATTAAAAAAAAAAAACGTTTTTTCCCCATTTGTATTTACTTTAAACCGCAGACAGACTTATTAAGAGGTCTATAAATATATTATATATATACAGAAATATATATTAACAAAAATATTCACAAGAACTGATGAGAGTATGACTTTTAAGTAAGTTGATAATAAATTACCTAGTTTCATTAAAAGTACAATAAATAATTAAGATGTAAGCTCTAATTTACTAAGTTACACATTTTAAAACAATAACATCATTTAATTATCTTCGTCATCATCATCACCATCAATTAATTCAAATTCAGAATCGATGTCCGCTAAATCATTTATGTTAACAAATTCGATATCACTTTTCTCAGAATCCGTAAGCTCATAAAATTCCTTAAAAGAAGATTTTTTTACAAACTTATTTCCTTTTGGACGGATACTTGTAACAAGTGGATCAGAAGACAGTAAAAGATTGTGCATAATATCTTCATTGCATGAGATACTGCTATGCTTTCGAGAATGCCCCTCTCTATATTTTCTAAAATCTTTATTTCTAGCCTCAGATGCCTCTTCGGATAGAAAACCAATGGGCACAATTGACATGTTCTGAACTATGTCTGGCCCATGCATTAAAATTTTATGAAGTGAAGAAGGCATATAATACCATGGGTATAACTCCACGTAAAGCTTAGCAGTATCAAAGCAGAACTCTCGGAATTTAGTTACGTTGATCTTCTCTCCTGATGAAATACACTGCAAGATCACACAGATTTTTCTTAAAAGCATAGCATCTATTCCGGTCAGTTCAGCAGATTTAGTGTAGTTTTCAAAAAATCTCCTTGCCGAGTTGCCATTGTTGGTGGATCCACTGCCTTGTTTCACAACATCGAGAAGTAAGCCCGTTTCTCTTCTTACAGCCTCTTGAACTCTTTTCTTCCTGTCATCAACTTGCCTTTTTGCTATATCACCCCTTACTTGCCATGATTTTATGTCTAATTTGTAGGAAATGTGTAATAAGCATTCCATTGAGCGAATCCAAGCGTGAAGGGTGCTTAAGCTATATTTATACATGTCCTCGTTTGCGTGTTTATCTTTGATTAACTCTAAATTATTCATTTCTTTAGGACAAGCCTTGCATATGTCACACACTGAAGCTGCTGTATTGGATATAATGGAATGAATTTTACCATCAATCATTGTCAACAGCAGTTTGTGTTTGACACTAATTCCATCAGTGATGGTGGATGGAGTTAAGGCTTCAATCTCTGCTTCGATTTCAGCCATCTCTCTCTGCACATTTTCTTTGGTTTCCTTTATAAACTTAAACAATATTGGCCGGCAAAATGAAGTGGAAGATGGTCGCTCGTTTTCCCAAATTGTTACACCTTTTGAGACGAGCCGCAGTGGTACAAGACTAATCATAAAATTACTAGCAAGATCGATTTGCTCATCTTCACTCGTCCTTTGATGATAAATGCTTTGGCTAGATGATCCGTCAAAACCCCATTTGCTGGTCAATACGAGCTGTTGATTGGGATCAACAGGGGTTTCTAACGACCTAATAAGTCTTCTTGAGGTTAAATCCATCAAGGCTTGTAATTTGATTTTTGCAGAGCTCTCTGTAACTGTGAGATCTTCTTTGGCCGGATAGCACTTAATTTTTTCTTTAACCAACATGTAGTAACTCGGGTATTGAAGAGCTCCTTCTTGAGTGTTGAAATCCCGAAGAGTGTTATAGCGCCATTTCGATAAGTTCATCGATACATAAAGAGCCAATGCCTTCAAAGGGGATATTTCCCGTACCTGAATTGATTTACCTTCAATGAAGGCTTTGATTTTTGAGGCCTCTTCTGGATTCTCCGTCAAGTATTTCATAACATAAGCTGTATCGCTTTGTCCTGCCTTTTGAAGCGCCCTTTCGGCCGAAAACATAATTTCAGCGCTGCTACTGCTGCATGAAAGACTATCTTCAGTGCGTCTTCTTTTTTGCCGGTTACTAAGGTCCTCAAAAGATTTACGAGGACTAGGATGTGTACAAGTTGAAGCATCAGATTTAGCAGGAGAAATTATGGGCTCGATGACGTCACTTATATTTTCTGTAGAAGGTTCCATATTTTCATTCTGTAATTCCGGCCATTGAATTGCAGCCTGTAGCCAAATCTCATGTTTCTTCCGAAACTTATCTGTGCTTCTTCCAGACTGTGTCCATTTTGCATAAATGCGGTAGCAAAATCGACGACACCAGTCTTTTAAACTTGTTTCAGCACTTTCACATAACTGAACACAACTGTTATCTTTTAAAACACTGAACAAATAGTTAAAGTCGCGTAAATCTTTATGTGCGCGTGCGCATAAAGCAACGTGAATATCAAGATTTGTATTAAAATTTGGAAAATACATTGCGAGATTAGCTTGGATACAACGAGGTGTAAATCAACACTGATTTTAAAGTTACTAATAGTGACCTATTTATATAAAATCCAGGTATCCCAGGTATCCTTTGTTAAATATTGCAAGGTAATTAGTTATTGTGATAATTAGTAAATGATGCATGCTAAATTAGTGTATTAAGAGCCATTTAGTAATTAAATAATAGCAATGTTCTTATCAGTAATCATTAGTGCATCAGTTTTATATGTAAACCTTAAGTCCCTAATTATATATCCTAATTAGCTTATATCTTCTCTAATTGGCTGCTCAGAAATGTTATTGTAATAAGGTAAACCTTTAGAAAAACGGTTTTAATCAACAAAATAAACAAAAAATAAAAAAATTGTGTTATAAAATAAACATCACTCTTTATCCCAGAAAGTGCACATTTGGCGCACTATGTGTCTTAGTATTAAATATAGCTCTTAGTATTAGCATTATGATATTAGAGACCGCTACTTGAAACAAGCCCGGAATCAGGAGGGAGAGAGCTCGATACACTCATTTTCATAGTAAAATTTCACATTTTCTCAAATTACTCCCGAAATATGGGAGTTATGAAGAAATTCATCACCACAAGTTATGAAGGCATTAAGTAATCGAATAAGATGGCATCATTAGTTTGGCATAATTTTACTCTTTTTTTTCGGACATGTCTACGTCCAACCGCTCCCATACATTCGTTCCACTGTGCGACGGCCTGTCTGACTCCACAACCCAGTTACTGGTCCCACTACAAAATTAAACCTTAAAATTAGACGTGCACTATTACCTAACTACTTGAACTGCTTTATAACTTGAAATAGCTGGTGTGATATTTCAAATAGCTATTTGAGTTTAATCGTTTTCTCAGTTCTTCGAAGTAAGTAATTGACCGCGCAGTCATAAGGCTTCGATAACCGATAAACCACTCGCGATTGCAGAGCAAACTTCTCGATATTTACCTACACTTTCTTAAGCCACGTAACGGGTAGTACTTTGAAAGAAGCCATACCAGGTGATGAAAGAATTAACAAGTTTTCAATTACATCTTTTTTTGCGTAAAAGAATGTTATGCAATCATTTCGGTTACTTGAAATTGCGAAATTGTTTCTTTAAGTAATGAGCTTTACTTTTACAGGTACCTGTTCTTCAAATACAGGGTGATACGTTGCGATGGGTATAGACAAATCTTTAACTAATCTATACAAATCTGTAACTAATCTATATACAAATCTGTAACTAATAGTAACAGAGGTTCCAAGGCTGCCAAGTTTCTGAGATCCAATATTGCATTATTTGAACGAAGGGATAATACAAATAAAAGGAAAGCAGCTCATTTAGATTTCGAGATACCTGTTCCTAAGTTGCAACTCTTCCGAAAGAGTTGTATCTACATGGCTCCCCTTATTTATGATGGTTTGCCAAAGTCAATTACCCAATTACCCTTCCCAAAATGTTGTTCGGCATTACGGAAGTGGCTGTTGCAGGAATGGTTTTACTCAATTCACGAGTTTTTTGTAAAATTTCCCTGTATTTTATTTTTCTTGATCTGGCATCAAATACAGGCATATGTAATTATTTAAGTTAAATGATAGGTACTATGTTAAACTTATTGTTTTATTTAATGACATGGTAAAATTAGTACAACTTATATACGTGGTTAAGGCGTAAAATTAGTTTTATAACACGAAAGTATTTTCAACCGCTCCAGCCACAATTCGCGCGCTTCAGGCGGAAACGCCTCAAGTACCCGCTGGGCCAATAAGGGCAAGTCAAAGCTTCTAGAACATTCTAGAAGCTTCCTTAAAAATAGACGACGCGCAGCCTTCTTTTTTGACATTAGTTGTCTGACGTCCATCAACCGGGCTGCGCACCAAAAAGGGAATCTTTGTTACGATTTACGAAACTTTATTTATTTTATTTAACCATTTATGTACACACATATATTAAAAAAAAATAAGAAAATAACAAAAAAATACGTACAAAGGTAATATATCTCTCTTTTTTTTCTCTCTTCTTTCTCTCTTTTTGGTGATATTTGTATGTTAAAATATTATATATTATGATTAGTGTTTGATAAATTATGTAATTCTTAAAAAGGATCTTATCACCCTTTTTAAAGAAAATATCGATCACGCTCCTCCACCACGCTCCGGGAGCAGTTCTCCTAGAGAACAGGACAAAGTTGAAGAGCTCCTGAAGCTCTTTCAGTACAGGACTTCATCCCGCTTTAAGTAGCTCGGTCGTAATCCCGTCCTCACCAGAGGCTTTTCCATTTTGAGCTGTTTAAGGGCCGTCTCGATTTCGTCTTGGCTTACTTCTAGCAGAATTTCTGTGATATGACGGGTTAAGGTAGCAGGCGGATTTCCGGCCACCGTAGGCGCGGGCTTGCGGACGGTGAGCACGCGCGCATCAAAGAGATGTCAGCACAAGTGTAGGGGTCCACTAGGGCTGATGCCTGCCGGAGTCGCGGGAAAGTACGAAATGGTTACCGAGGCCCCTGACACCCCTCCCGCTCCGCACAGAGCGGGAGAAGTTACAGTGTAAACTCCACGTAACGTCACTCAATTTAACGACAAACTTTCTAAAGCGTCGAAATCAATCGATTTTGGTTAGTTTAGCTTGTCTACCATAAACTGATACACTCTACATAGCATCACACTCACTCTCAATAACGACAACAATTGAGTAATAAAAAGTACCTTTTAAGTTGCTAAAATTAGTAAAAACTGCGCAGCTGCGTACGTTTTTTTGTTGCTTTGTTATCCTAGCCCGCAATAAACTCTACTGTCGGCATCATATATACCGAACTTTCTAAGAAATTCATTCTTTTGTTTACAAATTCGGATTGCTTGCACGTGTGGACTGTTTTTGACCATGACTAATAAGAAGGAGTCATGGATCATCTATACCTTATCTATGTATCATTATTCTCAGTTGCTTACAAACTTTCAAGCTGTAAACATGGCTAGTAAAAGAAAATCACTTTGTATTGACGAAAAAGTTTTACTGATACGCGCAATAGAAACGGGAGAGAAGATAAGTGATGTTGGCAAACGCTTTGGATTAAGTCGCTCTACCGTGTCTACAATATGGAAAAACAAAGAAAAAATTCTCCAAGCTGAGGGCGAGGGGAAATCTTCCAAAAAATTAAAGAGACCTAAATACGAAGATTTGGATCAAGCTATACATTCATGGTTCCACCGGCAGTGCCAGAATAATATGCCTATCTCGGGGCCGCTCGTGAAAGCTAAGGCGGAGAATTTTGCTGAAGAACTTGGTTTAACTTCTTTCAAAACATCAGAAGGATTGCTCGGAAAATTCAAGCAACGTCATGATATCAACTATGGTAAAATAAGTGGGGAAGCACGAAGTGTTGATACGAATATGACTCACGATTGGATTAATAGAGTGTGGTCAAAATTCACAGAAAAATACGCCTCAAGTGACATTTTCAATGCTGATGAAGCAGGAATTTTCTATAAGTTGACGCCTGATAAACTCTGAAATTTAAAGGGGAAAAGTGTGTGGGAGGAAAGCTTTCCAAGGAACGTATTACGGTGCTTGTAGCTGCTAATATGGATGGCACAGAAAAAAAAAGCTAATGGTAATAGGCAAATCGAAAAATCCGCGCTGTTTTAAGAACATTAAAAAATTGCCAGTGGCGTATAAAGCTAATAAATCAGTTTGAATGACCAGTCAACTTTTTGAAGAAGAAGTGCGAAAGTGGGATGCAGAATTAAAGGGACGAAAAATTTTACTTCTTGTTGACTACTGCCCTGCCCACCCGTTTATATCAAACCTTCTAAACATAGAGTTGGCATTCCTTCCTCCAAATACGACTAGTGTCTTACAGCCAATGGACCAGAGTGTGATCAAAAGCCTCAAGGGTCACTACAGAAAGAAATTATTGATGGAGCTAGTTGAGTCTGAGGGTAAAACTTGTGTTAATATGCTGCATGCAGTAATTTTTTTATCTAAAGCCTAGGAAGAAGTGACACCCACAACTATACGGCACATTTTTCGACATGCTGGACTTTGTACCAATTCTACGAGTGATGAGGTGGAAACAGAATCTGAGTTTGATAGTGACTACGAACTTCCATTAACTGAGTGGATTCAACGGTTTAACACGGCAGGAAATATGGTTAATCTTCAAACCTACATCGAAGTAGACGACTGTCTGCTTACCACGGCTTCATTCACAGATAATGAAATTTTAGATTCAGTGAGAAAAACTGAGGATCAAGAGCAAGGAGATGAAGATGAAACAGATGAGCCTGAGCCTCCGCCGAGCATTAAAAAAGCTCTTAAAGCAGCTAAATTATTGGAAAATTATTTCCTTTATCACCAGGATGCCTCAATATCGCAAGATATGAATAAAATAAGTAAAAAAATACAATAAAATTACTGGTCCAGCAAAAGACGTCAGACAAAAATAACAGACTATACGCAATAGCATAAGATTATTTTTTATGTACATAACTAATAACACTACTCTGAAATAAACTTTTTATTTTTCTGATTCTGATTTATCTTCTCTTCATTTAACGACAACTCTCTATAACGCCATAAAATGCACAGTCCCTTCAGTGTCGTTATATAGAGTTTACACAGTATTTGAAAAAAAAAAAAATATAATTTTCGGGATCAGGTCGAGATGCATCTGATGCGCATCTAGACAAAATGAAACTGGTTGCTATTTTAATTGTATAATTTCTTTGATAAATCAATGTTGATTTTACATTCTGTGATACAACTAACACGCTGGTCAGTGTATTGCTTTATTTATTTTTTTAGGAAAACGTATACTTTTACAATGTTTATAATCATGTAAGCATCAGTATCTATCACATAATTAATTTATCTGTCGTTGCTTCATTTTTAATTCTTTTTTTACCCATTTTGGTATAGTAATTTTATTCTCAGTGCATCGTTTTCACATATAATTATATAATTAATGTATACAAAATATTGTAAAACATTTTAAAAGAGTAACGGTGGAGTTTCTTGCCCAGTCTTCTTTATACGAAACTACCTTTTGGAAGGGACGACTAGAATCAATACTGTTTTTTGGTAAATATTGACGTTCAAAAGTGCCTTTTATGTGCCTATTTGAAATATATAATTTGACTTTGACTTTGCGCGGATCTCCGTCTTCGAAACGACGAAACCCCACTGTACCTGGGCAACTTCGTCAGGTGACAACCAAGTGAGTCGGACGAATATTTTCGATTATATTAAAATACAAACTATAAAAGTTAAAACACTATTTAATAGAACTTTACCTAATTCCTAGCTATAACATTTTATTCCTGTTCAACGAATTTGTACAAAATAAATAGTTAATAAAAATAATAATAATAATAATTTTTATTCATAAGTTCACATACAAATTACTAGAAATTACATCATTACAAACTTACATATTAATTAGTAAGAAAATGTTAAACTATGTCTAAAATAAATCTAGTGTATAACTTATATAGATTGTTTAAGGGTCTAATTCCATACAATAGCGACCTGCCTGATGTAGGTTTATTCAAACCTGTGTTTCAGGCCATCACTTAACAACGCTGCGTGCTTTAGTGGACAATATGGTACTGTACATAGTGCTAGCATTGATACATATTAATTATATTTTAAAATAAATATTTATTTAACACTAATAAACTTATTGCATTACATCTAGCAATTTTTCAGTGTCTGAGTAATTAAATGTCGCTAAATATTCACATAACATTTCACTGCATTTTTTACGATTTACACTATATATACTTAGAGACTTACTGATTTTATTATATAAGAACGGACCTAAAAATACATAAAATTTATTTATAAAAGTATGTCTAGTTTGAGGCTTTATGCAAACCAAGTCTTTTCTTCTCTTATCTATAGATATTGGGATATAAGGAAGTTTGCTATGCTGGAGTAGTATTATATTCAATATAAATAGTTGACGCACGGTTAACACCTTACATGCCTTGTAAAGCTCGTGTGTGGGAAATCTAAATGGGCGAAAGGTGGCTACCTTAAGGATAGCTCTCTGCGCACGTTCTAATGGCAGTAGGATTGATTTAGCAGCCCCACCCCATGAAGTTATACAATAAGTGAGAATGGATTGGCACAAAGCTAAATATACCTGTTTAATTAATTTGTAGTCTGATATATATCGTAAATTCTTAAAAATGTACATTAATTTACGCATTCGTGTGCATAATAAATCGATGTGTTTACGGAAATTCAGATTTGTGTCAATCGTTACACCTGTATATTTCATATGATCGGTTTTTGCTAAGGTAGGACAACTACATGCATTGTCAGCATACGTGTTGCACTTATGCGCATAAATGTTTATGTTAGTAGTTGGCAGGTTAGTATTTCTAATAGTAAATAAAATGTGTTTGGTTTTATCTGCATTTAGTGTTAAGAGATTTACATGTAGCCAATTAGACACTATATTAAAACCGTTCTGGGCTTGTTTATACACCTCATCTCGAGATTTGTCTGAAAACAATAGAGCTGTGTCATCTGCATATGACATTATGACACCATTTTGTAGCGCGAGTAACTTCAACATTGGTATACCACATTGATATACTAGCATAATAAATTAACAATAACACAAGCACACGTGGAAAGATTAAAGTAATTTTATTTACTTTTTATGAATAAGGGAAATTAGGGCAACGTGGGATTGAGGATAATGGGGAAAATTACCCAGTTACCAGAGCATTACTTTTTAAGAAAACATTCATTCAGATTGTTATGAAACTCGTGTAGATATAATTATGTTGCTAATATTTGTGTTTGTGTTTGTGTTGCTGATATTTGTGTTTTAATAATAAAATTGTGTTGCTAATATTTAGATATAATTGTGCTGTTAATATTTATGTTGCTCCCTAGCTCTAATGGCTTCTGCTATTAACAGTCAGAATCGAAAAGTAATATACCGACACAATATTATTAATTCAAATTTGTTACAGTTGAAATTTGAAAAAAACATATTTAAACTAAATTACATGATTGCCATCATGTAATTTAGTTTAAATTATGTTTTTATTTTTATTATTCTATTAATATTTTACATAGATTATTTTATATTGTGTGAATGTGAGAGCGTTGTAGGCTTAATATACTAGATTCGTAGACCAATTTATATTTTGGTTAGTACCTACCTGGTACATGTTGGCAGGCCTACACAGTCCTATCATACCTATTAACACTAATATGAAAACATTGTAAAAGCCATTTTTTTTTAAAGAGTAACCGTGGAGTTTCTTGTAGACTCTTCTCCACTGGAAACGACCATTTGGAACCGTCCTCCTAGTTTCTGCCGTTTCATATAGTGCCCATGAAGGTTTATGTGAAATAAAATATTTTGATTTGAATTAGGTATAAGTTTTTAATAAAAAGTTATACCTAATTAAGGCATACTATTACGCTCATTAATTTACAAATGCAAACGATTGCATAGTGAAGCATAAAAATTATTATCTTAATTCCGTAGTAATATAAAGTACATTTAAATACGCACATATTCTAGTTTAATAACTAGAAGATGTGCGTGTTACGTAAATTGGGATACATTAGGTTAATACCAATTTACGTATGTTCATGTAGTCGCCTAGACGTCTGTATTTGAAAATTTTCAAACATAAATCTGGATGTTGTCAATGTTACGTCTACGCTATTTTCATAGCGAAGGTGATTTCTACTTCAAACCTGTTTTCTGCCAGATTTAATGGCGACATTCTAACATTGCTAAATACTCGAGCCAAGGTCGATTTTCGCGTAACATAATCAATTTTACAGTTACACAAGGCCAAATTTGTTTGTTCTATGACTCTTCCGCTTGCCGGAAAAATGTTGTCAGCGGAAATTGTAGCTAGGTTATACCTTTACCGCGATATTTCAAATTATTTGAAAACATGTTGTGTTCGTCACTGTCCGCTTTGTAATTCCCCTTCAATAGAAGTCATTAACATGAAAGCGGTAAACAGAACATGTTTTTAAACCAAATATAACTTTTAACAAATGCTTTTGTAGCCGTATCCAGTACCAAACAATAACTGGTAATTTTCAAGAATAACATAGGTATGTATGTATAATTGTCATACAGAAATGTAATCAAATCCCGAGATACAAAAGCTCGTACGAGAAATCTTCCAGATTCAGATAACCTAAAAGTTAAACAGAGCGGAAATTAAGAACGGAAAACTCATACACTAAGTACATACAACGAAGGCTGCGTAATATTGATATAAGTGCGATAAGTTGAAAATTACATCCGAGGCGATATTGCTACAAGAAAGCAGAGGCTGTAATTATCAAAGCGCACGTATGTCATACGACGTTTTATAACATATTTGCGAGGAAATAAATAAAACTCGGACTTTCTTAAACGAATAAATCTTTAATCACTTGTTAAAGCAGTTATAAAAATTTGAAGAATTTGTAAAATTGATTATTACGTTACCAGTTGGCATTTTTAATGATGTCAAGTTATTATTATTAGTTACTATTTCACCAGTCTCTCTCTTACTCTCTTGAGTGAAAGTAGGAGAAACGAGACCAGAGAGTTCTGCAGTCGGTGGCGGCGACAGAGGTGGCTGCGGCGGCGGCGACGATGGTGGAATGTACGCGTGTGTGCTCGTAGATGGTCGAGAGTCAACACTTGGCTCCAAATTTATATTCCTTGTAATGCGGGAGCTAATTTCTTCTTCTAATTATTTCTCATCGAGACACCCATTTAATGCAATGCAATGGGTAGCAATGGGTAGCTCACCGTCCGGTAAGGACCAGGCCCGGGTCGACGCGACGGCGCGTTCCACGCGTGCCTCAAAGAGATGTCGTCAACGCATAGGTAGGGATCCACTAGGGCCAATGCCTGCCGGGGTCGCGGGAATGTACTTATGGGTCACCGATGCCAACACAGGCAACAGGAAGGAATACGGGGGGGTTTTAGTCAGTAAGAGTCTGACACACCCTCCCGCTCCGCCCAGAGCGGGAGAAGTTATTTGAGGATTTCCCAACCTCAAAAAAAATAAAAAGCCCTCGGCTACACTGTTCGACTGCCACCCTCCGTGGCGTTTTAGTGCCAGTAAGTTCGCATTTGAATTGGCGAGCAATGTAGCCGAGGACCTTCTGAAACTGTGCCCTGTGTATTAATTGTGGATCATTTAAATTTTAGAAAGTGGCAATTTGTTTCGGCATTACTCCAAATTTATTTATGCCAATGGGTTGGCTAGTGCATTTTCCATTTTGGTAATTTTGAATAAATCTGTTAGGCATCGCTTTTAACGAAGCGCTTCATATTTCTTCACTATGTCGTGAAAAGGCCCCTGTATTGTGAACGATCTTGGAATTATTTTTTTGTGTTTTTGACGTGGACAAGAAGAACCCGCCCATGGTTCTCGACATCATTAGTTGTGATGTTTGCCAACTCTTGACGTCACGTACACTATTTATGCCGTATATTAATACAACCTGAAAAGAGATAAAAACAGCGTACAAAACACCTATATTGTAAAGAAATACGAAAGTGAAAGAAGTTAATAACAATAATTTAGTTTCAACTGACCTTTGTTGCCAAATATCGGCAATCTGGAACTTCTTTTAGGAACTTTTTGACATTGTCAGCCGAAAATACTTTCGACTTTTTACTCACATGGCCGGAGCGTCTTTTTAGAAATGCCAGGAAGTTGGGGTATGACGTGATATCAATACCATGTTTTGTTTTCACAGTGTTTTTTTGCTTTTTAGCATTGAATAGTAGCACCACAATGAGCTTGACTTATATTTTTGAAAAAGTTCCATGAAATAGGCTAAAAACACATTTTCTGAAAATTGTAAGTATCTATCGGTCGATTTTTCGGGCAAGAGGCTTAGAGTAGCCTTTTTCGCTGCCTCTGAGACTTCTGGCGGTGTCGAATTAATAAATTCATCATTACTTGACGACATTTTCAAATAAAAACAATACAGCGAAAAGAAAAAGCGCGCGGAATAATTTTTACTTGTTCACAAATTAGCGATGCGCGCGCATCAGCGCTTTTTTTAATACAAAGGCACAAAAACAACCAGTATTACTAATAAAGTAAATTATTATATAATATTATTGTGTTTTGTTACAATTTATCTGTAACAAAAACACTAAAATATTAATTTACTTTACTGGGTTGTACTTTATTGACAAAATTAATTAAATTAAAGAATTAAATGTTTATTTATTATATTTTATCTCCCAAACTTAATTTTATTCATATAGTGTTGCTTTTTCCACTTTTCTGACATAAAAACTCTTTGCTAAGATTTAAAAAAGTACCGTTCGTTTTAGACGAAGCATCCTGATAAACCGCGCGTTTTACCTTATTAATTAAAAAGAAACTCGTGCGTTTTACATTACAATAACGCACAAGTACGTAACAAGATACAATATGATATTGAAATTGGTGAAATAAGAGACTCTTGACGAGCAAATGTGTTGTAAAATACATTTATGTCCTTCAGGTAACATTGATTCAATATCCTTCATGTGTAGTGGGCTGAGCTTCGTCATTAGCAGTGTCTTCACGGAAGAAAACTTAAACAGAGCGGAAATTAAGAACGGAAAACTCATACACTAAGGACACATACAACGAAGGCTGCGTAAAATACATTTATGTCGTTCAGGTAACATTGATTCAATATCCTTCATGTGTAGTAAGTTGAGCTTCCTCATAAGCAGTATCTTCACAGAAGCTCGCAAGTATTAATACAATCGATGTATTAATGACGTGCATCCGGCGGATATGACGTGGTAATTGAACCTAGATAGATCAACTCAATAAAAATATATCTGTTTCTAGCTTTTTATTTCACCTTTATTTTTGTTCGTTTGACGTTAAGTGCCGATGACGTTATATTTTTTTAGTTTAATGAATTCTAATTATAATAAATGGACTTTTACCCAAGCCCAACTGGCCGATGCTCCAGTGTTAGCATTTTATCCGCTGATAATTCTGTTAAAACTACTCCACGTGGACAGCTTATGATAAGGATGAGACACTCAGACATAGGATAACACTGATAGTGCTCCAGTGTAAGCCAGGATTTAGCCACGACACTGATCCATCATTGTTTTGCACATAATAATACACTACGCAAACTACTATCTGCAATCTGATGTACTCAACTGACTCAACAATACAACAATAACAAACTCAAAATGCTTATCGATTTTTAAAAAGGTTATTAAGAACGGTTTGTCGATGAAAACAGGTTATTTACTTTCAATTTAAAAAACAAACAATACTCCAGTTAGTGAAAACAAATCAAATTACTTTTATTACAGATGGAACGCGAGTGAATAAATTCAAAAGGCCGATTATATAATAACCAACGACGATCACGATTCAGTAATTGGAAGGTAAACAATCGTTCAAATTGTCATTTATGTGTTGCCTTTTTAAGGTGGATGCAATTTGGAGTGGCAATTTGTAGGTCAGTGTTTTTGATCAAAATATGATTCGAGATCATAACACATATGTATTTACAGAATTATAATCATTAATACATCATCTCTCACAGAACTTTCCCGTAAAAGATTTTTTCTTATGGAACAAATCTAACTAAGAGAGATATATTAATCAAAAATCTATTGATTGGAAAAAATAAAACACTATTAAGTTAATATGTTGCTTGTAGAATAATCTGACAAAAATCAGAGTGATTGCATGTATATTTTTTTTGTCTATTTTTATTAGTATGGTTTTCAATCGTTAAAATAAATTTTTAGAGGTATCTTCGTGATTTTTTCTATATTATCAAATTAGTTGAAGCGACAACAGCTAAAGCGCGGTCACTGTCGGACTGCATAGAAAAGAAAGAGAAGCGCGATGACACAATGCTGGTAATTTATTGCAAAATATGAAGCAATTAACTATTTCCACAAAAAATATTAATTAGATAAAAGAATAAAACACTATTATGCAAATATGTTGCTTGTAGAAAAATCTGACAAAAAATCAGAGTGATTGCATGTATATTAGTATGGTCTTTAACGTTAAAATACATTTTTAGAGGTATCTTCGTGATGTTTTTCTATCGTATCAAAATAGTTGTATTATGTTTTCAACACACTATCTACCTAGCATATAAATGGTTATTTATGGAGATGTGAAAAAAAATATGGCAGTAGTACATATAATGAAATTAAAAGGAATACAATCACAGCTAAGACTTCAAGTTAACGAGTAATAGTCGACGGACTTAAATTTGCAGTTGGAGAATCGCCCGTGGCATATTATTATATTGATATCATATAATTTTCTGATTTTGTTTACTGCAGTGGTTCATATATACTTTTAGGCATTATAAAACTTGCGTTTAGCTCCTGTAGTCCCCTTAAGGCTTTTCGACTAACCCCGGCAAACGAACAGAAAGGGATGCCATTCGCTTGTACTGTATCACGTGTCGACATTGTGGCGGTTGACGGAAAATCCGCTCCGTAAAGCCGCTTACCAACTGTAACATTTAATACTCTGCCAATACTTCCAAACTGGAAACGATCCCAGTTCTGAAAATTTTTAAATCGTTGTTAATGTTGACGTTATTGAAGTTTATTCCCAAACTATGTATGTTGCTAGTAATGATAAACAAATAGATTTATAAGAATATCTCTTTTATACAACCCATCTGATATTCGAGAATCGAACTTTGAAGTCATGAAATTCTGCAAATAAATAATGCGTTGTTCCGCATTGTTCTGTATTTACGTATGTACTTTGTTTAACTAAAATCATAAAATTGTTACCGAAAATATACAATAGACATTCATATTCAAACGAAATGTTTGGTGTAGGAGGAGTTATAACTTCCAGTGATATTCAATGTTTGGACGTCCTTGCAACTTCGCATGAAAATATATTCACACGTCTTTTGACAGCTAGTCTTTTTGTGAACTGGGAAATAGCTGTTTTGCTCATTACTTGTGAACTGGATGCAGCTGTCGTCTGTTGACAGTATCAAATAGCCTGGCCAAATAGTGGTTGTAAAAGTTTCCATGCCCTGAAGAGACGGCCTAACAATACATTTCCCAGCGCTGATGTGTTCCGGCATTTGAATAGGAGCTCCACAAGGCCGACAGAAGGTGACTAAAGACAGGTGTTGCATACATGCATGCAACTATGCCCCAAAGAACGTAATTAATCACTTTGAAATTTCCGCATAATATAAGATTATTAATGAGTGTATTAAATAGTTCCTTCATATACTTAATGAAATGCTTAAAATATATGGCATCTTTCAGTATCAGCTTACAGCTGAAAATGACTAAATATTTAGCTCTGGTAATGGTTCTCATTAACTGTTTGTGATTGAGATTATTTATAACTTTGTTCGTGCGCTCATATTCGTTTTGTGCTTCACGTTTTATCTTCACAAAGAGCTTTGCCCTGATTAATTAGTGCTTTAAGCTTATTTATCGATATTCCCATAGATTGCGTTGTTCTGACCTTCTGTTGTGTTCACTGTGCTAAAAGAATAATCTTGCTTTAAGACGCTGACAACACCTAAACCGCGGTCACTGTCAGATTGCATAGAAAAGAAAGTGAAGCGCGATGGATGACACAACGCTTGTAATTTATTGCAAAATATGAAGCAATTATCTATTATTCAAAATTGAGTTGAGTAATCAAAAATATAATACAACCAAGTTCTGCATTCAAATAAGACGTTCTTGTTATTTTAATTAAATACGTAATGTGTGTTGATATTTAATACAGATATTTTGGATTAGAACTCAAGGTAAGAGGTTAGTTTAACGTTAGTTTGTATCGAGTTTTTTTTTCAAAATGTGTTTTGGTAACAACCAAGTTCTGGGAAATATGTTAAAAATTAACATATATTTTTTCCGCTATCTATACAGATTTGGCAATTTTTTTTCTTAAGACAGGTCTATTTTGGTCATTTGCGTCTTGTCAGCGCCTTAAGTGGTATGCGCACTGCGTCCAGGGTTTTCAATGAGTTGCCTCTAAGCCTCTAACCTCTAAGTTATGTTTGAATAGTTTAACGGCATTTTTGTTTTTGTTGGGTGGGACATTATTAAAAAACTTCTCCCGCTCTGCACGGAGCCGGAGGGTGGGTGTGTCAGACTCTTACTGGCTAAAACCCACCCGTATTCCTTCCGTTGCCTGTGTTGCCAGGGGCCTCGGTAACCTTTTTAGACTGCCACGCGACCCCGGCAGTCATCGGCCCTAGTGGACCCCTACATTTGTGCTGACATCTCTTTGAGGCGCGCGTGGAACACAACGCGCCGTCGACCCGGGCCCTGGTCTTTATCGGACGGCGAGCTACCCATTGCTCACCGTCCGCAAGCCGTCCGTTGCCTGGAAATCCGCCCGGGATTCCAGACGCCCAGGGCGTCTCCTGCGGCGGCTAGGGGCGAGAGGGCGCGAAATTTAGTTTAACGTCTATGATCCCGGTATCGCCCGCAGACGCCTGAGGGCGACACCGGGATTTGAAACGTTATGGCACATCTGTAAGTCCAAACCTAACCATAATACTCCTTAGTTCACAATTAGGACAGCCAGACAGGCAGACGACAGTCTTCTTCTTAAACAAAAGTTTACGATGAAATAAGCTCACGAGGTTTATTCGTTCGACTAACAGTTGTCTTGGTATTATCTTCTGTCACGTTTCTTCTGTTTAGGATTTGCAACTAATATCACGTGTTTATCTTACAGAAGTCGGTCGACATTGTATGTATACTAGACTAAGCCAAATTAAATTGTATCGTAGTGCACAACACGTGACGAGTTACAGAATGGCGCATGAAAGCAATCAACGTGAGGAGGAAAGACACTCCGATTTCGTCAGAAAAGTTTATGCCCAATATTGTGACCGTGCGTCTGAGTAGATAAGTACACTTACGGTATGCAGGATTACTTTGTAGTAATCCTATAGTTGTCTATATGATATACTCTGATATGATATTCAGGTTTACAAAATATATCGTTTTTCATTATTTTTTCGTACTTAACTAGTTAATTGCTTGTTAGTCGCGCTTCTCCTTTTGCTTCATCATCAACTGGCTGACCCGACAGTCATTGTCTTGTCCATTATAGTTCATAAATACAAAAATCCCATAGAAAAAAGCACTTTCAGTTTTTCCCAATTTTACCAATTTAAAAATCTAATTTGGACTATTACGAACATTTTAAAACAACAACATAAATAAAAAAAGAAACATACATATTTTTTGGAAGTCGGTAAATAATCGGTCTAGCTGTTCTCAAGTGATGCGCTTACCAACGAACAGAATTTCATTTGTATTTATATACTTTTACTAGATTATTTGCTCGTTTTCATCACTTCCCATTTCATCATAAATTGATTGATTGCGTAAGGCTATGCTACAGTAGTGTTATGTAGTGTTTACATCTTGTCCTCCCATATCTAATCAAAGATTTATTACAAGTGTTAGAAAATTAATAAATAGTGTTTCTTCTTAACTTCCGACAAGAGTAGGAAGTAATATGAATATAAATAAACGATTAAAATCCTTTGCTTATCCGATTACTAAGACGTGGATTAATTTACGCTCTGTTTTAAAAATCAAGGCGGCCATGTTCGTGAAAACTAGCCTCGCAATAAAATAACATTTTCGCAATCCATCTTCACATTCTCTTGTCGTAAGGAAGAACATTGAGAATGATACGTCGTGTGTCTAATTTCAATGTTATTTAATTAGATTCGGTTGAAATATCAAAACGATCGTGTGTATAAAGACAGTAGAGTTTCTGTAGATAATTATTATGAATGAATCTGAGCGTAGAGCTGCGGACAAGGTCCCTGCTTGATGGATCGAGGCCTCTACTCCGGGATAAATAAACATTATAAACAAGAATTACAGTTCGTTATACGCGACATAATAATTTGTTAACACTACATCAACCCGTCTGTTGTTCTGTCTCACGAATGAGAAATTCCGCATTGAACCTTACAACAATTTTTTATGTGACTTGTAACAGTTGAGCCCTCCATAACTCCATCGTCTGCAGTCAGCCATAAGCTGTCTGCTGTTTCACAAACCTCGTTCAATGAGTGGTGGCCTATAAATATTACAAACATTTTTATTAGCCATGATGTTGATTTCAATTGATCGTGGTGATTTACAGGTGTTTATTTTCACAGCGTTTAATATTCATAACAAATTCGATATGCTTAATAGAATGAACCTACATTTTTGAATATTAAATTTTTCAGATAAACGTTACTATTTCAATAGATCGTGAAAGACTGTTTGTAAACTTGCACGTTTTCCGTAAAAGGAAACGTGATCTTAAAGAAATCCGCAAGCACCGAGCATAAATATTGTTTCAAAGCAGCGAGTGATTTACCTTTGTTTAACGAATTCCGCAGTTGTTGACTCCTTCCCCTCGCCACGTACCTGCGTGTGTTAAATACTTATAATATTTCCCTCGTCATTGCTTTTCAGGACAGGAAGCATCTACCTTGACCTGCCACAGTGTCGCAATGAGCCACGTTTAGTTCATTTACCTTTAAACTTTTTATTAGTCGCGTGGCAGATTACACTTAATGTTTTGATTAACTCCTTGATGACTCATTTTTACATGTCAACAGATCATGAGAAACGCTTTCGTACTGCCGTATTGTAATAACGCTAAATAGTAGCAGTATTGTGTCATAGTCTGACATATTTGGAACGTAGATTGAAATAAATGACATAAAAGGTGTTTCATGAATGTGATTTATGATCATTATTCTTTCAGACAGAGTTATAACGTCAATTAACCCGTTGCTAGGCACAGAAACGACTGCTGGTAAACAGCTCACAAAACATATTGTGTAACAACGTGGCCGGGTGCCACAGCAGCTCGTGAATTTATCGCCTCGTAAACACGTAGTCTGTGACCATCCACGCCGTCGAATAGTGCAACACAATACTTGAATGAAGCCAATGAATTCACAGATCAAAGACTAAAAGCAGTGCCGACATATCTTACTCATTCAAAAGTATATATGAGTTTAACTAATGAAACGGTTTACTGATCCATAATGCTAATTTATTTGTAGAAATGTGTGGATCGTGTGAATAAGTCATCGCGATAAAATCATTTCGCTTCCTGTAAATGTTTTTGTTTACTGAAATATGACTTATATAAAGTGTTCGCAGAATGACTGTATACAGATCCCCATTTTTCAGAATGGGAATCTCGTTCAGTTTATTTCCAATCAAAAGTAAATATTTATTCATAGGAGCTATAAATAGGAGTTTATTATTACTCTCATTTGAACGACTGGCAGTTTGCTACGTCCGGCATCGGGAGAGAGTCAAACTAGTCAACATAATGAAGATCATCCATCAAGGTGACTTCAGGTTTATGCTTCAGTATCGTGTTACGAGACTTCAACAACAATATTTTTGTTTAATTTGCTTCCAATCAACACATTTCAATTTTATAATCTCTACAACAAATTTTTGTTAAGAACCTGCCTCACATCAACATTTTGCAGAACCTCTAATGATAAACTAAACAATTCTGCTAACTTCTAATCTACTATTCATAATGTCAGTCGGTAACCTCATTTTGTTTAATTTGATTACATAACACCCGCAGAGTGAACATTTTATGAATGGAATCTGGTGAACCACTTGTTTTATTTGAATATATGTATTTTCTTATTTTATAAAGACCTACATTTCGTTAAGATTATTTTCTCTAACGTGCCGTTAACAGTTATGTAGAACAACTGAAGTCTTTCAGAATACTGCAAGCTTGCGAATACAAGAATTAGGTCGGCTGTGTTTTAAAAGTGTGTCCTATTTACAAATTATGTAATTTCAGACATTATTTGTGTTAAAGTGTTTACATTAGGCGACATATGTTTGACTTTTCTAACATTATTCACATTAATTAGGAAAATTACTCAGATTTCTATGTAACCGTTGCCCGTATTGAAAATGTTTAACTGAAGATTATCACCTAATATTACAGTTATTAATAGAAGTAACTACTTGAAACAATAGTTATAATGGTAGCTGTAAGGTCGGAGCTCTCAAGTAACCTCATCGGGCAGGTTTAGTAACCCAGGTGTCATTGAGCTGAAGAGTTAACAGACCACCAAAACTTTAATAGTAAACAATAATTACTTTAGTACCATTGATTAATATCAACGGTTCTGGATTTAATCTATAATAATATTATAAAGAGGAAAATTTGTTTACCTACAGGGGGTAATCTTCGGAACAATTTCTTTCACTAATGAGAAGGTACATTATAACTTTTTTTTGGGTGGGAAATTATCAAATAACTTCTCCCGTTCTGGGCGGAGCGGGAGGGCGTGTCAAACTCTTACTGACTAAAACCCATCCGTGTTCCTTCCGTTGTCTGTGCAGTGCCAGAGACCACGGTTACCCTTTCGGAATTTCCCGCAACCCCGGCAGGCATCGGCCCTAGCGGACCCCTTCAGTTGTGCTGATATCTCTATGAGACGCGCGTGGACCTCGACGCGCTGTCGACCCTGGCCTGGTCTTTATTTGACGGTGAGCTACCCATTGCTCACCGTCCGTAAGCCCGCGCCTACGGTGGTCGGGCCTCGGCTTGAGATTCCTGACGCCCAGGGCGTCTGCTGCGGCGACTATGGGCGTGAGGGCGCGAAATTTTCCTCAAGGTACATTATACCTGAGTGTCATAGGTTATATAAAAATTAAAAATTAAAATTGAGAACGTCTGCTTTACACGTGGGTAAAGCCGCGGGGTAGGAAATTAGCCGCCGCCTACTTATCGGAGAAGTGAAAAGTGCTTACAATATTGTTCAAATAAAAGCAATCAAAAATTTTGACTTTGAATCGTGACGTATTGCGTAAACGGAAACAACTTTATTTAAACTTCTCTAAAAATAGTTACAAAGTCATACTCGTATTGATTTGCAAACTTTAAAAGTTTGAGCCTTCGAATTGGTTTCAGGTCATGATTAAGTACTTAATGGGCTTTCCCCGTGGACCACAACGTGCCACTACAATAAACAAATTTTAGTTATCATGAAAATACACAAATCAACTTTCTTTTGTACCTACCTATAACAGACTTGGGCTATACGACTGCTTTGTAAAGCTGGGAGAGCTTTGCAAAGCAGTCGGATAGCGCCAATACCTATGTACTTCTCCATTTAGTTAGTTCACTATGACTAATCTCCAAGAAAATCGTCTAGGGCATTCCACCACCAAATAATCAAGAGTGTACAATTAATATTTAAAACCGGCCAAGTACGTGTCGGCCTACGCACAATGAAGGGTTCCGTAGTTGAAAAACTTGTTCTCCCCTACATCGATATACGTCACGGTCAATTCTCCAACTGCAAACGTAAGTTGGTCTTCGATATATATACTACTGCCATGATTTTTTTCACATAGTTTCCAAAAGCAACCATTTAGCTGGCAGGGGCCGGAAATACTTAACTGTAACAATAATTAGCACTTTAAAGGTTAATATTATGCAAATTCATCCCTGAATCAAAAAAACTTTTCGCAGACAGACAATATTTTAAGGGCCGATCCAACGATATCCCACACCATGGAATCCCCAGTTTACGAGCAAAGGAAGTACCCTAAAAAAGATTTTATTTTAGCACTTTGTCGGCTTGATTAATATGTATACCCATGCCAAATTACAGCTTTCTAATACTAAGAGTCTCCGAGCTAAGCCGCGAAACTATAAGCCTTGTTGGCGACGGTACCCTAAAAATACTGAAACGTAAATCAATAAAATTTTCTTCGCTCATATCTTCACGCTCAAGAACTAAGAGACCTTAGAACGGACATTAAGAACTTCATAAAAAAATTCAAATGTTTATTTTAAACAACGGCTGTTTAGATTTAGTGCTCTCTTAAAGCAACAATGACCATGAGAGATATTTGTGAGACCGATAAACGCGATAAATGAATTCTGTCGGAAGGACGCTTTATATTAGAGCCTCCTACACTGGGATTAATGTTTGCCATTTGATCTCTCTTGCTTTGTTATAGTTCTCGTGACTCGTGGCTATATAATAACAGCAGGACGGGTTGATAGAAAGTTAAGCGACGCTTGCCGACGTCAGTCCGTGGATGGGTGACGATCCATTACATATCGAGAGCCCGCCATGCCTCGGAAAGCCCGTTATGCCGTTGATAATAATAATAATAATAATACCATTTATTTCAGGCGTCACAGGCCCATAGAAAAAATACCTTAACCTAAAAACATACATATTTTAATATACTTGAAAAGTATGTTAATAAATAGCTTAAAACTATGTTAGTAGCACTTCACTTCACTAGCTTGTACTTGTGCTGACTTGTGGCACTTGTCCGCGGAAGCGACGGAACACCACGTCCTGCAGCCAAAAGTCCTCTTCCATGATGTTGATCCCTGCCGGGGCCTGATTTACCCACAGGCTAATTAGGCTAGAGCCTAGGACGCAAGGACCGAGAGGGCGCTGAGAACTAACGTTGCAGCGTTGATTTTCAATCTATTTTCGCATTATTATTCATTTATAAATAGTTCTACATTCTTGATCTTTTTGATACTTTTACATTAATTCCAAAATAATATTCCAACGATACCTACCGACCGCTTTAAATATAAAAATTACATTTTTAGGGTTCCGTAGTCAACAAGGAACCCTTATAGTTTCGCCATAACCGTCTGTCTGTCTGTCCCCGCTGTAGCTCAGAGACGCTTAGTACTAGAAAGCTGTTATTTGGCATAGGTATACATATTAATCACGCCGACAAAGTGCTAAAATAAAATCTTGAAAAAAAAAGCATATTTAGCCTAGGGCCGTCAGAAGTCTTAATCAGGCACAGGTGCCGATTCCCTTGTTCACAAACTAAACTAAATTTAAGTTCAGTCCATCTTTTTCTTTCTATTTCATTAAGAAGAGGACGGAAGATAAATTTTAGTTTAGTCCTGTCAAATGAATCAGTGCCTGTCACTACTCCATACAAGTTTAGACGTGATTAAAAACTTGCCTACTAAAATTACGTCAATTTACGTCAAGCGCTGATTAATTTGACAGGACTAAACTAAAATTGATCTTCTGTCCTTTTCTTAATGAAATAGCAAGAAAAAGATGCACTGAACTTAAATTTAGTTTAGTTTGTGAACAAGGGAATCGGCGCCACTGATCCCTGCTGTCATTTATAGATACAGTCGTTACGGGTAGGTAATACGGGTAGTGAGAAGCCGGAAAGCCTGACAACCAGTCCTAGCAAGGGGTATCGTTTTACCCAGTAACTGGGTTGTGGGGGTCAGATAGGCAGTCACTCAATGTAAAATACTGGTGTTCAGCTGCATCCAGTTAGACTGGAAGCTAACCACAACGAAGTTGGGAAAAGCTAGGCAGATGATGATACTTTGCTCTAGTTTTTCATAACGCGTGCAGTTTTTCGCCGCGCCCTACGCGGAAGCGTAGTAAAAGGGTCAGGCTATTTCAGCACTTCACTCCACTCGTAACAGTCGTATTTGAGTGTTGTTACTTCTGGAAGTGGTAGAACAAACATGTTGTGGCAGTGTAAATAGTTTTTTCCTTTTGTCAACGTCTTTGTTTTGAAAAATGTTAAAACATGAGCGATTTACCAAATGACATCGCCATATTTCGCAATAAAACTGTTTTTTTCCATGTTTAGGGTTGGTCCGCCCACCTGCCTGTCTTTTTCCGGGAAACTGTCTCAACATTAATTGGATCCAACGGCAAAACATGACTTGCTAGAAGTAGTACCTAATGAAAATGATAATTACATTATTACGAAGACTTTTTTTTTATTTTGACGCTGGTCTTACCTCGATGACTACCCACAGGACTCTGAGCGCAAGCCGAAATCAGGCGAATCACAATTTATGCGTTTATTTATAAAAAATCTATTAAACTAAACATTCTAAAAGTTAAATTCACTATAAAATACTATGAGATACTATGTACTGTGAACAGTACATAGTACCTCATAGTACATGACATGAGTAAATTTAAAGTGATCGTGTTTTGAACCGTTATTTTCCTTAAAACAAAGAAGTATCTATGAAATTGGATCCATCTTTATTTTGCAAGAGAGCTTTCAGGGGCATTTATAACAAAAGATTAATATTATGACGGTACCTTGCCAATTAATTTATGAAAATATTATGAATGTCAGAAAAAAATTGACATCTTTTTAATAAAATAATTGATAGACATAATTTTAATACTAGAAATAAAGATAAAATAGATCGACCATTTTTCAGATTATCTAAAGTACATAACATCATTTATGGGTTACAAAATACTTTTTTGCAATAAATTTTATTGCAATGAAATGCAAGAAAATTTTAAACTCGTATTTTTTAATACGAGTTTACAAAGTGTACACTTTGTAAACAAGAATGTTACAAATTAGAGGATTATATCCAAGATATGAATGCTTGGAAACATGCTGCTCCAGCTCCTTAGGACAATCTAGAGCATAGACAAAAGCAAACTGGTTGCTATTTTAGTTGTATGATTTATTATTAAAATCAACATTGATTTATTATTTTTATATTTTTATGACATCATAAAAATAATAAATCAATGTTAATTTTACATTCTGTGATTACCTTTACTTATTTTTTTTTAGGAAAACCTATACTTTTACAATGTTTGTAAATATGTGAGCCACAAGTGTCTATCACATAATTAATTTATCTATCATTGGTTCATCTTTAATTATTTTTACCTATTGTGGTATAGTAATTTTATTCCAGGTGCATCGTCTTCACATATAATTATATAATTAATGTACCTATAGATACAAAATATTGTAAAACATTTTAAAAGAGTAACGGTGGAGTTTCTTGCCCATTCTTCTCCATACGAACTACCTTTTGGAAGAGGCGACTAGAATCAATTCTATTTTTTTTTTTGTAAATTTAGACGGTTAAAAGTGCCTTTTATGTGCCTATTTGAAATAAATAATTTTACTTTGACATATATATTTTTACTAATTTGATCATTTCATTTAGATTTTGACCGGCAACGATAGTAGATGTGAAGGTGTTTATTAATATTAAGATTTTAATGTACCATATACCCAGAAATAAATTATATTCTATTCTGTTCTATTCTAAAACAGGCAAATTTGGATAACTCCCCGTTAATGTGTTGTTAATGTTTTCTTAAAGAGCTGCCGTTAAGTCTCCATAGAATTTTGCTGTTGTCATCTGCTTAATCGGACTTTCCTGTGGGTGCATCAATTAATTAAGGCCTCCAGCCAGGACATAAACTTATAAACTAAGCTATTACACGCTAAGGACACCCCCCGTGGGGTACAGACGTCGGCTTAGGGCGTTGCTGGGAGATGACAGCATGGGACAGGCTGGATCGGATTAATATTATTAGGGGACGAATTTAAAGCTCAGCGGCATGGGCTGACTCGAGCAAGGGTTGGGGCGGGAGGGACGGTTCGGTGGCTCGGCAGCGAGGTCAGAAGGACGGCGGGTCGGATTTTGTTTTTGTGTGCTACAGTGCTAGTGGGACTGCCCTCCTGGAGGAGGGTAATAGCATCATCGGGAATGGTGAATATATGTCTTGGTCGGTGAATCTTTCTAATGCGGGAGGGAGAGTATCGTGTTTCAGTCCTTTATACCAGAGTCGAAGAAACGCTTTGAGAGGCGTTTCATGAACTGCTGGATGGTGGGCATTTTGAGGTCTAAATGTGAGGTCGAAAAGATCCACATTGCGAACATAGAAGGGGGCTCCCGTGATCTTTCTAAGTAAACTTCTGGAGGGTCTGCATCCTATGGAGATGGTGTGGCTTGGCATGTGCGAAGACGACGCAAGCATAAGTCATGATGGGATGGATGACCGCGGTATAGATGCGCAATTTGCACTTGTGTAACAATTTGCTGCGTGTAGTCAATATAAAATGGAGCCTATTGAGAGCGAAAGAGGCGCGCGTATGAGCTGACTTTAAGTGCTCGCTGAAGGTAAGGTGATGGTCAAGGATCACACCTAGGTATTTAGCTCGCTTTTCCCAGGGGATCGGCTTGCCATACATAGTGATCGGGCTGGGTAGGGGGAGGGAGAAGTCGCGGTTTTTAGAAGAGCACCGCCTTACTCTTATCGGGATTAACCTCGATTCTCCATTTCTGGAACCAGGTGCTTTAGACATTTGCGGAGATCTGGCGAGTACGAGCGATAGAGTTCTGACAGCGACCAATAGTGTGAATGGAAGTGTCGTTCGCGAATAGAGCCAACTGGGAATTTTTATATTTGGGAAGTGTCAGTGGGCTGGCCATGTGTGTCGAAGGACCGATGGCCGGTGGAGCAGACGAGACCTGGAGTGGAGACCGCGTGTCGGCAAGCGTAGTATGGGACGCCCCCCAGCTAGATGGACCGACGACCTTAAAAAGGTGGCTGGGACAGACTGGATGGGGAAGGCGGAGGACAGGGTGTTGTGGACTGTTATAGGCTGAGTTGATTGATTGATTGATTGTTGTGCGGAACCATAGACGCGGAAACAATAGGTACGGCGGATTCAGAGGTCTTTATTTTTGGGACGGAAAATGGAGCAGCAATGCAGCATTTCTAGGATCGGTATTGTTAATGCCGCCCGAGGAATGCCTTTGTCTGGTAAAGGCGGGGAAAGGGGCTCTCTAGTGCGCACTAAAGTCAGTGACAGAGCCATGAGACGTACAGTACTTTTTCTGACTTCTAATCCAGTATTAAATCCTCATGCTCAGCTCTCTGAAGAACGCTAATATATCAGCGTTCTTCATCATCGGGAAGGGAAAAACTAAAAGAGAGAAAATCTCATAGGGGAGCTTAACAACCCATCCACTCGGGGAGTAGGTTATTAGTAACCTACTGCCCGGGTGGATGGGCCCTCCCTGTCGGATGTAGACAGGGACGTGAGTACTTACTGGTAAGCCCTAAGCTTGTAACCCGATGCGAGTCTTATTGTGGGCGACACTATGTAAGTAGCTGTGAACGAGCAGATACTAGAGTCGACAGTCGACTAGGAGATCCCCCAAAGCCGAACTTCTAGCTCCCGATTCCAATTGACTGCCTCACCCTGAATGGGCTCGGTGGTTGCGATTGGGTCAACACCCTTGGCTTCGTTGAACCGTAAGGAATCAACCGAGGACCACGAAATTGTGGTCGTTGCCCTAAAGGGGCGAAAGGACCTCGCAAAACATTTTGACGATAACACTGTGGGCAGGATTGATAATTCTGATAACAGTCAAAGGCAGCAATTGATAAACGCCGGAGATTACAGAAATCGTTACGGCAGACGTAATGAACCGGTCGGCGAAAGTGGTGAGTCAGCGGTGCAGCGAGCAGGAAGCAGTGGCACGTCCGTCCTTGGCAGCTGTCGGCGAGTTCGGTGATGGTACAAAGTACTGATTAACCTTTAAGTACTTAGAAAATCCTTCTCAGCTATTTTCATAAATGCAAATAAGAAACTTTGTAAAGTCTATAACGCGAGTTTCTTAACGAAGATTAATTATTATTTAAATCGACTAATTATTCTTTAAGAAGTTATACTTTATCGATGTCTCATATTTTACAAAATATAAAATAGGTTTAAGCTTAAAAGTTTTTTGTCAGTGATATTTTTTCTTATCATATTAAAATGCAGATAAGAATTTTCATCTCTCATGGTAAAGGATCTATTTGGATTAACGGTGAACATAAAATATATAGATACTGGGTGAAATAAAAGTAATAAAAGTGTGTAATAAAAGGAACTTGATACGATACGAGCACTTTATTGAGTAACTGCTATTAAATAGCACATAAAATGTGCAATGTATTAAAATGTTGGTCCACGTTGACATAATATTAATACTGAATTTGTCCTCTATTAGATTGCCGCTATAATGTTGTAATATGTACTCGTAATTTTTTTTCAAATCAAAATATTTTATTTTATAACTTAGCCTAATTAATTAATAAAAATAACAAAATGATATCCTATCTTAACTAAAACTATACACAAACAAAAAGGCGGAAGAGCTCATTGGGCATCAAAAAATTCGTCCGCATCGCTGTCAATGGGAAAAGTGCCCAAAAGGCTGGCAGCATTGCCACGTTGGATGGCAATGCTGATTCTTTGGGCTAGAAAAAGGCCAGCCCTCTGGTCACGTGAAGACTCTACCAACCTTTTGGCGATATCCCGAAATACTCGATGGGCACTCGGACCCCAAGGCCCTAGTGTTTCAACCCCAAACGGCTCAAACATATAGCTCCCAATAAGGTTGTTATATTTGCGCCGTTTGAGGTTTTCTGCTCCTGCAGCAGCCGCCCCAGCACAGCCCGCCGTGCTAGGAAGATGGGAAGGCGCGAGAGTGTCGACACAGGTTGCATCCCACACCAAAGGCCTACCCAACTTCCACGGCATTATGGTCATTCCGTCTGGTCTCTTCCCATCATCACGTGCCAAGCCATTGGGTTCTAAAACAGCTGGCACCCCGGTGGTGACAAGAGCCCGACGGATGATGTTGTTAATGCTGGCGTGCCGTGCTATTCGACCAGCACTCTTACTGCAGGATAGGCCATGATGTCCGAGGCAGTCGACTCCTTCACCGCATTGACAGCGATGTGGAGCCCCGCAAGGAGCGCCCAGACGCAAACATGTAGCGAGCCGGAATGTGGTGTCACCCAGCATGGTGCCTATGTTGGGTGACGGTAGCGCCTGAAGCCAAAGGCCCGACTCCCATTCACCCACAGCCAGCAGGCGGGCACGCTCAGCAGTATTGGTGGACGTATTAATGAGTTTATTCCGTACCAACCTGCAGAGCGGCTCATCCCACTGTCTCTGGGAAGATGGGTTCTCGGGCTGAACCGTATCCGGGCAAGCCATTTTCCAGGCGTTCACCGCATCGGTCAAACACGGCACTTCAGAGTTAACCTGAGAAGGAGCTAAGATTTTTGTGGTTAACTTTTCGGTGCTGTGGACCGAGGACAGGAACGCCGGTAGGCTTACACTTGAAATTTTGCGGACGCCGAGCCCACCAAAACGAATGGGTAGTGTGGCTTGCAGCCACGCGCGGTCGTCCAATGCCACATTTAAAATGGATGTGAGAGTACTTCGAATAATATGATCAATTTTGTCTAAAAGGTGTGGCTGCTTCCATAAAGTGGAAGAGCGGAGAAAATACATAAAATTTGGACCGAAACAGCAATATCTGATAAGAGTGAATGCCGAGTGTAAATTAATTTTAGAAAGTCTATCCGAAATATCGTTAAAATGTTTAATTTTTTCCTCGACGAATGGTGAAAAACTGTCTTCTAAAATTGGAGAACCTAGGAGGTGTAGTGAACTTTTTTCCAAAACTTTGATACCTGGGGCTATTGAATTGAATTTTTGTATGGTCGATTGTCTGTCGGTATTGTCACAAAGGTAAATTTCGCATTTGGAGTGGTTGAGGTCAAGGCCAATGGATTGGAACTGCTGCTTTAGTAATTGAAGATCTTTTAGAACGGTGTCTACGTCACCTCCTAGTGTTCCATCATCTAAATACCACACATTAAATTTTGAATTTAGTTGTTGTATTATGGGATGGATAGCCAAACTGAAAATGACTGGCCCGAGAGGATCACCTTGTTGGCATCCGACTGCAGATTCCAAAACGTTGTCTTTATATAATAATTTTGAAGGGTGCCTGTAGCACTGCCACATAAAGCTATAAATTTGTGGTAACTCCTTTTTTACTTCAGCCAACAATGTGTCCCTGTTAACAGAGTTGAAGGCGTTCTTGACGTCAACCTTGAGGATGACCTCACCTTTATTGGCATTCAAAAAACTGGAAAGGGCATGTACGGCAGCCTCGCAGCCCCCTTTGGATCCAAAGCCAAGCTGTAGGGGCTGGAATTTGTTACTTAGAGTGTCGCTGTACAATTTGCAGCATATTTTGGCTGCCGTACGCCTGTAGGTGCACCCAACGGCAACGGGACGAATGCCGCCGTCCCTCTTGCGCAGGGCACATAAGTTGGCCCCATACAAGACATCAACGACGGCATCATTCACACCGCCGTTGAGCATCAGGTTAATTAGAGCTGCAAGCTCCTTCAAAAGCGACTCACCAGCTTCCCCGGCGCCTGAACTCAATAAATCTTTTAAATGCTGAGGAGTCAGGCCATCGAGGCCGCCGGCGGAACCACTTCGGAAGGAGCTCACGGCTACAATCAGCTGGGGGGCAGTAACATTAAGAGGATTTGAATCCGGATCGGGAGGGAGAGGGGGGTCGGGGAAGGTGAGGCCATCCGCAGGCGCTGGATGTTTACTCTCCAGGGCTGAAAGAGTTTCTGGAGAGTAGGGCGCCACCACATCACTACTGAACAGGAGCCTGGCCGCTCCTCTGATGTCACCTTCACTTAATTTAGATTCTACATGTGAGCATAAGCCTTTTCGTGAAAGGTTATTGGAAGCAGGTAATTTTGGATCTAAAATAAGGGTCGAATTGTTACAGTTATCTTTAATTTGGTTGGTCAATGTTTTTTTGGTTGCCAAATTTTTTTGGACATGCAGAATCCTATAAGGGAAGGTAAGTAATTGCTCCCAGGCACTTTGTGAGTTCTCCTGGGTCGCAAGACGGAGACATTGTGCCAGATTCAGTGCAACAGACCGTCTCGCGCCCCGGGGAACTCTCTTTAATACAGAGGTAGAATTTTTGAATTTTGCCAACGTTTTCCACAAACTTTGATCAGGAGTTGTTGATGTTGGGGATGTGGCTGGGGGGCACAAAGTTACACTATGAGGTTTGTGAACCTTGCCATAGTGTATCCGTAGCCCCCGTTCGCCTTTAAAGAAGCGTGGCTGGGAGCAATGGGGACATCTCACCTGGACATCAAGCGATGTGGCAGGTTGACTGGCACTATATCCGGTGTCGCTACAGCCGGCATTGAACTCGTAATAGATTAAACTCTTCATGTGAGGTTTGTAGGTCTCACATTAGTGCACTGAATTGGAGGATGCTACTACTTGTTCACTTATTAAAACTCTTTAAAACTTGAAGACTATTTATTGTTCTTGTTGATCGTAATATCTGGATTCACAAAACACAGTGATTCGAAGGCTCAAACTGCCCCATACTTATATGAATTTACATAGGGACAAGTAGCGGCGGTAGCGCCGTCTTGATGATTTTAATTTACCAACAAATTTTCATTATGTAAATTACGTTTACGATCGACTCTAGGTCCACCAATCAGAGGCTGGCAGTGGTGGCTCAAGTTTCGGACAGGTTTTGACAAGTTCAGACCTGCTCTGAACCTGACCTAGAGTCGCTCGCGATCATGACAAAGTTCCTAATAATCAATAGAATGTTGATACTAAAATGAACTTAAGACTACGCGCTTATTACAAACATTTATACATTAAATATAGGTTTCTTATTGTTCTACGAGCGGGCGTCCTGCACACTTCAAGTGATAGATAGATTAGTACTTAATAGATTAAAATCTTGCAAGTGATAAGCTTGTTTAGACTAAGAAAAAAGTTTGTAATAATTTACTAAGAACGACCTTTACATACAAAATTTCTTCTTCTAATTCGAGTCATAACATTAATTTTAGATCTCTGCAATTTTATAGATTCTAGTAAGTACCTACCTAATGATATTTATTTCTGTGAGTAACTACGTGTATACAAATAATTTTACATGTCAATAATATTTTTAAAACTAGATCAAGAGATGCGAGCACAAGGATGGATACGAAAACCAAACTCAAAATATTCCACCGACATTTCCAGCCACATAACTCTGTGTGGTATTCACGGTGATCGAAGGGCTCACAAGAGACTAGAAATAGCCGTCGATAGTGGACAGCTCGCCACGCCCTCGTTCTTCGTTAATACCGTACTAAAGGTCGCCAGCCAGACGGTTACGTAAAAACCCAATTATACACCTAATACTTTTCTGGATCACGGTTTTTATCGAATTACCGTGTTACGGTTTGCGTAAGTTACGATCAAGACTCAGTTTATCTAGCAACCACATAAATCGTGGACATCATACATTATTACATTTTATAAAACTTCCTCATCCAAGACAACATTAACATACATACTTTTCTTTACTATTCTTCCGCAAAAACATAACATAAATCTTGTTTTCGGTTTACCATCGCGCTGGAGTCATAAAAGAATACATTTACAACTAATGTTACATCCCTAATGTTCCAATGAGGTGTTCTAGTGTACCTAAATAATTTTGTAATACGAGAATGTTTTTGAAAAACAATAACCCAAATTAACCAGGAAACATCATGTCTGATTGTGCAACGGCGAATGTTTCGACATCCGGCGGCGGCTGAATGAACGGTGCCCGCGCAACGTGGCCGCCTGTTGCCAAACAACGCCACGCGGTGTCGCACGAGCCGCCCAAATCGTCGATACACCTTGCTTAACGCATGAAGCCAAGCTGACTCACTAGCTCACTAGATTTAGTTAAGCATGTATACAGTAGATATATTCGGCAGCACCTTGAGTGCACAAATGGAACGATTCGTTTGTATTAGTCGATCTTGTGCTATTTATTTCCTAATTTATTATTTTTTATTTTAGTGTTTATCCGTGGAAACTTGGATGGCCTTTAATTCCATATTGTAAGAACACTGTATAAGTTAGTTGTATTTATGTTTCCCGAATAGAATAAAATTATATTCTTGTTTACTTTTGCTACCTATATTTCATATACAATTGACCTGAAATATTCAATGGCATTTGTAGAGTTATGGTTGGAAACCGTCAAAGGACAATGCAATCCACTCGTGCCTGATATACCTACAATGAAAGGAAAATTATCTGCAACATAATTATCGAACATTTTTACATAGATTTACAGGTTTTACATGGATTCCGCTGCACGCTCTCCCTCGTAATACAGGATGTGGAATCTGTGGATCTGTTTGCTTCCAATTACTTTGCTATTAATAGAGTTAATAGCTGTCGAATTTAATCTTATATATAAAATTCTCGTGTCACAATGTTCGTTCCCGTACTCCTCCGAAACGGCTTGACCGATTCTCATGAAATTTTGTGAGCATATTGAGTAGGTCTGAGAATCGGCTAACATCTATTTTTCATACCGATATTACCATGGGATCGAGATTAACGCGGGTGAAACCGCGGGGCGCAGCTAGTTTTATATAAAGCTACGTTACTCTGAACATATTGGACACATGAATTTCGTGTTATCAGTGTTGTCTCCGAGCTCCATATGAAATAACATTGAATTTGCAAAACAATGCAACAAAAACAAGGGACGGTGCACTCAGGCGAGTAATTATGAATGACTAGCTGAGCCCCGCAGTTTCACCAGCATAAGTTTCGATCCCGTGGCAATATTGGGATAAAATGTATACTATGTGCTAATCCAGGTCATGGTCTACTCATGTGCCAAATTTCATCCAAATCCGTTCAGCCGTTTTAGCGGGAAAGCGTAACAAACAAATAAACAAACAAACTCACTTTCGCATTTATAATATTAGTAAAGATTAGGATGCATGGTACCGAGTGGTAGCTACATGGTTCTTGTCACACTTGCAACTCTTTATACATGGACCTATATCAGTAACCAAGAATAAAAAAGGAATAAATATACTGTAAAACTGCAAGACAACAATATTTCAATGATGGCGCCAAAATATTGTTCATGTCTTTCAAATTAGCATTAGTTGTTGACAGCAATGATGCGTTATTATTTATAGCATATGTTTTGAAAAGTGAATCGGTTAACAAGAATGATATCTAACAATGTTTCACTTTATGTAAATCATTTGTTTGTGAAAATAACTACATATGATGAAAGTTAATTTCGCACTAACTTTTTTAAAACTGCTAAAGAAGTGTAAGCTTTTTAAATATTTTTTATGTGTTGAATGTATCTTTTAATGGTGTTAAAGTATATCTATCAAGAGGGCAGTGATAAGTGTTGTAAATCTGGCAGTCGGCGCCGAGCTGCGCGAGCGCCGCTGACGACGTGAGCCACAGCCGCGCGCCGTCGCATCGTCCACTGGTACTTCATAGTGAGGCATAGTGTAGTGAGGCTGCCGACTATGGAGACAGCTTTAATCACACCAGTCATAAAATCTATAAAAACAACTTTATTGTGTTTGTAACTTTCACACTCACATTATGCAGAGTGACACACACACACACACATTTTCTGACGGTTTCTTTCTCTTCATAATTAGATGATGATGTACTGAAAGAAAATATTTGTCGGTTATCGTCGTTTCGTTTCATGGAAACAATAACAAGTTCGACATTTTATTGTTTTTGCATACAAACAACAAACAAACGGAAGTTTTCTGAAATCCTACATTACTACCGGTTTGACCGCCACAGTTTTTCTTTGAACATCAATGCTGAAAAATGAAAACAATTTACCTAATAATTGTTTTCATTTTTCAGCATTGATGTTCAAAGAAAAACTGTGTCGGTCTGTGACGGTAAAATTATTAATTGACTAATGTCAATGAATAATTTTAACTTGGAAAAATGGCGACGACATGTGTAGGATACAGATTGTAAAATGATAATTTGCTGGTGGGCTCCACAATATGTTAGCTGCGTACGCGCATAGTTGGCGCTGGGCCAGCTGCACTCGCTCCGCGCCGGATGCCGGCAGCCCTAAAGAATTCAAAACCGGTGCGTCGGTCGCGCACCGCTAACCAAACAAGCTCCCGCCGCGTTCCGGCTACTCATGCACAAGATCGCAGACATCTCACATCAAAATATTGAAAAGCTGCCTAAACAAAACTTTACTGCGTTACATTTTATAGCTACTTTATATACAAATTTTAGATGCCGAGTCATTTGTCAAACATTTTACAAGATTTTTTTGTTAAAAAAAATACTTCACTAACAAAAAGAACTTTTTACGAGTATTAAAATTTTCATTCTTTCGCTTTTCATCTGCTTTATCAACATAAGATGGGTGCTTACTTCAATGTATATCTTAGTTTTTTACTGATTTCATTGAAACTCTTTTGCATGCTTATGACAGTTTTATACTAGGTATAATGTTTAAATATTTCAACAATGTTTAGGTAAATATCTATGTGATCAGTATGTAAATAAAGGTCAGGTGCAGCTGTGTTAATTGAAATATTTTGTTTCACTAGCTGACTCATTTTCGTGTAGATTGGCATGCACATGCTTGTAACTGTTAGGTATACGTTTACAAGCTACATAATTTTCTATAGAAATTACGTACTTCATTCAACAATGTGCTTTAGTCATTGCCCATACATTACTAGGAATTGTCACTATTGAAATTACTCTCAGATAACTTCAACAGGTTGTTAACATTCTTTTTGCAAATCCAACGCTATTTTAAAACTATTATGCACTAGCTGAGAGCAGTGGTGGCCTAGTGGTAACGGCCGCGACCAACGAGTTGTAGGTCGTAAGTTCGAACCCAAACAGGCGCTTTACTTTGTGTAAATGATTTCATCACCACTGCTCTCAAAACGGTGAAGGAAAACATCGTGAGGAAACCGGCATGTCCTAGAACCACAAATTCGAAGGCATTTGACATCTACCAACCCGCCCTGGGCCCGCGTGGTGGATTACGGCCCACTCCCTCTCACAGAGAAGAGGCCTGTCCCAGCAGTGGGAACATTATAGGCTTATTATGTATTATGTAAGCACTAGCTGCGCCCCGCGGTTTCACCCGCATAAGTCTCGATTCCATGCGAATATTGGGAAAAAAAGTATAATATGTCCGAATCCAGGTCATGGTCTACCCATGTGCCAAATTTCATCCAAATCCGTTCAACTGTTTTAGCGTGAAAGCATAACAAACAAACAAACAAATAAATACCTATTAAAATGTAAAATATTAGTTAGGACTACACGAACACCAGTGAAGTATTCATGGAACATGACGTGATTACAAATACTGTACGATTCAATTAATGTCCAATTTAAAATGTACTTTGAGAAAATGAGGCGCAGATTTCAAATTGGCTAGAACGTATTTACTCGTTCGATGACGATGTGACATTCGCGGACGGATGTCCACTACTCTCTGCCAGAGCGCCGACAGCCGCACCTGACAGGGCAGCATGCATTATTATAACGACGAACATGCTCGATTTATAACTGCAATACATCTTTCAGTCATGTATGTGCATATGAACCTTGCAGGCAAAGGTTCTACATTGATGGACGAACGAGGTTGTTCCCACTGAAAGTACTATTGATTGATTGATTTACAGTTTCAGAATTATGCTACCGTGCTTGCTTTATGACAGTTATTAGTAGAAGTGGTTAATCTTCGAATGTACAGGATATGCAACTTTGTTGCTCTTTAGCTTTTAAGTATTTTGCAGTGTTAGTCAGCGTATCGGTTTTCGAAAACACCTAAATTTAACAGTCCTTTAACCAAGGATCTTTGTTGTTGCATTCGTTTATAACAGTTTGCAAATAAGCTCAAGGAAGTTGGTTTTACATTATGTACCATTTCAATAAAACGGCGAATAAAAAAACTGCGAAGAATTTTAGATGTCAATGACACTACGAGATGTTGTAGAACTTTTTAATTGACGCTGTTTGCCAGGCAGAGGCCGAGGAGAGGTGAAACCCATCTGTTGGTGTTGGTTTACAGATAATTAGCGCAGTGAGCGACAGCTGCCGGTAACTGTCCTCTCAAGATCACCCGACAATGCCGTCCAGTTCGAGATCCAGCGGAAAAATGTAAATGACTCATTAGTTACTAAATCATTACCTGTATTCTTTTAAATTTTCGGTAAAGTTTGCATATGTATTTTTTCGTAGACAGTCGTAGACAGCTTTTACCGAAGTTTTATATGCCTCAATCTAGGATTTGGTGAACCATAAACCAGCCGAAACGTTATTGCAACAGAGTTTATAATACAATTTCTACCTACCATCGAAACAGAATCCAAATTCGAACAATACATCAAATCCGAGCTGATCGATGTACCCTTAAATCTCGAGCGCCTGGCCTCAGACATTCCGACCCGTGTACGAATTTCTATCCCGATTCCAAATTCCCTAAATACATGTACACTGACGTGTAAATCCCTTATTGTTTACAAATACTATGTGTGTAGTACACGTTATCACGGCCCGTGTCAAGTCGCTCGGCCTTCCCCGAGGCCGCGCCTGACCTGGATTTCGCCACGCGGCGCCCGCGCATGACTCATTGTTTTGGTGCGCCTGCGTCGCTACCATCTCGCGTATTGTGTTACGCTTCACTATTATACGAGTCATAGTTTAGGGTTAGGCTATAAAAAAATAGAGCACGGAAAGAATTTTATTTTATTCGATCGTTATAATAAATTAGTATATTGAGCAGTTTTGATTTGTAGCGCACGAAGATATAAGTATTCAATTTTGTTACCAGTTTCTAGGTGAGCGCACACAGTTCGTTTTTCATTGTTATTTTAAGTTATACAAGCACATTATGTCTGCAATTTGATCTAATAAAATATGGATACCGTTCTCCGATATTTTTCTCTATTCTTCAAAACTTTTAGAAAAGCCAGTTAATGGTGCCTAATTAACACATTAATTATAAAGTTATCAGTTTACTCTGTCTATAATATATTTTGATGCTAATACTTTATCACGTTTCTTATGCATATGCATTGATAGAAACTGTGGAACATCTTCTTGATGAGGGCTCGCAATAAGCAGAAATTTACAAGTAACCTGTCTCTGGATTAGATTCCCAATGCTGCTGGGGAGTTTGTTGCGCCACTTCTTCTCCCCAGCTAAGGAAACAAGGAAGTGGTGAATGGAAGGACTATCTTATGTAATTTTGACGTTAAAAAGTGTTGATTCTCACCCTAGTTTGAATAAATGACTTTTGACTTTGAATGTAAACTTCCCTAAATTCAACAAAGCCTCTTAGTGGTATGACACAGAGGAGCAGAGGATGTCGACCTCACGTGGGAGCGCGATGTCTTAACATTAAAGTTTTCGAACAACCTCGTACTCTAATAATACTCACGTTTGGCTGACAAGTTACCACTTAGGAGTTCGTCTACTCCAACTAGCAGGTCATTACCCAGCTTAGTTCAGTAACATAGGCATAGACAACAAACCATAGACTAATGACAAGATAAAGCGGGATAAAAAGTTTATTATAGTGATTCTAAACTCGCTTTAAGTTTTCCACAAGCTTTTCAAATAATAGATTTAGATGAAAATTCTTTCAAGAAGAGAAAAAGTCTGACCCAGAAAAGTGTCGCCGACTTTTAGTATCAGTGGGTACTTTCCAACAATGTTTTGCCAAATGTTAGCAATTTGAATCACCGGGGATTTCTGTCTTAAAAGATTAAGAAATTCTTCCAGCTAATATATTTATTTCTAAGATGAGATGAATCTGTTAATCGCTTTAGATTTGTGGAATATTACTAGCGAAAATAAGCAAGTGTTTCATTCAGTTCATCTCATGTCACTACTATAGAATAAAGTCAACCATTTCATCAGTCAACAATGCATTTAGATGAAGTCTGGAAAAATTACTTTTAACGATAACATCGCCGTTTTTACTGTGTTTATTTATGTGTAATCCTAATCTATCAATCATTCAGATAGCAAATAACAAAATAACGAACGATTCAATGAACTTTGTTCGCTTTCTCCGCTAAGCTTTACCCCATAAGTGAGTAGCCTCATACCATCGTACATTTATAGAAATAAGCAGAGATCTATCAATCTGTAATAAAACATCCTTAGCTATAGTAAAACAAAATTCATTCGGGACAATATTCTTGTAGTCATCTTGAAGAAATATGATGAAAGAGGCCATATTAATTAAATTTAAATCGGTGCCTATAATACAGGGCAGGCTTCTGCGATTTTGCTTCGATATTACCATATTAGGTTCCATGGAGCAAACTTCCACAATGCATCAGAGGAAACGTGATCACCTCCAATATAATATAAATAATTACGTAATAGTAACAAAACTATTCACGTGTACGTTTACGTCCAAAGTATTTTTACGATCGTTTGCCAGCACCCTAATTGAACACAATCTCAATGTTTTGAAGTATATTGCTAATCCACTGCTACCTATGTTCGAAAAATGTGTATGTTCAACAACGTATATAACGCAATTAATGTTGTTGAACTGTCAAAATGTAGCAATGGGTTTCCAATACTAGTGCATTGATCGTGTGTTACGCAATCACCCCGCTCCGCCCGTACAAATGGGGTGTGAAACTACACAATTGCCCTGTTTGTTCACAAAAGTGACAACGTCGGCTTATTTATTTGTAGACATGACAAGTGTAGGTATAATTAAATAAGCTTTATGTACTTACATCTGTAGCAAATTAAATAGTGTTTGAAAATGTATGAATCACACATTCACGGGGTTAAGGAAG
Source organism: Atethmia centrago (assembly GCA_905333075.3). Lineage (NCBI taxonomy): Eukaryota > Metazoa > Arthropoda > Insecta > Lepidoptera > Noctuidae > Atethmia > Atethmia centrago. The sequence continues at coordinate 8,983,079 of HG995375.1, forward strand.
GCAGACCACCGTATGTAGGTATTTGTTGATTATTTTAGAGACAAAACTGAAATATCTCTAAGGCCTTTTCACAAAGAGTTCCAGTTACAGTTTAAATATTTTCTTGTAATACCTAATAGGTATCAGTTATATTATCGTATCAGTTCCAGAGGGATGTGCCGGGGTCACGGGAAAGTACGAAAGGACCGAGCCCCTGGCAACACAGGCAACAAAAGGAACACGGGTGGGTTTTAGTCAGCAAGAGTCTGACACACCCTCCCGCTCCACCCAGAGCGGGAGAAGTTATTTGATAATTTCCCAACCAAAAGAGGGATGTTGTCGCTAATGCTGCGTATGAGGTTCTACATGTCAATCATAGAGGGAAGGAAAAATATTTTGTAATATTACGCGTGGCGCGATTCCCCGTGGAGATTCTACCTTCACTCCTAGAATTCATAACAAAATCATTTATGCGGCGAAGGAGCTTCTTTTCTTCGATTGAGTTTTGTCTCGGTTCAATAACTTTGTGCAATCTTATATGGATCATTCGGAGTGACAAAACTTTTGTATACCTATTTAAAACTTACCTTCAATTGGATGAATTAAAGATGTGTGTTAACTCCATTGAATAACTCATAAGTGTAACGCCTAAAATGGCATTTTTTTGTTTCGAGAAAATTTTATTGTATCGTGTATTCCTTTCTCATGATGCTAGGCCATACAGTCAAAAGACAAACACCAAAATGTTTAATCTCTATTCCATATACTTAATAAGGTACACGATAAAGAACAAGCTTGTACATTTTGTTCAATATATCACCTTAAATTAAATGCTAGCATAAAAAAGGATAAATTAGAAGCTGGCAGTATTATCACAACGGTAATGTTTTCCCATTGATTGTCTTATCTGTTTAGTATATTCGTGTATTTATGTGTATTTATTTGGTCTTATATTTATTTATAATTAGGTATATGAATTACATTTAAAGTTTTTAATAGGTATATGTATGTATATATTTATTCCACAGTTTTCGTTATTGCACTTACCACTGTCTGTCTCTGCATCACCCAAAGGTTGACTGGTAGAAAATGCCTATTTTTTTTTTTAGAGGGTGGGAAATCATCAAATAACTTCTCCCGCTCTGGGCGGAGCGGGAGGGTGTGTCAGACTCTTACTGACTAAAACCCACCCGTATTCCTTCCTGTTGCCTGTGTTGCCAGGGGACTCGGTGACCCATAAGTACCTTCCCGCGACCCCGGCAGGCTTCGGCCCTAGTGGACCCCTACATTTGTGCTGACATCTCTTTGAGGCGCGCGTGGAATACGACGCGCCGTCGACCCGGGCCTGGTCCTTACCGGACGGTGAGCTGCCCATTGCTCACCGTCCGCAAGCCCGCGCCTACGGTGGCTGGAAATCCGCCCGAGATTCCCGACGCCCAGGGCGTCTCCTGCGGCGGCTAGGGGCGAGAGGGCGCGAAACGTGCGTTTCCCTCAACCGTCCCGCCTCCTCCTTCGCGAGCATTACTGCTTCGCAGAAGGAGGTAACGGCTGCCCATGCCCTCTCGCTCCGTACCATGGCCTGAACCAGGGCCGGACGCGAGAGGTCTCTGCCGCCGATGGATTAATTTGACAGGACTAAACTAAAATTTATCTTCTGTCCTTTTCTTAATGAAATAGAAAGAAAAAGATGCACTGAACTTAAATTTAATTTAGTTCATGAATCGGCACCAATAACATAATTTGTGATCTCCTCTAATAAGGTGGGGGCGCCCCAGCACGTGGTTCTAAGGCGACCTCTTAAATTCTAATATTCATACCATTTGTCATTCGTTGAACTATTCCCGGAAAGTTATGACCCGTGGAAACGTGTTGGTTGGCTGACGCGAAGTACGCCCTGCACGTGACACCGAAAGGCAGTTACACCATCGTAAAACAATCCTCTATTATAAATGATCCAACTCGTAAAATAATGATCGCATACATTTATTATAGACGTAAAGTTTGTTTGTTTTGCGGCTCGTGGTAAACCATAAATTCTTTATTTATTTACCAATATATTACATTCTTTACTTCCAAATGCAGGATATGACGTATTGCCTGATAGGTGTGACGACAAAGAGTGAATTTATTGGGCTTTACTTACGTACACACGATTTATTTGACCCACGTGCATCGTAACTACTGAGCCAAAATTGGTAATATAGTCAAAGTCAAAGTCAAAGTCAAATTATTTATTTCAAATAGGCACATAAAAGGCACTTATGAACGTCAAAAGTATAGAACAAATAATTTGTTGAATTTCCTGAATTCTAAAACCAAAAAAATCCTAACTAATATTATAAATGCGAAAGTGGGTTTGTTTGTTTGTTACGCTTTCACGCTAAAACGGCTGAACGGAATTGTATGAAATTTGGCACATGGGTAGACCATGACCTGAGTTAGGACGTATGATACATTTTGTTCCGATATTCCCACGGGATCGAGACTTATGCGTGTGAAACCGCGGGTCGCAGCTAGTGTTCCAATAAATAGGTTAACTATTATAGCTAAAAACGGTTGCTAAGAAACCGCCTACTAGTCCCGTCGTACCAATTCTTCTACTTCATCTGGCTCGTTCATCGAACATGGAATGGTCGAATTTCATTCATGAGAAAATAATATTAGGTATAATTTATTACCATTTGATGTCGTCCCACACGAAGGCGTGTACACCTCTCCCATTCATCAATTTTTCGTGTGATAGTTGGACGAAAGACTTGGAGAGCTAAGTAATAACAGCCGCACGGGGCGATCGATCAGGTTAAGCTGCGCTTGCCACGGTTGGTCCGTGGATGGGTCACCATATTTACATACCAAGACCCCTCCGTGCCTCGAAAAGCACGTTAAGCCGTTGGTCCCGGCTGTTATTTGTAGATCTTTGACAGTCGTTACGGGTCGTCAGGAGCTCGAAAGTCTGACAACCAGTCTTACCAAGGGGTATCGTGTTACCCAGTAACTGGGTTGTGGAGGTCATATAGGCAGTCGCTCCATGTAAAATACTGGTATTCAGCTGTATCCGGTAAGACTGGAAGGCTAGGCAGATGATGATGAGTTGTAAGAAAGACGTCCTAAATGACCTTAGTTTTTGCTCAATAAGCTGTGGTAGCCCGCGAAACTATTTTTTTCTTAGGTTGTTTGCAATTTTGCAGGTGAGTGTCAGGTTGTCATACTGATCAAAATAAGATTCGCGACCATTTATCAAATACTAGCTGAGCCCCGCGGTTTTACCCGCATAAGTCTCGATCCCTTGGAAATATCGGGACAAAACGTATTATATGTCCTAACACAGATCATGGTCTACCCATGTGCCAAATTACATCTAAATCCTGGATTTAGACGAAACGCTAAAGCGTGAAAGCGTAGGTAACTAACAAACAAACAAAAAACTCACTTTCGAATTTATTATATCCGGTAGGATAGGATGTATTTACATACTTAAATCATTAATACATCTCTTTAAGTTAGATATGTGGGCGTCGGGAATCCCGGGCGGATTTCCGGCCACCGTAGACGTTGGCTTGCGGACGGTGAGCAATGGGTAATTCACCGACCGGTAAGGACCAGGCCCAGGTCAACGGCGCGTTGTGTTCCACGCGCGCCTCAAAGAGATGTCGTCAGCACAATTGTAAGGGTCCACTTGGGCCGATGCCTGCCGGGGTCGCGGGAAGGTACTATAGGGTTACCGAGGGCCCTGGCAAGACAGGCAACGGAAAGAATACGGGTGGGTTTTAGTCAGTAAGAGTCTGACACACCCTCCCGCTCCGCCCAGAGCGGGAGAAGTTATTTGATAATTTCCAATCCAAAAAAAAAGTTAGATATGTTCCATATGAACTTTTCCATTAGAGAATTGTTCTTATGGAACAAATCTAACTAAGAGAGATGTATTTAATGATTCTGAGAGATACAACCTGACACTGTCCTGCAAATTGCAAAAAAACATAAGAAAATTTGAATTTCGCGGGCTACCACTGCGAATCCACCTTAACTGCTCTTTACAAAATATACGCCATGTTGTTTAAGACAAAAATAGACACAGTACCTGGGCGAAGAATAGTTACCTAAATAAAATAGTCGCCAAGGAGATCGTGCCAATTAGCTGGTTACATCACTCACAGCAATGTTTTATATCCCTGTAAGTATGTGTGTTTTTAGTGCAGACGAATTTATTCAGGCGATTCATTTAGAATAAATATTCGAGTATTTAAATAATCGTTAAAGGGATCCACTGCATTCCTAAAATTCCACGTGCGGAGATATATGTGAAGTCCTGAAAGCCGACGTTGATTAATTCAACATGATGAAAATACGAAAATGCACATAGAATAGTTTGGTTTTCATAAAGTATAACTAATTTCATGACAACCTGATTTAGGGTCTGCACGGTAAAAAAGGATGTCTTAAATTAAGACAATATCCTTTTGGTCAAGTCAAATATTGATTCATATATTATGGGGAAATCAATATATTCTTGAATGAAGTAAAATTTGATCTTAGTTTTATTGTCTTCTTCGAAGACATTGTACTTATACGAAGAATTATTAAGTTTAATTTTAAGAATATTATTTCTCTCTTAGAATATTTTCTTCAATTAAGATTATTATAGTCTTGAATCAAAAATATTTGCTTAAGTCAAGAATAAAAACCAAGTATTTATTATTCTTAATTTGAGTAAACAGGGTTTCTTGGACTGAGTACATTTACTTACGTTAAGAAAATATTTACTTGGATTGAAACAATTTTTCTGAGAATATTGATATTCTTTGCTGAAGAGATCCTTTTTTTCCGTGTGTCTGACAGGATCCTGCATAAAGAAGTTGAGACAGAAGTGAAGTCTTTTGTCTCACTTTACAAAGTCCAATTAAAATTAAAAGCGAAACTTCACAAACGTGATGAGTATCGATAACTTTCGCGACAAATCAAAAAAAAGATTTTTTAAAATCTTACATGACGTGTCGACAGCCAATGAACACACAAGAATTGTTCATTCTACGATTGGTAATCCTTAAGGTGATACGAGTATGTCAACAATAAATCATAGCGAACTGGGCGGGCATAAGAAAGTGAGAGAGTCAATTACTTCCACATACGGAAAAAGAGAGCGCAACAATGCGCTGGAACCAAAATAAAACAACGTAAGAGCGCCAAACCAAATAAAAATTGTTTAAAAATAAATTAAGCTATGCATCAAAAATATTTTCAGCCAGAGTTTCCAATTACCTAATACGGACATTTCGAATGCATTGTTGCAATGATATTACTTAGGATTTTAGAATTACAGAAAAATATATAAAAAAGATAGAGGTATTTTCGGAATTCAATTCTATCGAGGAAATTCAACCCAACTGCGGTTTCCTTCAGTCAGAGAATTAATCAAATAGTCAATAAACATATATCCAAAAATTAACTCCATACATGCTGTAATAGTGAAACAAATGGTTACGAAAAAGCCGCCAATTTATTTTGGTATCGCCTTAATCCTAAACAGTTTTACACAATTTAATTCAACGACGTTGTTGTAAAAACTCGTAACCACATCTAATTTAAGCTCACTCATTCTTTCCCATCCCTATTTAGAAGTTCCTAATTAAAATACATTGCCTATAATTCGTCTAAAACCGCCAATTACTTCCCTCAGCTTTTTCGTACGACAAAAGGAAAGCTTATTTACTTAATACCTTTATTAGTATGTCTTTCACAGAGGTGAATGAACACTGTGGGCCTGGCACAAACGCGCGAAGTTAACGTAACGTTAATTCGAACGTTTTTAAAATTGGAAATACTCGTTTCTCGCACTTGGTTTTAAGACACTGACAAGACCCAATTGACCAAAATAGACTTCTCTTAAGAAAAAAAATTGCCAAATCTGTATAGTTTGTGGTGGCTGAAAAAAATATATGCTAATTTTGAACATATTTCCCAGAACTTGGTTGTTACCAAAACACGTTTTGAAAAAAAATCGCGATGCAAACTAACGTTAAACTAACCTCTTACCTTGACTTCTATCTAATCCAAAATATCTGTATTAAATATCAACATACGTTACGTATTTAATTAAAAACAAGAACGTCTTATTTGAATGCAGAACTTGGTTGTTTTTTATTTTCGATGACTCAACTCTTTGAGTAAATTTATAATTGCTTCATAATTTGAAATAAATTACAAGCGTTGTGTCATCGCGCTTCTCTTTCTTTTCTATGCAATCTGACAGTGACCGTGGTTTAGGTGTTGTCAGCGTCTAAAGACTTTATTCATATCTATGGATGATATTAAACGCGCGTGTTGCCATAATGCTATACGATAGTTGTATGTTAGATTCAAAAATCGTTCGAGTTTACGTTACGTTTAAGTCGCGCGTTCGCCCCGCTGAATGATGGATGGCAGGATGTTGTATATTCATACTTATTAGGTGTACCTATACACAAGAAGTTATGGTTTGTACTCTTTACTTTATTGTTGTCAGCTTATTCTTTTTCCTCCTTTTAAGAATAGCTGTTCTATTCTAACAAATAACATTCAGTACTTATTTACATTATTCTTTTAACAAGATTATTCTTTCAACACATTTTCACATTCGATTAACTCTCCATGTAATTTGGGTGTCGCACTTAGACTTCGCGTACATTCGTACAAATACTCTCAAAAGATAGATATCGGTCAAATTAAGATAAAAGGTAATCACAGCATATTTTTTGTAATATTAGGTTTTGCGAAAAACGTTGTTTAAAGAGCAGGTGTCTCCGTTTACACAGACGCCGTGACAATAACTAAAGAGTATAATAATATGCAGTAAACAGTACCTATGACATTCAAAGATGGCGGAAATTAATAATTCCAATAATGGCTCGGAAGGGTAAAGTGGCACTAGTGACTTTTTATATTAAACCCTCTACCAGTGTACACATTGGACATCTAGAAGGGCGTCATGTCCTATTGAGCTCCATGCACTTCTATGCAAAGCAAGCAGCCATATTATAATTACGCGATGATTGACAAAATGTCTTTTGTTATTACTACTAATGTTAACGTCATATATAAAGGCAAATCAAAGAAAACAACTTATTGGGATGAAGAAATACCAAAAATGCGACCTAGAGATACGTCTAACATGACCTATGCGAGATGGTTTGTTGCGCTGCAACTGCATACCAACGCGATATCGCTTTATTTAATGCATCGTACACGGCCAAAGCTTACCACGACGCGTGTCCCTAGATATGTTGAGTGAAATCAAGCGACGTCGGGTGACGTCACATGACATGTCTGGCGACATCAAAAACGATAAAAAAGGTCGTGAGGCAATATATCTAGAGACGTTGGTCGACATTGCCCGACGTTTCAAGCGACTGGTGTCGTGGGACATTTGTCCAGTGAATACGAGGCTTTATCACTGACAATACTTGTCAGTGAGCTTAAAGGGACAACTTCGTGATGTCAGTTACAAATATGATCAATATTAATCTAAGGTATCTAATATATAAATATCTTTGCCTATACCTTATATCTTATTATATTTATGCAAGGTTCAAAGGCTTATGCAGAATTTTACACCTGTGAAGGTATTCAGACTTGGGAGACTGCGCATCCCATTACCTGTGTCTTTTATTTTGTACGCAGATGTACGTTGGAGATAACAAAGTGACACGCTGCCGAAACAGATTTAGACACATTTTATGAAAATATGTCTAAACGGAATCAACCCACGTTGTTTTTAGTATCTTGGTCGGCTTATTTCTACCTAATATGGGTTCAGCAGAAATAAATATTTATTTGGTAGTTAAATAAAGCATTTATATTATATTATTATATCCTAATCTTAGATAAACTTCGTCGAATGATTGAGTAGCCGGTTGCTTGTCGTCGCAATCACACATACTAACAGCAACTCTAACCTCTGGCATTATATAGACTCGATGGGACTCGGGCCACGGTATTCCTTTCGGACTTTTCCCCTGCCGGGGGGCAGGAATCGCCCCTAGCGAACCCCTACACTTGTGCTGACATCTCTTTGAACCGCGCGTGGAACACAACGCGACCTCGACCCGGGCCTGGTCCTTATCGGACGGCGAGCAACACATTGCTCACCGTCCGCAAGCCCGCACCTGCGGTGGCCGGGAATCGGCCTGGGATTCCCGACGGCCGGGGCGTGGAGGCTAGGGGCGTGAGGGCGCGAATTTTGCCTCGCCCTCACACGTCCCGCCTTTCGCGAGCATTACTGCTTCGCAAAAGGAGGTGACGGCTTCCCATGCACTATCGCTCCGTACCATGGCCTGGACCAGGGCCGGACGCGAGAGATCTCCGCCACCGATCGCCTCCACGAGGACATGGTGGTGCTCTGCCCAAGCAGGGCAGACCGCCACCGTATGCTCCACCGTGTCCTCCGGGCAATCCACACAGTGGTGACACCTGGGCGTTTCCTCCCGCCTTATCCGACACAAGAACCTCCCGAAGCAGCCGTGTCCGGTGAGGACCTGCGTCAGGCGGAAGGTGAGGAAGCCGTGGCGCCTCTCTAGCTACTCCTCAAAGAGGGGACTTACCGCTGCAATTATGGCGTGCCCAGCACTGGGTTGCGACAATTGCACTCTCCATGTCACCATGAGATCCCGCCGGAGCTCTGTCCGCTGTGATCTCTGCACACCTGGATCACGCACAATACACATGTTCTATACTTCACCACAAACCTAATAAAAGTAGTAGGTAAACAAACGAATTCACAATTATTTACAATGAAACATCAAGACAAGACAGAGTAGTGGTTTGAAGCTGACATCAATACATAGATTTTAATGTTGCCATGAAAACTAGTCTCCAAAAAACGTATACATAGTGGACTAATTTAACTGTCATTCATTAACAATAAGCTAATGCATATTTATTCATATAAAAGACGCTGCAAATACAAATAGACACTGGCTCCAAAGCTTAGGATAATAATCTTGTGTTTCAAGGGACGGGAGTCTGCTTCTCCAAAATGTCTTAAATTTGATGGAACAGAACCGTGTTATCACAGCAATAATTGACATCTTGTCCTGTAACTCCTCTCAAAGAAAAGAAGAAGTCCTCTAAAAGTCTTTTATTTGTTTAAACGATAAAACCACCAAAATCCTGTTGAATAATATAATTATAGAATTAGAAATACCATATTTTGGTGAGTATGGTAACTCCATAGCTACCTCACCCTCCCAGGTTCTGCGTTTAGATATAGCAAATAATTGCGTTTTGATAGTCAGTTTTTTTTTTTTAATCTTTGGGCAGCTTAACGAATAATAAAAAAAAGCTAATGTATACAAAGTCAAGCCCTGTAACTGTTTCATATGATGTACATACTTTGCCAAACTGCCATTCTTCTTTCCGCCACGCGTGCTTGTGCCAACCAAACGCAACTACTCGTCAATAGCCACAATGTTTACTGTTTCCGACTACTTCTTTACGTCGCAATAAATGACACGAAAACGTGCCGCAGGTCAACAGTACAAAGGAAACTTTTTAATTGTGAAGTGCTCTTTTGAAAATTGACAGTGACGAGCTCGGGGAATTGTTACTGGGAATTCGTTACTACATTGTGTGCGGCTTAGTTTTGACTATAAATATTGAGCAAATTCTGTTGTTATTATGTAAAATTAGGATAGTTTCTGTTGATAAAAAACATTGGCAGTCATGGGGACTGCCGTCAGAACTGAAAACTTATTGCTCAACGCGCCTATAGTAATTTAACTTCACTTACTGCTACTACAGCATGTCGGTGACCTGCCGGGGTCGCGGGAAGGTAAAAAAGGGTTACCGAGGCCCCTGGCAAAACAGGCCTTCCATTGTGGTGTGTCAGACTCTTACTGACTAAAACCCACCCGTAATCCTTATTACGGGTGGGTTTTAGTCAGTAAGAGTCTGACACACCCTCCCGCTCCGCCCAGAGCGGGAGAAATTATTTGATGATTTCCCATCCAAAACAAAAAAGAAAAGCTTGTCGGTGAAGCGAACCCGCATAAATTTTCCCCTACCAAAAATCGCCACTTCAAAACACGTTTCTTGTATGGAAAGAAAAGTTTTTTTCGGATTTACTACAGTTTTTAAAAAATGGTGTGGTGTTAAATATTACACGGTTGTACGGAAGCCTTCGTGTGCGAGTCTGACTCACACTAGGCCGCTCATTGAAGCGCAACGGAAGCTGGACATGGTCACACTGAATGTCTCATCTCATGATGTATGTACCTAGCCACTTAAGTAGCATAAGCACTTTATTTACATTTTACCAAAGGTCTATCATGCATGCGTCTCATTTATTTATCAGTCTTTTTAATGTTTTGTTATCAATTATATTTAAAATCACCCTATTTATGTACATATTCGTTATTATTTTTATCTGACACGAATTTATTTTATCTAAGTATACGCACACACACGTTGCAGTATAAAACTGATTTACATCCGTCAGAGTTCATGACGCTGGTTTTCAGCTGGACCTGAAGTGTGAGGTCACTTCAGGTCCAGCTGAAAACCAGCGCCATGAACTAGTTGTCTAGCATTTTTGCTGAACTGGGGTCTTTTTGGCGCAGCCGCGAGGCACACTTTCCTGCTAATATTTTACTTTACACTTTTTATTTGATTTTTATACATTTTTTTTATCTGCTGTATACTATTTTGTATCCCTTTTAGTCTGTACTAAATAAATGTATTTTCTTACTTTCCTTCTTTATTTTTTATTATTCAAGCTTTAGCCCGCGGCTTCGCATGTAATAACGGGATAAAAGTATCCTGTCCTAACCCATGTCACGGTCCACTTGTGTCTTAGTGCCTTTCAGCCGTTAAGGGGTGAATTTTAAATTCTCATTTCACATTTATAATTTTACTAGATTTTGCCCGCGGCTTCACTCGCGTGGATGTCGGAAAATGTTCCACGGGCACGTACTCATAGGGTTAACACATGGGATCCCAGCAGGGATTAAAAGTAGTAAATCCTATGTGTTAATCCACAAAAAAATGATGTTTGGTAACGAATAGACTAAGCGTGGGGCTGTTCGCTCACACCGCGGCATTTTTCTTATTTCTAGCATTTTTATACCGTCGTAACTTCTAAACGAAAGGTCCGATTCGAATAATTTAAAGCGGAATTTACATTAGATAATTAAGCTTGATTATGAAACCATTTAGTTGGATGAGAATTAATATCGTGATACGAAAGTCATCGTCTTTCGATTCTACATGTGTTTTGATTGACTAATTTGAACAAAAAGCGGTTATTGTGACTTAACTATAATAGTTAGACATATTGTTATAGCCTCGTGGACTTTTTTGTGGGTAGTGAAGTACTTACTATAAACATGTAGTACATTAGTTTATGTGTCATCATAAAGAGAAGTTTTTAATACCTTGGGTTACATTATTGTAATTTTCGTTGGGATCTCCAATTAAAAAAATAAAACACAGTCCAATTTACTCGCTGCTAAAGTAGCTTTCCATAGGTGAAATAAAGTTTAAAATCGGTGATGTATTTGATGAGTTTTACAAATACAAATAAACATACAAAAAAAAACAGTCTGCCGCTACACGTCAGGTGACGCAGTTAGAAAGAAAGAAAGAAAGAAAAAGTATTTATTGGGATTCGCACAGGATCACACATAAAACTAAAAAAAACTCATACAAACATAAAAAAACAAAAACAAAGTAAAATTAAAATAAAAACAAAAAGTGCTGTACGAGGCCAAAAGGCTCGTATCTCAGCATAATGCTGCAGTACTTAAGAAATAAGTGTCGCAACGCTGGTATTCTGATAGGGTTAGCATGTCGGCGTTAGTTTTTAAACCTACTAAAAATCGCTCAACGCTACTAAACAAGTTTTCAGTTTGAAAAAAAAAACATAACTGAATTAGTTAATGGAGAAAGAAGGGTTTGTGTCAAAATAAATAAGATTTTGCTTTGGGTATAAAAGCTTCATATCCAGACTAAAATAAAGTTGATCATGGATCAAATAATATAGGGGCTTTTCGAGTATAGGTTAACCTTTTACTTATCTACATATTTAGATGAAAATTTAACTAACAGTTAAACTCAACAAACCATCTAAATGGCTGAGTGTGGGAAAATACCATGAAAATCGTTATGCAAATGGTTTTGCTTACTCGTGCGGTATTTGTTCGTACCAGCTGTCACTATAAGCGAAAGAAATAGCACTGTGAGTCAATTTAAGTACAAGCCGCGTAGGTGTTTGCTAACCTTTGAAGCAAAGGTTGCAAAACAATCAGCCTTAGTACCTAGGTACAGTCAGCGTCAATAATATCGGGACGAACAGACTGTTCAAAATGATCTAAACTACTATGAAAATTAAATATTAACTCAATGACACAAGAACTGTTTCAAAATGAAGAAAGTACACGACAACTGTCATTCTGACAAGAATTTTATCAAATCGAGATAAAGTTTAATTTTCTTAGTTGTTGAGATCATTTTGAACAGTCGGTTCGTCCCGATATTTTTGACGCTGACTGTACCGGGAAGTTAGATTAAACGACTAGAAATATAAACCGTATCTTGTGAAAGTTATTCAATGAATATTCTTGAAAGAATTAATTCATGAAGAAACTTTTAAGCCGCACGTAATAGGGGGCCTATTCCTATCAACCCGGCACAAATCCAGAGTCCGGGCTGCCAATGCGAAATTCCTGGTGGAGGATCCCAACGACACTTTTCCTACTCGGGAAACAATCCCTCATGCTCTGCAGTAACGCTTGCAGCCACTAGACCAACGAGGAAATTACTTACAAAAAACGACATAGCAACTGGTGTTATCTAATATTTTCGTACTTATCACATTACAATTTAATAATGCGTTCAGGGCGCTGTTGCGGCTTCCACGTTTCTGTAGCGCATCAGCAATGTTTGCTGATGCACGCACAGCTGGTTTTGCAGCTTTATGGCGCAAAAAGACCGCGTCATTCATTAGTCGGTTGCGTGGAAGTCGCCACAGCATCTTGAATGCCATTGCTGCTAGGCACGATGGTCCCCTTTTTTTTTTTTTTTGAGTGTGGGAAATCATCAAATATCTTCTCCCGCTCTGGTGTAAAGGTACTTTTACACTAAGCAATTACAAAATGTATATTTTGTAAAAGGCAATGTTATTTTTTATATCTTAAAGATATAAAAAACTAACATTGCCTTTTGTAATTGTAAAAAAACATACATTTTCGTCGAACTTTTTTTATTTTTTTTGGGTCTGAAATCATCAAATAACTTCTCCCGCTCTGGGCGGAGCGGGAGGGTGTGTCAGACTCTTACTGACTAAAACCCACCCGTATTCCTTCCTGTTGCCTGTGTTGCGGGGGCCTCGGTGACCCATAAGTACCTTCCCGCGACCCCGGCCGGACGATTGTCCCCTGACATGGATGTTAGTGCAGCGGACCAAGTCCCTGCTTACTATTTTGTATTAATTTATGTCTCATTTTTGTCAGTTTATAGATCAAAATTATCTGAATAAATAAATTTTATTATTATTACAGTGCAAAAAAAGGTTATTGACCAACCCTTCGGTAAATATGTACCATACGAGAGAGCTCCGAGTCCGTCTGCAGAATACAAAAGAAGTAGAGCGGAATCATCAGCCGTAGGAGCCGGTAACCGGTATTCTAAGGTGAGGTGTTTGACCGCGCACTTACGAGTCGCGGCATTCCGTCTGGCGCCCAACAAATTAAGACGAGGAGATTAAGTTGTCGCGTTACACGGATGTGTATATAAATGGAGCACTTATATACTTTTGCCTCTCATAGAAATATCTAACTCGCATCGACTTTCAATTTTTATCAAAATTGAGTCAGTGATTTCATTTGATGTCTATATACCCATATGAGTTTCTGGAAGAATCTTTCGTGATAAACTGAAAACAATCTTATACCCGACTTAGCCAAGAAAGTTTCCATAGTGGGGTGATTTTTTTTCGTGGATTGTGACTGTATTTTACTTGGTCTGTAACATACTCTTTTGGGTGGGAATTCATCATACAACTTCTCCCGCTCTGGGCGGAGCGGGAGGATGTGTCAGACTCTTACTGACTAAAACCCACCCGTATTCCTTCCGTTTTGCCTGTGCCAGGGGCCTCGGTAACACTTTAGTACCTTTCCTGCGACCCCGTCAGGCATCGGCCATAGTGGACCCCTTTTTTTTTTTCTTTTTTTTTTGGGTGGGAATTCATCATACAACTTCTCCCGCTCTGGGCGGAGCGGGAGGATGTGTCAGACTCTTACTGACTATAAAACCCACCCGTATTCCTTCCGTTTTGCCTGTGTCAGGAGCCTCGGTAACCCTTTAGTACCTTCCCGCGACCCCGTCAGGCATCGGCCATAGTGGACCCCTACGCTTGTGCTGACGACATCTCTTTGAGGCGCGCGTGGAATACCTACAACGCGCCGTCGACCTGGGCCTGGTCCTCATACTTAGTATCTGTATCGTACCTACCTCGGTAACGGAGTAATACGTAATGACAGGTGGAGGTATCCACCTGTCATTACGTATTACTCCGTTTCTTTCTTACTCCGTGTCACGTAGGAATCCGGCAACACACCGGAGGAACGACCCGTGGTCGGCGCGGCGCGGCACGGCGGGCGCTGATGGTCACGCAATCGACGCTTGAACGTGTTTCAACGCATCTCTCGCTGAAATAAACGATTTCCATGATGTGTGCGCCATAAAATCGAATGAATGTGACGATTTTTCCGTCCATAACGTGTTTTTCCTAACATAAAGATTTTTAGTACGCACACATTTTTATTTTCATGAAGTGAAAATGAAATGAAACAGAATGTGAGTGACAATTATGTCTATGTCTCGAATCGTATACCTCAATTAAAAAATATTGTTACCGATTACGCACGCAAAAAACCTGCATAGTAGGGTAGAAATTAATTAATTGACTTTTTTTTACTCAATAACTTCATTAAAAGACTTCCTTTCTCTATTAAAGTATCTACGCGATCTATGCAAATAGTCCCATATGTAGGTACATAAGCAAAAGTCATGCATGCCAAATTATACAAGTATTGAAATATGTATTTAAGGCGCTGACAAGACCCAATTGAATAAAATAGGCTTCTCTTAAGAAAAAAAATTGCCAAATCTGTGTAGTTTTTGGTAGCGGAAAAAACACATACACACATATTTCCCAGAACTTGGTTGTTACCAAATCACGTTTTGAAAAAAAATCTCGATACAAACTAACGTTAAACTAACCTCTTACCTTGAGTTCTAATCCAAAATATCTGCATTAAATATCAACATACGTTACTTATTTAATTAATAACAAGAACGTCTTATTTTAATGTAGAACTTGGTTATTTTGTATTTTCGATTACTCAACTCAATTTTGAGTAAATAGATAATTGCATCATATTTTGCAATAAATTACAAGCGTTGTGTTACCGCGCGTCCCTTTCTTTTTTATGCAATTTGACAGTGACCGCGGTTTAGGTGTTGTCAGCGTCTTAACAATATTCTCCGATTTCAATAGTGTGAGTCTACTTTGTCTGCATTAGAATCATTTAAAGTTACACCCACTCAATAACTTTCGAGACGAACAGTTTGTTCTATAATTACCTAAATAAAAATAGTGACATAAAGCATTTCAGACTTATAGTACCTACCATAAGTGCGAAACTATCATTTTGCCGTCTGAAATTCTGATATCAAGCTATTAAGGGTCCCTGCAGACAGGTGCGATGCAACAGCGCGACGCGACACTAGTAGCACAATTTCTATGAAAACTTCATGAAAAGTGTCGCGCTGCCTGTCACCCCGCGATATCGCGCCAGTTTGCACGAGCCTTAAATACCCACTTGATCCACGCGCGCCTCAAAGAGATGTCACTAGGGCCGATGCCTGCCGGGGTCGCGGGAAGGTACTAAAGGGTTACCGAGGCCCCTGGCAACACAGGCAACAGGAAGGAATACGGGTGGGTTTTAGTCAGTAAGAGTCTGACACACCCTGCCGCTCCGCCCAGAGCGGGACAAGTTATTTGATGATTTCCCACCCAAAAAAAAAAGTATCACTAGCAATGAATTGACATTAATCAAATAGATAGCTAATTATTCAAAGAAATAGCTAATCTCATTAAAATACCTAGCTGACAAATTACCCACAAGTAAGTATTTGTAAGCAGTGTTAATGTAATTGAAATGTAAATACAAATACCTGGAAAAGTATTTGTTCACAGCGACACATAATTATGTCGGGGTGATTCAGACATTCGGTTCAAAACCGTGGGCGACGAATAATCCGTTTTATTTTTACAACTTGACTTCTGATTCAATAAAAAGGCTAATATTAGCATCTTTACGTGTTTTTCTTGTTTTTATTTTATAACATATTTTCAAAATTTTAAGCCCTTTTTGTTCAAGAAATATTCGTTCACTGCTTAAATTACAGACGCGTACAAAATTCTTTAATGCATACGAGGGCGGCACTGAAAATTTCTGGAATCAAAGAAGTGACACAACATTACTATTTAAAAATGTATTTATTGCTTTTCGAAGTATTCTCCGCGTAATTTGACACATTTTTCCATACGATGGAACCAATCATTGAAGCAACCATTCCATTAGGAAGTTGGGGTCTCCAAAATGGCCGTTTTGTATGCGTCCACAGCTTCTTCAGGTGATGAAAATCTCTGTCCACGCAATTTAATCTTTATTTTAGGGAAAGTATAGAAATCATTAGGGCTTAGGTCGGGGCTGTACGGCGGATGGTCTAATAATTATATGTTTTCTTGCTCTAAAAACTCTTTTGTTCTGTGCGCGGTATGAGAACTCGCATTGTCGTGATGGAGGATGATGCGGCGGTTGCAGTTCTCTTTACGGAGTTCAGAAACGACCTGTGGCAAACAAATGCTAGCATACCATTCTGCATTAACCGTTCTTTGTCCCTCAAGAGGAATAGTCGTAACATGGCCGGTTTTGGAGACAAACGTGGCCACCATTTTTTTTGCAACACTCCGTGAACGAACAATTTTTGTTGGCTTTAACTCATTTTCGAACACCCAAACTCGTGACTGGTTTTTTGTTTCGGGTTCGTACGCGTATATCCAGGATTCGTCCCCTGATACGATGTTGTATACAGTATTTGAGGATCCTGCGTGGAATCTTTTGAGAGTTCTGACGCACCAAGTAACGCGAGCCGCTTTTTGCTCTTCACAGAGAGCGAATGCGGTATCCATCGGGAAAACAACTTTTTTACACCTAATTGTTCATGCAAGATTATTTGTATTTGACTCATGCCAATGTCTAAAGTTGCTTGAATTTCGCGGTATGTCACATGTCGATCTTCCTCAATCAGCTTACGCACAGCATCAACGTTTTCTTGGGTGACTGCAGTTTTTGGAGGACCTTGACGGGGATCATCACTGAGCTTGACACGTCCACGTTGAAATTCAGCAAACCAGCGATAAATTGTGGTTTTGGATGGGGCTTCATCACCAAATGCAGAAATCATCCGGTCAACACACTGTTTTTGTGTTAAACCACTTCGAAAGTCATAATAAATCATCGCTCTTGAATTTTCTCGAGTCAATTCCATTTTCTCAACGACTAAACAAGTTTGACAAAACCTTGTGACAAGACCGAGAATCTTTTTTTAAATAAATATTCGAAACATTCGATTTTTAAAACCAAGGAGTTTTCAATTAAAAAGATTTTAATATGACAGGAACAGTGGAAATATTCCATTCCCGATACTTTTAGTGCAGCCCTCGTATTTGATAATGTAATGCCAAATGTCACAATAAAACAATGTGATGTCAAACATTTTCACATACGTCAAGTATCATTTTACATACTGAAACTACATTCAGAAGCCAAAGGAAAAAGTACATTGTACCTACCTATATAAGTTGTGGTATATCAACATAAACAAGAGCTTTCGATGCGCAATAACATAAACTGACCTTAATAATATTATTGCAAACAAGATCATTATCGGTCGGCAGTTTATCAAAGTTATTACAGTACTGCTTGCTTAGGGATAAGACTCTTTTGCTTTTGCTTTATTATCAGTTGATGTTTCATGTTAAATCCAAACAACCCACAACAATATACTTAGTACCTAAAACTATGTTGATTTAATTTTAGCCCTTTAACGAGCCCGAGGAATACCATTAGCAGTGTACCAAGCCGCAGCAAACCATTCCTTGATGGCACATACTTGTACAGATTCTCGTAATAGAATCACGAACAATTTATTTCGTAAATAGTCAGGTTTGGAATTGACCCAAAAATGTGACACGTACTGTGCAAATTGCACATGAAGCTCTTGTACTGATGTCGCAGGTACTTAAAATAACTGTCTTTGAGCTAAAAGCCCGACCTATTAGGAAAACTCACGCAAATAGATAAACTTTAGCGTTCCATCACTTCGTTAGTTGATTGAGTATTTATTTTCAGACGTGTTAATTTTCTATTTAAATAATATTTACATAATATCAATCAAACAACTCAGCCTATAACAGTCCACTGCTGGACATAGGCCTCTCCCAAGCTGCGCCACAACACCCTGTCTTCCGCATCCAGTCTGTCCCAGCCGCCTTTTTAAGGTCGTCGGTCCATCTAGCTGGGGGGCGTCCCACACTACGCTTGCCGATACGCGGTCTCCACTCCAGGACTCGTCTGCTCCACCGGCCATCGGTCCTTCGACACACATGGCCAGCCCACTGCCACTTCAGCTTGCTGACTCTGCAGGCTATGTCGTTAACTCCGGTTCTCTTCCGGATAACTTCATTTCTGATCTTATCCTTCAAAGAAACTCCATAATATATAAGCTATAAAATAATATGTATATATAAAAAACCGGCCCAGTGCGTGTCGGACCACGCACAATGAAGGGTCCCGTAGTTGGGAATGTTGGGATGAATTTATCCCAAAAACAAACTCAACATTGTAGTTGAAAAACATGTTCTCCCATACAGTGATATAATCACGGTCAATTCTCCAACTGCAAATTTAAATTGGTCGATTATTACTCGTTAACTTGTAAAGCCTGCGTAGCTGTGATAGTATTCATTTAATTTCATTATATGTACTACTGCCATGATTTTTTTCACATCTCCATAAACAACCATTTAGCTGGCAGGAGGTGACACTTGACTCTAACAAAAATTAGCACTTTAAAGCTTAACATTACGCAAACGGATTCTATTAATCGAAAAATGGTGTTCACAGACCCGCAATATTTGAACGGCCTATCCAACGATATAGGATAATGAGAAAAAAATATATCATCCCCATATTACGTGCAAAAACGGTACCCAAAAAAAAATTTTTCAGTGTTTTGCGGGGACAGAGAGACAGACAGACGGACATGGCGAAACTATAAGGGTTCCTTGTTTACTACGGAACCCTAAATAAGGAGGTGAAAGAATCTCTGGGCAAAAGAAAATTATCCGCATCGCTGTCGATGTATTTTATTAAGAAATAAATGACTTATGTCAATAGAAAAAGTGTCCAAAAGTATAATTAGCCTTTCCTATAAGCTTGAAACCCAAAACAAGTCCGTCGTACCTGTTAGCCAATCATTTTATTGTGCAATCTTTTTATAAAGAGAAATAACGAACTTACTACATATTTTAATTTTATACACTTCGGTAACTATTGAGGCTCGTACAGACAGGCGTGACTTGTCGCACGACGCTACACCAGTAGAAAACACTTTATAAAAACTTCATGCAAATTGTTCTATCGGTGTTGCGCCGCGTGCCAAGTCGCGCCAGTCTGCTGGAGCATTAAAATAACTATATTTTTTAAATAATTTATAAGTTCTGGAAAGTTTATGTATTATAATCCTAAATGCCTAGCACTTCAGCTCAGCAAATACTTATTTCAAACGCTTACAACTAACACATGCATGGGGAAAATAACTATGGCAGTATATCACGACTAATGGGCATCAAAATGACTGTAGACACAATAACTGCAAATAGATCGCCCTTGAGCAAAGTACTGCGATTTAACGCGAACAGCAAAATATTCTGTTATGACGTGTTTAAGTTAGGAATGAGGAAATCAATGACGCACTCGACACCGTTTTGTCTATATTATGAGTTTCGCAATCATATTGATAAGTTTCATATAGGCTTAGTAGGTACAGTGCGTTTACCAAACCGTCTTACTAGCTGCAATCCAGGCAACATACCCGCGATAATCAATACTATCAATCAATCAATCAATTCAGCCTATAACAGTCCACTGCTGGACGTAGGCTTCTCCTAGGCCACAACACCCTGTCCTCCGCCTTCCGAATCAAGTCAATCCCAGCCACCTTTTTAAAGGCGTCGGTCCATCTAGCTGGAGTCGCCCCACAGTACGCTTGTCGATATCAATACTATTGACATACCATAATCCTCTTCAGGGCCTCAAGTCTGCTATTACAATAGTGTCAGAATGGTCTATCATTGATTTTATAATTGTTGATTTTGACAAGTTTGGTAATCTACTAATATAATACAACAATATGGTCATGCAGCAAAAACATGCAGAGAGTTGAAATCTACGTGTGGCCACTGCGGTGAAGAAGGACACTCGATGTCAGAGTGCGCAAAGAAAGTTGACACACCGAAATGTGCATCTTGCTCACGCTTTAAAAAGCCCAATAACCACAGAACGGGAGATGCTGAGTGTCCTGCTAGGAAAATTGCGGAAAACAGGTACATCAACTCTATCGACTACGAGGGCGCCTAGAGCGTCATACTCAAGGCCAGACTTCCGTATTTAATCCCTGCTGCTGAATCAACAAAACACTGCACTGGCCTACAAACCCTCGATTTTGTTGATGTCTCAGTATATTAGTCGCACGCAGCAAAAATTCAATATACACATAGCCTTGAACGTGATGTGTTGTGCAACATTGACTTAACAATTCTGCTGACGCAAAATTATATCATGTGTTTAACTAGATTTTAAGTGCAAGAAACTATTTTACGCAAACTAAGAACTTACGTTTATAACCCTTTTTGTTGTTTTTATGTTTAAGGTAAATAGTAGTTTGTTAAGTAAACTAAGTATAAAATATTGAATTAATTACATTTTGTCACTATTTCAAGACTTGTTATGTTAAATATTGTTAAGAATTGTATCGTCCTACACTTACCATAAAGTAAGAGCTCATGCCGCCTGTGATACAGGTTTATCCTAGTACAGGCATCTAACATCATAATACCTTTGTTAATTATTTTGAATATTTTGTGTTAATATTTTACCAATTGTAATACTGAATAAATATTTATTATTATTTATTATTTTATTTATTAATGGCGTCATTAATGAGGATCGGAACAGACCATTCTGACACTATTGTAATAGCAGACTTGAGGCCCATGTCTAACACATCATCACCATCATCATTTCAGCCGAAAGACGTCCACTGCTGGACATAGGCCTCCCCCAAGCACCGCCACTTCAAAAAATAAAATATCTTCCCTATTTTACGTAAACAGCATTGTTGTGTTTCGGCAGTTACAGGTAAGATAGCTAGTTCCTCTGTGGTTGAGGATTCCGTGTGCAGCTTGCTTCCACCGTCGGCCTGATCATCACTTACCATCAGGTGAGATGAAGGCCAAGAGCTTCCCGTTGTGGTTAAAAAAAAACTACCTTCACTTTAGTTCATCCGGCGTATGACGAGCTGAAATTTCTGTCAGTATCATTTTTTTTTTTCACATCTGTAGTAAAGGTAATAGATACATGCACATCAATACAAATTTAAAATACAATAAATTTCAATAAATGTCAAATAGATTAAGTTACATGTCATATTAATGTTAATATCAAACAAAATTCAAGATCGTCAATAAAGGTGAGGTAATGAATAATTTTCTGATGCAATAATTATAGAATTGACGTCCAAATATTCCTTTAGTGAGTAATACCATTTATTTATAATCGCGTAATTTTCTGTAGTAACTTTTAGCAGCTTTTTTGTATAATGAGGTGTTAGATTTGACAAACACATTTGTTTCGTGTATGTACAACGATGGCAAGGTCAGAATTGCTTTTAAGGCTACACATTATTCACTTAATAGT
The DNA here is from genome assembly GCA_905333075.3 of Atethmia centrago. Classification (NCBI taxonomy): domain Eukaryota; kingdom Metazoa; phylum Arthropoda; class Insecta; order Lepidoptera; family Noctuidae; genus Atethmia; species Atethmia centrago. The sequence goes on from HG995375.1 coordinate 9,005,134, forward strand.
ATTTTCTCCATGATCGCATCTTCGTCATTATTATTTTGAAGGCAAATACCAATAAGGATGAAAATACGGATGTCAAATAGTAGTAGAAAAAGCATTTCGTGAAAGTGCTATCGGTGACCTACTTAACTCTAAGTGAAGCCAAAATGCTCCTTACTAGAGGTGAGACGTATATTATTTAATGGAATAGGTTTTTGGCGGGTCGCGTAAAGAACTATTCCATGCTCACCACATAAACGCGTCTTCAGTTTTTAACCTCTTGACCGCCACAGTCATGTATAGATGACAGACCAAAATGTGCCCAGCACGCCACGGTCGACTACATGACTGGTTTCATGGAATAATTCGTAGCTTGGCGCCGAGGGCACGTTTAAGCTTTTTTTGACGTGGCGGTTAATAGGTTAAGCGTATGGCGTTTGACACATAGGTACCTTGTAGTTGCGAGCCACGAACTCGGTCAATTCCGGTGTCATTCGGAGACGTTCGGTTCGGGATTCGATGTTTACGAGTCGATTTAAATGTTTTGCGTTTCTAAACCTAATATCGTCCTTATTATAGTCCATATTCATAGAATCACTATTACTTTGGTAAGCAGCGTGCATTATTATTTGTTTAAGTTATGTAAGTACTTAACAAAACAATATTTTGTGAATATGTTTAGCAATATTTGTTTTTTAAATCAGTACCAGAGTTTTTCTATTAATATAGAAGAAAGAAAAGAAAGAAACATTGTTTATTCTGCACAAACAAAACGCACATTACAAAAGTTAACATAAAATACACACATAAAAAGTAGCCAAAAGCTTCGTAATTAAACCATAAAATATAAGTTTGACAATCCTGTCCATTGCGTAATATATAATCTGTGTTGCGACACTGGCTGGTAATTTCATATTTATAAATTAAGTTTCAATAAGATTTAATTTGAAGTATTTTAAAATGCAGAAAATATTATATTATTAATAATAAATATTAATACCTACGCGCAGTCTAATAGACGTTAATAATCCATAAACCGAAAATACTCCATTACTCTATCTCGATGTTACGAAGAATCGCTAGATATGGAATCGTCAATATACTAGAGACGCCTAAATACTCGTGGACCTAGTTTTTGGAATAAGTTTTTTGGCGGACGCGTACTTCTAAGACTCAATACGCATTTTACCTAGTATATCTCACCTCTACTCCTTACGCATGAACGGGCAAGTTCTCTGAGTGCATCAACCAAATGGTACTTACCTTTATTCAGCTTACACGTGTACCAACTTTGTCGAAAGTCGAGATCGTAACAAGAGAATAACATTCGAACTATTATACCGTACTCTTAGATCTCATGAAAGTTATCTGAGATAGAATTATAATAGTTTGCTTAGTATACAAATGATTTACCACAGCTCAGGCAATATTAAAAATAGACGGAAGTATTATATATCAATAAACTTGTTATTGCGGTGTAAAGGTACTTTTACACTAAGCAATTACAAAATGTATATTTTATTATAAAAGGCAATGTTATTTTTTATATCTTAAAGATATAAAAAAGTAACATTGCCTTTTGTAAATGTAAAAACATACATTTTCGTCGAACTTTTTTTTTTTTTTGGTTGGGAAATCATCAAATAACTTCTCCTGCTCTTGGCGGAGCGGGAGGGTGTGTCAGACTCTTACTGACTAAAACCCACCCGTATTCCTTCCTGTTGCCTGTGTTGCCAGGGGCCTCGATGACCCATAAGTACCTTCCCGCGATTTTTCGTCGAACTTGCGATGGTTCACATGCGTATTTTGATGGAAAACATTTTGTTAAAAACATGTTTGTTATTAACCTAAATTCTATTAACATTTTATCAGATAATTAGTAGTAATAAGATATAATCTGTACAAACAAAGTTTTGGCACTTGCCACTGGTCATAATGACAAATGGCGATCGTAAAACGTATTCTTGCCATTTGTAAGAATACGTTTTACGATCGTTATTTTTTGGCAAGTTGCAAATGACTAAAATTAATCAGATAATTTATGTTTTACTCATGCCACATATTTTATAACATTGTTAGAAGCTACATAAAACTAGTTTAACATGTTATTTGTACCTTCTGAAGAATGTTTAGTAACGAACGACCATAGCATCGCGTTAACACAGGGAAGTAAAATGTATGGAAACATATAAAGTAAAAAAACTTTTGAATTTTCGTTCACGATAACATTAATAACGTACACGTATTTACTTGGACGTCCACGATAATAAGGTCTCGTTAGAAATTATAAAAGTGCACATTAACTGCACGTACTTGTATTTTTTTACAAGGGTGTCCTACTATTTCATCGCTTTTTACGAATGAGTTATCAATTAACTAATTATCAAACGTTGGCGTTGGCAGATTGATTGATTAACAATAAATTCACTTAAAAGCTGGTATTAAATTAAGCGCCATCTGGGGTGTAAAAGAGGGTAATTTTGTTATCCTTATCTAACAAAGATTAGATAGGAACTGTTCATAATATCGGCGGCTAGTATTTACAATACTACAATATAAAACACTACAAACATTAGTAACACTAGAGATATTAATACTATATCCAAAGGGTTACGATGACCGGCTGGTAACCTAACCGATGGGCAGCTGACATCATTTCCCAATAATCCCCTTTCTGGACTAGTTTGCCTTTGAGATTTGGTTACTGTAGATTTAACATAGCCTGTGGCATATAAACTAGGCCTTATGTAGGCTATCTCATCTGAATACTCTTCATGATATATAATATCATCATCTTCAAAAGTTGGACACAGTACAGTCGACATTTAAAGTAAGTGATCACTGCACACGCTTTGAAAAAGCTTTAGGTACGTATTACGGTTTAAAAGGATTTTTTGTAGAAAAAAGGAATAATAATATTTTGATTGGATAAAAGAACAAAAAAATATAATAAAAGCGCCAGTCATTCATAAGTCATAGTCTTAATATTCATTGACACAATGGCGCTGAATATCCTACATTTCGCCAATTCTCAACAACAAACAGTAAGCTCTGCTCCAAAAACAGAGCAGCTACATTTAAAATAATGTTATATTAGAACTCGACACCATCTTAGTCGCTGACAACTGACACGAAGTCATTAACTGCGCACACAGCGTGACAGTCGCTAACACTTTCTAAATTAACAGACCGAGCAAACAATAAAATACACCGTAAAAAGAAATCTCAACTAGCAAAATGAATGTGTCATTAAACCCAAAAAATGAACTGTCAGACTTTTTCATCAACTTCTATTAATAACATTGGAACCAGGATGAGAACCGAAGGGCGAAATATTAAAATAACTTCCTTCATCCTGTAAGTGGGACAAAGACATTGTATATACGCGTTACGAACGAAGTTTATATTGATTATGTACAAAATGGATTGTAAATTGCGATAATTATAATGATTCAAGGTACCACTTTGAAGAGAGTTGTATTTCCGTTCTGACTGTACTACATGACTTCTATTTTAAGTAGTATTTTGCTTATAATTATTTGACTCACGATATTGGTTAAAATTTATTGTAATCAAATGTAATTTAACTTCATTATATTGAGATTAATTGAGAGTATCACCGTTATATTCTTAATGTAGGAGGTTTCAAAGTGTTGTGAAAATAATGACTTGAAACCGAGCAGGCAGATAAGTTGAAAATAATATTACTTTGAAGAGTACCTAATTAAAGCATTATTCCCAAATAAACAATCCAATAACCAGAACCACCCGTTAGTTGTATCTAACAACAGGGAGAAGCAACACCAAGCTAGGGAGGCCTATGGTCAAAGTGGTTCTAGAACGAAAGATTATCGACCAACTTTTTTAAAACGTGATTATGGAAGAATCTATAGAAAATATCATAGTAACTAACAAAAGTTTGTAATGGTGTAACAAAAACTTATCTCTAACGTTGCTTGATAATAGTAGAAACGCTTAAGTCCAAGCCCGCACTTACGTCATACCCAAAAGTGGGACAAAGATTTATTTAGACCAAATATATTTTGTGGGTGACAAAAAAGATAAAAGAAAGTCAATTATCGTTATATTGGTTCTATAAATAAAGTATTTGAGTGTCGTGCCGATACCCAGCGCCCACTTGACCCCCGTCACTTTGTGTACAATGAAATCGCTAGGTAACTAGGCACTTCAGAATCATCAGCTTCTATTTCGGGGCATCGTTGTAATTAAATTCATTAAGCATTATCAAACAATTTCATTAAAATTATGGAGTATCCTTGAGGGGTCAATGGCCACAAAACAGATAAAGAGGATACTGTTAAAACAGAGCGTCAAGGGTCAGTCCTTGGATTAAACAATCGCGGTCTAAGCGAATCAAAACAACTTTTGTTGTTTTGATTCGCTTAGACCCGGGCCCGAAACTTGGGCCCGAAACGATCCGAAAACGATCGATGGACCACCCGACTGACTCTTTGACCTAGTGATCGCAAGCAAAACTTCATTCCACAGCAGGCTTAGCATGATGCTTTCTATTTCTACCCCGCCGTTGAATAGAAATCGCTTATCTACATTTCTCGGTAGAAAACTGTTATCTGTCTAAACGGAAACGTCATTTTTGTCTACTCTTCCGTCGACAAAACTCTTGTCTACGGTTCTCGTGCTAGACAGGGATCTAGCCGGAATTTGAATTTACTGTATACCTTTTACTACCCCTTTGGGAAATACCGGCGTGATGTTATGTTAACTTTTGTTTTCGTTAGTCAAATTATCATCAAACTATTTAGCTTTTGTGAAGATTTCTCATGAATGGCGCCAAACATAATTTTCAAAAGATTAAATCGTGCTAATCTCATTAATTCAGCCAATTCAATTGAAAGTCAATGTATCAAATGACAACGATCTTAAAGGCGAAAACTTGTGTTATTCCATGAACAATGTCAAAATGTTATTGAACCCAATCGGTGACGGTATACTTGACTGATCAAATTATACCTAGCATTATCCCTAGTTAACAGAATTGGTCATTTAGCTTTAACTTTTGAAAACATGGTGAATTGTGACTAATAAAAATAATTAAAGAACAACGAATCGTGCCATTTTGTTACTCTGTCACCTGTTTGATTCTGAATCTGTTTTTCTAGATTTCTAATAAGCTTTTTTTTTATAAGTAATTTGTTTTTATAATTGGCTAAATCAATCGATACGGAGGCTCTGTCCGCTGATCATTGGCTGGTCGCATGGTTGCTGGTATTTACTACACCATGCGATCAGCTAATTTACTTAAAATTGTCATACCTACATGCAATCAATAAATTATAAGTAGCAAAATAATTTGCGTAACTTTAATTATGTACCCATGATTATTGTGTGTTAAGTACTATGTTGTTAACAGTTTAAAAATATCTAGACTATAAGATTGGAAAGATGAATTGCTAGCCTCATAAACTGTCTTAATTATATTGAGTTAATGTAGCTTAGGATAAGTGCATTTTGTTCATTGTTCCCATGCCAAATAAAGATATTTGAAAATGGAAATGAATCGACATGCTAAATTTTTGTATTACGATATATTTAGGACACCTACATCGGTATTTAAGAAGGCCGCTTAGTCTGGAATCTAGATTTAAAGCTGACAGATTTGTCACTCATCGACTGAAATCTAGTTTCAAACCGAGACACAACATTGTTGTCACGACCAAACATTGTTCGAGAATACAAGTCTTTTATCTGCAATAACATACATATATATGCGTATTCTAAAAGCTCCTACATACTGGCGCGACTTGTCGCGCGACGCGTCGCGACACAAAGGCACCGCTTGTAGCGCTACAAGCGGTGCCTTTGTGTCGCGACGCGTCGCGCGACAAGTCGCGCCAGTATGTAGAAGCCTTTAATGTCTAATTGACCGATTGGTTATAGGTATGTATACGCAATCGATTTGTACAGCCAACGGAAGTATACCACAAATGTCATCGTACCAAGTCAATAAGGCTGAGTAACGATTATCAGCGTGGAATTATCTCGTATTTAGATAACGTTTATCGCTGATCATTCTCACCTTTTTACAATTAAGTGAAAATATACTCGCGGAATCCTAAATCGAGCCACCGGACATTTTTATGTTTTTAGGACTAAAACATAAAAATAATGATAAGTCAGAGAAAAAGTTTTTATGCAGTTATGACGCTGACGTACTGGCCATCATTTCGGTATCGGCATTGTTCCAAATTTGAATACACATATTTGAAAAGAGAAGAAAATTAGAATCTCTTAAAGAAGCAACAAGGTTTGATTAGAGCATCCTAGAGCATCGTTATTTGTTTTATTTTGCATAAAAAGATTATCGAAATCGTTTTAAACCAATTCTGATTTTTTTTGATCTGATAACTACCATTTTGGCAGTATAGGAGAACATTCCACAGCACGTCATAGTGGCATTAATTAATTCCATGCCAAACCGCATCACGGCCGTCGTAAATGCTTTTGGATTTAACTGGTTACTAAATAAACATTTTCTCTATGAAAACCATTGTTTTCTTAAGAAAATCCACGCTATAATTTTGCTCCTGAGAAACGCGAAAAGGAGACTTATTGCAACTAAACTGTTATTTGTTAGTATTCCAATTTCTAATTTCGAACAATGATAAACGGAAATGATAGTGAGTGACTGGCTTCAAAACCACTTTGTTTTTCTTTGTCCTACCATTATTTAAAAAGATAGAGACCTTTAAACAAAAATATGCAGGCTGGGTTGATTTAGGTGGCCGAAAGTGTATTTAGTTTAATTTATTGACCTAGTTCATATTTTATGAAAAGTTCTCGATTCAGAAAGGCCTCCAAAAGTTCTAAGTTTAACTTTCAGAACAAAAATAGGACCTTTACTATCTAATCACAATTGCTAATGATTATGTACTTAACCTTATCAAATACGAATGCACCTGGGAAGGCTTTTTGCCCTAGTCACTGTAGGCGTTTAATTGTAGTCTTAGAAGCCTAACTTGTCGCATTACGTAGTTGGCGGCTTAGTTTCTAATACTTTGTTACTTTTACACGTTGACCCGTGACCCGAAAGAGCAAAATAAGTTCACATTTTTTGCATAATGGAACTCGTAACTTCTTGTTACGAGTATTTTATTTACCTCCAAATGAAAACGCTTCTCAGATAAAGCTGGTCAGGTAGTTCGTTAGTATGTTTTTCAACTTTATTTACCAGCTTGTTAAGGCTACCTACCAATAATCCACGAACTACGCATTCCACCGGAACTGACCCGAATCCTCGCAACTATTGCATCAGCCGGCGACACAAAGTCTAGTGCTGAGTCGGCGCAACGTGACGTGCATCGGCGGCGGACGGCGACGCCGCGCTCCATGACGGACTCACTTTCGCTTCATACATCGAACGATTGTCACCATTATCCTATTTTTAGAACAAAATTGTAATCTCTTTACCTGTTCCATTAAACCTGTTCCAGTACCTCGAGTTTTCTTGCAACCTGCCTGCTCGACCGACATAATTGGCGCAGTCGGTAGGATCCTCGAGAATCAACTTCACGCACCTGTGAGTTGGCGTGGCGGTCATCAAGGCCGTTCGAGGACCCGAATCTACACGTCGTGACTTGCAGCAGGGGTATCCAGCCATCGATACAGCGAGAAGACGAGATATGCAGTTCATGTGAGTACGTTAAAATCTTTTAAGTGAATTGCTCACCCTAGTCCTTAAGTTTCCTGTGTCCACGAATTTTCCAAGATTTTCCATCCACGAGAATCACGGAGTGTAGGGTTAGAGAGTAGGCATAGTAGTAGGAATAGTGCTTTAGATTTAAATAGAGAAATTAGCTTAGACTCTAGGTCAGATAGTCCACAGAATAGGATGGCAGATTTAGATGGCATTTTTAAGGCCCTTCGGTTGGTGCCCGAGTTTGATGGTAACGTTAACGTATTAACTAGGTTCATACAGTTGTGTGACGAGCTGGTGGACGAATTTGTAAAAAAACCAGAGCCGCCTAACATACTTTCGGAAGTTGCTCTTATCAACGGTATATTAAACAAAATAACTGGTCCCGCGGCCCGATTGATCAATTCGAACGGCATCCCGTCCGACTGGACGGGTATACGCAAATCTCTCGTAAACAATTTCTCAGATCAGCGCGATGAGACGGCATTATACAATGACTTAGCGTTACTGTCACAGGGGCCTGACAGCCCTCACGAGTTTTATGAAAAGTGCCAAAACCTGTTCAGCACGTTAATGACTTATGTCTCTCTACATGAGGAAGTAGCAACTACTATCAATGCGAAAAGGGACCTATATAAAAAATTGACCTTGCAGGCATTTGTACGTGGGCTCAAGGACCCACTAGGTTCACGGATTAGGTGTATGCGCCCCGAAAGCATTGAAAAGGCCTTAGAGTTTGTTCATGAGGAACAAAACGTAGTGTACTTGCAGCAGCGTAATAGTCAAGTTCCGGATAAGAAATCGACACCCCAAGCCGTGCCACCTAGACCTCTGCCTTTAGCAACGGGTTTTAATATACCGCAGCCTAGACCGCTCCCCTTTACTATGCCTGGACCCTCTAGGAGTCCATTCGGTCACCCAATGATGCCACATGCACCCGTACCATGGCGACCTAATTTCAATAATCAAAATCAGGCCGGACCATCACGCACGCAACAGATGTTTCGTGCTCCCCCTCCTAATTACAACCAAAATAATGCATTTAAATTTGTACCGCGTAATATCGTACCGCAAAGTAACTTTCAACATCCTAGACCAATGAGTGGCGTCAGCCATTTCGTGCCTAGACTTTTACCGCCCAGTAACGCAACAAAAGGACATGACTGGGCTAAATTTGGTAATTCCCCGGCTAATCACAATTTCGGAAGCAAGGAGATGAATTTCAACGATTGCTCCTCTTATTACGGTTACGGAGATTATGATACCGACAACTGTATGTTTTACGAACCTAACGAGTACTATGAAGGATACTATTACATCGATAATGATCAAATGCATCACCCACAGCTGGAGGTAAGTAACGACACGGTAAAAGATGAGCCAGCTAAACCGGCTTGTCCAAACGAGGATTTTCAGAGCCCTCAAAAATTAGACAAACCAAAATAGAGGTCAACCTTCAAACGCAACGCCAGCTTCCCTACTTGCAAATCCAAGATCCTCCTCTAAAACTTCTAATAGATACGGGCGCTAACCAATCTTTTATTAGCCCTAATGCGGTCGGAGCTTATTTTAATAACATACAGTTGAACTATGACCCCTTCGAAGTTTGTAATGTGCACGCTGTGACACGTAGCGATTACTCGATAACACTACCTTGCTTCTCTGAATTGAACGATAAGGATTGCGTTACACTTTTTGTATATAACTTTCACGATTATTTCGACGGATTGATAGGGTCAGATTTACTAGACAAGTGGGAGGCCGCCATTGATTTTAAGACGAAGTCGTTAGTAACAAAAAATGCAGTAAATCCTATACGGGTTTATGATTCACGAAACGCTAACTTATACGAAGATATCATACCCGCCGGTTCTTCAAAGTTAGTGAAATTACCAATTAATACCCGAAACGGAGAAGTAATTATCCCGGAACAGATCATATCCAACTGTCATATTAGCGAGTGTTTAACTACTGTAAAAAACCAGAGGGGTATATTAGAAATTCATAACCCGAATCGTAGCGACGTTATTTTTTCTATGGACCGCCCGGTGTGTGCGCAGCTTTATAATACCGAGTACAAGCGCACCGAGCAAGCGCCTCGACGTGTACAGGAAGTGCTATCGCGCTTACGTACGGATCATTTGAACAACGAGGAACGCGTTAACTTGGAGTTGTTATGCGCGCGAATTAAGTAAACGACAGTCGGAGAGTTTTATAAAAATAACTTTATTTTACTGACAGAATGACAGTGAAGATAATAATGTCTTAATCCTAAAGGTACAAGGTACTTATAGCTAAGTTATGACAATCGCTACGTGACGACCATGTTCTACATTACAATTACTTACTCTCAAGGTTTGGCGGAAGCTATACTGCTGACAAAGCTAATTGTAGTAGGGTTACCACACTTAACTCCTCCCTCCCCAAGAGAGAAATTATCTAAAGGCAACTGTGTGGTCTTTAGGGAATTTCTTTTACAAATTTTACATAAGTCCCATCTATATATAATGAAACCTATAACAGAAACTAGGATTATGACGTAAATACTTAGGGTCCATACACTGATATTGTCACTTGTTACACGTACATAATATGACTCGAAATCACTAACACTTTCACTGTACTTTGCTCGGTTCACTAGGTCCTTGATGTCACCTAAGTCCACCCCTCTAAGATCCATTTGCTTCGCCGGTGGGCTGACGTCACGTCGAAGTTCGGGCATCTGTGCTGTTGGCAGGCTGAAGGAGACTGTGCTACTATTCGTTGGCGTTGTAATGGAGATGTCAGCGATCTGCAGTGTGCAGTGCTGACTTGGTACTAAGATGTATGTACCTTGCAAGGTGTATTTCCTGGTTTCATCGTCACAATGTTCCGTTGTCTGGATACTTTTTTTCTGCATATACCAACCAGTGACTTTCGGATATGGGTTGTATCTTGGTTTCTTCTATTTTTACCTGGTGTTGCTGACAATCCGTGAAATTATGTTTTAGTAACATAAGTTGCTCGACGCATGTTTCTTCTGTGTACTGAAGAACGTTGTCCTCGGAGCAAAGGTATGTGAGGTCATCTATTTCTTCGCAGCTGTCGACTACGGGCCTGTATTTCGACTTTTTCACCAGTAGGTAAGGATATTTCGGAATAATGACATAGGGTTTTTTTGTGGTAGGGTTAAAAATTGGAACAGGGATAACTTTATAATAGATATATGTGTTACTGTCTACTAGTGGAACTTCCAAAATAAAAACTATTTTACTACTATCTATAAACCCCTTAATTTTTATACTTCCCTCTAACTTAACTAGGTTATGAATATCTAACGGATAAACTAAGGTATGGTGCGTTTTGATTACCTTCAAAATATTAAATAGTTCCGTAGAGTTAATTATAGATTGATGTAATATATGTATTTTGCTAAAGGCAATGGCTGTTTCTAGTTCATAGATGATAGTATAAATAGTACGAAAATTATTTAATATTTGGTGCATACTATTCATGATTGAAATCAAATTGGAGTACTTAGTTTGATTTTGAACAAGAGACTGAAATTGTTTAATTTTTAGATTTAGATGTCTAGTATTGAAATTGATATCGTCTGAAACATTAAGCAATTTATCAAAAGCCCTTTGCATTAATGATACCCTTCGTTCAACGGAATGTTCCCTTTTTCCTAGATTACTTATCTCTAAATCATACTTCCTAGCGTCCTCGTTATCTAAATTACCTGTTATTACTTTAACAAGAGAACCCAATGGATTCAAAATACCTCTTTTTGTTCTTCTTGACGGTAAAATCTGCTGTAACCTGTCCTTAGTTAATTCTAACAGAGAATCTATCTGTACGGTTAATCCTATAAGTTCCCTATATATCTCGCTATTACTATTACAAATAATTTTTAACTTATTATATTCTTGTATATTATTCTCTAATTGTAGGGCTAGAGAATTTAAATCTATTGTTTTTATGATGTCCCAGTGGTTATTCTTCATCAGAGCCGTCCCAATCCTGATCGGAACTATCCCGGGATTCTGATCGATTTTCTGGATGTTCAAAGTTGTCCCTTGATCCACTAGGGCGAGAAGTATCGACCACCATCTGTGAAGGACGTTTTACGTTTTTTAATGCTACTCTCGTACGTCTATTTTTAAGCTTAACTGGGACTATGTTCCTGTCGACATTTCCCATGACGATTGCTTTTTCAAAACGAGGCAACTCTTTAGCTTTTCTAGTCCTAGTATTTTTCATAAAAATTGTGTCCCCATCTACTACACTTGGTATATTCTCTTCTCCTCCTTTCTTTTCCCTAACTAAACTTTTATGTCCAATCATCTGGCTACTCAAGTGTTCGTAAAGAATTTTCAGTCTTTTACGATGGTCTTGTAAAATTTTCTGCATTAAGTTTTTATTCCTATCGATATCAAAAATATTCCCTGACTCTGTTTGTCCAAAAACTACCTCAAAAGGTGTGAAATTTGTGGCACTATGAATTGTGTTATTATATCCCATGATCGCGTATGTCATTACGGATGTAGCATCTAAGTTACTTTGCTCGTATTTTGCTAACCTATATATTTCTATTATTGTTGAATGAAAACGCTCTACCATCGCCATTGAATTGGGATTATTGGGTGTTTCAATATGCTGATCTATTTTGTGAAGGTTCAACATTTCTTTGAGCAGTTCGTTATTAAATTCTGTGCCTGAATCACTACTTATCTTCTTGGGTGTTCCATACATACTAAAGTATTTAATTAAGGCTCTTACTACCTCTGGTGTACTTTTGTTAGGTATGTAAATAGCTTGTCCTAACTTACTAAATGCGTCCACCACTGTCAGATATTGGTTCTTTTCGATGTATAACAGATCAATAAAGACTTCTTGTAATGGGCCATCTGGAGTCTTTGTTAACTGTATAAATGGTTTCAGGGGTTTCCTGTCATATTTCATTTTTTTACATTCCTCACAGGCATTAATGATGGCAGTAACTGTTTCCTGCATCTTACTCCACCAGTACGATCTTTTTAATTTAATTACTGTCTCCCTAATACCCCTATGACAGGTTTTTTTTAGGTGATATTTTAAAACTAAATTCTTTTGCTCATCCTCATCTGTAACGTTCACCACTCTTTCAGTACATTCAACAAATTGTTGGGTTCCCTTTTTATAGAGTGAAATAATAACGTTGACAAAAATTTTCCTATGGGCGGGATCCTCAAAATATATGAAATATTTATGCTTGTAGTCTATATATTCCTTAAGGAAATCCTTTACTAAATCCTGGTTATTCGTAGGTAAATGAACTTCCAAAATTTTTTGTTTGTCATTAGAAATGTCTTTTACAGCCAAGCTGTCTTTAAACCAAGTAAAAATGTGAATTTGCCTAGGCTTAGTGTCTATCGCTTCTTTGAGGATAGGTATACCTTCATGCTCTCTATTGGATATAGAATTAGCTGTAGCAGCGTCACTTTCAGAATCTGATATTTCGATGGTCTCTAATTCTGGTTCCTTTTTACCAAGTTTTATAATCTCGTTAGTCACCTCGTCTAAATGCTCCTGCAAGTTTCTTTCGTTTTCATCGACATTTACAATCATCGACTCACAATCATTTGTGACATTAATTTTGATGCGTGATAAGGCATCCGCATTTGTATTTTGTTGACCCTTTTTATAATGGATATCAAAATTGTAGTCCTCTAACCGTAATCTCCACCTAGTTAACTTGCTATTTGGTTCCTTTAACGAATTCAGCCAGGCTAATGGTCTATGGTCGGTATAAATAATAAACTTTCTACCATATAAATAGGGTCTGAAGTATTTGACCGCCCATATTATGGCCAATAACTCTTTCTCGATTGTGCTATATCTAGACTCTGTATCACTTAGTTTCCTGCTAGCAAACGCAATTGGTTTATCTGAGCCTATGTTGCCTTGAGACAAAACAGCGCCAACAGCGAAATTCGATGCGTCAGTTGTAAGAATAAAAGGCTTGTTGAAGTCGGGAAATTGCAGTAAAGGTGCATTTGTTAGTAATTCTTTACATGTTTCGAAACTTTTTCTATATACGTCATCTATTACTATACTTTTTCCTTTCTTTAGACATGCTGTAAGAGGTCCCGTTATTTTAGAGAAATCCTTGATAAATTTTCTATAATATCCTATCAGACCCAAGAAACTTTTTATCTCCGTGACTGTTTTAGGTATTGGATATTTTAGGATAGCTTCTATCTTATCATTATTAGGCTTAAGGCCATCTTTTGTAATTGTATGTCCTAGGTATATAACTTCTTTTCTTAGAAACTCGGACTTATCTAGTTGAACTTTTAGATTTGTTTTTCTAAATCGTTAAAAAATTGCTTTGAGCTTAACGACGTGTTCCTGTAGGCTTGTCGAAAATATGATTACGTCATCTAAATATACAAGGCAATGTAACCCTTGCAACCCTCTAAGTACACTGTCCATTGCTCGTTGGAAAGTAGCAGGCGCTGTTTTTAAACCAAACGGCATTCTGTTAAATTCATACAGCCCAAATGGTGTTGTAAATGCAGTTTTCTGCCTATCCTCTTCTTGAATTTGTAATTGATGATAACCAGAGGCGAGGTCCAAAGTTGAAAAATACATACTCTTTCCCAACTTATCAAAAAGGTCATTGATATTTGGCAAAGGGTATTTATCGTCTATGGTTATATCGTTTAATCGTCTATAATCCACTACCATTCTCCATTTCTGTTGGCCCGACGCGTCTAACTTTTTTGGAACTAAATGAACAGGTGCATTCCAAGGAGAGTTTGATTCTCGGATTACATCGTCACTTAACATCTTATCAACTTGACGCCTAATTTCCTCTGTTTGGGCTGGCGGTAACCTATATGCTTTGACATTAATTGGATCTTCGTTCGTAGTTCTAATCTTATGCTTGACATCATTCGTAAAAGACAACGGTATATCCTCACAATAAAAAATATCCTTATATTCCTCACAAATATTCCATACCATGTTCCTTTCTTCCTCATTCATGTGGTTTAGTCGTAATTTGTTAAGATTTTTTAATAACAATTCATCCAGTCCATCCCTTTCGCTTAGGTTATTTACTACTAATTCGCTATCATTACATTGTTCTACCTTAAATGGACTAGTGACCTTAAGGATCATTTCTTTGTTTTTACAATTTTGAATAACCGTATATGCAAACCCATTAACGCAGTTTACTAAAGCACAAGGCATCCTTATTCCATCGGTTAATTCTTTATAATCCAAAATGGCCGCGCCATAAGTTAAATCAACTGGAAGGTTAACTTTTACTTCACAACGTGCTGGCAGAACATACGTAAATGTTGACGAATAGACAAAAGGTATGTTCGTTGTTTTTGTACACAACATTGACGTTTCGTAGTCAATCTTCGCGCCTAATTGTTTCATTAGATTACTTCCTATCAAACCATCGTAGTTACTATCCACATCGTAAAGATAAAACTTATGATCCTCCGAACATTTAAAAATTTTAGGCAATTGTGTACAAATAACGTGTGTATGTTCGCTAATACCATGTGTGCTAACAACATTAAAACGCTCATTATATATATTATTTCTAAAGTATTGCTTCGCTATACTCGATCCGATAAAAGATCTAGTGCTGCCAGAGTCTAACATAAAAACTGCATTACCTAACTCAGGAATTATAATATATGGCAAAGAACGAAAACTAGTACACTTTAAAACTATATGTTCTCTCTGTTCGAGGCCCTTAGATGAAAATTTTCCGCACATACAGGCTCGTCTGAAGTACTTGGTTGTAGTTCCCTTTCAAACGCAAACTGATTATTATCGTATGAATCATTGTTTGTGTAATTAACACGTCTAGAACTCGCAGTCCGCATAGTAACATCGGTGTTTGCACCTGTATTTGCAAACGGTGCATTATGTGCCGACGTCCATCGCCGATCATGCTGACTCGGCGTCCTTGCAGTTGACCTAGTCTGTAACGGAATTCGATTTTGTGCAAAATGCGAATTCCTTAATTGAAACGATGCGTTTTGTGAACCTGACTGGTTTACGGCATTTTGTGAACTACTAGATGCATTCGGATTTGCCTCTCTTGTTTGTGAGTTATGTAGTCTTTGGAAGTTGTTATTATGGTTTTCCGTAAATTTCCTTGACGGCTTATTTCTGCTATTTTTCAGATCATAAACTGTTTGGAAGTTTTGCTCTTCTAGAACAACCCTTAGGGCATCCTCCAAAGTCGTTACATCTCTCAATCGTACTAGCCTAACTAAATACGCTGGTAAATTATATAAGAAAACATTCAGCGACGAATTAGTATAGATATGCTGTTTGGCTTGACGTACGTCGACATTGCTTATCGTTTCATTGGTTTTTGCAATAAGAATACTACGTATGTTTTGTATCCTATGGCAAAAATCTAAATAACTTTCATTTTGGTTCATTTTTAAGGATTCCAATTCCAACACTAAACATTCTTCGGTCCTAGGATCCCCAAAATGTTGCACTAACAAATCTTTTAGTTCGTCCCAATTATTTATTTGATCCCGCTCTCCTACTAGGTTCGCGGCTTTATCCGAAAGCTTACTTGTTACGACGTGATATAAGTATTCGTTCTGAGCATCTCCTCCTCGAAACTTAGTTAATATATATTCGCATTTTTTTATGAATAGTGGGAGCTGTCTAGCATCGCCACTAAATTCCGGAATAATGCTAGTCATTGCTGACGGAATTGGTACGATCTGATCCATTGTTATTGAAACCCGAAACGCTACATACCAGGAAAATACCTACTTAGTGACACAGTTTAATACGAAAATTGTATCGTAATAGACTGTAGGTACTAAACAATTATGCCTACCTAATTGCTTTATTACGAGACTTGTATCGTAATAAAAATGTACTAAACTAACTATATCTACGTATTTATTCTATCACAAAAGTTTTATCACAATAAAATATGTATGTTACCCAGGTATTGTCTGACCCCTAATAACACAAACACATATATCTAATCAAAGAGGTACACGTAAAGGAAAACAGAAAGGATAGTGAAAAAGTTCTACTCACAGTCCCGAAGTTACTCCCATCTCCTCCTTGGACTATTATCACCACACTCAGCGTCAGCCTCTCGATGAAGTTGCTCAATAAATTTATTTGTTCGGCGATCCCTGTTAAACTGTTGGAACAGACGTCACAGCAGCTTTGTAGAATTTTATACTATACTGAGTGACTACAGAGATCCTACCGGCTGCGCCAATTAAGTAAACGACAGTCGGAGAGTTTTATAAAAATAACTTTATTTTACTGACAGAATGACAGTGAAGATAATAATGTCTTAATCCTAAAGGTACAAGGTACTTATAGCTAAGTTATGACAATCGCTACGTGACGACCATGTTCTACATTACAATTACTTACTCTCAAGGTTTGGCGGAAGCTATACTGCTGACAAAGCTAATTGTAGTAGGGTTACCACACTTAACTCGCGCTATGCCGACATATTTTATTTAGAAGGGGAGAAATTGAGTTTTACCAATAAAATAAAACACTCAATTAGAACTAGTGACGAAATCCCTATATATACCAAAAGCTATAGGTATCCTTTTGTGCACAGACAAGAGGTACAGGATCAGATTAGTAAGATGCTAGACCAGCAAATTATTCAACCATCAGAGTCTGCATGGAGTTCTCCTATATGGGTTGTCCCTAAAAAGGCGGACGCTTCAGGTAAGACCAAATGGCGATTGGTGGTAGACTTTCGGAAGTTAAATGAAAAAACCTTGGATGATAAATACCCCATTCCAAATATTGCAGATATTTTGGATAAACTAGGCAATTGTAACTATTTTACGACCTTAGACTTAGCCAGTGGCTTTTACCAGGTAGAGATGAGCCCTGCAGACATTCCCAAAACAGCATTCACAGTAGAACATGGCCATTTTGAGTTTTTGAGAATGCCCATGGGTTTGAAGAATAGCCCATCCACTTTCCAACGCGTAATGGATAACGTTCTCAGAGACCTACAAAACACCATATGCCTCATTTATTTAGATGACGTCATAGTCTTTTCTACGTCATTACAGGAACACATGGTCAATCTGGAAAAAGTATTCAATAGACTACGTGAGTCCAATTTTAAAATTCAAATGGACAAGTCAGAGTTTCTCAAACTGGAAACAGCCTACTTGGGCCATGTCATTAGCAAAGAGGGCATTAAGCCAAACCCCGACAAAATATCCGCAATAAAGAATTATCCACTTCCGAAAACCTCCACCGAGATTAAAAGGTTCCTGGGTCTTCTTGGCTACTATAGAAAATTCATACCCGATTTCGCGAAAGTAACAAAACCTATGACGCAATGCTTGAAAAAGGGCTCAAAAATTACGTTAGACCAAAATTACACGGGCTGTTTCGAGAAGTGTAAGACGCTCTTAATTAACGACCCCATCTTACAATATCCTGATTTTTCTAAAGAATTTGTTTTAACGACGGACGCGTCGAATTTAGCAATAGGAGCTGTCTTGTCTCAGGGGACCATAGGTACGGATAAGCCTATTGCTTACGCCTCTAGGACATTGAACAGTAGTGAGATCAACTACAGCACCATCGAGAAGGAACTGCTTGCGATAGTCTGGGCCACCAAATATTTTAGACCGTATTTATTCGGCAGAAAATTTAAAATTGTCACAGACCATAGGCCACTTCAATGGGTAATGAACATCAAAGAACCTAACTCGCGTCTTACTCGATGGCGACTAAAACTAAGTGAATTTGACTTTTCCGTAGTTTACAAGCAAGGAAAGTCCAACACTAACGCTGACGCATTATCCCGCATCGAACTACACAACGAAGAGACTAGCTCTCTTATAGCCAACCCTACTGAAAGACCGTCCTCATTATTAAATAGTTCAAAGACTGATACAGTTCACACTGACGCCGAAAACCCGATATTAGAAGTTCCTATAACCGATTTCCCACTTAACAAGTACCATAGACAAATCATTTTCACGTTGGTCGATGACGTAAGAAGCCGCCCTTCAGTTTCAAAACCGTTTGAGTCACACGTCAAAACACATATTCAGATTTCCAAGAGTAATCTCGAAGAGGATGTCGAAAACGCTGTGAAAGAGTACATTAACCCCAAGGTAAGGACCGGTATTCTCATTAATCCCCCATTAGCCATGTACGAAATTATTCCCATTATCCAAAGTAAATTTAAAAGTTCATCCATGGACCTAGTCTTAACAAAAGTAGAGTTAGAAAATGTCAAGGATTATTTAAAGCAGCAGGAGATAATTCGCAAGTACCACGAGGGTAAAACCAATCACCGCGGAATTAATGAGTGCTACACGTCCTTATCCAATAAATTTTACTGGCCGAAAATGAGGGAACACATAACAAAATATATAAACGAATGCGACGTGTGTGGTCAAGCCAAATACGATAGAAACCCCGTGAAACAAAAGTTTAATATAGTACCACCTCCAACCAAACCGTTTGAAATAGTACATCTTGACTTACTGAGTGTCGAAACGCAAAAATATCTCACAATCATCGACTCATTCTCAAAATATGCTCAAGCTTACTACTTAAGGGACGCGACAGCAATCAGCGTCGTACAAGCTCTCCTAACATTTAGTACCCACCATGGATTTCCCTTAACTATTGTCACAGACAGAGGCCCAGAATTCACAAATCAACTATTCTCGGAATTTGTCAAAATTCATAAAGTACAACACCACAAAATTTCAGCATGCACGCCTAATGAAAATGGCATGGTGGAGAGGCTGCATTCCACACTTCTGGAACACTTGCGTATTTTAAAATTAGAGCACCGTGGAAACTCCGCTATGAACTTAATGCCTTATGCAATTCTAGGTTACAATAGTTCTGTTCATAGTTTTACCAAATGCAGACCTTTGGATATAATTACTGGTCACCTAGACCCCCGCGATCCATTAGATATTAACCTGTCAGAAAACATGCTACAGTCATATACACAAGAACATCGCACTAAGATGCAAAGAGTTTTCGAGATGATTAATAGTTCATCCCTGCACGATCGAACACGGATTATCGAAAATATCAACAAAGATAGGGAATCCGAACAAGAATATTCCGCAGATCAGCAGATTTTTGTACAGAATCCAATGGCCAGCCGCCAAAAACTGGCCCCTAGATTTACTCGCGACACGGTCCTAGCCAACTTACCGATCCACATTTACACCAAAAAGAAACGTGGTCCCATTGCCAAGTCGCGCCTGAAACGGGTCCCTAATAGCAACCACTTGTTACAGGATCATCTTCCTGGCCCTGGGCCTGACACAAGCGGAGGAAATTACGCTAAGTAGTCTGGACAATGGACCGGGCATCTTACCTTTCATGCTAGGGAAAACAAAAGTTATATCCCATTACCACTCGTTTGTCCAACCGGTTAACTTAGACATTATTCGTAGTAATATAGACTTAGTAAGGAAACAATTAGATACTATGTCACCTGAGTTCCACAATAGAACGCTCTCTTTATACCAACCACATATCGAACATCTTCGTAACAAGATCACGGAGCTGTCCGACCAGTTAGAATTGTTCCAGTCTAACCGCGTCAAGAGAGGCCTTATTGATGGGCTAGGTTCAGTTGTTAAGAGCATTTCCGGAAACTTGGATTATACGGACGCTATCCGCTATGATAATGCAATTAAAACCCTGCAGGAGAATGAAAATAAGATGGTCACAGAACTAAATAACCGAGTTAGTTTAAATAAACACTGGATGTCGGAAAATTCCAAATTTTTCGGCAAATTACTCCAGAATCAGAACAAGATTAGGGAAACGGTAGATGAAATCATGATTAATGATTTACGTCAGGAAAAAGACTTAGTTAGGTATGCCCATCTGGCTCAATACATAATAATGCTAGCGGACAACATCGAATCATTGTCCGACGAAATGCTTAAACTAGAAAACTTACTAGCTTTCATACGTGCCAAGAGCACACATTTTCTTATGTTTAAATTAAATACATTCAACAGGATGAAAGAACAATTAAATGCCCTCTATGGTAGGGAACATATACTAAACATTAGTTACAGGGAGTATTTCGACATAATTAAGTTAGGGTACTATTATAATAGTCAAAATTTAGTATTGGTATTTAAATTCCCGGTTGTCCTTCCCCACACCTACAACCTTTATAAATTATCCGCAGTTCCCAATCAAGATGACAAAGTGCTAATTCCATCCTATCCCTTCCTAGCAATTCACGATGAAGATTTTATGTACATAGAGGCAGAATGCCCGAAGTCCAGCCAATACTATCTCTGCGAGGACAGCATCAATCAACACTACCAAAATCAAGGCGACTGCATTCACCACCTCATCTCTACCCAGCAAGTCGACAAATCCTGCCTATTCACCATAGCCAAATTAAAAACTGAAGCCGTGGAAGCCCTCGACGACCGACACTATGTAGCGAGCTTTCCTGCACCTACAAACATTCGCTTGGCCTGCACCGATACTCAATACAACACAGTACGAGGAAGCTACCTCATCACAATCCCGAAAGGCTGCGATGTACAAACCCCGGACCTAATCCTAGCAAACAGGGACGACCGATTAAAAGGACAGGTACTGAAAATTATGAACATCCCACTCAGCAACGGAACCAACCACAATACTGAGGATAGGAAATTAACACTCAACTCTGTCAACCTCCACAGCCTCCATACTGCTAATAAGGAGATAACCATAGAACCACCATTGACCCTGAATACAGCTGACATTCATGGCGTGTACTACACTATCACACCGCTCTACCTAGTACTCTTAGGTACAAGCGTAATGGGAATCGCCTTCGCGCTACGAAGATACATAAGACGGCGCACTCTGGAAACAGCACCAGAACGAACTAACGATGAAACAGACCATGGCGATATATATACCGAGGTTAACAACCACACCGCAAGTGCTCAACCAAGATTATCAGCGCTATTCTCGAACCAATCCTCTAATAGTCGCTGATCTTCAGGGGAAAGATGTTAAGGCTACCTACCAATAATCCACGAACTACGCATTCCACCGGAACTGACCCGAATCCTCGCAACTATTGCATCAGCCGGCGACACAAAGTCTAGTGCTGAGTCGGCGCAACGTGACGTGCATCGGCGGCGGACGGCGACGCCGCGCTCCATGACGGACTCACTTTCGCTTCATACATCGAACGATTGTCACCATTATACTATTTTTAGAACAAAATTGTAATCTCTTCATTAAACCTGTTCCAGTACCTCGAGTTTTCTTGCAACCTGCCTGCTCGACCGACATAATTAGCTTAAACGACTTATTTTGTCCTTGTATTTTGTTGTCACCCAGAAAAATTAATCAAAGGTTAACTTCAAGCATGTCTTTGGTATTAAAAATGGCAACGAAAAACGTGACAGTGAAATTAGAATAAAAACCACGTGTTATATTGCTATTTTGGGCTTTTTATTTTCCCCGCTTTCCGTCACCAAAAATAATACCAAAATGAAATTGTGTCACGCCTCCATGACACAATTTCACTTCGGTGGAGAACAAGGAGAACATATATCTTCATTGTGGGCATGTTATATCGGCCCACGCTCCTAGTATTTCATTTCGGGTCTCACCCATTGTTATCTCCCATAGAAATTACATGGCAGTTATTTCTCACAATGTACCTATGTACCTTTGGAACTGAGCCTCTAATTAAATTATACGTTTCTATTACGCGAAAGAAAAGGTACCCACATAATAATACCCGATTAATAAAAAGAGTATTTTATTCAGAAAAGGCTGAATCATAAAAAGAGTAACAAAGTTAATTCTGATTCAATGTAGTCATAACATTTGTATTTGGTTAAAGAGAACCTCTAAAAGTTACAATATCTTTCTAGGTTAAGTGATATTACCGAAGAAAATAGGTTTGAACTTGTCATAATATTCCCGGTCGGTTCCACAATTTATACAATTTTATTCGTATTTCTGAGTTTGCAGTTGTAAGTAGGTTTATAGCTCAAAGGACATTTACGTCCTCAAAATTACATAATTCTATCGTTGTGGTTTTGGGCGTGTGCATATACAGCCGGGTGTTAAAAACTTGTGAGCAGTGGTGGCCCAGTGGTAACGGCCGCGACTTACGGTTTGTAGGTTGTAGGTTCGAACCCAGACAGGCGCTTTACGTTGTGTAAATTATTTCATCACCACTGCTCTCAAAACGGTGAAGGAAAACATCGTAAGGAAACCGGCATGTCCTAGAACCAAAAATTCGAAGACATGTGACATCTACCAACTCACACTGGGCCAGCGTGGTGGATTACGGCCCACTCCTTCTCACAGAGAGGAGGCCTGTGTCCCAGCAGTGGGAACATTATAGGCTGGTTACGTACGTACGTACGTACGTTAAAAACTTTTGTCAAAAGTACGGGTATTAAAATCTACTTAAATCGTGGAGATCATAATTAAATTTTTACTCTTTGTGTTATTAACGAAAGAAACTTTATTCCGTAATTTTTATTGATTTAATTTTATGATGATGTAAATTTATTTCAGATTCACGTGTTTATAGTAGACACACATGACACAAAATACATATAAATAGATAAACAAATTCAACGAAGTGTTGCGACACAAAACCTCACAAACAAAATACCTGACGATTGGTATATTCTGTTACGTATCACCTTCCACAAATTCCAATATATTCCCAATATGCCTCACAAAAACACGGTCATTGATAAACAAGATTTATCACTTGATATTTGACGCGAGCTCGTTCCTTAAACAATAAATAAGCGAATCTGGATGTCCGGGATACGATGACGCTAATTGCCCGGGGGACTCACGCAATTTGTTCGTATCGGAACCGTGTCAAACTAGCCGAGGTTGCGTGTAGGTAAACTGTTACGACTACACTATCGAGGCTAGCGAGCGATCCTTACTGCAAATTTATATGTTACCGAACTAAATTGCCCCCAATATTGACCTTCTTTGACTTTATTGCTTCATAGAAAGTAGGAAATATTGTTAACGTAAGTGAATGTAACAAAATTGAGTTTGATGGCATATTTCTTCAGGCAGGCGGGGTAGGCAGAAACTGCAGAATGCCACCTGCTACGATCCTAACATACTCTTTTTGCTTCGTTTATGTTCATACGTCTGGTCATTCACGCACGCCAGTTCCGAGTACTACGCACCTGACCTGGAAAAAGGCGTGTGTTTATGTATGTATGAGTGTTGATACCAATACAATTTTATTTACCACATCAATAAAACATCACATAAAAGCGTTTGCACTATTTAAATTTATTCATGTTGTAAATATTGATAAATTCAACAAGTGAATGTCGCCGAAACTCACTCCCTCTCACAAAGAGGCCTGTGTCCCAGCAGTGGGAACATTATAGGCTGACTAGACGCGCCCCGCAGTTTCACCCTCATAAGTTTTGACCCCGTGGGTATATCGGGATAAAAAAGTATCCTACGTGTTATTCCTGGTTATAAACTATCTGTGTGCCAAATTTCATCTAAATCCGTTCAGTACTTTTTGCGTGAAAGAGTAACAAACATCCATCCACTTACAAACTTTCGCATTTATAATATTAGTAGGATTATGTATGTCCCCAACATAGCACAGAAATGAAAACGTGAAAATAATTTAAAGAAATAATGTAGGTCACCCCGTCTTTAACTTCGTAGCCAATCATTTTCTACGTATTCTGCTACGAGCTACGCAGGCTCTAAGGCTACGCGCTACGACACGTAGGCAGCTAATATTGTGCTACAACGAACAATAAAGCCTTCTCTTTTTTTCTGAATTTAAACTTCCAATGTTATACAGAGTGTTTACATACTCTTTCTAGTTTTCAGACTTGTGGTAAAACGAGCGTTGGTGCAGAACCTTTCACTGGAAACGATTCACGATTTCACTGGAATTTAAAATTGCATTGTTGGAGCTTCAGCAACCGTTCTTGGTAAAACAGAATACTAATAGGTAAAAGGTACACAACACAACTAGAACAGTTTCCAGTCGATGTATTCATTGGTCAATTCAAATTAATTGGATTCTCTGTGAACTTAAATTTAATTGGATTCTTGGCAATTTTCATTGAAAACTATTTCTAGGTACTTTGTTAGAAACTTCTATCGTGAACTACCAAAACGGGGGCGCTATTATACGACTTCTTCCGGCAATGATAGTTTCATAGAATACAATTCATATGGTAGCAAGATCCAATAAATTCCAATAAATAAAATAAGTTGACATTTTAGTATGAACAAACGAGCTGCATTTCAATGACACATCCTGCACTTCTGAACATTAAATAAAGTGGACGTCGGAATATAATATAACTTTGTATATACGTTCATGTCGGGTTCTATCCTACCGCGAGTTCCACCTACGCATACGACTGTACAAATAAAATGAAATCCTAATACTCTTTTTCTTTTCGGAAATTTAAATTTAATTTAAATTTAAACATTAAAATTAAATTTAAACATTTTAAATAAGTCTCCTAACTAATATTACAAATGTGAAAGTGAGTTTGTTTGTTTGTTTTTTACGCTTTCACGGTAAAAGGCTCAACGGATTTGGATGAAATTTGACAGAAGGGTACACCATGACTTGGATTAGGACTTAGGATAATTTTTATCCCGATATTCCCACGGGATCGGGACTTATGCGGGGCACCGCTAGTATTGTATACTTATCAGATCCCATTCAAGTTTTATGTTGTTTTAATAAACAATGCTTAATTTCGGGCACGACGTGTGAGGCGAGAGTGAAATGGATAAAAATGGTTTCCAATTATACAGATAAATCCCTGTCCCGTAGCGAACCAATCACAATGAGTGCCCAGCTTAGTGCTAGTAAAGGAATATCCCGAGCACCTGCCACTCAACCCACGCGCGTCACTTGTCTAAAGAAAAATAGGCATTCATAGTCTGTGCAGATGACAAGCTCCCAAGGCCGCCAGTACCTGAACAATACAGATAAGAATATAAATACTACCACAACATCTGTCTATGTCCAAATTAAGAGAACAAATTCTTATCGTCAAAGGAAATGTTAAGAATGCAGAACAAAAAAAACAAGCGAGCCTTACAGTAGCCGCATATTTGCAACATCTGACATCTCACCTTGGTAATAAGCAATTGAGCAGCGACAGAAATTGATCTCAGAATTTAACATAGCTAAAACCTGAAATAATTATTCATTAATAGTGGTCGCCCACTAGTCGATATTCGATCCCTCCACTTACAATCTATCTACTCGTAGTACTTGATAATTCCATGAGTACACTAATTCCATGCTATTATAAAGTACTTTCTTATTCCATGCTCAAGCTGTCACCTCGTGAAAAGCAGTGATTTCGTGAAATGGGACGGAAGCATTGGCTTTTTTATTTGGCTTTTTTGAATGCTCGCAAAAAGAAAACGTTGCAACTTTCCTTCGTATGTGAAAATTGTCAAAGGAAAACATGAAACAAGACTTCCACCGAAACCGTATTATTGTTTTAGAACTTACAGTTTTCCTATATTTGAATATGTATTACATAATTTCCGCTTAATCTCCGTACAAGCCGTACGGTTGTTATTATACGCATGTAAACATAAAGTGGCGACGGCGGGCGCCGCACCGCGCTACTCACGCTGTTCCTGGAACCGGCGCTTATCGCTCTCCGCACTTGACTCATACAACTACTGATCTTGAAATGTTTTCATGAGCATAGTTGTCTCATTTCAAAGAATCTTAAAAAAACATTTACTATATTAGAGAACTACCCACGGTCACAGTGGAGACCGTTTATCATAGTTTATTTATACGCCTACGATGTCAAGAATTTTGCGATGAGATTAGTTTTTATTCCTAAATCAACATCTAAAATAATTGCTCAAATGCCAGCTAACTGTAACGAGTATTTTACACAAACTTCACATACCTAATGCTGGAAATGTATTATTTGCTAAGGACAGATATATTTCTTAAATAATAATGGAAATCAATTATAAAGAAAATACCTCAGTACAGTTCGTTATTTGCAACATGTAGAAATTGTATAAAAGGTAATTTTAAACATATAATATTTATTAATTTATTATATTATATGTTGTAGTAGATATAAAAAATCTTCCAGCATGGAAATATTGACTTCATATACGTAGGAAGAAAGTAAATAAACCCACAAGTAGTTGCGGGTAGCGGTACAGAACTAACAATAGACACAACCAGTGCCCGCAATCGTGCTCCCTTGGTTACGTTCGCGCGTTCGTAATATTTCAATAATATTACGTGATTTGATTGGTACTGCAGCCTTTATGTTATGGACAGAAACTACCGAACCAATAGTAATGGTGTTTGGAATAACGTATACAAAACGTTAAGAATCTTAAATAACGTATATGTCATCGTATGATTATGAACATCGTTAGTTTTATAATTTTACATTATTATTCAAACGTGCAAAATAGGGTTTTGAAAAAATGCACCGTGTGAGTACATGTTTTTCTGGTAATTTTGATGAATCTATTGAAGAGTTCTTGGAGCAGTTCCAAGCGATATCTATATTTAAAGGATGTAATAAACCGGAGGAGTAATTATTGTTATTACCGGCATTTTTAAAAGGCAATGCATTGCTTTACTATAGAACAATAAAAATCTCCTGTACAACCTTTGAGGAGGTGATAAATAAAATAAAAGAAGAGTTTGAGGCCTGCAATCATGCAGAGCTGTTCTATAATGCAAAGCAAGAACAACAAACCCTAAATGAATATTTCTATAGTCTATCAGAACTGGCTAATAAAGCCAACATTAAGAAAGATTCACCATTCATAATACAATTTTTAAAAGGATTGAAGCTATATTTCAAAAATAAGCTAACCAATTCTCACTATGCAACCAAGAAAGACCTAAGAGAGGTTATATTACAAATTGATAAAGTTTATCCACAAACAAAGGATGAACAAGTGAATATAATGCGTAATCCCGCTACATTAGTCCACAAATTTACTTCGGATAGGAGGGGGGTGACAATAGTTCACCTACTCCTTTTAGTTCGCCGATGAGTCCATCGCAAGATGCACACCGCGATATACCCAGCGCCTCCACCAATTGTAGTGTGGAGGACGTGCTACACTAAATAAATAATATTCCCTTTTTTAACTGTTTATATATTTATCTTTTATAATTATATCTAGCGAGATTATAAACTATCGAAAAATTGTAAACTGCAACAAACCAGTTACAATTTAGCGCATTATTTTCCGACAAATTGTGAACTGGTAAACTTGCATGCGACGAACGTACCTTGCGCTAGTACTAAATAAGCAAGAAATTTCGACCAACTTGGAAGAAGCGCTCGAATTTTTCGATAGTTTATAATCTCGCTATATAGATTACAAACTAACGGTGCTCACAATCTTCCGATGACATATACAAAACGTAAAGAATCTTAAATAATACGAATATAATCATATAGTAGCTGTACCTGTAAGTATTGTTTAGTCATGATTCGCTAGTCATAGTTATTAAATTAAGGCGCAGATATTTAAATTTGTTATTACGCCTTCATATAATGTAAGTAAGTTATGCAAAAAAATGTATGTTAATTCGATATGTGAATATTTAAGTGTTTTAGTAAAATTCTTTATGACATGTATTCAGGAAGTAATGTCTACCCAAAGCATGAAAAACGATATAACTTTCAAACTACTTAAGATATTTTCCTTCATTTTTTTGTATGAACAGAATATTTTATTTTATGTAATTCTATCTGTGGTTTTTTCAAATATTCATATTTTC
This sequence comes from Atethmia centrago, assembly GCA_905333075.3. Lineage (NCBI taxonomy): Eukaryota > Metazoa > Arthropoda > Insecta > Lepidoptera > Noctuidae > Atethmia > Atethmia centrago. The sequence continues at coordinate 9,033,600 of HG995375.1, forward strand.
ATTACTAAAAATAAATATTCCCTATGAAACCGAAAGGCGCGCGGGGCGGCGGCGCGGCGTTAGCGCGACGCGCATTTGTATGACCAACGTCAACGGCGATTACCCAACTCTTAAGAATGTGTTTAGTATAACATTACACTTTCAACTCAACGTACTGCGGTGTTAACGCACCAGATATCTCTCTTGGGAGTACAACGCACTAAAATTCGAACTTCGATCAATATTTTTCAAACTATAAGTATTTTACGTCCAATACAAGCTCTAAAATGTCAATAGTCCCAGCCTTTGTATGAAGACGATAAGAATATTCAAATGAGTATGTTTTCGCGTCATAAATCAAGATTACTTCTAAGTCTGGGATTAAAATCTTAAAGCGTTTACGTAGAGCTCTTTGAAAAGAAACAACATTTGTATTTCTGAGTTTTTAACTAAACTTTTCATCATCAATCAGAAACTGTAGTTTATAAAACTAACAATAGTTTATAAAACTATTATACAGATTTATTGAACGTAATTTCATTCATGAAAGCGTTTGAAGGTCTTCCTTCCATAATGTGCGCAGCAGGAGGATAGTTTTGCGTTTCGCGAATATTTTGTAGTAATATTTGAATAAACTTGTGATTATTAAACGTTGTTATATCAAACGGAAACCTCGATCGTTTCATGCGACCACGTTGGACCGGAGACGTCACGGCTTGGGGCATCCCTAGTCGGTGACGTTGTGACCATTATTATATTTAGCTTACAAATTATCATATTCTCAGTGTCTCTTTAGACACACGTCGAATTTCTCCGGATGCGCATGAGTATTTGAAATATCAGTGACGTATATCACTTGTGATTTTAATTAATTGTTCTTTTTTCACGTCGTTCGCTGGCATTACCTTTTTGTTCTAAGGAATTTTCGATTTAATAGCAAATTCACAAAGGCCTTCAAGTGAATTTGCATTAAAATAGTGGAATCCTGTAAAGGATAGCTAAGTTTACAAGGTGTCGTTTTGCATCCTCGTTAAATTTCAGGAAGCTGTATGAAAGACATACGAGGGCGGCACTGAAAATTTCGGGAATCAAGGAAGTGACACAACATTACTATTTAAAAATGTATTTATTGCTTTTCGAAGTATTCTCCGCGAAATTTGACACATTTTTCCATACGATGGAACCAATCATTGAAGCAACCATTCCATTCGGAAGTTGGGGTCTCCAAAATGGCCGTTTTGTAGGCGTCCACAGCTTCTTCAGGTGATGAAAATCTCTGTCCACGCAATTTATTCTTTATTTTAGGGAAAGTATAGAAATCATTAGGGCTTAGGTCGGGGCTGTACGGCGGATGGTCTAATAATTTTATGTTTTCTTGCTCTAAAAACTCTTTTGTTCTGTGCGCGGTGTGAGAACTCGCATTGTCGTGATGGAGGATGCCGCATCATCCTCCATCACGACTATGCGAGTTCTCTTTACAGAGCACGGTTGCAGTTCTCTTTACGGAGTTCAGAAACGACCTGTGGCAAACAAATGCTAGCATACCATTCTGCATTAACCGTTCTTTGTCCCTCAAGAGGAATAGTCGTAACATGGCCGGTTTTGGAGACAAACGTGGCCACCATTTTTTTTGCAACACTCCGTGAACGAACAATTTTTGTTGGCTTTAACTCATTTTCGAACACCCAAACTCGTGACTGGTTTTTTGTTTCGGGTTCGTACGCGTATATCCAGGATTCGTCACCTGATACGATATTGTATACAGCATTTGAGGATCCTGCGTGGAATCTTTCGAGAGTTCTGACGCAACAAGTAACGCGAGCCGCTTTTTGCTCTTCACAGAGCGAATGCGGTATCCATCGGGAAAACAACATTTTTACACCTAATTGTTCATGCAAGATTATTTGTATTTGACTCATGCCAATGTCTAAAGTTTCCTGAATTTCGCGGTACCTATGTCACATGTCGATCTTCCTTAATCAGCTTACGCACAGCATCAACATTTTCTTGGGTGACTGCAGTTTTTGGACGACCTTGACGGGGATCATCACTGAGCTTGACACGTCCACGTTGAAATTCAGCAAACCAGCGATAAATTGTGGTTTTGGATGGGGCTTCATCACCCATCACACTGTGTTTGTGTTAAACCACTTCGAAAGTCATAAGAAATCATCGCTCTTGAATTTTCTCGAGTCAATTCCATTTTCTCAACGACTAAACAAGTTTGACAAAACCTTGTGACAAGACCGAGAATTTTTTTTTAAATAAATAAATGGAATTCGATTTTTAAAACCAAGGAGTTTTCAATTTAAAAGATTTTAATATGACAGGAACAGTGGAAATATTCATTCCCGATACTTTTAGTGCAGCCCTCGTATCATCATCTGCCTAGCCTTTTTCCCAACTATCTTGGGGTCGGCTTCCAGTTTTACCGGATACAGCTGAATACCAGTATTTTACATGGAGCGACTGCCTATCTGACCTCCTTTTTTTTTTGATGGAAAATAATCAAATAAGGGGGCCTCAGTGACCCATTAGTACCTTCCCGCGACCCCAGCAGGCATCGGCCCAAGTGGACCCCTACATTGTGCTGACGACATCTCTTTGAGGCGCGCGTGGAATACGACGCGCCGTCGACCCGGGCCTGGTCCTTACCGGATGGTGAGCTACCCATTGCTCACCGCGATACTTGCCTTTCCCTCAACCATCCCGCCCCCTCCTTCGCAAGCATTACTGCTTCGCAGAAGGAGGTGACGGCTGCCCATGCCCTCTCGCTCCGTACCATGGCCTGAACCAGGGTCGGACGCGAGATATCTCTGCCGCCGATCGCCTCCACGAGGACACGGCGGTGCTCTGCCCAAGCCGGGCAGACCTCCACCATATGCTCCACCGTGTCCTCCGGGCGATCCACACAGTGGTGACACCCGGGCGTTTCCTCCCGCTCTATCCGACACAGGAACCTCCCGAAGCTGCCGTGACCGGTGAGGACCTGCGTCAGGCGGAAGGTGAGGACGCCGTGGCGCCTCTCTAGCCACTCCTCAAAGAGGGGACTTATCGCCGCAATCGCCCAGCACTGGGTTGCGACAACCGTACTCTCCATGTCACCATGAGATCTCGCTGGAGCTCCGTCCGCTGGGCCGTGATTTCTCGCGGCAGCGGAGTTACGCCCCGGCGTTTCGCCTCCTCGCGCCACTCCCATACGTGCGCGAGGACTTTTGCCTCCAGATCCCATGGCGGCAATCCAGCAATGAGGCTCGCTGCCTCACAGGAGACCGTGCGATATCCCCGGACCATCCGGATGGCCATGACCCTTTGGGCCGCGCTCAATCGGCGGGCTAGCCGCAGCGCCAGAGAGCGCGCCCATACAGGAGCCCCGTAGAGGGCCATGGACCGCACGACCCCCGCGTAGAGCCTCCGGCATCTGACCTCCATAACCCAGTTACTGGGTAACACGATACCCCTTGGTAAGACTGGTTGTCAGACTTTCGAGCTTCTGACGACCCGTAACGACTGTCAAAGAGATCTTTGACAGTCGTTACGCCTCGGAAAGCACGTTGCTGGGACCACGCACGACAGCTGGGACCAACGGCTTAACGTGCTTTCCGAGGCACGGAGGGGTCTTGGTATGTAAAGATGGTCACCCATCCACAGACCAACCGTGGCAAGCGTAGCTTAACCTGATCGATCGACCCGTGCGGCTGTTATTACTTAGCCACAAGCCCCTCTGAAAGACATATATTCAAATAAAATTACGATACCTGCTCAATAATATTAATACATACTTGTTTTTTAGTTATTTAAGTTTGACAGTATTTTAGAATACACCACTTTCACGGAACAGAATCACCCTGTTGCGTATGAGATAGTTTGTGTGTAAAAGGGGCAGATTCAGTGCGGTATCACCCGGGCCGCGTTTTAACATGCGTGTCCCACAAATGCCGATTTCCAAAAATTAGATAAAAGAAAAAAAAGACGTACTTATTTTATTAATGATTCGTATCGAGAATCATTAGCATACTCGTAGTTTTACCTCCTTGAATTTGACGAGGATGCAAACTACACCTTGTATAGGTGTAATGTGTAAAAATAAATAAACAAGGACATTCAAGGAAGCTTATTGATGAAAACAAATAACAAACAGGAAAATCCAAACTGTTATTGTATAAAATATTTCTCACATCAACAACTTCACTTAAAATCAATCTGCTGGAAATAGAACACTAAGACTCGTCTGTAGTGTGTGTGCATTCATGGATCCGTTCGCAATACTAACAAATACTAGTGATTGACATTTTTAGAGCAATATATTCTTAATTAAATCAATGATTGAAGCTTTATTTATTATTCTATTTTATAGCAGAACCAATAAGTTAGTTACTGTAAGGCTTCTATTTGAAAAGTTACCGTAACTTGCCTGGAAACATACATTAATTTATTATCGCACAAATTAGAGATCTTTAACCGAGGTCTTTCATACTAATACATTACTAATACAACAAAAGTTTAATTTGTCGACCGCGACAATGTCAAAAGGACAACTCACTTTGAAATCCTTCGTTACAATATTAAATCAGAGGAACAATAAGCTACAAGTGACCTCATATTCTTGCCAGTTCGAGTAGTTTTCTTATTGTCTACTGCCATTATTCCATGCCTTAGACCGATATTCCCAAGTTATTTTGAACGCGAATCTCAGTTTTGACATATTCAAAACTTTAAACAATATGAACAATAAGACAGTCATCGCACTCCTTATGGGTCACAGAGGGTGCGTGGTCTAACTAACAAACCTGAACAAAACTGGAATAAGTCTTACATCCTAGATCCTGGTGAAAACCTCCTTTTGTAATAAAAAAGTTTTGAGATTCGCTGGATTATCTAAGGACAGCAATATCCACTTGTATCGTAATACTTCGATCGCCGAACGGTCTGTGATGCGTAGTAACCACTTCTATTGTTTGTTCCCGCGGTCTATGAAACGTCTGATGTTTCCACACATTCAAAATCAAACGTAATATTTAAACTGAGCCTATATCGCACGTTTGTACAGCGAAACTTTTACGTGAGTCACCGATACTTGACAAGAAGATATATCTGCCAATAACAATAAAATTGGTTTGGGAAATCCAATGTTGTTATGTGGCATCCTTGAACTGGTTCCATTTTATGTGAGAAAGACTTGTGATAGCGACCAAACTACTTTTTTTTTAAATAATTCGGTGTAAAACGATTTGTAAATGTTTGTTAATTGTGTCTTGAGACAAGTGTGATTTTAGTAGTCCATTTTTCTTCGCAAAAATTATGGAAACTGTGCATAAATATTTTGTGAAATGCTACGATTGTTGAGTCTAAAAGTTCATAATAAATTGTGTTTTTATTGGTACAACTATCACCCTAATAAATTGAGCTGTAACGATAATTCAGTTCTTTTGTTTTGTACTTTATAGGTTGGCGTTTTATACACTCATAAAATGTTTTTATATTTATTGTTAGCATTAACATGGTTACTTGCGAAAACCATCGTCTACTTTCGCGAACATTCATAAATTATATTGCAAGAAATTGTTTCTATCATTTTATAGTGTACAGGAAAATCTAGTTTTCTCCTTTTCAATTTATTGCCGTGTCTGGCAGTTGTACCGATAATCACAAAAGGCAGGATGTCGGTATCCTTATTAATGCCAAATAATATCTAATTATAACGAGAAACAGCTTCATCCTACTCTAATTAATAAATTAATAAGACCAAAGCACCCGTATATGGCTTTGAACACATACGGGATATGAGTAAGGAGCCGTTAAGCCGTCAGATTAAAAGAATTTGGTCAAGTGTCGCAGATGCAGACGAGGAGATCAACGCTCTCATTGTGTCGACATAAGGCAGTGACAGAGAAAATTAGGCTCTGAATTCCACCGATATTTTTGCATGTACAAAGAGCGCGGAGGGCGGGCGGCATTGCTAGCTAGCTCGTATATATAGGATGACTGGCTGCGCGACGCCCAGTCGCTCGTCGATGCTCTAGCGTGTTCCACGTCGCTCTTCGCTTCAGTGACTAAAGCATTACTTGAACATAAAACAATTTCTTTTGCTATTCCTTGGACTCGGAGGACAGTGAATGTATAAACGTTTAGTGTTGTGTATAGACTGCTTGCTATTTCGTTCCTTGTGTGGTGTTTGCCGGCGATTCAGCCGACCTGTAGCAGTTTGCCCCGGAACGCCAATACTTTGGATCAGGTGAGCTTTCATTCAACTGTTGTCTCCTTCACCGTATTGAAGCACTTCTCAGTAATCGTAAGGCATGTCGTTTATTTACTTAGAATTCATTGAGAATAGAGTCATAGACCATTGTGATTTCATTCATTGTAGTGATTGTTAGTATTTTAATTTTGATGATGTTAAAATGGTACTATTGATGAGATGTTGTCTAGACAAATTATTGCATGGTTGTCGTGTATCAAATCATACTTCTAAGGGTTGTAGCAAAAATAAGATGTAACTAGTTTCAAAGCATGCATACTGCTTCAATGATTTTGCACATATTTTGTAGATTTTACAAATTCATTACTTACCACTCAAGCTTTAAGTAGGCTTATTACTTTTATTGAGTGTAAATTGATTAGGCGTATCGTTAACATGTGTGGTATGCAAATATTTGTGCATTAAATGGAAATGATAAGCTTTATGACATCCATTTTTATTTGAAAAGCACACAATAGATATTATTTTGCATGAGTATGAGGTATTAATGATTATCATTTAGTATGTAAGCTGAAACTGGAATCTATAATGAATTTCTAGAAATGGCAACAGAGGTGTCACAACCAGCATGGTATACGAATTGTTATCAAGACTTTTTATATGTTATTAACCATCGCTCGAAAATTCCTGATTAGGATTTTTTTGATAATTTTCAGGATACGGTAGGTACCTAGGTATATTATTTCTCGAAATATATGGATGAACTCCACGATCTCCAAGTTCGGAATTATAGCTTGATACTAATTGGAGGTTTAAAGCTAGTATCTAGTATCTAGCTTCATATAAAGCTGTATATAATTGATATCGACATCATATTCCAGTAAATAGAAGGGTCTTGTGATATGTTTTTTCTCAGAACTGGCACAGGCACGGGAGCTTTAAGTGTTTCAAGGAAATTCATCAATTAACTGAAATATGAAAGGGCTACAGAATCAATATCGAACTCTGAAATAAAACTATCAGAACTGAGCGATGAAATATTAAACTACTTGCTGTGCCCAGCGGCTTCACCCGCTTGCATGTCGGAAATTATTCGACGGGAACGTACTACCGGGATAAAAAAGTATTCTAGGTACTAATCCAGGTCATGGTCTATCTGTGTGCCAAATTTTACCCAAATCCATTCAGCCGTTTTAGCGTGAAAGCGTAACACACAAAGAAATTCACTTTTGCATGTATAATATTAGTTATGATACGGTGAACAAGTCATAATTATACAATGTTGTTCTTTGGTAAAAATATTGCCAAAAGAATAACGTTTATTTGATAAAATACCTACTTTCTGCAAATTGCTTTAAAAAGACTGCTGAAAACTTTGTACGTTATCATAATTACACCTTATTGACAGTTTTGCACTTAATTAATTTCTTTATTAACCTGTTAAGCCCCGCGCAACACCGATTCGGAGTCAAACAATAGCTAATCAATTGTGTCTCATTAACCAATTAAGTTCGGTCCTTTATCTTAACGAACGTAATAAATACTAGATTTTAATACTAAGCAAAAAAGCATAGGCGTGCATACTTATAGCATAGCGCTCGCCATGCACCAATACTTCACGTAAAGAAAAGATATTTATATGTCAGACAGGCTGTTTTCCTTGACAATAACTTCATACAGTAGATACTATGAATGTCTTACAGTAAAAAGGACCTCGGCTTCATTCAATTTATTCTATCACTACTGATTCATGAATGACTGAAATATTCTTTGAATGCTTCAGTTATCCCACTCATGAATTTATCTATTCAATCTATTGTGAACATCACTTAACTTTATTTCTGTATCATCAAAGCTAGCTACGCATAAACGAACTTTGTATTTTTAGGCTGGATACAGAAATGGTGAAACAGAAAATGGTAATTACTCGAAAACATTCCATACCCTCTAACAAAACTCATGTAAGTACGTATAACATATGAAGGGATAAATATAGGATTACTAGATGAAACCGTGTAATTAAATCCATCTTAATTAACAAACCCGTCCAGTGCCAAATGTCCTGTGATTTTTTTCGAGTCCAGTAATTGGCTCGTCATAACACTACCATAAAAAATTGCCGAAAAGCCAATTAAACATACCTTCCCAGCCGGTTGCCATCCAATTTGTAACGGGAACCATTCATTTTCATTGTGTCAATGCTAAATACACATGTCCACTTAATTGGACGGAGTAATTTCCCCAAATACTTTTTTTCACATGTTAATTAAGTTTTTACAGCTGACATCCCATTTCCTTAGTTCAAAGTCGCGTTAATAAAGACCACAGGGAAACTGAACACATCCGGCCGAATCTGGTCAATACCGTACTCGATATTGCCAAGTATTTCAAACGTTATGATGCTCACTCATTAAAGACCGAATATAATTATAGTTCATCTATATATACATAGGCATGTGCAAACATAAATATTTTGCATTTTCAACTAACGTTGCTCACTATCGCTCATTCTCACATGAATGAGAAGATTACCATTAACACGTCTCGTGGAAAGCTTTTGATGTGATGTGGAAAAATTATGAATCAAAGCTTTGCGTATCAGCACGTGCTGAATCTAAATGCAAATCTCGCTTAGTTTTCTTTAGAGAAGGAGATTTATGTAGACATTGATTTAATTACAAAAATCTTTTCGTACATCGTTAGTACAATGTTGCAACGGGAATGCCTAAACTGTTGGTGTACTTGACCCAATAATATTTTGTTCAATGTAAACGGCAGTAGCTGTAACGATCACTTGCGAAACCATTATTGTTAAACACGGAGAAAAGTTGAATGTTAATCGAAAAAGTTTATTTATTCAAGCGTTGTACAGTAAAAATGAAAACAAATGAATTGGAAATAACGCATAACGATTTTAACTAAACTTGACCCAGTTATCGTTTTAACAATACTACTTTTAACCCAGTTTTGAAAGTTTCCCAACGTTTGGCGACTTGCATGTGTACCGTCAAAATGTAAATTGGGCTCATGAAGAGTTTCCAGTATCGCTTGATCATTTTTTGAATATTGTCCTTCGCCTACTTAGATGGCTATATATCGCACCGCGTACCTCCGTATGTATTCGAAAACCCACGCAGCTTTGAAATAAAGTAATGGACGATTTATTCTTTACATAATTCAGTAATATCTAAGCTCTGCAATGTGGAATTTCAATAAATCCGGCATGATTTTAACACGCCTTCCCCTACCTATTCAGAAACGCGTAGCAACGTGTTTATTTATGATAAAATATACAGTGTTCGTTGAGTAAAAGTGGGATTACTTGTATTTTTCCACAACACATGGATAACATACGCTATTAGCACTCGGATAATAACGTTCAATCTGCACAATCTCACAGAAACCTATAGAAACTTTTAAAAGCTTATCGAATTAAATCACTAAAACTGGTCATAAAATATAATTCGTTACACTATCGTTTACTATTTCAACACAAATGAAATACAGAAACAAATACACATAATACTTTTAAAACATCATTATCAATGATTTGTTATTCCAACTAAATGATGAACGCGTAAAAAGTTTTAATTTAACGTTGATCGATTTGTAACACGTGTTTGAAATAATGGAAGCACTTCAGTAAAGCAATTCTCTTAAATAATCAAATTATAAACATAATAAGTAAATAGTGTTTGTTAATCATCAAAGGATTGGAGAGTAGACGATCGGTAGCACTGCCCATACATGGCCAGTAATCAAAGCATGTAATTACAGTGTTATCTATCTAATTGATTTCATCATCATCATCATCATTCCAGCCGAAAGACGTCCACTGCTGGACATAGGCCTCCCCCAATAGGGAGGGTTTGCCATAATCGCCACGCTTGGCAGGCGGGTTGGCGATCGCAGTATGGTGTTAAAATGCATAGAGAACGCTGCTGCCCACTCTCTAGTAGTCTAGTCCCTTAGTCGCCTTTTACGACACCCACGGGAAGAAATGGGATGGTGCTATTCTTTACGTCCGGCACCACACGGAACGTCTAATTGATTTAGACGTAACATAATCAGCCTATAATGTTCCCACTGCTGGGACATAGGCCTCCTCACTGTGAGAGGGAGTGGGCCGTAATCCACCACGCGGGCCCAGTGTGGGTTGGTAGATGTCACATGTCTTCGAATTTTCGGTTCTAGGTTTCCTCACGATGTTTTCCTTCACCGTTTTAAGAGCAGTGGTGATGAAATAATTTACACAAAGTAAAGCGCCAGTCCGGGTTCGAACCTCCGACCTACAACCAGTAAGTCGCGGACGTTACCACTAGGCCACAACTGCTCTCTATCTGATTTAGAAGATAAGGTTCATATTAATACATCAGTTGCAGTGGCCAAGTTTTGGTAAAGTGCGCGCCAGATGTGAACGGTGGCGCGTTATGAAAACTTTCCTATCGATGTACCAGGGGATCGTTTCAGTCGTAAATCTCGTGGAATTGGTGAAGACGGATTACAGCGCACTTGCACTCTGCAGGGTTTTTTTTATAAATAGTTGAACATTCTCAGTTATCCGCCCTCTCTATGCTGTAAAGAGCACTGACATCGTCCATTCCAGAAAGGTCAAGTATCATGTTTAAAGAATGTTCTAGAAAATTATCTTTTAACAATAAACGTTTTTTGTTTAAAATATTGAAAATATCACAATTTTGTATATCATAAAACCAGAAAATCTATGTTCTATCAAATAAACAGCATATCTATCAAATACATATATGAAAATATTTATGTTTTACTCCAATAAGTATAAATGTTATTGTAATATTCGATATCATAATGCAGTGAAATTTCCTGCGTAATTTCCAATACCGTGCTGAAGTCCAGTGAGCCGTGAGACAAACAGCAGTGAACTGGAAGTGACACTCAAGAGAAGACTTGTTGAATAACGCACTGCGCCCATACATAAAACATAAGAGTCAAGTTCTGTTTTGATCCGACACATGTACGCTGCAGCTATTACTTGTAACATCAGCCCTATTCGAGGCACGCGTAACCTTTTTTAGGGCAAAGAGTTCGTTAGCGGTCACTGCTAATGTGAAAAAGCGGCACGTTTTCAGCGCTGCTCTCTTTTCGTCGAAATGTAGCAATAATAGTAATCACTATAAATAAATCACTATACCCACATCATATTACAGGCAGTTTATAAAATGCACAATCTTTAATAGAAAGATGTGTCTGAGGTAGGAAGGTCCTAAGTTAGAGGTCATCCATATCTCATAATAGGTAATGTTAATTTACAAACGGTTAAAGTCAAGATGCATACTATAAAAGCCTAAATATTTTATTTTAATATGAATAAATACGAGGTTCGCTATTTAATATAAGCAAACAAGATCATAAAATAGAAGCAACCACTTTGCATATAGTTTGATGATGCGGTCTCTTTGCGCATTTCGAAGTTTTCGATATGAAAATTCCTGGAGCTTATAACTTTAATAAAACTATGTTAGTGGCACCTTTAGATTTCAGCTCACTGCTCAGGTAAGCGCGGCACAAAGCTAGATGACCCGGTCACCGCTCGATGCGGGTCACGAGAGGTTCACCGAGATCGTGAGGTTGTACTCGATACAATGGACATGAACACGCTACCGCATTACCCGAGATAAAAACGAGAAAAGCTATGTGAAATAACTTAATGTGAAAATGTTGTTTGAGAGTCCATTCATGATGGATCAAAAAGTCCTCCAAACTTTTTCCAATAACATATCGTCTCTATACAAAATAGCAAATATTATTTACGTCTCCTTGTATCATAGTTTGTTTACCTGCCAATGAAAGTCATTTTGATTTTTTCCTTGACTTTTCAGATCAATGATCAACCTTAAATGACTTGTATGTCACGGTCTCAGATCGCCCATACAATTTAGCATCAAAACATCGAAATAAATAATGTTGTTAATTACGAATCAATTGATTCGCAGGTGGGGTGTGGCGTATGTGTAAGTGAGAAATGAATCTATTTATTTCAACACCAAAAACAATTGGTTCGTTTCTCACTGCGTTTTCCATTCGGCTATTCTTATTTATTTGAATGGAATTTTATTCAAGAATTTAACCAACCTTTCGGCGTAAATGACGACACGCAAGATCTCATTGTAAATATTCGGTATGAACTTTTTCGTTGTATAAGAAATCTACTTAGCTTACAACGATCATAAAAAGTAGCACAGTTTATACGAAAATCCCTAAAACCCATTAAACGGATCATAAATGTACGCGAATCGTCGAATTACATAAATAAATCCTAAAACATTAATAGCTGCTCATTTTAGAGAACAATCAAACCTATTTGGCCCAAATCCCCCACGTCTGTCGAACCTTCGAAGCAACGACATAGAAGTCAATGGCCTCATTAAGAGACAAACAGAGAATTGCAAACATAAACACTTAATACGATCGGTAACTGTCGAATCCCTGAGGTATCAAGTAATTGCTTGTAAAGCAACAATGTTACTTTTCCAATAGTTTAGAGGTACGCAGAAACTTGCTACGCCGTAGCATATGCCTGCTACGGCGTAGCAATTTTGAGGTAAGGTTGTAGAACATAATATCTTTAAATAATGGTACTTTATTTATTTCCTTTTAATGTTGTTCACAAAGAAGTACCTATTACATAAATCTTTTCATACAATATTATCATAATATTATCTTGCATATTCCTCGCACATGTGGTTTTAAATTAATTAGGATAATATGACGTATTTCAATGACAACAACACACAACCCAGCAATTGTGCTTTATTATTTTATTTATTTGACCTGGCGCAATATTGCTAGCTAACATTGTCAATGTAAGAACGTTACAAAATAGTTACAGAAAAGTACCGTGGTACTTATTTCTCACGGAAATGATGTTATCATACCGGACATAAATGTGTCATGTGTCAAACTCGGTCATGGAAATATTAGCCAAAAGAAAATATTTTTTATGGAAAATGGGACTTGGTTTTGACATTATCTCATTCGATGGTAGGATAGATAACACGAGTAGACCGACGAACCCAGAATGTACTCGTTATGACTCAACGAGATCTTACGAATCTGGTCTAGATTACAAACTTTGGCTAAAGTTTTCACTTATATACCCTTATAAATGGAGCACTTTCATCTCACCTAACTCTGAAAATCTAATTAACATCTCTAAAGTACCTAGGTACTCAGCACTTGGTTCCTGCTAAGAAAGTGAACAATCTATAAAAACAAATTGAAGTGTCTGTTTGTAATGACAAAATAACAGGTTTTTACTAAAAGCATATGAAAGTATATACAAAACTTACAACAAAAAAAAAACATTTAAAAAATTTTGGACTGTCTGTCTGTTTTTTCCGGCTAAACTCCGAAATGGCTTTACTTTAGACTACGGCTTCTTTTTATTTTACAAAATTCAACGCGGGCGAAGCCGCGGGAAGCAGCTAATGAATAAATAATTTGAGTCATGAACTGGTTATTCGAGCTGAAACTCGTTCACTAGGTTTATTATCGAATTGTTTGTTGCTGTTGCCTGATATACCACGAAGTGGCCAATCAAATCGTAACATTAAATGCCCAGCTTTGTTGCAGAAACAACAGCTCTTTACTTTTATGTACAAAAATTAGGTCTGTTTGTAATAAACACATAACTGAACTAGAATGTGAACACATGATTTTTATTACTTTTCCACCGTCGAATAATAAATTAAACCAACAACAACTAAATGTAATATAATACGTAACGTATTTGAGTGGACAACAGCTATCACGTGTGAAGCATCGTCCTTTAGCGGTTACCTAACGCAAGTTTCTTGGAAGCGAAGGACTCGGCCTTCATAGAAACAGAACACAATTACTTGTCAACCTCTTGTTTCGCAGCTGCGGAGCTATTTATCATAGTCGACATCAATGTCAACACCTGAAGGAGTCCTTGGCAGACAACCTTCTAACAGGGAAATGAATGGCCGTAATCCTCGTGATCGTTTGTTCACAAGGTCATGTCCTTTGGGCGGGTCCCGCGGGGTTCCCACCCCACGGGATGATACTGTTATACCATTGTATTGATACTGGTACATGCATCATTGGTCTGTGTGGCCACAAGGCCATACTTCGCATCAAGGACTCCTGTAAACGTGTTATGTTACGTCAGTGTAGCGTTTGATAAAGTTACAAGGACTTCTATGATTTATGACTTTGTAGACTCTATAGATGTAGCCGGACCTTACTATATCTAGACTTTATTAAAGGCACATAAAAAGATACTTTGTTATGAAAATTACTTCGCGATACTTCGCTTTTTGTCCTGACGGATTTAAAACCACTATATCAGATTAAACTTTTATTAAACCCAACTATTTAGAATTGCGATGACTTATCAAAGTGATATTTCAGAATGTTAACGTTACATCCCACACGTTTGGGGTACAGGATCAGCACGTGGGCAGAGCTTGGAGCCACTTTCTAAATTGATTGTATGTTTTCACAGACTGAAATTCGTGTGTTACTTAATATAATATAATGCTTGCGGAATACAAAAGATTTAACCCGTTTATTAATAGGCCTTTCCATCGATACCCGTGGGAGTTGTATAGCTATTTCCAGCTGTATGAGGTTTACGGTTCCGCAGTATGCGCTATTGAAAGCAGATTTTATTGGTATAATTCAGAAAGAATTGTAACATTTGGTTCGCACAGAGCCAAGAGGCTCTGTGTGGAGCAAATGTTACAATATAATAATATTTAATTCCAAGTTAAAGGATTTTTCTGTATGAACACTGTGGACCAGACAACCGCCTAAAACTCAAAAAGTCACGTAATGAAAAGAGCAATAAATATAACATTGTAAACCAATATTGGAGACCTTCACAGTGGGCGAAAACAAAGTCACGGAGCTGATATCAATTTTCCATATTGTTCGATTGTAAACAACGGCACCAAACACTCGCCCACGTAAAGCGGTTTTTGATAAAACTCATAACTTTTTGCGTAAAAATACATTGCTTTTATTGCACAACCTTATCAACGTGACAACAAATTCACGCGACTAGCGACTACCCTAATTCATATTCTGGAGAAACATTCACATTTTATAGCACCTTAAAATGTTCGTGTTATTGCCAATAAACTGGACATATTTTCCACCTTATTGAACTGCGGCTAGGTAGAAAATCATTGCATATTTCGCTGGCAATTCAAGTTTTTATGAATCCTCATATAAATACATTGGTAAAGTATACTCTTGTTGATCATTAGTGGAATTATTTTAGCTTTATGGAACAAAATTTTAAAAAAATGAGTTTCCATATTAAAAATTCCTGCAACGTCACGCATCCCAGTTATTTTTATATAATAGGTATCAACAGAAGTTATTTATGTAACACGGAAAGTTAATTTAAAACTTGATATTATTTCTTTTGGCACCACGGCGCGACTGAACGATAATAATTGGCGCCAACGTAAATAAAAATGGCGACGTTGTCGCCACTGATACATTAATATGGGTGAGGTATCAAAAATGTAGATTTTTTTTAATTCTTCCATCGCGTGGGTTTTTTCATGTGGTGATGCATTTTTTGATATTATAATTTATGTATTTTCATATTATTAAAAACAATAAGTAGACACCTAAAAATATTAATGCATCGTTTAAGAAATCTTATTCCTATCTATCAGTTTTCTTCATCAGTCCTGATTGGGTAAT
This sequence comes from Atethmia centrago, assembly GCA_905333075.3. Classification (NCBI taxonomy): domain Eukaryota; kingdom Metazoa; phylum Arthropoda; class Insecta; order Lepidoptera; family Noctuidae; genus Atethmia; species Atethmia centrago. The sequence continues at coordinate 9,049,495 of HG995375.1, forward strand.
ACTTCAGATACAGTGTCAATGCTTACTGAGATTGTTAGCTCATATCAATGAATAGCATTGAAGAGTAAAAAAATACATTATTTGTAGTAGGTACCAGTAATAAAAGTTTATGGTTTCATAAAATGCAAGAAATATCGAAATTGCTGTAAAAATATTTCATGAATCCAATACACTATAGTTATTGTATCAAATATTACAGTATTTTTACAACAAAATTGTGTCAAAAGTTCAACAGGTTTGTTTTTATTAAATAAAATAAAGTAACAGAAGCTTGAGGAAAAAGACATTGTAAACAATCGTAAGCTTTAAACGTGGTCGGTGAGGCAGCGGGCGTCACTCACATTACATCAAGTGCTTTTTGATTGTATATTTTATTCAATGATCCGTGTTACGTCACTGCATGTTGGTTACGATACGTCGGTATCTCTGACGTTAATAACACCTGCTCATTGCTCATCTAACACACTCTAGACACTCATGTGTTACATTTATAACGCGTGTGTAAAAACTACACTACCTTCCAAACTTTAAAAAATCTAAAAGCGATCCAACTAAAAATAAACTTTTATTCAAATAATGCAGTTTCTTGCCAAAAGAATATTTTTAAAGATCTCCCATGTTTATAATTTGATCTAAAAATAATAATCAACAAAGAACGCATATCAAAAGATGTTTGCGATGAATTTATGTAACTAATAAGCGTACCTCTGTTTTTGTTTTTAATTCCGTATTGTTGTCAACACACAGTGGTCAGTTTGAATGGTCACCGCGGTGAATTCTAGGGTTATTCAACCAGCCAGTGGGCAGCCGTTGACGCATAGCATCGTGCCCGATCTATAAATATTTCAGCACATATCTACATGTCACACTAATGGCGTTTTTGTACGCAGTTCTTTTTGACCTTCCATTAATAAAAGGGTTGTGTTTGAGTCGCAGTGGTACTCGTACCTAATCAAAAGGTTGTACTTTTTCTCAAGGTCAACAAATAAAACGAAGGTCGACGTAGAATCGCAATTTGTATTGTGCGTTTTATTTACCGACCTTTCTTTTGTTTGCCGGTCAACCGATATCTTTGCCAGATATTAGAATACAGAGTTGTGTAACAAAGCTATTCAAAACGAATGTTTCCTGTAATATTTCAAATGTCAGTGACCATATGTATGTCGTATGACCATAATTGACGGCAGAAATGCGTCAAAGGAATAATTTAGTCAATCTTGCATAAAATCTAATCTTATCTTAAACAACTGTTCGTTTCTGACACGCTTAGCCGGTCATTAGCTGGAGAACGACAGCGCGCGGCGCGAGGCGTCAGGCGTCATGTCAGTAGTGAATGAAACTGACGCTCGCCAACTAACCGCCGCGAGAGCTTATCTCTCCCTTATTTACCACCGGAAGCAACTCTAATGATCATTAACACCAATTTTGTACGATAAAGGTTATCTCTAGGGAAAACGTAATAACAGGGTTAATCTTTAACAAGAAGGTCTTATTAACTTTCTTGTTTTATTTTTGTTTGAAAGTTGTTGTAACTCCCTGGGCTAGTATACCTTTGATTCTTAAAGTTGTTTGTTGCAAACTTGTTTATTAAATAAATTTTGTATTGTTTCAGATAAAACGCAAATCCCCAAGTATGAAGGACGAGCGTGCCAGTATGCCGCGCGTACGCATAGCCGTCATTGGCAGCTCTCGAGTTGGCAAGTCCGGTAAGCAAATAATATATAACATCCAACAAAACATCTACATGCCATCTATACATACATTATAATGAGAACAAAACTTATTTTTTTGGGACAGGAAAATATTTTGACAAAAAATGTTTCAGAAATTCCCGTATCTTCTGATTTAATTCTAGCGACCTAGTTATTTGAGAGAATCTGTCATCATTTGATGGATTTCTTATCCGGCGAGATCATAATCCCGGTAATTTTCCGCTTACTTGAGTGAAGCTTAATTCTTTACTTTTATATTTTCAATTTAAAATAAAAGTATGGACCTTTTTTTTGGGTGGGAAATTATCAAATAACTTCTCCCGCTCTGGGTGGAGCGGGAGGGTGTGTCAGACTCTTACTGACTAAAACCCACCCGTGTCCCTTCCGTTGCCTGTGTTGCCAGGGACCTCGGTATCCCTTTCGGACTTTCCCACGACCCCAGAAAAGTATGGAACTTAATATTCCTGCAGATTTTTTCGAGTAGAGAAAACGATACAAATGAAATCAATATGCACTTTTAGGCTAAAAAAAAACAACTAAGTTTTTATTTAACACCTTTTGTACGTTGAACCACGAAGCTTTGAGACTTCAAATACATCTAAAAGCGAACTACCTAATAAAATTACAGAAACAATAAACCGAAGTTCAATTACGGTACCTTGACCGAATATGTTCAGGTCTCCGACCCAGATAGCGTTACATAAGCCGAGCTGGGCAACAGCCGACTGACCTATTCTCCTTGGTGATGTAACACTTGTTGTACTAACATCTGTTAATACAATCGGTACTTCTCACAAACGCAGTAGCAAGAAACTGCGACTGAACTTCAGATTTTCAAACAGCTTTACTATACCTAATGGTATTGCGGACGGTGAGCAATGGGTAGCTCGCCGTCCGATAAGGACCAGGCCCGGGTCGTCAGCGCGTTGTGTACCACGCGCGCCTCAAAGAGAAGTCAGCACAAGTGTAGGGGTCCGCTAGAGCCGATGCCTGCCGGGGTCGCAGGGAAGTCCGAAAGGGCTACCGTAGCTCTGGCAACATACAGGCAACGGAAGGAACACGGCTGGGTTTTAGTCAGTAAGAGTCTGACACACCCTCCCGCTCCGCCCAGAGCAGAAGTTATTTGATAATTACCCACCCAAAAAAAAAACCTTGTGGTCTACCTACCACAAACAGTGGGCTAATTGCGTAACCCACTATCAGTAGCAATATCGTTTCATTTTGACAGTTCAACAACATTCATTGCTTTATTTACGTTGTTGAGCAGACAAATTTTTCGAACATATGAAGCAATGGATTAGCAATATAGGGCTCCCACACAAAACTGCGAATTCGCATCGCATCGCAAAATTCTGCGAGCTCGTTGTCATTTTATTATGAAAAACTGACATCGAGCTCGCAGATTTTTGCGATGCGATGCGAATTCGCAGTTTTGTGTGGGAGCCCATACTTCAAAATCATTCAGATCGTGATTGATACTGCAATTAGGTTGCAGTTGTAAAATCTCTTGCAGACAAACGAATCTTAGTAGGTTTCATACAAAAGTTATATTTACGAGTAAAATAATTCATACTTATTACGTAATTTTCATAATTTACATTTCTTTGTTACAGCTCTCATCGTCCGCTACTTAACCAGACGATACATCGGCGAATATCATTCAAATACAGGTTGGTTGCATTACTCATTCATCACAAGATAGTATTGCGTGGTTTGTATCCATCAAGATGCTTATATTACGCCTTGGTTTCAGATCTCCTGTACAGACAAACGGTCCCTATCAACGGCACTCCGGTGGAACTAGAAGTTATAGATGTATCCGGTTCCAATTCAGACAAATTCCCAGCTGAACAGGTAAATAAATATCTTAAACACATGTTTTATTTGATTTCAAATGTAAACTCTCAATAAATCTTCAGGGCTATCTTTGATACAAAACACTTACAAACATCATAAAATATTTTTAAATGAAGTGTATAGTGTTCGAAAGAATATTCACAAACATCACACAATATTTTTAAATAAAGTGGTCCTATAGTGTTCTGAAGAATATTTACCTGCGTAGTTATTGACCCTCTGCCACTCAGACTAACACAGTTTTATGGTTGTGATCATAATACGGACCATCGTAAACTTCAACCTTCGCTTTGATCAAAGCACAGTATACTCAGTTTCAAAAACCCGAAAATAACACGTGCACTTTTTTTTTTGGGTGGGAAATCATCAAATAGCTTCTCCCACTCTGGGCGGAGCGGGAGGTTGTGTCAGACTCTTACTGACTAAAACCCACCCGTATTCCTTCCGTTGCCTGTGTTGCCAGGGGCCTCGGTAACCCTTTAGTATTTTCCCGCGACCCCGGCTGGCATCGGCCCTAGTGGACCCTTACACTTGTGCTGACGACATCTCTTTGAGGCGCGCGTGGAATACAATGCAATGGGCAAGGTCCCGGAGTATATTAACCTATTCCTATACTGCCGGCGACTGAATAAACCTTAGTAACACGTGCACTAAGGTTTAACCAGTAGTCGGCAGTATAGGAATAGGTTAATATACCCCGGGACCTTGCCCATTGCCCACTAATCTTCACCTTTACAGAATTAAAGTATAACCTAAACAACTGGCCCGCCTTTAGCTTCTAAACAATAATAAGTACACAAATCAATCATTAAGGATGTCGAGTATTTCGTCAGAAGGCCACATTTTTGTTGCTATTTCAACTGAATTCCTGTACACTTTTAACTTGTAATATTTTATTACCAGCAGTCGAGATTTACATTAACACAACAACGTTACACATATGTATGTTATTTTTATTTTGGTTCCAAGACTTAAGCCTAGGAAGCTTCTATACAATGTTAATATTAAATAACCGCAAAGGAAACAGTTCACGGTAATTTAAAACCATAAAAATAACAAAGTAAAAATTAGACACCGTCGTCGCGTTAACTTCCCACAATACATGAAAGCGTCGAACCAAACAGAAACCCCTTCCGCAAACAAAACGCGCGATTATCGGTAGTCTGGAGTCGCTTTATGTTCCGAAAACTGGGTTAATGTCTCAAATAATACTACTAGTGGCATGGAACTCCTCGAATAGACACGGCTCTTTCTATACAAAGTGACATTTCGTTTCTCAGTTTTTGACATCTCACCGTAGAAATCCTTCTACAATCTGTCATCTTGTCTTTCGTTTCTAACGATCGTTGTCTAGGTCCTTTTATATGTAGAAAGATTTCTACGGTGGGATGTCAAAAAAGGAGAAACGAAATGTCACTTTGTATGGAAAGAGCCGTGTCTATTCTTCAAAGAAATAGAGACTGTCATGCTAAGCCTGCAGGAGTTACTCCGGTGACCTGCACCGAACATTTTGAGTTCATTATGAACATCATGTTTACACATTATTAATAGCAGTTGAAAGTAGTGATTGTCAGTTTAACATTTTTAGAACTCGAACGACGACCGAACTAATCTGGAACTCCTTGTGAAGTTTACACAAACATTTTTCTAGACATCCTTAAAATAGTTGTTTTGAGAAGTTGTTGAAGAGACCCAGCTTTGTGAAAATAAGCAACGCATCTCGTAAAAGTAATTTTAACTGTGGATATAAATCGAAGAGATTTGGGCAATGATGTAGGAGGACTTGCTTTGATAACCTAGTTACCACATTTGCACAGTTTTACAACAATTAAAAACGTTGTTCATGTAAAAATTTTGTAAAGCAATAAACTATGACCTTGTCGGAAGCCTTACCAGGAACATTTCAATTAAAAACTTTTTCTTTTATGTTTATTATCCTGCCCAAACGAAAATTGACCAAAGAATTGAAACCATATAATTCTGCTCTGGCAGGTTGAGTCAGTGAGTGCAGTGGTGGCCCAGTGGTAACGACCGCGACTTTACGAGTTGTAGGTCGTAGGTTCAAACCCGGACAGGCGCTTAGCTTTGTGTAAATTATTATATCACCATTGCTATCAAATCGGTGAAGGAAAACATCGTGAGGCAACATGCCGGTTTGGCATGTTCTAGAACCAAAAATTCGAAGACATGTGACATCTACCAACCCGCACTGGGCCCGCGTGGTGGATTACGGCCCACTCCCTCTCACAGAGAAGAGGCCTGTGTCCCAGAAGTGAGAACTTTGTAGGCTGATTATGTAGGTTAATTTAAAAAAAATGCTGAAATATCAGCTTATTAGTTGACTACCGTTATGCTTCATGATCTTCCGTAAACACGTTTGTTTTGAATCTACGGTTCGATAAGTTCGATTTCTGTACGTCCTACGTAGGTTGCTAATTTCTTGACGTCAAATCAACTTCCTGTTTAATGATTTCGCAGTTTCATCCGATATAAACAATTTTCTGTTCATATGTCGACAACAATGGGTGTCCATAGCCAACGCGACGTGGGCCGCGTGTCCCGGCGGCGGCGTGGCGCCCGACGCGTGGGAGCGCCCGTGAATCGCTGCAAGGCTAATTTTAAGCTGGAATGTTGGCTCTGAAAGTCTGAAGACGCATTAATTAAACACATTCTTCTTCGTCTAGTCTCTTTTATGCAAAGCTGTAAGCTTATATTATTTTTTTTTTTATGAAGACTTAAAAAACGCTTTGCCAAAATAAACAGTTTTTCTGTTAGATTTCGTCTAAACTTTACTCCAAAAATGATTTTATGTCCACCTTTTTTTAACCTTCCCGTGACGCACTTTCACGGTTATGAGACTTAAATTATAAATCGTTGAAACTTAAAGTCTATTATTTTTAAATGGTCTTTAAAAAAGACAACTCGAACTCGCAAACGCGATAATACAGGATTTAATGAGCTATCAAACGTTAATAACGGTCGCAGATGTGACCTATAAAAATCTTTCCGTAACGATTGGCTTTAAATTATATCGATTTATTAGAACTCTTTCGAATCTTCACAAATACAACGTGGTAGGTATGTGACATAGATACAACACTTTCACATACTACTTCCGTCACCTAACATTTGCTATTATCTTGTCAGACTAATTTAAACAGCGTTTTGGCACTTTTTAATGTTGTTGTTATTCCTTGTTCTAGATTCAATGGGCTGATGCTTGTCTGCTGGTGTACGCAGTGACGGACCGCAGCAGCTTCGAGTATGCTACTGAGGTGTTGAGTGCGCTGAAGCGCGCGCCGACGGGCAGCAGCCCTGCGCACGGGCCGGCCGGCGCCGCGTCGCCCATGCCGCTTGCACTGCTCGGCAACAAAACAGACCTAGACCACTTGAGACAGGTCAGTACCCAATAAATAACAACCCAATTCGATTACGTTTCCATATGTCTTTAAAGTATTATATTACAGCGCATTCTCAAAATTCGCACATTTACTCATGCACAAAGTATCACATATTTTAGACGGTAAACGTGATGGGACGCAGAATTTAAAATATGTAGTGAAAACTACCCACTGTTTTTGTAAAGTGTAGGGATCTGAAGCTAGTCACGGGAAGCAAGAAATTATTGCAAAACAATCGACAACTTACGACTCGAGTGCATGAGTACTGAAAAAATACTCCTATATTCTAAATTCTATAATTGAAACGAATTGTCGTAAATCTCTATTTGTTGTTGTCTGTAAATAAGAAATAATAGAAAAGCTCAAATAACACCGATCTACAATCGAACCGTGAATAGGAATCTCTTACTCCTTTCAACTCCTTTCAAATACCTTCAGTTATTTCTAGAATATTTGTAGAGATCGTCCTTCACCTTTCAACAAGACGTCAGTTGATATGTAGGATCACTGTGACGATTACATAACAACGCACACGTTAATTATAAACTCGATGATTGACACGTTTCCTTTATCTTTGTTTAGAAGAGCTAGTAGAGAGAATACAGATTCAGGGGCAAAGATTTAAACTTTACACACAGTTTCTATCGCATCACATCGAATTTCTTCTTTGCGAGTTACACGTTGAGAATTTTACACTTTGACATCGTACAAAGTAGAACTACTCAACATCACTACGACAGCCTGTGTTAAAGTTTCGACGTTGTCGCCAGTAGGACAAAGACGTGAGACAGTCTTGTTCATCAATATTGAGTCTTTTGAGCTCGCATTCAATGGAAAATATACGTACACCAGACATAACTGACTGCTTTTGTTACGCGTATAATAGACACTCATCTCTCAGAAACCGTAGGTAACACAGAAACTTATTTCAAAGAAAATGAACACGGTTTTGGTGGAACTCTCTAGACAGGAATACTGAAAGGCAATAATAATATAAATAACCTTTATTAATGGAGATTATAAGTAAGCTACTGTTAACGTAGGCGTGACGTAAGCTTCCACATGTTTACTTAACTGGCGTAGTCAAAGGTTCCGCTTTTCCATGACGAAATGTTTCCTTCCACAATTTACAAAACAATTATTAAGGATAAACTTTTAACTTTGTATAGCGTAGACTTCCCTAGTGACGGCCCGAGAGATAAATTAGGATAAATAGAATTCCCCGAGGGCCCAATATATATTTAAAAGTACTCAAACTAAGTTACCTTGATGACCTTGTTTCGTTTTGTTTGCAGACTTTACGCAATCTAAGCTTTGTAAAGCTTACTTTGGATTAATGATTAAGTAACAACATCCCCGACATTATCCGATGTTCCTATGTTGTCTTTAGGAGCCTTATCGTCGATCAGATAAAAATAACATTCAGTGACGCAATTTCACCTAGATATTTAGGGCTTGGAGTAGCTCTAGCGTAAAATCCCAGTATTTAGGGAAAAAGGTAGGGTCCATCAAATCTCGTTTATAACCATGACCTACAAAAACCAACCGTGGTAAACTCTTTTTGTTAGGTCGGATGTATCCTGTCCGTTTTTTTTTTCAAACATTTTGTTTTCTTTGTCTTCAGGTCACTACCAAGGAGGGCCAGGCCATCAGTGCCGCGCATGGCGCCTCCTTCAGCGAGGCCAGTGTCGCTGACAACTCTGGCGATCTCTACCGCTGTGTGGACCGCTTACTCGCTGAAGTGCGCACCCCACAGCGCACGCGCAAATTCTCCGTCACGAAAATGCTCGGCTCCCTAATAGGTAATCATCATTTCCTATTTAGTCATTGATCGTTCGTATATTTCCTCGATTACGCTCCGATACGTCAATTAAAGGCCGTTATGAATCGCTATTTGAGCTAAGTTTTCTAGATCGTGTAGCAACACAGCTTACAACATCACCAGATACCTTTCAAATAATAATTATTGTTTCTGTATTGTGAAGAATATTACTAATTTCTCAATTTTGCTTGTTACAGGCGGTGGTGGGAATAGCCAAGCCAACCGAAGTGGGTCGATGGTAGCATGCCCGCGCGTGCCCGCCCCGTCGCGGCCCCCGCTGGCCGCTGCCGCTCCCTGACCGGCGGCCGCGCCTGCGCACCGTGCGCGCTGATGCTTCGCCGGCGCCGGCGCAGTCTGGCTTGCCTGTCTGCCCGTGCCCGCTCGCTTCGCCCCGCCAGCCCCTCTGTCTGCCACCATCATATGAACTACAGTGACTGACGTGGTGCAGCAACCTTAACGTGCTGATCTTGTGTGGAGCTCATGGACTTATCTCACCAAAGACCAGAAACACTAGTCAATAACATTACAACACTAGTTAATATGTGCATATAACAAGCGCACTATGTGAGCTTTTTATTAAAATGTATGCTTGAATAGCATTGTGTCAAAACATCAAGTGAATCAGTTTTATGAATTATGATGTTTATGTAATTTTGACAATAATTGCTATAATATTAGAAAGGATGATGAAGTGTTTCTACTCAGGTATATGTGCCAAAGATCTTCTAATATTTACTGATTGGTGAAAATATTACTTACATAAAACTAAAAATTATAAACTTTAATTAACTCAGTAACTGAATACTCATTAGCATACTTAATTAATCATTAATTATCAAGAAATCGGTACTTTGTCTGTTACACATTGATTTTTATGAAATATTTATAGAAATATCAATCATACAGTCAAATAATATAATATTTACGTGTACCTTCGTCCGAGTACGTTGCAGAATATTCACATCTTCATTATACGGTGCCTGACTATCACTTTTATAGCTATGTTTACTACGTGTACCTTCATAAATGTATATAATATATCAATTTGATACGGCCTAAAATTTTCTACTTTTTCACAGTATTATTAAAACTATGTCTTGACGTGTAGGCTAAGAACTGACACTTTTGATTACTCCTATTTCATCACGTCCAAAAAAAAATTGGGAAGCCTAAACATATTTTGAAATCAAAATGAAACATATTTTTATTTCAATTTATTGTGTAGTTTGACTTAAGGCCTAAGGAGTGGTGAAGTCAGGATATATAATATCACCTTTTGAATTTTGATAATTGTTGTAATAGAGTGTATCTACAGCCTTTGTAAATTTATATTGTTACTACAGTTTTTACCAAAAATTTTAAATGTTTAGCAGTGTACACAGTATTGCTATAAAACTATTATTTGTACTAAATCTTTAGTCATTTTCTAGTCATAGAATAAGGGCTGTGAAAAGACATTTTGAATGTTTGGGAGGAGATATAAGAGACGGTCTAAATAAACAATGTAAATATATTTTACAAGACAAGTATCTACGTGTATTCTGTCAAATGGGATGTAGTAATAAACTATGGATAGAATGTTTGAACTTGTAAATAATATGAAGCAAAGATTTGGCTGGTGATATTGTTGTAAATAGGAGGCCGCCGCACTTCAAATAATATAACTGGCAAAATTAAGAATCAACACTTAAAGTAATACATAATAAATTATTATGTAAATATATATATAATATTAGAAATTGTATAATATTGTTATAAAGTATATATGTAATTCAAAGTTTCGTGCGGCGGGAAAGTTGTAACGAGAATGCCTTACCTTGATTTGCGAAATTATTACTAAGGCAGGGATCGCACTAGGTAGTTGTGCTACGCGTAGCCTGCTACGAGCGCTACGGCTACGAATCGGATCCAGGCGAGCCTCCGCTACGCCAAATCATTCTGATTAATTACCACCTCTTGATCCTGACTACCTAGACCGTTTCCAGTCTTATTGTTGACTATTCCATATATTATATTAAAGAGAACAGAATTGAAGTGTGTAAATAAATGTATTGTACATTGTTAAGGGGACTCAAATGTCGGAACTGATTGGAATAAGTTGTAAATATTTTTAATTGATTAGCTTTAATAATATTAAAAGTTTATAATAATTATTTCATGTTTTTTTTTTTATATATTTTCTCAAGTGCCAATTTAAAGCTTGGTACAAAATCCTTTTATTATAGGAACTTGTATGATAAAACTGATCAACATATTTCTAATGATGCTGTGGACTATAGATAAGCACAGTCGGAAATACACAACATCACACAGCAGTAGTTAAAGTGAATTCCACGATTTATTCAAGAATATCACACGCCAAAAGAAACACCATAAATCACCGAAATACACATGTCTGAAACTCCGCAGTACTACGTGCACTATTAAAATAGTGAAATGGCACGCAAACATTTAGAACATTCTCAAAAATTCAGAATTTATAAATCAAAACACTATCAAGGTCATAGTGCTACTTAAAGTGACCTTTAATTACAATTTAAAATAACTCTTCGGAACATAAATCAAAGCTACAGAGAATTAACGAGAGGATTGATTGATACAGAAAATAAACTATTAGGTGTTAATAAAATAAAGAGGAATTGCTTGTAAACTACAAATATAGGTAAGTGTAATAACATTTTTTGGATAGCATCCTATGACTCAAAAGTAAAGCGTGGTCCATTATACATACTTTGAAACAACTTTGTGACGTGTGTGATATACGAGTATATCTATGAGTAATGAGACATTCTGGCCCAATATCCATCCACTTGCTATAAAAACAAGCTCTTAAGTATTTAGTTCTACAGAAAATGATTACTAAAACATCATAACTCAAAGAAAACTACACAAACTCTTAATTTATACTTCCTCTATGGACAAACGGACAAGGAAATACCGTTACCTAACATAATATATAATATAATAATCTAAATGGATTATAAATCCACTACAAAATGATGGATGCGAATGTTTTTATCTCTCGTTTGGTCGTATTTAGTTAACCCAGTTGCCGATACGCCATATAAATTATCTTTGCAGGGAATTAGGACGAGTTCACAAAGGGAATCTAAAATAAACAAAATAACAAATGGACATTAAAGACGGACGATTAGCTAAGAAACTCAAACTCAAAGCATTTATTTAAATTAAACCATTTACTTACAAGCAAGCACTTTTTAATTGTCTATGAAGAAGAACGGGCAAGAAACTCCATGGACTCTCCATGAACAAGACGTAATTCTAATATATAATAATAGAATTATTTCTTGCTCTTGCATAGATAGACAAAACGTACAATTTTAATCCTTAACGTTTTATTACTGGATGATTGATTATAATTTTCAGTTATGTAAATAATCAACCTAGGTATGATAAAGTTGAATCAAGTCATTTTCTGAAACTTGAGTTTAAAACTACACATTGTCACAATCTTAAAAATTTTAATGTGAAATGTCGCTTTCGTGGTTTTTTCAATTTCACATTAAAATTTTTAAGATTGTGACAATGTGTAGTTTTACAACACTAGAATTCATTAAACAATTTTAACTATTTTAACTGAAAAAATATAAAATTCCTTAGTTATGATGTAGTACAAAGTAGTTAAATAGTATTTAGTTTTAATCTTTTTGGCAATTATACTTAAAAAATGTAGAGTTATTGCTGCTAGAAGATCAAATAGAAATTATGCTTACATCGATTAGTGTCATCGCATATTCTTTAGCTCACGCTTTTTAGTGTGGGTGCCAAAAGATGAACAATCTCTACTTCTTTGATTTAATAACGGCCATGGGGAACAAATCTATGTTAGTGTTGTGGACTCGGCTTTATGGGACAGTCGGACTGGGATTAACGATCAGCAGTCAATGAACCCTGTTCCGTTTAAGGCTACCGTTGATTTGGTGCACTACCTGAATATAATTTATGCATGTGTGTGAGGTGCGCTTTTCCGGAGTAAATAAACATTTATGAATATGGATACAAGTTACCCAGTTCTTTTTGTTTTATTTAGGTAGATCGATCCATTTCTTTTTCGATCGAAGATAAATTGTTTTTGTTCTTAGAACACTTTTCTCTTCACCATCTATTTGTATATTGACTTCTGAAATCACTAGACGAATGGGCTATCGAATTATAAAAAAATATTTTCAGTGAGAATATAAATAAAAAGCTCATTTTTAAAATGGCCGCATTGTTCTTGAAAATAAATGTAAGTGTATTTTAACTATGCAGCTTGGAACTGAACTTCAGTGCATCATAATATTGATAATAGTTTTAACCTAATTATCAGCTGACATGCATTAATAATCGAATTTTACGTCGCCGGCCGGTCGCACACGCGCCGCCCAAATAAATCACAATCGCATCTCAGAACAATGCTCGCTCCGGCGAGATGAGAGGGGTGCGCACCCCAGCTGCGTACTGCGATCGATCGTGGACCACTCTCCGCCACTACACGACACATTGTCTGTCAAAGCGGCTCCAACTTCAAACGTCCCTGACACCGTCCCGCAAAAATATTAAAAACAGTGTTTTTAATTAGTGTTATGTGTTAATTTTTTTTTATTCAATGGAGGGGCGGAGGTCTTGGGATGGCGTGCCTCTGGGCGAGTCGCTCTCTCCACCACAGTCAGTTCCGGGCCGCAGGACGCCGCTGGGGGCCGTGGGGCTGGGCGGCTTCTACATGCAAGGTGGCCAGCCTCCGCCACCTCCGCAGCATTGTTACCCGGCAGACGAGAACCAGCCAGAACCAGGAACCAGCTACGGACAAAGGTCAGTTTTTTCGCCCAAATTCTAATATGATGATGATCTTTCATTGCACTTTATAATGTCATTCGCTGCTTTGAACTGGATTCATACTAATAGCAGGGTTTCTGCTGCAATCCGGCTTTTTAATCGGCCCGAATTTCTGTTTGTAAGCAAAAGCAGATGTTTTTTCGCGCATGCGCTTTGACAGCAGACAGCTAACAAAAAAAAAAACTAGAGATGGTATAATTTGACATTAAAATTGAACGAAACTTCATAGTAATGTTTAATTACCGTTAGGTGAAAGTAATGTAATAGATAAACAACTGAATCCAATGAGAAAATTTTGAACTTTAAATTTTAATATTAACATTTTGACCGGTTGGCTATGTTCGTGTACAAATCGGGGATTTATGGATATCTTGATATCAGGATATGAGTTAACTGAATACAGTATTTTATAACTCTGAAATGTAAAGATAAGTTTTAAGTTTGAGCCCGGTAGCCAATCATTATTCCTGTCAACAAACTAAAACAGTTGAATCTGTCTAAACAAACATTTTATTACTGCGGTCCTTTCTGCAACTAGTTAGCAAAACAGCACATATGGCAAAAATGCAATATAATGTATAAGTAATTCATATCGTATTACATATGCCACAAAAGCACACATGTCCACAATAATAATCAGGACAACACCGGCACTACTAGTGTAACATCTGTGCACAATAGTGTGTTATAGTACACAATAGTGTGCTATAGTGCACAATAGTGATCTATTGTTCACTCTCGTCCCTTGCGACAAGTATTTTGCTCTCGTTGACCGCGATAATGTTTACTATAGACACTATAAAAGGGGTAGAATTTTAGACTCGGCTTTATTGATAAGAAGCTTTGCTCGCGACGAACCCTTTTTTATTTGATTTATTTAATGCCTACTGATTATTTTTTATAAACTATAACTCACCTAATGTGCCAGAATACGTAGGTACGTGTTTTTACTAAATTTAAGGTGGATCCGCAGCTGTAGCCCGCGAAATTCACCTTCACCTTAAACCTCAAACCACATCTAAGAAGTGTTAAAAAAAAAACGTTATTAGGAAAAATGGTAGGTACTCGAGGCTGAAATTTGCTGATAGATGGAACTTTATAATAAGAATGTAAGAATGATAGAACTGTTAGATCATGGTTGATGAATCTGCACTGAGGCATACAAGATCCAAAGCCAACAAAGTGTTACTAATCACATTAAATTCGATTTCAGCATTTGAGAACATTTCAAAGCTATTTATTATACATTTAGCATAGTTTAAACAATCCAAAATAAACGGGCAATTACCTCATAAATTCTATCACAAAGGAACAGATACCATTAAGGTACACATTTCATCGGCATGTAACGATTGTTTGACACTGTAGATATTGCAAATGCATTAATAAGCGTAAACGTACTTATATAATGCAAACTTTACGTAGCATACAACCGAAATAGAACGCGTATATTTAGCTAAAACTGGTTCTAAGACCATTGAATGTTAATATGGTAGTATATCAACGTGAATGGGTCTAAATGCTATCCAGATCCCATAACCACGTGTAATTTATATGATATCAATACTAAAATAGGTAATCAACATCTACAGCTTCTCTTAGAGTTGCCCGATTTGTAATATTTCAATCAGAATATAATAAAGTTGATTATTGCCGCGTCTAAACATTCTAAGTACCGCAGGGTATCAAGTACGCATTTTACATTAGTATTCCATGGGTAAAGCTCCCGAGGTTCCCGTGTATCCCCTCTCCCCTCGTTAGCGTCGTTAGCGTCCGACATACAAGCCCATTCATCGCGCTCAAAGAGTATTTGCCACTTGTTCCGCTCTGCCTCACCGCCAACCCTTATCGAATCCTAACTAAGGGGACGCTGCGCTGTACGCGGCTGTACTTCCCAATTCCAATTCTAATGCCTTTCAGCAATACTTCATAACTCAACTGCTTCTAAATGCTATACGAGTCATCGGTTTACAATTCTTTCTTGAAATAGATTCTATAATAAATAAACCCGAAATAATTTTAAAACTCTTACCGTCAATCAGAAAGTGATGCGAACAATGTTCTAATTTTAACACTTCTGTTAGTATATTTATAGTAGGTATCTGAAAATAGCTGAAAAGTGACGGAAAATCTTCATGCGATTACGTTTTGTGAATGTTTTCAATGACGTCGTAATAGTGTTATTGCAAAATCCCAGTTGTCACGTTGTTAGCGAATATATAATTCCGTAAATTTGATGTTTGTAATCTGCAGTTAGCACTCAAACTCAAACTACCTGTTATTTTGACTGCAATATGAAGCAATTAAATAATATTTAGGACTTATTAAGAGTGTAAAATTAACCAATAACTTATAAATTACAGACCTATCAACGAGTCGAAATCAAAACAGAAGATGCGTCAAGGCAAGAACGTACGACTGAACATAAATGCAAGAGAGCGACGCCGCATGCACGATCTTGTAAGATATCATTTATTATGTTAATTTGACTACCTACACTTTTACGAGATAAATATCATAATAATAATTCAAGAGAGCTACGAGTAAGTACAGTACAGACTTTTGTATATGTCGCGGGAAGGTACTAAAAGGTTACCGAGGCCCCTGGCAACACAGGCAACTGAAGGAATATGGGTGGGTTTTAATCAGTAAGAGTCTGACACACCCTCCCGCTCCGCCCAGAGCGGGAGAAGTTATTAGATGATTTCTCAACCAAAAAAAAAAACGACTTTTGTATATCCAAAACTTATAACTTAAGTAAACATCTACAAGTCATTTGAATTGCCCTTAACATTGCATTCTACAAATCTCAAGCGTTATTATTGCACAAATATAGATCTCTATTTCTAGGAGTCATTGTGCAACAGCATTTCTAGGAAATTCATAATTTGTACTTTACACTAAACCGTTACATAACTTGTGCCGGTGTTATTCCAGAATGATGCATTGGACGAGTTGCGTGGAGTGATACCTTATGCTCACTCGCCTTCTGTCCGCAAGCTGTCCAAGATTGCGACGTTGTTGCTCGCCAAGAACTACATCTTGATGCAGGCCAGCGCGTTGGAGGAGCTCAGAAGGTAACACGTGCCACTTTTCAAATATTTGCCAACGCCTTCATTCAAGCGGGTCCCGTCCTATTTTAGTTTCAATAAATATACATGGCTATATATATGAATATTTCTTGGAAAACTTAAGACAGTTTGTGACATCTGCGCTTTGAACCCGAGTTCAAATGTTTTATTTGATAATGGTCCAAAAACGTAAAAGTAAATAAATGACTCTAATAATTGCGTAGAGCAGAAAGCAAATAACAAACTTTTTTAATGCGGATTCGTGACGCACATAAATTATCTGGACCTTTTAATTGATTTCAGATTGGTAGCATACCTTCAAAGTACAGCAACAGCTGCAGGTATTGTTGCACCCCCAGGTTTCGACCTGACCGGATTTCCAGCGGCTGCGAAGCTGCTTGCAGGTCCACTTCCAGGCCCGCCCCCACCCCCCGAGCCGCCATCTTGAGATTCAACCGTCAAACTAGAACCCTAAACGAGTAGGGTACCTAGAATTAAAGTCAGTCCATGCGATATAGACTGATACGAACGTATACGCTGCTTGGGACATAAGAATATCTTGAGATATGTACGAAAAGCACTGTATCGTGTGGACTGCGCGCTACGTTTTTATCTACGAGTTAATTATTTGGACTAAGATATTAAAATACTCTTTATAAATAATTTAGGTTTAAATATTATGAATAGATCTCAAATTAGTTAGTAAGTTGTGTAAATAATTCGACATTTACCTGCAACAGTATTATTATTCGTAATTTGTATTTATATGAAGCGACTTTCTTGTCGAAGCTAGCGATGCTTCGAAGGCAACTAAATCGGACGCGATAGTCATACGAGGATCTTCTCGAGTTGTCACTATGTCGTATACTCGTACGTACGCCATACCATAGAATTTGGCGTGTATTTATAATACATTGTAAGATAATTGGGTATTTGACTGTTATTTTTAATACGATTATTCGAAAAAAAAAAATAAGCCACGGTAAAAAAAGAAATGGTTTAAATATGTACAAAATGGTGAAGTTGTTTGCGTTTGTCTATGCTAGACAGAAACAGCACTACTAGCATCTGACGTCACAACACAGAAAAGCCTTATCAATTTCGCGCCATTCAGTACAATGATCGTTTTGTGTGACAAAGATATACGAATAATTTCAAAAGCGGATAACTTCTCCATTTTTCCGCTGATTTTATTTGTTTTTTTTTATCACAAAACGTCTCTTTTTACTAACATATTTAAAATAGGAAAAAAAAATATTAATAATTACTATTTTTTTGAAAAAAAAATTGTATTTTTTTTGTATTTATTCATTATTTGTTTTATTTATTCTAGTCCTACCCTAATACGATATTATCCCCCAAAACGAACGAAAAACTCTATCCCTTTAAAAAAGATTACAAAAAAAAAAACATAAGTTATTCGTAGTTTGTTCTAATACGATTATCATAATGAATGGGAAAAACAATTGATTTTTTTTATGGAAATCCAAAAATAAAGTCCGTGGGGATAATATACGTAGTAGTCATTTATTTATGTACGGGAAGTAGCTAGACGTTTTTATAAACATTCCGATTGCGAATAGAATTTATTAGGAAAGATACTCGTATCATCCATACGTTTGAATGTTGTTTGAGAAACTGTTGCTAGTCCATTATTATCTTTTGTTTCGATGCCGAATATCAGTATGTAGGTAACTAATTACTTATTTTAAGCACTTCTTCCGTAATTGGGTAACAATTAAGAATAGGTTCAGTGACTGATTGATTGGGTACTATTTTTTTCAGGATTTGTTATCAGCATTATATATAAAACCTAAGTATCGAGGTAAATAGTTATAACATTTCCATAGATATTAAAAACTTCACCTATATTTCTTATCTTATATGAAATCAAGGAATATGATAAATTTCTATGGGAAGCTAGTAGCCATTACGCAGCTACATCTAAGTAAGGGTGCTTTTCCACCAGATATGTGCTATGCCACGTTGCTATGGATGCGTTTGATATCCACCCATCATATTCATTGATCCACATAGCATAGCACTGACCAATATATGATTATATTATATTATTGGTGGAAAAGCACCCTAATGCAGCCCTGGGAATTTATTTCCTTATTCAAAAACTGTAAGTTATTATAATAATAGGCATAGAGTAAACTGATCTCAGAGGTATTTAATAGAATTAAAAGAAACGCCCGCGCTTTCAACCACATGGAGATTGGAAATTATCCCACAGGTACGTACTACCGGGATAAAGTGTCATAAAAAGTGAAAATCTTATGTTCTAACCCAGGTCATGGTCTACCCATGTGCAAAATTTCATCCAAATCCGTTCACCCGTTTTAGCGTGAAAGCGTAACAAAGAAAATTTATTTATTTATCTAGGAACTTGTAGATCCAATATTGTTTTTGTGTGTCATGTTTTTTTTCATATTCCTAGGCATTATTTTACTTATGTAGACTGAAATGCTGTTGCCAGACATTCTTTTCATAATAATTTTCGTTGTGTTTAAACATTTCAATAATAATATTTATATATAAAGAAAAATAGATATAATTAATTTATATTTAAGATATAAGTTACTTTTAACTAGATATAAAAAAGTAGTTTTTAGAATCTTTCTCTGTGAGTAATCCAGAGAACAATGTGAAGCATGTGCCAAAAATGAAGTAGATTTGTATTATATATACTTAGGAAAATATTATATTATTTACAAACTAGGTATTTAAATTGTCATGTTCAACGTCGATTTTACGAAGGTATAAGAATATTGATGTTTTGTAAACTTCCTCTTGACATTTTAGATATAGTTATTTTTAATATTACATATTAATTTATAATTTAGACAGAGTAAAAAACATGTTATAGTGTAGTGTATAGTATGTGTGGTACCTACTTAGATCGTGTGAAATTTTATATTATTTACGGCCATACAACTTAAAACATTTATGTATGGCCCCGAAGATTATGTAGGTGTTTAATATTATGTGTAGCTTACCAATAATTAACAAATTATTAACTATTTATTATTAAGCTCACTATCCATCGATATTTTTAAAATATTCCTATCTCTCTTATATTTACTATTAATATTATAATCCTTGCTTAAACTCGTTAAGTCGTCGAAATAAAATATAATTTAATGCAATTAAAATCACAGGAAAAACCTTGTGAAGGTTTATAAGTAACGCTCAAGAAATTAACACAAGCTAATCGTGAATGAGGAATGAATCTTAAGGTATATGATATTAGTACGACTTTCAAAGAAAAATAACTAGAATCTAGACCAAATGTATGGTTTATGAGTTGGGATAGAGTTTCAATAGCTATAAATACGACGAAGTAATCAGGAGGTCTCCCTTTTTTTTTTTTTTTTTTGAGGGTGGGAAATCATCAAATAACTTCTCCCGCTCTGGGTGGAGCGGGAGGGTGTGTCAGACTCTTACTGACTAAAACCCACCCGTATTCCTTCCTGTTGCCTGTGTTGCGGGGGCCTCAGTGACCCATAAGTACCTTCCCGCGACCCCGGCAGGCATCGGCCCTAGTGGACCCCTACTTTGTGCTGACGACATCTCTTTGAGGCGCGCGTGGAATACGACGCGCCGTCGACCCGGGCCCGGTCCTTACCGGACGGTGAGCTACCCATTGCTCACCGTCCGCGAGCCCGCGCCTACGGTGGCTGGAAATCCGCCCGAGATTCCCGACGCCACGGGCGTCTCCTGCGGCGGCTAGGGGCGAGGAGGTCTCAGATTTCGTGCTTAGGGAGGAGGTCTCCCTAAGCACGAAATCTGTAGTTTATTTATTTAAACTTTTTACTCACAAAAAGGTACAAAGGCGGACTTAACCAGTCAACCGAGTGTGGTGAAGAGATTAAATTTGCGATTGGTAATTTCGGAAGTTACGGGTGATTTAAACTCCGTATCACTTACGGAAATATGATTAGTTTAGGGCCCGACTTAAGAATGAATTACACCACGATTTCACAGTTGTCCCTACTCACCATGTGTTTTTAGGTAAAAACACATGGTGAGTAGGGACAGCCGTCGAAGAGATGTCCTCCGCCTTGGGGCTGGCGGAGGGGTCTGTCAGAATCTTACTGACTAAAAACCACCCCGGTGTTCCCTTCCTATACTTGGACCGGAGATCATGGGATCTTGTGCGACTACCACGATCCCCGGCTGGTACCGCCCGCCTTTGCTGGTCACCTAAAGCCCGCGGGGGGAGTGAGTTGTAAGACACCCCTGCGACGTCCAATAGGGGCGCGCGTGGAACACTGCGCGCCGCCGCCTCGGGTCCTGTTGGCCGCCCCCGCAGGCGGCAGACATCCCCGAGTTTGCCGTCCCTCCAGACCTGAAACTTAACCAACCTAACCCAACTGAGATCTGAATGTTCGAAAAATAAAATCTAACCATACTATTGAATAGATCAACTCTGGTTAAAAATACCTCTGAAAATGGCCATAAGACGAATGAGGCTTGGTCAGGTTCTTGGCGTTCCTCTGTCTTCAAGTCTCGCGCAGACAGGCCCGATGTGACTCTGGTGGAACAATTTCTATGAAAATTTGATGGTTCAAGAGTCGTGTCGCACCTGTCTGCAGGAAGCCTTAAAGTGAGAAATAATTTGAGCATTCCCATTATTTAATAATCCAACTAGAAGTTAAGTGAAATGTGATTGTTATTAGCAATATTTTTCTTTTTATGTGACTGGAATTAAAGTGCATAGATTATAATGGATTGTAGGTAATCTCATTTACGGTTTTCTGAAGTATTGCTCTAGTTTGTAAACTATGGTCAATAAAGTATACTTGTAACTACAAAAGACTGTCTTTCTTTGATAAAACTATATACTACATGCCCTGGAATTAACGCACACCAACAAACACCCCAATTAGAATTTAATAATATAATTATAATACATACAATGATTTTTTAAATTATGTATAAAACAATGTTTGTATATTTGACGGAGAAGGTACGTATCTCTCGTTATCATCAGTCATATTTTAACTACTGTGGCGTACAATGGGAAGTGTTGGTTATTGCACAATAGAAAAACCGTTTGCAGTTTAAATCAAATTATAATTTACGATCAAATAATCACACTAGTTACACATTGTAGGTACACGACATAACTATACGGAACGCGCGACAGTTTCTAAACGTGTTCACTCCTTGACCGCCTCCGACAAAAAACTACCCTTAAACTCCGGTCAAGGGTTATGTTGTAGGCTCTGTCGAGTGCCGCTTGGTGACGCTGGCGTCTCGATTAGTCAAACGAGTGACTAACGTATTTCCGACATATTAAATTAGTTGTACTGTACAAATCTACACACGCACACAGTCGCACACGCATAAGAGTCTAGCGTAGTACAACTTCGTAAATTTCGGTTTGTTTTGAGTGTACAATGGTAATAAGTGTGACTGTAATTTAAGTAGTTTTAATTATTTTTTGCATAAAAATTTACCTATATTCAAAATGACAGAAATCGAGTGAGTAAACGATTCTAAACAAACTAATTTCAAATCAATCTGCCTAGCCTTTTCCCAACTATGTTCGGGTCAGCTTCCAGTCTAACCGGATGCAGCTGAATACCAGTATTTTACATGGAGCGACTGCTTATCTGACCTCCACAACCCAGTAGGTAACTGGGTACGATATATACGATACTCCTTGATGGTTGCTGCTTGTCAGACTTATGGGCTTCCGACGACGACCCGTAACGACTGTCAAAGATCCACGATTGATAGCCGGGTCAACGGCTTAACGTGCTTTCCGAGGCACAGAAGAGTCTCGTTATGTAAAGATGGTCACTCATCCATGGACCAACCCCGGCAAGCGTAGCTTAACCTGATGGATCGACCCGTGCGACTGTTATTACTTAGCCACGAGCTCCTCAAAACGAACTACTTTCATAACTTGCATTAATTCAGTTACACATTGTATATAAATAGAATTGAAGGAGTGGCGCGAGGAGGCGAAACGCTGGGGCGTAACTCCGCTGCCGCGAGAAATCGCGGCACAGCGGACAGAGCTCCGGCGGGATCTCATGGCGACTTGGAGAGTGCGATTGTCGCAACCCAAAGTTGGGCACGCCACGATTGCGGCGATAACTCCCGTCTTTGAGGAGTGAAGCATACATGATACTTCCTATTAAAGCTCTGCATCTGTTCTCCAAATTTTTGGCTACTGACTTTCCTTTCTTTAAATCCGTGCCAAATCCAATAGGAGTACTAACTGCCTTGCAATCTTGCATTTTATACTTTTTCAGCAGTTCTTCCAAAAATTGTTTTTAATCAATTTCAATAACATCTTCTTTCTTATTTATATGAATTTCTAAATATTTCAAATTGTCCCTTCCGAGTTCAATCATACGAAAATCAGCTTCCAAAGCTTGTTTGAACTTCTCTATCCATTCCTCATTCTCTCCAAATACCATTTTGTCATCTACGTAAACTAGCACGTAGAATCTTTTACCTTCTCTATAGTATAAACAATAATCGATCTTGCTTCTCACAAAAGATTGTTTAACCATAAAACTATCAAACTTGTCATTCCAATTTCTAGGTGACTTCTTCAGACCATATAGCGACTTGTTTAGTTTAAGTACTTTATTATTATATCTCTCAATTCCCTGGGGTATTTTAATATAAACGTCTTCATGTATATCCCCATATAAGAATGCACTTTTTACATCCATTTGTAACAAATTTTGCTTATATCTGATGGCTGTAGCTAAAAGAATTCGTAGCGTTGGTAATTTCACAACAGGAGCATAGATTTCTGCAAACTCATCTTCCTGTTGAAACCCTCTTGCTACTAATCTAGCCTTGTACGACTCTTGGCCTTCTTCTCCCCTTTCAATTTTGAAAACCCATTTTCCTTCAACTATCTTTTTGTCTTTGGGAAGTGTTGCTTCTGTCCAGGTGTTGTTAAATTCCACTGATCAGCATCTTCTCTCTTCATTGTCATCTTATAAGTTATTTCTTCGAATTTCTTCGCAGTGAATGTGTAGTAATCATCAAACCTTTTTGGTCTTCTCACAAGTCTTGTTCGTGTTCTTGTTGTTTGTTGCTCTATAATTTCATTTTCAGCTGTTGGTTCAACTGTGTCTTCTATATCAGTACCCGAATCATTGGCTTCATAAAACGTTTCTTCATTACTATCTCGAGATTGACCCGTTTCTTCCCGTTGTATTAAAATTTCCCTACTATTTTCTTCATTACAAACTCGATTAGTATTAGTTTCTTCCTGTTGTATGAGAATTTCATCATTTTTATTTGTCAATTCACTTGCCCTATCATCATCTATTATTTCTTCAAGACTGTCTTCAGACCTAAGACTTTTATCGTTATCCATTTCATATTGTTTAAAAACGATATTTCTTTCAATATTGATATAGTTTGTGCTAGGATTCCAGACTCTGTATCCTTTCGTGTGAAATTCAGACCCAACAAATACACCTTTTTGACTCTTTGCATCCCGTTTCCTTCTTTTCTCTTTTGGGATATGCGTAAATACTACGTCGCCAAATACATGTAGCTTTATTATGTCAAACTCCTTATTGTAAAGAACCGCAAAGGGTATTTTGCCTTCAATGTTCGATTTTCCAGTTTTATTAATTACAAAGACCGCTGTGTTCACCGCCTCAGCCCATAGGCTCTTCTGCAAATCTTTTGCGTGAAGCATAGTTCTTGCTGCTTCAACTATAGTTCTCATTTCTCTCTCAATTCTACCATTTTGAGTCCACTTTGGTTCTGCTAAGCCTCAATCCAATTTAAAAAAAACCAATTTCTTAATCCTCTAAGCACACTGCTGGAGGGATTCAGGTCTAGGCTATCGGTTGAAGAGTGGTGGTCAGGTCATATTTCACATGCTCTACATGGAATACTTGAAATTCTTTGCCCCCAACAAATTGCGACTGATGGAGCTTCTGAAGGTAACTGAAACTTTCAGTAGCGCCATCAGGTTGGAATTTGGTGTGGACAAATGTGCAGTCATGCATGTAAAGCGAGTGAGATTATGGAATCCGAGGGAATGCAACTTTAGGATTCCATACACCGCAGATCCCTGTCCTCATCCGAAAGCTATAAGTATTTGGGTATGTCGGAAGCGTTAGGCATTAGGTTAGCTGACATGAAGCAATCGTTGACAAAGCGCTTCTTTGGTCGCCTCAAGAAGGTATTAATTAGTCTTCTTGCAAGCAAAAACAAGGTGTGCTTCAATGGTTGGGTCATACCGGTTTTGATGTACTCTTTCGGCATACTCAAATGGACTCAGACCGAACTCGACACCCTAGATAAGAGGGTCCGTACACTGCTGACTGCAAACTGGATGCATCACCCACGATCATCGGTGAAGAGACTGTACATCCCGCGGAAGTGCGGGGGTCGAGGCTTTTTAAACGTGAAGACCCTTCACAACCGCGAGGTTGTGAAGGGTCTTCACGTTTAAAAAGCCCGCGAGGTTTTTTAAAAAATATTCCCTGAGACTGCATCTCAGGGAATATTTTTTAAAAGCCGAAGTGGGTATACACCGTGATGTGGTCGCAGTGGACAAGGGGATCACCCCGCTCTCCATGACTAAAGAGAACTGGCGCAAACCTGTAGTCCTTACTACCGATGACCGCAAGAAGGTATGGCAAAGCAAGGAGTTGCACGGGCGCTTCTATCGGGCTCTTCGTGAGCCTGGTGTAGATTTCTAGCGTCCGTATCCTGGCTACGTTTCGGGGACCTTTTCGGGGAAACTGAAGGTTTCGTCTGTGCAATTATGGATGAAGTTATCTTGACGAATAACTACCTGAGACATATTATGAAGGACGGGACGGTTGACGTGTGTCGGGCATGCCACCGCTGCACCGTCCGGGTGAGTCCATCAGACATATCATCTCTGGTTGTTCTCTTCTAGCTAACGGCGAAAACTAGGATTATTCACCAGTAATTTGATTTGAAATATAAACTTGTACCGTAAGTATGTGCCCGACCCAGTTCTCGCAAATGACCATGTCACATTGTACTGGGATCGGTCTATCATTACTGACAGGACTATTGTCGCCAATAACGCCTGATATAGTGGTGATAGATCGATTAGCGCGCTGCGCAATGATAGTCGATGTTACCATTCCACATGACGGGAACCACTTGAAAGCTGAGAAAGAGAAACAAATAAAATACCTTGACTTAGCACACGAGGTTGTGGACATATGTAATGTGAGCTCAGCTGTCATTGTGCCGATTGTCATAACGGCCAATGGCCTGATGGCCGAAAGCCAACATCTCTCGAGGCTCTCGTTAGGCGGTTGGATCAAGGCCCTAATTCAGAAGGCAGTACTCCTCGATACGGCTCGCATCGTGAGGAGGTTCCTGTCTCTGGAGCTTACCACAGCTAACCACCGGTAGCTTGGACCCTGCTCCCGATAGCGGCGGACCACTATTTTTTTATATTTTTGAATGTTTTTTATTTATTTATTAAGAAATATTCAAAAATGTATTTTATATGGCAAAAAATTAAATAAACGAAATAATAATATAATAATTAATACAATCGATCAATTAGTATACCCATGCAAAATTACAGTTTTCTTGTACTAAGAGTCTCTGAGCTAGTCAAGCGTCTAAGGGCCGATTCACTCCGGAACGGCAGAAGCCGGCAGCGACGCGACGGCGACGCGACGCGGGCAGCCGCGGGCTGAACCGCTGACAAGACGCGCGTGGCCGCGCAACGTTTTTGAGCTTCTCAAGCGATACTGGTATTTTAATTATGTAGATAAAGTTTAAAATTATTTCACACTGAAAATGCTCGTCGCGCCGCTGCAAGCCGCTGCTTTCCCGGTGTGAATCGGCCCTTCTGGACGCCCTAATTGATTTATCAAACGACATCTTATACGAGACTTTTTTTGACATCTCAACCGAGCCCATTCACCCTTAGGTTATCTTAATATCCCAACCAATTCCTCATTCAAGCGTCCAAAGGCCTCCCCAATTGATTTACCAAACGATTTCTTATACAAGATTTTTTTTGACATCCCAACCAATCCCTCATTCAAGCGTCTAATGGAAAAAGAAAGGGGTCTTTTGACATATCAATCTTGGCGATATATCAAGATTGATATGTCAAAAGACCCCTTTCTTTTGACATATCAAAATATGTCATAATCGACTTCTTTTAGCAGAGGCCAGACAGACAGACGGACATGGCGAAACTATTACGGTCCCCTGTTGATTATGGAACCCTAAAAATTATCGGCTGAAGCAAAGACGCCATACAGTGGCAGTAAGCGGTACTAACTTCTGCACGATTTTCTAACGCATCACACCATCATACTCGATGTGAAAAAGTGAGCAACTAGACGTGTTCTCCAACAAGTTGATAGATTCCCCAATAGATGGCGCCAACGTTTTGGATTAGCAATTCAACATATTTATTTCAACAATACTGTAAGAGAAATGTTTCATAACCCTGTCAGCTTCAAATGTTGCAATAATGTATGTAATAGTATTCAAATACATCACTTTTAAAACTGTTAGGATAGCAACACAGTATTGATGAGTGCGCGATCTCATTTGCTTTAGGAAACCTAATGGCTCTGGCACAATGGCCGCTGTTGGCCTCGTTTCAACGTGCATGGATGGAGTACTTAGTATTTTGATTGACCTCTTGTTTACAAATAGAGCGATGGACGTTGATATGTGAATACACTGAGCCTCTGTGTTAAAGATCTATTTGTATATATTGGTAGCATCATACCTACGTAGCAATGTAAACAGTTTACCTACTCGTACTTAATTATGTATATAATACGAGTATGTAGGCATACATATATGTTTTATTTTATTTTAATTCGGGATAAAAAACAGGAGTACAATTAAATGTTATACATACTAATCTTACTAATTAAACAGAATACTTATTATACTACTAACAACCTTATCCACTTATTACTAAAATGTTTATTGTTTTAATGCTACGTGAGATAAAAATAAAAACAGAATACATGAGTGAATTGAGTGAAAGATTAGATTATTGATTGAATGAATGAATGTTTTTTTGGGAACTGAATTCTTTTTTTTTATTTATGAGATAGAAAAAGAAAACATATATATATATGTAATATATACACATATATATATATATATATATAAACAAAATACACCACTTAATAATTTATAAAGTAACGATAGAATCGACTACACATTTCCTAAATTGATGTGCAGTTAGATTAAAAATATCAATGTTTTCAAACCTATTATTGTAGGAATCCTGAATCCCTGAATATATAAAACAAATAAACTCACGCCCGAGCCCGCACGTGGGTAGAAAGCCATGAGGGTAGGCAGAAACTTAGAACGCCACCTGCTTCGCTCCTTCGCAAACGAAACAAAATGAGTATGTAACTCCTATTGCTTCGTTTGCGTTCATACATCTGCGGGGTAATTGCGTAACACACTCATCATCTGCCTAGCTTTTTCCCAACTATGTTGAGGTCGGTTTCCAGTCTTACCGGATACAGCTGAATACCAGTATTTTACATGGCCTCACTTTATGTCCAGGCAAATCACTGTCCATCCTATGGTTGCCTGGAAGAGATCGCAGAAAGCGATAAGGCCGCCCATTGTATATTTTATAGTGTTTGATTTATTTTTTGTCATGTATTTTTGTGGTGTACAATAAAGTATATATAAATGATAAAATATATAAATGGAGCGACTACCTATCTAACCTCCACAACCCAGTTACTGGGTAACACACGATACCCCTTGGTAAGACTGGTTGTCACACTTTCGAGCTTCTGACGATTTGTAACGACTGTCAAAGATCTACATATGACAGCCGGGACCAACGGCTTTCCGTGCTTTCCGAGGCACGGAGGGGTCTTGGTATGTAAAGATGGTGACCCATCCAAGGACCAACCGCGGCAAGCGTAGCGACCTGATCGATCGACCCGTGCGGCTGTTATTACTTAGCCACAAGCCTCTCACTATCAGTAGCAATAGGTTTCTATCAATTTCTATATTTCTATATAATCAATTTCTATCAATAGCAATTGCGTAACACACTTTCAGTAGCAATAGGTTTCATTTTGACAGTTCAAAAATATTCATTGCGTTATTTACGTACGTTGAGCAGACAAATTTTTCGATCATATGAAGCAATGGGTTGGCAATTTCTACTTCAAAATCATTCGGATAGTGATTCAAACTGTATTCCACAATTAGGGTGATGGTCCTACACGCTCGCCGGTTGTCAGTACTACGCACCCTGACCTTTCAGAAGAACATCACCAATTAGGTCACTATACGTATGTATACGTGTTATGTAGGTATACGTTAAGGTACATAGGGTGTAAGTAGGCATATCGTTACCTATGTACACATTGCAAACCGCGTTAGTTGTTCCGTAGTTGCTCCCCGCGGTTTCGCCCGCATAAGTTTCAATTCCGTGAGAATGTCGAAGTAAAAAGTATTTTATGTCCAAATCCAGCTCATAGTTTACCCATGTGCCACATTTCATCCAAATCCATTCAGCCGTTTTAGCGTGAAAGAGTAACAAATAAACAAACTCACTTTCGCATTTATATTATTAGTTAGGATGGCCACAGCGAGGTTTGATATAGGTAAACAGGTATACAGGTAGGTATCTACCACCTACCGCTAAGTTAAGGTATTCATAATATATATTATGTTCCTGCTCAGTATACAGGAAATAAGACAGAAACCAGGTTCAGTGAGCATACTTCAATTTATTAGGTACTCGCTGCGCCCCGCGTTTTCACCCGCATAAGTCTAGTTTTCGTGGGAATACCGGGATAAAACGTATCCTATGTCATAATCCAGGTCATGGTCTACTCATGTGCCAAATATCATCCAAATCTGTTCAGCCATTTTAGAGTGAAAGCGTAACAAACAAACAAATAAACTCACTTTCGCATTTATAATATTAGTTCATATTTATGAATTTAGTCACGGTGGTCAGGGCGGTACAATGACCCTAATTATATAAATTATATTTTCCTTGATGAGTCAGTTATTGATCGAAGTTTATAAACCAGACTACCTACTTCTTTCATATATAGATTAAAAATGTACAACCAAAAATGTTATATCTACTTTTATGATATGATTCCAAAATAAATTCGCACAACCCCCGGAGGGTTTCAGTTCAACCCTAACGAGGGGTTAAAGGAGCTTTCACAAATACTTACGTCCATGTACGTAATATTTATTTAGGTATACTTATTGGAAAGCAAGCAGTATGCTTTCCGATATAAAACAGAACACTTTTACATTGACATGTGTGAATTAAATAAGAACATAGAGAGTAGAACTTTGTGCCCTTTGGTGTCGAGACAATTTCCAACTTATGCGCACTGTTGCACACCAGTGCGCATAAGTTGGAAATTGTTGCGGAAATCGCGAAACGTCTAGTTGATGTAAAAGCCGCTTTTCGGTCACCGAAAGACTTTCTCGCGCAACGCATCAGCAACTTATTATATATAACCATCTTGTAATTTGATTATGTAAATAAACGAATTTAAATAGGAACAACAAACATTAGTTCAGAAAGAAGTTTTACGCTGATGTAAGACTTCTTTCTGAAGTAATGTTCCTGTGTCACATTGGAAAATTACAAAATCTGAAGATTGATAAAATCTTTTTCAAAAGTTACAAGAAAAACATAGAAAAACATTACGTAAATGAATAAAGGTACTCGTATAGAATGTTAAGCTTTGCAAATAAACAAACAAACAAAGC
This sequence comes from Atethmia centrago, assembly GCA_905333075.3. Lineage (NCBI taxonomy): Eukaryota > Metazoa > Arthropoda > Insecta > Lepidoptera > Noctuidae > Atethmia > Atethmia centrago. Next base: position 9,079,946 of record HG995375.1, read on the forward strand.
CTCATTTTCTCCAAAGTCGTCATCAATATTCGTACAGATTCTTATTCAAAAACTTTCGTTGTTTACACAGCTTCACTAAGGCATTTATTTACTCTTATTGTCTATGGGTACCTTTTGTAAAAAAAACATACCCGATTCACTTTCATAATGGGGTACCTACTTACATAAATAGTGGGTACCTTTTTTTGTTTCAACCCCCACAAATGTTTGTTTGTACCTATTTAGTTACTTGTATACGGTGTATATCTTCCTAAAGTCGAATTACCAATTCACTGGAGTAATCTGACATGTGCTAGCTGTCACTTTGTGTAATAAAATGGTCATATTTATTGTATTCTAGACGTTTACACTTATTACTTTGCACTATAAAGGCGAACGGTAGGCTTGTATGGGACTTCCGTACAGCTAATAAAATTTCGTGTTTTGGGATATTTTTGGTTTAATTGGTAGTTAATACGATAGACAAGCCTTTTTTAAATTCTTGGATTTTTAGAACTTGGGACGTAAAAGTTATAACCAGTTTTATTTTTTATGGTTAAGTAATAGGGTACCAATGTAGATTGTTACTTATAGGCACATAAACATTGTTTCGGTAATAATAAAGTATATGTTCTAGATTGCTTGTCGCTATTTTTGTAGTGTTTTACTTACTATCAAGTAGGTAAATTGAGATGAGGATCGTACCTACTCAGCGGAGTGCATTAGAAGATACCTATGTCCAGCAGCTGACTACAACAGTTTGATAATAATGAAGTCCTGATGGGGTTTTAAGTGTAGGTAAATAAAACAATACTAGTTTTTTTTTAAGTACTTTTATTTTATTTATAATTAATTAATTCGTAAATTACTTCATCTAAGAAGGAAGCAGGTCGGGTAATACCCTCATGGCGAGCATAGCTTAAATACCAACATTTCGCTGCGTTTAGTTTACGACTAAATTACTTGTAGTTATTAAAATCTTTTTTAAATATTATTAATTAATCCGAACTTCTAAAAATAGTACACTTACATGAAATGGCTTAGTTGCCTTAATATGTGGTACAAATTCTATAACAAAACCACAAAAAAGTAAGCTGTACGAAATCTGCCATTCACCTTTATTTTACACTTATATAAATGGATTAAACTAAACGATCACCATTACAATAAATGTGACCATTTTATTACATAAAATGACAGCTAGCACATGTCACATTACTCCAGTAATAATTCGACTTCACCTAAGTAATTCTCTTGTGCTAGTGTGCGAGACTTAATCATATGCTTAAAATGAGACGCTAACTGAAAAAACCTTTACAAATTGTTACGAAATTGTCGATAGTGTCAAATTATTTTGATTGTTTAAAAAATCGTATCATGTTCTGTAGGGTACCTTTTCTCTTATTCAGAGAAAGATTTACTTCCTCCACAGGGATATCAAATGGTTTGATTTTAGGAAGACATAGAAAACTCGGGCAAGAAACAGAGTAGGTAAGAAGAATAACAGCTTTTTCAATAAAACTATAATAAATGGCGTTATTATACTTTCTCAAATCACGAAACGTGCGAACGGCGCGGCGACGCCATGACAGTTCAACCAATACAATACGCGAGTGCCTATTCTATTGTGAAGCTAAGACAAAAAAAAATTTTTTTTATCAAGCTTTTATTGAACTAAAAAGTATGTGCGTAAACATAGAACTTTAATATTTTCTTAAAAGCTTGAGGTGTGAACGTCCTTCTTACACTTAAAGATAAGCCTCAAGCTTTTAAGAAAATATTAAAGTTCTATGTTAACGTACGTTTTATTTAGTACTTTTTAGTATTTTTACTTATATTTTATGTTGTTTTAAGCCATAGAATTTGATAAACTATCTGTTCTATCACCTTCACTTGTACTACTTGTAAGGTACTTGTTGAGACAAATCCAACGAGTCCACATAACAGGGTTATCTTGTAAAGTTGAGGTGTTCCTGAGCTCACCTTCCAGCACTATCATCAGACCCTGGACTATACCTTGGGCTATAGTTCTGTCAATACAAAACTAACAAGCCTAAACACATCAGGGCAATCTTAGTTGACGAGTTCTTGTGGCCACCTTCTGGCTCCACCGTCACTCTAGACTTCCACCAGGGCTATAGTATTTGTCAAGACAAATCAAAATAGCCAAAAGACAACGGGGCTATCTCGTTTCTCTGAAGAGTTCCCATGGCATGCTTCCAGCTCCATCATCAGGTCCTGGACCACACCTTGGGCTAACGTACCTACTCGTCAAGACATATCCAAATAGCTAGAAGACAACGGGGCTATCTTATTTCGTTGAGAAGTCCGTATAGCAACCATCTGGCTCCATCATCAGATCCTAGACCTCGGGCTACACCTTGGGGTACTTAGCAAGACAAACCCAACGACCGCAAACACAACAGGGCTATCTGGTTTAGTTGAGGAGGTCCTATGGCCACTTTCCGGCTCCATCATCAGACCCCTAACACGATCTTGTGTAATAGCACTTGTCAATAAATATCCAATGTAACCAAACACGACAGGGCTGGTGTACTTGAAAATTTCGTACCTCTACTGTTGACCGTTGAGGAGTTCCCTCGTCTCAAGTCAATCCTGGGTGCAGCAGCCAGGTCGTGGTGGAGGTTAGAACGGACTATCATAATTAAACGCGTATATAAAATTCCGAGTCTGTACTGTGTGCCGTTGAGGAGTTCCCTCGTCTGGAGTCAATCCTGGGTGCAGCACCCAGGTTATGATGATTACCCACCATAACAGCCTATAATGTTCCCACTGCTGGGACACAGGCACACACAGGCTCCTCTCTGTGAGAGGGAGTGGGCCGTAATCCACCGCGCAGGCCCAGTGCGGGTTGGCCCGCGAGGTGGTCCGTTTTGCCTGAAATCTTCGGGCAAAACGGATAATTGATATAATTAAACATAGTACAAATTAAAAGTTCAAATAGTTCTATTGATATCAGGTTGTGGTTTTATTACACTTTTCCTTAACATATTAATGCGTCTTGCCCGGGATTTTTCTTCTTTCCTAGTAATAGCTATTGCCACAGAGAAAATATATCAGTAGTGTTGTCTTGTTTTAACAATAATTACTGATCTTGTGTCAGGCACGGTGTTACAAAATCTGCCATAACCGATTATTGGAGCGGTCAACAGAAAAATCATGCACTTCAGCAGTTAAAATAAAGAATGTCAAATTACCTACCTTCCTATAAAGTCGCAAAAAAACCTGATTCATAAGTCATAAAATAAATTAATTAATTAATTAAATGCACCGACCCCAGCGTGGTTAAACCAGACTTTATTGCTCGAATGAACCCAAGGATCGACACTCGTCCCTGGAGCCCCATGTTTCATGGGACTACAGAGACCACTGCATATCAAAGAGTAGACCGGGGGGCGCGGTAATGGTCAGGAAGACGTGCCATTAGGACATGGAAGGATTATTAGAGCAGTAAGGGATATGCATCCTAGGGTAAGCAATGGAATAGTGGAGAGACGGGTGATATGTCTATGGGAGGGCTTATTTCAACAACGTCGCCGCCAGTTTATCTCAGGTCCAGTTGCTTTCTCGACTCTTTTCTGTGTCACTGCTATGCTGTGTTACACGTTGCTGTTTGCAAGGTCATCATCTGAGGTCTCGCTACTATCCGTTTCTGATGTCTTGTAAATCTCGGTAGCAGCCTTCCTAATCTTATCTCGATCTTCACCCGTGTCCACCCAAAAGTTAATTTACTTGTCGAAGTAAATCATGTCCTGTTTTAGGTTGTCATTCCATGTGTAAATAGGTCGGCCGACTTTTTTGGATTCTCGGTAGCAGTCTTCCTAATCTTCTCTCGATCTTCAGCCTTGTCCACCCAAAAGTTGATTTCCTTGTCGAAGTAAATCATGTCCTGTTTTAGGTTGTCATTCCATGTGTAAATAGGTCGGCCGACTTTCATGGATTTGGCCTTGTACTGCATTGCTGCATGTAACAGGTGTGGTTCGCGGCGCCTGGGATCATGTGCAAGATAGCAAATCCTGTGATTCTCGATGCGTTTGGTTACAGTTTTTCCGTCCATGATTTCATGCATTTTCTTTTGTCTGTAGGTAAAATTCCATTAATGGTCACATGGGTCGTGTAGCTATGTGGTCTCTAATTAGTATTTTTATTTATTTTCATTTATTTGGAGGCCGACACTAGCTAGTAGTGGTTTAATATGGCATAGGATTCGTTTTAGCCGTCCTAGGTCATCTGTAAGGAAGATAAGGTCGTCCGCAAATGATAATACCAGGAGCAGTGAGATTTCACGATCCTGATCTAGTTTGATTAATTGAGTTTCCTCTTCAAGGGTTGCAATCACCTCATCCATGACCAGTGTAAAGAGACGAAACAAAGGGCAACCTTGTTTGAATCCCTTTCGTTTGATAATCCAGCTGCTTTGATGGCCACACCATTTGATGCATTTTCGTTCATTCATGCAAACTTTGATTATCCTGTTGGTTAGTGGTTTGTTAGTTCGTTGTATTAGAATATCTCGCAGTGCGTTGAGGTCGACATAGTCAAAAGCTTTTTCTATGTCGAGATCTGACATCTGTTGACCTATTATTTAATAAGGCAGCTTGGTAGTTGCCTAAATATTTTATTATTTTGTCTAATTTTTTTAGTATGTATATGTGTAAATTCTGTAACTCGTATTACAGACCGATATTTTTCGGAATTGGTACCTGCTCTGTCTCTAACCACGTGTCAGGTGCTTTGTTCCGTGTCCAAACGTTGATCTCTGTCTCTGTCCTGTGTGTGTGTGTTTGTTGTGTGTCTGTGTTTGTTTTTGTGTCTGGTGACGGCTATCTGTAGTATTTGAGGCAACCCTTTGTAAAGCTCGATTACAACTTGGTATGTTCCTGGATCTGTCCCGTTTCGCATGTTGTTAATGATTTCCGTTACGTCGTCCACAGTGGGTCCTGCATTTTTTGCGTCGGTTATCAGCTTCGTTACATTACCCGTTGGTAAGGGTAGGCCCTCGATTTTTTTTAGAATTTCCTTCCATTTGGACATCGGTATACAAGCATGTCTTTTCCGATGTTTTGTTTGTAGTGTGGCGGCATCTACATCGCCACATGCAAACTACGCAGCACTCTGAAGTCACGCAAAATCCTGCATCGCGCAAGCAGAGTTTACCGCGCAACTAGCATATATACAACATCCCGACATCAACCGTCGGGCAGTTACCCACCAGACACGACACCCGTCTGGTCGGAGGATCGTCCCTTTTCTATGGAGGATGAGTGAACTTTACACTCTGTTCCTCATGCCTCTAAAGTAGTTTGTTACTCCTGTAAAATAAGTAAAGTACTTGCATGCGTTTTGAAGGGGGTTTCTTCCCCAGTCCATTAAAGAAGGCCCTGCATGCTGTTTGTTCTTCTTGGTATTTTTAGCCTTTTGAAGTATTCTTTTACTCGATTATGACGTTTGGGTTATCCGGTTGCCTACTTTGTAAGAATTTAGTCTTTTGGAGGTTGGTAAGGGCTAACCGATGATCCCTGGAGTGAATCGGCTGAAAAATCAGGGTTTCCTGGGCAGCCGCTTTTAATACTCCAGTTATGGTACTACATTATATTTCGATGTTTTCATCCGTTTAATTGATTCCTATATTTCCTAGTTTTTTGGTTAAGCAATCTGGGTATTTTGTTTTGATGTTTTTGCTATTGAGAGCAACATAATAACATTGTTTATGGTTGAAATCCTTGGCCTTGGTGGTTGTCTCTTTTGTAGTTTGCGATTGCATGTGTTCCTTGTGTTTGGAGCTTTCAATTTTTTTTTATTTAGCTTAGCTGCGCCTAGATTAATTTATGGTCGGAGGTGCCCCTATTAGCCCATTCCCCTTTAATGAGGTGGAAAAGCTTTTCTGTTCCATATGGCGTAATAATGTGGTCCAATTGGGATTTCTGAGTGCCCTTTGACCATGGCTAGGCTATATCCAATAACAGTTCCCCGTTATAGTTGGAGTAGTTGGAATAGTCATGATGGAGATTTTGGTCAATCAGCCCTTTGCGTTGGAAACTTTGTGTAATTTGTCGTCCACTGATAATTCATAAGTCACAAAACTAGAAAAATACTACAAAACTAGTATGACAGGCCACGTGCGCAAGCAAAGACTATAATAATTATTCGTATCCATTATTACTATTTATTTCAATGAAAAACAGTTATTGGTGCCGATTCCCTTGTTCACAAACTAAGCTATATTTAAGTTCAGTGCATCTTTTTCTTTCTATTTCATTAAGAAAAGGACAGAAGATACATTTTAGTTTAGTCCTGTCAAATTAATCAGCGCTTGACGTAAATTGACGTAATTTTAGTAGGCAAGTTTTTAACCACGTCTTAACTTGTATGGAGTAGTGAAAGGCGCTAATTAATTTGACAGGACTAAACTAAAATTTATCTTCTGTCCTTTTCTTAATGAAATAGAAAGAAAAAGATGCACTGAACTTAAATTTAGTTTAGTTTGTGAACAAGGGAATCGGCACCATTATCAAGCAACATAAAACATACAATTTCAAGAGGAAATCATAGGGGATCATAAGAAAATGAACGGCTTTGAAGATCACGTAATTTTTTGTCCGTTTTCAAAATCTAAAAGTGGACTTCTGACCACGGGGCTCTTATCTGAAATTTCTCAAACATATTTTCGTTGTTCTCTCATCATGCCGCAGCTATCAGCTATCAGCTTTTTGCCCTGCATATACTTGCTCAAAAATCCTCTGGGCTGGGAACCATACCAATCTACGTCACTACAACAAATAGAAAATCTCTTAATGCAATAATTCAATATCAATATTTCACACAACGCAGTGCTTATTTTTATGATAATAGTGCGTTGTTTCCCCTATCTTTTTATATTAGTGATAAGTGTCGCAATCAGTGATGTCAATATTGGCAAAGAACTTGAAATAGGCATCGATAACAGGATACAATCAGTAGTATCATTCATGAAATAATTAGTCGTTCACCAAAACATAAAGAGAAGCAGCAAGAGAATGCAGAGGTTTTATTTCTAAACGCGAAAATCCCGTTCGATTTTGACATAAATTCTTTACAGCATTTGCCGGGCTTTGACTTTAAGAGTCGGTTTTTCTAAAGGACTCTACGCGTTGACACCCAAAATAGTGCTGTAGAACCTGAATCCTTAGAACATATAATTATAACGTTTCCCAAGGCTACTGAAATAGAAAGCATTTTTGTGTAACGAGTTTAGAAGTTATATCAATTAATTATGCGTATAATGTGGCAGCAGTGACAGTACTTTTCCCTGGTGACTTAAGCTCTATTTACACGATGCAACTCTTGCTTTGGACAAACAATAAAATTGAGCAACAACTGACTTGCATCGTCTGAACACTGTTCAGACGGTGCAAGTTTTATTGTTGCTTCACGTGATTGTATGCCACAGATCCCACTGGCAATAAAATCGCACTGTGTACATCATCGTATCTGATTAATCCCAAGAGGTGCATATTATGTACCTACATCCATTTTAGATTCAGTTACTTCATTTACACTTCGTACAGATTAATACAGCACAACGTCAGAATTACGAACAACTTTTGTATCCATTAAGTGATTAATTTTGTCTTTTGACAAAGTTATCTCTTTACCTTGATGATGAGCGGATTGGTAGCGTAGAATTCAATAAGTCATCAAGTGTTGTGGAATTAAATAGCAAAACCAAAATTATGCTGCAAATCCAACAGAAAAACTTTCCTTACAATAAAATGGCTAAATACGGAAAGTAATTATACAAATTATTTTAAAAACAAAAAACCCAACTGCAAAAACACATAACTGAAAAGAGAAAAACAAGCATTTGCCGGGCTTTGACTTTAAGAGTCGGTTTTTCTAAAGGACTCTACGCGTTGACACCCAAAATAGTGCTGTAGAACCTGAATCCTTAGAACATATAATTATAACGTTTCCCAAGGCTACTGAAATAGAAAGCATTTTTGTGTAACGAGTTTAGAAGTTATATCAATTAATTATGCGTATAATGTGGCAGCAGTGACAGTACTTTTCCCTGGTGACTTAAGCTCTATTTACACGATGCAACTCTTGCTTTGGACAAACAATAAAATTGAGCAACAACTGACTTGCATCGTCTGAACACTGTTCAGACGGTGCAAGTTTTATTGTTGCTTCACGTGATTGTATGCCACAGATCCCACTGGCAATAAAATCGCACTGTGTACATCATCGTATCTGATTAATCCCAAGAGGTGCATATTATGTACCTACATCCATTTTAGATTCAGTTACTTCATTTACACTTCGTACAGATTAATACAGCACAACGTCAGAATTACGAACAACTTTTGTATCCATTAAGTGATTAATTTTGTCTTTTGACAAAGTTATCTCTTTACCTTGATGATGAGCGGATTGGTAGCGTAGAATTCAATAAGTCATCAAGTGTTGTGGAATTAAATAGCAAAACCAAAATTATGCTGCAAATCCAACAGAAAAACTTTCCTTACAATAAAATGGCTAAATACGGAAAGTAATTATACAAATTATTTTAAAAACAAAAAACCCAACTGCAAAAACACATAACTGAAAAGAGAAAAACAAGCATTTGCCGGGCTTTGACTTTAAGAGTCGGTTTTTCTAAAGGACTCTACGCGTTGACACCCAAAATAGTGCTGTAGAACCTGAATCCTTAGAACATATAATTATAACGTTTCCCAAGGCTACTGAAATAGAAAGCATTTTTGTGTAACGAGTTTAGAAGTTATATCAATTAATTATGCGTATAATGTGGCAGCAGTGACAGTACTTTTCCCTGGTGACTTAAGCTCTATTTACACGATGCAACTCTTGCTTTGGACAAACAATAAAATTGAGCAACAACTGACTTGCATCGTCTGAACACTGTTCAGACGGTGCAAGTTTTATTGTTGCTTCACGTGATTGTATGCCACAGATCCCACTGGCAATAAAATCGCACTGTGTACATCATCGTATCTGATTAATCCCAAGAGGTGCATATTATGTACCTACATCCATTTTAGATTCAGTTACTTCATTTACACTTCGTACAGATTAATACAGCACAACGTCAGAATTACGAACAACTTTTGTATCCATTAAGTGATTAATTTTGTCTTTTGACAAAGTTATCTCTTTACCTTGATGATGAGCGGATTGGTAGCGTAGAATTCAATAAGTCATCAAGTGTTGTGGAATTAAATAGCAAAACCAAAATTATGCTGCAAATCCAACAGAAAAACTTTCCTTACAATAAAATGGCTAAATACGGAAAGTAATTATACAAATTATTTTAAAAACAAAAAACCCAACTGCAAAAACACATAACTGAAAAGAGAAAAACAAGCATTAGGTACAATCTATAGAATTTTGTCATCGCAGGCGAGGGACAAACAAAAGTTACACCATAGTTCAGGTTATTGGTATGTCCCCGCCTGCGATACCAAAATTCAGATTGTAATGCTTGTTTTTCTCTTTTCAGCTATGTGTTTTTGCAGTCGGGTTTTTTGTTTTTATATTTTATAATAGTTTTTAGTTTTTATATTTATAATATTTTAAATATTGTTGTAATTTATTTAAAAAAAAACGTTTCTCTCTCTTTTTTTGTATTTGCAGATGCAATATATAAAAAAATATATAGCCTATGTCACTCCCACAATAAAGACACATCTAACGACACCTCTTATGTTAAAATCCATTAAGCCGTTTAGGCTACAGAGTGTGCCAAAGAAATAGACATACATACATACATACATACATACATACATACATACTCTCGAAAAACATTACCCTCCTTCTGAGGCAGTCGGGTAAAAACCCATAAATTTGCTGTAGAAATTACCAGATACAAATGAAAACCTGTACGAAAACCCTCAACGAAATTCATTAATCTATCCTAGGTCCGCACACTAGCAGGTCTGAATTGCACAAAATGGATTGAATTCATACTACACACAGTACAGTACAGTATACCACACCAGACAGTCTACTATGGGTAACGTGAAATAGCAATCTGTTTTCGCGGAAGTCTGCAAGTACATACAAAGGTACATGGGTAGGTATAATACACCCTGTTTGCGTAGGAAGGGGTTGAACGCGTTGCGATGCGCCGCATCCCTAAATCTCTGCCGTGATTCAAATTTGACAATCATACTCGAGATTTGTACATAATTTTCTTTTGGGTTTGCAGATTCTGAAAGAAGTTAAGGGTAGATCCTTATTACGCCATAAAGTCGACAACATTTCTGAATGTATGACGAAAAGGTTGTGGCTTTTAACTAGCAATATCTACCTGCAGTCCCTAATAAGTCACTTTCCTCTGATTTTCTCTTAGACTCACAAAATATTCTGTTTTTATTTGCATACCTCCTTGTGTCTCATCGTCATGGCGTCCGTCAGGCCTTAACCACAAGGCTCGGCTGCTTCTTTCTTCATCCCTCAAAGCTAGTCGACCGCGCTTGAATTCGCTATACCAACAATACACGGTTGCCTTAGAAGGGCCTTCATCCATGAATGCCATTTGAAGTCTATCGTACGATTCGTCCGGTTTCAGGCGACACTTGAAATCGTAAAAAATCATAGCGCGAAAATGTTCCCGGCGCAGATACATTTTTTTATGAGACACGATAATTTAAATTAGCTCGCAAACAATATGGAGGGAGTTTTTTTTTAAATTGGAACGTACCTATTTTTACTTACAAATAATCATATTTTTAAAATAGATTATATCTGGCCAAGTCTCTCATACATAAAAACTTTATTCGCAATACTTTCTGAGCGGCTTGGTACTTATAGATTACAGGAAAATATATAAGAAGTCTTAATCTATAAAGGTCTAAAAACATTGTAAATATCCTAATAATTATTGTGCGTACAAACTTTGATTTGCAGTTGGAATGTATGGGAGAACATGTTTTTAATTACAATATTGTGCCGGACGGGCGTGATCGCTGGACGCGAAGGGTGTGTAGGGAGTGTGTAATGCCTATCCAGGTTTATCCCGGTGTGAGGGTAGGCCTCCCTGTCCATGTGGCGCTGACGTCCTGCACCTATAGATTCCAGATATCTTCAAAGACAGCTACCTGCCTCTTCTATACGGCTATTACATCTTCATAATAATATGTTATTTTTAGGTCTTTTTGATCAACTCCTAGAGGAGTACGTTTTTGACTGGGAACGATTTTTTACTATCTCTTTGAGGAGTATATTACCCGAATAATAACAAAGTCTCCACGAATCTCCAGGAAGCAACTTTCGGGACTCTTCAGGGACACTACTTTTGAACTACTTGATGATTTCGAAAATATTAATAAGTACATTGCCGATGACTACGAATTGGTCTATGTTACATGTTTTCTTAGGTACTGGCTACCTTTACCGTAACAAGAGCCGCTAATTGCTTCCGGTTTTAAAGTTTTATTAGACGCACTTTTTCATTAAGTTTGCGTGACATTTCCACTAACAAACTCTTAACTATATGTTTACATAAGGCATGTTATATGTACATTCCCCGTAAAATTCCCCGTCTCCTGAGGTATCTGTATCAGTTTTATCTGTTTTTGTTTGAAAAGATATTTCAGGGGAAACAGACAAAATATTACAATTTTCCACTAGAACGGTTTTGTCCGGTTATTTTCTGGAAAAGTACTGAACCGATTTTCCAACTAATTACAGATACCTCAGGCCGGTCTATAGAACTAAAACAATCTGATATTTAAAAAATATCACAGCTATTTATGTTTCAGGGCGTGACGCGCCCTGAAATCAGGAATGGTCAAACCAAAATAACAATGTTTACTAATCTAAAGTAACACGACATACAAACTCAGTTAAATGGGCTTTATCAAGGGAATAGATACATAAAAGTTATGTCCCAGGGCTGGGTCTCGGTTCAAGCTACCTGGACACACTGAAAAAACTATAAATTATGGCTATATAGCCCACTCAACTGACGTTTGTAAGTGCCTTACTTACTCTCTTATGTACTAAACACTATTATAATACTGTTTATATGCTTAAACTAGCACTGCTATCACTGTGAATGTACGTTATTGTTCAAAAACACTGAGTAACACTATGGTGACATACCACTGAATTTAAGTTAAAAACACTACGAAGACACTATGTAATGACGTATCGTCGCGAGCAAATGTTAAGGCGCTGACAAGACCCAATTGACCAAAATAGGCTTCTCTTAAGAAAAAAAATTGCCAAATCTGTATAGTTTGTGGTAGCGAAAAAAATATATTTTAATTTTGAACATATTTCCCAGAACTTGGTTGTTACCAAAACACGTTTTGAAAAAAAATCTCGATACAAACTAACGTTAAACTAACGTCTTACCTTGAGTTCTAATCCAAAATATCTGTATTAAATATCAACATACGTTACGTATTTAATTAATAACAAGTACGCCTTATTTGAATGCAGAACTTGGTTGTTTTTACCCGACTGCCCCAGAAGGAGGGTAATGTTTTTCGAGAGTATGTATGTCTATTTCTTTGGCACGCACCCTAGCCTAAACGGCTTGATGGATTTTAACTTAAGAGGTGTCGTTAGATTCGTCTTAATTGTGGGAGTGACACAGGCTATATAATATTTATATATTACATCTGAAAATACAAAAAAAAGGGAGGGGAAGGTTTTTTTTAAATTAAATTACAACAATATAGATATCAAATAATAGCTAGTAATGAGTCAACTCCATGTGTATATATGTATATTAATAAAACTAAAAAGCTTCAAATAAAACAAATGATTTAAAAAACAAAAAACCCGACTGCAAAAAAACACATAACTGAAAAGAGAAAAACAAGCTTTATAATCTATAGAATTTTGGTATCGCAGGCCATTACAAGCGTTGTGTCATGTCATCGTGCTTCTCTTTCTTTTTTATGCAATCTGACAGTGACCACGGTTTAGGTGTTGTCAGCGTCTTAAGTTTGTTCATGGGATAAATTCATCCCAACTACCGAACCCTTCATTGTGCGAGGTACGACACGCACCTAGCCAGTGTTTTTAGAATGTTTGTCTGTTTGTCTGAATGTTTGTACGTTCCAGCATCACGCAAATACTACCGGATAGATTTTTTTGCATATATATTCCCCGTAAGTCCTGTTAGAAGTGGACTATATATTATCACGCTATTCGCTATGGGGTATGAGCATTATGCAATTTGTTGCGCAAATTGTAAAAAGACGAGCCAAAAGTTTAGAATATTGCAGACAGAGTTAACCTCATAAATGATTATCATCACGCTAAACCTTTATGGAGCTAAGCAGTCAATCGTGACATACAGGGTAGAGGTAAAAATATAGCAGGAAAGTGTGCCTCGCGGTTGCGTTCAGCAAAAATGCCAGACAACAAAAATGCCTGACACTGGTTTTCAACTTTCACCTAAGTTTTCATGGTGAGATTTTACAGAATACTCAGGCTTTTTTTTTGGGTGTGAAATCATCAAATAACTTCTCCCGCTCTGAACGGAGCGGGAGGGTGTGTCAGACCCACCCGTGTCCCTTCCGTTGCCTATGTTGCCAGGGGCCTCGGTAACCCTTTGGTACCTTTCCGCGACCCCGGCAGAAGAATACTGAGGCTGAGGTGTGAGGTGACGGATGTAAATCATTTTCATACTGCAATGTTTGTATGTAGGTATACTTAAATAAAATAAATTTGTGTAAGATAAAAATAATAATGAACATTTAAATAGTTAGTGTGATATAAATATAAATTGCAAAACAAAAAAAAAACATAAATAAATGAGACTTTTAGTGATAGCTTTTCGTCGGAATAATCTGTAAGAATGAATCAGTCGGTGTATCAGTGTTGTGCCATTCTGTAGAAGGTATATGCAGGAACGCAGGCGTTCACTAATTTACTAAAAACAAAAAACTTCACAAACAATGGGAAATTGCTACTGAAGGCTGCGGGTGTCGACCGAGACCAAAACTACAAACGTTGTATACAGGGAAGTTTTATCAAAATTTGGCTGTTATTTTAATATACATATAGTGGTGTCTTACGACTTCCACGCGAACGAAGTCGCGGGCAGAAGCTAGTTTCAAATATAAATAAAAACTAAATGCTGTTCGTTGGTAAGAGCATTACTTGAGAACGACTGGACCGGTTTGGTTATTTTTTTGTTTTTTAAATGTTCGTAATAGTCCAAATTAGGTTTCAATGGAAAGAAAAATTGAAAAACGTTCCCGGAAAGTGTTAAACGTTCGGGAAAAACTGTACGTCCTTTTTTTATGGAATTTTTGTATGACAGAACGTCTGTCGGGTCAGCTAGTTTCAAATAAAAATACAATCTTCGTAAATGAGCAGATGATGAGAGCTGGAGGCCAACCATCACCTCTTATAGCAGTATTATTATAATATTACTTCACATTGGGATGGTGATGGAGCTGTACAGGACTTATAGCTCCAACTCTTTCTCACGCTGAAGTAAAATGTAATAGTATTGAAATAGGTAATACTGCTATAAGAGGTGATGGTTGGCCCCCAGGGTTTCGTAAAAACGATTTCGTAACGATCCGAGCAAGTATAACCCGCATTATCTACGAACGAGGGAAATATTATCATGAAAATAGATAGTTTTAAAACACATGATGTAATAATGTCGTATTTCTGTGGTACAATCGCCTCCTTCGCATAATTACTACAATAATTGAAGCATATTAATAGAAGTCATGTGAGTCAGCCGCTATAGAATGCTGCCGTACGCTTGCTGCTCAAAATGACGTGTCTGGGCAAGAGAAGAGCTCAGAAACAATAGAGGAAGCGAGTGAAATAATTCAAGATATATTCACAAAATTTCGTACAATATTGACTCAAAATCGTTTTCACAAGAAGCTGTTGTAAGTGAATGATTAGAACAGAACTTTAGAGTATCATTTTCAAAGTAATTTTCCTCTCAAAAAACCTCCTAAAACCTGATAGGTACACATCGACATTTACTTCGCCTCAAGCACACTGAAAAATCTTATTTTTCAAAAACATTATAGTAATGTAGAACAATCTACAGTCAAGATTATTCTACATTAGCTACTTACCGAAGAACCGATTCCGAACCGTTATGATTTCTGGCCCAGTCTCACATTCCAAAAGAATTGAAGTAAAAATTTTAAAAGTCAATGCTTTAACCGAACTTAGCAGGCAGTATTGCTTGATTATACTTCTTAATTGTCACCATAACAGTCGTAACAGGCTAGTTCGAAACGCATGCCTTCGCCATAAGTGACCATAACTTATGGCCCTGTGAGCATATGGCGAGAATCACCGCGATTGCCCACTATATGCATAGATTGATGCATATACAATATATACCATGCATATACAACATTATTCATATACATAGGTATTGGTTTTCACCTCTTGGTGTATATTCTCATGCTCGTTACGGCACTCGAAAATGGTTGGAATAGTCTATCCATATATTCCCATAGAGTAATAATTTTAGAAAGTTATATGGTACTAGTATATGTAGGAAAAAATGCATGGTTTTAAACCAAAATCCATTACCAAGTGTAGGTAAGTCGTACATCATAGTTTAAAAGCTTCGTTCCAGATTCCGGTGTAGTACCATAAATGTCAGTACCTAGGTATAATATCCAGCTATGGTACCTGCGTTTACGGGGCTGAGTGATTATAGTGTTGATATGAACTGAATCGGAAACCACTTTTTACCAGACTGCCCAACGCAGAGGAGGGTAATGTGTTTATCAGCCTATGTATGTATGTATGTTTGTTCCTTTGTGGCGCTCTAAAGACCAAACGCGTGGGTCGATTTTGATGATGACGTACGAGTCAATTGATTTGTCTTAATCTTGTGAGTGTCACTAAAGACCTGACAGTAATCAAAATTCAATATGATCACAACCAGACGCCATATTGTGAAAAAGAAAAAAAATAAAGGCTGCGAACTATGTCAAGTCGGGTATCATTGGGTAGGTATTTTAAAATCACTTCGATAATTTGAAAATCAATTTGATTATTTGAAAATCATCTTTAGGTTTCTCTAATCATTTTTCATTTTAAATTACGATTTAGGATCTTTATCGGTTTAAAGTTGTTCAACCATTCTAACTTAAATTTACAAAACTTATAATAAAGCTGTGATAAAGTTCTTATTTATAATCGTTTAATAGTTATTATTCATATGAAAAATAATTATTAAAAAGTCTAAAATAAAATAAAAGTAATTTAAAAAATCGAAAATCCCGACTGCGTAAAAAGTGAACTTTAGAAAAGATGGAAACAAGATGACTTATTTCTATATGTATAATAAACAATCTCATGCAGTTGGAGGCAATAGGTTGTTAAATGCAAAATGCCTCCGACTGCATGAGATTGTTTATATGGATATAAAAAATAGGTACCTAAATAGGTCATCTGCTGTTTTCATCTTTTTTAAAGTTTACTTTTTACGCAGGCGGGTTTTTCGATTTTTTAAATTACTTTTATTTTATTTTAGACTTTTTAATAATTATTTTTTTAAGTGCAAGTCATACACGCACGCCGATCGCGAGTACTACACACCAGGGGGGTAACCATCACCTCTTATAGCAGTATTATTTCAATATTACTTTAGCGTGAGAAAGAGATGGAGCTATAAGTACTGTATAGCTCCATCACATTCCCACTGTAAAGTAATATTATAATAATACTGCTATAAGAGGTGATGGTTACCCCCCTGGGCCTCAAGTCTGCTATTACAATAGTGTCAGAATGGTCTAATCATTGATTTCATAATTGTTGATTTTGACAAGTTTGGTAATCTACTAATATAATGGCGTCATTAATGAGGATCGGAACAGACCATTCTGACACTATTGTAATAGCAGACTTGAGGCCCTGACCTTTCTGAAGAACATCACCAATGAGGTCATTATAATTATGTCTTCCTGGGGCGTCGCCTCCTGGCGTTTGATTTTTAAATTACTTTTTTCACCTTTTCATTAATAAGTTTTCGCTTTATTGACCAGATAATTATGACTTCCGCATTTAGGTACCTTTTTTTTTTTTTGAGGGTGAGAAATCATCAAATAATTTCTCCCGCTCTGGGCGGAGCGGGAGGGTGTGTCAGACTCTTACTGACTAAAACCCACCCGTGTTCCTTCCTGTTGCCTGTGTTGCGGGAGCCACGGTGACCCATAAGTACCTTCCCGCGACCCCGGCAAGCATCGGCCCTAGTAGACCCCTACCTTTGTGCTGACGACATCTCTTTGAGGCGCGCGTGGAATACAACGCGCCGTCGACCCGGGCCTGGTCCTTACCGGACGGTGAGCTACCCATTGCTCACCGTCCGCAAGCCCGCGCCTACGGTGGCCGGAAATCGGCCTGGGATTCCCGACGCCCTGGGCGTCTCCTGCGGCGGCTAGGGGCGAGAGGGCGCGAACCTTGCCTTTCCCTCAACCGTCCCGCCTCCTCCTTCGCGAGCATTACTGCTTCGCAGAAGGAGGTGACGGCTGCCCATGCCCTCTCGCTCCGTACCATGGCCTTGGCATTTAGGTACCTAATCCTATCTTCAGTTATTTAAAGTTTACCCAACGTCTAGCTTATATTAAACTTTCTCAAGGTTTCATAAACCAAGAATCCCAGGTTCATCATCTGCCTAGCCTTTTCCCAACTATGTTGGGGTCGGCTTCCAGCCTAACCGGATGCAGCTGAATACCAGTATTTTACATGGAGCGACTGCCTATCTGACCTTCACAACCCAGTTACTGGGCAACACGATACTCCTTGATAAGACTGGTTGTCAGACTTTAGGGCTTCTGACGACCCGTAACGACTGTCAAAGATCTACAAATGACAGCCGGGACCAACGGCTTAACGTGCTTTCCGAGGCACGAAGGTTCTTGGTAAAAAAAAAAACTTACAACTTGATACTCTACATCTCTGCCCACCCCTGCCGGTAATTTAGACGTGATATAACACCAGGAACCTTAACGTCACTAGGTACATACATACGTTCCACATATCAATGATCGATATAGTGTTCACAGAACAGAACTTGGTAACTGAATCATTTTAAATTAATTGAAGCCCATGTTGCCTTTTCTACGCGAGTTACGAGTAGCAAGCTCACGCCGTAATGATTTATCGATCGATACTTTTCTGTAAACATTTCACATAGGTATACCTACCTACATACCTACCTATCTAATTGCTAGAAGATTATGTTGTGTCTATTAGTGCTACATCGTGTCTATAGGTGACTTCTGAATATTTAATATTTTACGGCAGTAGCCTGGGTAGCGTTTTTTGCCAGACAGGGATGGTTTTCGTAACACAAACTTTTTGATTAGGTATGCAGTTCTGCGGAGAGCTCAGGCAAGTGACTTGGGGAGACTGTTATTACAAGATAATTATAACACATTAATTATTAACAACAGTAAAATACTTCAGTGACCCTCGTTCTAAAATATTGATCCAAAGTAGGATGTGAATAGAGTTCGTATAACTTACTGACTACCCACTTTATGTACTGATTACAAACTGGCACATTTGCTAATGATACGAAAAATTAACTAAAGAAAAACAAGGAAGGACACAAAATTATTGATCCACCCTGCGGTACTTCCTAGTAACGAAGTTTCCTACAAAGTTCACAGCCGATAGAACCCCTCTAAAAAACTGCTTTATTCAGTTCCCAAGACATTCACAATTACAATACAAATTATACTCCTTGTATTGTTAGACACGGAGTAAACACAGTGTAGGGCGTGGCGGTACTTTAAAAGCATGGCAGTAGCGACTATCGTTGGAGAAAAGGGCACGCCAGACTGCCAGACCGGGGAGGACGGACGTAAGTACCTCGAGGTCGAGGTACTAGCGATCCGAGGCGTTGAGAATATACGGAGAGATAAAACTCGAGTTGTTAAGCTTTTATTCCAGTCCATTTTGGACCCTAATAACGACTGGCTATCCCTCGTTTATGAGCAACCGAGTAATCAGTTTCCTTTAGCAGAATGGGAATTTATTTAAAGCATGCTAACAACGAGAAAGACGTTTGCATTTCACAACAAAATCAATATGAACACTGACCAAAGTCCAAAGTCCGAAGGTCCGAAGTCCAAAGGAGAAAGCTAAAAATGGTAAGCTATATAGGTTTTTATTGATTTTTAGAGGTCCGTACCTCAAAAGGAAAAAACGGAACCCATTTAGGATCACTCGTGTGTGTGCGTGTGTCTGTCTGTCTGTCCGCTGTCACAACCAATTTGCTCCGAATCTAGTGGACCAATTAAGTTGGAATTTGGTACACATATAGGTTTGTGTGACCCAAATATAGACGTGTAACGTAAATAAATGAATTTTGAATATAAGGGTCACTTTTGGGGGTAAAATATAAAATTTAAAAAAAATGGTTTGCGTACTGCACCGTGTGACATATCAAACGAAAGGGCTTACTGTGAAGTTCTCGTATACATTACAATTTTAAAATAAACAAATTTCAGGTTATTTGAGAGAATAGATGAAAATTCACCATTCCGCCCCCTTATCTCCGAAACTACTGAGCCGAATATTTTGAAAAAATACAATAAAATGTTTTTTACTTATACCTAAATTATAAGAAAACTTATAAGATGTCTATGGTAAAATAATATGGTAAATCGCTCAATATTGTGCGTACAAACTGACACTTGCAGTTAGAATGTATGAGAGAACATGTTTCTTAACTAAAATGTCTAGTTTGTTCTTGGGATAAAAAAAATGGTAGACAACATATTGATTGTACGGAACCCTCACCACGCGAGTTCAACTTGCGCTTGTCCGGTTTTTATCCAAGCTGAATAGTTCTACATAACATGGAAAAAAATGAATTAGTGCTGGACCTTTAAGAGTATCAAATTAAGTTTTATACAAGCCCAATTGCGTAGTTCTGTGAATGACGAAAAATTGGGCTTTAAATAAACCTACATTCGGCTCCCCCATCTAAATCTGAGTACTGAAAATAATCAACATTATTATAAAAACACGAAGTTCCGTATCATTAATCCACCACTAACACCTACACAATACCAGTCAGTCAGACGTTCCTCTATCCACCCACAGACATTAAATCAAACTGATGGCATAATCACAGAATTTGTAAATAACTACTGTAAAAATATGCGAAAAAGATATCAATTTCAAATAGCAGAAGTGTTACCTTGACCGATAGACACTAGACTGTTACTAGACCGAACGAGTCAGTGATAGGCTAGCTAGCTCACGTGGCAAATAAAATTGAGCCTAATAAACAGTTCCACAACACTTCCAATGCAGCATATTTTTTTCAAACAATATGTACATCTAGACTGAGGGAGGGAAGTATTTACACATGGTTACAGTACTTTTGATAGTAGGTACCTAATGATGATAAAACATCATCATCATCATCATTTCAGCCGAAAAACATCCACTGCTGGACAAGGGCCTCCCCCAAGCACCGCCACTTCGACCGGTTCTGTGCTTCCCGCATCCAGCGGATTCCTGCGGCCATGACAAGGTCATTGGTCCACTTTGTAGGAGGCCTTCCAACGCTACGTCTTCCGGTACGCGGTCGCCACTCCAGAATCTTTCGGCCCCATCGGCCATCTGTTCTGCGAGCATGTGCCCTACCCACTGCCACTTAAGTTTAGCAATTCTTCAGGCTATGTCGGTAACTTTGGTTCGCCTGCGTTCTTTGATGATAAATGGTATTTATTTCTGTAAATTGGTTCGTCGTCAAACTTAAATTAGAATAGAATACCCTTTATGATGTTAAATCCCACCATAAAAATTAAATGTTAAATTTTTACAAGGGGTGACACAATGGGCGGTCTCGCTAAAGGCGATCTTTAACAGACAACCTTTGGATGGATTAAAGGGGGAAGGAGAGGCAATACTGCAGGTAGTCAGTGGTGTACCTGTAACATATACAATAAATACATACATACATACATACATACATACATACATAAAGCATATACTTATCTTAGATATATATATATATATGACATAAACATGAATTATGTTTTAAAACTAGATGAGTTTCGTGTTTCCTAACAAACTACTCTGAGAAGAAAGACCGAAACAAAATCAGAGACAGAGGTCAGTCTCTTTATTGTCCTCTAATGGTGCATCAAATAAGTATCCAGTTTAGCATATAGGTGCCTGGCAGCTGGTTTTTTGTGCTAATTCAATTGGAACCCATAATTAACATAATCTATTGATACTAAGTGCAGTACCGAATGGAGCCGAAGGTAGATACTATCTTTTGAACGCCCAGTAAGCCTTGACACGCGATGAAGAAGGGAACTATGTGTATTGAATTTGATATGTCGTCTCTTCTTGTGGGAAATCATCAAATAACTTCTCCCGCTCTGGGCGGAGCGGGAGGGTGTGTCAGACTCTTACTGATTAAAACCCACCCGTATTCCTTCCTGTTGCCTCGGTGACCCATAAGTACCTTCCTGCGACCCCGGCAGGCATCGGCCCTAGTGGACCCCTACCTATGTGCTGACGACATCTCGTTGAGGCGCGCGTGGAATACAACGCACCGTCGACCCGGGCCTGGTCCTTCTCTTCTTGCCCTTGCATGCAGCGCTGCCATAAACAGCCAAAATATACTGGACGAAATAATTATAAGATACAGTCCCGCTAGATACCATTCCGGTGTTGCATTATCTTTCTAATAATTTACACGTTGTTGATTAAACACTATGTGACTCAGTGTTTACCGACACATGTAAACACTATAGGTAGGTACCTACTGCGTCTTCTGTTTCAGTGTTTATCTTTATACAAGTCCATGCAAGCCACGCCGTGATAACGCTGATAGATAACCGATCAAATGTACTAACTACAAACACGCATATTCAACTGATTTCTTATTTTAATTCAACACATATTTTAGAAACTTCCAACTCTTTCTTGAAGAACACGTGAATATTATCTTGACTTACACTACAGAACATGCACCTTTTTCTAAGTGACGCGCGACGGCCTTGATTCACTGTGCTGATTGGTCTCATTTTTAGTGGAAACCTTTTTTCAATACCTCATAGGAGTCATAGGTCTGGACCGCATTGTACCTTCCGCCCTAAGTATCATTGTCTTAGTCCCGTCGTAAAAAGACGTACCTGTAATTTCGCGTCGCGCGACAAGTCGCGCCAGTATGTAGGAGCCTTTAATCCGGAACACACGCTTGGTAGCAAAATTGGGAATGGTGGGACCTACACCCATTTAATTTGTTTGGACGACCTACATTCGTAAGTAGGTATGTATGTACATTACACCTACATTAATTCTACTGACCGTCTATACCCAACGACTGCTACGAGAACCAATCATGGTGTCGCATATACAGTATAAGATTAAACAAGGGACATACAATCATCATCTGCCTAGCCTTTTCCCAACTATGTTGGGGTCGGCTTCCAGTGAACCTAACCGAATGCTGCTGAATACCAGTATTTTACATGGAGCGACCGCCTATCTGACCTCCACAACCCAGTTACTGGGTAATACGATACCCCTTGGTAAGACTGGTTGTCAGACTTTCTGACTTCTGGTGACCCGTAACAACTGTCAAAGATGTACAAATGACAGCCGGGACCAACAGCTTAAGACGCTGACAACACCTAAACCGCGGTCACTGTCAGACTGCATAGAAAAGAAAGAGAAGCGCGATGACACAACGCTTGTAATTTATTGCAAAATATGAAGCAATTATCCATTTACTCAAAATTGCGTGGAGTAATCAAAAATAAAAAACAACCAAGTTCTGCATTCAAATAATACGTTTTTGTTATTAATTAAATATGTTACGTATGTTGATATTTAATACAGATATTTTGGATTAGAACTCAAGGTAAGAGGTTAGTTTACCGTTAATCTGTATCGAGATTTTTTTTCAAAACATGTTTTGGTAACAACCAAGTTCTGGGAAATATTTTCAAAATGAACATATATTTTTTCCGCTACCACAAACTATACAGATTTGGCATTTTTTTTTCTTAAGAGAAGCCAATTTTGGTCAATTGGGTCTTGTCAGCGCCTTAACGTGCTTTCCGAAGCACGGAGGGGTCTTGGTATGTAAAGATGGTCACCCATCTACAGACCAACCGCGGGAGAGTCGGAGTCTGGATTGTGCTCGGTTAATGGCAATAGGCTCGCCCCTTATTACAAGGGTTTTTTTTTTGGGTGGGAAATAATCAAATAACTTCTCCCGCTCTGGGGGAACGGGAGGGTGTGTCAGACTCTTACTGACCCATGCGGCTGTTATTACTTAGCTACAAGCCAAACGAGGGCATACTATAAGGGAGTGTAATGCTCATGAAACAGAACTCTGTTTCTATGAGACTATCTCTGAAATATGAAAAAAAAAAATTATATTAAAAAATACATTATATAATTATACAAAAGTGCAACACTAACACGATACAAATGTATAAAAACGCTGATGTATCTGGCGATACATCAGCGGTAGCGGCGATATAATACACAAGTTTCGCATACGTTATATTCAAAAATATAAAAAGAACTACGTTAGCTGATAGCCTTGAGATGAACCAGTCGAAAGCCGTCACTTAAACACAAGGCCACTTCGGCCTCCATCCAGTGTCTTCAGACTTTTAGGAGCACTTAGGCATTACATAATATTCAAAGCACACAATGATGTAATAAATTTGAAAAATACTACATTTGCCTTCGTTAAGTTACACGATTTATTTTGCTTAAGCTTTTAACTTTGGTGAAATACGATCTACCAGACTCCATGATATGAATGTGTCGAGATGTCGCTATAATTCATGGCGATTGGTGATGCATATGGCGCAACAGGCAGCAATATGCCTGTCGCGCTCGCGATATCGCCTCAGTATGTAGGAGCCTTAAGACGATGAGGGATTTCGCCATGATCACCACGCAGTGAACGTTGCTACAGTTCCGTTCTCGCCGCCGACGATCGCCATGACGTCCATCCCCGTCCATCCCCTCCCCGACCCGAGCTCGAGCCAGCCCGCGCCGTTGAGCCTGTTGCTTCAAATACCCATAAAAATAATATTAATCCGATCCAGCCTGTCCCTTGCTGTCCTCACCCAGCGACGCCCTAAGCCGAGGTCCGTACAACCTCCTAAAGTTCATTTTTTAATCCCAGAGACTAATTTGACATTTCAATTATTTTTTTTTGGTTTTTCAATATGAAGTTTGACATTTGCACCTGTCAAATTAGTCTCCGAGATTAAAAAACAGACTTTAGATTGACCCACGAGATGCCATGCCATGCCAAAAAACTGGTAATGTGCTGCCTTGTCCCTTTCTATGACAACAACCCCAGCCAGGAGGTGGACTGCTCTTGTCCGAGCAGTATAAAAAATATCACAATGGATTGTGCATTTTTTTGCATAAGTCCACTGTACTATAATTCCCCTGTAGTATTTGTTTTCATAATTGAGTGCAATAATAAAAAAATAACAATCTGATAAGTGTAATGAAGATTAGATTGAAATTAAGTTCGAGCGACGTTACGTATTAAACACGGAATTCTTCGATTTGCGCACATTATTCGATTTCTTGATTATAATGTGTGTGTATTAATTGATTGTTATCATCAGCACCATTGGCAGTATACAAGTAAACGCAGCTACCTACATAGCTGCCTAGCTCCTTTCTACGACAGCAAAAAACAGTCAGGAGGTAGGCTAATCTTTGTCAAGAACTACACAAAAAAAAAACTTGAGGAAATTTACTAATACAGTGGACTTGTGAGAAAAAATGCAATACCCATTGCATTTTTTCTCACAAGTCCACTGTATTAGTAAATTTCCTCAAGTTTTTTTTTTTTTCTGTGTGAAATGTTTCTTTTGCGTCAAAAAGACAATCAGATAGATTAGATTGAAAATTATTATTTACGCAAATTATTTGATTTGCACTGAGCAAATCGAACAATATAATCACCTAACTATAATGCCCTGGTAATATCTCAAACTCAAATGTATGCCCAGGAAATAAACTACAGGGATATTTTCATTCGGTTTGAGAAGAAAAAACATAAAAACAAACCGATGATTCAAGGCAGTCGCATACCATACATGTGCTACAGTATATTGTGGGACTGAAACACACCGGGAAGCAATTGTAGCCCTGACTCTGATGAATACAAGCGTGCTCGGGGCTGCAAGCGGTGTGCTGCGAAATTTAATCTACCCCAGTCTGCCACCCGGCGCCCCCACGCCACCCTCCGCAGCACTAAGTATCTAGGTACCTATGTACACTCTACACATAGGTATAGATAGTCAAACTCGTAATTATTGTACCACCCTAAGGTTGAATGTCACTCACACACGACAAGAGCCATAGACCACAAAACTTTATAATTACAATTTACTAGTTACAAAACAAGTCCGTGTACCACAAAACTCTAAGCCTGCGTGGCTTAGAGTATTGTAACGGAAAAACCTTACAAATATGTATGTAAATTGTAGTGACAAGTCTACAATTTACTTATACATAAATAAAGGCCTCATGCTTAGTGTTACGCTTTTAAAAATGCGAATGAATTGTATGTAGATTATAAATTGCTCATACATAATTTGTAATTTCTGTGTTACCTACACAATATTTTCCACAATTTAACAATTTTGTAGAATTGTAGACTTGCTAAATTTTTGTGGTATAGGGCCAGGTTCTATTTGTCTATGTGGCAGTTAGATAGTTTCATCCTTAATTTCAATTACTTATTACATGGAATGGTTACAAAAGATGGTAATGCAATTTCGAGGTCGACTATACCCATTATATGGCAACAAAAATAATGTGGTGGGTGTATACACACGCGTAATGACAGCCACGCGTAATGACAGCCGCGCGTATAGCTGGAGTTGGTTTTTGTCGTTACCATGTGAACGATTAATACCCTACAGCCTGTAGGTAGCCTAGCAGTGCCTCGGTACTGCACGATACCGCGGTTACCTTCGTAGTCCACGTACCTATGTGGTATACAGGTACAGGGACCGGCGACAGCGTAGCCAACCGTTAGAAATGAGATAAAAAACTGGTTACATACAATATGAACAAAAACTAGTTCGATTGTTGTTGAGCTGGTCTGCCTCTGTGGATTAGACTTTTGTTAGTACAAGAGTAATATTTCATACAATTTGTTACCTGAGAAGCCGGGAGTTTGGGTTCTCTGCAAAAAAAAACCGTACAAGTGCGAGTTGAACTCGCGTGGTGAAGGTTCCGTACAATGAATATGTTATATACCATGTTTTTTTTCCCAAGAACAAAGTTAACATTGTAGTTGAAAAATGTTCTCCCATACATTCCAACTGCAAATGTTAGTTTGTACGCACAAAATTGAGAGACATGCCATGTCATTGTAACACCAGAGACTTCTTATAAGTTTTCCTGTAATGTATAAGTAAAGAACTATTTTATTTATTTTTTCATATTTTTAAACCATTTAAAAATTGTAAAAAATATATTTTAGACCCTCACAACAAGCCCTTTCATTTGATATGTCACACGGTACAGTTTGCAAATATTTTCTTTATTCGTATTTGCCCCCAAAAGTGACCCTCATATTAAAAATTAATTTATTAACGTTACACGTCCGTGTTTGGGTCACAGAAATTCATATGTGTACCAAATTTCAACTTAATCGGGTCAGTAGATTCAGAGCAAATTGGCTGTGACAGACGGACAGGCAGACAGACAGACAGACACACGAGTGATCCTATGTTCCGTTTTTTACCCGATTGCGCGACATAAAGGAGGGTAATAAGTTTATCAGCCTATGTAAGTATGTATGTTTGTTCCCTCATCCATCGCGAGCATTACTGCTTCGCAGAAGGAGGTGACGGCTGCCCATGCCCTCTAGTTCCGTACTATGGCCTGAACCAAGGCCGGACGCGAGAGATCTCTGCCGCCGATTGCCTCCACGAGGACACTGCGGTGCTCTGCCCAAGCCGGGCAGACCTCCACCGTATGCTCCACCGTGTCCTCCGGGCAATCCACACAGTGGTGACACGGGCGTTTCTTCCCGCCTTATCCGACACAGGAACCTCCCGAAGCTGCCGTGTCCGGTGAGGACCTGCGTCAGGCGGAAGGTGAGGAATTACTCATTGACTTGTAAAGCCCACGCTGTGATAGTTTTCCTTTTAATTTCATTGTATTTACTACTACCGTGAATTTTTTCACATCTCCATAAACAACCATTATTGTATATTTAAATTAGTGAATAGTTTTTTTTGTTGTTTTTGTGTATTTTGTTTTCTCTTCTACTCTTACACACAGTGTCTACTACATCTCTTTGTCTACTGTCCTATCGCAGGTATGCTGGAAGAGATTTCTTTAGAAATAAGCATCACTTTGTACGTATTTTTGTGTTCCTTTCTTCTTGTCTGTTTATATGTGTGTACATAAACTGTTAAATAAATAAATAAATAAATAAACCATTTAGCTGGCAGGGGGCAGGGACATTTGAGTTTGACAAAAATTTGCACTTTAATGCTTAATATTACGCAAACGGATCCTTTAATCGAAAACTGGTGTTGAAGGACCCGCATTATGTTTGAACGGCGTATCCAACGATACCCCACACCATGGGATAGACGAGAAAAAAAATATCATCCCACATTACGTGCAAGGGAGGTACCCTAAAAAAAATATTTGTCAAGATTTTATTTTAGTACTTTGTCGAAGTAATTAATATGTATACCTATGCCAAATTACAGCTTTCTAGTACAAAGCGTCTCTGAGCTACAGTGGGGTCAGACAGACAGGCAGACGGACATGGCGAAACTATAAGGGTTCCTTGTTTACTACGGAACCCTAAAAAGATGGAAACAAGGTGACCTAATCTCATACAGGCATCTTCGTAAAATTTGACAATAGAGACTTATTTGATAATAGAGGCTGACTGCATGAGATCAGGTCATCTTGTTTCCATCTTTTTTATCGTGTTTTGATTTTTGTAATTAACTGTTAACCTCCTTTCGAGGAAAAGAGCTTCCTAAAAAGAGCTAAACGTTTAGTTTAATCATGTCTTGACTAAAGTAGATACTTGAAATATTTACAGTTTTGCCTTGAAACATTTCCTTATTCTACTGCTATTGCCAATATGTAATTTCAGGATTTGCGCCTAAATATGAATATAATTAGCCAGAATAAAGAATTTCACTTTCAGACCAAACCTGCCGGGGTCGCGGGAAGGTACAATAGGGTTACCGGCAACACAGGCAACAGAAGGGACACGGGTGGGTTTTAGTCAGTAAGAGTCTGACACACCCTCCTGCTCCGCCCAGAGCGCGAGAAGTTATATGATAATTTCCCACAGAAAAAAAAGGGGGCCAAACATTGCAAAGTACCTAGAGTATTGTAGAGCCCATATTACTATGAATAACTTTTATGGATAATAAAACCATAAATACTGAAAATCAGAATTAATTAATGACAAACTTTCCAAAGGAGAAAATAACGTAGGTACAGATACTACTATAAGATCATTTTTATCAGTTTTACATTGGATAGTAAACTCTATCGCAACAATCTCCTGTCCTTGATAACGGTGATATAACATCGTTATCATTAATTTACTGTTGTTGATATTACAAAAACCAACTTTTAATCCACATCGTGCTTTTCACCATACGCTATGTAAATTACAGGGCAGAGCGAGAGCGCGCTATAGTGGCGTCTCTGTCGCTCTCCACGAAAGCCTCCTGAAAATATCTATTGATTATCGTATACGTGCGGGTTGCTACGTATAGTGAGCCACCTCGCCCTGTACTATGTCGACTGGCGTCGAGTGCCAATTTATTTGAAGAATGCTCGTAGTGAAGCGAGCAAGCTGTGCTCCGCTGCAGTGACGTGACCTGATCACACGTCATGCCCACCTACGTACACCTGCTCGGGTAAACAGACTGCCAATGTGAATACTACGGCAAATTTTATAAATAGTGCTCCCGGACGATTAACTACAGTATCCAGCAATGTGTATTTATGGATAAATTGTAACTAGGTACGCATCGCGTGGTTCTTTGTTTCAAGTAACAGATTCGTTGTCATGCAGGGTATAGTTATGTTTTTGAAGCTGCAAGAGTATGTATGTATCATCAGCTTGCTGCAAACGTACTCGTATACATAGCCATGATGACATGACGCAGACGTACGCTTATGTCGAGACCTGTCGGGTTGGCTTGAGAGCAAAAGGTTGTGAACCTGGGTTGCCAGCTTTTACACTCCCACACCTTAGGGGAATTTACAAGTAATTTTAAATACTTTGAATAACTGTACCTTTTAATTTATGATTTGGAACTAAATGTTGATGCTTATTAAAATATGTTTACGAGGAAGTATTTTTCTAATCGACTTCAAAAAAGGAGGAGACTCTATGTTCGTCTGTATGTATTTTTAATTTTTATGTATGTTCATCGATAGTTGCATCAATTGTGGGCCGATTTAAAATAAATTATTTATAAAACAAAAAACCCGACTGCAAAAACACATATAATTATAATAATATATAAATTACATATTATATATAATTTATAATGCTTGTTTTTCCCTTTTCAGTTATGTGTTTTTGCAGTCGGGTTTTTTGTTTTTTAAATAATTTATTTTATTTCAAGCTTTTTAGTTTTATTAATATATATATATATATATTATCGTGATATATATTATTATTACTAGCTTTTATTTGATACCAATATTGTTTCAATTAATAAAAAAAAACCCTTACCCTCCTTTTTTTTTTGTATTTGCAGATGCAATTTATAAATATTATATAGCCTATGTCACTCCCACAATTAAGACGAATCTAACGACACCTCATATGTTAAAATCCATCAAGCCGTTTAGGCTACAGAGCGTGCCAAAGAAATAGACATACATACATACATACATACATACATACATACATACATACATACATACATACATACATACCTACATACATACATACATACATACATACACACATACATACATACGCTCGAAAAACATTACCCTCCTGAGGCAGTCGGGTAAAAAAACTTTTCCATTTGGTAGAGAAAACTCGTGCGATGACCCCATATGAATTATATTAACTTTGCTTTATTATTAAGTTAGCTTCAATAATACGTATTTAATACACTTTGCGTATGTTGTTATAAAACTTCTTGTCAATGTTGTTTACATAACAAGTATTTATACGAATTTGTGTGGGGCAGATGATGACCCCATATGAATTATATTAACTTTGCTTTATTATTAAGTTAGCTTCAATAATACGTATTTAATACACTTTGCGTATGTTGTTATAAAACTTCTTGTCACTGTTGTTTACATAACAAGTATTTATACGAATTTGTGTGGGGTAGATACGACAGCCAAAAAGTGAAAAATAATAAACTTATTTACAAAAAAAAAACACTACAAAGTGAACAATTGCTTTAATTTCTGAAGTCAACGTCTTTGGTTGTGTATTCTAGTTTTTTTTTTTTTGTAAAAATGTTTTTTTTTATAATAAGTACTTACTTATGTACTTATTCCATGATCAGTGCAGAATACGAAGTTGTTTGCAGACATTATTATGGGCTCGGCTCGGCTTCTATAAAAATCTAGCCGTGACAACTTAGGTGAAGTGAGCTTATGGATTGACACTAATGACAGCTCACTTCACCTAAGTTTTCACAGCGAGATTCCCTTTAGTGCGTGTTTGCGTAAGCCTTACGCAATCAAAACACTAAAGGGAATTACTTAGTAACACATTCATCTGTATTTAGAACGCTTCAACTTCATAGTCTATCTCGTCACTTTTTCCAACAATTCATTCTTTATCAATTCATTTCTTAAGAAATAAGCATTACCTTTGTACAGTCGCCAGCACATCAAGTTACCACAAACTGTCATTTTCTCCAAATGATTTTAAACCTTAAAATATTGACGGTTAAGTTCAAAATCGAATGAGAAAATTTTACAGTTGTAGTAACTTGATGTGCTGGCGACTGTACGTATTTTTCTGCTCCTTATCTGTTTATATGTGTGAACATATTATTATTATTAATTATATTATATACAATTTAATTATTTATTTGACAAAAAAAAATAAATACCAAAATGGTAATCGGGTAATTCAAATAATTGTAATTAAAAATGATCCACGAAAATTGTGATTATAAAATAAACCTTAAATGTCAAATGAAATACATATAGGTGATTTAAATTTAGAATTTCGCATTTAAGTATTCAAATAATTAAATCAAAGCACTATTAAGTGGCGGTCCTTTTCTGATCTATTTGTTTACATTGTTATCAGATACCTACTGTTGGAAGACTGTACCTAATTAAAGTTTTTGTAAACATTTTAGACAGTGTGCAGTATGGATGTTCCAAACGATAAGTGAAGATAGTTTCTAAATGAGAAAAACACAAATACCTATTTATTGTTTTATCTTATTTTAACTCTATAAAACTTCAGTTTAAATAAGCAATCTGTACTCTGAATAAAGTCTTCCTTACAACGACGAATTCAAAACATCATTAAACTTCATTCCAATCAAAAATGTAATAATAACAAAATGGGAATTATAATCACCACGTTGGTATCATTGCATTCACAAGAAACGGAACGCGCTTGCGCGAGCTCGGCGGGTGGACGCGGCGAGGAGGGTCGCAAGGCCGGGGCGCGGCGCGCGGGGAGGGGCGACGTCACGTCGAACAACGCAGCCCATACGCTACCAAATTCAGAAGTCCCCTTCGCATTCGTCGCTCGCATTTGCTAACGGACTATCTCATTGTTCCGAGTTAAAACTTGCCTGCGTCGCCCGAGTCGTCCAACGCGATTACGCGAAGTGGGAACTGTGAGATCGGTAGTAAAAGTGGCCTCTCTCTGTGACTCTGTGCTTGTGTAGTGATGATTTTACGTTAAATATTTTGTGTAAAAACTACTGTGAAGTTTAGATATCTTAAAACGTGAATAGACTTAATACTGGCTTGAAATAAGAATAAAACGCCCTGTTTAAAAGACTGAAACTCAAAGAACGTCGCTGTCAAAATAAGGCGGAAAATAAATAAATAGGGTTAAAACACAACGGCGCGCTACAAGACGTGATATAAAGAGAACCTTATTCAGTGGTGCATTAGAGTGACTTTTGTGCGGCAGAACTATAGTGGAACTGTATGACCGAATTGCTGGTGAAATAAATTATTATGCTTACTGATATTTCGTTGATCAGAGTGAGAAACTGGTGATTGTGTTGGTGTGTGATCATCATGGAACAGGGGATTCGTTGGCGTGCTCGAGCGTACCGGTGGAGTTAGTCGAGGCCACAGCCTTTTGAAATAGGTACCGGTTTTGAATTATCATTTTGTTTGATTTATAATACTGCTCGGTTCAGACGGGTGCAGGTGGTTTGCACTCCTCTATCGCAACGATTACTGCTAACGTATTTACAGTCATGTGCGAAGATAGCAACAACGAATTTAGTCATTGTTAATAATCTACTACATACTATTCTACATATTTGTAATAATAAAAGCGGACTTCCTTTACCAACCCAACCAAACACATAAAACTTTTAAATATAGCTCAAATAAGGCTTATTATAAAATTAATGGGGTTTTTCTTTTTTTCCAGATAATTATAACAATCATGGAGAACGCAATATCACAATTAGGCGTACAGCCACAAGAGCAGCTCGTTGAGGACGTAACTGAATGTGATAAAGACCCAGTTACAGAAAATAGGGAGGAAGATGGTTTCCTTGTGATAAAAGACGAAAAAAGTAGTGATAGTGATGCTCACAGTGAAGATCTTAGCTCTAATGATGAACAAAATAATGTAATCAGTAGCAGTAACTCTCAGTTTTATGAGAGCAGTGACAGTAAAATAAACTATGCAGTAAAAATAGATGACAATGATACTCTAAGTGACATAGACGATATCAAAACGGACAGTGCTTCAGCTGACAGTGAAGACTCTGCTCTTGGTAGTCTACCGCCGGATAGTGCTCTCAATGATAGGGAGGAAGAAGCTCAAGATCGGTCAGAAGGTAGCGACTCAGGTCTTGGATCAGAAGTTATCGACGAAGTAAAAATACCAAGCTTCAACCTTGCTCTGCCATGCACAAATAGCCTAAAAAGTGACAAATCATCAGAGGATTTAGACCACGACAATGATAACTCAAGCAATGGTAGTATTGGGAACAATGTAAATAATGGCCATAATTCCATAGCACAAGTTAACCCCCTCAGAAGTAGTCTTAAGAGAAAATATAGCGATGATAGCAAAAATGAGCCACAAACTAAAAAGCGGAAAGAAAGCATAAAATTCGATAATGTTACTGTATTTTATTTTCCTAGAGCCCAGGGATTTTCATGTGTTCCATCACAGGGAGGTTCCACATTAGGAATGGAATGGGAACACACTCATATACAAAACTTTACTTTAGCTGAGCATGCCTTAGAGCAGAGAAGATTACATAGACAAATATTGCAGCAGCTGAAGAGTGAGCGTCATTCTTTACAAGGCGTGTCACTTTCCTCCAGTGAAGACAGTGATACTGAAGAAGAAGCGAGCGACATTTCTGAATCGGAGCTAGATTTAGACAGCTATTTTTTCCTGCAACCTGTCCCAACCAGGCAAAGAAGAGCTCTATTACGTGCAGCCGGAGTAAGAAAGATAGAGGGCTATGAAAAAGATGAATGTAGAGACATACGAACATCGCGAGAATTTTGCGGTTGCGCTTGTAAAGGAACTTGTAACCCAGAAAGTTGTTCGTGCAGCTTAGCTGGGATAAAATGCCAAGTTGATCGATTGAACTTCCCCTGTGGATGCACTAGAGATGGGTGCGCCAACACGACGGGCCGAATAGAATTCAATCCTGTAAGAGTGAGGACGCATTTTATTCAGACTCTTATGAGAATAGGTCTTGAAAAGAAAAATGAAGAGAATCAGGAAGCTGCCAAGAGACAATGGTTAGAGGCGCACAATAATTCCACATCATGTTCATCAAATTCGTCGTACGAAAGAGAGCGTTGTCTTAGTCATGAAGATGGAATGTTACGTGATGTTAACCTTACCCCAAGAGTGGAAGTTGAATCTTGCGTCAATACAGGAAGTTTTAACAATGTTCATTGTGATATGAATAATTCTTCATCACAGAATAGTGACATGTCATACGGCTATAGAACCGAGGCTTCCAATCATAATGTAAATGACAATAGTATCATGCACTTTGTAAATGCAAACAATCACCACAGCCACAGTGACCCTTACACATCCAGTATATTTCAAGGCAAGGGTCCACCTTACGCATCGGCGAACGCCATGGGTTTTCAAAATATGGCAAATAACATACAACGATTTCCTTGCGATCTAAACTACGCTTACGAGCAGCAAACAGAACACCATTTCAAAGGCCTGCAGAGCTTCTCCGCCACCAGTTTTGAGGAGTTTGCTCACAGCTCCCAGATGACAATGTTTAGTCATTATGGTCATGTATATGTACCAGACTACTTGCATAAAACAAATGTACACGACCACGGTTCGCTGCAATATCATAGTACACCACATAATCACTATGGGATGTACAAAAACAGTTCTGGTTGTGTAAACAATGACAACAAAAGTGATACTCATTATACTACTTTGATGACATTGCCATATCAGCCTAGTAATAAGATGCAAACTGTAGAAAATGATGAGAACTGGTTCAGTCACAATACGCTCCTGAACTTGGATCATTCTGACCAGACGACTCAGGACGCGTCGGACTCACAGTCTCAATCTGCGGGGGCAACAACGGAAAGCAGTAATGCTGAAACTACGGAAAATTTTGGTGAACTTATTAAAAACACTATGGTAGAGTCTGTTACTGTGTAGATGAATTACTTGTTGTATTTTAATCGTCTTAATTATTATGTTATGAAATTTTTAATTATATTAATTGGTAAATTCAAAGACTTGCTTTATTACGGCTGGCTAGGGTCAGCTATTACGGCTATAACGTTATTTATCTCCGTAAGTAAACAACTGTACCTACTCAAAGTAATCAGTAAACTGTGATAGCTAAACGCGTATCACAGTTGTTGAATATAATGTTATTATATCCGCTCCGAACATAAACGCTTGAGCTCAAGAAAATAATAAAATGACTAATGTTTTCAAAGACAAATAAAAGTATTACTTGTTTTTATCTCGCTAAAAATAAGTAAATCACAACGATTTTTTTCTCACTGTTAAAGAAAAACAAAAGCGAGCTAGTTTTGTTTAACGGTAATTTTTATTTTGTTATTTAGTGGCTGTTATAGCACGATGAGTGATGAGGCTGACGTCATTTAACAAATGAGTACAGTGCTTCTATGTTCTTAATGTCTGTCGACAATCATCACATTTCCGAATACAAACGAATGCTAATTTCCATGTCCATCAATTATTAGATTTATTGTGTATAGATAATAATTTGAATTCAGAACTAAGTACTTCTGAAGTTTCTATCAGTTGCCCTTTGCAACTGATACAAAATCTGACGACTGACGAAACACATAGTTTGCCGAGAGACATTAAGAAAATAGAAGCACTGTACCTATCGTATCCATAGCACGTAATGTACTCGTACCTGCAACTCGTAGAGAGAAGGCCCTAAATACATAAGTAGGGTCAACACATCTCTAGCCAGTTCTTCCCTCAGTCTTTACCAAGCATGATGGAATGTTGTCTTGAAAATAGGAAAATATCTAAAAAAAACTCCACCCAACTTGATGCTTGTATTTCCTAAAGGGCAGGCTGGTACAATTCTCATTTCGTCAGTTATGTTGAACAGGTAGCAGGAACAGTACTACTTCTGTCATCTAGACTGTATAAATACGCGAGATGACCATAAGAAAGAAAGAATGACATTTATTTGGCAACAGAACACGAAATACTTACAAAATAAAATAAAAAAAGCATGAAATGTAAAAAAAAATAAGATGAATTCCAAATTCGATCACGATCTTTTACATACCGACATAATTAAATCTATGTTCTATACAGCAAATACAGGGTCAAATTAAAAATAAATTAAATTATAAAACATGATCAAACAAAAAATAAATAAATTTGATGATGTTTTTTTTTGGATTTGTTTACCGCAGGTAGTGTAGTCACTCGAAATTTCAGTTTTCTTTGGGTAAGCTTCACAGACCTGATGGGTATAGATATCCAAATAGGAAAAAAAAAATTAAAATCTTTTCTCAATTCATACTTCAAGTAGGTCACAAAACCACCAGCGGACGTTAACACAAAAAAAAAACTATTTTTGAAGTGAAATTTTCTTTAGCCGCGTTGAGCGCTTTTGGTAGGGGCAAAACTTATGAGTTAGCGTCACCGACATTCTAATATGACTGCGTCACCGACATACTAATGTGACCTGTAAAAAAAAACAGTTATTCCAAAGTTTTAAGTTTTTACTTCTGTCGGCAGTCCCTTGACTGCCCTTTTTTTGTCCTGTTTGGATATTGATACCCATCACGTCGTAGCGGAGTTTCGCTAGCTAACTTAAGTTGACCCTGTATACAGTAGTAAATAATGTTAACAGTATATACCCACCTAGCAAAAAAGTCGTCACTACAAAACATTTTAGAGGTGAACTTGAATGCCGCCGATTACCTGTAGGACTCTACGTACCTGAATTATTCACAGCTGCACTCGATTTAATATTTGTTAACACCTTGAGTGACCTTCTAGCAGTGTAGGTATACCAGGCCTTCGGGCTCAAAGCCTCCTAATTGGTAGAAACACAGGCAATAAATGAATGCATTCGTACCTAAGGTCGGGCTGGTGCCGTACAGCATCAACCATGTAGGTAAATACCATAACTTCCATGTTCTTGGTCTATCTACTCTACGCATTGACTGCTGAAAGTTGGATCCCAGGTCGGTCAGTGTATTCGTATTTTTAACCTTTAAGTTAACCAGCGGTTCGCTAGGCAACGATGCAGCCGATGAACTTGCCATCGCTCCACTCCCCTTCGAGTACTTACACACTTTGGTAAGGAAACGGGACCAACACCACAAACTATGGTCGTACCAAGGTGAGTACAGACAGGCGAAGGAAGCACAGGGAGTGCTTCCTTGGCCGTCTGATGAAACAGGTTTTTTAACTAAACAACAGCTGCGTACAGTTACAACAGACAGGCAGTTAAAATATTATTATGATAAGTTTTACATCCAGATTCAAAATCCTGGTCTTCCTTGAACCATCGACTAACTGCTCTAGACCAAAATAGTATTGTCCTTTATATCTAACAGTGAGAACCATAGATAATTAGTTGGTTCGCCACAAACACCTCTTTGTCATAGGAGTCACAGACAATCTGCTGGGCAGGGCCAGCATGGAGGACCACGATACAGCAGCTCGTAATCTGCCCGGTGGTCGCCACATACAGGGCAAAGTACTTCGGTTAACCAGGTACCCTCCGTTAGATTGTCAGTAACACCAAGGGGTTGCTGGCTTTCCTTTTGGAGCTGGTTTGGATCGAATAATCGATTTTCCCACCCGTACGCAAAATACGCGTATTGAAGTGGAGTTGCGGACACCATCCCGTATTATCTATTACCTAATGTTTAATTTACTTACAAATTCCATGATTTACAAACATTTTTTGAAACTTTTTCACATTGATTGTCACTGAGATGAGATTGCGTCAAGATTTTAAATATGGGAATTGGCCTTCTGAAATTTCTCAGTAGCAGCCCTGAATCCAGTTAGTGGCAAAAGGCGTTTCTCCTATTACTGGGACTTAATCTGACGAAATCTTGGTGTTCTATTAACTACCCTTTCAGGGCATACAAGCGTAGTTTTAAGTATAAATGCAAAAGAAAGAACTCATTCACTCACCTTCAATCTATTTTTCTTCTTTTTTTTCTATCTGTTTTATCTATTTTTCATAAAAATTACAGATATAAATTTTATATCTGTATTTTTATTGTGTACATAATGAAGAGTATTCTATTGTATTCTATTCAATATGCGAATAACAAAATTCGTTCCACTAATTATCATAATCCCGTATGTGCTTCCGTCACTTCAGCTTGCCTTTACTAAATAAAGCCTTGCGATATTAATATTTACAATATTCTTACAAGACGAGCTCCTCCCGGTGAACTGTTGAGAAGATAGTGAACGTTTTCGAGGTCACCCACTTTTATTTTTCCAACGATGTTATCGTTATTAAACGTATGCAGCGTTCTGCTATAGCTACATAACCAATATGTAGAACTTATCATTAGGGCAGGATACGCAGTTAGTCCTGCTGCCACCTTGTTGACTACTTCAATCAATTCACCTCAGCTTAAGATACTCTTGAATTCATTTTGAAAATGCCAGAAAGGTGCTCTCTCCGAATGAGAACTGGAATAAGTTAATCCTTGCCTAATTAAGTGATTAACACTGCTGATTTTGTTAGTCGTTTCGGATAAATGTTTTCAGATCGTAATTAGCTACAGTGAGAACGGTT
This sequence comes from Atethmia centrago, assembly GCA_905333075.3. Taxonomy (NCBI): domain Eukaryota; kingdom Metazoa; phylum Arthropoda; class Insecta; order Lepidoptera; family Noctuidae; genus Atethmia; species Atethmia centrago. The sequence continues at coordinate 9,118,408 of HG995375.1, forward strand.
TTTTGCTAGCATATTATTTATCCAAGAATAAATTGGTTACAAAAATACATGTTCGTGCCAAAAAAGAAAGCTTTAACAGAAACCGTTTCATCGAGTTTAGTATAGTTTATTTTGCGTATTTGCATGCATACGGGTGGAACGCTATCGTCCTTGACTTCTAACTTGAAGGTTGTAATTTCAAAAGCTAAGTGTGTACGAGTACCTATATGTAACGGCTCGTTATACCTACACGGCCGGGACGTATACAATAAAGTTCGATGCAGACACCGCCCTTTCATTCGGGGGCGGTCTCGGCATCAGCCGCGTCGCGCGCCCCTAATTGCTTAGTAACGGAAGTTAAGGCAATAAATGTGCATTTTTCAAGTGATCACACCAGCTACCATATGCAGTTTAGGTTCCCTATGATAAGTTAAACGACTATTTACTAAAACGATAAATCTTTATTGAACATAGTCTAAATTCTGTCTTTTATAATATAACACAAACACATCTTTATTTTTACGTATTGTTCGAATATCACAATTTTTAAAAGTTTGTTATCTGTCATGCGAGCACGATACATATCCGTCAGGAACTTAGCGTAATTTCCCAGATCTTGATAATTTTGTCTTCACTGGCAGTGATCAGTGTTTTTGAGATCTCGTCCAAATAAACGCTGTTGATAGAGTCTGAAACAAAACACATTCTTGAATGAAAAACATGCGCTAATAAAAGTTATATTTTCCTGGTGAGTTCTAAAACTATAGACAGGTGCACGCGGCTACATATCAAGCTACACATTTCCAGTATAAGCTGATCCCGCATTGTATAGGATTTCCCTAAAATGGAAGGTCAGCTTATACTTGAAATTTCCAGCTTGATATGAAAGCCATGTATCTATTGGAAAACTTGTAATTGAAATTGAAAATTGTCATTAAACGGAAAAAGCTACAAAATAGGTGATCTTGTTCCCTTTGAGAAGTTCCTAATCATAATATAATTTTATCTAACTATTTTTCTGCCAATCATCTATTTTCTACGACATGGGTTGCATTTTATTAGGTAGATTATATTCTTGTAGCCAATTTAAGAAAAAAAAAAACTAATGTGGTATCTGTCCATGATCCGTCCACATAATCATCGTCAAGATAACTGCCCACCGCAATCAAAGACTGACCCTGCACTGAAATGAAGATTTTGCCAAAAGTAAATCACTGCCACGGTTAGTTAACGGGAAACTGTTTGCGTGAGCCAATCACCGCCCTCGTGCCGACGTAGTACTGACTACTAGTGTGTGTGTGTGTGTGTGTGAGTGTGTGTGTGTGTGTGTGTGTGTGTGTGTGTGTGTGAGTGTGTGTGTGTGTGTGTGTGTGCGTGTGTGTGTGTGTGTGTGTGTGTGTTAAGAAACCTATTGAACCTGCCAAAGGACTCCGACTCGACTAACCCACCATTTTAGTAGCTCCAGAGATGTTCCAATCAACGGCAACGTATGGAGAAGGCAAGGCTTTGGTGAAGTTGGGATTTTGGAGCTACCCTCTTTCCTCACAAAATCTAGTCTTATATCACACACAAAATTCTTAACTTCAATACATTTAAGATGGATCTGCAGTGGTAGCCAATTTAAATTTTCTTACGTTTTTTGCAATTTGCAGTTCTTGATCAAAATATGATTCGCGACCATAACAAATTTGTATTTATGAATTATAATCACTAAAATCATTAATACATCTCTTCAAGTTAGATTTGCCCCATAAGAACATCTTTTCCATAAGAGATTTGTTCGGAACAAATCTAACTAAGAGAGATGTATTAATGATTCTAATGATTATGATTCTGTAAATACATATAATATGTTATGATCGCAAATCATATCGACGGCAGCACAGTAGAAAGAGACAACTGCACTTACGAAATTCATTTTTTTACATAATTCGACTGAGAATTCTTTGTTATATCATAGGATTTTTTTATTCTGTTTTATTCTCAGTTTTTACTAACATTAAGTCACGTATATAAAGACAACTACACCTATTTTTCACAAAGTGACAAAGTAGACACGGACGTATACAATTAGTCCGTGTGTACGTCGGTTTTTTATACTTGCGTTATTTTAATGCAACAACTATAGTAAGTCACATCGGCGTTACAAATAATGGTTCAATAAGGAAAATTATTACAGACCTTTATTTATTGTAGCACTATACGATGTAAAATCAAAATAAAAGTTATAACTGTTGCAATATTCCAAAATAAATAAGCTTAAGCAATTAGGAAATCCCACGTAGAAGCGGATTTATGGCAGTTGACTCATTTAGTTTACTTTTTGTACGAAGTAGATAAAGACATCTACCGTATTTTGGAGAATAAAAATATTACGGTAATTATCCTTTACTATTTCCTTGGTAATGCCCTATTAACTAAATGTTGTAAAATCGAAGAAGATAGCTTTGTTCTTCTATTAATTATCACAGTTTTGCGTTCAAAACGCTCTCCTGTAAAATCATGATTTTGTAGATATCCGTATATATACTTTGCGGCCGTCGATATTTTGACGAGACATTGACCTGCCACTGCGGATTCTACTTAATCAAAATTCCAAGTCTCGATCTTTACTACACGATCATTTCAAAACGAATGAATAATTAATTCAATTAAAATATTTGTGTTAACATATTATTTCAATAGGTACAGATACTTCACTATCTTTTCGGTTTTGTAATATTTTTGCAGTACACTGTACACGCTTCAATTTTAATGGTTTTTCAACGGCACGTGTATTCTCTCTCTATACCTACGAGTACGACTACTATTATCGTTTTTTATACCTAGATTTAAATAGTAAGATTTCTTTTTTTTTTGGTAGTTCGTTCAGCAGAGTAAATGCTATACACGGTGGCTCATTAATTTTAGTAAGTAATCAGCTTAAATTTAAGGACCGTAAGGATATTGTGAGCCTATCTGTTGAGCGGACAGTTGAAATAGCCTGTGTAGAATTGGAGCAGTTTATTGTATTAAGTGTGTACAGACCCCCTTCAGGATTGTATGACTGCTTTGAAAAGGTAATGGATGAAGTGTTACATAAGATTTGTGACTCAAACAAGTCTATTATCACTTGTGGTGATTTTAATGTTAATTTATTAGAAAACTCAGGTTCTTGTAGTAAAATAATAAGTCTGTTTCAGTCCTACAATCTTGTAAATCTATTTCTAGAGCCCACAAGAATAAGCCCTACGAGTGCCACATGCCTAGATAATATTTATACAGATATTATACCAAGCCACAAAGAAATTATAAATTTACTAGACTCAGATCATTGTGGGCAAAAGATTACTATTCAAAACCAAAAGAATAAAGTGGCTAAAAAAGATATCATTGTTAACCGTAAAACTGCAAGTCGCTTGGAAGCTTTTAAAGTTAAACTCATAAATAAATTACCAGTTTTGTCTATTCCTGCTGATCCTAATCATCTATATGATGATTTCTTTAATATATACTGTAAACAATTTCATTCCATTTTTATTCCCAAGACTATCTCGATTAATAATAACGCATCTTTCAGTGATTGGGCTACCATTGGTATTCATAAAAGTAGAACACGGCTTTATGAGCTGTACAATGAAAGGGCATACATAAACACTGCTGAATTTAATTTATATGTTAGAAACTATTCAAAATTATTTAAAAAAGTTTGTTGTATGGCCAAGTCGCGTCATTTGAGTTCGAAGATTAAAAATAGTAGTAATGTAATCAAAACGACTTGGAATATTATTAATAGTGAAACGGGAAGGTCTAGTAACCGAAATACTGACTATAGCCTGTCAATTAATGACAAAATAATAAAATCAGACTCGCAAGTCGCCGCGGCCTTTGAAAATTTCTTTTCAGATATTCCCGTTTCAACTACTAAATCCCTAAACTCATCACCTTCTGTTGCTGAGTCTTTGCTCAAGGAAAATGTTAATGTTTGCGATTCGGAATTTCATTTTGAACATATTACCTGTAGAGACATAATTAAAACCTTTCACACTTTAAATGTAAAAAAGACTGCAGATCTGTGGGGTAATTCTGTAGAAGTTGCTAAGTCAATTATTGACATTGTAGCTCCTACTTTATCTCCTATCTTTAATAATTGCATTGACTGTGGGGAGTTTCCTGACCTTATGAAAAATAGTAAAATAATACCTTTGTTTAAATCAGGTAGTACATCAGACCCCACCAATTATAGACCTATTTCAGTACTACCTACCTTTAGTAAAATTTTTGAAAAAATAATTTTAGTCCAATTACAAAGATTTTTTAATAAACATAAATTATTGCACAATAAACAGTTCGGTTTTACAAGGGGTCGTTCGACTACTGATGCCGGTGTGGAACTTTTAGGACATATTTATAATGCATGGGAAGATAAACGCGATGCATTGGGCATCTTTTGTGATTTGTCCAAGGCATTCGATTGCGTTCTTCACGAAACGTTAATCAGGAAACTCCGCCACTACGGGATCCGGAACACCGCTCTGGATCTTCTTACTTCATACTTGAGTAATAGGATTCAGAGCGTTGACGTTAATGGGAAAAGATCTTCCGGATCTATAGTAACAATGGGAGTCCCACAGGGCTCAATTCTTGGTCCTTTCTTGTTTCTTATTTATATTAATGATTTGCCATACCTCATAAAGGATAATCATGATATAGTGTTGTTTGCGGATGACACTTCACTTTTGTTTAAACTTAAACGTCAGCAGCTGGTTACTGACGATGTCAATAGTGCGATCTCAAAAGTAGTTCACTGGTTCAATGTTAATAATTTACTTCTTAATGAAAAAAAAACCAAATGCATTAAGTTTACGCTACCTCACGTTAAGCAGGTGAAAACTAACGTATTGATAAAGGGCAAAGAATTGAACCCTGAAGATAGCACAGTATTCTTGGGCTTAACTTTGGATGCTAAGCTTCAGTGGGGTCCACATATAGATAAATTGTCGAAAAAGCTAAGCTCCGCAGCATACGCTGTTAGAAAAATTCGTAATTTAACTGATATAGAGACAGCCCGTTTAGTGTACTTTAGCTATTTTCATAGTGTAATGTCGTACGGTATTCTGTTGTGGGGAAATGCCGCTGACATTCAGACTATCTTCGTTTTGCAGAAAAGAGCTGTTCGGTCAATTTATAGATTAAGTCCGAGACACTCTCTCAGAGAGAAATTTAAGGAGATTAATGTAATGACTGTGCCCTCCCAGTATATTTTTGAAAATCTTTTATATGCCCATAAAAATATAAAATTGTTAAAAAAATACAGTGATATCCATAATATAAATACTAGGAACAAACACAAATTTGTTGTACCTACAACAAGGCTCAAGAAAATAGGTGGCTCATTCAGATGTCAATGTATACGTTTTCATAATAAACTTCCAAGCCACGTTCAAGATCTAAGCCTTAATAAATTCAAATCATTTATTAAAAGTAAGTTGTGCCAGAAAGCCTTTTATACTATTAAAGATTATATTGAGGACAAAAAGGCTTGGGATTAAGCTGCTCCAATTATTGCATACTGAAACTTTTATTTTATTTATATACCATTTTGACATATTTACTTTGTGGAGTTCAATATACTGTTTGGAACTTAATATTTACTTGTAAAGTATTATATTGTTTTCAATTATTGTGAATGTGAAGCCTATGTGGGTCATTATTGTTTTTTTTTTTTTTTTCTCATTTAGTATTAATCATGGTCTGGCAGTTTGAGTAATTTATGCGGCCTACCCAAATGTTCTTTCTTTGGTATTGTTCGTCGAATCGTTGAGCTCCTTAAGTTCTGAGTTGAGCAGCACGATTACTGACAAATGCGTGCACTGACTGGACAGGTCCACTCAATCTGTGTGGTTCTTTCCTCAAAAGGACTATTTCGGACACCAATCTACATGGCCTTCACATGATCTGACCAAGATTATGTCTGGACTTTAAAAGAGACTGTGACCTCTGAGTTTGTTTCGGCCTTTCTTCTCAGAGTAGTCAGATAGGAAACGCCGACCTCATCTAGCTTTATTTAAAAAATATGATTGACGTGTAAAAGTGTTTGTACAAACCTACTTACAGAAAATAAATCATTTATCATTTATATAACATTATGATTTTTCTAGAATTATTTAAGTGATGGCTTAGTAACACGGCTCATGTACTTTAAGGACTGCTGATTATAATGTTGGAGTAGGTTTAAAGTATATTTTTTTCTTATAAGTTATTTTATATTAAGGAATACCAGAATACTTATAGATAATTTTCGGAACGCATCCGCCAACATCTTTTAATAACCCAAAGACCAGAAGCCACGTGGAGTAAGTCCCGGTAGAGGCAGTCAAACTAAAATTTATATCCGACGTACGTACCTACCTAAATTGTTCAAGGTGTAAAAGTAACCATGTGTTTGCCGTAAACATCTAAGTTTCCACATGTTTACAGTAAAATGGTATAATGGAACGGTCGCATCATTATCGCAGGCTTTTAATTATAAGTATAATCATATTTTCCCCTCTCGCTTAATGTCGTTAAGGCGCTGACAAGACCCAATTGACCAAAATAGGCTTCGCTTAGGAAAAAAAATTGCCAAATCTGTATAGTTTGTGGTAGCGGAAAAAATATATGTTAATTTTAAACATATTTCCCAGAACTTGGTTGTTACCAAAACACGTTTTGAAAACAAAATCTCGATACAAACTAACGTTAAACTAACCTCTTACTTTGAGTTCTAATCCAAAATATCTGTATCAAATATCAACATACGTTACATATTTAATTATTAACAAGAACGTCTTATTTGAATGCAGAACTTGGTTGTTTTTTATTTTCGATTACTTAACTCAGTTTTGAGTAAATAGATAATAACTTCATATTTTGCAATAAATTACAAGCGTTGTGTCATCGCGCTTCTCTTTCTTTTCTATGGAATTTGACAGTGACCGCGGTTTAGGTGTTGTCAGCGTCTTAACTGATAAGTTCTGGGGGTAACCATCACCTCTTATAGCAGTATTATTATAATATTACTTCACATTGGGAAAGTGATGGAGCTATACAGGACTTATAGCTCCATCTCTTTCTCACGCTAAAGTAATATTGAAATAATACTGCTCTAAGAGGTGATGGTTGGCAATGTACGTTCCTGGATATGGGAACTCGTGATATGGAGACTTAACCCATACATGCCCATTGATTCGAAAACGAAACAGAGGTAGTACTTTCATAAAACCATCTTGAATCGTTTGTTATTGCAGTAATATATAAAAAAACGCCATCTATCGCAGGACTATCGAAGTAGGTTCTACTTGCAACAAAGATTTTTGAGCAGCGTTGACATTTGATTCAAATAGTGAGCATTGCAATTTGTGTCGTGTTTTGCGTCGCGCCAAAATCATGTCGTCTGCCAGAAAAAAGTAAGTAACTGTTTTATTGAGTAAATTTTTGTACTTAACACAGGTTTATAATAAATTTGGGTAAATTATAAACTTATTCGTGTATTTAGAATGAGTAAATAATAATTTATAAATACCTATACTGTCTGTATAACTTTCGTGTTTCGAAAACGATACGTCGGGTAAATATACAGGTGAGACTTGTACTATAATGTTTTTTTTTGGTTTTAGGCGAAACACACAATTAACTACAAATGAAATCGTTGATTTAATCAATGATTTAGCTTCGGATGATGAAGTGACTGCAGCTGACATATACATCGACCCTCCAGGTAATGGAATTGTGTCAGATTCTGACTCGGGGGACGAAACAAATGTTACATTTGAAAATTTATCACGTCGTCAAGTTTTGGCACCTGCTGAACTGACACTAAGTGGAACAAATATCAGTGATGGCAGCGACTCGGAAGAAGAAGATTCACACCCAAGCACGTCAAGTCAGTCACAGTCTTTATCAACCCGTCAGCGAAGCCGGCCATCGCGATCTATAGATTCAACGCTTCTACCTCCACCGCCGCCTCTACCGCCTAAGGCAGCCCGGAAATGGGTGAAGAGAGACTTACCCCAACATCATGATGAGTGGATCGCACCCTTCCCAAGATCAGTAATTACCTTGTCTGATGCTTCAGAACCAGTCGATTTCTTTTAATTGTTTTTTAGCCATGAAGTTATCATGCACATTGTCCGTCACTCTGTTATTTATGCAGTACAAAAAGGAAACCCAGGATTTACCCTCTCTGATAGTGACATTTATTGTTTCATTGCCATTTTGATATTGACTGGGTATTCTCCACGCCGCGACGTCGGATGTATTGGGAAAGTAACGAAGATACACACAATATCTTGGTGGCGAAATCCATGCGGAGAAACCGATTCGAAGAAATTCTTCGATATTTCCATGTGGCCGATAACGCCAACCTTTGCCCTAATGACAAAATGGCTAAAGTCCGCCCTCTTTTTGATTTACTGAATAAGAAGTTTCTGCAATATGCTGTAATCGAAAAGGACATCAGCATAGACGAATCTATGATACCTTACTATGGTAGACACGGTTGTAAGCAGCATATCAGGGGAAAGCCTATTAGATTTGGCTTCAAGACGTGGATTGCGGCCTTGCGCTTAGGATATTGTTTATACGCCGACCCGTATCAAGGCCGCTATGAAACATATAGTACTGGGTTAGGACAATATGTTGTGCAAAAACTAATGACTGAGATTCAGAACATCTACGAAGAAACAAGATTCTCAGTTTTCATCGACAACTTCTTCACAGGATTACCGTTGATGACAGCAATGAAAGAAAAAAATATATTAGTGACGGGTACAGTTCGTGGTAATCGTACTGAGAAGTGTCCTTTGAAAGATGAGAAGTCGTGCAAGAAGGAACAGCGAGGTTACCATGATAGTCGGCTCGATCTAAACAGCGGCATTTGTGCAGTACGCTGGAATGATAACAGTGTAGTAACTCTGTTATCCAGTGAATACGGCGTGGAGCCTATACGAACTGCAAGGAGATACTCAGCTGCGCAAAAACAAAGAGTACATGTGCCTCAACCCAACATTGTATACCAATACAATCGTTTTATGGGAGGGGTTGATCGGTTGGATGCAAATATCGGTACCTATCGAATAGCAATGAGGGGCAAAAAGTGGTATATTCCCTTGCTTTTCTGGTTGGTAGACGTTGCGGTCAACAATGCTACCCTGCTAGCTCGCAATTTCTGTAAAGATATAGATACGCTCGAATTTCGACGTAGCATTGCCCGAACCTTACTTCAAAAGTATGGCAATGATAAGCAGCGTCCGGGACCTAGCAAACGGGTATCTACGAATGTACCTACATCAGTACGAAAACATAACGCCGAGCACATGATCGGCAGGGCGCCTAGTCGGCTGCGATGTGCCTATTGTAAAAGCCTAACAGTCACTTTATGTCAAAAATGTGAAGTCAACTTACATTCTAAATGTTTCCCTGCGTTTCATTCTTAGGTTTTACTATAACTTACTGTGGATATATAATAAATAAACTCATTATAACATATTTGTTTTAATTCCCTATAACGAATGTAGGATATTTGCCCGTTGTTTCGTTTTCGAACACCTCTAAAATACCTATTTTTTTTAATTTTTTTTTACTAATACTAGTAAATACTAATAAAAGGGTTTATCAACATAAACATATCTGAAAATTATCAAAATCGGAATCCTAAAATAGTTCTGGGCATATATGGGTTAACGAGGATTTTCAAACAAATTCCTTTCCCATATAGCCAATTCTTTCATTCAAAATGTTGGCAAACACAACAGAAAGAGAGAGAGAGTTGCAAATATATTAAGGTGCAAGTAAAAATTAACCTTAAGACGCTTATTATGCGACGATAGGACGTTCGAAAAGGGCTGATTCTCAGCCTAATTTGAATAAATGACTTTTGGTTTTGATTGTATATTTAACCTATTAAGCCCCGCGCGACACCGATTCGTAGTCAAACAATAGAAAATCAATTGTGTCTCATTAGCCGTCCTTGTCCAATTAATCCTTGACTGTACAATTGCAAGAGCTCAGATCCGTGGTAAACAACTCGCTTATCTAGTGTTGAGACTGCGATAGCTTCCTATACGCTACGCAACCCCTGCACGATTGCTCTGCGAAGTCATTCGCGTTCGTGATCACAAAGGAGTACGCTTGTAACTTGGAAGCTACCGTTCACACTATGTAATGTCTTTTTTGAAGCGAAAACTTCTTTAGGCGCGTTGAGCGATTGTTGGTATTAGGGGATAAACTTATGGGTTCGCGTCACCGACATGCTGTAGTATGTAGCAGTAAGTGAAGTAAAATTGACCACAAATTAAAAAGTTTTATTTGTGTATAGGTACTGTGCATTGTTTAAATTGTGTTTTAGATAATCATTATTTTATTGAACTGAAAACTTCTAGGCGCGTTGAGCGATAAGTTTTCATTTCTGTCGGCAGTCCCCAAGAATGCCTGTTTTTTTTATATCGATGGACGATTGGCGTTTCACTGTTCACTCACAGTGGGAACTGGGCTTGATGCCACATTTCCACATGCAACGAAACTTTCGTAAACATTCACCTCAACTCGAAGCATTTATTTCAATTAAACCATTTCCTTTTGAATTGCCAAGAAGTTGGTCCTATGGAGAACAACGGGCAAGAAATTCCATTGCCCAATGGTCTATCTAACAGTAGCATGCAATGTGTTAACTGCATTACAAATGCACAGACCAGAAAAACATGTTTTCCCATAAATCGATATACGTCACGGTCAATTCTCCAACTGCAAATGTAAGTTGGTCGACTATTACTCGTTAACTTGTAAAGCCTACTTAGCTGTGATAGTTTTCTTTTTAACTTCGATATATTATATACTACTGCCGTGGATTTTTCACATATCCGAAAACAACCATTTAGCTGGCAGGGGGCGGACACTTGTCTCAATAAAAATTAGCACTAACAGCTTAATATTACGCAAACGGATCCCTGAATCGAAAAATGGTTTCGACAGACCCACAATATTCTTGAACGGCCTATCTAACGATATCCCACACTATGGTTTAGAAAAAATATCATCCCCACTTTACGTGCAACCTCCCCCTGGCACTGGGGATGATATTTTTTTATATATTTTTTCGATTTAATTTACCACTTTGTCGGCGTGATTAATATGTAATATTTATATGTAAACCGCGGACAGACAGACTGACACGGACATGACAAAACTGTAAGGAACTGTTTACTACGGAACCTTAAAAACCAAATTACCGCCTCTCAAGCCGCGCATCGTCGCAAGTCGCGAGTCGTTATCATCCAAAATTCCTTAAACACAAGGCTTCCTCTGTGTGTGTTTATTCTGTAAATAGGATATCAGAATCACTTTTACAGGTCATATTAAAAAATTAAAAATAAGATGGAGTCGACATTTCCTATCTGAGAAGAAATGGCGAAACAAACTCAAGGGTCAAAGTCTCTTTTAAGGCGCTGACAAGACCCAATTGACCAAAATGGGCTTCTCTTAAGAAAAAAATTGCCAAATCTGTATAGTTTGTGGTAGCGGAAAAATATATGTTAACTAGATGCGCCCCGCGGTTTCACCCGCATAAGTTTTGACCCCGTGGGTATATCGGGATAAAAAGTATACTATGTGTTATTCCTGGTTATAAACTATCTGTGTGCCAAATTTCATCCAAATCCGTTCAGTACTTTTTGCGTGAAAGAGTAACAAACATCCATCCATCCATTCTAACAAACTTTCGCATTTATAATATTAGTATAGATATAGATTTTGAACATATTTCCCAGAACTTGGTTGTTACCAAAACACGTTTTGAAAAAAAATCTCGATATAAACTAACGTTAAACTAACCTCTTACCTTGAGTTTTAATCCAAAACATATATCGATGGGTCCTATGTATAAGGGCCAATGTGCAAATTGACAACTTTTCAATAGAGGCTCTCAAAGTTTCAATTTGATATATTTTTTAGATGCTTCAACTGATGTTTGTGAAACTTTGCATAGTTACTATGAAACATATGTTCTTTATTATAGATACATTGATTTATTTTTATATATATTAGTTTTTTAATTAATGTAGATATGCCTATATACGTTATTTTTTTATTTTAATTATACTGAAAAAAACTATTAAAAAGGCCAAAGTGTCACTTTAGACGATTTACTTGGCATTAGCAAATTTTGAAAAAAACGTGAATTTAGTAGTTTTGAATATCATTATTTATAGAAAGTATTTAAAATAAATAAATAACTAAGACAGACAATAATAATATGATTATTTTATGACATAATTCACATTGACACTTATACGTTATCTTACTTGGTGTCGTAATATTCTCAAACCTCAGTTAGGCCACAAAAATAAAATCGATTATAAAACAATTTGACTTCTTTATTTGTTTTCTAATGAATTATCGAAGTTTCTGTAATCGAAAGGCAGTCAAATAATCAATACTTAATGTTAAAAACCTGACAAAATCACATTGGACTTAAGATCAATCAGCTTTTTATTGTAGATACCTCAACCTAGGTCAGTAAAAGTTTAAAATAATAACAAGTTATATTTTTTTTATAAAATCAAAACTTATTAAACATAATTAAAGATTCTTAGAATATGAAGAGGAAACTTAATAAAATAAAAAATAACAAAATGCTTAACAAAAAAAATAAACATTTTTAAAAACAAAACAAAATCACTCATTGTCATCATTATCACTAGTATTATTCATTGAATTATCATTAGATGCTACCAAATTTTCGTAATACTCATGATAAACTGGTGGAATAATAGTTTTGCGACATAAAACAATTGTCTTTTTTTTGGATGGATGTATTCGTAATAACTGATTTTAACATAGTTTTAAGGGTATTTCCGTAGATCTATCAGCCATTTGTCTTCTTGTTGTAACATAAACTAATAAAATGGTTACTAATAAAATCATACTGTTTAGAATGGGCGCCGATTTCCCAGAACTTGTTAAATATTTCACTTCTTGTGTCTTCATCTCGTTTTTGAAAACATTTCAATTTACATGTGTTTTGACATGGTTCACCCAATTTTTTTTCCAGTTCTTATCTTATCACTTCGACTTCGTATGACTTTCCAGTATTTGTCAGTCTTTTCTCTTTAAATCTATCCATTCATAACAAAAAAATTCTCGCAATTTACCGCTCTCTTTTTTTTGTAAATCTTCTTTTCTTGGAATTAATTGACCAGAAACCTCTCCTGGTGAGTATTGTGAAATTGGAGAGGACACATTGTCATCCGTTAGCACACACGCAACTGATGGGATTGGTTCTTCATCACCAAAAAGGTTAATACTGCCATTGGTTGACGGCATAGGGGTATATTCGCTACGTATATCTTGAAGATCAGGCACATTTGACATTCGAATTGACCCTTGGCTGTCAAACCCATGAGAACTGACGCTAATTTCATATAACGACTAACGAGTTACTAGTTGATATTATTATAGGACTATTCATTTTCTATAGTGGGTTCATTTGGCTCATGGTTATTTAGGTGTGAATCAGTATAATGTTCTTTATCCAGGGGTTGAGTCAGTTGAATAGGTGCTATGGAAACATTATGTTGCAATGTGTTGTTTTGATTGCTTTGGTTTCGATTTAAACCACAAAGTCACTATTATTTACATTACCAATTGCTAAATTAAGTAATTTCCGACTTCTACTAAACTTAGAATGATATTTGGACGTCATATTTCACTAAGTTACATCTAATAACATAATATTATTCACTAAAATAATTGGTTATTATCACAGCGCGACATCGTTCCGTGAGACGTAGAAGTGCTCAACTGACCGATTAGCCGTTGCAGTAAACAAAGACGCGGGATCTCCCCGCGTACAAGTCTCGAATAACCGTTTGGCCTTTATACGTTTAAAATTGTGCCATATAGGCCTTTTTACTGTAGCAAAAAATAGTATTTTTAACTATAAATGTGTATTTTTTTTTAGTGCACGTTATCAACCACAGTAAAAGGAAGCATTTAATACAAAAAAGTGAAAATGCTCAAAATGTTGCATTGGCCCTTATACGTAGGACCCATCGATATATGTATATTAAATATCAACATACGTTACGTATTTAATCAATAACAAGAACGTCTTATTTGAATACAGAACTTGGTTGTTTATTATTTTCGATTACTCACTCAATTTTGAGTAAATAGATAATTGATTCATATTTTGCAATAAATTACAAGCGTTGTGTCATTACGCTTCTCTTTCTTGTCTATGCAATCTGACAGTGACCGCGGTTTAGGGGTTTAGGTGTTGTCAGCGTCTTAAAGTCCAGTTCAGAATCTTGGTCAGATAAGAGGTATTAATAGAATAGTATGAGCATTCTTATAGTTTATTATCCGGGTACAGTAGGAAACTGCGTACGTGCCTCGGTACCTTAGTTTTTCTGAAGTACCTACTTCTCAACTTCTTACTTCATCAATGTTATTAGAACTTATTCTCAGTAATTACGACTAAACAATTGAATACCAACAAGTTACGCCCTCACTCCCGTCAGTGACCCACCCACGCATTTTCAATTTCGCCTTACTCCAAGTTCATCAAACTTCACCGCAGGCCTCTGAAGGATTAAGGTGATAATACATACCGTTATGCGCTGTATGTACACTGGTCTGTGTGACGGTGAGCATGTTCCACTGCAGCAGGGAGCCGTCGCCGCAGCCGAGCCATAGCACGGTGGAGCCGCCACAGCAGAGTGACGTCACCGCCTCCGGTAAATGTTTCTGGTACACCTGAGTGTGACAAATTACGTAGTTTAGTGGCGATAAATACGGTAAATGATATCGCACCCTTCTCTGGACACCTGGCAGGGTTTCCATAACCATCTGAACGACTTCTGCACAAGGCCATTGCCATCTGAAAGAATGACTATGGTGCTGTTACATTATGATCACTATAATAGGACATGGATAAAGTTTGACCCAGCACAGACAAAGGGTTAACAATATTAAAAAAAGGGTAGTATATAAACGCAAATCAAAAAATATCCTTTTTCTATGCAATAAGATTCCGAATTCCCATCAAAATTACTGATTGCACAGCAAAATATTCAACTCAAAATATCACTAAACACACTACAATTTATTTTCGCAGCGTACAGCGATTTTTCCTAAAGCAAAAGCTTTTTTATCAATGCACAGCTAATAATCTTAATGCACATTATACATGTTAACTCTTTTTCTTTTAAATATAGCTTCTATTTTTATATTATGTACAGCAGTTTTTCTAAATAAAACAGCATTTTATTAGTCACAGTCGTTACGGGGACAGCGGGACGTGATTAAATTTATTTCTCGTTGTCCCCATAACGTACATATAAGTAAAATGTAGCAGCTTAATAATCAGTTGTTAGCTTTGTTTTAATTTAAACTGGCATCGAATTTTTGTTTTGGTAATAGAGGGCATCTGGCGCTCGGCGGTCGGCTGCCGCGACACGCTCGCTTCGCTCGCTCGCCTTCGCGCGTTAATGGTCACTGTTCTAACCTAACCTAACCCACCCAACAACTGAAAAATTTGCTGTGCAGTCAGTATTTATGCTATGTATGTAGTATTTTTGTACAAAAATAAATTTAACTGTATTGCATTATGAGGAAAAAAGTAATGTTATATTGATGTATAATTTCGAATTATCTGCAGTTTGAGTTTTGTTAAACATTTAGTTTATTTGTAGTGAAGTAAGTTAATAGATGTAAATAAGAATATAAATGATGAATATGTATTGATAGGCGATTATTTATTTGATATGCAATTTAAAATATCCCTTAAAAAAATAACTGATAAAATTTTAAATTCTGCCACAGCTTTCGTTACTTGGCAAAACTTTGCAGAAAATATTTCAATTCAAAAGATTATTATTTTGATTCGAGTATTCGTGGTGATATTAAAATTTTAATTTCTGTCGATATTTTTTTTTCATTTATCTTAATTTGATCTCTATGTATTTGCTGATGTTAATAATTTTAATTAATTTGCTTAATATTATTAAATTATCATCAATTTATCAATTTGTACAACTTATATTATTATTACTTTTTTACCAATGTTACCGATGTGTTTTAATGTCAAAGAATATTCAATATTACCTTTACTATTATAACTTTATAATTTTATATCGGAATTATAAATTTTAATTTTATTTATAATATATATAATTTTAAATGTAACTTTTTACCGATGTTGCCAGTTTTCCAATGTTAGCGCTTATTACTTAGTAAGTTAGCTTATTTCCTTGATTCATTGTTTTATACATGTAGTGTTTACCTATAAGTAACTGATGCACTGTTTTTTTTTTTAATGTATTATGTGTTTGTATCAGTGTAATCAATTGTTGGTGAACCTATAAAAATAAATAAATAAATATTAATGTTGGTAGTTTTGGGAAGAAGGTGGTTGGGACATGCTTATTGTACCAATTAATATGATTTCACGAGTATTTCAGAATATAAAATATTAACACGTATTGAATAATAAGAATAACACAGTCACAGTCTAGTTATTATTCAATACACTTTAATACATGTTGGTTATAAGGTAAAACTCAAGTGACATTTTTGGTAAAAATCAAAATCTTCAGTCATGGATTTTTTTTCATGCTGAAATTTGTATTAAAATATCATTATCTCCTAATTATTTAAAAACACTACCAAATTACAAGATGATTATTAACATTAACTAAATTAAATTAAAACTAAGTTAAGCTTAAAAAAGGCCCTCGGGGCATTGTACCGAGGATGCTGGCGGCATTTCCTCGCTGAATTGCAATGCTGATGCGTTGCGCGAGAAAGCCGCCAGCTTTTCGGTCACCAGTTACATCAACTAGACGTTTCGCGATTTCCGCAAATAACTTATGCGCACTGAGACCCCACGGACCGAGGGTCTCGACGCCAAAGGGCACAAAGTTGTGCCCTTTGCCCTTTCACAAAACACTTAGTTCACTTTTACCTTTGAACCGACGATATCTAATAATTTATTCATGTATATATTTCATTTTTAAATCAATAGATTCGTTCAGTATTAAAAGTATGTAATGACAACGCCTTCTTTATCTTTCTTGATCATTGTCACTGCCCGTCATTGACATGCATTTGTCATAATATTAGGTTGGAGAAAAAGTCTTTTCGCATTATAGTATGTATGAACTTGTAATAAAATCTATTTGTATCTGGCTGGTTTTGGCATCATTGAAAGTTTAAATTTTAAAGAACATAATTCCAAATTCAAATTAGGAAAATGTGTGATTTTCATTTGTTTTTCGTACCGTCAAGATGAGTGAATCTAATGAAGAAATTCGATACATTTTAAAATTTTACTACAAAAAAGATAAAAATACAACGCAAGCCGCGAAAAAAATTGCGATGTTTATGGACCTAGTGCACTGTCTGTGAGAGTAGCACAAATTTGGTTTAAGCGTTTTCAATCCGGAAATTTTGATGTCAGAGATGCACGTCGCTATTACGGATAAAATGGATGATTTTTGAAAAAGTGGAGCAAGATCGGCATGTCAGTAGTTACGACGTAGCTGAAGAACTGGGAATTGACCACAAAACAGTTTTGGCGCATTTGAAAAAAACTGGGTACACAAAAAAGCTCGATATTTGGGTACCTCACGAGCTCACTGAAAGAAACCTAATGAACCGTGTACTCATTTGTGATTCTATATTACGACGTAATGAAACCGAACCATTTTTGAAGAAGCTGGTGATGAAACTAAAATAACTGGTGATTAAAAGTGGATCACGTACGACAAGAACGTGCGAAAAAGGTCGTGGTCAAAGGCCGGTCAGGCTTCACAGACTGTGGCGAAACCCGGGTTAACTCGCAACAAGATGATGCTGTGTGTGTGGTAAGATTGGACGGGCATTATTCATTATGAGCTGTTACCACCAGGCAGGACCATCGATTCTGAACTCTACTGCGAACAACTGATGAGATTAAAGCAAGAAGTTGAGAGAAAGCGCCCGGAATTAATCAACAGAAGGGGTGTGGTTTTTCATCATGATAACGCTAGACCTCACACATCTTTAGCCACTCAGCAAAAATTAAGAGAGTTTGGCTGGGAGGTGTTAATGCATCCGCCGTATAGTCCTGACCTTGCACCTTCAGATTTCCACCTGTTTCGGTCTCTTCAGAATTCTTTAGGCAGTGTCAGGTTAACATCACGAGAGAACTGCCAAAACCACTTGTCGCGGTATTTTGATCAGAAGTCCCAAAATTTCTATAGCAATGGGATCATGTCCCTACCTACAAGATGGCAAAAAGTTATCGAACAAAACGGTACCTACATAATTTAGGTAGTTAAATGTAAATAAACTATATTAAAAAATGTTTTGAATTTTCTTATAAAATGCGAAGAAACTTTTTACCCGGCCTATTATATCATTTATGCTTTGCATTAAAAGATAAACAAAGCGACACAATATTTTATTTTCCTTTTTTCTATACTAAACATCCTGTGTGTTAGAAAGAGGCCGCTTTAGTGCTTAACTAATATACCATTGGTGCCGATTCCGTTGTTCACAAACTAAACTAAATTTAAGTTCAGTGCATCTTTTTCTTTCTATTTCATTAAGAAAAGGACAGAAGATAAATTCTAGTTTAGTCCTGTCAAATTAATCAGCGCTTGACGTAAATTGACGTAATTTTAGTATGCAAGTTTTTAATCACGTCTAAACTTGTATGGAGTAGTGACAGCCGCTGATTAATTTGACAGGACTAAACTAAAATGTATCTTCCGTCCTCTTCTTAATGAAATAGAAAGAAAAAGATGCACGGAACTTAAATTTAGTTTAGTTTGTGAACAAGGGAATCGGCACCAT
This sequence comes from Atethmia centrago, assembly GCA_905333075.3. Classification (NCBI taxonomy): domain Eukaryota; kingdom Metazoa; phylum Arthropoda; class Insecta; order Lepidoptera; family Noctuidae; genus Atethmia; species Atethmia centrago. Next base: position 9,137,242 of record HG995375.1, read on the forward strand.
TAGCTATTTTTTGACGTCGACACTAGACGATCCCAAAAATACGACTTATTGCGTAGCGTAAGTGATTGTAGCACTGTTTCATACACACTTTTGCATGCTATCTTTAGAATAAAACCAGTGTAAACAATTGTCCAGGGTCATTTATTTATTTTTATTGTTCATTTTCATTGGTTATTTTTGGTAGTTTTTATTGGTAAGTTTAAAATGATCCTGGGTCAGAAGTCATATTTTTGGAATCGAGCCCTTTATTTTGACGTACTAAAAACTTTTATCACGACTTTACATTGGGTTCTAAAGCCCGCCATGTTGTTGATTTTTGTGAAACGTTACCTTTCACCTATTGGATTTTGAATTTTCTTCGAAATCCTTCGGATTGCGATTAAAGGTGAAGTGCGTTCACCACAAACTGCATTCACCACAAGCTGGGCGATCACCACAAAGCTAACGACATGTACCTAAATCATTAAAATACATCGAGACAGACGTCTGGACGCTACGAGAGAATAAAGAATCTTACATACATAAAGCTTAACTATATACGAGGGCGGCACTTAAAATTTCGGGAATCAAGGAAGTGACACAACATTACTATTTAAAAATGTATTTATTGCTTTTCGAAGTATTCTGCGCGAAATTTGACACATTTTTCCATACGATGGAACCAATCATTGAAGCAACCATTCCATTCGGAAGTTGGGGTCTCCAAAATGGCCGTTTGAGGCGTCCACAGCTTCTTCAGGTGATGAAAATCTCTGTCCACGCAATTTATTCTTTATTTTAGGGAAAGTATAGAAATCATTAGGGCTTAGGTCGGGGCTGTACGGCGGATGGTCTAATAATTCTATGTTTTCTTGCTCTAAAAACTCTTTTGTTCTGTGCGCGGTGTGAGAACTCGCATTGTCGCGATGGAGGATGATGCGGAGGTTGCAGTTCTCTTTACGGAGTTTAGAAACGACCTGTGGCAAACAAATGCTAGCATACCATTCTGCATTAACCGTTCTTTGTCCCTCAAGAGGTATAGTAATAGTCGCAACATGGCCGGTTTTGGAGACAAACGTGGCCACCATTTTTTTTGCAACACTCCGTGAACGAACGATTTTTGTTGGCTTTAACTCATTTTCGAACACATAAACTCGTGACTGGTTTTTTGTTTCGTTTATATCCAGGATTCGTCACCTGATACGATGTTGTATACAGCATTTGAGGATCCTGCGTGGAATCTTTCGAGAGTTCTGACGCACCAAGTAACGCGAGCCGCTTTTTGCTCTTCACAGAGCGAATGCGGTATCCATCGGGAAAACAACTTTTTTACACCTAATTGTTCATGCAAGATTATTTGTATTTGACTCATGCCAATGTCTAAAGTTGCCTGAATTTCGCGGTATGTCACATGTCGATCTTCCTCAATCAGCTTACGCACAGCATCAACGTTTTCTTGGGTGACTGAAGTTTTTGGACGACCTTGACGGGGATCATCACTGAGCTTGACACGTCCACGTTGAAATTCAGCAAACCAGCGATAAATTGTGGTTTTGGATGGGGCTTCATCACCAAATGCAGAAATCATCCGGTCAACACACTGTTTTTGTGTTAAACGACTTCGAAAGTCATAATAAATCATCGCTCTTGAATTTTCTCGAGTCAATTCCATTTTCTCAAAGACTAAACAAGTTTGACAAAACCTTGTGACAAGACCGAGAATCTTTTTTTAAATAAATGAATGGTATTCGATTTTTAAAACCAAGGAGTTTTCAATTAAAAAGATTTTAATATGACAGGAACAGTGGAAATATTCCATTCTCGATACTTTTAGTGCAGCCCTCGTACCACGGCTGCATATCAAGCTATACATTTCCAGTTTAAGCTGATGTCGCATTGTATAGGATTTCCGTACAATGAGGTCAGCTTATACCTACTGGAAATGTGTAGCTTGATATGTAGCCGTGTACCATACAAAGACATGTGCCAAAAAACATAACCCTTCTAGTCGGGTAATAAGCTATGACGATTTCTATTTTATTTATAACTCTGTGGTGCTACGTGTGACAGCAACATGAATGTTTTTTTGAGTTTTCTTGTGATTTGTTCAAAAATATCATTGGCTGTGTTTCTGGTTAACTTTTTTGCATTTCTGAGTGACTCCGCCTTTCTTGGACTATGGATCTTCGCATTACAGTTTACGTCGGCTACAGTAACAATACTCGTATCTCAGACCACTCTGATTCTGCCTGATTTCCAAACGGAGATCCGACGTTCTATAAACTGGGGCATAGCAAATGAATCATTTGGGTACAGTCGTTAGATTTGAGTGAAATTCAATCTGTTAGAAGACAGTGGATTACTCCGCGATCGACACGTTTGAATGTATTTTTTGAAGTCATCAGATTTGGGAAGGGCCTTTTGATAAACTTTTCGACGAACAAAAATATACAGGCTATGAAACACTAGTATAGCTTCATATTACATTTTGTTTTGTGACCAGTATCCATCTCCCTTGGTGAAATGTAACATTTAACAGAAAGTAACATTCTTGACCCTATTTTAATGAGTTACAGCAAACGTGAGAAAAAATATTATTCTTAATAGAGGACCCCTCACAATCTAACGATGGGTGCATAGTTAATAGGTAGGTATAACCTTTTCGACAAACACGGATACACGTGGCTTAACTGTTGTCCTAGGGAATATGTGAATGTCAATAAATAACTATTTGCAAACTCAATGTGTATTATAATTTCTAACGTGACAGTCTTTCAGTCAGAAAGGTAGAAGATGTACTGTTGCGTACCTACTATACGACCAGCAGTTATTAACCGGAAGCAAAACACTGATTTAAGTACTTATGCGGTGATCTTGAAAACCAACACGTAACAGTAAACTTGCTGAAAGACAAAGAAAATAAATTAAGATAAAGAAAATAGCGGACAAAAAGAGTTTTTGAAAATTTATTATACTTGGTTAACGACCTCACGTAGATATAATAGGAACTAAGTATGCACACTCATTGTTTTCTTACGGCAAGATAAGGAAGGTGAAATGACAGAAAATTGTGGTAAGCAGGTAAACAGGACAAATCATCATTATTATAATATGTCTGCAGCTTCGCCCGCGGGCCCGCGTGGATTTTAGAAAATATCCCACGGGAACGTACTACCGGGGTTAAAAGGAAACGAAAGCGATCGGATACCTCATAAGCGAGCGCTGCGGTCGCCGCATCAATCATAATTATTTTGTTACGCGTAATTTTGAATCTGTGATATCTTTTAGAACATTAATTTAAAAGATATGATGCAAAGGCATATTTTAATCTAAATTAAAGGCCCAATTTAAATAACATATTTCATTGGATGAGGATTAATATAATACCGGTTAAAATAGCTTAAGAAATAACAATGAAATTTCTATCAAATTCTGAAAGATAAAAATGGTTACTGTGGGTCATCCTTAGATAGACAGCATATGTCTATATTCTAAGGATGACCCACATCGCGGACTTTTTTGTTGAATTATTTAAGAAGGACAATCCTGTAAAACAAAAATTTTATGTATATCGCACGGTTTACGCGGCCCACGCCAGTAAAGCTCCCAGTTGGCATGAATTTTTCCGACATCTTCAACAATAAATCGTCATATTTTAGAAAAATTACACAAAACCATAATGAATTATACAAATAAACCTTCCTTATGAAGGCTTATGCACTCGGTCTATTTGTAAAACCGTTTAAAAATCCGTACAGGAGTTTTTGAGTTTATCGCGTTCTGACAGACAGACGACAGACGCGGCAGTGGGACTTTGTTTTATAATATGTAAGGATATTATAATCTAAAAAAAAAAACTTGTTTTAAGTTACTAACATAGATCTTAAGAAAACTGTTACTAACACCTATGGATTCTATCCGAAATAAATGGCTATTATTATTGTTTTAATTCTTCTCTGGAGTCTTCCGGGACTTTGGAAGGAGTACGAGGGGCCAAAGCCAACCCGCAGAGGCCCGTTCGACGTTTTTTAATGAAATGAGGCACCAACCGACGATTATCGCTGTTCACACAATGCAAGTCCACCCAAGGACCACCCCAGCAGGCTTAGCATGACGCTTTCTTTCTTCGAAGAATAGACACGGCTCTTTCTATACAAAGTGACAATTCGTGTCTCCATTTTTGACATCGCACCGTAGAAATCCTTGTGCATAATAAAGGACCTAGACAAAGATTGTTAGAAACGAAAGGCAAAATAACAGATTGTAGGAGGATTTCTACGGTGAGATGTCAAAAATGGAGACACGAATTGTCACTTTGTATAGAAAGAGTCTTGTCTATTCTTCGAAGAAAGAAAGCGTCATGCTAAGCCTGCAGGTTGGTGTAGGACTATTGCGGAATGTGGAAACAAAGTTATTGGATTATGGGTTTGGGTGGCTAAAGTGAACTGGTTATCTAGAACTATGGCCCCTGACTGAAACACAGAGAAATTGACAGGGGGTGACTTGCACACTCAATAATGGCCCCCGAAAATGGCCACTAGCACATACTGTCGTAGGGACAAGGGGGCAACATGTCCTGAGGTGCTTGAGAGGAGTGGAGAGGTATTCCACGGCTATCAGGACAATCCCGGAAGTACGGTCAAGATCCCTACCAGCATATTACTGGAGTACCTCCGAGCACGTTTGCTCTTTCGAATCTCCACTCAAGCCGCCCAAAAAAGGCAAGAAAGAGGTGGGAGCTCTGTTCCTCGTCAAGTGTTCACTCCAGCCGGCCAATAAAGGCAAGCCAGAGGTGAGGAACAAGCCTTCTCCTGGGAGATAGTGTCCGTGGGGTCGCTACTGCCCAACAACTCGCCACCTGTACCTCTGCACTGCGTGTTTATGTATCTCTCTTGGTCTGGCTCCTTACCCCAGACCTGTTCCGGCAAAGTAAGCACAAACCTAAAGTTCTGAGCGCGCAAGCCCCACCACGACGTCAACGTAGAGATACGGTGGTGTGGTTATTATTATTATTCTGAAGGCGATAGGCCCAACGTTAGGAAAACCCCTCTCTTTCTATGAGAAGGATTTTCCCGACCATTTTGTTTCCATTTGCGTCAAAGGCGATTGAAGTTTTTATTTTTAGTAATAAGCCCACACTATAGGAATTAGCTGTAAAATGAGTGTGTTCACCGACACAATTTCATAGGGGCATAGACCTCGTCTACAGAATACAGTTAAACAAGAAAAGGAATGTGCTTCGGTAATTTTCGTGTTTCCGAATTAAGGCGCTGACAAGACCCAATTGATCAAAATAGGCTTCTCTTAAGAAAAAAAATTGCCAAATCTGTATAGTTTGTGGTAGCGGAAAAAATATATGTTAATTTTGAACATATTTCCCAGAACTTAGTTGTTACCAAAACACGTTTTGAAAAAAAAATCTCGATACAAACTAACGTTAAACTAACCTCTTACCTTGAGTTCTAATCCAAAATATCTGCATTAAATATCAACATACGTTACGTATTTAATTAATAACAAGAACGTCTCATTTTAATGCAGAACTTGGTTGTTTTTTATTTTCGATTACTCAACCCAATTTTGAGTAAATGGATAATTGCTTTATATTTTGCAATAAATTACAAGTATTGTGTCATCGCGCTTCTCTTTCTTTTCTATGCAATCTGACAGTGACCGCGGTTTCGGTGTTGTCAGCGTCTTAAGTAGTACGAACGTCGCGCCACATCTCTCCTCACAGGCAATTCTTCTATTTTTTGTACTGCCGCGTTTTATCGTCATGCACCTATTATTGCGCGTGTGTATGAAGCTTTCTCTGTGTTGAATTACCGACTCTGGTCGCACCTTGTCATTTAATGCGATTAAACTAAGAATAGTAAGAGCTCTATATTAGAATATCATAATCACGCGTTCGTATTTCCGAAGATATACGACGATTGCCGATGAAACGCATACATTAGCTGGTAGATATGTACGTCCAACTTCACACATCTTCAAATAAAACTTACGGAATCTAGCACGCTAAGGTCAGTGACCCTCATGTCTCCATCATTGCACGCAGTAACGACCCTGTCTCCAGACAGCACGAAACACACGCCGCACACAGACGAGGAGTGCACGCTGATCTTGTTCACGAGCTGCCTGGACGTGTAGTCCCAGATGAACACCTCGCCGTCACCCGTGCCCGCTATCACGTCGATCTCGTGACGACGCCGCCTAAGCAGACATGTGGATAAGAGATTATTAGGCTCCTGTGGGCTTAGCAGGAACGCGCGAAGTAAACGTAAGGTAAATTCGAACGAATACAAAATTGAAAATACTCGTTTCGCACATAATACTTACTTAGTTTTAAGACTTTATTGAGTTATATAGTTTATAATAATTGTGGTTGTCGAAAAAAAATACCAAAATGCTATAAGATTGTTGTATTTTCGATTGAAAAAGCTTTCTAATTTACGTTAATTTACGTTTACGTCGCGCCTTCGTGCTACGACCTCTGGACCTTATAACGCTGTAACGCGACTTGATCACTTGCTGGTTTATCATAGTAATAAGAGCCCATGGTAGAAACGGGGCATCTAACAGAGTTTAGTGAACCAATAACAACAGATAAGAGATATCAAAACAGATCTACTCATCAGGACTTAATGAGGCTTTGAAAAACCGAGGTGAGATTAATGTACTTTGTGGTCCTCTATCTCTGTACTATCGAAGTACCGAACCGGCCTTCCGAACCTACCGCTACCTTTAGGGCCCGTACACACGTACCACAACCACACCACGTCGCAGCGACAAAATGTGGGCAAGCAGTGGTTACGTGTGAATAGTGTCGCTGCAACTTCTTGCAGATGCGTTGTGGTTGCGTTGTGGCTAGTAGTTGCAATGTGGTTATGTTGTGGCTTTATTATATATCGTTTGCAGACAGACAGATCGTTGTGTTTACGATGTGGCTGGCAGCCAGTGCGTGGTCTAGCTGGTGGTTGCGTTGTAAATGCGACGTTGCCTTGATGTGGTCGTTATCACTCACACGTATGATTTTGCCGGTTAAATATGGTCCATGTGAATAAATGATTCATTTTCAATTAAAGCCGGTCCACGTGTTGTCGTTGTGATACGTGTGTTCCGGCCCTTAATCTCTGGCCACACACCTTCATGCAAGTTACTTGACACAATCGGCGCGATCGAATTTCGTCCCGCATCCCGCGCGGGGGGGGATCACTTCAGTTTGGCCAGAGCTTTAACCCTAGAAGGCGATAGCTATCTGTGAATCTCTTCTATAAATAGGGATGATGCCTTATTTTTTTTTTGTCCGTCGGGAAAATTATTAAAAAATATTGGACACGTATTTTTTCATTTTTTACGTAGGTAATCAAAAGATTACGGCGATACATTGAGTTAAAATTTGTCATGACGTCACGCCTTGCTATATTTTATACTGAATTGTGACGTAGCGAGCCCCCATTCTCCAACTTTAATGCGTTTTAACTAAGTATTTTTTTTTATTAATATGAACAATGCAAAATATACGTGTCTAATATTTTTTTATTAACTGACTGACGGACTAAATAAAAACTCTTTTTTTTACCTAGGCATCATCCCTATTATCAATCTGATAACTGGCAACCCAAAACCCATTATTATTGCTCTTTTAAATATTTATACCGTATCAACACATAATCTAGTGTGACAACTTTCTAAAATCATCATCTGCCTCTGCAGCTGTGACTACGTAACATGCATAAATATCAATATATAGTCTGCGAAATACAATGTATTACTGACCTACACAAGAATATTTGCCAGACCGTTCACCATATACAGTAGGTGAATACAATTCATTTATTTATGTGCAAATGTCATTACATTTGTATATAAATACATTATTTTTAATTATATAATTCATGTATTTTTATAGTATATTGTATGAATTGATAATAAAATTAATATTGTTTTAGTAAAAGTGATGGTGAGTGTATTGACCTCCATGTGACACGATAATAACTTTGTAATTATATCGTATTGTTTTCCATATCGACGGTTAAAAGGTAATAAAGCATAAGCGACATTTTGGTCGAAAATAAGTTATGAATGCCATCCTACTTAAAAATAGAGATTAAGTTTTTAAGATTCATAACTGATTTTCGAGCAAAATGTCGCTTATGCCTTATTACCTTTTAATAGCCGTCGACATACATCAGGAGCCAAAAACCTCATTCATCACTCATCCTCTCAAGAAAAGAAATAGGTCATTCATATTAATAAGTTAGGTGACAATATTTAATCACAGTTATTAACATCGGGAACACATTACACTTTAAATATGGTGTGTTTACGACTAGCAAGACAAACAGCTTACCTATACGTTAGGCTGGTTACTTTGCCATCGTGATCAAACTCCGCCTTCAATCCACGCAGGGCCTGCCCGGTCCTGCCAACATTGCCCCACACACGAACCACGCCGTCCCATCCGCCCGATATCAACAAACGTTCTAAAATCACACCAAACAGTTCATTACAAAGTATTGAAAAACAGCAATCTCAATCAACGATCAACAGCAATCTATTATAAGCATAAGTATTAGTCAGCCTTATAAAAACAATGTCAAAAGCTACGAAAAACAAACCTTTTTCGAGCCACAACAAACAGCTGACGGAATCATCATGCGCGCGAAAACTTTCCACTACTCGGCCGTATTCTACGTCATACAAATATCTGCAAGTTAGTATTAGTTTAGTACAGAAAGCATTTCATCCAAGTCATAAAATGTGGTTGATTATGACAAAATAAATTACATTTCATTGTCCCAGGAACCAACTGCTACCGTATTCTCGTCAACAATCACACACGAACTTAAAGGAGTCGAACTAAGAATAACACTCCGTATTTGTTTCTTTAGTTCAGTATCATATACTTTGAGAGTGCCATCCTTTCCCACAGATATGATCCTGTTCCCTTGTCGAATGGCACAAGTGACAGCCTCTTTATGCAGTTGTAATACATCGATACATTCCATTTTGTAGGAAACATAGGCATCTGAATAAAGAGGTTTAGTAATGCGTGGTGCTATTTTTCTAACGTGCGGTTTTGTGAATAGCTGTTTTGGCACTTGTCCAAATTCCATTATTTGCACCTCAAGCGCGTGCCTGTCGTTCATATCGTAAATACGGTCGAGATTCACCGCGCCTTCGTAGCACACGTGATGGAACACTGAAATGTAAATGTTAACAAGTTTTTTTTTTTATTATTACATTCTTAACACAAAATAAATAGACACTAGCACACTGTGCCAGTAAACGAAGAAGCCAAATAATGTAATTTAAATCGCATTTATACGTGTCGCTGACGCATCTTTTTTTGTTTTCTTATCAAAACATCAATTCTTACAACAATTTTAGTATTTTTTATTGGAATCCAATCAAGCTAAACTGCTGGCTGATTCATAGTGATTGTATCCGTATAAGCGTGTAGCTAGAAGCTAAAACAATACCAATCGATACGTAGATAAAGTGAGGCTTGATTAACGTAATCATGGTTCTTTTTAGGTAGGTACCTACATATTTTATCTGTCTAGGTTCTACATTTATTTTAGGATTACGCTCAGGATATGCTATGACGCATCATGAGAATATAGCTGAAGACATACATATGAAATCGAATTATAAATCAGCCTCGACAGTTTTTCAAAGTCTGAAATGAATGCTTTATTTATGTGGATAATCTAAGATCCAACCTTCACCAACATAACTTTTAAAGCATGACAGGTAAAACCTTCAAGGTCGTTTTTTTACGTGCAAATGATCGTTAAAACACAAACCATTGTTAGCCTTAACAGCCTCTTCGCCTCTTTGCCTATAACCAAATATGAGATCGATCCATAAATGCAAATGTCTGCACACATATTCTGACTCCAGGGCTTCCCTCAGTTTTACTACAAAGTCTTCAGGCGACGTAGCCCACGGTGGAAGGGCTACATTGTTCACTTTACTTCCATCGTGACGCTCACCAAAATTGATCTCATACTGGTTGAGCAAAAAGTCGCCTTTGCCTTCTATGTCGTAAAATTCGGGAACTAATTCCTGAAAATTATAAAACTGGAGTTCAGCCAATGTACCTACGAAAGAACATTGAAGAGCAAAAGATGAATCAATAATATATAATTGGCAATTCGAAAAAAAACTATTCACAGTCTAGGTACTGCTTGACAGACTAGGATTTAATTTCAATATTATGAAATTTCCAGTTACCTTAAAATCCGACATATTCCGCAGACAATTATTATAGACATCTTTGACTGAGTTGAACATTCTGTCTGGATGATCGAATCTGCCGTTTTGTAAACACAACATATATTTAGGATATTTCCGAACCTGAAAATTGTGATCGAAATTATGAGTTATTTTACAAAGTACCTAGTTAGAATGTTGGTGATAACAAGAAACGTAATAATTTCCAATAACATTCATTGAATGATACTCTTTTACTTAAATATTTAAGTTAGTGATTGATTACTCAATTTAGAATAAGGTAGTTGACCATGAAATCTTTTTTAAGGCAGTTTCAGCTCTAGTGAATAAACCCATTAATTTGTACAATAGAATTGTTCTATAGACGAAAGATTAATTATTTATTTAAGAAGAACAACATGAAACTAGAATGGAATTTAGATTTGATGGCAGGTAAAGTTGAAATTACAAACTTACCAAATAAAATAAAACAAGACCAGGTGCAGAATAATGAGATCCATATAAGAACTTGGGTTCACTCATTTCATAGTATCTTTCTTTGAGTTTCTCCAATCTGTCAGGGTTTAGAGCTCCCATTGGCTTTGCAAGGTCTCTGAATGTGTCAGGGTGTGCCAGGTCTAAAGTTTCTGATGTGTAATCAGCCACTACCCAAGGAAATACTGGATACTGGGTGAGATCATTCTTGCTCCTATCTGCAAGACTGGAAATGAAATTAGTAAGTATTCTTTAATTCACTTTAGTGTAAGTTTATAAATTAGCTGCTCAATGTTTGGTACATACCAATTTAAATACATCAAATAGTCATAATTAGATACAATTCCGTTTTGCCACTGTAGCGTCATCTCCTCTGTGTGTACTTTCTCCAGTTGGACATTTGGAGACTCTTCTAAGATCTTGTATATTCTGTCTCTATCTCTTTCTGATTGGAATGTCACATAAATGTGAGGCACTGAGCTCTCCTCTGCACTGTATATTTCTAGCCCCTGAAACAAAACCGTTATTTATAATAGTGGAATCCTTTTACTTAGTTGCATTATTAAATAAGCACTCTGTTTGAAATTTTGCATCTGAACACTGAATAAAAATATTTTTATTATTTATATATACAACTAGTATATTTATACAACTAGAAAGGTCATTTTACAGGCATACAATGTCTACCATGCACAAAGTCATTCAATGCTACAATTATATAATCTACTGCAAATAAATAAGTACATAAAACACAGATACATACAACTTGCCTTAATAAAAATCTTCTTTTGTACATCCTCCGCAAATGACCCAGTTTCAATTTTAGAATGGGGCTCTGAAAATAACATCACAAATCATTTATATCTTTATCATCTTTCTAACTGTAGTTTCATACAACAATGGAACATAAAATCTAGAAATATACGCACATAACTATTGTTAAGCTAACACTCAATGTTGATAGTGATATCTAAGTAAACAGTGCTGAAAACATGTCACCTTTTATATTTCTTTAACATAAGAATGCGTAGCGGCATATAATTATTACTATATTTTACATTTAACGTCTAAGATCCCAGTGTCACACCAGGATCTGAAACGTTAAAGCATTACATTAGATCTAATATTTGATATCCTGTTTATCAAAATGAGTTGTTCAGTAATTAAATAAAGTTTTTTCTCATTTATGTATTTTATCATTTTTATAAAACAATAGCTAGAATGTGGCTATGTAAACTGTAACTATAAGTAACTGGAAGTTGGTTTAATAAAATATATTAAAATCTAATAAACAATAACTTTGCTATGTAATTGATTAATCTATTACTCATTACAATTTTAATTCATCCTTATTAATGTTTATTACAATAAAAATGATAATTCATTGAATGAAAATACCTACACCTTCAACATTACTGAATGGCTGGAAGTATATGGTAGTCGGTGTTAATGCCAACTTGCCCTGATGTCTCACAAGCGGGGATATCTTCTCAGCCTGCAGCTCACACACTATCTGTTCTGTGAAGTCATCCATCATCACTGGATCAAACTCCATTCTCATATATCTTGAGTGGAGGATTGTAGCTATCATGCTGTTGTGTTCAGGAGCATGCAGAGTGGAAGCTCTTTGCAACTGCTGCATTTGACACAAGCATTCATCAGCTGAGGCAAAGTCAAAGAACACATAAAAGCCTCTATCTTCATAAAAAAATTTGTAAGGTGCCAGTATGTTCTCCTCAAGCATTTCGGCATACATCTTCATTCTTACTTTAATGACATTATTGTTTTCATCGACATAGTCAACTACTGATATATCTACACAATCCTTGAACTGCATCTTTATAAGAGGGTGCACCCATTCCCTTGGCTCAAACACCAGCGACTTAGAGCATAGTTTTAATCGTCCTTGCATAGCATTTTCTTTCTTAAATTCTGTATCATTTAGGGTACATGAGTAATCTTCAAAATAAATTTCTCCTGGTTCCAGTAGCAACATTGAAAATCTATAACAAGCAAGTGTATTTACTGACAAAATTTAAATGAACCATGAATAAACTTCAGATCCTTAGATTACTAAATCAGAAAGTGTAAAATAAACACATCAATTTTTTATGACTTCATAGTTAGAGCAAATACATATGAAATTTCCGCGCGGCTATTTCACAAACTAAAATATGTGCCTTTCTTATAATGTATTGATGTGTTTGTCATATACAAAGAGATTCATTTGCCCTACAAAAAGATCTATAACACTGCTTTGCGTTGTGACCGTTACGAAATTGCACAATGCCGAGTGAGTCATTGCGTTCAGGAGATACTTCAGTAAACCTTAAAAACAAATGTAGGTAGATTATTTAGATTCAGATCTTACCTTGATTTGTCCATTTTAAAAACGGATTTTATTGAAAATATTCACTTGTACGTAAGTTTTGATAATAATATCTTTCTTTACTTAATTTTATATGACGAATATCCTTGCGGTACAAATAAACAGACAAAACTTTCACCTTCTTGTTTATTGTTTACCGCTTTGTTTGATTCCAGATGTTGAAATGTAATACAAAATGTCAAATTCTGTCTGCATGACATTGACAATGACAGTACAGTTTGTAAAGGTTGGTATACTGTTTTTTTTTTCTAAATGCTCTTTCGAACTGCCCACACATGCGTCACTTGTCGGAAACATACAATCTCTACAATTAGGGCAGGATATCAGGAAGATTATTCTAGACTAGGCATTCAACTCTGTAGGGGTCCACTAGGGCCGATGCCTGCCGGGGTCGCGGGAAGGTACTTATGGGTCACCGAGTCCCCTGGCAACACAGGCAACAGGAAGGAATACGAGTGGGTTTTAGTCAGTAAGAGTCTGACACACCCTCCCACTCCGCCCAGAGCGGGAGAAGTTATTTGATGATTTCCCACCCTTAAAAAAAAAAAAAAGGCATTCAACTCCGATGGGGTTATTCTTTTCGTACGTCTCCAATGTACCAAAAAACAAACTAATAACCTAGAAATTACAAAATGTTCAAGTTTTATTTACTTTTCCACCAGCTGCTTTTTTACCAGTGGTAGACGCTTACCTTTTCCTTTTCCTTTTACTTTCTTGTTTACTTTTTTGTCGATCACAAATTAAACGAAAACTAGATAAATATATATGCTAATTGGAGTATACATTAAAAGACACTGGCGCCGATTCCCTTGTTCACAAACTAAACTAAAATTAAGTTCAGTGCATCTTTTTCTTTCTATTTCATTAAGAAAAGGACAGAAGATACATTTTAGTTTAGTCCTGTCAAATTAATCAGCGCTTGACGTAAATTGACGTAATTTTAGTAGGCAAGTTTTTAATCACGTCTAAACTTGTACAGAGTAGTGACAGGCGCTGCTCAATTTGACAGGACTAAACTAAAATTTATCTTCTGTCCTTTTCTTAATGAAATAGAAAGAAAAAGACGCACTGAACTTAAATTTAGTTTAGTTTGTGAACAAGGGAATCGGCACCACTGTACAGTATATACTATTGGAGTGCAGTATTAACAGTTGAGCTAAACTCATCTTTTAATAATGCTACACTCTGAGATAAGCTAAACTCTTCGTTAGGGTGGTATAAAAAAATGGATAAATACATAGGTACATGAACTCTAAATACATTACATTCCTTGTTGGGCAGTTGTGTAATAAAACAATAGTGGTTTGTGGACGGACAATAGTGCTGCCAAATATGACGAGGTTTTGCTATGGAGAAAAGCTGGCGTAACTTAGTTTTAACTTAATTTAATAATCATCTTGTAATTTGTTCATGTGTAAACATGAATTATGAAGAAGTCAATGAGTTTTTGTGATATAAATTACACAAAATATCCCTGCTTTTCTAATGCCAGCAGTGGCCCATTTATTAAATTTTTGTTTTTAGTATTGGTTGTAACTTTTTTTCAGGACATGCTTTATTAAGCTTATTGTAGAAGATTATGTACCATAGTTTATATTGGAGTCTTGTGAATCAAAACTAGCTGTTGAAATATTGCTAAAACCATTAATAATAAACAGCCGTCTCTAGACTCTGCCGGTGCGGCAATTCCGTTATCTGTGGGAACACTCTGACTAGTATATAGTATATAGTTATCTGTGGTGGGGACGGTTCATCCCGCCCGTTGAAGACCCTGATTATCCTCTGCCCCCGTCACTCCAGACGAAGTGCACGATATCATCAAGGGTCTAAAACCTCGCAAAGCCCCCGGCTCAGACTGAATCACCAATAGGGTGCTCCAACTGTTCCCCGCTCACCTCATAATGCTCATGGCCACCATCTTCAATGGTGCCCTGAGCAATAACATATTTCCACAAGAGTGCAAAAAGGCCGTCATCGGCATACCGAAGCCCGGTAAGCCAAAAACGGAGCCCTCTAGCTACCGGCCCAATCAGTCTGCCCAATGTCTTCGGCAAAGTCTATTAGAGGCTTATTTTATAGGGCCTCAGAAATTTTGCTGAAACAAAGGGCATCATTCCCGACCAGCTGTTCGGTTTTAGATCCCAACACTCTTGCGTCCAACAGGTCCACCGCATCGTAGAACACATAAGCTATGGCTTTCAACGTGGTCTTACAACTGGTGCTGTATTCTTCGACATAGCGAAAGCGTTCGACAAGGTCTGGCACAACGGCTTATTATATAAGCTCTACAAACTCGGTGTGCCCGATCGTCTCGTGCTCATCTTACGAGACTTCTTGTCAAACCGCACCTTCCGCTATCGCATCGAAGGAGCGCTATCCTCCCTTCATCCTATCCGTGCAGGCGTCCCTCAGGGCTCTGTACTAGCCCCTCTCATTTTCACTCTCTTTACTAGCGACATCCCCAAAAGTAGAAAGGCGCAGTTGGCTCTGTTCGCAGACGACACGGCCAGATGGCCGTGTCGTCTGCGAACAGAGCTACCAGAGACCAGTTTAGTCCATGACCAGATATCTCGCACTCTCCAGACCGAAGCCAACAAGCTTGGCGCATGGTTTAGAAAGTGGAGAATCGAAGTTAATCCCGACAAAAGTCAGGCGGTTCTTTTCACCAAACCGCGTAAAAACCTCATCCCCCTCCGACCGTTCACCATGTTCGGCAAGCCTATCCCTTGGGAGTAGCGAGCCAAAAACCTAGGCGTGACCCTTGACCACCATCTCTCCTGCTCGGAGCACATTAAGAAGGTGCGTTCGCGTACCGCTTTCGCTCTCGGTAGACTACAATCCGTCTTAAATGCGCGCAGCAAATTGTCCCCTAAGGGCAAATTGCGTATTTACACAGCGTGCATCCGTCCCATTATGACATATGCCTGTGCAGTCTTCGCACAAGCTAGGCCCCACCACATCCACAGGATGCAGTGCCTCCAAAACCGTTTCCTTCGAAAGGCAACGGGATCCCCCTGGTTCGTCCGAAACGAGATCCTCCATCTCGACCTTAAAATCCCTACCATCAAGCAGTTCATGAAGCGCATCACGAAGCGATTCTTTGACTCTGCCGCCACCCACCGCAACCCTCTGGTTGTGAAGGCCGCCAGTTATAGGCCCTCCTCCATTAGCTCTATTCGCCGCCCAAGGCATACTCTCACCGACCCCGATGACCCCATTACCCTCCTCCAGGAGAGCAGTAGGGCCACGAGTACAGTGCACAAAACACACCGACCTATGTTCCGACCTCGCCGCCGAGGTCCCTCGCGTAAACCCCGACGTAATTGTCGCCCCCGACCCTTGCTCGACGAAGTGCCACCCTGTGCCGCGGCTGAGCCCGTAGCTTTAAATTCCCCGCTTAATAAAAATTCTGATCAGATCCAGCCTGTCCCACCTTGCTGTCCAAATGCCATACATAAAAAAACGGTTCATCAGCTGTAAGCTGTAAGTGCTTGCATGCCCACACAAGCCAAGTCAAATGCCCCATCCAAGTTTTAATTTGTGATGGTTTGTCGAGAGTTTGGCATCATGTTTTCTGTTCTATAGCTACATACACCGAACCAAGCATCGAGTAGAAAATCCAACAGTGCATGATAAAAAAAATATGTCGTTTTATGACACCACGATGCAAGTGAAACTTTAGTGAACCTGATGCGAGCCATGGGTGCCACCATATTGGCCTTGGCTGCTCTGCCGAGTGCCTTTCACTTTACCCCTAATCTACGGCCAGCTGTAATGCGACATGCGATAGATGGAAGAAAAAATATGAGGCGATGGAATAAGTTTCACTTTAAAAACGCATTCGATTTTTTTCTAACGCATTGAAAAAGCATCGGTGCGTGAGCATTTCTCTTTTTTTTTTGCTTCACTTTACCTCACGAGGCACCCTCATTTGAGGTGAGGAATCGTCAACGGCGTATTCACCTCACGACTCGTGAGCCCGAGCCGAATTCAGCCGAACGTACGAGGGGGCGAGGTGGGCGGGCGCGACGACGACTCACGAGTACTCACGAGTCTCTACTCGTGAGTCACAAACTCGTTCGCCTCACCCCTCGCCACCATTTCATATTGTCAATGTTAATTTTTGAGGACGCGAGAACGAGTGAGGTTTGGTGAGGTGGTTCAATGAGGAAATTCGAATAACTCTTTCAATTTGCGATCATGAGTACCTCAATCGAGGGACCTCATGAGTGAGGGACTCATCACTCATCAGTCAATTGCCGTTCCGAAGTTTGTAGTGTGCGCACGTATCCAGTTTTAGTATGAATCTCATTCCGGCTTTTGTTATTGCTCTTTCAAGGTAAGTTGACAATATTTACCTCTTTATTTTATCATATCATAATGGTTAGAAACTTCCATTAAAATTTAGTATATAATAATAAGCGTAACTGTAATTTTGACCACAACAATAATATTTAAAAAAAATCAAACACTTGCTTCGTTACATTTTTTTTTGTTACTTTGGGGTAGTAACGTTTAAGTGGAAAATTTAAGTAACAAAAACGGAATTACAAAGCTATGTTTACATTTAACAGCACAAGAAAATGCCATTAACTCCTGCAGAAAAAATGAAACGATATAGAAAAAAAATAAAACAAAAACCATCAGTTGGAACAAATAAAGAAAAATTTAGAAAGAATAAAATCGAAATATAAATATAAGACATATCGGAAATGACTGAAACAATACAATAATCCAGGGAAAAAAGTGGAAAGAAGAAAATAAAAGGAAAAACGAAAATTAAAAAAAAAAAACAGCAAGTAGTGGAAGCTCTTCAACGATAACAGCAGATATTACAACGGACACAGCAATGGGAACGTCCACCTCAGAAATAACACAGTCAGAGACGTCGCCTGAAACACAATCACACAATCCACAATAAGCCCCACGCGACACCGATTCGGAGTCAACCAACAGAAAATCAATTGTGTCTCAGTAGCTGTCCTTGACCAATTAAGATTGTCAAAGACTCTATCTAGCCTACGAAAGCCTAGAAATGTCTATTAAAGAACACAGTTATAATTCGTCGCATTAAGCAAAATCTTACAAAAACTGTATTGACAACTTGATGGGAGACGAAATACGTGTAGACTGTGATTTTTCTCAAAATTATGAATACAGATGTCGATAGCTAAATAACCTTTAAAGCTGGAAAACGGGTGTCGAGTTATGTACCTATGATGAATGTCGTTTGCCTTTTGGTCACTTAAATATTCTTAATTATTAGTAAGTTTTCAATGTTGTTAATTTGTCCTAAAATAACCAAGTTTTATGAGATTGTCAAGTTGTATTGGAATTGAAACACGAAGACAAAGAGTCCGATTAGAATTAAGTTTATTAAACGTTGGTTATGATTAAGTACTAATCCGTCATTTTATTTATTAACATCTTTAATCCTTAAAATAGGAGTTTCTTGCCCGTTCTTCTCCATAGGTACCTACTACGCTTTGGAATGGGCAACTAGCTTCATCTTTCTGACTGACTGACCGAACCCTTGACAATTCAAAAGTGCCTGTAATTGGTTTATTTGAAATAAATGCTTTGAGTTTGAGTTTGAGCCATTATAGGCTCAGCCTTGTTTTCTATTTTGTTACCACTTACTCCTTTTTTGTTACTGTCCCAAAAATCACCCGTTCTTAAACTCAGTTTTATGTATTTATTTATTTATTATAAATAAATATAACTTGTAAATAAATTCAAGATTGCTCAGTATTTTTATAAGAAGTAAGCAAACTCTTTCAATTTTGTTTATTTTTCATATAATCAAAACTTTTAAATTACTTTAGGTCAAAAGTAACAAAAAAATATTAAAGAACCTAAATTGCAAATTATCTTTTACTTTCTTTGTATTTATTTGCGATGATGTTATTAAATGTATCATGAAGTCTAAGAAATTATCATTTTAACCACAGAAATTGTGAAATTAATGTTTTTTTACCATTTTACCAGTTTACCATCATTCACATTTTTATAATATTTTTGCATAAATCCTGAATAAAACAGAATTCCTTGTGGAAAATACAAATATTAATCAAATAAATTATGTGATATCAAGAAAAAAAAGCGATTTATCGATATTTTTATTTTTGTCGACTTTTTTAAATTATGGCAAAAAAAAAAGAGAAACGCTCGCGTATCAACAGACACTCACACACACAGAGTACTTTTTTGGTATCAACCTTGTCTAGACTCTCTTCAATGTTATAACTGTGGTAACTTATTCTATACTTTGGCAGACTTTTAAATAGTGAGTGACATAGCAATTTGATTGATTTGGCGCCAATTTTCAATTTGTTTTCTTCAATTTTGATTTTCTTGTGTGTAACTGACTATAAGCAATTTTCATGATAAAATTAAGTTTATTAAATATGCAAGAAGATAAAAATGCAATATTTCAGATGCGTTTTCCTCAAAAATTGTGGTATTTACTGAATTTACGAACAGATGCTATTCTATGGGGTGGTACTGGAAGAACAATTTTGTTGAATTATCGCATCCTCCATAATTATTTGCAATGCGATCACTCAATTTTTAAAACTACAAATATATCAAGCTTTGTAAGACAGCTCAACCTATACGGGTTCAGAAAGGTTACTTCACATTTGCAAGATCCTCTGTGTAATTCTAGTAACCCATACATGCACGAATACGTTCACGACTACTTTCAATACGGTAAACCTGACTTACTAAATAAAATAACACGGAAAGCTCTAGCTATGAAAAGAAATTTTAAACCTAAGGTATGGACCTGCCAAATGAATATAATTTTTAGCAAATCATAAAAGAAAAAGTTCTTGATCAAATAATTATTTGTTTGTTTGTAGAATCTTTACAGCAATGTTGAACAACTGCTGTTCTTGACACCCCTACAAAAGGCACGCCGAGCTCTACACGTGGCCCTGAAAAAAGCTGCTCAGGACTTATTTGTACAAAATTCACCAAAGCAATTTTGTAATCTTAAGTTTGAATGTGAAGGTATTTCACCCAAAAACGTTATCTGCATAAATCTAACTAAACTACATAATTATGCACATGGTTGTTTTTCTAAACTGACTTGATTCTATTTACACCCAAAAATTTACCTATCTGCTACGTCTATGATACCGGTGTCGCCCTCAGGCGTCGAGAAACCGATGCTTGAGGGCGACACCATTATCAGACGTTAAATCTAACTAAACCTACATAATTATGTACATGGTTGTTTCTTCTAAATTGACTTGAATCAATTTACCAATATTTCAGATTCACAAGATGACTACTGTGAAGATGAAGAAAATATTGAATTTGATTGGCTGATACCTAATGATCCAGAAAAAGTCCTTCCAGAAACAGGTTTTTGTTCTTACTCTGTAGCTTCCTATTTGTATCCACTCTATACATCCTAGTGATCCTTTCCTTTCCACAGCTAATTCCCAAGTTCCTCAGAATGAACCAACAATACCAGAGGACACCGCTTCATACAGGTAAATACATGGTGCCCTATTGTATACAGAATATTTCTTTTTTCATAACTTGCTTATGTAGGCAGTTTCACTTGCATCTGGGGAACCTAATTCATACTTATAGTCTACATACATCCAAAGCCATTCAGACTTATCATGCTTGAGTAAAACATCCCTACGTTCATATTATTAATAGGATGTTCTATTACAGAGATACGTCTCAAGATACCTTGATGAATTTTACTGAAGAAGCGTGTCAACAGAATACTGATAACTTCCCAGCCCAGTTTTTGAGCATGCCTGATCTTGACCCAGAACCTCGGGAAGAAAACTCAGGTGTTGAATTATTGGCTGAGTTTAATATTGACAATGACACAGATCAAGGAATAGCAAGGAAGATTGGGGATGGTCAAGAAATTGACCACAATTCTTTGAATTGTGTTCTTCCCTCAATAAGTAATGACCAGATTGATGATGTCTCTATGGCTGAGGTAAGCGCGTAAGGTTCATACTGGCTGTATAATTATCTGAAAAAAAAAATTAATAAATCCTGTTTTTTTATATATGTATGAGTTATCCTTTACCAAGCTACAACTTATTCATCACCTTTATTGCAGAAAAATAATGAAAATTCAGATCATTACCATGGGGAATGGGACCAAATGTTCAATGATATTATGATAAACAGAGGACCTAATCAAGAGTGTGGATCTGATTTGAAAGAACTTTATTCTCAAATATCTAAAACCATAGATTTACTTAACTCTTAATTTATTTAAATTTAGTAAAAATAAAATAGACATTAATTTCCTTAAAAACATGTATTAGATATAGAAAAGTTAAACAGTACTAAGTTATTACTTCTTCTGTTTTTTCTTCTCTGCTTCCTCCTCTTTCTCCTTCTCAATGATAGACACATAGGAGCTGATTGTATCAGCATCAAGCATCCGCATGGGTTGGCCACGTCTCATCACTGCTATCTCTAGGTTCTTCTGTCCAGACTGAACAACTTCCAAGAGAGCACGAATAGCAAGCTAGAAAAAATTATTGTAATATTCAAAATATGTAAAACTACTTGAAACTCGGACTCATTGTTGAATTGATGCTATGAACATGTGGAACATGTGACTTGCTTCATAAATGGATATGGGCAGATCATTCTATGACAATATGACATAAGCAAAATTTTGGTCCCACAATAGTTATATCAAATTCAGTTTGTTCTCTACATTTTGACATAAACACACATCTGCAAACTACGCTAATGTAGCACATATTAAATGCACTGTGAACAAACGTCTTTTTTTGCATCACAGGGCTTAAAATGCTAAGTCATGGGCTTAAAAAATGACAAGTTAATTACATTATGATATTCTAATACAGTTGAATAATTACCTTAACAGCACCATTTTCTGTTGCAACTTCATCACCAGTATAGTTCTTCTCTAAGAATTCTCTGACAGTCTTGGCTGATCTTCCCGTTGCATTAGCCTTCCATTCATAGTAAATTCCTGATGGCTCAGTTTGGAACAAATGAGGGAATCCATCATAATCAAAACCTCCAATCAGACAAGAAATACCAAAAGGTCGTCGTCCATTACTCTGAGTATACTTCTGTTTGAGTCCTGCAATATATCTAGTGATGTATTCCAAAGTTACTGGGTCCTCAACTGTCAGCTTATGCGACTGACATTCAATTTGAGCCCTGTTGATGAGAATTCTAGCATCTGCCGTCAATCCGGCAAATGCCATTACGACATGGTCATCGAGGAGACAGATCTTTCTCACAGTTCTTTCTTCTTGCAACTTCGCAACTGATTTCTTTTCAACTCCTAACACGACTACGTCAGGTCCTCTTACACCGACCTGTAATGAGAAAATACATTCGATTTTTATTTCAAATAGACTAGATCGGCAATTTACTTACAAGTAACCAATAATTTATTACATACCGCGGTCGATCCTTTGCGAACGGCCTCCTGTGCATACTCCACTTGTAGTAAATGACCATCAGGTGAAAATACTGTAATAGCTCTATCGTATCTTGCAGACATTTTCTTATTTTGTTAGAATACAAATATTTCACAAATCACTCTTTGAAGTTGAGGAAATTATTTATTCACTCGCCGCAAACCAAATAGTGATGCGACACTTGTGATTGTGACCGACCAGTCAGTGACTCAGTGGAGTGTCATAAAACCATCGATATGGTTTCATTGTCTTGGCAATCTATCTGTAGAGTGGGAGCCGTACTAAAATAGTAAATAAACCTATGTATTATGACAACAAGTGTACAGGCAATGGTATTATCTTTATCTAGACCATTAGGATTAGTTAAAATATTTTAGATATTTTATTTTCTTAGCATTATCACGAAATTGAGAGACTTTCTATCCTAGGCTCCTTTTGTTGAGATATTTTAATAGGAATGAAAAATAAGATTTGTTCATCATTGCTTTCTGTCGTAATTTGGTGTGAGTTTACCGAGTAAAACATCCGTCAGTTTCGTGACCCAGGCCGAAACAGTATGATCTGTGTCACTGTAATATTAATTATTTGTTCCCAGGTATAAAATAAGCCACAAGCAACGCATGTGGCGCTAAAAAGATGATTTAGCCAGTAAACTGTATAACGTATTATCAAATAATTAGTTGTGTTTTGTTAATAAATCACATCACTATATCCACGATGACAACGGTGTTTCGATAAAATTTTCGTTCAGAAATATCACAGTTTACGATGATGGCGTCATTGTGATCGTCCACGTTCTTGTCGTGATTTGCAACAAATACGAAATTATTTGATTGGTGTGCTCTCCACACGGCACAAAGTATTGGCATATTACTCTTAGGGGCTCCAGGGGCATTAGTCTTCTGAGCACATGGGGAGACATCCAATGGGCAATGTGTGGAAAGTTTTGGCGAGGGGTGTCCTCCAAAGATGTTTCATGAATGTTACCTATTAAAAAAAATCGGAAACTTCAAAAGAAAAATGTCAAAGATTTTGAAATCTCAAGAAACTCAAGCAATATGGCGACGGCTACGAGTGACTTTGAGCTGTGGCTAACTGAAAAGCTGAGATCGCTAAAAACTGACGAAGGAGTTTTCGGATCGTACATATCAGGTATTTTAGAAAGCGAAGATAGTGTGGATGAGAAAAAAGACGCTTTAGAAGGCATACTATCTGAGATAGTGGTAAGTATCAACTGGTTGTAGGCAGGGTTTCGTTTGTTTTTTCTCTAAATAATATTTCTTTTTACCAGGAAAAGGACATTTCTACTCACATAGATGAGATAATAGAGAAATGGGAATCATGTCGGGTCCTAGAAGAAACCCCAAAGCCTGTTACAGATGTAGATGTTCGGATAGCCAAATTGTTAGAATCTCAAGTTCCAGCCACCACGACACGACGAGAATATACCGATGAAGAAAAAAAGATTCGTGAAGCAATATTATCCCAGTATAGTCAGCTCTCCGATAATGAGGTATGTGTGATTCAATGTGATTATTGCACTTATGTACACTTTCATGAGAGGTTATGATGACAACTTTACTGTCATACCATGCTACATTACATTTTATTGTTTCAAATAAAAGTAAATATAATGTGTTGTAGGAAGACGTTGTACAAGAAGAGGAGGCTGTCGGTCCGGACTTAGTTAAGAACACAAATGCAGCTGATGTCCATGCTGCAGCGCGTGAGCGCCGTGAACAAGCCCGACTTGATGCCCAGAAAAAAAAGGAAAAAGATAAAGAAGATAGGTAAAAATCTTGCAATCATTTCAACACTCATAGATCACTTTAAAAAATGTTGGTGATTTAATCACTTATTCATCCAACTCTTCATTACATTTCACATTTTTTTTTAAATATTATGTTATTTTTCATTTTGCTCTTGTAATTTCAGGGAAAAACAAAAGCAGCTAAAGGAGGAAAAAAAAGAAAAACGTAAAACACAAAAAGGCGAAAGAAAAAGGTAGCAATCTAAACTGTAAATGAACATGCTTGGCTGTTCAACATTGCTTTGTGAATATGATATTAAAATCCTGTTAATATTGCTCAATATTGCACAAATGCAAGCTGGACATTCATATACCCATGTGTCTTAGTATATTTAATCCATTTTTACATGAAGCAATAATATCAGTACTGTTTATATTAATGAAAATGGTCATATGCAACGGTTACTACTGTTTTGTCTCAATATTCTGCATTAATTCAATTTTATTCATATAACTACCAACCAACATCATTGAAAATCTCACTTGGGATGTACTTTGTGGCCTACAATTAGATAACTCAAAACTCAGAGGAATATTTAATAATATCCTACTAGCCTATGAACACTGCCTACAACCAAGGTCTCATTGTCACTAAAATAAAACCTAACGGCATCAAGAAATCCAACAAGCTATGTGCAGGAACATGTTAATTATTTATACATGTGTATTTTAACATTGTTAATCTACATTAAATTTCTACATACTAGAGTTCCCTCTATTGTTAATTGTCATTGTTGTGAAATTTTTAAAGTTTATTAAGAAACTTCTTAATTGGAGGTTGAGATCAATGAACAGGAATCAAACTATTATCCTTAATAATTTGGCCTCTGTTCTTAATATCTGTCTGATACAGAATTAATATGACTAAAGTTGCTAAACATAAAAAATCTATTTTGGAGGAATTTGATGGTGCTTTATTTGTTCCTATGTAATCTCCATTGTGATAGATATTAGGTAGCTATTAGTAAAGAGCTGTTGCATTGACCATGTAAAACATTTTCTTATAAAACATTTTGGTATTATGGACTGGAGTAGAATTAATTAATTTTTCTTTCAAAATTAAGTAAGCACCAATGTGTCTCTAATTGTTGGGAATTTTATTTTTTTAGTAAATTTTTATATAAACATGTGGAAGAAAACTTAAGGTAGGTTACCTAATCATTTTGGCATTTATAATTTCTTGCAATCACTATTTAAAAAAAGTTATAAGTGTAGAGTAAAATACCATGTTATTATTAAAAGATATTTAATAAAACAACAACATTGCCTTCATACAGTAAGTGCTGTAACTGCAGTATTTTATACCTCTGTATTGGAATAG
Organism: Atethmia centrago; assembly: GCA_905333075.3. Lineage (NCBI taxonomy): Eukaryota > Metazoa > Arthropoda > Insecta > Lepidoptera > Noctuidae > Atethmia > Atethmia centrago. The sequence goes on from HG995375.1 coordinate 9,162,909, forward strand.
TGGATGTGTACAGTAAAAGATGAATTTAATACATTGTTGTCATGTGTCAATATTAGCTCTACTACATAAACTGTTGTGGTTTCTTTGTTTTTTGTATTGTTAACACCATATTTTCATATTTCACTGTACACAATTTTAATATGCTTTTAGTCATTAATATAGTTGTTATTTATTATGATGCAATACAATACAATACAATACATGTGTAATATTTCAATAAAATCACATGTGTATGTCAACTATTGTTTTATTTATGTAACATGAACTGAAAGGTAGGTAGAGTAATAATACTTTTAACATTAGCTTAATGCAACTCAATAAAGTACTGTACAAATGATATAGCACCTACATTCATTAAATCACTGAAAAAAAAAAGTTAAAAATACCTTGTAGGCATTAATAAAAACTCATTAAAAATTATCGTGATATTCCTATCAAATCAAAATAAATGAATATGAATGTAAATAAAACAAAGTACATCTACTTACAATGCACAATATGATAATAATATGCAGTACTTGCCGACTAGTATGAGTCATCTAAGATGACTTGATGATTTCATTACTAGGGTGTCACTGCCCTATCACAGAGTAGTCTTTATTAATAGTTTTATCATAATTTACTTCTCAGTTACGACAAAGTTGTGAGCACCACCAGCATAGATTTGTGTAATTTTTGGATTCTTATCTATTTCCAAAGGCACTAAAGTAGGCTGTAGAATGTGGTTTCCTAAATCAATTCCTGTATTGAAATGCTCATTCCACCCCCACGCCCAGAGAGTGTTGTCTGTTGTTAAACAAATAGTGTGCTCTGAACCTAATGCAACATCTTTTACTTGCCTGGCATCTGAAAAAAAAATCAAATCCAGTCCATTTATTTGCCAGAATGTAGGTTTACAATATATGATCTTATTAAAACATAATGGGCCCTTTAGATTCTAACATTACTTATGCTGTGCAAATATTATGTATAATTTTATTCTGCACAATTACTACTATTATTTTTATATAAAAAAAGACAGCAACAACAATAATTATGAGTTCATGCTTAGGGATTTGTAAGAAACAAATTAATTAATTGATGTCAAAGTTATACCTATGTCAATTCAAGAGGTAAAGTCTAATGTAAATGTTATGATATTTAAAATTAGGCACTAAATATAGCAAACGACCGAGGCGCGTGCTCTGGGCGCCGCGTTCAGTGCGCTCAGTCAAATTGTCTAGAATTGATTGTTATGAAGCATAGGAAGCGTCCGAGGCGCCCGCGCTGCCGCAATCGGAACGCGCGCCGTCCGCGCGACCTGCAGAACACTCACTCCTAGCGGAGGCGCGCCCATCGCGCGGACTATTGAAATCACTGCAGTTAGCATATTGACGGTTCAAGTCTCCACAAAAATGGCGTCATTCTCGCCATGCAAAAACGCGTTCCTCTGCGCGCCTGCTCGCGTTCGATACGCAGCGCCCTAGGCGTCGCGCCTCGGGCGCTTGCTTTGTTTCGTGCCTTGGGGTACATAACAATATTCCATTCTATTACCAGCAATCACACTGGCTATGTCAGAGCACCACACTGCCCAGGAAATATATTGGTTCTTATTCTGAACAAACTAAATCATTGAAAATAAACAGCAAAGATTTTTAAGTCTTGAGGTAAAGTGGTGTTTATGTAAAGAGAAGGGTGAAGGGTTTACTAACCTGGCAGCTTGATATGTGTAAATGTTCCTGGCATCACTGTTTTATCAGTTCCTAATTGTCCCCAATTATTTCTGCCCCAGGATAAAAGTGTTCCATCTTCTAACCACAACAATACATTTGTCCAACCACTCAATAACTTTTTTACTTCCTGTTTTACACCTATATCTATTTTATTGGGTTTAAATACTTTTTTATATTTTTCAGAACAAAGCAACAACTGGCCATGCTTGTTATCACCCCAAACATATAAAGCTCTCTCCTCAGAGCACCATGCTACAGTGTGGTTTTGTCCACAAGCTAAATGAGATATTTTACCAACACCCTGCACCTTCTGAAACCTATCAGAGGCTAAAATGTCATTCCCTAACCCAAGCTGACCATGTCTGCCACATCCTGTAGTCCACACTTCGCCTTTCGAATTAACTATTGCTGTGTGTCGTAGGCCCATAGATACCAAAATAGCATGCACTGGAAGTCTAATTGGTCTCATAATTTCTGAGAAATATTCCTTTGGTGTTGTTGGCATTCCCAGTTGGCCATAAGCATTGGAACCCCAAACAATAATTGTTTGGTCATCTGTCACTCCACAGCTGAAGTCCCATCCACATACTATATTTGTGAAAGTAACACCACTCAAAGGCCACGTTCTTTCAATATTATGTACTTCTGTGTCTCTTGCTAGTTGGAATTTTGAATTCCATCCACAAGAATAAAGCTTGCCTTCATTGTCTATCAAGAGAGTATGACCCCCTCCGCACGCAATTTGCTTTATTTTGCTATCATACAAATGTACTTCAACATTGCTAGGCTTTTCTACTTGTTCATTTGCAGTACCCACCCCTAACTGTCCATGTGAATTAGCTCCCTGAAATTAACATCCACGATATTATAAAAGGAATTAAAAAAATAAAAGAAGTAGAATACATACAGGTCCTACATGTACATTCATTAACAAATAGAGAAGCCAATTGAAGTTTATAGTAATACTGTGTACTACTATTGCGTACTTACCCAAGTCCATAGTGCCATATTTAAGTTCAGTCTATCTAAAATCTTGATTAATTCTTAAAAACTCAGTTGCCTCATAGGTTATGTTATGTATTTTCATATTTTGACTCAGTGATAAAAATGATAATAATGTCAATGTCATTACGAGTGACAGTCACAGCCACAGAATCACAGAACATATATATATACCCTCACAGAATACTAATGGCTCATCCTTAGGGTCATGTTGTGGGTGGTTCCCGACCGTAATAATTAAACGCACCCTAGGAGTTTGGTTGACATTTCAGCAGCACAACTTTGAAGTGTATGGCTGCATTCCGAATTGCGATGTAATCGTTCCAAAGCCAACTTGTGATAACGCCGATTGAAATAGACAAAACCTATTTAATATACTAGGTTTTATTATGCTTTAAACTCGACATAGGAAATGACACAACTTATCATTGATGAGAAATTGACAATGAATAAAAAGAAAATGTTGGCGTATATACGGAAGAAGTAAGGAGTTTATATCACCGATCATGCCTTAAATTAATATCACCGTGAGCGCTGTCTAAAATGACAGTTGTGATGTTTTGTTTTGAGCCGCATCTTATCTTTTAATTTTTTTTATCTGGACGTTTTCCTCAACACATTGACTTTGGCAGAATCGACATCGGCACCGTTGCCATAGAGAAAAATAGAATAGAATCTTTTAAAGATATGATGCGGCTCGTGCTAACGTGGCATTTTCGAAATTGTGCTTCTGGCTGCAGTCGCCGCCTAACCAAAGAAGAAATTTGTGATGTGTGAATCCAATACTCAATACTCAATCATTTATTGCATACCACAATGTATACATTGTGGTATGCAATATAAGCATATATGCTTAGGTGGTAAGTAGACATTTTTTGTAACAATTATGGACCCTGTCGGGCACAGCAACAGAAAAATTTTAACCAACCATGAATATTCAAGTGAATATAGCCGACGAGCCTAACGGGCGACAAATTTCTGTCATGCTCACATTAGAGTAATAAGAGAGGGCTCAGTGGCATACATTAAAATCCAAGACGTAACAGCATCCTACCGGGGTCGAAAGGGGTACCGAGACCCTTGGCAATACAGGCAACGGAAGGAACACGAGTGGGTTTTAGTCAGTAAGAGTCTCACACACCCTCCCGCTTCGCCCAGAGCGGGTGGTTATTCGAAAATTTCCCACCCAAAAAAAATGACGTAACAGAATACCTGAAATAAGATTTAAACTTATGCGCATTATATTTAATTATTATTGCATCTATGCAATTTGTAATTTATGGTATTTTTCTTCGGGATACATTTTTGCCGAGAACATATAAATACGTGATATGAGCTCCTTGCTTACTTAGAATATTTTATGATAGATTGTCATGCTCTATGTTTGTCACTACTGTCTGTTATTTTCTCATGCTGTATTTTAATCAATCAAATCAAATCAAAATATTTTTATTTCACATAAACCTACATGGGCACTTATGAAACGTCAGAAGCTAGGTGCACGGTTCCAATTGGTTGTTTCCTATGGAGAAGAGCCGGCAAGAAACTCCACGGTTACTCTTTTAAAAATAATTGGCTTTTACAATGTTTTCAAATTACACAAATCAAGTATGGGAGAACAGTGTAGGCCTGTCGAAAAGTACTTAACAAAAAAAAAAGAGCAAAGGAAACGGTCTAAAGAAAAAAATATCTAGTCTATTAAGCCTACAACGTTCTCACATTCACAACGTACACAAGAATCCATGTAAAATAATATTAATAATATTAAGTCTGAAATATAAATTGTAGGTATATAATGTCAAATAATGAAAATATAATGTCAAAAATGTATGTCTAAAAAATAATAATAATAAACATCGTAATTTGGGAGCAGTTAATAGATATTTCCATAGTTATGCCGTTTCTGGTGTACCAGGGAAGCCACATGTGCAGAAGGAATTATTGCCAAACTTCCTTGTCTTCAACGTAGTCTTTAATCTTGTAATATGCGTTTTTGATAAGGACACGTTTGATGTGGGTTTTGAACTTTCCATCGCTAAGTTCTGTAACTGACTTTGGCAACTTGTTATAAAAGCGGATACTGTTAATAACAAATTATTTGCTTGTTTTTGTTAATCTAAATTTGGGTATCACAATTTCATGTTTACTACGTGTATTTATATTATGGAAATCACTTCTTGTTTTGAAAAGACATAAGTTCTTGCGAACATACAAAATACTTTCTAAGATATAAAGAGAAGGCAGAGTAAGTACATTAATTTCTTTGAATTTGTTTCTAAGGGACTCACGAGGACCCATTCTATATACTGCGCGGATTGCCCTCTTTTGTAAGATAAAAATTGAATCTACATCAGCTGCCGATCCCCACAGCAGAACGCCATAAGACATAATACTGTGGAAATAAGCAAAGTATACTAACCTAGCTGTGGCTATATCAGTCAACTGTCTAATTTTTCTTACTGCATATGCAGCTGAACTTAATCTACCTGAAAGAGCTCTAATGTGGGCTCCCCATTGTAATTTTGAATCTAGAGTAATTCCTAGAAATATAGTTTCTGTAATAGCATCTAGTCTCTTGCCATCAAGTTTTAAATTTAGAGCCACTTGGGGTACATTTGGTAGTGAGAACTTTATACATTTTGTTTTGTTCGCATTAAGTAAGAGATTATTAGCTGCGAACCATTTCGAAAGAATATCCAGACTATCATTGACGTGTAAGACATCCGGATTTTTTCTATCTATTTTAAAAATGAGAGAAGTATCGTCAGCGAATAGAATTATATCCGATAAGTTTGCCATCATGTAAGGAAGATCATTAATATAAACTAGAAATAGGAAAGGGCCAAGAATTGAACCTTGGGGCACGCCCATCTTTACTAGAGACCCCGAGGACGTCGCCCCGTTAACGTTTACGTTTTGCTGCCTGTTTGATAGATAGGACAGAACAAGATCAGCAGCTTGTCCACGAATTCCGTAGTGGTGTAATTTACAGGTCAGTGTATTGTGGTCAACGCAGTCAAACGCTTTTGAGAGGTCACAGAAAATGCCAATGGCATCCTGGGATTTCTCCCAGGATTCCAAAATGTGACTGATGAGTTTTACTCCTGCGTCAGTCGTCGACCTACCTCTCGTGAAACCAAACTGGCGACTATGTAAAATCCCATTAGAATTGAAATGTGACAGCATCTGGTCTAGCATGATTTTTTCATATATTTTACTCAATGCTGGTAGCACAGATATAGGTCTATAATTAGAGGGATCACTCTTACTACCCGATTTGAAAATTGGTACTACTTTACTATGTTTCATTAAATCAGGAAACGTACCGCTGTCTAAACATTGATTAAATATGCCTGTTAGGACAGGGGCTATTGTGTCAATGATATCTCCAAGAACCTTAACGGAAATCCCCCATAAGTCTTCAGTTTTCTTTATGTTAAGACTTTTAAATGCCCTCTTAATAGTGACAATAGAAATGGGCTTGAATTCAAAACTTGGAATGTCCTTAGAGAAGTGTTGTTTGAGAAGAGATTCAGCTAAAATAGGTGATGAGGGAAGAGATTTCGTAACCTCTATTGGGATTTCGGTAAAGAAATTTTCTAGTGTCTCAGCAACTTTTAACTTATCTGTAATGGTTTCATTATTAATTTTTAAAGACAATTCATTTTGATCTCGCTGTTTTGTGTTTCCAGTTTCTTTGTTGATTACCTGCCACACAGCTTTTATTTTATTGTTAGACATACTAATTTTGTTACTTATTAATTTAGATTTAGCTTGAGCGCAGACTCTTTTGAATATCTTAGAATAATTTCTGACATAATTATGAAGGGCATAATTATATATAATGTTGAATAGAACCAATATTCCATTTGGTTTTGTCTTTAGCAAGTATCAATTTATTCAACATTAATTTAGTGTTTCTCCGTGTCTAATATGGCCTACTACCGAAAACGAAAAATCTTCATCGATGTCGCGATACCTACGGCCCGAACGTTTTGTCTTTAGCAAGTATCAATTTATTCAACATTAATTTAGTGTTTCTCCGTGTCTAATGTGGCCTACTACCGAAAACGAAAAATCTTCATCGATGTCGCGATACCTACGGCCCGAACGTTTTGACGTAGAACCTTCCATGGCTGGCTGGGACTTGAAGTGGGCTCACTGGAAGTATTCGTTCGAGAACTTTATCGCGCTAGAAGCTTCCTCGGCAGGCGATTCCCTTAAGTATAAATTTCTTGTCAACCATATATCGTCATCGATATTTAACCATATCCGCGCCTGCGCTACGTACGATGATGCTATTACTACTCTAATCACCGCCTACGAAAAGAGGCAAAATATTGTTCTTGGTCGCTACCGCTTGAATACCAGAAAACAACAGTCTGGCGAATCGTTGGCGGAGTACTCGAGAGATCTTAATATAATCGCTCGTGACTGCCTCTTTAAGGATGTGACTGCCAATGAACACCAAATTGAAACAGTGCGCGACGTATTTATTGCCGGAATATCGTCAAAAAAAAATAAAGAAAGACTTTTAGAGAAATCCACTAAGACTCTCGATGAAACCTTGAACTTGGCTATAGCTTTAGAAACTGCTAAAAATACCTCTCAACTATTAACAGCGACTTCTCCTTCTATATCATTTGCTCCTGTCAGTGCAGTCACTGAAACTCAAGAAACGTCAATTCGGCAAAATCTAGCAGCCTCCAACACTCAAAACAATTTTCAACATAGCCGTCGATGCTTTTTCTGCGGCGGTAATGTCTATCAAATACTCAAATGTCCTGCTAAAAACGCCGACTGTCAGCTTTGCTCTAAAAAAGGACATTTTGCTAACGTTTGTTACGACATACGTTAGCAAAATGTCCTTTTTCCAAGGCATCGGACAAAGCCAACGCACCACAAACGCTATTAGTACGAACGACGATAACTCTCAATCTGAAGCCCTTGGCTCTCATCTTTCAACTATATCTGCTGCTGCTCCAACAAGCCTGCAAAAAACGACTATCAATATAACTTTAAATAACTTACGCGCGGATGCTCTACTCGATACCGGAAGCTCTCTCAGCTTTATCGATAAGAATCTTGCTCAAACTATAAAACTAAGACACAAGCCTTGCAAACAAGCAATAACTCTAGCATCTCTAAGCAACATTTCATACGTAGAGGGACTATGTTTCGCTAACATTTAAATTGGTGAGCACAAATATCAACGTCGACCTCTACTCATTATTGCTAATCTGTGTGCTGACGTAATTATCGGACATGATATACTGAAAACATACTCGTCGGTGGAACTCCAGTTCGGGGGAGATAAACAACCCCTGAAAATTTGCAATGTAATGGAGGCATCTGTCCCGGCAGCATCAGTTTTTACTAACCTTGCGCCGAATATCAGGCCTATAGCAGCTATCCGCTCGAGAAGGCATTCTCAGGAAGACCAATAATTCATATCTAACGAGATAAAAGAATTACTTAAAGATAAAGTCATTGAACCTTGTGTTTCACCTTGGCGAGCTCAAGTACTCGTTGCCGGAGGGGGCCATCATCAGAAGCGCCTTGTAATCGATTATTCACAAACAATAAACAGATTCACAGAACTAGACGCATATCCCCTCCCGAACATTGACTCTATCATAACGCAAGTAGCTAAATATAATATAAGCGAAATTGACCTCAAAAGCGCCTATCATCAAGTGCCCATTCTCTCTAGAGAAAAAAGATACACCGCCTTCGAAGCATGCGGTAACCTCTATCAATTTACTCGAATACCCTTTCGAGTCATGAATGGTGTAGCGGCGTTTCAGCGAACTCTGCAATATATTATTGATTCTGAAAATCTAAAAGGCACTTATACTTATCTTGATGATGTAACCGTTTGTGGAAAAGATAAGATCACGATAGAAACCTTCATAAATTCATGGAAGCCGCTAAGAAATACAAACTCACTTTGAATACTAGCAAATGCACTTTTGAAACAGACTCGATCAATCTTCTTGGTTACACCATTCATCGTAACATCATCAAACCTGACAAATCTCGTTTGGAACCACTAATGAATCTTCCAATTCCAAACGATACTGCTACTTTGAAAAGATCACTTGGACTATTTGCCCACTACTCAAAGTGGATCTACAACGTTTCTTCTAAAATAAGACCACTGATTGAAGCTACTCTACCGTTAACTGAAGATGCTATCAATTCATTCAATAACCTTAAAACTGATATTTGCGAGACTACCTTGGCTGGAATAGACGATAACGAGACATTTTCCGTTGAAACCGACGCTTCCGACTTCGCAATCGTAGCGACATTGTCACAGAAAGGACGTCCTGTAGCGTTCTTTTCGCGATCTCTTAACAATTCTGAAAAGCGACAACCCACAATTGAAAAGGAGGCAAGTGCAATTGTAAAAGCTTTACGCAAATAGAGGCATTTCCTACTCGGTAGACACTTTCTACTAATTACTGACCAACAGTCAGTTGCGTTTATGTTCAACCAAACGCATTCAAATAAAAAAATGAAAAAATAGAAAGATGGCGTCTAGAATTGTCATGTTTTAGATACGATATTGTTTATCGATCTGGTAAATAAAACTTAGTCGCTGACGCACTCTCGCGAGTGTGTATGCACATAGACACTACGACCTCTCACTCCAGACTCGTCGAGCTCCATCGTTCTCTCTGCCACCCAGGTATCACTCGTATGGTTCACTGGGTCAGATCGAAAAATTTGCCATACTCGATTGAAGAAGTAAAGAAAATTACGGCAGCATGCCCAATCTGTGCCGAAATTAAACCACGTTATGTTGGTCATCAAGGATACCTCATAAAAGCAACTGCACCGTTCGAAAGATTGAACTTAGACTTCAAGGGGGCAATCCCTTCTAACACTCAAAACCGATACATCCTCACGATTATCGATGAATATAGCAGGTTCCCCTTTGCTTATGCCTGTAAAGATATGACCTCCGAAACAGTAATTAGATGCCTGAAAGACCTATTCTCCACGTTCGGCACACAAGCTTACATTCATTCGGACAGAGGGACCTCATTCTTATCTGACGAATTAAGACAATTCTTAACTTCACTAGGTACATCTTGTAGTCGCACAACGCCCTACAATCTATCTAATGGCTTGGTAGAGCGCTTAAATGGTACACTGTGGCGCACAATTCAATTACATCTTAGATCCAATAACGAGGATATTGCAAACTGGGAGAAAGCTATACTACCGGCGCTACACTCCATTAGATCTCTCTTTTGTGTACAGGAACCAATGCGACCCCGCATGAGCCTATGTTCAACCATCCTCGCCGCTCGATAAATGGCCCATCTTTAGCATCATGGCTTCATTCACCTTGGCACCACTGCCAAGGACCTTAAACGATGATTCGTCCGATGAAGAGGAGCGAGTGGCTCTCAAGTGCGCCAGTCTAGGGGGGGGGGGGTGTGAATGATATTGTCATACTCTATGTTTGTCAGTACTGTCTGTTATTTTCTCATGCTATATTTTAATGTTGAATAGAACCAATATTTCATTTGGTTTTGTCTTTAGCAAGTATCAATACGCTAATGTAGGAACTTCATCCTCTTCATCATTGGACGAGTCGTCGTCTAATCGGTCTTTCTTGTGCAAGGTTTGGGGTTTTGTTATAAGTTTTGACGTTGAGCGAGCACTGTGAGCTAGGCATGCGCGTTATTTCACGTCACTATTTACAATAACTGGTTACGGGGCATGTAGCCGAATAACTAGTTTCGAGTCAAACGATTAACTAGTGATTTTCGAAATGATTTTTGACGTGATTTTGTAAATGAGTTACATTTCAATCCAGTTACCAAATGAAAAGAGAGAAACGAAACGAAACGAAAGTTACGTTGCGAGCGCATGTTGTTTCTTTCGCGCGTATTAGGTAACTGCTCTGTGCGTACTGGCTGAATCCAAACAGTCATGGCCTGAATAAAGTATGAAGAGAAGTTCATTTGTGTTGTTTATGATGTAAAATAACTGCATAGCTACAAAAACTTATTCGTCCCAACAAGTTAAAGTGTAACGTATTACACAGGTTATCATTTAATATTTTCGTTTCGTAAATAACTGTAACACTTCGGTAGAATCACCATGTTGAATCACTTAATACGAATAGATCAACAAAATTTGAAAAAAAAAACTAGTTACTAAAATCACGCGTTTTCAAAACATGTGACGACTTCGAAGTCACTAGTTATGTTACGTTTATTGCCACCCACGCCTAAAGTGTGAACGCGTTCACGAATGTACATACCTAATTATTGTTGACAGCTCTTAGCTGTTATAATCGTGATATTTTTAAATATATATCGGAACGCAAATTATTGATACCAGCGCTGTGAGCGATTATTGCTTAATTCGGAACTTTTTTAAAGTCTGTGACAACTTTTGACATTTACAGCTGAGCAGAAATCAGTGTTGCCATCCATACGAGGTTTCTCGTACATGTACGAGATTTAGTGGTCCTGGTACGAGGTACGAGCTTACATCCATCCTCGTACGATTTTGTACGAGATTCGTTGATACAAGTCATATTTTGGAACGCGCCTCTGACTTTACGAAATGAATTAATGGTGTGTACGTACGAAAGGTTTCATTTCATTCATTTTACTTGTATTGTTTCTTTAAGATGTTAAGTTAACGTAGAAAAATTTGTCTATGTTAATTCCACTCTACTCCACGTCCACTATAGTAGGTACAGTTCGGATACTACATACAGTATCCAATGCAAAATTCCGGTTGTATGACCTGCCACCTGCGACCATCTGGACACTTTTTGACGAAACTGCTTTGTAGAGTGTTTGGTTATGAGATAGTTGACAAGAAAATCAATAGATTTTAAGCAATTTATTAAATAAATGTTATGTACGAGGTTGTGTTGACAAAATACGAGATTTCAGACCATATCTGTACGAGGACACGCCTTCGGCGTCTGGCAACACTGGCAGAAATGTAAATAAAGAGTTAATCATTTATTCTAATTGAAATTATTTAATTGACTGTAAAATAGCATTGAACCGGAATAAAAATCGAAAGCATTACTAAATTTTGTATTCCTTATCATGGTAGAATAAATAAACTTATTACTGTGTAAGTATTTCATTTTATAAATTCAGTTCTTGTATCGTAATTTTATTTACCTAAGGTAAAGAGGCAATGGATTCATCTAAAAGACATGCAACTGCTGCTCAAGTGACGGCATTGATGGATTTCATGCAAGAACATTGCGATGTCGCCAAGGGTCTTCTTAATTCAGGGCTTGAAAGGGAAGACTTGGAGGCACAGTGGCAAGATCTTACAACCACACTTAACTCCATGGGTGGAGCTGTTAAATCTGTTGATAAATGGAAGCAGGTACTTAAACAATCATTAGTATAATAGAGGATACAGGAATAAAAAGCACAACAGGAACAGCTTAAAATAAAATCAAAAAAATTTTGGTTTTCAGACTTGGCGTGATCTCAAATCAAATACTAAGAAAAGAGCTCTGAAACAGCAGCAGTCACTGTGTGACACTAGTGGAGGATTGAGTTCAGAAGGGAGTGGAGACACCTCACAGAATATGGACAGTGAAAATTATGTTCCACCTCAGAAAAGATTTGGTAACTACAGACATTCTGTAGGATGTATACTGTGTAACAGACATGCATGTTTTGGGCATTATTTGTTTCAGAGTCTTGCTCGCTTTATAATTATTTTTTAATTTTTTATACACAGAAGAAATAAACACTAAAAGGAAACTGGCCAATCATTCCAAAATATGTATGCAACTAAATATGCAACAAATTCCAATCCTTATATAAAAGAAGTGTACTAATAAATATTTTTGGTGCAACATTTTTCAGCATCTTTTGATGAAGAAATTATTAAAATAGAAAGAGACAAATTAGAATTTGAAAAAGAGTACAAGATACAGAAAATTGAAGTATTATCCAGGTACAAATATTTTTATTAAATTAAATATGCATGGTTTAAAAAAAATCTGTACATAATGGTTTGTTTTGTTTCAGAATAGCATCAGCTTTAGAGGAATTAGCTAAGAAACAATAAAGACTTATAGATTAATATGAAATGTTTCATTGATAAATCTATCATGAATGTTTAAACCTCAGATAGACTGCACGGAACACCAAGAGTGTGGCCAACAAATCAAATACAAATTCAAAGTCAAATTATTTATTTCAAATAGGCACATGAAAGGCATTTTTGAATGTCAAAATTTACAAAAAATATAGAATTGATTTTAGTTATCCCTTCCAAAAGGTAGTTTCGTATGGAGAAGAATGGGAAAGAAACTCCACCATTAACCTTTTAAAATGTTTTACAAAGTTTTGTGTAGGTAGGTACAATCAACAAATTTGAATTATGACCCACCCATATAAGCTTATTTTATTACAGTTATTTAAATACAATTAGGTCGATATTCGCGTAAACATACATTTCGATGGTAACGACATTGTTATCTGCCATTTAATTACACAGAGAATTATCTGTGCAGTTTTCAACTTTGTTAAAAGCTTTTACAATTATATGTGAAGACGGTGCACCTAGAATAAAATTACTATACCAAAATAGGTAAAAAATGAATTAAGAATGAAGCAATGACAGATAAATTAATTATGTGATGGGTACATGATGCTCACATATTTACAAACATTGTAAAAGTATATGTTTTCCTAAAATGAATAAATAAAGTAATAGGTCAGTGTGTGTGATAATGATAAAGTAATCACAGAATTTAAATTCAACATTGATTTATTATTTGTATCAAATAATAAATTGTGTAAAATTAAAATAGCAACCAGTTTGATTTCGTCTAGACTCTAGATTGTCCTATGGAGCTGGACCAGCATGTTTCCAATCATTCTTATCTTAGATATAATTCAAAAGCGAATACAATCTAGAGTCAGTAGGTACGGCACAAAGCGCCGCATCGTTAGTACGTCACGGGCTCTTACGGATAGCCTGTAGGTCCCGGGACAAAATGTCGCAAAACTGACGTGACGATCTCTTCCCATTTTATATTTAAAATTATATTTGGCAAAAAAATTACCTACGTTTATAATCATATGTATATAGCCTTACATTAGGATATTGTTCATCATCTGAAAACAGTTAAATTATATAAACTAACCTGAATCAGTATATAATGTGTTTTAAACCCGACAGAAGAAATCTTGACAACCAAGGCATTCACATAATCGTCTGTTTACTGGCCATGATATGGAGCGAGAGGGCATGGGCAGCCGTCACCTCCTGCGAAGCAGTAATACTCGCGAAGGGGGAGGCGGGGCGGGTGAGGAGAAGGCAAATTTCGCGCTCTCACGCCCCTAGCCGCCGCAGGAGACGCTCTAGGCGTCGTGAATCCCAGACGGATTTCCGGCCACCGTAGGCGCGGGCTTGCGGACGGTGAGCAATGGGTAGCTCGCCGTCCGATAAGGACCCGGCCCGGGGCGACGGCGCGTTGTGTTCCATGCGCACCTCAAAGAGATGTCAGCATAAGAGAGGGCTCAGTGGCATACATTAAAATCGAAGACGTAACAGCATCTTGCCGGGGTCGCGGGAAAGTCCGAAAGGCTTACCGAGGCCCCTGGCAACATAGGCAACGGAAGGAACGGGTGGGTCTTAGTCAGTAAGAGTCAGACACAAACCTTTCCGCTCCGCCCAGAGCGGGAGAAGATATTTGATAATTTCTCAGCCAAAAAAAAGGGGACAGCCCAAAAGTGAGGGGTACACTTTTTTTTTGAAAACGCTCAATAAGTCACTAAAATCATATATCTGGGCAGTAGTTTCGACACTTTCGACATAGATAGCGTTCGCTTTACGACCGCATGTTCGCACAGCCCTAATGGGGTCCCTAGACAGTCAAAATTGCTTGAATAGCACGAAAAAATCACAGTCTTGTCAAGCAATTTTCAAATCGATCGTCTTCAAACGGTTGATTAGGACTTTGCGACCAATTTCGATTTCGGTCTTTTATTTTGAGACTGCAGGCTCCGAAACCGATAGCAAGGTAGCCCGCATAATTCAAAATTTGAATTTCGCGGGCTACCTTAGCGCATCCCTTTTAATAAAAAATATTTGGTAGGTACTGCTGTCTTGTAGCAATAGATGGCGCTTAAGCGATCTTCAATGAAAATACGTACCTAAGCTAATGGCGCCGATTCCCTTGTTCACAAACAAAACTAAACTTAAGTTCAGTGCATCTTTTTCTTTCTATTTCATTAACCCTTAATCGGGCCGAACAAAAAAAATAACTTTTCATGGTTTAAGTGTAAGTTCTTGTATCATGTTAGATAGCAGTGTACATAAAAAACAATATAAATTACTGAAACTGAAAAAAGAAGGTTTTTTTTCGTGTGGGAAATTATTTCCCTTTGCCCGTATAAGGATAACCCCAGTGGGGAATTATTTCCCTTTGCCCGATTACGTCTATAAATTTTAATAGACTAGTAACTTACCCTGACTTTACTTTAGAATTTATGTTCCTCAATCCTCAAATAAATGTGCACTGAGTTGTTTACTTTGAAGTGAGGTGGAGGAGGATCAGTGTGTGAACGAGGGATTCAATAAAAATAAAAACAATGTGATTAAAATTTACTCAGCCAAGTGAAATAGTTTAAAACATTCTTGCGGGCATAAGGAGACCTTGCATGTACAGCACAAGATGTTGGTGCGTTTTTCTTTAATTTTTGTGCTGCAATATCGGCACCTTTTGTAGGTAGCCCCTTTTTCGGGCAGATGCACACCGACATTTTGGAGCCGAATTTCATTCGGAACTCCAAAATTCCCCCCTTTCTTATTTTTAAAAATAATTGTACCCCTTTTCGTCTCCGTGTAATTATTTATTAACCCTCGCGCCAGCCGTAGCCTAAAGTCCTTATGTGAATCGCTCGTAATTCTATGGATAGTTGTGTATGTAATATAAGAATTTATTATGGCAGCATCAAACAAGAAAAAAAATAATCTCATCCAAAATTTTCTACTTTTTCTGTTAATGGGATATGATGATCTAAAATGATCGAAACGATCGACACCTCCCATAGCTTGCGTATAATCAGCTATTGCTTTTGGACACAAGACGTCTGCTTTGGTGCCATCTTTTTGTGTTCTTTTTATAAAAACAACATCCTTTGGATCGTGTGCTGTGGTGAGCACGGATACATCTCGGGTATCCACCCATTTTATTGCTGATACCGGTGATGCAGTTACTGCTGCGAATTCATGTTTCCCTAAACGCATATTTCTTGGCTGAGTCTTCTTGATTATATCTGGTAGTCCCTTCCGGTTGCTACGTACTGTTCCCACAGCATACACATGTTTCATGTATAAATCATCCAGTAAGTTTACTCCAGTAAAAAAATTGTCAAATGCCAATAACGTGTTCATTGGCAAGTTTTGGCTAAATTTCCAAACAACATTGTAACCTAAACCTTCATGTTCCATGTTATCTCCCTTTCCAGTATACACCTCAAATTCATACAGATACCCAGTTTTAGCGTCGCATCTAGCCCACACCTTGAATCCGCGCTTAATAGGCTTCTTCGGCATATACTGTTTTAAAGTAGATCGCCCCTTAAATTTCACCATACATTCGTCTATGGACTGAATACTGGAGTTAGCTGTTTGCTTCTGAAAAATTTCATTGAGTTCATTTATAAATGGTCGTAACTTGTATAGTTTGTCATAATTCGGAGAGTTTCTTGATGGTTCCAGAGAATTGTCATTTAAATGTAAGTTTTCGGTGATTTTCTTAAATCTTTTTAGCGTAAATACTTTTGATATCTCGGAGTTATTATAGAAGGGATCTGTCGACCAGTAATATTCCATATTAGGTAATGGGTTAAGTCCCATCATAATTAATACACCTAAATAAGCACTCATATCGGTATCTGTTACGTCAGACCAGTTTCTGCTCGATTTTTGGTGTGCATATTTATTTGTCTGTTCTGCAATTTTGGCTAAAAGATATCTCGGAAAGAAGTTGTTAAATACTTGGACAGGTTGTGTTTTGTGAGTATAGATTGACTGGGGTATAATTTTATTGGTAAAGTTTGGAATGTTATGAATCTGATCTTCAATTTTCCATTCACGAGGATTATTATTGAGTCTTTCTATTCTATCTATTCTTATAGTTGGTCTTGCAGGGATGGGTTGATCGTTAACCGGTCCTGTTGGTTCGTGCGATAGAAGCAAAGGTGGTGTAGAAAGCGGCAGCACAAAAACTGAACTTGTTGGCGTAGTTGGTGAAAGCAACGATGGCGTATTATGTGGTGGTGAAGAAGCAGAAGTATTTTGCCTGGATGTTGGTTCGTTCGATAAAAGCAAAGATGGTGTAGTAAGCGGCGGCTCAAAAACTGAACTTGTTGGCACAGTTGATGAAATCAATGTTGGCGTAGAATGTGGTGGTGAAGAAGCAAAAGTACTTTGCCTGGATGTTGAAGGTCCTTGTAAAATTTCTACGAGTGAGGAAGTAGGTAGCTCTGTTTTGTTTGTAGTGTCATTTGATACAGGGTCTAAAGTTTGTTTACCAAATATTTCCTCTAAACGCCTCTCGACTAAGTCTTCTGAGTTTGTACGGTAAAATGAATCCGTTGGACTTATCAGGCAACCACCATAAATATCGTCATCATCAGAAGTATCGATGTCTGATAAATCAGAAATATTCTCTAATATATTTTCAAGTGTTTTATCATTAATTCTTCTATTAAAAGACATGATCTAAAACAATTAAAACCAACAATTAAAAACGATAAAACAGGTCAAATACATAATCCTCCTTTTTGGCTTCACCGCAGTCGGGTAATAAACAAAATTACAAAAAAATAAAAAAAAGTCGACAGAAATAAATCCCTACATTTTATATATATTGACGCAATATGGAGTTCAGGAACGGGCAATCGCAACTATTTTCCCACTTGCAAGACAATATTTCAAATGAATATAATCCACACAAATATAACATTTTTGTATTGAATATCATAACAACGTAACACAGAATATAATATAATAGTCAATAACGGATCAAATATCTACTTACCAGAATCTTTCTTGAAGAAACTTAACAGAATTATGTCTCCACTACATGAAAAACGAGCAATTTTTTCAAAAGTGACCTTAATTTGATTCTGACGTTGACATTTGACATTTGAAAGAGTGGGGTTGTCAATAAAATAAATCAGTAACGAATCAAGAATATATCTAAGAAAAAAATAGACTGGGGAGTTGCCATTTTAAAAATATACGACTGTTTATGACTCGGCTGTCGGGGTGGGAAAATACTTCCCTGTGCCCGATTAAGGGTTAAGAAAAGGACAGAAGATAAATTTTAGTTTAGTCCTGTCAAATTAATGAGCGCCTGTCACTACTCCATACAAGTTTAGACGTGATTAAAAACGTGCCTACTAAAATTACGTGAATTTACGTCAAGCGCTGATTAATTTGACAGGACTGAACTAAAAGTTATATTCTGTCCTTTTCTTAACGAAATAAAAAGAAAAAGATGCACTGAACTTAAATTTGGTTTAGTTTGTGAACAAGGGAATCGGCACCATTATGGATTGTATTTTAGTCAGCGATAAGGCAAGGGCTCGAAATAACATAGGTACTCATAATTTAACAATAAATTCGAAATGAAAGCTAAACTAATACTTACGGTCACCCATTTCTAGTACCTACCAATGATTTTTGGGCCTTATTTATTGGGCCTCAAACGCGCCCGTCTTTGCGCTTGCTTATAAACACAGACCACTTTGAAAATGAAATAAGGTACCCCAATCGAAGCCTTCATGCATTTATTGACAAGAATCCCGAGTCGATACCTATGTATATTGAATCATGAGTACCTATTTTATTATCGATATGTAGGTATCTATCTACCTACTCACCTATTTTTTTTCTGCGTAGGAATAATATTTTCATGTATTGCCGATGTTAGCTGTGTGATTAATCACGCATTCACGCCTCATCCGCATCTGTCGAGTTGCGAACTTTCTGCTTGTTTGTGGGATTTGTCGACATTTTGAGTCGGGACCCTAACTTGAGAAAGTTTATTTCGTAAATAACTCATTGATATAAACGATGAGTAAGTAGGTGTTATTAGTCTGCGTGTTTGTAACGCCCCCGCGCTCCGAAGAACTTTGAATAAAAACAAAAATGTTGAAGTTCCTTCATCACATAACATTAGGTACGCCTGTATTCCCCGGAGGGTTAGGCTGAGATGCACCAGCAGGCTTGGCACGAGCACCGTTTTGTCGACGGAAGAGTAGACAAAAACGACGTTCCGTGTACGACCGCAGCAAAGTAGAAAGAGTCGAAGTCGTTTTTACAAAATTCACTGTTTTACATAATTCGACGCAGAATTCTTTGTTTTGTCATAGGATTTTGATTCTGTTTGATTCCCATTTTTTTATAAAGACAACTACAACAATTTTCGTCAGTGTCGAAGTACCGTATTTTGGAACAAAACATATTACAGTAATATTGGCCTTAACCATTTCCTATTTTCTTGGAAATGGTTAACTAAATGAAATAAATAAAATAGGAGAAGATAGCTTTGTTCTTCTCTTAATTATCAAAGCGTTGCGTTCAATACGCTTTACTGCAAAGTCATGATTTTGTAGATAACCGTATGTTGTACGTTGTACTTTGTGGCCGTCGAATAAAAAGTTTTCTACTGTTTTGTATGGCGATTACAAAATCAAATTGTCTTCACTACCATAAATAACTGTCATTGTGATTTTGACAGTTTGGGATAGAAAACTTTCTTCTGAAATAGTCTACATAAAAAAGGACCTAGACAAAGATCGTTAGAAACGAAAGACAAAATGACAGATTGTAGAAGGATTTCTACGGTGCGATGTCAAAAATGAAGAAACCAAATGTCAATTCTTCGTAGAAATAGAATGCGTCATGCTAAGCCTGCTGTAGTAGGTACACATTTCACATACATCCATATTTACCACAGTTTTTTTTTCATTTCTTTACGTTTCTGGGAAATATAATAAAAAATACCTACCTACCTTAATGTAGGTACTGTTGGATACGGGACACGGGGATACGAGTAAAACTAGGACGGGCTGTGAACGCACTGACGCTTTATTTTGTGACACGCGTGCGCGAGCCCGATCCGGGGGGCGCGGGGCGCTGCGCGGCGTCGTCTGCGCAGGCAGCCTACGTGGCCGCGCATCGCTACACACATACATCCTGCTAGTACACAACATCTCCCAACCTTATTTCTAAAGATATAATACAAGATACAATAGCATAGCATAGTAGCAGGATTAAAAACATAATAATAATACTAAAATACTTAAAGGTCCTTACAACAACATACAAGTACAAAATTATGACATCCACTGGTCACTTGCCTAACGCAAGGCTTCTATAGTCCACCTTTGGAAGCTGGCGCAACATCCTTCCGTGACGGGCGGGCGGCACAAGCGCGGGCGGTGAGGTCGGCGCCGCTGGTGGCGTATTTACACCCTGTCCGCCCTCCTCCGCTGCGTCAGCTTGAGACGCGGGTTGGGGGCTCAGTGGTGCCGCTGATGATATGTCCTCGTCACCATCATCCTCTAATTCGCCAGTATTCCAACTTTGTTGTACATTGCCGTTCCCCTTAAATAACACAATCTGGTTTTTGTGTTTTTTTATTACACTCCCTGTTAAATGATCGGAAATTAAATACACAACTCTACCACTCCTGTCTATTACTGTGCCTCTGCACCATGTGAACTTTTCTTTATTGTTAAATTTTTTGTATAAAACTTCGTCCCCGTTTTTAAAAAATTGTTTATTTTTACCGCCATAGAATTTACTCTGCAAACACTGTTTAGATTTCACTGTGCTGTCCAGTGACGCGTTGGAAGGCGACGACAGCGGTTTTGGCGACAATAGATCCAACCTTGATCTTAGCTTGTGACCAAAAACTAATTGAGCCGGAGAGAACCCTGTCACTGAATGTACTGAATTCCTGTAATCAAAAAGATATTTTAACAGTTTGACCCTAGTGTCTTTTTGGCTGTTAGTCGATAAAATACAGGATTTAATACCTTTTTTTGCGATCTTTACGTAACTTTCGGCCTGACCATTGCTCGCAGGATTATAGGGCGGTGACGTCACGTGCTCAATGCCGTTAATTGTACAAAACGTTTTAAAATCTTGTGACGTGAAAGCCGTGCCGTTATCGCTTACAATTGTATTTGGTAACCCGAACCTTGATACAAACTCGTATAGTTTTTCTACTGCAGCTGATGAGGTCGTTGAACCACACATATCGTAAACTTCCACCCATTTCGTATATGCATCTACTACAATTAAATAATGTCTATTATCTAACGGACCCAAGAAATCTATATGCAACCGGTAGAATGGGTGAGGTGGGTATTGCCAGGGGGCAAGCGGGGCGCGCGGAGGGGTAGGTCGTAAATGTATGCAAACACTACAAGAGTTGATCATAGTTTCTATTTCTTTATCAATACCCGGAAACCAAAAACGGGAACGAGCTTCGGCCTTTGTTTTTACAATTCCCAGGTGGGAAGTATGAAGTTCGTTTAATATTTTCATTTTTAGCCTTTCTGGTAAAACCAATTTATGGCCTCTCATAACACAGCCGTCTTCATACGATAATTGATTCCTGCATGCGTGGAACGGTTTTAAAATCTCATCAGAAACGCTTCTAGGCCAACCCTTAAAAATAAAATCAATCACGTTCATTAAATTAACATCTCGGGTAGTTTCCTTGCGTAATTCGTCCCGCGTAACTGGCATATGTCCGTCTATTACGAAGTGAACATATGACGCGCGATCAATCGGGGCGGCCGCAGCGGCAGCGTGCTGAGCGCTGTCCCCCCGTTCGCAGTCCGCGGCGGTCATTGACCGCGACCGCTTATCGTTGTCGGGAAGACTTGCACGGGATAAATAATCCGCGCTGTTATTTTCGCTACGAACGTATTCGATTTTATAATTATATGCGCTGAGGAACAACGCGTATCGTTGTAATCTGTTTGCCGAAACCTCCGGTATACCTTTGTGCGGGCCAAAAATTGAAATTAAAGGCTTGTGATCGGTGCGAAGGATGAACGGGTCTGACTTACCGTACAAGTACTGATGGAATCTTCGAACTCCAAAAATAATAGCAGTTGCCTCTTTCTGAATTTGAGAATAACGTTTTTCAGCTGTGTTTAGAGTGCGGGACGCAAATGAAATAGGACGCTCGCATCCATCTTTAAATTATAAATCGCACCTAACCCATTAGGTGAAGCGTCCACTGTGAGGATTAACTTTGCATTTGCGTCGAAATGCGCTAACACCTGATCCGACGTTAAATGTTTTTTTATTTCGACGAACGCTCTCTGATGTTCGTCGGCCCAGTGCCATTTAACACCCTTCCTTAGAAGATCGTATAAGGGACTTAGAATTTCGGACGCCTTAGGTACGAAATTACGGTAGTAATTTACTAATCCTAAAAATGATTGCAGTTTGCCTATATCTGTGGGCACGGGGGATTTCTCAATTGCTATTACTTTATCTGATGATTTTTTTAACCCGTCTTTGTTAATTACATACCCTAAGTAATTGATTTCATTCTTAAAAAATTCGCACTTTTCTTTTTGCAAGGTAAGTCCCGCATCTTGCAACCTCTGTAACACTGCCGTCAACCGTTGTAAATGTAAACCCGGTCCATTGGCTGTGATAAGGACATCGTCTAAAAGACACAACACACCGTCCATACCAGACAATACGTTTTCCATTGCGCGCTGAAAAATAGACGGTGCGCTGGTTAACCCAAAAACCATACGTGTATACTGAAACAATCCGCGGTGAGTATTTATGCATGTAATCTTTTGTGAGTCTTCGTCTAAAACAAATTGATTATAGGCCATGGACAGGTCTAACTTTGAGAACTGTTGACCTCCGTGCAATTTTGAAAACAGCTCGTGGACTGTAGGCAACGGGTATTGTTCTACAACTAATTGTTTATTTATGGTTACAGAATAGTCTGCACACAGCCTAACACTTCCATTCCGTTTTAATACTGGCACTACAGGTGATGCATACTCTGAGTGATCAACCTGTTTAAGTATCCCTAAGTTTACAAGGCGGACTATCTCTTTATCTACCTTGTCTCGCAATGCAAAAGCGGTGGGACGCGCTTTGAAAAATATTGGCACTGCATCATCTTTTAAACGTAATTTGACCTCGAATTTGTTGAATTTACCTAATTTTTCTGAAAATACGTCTCTGAATCTATTATGCAAGTCATCGATTGTTTTTACTTCATTTTTTATGAAATTACAGGGTGCTATTTTTAACTTAAATAAGGATAAGAAATCCCTTCCGAGCAATGGCGGGCCTTCGTTGCGTACCACGTAAGCATCTAGTGTGTGTGTGCTGAGCCTATATGTGACCGATAGGCGAACTATACCGAGGCACATAATACTACTGCCCGTGTAGGTAAATAGCCTTTTCTTAGGTGATAACAAGGGCAACCTGCTAAAACATTTTGTGTATAAACTCTCGGAAATTACCGTTACTGCAGATCCACTATCAATCTCAAATTTGATTTGTGAGCCGTTTATGGACACGATTTCTGTCATGGGTTCTCCCCGCTCTGAAGTGATGTTACAACATAAAAACTCACCATCGTCGTCCTTCTCACTCACGTCACCAGTCACAACACTCTTTACTTTGCACATTCTACGTAAGTGGCCCTTTGTATTACACTTCCTACAAGAAAAGTTCGCGAATCGGCACTGAGATGATGCATGGTTCTTGCGTCCGCACACGGAACACTTCTCCATTACCGGTTCCTTATCAGAACCCGCACTCTTGCCCTGCACCTTGAACACTGAATGTTCTTGCTGTGTGATCGACGCCGTCGTGGAAGCGCCGGCGGCGGCGCCTGCCCGCGCGCACCGGACGCTCTGCGCCAACTCCACTGCCTTGGCCAGGGTCAAGGTATCTGTGTCCTTTGTGAACAGTTTGTCCCTCTCGGGACCTGCCAACATGCCCATCACGAAACGGTCTCGTAATGCCTCTTCTACGTTGGCGAACTTGCAATGTTTCGTGAGGCCACGCAGTCTTGCCGCCCACTGCGCATGCGTCTCACCCGTTTGTTGCGTTGCCGCGTAAAATGCGTACCGCTCCCCGAATCCACACTTTGTTGGGGAAAAGTGAGTATCGAGAAGCTTATAAATGTCTTCTACTGGCACCTCCTCCAGTTGTTTTGGCAAAGCCAAGTCGGCTGCGAGCTGGTAGGTGCCGTCCGCGAGTGCGCTCAGTAGAATTGCTCGCCGTCTTGAACCCGTTGCGTCGTTTTTTTCGGAAATATCGTTTGCCACGAACCATTGCCGCAGGCGACTTTTGTACGCCTGCCATTCGTGCACTGTGTGGTCGAAATTACTTAATATACCGAAACTAAACTGAGCCATCGTGATATAGCGTGGGTCGCTCTCGTCGCCACTGTTGGATACGGGACACGGGGATACGAGTAAAACTAGGACGGGCTGTGAACGCACTGACGCTTTATTTTGTGACACGCGTGCGCGAGCCCGATCCGGGGGGCGCGGGGCGCTGCGCGGCGTCGTCTGCGCAGGCAGCCTACGTGGCCGCGCATCGCTACACACATACATCCTGCTAGTACACAACAGGTACAAAGTTTAGTACGTAGGTACACGCTTAATAAAGAAGTAAAAAGAGTGCCTACCTAAAGGCTCCTACATACTGGCGCGACTTGTCGCGCGACGCGACGCGACACAAAGACACCGCGTGTAGCGCTACAAGCGGTGCCTTTGTGTCGCGACGCGTCGCGCGACAAGTCGCGCCAGTATGTAGGAGCCTTTAATCCTACGTTAAAGGCTTTTGCAGACTGGGGCGATATCGCGAGCGCGACGGTCATATTGCTGCCTGTCGCGCCCGCGATATTGAATGTGATAGTTGAATAATTTAGCTAGAGTTACGCATTCTATTACATGGGACTTCCCCTTACTACGTGGGATTTAAACATAACTGGCGAAATGGGTAGGGTAGGCATAAGTGTATAATAAACCCTATGCCTACTTATTATGTAGGTCCTTATAAACCTCTGCCTACCGTTGCGCAGAATACAGGCGTAACGGTATGCGTCCTAATTGTGGTCGATAAGTTTCTCTATCAATTTTAAATATAATTAAGATAATCGACACACAGCCATTTGTAATACCTGAAACCTGTGGTCTAGCATGGATATTTTTTTATCTATGTAACTTCTACTAAGTATCTACAGATTCTTGATAAGTACTCTGTGTGTCTACCTACATTTCAATATTACATACATACACTCACGCCTTCTTCCCATGGGGTTAAGCAACAACAATAGAACACCACCTGCTACGCTCCTTGCAAACTCCTTTTGGTTCGTTTACGTTCATAGACGGGTCATACACGCACGCCGGTTTCGAATACTATGCACCTGACCTTTTTGAAGAACATCACCAATGAGGTCACTATGTGTCTTTCTGGGGTGTGGGGACACCCAAACGCCAGGAGGGGTCCTGGCGTTTCCACTCACATCTGCCTTGTAAATACTTTTTGTTAGTCGTCTTTCATTCATCCTCTCAACATGACCAAACCATCTAAGTACTTATACTCTTTTAAATTTGTGTCACTACATCTTCTTTTACAGCGCACCGTCATTAAAAACCCATAAAGTACCAAGTTAGTTAATGAAGATATCAATGGACTTGGCCTGGCCAACGTCAGTCGTTTTGCACAATTAATTGCCAATTACGGCACTCGATGCAACGTGGTTCAACAGATAATATTTTTCTTGGGAGTAATAAAATAAGCAAATCGAATCCGGAATCAACGATAAGTATCTGTTATTATGTTTTACTATATTCTTCCTTATTTTATAGATGGGTAACCGGCATTAGGTAAGGCTCGTGCAGACTAGCGCGATATCGCCCCAGTCTACACGAGCCTTTAGATACATTTCTGCGATGTAGGTAGATACATCCAGTCAGCAGGATTATACCTACTTTAGTTTTTTTAATCATAACAGAAGACCGGACACAATGGTTTAGCAAATAATGGGTAGGTACATTGAAAGCACTGTTCGGATCATTTTGTCTCAATTTAGATGTTTTGTTAATATAATGCTGCGGGACCACAGCCCGTTAACAGACAGGCCGCGCTAGACGTTGCCACGCCTGTCGAGGTCTGTAGCGGCCCGTGCTGAGCATTCTTACGGCGAGTGTCGGCCTGGTGTGGCCTGTTGGCCGCTATTCCAATATGTCGAGTAATACAGAACGCACAGCTGAGTGTGCAGCCGCTGTGGTTTTAATCAGTGGTCATAATTTGACAAATAAAGCTAAAACGCGCCCGTGCAGGCCGAGACAAGCGCCCTTGCGCCCCGTCCGCCGCGCCTTTTAATTTACCGACTCCCGACGGATCGGATGGGCGACGACAGACCACCGGAGCCGGAGGCCTCATCAGGCGCGTCGCTCGGCCTGGCTTGGCGCGATGGCCGGTGAGAAAGTCAGAAAGCGGGCCGTGGGACCGCAGGCTTAGTGTTGATAAAATTTCGTAGCTGACTGTACGTATCAACATCTTCCGAGTTCCTTATTTTAGCTCTAGATATCTACTAGTCACTGCCCCTCGGTAAATTAATAACTACCTATAATTTTTAGGGGAAGGTAATAATACTACTACTATTAGTTTACCAACAATAAGAGAGTGGGCAGCAGTGAGCCAGTAACTTCGTGTTTGCATGTTTTTGCAGTGTAGGTAAATAGGTATTTGATTGTATTTTTTATTGTGAGTCGGGAAGACCGGGGCTGGTTTACCAGTTTTTAACATTTTACCTTATAACTGCAAAACTAAATTCGATATAAATATAGCTTTATATATTTTTTTAAACAATTCCAAATAGAGAATTTTATTGATTATTAATGCAGCTTATTTCAAGTTTCTTACTAAGTACGAAGATGATTTTTTTATTTTTTTTTTAAACAAGTCAAGTTAGTCAACCATCCCCGACAGCGGGGTTGGTTGGCTCACGATACGGGGCAGGTTGATCATTAAAAAAAACCGTTGAATATGACTGATAAATAATACAAAACTTCACTTAACAACATTTTTAGTTTTCAGTTACAAAATAATTATTTATAATAGGTACGAGTATTTACGTAACAAAAACTAATCTGCTCACCGTTCCTGTACCTATCTAGTAATTACCTGCAATTTCAACACTCAAATTTCATGCAATTAGTACTTATACCTATACAAGTAACCGCTTGGCAGGTCACAACTAGCGCAAACTGCGTGCTTAGCCAGACGTTATGTCATGTCATTGATGTGGCCTGCGGATGGGTATGCAACTATGAACTATGCATAGTGCGGGGGCTTCGTATGCCAAAACGTGGTTAACTAACTCCTTGGAAAACGGAAATGTTAACTTTTGTTCAGGAGTTCGGGTAGATAGTTACCTGCATTTTAGTGTCAGGGATTCAGAATAATTTTTTAGCAAATACCTCATTTAGGCCCTGTGTATTTGTAGTGTTTATAGATAATTGTAGATGAATGTTAACACGAGCAGTTACGAATTTAAGTAGGACGGTATCAACATTAAAACGCACATAAAAGTAGTGTAGTCATTACCCACAATTAAAGTAGCTTACCCTACCTGGGTAGGTAAGGTATGCGCCCGCTTTTATGATCCTGGGGCTTAGGTATCTCGTTAGGTCCCTATTCCTATTCAGGTCACCTTCCTATTAAACAAATCAAGCACTAATTTCGGTGTATAGCCTCACATCTAGGAATCTAGACCATGGAGCTTAGCAGTCCTGCACCCTAACTGTGTAACATACTATCAATCACAGTTTGAATGATTTTGAAGTATATTGCTAATCCATTGCTTCATATGTTCGAAAAATTTGTCTGCTCCACAACGTTAATAACGCAATGAATGTTGTTGAACTGTCAAAACGAAACTCATTGCTACTGAAAGTGTGTTACATAATTACTCCTCTGTTTGCCTATACTTAGCTATTTCGATAGATGGCCATCTTACATTTCTAGGGTTCCGTAGTCAACAAGGAACCATTCTAGTTTCCCCGTGTCCGTCTGTTTGTCTGTCTGTCTGTTCCTGCTGTAGCTCTGAGACACTTAGTACTAGAAAGCTGTAATTTGGCATGGGTATACCTATTAAGGCGCTGACAAGACCCAATTGACCAAAATAGGCTTCTCTTAAGAAAGAAAATGCCAAATCTGTATAGTTTGTGGTAGCGGAAAAAATATATGTTAATTTTGAACATATTTCCCAGAACTTGGTTGTCACCAAAACACGTTTTGAAAAAAAAATCTCGATACAAACTAACCTCTTACCTTGGGTTCTAATCCAAAATATCTGTATTAAATATCAACATACATTACGTATTTAATTAATAACAAGTACGTCTTATTCTAATGCAGAACTTGGTTGTTTTTTATTTTCGATTACTTAACTCAATTCTGAGTAAATAGATAATTACTTCATATTTTGCAATAAATTACAAGCGTTTTGTCGTCGCGCTTCTCTTTCTTTTCTTTGCAATCTGACAGTGACCGCGGTTTAGGTGTTGTCAGCGTCTTAATCCCGCCAAGAAAGTGGTAAAATAAAATCTTGGAAAAAAAAATGTAGGGTACCACCTCCCTTGCACGTAAAGTGGGGATGATATTTTTTTTCTCGTCTATCTCATGACTTGGGGTATCGCTGATAGGCAGTTCAAAAAAACTGTGGGTCTTATTTTTGTTAGCGTCGAGTGTCCCCCCCGCCAGCTAAATGGTTGTTTTTAGATAGGTAAGTGAAGAAAAAATTAATGATAGTAGTACATATAACGAAATTAAAAGGAAAACTATCACAGCAGCGAGAATTGATCGTGACGTAGGTATATCAATGTATGGGAGAGACGTTTGTTTTTTGGATAAATTCATCCCAACTACGAAACCCTTCATTGTGCGACATGCACTTGGCCGGTTTTAATTAAAATAATGTATCTAAGTAGTTTCTTTTTCACAGCATAGTAGAGAATTGGATAAAAAAAGTCCGAAGGCAATATAGATACAGTAGGTAAGGGTTGTGTATTGTTTTATACACTACATTATATATATCTACCTACATTCTAAATTGTTTGACAACCAGAATTGAACTTTATACCATACTTATAAAAACTTTCGGAGGATAAGTTCGGTTTGTTATGCGATTTTGCTTATTCTTCTAAAGGTAAAAGTTGGTATAGGTTGTGAGTTGCCACTTCGTAAGCTGCTTTGTGATACTTTTATTCGAACCTCAAGCCAATAAATGCGCACTGCTTGTTCAAACTTGACCCATATGTACTGTAAACGGAAATGTTACGGTATTACGCGGGTGTTGCTATTGGTAGCTAATATTATAAATGTGCGAAAGTGAGTTTCTTTGTTACTCTTACACGCTAAAACAGCTGAACGGATTTGGATAAAATTTGGCACATGGGTAGACCATGACCTGAATTAAGACTTTTTGTGCCGATGTGTCCACGGGATCGAGACTTATGCGGGTGAAACCGCGGGGCACAGCTCGTAAATAAATAAATAATCGATGCAAGAAAAATACGGTTTCATAGTAACATTATCCTTCATTTGTTATCTATCTACAGTAAAGTAATTATTATTATTTATTTTTTTATCGTAAACAAAGTTCATAAAAATCTTAACTTAAACTATGCCCTGTAAAACCGTTTTCACGGTTTGTCTGCGGGAACAGAACAAACAGTAATACAAACGAGGTGTATTAGTGCGGACACGGTCTTATTTATAAACGCCTCTTAACTTTTAATCAATTGCTAACTATTGTAGCAAAATTCTTATTTATAAATGCTATTTAGCGCTAAGAGGTCGCTAAGCAATTGATTACAAACTGTCAAAATTAAACACCATCGGTGCCCTGTTTAAAGCTTGCTATGAGGCAATTTATTTGAATCAGCTGATCGAATCAATTAAATAGGATTTTTGTGTGCTTCGAGGTTATCTATCGAGTAGTGCTTAAAATATGGATTTCGACAATCTTTTACGGGTTTTCCAAAACGACATGAATAATTTTGCAACGCCAGTGGGAAGTAGACAGAGGAAAACCTACAGGCCTCGTATAAATCCGCAAAGATATAGGTTTACCAAGGCAAATAATGTGCCGCATCTTAGATTTGGTAAGACCTTTTACTGTACTTATCTACACTAGGATCTATTACCAGCAAGGGATTTGGCGAAAATCAAGTGCGGAAATGCAACTACTACTAAGCCTTCTTGTTTTCAGATACAGCACAGTATCAAGAAGACGAGAAAGTCGCACCTGATAACGATGTTATCATTGATGACGAGATGGCAAGAATAAACAGAAATGCTTTTATAGAAAATAATTTATTTTGATATAAGCACCTTCCCTTTAATTGTTTTTTTTTTAATATACTAATATTTAATTACAAAAACAAACTTATTTTAATTTCATAATTTTCGCTTTCCAATAATCTTCTTCCAAATTCGTATGTTCTATTCTTCTCTCATGCAACTCTTTCATTCTTCATCTTACACTCATGTGCTTCTTTTTCTTGTCTCATGGCGTCCTCTCTCGCAGTCTTTGCGAGGACGAATATCTGTGTGCTCGTGGCTTTCACGGCAGCAGTCAGAATTGTTTCTGTAAAAAAATAGGTAGATTATCATTAAAGAAACAATACATCCCACTGCAAAATAGGAAGTAATTCAACAAAACAAACACCGGTACGAGTATCTCTATTTTGTTGTTTACTTCGTGCGTAGGTACGCACGGTACGCACGAAGTAAGGTTAGGTAGGTTCTAGGTGTAGCGGGGGCCAACTAGCCACGCGAGCGACGCGTGTACCGCGCGACTAAACTTTCATGCGGCGACGCGTGTACCGCGCGACTAAACTTTCATGCGGCGACGCGTGTACCGCGCGACTTAACTTTCATGCGGCGACGCGTGTACCGTGCGACTTAACTTTCATGCGGCGGCGTGCGCAACGCATTCTTCTGTATGTTGTTACTTACTTCTTCCTTTTTTTATTTTTGTTTGCTCGAAGACTAACCGAACTAGTTTCTGAAGTCTCAGGCTAAAAATATCATAAAATACGTAATATGGAAATTTTTCATTGACTAGTAAATGAAGATCCACAAAAGATCTAACAAATTTTATACATACCGATACAGCAGGTGTTTCATTAGCATCGTGGGTCTTCGACGAATCGTTCAGCTAAAAATGTATTCATATTTTTATCAAAGCGCTGACAATATTTAATGAAATGCGTAATTTCCCAATACGCATGCACTAGGCATGCAGATCCCGAAATCACAGTTCAACATTTTGTAAGAGCAGGATACTGTAGAAATGGTAATAGTATTGGATTAGCTAACTAGCTATCACAATTAACAAACTTTATAAAGAAAAATCTAGTTAACCAGGGAATCCTATCGATCGCTGTTAACAGAATACCATCCATCAAATTTTGCAGCTGCCGCCAGCCAATGGATGATTTTAGATGGAAACTTATCAGAATTAACTTACCACCTCTTTGGTATAAATGGAGTCGGCAACATACGCATTGCTATCTACTGTGAACTCATTGGGAATAGCGTCAATGAGTTCGCGGTCTCCAGCAGGCGGGCTTCCTGTAGGTACGCAAACTCCGACTTTTTTTGCCTTATTTGTCATATTCCTCCATTGGTTGAGGAGTTGTATCGTACTGCGTTTGTTAGCGCTGACTGCGTTAAAACTTAAATGATAAATGTCCATAGATATGACACACTCAAATCAAGCAACATCAAACAGAATCCCACACAAACACCTCCCAAGTAAGCTTTTTGGCGGCATTCGTATTCGTCGTAGCATCTTTTTTTTTTCAATTGTATCAGCCCGCTCAAGCACTAGCATTCGCAGTATTTTCTAAATAGAGCATTTTTGTGTTACCCAAGATTAGGAAAAAAATGTTAGTTTATTATTAGGACAAATTTATTAATTAATTTGGTCAATTTATATTAGTAATAGTTAGATTTAGAGATAAATACCTTTTCTTGCTCACTCCAATTAGCGTTCCGTATTATTTTTTATTCTTCCATATCGAATACAATCCAACACGTTAGATAAATATAATTTCGAAATTAAATTCAAGTTTGCCTCTGAAAACTCGCATCTGTCAAAGTCACCACAGATGAAAAAATAGTGGTTTGACAACTTTTTGCTTAAAATTCGGGTTTTTAGTCGACTATTCTGATTATAACCTTTGCGGAACGCATCATTTCACCTCTATTTCGTTTCGCTACTAATCACCTGCTAACTAGCGTTTATAAATAAAGAAAAGTTAATGATTGATTAAGAGGTAATCAATTGCTAAGCTAAACAGTGACTAATCATTGATGATTAGCGAGATTTTTATAAATAAGGCTGGTGTTTAGTTTAGTTTGTGATCTTCCTGTGCGAGCCACAATAAGTGTGTAAGTGTATTTCAACAAAGAAACTGAAGGCATTCATTATGTCTAAACCGCGTTCAAGAGCTCTCAGTATCAACATTGTTATAGAATATTGACTCTTTTGTTTTTGGGTGGTAAATTATCAAGTAACTTCTCCCGTTCTGGATGGAGCGAGAGGGTGTGTCAGACTCTTATTGACTAAAACCTACCCGTGTTCCTTCCGTTGCCTGTATTGCAAGGAGCCTCGGTATCGCTTTCCCGCGACTGGGGGGTGGGCTTTCACTTTCCCGCGACCCCGGAAGGAATCGGCACTAGTGGACCCCCTACACTTTTGCTGACCTTTCTTTGAGGCGCGCGAGGAACACAACGCGCCGTCGACCCAGGCCTGGTCCTTATCGATCAGACGGCGAGCTACCCATTGCTAACCGTCCGCAAGCCCGCGCCTACGGTGCCCGGAAATTCGCCTGGGATTCCCAACGCCCAGGGTGTCTCCTGCGGTGGCTAGGAGCGTGAGGGCACGAACTTTGCCTCTCCCTCACCCGTTCCGCATCCTACTTCGCGAGTTTTACTGCTTTGCAGACGGCTTTGGTGACGGCTTTCCATGCCAAGTATATTGACACTGACAGTAACATAACGCGGGTTAGATGTGCTGAACGCGTTCAGTTTTATTGTTGAAATCCGGACTTAATAATCTTATTTGTGATAGACATGTGATAGATATTGATGTTTAGCTGTTTTTTTACATAGCAACGGTACCTACCTATATAGCTACCAACTCCTAATTAATTATTCCTAGAAATAACAAACCTTGTTAACTCTTCTCGAAAAATTAACTTAACCTAACGATCCAATTTCCCTAGAAATTCAAATTATCTTTAAAACGAGCCCCTGAAGCGCTCTGTTTAGTTGCTTAGCTAGTGACCGTAACGTTTTGGATGAATTTCCTGTGGGCCTAGCACGAATGCGCGGACTAATCGTGACGTAAATTTAAAAGAATTTAAAATACTCGTTTCGCACGTGCAGCCTTATTCTATATAAACTATAAAAATCTCGCTCATCACTGATTAGCCACTGTTTAGCTTACTAATTAGTTAGCTCTAAATCAATGATTAGCTTTCTTTATTTATAAACGCTAGTTAGCAAGTGATTAGTCGCGAAACGAAGTAGAGGTGAAATTATGCGTACGGCACAGATTATTATCAAAATAGTCGACTAAAAAACAGATTTTTTATTCTAAAAAATCAGTTTTTTGTCGACTATTTTGTTGTACTATTGAGACTATTGAGTTGTCAAACCCACGGTTTTTAGAGTTCGGTAGTAACAAGGAACCCTTATAGTTTCGCCATGTCCGTATGTCTGTCCCCGCTGTAGCTCAGAGACGCTTAGTACTAGAAAGCTGTAATTTGTGGTAAAACAAAGTGCTAAAATAAAATCTTGAAACATATTTTTTTTAGGGTGCCCTTGCACGTAATGTGGGGATGATATTTTTTTTCTCGTCTACCCCATGGTGTTCGAATACCCCATCGTTGGATAGGCCGTTCAAAAATATTGCGGGTCTGTCAACACCAGTTTTCGATTCAAGGATCGCTGGCGTAATATTAAGCATTAAAGTGCTAATTTTTGTTATAGTCAAGTGTGCCAGCCAAATGGTTGTTTATGGAGATGTGAAAAAAACTCATGGCATACATACATTTCTGATACATCTATAACATAACAATGCAATACAGTGCTTCAGAAAGAAGCTTCAAAAACAAATTTAAGTAAGTGTATTGAAATTAAAAGGAGAAAACTATCACAGCTAAGTGGGCTTTACACGTTAACGAGTAATAGTTGACCAACTTAAATTTGCAGTTGGAGAATTCTCCAACTGCAAATTTAAGTCAATTCGGTCAATTGACCGTGGCATGTATGGATGTATGTATGTATGTATGTATGTATGGGATAACATGTTTTTTAACTACAATGTTAAGTTTGTTTTTGGGATAAATTCATCCCAACTACCCAAATACGGAACCCTTCATTGTGCGTGGTCCGACACGCACTTGGCCGATTTTTTTGTATCTGTCGTGCCTTTGAGAGACAAAAGTCAAAAATTTCATCGGAAATTTGAATTTGATTAAAATATTATGTTTGTTTGTTTTATTATGTTTATTTCATTGTATGTTGTCACGGTAGCAATGAAAATACGCTCCAATAATTGGAGTAAACAGGAAAAGGTTTTTATATTTACTTAATAATGTAAACTGACTAAATTAATGTTAAAGCAGTAGCCGACTTTTGTATTATCATATCCTTTGTGTTAACACAAATATGTATAGGTACTCTTTTAGAAATGTATGTAGATACTTGTGTCCATTTTTTATTACTTCTTATTGCTTTTGCACCGGGGTTTCATTATTATAGGGAGACCAGGGTTCAACGTAACAATTTGCAATTTTCTGATATTATCTCACAGAGCTTTTTGAACATCAAAATTATAATCAGTACACACGATAGATTGGTCTTTCATCTATCTTTGAACAATAGATATTATAGATTTTGAGAAAAACGTTCAAATAAAAAAAGCGAAATTTGTTACAACCATCCCTACCCATAGGGTTGGTTGTAACTGTGTAAGGGTATGTTTGTAACATTGTAAATAAAAACAAATTTACTTTCATAATCAACATATTTATTTATAATCAGTCTTTTATTTACCATTAGTGTCACAATACTGAAACAAATTAAACATTTATTCTAAAATAATCATTAATAATAATTTTCTAAAATAATCAAAATTATTTAAAAATGAGATCTCAATCAGACAAACAATTATGGCATACATAACCTAATTAGTTGTTGTTATTTGTTGATGGCAAGGCCATTATTGGTGTCAAATTTAGTTCAGGAGGGGTTCTAGGTAGTAATGGTGAAGCTACCAATGGTGGTGATACCAATGGTATTGGTGAGCGTAACTCACGCTGTAGAGGCAACAAATCATCAGTCAAAATTGCTTGTACGCTTGCTGATGATGAAAAGCGCATTGTATTAATCTGATGACTTGTTGGCGGAACCGGGTCTGGTAGTGGGACTGCAACATCTTCTAACTGTCGATCAGTGACGACGCTGGGCAAGAAGTCGACGTCTGTAAATACTCCTGTATTGACGGGCCATATCCCTGTGCAAGCAAAACCCGCCAGTAATGGTCTCGGACTTTACTGGGTATATCATATATCGTCATAACTTTCCCATCCCAGGGTTTGATCGCATCCACTTGTCACAGCATGCATTAACGGCTTTTTTCAGAGGTCCAAATACACTGTGATCAAGCAGCTGCATCTTGTGTATGCGGTGTGGTGGGAAAGTCAATAGAACTATGCCAGTATTTCTACATAAGTCAATATTCTGCAGTGCTATATGGGAACTGCTGTTGTCCAAAAGAATAATGCACTTACTTTCTTTAGATGGTCTTGCATGAGTCTTAAAATGATTCCAAAAAATTTTGAAATCATTTTCCTGCATCCAACCACTTTCATTCGCACTTCCAACTGAACCTTGCGGTGCATCACGGATAAAATGATCCTTAAACCTTTTTCGTGGGAATATGAACATCGGAGGAATACTATTTCCAATAGCGTTAACTGCAGTAGCTACTGTAACCAGCACGCCACGTTCTGCAGATGTGACTGAGCTTACTTGCTTGGTGCCCCTTCCTGCTACAACTCTGTTTGGTTTTTGGACAGTGGTTATGCCAGTTTCATCCATATTCCATATAGCTGATGCAGTATAATTGTCGTCCTAGAATCTCAGTACAAAATGAAAAACAATTCAACATTGCTTTGATTAAAGCTCGTCGCTCGGGCAATACTTGTTGCTTGCCGGGCTCTTATTGATAATCTCGGATTACGACGCTTAAACAACCTCAGCCAGTCATCACCAGCACATTCATTGGACCTCCACGAGCTGGGGATTTCTTTATTATATTTATTTGCCAATTGAAACGCTAGTTTTCGTACTTCTTTGGTTGTTAATCAGTAATTAATTTGAGAACAATGGAGTAAATATGCGGCCAGCATTTTTTCTTCCTCGTCGTTAAAAACTCTTCTTCTCGATTCGTAGCCTACATTTGGAAGACTTGTGGAAACTTCTTGTAGTATTTTTTCTTCTTTTGCACATATCTATATAGAGTTACATGGCACAGCTGATATGAATTCGCAGCGTCTCGAAATGGTACTTTTCTGAGGAGTATTTCTTCTGCAGCCAAATCCATTATTTCTGACTAAACCTCTACTGGTCGTTCGTTTATGTATATTAGGCATTCTGCAATAAGAAAATAAATCTGTATTACTTTAAGATATAAAAAATACAATAAAATATGCTGTAACAAGTTGTAACAAGTTGTTACTTTCATCCCTATCTTAAAATTTTACCGAATATGACAAACACATGGCTATAACTTCAAAAATAGTTAGAAAGATACAGTTTCTAACACCAAAATATTAGTTATGCTACCTTACTGACACGTGACGCGCGTGCTTAAACTTACTATAATAAAAACAAACGCAGTTGAAAAAAACGGTCAAAACTTATTTTGGAGGTATTTTTGCGGTACCGACTCGCTACGTCCACAAACTGACAACACAGCGCGATGAGCGCAAATGAGGTGAGGTGAGGTGAGGTGAGGGGGTTTAAAATGGCGCATATCGATGACACAGCCATCAGTGCAGCCAACATAATTCGTTCCACAACTCATTTGTTACGTTCATCCCGTGTTACTTTTATACATGGTCTCCTAGTCAACAGTAGCATCTTTACTTTCCATGAGCAACTTTACCCATGAGTACTGTATTTAAATATCTCTCGATTACTAAAATTCTGTTACAAATAGTCGATTTTTCTACTTTTGTTTCTCTTTGATATTAAATGGTGCAAACATATTTTTTGTAATCGTGATATTTTTAAGTACAGTCAACAGCGGCATCTTTACTCTACACATGAGTAGGTACTCATGTGTAAAGTAAAGATGCCGCTGTTGATAGTACTTGTTTACAGATACGAGTTTGAGTGCTGTTATGAAAGCGGAAAGTCATTAAACACCCTGGTACCAATACTATTCAACCAACTCGTCACCCGTGGTTCCGGTGGGTCGACCCATTACCGGGTCCATAGGTAATTTTAATTACCCGTGGTTCCATGGCATTAGGGATTGTTCCCGGACTTCTGACTGTATCGATAGAAAATCTCGTAAAGAGGGCGAGGGAGGAGACCATGCTAGGTCAAAAATATATGAGAAATATGAGTTGCATGAGAAAAGAATGGCACTGTTTTTTGAGTATTGGAAATCAAAATAAGGAATTTATAACAAAAATGTAGCTTTATTATCTACCTACCTATCAAAATATATATTTTTTTTATAAAAAATGTCTCTTGTTATTAGTGTGTGACTGCCACAAGCAACATGGCTTTTCTTTTCATGGAGCTGGCGTCATAAGATGGGGGGCACATGGACTAACACATTGGATAATCAAAACTTCCGATGAGTCTTTATCGAATCTTCCTCACGAACTCATTCTCTTCAAACCTACTGAGCTCCTACTGAGCCTCCTCCTGATTGAACTTTCCCTATAAATCCTATCATCATGTGTATTTCGAATGAAGAATATGTAATAATCGATTTGGAGAATTATAACAGTTGAAGGGATAAGTAGGTAATCATTCTCGTAGCGGATTTAAACGAGCTTTGTACGGAGCTTGAGGTCTTTCTCCGTCGACATCCCGCCGGCGTTTCAAACTATTTAATTCTTCTACGTCGTTCTGAAATCCCGTAAAAGATTGTCGAAATCCATATGTACTGAGGCTCAACTCTTTATTCGGAACAAAATGACCGCGAAGCACACAATAATCGTATTCAATCGATCAGCTGATTCAAATAACATCCGCCATCTTGCCTCTTAGCATCCTCTTAGCAATGGTGGTGTTTAATTTTGACGGCTACTAAACAATTGCTTATCGACTTCTTAGCGCTAAATAGCGTTTATGAATAGAATTTTAGTAATCAGTAGCTTCAATTGATTAAAATTTAAAAGACGTTTTTTTTTATAGAAGACTAAATAATAATGTTTACTTTACTTAGTTTTAAGACTTTATTCATATCTGTGGCTCAGACCAAATAAAAAACAAAGGCATAGCGCTGCGAAAAATACAGTGAAGCACGCCAAAACTACACCTCGCTCTGTGCTTACTCACTCACACGCACATATTTTCAACCGATTTACAACCAAACTACACCTCACCGGATCACTCGGGCACACATGTTTACGAAACCAGTCTCACGTCACTGTTGAAAGCGCTATGTCCTGTGGGTGGTATTAATAAATTATGCTCGCAAAAAATAAAACACTATTATTTTTATTATAAATATAATTATTTACGATTCCAAAATCGTTAGAATTATTTACGTTACGCTTACTTCGCGTGTTCGTGCTAGGCCTCTGTAACATGACGCTGAAAATGTAATACCGTCGCGGTCGGTCGTCGGTCACTGCCGCCGGTCATCCCGTCTGCCCGTCATGGGCGTTATGCACCGACACATGGTTATTTAATCAGTCGACGACCGTACGGTACTACACTGGATGATATTTTCATTGCACGTACGCGACGCTGCAGTGAACAAATTGTTAATAAAACCCGTCCTCCACTTTTACGAGATTGTTGAAAAAATTTGATGTTTTTCGTTGTGAGTAGATTCGCTAT
The DNA here is from genome assembly GCA_905333075.3 of Atethmia centrago. Classification (NCBI taxonomy): domain Eukaryota; kingdom Metazoa; phylum Arthropoda; class Insecta; order Lepidoptera; family Noctuidae; genus Atethmia; species Atethmia centrago. The sequence continues at coordinate 9,201,857 of HG995375.1, forward strand.
CCGGAATATTATTAAAACAGTGTAAGCAGAGCTACATGAAAATAAAGAACAGATTAAATTAAAGGCAAAGTATTATATTGTCTGTGTTAAATACAAATATACTTGGACCAGTTTCGTTTGCCTTTGGATAAAAATCTTTCATAAAAATTATTACGGTTCAGATGGACTGGAGCTTATCTGGTGTGCGGGAATACTAAAGAGGGATACTGATTTGACGAAGATGGTTTTAGTCCCCAAGCTTGTCAGTTCTGTGGTTCATTTGGCCTCTTAGATTATCCCTTATGTGAATAATTTGTACGCACAGTGTTTGGCAAAGGATTGTGGTCCCTCTCCGCCATTAATTAACATAACCACAACTCCTTCTAAATTGGAATATATTGACAGCCTCAGGCCGGATTAAGGAGACCCTTATTACTCTTTCCACGGAGTTTTGTTAAGTCAGTGCCAGCTAAGCTAAAAGGTCGAGTTGGGTTCCAAAATGCAAAGCAACATTTTATTAGTGACAAAGTGTTTTAATCAGAAGTAATTTTATGTTTTCAAGGCTTTACTAAGGTACTTATTTACATATATTTTATCGGAATTTCCCGACTAGTTTTGGACTAGACTGGTCTGTTTAGTCATGTAAGTTCGCAGCCTTGCCGCATAACCAGCTCAGTTCCTGTGTAAAACCGTCAATCTATAAAAATAATAAAAATGAAAAGGTGTATCACTAGAGATCGCCTGGACCGATTAGGCTATTTTTTGTTTTAAAATGTTCGTAATAGTCCGAATAAGGTTTTATGGAAAGAAAAACGTCCTTTTTATGTATGGGTTATATGAGCTATTTTTTGGACAGGACAACGTGAGCGGTGCAGCTAGTTGTGAATAAAATTGCCCAGGTTCGCAAGGGCGCTTTTTTACACGCCCGTGCGGGTTAATCGAACCTTTTCATTGTTTAAAAATAAAGGATAAGTGCCTAATACATATTATGATATAACACAGGTAATAAAACGTGATAGACAACAGCTTCTTACCTCAGTAGCCAGTGAGGGCGATTCCTCACAGGTCGGCGCACAATAACCCGCATGGTTGAGCACACGTGGCTCGCTCCGCTGTGCTCGCTCCGAACTACCTATCTTTCAGCCTCCAATTTGATATTAATATACCTACCCGTTCGTCTATTTTCCGTAGCAAGAAAGGCATTTTGTTTATTTTACACCTATGACTTTATTACCTAACAGTTTACTACTTACACATAATCTCAAACAGTGGGGTAGCTAGCAGTGTCTTGTCTTACAACAAATAAGTAATAATAGACCTCAATCATCAACTTCTCTGCTAAGTGTAGTAATTCTGACATCGCCTGCAGCTGTTTCTAGCAGGTGCAGCCTGATGAGTGGGAAAATTGGTTGGATATAAGTAGATGCTTCTGGTTCCCAAGTAAACTTTGGTGATTATGGCGACGGTTTTTGGCAACGCTCATTGTGGATCCATCGCTATCATTCAAAATCAAAAGACATTAATTCAAACTAGGCTGAGAATCAGCACTTTTCGAACGTCAAAATTACATAAGACAGTCCCCCAAATGCCCACCCACCACTTCCTAGTGCTTTAGCTGGGAAGAACAAGTAGCGCAACAAACTCCCCGGCACCACACTTGTCTGTTTAGTTAGAACGATCCACTATAATTGTATTTTCGGAAGCCTTTCCGGAGACCACCAAAATCACTCTCACCTTCTTCAGATAGGAATCGAACGCAGATCCTCGAAAGCTGTGACCGACTAAGGTGGTTCTTTGTTCCACCAATGAGGCGACAATATTCATTGTTATTTTTATTTGTTCAGGTAAGTGCCTACTCAATCCGCTAAAGGGCTCGAGGGTGGCGGAATTTATTGTCGGCAAAGCCGCCGGAACAATTATGAGATAAAAGGATGTGGATGTGTAAACATCGGAAATTATTATGTAGCTTTCGCCAAATTTACTTTGCTTTTCTGTGTGTTTCTGAGGAAGGAAAACATGAGCCCTTGTTCATACGCACGTGTGTAGAATCATGGGGCAGTTTAGCAGCATAGTTTGCTATGGATCACCTACCTACCGTCACCATCTTTTCGCTAAGCGAGGTGGTCATAGTGATTTTGTAGCTTTCGTAAGTATTTTTTTGGTGTAGTGGTCGTCTGGGGGACGGTAGGTACTTACGGGTTGATGATGCTGATGGATAGCGATGGTTTACTTCTTGCACAGTTGTCATGAATTTTTCGGTAATATTCACCGCTTTGGTCAGTAAAAATAGAGCCTATTGTCCAAAGAAGTAACAATAACTGAAAAAAAAAAACAGTTGAGTTATAACAGTAGATTTTACTGTGCATCTCTTAAGCTCTGAAAACAGCAATACTTAAAAGAAACTGTTTGTTTCAGTAAACTTTAATGTTCATCCAATTGAAGTAACTGTTTAGCACTTTACTGTTTTTGCCCATTTCGGTGCACTGTCAGAAATCAATTATTTTAACATAAAAATAAGTTTCCTGAACCGTTTTTTTTTACTGTACAACAACAGTAAAAAGTATCGTTTCATTTTTTTCAGTGTAGATCATTCTAGTTTTGCGGCTCAGTACAGACCACTCACACTAACCCATTAAGTGACTGCCTATCTGAGAGAACAAGAGCATTCTGATCAATCTATTTTCTGTCGGTATTTTACCGACTTTCATAAAATTGTGTCGTATATCTTGTTCAGGTTCGTAGATATATAATGTATGTTACGAGTATTTGTTACCATTGGCATTTTACACACACGTCGTAAAAGTCAGATGAAAACCACAAAGTGCTCCATTTGACTATCATTCGTTTTATATCCTTTATAAGCGAATACGTAAAACACGCTCTCGGTTATTTATTGACTCCCAGCGAATTAGGTGACGTGGATACACTTCATATAGGTAGGTAGGTACCTACATAAAGTTTGTATTATTCTTTTATATTTATTAAACCAAAAAGAATAAACATGTTACACAATATGTCTTAGCTACTTATGCTTACCTATGCTTAAAAGTAAATCAGTTACAAATGTGTCAAATGAGCATCTGCTGCCGAACTAGGTCTAAAGCCTGTGTTTCAGCTTGCAGCGCCTCAACTCCTCTGACTGGGTATGTAAGTTTATATTAAAATACGGACGTAATAAATTAAAAAAAAAGAAATAAAGGTTTGCTGTCCTTTGGATGTCAAGGAGGTGAGTGTATGTGTGTGAGTGGGTTGGGCAGAAAATTAAATGGAATTAACTAGTAAATTCTTATAAGCCGGTCTGTTCTGTACATATCTCACCGTGAAAACTTGGGTGAAGTGATCTTGAAGCTAGCATGAATGATAGCTCACTTGAAGCTCACTTCACCTAAGTTACGTACGTTAGATAAGTACGGTGAGATTTGTACAGAATACCCCCCTGGTGTCGATAGGTTTATAAAGCCGACAATTAGTTGTATCACTACTTTAAGATGGAAAGTATATTTTCAATTTGATCGTATGTTAACTTCCAAAGCCAGAGACACCGATTTCTTCATCGTTAATTTATTCATAGAGTACTTATCAAGAATCTTATTAATTTTGTCTTATGTTCAAGTTTAATTTATTTTCAGTCGAGTGAAGTAAGCGCCGAGTACCTACCTCTTTTTTTTGTGTGGGAATTCATCAAATAATTTCTCCCGCTCTGGGCGGAGCGGGAGGGTGTGTCAGACTCTTACTGACTAAAACCCACCCGTATTTCTTCCGTTGCCTGTGTTGCCACGGGCCTCGGTAACCCTTTAGTACCTTCCCGCGACCCCGGAGGCATCGGCCCTAGTGGACCCCTACTGTGCTGACGACATCTCTTTGAGGCGCGCGTGGAATACAACGCGTCGTCGACCCGGGCCTGGTTTTTACCGGACGGTGAGCTACCCATTGCTCATCGTCCGCAAGCCCGCGCCTACGGTGGCCGGAATTTCGCCCGGGATTTCCGACGCCCAGGGCGTCTCCTGCGGCCGCTAGGGGCGAGAGGGCGCGAAATTTGCCTTTCCCTCAACAGTCCCGCCTCCTCCTTCGCGAGCATTACTGCTTCGCAGAAGGAGGTGACGGTTGCCCATGCCCTCTCGCTCCGTACCATGGCCTGAACCAGGACCGGACGTGAGAGATTTCTGCCGCCGATCGCCTCCACGAGGACATGGCGGTGGCTCTGTCCAAGCCGGCAGACCTCCACCGTAAGCTCCATCGTGTCCTCCGGGCGATCCTCACAGTGGTGACACCCGGACAGTTCCTCCCGCCTTATCCGACACAGGAACCTCCCGATCCTGCCGTGTCCGGTGAGGACCTGTGTCAAGCGGAAGGTGACGATGCCGTGGCGCCTCTCTAGCCACTCCTCAAAGAGGGGACTTATCGCCGCAATCGTGGCGTGCCCAGCACTGGGTTGCGACAACCGTACTCTCCATGTCGCCATGAGATCCCGCCGGAGCTCCGTCCGCTGTGCCGCGATTTCTCGCGGCAGCGGAGTTATGCCTCCTCGCGCCACTCCCATACGTGCGCGAAGACTTTTGCCTCCAGATCCCATGGCTGCAATCCGGCAAGTAGGCTCGCTACCTCACAGGAGACCGTGCGGTATCCCCGGACCTGCCGGGTACCTACCTAAAGTACAATTATTAATTCACTGGAGTAATCTCACATGAGCTAGCTGTCACTATGTGTAATAATATTCTGGACTTTTACACTTATTATTACACATTATATAAATCGATTAAACTAAACGATCACCATTACAATAAATCTAACTATTTTATTATAGTGTGGCCATAGTGCTGTGCACTCCCTGAGGTATGCGCGGCGAGGTGGGAGGCGAAGAAAAAAGGATAGAAAGACTTTCGGACGTTGCACTGACAGAGCGCAGCAGCCGTTTCTCCCCCCCCGTCTCACCGCGCGCATACCTCAGGGAGTGCACAGCACTAATGGCCACACTAGGTATACACAAAGTGACAGCTAGCACATGTCAGATTACTACAGTGAATAAATAATTCGTCTTTACCTAACCTTCGTAGACCACCAAGCAAACTGTGTAGAAAACCATGATTCAATAATATCTTCCTATTACATTAGGTAGGTAGGTAGTAAGAAAATAAAGGCATTTGTAGTAACTACCCCGAATTCGTGTTATATTAATGAGTTTTGTGCCCAAATGGATATGGATTTTATTTATTTATTTATTTATGACACTATGGAAGACTTACAGCTATATAAAAACTTAACATAAACAAACATAGACAACAGAAAGCCAATTACAAGTCCTCACGTATAGAAATAGGCTAGAAATTATGTGAACACATGTCAGTACAATGATTAATTTAAGGTTAATAAAGTATAGGTATGTCTATTAGACAACGACAGTTGTACATACAGAGGTTTAGAAAGTGGTTATCAAAAATCGCTTTGTTTACAGTAAAATTAAAATAACAAGTTATAATAAAAGAATCAAGAAAATGGGGTAATAAACTCAAACTGTAGGCTATTTGAAAAACTTGAGGCTTAAGCACCTTCTCGCTGATGTCACACTCGTTGTGAAAGGATCCAAATCATGCCGCTTACATATCATATTGAACTGCTTACTCACACGCACAATATAACTGTTCTGCCTATAGTTCGTATAAGTATGAGGTACACGTAAGGGCGGATTGAAACGAAATAATTTACCTGGTACATTAAAATAAAATTTTGATAATAACTCGGGACTGTCAATGTTATCACTAAATATTTTTAACAGAAACAGACAGTCGGCAATCTCACGTCGGTCTTTGAGTGGTAATAGATGGTATTTATTCAATAACAAAATATTTTTATAGAAATCATGCCATGTTTATTTATTTATTTATTTATTTATTTACTAGGTTTTGCCCGCGGATACGCCCGCGTGGAGGTTTTTTTTTTTAAGGAAAAAATAGTAAGTTGGTCCACCCGTTCGTATCAGTTGAGCCAAACTGCCCATCGTAGGTGTCAACTAATCGATGCAGCGCCTGAGTTGGTTCTACAAAAAGTAGTTACAAACAAGTGTCTTGAGCGAACTTGTCGACCATGTTGAAGATACTTATGTGTTACACATAAGATTATCTTCTATGCTTACCTAGATAGAACTTTTTCCTTTTTCAGAAAGTAACACTCATGTCCCATTCGAACACAAGCTATACAAAGGAGCTCGTATAAAAGTTGCCTCGTTAGGGTGTGCCTTTGCGAAGGGATGCCACAGGCTAGAAAAAACAGGCCAAGTGCGTGTCAGACCACGCAAAATGGAAGGTTCCGTAGTTGGGATGAATTTATCCCAAAAACGAACTTAACTTAGTTGAAAAACATGTTCTCCCATACATCCCATATACTTCACGGTCAATTCTCCAAATGCAAATGTAATGTATCTATTACTCATAAACTTTTTTTTTTGAGCGATGTGGAAATATTTTTTGAAATAATTAATATTGATTTGTACATAAAAAAAAAACAAATATATCTAATTAATTAATAAAAATAACTGAAACTATACACAAACTAAAATAGAGCGTCGAAAAATTCATCCACATCTCTGTCGACTGGTAATGTACCCAAGAGACTGGCGGCATTGCCACGTTGTATGGCAATGCTTAACCTCTGGCCAAGGTAAAAGCCAGCACTTAGGTCACGGGAAGTGTCAACCAGCCGTCTGGAGATTTCCTTAAAAAGGCCATGAGCACTCGGACCCCACGGCCTGAAGGTTTCAACCCCAAACGGCTCGAAAATATAATTACCAACTAGGTTATTATACCGCCGCCGCTTGAGGTTCTCTGCAACCGCAGCAGCAGCGCCAGCATAGCACGCCGTGCCAGGAAGATGGGATGGCGCAAGAGTATCGATACACGTTGCATCCCACACTAAAGGCCTACCCACCTTCCATGGAAATAAAGACATGCCGTCTGGTCTCTTGCCATCGTCGCGTGCCAGGCCATTGGGTTCTAATACAGCTGGCACACGCTCCGCAGTAGTAGTAGAGGTGTTAAGTAAATCGTTCTGTACTGCTCTGCAGAGCGGCTCGTCCCACCGTCTCTGGGAACATGGATTGTCAGGTAGGTCTGAGTTCGGGCAAGCGAGTCCCCAGGCATCCATAGCCTCGGTGAAATAAGGTACATCAAAATTAATCAGTGTAGAAGCTAGGATTTTCCTGATTAATTTCTCAGTACCGTGGACCGAGGATATGAAAGCCGGTAAACTAATACTAGAATTATTGCGGACGCCGAGGCCTCCCATACGAATGGGAAGAGTTGTGCCCGCGAAATGCGGCCATGGACGTTAATGAAGCTGAAGTTAATGTGTGCCGGATAATTTGGTCAATTTTGTCTAAAAACAACTTGGAACAATCTTTCCGAAACGTCGTTGAAATTTTGTATTTTTTCCGTTAACTTGTAAAGCCTACTTAGCTGTGATAGTTTTCCATCCCATGAATTTCTTCGCGTATCCAACTCAACCATTTAGTTGGCAGGGGGGGAGGGACAATTGACTCAAACAAAAATTAGAAAAAAAATAAGATTTTATTTTATCACTTTGTCGGCGTGATTATACTACTAGTACTAAGCGTCTCTGAGCTAAAGCGGGGACAGACAGACAGACAGACGAACATGGCGAAACTATAAGGGTTCCTGGTTGACTACGGAACCCTAAAAACGGTGTCAAATAGTCGGTGTCGTGCAAAGAAAGGTAACCCTCCGTCTCAATGGTCGTTACTAAATATTCCAACGGGCCGCACTGCGCACCGCCTTAAATAAAACATTCCTGCCGACCAAACTGAATTTTTCACGCGCTCTGGTGGTCCCACACCCTTAGAGACTGACTTCGCGCTCCCGACTAGCGCTAGTCAGGTATTTGGATTATTTATCTCTCGTAAATCGCGTGCTACGCCATTTAGTAGTGATTTTATGAATAGGAATTTTGTTTCTTATTGTTCCAGCAGGCTTAGCACGAGAACCGTAGAGAAGAATTTTGTCGACGGAAGAGTGGACAAAAATGACGATTCCGTGTTGACAGTTGACAGTTTTCTACCGAGAAATTTAACAAGCGTCATGCTTAGCCTGGGCGCTAGCTTTTACGGGTTTTTGTTAGTGAATAGAAATTACTACCTCGAGAAAAAGGAGCTAATTACGAGTAAGTAAGTAGTTTCGGTAAATGGAAATCGTAAATATTGCATCGAATAGCAGTTTCTTAAAATCTTGATTGTGATACTTCATCTCTGTGGTCGATAAACATCTGAGTACCTAGATATCTATCTGTGCACGAGCCGACATAACATTTCGGGGGCACCACAAAATGTAGGTAGGTTGATGCCCATGTTTATACATAACTGTAGCAAGTAAACATAGATAGTATCCTTGAGAATTCCCGCTGTGTTGTGCCGCAGGGATTTCCTAAAAAGGTGATTTGCATTATTTTTCACCAAGTTAAAATAAAGAGTCCTATCTCCGTAAAATGTAAATTTTGGGCTCTACTGAATGTAAAGTTCACGGTTGATTTTATTTTCATGGAGCGAACGCGGCTTGAATTTTAAAATCACAGTGGCCTAAATGAAATTTCATATTATTAATATATTTTTGAGTTTAGGCGCGGATTACAGGCATAAATGAAATATTCTGGCAGGATTCTTATGATTAACAATTTAAATGGTATAAGTTCGTCTACCACTCAGCTTGGAACGGAACAAACATTTTTAACAGCAACGTAGGTAGATATATGGTCCAGCACGATTACCTGGCAGGCCACTGGAGGTGCCTTGTAAATCTTCTAGTAGGAGGCGGGATGTTGGGTACAGTGCTTTAAGGGCCGGGTAATCGCTGTTGGCCTTGGCCATAAAAATGTGCGTCGCGCTCACGCCCGCCGCCCCCCCCCCCCCGCCGCTCGGTTCGGTTTCATAGGGAATAAAAAAAACCAAAATATTTTATGTCGCATAAACCTACACGGGCACTTATGAAACGTCAGAAGCTACGTGTACGGTTCCAATTGGTCGTTTCCTATAGAGAAGAGCCGGCAAGAAACTAAACGGTTACTTCACTAAATGGTAACTTTTTAAAATAATGATTTGTGTTCAAATTACAGTATTAATAGGTATGGGAGGACTGAGTAGGCCTGTCAAGAAGTACCAGGTACTTAACAAAAAATAAATGGTCTACAAAATATTTATTTATTTTTAGTAACCAATATATGAAACTTGAAAAAAAAAAACATGAAAATATCATAAGTAATTTTAAAGTAATATCGTTTTTTATTCACATATAGAATTGATGTGTATGCGTTCTAGTTTAACACAAATTTTTTGCATGACTTGCATTTTATGAAGGCGTAATAACAGATTTAAAAGTCACTAAAATCACATGTCTGCGCCTTAAGTTAGCACTCTAGCTGTAGCATCTCATTGTTACCTAAGTCTAACAAATATAACCATACTTAAGTACCTAGCTGTAGAAAATATTTGGAATTAAAATACCCGACCACATAAAAAGTACAAGGACCCTCAAGACTTCAGTTTTTGTTCAAGTTCCAAGGAATGATTAAATATCCCGTCTCGGCAAAATTATTTTGTCTTCAATAACATTTTTATTATTTATGAAGCGGCCAGTCTCCTTTGACTTGTTTTAATATCTTTGAATAGTCGGACTTTGAGTTCCGATCAAATTAAACTTTTTCCAGACTGAAAGGCTACTAAGTGTTTTATGGCTTCAAACGACTTATTCAATTGAATTTTTCAGAGAACGAACAGAATCTCATAATTATTCATTATTATTTTTAGGGGTTTTGCGTATCTGATGAATGTATTTTAATACCACTGTGAGACATATTAAATTGAGTGATTAATCTTGACGAGAGAGACTATGATTAATTAAATATTACGGAGCGTTATTAACGGTTATTATATAATATAACTTTTAGTAGGTATATTATCCACAGGTACCTATTGTAATAATTGGAAACAGAGAAACACACATGACAATATTGTAGACTTTGTTATCTTCAGCCTCAAAAAATAAAGGCGTTGTTTTTAGTTTTTCATAAAATCTGACATGATCTGAAAATTATGTTGATATGCGTATAAAAACATCCCAAATGCTAGTTTTTCTCCTGTTTAGTCAATTGTACTCACAGTTAAATATTATTTTCACTAAAAGGTTTTGTTCATTTTACATACTTTTTTTGTATTTTGTTCATTTTACGTACTTTTTTTTTGTATTTATAGAATAAATGCTGTGGAATTGCGTTCCTTGCGAAGCATGTGGTGTAACTATGAATGATAGATAAAGAAGATAAAAGAATAGAATATAATATAATAGAATACTTACTCTTTATTATGTAGGTACACCATAAAAAATACAGATATAAATAAATGTTGAAAGTTATTTTATTTTCGAAATATGGTACCTACATGGTGATATAGGAAATAAGTTCAGCCATATTTTACCAGTGGGCATGAAAAGTTACAAAATAAGAAACTAATCCACTAAACTAATCTACTAAACTATAACAGACAGATCAAAAAACAAAAGCTAACTTAATTCTTATTTTAAACAATAACAACAATCCAAGTTTCAAAATTATTTTCCGTCGGGAATTCCGTTACGCTATAGTACCTATGCTTTGACTTTCAAAAGCTTCGAGGCCTGTTTTAGAGTTCTGTATTTAAAAAGGAAAACAAAAAACGTCACAACGGTCGGTATCGGTCACAGAAATTCATATGTGTACCAAATTTCAGCTAAATCGGTCCAGTAGATTCGAAATTGGCTGTGACAGACGGACAGGCAGACAGACAGGCACACGAGTGACCAGGGTCACTCATGTGTCTGTCTGTCTTTAAAACCAGTACCATTGCAGGCAAGGGGTCCGCTTTTTCCTTTGAAGTACGGAACCCTAAAAATAGGCCAGCCTTCTGATCACGTGAAGAGTCGACCAACCGCTTGGCGCATTCTAATAGTCCCAATGAACTGTTATTCAAGTACGAAACGCTTGATTATCTTACATTAACTAACGAGCATGCAAATTAAAATCCCATAAAAAAATGGCTGAATTAAAACGAGTATAAACACATCGCGCAGCACGAGGTTCAACGATAAACGTTAGTTTTTCACCGTTAGCATTCCACGTTTTCTCAGCATTTACTCGCTGCCTGAAAATCTAGGAAAATGCTTCGTTGCATTCAACTTGTTTCGCCACCCAACTGAAGGTGCTGGCTCTTGAAAAATGGTTAGGAACATCTATGTACGTTTATAATATGAGTGCACTCAAACGCAGCCGTTGCCGTGAAGTTCTTTGCTGAAATTCGTGATATGAATATTAGTACTTTTTACTTTTTTGCTGTAAAAGTTGACATGGTAGGTAAGTGACACAGGGCTAGGGACTTTGTTTTGGGCAAAATACATTGTTTTCATTTTTATTTCTTAGTGCTCATATAAATGAGCGGCACGTTTTCAACGGCAGAGGCAGTTGCTGTCGTCGGCACTGGTCGGCGTCAGCCGCTGACGCGTCCAACTGCAGCCGTCGACACCGGTCGGCGGCAGCCGCCGACGCGTTTAACTGCAGCCGTCGACACCGGTCGGCGGCAGCCGCTGACGCGTCCCACTGCAGCCGTCGACACCGGTCGGCGGCAGCCGCCGACGCATTCAACTGTAGCCGTCGGCAGTGGTCGGCGGCAGCCGCTGACGCGTCCAACTGCAGCCGTCGACACCGGTCGGCGGCAGCCGCCGACGCGTTCGACTGCACCCATCGTCACCGGTCATACATATAGGCACTTATGAACGTCAAAATTTACAGAAAAAACCGGCCAAGTGCGAGTCAGACTCGCGCACGAAGGGTTCCGTACCATTATCTATAAAAACAGCAAAAAAAATCATGTCTGTTGTATGGGAGCCCCCTTAAATATTTATTTTATTATGTTTTTTTTAGTATTGCCGGTTTTTTCTGTAAATTTTGACCGTCATATGTGCCAATTTGAAAAAAAAAAAATTCTTTGACTTCCCTAAGAACATCGCGTCGGGGTCACCAATTTTGAGAACGCGTGTAATGTTCTCAGGAATGTGTACAGAGAGGATTAAAACGTGTAAGGTTCTTTAGTATTTATTTAAACTACCTCTGGCAAAGTGTTATTAGGTTTTTTCCTCAAGAATGTCTCAGTAGCAGCCCGGAGTCCGAATTTGTGCCCGGTTGTTGACGATAGGGTCGCCCCTTTCTACATGGGGCTTAAACATAACTGGCGAAATGTGGGTGTTACTATAGGCACACCCCTGTCTAACCCTTCGGGGATTACAGGCGTAATGTGGGTGTTACTATAGGCACACCCCTGTCTAACCCTTCGGGGATTACAGGCGTAATGTTTTGTTATGTACTCACAATACCTAATACAACACTGAAAAAAAAAATCGGTAAACCCAATCGATTTTTCGGTAATATTCACCGCTTTGATCAGTAAAAATAGAGCCTATTGTTCAAAGAAGTAAAACTAACTGAAAAAAAAACAGTTGAGTTATAACAGTAGATTTTACTGTGCATCTCGTAAGCTCTGAAAACGGCAATACTTAAAAGAAACTGTTTGTTTCAGTAAACTTTAATGTTCATCCAATTGAAATTACTGTTTAGCTTTTTACTGTTTTTGCCCATTTCAGTGCACTGTCAGTAATCAATTATTTTAACATAAGAATAAGTTTCCTGAACCGTTTTTGTTTTTACTGTACAACGACAGTAAAAAGTAGGAAAAGGTCAAAAGGCGTTCTGTCTGTCTATGGTAGCAAGCAGGCTAGATTGTGCGTCGTGAACCACTGCGGCAGGGTATCGGCTGGGCCTGTGACCTTGCAGGCTCTGTGATGTCACATATTGTTTGTGTTAATGTTTTGATAACATAGTTTGTAAGTATTTTGTTAAGAACTTTGAGTCTTGTTACTTGAATTACATTAATTATTATTATAATTATTATTGTATTTCGGGGTACGGGACAACTGAGGCTATGCGCATGTTAAGGCTCCTACATACTGGCGCGACGTGACACAAAGACAAGCGGTGCCTTTGTGTCGCGACGCGTCGCGCGACAAGTCGCGCCAGTATGTAGGAGCCATTACTCGTACACTGTGTGACACGATTTCGGTACCCGGAAAACTGATTGCTATTATAGTATTTTGTTAGCTAGAGTATATCGGCAGTGTTTGTCTTTTGTTTCTATCACGTCTTGTTTTTGAGGTACACACCGATAACTTTTTAAACGATCATTCATCGATAGAACGTTTCACCTATGGACATTTCGCCGACAGAACCTTTCATATGCGTCACTGACGAAACGTCCTGTAGGTGATCAGTCCAAAGGAGAAATGACTATCGGAGAACGCTTGCAGACTCCTTTATTGCGTCCATATTAATATATGTTATTGTTATTGACAAAATATGTTTATTTCACGTTGGTATCTTTTGGATTAACTGTTTTTGAGTGTAATTGTACGGTTTTCAAGATGAATATATTAACAAGTAGTCGCCAACTGTGCTAAAATTCACCAGATAAGTTTTGTTACGTGTGTGGACAGTACATTTTTAAATCTCAAGGAAAAAAAATATCTGAAAAAGTACGTAATGCCTATTTCCTATGTTAGAAGATTACTGTTGGCTTTTAAAGCGAGAAGATACTTCCAAACATAAAAGAAAAAGTTAAATATATTTTTATTTTGTGTACTTTTCACTATATGTATATTTTATATATCAATGTGTGCAAATATTTTAATGATTTGTTTTGATTTCGGTTTTACTCGAATTATAGTTTAAATAAATTATAATACTTTTTCATTATTAAATAAAATAATGTCTACTACTGAAACTTTACTTTTTTACTAATAGTTATATATTATTATGTTAATTACCGTACCCAGTACGTGATAGAAATAAGTACGCATATATATATTTTTATTGAGCGATGTGTATGAAAAAAATAGGAAAACTTGAAGTGGGTACTTATTTTTTTTTTTTGGTACGCTGTGAATCGAATACCGAATGTGTGCGTCAGTGTTAAGGCTCGTGCTGCTGCGATATTGCGGTCGTGACAGGCACCGATATGCATGTCACGCCCGCGATGTCGCGACAGTCTGCACAAGCCGTTACTCTACAGGCCTATGAAATCGCAGACACGATACTAGTCATAATTCTGTATTCCAGCTATTAATGATTTCCAACATACTTACAGAGAGATAATAAGAGTTATAAAGGAATTTTCACATCGCCTTCGAAGGCAGAAAGTTGAAAGAAGTTCCATTTCAGACTTCAGTATAGGTAGCACTTGAAAGTAAGAGAATCTCGAGTGCCAATATATTTGTATGGGGCGAGCGCGCTCCCTACAATATATACAGAGGCTATTTTAACATATTTACGTATAAATTGAGTAAATGCCTGTACGCATTATCTATAGTTACTAAGAATCTATTAGACTATTTTTGAATCATAGGTTATAACTATAATAATTGAAAGCCAAACATTTGCCATTTTGTGGAAGCCTTCTTGTCACCAGTGGCGGATTTACAGTCTTGGCCGCCCTAGGCCCCCCAGGCTATGTAGTAAATACCAGCCGCCCCTTTCTCAGCACCCATCATATAGACTACATAATGAATTTTACTTTATTGCCAACTTTTATCGAAATCGGTTCAGAAATTTAATTAACTATAATATCTGCTAGTTGGCGTGCCATATTTTCTGCTAGTGTGCGTGAGGTTTTAGGGATAATTGTGCAATTATCCCTAAAACCTCCTCGTAAATAAAACCTAAAACCATTTTAAATGTGCATTTAAAATGGTTTTAGGTTTTATTTACGTAACTACAGGTTTATTCTCATACAAGATAAGACATAATAAGTGTTTTACAATGTGTTACAAAACTCGTCGGCACTTAAGCGCAGCAAAATCATTAATTAAATCTTCGCAATCCAATTTCCTTAAAAAAACAGCTTTTATGTTAAAGTTCGTTTAATCTTTGCTCCGTCATTGTTGCGCGGCAGCGTGATAGCGTTCAAGAAACTCCCGAGCACGAGCGCGAGTGTTTTAAGGCTCGCGCGTATATCAATATTCTTCCTAAATCAGTTATATGTACGAAATAACTTATACGTAGATTTTATAAGTACAATGTATTTTATTATACATTAATAATAATAATAATAATAATAATGACACGGCCCGCATTGTTAGGAGGTTCCTCTCTCTGGAGCCCTGACCGCCGGTAGCTTGGACCCTGTTCCCGATACCGGTGGGCCACCATTTTTTTATATTTTTAAATGTTTTTATATATTTTTGTATTTTCTAATATTTAAAAATATAATTATATTGTGTAAATAATGAAATAAAAGATAATAATAATGTTTATTTCCAGTAAAATGATTACAAGGTTACAAGTACAGTAATATGATACAACATAAAGTGCATTAAGTATTATCTCCTGGCACCCAAACTAGGTTTATAGCCTGTGACTTGGGGACCAGTAATTCCTTAAGGGTAGATAGTTGATCAAAAGTTACAATAAAACTGTTTTCACCAGTAACATGATTAGCGTAACAATATAATTATTATTTATGAGTATAGAAAGAAGAAAAGTAAAAATAATTAATAAAACTGTAAGTGTTTGAGTGAGAGTGAATTGGTCGTGGTAGGTGTAGTAGGTATGTTGTGTATGTGTAAGTAATGTGAGGGTGCGGTTTGTGTATGGTGTGAATGTGTCTGGTAGGTGTAGAATAGTGGATGTGTGAGTAAGTGTGAAAGTGGGGGGAGCGTATGAGTGTTTGTGTGTGAAAATACTAAAATAAGAGGAGATTTGTCTTAAGCATGTGGGAAGAGAAGTTTTTCGGTCTCGTCATATGATTTCTCAATTAGCCATTCTTTAACTGTGCTTTTGCATTGGTGATAATTTAAACTGTGTTTATGGAGAAATTTATTGATTTTATTATATAGAATATAGCTGAGGTAACTAAATTGGTGTTTTGCGAATGTGGTTTTGTGTCTAACTGGTGGAAGGGCAATGTCTGCGCGACGTTTAGTACTTACTGTGAACGGCAGCCGATGTTTCCTTAATACACATTGTAGTACATATAAGCCTCTCACTGTCAGAACCCTGCTTTCCCTAAAAAGTTCCAGAGTAGGGTATCTATATGGCGTGCAGAACATAACTTTGAGAACTGCTCTCTGAGCTCTCTCTAATTTCAGAAAGTATGGTTTGCAAGCGCCACCCCAAGCTGGCAAACAATATAGGAGAAGAGACTGACACAGGGAATAATAGACCATCATAAGTGTATCCGAGTCAGCTGAACAACGGAGTTTCTTAAATATGGAAATGAGTTTACGCGTTCGGATGATAAGATTATCAATATGACTGTATCAGTTCAGGTGTTTGTCAATTTGTACACCCAAGTATTTAATACAAGATGTGGTTGCCAGAGTGGGACAGGCACAGCAGGAGTTTGGAGAACAACTATGTACCTTAACAACAGGCGTTACGTTTGGCTGAGTCTTATTACTTAAAGAAAAAGAAACTAGCTTCGTTTTTTCTGCATTCAGGGTTAATAAATTATTGTTAAACCAGTTCATGACAATGTCCAACACCATCTGAGCATATTTTTCTGCTTCACTCCAATCATTCCCATGAACAAGTAGGGCTGTATCATCAGCTTTTCTATATTTTATACATAAAAAGTATGATTAATGTTATACGATGCGGTGCAGTACGGCCCGCCATAATGTGCGCGAGCCTTTAGAATAGTTCAGTGATTTTTTGTCACGATTGGCCGCCCTTAATATCTGGCCGCCCTAGGCCCGGGCCTACTGTGCCTTAGGGCAAATCTGCCGCTGCTTGTCACAGTCATGACGTGTAGCTGTCGACTATTTGTGTTTTGTGATTTTATGTTGATTTTTTTTGTTTTATTTTTGATTTACCTATTCTAGATTTGTTGTATGTACGTGTTTCTGTGACAATTAAACTTATTTTTCTTTCCCTCTTTCTTTTTAATTACTGGTATAAATTTGAAAACAACTCTGTTACTTTGTCATTCTTACACCGATCGTTATCAAAGAACAATGCCCACTTCCCATAGATTTAAAAACCTGATAATAAAAGTTAATGTATAGTTATGAGGTATAGTAGAAAGACTACCTATAAGTTTAAACAATAATGTCTTATAGTCATTTTTATGATTTAAACGCTACGAAGACCAAAAAATATGAATGTTACTTTTTACTCTTTTTAGGTTAGGATTTGCCGTTACCAAATAGATAATACAGAAATAAATGTGCTAGAACGAATTATTAAAGCTCGAAGTTTAGTCTAAAATAAGAATACTTATCTAGCTATGGTAAAACGTCTTTTTTACTTTGTGAATTCCTCGAAACCAACACATAAAAAGTACCTACTTAACATTTTTTAGTAAAGAATGATAGTTAAGATAGTTTATATACTTAAAGAAAGTCTAACTTAGTTCTTGTATTGTCAAAAGTGATCACTTATCTACCCAACACATTTTATTGGCCGCGGTACATACTTACATACATAGGTACCTACCTGATGAACAAAACGGAAAAAACAAATAAAATACTATGTTGAAGTGATTTCACTTTAACATGATGGTTTATTAATTATCATCATTTTCATCTAAATCTCTTATAACTACGTCATCCAGAAATTCTGCTGGCGCAGAGATATTTTCTTGATACCTAGCCCATCTAAGGTACCACACTAATGTCATGACGTGAGCGCAACATCCTATGGTCCGTCGACCGACCAAACAATCGCACAACTGTCAAATGTCAAAAAAAAATCGTTTCACTCGTGCGAACACAAATACATACTACATGATTAATTTATTTAATTATTTTGTTGTTCATAATTCATCTTTATTATACACAGACGAATAAAAAGTACTTAGTGATTAAATAAAATGTAAAATAATGTATAAAACTCAGAAATAGAAATGAAAAAAGTCAAGTAGCAGTGTAAAATGGAACGTCGTAAAAAAAGGGTAGTTGAGATGCGTTCAAAACATGGTAAAAGGTTACCCTTGGCGTAGAGTAAGCATTAAGAAAAATTTATTTTTTTTCCTGCGTTTCTTTTAACATTGTGATAAGCGTAATTAATATACAATTTAGTTAGCTGTATTTTAAGATTTATTTCATTTCTATACATGGTCAGATGAAAAATGGTCATTCTTCTTTACAGATAGGTTGCCTGGGATCTGGAGAAGGACATAGGCTATTTCTCATCCTGGAAATTTGTATTGATAATAATATATGCAGACGAAGTCGCAGGCAACAGCTAGTCTGATATAAATAACCTTTTGTTTTGGTTTTATTTTAGATTATGTTGTTTGTACGTTTTCCACTGTCAGTTAGTTACTGACTATTAATGCTATATTACCCTTTTATGGGCGGGCATTTTTTTTTTTTGGTTGGGAATTATCAAATATCTTCTCCATTGGACCTAGTGGGCCGCTACACTTGTGCTGACGACATCTCTTTGGGGCGCGCGTGCATTGCAACGCGCCGTCGACCCGAGCCTGGTCCTTATCGGATGGCGAGCTACCCAGTGCTCACAGTCCGCAAGCCCGCGCCTAGGTTGGCCGGAAATCCGCCTGGGATTCCCGACGCCCATTCCTGCGGCGGCTAGGAGCATGAGGACGCGAAATTTGCCTCTCCCTCAACCGTCCCGCCTCCTCCTTATTAGCATATTAGCAAAACACCGTATTAGAACGACTGACCATTTTCCCAGTTACCCGTTGTTTGTTCACCGACAAGAAGTTAGAGACCAAATCACTAAGATGCTTTACCAAGGCATCATAAGACCTTCTGATTCAGCTTGGAGCTCACCTATTTGGATAGTTCCTAAGAAGTCGGACGGCATCAGGTAAATAGAAGTGGAGAATCGTAGTGGACTTTCGTAAACTGAATGACAACACCATAGACGACAAATACCCTATACCTAACATAAATGACATACCTACTTGACAAAGCTTGATAAATGCCGATATTTCACTACCCTAGACCTGGCATTTGAATTTTATCAATGTGAGATGCACCCTGATGACATTTCGAAGACAGCCTTTAATGTAGAACATGGGCACTTTGAATTCTTGCATGCCCATGCTTTTTTTTGGGTTTAAAGATAATTCGAGATAGAGTCATACATTAATCATACGTTGGACTAATTTTGAATACAGTTTGTAGACGAAACTAGATACATATATTTTAAAATGAGATCCTAAATACACAGTGTGTAAGTAGGTACTTTTCTAATTAGCAACTCGGTGTAGTTTTATTTTGAAAGGGAGTATTAGTAGATAGGTAAATTAGTAATCTCGTAAAGTATTGTAACCAAATTACCTCCGCTTAATTTGTTTTTAGATCAAAAATAGATTGGGATTTATTTGTAAATTATATTACATTGTACACTTAACTACCCTTGCACACTATGCGACATTCAACTGCGACAGCTCGGCGACTAGACGCAATACAGTTCTTCGTCTTGTTGCAGCGATTAGACGCAGCGACAAGACGCAGATGCATACGACAAAACAACGTCTTGTTGCAGCGATCACACGCAGTGACAAGACGCAGATGCATACGATAACTCTGCGTCTTGTTGCAGCAATCAGACGCAGCGACAAGGCGCAGATGCATACGACAACTCTGCGTCTTGTTGTAGCGATTCATCGCAGCACAAAGTTTGCGCTGGCACTAAAGCTTCCAAAACAAACAATAAGATTTATTTATATTGATGACACAATATTACTACATTCCTGATATATATTTAGGGGTCGATCAAACTAGAACGTTTCTGGCAAGAAACGAATCAGCCAGGTAGGTAGTCTTGAGGAATGTAATAATAATAACAAAATCTTTTATTTAAGGGAGTATTACAGCCATATTTTCACCAATTTATTGAAGAATAATATTAGTATTTTATAATTTCCCATAGGTTTACCTATGAGAAATTACCTATTACCTATTTACCTATGGGAAATTATAAAATACTATTATTTATTGTTACACGACAGACTAAGTTAACATATCAATGAGATCAAGAAGTAAGCTTAAGGCATAATTGAAAATAACAAATCAATAAAATTAAGATCAGGCAGTATGACACTAAATTGCAATCACGTTCCACGGTCGATTTACACCGAGCTACTCCACTGCCGTGCAGCTCAGTGAACCGCCCGAAGATCATGAAAACATAGGGAAAAAGTTACAATAAATCATAGAGATTGGCTCATGATTGAGTTAAGTTCAATTAATTAAATGTTGTAGGGATGTTTAGGGTTCCGTACCCAAAGGGTAAAACGGGACCCTATTACTAAGACTCCGCTGTCAGTCTGTCTGTCCGTCCGTCACCAGGCTGTATCTCATGAACCGTGATAGTTAGACAGTTGAAATTTTCACAGATGATGTATTCCTGTTGCCGCTATAACAACAAATACAAAAAAAAACAAAATAAAATAAATATTTATGGGGCTCTCATACAACAGACATAATTTTTTTGCCGTTTTTATTGATAATGGTACGGAACCCTTCGTGCGCGACCCTTCGGGCCCAGTGCGGGTTGGTAGATGTCACATATCTTCGAATTTTTGGTTCTAGGACATGCCGGTTTCCTCACGATGTTTTCCTTCACCGTTTTGAGAGCAGTGGTGATGAAATAATTTACACAAAGTAAAGCGCCCGTCTGGGTTCGAACCTACGATCTACAACTCGTAAGTCGCGGCCGTTACCACTGGGCCAGCACTGCTTTCTCTGCTCTAAATTGCTCTAAATTGATACTACTTGGTAATTCCATAAAAAAAAACATGAAATAACTAAACCATAGACAGGAACATGGTTTTTTCACAAATGTATTACTTACCTATAATGTATAATTAATAATAACATGATGATGTTTTATTTGTTCTCCCAAATCAGTGTCATCAAATCACATTCAGGCCAAATGATTTAACTTCAGGCAGGATAACAATACTAATTCTTTTAACATTAAGGCTTCTGCAGTGATATTATTATTATTTATTGAGTGAAAAGGTCGATGGCGCGACGGGACATGGAACCCCGACGCCAAAGGGCAGGTAATTGAAACACAGATTTCACCACACAAATTAATAGGTAGAATAATACAAAAAAATACACGAACAATTCGTTCCTTACCCGTGGTCCCTCCCGTAGTTCTTTAAAAAAAAACTTAAAAAAAGGGAAATTGTAGTAGTCGTTGGTTAGTAGAGTTAAATATTTAACAAAAAAAAATTAACCATTTCCAAGCAGGCGTGAAGTCTTTGGTTAGATTGCAATCTCCCCTCAAACGCGTTGGTATTAACGCAGTTAGCCTAAAATATAGAAATTGGTTTAGGTTTTTTTTACAATAAGTTTTTTTAAATCCAAATAACTTATGCAGAATTAATTTGTAGGTAATAGAGAAATTTTAACACTAAGATGTTTAGAATTTATGAGAAATTATTAACAAAATTAAGTTCCTGATGAAATTGCTGCTTTTTTTTTGGGTTGGAAAACTTCAAATAACTTCTCCCGCTCTGGCCGGAGCGGGAGGGTGTATCTCTTACTGTTCTTCCTTCCGTTGCTGTTTTCCTGTGTTGCCAGGGGCCTCGGTAACCCTTTAGTACCTTCCCGCGACCCCGGCAGGCATCGGCTCTAGTGCATCGACACTTGTGCTGACGACATCTCTGAGACGCGCGTGGTATACAACGCGCCGTAGACCCGGGCCTGGTCCTTACCGGACGGTGAACTACCCATTGCTCACCGTCCGCAAGCCCGCGCCTACGGTGGCCGGAAATCCGCCCAGGATTATCGACGCCCAGGGCGTCTCCTGCGGCGGCTAGTGGCGAGAGGGCGCGAAATTTGCCTTTGCCTTAACCATCCCGCCTCCTCCTTCGCGAGCATTACTGCTTCGCAGAAGGAGGTGTCGGCTGCCCATGCCCTCTCGCTCTGTACCATGGGCTGAACCAGGGCCGGACGCGAGAGATCTCTGCCACCGATCGCCTCCACGAGGACACGGTGGTGCTCTGAACAAGCCAGGCAGACCTCCACCGTGTGCTCCACCGTGTCCTCCGGGCGATCCACACAGTGGTGACACCCGGGCGTTTCCTCCCGCCTTATCCGACACAGGAACCTCCCGAAGCTGCCGTGTCCGGTGAGAACTTGTGTCAAGCGGAAGGTGAGGATGCCGTGGCGCCTCTCTAGCCACTCCTCAAAGAGGGGACTTATCGCCGCAATCGTGGCGTGCCCAGCACTAGGTTGCGACAACCGTACTATCCATGTCGCCATGAGATCCCGCCGGAGCTCCGTCCGCTGGGCCGCGATTTCTCGCGGCAGCGGAGTTACGCCCCGGCCGGTTTCGTCTCTTCGCGCCACTCCCATACGTGTTGCTGGTCTAACGTAGTTCGGCTCGTGGCATATAGCTCCCGACGGCACCAATCAGCGTCAGATAATGCCGGTGGCGTAAGTAGTGTGAACGATATTCCAGTAGACAGTACTTGGGTCCAGAAATCTAGCTTTTTTGACTGGTCTTAAACCTGAATCAAATAACAGGGATTTTCATAGATTAGGGGAATAAGGCGGAAATAAAAAATATCGAACCGATGAAAGGAATAAAACTGCAGCAGAGAATGAGCAAACTAGTAATGCAAACTGTTTATACGAGTAGCATACTTTTTTAATTGCTCAAGGACAGCTAATGACACACAATTGATTTTCTATTGTTTGACTCCGAATCGGTGTCGCGCGGGGCTTAACAGGTTAAACATAAAGAAGACTGTTAAGGTGGTTTTCACTCAACCAATTTTAAATAATTACTAATATATTGATAATAAATCTTAAACATATTCAATAAAAAAACACAATGACTGACTGCCATGTAAAATTTTTGACCTGAAGCCTCATTGAAAGTGTAGAAAATTTCGAATTTTAAACGTCTATCATTAAAAAATTAATTGGCCGTAAATCGTGTAAAAAGTATCTATCCACTACACACGGCAAAAAGTATTTTATCAGCGAATAATAACGCTGCAGTATCAATGAATAGCTAGTTATTGGTCGTGGTGTTAATTGGATTTTATTGTAATTTCTTATCAAATCAATGCGTCGCCTCGTGAACACAGGACGTCGATTTTCAGCTGTATCGAGACGTATTTAATTAGTCTTAGTTTATTTGCGCATCTGACGCGTGAAATGACGCGTTTTTATTTAGTTAACTTTATTTTGAGTTTAATAGTTCTAGAAAATTATGGCCGTGATTTAGATTTCCGATCGGAAGAACCAGCTGCTCTTCAAGAAGCAGGTAAGTGTCATGTGTCTTATTAAATTAAACAATTGTTTAAATAACAACAAATAAATTTAAAAATCAATGACTGCGTAAAAAGTGAATTTAAGAAAAAGTGAACTTTAAAAACGATGGAAGCAAGATGTGTGTGATTATTTCTATATCTATATAAACAATTTTATGAATGTAGTCGGAGGCTTCTTAAATTTAACAATAAATACATACAACATAATCAATCAGTCATCTTGTTTCCATCTATTTTAGGGTCCCGTAGTAAACAAGGAACCCTTATAGTTTTGCCATGTCCGTCTGTCTGTCTGTCCCCGACTTAGCTCAGAGACTCTTAGTACTAGAACGCTGTAATTTGGCATGGGTATACATGTTAATCACGCCGACAAAGTGATAAAATAATTATTTCTAGTATACTTTGCTTATTTCCACAGTATTATGTCTTATGGCGTTCTGCTGTGGGGATCGGCAGTTGATGTAGATTAAATTTTTATCTTACAAAAGAGGGCAAGCCGCGCAGTCTATAGAATGGGTCCTCGTGAGTCCCTTAGAAACAAATTCAAAGAAATTAATGTACTAAGTCTGCCTTCTCTTTATATCTTAGAAAGTATTTTGTATGTTCGCAAAAACTTATATCTTTTCAAAACAAGAAGTGATTTCTATAATATAAATACACGTAGTAAACATGAAATTGTGATACCCAAATTTAGATTAACAAAAACAAGCAAATCATTTGTTATCAACAGTATCCGCTTTTATAACAAGTTGCCAAAGTCAGTTACAGAACTTAGCGATGGAAAGTTCAAAACCCACATCAAACGTGTCCTTATCAAAAACGCATATTACAAGATTAAAGACTACGTTGAAGACAAGGAAGTTTGGCAATAATTCCTTCTGCACATGTGGCTTCTCTGGTACATCAGAAACGGCATAACTATGGAAATGTCTATTAACTGCTCCCAAATTACGGTGTTTATTATTATTCTTTTTTAGACATACTTTTTTGACATTATATTTTCACTATTTGACATTATATACCTACCCTTTATATTTCAGACTTAATATTATTAATATTATTTTACATGGATTCTTGTGTATGATGTGAATGTGAGATGTGTGTGATGTGTGTGTGTTGTAGGCTTAATAGACTAGATTTTTTGTAGACCGTTTTCTTTTGTCTTTTTTTTTGTTAAGTACTTCTCGACAGGCCTACACTGTCCTCTCATACCTAATTTATGTAATTTGAAAACATTGTAAAAGCCAATTATTTTTAAAAGAGTAACCGTGGAGTTTCTTGCCGGTTTCTTCATAGGAAACGACCAATTGGTACCGTGTACCTAGCTTCTGACGTTTCATAAGTGCCCATGTAGGTTTATGTGAAATAAAAATATTTTGATTTTGATTTTGGAATAAAATTATGAAAAAAACAAAAAAAATATGGTTTCCTAACCTTCCCTTAAACGTAAAATGGGGGTGATATTTTTTTTTCGTCTCACCCGTGGTGGATCCATATCGTTGGATAGGCTGTTTAAAAATATTGCAGGTCTGGGCAAATAATTGTTCGCTTCAGGGATCCGTTCGCGTAATATTAAGCTTTAAAGTGCTAATTTTAGTTAGAATCAACTGTCCCCCCTTTTGTTTTTTTTTTTTTGAGGGTGGGAAATCATCAAATAACTTCTCCCGCTCTGGGCGGAGCGGGAGGGTGTGTCAGACTCTTACTGACTAAAACCCACCCGTATTCCTTCCTGTTGCCTGTGTTGCGGGGGCCTCGGTGACCCATAAGTACCTTCCCGCGATCCCGGCAGGCATCGGCCCTAGTGGACCCCTACTTTGTGCTGACGACATCTCTTTGAGGCGCGCGTGGAATACGACGCGCCGTCGACCCGGGCCTGGTCCTTACCGGACGGTGAGCTACCCATTGCTCACCGTCCGCAAGCCCGCGCCTACGGTGGCTGGAAATCCGCCCGAGATTCCCGACGCCCAGGGCGTCTCCTGCGGCGGCTAGGGGCGAGAGGGCGCGAAACGTGCCTTTCCCTCAACCGTCCCGCCTCCTCCTTCGCGAGCATTACTGCTTCGCAGAAGGAGGTGACGGCTGCCCATGCCCTCTCGCTCCGTACCATGGCCTGAACCAGGGCCGGACGCGAGAGGTCTCTGCCGCCGATCGCCTCCACGAGGACACGGCGGTGCTCTGCCCAAGCCGGGCAGACCTCCACCGTATGCTCCACCGTGTCCTCCGGGCGATCCACACAGTGGTGACACCCGGACGTTTCCTCCCGCCTTATCCGACACAGGAACCTCCCGAAGCTGCCGTGTCCGGTGAGGACCTGCGTCAGGCGGAAGGTGAGGACGCCGTGGCGCCTCTCCAGCCACTAACTGTCCCCCCTGCCAGTTAAATGGTTGTTTTCTGATTTATGAAAACATTCATGGCAGTAGTATACATATATAACGAAATTAAAAGGAAAACCATCACAGCTAAGTAGGCTTTACAAGTTAACGAGTAATAGTCGACCAACTTACATTTGCACTTGGAGAATTGACCATAACGTATACCTATGTGTGGGAGAACATGGTTTTCAACTACAATGTTAAGTTTATTTTTGAGATAAATTCATCTCAACTACGGAACCCTTCATTTTGCGTGACATTTGGCGTCCGACACAGACTTGACCGGTTTTTAAAGTTCGCTTTTTACGCAACCGGGTTTTTGATTTTTTTATTTTACTTTTCTTACACTTTTTATTCCCTAATTATTTTTCATGTTAATAATAATACGATTATATAAGAATTTTATCACAATTTTATTATGAGTTTTGAAAATTTTAGTCAGAATGCTTGCTAACCAACTTTCAACCGATATATCCTAAATACCGATATATTAAAAATTAAAAATGATTAGAAAAACCTTAAGATGATATTCAAAGACGTTATCAATGACACTTGACATACGAGAAAGTACACGTATACGTAAAAGCATCTATACCACAAGGAAGTGTAATAGGGTGCCTGCTATTCCTTGTTTACATAAATGATCTCCCCAACCATATCAATGAGTCATGCGTATTATTCGCCGATGATATCTTAACATCATGTGACAACAATATAAATTTAAATCAAAAACTTACTTCTATACTGGACACTACAACACACTGGATGAACGAACACAACCTTGAAATTAACTTCAATAAGACAAAAATAATAACTTTCCACCCCCGAAAAAAAATACCTATAAATTTCAAATACAATTGATCAAAATTAGAAGCAGTAAATAAATTCACCATTTTAGGCCTTGACATAGATTCACACGTAGATTGGAAATCGCACATTCAAAAAGTAAGAACAAAATTGTCTAAGTTTTCATATGCCCTCCGTGAAATCAAGAAAACAACAGACCTAAAAACAGCTATAGTAACGTATTACGCATACGCATTTGCGTGGCTCAAATATGGAGTCATTTTATGGGGAAATAGTACCGACGCACACTATTCACTCTGCAGAAAAAAATTATCAGAATATTAATGAATATCAAGGAAACAGACTCATGTAAACCCCATTTTAAAGACCTCAAAATTTTAACCCTGCCCTCCCTCTACATACTCGAAATTTTTAAATTTGTACGAAATTATCCCCAATTCTATTCCAAAAGAGGAGATATTCAAAATAAAATTACACTCAGACAAGAAAACAGACTAAACATACCCACTTCACGATAAAAAATGCACTCTTCTGGTACATATGTTATGTCCATTAAAATATATAACAAGCTTCCGGAAAACATAAAAAATATAATATATTTACTAATAAATTGAAACAATTTCTAATAACTAAAAGCTATTATACTATTGACGAGTACTTAAATGATAAATTTCAACAAGAATAAAACCATTTTGACATAAAAATTTAGGTGGCATTTCATTTTACATTTTAAATTTAATTTTTAATCAATTACTTATTTTTAAATTGCAAAAATACTATTAAAATGATTAGGTACACTATTGTATTGTATGTATTATATTTTTAGCCTATACCTATGTATTATATTTATAATTTTAATTTCATACTTATTTTACTTGCAATAACATTAAACCAACAACTCATATAAATAGCATAAAAAACTATTTTAGGTACTATTTCATTTATTATTTTTCTAAACAAGTAAGCGCCTTCATCCTCTCTCCTAATGAAATGTTTTGTAAATAAATGCAAAAATTCACTTTGCTGTGCCCGACAGGGTCCATAATTGATTCTATGTTTAACATACCAACTGTTTTTATGTACACATTATGGCATGCAATAAAGTATTGAGTATTGAGTAGTTCGACGATATACATTTTTTTTCTTTTTCAAAATATGGCGTCTGGTTGTCGCCATTTAGAATTTTGATTACTGTCATGACTTTAGTGTCACTCGTAAGAATCACCAAAATCGGAAGCGCCACAAAGGCACAAATATACATAAATAGACTGATAAGAACATAACCCTCCTTTACGTCGCGCAGTCGGGTAAACAGACGCGCTGTGCCGACTCGAAATGCGTATTGATAAAGGTGGTCTAGCTGGTTTAGTGGTCCCAAGCTACTGCTGAGCATGAGGTACTGGTTTCAATTCCCAGGTCGCGTAAAGTACTGTTGTTATCAACCGGACATATAACGGGCAAAAAGTCGTTGTAGGTACCTACCTAATATAGGTACACTTCTATTTTTTTTTTTTCGGATGGGAAATCATCAAATAACTTCTCCCGCTCTGGGTGGAGCGGGAGGGTGTGTCAGACTCTTACTGACTAAAACCCACCCGTATTCCTTCCGTTACCTGTGTCGCAACACAGGCAACGGACCCATTAGTACCTTCCCGCGACCCCGGCAGGCAGGTACACCTCTGCCTAACCCTACGGGGAACACAGGCGTGCATGTATGTTGCTACATATAATGTGTTATTGTATGAATCTTGTGGCCATTTGTCCGATTTTGTAGGTAATGGTATCAAATCAAATCAAAATCAAAATCCCCATGCTTACTTGATCGTTTCAATATTAGGTACCAATCAAAATATATGACGTGCACATTGAGGTACTATGTACTGACATCATAGTACCTCAATGGACGTGCAAAACTTCACAAAACCAAGGAATTATTTTCTTTTGAAAAGTTTGGACGTAAAGTAAAGTAACGTAGAATTACACCTTCAGAGTTTACGGCGGAACATTTTATCAGAAATCTGAACTTAAGCCGAAGTTTCCCTCTGACGCTAAATAAACGTGGACTTCGTTCGATTTTTCAAAAGTAACGGGACTTTTGGCATAGTTATAGATTGTACTTGCCCGCCCCTAGTCCATTTTTCATTTATTTCAGCCCGGATTCATGTTCGGTATAACGGTATTCGGTTTCGGTCGAAACTTTGGCTATATTTTAACGGAAGCAGTTTGGCCGAGTGCGCCATTTTTTGGGGAAGATGGCCCAAGAGTACGCTTAGTAATATGCACGGAGTAAAATAAAAAATCTATAAAAGCAGCACATAAAATACTTTCGAAGACACATTTTTTTTTCTTTATCAAACTAGCTTCTGTCCGCGAATTCGTCCGCGTGAAATTTCATGCTACCCCGACTGACTGCGTCGCATTCCATCGCTCGCCCGCGCCATTACTTTGTTTTCGCATTTATTTCGGACTTTTTTCTTTTTGCTCGGCTCCTAAGTTGTAGCGTGATGTTAAATAGCCTATTATAAGCGTCCTCAAGAAATAGGGCACCAAATGCAAATATAATTTTTAAAATCCGACTGGCAGTTCCAGAGATTACCCCTACATACAAACTTACAAACAAATTTTACCTCTTTAAAATATTAGTAAAGAAAAGTGACGTTAACTACAAGTATAGCTTACATTTAAAATGTAATCTGTCTCCTGTATCCCAATAGGAACTAACGGTGCGAAGTATTAAAGTAGGTACAAAAGCGACCCACTTGCGCGGTTGACACAGTTTGCGCTGAAAAACGCCACGTAGCTGATGCTCGGTAGTCGATATTCTACATGTGTTATGGAAAACTGGCAAGACGCGTGGTGCCACGACACGTTACAATATTCATTCGTAGTTATAAATAAATAAAAAAACAATTAATTCAGGCAAAAACCCATATTAGGTACATAAAATAAAATTAAAATTTCAAAATACTGCAACATAATAGAATAAAGTGTCAATGCAATTAAAAATAAAGGAACAAAAAAACAATTATAAAGGTCACAGAATTAAAATTAAAATAAAATGTCAAATGTAATTAAAATAAACGCATGAGTAGGTACCACATATAAACACTGAAGTTGTGAAACCGTCGCCGCGTCGGTACCATAATACGACTAAAAAAGTAGGTACCTGAGGTTAAGATACGCTTGCCGCGGCCGGTCCGTGGATGGATGACCATCTTTACATACCGAGACCCCTCCGTGCCTCGGAAAGCACGATAAGCCGCTGGTCCTAGCTGCCATTCGTACGAGTAGGCCCTTGACAATCGTCACGGGTCGTCAGAAGCCCGAAAATCTGACAACCAGTCCCAGTCAAGTCGACTCAATCATTTGTCAGTGTGAAGTCAGTCAGTTGTGGAGATCAAATAGGCAGTAGCTTTATGTAAAATACTGGTATTCATCTGCATCCGGTTAGACTGGGAGCTGACCTCAACGTAGTTGAGAAAAGGCTAGGCAGATATCTGACTGATATATTTTACTTACCCTTCGCCAAGCATCACAATAACTCTTATTACTGTTTGTGAGAATACTTGGAAATCTCGCTAAGGGATTCGTACCGAAATACCTTGTATGCGCTGCTGAATGGGTCGCACATACCGTGGATGTTAGCGAGAAATGATAAGTCACGGATAGTCAAAGATGATGGTTGTAACTAATGCTATATGAGAGTTGTGTGAATGAGTACAGCTGACTATGAAAGCTGATCGTGTACTGTCTCGTTACACAATAATTTGTGCAAGGCGACGGAAAAGTGCTGATCTATGCAGTGTGCTCGTGCCATATACGATACATAACTCGTACATATTCCCGGGCGAGACAGATGCGAGAGAATGAGTTTACAGAGTGCTTAAATGCTAAACTTATAAATTTTACCCAAGGTATATATAATACATTAATCAAATATGTTCTTGGCCTTAACTTGAATTAGTCACTGTCATCAGACACCGCCGGAGCAGACGAGTCCGGGAGTGAAGACCGCGTATCGGCAAGCGTAATTTGGGACGCCCTAGCTAGATGGACCGACGACCTTAAAAATGTGGCAGGGACAGACTGGATGCGGAAGGCGGAGGACAGAGTGTTGTGGCGCAGCCTGGAGTCCAGGCTGCGCCACAACACCCTGTCCTCTGCCTAAGGCCACTTAGGCCTCTGCCTATGTCCGTGCTGAGTAAGCTAGAAAAGTTTCATAATTCAACCGCCTGTTCTCGTGGCTGTTTCGAGTCCTTAGTGGCGTTGAATCGACGACGGGGGCCGCGTGCTGTCTACGCGCCGGTGGGCCGATGGCTGTGTCTCGGACTGTCGACTGTAAGTTGGCGCTCCTCTGCTGACGACGACAAATCCACGGACACAGATAAACTGCGACTACTCGTACAGCGCCCGACAACAACACGTAGATTGTGGAATATTGATGGACATCGTGGCTTGAAATTGCCGAGTTCAAGGCGTTTTCTGATTTCATCGGCTCGATCTGTTCTTTGATGTACAGCAATAAGGTTTTGTGATCAGTGATGATGATTTCAACTTATGGCAAGGAGACGTTGATGTGGTTGATACTCGTATGTGCGATTTGCTGTGATTCCAAATTAACCGTAGTTTTAATTTCTGGGTATCCCAGTTTGTGTGAAAAAATGGTTAAGTCTTGTCGTTTAATTACGCAATCTGAATCCAGTGCTATGATCCGGGGTCATAACAAAAACGGGATCGGGGACAAATCGCTAAAGCCCAGGCCTTAGCGATTTGTATTGCGATAATCTGATGCTTGCATATGACACGAAGTGGACACTGCCCGCAACAATAATAAAGGTACGTAAGTATTTATTTAGTTAAATTCCATCCAATTATTGCGGCATGCTGCTGTTTGTGAAACATCTATTCGTGCCCTTATTTTTGATACACATGCTGTCTTCGGACTTACCTATATTGGAAAATGGGTTTTCGGGAGTGACGGAAGTGATTAGAGTCGTCGAATTGCACACATTGTTGTATGTCTCTCGCCGTCATTGTCAGATAGGTGTCTTTCGTTTCGTTGTCGCAAGTTAATCGCGATGTAATCTGATTTCGGTACGGCGGCGACTGTAGTGTTTCTATGTTGTTGTGGTATTGATATGAGTTGATATAGGTTATAACTCTCTCTGTTAACCAATGGTATTCTAATTTCAAATTAGAGGTACTGCTGTGTTACAATTTTTTTTGACCTTCGGAAGGTGGTAAATTTTTGGTAGTTCAGTCTGTATGTTTTCTACCAGAAAGGATCAACTCAGCATAATCTCAGGACAATGCTGAGTTGATCTTGAAATGCTTCGGCTATAGCAAATGGACACTGAATATTCCATGATGGATATTTGTTACTGTGTCGATTGTTGTATATTGTATAGTTTTAGCTTCGTGAGCATATTTGAAGCTATGATGATCGACAGTGCTAGCTGGTTCAATCATTGTCTCGGTCACTTCTTGTTTTTGCAAAATTTGTTAAATATATTGGTGCAGTCTTTGTGGGCTTTGTGTTGGCGATTGATTGACTCTTCAGTTCTCTTGAGTAAAGTATATTCTGCTTCTAATATTGAGGTCTCGTTTTTCCACAAGAGTGCCAAGTAATTTTATTTCTTTGTGAGAAATATCTTGCTTGTATTGATCGGCGAAACGTTGATAAAAAAAAACTCCAAATAAACTGTTGGCAACATAATCCACACCGTCGACGAGGCCTCGCCGCCGTCGTGTGCGTTCTACGAAATGCTGATTCAGTAACATTCCATTGTACGAGTAGTACTTCAATTCGTCATGAGAGTGACGTAGCTGCAGTGGGGTGATGTCATATAGAGTGTATTCGTTTCTCTTTCACATACGCTGTTTATTTGTTTGAGTTATTTGGCGAAGGCTGCCGAACCGTCCCAAGGTTCATGTCGTAATACACGATGAGTTTCCATTCGTCGCGAATGAACTGCATGTTTGAGATTCGGTCATAATAGAGTGCTTTGTGTGTTATGGTCAAAGTATATGGAGATGCTAACTGTTCGTGGCCAAAGATAGATGTCATGAAGAGAAATAGTGTAATAGTTGCAATCAGATTAGACGCAGTTTCAGGTTGTCGTTTTGATGGGTTGCCCTTTGTTCTTGATATTTTGGCAGTCTGACATTTTCCCTGTCTATTCGGTTACTGTAGGTGCTTTGGGGTCAGATACCAACACTGACAGTTTTATCTGGGAAATCATCAAATAACTTCTCCCGCTCTGGGCGGAGCGGGAGGGTGTGTCTGACTCTTACTGACTAAAACCCACCCGTATTCCTTCCTGTTGCCTGTGTTGCGGGGGCCTCGGTGACCCATAAGTACCTTCCCGCGACCCCGGCAGGCATCGGCCCTAGTGGACCCCTACTTTGTGTGGTAACCCTACTACAATTAGCTTTGTCAGCAGTATAGCTTCCGCCAAACCTTGAGAGTAAGTAATTGTAATGTAGAACATGGTCGTCACGTAGCGATTGTCATAACTTAGCTATAAGTACCTTGTACCTTTAGGATTAAGACATTATTATCTTCACTGTCATTCTGTCAGTAAAATAAAGTTATTTTTATAAAACTCTCCGACTGTCGTTTACTTAATTGGCGCAGCCGGTAGGATCTCTGTAGTCACTCAGTATAGTATAAAATTCTACAAAGCTGCTGTGACGTCTGTTCCAACAGTTTAACAGAGATCGCCGAACAAATAAATTTATTGAGCAACTTCATCGAGAGGCTGACGCTGAGTGTGGTGATAATAGTCCAAGGAGGAGATGGGAGTAACTTCGGGACTGTGAGTAGAACTTTTTCACTATCCTTTCTGTTTTCCTTTACGTGTACCTCTTTGATTAGATATATGTGTTTGTGTTATTAGGGGTCAGACAATACCTGGGTAACATACATATTTTATTGCGATAAAACTTTTGTGATAGAATAAATACGTAGATATAGTTAGTTTAGTACATTTTTAATACGATACAAGTCTCGTGATAAAGCAATTAGGTAGGCATAATTGTTTAGTACCTACAGTCTATTACGATACAATTTTCGTATTAAACTGTGTCACTAAGTAGGTATTTTCCTGGTGTGTAGCGTTTCGGGTTTCAATAACAATGGATCAGATCGTACCAATTCCGTCACCAATGACTAGCATTATTCCGGAATTTAGTGGCGATGCTAGACAGCTCCCACTATTCATAAAAAAATGCGAATATATATTAACTAAGTTTCGAGGAGGAGATGCTCAGAACGAATACTTATATCACGTCGTAACAAGTAAGCTTTCGGATAAAGCCGCGAACCTAGTAGGAGAGCGGGATCAAATAAATAATTGGGACGAACTAAAAGATTTGTTAGTGCAACATTTTGGGGATCCTAGGACCGAAGAATGTTTAGTGTTGGAATTGGAATCCTTAAAAATGAACCAAAATGAAAGTTATTTAGATTTTTGCCATAGGATACAAAACATACGTAGTATTCTTATTGCAAAAACCAATGAAACGATAAGCAATGTCGACGTACGTCAAGCCAAACAGCATATTTATACTAATTCGTCGCTGAATGTTTTCTTATATAATTTACCAGCGTATTTAGTTAGGCTAGTACGATTGAGAGATGTAACGACTTTGGAGGATGCCCTAAGGGTTGTTCTAGAAGAGCAAAACTTCCAAACAGTTTATGATCTGAAAAATAGCAGAAATAAGCCATCAAGGAAATTTACGGAAAACCATAATAACAACTTCCAAAGACTACATAACTCACTAACAAGAGAGGCAAATCCGAATGCATCTAGTAGTTCACAAAATGCCGTTAACCAGTCAGGTTCACAAAACGCATCGTTTCAATTAAGGAATTCGCATTTTGCACAAAATCGAATTCCGTTACAGACTAGGTCAACTGCAAGGACGCCGAGTCAGCATGATCGGCGATGGACGTCGGCACATAATGCACCGTTTGCAAATACAGGTGCAAACACCGATGTTACTATGCGGACTGCGAGTTTTAGACGTGTTAATTACACAAACAATGATTCATACGATAATAATCAGTTTGCGTTTGAAAGGGAACTACAACCAAGTACTTCAGACGAGCCTGTATGTGCGGAAAATTTTCATCTAAGGGCCTCGAACAGAGAGAACATATAGTTTTAAAGTGTACTAGTTTTCGTTCTTTGCCATATATTATAATTCCTGAGTTAGGTAATGCAGTTTTTATGTTAGACTCTGGCAGCACTAGATCTTTTATCGGATCGAGTATAGCGAAGCAATACTTTAGAAATAATATATATAATGAGCGTTTTAATGTTGTTAGCACACATGGTATTAGCGAACATACACACGTTATTTGTACACAATTGCCTAAAATTTTTAAATGTTCGGAGGATCATAAGTTTTATCTTTACGATGTGGATAGTAACTACGATGGTTTGATAGGAAGTAATCTAATGAAACAATTAGGCGCGAAGATTGACTACGAAACGTCAATGTTGTGCACAAAAACAACGAACATACCTTTTGTCTATTCGTCAACATTTACGTATGTTCTGCCAGCACGTTGTGAAGTAAAAGTTAACCTTCCAGTTGATTTAACTTATGGCGCGGCCATTTTGGATTATAAAGAATTAACCGATGGAATAAGGATGCCTTGTGCTTTAGTAAACTGCGTTAATGGGTTTGCATATACGGTTATTCAAAATTGTAAAAACAAAGAAATGATCCTTAAGGTCACTAGTCCATTTAAGGTAGAACAATGTAATGATAGCGAATTAGTAGTAAATAACCTAAGCGAAAGGGATGGACTGGATGAATTGTTATTAAAAAATCTTAACAAATTACGACTAAACCACATGAATGAGGAAGAAAGGAACATGGTATGGAATATTTGTGAGGAATATAAGGATATTTTTTATTGTGAGGATATACCGTTGTCTTTTACGAATGATGTCAAGCATAAGATTAGAACTACGAACGAAGATCCAATTAATGTCAAAGCATATAGGTTACCGCCAGCCCAAACAGAGGAAATTAGGCGTCAAGTTGATAAGATGTTAAGTGACGATGTAATCCGAGAATCAAACTCTCCTTGGAATGCACCTGTTCATTTAGTTCCAAAAAAGTTAGACGCGTCGGGCCAACAGAAATGGAGAATGGTAGTGGATTATAGACGATTAAACGATATAACCATAGACGATAAATACCCTTTGCCAAATATCAATGACCTTTTTGATAAGTTGGGAAAGAGTATGTATTTTTCAACTTTGGACCTCGCCTCTGGTTATCATCAATTACAAATTCAAGAAGAGGATAGGCAGAAAACTGCATTTACAACACCATTTGGGCTGTATGAATTTAACAGAATGCCGTTTGGTTTAAAAACAGCGCCTGCTACTTTCCAACGAGCAATGGACAGTGTACTTAGAGGGTTGCAAGGGTTACATTGCCTTGTATATTTAGATGACGTAATCATATTTTCGACAAGCCTACAGGAACACGTCGTTAAGCTCAAAGCAATTTTTGAACGATTTAGAAAAACAAATCTAAAAGTTCAACTAGATAAGTCCGAGTTTCTAAGAAAAGAAGTTATATACCTAGGACATACAATTACAAAAGATGGCCTTAAGCCTAATAATGATAAGATAGAAGCTATCCTAAAATATCCAATACCTAAAACAGTCACGGAGATAAAAAGTTTCTTGGGTCTGATAGGATATTATAGAAAATTTATCAAGGATTTCTCTAAAATAACGGGACCTCTTACAGCATGTCTAAAGAAAGGAAAAAGTATAGTAATAGATGACGTATATAGAAAAAGTTTCGAAACATGTAAAGAATTACTAACAAATGCACCTTTACTGCAATTTCCCGACTTCAACAAGCCTTTTATTCTTACAACTGACGCATCGAATTTCGCTTTTGGCGCTGTTTTGTCTCAAGGCAACATAGGCTCAGATAAACCAATTGCGTTTGCTAGCAGGAAACTAAGTGATACAGAGTCTAGATATAGCACAATCGAGAAAGAGTTATTGGCCATAATATGGGCGGTCAAATACTTCAGACCCTATTTATATGGTAGAAAGTTTATTATTTATACCGACCATAGACCATTAGCCTGGCTGAATTCGTTAAAGGAACCAAATAGCAAGTTAACTAGGTGGAGATTACGGTTAGAGGACTACAATTTTGATATCCATTATAAAAAGGGTCAACAAAATACAAATGCGGATGCCTTATCACGCATCAAAATTAATGTCACAAATGATTGTGAGTCGATGATTGTAAATGTCGATGAAAACGAAAGAAACTTGCAGGAGCATTTAGACGAGGTGACTAACGAGATTATAAAACTTGGTAAAAAGGAACCAGAATTAGAGACTATCGAAATATCAGATTCTGAAAGTGACGCTGCTACAGCTAATTCTATATCCAATAGAGAGCATGAAGGTATACCTATCCTCAAAGAAGCGATAGACACTAAGCCTAGGCAAATTCACATTTTTACTTGGTTTAAAGACAGCTTGGCTGTAAAAGACATTTCTAATGACAAACAAAAAATTTTGGAAGTTCATTTACCTACGAATAACCAGGATTTAGTAAAGGATTTCCTTAAGGAATATATAGACTACAAGCATAAATATTTCATATATTTTGAGGATCCCGCCCATAGGAAAATTTTTGTCAACGTTATTATTTCACTCTATAAAAAGGGAACCCAACAATTTGTTGAATTTACTGAAAGAGTGGTGAACGTTACAGATGAGGATGAGCAAAAGAATTTAGTTTTAAAATATCACCAGGGTAAAACCTGTCATAGGGGTATTAGGGAGACAGTAATTAAATTAAAAAGATCGTACTGGTGGAGTAAGATGCAGGAAACAGTTACTGCCATCATTAATGCCTGTGAGGAATGTAAAAAAATGAAATATGACAGGAAACCCCTGAAACCATTTATACAGTTAACACAGACTCCAGATGGCCCATTACAAGAAGTCTTTATTGATCTGTTATACATCGAAAAGAACCAATATCTGACAGTGGTGGACGCATTTAGTAAGTTAGGACAAGCTATTTACATACCTAACAAAAGTACACCAGAGGTAGTAAGAGCCTTAATTAAATACTTTAGTATGTATGGAACACCCAAGAAGATAAGTAGTGATTCAGGCACAGAATTTAATAACGAACTGCTCAAAGAAATGTTGAACCTTCACAAAATAGATCAGCATATTGGAACACCCAATAATCCCAATGCAATGGCGATGGTAGAGCGTTTTCATTCAACAATAATAGAAATATATAGGTTAGCAAAATACGAGCAAAGTAACTTAGATGCTACATCCGTAATGACATACGCGATCATGGGATATAATAACACAATTCATAGTGCCACAAATTTCACACCTTTTGAGGTAGTTTTTGGACAAACAGAGTCAGGGAATATTTTTGATATCGATAGGAATAAAAACTTAATGCAGAAAATTTTACAAGACCATCGTAAAAGACTGAAAATTCTTTACGAACACTTGAGTAGCCAGATGATTGGACATAAAAGTTTAGTTAGGGAAAAGAAAGGAGGAGAAGGGAATATACCAAGTGTAGTAGATGGGGACACAATTTTTATGAAAAATACTAGGACTAGAAAAGCTAAAGAGTTGCCTCGTTTTGAAAAAGCAATCGTCATGGGAAATGTCGACAGGAACATAGTCCCAGTTAAGCTTAAAAATAGACGTACGAGAGTAGCATTAAAAAACGTAAAACGTCCTTCACAGATGGTGGTCGATACTTCTCGCCCTAGTGGATCAAGGGACAACTTTGAACATCCAGAAAATCGATCAGAATCCCGGGATAGTTCCGATCAGGATTGGGACGGCTCTGATGAAGAATAACCACTGGGACATCATAAAAACAATAGATTTAAATTCTCTAGCCCTACAATTAGAGAATAATATACAAGAATATAATAAGTTAAAAATTATTTGTAATAGTAATAGCGAGATATATAGGGAACTTATAGGATTAACCGTACAGATAGATTCTCTGTTAGAATTAACTAAGGACAGGTTACAGCAGATTTTACCGTCAAGAAGAACAAAAAGAGGTATTTTGAATCCATTGGGTTCTCTTGTTAAAGTAATAACAGGTAATTTAGATAACGAGGACGCTAGGAAGTATGATTTAGAGATAAGTAATCTAGGAAAAAGGGAACATTCCGTTGAACGAAGGGTATCATTAATGCAAAGGGCTTTTGATAAATTGCTTAATGTTTCAGACGATATCAATTTCAATACTAGACATCTAAATCTAAAAATTAAACAATTTCAGTCTCTTGTTCAAAATCAAACTAAGTACTCCAATTTGATTTCAATCATGAATAGTATGCACCAAATATTAAATAATTTTCGTACTATTTATACTATCATCTATGAACTAGAAACAGCCATTGCCTTTAGCAAAATACATATATTACATCAATCTATAATTAACTCTACGGAACTATTTAATATTTTGAAGGTAATCAAAACGCACCATACCTTAGCTTATCCGTTAGATATTCATAACCTAGTTAAGTTAGAGGGAAGTATAAAAATTAAGGGGTTTATAGATAGTAGTAAAATAGTTTTTATTTTGGAAGTTCCTCTAGTAGACAGTAACACATATATCTATTATAAAGTTATCCCTGTTCCAATTTTTAACCCTACCACAAAAAAACCCTATGTCATTATTCCGAAATATCCTTACCTACTGGTGAAAAAGTCGAAATACAGGCCCGTAGTCGACAGCTGCGAAGAAATAGATGACCTCACATACCTTTGCTCCGAGGACAACGTTCTTCAGTACACAGAGGAAACATGCGTCGAGCAACTTATGTTACTAAAACATAATTTCACGGATTGTCAGCAACACCAGGTAAAAATAGAAGAAACCAAGATACAACCCATATCCGAAAGTCACTGGTTGGTATATGCAGAAAAAAGTATCCAGACAACGGAACATTGTGACGATGAAACCAGGAAATACACCTTGCAAGGTACATACATCTTAGTACCAAGTCAGCACTGCACACTGCAGATCGCTGACATTTCCATTACAACGCCAACGAATAGTAGCACAGTCTCCTTCAGCCTGCCAACAGCACAGATGCCCGAACTTCGACGTGACGTCAGCCCACCGGCGAAGCAAATGGATCTTAGAGGGGTGGACTTAGGTGACATCAAGGACCTAGTGAACCGAGCAAAGTACAGTGAAAGTGTTAGTGATTTCGAGTCATATTATGTACGTGTAACAAGTGACAATATCAGTGTATGGACCCTAAGTATCTACGTCATAATCCTAGTTTCTGTTATAGGTTTCATTATATATAGATGGGACTTATGTAAAATTTGTAAAAGAAATTCCCTAAAGACCACACAGTTGCCTTTAGATAATTTCTCTCTTGGGGAGGGAGGAGTTAAGTGTGGTAACCCTACTACAATTAGCTTTGTCAGCAGTATAGCTTCCGCCAAACCTTGAGAGTAAGTAATTGTAATGTAGAACATGGTCGTCACGTAGCGATTGTCATAACTTAGCTATAAGTACCTTGTACCTTTAGGATTAAGACATTATTATCTTCACTGTCATTCTGTCAGTAAAATAAAGTTATTTTTATAAAACTCTCCGACTGTCGTTTACTTAATTCGCGCGTGGAATACGACGCGCCGTCGACCCGGGCCTGGTCCTTACCGGACGGTGAGCTACCCATTGCTCACCGTCCGCAAGCCCGCGCCTACGGTGGCCGGAAATCCGCCCGGGATTCCCGACGCCCTGGGCGTCTCCTGCGGCGGCTAGGGGCGAGAGGGCGCGAAACTTGCCTTTCCCTCAACCGTCCCGCCTCCTCCTTAGCGAGCATTACTGCTTCGCAGAAGGAGGTGACGGCTGCCCATGCCCTCTCGCTCCGTACCATGGCCTGAACCAGGGCCGGACGCGAGAGGTCTCTGCCGCCGATCGCCTCCATGAGGACACGGCGGTGCTCTGCCCAAGCCGGGCAGACCTCCACCGTATGCTCCACCGTGTCCTCCGGGCGATCCACACAGTGGTGACACCCGGACGTTTCCTCCCGCCTTATCCGACACAGGAACCTCCCGAAGCTGCCGTGTCCGGTGAGGACCTGCGTCAGGCGGAAGGTGAGGACGCCGTGGCGCCTCTCCAGCCACTCCTCAAAGAGGGGACTTATCGCCGAAATCGTGGCGTGCCCAGCACTGGGTTGCGACAACCGTACTTTCCATGACGCCATGAGATCCCGCCGGAGCTCCGTCCGCTGTGCCGCGATTTCTCGCGGCAGCGGACTTACGCCCCGGTGTTTCGCCTCCTCGCGCCACTCCCATACGTGCGCGAGGGCTTTTGCCTCCAGATCCCATGGCGGCAATCCGGCAAGGAGGCTCGCTGCCTCACAGGAGACCGTGCGGTATCCTCGGACCATCCGGATGGCCATGACCCTTTGGGCCGCGCTCAACCGGCGGGCTGGCCACAGCGCCAGAGAGCGCGCCCATACAGGAGCCCCTTAGAGGGCCATGGACCGCACGACCCCCGCGTAGAGCCTCCGGCAGGAGGCGTTTGGACCCCCTAGATTGGGCAGGAGCCGCTTCAATGCAGCCCCTGCCCGCTCCAGTTTGGGAGCCAAACGTCGGAAGTGCTCCACGAAGTTCCACCGGCTGTCGAGGACGAGTCCCAGGTACTTTATCGTCGACTCGACGCCGATGGAAACCCCTCCTACCGTTATTTGGGACCCCAACGGTGGCGCGTTCTGAGGACCATGAAAACACATGGCCTCGGACTTGTGCAGGGCCACCTCGAGTCCCAATTGCCGGATCCTTTCGACTATTGTCGCAACCCCGCGTGCCGCTAATTCGGCCGCCGCCTAGTGCGACCTCCCCTGCGCCAGGACCAACGTGTCGTCAGCGTAGCACACTACGCTGACGCCGCTAGGGAGGTCAGCGGGCGGCACCCAGTCGTATCCGATGTCCCACAGATGCGGCCCCAGGACCGATCCCTGTGGGACACCGCACGACGTCTCTTGCCGGTTTCACACTCCCTGGTGACCGAGGTAGATGACGGCCCTGTCCGTCAGATAGGCCTCGACCACACGACAGAGGTAGGGCGGCATCCGGTGGTACCGGAGTGCCTTCCTGATGCAACTCCAGGGCAAGGTATTAAAGGCATTGGCGATGTCTAGAGACACCGCCAAGATGACCCTACCCTGGGCAACAGCATTCCCCATCG
Source organism: Atethmia centrago (assembly GCA_905333075.3). Classification (NCBI taxonomy): domain Eukaryota; kingdom Metazoa; phylum Arthropoda; class Insecta; order Lepidoptera; family Noctuidae; genus Atethmia; species Atethmia centrago. The sequence goes on from HG995375.1 coordinate 9,243,632, forward strand.
TCAGGGCTTGGACGCGCCCCTCTCCATGCATGCGTTTAGGAGCCCCCTAAGTCGAGGCCCGAGAGCCTCCAAGGCCAGGACCCAGGCCTTCCCAGGTAAGCCGTCGGGTACTGGGGCGGTATTTTTGGCATTAAGCCTGCGTACCGCCGCTCTCATTTCTACCTCGGTCACCTCCGGAGCATCGTCGTCGTCGTCGTCGTCGGCGGTGCGGTCCGCATCGGGCACCGCAGTAGGCGGAGCCATGGGCGGGGAGGTGGTTCCCCTCGCGAAGGGAACAGAGCGCTCACCACGTCCTCCACAAGCTGGGGCCGGAGACTCTGCGTCAGCGGGGGAGCCCATGGGCGGAGTTTATCCCGCACCACCTTGTACGGGCATCCCCACGGGTCCCCGTCCAGAGTCCCCGGCGACTCCTCGCGGGCCAATCTCCTGGCCCGCAGGATCTCCGCTTGGAGGGTGGTCTTCGCCGCTCTGTACCCTTCGTACAGTTCCGCCTGAATGGCTTCCGTATTCGGAGGTTTGATACGGAGCCTGCGGTGCGTGGTGTACCGGCGTCGCGCAGCCACGCACGCAGTGCGCAGAGCCATCAGCTCCTGCGACCACCAGTACACCTGGCGCGAGGCACGTCCAGGCTGGATCCGGGGCATTGCGACGTCACATATGTCGGATATGGCCTTCCGGAACCACTCCGCCTCGTCATTGATGTCAGCAGGCCTGTCCGGTGGTGACACCCAGGCCTGCATGATCGAGGTTTCCAGTAGGAGCTCCCGGTCCAGCTGCTTCAGCGCCCACCGCGGACCGCTTGAGGCCCGTCGGACCGGCGCGTTCAAGGTCTGGGCGGAGACGTCAAACCGGATATACCGGTGATCAGAATAGGTCTCCACCCCCTCCATGACGCGCCAGTCAACTACATGCGGCGACAGAGCGGGGCTGGCGAACGAGATGTCCACCACTGATTCACCCCGCATCCGCACACACGAGGGGACAGAACCCCGGTTTAGGACGACTAGGCCTGTCTCCATAGCCCAGTCCTCCACCATCCTGCCCCGTGTGTCCGTTAATCGGGAACCCCAAGCCAAATTGAGCCGCTCAGATCCTCCACCCAGTCATCCCTGGGCGGGACAAAGTACGGCTTAGCGACCACGGCGATCTTAATCGACCACTGCGCCATGCTCTGGAGCAACAGATCCTGAGCGGCGGCGCAGTGGTTGATGTTCGCCTGGAGGAGGCGTAATGGGGCCATTATTGGCACTCCATATTGGCAATGGCCTCCTCCCGAACCAAGGGTCCTGCCGCGGTGGCAATGGCGGTGACGACTGCGGTGGTGGAAGCGGCAGCGGCGGCGGCGGCAGTGGCGGCAGCTGCGGCGGTGACGACGGTGGCGGCGGTGGCGGAGGGCTTGCCCCTGGCCTTGGCTTTGGCGGGTGGAGCGCAGGCCTTGCCCCCATCCGGTGTTCGGCCGGCTTGCCAGCCGCCGCACATAAGGCACAGTGCGGCGTGGCGTCGCAGGGGCCGGCCTTGTGCCCGGGCTGACCACAGCGGTAGCAGAGACCGCTGCGGTCCACCTCCGAGGTGCAATTAGCTTGCACGTGGTTGCCCACCTGGCAACGGAAGCACCTCAGAGGTCTGAGCTCCAGCAATTTAACCTGCGCGGACACCCAGCCCACCAATAACCTATGGCCCTCTCTGGCAATTTTTTTGGCCGCCGACACGGGGCAGCTCACCGTAACGGTTTGCAGCCCCGCGGAGTCAGGATGGATGGTGCCCACCCTCACCTGGTCAGCAGAGCACCCCCCAGTCTTAGCCACTGCGGCGACCACCTTGTCCTCCGTCACGGAGTCGTCCAGGCCCATGATGCGCATGCTAGCGCACTTGGTGGGCCTGGACACTCGGACCTCGTCCGCATTTAGGGACGCCCTAAGCCTTTCAGCCAGAGCGTCAGTGGCCGGGCCACTGGCCGCACCGGGGACCTCCACCATTCGGGCCCCAGTCGCCGTTATCTTTATTTTTAGGCCTTTTGCCGCGCCGAGCTCCTCGAGGCGCACCACCTCACCCACCTTCGCCATACACTTGACACACTTGGTTATAAAGAAAGAAAAATATTTTATTTGGGACAAGCACAAGAAACACAAAAAGTAAAAGAAAAGGAATTTAAAACTAATCTTTGAATAAACAAAAAAAAAAACAACAAAGAAAATCAATAAAACGACTTGGGCGACGCCAAAAAGGCTCCCATCTCGGCATAACTATCATCTAACTATTATCTCTTCTTATTGAATATATTTGGGTTAATAACAACGCTGAATAACGTTGCACAGTCTTTAGTCGACTCAATCCACTATCGCTTCTTCAAAACACATCGCGGTTGGGTCACGGGATTGCGTTTATTTAATCAGTTAAAACACATCGCGAATGGGTCATGGGATTGCTTTTATTTAACTGATTATGATCAATAGAATTTGCATAAAAATGTTATTAAAATCTCGATTATGATTGTAAATGTAATCCTTGGTCCATCCCTAGTATCAGGTGGGATGACACTGACAGTTCACTCCACGTTCACTTCACTTAAGTGTTCACGGTAAGAAGGTTACAGAATAGCACTGCTGATCATCCTGTGACATTCCCGAGTTTTCTGCTATAATAATAATAAATAATAGATATTTATTGCGAGTAACCATGTGACTCTTACAATGTTAGTAACAATAAAATAAACTTACAACTAGAAAAGAAAGAAAGAAAGAAAAATTGTTTATTCTGCACAAACAAAACGCACATTACAAAAATTTACGTAAACTAAACACATATACAAAGTAGCTTAAAGCCTCGTAATCAATCCATTTTAGTTTGACAATCCTGTCGATTATGTAATATTTACTCTGTGTTGCGACACTATGTTAGTAATACAAACACACACTACAAAATACTAAATAATCATTGCTTCAGCATTCCAGCTGAGATACTGGAGCAACGACTCACAATACAGCCTGTCAGCAATAATTCCCAGGATGCTGTTGGAACTGGCTCGCACCCTGCGCACCAAGGACGCACATCTTTTACACATTAATGCATAAAAGCAATCAACACGCAATTCCGCAAACATCCCTGATGCGCTATGTCTTCTTCTGTCCAAAATTTTTGAATGTCTTCAAATTTGTTCATCATAACGATGCACTTAAATGTTGTTTGCACGTTTCACCATAAAATCCAGCTTGATTTGTTGTGCCTAATGATACCTTCTTGGATTTTGTTTAAGTATATCTCAGCCCCAAGTAAAATGTCTACAGGACGACATTCATGAAAATCTGGATCAGCCAACGTGAAGCCTCGATCGTGCAGGCCTGGGTGTCACCACCGGACAGGCCTGCCGACATCAACGACGAGGCGGAGTGGTTCCGGGAGGCCATGTCCGACATATGTGACGTGGCAATGCCCCGGGTCCAGCCTGGACGTGCCTCGCGCCAGGTGTACTGGTGGTCGCAGGAGCTGACGGCTCTGCGCACTGCGTGCGTGGCTGCGCGACGCCGGTACACCAGGCACCGTAGGCTCCGTATCAAACCTCCGGATACGGAAGCCATTCAGGCGGAGCTGTACGAGGGATACAGAGCGGCGAAGACCGCCCTCCAAGCGGAGATCCTGCGGGCCAGGGGGTTGGCCCGCGAGGAGTCGCTGGGGACTCTGGACAGGGACCCGTGGGGACGCCCGTACAAAGTGGTGCGGGATAAACTCCGCCCATGGGCTCCCCCGCTGACGCAGAGTCTCCGGCCCCAGCTTGTGGAGGACGTGGTGAGCACTCTGTTCCCTTCCCGAGGGGAACACGTCTCCCCGCCTATGGCTCCGCCTACTGCGGTGCCCGATGCGGACCACACCGCCGACGACGACGACGATGCTCCGGAGGTGACCGAGGTAGAAATGAGAGCGGCGGTACGCAGGCTTAATGCCAAAAATACCGCCCCAGGACCCGACGGCTTACCTGGGAAGGCCTGGGTCCTGGCCTTGGAGGCTCTCGGGCCTCGACTTAGGGGGCTCCTAAGCGCATGCATGGAGAGGGGCCAGTTCCCGCTTCGCTGGAAGACGGGGAAACTGGTCCTCATAAAGAAGGCAGGGCGCCCTGCGGACTCTCCGTCCGCTTATCGGCCCATCGTGCTGCTCGACGAGGTGGGCAAGCTCTTTGAAAGAGTCATTGCAGACCGCCTCGTCGGCCAGCTGGTGCAGGTGGGGCCGGATTTGGCGGAGAGCCAGTTTGGTTTCCGCAGAGGGCGCTCTACGGTGGACGCAATCATGCGTGTGCGAGCCCTGACGACGGGGAATGCTGTTGCCCAGGGTGGGGTCGTCTTGGCGGTGTCTCTAGACATCGCCAATGCCTTCAATACCCTGCCCTGGAGTTGCATCAGGGAGGCACTCCGGTATCACCGGATGCCGACCTACCTCTGTCGTGTGGTCGAGGCCTATTTGACGGACAGGGCCGTCATCTACCCCGGTCACCAGGGAGTGTGGAACCGGCAAGAGATGTCGTGCGGTGTCCCACAGGGATCGGTCCTGGGGCCGCATCTGTGGGACATCGGATACGACTGGGTGCTGCGCGCCGACCTCCCTAGCGGCGTCAGCGTAGTGTGCTACGCTGACGACACGTTGGTCCTGGCGCAAGGGAGGTCGCACCAGGCGGCGGCCGAATTAGCGGCACGCGGGGTTGCGACAATCGTCGATAGGATCCGGCAATTGGGACTCGAGGTGGCCCTGCACAAGTCCGAGGCCATGTGTTTTCATGGTCCTCGGAACGCGCCACCGTTGGGGTCCCAAATAACGGTAGGAGGGGTTTCTATCGGCGTCGAGTCGACGACGAAGTACCTGGGACTCGTCCTCGACAGCCGGTGGAACTTCGTGGAGCATTTCCGACGTTTGGCTCCCAAACTGGAGCGGGCGGGCGCTGCATTGAAGCGGCTCCTGCCCAATCTAGGGGGTCCAAACGCCTCCTGCCGGAGGCTCTACGCGGGGGTCGTGCGGTCCATGGCCCTCTACGGGGCTCCTGTATGGGCGCGCTCTCTGGCGCTGCGGCCAGCCCGCCGGTTGAGCGCGGCCCAAAGGGTCATGGCCATCCGGATGGTCCGAGGATACCGCACGGTCTCCTGTGAGGCAGCGAGCCTCCTTGCCGGATTGCCGCCATGGGATCTGGAGGCAAAAGTCCTCGCGCACGTATGGGAGTGGCGCGAGGAGGCGAAACGCCGGGGCGTAAGTCCGCTGCCGCGAGAAATCGTGGCACAGCGGACGGAGCTCCGGCGGGATCTCATGGCGTCATGGAAAGTACGGTTGTTGCAACCCAGTGCTGGGCACGCCACGATTGCGGCGATAAGTCCCCTCTTTGAGGAGTGGCTGGAGAGGCGCCACGGCGTCCTCACCTTCCGCGTGACGCAGGTCCTCACCGGACACGGCAGCTTCGGGAGGTTCCTGTGTCGGATAAGGCGGGAGGAAACGTCCGGGTGTCACCACTGTGTGGATCGCCCGGAGGGCACGGTGGAGCATACGGTGGAGGTCTGCCCGGCTTGGGCAGAGCACCGCCGTGTCCTCGTGGAGGCGATCGGCGGCAGAGACCTCTCGCGTCCGGCCCTGGTTCAGGCCATGGTACGGAGCGAGAGAGCATGGGCAGCCGTCACCTCCTTCTGCGAAGCAGTAATGCTCGCGAAGGAGGAGGCGGGACGGTTGAGGGAAAGGCAAGTTTCGCGCCCTCTCGCCCCTAGCCGCCGCAGGAGACGCCCAGGGCGTCGGGAATCCCGGGCGGATTTCCGGCCACCGTAGGCGCGGGCTTGCGGACGGTGAGCAATGGGTAGCTCACCGTCCGGTAAGGACCAGGCCCGGGTCGACGGCACGTTGTATTCCACGCGCGCCTCAAAGAGATGTCGTCAGCACATAGTAGGGGTCCACTAGGGCCGATGCCTGCCGGGGTCGCGGGAAGGTACTTATGGGTCACCGAGGCCCTCGCAACACAGGCAACAAGAAGGAATACGGGTGGGTTTTAGTCAGTAAGAGTCTGACACACCCTCCCGCTCCGCCCAGAGCGGGAAAAGTTATTTGATGATTTCCCACCCTCAAAAAAAAAAAAAAAAAGCCAACGTGATATTTTCTATAAATGTCCTGATGATTTGAACGATTTGTTAGGCAAATACATCAAACATCGGTATCAAATGTATAATCACCGTGAAGGCACTGTCGCTTAACTCATGGCACTGACGTCTTAACTCCGATGCGAGACACTTGCGATTCTTTTCGTGTCCGGACTTATGACTGGATACGACAAATAAAATGTATCATATTGCACGTCGGCTTCGTTAGGCAAACTATCAAGGTCCCAATAAAGTGAATCAACTGCTTTCCACTTTGATTCTAACACCATTAAAGCGTCTTCAAACTGCCAATTTTCTTTGAGCGGTTCTTTGATACAGACGAAATCCGGCTCGAAGGACCTAAAAGATGCATGCGCTGCTGAATGGGTCGCATACACCTTGGATGTTAGTTTGAAATAATAAGTCACATATAGCCAAAGATGATGGTTTATTGAATATATTTAACTACCACGTAATGCTATACGAATGTTGTGTGAATGAGTACAGCTGACTGTGAACGCTGATTGTGTACTGTCGCGTTACACTATAATTTGTGCAAGGCGACAGTGCTGATCTATGCAATGCGCGCGTGCCATATGCCCATATACGATACATGACCTGGAACTTGGCACAAAGGCAGAATGTTTTCTAGCGTACATGGTTCCTCCGACCCGATTTTTTTTTCCCTTGCTCACTTACTATACAAATATTTTATGGCATTTTAATAAGTTCATTTAAGTGCATCCTGTATATTTTATTATCACGGTAGTTGGATGAAATAAAGTACTGCCCAAACTGAGTCAATCCCGCACAATGGCCGCGTGCCCATTGTGTCAACTAACTTGTATAGAAGTGTTCCAATTGCTCGAATCGTCGCGTGACTCATTTTGACTGGAGCTTTACTCCCACGGGACCGAAATATTTTCTCTATCAAATCACTCATCGAACATGGTTTCTTATTACTTATGCTAACGTTAGCCTAGTCGATTTACCGGGGTCGCGGGAAAGTTCGAAAGGGTCTACCGAGGCCCCTGGCAACACAGGCAACGGAAGGAACACGGGTGGGCTTTAGTCAGTAAGAGTCTGACACACCCTCCCTCTCCGCCCAGAGCGGGAGAAGTTATTTGATAATTTACCACCCAAAAAAAAAAAAATGCCTAGTTGATTTGACAAAATCACATTGACGTACGGATTTCTTTTAAATTTTTCACAAGAAATTCCCTGGTTAGTGATGTTTATATAATAAGGCCCTTTGTACAACACGTTTTTCTTGCCGTGAAAAACGACGATTTATTCGCCATGCGGAGGCACGGTCGTCAGTGTTTGTTGTACTCGTATGAATTATGGAAGCTTGTTAGCTGACACGTTTTTGATGAGTAACATCTTAACTCTCGCTTTCTGTGGGAGTGATTTCGTGAAAAGGGACGGCAGTGTGTGTACAGGAAGTGACAGCTTGAGCATGGAATAAGTACTTTTTAATAGCATGGAATTAGTAAGTAATATATATATATTGTAAGTAGAGGGGGCGAATTTCAACCAGTGGGCGACCACTAGTAATGAATTAAAAGATAAAAATTCGAATACATATTTCAATAATTGGCATTTTTAAATTCTGAGGTTAATTTCTGTCGCTACTCAGTTGCTTATTACCAAGGTGAAATGTTAGATGTTACACATAATTTGCGGCTACTGTAAGGCACGCTCGTGTTTTTTTTTACAGTACCTACCGTAAAGAAACCGTGCCATGTACAAAGGGCCTAACACTAACACCAGACACGCGTGCTCTATCTGTTGAGCGTGCACGTTCTGGGCGCGTGCACAAAGGCGAAATTATTAACGTTGCTAATTATGAGACGCTAATTTGCTTATCCACATAGCGGAATCACATTAAGGCACTGCGAACACCAAAGGGAACAGTAATTCTTTTATATTCTCGTTAGCGTGTTCACGTTAATTGTTTGTTTTCGATTGTTCTTTTGTGAGGTTATAATAATATTAAGTCGTAATTAATGTCCCTCCGCGTGGTAGAGACAAAACAAAACATTGGGTACCTCGTATTCTCTTTGTGTAATTTTGACCATTGCCTACATATTTTTCTTTAGAAAATATTATGTACCTACAGTATTTAAAATGTCGTGTCATAATTATAATAGCCATTTTTTCGGTGATCAGCTTTTTGGTGAAACCTTCGGCGAGCTTTGACCAAAAATGGTCAAAAGCACAGAGGAAATCAGAGGAATCTCAGTTAGTATTACAGGTGATAAGGATTGTACACAAGCTTCCTAGAGGGCAAGCTGCTTACTTCAAATTTCTGGTATAAAATCGTGTTCTTTGCAGTTCGAAAAGATTCAACAACGCAACACCGACCACACATGATCAGCGGGCCAAAGCGAGGCGTGAAGACGAAATCCACGAGTTTACATAGAAATCCGCCCGGTTTGTAGAATGTCGGGAACACCTGCCTCACGTGAGTCACATCGTAGTTGACTATGGATGTCCCTCAAGTGAATGCAAACCAAAGTAGGTACCTAGCGCAGGCGAAAAGAGTAAACAGACCCATTGTGGGTATGGTGTTCCCGAATACGTAATTTTACTCTAGAGTCCTTTGCGCATACGCATAATTATACTCACTACACACTCATTTCACGGTGTGGAATTATTTTATAACATAATTTATCATAATTATGAAGAAAACTGTAATTGAAAACAACGGGTCCTACCAATGGGTGCAAGTACCGGTTTATTACAAGATGTTTTAAGGCCTCTGCACCCAGCGGGCGTGGCATGACGGGGCGCGGCGTGGCGGGGCGGCGACGCTGCACTGGCGCGGCGGCAGTGATCACACTGTGGGCGCGATCACGTCCTGTCCCGCCGAGCCCCTTCACGCCGATCTTGTCATTCATCAAAAAGATGTTGAGTGATTCATGGCCCAAATCGTACCAACATACGTGAGCACGAACACATTCGATTAGTTTTCCGACATCCATTTTTGTAAAACAATACAAAATCACATTCACGCACCGTCGCGTCCGACGTGACGTGTTCACGCCCCGCCGGCAGTGTGACTACTATATAGTATACACGTAAACCATACAACACAAATCGTCGGCGTCCTGCCGGCGCTGCGCTCGCGTCCCGCCACGCCGCTTCTGACTTGCATTCCCGCTCGGCGCGGCGGCGGCGTGGCGCGACGGTTACCGTCACGTCGAGCGGGACGGCTCTGTGTGGCATCGTCCGTAATATCTAGTACATTATAACTGGTCAGCGTCGCGACGCCGTGCCGTGCCGTCGCGCCACGCCGCGCCCGCTGTGTGCTTAGACCTTTAATATACTCCCGGACTCCTAAATCGAGCCACCGTGCATTTTTAGGGTTCCGTAGTAATCAAGGAACACTTATAATTTCGCCATGTCCGTCTGTCTGTCTTTCTAGCGGGTCTGTGAACCCCACTTTTCGATTCAAGGATCCGCTTGCGTAATATTAAGCATTAAAGTGCTAATTTTTGTTAGTGCCAAGTGTTTTTTTTTGTTTTGTTTTGGATAAAAAGAGTATCAAAATTGTTTTTCGTTATTCCATTCTGTCGTTCAAATTATGGATACTGGGCCTGAAGTGCGTGAAGCTGAGTTTGCTGAGGTTGTGGTTTTCATTTTTATGCATAATAATGCAAGGATGCTCTGCAAGAACTGTTCGAGGATACCTGCATGGCCTTAGTATTGCAATAATGGAATAGCCAACAAGAAGCCTCGATATGAATCCAATAGAGTAGTTATGGGTTGAGCTGAAGAGACGTGTTTGAACCAGCTCCAGAGACTATGCAGGAGTTTAAAACTGACATCTTGGCAGCATGGGAGAACATTCCAGAGCACGTCATAGTGGGATTAATTCATTCCATGCCTAAACCCATGACGGGCGTCGTAAATGCTCTTGGAGGTAACACAGTTACTAATTCAAAAACTCCACGCAAATTTTGCCCCCGAGGAACGCGAACAGACGACTTTAGCAATGAAATAGTGTTTTTTTTAGTATTACGATTTAAAATTTGGAACAAAGAAAAGAAATGATAGTGAGTGGCAGGCTTCAAAACCACCGGATTTCCAGCCACTGTAGGCGCGGGTTTGTGGACGGTGAGCAATGGGCAGCTCACCATCTGGTAAGGACCAGGACCGGGTCGACAGCGCGTGATATTCCACGCGCGCCTCAAAGAGATGTCGTCAGCACAAATGTAGGGGTCCACTAGGGCCAATGCCTGCCGGGGTCGCGGGAAGGTACTAAAGGCAACGGAAGGAATACGGGTGGGTTTTAGTCAGTAAGAGTCTGACACACTCTCCCGCTCCGACCAGAGCGGGAGAAGTAATTTGATGATTTCCCACCCAAAAAAAAAAAGGGGGCAACCATCACCTCTTATAGCGATATAGAGTGGCTCGTAGCAGGTGTCCGTGAGAGTATTTTGAAAAAACAAGCAACAATCTACTGCATGATACCTTTTTACTAAAACATTATCTAATTTTACATCAAATATTTCTATCAATTTACGCCAAATACCTTTATAATGTAATCCGGTATCTATATGTTACTATTACTGTATGTTGGACGCGTCGGCATTGCAATCTATCATTAATTTATAACTGACCTACGAATACCCTAGACAAGGTCGAAAGTGCTTGCGTAGTTCTTAATAAACATGTATTAGTTTCTCTTGATATACAGCCAACAGTTATTTTATTCATGGGACTAAAGGTATTCGCGTTAAATCGCATTGATACTCGTACGTAAATGGAGTCGAGTCCGCTTGAGATAAAGTTGGCGACATCGTGCATCGGTCTGATCCGATTGGTTTGCGGACCGACGAGCCAGCTAAACGAATTTGGTTCTAATTAGCATTCTGAGGATGTCGTCGGAAATGTTTGAAAAAATTCAACGGGTATCGTAGACCCCTTTTTGGAACTCCTTTATTGCCTAAAAAGGTAAATTCTTTGGAAATCAGTCTGACGTTGAATTTCATCTGATCCGCCATTGTTTGAGTTTTGGACAAAAAAGGCGAGTACAAAGGGAAATGTTTGGAAATTCAATTCTGTTATTGCCTAACTCGGATTACAAAAGTGTTGGTCCTGAAGGAAACACAAAACAACAGCAACTGTTTGTCGGGTTACCTGCTACGGCGTGGCATACGATATGCATTTACACAGCGTAGTAAGCGTAGCCATTTTACGCTTGCTACGCTGTCGCAGCAGCTGATCGCATGTCAATTGAGTAAATTATATTACATAGCTTTTGCCCGCAGCTTCGTCCGCGTGGATGTCGGAAAATTTCCCACAGGCACGTAGGTAATAAAAGTAGTAAATCCTATGTGTTAATCTACAAAAAATAAAATGTGTAGGTAACTAATAGACTAAGCTTCTGTTTGCTCACATCACGGTATTTTTCTTACGTCGTAACTTCTAAACAAAAGGTCCGATTCGATTCATTTAAAGAGGAATTTACATGTATACTTATTCAACCTTGGTTATGAAACTATTTGGATTAATATCATTATATGAATGTCATCGTCTTTCGATTCTACCCGTGTCTTGATTGACTAATTTGAATAAAAAACGGTTATTGTGACTTATATATATCGTTTGAAGTCTCGCGGACATTTTTATGATGAGTACTATAAACTTGTAGTACTATATTTTATGTATAATCAATAGTTTTCGCAGCGCACGCCAAATAATGACTTTTATAGGCAAATTTTGATACCTTGGGTTTCATTATTATAATTTTCGTAGGGACCTCAAATAAAAATAAAAATACAGCCAATGCCCATGTTACTCGCTGATAATTTAGCTTTCTAAAGGCGTAAGAATTTTTAAAAACAGTTAAGAATATTTTGAGTTTATCCAGTAGAAACAAACAAACAAAAATCAAATCTTTTCTTTTTATAATATTATGTATATATTATTATAATGGTGGTGTGGTCGTCTAGTGGCAACGGCCGCGACTTACGAGTAAGTCGTAGGTTCGAACCCAGACAGGCGCTTTACTTTGTATAAATTATTTCATCACCACTGCTCTCAAAACGGTGAAGGAAAACATCGTGAGGAAACCGGCATGTCCTAGAACCAAAAATTCGAAGACATGTGACACCTACTAATCCACACTGGGCCCGCGTGGTGGACTACGGTCCACCAAGAGGAGGCCTGTGTCCACAAAGTTTTTTTTTTTTGTGTGGGAATTCGTCAAATAACTTCTCCCGCTCTGGGCGGAGGGGGAGGGTGTATCAGACTCTTACTGACTAAAACCCACCCATATTCCTTCCGTTGCCTGTATTGCCAGGGGCCACGGTAACCCTTTAGTACCTTCCCACGACCCCACACGTTTAATCAATCAATCAATCAACTCAGCCTATAACAGTCCACTGCTGGACATAGGCCTCTCCCAGGCTGCGCTACAACACCCTGTCCTCCGCCTTCCGCATCCAGTCTGTCCCAGTCACCTTTTCAATGTCGTCAGTCCATTTAGCTGGGGGCCGTCCCACACAACGCTTGCCGATACGTGGTCTCCACTCTAGGACTCGTGTGCTCCATAGGCTATCGGTCTTTCGACACACATGGCCAGCCCACTGCCACTTCAGCTTGCTGACTCTGCAGGCTATGTCGGTAACTTCGGTTCTCTTCCGGATAACTTCATTTCTGATCTTATCCTTCAAAGAAACTCCGAGCTTAGCTCGCTCCATAGCGCGCTGAGCGACCTTGATACTAGCGTATTGTTTAATACTAGCGGTTAGTTGTTCGGTTTGGAGGTAGCTTTGTAGTTTTTTCTGTCGAGAAAATTTTATGGAATCGTGTTTTCGCCAAACATAGCACTTACTCGTAACATTAATCCTCAACTTTACCATATATTTATTTCAAAATGAATGCTGCAGTGTTTTCGATATAACGGAGGATCATGCTAAGCAATTTGAGGTATTGTAGACTCTTAAGACGCTGACAACACCTAAACCGCGGTCACTGTCAGATTGCATATAAAAGAAAGAGAAGCGCGATGACACAACGCTTGTAATGTATTGCAAAATATGAAGCAATTATCTATTTAATCAAAATTGACTTGAGTAATCGAAAATAAAAAACAACCAAGTTCTGTATTAAAATAAGACGTTCTTGTTATTAATTAAATACGTAACGTATGTTGATATTTAATACAGATATTTTGGATTAGAACTCAAGGTAAGAGGTTAGTTTAACGTTAGTTTGTATCGAGATTTTTTTTTCAAAACGTATTTTGGTAACAACCAAGTTCTGGCAAATATGATCAAAATTAACATTTATTTTTTCCGGTACCACAAACTATTATATACAGATTTTTTTTTCTTCAGGGTAGCCTATTTTGGTCAATTGGGTCTTGTCAGCGCCTTATGGTAGGTAGTAGAATTAATGTTACTATGTTTTATTTTAATTTCAGCTGCTATCATCGCCCGCTGTCAGTCAGGCGGTCTGTGCATTAGTAGCGGCGGGTGTCCCATCAGCCGGATCATGAAGGACGAAATCAACTGTATGATGGAGCATAAGAACTACGTCTGTTGTTCCGTGGACCGGAAACGAATGCCGGTCGACGTCTTCTTCGATTATTTTGAACTTATATAATTAAATAATATAAAAAAATCCGTTATTTGTTATTTTTTACTTGTTAGTGACTTGTTTAGTTTTTTTTCTATCAATACATCAAATAACTTACTTTTTCTTTGACATATTTTTGATGTAGTGTCACTTTTACAAGCAAGCTGTCGTCAAGCGAGATCAATATCTATTGAATATAATAATAATATGAATACATTCAAGTGCCTCCAACAAAACGTAGTTTAGAACGCTTCCATAGTTCGTGTCTATCAGACCGTATGAATAAGACAATATGCGCGTCTCCGTTTAAGTGAGAATCGAGGCATCAGCTCCTTTGGGACTGTTTCCAAGTGCTACCTGTCTGCCAACATTGGATATACCTACCTACTGAATATGTTTTTGTATAGCATCTCCAACCTTCAGCATCTACTGTTTGTTTTACATATCTAAATTGAAATTCTTAGCGTCATAGCTACGCAAGATTTCTGAGATAATAGAAGTCAGAATACACGTCGAACAATAGGTACTGAAATCTTTACGTAAAAATGTTTTCCAACTAAAATATTTGGTTCGGTAGTTTTAATGAAGCTCGTTCCGCGGGTGAACGTTGCTCAATGCTTAACGACATAATCTGACGTCGCACTGTTATCCAAACCTGACTAATGAAGTTTAGTTAGGCTGGCTCGTGCGATCCAATCTCGCACCAGGCCTAATGCTGAGCAATAAATTGTACTGGATGTGTTAACACTTTCCTAGATACTAAGCATCCATAGACGTCATAAGTTCATGACACCGATCTCTCTCCTCTGTAGTCCTATCTGCCTTGCATACGGGCTGAATACTGCCTGTATTTTTTATTCCCTTCCTATACACAATTCCCCACTCCTCACTCTGGGCCGTGCCACAAAACAATACAGGACTTCGCGACCGAGCTGTCCTCCTTCCGGCATTACCGCTAGGTTTAGTAAACTAACCACATTATTTTACTCTTCAGTAAAATAATGTGGACGTCATAACAATAAAACTTCTATTGTGTCTCGTTCAGTGTCCCGGAAAGTGTTAAGAGCATAGATGGTACCAGAACATCATAAAAAACCTTCTAGCCAAAAATGCTCGTGAGAATTACTCCAAATAGATTTTTGCTAAAATTTTGATTAAGTTTGGTTCGGTAGAAGTTTTTCTTAGTAAATTTTTAACGTTCGCTTCTGTCTGGCAGTCTAATAGCTACAATTTATCCGATAGTTTATGTCCGGGTACACGACACGCGTCTCTGGAGGCACGTAGAACAAAGTACAATCAGCTCCGATTGTTTGTCGATTTGTAAAGGTCAAATGAAGCAAACTCAGAAACTACAGTAACTAGGTACTTTTATATATTTTTAGTTTATCAATGACACTACGCTTCACTATAGTTCAGCGAGCGCTTTCACGGATGAAATTAAATTCTCTCCGCTACTTCAAAACATTTTACGGGTTAAATTCATTTTATAAACTTATAATACAAAAGTCACCATGCTCGTGAAAGATGAAAAATTGTGTTGTGGCTCCGGTTGGGGCGGTGTCGTTTCTAGTTAGGAAGAGTGTTGGCTCTAATTCAGCTCGCTCGGATATTGCAATTTCCATCCAGCTCACGCCCACTGCGTCTCCCTTCCATTTCGTTTCATATTGCGCTGCAGTAACAACACTTGACGTTTATGAATCTAATTTCGCAGGTAATACCACAATCTGATTATCGAACTAGTGCTTTGTAGATTTCCAGGTAAAACGCGGCAGAAATTACACTCTGAAGTTTCACTGTTTCGTAAAAGTTATTAGTATATACTCAGAAGATGGAAACTGTTTGCTTCGACAAGTTCAAACATCACCAGTATTTGTTTAGGCTTCCTACAAACATAGCTTTTCATACAATAGGTACGAGTTTGGACGTCCATTGCCCCACAAAAGATTTTGCTCAACAACAGGCCACCGCCGACCCTTTTAATGTAAAAAAAATTAGACGCTTTGTAATATTTTTAATTTTATTCACAATCTGTGTATTGTTCTGTGAGGCGAGGGTCGGCCGGAGGGCACACCGCTGTTATAATATTCAGCCTCCATACCACAATGTTTTATTTAGCCATCTCGGCGGCTTCAATATTCATCACTGTACTCCGAGGCCTCTTACCTCCTGAATAAAATACTCTAGGCATCTCCACGTCTACATTTAAGCTTTTGGTTCATTTTTACTATGGCGTGGAATGGTTATGTTGGTAGCAGAACATTAATAACCCTATATTTTAAAATAAAACGCTTTTTCGAAAAGAAGCATAAGTAATGTAAATTGTTAAATAGATTTTCAAATAAACACCGTATTTAAAAAAACAGATTCACAGCCAGCTCTGTGAAAAATTACGTTAACCCGGAAAGTAGTGCGACATTTTAAAAAGATAAAAATATTCAAGCAAATAGCGCCCATTAAGAGACAGTAAGCACAAAACTTATGAGAACAAGAGTCAGTCGCCGAGCAAAATGGATATTTGGTGAGTACGAGAGCCGTTGAGCGTTCGTGAAGGAGAGGACGACTGAGCGCGGGACGTGACCGCACTTTTCAAGTTATGCCTCTTTTACATCTTCATCCTTTAATATTAAATGTATTTGAGTTAAAACGACTTATTTCTTTTAAACTTTTTCCTTGAAACTTGATAGGCACGCAGTGAAATAAATTAAATTAGGATGATGACCCTCTTCAAAAGCTTTTTGCTTCTGTTTTATTCCATCAGTCTAATTATTTGGTGCTTTACTTTTACGCCTCAATTTGTGCCGTGGCCCTTTGAGCTACGAACCTTGAACGGAGCAGTCTGGGTACATATTTATGCATTGGGAGGTAAAATACTAGGGCGAGGCCACAATTTAGAATAAATTCCTAGAACACCAAAGCTTACGGAAAGGTCTCTAACCTGTTAAAATTATTTCATATTCCGCAAGATTCCCTTCTGATTACATTACGTTCGTGGTAAATCACTTGAGGTGGTGTCTGCTGCTGACGTAGGTTACCTCACATCATTTTGGGAACGAGCCTCTACTTGTTCTCACAATTCCTTCAGGACTTCGCTAAACGCTATTGGTATCAAAGTGTCAGCTCAACCGAGCAACCGCAAGCCCCTTAGCGTTGGAGAAGTTAGTGTCGGCCCGATTGTACCCCTGTCTACGTCGCTACTTGATTATTATTCCACTTCGAAGCCGACTGCACGTTCCATCTCTTAATTTGATAAAATATTTCACAGTAAGCGCACAGTGTACATCGCTTAACATTCTCGGTCGTTTGAGGCGGTGCACTCGTGTGCTGAGGTCTTTACCGCAAACATTGGCTGACGTTGTGAAGATGTGGCTACATGAATTGACACCATCCCGTCGTTAACAAGATGAGATGAACTTTATAGTTCTTAGTATAAGATTTATGCCAAGAGTTTAAAGCCACAAATCGGTTTGAGAGATAGAGAAGTGTAAGGGTTTTAGAGCGGGTTATGATCAATATATCTTTTAAAAGTATGTAAGTTAACTTTTCAAAAGAGTAAAAAAATAGAGGAACATAAACGGGTTTCAATAAGCACGAGGGGAAGTTGAATCCTACCTAGTTTTTAATAGCTCTGAGATCAAACATAATGTGCTTTGACATTAATGATCATGCAGTAAACACCTGACAAAAAATACAGACATGAGCCTACAATATTGTACCTACTATACCTACATACACCCGTTAAGCTTAGCATCCGTCACAAAGAAAAGAACGGTCAAAGGTGAAAGGAATTTGGAATAAGCGGCACCTATAGGCGCAGATCAAAGAGCATGATCACAAAGAGATCGAAGGACACGAGGCTATGGTCGGAGGCTTTCAATCGAAACCTTCTGAAGAATTGCCCTGATCGACGCTTCTCGGATACCAATCACGGATCTATACCGATTCCGTCGCAGATAATATTGGTTAAATCTTTTGTGTAAATGGACGTTTGATGTGACATCACTAATTAGTTACATCGATTTTGTAGGATTTTCTTTCACTGGACTCGTGGTACCTATTTCTTTTTGACGAGTAGGTACCCACAGATATTAAATAGTATCAATCACAATAATTATAACATCAAATGGAAATTACGACACAATTTCAGCCCGTAAACGCTCACTGATGAACACATTCGGTTGACAAATGAATTGGAGAACGCTATTTATAATCAAACAGGAGTATTAAACACAGAATGCTGTGGAAACCGATACATCGTTCAAGGGATGATTTTATCTTTTTTTGCGGTCCTAACTTACAAATAAGGTATTTTGGTAAATATTATTTACTATGTCGGAAAACAATGTCGTCAGTGACACAGCAGCTTCTGTAAGGTCATCACGGCGGTGGAAAGTTTGGCAACGGTCGGACGACGGGGCGACATCAATCATATTTTGACATTCGATTTTTTCCGTCCGCCCCTGCCTGCGGGATGATGTAGGGATAACTTTTTGAAGTATTGTCACTTTTATTATACGAATTTCGAGCTTATGTTCTGACAGGACTCAGGATCAAACTGAGGCAAAGTATTTTAAGTACCTATTGAATAAGTTTTCTATAGATGTTATTGTTATTGTTGTTATATTGTCGATTTCAATTCAATTTAGTTAGGAAAATCGCGGTTACTTTTGGTAGGTCTGCCGAAGGTATTCTGAAAAATGAAAAAAGCTCTTGAACCTTTGCTGTTTACAAGATCAACAGTCTAATTATCAGCAATGGGAGCATACCTAATTCAGTATTTAATAAAAATGATAGCAGAGGTAATCAACAAACGGGCGGGCCTGTAATCCGGGCCGTCACGCCCGTAAATCACGGGCGCGCGACGCAATTTATTGCTTTGGCCCCACATTCGCACACGCACACGCATCGCTTTTTATGGCGTCATAGATACCAGAATTTACGCATAGTGAATATAATTTAGTATCCCTGGAGCGCCAACTTTCAAGACATCCCGCGATACCAATAAAATATTACTTAGTTCTCGTTTCAGATTTTATAAGAAAACAAATTGAATAACAAAATAAATAAGGAATGAATACATTTTAGATTATGCCAAAAACCAACAGAAAGTACATAAATTACAGGCAAAACATTTATAATATAAATACGTTTCATCCGTTCCAGTGTTGAGATAAAAAAAGACTAAAAGAAAATATATAATAGCATTTCGAAATGTATATTTTTATGACAAACGACCTGTTATCTAAGGATAAAAGCGTTGAAAATATTTGTAAATGGAACGACATTCTTTAATCTCTGGCATTTTAGGGAAATAAATAATTGCCTAAAGGTAATTGTACCTACATCTGTCCTGAAAAGGACTTTGTTAGGAAATAAAATAAATTTTTACACAATAAGATAAGCTTCTGGCATAAACATATATGTAAACCAGCAAAGGGATGAGAACTCAATAGATTCGTTTTAATAAAAAATAAGTCTTGTAACTGGCTGCAGTATCATGCTGAGAATGTAATTACACTATACAGCGATAGTAGCACATACTATCTCTGTAACTACATTCTCAGTTTTGTTTTATAAAGCTGAGAATTTATTAAATAAAATTTATTAAATAAAGCTGAGAATGTCCTGAGAATACCTCTCTTTCAGAGTCAATATCTATTCATCGAACTAGGTCTTAACACAATATAATTATATTTATAAAAATATAATTATTTAAAAAATAATATATTTGAGTAATATGGTACAAACATTGTAAATCGTCATCTCAGGACAGGTACTTACGTATCACGTATTTTACATTTCTGCCAACTACCGCATGCCATATCCCCGAGGTCCGCAGTATGCATAAACAAACATTCAAACCTGGATTTACGAGCACAGACACCTCGGGGAGTTGTCCTGCCCTCAGCATCCGGCTTCCGGACTACGGAACTGCTCAACATTTACAGAAACTGGATGAGCTACGCTTCCACCGTCCGAACCGGAACAGGATGAAAAATAAACCTATCAAAAAGTTTGACGATGAATAAAGGGGAGAGCGGGCCACTCTGAACAAATTTCTCGCATTCCGTCCGCTATATTTTTTAGGGGGAAAGTTAACGCAGCGGCCATTTTTCTCCATAATTCCGAGAGAACTACAATACCTACGTTTGTGGGTAGAAACTTTTGAAATTGTAATTAGCGCACTCTCGTTACTGGGTTTTCTCTATTGTGTATATTGTACTGGCTTTTGAAGAGGAAATACGCGAACAAAAAACGCTTGTTTCAAGGGAGAAATATCCATTTTACAATAGATTTGCTTCCGTTGCGAGCAATATTGTTAAATAGAACAGAGTATAGTGAGCAGTAAGAAGCTGTTTATTAAGAATGTTTAAAACAATTTTATTCCACAGTTTAACGCAGAAATATATCCGCGTAAGTACTTTAGTTGAGATCGTTTATGTGGGAATATATTGCCGCCCCTTGATATAAAATCGAAGATACTTGGTGGCCGTAATAATTCTTTTACTACGATTTTATGTGATGGTTAGGTAATAATTTATGCTCCAGACCCTTCTGTGGTCGCAGATCGCTGTGGAAGAGGAAGATAAACATACAGTGTGACACCTGCGTGACACCTGCGAGGATTTAATGGAGATAGGTAGACGGGGTTCAACGCTGTGATTTGCTTAATATATTTTTAGTAATTTACTAACAAAAATCACATTTCCATACAAAAATATAGTGCGCATACATTCAGCTAAAAAATAGTTCACATTAACATGTTATAAAATTGCAGGCAAAATTGAACTCATCAAGCACCACAGGGGTAAACACGCAAGCGGCTAGAGTCAGCCAGTCAAACTCGGCCAGCTTCTACACAAGTAACAGGTAACTTTATGTGGAAACTTCGTGTTAGTAGCGCGTTGTTCTAGTTTTTGTGCCAACGGTACGTTTATGTGTGTTGACACTGCATAATAAATGTGGAAACGCTAAGAACGCTGTGCAACTTTGAAAATAGAATTGAATTCGTGTATGCCGTAATTTATTTTCAGTGCTGGCACAACGTAGAACGTAGCTCTTTGAGGCAGAAAATAGTGGGTGTATTTGTAGAATAATAAAGTATTTAAATTTTAAAGAGTTTATTAAAACTTAGATTGGTCATAAGAAAGTTTTCGATTACCACACGTGAATTTAAAAAGGAACGCTAAACTTCGCCATATTCTCGAAAACATATCTTCTTCTTCACCTGCTGCTATCTGGAAGTTCCTTGGTACTCTTGGTATCGGTAGACCACGTAATGTAGATTTTCCTAATACGATTGGCCTTGATGATATCAACCGTCACTTCACAACCTCCTGTCATTTGGATTCCCAAGTGATGTCCCAGACGGTCGATTTCATTATTGGCTTAGCTAGTCCCATAATAGAACCATTTCACTTCACTCCGGTCACCTTGGAAGAAATTAAAAAGATCATCCTTTCCATAAAATCCAAGGCTGTGGGCTATGACGGCATCAGCCGTAGTATGGTCGTTTGGATCCTCGATATCCTTCTCCCTCCAATTACCCACATCATCCACTTTTCTCTTGATTCCGGACAATTCCCATCCCTGTGGCGTATGGCCTATATCCGCCCACTCCCTAAAATCCCAAGTCCCTCCCTACCCAGCCACTTTCGACCTATTTCCAGTCTCCCATTCCTGTCTAAAGTGCTTGAGGCCTGCGTACACAAGCAGTTTACGGGGTTTGTTCACCAGAACAACCTTGTTAGCTCTTTTCAGTCTGGATTCAGGCCTGGGCACAGTACACGCTCTTCTTAAAGTGACTGGCGACATTAGAGAAGCGATGGACGATACCGTTTTGGTATTAATTGACTTTTCCAATGCCTTTAATGCCGTCAGTATATTCTCCTTTCTATCCTCTCTCATCTTATGGTTTCACCCGAGGCCCTAGAATGGTTCTCTTCTTATCTTCGGGGTCGTCAGCAGTCGGTTCGTGTTGTTGAGAGCTCATCGAGTTGGCGCGTCCTGAATGCTGGTGTTCCACAAGGCGGTATTCTTTCTCCACTATTATTCTCCATCTTCATTAATTTTATTACTCACCGTCTTCGATGTTTGTATCATCTTTATGCTGATGATCTTCAGTTGTATACAGCTGAGCGGGTAGAAGGTTTATCGGACGCTATAGCAAATGTAAACCGAGACTTAGACGCTATCAAAAATGGTTTGATAGTTTTGGGGTGTCAGTAAACCACTCAAAGTACCAGGCTATTGTAATTGGAAGCTCGCGCATGATGGGTACGGTGGCACTTAGCTCTCTTCCTTCTCTTATTTTTAATGGTACCGTCATACCCATTACCCCTACGGTTAAAAATCTCGGTTTGCATCTTGACTCACCGCTGGGCTGGCAACGCCAGGTGTCTAGTGTTAGTCAAAAGGTCAACGGTACTCTGCGATTCCTGTATCGTCTAAGGAGCTTTTTGCCCGCTAAGACGAAGATGCTTGTGCAGACTTTGATTTTCCCTATAATCGACTATGGTGACGTGTGCTACTTTGACTTGAACGCGGTTTTGCTGGATAAGCTCGACAGACTACTCAACAATGGTATCCGGTTCATATTCAACCTAAAGAAATATGACCATGTTTCGAGCTACAGGTCTGAGCTCAAATGGATGTCCATTCGCTAAAGAAGAAGCTTGCGCGCTTTGACTACTCTTTTCTCCCTTCTCAACTCTCCCACCCCTCCTTCGTATCTTATGTCTCACTTCCAATATCTATGTTCTTCGCACGCTAAAAGTCTGCGTTCTTCCAACAATCTTCTTCTACTCTGTCCTTCTCATACTTCTGGCTTTATTCATTCTTCCTTTCATATTCAGTCCTTTCTTCTTTAGAATGCGCTTCCTCTTGATATCAGGACGGCCACCAGTCGGTATACATTTAAGCGGAAATTGCAGAGTTATTTTCAAAACAAATAGCGTAGATCTCAATTATGTATCTCTTTTCCTTGAATTTGTATGTGTATATATATATATGTATAATGTAGGTATATATTGTAGTAAATATGTATGTATTTGTATTTTATGCTTGTAATCTATTTATGTATTTCTGTACTTATTCTATTTATAATCTATTATGTTATCTTTAATATTGTTCGTTATTTTTATTGACACCCTTGGTAGACTGGTAGAGAATGCCTAAGGCATTAAGTCCGCCTTTGTACCCAATTGTGTGCGAGAAGTATAAATAAATAAATAAATTTAAATAAAATCTTGTAAAAGTAGCGAAAAATCCCAATTTCACTTTATAAAAAATTCAACCTCGTGTTAAAATCTAACCAACTTCCTTTTTTTTTGCAGTGACTGGCTCGCACATCTAAAAAGCTATAAAGCTAAAAGGCATGTTTTCAAACAACGTGAGTTTGAACAAACCCAGTCGAGTCGGCTTCATCCGGAATTTTGTAATTGTCCACACAGGCGAAACGAAAAATTGGGCCAGCACAAATGCACGGAACGGGTTCCACGAAAAATATTATAGTCTACATCATCCTGCACGACCCTCGTTACGAAAATATGTACTTTTCTTCCTTTCTCCATATTAAGAATATTAAAATGAGCAAACAAGACGAGCACGGGTGCCTATAGCTTGCGAATATTCATGAGCAGAATGTGGGACACGAGGGAAAGTTTCTTCACTTTGAAATACTTAGAAATCCTTGATTAGCTTTCCTGTTTGGATTTAAAAACAAACTTAAAGGCTTGCTATGACTACGACTATTTGAATGATACATTGACATCCTAATTGAATTGTAATCTTGTGTAATTTGACATCTAACTTTTTGATATTCTGATATTAAATGATACTTTGACACCCTAAAACAATTGCGTGTATAAGATATTATTTTTTAACGGACATACTTACTTACCTCAAATTGTAATTTTAATTCGTAACTATGCAATCAATAATGTTAATACTAACCTAATAATCTCTATCCTGTAATAATTGTATGCTAATGTACCTAATACTTGCACGCCACACTTGGCAGAATCTGAAGATACATAAGACCATATAATGTACCAAATTCTGATAAATAAATGATTATGATTCGCTTTCCACGATTGTTTATAAGAGGTGGATATTGAAAGCTACATTAAGGGCGGGTTGTTTCACATCCACTCAACGCACGTGTACGTTAAATATGGCGCTAACTATATTCAACCACACAAATAATCTTCAGCAAAACAAAACAAAATTTTGGCCTTAACGTCCGTTAAAAAATAACGATTACAGTAACCAGTGCCATACCCACTGGTTAGACAAAGACAAAGACATTTATTCGTCGGGTATGGTAGGTACAAGTTGATTATCAATGTTATGCTCAGGACACATCCGCCGCTAAAAGCGGCATACGAATATCTAACGTACAATGGGTATAAAACCTATATACACCTACAAAATTGATATACTACTTTTACTCTAATACTCGTAAACAATACAAAACACTTACACCATAGACATATACATACATTTATACTCTACTATACAAATAGGTAAAAAAAACATACTAGGTATAAAAATGCAATAACAACAACATTTGTACGTCAAACGCTGCAACATTGCCTCGCATACCCAACTTTGCCTATTATATGAATTTACCAATATCTTTTTAAATATTGGTTGTAGCAACTTCAAATTGTTGGTAGTTATTTAAATCATTACCTGGCAATACGAAAAACCTGCCGCCATGTTTCTTTTCTTTGAAACCACATGACAGTGAGTTGTCAAACGCAATGAGTGATAGCCGAACACAACATTGCCTAAAAAGAACACAACATTGCCTAGCATTGTTTCTAGTGGTATAAGCAAAAAGTGGCTGTTTTGCAATTCTTATCCCTAACTCCTACTAATAAGGGTTAACTTCCAGTGCAAGAATGATGTACTTAAGTCGTTTAGACGGTCAAAATTGAAGCAGGCAATGTTACAGTTTTGTGGCCCAACTTTGCCTAGTGATTAAGACTGTTATATTTCGAAAACGAAACAGAATAATCATAGTTCTAAGTACACTGCCAATGACCATTAATATAAGCTTTATCCCCAACCTGACAAGGGTGAAAATTTATTATATTTTTTCGAAATGTATCAATGTTACTATAAAACTACGGCAAAGTTACAGCATTTTACCGGTATTTACGTCATTTTATTCTCATACATCTGCGCCAAACAGTAACATTAAGGACTCTCTTTTGTTGTATTCGTCTTTGTTCGACGATAGTTCATCTGACGATGATACAAATAATGTAGAAAGAAATAAAAATTATTCAAAACTCGTATAAGAGCAGGAATTTATTGATTTATAATATAATATAATTTTTCTTAATATTACTTAAACTGTCCATTTTTTTGGAGAATAATATGTCTTTACGTATACTTATTTCTCAATCGGAGACTGAAATCGGTCTTTCTCAAGTTTTGAGAAATTTACAGCGCGATTTCTGTAAAAAACAATACTTACGACGTGAAGTCCCAAACATAACCAGAAACAGGAATATCGGAAAGTTTTACAAATATTATCCTAACAATAGGTGTATCCATTTTTCTTTAATTGGTCAAGGACCGCTAATGAGACACAATTTATTTTTTATTGTTTGACTCCGAATCGGTGTCGCGCAGGGCTCAACAGGTTAAAATTGTAGAGTTTTAATCAAAGATTCCAAATAATTGACGGCCGGCGGTGATTTGATAAGCTTGTTATTTGTTTATATTTGACGTGACCGGCGAAATGTTGCCATAATATAAAAATGTCCCAATCATCTTTAATGGGAAAAAGTATTGCTTTTTACTGGCAGCCCGAATAAGTTTTATTATCGGTTTTTTATGCAGTGAAACAACGCTTTGTATTTAACGAACGTTAAATATCTTACGTAATCGTTATTATTTGACGTAGGTATGTTACGTTAACCATCCGTTTAAAACAACCGGCCCTTAGTCTGTTCAAAAGTATCTGATGAAAATGTAAACAAATGGATCAGAAAACGTACCTCTGGATGCCAATTTGTAGTGCCACTTACAAATTGAGTGCTTTGATTCAATTATTGGCCGAATTTCTTAAGCCCGAAATTCTAATTTTACTGATGTTTTTCATTTCACAAAAATGTATGTTGATTTTATGACCTCAATTTCCGTCGATGATTTTTCAATTACAATTTAATAATGCTACATAAACAATAATTCTTGGATAAACTGGTGGGATTTAAAGTTGAAACCTTTTAAATTACTAGACTACTAATTCCCTTCAGTGAGATCCCTTTAGTAATTGCGCCAGAATTTAACCTAATTAATTGTGTAACACACAGTAGCAATGGGTTTCATTTTGACAGTTCAACAACATTCATCGCATTATTTACGTTGTCGAGCAGACAAATTTTATGAACATATGGAGCAATGGATTAGCAATATCCTTCAAAATAATTGCTGCTGAACAGGGTTTGACAAAGACTTTAGATAAAATATATGAAATATTTCTCAGTTACGTTCTCTTTAATTGAAAAACAAACTGCACTTTCAGCAACTTTTATTTTACAGTGTAATAAAGTTGACAAGCAAATTGTTATGTTGTGTAAAGAGAAACTGAAGCATTTCAAGCAAGTGCAAGAAATAACAAAGACTTTCAAATGGCTGCAATAACAGTAGCGCAACGTAAAGAAATCACGTCGCTTTTGTCTACCGCCGGCTCTCCAACTTAATTAGAATTAAGAAGGTGCAAGAGCTTTAATGATTTCTTATTATGATTGGTTAGTAAGAGCATACATCCTTTCCAATGTAAAATAAAATAGAATTAGTGAAAAAATTCAAGCAAATTATTTCGAGGAAGGCTTTTTTTAAGGTTGGTAAGGTTGGGCACTGGTTCAAGATGAAATAAAAACATAACATAAAAACATGGATCCTTTATATTTTAAGTCAAACGAGCACGACTGTAACTAAGTATTTGAGCCAAACTATGAATTAGTAGATCCTGAATAAAACACCGTTAATCTATACTTGCGCCAAGCTGCAAATGAATTTGCTTATAACTCGCATGTGTCTAACAATGGGCGGCCCCATCCGTTTCCACAATGGCTGGCCGCAAATAACTAAATACACAAAACTGAACGTTTATATTTCTTTGATGAATTATTGCAGAAACTGGAAATATAGTGTTGAATTAAAAAAAAACAAAAGCTTGTGATAAATAGAACACTTTAACTAAATCTATCAAACAAAAATCTGGTGAAACGAAAATCCGACCAAATAAAAATTTGCCAAAACGAAAATCTATCAAAACGGAAACAATCCAAATACCTACCTAATACTATATTGTTTAACTGAGTTTCGCCAGTATCAGTTTTAACAACACATACTATCTTTATATCTTAATCAGTAAACCGTATGTTGCAGAGTCATGAGGCGTTATAACTATAGCACGCAGAATGCTGATACAAGATCTAAAATATACTAATTATGAGAGCAAATGATGTCTTGCGAAGTTCGCCTTAAGAATATGAGCCTTCATCTTAAGTGTTTTTGGAAGCATCGGAATCTCTTCTACTAACAAACATTATTACAGTGCTTCTATTTACTTAATGTCTCTCGGCAATCATCACATTTCCGAATACAAACGAATGTTAATTTCCATGTCCATCAATTATTAGATTTATCGTGTATAATAATTTGAATTCAGAACTCAGTACTCCTGAATTGCAGTTGCGAAGGGCAACTGATAGAAATCTGACGACTGACGAAACATGATGTTTGCCGAGAGACATTAAGAAAATAGAAGCACTGTAAGCAAGTTTGGTCATAATTAGTTCCTTTTTACAAGAACTATTTTAAAATTTATTCTAGCAGAGTATACATTTTTATTTTTATTAATTAGCAGCAACCAAAGGCTTTTTCCCCTTTTTACGTTGCCCCTGGACGGGATACAGGTCTTTTAGGTAGTAATTTTATTAGGCTTACATGAAAAATTCAACCAACTTTTCCGAGTTAAAACACGCTACCAATGTTTTCACTGGCACACTAATGAATAGCCTTTTTCTTTTACGTTACCTACCGCTTTTTGTGAGGGTGTATTTAAAAATTCGCTTTTAGAATTCTGTGAAAAATCTAAATAGAATGCCTAAATGAACAATGGATGCATGAAAGGTTCCCAACTACGCACAATGAAGGGTTCCGTAATTGGGAAGTTGGCATGAATTTATCATAAAAACTGTACCTAGTTGAAAAACATGTTCTCCCATACGTCGATATATGTACGTCACGATCAATTCTCCAACTGCCAATTTAATTTGGTCGACTGTTACTTGTAAAGCCTACTTAGATGTGATACTTCCGGGGCGTTAGTCCGCTGCCGCGAGAAATCGCGGCACAGCGGACGGAGCTCCGGCGGGATCTCATGGCGTCATGGAAAGTACGGTTGTCGCAACCCAGTGCTGGGCACGCCACGATTGTGGCGATAAGTCCCCTCTTTGAGGAGTGGCTGGAGAGGCGCCACGGCGTCCTCACCTTCCGCCTGACGCAGGTCCTCACCGGACACGGCAGCTTCGGGAGGTTCCTGTGTCGGATAAGGCGGGAGGAAACGTCCGGGTGTCACCACTGTGTGAATCGCCCGGAGGACACGGTGGAGCATACGGTGGAGGTCTGCCCGGCTTGGGCAGAGCACCGCCGTGTCCTAGTGGAGGCGATCGGCGGCAGAGACCTCTCGCGTCCGGCTCTGGTTCAGGCCATGGTACGGAGCGAGAGGGCATGGGCAGCCGTCACCTCCTTCTGCGAAGCAGTAATGCTCGCAAAGGAGGAGGCGGGACGGTTGAGGGAAAGGCAAGTTTCGCGCCCTCTCGCCCCTAGCCGCCGCAGGAGACGCCCAGGGCGTCGGGAATCCCGGGCGGATTTCCGGCCACCGTAGGCGCGGGCTTGCGGACGGTGAGCAATGGGTAGCTCACCGTCCGGTAAGGACCAGGCCCGGGTCGACGGCGCGTCGTATTCCACGCGCGCCTCAAAGAGATGTCGTCAGCACAAAAGTAGGGGTCCACTAGGGCCGATGCCTGCCGGGGTCGCGGGAAGGTACTTATGGGTCACCGAGGCCCCCGCAACACAGGCAACAGGAAGGAATACGGGTGACACACCCTCCCGCTCCGCCCAGAGCGGGAGAAGTTATTTGATGATTTCCCACCCTAAAAAAAAAAAGATGTGATACTTTTCCTTTATTTTCATGATATGTAGGTACTACTGCCATGATTTTTTTCACATC
This sequence comes from Atethmia centrago, assembly GCA_905333075.3. NCBI lineage: Eukaryota > Metazoa > Arthropoda > Insecta > Lepidoptera > Noctuidae > Atethmia > Atethmia centrago. The sequence continues at coordinate 9,272,576 of HG995375.1, forward strand.
TCCATAAACAACCATTTAGCTGGCAGGGAGGGGGGGGGGGGCACTTGACTCTAACAGAAATTAGCACTTTAAAGCTTAATATTTCGCAAACGGATCTTTGAATCGAAATGTGGCGCACTATCCAGAACGGCCTATCCAACGATACCCCACACTATGGGATGGAAGAGAAAAAAAATCTGCTGATTTTTTCACGTGATAACGTCTCATAAATCGATGAACGCCGGCTGCACGCACGAAAAACCATGACTCATTGTCACGTTCCGCCTGAGCCGAGCGTGCAAGCGAGAGCGCGGAACTAGCGATAGAGAGGCACGATCGGCTTAAGCGTTCGGTCTGTAACTCATCTCTCTCGTTATCACGTAAAATTATCGTCCGTAAACCGACTTTACAGACAACCAATTTTTTTTTCGCGATTTGAGGTTTGTTCCCATAGTAATAGTTGTTCATAATGACGAGTACAATAAACCCTTAAGACGGTGGAGGTCTGCCCGGCTTGGGCAGAGCACCGCCGAGTCCTCGTGGAGGCGATCGGCGGCAGAGATCTCTCGCGTCCGGCCCTGGTTCAGGCCATGGTATGGAGCGAGAGGGCATGGTCAGCATCACCTCCTTCTGCGAAGCAGTAATGCTCGCGAAGGAGGAGGCGGGACGGCTGAGGGAAAGGCAAATTTTGCGCCCTCTCGCCCCTATCCGCCGCAGGAGACGCCCTGGGCGTCGGGAATCAATAATATTAAGATAAGAATCTTATGGGATAACTACGTAAATAACGACGCGATCGTGATTGGCTTAGGTTTTTTCATATTTTAAAAATAATGTATAATTATCGGAATTAAGGTAAAATTAACAGGTAAAAAAACTAAATTACGAAAGTTTGAATTTAAGAAAAATGCTTAGCGAAAGAAAGGTTCTTGTCGAAGGTTATACTCCTGGTCTGATGGTGATCGGCACGTCGCCGTCGTAGCTTAGGTTTAAACTGCCCGGGCGACGTGGCATATCGCACTCGACGGCTTCAATCAGCGCCAGGATGATGCCGGTGGCGTAAGAGGGCTGGTCGGTATACCAGTAAGACTAATAAAAGGGGATTTTTTCTTAGACCAGGGAAAAAAGCGGAAATGAAAGAATATCGAACCGATGAAAGCAATACATACTATAAAACGGAAAAAATCCCTAGTATGAGGAAAAAACAGCATCAGTGACGGGCAAACAATTAATGTTAATAATGCTTCATTGCATCGTTACAGTTCACTGGATAAGACGTATAGAGATTACAGAGAATTGTTCAGGTGGTTATAGCTAGTAAACCATTTTTTTATAGATTTTTACTTCATCTTCTTAATAATATTTTTTAAACGTATCCTTTTAAGTAATATAAATCGACTGACTCATTGCTGTGAAAAATTTTGACAAGCTTGTTTGGAAGGGCCGTCAATTTGAATCCTTGAAAATTTATCAATAAAACTGAATTGACCGTTTAGCGTGCAAAAAGTATTTAATCAGCAGAAATAATACTACAATACAGCGTATTTTTCAGGAATTATTACTTTCCCGTTCGATATCCATCGCCAGTTCAGTTCAGTTTGGATAGCTTTCTTTCTTTCTATAGAGAAAGAAAGAAAAATATTTTATTTGGGAGACGCACAATAAATACAAAAACTAAAAAAAGAGCATTGAAAACTAACTAAAAAATTTACATATTTGTTCGATTATTCAAAACACAAAGAAAATAAATATATAAATAAATAGATACTACTTATACGAGTAGATTACTATTAATAAAAAAGTAAATGTTTTGCAAAATGTTTCCTTACCAAAAGGGTTTATGAAAAACATGCCTCTGCATTTCGTAAGAAAATAATAAGGAAAAATTCCAGCACACAAACACATTGACGATAAACTTTCATCGAATCAGCCAAAGCTGATAGAACCTGGATATTGGAAACGAAATAAACTTTGCACGGTATTTTTATGCGCCATGTAGTCCGTATATCATTGTAGTAGGGAGTTTCCGCGTTGATGTAGTAATGGAAGAAAAACAAAAGTATTCGCTATTTGTCATTGTTAGGAAGTTATCAACGCCCGTTAGTGTAGACTGCCAAGTCTGCAAACCCTCATTTTTCAAACTGATGGATGACTTTTAATTTTCACACTGTGATTTTTCTTTTTGATCAGGTACTTAGGTAGGCTCGTTAGGCATGTAATTTAGAATGATCACAATCTAGAATAATACATACCTATTCTAAATATTGACATTCGAATCGGGTACAATAATAATTCGTCCATCGCCGTATCTCGTTGACGTGGTAGGGCTTGTGCGCTCCGAAGTCTAGCTCTGTGCTGGTAAAGTTTACTTTGCCAAAAGAAGTCTAGGGTTACGAGCCAGACCAAAACAGATACATAAAGTTCCTTATCTCTGTCTTGCCTTTATTGGCCGGCTGGAATGAACACTGCCGTGGAACTAAGCTCCCACCGAAATCTTGTGTTTATTGGTCGGCTTGAGTGGAGATTCGCAAGAGCAAACATGCTCGGAGGAAGGAAATATTCCAGAAAGATGCTGGTCTTGACCGTACTTCCGGGATTGTCCTGATAGCCGTGGAATACCTCTCCACTCCTCACAAGCACCTCAGGATATGTTGCCCCTTTGTCACTACGTCACTATGTGCTAAGGACCGTTTTCGGGGGCTCATTATTGAGAGTGCAAGTCACCCCTCGCCATTGTATTCGTGAATTGTATGTTTAAAACTTTGGTCAGGTAGGGGCCATAGTCCTTCCATAGTTTTAGGTAAGCAGTCCACTTTCTTACACTAAAATCCATAGTCCAATATCTTCGTTTCCATATCCTGCAATACTCCTACACCAACCGGGGGTTGTTCTTGGGTGCATTTGCATAGTGTGTATAGGGATAGTCGTCGGTTGGTGCATCAATTAATTGAAAGCTTCTAACGGGCCTCTGTGAGTTGGCTTTGGCCCCTCGTACGCCTTCTAAAGGTCTGGGACTCCAGGGTCCCGAGATATGTTAAAGACACAATATAATAATATAAATAAGTGGGGACTGTCGCGCCAATGGCTTAATAGCCAAGAGCCTCGAACAACACCTGAGGAGTCTCTTGTTGGGTAGCTGGATTAAAAAGGCTTCATTCAGAAACGGTACTTCTGGACACGGCTCGCGTTGTTAGGAGGTTCCTCTCTCTGCAGCCCTGACCTTGGAGCTTGGACACTGTTTCCGATACCGGTGGGCTACAATTTTTTATATTTTTCTCATATTTAAAAATGTCATTTATATGTATATTAATGATATAAAGGTGATAAATAAGAACTCTATTCATTAAAATGTACAGGTACTTTGCGAGGAATTAGTTAGATTAGATAATTTTGGATCATCACTAATTCAGAGATCATGACTAATTTGAAGAAATAGGCTACTTTAAAGAAATTAATTACCTAATGCTTTTTTTTGGCGCTGTATTTTTATTTTCAAACAAGTAATTTACATACTAAATAAGCTAACACTCTTAAAATAATAATACCAGTTTTGGTTTTTATAGTTAATCTGCAGAACCAAACCTTAAGTGCTCAAAAAAGTGCGAACAAAATGCTATGTCATTTAGAAGTTATAGCAATAATTATTCTCTTGACTTTTTGGGTGGGAAACTATCAAATAACATTTCCCGCTCTGGGTGGACTGAGAGGTTGTGTCAGACTCTAACTGACTAAAACCCACCCGTGTTCCTTCCGTTGCCTGTGTGGCCAGGGGCCTCGGTAACCCTTTCGAACTTTCCCGCTACCCCGGCAGTCATCGACCGTAGTGGACCCCTACACTTGTGCTGACGACATCTCTTTGAGGCGCGCGTAGAGCACAACGCGCCGTCGACCCCGGCCTGGTCCTTACCGGACGGTGAGCTACCCATTGCTCACCATCCGCAAGCCCGCGCCTACGGTGGCCGGAAATCCGCCCAGGATTCCCGACGCCCAGGGCGTCTCCTGCAGCGGCTAGGGGCGAGAGAGCGCGAAATTTGCCTTTCCCTCAACCGTCCCGCCTCCACCTTCGCGAGCATTACTGCTACGCAGAAGGAGGTGACGGCTGCACATGCCCTCTCACTGGCCTGAACCAGGGCCGGACGCGTGAGATCTCTGCCGCCGATCGCCTCCACGATGACACGGCGGTGCTCTGCCCAAGCCGGGCAGACCTCCACCGCTTGCCACCGTGTCCTCAGTGTTCTCCGGGCGATCCACACTTTGGTGACACCCGGGCGTTTTCTCCAGCCTTATCCGACACAGGGACCTCGCAAAGCTGCCGTGTTCCATGAAGAACTGCGTCAGTTGGAAGGTGAGGACGCCGTGGCGCCTCTCTAGCCACTCCTCAAAGAGGGGACTTATCGCCGCAATTGTGGAGTGCCCAGCACTGGGTTGCGACAATCGCACTCTCCATGTCGCCGCTGCGCCGCTTGTACTCGTCTAGTTAAACTGGGCTTATTTAAATTTGATATTGCGATAATTACGCGCGAACGTTAATAATTATGTTTATTTTAATGGTTTCCATTATTTTAATCTTGTAAAATACAGTTTCATGTTTACTTTTAATTATATTGCCTCAACTTCATAAACGATTGTTTTAATATAATTGCCTGCCAATGATTGTGTACGAACAGAATTCGAATTTTCACAAATTGAAAGTTGAATTTTGTAGTAGGCACGTTTTCGTATTAAAACTCGTTTTAATATTTGAATAGGCAACACCGAAATGGATTGGTTCCATATGAAACCCATATGTACTACAGTTTTATTTTATTTTACCGAAAACGATGAAAATACGAGGAAGTGTTCTGTAAACAATTTTTTGATTTGAAAAGTGATAAATATTGTATGGAAAATAAAAACTTAAAAGTGATACAATATATTGTGTGGAAAAGGAAAGCTTTCACATTCAAATACCCATGTTTGTTAATATTTATTTTTGTAATAAGAACCAAGGCTTAAAACATGGTCAAAATCACCATGAAGATCGATGGCCCGAGATTAATCTTCACTTGTAGCGGTCAGCGTGTGAACCGGTGAACATTCTTTACACAATCTCACTTCCTGCCTCGGAGAGCACATAGTTAGTACCCGTGGTTAGTACTATCACACGGAATATTGGTATTGCAGTAACTAGGTGCAAAGATCAGGCAGCTGCCGCCTCGTAGAGTCCGAAAACGGTTTAATTTTCGGAAAAGTAAAAGAAATGCGTTATCAATCTTTTTATCTTAAATGACACGAAACTTTGTAATTTTCTCAAAGACATAATTATTATCAAATAATCTGTTTAGGCGAGACAAGGCTTTCAATCAATCAATCAATCAATCAATCAATCAATTTATTTGTGAAACATAGGTGTTTACATAGGTGTTTACATAAATAGGGGGGTGCACTATGTTTTGTCATAATTATGACATACAAATTTATAAGTGACCCCATTAGGTGTCATCTCGGTTATTAGCTCTCGTGCATTAGCTGTCTTTCTCGGTTATTATGCTTTTAGTTGTTGTGGCTATGTATATTATAGAGTAATTGTCGAAAACCGAAATCAAAATTCGGTCGGACTCTACCGTTTCGCCGAAAAAATGCTGATGTCAGACGCAGCTGTTCGAACTGAAAGTCGACCATTTCAGTTGATGATGATTTAGTATCTTATCAAAAAGGAGGAACTGTCAAGACTTTGTGTGACGTCATTTAAAAGCACTTAACTATCACCATCCGCCATTTTACCATTTATTGCGCAGTTTCCGATAACGTCTTTAGGCAGAAAGTTTGCACATTATGGAGCAATTAATATGGAAATGGCTCTGTCCGTCGAACCGATCACTTGTTTTATTAGCTCAAACTTATTCGCCTGTCGAATTATTTCAGCCATCCTTTCAGCGTGTTAATGAAGTATATTTTATACTGCTTCTTTGGTCTAGTGGTTGCAAGCGCTACTGCTGAGCATGAGGTCCTGGGTTCGATACCCGGGTCGGGCAGTGTTATTGGGTTTTACTATCTGAAATTTCTCAATAGGAGCCCGGAGTCTGGATTTGTGCCCGGTTGATGGCAATAGGGTCGCCACTTATTACAAGGGACTTAAACGTAACTGGCGAAATGTGGGTGTACTATAGGTAGGTACAACAATGCCTAACTCTTCGGGGAAACAAGGCGTTATGTTATGTGTTATGTTATTTTACTATGACTACTGCAAAAAGCCAAATTGTAAATCCTACTAATATTATAAATGCGAAAGTTTGTAAGTATGGATGGATGGATGTTTGTTACTCTTTCACGCAAAAAGTACTGAACGGATTTGAATGAAATCAATGTCGTAGTGTAGCCTAGATATGTTTTTTTTAGCTTGAATATCTGTAAGAGCCAGTAAAGGAAAACATGAAAACCTATTTTCACAAATAAATCTAAGCTAAAAGTATAACTATGATTTCAGAATTGCGAAGAATCTTATCTCATGTAGGTAGTAAATACTTTCAACCACACTGACTACACCACGCATTGTCAAAATTCGTAAAGAATTTATATAACGAGTAACTAAAAAAGAGAAAGTAAATATATTGTTCGTATAAATCCATGTATTCGCCATTTTGCTCGCCAAAAAGGTGTATTCTGATAACTCCAAATTCATCATAAATTATTCAGTGAGAAAATACATAATTTTCAAATAAAACGCTGGCCTTTTTAATAGTGTGCGGCTTGTTGGGCTTCACGGAATGATTACAGAAAGCTGCAGCACTCCAGTTTTATACCATTCACGGAAGAAAATTTTAATTTAAAACTGCGCTCTAGTAATTTACACAGGAAACAGGCAAGATAAACATAATATTACTTTCAACGAAAGTTTAACATTAAAAGGTTTTATTTTTACAAAAAAAAAGAATTTAAGAATTTTGTAAATTGATCTCACATAATATTTACGACAGAACAATGAGGGCAATTTTGTTTCAAGTGCTTACGAACAGACTTATATATTGGAATGTATAGCCTTAAAGAAAAAGGTGAACCTTACGAATGTAAGATAAATTGTTATATATAGGCTTATACGAAACCGACGTAGCTCTAATAAGGTTTAATAGGAACAATAGTGGGAGCTATATATCAGGCGGCAGAGAACTGAGGCGGAGACAGGGTAATGAGAGAACTTAGTGTGATTAGGAACATTATTGTTCCGCTGCGCTTCGCAATTATTGTAACAGACGAGACATTTTGCGGCGCTCGTTTTGTTTGTCATTTTGCTGTTGTTCGCCTTTGAATGGTAAATAAGGACTGTTGGATTAAATTGCGTCTGGCTATATTTTATTGTTTAAGAAGGAGTGAGTATATTTTGAAATGCTTTGTAGTTATTTAATGCTGCTTAAACGAACACCTATCAATTAATTCAACATGAACTGCAATTATTGTTAAATTAATTACTGTGCCTATATTTACTTAATTACCACAATTGACATATTTCATGCCTTATTTAAGAATTTCTTGATAAATTTTGATATCGCTATGTTCATGCTGACCTCCGTAGTCAACAAGGAACGCTTATAGTTTCGCAATGTCCATCTGTTTGTCTGTCCGTCCCTGGCTTAGCTCAAATACTCTTAGTACTAAAAAACTGTAATTTGGCATGGGTATTCATGTTAATCACGCCGACAAAGTGGTGAAATAAAATCTGGAAAAAAAATATAGTTCCCTTATACGTAAATTATATTTTTTTCAGAATCAGAATTTTTATTTGCTTTAAATTAATTAGATCAGCTACAGTCTACCCATTATTTCATTTGGCATTTTCTCGTCTATCCCATGGTGTGGATAGACCGTTCATATTGCGGGTCTGTGAAAACCATTTTTCGATTCAGGGATCCTCTTGCGTAATATTAAACTTTATATTTAAGTGTCCTCCTCTCCCCTACCAGCTAAATAGTTGTTTTTGGATATGTGAAAAAAAATCATGGCTGTAGAACGTATATAACGAAATTAGAAGGAAAACTATCACAGCTAAGCAGGCTTTACAAGTTAACGAGTAATAATCGACCAACTCACATTTGCAGTTGAAGAATTGACCGAGACGATATTATATCGATGTATGGGAAGAACATGTTTTTCAACTATAATGTTACGTTTGTATTTGGGATAAATTCCCAACTACAGAACCCTTCATTGTGAAAGACAAAGAAAGAATAACGTTTATTTGGACACCGTTCATGAAACACAAAATACAAATAAGAGAATACACATAAAACATACATACATAAACTCATTCCTTCTTCCCATGGGGGTAGGCGGAAACTATAGAACGCCACCTGCTACGCATTCCTATTCCTTTTGCTTAGTTTTCGTTCATACATCTGGTAACCATCACCTCATAAAGCAGTATTATTATAATATTACTTCACAGTGGGAAAATGATGGAGCTATACAGGACTTATAGCTCCATCTCTTTCTCACGCTGAGGTAATATTGAAATAATACTGCTATAAGAGGTGATGGTTACCCCCCTGGTCATACACGCACGCCGGTTGCGAGTACTACGCACCTGACCTTTTGAAGAACATCATTAATGAGGTCACTATATGTCTTTCTGGGGCGTCCCCTCCCGGCATTTCCACTCACATCTGCCTTGTGATCACCTTTTTAGTTTAGTTTTTAGTTTAGTTAGTCACCTTTGATTCATCCTCTCAACATGAGCAAACCATCTAAGCATACTCTTTTTAATTTTTGTCACTACATCTTCTTTTAAACCGCATCGTTGCCTTATCACGTCATTTTTCAGCCTATCATATAAATTATATGAATGCGTTCCTTGAGAAGCATTAAAAATTAAAGAAGAAGAATAAGAGAATAAAAAGTGAAAATAATGTTTTAACAACAATATCTAGTGTGAGCCTCTCAGCTGCGCCAAAAAGGTGCATTTCAGCATAAATTCCAGACAGATACTGTCTGACGCTGGTTTTCTAATGAACCTTTAGGGACAAGTGACGGGGAGTACAAACAGTTTCAACATACCTAATACATAATGCGGACGTCTGTGTGCGTGTGTGCGTGGTCCGACATGCACTTGGCCGGTTTTTTTTTAATAGGTAATTTAGTCAACATTACAACCCTACCAAACATGTGACAAAAAGTACCTAGTCCCAGTGGCGGATTTACCAGCAGGCTGAGTAGGCCTAGGGCGGCAAATTTGGGCCCAGGCGTTTTACTGATATCTTGCAGACGTCTGCAGAAGTCTTCAAGACATCTTTCCAATATCTTTTTCCTCTTCCCTTTCATGGTACATTCAATGGTACCGAATATTTCTATATTCTATGGTAAAACATCAAGTTCCCGGTCCCAAACCTGTAATCGGCCTCTGCCCACACTTTGTATGAGTGACAAATTGCAGAAAATATACTGGGTGGAAGTGACATCGACGGGCAAACTGTTACCTACCATGATTCTAGACCTCTAGAGTAGAAATTTTTCTAAAGGAGTTTTTAGAGGATATTAAAAGCAAATTGCTGCTGCATACAAAATGTTTTTTTTTATAAATATAACCAACTAAAAATTTCTACTCTGGGGGTCTAGAATCATGTACAGAATTCATAGTAATAGTTTGCGGGACGATGTCACTGTGAAGAGTGTAAACCTGTATTTTTACTCTCTTCTCACTACACTACGCCTTCACACATTACCCAATTTACTATTTTTTTACTGTTTGTAAGCGCAATAAAATTTACTTAATTACGTTTACCGAATGTAACATTATTGTGTAAGTAGCATATTGGCGGACTAGGCGGGGTGGCAGGGGCGTTGTGCCCTGGGCTGTGGTGGGCACCCAAATCTTGAGAAGTACTTTTAATCTAATCCCAAACAAGGCCAAAATATGTTCAGTAAAAAGCATTTAATTGCACGGTGCTAAAATTTACACTTCGTTCGCCCTTGTAGACATTCTCTTAATTGTCAGGATTTTCTGCTTATATCTAACTCAACAAGTCATTTCTGTTTCCAAAACCTAACCTACACAAATTGGTGCTACAATTTTCGAGCTTGCTTCGCTCGCTCTGGCATCCTACATTTTATTCATTCTCATGGTTTCTTTATCAGTCGATAAAATAACTGTTTTATACAGTATGAAGGGGCCACGGCGTGCAAGATTTTCGTTCTAATTCTCTAACTTTTCTGCATAAGTCAACAAAGCAACTCCGTATGAATGTCCAAAAGAAACCTAAAAAAAATCGAGCTCAACCTACACGCTCTTGCATGCCACAAATTTCCATGAAGTTTTAATAGAAATTGTTCTAATGATGTCGCGTCGCGCCAGTCTGCACGACCCTTTAAGGTCTAATTACAATAGCAGCACATAGTACTAATCCTATTATCAATTTGATATCGTTTCCCCCCGAATTACACGATATTAGGCACGCGGGAGTACCTCAATCAGCAGTAGGTAATCCCATTAGGTGTATTTTGTTGGTATGTGCGATATGTATGGCTTTTACCGTGCTGATTAATTAATATGGACCTCATGGGCTTGGTCGCACGGATATTATGCCGTAATAAAACTAGGTGTAGCTGCACTATTAAGGGTAATGTGAATTTAGAATTCATAATTTCCGAGTGAAGGTTGTTTTGTGGAAAAATGTATGCAATATCGGATAATTGCTTCGAGCAACAGGCGGCTGTGAATGGTTTTTTATCGATATTCTTTCACTTCCTACTTTCAGTAAATTTATTTCTAGTAGGTACCTATCTAATAAAGATAAATTGTACGTATATTTATTATTTATATTATACGTACCGTTACTGCGTAATGTGTTTGAAACTACCGAGTTTCAATGTTGCGTAAGCAAGCTTGTATCTATGTTACAGGCAAACTTATGGTTCGAACCCAGGCAGGCGCTTTACTTTGTGTTAATTATTTCATCACCACTGCTCTCAAATCAGTAAAAGAAAACATCGTGGGGAAACCGGCATGTCCTAGAACCAAAAATTCGAAGAGATGTGACATCTACCAACCCGCACTGGGCCTGCGTGGTGGATTACGGCCCACTCCCTCTCGCAGAGAGGAGGCCTGTGTCCCAGCAGTGGGAACATTATAGGCTGATTATGTGTTGGAACAACAATAGTTTATTAGTAGTTAATGAGGCGTATGAAGCAAATTGTAGCACGCAGTTGTTGTGATAACCATTAAAATGGCCCCTTTTTTTTTTTTGGGTGGGAAATCTTCAAATAACTTCTCCCGCTCTGGACGGAGCGGGAGGGTGTGTCAGACTCTTACTGACTAAAGCCCACCCGTATTCCTTCCTGTTGCCTGTATTGCCAGGGGCCTCGGTGACCCATAAGTACCTTCCCGCGACCCCGGCAGGCATCGGTCCTAGTGGACCCCTACTTTTGTGCTGACGACATCTCTTTGAGGCGCGCGTGGAATACGACGTGCCGTCGACCCGGGCCTGATCCTTACCGGACGGTGAGCTACCCATTGCTCACCGTCCGCAATCCCGCGCCTACGGTGGCTGGAAATCCGCCCGAGATTCCCGACGCCCAGGGCGTCTCCTGCGGCGGCTAGGGGCGGGAGGGCGCGAAACGTGCCTTTCCCTCAACCGTCCCGCCTCCTCCTTCGCGAGCATTACTGCTTCGCAGAAGGAGGTGACGGCTGCCCATGCCCTCTCGCTCCGTACCATGGCCTGAACCAGGGCCGGACGCGAGAGGTCTCTGCCGCCGATCGCCTCCACGAGGACACGGCGTTGTTCTGCTTAAGCCGGGCAGACCTCCACCGTATGCTCCACCGTGTCCTCCTGGCGATCCACACAATGGTAACACCCGGACGTTTCTTCCCGCCTTATCCGACACAGGAAACTCCCGAAGCTGCCGTGTCCGGTGAGGACCTGCGTCAGGCGGAAGGAGAGGACGCCGTGGCGCCTCTCCAGCCACTCCTCAAAGAGGGGACTTATCGCCGCAATCGTGGCGTGCCCAGCACTGGGTTGCGACAACCGTACTTTCCATGACGACATGAGATCCCGCCGGAGCTTCGTCCGCTGTGCCGCAATTTCTCGCGGCAGCGGACTTACGCCCCGGCGTTTCGCCTCCTCGCGCCACTCCCATACGTGCGTGAGGACTTTTCCTCCAGATCCCATGGCGGCAATCCGGCAAGGAGGCTTGCTGCCTCACAGGAGACCGTGCGGTATCCCCGGACCATCCGGATGGCCATGACCCTTTGGGCTGCGCTCAACCGGCGGGCTGGCCGCAGCGCCAGAGGGCGCGCCCATACAGGAGCCCCGTAGAGGGCCATGGACCGCACGACCCCCGCGTAGAGCCTCCGGCAGGAGGCGTTTGGACCCCCTAGATTAGGCAGGAGCCGCTTCAATGCAGCGCCCGCCCGCTCCAGTTTGGGAGCCAAACGTCGGAAATGATCCACGAAGTTCCACCGGCTGTCGAGGACGAGTCCAAGGTACTTCATCGTCGACTCGACGCCGTTGGAAACCCCTCCTACCGTTATTTGGGACCCCAACGGTGGCGCGTTCCGAGGACCATGAAAACACATGGCCTCGGACTTGTGCAGGTGGCCCTGCGCAATTCCGAGGCCATGTGTTTTCCTCGAGTCCCAATTGCCGGATCCTTTCAACGATTGTCGCAACCCCGCGTGCCGCTAATTCGGCCGCCGCCTGGTCGACCTCCCCTGCGCCAGGACCAACGTGTCGTCAGCGTAGCACACTACGCTGACGCCGCTAGGGAGGCCCGCAGCACCCAGTCGTATCCGATGTCCCACAGATGCGGCTCATATTAATATTTTCATTCTAACTCCGAGAATCACATAATACAGTCTACGAAGTTAGTTAATGCAAACATTTCACGTTATTATACCGAACACTGAGCAGTGGTGGCCCAGTGGTAACGGCCGCGACTTACGAGTTGTAGGTCGTAGGTTCGAACCCGGACAGGCGCTTTACTTTGTGTAAATTATTTCATCACCACTGCTCTCAAAACGGTGAAGGAAAACATCGTGGGGAAACCGGTATGTCCTAGAACCAAAAATTCGAAGACATGTGACATCTACCAACACGCACTGGGCCTGCGTGGTGGATTACGGCCCGGCCCACTCCCTCTCGCAGAGAGGAGGCCTGTGTGCATTGGGAACATTATAGGCTGATTATGTGTTGGAACAACAATAGTTTATTAGTAGTTAATGAGGCGTATGAAGCAAATTGTAGCACGCAGTTGTTGTGATAACCATTAAAATGGCCCCTGAATCAGATTTGAATGAAAATACTAAAGAAAATTCAATACTTTTAGTAAAAGAGAGTTTATTTCGTTTGTTACGTATTGTAGACTTTGTCCAATCGGTAGAATCATCTTGCACAAGTTATAGTAAGTTAGAACTCAGAATTCAAAGGGTCGTTAAAACTTCCGTAATAGGTAGCAACATTTGAAATTGTAACTTCAGTTCAAGAGGTAACGAGAACTCTGATCTTCATTAGTTTTGTTGTTTTATTAGATATCTCGGAGCACTGTTATCTATGTACTTTATGATAACTTAGGAATTTACTGCTTCCGCGTATTCATTTTAATGGAAATATTATTGAAATTGTATTTACGACTATATTTTGCCCGCGGCTTCACCCGCGTGGCGGTTGGAACTTATGAAAGTGTAACATACAAAAACTGCCTCGTTGGTCTAGTGGTTGTAAGCGCTACTGCTGAGCATGAGGTCCTGGGTTCGATTCCCGGGTCGGGCAAAGTGTTAATGGGTTTTTCTATCTGGAAATTCTCAGTGGCAGCCCGGAGTCTGGATTTGTGCCCGTTTGATGGCAATAGGCTAGCCCCCTATTATATGGGACTTGAACATAACTGGCGAAATGTGGGAGTACTACAGGTACCTACACCTCTGCCCAACCCTTCGGGGAAACAAGGCGTGATGTTATGTTAACAAACAAAAAAATCATTTCACATTTATAAAATTGGTTAGGATAAAGCCACATCGCAAAAGAATTAAGTTATATATTCAAAACAGTATATTTAAATTAATTTCGAACATCAATGTTTTCTACTTAGTGCAAATGTGACGGCCTAGTAGGCAAAAGTTCTAAGCTCCGTTAATTACAGCACTCAATAAACAGGCTTTATTTTTAACCGACTTCAAAAAAGGAGGAGGTTCTCTATTCTACTGTATGTTTGTTACGCGATAACTCCTTCTTTATTTCTTTCTTTTTAACATACGGTACAGTTAGCAAAACTTTTTTTTTAATTTTCTAATTTGCCCCCCAAAAGTTACCCACGTATTCAAAACACATTTGTTTACGTTACACGTCCGTGTTTGGGTCACTGAGTACCAAATTTTAACTTAATTGATCCAATAGATTCGGAGCAAATCGGCTGTGACAGACAGACAACCCTTAACACTTATATTACTATTAGGGTTCTGTTTTTTCCTTTGAGGTACGGAACCCTAAAAAGATAATCTATTAAAATAAATAAATATTGGGTATTAAATACATTTCTGGAAATAGATACGAGTACCAACCGATCCGAATAACCGAATCAAAATTCCACCCTGAAATACTTGATCACGTTTTTGCTTTACAGGGTTAAATGTTACAGTTACATAAAGTTACAGCGGTGACATTTTAAAACAGTTATTTGCAGAACAAAGTCAGGTAGTTACCGAAGGGTTGATGACGCAGTGGACGCTCCAGTAACAACCGCGTTCTGTTTGCTGACGAGCAGCCGAGCACCAATGAACCGGTGCGGGCGGGTCATACGCTCCGATAGTTTTCATGCCCTGCCTACACTTGTAGTATATAACGTAAATGTTGGTATCGTTTCAATACAATTTTATGAACCTATCTCGCCTGCCTGTCCAATAAAATTGTCGTAGCGGCCTAGTAAACGTACCGTTACTGCGTAATGTGTTTGAAACTACCGAGATTCAATGTTGCGTAAGCAAGCTTGTATCTATGTTACAGGCAAACTTATGGATAATTATGTTTACTGAAATTAAGTTCGAGACTGGAAATTGGATGCTGAAATTGTTCACAGAGCTTTTAGGTAGACAATGGTGCCGATTCCCTTGTTCACAAACTAAACTAATTTTAAGTTCAGTGCATCTTTTTCTTTCTATTTCAATAAGAAAAGGACAGAAGATACATTTTAGTTTAGTCCTGTCAAATTAATCAGCGGTTGACGTAAATTGACGTAATTTTAGTAGGCAAGTTTTTAATCACGTCTAAACTTGTATAGAGTAGTGACAGGCGCTGATTAATCTGACAGGACTAAACTAAAATGTATCTTCTGTCCTTTTCTTATTGAAATAGAAAGAAAAAGATGCACTGAACTTAAATTTAATTTAGTTTGTGAACAAGGAAATCGGCACCAGTGGCGCCGATTCCCTTGTTCACAAACTGAACTAAATTTAAGTTCAGTGCATCTTATTCTTTATATTTCAATAAGAAAAGGACAGAAGATACATTTTAGTTTAGTCCTGTCAAATTGATCAGCGCTTGAAAATTGACGTAATTTTAGTAGGCAAGTTTTTAATCACGTCTAAACTTGTATGGAGTAGTGACAGGCGCTGATTAATTTGAGAAAACTAAACTAAAATGTATCTTCTATGAACTTAAATTTAGTTTAGTTTGTGAACAAGGGAATCGGCACCAATGTCATCCATGCATGCCTTTACAAGCACGTACGCACACCGAAATAACGAAGTCTCCATGCTCGAATGCGTCTAAAACACATTCATATAAAATGCATGTCTCGAGTCCCAGTGTGGCGTATCACGTCACGTGACGTCACTAACACGGCATCGCGTGTTGCTTATAGTTACCCAGATTACGCTAACCTTCTGGATCATTGTGTTACCCTTGATAACAGGGTAAACGATACGGAACTTGTGCGACACGAAGGAAAGAGAAAACAAGTCGTTATACTGACGAAGTCTGTGAAACAAAATGGTGTTGCGACATGCACTCCAAATAGCAATAGGTGGTACTTACTGTGCATAAAGTGACAAAGCTAATTCCTAGAACTAAAGCTACAGAATGTAGGTTAATAAGTAAATTTACTTTTTTATTTCAAAATGCACAAACCGCAGCCATGTTGTCGCAGCCCTAATTTTTGCTGGAAAATTAAAGAGCTTTCAACACTAGTTAATCCTCACTGAAAAACAACAAGGATAGTTAGATAAGTAAAACATTGTGGGTAGTGGGTTCAACGCTAATCTGTTTAAATTCCGCTCCTACTCAAATAAATCCTGTTTAAATAACCGTAAAACTGTCCGTGTGTGGATCCTTTTAATCCGTTTGATGTGGATCGCACCACGATCGAAATTTATTTATTCCGCTTTTTAAGTTATTGCTTTACTACGGGACAATTATCCGAATAGCCATCTGATTGAAATAATAAAACGTTTATTATTGTTGGTTTATACATACTTTTTTACCCTTTTTTCGAGCAACGTGGGCGTCAAAACGTGTTCGGTATATTAACGTGAAATGTTTGAAATATCTAACTTCGTAGACTGTATTATGTGATTCTCGGAGTTAGAATGAAACTATTATATTATTAATATTCATTGATGTTCATGTAATAATTTAAGTTTATTAACGCGTTCAATAATGGTAAATTGAACAAGATGACGAAAACAATAGATTCTGACCTTTTTGTGAGATTCAAGTACCGAGATAAATGATTGCGTCTGGAAATCATCATGCATACAAATTAATTTTTCGAAGCTTACTAAGGCACACAATCAAAACTAAAACAATTCGAAAGGAAATACCGACAAAGATCTATGTAAAAGCCAGAAGAGATATATTGTGAGAAGGAAACTTTACAAATTCCATTAAATGTTGGAACAACAGAAGAGAGCAGTGGTGGCCCAGTGGTAACAGCCGCGACTTACGAGTTGTAGATCGTAGACTCGAACCCAGGCAGGCGTTTTACTTTGTGCAAATAATTTCATCACCACTGCTCTCAAACCAGTGAAGGAAAACATCGTGAGGAAACCGGAATGTCTTAGAACCAAAAATTCGAAGACATGTGATATCTACCAACCCGCACTGGGCCCGCGTGGTAGATTATGGCCCACTCCCTCTCACAGAGAGGAGGCCTGTGTCCCAGCAGCGGGATCATTTTAGGCTGATTATGTGTTGGATTATATATATTTTTTGTTTAATGAGGCATATATGACTGAAATTGTAACTTCAGTTCAAGAGGTAACGAGAACTCTGATCTTCATTAGTTTTATTCATTATTGAAATTGTATTTACTACTTACCATCTTTTGCCCGCGGCTTCACCCACGTGGAGGTCGGAAAGTATCCCACGGGAACGTACACCGGGACAAAAGTGAAAATGTAACAAACAAAACCTCCTCCTTTTTATGAAGTCGGTTAAAAAGAAGAGTGCTTAGTGCTTACGTCTGTGGTCACCGCTACAGAGCAGAAATTTAATTTTGTCGGTAGAAAGACACTGAACGAAACACAATAGAAGTTTATTGTTATTAGGCCTATGAGCAATTAGTGTCCCGCAGTGTTAATAGCATTACATAAAAACAACATCACGCCTTGTCTCCCCGAAGGGTTGGGCAGAGTACCTGTGTACACCCACATTTCGCCATGTTTAAGTCCCATGCAATAGGGGGCGAGCCTATTGCCATCCATCGGGCACAAATCCTGACTCCGGGCTGCTACTGTGTAATTTCAGATAGAAAACCCAATAACACTTTGCCCGACCCAGGAATCGAACCCAGTACCTCATGCTCAGAGGTAGCGCTTGCAACCACTAGACCAAACGAATCAGTTAATAGCCATTACCATTATTAATTAATTTGTATATCTTTGCCTAAATTACTCGAACCTCTAGCCCCTAGGTCGGGAAACACGATAAATAACCAGCAATTTAATTGTCTTCATGAAATTAATCGTCACATTGAACTCCAATTAAACCGAAATATTAGGTTTCAAAGTGGATTCCCAATTATAGAGCTCCGTTTTGAAGGTTTAGTTTCAGTTCATGAATTTCAACCTATTTATTTTTAATTGCTAGGCTCATTCTTTGGCTGAGTTTTGAGTATGCATGTGGATGGCTATACGAGTAGGGGAAGACTAAAGAAACGATGGATTGACTGTGTGAAAGATGATTTGGCTAGGAAAGGGATGACTACCAAGATGATAACTAATAGAGAAGTATGGAAAAAAACAAAAAACCGCGACTGCTAAAACACATAACTGAAAAGAGCAAAACAAGCTTTATAATCTATAGAATTTTGGTGTCGCAGGCCGGGGACAAAGCAATAGCCTGCAATATGGTGGACCACAAATAAATTGGGATAAGGGCAGGAGAATGATGATTCATTCTCCTGCCCTTATAAGAATAAGAAGAGATAAGAATCATCAGATTCTTTAGCTGAAAACCTTGCACTGATAGTAATTAACCAGTACATTTAATGTTGTTTGATATTTGGCTTTTCTTATATTTCGTTTTAGGGTTCTGTAGTACACAAGGAACCCTTATAGTTTCAGCATATCCGTCTGTCTGTCTGTCTGTCTCCAGCTTAGCTCAAAGACTTTTAGTACTAGAAACACCACACTAGATTAAAACTTCGCACTCACCCTCCACACACACTCAGTAATCTACATTTTACACAAAGGAAAAAATTCTAAATCTCTTTAGTTTTTTAGGGTTCCGTAGTAAACAAGGAACCCTTATAAATAGTTTCGCCATGTCCGTCTGTCTGTCTGTCTGACCCAGCTGTAGCTCAGAGACGCTTAGTACTAGAAAGCTGTAATTTGGCATAGGTATACATATTAATCACGCCGACAAAGTGCTAAAATAAAATCTTGAAAACATTTTTTTTAGGGTACCTCTCTTGAATGAATGATATTTTTTTCTCGTCTACCCCATGGTGTGGAGTATCGTTGGATAGGCCATTCAAAAATATCGCGGGTCTGTGAACACCACTTTTCGATTCAAGGATCCACTTGCGTAATCATCATCATCATCTGCCTAGCCTTTTCCCAACTATGTTGGGGTCGGCTTCCAGTCTTACCGGATACAGCTGAATTCAGTAAGTATTTTACATGGAGTGACTGCCTATCTGACCTCAACAACCCAGTTACTGAGTAACACGATACCCGTTGGTATGACGGCTCCCTCTGCCAGCTAAATGGTTATTTATGGAGATGTGAAAAAAATAATGGCAGTAGTACATATAATAAAAATAATAGGAAAACTATAGAGAGTGTAGAGTCATCTCAATTATGTATCTCTTTTCCTTGAATTTGTATGTATATATATAAGTATAATGTAGGTATATATTGTAGTAAATATGTATGTATTTGTATTATAAGCTTGTAACCTATTTATGTATTTCTGTACCTATTCTATATATAATCTATTATGTTATCTTCTCAGAGTAGTCAGATAGGAAACGCCGACCTCATCTAGTTTAAAAAAATATGTTTGAGGTGTAAAAGTGTTTGTAAAAACCTACTTACAGAAATAAAATTATTTATCATTTATCATTTAATATTTTTCGTTATTTTTATTTCCTCTCAGAACACCTGCCATCTTATCTCTTCACCACCCTTGGTTAACTGGTAGAGAATGCATAAGGCATTAAGTCCGCCTTAGTACTTAATCGGGTGCGAGAAGTTTAAATAAATAAATAAAACTATCACAGCTAAGTGGGCTTTACAAGTTAACGAGTAATAGTCGACCAACTTAAATTTGCAGTTGGAGAATTGACCGTGGCATATATCGATGTATGAGAACATGTTTTTCAACTACAATATCAAGTTTGTTTTTGGTATAAATTCATACCAACCTCCCAACTACGGGACCCTTCGTTGTGCGTAGTCCATCACGCACTTGGCCAGTTTTTTCTTTATTTGCATTAATTTTTAAGATGTTAGAGCCGCATTAGAACTGGTTAGCTTTTAAATGTTCATATTATTGTTAGGAAGACCGTTGTTGTCTGAGATACATATATTACATTATCTAGTTCAGACACAGATGTCTTGTTAAACTTATTAGATTAAGCTTAAATGATCATATTTATATTGTTATAATATGAATGTAATTGAAGGTGAAATAAAATTATTATTATCGGGAATGTTTATATTTTCTCAGCTTTTAGGCTGGTCTTTAGCTACATTTACTGGCAAAGCCAAGTAAATGCAGCGTGTGGTGAATTTTATGGTAAGAGTGTATTTTCGTCTAACTGCATAAATTTCCTAACGATTCTGCTGTTTCTACATGTGTTTAGCATAGCTGCTTTCTGTGTATCGATGTAAAGGGATTCTTCTAGATCTATCTATCTAGAGAGCTACGGAGGAGATGGTTGGGAATAACACCTGTCGTGCAGAGAACTGCAGGAACAACATAAACATTATCTTGTGTCTACATTATTTTAACTACTTCTTTAAGCTCTATTATTATTATAATTTTAAATGTCTTCGACATACCTCCGGGCCCTGTGGTCCCAGACCTTTGGAAGGCGTATGAGGGGCAGAAGCTAACTCGCAGAGGCCCATTAGACAATTTCAAGTGATGAGGCACCAACCGACGATTTTATCCCTGTGTGCACTATGCAAATCCACCCAAGGATCCATCCCCGGTTGGTGCAGGAGTATGGAACATGGAAACAAAACATAATGGGCTATGGGTTTGGGTGGCTACAGTGGATTGTTAAATTAAAACTATGGAAGGAATATGTCCCCTGCCTGATCAGTGTTATGTAATACACGGATAAAATGGCAGAGGGTGACTTGCACACTCAATAATGCGCCCCAAAACTGTCGCTAGCACATTGTGACCTAGCTACAAGGGAGCAACACGTCCTGAGGTTCTTGAGTAGTGGAGAGGCATTCCACGACTATCAGAACAATCCCAGAGTCCAGAAGATGGTCAAGATCCCTACGAGCACATACAGAAATACTTCCTTCCTCCGAGTACGCTCTTACAAATCTCCACTCAAGCCGGCTAATAAAGGCAAGAATGAGGTGGGAGCTTTGTTTCTCGTCAGTGTTCACTCCAGCCGGCCAATAAAGGCAAGCCAGAGATGAGGAATAAAACTTCTCCCAGAGAGATCCTGTGTGGGTTCGCTTCTGCCCAACAGCTCGTCACATGCTGCCCTGCGAGTTTCTGTATCTCTCTTGGTCTGGCTCCTTACCCTAGACATGTTCTGGCAAAGTAAACTCTGCCAGCCCAGACCCAGAGTTTGAAGCGGGCAAGTCCCACCACGACGTCAACGTAGAGATACGGCGGTAGGGTCTTCTTATTATTATCAGAAAGCTGTTATTTGGTATTGGTATACATATTAATTACGCCGACAAAGTGATAAAATAAAATTTTGGAAAAAAAAATGTAATTGTAATTGTATGTTTTTTCATTTGCGTAATATTAAGCTTTAAAGTACTAATTTTGTGTACAGTCATGTGCCCCCGACCCTGCCAGCTAAATGGTTGCTTTTGGATATTTGAAAAAAAAATATGGCAGTAGTATAACGAAATTAAAAGAAAAACTATCTCAGATAAATAGGCTTTACAAGTTAACGAGTAAGAGTCGACCAATTTAAATTTGTAATTGGAGAAATGACCGTGACGTATATTGATGTATGGGACAACATGCTTCTCAACTACAATGTTAAGTTTGTTTTTGAGATAATTTCCATACCAACTAAGGAACCCTTCATTGCGTGGTCTGGCACGCACTTGGCCGGTTTTTGTTTTTTCTTAATATGTCTCGTTCAGTATGAAGATCTTCTACATGATTAGGTAGTCAATAACCCTTCACTAAGTCGATAACCCTTCTTATCTTTCCGGAACATATGTACGTAGATAGATGTATGCAGATATGTGTGGCGAATATGAAAAGAAATTCATCGACATCTTATGTTTTTTATGCTATTTTCAAACACTTGTTTATCTTTCATCCAACTTAGACATTTATGTTGTCGCCAGTGAATTAACGACAGCCAAAAAAAAAACTGCCAACAAATTAAAACTTTTTTGGGAGAAACATCGCCCACGAAATTTATTTGAAAAAAGTTATAAAACAATATCTATCAAACAAAACGTATCGGAAAAATCTGCCCTGTTAGTTGCACCTCGCTTACAAACTTCTTAGCAAGGAGGGTAACTTTCAGATAAGGTTTTGCGGAGCTTCTAACTTTCTTTCGATTTCAGGTTTACCCTTTGGGCGTGCACGAAGTGGGAAATTGTATTATCTTTATTAACTTAGGATAGGTACTGATAATGTTTCGCTATAGCTGTGATGTGAGTATGAAAATCGTGTTTTATAACCAAAGTTACTAACCGAGGGGCTTGTGGCTAAGTAATAACAGCCCCACGAGTCGATTGATCAGGTTAAGCTTCGCTTGCGCGATTGGTCCGTGGATGGGTGACCATCTTTACATACCAAGACCCCGCCTCGGAAAGCACGTAAAGCCGTTGGTCCCGGCTGTCATTTGTAGATCCTTGACAGTTGTTACGGGTCGTCAGAAGCTCGAAAGTCTACCGTGTATCGTGTGGGTATCGTGTTACCCAGTAACTGGGTTGTGGAGGTCAGTAGGTCGCTCCATGTAAAATACTGGTATTCAGCTGTATCCGGTAAGACTGGAAGCCGACCCCAACATAGTTGGGAAAAGGCTAGGCAGATGAACCAAAGTTACTAATCTTCGAATAAATAAACGGGTAACTTTAGAAATGGTTGCCTATTCACCATTTAAGTAATTTCCCGAAAGCCCGAAAGTCTGACAACCAGGTTTACCCAAGATGCCCCCCCCCCCCCCCCTTTGATGAGTGATTTGCAAATATTCCGTATCGACATACAGGGTCAAATTACGAAACTCCGCAGACGTGATCCATATCGATTTTTTTTGGGTCTATGACCGCTGGTATTGTAGTATGAGTTGAAATATTCTGTTTGTTTTAATTCTATCGTGTTTAGTTAACGATACCCATCACGTCTGTGAAGTTAAAAGTATTTTTTTTTTTTTTGTTAATATCAGTTTTGATTTTAACAAAAAAAAACTGATTTTTAAAACTGATATTTCAGGTGACTACACTACAGGCGGTTGATGACCCAAAAAACTCATAATTTTTTTTTTTTTATCATATATAGATATCAATACCCATCACGTCTGCGGAGTTTCGCTAGCTAGATTAAGTTGACCCTATATAATATTATCTAAATATAATTTTCACTTCACTCTAAAAGTTCGTCTTTATGTTGTGCGTATAGGCGAAATAAAACTGCTTTTTATGCTCTAGTGCATAAAGTAAACTTTTTTTCTAAGAGTAAGGTAATCAGGCCCAACAGTCACACGCACAATAAAACATCGCAGATTAAAGTCGTTACTTTATTTCATTTGCTTTAATTTATATCACTTCTGTGTTTTCTATCGTTGATTTAATAAGACCAGATAAAACAGCTGTCATTTATTATTTTAAAACGTTACGAAACGTTTTTTGACTTGGCAGTATGAAGTACCCAAATGCTTAACACATGTTTAAAAAATAAAAAAAAAATACTTTTAAAAAGTTTCGTGGCGGGAATTAGCTACCTATTCTCTTCTTCAATTTTGTTTGTTTTCTTCTTCAACAGTGAAAAGTGATTAAACGAAAACAATGGAATATTCATGTGACGAAGAAATTACACTCTCGGCTAACACGCTAATGGAGCAGAATGCGAAAAACGTGGTTGAAAAAATATTACCGCCGAAACCCAAGCAACTTAATCTCAACGCCTACGACAATTTCATGCGTTGGAGATCAGACAAACAAGTAAATACTGTTATACACTTTATGCCTGTTTCATTTTCTCGCAATCGAAGTGAAAAGCACACTCGACTTAACTATCCACCCTCGCCTGCGGCTCGGATGGATATAAACGTCTCGAGGTAAAATGGCTTCTTTTACGCACTAGATGTACAATCTACTATTTCTACTAGCTGTGGCCCGCGAATTCATTATCGTGTAAGTACTTATTTTGTAGTTCATCATTAAAAAAACATATCCGGGCTACCTATCTGTCAAACGACATCTCTGTTCATAATGATCGGTTCAATGGTTTAGACGTGAAAGGTAACAGACAGACAGACATAGTTACTTTCCTATCCTAACTAATATGTATTACGAGGTGAGTTTTTTGGTTTGTTACGCTTTCACGCTAAAACTGAACGGATTTGGATGGAATTTGAGAGATGAGTAGACCATAACCTGGAGAAGGACATAGGCATACTTTTCATCCTGGTTTGCAGACGAAGTCGCGGGCAACAGCTAGTTTATAATATTAATATGGATGTGGTTTTCTAATACCTAACTAGTTTGAATATCTAAGCGAACACCATTGTCTGAAAGTTTCGTGAAACAATAATTATATGTGATAGAGTTTACCACTGTTAGAAACTAAATGAAAACTACGGATTGAACGCGACTCTATACTTACATATGTAAGTATAGAGACATGTTCAAAGTCCATCTTATTTCACTTACTTTATGTTTGTGGTAACAATATTTTAATGACACTTTTTCACGAAAAGCTCTTCACGTACATTGTGTGGGTGTGCTAAATAGGTTAATGAGTTTATGACGTCATCCGAGCTATTAAGGCGATACCAAAATAAATTAGGAGATTTTGCGTAGCCATTTATTTTACTCAATTATATGGATTTAATTTTTGGATATATGTTTAACGACTATTTGATTATTACTCAGACAGAAAAAGCAACTGGGTTAAATTTACTCGATAGAATTTAATTCCGAAAAAACCTCTACCTTTTTATATTTTTTCCGTAATTCTAAAATCTTAAGTATTTTCATTGCAAAATTACATTCAAAATGTGCGTAATAGGTAATTCAAAACTTTGGCTAGAAATATTTTTGATATTACGTTTATTTTTAAACAATTTTTAGTTGGTTTGGCGCTCTACGTTATTTTATTTTGGTTCAAGCGCATTGTTGCGCTCTCTTTTTTCGCATGTCGGCGTAATTGACTCTATCACTTTCTTATGCCCGCCCAGTTATCTATGATTTATTTTTTACGTATCACCTTAATACCTACATAAAGCCCCGTATTATTACAATTAAGGCTCCTACATACTGGCGCGACTTGTCGCGCGACGACGCGTCGCGACACAAAGGCACCGCTAGTAGCGCTACACGCGGTGTCTTTGTGTCGCGTCGCGTCGCGCGACAAGTCGCGCCAGTATGTAGGAGCCTTTACTTTGAATAGGAGTGTTCCACAGTAGATCATCTAATGACACTGTAAATTCTAATTATTGGAAATGGATTCAAATTGTTCATCGGAGTGAAATATCGATTTCACGAAGAGGCATTCAACTCAGTGAAATGTACAGAATTGATAGACAAGAACTAAGCCGCGATGGAGACTGACTGTGGAATGTAGGTAGCCATTTTACTCTTAATCAATCATTCTAAAATATCGACCTCAATGATTAGTAATACAGTTACATTACATTTGTAATACAGGGTGAATCGGTTTCGTAACAACCTGAGTTTATTATTGTGCACTGAGTAACTAATTAGTTATCTAATAGTAGGTACTTACTGGATTAATATTTAGATTCTTAAAAAAATAATTACTATAGTGTGTTTTTTTTTAACAAACGAGTACTGAGTACGTCTCTCGCACATTTCCGATATTGATAGAGTGAGATGGGTCATTGGTCGGGGTGGGGCCAACGCCATTGTTCTTGGTTTTTTCTTTGTTCTTTGACTTTATGTTGATTACGTGGACCAATGAAAACGCAGTCAACATTTTCGGTACTCGTTTGTTAAAAAAAACAGACTATAGTTCAAAATTTTGTTATAAGGTTTTTATTCTTTTGGCAACTACAGAAGTTATGTTATTTAGGTACTTAACGTAGTCAATGAATAGAAACAATCAATATTTTCTATATCAAGGTGAGGACACAACTACATTCATAATGACGAGTACAATCTCCCATTTCTGTTTGTCGCATGTTTTCAATTTCAATCTGTATATTTGATAAAGATTCGTAACTCTAAGTTTTCCGTTTCTACAAAGCCTGAATAAATCTCACAGATCCTTACAAGCCCTATAATACTCTGAATTGTGTATTGAAAGTTTTACTTAAAGTTTTATTATCTCCAACAACAGATACTTGCTGGGGACTTGTGCGGATGGCTATCCGAGCAAATTCTACAATCTAAATGTTTTTACCTAATACAGGGCAACGCTCCGTAGATCTCACAAGTCTCAGTCTTTTTACCTATGCTTAATAGAGGTTGACGACACATAATAACCCCCCTGAGTCAACGACTTTCCGCTGTGATGTGCGAAAGTGTTCGTCATCGGAAAAATTGCGAGCGGGAAGTATTGCTGACTCGAGTTGCGCCGTGATGAATTGAACACGTCCCGCTGCCTCAGCCGCTTGTTCGCTTGCTACACTGTTCATTTGTCGAGGAAAGCTAGAAACTTATAAACGTTCAACGACTTAGTAAAATCGCGTGCTTCACACGTTCCAGTTTAGCTCGCGTATGCCGCGAGTAGCTTCATTTGAACACTTTTTTTGTACAATGAGTCGTATTTACTGAACCTGAGAACGACATGGAATCTGATTGAGCTCCTTAAGTTCTGAGCTTCACGGTTACTGACAAATGCGTGCACTGACTGGACAGGTCCATTCAAATCTGTATGGTTCTTTCCCGAAAAGACCATCTCAGACACCAATTCACAGGGTCCTCAAATGATCTGATCAAGATTATTTATTTATGGATTCATAAATACTAATTGACATTGATGATTTTTTATACATACCACGACATGAATATTTACTTTTAAAGTATTATATTTTTTTAATTATTGTGAATGTGAAGACTATGTGGGTTATTGTTTTAATTTTGGTCTGGCAGTTTGAGTCATTTAAGCGGCCTACTATTGTTCGTCGAATCGTTGAGCTCTTTAAGTTCTGAGTTGAGCTGCACGATTAATGACAAATGCGTGCACTGACTGGATAGGTCCACTCAATCTGTGTGGTTCTTTCCTCAAAATACCATTTCAGACACCGATCTATCACGGACTTCACATGATCTGACCAAAATTGTGTCTGGACTTTAAAAGAGACTGTGACCTCTAAGTTTGTTTCGGCCTTTCTTCTCAGAGTAGTCAGATAAGAAACGCCGAGCTCATCTAGTTTTTTTTTTAATATGATTGACGTGCAAAAGTATTTGTACAAACCTACTTACAGAAAATAAAATCGTTTCAAATCATTTAATTTCATTTATTTTCTATTCATTGCGCTTTTCTGTTAAGTTCGACATGGACCCTTTTTTATTCATCTGAAATCATTGCGTATATATTCAGGTAGGTTAAATATTTGGTGTTTACATTTCCATTTCCGTCGTGCATCAAAAGGAAAGCAAAAAGGCGCAAAAAAAAAGATACAACCTACATCAATAATAATATGTCATTATTTTTATCTTACATCGTGAACACAGCTCAACAGAAATAATGAGTTGATGTCAAACGCAATACGATAAGATCTAGTGGCTCACCGCAGATATTTGAGATCGTACCGTGGCGAAGAAAATTGTGACAAAAATTGGGGTAGCAGAATCTCGAGGCAATTATCTGTGTCTACAGCGGTAATTACCGGCGACCCGAGGTTACAGCCAGGTTACCGTCGGAGGAATAATACCTTATCTTATACCTATACTGCTTGTGCGTAGGCCGAGGGTGCGTCCTGGTATAATTAGTTGTCATTGGTGGGCGAATACGTTCACAGCCAAAAGGAAAAAGAAATAACCAGTGAAAATTTTGACCAATTAAACTTAACCTAGTTTTATTAAACATATTTTTTTTTTCTAATGTGTTTTCAAAAAAATATTAATGGCCAACGTAAGATGTTTCTTTTGAAATTTTATAATTTGAAGTTTTTATAGTGGCTTGCTGGCCGGCGCGGGGGGCACGAAGGTGTACCGAGTCCGAAACAGCTGTGCGCTGACTCGATTTGCAGGCTTTTTAGGTATTTTATTAAGATTTCAAGTCGACAAAAAAAAGTATTGAACAAATAATAGAAATGTGTTCTATTACTGATACTGAACCACCAAAAAAAATTTGTACACTGGTTAAATTTTTTTCCTGTATAATACAAAGGCTAGTCGCTACGATTTGCTGGGCTGACGGTGGCTGGAACCTATACTTACTTCTACATTTAGTATAGATATGTACCTGAAACTTGAGCTATGGTAATGCATACGGTAATGGCTACGACTTACGTGTTGTAGGTCGGAGGTTCCAACTCAGGCAGGCACTTTACTTCGTGCAAATTATTTCATCATTACTGCTCCCAAAACGGTGAATGAAAACATCGTGAGGAAACCGGCTTAGAACCAAAAAATAAATTTCGAAGACATGTGACATCTATCAACCCGCACTGGGGGCAACCACGGCCTCTTATAGCAGTATTATTTTAATATTGCTTTACAGTGGGAAAGAGATGGAGCTATAAGTTGCGGTCGCTCTATCGGTTGTGAAATCTTCTCCCATCACACATAAAGGCAATGCTTGTACAGTCCTTAATCTTTCCCATAATCGACTATGGTGATGTGTGTTACTATGACCTGAATGCAGATCTCCTCAATAAACTTGACCGACTTCTCAATAATTGCATTCGATTCGTTTTCAATCTTCGTAAGTATGACCATGTATCCGCACACCGTGTGCTTCTAAAATGGTGGTTACCCATTCGTCAGCGCAGAGAGGTGAGGGCTCTGTCTATGTTGTTCTCTATTCTCAACAAACCCACTTCTCCTTCTTACCTGACTTCCCATATTCAATACTTGTGCTCTGCCCATAGTAAAAATCTTCGTTCCACCAACAATCGTCTTCTTCGATGTCCTTCTCACCGCTCTGGTTTCATTCGCTCTTCTTTCTTTGTCCAGGCTGTCTTTCTTTGGAATGCGCTCCCTCTGAACATCAGAACGGTGACCAGTCGGTTGTCTTTTAAACTGAAGGCACGTGAACATATACGTAAGAAGTTGGCATAAACATCCCAGCGCTGATATTTTGCTGGATTCGTTTTCTCCTCTACTGATCGATATTTCCCCACTACCGATCGTTATTTCTCCTGACAAAGTTTATTCTGTTTATATGTATGTATCTACGTATGTATTCTTGTATTGTAAAGTTATTTTCGTGTTATCTATCCCTTAAGTTGCACCTGCCATGTGTCTTCTCTGCATCACCCTAAGGTTGACTGGTAGAAAATGCCTCAGGCATTAAGTCCGCCTTTGTACGGTATTTTTTATTTTTTTTATACTTGTGCATAAAGTTTTAATAAATAAATAAATAATACCCTCTGTATAGCTTCATTACATTCTCACACTGATGTAATATTAAAATACTACTGCTATAAGAGGCCGTGGTTGCCCCCCTGGGCCCGCGTGGTAGATTACGGCGATTAGGGCCTGAGTCCCAGTTATGTACCTGAATTAAAAATACTAGGCTAGTTTCATTTAGCCACATTTTCTGTTAGATCTCCAAAAAAAAAATATATCTACCTACCTACATTAGAATAACGTTGTTTTTTCATCAAACCCATTACAGGCAGTTAATCGAGTAAAAAAAGAAAGGACCTTAAAGTAGGTAAGCCCCGTAAATAACGCGTTACGAGAGAATGGAGACAAAATGTGAGACGACAGCAGACATCCGTCCCTGTCGGACCTGATCCGACGGATTGATGCGCCACATCTTACAGTAAAGGGGAGTTTACATGACGAAAACAATGTTAGTTCAACATTCGATCTTCAAAACTCGCACAATGTCATACTATTAGATGACACGTGGAAGCAGGACGGCGTTGTTGCGTTGTTGTAATTATCGGGAGTGCAAAAGAGACAAGACGATATGTAACTTGGCTAAGTAGACAAATTTTGACGTGCTCCTTACCTGAGTCTCTTTTTTCTTATAATATCATTGGACGAATGGTTCATTTTAAGCATAAAGTTGGTTGCAGTAAGTAAGCTATTTAAGTCTTTGGAACCACAAATCAGGCTATTAGTAGGATCATATAATTACTTATATATAACAAATCATTCGTCAATGAAAAGTCACAGACACTCTGATCAATAACACTCAATTCAATTCTAAGATGTATGATGCGTCTATAAGTGTATGTATTTACGCGCGATGTTGTATTTAGACTGATAAGTGGGTAGTTGCACCGACAGAAAACCAAGACGAGAAAAAAATATAAAATCCACTTTACGAGCAAGGGTAACTACACAAAAAAAAATATTAACAAGATGTCGGCGTGATTAATATAACCTAACTTATGTCTAATAACAGCTTTCTAGTACTAAGCGTCTCCGAGCTACATTGGGGACAGACAGACAGACGGACATGGCGAAACTATAATGGTTCCTTATTTACTACGTAACCCTAAAAACGGAAAAAGTTCTTTGCTAAGCTAAGCAAATTTGTACATGGGATGAACTTATTCCAAAAACGAACTTAACATTGTAGTTAAAAAATATGTTCTCCCATATATCGATATACGTCACGATCAATTCTCCAACCGCAAATTTAAGTTGGTCGACTATTACTCGTTAACTTGTAAAGCCTGCTGCTGAAAAAGCTGTGATAGTTTTTCTTTTAATTTCATTATATACTACTGCCATGATTTTTTTCACAGGCAGGCACACTTAACTCTAACAAAAATTTGAATTTTAAAGCTTAATATTACGCAAACGGATCCACAGACCGGCAATAGTTTTGAACAGCCTATCCAACGATACCCCACAAAATGGGATAGACGAAAAAAAAAATCATCCCCACATTACGTGCAAGGGAGGTATCCTTAAAAAAATGTTTTTTTTCAGGATATGGTGAAACTACAACGGTGTTATTACAAAACAAGGAATTCTTTTGACATGGTTTAAACCATCGAGCCAGTTTTACAAAACAAAGATAAAAAACAAAACTGACTACTTAGTCCGGTACTAAGTTGACAGTTTTGCATAATGTAGTCGGAATAAAGTTCTAAATTCTAAAATGGCTCAAAGGTTTAAACCTGGGTCTGAAGATAAACCTTGTTTTGAAATAAGACGGCACGTCTTTCTT
Source organism: Atethmia centrago (assembly GCA_905333075.3). Classification (NCBI taxonomy): domain Eukaryota; kingdom Metazoa; phylum Arthropoda; class Insecta; order Lepidoptera; family Noctuidae; genus Atethmia; species Atethmia centrago. The sequence continues at coordinate 9,303,658 of HG995375.1, forward strand.
GTTTACTACAGAACCCAAAAACAAGGTATTTTGTAGAAACCCACAATCTCCAAACACGTTTACATTCTTGAGAAGATATTATACAGGGTGACATTGAAAACATGCGACAAATCGAAATGGGAGATTGTACTCATCATTATGAACAACTTTTACTAAGGGACCAAAGCTACAATCCCAAAAAAAAAACTGCTGTCCCCTACATTTATGTTCGCAATACCTCATCAAAATGTAGGAAAAGCAGATTTTTTTTTTTGGGATTACAGCTTTGGTCCCTTAGTAAAAGTTGTTAATAATGATGTATACAATGTCCCATTTCAGTTTGTCGCAAGTTTTCAATTTCAACCTGTATTTTCGACACTATACTTCCATTATGTAAGCCAGGCTTTAGCATTATGTCCACATATAGGGTTTTATTGTGGAGGGGAATTACTCTTAGATCTCATATCTAACACCATAAAATGGTGGTAAAATGGTGTTAGATATGAGATCCATATATTCAATTGTAATAGTCGATCGGATTCGTTTTTGTAAGCACGTAAACAGATAATTTATTGTATGGGAGCTGTAGTTGTTTTATTGCGGTTTAGTTACCAATATAAAATTATTAATTTTGGAGAGGCCAATATTTGAAGTATCATCATCACTGAAGTGGGGAAGTAGAAGTTTTTCCCCACTGGGTAATATTTTGGGGACTACAGGACCTAAACGCAAATTTTGTAAGTTTTATAATGCCTAAAAGTATATGATCCACCGCAGTAAACAAAATCAGAAAAATATATGTTATTCTTCAGGATATATGCTAGGTAGATAATGTGTTGAAAACATAATACAACTATGTTGATACGATAGAAAAAAATCACGAAGATACCTCTAAAAATTTATTTTAACGATTAAAAACCATACTAATATACATGCAATCATTCTGATTTTTTGTCAGATTATACTACAAGCAACATATTAGCATAATAGTGTTTTATTTTTTTTTAATCAATCTATAGCTTTTTTGTAAATCGATAATTTCTTCATATTTTGCACTAAGTTACCAGCGTTGTGTCATCGCGCTTCTCTTTCTTTTCTATGCAGTCCAACAGTGACCGCGCTTTAGGTGTTGTCGGCCTCTTAATAGAATAATAACACCAGCCTGTTATCGAGCCACTGCGCGCTGCAGGGCAAAGGCATCTCTTCTCATATAGAGAAAGCACGAGCGTTGATCACCACGCTTGCTCAAGACGGGCGATTTCAGACTAGCATAATCAGACTATATTGTTCCCACTGCTGGGACACAGGCCTCCTCTCTGTGAGAGCGAGTGGGCTGTTGTTCACCACGCTGGCCCAGTGCTTGTTGGTAGATGTCAGATGTTTTCGAATTTTTCGTTTTAGGACATGCCGGTTTCCTCACGATGTTCTCCTTCACCGTTTTGAAAGCAGTGGTGATGAAATAATTTACACAACGTAAAACGCCTGTCTGGGTTCGAGCCTATGACCTACAACTCGTGAATCGCAGCCGTTACCACTGGGCCACCACTGCGCAGACTTATATCCTAAATAATGTTATAAATGCGAAAGTGAGTTTGTATGCACGCTATTAACTTGTCACTACAGGAAATAAAAAAATATTAAAAAAAACAATATCTGAATATCATGTAATCATTCAAGCCACAAGATGTCGACACGGTACAAGCTGATCATTTTATTATGTACAGACTTTATTATTCCCTAATTAAAATAATTAAGATTTTGCCGACATTCATTAAGTTAATTAAACGGAATTCTTAATTATCATCAGACGAACATTTGCAGAGAGCGACCTGAATTCTTTAGTTCGGTGAATTTTAAAAGCATTAGTAGATTGTATACAGAGTGAAATTGAATTGATGGACATCCTCTTAAGACGCTGACAACACCTAAACCGCGGTCACTGTCAGATTGCATAGAAAAGAAAGAGAAGCGCGACGACAAAACGCTTGTAATTTATTGCAAAATATGAAGTAATTATCTATTTACTCAGAATTGAGATGAGTAATCGAAAATAAAAAACAACCAAGTTCTGCATTAAAATAAGACGTACTTGTTATTAATTAAATAAGTAATGTATGTTGATATTTAATACAGATATTATGGATTAGAACTCAAGGTAAGAGGTTAGTTTAACGTTAGTTTGTATCGAGATTTTTTTTTCAAAACGTGTTTTGGTGACAACCAAGTTTTGGGAAATATGTTCAAAATTAACATATATTTATTCCGCTACCACAAACTATACAGATTTGGCAATTTTTTTTCTTAAGAGAAGCCAATTTTGGTCAATTGGGTCTTGTCAGCGCCTTAAGGGGTCATTGTACTCATCATTATGAACAACTTTTACTATGGGACTAAACCTAAACCCCAAAAAAAAAAAAACTGCTGTTCTCTACATTTATGTTCGCATAACTCTTCAAAGTGTAGGACACAGCAGGTTTGTTTTCGCGATTGCAGGTTTAGTCCCATAGTAAAAGTTGTTCATAAGGATGAGTACAATGAGCCCTTAAGAGGATGCCCATCAATTCAATTTCATCCTGTATAGTACCTATAGAAAATAATTTTACGTAATTTCGATTGCGAAAGACGTAGACAACAGGCAATCTCCAAAAATGTAATTTATTCAGACAGTTTAGAGCACTTTAGGTATCTCTTTTGATATTTATTCCATTAAACGGGCTTGAATTTTTCTGTGTAATTTTAATACTCTTATCTACTTATCTCATAAAATCTCTTAGAAGTTTTCTGATTGCAATTTTTTATATCGAATTTAGTCTTAGCAGGTAATGCATATTTAAAAAAAACATGTGTAGCCTACACATGTTTTGTCGGTGACCCATGTTTAGTCATGGGGACTGCCGACAAAAGTGAAAACTTAAAACTTTGGATTAACATATATATAATTATACGTACGCGTTAAAGAACTGAGCCTCAATAAATTTAAATCTTCAAAAAGGTTTCTATAAAGTTAGAGATTACTTGGACGACAAAAAGGCTTGGGATTAATTAAGCTACTCCAAGCAACAAACTAATTTTATACTAAAACTATTGCCTCTATTGTTACTATTGTTCGTCGAGTCATTGAGCTCCTTAAGTTCTGAGTTGAGCTGCACGATTACTAACAAATGCGTGCATTGACTGGATAGGTCCACTCAATCTGTGTGGTTTTCCTCAAAAGACCATTTCAGACACCAATCTACATGGTCTTCACATGATCTGACCAAGATTATGTCTGGACTTTAAAAGAGACTGTCACCTCTGAGTTTGTTTCGGCCTATAATCTCAGAATAGTTAGATAGGAAACGCCGAACTCATCTAGTTTTTTTTTAATATGATTGATGTGTAAAAGTGTTTGTACAAACCTACTTAAAGAAAATAAAACCATTTCATTTCATTAGTAGGTACAGTTACAGTACGTACGATTGCGGGTGTTCAAAGCGGACCACTTTCAAAACAAAATCCCGTGCTCACGATGACCACAATGTATACCGCCCCTTTTTCGTCGACCAATAAAAAATCATTTATTTTGTGCTTAAGCCCCGCGCGACACCGATTCGGTGTAAAACAATAGAAAATCAATTGTGTCTCATTAGCTGTCCTTGACCGATTAAATAAATTTCACAGGCTCTGTTACAATGATCTAAGCTGTCTGACCCGTTCTTTTACGCTCTTTTTTCATTTACAAAAACAAGCAAAAATCTGTTGCGGCGCGGCGGCGATGCTATTGGTTGATGAGCGTAGGTTAGCGTTGCTATAGCGGCCGAGCACTTACGGTGGTCCGATTTGAACACCCGCGATAGTACATGCTCAGCACGCACTGCTGCGTTAGATCGTTAGATAAGGCAATACTAGAAAGGCTGCCTCGTTGTTCTAGTGGTCGCAAGCGCTACTGCTGCAAAGTGTTATTTGGTTTTTCCATCTGAAATTTCTCAGTAGCAGCCCGTAGTCTGGATTTGTGCCCGGTTGATGACAATAGGCTCGCTCCCTATTACGTGAGACCTAACTGGTGAAAAGTGGGTGTACTATAGGTACACCTCTGCCTAACCCTTCGGGGAATACAGGCGTGATGTTATGTTTAGAAAGGCTGAATGTAATTTAATTTATTTATTTTTAATCAACATACCAATGTTAATATTAAATAGTATCATCTGTAGGTACAGTCAGCGTCAAAAATATCGGGACGAACCAATTGTTCAAAATTATCTCAACAACTAAGAAAATTAAACTTGATCTCGATTTGATAAAATTCTTGTCAGAATGACAGTTTTCGTGTACTTTCTTCATTTTGAAACAGTTCTTGTGTCATTGAGTTAATATTTAATTTTCATAGTTGTTTAGATCATTTTGAACAGTCTGTTCGTCCCGATATTATTGACGCTGACTGTACACTTGACTTAGCATACAATACAAAATAGCATAAAACAGGTAGGTGTTGCAACCAGCACCCTTAGTAAGTTATTAAATAACTTGTATTAAGGGAAGTTGTACAAGCCCGTGTACACTTCAGTTTCACAAAAAAAATGCAAGCAGAATAGCAATTGTTTGCCAGTCGTCTTAGAAAAAGTTCGACAGAAGCGCCCTCGAAGCAGGAACCTGTGTATATGTGTGTATGTGGGGAGGGGGGGGGGGGGTATTAATTAATGCATGTCTCATGTGCCTATATTTACAAAGATTTATGAGTATCAGTCAAATTGACAATATTACGACCAATTCACCTGTCACTTAAAGACGAAACATTTAAGTCTTTTGCGTACTGAGGCGATATCGCCCCCCCAGTCTGTAAGAGCCTTTATACTAAAGTTAAAGTTATGTATCGATGTAATTCACTCGCCTTGAGTCCTTATCTTGGCAGCTAGTTACGTCCAAGTTATTTCCCGAGGGAAATATTAAAAGTTTACAAATACTGAACATCGATATTGATAACCAGTTGTTTTGTCACTGAAGCTGGTAGTTTTATGGCGTTCTGTGAAAGAAAAGGCGTATTGGGAACAATTTTATACGATAGGTATAGTTTTTTACAGTAATTTTGTTATCTGTCTGGCTCCAATATGAGCTAAAAGAATGGACAACATTACCACTAAAATCTCAATCACAATATTCAGCTACAAAGATCGTTGATTTAAACAATATTTCTTACGTATTGCGAACTGTGTGTGTGCTGAATAGTGTTGATTCATTATTCAAAACGTTGACAGGTTGAACCACAGACTACATAGAGATGGGCTGATCTTTCGAATATTTTTATGCTGGTCAACAATGAGTGAGGGGGAGACTAATGCTATTAGTAAATTAGCCCTTGGTAACTATTATAAATCTTAAATCCTTTCAAATATCAACAATGATGACGTTTTTTTTTTTTGAGGGTGGGATATCGTCAAATAACTTCTCCCGCTCTGGGCGGAGCGGGAGGGTGTGTCAGACTCTTACTGACTAAAACCCACCCGTATTCCTTCCTGTTGCCTGTGTTGCGGGGGCCTCGGTGACCCATAAGTACCTTCCCGCCACCCCGGCAGGCATCGGCCCTAGTGGACCCCTACTATATGTGCTGACGACATCTCTTTGAGGCGCGCGTGGAATACAACGCGCCGTCGACCCGGGCCTGGTCCTTACCGGACGGTGAGCTACCTATTGCTCACCGTCCGCAAGCCCGCGCCTACGGTGGCCGGAAATCCGCCCGGGATTCCCGACGCCCTGGGCGTCTCCTGCGGCGGCTAGGGGCGAGAGGGCGTGAAACTTGCCTTTCCCTCAACCGTCCCTCCTTCTCCTTCGCGAGCATTACTGCTTCGCAGAAGGAGGTAACAAAGATGACGTTGACAATAATAGTCTTAATTATCCAAGTATGGTCCAAGTAGATATAGAGGTAGGTATAATATATAAATTTAAAGCCATAGAAATAAATGGTCACAAACGTATGTATATTATAGTTATACATATGATTCCCTGAGCATTTTTAGGGTTCCGTAGTCAGCAAGGAACCCTTATAGTTTCTCCATATCTGTCTGTCCGTAGACTACCGCAGTACTAGAAAGCTGTAAATTGGTATGGGTAAACATAATCACGCCGGGTAAATAAATGCAAAAATAAAATCTTAAAAAAAAAATTGTGGGGTAGGCACCCCACAATTTTTTTTTAGAAAACTGATATCATCCCCACTTTACCTTTCCCTTCCCTTGCACGTAAAGTGGGAATGATATTTCTTTTCGTGTCTGGGATAGATCGTTCCCACTTTTGAACCATTTAACCATTTTTTGATTCAGGGATCCGTTTGCGTAATGTTAAGCTTTAAAGTGATCATTCTTGTTAGAGTCAAGTGTCCAGTGCCAGCTAAATTGTTGTTTTTTTGGATATGTGAAAAAAATCACGGCAGTAGTATATACAGCGAAGATAAAAGAAAACTATCACGGGTAAGTAGGCTTTACAATTTAACGAGTAATAGTCGATCAACTTACATTTTCAGTTCGAATGTATGGGAGAATATGCTTTTCAACTACAATGTTGAGTTTGTTCTTGGGATAAATTCATCCCAATTACGGAACCCTTCATTGTGCGTGGTCCGCACGCACCTGGCCGGCCGGTTTTTTTTCCTCATTAGGTATCGCTCAGTTTGGCAGTATCTATTCGTTTCTCTAATCAAAATATCAAAGAAAATGAAAAGTAATTGAAATGGATTTGGCAGAACGTTTAAAATTTCACATGTAGCGTCTAGCTCGCATGTGAGTGGCACGATATGGCTCTGAAGGTAGCGAAATAAATTCTATTAATACAATGCCTGTAATAATGAAATATAGATGTTATTGTGTGGGATGTTTAGTAATGTGTCTGGCAATTGTTTCCTAATTTTATTATTATTTATTTTTATAAAAAAAAAATATATTTTCTTCGTTTTGTTGTGCCCAAGAGGGTCCATTATTACAAGACTTAAAGGCTTTTGCAGACTGGGGCCATATCGCGCTAGTCTGCCCGAACCTTAAGCCATTGTAAGATCTTTATACGATATGAATATTATCATTATCGTTGGATTTTTTTGTGAATCAACGACTCTTTGCTCAATGTGGTTTTAGAAAAAAAATATGGCAATTTAACAATTTAAAACTGACTTGCTTCAGTTAGTCTTTTCACAAAGATAGTCCTTTTTGTGGGGCTTGTGGCTAAGTAATAACAGCCGCACGGGTCGATCGACGCTTGCCACGGTTGGTCCGTGGATGGGTGATCTTTACATACCAAGACTACACTGTGCCTCGGAAAGCACGTTAAGCCGTTGGTCCCGGCTGTCATTCGTGGATCTTTCACAGTCGTTACGGGTCGTCAGAAGCCCGAAAGTCTGACAACTAGTCTTACTAAGGGGTATCGTATCACCCATTAACTGGGTTGTGGAGGTCAGATAGGCAGTCGCTCCATGTAAAATACTGGTATTCAGCTGCAAACGGTAAGACTGCAAACTGACCCCAACATAGTTGGGAAAAGGCTAGGCAGATGATGATGATGATGAATCCTTTTTGATTGCTCATCCAAGATTTTTCTTACCCTATTTTGTTAGTTTACCGACAATTATTTTCCACGCAGGTTTTATGCCAAAGGTTAGGTACATGCAAAATATGTAAAAGCAATAGTGCAACAATCACTTACAGGCAAACTCCGCATGCATAGACTCCGTAGACTGCGTAGTCTACGGAACCCTTCATTGTGCGTGGTCCAACATGCACTTGGCCGGTTTTTTTTTTTGTACATTTTTCATTTTTACAAGTTTGGTTTTGGTTAAATTTTTACAAGTTTGATAATACGGATAAATACATCCCAATTTCGGAGTTGGGATGTATTTATGCCAAAATCAAACACAACATCGTGGTTAAAAAAAATGTTCTCCCATATTTATGTAAATAAATTATTTGCATAAATATGGGATTGATTTGATTTGATTTGAAAAAAGTCGTGGTCAGACTGTGGCGAAACCCGGGTTAACTCGCAACAAGGTGATGCTGTGTGTGTGGTGGGATTGGAAGGGCATTATTCATTATGAGCTGTTACCACCAGGCAGGACCATCGATTCTGAACTCTACTGCGAACAACTGATGAGATTAAAGCAAGAAGTTGAGAGAAAGCGGCCGAAATTAATCAACAAAAGGGGTGTGGTTTTTTTTTCATCATGATAATGCTAGACCTCACACATCTTTAGCCACTCAGCAAAAATTAAGAGAGTTTGGCTGGGAGGTGTTAATGCATCCGCCGTATAGTCCTGACCTTGCACCTTCAGATTACCACCTGTTTCGGTCTCTTCAGAATTTTTTAGGCGGTGTCAGGTTAACATCACGAGAGGACTGCCAAAACCACTTGTCGCGGTATTTTGATCAGAAGTCCCAAAATTTCTATAGCAATGGGATCATGTCCCTACCTACAAGATGGCAAAAAGTTATCGAACAAAATGGTGCCTACATACTTTAGTTAAATGTAAATAAACTATATTAAAAAATGTTTTGAATTTTCTTAAAAAATGCGAATAAACTTTTTCTCCAACCTATTATTATCTTAAAAGTCTAAATAATGATTATAACTTTAAAGTATAGGTACCCATAGATAGGTATCATTAAGTAAAATACAGCCGAAGATACAAATTTTCTGTTAGAATCTGCATCTCTGAAGGCTATAAATCGGCACCTAGAAAACCTAAATAAAATCGGTTTATAAATACATCCCCAGACACGGTCCCACGATGGTAATCACTTGCAGCTTACCATCCACGTGCACTCTCCGCTTGTTTCGAAGCCACATCCGAAGTGTCCTCGGCTCGAGTCGCGACCCACTTCCGAACCGCCCGACAGCGAGTCCGTTTTTCTGCAACCGGAAATGAGATTTCCCGACAGATATAATGGCTTTCCACGGATTACGTCATGCGAGCTTTGAGTTTAGAAAATTCACTTGAATAATTCACTCCATAAGCCAGCTTAAGTACCTTCAATTGCTACTTAATTCTTTGCTTGAGTGTAATAGAATATTATTTTTGAAGTAAACGTTGCAGTAATTTGTTTACACAAGGCCTCAGGTACACATATCCCTAATTATGCTATAAAATTATCATTTGTACACTATTACGGCACCAACAGCCCAGATAATTAAGATTAAATTGACCCAACCGATCGGAAATACTGTTAAAATAATTTGTTTGAAGTAATAATTGGATCATTATTGTTTATTGGGGTTTAAATGCACGCGTAGGTAATAGTGTGGGAGTTACTCTTATTATCGGTATAAAATGGCGCCTATAAAAATCATTTCTGCTCGTTTTACTTGCCAACTCAGTAAAAAGTTCAAGACTAAAAAATTTTGTTACGGAGTCATTAAGAGAAGTAAAATGAGAGTGCTATGGGAAGTAAAGTGAGTTGTGACAAGCTGGGGTCCATTAGTCACCGGTGACTCCGCAACAAATGGCTTGAATAATGACCATCCCGTTTTAAACGATTGACTAAGTGCTATTTGCGGTTTTCATGCTGAAATATGGCTGAAGTTTTGATAAGTTTAATATGTTTTATGTATGTATGTATGTATGTATTTATTGTATATGTAGAGGGTACACCACAGACTACCTGCAATATTGTCTCTCCTTTCCCCCAATCCATCAAAAGCTTGTCTTTAAAAGATCGCTTTTAGCGATAAGACCGCCCATAGTGTCACCCTATGTAAAATTTCTACATTTAGGTATATCTGTAATTTTTATGGTGTACATAATAAAGAGTAGTTATTCTATTCTATTTTACTCTATAAATATCAAAACGTCAGCGATGTTCCATATTTTTAAGTAGACACTTCAATATCGTCATATTATTCTTATTTTATAGAGGCTTCTTTAATTTGCATATCCCAAATCTGTAGAGCGCTATAATGATTGAAATGAAATTTTTTATTCTGTAAATAGGATATCGGAATCACTTTTACACGTCATGTTAAAAAAAAAAATATTCAAAAATAACCTAGAAGATAGCCGAAACAAACTCAGAGGTCAACTCACTCAACTCAGGTCAGACTCAGAGCCTCTTTTAAAGTCCAAACATAATCTTGGTCAGATCATGTGAAGGCCATGTAGATTGGATTTTGAAACGGTCTTTTGAGGAAAGAATCACACCGAGATCGAGTGGACCTGTCCAGTCAGTGCAAGCATTTGTCAGTAGTCGTGTAGCTCAACTCAGGACTTAAGGATCTCAACGACTCGATGAATAATACCAAGGAAAGCACATTTGGATAGGCCGCATAAAGTACTCAAATGCCAGACTATCATTAAAACTAACTAAGAGAGAATAAAAATGACCTACATTCACAATCATTAAGGTAATATAATACTTTTCAAGGTAAATTTTATGTAATTTTGAATATAATATTCAGCAATGTCAATATGTATATACAATTGTATATAATGATGATTTTACATAATAATTAAAATGTTTTAGGGTTTTATCACAAGGCTTAGCAGAGCGAGCAGCTCAATCCCAAGCATTTTTGTCTTCTAAGTAATCAGAAAAAAGTACCCTTTTTTACATTGTTTGGTTTTAATGCAGCTTTTAAATAGTTTAATAGGTAAGTTAGAATTCAAAATTAATATTCTAGTTGGCAAATTAATTCTTGGGCTCAAAACTTTCTTTTATCCATAAAATCATATAAAATCAGTGCACAACAAGCCTAAGAATAACTCCTGGTTAAATTATAACAATCTATTCCGACGTCAAGGTTAGCCCCAGGGAAGTTGGGAGTAGCACGAATTTTCGATGTTCCTTGTTTTATCCATCAAACTTGGAACATTTGGTGTTCTCGAACACAAGGCGAAAACTTCATTATTAAGGCGAGGAATTAATAATTAATTGCTAAGTTCAGCAATAATTCCATGTTGTTGTTATAATAGAAGGTAGCGTTTGAACTTCAAAGGGTGCTTTGAGCATCTTTGATCTCACTGGAGACCAACGCGATAGATAATTATAGGTACCTAACTATATGCAGGTGAGTGATACACTGTCATTTATTCTTACTAATAAGTGTTTTAGTTAAACTTCATAATATGAAATAGAAAAACCGGCCAAGTAAGTGTCGGACCACGCAAAGTGAAGGGTTCCGTAGTTGGGAAGTTGAGATGAATTTATCCCAAAAACAAACTTAACATTGTAGTTGTAAATCACGTTCTCCCAACTGTAAATGTAAGTTGGTCGACTATTAATCGTTAACTTGTAAAGCCTATTTAGCTGTAATAGTGTTCCTTTTAATTTCATTATATATACTTTTTTTTTTTTTAGGGTTGGAAATCATCAAGTAACTTCTCCCGCTCTGGTCGGAGCGGGAGGGTATGTCAGACTCTTACTGACTAAAACCCACCCGTATTCCTTCCTGTTGCCTGTGTTGCGGGGGCCTCGGTAACCCATAAGTACCTTCCCGCGACCCCGGCAGGTCATTATGTATACTACTGCCTCGATTTTTTTCACATATCCAAAAACAACAATTTAGCTAGCAGGGGGGGGACACTCGACTCTAACAAAAATTAGCAATTTAAAGCTAAATATTACTCAAACGCAATATTTTTGAACGGCCTAGCCAACGATATCCCACACCATGGGATAGACGCGAAAAAAATATAATTCCCACTTTACGATTCTAAATTACCACGATGTCGGCGTGATTATTATGCATACCTATGTCAAATTACAGCTTTCTATACTAAGAGTCTCTGAGCAAAGCCGGGAACAGACAGACAGACGGACATGGCGAAACTATACGGGTTCCTTGTTGACTACGGAACCCTAAAACTCTCTACTCTCTCCTCTACCTTCTACGTATATACCTATAGGTACTATAGGTAGTTGCAGCCATGACTTTATTAAAACAGCGCGGAGAGCTCAAATAAAAATATTTTGATGAAAACGTTTTTCACGCTGAAAAATATAGTTCTATTTTGTTTCCGGGTTAGTCACTAGTTTAAAATTGGACATTCAATATGGCGAATGTACGAAAACAACTCGGATGTGAAACGCTGACTCGAAAATCGACTTTTCGATTCATCGTGTTTGAATTTTAAATTCTGTGCCATTTATCAATATGAATAAGTAAATATGTACGTATAATTCAAAATGTTTTGGGAAGAAATATCGACTAAAATGTAGTTTAAAAGCTCAAACAAACTGGCGAGATATCGCGTTAACTCCTCAAACCACTATGAGATACTCGATTTCTCCATAGATTCAGTCGTCAACTAAAGGCTTCCGCAGACAGGCGCGACGCGACAGTGCGATGCGAAACTAGTAGCACAATTTCTATGAAAACTTCATGGAAAGTGTCGCGGTACCTGTCGCGCCCGTGATATCGCGCCAGTCTGTAGGAGCCTTTACTCACCTACGATAGGGTTTCAACTTTATATTAATCAACTAGAGGGGGGGCCTATCATTCACGTTTCATAACATTTCCACTAACTACAACATCAAGAGAGATGAGTGCGATATGTAAATATTATAAGAAATCTGTACTAATAACTTTTCATTACATTTTTGTTACCCATTTCTAAAGCAGAAACAATGAGAAGTTTTGTTAATAAGAACTTCTCTCAAAATAGTTAGCCATATTATGTGTGTACCCTTCTAGCGACATTCAGTGCTTCTAAGATGCAAGTTCTTAACTATAAGTGGCTGCCAAAGTTTGGAGGATCCTGTATCACTAAATATATTTCACATACTTCGCGAGGGGAGCGAAATACCACGGGTGCCTTCAAGAATAGTTGCTTGGAATAGTTGCTCTGAAACGAGATATTTTGGCTAAGACGTTGTTGAGTTATTTACCAACTATGTTTTGATGGCCAATTAGTATAACGTAAAATAAGTTTGAAGAATTTTATAATTAGGTATCTTCTACAAAGGTTAGATGGAAGACGAAATTTGGAATGAGAAATTCTTAAAGCAGTCTTGAGCAAAATTTTGGTAGTGATTAAAAACTACAGGAGGTTACACTGCTCACAATACTTTTTCAATTAGGTAGATAAGATTATTTTTATATAATGTCGATAGTAAAATGTAATCAGTAATGATAAGATTATAATCGCATCAAAAACATAAATGTGAAATGAGAGCCAAGTTCAAAATTATGATACGCATCATAATTTTGAACTTGGCTCTCATTTCACATTTATGTTTTTGATGGGATATCATTACTTTTTGTACATAAATTATTAGTAGTTATTTATAACAAAATTAATACCAAATGGTTTTTGTTAAACTACTGTATTTTCCTACGTTTTCGGGGTATAATTGTCTTTTTTGTGTTATTTTCTATATTTTCTTGTACCTTTAAAATGTTCGAGTGAATTGCCTATTCAGGATCCGGATTTTTTTTACGCGTTTTCTGTTTATACTTAATTAAGCCAAGTCGGGGCGCTGACCCCGCTGCTGCGGCGTCGCACCACGCGCCGTGTACCGAAATGCCTATATTATTTAGTAATAATTTATAAGTAATGATCTTACACTATTGATGTGCGCTAAATATTGAAACAATAATTAATACTAAATCCCAGTTAATAACGTAATAAAGACGAAAGTCGACTATACTCTTAGTTATAAGTACTAAAACGGAAATATCTGGATTAAAAAAAAATTAAGGGTGGTATTCAACTCGTTATATATTCACGTGAAGACATTAAAATCCACATAAAGACCGGCTGTCATAAGTTTTGATTGCTGATTGCTGATTCTTACATTATTACAGTTACATGCATAAGTATAAGTTAAGTGTTGAATCAACTAAGTGAAAAATTATAATAAAATTATAAAAATTTACCAGTTTCTGATTTATTCCTTTGTATTCACCTAATTACCTATCTGCATGCCAAATTTGAACTTTCTAGCTCATCTGGAACTGGGTTAGAGTTTTGATCTATAGGTCAGTCAGTGATAAAAATGTCGATTTTTGGACGTTAATATCTAAATAACCGTTTGAGATGTGTTTATGAAATTTGCAGCACATATGTATCTCGAAAGTCTCAATATATGAGCCAAATTTGACACGTTTATGTGAAATAGTTTTTGAGTTATGAGTGGGTCAAAAGTGGCTCCAAATGGTACGTGTAATATTACACACGGTGCTGCTCGCTAGTTCTGTTACTTGAACTTGGCTTGACACGCTACCGCGTGTCTAGATCTGTTTTCTTATCAACTGTTTGTCGTTATTATTAGATGATTTTCGTATGACGAATGAAATAAAACAAAAAAAAAGCCAGCGCCTTTTTTAAAGCAGGTATCTATACTCTATAAATAAATACATACAGATAAATAAAATTGGAGTGTCTGTTTGTAATATTAAAATAACCGCTCTTTACTAAATGCATATGGATGTATACACGGTACGTATACTAAAATAACATTTTTGACAATTTTTGTCTGTCTGTCTGTGTTTGTTCCGGCTAATCTCTGAAACGGCTGGACCGATTTTGACGGCACTTTCACTGGCAGACAGCTGATGTAATAAAGAGTAACTTAGGCTACTTTTATTTTAGAAATTGTATTTATTTTTATTAATATATATAATATAAATCCATACAAATAAATAAAATTAAAGTGTCTGTTTGTAATGTCAAAATAGCAGCTGAAAGTATATACGATACTTATTACAAAAAAACTGTATTTTAATTTTTTGTCTGTCTGTATTTAATAACATTTTTGACAATTTTTGTCTGTCTGTCTGTGTTTGTTCCGGCTAATCTCTGAAACGGCTGGACCGATTTTGACGGCACTTTCACTGGCAGACAGCTGATGTAATAAAGAGTAACTTAGGCTACTTTTATTTTAGAAATTGTATTTATTTTTATTAATATATATAATATAAATCCATACAAATAAATAAAATTAAAGTGTCTGTTTGTAATGTCAAAATAGCAGCTGAAAGTATATACGATACTTATTACAAAAAAACTGTATTTTAATTTTTTGTCTGTCTGTCTGTTTGTTCCGACTAATCTCCGAAACGGCTGAACCGATTTTGACAGGACTTATACTGGCATATAATGTTGTAGGAGTAACTTAGTACGAAAAAGCCACGCGGGCGAAGCCGCGTGCAGAAGCTAGTTTCCAATAAAATAATGTAATATATTTCCACTTTATAAAGAAATACGTTCGTAGGCGCTTCGCAATCAAGTTCGATCTCTGGCAGGATTTGCTTGGTGGCAGATAGCATGAATAAATTGAACATCAATATGTTTCAGTGCGGGGCTCTTCCGACCGTGTATGTGCAGTGTGCACCGGGGCCCTGCATGCACTATCTCAGACTTTACGAGTAAGCATGCCCGAAACGTTCGACAAACGATACTATTCTCAAAACACACGAGACTACAAAGAAGGTAGAAAGTATTTGGCACTGAAAAGTGTTCTTCTAAGACAAGGGACCATGGCTTCTTCGAAATTGTTGTCTACATATTATCAAATTCATCACTCTTCATCAATAACGGTTTTGTTTCTTCCACGTCTGCCGTTTGTATCAAAAACAATTTACATACATTATACCTTTTCACGTTTGACAAAAACGCAGATTTGTATCACACATTTTAACATATTCTCGTGACAAATGTGCAGACAGATTGACAAGTATACAAATGTGTGTTATACAAGGTGTCGTTTTGCAACCTCGTCAAATTCAAGCAGGTAGCTATGCTAATGATTCTCGACTCGAATTAATAATAAAATAAGTAGGTCTTTTTTATTTTTTCTAATTTTCGGAAATCGGCATGTATGGAACATGCATGTTAAAACGCGGCCCGTGTGATACCGCATTGTAACTGCCCTTTTACACACACTACCGCATACGCAACGGGGTGATTCTGTTCTGTGAAAGTGGTGTGTTCTTAAATACTGTCAAACTTAAATAACTAAAAAAACAAGTATGTATTAATTATTGAGCAGGTATCGTAATTTTGTTTGATTATATATGTCTTTCATAGCAGCCTCCTGAAATTTGACGAGAATGCAAAACGACACTTAGTATACATTGAACCCTAACCGTAGATTTTTAGCGCGTGATGCCATAAACATCACATAAATATGGAGTGATGAAGTGATAGGAGCCCTCTCTAGTTTTATGGGGCTGTCGTCTGACGTATAGAAAGGAGTTGCGCCAAAATTTCGTATTCCATTCAAGCGCTAGATAAAATGTATACGTTGGTTTAAAATAGTCCACGCTCCGTAACTTTGGTGAGAGGCTACCTTATCTGGAACTTCAGTCTCTGGTCTATCTGTGTGTTACACGTAGGTTTGTTGTTGTTGCTTTTTAATCAGGGATATATTCTGCAGAATAGGTTTCTTCCTTCTAATTCTATTCTTCTATTTTAACATAACTTAACATCACGCCTTGTTTCCCCGAAGGGTTGGGCAGAGGTGTACCTGTAGTACACCCACATTTCGCCAGTTATGTTTAAGTCCCATGTAATAGGGGACAAGCCTATTGCCACCAACCGGGCAAAAATCTAGCTTCCGGGCTGTTATTGAGAAATTCCAGATAGAAAAACCCAAAACACTTTGGCCGACACAGGAATCGAACCCAGGACCTCATCTCTCAGCTCAGCTCAGCAGTAGCGCTTGCGACCACTAGACCAACGAGGCAGGCTTTAAATCATAAAAATGTCGACATGTCTTCTGTTTTGACTTTTCTGAAGTTTTGTTCTAATTTAGCATCTACCCATTTATTTATATTTATATATACTTTATTGTACACCACAAAAATACATAACAAAAAATAAATCAAACACTACAAAATATAAAATCCACCATCCATCCATTGTAGTATTACAAAAGAGAGCCGCTTAAGCATTTAATTATCTTGTTATTATTTATCATTCACGAAGAGCTTAGACGCAGACGCACACCTCGCAGGCGCGACCTTGAAATTAAATCCGTCTAATGATTCTCTTGTATACCAGATCTTATACCTCTAATTACCGTTATTCAAAGTTAAGCCAAGCTAAACTCTCCTTGAATACATTTTGAGTGAAAGTGGGCCATCACGTGAAAGCTCTTAGCTCGTAACTTGCTAAACTCCTTTTAGGGAAAAAATACTTAGAGAAGATACGACTTCCAGGTACATAAGTATCTAAGTACATAGATTCATGTACTATGTTATTATCGGTGTAAATGGAAAGGTAGTAAATCCTGGGGAAGTCATAAAAGTTTGTTTGTTTTTTACGAGTGCGAATATAGTATTAGGTAATGCTGGAGATGAAATTGCTGCAGGTTATTTCAGATAAGCTGTTCCATCATATATCTCTAATGTAGGTAGGGCAAAGGCCTTTTCACATACCAACACAGAAGGCACATTCGATTGTTTTAATATACGAGTACCTACCCTGAAAATATTGTTTAAAAACATTTTGGATAGTACGAGTACTGGCAATGCAGGCTCATAATTTCGCTTATTATTTCTAATCACGAAAAAGTAAATTAAGTATAATTTATGAAATTAAATATCGATATTTATTTACCAAGCCAAGTTAAAAAATCTCCTATAGTCATCGACTTATAAAGTTATAAGACTAAACGACTTATAATAATTATGAATCTAATAGACGGTTTGAACAATATCACGGATCTTACAACAGCATCATTTAAGACGATTTTAGACGTTTACTGCATTACTTTAGATGATTCCTACTAGAATTTGCAGACTTATAAGGGACATAAATTACGTCACACGAATATTATGACTTTGGACCCCGCCCCCCCCCCCCCCCCCCCGTCCGTGTCACAGCTAGCATTTAATTGGAAATAAAATAATTATTTATAACTGGCATAGCAGTAGCTTCGTTCTCGTTTGGGTTTTTAATGTCAGGAACATTCCTTGTGTCAACATCTTTTGCATTCAATCATATGCAATATAGCATCATCGTCATCATCCAAACAAAGATTTTTTCTGGCATCATTTATTTGAGGAAGAAACTTTGCGATGGGCAAATCTTCTTGTTGTTGCCTTCTTAAGTGATTGCTTGTATTGGTTAATGCCACTAACCTATGATGTAAAATATAGACCACAGATGCCACATGATCGCTTAAACAAGTATGCCCCGACGCTGGGGCAATAGCTATTATACGGAACTTGTTTCAAATGTGATGACGCTCGGAGATCCAAAATTAGGTGAAGTAACAGTGGAGCGAATCAGAGTCAGAGCTTCAGAGTCATCGTTTTCTATGGTTACATAAACGTTTGACGTCAATTTAATTAAAGCAGGTGGTGGTAAAAACCCCTCTCGTAAATGTCGCCAAAGGCTGGGTTGTCGCACACCACAACACGGGAGAACCTCGCATTTTACTATTTGTAATAAATATTGATCCAAGCACACACTTGGTACGCCAATCAGGCGTACCAAGTCGTATCATTTTTCAATACCTTAGCCTGTTCAATATCCAGTCCATTAACTGTTGGCACAATGTCTTCGGCAAGGCAACAGAGCCTTGTGCGTAACAGCATCACCAACCCGGACAAGGACCAACTACAACACAGACAGAGAGTGACGGGGAAGGAAGACGGACCTGGCAACTCTAACACTTTCCCGGCCGATGGAGTACGCATGCTGTACAAGCGCGGAAAAATCATGGCTCGAGGGAAGAAAGTAGGCGACCGAAAGCGCAACACTCGCGAAGGCTCTAGCCAGCGCGAAGAGCGATCGGACGCCGAAGAGGCAGTACGCGACCAGCCACGTGTACGCGAAGGGGCAACCCAGCGCGGAAAATGGCCGGACGCGGAATCACGCGACCAGCCGCAAGTACGCGAAGGGGAAACCCAGCGCGAAAAGCGGCCGGACGCGGAAATATGCGGGCGAGGGCAAGTACGCGAAGGGGAAACCCAGCGCGAAAAACCTCCGCACGCGACTGAGCCTGCCGGGGCCGCCAGCCGACCCCAGGACACCGACTTGACCCACGGCCGACCTCGACCCCAAAGGAAGAGGGGTAAGCGCGCTGGATCCTCACGCCAACCGCTACCGGCGAGAAGCACCCAGACGGGTACCTCCGATCCGCAGCCTGGACCAAGCGGTACAGGGCCGGTGAAGAGGGAGCGCCCTGACGAATCGGCCTCACCGAGCACGCTTCAGGGGGACGCCAAACGCGTGAGGGTCCACTCCACTCAGGGAGTGCAGAGGACCTACGCGCGAGCCACAAAGGACATTCCTGCGCGGCTGGCTGTAGCAATCTGCTTCCCTACCCCCTCTAGAGACCTGACCAAGGAAGAGGCCATGCACATTAAGACCAAACTTGAGGGCCTTATGCTGGACACGGACTCCACATCACAGCTCCCTGCCTTCCGCGGCTACCCTCGGGTAGCGGAAGGCACCGTGCAGTTGTGGTGTGAGGACGACCATGCTCTGACCTGGCTGACTCAGAACGTGCCCCGAATACAACTCCCAGACACCGACCTTACCCTAACGGTAATGAAACAGACCGACGTGCCGACCCGTGCCCGAGCCTCACTTTTCGTCCCACGCTACAAGGGGGACATTGCCCGGCTCCAAAGTATTCTGATTCGTCAGAATACTTGGTACGACATAGGCAAGTGGTCGCTGCAAAGGGCAACTACCGTCGGTGGCGACAACTATGGGACATATTTGACCCTAGGTGTACCACCGGAGGAAGTTGAGAAGGTCCTAGCCCGGGAGCGTCGGATATCGTACCTGCTTGGGTCGATATACGTACGCTTCTGGCCCACGACCCCACCCCCTGACACCGCGACCCAACCCTCTGCCACCCTGACTGAAACAACGACGGACCTGACTATGACGGTACCGACGTCGACAGACACACTGGACACGGACATGGACAGGTTGGAGGAAGTCATGGCCCGAGCGGCAATGGCCGACCAAGACGAAGCCATACCGCCAACATCGCCCGGCTGGAACGAGCAACTGTTAGCCTCGTCACCGGGCGGTCAACACGACGACCAGCATAGGGCGGAGGGAGCGGAGGGATTGTCCGATGGATCCATCTCCGACTAACTCCGCCCCACCGTCGCCATCGCCCCCCCTCAACATCATACAGACAAACCTCCAGCATAGCCAAACTGCCACGGCTACTTTACGCAGGGCGCTGGAGGTAACACCCCGAACCATCGCACTGATCCAAGAGCCTTGGATCAGGAATAATAAAATATGTGGCCTCGGTAACATCGGAGGTAAGCTGATCCTGAACACACACAGCGCAGACAAGCCAAGAACCTGCGTCTACATACCCAAAGGAATTCCTATCACACCATTTACTCAATTCTGTTCCAGAGACTTAACAGCTGTCAGGCTCCACAGTGATGGTAGCGCTCCAGATGTTGTACTGGCCTCGGTGTACATGCCAGGCGAGGACGCAAACTGTCCTCCAAAGGAGATGGCCGACCTAGTGCAGCACTGTGAGCGCGCCAAACTGGAGCTGATAATCTGCACCGACTCGAACGCTCACCACCCTCTATGGGGCAGCGACGCACCGAATTCCAGAGGAGAGGTATTATCCACCTATTTATTTTCTACTAATCTTAACATCATTAACCGCGGCTCTGAACCCACTTGGGTCACAGTCCGAGGACAAACGATCATAGACTTAACACTCGCTACAGAAAACGCGACTAACCTTATTATGAACTGGCACGTATCGGACGAGCCATCTTGCTCGGACCATAGGAGGATACGCTTCACAATAAATACCAATACAAAGAAAACAACACCAAGGCGGAACCCGCGGCGCACCGATGTACCCGGGTTTAAACGTCTACTAGCCTCTCTATTAGATAGGCACCTATCACAGGTAACTCTAAGAGACCGCAACTGGAATACACCGTGACAAAGTTATCAGAATATATAACCGAAGCATACCATGCATGCTGCAAACTAAGAGCGCCAAAAACCAAGGGCGAGAGGAACCCCTGGTGGAATGCAGAACTTAGTAAACTCAGAGAGGCATTGCGTAAACAATTCAACAGAGCCAAAAACACCAGACTCCCGGACGACTGGGAACTATACAAAGAAACACAATATGCATACAAAAAACAGATTAGAACCGCCAGGAGATCTGCTTGGCGGAAATTCTGTGAATCCATAGAGACAAATAACGAAGCCGCTAGGGTAAGGAAGATCCTGGCAGCAGACCAGGACCGAACTTTTGGCGCGCTGAAAAAGCCGGATAATTCATACACACTAACCGACCAGGAAACCAGTAAGGTCCTTCTCGAAACCCACTTCCCAGACTGTAGACTCCTGGAGGATGGGAGGTGGGAAGCTGAACCAGAATGGACCCCAACGGATCAGGACTGGTCCAGAGCCCGCAACATAATAACAGAAGACCGGTTAAGGTGGGCTATTGACACCTTTCAGCCGTACAAGTCCGCAGGGCTGGATGGCATTTTCCCAGCCCTGCTGCAGTGGGGGGTAAATCATCTGGTGCCATTGCTGACGGAGATTTATCGAGCCTGCATGGCACTCAGGTACATACCCCTCGCGTGGCGCGAGGTGAAAGTGATTTTCATACCGAAACCTGGCAAAACCGACTATACACAACCCAAAGCTTATAGGCCTATAAGCCTCACATCCTTTCTACTGAAGACCCTCGAGAGACTTTGTGATAGACACATTCGAGACGGACCACTTCGAGCCAAACCCCTTCATAAACAACAGCATGCGTACACCACAGGCAGATCAACAGAATCCGCGCTGCACAGCGTGGTTTCCAAAATTGAATGCGCAGTGGATTACAAATGCTCAGCACTGGCCGCCTTCATTGACATCGAAGGCGCCTTTGACAAAACGATGTTCAATAGCATCAACACGGCCCTTGACAGGCACAGCATAGACCAGACCATAAGTGGCTGGATCTCAAATATGCTTAAACTGAGAGCGGTACAAGTCACAGTGAACGACACCACCAGGGCCATAGTGGCGAAGGGCTGCCCACAAGGTGGCGTCCTCTCGCCACTCTTATGGAACCTGGTTGTCGACAGTCTTATTAAAACACTCAACGACAAAGGTTACTTCACCGTAGGCTACGCGGACGACTTAACCATAATAATAAACGGCACCCACGAGAATACCCTGTGCAACCTTATGCGCCAAGCCTTAAAAATAGTAGAGGTTTGGTGCAATAAGCACCAACTATCAGTAAACCCTACAAAAACCGAACTGGTTCTTTTCACAAAGAAGAGGAAATTGCCGCTACTACAGCTACCACGATTCTTTGGAACCACCCTAAGCCTATCAACTGAAACCAAATACCTGGGCATTTTCTTGGACAAACAGTTGAATTGGGCAAAACACACCAACTACATCATTACAAAAGCCAGCATATCGCTGTGGCAGTGCAAAAGACTGCTCGGCAGGAACTGGGGAATTAACCCCAAGATTACCCACTGGCTATTCACCACGGTCATCCGGCCAACTATCACATACGGCTCACTAGTCTGGTGGCCCAGGACAGACCTGAGCACAGCCCAAAAAGACCTCGTAAAACTGCAACGGTTTGCTTGTGTAGCAATCACAGGCTGTATGAGAACTACGCCCACCGCCGCCCTACAGGCGATGCTTGGACTGCCGCCTCTGCACCTCATCGTGCGAGAGGAGGCGGCCCTGGCCGCCTTTAGGCTTAACATAACAGGAACCCTGAGCAAAGACTCTAGAGTCAAGCACATACGCATAAGGGAGGATGCGATCAAACGAAAACCGATGATGGCATCACCCTGCGACAGAGCCCCAAAACTACACTGTTTCCAAAAGCACTACAACATAATACTCACAGAAGAACGGTGCGATTATTCAGGCCCGTATGAGGTAAGAGTATACACCGATGGATCAAAGACCAACTCCGGAACCGGAGCTGGCGTTTTCTCACACGACCTTAACATAAATATATCCTGCCCGCTGGGAATGTTCAACACCGTCTACCAGGCGGAATGTGTGGGCATTATACAAGCGGCGTATGCCATAGAAGCCAGGAGAGTTACGGACACTCATGTACGCATACTCTCCGACAGCGCCTCAGTTCTCCAATCCCTAGGGAAGAAACATAATACCTCGAGATTAACACAAGAATGTCACAATGCGCTAGAACGTATAACGGTATTGAACCGCAACACAGTGACACTGCAATGGATAAAAGGACACAGTGGATCCCTGTGCAATGACGCAGCTCACGAACTAGCCAGGAAAGCATCCGGCACGTCAGTCTGCGGACCGGAGCCAATCGTGCCCATCCCCTTCAACCAACTACGCAGGTGGCTACAGGAGCTCACCCACACACAAGCGGAGAGCTGGTGGTCCTCGGTACAGGGGTGTAGACAGTCCAAGGAGGCTATGCCATCCTTGGATAGCAAGTTAACCAGACGCCTGTTACGCCTGAACAGGACCGGCCTGCGCCAGGTCTATGCAAGGAGGCTATGCCATTACGATTATAAATTAATTAGCGCCTGTCACTACTCCATACAAGTTTAGACGTGATTAAAAACTTGTCTACTAAAATTACGTCATTTTACGTCAAGCGCTGATTAATTTGACAGGACTAAACTAAAATGTATCTTCTGTCCTTTTCTTAATGAAATAGAAAGAAAAAGATGCACTGAACTTAAATTTAGTTTAGCTTGTGAACAAGGGAATCGGCACCATTGTTTCCTTCCGATTTTTATATGAAAGATTCTACTTACCTATGTGTTTTCTACACTTGCTATTACTAGAGTAATCGGCCAAGAACCCTACAACCTAAATATGGTGGCGAAGTAGGTATGTCTTGAAATAGTCTTATTTTTTTTTTTCAGATAATCTGCACGGCCCATAGTGCTAAGTACCTACAAGAAAACAAAAACCTAAAACGTATTTTAGTAGGTACAGAGATAAAAGTGGAAAATAAAAATTTAACATTGACTTTGACTTTGACTTTTGACTAAATGTATTATAAAAGTTTTGGTAATGCAATATTATGGCATGTGAGATGTGAACCAGATCCCACAGCAGCTTCAGTATATGTTAATTATAATCGAATAAACAAATAATAATTATGTGAACTTTAAAGGGGCATGAAGATATGTTTAATATCATTGAACACTTTATCAATCCAATTAATTACGCAAGTTCAGTCTATTCTTTACCCAACACTCAAAAGACAAAAGTTACCTATGTTATGCTAATAGATATGAATATGGATTACTTTGAAAATACTATATTTTCTTACACCGCCACGTCAAAGTCAAAAAGAATCAAGAACAAATTTTACTGCATCACGCTGACAACTGTTGGATTTTTATACTTAGTATGGTTTTTTTTTTGTATAGTAGAGTATAAAATATGTATCTTTATGTCTATAGTATAAGTGTTTTGTATTGTTTATTAGAGTAAAAGTAGTATATAAACTTTGTAGGTGTTTATAGGTTTTAAACCCATTGTACGCTAGATATTCGTATGCCGCTTTTAGCGGCGAATGTGTCCGAGCATAACATTGATAAGTAACTTGTACCTACCATATCCGACGAATAAATGTCTTTGTCTTTGTCTTTGTCAATTACACCAGTAAAAGCACCTAATAAGATAATTATAAAATCGAATTGACTTTACCAGACTGTAACAAAAAGCGTAATAAATTACTCACAAATGCGGTTCTATAAACGTTTTTCGGATTTCTGTAGGACTAAAAATACATGCTCATACAGTACCACATTTGGCTACTTAGTAAGTACCTATACGCCATACCTACCTACGGCTGTGATTGATTTGCTTCTGACTGTGAAACTTGATGAAGATTTGTGTTTTGAGTCATCAATGGTTTCTTCGTAATATTCATTAATTAAATATTAAATTTATAAATAGGTATTTTTATCATAACATAATATGGGTTAGTCCCGCTATGGTATGGTCCCGGTATGGCACCCTCTTAAAATACCTATCAAAAAGTCCCGCTATGGTACCCATCTTTTAGATCTACGTTAGACAATAGAAGGTACAACTGAAAAGAAAAGTGTATCTATAAATAAATACTTTTAGGAGTGTATCAATAAAACGTCTGTTTGCGATATTAAATCAGTCTTTTATTAATTCAAAATATTTATAAAAAAATATCAAACAGTAAAACGAAATATTAATTGCAATGTAATTTTTAAAATAATCAACAATATTAATTACCAATAATCAACAATAAAAAAAATATAAAAAATCCACATCTCAGAAAAGTATTACTGTAAATATTATAAACTACAAATAAAAACAACATCCAGACATAAATATTAGTTACAAATAATCAACATTGAGAAAAGGCAGTAATTGTAAATTTATATAAACTACAAAAATAATCAACAACCAACTAGACAAATATATTAATTACAAATAATCAACATGGAGAAAAAGGCGCAAATTGTAAACATAAACTACAAAAAATAATCAACATCGAGAAAAAGTATTAAACATTTTAATAGGCTAAAAACAAAATTAAAATAAACTATTTTTTTAAATGTTCTGATCGAAATATTGACTTTGATATGTTAATCAGAAAATCACCAATGGAGATAGCTTTATTTTCGTAACTTTTTGTTAGCTTTTGAATCTGGCGGTCGATTTCTATACTTGTTCTTTTTCTTGAATTTATAGGTGATCTTTTTAGTCGAAAGCTATAACAAAAATCATCAGTTATTTAAGTTAAGCTATATTTTTTTCAGTAACCGTCTGTAATAGAAGGCGACAACCAATAATATCTACCAAAATAAATAAAATCAAATCCATTTTCAAATTCTTCTATGTACTCGTATTATGTAAAAAAATATATATCTGCTTTTAAAAATATTATATCTGCTTAAAAATATTGTCTAAAAAATACAACTTACTTGGCTTGTTTTATATCAAAGTGACATGTGTCGTTGCCAATTGTTTGCAGAAACAATAATAAACTGGGATTTTTTCCAATAATTTTGTTGAATCTGCCATTCCATGATTCCGCCAAGTTAGTTGTTCTATGGCGTTCATTATGGCAACACCAAATGAGGTCTGGATATTCAAGCCACTGAGTGACAAAATAGTCATTGAATTTGGTCATAGCTTCATCGTCGAAACTGAAAAAAATACTTATTAAACGTTCGTACTTGTAAAGCAATGAAATTAACAGGTCCTTACTGATATTGTTGTTCTTTACTTTTTTGCCATATAATTAGAGTTAAGTACTCAAACATCATTACCAAAATTCTATCATTATAATGCTTGTTTTTCTCTTTTCAGTTAGGTATGTGTTTTTGCAGTCGGGTTTTTTGTTTTTTAAATAATTTGTTTTATTTATCATATTGGATTAAATTAAAACTAACTTAATAAACTGCGACGTAAGTACCCACCATACCTATGTATGTACACACATAATGGCAACGCAGAGTTAATATCACTCATATTTCGTTAACATGTTTGTCATGTTTCAAAATCGAAAGGTCAATAACCTGGCGTCAATAAGTGGGAGCGTTGTATTATAAGATTATAACGCTGACGTGGCGGATTGACAAAAGAATATTGTTAAGACGCTGACAACATCTAAACCGCGGTCACTGTCAGATTGCATAGAAAAGAAAGAGAATGAGAACGCGATGACACATCGCTTGAAATTTATTGCAAAATATGAAGCAATTATCTATTTACTCAAGATTGAGTTGAGTAATCTAAAATAAAAAACAACCAAGTTCTGCATTGAAATAAGACGTTCTTGCGGGGAGTGCGACTCCTATTCGGAGACAAACGGGGACTTACCGGTTATTAAATATGTAACGTATGTTGATATTTGATAGATACAGATATTTTGGATTAGAACTCAAGGTAAGAGGTTAGTTTAACGTTAGTTTGTATCGAGATTTTTTTTCAAAACGTGTTTTTTGGGTAACAAAAAAGTTCTGGGAAATATGTTCAAAATTAACATATATTTTTTCCGCTACCACAACCTATACAGATTTGGCATTTTTTTTTCTTAAGAGATCAATTAATAATGAATAATTACGGTCAATTGGGTCTTGTCAGCGCCTTAACTTAGAGTCGAATGTCTGTAAATAATGTGCTATAACAACACCTTTTTACACAAAGATACTTACCTACTTATATGTATAAATAACATAAATAGGTACATACAAAGAGGTAGGTACCTAATATGTATAATGTTATGTATTACTTTGAGTCGCTTCACGAAAACTACAGTTACAGTTTGATGAGATTATTTAAATTTTATTCGTTCTGCGCGATGACATCACATAAATCAACGATAATATTTTGTATGGTGTAACACTTCGATTGCAAATTGATATTTGATACCTTACCTGCAAGCGGCTCGTTGGTCTAGGGGTATGATTCTCGCTTTGGGTGCGAGAGGTCCCGGGTTCAAATCCCGGACGAGCCCAATTTTTTTATACATTTGGTTAAGCGTTTTTGTCATTGAACTATAATGTGTTTTATTTATTTGTTTATTCGGTACTTTTACAATGTTTTTAATGCAAACTACCAACACGCCAATGTTTTACGAGAGTAAGCAGACATTTGCTGTCTACTGGTAATTTAAAATGACGGTTGTCGTTTTTTTACAGCTATCCTAACATAATTGAAGATACCTACTCGTTGTTTCTAGATTGATAGTTTAACTTAGATTTAGTAATGTATGTTGTTGATAATTATCATAATTAACAAGGGATACCCAATAACTCTAATACTCGTAAGTATGTATTAATTTCAATTAATGGGTGTATTTATATCATAAAGGGTGACTGTACCGAGAGCAGTGGTGGCCCAGTGGTAACGGCCGCGACTTACGAGTTGTAGATCATAGGTTCGAACCCAGACAGGCGCATTACTTTGTGTAAATTATTTCATCACCACTGCTCTCAAAACAAAAGGAAAACATCGTGAGGAAACCGTCGGAGGACGTGTCGTCCTAGAACAAAAAAAAAGTTCGAAGACATGTGACATCTACCAACCCGCACTGGGCCCGCGTGGTGGATTACGGCCCACTCCCTCTCACAGAGAGGAGGCCTGTGTCCCAGCAGTGGGAACATTATAAGCTGATTACTTGCTATTTATATCGTCATGTTTCTTCTTCAACAAACTTAATGCGGTATAGACGGATCTGCTTAATTTTTAACATGACCGTAGATCGCAGGTCACGAGTGGTCAAACGCCTTTTACTCACTCATTTACGCAGTACACATTCTAATGTGATAATGAATTTCGACATTTCATACAAGCGGCTCGTTGGTCTAGGGGTATGATTTTCGCTTAGGGTGCGAGAGGTCCCGGGTTCAAATCCCGGACGAGCCCAATCTTTTTTTAACAAAATAGTTTTTTTATCAACTACGGAAAAGATAGTACGCGAGAAATGTGTAAATATTTGATTGTTTTTTTATTTATACAATATAAAATGAACAAAAATGCTTGTAGAAGGAATAAGGAGGCAACTGTGTGTCTCATTGAATTGCAAATTGTTTTCTGTTTCATTATGTAGGTACACAATACCTTGAAGGCTTCTACATACTGGCGCGACTTGTCGCGCGACGCGTCGCGACACAAAGGCACCGCTTGTAGCGCTACACGCGGTGTCTTTGTGTCGCGTCGCGTCGCGCGACAAGTCGCGCCAGTATGTAGGAGCCTTTATGAAGAGTGTGAAACAATAGCGAGGGGGAAATATGGGTTTATGAAACTGTAGGAGAGCAACCCATAAAGGAGGTGCAAGGGAAAATGCAAATGCATCTGGGTACTGGCAAGTGCAGGTATGAAAAATAAACCCAAGTAGATGCAAAATGTTTTTAAAACATTACTAGAACAAGGTATGTAAGTATGTAAGTATTTTGTCTTCTCTGATCTCATAATAATATTTCTTCACAATTCGTAGTGTTGTTTTTCCTCACTAGATGTCACTAATTTATTACGTTTATGAAGGCTCCTACATACTGGCGCGACTTGTCACGCGACGCGACGCGACACAAAGACACCGCGTGTAGCGCTACAAGCGGTGCCTTTGTGTCGCGACAAGTCGCGCCAGTATGTAGGAGCCTTTAAATGACGTAGTGGCGTACCTAGCACATTAACAGCGCCCTCTAATGATTATAACCTGTCAAATTATAATAAAAGGCATATAGCTAATCCATAAGTTGGTCATACAAGTGTTATTATTAGTATAATTTATAACTCTTATCATTAATCTAATGGAGTGTATAAAAATAGACCGGATGATGTCATCCTATTCAGTTGTCAAGGCGTTTCTTTCTTTGTTGCTCCAAATAATATGTATTTTGTAATAGTTTATTTTATATTTTGGAGACATTGGTAGGTAACAAACGCATATAAGTGGTAACATTTGCTTTACGAAAATCACTTTTACTGCTACGACATAAAGGCGCTGTCAATGGAAATTGACCATTGATCTGCGGTTGATCATAAGTACCTATCTACTTATTGATTTCTCAACGCGCCCACCGAACAAAATGTTAAAGTCATGTTAAGGTTCCCGCAGACAGGCGCGACGCGACACTAGTAGCACAATTTTTATGAAAACATCATGGAAAATGTCGCGCTGACTGTCACGCCCGCGATATCGCGCCAGTCTGCATAGGTAAGCCTTAATCTTACAACTTGGTTACGTCTGCTAGATTATTTTTCATAGTTTTTATTAACGGTACACAAAAAAATAATTTTATTCGATGAAAGCTAGCAATGACTTTAACCATTCAGTAGGTAATAGCTAGAGCTAGCTGCTAGAGTATAAGCATAATCTGCCTATAATGTTCCCACTGCTGGGACACAGGCCTCCTCTCTGTGAGAGGGAGTGGGCCGTAATCCACCACGCGGGCCCAGTGCGGGTTGGTAGATGTCACATGTCTTCGAATTTTTGGTTTAAGGATATGCCGGTTTCCTCACGATGTTTTCCTTCACCGTTTTGAAAGCAGTGGTGATGAAATAATTAGCACAAAGCGCCTGTCAGGATTCAAACCTACGACCTACAACTCGTAAGTCGCGGTCGTTAACGTTGCTAGAGTATGCGATAACAATATTATTGGAGGGAAATCTCAATCTAATAATATGCGGCAACATTTTTTACATTAAGTCGTTCATCGTTTTCAGGGTTCCGTAGTAAACACCATGTCCGTCTGTCTGTCTGTCTGTCCCCGCTGTAGCTCCGAGACGCTTAGTTACTAGAAAGATGTAATTTGGCATAGGTATACATATTAATCACGCCGACAAATAATAAAATATTGAAAAAAATATTTTTTTTACGGTACCTACCTACCTCCCTTGCTCGTAATGTGGGTATGATCTTTTTTTCTCGTCTAACCGATGATGTGTTGGATACGCCGTTAAAAAATATTGCGGGTCTGTGAACACCATTTTTGGATTCAGGGATCTGTTTGCGTAATATTAAGCTTTAAGCTAATTTTTGTTAGTCAAGTGTCCCCCTTCCCTCTGTCAGCTAAATGGTTGTTTATGGAGATGTGAAAAAATCATGGCTGTAGTACCTACATATAATGAAATTAAAAGGAAAACTATCACAGCTAAGTAGGCTTTACAACATAATGAGTACTACTCGACCAACTTAAATTTGCAGTTGGAGAATTGATCGTGACGTATATCGATGTATGGGAGAACATATTATTCAACTACAACGTTAAGTTTGTTTTTGGTATAAATTCATCCCAATTACGGAACCCTTCATTGTGTGTGATCCGGCACGCATTTGGCCATTTTTTAATGATAGTATAAGTGTGTTTCTTGCCGGCTCTTCTCCATAGGAAACGACCAATTGGAACCGTGCACCTAGCTTCTGACGTTTCATAAGTGCCCATGTAGATTTATCTATACATACAGATAAATAAAATTGGAGTGTCTGTTTGTAATATTAAAATAACCGCTTTTTACTAAATGTATAATTATGGATATTATACACGGTACAAATACCAAAATAATATGTTTTTAAATTTTTGTTCCAGCTAATCTCTGAAACGGCTGGACCGATTTTGGCAGGACTGTCACTGGCATTAACTGATGTTGTAGGAGTAACTTAGTACTTTATTTTAGAAAAAGCCACGCGGGCGATACCGCGGACAGCAGCTAACGTGAAATAAAATATTTTGATTTGATACACTTATTACTGTTTAAAAAGATGTTTAGGTACAAAACTTCAAATCTGATCCCAATCTGTCCCCGTATTGTATAAACATTTCTCATTTAATACGGTTAACAGTTAGCTTTGAAAGGCGAGAGATTTTATGTTGTCCATTAGTTAAAACGTCAGCGAACACTGATATCATAAGAGAAAATCACACGAATAAAATGGTAAAAACATGTTATGGTAATTGACCGTTCACTGGGTACATTATCGGCAATGTCCATTTTAATACTTATTTTTAAATAAAATATATTGTTTTACTTTCGCACAACAATATGGCGGCCAGCAAAATTTAAAAAAAATACCTTTCATTTGGTAATGTAATGAAACATTACCCAATTCTTTTTAAGCAAAATATTAATTGAACAACCTTTTTTCCTGTAAAGTTTAGCATTTCGGGTTACCATTTTATTCGGTGCGGGCGTCGTTATGATCATAAGTAATCATAACCTTAGTTTTTTTATATATTTTGTTATTTATTTTATTGTCAATAAAAAAAATGTATTTTTCGGCAGATTACGGGATGATGGGTGACATCTATTACAAGTACATATCGAGACCACTCCGTGCCTCGGAAAGCACGCCATTGTTCGCGGTTCGCGCCGTTGGTCGCGGTTGTCGTTCGTAGATCTTTGACAGTCGTTACGGGTAGTCAGAAGCCTAATAGTCTGACAACCAGTCTTACCAAGTGGTAACATGTTACCCATTATCTGAGTTGTGGTCAGATAGGCAGTCGGTCCATGTGAAATACTGGTATTCAAATACTCGGTTTCAGTTCGCATTCGGTTAAATTGGAAGCCGACCCCAGCTTTGCAGATTTTCAAGAAAAATTGCAAAACCTAAACAATGATGATCCAGGGGGGGGGTAACCATCATCTCTTATAGCAGTATTATTTCAATATTACTTCCGCGTGAGAAAGAGATACAGCTATAAGTCCTGTATAGCTCCATCACTTCCCACTGTAAAGTAATATTATAATAATACTGCTATAAGAGGTGATGGTTACCCCCCTGTTGAAACTTACCATGAAAAAATACATCAAATAATAACTCATGGCATGATACAAGTGCAGTCAAATGTTACAAGTCAAAAATATGAAATTAGAAGTAATGAATAAAAAAAACAAATTTGCATGCGTTACAAATTACAAAACAAGAAGAAATTGTCGAAAGAAGAAAAACACAAACTAAAAATAGTATATAATTATGATAACAGACAAGAGCATTAAAAACCGGCCAAGTGCGAGTGGGTCGTCAAAACACGTTTGTTGTATGGGGAACCCCTTTAATTATTAACTTTATTATTTGACGTTATAGCGGCAATAGCAATACACAATGTGTGAAAATTTTAACTTCCAACCAATTATGGTTCATGAGATACAGCACGCTGACAGGCAGATGGATGGACGCCTGGACAGACAGCGGAGGCTTAGTAATAGGGTTTCGTTTGGCACCCTTCGGGTACGGAACCCTAAAGACAAAACAAAAGGTAGCACAAAAAAAAGCTAACACAATATTTAATGAAGAAAAAACATGGATTCCAAAACTAAACTCAAGTCAAAACACAAACACGAGCAGAAATTTAAAAAATCGCTACAGTTTACTACAGAACTTTGTATAGCACCCCGAAAACTATATCATCAGAAACCAGACAAGCCCTAAATTCACAAATAAATATAGAGATAAAACAATTCGACGAACCTGAAATCGTAAACCACATTGAAACATTTTATTCTGATAAAAGCCCTGAATCAGACAACCTACCAAATTAAATGTTAAAACTATCCAAATACGTGCTTGCATCGCCACTGACACATCCAACAAAATCCTAAGAGAAGAAATTTTCCCAAAATCATGGGTATTTCCAGACATAACACTCTTGAGAAAGCAGATCCAGCCGACCGACGCACGACGTAGGAAATTACCGACCAAGTAGCCTAATGCCAAATGTATATAAGCTTTTGACCATGCACAGTAGTCCATATACATGCCATAGAACAAATAATAGAGCCATACGAAGAGTTTAATACACCTCTATACTTGGTATTTATTGACTACAAAAAGGCAATTGATTCGATTTTCCATCAAAGCAAATGGAACTCTCTTTCAGCTATGGAGCTTCCACATACTTATATTAACATAATCAAAGCCATATATAGTAATAGCTGAAGTAGAGTCAAAATGGATAGAATTGCTGATACTATCGAAATAGGAAGAGGGGTAATGCAGTGAGACCCGCTATTTCCTAAACTACATATTTAATAATATCCTAAAGCACAATACCCTCTTGCTAATAAACACGGAATAAAGTTATACCAGGAATAACAAAGGAATAACCATACATTTTCATTGGTTTAAACTTGGAATAACTTTATTTTGTGTTTATTAGTAAGGAGGTAATGTCAAACCTTGATTGGTACCGAAAAGGCATTCTCAGAGATGTTAAACATTTCATCCACTTGAGGTTCGCAGACATTGTTTGAGTATCTAAATCTGCTGAACAACTAGATAAAAAAGTTTACGACCTCCATACAGTAAGTTCAAATGTTGATTAAGCAATGTAAAAACAAAAATATTAACAAACAGGATAAAATAAGAAATAAGAATAAATAACGAAAGGAAAGACTACGTAGATGATTATAATTATATATCTCGGCAAACAATTATCTTTCAATAAAAACAGAAGCATAGAAGAAATCAAGCGAAGAATTAACATAACTCGGTGTACATTTTGGAATTGCAAGGAAATAAAATGAAATCGTCGGTGATATTCTGAAACCGCGGAACTAACAGTGTTTAAAACCGCGTAAGGTAGGTACAGTGAATTTTACAGGAACGAGGAAAAACGTAATATTTACTAAACCAATTGACTTTCTATTGTTTAAACTTTTAAATTGTCAAATTCCTCTTAATATTGTAGGCATTGGTTATGTAAAATATGTATTAATGAATTAGAAAATCCGAAATCTCGATTTTGCTACTTTTGTAAATACGCGGTTTTAAACACTGTTAGTTCCGCGGTTTCTGAATATCACCGACGAAATCACATTTACCTGTAAAATTTAAAGCTGAAGTCATGAACTCTTGCATGCTACCATGCCTTACAAATGCTTGCCAATTGTGGATCTTTAATAGCACAACTAAAAAAAAAACAAGTTTGCTAAAGGGCCATGAAACGAAGCATCGGACTGCGGGTAACAGACAAACAACGAAACAACAATAAGCCAGAAGACACAAGTCATAGAATCAACACGAGTCGTTGTTGTCGAGTTGGAATGTATAGGAGAACATGTTTTTCAACTACAATGTTAAGTTTGTTTTTGAGATAAATTCATCCCAACTACGGAACCCTTCATTGTGCGTGGCCTGACTTGCACTTAGCCGGTTTTTTGATATGAAATAACTAAGCCTAGGTTCATACAACCCTTTAACCCGAAATTCCTTACAAAGTTAGTTTGATCTCGATATTTGTGATTGTCTCATACCTACGTTGGCCGTACTACATATAAATTGTACTATACTACACCATTTTATTGGAGCTTTATATCAAATTATATTTTTATTAGATGCGCTGGTATTTTATATTTATTGGTAATATCTTTAAAATTAGTTCTGGTTAGTAGGTAAGTCCTGCTATTGTTACAATGTATTCTGTTGTGTGTGTGTGTGTGTGTGTGTGTGTGTTTATCATTTAGTATAGTAATCCGTTGTTACTAAATGTACTTCTTTTGTTGATGATAAATGATAAATGATTTAAGTTGAAAACCAGCGCTTAGCAATCCGCTAGGAGACCTAAGCATAATGCTGATGCTTAAACCTTTTTCTTCCGGTATTTATAGTTTCGTATGTACCAATACTACTAGCTGTAATACTGGACACAATAAATGTTATTCTATTTTATTATATTCTTCTAAAACAAGTTTACTCGTACAGAGTAGGTACTAGTTTTCGTAGTTCGCACGCTCGTGCTGAAAACCACTAAAACTCCAAGTTACAGTCTTTATGATAACAGTCGAGGCCCTTGATACTAGATGTGTCATCATTCAGTGTCTTAGCCTATCTCTATGATAAGGCTTTTTTTTTGGGTGGGAAATCATCAAATAACTTCTCCTGCTCTGAGCGGAGCGGGAGGGTTTGTCAGACTCTTACTGACTAAAACCCAACCGTATTCCTTCCGTTGCCTGTGTTGCCAGGGGCCTCGGTAACCCATTAGTACCTTCCTGCGACCCCGGCAGGCATCGGCCAGGCTAAGACACTGAATTTGCATTCCACTATTTGTCACTTATATTTTTTTAGGGTGTGGGTAAATCGTGGTCCTTGGAGGCTTGAATACCACAATAACGCCCTCGACAGAATGGAAGGTGAATAGAATAGAATAGAATGCTCTTTATTATGTACACCATCAAAATTACAGATACAACTGTTGAAATTTTACTAGGGGTGACACAATGGGCGGTCTTATCGCTAAATGCGATCTTTTACAGACAACCTTTGGATGGATTAAAGGGGGAAGGAGAAACAATACAGCAGGTAGTCAGTGGTGTACCAGTTACATATACAATAAATACATACATTCATAAAGTATCATGCTTATCTACATAACATATATTATACATATACATATATATATATATATGCCATAAACCAAATGAATATCTATCTATATGGTGAATATCTATACTAAGATTTCAATTTGGTTGAACGACAGTGCCACATCAAAAACATAAAAATACCAACATCTCAGAAATTGGAATATGGAAGGGCATCGCCAGGCGACATCATGGATTTTGACGTTGATTTATTATGCAAAATAAAGGCGCGATCGGCCGTCCGGCTGTTCGATGGACCGGCTGTCCGGTTTTATCTCTGTTGTAGACAGTATTGTTACAAGGGTGACACGATTTGCTACGAGTCACAATTTGCCGATAAACATAATCAAAAATGAATCCTGGAGTAGGTATCATAAAATCTTCAACAGAACGATTGCCTTCGATATCGTTGTCGTTTTGATAAAGGTTTAATATAACAGGAAAATATTTAAAACAACTGTAAAGAGAGACAAATGTAGGCAACTACTTATCGATAATAATACGCTAATTATTCGCATCGTGTTCGAACATATTTTACTTACAAGTGCCTACAAGTAGATACTGTAGTATGAAATCAGAATAGTGAACAATGACACGAATTCCAATCAGATAATATTGTAATTAATTCTGATTTATTTCAAGTTAATGTAATCATTGTGTAATCTAATTAAATTCCTTCTGTCTGCTCTAATAGACGCATCTTTGAGTACATAGTCCTCAGCAAACAATCCATTGATTAAATCGTAGAGATGTCTGGGAATTCTATTTATCTACCTAGGGTCTTTTTTTATTTTGGAACGATGTAACGACACAGATTAATTAAAGAAAATATATGAATGAAAGACTATCAGCATGCTTTGTAGGTAATTGATTTTCTTGTTTGTTCGTATCGAAAGTGGTATATGATAGAAAAATATTGTCGGATATTAGAAATAAAATTCAATCGCCTGTTCCTTTGATACCTCACAACAGACCTAACCTTTCAAAACATCAAAAGCCAATACAATATAAAAAGTACCAAAAGTGTAACATGTTTAACGTGACGTGAACGTACGCCTATACAATTTGGAATAAGGTATTGGAAGGGACAGGATATGTCAATTTGTCCGCGTCAGTGTCGGGCCGGTCCGGCCCGGTCAAATAGATGGCGGGCCATGGCGGCCCGGTGACAGCAGTCACATACACAAACACAATTATACAAACGAGCCGGGTACGTTCCGGAACGAGAACACCACCTAGCAGAAATTCGAGAGAGCAAAATTTTTACCTTCGAGCGAATATTTTAAATTGCATTCTACTTTTTGCTTGTTTACTCCACCAAGCCGAATGCAGCTCGCGGTTTTGTGTCTACGAATTAATGACTAGTATTATACGGTATACCGCGAATCGGGAGGATCGTTTCGTTAGCCGGGTTTTATTTGTTGATAGATCGTTACAACTAAAATTAACTTTTGAGAGCATTTTTTCTCTTGACTGCCATGATATTTCAGCACTACACTGTGCCACTTATGTAGCAATTCATAGTATCTAGACATATTTACTGCTCATAAAGGGTCATAAAACTCATTCTACTATATTATTCGCGTTCATATTGTTGAAGTTAGCGCCAGGTGGGGCAACCATTGTGAGTGACCTCCGGAGAGCAGGTGCGAGGAATGACGATCCACCCTAAAAGCTGGATTACTCTTGAAATGGACGGTTGACTTACAATGGACCTGCTATAAGTGGAGTCTTTAGATACTGAATAAGCAAATGCAAATGTATTGACAGAGTTCTGTCCGGTAGTTAGTTCATAAAATAGATTGATATTATCCTAAAAGCTGTGCTAAACAACAATCTACGTGTTTAAATAAAAACCAACCAAGTGCGTGTCGGACCACACACAATGAAGGGTAGTTGGGATAAATTTATCCCAAAAATAAACTTAACATTGTAGTTGAAAAACATGTTCTCCCACACATCGATATACGTCACGGTCAATTCTCCAACTGCAAATGTAAGTTAGTCGACTATTACTCGGTAACTTGTAAAGCCTGCTTAGCTGTATAGTTTTCTGATAGTTTTCTTTTTAATTTCGTTATATGTACTACTGCCATGTTTTTTTTCACATATCCAAAAACAACCATTTAGCTGGCAAGAGGGAGGGGGGAACCACACACTTAACTCTAACAAAAACTACTACTACTTTAAAGCTTAATATTACGCAAACGGATCCCTGAATCGAAAAATGATTTTCACAAACCTGCAATATTTTTGAACGGCCTATTGAACGATATCCCACACCATGGGCTAGAAGAGAAAAAAAAATACCATCCCCACTTTACGTGCAAGGGTGGTACAATTTTTTTTTCAACATTTTAATTTGCCTCTTTGTCGGCATGACTTATTCATCATGCCGACAAAGGGCAAATTAAAATGTTGTATATCCTATGGCAACTTATAGCTTTCTAATACTATTACTCTCTGAGCTAAGCCGCGGACAGACAGACAAACAAACACAAAACAAAACAGGTGAAACTGTAAGGCTTCCTTGTTGCTTACGAAACCCTAAAAAATTTTTCGACTAGGTAAGTACCTATTAATTAACTTAAGGTTTCAGAGCTGTGTCAGTTACTAGCTTTTGAGACTCTGAAACTGAACTTCCAACAACTGGAACTTATATTATTTTTTGCAGATTTAAAAATCACTAAAATCATATAATATATATTATGTGATTTTAGTGACTTTTAAATCTGTTATTAAGCCTTTAAATAATGCAAGTAAGTTAAGCAAAAAAAAAAAATTCGTACAAACACTTTTACACGTCAATTATATTTTCAAAAGTAGATGAGTCAGATAGGAAACTGGGCGTTTCCAATCTGACTACTCTGAGAAGAAAGGCCGAAACAAAATCAGAGGTTTTAAATTTAAAGTCTTTAGATCTCTAAAGTCTTTAAATCTTAAAGATTTTTTCTTTTAAAGTACAGACATAATCTTAGTCCGATCATGTGAAGACTATGTAGATTGGTGTCTGAAATAGTCTTTTGAGGAAAGAACCACACAGATTGAGTGGACCTGTCCAGTCAGTGCACGCATTTGTCAGTAATCATGTAGCTTAAATCGGAAATTAAGGAGCTCAATGACTCGACGAACAAAACCAAAGAAAGGACATTTGGCTAGGTCGCATAAAAATGCTAGATTATCATTAAAACTAACTGAGCAAAAGAAAAATGTAAAAATTTATGATCCACACAGTCTTCACCTATTAATATCTCACGTAAATCAATAAAAATAAAATAAATGTTGAACTATAATGCGTACACATCAAACCAATTCTATACCTATGTGAATATGTATAGAATTGGTATTACTGTGTATTTTATATTTTCGTAACTAAAAATAAATATTCCCTTTGAAACCAAACGGCAGCACGGCGGTGAACGCGACACGCATTTGTGTAAGGCCAATGTCAACGGCGTTTAAAATACTTAAAAACCAACCAACGTTAAACTGACGTGACAAGAAATCTGTGATTATTTTAACGCATTTTTCAAAGCCTGAGTGGTATTTATTACGAAAATGTCGTCGTGTCAACGTAAGATGGTGTGATGGAGAGTCTTTAGTTTATTCGCCTCTTCTCTCAGCCGTAGTAGGCCTGAATGAAATTCAGACTTTTTACATACAGTTCGGTCTACTATCATCTTCAAAAAGATGTACTTATATGTTACTGTAAAAGCTCGTCTATTAGTAAATCTTAGGTTTTCCCAAGAGTTGGTAAATGTAAGGGTTTTATAAAAAAGAGAGAATTTTTCAGGCTTTTGCTATTAGAGTTTGGTAAATGTTGGATTTTTTGGAATAAAACCTTGAATTCATTAAATTAATTAATTCATTGTTTTATTCCAAAAAAAATAATGATTTATTTCAATTATCAGTATAAGTACAGGTGGATTTTTGAGATGGGGCAGTAAAAAAGGTCAAAGTATAAAAGTAGTAAAGGTCATGTCAAATATGTTACACCCACTCTCATGAAGGTTGGAGACGCTACACTCGAAGTTGTGGACGATTATGTTTACCTAGGACAAACTGTCCAGTTAGGTAGGTCCAACTTCGAGAAAGAGGTCAAACGTTGAATCTGACTCGGCTGGGCAGCGTTCGGGAAGCTACGCAATATCTTCTCGTCTCACATACCGCAGTGTCTCAAGACGACAGTCTTTGACCAGTGCGTGTTGCCAGAGTGTGACATATGGCACTGAAACGTGGTCGCTCACAAACAACTTATTAGAAGGCTAAAAGTCACCCAAAGGGCAATGATCATATGATACGTGATCAAATTAGAAATGAAGAGATCTGCAGGCGTACCGAAGTTAACGACATAGCCCGATGAATTGCCAAACTTAAGTGGCAGTGGGCAGGGCACATTGCTCGAAGAACAGATGGCCGATGGGGCCGAAAGGTTCTGGAGTGGCGACCGCGTACCGGAAGACGTAGCGTTGGAAGGCCTCCTACAAAGTGGACCGATGACCTTGTGAAGACCGCAAGAATCTGCTAGATGCGGGAAGCACAGAACCGATCGAAGTGGCGGTGCTTGGGGGAGGCCTAGTCCAGCAGTGGACATCTTTCGGTTGAAATGATGATGATGAATAAACAAATTGAATAAAACACGTCCAGACACGTCTATTTTTCAACATTTTCCGAGTCTCTGTGGTAAAACCTTCTTAGGTTTTACCACAGAGATTCGGAAAATGTTGAAACCACTGAATGAATGAATGAATGAAATGAATTGAATGTTGTTGTTTGTTTACTGAGTAAATGGTGGCAAAAGTTCGAAATGAACCATGATCACAGAACAGTTCGGACTTTTACCAAGCGTTGGTAGATCTTAGGTTTTACTAGAAAATCTTAGGATTTATCTAAGTACGGGCTTTTACAGTAAATGATGAATGATAAATGATTTTATTCCTGTAAGTAGGTTTTTACAAACACTGTTACACGTCAAACATATTTTTTAAAACTAGACGATGTCGGCGTTTCCTATCTGACTACTCTGAGAAGAAAGGCCGAAACAAACTCAGAGGTCACAGTCTCTTTTAGAGTCCAGACATAATCTTGGTCAGATCATGTGAAGACCATGTCGATTGGTGTCTGAAATGGTATTTGGACGAAAGAACCACACAGATTGAGTGGACCTGTCCAGTCAGTGCTCGCATTTGTCAGTAGTTGTGTAGCTCAACTCAGAACTAAAGGAGCTCAACGATTCAACGAACAATACCAAAGAAAGGACATTTGGCTAGGCCGCAAAAAATAATCAAACTGCCAGACCATGTTAAAAACTAACTGAGAATAAAACAAAATTAAACAATGACCCACATAGTCTTCCCATATACAATAATTAAAATAATATAATACTACACAGAGTAAATATTCATGTCATTGCATAAATAAAATTCATCAATGTCAGTGTGTAGGGTAAAACCGGGATAGATGTTTGATGTGTAAAAGTGTTTGTAAAAACCTACTTACAGAAATAAAATCATTTATAACATTTATCTTTTATATTTGTCTCTGAGGGAGTATCTGGGAATTAATTTATAAATTGAACGGATTGTCATTGGAAACAAAAATTGTCTGAATATCGGCGGCATTTCTCCATAATAGAATACCGTACGACATAACGCTATAAAAATAACTAAAGTATACTAAACGGGCTGTGTCTAAATCAGTTAAATCACGAATTTTTCTAACGGCGTATGCTGCAGAGCAAAGCTTTTTGACAATTTATCTATATGGGGGCCCATTGAAGCTTGGCATCCAAAGTTATGCCTAAGAACACAGTGGTATCTTCGGGGTCAACTCTTCACCCTTTATGAGAACACTAGTTTTTACTTGTCTAACATGAGGTATTGTAAACTTAATACATTTGGTTTTTTCTCGTTAAGAAGTAGGTTATTAACATTAAACCAGTTAACTACTTTTTCGAGGGCACTATTTACATTGTCAGTAACCAACTGCTGACGTTTGAGTTTAATTAAAAGTGAAGTGTCGTCTGCAAACAGCACTATATCTTGATTATCCTTTATGAGGCAAGGCAAGTCATTTTTATAAATAAGAAACAAAAATGGGCCAAGAATTGAGCCCTGGGGGTAACATATACGAGTACATCGACAAGAATTCATTTAATTGTCTACAATTTTTGGTCTATAATATTGTATCAATGTGTAGCCACAAAAGGGACTTGAGGGGCTTGTGGCTAAGTAATAACAGCCGCACGGGTCGATCGATCAGGTTAAGCTACGCTTGCCGTGGTTGGTCCGTGGATGGGTGACC
The DNA here is from genome assembly GCA_905333075.3 of Atethmia centrago. NCBI lineage: Eukaryota > Metazoa > Arthropoda > Insecta > Lepidoptera > Noctuidae > Atethmia > Atethmia centrago. The sequence goes on from HG995375.1 coordinate 9,345,671, forward strand.
ATCTTTACATACCAAGACCCCTCCATGCCTCGGAAAGCACGTTAAGCCGTTGCTCCCGGTTGGTTACGGGTCGTCAGGAGCTCGAAAGTCTGACAACCAGTCTTATCAAGGGGTATCGTGTTACCCAGTAACTGGGTTGTGGAGGTCAGATAGGCAGTCGCTTCATGTAAAATACTGGTATTCAGCTGTATCCGGTAAGACTGGAAGCTGACCCCAACATAGTTGGGAAAAGGCTAGGCAGATGATGATGTGTAGCCACAAAATAAATTACACACTCGGTACTTACCTTATTGTAGCTACACATAGGCTGACTGTACCACGAAGGACTGGTACCTACCAAGCATCACACTAGTGGAAAAATACACCTGCGCTCGCCTTTATCGATGAATAATACAGTTTTGTTTTGTATAATGTCCTTTGGACAATGTTTGTTCTATTATTTATTTTTTTTGTGTGGGAAATCATCAAATAACTTCTCCCGCTCTGGGCGGAGCGGGAGGGTGTGTCAGACTCTTACTGAATAAAACCCACCCGTATTCCTTCCGTTGCCTGTGTTGCGGGGGCCTCGGTGACCCATTAGTACCTTCCCGCGACCCCGGCAGGAATGTTTGTTCTCTGAGCTCGCGATCCCCGTCCAAATTATCTTAATTTTACTCAATTTGCGTTTTGCAATCAACAATAACTTAATAATTTCTTACTCATTATTTTAATGTACCTATCTTATATTAGACGGGTATCACCAAATAATAAAAAACTGGCCAAGTCCGTATTGGACCATGCACAAAGAAGGGTTCCGTAGTATGAATTTATCCCAAAAAAAACTTAACATTGTACCTAGTTGAAAAATGTTCACCCATACATCGATATAAGTACGTCACGGTCAATTCTTAAACAGCAAATGTAACTTGGTCAAATATTACTCGTTAAATTGTAAAGCCTTTTTTTTTGGGTGGGAAATCATCAAATAACTTCTCCCGCTCTGCGCGGAGGGGGGGGGGGGGGGGGGTGTGGCAGGCAGACACGTACTGATTAAAACCCACCCGTGTTCCTTCCGTTGCCTGTGTTGCCAGACGCGCGTGGAATACAACGCGCCGTCGACCCGGGCCTGGTTCTTACCGGACGGTGAGCTACCCATTGCTCACCGTCCGCAAAACCGCGCCTACCGTAGCCGGAAATCCGCTCGGGATTCCCGACGGCTAGGGGCGAGAGGGTGCGAAATTTGCCTTTCCCTCAACCGTTCCGCCTCCTCCTTCGCGAGCATTACTGTTTCGCAGAAGGAGGTGACGGCTGCCCATGCCCTCTCGCTCCGTACCATGGCCTGAACCAGGGCCGGAAGTGAGAGGTCTCTACCACCGATCGCCTCCACGAGGACACGGCGGCTCTGCCCAAGCCGGGCAGACCTCCACCGTATGCTCCACCGTGTCCTCCGGGCGATCCACACAGTGGTGACACCCGGGCGTTTTTCCCGCCTTATCCGACACAGGAACCTCCCAAGGCTGCCATGTCGGGTGAGGACCTGCGTCAGGCAGAAGCGATCACGATTATATCAAGCGAGATTAAGCGTCACCGATCGACTGGAGCCGAGTATACCCGATTCAGCGTCACCGATCCAAGCGTGACGGTTCAGTTTCGTTCACTGCGTAAAGTGCGCCTAAAAGTTTTAACTTCAATAAGACTGCAATATTTTTCTTTTTTTTCTTCATTTATATTTGTAATTCTTGTGGTGTATTTAATAAAGAGTATTCTATTCTATCAGTCTGTTTAGTTAGATAGAGATGAAGGCTATACATACATCATTGGATTTATGCTAATATATTCACGTAGGATCATAGCAAGACATAATATTTTAAGCCGTGGTTACGTGGAACCCTGGACGCGGCTCTTAAATCTTACTTGACCGATTTTTAGAAAGATTTATTGAAGAGTGAGGCAGAAATAAATGCCTTCAGGGAGTTTTTATATAATTTCTCACGTAAAGCCTCGCAGGCCAGGCGAAGTAACAAATGAGGTCACATAATTTTATTAGTTCGAGGTGTCATAATAGCAGCTCGGTGGCGTCAGTTACCACCGCGTAATTTTCATAATATGCAAATGGACTTTCTGTTTAAATGCTTTTGTACATGGTAGTGTAGGAATCTATGAATATTACAGCGTTTATTCTTGCGTACATTTTAAAACAATTAATCATGCTGAAATTAAATACGCTGTAGCCTGTACGTATCTTTTACAATACATGTAATCGTAGAGCATGTTACTTTACTAATTTATTGTACATACGGCTATATATCAAGCTATACATTTCCAGTATAAGCTGATCTCGCATTGTAAAGGATTTCCGTACAATGAGAGATCAGCTTATACTCGAATTGTATAGCTTGATATATGTAGCCGTGTGTACTGCGTCTATTCTAATGCCAGTATATTTCTCTGACAGTGGACTTCACCACATTAAGCTAATGCTTTTACATGATGGTCGCTTGCATTACGGAATACCGCTCAGCGCCGGGAGCTGACCAAAGTATTCGGATAATGGCGCCGATTCCCTTGTTCACAAACTAAACTAAATTTAAGTACCGTCCATCTTTTTCTTTCTATTTCATTAAGAAAAGGACAGAAGATAAATTTTAATTTAGTCCTGTCAAATGAATCAGTGCCTGTCACTACTCCATACACGTTTAGACGTGATTAAAAACTTGCCTACTAAAATTACGTCAATTAACGTCAAGCGCTGATTAATTTGACAGGACTAAACTAAAATTGATCTTCTGTCCTTTTCTTAATTAAATAGAAAGAAAAAGATGCACTGAACTTAAATTTAGTTTAGTTTGAATCGGCGCCAATGTCCCTAAATATGTAATAACATCGTCTTAAATGGTTTACCTTCCCAATAAACATTCTCAAAGTATTTTGTCGCACATTAATATGTGATCCGGAAAATTGATTAAATATTGACCCCGGTCCCGATCAAACATACCTAATTATAGATTCCTATTGTGAAAGTTAGCTAGCTTGCCGGTGTGTATTAATTAATAAGTACTTGAATTAAGTAAACACACAAATTTACTGTTTTATTTTACGGGAATGTAGATTCGAAACGAAACTAATAAAAGTCTAGAACTCTAGACAGATAATATCCGTTTATCGGAATACGATAAGGTTTCCCATTTTGATAAATTAAATTCGTCTGTCAGGATCAGCGTTCTGATTGAATTATAAGAATGTATACTGTTACCGATATTGTGGAGATCGGATTACCGGCAGGATTCGGGCGATAAAGTAAAGAGCATTGCATATAGGACCGTTTGTGGATAAATATCTAAAATTCTAAATTATTATTTAAGTTGGTTTTTTCAATAAGGTTATCGAAATTTCAGATATCAATTCAACTGTATGCTCTCACAATCTTTACTTGTCCCTGTGCTTTTGGCATAGTTTCATTGTGCTTTCACTTTTTTGGTGACGCTAAAACACATAATTTAACTGCTGAAATAGCCCAAAGAGCCTTATTAAAGGTAAGGTTCTACCACTGAACTGTACAGGGAATGTACGAAAAACCTTTGTACTAGCCTTAAGGCGCAGATATATGATTTTAGTAAGTTTCAAATCTTATTTTACGCCTTCATATTTCATATAATACAAATTTTTTTTTTTTTTTTGTTAAACTAGATCGCATACGCATCAATTCTATATGTGAATATTTAAGTATTGTAGTAAAATACCTTATGAAATAAATTCAGGAAGTAATGTAATATATATAAAGCATAAAAAACGATATTCCTTTCAAACTAAATATTCATCCTCGTCTAAAGCTGAAAACCTTTTGCATAGTAGTGTGCCTAAATGTAGTCGCTTATTTAGCTTCGAACATGTAACACCTCGTGATGTAGTTATTGTTTTTAACACACTTAAGTCTAAAAACACGGGTGATTAAACTATTAAGCACTGTTAATAAATGTGTTCATTTAGGCACGTTTCCTGACCTCTTGAAGAGTAGAAAAATGATATCTTTATTTAAATCACGTAATAAAAATGACGTTGGCCATTTCAGACCTATTTCTATTTTACCTGCATTTAGCAAAATATTAGAAAAGTTAAGCAGTTGTAATGTTGAATAGTCTTGGGCTCAGGAACATGTTGAATTTTTGAGAAAAAGGTGTTCGACGGGATACTTACAGACTTTAATAAATAGAAACATCTTCTCTTTGTAATTTATTTTTCAGTCAGGGCATAGCTTGACATAGGAATGCTGGTTCATAATTAAGAGTCGGAGAATCGCCGTTGACCTTGGCCATACAAATGTGCTTCGGTCCACGCGACGATGTTGAGACTTTTTAATTTAAACAGCCTCCTTCGTAACGAACAATGTAGCTTTACAAAAGGTCGTTCGACTACAGATGCGGGGATACTTGTCCATGTAAGTAGTAGGTTATTGTACTTACAACTTTATTTATTGTAAACCATAGTTTTTACTTAGTACAAATTAACTATTTTTATTTTTTTTTAGTTGGAAACTACCGCTGTTATTACATGAACAGAAGTTGACAGAAGACATCTTAGTGTTGTCTCTGGGATGATGAAATAACAGCCTTAGCCGAGACGACCTAATATCATCAGTTGGAATGGGACGCTATCCAATAACATACAAAAGACAAACAATATTTTACTGCAAGTTTGGTTTCTTTTTTTTCAACCAACTGGGTTAAGTTATAACAGCCGCACGGGTCGATCGATCAGGTTAAGCTACGCTTGCCGCGGTTGGTTCGTGGATGGATCTTTACATACCGAGCACGTTAAGCCGTTGGTCCCGGCTGTCATTTGTGGATCTTTGACAGTCGTTACAGGTCGTCAGAAGCACGAAAGTCTGACAACCAGTCTTACCAAGGGGTATCGTATTATCCAATAACTAGGTTGTGGAGGTCAGATAGGCAGTCGCTCCATGTAAAATACTGGTATTCAGCTGCATCTGGTTAGACTGGAAGCTGACCCTAACATATTTGGGAAACGGCTAAGCAGATGATGATGGGCTGAACCATTTCAGTTTTTAGGTATTCATCATCATCATGATTTCAGCCGAAAGACATAGGCCTTCCCCAAGCACCGCCACTTCGACCGGTTTTGCGCTTCCCGCATCCAGCGGATTCCTGCGGCCTTCACAAGGTCATCGATCCACCTTGTAAGAGGCCTTCCAACGCTACGTCTTCCGGTACGCGGCCGCCACTCCAGAACCTTTCGACCCCATCGGCCATCTGTTCTGTGAGCAATGTGCCCTGCCCTCTGCCACTTAAGTTTGGCAATTATTCGGGCTATGTCTGTAACCTTGGTTCGGCTGCGGATCTCTTCATTTCTGATTCGATCACGTAGGGAAACGCCATTGCCCTTTGAGTGAATTTTAGCCTTTTAATAAAGCCCATTGTAAGCGACCAAGTTTCAGTGCCATAAGTCATCACTGGCAACACGCACTGGTCAATGACTTTCGTCTTGAGACACTGCGTAATGTGGAATGAGAAGATATTGCGTAGCTTCCCGAACGCTGCCCAGCCTTGTCGGATTCGATGATTGACCTCTTTTTCGAAGTTGGACCTACCTAACTGGATAGTTTGTCCTAGGTAAACATACTCGTCCACAACTTGGAGCGTAGCGTCTCCGTCATTCATGAGAGTGGGTGTAACATGGGCATTTGACATGACCTTTGTCTTGTACATGTTTATTTTAAGACCCACTCTTTCAGAAGCTCTACTGAGATCATCGAGCATTGTACTGACATTCACCATAGTCTCAGCCATGACAACTATATCGTCGGCAAACCGAAGGTGAGTGATGTACTCGCCATTGATGTTGATGCCTGCCCTTTCCAGTCCAGAACCTTGAAGACATCCTCCAGTGCAGAGGTGAACAGTTTCGGAGAGATAACGTCTCCCTGCCCCACACCTCGCTGCAGAAGGATAGGTTTCGAGGTCTGGTTCTGGAGTGACATAGTGGCGTTTTCGTACAGACACTTAAGCACCTCAAGGTACCGATAGTCGATCTGGCACCGTTGAAAAGACTGCAGTACAGCCCATGTCTCGATCGAATCGAAGGCTTTTTCATAGTCCACGAACGCTAAGCAGAGAGGCAGGTTATACTCTTCGGTCTCTTTGTATAACCTGCCGCAGCGTATATATGTGGTCTACGGTGCTAAAGCCTTTACGGAATCCGGCTTGTTCGGGAGGCTGGAAGTCGTCAAACCTGCGCGCGAGACGGTTCGTGATGACTCTTGTTAACAGCTTGTAGACATGGCTTAGAAGTGAGATGGGCCTATAATTCTTAAGGAGGATATTGTCGCCCATCTTAAAGAACAGTATCACCACACCTCTGTTCCATGCCTGTGGCGTTTTGCCCTCGAGTATGACGGCATCAAACAGCTTCTGGAGGGCCTAGAAAACGGGTTTTCCACCGGCCCTCAGAAGTTAGGCCGTAATTTCGTCACCACCTTGTTGTTTTTGAGCTGCTTCAGAGCCATCCTAATCTCGTACAAGCTGACGTCCGGGATGTCTTCGGTGTAGTGTCGGGTCAATCTAGCTCTTGGGTCGTTTGCCAGATTCATACCTCGGTTACCAGTTGACGTGTATATCTGTCCATAGAAACTCTCGATCTGCCCAACAGCTCAAGTTTGGCGGATACGATCCTGCCATCAGTTTTGGTCTTCAGTATCACAAGCTGGCTCTGCCCAATAGACAGATCTCTTGTCTTTACAAGAGATCTGTCTATTGGGCAGAGCCTTCGCCACTTTAATACAAACCGCATTAAGGACGCTATAGAGCGGAATAAGGTCTCTAAGGTAAAGATCTTATTCCGCTCTATAGCGTCCTTAATGCGGTTTGTATTAAAGTGGCGAAGGTCACTTTTAAGGACTTAGAGATCCGTATATTGAGCTGGCGATACTTGTGCGCATCGACTGAAGACTGCAGGATCATCTCGCGCCTCTCCTCCATGAGCTGTATAGTAGGATCAGAGAGTTTCTTGATTCTATTTGTACGACGGGTCTTGAAGATCTTAGACCCAACCGTATGGACAGTTTTCACGAACCCATCGTTATAATCGTCCACGGAGCTCCCTAGGCACTCGATACGATTCTGAAGTACGAGCTGAAAGCTCTCGGGGTTTTGGACTTGGATCGGTGCTGGGCGAAGCGTAGACTTCATCAGTCGAGATCTTTCCAGCTTGATATTTAAGTTCAATGTGCCTCTTACCATTCGGTGATCACTGCCCGTTTTCACCACGTTGATCACAGAGACATCACTAAATACTTGCTTCTTCGTCGACAGAATAAAGTCAATCTCATTTTTGGTGCAACAAAAAATTATCAGGGCACTGCCAGGTGCACTTTCTGTGCCACGTTTTCTAAAGAAGGAGGTCATCATAAAGAGGCCTTCCTTCTCCATAAAACTGGCTAGTAGGTGACCTCGGTGGTTCCGACGTCCAACTCCAAATTGCTCCACTCGCAGCTCATCATCGTTTCGTTTGCTCAGTTTCGCGTTGAAGTCCCCCATGACAACGGTGAAGTGAGCTTTAGAGCCATGCATGGCTCTAGAAATATCCTCATAGTGGTCTCCACTTCATCGTCGGGGTGTGACGAGGTCGGGCGTAAACCTGTACGACCTTCAGCGAATATCTTTTGGATATTCTGAGTATAAGGTACGGCTCGATCTTCACCACTTTGCTCACAAGGGACTTGTGGATGATAAACCCGACACCACCTTGGGACTGTTGGTCGCCCTCCCGGAAATAGAGCAAGTTCCCGGATTTGAGGATCCTCCCCCTCTTTTCGGACTTCAGATAACACTACCCCATCGTAACCTGTTCAATTCTTCCTCGAGTTCTTCGATCTTCTCGTCGGTCCGGAGTGTACGCGCGTTGTATGTTGCCAGGTCCAGTTTTCAGTGGTTGTGGTAGCCGGATCTCTTCCAGGAATTCTTAGCACCCCTTGCCTCACCGTAGCCTTGACCGCTAGGTATTAACCAAAAGTAAGTAGTATAAGTAGTTGGTCTAGAAGTCGCAAGCGCTATTGCTAAGCATGAGGTCTTGGGTTCGATTCCCAGATCGGGCAAAGTGTTATGGGGTTTTTCCATTTGGAATTTCTCAGTAACAACCTGGAGTCTAAATGTGTACCCGGTTGATAGCAATAGGCTTAGGTTGATAGCAATCATCTTCTATCACATGGGAATTAAACATAACTGGCGAATGTGGGTGTACTGTAGGTACGTCTCTGCCAAACCCTTCGGGAAAATATAGGCGTGACGTTATGTTACACGGACTCCATATTGGCGCACTATTAACCAACTCGTATGTGGCATGTGGTTAGCTGATTGATAATGATAGATGAATGTGGAGAAATAAATAAAACCTTTGAATGGAAGTAATGTGTCGCGTATGATTTATTGTTTTTTTGAAAAAGTTAGAATTATTAAAAAAATGATTTTTGTAATTTATGACTTATGTAACGGTCATTCAAAACAATTTCTTGAGTGAAAATCCGTTGTCATTAATAGGTGGTGGTGGTAGTGGTCTAGAAATGGGTGAATTTGCACTTATTTACACCTAGAATCTGAGAATCCGGCCCGGCTTCGCACGGGTAGCACTAAGTATCTACCCTACCTGCCCTACCTACCCTACCTGCCCTACCTACAATACCTGCCCTACCTACCCCACCTGCCCTACCTATCCTATTTACGCTACCTACCCATAATTTTATATACTATACTTACAAAATACAAATAATATTCATGCAAGCTTTTTGTGCCAAATTTCATTTCAAATTTCAGCTAGGTGCGCCCCGCGGTTTCACCTGCTTAAGTCTCGATCCCGTGGGAATATCAAGATTAAATATACTGTACGACCTATTCTCAGACCTACTGAATATACACACAATATTTCATAAGAATCGGTCAAGCCGTTTCGGAGGAGTTTTGTTACAAACACTGTGACACGAAAATTTTATATATTAGGAGAAAGATATTATAGGTATATTATTATAATAACTATTTTAGGAACTATAATGATAATAATATATTTTCTATAGAACTAACAATAATATAATTAAATCATTATTCGAAAGACACGTGGTGCTATCTGTTATCATAAAAACGTTATTGTTATTTTCCTCGGGAACAGTACTTTTTTCGAGATGAAACGTACCCTATGTCCGTTTCTGTACCCCTGACAACGTATATGCAAAATTTCAGGATGATCGGTTCAGTGGTTTAGGCGTGAAAAGGTAACAAACAAACTTACTTTCGCATTTATAATATTAGTTAGGATTTGCGTACCTTGCTGCATACTTACCTAAAGGTAAGGTAAGTTTATCCATATGTATTTACTGGATACCTACGTATCTATTCTACATAATCCAACTCAGAGCATTGAATAAGAACGAGCGTAGTCAATTTAAATGACACCATTACGTAATTCTAATTAAACAACCATTACATCACTTCAGAAGTCAGAATACATAAATCAAACGTAACTTTCATAATAAATACGTCATCTAATATGTTAAACTTACACGCAGCCATCTTAATCTCGAGGATGATGTATGAAATGTCAAAGATACTTAAATATTTATGTCAGCGGTTGAAGTAATAATTCTAAAGTTAGAAGTGAATTTCAGTAGTGATATATATTGCTCTTAAATCTTGCTAAGTTAGATTCACGCTCGGATACACTCGCAGAATGTCCTGAACTCAGCAGTGTTAAGAATGGAATCTCGCAAGTTCGTTTCGTTTTAGTAGACTTTCTAGTCTCTGTCTTTCGCCGTTGGTAATTTTCGAGAACTTTGAATTGGTATATAATAGAGCACATGATACATGGCTGAATTGATGGCGGTGAAATACTGGTACCTATACTTATACACAGATTATTATCAGTCACAATAATTTGTTAATATCGATGGTAATTCGAATAACTCCATGACCTAATGAATTTTCACGCACTAGTGATCACCATGAATATAGATTTTTGTCGGCATTTACTATGACATGAAGGAGAATAGGAATACAGATTTTAATTAAACCCCGAACTGAAACTAACAGCTTTCAAAATCGAATTTATTTATTCATCGTGTTCTCATTTTGTCGCGTCGTTTACACGCCCATATTTATTTATTTATTTATTTAGATTTACCAACGTTCATAAACACTACATAAATTACAAGAAATAACAGAAAATAAAGAACTAAGTGTAACAAACAATTATAGGTAAATACAGCATTTTCTTATTATTACCTACTAGATGAACAATCTTAAAATAAGCAGTTAAAACATTTGTATATGACGGAGAATGTACGTCTCTCTGACATTTATATAACAAAACAAAGAGAGCTACTGCCATCTCATATGTTATTAATTAAAAAAAAATAAAATAAAGAGAAAATAATAAAAAAAATAATGAAAAATTGAGCGTTTTAAAATTGCTATTACTTCCGACACAAATGATCAAGAAGTTTAGATCGGAACCGACCAAGTGAGCCCATATGTACATCTACTAGATCACTGCACTCGTTCATGAGCCTACACATTCTTGGCAGTGGAGAATTTGCTCCGTACACGGTTCTTCGGCGCGGGGGACAGAAAGGGGTGATACGACTGCGGGGATATCTAGCAGGAACCCTGTAATTAATCTTACTCAGGAATTTAGGACAGTCTATCATATTATTCAAAATTTTGTACATGAAAAGACAATCCGACAATTCTCTTCGACTAGACAAGGAAGTCATGCCAAATTTCGTCAATTTATCCGTGTAAGACGCTTTTTTCTTTACTCTACCTGAACTACCACATACCAAGTGCCACATGAACCGTTTCTGTATCCTTTCCAGTCGAAGTGAATGTGTCGCATAATGTGGCCTCCATACCACGCTGCAATAGTCCAAAGTACTCCTCACCAAGCTGTTAAACAAAACTATTTTGGGCCTGCTATTACGAAAGATTTTTCCGTTCCGAATGACGAAGCCCAACATTTTAGAGGCCTTTTTAATGGTACTTTCGAGGTGCGGGAGGAAGGTGAGCTTACGGTCAAATACTACGCCTAGATCCTTTATTCGGTCTACTGTTTCAATAATTTCATTATCAATACGGTATACACCTTCAATTAGGTGAATTTTCCTCGAGAATTTAATGTGAAAGCATTTTTTGCCATTTAAGTGCATGCCATTACGCTCACACCACGCAACCAAACTGTTGAGATCGCTTTGCAGACACATGGTATCATTAATTGAGTTTATCACTCTTCCAAGCTTCAAATCGTCTGCGTACATGAAACTTACAGAGGACTGAAAACACGTTGGCAAATCGTTATTAAACACATTAAAAAGCACCGGGCCGACATGGGAGCCCTGCGGCACACCAGATGTAATATTTCGAGCAGTTGATTTAAAGCCATTCACCACAACAAAGAAAGTTCGTTCTTCGAGGTAAGATTTTAGCCACATTAACAAGGTGCCAGTGATGCCATATGCTGATAACTTTTGCAAGAGTATCTTATGTGAAACCCGGTCGAATGCCTTACTAAAGTCCGTATATATTACATCGAATTGTCTGCCGGAATCCAAGGCCTCAGTAACAAGTTCAGTGAACGCAACCAGGTTGGTGCAAGTTGATCTTGCTTTGACAAATCCGTGTTGGCTCTCACTGAGATATTTCCTAAGGTGGTTTTGTATGTAAGGACACACTAATGACTCGAAGATTTTGGCAAAAGATGACAAAATCGAGATTGGCCTATAGTTACTCACCACAGTATCGTTTTCACATTTGTGGATGGGAACAACTTTAGCAACCTTCCACTCATGTGGAAAGATTCCTGTCTTTAAAGACTCATTGTAGATTATCAAGAGGGGTACAACTAAATATTTAGCACAAGCAGATATAAAAGCAGGTGGAACTCCGTCGGGTCCAGCGCCCTTAGCACAATCCAGTGTCTCCAGTTTTGCCAGTAGTTTATCGTGCCCTATAACAGGTGATGTTATGTTCAGGCTATACGTATCCAGGTTCTTTAGAAAATCAGAATTATTAACGTTACATTTTACACTGTCATTTTGTGTATATACTGATGAAAAATAAGAGGCAAACATCTCGCAAATGTTTGACCCTAATGAGGTTCTTTTAGTGCCATCGGTCATTGCTATTGGATATGAGCTCAGTCCCCCTCGTTTTGTCTTAACGTAAGACCAGAAAAACTTGGGGTTTTTGGTTATCTTATCCCCCAAATCCAACACATACTGGCGATAACACACGTTAGCCATGTTTGAGCAGCGCTTACTCACTAGCTTTAATTCGATTGCATCCATTGGGTTTTTATATTTCCTGCAACGCACCCTAAGCTTATGTTTTTCCTTTAACATTTTCATAAGACTGCGATCAAACCAAGGAGGAAAATGGCTACGTCTTTTGGCACTTTTGGGTACATAGCTTTCGATGGCCGATCTAATATAAAGATAAAATATGTTGAGCATTTCGTTAACATCACTCAACCCATCAAAAATTATGGTCCAGTCCAGATCCGATAGATACTTGTGAATTTGGTCATAATTGGCTTTATAAAAGTTATATTTCACGTTATTTGTGTTATAAGAAAGTTTTTCTTCACTTAAAACTGGAATGTGTATTTCTAGGGGAGGATGAAATCCGTCAATTGTGCTAAGGGCATCAGAAGCCTCATTCACATTACAGGATGGTAAGTTGGTAATTACTAGGTCGAGTATTCGTCCAGATTTATTTGTTACATAATTATGTTGGGCCAATTCATTCAAATTCATAAAATCGATTAAGATCTGACCCATAGCAGGAATCAAGCAAACACAAGAGGGCTCACTCAGCCGGTTCCAATCCACACCCCCATATAAAAGTTGGCTTTGCACTATTCGATTGGTGGGAAAGCACCATTAGTTTCGATTGAATCGATAAACCCGAAATCAGCAATTTGGGGCAATTTACATTACGAACGAGTACATTACCTTGTCCTACATACACATTACACGTGCGTCCTCCTGTAAGTTTATAGTTTATTGTATAAACGTGGTGAGGCTCAGTACTTTGTAAGTGTTGTGCATTAAGTTCCTATCCAGTTAGAAACTTTGATACTAGACTTAATAAAGTGATAAAGTTTACAGTGTTGATCGTTTCGGGGTTATTTCCTGTCGGATGTTGGAGGAAATGTAGTTTATTAAAGTTGTGTGGTCTCGCTTAGAAGGGATCGACTGATAATTTAAAGGAAGTATGTATGCAACGTAGAAATATTCGCAACAGTTAACAATTTTACGTTTTTTTGGTGCGTGGTCGAACATTCCACATTTATCAAAAATGTCTCATTAACCATGCCTTAACAGACTGGAAATAAATTTTAAGTAAAGCGCAGTATCTGAGGTCCCAAACAAATTGAAAAACAAAAGGTGCGAAGCTCTGTTTTTGACCTTAAAACACAACAAACCGTACCTATCCTTAAGCCAAAACAGATCCCAACACTCACAAAACACAGTAAACAGTTGATCATATACGTAGGCGTATGTTTTTGACGCCGTGTGACGTGTGAGGGGCATTCGGTGTCATTAGCGACGTGGCTCAGTCTCCTCTATTTACGGCCCAACCCAACCCACTACATAAAGAATAGCCCGAACAATGGCTTACGTATTTAGGAACCACTCTGATTTGTGATGGTTTTAGGAACTTTTGACCTTTATAGCACTGAAATTAAAATTGTGGATTTTATTTGGGCTTAAGTGGTCATAAAAAGTAGGACTGTAGAAGTTTAAGCACGTTACATTACTTTTATATCCTTATAATTTATAAACGACCCTCGATTGCCAGATCCCTCTTTTGCGTTCATTTAATGTCCCCTAAAGTTGATTGAAAATAAAAAAAAATAATGGTGTCACATACACATGTCGTTTTAATTTTAAACTATTATCTTCCCTTATTAGAAGCTCTGTCAAGATTGTCTTATTAATACTGTCTAAAGGAATGTTTGGTACCCAGAATGAGAAAATAAATTCATATTACATCGAGAAACAAAAGAATTCTTCATTACCCTCATCATTGTTGCTCCAATATGTATTTTCCGCCTTGGGACCGGTCCCAGTTCTCATAACCAATACAAACGATTTACTACAGACAATTTCTTCGTATTTGTACACCATTTATTTGCTTCCCATTGTTTATTTTGTTCGTTTATGATATAAAAACAATAAAGCTTGCCAGCATTCTGTTGTGATGTAGACATGTTGATATTAAACATTTTTCGCGTGCATCTGATGAATGTTCTCGGAGACAGCCTTTGCTTTACGTCGTTGACAACCAAGGCACTGATAGTATAGTCCTGTATTTTATTTAAGCAAGCGTTTTGAATTTAAATCAGAAGGTGTTGTAGGTATTTTTTTTGTTTAAGTATAGACAAAAGATGGGTGGTTTCAGTTAAATGGCAAATATGCCGTAAAAAGGAACTGTGTAGTATTAAATAAGCAATACGAGCAACAGATTCCTCGGATTTGCTAACAACATAGGCATAGCCAAGCGCGTTGGGAATATCAGTATCGCAATGACGATTCACTATTGGGTTTCCGGTACCTAGGTAGCCTGGCTCTTCGTAGAATTTGGACTCACAACACTGCTCCCACACAACTTCACCTAAACAAAGTTAGACCCAGTTTCAGTATGAAAATATATTTACAAATAGGTACAGCTGGGGCACAATTAATGTCCGGGTTTCCGCACTCATAGCTCGATGGGGAGAACCGTCACCAGCGTATAATGAAGCTGACAGACGATGCGCTTTGTTCGCTCTACCGAAACTAGTCCGGGATTTATACGTGGCTGAATGCAAAAATGGGTTCCCACGGGAAATAAAGACTAGTGCTGCATTTCACCAAAAAGTTTATAAGACACAAGGGAATTTTAATTTATTACATATATACATAACTCACTTATTTTATATCAGCGGCACTTTATGATGACGCCTGTGACAACTTACAAATAATAAAAATATAGTTTATCCATTCGATGTATCAGCCAGAGTCCAGCGCCATTATTGCAGCCTGTACAGGAATGGAGTCCTTATACCATTTATATTATACCATTGCATTTTTACCCTCACTTCTAACAGTCAATATTAAGGGTCGGATAAACGCCGTTGACCTTGACCATACAAATGTGCGTCGCGCTCACGCCGTGCTGCCGTTCGGTTTCAAAGGGAATATTTATTTTTAGTAACGGAACCATGAACATTTGAAAAGAATATATAATTATATATAATAAAATAGCCTGTTCATACAAAAAATCATGAAAATATCTTAAGTATTTTGAAAGTAATATCGTTCTTTATGATTTGGGTAGACATTACTTCCTGAATTTATTTAATAAAGTATTTTACCACTATACTTAAATATTCATATACAAAATTGACGTGTAAGCGTTCCAGTTTAACATACATTTTTTGCATAACTTACATGCATTATTAGAAGGTGTAATAACAGATTTCACGAAAATCATACATACAAAAACGTGCAAACATCACAAGCCATCATACAGTCCTGCCGGGGTCGCGGGAAGGTACTAAAGGGTTACCGAGGTCCCTGGCAACACAGGCAACGGAAGGAATACAGGTGGGTTTTAGTCAGTAAGAGTCTGACACACCCTCCCGCTCCGCCCAGAGCGGGAGAAGTTACTTGATGATTTCCCACCCAAAAAAAAAGCCATCATACAGTGCCACTGCTATATTAAAAGTTATGCTGAAAGTATACATTTTTTCATAGACCAATAATATTTTCAGTGTAGTAAAAATAAAAAGCTTCCAGAATTCACGATGCAAAGCTCTACTTAGTAGGTTCACGACAAAAGGAAGATACCATTCAAAAGGATTACCTTTGTAATAGAATTCCTTTTATTCAGTTACTGCTTCAAATAAATAACGAGTACATGGCAATGCTTTTAGCTCGGGCAATAGCGAACCGAAATTTTGCATCAAATCACAATAAATAATCAATTATCGGTTTAATAACGGATTTATTGTGTATTTACTGGGACAAAGAGATTCCATTATAATTGATTTTGTTGGTTGACAAATGACGGCTGTTGTCACTAAATGATAACTCACATTCATTTCATTTTGACTTGGTATTTGTTTTTCTGTCAACATAAAGATTTTTTTCGATGGTGGGTGTGGGTGAATTAGTAATAAAGTTTGAATGTTATAATTATGTACCTATATGTACTTTACCGCACAAGTCTCAAAAGTATGCGTTTTACTTTGTGTAAATGATTTCATCACCACTGCTCTCAAAACGGAGAAGGAAAACATCGTGAGGAAACCGGCATGTCCTAGAACCAAAAATTCGAAGATATGTGACATGTCATCCAACCCGCACTGGACCCGCGTGGTGGATTACGGTCCACTCACTCTCACAAAGAGGCGGCCTGTGTCCTAGCAGTGGAAACATCATAGGCTGATTATGTGTATGTGTAAGTACTCCTACTAGTCACAAATCAGGTTTACACAAAAGTGTGCTATTCATTAACTTCAAACCTATTTCGATAGAATAAATGCTTTTATTTTTGTAAGAAGAAAAATCTTTCAAAATAGCTTTTAATTTAATATTTTAGCTTTTAATATAAACTCGATGTCCCATTACAAAGACTAATGAGTGAGTTGTGTTTAAGCCTTACATTTACGGCGCTCATTCATACATCTATACATCGATGCTAATATTATAAAGAGGAAAGAGTTTTTGTTTGTTTGTACCAAATAAGCTCCGAAACTACTAGACCGATTTTAACCATTTTTCACTAATAGAAAGCTAAATTACCAGCAAGTAACATAGGCCGTATTTTATAAAAAAAAAATAGAGATCCCTACGAAAATTATAATAATTCCCAAGGTATCAAAGATGGGGTGCGTGCAGAAAACCTCCTCGTGTGCCTGATTGCTGCTGGTTCCCTGCGAATACGTTCGGGGAAAAGAGCAGTCGTCGGGCCGGTGCACCCTGGGCACGGCCAATAGTCTTTCCATGTTTCGGAGAGGGTATTGACTGTGGCGAATTTCTGCGTGGCGGAGAGCTTCATACTCGATCGTCAGTCGTCCACTCCCCTCTCTGCTTACAGAGGGCAGGTCAAGTGGGCGAAGAGTGGCGGTGCTTGCTGTGCACTTACCCTGCCAGCGAGCTAGCAGCGGGGAAACCGATTCTCCTGATTGGAACCGTCAATATTGTAATCCGTAAAGAGATCACAGTCATCTTTTGTGACTTGGAACGAGACGAGGATCTTGGCTTGGTCGCCCAGATCGCGAGGATGATAACCTCTATAAAAAAACTTCTAATATCACGTTTTGGTGCGCGGCAAGGATATTAATGGCTGAGGAGTAGTGTCACCTGCAACTTCGTAGTTGTAGGTGGCGCATCAGTCGATAGCGCACCCCCAGCCAGGGTACCAGTGGACCCCCTGGTTGAGTTACAAATGTACACTTTCCTAGGGACAGGGGGTGAACCTAGGTGTACTTTTTACATCCCCCACACTCGTGGGAACAGAAATGGAAAAAATCAACTCAACAAAAACTGGAAGACAAGGGGAGGAGAGTGATGCGGGGTCGGAGTCCGACGCTGCATCAGGCGGAGAGAGCTCTGGGAGCTCGCAGAAAAAAGGGGTGTTGGAGAGGAGTCGAGAGTTCAGGCGAACCTCGAAGCGGCCCAACTCGGGGTCTTCCTCCGACGAGGGAGTCGGGCGGAGGAAGAAGATGCACTCCAGCCGGCAGGGTGGAGCCCGAGGTGGTAAAGGGGTCAACAGAGGGCCCCCCACTAAGGAGGCGGGCAAGCCTGGCCAGGCTGGCTCGGCCGAGCTGACCAGCCCGGGCTGTATCTGTTAAGAGGCTCAGGTCCTCTAAAGATCAGGCCATAGCCGCGGCCACTGCCTCAATTGTGGCGGCAACGGAGGCCCTTCACGTCAGGCCTCCTTCGGACGGTATGTCCGAGATGCGGGCGGAGGTCGCCCGCTTGACAGCCGCCATGGAGCTTCTCCGAAAGGAGAACGAGAAGCTCCGAGCAGACCTGGCTGGGCTCCAAGGAGCCAGCCCCCGAATGGCGCCGCAAAGGGGGCAGCAGCAGGGACAGGGACGGCCCGTGCCTGTGGAGGACCGGGTTCTGACCCTGATGCGGCAAGAAAAGGCTTACTTGCGGAGTCGTTTCTCCACCCCGGAGGCCATCGTCCTGCACCCCCCTCTGGCCAGCGGAAACCGGCCTCGTATTCAGCCGCCGCAGGTGCCACAGCCAAACGGGGCTCGCCGGGGCAGCCAAAGGGTGCGACTAATGCGCAGGCAGCGAAGGCTCCAGCACCAGTGGCAAGAGTTCCAGCCCCGACGGCGAGGGCTCCGACCCTGGTGGCGAGGGCATCGGCCCAGGTGGGCGAAACAGCCGCCCCCGCCTCCTAAATCACTTCCGGCCGATGCCGAATGGCAAGTAGCCGGGGAGAAGAGGAAGGCGGCTAAGGTAAAGAGGGCGGCCAAAAAGAGGGAGAGGCGGCAGCGGCGCCAGGAGCGCTCCGCCACGGCTAGGCTCCGCGCCCCGAATTCCGCAGCTGTAGTGATCACACTACAGCCCGATGCGGAAAAGAAGGGCGTGTCCTACAAGACGGTCCTTGCGAAGGTGGGTGAGGTGGTGCGCCTCGAGGAGCTCGGCTCAGCAAACGGCCTCAAAACGAGGATTTCGGTGACGGGGGCCCGAATGGTGCAGGTCCCCGGTGCGACTAGCGCCCCGGCCGCTGACGCCCTGGCCGAAAGACATAGGGCGTCACTGAATGTCCAGGCCCACCAAGTGCGCTGGCATGCGCATCATGGGCCTGGACGACTCCGCGACTGAAGAAAAGGTGGTCACCGCAGTGGTTAGGACCGGGGGGTGCTCTGCCAAGCAGGTGAGGGCAGGCACCATCCGTCCTGACTCCACGGGGCTGCAAATCGTTATGGTGAGCTGCCCCATGTTGGCGGCCAGGAAAATTTCCGGGGAGGGCCAACGGCTATTGGGGGCTGGGTTTCCGCGCAGGTGATACTGCTGGAACCCAGACCTCTGAGGTGCTTCCGCTGCCAGGTGGGCAACCACGTGCAAGCGAATTGCACCTCGGAGGTGGACCGCAGCGGTCTTTGCTACCGCTGTGGTCTGCTCGGGCACAAGGCCGGCTCGTGTAATGCCACGCCGCACTGTGCCGTATGTGTGGCAGCTGGCAAGCCGGCTGAGCACCGGATGGGAGGCAAGGCCTGCGCCCCACCCGCCAAAGCCAAGGCCAGAGGCAAGCCCTCCACCACCGCCGTCACCACCGCAGCCGCCACCACTGCCACTGCCACTGCCGCCTCCACCACCGCCGTCGTTGCTGTCGCCACCGTAGCCGCTGCGGACCCTCTCAGGGGGCCGGGAAGGAGGCTCAAGAGGGGGCTGACATGAAGTGCCAATAATGGCCCCATTACGCCTCCTCCAGGCGAACATAAACCACTGCGCCACCGCTCAGGATCTGTTGCTCCAGAGCATGGCGCAGTGGTCGATTAACATCGCCGTGGTCGCTGAGCCGTACTTTGTCCCGCCCAGGGATGACTGGGTGGAGGACCTGAGTGGCTCAGTGATCCTAATTTCGTCGGCCGCCGCCGGTAATCCGTCCCTCGAAGCCGTCAAGAGAGGATGGGGCTGCGTAGCAGCACGGTTCGGGGAGATTGTCGTGGTGGGGGTCTACATCTCTCCGAACCGAACTCTTGCCGAGTTCCACAACTCCCTTGCGGAGTTGAGAGACGACGTCGTCGGGTTTGGTTCCCTCCCCGTGTTCGTCCTCGGGGACTTCAATGCCAAGAATTTGGCTTGGGGTTCCCGGTTAATGGACACACGGGGCAGGATGGTGGAGGACTGGGCTCTGGAGACAGGCCTGGTCGTCCTTAACCGGGGTTCTGTCCCCACGTGTGTGCGGATGCGGGGTGAAACAGTGGTGGACATCTCGTTCGCCAGTCCCGCTCTGTCGCCGCGTGTTGTTGACTGGCGCGTCATGGAGGGGGTGGAGACCTATTCCGATCACCGGTATATCCGGTTTGACATCTCCGCCCAGACCTCGAATGCGCCGGTCCGACGGCCCCCAAGTGGTCCGCGGTGGGCGCTGAAGCAGCTGGACCGGGAGCTCCTCTTGGAAGCCTCGATCGTGCAGGAATGGGTGTCACCACCGGACAGGCCTGCTGATTTCAACGACGAGGCGGAATGGTTCCGGGAGGCCATATCCAACATATGTGACGTGGCAATGCCCCGGGCCTCGACTTAGAAGGCTCTTAAGCGCATGCTTGGAGAGGGGCCAGTTCCCGCTTCGTTGGAAGACGGAGAAACTGGTCCTCATAAAGAAGGCAGGCTGCCTTGCGGACTCTCTGTCCGCTTATCAGACCATCGTGCTGCTCGACGAGGTGGGCAAGCTCTTTGAAAGAGTCATTGCAGACCGCCTCGTCGGCCAGCTGGTGCGGGTGGGGCCGGATTTGGCGGAGAGCCAGTTTGGTTTCCGCAAAGGGCGCTCTACGGTGGACGCCATCATGCGCGTGCGAGCCCTGACGTCGAAAAATGCTGTTGCACAGGGTGGGGTCATCTTGGTGGTGTCTCTAGATATCGCCAATGCCTTTAATACCCTGCCCTGGAGTTGCATCAGGGAGACACTCCGGTACCACCGGATGCCGACCTACCTCTGTCGTGTGGTCGAGGCCTATCTGACGGATAGGGCCGTCATCTACCCCATTCACCAGGGAGTGTGGAACTGGCAAGAGATGTCGTGTGGTGTTCCACAGGGATCGGTTCTGGGGCCGCATCTGTGGGACATCGGATACGACTGGGTGCTGCGCGCCGACCTCCCGAGCGGCGTCAGCGCGACGTGACGTCAGCGTAGCACACTACGCTGACGTCACGTTGGTCCTGGCGCAGGGGAGGTCGCACCAGGCGACGGCCGAAGTAGCGGCACGCGGGGTTGCGACAATCGTCGAAAGGATCCGGCAATTGGGACTCGGGGTGGCCCTGCGCAAGTCCGAGGCCATGTGTTTTCATGGTCCTCGGAACGCGCCACCGTTGGGGTCCCAAATAACGGTAGGAGGGGTTTCCATCGGCGTCTAGTCGACGATGAAATACCTGGGACTCATCCTCGACAGCCGGTGGAACTTCGTGAAGCATTTCCGCCGTTTGGCTCCCAAACTGGAGCGGGCAGGCACTGCATTGAAGCGGCTGCTGCCCAGTCTAGGGGGTCCAAACGCCTCCTGCCAGAGGCTCTACGCGGGGGTCGTGCGGTCCATGGCCCTCTACGGGGCTCCTATGGGCGCGCTCTCTGGCGTTGAGGCCAGCCCGCCGGTTGAACGCGGCCCAAAGGGTCATGGCCATCCGGATGGTCCGGGGATACCGCACGGTCTCCTGTGAGGCAGCGAGCCTCCTTGCAGGATTGCCGCCATGGGATCTGGAGGCAAAAGTCCTTGCGCACGTATGGGAGTGGTGCGAGGAGGCGAAACGCTGGGGCGTAACTCCGCTGCCGCAAGAAATCGCGGCACAGCGGACGGAGCTCCGGCGGGATCTCATGGCCATATGGAGAGTATGGTTGTCGTAACCCAGTGCTGGGCACGCCACGATTGCGCTAAGTCCCCTCTTTGAAAAGTGGCTAGAGAGACGTCACGGCGTCCTCACCTTCCGCCTGACGCAGGTCCTCACCGGAGACGGCAACTTCGGGAGGTTCCTGTGTCGGATAAGGCGGGAGGAAACGTTCGGGTGTCACCACTGTGTGGATCGCCCGGAGGACACGGTGGAGGTGTGCCCGGCTTAGGCAGAGCAACGCCGTGTCTCCGTAGAGGCGATCGGCGGCAGAGATCTCTCTCGTCCGGCCCTGGTTCAGGCCATGGTACGGAGTGAGAGGGCATGGGCAGCCGTCACCTCCTTCTGCGAAGCAGTAATGCTCGCGAAGGAGGAGGCGGGATGGTTTAGGGAAAGGCAAATTTCGCGCCCTCTCGCCCCTAGCTGCCGCAGGAGACGCCCTGGGCGTCGGGAATCCCGGGCGGATTTCCGGCTACCGTACGCGCGTGATTGCGGACGGTGAGCAATGGGTAGCTCACCGTCCGGTAAGGACCAGGCCCGGGTCGACGGCGCGTTGTACTTCACGCGTGCCTCAAAGAGATGTCGTCAGCACAAATGTAGGGGTCCACTAGGGCCGATGCCTGCCAGGGTCGCGGCAAGGTACTAAAGAGTCACCGAGGCCCCTGGCAACACAGGCAACAGGAAGGAATACGGGTGGCTTTTAGTAAGAGCCTGACTCACCTTCCCGCTCCCGCCCAGAGCGGGAGAAGTTATTTGATGATTTCCCATCCAAAAAAAAAAAGAAGGTACCAAAAATGTGCCTATAAAGTCACTATTTAAGGTGCGCTGCGAAAACTATTAATGATGCATAAAAATAATTTACTACATGAAACTCAAAACTCAAACTTAAAGCATTTATTTCAAATAAAATAATTACAGGCACTTTTGAATTGTCAAGGGGTCGGTCGGTCACTAAGAAAGATGAAGCTAGTTGCACATTCCAAAGCGTAATAGGTACCTATGGAGAAGAACGGGCAAGACTCCACGGACACTCTTTTAAATCAACGTATTATGGTTAAAAAATATTGATCACATCATTAATTTTGAAATTATACATTTGAGAACGATGCAAAACGTAAAAGCGTCCGTAATAAAAAGATTAACAAAAAAAAAACAATTCAAAAATTAAAATAAGCCGTGGCAGCTAAGAGATGACCAGTCTCTACTGACGGCGCCCGTTCACGAACATGATGCATCGATTAGCACCATTCAGCTCAACCATTTTGAAGGGAGCTAAATGATCCAACACACGCGCCACCATCTGCGAGATATTAGAGTGAGCACGACATACTCCCAGCCGGCCAGGGCACATTCAAGTCAATGAAAGTCGTATCCAGTAAATGGCAGCTTTATAGTACATAGTACTCACATAACAATGTGCTGTGCAACTATACAATGCTAAGTGATTGATTTTTATAGTATCTACTCATCATTACCGACAAAAAAGACTGCGGGGTATAAATCTAACTATTATCACAATAACCCTTTTTGTTCAATTTAGGCATTCAAAACACGGGTTTAATAGAAAAATGATGCGCGATGATATCTGGAACAACGCAACGTCTTCCTGCTACTGAGATTTTTTAACTGGAACACCAATTATTTGACTAACGTATTTTTATAGTATGCCAGGTACTATGTACCTTTAACATTAAGCTACACGAGTGGAGCTTTGGCACAGTTAATTTTCGCATATTTAAGTCTATATTGACACTAGAGTGTCTACTGTATACGGCTATAAAGGACATCCTATTCTCCGGATACATTCCTGAACTGTTATTTTTAATTTGGTAGACCAAAATGACAAACGCGATTGACCTTTTTTTTAAAATAACGCAATGAATAATTAATATTACAGAGACAACAATGAGGGTCTCCTGCAGAGAATGATTCAGTGGTCCTGGGTGAAAGTCACTCGGTAACTAGGTTATTTTTTATAACGTAGTTACCGAGTGACTTCAAATGTCAATTTAGTCTAGCAAATTAAAAATCTACTACGTAAGTTTACTAGTTCTAGAAAATGTTATTGGTGGTCGATAATATGAAGCACTTTCCATAGTAAAGTTGTCGCTCACGGCATTATTCACCAGTTGGTGCCAGTGAACCACCACACACAGAACGTTTCACAGGTCACACTGCTGCACTGGCGGCTAATTTATTTGCCGAACTCGTTCCTTTGACGAATTTGTTCCTCTTTGGATTTAAAGGAACTTTATAAATTGCTCCTCTTCCATACTCCTAATTCCTATATTTTCCAAAAGATAAGGATGGCTGAATATTTCCTTGATCTCCCTTAAGCATTGTGACGAGGGTAAAACATTGTCGGCGAATATAATTTCGTAAGCCGTGTAATCGAATTTTAATCTCATTAGCACGATAATGGAAACTGTAGAAGTTCCCTTTATGAACACATTTTTATTACGCCATTTAGATGACCCGATCTTTTTGCCAGTTGTAATAAAATATGCAAGTAAGTAAGTAGCACACATTATACTGCACTATTAAAGTAGGGCAATGAGAGTAAAACTGTCTTCATTTCTCTCGCAAAATGGTCACACTTTAGCAAAAAATATATATTTGTTCAAAGAAAGGAAATGGTTGCATTGCATTCGGAGCGAGTAGAGAGGACAAATTTTTCCGACTTGACGCTCTCTGACTGGCTGTACCTACAGCGAACGATACTCGTAATAAATATTTGTCGTAGCGTTTCGATGTTTCATAAATCAACGCTTTAAGTTGCAGTTTTTTTTTTACTTTTTCTATAACCAACATTTGTGAAAGTTAATATACGAGTTCGGTTAAGGAACATAATAAAAACTACGCGGTGGTTGGATTTTTTTACTTATTTCTAATTTTAATAAGTATTAAAGAAACTTTAGAAACTTTAGCTTTTATGTATTTTGTATGTATGTTCAATTTATAAAAGAAGCACCTTTTATCAGTTTACTCGAGGTAACGACCCATCAATCCCTAAATATTTAATATTAGTATTAGTTTAATATTAATAAACCACTTATACAACTTTGCACATTGAAACTCCGACGACAAGCTGTATAAATTCAAATTTAACTTATGCTGGCACACACAAAATTGTTTTTAGAATTTTGTAAAACATTTTTGTTTATCTGTTCTGTACGAGCACAGCCAGCTGTGGCCCGGAGACGACGCGGCGGCGGTGGCCGGACGGACCGTGTTTACATGGAGAAATGGCTGAATTTGAACTGCAAACACATTACACCACGGGTCTGCGGAACGACTCACATTCTCTATCTCCCCTTAACTGAAAGTGGGTTTTTCAAACTTTCCTCTACCTATGAGTTTTTATGAACGCAAACGCTTTAAAATAGACATACCACAACCCATTCAGACTTCAAAAGCGGAAATCTGGGCAATAAAAATAAATGCACTATGAAAGTTGTCGTATTTGGAATAAGCTGGTCGACGCTTTGCTGGTACATACCCGCGTTTATGTGTATGTAGTAGGTATGCACCTAAGCACTTACAGTAGGTACACGGGCTACGTCTTGTATCAAAGGCTTCGTAAAACTGGATTCCCATAAAAGTTTGAATGCTTACGCAAAAGTTAGCTTTTGTGTTTGTTGTTTGATCTTTAAAAATACCCACTTTGTTACCTAATTTTGGCTCTAGGGCCAGAATAGCGAGGCTAAAGCAGCCTGCGATTGAGAGATTGCGTGGACCTGAGGCTACTCAGGTCCACGCAATCTCTGTGGTTCTTTCCTTAAAATACCATCTCAGACACCAATCTACATGGTCCTCAAATGGTCTTACCAAGATTATTTCCAGATTTATATACACATTGACTTTGATGATTTATTTATATACAATGACATGAATATTTACTTGTAAAGTATTTATTATTTTAATTATTGTGAATGTGAAGACTATGTGGGTCATTGATTGTTTTCTCAGTTAGTTTTAATCAATCTGGCAGTTTAAGTTATTTATGCGGCCTAACCAAATGTCTTTTCTTCGGTATTGTTCGTCGCATCATTGAGCTCCTAAAGTTCCGAGTTGAGCTGCACGACGACGACAAATGCGTGCACTGACTGGTTAGGTCCACCCAGTCTCTGTGTGTTTCTTTCCTCAAAATACCATTTCAGACACCGATCTACATGGCCTTCACATGATCTGACCAAGATTGTATCTGGACTTTAAAAGAGACCGTGACCTCTGAGTTTGTTTCGGCCTTTCTTCTCACAGTAGTCAGGTAGGAAACGCCGACCTCATCTAGTTTTTAAAATATGATTGACGTACCTATAAAAGTGTTTGTACTTACCCTACCTAGACCTACTTACAGAAATAAAAATCATATTTACGACGTATTGACCCGAAAACTGCGGACGTCTAAAACATAATCGACTTTGGTATATCGAAACAGGAAATTGAATGGATAAGTAAACAAGCTATAACCTACCACTATCCTCCGTTATTTTATGACATTGGTAGCAGTTGATTCTGACGCATAAGTCGGTGTTTGTGCCAATATTTGTGGGAGTCGAGGGCGCAAACACCGGCCCTGCCCGGGTAAACACGCCTTACTACCAGTAGCTTATTGGAACGTGTCACGCCCCTTATGACTACAATCTATTACGCCCAGTTATTACTGGCTTTAATTTTGCTATCGAATTTTCGGTAATTATAATCCAATTATTGATTCGGAATTCTCAATCCGGTAAACATGACGCTTGACTACACACGTCTGATAATGGAGAGTCAATTAAGCGACGTGCTTCAAGTACTTCGTAGTTGATGCTGCGAGGCTTATGTCGAGTGGAATTCCTAATTTGATTATCTAGTGTAGTGGAAGTTCGTTAAGAAGAAGCCACTCAAATTATAATTATCAAAAAAGTCTATTTTCGAGCTGTTTGGGATCGCAACCCTTGGGTCGTGGGATCCGAGTGCTCATCGCCTCTCAGATATTTCTAAGCGTTTGGTTGATACTTCCCGTGACCCAAAGGCCTTTGGTGGTTTTATACTTTGCCCAAGAGCAGGACTAAATAAAAAATGCTGGACTCTTAACCCTTAATAGGGCAAGATGAACATTATTCCCACATGAATTCCTTGTTGTAAACGGTCAAATGTGTAACTGTTCCCACAAAATGTCACTGTATTTTTTTTTTATTGTTTGACCTACGGTATGGGCCAAAAGACTCGTTTTCGAACGAACGAAGGAATTATCCCCAATCCCCAATCTGAAAAACTGAAAATATTTGGGTTTTCAGTTTTTCAGGAAAATATGTGGGAATAATTCCTTCGTTGGGATGTACTGATTTACAATCCTACAACACTATACACCCATAATGCCAAATTGTCTGCGTTTTTATTTCAAACACTCTCAGTTTGCCCTAGATCGTAGGGAAAATGTCCAAATTAGATTCCTAGCTAGTAATTATCCTACCATCAAATTGGTGTTCAAACTAAAACGAGGTTCTTATTTTAAAACATGTTGAAATACAAGCTGGTAAGGTGCATTATCAGCCTATAATGTTCCCACTGCTGGGACGCAGGCCTCCTCTCTGTGAGAGGGAGTGGGCCGTAATCCACCACGCGGGCGGCTTGGTAGATGTCACATGTCTTCGAATTTTTGGTTCTAGGACATGCCAGTTTCCTCACGATTTTTTCCTTCACCCTTTTGAGAGCAGTGGTGATGAAATAATTTACACAAAGTAAAGCGCATGACGGGGTTCGAACCTACGACATATAACTCGTAAATCGCGGACGTTACCACTGAGCCACCACTGCTCTCACCTAACAAGCTGGTAAGGTATGAAATAATAATAATAAATCTTTATTTCAGACATAAACACATACATGAACAGTTTATATGTCGTTTAGTGATGGGTAAGTTACAGAAAGTACTTATAGTCTATATTAGTATTGTTAGTAAGGACACAAACACAGTTAAATTGCCTAAGCCCGCCCTCGAGGCTCAGTGTGGTAGCACCATAGGTACATCTACTAATAAAAAAATACAATAACGATACAAAAGCTTAAAAAAAAACATAAATAATACATAAATACATAAGCTTATGTTAGTAAGTTGACATAAGCCATGGTAACAATCAAAATAATGCCGTACCCCGTCAAAATTAAATCCTGATGATGATCCAAGCAGGTAAACATGTTACCGGTTTACCGATAACGCGGTTCATATATACATAAGTTGTCAGTTACACAACATGCTGGGAGCACTTGATACCCGATAACAAACTTAATTCACTCCAGCATCATGGAGTTGAAATAATAACATTATAGACCGTTCATACAGGGTTGGCTTATAGTTACAGGTTATTTTATTTAGAAAGAAGAAAGAAAGAAATAATTACGTGTATTTGGACGCAGTTCTTGAAACACAACATAAATATAACAAAATTCATAACTGCGTTTACTTTACGACTAAATTACGTGTGATTAATTTTTTTTTATATATTATTAATTAATCCGAACTTCTAAAAATAGTACACTTACATGAAAATAAATGGCTTAGTTGCCTTAATATGTGGTACAAATTCTATAATAATACAAAAAAAAGTAAGCGTTACGAAACCTGCCGTTCACCTTTCGTATTAAAACTATGAAAACACTTATTATTAGAAGCCGGTATTTCGCAGCACGTTTCATTATAATTTATGCTGAAGTTTAAGAAATAAATCATTTTATTATAGGTACCATCTGAACAATCTTATAAACGTTCTCTTTTCATTGTTCATTTTGCTTCGGACTAAGTCGTATCGTTCTTAGTTATTTTCTTCTAGCTACAAACCTTTATGTTGCTTAAGTACCTATGTACTCTGCTTACTTCTTTTTCTCGTACCGATCTCTTGGACCAAAGTGTACCTACATATTTATCTCTACCAAGATTTGAACACAAAATTATTAAGGGCACATCTGCTTCTCGGTAAACATAGCCAACTTGATTGAATCCCTACAGCCTAAATATTCAAATTCGGAACTCCAAGGCCACTTTGATGTCTTAGCCTCCGTCAGTAATGCATGAATGCCTTAGGGACTCGGAGACTTAGTGAGCAGTTTGGTACTTCTTGATTCATACGTGATATACTCGTAGATAGTGCTATACAATAATATTCATGTTCACGGTAGAGAGGGCATCGGGTGGCGTTAACGTGGCGTGACGGAGTGGCGCGGGCTAAGTGCTCCGCTAAATTGCTCGCAACGACTAAACACGCTCCTGGAGCTGTCGGAGTTATAGTTGGGCCATTAAAATAACCACACCACCCTTCATTCCTTAATTAATTACTGTCTAAATGTGTATTTACTACAGCACACTTAACGTTATCGAAAAAAACATTAACAACTCACAACCCGTCGCGGCTACAAAGCTTTCCTCGCTCTCCCCATTATCGTGTTAATACTTTATAGGGGTTAACACTGATATAAAAGCAATTCCCGTATTAAGGGAGGGACAAGTTAATAAAATAATCATTGTTGTAATTCCGACGTAAGCCCGCTCGTTCCGGAGCCCGGCCGTCAGTCAGCCTAAAAGGTATGTGAATTAATTCATATACAGCCTACCAGTTACGTACCACATAAAACCGAATTCGAAAACATAGTTAAGTTTATATTGTGGCTAGGAACGTGTACCCTTACCCGATGGAGCATTAACGCATGTATTATGTTTGTCAGAAATATCCATTAAAAAGGTAATAGGTACAGAAGCTGAACTTCTATAACATCAACTTAGTATTCTGACATGTATATGTACGAAGAATAGAATAGAATACAGTTATGTACTTACATCATACAAAATACAAATATAAATGTAGAAATTAATTAATATATAGTGTGATACAATATCGCTAGAAGCGATCTTTTAAAGACAACCATAGAATGGATTAGGGGGGAAAGAAGAGACAATACTGCAGGTAGTCTGTGGTGTACCATTTACATACAATAAATACATACATATATATAAAATATTACAATTATCTATATAATATATTCAATAATAATCATGAAACAAAAGCAAAGAACATAGAAAATAAAAAATATGTTTAAGGGTAGAGATAGTATTTTTACTCATAGAGTCATCTTATCATAGGTGAGTCGCGAGCTAAGTTGACAAGATTATTATCTTGTAGGTAGTTACTCATGTTGTGATCAAAATTAATTATCTTCTTCATCCAATCAAGTGTAAAGTAGTGGGCGCACTACAGCAGACGCTTTCACAGCGACAGGTGAGCCGTGAAGCAAACGTTCTCAAACTAAAGCCGAGATAAATTGTCGTCATTACTCAGCTTAAGAAAATGTCAACTTGCCTTACCTCCTTTCAGCTTTTCAAAGTTAAAATCATCCAATTTAGGTCATTCGAGGGTTAGTGAAATTCAAAACTGGCAGTTGTGGAAAACAATTTATTTTTTCATTCTTCTGTATGTGTCAGATGAAGTGCGTCTATCGTGTGAAAAGAGATGCAGTAGCAAGTTTTTATTGAAGTTCACTGCAACCGTAACGAGATCGGTTCATATAGCGAGTGTTTATGTTAGCTTGCCTAACTGCATTCTGCTGCACACCTCTAGTCTAGTCTCTATGTCTGATTTACCATTCAATGTACCAGTCTCCCGACTTTGGTGATGGTAAATAGGATTTAGAGAGGAGTGCGTCTGTAACTCGTGTTCAGTTTTCCTCTATATTGATACTTCCCTCTTGTTTGCTGTTTGAATGTTTTCTTTCTTAACCAGTTATGTCGCTGTAATATAGTTTTAGTGTACTTTAAATCCGTTTATTTTTACTTTAATATCGTGCAGCGTTGTTTGTACTAACTGCAACTCTGTGGGTTCTCATGTGAACTAACTGGACGACAGTTCTTGGAACTTGCCAGTTGCCGTATGACCCGCTTTGTAACTAGTGATAGGTAGGTCAGCGTTATTGCCAAAGTTTTCCGTAACATATTATAGCTACATATTCAAAATATACTTTATCATATTACTATTTATTATTATTTATTTTATATTTATTTCATATTTTAAATCCGTGGAATTTTGTAAATGGCCTTAAATTTCATATTGTATAAGAACGCTGTAAGTTTCCCGAATATAATAAAATAAAACAAAAGTTAAAAGTGATATATTACACTATACACACGTAGGGTTGTTAATATTTCTCATTGAACATTAAACAACAAATAACACTGTAACAACAACAAAGAAACTCGTCGAAAGATGATTGATGAACATTTTCAACTTATAAAGCTTTTTTATCTATTAAAGTTTGCGTTAGTTTGACAGTTGCTTGACGCAAAAAGTGATTAGGACACTTTAATTTATTCCACGCTCCGTGGGGTATCACTTTAGAACAAAATAATATTACGAATTAGCTGCGGCCCGCGGCTTCGCCCGCGTTGATTTTTATCAAATAAAAGTAAGCCTACGATTTTTTAATTAGACTCTGTGGATCTGTCACGTCACTGACTTTCACTTTTCACAGCTCATATTTATTTAAATTTACATATTTTACGAGGCTCTAGATTTCCAAATTTGATCGTTTTGTTGTTAATCAAGGCCAAATTGCTGTGCCAAAGTGTAGGCAGCTCTCAATTTCGAACAAATAATAACATATATTTTTGTTTCAGACGTTGCGGTCCTCCTTGGCAACGTTATGTCGTGTCGTCCTGACGTCCGACGTCAACGCCTCTGAAAGACTTTATAATAGTTATATTTTAGTGATAATTTCTATTTTGTGTTTAGTTGAGTGTTTTTCTTCATTCAAGTGTTGTTTTCTGGTAAGTGGATGCATACCGCAACCCAATCCGGTGATGGCACGTTAAATGAAAATTACATTTGTTTACATTGCGATACATCTTTCAATCAAAAAGGGGCCTTAATATTCATATTTCAAAAAAACATCGTCTTTGTATTAGCCAGAATGCCTCTGCTCTAAATTTAGACCCAGTTTGTTTACCCCTGTTTCCGACAGTCCAAATTCTACCCCATTCCATTTGTACCTTAGCTACCTAAAAAATAATGTGCCTATTGTCAAACGAGTCCCGCGCGGCGCCAGGATCTCCGTCGCAAACCACCTTTCAGGCCTGATTAAAAAATGTGTGGAGGGCAACCAAATTGTAGACTGGCATAATCTCTTCCTTTTTTCCTTCACTACTTTGCACGTCAAAAAAGATGAGGCTATTTCTTTAACCCAAATAATCAAAAATAACTGTTTGACAAATACATCTTCACCTTTTGATTTTTCCAGGAGGGGAGCATTATCTAGAATTAAATTAATTGAAGGCAAAATTGCCGACGGGGATCTCAAAGGCACCGCACTTCTTCTTTTTACTAACGACGTGTTGTCGCCTGATACTCCTGATACCCTTTGGCTTTGCATTCGAAACATCCCCTGGCTCCCGCGATCTCGTACTTTTTCGACTCTCCTACAGCAGACCAGGTCTGCCTCGAAATTGAAGGCAAAGAAGTTATTGATGCAATAATTTCTTTTAAAACCGGTTTAGCGGCCGGCCTAGACGAAATCTCACCCCAACATTTAAAAGATTTAACTTCTTCTTCTGTGGGTGATGCAGGTGAGCAGCTTATTTACTCTATTACAAAATTAATAAATTTTATGTTTTCAGACAAAATTAACGCTGATATTGCCTCACTTTTATTTGATGCTAATTTGATCGCCCTAACTAAAAAGGACGGAGGGGTGAGACCTGGTGGGGTCAAATTTAAGACGTTTAGCATCCAAAATTGCGGTGACACATATCAAATCTAAATTACAGTCTGTTTTCGAACCTATACAATTAGGATTTGGCACGAAAGGTGGATGTCAGGCAGCCGTCCATGCCTTAAGAACCTACCTTTCGTATGATGATTGCGAAATTGCAGTCAAAAATGCTTTCAATTCAGTAAACAGGGATGCCATGCTGACAGAAGTTAAGAACAAAATTCTGGAACTATATCAATACCTGCTTACCTCCTACGCAGACCCTTCAAAATTAGTTCCCATGCACTTTCTTCGGAGGTCGGCTGTTAGCAGGGCGATCCCCTCGGGCCAGCAATTTATAGCTTGGCTATAAATCCGATTATTCAAAATTTAAAAACGAAATTTAACATTTGGTATTTGGATGACGGAACCCTGGGAGGCGATGTGGACACTGTGTTATCTGATATTAAAACAAATTTCGAAAATATTGGTTTTCGAAAGAATTATATTTGAGCAAATGTGAACTCTTTATTCAAAAAACTTACGGTTTGGATAATTTAAAATCCAAATTAAATTTTCTGGCACCCAATATAAAAATAGTAGACAGAAAGTCACTTTGCCGCAACTTTGAAGAATCTTTTCCTGATTTTATTACTAACACTATTTCTAAATTCCAAAGTCACGCAAATTGTTTACTCGAAATCAGTCCTCATTATGCTCTTGTAATTATAAAGTTTTGCCTTTTTGCCCTAAATTTACTTATGTGCTTCGCTGTAGCCCTTTTTGGAAACCGCCAAATTTGCTTTCACCAATAGACGATTTAGTCAAAACTAGTTTAGAAATGGTTTTAAATATTCAGCTCAATGGACCATCTTGGTTACAAGCATCCCTCCCTATTCGGTTTGGCGGCTTAGGAATCCGCAAAATTTCGAGTGTGGCTTCCCCAGTCTTTTTGTCGTCCACCCACCATACACGTCACGTCTCATAGGTAATGTACTAAGGGCTTTGCCCACAAACTATGAGACTGCGGACTTGGAAGATGCCAAGAATGCTTTTCAAATTGCTTTTCCGGCTAAAGAATTTTCAGACAACCCAAAATCTCAAAGGAGCTGGGACGATATTTATTGCGATTTAACATACAAATCGATTCTGAGCCACAGTTCAGGTCCGGATCGCGCAAGACTTGGCGGTCGGAGCCAGAGAGGCCAGTCATTAGCTACATGCCCATCCTTCTCCATATACCGGTACCTTCCTGGATCTGACCTCGCTTCGTCTGGCGACTGGTCTGCGGCTTGGGGTCACGGTATGCACTCCACACATATGCCCTTGTGGCACGGACGTGGACCGACTGGGTCACCGCGGACTTTGTTGTCAAAAAAGTGCAGGCCACTTTTCAAGACATGCGACACTTAAAGACATAATCCGCAGGTCTCTTGCCAGCATCAATGTGCCTGCTCTTCTTGAGCCGACTGGCATTGTCAGAAATGATGGCAAAAGATCTGATGGTGTGTCTTTGGTCCCGTGGAGTTTGGGACGGATGCTTGTGTGGGACGCTACCTATGTAGACACACTGGCACCGTCCCACCTCCAATGGACTACTTCTAAAGCGGGTGCAGCGGCAGAAAATGCCGAAAATCTGAAAGTTATTAAATATGGAGGCCTTGGCAGAGAGTACAACTTTGTGCCCTTTGGCGTCGAGACCCTTGGTCCGTGGGGTCCCAGTGCGCATAAGTTATTTGCGGAAATCGCGAAACGTCTAGTTGATGTAACTGGTGACCGAAAAGCTGGCGGCTTTCTCGCGCAAAGCATCAGCATTGCAATTCAGCGAGGAAATGCCACCAGCATCCTCGGTACAATGCTTCGAGGACCTTTTTTAGGCTTAACTTAGTTTTAATTTAATTTAGTTAATGTTAATAATCATCTTGTAATTTGGTTATGTAAATAAATATTTTTAGCCAACGTTGCTCCTTATAACATCAGCTATCTGCTAGTGAAAGTCCCGCCGCTTCGGAAATTGGCTCGAACAAACAGACAGAAAGACAGACAAAAAATGTAAAAATTGATTTTTTGTACGTTCGTAAGTACCATATACTTTCATATGCATTTAGTATGTAAAAGCTGTTATTTTGACATTAAAAACAGATACTTCAATTTTATTTATTTCTACAAATAGTACACAGTTTATATTTCGTTTGGGAACCCTGCTCCCTAATTGCTACATCTCTAAATAGGTTACATTGAGCAAAAACGTTTGACGTCACTATTTCGGGATAGTTTTACACTGACCCAACGATGCTTGAAAGGAGTTTATGGAGAGGTCAGACTGGGCTTTAATATGTAGAAGATATAAATTAGAAGAGCTACGAGTACCTACCTATTTATAACTACTAGTTGTGAAAAGTGGTCTCGATCCACCAACGGCGTAAGATTTTTCTCAGAATATGCATTTTCACGATACGAAGCGGAATACATGGATGTACCTACTGTTTTGTGCAAAGACGCTACATTGCTTTTTATTCACCCGCTTCCAGCTGCTTTCTACACATTTTTCACATTTTAAAACACCAACATTTTCTAGTGTTAAAAAAGGAAAATTAAGCTAGTTCTATTCCAATTAGCAATATAACAAGCGGAGTGGTTTCAAGTAAGAATTTTTTTTGCTTGTTTCCAAAGAAAACAAAGGGGAGAGTAGTATTTTGAACGTGAATTTTCCACTCGGCCACCGCCACGCCGATGGTAGAGTTTAATAGATTTTCATACACATATTATTTAAGCAGTTTCAGTGCTTATAACTTTTATTTAAATAGCTTGCATAATATTTAGAGTGCTCAAATATCTGCCATGTATGTGGGTTATTCATATTTAAGTTTGTTTCATTATTTTTATAAAACTGACATTTCTTTTCCTATATTGACTTATTGATGTAGGTAATAATGTACACAATAAAGTGCTTTCCTACGAACAACGAACTGTAAAGCAAAGGGAATTATTATTTAAGCAAATTGACTACCAACTTAAAATGTCCGTATATGCAAATCACAGCTGTCATTCTTTAACAGATGTATGAAATGGTTGTTACACGGCAAATTGACGTCATGTGTCGATTTGCTTAACAATTAATTTTCCTGATTGTTCATTAAAAGGCAATACTGATGATAGGTATACAGGGATACAGTCCGTGACCTAATTAAAGTCATTTGCTAACATCATTCAACTAATTTTTTAATATGTAGTACTAGCTTTTTTTTTATTTTTGAGTGGGAAATTATCAAATAACTTCTCCCGCTTTGGGCGGAGCGGGAGGCTGTGTCAGACTCTTACTGACTAAAACCCACCCGTGTTCCTTCCGTTGTCTGTGTTGCCAGGGGCCTCGGTATCCCTTCCGGCCTTTCCCACGACCCCGGCAGGCATCGGCCCTAGTGGACCGACACTTGTGCTGACGACACCTCTTTGAGGAGCGCGTGGAACACAACGCACCGTCGACCCGGGCCTGGTCCTTATCGGACTGCGAGCTACCCACCTCACGGCGGCTCACCGTCCGCAAGCCCGCGCCTACGGTGGCCGGAAATCCACCCGGTATTCCCGTCGCCCAGGGCGTCTCCTGCGGCGGCTAAGGGCGAGAGTGCGCGAGATTGCCTTTCCCTCAACCTTCCCGCCGCCTCCTTTACGAGCATTACTCCTTCGCAGAAGGAGGTGACGGCTGCCCATGCCCTCTCGCTCCGTACCACGGCCTGAACCAGGGCCAGACGCGAGAGATCTAAGGAGGACACGGCGGTGCTCTGCCCGAGCTGGGCAGAACTCCACTGTGTCCTTCGGGCGATCCACACAGTGGTGACACCCGGGCGATGTAGTACTAGCTTATGCCCGCGACTTCAGCCCCGGACCCACCGCATCGCGTCGCATCGCCCGCCCGTGCTTTTACTTAATTTTCACTTAGCATTATTTCTGACTTTTTTTTCTTTTTGCTCGGCTCTTCAAGAATTGCTTTTTGAATGGAATGGCTATGAAATGAAAAAATATTTTTCCAAATCCAACTGTTAGTTCCAGAGATTAGTGCGTTAACATACAAATAAACTCTTCCGCTTATATTAGTATAGGAAAAAAAAATATCTTCTTTAAACTCGCGGTGGACATAATGCAATTCTGCTAATACTCCATAGCAAAAAGCGTGATAATATTTAGCCTAATCGATGACCAGACCTTTAAGGAGTATTTGTGCAACGTTTGAACAGCAAGCAGCAGCAGTTTCTATTCAGTCGTACGAATCTGGAACATGCATACATCCGGAAGAGAATCGGAATTACCGACATAGCCTGCAGAGTCAGCAAGCTGAAGTGGCAGTGGACTGGCCATGTGTGTCGAAGGACCGATGGCCGGTGGAGCAGACGAGTCCTGGAGTGGAGACCGCGTATCGGCAAGCGAAGTGTGGGACGCCCCCCAGCTAGATGGACCGACGACCTTAAAAAGGTGGCTGGGACAGACTGGATGCGACTGGCGGAGGACAGGGCATTGTGGCGCAGCCTGCGAGAGGCCTATGTCCAGCAGTGGACTGTTATAGGCTGAGTTGATTGTTGATTGACACATCCAGATAAACAGACAATCAATCTGCCCTGCCTTTTCTCAACTAAGTTGGGGTCGACTTCCAGTCTAATCGGAAGCAGTTGAATACCAGTGTTTTATATGGAGCGTCTGCCTATTTGACCTCCACAACCCAGATACTGGGTAATACGATACCCTTGGTAAGACTGGTTGTCAGACTTTCGGGCTCCTGACTACCGGTAACGACCGTCAAAGATGTACAAATAACAGCCGGGACTGACGACTGCTTGACGTGCTTTCTGAGGCACGAAGGAGTCTCGATTTGTTATGGATGGTCACTCATCGACGAACCGACCGTGGTAAGCGTAGCTTAACCTTCGATCATCCTGTGCGACTGTTTTTATTTAGCCACGAGCTCCTCCAATCCGGAACGTACATCCGGTTAAACAGACAAACGGACAAAAATCTAAAAACTATATTTTCGGCAACAGAATCGTTCCCACACCTAGTAGCAATGACTTTTTTCCAAAAATATTCAATCTACAGTTTTGGCTTCGTTACTATTTTATTATATGTTTAAATAATTAATCAAAATAATTGCTACGCCAAATAATTGATGCTGCAGGGAGTAAATTTTTGGTTTTCATTAAGGCGCAGATATATGATTTTAGTGGCTTTTAAATCTGTTATTACGCCTTCATATAATGAAAGTTATGCAAAAAATGTATGTTAAACTAGAACGCATACAAGTAAAATATATATCTGCATATTTAA
This sequence comes from Atethmia centrago, assembly GCA_905333075.3. Classification (NCBI taxonomy): domain Eukaryota; kingdom Metazoa; phylum Arthropoda; class Insecta; order Lepidoptera; family Noctuidae; genus Atethmia; species Atethmia centrago. Next base: position 9,383,283 of record HG995375.1, read on the forward strand.
ATATTGTAGTAAAATACGTTACGTAAAAAATTCCGGAAGACTATCCAAAGCATAAAAAAACGATATTACTTTCAAACTACTTAAGAAGTTGTCATATCATTCATATTTTCGTTACCAAAACTAAATATTCCCTATCAAACCGAACGGCCGCGGCGGCCAGTTGTGAGCGCGACACGCATCTGTATGGCCAAGGTCATCGGCGATTTCCAGACCCTTAACAGGAGCTTGGGGCACTTTGGTCACATTTGTGCAAACTGTTAGGCGATAAAATTTGCATGCCATTACATAAATTTATGCGCACCGCCGTATCTCGGTCGGCAATAAATGTTATCATTACAACTACATGACCACTGATGTTTTCATATTTTATTCAACAATAATAAATATGACGGCACTACAGCAGGTAACTGTAGACACGATCTCATTTTTTAAATAAAGAAGACCCTCTGATAATTATAATTTACTCTTATTCTTAATAGATAATTAAGATAAAAGAGAGATAAAGAGCGAGTTGCTTGCTGCAAATTAAGTTAGTGTCCTAATTTTAAAAGTACCCTTTTTACGGCTTGCAAAAGTTGAGAAAAGATATACATTAGAATCCGGGGATTCATCAATCTTAAAAGTTGTAATCGCTGTGTCTCCGAGTGGAGGAAGAAAGTTTTTCGTGCGAACTGCTGTCGGGTCGCAGGACACATAAACTGAATATTTAAATAAAGCTGCCCCACCTTCAGGCAATTTTTTTAATGAGCAGGTTACGTAAAATTTAAAACTACCCTCATTTCCTCTTAATATATTTTTGAGTTTATTTTCTTTTACATTGTTTGAAGTGGAATAAACAATAGGTGGTGGTTTTGTAACGCGTTACTTGAAATTTTTTTAATGAAGCTACCGTGGTATTATGTGTAAAGATAGATTATACTGGAACATGACTTCTCTGGATTTTCCCTCTACCAAATAATTATTTTAATCAAATAATTTGTCAAATTTCAGCCATTCAACCGAATTTGAAATAACGAAAGGCGGACAGATCATTCGTTCGTTCGGCTAGCAAACGTTCAAAATGCCAACAATTGGAGAGCTCACGGCGATAAATAATTACCAAAGAGTTCAAAGACCAGGGCGTTATCTGACGGACAGACAGACAGAGAGATAGTAGGTACTTGACGAGGGTCCTTGGAGTCGGATCTAAATAGGCTAATTTTGGTCCACTTTTGGTATTATTTGATTAGATAATACGTAAAAAAAATCGCATTTTTTTTTTAACAATAATGCTGATTTGTCATTATTACCAAGAACGTCCACACTCCCATTTCCAGTCCATGCAATGCATGGAACTATGAAAGGAAAGTAAAACATTTCGAATATTAAACACTTTGTCCTTTACGTACGAAGAATATTCAACCAGTGTTTGATAGCATTCATAGACTGTTTATACATTTGGCAGCGTTTTGTTATTTAAGAGGTTCGTCACATCTTTGGCACAAAGGTACAAATAAGAGGGTATTGTCGTCAAAATAATCGAAGTTGAATAAATTACAAAGGGCCCGGAGCAAAGGAAATGGATTTATTTATGAACGCCGTCATTCATGGCGCCGCTGGTTTTAATAAATAGAGATTATTAGGTGTTTTTTCTCTTGTAATATCTTTTCAAATGCGTCTTTCATTGGATAAAGCTTTGTTGTCGTCTTAATACTTTAATAATTTTCAGGGTTTTGCAAAAGAAAATTATTTGCGGGGAACATGAAGCGCTCTAATAGAAATATTTTCTCGATTAAACAGGCACATTCATTGAAAAGTTTAACAATACCTTTTAACTAAATAAACAAAATGAGAGACTAAACATTTCAATGGCGTGTCAAGTTACTTCGACAACGTCTGAAACAAAACATTTCATTTATTTAATCAGTTATTTATAATTGAACACAATGAATGAAATGTTTCCAATAAGTACTCCTTGACTCGACCATGGAACGCCTTTATAATAATATTACCTCTGAAAAACGGTTACTTCTCATTAATTAAATCTTTTCACCTTTTTATGTTTTATTTCCATTAGACTGGGTTCGTATTTTATTACAAAACAATCACATACAATTGGGTTAACTTTCCCTTTATTCAAAGTTTTAAAGAAATATTTTTGTTAATGGTGTTATTGGTTGCCACTAGAATTATGATAAGATATATATAATAAACATTTATTTCTCTTCCACAAAAATATGAAGACACTACATCTGATAAATCCTTTGCGAGAGATTGGTATCCGCACGGAAAAAAATGATGTCTTAAATTAAGACAATATCCTTTTGGTCAAGACAAATATTGATTCATTTATGGGGAAACCAATATATTCTTGAATTAAGTAAAATTTTGCCTTAGTTTTATGAAGGTACTTAAATGAAGAATTATTAAGTTTAATTTTAAGAAAAGTTTTCAGTCTTCAGTAAAAACTAGATATTTTCTTAAATTATTATAAATAAAATATTTCTTGACTTAAGCAAATATTAAAAAAAATATTTGCTTAAGTCAAGAATAAAAACCAAGTATTTATTATTCTTAATTTGAGTAAACAGGTTTTCTTGGACTGAGTACATTTACTTACGTTAAGAAAATATTTACTTGGATTGAAACAATTTTTCTGAGAATATTGATATTCTTCGCTGAAGAGATCCTTTTTTTCCGTGTGCACTAGGACAACCAGATTACCTGTGCGGTCTGAAACTGTATACACTTTGCAAACGCAGCAAACCCACTTGCATGTTGCTCGGCACGAATATTTTACCATAATTAGAACTTATTAAGCAATAAATATCGAGTACGACAACTCCTGTGAAACTAAACACTTGGCAAAGAAGGAGTCGCTACTATTTCTACGTGTAAACTTTTACCTTCCAATATACTTAATTTTTAACTTAACTTGTGGTTATTTCTGTGTGCTCCAATAACTTATTTACTTAACCAAAGCAAAATTTGAGTGTATGGTGCCTACAACCATTGGCCCGTACAGTTTTAGAATCTATACGATAACAAGGGCTGATTTTCCGAGGCACAGAGCAAACTACAAAACCAATATAATTAATTAAAAAAAAATATTCTGGTAGTGTCTGTAAAACTCGTCTGAGCATGAATGAGTGCGGCATCGATATAATCTCGACGCGCGGCCGCGCCGCCGCGCCGCTCGCTCCGGAACGCCAACCCAATTATTGGGCCACTTACTCGATGCATTCCACAACTCGATAAATTCTCGAGTGGGGCTCGCCGCGGCACAGCGGGCGTGCTTGCACCGAGCCCGAGCTGAGCGAGCGGAACTCGCAAAGCCCCATGTTGATTGATTTTGTATTTTCAATATAGCCTGAATTGAAAGCGGATGATGCAAGTTCATGTCTATGCATCTTTATTCAGTAAGTTTTCTAGAGCACATGTGCCACAAAATGGCTTACTTATGAAACTCGATAGTGAAACTTGTTACTTATACATATATATGAAGTCATTAAGTGTTTTATCTCGTAGAGCCCGGATAGGGGCTGGCTATATTTTTGTGATAATGTTTATGACGGTCGTATTCCAAATGGGAAGGCAAGAAGATACTGCTTATGACTTTTACTAGTGCTTCTGCATATAAGGAGAAATATATGTGTTCAGTATAGAGTAGGTGCCTATACCTATGTTTGTAGGTATGTAATGCACATGTATACCAGTGGCGTGCATTTCATAAAGACAGAAATACACTGCCTACCCTACCTAACTGAGATAAAGATTTATAATCTTGTTCTGATATCTAATACCTATTATTTTACGTACGAGTACCAAAAAATATTAATTCATAATTCAGCGCCACCTTTTGAGTGTCGGGTAACATCGATACAGAGTAGCCAGCTCGTTCGTACAATTTGACGTAATTTCGCATTGCGCTGCGCTAGCGCCACTGAGTGCCACGGGAAAGACACAAACTATTCGCGGCTAAATGTGTATATGAGTGCTCTCGTGGTCATACAGATTTAATGGGTGTGCGTTCCTATAGATACGAGACACACAATGTCACAAATAAGAAAATAAAAAATGATGCGTTTTCAAAACTATCTTTCGGTGACAAAAATCAAGTGATCGTGAAAGGTCGTTGTACGCCGGATTTGCAATTAATACAAACTAAAGGTAAAGTCAATCGTAAATTAAATACAAAAGAATATGATTTATATTATTGGCTCACAGGTTGCATACACAGTAATCGGTTGTTCTGCTTCCCTTGTCTACTATTTTCAAACAATAAAACCGTCTGGAACGACACCGGTTACACTGATATTCATAATTTTCCTACGGCAGCAAAAAAACACGATCAATCTGAAAAACACTTAGAAGATTCGCTTAAGTATCACACCTTTGGAAAAAATCGTATTGAAACGCGTTTAAATTCTCAGATACAAATCGACATTGATAGACATAACGCAAAAGTCGATCGAAAGGGAACCGAAATATTTTTCAGCGACTTATTGACATTGTTTGCTTTTTGGGGAAACAATAGCTCGCTTTTCGTGGATATAATGCTTCGTCAGGGAATAAGGGAATTTCCCGAAGTACTGCGTTTGGCAAAATTTATTGTTACAGTTCCCGCGAGCAGTGCTTCAACCGAAAGGTCATTCTCGTCACTAAAACGTATACACACATATTTAAGAAATACCCAAGGACGGCGACGACTTACAGATCTTTCCATGATTTCAATAGAAAATAACCTGCTCACGGATATGAAACGCCTTCCCAACTTTTACGATTCCATATTGCAGTCTTTCTTACAGAAATATAGACATGTAGATTTAACATATAAATAAAATAAAATCTTAAAATAAGTTTGTAGGTAGATCCGTATACACACCACCATATTTTCAATACTATTATTTAATTTTATTTTCATTTGAGTCAATTGACACGAAAAGAAGAAGATTTGCAAAAACTGGCTGAAAGGCCACTCCGAATATCCGTAAATTGATATGTCTATAAAATCAGTCAATCTATAAAGGATATTTGAGGTGGCAATTACCTACATCATTATTTAATCGACAAGACGACGAACCAAAACCAGAATGCAGTATTTTTGGTAAGATTATTTTTTCTGCCTACTCTGTCTCGCCTGACTCTGTACACGCCGTTGGAGTATACCTATATCTTTCAAGCCATAATTGTTCACTACGCAACACGGGGTTCAGACGACTTCAGCGAATGATCCTGGGGGGATAATGTCATAGTCACTTCGCTTGGCAAGCGTGCCTATGCTTACCTACCTATTCGTACATGACACGGGTGGATGCTCTCTGCACGTTAGTGACTCGAGAGGGTGAGGGGTGCACCTAGCTACATGATCAGATGTTCACGTCAAAATTACCTTGATAACAAAGATTATTTTACTTATTTTCTCTGGTGTTTTAGCAAATGGTTTCGGGAAAATATTTTAATCAAGAGAAAACTTCATAATTTTCTTGGAAACCTTGCTGCTACGACTAAATAAACGTCTCTATTCCAAGAAGTGCATAAATTCGATGAAAATAAATATAAAGCCAGAAGGCAAACATTCGTTTGTTAGAAACTAATTGCCTTGAAATTAAATACCTTGATGCAGCAGGCGAGCATTCTACCACTGGCCGCGAGCGCCTTTGACAAAACCATGTTCAATAATGCTATTGAACATGGTTTTGTCAAAGGCGCCCGCGTCCAGTGGTAGAATGCCAGAGCCATGTTGATGCCAACATTGCCCTTGACAGACACAGCATAGACCCGACCATAAGTGGCTGGATCACAAACATGCTTAAACTGAGAGCTGTACAAGTCACAGTGAATGACACTACTAGGGCCATAGTGGCAAAGTGCTGCCTACAAGGGGGCGTCTTCTCGCCGCTTTTATGGAACCTGGTTGACATCAAAACACTAAACGATAAAGGTTATTTCACCGAAGGCAACGCGGATGACATAACCATAATAATAAAAGGCACCCACGAAAATACCCTATGCAACCTCATGCGCCAAGCCTTGAAAATAGTAGAGGACTGGTGCATTAAACAACAACTATCAGTGAAACCCACAAAAACTGAATTGCTTCTCTTTATAAAAAAGAGGAAATTGCCAACACTACAGCTGCCACGATTCTTCGGACCCACCCTAAGCCTGTCAACTGAAACCAAATACCTGGGCATCTTTTGGACAAACAGTTGAATTGGGCAAAGCATACCAACTACATTATCACAAAAACAAGCATATCTCTGTGGCAGTGCAAAAGACTGCTTGGCAGGAACTGGGGAATTAACCCCAAGATTACTTACTGGCTATTCACCACAATCATCCGACTAATTATAACATACGGCACACTAGTCTGGTGGCCCAGGACAGACCTGAGCACAGCCCAGAAAGATCTCGAAAAACTGCAACGGTTTACTTGTGTAGCAATCACGAGCTGTATGAGAACTACGCCTACTGCCGCCTTACAGGTAATGCTTGGACTGCCGCCTCTGCGCCTCATCGTGCGAGAGGAGGCGGCCCTGGCCACCTTTAGGCTTAACATAACAGGAACCCTGAGCAAAGGCTCTTGACGCATAAAGGAGGATGCGATCAAACGACGACCAATGATGGCATTACCCTGCGACAGAGCCCCAAAACTACACTGCTTTCAAAAGCACTACAACATAACACTCACAGAGGAACGGTGCCCGAATGAGATAAGAGTAAACACTGACGGATCAAAGACCGAGTCCGGAACAGAAGCCGGCGTTTTCTCACACGACCTTAACATAAACATATTCAGCCCGCTGGGAATTTTCAACATCGTCTACCAGGTAGAGTGTGTGGGCATTATACAAGCGGCGTATGCCATAGAAGCCAGGAGAGTCACGGAGCCACGTATACTCTCCGATAGCGCCTCAGTTATCCAATCCTTAGGGAAAAAAATCGGTACCTCGAGACTAACACAACAATGTCACAATGCACTAGAACGTATAACGGTATTCAACCGCAACACAGTGCCACTGCAATGGATAAAAGGATACAGCGGATCACTGCGGACCCCAACCAATCGTACCTTATCCCCTTCAACCAACTACGCAGGTGGCTACAGGAGCTCATCCACACACAAGCAGAGAGCTGGTGGTCCTCGACAACAGGGTGCAGGCAGTACAAGGAAGATATGAGTTAAGGCGCTGACAAGACCCAATTGACCAAAATTGGCTTCTCTTAAGAAAGAAAATTGCCAAATCTATATAGTTTGTGGTAGCGGAAAAAATATATGTTAATTTTGAACATATTTCCCAGAACTTGGTTGTTACCAAAAAACGTTTTGAAAAAAAATCTCGATACAAACTATCGTTAAACTAACCTCTTACCTTGAGTTCTAATCCAAAATATCTGCATTCAATATCAACATACGTTACGTTATTAATTAATAACAAGAACGTCTTAATTGAATGCAGAGTTTGGTTGTTTCTTATTTTCGATTACTCAACTTAATTTTGAATAAATAGATAATCGCTTCATATTTTGCAATAAATTACAAGCGTTGTGTCATCGCGCTTCTTCATCTTCATCTTTCTTTTGTATGCAATCTGACAGTGACCGCGGTTTAGGTGTTGTCAGCGTCTTAACCAGGCGCTTACTACGGCTGGACAGGACCGGCCTGTGCCTATTGACGGGGACCATCACGGGACACTGTTCGCTAAACACTCACTTCCACACATTAGGCATAACGGACTGCTCTCTGTGCAGGTCTTTCGTGGAGGTGGAGGGAACCGTAGTGCACGTGCTCTTTGAATGGACATGCGTCTCCCAGATTAGGACAGAAACCCTCGAGGCACCCAGATCCTTCACAGATGTTCTAAACAGACCAGCATGTCGATTCTGTAAAAATCTCACCGTGAAAACTCTCGTGGAGTGAGCTGTCAGTGTCATCTAGTAATGGCAATTAATGCGATTTCGAATAAATTTCATTAACATGTTAATTCGTGAGTCTTAGCATGATAATTGCTATTGCTATGCTATTTGCTAATATGACGATAATTGATAATAATGAAGTATGTGAATTTTGCTAAATTATGCGAATTAAAAAGCACGTTCGCCTTAGGACGTCTCCTAGCGTGCGTTTAGTTTACTCGCCGATAACGTTTTATTTGTGTTAGTACACTTGCTTAGGTAATGTGTTAAGATTGATCACATAATTATCAGCATTCTGCACCTGACGCACCTGTACCGAACGGGACCGAGTCAGTTCACATTCGACTAAAAAGTTATTGTAATGGCCAATGTGTTTAAGTTTTAGATGGCTTTTTAAATTGGTGATTGATATTCGGTAAGAAAGGTTTTAGAGCACTGATTACAGTTAGCAATTTTATTTTCACTAACAATATTAGAAAAATAATCCCATATAGGATTAGTTCGGTGAGACATTGTCACGTTCAAGTCCGTTCAACAGTTTATTTACACTAAAATATTTATATACTAAACTTAAAATTATTATTTACCTACACTTTTATACATGCCACTTCTTACTACTGTTTACTACCTCCTATTATTTACAGGTAGGTATTGAGTTCACGCTAATATCTATATAAGTACAATATTATACACAAAACGAAATAATGTAAGTACTGTATAACGAATACGTAAACCAAAATCTCACTATCACTTGCCAAAACGTACTGAACGAACACAAAACGACGCGCGCCACGCGCGTACCACGCAAATATATTATTAAACAATCACATATTCATTCAATCAATACACGACTCTAAGTACGAGCAAATCAAAGACAATAAGGTAATAATTTCTAAGCATCATTCTTCGCACCATCCATAATTTAAATACATTAAACAAGCACAAGCATTCATTCAATATACAACCTTAAGTACGCACAAATCAAAGATAATAAGATAACAATTGCTTAAGACGCTGACAACACCTAAGCCGCGGTCACTGTCAGATTGCATAGAAAAGAAAGAGAAGTACGACACAACGCTTGCAATTTATTGCATAATATGAAGCAATTATCTTTTTACTCGAAATTGAGTTGAGTAATCGAAAATAAAAAACAACCAAGTTCTGCATTCAAACAAGACGTTCTTGTTATTAATTAAATACGTAACGTATGTTGATATTGAATGCTATGATTTTGGATTAGAACTCAAGGTAAGAGGTTAGTTTAACGTTAGTTTGTATCGAGATTTTTTTTCAAAACGTTTTTTGGTAACAACCGAGTTCTGAGAAATATGTTCAAAATTAACATATTTTTTTCCACTACCACAAACTATACAGATTTTGCAATTTTTTTTCTTAAGAGAAGCCTATTTTGGTCATTTGGGTCCTGTCAGCGCCTTAACCCATTATTCGTAAGTTCGCAGCGAACAAGGTCACTGTCACGTGAAACCGATATATTTAGTATTCCCGACTTCCCGTGGGTGCGACGGAGAGCGCACGCTACCGCTGCGTGCGCCGACGCTCTGACGAGTCTGACGTATGATACTCATTAAATTAAAAAATTACGAAAATTCATTTCGTATTTCACAGAATTTCGCAACTATATTTAATTTGCTAAATGCTAAATGAGCTTCCGCATGCTAACAATGAATGCTAATGCTAATTAATCCATCACTACTGTCATCCCATTGATGCTAGGGAGTGACCAAGCATTACATATTTTATAATCATAATCGAGATTTTAATAATATTTTGATGCTAATTCTATTGATCTTTTTATATTATTTCAAAACTAGTATTTAAGTGTTGAAACGTTACTATTTAGGGTATTTTTAAAATAAAATAGCAAAACAGAAATTCAGTCAGAAACTCAATTTTGTTTTTTTAGTCTAAAAGGTTTGGTTATTTTCGCAGCCGCCATCTTGCTTTTTAATTTTGACCTCACTATCAGATTTAACTCCCCCGAAAACCAAGAAAACGACATCCCTGATGAAAAATCTGAACATTTTCGCAGCCGACATCTTGCTTTTTAATTTTGACATCAGTATCGGCTGTAACACCCCCGAAAACCATGAAAACGACACCCTTGATGAAAAATTTTTGTAGCCGCCATTTTGGATTTTGATATAAAGGTAGTAAAACCAAATTTTTGTTTGTTGCGCATTTAAAAATAAAAAACGGCAAATTAAAAAAAAACTCATCTTGATATTAATAGCAGCGCCTCACGCGCAAGCGCGGCGTGATCTTATCACTTCACCCGATTCTCGTAACCATAGTAACCACCCGCACCGTAGTGAATCGGCTAGGTGAAGTGAGTCGGTAAGAGCAACGCGCGTGTGTCGTGATCTTATCACTTCACTCGATTCTCGTTGCCATAGCAACATCACTTCACTTGGGCTGGATGAAGTGAGCCAAGCCGCCCGCCCGCCCCGGTGCGCGAGTGTCAGTTGAACTGTTGAATTTTGTTACAGTATTGATGACGGCGATTTTATGAAAATTATTTTATTATTTATATTGGCAACGCGTAGGTCGGTATAAATTTACCTACTTAAAATAAAATATTAGAAAGGTACTTCCACACGTTTTTGTTCAAATGGTTTATGTACACACACATCGTGTAGTTAGGTTTCCACATAGTTTGTGAGGGGATAAATTCTATGGTCCGTCAGCCAGGCACACTTTTAGCACTTGATCACTTGACACACTCGTCGCACAGTCTTTACTGACTCAATCCACTATCGCTTCTTCAAAAAACATCGCGGTTGGGTCATGGAATTGCGTTTATTTAATCAGTTAAAACACATCGCGCTTAGGTCATGGGATTGCGTTTATTTATTCAGTTAACTGATTATGATCAATAGAATTAGCATAAAAATATTATTTAAATCCCGATTATGATTGTAAATGTAATCCTTGGTCCATCCCTAGTATCAGGTGGCATGACATTGACAGTTCACTCCACGTTCACTTCACTTAAGTTTTCACGGTGAGAAGGTTACAGAATAGCACTTTAGGAGATGTGATCAACTTCTCTGGTGGCTGGTTGGAATAACCACCAAACGGCCACCATGGCCCACGCACAATGGTCCATCTGAAGGACTAAGTGCGGAAACCAAACCCTCCAACATAGAATATAGATACCTTGATGCGGATAATCATTTAATCAAACTGTTTACGGGTACCGTGGTACGTACCTCGGCCTCTCCGGTATTTGCCTTAGGATTAATCCAGTAACAATGTTGCCGTAGGTAATCCTCCGGAGAGCTAACGCAAAGTGATTTGTCCTTAACACGGGGCGGGATCACCGAGGGAGGCCGGCTGCCAGGTAATCGCAGCCATTTACATAATGTGCGCCTCAGCCGTCGCTGAATCGTCCTGTATCGCCAGCAGTCGTGGGACAATTAACTTCACGATGTTTACCAACATAGAACCATTAGCTTTTGAAAGTTTGCACATTTTGTATGACATTCTACTGCAAGTATCATAACTTGGTTGAATAACTTGTTTAGCTGAAATAAAATAAATAAGAGTCTTCACGTGACCAGAGGGCTGGCCTTTTTCTAGCCCAAAGAATCAGCATTGCCATCCAACGTGGCAATGCTGCCAGCCTTTTGGGCACTTTTCCCATTGACAGCGATGCGGACGAATTTTTTGATGCCCAATGAGCTCTTCCGCCTTTTTGTTTGTGTATAGTTTTAGTTAAGATAGGATATCATTTTGTTATTTTTTAAGTTTGAATGCAGCACGGCCTACTGATGTTATTACAACATTACTCTGCTGAAGTAGTAAGTAGAAGAAGTAAGTACTGTGATCTATAGTAGTAAGGGAAAAACGAAAACAATGTTATGAATTTGTGTTCAAAATATTTTATTCCAACATAGAGCAAGATTTAAAACCTCCATGTTATTCGTAAATCCCTCGCAGCTATTCGAAAATATGATTAAAAAAAGAAATTAAGTAACTAATGACTTCAACTTCATTACTTAAAAGCAATTTAATTTACTTAAAGTAAAAAATGTCGTTTCAGTTTCTGAGAGATTCTTAATCAAACCTTTTCCGTGAAAGATTCTGATAAAATATTCCATTCTGATATAGTAAGCTACAAGATTTCAGCAGCCACACGGGAGCAGGAAATGTCAATAAACACTTAATCTCCATTAAGAGAATCGAGTTGGACGCCGATGGTAGGACGACCGATAACTCTGAATAATGGATGAGACGGGCCCGAGGACCGTGTGACCTCTGCACCTACTATATTTTGGTAGGCAAGACACCAGCCGGAGAGAGCAACATCCCGAAGCATTTGGATCCCACCAAATGTGAACCTTTTTCTGTTTACGCGGTACAAAACGTGCAAATCACCTGCCCCGATAAAAACGTAACGGACGAAGATTCGGGAAATACTCCTTTTAAAAATACAATATATCGTTTTCCTTGTAAATGCTATTTCTACCAACATCGCGAGGTTTTCCTTTATATTACTTTCGAGAGTTGATTTTTATGTAACAAAAGCACCTAAAAGTTCACTTTTTGTAAGGGTTTTGAAATACAATACCATACCATTTCTTGGTTTTTATTGTTTTTTTACAGAAATGAAAATTAGACCTATTCAGAGGGTGACTTAAAGCGTATGTTGTTCTGTAGTTAGTAGACAGTTTCGAAGTAATTAGACCACGATGCTCATAAAAAAAGAAAAACATAAAGATGTATGTATGACGTGCCGGAAAACTGCGAAGAAAGCTTATATTTTGGCATGAATTTACGAGTATATACCATGCTTTTTATGGATACGATGTAAACGTGCCTAGCGAACTAATACGGACGGTTTACCCCTAGGGCATACGCACAAATGTAACGGTAATGTTGTGAATTTAAATAATGCAGTTCAAGAGATACAAATCTTATGATACCTCGTTCTTATCATTATGGTGTTTCCACTTGTTTTCCTTATCCTTGTGCAGTATTTTGTTATATTTTCTGGGTAATAATTTCTACTTTCAGTAACTAGGTTTATCTACTTTTTAATAAATTACTTATTGCTTGAGTGTGCTCACAGCCCATTACTCTATTATGAGTCCAAACAATTAAATAGAGTAGTTTACGTCAATCTTCCTGGGAGTGGGCGGGGCCATAAAAGTATAACTTACCCCACCCACTAAGTCTAACAAGTAACAACACCCGATATAGATTGTGTTCGTGTAATATTATTATATTCTTTTTCTGATTCATATTTCCTCAGAATATGTATCCGCTGACCACGATACAATGTCACCTTTTTGGACTTTCCTTGTACTTAACTTGTTATTATGTTAAAAATATCCCTATTCTTTTAATATTAGTACTTTATGAGGCAGGAACACAGAACAACACTATGATAGAAATTATAGTTTTACGGTTTTTAGTACCCCTCTTACTTACTGAATCAAACAGGCATAGGTAGCAAAACAGAGCTACAAAATTTTTGCTTACTTCGAATTGGCCAGCCCATCACCGGCAAACATATAATAACATATTTATTCACGAGATATGTACATATCTCGACGATTTGTATGAGAAAAATTTCCATACTTATGATTTTTAACATACCTATTATATGTTAAAAATCATAAGTAGGTATATGTTTCTCATACAAATCGATTCACGAAAATACCAACTGTACACGGCATTGTACCAAAATAGACCCCGGACCTAGAATTTAAAGTGATTTATATACAAATCAATAACAACGTCATTGTAACACAATGCATAAGCCAGTACGGTTAAAGGACGCACACTTCAGCCACAGACTATATAACTGTAACTGCTGACCTTTGTCACAGTTAAGGGTTGTTTCTCCCCAACCCTTTGTTCAACCAAGCTGTCACACTCACAGTTAGTGGCGATTGAGTGTCATTAATAATACAACTCACGCTAATGACCCTGGTATTATAATTACTGAGGATTTGTTGCTCGTTCACCAAAGGCTCATATCCTATCTTAAAATAATGGTTTAATACGAGTACTAACCTTATTTACTTTTTATTTCTTAGCTACAAATATATTTTTTGAGCGCCGTGGTGGCCCAGTGGTACGATTTATAGGTCGTAGGTTCGAACCAAGGAAGGCGTTTTGAGAGCTTTGTGTAACTAATTTCATCACCACTGCTCTGAAAACGGTGAAGGAAAACATCGTTAGGAAACCGGCACGGCCTAGAACCAAACATTGAAAAACATGTGACATCTCATCATCATCCAACCCGCACTGGGCTCGCGTGGTAGATTACGGCCCACTCCCTCTCACAGAGAGGAGACCTGTGGCCCAGCAGTGGGAACACTAAATTGTGGCTGATTATGATGATGAATATATTTTTATTATCTTTTCGTATTTATCATTTATTTAGTTTTATAGGCCTTCTTCCTGTCTCTTAGTCTTTAATTAGCAGGTACACGAACAAACTTACTTCATATATACTTACTTTTTTTTTTTGGGTGGGAAATCATCAAATAACTTCTCCCGCTCTTACTGACTAAAACCCACCCGTATTCCTTCCGTTGCCTGTGTTGCCAGGGGCCTCGGTAACCCTTTAGTATCTTCCCGCGACCCCGGCAGGCATCGGCCATAGTGGACCCCTACACTTGTGCTGACGACATCTCTTTGAGGCGCGCGTGGAATACAACGTGCCGTCGACCCGGGCCTGGTCCTTACCGGACGGTGAGCTACCCTTTGCTCACCGTCCGCAAGCCCGCGCCTACGGTGGCCGGAAATCCACCCGGGATTCCCGACGCCCAGGGCGTCTCCAGCGGCGGCTAGGGGCGAGAGGGCGCAAAATTTGCCTTTTCCTCAACCGTCCCGCCTCCTCCTTTGCGAGCATTACTGCTTCACAGAAGGAGGTGACGGCTACCCTCTTGCTCCGTACCATGACCTGAACCAGGGCCGGATGCGAAATATCTCTGCCGCCGATCGCCTCAACGAGGACACGACGGTGCTCTGCCCAAGCTGGGCTGACCTCCACCGTAAGCTCCACCGTGTCCTCCGGGCGAACCACACGGTGGTGACACCCGGACTTCATCCGCCTTGTGGTGTGATTTTACGTGGAGCGAATACCCTGCTAATACTATTTATTACACCTTTCTTTGAGAACCGCATTCTAAAATTAGATTTATAAGTAAGAAATTAGAGTCTACATGATCATGTTGCTAAGATGAAAGATATACTTTTTTATCTTGTGGTAATAAATATACTTCTTCAAATTATTGCTTTAGAAACAAAATCCTGAGTGAAACAAGATTCAATTACTTTAACAATAGAATCGTTCATAATGTAAACGTTGGTCTTCGTTTCAATAGGTGGCAAAAATTGAACAGCATAAAGCCAATTCATAACAAAGTGTGTATTATAATTCAACTTTATTATTACATAAAATGATATTTAGCAATTTTATCATGAATAGAGCTCAGATTCCTCAAAGTTAATCACGTTTTCAATTTCACCTTGCGCATAGAATTGATACATGTAGATTGTAGGCACTTTTATTAAACTTGGGTTCCTTTTATTACGGAAGTCACCTATACGATTTCGAAATGCCGGATTATACGATTGGAAGGGGAAGAACCGAGGTCGGGGTGAAAAACTTATATTGTGGGAGATGACGAAGCAAAATATACCTAAACTGAATTGTGCCGAACCTAAGAATTTTATCGAAGTTGATATAAGTAATATTGATAAGCGGTCTCGAAGAGAAAATTGAGTTGGAGTTGGGCCCTTGAAGAGCAAGCAAGTTGAGTGAGGTGGCGGTAAAGCGCTCTGCAAATATTGACTGCGGCTGAGTGTCTCGAAACTTGCGAATTTTCCCCAGTCTTATATCGAGCTAGAACTTTCATATTAATGCCTTCGGGGAAAGTAAAAAGTTTTAATAGACTAGCCTTTCGCCTCTCGGATTTACTCATGAACTTAGTTTTTCTTTGGAGCAATCATCTAACTTGATACCCTTTGGGAGTTTGGCCGTTGTTACATCATTCAATCATAATTTGAAGTGTGTGCTGTACACGTGCTTTCACTTTAGGCTCTACGTTGAATTTAAATTAAAAAGCTCATCTATTATTTCATCAATTTTATTAAAAAATCTTATTACATAACCTGGAGACTACATATACAAAAAAATAATACAAAAGGTTCCAGCTACATGACCGTTGTTCAAGAAAAAGTTATTTGTTGTATGATTCAATTCCATGTCATGTAGTGCGGACCTTTGTCATTGATTCACTTGTGCATCTTACTAAGTACCTTAAGTTCCATAAAAAATAAATTTCACTAAACTAAGTCTTATTCTAACATGATATGGTTTGTGAACTTCGTTATGCATATTCCATTACGAACTAACCTACTATGTAAGTACATAGATTGTTTTAATGTGACCCATATGTCGGGTAGTTCACTTATCACCTGCTCGTAGGCTTGTACATAGTGAGTACCTACTTATAATATGTATCAATAGGATATTTCGAAATTTGGCAAATCTGAAAATCTATGGGTACCTAATTGTTATTATAAAAACAAGTTCATTATGATAAATAGCTATGCTATTAAAACACGAATTGACTAGATTTTAGACTAGATACATAATTAAGTCTATTCTAAACAATATTTAAGTACATTTGAAATGAAGCGCTACACGTAAACATACATACATGGTTATGAGTAAATATGTTATGAAACAGTAATGAAACTACGAAGGTATCACTATTAAAGTAAATAGGGTAATACCGGCAATCCGTACCCGAACTGACATTCTTTATGTTCATGTTTGAGATTATGATTTGTATCTGATCCGTCGTCAGTAATATCCCTAAACGTTAAAACATAATAATATAAATCAACTACGTGCACCGTGCCATCACAATTTATAATGTGACCGTGACCCACTATAACTAATTACGTTAGATGTTAAGGTTTTTGTCAGTCATCACCAGTAATTCATTATCATGGTAATTGATGTGTGATTTTATATTGTATTTAACCTAATATGCGTAACGGATTAAACCTATTTCGATTCGGCTGTTGTGGTCTTCGAGACCTATTGGGCCTATGCGCAGGTTCATTTGCTCCAGAAAGTAATGGTGATTGGAAGTCATCTATGGAATCTGTTGAATTAAAACCATATTCATCATGTGTTTCGTCGCTGAAAGGTTCAGTTTTCATGTCGTTAGTCAAGTCAACTACAGCAGGAGCAGCTGTCGTTGAAGCCTCTTTCAGGTCATTATTCTGGAAAGTCGAATTGTTATACACATGGGTTGTAGCTGCTATGGGCACTACTTTCATCGTAGTCGGAGTTTCTTCAGTAGTTGTAGAATGTACCAGTACTACGGTATCATTTGTGATAGTAGAGACATCAGCGACGCTTGAAATATTAACAACAGGTTCTATTTCTAGATGATGCTGTGTTGTATCAGTATTTGATTGTGTGGTAGACAATATTTCGCTTTTGTTGTGGAAGTCATCAACTAATTCTTTATGAGTTGACGACGACAGTGAACCCACAGTAGTGGAGTAGTGGTTCTGGAGAATTGGTACTTTAGTAGTAATTTCAAATGTAGTTGGAGTTACTGTAGTGTGACCCTCAGATATTATAGTTATTTTTATAACTTCATGATTTAAAGTTATATTTTTAGTGCTCTCATCAAATTTTCTTACAGGATTTTCATGTCTTATCTCTTCAGTTGCCTCTACGTCAACTAATTTTATTTCTGTCTCATTATTTATAGTGCTATTATTTATAACCTCCAATTTAGATACATCACCAGCCGTGTAATTAGTGTAAAACATTTTCTCTTCACGAATATCTGGTTCATCTTTTAAGAAAACGGTTAGATCTAGAGCGGAATCCTCATCCATTTTACCTAAATTTGTCATAGGTGTCGTCTCACTATGTTTAACGGCAATTGTTGTTTGTGTGGAAGATTGCTCGGCTTTTTCGAATTGCCCTTGTTTGGTTTCCACTACTTTTAGAGCTTTATTTTTAGGGTCATCGATTTTTTCATTGTACTTTTTCGGCATTGTAGATTTCAACTTGTCTTTTCTCGAACCGTCCTTATTTTTCATGACGGGCATCAAAGATTCTTTCTCCAGTGGAACTGGTTTAGGATCTTCTGTGGTTGATTTGATTGTGTCACTATGGTAAACATGATCATTTTGTCCATATTGAACACCGTGTTTGAAGTAATGTTGTTCTGCTAATTGTTGTGCATGTTTCTCTTGTAAAGATAAAACGGTCATATCATCACTAATTTTAGCCTTTGCCATTACTAGCGGAGGAACAAAATGATCTGTGGGTTGGGTAAATATATTTTCAAGATTACCAAGTCTCGCAATTTCTTCGTGCAACATTTTATGTTGCATGTGTTTTTCATCTTCTATTTTCTCTAGTTGTTCATTCGTTACGTAGTTGTCTCCGTTTGCAATTTTTGGTATATAATTACTTTGTAAATTATTATTATGGATCAAACCTAAATCAAAGGTCTTATCGATATTAAGTCGGTTAAATTTATTGGCGTTTAGGAGAGTAGTCGATAATTTATGACCCGTTACAAGATTAAGATCATGAACTATAGCAGTGGATGTTATGGTAGGAGACTGATTTATATCATCTTCGTGATCAGTTGTAGCATTTTCTTCTGTAGTGACATCTGTCGTAGTTGTGTCTTGATCAGTAAATATCGCGTCAGTTGATACCGGCCATGTATGTGTGCCCAAAGATGTTAAGCTGGGAGTGCTTGTTATTTCTTCTTCTTCAGCACATGACAAGTCTCTCAGTAAATCTTCTCGTTTCTGTGAAAAACCAGGGGATACCTAAGAAATCAGGCTTCATGGTAGAAGTAAAATACTTTAATACAAAATTTTGAATATCTTACCACATTGCCCGTGCACTGCACTCGTTTCACGCCAGCAAGTCCGCAGTCCGCGGTCAGTTGCACAGCAGCACTTTCTGGCAAGTACAAGATCGTCAGTGCCGGCAAGGCACGAACCATACATCCTTCGTTCCCAAGAGCCCATTGCGGTACTGTGAACAAAAGGAAATAAATTTAAAATGGTCTTACTATCTCGTAATAACTAAGTATGTATACCATCGCACATGATCCTAAGCTATCGTAAAGTTACTTTACGAAGCAACTACTAAACTAAGATGTTTAGCCCCGAGCCTTTATTTGTCTTGAGATCGTAGCGAACTTTCATATACAGTAATATATGTATTTATGTAGATACGCGATCATATATAATGTAGTCTATAGGCTCTATTGTAAGCATAAACATCAGTTTATATGATCATGATTCAGGTGTACGTTTACGCGTTTATTTTTACTAAATGCTTTTAGTAATCCCATTATTATTCTGGTGTCAAAAAGAAACTAATGTGAAATTACCATTTGCAATGCTTTGTTTTTGTGGTGGGTATTATTAAATAACTTCTCCCGCTCTGAGCGTAGCGGGAGGGTGTGTTAGACTCTTACTGACTAAAACCCACCCGTGTTCCTTCGGTTGCCTGTGTTGCCAGGGGCCTCGGTAACCCTTTCGGACTTTCCCGCGTCCCCGGCAGGCATCGGCCCTAGTGGACCGGTACACTTGTGCTGACGACATCTCTTTGAAGCGCGCGTGGAAAACAACGCGCCATCGACCCGGGCCTGGTCCTTAACGAACGGCGACCTACCCATTGCTTACCGTCCGCAAGCCCGCGCCTACGGTAGCCGGAAATCCGACGCCCAGCGTCTGGGATTCCCGACGCCCAGGGCGTCTCCTGCGGCGGCTAGGGGCGTGAGGGCGCGAAATTTGCCTCTTCCTCACCCGTCGTTGCAATGCTAACATAATGTTGATGGGAGTTTTAAATATTTAGGGCTACTATTCATTTTATATTGTAAGTATACTAACCAGGTAGTTCACAGATGAAGGAAGCGACGGTGGGTCCTCCACAGGCGCGGGCCTCCCAGCGGTAGTCAGCGGCGGGATCTGCGGCTGCGCAGAGCGGGGCGGCGCGTGAGTCGGGCGCAGAGCTCCAGTAACCATCGCCGCTGAGGCCACGGTAGTCACTGATGTGTGAAGTATACAAAGTGTAATTGAATAACTGAAAACCTTTTGAGTACAACAACTTTCGTCGTACAACAACTTTGACTCTATGGGACTAATATTTAAATCACAATAAAAACCAGCTGTTCCCTAAATTTTCTCGAGTTATACGAACATAAAAATGTGTTTCTAGCAAATAAAAGTTTGATTTGATTTGAATTGATAAGAGAATAGGGATGATGCCAGGGTAAAAAAGAAACAATTCCTATTTAGTCCATCAGTTAGATAACAAAAAAGCTTGAAAGTAGCGCCAGTGACAGAAAAGTTGAAAGGAAATCGTTTGGCTTGGTATGGGCATGTGATGAGGAGGGATGAAACGCATGTGACTAAAAGAGTGATGAATATGAATGTTGATGGGTGGAGAGGGAGAGGAAGGCCAAAGACAAGATGGATGGATTGTGTGAGGAATGATATGAAAGAGAAGGGAGTGAATGATAGCTTGACGGCTGACAGGGGAGGATGGAAGAAAATAACGTGTTGTGCCGACCCCAAATAACATGGGACAAGGGCAGGAAAATGATGATGATGAGTTAGATAATAAAAAAATATTAGACACGTATTTTTTGCTTTATCATATTAATAAAAAATGACTTAGATAAAACGCATTAAAGTTGGGGAGTGGGGGCTCGTAACGTGACAATTCAGTATAAAATCTAGCAAGGCGTGACGTCATGTCACAATTTAATTCAATGTACCTATCGCCGTAATCTTTTCATTACGTAAAAAAAGAAAAAACATGTGTCCAATATTTTTTAATATTCTTGGTACCTGACGGGCAAAAATAAATTGTCATCATCCCTATTCAGGCATTTGCCAACAAATTATAATTATGATCATTATTTATCATACTTTGTTTAAGTTTTCTAACGTCAAGCAGTTATATGCACACTGTGTTTTGTGTTAAATTGGAATAGCGTATAGGTCATCATCAAGAAAAGCATGGGGCAAAAAAATTGTCTTAAATTAATTAAATATGATTGTGTAACTATTAAACAGGAAATGCCACTTACGTCCAGGTAAAGTCTCCATCTGGATTACTCCGAATCAGTCCGACCCACACGGCGCTGGAAATGTCCAGCTCTTTGAGGTAGGCGCGCACTGCGTCGTACTGCGCCGTTGTATCCACTGCACAACACAAGAATATCAATGACATATGGATATCATACTGTTGTCTCGACATACACACACCGATTAATGGATGCATTGGGGCAGTTTAAATAGGTATTACTATGTAGCAAGTGGTTCAGTTTTCAGCGCGGTCGCAACATCAAGATATTATTACACACTAGCTGACCTGACAGACGTAGTCCTGTCCCATACCAATATAGAAAAAGCACTTTCAGTTTTCCCAAATTTTCCAATTTTCTGGGGAACTTTTCCAATTTTATTTTTCCTAATAACCTTATTATGCCTTATTCTGACTATTACGAACATAAAAAAAAACTTAGTTCAGTAATGAGGTTATACAACCGGCCACACAACGCTCGTCTGCTCGAATCTCGATACTCGCACACACACACACGTATATAATAGAAAGAGACAGAGAGAGAGAGAGAAAGTCACATGGCATGTCATAACGCTTTTTCCTTTCGTGATGATTCCTACCAGTCAGCTCCTACCGCAAGCCGCAATAAGGGACTTCGTTCCAAAAATGAAAATAACCAAATCGCTCTAGCCATCCTCAAGTGATGCATTTGCCAACGAACAGCAATTGATTTTTATTTAAGCATATCGGAGATAGATACGCTTAGTTAGCGCTTACAAAATGTCAAAAGAGTCAGTGGCGCTGATTCCCTTGTTCACAAACTAAACTAAACTTAAGTTCAGTGCATCTTTTTCTTTCTATTTCATTAAGAAAAGGACAAAAGATACATTTTAGTTTAGTCCTGTCAAATTAATCAGCGCTTGACGTAAATTGACGTAATTTTAGGAGGCAAGTTTTTAATCACGTCTAAACTTGTATGGAGTAGTGACAGGCGCTGATCAATCGACTCAGAGGCAAGGCTGCATGAATTACCGCGTTCGTTCATGTTCCATTTAAACGATATCATAAATTTACGTCCGCCAACTGGCGAGCGTAGCCAGGAGGCGTGCTACGGTTTATTAGAGAGCTCCCTTATTATACAGAAGCTGTCCCGACTTTTCTAAGAAACATTCTAAGGGCTGCGGCTTTAGTTATGCGCCTGAGCGCGCGGTCACGACACCTATTTACGTAATAGGATTATTTTACACGACTAAAATAAAAAGCAGTCAACAGTATATTTCGTATAGAACCTTTAGGTAGCTACTATATCCTCAAACAAATTTTCTTTTTTAATGCCCATTTAGCCGCGCTATAAAACTCGATATCTGTAGCGTTATTTACGGTGTATCGCACGTAAGGTTCGGTTGAACGAAAATGTTAGAATGTGTTAGAAATACTTTCGCAATTTCCCCGTACAGTAAGAACATAATTTTTGTAGTGAGCAAATGGAAAAAATATGTAATTCTTGTCGAATAGCGAATGCTCACGTAGTGCAGGTATGATTCGATTATTTCGCTCTGTGGGGCTCTTGTGTGTTTGTTTACGTCACGTATCTCTTAAACGGGTCCCGGGAGCTTCCTCATATCCAGTAATCTTAACCAATGATCTTTAGTGGTAAGAAGGCCAACGTTTATGGTCGAGTAAAAATGAAACGAAAAATGCGTACGTGATGCGTATGTAGCTGACTTCAGTTACATCAAAACTGAAATAAAGGAACGTAAGATCAGAAAATTCAAGATAGCCAAGTAAACCTTGGGTGTAGAGCTGTATTATGTTAATATATGCAGATCGTTCAATACGTACAATTAGTCGGTGGTTTAATGCGGCAGCTAATTAACGGCTGACCTATTAAATTATTATGTAAATTATTACCTATGATTCAGGGCTTCCCACCTCGAATTTTTTTTGCCCTATGCATGTAACAAGTTGATTTTATTCATTTATTTCTCAAATCTAAATAAGAGTATCAACACGGATAACATATTTCCAAAAAAAAAAGTTCCATAAATCCAGACTTTATTTTATTAAGTCTAAAAGTAAAACGAATGCATTTTCATTTTTACGAAACATGAAAAATTACTCTTAAATCTGGCAATGAAAACTTTATGGGACTTGTCCTATTTTCCTTATGGACTTTTATTACCACAGAAGCTTTGTAAATGAAGATGAATTTACCTACCTGTCGTTTGAAGATTATGTTAAAGGCAAATGGTAATTTTTACTTAATGATTTTTAACATTATGGTTTTCCAATTAAGTAGATTAAAACCCTTAAGTACAGGTAATACGTTACAGCTATCTATCTTACCACAAGCATGTAAGTGCCTATAAACCAATATAATCACGGTCCTGACATCAGTAGCTATGTATGTAGCCCAAAGGGGCGCGCCGAGCTCGCAAGGCTTTCGGGCTATTTTCATATCGAACCATACGTACGATACGCGATAATTGTCCTGACATTTAAAACCGATATTCAAATAATGTTCATTCCCCATTCGAAATCCCACATCCATTTAACGCAAGGTTACACAGAGCAATACATAAATTAACGCTCAAGTTCCCCGATCGCCAAATTGCTCATTCGGATCAGTTCGATACAATCGCTCCCTGATTGACAGCCCATTTTCGCTGTCAAACAATACTAGGAAACTATGCCTTTCAGGGCTGACACAAGCGGGAAATTTACATTACCGTGGAGTGGAGCTGTGAGTGGAGCCGACAAGTCGGTCGTATTCAAATTGACGTCATTAAGGCGGTTACACGCCGCTAAGATGAAAGCTTTCACTAATAACATTTACCTGAGCTAGGATAACCTCGTGTGCGGCCTTCGAGCTGAGCCGGGAACTGGGAACTTGTTCATTAGTAAAGAGGACAGAGTATAACGACGTTTGAAAAAAAAAAACTGTCAGTCGTAGCCGGGGTCGCGGGAAGGTACTAAAGGGTTACTGAGGCCCCTGGCAACACAGGCAACAGGAAGGAATACGGGTGGGTTTTAGTCAGTAAGAGTCTGACACACCATCCCGCTCCGCCCAGAGCGGGAGAAGTTATTTAATGATTTTACCCAAAAAAAAAAAGTCGTAGGACTGCTCGTTAAAAGTGATATGTACTTAGCTTCACTAACTTATACACATCTGTATATTATGTATTATCTGTGTCTGAGCGTGACGGTCATGCGAGTTTTTTCCCATCCCAAAAGTGCCCAAGTTTTCACTTCAAAAATATATTTTAATTTTCTTGTAGCTTTCCACTCAACGTTCAGTCTACCTACAAGATTCACATAACAGCAAAGTAATTTCCTGAGGAAATCTTATTTCCCGGAAGTCTCGATTATTATACCAACTCATCGCATTGATTGACTCTTAGTGGCGGTATTGAACCGAAGAACAAAAAAGAAAAGACACAAAGCCCGATAAATCCTTTCAGAACTCATAACAAAAGCGGATTAACTCGGTCTGTAATAACACATTGTGGTATTATCCGTCCGTGAAACCACTTTTTACTTAGAAGTAATTTCTCAACAAGAATGAGAAACGCAACTTTTAATTAATATTCTCTTCGTATTTTATAACCCTTCCGCTTTTCTGTTATTCGATTTAGAATAAAGTTACTAATTATACCTTGATAAGGAGAAGCGGAGGATAGTTTTTTCAGCAGGATTTTATCAATATCCGAAGCATGCGGGGAAAATTGTGTTCAACGATGATCATAAATTAAACGACACCTTGGGGCCGTGAGATCTTTACATATAAATTGCCAATGAAGATTAACGGTTGTTCTATCCATGGAGCGGTATCTATAGGGCTGTGAAATTAAGAAAATTTCCATAACACCTCTCGGGCTTGAGTGTAGTGTAGGTACACAAATGGTGAGGTCGGTTGGCGTCGCGCCAGCCGGCTCCCGCTCCCTACAACTTGGGAAAACTCCCGGGAACCGCCGAGTCAATATTTGTGATGCCATTTAACTGTCCCACCAGTCGTGTCTAGCGATATTGTATTGGTTGCTTTTCTTTGATAACTTTTAATTTCACGGTTGAATTATTTGGCAAGGAAATTGATTGGACAGGAAAATAGATACTCGATTTGCTTTTCATTGGACGTAAATCTGTTGTATCTGGTACTGTTTATTATACAGCATGTATCAGGAATGTGTGGTCGTATTTAAGAGTGTGGTACAGACCATCAAACAGAACAACTTTCTCCGAAGGAAACAAGGAAGGAACATCGTAATCGCGAGAAAATAATCTCTGATATAATATATAAATCTGTCTCATACAAAACTTAAATACCTACTCGACCCATATGGTAAGGCTGATTATTATTTTTTCGCTGTTAGTTTAGGCCGGCGGCGCGTACGTCGTTCCCGTCGGTCAACCTTCCCTAGGTTGCCATTTTAAATATTTGTATTTTTTTTCTTATTACAATCTCACTGCGTGCTGCACCGGTCGACGTCATCACGTCAACGCCGGCTATCGCTGAAAACCAGCGCTGGAGCTCTGTCTCGCATAGGGTCGCAGCATTATGCTGAGTGTTGGCCGTTTTGCGTGGATGTGACCTATATTCTCCCCCAAATTGTTTATTTTTTTTGTATTTGTGTTGCTTACTTGCGTCATGTTTACCGCAAATAAACGTATTTTCTTTTTATTTCTTTACGATGTTGGTCCCATGGAGAAAGATGTTCAGTTTGATGGTCTGTAGCACACCCTTAAATTTGACCAGACTTTTCAGATACACTTGCTGTATAAATAGGAAAATCAAGAGAAATGAAACGAGGTAAAACGACGTTTAATTAACTGAAGTCGCTGTTAAACACAAATCCGGCCATTTCACTATCAACCTGAACAAATCTACAAATACAGACAGAATAACTAATGATGTAAATATTTAAACAGAACCAGCGTGAAATGAAGACCTTTGCTTGGAAACAGTTAAACTAAAACCCGTAAGGTTAACAAAGCTAGCATAGCATCCCACTTTGAATTATAATGTGGCATTGTTTAATCTGTTTAATTTTTAACAATATAATTAATATCCTCGATGAAATCTCAAATACGCTAAAAGGTTGTTTTACAAAGCTATAAAGCCGTTTAGTTGAGCCGCATGCCGTTAATTTCTAATCCTGAATCGTAACATGTGAATTTAAGGACTTACGGAATCGGGAAATTTATATTAGATTGTGAGGCACCGAGCCCGCCACAATTTAGCCTCAGGGATCCCAATAACTAACTACATTTGACGCCATTTGTAGGTACACGGAGCAGCCGCCTTGACTACGGCCGCCGGCCGTGCTGGCGACAACACCACCTCTATTACCAATAATGACTACTTATTTAAGGTTATGAGATTTCGGGACGTGACACGGACGTGCTCTGGGTTTTATTTTGAGAAGTGCTTACTGGTAACATGTTAATGCAACTTGTTTTAGATGGTATATTCTTATATATTTTTTGAGATTCGATTGATTGCTTTTTGATTTGATTTGCTTTAATTGACTAATCTTCATCTACTGAAATCCTTCCAAAGCATGTTTTTATTTCGTGACCACTAATTTGTACCGTGAAAATATTTGATGTTAAATAGATTTGACAGCAACTTTCTTTTCAAATAAATCGAAATGTAAAATATATATATTTTTATAAAAAAAAACTTTAATCAGTTCTGAAAAAAAAACAACACGGTACAATATATAAAAAAAAAACTAGTAACAGATTACATAGAAGCCTTAGTTGCTAGATTTTACAAATTCCCTGGACCCCACACTAGGATTCCCTATGTTGTGGGGTCCAGTCTCTTCCCAAATAAGGCATGTCAGTTTACAATACACAAATTGTTGATATACTCTCAAATCCTTACAATAATCTCGTTTCCAACCTCACTAAAGTCTATCTCCAAATAACGTTTCTCATTAGCATGTGACAGTGTCGTTAGACAGTGCACAAATTGCTTCAACGACGCAGCATGACTAAGCGCCAGATTACCGTGAGATGAGGACGTCAATCGATTCCGCCAGTCGTCGAAACACATCGAATCACGTACATCGATACATCCAACAAATCGATGCATCGAATCGGGCTAAGCTCGGAGATCAGCGCTCTTTGAACGTCACGTACACGATTCACCACTATACGCTGATTGGATATTTTATGGCGGGAGATACTTCTTCTTTGTGTATTTAGAAGCGGCACCCTGATGCTTTTTCTTGGCAAGTATACCTACTTTTGTTATGTTTTTAGACAAGGGTATTTTCCCATGAGTGTTGCCAGAAACAAGACAGCTACGTGCTACGATCCTCTGTAACTCGGAAGCTTTTGTGAATTTAAATAGTTCTAGTTCTGTTTCCCTGTAACCACGTCTGTTTGCACTTAAATATATTGCTTTTCAAATACAATGAGAAATCTAATCAGCTGAAATCTTTTCATCGTGTTCCAGCGAAATAATTAGAGATGGCGTTGTGAGATTGTACATGCTGCTTCTGTGCTTCAGAATTAGAACGACTTACTTAACTGAATATATTAAAACTTCCTTACTCCATGATAAGAATAGATAATCTATTAAAGCCTGTAAAGAACACGAAATACAGGACCGCTGAGAATACATAAGTAGCTGGATGTTATGAATTCAGAATTATCTACAGTATTTTACTTAACGAACGTAACAGTTCAGGTTATCTTACTCGTATTCAAATAATTGAGTTAATGAAAAACTGTTACGTTTGCGATGGAGGTCGTAAATGGTATTTTGAGTACCTACCCACGAAACAGTCATACAGAGAATATAGAAGCACCCTCAATACAGAAACTGTGAAGTTTTCTGATTTGTGTGCAATTAAATTACAATTACAGGCTTCTGAAAGATTCGGAAACTCAATATAACTAATCAAAAACTCCGACTTTTTCCTTACTTTATACAACACACACATTCAACGTTCTCCTCTCATTATTTTTAAATAAAACCCCGGAACCGCAGTAAATACATGAACGGAAACAATCTCCCCGACCTGCCAAAACAAACTCGTGCCAACCGACACTTGCTATATAGGTATTTAATTAAACAATTCCAAGAATCTGCGTATCCGAGGAGCAAGTTGTGTAGCCAGAGGCGTTCGATCCGAAGTGAAATTAGCTGTTAAACAGGCGGTCGTGCCGGAGTCAGCCTTTCATTAATTAAGTGGTAATTCGAACGGTTCAGATGCCTGGGAGGCACTTAACGTAGCCAGTTACAGTGGTCACTTTATTCGAGTGCGTGCATAATGTACGACGTTTGTCGAATACGTGGTGTGTCGAGCGGTGGACACTGTAAACAGTCCCTATTCTGTAGATCTTGACTGATCTTGTTTGTCGAATACATGGAGTGTCGAGCGATGGACACTGGACAGTCGATCTTGACTGTGATCTTGTTCTCATGTGATCTGGTTATTGACAGTGAACTCAGTTGAAGTTTGCTTGTTTGTGCTTAGGTTTTGTAGGTTTTCATCAATTGCACACTTGGAAAACGATTGAACGATTTTAAATGCACTAGACATACATATGTACTTCGCAAGAGATAGGCGCTTAGGTTTTGTATGACCTTATATTATTACCAACCCGCACTGGGCCCGCGTGGTGGATTAGGTATGGCCCACTCCCTCTCGCAGAGAGGAGGCCTGTGTCTCAGCAGTGGGAACATTATAGGCTGATTATGTATGTTATGTATATTATTTTAAAAAAAGCAAGGCCTGGGTGATAATACAAAGAATAGTAAAATCCATTTATTCATTTTTACGGTCAGTTGAACATTTTCAAACATTTAATTTTGAAAAGCTTAACCAGTATTGGAAAGGATTTTACGACAGTCTTCTTTTTGAAAACCAGTTGTAAAATCTTTTACACAGGTACGTGTACCAAACTATCAGTTTCTTACCCACGCTATATGTCCTATAGCATGGGTAAGAAACTGATAGTTTCCTCAAGAGATCGATTACGAAGACGACGAAGTAACTGAACTTATATCTATTCACGCTTCTTACTTCAGTGAGGTAAGTACCTACTAAACTACAGTAAAAGGTTTTGTATATTTGGCCAGGTAACTTGAACCAAATACCTACGTAGCATAAAACTTTTATTGGTCTATAAAACTGCAAGGAAACACAAAATTAACGATACTTTTTATTAAAAAGCTCCACGCTGATTGAGAAACGTACCTATAAAAAAAAACTACGATAATTTCGAAGGTAATTAAAATGTTCCAGAGAAATTAAAAACCGACCAAGTGCGTGTCGGACTACGCACGATGAAGGGTTCCGTAGTTTGGATTACTTGGGACGAATTTATTCCAAAAACAAACTTAACATTGTAGTTGAAAAACCTGTTCTCCCATACATCGGTATATGCCACGGTCAATTCTCTAACTGCAAATTTAAGTTGGTCGACTATAACTCGTTAACTTGTGAAGCCTACTTAGCCGTGATAGTTTTCCTTTTATTTTCATTATCTGCACTACTGCCATGAATTTTTTCACATCTCCATAAACAACCATTTAGCTGGCAGGGGGGGGACACACTACTCTATTAGCACTTTAATGCTTAATGTTACGCAAGTGGATCCTTGAATCGAAAAGTGGTGTTCACAGACCTGCGTTGACTGACCTAAATATTATATTTTTGAACGGCCTATCCAACGATACCCCACACCATGGGGTAGACGAGAAAAAAACATATCATCCCCACATTACGTGCAAGGGAGGAATGCAAAAATAAAATTTGTTCAAGATTTTATTTTAGCACTTTGTTGGCGTTATTAATATGTATACCTATGCCAAATTACAGCTTTCCAGTACTAAGCGTCTCTGAGCTACAGTGGGGTCAGACAGACATACAGACGGACATAGCGAACTATAAGGGTTCCTTGTTTACTACGGAACCCTAAAAATGAACAATTCCCTGCAAAAAAGTAATAACTTATAAGTTATACATATACAATATCAGAGAATTGCTTCAGTGGAGACTCCAACCAATTCCTATTTAGTGGCAACCTGCGAACTTAGTCTGGTTTGAGCTTAGTCAAGTTTAGGTATATACGAGTATCTACCTAATCTTCGTGTAATCTCGATAAATTTTCAGTCGACACACAGTAGCCCACCCACCTCTCGGCAGCAAATTTTATTCCAACCACGTGGCTCTTTTATGTGCAAACGCATACAATAGAAAAGAATAGGAAAAAAAATGATCGCAGTCATTTACCTCCTCTCTCCTCTCGTTTAACAAAAACATTGACAGCCGAAGGTATGCAACGCAATGACACAGAGTATATACGGGCCAGATGCGCCTACGTCCCCTCGCTTGTCGTACACCATAGACAATAGTTTATGGCATGGACAAGATGAAGTACGAGCGTCGGAGTCAATCTTAATATTTACTGTACATCTATTATATATATATATGTATATATATATATATATATATATATATATATATATATATTTATTTACTTCTGTATTTTATTCATTATAAATTGTCTTTTTATTTAATTTTTATTCCCCTGGTGGGATATATTATATATTGTGTCCGTAGATGTGTCCGTGGCATCACAGCGGGCCCTATCAGAATACCAGCGCTGCGGTATTTATTTTTTAAACATCGCAGCATTATGCTGAGATAGGAGCCTTTTTGGCATCGCACAAGTCGCTCTTATTGTATATTCTTTGTTGTTTTTTGTTTATTCGAAGTTTAGTTTTAAATGCTTCTTTTTTTTTACTTTTGTATTTCTTGTGCCTGTCCCAAATAAAATATTTTTCTTTCTTTCTTTTTCTCCCGCCGAGTCACACCGCCACCAAAGCGTTGACTTATTCTCTCATTTAACTTCTAAAATGTAATTAACAACAAGCACTCCCAATAAGCACATGTAATTATAAACACCCTTGCCTGGAGGAATATTAATAATATGTTCTTAGTCCTCAAAATAATAGGTTTGCTTGCGCGACGCACCGCTCTTGAAATTGAATGTAAACACATGGTCCCAGCACGCTATTTTATCACACCACGTACACTCGGGTCCGGGTCCTCTCTGCATACTTAAATATGTACCTATGAATTAATTAATCAATATTTGTTTAAGACACGTCTTTAAACAGAAGAGAATCCATTAACATACTTTCCTTACGCAGAAAATTCTGATAAGAACCGAGTAAAATGCGGCTGTATGGTGATTTTTCATCGGAACTCAAAAAAAACAAACTTTGTAACGTAGAGAAATGGATGCCTGAACAACTTGTCCCAATGTTTTGCAACAATATCTTCTAACAAGGATATGGGTATCGTATCGTAGGTCTAGGGTACCTACTAAAGTACCTCCTGCTGTTATGTAAATTGGCAGGATTACCTTTATCTCGTTACATCCTTAAAGCCAAGATCACGCCCGAGGCGATATCGTTAAATAGGTTATTATAATATTTATAATGGAATACGGTTCACAGCTTTAACAGAATTTACATCTCATCAAATTCTGGCGCACACGTGTCAAAATCTGAATAATATTTAAATTATCACAGTAATGAGAGAATAAACGACTTGAGTTTACGTGAAAATAATCATTTTGATTTCACGTCAGACGGTGAACCTGTGTATTTTTCAGCATTCAAAAACGATTTTATTCATAGCCATCCGCATCCAATCAAAATACGTCCAGTTATGTAGCTGATAAAATAAATAACGCTCCCATGACACTATATTGCTGGAAAACCAAAAAAAAAACTAAAAGATTTCAATTAATTTTGTTTGCGACCACATACGGGCAAAGTGAACCAATATCTGTATGTGTTTACGGATGACAGCAATTAAGGGGCGCATGTTGTTTGCGTCCGGCGTCCGGTGTCAAGTGTCGGACACGGCGTGGCGTGTCACCCTCGCACCCCCGTGCCCCGCAACTCCGTCCCGACCAACCGCCATTTATTGCCTACCCGCCTTTACGGAATATTTTTGAAAATAGTTTCCCTAATTGAAAAGTTAATATTGGATCTGTTTTCAAAAGGTACTCGTATGCGTTCAATTACTGCCCGCGAATGCTTGGGCCGTTAACATAGCTACTATCGAATTAACTAGAGTGGAATGAAAAAAATCATTTGAAAGTAGAGAACGCTGTTGGAATAGTCCCAAGCTAATGCACGTTTATGGTCATTTGGCAGTTGTAATTACACGGAAATATTCCTATTATTCCATAAATTATCACTTTATGAACGGTGTTCGAAACAATGTTTTGAGCAGAATATCGTTATAACCCACTTATTTGCCATTCGCTACATTTGCGCGATCGCATCGACTCTGATACGCATCTATTGATTTTCAATAAGCCTTGTTTAGTCGTTGTGCACTGTTCGCTAAATACTCATGTTTAGTAAGCTTGATTTTAGGCAATCTATCGACAATAATAGGAACGTTACAAAAAATATATCTAAAACACCTAGGTATCCTAGGTCTCGTGGTCTCCGTGAGAACGGAAACATATATCGGAATGAGAAACATTAAATTAACATACTAATTACTTAATTAATTTGTTACGAGTCAAATAAAAAAGCTTTTAAAGTATCTTCTATTAATTAAATGAATCCGGAACGATGGTACAAAGATGGCTAAACCTCAAATCGGATCAACAAAAGGGTTCGCCATAACTGCTATCTTCGCCGCGACTTTTCGAACTGCGAGGAAGGACATTATATTTAAGACCGAAATTGTCGGTTTAAGTGCCTCATAAATTTTGATGAATATTAAAGTGATACTTGAAATCTAAGTATCTAATAGTCGCTTAATTGTATAATATAATTTTGCTTCTAAGTGGACGAGAATATTTTGATTCATAGATTTTCTTTTTTATCATTCTTTTCCGTTACGTCAACACCTTGATATTGGAATCCATACGTTACGGTAACGATAGCGTTAACTGTCGAAATGTGTCACATATTGCACACACTGTGCGTACATCTAATACGTGTTGCGACCAACGAATACGGGTATTTTTCTGAACCCGATCGTAAGAGAAATGATCGCATAAAAATACGAAATTGCCAACATTTTTTCGTCAAATCATTTCGGTTCCGGAGCAAAAAAAAATGTACATTATTTGTACCTTATTCCATTAGGTATACAAACATACAAAGAGATACAGCAGTGTGTAGGAATATTACATACATTTTTAAACTACGCATTTTTTCCATGGGCGTACCTACGCAGAAACTACAAAACGCCACGTGCTACGATCCTTACATAATCCTTTTGCTTCGCCCACGATACACTTACGTCTCGTTATTTCGTGTAAATAGCATTTGTATAAACATGAAAAACCTATTTCGAAAAATTGTGAACTGCTACAATATAACGCATTCATTTTCGGTAGTATATAATTTATCAATGTCAAATCGTCAAATTGTGAACGAACCTGCACTTATCGACAGGGTTCATAATCTGTCCGATTTTATCACACGTAAAATTGTGAACCGTCCGTAATTGTTTGGTCTTGCCGGTAGCCGAACTGGTCCTAGTAACTAAGCCAAGGCACCCCGACCAAATGTGTTAGGGTAGGCTGTGACCAACCGCGCGCAAGCCGAGCGAGCGAAGCGAGATGTGCCTCGGCAACGGCCGGTGACCGCTTCTTCCAAATTGGTCGCAGTTACTATTTAGTATTAGCGCAGGGTGCGTTCGTCGCATGCAAGTTTGATACCAGTTCACAATTTGTCGGGTGACCTCTGATAAAGGAGAATAGAATAGAATAGACATTTATTTTGTGTGTTAAATGTGCCTTTCCCTCAACCGTCCCGCTTCCTCCTTCGCGAGCATTACTGCTTCGCAGAAGGAGGTGACGGCTGCCCATGCCCTCTCGCTCCGTACCATGGCCTGGACCAGGGCAAGCCGTAAGAAGTGATTGATACCTCTTCATATATTTATTAAATATATTAATACGACTAATTTCGGTTATTTGTGTTCTGTTTTCTAAATATGATTTTATAAGTTCGAGCACGTTACCTCTAATGCCGTAGACTTCTAATTTATTTAGCAATGTATTATAGTGTATGTCCACTATCAAATGCTTGAGTCATATCACAAAATATGGCACATGGATGATAGATTATAGACTATACAAAAATTATGCGTTAAATTGTATATGGTTTGTTGCAGTTCACAATTTTTCGATAGTTTACTCACTAGATAGATTATAAAGTGACGATATTCAGATTCAAACGGTGACAAATACACAAGGCAATACTGTAACAGCCATTAGTGCAGGAATTTTCGGAATCGGATCAGTAGTTCCGAAGGTTACCCCGGGACGTACAAACTAACTTTACCTCTTTATAGTATAGATGGAATATCACGAGCCTAGCATAACATAGGCATACTATACTACATATTTCCTTCAAATCGTGCCTTGAAATAATGTTGTTGCTTGTACCTTTTGCATATTTAATTATTTTGTATTTGATTGTTGTATTATTAAAGATTTTGACATTATTATAAATGATTTTGACGGTATTATTAATTATGTTGATATTAAAAAAATTGCCAAATTTATTATTATTACACTAGTGTTTAAGATATGATGTACGGTGTTTGAACAAATTGGATTTTATGATCTTGTAAATAGATGATTTGATTTGATATACTAGCACACC
Source organism: Atethmia centrago (assembly GCA_905333075.3). Lineage (NCBI taxonomy): Eukaryota > Metazoa > Arthropoda > Insecta > Lepidoptera > Noctuidae > Atethmia > Atethmia centrago. The sequence goes on from HG995375.1 coordinate 9,417,968, forward strand.
TAGATATGTATATGTTGTAGAGTCACATTATTCCTCGACTAGCGCGGTTCACTTACTAGCCGAGGTGGGTAAGAGATGATGGATCACACAATTTATATGGAATTCGTATTGGTAGGTATTACTCCGTTTAAAGGCTATCCAAAGCTCAGTGTGTGATGGATTGTTCTTCGTAAACTATAGATTATCGCGGCCATCCCATAAATGTGTTTTGGGAGGCCTTTTGGAGTTTTTTTTTTGTAATAAATAGGTATATTTTCCATTACTATTATGACTTAGAGTAATTTAAAACATGGGTGTGCACACTGCGCAATATAACCTCCCCTTTGGGATTTACAGTTGCGGTTCTATTTGTTACAAAATTTAACCTTATCATGTTTGTTTGCTTTTTGGTACGGAACGTGTAAAATTTAATAAAAAACAACGTGGAAAATGTTCGGTGTATTTTGTGCAAACAATTTCCTTTCCCACATTTTAGATTCGGTTTAGCACGAGTAGGTAAGTCCATGACACCAGTCATCAATATGTTTAGGCATGTACGCACGAACGAACAAGAACATGTGAACTCGAACATCGAACACTTTGTTCTCATGTGAGTACCACTAACGAAAAAATGTTCGTGGCGATCCAATTTCGATTTTGTTGTGTGGATGGCGTTCGGAGAAAGGCTATTAACCCATTGACCGCCACGTCAAAAAAGAAAAAACGTGCCCTCGGCGCCAAGCTACGAATTATTACTTAAAATCTGTCATGTAGTCGTGACCGTGGCGTGCTGGGCACATTTTATTCTGTCGTCTATACATGACTGTGGTGGTCAAAAGGTTATAGAGAGCGGGCTGTTTGAGCGCAAACACAAGTCGAACTGTGTTCGTATGGTGTTCGTGTTCGCTTTGCTTATTTACGTTCACACGTACGAACCAAATGTTCCGTGTTCACCATATTTTGTTCGTTCGTGCGTCACGCCTTTTGGATATATAGGTTCCCACCTTTAAATGAAACCCAAGTTACGTGCCTGAATTCAATGGGAATTCCAAATAGCTATGAATATTTTAAATTTCCTGTTCAATGCATGCACGTCATACAATTTTCTCGGCCAAGTCTACCAGTCCCTGTGCTCCAATAAAGCAGTGCCGTCAAATAGACACGGGTCTTGTGTCGGCAGACAATGGCTGGCAGACACCGTGGGATGGTATTATACCGCACATGACACGAATAAAATGCGAAAGCGAGAGTTAAACGAGGGTTAAGTGCTTCAAATATAACTTAAATGTTATATTTTCGAGGGATATTTAAATAGTTTATAGGAATTAGGTACACAGTTTTGGTTGTTGATTTCGAAAAGGGTTCTGGAAGGTCGCGTAGTGGTTTGTTGTTAGAAATAAGTTAGGTCTGTGGTGTCAGCCAGGCGTAAATCAATTTAATATTTCGTTATGTATCATTTAAAAACTCCCTTTTCACTGCATAACCGCTTTTCCATGTAAGGCAAGTTTTCTATCATAACCTCACATTGTAGCATGTTGTTCTTGTTTTTCTAAAGAGTCTACAATATTATTTCGAGGCACTAGAATATAAGACCTTTCCCTTATTTGCCGGTTGGGTACGTACAATATTTGAAAGAGAATAATATATCAACTCTGCAAACAGTCGAGAGGTACCTTACTCAGCTGGAATCATCGGTACAAGCAAAAATAAGTTCTTAAACGAAAAATATACTTAAGCGTTAGCGGAAAATATTTTAAGGCGCTGAAAAGACCCAATTGACCAAAACTGGCTTCTATTAAGAAAAAAAATTGCCAAATCTGTATAGTTTGTGGTAGCGGAAAAAATATATGTTAATTTTGAACATATTTCCCAGAACTTGGTTGTTACCAAAACACGTTTTAAAAAAAGAACTCGATACAAACTTACGTTAAACTAACCTCTTGCCTTGAGTTCTAATCCAAAATATCTGGATTAAATATCAACATACGTTACGTATTTAATTTAATTAATAACAAGAACGTCTTATTTGAATGCAGAGCTTGGTTGATTTTATTTTCGATTACTCAACTCAATTTTGAGTAAACACATAATTGCTTCATATTTTGCAATAAATTACAAGCGTTGTGTCATCGCGCTTCTCTTTCTTTTCTATGCAATCTGACAGTGACCGCGGTTTAGGTGTTGTCAGCGTCTTAATCTTGCTTCATATGGGTTCCAATACCTGTATCTACCGTATACGGCGAGACAGTATCAGATTCGCGAACTTACACCTCAACAGGAACTGTATAAGGATAAACGATATCTTCTTGAGTTCCTAGTTGTACGGAAGTTTCTCTGTAACAAATAGGCTGGCGCTATTCAAAACGACATCAGTGGCTCGATTTCGGGTCGATTCTCAAGATCTCATTTTCCTCCGAATAGCCTCTTAAAGTAATGGCGTACCGTTAAAACTGCTTCCAGCCATTCTCATGTCTTTGAATTAATGAAGTGTAATAAGCCAAGAGATAAGGAAGCTTCTGATCCGCCGATGTGACCTACTTTATAAACGAAGGGCAAATAGGATAGTAAACATAAAAATGTCAGTGTCGACTCTTAAGGGTCGGGTAATCGCCGTTGAACTCTTGGAGGCGCGTCGCGTTCACGCCGCGCCACCGTTTTATTTCATAGGGAATATTTATTTTTAGCAACAAAAATATGAATATTTAAAAAAAAGTCGCAGATAGAATTGTAGATAATAAAAGAGTCTATTCATAAAAAAAAAAACATGAAAATATCTTAAGTTGTTTGAAAGTAATATCGTTTTTTTATGCTTTGGGTAGAGATTACTTCCTGAATTTATTTCATAAAGTATTTTACTGCAATACTTAAATATTCACCTATAGAATTGATGTTATGCGTTCTAGTTTAAAACATACATTTATTGCATAACTTACTTGCATTATATGAAGACGTAATCACAGATTTAAAAGTCACTAAAATCATATACGAGTATCTGCGCCTTAAGAGGCCGACAACACCTAAAGCGCGGTCACTGTCGGACTGCATAGAAAAGAGAGAAAAGCGCGATGACACAACGCTGGTAATTTATTGCAAAATATGAAGCAATTATCGATTTACAAAAAAGCTATAGATAGTATAAAAAAAATAAAACACTATTATGCCAATATGTTGCTTGTAGAATAATCTGACAAAAAATCAGAATGATTGCATTTATATTAGTATGGTTTTTAATCGTTAAAAGAAATGTTTAGATGTATCTTTGTGATTTTTTTCTATCGTATTAAATTAGTTATATTATATTTTCAACACACTATCTACCTAGCATATATCCTTAAGAATATCATATATTTTTCTGATTTTGTTTACTGCAGTGGATCATATACTGTAAGGCATTATAAAACTTATAAAAGTTGCGTTTAGGTCCTGTAGTCCCCTTAAAAAGAAAATCTTACCTACTAAGGTAAGATGTGTCCCTTGAGCTGCTCGCGCAAAACACGCCTTTTCTATAGTGAATCGCTTGTTGACATTCGCTTTTATCCCATACGTACCTTAATACCTTGTATAAACTCTTAATATCGTGTAACAAAATAAACATAAAAGGGACGGTTTACTTATACAACACAGCCTTACCAACTATATTATCTAAACCAATACACCATAACCTTCATGTAAATTAATCAAACAAGGACTTTGGAGTTTATTTTGTAGTATCCAAGGACTTAATTGGCTATTAACCCCGTATTGTTCTCCGCTATTAAATAACCTTTAAAATGGTCATCAGGGTCTATAAGATACTCGTTTCGTGAAACTTCACGCCTCGCCTAACTTTAATTAAAGAACCGACTAAAATGGTCGATCGATAGCGGACACACCTTCCAGGCAGTGGACAGGCAATACATAACGATAATAGAGCCGCTCCTCGCCTTATTCCACTAATAAACCTGATTATGTCCGACCGAGTACCGTGAGTGCCCGTATAACGCACGCTCAGGGCACACAATATAATCATATTACATTCTACGCGATATCTCAGATCATATCTTCCCTTTGAAATGGAAAGTAGAACGAGCCTAGCCGCACAGAACAGAATAATATATTTTTCATAAAACTACCCCTACCAGGGTTGCCAGACGCCCCGATTTTGGCATGACGTAGGTACCGATGTTTAGCCCAAAATAAAAGCTTTTCGGGAATCAAAAAAAAAAAATTCTGAAGTAATGTATTACTTATTTATATTATATCCCTATAAAGATTTAACTGCCTTAAAAGCGAACCAGACAATTATTGTTATTACAACAGTAAAATAATGTATTATCATAAATTTGTATGGCTACCAAACAACATTCTGAACTTAATATGAAACTAAATTATAAGGATAAGTAGTAATAAATGAAATACTACTGATGATTTACGTTTTTTAGGGTTCCGTACCTCAAAATAAAAAACAGGCCAAGTGCGTGTCAGCCTACGCACAATGAAGGGTTCCGTAGTTGGGAAGTTGGGATGAATTTATCCCAAAAACAATCTTAAAATTGTAGTTGAAAATCATGTTCTCCCATACATCGATATTATGCCACGGTCAATTTTCTAACTGCAAATTTAAATCGGTCGACTATTACTCGTTAACTTGTAAAGCCCACTTAGCTGTGAAAGTTTACCTTTGAATTTAATTATACATATGTACCTACCACTGCCATGAATTTTTTCGCATCTCGATAAACAACCATTTAGCTGGCAGAGGGCGGGGGGGGACACTTGTCTCTACGGAACCCTAAAAACGGAACCTTTATAGGATCACTTTATAGTCCGTCTGTCTTTCAAGACCCTTAATCTTAGGAACGCGTGAAGGTATCGATTTGAAATTATAACCTTATACTCAAGTCTACAATCCCTTCAAGCTGTGGAAAAATCAAACTTCTAAGTTAACATAAAAAAGATACGGCTGTTTATAATGAAATGAAATGAAATGAAATGAAATGAAATGAAATGAAATGAAATGAAATGAAATGAAATTGTTTATTCTGTAAATAGGATATGACAATCACTTTTACACGTCATATTAAAAAATAAGCTAGATGGAGTCGACATTTCCTATCTGACTACCCCTGAGAAGAAATGGCGAAACAAACTCAAGGGTCAAAGTCTCTTTTAAAGTCCAGACATAATCTTGGTCAGATCATGTGAGGACCATGTAGATCTATGTCTGAAATGGTCTTTTGAGGAAAGAACCACACAAATTTGAGTGGACCTGTCCAGTCAGTGCAAGCATTTGTCAGTAATCGTGTAGCTCAACTCAAAACTTAAGGAGCTCAATTACTCGACGAACAATACCAAGGAAAGGACAATTGGGTTGGCCACATAAAGAACTCAAAATGCCAGACCATCATTAAAACTAAGAGAAAAAAAAACAACAAGAAATAAATAAAAATGACCCACATAGTGCTCACATTCACAATAATTAAAGTAATACTCGTATAATACTTTTTAAGGTACATAAATATTCACGTAATTTTGCTTATAATATTCATCAATGTCAATATGTACATATAGTTGTATATAATGATGATTTTGCATAATTTAAACTTCAAATTTTATGGTTTTAGCACAAAGCTTATCAGAGCGAGCAGCTCAATCCCAAGCTTTTTTGTCTTCTAAATAATCTGAAATTTTATAGTACCCTTTTTTACAAAGTTTGGTTTTAATACAGCTTTTAAATCGTTTAATGGGTAAATTTCGAAAAGCAATAGGAAGTTTGTTGTAAAAGCGTATACATTGACCCATGAACGAGTTGCCTACTCTGTGGAGGCGAGTGTGAAGTACAGCAAGATTATGTTTATTCCTGGTATTTAAACTGTGGATATCGGACATTTTCTTAAAATTTGATATATTTTTGTGTACATACATAAGATTATCAAATATATATTGAGAGGCTATAGTCAGAATATCTATTTCTTTGAATTTTTCTCGAAGGGAATCTCTTGGACCTAGGTTGTAAATGGCTCGAACAGCCCTTTTTTGCAAAACAAAGACGGTATTAATGTCCGCACAGGTTCCCCAGAGAAGAATCCCATATGACATAAGACTATGAAAATAACTAAAATAAACAATTCTGGCCGTATCTACATCGGTTATCTGTCGAATTTTTTTAACAGCATAGATATACTACAGATAGATATACTACAGATATACTACAGAAAACGTATATTTCGACACTCTCAAGGGAATCTAAATGTATAGGGTACACTCCGTTGACCTACAACTATGAAAAAAATCTGAAAACAATACATTTGTTATTAAATCATAAAAAATATAGTCCTTATTTAATACCTACAAATTTGTACGGAACCCTGGGTCGCCCGAGTCCGACTCGCACTTGTCCGGTTTTTTTAATTATGTCCCGCTTCCGACGAAAGAACCCCGCGTTTTTTACTCAAAAGGTTTCAGAATCCCGCTTTACCCGAAAAAAAATCTGGCAACGCTGTACCCTAATATAACGTGAATGGAAATTCCCAACAAAATCCATGACAGCGCCAGCGCCCGCCCGTAGCGGGACTAAATTGAAAAGCTTTTGAAAGCCTATTGCCCGAGCCTATTTTCGTATCGGCACTGATCAGTGAAATGATTTTGCAGGCAGTGCAAATATTCATTCACATATGTTCCCAATAAGCGAGAGATCGGTGAAAAACGATGTACCTATGGGGGAAATACGTTGCTTTAAAAGTGCCTAAAAAACAGCGTCGTCAGTCATTTCAAAGGAATTTCGGCGCAATGTATCGGTTGAGAGTGCTCACGAAAATGACACAGAAAGTCATGTTACATGTAGCCGTGATGCGTAAAAACCCTTTTAAATATTTAGACGTAGATATAAGTGAATTTACTTGGAAAAAGAAAGTAAACATACTTTATATAGATCATAAAAACCATGCATTCTAAATTTAGCAAGAGTTCGCTCTCAGAGTTTTTCCTATCTCCTTACTTAGATAGGTTGGTTATATGTGTATGTGTTTTTTATACTGCAAACTTCTTTAGGCACGTTGGCCACTTTTGGGATGGGGAAAAAGCACTGAACTCGCGTGACCTTCATCGTCACGCTCAGATACATATATACAGCTGTTTACAATTTTTTTAAGCTAAGGAATTTTCACTTCTGACGCGCAGTCCTACGACTGACAGTTTTTTTAACAATGCCTTCCCCTTTCATTAACATCACATGGAATGTCATGTTAGGCGATGCGTATAGGTCCATATGTAATAAAATGTACTCACCCAACAGAGAGTACAACTTTGTGTCCTTTGGCGTCGAGACCCTCGGTCCGTGGGGTCCCAGTGCGCATAAGTTATTTGCGGAAATCGCGAAACATCTAGTTAATGTAACTGGCGACCGAAAAGCTGGCGGCTTTCTCGCGAAACGCATCAGCATTGCAATTCAGTGAGGAAATCCTGCCAGCATCCTCGGTACAATGCCCCGAGGGCCTTTTTTAACCTTAACTTAGTTTTAATTTAATTTAGTTAATGTTAATAATCATAATTATTGTTATTTGGTTATGTAAATAAATATAGGTAGGTACTCACCCAACTATTTAACGAAAAGCAGAACTTTTACAAAAGTAACAAAATCCGTTCTGTTTCCTGTTTATTAAAATTCTACAAACTATTCCTGTAAGGTCATATCAATAAACTTGTCGTCGACGGGAGCGAAATTGTCAAAGGTACGAACCCTCAACTACAAAGCGCATTAGCATCGATTTACATAAACGGATTGGAGTTCTTAGTCCAGTCGGATTTAAATAATAAATGGCTGCTATTCAAGACTGTGTGGCGAACTGAGAAGTTTATACAAACGAAGGCACATCATTTATTAACATCCGACTTTCCCGCGGACATCGCCCGCCTTTTATGGGGAGATTAATAGATTATGACCTCGATCACGCACATTGTGTCCTCGATCAAGCACATTGTGTCCTGCCGATGATAGAAATAAACGACATATCGACGTGTCGTATTTGTCATGACAAATATTCAGGACGTGTGTATCAGCTTATAGTTTATCAGTAAAATGGACAAAATTCATAGAATGGACATGTTCTCTGTACAACTAGACACTTTGTCTGAATTACATCTTTTAGGGGCCGAAGTTGAAATTATAATGTCTTAGAAATATAAAAGCTAAATTATAGATAGGTTTTGGTTTACACTGCCACAACTGCTTGGACGAAATTAGGATAAAAAGTAATATTAAATGAAACTGTTTTATTGTTTCAGAGGTCTCAAAAAGCCGATGGTTATTTTGAGGCGGCTAATTTCTTAATTTTTGTAAAAATGAAAAAACTGTTATAAATGTAGCTTAGAGTAGGTAGTGCTCCAGTTTTGTACAAACTGGAGCTAGACTTTTATGATCAGTGTTTTAAAGTTTTTATAAAATAGGTTTATCTAAAACTACCATAAATACAGGCCATGTGGACAGTGGCAAGCCATTTACCCAGTAGAAAAACAAATGAAAGAAAAACTTAATGGCGTCGCTATGAAGTTTTTATAACTAATGGTCAGCTACGCATAATTTTAGTAATGAGGCTAGAAATATGTTATCAAGTAAGTAGGTACCTACTGGCCGCATAAAGCAAAAGAAAATATGCAAGCCATTTTATATTTTTTCATAAAACATAAATGGCATCACAAAACAATTTTGACCTAAAATTAATGGCCAATAATTGCTCAAACATGGCTAACCAAAAAGGTTGTTTGAGCATACTTACATTTTGCTGCTGTTTTCAGCATATTATTATTTACATCACACACATATCAAAAGAGTCTAGGAATCAAGCACGTTTTTGCTAGTTACGGTAAAATCTGGTTTTTAAATTATAGTTTTTGTACCTCCTATGAATACTTTTTAGTAAATTTCGTCATTTGAAAAGGGAATAGTTTTTGAATTTCGGTTAAAAGACGAAAATCTTCTGTCATGTAGTATTCCTATATGTATAATCCTGCAACGGGTTTGATCCCAAATCAGTAAAATTTCTGCAGTACTTCTGATTGGAATTGTAACAAAAGAACGTTATTATGGAGAGAAGACGTCATTTGAGCTGAGAAGAAATGATCAGAACCGTGGGAATGTTGGAAGCTGGTTCTCGGCATCGTGCTGTGGCAATCGCTTTGGGCACTACGCAGAGTGTTATGAGTCGACTTTGGACACATTACCGCAGCACGGGCAGCGTGGCAGAGTGACCTGGAGGACGAGCTCGCATCACCACACGCAGACAAGATCCCAATGTTATGTTAGAGGGTTTGGTTTCCGCACTTAGTCCTTCAAGTGGACCATTGTGCGTGGTATTGTGACAAGATCCCAAATCAGTCATACAAATTACTGCTCGACGTAATCGTACAATGACCGCGATGATCTTGGTTAGGAGGCTTCATAGCTCTTCAGGGATGTTAATAAGCGATCAAACCATAAGGAATTGCTTGCATGAAATCAGTCTCCGTTCCCGAAGAGCCTATTGAGCCTCGCAATCGTAGAGCCCGTTTACAATGGGCTCGTGAACACAGACAATTTCTGTGTTAGGCAGAAGAAGAGTGGGTTTTGTGTGTTTGTCTGACGAATCTCTCTTCGGTATGAGGCCAGAAACTAGATGTACATATTATTGGAAGACCCCTGGATGCCAAGAACGTTTAAAATCATACTAGGAAGTCCATGCATACAGCGGTGAAATAATCATGATATGGGTGGATATTTGGATCGGCGGAAGAACCGAACTGATTTGGATCAAAGGCAACCTTAATGCGCAGATTTAAGCTTAAATGATTGTATCAGATGTTTTCATTCCTTTGCGGACCCAATTTGTTGCTTAATTTCTGTTTATGCATGACCGCAGCTAACATCAACGTCCTACCATGGCCTGCTCAATCGCCAGAATTAAATACCATTGAGCACGCATGGGATATGTTTCAAAGAAGAGCTTTGCCAAATAAGGATGCCGTACACACACCAGAAAATCTTTGTCGCCTGTTACAACGGACGTGAGCGGCCATTCTACAACGTGATTTGGATGAACTCATATTGAGTATGCCATCGCTTCGATTCTTATCTTTATAGATTAAAACGTAATAAAGCATTCCAGAAAATACCCGTTTTGATATTTCAATTAATTTAGGAGATACAAATATTTTAATGAAAGGTCCAAACTTCTTGAAAAAGTCTTTCATCTGTACCTATTTCTTGAATATAGCAAATGCCAGTCTCTTGTAAAAGACAAATTAATAGTTGGTTTGAAAAATATACAGTTTAAAAATTGCAAGTCCCTAACGTCACAGAAACGAGAATAAATATATATTATGTTAATAAATAAAAAAAATGCTATTTTCTGGTAGTTGTCTGGTAAGCCAACTAGATAATAAACTGAACTGCTATGGCATCTTCTTAGACTTAACCAAAGCTTTTGATACGGTCTCTGTCCCTCGACTTATTTCAAAGATGGAAAGCTTAGGAGTGCGTGGAGTAACTCTCAAATTATGTAAAGACTACCTCTGTGGTAGATCCCAGTGTGTTCTCAAAAATTCAGTCACTAGTTCATATGAAAACCTCACTTAAGGCATTCCACAGGGTAGTATATTAGGTCCGATACTTTTTCAAATAAAGGTACATCAATGATCTTTGATACGGCACTTCTAGTGTTTGACAAAAACTGGGCGCAAGCCAGAGATAGAGCAGAATACTCGCTTCGGTCAATAATGGAATGGCTGTCGACTAACTTGCTGACGTTGAATTAAAATAAGACGAAACTAATCAGGTTCTATCGCCCACAATCAATAACCCCATCCTCCTTCTCTCATCATAAAATTAAACCTCACACTTGTCCCCCTCAACAGTCAGTAGGTTGTAACTGTCTTGCTCTCAGCACAGTCCCAAATATTAAGAACCTGGGAGTGATTATTGACGAAACACTTAACTGGCACGCTCATATAGAAGCACTCTGCACTAGAATCAGAAGACTAATATATATTTTTAAAGAACTCAGGCACTCCGCCAATTCTGAAAATCTGACTCTTATGTACCTTAGCCTTTGTCAGTCTATCATTATGTACTGCATCCCGGTGTGGAGCAGGACTTACAAAACCGCAATGGTCCTTGCAGGACGCGCACAACGAGCGGTTCTTAAAGTGATGTTTTTAAACCTAGAGACTACCCTACTGATCAGTTATATTTTGAGGCCGAAGTTCTCACAGTAAGGCAACCACATATGTATATATCCTTCGTTCAGTCCTGCGGAGACACTACAACCTTCTATTAGATAAAAATCTGCTTCTACGAGTATGATGCCACGGTTTCCCTATATGTAAAACATACCCCTGTCGTTTTGCATTTACAAGTCGACAATTGTTGGCTCAAAGTTCACGCATATATATTAAAATAAATACAATTATTCCGTTGTATAGATATAACTTACATGAAATTAAAAATAAATTAAGAAAATGGCTCTTATCCTTAACTTATGATAAAACAGAAAATATAATGGCAATAGAATCATAACTTTATCAAACCTACCTTGAAATAAAGCTTATCAAACACTCACATTTCACATATACACCCCCCTACACACAAACTACACTCATATACACACTCCTTGACACAACCACAATAATTCACTACATTTACCATTCATGCGGGACCGCTTTATCAATAATCACATTACAACAAATATTTACAACCACTGTAAACCAACAGAAAAGTCACGGTTGCATTGTATAATATAAATTGAAGCCGCAAAATCTCCGACTCCTAAGATTCAGGTCTGCGTTTACCTAGTTTAGGAGCCTGGAAAGCTGACAATAATTTAAAAACTTGGTAGTACAACCCACGCTTTCCATATGCTATGTACTGTATTGTTGTTTTTATGTAGGTACTAATAAACTTATTACTATTATTATTATTTTCACGGGTCACATTTTTTGTTTGCATAATTTACCTAAGTATAGTACCTTCAACTTGAGAAAATTCTAAATATGTGTCAAGCGAGATCTCAGATATTGCGTTTTTTTTTTTAATTTCTATGGGATAGGATAATCACAAAGTATTAAATATTTAAGTTAATTAGTTCAATCGAAAAACAAAAATAATGAGTACTATTTGCATGAAGTAAGTATTGTATGTTGCACACAGGTTTGATTGACAACCCTAATCCATAATTTTAAAATTCAATACTTCCGAAATCCTGGTTTAGTTGCATCTGTTTTTTTTTTTTTTGGTGCGATAGTTAATATAGTGATCAACATTTAGGCATTAACAAAAACACGACCATGAAGAGAATCGGCGGAAAAAATATTTACAAAAGATTTTTAAAGTTTTCAAGAAAAAAATGGTTTCTATAGTGAACTCCTATGACACCTTAAAACATTTAGTGTAGGTACATATATCAAATCCAAAACCGAGATTTGGTTTGATTCTATGGTTTTTTATGGAGTTTTATCGATTTTATTAATTTCTCTCAAATTATAGTAGTTAGAGCCGGCGGAGCATGTCCGCAACTGTGTTATACGCGTTAATGTCGGAAATACAGACTACTCATTATTTATTTACGCAATGAAAACCTTTTTTTTTTTTATCGTTTTATTTCATTTTAATATCAGGATTAACTAAGGTGAAAATCCAGCATAAGCAAGAATCGCGAAAAGTCTTTATTAATGCAAAAGCAGAGAGGACTTATTGGGAAAGGCAAATATCGCGCCCTCTCGCCCCTAGCCGCCGCAGGAGACGCCCTGGGCGTCGGGAATCCCGGGCGGATTTCCGGCCACCGTAGGCGCGGGCTTGCGGACGGTGAGCAATGGGTAGCTCACCGTCCGGTAAGGACCAGGCCCGGGTCGACGGCGCGTTGTATTCCACGCGTGCTTCAAAGAGATGTCGTCAGCACAAATGTAGGGATCCACTAGGGCCGATGCCTGCCGGAGTCGCGGGAAGGTACTAATGGGTCACCGAGGCCCCCGCAACACAGGCAACGGAAGGAATACGGGTGGGTTTTAGTCAGTAAGAGTCTGACACCTTCCCGCTCTGCCCAGAGCAGGAGAAGTTATTTGATGATATCCCACGCAAAAAAAAAAAAAATAAATAAAGAGTACTTATTTCGTCGATCTACACATACGAAAACATTTTATTTAATCAATCTAAATAGTATTTTTTATTTAATATCAATACGGCAATAATACCTTGATCCCTAGATACTTTTGATATATTATTTACATTTTATGATGATAAATGTAAGAAGGAAAATACTTAAATACATTATTTATAAATTTATTTTCAGTTCTTCATGTTTTGTTTTAACCTATTAGTTTTTCCATGAGTGATCCCAACAAACTTAGACATAAGAGAGCAATCATACTCGTAATTATCCTACACGTAGTTGTTACTAATAAACTTTTATTTTCGCGCGAACTCCTCGCGAAACAAATCGGTCCTCCCGGATTCTCTGGAGAAATTACATGAAGAAGTCCAAGGAGTTGTAGTGTTGCCACGCTTGTTAACCGTAGTTGCCAAAGAAACTAATACAGAAAAGTCCTGTATTTCGTCTAATCTGGCTTTTTTCGGACCCTTCAGATAAGTATTATTGCTTATTTCTGTAAAAATGGCTTTAGCTGCGAAAAAAATAAAGTGAAAATGAGTGAGAATATTTGTAACACAAAAGTATTTTGTCGACAGAAATGTTTCAACGAAATAATTGAATGCTATGGGTGGAAACAATACATAGGTACACCATTATAATTAAGGTCTCCAAGAATGCTATATGTCAGTTCGGTTCAATAATTTGTTATTATCTCGAATTATAGTATTTCAGTCCGCTACACAAATAATATAACCACATAGGACCCACATCAATATCGTTTGTAACAAATATTAGGGCAGCTTTTCAATACGTCGAAATGTAATATTAAACTTCACAGAATTAATCAAACGTTTTCTTTTACTTTAAAATAATATTAACCTCTGCTTATATATTCATTATATATTCACATCAGAACTTTCAATTACAAACGGAAATGGCCGAAAGAAATATAATTTGGAGTTTTTCCTCGCAGATAAATGGTTGTTCGCAAGTAGCTGAGTTACAACAGTGAGTACGATTCAACTTTCAAGACTTCGGGAATAACTTTATGTAATTTCGTAAATTTCAAGAAGTGGACCGTGGACCACGTGGTGTTGTGGATTCACAAACGTGTAGGTAAGCCTTTTTAATTGTAATTACCTATAAAAAAAATATATTAATATAATAATTGTAATTACCTAAATAAATCTAAAGTCCGCCTCATTTAGTTTCTGTGTGTTTACTATAAGTACATAAGTATTTATACTTGGTAGGTACACATTGGACGTACAAATTGTTTACAGGTAGTCAGGGTACCTACTTTTACCTTTTATGCTTCTACTAGTAAAATATTATGTAAATAAGAATCTGAATGTCAAGCTTAGGTATTTCTAAAACATTTAAATTCCTATTAATCTGTATGTTACGACACGAGGCATGAATTAATAATTATCTAAGTATATAGATAGGTACACGTGTGTACTTCGATTTTCAGTATGAAGCTTATTAATATCAAAAAGTAAAATAATACCTACCTATCGGTCAACCTAACCAACAAGGCACCAACAAGTTTTATGCTGCATCACTAATCTACGCCGGACAACGAATATCAAATCAGCAGCTCAAGAAACTTGATGAGATCAAGTTTATGTATCTGTGGCACTTGGTATTCAAGACACATATCCGGTGGGGTCCGACGTAACCCCACCTCCGGTATGATCGTAGGCCTGGGATCTTGCGGACGTGATGTGCCGCGGGTTAAAATACACTCCAAAGTTGAGGAAAGAAGGTTCACCATAACATTACAACAGGAAAATTACCACATTTAAGATGTAAAACATAATAACACTACATTTAGTATTTACCTACAACGCTACAATTTTGAATTGTTTATTTAATATGTACCTACAACGCCACAATGTTGTTGTATGGCCAAAATCCCAACTAACGACGCCATCTTCTTCTGTCAATGTTAATCTGCCTAGCCTTTAATTTAGAAACTTACAATTCATTGATTTTGATATTTTCGCGCTGTCGCAATCTAAATTCAAAAGAATGGTGTGACAATCTCTTGCAAGTCGCCTATGAGACGGATGCTCTTGTCACCCGCTTCGATTCATTGGTATGTAGTGTTTTTCTTCTAAATACCTATATACTTTTTTTTTCATTTAAAATGCGTTCGTTTTCATACTCCGATAAATGATAAATGATTTTATTTCTGTAAGTAGGTTTTTACAAACACTTTTACACGTCAAAACATATTTTTTTTAAACTAGATGAGGCCGGCGTTTCCTATCTGACTACTCTGAGAAGAAAGGCCGAAACAAACTCAGAGGTCACAGTCTCTTTTAAAGTCCAGACATAATCTTGGTCAGATCATGTGAAGACCATGTCGATTGGTGTCTGAAATGGTCTTTTGATGTCACTTCGTGGACCATAGTGTGGGTTATACGTTTTTTCGACTGTAATAATACTACTTTTTGTAAAGGCTGTTATGTATAACTGTTTTTTGTTCCAAATAAATAAAATAAAAATAAAATGTTGGGATCGGCTTCCAGTATAACCGAATATAGCTGAAAACCAGAATTTTACATGTAGCGATTGCCTATCTGACCTCCACAACCCAGTAACTGGGATTATACGATACCCTTTAGCAAGACTGTTTGTCAGTCTTTCGGACTTCTGACGACCCGTAGCTACTGTCAAAGATCCTCGAAATACAGCCGGGACCAACGGATTAACGTGCTTTCCGAGGCACGGAGGAGTCTCGGTATGTAAAGACTGCCCATCCACGGACCGCCCAGGCAAGCGTAGCTTACCCTGATGGATCGACCCGTGCGGCTGTTATTACTTAGCCACGAGCTACTCCTCGTTTTGTCAATCTATATATACATGTAAGTATATAGTCAATTGCCGTGCGTTTGTCTCGCAAAAACTAGAAAATGACTCAACCGATTTATTTTTTATTATTTGTGTTTATTTCGCCTCAATACTAGGGTGATTTGAGAAAAAAGAAATTTAGGAAAAACTCAAAGGATCAGCCGAAAAATCCAATAAATCTAGACTTTGTCTCACGTGGTACGAAGTTCAATGGGTCATCTAATACACAATAAGATTAATGACAGTGACCATTTCACAAAAGTTTCAGGCGCCAACAGATCCCTTGTAGTTATTTTCGACTTTCGAAACGTCAAAACTTCTCAAGTACTTACGTGGCTTAAGTAGTCTAACATAAGCTTGCACTCAAGTATAGCTATTAGAAACCCCCAATGAAATACTGCCGCGGAGTAAAGGCTCCAACAGTCGGCACGACGCGAGATTGCAACGCCATTGTAGTACAACAATTTCTATGAAAACTTCATGGAATTTGTTCTACCAGAATCGGGTCGCACCGTCGAGTCGCGCGTGTCTGAGGAACCTCAAGTGACTTTGGGAAGTTAATGGCATTATGACACGCGGTTTTATCGTGACCTTTGGCAAAAAGACAAATAACTTTTTGTGTATTCATCGACAAGTACTTAGGTATTGTTAAGACACGTGTAGCTTAAAGGCTCGTGCAGACTAGCGCATTATCGCGGGTGCGACAGGCAGCAATATGCCTGTCGCACCCGCGATATCGCCCCAGTTTGCGGGAGCCTTTTACAAAGTAACTTTCAGCACACGTTTTTGTATTAAACAGGGCAACCTGTTTGCAGTACAAGCCACAGAAATAAAAACCGGCCAAGTGCGTGTCGGACCAAGTACAATGAAGGGTTCCGTAGTTGGAATGAACTTATCCCAAAAACAAACTTAACATTGTACTCACTCTCATACTTCGATATACGTCACGGTCGATTCTCCAAGTGAAAATATAAGATGGTCGACTATAACTTGTTAACGTGTAAACCCTACTCAGCTGTGATAGTTTTCCTTTTAATTTCGTTATATATACTACTGCCATGATTTTTTTCACATATCCAAAAACAAGCGTTTAGCTGGCAGGGGGGCATTACACTCTAACAAAAAATTGCACTTAAAAGCTTAATACTACGCAAACGGATCCCTGAATTGAAAAATGGTTTTCACAGACTCGCAATATTTTTGAATAGCCTATCCAACGATACATCACACTATAAGATAGACGAGAAAAAAAAAATCATCCCCAATTTACGTGCAAGAGAGGTACCATGCAATGTTTTATTTTTTTTTTTTTACCACTTTGTCGGCGTCATTAATATGTATGTATACCCATGCCAAATTACAGCTTTCTAGAACTAAGAGTCGCTCAGCTAAGCCGAGAGCTAAGACAGACGGACATCTCCAAACTATAAGGGTTCCTTGTTGACTACGGAACCCTGAAAAGGTAAATAAAGGCAGAGCATGAGCCTTCTGGACTTTCTATCCATTTGACATCACTGCCCGACGCACCTCAGTTTACGACTTTAGCAGTCACTACGAAATGCGATTCCGTTTTATATTCCCATTTACGAGTATGTTCTTAATAAAAAAAAATGTTAGTGAAACAGTTGTGCTACTTTGTTTGTAGATGTATTTCCTTGTTTCGTTTTTAGGCAGGTATTCGCTCATTACTGTAAGCCGACATACTTTCAAAAGTATAACGCGAATGCTGATCATGTAACGTGACAATACATCAAGAACGAGACAAACAAAAGATACCCACTTCTTTAGCATTTTGACCCAAATATTCACTGACCCTCAAAGAGGCTGATGTCGAAGTCTCCTCCGCTCAAAGGCATCACTTGCGAAACTTTTTTAATGGGGTAGTTATACCTGCAGACGTCACGTCAAATCTGACGCAGCAGTTACTCATATCTCCCTGCTGGACCCGTATATAGGAGAAGAGGCGCAATAAACACTACGCTTTTTATTGATTTAATTTTGCATCACAAACGTTGATAGCAATAACTATTCTTCATATTTTTGTATCTTAAAATTCCCAAACCTAAAAAAAACGCTGAATCCAGCAAATGACGTCACATCGTATTATTACAAGGAAAATCATAGCAAAAACGTCGCACTATTTGCCTAGCTCATCGACTAAAACCTATTTACCGAAATCCCTTGAGTAGATATTATTTTGCATAGAAATTTGTTTGAGGCGTCGGCAAATCCCCGCTTTATCTTATCTCTTTTAGTACGTGATTGTTGGTAATATGGCCTGGGGATAGAGATATCTCTGTTTTCATGGTATATGGTACAATTTTTGTTAAAATGAGTATTTCATAGCCAGATTTTGAATTTTTGGACAACATGTATTAGCATATGATGTCTATTCATTTATTGCCTAGAAAAAAATATATAAATTAAGAAAGAAGATTTCAATTGGGTATGGCAGTCCTTACATTTTTATAGGTAATACGCGAAGTTTTACAGAAACAGTCGTTCAGAAGTAAATACTGTTTATTGAATGTAACAAAATGAGGTTGTTACCCAATGCATCTTTGTTCATGTCTAAAAATTATAATTTAGTCTTTGCCTGAATTCTGCTGTTTCATTATCGCTATTATTGTTGTTTTATTATTGGGGCTGCCCCGCTTCTGCAGTGCCTCGGGCATGTTTGCTAAAGCGCGCACCGACTGTTTCCACACCACAATGCGCAAGCGGTGTGCGTCCTTGGTGCGCAGGGTGCGGGTCAGCTCCAATGCTGTCCTAGAGATGATTGCCGGACGTGCAGTTGCCTTATATTAGGAAGTGTTGCAGTTGGCATATAGCCAGTCGCGGGAAGGTACTTATGGGTCACCGAGGCCCCTGGCAACACAGGCAACAGGAAGGAATACGGGTGGGTTTTAGTCAGTAAGAGTCTAACACACCCTCTCGCTCCGCCCAGAGCGGGAGAAGTTATTTGATGATTTCCCACCCAAAAACAAAAAAAAAGGCATAAAGCCAGGACGTGTTAACGAACGTCGTGATATTTGCTGTTTTATTAATTTATGTTATTATTTTTACCCAAAAGTTGCCCTAAACTTTTATTTTTATGTGTATTTTATATTATTAATTTCCCATCAATTTATTTTTTTTATTTACTTTTGACATTGACTTGCTTATTTTTATTTGACATTGTATTTATGATTTGATGACATTCTATTTATTTTTATATTGTGATTTGTATTTATCTCGTGTTTCGTAACTTGTGATTGTATTATGGGAGAACCTGAAATAAATGGATTTTATTTTATTTATTTATTTATTTATTATAGGTTATGGGTCGTGCCCGTTTTTAATTCGAGTTTTCGAGTGCACTAATCTCATAGCACTTGCTATGAGATTAGTGCAGTATACTTATACTAAAACTAAAAGGAAGAGAAGACTATGAAAAACGTTTTGATTTTGGAAGGCATGCATCCTGCATCCTGGCAGGGTAGCCATGAAGTAAGGAGGTTAGAAGTAACCACGTCTGTTCAAGACACGTTTTTATTACCAACTAATTAAAGGTACTTACTTAACTAAATTCTAAGCAACATTAAATGTAAATGTGCATCAACTTCACAACAATGAGTTACGTAAGAAGATGATCCAAACGACGCGAAAGCAAAGGTAAAAATAATGTTGACTATTGATCCCAGTTTATTTGTGCATATCAAAAGTAAAGTTAATGCAAAAGGATTGTGAACAAAATTAAAAATGCTGGTTGATTGTCAAATAGCTTCACGCGACGCACCGTATTGCTTTCGTAATCTCATATATATTCGGCGAAAAAATTGTGTATGTCTCAATAAGTGACTTTAATATTAGAAACGAGTCAAGGATAAATAATACAGGATTCAAGATCAGCGTCGAGTGGATTGGCTCATTATTGCTGCTAGGATTGCCTGTGAAATTCGAACCCATGATCATGGCGGTTGAACACTCGATGCCATTTAGTGCCGTATTTCTAAGTGGAAACTTTAGTCAAACTGACTGGTACTTTATAGCGGTGCCAGTTGTCATCTAACATCCAAGAAAGACTGGTTGTTCAATACCACAAAAAAACAACTATTATTATCATTATACATCGAAAGTTCCCGTCAAAGGTAAACAACCTAATCGATACGGCTTCAGTAATGTGTGCGTAAGCAGTGAATTAAGTGCAAGTGAAGAAATGAATCTCTTGAAGAAGTGTTACATGGACACGAACGTGAACAGTGGAAATTACCCAGAGTGAACTTAAATCCTTTGAAGACCATGACGTTTCGGAGTTAGTGATTGTTCCTTCTGGTGGCTCAGAAAGTTGCGTAATGGGCTGTTTAAAAAAAATAAGCTGGTGATAAAATTAGATATGTATAAAGCAAAGTTGGTCGCGAAGGGTTTCACGCAAACGGCAGGTATTGATTTCGATTAAAGTTTTTCACCAGTCCTGAGACATTATTTTTTTTGCTGTGTGTGTGTGGGCCAACTTTTGACCTCGATCTCACCCGATGGAAAGCGATGGATTAGGTCTATGATAGAACGAATAAGCCAGAAATATGCCTGATTACTCTTGCTTTGAAGGCTGACGGGTTATATGTGGAAGGGAAAAAAGAAGCTGGCAGAGAGTTCCACACTTTGGCCTGCGCATAATAAATGTGAAGGAGTAGCCCTGAGTACAACGAGTCGGTATATCGACCAAGTTCGTATGGTACCCTGCAGTACGTCTGGTAGTCCGGTAGTGAAAGGGAGATGGTGGGATTAAGTCGTGGAGCTCCTGCGCAGACTCACCGAAGTACAGTCTGTAGAAGACCGACAGGCAAGCAACATTACAACGATGAGCCAGGTTGAGGCCTAGCCCCCAGGCGCCTCGTCGCCTATGAGCCTTTTTGCTCTGCGTTCCACTTAGTCAAGTGCAGCAAGCTGGTATTTTGCTGAGCTATAAGTGGCTGCAATACTCTACATAATAATGGTCCTGTGCTTTGTAAAAACTCAGAAGCTGCCCGATGTTTTTTTTTTCCAACCCTGAGAACCCTGTATTTGCTTTAGCAGTTCAGCTTAATTTAGATATCTGTAATTTAGATGTTAGTATCGCTTTTTAAATAGCTTTCTAGATGAAACTGTTTATAAGATGGAACCACTGTGTTCAAAGTAATATTGAACATGTTTTGCTTAATAGATATAAGTGTGCAAATTTGACATGCTTTACGCTACAATCAGTTATCCAGGAACTCCTTAATCTTGTATTTAATGTTTTTAATTCATTTTGTTTTCTATTGTTTACCTGGACACACATAAACATGCTGCAGCTTTTATTATATTTCGCAAGCCTTGGGAGGACATCTAACACGAGCCTGTGGGGGTCGCGCCTGCTGCGAGTATTTACATCGCTTGCTTTCGCAAACAATTCCCTATGCCTCCACACAAACATACAAATTTCAGAAATATAAAGGGACGACAGCGGTAACAAATCAAGTTTTTTTTAAATACCGGCCTGCAAGATTCGTCGGGTTTAAGCCCACATAATGCTCTTCACATAATTAAGCCATAGCGTAGCACTGATTCAACATGTGCATGATATGTTGTTAAAGACGTTTTAATGTTTGTTATATTTCTAATCTGTTTCAGTGCATATACAAACTCATTCATTCATTTGGATACTGTACCAACATGTGCTTTCCAGTTGACGTCTTGATCCAAGGTTACGCCTAGAAATTTAGTTTGCGTTACTTCGTCAATTCTATATATATTCATTGTAATATTGTGTTTTGCAGTATTTGATTTATTAAATTCTTATTACATTTTCAGATTTATAGATAAGTTATCTTTATTTAACCATTCAATGAGTCTTTCAATCACATTATTCATTTCAATCTCGTGGTCATTCATTGTATTGTCTTTTTTTGTCAGATGTCATCAGGGAATAGTATAGATGTATGTTTTTTTTAATGATTTTTCCAAATAGTAAGGAAGCTACTTAATTAATGAACAGTTTGTCATCAGAGTTCAAGGTTAATAAAGATTTAGATGGTGGTAGAAATTGTTTAAGAATAAGAGTTGGTGTTAATAAACACCGGGTACTTTTACTATAGATCAAAAACTAATATTGAAGAATTGTTGTTAAAATTTAATATTCCTGAATTTAAATTTGCTCAACACTTTATACAGCAGTGCTACTTAATTAATGAACATTAACCTTCACTGTAACCTTCTCACCGTGAAATCTTAGGTGAAGTGAACGTGGAGTGAACTGTCAGTGTCATCCCACCTGATACTAGGTATGGACCAAGGATTACATTAACAATCATAATCGAGATTTTAATAATATTTTTATGCTAATTCTATTGATCATAATCAGTTATCTGATTAAATAAACGCAACCCCATGACCCAATCGCGATGTGTTTTAACTGATTAAATAAACGCAATCCCGTGACCCAACTGTGATGTGTTTTGAAGAAGCTATAGTGGATTTAGTCGACTAAAGGCTGTGCGACGTTATTCAGCGTTGTAATTAACCCAAATCTATTCAATAAGAAGAGATAATGTCAAGTGATCAAGTGCTAAAAGTGTGCCTGGCTGACGGACCATAGAATTTAGCCCCTCACAAAATATGTGGAAACTAAACGATGTGTGTGTTTTGAATAAAAAACTTTTGGATTATTTAATAAGTACCTTTCTAATATTTTATTTTAGGTAGGTAAATTTATACCGACCTATGCGTTGCCAATAATAAAATATTATTCATAAAATCACCGTCATCAATACTATAACAAAATTCAACAGTTCAATTCATCCAGCCCAAGTGAAGTGATGTTGCTATGGCAACGAGAATCGAGTGAAGTGATCACGACACTTGCGCGTCGCGCTTACCGACTCACTTCACCTAGCCGATTCACTTCGGCGCGGGTAGTTACTATGGTTACGAGAATCGGGTGAAGTGATAAGATCACGCCGCGCTTTTTTTTTTTGAGGGTGGGAAATCATCAAATAACTTCTCCCGCTCTGGGCGGAGCGGGAGGGTGTGTCAGACTCTTACTGACTAAAACCCACCCGTATTCCTTCCTGTTGCCTGTGTTGCGGGGGCCTCGGTGACCCATAAGTACCTTCCCGCGACCCCGGCAGGCATCGGCCCTAGTGGGCTCCTACTGTATGTGCTGACGACATCTCTTTGAGGCGCGCGTGGAATACGACGCGCCGTCGACCCGGGCCTGGTCCTTACCGGACGGTGAGCTACCCATTGCTCACCGTCCGCAAGCCCGCGCCTACGGTGGCTGAAAATCCGCCCGAGATTCCCGACGCCCAGGGCGTCTCCTGCGGCGGCTAGGGGCGAGAGGGCGCGAAACGTGCCTTTCCCTCAACCGTCCCGCCTCCTCCTTCGCGAGCATTACTGCTTCGCAGAAGGAGGTGACGGCTGCCCATGCCCTCTCGGTCCGTACCATGGCCTGAACCAGGGCCGGACGCGAGAGGTCTCTGCCGCCGATCGCCTCCACGAGGACACGGCGGTGCTCTGCCCAAGCCGGGCAGACCTCCACCGTATGCTCCACCGTGTCCTCCGGGCGATCCACACAGTGGTGACACCCGGACGTTTCCTCCCGCCTTATCCGACACAGGAACCTCCCGAAGCTGCCGTGTCCGGTGAGGACCTGCGTCAGGCGGAAGGTATCACGCCGCGCTTGCGCGTGAGGCGCTGTTACTAATATCAAGTTGAGTTTTTTTTTTTTTAATTTGCCGTTTTTTTATT
Organism: Atethmia centrago; assembly: GCA_905333075.3. NCBI lineage: Eukaryota > Metazoa > Arthropoda > Insecta > Lepidoptera > Noctuidae > Atethmia > Atethmia centrago. The sequence goes on from HG995375.1 coordinate 9,441,646, forward strand.
TTTAAATGCGCGACAAATAAAAATTTGGTTTTACGACCAAAATTTATTAAAATCCAAAATGGGGGCTACAAACATTTTTCATCATGGGTGTCGTGTTCATAGTTTTCGGAGGTGTTCAAGCCGATTGTGAGGTCAAAATTAAAAAGCAAGATGGCGGCTGCGAAACAGTTCAGATTTTTCATCATGGGTGTCGTTTTCATGGTTTTCGGGGGTATTAAAGCCGATAGAGAGGTCAAATCTAAAACGCAAGATGGCGGATGCGAAAATTAGCAAACCTTTTGGAATAAAAAAAAACAAATTGAGTTTCTGACTAAATTTCTGTTTTGCTATTTTATTTAAAAAAAAACCCCAAATAGTAACGTATCAACACTTAAATACTAGTTTTGAAATAATATAAAATTATCAATAGAATTAGCATAAAAAAATTATTAAAATCTCGATTATGATTAAAAATGTAATGCTTGGTCACTCCCTAGCATCAGTGGGATGACACTGATAGCTCACTCCACGCGAGTTTTCACGGTGAGATATTTACAGAATCGACATGCAGAATAAGTAGCACTGCTGATATAGTTTTCACTATAAATTTCTTGAGCCAGTTTAATAACTGCTACAATGACGAACACTGGGCTTATGCAAAAATAGTCTTAAAGAAAACCAAATCATTTTGTTTTTACTTTTTCTGCGGTAGTAGTCATTTACGAGCGTACGTAGTTGCAGACTGGGCCAGTAACGACATAGACCGCAGATCTTATACCGGATACTTCTTCAGGCTGTCAAAATGTGCTATATCATTAGAAACCATGAAGCATGCTACTGTGGCTCTAGAGAAAAAGTTGCTTGTTAAATTGTTAAAATTCAATATTAACCTACTGCAGAACTGTTTGCAGATTTGTGAACATACTTAGTATTTATTTTTACACAAAAATTAACTCAAAGTTATTTATTTAATGTGAAGTAAACAATATGTTAATTAGTTATTTATTTTGTTAAGTGTTGATTGAACAAAATGAGGTTGTTACGTGAAATACCTATCATTGTACATGTTTAAAAAAAATGTAGTCGTTGCCTGAATTCTGCTGTTTCATTATAAATACGGCCTGCTATCGTTTCTCTATTTTCTTCTGTTATATAAAACTTCATCTTGTTTTCCCTAGCGAGGAAAAATAAGAAAACTTTATGAACGAAATGCGGAAAGTAAACGAATAGGTTTTCAGGAGCGCTGAAATCTGTGTGAGTCGATGTATTCGTGTGATATACGAGCCAGGGTCAACTGTCGCCTGCCTGCCGACTAGGTATAATAACGCTCCCGTAAAATAGAAACCTTCAGTTTTCTGCGGCCATTTTTCGCGTACATTAAAGAATGTATGTAGGAGGTAGTCGAACATTTAAAATAACTGGATTACGTTGGTAATTAAGTCCACACTTTCGTAATAAAACAACTATATAAAAAAATATTTTAAAAAATGGATAGGACAACGTCTGTAGATTCAGCTAGTTCTGAATAAAACCACATTTGACTTCATAATAATTTAGCTAAGTATAAATTATTCAAGGTGTAACGAGACCCATGACATAACCGTCAACGCATTCTGCTCATAAAACTAAGTAATAACTATATCGCACAAAAATAATTACTGAAAAACGACTTTTAATTTTGGTGTGAAATATTGCTGTTCACTGTAGCGCTCAATGTAACGCACGCAAGACAATTTCGAGAGTGTATTTATTTAAAACTTATTTCTTACAAGAAAAACTTTGAACTTTGAACTTCTATATCTCAATAACCCGCGGGTTCCCTAATAAGGTCCTTTACGAAAAAAAAATTACATTGACGAAAAGAACAACCAACTCACAACTTCGTTAAGCGTTTTTTTTACACCCATTATAAGTAAGTTGGTTTGTTTATACATTCATTATTATTTTATCATTCTTGAATGGTAAAACAATCCAGAAATAGTTGAGTTTTATGAGTTAACTTTCCTCTACATGATCTCCACATCGCTGTATCTCAGCTCAACTCACACAGTAGGTATACCGTGTTCTCCCCTGACGTGTGTGTGAACTCATCAGGCGAACTTCGGTTACTTGTTGTTCATGTTCCAAGTATTAACATCATTAGATTCATGATAAGACGCGATGCGAAGAGCTAGGGCTGCGGTCATAACTGCCATGCCATGTTTTGTCTCTGCATTAGGCTGCCTGTCCACTGAAGCGGAGCGGGGCTGCAGAGCGGAGAAACGAAGAAATATTAACCAATAGGATTGCATAAAATCTCGGAGCGGACACTTTATGCAATCCTATTGGTTAATATTTCTCCGTTTCTCCGCTCCGCAGCCCCGCTCCGCTTCAGTGGACAGGCAGCCTTACGCTAAGGTTGACTGGTAGACAATGCCTCAGGCATTAAATCCGCTTTTCACATTTAATTCGAAAAATAGTTACATTAGAAATTTTTGCCATACAAACAGAAATTTCCAATTATCTTGTTTTTAAATAGAGATTTCGAAAATGTTTTCTACTAACATGTTAGACCTTAAACCATGTTAAAATTGGTTCAGTCATTTCGAAAAATAAGGACTTGAAAATTTTTATTAAATGCCGTACGGCGTAAACGCTCTAAAGCATCTCTCGAAATGATGATTTAAGAAAATTTAAAAAGTTTATGTTTGAAATTCATGCTTTTTTGTAACTTCTTTAGCTGTTCTGGTTCTTAGGTATTATGTTAAGAATTATCTGTTAATCGTCCTTGATCGCTCATAGTCACCCATATACCCACTTCAAGTAGTTATTTATGCCGCAGGAGACGCCCTGGGCGTCGGGAATCCCGGGCGGATTTCCGGCCACCGTAGGCGCGGGCTTGCAAACGGTGAGCAATGGGACCAGGCCCGAACTCTTTGCAGTAGGTACCTGTCGATCTAACACTGGTATACGTTTAGCAGTTCGGCGAATGACAGCAAACTACAATGAAACATTCGAACACATAGACATATTTACACGCTTTTTGAAAAGGTTTCGCAGCCTTTTTGTATGAGACACTTGAACTCATGGTCTAATTGTTATTGTTTTTAAAATATTTTTTTTTTCATATTTTTATAATATTAGTGTAACCGTCACGCATGAACAGTTTACCTCTTAGTGACTTTAAGGTTTTATTTATTAATGGTAATCTGTAAACAGCGCTGGCTACATTATTACTTAAGTTATTTATGTTTTACTGTTTCTGCATAATATAGCTGTCTGTTGTTCCTATTTAATAAAATAAAAATAAAATGAAAAAATACACGGCCATAGGTAAAAATAGATTGAAGATGGGCAGACTAGCTAACTGCATTAAGGCGCAGATATATGATTTTAGTTACTTTTAAATCTGCTATTATGCCTGCATATAATGCAAGTAAGATAAGCAAAATATGTTAAACTAGAACGCATACACATCAATTAAATCTGTGAATATTTAAGTATTGTAGTAAAATACTTTATGAAATAAATTCAAGTAGTAATGTCTACCCACAGCATAAAAAACGACATCACGTTCAAACTACTTAAGATATTTTAATGAGTTTGTATTGTATGAACAGACTACTTATTTTATTTTCTATATTAGTATGATAAAGGTGTTTATTTTTTCATATATTCATATTTTCAATAGTACTATCTACTACTAAAAATAAATATTTCCTATGAAACCGAGCGGGTGCGCAGCGTGAGCGCGACGCGGATCTTTATGGCCAAAGTCAATGGCGATTACCCGACCCTTAAATGGAAAACAGTCGATCGTGATATAAACTGATGCTGTATATGCAACTTCGCCCAACAGTTTCCTACTCAAACAGATTAAGTAGTATGAGTGTAAACTGCTAACAGCTCACTACTTCTGTAAGTCCTGTCTAGCCAGGGCTTAAGAACAGCACAGTGTGGATTTAATGTGTCCTGCTATTCAGACATTATGACAGTAGTTAACCCAGGGTCACCATGAAAATACAACTAGTAAGAAATAAATAAAAGTACCGACAGAAGGAATTCTTTCCTAAATTGAGTATTAACTTATATTATACGTGGGTATTTTAAATTACAACATTGTCATTATTTATCAATCATACGAAATAGCTTTAACATCGCAAATTAACGTAGATCAGTTTCTGATAAACTTTAGAATAAATCTATAAAAAATAAATAGAATAGACAGTCATGGGGACTGCCAACTGGAGTGATAACTTAAAACTTTGATTTTTTTTTTTTTTACGTTCCTTTTTTTATGTTTTTTTTTTTTAATGTGTATTTTTTAAATGTGTTTTTTAACAGTGGACCTACGTTAACACATTTCCCTAAATGTATTTTATATAAACTTTTTGTTTACTGTCTAACATTATTTTAGGATTCCATATTCATGGCTTCGTCTGGCCGCACTTGCTCGTAAAGAATTGCAGTAGTAGAAATACATAATGTATGTAGGCCGTTCCGTTGGTCTCCCTCAGTGACTAACGGAGGCACTAAACTATAAAGTGCCAACGCTGTGACCTGGCCTTAGAAACTACATACAAGTTTAATAAACATGTTGAGTTTCAAGAAAACTTCAATTTTAGATAGATATTTTATCCTCTGGTATATTCACTGAACTTTGAGCATTTTTCATGCCGTTATTGCCACTTTAGGTAATAAGTCACATTATAAAAGATTTTTTTGCCCCGTGCAGACTGGTGACGCAATATCGCAGGCGCGACGGGCAGCGCGACACTGTCCACGAAGTTTTCATAGAAATTGTGCTACTAGTGTCGCGTGGCCCTAAAACGTCGCGCCTGTCTGCTGTTTTTAGTAGGGGCAAAACTTATGAGTTCGCGTCATCAACATGCCAATGTGCCTGTGTACATGTATATGCATGTACGTGGGACACTCAGAAAGTTTTGCGAAAATTTAAAAATATGTTTTATATTAAATATTTTCAAAGTACTCTCCACTAGCCTATATACAAAGTTCAAAGAAGAAAATTGTATCCCTTTGAGCTGATTTTTTATTTTCGGGAATAAAAAGAAGCCACACGTTGCTAGATCAAGGCTGTAAGGAGGGTGACCCAGGAGTTTGACCACCGGTGCTGTCCAGGAAGTCCCTCGTTTTAAGCGCCGCGTGCGAAGGCGCGTTGTCGTGGTGGAGCAGTAGCCCTGTGAGCTCGCGGAGCCCTGTGTTTGGTCGCTAGTAGCTCACAACAGAGAAAACTTCTGCCAAGCATTTGGTAGTATACCATTCAGCGTTGCCATCAACGCTGAATGGTATACTACTACTTTGGTTCCGTAAAGGAATTGACACCAAGTAGCCAGTCAAATTGAAAAAGCTCGCGATCAAAATCTTCCCAACGCTTCTAGATCGCTTCAATTTGGTAGGCGTTGATTCGTTTTGAAACAGCCAAACCGTCGACTGGCGCTTCATTTCTGGATCGTATTGATAAATCCTAGACTCATCACCTGTAATGATGTCATAAACAAGACATGACGCGCCTGCTTCAAATTTGTTTATCATATCACGGCACCATTCCACCCGGGCCTGCTTCTGAGCATCGGTGAGGCTGTGCGGCACCCAGCGTGAAATTATCCTCCTCACGCGAAGATGCACGTGTAGAATTTCGTGAAAGCGTAATTCGCCTATTGTCATGGATTAAATTTTTCACTGCTAGCACGTTTTTTTCCGTAACAGCCGTCAAAGGGAGACCACTTCTTTCTTCATACCCCAAAGTTAGTCGACCGCCCTTGAATTCGTTATACCAAAGATACACGGTTGCCTTAGAAGGGCCTTTATCCATGAATGCCATTTGAAGTCCATCGTGCGATTCGTCCGGTTTCAGACGATACCTACTTGAAATCGTAAAAAATCATAGCGCGAAAATGTTCCCGGCGCAGATCCATTTTTTAATGAGACACGATAATTTAAATTAGATCGCAATCAATGTGGAGGGAAATTTTGAAATTGGAACATACCTATTTTTACTTACAAATAATCATATTTTCAAAATAGATTGTAACTGGCCAGTCTCTCATACATAAAAACTTTTTTTGGCAATACTTCCTGAGTGGCCTGGTATACGAGTACACTAATACATTGTATATACTTAACTGTATCATGTTTGTGTTGGACTCTTTTGCGGTGGGTATAAAAAGAATTCTAGTATGAATCCCATGATTCATACTAGAATTCTTTTTATTTTTTTAAACAGTTATTTCAAAGTTTTAAGTTATCACTTCTGTCGGCAGTCCCCATGACTGCCAATTCTTTTAATTCGATTTATTCTAAAGTTTATCAGAAATCTATAAACACATTAAAAGAATTGGCAGTCATGGGGACTGCCGACAGAAGTGATAACTTAAAACTTCAACTTCATACTTAACTAGCAAGCCGCGTCTGCTTCGCACGGTTTTTACGACTTGATGAAACTTATGGATTTCTTTATTTTAATTAAGTTACTAATGTATTCGTTTGCGCTCAATCGAACTGACGACTATTATGCAGTCATTCGAAAAAATAATCTCGTCCTTATTAAGGACAAGATTGCGGGACAGTGACAACAGTATTCTGAGGACAGTGGCGGAGAACATCTACTCTCCTATTCTGAGACGTTTTGTGGGGGTGATGCACGAGTGAAGTTCTCCTTTCGCTTGTGCGTCGTCCACATAAAGCGAACTCAAATAATATCTTTTAAATAATACTTTAATTTTATATAGATAATATACTAACATTAATTATAAGAAATTTACTAACACAGTGGATCCTATGTTGTCCAAAATAAAGAATTTATTATTATTATAGTAAGTATTATCATGTACAGTTAGAGAATATAGATTTCGAATATAATGTTCGTACTCGTGGTTAATAAAACTTTTCAGACAACTATAATACGACCAGCGTTATGAATATCCTTTCAAAATGAATAACTTCGTATAAAAAGGCCTCAAATGAAAAGTTATGTGAGTGAATCTCGCCGAACAAGCTGATTTTAAAAGTTAATATTCAATGTCGGACTGGCAATTTACACAAGTATTCCTCTGAAAGGCCCAACTGTTAACTAGATGCTTGAATAATGTAAGCAGAGTAAGGTTCTTCGGAGGACACTTCCCAACTTGTATAAAAAGAATTGATGATAATGAACGATTGTATTTCAACGCCTTTTTGTGCTGGCCGCTATAAGTTCCTATTCCGTTTTGAAATTACCAGTCTACTAGCTGTTGCCCGCGACTTCGTATGCGATCCAGGATGAAAAGTAGCTTATTTCCTGCTACAAGTCATGGTCTACCCATGTGACAAATTTCATCCAAATCCGTTCAGCAGTTTTAGCGTGAAAGCATAACAAACAAACAAACAAACTCACTTTCGCATTTATAATATTTGTGAAGATTATGGGTTGGTTAAAGTTTCTGCTCCACGAAGTTCCTCCTAATAATATTTTAACAGATGTTTTTGTGTTCGTCAGAAATTGAAACAAGTCTTAGGAACTTGTAAACAAAATTCCACAAAGAAATATTACAGTTTCTGCACCTTATTGTCAGAAAAGGTTTTATTTGTTTGAATTCAAATAAATATAAGGCTTATTAAAATCGTCTTAAAATACTCATTACTTTTGATATTCAGTGTATCAGGTTCTGAATTCCCGAGAATTGTAAATCATTAACTGAAGTGTACAGTGTCTACAAGAAACTAATTTTATATAGGGCTTTAATTAGACTCCTTGTATTTCAAATAACATAGAAGGAATTCTTTCGAGTCGGCATTTCGAAACTAATTAAAGTTTTCATTTTCAGGATAAAAGCGTCTTGTATTACAAAGGATTTGTTCGACAGCATCCGCGAGGCCTACAGGCTCAGCGCGTCACACTCATTGTGCACAAAGAAGGATAAGTAGGTATTGTTTTGTTTTCAACTGGCGCTCTCGAGGGTATAAATGAGACGCGGCCTGGATAATGACGACATTTCGTCAGCTCTTCTAAAACAAAACAAAATTACACCGATGTAGTTCAATTTTCTGTAAGTACTCCTTTATACTTGTCACGTTTTCTTTCCCGTCTTTCATGTGGGACAGAGTAGGATCCTCGTCTCCATTTCGTTTGACTGTGCGCGAGTTCCTCCTGAGATGTGAATAGCAGGCGTGTCGTTTAGAAAGTGCAGAAATAGTAAGATGATACTGGGCCATTAAGTCATTCATATATACTCGTATTAGGTATACCTATAATGTTGATATCACTGTATATTAGTGGCTTTTGTGGACAGGATATTAATTCAGACTTGTTACAGTTGTAATGGCAAACATGTCATTTGGTTTAAATATTTTTATTTTTGTAAGTACCTGGTACTCCACGACAGGCCTACACTGTCCTCCCATACCTATAAAAAACTGTGATTTGAAAACATTTTTTATGCCAATTATTTTTAAAAGAGTAACCGTGGAGTTTCTTGCCGGCTCTTCTCCATAGGAAACGGCTAATTGGAACCGTACACCTATCTTCTGACGTTTCATAAGTGCCCATGTAGGTTTATGTGAAATAAAAGGTTTAGATTTTGATTCGCTACCCACTCTTACGACTTGCAACGGAAAATAATTCATGCCTTGTGTTTTTTTTTATCCCTACAAGCTTGAAATTGCTTGGTATGCTGCTAAATTTAGGCTGCATACTATAAAACAGAACTCAAATACGACGAAAATATAGACAAAAAATCGTTTGCGTTTCAAAACAGAAACCTCGAAAATCATGATTGCGAATTAATGAATCGAAATGGAAATACATTTTAAATTATCGTTTTCAATTAGGGAGTGATATTGAAATGTTATCAATCGGGCCAAAACGTAATCGGGACAGGAATCAGTCTCGGAAAGGGACCGGGCGATTCAACTGTCATTTCTGTGAGTTTACCGACCTTCGTAGTCCGCTTATGGAAACCTAATGACTCGTACTTATATAAAGATACTTACTGGCAACAAGAACATACTTATGTAGTCCAAATACACTCGTAACAGACATTGAATGAAATACGTTCCAGATTGAATGCCTCATTAAGCTTATTTGGAGTGGATATTGAATCTGAGTCGAACAAAATAGTACTTACGGGGTATTTTGTTACAAGTTATTCTGTATCTTTTCTTGGGATATTGCTGGCATCCTTTATATTGTATGTATTTCCCCCGTAAATCTGTCCTGTTTAGATGATTATTAGGTAAATCTCGCACTATGTGATCATTAAAATATCTGTGTGAGCATTTAAATTTAAAACGTCAACATGTCCTATCTTCCCTTCCGGAAGATACTGCCCTAAAGAAGTTAATGTCATGTACAAAACGACAAGCCGTATATTTACATTTTCTTATCGGCACGTACATTTATATGTGACGGGGTTGTATCTCGCTAGTGGCAGGGTCGAGGGCGCTATCAACGGTAATAGGGGTCTTGGCTGGATTGCCGCCGATTAGACCTAACGGCCCGTGGGAATATTGAAATATATATACCTCTTTTTGTACTCCCACAACTGGCATCTTCAGCGAACAATGTAGGAGCAATTCAAAGATATCGTGATAGCTGACAATAACGAAGCCTTTTTAGTGAATCGTATCTGAGAATGTATTAATTTTACTTATCTTTACGAAAGGCTTTGCAAGATAAGCTTTAGATAAGCTTCTTAAGATTTTTTTGGAGAATTTTAGAAATGGTGTTTTTCTCTTTCTCAGGCTGTAATGAGATAGTTGCGTCGCTGGCAGATAAATAAAAGAGTGCTTTATTTTTCTTTTCGTGAGTGTTAATTGGCAAGATCTGTCCAAATGTAACTTCGTTTTTAAAAACCTCTGCACTACAAACTCACACTTGTAGGTACCCGTACCTACTACCTCAGACCAAATAAGAAACCATGAAAATGCTGTCAACAGTGACGTGAGGCCGGTTTCGTAAACATGTGGGCACTTAGTGAGGTGTAGTTTTGTTTTGTGATTGAAATGGGTTGTAAATGTGTGCGTGTGAGCGTGTATGCAAAGAGCGAGGTGTGGTTTTGAGAATGGCTTCACTATATTGTTTGAAGCGCTATATCTTTGTTTTTTATTTCGTCTGAGCCTACTACATACAATGCGGTATCTACTACAGAAGTTTTAACTTCGTTTATGGCGGAAAATAATCACGGATCCTGATTTAAGAGAGTAACTAAGTTGTAAAAGCCATTTAAACTTTTTGTAATTTTAATCTGTGCTGGCCACTCGTGACGTTCACGAAATTATTTTTAAAAGCTTTTAAGAGAAGTTGGAATAGAATTAACCCAAATTGTAATATTACCTTGGAGACTTTTATGGATATGTATTATTGTGCTGAATTATATATAATGTTTATTACTAACCTGTGACAAGATTGGCATGATGGAACTGGCAGACCGCATCAGCCTCGTACCATGAGATGCGGTCCCTGAAGTAGCGGTAAAACACCGGGAACCCTTCCTCAGGTAAGACCCAGGTATTGCTGATGTTCACCTGCGCACACACACAAACACATTTGTACAAGAAAGAAACCGTTGGTAAGTCAACCAAGAATAAATAAAATTGATCGTCTAATCGCAAAAAAACATCAGTAAAACATTAGAAAAACTGCTAACTTTTCTGTTGCCCTAACTTAGCGATTTGTCACAGCGCCTGTCCATTGCACTCTTCAATTATTTATCTTATGGTCAGTCTCACACGTACGATCGTTAAATTATTCCGCAACAAATCATTATTATTCCTTTACAGTTCTAGAGTCTCCAGTCTCTACAAATATAATTCTGTCAAACTTTGTTTATCTATAATAGACAGCAAAGCACAGTCGACCACGTCACAACTTCTCTCCAAGAAGAAAGTTTTGAATGTCAGTGTACTGCTCCGAATACATTCGAGTATTCGGATTGCATGCATAAAATTGTGTAAATTCTATACAAAAAGCTTCAATATTTGCGGAATATTGTGCCGCACGCCGCTTTAATGAACTTTTCAGTCGCTACACTCGTCGCATAGAAGAAAATCCGCATAACAATAAGTGCAAATAAAAATATACTTTTTCTATTGTTGCAGATGTCGATTGTACGTTATTCAAAGTTATATATAAGACAAAGTAATATTTCCAGTAGAACGCATAGTAAGAAACAACGGAGATAAGATTTTGGAAACTATGATTGTACTTGTTCAAAGTTGTTGTACATAATTTTGCTATCCAACCGTCCGCGCCGCTGGAGCACCTACAAATTAGGTACCTACTATTTAGGTAAATTAACATTTATATTCTCTAAATTAGAAGAGCTTATTTTGTAATGAAACGTGGAATCTGACCGCCTTCGCCCGAGCTTTGCTTCCGCGGAATCTCTGCAGCTCTGTAGGATTTAAAGGTAATTTCGTCTGCAGTCTTCCGTGAAATTTCCACAGGTCTTGTTCAGTCTTGTTGATGGCAAGCATAAATTGAAACGAAGGCCTACTTTATTTTAAAAGGATACATACTTTGTTTAAATGTATTATTTTCAGTCCATCAGTAGATCATTAGCGAAAATGAATTTCCGCGAAAAAATAGTATACAATTTACAAAAAATACTATAATTGAAATAATTAGGTTTCGACTCATGCATCAGCTTCATTTAAACCAGAATATTTATATCATTTAACGAAGAACATTCCAATAATTGGTATTCCGTTGTAGTTTGGGCGTGCGCAGCGAACTTGCAAAGCAGCCTTCGAACAAGCTGTTCCCGATAACTTAATTAACATGCTGAATTCTCAAGTCTCATCTGACTTCGTAATTTAAACAATCTCTTGTTCCCGCCGTGTTTATGCGTACCAATTGTTCAGTTCAATTGATAATAGGTATATAATAAATCTTGATGATACTCCACAGAATTCCTTTAAGCTCCATTGTATTGACAAGTACCATCTTAAGGTTCTTTAGGTTCAATTAACTTCGAGTATTCGTACTCTGATGTCATATTTACATGAGATGAAATAACATTTTGTGGACAAATGAGTGCCATTGTAAAAGGACTGTCTCCGAAACGTCCTTGACGTAAGTTAACTTGAAAGTCGTGTATTAAAAGAAGAAAAATAATCAAAAAAGGTCGACCAACGCATACATTACTAAATAAAATAACTTATCAAACCCGACTTTTGATCCTCAATCCAAATTCAAAAGTGCTTACAAATTGTATTATGTTTATTCGTAGTTCAAAGTCATTCATTATATTAAAGATAAGACGTTTCATTTGTATTTTGGGTTTCGATAAGGAGTACCTCTGGGTACTTTGTTGTGGCCCTTGACATTCTATCTTTGTCTTTATCAAGTTTACAAATAAATCGTGGTTTGCGTTTGACAGGTGGAGCGGTAGCAGACAAATCACAAGCTTTGACTGTGTAACATTGTATAGGCTTGGCGCAAGTCCTTATTTTATTGTTAAGAGTGAAAAGTTGGCGAGCTTAAAGTGCTTTTTGTTATTTTTACAGGGATTTTTTTTAATTTTGGGATTTTATGACCGGTTTTTAGAAATATGTCCAATGGCTTCATAATTACCGATATTCTTTATGAAATGTCAGTTTACCAGAGACCTTTGCTTGGCATCCCCTTCTTTTCAATTTTCAAAAAGTTAGGCGTCATGTTTTAATCCTTGATAATATCGTAATAATTATACGCATAATCAGCCTATAATGTTCACCACTGCTGGGACACAGGCCTCCTCTCGGTGCGAGGAAGTGGACTGTGATCCACCACGCGGGCCCAGTGCGGGTTGGTAGATATCACATGTCTTCGAATTGTTGGTTCTAGGACATCCCGGTTTCATCACGATGTTTTCCTTCACCGTTTTGAGAGCAGGGGTAATGAAATAATTTACTCAAAGTAAAGTGCCTGTCTGGATTCGAAGCTACGACCTACAACTCGTAAGTCGCGGCTGTTACCACTGGGCCACCACTACCCTCATAATTATATGCATTAGATATTAATGTAGAGTAGGTTTCCCATACGAGTACATTTCTTTGAATAAACTTTAAATCTCAGTTAAAATGAAACGCTTACGCTAGGTAGAAAGCTCCGAATAAGCTCTTATATTCTGCTATAGCCGGCTTCTAATTTTATGCTACGACTGGATCTGTTATATGAAAGTCCACTTTCAACCTGATATAATCTTTTATAATTTGGAAAAGTTTTACAACATCAACCGACGGCTGCAACGTAATGGCGTCTTATTGCAATATGGTTCCAAGATATTTAAAATATTTAACACCATGGACGGCAACAATAATTGATTAAATAGTGTGAAATATAATAAAAACTAGTATGCTTAGAGTCTACATCAAAGTCACTTCAACAGGATCATTTTGATATCTACTGATACTGTTATGTACCGATCGGGGCCGACGGAAATCGAACTAGCGTCGCGTCGGTCGCTTGAACCTCGACAAACAATAACATATAGGTAGAGTTTAAAAATATTATCGATAGATACGCGGATGCACGCTGTTTTTCCTTCATTTAAAACTAGCAGCGAAATGAAAAGAAAATGTTTTTAAAAGCTCTTTTGTATAGCATTTATGTATTAAAATTCTCTATTTTATATTAAAACTCTCGATCACGGAGATCGATGCTGTCTGCTTAACGCGTGCATACAATTGTCACTTGCTTAAAAAACGGTGAAGGAAATCATCGTGAGGAAACGCCCATGCCTTCGAGATATTGCTCGACGGTATGTGAAGCCAAGTCAGAGGCCTTAAAAACTCTGACACCAGGCTAGTTACAAACCACACGAAAAGGAACGAAGAAGAAGATTCAAATTCTAAAGTTTAAAGTGCAAATGTGTTGAGTGTTTACTTCACCTTTATCATTGCAAAACTGAAGAGTAAGTATTATAAAAACTGTAGCTACATAATAGTTAGTAATTGTTTCTGTCTGGCAGTGTTTGTCTTCAAGAATGAATATTTATTTATTTCCCTCGGTTAACTTTAAACTTCTTAAGAGGCCGACAACACCTAAAGCGCGGTCACTGTCGGCCTGCATAGAAAATAAAGAGAAACGCGAAGACACAACGCTGGTAATTTATTGCAAAATATGAAGCAATTATCGATTTACAAAAAAGCTACAGATTGTATAAAAAAATAAAACACAATTATGCTAGTATGTTGCTTGTAGTATAATCTGAAAATCAGAATGATTGCATGTACATATATTAGTATGGTTTTTAATCGTTAAAATACATTTTTAGAGGTATCTTCGTGATTTTTTTCTATCGTATCAAATTAGTTACATTATGTTTTCAATACACTATCTACCTAGCATATATCCTTAAGAATATCATATATTCTGCTTTTGTTTACTGCAGTGGATCATATACTTTAAGGCATTATAAAACTTATAAAAGTTGCCATGTACTCCCCTTAACCTTTGCAATTCAACTTTTAATATATTTTTTCCTTGTTCGTCTACCTTTGCTTGTAACATATAAAGGAACCTGTAGTTTTTACTTGTCGGTATTACGTTACTCGAGTAAGATTTAGTTACAAGATAGTTTTAAACGTCAAACAATACACCGCATATTATATTGACATACATACATCGTTTCCCGGAAACTCAAAGGAATATGAAACTTTTCCACTCCCTCTCTTACTACATATATAACATAAGATACCTGTATAACAGAACAGTTATATCAAATAGCTCAATTTGTATAAAAAATGGCCTCTATTAAGGTAATCGTTGCGTCAGTCTCCGTGACTGAAGACACAAGAGCACGTTAGGCACAATGCGGCCCGTGATAACATTGTGGCTAATGCCCAATTCCAACTTGTTTGTGAATTCAGCCGTTAGTAGTTTAAGATGGTACTTAAGACGGTTATATTTGCACCCTCTAAACATAATGACGCACAGACACACATGTGGAGCAATCGTGTAGAAATTAACCCCCCGGGTGCTACGAATCCGAAGTGAATTCATTCGAGGATTATAATGGGTATGAATGTCGAGGATTACATTATGTTGTATTAATTTTACTTAATGAGTTTATTTCTGTGATAAATGTGATTATGTGACACGCCATAATTAAATAAATAAGTATTGCTAGATTTATAAGTTTTGGTAATTTTATTAAATAAGTTAATAAACTGCAATCTATTAAAAGTTTTGGAGCTGTCAATTATATTTACGGTTGAGAGATGTGTGATTATAAAATAGATTGAATTAAAACACATTTGTCTATTTAAGTATTTTATTAAGCTATAGATACTTTTAACAACATGATTACACTGTAAAATAATACTCCATCTTTCAATAAAGTAGACGTTACTGCACAAGGTATAACAGAAATAAACATTAATAAAAAAAAAAAACGATTAAAAAAATATTATTAGAACACACTAATATAATCAATGTTCCTCGATTCTAAATAATGACGTTTGAAGTAAAAAGCTGAGATAACTTAAAATTCTGAGACCTATCTTCGTCTTAAATAGGTATCACTGCGGCACCAAACTTTTAAACTAAGTACCGGAAGTAATCCGCCCAAGTATAAGAGGAGTTATAAGAATAGAAGCTTAAAAGTGATTCTTACCGCTCGTCCTTGGACGGAGGCGAACAGAGCCAAGAGCGCGACCGAACACCACAACATTACGTGGCCGCGAACACTCGTAGCGCCGCGTAGCGACCGACTGTAGCTCTCGCTTGCCGTAGCGTGACTGCCGCAAGCTACGGCTCCGCTACGAGACTACGAGGCTACGCTTGTCGCGTGCCGCGACATACGGCCTTATTAAGCTTGGACCTTCGTAGTACATTATGTAAACAAAGTATTTGACAATAACATAGAAGTAACGATCGACCTTTGTTGTTTACACCCGACTGTCTGTTTGTAGTAAAAGAAGGTCAAGGATACTTATCAATAATGAAATCTTTGATGTTACTCCCAGATAATACTTTCCCTTTCACTTCAAAAGATATTAGTCTCTCGCCGGAATAAAGTAAAGCTAAAACAAAGAGGAAGACCCTGACTTATTTAATAACTACAATAAACGAGGTCCAGCTTTCAGCACTCAAATGTTACTATGTAAATACGAGACTTTCCTGATGAAAATAATTGTTTTTTTAACTAGATAAAAGTGGGACAGCGCCATTGAGTACAATATTTCGTAATCGTTGATACACATTGCTAAATTCTTGAACGTCTTATTTAGATTAAGAACGTGCGGATGGTGATGGTGGCGTTATTGGCCATTGTCAGGGTAATAGGGTGATGTATTCTACATTTTGCTCAAGAATATAGATAATACTCTATGTATAAGTAGCGTGCTTGCGCATAAGTTTATAGCCGCCGTAAAACTATCCCACGACCCATCAACAACTATCGTGTGAGCGGACTGTACAAGACTTACTACACACACACACACCTTCCGGACCGTTTACGTTATCATAAACAAGCAATAAACCCATGTTACTTATCTTAATTGGAGGAGCTCGTGGCTAAGTAATAACAGCCGCACGGGTCGATCCATCAGGTTAAGCTACGCTTGCCGGGGTTGGTCCGTGGATGGGTCACCATCTTTACATACCGATACTCCTTCGTGTCTCAGAAAGCACGTTAAGCCGTTGGTTGTCATTCGTGGATCTTTGACAGTCGTTAGGGGTCGTCATAAGCCCGAAAGTCTGACAACCAGTGTTACCAAGGGGTATCGTATTACCCAGTTACTGGGTTGTGGACGTCAGATAGGCAGTCGCTCCATGTAAAATACTGGTATTCAGCTGCTTCAGTAGTTAGACTGGAAGCCAACCACAACGTAGTTGGGAAAAGGCTAGGCAGATTGACTTACGAGTAGCTTAATTGAGGAATGTTCACATCAGAGAACCCGCCCTTAAATCAGTTATGAAATGCTTTCGTAATTTGTTTCAAAATAATAATAAACTCTCAATCCAAGTAATTACAAATAAATTTAATTTCGGCTTCTGGTTTGAGAAGATTAAAACGCGAAAATTAATCATATTTTCAAAAGTTTTTCTAAATTCTTTAAAGGGAACTCAATATTTCATTTGAGGGTTGTTTGATCGTCGGATTTGAGATAAATATAGGTAGGTACCTAGCAATAGGTAGAAGGCTTAACAACCCGTTTACGTGGCGGAAGGTTATTTTCAAAAGTTTGCGCTTTGCCTTTTTAAGATTTAAAACAAACTTCGTTAGATCACGCCTGCCTTCCAATTAAAAAACTGTTGAGTAAAGTGTTGAAGTATTAAAACGAAAATATATTGATACTTTGTTGGAATTTTTCGAGTTTATGTTGATCCAAAGTAAAAAAGTTCGATAACTGGATTTTTCTGGAACTTTAACCTCCATCCGGTCCCAAGAAAAATCCAGTTAATGAAACGAACTGAGTTAGCGTTTCTTCGCAATAAGTTTTTAATTCAACCTTACATACTATCAGAGGTTATTTTATTTGGTACCTACGTGTTATTTATTTATTAACCAAGACCTTTACAAAAAAAAAAAATACAAAGCAACAGTTTTCTTAAAATAACAATCCACATTATATACTATTTTCACACAGAAACGGGGCAGCCTGCGCCGTCATGCACGATATTTTAAAGTAATAAGTATTCTGAAATATTGTGCGTGACGGCGCAGTAAGTGGCACTGCCCCGTTTCTGACCGCCCCGTTTGTTAAAAAGTTTCTGGAATCTCCGAAAAGGTCGGATAAGAGTGACACTGGCTGGTGACAGTCACTCTAGCAGAGCATCGCATCGGTGACAGAAGATGATGTCAGGGGAGTCGCAAACAGTCAATGAGACTGTGACGTAACGTGACCAACATGGAGGTGCTGCTATGCCGATGATAAGCGATGTTGTTAACGCTTACAAGTGTACCAAAATCAATATTGTGAAAGTTCGGTCCTGATGATTCGGAGGCCATAGTGCAAAAAATATCATGAACATATCTAGATGTCGCATTATTGATGACATTTACTAAAGCGTCAACAGATCGTGCTGCCACTTACCTGAGCAGACGGAACTAGAGGGAATTTACATGAACCGCGCCACTTAGCAAACAATGCCATCTAGATTGTCAAAGCCCAAACAAGACCATTTAAAATCTGATTGAAGGAAACTGCGCCTATGGAATTCGAAAGATCTGTGAAACCAAGCATACCAAGAACTGAGTTACCTGAAGAAGTATCTACTAGATTTGTAATTATCAGTGCTATATCAAAATGATAATTAAGCAGAGAGTTGCTGGCTGTGGTTACGACCCGAGCTCAATTAATTTGGATCTTTAGTAGTGTCTTACTCAAGTCTTAGTGTCGATGGATATTACGGATGAAAACCAAGAACTAGGACCAAAGACATTTCAAATAAATGACACAAACAAAAAATTTAAAATGTCATTGGTGAGGTTTGTATTGAAAGGTTGTTGAGGTGGCAACGGTTTGCCTTGACAGGAAGGGTGAAACTGTGATCAAGAAGTCAGTGTAAGCTGTCACTGATCTACGAGGTTCAAGAGTACCATATATTTTCAAGATTTATCTATGATGGAGCGACATAGTCAGTATTGTGACAAAACTCATTAATAAAGAAAAAAAATAGGGAGAATACGTGTCAAACACATAACTACCTTTATAAAGTCGGTTAAAAGGCGAGCAAGATGAACCAGTACAAAACGGAAACTTTTCCTGTGAGAAGTTTCCGACTTTTAACCGACTTCTTATATGGCAGTTATGTGTTTGACACGAATTCTCCGTATTTTGTTTTCTTTATTAATGAGTTATGTCACAATACTGACTATGTCGCTCCATCATAGCCAAATTTTTAATTATTTTATATTATTATGATTTTTATTTTGTACAGAGTTCTAGCCTCATCCGACATGGGCTTAGCTAAAAGACTATTTAAGGTACCTATTCCAAACATATTTTAGGAATCAAACAGATTTCTCCTGAGGCGTTCGCCCATTCTCCATATTCTGATAGAAAGTATTCATGATGGGTGTTCGAGACTACGCAATTATCTCGTTTATTTTAAACCGCTGCTTTCGAAAATACATACAATACGCTTCTCAAACGAGTATACAATCGAGTCTTTTATGTCTTAGTCAGTTTTCACCGGTATTTACCCGTGGTCCCGGTGGGTCGACCCATTACCGGGTCCATGGGTAATTTTAATTACCCGTGGTTCCATGGCATTAGGGATTGTTCCCTGGACTTCTAAATATATCGATAGAAAATGAAAACCATCAGTTATATAGAATAAAGTTTACTCATTCTTTTGCAAATAAAATTCCATTCTTGGGAACAAAAACATACTCATACCTAAACTAGGTATATTGAAAATCATGAATTCATAACCGATACAGTAATGACTTATAAACACAAACAACATAAACTATCTTAACATTTCTAATGCGTATCCAACTGATATTTTTCCAGTAATTAATTCCTTTAGTGTATCGGTTATGAATTCATCAATTTCAATTGCTATTTTTGTTCTGGTTCTAACGGGATTATTATTTTTAGTTTTTGATAATTTGACCAAAACGTTCAGGCGACGCATTATGTGTGTGCATTTTTTTTTTAAGTTTAATTTTGCTATGCCAAGACTTACGACACGTTACACCGACCGACACGTTATTGGTTCGGTGCCTTTCTTCGAAGACACTGACAGTTTTAACAATATCATTGTTCAGCCAAAAACGTTGCATGTAATTTAAAAATTTCTGGATTTTATTATTTTTGTTGTTGTACCGTGATTTGACATATTCCCAACCTTCCAAAAGTAGTTCACTGGGTAATAATGGCAATACTGAACACAGTGACACAACTCTGGCTTGAGGTTTACTTTTTGTAATGCCGAATATCTTTTTACCCATCCTCCACATAGCTTGCTGCCAGTGATATTAGCACCCCATAATCTCAATGTCGGGAAAAACATTATGTATTGAATTTAAAGCTGCAAGTTCAAAATCACAGTGATGCTTTAATGGTTCCCAGTTGGGAAACTGTGATTTTAATATATTGAAAAGGGCTGTATACGTTTCGGTTTTCTTATCACTTAGTAAAGCGTAAATTATTGGTTTTGTTTTAGTTGTGCTAGCAGTACTGCCTAATTCAGCGTGTATAGTAATAAACTCAACGAATGGAGAGAGGCTACAATTGAATGTTGCGTCACCAAATATTTCCTTTGTTTGCTCAATTTCAGCTCTATCTTCTTCTATATAAAACACCAAAATTGTTGTGTCTTTATAATAATATTCTGCCAAAACTAAATTTCGGTGTTGTAAAGGAACCTGTACTTCATGAAATGATTTAAAATTAATTTTAGTAACTCCAGCATATTCATTCCGCGCGGTTTAGAGACGATGCTTGACACCCTTTATCCATCCAGCTCTCTTTCGTCTCTTCATATAATTGTGTAATAGGTCGATCAGTTGTTCGCGCCTCCGATGTTAAACTGTCTAGAGATTCGGTTAGTTCAGTTGATATAATATCCGGACATGTATGAGATATGTTTTTTATTACAATCTGTTCCTGTAAGAATGAGAATACAAACGTTAAAGCAAATGATAAATGTTAAATTATGTAGTATAATTTAACATTTATCATTTGCTTTAACGTTTGTATTTTACGACAGCCACCTTTAAAATTTCAGGAAAAAAAATACTCACTTTATTAATAGTTATAGATCCCTTGCACTGATTTTTCCGTTTCAAAGAACAGTTCCAAAGAGATGATTCATTTCTATAAACAGTATGCTTGTAGTACTGATGATTTTTGAACAGCAACACACTACCTTTCTTTCTTTTAATTATTTTTATTTTATTTTCCATGTTAGCGAATTAATTTAAAAGTTTCCGCAAACTAATATCAATTTCAGTGCATACTTGCTTAAAAATAATTATGTCAAAATGACAAAGAGGACAAATGAATAAAGATCCAACTAATTAAAAAAAAGATTACTCTCGTTGTAATATGTGATCTATTTTGACGTACCTAATATTCTTTTATTATGCATTTGTATTTAATCATAAGTAGGTTCCATGGTTGTAATACATTTTCTATCGATATAGTCAGAAGTCCAGGGAACAATCCCTAATGCCATGGAACCACGGGTAATTAAAATTACCCATGGACCCGGTAATGGGTCGACCCACCGGTACCACGGGTAAATACCGGTTTTCACATTCTTTCCTATATCAAGTAAGAATACATATTACCTTTTAAAGCTACGGTACTGAGCAGACTATTGCATAGTAAAAAATAAATAAAACAAACTTAAAGTCGAGTTGACAGCCACTTAAACCCTTTTTTACGGCCTGGCCATTTATTTGCAAGAATTGTAGTGCATTACAGATGACTGCGAAATTATTAATTATACTAATTTATAATAAAATTGGTACTTGTATCATAAGAATAAAATGATTTGTCTTTATGCAATTTGAATAAAGCTGTTTTAAAACGGTTGATTGGCAGTTTGTGTCTATACGATTTTGGTAGTTTATTATATATCCTTATAACCATTGCAAAGCAACTTTTGTGATATAATGACTTTTCATTGGAGCAATAGTTAGTCTATCAAAATATCTTGTGTTAAACGTAACGGCGGTGTCTCCAAGGCATTGAAATATGGGCACGCTACAATTGCAGCAATAAGTCCCCTCTTTGAGGAGTGGCTAGAGAGGCGCCACGGCGTCCTCACATTTCGCCTGATGCTGTGTCGGATAAGACGGGAGGAAACGCCCGTGTGTCACCATTGTGTGGATCGCCCGGAGGACACGGTGGAGCATACGGTGGAGATCTGCTCGGCTTGGGCAGAGCACCGCCGAGTCCTCGTGGAGGCGATCGGCGGCGGAGATCTCTCGTCCACTAGGGCTGATGCCTACCGGGGTCTCGGGAAGGTACTAATAGGTTACCGAGGTCCCTGGCAACACAGGCAACAGAAGGAATACGGGTAGGTTTTAGTCAGTAAGAGTCTGACACACCCTGCCACTACGCCCAGAGCGCGAGAAGTTATTTGATGATTTCCCACCCAAAAAAAAAAGCCTCCGTAGGAGGCGTCGGGAATTCCAGGCGGATTTCCGGCCACGGTAGGCGCGGGCTTGCGGACAGTGAGCAATGGGTAGCTCGCCCTCCGATAAGGACCAGGCCCGGGTCGACGGCGCATTGTGTTCCACGCGCGCCTCAAAGAGATGTCAGTACAAGTGTAGGGGTCTACTAGGTCTGATGCCGATGCCTGCCGGGGTCGCGGGAAAGTCCGAAAGGGTTACCGAGGCCCCTGGCAACGGAAGGAACACGGGTGGGTTTTAGTCAGTAAGAGTCTGACACACCCTCCCGCTCCGCCCAGAGCGGGTGAAGTTATTTGATAATTTACCAGCCAAAAAAAAAAACTTTTTGAATTAAAAAGATATATATTTAAAAAAGACATTGAAATAAGTCGGATTGAGTTTTAACAAATTTACAGCATTCAAATACGCAAGTACATACCGGGAATAGTTAAAATTGTCAGATCTTTTAAAAAGAGGCTTACATAAACTCAATGGTGGCACATCACAATGAGCACGGGTACATGATTTTTGGCCCCATAAATCCCCTTTTCATATGAAATACTGGCGTTTGCTGTAACGTTACGATTGGCCGGAGGGCCAGTCGTAAGTCACGTTAAAAATGAAAACTAGAGTAATAGTACTTACTACTAAATATTAAAAAGATTAGATTAAATATAAAAAATTGGGTATTTTAGGCTTCCGGTCCGAGTGCACGGGACGCTTGAACGGCAGGATGTAGCATCGGCTAGCAGCAGCTGGATAGGGTCGGCAGGTAGTTGGACTGGATCGGCAGGCAGCAGTGGGTCAGGGCTGACAGACGAAGCCGAGAACGAAGATGAGGTTGATCTCGCCGTCGCAGTCTGTCGGCAAATCTATCCCAAGGAGTAAAACGTCCCTCGTTAAACAAGAGGTTTTGTTTTATGGTACCTAAATTAGTGGTATTATGTTGTGTGTTAGTGTCCAACGCCACGTTGATAGAATGCCCTAGTAATGGTAGGGCTCTCCGTCCTGGAGTGGATTAGTAAGAGGGTAGCGTTGTCCGAATCTCGCCGATACGGCTGACTGCGGAGGCGCTCTACAGCACCTCACGCTCCACGAGACGAGTGTCTGGACCTCCCAAGACACACAGGAGTGGTCGGCTATGGCGTCCTAAGCCACGCGACTATAACGCCTTCGGCCTTAGACGACATCTTCAACTATAATCGTTATATTTCAGCCAATCTACACAAAACCTTGATAAGTTATACACCTAAACCTCATGAATCACTCCGTCTATTGGAGAAAATCGGGTCTCTCTTGTTTCATCGAAAAGATATTGCCAAATTATCACTTCCCAAACAATTTTCCGCATAATTTCATTTGCCAAATTATTACTTTTTTTTTTTTGACGGTGGGAAATCATCAAATAACTTCTCCCGCTCTGGGCGGAGCGGGAGGCTATGTCAGTCTCTTACTGACTAAAACCCACCCGTATTCCTTCCTGTTGCCTGTGTTGCGGAGGCCTCGGTGACCCATAAGTACCACCCCGCGACCCCGGCAGGCCTGCCAAATTATTACTTAGCAAATATTTTTTTCACAAATAATTGTAACGTAAACCTAATGTTTGGCAAGTGAAGTTTAAACAATAACTTGTTTACCAACTAGTACTTTTACCAATTTTTATGTAGTCAAATATTTCAGTTGGAATTCATTTATTATTACATTTATTCATTTTACGCAAAATAAAATTTCTGGGTCTCCCTTGTTTCATCGAAAAGAAATTGCCAAATTATCACTTCCCAAACAATTTTCCGCATAATTTCATTTGCCAAATTATTACAATTAGCAAATAATCTCTTCACAAATAATTGTAACGCAAACCTAATGTTTGGCAAGTGAACGTTTAAACAATAACTTGTTTACCAACTAGTACTTTTACCAATTTTTATGTAGTCAAATATTTCAGTTGGATTTCATTTAACCTTGTCTAACTAGTTCGGTTCTTTTTTCTATATAATCTATTCGTTTCTGGCACTCGCCGGCCGCTGCCGCGGCACCGCTCGCTTCGCTCGCTCGGCTCGTGCGTAGGAGGTCACAGTTTTATCCTAACCTAACCAAACCATTATTTAAAATAATTAACCTACTCTAACTAGTTCCATAAGTAACCATAAATTTGATTTGTTTCAGACAAATTCAAGCACATCTCATTCATACAACACATTCTCTAACGTTTATTGTCTAAAGATTGTTTGCTGTAATAAATCATTTGATTAACCAAATGCCTAAATGACATTATCCTTGATAATATTCTGCCAAGTAAAAAGGCGAACGGCAGGCTTGTATGGGACTGTCGTACAGCTAATAAAATTTCGTGTTTTGGGATATTTTTTATTTTAATTGGTAGTTATTACGACAGACAAGCCCTTTTTAAATTCTTGGATTTTTAGAACTTGATACGTAAAAGTTATAGCTAGTTTTATTTTTTAAGGTTATGTACTAGTGTACCAATGTAGATTGTTACTTATAGGCACATTAACATTGTTTCGGTAATAAAATACATGTTCTAGATTGCTTATCGCTATTTTAGTAGAGTTTTACTTACTATCAAGTAGGTAAATTGAGATGAGGATCGTACCTACTCAGCGGAGTGCATTAGGAGATACCTATGTCCAGCAGCTGACTGCAACAGTTTGATAATGATGAAGTCCTGATGGGGTTTTGAGTGTAGTTAAATAAAACAACACAGTTAATAGTTTTTTGTAAATTTATTTTATTTATAATTAATTAATTATTTATTATTATTTCATTCATTTTATTTAATTTTTTGTTGAGGGGCTTGTGGCTAAATAATAACAGCCGCACAGGTCAATCGGTCAGGTTAAGCTACGCTTGCCGCGGTTGGTCCGTATATGGGTGACTATCTTTACATACCAAGACCCCTCCGTGCCTCGGAAAGCACGTTAAGCCGTTGGTCTCGGCTTTCATTCTTAAATGTTTGACAGTCGTTACGGGTCGTCAGAAGCCCGAAAGTCTGACAACCAGTCTTACCAAGGGGTATCGTATTACCCAGTAACTGGGTTGTGGAGGTCAGATAGGCAGTCGCTCTATGTAAAATACTGGTATTCAGCTGCATTCGGTTAGACTGGAAGCCGACCCCAACGTAGTTGGGAAAAGGCAGGCTGATGATGATGATTTTATTTATAATTATTAATAGTTAATATTACTTCATCTAAGTAGGGGGCAGATCGGGTAATACCATCGTGGCGAGCATACCTAAAATACCAACATAACTGCGTTTAGTTTACGACTAAATTACGTGTAGTTATTAAAATCTTTTTTTTTAATATTATTGATTAATCCGAACTTCTAAAAATATTACACTTACGTGAAAATAAACGGCTTAGTTGCCTTAATATGTGGTACAATTTTTATAACAAAACAACAAAAAAAGTAAGCTGTACGAAATCTGCCATTCACCTTTGACCAAATGAAAATGTGCGTAGGTACTAAAATCATTCCAAACATTGCATTGGTATAAAAAAAGGTTGCTTAAATTTGTTTGGGTAGTGAAATTTTGGCAAAATGTTTTCGGCAAAACGGCAGGATCCCGAGAAAATCATTTGAAAATCTGTTCAGTAGTTTTTCAGTTAATCGCGTTCAGACAGGCAGACAAACGCGGCGAGGGTCTTTGATATAGTATTCTATATCAAAGACCCTCGCCGCGTTTGTCTGTGTAAGGATTATTAAAATTAGATTAAAGAAATTAGAGAAGGTGACTCAATGTCATTCTGCGGTGTTGACATAACGATGCAATATATAATGCTGAGTCAGTAAAGCAGATTCTATCGTGCGATGAGCACACAAATGACCCTTATCCATATTATGGAGACGAAAATCAATTTTCAATGATCAATGTTAGTTTATCGAATGAACAGGAGGCCGTGACTGGCGATAAGAATAAAATAGGGATCAGATTAATGTGGAGCAAGACTGCCTTTAACTATTTCGTAATTGTGTGACTACACAGTCACACAGTCATTGATTTTCGCTACTGGACATTGAGACGTGACGTGATAAAACTCGTCTATGAGACGTACTCATTCAGTTCAGGTTGATGATGTGATTTGGTGCAACTGGTAAAAAAAGATGGTATTGTCCGGTCCATGCCGCATCTGCGGGACTGGGCAAAAGACACATTTGTCTGGTCCAGGTAGTCGTGTTGAGAGAAACATGTGTCCGGTCCATGAGTTGAGATGGTCGGACGGACAATTGCTTTCAGTGAGTGATGTAAGGGTGTCTTTATTTTTTTTTTTTGTGTGGGAAATCATCACATAGCTTCTCCCGCTTTGGGCGGAGCGGGAGGGTGTGTCAGACTCTTACTGACTAAAACCCACCCGTTTTCCTTCCGTTGCCTGTGTTGCTAGGGGCCTCGGTGACCCTTTAGTACCTTCCCGCGACCCCGGCAGGCATGGGCCCTAGTGGACCCCTAGACACAGGAACCTCCCGAAGCTGCCGTGTCCGGTGAGGACCTGCGTCAGGCAGATGGTGAGGACGCCGTGGCGCCTCTCTAGCCACTCCTCAAAGAGGGGACTTATCGCCGCAATCGTGGTGTGCCCAGCACTGGGTTGCGACAACCGTACTCTCCATGTCGCCATGAGATCCCGCTGCTGGAGCTCCGTCCACTGTGCCGCGATTTCTCGCGGCAGCGGAGTTACGCCCCGGCGTTTCGCCTCCTCGCGCCACTCCCATACGTGCGCGAGGTCTTTTGCCTCCAGATCCCATGGCGGCAATTCGGCAAGGAGGCTCGCTACCTCACAGGAGACCGTGCGGTATCCCCGGACCAGCCGGATGGCCATGACCCTTTGGGCTGCGCTCAACCAGTGGGCTGGCCGCAGCGCCAGAGAACGCGCCCATACAGGAGCCCCGTAGAGGGCCATGGACCGCACGACTCCCGCGTAGAGCCTCCGGCAGGAGGCGTTTGGAGCCCCTAGATTGGGCAGGAGCCGCTTTCATGTAGTGCCTGCCCGCTCCAGTTTGGGAGCCAAACGTCGGAAATGCTCCACGAAGTTCCACCGGCTGTCGAGGACGAGTCCCAAGTACTTCATCGTCGACTCGACGCCGGTGGAAACCCCTCCTACCGTTATTTGGGACCCCGACGGTGGCGCGTTCCGAAGACCATGAAAACACATGGCCTCGGACTTGTGCAGGGTCACCTCGAGTCCCAATTGCCGGATCCTTTCGACGATTGTCGCAACCCCACGTACCGCTACTGCGGCCGCCGCCTGGTGCGACCTCCCCTGCACCAGGACCAACGTGTCGTCAGCGTAGCACACTACGCTGACGCCGCTAGGGAGTACGGCGCGCAGCACCCAGTCGTATCCGATGTCCCACAGATGCGGCCCCAGGACCGATCCCTGTGGGACACCGTACGACATCTCTTGCCGGTTCCACACTCCCTGGGGACCGGGGTAGATGACGGCCCTGTCCGTCAGATAGGCCTCGACCACATGACACAGGTAGGTCGGCATCCGGTGGTACCGGAGTCCCTCCCTGATGCAACTCCAGGGCAGGGTATTAAAGGCATTGGCGATGTCTAGAGACACCGCCAAAATGACCCCACCCTGGGCAACAGCATTCCCCGTCGTCAGGGCTCGCACGCGCATGATGATGATGATGATGATGAAAAGATGATGTCAGGCGCTGTTGTAGTCACATACATATAAATATATGGACTGGAAATACCTACACAAATAAGGTTCATACCTACAACTCGATATTGTCGCATAAAATGGCTGCCGTTGCTAAGGTTGTGTCAGTCAAGGAACATGACTGTTACTATAACTAGTATCGATACTAGTCTTACTAACTATGACGTTTGGATCATAATTACATACTTGTAGTCCGTTGTAACAGAAAAACATGAGTAGGGTAACTTACGTTCTGTTACCTGAGAACAAAATTTATGTCGTGTTGTTTTCTGCACAGAAATAAAAAACGCTTTTTAATTGCATCACGGTTACGTATTTAAGTGAACAGCAGGAAGAGATAGATCCGTTGGAAGGCCATAGCCCTAGCCATAGCTTCCGCCATAGCCATAGCTTCTGTTAGATATGCAGAGCCTAATGAAAAACAAGAAAATCTAGTGAATATCTTGTTTTTCATTAGGCTTCGCGTTAATGTTTATATTATGTGTTATTAGTGGTGGATTAAAAATAAAATAAGAATTATTTTTATACCTTTATTTATTGGTGTGATAATGATTATAGTATAACGTTTGATTAGAAAAGTAGGCTTACACTAGTACAATGTGATACAAGTGTGTAATGGTAATGATCAATGCAATGAAATGTGAAATATGCACCGTGTCCACGATTCGATGGGATAACTGCAATAGAGGCATTACAGTAGATGAACCAGAAACATCAGATTTTTAATGTTGCTTGTTTCACACAAAACATATGACTCTTGATATTGTATTTTGGCGGGCACCTGAAAAAATTTGGTACCTACTAATATTATGAAATCACGTTAATCACACATGATTTTTTTTCTTCTTTGGCTATTATTAATCTTTCATTTTAATACACACTTACCGAAAATACTGTGGGAACAGAGTTATTATGTAATCTCATTACACCAAGTGTTCTATTGAAACAGCTTTCTCCAAAGTTAAGTGAACATAGGTAGGTACCATTCTTTATTTCGGAGATTAATATTTTCTTCACCAATAGCCTCTAGCCACTTTTTCTTTAATCCTTTATTTTTAGGAAAGCTATAAAAAAGGTAAGTATTTTTATCAATAATTCATTTTGGTTAGATGGAACTAAACAAATAACAAAATGGTGACGTCTTGTTTTTGGATCACTTATAACTCTGTGGGACGGTCTGAGAGACCATCCGACAGAATGCTGTAAACCACGGGCCGGACCTAACAAGGTCACTCAAATCGATTAAGACACGCAGAATAACCATTTATGTTAACATCGCAGATTATAACCGATATCGTTTCAGCGGAGGAACTAGTTCCGGAAACTATTACGGTACGGCGTCGCCTCGCATCGGTAGGTACAACACTATTTCACTATGACATATTATTTGTAATCAATGAAATAATAAATATTAAAAAGGTCTGGTATAGGGAAATGAACCCAAATATCAATACTTTAGCAATAAATTCATGATCCCGTAACATTTTTTTCATCGTATGTTTATTATTGTATTTACTATTGCATGAAAACCGGCAACTAACCTGTGTAAAGATAATCGAAGTGATTTTCATTCTTTCTTGCACTACACTTCACAATACAACACACAGGCATGTTGAATTACTGTTTTCCAACATTTACATGCAGTTTTAAAGGTAAACTCTTCGTAATTTTCTCGCAAATCTCAATAATACAAAAGTAAACAACCATTTGACAGCAAAGCTACCACGAAACTTGTCGCATAAAATGGCTGATATGCCACTTACCTATACCTGTCACTACGTCACGACAAAATGTTACCATAATGAACACCAACTTAAATATTGTTGTCTCTTTTATGAAATCCGATTATTTTATTAGAAAGAATGAGACAAAACGATATTTCACATTCTGTATCGTATTTCACTCATAATTGTATAAGCAAATGTATCTATAAAATAATGCGGCGCCTCCATGTTTTTCCTATCTCAATGGTTGTACCACGTCCACGACAAACTGCTATATTCCGGCAACCACTAATACGATGACCACTAAAGCTATCCTGCGCAGTTATATATAATTCTTTACTGCGGCTTTTAGAATCGCACTTCCTGCCCACATAATTTACAAAGGCATGGAGCAGGCAAAAACGCAAACCCAAAAGCAATTTAGAGTTGATAAGCTAAGCAACAAAAGCGTACCTACAGACTACAATCATTTGTTTAAAAATCAAATGAAAATTCTAACAAACCTCGTGAATAAAACATCAGCAGCGTAACTGCACGTGAACTTTTTCAATTAATCCTCGTCTCTTATACAAACAGAACACCTACCCGCCAACGTGAAACAATTTTAATTACGATTGCTACACAGTATTCATCAAAACTCGAAAATATTTCAATAAAACTAAATATTTGTTCGACTACTCTGTGTATGTCTTACGAATACTCGTGTTTTAATTTATAACCCTGGAATTGCTAGACAAACGCGGTGTATCGTTTGGTACCCCTGTATAGGCCCAGGCTTCTGCGGAAGACGTATTATTATGGTGCTGCGAGGCTTAGTTGGCAATCTTCTAACACAACAGATTGATGGTATAGTTCCAAGGCTCCTGCCTCTTAAGATGTTACGTAAAGATACGTGCATATTGCTTTCCATTGTGTGCCTCTAAATCCTGTCATAGGACTGCTTCGCATACGCTGTTATAAATTGTACGAAAACAGTTTGAAAAACCGGCCAAGTGCGTGTCGGACCACGAACAATGAAGGGTTCCCTAGTAGGGATGAATTTATCCCAAAAACAAATTTAAAGTTGTTTAGTTGAAATACTTGTTCCCTAATTCATCGATATACGTCACGGTCAATTGTCCAAACTCGTTAACTTGTAAAGCCTACATAACTGTGATAGTTTTCCTTTTAATTTCGTTATATATACTATTGCCATGGTGACCGAAAAGCTGGCGGCTTTCTCGCGCAACGCATCAGCATTGCAATTCAGCGAGGAAATGCCGCCAGCATCCTCGGTACAATGCCCCGAGGGCCTTTTTTAGGCTTAACTTAGTTTTAATTTAATTTAGTTAATGTTAATAATCATCTTGTAATTTGGTTGTGTAAATAAATATAAACCCTATTGCCATGATTTTTTTCATATTCAAAAACAACCATCTAGCTGGCGGTGGGTGACACTTGACTCTAACAGACCCGCAATATTTTTGAACGGCCTATCCAACAACACCCCACGCCATGGGATAGACGAGAAAAAAATATCATTCCCACTTTACGAGCAAAGAGGAGCTACCCATTTTTTTTTTATATTTTGTTTTACCACTTTGTCGACAAACATGGCGAAACTATAAGGGTTCCTTGTTGACTACGGAAACAAATTACATACACATTGCTTATATCATGTGATGTATGACTGTAATTATGATCTAGATAATTAAACTAATAAAAGAGACAATACACCACTGATTAACCTTTAAATGATTCTGAATAACTGCGGCTGTAGTTTACGCGAGTTTATATATAGATGTTTAATCATTAATCAAAATAAAAGATTTCCTCGAAACAACACAAAAATACGGAGAAATATATCAGGTACGAGGTGCATTCAATAAGTACCTAGCCTCATCGCCAGAGGGCGCTGTAGTTTCAAAAGAGTTTTACCACAGTGTAGCACATTCTTTTTTAATTCTTTTTTCAAATTTTCATTCCAATCCCTTCATTTGTTTTAATTTGACAACTTATGGAAGCGAACGTGTCGATCGGTTTTACAAAAATGGAAAAAGAGCAATATCGTTCGGTGATTCGATTCCTATTTTTGGAAGGGAAAACGCGCATCGAAATCAAAGAGCGCTTGGATGCTGTGTACGGTGACTCTTCTCCATCGATGGCCACCGTCAAGAATTGGTTCAACGAGTTTGCACGTGGCCGTACGTCGGTTTTTGATGAACCACGTCCAGGTGCACCGAAAACAGCTGCTACGGAGGAAAACATTAAAAAAATCCATGATTTCGTATTGGCAGATCGCCGATTGAAGGTTCGGGAGCTAGCTGAGACTGTAGGCATTTCAGAAGGAATATTGCATCATATTCTTCACGAGGAACTCGGCATGAGAAAGCTGTCGGCGCGATGGGTGCCGCGTTTACTCACACCAGAAAACAAGCGCAACCGTGAGACCACATCGGAGACGTGTTTGGCGCTGTTTAAGCGGAATCCAGCGGAGTTTTTGCGTTTTGTGACCGTCGATGAAACCTGGATCCACTGGTACACACCAGAGACCAAGGAGCAATCAAAACAATGGATCAAGACCGGGGAACGTGCTCCAAAGAAGGCGAAAGCTGTAAAATCGGCCGGAAAAGTTATGGCCACCGTTTTCTGGGATTCACAAGGTGTGATCTACATCGATTACCTCGAGAAGGGTAAAACAATTACAGGGCTTTACTATGCCGATTTATTGGGCCGATTCGACGCCGAATTAAAGAAAAAACGACCCCATCTGGCGAAGAAAAAAGTGCTGTTTCACCACGACAACGCACCGGTTCACACGTCTGCCGTTGCCATGGCCAAATTGGTCGAATTACGCTACGAATTGTTGCCCCATCCACCGTATTCTCCAGATTTGGCCCCTTGTGACTTCTTTCTGTTTCCTAATCTGAAAAAATCACTCGCCGGGAATAGATATGGATCGAATGAGGAAATCATCGCCGCCACGGAGGCCTATTTTGCAGAGTTTGACAAAAACTATTTTTCGGACGGGTTAAAAAAGTTGGAGCATCGCTGGGCTAAGTGTATCGAACTAAAAGGAGACTTTGTTGAAAAATAAATTGCCACTTTTCCAAAATTTTCGTTTACTTTTTGTAGGCTAAGTATTTATTGAATGACCCTCGTATATCGACATCACAAAGTAACATTACGCTTCCTGGGTAAAACAGTTAGCAAAGTCGCTTACACACGACCGATATCCACAGAGTTTCCGCAACACAAAACTTCCCTTCCTGAGTCAGCAGTAAGTACAGGTAAATGAGGAAAAGAGTGATGTTGACGAAACCACAGTAGACATAAATATAAAAGAAATACAGTATTTCAACTAGGAATAAATTGTCGAATTGACCTGACTCACACATGCACGCATTTACACGAAATCTAAACATGCTTCAGGTAACCCGTTAGTCAGAGCTGTCGCTTAGAGACGTGCGGTTTCCTTATATACGTGTAGTGAATTTTAATTAAAAAAGTTTAGTTGACAACCCTAACACCCGTTGGAGCGTAACTTTTGTTTTCACAAAAAGGGCCTAGTAACAGTACCTCAAGGTACTGTTCATCTTTATACTGTGGCGAAACTGAGGCAGTTCCCGCAATGAACGCATGTCCCAGTGAATCCGTTCGAGTTGGTTCAACACGTGACGACCATGCAAATGTAGCATTACATGCCAGCCAGCCCGCCAAGTCTTTTATTGTTCATTTCACGAGCTCGTACTTCACAAAATATTTGCCGAACAATAACTTTCGTGTGTAATAGACGAATATATATTGTTATGGTCGTGTTGTATGGAATCCTAATAAAACTCAATTTGTTTGTTGAACATAATATTTGGAATTTCCTGTCTGTGTGTGTGTAAATTGTTTTTTTGGCTATAATGTTCCCACTGCTGGGACACAGGCCTCCTCTCTGAGAGAGAGTGGGCCGTAATCCACCACGCGGACCCAGTGCGGGTTGGTAGATGTCACATGTCTTCGAATTTTTGGTTCTAGGACATGCCGGTTTCCTCACGATGTTTCCCTTCACCATTTTGAGAGCAGTGGTGATGAAAAAATACACGAAGTAAAGTGCCTGCCTGGGTTCGAACTCACGACCTACAACTCGTAAGTCGTGGTCGATACCACTGGGCCACCCACAAACTTCAAACTTTTAATTCCGTGTGTCGAAGCACGACACACGGAATTAAAAATTTTAATACCGAGTTTGGCATATAATATACATAATAGGTAGGTGCACAGACGACGGGTACATAAAAAACAACGAGCTATAATTGCAATTTGAAATAACTCTATACGTATTTCCCACGTGAAAATATTAAACCGTGTATTAAAGATTTAACAAATATTTCAGAACGAGCGTGTTTTTATGTGCAACTCGTTCGCTATTTTACGAAAGCGGTAATAACTCGGTATCGGCTATTCGGCTCGACGAACTATGATTGCAAATTTTACTCACAAATACGAGTACGCTTTATCGGTGTGTTACAATTCTCTCTTTGTTTATTGTTGTTCCCGCTTTATAACTTGAGTTTCGAGTCTCGGCGCTAACAAGCGTCGCTCTTGAAAATATTTTCCATTATGCAGGACCCGCGGCCGGATTCGAATTAACTTTCATACTATTTATTCACACTGAAGCGAGATGATTGTGTGAGTACCCACGGAATTTCCGTCTTCACGGGACAGTGTTTGCATGGCTGAGTCCACGATTGGAATTTTAAATTATTTAAAATATCACTAAGGCAAGAGCGCGCTATGAGAATAAAACGGTTGAAGGTGCTATATTTAGTAACTACCCATCTATTTTCCTTTGAGCAGTGGATGAAGTATATAAAACGACGTTTTTACTCAAACTCAAAGCATTTATTTCATTTAAACCATTTACAGGCACTTTTGAATTGTCAAGGAGTCGGTCAGTTAGAAATATAAAGCTATAGTGACCCATTCCAAAGCGTAGTAGGTACTTATGGAGAAGAACGGGCAAGAAACTCCACGGACACGCTTTTACCTCCCTGTCTTTTACTTTTTACTTAATAAATGCTTCGTTCTAACTGTAAGTATTGACGTAGGTAATTACTTAGCTAATTGTCTTTTATTAACGTCGGCATGAGTAGTTACTGTAGTTATGTACGTTCTAGATTTTACTGGCTACTCTGTGGGATGTAATTAGCGTGAACTTATTACCTATGTCTTAACTTAATAGTTATCGTATTAAGATACGAGTAGAACATGAACTCACTTTCTAGAAACACTCACACAGTAACAAAATAAAAGAAGACAGAGCTAAATCAGTTTACTAGTTTCTACGTGATTCGACTGAAAATGAGAGAAGGAATGCAAACTCCGCCAATTGCTTTTACACGTAGCTTATTTATGGTCCCGATAAATTACGTTCACAGACATTATTAAGTTCAGAACGTGTGTTTGAAAAAAATATCTTAAAATCAGCTAGCTGAACAGATAAAATAAATAAGTAATAAGCATGTGTGGTGTGACTATAAATGATAGGCTGAAAAATGATGTGATAAGGCAGTGGTGCAGTTTAAAGCGACGCTTGAAAGGCAAAATTTACTAAGCGACATAGGGCAAATTTGACTTTACATTATTAAAGTCAATTTTTCAGAAAAAAATCATATAAATTCTGATTCAGATGATTAGATTAATAAAATTTCCAAAACGAATTTATAAGAAAATTATACGATTTTTTTTTCTGAAAAATTTACTTTAATCATGTAAAGTCAAATTTGCCTTATGACGCTTAGTAAATTTTGCCTTTCAAGCGTCGAAAGGAAGATGTAGTGACAACAATTGAAAAGAGTATGCTTAGATGGTTTGAATGAAAGGCGACTAACAAAAGGTATTTACTAGGCAGATGTGAGTGGAAATGCCGGGAGAGGACGCCCCAGAAAGACATAATTATAGTGATCTCATTGGTGATGTTTTTCAAAAAGATCAGGTGCGTAGTACTCGCAACCGGCGTGCGTGTATGACCAGATGTATGAACGTAAACGAAGCAAAAGGAGTGTATAAGGAGCGTAGCAGGTGGCGTTCTATAGTTTCTGCCTACCCCCATGGGAAGAAGGCATGAGTTTATGTATGTATGTATGTTAAATAAATAAAAGTTGCCTTTATTTCCTCTGAGCCTTTGCACGTAAAGAAGTCCTTATACCTAAACTACTTATTATTAAATTTATTTATACTATAATTTCTGCTCGATAACCCTATATTAGCAAATTTAGGTATTATCAGCTACCAGATCAGGCTGTCTTGCGACATAGGCCTCCTCTATCTCCCTCCACTTATTCCTGTTCAAAGCTGTTCTTCGCCAACCTTTTGGCAGATCATACTTCAATCTTTTCACCTGTCTTCCTCTTCGTCTTTTTCCATTCCTTGGGTACCTTTCTGTGACTTTTTTATCCATTGTTCCGTCCTAGCTCTCGTCATATGACCTGTCCATTTCCATTTAAGTTTTCTTGGTTTTCACTCTAATGGCTCTAACTAAACGTCGCCTTTATCTATAAGTAAGCATTTAGGTTTTTTTTTTTTCATTTATGCTTTAATCACTTCATAAAGATAAGTATCGACATGTCCTTTTCTCAAAGACAACGAAATACTTTTACTAACTTATTTTACATTCATTGAGGAAGAAAGTAATCTCATTCAGCCTCAAGAAATGAAATTGCTTTGTCATATATTCCATTTATTTTCCAGATCACATCTGACATGGCTACTGAATTCTTTACACCTCGCCGCTTCGTATCGATACCTGCCGAAGAACGAGCTTCCTACATACGCGTACGGCGCTAAAACTGCTTTTCACAAGTACCGAGCCACTCTGTCAGATATACCGTTCCATGTGCTGATAGTTTATAACAACCTGTACTGTTCTGGGACCCTGGTAAGAAGCAAGATTGTCATTACGACTGCCAGTTGCTTGCACTCTGATAAAATTAGGAGACCCATTGTAAAAGTTGGTGCTGACAGCATTACTGGTCTTGGGTAAGTATTGTGTGTGTTCCTTAGAGATTTTAATTTATATGTCTACTGCCTTCTACATACCTAGTACTTTTTCAAGTCACTTCTTATGTTATCAAAAGTATGTTTATGCTTATATTTGTTTAAATAGAAGGCTTATTTTCTTATTAGCTCTTTAAATAGAGTAACCAGGTTTTATAAATATAACGTCTAGATACAATGGATGAAGCTCCGAGGCTGTGATCTTTAGCATAATAGCTGTAGAAGCAAAGAGTATTACTCTTAGTTTAAAAGACATTATTTATAACTAGCTCGCCGCCAGAACACTGCACTAAGATTTTAATTAATGGCTTTTTAACGGACCAATAGAGGAGGAGGTTACATGTTCAGCTAGATTTTTTTTCACTGATCTTTTTGTCAATTGTGGACTGATGTGGAAAATTCTTTGTTTGTTTGAATGGGTATGCTCTCGAGGTATTCTTATTGTCACCAAGTCAGAATCAAATGAGAGGATCCCATGGAAATCGAGGGAAATCCTCAAATTTTATAGCAATTTGGTTATTTAAATAGTAACTCGTGTTACTCTTGGAAAGCACCATTTGGTGAAGTGAAACTGTTGATGAAGACCACATGTGAACCGATGTTCACCTGTGGTCTTCATCATCAGTTTCGCA
Organism: Atethmia centrago; assembly: GCA_905333075.3. Lineage (NCBI taxonomy): Eukaryota > Metazoa > Arthropoda > Insecta > Lepidoptera > Noctuidae > Atethmia > Atethmia centrago. Next base: position 9,478,731 of record HG995375.1, read on the forward strand.
ACCCGTGAAATACTTATTATTGAGTAGTTCCGATGAACTACTCAATAATAAGTATTTCACGGGTTGCGATTCGATTACTTTAATATGGTTGCTAACTAATTTATGCTCGTAACAATGCATATAGTGAAGTTGCGCTGATGGTGGCTTCACCATTAGTCCCAGTTCTCCTGGTTGTTACCAAGAGAACTCCTCAACAATTAACGTCCCTGTATCGAGAAAAGTAATATTTTGTAAAAGGTGATGAGCAATTGACATTAGGTTACTTTATCTTAGATATATTACAAACTGACCCGCAAAAGTGAAAAGAAAAATCTTTTTTATAAAAAAAAAACAACCAACTTCCAAAAAAAAAAACACTGCGAGGGAAAAATAACTTTAATTTCGGAAGTCGGTGGCAAAAAACTAAAATACAGATCCAAAGACATTTTTAGTTTTAAGAGTCAACATTTACAACTACAAAAGATAAAACAATAAATATAAAATTAATTCATTTAAATTAGAACGACATATTTTTAAACCTTTTACAATTACTTATTTTTGATATGTTAAGTCGTAAATGACAACAGATTATTGAATATGTCTCGCCTTAAAAAAATAGTCACATTTTTATTTAAAATATGAATGTAACAAATTGTTTTCAGACAAGTAATACCAGTCGTGGACATAAAGATCCACGAGTACTACAAGTACATGAGCCGCATAGACAACGACATCGCCATGCTAGTGCTGAAGGTAGGGTTCATCCACCTATCTACTCATCCGCTCATCCCCTCTCAATTTAATTACAACACGTAGGAGTTTTCAGGATGAGGATGATAATGTATTGACATAGTTACAAGTATCAGTAAGTAATATGAGTAGGTATAACTTCTGTCTGTTCCAAAAGTAGGTATATGATGAAAATGTAAACAAAGCCTTTTCAGGTTAAGTTCTTAAGCAATGACTCAATATTGGAAATTAGTAACACATTCATCAATATTTAGAAGGATCCAAATTCATATTTTACCACCTTTTCCAACAATATTTATTTGAATAACATAGTATATTGTAATTAAAAAATCATTGACGAAAATTAAGGCAAATGAAAAACATATTTAGGATGATATAAAATTAGAATTTCGGATATAAGTATTCAAAAAAAAAACAGTAGTGTTCAAATAATCAAATCAGAGCACTCAATTTGTCACAGCAAATTAGCATCCACAGGTACATTTTCAAATCCATTTACATTTAATCAGATGTTTTTAGAACAGACTATGTTCGAGAACTAACGCGGCAAGGGTACCCTTGCCGCGTTAGTCCGTACATAATTGTTAGAACATAATATAAGAAATTCGTGATCTTTAATTTTGAGAAATATTGACAGGTAATGGTGCCGATTCCCTTGTTCACAAACTAAACTAAATTTAAGTTCAGTGCATCTTTTTCTTTCTATTTCATTAAGAAAATGACAGAAGATAAATTTTAGTTTAGTCCTGTCAAATTATTCAGCGCTTGAAATAAATTGACGTAATTTTAGTAGGCATGTTTTTAATCACAGAACACGATGAGAATGAACAAAGGGTTTTAGGAAAAACAAAGGTATTATATTATATTATATGGCGATTTACGAATTCCTAAATACTATCATGAAAAACATAGACAATAAAATACATACATGCGCAATTTTTACTGATATGACCAAAGCCTATGATTGTGTTCATTACGAAACCCTGCTCAATAAGCTCAATGTCTATGGTATCAGAGGAAACATCCTCAACCTCATAAAATCGTAGCTTAGTGACCGGAAACAATATACGGAAATAACAAAAATTTGCATCAAGACTAAACGTGAAAATAAATATTTATCTGAATATAGAGTTATCAGACATGGTGTACCACAGGGTAGTGTACTAGGCCCACCACTATTCTTGCTCTATATAAATGACTTGCCACGTTACATTCAGCATCCAATGGTCTTATTTGCTGATGATAGCACCGCATTAATAAAATGCACTGACGCAAAAAAATATGAATATGACATAAATAATACACTTAAGGACATAGTAAATTGGCTTAAAATTAATAATTTAATAATAATTTTATCGAAAACAAATATAATGCATTTCCGTCAACGCTTACCAGTACCACAAATGACTATAGAATACGACGGACAAAAACTTGACCAAGTAACAGTGGCAAATTTTTGATAGACAGTCAGTTGACGTGGATACCCCAAGCCGAAGAGGTGTGTAAAAAACTAAGCACTTCTGCATATGTGCTATTCAATTTAAGTAAATAAGTGAGTACAACCACGACATTGGTAGTTTACCATGGTTTGGTAGCATCAATTCTGCGATTTGGCATTGTATTCTGGGGTAATTGTAGTATGAGAGAACAAGTATTTAAGGCCCAAAAACGATGTATTAGAGCAATGTGTGGCCTGAAAATGACAGACAGTTGTGTACCTATGTTTAAGTCTCCCTAAAAGTGTTAACATTTCCGGCATTGTATATTTTAGAAATGGCCATTTTTGTAAGAAAAAATAAGAGTTCCTTGCTAACAGTGTTAGGAACTAGAAAAGGGCCTGTTAGAAGCCAATATAGGTACCTGTTAGAAGCCAATATAGGTACAGACTGGTAGTTACAATACAGCTTTATTTAGAAAAAGTGTTTTCGGCATGGGTCCCATCATATTTAACAAAATAGCAGACATCATAAAAAATTATCTAATCTTAATGTTTAAAAAGAAACTGACAGCCTTATTACTTGATAAGTGTTATTACTCAATTAACGATTTTTTAAATGACACTACACTTTAGATTTATTAGTTGACATTGTGTATATCCTTATTATTATTATGGTTGTTTTAAATTTATTCTATCTTTTATCATTTTTAATGTATTATTTTTGCCAATTTTAATTTGATTGACGAGTTTATTATTATTATCACGTCTAAACTTGTATGGAGTAGTGACAGGCGCTGATTAATTTGACAGGACTAAACTAAAATTTATCTTCTGTCCTTTTCGTAATGAAATAGAAAGAAAAAGATGCACTGAACTTAAGTTTATTTTTGTTTGTGAACAAGGGAATCGGCGCCATTGTTTTACTGAACGCCTACAGTGTGCGTTCACTATTACTTGACTGCGTGACATGATTAGTGGCACTGAATTTTGAAGTCTTAGTTACAATACTAATATAGTTCAAAATGGCGACTGATAGAACAGACCAATCACATGGCTGAATAATTCAGTGCTACTTGTATGGAGTAGTGACAGGCGCTGATTAATTTGACAGGACTAAACTAAAATTTATCTTCTGACCTTTTCTTAATGAAATAGAAAGAAAAAGATGCACTGAACTTAAGTTTAGTTTTGTTTGTGAACAAGAGAATCGGCGCCATTGTTTTACTAAATGCCTACAGTGTGCGTTCACTATTACTTGACTGCGTTTTGTCAATTGTGGACTGATGTGGAAAATTCTTTGTTTGTTTGAATGGGTATGCTCTCGAGGTATTCTTATTGTCACCAAGTCAGAATCAGATGAGAGGATCCCATGGAAATCGAGGGAAATCCTCAAATTTTATAGCAATTTGGTTATTTAAATAGTAACTCGTGTTACTCTTGGAAAGCACAATTTGGTGAAGTGAAACTGATGATGAAGACCACAGGTGAACATCGGAACTACTCAATAATAAGTATTTCACGGGTTGCGATACGATTACTTTAATATGGTTTCTAACTAATTTATGCTCGTAACAATGCATATGGTGAAGTTGCGCTGATGGTGGCTTCACCATTAGTCCCAGTTCTCCTGGTTGTTACCAAGAGAACTCCTCAACAATTAACGTCCCTGTATCGAGAAAAGTAATATTTTGTAAAAGGTGATGAGCAATTGACATTAGGTTACTTTATCTTAGATAAATTACAAACTGACCCGCAAAAGTGAAAATAAAAAAAAAATATAAAAAAAACATCCGACTTCCAAAAAAAAAAACACTGCGAGGGAAAAATAACTTTAATTTCGGAAGTCGGTGGCAAAAAATTAAAATACAGATCCAAAGACATTTTTATATTTTAAGAGTCAATATTTACAACTACAAAAGATAAAACAATAAATATAAAATGAATTCATTTAAATTAGAACGACATATTTTAAACCTTTTACAATTACTTATTTTTGATATCTTAAGTCGTAAATGACAACAGATTATTGAATATGTCTCGCCTTAAAAAAGTAGACACATGTTTATTTAAAATATGAATGTAACAAATTGCTTTCAAGTAATACCAGACGTGGACATAAAGATCACGTCTAAACTTGTATGGAGTAGTAACAGGCGCTGATTAATTTGACAGGACTAAACTAAAATTTATCTTCTGTCCTTTTCTTAATGAAATAGAAAGAAAAAGATGCACTGAACTTAAGTTTAGTTTTGTTTGTGAACAAGGGAATCGGCACCATTGTTTTACTGAAGGCCTACAGTGTGCGTTCACTATTACTTAACTGCGTGACATGATTGGTGGCACTGAATTTTGAAGTCTTAGTTACAATACTAATATCGTTCAAAATGGCGACTGATAGAACAGACCAATACATGGCTGAATAATTCAGTGCTATCTATATCGCGTCACGTGTCAAATTATAGTGAACGCAATAAACTGCATTTATTCTGCTGTCAAATGTCCTGACAACTTATTTAGAAATAGAAAATATTTGATTATGAAGATTTGATAGCTAGTCAGAGTCTGGAATAAGCTTTCCCGTGTGAGTGTCTAGTTAGAATACAGAAAAAGGTAGTATCCGACTTCAAAAAGAATTACCTATATAAAGATGTGTGTACAGTATCTATCACTTTTGGAAACCAGCTATCTATTTGTTTGACAAGTTAAGTTGTTTTTGGCAATGAGTTCTGGAACGCTCCGTATCGCGTAGCAGCGTAACACAATCATTTCTGGCACCTTTAAAGACTTACCTACGTACAACATTATATAGCGTAACTGTCCCCTATAATTACACACATATTTATATACTATATACATTATTATGTATAGAATAGATACATGTACCGACTTCTCGTTACGTGTCTTTGAGCTTAGAATATATCCTCTCTCACTATTCCGGAGGGGATCGTAAATGGCTCATATGGGATTAAATCAAATTGAAAGGCACAGAGTAGATATCATCTACCTGAACAAAGCACCTAATTTGATTTTATAATAATTGAATAAGATCTCGAAATTGGACTTTGTCAGCATAACTAGCTGGTAGCAAGTACGGTCATAAAAAACCGGATAAGTGCGTGTCGGACTCCACCACCAATGGTTACGTACAGATTTGTAGGTATTAAATAGACTATATTTTTATGATTTAATTACACATGTACAGTTTTCAAATTATTCCCTGTATTTGTAGTATAAGACGATATTATTTGCCAAATTTCATAGAAATAGGTCAACGGAAAGTACCCTATTCATTTTGATTACGTTGAGAGTGTCGAAATATACTTTTTTGCGGCATATTCGTATCTTAGTTTGTTTTTTCACAGCATCTAGGGACAGTAGACTTGAGTATTATATGGTTTTAATTTCAATACTTTCACGCATTTCCGAGATAAAGGGCCTTGGCAGATAGGCGGACAGACAGACGGACAACAAAGTGATCCTATGAGGGTTCCGAATTTTTCCTTTTGAGTTGCGGAATACTAAAAATACCGCAGTATTTTGTTATTCACGCACAAAAATAAAACGGCACAAAATAACTGCTAAAGGATTACAACCGATTGGAAGATAAACAAGGAAAAAAAGTGTTATTGACGTAGTAGGTACAAAGCGATGCATCAGCCTACTTCCTGATATACTTTCCATAAGTCACCTTTAAACGAGGGCTGTCGCTTTGACTTTCATAAATTCGGTACATATACGAAAAATCGTTCTGTAACGGTTGAGACCGTAACTTATTTCAGAGGTCTTTGCCCCGGGACTTTAGTTTTACGACTAGCAATAACCATTTCATTTCAACACCAGAAAATGGAATGGAATGCATATAATTAATGAATAGAATATTATTACCAACTATAACTACAGCAGGTTTAGCTTAATGTGAATATCTACTTAGTGTATTCCCAACTAGATTAGATTCGAAACATCACTAATCTAACATTTCTCTAGAAAAAGTCTGTATTTATTAAAACAGAGTACAAAGTACAAAATTCCGTGCAAAACAAACACACACCTTAAATATCAAAAAGTCTCGACAAATCGGCATGGCTAGAGGTCAATAGTACCCCAATATATTAAACGGATCGCCTGCAGACTGCGATCCGTTTAATCTGATTGAAATGCGATTTTGTACCATATCTGCACCAACTATTGACCTGCCCTGCATATCACCTGTCCTGCAAATGATTAGGGCAATGTTCATTAGTACCTACCCAGCATCAGACAGCATCTGCTTGGCATTCAATGCTGAAATGGACCTTTTTGGTGCAGCAGTACACACTACTATAATCAGCCTATAATGTTCCCACTGCTGGGACACAGGACTCCTCTCTGTGAGATGGAGTGGGCCGTAATCCACCACGCGGGCCCAGGCGGGTTGATAGATGTCACATGTCTTCGAATTTTTGGTTCTAGGATGTTTTCCTTCACCGTTTTGAGAGCAGTGGTGATGAACTCATTTACACAAAGTAAAGCGCTGGGTACGAACCTACGATCTACAACGCGTAAGACGCGGCCGTTACCACCGGGCCACCACTGCTCTGCCGTACACACTATTATAATTGTTGTTAAAACATTATTTTCACTTTTTTTATTCTGTTATTTGTATTTTGTGTTTCACGAACTGTGTCCAAATAAACGTAATTCTTTCTTTCTGTCTTTCTTTCAGCGTGCTGACCTCCATAGCGTTGCAGGTCGAATGATGTCTCACTATATTCTATTTATATGACAGGATCACGTGGAATTCAACAAGCAAGTTAAAAAGGCGATCCTTGTAGAATCCGAGGTGGCGTTACGAACTGGTGTCTCCATCGAAGTTTCAGGTTTTGGAAGCACGGTAAGGGGAACGCTGTCCTATGATGGTACTAACATAAATTACAAACGTCCTTTCGTACCTGGGTAGTAGTGGCCCTCTCGTATACATATACCATATGCATAGAAGGGAGTAACTAATAAACCAAGGGGTTCGCATACACAATTTTGATAATATTAACAAAGGAGTAATAAAGTTTACTGCATCAATAATCAATACAACCGGTCGTAGCAGGTCGTAGTGGCCCCCGCAACACAGGCAACAGGAAGGAAAACGGGTGGGTTTTAGTCAGTAGGTAAGAGTCTGACACACCCTCCCGCTCCGCCCAGAGCGGGAGAAGTTATTTGGTGATATCCCATAAAAAAAACAGGTATTAGTATAGTACATGATAAAAATAATAACATAAACATAACATAAGATCACGCCTGTACTCCCCGAAGGGTTAGGCAGAGGTGTACCCACATTTTGCCAGTTCTGTTTAAGTCCCATGTTATAGGGGGCGAGCCTATTGCCATCAACCGGGCACAAATCCAGACTCCGGGCTGCTACTGAAAAATTTACCTGAATGAAAATAATACACCCACAATAAGGCACTCTCCTAGAAAGTGTCCTTTGGCCTACCCAAATGACCTTTGTACTTTTATTCTATTAGTGAAGAAGCTTTCCTCATGATGCGAGTGGAACTGCGGACTGCAACTAATATTATGATACTTTTCAGATCTAGAGCTGTAATAATTATTATCTCGTATCTTCGTATCTTTATTTAGGTACCTACCATGAAAAGTGTATCTAATATTAATTTCATTCTTTGTCACCTTCTTCGCTGCAAACGCCATCTGTCTTCTGTGCTGCAAACTAAAAAAATACGGGCTACACTATCGGACGGCAGCAAGGGCTCTCGTCGAATAGGAACAGTTCTTACGAAAGAATTTCGCCACGTTTGGGTAGATGGCGTTTTCTTACAGTAAAATCTGTTAACGTGTCGTTGGCCCATTAACTTCTACATCAATATGTTTGCCATGCAATCAAATATTAATCATACACTCAAACTAACGGACTAGGCTTCGCGTCAATAGGTATATGATTAGGTAACTATACCTAATAGTAAACTTTACTAATCTATTATATAGTTACGATACTCATGCCTGTTTTTATTAGAACCTATACCTACTATAGGATACCTAAATGTATGTAATGCCTAAATATTATTGCAACTTGGATTTTCAACCCTCAGCGATGAGCCAAACGTTGAAAATCTAACAGTGCGCTTTTGTACAGACATTCATTTAGATTGCTTTTGTACAGGCATTTATTTGGTTAACATTTTAAAATAGGTCTTTAATTGTTAATGAAGGCCAATTTTCAATGACAGCAGGCTTAGCATGACGGTTTCTATTTCTACGAAGAATAGACGCCGCTCTCTCTATACAAAGTGACATTTCGTTTCTCCATTTTTGACATCGCACCGTGGAAATCCCTACAATCTGTTATTTTGTCTTTCGTTTCTAACGATTTTTGTCTAGGTCCTTTGTACTATGTTTTAGGACTATTTCAGAAGAAAGTTTTCTATCCCAATCTGTCAAAATCACACTGACAACTGACTGTTGTCTAAGGTAGTAAAGACAATTTGATTTGGTAATCGCCATGCTAAAGACAGTAGGGAACTTTTTAGTCACACAAAGCCACAAAGTAAATACCTACGGTTATCTACAAAATCATGATTTTACAGGAGAGCGTTTTGAACGCAAAGATAGAAGACCAAGGAAATGGTTAGGGCCAATATTACTGTAATATTTTTTTGCTCCAAAATACGGTACTTCGACACTTTGAGAAAATTGTTGCCGTTGTATTTATCTAAGTGACTTAATATCAGTAAAAATTGAGACACAACAGAAAAAAAATCCTATGACAAAACAAAAAATCGAATTATGAGTGGAATTATGTAAAAAGGTGGATTTCGGAAAAGTGCAGTTGACTCTTTCTACTTTGCTGCCGTCGTACTGTCTACACGGAACGTCAGTTTTGTCTACTCTTCCGTCGACAAAACGGTGCTCGTGCTAAGCTTGCAGAAGTGTTATCTTGCTATTATAAAAAAAACTGTCCTTGTTACAGAACTTGGCTCAGGTTTACGTGAACCAGCTGATCTGGACCGAAATGTTGGTCATAGACAGGGAGGAATGTGATGAAATTTTTCATCATCTTAGAACCCCATCCAATTTCTGTGCAAAATATACACCGGTAAGTTTTATCTAAATTGTTATTCAATCTAACGATATCACGATGGAATCAGCATGTCGATTCGGTAAAAATCTCACCTTGAAAACTCGCGTGGAGTGAGCTGTCAGTGTCATCCCGTTGATGCGTGACCAAGCATTACATTTATAATCATAATCGAAATTTTAATAATATGTTTATGCTAATTCTATTGATCATTTTATATTATTTTAAAACTAGTATTTAAGTGTTGAAACTATTTAGGGTTTTTTTTTAAATAAAATAGCAAAACAGAAATTCAGTCAGAAATTCAATTTGGTTTTTTTTATTCCAAAAGGTTTAGTAATTTTCGCAGCCGCCATCTTGCTTTTTAGATTTGACCTCACTATAGGCTTTAACACCCCTGAAAACCATGAAAACGACACCTATGATGAAAATTCTGAACATTTTTGCAGCCGCCATCTTGCTTTTTAATGTTGACCTCACTATCGGATTTAACACCCCCGAAAACCATGAAAACGATACCCATGATGAAAAATCTGAACATTTTCGCAGCCGCCATCTTGCTTTTTAATTTTGACCACACTATCGGATTTAACACCCCCGAAAACCACTTAAACGACACGTATGATGATAAATCTGAACATTTCCGCAGCCGTCATCTTGCTTTTTAGATTTGACCTCAGTATCGGCTTTAACACCCCCGAAAACCATGAAAACGACACCCATGATGAAAAATCTAGCTGCCATTTTGGATTTTGATCTAAAGGTGGTAAAACCAAATTTTTGTTTGAAAATAAAAAACGACAAATTAAAAAAAAAAACAACTTCATATTAATAACAGCGCCTCACGCGCAAGCGCGGAGTGATCTTATCACTTCACCCGATTCTCGTAGCCATAGTAACCGCCCGCGCCGAAGTGAATCGGCTAGGTGTAGTGAGTCGGTAAGCGCGACGCGCAAGTGTCGTCGTGAACTTATCACTTCACTCGATTCGCGTTGCCATAGCAACATCACTTCACTTGGGCTTGATGAAGTTATTGATGACGGTGATTTTATGAATATTATTTTATTATTGGCTACGCGTAGGTTGGTATAATAACTTACCTACCTAAACTAAAATAGTAGAAAGGTACTTATTAAATAATCCGCACGTTTTTTATTCAAATGGCTTATGTCCACAGACACATACATCGTTTAGTTAGGTTTCCACATAGTTTGTGAGGGGATAAATTCTATGGTTTGTCAGCCAGGCACAATTTTAGCACTCAATGACTTGACACACTCGGTTATCTCTTCTTAGTGAATAGATTTGGGTTAATAACAACGCTGAATAACGTCGCACAGTCTTTAGTCAACTCAATCCACTATCGCTTCTTCAGAACACATCGCGGTTGGGTCACGGGATTGCGTTTATTTAATCAGTTAAAACACATTGCGATTGGGTCATGGGATTGCGTGTATTTAATCAGTTAACTGATTATGATCAATAGAATTAGCATAAAAATATTATTAAAATCTCGATTATGATTGTAAATGTAATCCTTGGTCCATCCCTAGTATCAGGTGGGATGACACTGACAGTTCACTCCACGTTCACTTCACTTAAGTTTTAACGGTGAGAAGGTTACAGAATAGCACTGCGTGCCCTATCCAGCGGGCTTCAAACCCCAGGCGTGGTAATTAATGTTCGTTCGTATGGTGGTCGTGGTGCGTTAGTTTTGTTTCTTGCCCTATTTTTAGGGTTCCGTAGTAAACAAGGAACCCTTATAGTTTCGCCATGTGCATCTGCCTGTCTGTCCCCACTGTAGCAAAGAGACGCTTAGTACTAGAAAGCTGTAATTTTGCATAGGTATATTTATTAATCACGCCGACAAAGTGGTAAAAAATAAAATGTTGAAAAACATTTTTCTAGGATGCCTCCCTTCCTCCCATGGTGTGGGTATCGTTGAATAGGCCGTTCAAAAATATTGCGGGTTTGTCGACATCATTTTTCGATTCGATTTCTTTTGCGTAATATTAAGCTTTAAAGTGCTAATTTTTGTTAAAGTTAAGTGCATTTAGCTGGCAAGGGGGGGGGGGTGTCTTGCCAGCTATATGGTTGTTTATAGAGATGTGAAAAAAATAATTTATTCAGTACATAATATAATTCCATTACACGGAAAACTATCACAACTAAGTAGGCTTTATAAGTTAACGAGTAATAGTCGACCAACTTAAATTTGAAGTTGGAGAATTGACCGTGAGGTATATCGATGTATGGGAGAACATGTTTTTGAACTACTCGTACGATGTTAAGTTTGTTTTTGGGATCGGCCCATCGTGCTGCTCGACGAGGTGGGTAAGCTCTTTGAAAGAGTCATTGCAGACCGCCTCGTCGGCCAACTGGTGCGGGTGGGGCCGGATCTGGCGGAGAGCCAGTTTGGTTTCCGCAGAGGGCGCTCTACGGTGGACGCCATCATGCGCGTGCGAGCCCTGACGACGGGGAATGCTGTTGTCCAAGGTGGGGTCGTCTTGGCGGTGTCTCTAGACATCGCCAATGCCTTTAATACCCTGCCCTGGAGTTGCATCAGGGAGGCGCTCCGGTACCATCGGATACCGCCCTACCTCTTTCGTGTGGTCGAGGCTTATCTGACGGACAGGGCCGTCATCTACCCCGGTTACCAAGGAGTGTGGAACCGGCAAGAGATGTCGTGCGGTGTCCCACAGGGATTGGTCCTGGGGCCAAATCTGTGGGACATCGGATACGACTGGGTGCTGCGCGCCGACCTCCCTAGCGGCGTCAGCGTAGTGTGCTACGCTGACGACACTTTGGTCCTGGCGCAGGGGAGGTCGCACCAGGCGGCGGCCGAACTAGCGGCACGCGGGGTTGTGACAACCGTCGAAAGGATCCGGCAATTGGGACTCGAGGTGGCCCTGCACAAGTCCAAGGCCATGTGTTTTCATGGTCCTCGGAACTCGCCACCGTTGGGGTCCTAAATAACGGTAGGAGGGGTTTCCATCGGCGTCGAGTCGACGATGAAGTACCTGGGACTCGTCCTCGACAGCCGGTGGAACTTCGTGGAGCATTTCAGACGTTTGGTTCCCAAACTGGAGCGGGCGGGCGCTGCATTGTAGCGGCTCCTGCCCAATCTAGGGGGCCCAAACGCCTCCTGCCGGAGGCTCTACGCGGGGGTCGTGCGGTGGCCCTCTACGGGGCTCCTGTAGGGGCGCGCTCTCTGGCGCTGCGGCCAGCCCGCCGGTTGAGTGCGGCCCAAAGGGTCATGGCCATCCGGATGGTCAGGGGATACCGCACGGTCTCCTGTGAAGCAGCGAGCCTCTTTGCCGGATTGCCGCCATGGGATCTGGAGGCAAAAGTCCTCGCGCACGTATGGGAGTGGCGCGAGGAGGCGAAACGCCGGGGCATAACTCCGCTGTACAGCGGACGGAGCTCCGGCGGGATCTCATGGCGACATGGAGAGTACGGTTGTCGCAACCCAGTGCTGGGCACGCCACAATTGCGGCGATAAGACCCCTCTTTGAGGAGTGGCTAGAGAGGCGCCACGGCATCCTCACCTTCCGCCTGACGCAGGTCCTCACCGGACACGGCAGCTTCGGGAGGTGCCTGTGTCGGATAAGGCGGGAGGAAACGCCCGGGTGTCACCACTGTGTGGATTACCCGGAGGACACGGTGGAGCATACGGTGGAGGTCTGCCCGGCTTGGGCAGAGCACCGCCGTGTCCTCGTGGAGGCGATCGGCGGCAGAGATCTCTCGCGTCCCGCCCTGGTTCAGGCCATGGTACGGAGCGAGAGGGCATGGGCCGTCACCTCCTTCTGCGAAGCAGTAATGCTCGCGAAGGACGAGGCGGGACGTTTGAGGGAAAGGCAAGTTTCGCGCCCTCTCGCCCCTAGCCGCCGCAGGAGACGCCCTGGGCGTCGGGAATCCCGGGTGGATTTCCGGCCACCGTAGGTGCGGGCTTGCGGACGGTGAGTGTCACCGTCCGGTAAGGACCAGGCCCGGGTCGACGGCGCGTTGTATTCCACGCGCGCCTCAAAGAGATGTCGTCAGCACATATGTAGGGCCGATGCCTGCCGGGGTCGCGGGAAGGTACTAAAGGGTCACCGAGGCCCCTGGCAACACATGCAACAGGAAGGAATACGGGTAGGTTTTAGTCAGTAAGAGTCTGACACACCCTCCCGCTCCGCCCAGAGCGGGAGAAGTTATTTGATGATTTCCCATCCAAAACAAAAAAAAAAGTTTGTTTTTGGGATACATGCATCTCAACTGCGGAACCCTTCATTGTGCATGGTCCGAATGCACTTGGCTGGTTTTTTTAAATAAATGGACAACAAAATGTGAGATATGTGTGAATGTGTGTGTATTGTGCGCTTTCATAATTTCGAACGTGACGATATTATCGTGGACATCCGCGTCCACGTCTATAAAATGTTTAGAAATACGTGCGCGTTATATTGTTATGTAGCCGGAAATTTAAAAGCGTCTTCATATATATTTCGATACATTTTACTTCTCCGTGTTATCGTGATGCCGTGACGTGGACGTGGACGTCCACGTAATTATCGCCACGTTAGAAATGATAAAAGCGCACAATAAGATGCAGAAGTAATAGTCAATTTTGTTTATAGTAGCTAGAAGAAGTTTTTAAAATCTTTGCACATGAGACATTTTTTTTTGCGAGTGTTGTCATCTTCGATATCATAGGGCAAAATTCTGTCTTAAGCCATTTTCAGATCAGGTTTGCGCACGGACTGAAGTAGTGACGATGCATGTGGCATCTTCACCTACTTCAGTCTGTGTGTCATAGCAGAAATAAAAAAATAAGAGTGAAACATTTGCCAAGCGCTCGAGCAGTTCCTTCGTAAGCGGAACTTGGCTGCAGGCCAAGATGACACTAGGATGAAGTAGAGGAATTTATATCACAGTTTATAATTGTATACGTATACCTATTTCCGGTGTTTCCATTACTTGCCGGACAAGGTAGAAACTAAAAAAAAAGTGTTCTTTCGTTAGTTTGTCACGAAGGTTTGCATTTTGGACAGGTTTTACCGTTTATGATACAGGTGTCGCCCTCAGGCGTTGGCAAACCGACACCTGAGGGCGACATTGGGATCACCTAACGGGGGACGTTAAACCTCTTATAAAAAGCTGTCATTCGCGCATCTGCAGTCTGAATCCTTACTAATTGCTACGACTAGGTGAGAATACTCGACATAAAACCCAAGCAGAGCATTTCACATCGCATTTTTGTGCCTTATTTAGGGTTCCGTACCTCAAAAGGAAAAAACGGAACCCTTATAGGATCACTCGTGTGTCTGTCTGTCCGTGTGTCACAGCCGATTGGCTCAGTATCTACTGGACCGGTAAGTTGAAATTTGGTACACATATGAATTTCTGTGACCCAAACACGGACGTGTAACGTAAATAAATGAATTTTGAATATGGGGTTCACTATTGGAGAGCAAAAAGATTTTTTTTTTAAGTTTTGCTAACCGTGTGACTTATTAAATGATGAAAGAACTAGTTAGATAGAAATATAATTTTAAAATAATGTTTAAAGAATACTGATAATAGTTCATTACTTATAGATTACAGGAAAACCTATAAGAAGTCTATGGTCTTAAAATAACATGGTAAATTACTCAATATTGTGCGTACGAACTTACATTTGCAGTTGGAACGCATGGGTAACAGGTTTTTAAATGATAATTTTAAGTTTGTTCTTGGAATCCCTTCATTGTGCGTGGTCCGACACGCACTTGTCCGGTTGTTTTTAACGTTAGGTACCTACCTACATAGTTGTTAATTTGTGGGAGCTACATAGTTGTTAATTTGTGGGAGCTTGTAAATGGCAATTGAAGGTTAATTGCTAATTTTGTTAATTATTTAGTAGATATTAGACTCTTTTTTTTTTGATGGGAAATCTTCAAATAAATTCTCCCGCTCTGGGCGGAGCGGGAGGGTGTGGCAGACTCTTACTGACCCACCCACCCGTATTCCTTCCTGTTGCCTGTGTTGCCAGGAGCCTCGGTGACCCATTAGTACCTTCCTGCGACCCCGGCAGATATTAGACTCTGAAGAATAAATAATAATACCTAAATACTTTATGTAGGTAGACATAAACTTTAAAATGTAGTGTCTTTCTGCTATTACATAAACTCAACACGATCAATACGCAAATCTAATCACAATTACACAAAACAGCATCTCTAACCAAACATATTTTTATGTGTACGAAGCGCCACTTAATTAATCCCTATACAGAATTTTCCACAAAGGGGTCCCACCGATTAGGCAGAGATTCACGTGCCAAACTCCCGAAAATTCACATCGGTCTAAGTACCTATTACCTACACGTAGATCTCTAACCGCTGTAGTATCCCAGGAGCGTCGTTTGAGCGACGGCGGAGGCCCGGCCATATATAATAGAGAGCTGCTGGTCGGGATCTTGTCCTATGGAGGCACGAGCAGCAATGAACCTCATGTCGCCATCTTCACTAATATCTCCTACTTTCACAGGTTCGTATGTCGTTTGTTTTATTTTGTTAACGTTTTTGTTAAAGTCAGCCAGTTCTTTTGACGAAAAAATATTCTGCTATATGAATTATTTCTTAGGGCCGATCCTTACCGGGAAAGCAACGGCCGGCAGCGGCCCGGCGAGCAGTGTGAAATAATTTTAAACTCTATCTACATTATTAAAAGACCAGTATCGCTTGAAAAGGTCGCGCTACCACGCGCGTCTTGTCAGCGTACTGCCCGCGCCTGCCCGCGGCTGCCCGCGGCTGCCCGCGTCGTGTCGCTGCCGACCGCGGCCGGCCGCTGTCGGCTTCTGCCGTTCTTATATGAATCGGCCCTTTTGCCTTGGCAGTTCAGATGGAAAGCAGGTTGTAATCGCCACCGATAAGTACTTGATTTTTGTAGAAATTAATTAAGACGCTGACAACACATAAACCGCGGTCACTGTCAGACTACATAAAAAAGAAAGAGAAGCGCGATGACACAACGCTTGTAATTTATTGCAAAATATGAAGCAATTATCTATTTACTCAAAATTGAGTTGAGTAATCGAAAATATAAAACAACCAAGTTTTGCATTCAAATAAGACGTTGTTGTAATTAATTAAATACGTAACTTATGCTGATATTTAATACAGATATTTTAGATTGTAACACAAGGTAAGAGATTTTAACGTTAGTTTGTATCGAGATTTTTTTTTCAAAAGGCGTTTTGGTAACAACCAAGTTTGGGAAATATGTTCAAAATTAACATATACTTTTTATTATATACTTTTGCCGCTACTACAAACTATACAGATTTTGCAATTTTTTTCTTAAGACAAGCCTATTTTGGTCGTTTGACTCTTAAGGACTGTCTCCAAAATTTAATTAAGCAGTTAATTTAACAGCAGAACAGTTACTACTAAGTTTTTAGTTACTAACTGCGGGGTAATTGCGTAATACAATATCAGTAACAATGGATTTTATTTTGACAGACAACATTCATTGCGTAAATAACGCAATGAATGTTGTCTTGAGGAGAGAGTTGTAGTTGAGGAGACAAATTTTTCGAATATATGCAGCAATGGATTAGCAATATTTAAAATAATTCAGATGTTGATTGATAGTGTGCTACGCAATTAGGGTGCCAACCATCACCTCTTATAGCAGTATTATTATAATATTACTTCACAGTGGGAAAGTGATGGACCTGTACAGGACTTATAGCTCCATCTCTTTCTCACACTGAAGTAATATTGAAATAATACTGCTTTAAGAGGTGATGGTTGGCCCCCTGAATGCCACGCGTGATTGTAATTGCATCAAGTATGTAATTTTCCGTCCACCTACCGACCGGTTCTTGTAGCAATACTTACATCATTTAAATGCAGGTGCATTCCAAATACTGCGTAAGTCTCGTAAGAACTCTAAAAAACTGAAGCTATAAAACGCAAATAACTACCTACTTATTTAAATTTAAATAATTGGTTTTCCAAATATTTATACGACTAAGTGTTTCTCCGTCAACTAGTTTTGCAGTTTTATCTGAAAAGTCACCTTTATCTGTACGACAGATGACAAAAACATTTGTAAATAAGAAAAGAAAACTTTTTTGGTAGATATTTTTACAAGCATCATTTTTATCTTCATAATTCAATTTGTTTTCAGATGGATTCTACTCAACGCCAAGAGATTTTTAGAAAAGTACTGCACACCGAAAACAGAATCGTCTGATAATTCTGGAACGAACAGTGACGACTCTGACTCTTCGTAGTAAAACTTGATTTTAATGCTATATTGTGTTATTAATTGCAACCATTTTATCAACTCGAGATAATTTGTCATGTCGCTTGCAGTAATTATCTATAAAATTCTGCACTTGTTTCTTTATCCAGCGTCTTAGATACCACAGGTTTGTGTACACGCTTGGTTTACCTTTTTTTGCGCATCCGTCGCCGTGTGACGTCAGACCTACCAACCTCCTGAAAATCACATGTTTATAAATACGATATCAATGGCGTAAAATACAAAACACATATTATGTTAAATAGTGGTAAATGGACACGTAAAGGGAAAAAAACACACGAAAAGGGCAGCAGAAGAGGGACTTTTTTTTTTGGTTGGGAAATGATCAAATAACTTCCCCCGCTCTGGGCGGAGCGGAAGGGTGTGTCAGACTCTTACTGACTAAAACCCACCCGTGTTCCTTCCGTTGCCTGTGTTGCCAGGGGCCTCGGTAACCCTTTTGTACCTTCCCGCGACCCCGGCAGGCATCGGCTCTAGTGGACCCCTATACTTTGAGGCGCGCGTGGAACATAACGCGAGAAGGGCGACTTGCTTAACTAAACTAGACACCCCAGGCTACAGACGTTAGAGAGCAACGCTTTCTTTCCCTAACGTGGTAACTCTAAGTCCGTCAACGAAGATACGGGGCCGTCCAAAAGTAGTTGAAGCGTTGAAAAAAGTGATAAATTCAATTTCTCGAACGGGCAATAACACATCACGAGTAGGGACAAATGTCAAATCGTGTTGTCATTCATTCTCAGTTCGGGCTCCGAAATAATCTTATGTCCGTAGGTGATACGGAGTAGGAAACGCCCGTAACTTCGCCCGAAACTACGGATTTAATGCTTAGGGAGTAGGCCCCAGGTACGGTCAGCGACAAAAGTCGATTAACACTGCTACTTTTACACATCATGGATGCGGATGGCGGAGGACAGGGTGTAGTGGCGCTGCCTAGGAGAGACCTATGTCCAGCAGTGGACTGCAAGAGGCTGAGTTGCTATTTGATACTTTGTATTTCAGCATTTAATTGGTCAAGGACAGCTAATGAGACACAATTGATTTTCTATTGTTTGACTCCGAATCGGTGTCGCGCGGGGCTTAACAGATTAATTTCCTATCATTGCTAAGACTATTCTTTTAGTTTTACTTCTGTTCTGATATTAATTTAATATTTAGCTCAAAACTGTCGAAATGGCTATTTTATCCTAAAGGTTAAAGCGTTAGCCAGAAGCTACATTATTACAGTGCTTCTATTTTCTTAATGTCTCTCGGCAAACTTCGTGATTCGTCAGTTGTCGGATTACTTAGAAGTACTTAGTTCTAAACTCAAATTATTATACACGGTAAATCTACGAGTAATAATTGATGGACATGGAAATTAACATTCGTTTGTATTCGGAAATGTGATGATTGCCGAAAGACATTAAGTAAATAGAAGCACTGTACGTAGACAGTTAAGTGCTTTCATTATTACATTGACTCTTCATGAACAGTCAGCGTCAATAATATTGGGACGAACAGACTGTTCAAAATGATCTAAACAACTATGAAAATTAAATATTAACTCAATGAATGACACAAGAACTGTTTCAAAATGAAGAAAGTACACGACAACTGTCATTCTGACAAGAATTTTATCAAATCGAGATAAAGTTTAATTTTTTTAGTTGTTGAGATAATTTTGAACAGTCGGTTCGTCCTGATATTTTTGACGCTGACTGTACTAATACATATAAATTACAAAAGTAAGCAGCACGTACCCGTGCCAAAGCACTCCACCTCCCGAGTCTCCTCTGCAGGTGTCCCGCTCACCGTCTCCGTACAGACAGAACATGTCCGCTGACAGTTCTATATTGTGCAGCCGACTGCACTCTTTGACCGGCACATACCTAAGAGTGGCCATCATCAGACTTAGCTCTGATAGGGAACCACCATACTGAAACAAACAAACAACATATTGTAACACCCTGTATAAAGGAATGATTGATTGATATGATATTTTTTTCAATTTCTGTCGTATTCCAATGAGATTTAACTGACTGAAGGTATGTTTAGAGAGGTACCAATTAGGTACTAAATATCCATGTATGTTTTTAGCTAACTTCTCAGTAATCTTGCCTACACAAAAATAAACCCGCCAAGCTGACGTCAGAATGGCGGGTGTATGAATAAAACTATTGCAATAACTTACGACCCCACGAGTTACTAATTATTTAATAAGTGGTACAATTTGGTACTAATGAGGTACAATTTTTTTAGATATATTTCGACCATTTCTGAGGACACTACACCTACTACATCCGCGATCCGGACACACACTCATTCTCCGACCCTTATCCCAATTTATCCCAATCATCGTCATCTCGATAGTCACTTCTAACCCCTTTCTAGCCATATCATCTTTCACACAGTCCATCCATCGTTTCGTAGTAGAGTAGAGTAGGGGAAGACCTAAGTCTTCCCCTACTCGTACAGTCATCCACACCATACTCAAAACTTTCCTCACGACATTTTTCTCATTCCTCCGCATCACATGCCCAATAACCCATGCCCATACAATGATTTTCACACAAGTTTTAAGTCACCTGTGTCTCTTTCAGACTTCCTCTTATAAACTCATTTCTTATTCTATCCATTCGCGTAATAAAGCATGTCTCACTGAAAAAAATATGTTTGGGACTAAGAATAAGATTTAATTTTTCAGGTGCAGAAATATCAGGTGTAGAGATGTGTGATGTCAGGTGTGGTGTGAGATAGATATATAGATAGATAGAATACTCTTTATTATGTACACCATAAAAATTACAGCTATAAATGTAGAAATTTTACATAGGGTGACACAATGGGCGGTCTTATCGCTAAAAGCGATCTTTTAAAGACAACCTTTGGATGGATTAGAGGGGAAAGGAGAGACAATACTGCAGGTAGTCTGTGGTGTACCATTCACATATATACAATAAATACATACATACATAAAACATATTAAAATTATCTATATAATATATTCAATAATAAATTATCATAAAACTAGTGCTAAGAACCAAAACACGTCAGGTAGTATGATCAGATCAATAAAAAACTACGCAAAAGATATTACAGCGCCACCCGTATCTATGGCATGGTGTACATACATAACATCACACCTTGTTTCCCCGAAGGGTTGGGCAGAGGTGTACCTGTAGTACATACATTTCGCCAGCTGTTTTTATTTTTAAGTCCCATATAATAGGGGGAGTGCCTATTGCCATCAACCGGGCATGGATCCAGACTCCGGGCTGCTACTTAGAAATTCCAGATGGAAAAATCCAATAACACTTTTGCCCGACCCGGGAATTGAAACCAGGACCTCATGCTCAGTAGTAGCGCTTGCCACCACTAGACCAACGACGCTTGACGTGGTCTACCAATAACAGCGGGATTTGCGGTTTGTAGTATTTGGAGAGCATCCTTTGCCGTGCATGGTATGGACCTTAAAGGACCACTAAGTCAGATACCCTAAGTAGAACCAAGTAGCAAAGATGGCGTAGAAGCTTAGTTAGCGGACACCCATGCTATCGAATAGACGCTAACGAAACTTTAGAATGGGTTTGTCTACCTCCAAGCTCCCTTGGTACAAACGTGTACCATTTGACGTTTAACCACAATGTTAAAAAGCATTCTAAGTTCAAAAAATACTTTTAGTCCAGTCATATTAGGGGTTTCACTTCGGAATTGGAGATAGTCAGCTATAAACTTGTATAAAGCTTTATTTTGACTCCCTAAAACTTGTTTCAAAACCTACTTATACGTAGGGTGGCCGCGATTACAGATATATAAGGTCAAAGGTCAAAATCTCGATTTTTTGCACATTTTTTGCAAATATCTCTTTTGGACTAATATGACCCAATATATCCCAACTATAACAATATTATAAATGGGAAAGTGAGTTTGTTTGTTTGTTACGCTTTCATACTAAAACGACTGACCGAATTTAGATGAGATTTGGCACATAATTAGACCATGACCTGGGTACCTCTCCTGGTAGTACTTTTACATTCCTATAGGATAATTTCCGACCTCCACGCGATCAAAGCTGCGGGCAATGCTAGTTTTAAATAAAAGGTCTAAAACTGAAGTCTGGCAGCCCTATTCATTGAATGAAGTTTAAAATTAGGCATCAAAGTTTCTGCGCCCACTTTTCGTATTAATTACAAAGCGCCACGTCTATTAACAGAGGAAGTTTGTAGTGTTTTTCAGTTTCCAAAGCAGGTAACTTTTACATGAAAACTGTAAAAGTTACCTGCGTTTACTGGAAACTCACAGAAAAACTTTTTACTGCGGAAAACCTAAGAGTACACAAACTTTAGTGTTGCTACTAGCAAACAATATTCTTTCATGTTCATAAATTAATTTATAGCTGGTTTCAGAAGTTAATGACGAAACCGAGAATCTTATTACAATTGTCTCTTAATAGAACTAATATTGTTGAATAGAATACTCTTCTCTATTATGTACACCATAAAAATTACAGATATAAGTGTAGAGATTTTACATAGGATGACACAATGGGCGGTCTTATCGGTAAAAGCGATTTTTTAAGACATCCTTTGGATGGACTGTATTTAAATTAAGCCACTGTTTCTTAAATTTATGTAAAGTACTTGCATGACTCAATACCAGTTTTATGCCATTATAGCTGGAGGAACATTGGCTCCTAAAACACAGACTTTAGGCCTGATTTAAGAAGCATCAGTTCGCCCTTTAATGTGAATCTATTGTACAACATTTATTTAATCCTTGTGTACTTATGTATGTTTTTCAAAAGTGTACAAATAAACATTTTATTTTATTATTATTATTATATTATAATTACTCTATTACTTTACGATGGCTGGCGGGCTCATCTAGATTGTGATTAAAGGCTCCTGCATACTGAAGCGATATCGCGGCCGCGACACGCATATTGCTGCCTGTCGCGCCCGCGATTTCGCCTCCGTATGCAGGAGCCGTAATGCTAAAGCGCTTTATACGTAGTTAATCCGATAACTTCCTGTGTTTAAAGTTACAAAGTTTAAAATGTTTTTATTCACTAATAGCTGCGTCCCGCGGTTTCACCCTGATAAGTCTCTATCTCGTGGGAATATTGGGATAAAAAGTAAACCCTATACACTAACCCAAGTCATGGCCTACCCATGTGCCAAGTTTCATCCGAATCCGTTCAGCCGTTTTAGCGTGAAAGCGTAACAAACAAATAAATAAACTCACTTTCGCAATTATAATATTAGTAAGGATTAGTTAGGATGTACTCGTATGAATCAGGCCACGAACGATCTCCATTATTCTACATACCTACCTCCTTATTTGTGGTTATAGAACTATATGGAAGCCATATTTCCTTTTGCCGCCAGCCAGCATTACTTTGTTCCTGTTTGAAGGGTATAAATATAGTTACCGGTAAAATTACAGGCACGTGACAATTTTCAACTTTATTTTCAAGGTATCCCAAAAACCGGTAAACTGTTTAGATGGTGTAATGCCAGCCTGTTTGGCAACCTATTTTATAAAAACAAAATGCTGAATCCACAGCCTATGATTCCTTAGATAGGTACATATATAGAACAATGGTGATTCACTTCCGCCTGACATTAGGGACTGCCAAACTGTTGATGTTTATAAAGAAGAGTGAATGAACACTATATTTCCACTTTGCAATAGTTGCTTATTATATTATTTTATACTACATTATAATAATATATAAGTATTTTAGTGATATAAGTATATTCCCTTATTGTATGTTTATATTCAAATGAGTGAATAGTTTATTTTTTATTTTATGTATTTAATTTCTCTTCTACTCTTACACACGTTGTATACATCTCTTTGTCTACTTTCCTGTCGCAGGTATTCTGAAAGAGATTTCTTTAGAAATAAGCTTCACCTTTGTACGTATTTTTCTGTTTATATGTGTGTACCTACATAAACTGTTAAATAAATTAATGGTGCCCGCGCTATAATCACACTCACTGTTACTCAGCAGATTATTATGACTTACGACTGCTTTTTTTTTTCTTTTTTTAATTATAGCAAAAACAAACTTAGATATGAGATGTATTCATTCATACATAATTAAAGTTACCTTCTGCCATCCCCAGCCGGTGACAATAAAGCGCGTCTCTTTAGCCTTCATCCATTGATTGTGGTTTACAAGTATCGCTTTCTTGGCAACTTCATTGAACTTCATGGGAATTTTAACAAATAAGATGGCTACATCGTTCTCAAATGGGATCTTCTTGTTATAGTTCTCATGTACTACAAATGAATCAAGCTCGTGTTTCTTAGCACTGAAGTCGTAAATGTATTTTGAGCCTGCGGAATTTAGTGTTTGAACAAAAACATTATTATTTGATGTTAAAACTCAGTTTTAATCATAAATAACTCACATTACTCGACGATTACAATGTAATTTTCTTATCATTCTGCATTGTGGCAAAAATTCTTTGTAAATATCACATGATTTTGTGACTGAAAGAACACAAAGTCACACGTCGACTTAAAAGCAGGAAAACTGCGGACATAATCCAGTGTGGGACGCTTTTAGCCGCCGACAATTCTATTTCACACTGGATGTTCTATTCTGAACAAACTACGCTTTTTTGAGAATCAATCTTACTAAAAATACACTACTTAGGTACTTACACAAATCTAAAATCAAAAGTAACGACCATGACGGGCGTTTACTGTGATTTGTTTTTTCAATAACATTGTTTGTCTGATACGCTGAAAGCTGTCTTATAGTTACCAATTTTTCCACTTATGTGTTTTGAGTGCCTTTAACCATAGTTCGTAAAAAAATTGGCATCTGATAAATATAACTGCCATAATATATTTACGATGTATAAATTGCTGTTGGCCATGCTATCTCATGTTATAATCACGCCGTTCTCAACGAGAATCATTGTAATGGTTTCCAAGTTACGGTAACCAGGCAATTTAAGTTAAAGTTGGTTGAGTACCTAGTCCCGTCCCATAACGTTTCCGTCAGGCTTAATAAATCATGAGTATTATGCTTGTCGGTTAAGTTGAATTTCAATTAGTACCAGGGCCGGATTTACAGGTGTGGAGGCCCTGGGGCAACTAAGAAGTGGAGGCCCAGAAAAATTTGTGGAACAGAAGAAAAAAAAAACAATTTAAAAAGGTATCTTGCGATTGTCAACTTCTTTTTCTTTGATGATTGTGAACTTTTTTTCTTTGAAGTACCTACACAAAGGATATATTTTTATCCTATCTTAAAAAAAAAAACAATTGTGGAGGCCCCTTCTTTGTGGAGGCCCGGGGCCAGTGCCCCTGTTGCCCTGCCCTAAATCCGGCCCTGATTAGTACCATACTGAAACTGGGTTGGTAAACCTACTGTAGATTTCCAATCAATATATTATCTACTGTAAGTTATGGATTAGGTACAATACAAACTACACGAAAGGGACTTTAAAATCTGAATCAGAAAAAGTTGTTTAGGTTGACAAGAAATAGAAAGGAAAATGAGGAAATGCCGGCAACCTATGTAGCTAGGTGCCAAGACAGTTTAATGTCTATCTTTAGGCGAGTAACTGACCTTATAACTAAGCTTTTTATACCTATAAATAAACTACTCAATGATTAGAACATACTAAAGTTTTACTTCTCTTTACGGAGTAGGGTCCTCGCCCACGGCGACTATTTGTAGCGATGCTGTTGCGCGTTTACGAACGCATCGCTACTAACGCGTGTTAGTCGCATTTGCAACGCGCTACAGAAGCGATGCCAACGCGCTACTAATGCGCTACAGCAACGACAAGACAACGTGACTAATGTTGCCTCAACGGAGTCCATCTTGCAACTGTAGCGATCGCAGGTATTTTTGTGCCGTTACTGAATTGCGTTTGCATCGCGACAGAAGCGCGACAATATCGCGTTTTCATCGCATCTGAATCTGTGCCCGTGGGCGAGAGCACACAGCTAGCGACCGCTTCGCGGATGTATCGATGCGGACGCGCGACAGCATCGTTACTGCATCGATACAAAAAGTCGCCGTAGGCGAGGGGCCTATGAGAGTGAGGGAAGAGAAAGTGCTCCTGTGTCACGTGTCTCCTGTGCCGATGGCTAGTCTCCGCTGATATTGGCCACCATGGCCGAAATTCGGTCTGGAGGAGGACTGGACCAACTGGACTACTTCACTTACCGATTTGCACCCTCATTTCATCAATATCTTTGTTATTTTCTAAGCAGTGAGCCGATGTCAATAGAGACCAGCTGTTCAAAATAACACCACCACAAAGCGCACCCAAATTAAAAAACTGAATTGCAAATGGATATTTTTCCAACGCCACTGCCTTTCCTCCAACTATTTTTGGTCCAAATTCTTCATTCTTCAGTCTGTGTTTTGTTTCACTAACCATTATATTCAAATAAACAAATGTGGAAATAATGAAAAATTTCATTCCACAAACCTTTTTCAGCATAGTTATGGGCGATATTGACTCAGTGGTACGTAATGCATAATTAAACGGAACACTTAAGGAAGCAAATGATTAGTTTTTTAGAGTTTTATGAAGCACATAAAGATTAATAGGTGCTCGTGTGGGATTTTATGTGTGTACGTGAGTAGATGCGTACTCTAAATCTAAATTATGTAATGGGAAACACATTACCTACATACAGCGAAAACTCCATTTTTCTAATTATTTAAAACAATCATTAACATCCCTATTGTATTTATAAACACTGAGCTCAGTCGCTCTATTCTAAGGTTCCTTCAAACACCGAGTTAGATGATCAAATGAACTGATTGTAGTAAGTTATTTCACCGAAGGCTAGGAAAGCCCTCAAACATCCCTATTGTATTTCTAACACTGAGCTCAGTCGCTCTATTCTATTTTAAGGTTCCCTCAAACACCGAGTTAGCTGATCAAATGAACTGATTGTAGTTAGTTATTTCACCGAAGGCTAGGAAAGCCCTCAAACATCCCTATTGTATTTCTAACACTGAGCTCAGTCGCTCTATTCTATTTTAAGGTTCCCTCAAACACCGAGTTAGCTGATCAAATGAACTGATTGTAGTAAATTATTTCACCGAAGGCTAGGAAAGTCCTCAAACATCCCTATTGTATTTATAAACACTGAGCTCAGTCGCTCTATTCTATTTTAAGGTTCCCTCAAACACCGAGTTAGTTGATCAAATGAACTGATTATAGTAAGTTATTTCACCGAAGGCTAGGAAAGCCCTCAAACATCCCTATTGTATTTATAAACACTGAGCTCAATCGCTCTATTATATTTTAAGGTTCCCTCAAACACCGAGTTAGTTGATCAAATGAATTGATTGTAGTAAGTTATTGCACCGAAGGCTAGGAAAGCCCTGTTCATCCTATAATATTACTTCTGCTTTTCATAAAATCCCAAAAATATATTCAATACCTACCAAAGCATTACATAAAGCTTAAAACCACGTTATGCTTAAGTGTGGTCGGTTTAAAGTTAATAAAATTGAAGCACTTTCTACTGGGTACCTATTGGGAAGCTGGCTCTCTGCCAGGCGGAGCCATCGAGAATATATGTAAACAATTTATGTACTTAATTGGGTAAGTTCGTATGTACCTACATTTCCTGAAATTAAACGTCCACTGGTGAACATCGGCTTCCCGTACAAACTGGCTAAAGTATTTGGTGATATTGATGTTGATAATAAAAAGAGATCGTTGCTACCATAAAGCCCATTCTCTTATAATCATAAGACATTGAAAGCAAACTCTAATCTTTTTCCCTCAATCGACTTTTTCAAATTGAAAAGCAGTTGTACTCATGTTAATTTCTGTCTGTGTTCAAAGACAAACCCAATATTTGCTACTAGCTGTGTCCCGCGGATTCTCCCGCGTAAGTCTCGATCCCGTGGGAATATCAAAAGTATCCTGGATGTCCTAATCCAGGTCATGGTCTACCCACGTGCCAAATTTTATCCAAATCCGTTCAGCTGTTTTAGCGAGAAAATGTAACAAACAAACAAACAAACAAATAAATAAATAAACAATTTGGTATTTATAATATTATTAGTTAAGATATAAACCTTCATCTACATGTACTTTAAGTATAAGGTAGTTTGCAAGCAAAACGCATCGTGCGGTGAGCCTAAAAAAGTACTCACGTACAATAAAAGCTTTTAAGCCTCAGTATCGTTACACGCGAACGAAAGAAGAGCTTTCAGAAAAAATATGAAAATATCAGTCAAATACATTTCTAAATAACCGGTGGTATACCGAAACTCACATGAAGGTGGCATTTTCGATTTGGGAGTGTGGATGTGTTTTAACACATTCATACTCCCAAATCGAAATTGCGACCCACGACCTCAATTATTTGAGCAGTACTTTAGTATTGCTCAAATAATTGAGGTCGTACCCACTGCCCAGTTCGTTAATTCAAGTCAGGCTAAGTGGAACTATAATAGGTTCTTTTACCACCTTAAATAATAATTTTCATGTTAAAATATCGATGATGTGCCTTCACATAAATGTCAACGTTAGATAAATTGTATTCAAAATTAATTCAACAACGATTTTAGGATTCCGCAGTCAACAGGGTTCCTGTTATAGTTTCTCCATGTCCGTATGTCTGTCCTCTTATCTGACTCTTAGTACTAGAAAGCATGTCATTTGGCACGGCTATACATATTAATCACGCCGACAAAGTGCTAAAATAAAACCTTAAAATAATAGTTTTTAGGGTATTGCTCCTACACGTGGGGATGATTTATTTTTCTCGTTCATCCCATTTTGTGGGATATCGTTGGAAAGGTCGTTAAAAAATATTGCAAGTCTGTGAAAACCTTTTTTCGATTCAGGGATCCGTTTGTGAAATATTAAGCTTTAAAAAATTAATAAAAAAATAAGCTTTAAATTTTTGTTAGAGTAAGTTGTCCCCCCTGCCAGTTCGATGGTTGTTTATGGATATGTCAAAAAATGTAACAGTAGTTTGTTCTTGGGATAAATTCGTCACAAATTCGGAACCCTCTATTGTGCGTTGTCCGACACGCACGTGGCCGGTTTTTTTAATACTCGTGTAAGAAACCTGAATTTCGTGTTATAAATGCGAGCAAATATACTGAATAAACATCTTGATTCTCAATCCAAATCCTATCGCCATCTCCACCACACTGAACTCTGAAGGGCCGAAATAATTTAGGAGGGGACGGGAAGTTTTATTTTGGCGAGGTGTAGGCACAGCTCGAGTAGGACGGCGGGCGCCCGCCCTCGCCGCGCACTCAGTCGCCCATCGCCGGCCGCCGAAAGCGCCGCGCGCGGCCGTCCCACGCACTAAACTTAACCTGCAACACGGACTACCTACTCAACACAAACATCAATCATTACTACAACCAAACAACAAAATGATAATTTTAAACGATATTCTAAACATTAAACTATATGTGATGTGATATAAAACTTAATTCCCTTATGTGTAAGTCATGAATTTTGGCAAATGAAAGAGGACGACAAAAATCAAAACAAAGGTGTATATCGATTGTGAGTATGCGGTTGTTTTAAAGTGATTATGTACGTACAATGCTTGAAGCCTTTTACATCAATCTTAGATATTGACTAAGTTATGAATACGATGATCCATAAAAGTAACTAAATATTTCAGATTAAAAGAACACCTGTTTGCGTCACTAGTATAAGTATTAAGGAATAAATAATTATTTGAACGCTTATAAATTTATAACATATTAAAGCAGTATATTATTTTAACAAAAAGAAAACAAAACGGTTTTCTATAGTTGTTTTCGTCATTTGGAAAATAAAATACAAAAGAAGAAGTTGACAATGAGCAAATCTTTTACAAGACAGTAAAACCGACAATAGACTAAAAGGCAATGAAATAAAATAAAATCCTTACAATTGTAAGTCGTTCACGTCGCGTCGTGGGCAGATATAGCGGATAAATAACATCAGAAACGACACGAACAGCTGAAAGTATAATAAATGTCAGTCTGTCCGTAGGTAACTGTAACTGTACTTATCTACCTACTTCCCCATCCATACTTCTATAAAATAAGATTCAGTGTCCATTTGTCCATGGATTTCTTCACGATATCGCAGCAAATTAGAATAGAAACTTGATCGTTCGCAGCTGACCTACATATTTTAAAATACGCACACTTACACACGCACGCACACACAGACAAATGTAGGTATCATACGAGATGTTCATTGACATTCGGATGAATTTTCTTCTATTGTTAGCATTGAACTTTTGTTTTTCGATCTTCTCTTTTATTAATGAATTAACTTTTCTTTTGTTTGTTGAGTAATGGAGTAGTGTAAATATATTGTTGGCACATGTTTTAGATTTTAGAACGTAGAGCAATTTATATGAAGTACATCAATTTTCATAATGCTTACTTAGCAACGGCAGCGGTGAGAGCTTAGAACATTGGTGATCCCCATACATATTATATTTCTATGCGTGGCCCAATGGTAACGGCCGCGGCCATGACATGACTTTGTGTAAATTATTTCAATACCACTGCTCTCAAAACAGTGAAGGAAAACATCGTGAGGAAACCGGCATGTCCTAGAACCAAAAATTCGAAGACATGTGACATCTACCAACCCGCACTGGGCCCGCGTGGTGGATTATGGCCCACTCCCTCTCACAGAGAGGGGGCCTGTGTCCCAGCAGTGGGAACATTATAGGCTGATTATTATTATATGGAGTACGAAGCTGAGCTGGTTTATATTCTCTTAGGTGAAAGAAATTTACATAAAGACACATCATCATCTGTCTGCCTTTTCCCAACTACATAATTATGTTGGGGTCGGATTCAAGTCTAATCGGATGCAGCTGAATACCAGTACTTTACATGGAGCGACTGCCTATCTGGCCTCCACAACCCAGTCACTGGATAATACGATACCACTTGGTAGGACTGGTACCTAGTCAGACTATCTGAGTTTTGACAGACGGGACCAACGGCTTAACGTGCTTTCCGAGGCTTGGAGCGGACTTGGTGTGTAAAGATTGTGACTCATCCACGGACCAACCGTGGCAAGCGTAGCTTAACCTGATCCATCGACCCGTGCGGCTGGTATTACTTAGCCACAAGCCCCTCAATTTACATAAAGATACAATTAACTAAAATTAAACAAGTGGGCCTTTACCTAGATAATTAACTACAAACCATCACGTGTAACCCCGTGAGCTAAGTCTACGCTATAAAATGCCAGATTGTTCAGTATCGAAGTGGGAAACTTTGAATAATTCAAGTATCTACGGGCAAGTGAGCACGTGTCGCTATGAGCCACGGTCACAGGCGCACGTGTTCGCATGCTCTTACTTTATTCTATAACCTCAAAATACAATATGCAGTCTTACTTTGGTTACAAAAAAAAATGTTTCAGCCTGAAGGGTTAGACTGTCTTCTCCCACGAGTCTGAAAAAGTGAAAACCTGGAATTTAGGTATAAGTAACCATTACTAAAGCTAATCTTTCACTAATCCTAGCGAGAGTGAGTTCGTTTGT
Source organism: Atethmia centrago (assembly GCA_905333075.3). NCBI lineage: Eukaryota > Metazoa > Arthropoda > Insecta > Lepidoptera > Noctuidae > Atethmia > Atethmia centrago. The sequence continues at coordinate 9,509,765 of HG995375.1, forward strand.
TATGCTTTCACGCTAAAACGACTGAACGTTTTTAGATAAAATTTGGCACATGGGTAGTCCATGACATGGAGAAGGACATAGGCTATTTTTCATCCTGGTTTGCAGACGAGGTCGCGGGCAACAGCTAGTACACTATAATATGACCTATTCAGTCAGAGATACTTTCTAGGTAAGAAAACTCATGAGAAACCCGAATTTAAAAAGCATTGAAATAACTCATGGCTCATATTATTTGTTTAATATTTTTTAAGTCCTACTTCTATTTATAAATAACAAAAATCTAGGACTGCATAGTAAGACTTTATTACTCAGTAGAGACTATAAAGTTATGTTCCTGTTACAAAGACACAATAGTTCACGAGGAAATTGCCCTTCGAGAGCCATTTTCTTATGTCTAGAGAACGACGTTTTATTTCCTTCTATCTTGGTATGTTTCTTTCTTTGTGCAATAAGAGTTAAATAAACTTATGACGTCGTACTTTTGATCTTTCTTTATGTGAACAATAGTTCTTGGAGACATTACACAAGCCAGATTACGGATTCGAAATTATAGTTTCAGAATAGATCTTCTTTTTTTAGTTTGCGCCAATACTTTGACTATTTGTGAAATTAGTTCGTGTCGGATAAGTTTATATTTTGAAGTATTCTTCATAACTTACGAATCAGTGTTATTTAGTGTAATACTGATTTCTACGGAGACAAATCCGAGGACACGTCAATTATTTTTGGGAGCTCAACGACCACTTAGTCTTGTTAATAGAAGTATGAGCTAAGAAAAACAGTTTTCCTATGTTTAATCGTGTTTATACATCAATGCCCATCACGTCTGTGAAGATTACACAAAAAAAGAGATTTTTTTAAACTGATATTGCAAGTGACTACAATAACAGCGGTCGATGACCCCACAAATAAAAAAGGATCAAATTAATTATTTTTATTTGATCGTGGTTAGATATACCCATCGCGTCAGAGTTTAGCTAGCCAATTAAAAATAACCCTGTATATTACAATTATAGTTTATAAATTGCCAGTGCCACTGAATAATGTTTTCCGACCGCCACGCGGACGCAGTCGCGGGTCATGATGTAGCCTTGTGCCAAATTTCATCCAAATCCGTTCAGCCGTTTTAGCGTGAAAGCGTAACAAAAAAACTCACTTTCGCATTTATAATAGTTAGGATAAGTTAGGATTTGTATACCTATCTACTAGATACCTATTAATCCTACTTTAGAATAGAATAGAATACTCTTTATTATGTACACCATAGAAATTACAGATATAAATGTAGTAATTTTACATAGGGTGACACAATGGGCGGTATTATCGCTAAAAGCGGTATTTTAAAGACAACCTTTGGATGCATTAGGGGGGAAAAAACAGACAATACTGAACCATTGTGTGCAGTCTGTGGTATACCATTTACATATCTACAATAAATAGATACATACATATAACATATTAAAATTGTCTATATAATATATTCAATAATAATTATGAAACAAGTGTTTTGTTCTTACAAAAGCAGGTGCAAAGAACAAAGAAAATGAATAATATGTTTCTCCTTAAACATATTTTTTATTTTCTTTGAGAGATAGTGTCTACTTTCTGCCTAAGTGTATCGAGACGATATTTCAGTTTAAACCGAGGCCGCTGAATTTTAGTCGTAAAGTAAAAGCTGCACCTACCTATTTATATCTAGAATATGATTTCGTAGGAGAAGAGGCTTCCCTCTTTCAGGCTTGCTTTAATATTGCAATCAAAACGTAAAAATTGTATCCCCATTACCACAGTCAACGCCATCCCATAATGGGAATAATTCCTCCATCGCCCACAAACGCCTTAAAAGCCATTAGTTGACGCACACACAAGTCACAAATCCGGATAAGGAACTAACTTTAAGTGCTTACAGACGTGTGGGCTTAAATTCTGAGCTTTTCAAAGGCAAAACAACTCAAAACGAACAGAGGGGAATATGACTTAGCGTGTGGAAAATCAACAAGAAAAAAACTTCTTAAAAATAAAATAAAAGAGATTAAGTGTGAGAGACAGAGATAGGGAGAGTTATATCTTTCTTCTCTCTCATGTATGTAATGAAATGTGCCTAAACGTGCCGTGTCCTTGAAATTTCACTCATATTCTCATCCAATTATCGAATCGCCGCGCGCAACTTAAAAGGTTCACTTCTTCAAAAATCTTGTTAGGAAGGTTTTCGTGTATCTCTGTAATATACGTACCTAAGCTTGAATAAACAAGGTGGGTATTCTTTTCTGGGTATATAACGCAATTTGGCGAATGACATAACCGTGTGGAATAGCACAACAAGAAAAAATCTCATTAAGAAGGTTTTCATATTTCTCTCATTAAGAAGCCTTTACCTAGATAATTAACTACAAACCATCACGTGTAACCCCGTGAGCTAAGTCTACGCTATAAAATGCCAGATTGTTCAGTATCGAAGTGGGAACCTTTGAATAATTCAAGTATCTACGGGCAAGTGAGCACGTGTCGCTATTAGCCACGGTCACAAACGCACGTGCTCGCATGCTCTTACTTTAGTCTATTACATCCAAATACAATATGCTGTCTTACTTTGGTTAGAAAAAATGTTTCAGCCTGAAGGGTTAGACTGTCTTCTCTCACAACTCTGAAAAAGTGAAAACCTGGAATGTAGGTATAAGTTACCATAACTAAAGCTAATCTTTTACTAATCCTAGCGAAAGTGAGTTCGTTTGTTATGTTTTCACGCTGAACGAATTTTGGATGGAATTTGGCACATGGGTAGACCTGGAGAAGGTCATAGGCTACTTTTCATCCTGGTTTGCAGACGGGGTCGCGGGCAACAGCTAGTACACTATAATATGACCTATTCAGTCAGAGATACTTTCTAGGTAAGAAAACTCAGGAGAAACCCGAATTTAACTATGTGAAATTAAACAACACGCTGTGACTAATCGTTACGAGTACTTCTCTGGTCAAGAAAAAGCATTGAAATAACTCATGGCTCATATTATTTGTTTAATAATTTTTAAGTCCTACTTCTATTTATAAATAACAAAAATCTAGGACTGCATAGTAAGACTTTATTACTCAGTAGAGACTATAAAGTTATGTTCCTGTTACAAAGACACAATAGTTCACGAGGAAATTGCCCTTCGAGAGCCATTTTCTTATGTCTAGAGAACGACGTTTTATTTCCTTCTATCTTGGTATGTTTCTTTCTTTGTGCAATAAGAGTTAAATAAACTTATGACGTCGTACTTTTGATCTTTCTTTATGTGAACAATAGTTCTTGGAGACATTACACAAGCCAGATTACGGATTCGAAATTATAGTTTCAGAATAGATCTTCTTTTTTTAGTTTGCGCCAATACTTTGACTATTTGTGAAATTAGTTCGTGTCGGATAAATTTATATTATGTAAGTATTCTTCATAACTTACGAATCAGTGTTATTTAGTGTAATACCGACTTCTACGGAGACAAATCCGAGGACACGTCAATTATTTTTGGGAGGTCAACGACCACTTAGTCTTGTTAATAGAAGTATGAGCTAAGAAAAACAGTTTTCCTATGTTTAATCGTGTTTATACATCAATGCCCATCACGTCTGTGAAGATTACACAAAAAAGAGATTTTTTAAAACTGATATTGCAAGTGACTACAATAACAGCGGTCGATGACCCCACAAATAAAAAACCATCAAATTAATTATTTTTATTTGATCGTGGTTCGATATACCCATCGCGTCAGAGTTTAGCTAGCCAATTAAAAATAACCCTGTATATTACAATTATAGTTTATAAATTGCCAGTGCCACTGAATAATGTTTTCCGACCGCCACGCGGACGCAGTCGCTATTACGGCTATTTATTTACAAAATATTTCGTTTCAAATTATAATTCCTTCAACAACATATCGTTGTTATCACAAACAATGGTAATGTGTGTTGATCCAGCGTGTTAGTACAACAAGTTCCCTTTTCTATTGAGTTGTAAACTCGCCGGAGTACGCAGCTGTATTGTAAGAGAACCCAATCACCCGCCTGTAATCACGTTACTTGCCACGTTGCGTTTCCCCGCAAGGGTTGAAGCCTTTGAAAATACAAACGACAGTTTTATCGTGTGATTTTAAGGCCTTTGCTGAATAAGGAAAGAAACACTTTTGTATCTTATGCTAAACAAATAGTTGTGTGTGAAGTGTTCTGCGACACAAAGTAGGCAAATTACAAGAATTCTTCGCGGTAGTGCGGGAAAATTAAGACTTTTGCTCCGGGTTCCTTCTGGTCGACACTGGGTAATGTTGGTAAAATCACTTATGTTTTCTATTCAGTATTTGACTTTCTATTTGTATGTTTAGTTTATAAAATACTAGCTTTTGCCAGCGACTTCGCCCACGTGCATGTCGGAAATTATCCCACGGGGACGTACTACCGGGATAAAAAGTATCTTTTGTCCTAATACGGGTCATGATGTAGCCTTGTGCCAAATTTCATCCAAATCCGTTCAGCCGTTTTAGCGTGAAAGCGTAACAAAAAAACTGACTTTCGCATTTATAATAGTTAGGATAAGTTAGGATTTGTATACCTATCTACTAGATACCTATTAATCCTACTTTAGAATAGAATAGAATAGAATACTCTTTATTATGTACACCATAGAAATTACAGATATAAATGTAGTAATTTTACATAGGGTGACACAATGGGCGGTATTATCGCTAAAAGCGGTATTTTAAAGACAACCTTTGGATGCATTAGGGGGGAAAAAACAGACAATACTGAACCATTGTGTGCAGTCTGTGGTATACCATTTACATATCTACAATAAATAGATACATACATATAACATATTAAAATTATCTATATAATATATTCAATAATAATTATGAAACAAGTGTTTTGTTCTTACAAAAGGAGGTGCAAAGAACAAAGAAAATGAAAAATATGTTTCTCCTTAAACATATTTTTTATTTTCTTTGAGAGATAGTGTCTACTTTCTGCCTAAGTGTATCGAGACGATATTTCAGTTTAAACCGAGGCCGCTGAATTTTAGTCGTAAAGTAAAAGCTGCACCTACCTATTTATATCTAGAATATGATTTCGTACGAGAAGAGGCTTCCCTCTTTCAGGCTTGCTTTAATATTGCAATCAAAACGTAAAAATTGTATCCCCATTACCACAGTCAACGCCATCCTATAATGGGAATAATTCCTCCATCGCCCACAAACGCCTTAAAAGCTATTAGTTGACGCACACACAAGTCACAAAGCCGGATAAGGAACTAACTTTAAGTGCTTACAGACGTGTGGGCTTAAATTCTGAGCTTTTCAAAGGCAAAACAACTCAAAACGAACAGAGGGGAATATGACTTAGCGTGTGGAAAATCAACAAGAAAAAAACTTCTTAAAAATAAAATAAAAGAGATTAAGTGTGAGAGACAGAGATAGGGAGAGTTATATCTTTCTTCTCTATCATGTATGTAATGAAATGTGCCTAAACGTGCCGTGTCCTTGAAATTTCACTCATATTCTCATCCAATTATCGAATCGCCGCGCGCAACTTAACAAGTTTCACTTCTTCAAAAATCTTGTTAGAAAGGTTTTCGTGTATCTCTGTAATATACGTACCTAAGCTTGAATAAACAAGATGGGTATTCTTTTCTGGGTATATAACGCAATTTGGCGAATGACATAACCGTGTGGAATAGCACAACCAGAAAAAATCTCATTAAGAAGGTTTTCATATATTTCTGTAACATAAATAAAATAAGCATTTATTGCTAGTTCTAAAATGTTTCTAAAATTATTTTTCTATATTATACCTACTAAAATGTTGTTAAATATCGACGTTCAATGCACTTTTTTGTTTAAACAGCTTGTCCTTCGACAAAGGCCTCTTCTAATGACTTCCATCTCTCTCTGTTTCTCGCCCTCTGAATCCACTCTGGACCAGCTACTCTTTTGATGTCATCTTCACAATGTCTCGCTTGTCGTCCTTTCCTCCTTTTCCTTCCTTTTCCTTCCTTGTCCTTTGGGTACGACTCTGTTATTAATTTGATCCATTTCTCTTTTTGGACCATCTACTCTTTTCTTCCCAACGTCTCGCTTGTCGTCCTTTGCTCCTTTTTCCATCCTTTGGGTACCACTCTGTTATAAATTTGATCTATTTCTCTTTTGGACCATCTACTCTTTTCTTCCTAACGTCTCGCTTGTCGTCCTTTGCTCCTTTTTCCATCCTTTGGGTACCACTCTGTTATAAATTTGATCTATTTCTCTTTTGGACCATCTACTCTTTTCTTCCTAACGTCTCGCTTGTCGTCCTTTGCTCCTTTTTCCATCCTTTGAGTACCACTCTGTTATAAATTTGATCTATTTCTCTTTTGGACCATCTACTCTTTTCTTCCCAACGTCTCGCTTGTCGTGCTTTGCTCCTTTTTCCATCCTTTGGGTACCACTCTGTTTTATATTAATTTGGTCGATTTCTCTTTTTCCATATGTTCTGTCCATCGCATTTTTCTGTTTCACATACTTTTTCGCATCTTTAAACTTAGTTATACTTTTTATTTCTTCATATCTTTCTCTTAACTGCAAATTACACTCTGTAACTCCGCAAAAATAAACAAGGTGGGTGTTCATTTCTAGGTATAAAACGCAATTTAGTGGGCTTAACCAAGCTTTTCAAGAGAATTAGAGCTTAGAAAGAAGAACCGACGAAAGAGAGGTAAACACGAACTCGTAGGTATGTTTGTGTAAATATCTTTCTTCGTCGGATCTTATTGGGTACCATACAAGTACCTAAGCAAGAATAAAAAGGCAGGTTTTCGGTTATGTTACACATTTCAATGGTAAGCTTGTTACGCTGACTTACGAGTACGCTAAGCTTTTAACAGAACTGACAAGGTAAACAGGGATGAAAACAGAGTATCTACCTACAAAAGACACTGGCACGCAGGTATGAGTGTCAGAAACAACGCTATACAGGGTTAAATTATAATAAAATAGCTAGCAAAACTACGCAAACATCTGAACTCTGAACCGATATCTGAACAGGATAAAACAAAAATATTTTTTTTTTCGTGTTCAGCGACCGTATGTTGTTGTTACTTGAAATATCAGTTAAAAACGGTTTATTTATGTGTGAACTTCATAGACGTAATAGGTACGTATATCTAATCGCGATAAAACAAAAAACTGATTTTCTTTAACTTATACTTCAGGTAACTAACAGCAGTCGCTGACCCCAAAAAGATATATAAAAAATCATGTATTTTTTACCTATCACGTCTGTGGAGTTTCTCTAACTAATTAATAATTAATTTGTAAAAAAATATTTAATTTGACCCTGTATAGCCGAACTTTTTTTTAAACTCGATGTGTAAAATAGTAACAATCGGGCGCGGGCGCGGCGGCCCGGTACTTGTAGGTCTTTGTTTCTCATTACGCCCAAAAATCGTATGTGGGACAACCCTACGGGATGAGCTACGTTGTTCAGCGGTGGCAAATCAATTGTGCGAATATTGTTTCGATGAACGATGTGTTTATTCGCCCATTTTTACGCCTCTCCATTTCATTAACCGCACGTCGGCGCTTCAATGAGATAATCAGTATTTTCAACTATATTAGTCTTAGATCAATAATAGTATAATAGTAACTTGTTTTTCTGATGGAGGATCTGAAAAACAACTTTGTTCAAAGAATGAGATATTATTTATTGTTCTTCTTGATTCAACTGTTCTTTTATTAAGTGCTTATCGAAGTGGAAGATTAATTACTTGATAATAACAGCGTTCTTAGTAAATTAAATTGAACACGAGAGTAGGTACCTGCCTTGTTGCCATGGGAACAAAATTTGAATTAAGGGGACTACAGGACCCAAACGCAACTTTCATAAGTTTTATAATGCCTTAAAGTATATGATCCACTGCAGTAAACAAAATCAGAAAAATATATGATATTCTTAAGGATATATGCTAGGTAGGTAGTGTGTTGAAAACATAATATAACTAAGTTGGATACGATAAAAAAAAATCACGAAGATACCTCTAAAAATTTCTTTTAACGATTCCATACATGCAATCATTCTGATTTTTTGTCAGATTATTCTACAAGCAACATGTTAGCATAATATTGTTTTATTTTTTTTAAACAATCTATACCTTTTTTGTAAATCGATAATTGCTTCATATTTTGCAATAAATTACCAGCGTTGTGTCATCGCGCTTCTCTTTCTTTTCTATACAGTCCAAAAGTGACCGCGATTAAGGTGTTGTCGGCCTCTTAACTTAACTGGTGATCCTAGCTATTATTATAAAACTCGTAACAGGAACATTGAACCTTTTGCTTTGTTTAGAATTTAGAACGAAAAAGCTTCTATACATATAATATTATATTAATACAAAAATATTATTATTTTGCATGCAATTGATATATTCTGTATATCTAAACATGTTGACTTTAAATTAATACCTGACTGTAACAACTTCATACCATGTTTAAGGCAAATAAAGACTTATCTTATCTTATAAACCAGCTTCTGTCCGCGACTTCGTTCACGTGGAAGTTGTAAGACACAACAATATACTTAAATAACAGCCACATTTTTATAAAACTTCTCTGTACCTATACTAAGTTTGTAGTCTTAATCTCAGCAGTCAAAGTATGGGAGCAGTGGTGGCCCAGTGGTAACGACCGCGACTTACGAGTTGTATATCGTAGGTTCGTACCCAGACAGGCGCTTTACTTTGTGTAAATTATTACATCACCACTGCTCTCAAAACGGTGAAGGAAAACATCGTGAGGAAACCGGCATGTCCTAGAACCAACAATTCGAAGACATGTGACATCTACCAACCCGCACTGGGCCCGCGTGGTGGATTACGCCCCACTCACAGAGAGGAGGCCTGTTTCCCAGCAGTGGGAACATTATAGGCTGATTATGTAGTCAAAGTATGAGTCAGGACTGATGAGTGATGTTGATGACGCAGGAGCAAGCGACGGCTGAGATCGACACCCGCCTTCAGTAGCAATTTCCCATTGCGAAGTTTTTCGTTTAAAGTGAATTAATGAACGCCTGCGTTCCTGCATATACTACCTAATGGCACAACACTAAAGGCTCTTACAGACTGCGGCGATATCGCGGGCGCGACAGCCATATTGCTGCCTGTCGCGCCCGCGATATCGCCTCCGTATGCAGGAGCCTTGATACAATGACTGATGCATTCTAACAGATTATTCCTGTCAAACAGCTATCACTAAAATAATATAACAGTAGATTGTTAACACAGAGAATTCAACTTAACCATAGATATTTATTTTTATTATAACCAAAGATGACAGTAGATCTAAACTTTATGTTTTTCTGTGCGTTCTACGAACACACAAAGGTAATAATATAACATGTTATTATTATGTATTTATGTAGGTAATAATATATAACAAACCACGATAAATATCAATTGTCGGGAATCGAACTTAGTTTTGCAAAGCAGTCGTCGAACCTTTAAGCTATTTGCTATCTTGTAAGTTAACTATAATATAGCTTTTCTTATATTATGTCATATACAGTATAGCGATATGGTAATCATTTAAAAGTTAAATCTGTAACTATCTGCTATATTCGTTCCCTATTCAACCCAGTGAAGTAATGGAATAATTCGACTGTTGTCTTAAACTAGTAGGTGTATTGAGTTCTCTCTCATCTCAGTCTCGTTTCCTACGAAATGTATGAGGAGTGTTTTGTGTTTTCTGACTTTTCTAGTACTCAAACCTCAGTTGGTCCGATAGAGTGTTATGATCCGTATAAGATGGATTGGCATCAAAAAAGTTTTTGTGAAAATTGCATTTTATTGCTGATTGTACCATTTTTTCAAAATAATATTAATAATATTTCAAAAAGTAAGGACAGTCTCCTAAGATCGTTTTCTTGTAGCGATAATGATTAAAGTACCTGCCCTTTGTAGGGTCACATCAACCGTACATTTACTTTGCGAACGCAGCAACCTACTTGGATGTCGTGCGTCACAAATGTTACGCTATTATTGTAACTTTTCACGCAAGGCGGATCGAGTCAGACAACAACTGTGGAACTAACCACTTGTCAAGAGAAAGAATCGCTACCACTTTAACATGTAACTTCTTCATTTTAATATAACTTTAAACATAACTTGTGGTTCTTTCTGTGTACTCCACAACTAAACCAACATCAACTAAGTGATAGTGTACGGTGCCTACAACATTGGCTCCTACATTAAATGGTCCTTCGAGCCGGATATTTATTGTGAGTAGTGTCTCTATTTACGATAGCGAATCGGTTCAGCTGGTCTCCCACAAGCGGATCGCCCCTTTTGGATTGAGAAGGCGCATAATACGTAGAGTGCGAAAGCAATAAATAGAATCAAACGACAATTTCAAGACGCTAAATTACGCAACTCTACTACAACTACGAAAACGGATGTGTGGAGACTTGAAAGTAGAAGCCTGCAAACTGCGGTCTTCGTGTCGTGAACTAACGTCAAGCTATACGTCTATCACCGTCAACTACGTGCTGGACTACTGAGCTACATACATCAAATTAAACATAATTTTTTTCGACAACTAGAAAAGAGAACTCATTATGGAGAAGCTACAACTCCAACAATCTTGTTTTGTAAACGTCAAAGCGCTGTGCTCTAACTATAAAAAGGATAGCCCCTCAATAAAAACTGAAGAGTACTTAACTAAACGTCTGGAATCTCTCGAAGCACAGTGGAATGACTTCGAGGAACGACATGCAATTTTGGAGCAAACCTTAGAAGACAAAAACATCAATTACTTAGTGGACCACGTGTACAGTAAAACTCAAGCTCAATACGAATCTACAAAGGGAGACATGCTCAACTTACTGGAACAACTACAGCGAAAAAGGCTTGTGAAATTTGACTTAACTCGTATGCTGGATCGAGACACTGACGATATCACCAAAACATTGTTGGGTAAGCAAGAGTGCAACTTTAAAGCCCTCAACAGCGCCATGTCGAAAATGGATATAAAAGCTGTCACGGAAAAATGGGAGTTAGAAGACCATCTCTCCATTCTGAAGTCGAAGTGGAACGTCATCGACAAACAACACTGGGAGCTGGAAGCGTTACTCAAAGGCTCCAAGGGCAACTACTATAACATGTTCGTCGAAATGGAGGATAAGTACGACGAGCTAAGAAAAAACTTGAACTGCAAGATCTGGTCGACAATGCACTATGAAAAGTCGGCGCCAAAAATTGAGGTTCCTGAATTTTCGGGTAGCTATACTCAATGGATTTCCTTCAAGGATCTGTTCGTGGAAACAATCCATAATAACCCGATGATAAACAAAGCGCAAAAGATGCAGCATCTAAAAACGAGGTTGAGAGGCGAAGCTGAAAGATTGGTGCAACATCTCAGTACCGGTGCAGAAAACTACACATTCTGCTGGATATACTGACTCAGCGTGTCGAAAATTGAAGACTGCAATTTACGTCGTTCCTGAACACCATGCTCAACCTGCCTGTAATTCAACAACCCGACAGCTTTAACCTCAAGAAGATGCATGACGTCATAACTAAATGTACGAACGGACTAACAAACATTGGATTAGACATCGCAACTTGGGACCCAATTATCGTACACTTGATGTCGCAGAAACTTGATACCACTACCTACAGCGAGTACATAAAGGAACTGCGAGATGTGCCTAACTTGACTGAGCTACTATACTTCCTAGCAAACAAATTCATGGCGTATGAAACCATGAAAAATGCGAAAAAAGAAGTACCTAACCAGCAGAAGCAAAACGTGTCCAAGTAATTTAACAAACATCATTTTGCTACACTGCATGACTACGAGCGACAGAAATCTTGCAAGAGAACTTATCATACAGCATATGGACACTGCCTACACTGTGACGGAAATCATGTATGGATAAAATGTCTAAAGTTCATCAATATGGACTCATTCCAGCGGAATAACACGGTCGCAAAATTACACGTGTGTAAAAACTGCTTATACCATCATGGGCAATCATGGCGAAACAGATTGTGCGTCAACAAAAACGTGCAAAGAATGCAATATGAAGCATCACACTTTATTACACAACGCAGACAAGAAAAACACTGGCAACTCAACGAATACACTAGAAAACCAGCTCCCATCAACCATTTCCACTCATGACATACACCAATACGCTGTATCTTATACCATTGTGGGAGTAATCGTCATTGTCTCTGTGGGGTGGTTTGTGAAGAGATACGGATCATCTTGTCGCTCAAAACAAACTAAGAGCCATTTAGCTACGAAGAATCAGCTTGAAGAGATTAAACTGCAACCGATACAACACAGAAAGCAAGAAGAAAAGATTCACACGGTGAGCCAAGCAGAACTGCAAGCGGAACGTCCACGTTATGCAGACAACATCGCATTCAACTTCGAATACTCAATTTAATTTATTATTTGTTTCTTTGTAAAAGGGTTTCTTCTCTTGAAAAGTTTTAATTTATCTTCCATACATCTTTGTGGGGTTGCCAACATGTACGGTCTCTTCAACCGTACATTTACTTTGCGAACGCAACAACCTACTTGGATGTCGTCACAAATATTACGCTATAATTGTAACTTTTCACGCAAGGCGGATCGAGTCAGACAACAACTGTGGAACTAACCACTTGTCAAGAGAAAGAATCGCTACCACTTTAACATGTAACTTCTTCATTTTAATATAACTTTAAACATAACTTGTGGTTCTTTCTGTGTACTCCACAACTAAACCAACATCAACTAAGTGATAGTGTACGGTGCCTACAACATTGGCTCCTACATTAAATGGTCCTTCGAGCCGGATATTTATTGTGAGTAGTGTCTCTATTTACGATAGCGAATCGGTTCAGCTGGTCTCCCACAAGCGGATCGCCCCTTTTGGATTGAGAAGGCGCATAATACGTAGAGTGCGAAAGCAATAAATAGAATCAAACGACAATTTCAAGACGCTAAATTACGCAACTCTACTACAACTACGAAAACGGATCTGTGGAGACTTGAAAGTAGAAGCCTGCAAACTGCGGTCTTCGTGTCGTGAACTAACGTCAAGCTATACGTCTATCACCGTCAACTACGTGCTGGACTACTGAGCTACATACATCAAATTAAACATAATTTTTTTCGACAACTAGAAAAGAGAACTCATTATGGAGAAGCTACAACTCCAACAATCTTGTTTTGTAAACGTCAAAGCGCTGTGCTCTAACTATAAAAAGGATAGCCCCTCAATAAAAACTGAAGAGTACTTAACTAAACGTCTGGAATCTCTCGAAGCACAGTGGAATGACTTCGAGGAACGACATGCAATTTTGGAGCAAACCTTAGAAGACAAAAACATCAATTACTTAGTGGACCACGTGTACAGTAAAACTCAAGCTCAATACGAATCTACAAAGGGAGACATGCTCAACTTACTGGAACAACTACAGCGAAAAAGGCTTGTGAAATTTGACTTAACTCGTATGCTGGATCGAGACACTGACGATATCACCAAAACATTGTTGGGTAAGCAAGAGTGCAACTTTAAAGCCCTCAACAGCGCCATGTCGAAAATGGATATAAAAGCTGTCACGGAAAAATGGGAGTTAGAAGACCATCTCTCCATTCTGAAGTCGAAGTGGAACGTCATCGACAAACAACACTGGGAGCTGGAAGCGTTACTCAAAGGCTCCAAGGGCAACTACTATAACATGTTCGTCGAAATGGAGGATAAGTACGACGAGCTAAGAAAAAACTTGAACTGCAAGATCTGGTCGACAATGCACTATGAAAAGTCGGCGCCAAAAATTGAGGTTCCTGAATTTTCGGGTAGCTATACTCAATGGATTTCCTTCAAGGATCTGTTCGTGGAAACAATCCATAATAACCCGATGATAAACAAAGCGCAAAAGATGCAGCATCTAAAAACGAGGTTGAGAGGCGAAGCTGAAAGATTGGTGCAACATCTCAGTACCGGTGCAGAAAACTACACATTCTGCTGGATATACTGACTCAGCGTGTCGAAAATTGAAGACTGCAATTTACGTCGTTCCTGAACACCATGCTCAACCTGCCTGTAATTCAACAACCCGACAGCTTTAACCTCAAGAAGATGCATGACGTCATAACTAAATGTACGAACGGACTAACAAACATTGGATTAGACATCGCAACTCGGGACCCAATTATCGTACACTTGATGTCGCAGAAACTTGATACCACTACCTACAGCGAGTACATAAAGGAACTGCGAGATGTGCCTAACTTGACTGAGCTACTATACTTCCTAGCAAACAAATTCATGGCGTATGAAACCATGAAAAATGCGAAAAAAGAAGTACCTAACCAGCAGAAGCAAAACGTGTCCAAGTAATTTAACAAACATCATTTTGCTACACTGCATGACTACGAGCGACAGAAATCTTGCAAGAGAACTTATCATACAGCATATGGACACTGCCTACACTGTGACGGAAATCATGTATGGATAAAATGTCTAAAGTTCATCAATATGGACTCATTCCAGCGGAATAACACGGTCGCAAAATTACACGTGTGTAAAAACTGCTTATACCATCATGGGCAATCATGGCGAAACAGATTGTGCGTCAACAAAAACGTGCAAAGAATGCAATATGAAGCATCACACTTTATTACACAACGCAGACAAGAAAAACACTGGCAACTCAACGAATACACTAGAAAACCAGCTCCCATCAACCATTTCCACTCATGACATACACCAATACGCTGTATCTTATACCATTGTGGGAGTAATCGTCATTGTCTCTGTGGGGTGGTTTGTGAAGAGATACGGATCATCTTGTCGCTCAAAACAAACTAAGAGCCATTTAGCTACGAAGAATCAGCTTGAAGAGATTAAACTGCAACCGATACAACACAGAAAGCAAGAAGAAAAGATTCACACGGTGAGCCAAGCAGAACTGCAAGCGGAACGTCCACGTTATGCAGACAACATCGCATTCAACTTCGAATACTTAATTTAATTTATTATTTGTTTCTTTGTAAAAGGGTTTCTTCTCTTGACAAGCTTTCATTTATCTTCCATACATCTTTGTGGGGTTGCCAACATGTACGGTCTCTTCAACCGTACATTTACTTTGCGAACGCAACAACCTACTTGGATGTCGTCACAAATATTACGCTATAATTGTAACTTTTCACGCAAGGCGGATCGAGTCAGACAACAACTGTGGAACTAACCACTTGTCAAGAGAAAGAATCGCTACCACTTTAACATGTAACTTCTTCATTTTAATATAACTTTAAACATAACTTGTGGTTCTTTCTGTGTACTCCACAACTAAACCAACATCAACTAAGTGATAGTGTACGGTGCCTACAACATTGGCTCCTACATTAAATGGTCCTTCGAGCCGGATATTTATTGTGAGTAGTGTCTCTATTTACGATAGCGAATCGGTTCAGCTGGTCTCCCACAAGCGGATCGCCCCTTTTGGATTGAGAAGGCGCATAATACGTAGAGTGCGAAAGCAATAAATAGAATCAAACGACAATTTCAAGACGCTAAATTACGCAACTCTACTACAACTACGAAAACGGATCTGTGGAGACTTGAAAGTAGAAGCCTGCAAACTGCGGTCTTCGTGTCGTGAACTAACGTCAAGCTATACGTCTATCACCGTCAACTACGTGCTGGACTACTGAGCTACATACATCAAATTAAACATAATTTTTTTCGACAACTAGAAAAGAGAACTCATTATGGAGAAGCTACAACTCCAACAATCTTGTTTTGTAAACGTCAAAGCGCTGTGCTCTAACTATAAAAAGGATAGCCCCTCAATAAAAACTGAAGAGTACTTAACTAAACGTCTGGAATCTCTCGAAGCACAGTGGAATGACTTCGAGGAACGACATGCAATTTTGGAGCAAACCTTAGAAGACAAAAACATCAATTACTTAGTGGACCACGTGTACAGTAAAACTCAAGCTCAATACGAATCTACAAAGGGAGACATGCTCAACTTACTGGAACAACTACAGCGAAAAAGGCTTGTGAAATTTGACTTAACTCGTATGCTGGATCGAGACACTGACGATATCACCAAAACATTGTTGGGTAAGCAAGAGTGCAACTTTAAAGCCCTCAACAGCGCCATGTCGAAAATGGATATAAAAGCTGTCACGGAAAAATGGGAGTTAGAAGACCATCTCTCCATTCTGAAGTCGAAGTGGAACGTCATCGACAAACAACACTGGGAGCTGGAAGCGTTACTCAAAGGCTCCAAGGGCAACTACTATAACATGTTCGTCGAAATGGAGGATAAGTACGACGAGCTAAGAAAAAACTTGAACTGCAAGATCTGGTCGACAATGCACTATGAAAAGTCGGCGCCAAAAATTGAGGTTCCTGAATTTTCGGGTAGCTATACTCAATGGATTTCCTTCAAGGATCTGTTCGTGGAAACAATCCATAATAACCCGATGATAAACAAAGCGCAAAAGATGCAGCATCTAAAAACGAGGTTGAGAGGCGAAGCTGAAAGATTGGTGCAACATCTCAGTACCGGTGCAGAAAACTACACATTCTGCTGGATATACTGACTCAGCGTGTCGAAAATTGAAGACTGCAATTTACGTCGTTCCTGAACACCATGCTCAACCTGCCTGTAATTCAACAACCCGACAGCTTTAACCTCAAGAAGATGCATGACGTCATAACTAAATGTACGAACGGACTAACAAACATTGGATTAGACATCGCAACTTGGGACCCAATTATCGTACACTTGATGTCGCAGAAACTTGATACCACTACCTACAGCGAGTACATAAAGGAACTGCGAGATGTGCCTA
This sequence comes from Atethmia centrago, assembly GCA_905333075.3. Lineage (NCBI taxonomy): Eukaryota > Metazoa > Arthropoda > Insecta > Lepidoptera > Noctuidae > Atethmia > Atethmia centrago. Next base: position 9,526,624 of record HG995375.1, read on the forward strand.
ACTTGACTGAGCTACTATACTTCCTAGCAAACAAATTCATGGCGTATGAAACCATGAAAAATGCGAAAAAAGAAGTACCTAACCAGCAGAAGCAAAACGTGTCCAAGTAATTTAACAAACATCATTTTGCTACACTGCATGACTACGAGCGACAGAAATCTTGCAAGAGAACTTATCATACAGCATATGGACACTGCCTACACTGTGACGGAAATCATGTATGGATAAAATGTCTAAAGTTCATCAATATGGACTCATTCCAGCGGAATAACACGGTCGCAAAATTACACGTGTGTAAAAACTGCTTATACCATCATGGGCAATCATGGCGAAACAGATTGTGCGTCAACAAAAACGTGCAAAGAATGCAATATGAAGCATCACACTTTATTACACAACGCAGACAAGAAAAACACTGGCAACTCAACGAATACACTAGAAAACCAGCTCCCATCAACCATTTCCACTCATGACATACACCAATACGCTGTATCTTATACCATTGTGGGAGTAATCGTCATTGTCTCTGTGGGGTGGTTTGTGAAGAGATACGGATCATCTTGTCGCTCAAAACAAACTAAGAGCCATTTAGCTACGAAGAATCAGCTTGAAGAGATTAAACTGCAACCGATACAACACAGAAAGCAAGAAGAAAAGATTCACACGGTGAGCCAAGCAGAACTGCAAGCGGAACGTCCACGTTATGCAGACAACATCGCATTCAACTTCGAATACTTAATTTAATTTATTATTTGTTTCTTTGTAAAAGGGTTTCTTCTCTTGACAAGCTTTCATTTATCTTCCATACATCTTTGTGGGGTTGCCAACATGTACGGTCTCTTCAACCGTACATTTACTTTGCGAACGCAACAACCTACTTGGATGTCGTCACAAATATTACGCTATAATTGTAACTTTTCACGCAAGGCGGATCGAGTCAGACAACAACTGTGGAACTAACCACTTGTCAAGAGAAAGAATCGCTACCACTTTAACATGTAACTTCTTCATTTTAATATAACTTTAAACATAACTTGTGGTTCTTTCTGTGTACTCCACAACTAAACCAACATCAACTAAGTGATAGTGTACGGTGCCTACAACATTGGCTCCTACATTAAATGGTCCTTCGAGCCGGATATTTATTGTGAGTAGTGTCTCTATTTACGATAGCGAATCGGTTCAGCTGGTCTCCCACAAGCGGATCGCCCCTTTTGGATTGAGAAGGCGCATAATACGTAGAGTGCGAAAGCAATAAATAGAATCAAACGACAATTTCAAGACGCTAAATTACGCAACTCTACTACAACTACGAAAACGGATCTGTGGAGACTTGAAAGTAGAAGCCTGCAAACTGCGGTCTTCGTGTCGTGAACTAACGTCAAGCTATACGTCTATCACCGTCAACTACGTGCTGGACTACTGAGCTACATACATCAAATTAAACATAATTTTTTTCGACAACTAGAAAAGAGAACTCATTATGGAGAAGCTACAACTCCAACAATCTTGTTTTGTAAACGTCAAAGCGCTGTGCTCTAACTATAAAAAGGATAGCCCCTCAATAAAAACTGAAGAGTACTTAACTAAACGTCTGGAATCTCTCGAAGCACAGTGGAATGACTTCGAGGAACGACATGCAATTTTGGAGCAAACCTTAGAAGACAAAAACATCAATTACTTAGTGGACCACGTGTACAGTAAAACTCAAGCTCAATACGAATCTACAAAGGGAGACATGCTCAACTTACTGGAACAACTACAGCGAAAAAGGCTTGTGAAATTTGACTTAACTCGTATGCTGGATCGAGACACTGACGATATCACCAAAACATTGTTGGGTAAGCAAGAGTGCAACTTTAAAGCCCTCAACAGCGCCATGTCGAAAATGGATATAAAAGCTGTCACGGAAAAATGGGAGTTAGAAGACCATCTCTCCATTCTGAAGTCGAAGTGGAACGTCATCGACAAACAACACTGGGAGCTGGAAGCGTTACTCAAAGGCTCCAAGGGCAACTACTATAACATGTTCGTCGAAATGGAGGATAAGTACGACGAGCTAAGAAAAAACTTGAACTGCAAGATCTGGTCGACAATGCACTATGAAAAGTCGGCGCTAAAAATTGTGGTTCCTGAATTTTCGGGTAGCTATACTCAATGGATTTCCTTCAAGGATCTGTTCGTGGAAACAATCCATAATAACCCGATGATAAACAAAGCGCAAAAGATGCAGCATCTAAAAACGAGGTTGAGAGGCGAAGCTGAAAGATTGGTGCAACATCTCAGTACCGGTGCAGAAAACTACACATTCTGCTGGATATACTGACTCAGCGTGTCGAAAATTGAAGACTGCAATTTACGTCGTTCCTGAACACCATGCTCAATCTGCCTGTAATTCAACAACCCGACAGCTTTAACCTCAAGAAGATGCATGACGTCATAACTAAATGTACGAACGGACTAACAAACATTGGATTAGACATCGCAACTTGGGACCCAATTATCGTACACTTGATGTCGCAGAAACTTGATACCACTACCTACAGCGAGTACATAAAGGAACTGCGAGATGTGCCTAACTTGACTGAGCTACTATACTTCCTAGCAAACAAATTCATGGCGTATGAAACCATGAAAAATGCGAAAAAAGAAGTACCTAACCAGCAGAAGCAAAACGTGTCCAAGTAATTTAACAAACATCATTTTGCTACACTGCATGACTACGAGCGACAGAAATCTTGCAAGAGAACTTATCATACAGCATATGGACACTGCCTACACTGTGACGGAAATCATGTATCGATAAAATGTCTAAAGTTCATCAATATGGACTCATTCCAGCGGAATAACACGGTCGCAAAATTACACGTGTGTAAAAACTGCTTATACCATCATGGGCAATCATGGCGAAACAGATTGTGCGTCAACAAAAACGTGCAAAGAATGCAATATGAAGCATCACACTTTATTACACAACGCAGACAAGAAAAACACTGGCAACTCAACGAATACACTAGAAAACCAGCTCCCATCAACCATTTCCACTCATGACATACACCAATACGCTGTATCTTATACCATTGTGGGAGTAATCGTCATTGTCTCTGTGGGGTGGTTTGTGAAGAGATACGGATCATCTTGTCGCTCAAAACAAACTAAGAGCCATTTAGCTACGAAGAATCAGCTTGAAGAGATTAAACTGCAACCGATACAACACAGAAAGCAAGAAGAAAAGATTCACACGGCGAGCCAAGCAGAACTGCAAGCGGAACGTCCACGTTATGCAGACAACATCGCATTCAACTTCGAATACTTAATTTAATTTATTATTTGTTTCTTTGTAAAAGGGTTTCTTCTCTTGACAAGCTTTCATTTATCTTCCATACATCTTTGTGGGGTTGCCAACATGTACGGTCTCTTCAACCGTACATTTACTTTGCGAACGCAACAACCTACTTGGATGTCGTCACAAATATTACGCTATAATTGTAACTTTTCACGCAAGGCGGATCGAGTCGGACGACAACTGTGGAACTAACCACTTGTCAAGAGAAAGAATCGCTACCACTTTAACTTGTAACTTCTACATTTTAATATAACTTTAAACTTATCTTGTGGTTCTTTCTGTGTACTCCACAACTTAAAAAACGTCAACTAAGTGATGGTGTACGGTACCTACAACCATTGGCTCCTACGACCTTATTGCCCCATCTCAAAAATCCATCCTGTATTTATGTCATGATTAAAGCTTAGCTCCATAAAGGTAAAGCGTGATAATAATCACTTAAAAGGTTAAATCTGTAACTACCTACAATATTCTAACCTTTTGGCTCTTTTTCTTACAGTTTGCGGTAAACATAAAGAAGAATACGAACAAATTGCAAAATTGCTCATCCACCATAGCAATTAATAGCATGATAATTATAACCTATAGACCGATCAGCCATTAGGAATATAAATGCAAAATTTGAACAAAATCGATCCGGTAGAGCGCTGTAGAAAATTTTCCAAGTAAACAGTTTTATTGTTATTTCTATTGTATCTGTGTATCCTTTTTTGGAGATCCCAAATAAATATCATATAAATTTCTTTTAATTGGTCAAGGACAGCTAATGAGACACAATTGATTTTCTATTGTTTGACTCCGAATCGGTGTCGCGCGGGGCTTAACAGGTTAATTAAGAAAATTCGTATTTGTAAACGATTAGAGATGTTGCATGCCCCTCGAAAGAGCTCCTGCATACATATACATGTGAAAAGCAACCCATTTACTACCTCTGGTTATGGCCACCATTTTGGATTTTTATTTCCTAATTTTCGGCACCGGTGCCCTCGAAACCTATGAAGATGACACCCATAACAAGAATTTTACGCATCATTTTCATTTAGACCTCTTTTTACTCCCGAAAACCATAAAAATTACACCCCCGCTTTAAAATGATTACAGATGTGTCCATCGTTGAAAACAACTTTTCACAAAAACAATATAACGGACTTCGATAAAAAAAACACCTCTAAGTGCAAAATACCTTTAGTTTGGGAAGTCGGTAGCAAGAAATTACCGAAACTAGAGGCCTTTTGCACTTTGAAGTGTTTTGATTTTGAAGTACAAAAAGGTTTTTTTATTTTTTTATTGTGGAACCTACCTCACACCAATTCGTGTACTACTTTATATTGAAAGTCAGCAAAAATTTTTCACATACCGTACGATAACCCAGTCACAATATGTAGGTATACTGTTCGCGGAGCAGTGGTGGCCCAGTGGTAACGGCCGCGACTTACGAGTTGTAGGTCGTAGGTTCGAACCCGGTCAGGCGCTTTACTTTGTGTAAATTATTTCATCACCACTGCTCTCAAAACCAGGGACTGAATTACCCAAAAATTAAGATACCTTTAAATTTCAGTATGATGTCATACCGTTAAATACGGGTTACCGAAATATTTCAATACCGTTCTTTTTTTCAGTATCGGAATGTTGAGGTTGGAAATGCATACCGGTATATTTCGATATAAGTACTATAACCTTTATAAATGTATCGGTAGCAGTACCTAAACCTTAATAAATAGAGGTTTTCTTTGACGCACCGCCTCGCCACTCTGTCTGTCGTTCCCTTGCTGATTGTTGCACATTATTATAACTCTGTATTGGTTTTTTTTTTTCGATTGGAAGGACACGACTGTGTAAGCCGGACTAAGCCAATTGCCTACCGTTTGATTTTCTAGATGAGTCATCTGAAAGCTCAGATGATTCTATTACAGATGCCTTCTTTGTTCCTGTGGTCTAACTCTTTGAATTAGACCACAGGAACAAAGAAGGCACAACTCCAGAACTGGATTCCCCAAGTTCACCAGACTTATTTGAGACCAACGAAGTAAGTCAATTTTTGTAATAACCAGATGCCCCGGTAGCCGGATGGACAAGACCCTTTCGGGCAAGGCGCAGGGCGGCGTTCAACCGGCGGGCTGGCTGTTGCGCCAGGGAAAGTGTCCACACTGGTGCCCCGTAGAGGGCCATGGACCGCACGACCTCCGCGTAGAGCCTCCGGCAGGAGGCGTTTGGATCGCCTAGATTAGGCAGGACCCGCTTCAAGGCAGCCCCGGTCCGCTCCAGTTTGGGAGCCAAACGTCGGAAATGGTCCACGAAGTTTCACCGGCTGTCAAGGACGAGTCCCAGGTACTTCATCGTCGACTCGACGCCGATGTAAACACCTCCTACCAGTATTTGGGATCCATGGAGGGCCATGAAAACACATGGCTTCGGACTTCTGCAGGGCCACCTCAAGTCCCAATTGCCGGATCCTTTCGACGATTGTCACAACCCTGCGTGCCGCTACTTGCCGCCGCCTGGTGCGACCTCCCTTGCGCCAGGACCAACATGTCGTCAGCGTAGCACACTACGCTGATGCCGCTAGGGAGGTCGGCGCGTAGCACCCAGTCGAATCTGATGTCCCACAGATGCGGCCCCAGGACCGATCCCTGTAGGACACCGCACGACATCTCTTGCCGGTTCTATATTCCCTGGTGACCGGGGTAGATAACGGCCCTGTCCGTCAGATAGGCCTCGACCGCACGACAGAGGTAGGTCGGTATCCGGTAGTACCGGAGTGCCTCCCTGATGCTCTAGAGACACCGCCAAGACGACCCCACCCTGGGCAACAGCATTCCCCGTCGTGAGGGCCCGCACGCGCATGGTGGCGTCCACCATAGAGCGCCCTCTGCGGAAACCAAACTGGCTCTCCGCCAAATCTGGCTCCACCTGCAGAGAGTCCGTAGGGCGCCCCGGCTTCTTTAGGAGGACCAGTTTCCCCGTCTTCCAACGAAGTGAGAACTGGCCCATCTCCAAGCATGCGCTTAAGAGCCCCCTTAGTTCAGGCCCGAGAGCCTTTAAGGCCAGGACCCAGGCTTACCCAGTTAAGCCGTTGGATCCTGGGGCGGTATTTTTGGCATTCAGTCTGCATACCGCCACGCTCATACCTACCTCGGTCACCTCCGGAGCACCGTCGTCGTCGGCGGTGTGGTCCGCATCGAGCACCGCAGTAGGCGGAGCCATGGGCGGGAAGGTGTGTTCCCCTCTCGAAGGGAACAGAGCGCTCACCACGTCCTCCACAAACTGGGGCCGGAGATTCTGCGTCAGCGGGAGAACCCATGGGCGGAGTTTGTCCCGCACCACTTTGTATGGGCGTCCCCACGGGTCCCTGTTCAGAGGCCCCAGCAACTCCTCATGGGCCAGTCCCCTGGCCCGCAGGATCTCCACTTGGAGGGCGGTCTTCTTCGCTCTGTACCCCTCGTACAGCTCCGCCTGAATGACTTCCGTATCCGGAGGGCGAATACCTAGCCTGGAGCCTGTGGTGCCTGGTGTACCGGCGTCGCGCAGCAACGCACGCAGTGCGCAGAGCCGTCAGCTCCTGCGACCACCAGTACACCTGGCGCAAGGCACGTCCAAGCTAGACCCGGGGCATTGCCACGACACATATTTCGGACATGGCCTCCCAGAACCACTACGCCTCGTCGTTGATGTCAGCAGGTCCGTCCGATTCCGTGTGATGACACCCAGGCCTGCACGATCGAAGCTTCCATAAGGAGCTCCCGGTCCAGCTGCTTAAGCGCACACCGCGGACCACTCGGGGCCTATCAGACCGGCGCACTCGAGGTCTGGGCGGAGACGTCAAACCGGATGTACCGATGGTCGGTATAGGTCTCCATACCTCCATGACACGCCAGTCAACTACACGCGGCGACCGCGACAGAGCGGGGCTGGCGGACGAGATGTCCACCACTGATTCACCCCGCATCCGCACACATGAGGGGATAGAACCTGTAAATTATTTTCATCACCACTGCTCTCAAAATGGTGAAGGAAAACATCGTGAGGAAACCGGCATGTCCTAGAACCATAAATTCGAAGACATGTGACATCTACCAACCCGCACTGGGCCCGCGTGGTGGATTACGGTCCACTTCCTCACAGAGAGGAAGCCTATGTCCTAGCAGTGGGGACATTATAGGTTCATTATGTAAACGAAGAAAGTAGGTAGGTAATTACTTTTATAACACCTGAAAATGCATACAATCACTAGGCAACTAGAGGCATTATTTTCCTTTGAAAATCAAAAAATGCGTAAACCGCTTTCTTCCCATTTTATTATTAATAACTAGATGCGCTCCGCGGTTTCACCCGCATAAGTTTTGACCCCGTGGGTATAACGGGATAAAAAGTATCCTATGTGTTATTCCTGGTTATAAACTATCTGTGTGCCAAATTACATCCAAATCCGTTCAGCACTTTTTGCGTGAAAGAGTAACAAACATCCATCCATCCATCCATCCGTCCGTCCATTCTTACAAACTTTCGCATTTATAATATTAGTAGGATAGGCTAGGATTATATTATATTATATTATTTATTAAGTTGATGAACGCTCAGCGGTCGACACAACAAGTACACAAGTTCTAACGTGTTCGACAAACATGCGAGATGGAGCGGGGGGGGGGGGGGCTCCATCTCGCATGTTTTTCGGTACCGAAATCGTGTAAAGGTTAAATAACGGTTTAGCCCAACCTTTATTTATAAAGGTATCGGTATAGCTCAACCTTTATTTTAAACCGGTACCGGTATATTTTTGAGGTATCTTAACCTTTAAGCGTAACTGGTTTCAGTCCCTGCTCAAAACGGTGAAGGAAAACATCGTGAGGAAACCGGCATGTCTTAGAACCAAAAAATTCGAAGACATGTGACATCTACCAACCCGCACTGGGCCCGCGTGGTGGATTGCGGCGCACTCCCTCTCACAGAGAGGAGGCCTGTGTCCCAGCAGTGGGAACATTATAGGCTGATTATGTATGTATGTTATGTACTGTTCGCCTGTGAGGCGTTCCGTGACAGTAGGGTTTCTTCGCAGTCCAAGATCAGTTGACCACTGTTAGATACTTAACCTTCAGCTTCCGTACGATGACCCATTAACAATAATGTGTACTGCTCATCGATGAGGAGTTCCATGGGATAAGTAGGTACGTACCTACTTATTTTCGAAGTCCATAATCAGTTGACCACGGATAGTTGGTACCTAACCAGTTATTGGTGCCGATTCCCTTGTTCACAAACTTAACTAAATTCAAGTTCAGTGCATCTCTTTCTTTCTATTTCATTAAGAAGAGGACAGAAGATAAATTTTAGTTTAGTCCTGTCAAATTGATCAGCGCCTGTCATTACTCCATACAAGTTTAGACGTGATTAAAAACTTGCCTACTAAAATTACGTCAACTTACGTCAAGCGGTGATTAATTTGACAGGACTAAACTATAATTTATCTTCTGTCCTTTTCTTAATGAAATAGAAAGAAAAAGATGCAATGAACTTAAATTTAGGTTAGTTTGTAAACAAGGGAATCGGCACCATTTTCTTTGATCTCTATACAATAACCAAATCACACATAGTACGAGTACCTTCTGCCCGTTATTGAGGAGTACAATTGTCAGATCTTCACCGTATTAAATGGGACCATCTTGGGAGAAAACTCTTTCAAACAAAAAATAATCCTCCGAGGAAATTGGCTGTGTGACATAAAGATGGACAGACGGATAGAACGAACGAAATGATAAGAGTTCCGTTTTCTATGTGCCATTGGGGTACGGAACCCTAAAGACAAACGAATTTGAGAACTTCTTCCTTCTTGAAGTCAGTTATAAAGATGCCTCAAATGAGAACTTGAGTGAGGTGAGACCTCTAAAGAGAAATCCAGAACCAAATATTCCAAGACCTCAGACTCCAGAACTCTAGAACAGCATCTAAGAAACTATTTCCGGCAATTACTATATAAAATTATGAATTTTATTACAAAAATGTATACTCGTACTCGTAGGTATATTATTATAAGAAAGAGTCTCACCGACCGCGATTCAGAAAATGACGACATTTACTCAAACATAATCAGCCTATAATGTTCACACTGCTGGGACACAGGCCTCCTCTGTGAGAGGGAGTGGGCCGTAATCCACCACGTGGGCCCAGTGCGGGTTGGTAGATGTCACATGTGTTCGAATTTTTGGTTTTAGGACATGCTTTCCTCACGGTGTTTTCCTTCACAGCTTTGAGAGCAGTGGTGATGAAATAATTTACACAAAGTAAAGGGCCTGTCTGGGTTTGAACCTACGCGAGCGTTACCACTGGGCCACCACTGCTCATTTACTCAACGCCATCTTTCAAATACTTTAGCTAACTCGAAGCTCGCTATGCATACTTACAATAAACTTTTTTAAATCAAACTGAAACCCTCAAAAAGTTGTTATGATTTAAACTAATAAACAATTATCTGACATTGTATTCTTTATGAACACCACATCAATTATTATTATCGTACATTATCACCACTTTTCATTTGAAATTCTTTGAGCACCACTAATCAAGATTTATTCTTCGTTTGGCCCACTGAGTTTTGTCCTACATAAAAAAAATCCTGGGTCGTCCCAAACAATATGCTTCCTTCGTCCCAAAATATAATTTTGACTATTTTATTACCGCTTCGTCCTACTGTATATTCCTTCTACAGCCCATGTTTTTTTTTCTATATTATAATATGCCAAACTTAGTTTTTTGTACAATCGGCAAAAAAAGGGTTACGTATAATAAAAGGGGTACTAAATATTTAACATGAATCAACTATTTTAAAAATTATAAAAAAACTATTGTTTTTAAACCTTTTTTATAATACTCTCATTTGAATGTTGGTTGGTAAATTTGACACTAATTAAAAATATCATGTCTTAAATATTGTTTATTACAGATCTGAGTGATCCGTATATTTAAATTTTAAACTGTAGTAATGATAAGAAAACTTTTGAAACGATAATTCAATAATAAAACAATTCTAAATGTTTGGGTATAAATCCCAAAATGTTTTGAATTGTTTTATTATTGAATTATTGTTTCAAAAATGTCAAAAAATTACATTATTTTTTTTTTTGCTGACTGTACTTGTAATTTGGGACGAAGCACAACTTCAATAGTGATAAGTGATAAGAGACAAACTAAGATTTTTTTGGAATGTGGGTCATAACTTCAGAACGAACGAAGAATAGATCCTAATCAACCACCGATGGAAATCAATTATTATAACATTATAATCGGGATATTATAAATTGCATATCAAATAAATAATCGCGTATCAATACATACTCATCATTTATATTCTTATTTACATCTAATAACTTACTTCACTACAAATAAACTAAATGTTTAACAAAACTCAAACTGCAGATAATTCGAAATTATACATCAATATAACATTACTTTTTCCTCATAATGCAATACAGTTAAATTTATTTTTGTACAAAAATACTACATACATAGCATAAATACTGACTGCACAGCAAATTTTTCAGTTGTTGGGTTAGGTTAGGTTAGGTTAGAACAGTGACCATTAACGTCGACCATTAGCCAGATGCCCTCTATTACCAAAACAAAAATTCGATGCCAGTTTAAATTAAAACAAAGCTAACAACTGATTATTAAGCTGCTACATTTTACTTATATGTACGTTATGGGGACAACGGGAAATAAATTTAATCACGTCGCGCTGTCCCCGTAACGACTGTGACTAATAAAATGCTGTTTTATTTAGAAAAACTGCTGTACATAATATAAAAATAGAAGCTATATTTAAAAGAAAAAGAGTTAACATGTATAATGTGCATTAAGATTATTAGCTGTGCATTGATAAAAAAGCTTTTGCTTTAGGAAAAATCGCTGTACGCTGCGAAAATAAATTGTAGTGTGTTTAGTGATATTTTGAGTTGAATATTTTGCTGTGCAATCAGTAATTTTGATGGGAATTCGGAATCTTATTGCATAGAAAAAGGATATTTTTTGATTTGCGATTAAATACTACCCTTTATAATCATTATCATTACTTTTTAAAATAACACAGACACAATTCCCTTTATGACGTGTATGAGTACATTACGTAATTCTTCTTAAACACTTCAAATTCTTAATATATTTTGATAGATTGAAGCGATTGCGATGAAACAAAAACTCAATACTCAATACTCAATATCTTTATTGCTTTACCATAATATAACTCCGAGTTACTCACAATATTTGAGTATAAAAGTTAACCAAATTGGTTTTGTACTTTTTACGTGATGCTATAACATAGGTACACACAGAGACGGACAAAAATTTAAAAAATGGTAGAAATGGCATCTGTTTGTTATTCTTTAACATCCCAACATTTTTTTTATTTTAAAATTGTCAATGTACAGTAACGCCTCGTCTACAGATTTATTAATACGAGTATGTATAGATTAAAGTCGCTTTTTTGTCTGTCTGTGTGAGCGCGTTGTTCTTCTAAACTACGCAACGGATTTTGATGCAGTTTTTACCATCATTTAGAGAATTTATTCTAGAAGGTTTATGTGTATAAATCATTGATGTTAAACTTACAAATAAGAATTAAATCTCGATGTTTTTTCAATTAGTAAAATCTGCGCGAAGCAGAGGTGGGGCGCTAATTTATATACAAAGTGACTATTATTCGAACTGTGGAATTAATGCACTTTCCTAGGAACTTAACTCCCAAATTTGTTTTCTTAACGAGACATAAGGAATTCAGGAATTTTGTACTACAACTCATAAGTCCGTTTAGGTAGGTAGGACAAGAAAACAAATGACCACAAAAGCGAGCTAGAAGTACTCTACGTCACAGAGAAAATTGGAACCACTTCAATAACTTTCAAACGAGGAACTGCACCAAAATCTGGAATGTTACCAAATGCACACGTTAAGAGCCATTTCACAAAATTATTGCGCTCGAGTTTAGGTAAAAGACGGCAGTATTGTGTATGTGTGCGCAGCTATCCACACATACACAATGCAAGCAGTGTAGCGCGAGTGTTGAGATGGACTAAACAGTCTTGAGCCTTTATAATCGTATTGCACCTTGTTTAGAGATTTATGAAAAAAGTTGTTTTATTTATTCAGTCTACTAAAGCTTTCTAGACTAATAAAAAAAACACAAATATATGTTATGTAAAGTATGTAATAAAAATGAACTGGGAAAAATCACATATCATTTACATTATATGAATTCGTAAAAGCATTGATTTTGCCTTTCTAGGGTCTATGATTTCGGCGGCAGAGACCTCTCGCGTCCGGCCCTGGTTCAGGCCATGGTACGGAGCGAGAGGGCATGGGCAGCCGTCACCTCCTTCTGCGAAGCAGTAATGCTCGCGAAGGAGGAGGCGGGACGGTTGAGAGGAAGGCAAGTTTCGCGCCCTCTCGCCCCTAGCCGCCGCAGGAGACGCCCAGGGCGTCGGGAATCCCGGGCGGATTTCCGGCCACCGTAGGCGCGGGCTTGCGGACGGTGAGCAATGGGTAGCTCACCGTCCGGTAAGGACCAGGCCCGGGTCGACGGCGCGTCGTATTCCACGCGCGCCTCAAACAGATGTCGTCAGCACAAAGTAGGGGTCCACTAGGGCCGATGCCTGCCGGGGTCGCGGGAAGGTACTTATGGGTCACCGACGCCCCCGCAACACAGGCAACAGGAAGGAATACGGGTGGGTTTTAGTCAGTAAGAGTCTGACACACCCTCCCGCTCCACCCAGAGCGGGAGAAGTTATTTGATGACTTCCCACCCTAAAAAAAAAAAAATCTAGCAATACACAATCTTGGTAAAACTTTGGTAAAACCTTTTCAGTCGGTCGATATTTAAAAGTTTACGTTCGTTTAGAGGTATAGCTGTATCTTTTTGAAGTAGCAAGTTACAAACATACAATTTCTGTTATCGAATCTGACGTTCCACTTGTACCCGGTACGGTGGTGGCGTGTCTTCTAAAGGTACTATCCTCCTCTACTCGATTCATGCGATTTCTCATTCTGAAATGAAAACAAAATAGCTGTCAAGTTTCAATATCTACGAATAAATATTTTTTTTTTATCAATAAATGATTATCAAAAACATCAATATTTTTATATGTCGAAGTGTCAGTGTATACAAATCCTTAAAATTGTAATTACGGTTTTATAGTTCATGTCGATATGTACTTATTTGATCGATTACTGTGTACATAATATCGCAATCGAATCGCAAATTATATATATCTCGCTTCTGTTGCTTTCTTTAAGGCTGCAGAATTTTTATTTTTCCTTTTTTTGACACAATGGTATACACAACCCTTTCGCTCCATTGCTAAAACTAATAAAACAAAAATATGTAATTATTCTCAAACTACTAAACTAATACTTAACTTGATAATAAATTAAACTCTTACCTTATGCAAAATAAATACGAAGTGAATCAAAATGTTGTAGTCGTAGTATAATAATTCGTTCACAATACGTGCGCTCGAAAATCGAGACGCGGGAAAATTTGGCGCAGGTCCTACCTCGACCGGCACTCACGCCGTACTAAACGGTTGCCCGCTTAGCATCGGAATTTATTCTAATTTAGAGTGATTTTAATAACGATATTATGTCTAATTAAATGAAGGGATTTTAATAAAACTTTAGAATTCGGTTTGTTAAAAACCATAGTTTATTTCGCCAATAAAAAAAAATGTAATTACGCTTTATTTAAACCAAAAAATCACGATTTATTAGCGATACAAAACCTAAAAATTGGCATAAGACTTTATTTTTTTACTAATTAATGTTATTAAGAATCGATATTCTAGTACTGTATGTGTCGATCAAATTATATTTCTGATGCTTTATGTATTTTTTTCAGTTAAATTTATAAATATTAATGATAGATATAGGAGTTTGAAATTGACTCGGCGATGATATTTCAGTAAACTGGTTGTGGGAGATTAATCACCACAAAGTAAACAAATAAGTTTTTGTAAATGTGTTACATGAAGTGTCAAAAAGAAGGATTAGTCTATTTTTTACATGTATCCACCAATGTCAGAGTATTACCTAAGATGGTAAATTAGGCGACTGAAATCTGCGATATTCGCGCGAAAACGTGAAATGGCTCTTAAAGAGAAATGTCGGGAAAACGCTGCTATATAAAGAATTTCAAGACAAAGACGCGCCTTTCTTTCTTCGAAGCGAAAAGTAAAATGCTTGTAGGTAGGTACTGTGGGTACGGCACTGACCTTTACCCATATACTCGTATGTCTTCTTGAACATACCTTTAAGTGATGCACATGCTCCGTCTATTGATATGGCATCATTATCGTTCTTTGTTTCGGCCAGTGTGAATGTACTCGACACGTTAATTAATTTCAATACCTACTAATACGATGTAGTACTCTGTATTTTAAATATAAGATTTGTGTTTACATTGTCACGCGTTTTTAGTATCTATACCTATACCTATTTATAAACCAACAATTTTGATAAACATCATAATATTCATAAGTGGTAGATAAATGTTTGACATACTGACAGAACTGTGTATTTGAATAACCTTTTCGCTTCTGTTGAATCTGACATGTCTGGAAATGATATGAAGCAGGTACTGTACTATTTATCTTTGATTCCCAGAATGAAAATTAGATTTTATGTAGAGTAAATATTTGAAGAAAGTATCCAAAAAAGAAAAGCTGTGTGGAAAACAGTGCTCATGTAAACGCTGTCGAAACAACTATCTTTGTGTTAACTGAGAAAAAATATAGAGGAAAAATTTTAACCAGTGCACACATATTTTTTGGTGGTTCAGTATCAGTATAGAACACATTTCCACTATTTGTTTAACACTATTTTTCGCAACTTGAAATACTGAAATACCTAAAAAACCTACGCCGGCAAATCGAGCGAGCGCACAGCAGCTGTTTAGGTACCTTCGCGCGTTCAGCTATACCGCGCGCCCGCGCCGGTTTGCAAGTCACCATAAAAATTACAAAGTTTTAAATTTCAAAGTAAAGGCTCCTACATACTGGCCGACTTGTCGCGCGACGCGACGCGACACAAATACACCGCGTGTAGCGCTACAAGCGGTGCCTTTGTGTCGCGACGCGTCGCGCGACAAGTCGCGCCAGTATGTAGGAGCCTTAAACATCTTTCGTTAGCGGTAACTTTTTTGTACTAAAACATAAAAAAAAGTTTTTTAATTTGTCAAAAATTTGCGCACTGGTTTTTTTTTCCTGTGTTACGGTACATAGATATTAGCATGTTGCCTTGATAACAGTTTTTACTGAAGCATTGTATAACGAAGCATAACATACGCCATGTAAGTTGACAACAAATCGTAAGAACGTTTTCTTATAAGCAATTAAAGTCAAACCGGCTCGACGTTTGGTACGTTTGCCGACCAGTCGACCTCAGCCCGATATGCCGCCGATCTCAACGACAAACTGCATAAGAATGAGGGCATGCTCAATAGAAGTATCGACTCTGCACACAGATGCATTTAATAAGTTCATAAATTACGAGTATAACTTGTGGCCATAACATTCTCAATTCAAGTTTTCCATATATGTATAATATTGGATGCCGACAATTCTGTGTCAATGTCTAAACTAAACTACAAGAAGAAAATAAAAGAGCTCGACCTTTTATATTTCTAGAGCATTAGCATTATGATTTAAATAATAATTACTACTAACTAATTGGTTTTCATAACCAAATTACAAGATGATTATTAACATTAACTAAATTAAATTAAAACTAAGTTAGGCTTAAAAAAGGCCCTCGGGGCATTGTACCGAGGATGCTGGCGGCATTTCCTCGCTGAATTGCAATGCTGATGCGTTGCGCGAGAAAGCCGCCAGCTTTTCGGTCACCAGTTACATCAACTAGACGTTTCGCGATTTCCGCAAATAACTTATGCGCACTGGGACCCCACGGACCGAGGGTCTCGACGCCAAAGGGCACAAAGTTGTACTCTCTGCCAAGGCATATTTAATAACTTTCAGATTTTCGGCATTTTCTGCCGCTGCACCCGCTTTAGAAGTAGTCCGTTGGAGGTGGGACGGTGCCAGTGTGTCTACACAGGTAGCGTCCCACACAAGCATCCGTCCCAAACTCCACGGGACCAAAGACACACCATCAGGTCTTTTGCCATCATCTCTGACAATGCCAGTCGGCTCAAGAAGAGCAGGCACATTGATGCTGGCAAGAGACCGGCGGATTATGTCATTAAGTGTTGCATGTCTTGAAAAGCGGCCTGCACTTTTTTGACAACAAAGTCCGTGGTGACCCAGTCGGTCCACGTCCGTGCCACAAGGGCATGTGTGTGGAGTGCATACCGTGACCCCAAGCCGCAGACCAGTCGCCAGACGAAGCGAGGTCGGATCCAGGAAGGTACCGGTATATGGAGAAGGATGGGCATGTAGCCAATGACCGGCCTCTCTGGTTCCGACCGCCAAAAGTCTTGCGCGATCCGGACCTGAACTGCGGCTCAGAATCGATTTGTATGTTAAATCGCAATAAATATCGTCCCAGCTCCTCTGAGATTTTAGGTTGTCTGGAAATTCTTTACCCGGGCAAGCAATTTGAAAAGCATTCTTGGCATCCTCCAAGCCCGCAGTCTCATAGTTTGTGGGCAAAGCCCTTAGGACATTACCTATGAGACGTGACGTGCTATGGGTGGACGACAAAAAGGCTGGGGAAGCAACACTCGAAATTTTGCGGATTCCTAAACCGCCAAACCGAATAGGGAGGGATGCTTGTAACCAATATGGTTCATTGAGCTGAATATTTAAAATCGTTTCTAAACTAGTTTTGACTAAATCGTCTATTGGTGAAAGCAAATTTGGATGTTTCCAAAAAGGGCTACAGCGAAGCACATAAGTAAATTTAGGGACAAAAAGGCAAAACTTTAGAATTATAAGAGCATAATGAGGACTGATTTCGAGTAAACAATTTGCGTGACTTTGGAATTTAGAAATAGTGTTAGTAATGTAATCAGGAAAAGATTCTTCAAAGATGGGAGAACCCAGGAGGCAAAGTGACTTTCTGTCTACTATTTTGATATTCGGTGCCAGAAAATTTAATTTGGATTTTAAATTATCCAAACCGTAAGAAGTTTTTTGAATGAAGAGTTCACATTTGCTAAAATTTAATTCTAAACCAATATTTTCGAAATTTGTTTTAATATCTGATAAGTCAGATAGCACAGTGTCCACATCGCCTCCCAGGGTTCCGTCATCCAAATACCAAACGTTAAATTTTGATTTTAAATTTTGAATAATCGGATTTATAGCCAAGCTAAAAATTGCTGGCCCGAGGGGATCGCCCTGCTGACAGCCGACCTCCGAAGAAAGTTCATGGGAACGGTAAATTAATTTTGAAGGTTCTGCGTAGCAGGTAAGCAGGTATTGATAGAGTTCCGGAATTTTGTTCTTAACTTCTGTCAGCATGGCATCCCTGTTTACTGAATTGAAAGCATTTTTGACGTCAATTTTGACTACAATTTCGCAATCGTCATACGAAAGGTAGGTTCTTAAGGCATGGACGGCTGCCTCACACCCACCTTTCGTGCCAAATCCTAATTGTATAGGTTCGAAAACAGACTGTAATTTAGATTTGATATGTCTCACCGCAATTTTGGATGCCAAACGTCTTAAAGTTGACCCCACAGCAATGGGTCTCACCCCTCCGTCCTTTTTAGTTAGGGCGATCAAATTAGCACCAAATAAAAGTGAGGCAATATCAGCGTTGATTTTGCCTGAAAACATAAAATTTATTAATTTTGTAATAGAGCAAATAAGCTGCACACCTGCATCACCCACAGAATAAGAAGTTAAATCTTTTAAATGTTGGGGTGAGATTCCGTCCAGGCCGGCCGCTGAACCGGTTTTAAAAGAAATTATTGCGTCAATAACGTCTTTGCCTTCGATTTCGAGGCAGGCCTGGTCTGCTGTAGGAGAGTCGAAAAAATACGGGATCACGGGAGCCGGGGGATGTTTCGAATGCAAAGCCGAAAGGGTATCAGGAGTATCAGGCGACAACACGTCGTTAGTAAAAAGAAGACGTGCGGCGCCTTTGAGATCCCCGTCGGCAATTTTGCCTTCAATTAATTTAATTCTAGATAATGTTCCCCTCTTGGGAGAATCAAAAGGTGAAGATGTTTTTGTTAAACAGTTATTTTTGATTTTTTGGGTTAGAGAAATAGTAGCCTCATCTTTTTTGACATGCAAAGTGGTATACGAAAAAAGGAAGAGATTATGCCAGTCTACAATTTGGTTGCTCTCCACACATTTTTTAATCAAGCCTGAAAGGTGGTTTGCGACGGAGATCCTGGCGCCGCGCGGGACTCGTTTGATAACAGGCACATTATTTTTTAGGTAACTAAGGTACAAATGGAATGGGGTAGAATTTGGACTGTCGGAAACAGGTGCCGGTAAAGAAACTGGGTCTAAATTTAGAGCAGGGCCGTTCTGGCTAATACAAAGACGATGTTTTTTTGAAATATGAATGTTAAGACCCCTTTTTGATTGAAAAGATCTATCGCAATGTAAACAAATGTAATTTTGATTTAACGTGCCATCACCGGATTGGGTTGCGGTATGCATCCACTTACCAGAAAACAACACTTGAATAGAGAAAAACACTCAACTAAACACAAAATAGAAATTATCACTAAAATATAACTATTTTAAAGTCTTTCAGAAGCGTTGACGTCGGACGTCAGGACGACACGCCATAACGTTGCCAAGGAGGACCGCAACGTCTGAAACAAAAATATATTTTATTATTTGTTCAAAATTGGGAGCTGCCTACACTTTGGCACAGCAGTTAAGCCTTGATTAACAAGAAAAAGATCAAATTTGGACATCTAGGGCCACGTAAAATATGTAAATTTAAATAAATATGAGCTGTGAAAAAGTGACAAACAGTGACGTGACAGATCACGTTCATTCATTGGTTTTGATAAATACTTATATTAGAGATACACGAAATGTATAATTTACTTTGTTTGGATTGACTCTGGCTCTTGAGATAAACGTCATTTAAACAATCATTTAAAATAAAAAACATATTAATCCTAACTTGTATTAATTTGAGTATCCCCAACCAAATGTTGTTTTCTATTGACGTAGATAGTAGTAAGCTTTATTTATTTATAAAAAAAAATCTGCTGAAATTCTTACTTCTTACTACAAACAAAACACTGTCTTCAACCTGGCGTTGCTATAACATCTTATCGGACCAGAGAGACATTCTTCCTTACTTTACCGAAGAAAACAAACTGGTATCAACTATAGTTAATATTCTTTATCTCATAAACTAGAGTCAATTTGACAAATCTGATATTTGTCTCGTATTCCTATCCTAAGGGCACGTCTTCCTAACCATTACCGCGCCCCCCGTCTACTCTTTGATATGCAATGGTCTCTGTAGTCCCATGAAACATGAGGCTCCAGGGATTTGTGTGAATCCTTGGGTTCATTCGAGCAATCGAGTCTGGTTTAACCACGCTGGGGTGCATTTCATTCACTCATTCATTCAGCATGCTGAACTTGTTCAAAATTGACTTCTATGTACCATGCCGCAAAATAACTGTTCCTCAATGTTATTTGGAAATGTCGCCCTATTTATAGAAGAAAGTAATATGTGCAAAGGCAGACTGGGAAAATTAAATTCCGTTTACGATGATCCTAGTGAAGCAACAGCTTACGATCCCGGAGATATTCCGCATTAAATGGGATTATCTAAGAACATAGTTACTTTCATAACGGAAATTATGAAGGGCCGTTCATAATAATAAATCCTACTAATTTACGTATGCGAAAGTTTGTAAGGATGGACGGATTTTTTTTTTTTTGGATGGGAAATCATCAAATAACTTCTCCCGCTCTGGGTGGAGCGGGAGGGTGTGTCAGACTCTTACTGACTAAAACACACCCGTATTCCTTCCTTTGCCTGTGTTGCGGGGGCCTCGGTGACCCATTAGTACCTTCCCGCGAAGGATGGATGGATGGATGGATGGATGTTTGTTACTCTTTCACGCAAAAAGTACTGAACGGATTTGGATGAAATTTGGCACACAGATAGTTTATAACCAAGAATAACACATAGTATACTTTTTATCCCGATATACCCACGGGGTCAAAACTACGGATGAAACCGCGGGGCGCATCTAGTATTTTAAATAAAATACAACATGTAGAGTATAGAGTCACGGATTATTTTGTGTAGGAGCTCCATGCTTATCTCAATATACAAAGTCAAATTTAATTAGTTAGCGAAACTCCGCAGACGTGACGTAAATTATCGTATGATGAAATATTTTTTGGGTTAACGGCCAAAGGGAGTGTAGTTAATTGAAATATCAGTTTAAAAAATAGTTTTTTCTTTTGTTTAAACTTCACAGACGTAATGGCTATCGATAATTTACAAAATAAAAAAAACATAAAAACAAAATAAAAATACATTTTTTTTTTCGATGAAAGAAAAACAGAACAGAGTTTCTCAACTCATACTTCAAGTAACTACACTACCAGCGGTCGTTGACCTCAAAAAAGAATTGAATCTTTTTGTTTTATCATGTTTAGATATCGATACCCACCACGTCTGCGGAGTTTTGCTATATAATTAAACTTGACACTGTATGTGCAAGTTTGTACACTAATTGACCCATTTATTCGGGAGTTGTTATTTTCCTGTTAGATATAATATAATTGTAACCTAGAAGATAATATAAGTAAACTAAGGAACGGGAAAATGTTTGGCTCGTAACAAAATAATTATTATTATATAATAATATTTTGCTTAGAAGCCCATCAAGTAGGTACTCAAGTATCTACTCATCTTACCAAGATGACATGAATAGAATCCGAGCTAATTCTGTTACATAATTTTAGGAGAGGTTGGAACGCTCGCCCCACAAAACAATATAAACACTCATAATCAGCCTAATATGTTCCCACCGCTGCTGTAGCGCTGGCACACAACCTCCACTCTATAAGGCCCAATTTACATTTCCACGGAACGGAATGGAAGCGAATTTTTGTAACGAAATTGTTTACACCATAATGAACTGAACTTTATGTCAATTGTGTAAAGTTCAAAGTAGATACGGGCCTAAAACGGGTGGCCTGTCTTCCGGAGAATGCTCGCTCATTCTCGGGAATTCCCGCAGTTAGCAGCTAGTATTTAGTTTGTACGTTACACACAATTTTATTGACGCAAAGTTTATTAGGCTTTGTACAATTTCGTTCCAAAAATTCTCTTCCATTTTGTTCTGCGACAATGTAAATTGAGCCTAAGAGGGTAAAATCCACATCCAACACACAGGCCCAGTGCGTGTTGGTGATAAAAACAATAGTTTTGGTCAACAGTAAATACAATACATGGGTCAACATGACATATCGAAAAGTAATTCCATTATCAAGTATTTCTACCGTTATCATTATCAATTACCCTTTCAATAATGTAACGTAATTACCCCACATCAACGTAAAACGATCGACACACGCAGTCGTCGTGCAATTTACAAACCATTGCTACACATAACCATAAAATTTTCCATCGCAAAATCATGAAAAAGTTAAAACCATAAACGTTATGTATTTATTATAAACTACCAGCTGTGGTAGGTTTTTCTAGCCGTATAAGAAATCGCTTAGATATTAATTTTATCTGACCTAGTAACTCAGACGAGAGATACCTTTGATGCTGGGACATGCGTCGTTTATTTAATAATATTATCTCAACATATTTGACCTCAATATCTGAAGATAAGCGATTGATTCGTCATTGACAGGTGCAATAAAACTTGTAACTAGTTACTCGTACCGCTTTTTTTTCGTAGAGCTGATACTTTTTACTGAAACACCACACTACCAACACACTAATTACGTAACAGACTATCAATCAGTATTTTAATGATTTTGAAGTACCTATATTAGTTGTATTCATACTAACTTATTAGGTGTGTACTTTACTACGGGACCAAACCTGAAACCGCGAAAAAAATATCTGTTGCTCCCTACATTTTGATGAGTTAAGCGAACATAAATGTAGGGAACAGGTGATTTTTTTTCGCGACTTCAGGTTTGGCCCATAGTAAAAGTTGTTCATAATGATGAGTACAATGACCCCTTAAGAGGTTGCCCATGAATTCAATTTCACCCTGTATACAAAAAGTTATGATTCTATCTAGTCTTTACTCTTGGAGAAAAAAAAATAAGCTGACAACAATAGATTGTTGTATTTTTTTCTCCTTCTAAAAATAGCTGTTCTGTTCTAATAAACAAAATTAAAATTACAACATTATTCTTTCAGCAAGATTATATCATCAACAATATTGCTAATCCATTGGTTCATATGTTCGAAAATGACGTCTGCTGAACAACGTCGCAATCTCGCAATGAAAGTTGATGAACTGTCAAAATGAAACCCTTGGCTATGTGTTACGCAATTACACCGATGGAGGTGAACGCACGAATCTTAATACTTTTGTTGCAGAAATGTTATTTTAAATGTTAGATTACACTTCGCTAGAGAATACACAAGAATTTAAATGAATGTTCAAACAAGCATTCTGAAACTGCACTACAACCTTATAATTTAAAAAACTTAAATACTGAAATATTTATTCGAATAATTATACAATACTAGTGGTCGCCCACAGGTCGAAATTCGACCCCCTCTATTTACAAACTATATAGTACTTACTAATTCCAAGAGTACACTAATCCCATGCTATTAAAAAGTACTTACTTATTCCATGCTCAAGCTGTCACTTCCTGTCTACACATCTCCGTCCCTTTTCACGAAATCACTCCCACAGAAAGCGAGAGGAAAGATGTTATACATCAATAATTAATTTATTCTTCGTACGTCCTGAAGTTTTGTCGCACATTCCAAAAAAATCTTAGTTTGACCCATATCACTATTAAAGTTGTGCTTCGTTCCAAATTACAAATACTTTAAAGGTAAAGTCAGCAAAAAAAAATAATGTACTTCTTTGAAATTATTGAAACAATAATTCAATAATGAAATAATTCTAAACATTTAGATATAAACTATCTTTATTGTCCAGTATCACAAAAAAAAAATCACAGAAATGGTATAATAAATCATCTTATCATTACTACTTTTTTTTTTGGATGAGAAGTACAATAACTTCTCCCGCTCTGGGTGGAGCGGGAGGGTGTGTCAGACTCTTACTGACTAAAACCCACCCGTATTCCTTCCTGTTGCCTGTGTTGCGGGTGCCTCGGTGACCCATAAGTACCTTCCCGCGACCACGGCAGGCATCGGCCCTAGTGGACCCCTACCTATGTGCTGACGATATCTCTTTGAGGCGCGCGTGGAATACGACGCGCCATCGACCCGGGCCTGGTCCTTACCGGACGTTGAGCTACCCATTGCTCACCGTCCGCAAGCCCGCGCCTACGGTGGCCGGAAATCCGCCCGGGATTCCCGACGCCCAGGCGTCTCCTGCGGCGGCTAGGGGCGAGAGGGCGCGGAACTTGCCTTTACCTCAACCGTCCCGCCTCCTCCTTCGCGAGCATTACTGCTTCGCAGAAGGAGGTGACGGCTGCCCATACCCTCTCGCTCCTTACCGTGGCCTGAACCAGGGCCGGATGCGAGAGATCCCTGCCGCCGATCGCCTCCACGAGGACACGGCGGTGCTCTGCCCAAGCTGGGCAGACCTCCACCGTATGCTCCACCGTGTCCTCCGGGCGATCCACACAACAGTTTAAATATACAGAACAGTCAGATCTGTCATAGGAATATTTAAGACATGATAATTTTAATTACTGAAACCAACCAACAATTAAACGAGAGTATCAAAACAAAAGGTTTAAGGCTCCTACATACAGGCGCGACTTGTCGCGCGACGCGACGCGACACAAAGACACCGCGTGTAGCGCTACAAGCGGTGCCTTTGTGTCGCGACGCGTCGCGCGACAAGTCGCGCCTGTATGTAGAAGCCTTTAAAAACCAATATTTTTTGATGAAATTAAAAATAGTTGACGCATGTTAAATATTTAATAATACGTAACCCTTTTTTGCCGATTGTACATAAAAGTAAGTTTGGCAAATACAAAAAAAAATATGGGCCGTAGAAGGAATATAAAATAGGACGAAGCGGGAATAAAATAATTAAAATTATATTTTGGGACGAAGGAAGCATATTGTGTGGGAGGACCCAGGATTTTTTTATGTAGGACAAAACTCAGTAGGCCAAACGAAGAATAAATCCAATAATTACATTAAAAACCTTAACAGATGATAATCAATTTTACGGTTATGTGGGCCTACTAGGTATGAATTTGAAAATCGAACGTCGAATCGACTTGTTTCTCGCTCTCGTTTTCGTATCGAAGTCAAAGTGACAGAACAAAGTGAAGTTCAAATCTTTCGAATTTTGTGAGTTTCATTCCAGCACAGTTCTCGGCATTAAAAAAATAAATAATTACAAAGATATTTTGTCTCACGCTCGCAGCAAAATCGAATCTGTCTTTAAACAGCAAAACCTGCTTGTTTGAGGTCCTGTGGTGAAATAGTAGATATACAACTAGTGAAAAAATGAGGGAATTTAATTCTAAGGACTAAGGTCCGTATTACAGAACGTCACTCAATTCTCAAGCATTACTTAAAACTAGTTTTAACCAATCAAATGGCTTGAATCTAGTTTTAAGTAGTGCTTGAGTATTGAGTGACGTTCTATAATACGGGCCTAAGTTGTATCCCGAGAGCAGCGAAGAATTCTACAGTAGGATTCCGAGCTGTGTACTCTACTTTTTGCCATTGACTGCGAGAAAATAAATAGTAGTATAGTTATAGTATTTATATTTATCACATTTTATTATGCAACAAATTATGTAATATAATTGCTGCTTTAGAACTAAATGATTCCGGAGTCAGTGTCTCATTTCGTCACTGGAAGAACTCATTTTGATAAAATTATGTGAATAGATTTTCCAATGACATAACACAACCACGTTAACAGATAGAAAATAACCTAACTAAAATTTGCCAGTAGGTACTTTCAGCACGTCTTTTTTACATAATTAGTATAATCGTGCTCGTACCAAATTCAAAATGTTTTTATTCACTCAGTGACTCAAAGAGAGTTTTATTCACTAATAGCGATTAATCAAATGCCCTTTTTCGAGTGGCAATGGTAAAAATAATTTTAATTAGTGTTATCGAAGAGGATGGAAGGAAACTTCAAATTCAAGTGAATTTAACAAGTAGGTACTTATGGCAAGAATGAAGAAAGTGATTATTATAAATAATACTGTACGATTGGTATTTGTTAAGGCTGCTGCAGACAGGCGCGACGCGAGTCTGATGGAACAATTCATATGAAAACTTCACGGAAATTGCTCTACCGGTGCAGGTGCCACGCGCGCGCCTGTCTGCACGAGCCTCTACCGATATTTTCCGCGATAAAACTAAATCAATTATTTACGGGTCGTGATAATCGTTTCAACAAGTAGTTTGGTAGATAGGTAAGTGCAGTACCCCCCACTGTATAAATAATATTGTTCTTATTTCTATCTCCTTTCCTAGTGACATTGACAGTTTGAACAATGTTTCCAAAATGTTCTACAAGAATATCTAAAAGAAATATTTATCAAATAATATCAGGCGTGTGTTTCCTCGATTATCTGCTGTTTTCGTTGTCAGTCAGAACGCGGGAGCGCGCGCGATTGGACGCTCGGTCAGTCGATACGTCACGTCAGCGACAAGCGTGTTTTCTTAGTTTTTCTACGTTCCGTAAACGTTCACATAAAAAAGTGTTATAATTTTAAAAACAAATAAAACTGTATTTTTATACGACTTTAAATAACAGACTTTAATCTGTGACAGTAAGTGAGTGCACTTTCATATGTTTTTGTTTTGATAGTGAACACATTGAATGCTGTTTTATGTTGGTACTTACATTAATGTTTTAAATTAATGTTTATTCAACATGCTTGACCGTGAAAAAGGTTTTCAATAGCAACGCTTGTTTAATTTTATTGAACTACATGCATTAAAATGTAAGCACGTGCGCCAAGTGTTATTTTTGGCACGCATCTGACATGCAGTTTTTGAAAAACAAAGACGGTTAGCCGGAAGACTTGCAGTATGTTTAATGTGTTTTGTCACGCCGGAAGTTTTAAATGATAAACAATGCAGAGTCAGTACACGATCTGCGGTCTCATTAAATACTTCGATATTTACTTATTTCTTTGTTGTAACTTATAACAACGTTAATAATTTTGCTTATCGTTTGTTTTACTCTGTTTTACGCAGTAAGCTGTGGTAAATAAATATTTAATTTAAGTAGCTATACAAAAATATTCGTAAACATGCATTGTGCACCAAATCCATCTTATTTACTTAATTGGTATCAGTTCCTTTGTTTAAAGTTTGTTTGTTTAGACTACTTAAGGCGCAGATATTTGATTTTAGTGACTTTTAAATCTGTTATTACGCCTTCTTATAATGCAAGTAAGTAATTTAAAAGAGTGTCCGTGGAGTTTCTTGCCCGTTCTTCTCCATTCTCCAACCTACCTACTACGCTTTGGAATGGCCAACTAGCTTCATCTTTCTTACTGACCGACCGACACCTTGACAATTCAAAAGTGCCTGTAATTGGTTAATTTGAAATAAATGCTTTGAGTTTGAATGCAAAAAATATATGTTAAACTAGAATGCATACACATCAATTCTATATGTGAATATTTATAAAATAAATTCAGTAAGTTAGTCTACCCAAAGCATAAAAAACGATATTACTTTCAAACTAATAAGATATTTTCAAGTTTTTTTTTTTTTGTATGAACAGACTATTTTATTTATTTAAATATTCATATTTTCGTTACTACAAATTAATATTCCCTTTGTAAAAGAACGGCAGCTTGGCGTAAGCGCGACGCGCATTTGTATAGCCGAGGTCAACGACGTTTACCCGAACCTTAACTGCCTCGTTACATACTAATGGCACACAATAAGGCCATTGATGTTATTACGTGTTTCGTAGTACTACGCTTGACACACTTCCTCGCTCCTCCATTTCATGAACATTCATTGCTAATTGGTTATTTGGGGGCCAAAAGTTACAGTATGGAATCTCTGATACCAGACGCCTATGTTTCAATTCGCTTTATGTTCATCAAGATTTATGGTGTCCCTACCACAGGACGTGAAGACTGTTATTTTGTATTGCTATAATAATAATAAAAATGTTGGTAAGTTGGTTGGTTTTATCCATAGAAGTAGGTTTACAGTGTGTTTGAAAATAATTAATTATTGTTTCATGGCTGGTTCTACCTTGAACTTGTACAAATGCAAACTTTTCTAATAACCTACTTTGAGCTCCAACATTTTCTCGTACCTACCAAGAACGTCGGGATATTGTAAGAGTTGCATGTAGGTAACAATAGTGTCCATTGTATAAATGCATGTATCATTATCATATAGGCATTTATCTTTTGCTCTGATCCTTAATTACTTTAAGCGATTTTGGACCTTACTCCTAAGACAATACGACGAGCACACAAACCCCCACCACTGCGCCGAGAGCTCACGTTAAATGCCGGCATTTATATTATATGTATACTTCATTCATTTTTGACTGAAGGCTCCTACATACTGGCGCGACTTGTCGCGCGACGCGACGCGACACAAAGACACCGCGTATAGCGCTACAAGCGGTGCCTTTGTGTCGCGACGCGTCGCGCGACAAGTCGCGCCAGTATGTAGGAGCCTTAATAATCTCACATAACAAGATAAACCATTGTAATCTGCATCCCGTACAAAAACAACGTAGGTACTTAGTGATATTCCGACTTTATCGGTAAAAGAATAAACGGCTTTGCCAGGGATCAAAAATGTTGGAAAATAACAAATATCCGGTTGATTCCAACGTAAGCTTCTGTGATATTTCAGTACTAATAATTATTCTAACCTTTTGTTAATTAATTTGGGGTCAGCGATAAATCATACTCGATACTGAATATCATTATATTGGCCTCAAATTCGTTGATGACAAGAAAAATATTAGATAAAGATGTTTTGGCAAATATAACCCACTTTGTTATGTGTATAAATAAAATTCGGCACAAGAATAAGATACCTATCTACTTGAAGGCACACGCAATTTGTACAATGCTAACCTAAACTCAATCAATCTGCCTAGCCTTTTCCCAACTACGTTGGGGTCGGCTTCCAGTTTAAAATCAAAATCAATCAAAATCAAAAGTCATTTATTCAAACTAGGCTGAAAATCAGCACTTTTCGAACGTCAAAGTTACATAAGACAGTCCCCCAAAAATGCCCGCCCTTCACCCACAATTGCCCGCGCTTTTAACCGAATGCAGCTGAATACTAGTATTGTAAATGGAGCGCCTTCCCATCTGACCTCCGCAACTCAGTTACTGGGTAACACGATACCCCTTGGCTTACCAAGGGTTATCGTGTTACCCAGTAACTGAATCACATACGTATTTATTATTCATGTAAATAAAAATTAAAGCAGAGATTAGGGTCACAACAACATGTCTACATATGTACTTAGTTGTTCCAATGACACTTTAAAGTTTCACATACGGTTTGTTAACTTTAGGGTCGAACTGCTGTGCTTTGAATAACCTTTCTTATCTTAGAAGTAGTTAAACCTAACCTAACATAGATAACCTAAAATCGAGAAAAATAGTTTGCGAACTAATTCAAAATAGATACCGGAATAACACTGGCATACTATACTGCACCAAAGCAATCTGCACCAACATTAAAAGTAAACATAAATAGATCAGGGAAAATAATGAAAGGGACAGTGACCACCAGCAGGCTTAGCATGCATGACGCTAGCTATTTCTTTTTTCTACTGTAGAATAGAATCCGCTTGTCTACATTTCTCGGTAGAAAACTGTCAACTGTCTACACGGAAACGTCATTTTTGTCTATTCTTCCGTCGACAAAACGCTTTTCTACGGTTCTCGTGCTAAGGCTGCTTTGCGTGACCAATTAATTATGTTAGGGCCTCTAGCCCTTTTTTTCCGGGGTAATTATCAAATAACTTCTCCCGCTCTGGGCGGAGCAGGAGGGTGTGTCAGACTCTTACTGACTAAAACTCACCCGTGTTCCTTCCGTTGCCTGTGTGTTGCCAGAGGCCACGGTATCTTTTTCGGACTTTCCTGCGACCAGGCGAATACATTTTCATTTTTAATATTTTCGCCATGATCATTCACTGCTATGATCGATGTGACAGACCCTAATTCTGAACCAGTAACTGTTGTTCTGGAAAAATCTGCTCCAGACAATCCCTTACACAATAACTTACAATATCGATGTTTACTTACCCGTATCAGAGTTTAGAATACGTAACTATCGATAAATAATAATAGTGATGTAATAACGTTCGGTTTGGGGTGTAGCAGGGAACGTAACCGACCTTTTATCATTCGGTGATAAGGGACCACCGCGGCACTCTATCGTCATGTGCGTCATCTTCACTTGGTCTTACACCATATCGCAACTTTCAGTCAATAATAAACTTGTCAATTCCGAATACACTTGATTCCTTGAAGCATATTAGAATAATTTATTCATGATTTATCGAATACGTTGCTCGCGTGGGGTACTTATTTTCTATATTCGGAAAACCCGTCTAACAAGACGGGTTTTCCAAACGATTTTTTTTTAACTAGCGTAAATTAATTTCTTAATGCGCTATAGACCCCTACAGTATGAATAATATGAATATACCTACTCTCGTCTCTCAGTCAGTCACGCAAATATTTAAAGATTCTTATAGAAACATGAAGATTGAAACACGCCAAGAATACCAATTTCAAAAATCAAAACATGCAAAGTGCTATATGAAATTCAGCGGTGTTCATGTTCTAAGTAATAACACATCTAATAATGGTAGTCGTAACAGATTCCTTAGTAGAGGCGATTCTAACTCGTGTTAGTAGAAGGAAACCTTTGAGGTGTGGATAATAAAGGCTCCCACTGACAGGCGCATCGCGGCACTAGCAGCACAATTTATATGAAATCTTCAAGGCTCGTGCCGACTGAGGCGATATCGCAGGCGCGACAGGCAGCGATATGCCTGTGCTATCGCGCTAGCCTGCACGAGCCTTCATGGAAAGTGTCGCGCTGCCTGTCGCGCTCGCGATATCGCGCCAGTCTGCATGAGCCTTAATTCCATATCACCACATATTACGCGTTAAATGTGTAGCACCATCGACCCTTGACGCGTAATGAATTATTGTTATGAGCTTACTTCTGAGAAACTGTTTATTAACTTATTATACCTAAGTAATAACAGGTTGTTAAACTTGCATAATTTATTAACACATTTACTATTGATTGATTATTATTAAAGACTGCCTCGTTAGCGCTACTGCTAAGCATGAGGGCCTAGTTTCGATTCCCAGGTCGGGCAAAGTGTTACTGGGTTTTTCTTTCAGAAAGTTCTAAGTAGCAGCCCGGACTCTGGATTCGTGCCCGGTTGATGGCAATAAGCTCGCCCTCATGGGACTGAAGCATAACTGGCGAAATGTGCGTGTACTATATAGGTACACCTCTGCCCAATCCTTCAGGATATACCGGCGTGATGTTATGTTATTTCTGTAATTAAATGCTAGCTTTGTTAATACTTGTTATGTTAATGCACCTAATTGGGTCGTTATTAATAGGATGCGAATTAACCAGTAGATATCAATACTTTAACTAATATTTAAACCATTCGCAACGATAAAAGGCAGGCAAACGTTTAATTAATATGGTAGGGTCCAACAAAATATACCAAATAACTGGCTAACCATGCAGGAAACCGTGCCGTGAGAACAACCAGGGGGGCAACCACGGCCTCTTACAGAAGTATTATTTTTATATTACATCAATGTGAGAATGAGATGAAGCTATACATAGGGTATAGCTCCATCTCTTTCCCACTGTGAAGCAATATTAAAATAATACTGCTTTAAGAGGCCGTGGTTGCCCCCCTGAACTTCAGACAGAATCTGAAATCGCCAACGCGCAGTGAGCAAGCACACTTAGCGACCAATGCAAAATGCAAAAGATCTTCCGGATCTATAGTAACAATGGGAGTCCCACAGGGCTCAATTCTTGGTCCTTTCTTGTTTCTTATTTATATTAATGATTTGCCATACCTCATAAAGGATAATCATGATATAGTGTTGTTTGCGGATGACACTTCACTTTTGTTTAAACTTAAACGTCAGCAGCTGGTTACTGACGATGTCAATAGTGCGATCTCAAAAGTAGTTCACTGGTTCAATGTTAATAATTTACTTCTTAATGAAAAAAAAACCAAATGCATTAAGTTTACGCTACCTCACGTTAAGCAGGTGAAAACTAACGTATTGATAAAGGGCAAAGAATTGAACCCTGAAGATAGCACAGTATTCTTGGGCTTAACTTTGGATGCTAAGCTTCAGTGGGGTCCACATATAGATAAATTGTCGAAAAAGCTAAGCTCCGCAGCATACGCTGTTAGAAAAATTCGTAATTTAACTGATATAGAGACAGCCCGTTTAGTGTACTTTAGCTATTTTCATAGTGTAATGTCGTACGGTATTCTGTTGTGGGGAAATGCCGCTGACATTCAGACTATCTTCGTTTTGCAGAAAAGAGCTGTTCGGTCAATTTATAGATTAAGTCCGAGACACTCTCTCAGAGAGAAATTTAAGGAGATTAATGTAATGACTGTGCCCTCCCAGTATATTTTTGAAAATCTTTTATATGCCCATAAAAATATAAAATTGTTTAAAAAATACAGTGATATCCATAATATAAATACTAGGAACAAACACAAATTTGTTGTACCTACAACAAGGCTCAAGAAAATAGGTGGCTCATTCAGATGTCAATGTATACGTTTTTATAATAAACTTCCAAGCCACGTTCAAGATCTAAGCCTTAATAAATTCAAATCATTTATTAAAAGTAAGTTGTGCCAGAAAGCCTTTTATACTATTAAAGATTATATTGAGGACAAAAAGGCTTGGGATTAAGCTGCTCCAATTATTGCATACTGAAACTTTTATTTTATTTATATACCATTTTGACATATTTACTTTGTGGAGTTCAATATACTGTTTGGAACTTAATATTTACTTGTAAAGTATTATATTGTTTTCAATTATTGTGAATGTGAAGCCTATGTGGGTCATTATTGTTTTTTTTTTTTTTTTCTCATTTAGTATTAATCATGGTCTGGCAGTTTGAGTAATTTATGCGGCCTACCCAAATGTTCTTTCTTTGGTATTGTTCGTCGAATCGTTGAGCTCCTTAAGTTCTGAGTTGAGCAGCACGATTACTGACAAATGCGTGCACTGACTGGACAGGTCCACTCAATCTGTGTGGTTCTTTCCTCAAAAGGACTATTTCGGACACCAATCTACATGGCCTTCACATGATCTGACCAAGATTATGTCTGGACTTTAAAAGAGACTGTGACCTCTGAGTTTGTTTCGGCCTTTCTTCTCAGAGTAGTCAGATAGGAAACGCCGACCTCATCTAGCTTTATTTAAAAAATATGATTGACGTGTAAAAGTGTTTGTACAAACCTACTTACAAAAAAAAAAAAAAAAATGCTCGATCCTGTTCTATAAGAAAAGAGGCCTTTGACCTACACTGGGAGAGTTACTGGCTGATATTATTTATTTATAACCATTTTATGTATCAGAGCAGTAGTGGCCCAGTGGTAACGGCCTCGACTTACTCAAACTCAAAGCATTTATTTCAAATAAACCAATTACATGCACTTTTGAATTGTCAAGGAGTCGGTCGGTCAGTCAGAAAGATGAAGCTAGTTGTCCGTTCCAAAGCGTAGTAGGTACCTATGGAGAAGAACGGGAAAGAAACTCCACGGACACTCTTTTGAATCAACGTATTATGATTACAAAATATTGATTATATCATTCATTTTGAAATTATACATGTGAGAACGATGCAAAACGTAAAAGCCTCCGTAATAAAAAGATTAACAAAAAAAAAAGCAATTTTAAAATGAAAATAAGCCGTGGCAGCTAAGAGATGACCAGTCTCTACGAGTTGTAAGTCGTGGGTTCGAACCCAGGCAGGAACTTTACTTAGTGTAAATAATTTCATCACCACTGCTCTCAATATGGTGAAGGAAAACATCGTAAGGAAACGGCATATGTCCTAGAATCAAACATTCTAAGTCATGTGACATCTACCGCATCGCACTGGGCCAGCGTAGTAGATTTACAGCCCACACCCTCTGGAAGAGAGGAGGCCTGTGTCCCAGCAGTGGGAACATTATAGGCTGCTACTGAGACATTATAGGCTGACATTCTATAAAAGAAATATAGACTCTTAGAGTCAACTCCAACGGACTCTTAATGTAGAGTTGAATCAAAATGTCACTGACAGATTTATCGATAATACGTTATCGATCGTATGCAGACGACGTTTTTTTTATGAATAAAGGGTTTGCCTACTATCTAGACAGTCGTATATCTGTCTATCAAAAGTAACACATTGATAGATGTATTTATTTTATTGCCCATCGTCCACGACAGAGTACTCAAAAGTAACGTGTTTCTAACTCAATCACCAATGAGTAGCCAGAATGTCACAGCAGTAGTATTTCATTGGTGGTCCGTACGCGAAGCCAACGTGTTACTAACTAGTTAGGGATTGGTTGCATCGTATAAGACGTGCTCACAACTATGCCTACTCTCTAAGTCCGTCAACGAAATACGGGCCCGTCCGAAAGTAGTTCGAAACTTTGGAGTGAACCCTACATTCAATTTATTAACTTTTTTGAAGGGGCAATAATACGTCAAATCGTTGTGTCATTCATTCTTAGGTCGAGCCCCAAACTAATATTATGTCCGTAGAGGGGCTTGTGGCTAAATAATAACAGCCGCACGGGTCAATCGATCAGGTTAAGCTACGCTTGCCGCGGTTGGTCCACCAGTCTTACCAAGGGGTATCGTGTTACCCAGTAACTGTGTGGGTTGTGGAGGTCAGATAGGCAGTCGCTCCATCTAAAATACTGCTATTCAGCTGTATCCGGTAAGACTGGAAGCCGACCCTAACATAGTTGGGAAAAGGCTAGGCAGATGATGATGAGGTGATACGGAGTAGGAATAAACCCCTACCCATGTATGATACGAGTACGCAATCATTAAACGGCAACGGTAGTATAAGTGCCGGGGTCGCGGGAAGGTACAAAAGGGTTAAGGAGGCCCCTGGCAACACAGGCAATGGATGGAATAAGGGTTTTTTTTTTTTTGAGGGTGGGAAATCGTCAAATAACTTCTCCCGCTCTGGGCGGATCGAGAGGGTGTGTCAGACTCTTACTGACTAAAACCCACCCGTATTCCTTCCTGTTGCCTGTGTTGCGGGGGACTCGGTGACCCATAAGTACCTTCCCGCGACCCCGGCAGGATGGAATACGGGTGGGTTTTAGTCCGTAAGAGTCTGACTCACAAGTTATTTAAAGATTTCCCAACCAAAAAAAAACGGTAGTATAAGTGAAGCTGTTTCTTAATATTAAGATTAAATATGATAAATAATATATAATGAATGTACCCTCAGAAGCAAAATCCATTCTATTATAATTTAATCCAACATTTGGTAGAATTTCACTTTAGTTACCACCAAAATATGATGATTATCCAGAATTGCTATTTCATGAAAAGCCATATCTTTTTCATATTAATACTTACCTAGTCCTGCAATATTTGTTTTCTACAAAAATAGGCTATCTCATGGAGAGGCCGATGTGATGGGTGACGTCAAAGGTTTCATAGAATTATTATCATAATGTGAGCAGGAACTTTTTTCTAGATAGTGGGGAAGGCCGTTGCGCCGCAGAGAGCCAAATCAAATACATTATCTCAGTTAAGGAAGAAAGTAAATGATTATTATCCATAGAAGGTGTCATCACATTGGCGTAGATCTCCTCATAATAAAAGAACACTGCACGACTGTACGATACAATGCTTAAAGCCTTAAAATGATCATTTTCTACCAATGTGACCAAACACAATGGCCAAAACCCTTTATTGCATCATCATGTATCATTTAAATTCCGGTGGGTAGTAACATCATGATAGTATTTAGTACCTACTAAAAAACTTTTTTTTACAAAAAACTCTAGGTACCTACAACGTGCAAAATAACTTTAATTTCGGAAGTAGGTGGCAAAAAACGAAAATACTAAACCAAAGACACCTACTTCCGAAATTAAAGGTCATATTCTCTTTGTAGTGATTTTTTTTTTCACTTTTTGGTTGCGGTACCTACCCCACACAAATTCGTATTACACTACTTGGTATGTAAATATCAGTGACAGGAAGTTATCCTAACATCATCAACATACACTAAGTGGAAAAATAAGTATTATTGAAGCTAACTCAAAAACTACCCAAGCAAAGTTAATCAAATTTATATGGGACGATTACGCAAGCTTCATCGACCAAATGAAAAAGAATCTCGTAAATCGTGTGCCGATTTACGTGATTCTTATAACTAATAAATTATTTTTATAAAGTTTAATTCTTATAATAAACATAATCACAAAGAAATCGATGAACATACATAAAAAATAAATACAGACGATCTCTATTTTGAAGTTATAATCTCCTCCTTTTTTGAAGTCGGTTAAAAATAATCATATGATTTAAACATGCCTTGTCAACACCTAATCCCTATTGACCCTGAACATATCAAATTAATCAAACGTGAAGCTAACAGTGAAGTACATGACAGAACAGTAAATCAACCCGAAATCATATCGGATATATCTTATCAACAAATCACATCATCGACAAGATGCGATATCATCGATCGAATGAATATAGATGCGTTATAGATATGTACAAATATTTGTGAAGTCAATACTTGACAAATATGAAGAAAGTTAGTAAATTTCTCAATAGAAATTTACTAACTTTCTTCATATCCCTGCCTACTACACGTCGTTATTCTTTTTATTGACTTCAATAACAATTTCAAAGTTGGTACACGCCAAATTTCATGCTTGTCGCCCTTTAGTCGTGTCTACTTTATAAACTAGAGCTTCATTTATTATTGAACTAAAACAAATTGGTACAGGTTGGTTCCTATCCCTCAATTTATGTACCATGATAGAAATGGGCTCTGTTAATTCCACGCGTAATCGCCCGCAAATAAAACAAGATTAAGATATTAAATCAATAAGCGAATTTAATTACTGAAATCAAATATTTTCGGGCTTTATCTAAACAATGTAATATTGCTTTATCGTTTCATGTTAATTTCGTTATATTTTTAGAGATATCTTATGTAATATCAATGTAAACTTTTATCTTGTACAAATCAAGTTGATTAGATATAAATGCATCGTTTGTGTAAGAAAATGTTGTAGCTCGGGCCTATCTCTGACCAAGTATGCGCTTGTGGTGTTAGCATACCGAACTACGCGCAGAAGATTTATTATTCACTAGCTGCGCCCCGCGGTTTCAACCGGGTAAGTCTCGATCCCGTGGGAATATCGGGATAAAAAGTTTTGCGATTTCTGACTTTTCCAGTACTCAAACCACAGGTGGTCCAATAGAGGGTTTTAACCCTTATAAGAAACAGGATCGACGGGCATCAAATTTTTGTTGTGAAACCTGTTCATTTTCTTGTGAGTAAGATTTTGAAGAAAAAATACTTGTACATAATAATAATGCAAATCAAAATGTCTCAAAAAGTTAAGGAAGGTCTCCTATGACCGTTTTCTTGTAGCGACAATGGTTAAGGTCCTTACTGCCCCATCTCAAAAACCCACCCAGTATATAGTTAGGATCTCCGATCAATAGTAGGTTAGGATAGTTAGAAATTTACCTATATCATATTTTTTCACGAAAGTATTGACAGAGATTTAACACTCACATTTAACTGATAACAATTTTGTTTACCGTGTCCTATCGTTGACTGACTTCAAGAAAATCCCGACATAATTGCTAAAGATTTCCTAAAAGAAATTTCAAATAAAGCTTTGCATAGCTGGAAATCGCACCCATCACATAAGTGGGTCTGAGTATCCAAGCATAGTCAGCATCATCGAAAGATTAGATGGAAGGGGATGAGATGAAAGAATTTTAAAAAATTGAAAGCAAACCATTGTTATAAGTTTCATGTTCCAAGCCATTACGGCTCACAATTCCACTCGCTTGAAGACCTGAGATTGATTTACTGGGCAAGGATAAGGTGATGAGGTGGTAACCATAAATCGATTATGACTAAAAACAGTTTTTCCAAAGAAGATTTTCATAATACCCCAAATTTTCTGGAAACTATCCGCGTGAGACGAAGCATGAAATACATCATTTATATTGCCTATCTGTTCCAAGAACTGAAATATTTGACTGTTCTTGAGACGAACAGTGATAAGTAGTTCTCTTCCAAAGTAAACCTCTCTGGTGCCAGACGTACCCTTTCGATCATGAACTTTGGAGGAATGACGTCACTAAAGGCTCGTGCTGACAGGCGCAACTCGACACCCGTAGAACAATTTCCGTGAAGTTATCATAGAAATTGTTCCACCAGAGTCGCGTCGCGCCGTCGCAGTGCGCCTGTCTGCACGACCCTTAACTTATAATGGATTCTACCAGAATATCAGATTCCATATACTTGTCATCATAAAATACCCGTTATTTACGCTTACTGGGAAAAAGATATCACCAAAATCTGACTTAAACAAGTTCTGTAAGTTTATGGTTGAGTCATTGCAAAAAATCGTACTTAATTTTATGGTCCTTTTTACAAGGGTATCTGTGCAATGTAAAAAAGGTGATCTGCATGGAATTATTAAAGCTCTCTGATGAAATTTTTATTTAAGGATCCTTGCTTCATTACTCCTTCGTATTTTTATATCTGCTGTTTTTATGCGATTTTTTACCTTTCCACCATAAACTCTATATTGTTTTTTAGTTAATTTACTTTCTATTTTGTTCCAGATAAAAAATTGGCAAATAAAAGAAGATGTTTTGCGTATCCTGGAACACATCGATATTTGACACAGAAGTCTTAAACCGCAGATAATTTTAAAAACCATGGTCTATGACCACACGTAGGGTTTAATACTTACAATTATTTCTATCATCTCTTCCTCAATTGCTTCCCCTGATCTTTTAAATAGAAATATTT
The DNA here is from genome assembly GCA_905333075.3 of Atethmia centrago. Taxonomy (NCBI): domain Eukaryota; kingdom Metazoa; phylum Arthropoda; class Insecta; order Lepidoptera; family Noctuidae; genus Atethmia; species Atethmia centrago. The sequence continues at coordinate 9,565,142 of HG995375.1, forward strand.
TATTTAGGAAATATATTTATATTGAGTAGAACCTATATCTCAATCAAATAATAATAAAAGCACATAATAAATCAGTAACATATCTTAGCGACAATATACTAAAATAACGTACAACATATTTTTAATATTAAAGCAGATTTTAACAAGAGAAGTTATATTTAGGGAATTTTTAGAATTCATATCAAGTAAAGCCTTAGTGCCAGCAAACAGCAAACTAGCGTTACACCGTGCCAAAGAGAATTATAAAGCTTGGTATAGAAGATGTCTCACGGCGTAGTGCAGAAGAGCGAGAAGAACGGAAATGGTCCGCAGGCGCAGGAGTCGTCTCGGGACAGCACGGACAGCCCGCCCCCGCCGCCTGATGGGGGCTGGGGGTGGATGGTTGTCTTCGCCTCCTTCATGATCCACATTGTCAGTGAGTATTTGCTTGCCTTCTATTACAATAAGTACAGTACCCGTCTGTTGATATGAGTTTTTGAAAAATGTTCTGCTGTGTTATAGCCAGAGATCGGATATTCGGATGCATATTTACCTAAAGTTAAATTTTAGCTGGGAAAGTATGGAAGCGGCTTCTTAAAATATTTATATTTGTAAAAAAAAAATCACGGGATGCCAGGAACACCGGGAATGCATAGCTAGTCGGGTGTATAATAAAGAAGCGACTTCTAAAATATGTATATGTAGGTTGTAAGAGGAGGGGTGGTGTGTGTTAGTTAAAACAAAAAAAAAAACACCCGAACGCATGGCAAGCACAGCGACGAATGCAATGATTGTAATTAAATAAACTAAGAGAACTATTTGTCGGGGTAGCTATTTCGCATAAGCAGGTATAATTTGCCGTCCCACTCACAAACTTGCAAAATGCCTATCGTCGTTTTCTATTAATATAATGGTGCTAACATATACTGTTTTTTTCGCTAAGTATGTGGAGAGGAAAGGAATTTAACAGAATTTCACTAAGCACAATAATTTTTAACTATTTGTTTCAATAGGTAGCCATATCAATTATTCTAAATATATGTATGTAGTCCGTTATCTTATATTAACGTTATTTGCTATGGCAGTTTGGTATTTACCTACCTACTTTACAATATTAGGTAGGTAGATATGCATCCGCTTACATAGTCAGAAAAAACACAAAATTTGTCGATTCCGGAATCGCGGGTTTTTTTTTTTTTACTATAGTGCATTCCATATAAGCCAACATTTGAAAGTAAGTTATATGTAGTACTGATTATAATACTAATCTGATTCAATAATCAGAAACCTTGTTGATATTTTTTCGATAAAAAAGCGCATTCCACATTCGCCAACATCTCAACTTTAGGTGATTATGCATCCGAATATCCGATCTCTAGTTATAGCGCGTCATAATGTCACCTACACCTACCTATATGGCACGCAGTTTCAGTGTAAAGCTCCATGTGCATATTGACGGTCTAGCCAAATTGAGGGCGCCGGAGGCCTGAAAAGATTGTCAATTATCTTACGATGAAGATGCGCTATGTACTTTTGCGTGTTTCGATTTACCTCGGCGCGTTAATAAACAACCTGATGAACTCATATTCACATTAACACTGATTCAGTATGTAGAGAAAGCTCTGTCTTATTTATCAAAGGATTCTTGTCTTTTGTTAAACATAGGACAGATGCTTAACAGAGCTCTCTGTGGCATAAACTAGATAGATCATGGTCAATCAGTCTATTGCATTTTCATCTCATCAATCTTTAGTTCTTTGTATGAATGCACACATTAAAGCACTTTCGTATGTTTATTTTGAGTGTCCTGCGTTCCTGAAAGTCGTATTTTCTTCAAATCGATATCAGTCGTGAATATTTTTTTCAATTATCGTTATGTGTTTTTCAAACTTTTTACATGGAATCTTTTAATTAAAATCTTGTTGGGGTGTTTCAGCGTTTGTCTTTACTAAAAAAGCTTTGTTTTATGTAACCTTTTACGTTAGTAAAACATTAGTAAAGGCGAGGCAGAGCCGCATTATGTTTCCGCTAGTAACAGTGACGGGGCAATGGGCGTTTATTATCATTTAAGACAGGAAGGAAGGCGAGGTTTCCTTTTGTGCTATTACCGCTATTATAAAACCATTAACTGTAAAACGATTTAATCTTCCTGAAGGTCGTGATTTCTAAGCCTTACCAAAATATTTTCTTACACAATGACATTTGACGCTTTAAGTAAAACTCTTATAAATATATAGCTTCAGTCGCTTGTTGGGTATCTTCTTTTTCTTCGTCTCTTCTCTTGTCAGCCCGGTCGTGGTCTTCATGTAAGTAGTTTATTGTCTTGTTCTTGTCAGGGGCTGATGTGTTTCGCCTCACTATTTGTCGCCATCTACTCCGACGTTTTGTGTTTTTAGTGCACTCATGCAAGGTATCGCCCACTGCGGTTTTAATTTGGTCAGTCCATCTCAGTAGTGAGCGTCCGCATGGGCTAGTGCCTTTCACTCTACCCTGCATGACAAGGCGCTCTATACTATAGAGTCACCCTCACGCCTCGAGACGGTCCCAAAGTATTTGAGGTTGCGCGTATGGAGCACAATAGGCAGACGCTTTCTGATGTCGAGTTCTTTGCGTATAGAGGTGTTGGTGCGAAACTCGATCCACGATACCGCAAGCGTTCTTCTCTAGCACTACATTTCCAGAACGACTATCTTATTCTCGATGTCACGCAGCGTCCACGTCTCACCAACGTATAGGGAAAACCAGTGCTTGAAAAAGCCGGATCTTAGTGGCTTTTGTAATATACCTGTTCCTCCAGACTTTTGGGTACAAACGGGTATTATAGTTACGTATATATAGTTAGTGCTAGTATAGTAGGTACTTCATTTTCCTGTGTTTAGTACAAAATGTGTCGTTAGTCTAGTGTTCGCAAGCGTTACTGTTAAGCACGTGATCCAGGATTCGATGTAAAAAAAATTAGCACTTTAAGCGTTAAAGTGCTAATTGTTGTTAGAGTCAAGTGTCCCTCCGCCCCCGTACCAGCTAAATGGTTGTTTATGGAGATGTGAAAAAATTCATGGCAGTAGTATATTTATTGAAATTAAAAGGAAAACTATCACAGCTAAGTAGCCTTTACAAATTAACGAGTAATAGTCGACCAACTTAAATTTGTAGTTGGAGAATTGATTGTGGCATATATCGATGTATGGGAGAACATGTTTGTCAACTACAATGTTAAGTTTTGTTTTGGGATAAATTCATACCAACTTCTCAACTACGGAACCCTTCATTGTGCGTGGTCCGACACGCACTTGGCCGGTTTTTTGTTTTATAATGTTTAGATATCGATACCCATCATGTCTGCGGAGTTTAATAGCTATTTTAATTCAACAAATTGATAGCCAAAACATATGTTACTGTTGGGACTTATATCAAAATCTATTCTTCTGGAACTATTATTTTAGATATGTAGGTAATACATACATGGGTAATTATTTCTTCAAATAGGTTCACACGGCCACATATCAAGCTATAAATTTCCAGTATAAGCTGACCTCTCGTTCTACGGAAATCCTATACAATACGAGATCAGCTTAAACTGGAAAAGGTATAGCTTGATATGTAGCCGTGTGTACGTGTACCTATCACAAACTGAATTCATGTCCAGTTAGTTCATTAAAAAACAATGGAACTTTTTCTGAATAAAAAATCGTAATGTATTATTGACATAAAAATATACCTATTATATAATGACGTGCGAACAAGGCGTATTTGCAACAAAAAGTAAACTTTTATAAATTAATCGTATGTAAGTACCTGACTGTTTAATTTCGCTCTGTCTACTTATCAATATCTAGTGTTGATTAAACATTATGATGACAGCTTCTGTGATTATACAGCAAACATTAAATTTATGGCTGCGATATAATTTGATGCGCGTGATTACATGGAGCCAGCTGTTATCTACAATTACAATAAAAATATACTTAAAAATAGAATCTCGAGTACTTGAGTACTTAAACTACGTTTACGTAGGAACTTTTTAGGGCGACAAATTAGTATTAAATCGCTCCTAGTCAAATTAAAATGTTCAAAACGGACGCCATATTATGTGAAATAAACATTAGGTAAAGCTACGCCCACACGAGATCACAAGAGTCACGGATCAGATCCCTTTGTCACGTCCTTTATTCTCGACCCAGGATTTATATATCTGCGTGACGTGTCAGCGCTCATATTTATAGTCCCGACACTTACTTCACAGTTCATCCCTTCGCAAATATAGGTACATAATCAGACCGTGGCGATGAATGTGACTCATTCATTAACTCTAGTGCTCTTAAAATTCCAATGTTCTAGTCGCCCGCAAAGGAGATGTGTAAAATGGTTGTGTCGAGTTTTCGATTCGTTACATACGGTCTCTTGAATTCACCGCTTTTAGAGGCGTTAATTTTATCTTAATTATTTTTCTGTTTAAATTCGGTAGCAACCTTCTTAAATCTTACATTTTCAAAGTGACCTTAGCGGGAGATAGCTGTATGCATCTAGAATATATTGTAAGATTTCTTCGTCGCCCAGAACACGTTGGGGGCAAATGTAGAAATAATCCAAAGAGATATTTCATTTTGCGGCAGATTTAGAATATGGCACAATGCAATGTAGCGCATAGACGAATAATAATACGTTAACTATCTCGTGATTTTGGCCTTTATTTACTCGAAATTGGAGCAGCACACAAGTTAGCACATTTTCATGTGTGTACAGAAGCTAAATTTGAACATGTACTTATCAAGGGGTATTAATTTTGACGTGTTTGAGTTTGAGCAATAAATAGACGCTACTTGCTTAAGCTCTATTTATTTATGGCTCAGAGCGTGTAATTGTTGGTAGAACATCGTGTTTATTACAATAGATATTTCGTACATATTCTTCAGGTATCGGGCGACTCGGGGCGTGATAAATGCTTTTGTCGTGAATGAGTTTCGCGTGACAAGGAGAATAGAATTACTAGGGTCACACATTGACGTCACTTCCCGTCGGATGACAGATAATTTGAGTTATCTGACCTAAATGAAACCATTTGTTATCTAAGTAGATCTGGACATTTACGATCATTTCTGGACAAAGGCAGACACTGTTTAAACCATGTTTTAACACGCAATTCTTAGTACACGTTTAGTCTACTTACTAAGATTAACTGTGAGCCTCCATTAGTTTCAAAATACCTATAAATTGAACTAGTTTTTGTTTATCTTTCATTCATTTACTACCTACGGCTATTACATATGGCTGGATTTAGGGCAGTGCAACAGGGGTTCCAGCCTCGGGCCTCTGCAAGGAAGGGGGCTCCACAATTTGTTATTTTTATATAAGAAAAAAAAAATACATGCTTTGTGTCCATCAAAGAGAAAAAAATTCACATTCACAAGGTACCTTCGTTCATTTTGTATTTTTTTTCAAAATCTGTGAATACTAATTTTCTCAAAAATTTAAGGAGGAGTTTCTCAAAGGGTTAAGGGACAGTCTCCTAGACCGTTTTCTTGTAGGTACAACGGTTAATGTACCTATTATACTGCCCCGTTTCAAGAATCCACTCTGTTAATAAATAATTGAGAACTGTGAAAAAAAAGGTGTTTCATAATTTTTTCGGGGCCTCCACTTCTTGATTGCCCCTCCCTTTAAATCCGGCCCTGTATTCCGGACATGTTTTCCAACGCCTCATTTGTTTTACTACACACACAGAGATCGTCCGCTACATAACAACAACCTGTCGTAGGAATTACTGCTTAGTCACTGAAAACATGTTCAGTGGCGATGTAAATGGATTCATGGTATTTATCAATATAGTCCGAATATTAAATACGATGTTGATAACAAAGAGTGTACAGTCATAAAGTAGGCCGATTGCCTCCCAGATAATATCGTATCGTGGGTGTACGCCCACTAATCATAATTGCATGGATTATATATAAATAATATTACGTAGTCGATCATTGCAACGACTTAATACTGTTTTAGCATAGGCTTATTTTTATCACAGAATAAGTGCGATTATTTATAGGTACGTAGGTATTTCACGTGCCAAATCCACGCGTGATAAATAATCTCTGACTGAATTGAAAACAATATGAGTATAAAAATAATGAAAAACTAAGTCGCCATCTCCACAGACGTGACAATCGCGGCGATAGTCACGCTGTGCCTTCAAATTATTGACGATATCGCCGCCGCGCCGTGTGGAGATTGATCCATAGAGTTTCTATTGAATTTGATGGCACGACGAGACTGTCGTCGCGATTTTCTCGCCCGTGGAGAAGGCGCCTTAATCTTTTTACTTACAGAAAGTTTTAGTCGGCTAATTTGGTAACCAAACTAAAATTACGTTGGCATCATAGATTTAAATCCCTAGAATTGTCGTCACCGTCACAATAATAATGACGTTTCCTTGATACTCAAGTCAAGTCTCAGCGACATTGTGTGTCAGAGGTGTCAAAACGAAACAGAAACGCGACCATCTTTTGACGAGGTAGAGCAAATCAAACGATTTAAATCTTTGGTTGGCATAACAATGTCTGTTCTAACCACTGCACTGAAACACCGTGCGACTAGATTTAGACTTAAACGTCCGAGACGCGTTTGCAATGTGGGCCCCCTGCCATTTATACCATTTTATTTATTATCTAGAAAGTACTGCACGCACACACGAAAATAAAAAAAAACCGGCCAAGTGCGTGTCGGACCAGGCACAATGAAGGCAACTACGGAAGTTGGGATGAACTTATCTCAAAAACAAACCTAATATTGTAGTTAAAGAAAGAAAGAAAAGTATTTTATTTGGGACACGCACAATAAATACAAAAAGGAGCATTTAAAACTAACAAAATGTACATATTTGTTCGAATAAACAAAAACAACAAAGAAAATACCTATATAAAAACGACTTGTGCGACACCAAAAAGGCTTATATCTCAGCATAATGCTGCAATATTTAATAAATAAGTACAGCAGCGCTGGTATTCTGATAGGGCCCGCTGTGATGCCACGGACACATCTACGGACACATTTTTTAAAACACATATATTCTACGGACTAGTTGAAGACCAAGTTCTCCCATACATCTTCATCATTCACATATCCAAAAACAACCACTTAGCTGGCAGGCGGGCGGACACTTGACTCTAACAAAATTGAGTACTAAAGCTTAATATTACGCAAACGGATCCCTGAATCGATCAATGGTTTTCACAGACACGCAATATTTTTGAACGGCCTGTCCAACTTTACCCCCCATGGGATAGAAGAGAAAGAAAAAAAAAAATCCTTATTTTACGTGTAAGGGAGATACGAGTAGATACCCAAAAAAAAAATGTTTTACAAGATGCCAAATTACAGTTTTCTAATACTAAGAGTCTCTGAGCTATGCTCTGGTACAGACAGACGGACATGGCGAAACTATAAGGGTTTCCTTGTTGACTACGAAACCCTAAAAATCGTGTGTATAGCTGAAACTATACAAAATCAATATATATGAAACCTAAATTACAACAACTAGTCCAAAGTACTTAAAAAAAGTTAAACGTGACTGGGTTGAATTTTAGTAAAATATTTGTTCTACGAGTTTTTACGATTTTTTTTTTGTAGTTTGTGTAATTAAACATATTCATATTTAAACTAGACGAATTTTAAGCAACGAACGGTGCCTAGACGTTTCAATGGCTAAACAACATTTCAAATATCATTTAAATTATTCTCATAAAGTCTAAACGATTCTCATTTGGAAGCAATTTGTAGTTGAAACAAACTCTGATTATGTCATGAAGCACCGGTGAGTTTTCCAATTAGATTTTTACGCCTTTAGTAATCAAGCCTTACATTTAATTAAATTCTCAAGTTATATGACCAAGTATGGTTAACGAGTTGCTTGGTTACGACTGCAATTAATCAAATAGTCTCACACTTGTGTGGCTGGTACTTAATTAGGTTCTCAATTAAATTAAATTATAGTACAGGTTACACAAGTCTAGGGCTCTTGTCCTTATCGAACGTTAACTTCGTTGTTCTTATGTTTTGATTGATGAGTCAGCTTTAGGTACTACAATAACAATATAAAATAGATAGCTTAGCTTATACAGCGTGTATCAGACAAGTGTGGTCAAAGGAGAAGGGAAAGACTCCTGGGTCCAGGTGTTAACTCAATCAAACTAGCCTTATTTGTAAGAGGATATAATAACAAGGCCTCACTGAAAATTTCGTGAAATTTGGCTATCCAGGAATCAAGTTTTATGAAGTATAGTAAAAGTGAGGTTACAATAATAACATTGTAGTTTTTTATGTTATTTGCTAAAATTAAATATTTTTGAATGGCTTCGGTTGTGGAATGGTTTTATGCATGGAATGCAAGTAGAGAGCCTCCATGTGTCACGTGTCGAAGATCTGACACGTTTGGACTTGGACAGTTGCTACAGTCGAATACAAGTCTCTACATCCAATATCCTGCACTTAGGTTTGGTAGGTAGGCTTTTAAAATAAGGATGGGTAAGAACAAAATATTTAGTTTTGTATGGGACAGTTGAATAAAATTCTTTTTGCGATTACGATGTTGCACCCATGCAGAAAATTGTTCAGTTTGATGGTCAGTGCCACACACACTTAAATTTGACAACATCTTTCTTATACACGCTGTATAGTGTTAGGTGGAACAATAAATAAATATAAAAATAATAATAAACACGTAGGTAAGTAGATATTTTAAATTGGATCGAATGAAATTTAGCATTAGCCTTGCCTATCACGATTTCTATATACATACAATGTGTAACTGATTGAATGCACATTATGAAAGTTGTTCAGAATCGTTTATTGAATCGATTTCTGTCATTTTTAATATTGGTAATTTTGTATCCCAAAAATAGTTAATACTACGTAAATTGGAGTCACACTTCCGTTATACAGTTAAAACAAACCAAAGTGGACGAAGTACCGACTACGCTAGACCCTTATACGTGTGCGACCGTGTGCGTACGTATATTTGTAATGTGACCACAACTTTCTCCCACGATCAGTATAACTGTATAACTCAAACTCAAACTCAACTCAAACTCAAAACATTTATTTTAAATAAACCAATTACAGGCACTTTTGAAGTGTCGAGGGGTCGGTCAGTCAGAAAGATGAAGCTAGTTGCCCATTCCAAATCGTAGTAGGTACCTATGGAGAAGAACGGGCAAGAAACTCCACGGTCACTCTTTTAAATCAACGTATTATGGTTAAATATTATTTACATCATTCATTTTGAACTAATTTAATTAATAAATAATGTTTTATATATAATAATAAAAATTCAGTGTATGTTTTATGATTATTATTAAATATAGAGGCCTTGGCAGAGAGTACAACTTTGTGCCCTTTGGCGTCGAGACCCTCGGTCCGTGGGGTCCCAGTGCGCATAAGTTATTTGCGGAAATCGCGAAACGTCTGGTTTATGTAACTGGTGACCAAAAAGCTGGCGGCCTTCACGCGCAACACATCAGCATTGCAATTCAGCGAGGAAATGCCGCCAGCATCCTCGGTGACATGCCTTTTTTAGAGGGCGAGGGCCTTTTTAAGGTTTAACTTAGTTTTAATTTAATTTAGTTAATGTTAATAATCATCTTGTAATTTGGTTATGTAAAGTTAAATTGATTATAACATAATATTCTAATTGAGTAGTTTGGTGATGTGCGTTAATTCCGGGACATGGTGTACCTATAGGTACAACTTTTTTTTTTATAACTCTGGGGTTATCTATAAGTAAAAATAGTACAAAAATTCCTAGAATATGTGGTCCAAAAACGCATAGTTTTCAACATATAATAATACTAAGAGTCTAGCTCTTGATGTGTGTCGGTATCTAAGTTTCATTGATAAATACGAGCAATTAATTTTCATTCAGAGCAATCATTCATATTTAAAGCTAAGAAAATGTGACGTTGTCATATTTCACGTAAGAGTGTTTATTAATAAAATAAATAAATAAAATAAAATTTATTTATTTATTGACATTGTTTTTTATTATTTATACATTATTATTAGCAATCGTGCCTTTGTCGAATTATTTTGAAGAAAAATGAAAAAAATGATAAATGAAAAATAATTCATATGCTATTTGATTCTTTGATATGGTCTCATTCATACCCTAGAGTTATGGGATATCAAAGAAAATACCTTGTATATGTATAACTCTAAATACTTTTGCAATTAGTTTTATAGTCGAAGCAAAATTGAAACGCATTAAGAACACCAAGTTGTTCTATCAAATACTATTTATGTAATTGATCTATAATTGAACAATCACATTTATCAGACTTAAGGACGTTCTCGATCGAATCTCAGATTGTTTAACTAGATTCTAACATTCCATCAATATCGATAAGTACCGATAGTCGAGGCCTACGATCCGTTAAACACGAGCAGTAAATCCTTATAACACGTGCTGCTTTACCCGGCTTACACATGCACATAAACACGTCGATGTATAACACGCTATTTGGTTTGGAATAGCAGATAATCAGCAATACAATGGCTCATTGACTATAGTACTTCAATAGCCATTCATTATCATGTCATGTTATTATGTGGGTAGGTAACTGTACTCACATCGTGATTTAGGCGGGCCCTAAAAGATCAAATAAATTGCATAATATCACCAATTGCGCAATGTGTTTGACCGTTTAGGGTTAATATTGAAGATTGCGCAATGATTGAACAAAAGTTCGAGCGAGTTCATTTTTTTTTTGCACCTTATTTCAATAGCACCGTGTAGGATAAAGGCTCGTGCAGACTGGCGCGATATCACGGACGCGACTGGCAGCGCGACACATTCCTTGAAGTTTTCTTAGAAATTGTGCTACTAATGTCCCGTCGCGCCTGCGGGAGCGTTTAGTATTGCAAGCTATGGGCCGTCAATGTTATTGCCTGAAAATACTTAATGGATCGTTTTACTGCAAGGGCTGTTTCAATCATATTGCGCAATATAAATATTGGGCAAACTTATTGTAGGTGTAAGGGCCGCCTTAGAAAGAGACGGTCACACAGGTAGGTATGACTCTTCAAAGCCGAACTTTTTCTATCCGTATACTTTGTTTTTTGTCTCTTTTTTTTGGAAGTTGGCGGTGTGGACTGATGGACAATTTGTCGGCGGATAATTTGGAACCTTATGGAAATCCTGGGCATCTATTTGTCCTATAAGTGCGTTATGGCATATATTACAAATACGTTCTATCGTCGCGGACAAATTGTCCGCGGTCAAATTGTCCACCATCTGCTCAGCGACTAAGCCGTTGGTCCTGCGCCTGATCTCTCTCCGGTCGTGTCAGATTGCGTGCCGTCCAATGGGACTATGAGAATGAGGGAAGAGAGGGTGCACCTGTGTCTGCGTACACAATTGTGCATGAAGGCTTCTCCGTTGAGATTGGCCGCCATGGCCGAAGCACGGTCTGGAGGACTATTATTATTATATTTTACGCTATATAGCTTTGATGTGGCATCAAAGCCACCGGTAAAGTAGCCGTTGCTCTCGATTTCATTCGCTAACGGGTATGTTAGCGAAAGGAATCGCTACCAATTGATACCGTGTATAGTTTAGGGGTAAAATTCGCATCCGCTTAATTCGAGAAGCACAGATCCGTCGATGTGGCAAAGCTTTGGGAAAGGCCTATGTGCCAGTGTTTTTTGCAGTGGCCATCTTTCGGCTGAAATGATGAAGATAATGGTTTGAATTTAAAAATAAAATACTTACCTTCTTTAGTACAGTCCTATGGAATATATTTATTTCCTAGGTTTACTTTTACAATAGGCTCGCACCCTATTACATGGGACTTAAGGCTCGTGCAGACTAGCGCGATATCGCGGGCGCGACAGGCAGCACGACGCACGGCGCGACTTTTTTCCATAAAGTTTTCATAGAAATTGTGCTTCTGGTGTCGCGTCGCGCTGTCGCGTCGCCCGTCTGCGGGAGCCTTTAAGTGTAATTGGTGAAATGTGGGTGTACCTACTATAGGTACACCTCTACTTAACCCTTCGGGAAATACAGGCGTGATATTATGTTATGTGTTTACTTTCTTCATTGTTAGTCTATTAGAGAGAACCGAAAGTCATTTTTGGTACTTTGGCTAAAATAAACAGGAAAAGTGTATGTATTTATTTACTGAGCTCTACAAACTCTGAGGACATACGTATACAAAATTAAGATACATTGTGAGGAAAATATATTGATCTCCACTCTTATAAACTCCCACGTGTCAGGGTTTCGCAAAAAAACTTCACGTTTCGTACTTAATTCCGTTTTTATCAATCCCTCTTACTTAATACATGAAAAGTCAGTTTTCTATGTCAGTCTTTTTTTTTTTTTTGAGGGTGGGAAATCATCAAATAACTTCTCCCGCTCTGGGCGGAGCGGGAGGGTGTGTCAGACTCTTACTGACTAAAACCCACCCGTATTCCTTCCTGTTGCCTGTGTTGCGGGGGCCTCGGTGACCCATAAGTACCTTCCCGCGACCCCGGCAAGCATCGGCCCTAGTGGACCCCTACTTTGTGCTGACGACATCTCTTTGAGGCGCGCGTGGAATACGACGCGCCGTCGACCCGGGTCTGGTCCTTACCGGACGGTGAGCTACCCATTGCTCACCATCCGCAAGCCCGCGCCTACGGTGGCTGGAAATCCGCCCGAGATTCCCGACGCCCAGGGCGTCTCCTGCGGTTCTATGTCAGTCTGGAGTACTTTTTCTCATTTAGTTAAATAAACTATTGTTGCTACTAAATCACGCAGAAAATTAACAGCCATTAAACTAAACGGAGGATCATTAACCTGTTAAGCCTCGCGCGACACCGATTCGTAGTCAAACAATAGAAAATCAATTGTGTCTCATTATTCGTTGTCCTTGACCATTTAAAAGAAATGTCTCATTGTTGTGCGGCCATTGGAACCATAGAAATATTAAAAAAAAAAAACATTGGAACGTAAGCCCCATTTACACGGTGCTAGTTTATTGCCTGCGGTATACTATAAAATTGAAGTAACAACTGACTGGCACCCATGGTAAAATCAGTATTATTTCAATATTACTTTAGCGTGAGAAAGAGATGGAGCTATAAGTCCTGTATAGCTCCATCACTTTCCCACTGCGAAGTAATATTATGATAATACTGATAAAAGAGTTAATGGTTACCCCCAGATTGTCAATGAAAGCGGAATACTTTATGGATATAATGACGATAGCGCTCATTCTTATATTGAACTTAATACAAAAAATACCTACCGTTGATAAAAAAACACTGCTATACATATATTATTGTTGTTGAAAAAGAAGAACCTGAGACTGCTACAGCCTACAGCAATCAGAATCGCGACTGTCAAAGGTTGATCATGTTTGACCCTCCTTCCAACAAGTCAGTGAATGAGGATGAATCTGAGAGTACAATTATGAATGCAAAACCTTATAAGTACACTAAACTTAGAGACAACGTTTGTATTTCATTTAATCGAGAAACCTGTGTAAATAACCGACTGCACAATCAGAATATGGTTAAATTACAAAAGGATATATTACAAATATTACATTAAGACAATACAATTTCATGTGTGTGTCTGTTTTCGCAAGCATCGTGTGCGGACAATGTGACCTCTTTGTTGATCTGTTATTGTTATCACAGCAGACATTGGCCGACGACCTCACGCTATAATATTTATCAAAACAATAATATAGTCGTGACATTGGCGTTTGTTACTCATAATTAAATATTTCAGTAGGTCTGTTAAGATATAGCGGCATATATTTAGCACACTCATTTGAAAACATTGTAAAAGCCAATTATTTTTAAAAGAGTAACCGTGGAGTTTCTTACCAGCTCTTCTCTATAGGAAACGGCCAATTGGAACCGGGCACCTAGCTTCTGACATAAGTGCTCTTATAGGTTTATGTGAAAAATATTTTTATTTTTTTTATTTAATTATCTTGCCCTTATCCCAATTTATTTATTTGTCAGCACGACATATCTTCTTCCATGCTTCACTTTTAGTCGTCAGCTCAGTAGTCATCCCTAACTAACCACATATTTTTTTACACAGTTCGTTAACGTTTCTTTTGGTCTTCCCCTACTCTTATAGCTATCCAAATTCATACTCAAAACTTTCCTATAGGCATTTTCCTCATTCCTTCGCATCATATGTCCATACCACCACATGACCACCGATTTCCACTCAACTTTTCCATATTATTATATTATATTTTCATCAATTTATTACTTTTTTAAGTAATTGTAAGCACGTGAAAAACAATTTTCAATACTTACCTACCGTACTTTATTTCCCCCAAGGGAACGATTTCACATTTTTACTGCGGACTACATGACGATAAAAATTTATTGCTCGTTATAATTCTCTCACAAAATGTGTAATCATAAGAACTAGGTAACATCTGCGAGAATATTTTTAACACTAATACTCACATGTTTCTTATTCTTTCCATGTGATAACATCTCCATTACATTGCGAATAAAATCGTCTCATTTCACGTAATTCTTCCATTTATTTAGAAAATACAGAAAGGGTTGAATGTTTTTATAGTTATGAGAATAGCGTGGCAAGGAACGATTTGTACTGGTTTCTTCAGTGGGGTTGCGGGGTCAAAGTTTGTAGCATTGGTCTTTTGCGATAACGTGCATGATATGGCACGGAAGTCATTTCAAGGTCCTAACTATCTTAGATACCAAATTTATTTTTATCCAATTTTATAATTTACTATGCGATAAGTATTTTCCTAGTTCATCATACCTTTTATATACTAGATAGACTAGCTTCTGCCCGCGACTTCGTTCGCGGTGGAGTTAAGAAGACACAACAATATACTAAAATAACAATTATATTTTTATAAAATTTCCCTGTATACTAGGTTTGTAGTTTTGATCTTAGCTGCCAATATAAGTATGAAGAGAGTCAGCAGCCAAAATATACAGACTCAGGACTGGTGACGCGGGAGCAAGCGACGTACAGTTCTCGGTGTGAGAAGCATCTCGTCCTGAAGTCGACACCCACAGCCTTCAGTAGCAATGTCCCATTATATCGGTTCTAATTTTGAGTCTACATTATATAAATAATCTAGCAAAAGTTATAAACTTAAGACACTGACAACACCTAAACAGCGGTCCCTGTCTGATTGCATAGAAAAGAAAGAGAAGCGCGATGACACAACGCTTGTAATTTATCGCAAAATATGAAGTAATTATCTATTTACTCAAAATTGAGTTGAGTAATCGAAAATAAAAAAACAACCAAGTTCTGTATTCAAATAAGACGTTCTTGTTATTAATTAAATACGTAACGTATGTTCATATTTGATACAGATATTTTGGATTAGAACTCAATGTAAGAGGTTAGTTTAACGTTAGTTTGTATCGAGATTTTGAAGAGAACGTGTTTTGGTAACAACCAAGTTCTGGGAAATATGTTCAAAATTAACATATATTTTTTCGCTACTACAAACTATACAGATTTGGCAATTTTTTTTCTTAAGAGAAGCCTATTTTTGTCAATTGGGTCTTGTCAGTAAGTCGATAATTATAATTTGATGTTGTTGCAATCTTATGATGAATCTGAAATAAATGATTATTATTATTATTATTATTAAGTAAATTAAAAGCGGATCTTGTTTTCATAAAATTAAATTTCATTAATACCTGGTCATACGTCACACGCACGCCGGTTGCAAGTACTACGCACCAGGACCTTTTTGAAGAACATCATTAATGAACGAGATGTATGAACGTAAACGAAGCAAAAGGAGTAAGGAGCGTAGCAGGTGGCGTTCTATAGTTTCTGACTACCCCCATGGGAAGAAGGCTTGAGTTTATGTATGTATGTGTAAATTTCATTAATGTAAAGTTTTTTTTATGAATAAAGTAAATTATTTAAAAAACAAAAAACCCGACTGCAAAAACACATAACGGAAAAGGGAAAAACAAGCATTATAATCTATAGAATTTTGGTATCGCAGGCGGGGACAATCAAAAGTTACACCATATTTCAGGTTATTCGACTGTCCCGCCTGCAAGACCAAAATTATATAGATTATAATGCTTGTTTTTCCCTTTTCAGTTATGTGTTTTTGCAGTCGGGTTTTTTGTTTTTTAAATAATTTACTTTATTTCAAGCTTTTTAGTTTTATTAATATATATTTGAAAATTACTCATTACTAGCTTTTATTTGACACCAATATTGTTGCAATTAATTTAACAAAAAAAACTTCCACTCCTTTTTTTGTATTTGCAGATGCAATTTATAAATATTATATAGCCTATGTCACTCCCACAATTAAGACGAATCTAAGGACACCTCATACGTTAAAATCCATCAAGCCGTTTAGGCTACAGAGCGTGCCAAAGAAAAAGACATACAAACATACAAACATACATACATACATACATACATACATACATACATACATACATACATACATACATACATACTCTCGAAAAACATTACCCTCCTGGGGCAGTCGGGTAAAAACTAAGAGCATTTGTTCTTAGGTGACAAGTAGACAATAGATAATGGAGAATAGATACAATTGTACAACCCATTATATTTGAAAACAATACAATCACTGCATTTATTAATCAGGTAGGTACCTATTATAAAAGAATGAATGCAATCATTAAATTGTTTGCAGTTTATTTTCGAACTTTGAACTTAGATAAGTGCATAATGAAGACTAAATTTATTACATTATCTTTTATTATTTTATCTATACTTTATTTTTAAATGGTGTGGTCTACAAGAATATAAGCCGTACGTTAAGCTGCTGGTCCCGGCTGTCATTCGTACTTCTTTGATAGTCGTTACGAGTAGTCAGAAGCCCAAAAATCTGACAAACAATCTTACCAATATCGCGTTACCCAGTAAGAGGGAGGAGGAGTTGTGGAGGTCAAATAGGCAGTTGCTCAATGTAAATACCGGAAATAATGTAATCTCTAATAAAGAAATTATGTATGCTATACATGAGACAACAGGTGCTTTATTTCCGAGATTACATTCTTGTAGACAATCAATAAATCTGCCTAGCCCTTTCTCAACTATGTTGGACTTGGGGTCTGCGTCCAGTCTAACGAGATGTAGTTAAATACCGGTATTTACATTGAGCAACTGCCTATTTGACCTCCACAACCCAGTTACTGGGTAACGCGATATTGGTAAGACTGGTTGTACACCATAGAACCATGGGAACTACGTAAAAAATACAGTGACGTGAATTTCTAGAAAATTATCGCTAATTAATTTAATTAAGAACGGGGTTAAGTTTAAATAATACATCGATTTTTATCGATCTCTATTACCGATAAAAGTATTTATTAATACCTAAATGTCTTAAGTGATGATCTAAATGGTATTTAACAATGTCATAGGGTCTAATAGAGATTGTGGTAATAGTTGTAGGAGTATGTCGTAAACAGATTATTTGATTACTGTTGCCGTGACTTCTGGGAAAGATAACACAATATACTGAGCTACTTGTAATAAAACTGATACTAAATCTCTTTAGATATTCTAACCAATACGTCGTGATTTATATACTTAGTATTTTGGTATATTATCTACTAAAAAGATACTTATCGTGTTAATACTTATGGCACTTAATTTAATTGGTGATGATAATGTAGTAAATATTAAATACTATGCCCTTTTGAAAACATGAAGAGATTTCATGAACTTATGCTTTATATGTTTTCAACGAATTCTTATCGCAGTTTAGGCATCATTCCTAACAAAGTTGGAATCGAATATTTTCGAACTTTACTCATCAAAGAACACAAATTTGAAATTATTCGAATTGGAGCCGCGACATTGAAATAAAAAAAACAATATTGGTCCCCAAATGAGATCTGTCTTATCAGGATATTAAGCGAGATATGAGGGCGTCGATGCGTTATACGGGATTACCGTGACCTAGCTAGCGTGCGCAATTTTCGTGAAAATGAACAGTTCAGGGAACCCGAACGCGCCCATCAAATGGCGTTCCGTGCTAATTTGGGACTCAATATCGAAAGTCAAGGTCAAGGTAGCATTTAGAATGGCGATGGCGCTCCCGTGTTTTATTACAATATCTGCAGAACTACACATAAAAGGTTTATTCTGCAACACTGCGGATATTTTGCTGCAATACAAATAAAATGTGTTTGTATTATAGTAGTTAAACTTTTGTGAGCACATGCACGGTTTATGAATTTCAAAATGTACCTAGAAATGAAATGAAATGAAATGAAATTGTTTATTCTGTAAATAGGATATGAGAATCACTTTTACACGTCATATTAAAAAAATAAGCTAGATGGAGTCGACATTTCCTATCTGACTACCCCTGAGAAGAAATGGCGCAACAAACTCAAGGGTCAAAGTCTCTTTTAAAGTCCAGACATAATCTTGGTCAGATCATGTGAGGACCATGTAGATCTATGTCTGAAATGGTCTTTTGAGGAAAGAACCACACAAATTTGAGTGGACCTGTCCAGTCAGTGCAAGCATTTGTCAGTAATCGTGTAGCTCAACTCAATACTTAAGGAGCTCAACGACTCGACGAACAATACCAAGGAAAGGACAATTGGGTTGGCCGCATAAAGAACTCAAAATGCCAGACCATCATTAAAACTAAGAGAAAAAAAAAAACAACAAGAAATAAATAAAAATGACCCACATAGTGCTCACATTCACAATAATTAAAGTAATATAACACTTTTCAAGGTACATAAATATTCACTTAATTTTGCTTATAATATTCATCAATGTCAATATGTACATATAGTTGTATATAATGATGATTTTGCATAATTTAAATATCAAATTTTATGGTTTTAGCACAAAGCTTATCAGAGCGAGCAGCTCAATCCCAAGCTTTTTTGTCTTCTAAATAATCTGAAATTTTATAGTAGTTTTTTTACAAAGTTTGGTTTTAATACAGCTTTTAAATCGTTTAATGGGTAAATTTCGAATAGTAATAGGAAGTTTGTTGTAAAAAGCGTATACAGACCCATGAACGAGTTGCCTACTCTGTGGAGGCGAGTGTGAAGTACAGCAAGATTATCTTTATTCCTGGTACTTAAACTGTGGATATCGGACATTTTCTTAAAATTTGATATATTTTTGTGTACATACATAAGATTATCAAATATATATTGAGAGGCTACAGTCAGAATATCTATTTCCTTGAATTTTTCTCGAAGGGAATCTCTTGGACCTAGGTTGTAAATGGCTCGAACAGCCCTTTTTTGTAAAACAAAGACGGTATTAATGTCCGCACAGGTTCCCCAGAGAAGAATCCCATATGGCATAAGACTATGAAAATAACTAAAATAAACAATTCTGGCCGTATCTACATGGGTTATCTGTCGAATTTTTTTAACAGCATAGGCGGCCGAACTTAGCCTTCCTGACAATTTTTCTGTGTGGGCGCCATTGTAATTTAGCGTCAATAGTTATTCCAAGAAAAACTGTCGACTCAACAGGGTCCAACTCTATTCCATTAAGTTGAACATTGGTAGTTAGCTGCCTGACATTTGGCGTTGAAAATTTAATAAGTTTAGTCTTTTTTTTCGTTCAGGTTATATAGAATATCGTTCAGGTAATAGGAATTATTTACATTAAACCAATGGACAACTTTAGAGAGTGCATCGTTAACATATTCAAAGTTGACCAGCAGTCGTTTGATTTAAAAAATGAGGGAACCTGGTAGTTACCTTACATCATCCAGCCTGACTGAAAACTTTAACTAACTCTAACTTTAACTTCTAAAATAATAAGGAATTGGAATACTTAATCCTACTAATATTATAAATGCGAAAGTTTGTAAGGATGGATGGATGGATGGATGGATGGATGGATGGATGGATGGATGTTTGTTACTCTTTCACACAAAAGGTACTTTGGCACACAAATAGTTTATAACCAGGAATAACACATAGGATACTTTTTATCCCGATATACCCACGGGGTCAAAACTTATGCGGGTGAAACCGCGGGACGCATCTAGTGCTTTATATGACTTTTGGTGCCCAACCGTAAACACGTAAATTTTTCATTTCACGTTTGTCGCATCGCGTGTAACTCGGAAGCCTAACGAAATGACACGGCCGTATCTCGTGCGTAGGCATTGCGCAGGAATTTAATAAACTTATTTGTCTTGGAGCAATTTGTACCAATTGACATTATTTACATGTCGAGGGCCGACGACCTCAGAGTCTGTAATTAACCACACAGGTCTGCTGGTTCATTTTAATATCACTATTTGCACAACTTGAGACTTAATAATGTAATATTAAATAAATAAATAACTAACTACTTTAAGTAGTTAATCGCAAATACGAGAGGAAAATGTATGCATAAATTTTGCGTCAAAAGAACGCCCTGACATGAAACCTTTCGTTCGGAATATTAAATGCCGTAAATGAAAATCATTAAATGGTGAATCCGTGACATCGTTCTATCGTATGCAAGGTCAGACGTTCCGTTCCCATTACTAACTTTCGTCGGTAAATAAATAATCACGAAAACATAATGAAGTATGTCACTAATACTACATCTTCACACATCTGAAAATTTCTCAAAATCGACTAAAGCATCCGTAAATTAGCAATTTTTTTTTTTAATTATTTTCAGGAAAATCGATCAACTCTAAAAGAAACATCACCTACTTTGAGTCTAAAAATGAAATATTTTATGTGGGTTGGATGATATAATATATCATAATTTATTCATTGAATTAGGACAGTGAAAAGGGATTGTATCGATTCCCAGCAATTTTCACACATGAAGAAAAAATACCATTATCCAAGTGTCAATATATCATTCTACGTCAACCTCTGTTGTTTCTACTCCTACTCCATTATGGAAGGAAAATATAATATGTCTTTTTCTATCAAAATGTGTTTTATATGGAGTCACAAAAAACATCCATCACTCAAATACACCTACTTTCTAGTCTCCGATGGTGTAACTGACTATTTCATTATTTGATATGAAAGCTTAAAAATAATTAATACGTGAGGCTTATGAAAGAATGAGCCCGGATTATCTCACAAGTTAATCAAAGTAACAACAAAGTTACATGCTCTTACAGGTTCTTAATGTTTGTCTTAATTATTGGCAAAATTCGACAAACTTTGCCAATGCCTCTTTATCACATTGCTTAAGCTACTTCAAATACACATATTGGGGGAGAAGTTTAGCTGCTTCAAGCTTTTTTCCATGTCTTTTAAAATAAGTATATTCGCATTCCGCATTTCTGAGACGAATTAATATTTACTAAGGAACTCATGCAGTTTTCTATCACAGCATCCAAGCTCGTATACTTTTAAATAAAGTTTGCCTAGCAACATACATTCATGGTACGTATAGCCAAAACAAAAAAGGTAAAAAGATTGTATAATCTTCACAATCTACAATCTTTTTGACAAGGTCAACCGTTATCTTTATCTTCGAATGTGCTACTCATTTTCTTGAATGTCAGATACATATATTGATTGATAATATAATTGTACCATCACGTGAAGCTTCTCTAGTTACATGATGTTATCAGATCAGACACTTGGCATGCCCTTTAAAATGAAACACAGCAACGCTATTTGACGGCAGAAATAGTTATGGTGGTTGAACTCTGATCATAACCAGAATGAATATTTTGGTGTAAAATAACACAATATATTAACACATGAAAATCTCATACATGCAATACTTAGCTCTTCCCCGTTCGTTGCAATACTTGAATAATTTGGCTTGAAATTTAAACTGCCAACGTTGCATATAATGAGTAACATGAAACTCATTTTCCTTAGCCTTCTCTTGAATTAAAAGCAAAAACACGAACAGCTGATATTAGCGCATTAAATTTATATTAGCATACAAATAAAATACTTTGCGCGATCTGCTTCTATTTATAAACAGCAAAATACCAACGACAACACGCGACGTCGTATTTTGCATAGCACTCTGGAAAATATTCTCTCTTAAACTTGTGAATGAATGAATGAATGAATGAATGAATGAATGAATTCTTGAATGAATTCTTTATTTGCCAGAATATAGGTGCATTGTATATGGTAAATTTTTTATATGGTTTCACTATATTCGACTTTCTAGTCGTGCAAATTTTTAAATAGACATAGTCAAAGCTTTAAAAAAAATATTATATCAAATTTTTGTCTTCCTACATTAATAACACAAAAAATAATATTAACACTAACAATAATATAAAATAGAAAATAACAAAATAATCACATGTCAATTACAGTATACAATTAAAAATTTTTTTTGTCTTCTTACATTATTAACACAAACAAGAAAATTAACATTAACAATAATAAAAAAAACAATAAAATAATCACTATGTCAAAAGGATTTCAAATTCATAAAGTCATCTATGGAATAAAAACATCTGTCGCACAGCCAATTAAATAAGGCTCTACTGAATTCTAATTCATTTAGTTTTCTCATTTTTTCCGGTAGCTTGTTGTATAGCTTAACCGCCATACTGTAGCAGTTCGTGTCGCAAAGTTTTAGTCGATTTCGAGGGACTATCAGAGGCTTTTGTGCTACCTTTCTTTTTAAAGGAGCTTTTTCATCCTTTTCAAAAAGCGAAGGGTGATTTCTAACAAACTTACACATTTCTAGAATATATAAGGATGGGAGTGTAAGCAGTTTTTTGTTAGTAAACACGGGTCGGCAGGAATCGGTCCATTTAAGGTTATAGATCGATCTGAGGCATTTCTTCTGAACTATAAATGCTCTTTGGGAGTCCGTGGAGTTTCCCCAGACGATTATCCCATATCTCAGTACAGAGCACACGTGGCTGTGGTACACAATTAGAGCTGTTTCTACATTCGTTAACTGTTTTATTTTCCGTAGCGCGTATATAAATTTATTTAATTTCTTACACACCATGTCTACATGTGATTTCCAGTTGCAGTAATTATCAAAATGTATTCCTAAGAATTTTATAGTATTAACTTTTTCAATTCTGTCATTATTATATTTTATTTGTGTGTCAAATGTGTCAGTTATTTTTTTTTTGTTATTATTATTTGTGCAAAATGTCATAAATTTAGTTTTATTTGTGTTTATTTGTAAATTATTTAGGTTTAACCAGTCATGTACATCGTTTAGAGCTTTATTTGTGACATTTATTGCTTGCTCAACAGTAGCCTCTTTAGTCAGAATAGTGGTGAATAACATCATCCATTTGCAGGTTTCAATAACTGAACTAAATATACCTCGCGACCGAACCATCAGTAGAATAATCAATTTAACCAAAGGATATACCTTTGCTTGAATTTACTACTCTCCAGATATTAATAAAAAGTATCTCTTTTAGATAAACGACGAAATTAAATATCACTAACAAAACTTTTAAAAGGCAGCTAACAAAAGAAAAATTGTCATTGGCGTTCTTGACGAAGTTAAGCCGATGATGATTGTATTTAAATATCACAAGTTCAGGAGATATCTTCGCGATATTTTTCCAAGGCTTTTCCGCACACAAGAAGAGCTGGCCATCTAAATTTTCGCTACATTAAACTTGCTATGAATCTCTATTGTTTAAATCGTCTCACAATTCCATGTTACCAATTCGATTACCAAACCTTGATTACAAATTCATTACCTACTACTTCAAACACATTTATTTCTATGTCATCATTATGGTATGAACTTTATATTATTGAAATTTTTAACAAAATTTCGTTTCATACTTCTAAAACTGTAACAAGGCATAACGAGACACTGGTTTCAGTGTAATCCTTTGCTAAATCTTGTTTCTTTGTTCATCTTTCTGAGAGTGCTGTGTGTATTTATAATGTAAGACGATGCGCGCCCAGAAAAAAAAACAATTTAAAAGACATTTGAGTAGCAGTACTAATAACTTTCTTTATACATTTTTTATCTCAGCAGCTACTTCGCTGTTCCTGAGCCCACGCGCCGGATCTTTAATTTCTCTTATCGTCGTAAAGATTTTTTCTCTCGTGTCATTGAATGCTAAAGGAAGGCTCTTTGACGTCGACTCTCGTCCCATTGTCAGCTCGTGCCATTGTTTAGTAGTGGTCGTATTCTCCTATTTCCCTACTTCATCGATATTGTACCTGCATATGCCTATCATGTTAACCTACTTTGTTGTAAAATTCTGACGTTATTGTACACACTGGACGATAGATGGTCGTTGACAGAGTGGGTGGCTATGGAGTCTATAATTGTGAGCTTTGGCCACTCCTATTAGTACTCTAGTTAATACCTACTTGTTTAAAGGTATGATAACAAAGTTATCGCTGGAATGCATAGTGCACTACGATTATTTCCATGATAAATACATGCTTTTAGGCATATGATTTAGGTAGGTATATTGTCGAAGACATAAGTTTATAAAATCAATAGCATTTTCTTCGATACTACCGTTGCGTATCTATCAATGCTCTACAGAAATACATATTTATGACTACGAGAACTATTTATAATTTTCGATCAGTTATTTCAACTTTTCCCATTGTTTGACTTTTTTTCACGAGTCAATAACGACGTGAATGTTTTTGGTTTCAGCCGATGGCATGACCTATTCGTTCGGCGTGTTCTATGCAGAGTTCCTGACCTACTTTGATGAGGGCAAAGGCAAGACCGCGTGGATCGTGTCTATCCTCGTAGGCGTCACACTTAGTTCGGGTAAGTAATCAATTTAATACAATTTTGGCTTTGAACATACAACTCGGCCGAAATAATGATGCCATCAATGGAGTGCTTATGTGTTGGAACCCAACCGTGCCCGACCCAAATGATGTCGTGTCGAATCCTAAATTGTTTCTTTGCGTAGATATACGCTGTCTCATTTCAAAAATTGACTCCACTATGCAAAAGGTATAGTAAAAGTTTTAAACCTCAAAACCCTTCAGTCAGGGGAACATTTGCGTTCCAATGGAACATTATAATAAATTTTAAAACAAATGAATCATTTTTCAATTTATCATCTAGCTGATATGTTTCGGACTGTGGTCCTTTGCAGCATGTGCGAGATAACAAAAACAGCATGATACCAACACTGCGTATATTCAAAGGCAAAATCTAGGTTAATACTATATACGTTATATAAACAAGACATTAAGTTTCTAAATTATTAATCATCTCTAAGCAATTAGTTTGGTTCCCTAATCCCTGAACAAAACTCATTAATATTGTTTTACTCAGGTATTAGAGAAGGTTATTTTATTTTAATTCAATAGAGTCGTTTCATGTCAACAACCTTTTAATTATTCCAGGTCCAATATCGAGTTCGCTCGTGAACCGCTGGGGATGCCGCGCGGTGACGGTGGCGGGCGCGCTGCTTGCGTCGGTCTGCGTCGTCCTCTCGGCCTTCGCCAACAATGTGCTTACGCTCATCGTCACCATTGGCATCGGCACCGGCTTCGGCTTCGGCCTTATCTACCTCCCCGCCATCGTCAGTGTGACTGTATGGTTTGAACGTTACAGAAGTCTTGCCACGGGTAAATATTTTTTGGTATACTTAACAAAATATTAGGTCTTTACCTATGAACTTGGAGATAAGTATGAACATTTTAAAATATAAAAATTTTGGTATTTTTTTATTTCAGCTAATTAAAGTACTGGCCCAAATTATCTATTCAATTTTGCCATTTTGATAGCAGTTTGTTTATCCCTTTACTGTAGAAGTCTGCCGAACGGGAGGTGATGAAGCCAGCGAAAGCGTTTTGTACTGCCTCTAGGGTGTTGAATTTTTTCCCACTTAAAAAATTGTCTAAATTTTGAAAAAAGTAGAAGTCTGTTGGGGCAAGGTTCGGTGAGTACGGTGGTTGACGGAGAGGTTCCAGCTGTAACTCTTGTAGCTTTGCGATGGTCTGTCGTGAAGTGTGAGAGAGAAGCAATGAGGAAGAGCGATTGACCAGTCTTGGTTGTTGAATTGCGAGATTCTCCATCATTGTTTGCAATTCTTGGCAATAGACATCTGCCGTCACTGTTGTGCCATTCGGTAAGAAGCTATGATGTACAAGTCATGTACAAGTGGTCCACCAGACAGTCACCATCATCTTCCTATGAGTAATCTTTTTTTAGCGCACTGATTAGGTGCGGTACCCGGGTCCACCCACTGAGACGATCGCTTACGGTTGTCGTACAGGATCCACTTTTCATCGCAGGTAACAATTCGATTTAGAAATCCCTCGTTTCTATGCCGATTCGGTAGTACTATGCGTGCTTCGACGCGTAAGTCTCGCTGTTGGTCGCTTAGTTCATGTGGCACTTATTTAGCTTTTTTATCTTTCCGATTTGACGCAAGTGCTTCAATGTTGTTTTGACACAAACTCCAAGGCCCGCAGCAAGCTCAGCCGTAGATCGAGTTGGATCCGCTTCCACTATTGCCTTCAATTCTTCGTTGTCGACAATGGTCACCGACCGACCGCGAGGCTCGTTCTTCAACTCAAAATTTCAAGATTTAAAACGATTGAACCAATAATGGACCGTGTTTATGCAAGCAGTGTTAGACCCGTACACGTCGTTAATGTTTCGTGTTGTTTGCGCAGCGGTATTTCCACGTAGAAACTCATATTCGAAAATTGTACGAATTTTCAGTTTTTCCCTGGGCGCCTAAAACTACCACAATTTCACAAAAACAATACTATCTAAAAATAAATGACTGAATTTGAAATTAAATTAACACGGCTTTCGAATAACATTTATTTGAATTTCAAATTGCGCGCTAATCCACAGATAATTAAATCTGAAAATGCTGGTTATAGAATCTCCAATTACATAGGTAAAGACCTATAATATGAAAATTCTTACTTGCCTTTGTTGTACATATAATTTGATGTATACATATAATAATTCTTCGATGTTTCTCTTTTCAGGTATCGCAGTATGTGGATCAGGACTTGGAACATTCTTGTTTGCACCAATCACATCAATTTTAATTGAAAATTACGGTTGGCGCGGTGCTATGGCTATCATCGGTGCCTTAATACTAAACTGTGTGCCATTAGGTCTTATATTTAAACCCGTTCCTGAAATCCCGCAAACACCAGTCACAGAACCAATGCTGCCGAAAAAAAATAAGTCTCCACTAAAAAGATCCCAGAGTTCAGAGCACGTCCTCAGAGCTAATGGAAAAGTTGATGATAATGATGTTGCAAGACTGACCCTGTCCCAGCCTGCCTTAAACAAACCTAATGAACAAAAGCCACATCACTCACGGCGTGGCAGTGGGATCATGCAAAGGCCGGACGTTTTATATCAAGGCAGTATGACAAGTCTAGCCAGATTCAGATCAACGTCACCTGAAAGAGTATTCACCACCGTCGTCAGCACGAAAGAAGAACCAGAAGTGAAATGTGCCTGGTTGCCTTGCTCAACAGAATTCAAAGCAGCGCTCGGAGAGATGCTCGATATGACACTCCTCGTGGACCCTATTTTTATTTTGTTCGCTGCATCGAACTTTTTAACTAGTATTGGATTTTATATACCGTATGTTTACACTGTGCCAATGAGCGAATCGCTAGGAATTGAGAATCCACCATACCTTATTTCCATAATTGGAGGATCAAACTTGGTGGGGAGAATAATTCTTGGTTACATAAGTGATAAGCCGTGGGTAAACCGCTTGCTGGCTTATAATGTGTGCCTTACTATCGCGGGCATTGGTATGTATATCGAATTGATATTATTTAATAAACAAGGATATAATTGTATTCAAATGATTATAATTATTAAATAACACATTGTTTTCAGGTACAGCAATGGCCATGGCCTGCTGGGAGTTCTGGGGTCTCGCTTTATACGCTACCACATTCGGCTTTTGCATCGGTGCCTATGTAGGACTGACTTCAGTCGTTCTTGTAGATCTACTAGGTATCGAAAAGCTCACAAACGCATTTGGCCTCCTCCTACTATTCCAAGGAATCGCTTCCCTAATAGGACCACCATTTGCAGGTAAACTATGTATGGCATTAGGCATAGCTAATAAGTTCCATCGCTTTAAGTAAATCATCATCATTTCAGCCGAAAGACGTCCACTGCTGGACATCGGCCTTCCTCTAAGCACCGACAATTCGACCGGTTCTGTGCTTCCCGCATCCAGCGGATTCCTATGGCTTTCACATGGTTATCGGTCCACCTTGTAGGAGGACTTCCAGTAGACCTTTAAGTAAATGATTAATTAATATTTTATCGTGCAGGATGGTTGTACGACACGCTCCATTCGTATGCGCCGGGCTTCTACGTGGCAGGCGGTACGATATCACTGAGTGGGTTGATTCTGTTCTTCATCCCCGTGATCGAGAGGCGACAACAGAGGCGGTGGGAGGAGAGCACGGCGCTGGAGCAGATATAGCAGGCCGCGGCGGGCGGCGGCGCGCGCGCGTGCCCGCTCGTCGTGCTGTGCAGCCCCTCCACGCGCAGCGCCGCCAGCTCCGACTCCTACAGCAACAGGGTATACAAAACTACAATAATAGATGAGGAAAATAATTATTATGTAAATGATGAAGAAGATTGTGAATTTGTAAATATCGATACGATGTATGAATGTGACGAAAGTTTCGATGAAGACCATCGGACCCATTCCAGAGGACGTGTTGTGTGTGCTTGCGAGATGTGCCAGTAGTAGTTAGTGATAAAAAAAGGTGCAATATATAAACCTATACTTTCATCTTTACAACCATTTGATTAATTTAAAACGTATAATATAATGAAGTGCCGCTATAATATCTACGTTTCCTATGAAATGCAACCGATCGATTTAAGTAGTTTTAAGTAGTAACTTGTATAATAAATATATCTAAGTATATAATATGTACAAATACTTATTATATGAATGAATAGGATTACTGTAAAAAAGTACATCGTAGTCCTAATTTTCGTGAAATGCGATATGTAAAATTTACTTGGCTAATATGACACTATTAATGGACAAATTTAAATAAATAAGTATCTTGGAAGTGTCGACTAGTCGTGCTGTATTGTGTGCGTTTATCTTTACTCCATAATGTATGGCCTTACTGTGGACCAATCGTGGGTAGAATATGAAGTCATCAAAATTACCTAGTAAAGGCAAATTGTGCTTTTTGTAAATTTAGAAATAATTAATGAAATACATGATTCAGCGGATATTTCAATTTCTTGATAGGCTACTGTTATTTTCTTTTAAGTAGGAATATTTTTCCACGTTGTGTTCAGTAGTATAATTTGTTGATTAGGACTTAGGTTGAATTCAGTTTCTTCCTTCACTAAAATATACATGTAATGTACATTTCGACTGAATTAGGTAACCATACAATGTATCATACTATGTAACTGGACTGCGCTGATATTCTTCGTACAAATCTTTTTCTCTTTGTATTATATTGTTGGCAATCTTGTAATCGTATTTAATACGGTTTCATATATTATTTAATGTTACTATTATGTATACTATACATAAATATCTAAAATTATAATATATTTAAACTGTCTGTCTTTTCTATATAAATCCCGAACTACCTGTTAATAATTAGCATAAAATAACATAACATCACGCCTTGTTTCCCCGAAGGGTTGGGCAGAGTTGAGAGAGAGAGAACCTATAGTAGGTACACCCATATTTCGCCAGTTATGTTTTAAGTCCCATTTAATAAGAGGCGAGTCTATTACCATCAAACGGGCACGAATCCTGGCGCGCGTGCGGGTTGTGCGGGCTGTTAATAATTTATAACGTTATTTTAAAACTAAGTTAAGCTTAAAAAAGGCCCTCGGGGCATTGTACCGAGGATGCTGGCGGCATTTCCTCGCTGAATTGATGTAACTGGTGACCGAAAAGCTGGCGGCTTTCTCGCGCAACGCATCAGCATTGCAATTCAGCGAGGAAATGCCGCCAGCATCCTCGGTACAATGCCCCGAGGGCCTTTTTTAAGCTTAACTTAGTTTTAATTTAATTTAGTTAATTTTAATAATCATCTTGTAATTTGGTTATGTAAATAAATTTTAAAATGGACGCTATATTATATAAAACCAGTTTTTACCCGCGATTTCGTCCACGCGTGCAAATAATTCTAAGAGGTAGTATTTCTTTCCAACTTGCTAGACAACAATTCTGATAGCTCGGCTTATATGCATAATATAAATATAATTTATAGCCTATAACATTCTGGAATAATGTAGCTTTCTACCAGTGAAAAAAATATAGAATTGGATCATATGTTCCGGAGATTACCCCCTACATACAAACTTACAAACAAACAAATTTTACCTCTTTATAGTAGTTTTATATTAGTATATATTAAGGAAATCGTAAATAGCTACACAGGCATATAATTGCTACAAGTCACACGTGCAATAAGACCTTCACAGTCAGACCTTCATTAATTCCTATGCGGTAAATGTGCCATGGTGTGTATACGATTTAAAATGAATATGTCGACTTACAGCTGTTTCACAATAAGACTTGTATAAACATTTAAGTCTTCTATGTGGCCAACAATGTATAATAGGTAGACCTAAATCATGACTTACCTACCACAAGCGATAACGGAGACTGCTACCAACAACCACACCATCGTTCTGTTGCATTAGTGTATGACTAACTTGTCATTCTAAGAATGAGCTCCCCCGTCCTTAAGGCCTGCACAGACGAGGGACTTTTGTCCGCGGACAATCTGTCGGCAAGGATAAAACGTATAAAAATCTATGCACACGTAGAACAAATAGACTTTGGGGGGTAACCATCACCTCTTATAGCAGTATTATTATAATATTACTTTACAGTGGGAAAATGATGGAGCTATACAGAGCTTTTAGTTCCATCTCTTTCTCACCCTGAAGTAGTATTGAAATAATACTGCTATAAGAGGTGATGGTTACCTCCCAGGATTTCCATACGTTTTATCGTCGCGGACAATTTGTTCGCGGACAAAAGTCCCCCGTCTGCGCAGGCCTTTAGTAAAACAAGTTTTATGATTTAGGAAAAAATGTGTAAATGGCAATTGCTGCCAAGAAGAGATATAGAATAATGAGGCCCTGCCGCATGCCGTCGGAGAATATATTAATGAGACAAAATGACAAAAATATCCTGCTTTAATCATTAAAAACATGTAGCATGGTAATCCAGTTTAGATTTGTGTTGATATTCAAAAAAACGACACTAATACCTATAAGTGTGTGTTCGACTCATAACCTTAAACTATAAAATTTAATAACGGCAATGATTGTTAGTCTTTCTTGTAATAATTTTCGACTTCATGTCCCGTCACGGCGCACAAATTGTACATCTTGCCGCGCACGCGATCGTCTACCAGGAACATTGCGATAGCGGTTAGCGCAGGCGCCACCTGGAATTAAATGTAAGTAAAGTTAATTACAATCACAACTAACCAAAAATATAAGGTTTGAAGGAGACCTACTTTAAATTAGATCAGATCATCATAGCCAGGAATCTTATTGCTGAAAATGAAGCTGCAACAGACTAACAGACTGCTCTGAAGAAACAGTTGAAATAAGACAACTCTAAACAATCTGATTTATGGAATTTTGTATATGAACCTCACATCCCTACAAGCCACTTTCTTCAAACATTTAAGGAATCAATAAAATAACTATCTAGTGGATTTTTAGTCTACATTACTTTGATTAGCTTCTTCTTATAAGCTTGTAATTTACACAAATAAATTGTCAATTAAAAACGTTAGGCAGGAGGAGGACACTGTTTTATTTTTATACATGCGTTTCATCGCCTGTATAAAAATAAAACAGTGTTCTCTAATTTACTTCGTTGTTCTCTACAAGATGATATTGCTCAGTTTGACACATTAAAAAGTACTGATGTCAGATTGAGTATCATTTAACGCATACACATACCTATAGATTTCTCATCTTTACAATCAAAGCGTTTAATAGACTTATTTTATTTGGCAGACACCATCGTGTTCGCACCGTGAGTCACTTCTGAATTGGCGTCAGATGAGTTGTGTCCACTGCACCATGTCGCAAATACGACACTCTTCATAAAAGCTTACACAACAGTCAAGGCGTCACTATTTGATGCAACATTAACTAAAATAGGCGTGGGTTACACGAGTTTGTAATTTATAGCGTCTGTTACGATACAGACGTCATATTATTTTTTCAGGTCGCCTGAAGTGGCATTATCAGGATGCTCCACAAATCCTCCTCAAGTTAGCTTGAGTGGTACCTTCTAAATGTAAATTTGACGGACTCTGGGCAAACCACTCCCAACTTGCTTGACTAGCTAATATTTTGACCACCGCATTAGCTATAGGCTGACCGTACCGAGAGCAGTGGTGGCCCAATTGTAACGGCTGCGAGTTACGAGTTGTAGGTCGTAGGTTCGAACCCAGACCGGTGCTTTACTTTGTGTAAATTATTTCATCACTACTGTTCTCAAGACGGTGAAGGAAAACATCGTAAGGAAACCGGCACGTCCTAGAAACAAAAATTCGAAGACATCTGACATCTACCAACCCGCAGTGGGCCCGCGTGGTGGATTACGCTCCACTCCCTCTCACAGAGAGGAGGCCTGTATCCCAGCAGTGGAAACATTATAGGCTGATTATATATTAGAGTCTATAGGTCTTAGTTCATATAGTTTAGCCGACACGAACAGAAAGAAGCAGATAGGATATTCCAGCGAGTTTACTGTAATATAAGAACAACCAACCAATAACGGCTATCAGCAGGCTTTTTTTTTTTTGGGTGGGAAATCATCAAATAACTTCTCCCGCTCTGGGCGGAGCGGGAGGGTATGTCAGACTCTTACTGACTAAAACCCACCCGTATTCCTTCCTGTTGCTTGTGTTGCGGGTGCCTCGGTGACCCATAAGTACCTTCCCGCGACCCCGGCAGGCATCGGCCCTAGTGGACCCCTACCTATGTGCTGACAACATCTCTTTGAGGCGCGCGTGGAATACAACTTGCCGTCGACCCGGGCCTGGTCCTTACCGGACGGTGAGCTACCCATTGCTCACCGTCCGCAAGCCCGCGCCTACGGTGGCCGGAAATCCGCCCGGGATTCTCCTGCGGCGGCTAGGGGCGAGAGGGCGCGAAACTTGCCTTTCCCTCAACCGTCCCGCCTCCTCCTTCGCGAGCATTACTGCTTCGCAGAAGGAGGTGATCAACAGGCATGGGGACAAATTATTATCAAAGATTAGGTAACGTTGTTATTATTGGCAAGAAGACGCTCCGTCCATCCTTTGGGCGTAAACGCATCGCTACCTTTTATGACACCTACGTATGGAGACAAGTTCCAACGAATGGTTGTTTGAACATTTTATCACTCATTGGCAAAGACAAAAACATTTATTCGTCGGATATGGTAGGTACAAGTTGGTTATCAATGTTATGCTCAGGACACATCCACCGCTAAAAGAATATCTAGCATACTATGGGTATAAAACCTATATTACACCTACAAAATTTATATACTACTTTTACTCTAATAAACAATGCAAAACACTTACACTATAGACATAAAGATACATTTATACTCTACAAAAAAAAAAAACCGTAAAAGAACAGTCGTTTAACTCACCCAATGGATCCACATAGCCCACATGGTGTAAGCTCCTGGAGGTAGCGGCAGTACGTCCACATACATCAAGTATGACGTCACCACGCTTCCTCTGATCAGTGCGATGGGTGTCCAGCACAGTAGGTTTACCACTGTTATAACTGTTACGCTCTGGAATAACGTATAAACAAATTATTTAAAACTTTTTGTAAAATTCCAATTTTTTGTCAGAACTGGATGGACAGAAAGCAAATCCTACGCGGTAATTGCGTAACAAACTAGAAATGCCTTACATTTTGACAATTCAACAACATTCTTTGCGTTATTAACGTAGCTGAGGAGATGAAACTTTCAAACTTAAGAAGATGATGATGGATTAGCAATTTCCTTCAAAATATTTCGAGTTGTGATAGAATGTGTGTTACGTAATCACCTCCTGCAGGCTTAGCATGACGCTTTCTATTTCTACGAAGAATAGACACAGCTCTTTCTATACAAAGTGTTATTTAGTTTCTCAATTTTTTAAATCGCACCGTAGAAATCCTTCTACATAAATTATTTAAAAAACAAAAACCCGACTGCAAAAACACATAACTGAAAAGGGAAAAACAAGCATTATAATCTATAGAATTTTGGTATCGCAGGCGAGGACAATCAAAAGTTACACCATATTTCAGGTTATTAGACTGTCCCCACCTACAAGACTAAAATTATATAGATTATAATGCTTGTTTTTCCCTTTTCAGTTATGTGTTTTTGCAGTCGGGTTTTTTGTTTTTTAAATAATTTATTTTATTTTAGTTTTATTAATATATATATTTGAAAGCTTTTATTTGATACCAATATTGTTGCAATTAATTTAAAAAAAAAACTTCCCTTCCTTTTTTATATTTGCAGATACAATTTATAAATATTATATAGCCTATGTCACTCCCACAATTAAGACGAATCTAACGACACCTCATACGTTAAAATCCATCAAGCCGTTTAGGCTACAGAGCGTGCCAAAGAAATAGACATACAAACAAACATACATACATACATACATACATACATACATACTCTCGAAAAACATGACCCTCCTGAGGCGGTCGGGTAAAAAGGACCTAGACAAAGATCTTTAGAAACGAAAGACAAAATGACAGACTGTAGAAGGATTTCTACGGTGCGATGTCAAAAATGGAGAAACGAAATGTCACTTTGTATAGAAAGAGCTGTATCTATTTTTCGTAGATATATCTCCCTGCAGGCTTAGCCTGCAGGTTGAAATATTGAATACTTTATCATATTATTAGTATAGTTTTAACATTAATTTTAACAAAAGCATAATCTTCTCGTTTTTTACCCGACTGCCTCAGGAGGGTAATGTTTTTCTGGAGTATGTACGAGTATGTATGTATGTCTATTTCTTTGGCACGCTCTGTAGCCTAAACGGCTTGATGGATTTTAACATATGAGGTGTCCTTAGATTCGTCTTTATTGTGGGAGTGACATAGGCTATATAATATTTATAAATTGCATCTGCAAATACAAAAAAAGGAGGGGAAGGGTTTTTTTTTAAATTAATTTCTACAATATTGGTATTAAATACAAGCTAGTAATGAGTAATTTTCAAATATATACATATATTAATAAAACTAAAAAGCTTGAAATAAAATAAGTTATTTAAAAAACAAAAAACCCGACTGTAAAAACACATAACTGAAAAGGGAAAAACAAGTATTATAATCTATATAATTTTGGTCTTGCAGGCGGGGACAGTCGAATAACTTGAAATATGGTGTAACTTTTGATTGTCCCCGCCTGCGTTACCAAAATTCTATAGATTATAATGCTTGTTTTTCCCTTTTCAGTTATGTGTTTTTACAGTCGGGTTTTTTGTTTTTTAAATAATTTATTTTTTTCTCTAAATATAACCTGATAGTTTTCGCATGAGCTCCATTCTCTACGTTTAATTCTCCACTACGCATTACACAACCCATCATTCGATGATAAAGATTTCCATTTCAACTCACCCGAGTAAAATTGTGATTCCCCATTGAGCAAGGCAATTTTCTCTCCACCATACGAGCCCATATAAGCATCATCGTCCTGAAACATTAACGTCCATTAGAAACACAGCAATAATGTTTAGAAAGCCATGTTGTAACCGGGAATATTCTTCTAACAAATCTTGTATCGTGTTTAATCAATTTTCTTTGGATACAGAAATTGGGTCAACTTCGAATGAGAACAAAATTGTATCGTTGTTAATAGCTCCTGTTAACTAGTTATACTGTTCTAATTGCGTGCCACTATAAATCGAAGCTGTCTTCTCCCAATGCGAATTGCTATTGAATTGACGTGACTAATTTGCATTACAAGTTAAGCCTCTCTGATTTAGTTCAGTTAGTTTACTTAAGTCAACTTGATGCAAACCCAAATTGGTTTGATTAATTAATTAATAAGGATGGTTAGTTGTGTTGACCTAGTTTGGAATACAGATTTGAAATATGCTTTTGTAAGAAACTTCCAATACTTACATGACGAAGGTAGGTTTAACGCTTCGAAGAACAAAAATAGCTACGATGAAGCTCCTCTGCCAAGTCTCTGGTAACACCATATCGAAAGTGCATGATGTGCATTGGAAATCATAACCATACTTTCCAAATCCGAAC
The DNA here is from genome assembly GCA_905333075.3 of Atethmia centrago. Taxonomy (NCBI): domain Eukaryota; kingdom Metazoa; phylum Arthropoda; class Insecta; order Lepidoptera; family Noctuidae; genus Atethmia; species Atethmia centrago. Next base: position 9,601,314 of record HG995375.1, read on the forward strand.
AATGGCGGAATAGAGTAGAGGCAAGAAAAGAACACACACAGACAAACATACAAGTGATAGTGGTTATTTTGTATCTGCCAACCTTGAAAAAATTGAAACAAGTATAGTTTAGTAAAATAATAAAAATACAACAGCATTAAATAATGAAACACTTACCGTTAGCAATGTATTTTGCAACAACATATCTTTCAATACAGACGTGAGTTAGGCATTCGACCTCGAACACTGCCAAAAACGTCTCCAAGAAAGCAAAAAGTTCACAAGAGAATGTTTCAAATCCGTACAAACTGAAAGGTCAGTACACTTATAGCCATTAAGATTTACAAAGTATTACAGTTCAGGTTAAATATACTTTAATGGTGAAACGATAAAGAATGAAAATACGTTTTGTGAGCATAAGAACATTAAGTAATACTTAGATAACAAAAGAAAAAAAAAACATATGAAGCTACGTTGCATTATGTATGAATTAACCAAAGCGTAGAGAATATGTACAGCCAGGTACGAACTAATTTGCATTGTTACTGCACAACAAACAACCTTCACGATCTTAATGTATCACAATGACCAAATGAATATACAAAAGGTATTTCAATGCAAATAAAATGCACCCTTCCAACTCACGTTTCCATGTATTTGACAAGCGGCAGGTGCAAAAACGTCGGTACAATACGTCTGATACAGGCTACCATGGTAAAATTAGCCAGGTTACGATAACTCTCATCAAATCGAAGGTTTGTAAACAGGAGAGTTACGCTTAACCAAAAACCGAATATGACTGATAATAGGCCTGAAAAGACACATATACACATCTTTCAACAAAAAGTTGATCTTATAACAAATTGGGCGAAGGACGGATGAAGGGCGGGCGTTTTTGTGGGACTGTCTTATGTAATTTTGACGTTCGAAAAGTGCTGATTATCAACCTAGTTTGGAAAAATGACTTCTGATTTTGATTTTGAATCCAAATTGAAATGAAGACACTGAAGCGATTGACTTTTATCAATAAAGTAAAGAGTTACCTGTGACAAAAAAACCTTGTTGCAAAACGATTCTCTCGTCTTTAACAAATACTTCTTTCCAAACACAATTTTCTGCGTGGTTCTCATTATATCTAACCAATGTCATCTTTAAACAATAGTAAGTATGTATGATCTTGAAGTATTTACTGATTTTTTTGAGATTACTGATGTCTCCAGATTAAAATTAAGGTAAAAGATGTCAATATTAAGCACTATACGAGTCTAAAAGACGTGTGGCAAGATTCGTTAAGAGCCTGAAGTGTGCAGTGTGCGAAACCAACCAATCTCAAGTTGCATCTTGTGTCTCCAACCAGTTACTTCATGCTCTGCCTCACCTATTGTTTTACCAAAAGTACTTTGAGGAATACTGCGTGAATGTACCTACTGGGTAAACGACAATGCAGTTAAATGCTGGAGTTTTAAATACAAGTAGATCGTGCCTGTGGAACTTAAAGTTTTATTATAAGCGTAAGGATATATAATATACATTTCAAATGTGTACACAATTATTTTATAACACCGTGGACTGCCGCTGATCTTTTCTTGGGAGGGCGTCATTTGAAATACCTCCGGTACCCTAAGGACATGGAGCTCAGACATGGGCATGGGCAGGGCTCTCCTTCATCTTGCTAAGCTCTGTTGTACCGCTTGGCGCGTTCTGGTTGGAGCAGGGCATAATCTCTACGCATGCGTCCAAGGAGTGCAGCGCGCAGCCTCTCGTCGCCGGCAATGAAACATAGTACAGGAAGACTTGTTGCCGCCTGCAAAAAAGATAGTCTCAAAAATCGAATCGTAAACTAACTCCTTACATTGAGATAAATACATCTTTTCAAACATTGAATATAACAAAATAGCATCCTTACCTCTGAAGCAATGGGAGCAATCACCGCTAGAGCAGGTGGCACATGTGGTCTGTATCCATATATAAGTAATGGCAGCCACTGCCAACCGACCAAAATGGCAGCAGGTATCCATAGTGCTAACGTAGCTACACACACGGCGTGAATACTCTGGAATTTATATCAATTGGATACACTAATTATAACTTATGTACTTATTTTCTGAGATTTTCATGGAAATTCCAGTTGGCCCGGAATTCAATTTTTTTGGAATATGCTTGCCAACTATGGCTCGTGACGAGTACCTACGAGTAGTTGATGTTAATTTCACTTCTTAAATCAAAAGAGAGATATATTTTATTTACACATATTATTTGGAATATTTATTCAACTATAGGTATTATATTAATAACCTTACAACAAATTCTAGTTGCATCAAAATCAATCCGTATGTAGAAGAAATTAATGAAAGAAATCAACAGCGGATAATTTTGTACCTGCGTCAGCCTTGTTTGTTCCTTTTGTTGTTCTCCTTTGTAAAATATTCTTTCCAATCGAACCGCCTTTCCCATATAGTAGAATCTGTTAACAAAATCAAAATATTTAATTTACCACCTAAACCTTTATGGGCATTTATGAAACGTCAGAAGCTAGGTGCACGGTTCCAATTGGTCGTTACCGAACAATACTAAACCTGTAGGTACCCTAATTGCGTAACACAATTAGAATCACAATCTGAATGAATTTGAAGTATATCGCTAATCCATTGCTTCATATTTTCGAAAAAATTGTCTGTTCAACAACGTGAATAACGCAATTAATGTTGTTGAACTATCCAAATGCTACTGATAGTGTATTCCGCAATTACCTCGCTGGTTATTAATTCATCTCATGTAATAATATGTTCAATGTGTACTGAATATTTAAACAATGTCCACTTACATAGCAATGACCGGTATCACCCCACAAACAAGGATATAAGGAATGCTAAATCCTATATGTTTAGCGCCAGAAGATAACGATGGCCAGAGGAACGTGCAAGATGTTCCGGTAGAATCACAAGAATATTTTCCATACCCAAACAGTGGGGGAGTGGCGAATATAACTGAACTAAACCAACTGAGGCCAACCAGTGACCAATAGAATCTCGTGTAAAGTGATCTTTCTGTAATATAAACAAACATAAATTGCAACAACAACGGCTGTGAGAAAGCACAATACATTATATTCAATTAGTAGCATACATACCACATCTATAGTACTTTGCTAATAAATATCGCTCCAGAACTGCCACAAATAAAGCAGTCATTTGAAAGACACTAAAGAATTGATTCAAAAATGCATATAGTTGACAGCACGAAGGACCAAAAAGCCATCTAAAACAATATCAATTGTATAGTGGTATTAGATTTGCGTTCGGACAATATTTAAAATGCACAACATAGGTAGAAAATTTACCTTTTTGCTACAGCCGATGATCCCGCAAATGGAAATCCGACGAGATTTCGACCAAATGACGCTGTGCACAGATTAAGTACCAGAATATGACTCCTAAATACAAGCAGGTGACTGTGGATGAATGTGGCAAAAAGCCAACCGTTGAGCAGCACCCCGAATACACCTATTGAATTATGACCCACATTAACATACTATAATGCAAATACACAAACACTAAATCGAAATACATGGAGTCGCGACTTGTTTAACGTGCAGAATTATGATTTAGACGGCTGAATTGAACTAATTAGAAACTAACCGAATACAAAAAGGCAAGCTCCCAGTAGCAGTTTGTAAGAACTATCGAAATAATACCACGGACACTCATCTTCGAGATCCTCAAACAAGGTTTGCATGTCTGAGGAACAACCACTTGCTGTAATCACTGCGCGTCAGGCACCGCGGTAAATGTTCGGGAGGTGATAGTAGTGTTTATTGGGCATTTAGATATATTTTTCATAAACACATAAACGTCCACGTAGTTCAAGTGGTTACAGAGACTGGTCAGGTTGTCGAACCACCGCGTAGGGACTCGCTACGACAAAGGGAGTGGATCTAGTTACATTCCCTGACGCCACTTTGTGCGCGCCATCGAGGGCGTGAACGTGCCGCATGTCCTGCTACAGTGAACAAGCTGAAGTAGGTACTTAACGAATCATGGAAATTAGTTGCCTGTTCATGTTTCCAACAACATACTTTTAGATTTTCTCATCAACTGTATTGTTAAGACCGAACATGTAACATAGAATGTTTTCCTTTGCCGTAACAGTAGTTTTTTTTTAGAGAAACGTAATGCTTAACTTCATCCAATTTTATTTAGCTTCATCATGAATACATGATGAAGCTAAATTAAATTGAATGAAGGTAATTATGGTCAAAGCAATAAAAAGTCAACAAGATGGAGATTAAGAATACAAAACAGAAGATGACCTAATTATACCGCGGTATAGCCGTTTATTTACTTATTTTTTTTTAATTTATGGCTCTCCAACGACTTATTTTCTATACACATACAGTAACAAATTTTGGAGTTTTTGGATTACACTTACGGTAGTGCTTTGCACTTGTAATAATTATTACAAGTAAACTTAGTTACTTAAACGTAATGGGTAAGCATTACGTTTAAGTTCTCTTTCAATTTAATTTAGCTTCATCATGTATTCATGATGAAGCTAAATTAAATTGGATGAAGTTAAGCATTACGTTTCTCTAAAAAAAAAAAACTACTGTTACGGCAAAGGAAAACATTCTATGTTACATGTTCGGTCTTAACAATACAGTTGATGAGAAAATCTTATATGATCTTATACGATAAATATTACTAAAATATTTTATATTTAGAAAAGAATATAATATAATAGAATACTCCTTACTATGGTCACCATCAAAATGACATATATAAATGTTGAAATTTTACATAGGGTGAAACAATGGGCGGTCTTATCGCTAACAGCAATCTTTTACAGACAACCTTTGAATGGATTAAAGGGAGAAGGAGAGGCAATACTGCAGGTAGTCAGTGGTGTACAATTAACACATACAATAAATACATAAAGCATAGGTATACTAATCAATATAAATATACATATACAATAATAAACATGATACAAGAGCAAGGAACTATATTATGATGATGTTTAAGGAGAGAGGAAGTGTTTTTACCAGAATTTTAAAAGTGGACAAAGATTGAGCACGTCTTATCGACTCGGGCAAGGCATTCCATAACCGTACTGCTTGAACAGTAAAAGACTTGCCATAAAAGCTGGTAGAGTAAATGCTGCATCTCTAGTCTCAAGTATTCCGATAACCTCAGATAACTATTATGTGTGTCATGAAGGAACTTGAAACTTTCTTTAAGATAAGAGGGGGTTGCAGGATTGAACAGAATACTGTAAAGCTCAAATAAGATATGAGAATTCCTGCGAAGACGTATGGGAAGCACCGTGAGCTTTATACAAAATTCAGAAATCGAAAAAATCTATTTCGATTTGGTTACGACGTCGATAGTTATATTCATTCAATATCAAAAGAAAAGTATATTTTTTTCCGAATACAACAGAATTTGAATAAACGCAAATTTTAATGTCTGTATTTTAATGTTTCTTACCTGTTAAGCCCCGTGCGACACCGATTCGGTGTAAAACAATAGAAAATCAATTGTGTCTCATTAGCTGTCCTTGACCAATTAAGTGAATGTGTCTATTTACAGACACCAATAACTGTAAATAGAAAAAGAAATTTTAGCTCGAAATTTATTTATTAAAACAAATGTAACAAAGTAAAATATGCCATAAGCATTCATTTAAAACTAATTTAACTATAGTTTTTAATCAGGCAAATTAAATTAATATGTACTAGATAAATCTCCCAGTAACTAATGAAACGCCAGCGCAGATGTTTTTGTATATATTTAACCTGAGCACTGAGCTAAATAAAATAGGAATCTACCCGGCCTATATTTATATCATAGACATGAATTCTTCCCAGATGTCACGTCTTCGTCTTTCACACGGCTGTAGTACGAGCTCAGGTAACCGCTGAATAGTGTGATACGAGAACGTCGAGTGACGCACAGAACTCGTTCGTAAATTACCTGATAATCTATACGTTATTGGCAACGCCCGGGAGGAATACGTCAGGTCCGTCTACGTAGTTCACGCGGCCGGCACACTTCTATTGGACTCAGTTAATTGCGGAGAAGATCGCGTACGTTTTTGGCCATGTTATACTTATAATATAACCGATCATTGCCTAGGTGTTATCAAACTCGCTGATTTGTATATTCGCATTGAGCGCGCAGTGCAGTGCCGTCATCGGACGGGTCGGGGCAGGATGTTGTCGTTGGAGCAATTGTCGCAAATGGTGAAGGAACACCTCGGACTGAGCGACTATATCGACGGCATACAATACACGTGTAAATGGACTATCACCGAGTCGCCCTTGAGTGGTCGAGGCTTAGTCGCCACCGAAGACATAATGCCTGGAGAAGTACTCTTCGTGGACCGGCCTCTCATCTATGGTCCGCGAGCTGGCGCCGCTGTCGAACAAGGATGTACGGTGTGCGGAAATCTAGACAGTGATACTTTTTATAAGTGTTCAAAGTGTTCATTGTTGTTGTGCTCAGGACAGTGTCAGAATACAAACGTTCATTTTAACGACTGTGGTATCATTTCTCGTTGGAACATCAACTCGCCCGTTGAGGATATCGATGGCAATGTACTGTCTCGCGCATTAACACCAATAAGGGCTCTGATGTTAAACAAAGATCAAAGGATATTCTTGGCTTCCCTAGAAGCACACACTTTGCCTCAACATGGTATTGAAATTCGAAACTTGAAACAATATTACGAGATACCGGAAGAAGAAGAGCAGCTAATGGTGTTGGCCTGTTGTGCTCTAGACACTAACGCATATCAAATTGCCACTCCGTATGGTAAAAAGGAAATGAGCTTGCGTGGATTGTATCCTGTGTCAGGATTGATGAATCACAATTGTGTACCAAATACGAGGTACTACTTCAACAGTGACCTTCAAATGACACTAAAAGCTGTGAAGCCCATACGAGCGGGAACAGAGATATTTTCTTGTTACTCTGGACTTTTATGGGGTACGCCGGCTCGTCGAACCCACCTGTATAAAACAAAACATTTCTTGTGCAAATGTGAACGTTGTTCCGATCCCACTGAACGAGGGACCCTCCTCGGTGCTCTGAAATGCTTCTCGACAGATTGTCCAGGATATTTACTTCCTATAGACTCGTTGAGGTGTTCAAGTGCTTGGCGATGTTTGCAGTGTAACATGCGAGTTCCTAACGAGAACGTTCGTGCCATACAGGGGGCCCTCGGAAGTCTCATGGGCTCATTAAATTTTGAAAGTGTGCGAGATTTAGAAAGTTTTTTAGTTAATCGAATATCTAAATATGTCCCGAAGACAAATCAAATCGTAATCGACCTTCAGTGTCGTTTGATATGGGCGCTCGGCGAAGTTGAAGGATATCACTGGCACGGTAAGCTACTTTGGCAAAATTATTTTTAACTAAAAATAAGTTCAGATCTTCTGATGTTTTTTCATTTTGAATAACATTTTGATTTACAGAATGGTAAAATAGTAAATCATTCGTTTTTAGGTTAAGATCAGATAGTTTATCGTTATCTCGTCTTTGTTTTGAAACAAACCGGGTTTTGACATTGAAGTGAAAAAACGAAGACTTCTATGAAAACGTAACTAAACTGAAAAATATTTTGTAAGCAGTATTTTATGGGTAATGTGCAATTAATCATTGATCGGTAGTGGGTGACGTCAGAAGCTCTAGATTGTTCCTTCAACTGTGTCGATAAAGGCTGGCGGTACTTATTTTAGCAATAATTATATTCAGCTCAAGTACAGGTAACATTGCAATCTCGTTAGAATGCGTCACTTCCTATAACACGTCAGACATTCCTGCCGAGTGCAGGTAGCTACCTGTTAAAGCGGGAAGCTGAACTACCGATTACCTAATAGTACTACGTGACTAGACAAAAGAATTGCCCAACTTAAGTGGCAGTAGGCATTGCTCGCAGAACAGATGGCCGATGGGGCCGAAAGGTTCTGGAGGCCACTCCAGAACCTTTCGGCCCTATTGGCCATTTGTGCGGTTGCCAGACCGCGACCCGGAAGACGTGGCGTTGGAAGGCCTCCTACAAGGTGGTTCGATGACCTTGTGAACGCCGCAGGAATCCGCTGGATGCGGAAAGCACAGAACCGGTCGAACTGACGGTGCTTGGGGGAGGCCTATATCCAGCAGTGACCGTCTTTCTATGTTATGCACAATAATTTTAGAGAGATACATTAACGGTGCAGGAATTTTGAGACATCAATTTTGCTACGTAAAGCCTTTTTTTTCGTAAGTTGACGTAGAGTTTGAGAAAATCAAATATAATCAGTGATAAGTCTATTTCCTTTGCTGTTTCAAAGACCGGCTGACTAGCAATAAATGTGACAATCGTTTCGCTAAGCTGGTACACGTTTTTGCAATTTTAACCTGGACATAACCCTCCCCATTTTAAAATACCACCGCAAAATAACTAAGTAACTTGTACTTAACTAGGTGTCTTCCCTTCAGCATAATCAGCCTGCATTGTTCCCACTGCTGGGACACAGGTCTCCCCTCGGTGAGAGGGAGTGAGCCTTAATCCACCACGTGGGCCCAGTGTGGGTTGGTAGATGGCACATGTCTTCAAATTCTTGGTTGTTCTAAATCTTCCCCGCTTCTAGATTGCTTCCCAAAGTGAAGCAATCTAGAAGCGGGGAAGATTTTAGGCGTTGATTCGTTTTGAAACACCCAAACCGTCGACTGGCGCTTCGTTTCTGGATCGTATTGATAAATCCAAGACTCATCACCTGTAATGATGTCGTAAATACGCCGTGACGAGCCTGCTTCAATTTTGTTTATCATATCACGGCACCTTTTCACTCGGGCCTGCTTCTGAGCATCGGTGAGATTGTGCGGCACCCAGCGTGAAACTATCTTCCACCCGCGAACATGCACGTGTAGATTTTCGTGAAAGCTTCCCGATCCAACCTGCAGTATGTGCTGAATCTCCATGAATTCAATCCATGAATCTGACGATAGTCATGGATTAAATTTTTCCCTGCTAGCACGTTTTCTTCCGCAACAGCCGTTAAAGGGCGAGGGTGAAAATGTTCCTGGCGCATATCCATTTTTTAATGAGACACAATAATTTAAATTAGCTCGCCAACAATGTGGAGGGGAATTTTGAAATTGGAACGTACCTATTTTTATTTACAAATAATCATATTTTCGAAATGTTAATGAAAGTTTTTATGTATGAGAAACTGACCAGTTTCTCATACATAAAAACATTTTTCGCAATATTTTCTGAGTGGCCTGATATGTACAGGTTAGTGATATTTTTGTTACCAAAGTTTAAGAGTTACTTTTACAGGTGAGACCAAAATATTCTTCAAATAGTTTCAAAAAGTAGTTAAAAACAATGTGATTCATAATGATACTATAATAATTGATACAAAAACTTAAGTTTAAACAAATTACTGATGTTGACTAATAATACCTTTAATTTGTATAAAATACATTTTAATTTTTTTCATACTCGTAACTAAAATGTCTTTTATTTGGATAAGCCCTCTTTTATTTATTTTACACAGAAATGAAAAAAATGTATTTCTGTGAACTTTAATGTAAAGAAATAGAGTTCAAATTCGCGTTGAAAATTACCGGATTCGGGGACAATTTAACGTTTACTGGTACAAATCTACCGGGTACTGGTATATTATTAGCCCTTTATTTATTTTTTTTTTTGTATTATTGTTAATGAACATTTATACTAATTTTAAAAAATAATATTACACTAAAATTTGATTAAATTATCTACCTAGTCATGTAAAATTTGTTTTTGTAAGTCTGCTTGTTTTAGCACAGCAGACCTGCAAAGTCAGTGAAGTTCAAAACATTACGGTTACTGGACCGCTTACCTTAGGAGTTGCCGTTTTCCTCAAGATGTTTTCCTTCACCGTTTTGAGAGCAGTGCTGATGAAATAATATACTTAAAGTAAAGCGCCTTTCCTGGTTCGAACCTACGACTTACAACTCGTAAGTCGCGGCCGTTTCCTACCACTCGGCCCCAACTGATAACGGTCAAAACAGTCGGTCAGTAGTAGTCAACAAATGTGGAATAATAATTATTATACTTCACAATTGTATTATGATTGCTCAGTCTTATGAACTAATTAACTAATGATTTTTTTTATCTTCTAATTTCAACATTTATTTTCTCTATTTTTACTACAAGCTTTATTATTTTTACCTAGTTACTGTCCATGCTGTGCTCGCCTGTAATCGAAGGAGTACACGTAAAGATCCTTTCATATTGTTTCTGTGTATACCTTGTTGGTGATTCCAAATACATAAATACCAACATTATGCATTACATTTATAAGTTTCAAAATAAACGTATTTTCATGCCTGGTTCGCTTATACATTACATTGTATTACATTTCGTACATTTTAATGATATGGTGAAAAACTGTGAAGAGATGAACGGCGTACAGGTCACAGGTAGACAAGTACCTGCCGGGGTCGCGGGAAGGTACCAAAGGGTTGCCGAGTCCCCTGGCAACACGGGCAACTGAAGGAATACGGGTGGGTTTTAGTCAGTTAAAGTCTGACACGCCTTCCCGCTCTGCCCAGAGCGGGAGAAGTTATTTGATGATTTCCCAACCAAAAAAAAAAGGTAGACAAGTACCACAAACCGTCAAATGTTCTCATTCGATTTAAACTTAACTGTCAACATTGTAAGATTTATAATCATTTGGAGAATTTTGACAGTTTGCGATAACTTAATGTGCTGCCGACTGTACATTATGTACTTTTATTAATTTAGTCGAAGCAGACGGTTCTCATGGCCAGTTGCATAAGAATAGAGCTGTAGGATAACAAGGATTCAACCAATTACGAGATAACTACGTCCCGCGCCATCTTTATAGGGATACATCTAGATATTATATTATATAAATAGGCGCTTATGCTCCTGAGTGCAGTTGCACTGAAACACTATCCATTACTCATGATTAATTAGGTCCCTAATTCTATAGGCACATAAATTGTACAGAGGCGGACTTTATTGCCGTAGTCTCTTCAAGTCGACCTTTGGATGGTAGTTCATGGTAGAGACAAACAGTGATATAAGTGCACTTTCGGAACTTGTGAGATAATCTTGATTATAATAATAATTCTTTATAATTTAACTAAAAATATAAAAGGCTTGTGACTTATTTTTATTTAGTATTATAGTAGGTTTTTTAATTTCTCTAGACACAAACGGCATTCATAGACACAAGTCTCATATGTTTTACATCGAATGATCGTAAAGCCGGCAGTGGCCGCTTACTGCCGCGCGCGGCCTCTGGACAACACGCGCCTAGTCTCTTGACCAGTTTAGTTTCTAGATTCGGCAAGGAAACTCATGTGTTTGGAATGAAAATGATGGAATTCGTTATTATAGCACTTATTTCTGAAGAAGAAGAAGAAGAAAGAAACAGACAAAGGAAAAACAAAAGAAAGGCATGGGCCCATGACTAATGGAAGAAACGGCGACTGTTGGGAGAATTTCCGAGGCGCCGCGTGCGACCTCTCTTCGCCGCTGGCTGCCGCGGGCAGTAGGTACCGCTAACAAGAAGCGCGTGGCTGCACGAGAAGACGCGAGCGGCCTCGCGGCACCGCAGGCGGCCGCGTGACCTTTTCGAGCTTTTCAAGCGATACTGGCCTTTTAATTATGTGGATAAAGTTTAAAATTATTTCACACTGAAAGTGCTCGCCGCGCCGCTGCCGGCCGCTGCTTTCCCGGTGTGAATCAGCCCTAAGTTATACAAATATTTTTCCGTGTAGCAGCCAATTATGGCATCAATTTACACATAGCTCTGCAGTAAATGGCAATAAAGCTGCCAGGTAGGAACAATTTTCACAGACATTCGAATAATTAGCTTAACTATTTTTTGAACTTTGATATAATATCAATGTTTGACAACGTTAACTTTATGAACACATACAACATAACATCAAGCGACTTAGTAGAAGCTATGTCATATTTTCCGTTTTTCATAAATCATATAAGTAACCACCTTTCATGACTGAAAGAGCCCCGCGCGACACCGATTCGGTGTCAAACAGTAGAAAATCAATTGTGTCGCATTAGCCGTACTTGAGTGATTAAAAAAAAATAATGGTGCTGTTTTGTACTTTCTTAAAAAAAAAAATAACAATAATTACTCTACTACAACTAGTACGGCAAAGAAAAAAGGAGCATCAACTTAAAAAAAAACACCTATTATGTAATTGCACCAAGACTTCCAATCAATTGCAAACTCCACCGCTCTGATGAATAAATACCTCATGTCAGTATTAACCGGTCGCTGCTAGCCAATACGTAAACATCCTGGTCTTGAATATCTTAATGTTGACGTAAAACAATAACAAATAAGTGTAGCGGTAATTATAAGTAATTATAGACAGTACATCGACCCACTTAGGGTTGCCAGGTCTTAAAACCGAAAAGCCGGACAGACCAGCTAGTTTAGCCGGACCTTTGGGTAAAAAGGCCGGACACTCTTAATATTCTAGTCTTAGTATAACACGACAGTAAAAAAAAGTAAAACATGGCTTTTTTATCATTTACCATAAAATATTCTTAAATTCTAATGAAACAACAATAAAGTTGCATGATTGCAAACTTACATTAATCATTAAATATTTATCACAATATTAATTTCAATAACTGCAGCAGTAGTTAACTACTATTGCATTATGCAATGGAAAACAAATTAAAACAAAAGGGTGCGTACCATTTGATATAATAACAAGTTCTAATGATCACATGACCTAATTTCATTGAATATACCTACCTACTTTTTTTTTTGTATAACGATGAAATGAATGAATTATTGATATAATTTCATTTTACCTAATTTTACATGGTTTAATAAACATTTTCTATAATGCACAATTCTATAGTAACGCATAGACCGCCGATCGGCAGGTTCTATTGTTGGTGAATCATCCGGGTTAGGTTAGGTTAGAACAGTGACCATTAGCGTGCGAAGACGAGCGAGCGAAGCGAGCGTGCCGCGGCAGCGGCTGCCGAGCGCCAGTTCCCCTCTATTGTTGGTGAATCATTTGGGTTAGATGAGGTTTACAACAGTATGATGTTTCCTGATATTTACTTATTCATTAGATAATTTTGGCTGAAAATAAGTAAATATGAAACTTAGGTCAACTGAACGTTATATAAAAAGAGCATTATACAAAATGAAAATTAAATAATATGAAATGAACGATAAACTAAATGTTATTAGAGCAAAAGAAGTTTATATGTAGGTAATGTAACATTAGATCACATGAAATTAGGTTATTTGTTTTTATAGCCTATGAAACTTGAAATAACATTCACATGATATAATTATCATGTGAATGTTATTTCAAGTGATGATATAGCCGAACAGGGCGGTCACCGTCTAATTTGGCCGGACACGTAACCAAAAAGCCTGACTGTGTCCGACTTTATCCGGACGCCTGGCAACGCTAGACCCACTTAATTAATGGAAGGATTGTGAAAACTCACAGCTATTAAAAATTGTTATTAAAACAGCTTTTTTCGCTGACATGGGAATGAAAAGACAAATGACACAGCCATTAGACAGACAGCTCCCGCAATCACGCAAACTGTCAACCAGTTGTGCGTGATTGTGGGAGCTGTCTGTCTAATGGGTGTGTCATTTGCGGGAGGTAGTAAGGAAATGGTTTATACATTAATGGTTTTTTTATACATTAATGTGCATGTTCAGACCCCGTGGTCCTACCTAACTGGGGAAACTACGTTGACAATATGTAAAGAAAACTAAGTAGTAGTGTAAGCTTAGGAGTTATCAAAAACATAAAAATTCGATGTTAATGTTGTAACACTCAACAGTAAACACACGTCAGTATTCTTACTGATGTGTATGTCTAACAATAATGAGTACCTACTACGTCTCAAAACTGCTGTTTTGGGACCTATTACCTTTAATGACCTCATTATTTTGTCCGTAATTACCGACCTATATCCACAAACAAACTATCTATTAACAAACTGCAGACTGAAAGCTTTCAAATACACAATCCGAGATTGTTCTCCGGCTACCAATGCGAACGGTTTTTATTGGTAGTTAAACAAACTCGGATTTTAGGTCGCACCGTGCAATAGTAAACTAAACATAAATCGCTACACCGACGTAGATTACGTCAGATTCGACACGTGAGCTGGCTCCATGGAACATATGAGATTTATTATTTCCAGTGGCTATTTTCATAGCGGGTCATGTAGGTTGAAGTCGGGGGATTGGCGGCGTCAGTCAGCCGCGGCGCGTTGCTCCACGCCATGCCTTCCAGCGCACTACCTCTCCAGCGGCAGCCCCGACATGGCGCATCCAGGCGAGCACGAAACATCACTGTTGACAGTAAATCTTGAAGAGCCTACACAACCCATCTGGACCATCAAACGATCCAACCTCGGTGGAAGAGGATTATTCGCATCTCAATCAATCGAGAAAGGAACCCTCATTTTCAAGAACAAGCCGCTGGTGGTGGCGCCCCGCGCTGATCGTGTCGGTGACACTTACTGCTCCGTTTGTTACCTACACAGTGATTTTTGTTACGCTTGTGACCGATGTTCCCTGATGATCTGCTCCGAAGACTGCAAAACATGTCAAGATCACGAGATAGAATGCAACTTCATTACAAACAACTGGAAGCTAAACCCTGATTGCAACGGAAATTCAGCAGCTCTAGCGAGAGTGCAGATCTATTTACGTTGTCTACTTTTATCAGAAGAACACAAGTTGCTGTTATCTATCTTACAAAGCTGCACAATTGTTACAAAATTCGAAGAGCTTGAAATTTTGTGTACAAAATATGACATACCAGAGGAGCAAATCTCATTTATTAAATTGGTTCACTCTATAATTAAAATTAACTCCTTCAGGATTGCCAACAACCCGCATGACAGAAAAATACCTTTACGAGGACTGTTTCCATTATCAGCATTCGTAAATCACAGCTGTGTGCCAAATACTAGAAATGTGTTCAACAACGACTACACTATGGCTGTGTACGCTACGAGAGACATTGAAGTCGGAGAAGAGATCCTGACGTGCTACACAAGACTTCTATTGTGCACTCCAGCACGAAGATGTCAACTTTATAAAACCAAACATTTTTGGTGCAAGTGTGAACGATGTAAAGATACTACAGAGATGGGAACAAAACTGTCTGCACTGAAATGTTTCAACAAGGAATGTGTGGGGATACTGCTGCCGATGTCGCCTTTGAACCCAAGAGTGGAGTGGTGTTGTGACAATTGTGCTTCTAGATCTCCTCCTGACGAAATATGTACGATTCAAAGCATTTTAGGAAGCTTGGTTGGATCCCTGGACCTGGATGACCAATTCCGCCTAGAACCGGCTATCCTGGCAAGACTAGCAAATTTTATACCTTACTCCAATCATATCTTTATCGATTTGCGATTGAGATTAGCATTGAAAATCGGATTTACCGAAGGACTGAAACTTAACGGTATTTGAATTACTCAATTTGCTTTCGATGTATGGTATTATCAATTATACTAACAACTTGATAATGTAACAACAAACGCTAAGTTAACGGCAAGCACAGCACATGGTTAACAAAATAACGCTGGAATCCTGAAGTAACATCGATCGTCCCATAGCAAATTATAATATGGCTCATTCTGCAGAATTTTCCGTGATCGACGTTACTTATACCTTAGATGTTTTGCAAAAATGGGACCTGCAATTAGTGTAAACGGTATCCTACACTACACGGGTCTTGACGCTAGCTGTCACGAAAATCGATTGCATCCAGATTTCATTTAAATCATTTAAATCGAGCAATAACGCTCATTACATATAATGCCGGTTTTCACTAACATTAAGCGATAAGCGATACAGGCATACCTATGTAGATACGAGTTTAATGGCAAAACAATATTGGGCTGTTAGATTTTCAACTCTCGACGCTGAGCCGATTAAAATGAAAATACAATACAATAATTATAATTTATTTTTAATAGTTATTATTCAATAGTTAGTGTAGGTAGTGTTAGTGAACACGGGCCAAAGTAAGTATTGTGTTAAAATTATGAAATTAACTCTGAAACTATTGAATTCGTTTGGATTCAATAAACTGTCGATTGAATACTAACTATCCATTACGACTTCAACTATAGATGAGGTGCTTCTTAAACACTTAAAGCACTTTAAAAGTATACTAAAAATTATCAGTCTCCTAATTAAGAGGCTGACTACAGCTAAAGCGCGGTCACTGTTAGACTGCATAGAAAAGTAAGACAAGCGTGATGACACAACGCTGGTAATTTATTGTAAAATATGAAGCAATTATCTATTTACAAAAAACTATTGATTGGATATAAAAAACAAACCACTATTGTGCTAATACGAGTATGTTGCTTGTAGAATAATCTGACAAAAAAACAGAATTTTTGCATGTATATTAGTATGGTTTTTAATCGTTAAAATATTTTTTTAGAGGTATATTCGTGATTTTTTTCTATCGTATCAAATTAGTTTTATTATGTTTTCAATACACTATCTACCTAGCATATATCCTGAAGATTACCATATATTTTTTTGATTTTGCTTACTGCAGTGGATCACATACTTTTAGGCATTATAAAACTTATATAACCTGCGTTTAGCTCCTGTAGTCCCCTTAACACTGCTGAAAATGTGTTATTCCGCATAACCGCTGCATAAATTATCCTGCGAGAAAATGGGTTATCTAATATCATAGTCAGCATGCTTGGCAAATGTCTTTGTGTATGTACACTAAGGCACTTATTCATAAACGTCATTAAAACTTATCGTCGGTGATATTCTGAAACCGCGGAATTAACAGTGTTTTAAACCGCGTATTTACAAAAGCAGCAAAATCGAGATTTTGAATTTACTAATTTATCAATATATATTTTACATAACTAATGCCTACAATATTAAGAGGAATTTATCAATTTAAAAGTTTGAACAATAGAAAGTCAAGTGGTTTAGTAAATATTACGTTTTTCCTCGTTCCTGTAAAATTCACTGCACCTACCTTACGCGGTTTTAAACACTGTTAGTTCCGCGGTTTCAGAATATCACCGACGTTATTTTTGTTAAAATACTGCGAACGTTCGTTTGTCCTTATTTGTCATTTTAACATTAGTGTTTGTTAGAAAGTGACAAAACCTATTTTAATTAAAATAGGCATGTTAAGTTTTATAAATACGGTGATAAATGTTTATATGATTGCTAATATTTGTCGCATTTTTGTTGACCATGACATAAGACATGACCTATTGTTTCCTGGAAAAACCAACGGGGTGATTAAGGCTCCTTCAAACAGGTACGACACGCGACGCGACACAAAGACACCGCGTGTAGCGCTACAAGCGGTGCCTTTGTGTCGCGTCGCGTGTCGCGCCTGTTTGTAAGAGTCTTTACGTAACACACTAATAATTGCAATGACTTTCATTTTGACAGTTCGACAACATTCATTGTAATATTTATGTTATAGAGCAGACGTATTTTTCAAACATTTTAAGCAATTGATTAGGAATTTCCTTAAATATCTTTTGAATAGTTATTAGAAGTGTGTTACGCCAATGGGGTGGAGGAGGTAATTAATTGATTGATTGATTGCCCACCAAGGAGATACCTATTTAACTGTAACTTTGAGGATTATCGGATAAATTTCGAACAAAGGCACTGCCAGGGAGTTCCACACACGCATTAAGGCGCGACGTGACGCGACGGTATGACGCGACTCTATGAAAAGTTCATGGAGACGCGACGGTACGACGCGACTCTATGAAAAGTTCATGGAAATTGTCCTACTAGTCGCGTCGCGTCGCGCGGCGCTGCGGGAGCCTTAATGCAACGTGCGATTTGTGGGAAAGATAGAGAATCACTGGAGTATTCTTTCCTCTCTTGATTGAAACTTACGAGTAAATAGAATTGTGCAAACCGTCTGAAAATCCAAAAGAAAAGAGAGTCCAAGGACCGTTAGGTCCCATATTTTTGATGCTAAGATAAAAGTAAAACTAACTTTCCTTGTGAGCAAAAAATAAGTATGTTAGGTAGGTAGGTACCTACATAGTTGTACAATGTAGGGAATATCTGAGTTTTTTTACGCGATTTCATTTTTCTAATAATAATTATCTCACCTTGGTAATAACTAACTGAGCAGCGACAGAAATTAACCTCAGAATTTAAAAAAAAAGCTTATTACTGAAATATTTATTCGAATAATTATTCATTACTAGTGGTGGCCCACTGGTCGGAATTAGGTCGAATTAGGTCGAATTAGAATTACAATCTATATAGCACTAATTACTAATTCCATGCTATATAAAGTGGGTACTTCCATGCTCAAGCTGCCACTTCCTGTCTACACACATTCCGTTCCTTTTCACGAAATCATTTCCACAGAAAGCGAGAGGAAAACACAAAAAAAAAATAAAGTGCATTTCAAAATAAAAAGAAAACATCTTTTACTTTTTCGTTCGCAAGTCATGTATTTTTAGCTAAACAGAAAATAAACTGAACTAAATCCTTTGTTTTCATCACATGTCAGAATCGCATTAACGTAATAGCTTTAACGGTTTCTATCACTTTATTTCATTTTCAAGGTGAAAAAAGATCGTTACACACCCTCTTGGTGTGAGTACCTACTCACCATATCAAAATGAGTTTTCAGTTTCAGTTAAATTCGTAAAGTCATACTTGACACACAGGAGCAAAAAAATAATGAGAGTCTATTTGACACTTTTCATGATTTTACTTTTTCATGTCTTTTATCAGCCCGATTCAAACATTTTTCATTATGGCGGCTCCGAACATCAGGCGAGTCACTGCGCAGTAACGAATTCATGTGTCAGCGGGGGTGAGGGGTGGGGTACTGCGCAGCGAGTAGCGCATCAGAGCCGCCAGTAAGGCAACGGAAGGAATACGGGTGGGTTTAGTCAGTAAGAGTCTGACACACCCTCCCGCTCCGCCCAGAGCGGGAGAAGTTATTTAATGATTACGCAACCCAAAAAAAAAAAGGCCGCCATAATGTTTGACGCGTACTATACCTACCACAAGGACAGTTCACTTTTAAAAGAAAAACTTTCCACATTCGCAGGCGAGGTCTCGATCTTGGCTAGTTTCTGCAATAGACAGATTTTAAACCTAATAATGAATCTGTACAAACATTATGACTGAAACCAACTGCGTCCGTATAATGTTTCTAGGACACGCCGCGGTCTCCACTATGTCAAGGTACATTTTAACAATATGCATCTGTCATTAATATTCTAGAATAGCCAGTTAGCAATTTTATTTACTTCTAGTGTTCGTCAAAACGCAAAACTTATTAAAAATCCTTTAATAACCCCTTATGGGTTCGATTCGGGGGCTGAGCAAATTGTAATTGGGTATTAATGTCTATAATGTTTCTGTAGCAGCCCGGAGTCTGGATTTGTGCCCAGTTGATGGCAAACGGCTCGCCCCCTATTAAATGGGACTTAAACATAACTGGCGAAATGTGGGTGTCGGATAAATTGATTTTTATTTTTTATGTTCTTTATTTATAAAAATTGTAACTTAATACAATTAATGTTCACTATAATCGCATTCAAATTAATTATAATTATTTTTAATAAAACACATTGTGAAAAACAAATCAATTTAAACCAGCTTAATAAAAATAATAAAGCAAAGTTCCTCCGACAGTAATTACTAAATTATATGCAACATATTTTTTTTTTATTATATTTATATGTATTTGTCAGAGTAATTTTTGCGCGGTTTCGGGAAACGGTACTATTTTGCGTCCCAGAGCTTTGTCTGGAGACAAAGGGACAGGTGACCGAGAAAAGGGCCAGTCCCGTTCAAAACGGGACGTATGGTCATTTTAGTGTAGGACTATAGGTAGGTACACCTCTGCCTAACCTTTCGGGGAATCTAGGCGTGATGATATATTATTTAAAAAAAAATATTTTCATAGGTAATACATACCTAGGAGCGTTATTGATGGGACATACTCGAATCCTTGGTTGACTGGTAAAGAATGCCGCCTTAGAATTCATCAAGAATGCTTAAGTCCGCCTTTGCACCTTTTTTATGTGTATTAAGTTTAAATAAATAAATAATAAATATATCAAAAAGTATTTTTTTAGGGTTCCGTAGTCAACAAGGAACCCTTACAGTTTCGCCATGTCCGTCTGTCTGTCTGTCTCTCCGCGGCTTAGCTCAGAGACTATTAGTACTAGAAAGCTGTAATTTGGCATGGTATACATATTAATCACACAGACAAAGTGGTAAAATAAACACATCCCTTGCACGTAATATTTTTTTTCTCGTCTATCCCATGGTGTGGGGTATCGTTGGATAGGCCGCTCAAAAATATTGCGTTTAAAAATATTAGTCTGTGATAACCATTTTTCGATTCAGGGATCCGTTTGCGTAATATTAAGCTTTGAAGTGCTAATTTTTGTTAGAGTCAAGTGTTCCCCCCTCCCTTGCCAGCTAAATAGTTGTTTTAGGACAGGGGAAAAAACTCACGGCATTATTACATACAACGAAGTTAAAAGGAAAACTATCACAGCTTAGTAGGCTTTACAAGTTAACGACCACCCAACCAATAGTCGTCCAACTTACATTTGCAGTTGGAGAATTGACCTGACGTATATCTACATCGATATACATCACGGTCAATTCTCCAACTACATAATACGAGTAAATCTGTTTTTATTTTGGGTCAAATTCATCCCAACTACGGAACCCTTCATTGTGCGTGGTCTGACACGCACTTGAGCGGTTTTTTTTTTCGCTATAGTCACATTGTTACGTCGACTCGACTGCCAACTGTCTCAGTCGTATTTGTTCATCAGATACACAAAATGTAAGAAAGAATGGCCCACTTTTCCTTTTAACCTTTGGAGCATTGCCAATATTGTAAATCGATTCAATCGTCAAAGTTAAACGCATAAAAACATTCATTCCAACCGTAGTTTACTATAAGGTAACAATTAACGTTCTTGGAATTGCCTATTGTTTTCTGTAGTTGGCAGCACCTTAGAAGTCAGACAGACGAACAGATTAGATTAAAGGCTTATTCAAATACAAGCGATATCGCTGTCGCGCTCGGTAACGATACAGGTCCGCCTTCTGGTTAGTTAGTTTTGTGCCGCTCATTAGTAAACACGAGTACAGAGTAACTTCAGTATATTAATGTACTCTGTGACAATAACTGAGTATGTCATAATCTCAAACGAACTCGTCCATGCGAACACTCGGGAGGAGGGGGAAGCCGCGCGATATCGCCTACAGAACGCGAAGGCGCGGCAATATGCGTACCGAATCGGTATCGCTACCGAGCGCAACTGCAGTGATATCGCTAATATCTGAACAGGCCTTTACATATACATAAAGCAAAAGATGAGCATAACAAAAATAATATTTGTAGGTAAGAAGGTACGTACACATAATTGGATATGTCGAAAAAAACATAATTGGATATGTGTAAAAAGATACAATGCATTTGCAGAAAGGTTTTCAAAGTGACGTTATGTCTCTCTGCAAATATAGGTATCTATATGTTTTTTTTAAAGCTGCGCCGTTTTTGAAAATCCTGAAATTCACGGGTGCTTCGACGGTCAGCCGCTTGAAATGTGTGAACAATATTAAATTGGTGGTGATTATAATATACCTAATATTTCATTTCTATAGGCATCCTGAATTACATTACCTGCCTGAAGTCTGGCCATATTTATGTATTTACAGTATTACGCAGTATGACGCAATATTCATGTATTTACAGTAATTAAAACCGGCCAAGTGCGAGTCGGACCTCGCACAATGATGGGTTCCGAAGTTGGGATGAATTTATCTCAAAACAAACTTAACATTGTAGTTGAAAAACATGTTCACCCAAAAATCGATATACGTCACGGTCAATTCTCCAACTGTAAATGTAAGTTGGTCGACTAACTCGTTAACTTTTTATCAAGGTTTTTTTGTACCACTTTGTCGGCCTGATTAACATGTATACCCATGCCAAATTACAGCTTTCTGGTACTAAGAGTCTCCAGGACAGACAGACAGACAGACAGACGGACCTGGCGAAACTAAATGGGGAACCCTTATAGTTGTAGTCAAAAAATATTTTTATCTTAATTAAAATTCCTTACTCATACTTAAAATAGAAATAAATAAGGAAAGGCGCTAATTGGTACGTTGATAAAGTGTTTAAAGAAATGTTATGTCATAATTACATTCTTGTTTAGATCACCTTTCATTACCTGCCTATCCTATCCGGAATTGAAGTTACATATGGTGACTGGTTATGATGCTCTACTACACAGACCTACAAGGTGTTTTTAAAATTAATGAAAACCTTAAAAAAGTCATTGTACTCGTACGCCGCCCTGACCTTTGCTGGAGCCAGCTCGCGCCGCTAGGTTTGAATTCGTCCCAAATTAATCTAAATCCGATCCAGCTTCTCCCTTGCTTGCCGTCTCCCAGCAACCCCCTAAGCCGAGGTCGTACCCCCAAGGTGTGCCCTTAGTTTTTAAGTCTTATGCCCTGGCTAGAAGCCTTCATTTATTGAAGCACCCACAGGAAAGTCCGGTTAAGCTGGCGTCAACCTCCTAGATTGACATGAGAGAGATCATTTATAAAAAAAAACCGGATAAGTGCGTGTCGCACCACGCACTATGAAGGTTCCGTAGTTGGGAGGAATTTATCCCAAATATGTACATACTTAACATTGTAGTTGAAAAACATGTTCTCCCATACATCGATATACGTCACGGTCAATTCTCCAACTGCAAATGTAAGTTGGTCTTCTATAACTCGTTAACTTGTAAAGCCTACTTAGCTGTGATAGTTTTACTTTTATCTTCGTTATATATACATATACTATTGCCGTGATTTTTTTACATATCCAATAACAACCAGCAACCATTTAGCTGGCACTTGACTCTAACAAAAATTAGCACTTTAAAGCTTAATATTTCGCAAACAGGTCCCTGAATCAAAAAAATGGTTTTCACACACTCGCAATATTTGAACGAACTTTCCAACGATACCCCACATAATGGGAAAGACGAGAAAAAAATCATCATTACGGGTAGGAACGCTACCCTAAAAAATAATTTATTTTAATTTTTATTTTACCACTAGTCTTCGTGATTAATATATTAAAATACGAGTATATCCATACCAAATTACAGCTTTCTAGTACTAAGCGTCTCTGAGCTAAGCCGGGGACAGACAGACAGACAGACGGACATGGCGAAACTATAAGGGTTCCTGGTTGACTACGGAACCCTAAAAAGTACCTACTTGCATACACGTTTCGATATTTATAGGCACGGTGATTTTTTTTTCTATAAACTCTATTGAGAGTAGAAATCCTCTACTCTTACTCTCTACAAAACTTAAAAAAAAAAACAGGAAAAGTGGGTTTTTCACACTACCCTCAGGAAAATGCAAAATGGGAAAAATGTTTGTTTTTGTATTTTCTATATTTTGTTTATTAGTACTTAGGTACTAATTGCATCATCATCCTAGCCTTTTCCCAACTATGTTGGGGTCGGCTTCCAGTCTAACCGGATGCAGCTGAATACCAGTATTTTACATGGAGCGACTGCCTATCTGACCTCCACAACCCAGTTACTGGGTGATACGATACCCCTTGGGAAGACTGGTTGTCAGACTATCGGGCTTCTGCCTGACGACCCGTAACGACTGTTAAAGAGCCACGAATGACAGCCGGGACCAAAGGATTAACGTGCTTTCCGAGGCACGGAGGAGACTTGGTATGTAAAGATGGTCACCCATCCACGGACTAACCGCGGCAATCGTAGCTTAACCTGATCGATCGACCCGTGTGGCTGTTACTAATCGAATATGGAACAATAATGTAATTCGGCAATGTAAACGCAAACGCAACTCCAAACCAAACGTATACTCGTAATATCGCGTTCGAGTAAACAGGTACGTCACGGATGATGCACATTTGGAGCAGATTACACTCCCTCACTGTTATATACATGCTTTGCAAAATATAGGTACAACTGTTCAAAAGTTAAGTACCTACCTCACTCGTTAAGACTCTTACAAACAAGCGCGTGCAAAAGAGTGCTACACGCGGTGCCTTTGTGTCGCGTCGCGTGTCGCGCCTGTTTGAAGGAGCCTTTACCCGTGGTCCCGGTGGGTCGACCCATTACCGGGTCCATGGGTAATTTTAATTACCCGTGGTTCCATGGCATTAGGGATTGTTCCCTGGACTTCTGACTACATCGATAGAAAATGAAAACCATCAGTTACATACAATAAAGTTTACTCATTCATAAGCAAATAAAAGAATTCCATCCTTGGGAACAAAAACATACTCATACCTGAACTAAAGTCTGTTTTTAATCTCGGAGACTAATTTGACAGGTGCAAATGTCAAACTCCATATTGAAAAACAACAATATTTTGAAATGTCAAATTAGTCTCTGGTATTAAAAAACGATCTTTAGGTATATTGAAAATCATGAATTCATAACCGATACACTCATTTAATTAATTTCTGGCATAATATCAATTAGATACGCATTAAATGATAAGATAGTTTATGAGTTTATACCTAGAATTTGTATATACCTAGAAGAAAATGGTACTCTAAAACAAACCCGGCCTTTTCACTCAGGTTTCGTTTTTGCGGCATTAAAATCACATTATAAATTATGTTCCTCCCGTAAGTGGAAATGCGTCAAAGCGTCCATACGCGTACAGTAAACATGTACGGTATATTAAGGAATGACATCTATTTTAAGAGCAACAAGAAGAATTTATTACACATAATCACGTTCCTTTATTTTATTCGCGCAGTTGTAACTGCGTCATTCCGTAAAAGCAAATACCTACGTAAAACTTTAAAGGCTGATGTCGAATGTAGTTAGTATTGCATTGTGAGTTCAGAGTAAGGTGTAGTGTGCGGCATGCGACGAGTACTACGCAACAAGTGAATAAAATCGGGGACGTTATTATCGTGAGGGGCAGTAGTACTATTGACCGCCTATTGACATGGGCGCCGCGGCTAGGAACGCTCGTCCTCACGTCGTCACCAGGTGGATCTGTCTACCTGTACCGTTAGTACATACCTATCATTCATAGTTCTAACGCCCAATTTATTTTATCCGCCAATCACTGCCAGACATGTGAGAAATATTATTTAAATGTTCTGGCATTGACAATGAACTGCATCTCAACGGTGCGTCTGTGGTTGTGGAGACTTGTGCTGTGCATTTGAACGCATCATTTTATTTATGTGACGTGAGATGAGACATGACAGATATGAGTGCCCTTAAAACTGCTATTCAGCATTCTCTCCGTGCGTCGGACTTGGCGTTGTGCCGTTACACCTATATTATGAAGGTCTGCAATTTCTCTTCTGCCAACTATTTCTATGTCTTCGCCAAGTTTTGATGTAGGTATTGAAAATCAATTGGTTATTTAGTTAGCCAACTGTTAAAATACTTTTAATTATCTAATAATAAAGACATATTTTGGTTAATTTATAAAACGATAGACAACTAGCTGGGTTTGAGTTCGTTTGTAATTTTTGTCAAAAACGACAACGGCCTAGACCGCCTTGATTTTTATCCTTATGTTAATTTTTTAATATTTCTATCTATTACAGAATATTCCAATAAGCCAATCCAAAAAGCTTACCTGTTCAATATCTTGCCCGCTTTCCGGTTAATGTCCGCACCAAAAATCAATCCTCGCGCGTGGACTTACCGACTAATTTCTCTGTACTACAAAGACTTGACACTTGGATCATTGTCGAAGCAAGCCCGAGAAAAATCTTTAAGGTCCTCAATACTAGGCTCTCTACTACATAGGTAGGCGCTCGACATCTGAGATCCTAATACGGGTACAGATAGGTGATCATTATTTTGTTTGTGTGAACCTCTACGTTATCCTCGAGGGATCACAAGAGTGACGGTTTCACTCTAAACCTGTGCCGTGGGATACAAATCACGTGTACACACGGCTACACATCAAGCTATACATTTCCAGTTTACGCTGACCTCGCATTACACGGAAATCCTACACAATGCGAGATCACCTTATACTGGAATTGTATAGCTTGATGTGTAGCCGTGTGTATCCAAAACTCAGCAAACATCATCCTAATAAATTAATATTTACTCATATTAATTAATATTTATTAATATTTATTTTCGGACTAATGTCCGTTGCGTAAATAAAAAAAGTAACCACCCGCTTCAGAACTTCAGTGTCGTTCAGGTCGTTTCGAATTTGGTATCACATTTTATAACATCTGGAGGTGCCTTTAAAGAGCCTCCATACACAAGTAACTACCTACCTATACCTTACCAGACAGCCCCGCTACCCTTTGCAGATGGCGGGTTCATGATTTATTCATCTTCTAGAATAAATTTGTCGTTAGTGTCAGTGCTGGGTTCGATCCCACTTAGATCAGGTCCGCTATAGCTGACTGGAATTTCTCAGTACCTACTCCAGTACTTCAGATGCAGCACATAACTGGCGAAATGTCTAATCATCAACTCTGCCTCCGGAGAGTACGATACTGATGTTTTTGTTATAGTTGTACAATCACATCTAAAATAAATGAACGTCACCATAGTTAAGCCCCGCGCGATACCGATTTGGTGTAAAACAATAGAAAATTCATCAATTGTGTCTCATTAGCTGTCCTTGACCGATTAAGGCGCTGACAAGACCCAATTGACCAAAATAGGCTTCTCTTAAGAAAGAAAATTGCCAAATCTGTATAGTTTGTGGTAGCGGAAAAAATATATGTTAATTTTGAACATATTTCCCAGAACTTGGTTGTCACCAATACATGTTTCGAAAAAAAAATCTCGATACAAACTAACGTTAAACTAACCTCTTACCAGAGTTCTAATCCAAAATATCTGTATTAAATATCAACATAAATTACGTATTTAATTAATAACGAGTACGTCTTATTCTAATGCAGAACTTGGTTGTTTTTTATTTTAGATTACTCAACTCAATTCTGAGTAAATAGATAATTACTTCATATTTTGCAATAAATTACAAGCGTTTTGTCGTCGCGCTTCTCTTTCTTTTCTATGCAATCTGACAGTGACCGCGGTTTAGGTGTTGTCAGCGTCTTAAGGGCATTTTTTGTCTGCTCACTGCACGATATAATCTGCTTGACCGACTCAGCATTATGTGTCCTGACTTGGTAAGAAAAGGATTAGAATACTGACGAAGATATAAAAGAGTTGACTGTACATTTCAGAGCTGTCGGAGTCCCGGCTGGCGCTGAAAGAGAGCCTGTGCCGCGGCACTCTGCGCACGGTGGCGGCGCTGGGCGTGGGCGACGCGCACCTGCGCGGTCTGCTGCTGTACCACCTGCACGCCGCGCTGGCCGAGCGCGCCCGCCGCTCGCCAGACCTGTATGAGGTAGCTAACCTCTTCGGTACCATTAGCAGGCTTAGAATGACGCTTTTTACTTCTACTCTACCGTAGAATAGAAATCGCTTGTCTACATTTCTCGGTAGAAAACTGTCAACTATCTACTCGGAAATGTCTTTTTTGTCTACTCTTCCGCCGACAAAACACTTCTCTACGCTTCTCGTGCGATTGGGTTTAAGTTAGCATACAAACCAACCCATCCCATTTTCATAAAGAAAGAGCCACGGCATAAGCAACGGAACGACCTACGTGAACGACCGACTGAAACCAGAACACTTGGTTATACCTAGGTACCTACCGCAGTTTTTGACTATCTTTAAAATATTTATTTTAACATCATCAATGACTGCCGTAATGTTAGTACGGATCTAAGCTTGTTTAGGGACTAACTACATTTATTCAGCTCTTTTCAGCTTTTGTCCATAGATAACAACGATTTTGTATGGAGATGCGTACGCATCCGTTCAACTATCCGCGTCTATTCAGTTTTCGCGGCAAACAGGTATAAAATGAGGACAAATGTGTTTTTATCATGCAAATCCTATAAGTAGAGTACAGCGCTGTTCCGCCGCGCGTTCAGGGCCTTACGCAGTCGCAACTTGTCGACGAGGAGTCAGGAACAGTCCACGATCAGCGCTGAATGTGGCGGAACAGCGCTGTACACGGATGGTTCTCGACTCCTCGTCCACAATTTGCGACCTGCATAGATTTGATTTATTATTACGTAATCGTTATGCACGCAATGATCGAGATAGTTCGGGGGTGTAAAGTAATTATTTTAATTTTACGAAATAAAATAAGGATCGAAGACAAACTTAGGTATATTGCTAGTGGAAAACGTTTCATGCCTATACGATATGCGTTCAATATCGCACATAGAACTGTCCATGTTGAGGGCACAATACTATATGAGTAGTTTACCGTTTTCGCAGCAAATAGTATGTAATCGCTTCTCAATTATCCAGCGCAGTACGCAGTAGATAGAAGCGCAACAGCGGAGATAACATGTTATGACGGCTTTTCACAGTCTTACAATGCTGTACGCGGCTGATAGAACAAGAACTGTATAAGTGTGCCTAAAATCGTTCAGCGAAACGCGAATGGGGCTGAATATAATGTAGTTAGTCCCTTAGACGCTAAAATTTCTGTTACAGGAAATACAATCTGAAATCGAGAGCACCATAGAACAAGCCTACATTATTCTCCAAGGCGACATATCCGCACCGCCAGACCTCGAGCTGAGACGCCGTTACCTTGGCCCAGGCTGTGATAAACCCCAAGAAGAACGATTCTTCATTCTCGATGCCTAAAGGCTAAACGTGCTGAAAATGTGTTAGACCATTATTTGTATACTTACGTTATTTACCTTATTATGTCTATATTTTATTTAGAACCTAAAAATGGTAGTTTAAGTGATTTTATAAAAGCTAGCCACGAATGGAACAATGAATACAACGATGTCATACCTATAATCACCATGATTTATTTCTCCCCGCCCCTGCTTCGCCCGGGTGCAATGTCGACATGTCTAAACATCGAGATTTCTTTGCTATAATCAGTTCTCTTGCACTGGCACATACAGCTCGAGGTAAGTACCTACAGCTCGCGACAACTGCCAGTTGTTCGGCTGTCCCATTTCAAAAACTAGTAAGGGTTAAACGCTGCAGCCAGAAATAGGAATCCCGCGAAGAGGGATTCCGTTGACTACGCTTTATTATTATTGCTTGGAAACAAATTTAAACCCGTCACGTGATCTTCCCCACCCTTAACCGGAAGCGCCCCCGATTGGACCCGATCACACGAACCTCCGCCGGCTCGGTAGTAGGTCCCATTGGACCCCAGAATGACGACATACTACACCCTCTTTTTTTTTGAGTATCAATCAAAATATTTTTATTTCACATAAACCTACATGGGCACTTATGAAACGGCAGAAGCTAGGTGCACGGTTCCAATTGGTCGTTTCATGGAGAAGAGCCGGCAATAAACTCCACGGTAACTCTTTTAAAAATAAATGGCTTTTACAATGTTCACAAATTACAGTGTTAATAGGTATGGGAGGACAGTGTAGGCCTGTCGAGAAGTACTTAACAAAAAAAAAAAAGGTCTACAAAAGATCTAGTCTATAAAGCCGAAAACGTTCTCACATTCACAGCGTACACAATAATCCATGTAAAATAATATTAAAATAATAAAAATAAAAACCTATTTAAACCAAATGACATGTTTGCCATTTCAACAACTCTGAAATCAAAATTGTAGGTATATAATGTCTAATAATGAAAATATAATGTCAAAAAAGTATGTCTAAAAAATAATAATAATAAACATCGCAATTTGGGAGCAGTTAATAGACATTTACATAGTTATGCCGTTTCTGATGTACCAGGGAAGAAACATGTGAAGAAGGAATTATTGCCAGACTTCCTCTTGTCTTCAACGTAGTCTTTAATCTTCTGCCGGGGTCGCGGGAAGGTACTAATGGGTCATCGAGGCCTCTGGCAATACAGGCAACAGGAAGGAATACGGGTGGGTTTTAGTTAGTAAGAGTCTGACACACCCGAGCTCCGCCCAGAGCGAGAGAAGTTATTTGATGATGCCCATCCAAAAAAAAAAAAAAATCTTATAATATGCGTTTTTGATAAGGACACGTTTGATGTGGGTTTTGAACTTTCCATCGCTAAGTTCTGTAACTGACTTTGGCACTTGTTATAAAAGCGGATACTGTTGATAACAAATGATTTGCTTGTTTTTGTTAATCTATATTTTTATTTATATTATGGAAATCACTTCTTGTTTTGAAAAGACATAAGTTTTTGCGAACATACAAAATACTTTCTAAGATATAAAGAGAAGGCAGAGTTAGTACATTAATTTCTTTGAATTTGTTTCTAAGGGACTCACGAGGTCCCATTCTATAGACTGCGCGGATTGTCCTCTTTTGTAAAATAAAAATTGAATCTACATCAGCTGCCGATCCCCACAGCAGAACGCCATAAGACATAATACTGTGG
This sequence comes from Atethmia centrago, assembly GCA_905333075.3. Classification (NCBI taxonomy): domain Eukaryota; kingdom Metazoa; phylum Arthropoda; class Insecta; order Lepidoptera; family Noctuidae; genus Atethmia; species Atethmia centrago. The sequence continues at coordinate 9,631,782 of HG995375.1, forward strand.
AAATAAGCAAAGTATACTAACCTAGCTGTGGCTATATCAGTCAACTGTCTAATTTTTCTTACTGCATATGCAGCTGAACTTAATTGCAATTTTGAATTTAGAGTAATTCCTAGAAATATAGTTTCCGTAATAGCATCTAGTCTCTTGCCATCAAGTTTTAAATTTAGAGCCACTTGGGGTACATTTGGTAGTGAGAACTTAAGACATTTTGTTTTGTTCGCATTAAGTAAGAGATTATTAGCTGCGAACCATTTCGAAAGAACATCCAGACTATCGTTGACGTATAAGACATCCGGATCTTTTCTATCTATTTTAAAAATAAGCGAAGTGTCGTCAGCGAATAGAATTATATCCGATAAGTTTGCCATCATGTAAGGAAGATCATTAATATAAACTAGAAATAGGAAAGGGCCAAGAATTGAACCTTGGGGCACGCCCATCTTTACTAGAGACCCCGAGCACGTTGCCCCGTTAACGTTTACTTTTTGCTGCCTGTTTGATAGATAGGACAGAACAAGATCAGCAGCTTGTCCACGAATTCCGTAGTGGTGTAATTTACAGGTCAGTGTATTGTGTTTCAACGCAGTCAAACGCTTTTGAGAGGTCACAGAAAATGCCCATGGCATCCTGGGATTTTGTCCCAGGATTCCAAAATGTGACTGATGAGTTTTACTCCTGCGTCAGTCGTCGACCTACCTTTCGTGAAACCAAACTGGCGACTATGTAAAATCCCATTAGAATTGAAATGTGACAGCATCTGGTCTAGCATGATTTTTTCATATATTTTACTCAATGCTGGTAGCACAGATATAGGTCTATAATAAGAGGGATCACTCTTACTACCTGATTTGAAAATTGGTACTACTTACTATGTCATAAGATATCCATATGATATTTATCTATTAACAATTCGACGTCTAGGATTTTGCCAGAGAAACGATTTCTTTCTTTCGGCTCCTTTCTTAAAGTTGTGTCTACCGGGCTGGATGACTTGGCCCTAGGTAGAATCCTTCAAAACTTCGAGAAGCGACCCTTCGATGTGGATTGGACTCGGCAAGACGTGCAAATTTTACATGACTTTTGTCTTGTCCAAATTCATGCCGAGGCCAACCGGCCGAGAGGCTCCATTTAAGCTATGAAGCATCTGGTCTAACTTTTCCAGCGTCTCTGTTATTATGATGACGTCATCGGCAAAACGAAGGTGTGAGATGTACTCGCCGTTCACGTTGATACCTTGTCCAGTCAAGTCCAGCGTCTTGAAGACGTCCTCTAACGCATTGGTGAACAGTTTCGGGGATATCGCATCCCCACGGAGCAGTTGGATGGGACTGGTTTTCTGAGCCTGGATCTGGACAGTTATCCTGGCAGCGTCATACAAACATCTCAACACTTTTATGTAACGCCAGTCAATTCGACATCGTGGTAGAGAGGCGAGAACTGCCCATATCTCGATGAAGTCGAAGACTTTCTCGTAGTCTACAAATGCCATACATATTGGCTGATTGTACTCTTCGGTCTTTTGGTGTAAAACATTTTAAAAGAGTAACGGTGGAGTTTCTTACCCATTCTTCTCCATACGAAACTACCTTTTGGAAGGGGCAACTAGAATCAATTCTATTTTTTTTTTGTTAATTTTAACGTTCAAAAGTGCCTTTTATGTGCCTATTTGAAATAAATAATTTGACTTTGACTTTTGTATAATTTGCCGAACAGTATGGATGTGGTCTGCAGTACTGAAGCCTTTTTGAAGACCGGCTTGTTCTGGCGGCTGGAACTCGTCAAGACTCCCGGTGAGACGGTTCGTGACGACGCTCGAGAACAGCTTGTATACGTGGCTCAGAAGTGAGATGGATCTATACGTAGTCTGGTCATAAGTTTTTTCACATATGGAAAGTTAAATAAATGACACAATGAGTTACGCACTACCTACAACCATTTATATATCAAATGAAAGGGATAAAATACAGATTTAACACACATTAAAATTAATCGAAATGTCCTCCTTTTGCTTCGATACAAGCCTTCAATCTGCAAGGCCAGTCATCAATCGAAGCACGCACGACGTTCATGCCAATATGCGGCATGCTTTAATCAGAGATGCTTTTAGTGACTCCAAGTTGCGATGGGGTTTAGCGCCGACCTTCTCCTCTAAGTGCTATATTTTGTAATCCAAGGGATTCAAGTCTGGACTGGATGAGGGCCAATCCTCATGCCTGATAAAGTCGATTCCACGGGTCGTTTTGGGTACTTTTCGCCTTATGAGTCGGCGCAGAATCCTGCTGGAATACCCAGAGTGCCTGTTTTCGAACATTGTTTGTGAAAGAGGTTCCACAATGTTTGTTAGGACTGTGTTTTGATATACGAGGGCACTCCTTTTTCACAAAAAAAACACCTCCTTTGTACCCAAATGGGACACCCAAGCCAAACCATGATACTGAAGGGTGATGACCACGCTGAACACGAGGTACACGTCTGCTCGCTACTTCACTAGAGTGTGCATACGCTTTATCATTTTGTTGGTTAAAACTCTCCTCAACATTAAAATTTTTTTCGTCCGAAAAAAGTATTTCGCGGTATTTTTTTTCCCGCGTACCGCCTTAACAAAACCCGGCTTCATTCGAGTCTGATTTTCTTCAGCCGTGCGTTGTGTACGTTGCGTGTGTAGTATGCGTTGTGTGTATGTACTGTTTTTTTTCTACAAGCACGCATTTGTAGGTCTTCATTTAACACTCTTTTAACAGTAGTTCTGCTTAGTCCCATCTGCAGAGCCAACATTTTTTGCTTGCGGACAGGATTTAGTTGGATTCGCGCCTTCACTGCTTTGATGACCACTGGAGTCCGAACAGTACGAGGTCGACCGCTCCTTTGTTTATGTTCTACGAGAATCTTGAATCTTCCCTGAATCGTTTGATAGTACGATAAATAAATCTCATGGACCTCTGTAACGAAGATAAGGATGGACTATTAAGTCGAATTGTTACTGGAGATGAAACTTGGGTTCATAATTATGAACCTGAGTCGGAACAGGACTCTATGCAGTGGCACAAAAAAGGCACACCACCACCCAAGAAGTTTAAAGTTTCACAATCGGCTGGAAAAATCATGGCAACAGTGTTTTGGGATTTAGAAGGGATCCTGTTGACCGATTATAAAGATAAAGACGTTTCTATAACCGGAAAATACTATGCTTCTATCCTCGAGAGGTTGAAAGAAAGCATTAAAGAAAAAAGGAGGGGTAAATTGACCAATGGTGTCCTTCTTCTTCACGACAACGCGCCTGTTCACAAGAGCCGTGTTGCGTTGGCTGCCCTGCATAAGGTGGGCTTCGATATTTTAGACCATCCACCCTACAGCCCAGACCTGGCTCCCAGTGATTATTACCTCTTCCCAAAACTGAAAAAAGAACTTCGTGGGAAGAAATTTTCAACTGATGAAGAAGTGAAAGACGCGGTTTCAGCTTATTTTTCGGACAAAGACAAAACATTTTTTTACGAAGGTATAAATAAGCTAACTGAAAGATCTGAAAAATGTTTAAGGGTAGCAGGTGAATATATTGAAAAAGAAAAAAACAAATTAGTATTTTTATTTTCCCTTCTCACCCTCCATTCCGCGAACTTAATAGCGTTTTTCGGGTCGAAATTTAATAAATGAGATATGTCATATCTCATTTATTGAATTTCGACCCGAATTGTTTCTATATTTGAATTTAAATTCGGAATGCGCTCGCTGTTCAAAATTATTTTAATTTATTAGACAACTATTTATTTTTTTATACTTTCTGATAGTTTGCTACAGAATGCCTAGTATACATTATTTAGGTAGGCTTAGCAAAATTTGAGTTCTATAAATTAGGTATTTCGCAAACAGTTTTCTATGTCAATATTTTATGTTAGTTGTTTGAGCTTGGTAGTTTTGTTTCTATTAGTTTAGGTACTTGAGTAGGTAATATAAATTGTTTTTTTTTTATTTTTGTGGTAGCTTCCCAACCAAAAGCGAACGGCAGGCTTGTATGGGAATTTCGTACTGCTAATAAAATTTCGTGTTTTGGGATATTTTTTGTTTTATTTTTTTGTTTGTTTAATTGGTAGATATTATGATAGACAAGCCCTTTTTAAATTATTGGATTTTTAGAACTTGGGACGTAAAAGTTATAACCAGTTTTATTTTTTAAGGTTATGTACTAGTGTACCAATATAGATTGTTACTTATAGGCACACAAACATTATTTCGGTAATAAATGTTCTAGATTGGTTGTCGCTATTTTTGTAGTGTTTTACTTAGGTACTATCAAGTAGGTAAATTGAGATGAGGATCGTACCTAATCAGCGGAGTGCATTAGGAGATACCTAAGTCCAGCAGCTGACTGCAACAGTTTGATAATGATAAAGTCCTGATGGGGTTTTGGGTGTAGGTAAATAAAACAATACCGTTAATAGTTTTTTTTTTAAGTACATTTATTTTATTTATAATTAATTAATTCTTAATATTACTTCATCTAAGATATCCCGGGGGTTTTACCCCGAGGGTATTACACGACCTGCCCCCTGCAGGTCGGGTAATACCCTCATGGCGAGCATAGCTTAAATACCAACATAACTGCGTTTAGTTTAAAGACGCTGACAACCGCGGTCACTCTCAGTCAGATTGCATAGAAAAGAAAGAGACGCGCGATGACACAACGCTTGTAATTTATTGTAAAATATGAAGCAATTCTCTATTTACTCAAAATTGAGTTGAGTAATCGAAAATAAAAAACAACCAAGTTCTGCATTCAAATAAGACGTTCTTGTTATTAACTAAATACGTAACGTATGTTGATATTTAATGCAGATATTTTGGATTAGAATTCAAGGTAAGAGGTTAGTTTTATGTTAGTTTGTATCGAGATTTTTTTTTTTCAAAACGTGTTTTGGTAACAACCAAGTTCTGGGAAATATGTTCAAAATTAACATATATTTTTTCCGCTACCACAAACTATACAGATTTGGCAATTTTTTTTCTTAAGAGAAGCCTATTTTGGTCAATTGGGTCTTGTCAGCGCTTTAAGTTCTGAGTTGAACTGCACGATTACTGACAAATGCGTGCACTGACTGTTCAGGTCCACTCAATCTGTGTGATTCTTTCCTCAAAAAGACCATTTCAGACACCAATCTACGTGGCCTTCACATGATCTGACCATTATTATCTCTTGGACTTTAAAGGAGACTGTGACCTCTGAGTTTGTTTCGGCCTTTCTCCTCAGAGTAGTCAGATAGGAAACGCCGACCTCATCTAGCTTTATTTAAAAAATATGATTGCCGTGTAAAAGTGTTTGTATAAACCTACTTACAGAAAATAAATAATTTATCATTTATCGAGTAATATTCTACTTATCGTTGGTGTGCTGTTCCTGAATGCAAGAATACTAGTGTAAAAACACCGGACAAATTGTGGATTCAAGTGCCAACTGATATAAATATGAGAAAAACTTGGTTCAAAGTTGCGAAAAGGGATCCCACACTATTATCTGAAAAAACTCGTTTGTACTTACTTTTTTTTTTACGTCTTCCATTCCATACTATTTCAATAAAAAATACGTTGGTTACGAAAATAATAAAGTACAAAGCCTACTTTATTATTTTCGTAACTATCTATTATCTAACTATCAGCTGTTGACAGTTGACGTTTTAGTTTACACAGCCGTATGACGTAATAACATGGCGGCTACTATTTCATGGTGTTTTTTAACAGATTAGAAAAACGGAAAACGTTGAATTGAATTTTAAAATTAAATTTTGTTATTTTATGAACTAAAACTAACATTTTCCGACTCCTTTTTGCCTAAACTATCTACTATAACTATATATTTTTTCTCGTGTAAAATACCCTATTGCTAAACTAAACAGTGGTTGGCGAGTTTTTTTTATAAATAAGGCTGATAACTTTCCCAATGAGATAGGAAAAACATGGAGGCACCTTGTTATTCTATACATACATTTATTTAAATATGAGTGAAATACGATACAGAATGTGAAAAATATCGTTATGTCTATCGTTAATCGTATTTGATAAAAGAGAGAACAATATTTAAGTTGTTGCTCATTATGGTAACATTTTGTCATGACGTAGTGACTGTTGTAGGTAGGTGACATATCAGCCATTTTATGCGCCAAGTTTCGTGGTAGCTTTGCTGTCAAATGGTTGTTTACTTTTTGTATTATTGAGATTTGCGAGAAAATTACGAGGAGTTTACCTTTAAAACTGCATGTGAATGTTGGAAAACAGCAATTCAATATGCCTGTGTGTTGTTTTGTGAAGTGTAGTGCAAGAAAGAATGAAAATCAACGTCAATTATCTTCACACAGGTTAGTAGCCGGTTTTTATGCAATACCTAGTACATACAATAATACACATTCCATGAAAAAAAATGTTACGGGATCATGAATTTATTGCTAAAGTATTGATATTTGGGTTCAGTTCCCTATACCAGACCTTTTTTTAATATTTATTATTTCATTCGTTTGTTTACAATAATATGTCATAGTGGAATAGTGTTGTACCGATGCGAGGCGACGCCGTACCGTAATAGTTTCTGAAAATAGTTCCTCCTCTGAAACGATATCGGCTATAATCTGCCATGTTAACAGAAATTATTCTGCGTGTCTTAATCGGTCCGAGTGACCCTATTAAGTCCAGCCCGTGGTTTACGGTCTGAGAGACCGTCCCACAGAGTTATAAGTGATCCTAAAACAAGACGTCAGCATTTTGTTATTTGTTTAGTTCCGCAGCTCTAATCAAAATAAATTATTGATAAAAATACTTGCCTTTTTTATAACTTTCCTAAAAATAAAGGGTTAAAGAAAAAGTGGCTAGAGGCTATTGGTGAAGAAAATATTAATCCCCGAAATAAAGAATGGTACCTACCTATGTTCACTTCACTTACTTTGAAGAAAGATGTTTATTGAAAGTTCGTGGGGATCACCCTGACTAGGATAGATTTATTGGGTGGAATCAAACACGGCAGATGACGGCTACATGGCGGGGCTTTTTATTATTGACAGATGTCACAGATAGACCACAGATTACACAGAGCACATTACTGGTACATTTTAATGAATATGCCACAGGCTGACTTATATATACACATTAGATGATTACAGAGCAAATATTATGTTCCTTTACATTCGGACTTCGGGGAGGGAAAATATTCAAGTGTGATTTTTTCTGATAATGATTCTATCTCAATACGTCTAGCGCCACACACTTTTCTGTGTCAAAAACAGGAACTAATGAATGTTGCCACTTATTTTTTAACAATGTTTCAATAGAACACTTGGTTTAATGAGATTACATAATAACTCTGTTCCCACAGTATTTTCGGTGTGTATTAAAATGATTGATTAATAATAGCCCCGCCCTTTGGCCTGAAATAAATAAATGTGATTATCATAATATTAGTAGGTACCTAATTTTTCAGTTGCCCGCCAAAATACAATATCAAGAGTCATATGTTTTGTGTGAAACAAGCAACATTAAAAATCTGATGTTTCTGGTACATCTACTGTAATGCCTCTATTGCAGTTAACCCATCGAATTGTGGACACGGTGCATATTTCAAATTTCCTTGCATTGATCATTACCTTGTATTGATCATTACACACTTGTATCATAATGTACTAGTGTAAGCCTACTTTTCTAATCAAACGTTATACTATAATCAAAATAATTCTTATTTAATTTTTAATCCACTACTCATTTACACATAATATAAACATTGGCGCCGATTCCCTTGTTCACAAACTAAACTAAATTTAAGTTCAGTGCATCTTTGTCTTTCTATTTCATTAAGAAAAGGACAGAAGATACATTTTAGTTCAGTCCTGTCAAATTAATTAGCGCTTGACGTAAATTGACGTATTTTTAGTAGGCAAGTTTTTAATCACGTCTAAACTTGTATAGAGTAGTGACAGGCGCTGAATAATTTGACAGGACTAAACTAAAATTTATCTTCTGTCCTTTTCTTATTGAAATAGAAAGAAAAAGATGCACTGAACTTAAATTTAGTTTAGATTGTGAACAAGGGAATCGGCACCATTATCTTCTCCCACCAGTGAGAAGATAATGAAAGCCACGAAGCCTAATGAAAAACAAGATAATCACTAGATTTTCTTGTTTTTCATTAGGCTCCGCATACCTAACAGTAGCTACTGCGCTATGGCCTTCCAACGGATCTATCTCTTCCTGATGTTCACTTAAATACGTAAACGTGATGCAATTAATAAGCGTTTTTTTATTTCTGTGCAGGTAACAGAACGTAAACGTAAGTTAACCTACTCATGTTTTTCTGCTACAACGGACTATAAGTATGTAATTATGATCCAAACGTGATATCTAGTAAGACTAGTATCGATACTAGTTATAGTAACACCCATGTTCCTTAATTGAGACAACCCTAGCAACGGCAGCCATTTTATGCGCCAACATCGAGTTGTTTTTTTGTAGGTATTTCCAGTCCATATATTCATATGACAATGAATTTTCCTAGCTCGATGATTTTTTTTTTTTTTATCTCTTCTTTGGCAACTGAGCCGATGTCGACTATTCTGCCAGCGTCATGTGGTGACGACAGGTGAGTCGTCGAACTTTGCACTTTGTGGTAGTTGTCTAGGTATGTTATTTGTTAATAGCTGATCACCACTGTGTGGATCGCCCGGAGGACACGGTGGAGCATACGGTGGAGATCTGCCCGGCTTGGGCAGAGCACCGCCGTGTCCTCGTGGAGGCGATCGGCGGCAGAGACCTCTCGCGTCCGGCCCTGGTTCAGGCCATGATACGGAGCGAGAGGGCATGGGCAGCCGTCACCTCCTTCTGCGAAGCAGTAATGCTCGCGAAGGAGGAGGCGGGACGGTTGAGGGAAAGGCACGTTTCGCGCCCTCTCGCCCCTAGCCGCCGCAGGAGACGCCCAGGGCGTCGGGAATCCCGGGCGGATTTCCGGCCACCGTAGGCGCGGGCTTGCGGACGGTGAGCAATGGGTAGCTCACCGTCCGGTAAGGACCAGGCCCGGGTCGACGGCGCGTCGTATTCCACGCGCGCCTCAAAGAGATGTCGTCAGCACAAAGTAGGGGTCCACTAGGGCCGATGACTGCCGGGGTCGCGGGAAGGTACTTATGGGTCACCGAGGCCCCCGCAACACAGGCAACAGGAAGGAATACGGGTGGGTTTTAGTCAGTAAGAGTCTGACACACCCTCCCGCTCCGCCCAGAGCGGGTGATGATTTCCCACCCTCAAAAAAAAAAAAAAAAAGACTACATCTTGATATCATTTACATTTAAAAATTTTGATAGAACTTGGATTAGTTTAGGAGAAAAGTTAGTCAGTAGGGAATGGAAGTTAGTAGGAAGAGGGATTTTTATTTTGGGGAGCTTATGGTACAAGTCGAAGGAATGGGAATTTAGAGGACATGAGAAAAATATATGATCCAGAGTACCATCGTCAAGACCGCATTCGCACAAGGAACTGTCACGAACACGAATCTTGTTCAGGAATACTGGACTGCAGCAGTGACCGAGTCTCAGTCTGCACAAGGATGTAACAGTTCTTTTGGACAGTTTGGGGCATTTAAAAAACCAAGGTTTCCGCTGGATGTCAGGTTGAATACTGGCGTAATACGTCCCTTTGAGTTTCGAACTTACTTGCCATACCGCTGACCACGAATTATACAACTTGTATTTGGTGTCAGTTCGTAGGTCGTAACTTTGCACCATGTAGTGCTTCCGATCCACCGGGTTAGATGAAGCAAATTTAGCCAGTGAGTCAGCGCACTCGTTGCCACCAATACCCGAATGACTGGGCACCCAAGCTATTTCAATGCTTAAACCTTTGTTCGAGCAAGTGAATAATAAATTTAGTATGTCGGAAATGATTTTACTGTGAATTTTGGATTTTAGTTGACACTGAGCTAAGGCTTGAATGCTACTGCGAGAATCTGAGAAAATTACCGATTTTTTTATATTGTGGGTTAAAATGAAATTGATGGCTTCTAGTATACCGATACATTCACCCGTAAATACGGAAGCCTCTGGTGGGCATTGGAATAAAAGAGCAATTTTAGAGTTCTGGAAATATGTTGAAACACCTGTACAACCAGTTGACGATAATTTGGATGCGTCTGTATAAAATAAATTCCAACCCTCCCAGTATCTCTGAATGGCCCGATCAAAGTCGCCCTTTACGTCCTGGGAATTTTTAGAAATACCAAGTCCCAAAACGACCTTTGGCCTAAAATGGACCACCTCATACGCGGAAGAAAATACAGGAAGAGAGGGGTATTGACAAACAGGTGAGTAGAGGTGTTTAAGCTCTCTGTACCTATTCATCAACGGAATAGATTTATTATTCCAGTAAGAAGACGCGTTAAGAGAGAGATAGATTTGTTCCAAAATGGGGAGTAAAGGATGGGACGAAAGGGAGAAAACTTTTGACAAGAAACGATCCGCTAAGTATTGTCTTCGAAGGTTAAGAGGGGGTTCTGCACATTCAACCTGGAGAGCATTTATGGGGGAGGATTTCATGGCACCGATTATGATCCTCAGACATTTGGACTGGATAGAATCCAGTCTACGCAAAGGTTCCTTGTTACAGGGCTCAATTAGGAAGCTGCAATAATCCAACACGCTTCTGACCAGTGCATTGTAAACTAGCTTTAAGGTGTATGGGTGAGCTCCCCACCAAACACCTGCCAAAGCCTTGAGGACCGAAACCGAGCGCTCACATTTTTTTTAAAGTGGTGTTAATGTGATCCATTCCCGACAATCTGTAATCCAGGGTAACTCCCAGAAACCTGGCCTTCTCCTCAACTGGGATAGCTTGACCGTCAATATTAATATCAACCTGGGGGACAAAGCGTCTACGAGTAAAGATAACTGCGGTACTCTTTGGAGCACTTAAAGATAGCCCGTGATCTAAGAGCCATCGGTTTAATGAGGACAGAGAAATGTTAATGGAGTGAGCGGCATCTTCGATGGAACTGCCACAGACCAATAGTGCAATATCGTCAGCATACTGAAGTACTTTACAGTTAAAATTTAGGCACGAAGGAAGATCAGAGGTATAAATATTGTATAAGGGGGGGCTAAGTACGGATCCCTGAGGTAGGCCTCTCCAAACCGACCTCGGTTCAGAGCCCTCCCCTGGAATCCTGAGTTGAACGCTACGATCAGAAAAAATGCTGCAAATGATTTGCCGAATCATCGCCGGGATTCTCAGCTCTTGCATTTTCTGCCCGAGAACTGGGAGGACAGAATCATAGGCAGCTGAAATGTCTAAGAAAACGGCTACCACAGACTCATTTCTACTGAGGGCCAGCCGGATCTCTGAAGTGAGGGTACCCACACTATCAGCAGTACCCAGGCCTTTCCTAAAGCCGAATTGAGTCGTTGGCAGCAGCTTCCTGTTTTCGACAAACCATTCCAGTCGGTTTTTAATCAAGTGACTTAGCAGCTTAATAAGTATGGACGATAGAGCAATTCGTCTGTAAGAAGAATGGTCACTAGGATCTTTACCAGGTTTTAGTATGGGGATTACGACTTGAACCTTCCAATCGGGAGGAATATAACCGGAGGTAAAACAATAATTGACTAAATCCAGATAATATTGGTGGGTCTTGTCACCAGCTTTAGTGATGAAGGAGTAAGGGAATCCATCCACTCCAGGAGCTGAATCCTTTACATGGGCGAGGACCGATTTAAGTTCCTCCAGAGTAAATGGTCTATCCAGAGGGTCATCCGATATCAACTGAGAGCCTGAAGCGACACATTCATCCATATGAGGAACATAGACTGGAGCGAGCTTACAGAAAAACTGGTTACCCAATTCCGCAGCCAGCACGCTCCCGGAGGGCGGCTTCAAACTATTTCTGTAACATTTCAGTTTACGCCACACTGCTGACACTGGAGTGGATGGACTCAGTGAGCCACAATACTTCCGCCAACCTTCTCTCTTCTTATGTTTTAGTAATTTCTTGGATTTAGCCAATACATGTTGAAAAGCAATGATATTATCCAGGTTCATGTCGGAATTGAAATTAATTTCAGCCTCATTCCTGGCCCTGATCACAGCAGAGCATTCCCTATCCCACCATGGCGGGGATGGGATTTTGTCCATTCGCGGTTTTTTTGAAGGGAAGCAGTCATCGGCTGTAGAAGAAATGGTGTTGGAGAATGACGAAAAGCATTCCTGAGCAGTCTCAGCATTAATGGATGGAAGAGAAGAGACACGTAAGTCCAAAATTTTTGAGTAAAGGTCCCGATCAACTGAGTTCAGCTGGTATTTTAATAAAGGAGGGGAGATTTTGTCAGGGATAGTCTTGGAAGGAATTTCAACCATGATGGGATAGTGATCACTCCCATAAGTCATACTCCAATTAAAAATGCTGGCTATACTAGATGAACAGAACGTCAAATCAACGCAGCTGTTGTTCTGCCCTGGATCAGACCTACGTGTGGGACTGCCATCATTGATTACACATAGGTTAAGCTCATCTATTATGTCCACCAGGCCTATACCAAAGTTGTCGCAGGTTTCTGATCCCCATCTAAAATGATGTCCATTAAAATCACCCATAACAAGTAATGGGCCTTGTACATTACTCAGCAAGCTTTTAATTGTAAAAAGATCTTCAATTTGTGGGTGTGCAATATAAAAACAAAATATATTTATATCCTCAGCCTTAACAGCAACAGCATTGATGTTGTCACCAACAAAGGGTAGAGGAATTGGGGAGAATGGTACTTTGTTATTGATGAACAAAGCACATCCTCCATATCCATCTGATCTGTCATGACGAACAGCACTGAAACATGGAATCCTGAAATTACTTTCAGAACGGAGCCATGTCTCAGCGATGCCGCAGATTGATGGTTTAAATTTATGAATTAGGAAGAGGAGGTCAGGCTTCCTAGGAGCAACACTCCTCACGTTCCATTGAAGGAATGCCAGGGGGTGGAACATTGTGGATGTAATTAACAATGGATGTCAGCTTGTCGGCAACGTGGTCAGGTAGGGATTGAATTGGGTTTGCTAATACAGTCATTAGCATACTGGATATAATATTCAGAATATTTTCTGAGTTGTCAGGACTGATTGCACTTTCCCTAGGGTAAGCGCAACCGTTTTGGGAAGGGGAGAAGGAGTAGTTCTGTGTGAGGGCTTGATGTGCCTGCTTATCATAGCTAGGTGAAAGAGGGGCATGGGATTTTGGTTTAAGGAATACCGTTTTGCGGTGAGATTTTGGAGTTTGGGGGAGAGGACTGGGAGAATGAGAGGGACTGGTTACTAGTTTGGTCTTTTGAGATATTCTTGACACTTCAGCATATGATCTTGAAACCGATGGAAAGACCTGACTTGCTTCCGCATATGAGACTGACTTCTCTGCCATGAGAGCTTTTATGCCTTTCTGTCGCCCCAATTCAGGGCAAGTCTTATCGTTAGCATAATGATTGCCAGAACAGGAAACACAAAAGGCACAATCAGAGGTAACTTGGCATCCATCACCTGGGTGGTCTTGACCGCATTTAAAACAGCGGGGTTTTGAGCGACATACTGTGCGTGTGTGGCCATATCGACAACAGTTGAAGTATTGGATGGTTGGGTACATGTATGTCTCAACTGAGAGAGCAGAGTAGAAACAAAAGACTCGCTTAGGTAAAATTTGGCCATCAAAGGTTAAAACAACCGTTTGAGTGGGTTTCCATTCGGTAACACCCAGAGAAATCACCTTACGGCTCATTCTCCTAGCCTTAATTACAGGGCCGCATCCAGTGGGAACCTTGATGTTCTCTATAACTTCTTCCTCAGTCCATTCTATGGGAACGTCTCTGACAAGACCTAAACGAGTGATGTTAAATTGTGGGATTGAAGCAATGAAATTATTTTTAAGTAAAATGGGACTGATTAAAAAACTATTAGCATCCTGGTGAGACTTGAACTCGACTGAAACCCGGTTTCTTCCTACGCGTTTGACACTGCCCAGGAGTATGTTGCTGTAATTATTTTGTGTCAAGAACATACCAAATTTAACAGGGTGCAGAACAGTACCTGGGGTCTGACCATCTTTTAAAGATATGTGTACTATGTATGGGGGGTAATCTCTCATTGTGTATATCTGTCTTCCAACTATGTTTTTAGCTAGCTTAGGAGGGTTAGTTAAAGTAGCCGGGGGGGAACCAGCTGATCTTTTCCTATTTGCAGATTCTGAGTCCATAATATCTAATTGCACATTGTCGTCGGGGAGAGTAACTGTTAACATCGGAGAGAAATCAAAGGGATCAGGGGGGTCGGGTGGTTTTTTGGCATCCATAGTGGACGCCAGTTAAAATCTCTCAAAATAATCTAAATCAGTGTTAAAACAAACCTTACGCCAAAACACAAACACAAAAAATGATCTCGATTGAAGTTCAAACCAATAAAAACCACTAAAATCTAAAAAACTTGTAACACAAAAAAAGCACGTGTTAAGCCTTCACCACTACCAACAAAAGTCCCCTAGCTCGATGATATCGATGATATCAACAACGCCTCTCTGTCAATGTCATCCCTTATGACATTGACAGAGAGGCGTTGTTGCCAAAAGATCCTTAAAGCACCTAACGTCAAACACACAGCTGTGTAGCCAGTTCTCACTCATAGACTCCGCTCCGCAACAAAAGTGACTTTTGAGACAGTTTTAAACAAATGTTTTTCAGTTTTTCTTTGTGCTTTCCTGGGCGCCTGTTGTTGCTGCCAAATAATCTGAAAACAAAGTATAATTTGCTTGCTAACAAATGGGTTAGTTTTATTGTAATATTAAAAACTATAAACTCTACTGAAACAATCGATGTTTCAATTAAATGTTGTTACTGTTGTTTACAACTCTATTAACTGATAAGAACTCAATAAATTCTTCATTTGATAACAATAAGAAATTTACCAATGCACTATTCAAAGTTGTTTTTATCTCCTTTTATAACAGTATCGCCTTGGTATTAAAAATCTCAGTACTCATTTGAAGACGGTCAAGCAAAGAAACTTCACTACTTCGTACAAAATGCTTCCCCAGCGTCAGGCATTGTTACTTTCTTCATCAAATTGTCATGGTTATTCCACGTTGGAGTTTGCTAAAGAAGAAATATGTAATCTTCTCACCAAGTGAGTACTTACAATCCTGTTTCTATTACTTACCTACTTGTTTTTTTATAAATATTACATGATCTATTATTTCAGAAATGGTATATCTGAGTTAGTCTTCATCCCATATGCTCAAAAGGACTATGATAACTACACAGCTAAAATGAAAGAAGTGATTGAACCATGGGGAATTACAGTAACAGGTTTACATAGCTATCCTAATGTTATTGAAAGAATTAATAGCTCAAAAGCAATTTATGTAGGTGGAGGGAATACATTCCTTCTTTTAAAAACACTGTATGAAAATAAGCTTGTACATTTAATAAGAAAGAAAGTTGATGAAGGCAGCCTAATATACATTGGTAGCAGTGCTGGAACGAATGTTGCAACGAAAAGCATTCACACTACTAATGATATGCCCATAGTTTATCCTCCAAGTTTTGAAGCAATTGGTATTGTGCCATTCAACATCAACCCCCATTATATTGACATACTAAGTGAATCACACAAGGGTGAAACAAGGAGCCAGAGAATATGTGAATATTTAACACTGAGTCATGCCACACCTGTGCTGGGACTACAAGAAGGGTCAATGCTGCAAGTTGATGGATATCAACTAAATATTAAAGGGATTGCTGGTGCTGTTCTATTCAAGAAGTAAGTACCTTCAATGCATGCTACATTGAATGATGCAATGTTGTAAGATTGAATGCAGTTGGTAGTTATGTACCAGTTGTTATCAAATGGCCTAATTTCTTAACTCCACCCCTAAGACGACCCACTGACCCAAATTTCATGTGCAGTAGCATGCATAGTGGTGAATAAGCATCCAATTTGAATGCCTATTTCTTATTTTGCTGCTTGTTTGTTCTTTGAAGGCAGATCTCAAAATACTTCATTTGTTGTAAAATACTTAACATTAATTTATTAATTTGTTTTTAGGAATTGCATGGTACCAGAATTTTATGCATCAGGTTCAGATGTATCATTTTTGTTGGGACAAGACCAAGAACTTTAGGTGCTGCAGATTTGTAAAGGAATTCAAAGAACAACAATAAACTTTTATTTTTTTGTTGAGTAGGTATAATAATGACCAATTATGTTTATTCACCAATTATTATTAAAAATAAAATATTTTAGATAAAAGAAATATATTTGAAGTTAATACAGGAACACAAATAATATGTAAATGCCTTGAAACACTATGCACTTATCCTATATTATCCAAAGTCAGGTCCTAATTGGAGCAGTTCATAAAACATGACTGCTTCACTTTGTCGGCTGTATAAAGTAGGTATACCACGGAACCACTTAAAATCCACAATTTTCACTATCAGCTGTAATCAAGAGCTGTATTAAATCCACCAGTTTTTTTACTAAAGATTTGAAATTATCACTTTTACAAACAGCATTATGTCTGAATGTTGCACTTGAAGTTCTTTTCTTGTGTAGTCTAAACTCTGGCTAGCCAGGTTTAGACTTTGTCAACCAGTGACCGGAGCATGCAGTAACAGAGATCTAGCTGCATGAAACAAGGAGGCTTGTGGAGTCACGCGGGTCTGGCCAGTTCTTTCTGCTGTAGGTAAATGACACAAATATCGCCTTAAAGCTAGATCGCGTCGTGCACTCAACCCACGAGTAATTTCACAACCAGATCCAAACAATACAGCACGCTGTCTCTTTCTTTTTTGTACGGCCACCTAAAATAATTAAATCAAAACATTAGTTTTAAATACTAAGAAACAACAACTGTGTTTAATTAAATGCAAAAATACAAACCTGAATAGCTGCAACTGGATGCAGTGTTGAAACATCAGGCACAGATTCAGTTTTAGCATCAATCTCATGTGTACCATTTTGTTCAACCTTATCTTTCTGGTCAGAATTATCCAATAAAGCCACTTGTTTTATCTTATCTGACTGCAAGCTTTCAGCATTTTTCTGTAATACACCTTGAACAATTTCCGTCCCCGCCATATGTAGAGAAAGCCCAAGACGCGCGAGAACTCGCTCAGGTCTCCAACGATCGCGGGCGCCGCCGGAAGACACGCTAGTCTGTTCACGTCGACGGACATCTGCCACTAAGCTAGCCCAGTCAACTCCGAGAGCATCTCCTAAACCAGCTGAAAAAGAATAATATTATGATAATATTACTTTTTTCCTATTTAATGTAATGGAATATTATTATTATCTGTTTCTTTTACCTCTTGTACGCTCCTCTTCAAGTTCTCCATCAGATATTTCCTCAAAGTCTAAATTAGTAACATCTTCATCATCCTTAGCTTCTTGTGATTCCTTTTCTTCACCTGCACCACTTGTATCCTAGAAAAACATAGCATATTTTTAAACTTGTTATAAATAGGTTAATCAAGAGGACCAAGATCATTTAGTTTTTTTCAATTAACTCTCATACCTGTGTTGACTCTTTCTCAGAACCTTCTGGCTTGGATACACTTTCATCATTTGGTAAAGCAGTTTGACTGTCTTCATCCATAATTTGATCAGCCATCTAACAAAAAAGTGATCAATTACTATACGGTGAGGAGAAAACTAAATGTGTTTTTGCTATTGATTCACTTACATCTTCCCTATTGAGTATATCATCAGGATCATCACTTATTTCACTGAGATCATCAGGTATTGGTTTATCATCAATTTCGGCCTCCTGACGTGGTGGTGCTGTGGGTACTGTTTGCGTAGCTGGCGGAGTTTCCTTCGCGGGTTGTTCTGGTTCATTTCTTGGAGCACGGCGCTTATTACCGTCACCTCGAGCTAGGTCCATTCTCATTCCGCGTCCATAATCATCTTAAATAACAAATTAATACCAGTAGGTAAATTATGACATTTATAAAACAAGCATGCAACAAGGGACTTAATATGAAGCTCTATTAAAGTTTCTCAGTTCTGCACTAACATTCGTAAATACACAGCTCTTATCTCACCATGCATCCGTCCACGGTGAGGTCCTGTAGGATGGCCCCTATGGTGCCAAGCATCCACATCAGGTTCTTTATCACCCCACTCGTTCATCTGAAATCACATAGTTAATTATATACAAATACAGATTGAAAGAAGAAAATATTTAAAAAAATAAACACATCAACATACCAAAGTGAGAATAAGGACAGCCAAGGAATATGTGAGATAGAATAAGGCAAGGGTTTTTATTGTCTTTACGATAATCAATTGGTTCATTCCGATACCAAGTCTGATAGTAGTATAAACTCACCTATAGCAATAAAGGAGGAGAAGGATTAGGAACAAAGAACAATTTTATTTATAATTCAATCAATTCAATTAAATGTTTTATTAAACTGATATAATAGTTAACCTGTGGGTCATGCATAGGCCAACGTCGCTCTCGGCCCCACTGGTCTCCTGGGCGGTAGTCTTCATTATCCCATTCTTTATGCGGATGCATATAGCCACGCTCACGGTCCATGGAACCAGAGCGCCCTTCCCAGGAACGATCGCGGTGGGGTCGACGGTCATCATAACCTTAAACACACAAGCACACTTAGGATAGAAAGCTCCGGTTACAGTTCACACGATGAATTAAACTCATCTTACCCATATCAACACCCCTCCGTTCGCCCATATGTTCACCATACAACCTATCATCATCTTCAGGATATCCCCTTGGGGGTCCTGCCATATCATAACCAGTATCATAGTGTCTATCCCTTCCCTGCAAATTGTAACCTGGAGACCTCTCATCTTCTCTAGGACCATCTTCATAACGATCATCCACTCTATCATAATGATCCAAGTTGCGATCATTGTCATACTGACGTTCCATACCCATTTCATAGTCACCTTGATCTCTGTCCATGCTATCCAATCTGTCTCTTTTTGTAGAACGATCTCTTTCAAGCCTGTCCTGCTTTCGACCACCTCTTTCAGAATGGGAATCCTGCCGGTCTTTAGATGTTGAAGAATTTTTGTCTATATCTAGTGCTCTATTTGAAATAGCAGCTAAAGCAGCTAAACGTTCCTCAGGCCTGGGAAGAAGTCTTTCCATAGGCTTATTAGGCTTTTCTAATCCTTTATCAGCTCCACCTCTTCCACCTAAACCTCTATCTCGGCCTCTTCTCTTACTATCATCTCTTTTATTATCTTTATTCCTGTCACGCCCACCTCTATCCTTTCTATCATGCCTATCTTTGTCATCATGTTTGTCTTTTCGTCTCTCCGATGATCTGTCTTTGTGATCACGGCCTCTGTCCCTATCTCTGCTTGCCGATCTCTTTCTATGCCTCTCTGCACTTCCATCTCGACGGGTTTGTTTCTTAGGTGAAACAGGTCTGCTGCGCTCAGAGCTTTCTTTTTTCCTTAAATCTTTTGAATGAGATGCATGCTGACGGGGAGATCTTGATCTTGCTTTCCTCGGAGATCTACTTCGGACTCTGGTTCTTTCCCTTTCTTTCTCACGTTCCTTTTCTCTTTCTTTCTCTCTCTCCTTTTCTTTTGTGCGATCTCTATCTTTGTCTTTCTCTCTAAGGCTATGAGGAGAAGCACTTCTGTTTCTATCTCTCCTTGGTGGTGATTTACCATGTTTGACTGTAGTTTTTGCTAGACTTTTTGTTGTAATAGGAGGAGTTCCACCAGATTTTTTACCTGGTGACAATGATTTTTTTCCAATAGTAGTTTTAGTGACAGTTTTCTTTTTAGTGATATCTTGTTTTTTTAAAAGCCTGTCATCTTTTTTTGCAACTGTTTTCTTAGGTTCACTTTTATCCCTTTTCAAATTATCGGTTTTCATGAATTTCTTTTTAGATGGTGCATCGCCATCTGATGATGAACTGGAATTTCTTTTAAGCTTTCCTTTCTTTCCTTTTCGTCTTGCTTCTCTGAAATAAAGATAATTTTTGAGATGGGCTAAAATGTAATGTGGTTATTTATGGCATAAAAGTACAATAGGTATATTATAGTTATACAATTAAAACAAAATACATTTTCTAATTAACATAAAATTACAGTTACGATTTACACATCAGTAATTGAAGATTATAAACTATCCGTACCTGCCAGATGATGAAGATGATGAGCTATTATCTGATGAAGAAGAAGAGACGCTCGACGAGCTAGAACTACGTGATGAAGATGTGCTTGACATAGTTTTCTTTTTGTCCTTGCGCATATCTTTGTTAGAGTCCATTTTCAATTGCAACTCTAATTCACGTTGCAGTTGTTGTCGCCTTTTTTCAAGGACGTCTGTGTCGGCGTACTCTAGGTCATTTTGATCCCAGTTGTCGATTTCACCATCTGGACTACGTCCTGAGCGCACGACCACGGCCGAATGCAGTCTACTTTTAGGGTCATCTTTCACAACACGTTTATGTTCACTATCTTTGTTTGCTGCGCGTTGTTTCGATGGACTTATTAATGTATGGGTTGATGCAAATTTACAACTTTTACCGTAAGCGCAACTCCCGTTTTGTGTCCACTGTCTACAATGTTCAGTTGTTTTTTTTGCGCTAGATTTCTTGGTACCAAGGCGCTCAAATACACTAGGCCTATTAGCTAGATCTTTTGACTTCGGTAATTCGACAGTAATTTTTCTTTTTCCTTGTTTTGACATTATAGAGGAAAAACATTGGTCTCGCACAACTAAAAGCGATTAAAAACACACATTTCCACCGGCGCTGTTACCGCCGCCATTGTTGTTTATGGCATCGTAATCATAAACAAGGATTTCTCTGAATTTTACTGTCATTGGTTCTTAGAGAAACATTAATCGATATAGCCAATCCAAATGGGTCTTTGATTTATCTCATCTAATTTTCAACCAATGACACTTGTCCATAGACTAGAAAGAAAGGTTTTATTTAGAGTTCAACGTGGTTGATTGGTCATAGAGGTCATGAGGTCATGGACCGAGCTGAATGCATGGAAATAGTATGTTCAAGAAGAAACCGGGGCCTCAAAAATGGGTTAAAGAAAAAAAATTGTGTGGGTTTATAAAACCACGATGCAAGTGAAACTTTATTGAAGCTGATGTGAGCCATGGGCGCCGCCATATTGGCCTTGGCTGCTCTGCCGAGCGCCTTTCACTTTACCCCGTGGCTGGCTGTAATGCGACATGCAATAAATGAACAAAAAAAATTGAGGGGATGGAATAAAACTATCACTTTAAAAACAAGCGAGCCTTACAGTAGTCGCATATAATGTGTAACATCTGACATCTCACCTTGGTAATAAGCAACTGAGCAGCGACAAAAATTGACCTCAGAATCTAAAACAGCTAATATTTGAAATATTTATTCGAATATTATTCATTGCTAGAACTTCTAGTGATCACCTACTGGTTGAAATTAAAAAAGACTTACAATCTATATAGTACTTACTAATTCCATGCTATTAAAAAGTACTTACATATTCTGTGCTCAAGCTGTCACTTCCTGTTTACGCACTTCCGTCCCTTTTCACGAAATCACTCCCACAGAAAGCGAGAGGAAAGATGTCACACACAGGTGGGAAATCATCAAAGAAGGGAGAAATCCGGCTCTGGGTGGAGCGGGAGGGTGTGTCAGACTCTTACTGACTAAAACCCACCCGTATTCCTTCCTGTGTGTTGCGGGTGCCTCGGTGACCCATAAGTACCTTCCCGCGACCCCGGCAGGGTCACACACAGTTGGAGTCGGTGGTCATGATTTCTCATGGAACCAATATAATGATTGCTAAAGCTTACCTGACCTACTTTAGAAATAATTTCCTCAGAGGTCATAATCATAGATACAATACACTTGTGTTTCCAAAAATCGGTATAAAAATATTTTATGTACTTACGTTTTCGACATCATCGTTATCATTATTATCACTCAACGATTTGGATAGCTGCTCAAGGATAATACTGAAATTACGGGCAAATCTGTGGACTGAATATACTCTGTGACTATCAATTTGTCAATAAGCGACGCCAGCGCCAGCTTGTGTCATCGGAATTCATCAGCTAACCTTAAACAAATTGTTAATAAATTGGTTGTATTTCAGTCGTCACCGTTTTTATATCTGAAATAATATAGAAGCAGTTAAGACAGTGACACCAAAATAGCCTTTTAATACAAAATGCCTCTACTCGACGGTAAAGAAATCGATATATTTTTTGTAAGTATACAGACTATTCGTACTTATAAAATTTCATCTTTCGACTAATGAGGCACTATTACTTATATATTGTTGCATCAGGAATTGAACTTCCTTCTAATCTGAGGTAGAAATTATGAAAAAATGGGGTATTTAACTTTTCCAAAGCAATGGAATCCTAATACAAACAGCTACACAGTATATAAACAACAAATTCAATTTTAGTTGAATCTCAGTTATGTCGGCGAGACTCATTTTCTCTGGGTCTCGCCAAGCTAGTTCTAAATAATACATACAACCCACTTCTTCTAATGTATTAGGCTACATAACTATTCTGTAGGTTAGCAGATGTATTTTCTGCACAAAAACATTATGAGAATAGAATTCCGAATTTAATTCCATACGACACTCTTTTCACAGTTATGAAGTAAAGACTTCAGAATAGATAGTTAAATAAGTATGATCTTAAATTTATCAGAAATCTTATTTGATTTCAGAGTGAAGAAGATCTACCATATGAAGAAGAGATATTGAGAAATCCCTTCTCAGTTAAACACTGGCTAAGATACATTGAACATAAAAAAGCTGCACCTAAACATGAGATAAATATGATATATGAGAGAGCTCTAAAAGAGTTGCCTGGATCATTTAAACTGTGGTACAACTATCTTAAATTAAGAAGGAGTCAAATTCGAGGCAAATGCATCACTGACCCTTGTTTTGAAGATGTTAACAATTGTTTTGAAAGATCTTTGGTGTTTATGCATAAAATGCCTAGAATATGGATGGATTACTGCACTTTTCTAACTGATCAATGTAAGATTACAGGAACAAGAAAAGCCTTTGACAGTGCTTTGAGGGCTTTGCCAATAACACAACATCACCGAATATGGCCCCTTTACTTAAACTTCCTTAAGAAACACAATATTTCTGAGACAGCAGTTAGAGTATTTAGAAGATACCTTAAACTATGTCCAGAAGATACAGAAGAATATATTGATTATTTAATTTTAATAAATAAATTGGATGAAGCTGCAGTTAAGTTGGCTCAAATAGTAAATAATGAAAATTTTCAATCAAAACATGGCAAATCAAATCATCAGCTTTGGAATGAACTTTGCGAATTAATATCTAAGAACCCAGAACAAATTCATACTCTAAATGTGGATGCTATTATTAGAGGTGGACTAAGGCGCTACACTGATCAGCTAGGACATTTATGGAATTCTCTTGCTGATTACTATGTAAGAAGTGGTTTATTCGAAAGAGCTAGAGACATTTATGAAGAAGCTATACAAACAGTAACCACAGTAAGGGATTTCACTCAAGTATTTGATGCTTATGCTCAATTTGAGGAGCTTAGCTTAAGCAAAAAAATGGAAGAAGTTGCTAAAAAGCCTAGCCCCACTGAAGATGATGACATTGATTTAGAGCTAAGACTTGCTAGGTTTGAGTACCTCATGGAAAGAAGATTATTGTTGCTTAATTCTGTACTTCTGAGGCAAAATCCTCACAATGTTGCTGAATGGCATAAAAGAGTTAAACTTTATGAAGATAAACCTCATGAGATTATTGATACCTATACTGAGGCTGTACAAACAGTAGATCCCAAGCTTGCTGTAGGCAAACTATATACTTTGTGGGTTGGATTTGCAAAATTTTATGAAAAAAATGAACAAATAGAAGATGCAAGACTTATTTTTGAAAAAGCAACACAAGTAAACTATGCTAAAGTTGATGATTTAGCTTCAGTGTGGTGTGAATGGGCAGAAATGGAAATAAGACATGAAAATTATGAAGAAGCCCTGAAGTTAATGCAAAGAGCCACTGTTTTACCCAGTCGAAAAGTTGCATATCATGATGATACCGAAACGGTACAGATGCGGTTGTATAAGTCTTTGAAAGTATGGTCTATGTATGCAGATTTGGAAGAAAGTTTTGGTACTTATAAATCATGTAAGGCTGTTTATGATCATATTATAGACTTAAAAATTGCTACTCCACAAATCATCATAAACTATGGCCTTTTCTTAGAGGAACACAATTACTTTGAAGAAGCTTTTAGAGCATATGAAAAGGGTATTGCATTATTTAAATGGCCCAATGTATACGATATTTGGAATACTTACCTAACCAAGTTTTTAAAAAGGTATGGAGGATCAAAGTTAGAGAGAGCTAGAGATTTATTTGAACAGTGTCTTGAACATTGCCCACCAGAATTTGCAAAATCCATATTTTTACTATATGCAAAATTAGAAGAAGAGCATGGTTTGGCAAGGCATGCTATGGCTGTCTATGAACGAGCGACAACTGCTGTTCTCACTGAAGAAATGTTTGAAATGTTTAATATTTACATTAAAAAAGCTGCTGAAATATATGGCGTGCCAAAAACACGTCAAATATACGAAAAAGCAATTGAAACTCTTCCTGATGAAAAAGCGAGGGAGATGTGTGTACGCTTTTCTGAAATGGAAACACGACTTGGCGAAATTGACAGGGCTCGGGCAATATACGCGCATTGTAGTCAAATGTGTGATCCCAGGATTACAGCAGAGTTTTGGAACACATGGAAGGAGTTTGAAGTAAGACATGGTAATGAAGATACAATGAGGGAAATGCTTAGAATTAAACGCAGTGTTCAAGCTACATATAACACACAAGTAAATATGATGTCTGCTCAAATGTTGAGCTCAGCTGCACAAGCAGCTGGTACTGTTTCAGATCTTGCACCAGGTATGAAGGATGGTATGAGAATGTTGGAAGCCAAAGCTGCTGAAATGGCAGTTCAAAGTAAAAGTAATATTTCATTTGTACGGGGTGAAACACAAGGTCTCAAGGAAGCTGATAAAGTGGTGAATCCTGATGAAATAGACATTGATGAGGATTCAGAAAACAGTGAAGATGAAGAAGAAGCTGCTCCCATTCAGAAAAAAGAAATCCCAGCTGCTGTATTTGGAGGACTTGTTAAAGACACAGACTGAACCTAATAATATCTTGGTTATGAGAAATACTTGAATAAAATATAATTTTAGTAATAAATCAACTTTTAATCATAAGCTTAGTTACATTATACAATAAGCCATATTTACAACAGAAATCACAGAACACATTTTCATTCATTATTATTAACATATAAGATTGCAGTTTTATTAGGTACACATTGAACTGGGCTGTGGAAGTGAGATGTTGATAGTTTTATAAAGCAAATATTTTTACTATGCAACTGATAAACAACAAAAATACTCATACATAACTGAACAATTTTTCAAACTTAATAAGAAGTCATTATTTGTCAGAGAGTCAGCAGACGTAAATAACTAGAATATTAAAACTAAGAAAATATACACAAATTAAAAAGGGAAAGACAAAGCAATAGTTAAAATTATACATCAGAATTTTATATGATATCTCTGGGTGGCGTTATAAAATGCAATGAATTTGAGTACTTATTTTGATGTTCAGAGTAATTTAAAATACTGATATCGTTGTGAACACCACCAAACATAATTAGCTCCCCATTCCCTTTGACTAATGAATACATTACTAATTCCTCTGGTGCCCCAGTCATTTCTCCCAAACGAGGACAGAGCCATGCCACATAATTTTGTGAATTTCCATCAACAACAGTAGAAATATCCAAAACATGCATAGTCAAAGTATTTCGTTTAACTTTCTTTACTGCAGGTTGCCTCGGCTGAGGGTTTGGCGGGGAAGGCAATGGTTCTCGTATATTTTCTAAGTGAGCTATCTGTCTTTGATTAATGAGATCATTTTCAGGAGATGAATTATTATGGGATGTATCACAAGCAAATGCAGCCATCCTGTACTTATTAGCTTCTTGCAACTGTCTTACTATTTTCATACCCTTATTCTGCAAAAAATAAAACAACAGAATTTTAAATTGTGTCTTTCTTACACACCAATTGAATTGTAATTTGTTGCATGTGTTATTGTGTCTTACCTTATTTTTATTCCTTCTCATTGCCAGTTCTTTTTTGCCAGCATCTAGTCCATTGCTTTGTTTTCCATCTGAACTGGTTCCAGCAAAAAGTCCATTCTGATCTGCATTATTTTCAGTCCCCACTTGATTTTGAGACCTCTCCTGCTCATTACTTGGACCAGCAACTGGCTCAGCATTAGGGTTCAGTTGTTCTTGTCTTGGAGGATTCATTGGTCGCCTGGGTAGTACTCCTCTCCTACCATTAATATTTTGATCTCTATCCAGAGGCCTTTGTAAGCTTTGCTCTACTCTAACTGACACAGGTGCACCCTCAGGTCTACTTAGTGCAGATAGCCTGACAGCTGATGTGACTAAAGGTTTTGCACTATTCCAACCATTTCTACTTCTACTTAAACTCACAACCTTATCTCCAACCCTACATGCAGGATTGCACCATATATTGGCAGAAGCCCACTCTTTATTTTTGACTGCCAGTTCTTTCCATGTCCACGTAGGACCTTTCATTGTCAATACCCAGCAGTCGCTATACACAAAGCGGTTATGTAATGTTTGAACTCCCCCTAGAAGCATCAATCTGTCAGAGTCCAGACAGATAAGAGATTGTGCATATCTAGGCGATGGTCTTGGCTTGGTGGTTGCTTGTTTCCTCCAAGTAAGTGTAGGGACATCTAGTACCCACACGTCATTCGAACATTGTATTTGATAATTTTGAGCAGCTGACATTACTAGTCCTCCAAACACAACCATTTCATCTCCAATCATGCAAGCTGAATGTCCTGCCATAGGAGGAGGGCAATTTGTTGCATTTATTAGGATCCATTTATTTGTATTCACACAGTAAAAGTGTATTTCATTAAACATAGTAACATTTTGATAATATTGAGAAAGTGAAGGATATGTCCAGCCACCAAAAACTATTAAACAATCTTTATAATGAACCATTGATGTATATGCTTTTGGCACAGGATATGTGCCAGTAGCAAGGGGTCGTACCCACTGTCTAATAGATAAATCAAACCTCCAGAGGTCATTAAACGAAGTAGCATTAGTTGTACACCCTCCAAATATGTACATGTTGTTCTCAAGAACACATGCAGCATGTGAAAATCTTTTAGTAATAGTGGGCACCATATCAGTTGGAGCTATATTTTTCCATAATATATTAAATTCGCCAACGGCTTTTATCAATTTTATTGATGTTTTGTGTAAGACATCTGAAAGACAAAATAATGTATAGTAAAAAAGTCACACATTCGTAATGCATCCACGCGATATAAGAAAAAATCAACTTACTTTGAGAGCAATTATACCATCGTTTGCAAACTATCATACAATTCTGTAAATCTTTATAAGGTGGCAGAAACCCTAAAATAAATTCCAAGACTTCATCTGGAAGATCTTCAATAGTGCTTTGCAAAGTTTGCTGACTCAAAGATTGATGTATCACATCCATTTTTTTTTAATAATTAGGTGAGATAATATTACTATACTTTCATCACATTACTTTAATTAAAAAATATATTGGCAAAACACTTGGACTGTAAATTGAAAACATTGAGAATTAAAATGAATTATTTGATTGAATTTGATGACAGAATTTGTTTGACAGTTGCGCTTTGCTTGCTTGTTGAGTTGACATTGACATATACCAGACTAAGCATTGACATTTGACAGTACTGCAAGTTGCAATGACACGATGTTCTTGGGGGCATAACAGCGCGTTCAATTATTTAGCTCGCACAAGTACGCTCTCGGCCTCGGTCGGACGAACAGAGCGTGAAACGAACGATTAGGCATCGTTTACACCGCAATGAGGCGCGGAACGCACTTGGGCGTTATTTTTACAAAACGTGCTCACGTGTGGTTGCGCGACTAGCTGGTTGCCCGAGTCCTATTTCCTGGTGTACCGTCAAGTAGCATTACACGATCAATCTGACCCGTCAGGGTATATGTGTTCTGTGAATCTGACATCAATCTAACCGAAATTAGAGTAGGGATAAGACTGATGATTGATCGTATAACAAACTCGGCCTTTAATTAATTATCTATCAAGTTATTCTCACGACCAAAATAATGAATTAACACATACGAGGTGCATTCAATAAGTACCTAGCCTCATCGCCAGAGGGCGCTGTAGTTTCAAAAGAGTTTTACCACAGTGTAGCACATTCTTTTTTAATTCTTTTTTCAAATTTTCATTCCAATCCTTTCATTTGTTTTAATTTGACAACTTATGAAAGCGAATGTGTCGATCGGTTTTACAAAAATGGAAAAAGAGCAATATCGTTCGGTGATTCGATTCCTATTTTTGGAAGGGAAAACGCGCATCGAAATCAAAGAGCGCTTGGATGCTGTGTACGGTGACTCTTCTCCATCGATGGCCACCGTCAAGAATTGGTTTAACGAGTTTGCACGTGGCCGTACGTCGGTTTTTGATGAACCACGTCCAGGTGCACCGAAAACAGCTGCTACGGAGGAAAACATTAAAAAAATCCATGATTTCGTATTGGCAGATCGCCGATTGAAGGTTCGGGAGCTAGCTGAGACTGTAGGCATTTCAGAAGGAACAGTGCATCATATTCTTCACGAGGAACTCGGCATGAGTAAGCTGTCGGCGCGATGGGTGCCGCGTTTACTCACACCAGAAAACAAGC
The DNA here is from genome assembly GCA_905333075.3 of Atethmia centrago. NCBI lineage: Eukaryota > Metazoa > Arthropoda > Insecta > Lepidoptera > Noctuidae > Atethmia > Atethmia centrago. The sequence continues at coordinate 9,660,624 of HG995375.1, forward strand.
GCAACCGTGAGACCACATCGGAGACGTGTTTGGCGCTGTTTAAGCGGAATCCAGCGGAGTTTTTGCGTCGTTTTGTGACCGTCGATGAAACCTGGATCCACTGGTACACACCAGAGACCAAGGAGCAATCAAAACAATGGATCCAGACCGGGGAACGTGCTCCAAAGAAGGCGAAAACTGTAAAATCGGCCGGAAAAGTTATGGCCACCGTTTTCTGGGATTCACAAGGTGTGATCTACATCGATTACCTCGAGAAGGGTAAAACAATTACAGGGCTTTACTATGCCGATTTATTGGGCCGATTCGACGCCGAATTAAAGAAAAAACGACCCCATCTGGCGAAGAAAAAAGTGCTGTTTCACCACGACAACGCACCGGTTTACTTTTTGTAGGCTAAGTATTTATTGAATGACCCTCGTATAATGACCCGAATAAACTGTGACACAAATAAAAACATTTGATTTTATATAACCCTTTACCGCATGCAACGAAATTTTTATTTGAAAAACTTCACGTAATAATGCACGTGTGTGTGACACTGGTGCCGATTCCCTTGTTCACAAACTAAACTAAATTTAAGTTCAGTGCATCTTTTTCTTTCTATTACAATAAGAAAAGGACAGAAGATACATTTTAGTTTAGTCCTGTCAAATTAATCAGCGGTTGACGTAAATTGACGTAATTTTAGTAGGCAAGTTTTTAATCACGTCTAAACTTGTATAGAGTAGTGACAGGCGCTGATTAATCTGACAGGTCTAAACTAAAATGTATCTTCTGTCCTTTTCTTATTGAAATAGAAAGAAAAAGATGCACTAAACTTAAATTTAGTTCAGTTTGTGAACAAGGGAATCGGCGCCACTGACTACCCAATGCAATTTAAAATGTATGTTTGGGTCAAGTTTTTATACATGATAGAGTTACAGTTCGTTTTCACGTAAATACTTGTTGTTCCCGTGAATGTTTTTGTTTATAGGCTATAAACACGGGTTTATAACCTATAACCTACAAAACCATACACGGGTATGGTTTTGTAGTTGAATTAGTATATAAAAGTATTTTTTTTTTATGGATTTATTGACATTTTTTATGCTTAAGTAAAGCCTAAACAACGTTCGAGTGTTTAGTTGCAAACTTAAACACATTGTCACATCGCACATGGTGCAGAGCCCGCGCTGCTGTGCCGCTGCCGCTCGATGTCGATCGCATATTTCACTTACTTTTTAGTATATTCCATGCTTTTGCGATCGTCTATACCATACCATTGAGCTAGGAAAAATGTCTATGGTCTATACACACCTTCTCTCTTACGTCAAAATATAAATGTCATTTCTTTGACTTTATTTGTTATTTGTCATTTGATATGACTGCAGAAAGCGCGAATATTTAAAATTGTCTATATTAAAATAGACGTTATTGCTTATTGTGATTGTTTATTTAATTCGGGGGATTTGAATAAATCAGTTATCGTCGTATAGAATACAAATATTGTTAATGTAAAGTACTTAAAGTAAGTTACAAAAAAAAATTAAGACAATAGTGGTGTTTTGACAGATAACCTAAAAGAGCTGATTATATCAGCGTTGTAAATATTAGGATATTGGAGACATTTACACAGTATATATTTATTTAAATATTGAATAATGCAGCTATTAATACAAGCTAGCCCGTTAATTGATAAATTAAAACATTGGCATCGAGCAATATCTTTTAGTGAAGTGCAGTTAACAACTTCACAGAAGGTCAGTATTTTGGTTTAATATTATATCATAACCAATTGTATCACTATATTGTACTTAAATTAATTATCTGTTCTTGATCGAGATTCTCATTCTATTGATGAAAGGTCAAATATAGAAGTTACAATAATTCTATTTGATTTTTTCCTAAATAGAAACTACACAGAAGATGTATGTTAAACAAAAACAAAACAAATTGTAATGGCTTGAAGGTCATTCATTACTGCTTTTAAATAACATGGCCAGATTATGTTAAATATATGTGTTATGTGTAGTTTTATATCAAAGTAATAGAGCAAAAAATATTTCAAAATACAATTTTTTTGTTGAATCTTTGACCTAATTACTAATAATACATTTCTAGGTAGTGCTATGGAGTTTAGGAGTTGTGGGTACAAGTGCAGTAGTTGTTGGAGTGCTGTCAAGGTACTTAGCAAGGCGGCGAGCTAAACCCATCATTAATCCCCGGATTCAAAGGGCTATTAACAAGAGGATTTCCCGAATGAGGAGTCCTAACGGAGGTGATACTTCAGTCATTTGTTTAATTAATATATATTTTTATGAAATCCCACTCTGGGGCAAAAATGTCAATAGACTAGTACAACTCTCTCTCCACCGCCTAATTTGGCCAATTTGTGGAGAATGAATGCTTACACAAGCACTTTTTTAATTTTACTTTTAATGTGTGAATACACTCAGTATGTTCACAAATAATTTTTTTTTTCAACTTATGCATAATAAAAGTGCTTTTCAGTAATGAACAACAGGAACTGATTAATGTTACTGAAAGTGCCAAACTCATGACCAAATTCTGGGCCGACTCTATCTAGATTGCTATCGACACGCTAAGAAGAGAAAAATCAGTAATTAAAACAAACTTAATTTGTTAAGGAATGGGGTCAGTTGCAAGTAGTGGTGGTCGCAGCAGTCCTTTGGGCTTTAGTGAGCGGCTGTCGCTGGCGTCGGGCTCCATCGGCTCAGGAGCTGGAGATGCTGCGCCGCTATCACCGCAGCAACTGGGTGTCATGGGTAAGTTATATCAGCGCCATCTAATATCTAATAGCGAAATTAAGATTTTTATGTCTTGAATAAGATTCGATTAAGTATTTTATAATTTTGTGATGACAAAAATTTTAACAACATAATTGTGTAAAGTGCTAACTAAATCGATTTTTAATAGTACATGTAGGAGAAGGTACTTACTTTTGGTTGTGTTACACATTCATGTCATTTTAGTTAACTAAATATGTGATCGCTAATAAAGTTGATTTCATTAATGTAGTCGTAAACCTTAAAGGTGGGGTTTTAACAAAAAATTTAGAGCGCCATCTCTTATCGAGTAGTGAAAGTATGTACTGACGTAGTTGTCTAAGTTTCTTTATTGTTCGATTCATAAATCCTAGATGTCACTGTTGTAACGGTAATGTACCTTAGACAAGCTTCACACAAAAGATAATTGTAAATCACGTGAGAATTGCCGTCTAGGAGTTCATTAGGCTAGTATCGGCATTATTTTATGTAAATCATTACGAACCGTTAGATTACGTTTTTTTAATTATCATGATATGATGACTGCCCGCACTGTTACCTACATTGCAAATTGGGAAGTATCAATTGCATTCGCCATGTATGAAGTACCTAGTAGTCACAAACTGAATTGGGCAATAGGTAATTAAGCAAGCCGGCCAGCTAGTTTCTTATTTTATTGATCTGTCAAACGTTGATGATGATACATGTGCATGTCTGGATTTGGTCTTCTGTAGGTATTACATTATGTGTGACGTAATATTTTAAACTTAAGTACCTACTTATATGTTTAAGATAACAACATTATTTAAAATGAATTTATGACAAGCTATTCTGAAACGCGATGCGGTCTACTTTGAGTAGATTCTATGGTACCACGAATTGGAAACCTACATAAAAAATTCATGGTACCTAATTTTCTTGTCTTGTATCGACGAACTACTTAGGTATTGGGTTTTACCCGCGGCTTCACCCGCGTGGTGGTCGGAAGTTATCCCACGGGAACGTACTACCGGGACAATAAGTCCTATGTCCTAAACAGGTCGTGGTAGACCTGTGTGTCAATTTTCATCCGAAAAGGTAACAGACAGACAAAGTAAGTAACTTTCGCATTTACAATTTAAGTATTAATGGATGCGGTGCTTGAATGGAAATTATCCTACCATGACCATAGGAAATACTCTTACCACGCATATTTAACCCGACAGTATGAAGGTAGTAGGGTTGGCTACCCAGCATACTCCGATCGTCACTTTTGAAACCTATTTTATTGGACCAATTTGCTTCCCCTGGTTATTATCCCCTATTAATTAAAAGATAAAATGGATCTATGGGTATCCGCCTTCAATTCTCTACGTCTGTTTATCAATCTATCCCTAATAGGTACCTAGGTTCTTGTATCATATAACGTTATATCAAGGGTTTCCTGTTCCTACAGACCAGCAATCTCCTAGGCTAGACCTCTAATGAATTTGGCGACCATAATATTCAATCTGGCAATACCGGCACCCAAATAATAGAAATAATGTCAGCTGACAATATTTTTCTAACTCGTGACTTGCATGATCTCAGCCAAGAGGAATGATATGACAAAAGTCACATCGCGGCAGGTACATACTTCATCGCTGAAATCACGTCTAAATCTTGGGAACCTTGACTGGGAAGATCTTTAATTTAATAATAGCTCGTTATGATTTCAATCAAGTCGTAATTCTGTGTGACCTCAAATAGGTAGGACGTCTTGTCTAGACGCTCAGCAAGCATATCGGCGTTTATACGTAGTTTATAAATTAAAACTAAGTATTCATTTTGTTATCCTTCTCATAGATAAACCGGACCGGACCCATCAAATATTAACCGTGGTATTGCTGACTGGGTTTATCCCAGTTGTAAACGTCCCTTTATGCCTATTCGCCTAGCTCTTAAATGTCTCCTGCATCATATGGAAGGAAGTGGTAGTTATGTTTTTTATACTCCTTCGCTTTTTGTTTAATCAAGACAGTTGCATCATTTCTCCGGGACTTTTGCGGCGGTTTCTGGTGGGATTCTGGCTCTCAGGTGTTACAGTGCTTGGGAATAGTACTGTGGCGGGCTAGCCTACACCACTTATCACCAGGTGGGCCACCAGCTTGTTGGCCACTCCATGGCATAAAAAAGGCTAGGGCTGAAAAAGAAAAGCCTCATTTATAATAATCTATCTAATTAGTATACTCGATTCCGTTCTTAAATTCTTACTATGAGAATTTCGGGCAATACAAACCTTGTTTAGTTGCCATAGCAATATCCTAGTAGTTATTATGACTAGATACTATGACCTGCAGCAAGTTAGGACGCAGGTTAACGACTGCACTATTTACGAGTTAACAGCCATTACTGTTCCTCATTAGGACCACGTTTTACGACTTTGTAGGTAACATTATTTTAAGTAAATACGACACGGTTCTCTTATTTAATTACGTACCGTACCTACCGGTATTAAATAAATAGTTATGTTTGTCTCAAGGTGGCATTCAGGAATTAATGGAAATATTTGCTGCATTGATACCTATGTATTATTAATTCAACCGCGTCGCAATAATACACGATTTCTGATGTCAGAACTCAGAGGTAAGATCAAGCTGTCCTTGCCCTGACCTACTAAAACTATACGAGCAAAACGAGGTAAACAAAACTAATATTATAAATGCGAAAGTGAGTTTGTTTGTTACGCTTTTACGCTAAAACGGCCGAACGGATTTGGATGAACTTTGGCACATGGGTAGACCATGACCTGGAGAAGGCCATAGCCTACTTTTCATCTTGGATTACAGGCGAAGTCGCGGGCAACAGCCAGTAAAAATATAATTTCACTGCTGTGCTTAGGGTTACCATATCGAAATTTTAAATCAGGACAAAAAATTGGGACATTTTACGTTTAAATTAATCTTATTTATTTAAACTTAACTTATTATTTTCTTAAAGAGTACCCTTATGTCAAAAAGTCCGCACAAATGACAATTTCCGAATGCGTGCCAAAAAGCCGGACATGTCCGGACAAATTTGGATGGACCTTAGCTGTGCTGAACTTTTGAGGCCCTGATAAGTGGCTACCTATTCAAGATTATTACGTGATGATAACAATAACTTTGCTTGCCATAGGTCTTCACTTATAAGTCGTTCAAATTAATAGCTGTTATTACCCAATACCTACTCGTACCTACAAACGACTGTTTTTCTATTCACTAAATGTTCATTTTCTTCTGGCAAAACATCGGATCTAGGTATTTAACTACCAAAAGATAGTTTCTAAACAATATTGAAGTTATTGTTTGTTTACCTATGTATCTAAAACTTAAGATATGAAACAATACTGTAGGTACAAGTAGACACGTAACAGGCAAGACCACTTTCCTCCCTACATAACATACCTACAACCAAGTTGAATGTCAAGGCTGGCTTAGATAACGCGGCTACCACTTGCCATTTGGAAACATTTCGAAGTGGAATATTAGTTACGCTTTGTATACTTTGCACTCGCGTTTGAGAGCATCGTTCGAGTCTTCGAGCCTTTCACCGGAGGCTTCGTTATCGTAAGTGACGTACTCATACGCCGCTTGTACAAGGCCAGGCGAAATCACTAATTTCGACGTCTTTCTATGTGGCTCGTTGGTCTAGGGGTATGATTCTCGCTTTGGGTGCGAGAGGTCCCGGGTTCAAATCCCGGACGAGCCCGTCTTTTGTTAACATTTTGGATATTTTTACCGAGTTCTATTGAATAAATGTAAGGTTTAAATTTACATACTTACCGTAATGTTGACCTCGGTTTTTTTTTTAAGTCGAATGTTTGGTAAGTAAATAAAACGTCCTTCAGCTAAAAATAACTCATAGCTGTTTGTCAAAACACATTGTTCATCTTCCTACACTCAGCTTCAGCACCACAGCGTCTTCTATTTTTACGGAGGTGTTACCTTGTCATTCTACGTTACCATGTCATTTACCAATACGGATGTTTTGACTTAGTAGAGCTACCTACAAAATTCTATTAATAAAAAACGGTAGGTACAAAAAACGTTTTAAAGTACAAAAACAGGTAGGTACTTCGTGAACTAAATCGTTCTCCATTCCATTAGGTATATGTGCATGTACCGACGTACATACGTACATTAGCAATTACGCACACGATATTACATTATAAGTAGGCCACTTCGCAAGATCCGTATATGGTGTATAGAACAATAGTTAGCTGTAATCAATCCCCTAGGGACTGGGGACTGGATTTGGTGTGAGCACGTCCTTATTCCCGACACGGGCTGACCCACTGACACGCGGGATGACGACTGATTGCAAGATAAGACGATCTATATCACCTTCCATTGTGAAATGTCCTGAACACGAAGGCTGCCCTATAAACCAAGTTATTATTGGGAGTTTAAGCACCCGTCATAATATCTTTATGTGTACATTAAAAGCTACTCAAATCAACCATCATTGCGAAATGACGCCGACTATTTGTCGTTTGGGTAACAACTAACAATGTACTCAAAGTACCGACGCGCGACGGAACACTTTGATTACATGTCTTAGCTATCATTATAGATACGGGAGTTAGTAGAGTATTTATAGTAATTAGTTGTAACAACAATTTCTTTTTAAATGGATCCTTGACGTTAGTAGAAAAAATAATTATTAAGTACTTAGGTAATTTTGCTTGAAATCCATAATAGGTACTAGTCACTTTGTACTATAACAGGAAAACCTACCATCAGTTTGTCATTATAGCCAGTACCTATGTTACAAAAGACATAAATTCGTTGAACTACTGGCCAATAGATGGCGCTGTTTAACGGCACGGTAGCATACTTCACACCGTTCACTACGAATGCCTTTATTATTATCACGAACAGTAGTGTATTTTAACTGAATTATCTTATTAGTCATTATCAAAAAATAATCTATACTCATAAATAACTAATAATTCTGCGTGCGTTGTTGCTACATTACGGCTATTTCGTCGTTACTCTCAGTGGCTCGTTGGTCTAGGGGTATGATTTTCGCTTAGGGTGCGAGAGGTCCCGGGTTCAAATCCCGGACGAGCCCAAATCTTTTTGTTTTTTAAAAGTGACTTTGAAATCTGTTACATACATGAAAACATGGTATTTTGGATCTTATTAGCGTTTTTAAGAGCTATTTCAGACACCCGTGGACCTATGGGAACACCTGCTGATTTTATTTTTAGATACATGACACTAATTGGAATTTTAATTAAAAGGTAAAATATTCATGTTCCACGTTTAAGAAAACATTTAAAACATAAGTCCCTGATCCCGACGATTGCACCCGTTTAGTAAACAAACGTTTCCTGGAGGGATCTCAAGGGAAAGCTTCTGTGATCCCTTTCCTTGTCCCGTTACCCTTACATGTGGGGAATAATTAAAGCGCCTCCAACGTACCTTTGAGCGTGGCTCAGCTGAAATGTCTCCACAAAGGGACGTGAATGCGCCGCGGGTGAAAAGGAACACTCACTATTTATGCAACCGTTTCTTTTTAGCTTCTGCGTCCGACGTAGTCTTTATAGTTTTCAATGTCTTCGCTCAAACATGTTAGTAAGCGTAGCAATTCATGAATATGATTGTTTTTCAACGCCATTCATAGAGCAGTTTGCAATAAACCGCATGGTGGAAAAATCGCTATCAGTTTGCTTATTCGGTAAATATGCTTACACCACAATATTTATGTGGTAGATATTTGTAAAAGTAGCAGCAGACAGGTGGGCTATTGCTTGTTTTTTAAGGTTCCGTACCCAAAGGGTAAAACGGGACCCTATTACTAAGACTGCGCTGTCCGTCTGTCACCAGGCTGTATCTCATGAACCGTGATAGTTAGACAGTTGAAATGTTTACAGAGGATGTATTTCTGTTGCCGCTATAACAACAAATACTAAAAAAAAACAGAATAAAATCAATATTTAAGGCGCTGACAAGACCAAAACAGAGTTCTCTTAAAAAAAATCCCAAATCTGTATAGTTTTTTTTTTTTTTTTTGATGGTGGGAAATCATCAAATATGTATGTAATATATATGTATAGTTTGTGGTAGCTAAAAAAATATATGTTAATTTTGAACATAATTCCCAGAACTTGGTTGTTATCAAAACACGTTTTGAAAAAAAAACTCGATACAAACTGACGTTAAACTAACCTCTTACCGTTCTACTCGAAAATATCTGTATTATATTATATCAACATACGTTACGTATTTAATTAATAACAACAACGTCTTATTTGAATGCAGAACTTGGCTGTTTTTTATTTTCGATTACTCAACTCAATTTTGAGTAAGTAGTTAATTGCTTTATATTTTGCAATAAATTACAAGCGTTGTGTCATCGCGCTTCTCTTTATTTTCTATGCAATATATAGTGACCGCGGCTTAGGTGTTGTCAGTGTCCTAAGGGGGCTCCCATACAACAGCCATGATTTTTTTTTGCTGTTTTTATAGATAGTTTTTATAGTACGGAACCCTTCGTGCGCGAGTCCGACTCGCACTTGTTTTTTTTATATTTTAACAATCTAACCCAGAGGAGTCGGTGTTAGGAGTACCCATAGAAAAGTTATGACCATGTCCAAATTGCGGAAGTAAATTATGCATTACGGTGCGGTGTCGAATTACTAATCCCGTCCATCTGATTAATGTGACATCATAGCCATTACATTAAACAATTTAGTGAAATGTTTAACCATGAGTCCATGATACAATAGAGCCGGGTTACCGGGTTTCTCCCGACAACTGTCAGCGGGGATTTCGAGAGTAAATAAAATGAAGCAATGATTAGAATAATAGGTCTGTGACCTACGTGCTGGTTTTATCACATCGGGTCAGGATAAAAGTTCTTTTGAAATGTGTTGTGCTATAGAGTCGTTAGAGTCTAGAGTCATTCGGTCACCATAAATTTACCGATCATAGTTCGAAAATCGATTGTAGTGATGTTTAAAATAAATCCTGAATAATAATAGCCTTCTTCTGGGATACCTACTCCGGGGAATACAATACATGAAGCGTAAACTATAAGCTTGATTCATATTTTTATCATATTTCCCACTATGATATTGGTTATTGTTACAGCAAGTATGTTTTTCTTAAAGGCTCCTGCATACTGAGGCGATATAGCGGGCGCGACAGGCAGCAATATGCCTGTCGCTCGCGCCCGCGATATCGCCGCAGTCTGTAAGAGCCTTAAAGCTTGTATCAGGTTTCTATTCAGTGTTATCTCAAAACATGTGCGAATTTATAAAACTCAACAATATGGGTAATGTTTACGTTTCATATAGCCTTACGTTCTTATTTATCTGGGTCAAGTACATACCTAATACCTATTTCGAAATCCTGCGTATAGAGAGGACAAAATACAATATTTTCACTCTTCAATAAACCTAATGCGACTTCCTGCAGAGTCGATAGCGTCATACGGTGTCGTCGTATGGCTCATGGTATCCTTGGAAATACGATGCCTCAGAGAAATGGTAATTTTATAGGACTTTGTGGGCAAAACTTACCCTTTCGGTGTTCGGAAGAAATGTCAGTGCCGTGAACTTTCAAACAGACGGCATTTGCAATTATGAACAATGTGGAGATCTTTATTCAAATGTCAAGGAAAATAATCACCATTGGTAATATTCTTTCATCTATTTATTCATACGTAATTAAGTACTAATGCTTTCTACTGAATGTTTTTGTCACTATTGCTCCCCTGCGGAGGCGGTCATTATTATTTTTATTCTTTTAATCCAAATTAGTTTTGCCGTAGGTACTTGGATTGCGTCAGTGAGTTAAAAATAGCTTCTTCAACGTTTGTCCCGATGAGTCATCGGAGCCCATCCCAAACTTGAAATTTGGACGACTATTTGCGATCTGCACTCCCCTTATCATGCATTTTACGTTTTTTTACGTTACCGATTGTCATTTATTTTTGGTGCTTGTCTGATTACTCCTTGATCGTGCTGCCTTGGTGCTAACAGATTCGGTGGTCACGAAACAATAATTTAAACTAATGGTCGCCCACTGGTCGAAATTCAAAACCCTCCACTTACAATATATATAGTACTTACTAATTCCATGAGTACACTAATTCCATGCTGTTATAAAGTACTTACTTATTCCATGCTCAAGCTGTCACTTCTGTCGCCTATCTATCTTGGAAGTCATGAGGCCCTGGTCCTATGTGTGTGTGTCAAACGCATGGTAGTGTGTAATGTGTATTTTTTTTTAAATTAATTAAGGTACATATAAACTTTAACTGTGGCAAATTTCATACTCCTCCGTCCGCGTAATTTTCGTAAAAAGGGGTACAAAGTTTTTGCTTCACGTATTTAATATATTGATATGATTAAATTATTCATATCAATCAATTGATTATTCATAATTTGTTAAACTGTTTAGTTTTTAATTTTTAAGTCAAGGTTTAGAGCAACTTTAATTGCTATTCAATTCCGGTTAAGGTTATATTTAAGCTTATTTTATTTTGCAACATTTCAATGTCTCTGTGACTCACTTACGTCAGCATTGCAATTTGCTTTCGTGGGAACGAAATCTTTATTCGTATCTAATTAAATCCGCCATCGACAGGTATGGATGCAAATCTTAAATAAAAGTTGTGCAATTAATCCTAGGATGGTTAATGTTCGTATTTATCTAGAAGTCATGAATTACAGCAACTCTAGTTTCAAATTTTGAAACGGTAGGTAAAGTAAACATAAAGGCTCGTGCAGACTGGGGCGATATCGCGGGGCGACAGGCATATTGCTGCCTGTCGCGATCGCGATATCGCGCTAGTCTGTACGAGCTTTTACATACATACATACATAATCAATCAGCTTATGCTAATGTTCCCACTGCTGGGACACAAGCCGCCACTCTGTGAGAAGGAATGGGCCCTAATCCACCACGCAGGCCCAGTGCGGGTTGGTGGATATCACATCTCTTCTAATTTTTGGTTCTAGTGCCTGCCGGTTTCCTCCCGATGTTTTCCTTCACCGTTTTGACAGCAGTGGTAATGAAATAATTTACACAAAGTAAAGCGCCTGTCAGGGGTTCGAACCTACGACCTTACAACTCGTAAGTCGCGGCTGTTACCACTGTGCCACGCATAGAAATATTGTATCTATGGGGCCACCACTGCTGTAAGCTCTCACCGCTGCCGTTGCTAAGTAAGCATTATAAAAATTGATTTCAACGTTTTTGAAATGTTGGTCCTATTATCAGAACGTCCTATTTTAAAGTACGGTAAAACTGAAAAATCACAACTTATTCGTTTATATCCTCATGGCTCGTTATACGAGTAGGTACCTACGTAGAATTTATTTGAAAGGTCCCTATACCTACAGGTGAATCAAAAAACCTCTTTTTTTAAATTAACAAAACTAACAATAAAATTGACAACCAAAATTATTTTTCATGTGTGCCATTTTTTATTTATTTTGAATTTCAATGGTGCCTTTCTAATACATTCTACGTACTTGTATAATGAATGAGCCATGAAGACAAAAACCGATAGTGATTTTTCAGTTTTACTGTACTTTACAAATAGGACGTTCTGCTAATAGGACCATTAAGGGTAGGCAGAAACTACAGGACGCCACCTAGTATGTTCCTAGATACCTACTCCTTTTGCTACATTTACGTTCATACATCAGTTGGTTGCGAGTACTACGCACCTAACGTCCTACGAACAAATTTTGCTCGTAGGACGTTCTGCTAATAGGACAAACTGCTCATAGGACAATTTGCTAATAGGACATTTTGCTAAAGTGTCGTTTTTATTATGGGTTGTTTTGCTAATAGGACCATTTGCGTTTAGGGCTTTTCGATACGGAGGGTAACATAACGTAGTTATCCGTATTACTTACGTACTGTTTATAGACAATCTTGACAGTGTTTATCAATATTTTAACGAACTGCCTTGTTAAATTTTGTATATAGCTGTGGGCGGGGAAAGTCGAACTAATTTGAAGATAATATCATCAAATTAGTTCGACGTTCGTCAACATATTATGTTGACGTTAATGAGCTCTATTCATGTTCGTTTTACTTGCTTAGATCTATTTTATCTATCACTGCTAGTTTGTAGAACAAAACGAATTAAGTAACATTTTTTAATAATCTTTACAATACCTTAAGCCATCATTTTTTATAAAAACTGACCCATTAAGATTTTAGAGAGGTTAGGGAGCCCTGGAAGATGGCAAAAGTAATCCCGTAGAGATATTTGGCACACAACGCTAAGCAAATTCGTCTTATGTCATAAACACACATTACGTAGGTACCGCTTGCACTTTAAGCTCTACTTATTACTTGATGTAATAAGCGGAAACATACTTTATATAAGTACTTACCGTTAAAACAATATTATGAATTAAATATAATAAGCCTTGCAAGCAGCAATGTTACAGTAGCTTCAACATTAGAAATGGGAGAACGATTTTTCAGCTGCCACTTAATTCTACGACCCTGGACACCGATATTGCCATTATGTATATGAGGGAATCCCTTGACTCTTGTATTTGTTTAGGTGAAAACCCGACGGCGGCCCCCTTGTTTGTTCATTTTCAAGAAAATAAACTTTAGAGTGACGTTCATCATCTACACGCTTTATCTATCATCCTGCTGAACGTCATAAGCCTTCCCTTTTACGTTATTGTAAAAAATCCGGAAAACCATGGATTAAAATTGTTTTCTCAAAATCAAAACCAAAACTAAAAGTCAATTTATTCAAACTAGGCTGAGATTCAGCACTTTTCGAACGTCAAAATTACATAAGACAGTCCCCCAAAACGCCTACCGTTCACCGCTTCCTAGTGCTTTAGTTGGGAAGAAGAACTGGCACAAAAAAACTCCCCAGCAGCACAGCTGTGTGTTCTATATTGATGCCCCACAAAAGAACTAGATATTGACGACGTAACGAGTCATACGTCTCCTCCTGATAGACGCATATTGGTGTCACACCACAGAAGTGTCACACAATGGTTGAAATGCCTACGCGATATTGAATGTCTGGTCCATTATAAATTAAACAGGCACCCTTTTTTTTTTTTTTTTTTTTTTTTTTTTTAGTGTGGGAAATCATCAAATAACTTCTCCCGCTCTGGGTGGAGCGGGAGGGTGTGTCAGACTCTTACTGACTAAAACCCACCCGTATTCCTTCCTGTTGCCTGTGTTGCGGGGGCCTCGGTGACCCATAAGTACCTTCCCGCGACCCCGGCAGGAAACCGGCACCCTGACTTTACTGTTACTTTACTGGGAATTAATAACTGGGTTCTCGTTAAATAGTTAGGTAAGTGATGATGCGTGTAGTCCTGGCGCCGATGACAGATTGCCACCGTAAACCAACTTCTAATAGACGTTTGCTGTGTAATACGCCATCGCGGCATCGCTGTTTGCTCACTATAAATAAAATAGGTAGGCACAATGCATTGACGTTTGTGACTGCCATTTTGCCAATTCTATGATGTATATTGTATCGGGTTTGTTACAAAATTTAATGATAAATTTTCAAAGAGATAAAGCTAGCCACAAACTACGCACTTATATAATATACCTACCTATAAATAATGATAATATTTATTTGTTTGTGGTCACACTTTCCCTATGCAAAATTGAATATAGAACAATTATATAATAAGTAATTATTTAGTCATGTTCTACTTAATAAACGTTAATGATAATATTTATAAATATGAATAATTATTTGTTAGTGTTCATTTGTAATTTCCTTATACAAATTTTAATATAGGAAAATAATATAATAAGTAATTCGTCCATTTCTAATAAATAAACTTTAACAGCGATTTATGGTCTAAATATGGCACATAATAATACTCGTATGTAGGTATTTCTCTATTCGCCTTCAGTTTCTTATTTACGACTACGACGAGCTACGTACCTATTGAATTATGCAAGTCAAGTGCCCTGATCTCCGGGTGTCACCACTGTGTGGATCGCCCGGAGGACACGGTGGAGCTTACGGTGGAGGTCTGCCCGGCTTGGGCAGAGCACCGCCGTGTCCTCGTGGAGGCGATCGGCGGCAGAGACCTCTCGCGTCCGGCCCTGGTTCAGGCCATGGTACGGAGCGAGAGGGCATGGGCAGCCGTCACCTCCTTCTGCGAAGCAGTAATGCTCGCGAAGGAGGAGGCGGGACGGTTGAGGGAAAGGCAAGTTTCGCGCCCTCTCGCCCCTAGCCGCCGCAGGAGACGCCCAGGGCGTCGGGAATCCCGGGCGGATTTCCGGCCACCGTAGGCGCGGGCTTGCGGACGGTGAGCAATGGGTAGCTCACCGTCCGGTAAGGACCAGGCCCGGGTCGACGGCGCGTCGTATTCCACGCGCGCCTCAAAGAGATGTCGTCAGCACAAAGTAGGGGTCCACTAGGGCCGATGCCTGCCGGGGTCGCGGG
Source organism: Atethmia centrago (assembly GCA_905333075.3). NCBI lineage: Eukaryota > Metazoa > Arthropoda > Insecta > Lepidoptera > Noctuidae > Atethmia > Atethmia centrago. Next base: position 9,675,806 of record HG995375.1, read on the forward strand.
AAGGTACTTATGGGTCACCGAGGCCCCCGCAACACAGGCAACAGGAAGGAATACGGGTGGGTTTTAGTCAGTAAGAGTCTGACACACCCTCCCGCTCCGCCCAGAGCGGGAGAAGTTATTTGATGATTTCCCACCCTAAAAAAAAAAAAGTGCCCTGATCTCATAATCTACATAATAAAAATAAAATTTTGTTCGTTGGTAAGCGCATCACTTCAGAACGGCCGGACCGATTTCGCAATACTCCGAATCAAGTTCTACTTAAAGAAAAATTTTAAAAGTCGCCGGGATATTTTTAAAATTCAGGAAATCTGAAAGTGCATTTTCTATAGGAATTTTGTATGAATTATTGAAATTTGAAGAGGTTAGTTTAACGTTAGTTTATGTTGGGATTTTTTTACAAAACGTGTTTTGGTAACAACCAAGTTCTGGGAAATATGTTCAAAATTAACATATATTTTCTTCCGCTACCACAAACTATACAGATTTGGTATTCTTTTTTCTTAAGAGAAGCCTATTTTAGTCAATTGGGCCTTGTCAGCGCCTTAAGACACCGTCCTTAACGTTTGAGACATTTAGATCTGCATTCACATATTTTGAAATAATTGTACAGTCGGGTAAATTTTTTTTTTTTGATGCCAATCGATTCTGTTTCTTACAGGGATCAAAAAACTCTATTAGACCAACAGAGGTTTGAGTACTTGAAAAGTCAGAAATTGCAAAATACTATTCCCATACATTTTGTAGGAAATGAGATTCCAACTTACTTTTTACGATGGATAGACTGCCCGAAAATAAAAAAGATGAACTTCAAATTTCGAGTTACAATTTAATTTTACGCGTTATAATTTAATTTGGTTTGAGAACAATACTTACATAGTTTGTTGCTTTTGAAAAAGCTTTTCCCATACAAAGGTTTTTGCGATTTCTGACTTTTGTAGCGAACAGGCATTTTTAACGTTTCCCATACAAATCTGAAAGTTCTAAATTATTTGTGGTCATTCTCTTCTCGAGATTCACAAACAAACCATCCTGTTCTTAAAGCAAATAAGTGTAACGCGTATTCGTTCGAAGTTTAAATTTTTTGCGCAATCGCAACTCGTTGGCCATCTGTGGTCTTCATCATCAATTCGACTCCACCAAATGGTGCTTTCCGAGAGCAAATGCATAAGTTACTATAAAAAATACCTAAATCGCTATAGGTGTGCCTTTAAAATTTGAGGATTTCCCTCGATTTCCATAGGATCCCCTCATCAGATTATGACTTGGTGACAATGGGACCAACTCGGGAGCATACCTACCCTTTCAAACAATTTTTTTTTTAAATCGGTTCTCAATTAACACACATAAAAAAATATATATTTATACGGTCGGATTGAGAAACCTCCTCCTTTTTTGAAGTAGGTTAAAAAGTGGTTAAATACGAAATAAAGTTTATACGAATAATTTACTCATAAAACTTATTTGCCGTTATATTTACTTTTCCTGTGAGAGAATATTCTAATTTACAGTAGTTAAAATATTTTAACACAGGTCACACTAAGATGACAACAATACAACATTTATTATATTATGCATCAATTAGGTACTGGCGGTCGCAGCCGACCGCGCGCGTCCTCCTGACACCATGCGCCTAGTCTCCTCTTGACCCAGTTTAGTTTCTAGATTCGGCAAGGAAACCCGACTGTTTGGAGTGAAAATGATGGAATTGGTTATTATAGCACTTATTTCTGAACAAGAAGAAGAAAGAAACAAACAAAGGAAAAAAGCAAAAGGGATAATAATATGTGGGTCCATGGCTTTTGCAAGAAACGACGACTGTTGGGTGAATTTCCGAAGCGCCGCGGGCAGCTTCGTGTCGCCGCGAGCGGCCTCTCGTCGCCACGGGCAGCTGCGGGCAGTACCGATGACAAGTCGCGCGTAGCCGCGAGCCTGCTCGAGCGGCCTCGCGGCACCGCGGGCGACCGTGTGGCCTGTTCGAGTTTTGCAAGCGATCATCATCTGCCTGCCTTTTCCCAACTATGTTGGGGTTGGCTGGTTTCCTGTCTTACCGGATACAGCTGAATAATACCAGTATTTTACATGTAGCGACTGCCTATCTGACCTCCACAACCCAGTTACTGGGTAACACGATACCCCTTGTTAAGACTGGTTGTCAAACTTTCGACCTTCTGACTACCCGTAACGACTGTCATAGATCTACAAACGACAGCCGGGACCAACGGCTTAACGTGCTTTCTGAGGCACGGAGGGGTCTTGGTATGTAAAGATGGTCACCCATCCACGGACCAACCGCGGCAAGCGTAGCTGAACCTGATTGATCGACCCGTGCGGCTGTTATTACTTAGCCACAAGCCCCTGTGTGTGTGTGTTGTGAGTATTGCAAGCGATACTAGTCTTTTAATTTAAAAGTAGATAAAGTTTAAAAATATTTCACACTGAAAGTGCTTGCTCGCCGCGCCGCTGCCGCCAGCCGCTGCTTTCGCGGTGTCAATCGGCCCTAAGTCCCGTTTCGATTCAATCGTGTGTCAATATATTAGTAGAATATGACCTAACATCAAGTCTCGTTAGTGTTCGATCGTGTTAGCAGAATTTAGCGTCATCTACGTCTTAACCGGAGTTGGATCGTTGCATTAGTAGAATAAGAAAACGTTTGAAAGCCCTGATTAAGCCGAGGTTCAACTGCAATTTCAGAACAATGTTGTTAGTACAATCGGCCCTGAGCCGCCAATTGGTAGCCCGCCCAGAGGGTTTTTGGGCAAGCATATGCAGTGCGAAAAGTTGATAGCTGAGTAGGTGCGGCATGTTGAGAGAACAACAAAAACACCTTTGAAAAGTTTCAGATACGAGCCCCGTGGTCAGGGATCTACTTTCAGATTTCTAAAATGAACCAATTTATTTTTATTTTTCCAGCCTTTGATTTTCGTTTGATCGTGTGCGGCCATTTTGAGTCATAAATATGGCATCTTGCAGGTCAACTTAGGGGGTTGTCGGCTGCTTAATCGGACTTTATTTAATTTTATAAACCACTTAAGTAGTCAACCAACAATATTAATCATATTATTTTAGTTATATATCTAGAGCATAGGTTTATACATAGGTATTTATAGTGAAATAATTAACTTTAATAATTAAATTTAAAAATTATAATTACAATTTAGTTTCAATAAGATATTTATTAAAAAAAATCTTTTCTCCGAGCTTTCTGTTCCGCAAAAGTATCATCAAAGTTTAAAGATCGGGCCATAGAATTTCAATAGACAGAATAGCCAAGTTACGTATTCTGTCTTGCCCCGAAAGAGTTTCTTAATTAAATAGGTTTTTATTAATTTTAGTTTTGAAAATGATCGTTCAGCACTAGCTGTAGTCACAGGAAATGTAACAAATAACATTAGTGCAGTACATACTTCAGGAAAGCTGCACGCCATAAAATGATTCTTTATTATTAATAAATCAGCAAGTTCTCTAATACACCAAGACTTTTCTATTTAGTCTCTGAAAGTGGACCGAAAACTGAGAATTTCCCTGGCAAATGATTCTGATGTGTCTTTTTTATAAAGGTAATATCAACAAATTCTATAGCTTTTTTTAATAGATTAGTGTCATTTAAAATTTGCAATATGGCAGGTTGCAAAACACTGAAATTGGAAACAATTTCATTCATTGGTAGGAAACGCGATTTCAGTTGATTAATAATGATGTCCAATACAGGATAAAATATGTTCACTTTGAACAAACTTTCCGGATCTTGGAGACGCTCATATTCGCAAAGTTCGTCAAAATGGCGTTTTATCTTCCTCTGACGAGTTTTAGAAAATTCAGGGTTGATGGATATTCTTCTGCTACACTATTTGCTTCCATTTTTAAACTTACAAATTCATGTCGATACCTTTCCAATTTTTCTAAACTTTGAAACTTTTTAAGGCATTTGAAAGATCGGTGGCTTTAAACTAAAGTGTTTAAAGTAAAGTGCTTTAGAGGCTGCATCGATAGTTTGTGGAATTTTGCAATGGAAAACCCATAATATAATAAAACTGTAGTTCTCGATCTTCTTCTGAAATAGCTTCATTTCTTTCACCAGATTTTTTAATTATAACAGATTTTTTTTCGTTAGCGCTTTTTGAACTTCAACAAACCGAACTTTTAAAGCAAGAACAGCATCATAACGTCCTGCCCATCTAGTAGGGTTCAATGTTTTTAATGTTATCAAAGTTGAAGACTCACTTTCTTTATTAGATATAAAACTTGATAAAATATTCCATCTTTTGATATTATGTCCAAAAAAATTTCTGTATCAAATAACCTCTCTTACTCCATCACTAAGTACTAGATTTAAGTTATGAGCAACTCAGTCAACATATACCGCATTTGGCTCGATAACTTTTGAGAATTTTTTATCTTCACCATAAGTGCCTTTCATTAGTTTCGCGCCCTCTCGCCCCTAGCCGCCGCAGGAGACGCCCAGGGCGTCGGGAATCCCGGGCGGATTTCCGGCCACCGTAGGCGCGGGCTTGCGAACGGTGAGCAATGGGTAGCTCACCGTCCGGTAAGGACCAGGCCCGGGTCGTCGGCGCGTTGTATTCCACGCGCGCCTCAAAGAGATGTCGTCAGCACATAGTAGGGGTCCACTAGGGCCGATGCCTGCCGGGGTCGCGGGAAGGTACTTATGGGTCACCGAGGCCCCCGCAACACAGGCAACAGGAAGAAATACGGGTGGGTTTTAGTCAGTAAGAGTCTGACACACCCTCCCGCTCCGCCCAGAGCGGAAGAAGTTATTTGATGATAAGTGCCTTTCATTGTGTTAGCACCATCATATCCTTGTCCTCGACACTTATTTAGAGGAATATTTTTACCATTTATGGATTTAATAATTAGGTTGGACATTGCTAAGGCAGTTTGATCCTTAACTTCATGAAATCCTAAAAATTACTCTTTAATGACGAGAGCATCATACAATAACGGTAAATAAAGTTTACACATTTGATCAGTTTTTGAAATGTCTTGAGTTGTATCGAATATGATAGAGTAAAATGGTGCGGCATTTATATTATTTAACATAACATAACATCTCGCCATGTTTCCCCAAAGGGTTGGGCAGAGGTGTACCTATAGTACACCCACATTTCGCCAGTTATGTTAAGTCCCGTGTAATAGGGGGCGGTTGCCATATTGCCATTAACCATCATTTATTTTATTTATGAGTGCATTTTCTATTTTTAGAACCCGAACAGAAATTAGTTAATTTTGTATTTTTGGAGTTAAGTATTTTATCTGGCCCTTTAGTTTACTTAACAATTCTTGTAAAATCGGATCGTATTTTCCTAATAACTCAACAATACTCAAAAAGTTTTCTCGGGAACTTGGATCATTGCTATCTGACTTTTCTTTGTGGCCACGAATGGCTAAATTACACGTTGAAAGTGTCAAGAGTAACAATGAAAGTACTTGGCGCCAAAAAGATTGTTATTTCTTGATCATGTCCTCTTGCTCTTCATCTAGTGTTCCTTGTAGCCGCTACTGTTGATACGTAAGACAAGAAGGTGAATATTCGATGTCTCGTGACTTAAAAATAAAAAAAAAGTATTTTATTAACTTCATTTGTACAATAAACACTTATCTAAAAATTATGCAGCGTTACAACTAGGCAAAAGAGTTTCGATGAGCTCTGGCACCCAATGTATCTAAGATTTAACTTGTGTTTGGGGTGCCAGCGTCCTCGCCTATAATTTGAACATGTAGCAGTAGACGAGCATAGTATAACACTATTAAATTATAATATATTTACTAGCTAATGCAATATGATGTGGCCTATTTATGTACCTACGTATGGGTGTGTTTATGTAAGTCTGTATAAATATATTTAATTATAAACATATTACTTTATTAACTACATTTGGTTAAGCAATCGATATCTGCAGTAAATCTTCAGTCTTATCATAAGTCAATGTCAAGAGAATCTTCGTGACGTTGGTTTTGCATCCATTTAGGTGTCTAAATAGACAAAAAAAACTCTGCTCCATTGCTCCCGTGTGTACAGGATCAATGGAGCAGAGTTTATTTATTTTGTTATATAAATGGTTAGACAGTACCTATATATACCAAAATGACGCTGAGCAAGGGCCGTTCTACATCCGTGAATTGAGCATACTTCGAAGTGTCTACGCTTTTTGATAGCATTCGGATCGTAACACAAAGGGATGTTTGCGCAGAATAAGTGTGTGTGGCAAGGACAAAGAGTTGTCTCACGGTGAGAACTTGACATTCGGTGTAGAGAGCCGTGGTGGGATACCTAAAAGGTTTCGAGGTCATAACCTTGAGAATAGCTCTCTGTGCCCATTCCGTAGGCAGGAGGGCTGTCTTGACTCTTGAGTCCCACCCCACACTGATGCAATAGTTTATTAAGCTTTGACACAGTGCAAAATAAACCGTTTTAATCGTAAGACGGTCCGCGGAGTGCCTTAGTTAAAAAAAAATAAATATACACTTGCGGACTCGCGATATGAGATTAATAAGGTGAGGTTTCCAGCTCAGAGAACTATCTACATAGACTCCAAGATACTTGACAGACTCGCACCTCTTGAGTTGAGGACAGCCACATTGTGAAGAAGATAGACCTAGTGAACAAGTATGGGCTCTGAGCACCTTTGAATCCGGTGGAGGGAGGTTGCTGGATAGTAAGGAGAAAGGTAAGTATACCGTTTTATTTAAATTTAAGGTTAGGATATTATTTGACAGCCCTTTCATCACTGACTTTAGAGCAAGTTCCGCGTCTTTCTATGGCGTCTACAATATTTTTCCAGTCTTTCCTTTTCAGTCGTTTCCATAGTCTTCCATCCAAACATATTGTATTTTTTAGATGCCTGATTTACGAATAACCAACATGGTTCACAATAGGCCTTCTGAAGTATTAACGAATAGGATAGCCATGTATGTACGTTCAAGTTTCACAACAGACTTTTTGTTTTTCTAGGAAAGATTTATTGTCACTATCTTTTAAGAAAGGGTTTATAATGTCCGTTTTCGATCACGAACCGTTCCACTTGATCAGATATTTCTTTAAAATTACCCTTATCAGTAACATATTATGGTGAAGATGCGATATTGTTCACACTAAAATAAGATTCACTTTGATTTTGGCTAGAACCTTGTTGTGGTGTTTCTGGATCTGGATATATACTGGTGTCGGGTGCTGCATCTGCTATATTGCTACTTTTAGTTAGGTCCAATTCTTCACTTTCGAGCACTGTTCACTCGTTTTTCGTCATCAATAAAGTCATAATTCTTAAAGTACTGACTAATTTAAAAAAATTAAGTAACTTTTTATTTTTTTCATCAGTCTCCGCCTTTCTATTTCGTTTTTCGCTCCCACTTGGACATTTTCTAAAACTAGACATGTTGATATCTAACTTTCACAATCAACTTTATTTAACCTCCATTTGCATGTTCAATAAAACGAAATTACGAAAAATCAAAGATACAAATGACCAATTGTTATAACAATTAAACAAAAAATGCGAAGTAGGGAGGGCTCTACTTCGCATTTTTTGTTTAATTGTCCTCCTAAGTGTTTTACTTTGTTTCTAGTTGTAGTGTGTAGTTTTGTTTCCCTTAAATTGATTTTAAGTACTTAAAAAAATATAATTTTTAAGTACTTATATAGGTACAAAATTCTGTTAAACATGTTAGGTTATTTCTGAGCTCGCGGCCACTTGGGCCAAGGCTCTCTCGGGTCGGGGGCCCGTGGCATTTTGCCAGCCCTGCCGCCCTATAGTTACGCCATTGCTTCCTCATGAATCACTCCGTTCATTGGTGAAAACCGTTTGAAAATCCGTTCGGTAGTCTTTGAGTTTACCGCGTTCAGACAGACAGACAGATGCGGCAGGGGACTTTGTTTTATAATAAATCAAAATCAAAAGTCATTTATTCAAACTAAGCTGAGAATCAGCGCTTTTCGGACGTCAAAGTTACATAAGACAGTCTCCCAAAAATGCCCGGGCGCCCTTCACCACTTCCTAATGCTTTAGCTGGGAAGAAGAAGTGGCGGAACAAACTCCCCAGCAGCACACCTGTCTGTTTGTTTATATAAACTTGGTTCTATACAAATCGTATGCAAAGTAATTAACATTACGAAACAAAAACATTAAATTTAATTACTTGCCATATGCTAGCTAGCACACGCCAATATACCAATAAAACAATGAAAATTGTACTCAAGTAGATAAAAATTACAACATAAAAACGTAAACAGAACTTAATACCTAAATAAAAGCCTCCAGCCATAAAGGGCGTGCCCGCTTACATAAGGCTATTGCTGTAACTCGAAGTGAGAAATGATAAACTAGCACCATCGAAGTAAAATAAATAAACAATTACTAATAACAAACAAAACCATGATCAGCAAGACGACCAGTCACCACAAGCAGCACCCGTTCACGAGCACAATGCAGAGATCAACCATCACCCCCTCGCCTTATTGGAGGGAAGGAGGCAACCCGACCCCCGACGCTAACGCAGGCAGTGACATCTAAGGGAGCATGACGAACTTGCTCCCGGTTGCTCAGGCAAGAACAGTATAATCAATTGTCGAGGACGCTAGCTAACCACTTATTGCAAAACAACTCATAAAAAAAACACATTGTAATGAGTAGATTATGTCACTAATAAATTAAAATATAATTAAATTAAAATACATTGACTTTTACAGTCAAATAAAAAATAGTCAATTATATGAACTCATATAATCTGTCAGTAGGTAAGCTAATTCTGGAGAAAGAACATAATATGTAAGAATGTTGCGTTATTATCTAATCATCAATGTGTCACGATCCACGATCTAATACAACAATTAAATTGTGTTGTCTCTAGTAAACCTACAAAACATTGCTCAAAAGGAGCGATATTTTAAGACTCGTAGAAATATTTGCACAAACGTTCGGCGAATTGAAATATCCGTTTTCGTGCTTACCTTGGTCTAACCCTAGTGTCTAAACAAACTATAAATGTGTGTATATCTATGCAGAGTACATAGTATCTACCTACATATAGGTAAGAACATTGAGTGCAAGCTCGCCCCAGCCCTTGTGAAGGCCATGAAATACATTCAGGGGGGAAGTTTCCTAGGCCCCGGTATTACAAGGGTACGGACAATTTTACTTTTTATGATCATATCAACGCTATCTCATCATTTTATGAGTTTTGTATACGTATATCCTTTTACATGACGATGTGCGTCCATGTTCATACCATTTTAATATGATTTACATGGATACTTCCCTGCCCCTGTCAGATTTTGGAAGCAATTTCTAATTAGCTTAGGATTAAAATATTCATTCTATAGCGGCCACTTGTCCAAGAATCAACACATGTTTTGAATGAGATCGGCACTTTAACAGCTTATATTGCTGCACTATCTCGATACCAATTGATGAAATCATACTGCAAAGAACAGATTTTCCAGTACTGAAAATAACCAGGGTTTTGTTATTTGTTTACTTCATTTTATTTTATTTAGATACACCACATTTACCTATTGGTTCTGTCTTTCTGAGACGCTGGAATCTTGTTGAAAATTATTCAACCATAGTTTGACTATGAAATTGGCAGTCTTCTTGTGTCCGTCGTTCATCTATTCCATCAACCTAATACTCGTACCTACCATCTTCAGGCCCTAGCCTAGCCACGTAACTTCCCCATCTCTTTCACCATAACCTTGGGATTACCTCGCATCTTCTAGTCCTTCGCTAGTCCACGTATCTTCCCTATCTCTTTCACTATAACCTTGGGATTACCTACCATCTTTTAGTCCCTCAATTGTCCACGTATCTTCCCTAGCTCTTTCACCATAATCTTGAGATTACCTCCCATCTTCTAGTCCGTCGCTAGTCCACGTATCTTCCCTATAGCTTTCACCATAACCATGGGATTACCTCCCATATTCTAGTCCCTTACCTGTCCACGTATCTTCCCTATCTCTTTCACAATAACCTTGGGATTACCTCCCTTCTTCTAGTCCTTCGCTAGTCCACGTATCTTCCCTATATCTTTCACCATAACCTTGGGATTACCCCCCATATTCTAGTCCCTCACCTGTCTACGTATCTTCCCTATCTCTTTCACCATAACCTTGGAATTACCTCCCAACTTCTAGTTCTTCACTAATCCACGTATCTTCCCTATATCTTTCACCATAACCTTGGGATTACCTCCCATCTTCTAGTCCTTCGCTTATCCACGTATCTTCCCTATTTCTTTCACCATAACCTTGGGATTACCTTCCATCTTCTAGTCCCTCGCCTGTCCACGTATCTTTCCCATGTCTTTTACCATAACCTTGGGATTACTTCCTATCTTCTAGTCCCTTGCTTGTCCACGTATCTTCCCTATCTCTTTCACCATAAACTTGGGATTGTACATTTAAACACGAGTTATACCTAAAATCGTATTCTTATACCATGGTAATTTTATCTTAATAATAGTCCTACTCGTAATTTAATACTTACTTTTACCACTGCTAAGCTATCTTCCTGAATCTAAAAAGTTGAACCGGTTCTCGTTATTTGTAAAAAATGTCTTTGCAAGCTCACGGAGAGCTTTTCTTGCTATTACTAAGTTCATTGCCTTTGCAAATCGGAGATCAAAAAGAGTTGTGCTAGTCTCATCATCTAACATCAAATTTGGCTCAGCCAATGTTGAGATTGAATGATGAGATCTTTTCGAGTCTGAAAACAAACGCAGTTGCACTCTTAATTGCATCTTCACTTTTGGAATCTGAGCAAGTATTTTTTTTATTTAACTTTGCTTAAGCTTAGCATTTTCCAGCCAATAAAATACCTATGAACCAACGGAACACTTTAAATTGAACGAATGCCTATTTTTTTGTATATTGCTATAGGCACCTAATTCCTTCACGCTCCGTTAAGCCAGATACAATGAGACCCGTAGGCGCCGTGTTCCCCCTGGCTCCGTTGTCGAGACGTCTCACACTAATGCGTCTGCAAATCCTATAACGTTTGCCAACACCAGGCAACACACAAAACAAACTTTGAAAGCATGCAGGTGCATACAATCTGATAGCGAAAACTCTAGGCGAGACTTGGCATTTGATTGAAGGTGATTTGCTTTCCGAATATAGTAATTAAGAGATGAAAAATACCGTAATAACTAACTGGCTCAAAATAAAACACTGACTTTTCTGGGAAAAGCTTATCCGTGAAAGACATTTGTTGATAGAATCTGCAGTGCGGCTAGTTGCGTCAAAGAGATTCCTTATCAAGTTTCTATTAAAAATATAATGTGAAAAGTTTAATTAAACTCTCAACGTGTCTAAAAGTGTATTGAATTCATTAAGATAGATCTATATTGAAGATGTGGCAATAAGCTATTTAATCTTAGTTGGTTAGATATTGAAACCTTAATTCAGTTATTATGGCTACAGATAAAAGAACGAGAAATTGAAAATACGGCGTAACTTTTGAAAATTAATTAAAGGTCAATGAGAGAGAGAGAGCAGTTTTTGCTTTTGTAAATATCCAAAAAACCCTTGGAAATCTAGAGTAACTATACTTAGCACGTACTTTGGCTAAGCATTATTCCTGTCACTGTCGCACAACTGTCAAACTACAAGTGCAAGAATAGATAAGGGAACATTATATTATGTAAGCCAAAGCACGTTCTTAGTAACGTTTAAAAGCGACCAAAGACAATATAAAGAGTGATTGTAAGCTTCGAAGATTGTAGCGACCTTAATATGTGCTTTAGTTTCTAGAGTGGACATGTTTGAGGATATGAACGACATTGGATTTATTAATTAGCAGGTGATACCAAGCCAGCCTAGTTGCAAAAACTCGATAATTTGTATTGTAGGTATTCGTCGTGGGAATGTTGAACAATTCAAATGTCACTCGAGAGGTGACGTCGCCATCACCACTTATTTGCATACGGGTGCGGCAAGATAACCATGCTAATTTAAGGTTAGATCATTCTTTCTAAGTATAAACGTAACGATCACGTTATGTATGTACTTGTCATATTATTATATACTTTCATAATAAACAGTGAGATGTGTTTCTTCCATCAGCAGGATGTGAACGGTTAGAAAATAATAAAATAAAATCACAAAGTCTTTTAGTTACACTTTAATGAATTTAAACAAAGTAAACTTACATGGAACATCACAATTATGCTTCGCAAAACAATTTTGATGTCTTGAGATTCATTGTTATAATATCTACCCAATTAGCAGGGGCTATTCCAATTACATATAGGTACAACAATCGTTCATGATGCCTTATTATAATGGAATAGATTTTCTACCCGGGAAGAAGCAATATCCTTAAATATTAGACGTTGAACATACAGGCCTTGACTTTCTTTTGTAGATATTATTAAATGTTTCGCAATAAGTTCTAACATTAATTACGACATCAGAGACAAAAATATTTTGAAGCTGAGAAAGTGACCAATGAATTTAATTATATTTTTGTTATAATAATATTTTAATTCTTATCCAATAATGGTACGCTAGGTGGGACGTTGATTTAACGTTAATAATTATAAAAATATTATTAACCAAGATTATACTATTTATGTTAATAAACTTTAAAGAAATGTAATCCGCGAAGAGGAATACTGACGCATTCGGAAATACAAAAAATAAAAGATTGATTGTGAACTTAAAGACATGAAGATAGTACACTTACAATTAAGGCGAACACTTACAATCGATTTCAATTCATACAAAAATATCATCCATTTTCTTTACACATTGACAAAGTCCACTAAGCATACTACTACCAAACGATGCCAAATCTATTAGTCTACTCGTTTCTAAAAACTAACAAGAATGATGAGTTCATTTGACGGAGGGATGCAATTTTAATGGATTTAATTCCTTAACTAACAAAAGTAGGCAAAAACTTTGGCTTACATAACAAAGTCATCTTCAGCTAACCTCCCGCCTCATGCTGAATTTTTATTTGTATCTGAAGTGTAATTAGAATTTCATCTGAAACTAGGCTTATGTTTAAATTGAGAGAATAAAAACAAAATAAATTATTTGTGAATAAACGCTATCGCTATACGTTTTTAACTAATAATATCTCTTAATTCTGGATTTTTAGACTCTTGTAACTTAAAATTATAAATAACAATTAAAATTAGGAAATACAAAATACTAAAAGGTAAGAGGTACTAAACAATGTGCTTACTTACTATTGCGCGAACAGAAATGAACTGTGTGTCAAACTGTTCATAACCAAAACCTATACAAATGTAGTATCATACTAAATCATACTCAGGAAAGTGGGAGCGATGAATTTAATGCACAACAATTGCCATATTGTACAAAGCAAAATCAAGCGGGAACAACAATGTTGGACAAGTTTAATCAATTAATTCTAAAGTGTATTAATATTAGGTAACGGAATACGATAAAAATAAATTACTTAAAACTTTACACATACATTTTTACGGTGATTATATTTAACAAATATTCAAAACATGGCTATAGCCTTCAAGCGAAAACAAATGTATCAAACGAAATTCATATTTCAAATATAAAGAATATCTAAATATTGTGTTTTGTACATTGCAACATTTTAAATATTGACGGTAACGTATTTTCTCATAAAAAGTGATTTCAAATTTTGAAATTCATTCTGATATCACAAATTATATAGCCTTCAAGCGAAAACAAATCTATCAAACGAAATTCATTTTTAAAATATAATGAATATCTAAATATTGTGTTTAATACATTGCAACATTTTAAATATTGACGGTAACATATTTTCTCATAAAAAGTGATTTTGAAATTCATTCTGATATCACAAATGTGAGTTTACTGTCCTGTGAATGTCCAAGGTACATATTATTATGTGTGATTTTATTACAGCTTGTCATTGGTAACAGTGTCTTACTTCACTCGCTATCATTATCCCTATCTACGATGTTTCCACTGTCATTACATTTAATGACAACCTCCTCACGCCGCTCTGCGACTTCCATATCAGTTAACTATTTACAGATATATCTATTTACAGTTATGCGATTAATTTTGGCTCCTCAATTTACATATTGGAATGAAATCACATAACAGGAATGTCAAGAACACAAAATATTTATATTTACATAATTTGGCCGAGGAAAAAGGTATTATCCGTGCCTCGACTTATAAACAACAGCATCAAGCTCAGTTACCAAAACGTACATACATGTATAAACGACCAAGCATCTATAATTTTAATGATATTTTTCTCGCTATTTACAAAGAATTTAACTTGTCATTTTAAAGTAAAAGTATAAGCGCTGGAATAAATAATGTGAATGTAACAATCCTCATAGTTGCTCCATTGGGATTGCTGCCGAGTCCACCGACTACAGATTTTTTGATATCTTCTTTTGGCACCGAAGCTTTAACCATGCCTTCACCGCTTTCGTTTATAATATCACCGCTGTCCATCTGAGCAGGCTGGTCCACCTTCTGCATGGCAGCTACATCATTTTCTTCTGGTGCTGGAGGCGCAGTCTCTGGTGGAGGTGCAGTCGTCGTAGTTGTCGTTGTAGTAGTGGTAGTGGTTGTGGTCGTTGGCACCAAAGTATTGTTTGCTAGGAAATATATTTCCCCGTAAATAGCTTCTACCTCTAGAGTATTCTCAATTCGCTGCCCTCTCATTTGCCTCGACCGAGGGTCATTATCTTTATAGAAAGTTACTAATTTAGCGGTATACTGTACGTCATTGTCTGTAATGTTACCCCTGAATGTTACATTACATGCTGTGCCTGGTTCTAAATATTGTTCGAGTTTATACAATTTCGTCCTCCGCGCTGTGAATGGGTTAGCCCACTGTATGTGCGGAAATAAAGTACCATCATCTGATTCAATCGTCGTATTAAGACCAATGGCTATGCCATGCCCATGACCCCATGATAAAGTGTAGTTGAAGTCGTATTCGATTTCTGTAGTGACCGTAGCGGCAACGTCGTCTTCATTTCTTAGAATTCGCTCTTCATAAACTTCAGGTTCTGATTGACGCACGTGTTCCGTAGCTCGATCCAACACAACATTCTCTAACTTGTAACTAATAGGTTCAATTTCTTTTAGGATTTCGCCACTGTTTTCTATCATTTGGTTATTCTTGTCATCAAAAGTGATTAACTGTCCGATAACGTTTTCGTACGCAATCCTTCCAATATAATGTGAATATCCACTTGGGGCTTTCATTCTTCCAATAAAGACGGAATCAACAGAAGAATCTACTACTACGCCTCCACTAGGTTTGGCATGAAACCTAAACCAAGGTGTCCAATTGATTAAAGATGCGTTTTCAATATTTTCTAGAACCTCGAATATGTTGTAGCTCTTGCTTGTGGATACAGCGCAGGACGTATAGTCCGGTCTCAGTTGTCCCAGAATCATATCGCCTTCGTGACGTGCTCTGCAAAGGTATATCGGACCTGGAAATAATAAAAAGGATGTATCTAAACTCTCCTTTAAAAATGTCTAAATTCTAAAAACTTTGGAACTCATCTTATTACCTTGTTCAGATTCAGCCCCAACAACATAGTTGCTCATGGATTCTTTCTTGAGATTTGTCCACTTCAAAGTGCTTGAGGTTGTGACTTGTTTTAGCTTCGAGTTGTACAGTCCAACTCCAGCTTCCGCCGCGACTTGAACCGCGAGAGTGGCAGTTAATAGCACCACCCACCACCCACTTTGACAATTTCTGTTTTTCTTCATCTTAGCACTGTAACAAAGAAAATATGTAGTTTATAGATGAAATGTTAAAATTTTCTTTTAAATTTCAGTAATACTTTGATATTCTTAGGATATGATTTTACGTTGCTAACATGATGTAATACTTTGTACAATCAAGAGCAGTTATCTATTTTTAAACGATGGATAAAGATTATATCCTACTTGACCTCAATATTTACACTGATGGATTTAAATATGTAGATTTTGCGTGATGTTTTGTGAAAACAACTATATATAGCGCACAGCATCAGCTACAATATTTCTGATAAAGGAAAAAGCAAAAATAACATTCGGGTCGTAAAAGAAAAATTAAAACTTGGCACCATAGGTAAACAAAGATAATTGAATGTGGCGCGTCTGGGTTTTCCAACCGATTGTTTTTTGATCTGGTACGTTCAAGAGCAATTATTGCTACTATAAAGCACGTTCAATTTTATTGCCATTCAAGACTTGCATGCAAGTGTTTACACGCGCTAGATTTCCATAAAATGGCATACAAATTTTATTGAACGTCATCTCGAGATTTTTTTTCTTGTTTCATTCGTTCGTACTTGTAAGGTTGAATGAAATTTTATTGCAAGTGCTGTTTACACCTATACCAGGTTTGAACGGCAACTGACTTGTCCGTATCGTGCAACAATATTGTACGTGTTGTTAGACGGTGCCAATTGTTGCCCTTCAATTTTATGGTATGCCACAGGCAATAAAGTTGCACCGTGTAAATGGAGCTTTACAAACTAGAGGATAGAAAAGATTGTACAAAGGATATAGTTACATAATCCAGAATAAATAGAGATTTGTGTGTTATAAGATATCATTTAAATTTTCCTTTCATTGTGCTCGTGGTTTACATTAAGAACTTTGTGAGCTAACTCCGAAAATAGCATCACATTCGTCCGACCCTCCAGTAATAAATTGCTGCGACCCCCAAATTTTATCTAGATGTAAATTCACAAGATATAAAAGCAGTCGTTTTTCCCTGCTTATTGCGTTTTGTAATTGGCAGTAAACATGTTAGTAATGAATTTAAAAATATAGCAATACTTTTAGAAAGATAATATATATCTGTTGTTACTATGCACCTGTAGCAGTATTTCTAGATATGTACATGTGTATCGGCTAAAAAGGTTGTGGTGGGTTTCTATCGCCCGGAAACTCAATTTCCTTGACAAAGTTACGTTACTGAAAGCAGATCGCGCTGAGCTCGACGATGTCGCCCCTAGCAAAGTGTTGATGCGGGAGATACGGTTTTGTCTTTGATTTTATTTTGCAAACTTTCTCATCTCGCAAGAATACCTTTTTATGGTTAGTGGATACTGTATCATACTAACTTCAGAGAAGGTGAGCAGGTACATTGATAATAAGTTGGTCTAGTGGACGCGAGTGCTACTGCTGAGCATGAGGTCCTGGGTTCGATTCCTAGGTCGGGCAACGTGTTATTGGGTTTTTTTTTAATCAGGAATTTCTCAGTAGCAGCCCAGAGTCTGGATTTGCGCCCGGCTAATGGCAATAGGTTCGCCACCTACATGTGACTTAAACATAACTGATGACTTGTGGGTTCTGCCTAAACCTTCGGGAATTACAGGCTATGTTAGAGGCAATGTTAGAATGACAAACATAGTTGAACGAGCGAGTGTAGGTTGTAAAGGTGTAGATGGCTGGAGTAGCTTGTAGGACAAACGATTGACGCTGCCGTTGAAAACCTTGTGAAAACTTGCATTTGCTTTATGCTATTTTCATTGACTATATTCTAATATGAAATTTCGTTTGACTGTGTTCAAAACATAGATTTTTAAATCTATGTTTATGTTTGTTTTGTATTTTTTTGTGTTTGTTTGTTTTTTGGTACAACAACGAAAAAAAATATTATTTTTTTGTTATATATAACAACATTTCTTTCGTGCGTGTATTACCTATTGCATTTTAAATTGTATCCGCCAATTTTGAATTCATCGTCATTCGACTGTCAAGATCCAAGATGCATAATATTAGCATGAGCATTTATTTTTGAAAAAAAAAAAAACTGTAGTGGAATGATGATAAACAGAATATCTAACACTTGTACTTGCTGTAATCATTCATTTCTCACGAGTCCTATCCCTCTAATGATGCTGCCAGCAACGTACATGCTGATTAATAGATCCTAAATTACAAGACAGTTCATATAATTGTCAGTAGGTACTTATGATCTAAGAAAACTTATGATTAAAAAATGTTTAGTAAACATGTTAGCCACATGTTTACTAAACATTTTTTAATCATAAGTTTAGGAATAAGTTTATTTCTAACTGCTATGTTGATCGATCTATCGCCAACAACAGCTGGCTAAATACTGTGCACTTAAGGTAGTTTAGGTACTATGATTCGGTTATATTATTTAGTTATTTAATACCGTTTCCTTTTTTTTTCAGGTAAGTTTACATTTGTCAGCCTCGTTATAAAAATATAAGGTATGTTTGATACAATAGGTTTAACTTTAATCTAAAATATATCTGTAATAAGATGTTCCTATCCAACAAAAGAAAGTAAGAATCCTAAGTTTCACCTCGCATAGCCAAAAAGCATAAATTTTATTGCAGATTTAATAATCAAAACCGGTTTATGGTTTTATCTATTGCCGTGTAGTTTCGGTCAAACGGGCTATAAAGCCCACATTTTGGAAATTCATCAGGCTCTGTTTTTACAAGGGTTTGGACTGGACTCCGTTTAATAATAAATCTACTCGAGATTAGGATCCAATAATTCATCGTTAGTGCCGCTACAAATGGAGTAAATTCAGTTTAATGAGTTCAATTGGAGATTGACACGGCCCATTTTGTGTGGCACAATCCCGACGACGCCCCGTTCCTTTGTTATTTGATTAACTTGTGATATATTGCTTTTCGAATAGGGATCTTCCTTCATAAAGTATCTGTATTAGTCACGGTAGCTTTATGTATCCAACATTAACTTTGGACAGACGGGCTTTATTCGGTATCGCCAGTTGTGAAGTAATAATTAAATTCGGTCATAGGTTACACGATAACACAAAAAAAATATTCACCTTTCAAGACATTATACTATGTAGACATGGCATGGTATTGATAAAACTTTTACTGATGATAAAATAGGATCAAATATTTTCAAGACTTAGAGAGTAGGTAAATATCAATGAAATAATGGAATGGCTTTCGTAATTTTTTGAATATCTTTTTATTATACCACTACGCAATTAACTTTGGCTAGGTCGCATTCCCTCAACCCGAGTCAATGTGAGTCCCTTTGTGTCGGCGCACATAGCGTGTCCAAACGCAGCTTTTGTGTGCCCGCCAATATGACACCTAGTAGAATCGATTAACTGATTTCACTGTATGTATACGCTCTGGCTATATGGTAGCTTTGACCTATTTTTAACATTTAATTGTTCTTTTTTGATGTAGAGGTTGTTTTTTTTTCTGTAATTCAGATTTTCTCCTCCTCCACGCTAAGAGAGCTTTTGAGGTTTTATTTCTTATCTGATCATCAACTAATTTACACTAAACCACGGTCTCTCCCTCATGGAACTAGATGGTAGAATGATAACGTGTACAAAGGAAGCTCAGACAATTACTCAACGGTGGCTTTAATGAGTCGATTTAAACACCCCATACGTTCCTTCCAACACAATACCTTATGTCTGCGTGTTTTAGAGCAACTCTCGATGCGACGAGGGGAGACAAACTACAAACAAAACAGGAAAATCTTTCGTCTGAGTTACCTCACTTCACTGAATCATCACCACCCCCTCTAGCATTCTTCTTTTCAATTCGCATTTTTTCAAGTAGATACGAACAGCGGTTTCATTTATTGTTGTGTTCGGTTGGAAGTTTAGAACGTATTCAAACAAAACGACTAGCTAATTTACTTCAAGTTTCATGTTAAGCTTTACGGGCAGCTTTAAAAATAGTTCTCCTCTATGCTTTATTATTTTACCCGGTCGTATGGACGACCATTTTAAATTATGAAATCCGAGTAAAACGCTATTGGCAATGTCAAGGCTCCTACATACTGGCGCGACTTGTCGCGCGACGCGTCGCGACACAAAGGCACCGCTTGTAGCGCTACACGCGGTGTCTTTGTGTCGCGTTGCATCGCGCGACAAGTCGCGCCAGTATGTAAGAGCCTTCATTGTACATAAACGTTATTATTCAAACATGACATCATGTTGGTAAAGGCAAACTAGTATTTTGTAACAATATTGTGGGCAATAAAATTTTATGATGTTCAGCGACGTGGCCTGTGGTGACTGCACCATTCGAGGTCACATTTTATGAATAGTGTGCGGTTCCTGTAGTGCCGTAACTAAATTGCAACCATGTATCTCAATGTCTATCAATGTCAATGCTGTTAATATCTTGCCGGGGGAAAGGGAACAGGAGACCACGGTTGTTAGCGGAATGTTTTCTATCCACTGTGTATAAGCCTATTAATTAAATTCGTGGTAGTTACGATGAAGTTAGTAGCGTCGGTATCTCTACAACAATCTCTAATTTAGAATTATAGTTCTCTCAATTTTGGAATTCGTTCAACAAGTAATCATCCTTGCTTCTATTATTGCATCCGTGATTGCAGCCATAAATAGAAGCAGTGGTGTCAATTAGAAACGATTAAGATCTCAGTCCAAAACTGCGTATTCGGTACGCAGTAGACCTAAACAAAGTTAATACAAGAAGTGAACTGAAATGGCCCTTCGAATACAATACATTCAATTGTTGCGCTTATATTATTTGTTTCAGCACTGAGTACTTGATATGGCACTTGTTTATCTTTAGTTCCGACGCGCGACGCTTCATTGTCCCGGCAGTGATCATTAATCTTGTCGTTAACTATGAACTCTTGCTATAACCATATCTCTTAAGTGTGAGTCACATTTTAAAATAGCAAATACAGATCATTAGGATTACAATTTCCATATAAGGTATCAATATAAAAAGCCGTATTTTATTAAGCACGTAATGATGTCGCCGTTTAATCAATCGATTGAAGTTACTTATTGTAAGGAGGTAAGCTCCTCGGGCAATAGCTCGCACACTAATCGCATTATCCACATGCAATCAATAATACTAGACAGGATTACTGTCCACTGCAACTTACTAACATTTCTGATGCAAGTAATAAAAATTACTCGGAGCTAGAATATGAAATTATATAGTATTTAGTTCTTAGTCTTAGGGCGATGTGAAAATGGGAAATACCTATCAGCTAGATCAACTGACAAACTGGGGTAGTATAATATTACGTGCAGTTTCTTGGCAGTGGTAATACCTTTGATGGTCTATTTAAAGTAAGTACCGTATTCTCTAAAACATTAATAGAACTTGTGAAATGTCACATACACGTGTGTTTTATGAAGCATGTTTAGGGTCACCAGAAGCAAATAAATGTCAGCGTCGCTGAACCGAACACACCTTATGGCTCATGATTAATTTTAGCAAAGTACCTACATACACGTTTGATCAGCAAACATTCTAATACTTTGATATATCAAAGTTGACATAATTATAGATGATAAAGATAACACGCCCGCTCTACACAAGCTCTATGCATGATTGTTGTCTTGATCCGACTCTGCGAAACAGCACTAAGCTTTTAACCCAGTTGTGCTGCTGCTTACAATGCAAATATTCCGTTAACGTTAGCGCAAAGCCTCGGGGGTGAGTCGGACAATGTGCTAATTTAATAGCAAGTCTTATATGGGTTTTAAAACGAACTATCCGTAATTTCGCTGCCAGCATTGATGAAGTTTTTACTATAACGGTGAAAAATTGGTCGAAAATTCTTCAATAATTGAACCTCTGTGTACCATATCTCGGCCGTTATTACACCTCTATTAATGTCTGGGTACGTACACAATTGATTTGAATCAACTGGTATGAATTATTGTGAATTTTTCAGTTATGTCAACGTCCTCTCTTGCATTCTTGAAGAATAAATAAAAACGTTTCTAGTGAATTACGCAGCTAAAACTGCCAACCAATTCATTCTATTAAGCACGCAATAAAGTTCACTATTGCTTTGCGCAGTTTCCTTCTATATTTAGAACCCGCATTTGTCATGTCAACATGGTTAAATACATTGTAGTACTCTGAGTAGTATAGTATCGTATTGCAGTCGGGTGTTAGATGGGCGGTCCTCATTGGGAGGCAATTATCGCAGTAATGGCTTCGTTATCAAACGATGTTTCATCTCTGTAGCTCTAATGAAACGAGTTCGGCTTTCTTTAACCAGTATCTACTTACTAGGTTTATATTCGTTCATTGTCAGCTCAGTGAAAGCACGGACAAGGTCACATTTCTGCCTTCACTGCTTTTTTTTTTCTCAATTATGTTTCTTCAGAGAGATGCTATGTTCTACATTCACTATAAATCAGTGCCACTTGATTATCGTCGGAAGGTTTGGAACGGAGTACTCACAAAATTGGATTTGTAAGTACCGTTACCAATTTTGTGGTTTTTTTAGAGATATACATGAAGCGTTTTGTGTAGGTATTATGTATTTCTTTACGTGTAATCCTTACAAGTAAGTTAGCGGTACACGCAGAACAATGCAACATACGTAAGTCCAGAGCATGCGGTGATATGTTTTTGCGGCGCCGTGAATTGCTCTCCCGGGCGCCATCGTCTCTCGTGTACCGCTGCTAACTGTCAGTAAATCATTCTCTTTATTATTAGTAACTGGCTCTACCCTCAGAGCTGCCAAATTGGCGACTGTAGTTTTTAATCATTTTGTTAACCTAGCTTTGCCATTTTATTTAATTGTGTTTTTATATACTTTTATCCACTTTGATTAATTTTTGCTCTTGGTCAGTGCGGTTCGTTATCGGGCAGGCTGGTGACGCTGGTAGTGTCGCGGGCCGTTGCGCGTGCGCGCTGGTGCGTGAACCAGCTGATAGCGTGGGAACAACCTCATGGATCATGCATTGCCTGCTTCACATATTGGAACACTATGGCGCCTCATATTCCTATCTTGTTCGCAATGAACTATAAATTCAATGATTCAATGCTATTCAGGGAAATATTGGTAAAATTAACAAACGACTAGGGCAAAAAGTGATGTTACTGTATTTATGGATGCGACCTATTCCGCCTCCTATATCAGAATTGTTTTTTATACAATACATTAAAGCACCGAATTACGCTGACCGAGCCGCGAGAGATGTCGTCGCGACTATCTCTACATAAGGCGTACTTGTGTATCTCTTCAAAGCTTTGAAAACAATAGGATGCGGGCTTTGTGGCTTCTTGACGATGTCGCCTTGAGCTGGTAGACGTAGTTGACAACACGATTAAGTGCTCAATGAGCGCCAATCAAATGAATTTGAACGTTGTTTCATCATCACAGATATTGTAAGTATGGTTAAAGGGTACTTTAGAAGATTGTCACAAACAGTTTGCATAAGGACTTACGATTATTGCTTATCGTTTGCGACAGGAAGGGTGGGCTTATCTCGCTGTTATGTTTACTATGTCTTATTTTCTCTTTGCATACGAATGCTCCTCAATGAAATCAGCATATAGTTCGTAGAACGGATGTGAAAAACTGTAATTACACTGGTGGAGTGGTGTAGTAGCAATGGTGAGAACGGTATGTCCACGTTTGTCACGCAATGGCCTGTCCGTGCCCCACATGCTAGGTACCTTGCTACCTTTTCCATTAGATACCATAATACTCATATACTTTATAAAGTATACATTGCATTGGCAATATACTTAATAAAGTATTTATATATTTTTTGCTTGTTGTAATGGTTTTGTAAAACAGTTAGCTTCCGGTATTTCAAATTATGAATGAGATAGTTCCGTTCGAGCGGACAGTATTTGTTCGCATTGAGTTCGCAGTGCCATCCGCGAGGCGTGACGGTGTCGGGAGATGTCCCATGATAATAACGGCAAAGCTGTTTTAATCATAATTACAGTTCAGGTTCCTGCAGCAATTTCCGTTCCGAGTTCGTTGTACTGTCTATAAAAACTTTGAAAGGGTTTTGTCTGACTCGTGTTATCGTCAGATTTTAATCACTCAACTGCAACATCAACTTTGTTTAATTTGGGCCAATTTTTTTCAATCTTATCGTTAATGTGAATTGCTTTTTGCCTTACTATGCAGTGCGTGAGTTGATCATTCAGATTTCAATAATTCACGAGGAATAACTGGTTGGTTGAGTGTACTATCCTAGTAACCTGTTTTCCACAGTTTATTCACGCAGATTACGCGGGAGTGTAACCTGCTGCATTGCTTTTATTCTTATCTTAATCAAAGTGAATTGCCTAGAGATATTCTTTAAACGCTGCATAATTTATTATATCTAAACGGACGTGCACAATTTTAGCACGTCATCGGCCGTAGACCGGAGTTTGCGCTTAGATAATTTAAGCACGGTTTATACTAAGACAAAGTTAGGCTATAAATCAAACGAGAAGGGGCTAATTAACACCAGCTCCGATAGAGTCCGTATCATCGCACCTGCCGCCCGCGCTGATCCACGGACCGATGCTAGAGGTAGCAATTTTCCATGTCAAACGCATATACGAGGGTCATTCAATAAATACTTAGCCTACAAAAAGTAAACGAAAATTTTGGAAAAGTGGCAATTTATTTTTCTACACTCTCCTTTTAGTTCGATACACTTAGCCCAGCGATGCTCCAACTTTTTTAACCCGTCCGAAAAATAGTTTTTGTCAAACTCTGCAAAATAGGCCTCCGTGGCGGCCGATGACCTCCTCATTCGATCCATATCTATTCCCGGCGAGTGATTTTTTCAGATTAGGAAACAGAAAGAAGTCACAAGGGGCCAAATCTGGAGAATACGGTGGATGGGGCAACAATTCGTAGCGTAATTCGACCAATTTGGTCATGGCAACGGCAGACGTGTGAACCGGTGCGTTGTCGTGGTGAAACAGCACTTTTTTCTTCGCCAGATGGGGTCGTTTTTGCTTTAATTCGGCGTCGAATCGGTCCAATAAATCGGCATAGTAAAGCCCTGTAATTGTTTTACCCTTCTCGAGGTAATCGATGTAGATCACACCTTGTGAATCCCAGAAAACGGTGGCCATAACTTTTCCGGCCGATTTTACAGTTTTCGCCTTCTTTGGAGCACGTTCCCCGGTCTGGATCCATTGTTTTGATTGCTCCTTGGTCTCTGGTGTGTACCAGTGGATCCAGGTTTCATCGACGGTCACAAAACGACGCAAAAACTCCGCTGGATTCCGCTTAAACAGCGCCAAACACGTCTCCGATGTGGTCTCACGGTTGCGCTTGTTTTCTGGTGTGAGTAAACGCGGCACCCATCGCGCCGACAGCTTTCTCATGCCGAGTTCCTCGTAAAGAATATGATGCACTGTTCTTTCTGACATGCCTACAGTCTCAGCTAGCTCCCGAACCTTCAATCGGCGATCTGCCAATACGAAATCATGGATTTTTTTAATGATTTCCTCCGTAGCAGCTGTTTTCGGTGCACCTGGACGTGGTTCATCAAAAACCGACGTACGGCCACGTGCAAACTCGTTGAACCAATTCTTGACGGTGGCCATCGATGGAGAAGAGTCACCGTACACAGCATCCAAGCGCTCTTTGATTTCGATGCGCGTTTTCCCTTCCAAAAATAGGAATCGAATCACCGAACGATATTGCTCTTTTTCCATTTTTGTAAAACCGAACGACACGTTCGCTTCCATAAGTTGTCAAATTAAAACAAATGAAGGGATTGGAATGAAAATTTGAAAAAAGAATTAAAAAAGAATGTGCTACACTGTGGTAAAACTCTTTTGAAACTACAGCGCCCTCTGGCGATGAGGCTAGGTACTTATTGAATGCACCTCGTAAATGAGGGAACGAAAGATTTATTAGAAACTAGCTTTACCCGGCCCGGCTTCGCACGGATAGCACTAAGTATCTATAATAACCTACCATATTTACCTACCCTACCTACCTAACTACCCTATCTACCCACCTACCCTACCTACCTACCCTATTTCATCCAAATCCTATCTCCACGATAGGATTACTAATGTTTGAAATACTATCGTGAATTCTTGCAACCCTAAATAACAAACAATAAATGAATTAGTATTCTAATACTTTTTGATAAGATTCAAAGTTACTACATTTTTACTATTTTCATTGCAATTTCTTTATATTTTCTCACCTTTTAAACCTTTCCTGGACTACGACAAACATTTCAAAACTAAAATCAGCTAAATCGGCCCGGCCGTTCTCGAGTTTTAGCGAGACAAACGAACAGGATTTTTATATAGATATAGATTATGTAGTTAGATGTTGGCTTACAATTTACTTCTTTGACGTTCATAAAGTAGTGATAGCTCTTGTACTGAACAGGAACAAGTGTTCGCGCCTTGTGAGTGGAACCTGGGAGTGTACAAATAGAACCATTTTTTCTCACCTGGATATGGCTGCTCACATAAACTTTTCAATTTAGCACTAGAAACATCGTGAGGGGCGGTCAGAATACTTGATACCTATACAATACATGCATAATTTATATATCAATAATAAATTATATAATAAATATTGCATATCAGCATTATATTCATGAATTACATCTGTATTCCTAAAAATATAAGTACTTAACTTGTATACATAGATTTAAATAATCGGTACCGGAAGTTTCAACCTGCACAAAGCAAATATATCGATGAATCTATCATCATTGTACACCACACCCGACAAAACATTACCAACCAAAGTTGTTGGTCCAGTCCAAATAAAGTTTGTTTAACGACAACTTTTTTAACGCTATTATTTATTTGAGTACTGAACCAACCTGTTCCCTAAATTATATTGTGGACAGCAAAAAAATAAATTATAAAACAGTGTGTGTTAAGTATGTAGACGATTGCACTGCCAAATGTGACAGCGCTGGGCAAAGTTATTTCTAGTATCCGAAGAATTTTAATTAAAAATAATTCCCATCAAAGGATTCATGCTGTCATTCATTTATTCCATAAGGTGTAAATGATTGACAAATCAATCATTTCATAACGTAATTAAAGTGGATAAGTAGTTCAAGATTTAAAGAAGAAAATCTTCGTTCAAAACTACTCCAAAAACATCAAACAAAACCGTCTGCAACATTATGGACTACAAACATTAGAAAGTATACTGTATTAGATCGGGTGAAAACCGACACCTCAATTGCTGAAGATAAGTCATATTGATTACGGCAATTTGTTGAGCCGTTCAGACAGTCGTTGTCCATTTTAGAACGTGTCGTGTTCGAGCGTCCGCAATATATACGCACACGACTGACAAACGTGTTTTAGAACTTTATTGAGTTGGACAACCGGATAAACATCTAAACCTTTGGTAATTTAATGGTTGTCAATGACAAAGTATTTGGGATAAATCGACCATGCATGCTTGTTTATTTGTCCAACGAGTATGAAACACTTGGATCTAAGGTATTATGTAATGAAGTGCAAAAAGCGGATGCCGGAATGGAGAGGATGACAATCTGGGGCTCCCCACGATTTGCGCGACAACGAGCAGCAAGGTCGCCGTCTGATTGTCAGTAATAGTGCCACTTATGATTTGCTGAGGACACATTGGCCCAATTTTAGCTGCACTTTTTTATTCCCAATTTTAGTCTGTTCCACATTCCATAAACATACACAAACAGCTAATTTCATATTACTACATACTTTCATACTGCTCGTAAAACTAGAATGTAAAATGCGCATATTAAGAGAAACCCACAAGTAGCCAACCTGAAATGTTCTCTAAAGTTTTCCAGGCGTATTCTGTATTTCCCTATTAGGTCGTTAGGACAATGGTCATTTGCGTAACTCGCGATGCAGATCCGGCACTTGTTTGATATTGAGAGGCCAATTGTGGTCCGTCCTGACTCCTGACAGGATGATAGTGGGCTACTCTCGAACGTGCTCGTCGTGACTATTTTTAGTTCGTGGATGGCATCACCGAAACATTCCATTGAATTGTCAATTTCGTGTGCTTTTTGCGTCGAGTGCGACTCGCTTCAGTTGTTGACCATTGGGTATGTTTGGTATGTCTACTATGAAATTGCGCCGTGACTGAGTTACAAATTGTAATTGACTTTGTCAAGTTCAAACTGATTACCATGAAGTACGCGTATTTTAAATGGAAGATCATAATAACAAAGTACAATCCAAATGGTATATAGAAATACTTATATAGTTGACATATACATATTTTAACGTTTTATTTTTAAGAAAAACAATTACCTTGGAAAGGCTATAAAATTTCCAGGTTTACAACAAATCTTAGCTGGTGCACCAAATCTGAAACAACAAAATGTTTGTTATCAGCATTGTCTCATGTCTCTCGCTAAACCTAAATGTCGAAAGACAATTGTCATTTAGTTCAATCGATACTATTTTGGTCCAATTCTCATACAAGCCAAGACCTTGTCCTTAATTTGTTGTGTAAATTAAAAATATCTTCTAAACATGACTGACGTAACTGTGTAGCTATTAGCTTTATAAAACCTAGTAATGTTATGACCTGGCCAGGATGTAGTAAGAATTTCTTGTAATCGTTTACACTAATGTATTTGATTACTGTGTTCTTCGTATCAGGTATATAACAGTATTAACAAGGAAGATAATTATTTAATGGTCGCGAACGCGGAGAATCTTTGCAATAAAAACTAGTTGCAGTAAAGTGGTTGCAGCTGTCTATTATGTTTTGTTAGTCGTTTATGCAACAGATGTTCGACAATATCAAGTTAAACCAGCTGCTTAGATTAGTCATAATTCTTAAGTAAAAGTGCATGAGTGTACACAAATTGTACGGAGGTATGGTAGATTTTAATGCCTCTGCATAAAGTTTGCTGTCGATTACAAACGGTTAGAATTAAAATGATAATGTTGAAAACCGCAAAGCAGTCAATAGTAAATACGCGGTTAACAATAACAATGGAATGGGAATAAAAAGATATTGTAGGTATGGCGTTAGAATATATTTACATTTAATATTAATATTGATGAAGATAATTACTAGGTACTATCATTCTGGAAAAATCCGTGATTATGCAACAAGTCATAGGAATGCGTGTTAAAGTTGATGCAACTGCGTTTTATAATGCAGTCGTTATGCGGAGTTGAGTCGGCCTTCGCCACGGCAACGGTCCCATTGTCTGTGACTGCTACAATGCACACTTGGAAACCAGATACCCGCGTCTTGTCTTGTGTCTCCGGTTTAATAATTACAGTGTACACGGGAAGTGCTTGGTTCATGCGAGTGCTGAAAATGATCACCCGACTGCACTTAGTTCTGTATCTGCAATGTAGTGAGTGACCGAAACATTTTTGATCGATCTGTCCATTAACTAGTAGATTTGCCGACATCCGGATGAAGCGGCTTCGGACTCTTCATTAGTTAATAGGTCATTATCTGATACAGCTCTGAAGCGAATCAATATATACGAGTTCGTATGTAGTTATGTACATAATCTTTTCCTCATAATATTGGTTCTGTCAACTTTCGTCCTTGTCTTAAATATCGCAATTGAGACGTTAGCCTAAAACATTTCCCAGATCTGTGTGTTGTTTGTTTGGTTTGTATAGGCAATATATGTATTAGGAATAAATTCCGCATTGTGTATGTGGTTTATAGTCCCATTTTGCAGATTTCTCAGTTAACCACAAGAGCGCGCGAGGAAATAGGGTTTTCCAATAACGCGAGGGGAAGCCGATGGACAGGCAATTGTCTTGACAGGGGTCAAATAACCAAAGAGGCAAGGGACTTGGAAAATACGATCAACCTTTGGATTTTATGTGCTTTATTCGCTTTATTTAAACGTTTTTGAATATTGTTTCGTGTTCCTATTTGTAACTATGTTTACGGTTTTTTAAGTCGGCGATCCGGAGGTTCTGCCACCAGCCACAAAACTAATTCTAAAATAACTGTTGCCTTTACATTATTTAGATTCTTCTAAATCCTTAAATATTTCATATCTTCAATCAGCGGGCTATGATATCAAATATCTTTGTCTAGCATCAGCCCCGCCTATACAATATGTCGCACGTCTTTTGACGCGAGATATGGCTGTTCATGCAGACCGCCCCCACACTCCCATTCTAAATTGTCTGACAAAATCTCGCATCCCTTTGTGTAATAGAGTTATTATTACGGGCCGTTGATTTGATGAGGATCCCTCAGAAAAATACTATTTATTTTACGACACGATACCTTTTATATTCTTTTATTAGGATTGTACGAGTACATCTCTACATTGAGTTCTTAGTTTAAATTCTAATGTCATTTTCCAAAGTTTTCTTATCTTTGTAAGTTAGTTTAAGGTGTTCATACAATATAAAGGAAAAATTAAGCCCAAGAGGATAAATAATAGTCTTATCCACTCGGCTGACTTGGAAATGCCGAGACTATAGGTCGTTTCCCGTAGGGTGGGGGGTTGTGGAACTACGTAGTTTCCTCTGTTGCCATGGCGACGCCCCGCACGTGGCCCGTCCTTTTCGCAACCTGCTGCCTCCGAATTAGCAGACTGAAACACGAGCCATCAACTCATAGGTTATCCCATTATGGTGGCCTGTTACACCCAGAATGTCCCATCACATGTAATCGCGCGTGTAATGTAGGTATCAGACAATTTAAAGCCCTTCGCGTAAATGATTCGCCCGCTATAATGTTGGTCCGAAAAAGGGGATTGTACAAACATATTACATTTAAATTGATAATCTCACCTCCCTCTTTTTGTTGTGCGTTCTGTTGAAATATTTCTTAAAAATAAATATTAAATGGTTTCACTCTCGGAGGCGTATTCCGTGTTACTATGAGACTATGAGGCAGCACCCTAGTCTAATTGGATTTTATTTATTCAGGACTCTAGTACCCTTGAACGATCATAAAACCGACATGGGGTTTGCAGCCCTAGTTGCTCATTAGTTTATGTTTTTGGATAGATAAGTAAATTAAGTAAGTAATAAGTAGGAACACGGTCATTAGCAACATCTTAAAGTTTATGGCCGACAAATTTTTATGCTTATTAGTGTCTAGGATAGCGGTAGATATCATATTATTAGATGATGATTGTGTAAAATACAGAATCTAGTGAAAAAAATAGGTAAACATTGCGTTAAAAGCAATTCTTTAGTGTTCAGCCTAATCCCTCTTTTATCTCGGACACTTTCGACTTTTAATTGAGGATTGTGATCTGCCATCATTTGCCGAAAAAGGTTTCATTAATCGCTTGGTCGGCATCGAGGTTCCCCCACGGATAATGCTCTGATAAACGGTTAGAAAACAATTTGGTTTGAAATTTAAATTGGATTCAATTTCAAGATACCAACGCCAATTTCTACATTTTATTATTTTAATCTGTTTCCTTACTTGTGACTCTTAATATTTTTGTTTTTAATAAATTGCTTGAAAGACTGCTGATTTCTAGGGCAATATTTTATAAAAGTAATATGTTTAAACTGAATATTTTTTTAAACTAATTACTTCGTAAACTAAATACTTAGAAACGCTTCTGGGAAACGACTAAACACAGCTTGGAGTGTTTTCACTAGGGATCGCCATATTATAATAATATTTGTGCTGACACTAGAATATTATGAAGAGTAGGTATGTCATGCAACAAATTGTAGCTGATGTCATGCTTGTTCCGTAATAAAAACTCCCCTCTAGTAATTCAATCGATACCGGGTACCTCCATTACATATTTATTGCAAACAGGGTCTCGGGACTGTTGAGGAAAAAATGGAAATGGTCTCCTTACTTTATACAGCGGCTAAGAGTCTTCTCTAGATTTTATCATAATTGCAGAACATTACAATCCCAACTCTCAAACATGGTAGACTTTTTGGAAGTCAAATTTCTTCGTGGACCCAGCAACTCGCTTGTGTATAGTTGCTAACAATGACTATACATTCTCTTTGGTTGCTAACGTACCCATTACATGAAATCACAAACTCGCAAATGTCAGAGCTTTTGGCGTTTGTGGGTTATGGGTGATGGTAGTAAGTGACAGGTCGTGATCGATGACTTGCATGAATATTTCAAAAATGTTGGCGTGATATGAATGTTACCCAACGTACCCACCCATTTGGATTATAAAACAATACCAGTTTAAATCGTCCGTATGAAATATTAAAACAGTGTGCAATAAATTAGTTCTATGTTCACACTAAACGTGCGTTGGAAACAAATCGATAGTTCTTTACAAAGAAATAGCCATTCTGAACAGTTCCGGTTATGTTAATTTAATACCAACGTCCTTGGGCATTCTTTGAATTGTAAATGATTAAATTTGCCATCATTAATGGCTTTATTTCTAAAGATAGCTCTCAACGTCAACGTATTTAGTTAACCTAAACGAGTTGCTTGCCTGTTAAGATTTGAATTAACAACTAAAGCCCAAAAAAGTAAATTATTCCTGTATATTACAAGTTCACATACGTATAATACTCGATGGCAGTTAACTTTGCGTTTATATGGGCCGGGAGCTTTCAAACTTTGCATTAATTACCGCCGAGCAACTTTGCCCGCTGAACAAACTGTTCGGGCAATAAACATTGTGCAATATCTTACTAATTAAGTTCCCTGTCCTGAAGTTAGCGCAACACGAGCGAAGTTTAACGTACCTATGACACTTTATGTATAAATACAGAAATCCTGTACCATTCACTGTTTACAACTTCAAGGTTTTTCTAGATAATATATCGAATCTGAAATTGTAAACCTTCTAATGTTATCAATTTATCAAAGAAAAACTCTAGGTATTTTTTCTGTGACATGAAATGTATTTTTATTTAGCCTCAAATAATTGCAAATGGACCAAGTTTTCGCTCCCCTAACGAAAAAGTTTTGCGCTTTGTAAACAGAGCGCGGGCAGAGTTTGTTGTTTGCATATGAAATGCTGTTAGTAGTCCGGCCTGGGGATTAAACCACACGCACCGGGTACTACATTTCTATAGGGACATGTTGCAGAGAGAAATGAGTCATCATAATAGTGATACAATTCTGACTTATACGCGTAACTTACTACGAATTACTCACAAATTCTATGCGTCACTTTACAATCTTTCGATGAGTCACGTGTTCTTGGTTTAAGATGAATGATTCGAGGTCTTTATTAGATTCAAAACACTCATCTGAATACTACGAAAGCGAATTCAAGGCTTTAATAGTAATAAGATTGACTGAGACTAAAGGCTCCTACATAATGGCGCGACTTGTCGCGCGACGCGACGCGACACAAAGACACCGCGTGTAGCGCTACAAGCGGTGCCTTTGTGTCGCGACGCGTCGCGCGACAAGTCGCGCCAGTATGTAGGAGCCTTAAAACTCATTTTAACATAAAACCAAATTCTCGTAAGTCTTATGTAGGAGCGATAACGGCTGCTGAAGTTACAAGAGGTCAACAAACTAAGAGCAAGAATGAGTCATCGGTCACCGTACCATTTTGAATTCATCATTCGCTTGCAAAAATACGTATCCAGTTGACGATGAGACGCAAATGAACTCGCTTACTTCTCGGTCACGTATGGATGGTAAAATTCTTGATGCATGTTCCACTCACACGCAACGCTGCATAGTTAGTTTTTGTGACGATACTTATCACATTCCTCGGAGAACCTCTCAAATCTAACAAATAGGAATTAATTGAAGTACTCGAATATACTCTGTGCTTGACGGGAAAGGAACAAAGCGTACGTATTGAATATTCATTAATGAACGCCATAATAACGGAAGGATTCGAGAGCCCTGCATTCCGCGTGGTGAGAGCCATTAACAATGCTGTGAGCCACGGACAGAATGGACCGGGAGGGAACGATAATTTACCAGAGTTTTACTGTAATAAATGAAGTGTTATGGGAGAACGTGTACCTCTACACGCACAGAGGTCTTTTGGTTCATGCATGGGTTTGGGTATTTATTGTGATTTGCTTTTTGCCCACAACCTTTGTCCAAAAGTAACAAGTATTTACTTAAATTGTATCTGATCTCACATACCATATACAATTTTTCGTTACCAAACCTTTTCCTGAGCCTTTATCGGAAATGAGAATTCATTTCCATCAACAAAAGTCTGTCTATCTACTTAGATTAGTATATGTCTATATCTACTACTTCCATATACAGAAGCCACATTCACATTTCCTGTTTGTATAAACTTGACCCAGTTACAATATGAGGGCAACTAGGAGAGCATGGCCTTCATCCAGTTTCCAATGCGAGCATGTAGAAAATTCTGCCGAGCGAGAGAATACGTCAATTATACCGACTACACGACCTGTAGCGTGTTTTTTCCCGACGTGAACAGCTCTCGCGAAAATTCATTTCGGAGTTTCGTTTCCGAGCATTTTCCGTGTTGTTTGTTTGAATCCAATCAATTTGTTGGTTTTACGTTTTGTTGATCCCCTATATGTTCTTTTTTAGTTTGTCTTCCATGGTAGTAACACTATATAGTAACTAAATCACTGTTTTCCTTATTGAGAATATTCTAAAACAGTCAACAAGATTAACGTGTTGAATCCCAAACTTTCAAATTTGTTTTTTGCCTTCAATAGTATTAATTTGGAGAATGACGTGTTTAAACGATTACATGGCAAGGTCGTCGATTAATTTCCGCGGTTATTTCAAACCACGCGTGACACAGATGACACGAACATTACATGTTTGTTATTATAGAACGAATGTACCTATAAATAATACGATTTACTTATCTCAAAACAAAACAAATGTGATAGTACAAAAATCTTGTCAGACCTACAAGCTATTGACTCAATGTTGAATTTTCACACCGACGATATGAATGATCTAGTATTAATAATTATTATTAATAATTATCTAGTATTAATAATCTATGCAAAATCAAAAGAATCGATCTACAAGCTCATACCGAACACAGTTGCAAAAATTCAAAATATCCTTCGGTTTTAGTAAAGCTTTCAAATAATTACTATCTGAAAAAGAGAAGTATCGTGGTTAATTTCGTAAATACAATAACCCTCGAGATAAGTTGAGCTACGATTTACTTAGAAGACAATGGTCGACCAAAATTACAGACATTACAAACATATTATTGAGACCTAAATATCAAAAGATCCTGAAGCGTTTTGGTGGTACATTAAAAACGAACAAAATTGTAAATCAGCGATTCCAGCCAGAATGCACATGGATAATGTTGTAGCCAATAATGGAACTGACATTGCAAATTTTTTTGCTTCTCATTTTTTTTTCATTTTTTACCGACCCAAATGTCAGTGCAATAACAATTAGTACGTACTATAAAATTTACATCACAAGAAGTTCTAGCGACAATTCAAAAACTAGATACCACGATTCGCTGTTGAGTTGTTTTGCATCCTATCTTATAAATCGCTCTCAGTTCGTTACTGTCAATGGCTAAGTCTCTTACGAATTTTACGTACGGTCTGGAGTCCTACAAAGCTCCCATCTTAGCCCAGTATTGTTTTTGCTATTTATAAATGACATCACGACACAAGTCAAATTAAGCGTTGCCAAGCGATTGCCATCCGCTTGCTTTTCATGCGAAAAGCAAACGGATTTATAAAATGTAGCGATCTAGTCGAAAGTATGCAATATTGAGTTCCTTCAAAACCTCTCAGATATCCTATCACCAGATTGTTTCATACCCCTTTCCGCAAATCTAACCTTGGTCTCAACGTTCCGAATCTGTATAAATTACAAATAGTCTTTGTAAATCACTAGAAACCGATTTACACGGTGTATCATTCAACAAGTTGATCAGTCTCTGAGGTACGGGGTGCATAAATTCACCAATAAATAAATAAATATTTTTTGTTAATTCAATTTCAATGTAGTAACTAGTTTACCTACAAATCCATGGTCACAAACCTTGGTTATCATTCACACTCGTAAATGATAGCAAACTTATCGTCATAATTATCATTTTATTAAGTTTATTACAAATATCTACTTACTTTATTTTGTATTCTAATTTTATTCATTTTTTTTTTGTATTTTATGATAAGTATTCTTAAATAATTACGTTGTTGTATTTATTGTGAATACTCTGTGTACCTGCAATAGGCATACATACCAGCACTTTTATTTTGTTTTGTTTTCTATTAATTGATTGTAAGTAACATTTTAATCTTCATTGAAAAAGTTATGCAATTCAATGCGTTTTTCAGACTCATTATAAAGTAAAGCATATATTTAATCCTTCCACATTTAGCCCTATTCAGGGTTGGTTGTAGCATTGCACAGTGATGCAAAACCAGGATGTAATAGGTTTTTCTAGATATTTAATCATTTTAATTATATCTCTTGACACTACTTGCATCGAATGCAATCCAGCACTATGTTACTCCTCGAGCAAGTGTAGTAATGAGAGATGGATTAATCAGTGGACGGAGCACTAACGGGAGTCGCACTTCAAGTGCAACGGTCATATGATATATTGAAACGAAATATCTTTAATCTCGCAGTATTAAATTTATTAGGAGTCTAAAGTACTCACATAGCTACATATACTTATATTGAGAATGAAATAAATTTATATGCAGTGAAAATCTGATACAAAAATACTTAAATTAATACAAATGTTATAGAGAACCACATAAAGGTTTGACGTAACAATAACGAGCTTTATTAGTACCAGTCATAGCAATAAAATGGTACAGTTTATTGCTACAGACGGTGGACTGCGCGATCAGGCTCTCGAACTTCAAGTGGAGTGATTTTATGATCAAAGCTTAAATAAATAAATCATTTTACCCACTTTGACAAGGGTTTCATAACAATTGTGATTGATATCGTCGTCAGCAGTACGAATAGCCATAAATTAAATGTGACTGCGAATGCTATAATTACACTGAAATGTCTCCATATCAAAAATAGATTCAATGGTTTGGTCGATTCATTGTAAACAAACATTCGTTTGTATTCTTTGTTCTCAAACAAAGAACAAGGTTTACCGTAGACTGGAGTACTCTCTAGTGAAGTTACGTGCGGTGGCTTCAACTACAAGTCGAGTGGAGGGCTTGTTCAACATGTCTCCTGTGAAGATGTCGCAACGCTCTCGCTGCCTGCCAGCAGCCTGCCACTTCTGTTTAGACTACTGTATATCCTCACGATTACTTACATAGACTTGTATAACATTCAGTACAATATTTTGAGACCAAACTTAAAACTACTTTTAAAAGTTCTTTGATGACAAGCTTTTGAGCACCTGTGTTTATTTGTTTGTAAAAGTCGAAGTTTATGCTTAGCTTAAAGTTCTGTGGAATCAATTGATCGCATTCTTAAGTGCTCCTCTTAGAGAGAGAGCTTTAATGCTCAAGTAAATAAATAGTTACCTTTTCATGTAAGCTTTCAAGGCAATGTTTAGACTCTTATTATATACTACATACTATTCTATTATATATTTATAGGGTGGTTGTATGTTTAACAAGTTTGTTCAAACCGTGAAGATGAATACCTACTGAATTGAGATTATTGTAGAATACGTAGGACGTGCGTGTGTTCCGAGTTCGTGACCAGTATATGATAAACAAATTCTTCGACAGTCTCGGCACGTTCATACTGAACTACAAACGACTTATTATATTAATTCGCTCTCCATATAATAATGTCTTGCTGATGTTCTATTACTTGAGGGGAATATATGCCACTCATTTTAAAACTATCTACTTTCTTGCACTTTTATATCTTAAGTAAACACGAATTTTCATCTCTACGAGCATCACTTCGCACAATCGGTTCTCGTCGTGCTCGTGACGCTGTGAATTCAAAATCATGTACCGTTATAATTTAGTATTCGCTGTCTGGAGGCTGATGTTGAATACCAGAAAAGCATTTAGCTAAAAAATTAGAGCACTTTTGGGAAATTAAACTACTCGCTTTTTACATCGGCTACGTGGAATGACTTGTGGTTTTGTCATGTTTTAAAAATGTTTCACATTCAGGTTTTGCCCAGCTCTGTTGAAAAAATCCATTTATCATTCTGGTCCATGGTTGGTCGGTTTACGTTTTATTTGTCTAGTTGTGTTGCGTGTCGTTTGGTTGTTGACGGCTGTGGTGCAGCGGCGCAGGGGTAACGGAAGACTTCGGTTCTCGCTTCACAATTAGTGCCTTGTTCCGTTACCGACGCATTGTCCGCTTTAATACTCCACCAGTTATATTCCTTTGTGCATTCGTAATGGAAAGTTTCAGATTGTTTGTTCTGCGTTACGTTACTTTTACTACCAAACTGCCTAT
Organism: Atethmia centrago; assembly: GCA_905333075.3. Taxonomy (NCBI): domain Eukaryota; kingdom Metazoa; phylum Arthropoda; class Insecta; order Lepidoptera; family Noctuidae; genus Atethmia; species Atethmia centrago. The sequence goes on from HG995375.1 coordinate 9,713,781, forward strand.
TGTAAGGGTAATAATGTTATGTATACTCCAATGTATTTACATGAATCTGTGTACTGTAAACTTCATTGTTCCATGCAGTTGAAATTCGAAGCCATGTATATATTAATCATGAAAAAATTTAAATGTTATGAAAAGCATGAAAATGAGCAGTTAATGAATGAACTGGGGCTGAAGTGAATGATGTCGTTACGTTTGTCATTTATGAAAGTGCTTCAAAGACACTTATTAGTCTGTTTATCTAACCGCCATTAGCAATCTCTCGATCCGATCAGCGCCGAAACGTAGGGCGTCTTTCGGTGTTATCTAACGTTCCTATTCCTATCAATTTGTCATTAAGGGCCCAATTACATCCGTCTGTTTTAATATACATAATTATAATTCAAATAATGCTCGACTGTTAGCCATGCCGTGCGCACTCGAAAAGGGACCACCGGAAATGTATCACCGTGAAACGCAACGGCTTCCTGATTTCCAATTAAACTAATTTTGCATTGATAATAAATTAGAAAGCTATACGTAGAGAACGTATTAAGAAGCGTTTATATATTAATTTAAAGTTATTGTTCGTTACAATGATTTATCCTTTGACAAATTCTCCATTGTTTCAATATAATATTATGTATTATCCCAGATTCAATGAGAGTATATATCGAAACCTTCAATCAGCCTTCATAGAAAACCAAGGACACCAGCCCCTGCCCGGGCGAGACCTTCCTTTTAGCCTTGGACGAGAAATGAGCGTCTGTGCGTCATGCCCTTCAGCCTCATTGGGATTTCATTATGATTGTGATACCTCTCTATTAAGAAGATTACTATGTTAATCTTTGATCAGAGTCGAATATTTGGGAGAATCTCCAATTTTGCTTGAAAATCATATGAAAATGTCAAAAAGCTTACAAATTGTCGACCCCTGGCCCCGACTAATGCTTACTATATTTTGCCTGCTGCCATAACATTCTGTTAACACGAAAATGTTTATGAATGAGCTCAGTATCCATGTCGATCGACAAACATATCTGTTTCTGCTTCATTTGTCTTCATGTATTATAATTTATTATTCCACAAGTTCCACGACACACACATTTTAGCATGGTTAATTTTTTGGAATATTTTAGTTTGCAATATCTACTCTTCTTTATACTTACCAAAGTTTATTTGTATTCAGAAAAAAAAGTAACTATACAATATTGATGCTACTAACTATTTACACTAGGTAGACACTAAATTAAATTACTAACTATATATACAAATTAATACAAAAAACAAAAGGACACTTAGGCGTCAAAGTATTCGTCCGCATCGCTGTCATCCGGAAACGTGCCCAGAAGACTGGCAGCATTGCCACGTTGAATGGCAATGCTAATTCTTTGTCCAAAGAACGAGCCAGCCCTCTGGTCACGTGAAGTGTCGATCAATCGGCGAGAGATTTCCTTAAAAAGGAGACGCGCACTTGGGCCCCATGACCCGAGCGTTTCAACCCCAAACGGCTCAAAACTGTAGTTTCCTATAAGGTTGCAGTATTTGCGCCGCTTGAGGGTCTCAGCAACTGCAGCAGCGGCGCCAGCACAGCCAGCCGTGCTTGGAACATGAGATGGCGCAAGGGTGTCGACACAGGTTGCGTCCCACACCAGAGGCCTACCCAACTTCCAAGGCAACAACGTCATACCATCTGGTCTCTTCCCATCGTCACGTACCAATCCATTTGGTTCTAATACCGCAGGTACGCCGGCGGTGACAAGGGCTCGACGAATAATATCGTTGATGCTGCCGTGCCGTGCTATGCGACCTGCGCTCCTGCAGCAGGACAGGCCATGGTGTCCAAGACTGTCGACGGCTTCACCGCAGTGACACCGATGCGGAGCAACACAAGGTGCGCCCAAGCGAAGACACGTAGCGAGCCGAAACGATGAGTCATCCATCATAGTGCCTATGGTAGATGACGGAAGCGCCTGAAGCCACAAGCCAGACTCCCACTCTCCCACAGCCAGCAGACGAGCACGCTCAGCAGTATTAAGTGATGTATTTATGAGGGTATTCCGTATAACACTGCAGAGCGGCACGTCCCACCGTCTCTGTGAGGTTGGGTTGTCTGGCAAATCCATATTGGGACAAGCCATTTTCCAAGCGTTCAACGCGTCGGTAAACCACGGTACATCAAAATCAACCAGTGAGGAAGATAAAATGTTCCTGGTTAATTTATCAGTACTGTGAACCGAGGAGATGAAGGCCGGTAAACTTATACTTGAAATTTTGCGGACGCCGAGACCACCCAGGTGAATGGGTAGTGTGGCTTGCTGCCACGCTCGGTCGTCCAGAGCCACATTAAGGATCGAAGTTAGTGTGTTTCTAATAATTTGGTCTACTTTTTCTAAAAGTTGTGGGTGCTTCCATAGATGGGAGGAGCGAAGGCTATATGTAAATTTTGGTCCAAAGCAACAGTATCGAATAAGTGTGAAAGCCGAATGAATGTTAATTTTGAAAAGTCTTTCCGAGACATCATTAAAATTTTGTATTTTCTCCTCAATGAACGTTGGAAAGGATTCGTCAAAAATTGGGGACCCCAGGAGGTGAAGAGAATTTCTTTCCGTAATTTTGATATTTGGTGCTAATGTGTTAAATTTTGTTATGGTAGTCTGTCTGTCAGTGGTTTGGGGAAGATAAATTTCACATTTTGAAAGGTTAAGGTCTAGGCCAATGGAACTGAATTTTGCTTTTAAAAAAGTTAAATCTTTTAAGACTGTGTCTACATCACCTCCAAGGGTTCCGTCATCCAAATACCATACGTTGAATTCAGAATTTAGCTGTCGAATAATTGGATTTATTGCCAAACTAAAAATGACTGGCCCAAGAGGGTCACCCTGTTGACATCCAACGGCTGATCTCAAAAGGTTGTCTTTATAAAGTAATTTAGAGGGGTGCCTGTAACATTGATAGAGAAAACTGTAAATTTTGGGTATTTCTTTTTGAACTTCTGTCAACAAGGTGTCCCTGTTAACGGAGTTAAAAGCATTCTTAATGTCAACCTTAAGGATGACCTCACCTTTACCGCTATTGAGGTAAGTGGACAAAGCGTGTACAGCAGCCTCACAGCCCCCTTTAGACCCGAAGCCCAGCTGTAGGGGCTGGAATTTGCTGGCCAATGTTTCGCTGTAAAAAGCACAGCAAATTTTGGCTGCGATACGGCGGTAAGTGGAACCTACGGCAATGGGACGAATACCGCCATCCTTCTTGCGTAGGGCACATAGATTTGCCCCATACAAGATATCAACGACGGCTTCGTTCACATTGCCGGAGATCATGAGATTAATGAGGGCCGTCAGCTCCTTCAAAAGAGACTCACCAGCCTCCCCGGCGCCTGAACACATTAGGTCCTTCAAATGTTGAGGTGCCAAGCCGTCGAGGCCGCCGGCGGAGCCACTTCGAAAGGAGCCCACGGCCGCACAAACTTGTTGAGCTGTAATTTCAAGTAAGTTGGAATCTGGATCGGGTGGGTCAGGGAAGGAGAGGTCATCTGCCGGGGCGGGGTGTTTGCTCTCCAGAGCTGTGAGTGTCTCTGGAGAGTACGGCGCAACCACATCGCTGCTAAAGATGATCCTAGCTGCACCTCTGATATCACCCTCGGCTAGTTTAGACTCCACATGGTGCAATAAACCTCTTTGGGGGAGGTGCGCTGTTAATTTAGGGTCGAAACTTTGGGCCGAAATGTTACAGTTATCTTTGATTTGTGCTGTTAACGTTTTTTTATTTGCCAAATTTTTTTGCACATGTAGAATTCTAAACGGGAAGGTGAGTAATTGCTCCCAAGCACTCTGAGAGTTCTCTCGGGTGACAAGGCGGACACAACGCGCTAAACATGAAGCCACAGATGGCCTCGCGCCACGAGGAACTCTCTTCAAAACTGGAGTTGAACTTTTTAATTTCGCAAGGGTTTTCCAAAAGGGTTGAGCAGGTGAATTAGGTGTTAGGTAAGTGGGTATTGTAGGGCATGATGAAGGCACGTTTTGGGGTTTGTGTTTCTTGCCCAAATGTACCTTCAAGCCTCGTTCACCCTTAAAAAAGCGTGCTTGGGAACAAAGAGGGCATCTCACTAGGCCATCCAGCGATTTGGCAGGTTGACTGGCGCTTCGTACGGCGTCACTACTGTCGTTGTTGTTCAACATAAATAGTTACACGATTTTCCTTATAAATTACACGTAAAACAAGTTAAAAAGCTTAAATAAAATAAACATAACAAATATGACTTAAAAAAAATTGACACTAATCTTGACGGAAGCACGGTGACAGCGGCGCAGTCGCGCTGGCGGCCTGGGGCACCGCGCCGCCGTATGAAATTTTGGCGCAGCTGAGCCCTGGCAACCGTTGCCGTGAGACAGCGCCGGGTCAGTTAAGGGCTTGAAGGAGGCTCCCTCCGCCTCGCAATGGTGAATCATCTATTTTCTATATATGTATATATAAATATCTAACTGTATATTCAAATCACAACTGTCATTCACTGGAGCTAGTTTCACTGGAAACCAATTTTATCAGCGTGAAGCTGCAACGCAGTTTATAATTATAGGTAGTAGTACCTATATTTTATTGGATACTTCACTTAAAAACTCTCTCACAAAGATATCTGGCGAGGTTATTTCGAATAATCGTATAAATTTGAATTTGGTCGTTAACGTCACATTTTTTCATTTGAATATTTCTTCACTTTTCCTGATAAATTTTAACAAACTATAACTACTGGCACTGTTACTTTCTTAGTTTTCCAGTTTTATTTACTTTTAGTTATGATAAAAGCACTGTATCTATTTTTAAGGGTAAAACATACACAGAGCGAATGTTTACTTGCGCACTGCAGCGCCCCGTCTCAAGTATTCCAAAGTTGTTTAAAACTTTTTGTATGTAAGATAAGTTACCTACGTAATACTTTTTAGATTTGCCATTGCCACAGGAAAGTTATACTCGTTCTTCTCAGGATTAGCGTCGCAAAATCACCTTTAGAAATGGATTCAAAATTAAGCCTCGTACTCAGAGTATTTTAAAATATATTCCTAAAATATACAGTAGGTACAAAATTATAATATGACTGAATTTGTAGCGGTCTTGCTTCCTTTACAATTTTCAGTGTCCAGACTATAAATCATTTGCATCGCATGATCCATCACAAGTCCAACATGGAAGTGTTTCATGTCGGATATTTCGACTAGCTTCGGACGCTGACTTGATATCAATCAAACTACATCCCTACTAGTTTTATAAACCATAATTATACTATATCCCATGTATATTTTCATATATAATAAATTAATAATATAGATTTAGCTTCCATAAGTATATCTCATATATATAAAATATCTCTAAATCCTGAATTTCACACAATGAATTACAAAAGTCTTGAGGAAGGGAAGTCCTAAAAAACTGTATATCATCAATGTCAAGGACATCTGATATGATTATATGATACAATAGAGCATTAAGGTTCATGCACACACGTCAGTCACGTGAACATCAAGTCTCCAATCAGTCACGTCAAAAAATATAGTTACGTAGAAATTGTAGGACGTTGGCTACACACATCGGTCACGTCACTACCGGCGCGCGGGTCTCAGTCGACGTCGCGTCATCGGCAAGTCAAAACTTGTATTGCTACGAGCAAAACGTGGCATTGTGACAAAGACAATTTGTAACCAAGACTTTGCTATGACTGACTGATTACATATCTGTTCACACACGTCCCTGAAATTGACGTGACTGATCGGCGACTTGACGTTGACGTGACTGACGAGTGTGTATGAACCTTTAGTGGTATGCCGAGGAAATGGGATTATTTTCGGGCGGATATTAAATTATAGCCGGTGAGAGCCGGATTACGTGGTGCGGGTTCCATTGTTGTCGAAACTTTACAACCCAATTATCAATCACGAAGAATAAATCATAGTCATCACTAAAAAGGATAGGTTCAAGTGGCCATAAATTATTCTAGAGGCACTCTAACGCCTTTTAGACAGTGAACAACGATTAATATTTCCTCTAGATGTAATAACATGACAGTAAAACGCCTATAACATTTATTTGTAATAATGCGTGGACACAACACGTGGTTGCGCACGCGCCGGAAGCTCGGGACAGTCGATACTTGCGTGACATTGTTTAACTGCCGACACCTGCCGCCTCTGATCATGCGGAGAATTTCAAATAGATAGATGACTCCGAAATAATTAATTGGAAACTAAATTGAACTTAATAACGTAATTACAAACCGCAGGCCAGTCTTCGGGTCTTCTTAAACAAATACATGTGGTAATGTAAAATGAATATGGTCCAGAAATAAATGAATAAATCATTAAAACTGACTCAAAAACGCAAAATGCACTGGAAGTGATCGAGCATCTGTAGTACCGTCCTCCATAAGTCACTGATCAGATCACTGATGTACCAATTCACAAACCTAACATCGGTGCATTCTAATAAGTAAAGCCCACTAAGAAGCGTCCGCGCGTGTTCATTTAATTTCCTCGCGGTGACCGCGATAACCGCTTGTTGGTTCAATGTAATGTAAGTAATTAATTTTACCGAGCTTCGTTAATGCGGTCGGGACAACTTAATAACACCGCTCTTCGCGTTGGCAATAGCAACGAGAATGTTCGTGGTGCACTAAAACACATCATACATTCTGAATTTGTATTGTTCCACAACAACGCTGAATGTTCCGCTGTTGCATTGCATATTTGTACCGGAATGTGTTGAACAACAATGTGATGTAATTCAGTTCCTTTTTAAACATTGGGTAGTGATTAAACAATACAAACTCAATGTTTCATTGTAGAAAATTATATGTATTACATCCTATTATTATACATCTTATTTTTCCGTCCTGATTATTTTTTTAATCAGCGTCATGAAGTTACCTACATTCTATGATACAAATAATGTAAATTCTTTAGTAACCGAATTCGATATTTTCCACAGAAACAGATTAAGTAAATCGAAATTACGCCCCACTTGTATTCATCGTATTGATTAACATAGAAATGATATAGGTGTGTGGTAAATATTTGATTTAGTCAAGGTTAGCAGCCGCCACTAAACGCGTCCAGCTACCGGAGTCTGGTACGCACGCAGCTCGCTCACAAATCTCGCCAATCGATTGTTCCAGTGGCCATGAACTCGAACCTCGCACTACGCCGGTGTTCACAGAAAGCACTCAGAACAAGTAAAATAACATCACGTTCCTACCACCACCTACCCACTTTTGAAATACCACACAAGCTTGTTATTACAATTCCTTGACATGGGGTAACGTGTAACATACCACAAGTTGTGAAGTTAATCGAAGCCGGGAAAATTAACACTATTCATGAAGGAGAAACTTAGTGGGACTGTCGTGACAGTAAGGTGTCGCCACCGTCTGGCGCCTGAGGAAAAAGTTGCGCATTAGCAGAATGGAGGACTACATTGCGTTTCACGTTACGTCATAGATGTTGGAAGCAAACGCATCTCGACCACTTTTTACGTTGCTGAGAAACTGTCTCAAACAACTTTCAACGCACTAAGTAGGTAGGCAAAGAAACCCCAGCAAATAAATGAAACTTGCCTTCATAAATGGATGTATAGGATTTAGTCATTGACTTTATATCTTCTCCAAGTCAATATGCGCTATAAGCCTTGAAATGCATATTGGCAGCGTTAAATGAAACTAAACAGTAAACGCATTGTGCAGTCTAATCGGAGAAAATGCAATTGGCCTCATTTCGCGACCCAGTTACTTCCTTCAGCGAATATTAGAAAAACATGCTCTAAAAGAAAAGGAGCAGCTGCATCTCGCTCCCCTCACTCTAATCATTGTTCATCCAAAGGGTCGTCCGAAATAGGGAGCAATGGTCGCGTTACAAAAAAACTGTAATAAAAGAACGCATCCAGGTACCCACGCAAGGATCTATTACTGTTATCCTATTTAGCGGTTGATCAACTAATAATAACATTATTTCCATATTTGCTGTTACATATTTGAACAAATAGATTATTGATTAAATGGTCTATGCGAACTTCCATTCCATCTTTCACGACTCCGCTGCTACCCGTTTTAACATACATATTATTTGTGTCTACCGTATCTTACACTAGGCAAATTAATTGAAACGTAGACAAATTGCCAGATAGAAGTCATAGTAGCTACATCAGCAGGCTTAGCATGACACTCTCTATTTCTTCGAAGAATAGACAGGGCTCTTTCTATACAAAGTGACATTTCGTTTCTCAGTTTTTGACATCTCACCGTAGAAATCCCTCTACATCTTGTCTTGTCCGTTTCTAACGATCTTTGTCTAGGTCCTTTTTAATGTAGAAAGATTTCTACGGCGGGATGTCAAAAAAGGAGAAACGAAATGTCACTTTGTATGGAAAGAGCCGTGTCTATTCTTCGAAGAAATAGAGACTGTCATGCTAAGCCTGCTGTAGGTGAAAGCATGCAATAACAACTAACAGCTCGCAATGCGTACAATGTTTAGTGCATTGCGGACTTGTTCAGTTATGACGATGACGTGGCCGCACTCCTGTTCATCTGCTTATTGAAATTCATTGATTCATACTGGCAGCTGTAGTTATGTCTACCCTAATCGAGCTAAATTCTTAATTAACATTTACTCAAAGATTACTAGTGCTAATTACGTACATAAGATGTTTGATTAATTAGACCATCGGCGTTAACTATACACATGCATGGTTGGATTTCAACTCATTTTTTGAGTTATGAGCAGGAGAAACTGTATAGTTTAGCCCATTCCAAAAAATCTCAAGATCATTTACAATAGATTTGAAGCCTGACATTTAAAATATGCTCATAATATATTCCAGAATTCCCAACTGACATTTAGATGTCACTATGCTCACTTATTACACAGAAGCTATGTATAATGAACGCCAGGATTCCTTCATTGATAGCTCCCCTCAATATACGTCGGACTGCTATTGGAAGTGCATTAAAGCTATTAGTAAGTAGTTAGCGCATTCCACACAAAAAGGGAGACCCCGTATAGGGGAGAGATTCTGAGCTCAAATTCACTATATTGGGTTTCTGTTTACTCGCAAATATTATATTATAGGTAAGTATAGAAGAATATGGGTTTAAATAGAAAAACGTGCTATTCTAAACTAAACAACCTTGTTGCTACTCCATGGCACTGAACACCCACGCTGTTTTGTGATGTGAATCACTTAATAAGCTAACTTCACCATTTACGGCGACAAATAAATCACGATTAAGGTACTTCGACCTGTTAACAAGTCATAATACGTTATTATTATAGTTGGCTGTGACATAAGCGGTCATGAAAACTTGGATAATTGTATAGGTGTAAGGTGGTTGGTAAATTTATGCTCATGCGTATCTGTTGGCAGTCGACATCTTATACGGTCACGGAAGGTCATCACCAAGCTTGCTCCGTCAAGATCAGGGCCACGCGGTCACCGGCCGAGCGTGTTCTACGCCTCACTGATCGGTTACTTCATGTCAACAGTTTTTTATTCTCTCCCTTGGTCGTTCCCGTTGATGATGTCATTTTCTTATCTTTAGAATAATTAGGCCGTCGCACTTTGATGGTTAAATAATTACAATTGCAAATACTCTGTCAAATAATTTCCATACTTTGTTATCGCTGTCAGAAATACGTTTCAAAATAATTCGTTCACGAAAACGTGGCATTGTTTATTCTGAACTCACGAGTTACACGTAAGTGAATATGGTAGGAACATCTTGGATGATTAAGTAGCTGTAAAATAGCTCTTCCAGGATATAGCAACACTTAAAAGCAATGATCGCCCTACAATTATTTCCATCGCATCTAAAACAGTGACAACTAGGAAGCCTTGCATTTCTGTTGAACCGAAAGATTCGTTCACTCGCCAGTTATTGATGAGTTGTCTTAAAGAAGTTTAATAAGCTCAAGTATATTTGTTGTAGCAGACTTGCGAGTCGGATCGCGGGGAGGCGTCGCGCGGGCGCGTATCGATCGCGCCGCCACCGCGCGGCCTGCATACGAATACCAGAATCGCCCTCCATTCAGCCCCTTATCAACCACTTCCACCTACTAGACCCAAGCCCTTCGTTAGTGTCGTGACCTCCTTGATTGTTGTGTCAACTCTGCGTTGAGTTGCTGACTCGACACGACTTACCAACCTAAAAAACTCCAACAATCACTAAATGTGAAAACTGCGATAACATTCTAACAAGAACAACAATTAAAAATATTTGCAGTAGCGTGTTTGTTGTAGCACAATGTTTGTCTCTTGGATGTAATGACGCCAAATTACAAAAGCTTTCCCTGTATACCCTCGGTGCGAAAAATGTGACCTCGTTTCGTGCAAATTAGACGAACAACATTTACATAGACGTAACGATGAGGTCACGGATACAACTCATACAGCTATTAGGTATCTCTAAATCATTAGGAAGCACCTATGCCTATGAGCTAATTGAAAAAATAGCAATAGCAAAACAAAGCCTGTTACACTAACTATTCGGATAACGTCATCTAATTGTTTATAAACATCGTTTTGAACGCAATACATTTTAGTGGATATTGGCATCATGAATAGTCAGTGATTCTCGTAGTTACGACACGCAATCCAAACTTTAGCAAATGCTATGAAAGGAAACCTGTAACTAAACAATAAGTCCTCTAAAACGATCCTATTTTCATTTCTTTCTCTTTCGTTTTCGCAAGGAACCAAACCGTAACTTAACATGTAGCAGAATGTTGATGCACTTTATGCAAATCTGTATCAATGCTGAATGGTACAACAAAATTAGTAGCTGTCTTGTCAAAAATTGGCATAACATTTATATTTTTATCATCATCGCCTGCAATTTAGAAACTGCCTTGTCTGGGCTATTTAGCTGATTATGTTTCGGGGTGCGTTCCACCCTAAAAATTGGAGCAATTTTCCAGCCGAGAACTCGCCTACTTATTGCGTCGCAAAATGTCTCCGTGACGCCTGCACCCGACTAAGTAGGGCAGCCAAGCTGTGGGGTCCATGGATTTATACTCGTGTAAATTGTGTAAATTTCATAACTGGAGTTTCGAATCCAGAATGTTAAATTTGAATTAATGTATACCGTGAACATATTTTAAGTAAAGCTTGATAGAGGATCTGGGTAACTTTAATTTAACTGCTCGTATACATTCTCTCTGCATACCTATTAAACCAATTTGCGATAGTCGATTTTTATTTTCTCATTACACTTCTTGAAGAGGGTCGAAGTAATGTTGAGACGGGGAACCCGTACTATTTTCATTAGTGCATTAAACTATGTACAGTATCGATGCATAACCAGCAGCAATTTGATCGAGCAAACGGAAATGGCCAACTAGAAGCGGAGACTCGATGAAGGCAATTTAGCGAGACTTTTCCCAGGGCATAGTCTTATTAACAATCGCGTTATGATTATCGCCGGTTACTAAAATATCTCACGCTTTAGCACAATACGGAATAAAACTATCCGTAGTATTCGCTAAATATACTAACATAACATAATTATATAACTTTAGTGAAAGTTTTTCAGATCTTGGAGTTAAATCAGGAAAGTTAAAAACACTGAAGTGAATTTAGATGTTTATTTTAGTGTGTGAACAGTGTCCCGATGACGTAGTTGCTAGAATGGACTCACAGATCGATACGACGACGCCAATTGGTCGTTGTCGCGACTCGCGACAACAGTGAGTTCAACAATCGGAACATTAGAAGCTGTTGCTATGTTTACAATTGTTTGCATCACATGGACAAGAGGTTTGACTATGAGAATGAAATCTAGCATGCGATCTGTGAATTCTATGATAGTGACTACAATGAAAAAACTCCAATCAATATCTCCACGGGCTCGTCCCAAAAGGTTGGTAAGGTTTTTCTGTGAAATCTGTTTGCCGGATTTCGACACAATGTGAATTCCAGCAATTGTGTCGGCACATTATTTGTATTGACAGTATACAGGAACCGCAGCTGCAGCTTACGTTACGATGTAGAATAACAACAGTTACAATACACCTTCAGTGTCCTCTGCCCCTAGCAGATGTTTGCGCGATTTTGCACATCGATAACAAACGCGTCTTATAAAATGCAGAGATGTTATCAAAATGAAACGTACGAAAATAGCGATGAGATCAATTACTAACAATGCGTTTACACTAATGAAACTGAACGGAGGTCTCTATGTGTTAAACATATATATATATCGTTGTGATATTTTTTATGTTAAAGAGTCTCATTGTAATTTGTAATTGAATAGCAGTTGGCATTCCTACATATTTTCAGTTGTTATTTTTACTGATCAACTTACACAGTAATTAGATGACATATTTCTAAGATAAGAACTATCATAAAGTTTATATTAGACCCAAAAATGACTTGCTGTAAAAGATGAATGATGTTGTCATCAACCTAATTGTAAACTAGGTACCTACACTCGTATTGATATAACACTTTTATTACCATTTCAATTCACAGTGAAGCCTCTAACCTAACCTAAACCTCCGAATATACTTTCGAACATATTTTGGACATTGTTCATTCGATTAGAGTTACGATTGCATAAGTCGTGTATCCGAGTGAACCGGTTTATAAGAAACGTGTCAGGAGATTCTCTTCTGAGTGCTCACGTTCCAGAGAATGCTTGGAGCGCTTGAGACCTCCTATAGTGTTCCTCGGTTGATAATCTAACTGTTCAATGTCGACTACGTTGAATCTTGACGCTGTTATATTACCCACGGAAAGATATAAAATGGACTTCTTACCAGGCATATCAAACGACTCATAAAAAATAAAACATAGGAAGGTAGAAACAAAACGGGATAGGGTCCACCAAAAGTTACAAAATTAAGTTAAGGATAGCTAGTTTTACAAATTAGATTAGATATGTATACATACTTCAATGTAAATAAAAAAAATAAACATTAAATAAGACTTCATAATTAAACTTGTAGAAAAACACATTGTTATTAAGTAAATATTTTATTGGTCGGTCAAATTAATTAAGACTCATGTCTTACCTGTCAGAACGATACAAATCGGCGTCAATATAGCCAGGAAGAGCAGCGAAGCCTCTAAGAAAACTCACAGAATTCGCAGTTTTTCATACACAACACTGTAACAATGTATCAATCACTTTGCAGTTAATACTTGGATATAAATCCACAGTTATTTGTAGTTGACGATTAGAAAAGAAACGCTTCGGATAGATATAGCACGGTGATAGTACGGAGCTTAGCGATAAGGCACACCGCCGCAGTGCGGAGTCTCGGGTAGACTGGCGGGACTGGCGGGCGGAGGCCGGCCACAGAGACCATGCTCGAATGACGCTCGCTCGACGCCCCGCGACCGCGCCGCGCCTGCCGAGCGCTGCTGCACCGACTGCTTGTAGTGTCCACCATCGGCACCGACGCACTTGAACCACAAATCTTTTTACTTATCCTTAAATTGGCCAATATATTTTTATAAACTGCATTATTGGATGCTACATTTACAGATTTATTGTTTAGTTTTTTACAGGTTTGTAAGACACTTGGTAAAAGGGTAATAGGCTCTCAGCTAGTTCAGATGTTTGAAAAATGTTGATCGCGTATAGTGTTTCATCATAACTCTTTTAATACATGATAGATCGTGTATCTCTCGCTCCAGTACCAGTATCTTCCATATACGTATCTCACTTACCCTACCTGTGTAACTTTTTGTATAGGTACTCTTCAAATTAAATAACTGGATTTATGGTTTCCAAAATAAAGACACTTGCAGATATTGTAATTATTTATTATGTAACAGTCTGGTCATATTTGAACTTTTTGCCATCGGTACGCTAATGCTACGTACGGCTACATTGTCGCGACAACGCGAACTAAACGTCTCGTTGTACAGCGAGACGTTTAGTTCGCGAACTATAATAAGCGCGCTCTCTGTTGTACAGTACAACAGAGAGCGCGCTTATTATAGTTCGCGTACAGCTACATTGTCGCGATGACAATGCATCCGTAGCATAAGAAAAAAGGAGAACTAACTTTGGTCAGCTTATAAAATCGTAGTAGGTGGTACGTTGGCGCCAGCTTATGAGCGGACTTGAAACATTCGTAATTTTATTTTAAGCAGGTAGGTACTCGTATATTGCTATTATATTTGACAAGTGGGCGGTGATTTCCGTTTATTTGTATTTATGAATGTTTATCTACTTATAAGTATTAGGTATTATTAATGTAGCCAAATGAAATTGTGATGAAGAGCAAAACTTACTTTGGTTGACGTGCTAAGGTTTCGCAAAAAAGCGGCTTATTAGGGTTCCGTAGTAAACAAGGAACCCTTATAGTTTCGCCATGGCACTAGCTGTAATTTGGCATAGGTATTATATATATTAATTACGCCGACAAAGTGGTAAAATAAAATCTTGAAAATATATTTTTTTAGAATACCTCACTTGCACGTAATGTGGAGATGTTTGTTTTTTTCGTCTATCCCATGGTGTGGGGTATCGTTGGATAGGCCGTTCAAAAATATTGCGGGTCTGTAAACACCACTTTTCGATTCAAGGATCCGCTTGCGTAATATTAAGTGCTAATTTTTGTTAGAGTCAAGTGTCCCCCCCCCCCCCCCCCTGCCAGCTAGGTAAATGGTTGTTTATGGAGACGGGAAAAAAATCATGGCAGTAGTACATACAATGAAATTAAAAGGAAAACTATTACAGCTAACAAGCTTTACAAGTTAACGAGTAATAGTCGACCAACTTAAATTTGCAGTTGTAAAATTGACCGTGACGTACCGTACATAATTATATCGATGTATGGGAGAACATGTTTTTCAACTACAATGTTAAGTTTGTTTTTGGGATAAATTCATCCCAAGTACGGAACCCTTCCTAGTGCGTGGTCTGACACGCACTTGGCTCGTTTTTTTATGTGAAACCTTCGCTGTCGTCCGACAATTTGGTGTCGGCAATGATTAAATTATTTCGGAATTAAACTACCAAACGTACTACTATCTACTTCACGCTAATATACAATAATAACTGTTTCTTTGAATATACATATGCCAGCTACAGGCCAACTGTTAATACAAAAATTTTAAAGTCAACAAAAATACCCATAGGTACATATGCAGGTAGGTACACCGCCAATATATTATTATCAGTTTCGTACCTATAATCAATTAAATAGCAAACTAATTAATCTTGCATGCTGTCGATCGATGTTATCTTAAAGTAATAATAAGAGAGTGGTTAGTTAGGTAGGTATTTGTTGCTGTTGGTCATGTAACTTGTCGGAACCGGTCGGAGGCTCCGAATTCGCAAGTAAATGTGACCATGGCAAATCCATAATCGTAAAAAAAAGTTACGCACGTATCTAATGGTGTAGAAAAAGGTTTATAAAAATGAATTGAATTGTCGTTTACCTATATAAGTAGGTAAATCTGGTAGGTAGTCGGAAAACCGATTGGAAAAAACTATATATAAAAAACGACCATTATTAAATAAGTGCCGGATTTTAATATAAGTATATAACATTTAATATCACCAGCGAACTAGACATCATTCTACATGCATAAAGCTTATGATTGTTCTAGATCTCTATTAATTGGTCAAGGACAGCTAATGAATGAGGCACAATTGATTTTCTATTGTTTGACTCCGAATCGGTGTCGCGCGGGGCTTAACAGCAGGCTTAGCATGACGCTTTGTATTTCTTCGAAGAATAGACACGACTCTTTCTATACAAAGTGACATTTCGTTTCTCCATTTTTGACATCTCACCGTAGAAATCCTTCTTCAATCTGTCATTTTGTCTTTCGTTTTTTACGATCTTTGTCTAGGTTCTTTTTTATGTAGAAGGATTTCTACGGTGGGATGTCAAAAAAGGAGAAACGAAATGTCACTTTGTATAGAAAGAGCCTTGTCTATTCTCCGAAGAAATACAAAGCGTCATGCTAAGCCTGCAGGTAGCATAATCGGCGTAGTGCGTAGCCTTCGCGACGTGGTCGTAGTAGGCTACGCCGCACAGACACTCACTACTGGATTTAATAACTATTTGTATATATTATTAGGAAGAGATGATACCCGCACCCTAATTGCGTAAGACACTGGTGCCGATTCCCTTGTTCACAAACTAAACTAAATTTAAGTTCAGCGCATCTTTTTCTTTCTATCTCATTAAGAAAAGGACAGAAGATAAAATTTAGTTTACTCCTGTCAAATTATTCAGCGCTTGACGTAAATTGCCGTAATTTTAGTAGGCAAGTTTTTAATCACGTCTAAACTTGTATGGAGTAGTGACAGGCGGTGATTAATTTGACAGGACTAAACTAAAATTTATCTTCTGTCCTTTTCTTAATGAAATAGAAAGAAAAAGATGCACTGACCTAAAATTTAGTTTAGTTTGTGAACAAGGGAATCGGCACCACTATCAATCAAAATCTGAATAATTTTGAAGTATATTGCTAATCCATTGCTTCATATGTTCGAAACGTGTCTCCTCAACAACGTTAATAACGCAATTAATGTTGTTGAACTGTCAAAATGAAACCCTTTGCCACTGATAATGTGTTACGTAATGACCCCGCTGAATGGCACAATGAATTTTGGGTAATAAGATGATAAATAGAATACTCCCACCGCTGGGACACAGGCCTCCTCTCTGCGAGAGGGAGTGAGCCGTAATCCACCACGCGGGCCCACCACAGCGCGGGTTGGTGGTTGTATGTCTTCGAATTTTTGGTTCTAGGACATGCCGGTTTCCTCATGATGTTTTCCTTCACCGTTTTTAACAAATTAATAACCAAATACCAAACACAGAATATTTATGTGGCACTCGGAGTAATTATTTTATTGCACAGCAAGGTTTTATTTTAATCGTCCTTTCTAACAGAAGGCTAAAATGATTGTAGCGTTTACTCGTGGATTTAATAAGTGAAATTCCGGGTAAATTAATTAGTGTGCCGGTCGTAAGCCGGTAAGCTGACACTTGACTGCTTCGGGGCCGAACCCGCAGACACAGATTTGCATGTCGCTTACTTAACTAGCTACCATTAAATGCTATTATGTTATTGCAGTGTTTAAGTTAAAACCATGCAGAAAAAAAACGAGCGAGCTTTACAGTAGTCGCATAATTATGATGTCTAACATCTGACATCTAACCTTGGTCTTGGTCATAAGCAACTGATCAGCGACAGAAATTAACCTCACAATTTAAAAAGGCTAAATACTGAAATATTTATTCGAATATTTTATTACTAGTTTAATTATTCATTACTAGTGGTCGCCCACTGGTCGAAATTTGACCCCCTCTACTTACAAGTACTTACTAATTCCATGCGATTAAAAAGTACTTACTTATTCCATGCCCAAGCTGTCACTTCCTGTCTACACACTTCCGTCCCTTTTTACGAAATCACTCCCACAGAAGACAGCGAGAGGAAAGATGTTACTCATCAAAAACAAAATGCTTAGTCTTCTAAATTAAGGCGCTGACAAGACCCAATTCAGCAAAATAGGCTTCGCTTGAGAAAAAAAATTGCCGAATCTGTATAGTTCGTGGTAGCGGAAAAAATATATGTTAATTTTGAACATATTTCCCAGAACTTGGTTGTTACCAAAACACGTTTTGAAAACAAAATCTCGATACAAACTAACTTTAAACTAACCTCTTACTTTGAGTTCTAATCCAAAATATCTGTATCAAATCAACATACGTTTCATATTTAATTAATAACAAGAACGACTTATTTGAATGCAGAACTTGGTTGTTTTTTGTTTTCGATTACTCAACTCAATTTTGAGTAAATAGATAATTACTTCATATTTTGCAATAAATTACAAGCGTTGTGTCATCGCGCTTCTCTTTCTTTTCTATGGAATTGGACAGTGACCGCGGTTTAGGTGTTGTCAGCGTCTTAAATACTGACCCACTGTTGGGCAAAGACCTCCCCCAAGTCCTTCCAGGTACTCTTCGATATGCAAAATTTTTTTGGGTAGGTGTTTCGGAAGGAATTTTTACATAGGTATTCTGTTTGTGTGCGTAGTCGTGAAAACAAACTAGGAAGCTTCTAAAACAAGACATATTGCAAAATGTAGAAGTCCGTTACTATCAATGACTTTATAGCCTCTTGACTGCTCATGCGGGCTACTCAGGCTCACGACACTTAAATGAAATTGCACTTCTATTAGATGGCGATATGAGTGGCCATTTTAGTTTTGACCAGTTATTGGATCTCTGCACACGCTGTTATTTTGATACCTTTAAAAACATTTCTGCATAAATAAAAACAATTATAAGTACCTGTTAAATTAAATGGTGTCGGAAATCGTCTAGAACACCAGCTATAAAAATTATGGCATAACTTTTCATCGGTAAGTAAAATATATTTATAATTATGAATAATTGCAGGGCTCAAGCTAAACTGGTTGTTTACGTAAAATGGCACAAAAATATACACCGCGTTGATGTCTTTTTGAAAAGTCCCTTTCTCTCACTACGGTTCGTTTTTTAACCCCAGAGATTAATTTGACATTTCAAATGATTGTTGTTCGTTTTTTCAATTTGGAGTTTGACATTTGCATGTGTCAATTTAGTCTCCGAGATTAAAAAACAGACTTTAAGGTATTGCCAATATGTCTGTCCCTTTCTATCTATACTAATGCTGTAGTGTTGTGTGTGACCACCTCAACATTCGTCGATATTAACGATAAAAAATATAGATGTTTCCTAATGGTGAAAAAAAGTAATATTACTTAATGTTTACAATTTAGATTTCGAAATATTCCGGAACTGAAAGAAAAGTGGATTAAATCAGTTCACAGGGTTTCCAAAAAAATATAGCATTATTTGTTCAAGGCATTTCACAGCTGATAATTTATGTACTTTAAACAGACAGTGTCCCCTGAGTTTGTTTTGACATTCCTTATAAGAGTAGTCAGTTAGGAAATGTCGACTACAGCTGGCTTGTTAAATAATGACGCCTAAAAGTGATTTTTAGGGTTTGTAGTAAACAAGGGACCCTCATAGTTTCGCCATGTTCGTCTGTCTGTCTGTCCCCGCTGTAGCTCAGAGTGGCTTAGTACTAGAAAGCTGTAATTTGGCATAGGTATACATACCTGTTAAGCCCCGCGCGACACCGATTCGGAGTCAAACAATAGAAATTCAATTGTGTCTCATTAGTTGTCCTTGACTAATTAATCACGCCGACAAAGTGCTAAAATAAAATTTTGCAAAAAACAAAGTTTTTTTGGGGAAGAACCAAAATTTTGAAACAACAAAAAATCCTTGCACGTACAAAAAAAAAATTTGAAGGGAGGTACCCTTGCACGTAATGCGGGGATGATATTTTTTTTTCTTGTCTAACCCATTGTGTGGGGTATCGTTGGATAGGCCGTTCAAAATATTGCGGGTTTGTGAACACCACTTTTCGATTCAAGGATCCGCTTGCGTAATATTAAGTATTAAAGTGAAAAACTTCATCGCAGGCAGTAGTACATATAATGAAATTAACAGGAAAACTATCACAACTAAGTGGGCTTTACAAGTAATAAGTAATAGTCCAACCAACCAACTTAAATTTGCATTTGGAGATTTGATTGTGGCATATATCGATGTATGGGAGAACATGTTTTTCAACTGCAATGTTTAGTTTGTTTTTGGGATAAATTCATACCAACTTGCCAACTACGGAACCCTTCACTGTGCGTGGTCCGACATGCATTTGGCTGGATTTTTTTAAATACTAATTGCCCAATAAATTATTTGAATATGAATTTAATTAATGAGAATTTATTCTTCTTAAAATTTAGAATAATAAACGTCGATTTTCTCGATATCGATATTATCGTTGCAAAACTGACTTGTGCATCACTATGTTTGGAACATTCGTCCTGACATTGTTGCATCAACCAATCACAACCGCTGTATTTTCTTCGTCCCCCGGCCCGCAGTGGTGAGTCGTGTGCCTAGACAATATCGGTCTATCAGCTCTCAAGTGGTTTAATTCTCTTTGGTTACTATACTTTAAGGATGATTAGGAAGCGATCACATAATTATCAGCATATATGCATATTTCAATGACTTGAGTGAAGACCTAGGGACCCTAGATACAGTCGCCAGCACATCAAGTTATCACAAACTGTCAAATTTTCTCATTCGATTTTGAACTTAAATGTTAACATTTTAAGGTTTAAAATCATTTGGAGAAAATTGACAGTTTGCGGTAACTTGATGTGCTGGCGACTGAATCTACATGTTGAGCATCTAAAGGTTCAAGAACAAACTTTACTTAAATACGTATTTATTATTCGTCGTCTTCCGACATGAAACTTCCGTCTGGTGACGAGTCTTCGCCTAAATTTATTATGATCGGTTTTTGCTCTCATTAATAGTCGAAAGGCACATTTCTTTCCCAGTCGAATATTATTCATATTAGTCCTTTCCACTACACTTGACCAATTTTCAAGCATCACTTGATTACAAGAATCCTTTAGTAATTCGAGCATCTTGTTAGCTGCAAATGGGACTCGTGTTATTTTAGGCAACATATCCTTTGACTTGTGCCCATATTAGTTCAATAGCATTATATTGGCAGTGGTATGGTGGACGTCTGATAACTGTGTGGCCATGTTCTGCAGCCATTTCGTCAATCACGTATCTAGGATTTTGTATTATGCTTTCAAAATGTTTACAGCTCACACTTCAACATAGATTCGTCTACGTTTTCACCACTTACTTACTATTTTTTGTTGGCTTGCGTTGGCGTTTTGTTCAATTGGCGAGATTGATATGGTACATTATCCATGATGATAACAGATGGTGCCTCTAGTGTCAGCAGTAATTGCAGAAGTAATTGCTAACCTTCAAAGACTTCTGCATTAATTTTTTCATGATATTCTAGTATTTTAAAGTGAGGTTGGCATTAAGCCACGTTTCGTCAATAAAAATCACGTTTGCCCATCTTCTATTTGCGAGCTTCATTAACACTTTTCTTTTGTCCATTTTTTAAATGAAAATCCTATCTGTTCCAATGCTTTCGCCACTCGCCAGTGAAGACTCCTTCCCACAAACAAGCCACAGTCGCGGAATGAAATAGTCAATTTCCTTAATGTTGAGAATTCTTTTCTCAAGTAAAAGTCATATAATTATATGACGTCGTATTGCGTCAGTATCAAATTGGTCCACATTGCTTACTACGTACAGTATTTTTGAAGTGAGAACTTCTTTAGGCGCCTTGAGCGATTGGTAGGGGAAAAACTTACAGGTTCGCGTCACCGACATGCTAACCGCAACATGCTAATGGGACGTGTTGCGCCAGACTGGCGCCGTGCAGCGGCATGTGTACATGTATACGCATATAATCCAAAGCTTTAAGTTTTCACTTCTGTCGGCAGTCCCCATGACTGCCTATTTTTTTTTCTTTTTCGGCGTTGAGTGAGAGCTTATTTTGTTCTGTGCCGCTTTTGCCGTAGACTTAGTGATATTTCTCACTGTACTAACTTACAAATGCGTGAACGTGTTCCGAGAGCTCTAGGCATCAGCTAGAGCTCTCGGAACACGCTCACGCACTTGTGACACAGACAAAAAGGGTCCACCATTTTGATTTTCTCTTTCAAAATAGTCACGCAGACGTAGCACCGATTCCCTCGATTGTCCTCATTTATTTCCCTTCGGTATTTTAAAATGCCTGTAAATCTTCGAACTTAAAACGGCGTACGTACGCACAAAGTTAACACGGAGGAATACAGTTTACTCAACTCGACGTATTTATAATGGGGAAAACACTCAACATACAGAAAAGATGTGACTAGCACGGGCTGACGGGGTCGTCTCATTTGGTAAACATAGGTCTAGCCCCGTGAGACCTAAAAACTTCGGTCTTATTTATTGACGGTTTCAAGGATGGCAACATAAGTAAAACTGAAAAGGTGCATACCTAAGTGTTAAAAAGCTACCATTTGGTAGTTTTATCGACATTTTTGTTTAAATTATTAATCAACAAATTAGCCGATTTATTAATTGGTCAAGGACAGCTAATGAGACACAATTGATTTTCTATTGTTTGGCTCCGAATCGGTGTCGCGCGGGGCTTAACAAGTTGAATAAATATAAATATAGTTCATGCAGAATATAATAAATATACGCTCGTATAGCGTAGGTTGTAACTATAAATAGACAAAAGAGTTACCAATCAAGCCAATAAATAAATAAATAATTTAATTCACTGCAACGCATCGGGTAGAAGGAAAAAATTTTGTGGGTTCGCTTTGTTAAATGTACCTGGCAGCCCCACAGGCCCCACTTCACAAGAAAAATGTCTGCCGGCGTGAGCGCATGTTATTCAAGGATTATTTTACTCTGGATGTTATTTCTTGTGAATTCTCTTGTCATCATCTTCTCTGTTTGCAACGGTAAGTGTTATCCTCGCCATTAACGACGTTGAGTAGTAGAGCCTTTGACTTTTACAAATGAACCACAAACTTATGATTTTTGTCAAAATTCAAAGTTTTCTACAAACAAGAATAAATTGTCTTCTATTCACCATTTAAGTTAATAAGGCTGCTTGACCACCAAAGTGGAGCTGGAAAATAGTAGTTTTGCTTTCGTGGACACCTTTGAATAAATATCTCAAAGAATTGCGATTTTGAATTTTCCGCTTTCGCGAGTGTCCACCAGGAGCCCAACAACTGTATCATTTTATTTGTAAGTACTTGTCATTCTTCTCCCTAGAGTAAATATGTTTTTTGAGCACAGGCCTCTCGTTGCGACTGCGAGTGATAAATGTGTGTTATTGTTGTGTTGCCAGGACACGATTTTGCCACCATAAACAAGATTTTAATGTTTTACCAAACCAGCCAAGAGCGTATCGGGCCACGCACATTGAAGGGTTCCGTAGTTATGTTGAATTTATCCCAAAAACAAACTTAACATTGTAGTTGAAATAAATGTTCTCCCATACGTTCCAACTACAAATTTAAGTTGGTTGACTATTACTCGTTAACATGCAAAGCCTGTAGTTCCGTGTGGTGTCGGACGTAAAGAATAGCACCATCCCATTTCTTTCCATGGATGTCGTAAAAGGCGACTAAGGGACTTACTAGAGAATGGCAGTAGCGTTCTCTATGCATTTTAACACCATACTGCGGTCGCCAACCCGCCTGCCAAACGTGGCGATTATGGCAAACCCCCCCCCCCCCCCCCCCCCAATATTGGGGGAGGCCTATGTCCAGCAGTGGACGTCTTTCGGCTGGAATGATGATGATGCAAAGCCTACTTAGCTGTGATAGTTTCAAACTCAAACTCAAACTCAAAGCATTTATTTCAAATAAACCAATTACAGGCACTTTTGAATTGTCAAGGGTTCGGTCAGTCAGTCAGTCAGAAAGATGAAGCTAGTTGCCCATTCCAAAGCGTAGTAGGTACCTATGGAGAAGAACGGGCAAGAAACTCCAAGGACACTCTTTTAAATCAACGTATTATGGTTACAAAATATTGTTTACATCATTCATTTTGAAATTATACATGTGAGAACGATGCAAAACGTAAAAGCGTCCGTAATAAAAAGATTACAACAAAAACAAAAGCAATTCAAAAATTAAAGTTAAAATAAGCCGTGGCAGCTAAGAGATGACCAGCCTCTACTGATGGCGCCCGTTCACGAACATGACGCGTGGATCAGCACCATTCAGCTCAACCATTTTGAAGGGAGCTAAATGATCCAACACACGCGCCACCATCAGCGAGACATTAGAGTGAGCACGACATACTCCCAGCCACCAGGGCACATTCAAGTTAATGAAAGACGTATCCAGTAAATGGCAGCTTTATAGTACATAGTACTCACATAACAATGTGCTGTGCAGCTATACAATACTAAGAGATTGAATTTATACAATGCAAAGAGAGTTTTTAAAATCTTCAGCAGCTCCAACACTATTTTCAATACCTGATCAATTAGTTTTTGCGCCCTTGTGGAGCAGGACCAGAGCCAAGCATTTTTATCAGCAATGTAATCCCCCAATTTATAATATGCTTGGCTACATAGTGTGCGTTTTATACTAGATTTAAATTTTGTTTCATTCAGTTGAAGTATGTGGGGAGGTATTTTATTGTAACATTTTAAACAGTACCCCATGAAAGATGAGTCTACTTTAGACAGCCTGAAACCTGGTTGAACTAATTGGTCCCTATTTCTAGTGATATAATTGTGTCTTTCACCTCTTTTACTAAAAAGATGTAGATTTTTCCTTACGTACATGATGTTTTCATAGATATATTGACAAGGTACCGTCATGATGTTAATTTCTTTAAACAGTTCCCTTAGAGAGTCGCACCTGCGGAGGCCATATATGGCTCTGATGGCTCTTTTCTGCAGAATAAAAATAGACTCGATGTCTGCAGCCCGTCCCCATAGTAAAATACCGTACGACATAATACTATGAAAGTAACTAAAATATACTAGCCGTGCGGTATCTACATCAGTAAATTGACGGATTTTTCTCACAGCATATGCTGCGGAACTTAGCCGTCCTGCAAGGGAAGTTAAATGAGGCCCCCATTGAAGCCTTGAGTCGAGCGAAATCCCCAGGAAAACAGTTTTATCGACGAATTCTAATTTCTCTTGATTCAATACTATCTCACAAATACTACTTTTGACATTTGGTAAAGAAAATCTTATGCACTTAGTTTTTTTCCCATTTAATACTAAATTATTAGCAGTGAACCAATTTTGGACCTGCAATAGGGCGTTATTTACGTCGTCAAAATTTGAGGAACGTCTATTAATTTTAAAAATTAAGGAAGTATCGTCATTAAATAACACCATTTGTGGTTGGGTTTTTAACAAGTGGGGTAGATCATTAATATATACTAAAAAGAGGAAAGGACCCAATATCGAGCCTTGTGGTACACCCATTTCTACTTTTAAGCCGAGTGAGTTGACACCATTTATTTGAACTTGCTGCTGTCTATCATATAAATAAGATTTTACTAAACTGAGCGCAAGGTCTCCAAGTCCGTAATGCTTAAGTTTCAAGAGTAAGGTTTCGTGGTCGACGCAATCAAATGCCTTGGAGAGGTCACACAATATTCCTATTGCGTCTTGGGCCTCTTCCCACGCTGTAAATATGTGTTTTAATAAGGTGACACCGGCGTAAGTCGTACAACGTCCCTTGGTGAAGCCATACTGTTGATCGTGTAAGATTCTATTGGTGTTAAAATAATTGAGCATTTGATTAAGCATTACCTTTTCAAACACCTTGCTGAAAACCGGCAACACGGAAACGGGTCTATAATTATTGGTGTCTCTACTATCCCCGGATTGGAAAAGTGGTATTACCTTACTATATTTCATTAGATCCGGGAAGACTCCTTGATCAACACACAAATTAAATAGTAATGCTAAGTACGGCGCTATAGTCTCAATAATGGAGGTACAAACTTTGATTGACATTCCCCATAGATCTTCTGTTAATTTGATCTTGATTTGCTTGAAAGCTTTTATTACTGTTAAAGGGTTTATATGCTTGAATTTAAATTCAGTCGGGCAGGATGAAACGTTTGCTTTTAATAAATCAATAGATCGCGAAGACGAGGAATTAAGGGTTTCAGTTGTTTTAATTGGGATACTGGTAAAGAAATTTACAAATTCTTGCGCTACTTCTTTGTTTGAGTTTATACAAGGTGTAAATTCAAAACCTGGAAACACCTTAAACGGGTTATTGTACTCATCATTATGAGCAACTTTTACTACGGGACCAAACCTAAAATCGAAAAAAAACCAGCTCTGCAAAAATTTTCCATAAATGTAGGGAACAGTTGATTTTTTGGTCACTTGACTAACAAAAATTAGCTCTCACTATAGAGCTTTATATTACGCAAATTAATCCCTGAGTCGAAAAATGGCTTTGACAGACTCGCAATATTTTTAAACGGCCTATCCAACGATACACAACATGGGATAAGCGAGAAAAAAAAGATTATACTCTAGAAAAGCAATAATATTTTATTTTACCACTTATATTTTAATACCGGTATTCCAAATTACAGCTTTCTAGTACTAAGAGTCTGTAAGAAAAGCCGCGGAGAGACAGACAGACAGACAGACGGACATGGCGAAACTGTAAGGGTTCCTTGTTGACTATGGAACCCTAAAAACGGTGTATTTTAATATGTAGTAAAACTTAAATCTACGTGTATACACTACAGCACAATTCAATACAACAAACAAGTGGGTACTTTATTTTTACACATTTTTGCCATAAAACCTGCAAAATTGAATTGGCTAATTTACATTTTTTTGTATTTACCAATAATAAACACAGGCATAGAAACCGCACCACTTTTATTCTACAGCAAAAAATCGATAATCCATACTACATACAAATTAGTGTCAATATCTAATCGAAATATTACGTTGCTGCAATCACTAGTTCCATCTGTCAAAAAGTGAATAAACTATTGGACACTTTTTAAATAGGTATAGGTTCTTGTTCCATCCTACAAAGATTAGAATCATAGTCGCTACCATAAAAAGTTACGCGCATTCCTAAAAGATTCTGCTACTCGATACAAGATGGCGCATCATGCTTTGTTTCAAAATACAAAGTAAATGATAAAATAGATAAACTGAGTGGAAATTATATTCTCATAAATAGTTTTATCAAGGGCAGAATTTAATTAGTGCATTCTGAAACTTATTTTGTAATGAGAATTGTAATTAACGCCATCTGTGCTTGATTAAGTAGGTCGCACCGTAGCCTATTGTTTTGATAAGTCGTGTTATTTGTGGTAACATTACAACTATCAATGAATAACTAACCTGCGCCAAATATTTCCAACATCGTTTTAAGTTGTTCGCAATAAATGATTTAAAAATATATTTCACAAAATCGATAAAGGAAGGGGTTGTCGAACTCTCGAACGCGCGCTGCGCATCTCTATACCAGACACCGCAGTCGCCATTACATGTCGATTGTTATTATTGCTTTTGAGAAGGAGATTGCTTATGTCAAATAAACAGCGCGCGATTATAATTTTCTTGAAGCAAACAATCTTGAGTATGATTTAAAACTTGCTAAGTTCGATATTCGAGGATTCAAGGTAGGTAATAATAGATAGGTTAAGGGTAAGTAATAATAGGCTGGATAGATTGGTAACCCATGAAACAGTATCCTATTTGTTTATTTACAAATATTACTTTGACAACTTATTTATAAAAAGTTTTATTTACATTTTATTTTTAGATGGCACCGCCTCGTCGCATTCTAAGGCAGCAGTTGGAGATTCTGATGGACTTTCTAGAAGAGAATAGATACATGTCTAAAGGCCTGCTGCCTGGTGCGCCGGTGTCTCATCAGAAAACGCGGCACAAGTGGGCAGTGCTGGCCAAACAACTGAATGCGGTACAGTCGGGGGCACTGAAGACCCCTGATGGCTGGAAGAAGGTACGTTTAATATTTTTTTCTAAATTTTTTTATTATTATAAACCAAACTAAATACTGATAATGAATAAGGAACTAATATATATAAATATATATCATTTATAATATTAATATAATACTAAAGTAATAAAACTAATCGTTTATTTTACATTTCAGTATTGGTTTGAATGGAGACACAAATGTAGAAAAAAAGCAGCAAATGCCCGAAGATTTCGCTCAGGGTCCGAGGGAGGAACAAACAGATGCATACCACTCAATGATTTGGAAGTAAGAGTTCTGGAACTAAGTGGAAAAGGCTCTGTTGCAGCTGGTGACTCATCATCCAACCAACTTGAAAATTTTCTGGCCGAAGATTCGGATTCAGAACCTTTGGAAAACCTCAAAGTACGGTGTGCACCGGCTAGTGAGAAGATTAGACGGTCTGTCACTAGTGCTCCTAGATCACCTATAGGTAATATAAACATGTTTATCATAATATTATAAATCAATTTAACTATCCTGAAAGAAAACAGAATTAGTTTAGCTTATTGACATTGACCACAGTAAATGAATTTGTTTTATATTTCAGATGATGAATCCCATGCTGTCTCTCCACCACCTAAATGGGCGATAGACTTTGAGGAACGTAAAGTAGCAGCTGATGAAAGAATGGCGGATGCACTGGAGTCAATGGCAACCACAATGAGGACTCAGGAGGAAAGACGAGGGTTGCTAGAGGAACGGATAGCAGATGCGCTCACAGCCATCGCAGGGACAGTGCAGGACTTAAACAGTGGCATACAAGAAGCTTTACTACACTTGCATCCACTGCAAGCTAACAGAACAGAGTTGAAAGGAGATGTTTTTTATAGACACTAAATGAATGTGGCTTAATGTGGTAGGTAGGTACTGAGATAGTGTGAAAGCTGCATGAGAACATTGTGTAGAGGACCTACTCTACACAATGTTACCTAAATATAATTTAGGACAAATCACACAGGATTTTCATGTCAATAGCTCTTAATTTAATATAATTTTATTTAATAATAGTATGCAATGTAAGTAAATAATGTAAAAATCTGTATTAATAATAATTAAACTATTTATTTCATAAGGTTCTTTTTATTATACCAAAAAAAAAAAATGTATCAGATGTTACACACCTTAACCTTTTGACCGCCACAGTCATGTAGTAGATGACAAACCAAAATGTGCCCAACACGCCACGGTCACGACTACATGACAGATTTATAAGGAATAATGCGTAGCTCGGCGCCAAGGGCACGTTTTTGCATTTTTGACGTGGCGGTCAAAGGGTTAATAAATTATTCACACATTGGCTATTAAATAGCTATACCTACACTGTATAGAAGCTATTCTTAGAAAATAATAATTTACTTATATTCACTTAGAAGTGTTAACACAATTACTGTTCTCTTCCAGGGATGGAGGCCTTAGAGACGAGTATAAACTATTGGGAGGACGCGCTTGCTGCGTTCTCGCTGGGCGCACGCGGAGGCGTGTCGGGCACACTCGCGCTCACGTCGCCCGAGGAGGCCGAGTTCTGCCGGGAAATACAGGACCTACTGCAAGACGCCTACCTCTTACAGGTACCTACCTACTGTACCAACACCCCTGTACACAAACGCGATGGCCCATTTAAGAAATATCTAAACTGTTGCAGGTCATCATCAATCACCATCCAAAGCCCAATTTCATCTACTGCTGGGCAAAGGCCTCTCTTTCCTTGTGCCAATCCTGACACTCCTGTGCCAGCAGCCTTCAGGTTCTACCCGAGAGAGCAAAAATATCGTACTTACAACGTAGTCTGACGAGGTTACTCCGATGAGCCAAAGTTCGACTGAGTAGCTAGACCTACATTACTAGCAATGTCTTTCAGTCTTTACCTTCTGTTCTGCTCTTTATACAATTGTGTGTACCACAAGGCATGCGTGGCAAATCATTCGCGTAACGTATGCCTCGCCATGTCTGTATGCTATAAGTTTATTTTGGCGCGTGACCAAAATCTAAACTAACACCGCCGTCGGCATCTTGTTTTGTCAACACACATCACAAATGTTTACCAACAACAACAAGCAGTGGGGACTGCTGCACTGTCAATGTCATTGAGGCGTCAAAAGATCCTTCTCGCGCGGCTATAAAAATATTCAAGTTACGATAGTTAAGTGGTCACTTAAGACGCTGACAACACCTAAACCGCGGTCACTGTCAGATTGCATAGAAAAGAAAGAGAAGCGCGACGACAAAACGCTTGTAATTTATTGCAAAATATGAAGTAATTATCTATTTACTCAGAATTGAGTTGAGTAATCGAAAATAAAAAACAACCAAGTTCTGCATTAGAATAAGACGTACTTGTTATCAATTAAATACGTAATTTATGTTGATATTTAATACAGATATTTTGGATTAGAACTGAAGGTAAGAGGTTAGTTTAACGTTAGTTTGTATCGAGATTTTTTTTTCAAAACGTGTTTTGGTGACAACCTAGTTCTGGGAAATTTGTTCAAAATTAACATTAAGCCTATTTTTGTCAATTGGGTCTTGTCAGCGCCTTACTGACAAGACACAATTGACAAAAATAGGCTTAATGTTAATTTTGAACAAATTTCCCAGAACTAGGTTGTCACCAAAACACGTTTTGAAAAAAAAATCTCGATACAAACTAACGTTAAACTAACCTCTTACCTTCAGTTCTAATCCAAAATATCTGTATTAAATATCAACATAAATTACGTATTTAATTGATAAAAATAACGTCTTATTTGAATGCAGAACTTGGTTGTTTTTTATTTTCGATTACTCAACTCAATTGTGAGTAAATAGATAATTGCTTTATATTTTGCAATAAATCACAAGCATTGTGTCATCGCGCTTCTCTTTCTTTTCTATGCAATCTGACAGTGACCGCGGTTAAGGTGTTGTCAGCGTCTTAACCGAATGTGTGAGGAAACCGGCATGTCCTAGAACCAAAAATTCGAAGACCAGCACCAGCACTGAGCCCGCGTGGTAGATTACAGCCCACTCCCTCTCGATGAGAGGAGGCCTGTGTCCCAGCACTGGAAACATTATAGGCTGATTATGCATAACCGTATGTGTAGGTATTACTTTTCCGAATCCGTGTTGTTGTGCGCTTCAGGAGCGGTGCGAGCTGCTGTTCCTGGACCAGCGCTCGGTGCTGTTCCGCTCGGAGAGTGGCGGGGGCGCGGGGGGCGCGGGCGCGGGCGCGGAGGGCGCGGCGGCGGGTGGGCGCGCGCGCCTGCTGTCGGCGCACACGGCGTCGTCGCACACGCGCCGCGACCACCACTCCAGCGCAGAGTCCTTCGCCTCCGCAGAGGATCAGGTACGAGCCCATAGGTACTAAGTGCTTTCTTATTCTATACCTATACAGGGAGGATTTTTGAGACGGGGCAGTGGGACAAGTAAAAGGATAAGGCATATTGAGGCGGGCCGCGCCGCAAAGCGCTGCATTACAAAAATCCTCCTTTATCACTTCGTACAATTTCTATGAACCGATCTTTGCGGCTGTAATGTAATGTGTGCTTGGCTTAACATTTGTTGTTACAGAAAAACGTTCTAAGGAGACTGTCCTTAACTTTTTGAGTTATTGCTAACTGCATTCACAGATTTTGGAAAAATGATACAGTCTGCTGCAAAAACGTCAATTCTCACGTTTAATTTGTATAATGTTAAACGTGAGAATTGACGTTCTTATAATGATTAAGTTTCTTCTGAGCCAACTACTATACCTAAAAGCTACACAATGCAAAAAAATACGTTTTTCTTGCTCAATGTTTCCAAAATCTGCGAATGCAGTTACCAAATAATCAAAAAGTTATAGACAGTCTCACAACGGTTAAGCTTTTACTGATCCATTTAAAAATCCAACCTGTATATACCTACCCTCCTGGCAGGAGTGCACGAACATCATGCAAAATAAAATTAGCATTGTCATCATATCCTTCTCTATATATATACTCATGAGCAAATGCGTAGGTATATAAAACTTTTCGTAAAATAGAACAGGGGGCAACCACGGCCTCTAATAGCAGTATTATTTTAATATTAGGTACATCAGTATGAGAATGAGATGAAGCTATGCAGGGGGTAGGGGGGGTATAGCTCAGGACACGGTGGAGGTCTACACGGCTTGGGCAGAGCACCGCCGCCGTATCCTCGTGGAGGTGATCGGCAGCAGAGATCTCTCGCGTCCGGTCCTGGTTCAGACCATGGTATGGAGCGAGAGGGCATGGGCAGCCGCCACCTCCTTCTGCGAAGCAGTAATGCTCGCGAAGGAGGAGGCGGGACGGTTGAGGGAAAGGCAAATTTCGCGCCCTCTCGCCCCCAGCCGCCGCAGGAGACGCCCAAGGCGTCGGGAATCCCGGGCGGATCTCCGGCCACCGTAGGCGCGGGCTTGCGGACGGTGAATAATGGGTAGCTCACCATCCGGTAAGGGCCAGGCCCGGGTCGACGGCGCGTTGGGTTCCACGCGCGCCTCAAAGAGATGTCGTCAGCACAAGTGTAGGGGTCCACTAGGGCCGATGCCTGCCGGGGTCGCGGGAAGGTACAAAAGGGTTACCGAGGCCCCTGGCAACACAGGCAACGGAAGGAATACGGGTGGGTTTTAGTCAGTAAGAGTCTGACACACCCTAAAAAAAAATGGGGGTATGGCTCCATCTCTTTCCCACTGTGAGTCAATATTAAAATAATACTGATATAAGAGGCCGTGGTTGCCCCCCAGAGCATGCTTCATGACAATAGCGTGGCATGACACATAAAGTAATGAAAAAAGATGTCTAACAGAAAAATTGTGAGAAGGACTCATTATCCAGGGTGCCGTTACTGCTAACATTTGTTTTAATTTCAGGTTGCTGACCTTCGAGACTTTGACGATCTAACAGAAGCATTACCAGAATTAGAAAACTTGGAATTATATCAGGCCGCTGTAAAACAGTTTGAAATCGGCATTCCTTACAGGTAAACTTTTTAGTCCTTTATGACATGTTTTCATATTTATTATTGCCTTGCTGCTATTAGAAAACTACTTGGTTAGGAAATCTGAAAGAACACCCTGAGCTACACTTGCAATCACCTAGATAAATAACTTCTTAGGTTCAGCACAGACAGAACGGCGAGATGCTAAAGTAGTTTTCATTAGTTAATTGATAATGTACCTAAACGCTTCTGAAATAGAGTTGAAAATAGTGTGCAGGGTATAATTACGAGGGGCGTACGCTCGCGTATATTCCTCACAGCTACGCGAGCCGCTGCGAGCATGCTCGAGCGTCGACGCTCGCGAACAGTCGTCGCGGCAGCACAGGAGTAAATACCCCACAGACTCACTTATATGGGATATTGTGTAGCCTACGTTCCGATTGCGCTACTGGACATGATAATATACCTGTAACAATCCTGAAGCAATCCAGCTCTATTCTTACTCCACCCATAACACACATCTGTAATCGTGCAATCGATACCGGTACATTTCCTGCAGTCTTTAAGAAAGCAGTGGTCCACCCAATCTTTAAGAATGGAGACAGAAGCAATGTCTCAAACTATCGACCAATTTCAGTATTGAGTTCACTGTCCAAAATCCTGGAAAAAATATTGAACAGCTCTTTGGTGGCATTTCTTTCTAAATACAATATAATTGCCAATAATCAATATGGCTTTAGACAGGGAATTTCGACAGAAGACGCTGTCTTAGGTCTTTCCAATAGTGTTATCGCTAAATTAGACAAAAAACTGAAATGCTACGGTGTTTTTCTAGACCTATGCAAAGCATTCGATTCGGTTTCGCTTCCCATGCTGCTTTCTAAGCTGGAAAACATTGGAATCCGTGGACTTGCTTTAAAAATGTTCACTGATTATTTAACTGGACGAACTCAATGTGTTAAAATTAATTCTCACATCAGCGATGATGAGTGTATTAGTTTCGGCGTCCCACAAGGAAGTATATTAGGACCAACCTTATTCCTGATATACATAAATGACTTGTGCAAAATGTCTATCCCGAACTGTGAAATTTATACTTACGCAGATGACACGGCACTTGTTGTCTATGATGTTGACTGGGAAAGGGCTAAACATAGAACGGAATGTTCCCTTCGCTATGTGACGGAATGGCTCTCAGCTAACTTGTTAACTCTTAACATCGACAAGACCAAGCTAATGCGCTTCTCACTGCCCAACTCGGTCCTCCCACCTGCAGAATCCAGTGATGTAAAAGCGCATTCTTGCTCAGGTTTTGACACTTCCTGTCGCTGCCTGGCACTTTCTTTAGTCTCAAATATCAAATACCTTGGGGTTTACATTGATGCAAAACTTTCTTGGTGCTCCCATATTGAAGCTCTTTGCTCACGAACGAGAAAGCTTATTTATTTGTTTAAGCAATTGCGTCACGCGGCAGATCCTGTAACCTTGTCCTTGGTTTACCAGAGTTTGTGTACTTCAATCATCACGTACTGTATTCCGGTATGGGGAGGCACTTATAAAAATCTCCTGCTTCAAGTAGAACGTGCTCAAAGGGCGATTCTAAAGGTTATGCACTTTAAGCGTAGAGATTATCCTACTGCCCTATTGTACTCTGAATCCCAAGTTCTCACTGTGCGTCAACTCTTCATTCTGCGAGTAGTTCTCCGCCGTCACTCCATGCTCCCACTCGACTCAAACATCACCCTCAGACGTCGCGGTCACCCGGTATGCGACTCCCACCAGTATCGCACCGCTTCTGCCAGTCGTCAGTTCGTTATTCTAAGTGCACGAATTTACAACAAGGTCCATCGCTTGATTAACATTTACACATTAAACAGATTCACTCTTAAAACTAAATTATCTGATTGGTTGCAAAAACTATCCTACGACAACACCGAAACGCTTCTAACAATTGCTGCATAAGTATTCATATTATTCTTTAAAACTGTTACACGTCTCCGTATAAGCTATATGATTTGTTTGTAACTTATTGTAATGATCATCTCTTAGGAGGAACTGTGGCTCCTAAGATACAAGTATTTATTTACTTAGTTTAGGAGTCCACCTGTTCATTTATATTTCCATTGTTCACCGTTTGTACAATTACTGTTTTATGCTTAAACAATGTTACTATGTGTTAAATGTATGTATGTACAAATAAATAACTTTTATTATTTATTATTACTTCTAAGGAGGGTTTTCAAATTGTCCATAATTAAGATCGTGCACGTGCATCCGCGAGAGCAGTAGCGTGGATGTTCGAACATCCGCCGTGTCCGGCGGATTTTGCTCAAGCATGCTCGTGTAGTTCTCACAGTTGTCGCTGTCTGTGCTGACCCTTAGTTCATAGTAATTTTCCTTTTATTTACATTTGTTTCTTACTAATGCTAGGTATGTCAAAATCTGTGTGGACGTGACCTTTTGAAATCGCCAGCAAGTCGACGGCGATCAGTCACTGCGTGTACATTTAGCCAACAAATTTTGCTTCGGCTTTTGGCTACATTTTAATATTGTTTAGTTTTAGTTTTTTTGTTATATTTGTGCAAAAATAAATTATTTTTCTTTCTTCTTAGTTATTTTCTTGACCTGGCATAAAATTCCCCTGTATACGTATGTTACGGTACGGTGTCTGTTGTCTGGCAGAGATTGCTGATTGTGATAAAACCACCTACGTGTTACATAGATCACACTATTTGTTACCTACTACAAATAGTGTTTGCCTTTGTTTTTTTCCTTCTTTTGGTGTGTAATGAGTATTCTGTCTAGGACGCTGCGCACGGAAGTGGTGCAGTGCAGCTCGGACTGCGAGTTCCTGTGCAAGCTGCACTGCCTGCGCGTGGCCTTCACGCAGGTGTTCCGGGACGCCGCCGTGTGGGCCTGGTTCGTGGACGCGGGCCGGCAGGTGCTCACGGACCTGCTGCTGTTCGCTGATAAGGTGAATATGATGATAAAATGCCCCTTGACCACTTCAGATGTCACTATTACTTAGAGTTTATTTTTCCACGAATTTGACTGCTACCAGTCACTGTGCATATTTTTTTTGTAAACAAGCTTTATACTTACTTCTTTCACGAATAATTATTTACTACGACCCTTTGAGCAGCTGTTAATTGCATAAATACGGGAATCCATTTATTTTACAATAATATGTTAATATAAGAAAACTATGGGAGAAAGATCTGCAGAGAAAATTCGCCAGTAATTTTGCTCTTTTACCAATGGTAGACACTTATATTTACCATAACTTGCCTTTTAATGGATCACTTTTCAAATTCTACACATTTTTAAAGATTTTAATTTGTGATTAAAAATAAAAAACTCAGAAACAATAATGACAGCTAAATGACGGTAACATTTGAACAGCGCTGCCATCGCACAGACGAGCTTCAGATTTTAACCCCATTTAAGTGTTTAAGAGCCCATTTACAATAATTGTTTGTTTTTTCCTGTCTCGGTTATTTTACCTCTGCTTTTGCATTACTTTCAAAATCACAGTGATCTTTATTGTCATTACTAAAAGGTGCTGTTGGGTTGTTGCTGTCAGAGGTAAAATAAACGTGAAACGACTGTAGATCATGAAAACGCTTCGTCATGTGGGATTGAATGAAGTGCTAACTAATTAATGTTTTCAAATTAAAATAATACGTGGCCTCCTTCCCATGACATGTTTTATTTTACTAGGAACCAAAGGAATTCCTGGTGGCGTACGAAGAAATGGTATCATGGGCAACAGACGGAGCAAACTGGGCAACGATAGAAACTGAACTTACAACCAAGGGTGTTAAGGTACAGAATTACAGATTAGGTTTTATCATTCCATTTAATAGTACTTAGTTTTACAAACTACTTCTGCATTATATATGCGTATCTATTTACGGCATGGCAGCCGATAATATGGCACATCGAACTTTACAAAGAGACCGTCAAGCGTCACTGATACCTATAACTTGCATGTGCCATATTAACGCCTGGGAACCTCCCAATGTTTTTCTTTTTAATTACTACATCAACCTATTCCACACGGCAACAGATACACATCTGTTGCTAACAGGATCATACCGTATGGCTTCAATAATTTCAGGCCTTGACATTCTACGATGTGGTGCTGGACTACATTCTGTTGGATGCATTTGAAGACCTGGCATCACCGCCTTCTTCGGTCCTTGCCGTTGTACGCAATCGATGGCTGTCAGATGGATTTAAAGAAAGTGTATGTTGATTCGCTAAAAGAAAAATTGTATAGTGTGAGCCATGAAAGTATTATCCATTTTTATTAATGATCGGTTATTCCAGGCATTAACGACGGCAGTGTGGTCTGTTATAAAGGCTA
This sequence comes from Atethmia centrago, assembly GCA_905333075.3. Taxonomy (NCBI): domain Eukaryota; kingdom Metazoa; phylum Arthropoda; class Insecta; order Lepidoptera; family Noctuidae; genus Atethmia; species Atethmia centrago. The sequence continues at coordinate 9,750,515 of HG995375.1, forward strand.
AGCGGCGGTACCTGCAGTTTCCGGACGGTTTCATGGCGCATTTCTACTCTATATCAGAACATTTACTGCCAGTTCTCGTGTGGGGATACCTTGGACCTAACGAACGTCTTCGCGACGTGTGCGAGTCGTTCCAGTCAGAAATAGTAGGATTTATTGCAGACTTATTTAACTTCCAGAAATCTCGTTACACTAATGTAGATGATCTCTCCGCTGACATAATGCAACACGCTAGATTACGTTCTGCTAATATTACTGATAAGTTAGCTGAAAGAATTTAATATTGCAATGTAGTATTTACGATCCAGTTTTTACGTGCAGCTTGCATGTATTAAGTGTTTGCCTTTTTACCTCAAATTTTCATCTTATAAAGGAATTTGTTGTATAATAAGTCTCATCTCGTTATAAACAAAGTTTTTAAAGTTATATAATATTATTATTGTAAGAGAAGCTAGTAAATGTTATATATAATTTAAGCAAATGTTCACTGCATGTGATACCAAGGCCTACCTTTTGGTTGATATAAGCACATTTCTTAAAAGGAGTTTGTTACATGGAATATAACATTCTTGGGTTTGTTATAGATTGTAAAACGACGCATTTTTGGAGCTCAAATCAATACGTATAAGTCCATAAATGCTTCTATTATTTAGTCGTAAGCTAAAAGTGTTCATTAATCTGTCTATATAAATACGATTTATCACTATTTTGCGTCCACTATAACTTGGCGCGTGACGCGTTTGGTACTCACTGAATTTTGCAGTCATGTGATTGGTAGTTTTGTTCGTCAGTCGCCATTTTGAATTCAAAACGAACAAAATTCTGTGCTACCAATCGCGTCACGCGTCAAGTAATAGTGAACGCTTTAAAATTGTAGCATTTTGATATAAAAGCTATGGGCAATGATCGTCATTAAGAACATTCAGCTGTACAAGGATCTCTTGGCGAGTGGCCAAAATCGGAACTAACGCCTAATCTTGCTCTTTCAATACATAAAAAAAAAACAATTGCACAAATGTTCACCAACAGCGCTCCCCGTCTACGTCATTCGAGCGCCAAAAGATCCCTGTCTGCCAGTCGTGAAATGTCGCAAATATTTCTGGTATGGGTAGCAAAAATATATTTATATCTGGGGTAACGAGTAGGTACATTTTATCAATATCTTTTGCCCTCCATACCCTAAATATTTACGGTTTCTAGTCGTCTATTTTTCATGGCAGAGATCATACGAAAAATCCTCGTAAAAAACCGTAAATACAACGCACCACAAATCTGACAGCAGGACGGTTATTCCGTTTATAGGGTGGAAAAACGGAACACGTGTTCATTTATCCACCCCAGACGGACTGGATAATCGGAATTCACTTTTGTTTGTTCCTCCGACTTTCTACCCCAAGTACAGTCATCATCAACAATACAACAGTAAAATATACTCATTTATAAAATCATATTACGTATTAACTTCCTCGATGTCCAGTAAATTAATTCACTAATTTCATTATTCATTCAAGTCCACTAATTTCATTATTGAGTAGACGTAATTGTGTATCCTGGACAAATTCGTCTCTTTTAATGTACATTTGCAAGCGTTTTCTAAATTTCTTTGCTACAACAGACGTATTTGCGAAAAACTGGGTTGTTTTTTGCAAGCATTCCAAAAACTTTATTTGGAATTGTTTCATGTCAAGATTCCAATGAATTTGTTGTCCTGTGAGTCACTCGTGTGACTGACACTGGCATGGGCACCACCAGGGTTTTCAATTTTGATAACATAAAAAATGTGTCGCTAAATATCAGAATTAGTGATCACTGGTTCAAAAGTTAAGGGTTTATAGGTGGCCAATCTGGGGAGCGCCTACCCCAGCTTGGCCCATTTGAATCTCAAAAGCTAAGGCACTTAGCGAAGATGTTTTCTCCCAAATTTAGTCGCCAATTAGTCGGAATCAGTCGCCAAATGTCAGAATCTGTTGGTCATTGGTTCAAAACGTATAAGCGTTTCTAGGTAACCGACCTGGAGAGAATCTCCCCAGCTTGGCCACATTTATATCTCAAAATACTAAGGCACCTAGCGAAGATCTGTTTTCTCCCAAGTTTAGTCGCAAATTTTGGTCTTCTAACCTAAGGTCTTCTAGTCCAAGAGCTAGATCGAAGAGTACGAAAAATTGCCAAGAAAAAACATTTCTATTAATATGTGTAATATACTTCTAGTATTATTATTGAACTTATTAGAAATGTCAGAGATAAATTCTCAAATAAATACATGTTTTTATTAAATTACTAGGTTAGAGTGGCTTAAACTTCTTTGAAAACATTAAACCTTGTTTTGGGTCTATTTGGTGTCAAGATGTACAGTCACATGCAACTGTTTTATGAAATTATAACCTTAGACTCTAATTTACGTTACAATAATAAAACATCTGTTGCCGAAATAAGAATATATGATTTACCTGATACGTTAAAATTATCGTACCTTTAGTAAAATGTTAACGTTATATCAACGTATTGTATCAACCTATTGCTTGAAATATACTACAATACGTTAAAAATACATTCCCTAATAATCTTATATCAAAAATATACTTAGATACATAATATGAGCATATTAGGCATCTAAGTATATTTTGTATTAGGTAGGTATATACCTAAGGCAAGATGGCGCATGTCATGACGTCATCTATGACATCGTTATCGCACTCACTAATTACACATTGACTAAATCTGTGACTTGGCGAACAATTAGTCACGGTGTTTCGCCAAGTAGTCTATTTTCTCCTAAATTTTGTCGCTAATAAGCGACAAAATCTGTGACTGAAAAAACAGATTTTCGCTAGGTGCCCTAGTTTTTGAGATATAAATGTGGCCAAGCTGGAGAGATTCTCTCCAACAGATTCTGATATTTGGAGACTGATTCCGACTAATTGGCGACAAAATTTGGGTGAAAACATCTTCGCTAGGTGCCCTAGCTTTTGAGAGAATGGGTCAAGCTGGGGTAGGCGCTCCCCAGATCGGCCACCTATAAACCCTTGAACCTTTGAACCAGTAATTCTGATATTTGGCGACCAATTAATGTTATCAAAATTAAAAACAAGTGTCTTCGGCCAGTTTCTATCGTGTTTCTCTAAATGTTTGTACACAGCTGAGGGAGAAAATCGGAAGAAAAATAATATAAGAATTCCATCTATCCACCCCGTCTGGGGTGGATAGATAGACACGCGTTTCAGAGTATCCGTCCTAGGGTGGATAAACTGAATAAGTCCAGCAAGATCATACGATATAACTTGTGTTTGAACATATCTATTTGTGTTGCGTCTGCATCATTGCTCACCGGCTAAATATGCACCTGGGAACGTTTTCACGAGTAAATGAAGGCTGGAATACACATGCTATGTAGTAGCATACAAATCGGTCTATTATTTTGGTGAGCGCGTTATTTGGTTCTTATATTCGAACACTGACTGTCCGTGCACTTCATGTTATGCACTGAAGACGTAGGTAGTTGCCCCATACGTCCGTGTATGACATGCATTTTTGAAGATTACATGTAACGTTTATCCCAGGGTGATAGTCAAACTTTCACTAATGTGTATTCCAGGCGTTCTAGTAAGATGTGATAGAGCATGTGAATTTTCACTAGCAAAAATAATGTAAAACTCCGAGCAATTCCAGGCTTTAGTAATACGAGTATAGTAGGTACCTATTTTACTTTCATTCTCTGCTGTACTTGATAAAACTCCATGCATTCATTTTGGAGGAGAAATTTTACTCTGCCCGCTTGCTGTATCCTTTTTGGTTTGTGAATTAATCTAAACTAATCTTTGCATTTCGTGCTATTTGCCACAGAGCTAATCATGCATTCCATTTTGGAAGTATGTATTTATTTATTGTACAGGTAAGTCACTGAATCATTCGCTTCTATCGATTTCAATCTTTTATTTTGCATTTGTGGAGATGGTAGCTGTTGTTGTTATAAATTATTAAATCAAATGTATTATTATCTTTGTAAATATAGAATAAATTGATTACATAACACGGTTTTATTTTAAGTTTTATATGCAGGTGTGATTTACTGGATATTTGGGCGCAATTAAATTCTTAGGTTTTGAAATAAAACGCTTCTATATTAGAAAATTTAGTATATCAATTTTCACAATTATAGCCATATGTCTATGATATAAAAACAAATGTGTAAACATAAATCTTTAATTACAAATTCAACGATAATACTTCCCCAAGGAGCAAGCACCAATTAACTATTTTAAAGTTTTTTTTTCAACTGAAGATGAGTAAGTTGTGACATCACTCGCTAGCCCCATCAAAGTAAATTAAATTAAATAACATAGTCTTTTATAATAATACCTGCACTTGAAATTTTTATAATACTTTCGGTTTACATGAGGTGAGCGAGTGACGATTTAATTATTTTACGTCGGTTGAGCCGACGATATTATAACCCCGAATTTTTGCAACACTGAGATAAAATTCGTATCCTTTAGGATGGGATACTTCGGAATTACTCATACTAGGCGTTCGAGATAGCTTACTAAAACCGTTTATAGGATAAGAAAGCCTGGCAATCACGAAAATTACGTTAGTTTATAAATATATTTTAGGACTCACCACAATCATTATTTGGTTTAGTGCACAGCAAGTTTATTTAAAAGCTCTAATAGTACAACAAAAATAATAAAACAATATTTTAAATAATATAAAGGAAACCATAATATCTAATCCCATTTACAATAATTATATATTGATTGGCAGGCTTCCTCAGACAAGCATACGATATAGTGAGAATCGACATCTACTCGTCAGGACTAGATACTAGAAAGTCTGAAAATGAGTATACAAACACACAAAAGAAATGCATGCATTCTTCTTATAATAATAAATGGAATCACTCTATGATATCCGAAACTAGTCAATATATACAACAAAATAATTAATGAAAATATCAATATTGTTTTTAAGACGAAATGGACATAGTCAAAAATGTTCTGTTCAGGATGTTACACGTAACGTGCGTTTCAACAAATAGTTCCTATGTTAGATTGTTGGCTCAAGTCAAGTCTATCAAGATAGTAGCTGTGGGAAGACGATTCTGCAGATTTTTGATTTTCTGAGTTCCTTAACCTAAAAACATTTGTTTTTTACTTTTTTATTCTAAACTAAAACAAAACTTACGTTAGAATCATGCCCGACATTAAATGTGTTGAAAGACAAAAGTGTTTAAAGTGAAGAACTTTAGTGAGCGTGAAAAACTTAACCCAAGCCCCACTTATTCCGTTATGATGTGTTCAGGCTCGTGTTGTCGTCATAACAGGGCCTCAAGTCTGCTATTACAATAGTGTCAGAATGGTCTATTATTGATTTCATAATTGTTGATTTTGACAAGTTTGGTAATCTACTAATATAATAGCGTCATTAATGAGGATCGGAACAGACCATTATGACACTATTGTAATAGCAGACTTGAGGCCCAGGTTAAAGAAATAAAGTTAGCAGAGGTAGTCTCCACCCTCCATTACTTAAATGTGAGACCGTAGAAAAATGATAGTTATTCATATTTTACTTAGAAAAGTAATTAATTTAGGTACATTTTGTAGATACGTACTTCATGACTACTCAGTACTTAGAAAACCTTGGTTTTATTTTAGGCGTATCTGAAAAACAGTGTCAAAAATAACCAAGAAGGTGGCAGCTATGGACAAAAATATCGACTCCGCGCTAAAGTGGTCCTAGGCTAGAGATGAGTGGTATAACCAATAATAGTTTCAATAACTGTGTATTGTGTGAAACTATTTATTGGCTTACGCGATAACGAATTACTGAGTACCAGCGATAACACCCGATTGTTGCCGGAGATGGTCCGCGAGCGGACCGAAACGAGAGCTCTCGAAATAATGCGAACTGGAACTCAAAGCTAAACTAATTTGTAGCCTGGTCGAAAGCTCATTTATTACAACTTTTTTTTTTTAATACCGACTAAACAATCAAATATTTGAACCCGAGCTCAGTATCACCAATACCTAGAGTTACATAATAGTTTCAAAACCATCCCGATACATAAAGCAAAGTCGGTGCTTGGTATCCGATCAACAAGGCACCCACCCACTATGTCAAGCACAAATACAAATGCTGAAATGCTTATTTACCGACTATGGTAAAAGGTCAGTTATTTGAACTCATCAAAGTGCGAGCCGTCGATATATGAGGGAAACCACATATTGGAAGGTCATAAACTGGTACCATTACGACTTAAACCCCATTGAACTCAAAGTCTCTAAGACTAATTGCTGAAAATAATGTTAGGCAAGTAGCCAGAAACATCGTTACAATAACGAAGAAGCATTTTCTACGCGAAAGAATACCGAGAAAGGAATGCGAGCATGTGAAGAAGAATGAAGGGAAATATTACGCTGATGGTACAGCTGTTGATAGTGAAATGGATAGATTTTTTTAACTGCAGTAGGAGATGTAAGTGACCTTCTGGTGACAATAATTTTATAAAACAGGATGATGATAAGAGGATGTTGGTATCATCCTCTAGATTCCTTAGACGATCATAGTTATAGTGTAAAATAATATTAATAATTTTTGTTTTTATTACCATCCTAACTTCACAAAATGAGGGTTTTCAAGATGACTGTAAAATTGACAAAACATCCCACAACCATAAAATTTCTTACACATAGATGTTATGAAAATCTACTTTCACTGACGTATTGAAAACACCTCATTTTAAAAAATCCCTAACTTCAAGGAAACACATTTTGTGTAATGTAGTAACACTGGTATACATTGCTTGCCAGCATAACCGCAAAGGAACTATTTTCTGAAACGCACTTTGATGTTGGAAGTAAATAAAACATTGAGATGGGAGATCAACAGAAGACTGTGGATTTGTGCAAATTATAATATTTGCTTATTACATGCATTTTTTTAGGTTTTATCACATTTTTTTTTCATAATCAGATCCACAGCTAATTTACGAAATAAATATTCACAAAAATGAGGTACACTATACCCACTATTACAAAAATAAATATTTTGGTGTGCTAATACTTTTAAGACAAATCCGCTAAATTAATTTGAAGAGTGAGTTTGCTAAAATAAGAGTTTTATAGGACGGACACGTCGCGCAGCTCGTGGCGTGGCGCTCACACGTGACTCGCATCTCCCTCACTAAAGGATCGCCGACGCGTCCGCAGCGGCCTCGGGTCTCACAGCTGCCATATCGTGCGTGTCGACCGGTTCGCTCGCGTGTGCGTATGGTGTAACAGTAGTTCGTGCCTGTGACACCTACCTATTTCGTTAGAAAGAATTTTGTGTTGTGTGCGATGTGAAGGTTGCGGTGAGGCGAGCGAACCTGGCGCCGACCCCGAGGCCTACTCGGGCTCGGGCGAGTCGGGCGCGTCCTCGGCGGCCACGGTGGTGCCGCCGGCCGCGCGCGCCCTCCTCAGGTAGCTCACGCTGTCGAACTCCAGGCAACTCTGTCGGACACGATAGCACATTTATCGACGGGCGCCTTCCATGTTGTACACCGAATGAGTTAGTGCGTGCGAGTGTTTGTGTTAGTTTCTTCTGGAAGCGTACCGCCTCTGTGAGGTTATTTACAAGAAATTCCCGATCACCGTAGGGTCAAGAGTTGTATGTGGATTAGTTAGGAGGTAAGCGTAAGAACAGGCAAAAGACGAAGATATTTTGAAATTTTTATATTTTTAAACCATAAATTGACAATCAATAATTGTAAGGAAATAACACTAGTAATTTTAATGCTTACTCAAATTAAAAACAATAACAACAAATGAACACAACAGATAATAAACAGATACAATTTAGAACTTCACTCAAGTTAAAGGCGAACAGTCTACCTGTAGCGATCCCCTCTCGAATACCCATTCTGTCCGAGCAGCATGAACAAAGAGACATCACAAATTTATATTAGCACTGTTAATAAAGTCTTAATAAAGCTTTCAAAACTGTTTACTCATGTAAATAACGTTGCGTAAAAGATTTATCAATATTATTCTGTCAATAAACACCTTTATATATTAGTAATAAAAAATTCTTCCATTAATTCAATAATGAAAAATATTTTTTTTCTAAAACGATATAGAATTTCCAGTGTTAATGGTCAGATTCTTATCCTCAGTCAGTCTTCAGATTGGCACGACGGTTGGGTAGTCTACGGTGAAACGTTGTCAATAGTGGCATTCGAAATGGTGAGCGGCAAACTTTTCGTCGCCACCCCCGAACTCTGTTAAGGCCACTCCGGGGACATAATACTAGCGTCAGTCTTATTATTAACTTACAACTTACGCTACTGAGATCAACATTTTTCCTACTTTAAGAATCGCTTATAATTTAACCTAGCATTACGCTTAATCGGCTAACGGTGGGCCGGGGCTAGAGCCCGGAGACGGTTGAGAGATGCGTGGGACTAGAAATTTTCGACTAACCTAACTATAAATAGGAGGTACCTCGAGATACTTGGAACATAGCTACTTTCATGCACCATCATGCAAAGCAAGAAAGGCGGGCGAAAACAAAAGCAAGCCGGGAGCAGGTCGCAAGTGTGGAGGAGAGAGGGAGAGATAGAGAGGGGCGGGCTCAGTAGAAGTTGCGGCACAGCAGCGCGGCCAGGTAGTTGGGGTGGTGCAGCGGCGCCCACACGCGGAAGGGCAGCGCGCGCGCGGGCGGCCGGCGCGCGCCCGGCGTTACCTTGCGCGCCAGCTCGGGCGGGAAGGCGGCCAGGCCGCTGGGCGGCAGCTTGCTGAGCGGCGAGTCGGCGTACTGCACCAGCGTCTCGTACGAGTACGTCTGCCGCGCGCCCGCTGCGCCTGCAACGTCACGAGGTCAGCGCGCCTGCTGCTACAGGCGGGTTCTACTTTGTAGCTATGGCTCATTTGTGATCAGTATTATGTTCCATCATAAACTAAACACACTAGCGTTTTAGTGTAAAAGACAGTCGAATAATTTTCAAGGCAAATTCAATATATCAGTTCTATCTTACAATTATATGCAAGCACAAAAACGCATACACGTGCAAATCATTTTTAAATTGTTGCAAGCCGTCATGAACTTAGAGCATGTTCGAACTGCATTCTTATTAGTAAAAATGCTTTTATGCAATAAACGAATAATATCATTAGTTACCATTTTTGACTGACTGCTGCATTTTAGATATTTTTATGGAATGATATGGACATGAAAAATATTAGCACAATATGGAATGGCTTAAATGTTATACGACAGAAAGTCTTACAAAATAAAATTATGGTCTATGGACATGCAAAACATGGTCGAATTTATGGAAACAATAAATGAATATGACACTATTTATAAAACGGCATTTTCGAATCGGTTAGGATTAATTGGTAATCCTTACCAATTCGAAAATGCTTAGGCTAGTTATATTTGTATTGATTAGCATGATCTTCAATCTATCATTTTTTTTCAAAGAATGAAGATTTCCCTTAGGTACTATAGCAACATTAGTATGTAATAAATCTTCCCCATTTTTTATACATTTTACTTGATTCTGGGTATGAAAGAGCCATGTCGAGCGCACGCGCCTTGTAAATTGTTTTATGTATTTCTAATTTAATTTGTTATTTTCTATATAATTTGATTCGTTTCATAAAATCATAAGTTAAGCCACACTACTCGCAATACCTCAGGAAAACAAGACATTTTCTGCGAATAAAATTTTTGTGAAGAAATTTCTCTAGGTTTTACTAGTTAGGCATTAAAAATACTGTGTGAAAGTCCCTTGAGATAACAAGTGTGACAAAAGAAACTGCTGTAAAATGTGCTTTTTACGTTACTATACCGGATGCCATTTTTTACCGTCTCGAGAATATTAAGGTGTGTTGTGTAAGAGGAACAGAAGCCATACCTGAGAATATTTGCTTAGTACCATTGAGATTGACAAGGTTCGGAATTTCCTAAAAAAATCATGAAAACTATCCATCCTACGGCCCGTGCGCGTAATAATAGCCAAAATAGGAGATAGTAAACGCCGCGGCACGCGGCGTAGGCTGCGATCGCGCATGAATGAAAGTAAACGTGCGAGCAAAACGCACAAAGTGTTGCCGTTTATTAAACAGGTTTATTTAAATTTTGCAAAACAGACCAACTCACCACGGATAAATAATCTTTGTCTCTGAAAGGTACCTACCTAAAAACCGCTACCGCTACCTAAAATGTTTACAGCGGTCATTAGGTAGGTACCTTTCAGAGACAATGATTATTTATACATGGTGAGTTGGCCTGATCTGTTTTGCAAAATTTAAACAAACCTGTTTAGGTAGTATTCTTACACAATCACTGACTAAATGGAATGATTAGTAATACATTAATCTGTAGGTATTTCGAAGGTTTTAAGTTAACCACTCTTTCTTACAATAGGTATTCGTTAGATTATCATTAGCTACTAACTTATTATTTCATAGAAATTGACATAAAGTAAGGTTATGAAATATTAGGCGAATTCGATTTTAAATTAGGTAAGGTACATTGGTGTTTATTATGCAAGTAATCAAATCATTCAATGTATTAATGGATTTGTAAAAGGGAGTGCATTACCCATCACTGTGCCATCACTAACTAAACCGTCCAAGGTCGAGATGACCCATTTGTTACCCGAGTACGGCGCAGCAAAAAGGAGGGTTATTTAAATGATTAGTAACCGCTGATACGTCCGTAATAATACGTCCGTAATATGAGGGAAGTGCTGGGAATTTGAGGAGCAGGGATACCGTTCCTTCGCAGCGACTGAAGATGTTCTTCTTCTGCGTACATTCGCCTCGCACTGGCTATGTTTTCACCAGACAGGATATAAAATCGCACCATTGCGAGGTACTCTACATTAAAATATTCGTACATGTTTACATACGATAACTATCACCGGGCGGACGATCGGTGCATACGCGGAAACAAACAGCGCGACGTCACGCTGCCGTGACTAATCGTAGACTGAAGCGCGGGACGCGGGCGGGCGGGGATGTGCGAGCCAACGGCTCATGCACCTGATATCAAAGAAGCCGACGACAAGTGCGGCGAGTTCCTATCGGCTGCAAAAGAACGGATCTACGAATTCATAGATAAATTCTGCGCATTTAGTAGAGTGCGTATGATTTGAATTTCGATATTTTTTCATCGATTTTTTTTTTTCTGTTTTTATTGTTTTAGTAAGAAAGTTTACTTAAAATGGGTAGTATTTATTAATAAATCAATATATTTACAGATTGAAGAAAAAAAAAAAACAAAAAATTGACTATGCCATAGGCTTCTACTCCGTTCACCTACTATTACATCCTATGTTTTTCGAGACGGTAAAAAAAATCAGCCGGTATATGTGTATAAGCCTAACCCGTGAATTTTGAATAATGACAATGTTACCTATTTATAACTAGCTGCTGGGGCTTATCCAAAAATAAAAGTAGCCTAAGTTACTCCTTATAACATCAGCTGCCAGTGTAAGCCCCGTCAAAATTGGTCCAGCCATTTCCATAATAGCCAACATATCAACTTTAGGTGATAAAGTTGAGACGTTGGCTATTATGGAATGGAATGCGCTTTTGTAACGAAAAAATCCGGCGGATCCGGGATCGACAAATTTAGGTTTCTGATTATAGAATTGGTTGTATATTTACTTACTTTCAAATGTTGACTTATATGGAAATCACTTTTGTATCGAACGTAGAAATCCCGCGATTCCGGAATTTTGTGTTTTTTTCATACAGCATATCTACCTACCTAATATTGTAAAGTAGGTAGATAGATACCAAACTGCAATAGCAAACAACGTCAAGATAACGGACTACATATATTTAGAATAATTTTATCCAAATAATTTTGCAATTCTTTTGGATTGTGGATGGCACATAACACCCTGGGATTCTTATACCGGGTTTTTTTAATAAATATTTTTTTAGAAGTCGCTTCCATACTATACACCCGACTAGTTATGCATTCCCGGTGTTCCTGGCATAGCGTGTTTTTTTTTTTTACAGAAAAAATATTTTAAGACTAGCTTCCAAACTTTCATAGCAAAAAAATCACTTTAGGTAAATATGCATCCGATTATCCGATCTGTAGTGATAAATCATCACTAGAATTTATTTCGCAGATTTGCCTTGTTGTTGTTGTTTTTTTGTTAACTTGTTTTCCTGAGAAAATATAAAACAGGCAATTTTAAAATGTTACGTGGGCCTAATGATAAAACGCGTGCGTAGGCAATAGCTTCGAAAGTGTGTGTGTAATCAAAATCATTTAAATAAACAATATGGTTTTGATCAATTTCACAATCGCAATTGATATTGTAGGCTACCGTCAACTAATCAGTTACGATTATTACTGTTGCATATTGATGATTATCGCATCAGCAATGAAGGGGTTAAAAACTGAAAACTCGCTCTTGAGATGGCAGCACTGCGGAGTGTTCCTCGACAGCTTTTTTGTTTCTAATGTTAATATATTAAGCGTAAAAAATGTTAAAATGTATGCGTCTATAGATAAAAAAGAGATTTAGTGGAAAATTATTGGCTTTGCCATATTTTCTTTACAGAGCTTTCATTAGTTTTCTTATATTTGTTTATACGTTTGGAAAATAAGTGTATTGCTTTCTTTTTTTTTGCAATCAACAGCTTTGCAAAAAGCAGTATTCATTATTTGTAAAAGAAGTACCTAACTGTCAAACTCATGGAACACTCGACAGTAGTGATATCTGGAGTGAGCAAGGGGCAGTGGTGCTAGTGGATTTATCCCCATTGCTAAATGATGGTAGACAGGCCAAAATAGTGTGCTGTTGAGTAGGTGTGAGTTACCTTGATTCTTGTCAATGCTGGTGGCGCGCGAGAAGCGCGGGCGCCGCGGCGTGGCGTCCGAGTCCCCGGCCGCTGCACACCACACGTCACAGTCACACGTCACACACGTCACACACGACGCACGGCCGCCTAACTACTCTATACCGACACAACCACACCCGCACCACGCGCCGCACCATCACCGCACCACACCTTGTTCGCTAATACCTACTATCGGCTTCGTTCGCCATACTTATTCAATATTTACTTATTTTTTGTTTAAATGAAAAGGTAACTTAAAAAACAATTATGTAATAGTATTTATTTTCAAATAAGGAAGTGGTACAATTTTAATGTGGTGAAGTTGCTTCAGTATAGAATATTTTAGGTTAAGCATTTAATGGCAGATAGTAGTGATTACTAATGATTTGTTACGAAATGTTCGATGTTAAATGACTGGTTCACAGTCCGGCGTTTCGGGTATAAAGTATCTCCCGACTCCAGTAGATGTTTTGATAAAATTAAGTATTATAGAAATAATCATCTTTCTCCATGTCCCATGGCTTTTTTTGTAGCTTAGGATCTATCCTGCCGAGTGCATGTTTAAGAAATACACTCCTTTGAAATAGTTTAGGCGGACAGCCCATATGCGGGCTGTGGGACTTGTGACGCTATCGGGCTGCAACCCATATATGGGATGTGGTCTGTGAACCAGTTAAATAAATACTCTGCCACGACCGTGAATCGAGGTGGTTTGAAGATAAATATAAAATATCACTGACATAAACATACATAATAAATATTTTCTTGTACAATCCAAAATTAAATACTTGAGAAATGAGTCTAAACACTGAGTCTGAAAGAAATGATTTCAAATTCGATGTAATGAGGATGTTGAATATACAAGGTGGAGATTTAATCGCCTGCACCCGTCAAGGGGGTGATTCTACCCGTCTTACTAAGCAACTTTCACTATGAAACTCATATCCGACTCGGGGAAAAAGTTAAATTCCTATACAACAGTAAACAGACTGTTTCAATGCTTATATGAAAATACTAGCTTTTACCCGCGGCTTCGCTCGCGTGCATGTCGGAAAATATTCCATGCGAACGTACTACCGGGATTAAAAGTACCCTATGTTTTTATCCTGGTATAAACTATCTGTGCGCCAAATCCATTCCAGCCATCATTAAAAAAAAACACGTTTCTTGTAAGAGGACCCTTTAATTTTTTTACTTTTTTTATATTTATTATTTGTTGTTATAGCGGCACTTGAAATATACAATCTGTAAAAAAATCAACTGTCTACATAATACGGTTCATGAGATACAGCCCGCTGACAGACGGACGGACGGACAGCAGAATAGTAACAGGGTTTGTAGGGTTAAGATTCTTCCATAAAAACTTAAAACCCCTTTCCGGGGTTTTGAAAAACTTTATTTATTTAAGAATATATTCGCCCCAAAATCCCCCCCTCTCCTCCACTTTTCACCCCCTTAAAGGCCGAATTTCCAAAAACCCCTTCTTAGTGATCCCCTGCATTATAAAAGGAAGCCCAGTGCAAAATTTCACGTTCCTAGTCCCAGTAGTTTCGGCTGTTCGTTGATATGTCAGTCAGTCAGTCAGTCAGTTTCTCCTTTTATATTTAATATAGATTTCTTTTATTACGAATCAGGTATGAGTTTCATAGCGAAAGTTGTTTAGTATCACACGTAAATCACCTCCTTGACGGATGCAGGTGACTAAATCGTCACCCTGTGTATTTAAATAAAAGTTAACATGCTTCAGTCAGTCTAATCCTGCCTATAGTAGACCTGTCTAACTGTCTGTTGTTAAGAAACCGCACACCATCACTAAGTGCGTTCATGCTTCTAAATTGAACTGAAACTCCTGCACTAACTACTATTTCATGCTCTTTTAAAACAATATCGTACTTATAAAAGAAAATGGCACTTCGTGATACCTATATTTGTGTGAATAGAAGGCGGCAAATCAATCGATAAATAGCCAATTTCTCAAAACAAAACTGTTCTGTAAGTTTCATGCGATCGAGAACATAAACGCAAGGCTCGTCGACCACTATGCTTTCCGCTGGCAAAAACTTATTAAAGCGCCAGAAACTCCTAGAGCAAGCTTTGAATCATTTAACATTAGCTTGCCAGAAATGCGCAAAGTGAAACCGTCGAGCGCTGCCGTCAATGAGTAGAGCTGGTCCGGCGGGCGCGGTCGACTGTGACATAGAACGACAAGGCGGTGTTACCGGCGAGCTCGTGGTCCACGAACACGTCGTCGTCGGCGCCGTTGAGCGCGGCGTCGTCGCGCAGCAGCAGCGCGGCGGCGGGGCGCTGCGACAGCGTGAAGAAGTCGCCCGAGCCCGCGCCCATCGCCTCCAGCGCGCCCGCGCTCTCGAAGTACTCGTCTAACACTAACTTCGCAGTCTGCAATTCACCAAAGTACGAGCTGTAGCACACGTTTAATGCGATAACCACCGGTTCTACGAATCTTGGTTAAAAAAGTACTCACCTTTACAAGATCCAAATTTTGGCCCGTGATCTTAATGGAATGTTGCCCGAAAGTCACAGTGTACTTATACTCCCCCAGTGCGGCGTCATTCGTCGAGAAGCTATGAAGTAGAGCCCGGGCATTGTGTGGGGATTTCTAAAATAAAATAAAATAATTATTACAAACTGTAGGCTAACCACGTAAGGCAAAGCAAGGTAACGGACTGTATGATTTGTCTGTTGGAACAAGTAGAATTATACATTTTGAATGGCAATAAATATTATACTCGTCACAAACTATACATAGCTGGATCAATAAACCAACTATATCTCGCAAAAATAAATAGAAGAGAAAAAAATACGACATAGAAGATCGTAACTTGTCATGTAATGCGTAGTTGTTATCGTAAGGACCAAGATTATGTCTGGGCTGTAAAAGAGATTGTGACCTCGTGAGCTGAGGTATACAAAATGGTTTTATAAAAGTATTTAAATACAAATACTTTTTGTTTCCACATCAAATGCAAATACATGGTTTCTTGGTTTTGTATTTAAATGCTAAATAGGTATTTTTAAAATACTCTTTTAAAATAAAATGCTTTTATAAAGAAAAATTATCGTCTCTTCTTTATTGATAAGTATCAATATTGTTTATAAATATCATGACACCTCATAGACAAATTGAAAAGAGTACTTTTATAGGTATAAGTATTATACCATATTATATAGCCAAACGTCCTTTCTTTGTTTATTGTTCGTTGAATCGTTGAGCTCCTTAAGCTCTGAGTTGAGCTGCTAAACTACTGACAAATGCGTGCACTGACTGGACGGGTCCACTCAATCTGTGTGGTTTTTCATCAAAAGACCATTTCAGACACTGTCTGTACTCTTGTGACCTCTGAGTTTGTTTCAGCCTTTCTTCTCTGAGTAGTCAGATAGGAAACGCCGACCTCATCTAGTTTCAAAAAATATGATTGACATGTAAAAGTGTTTGTAAAAAGTAAAAACTTACAGAAATAAAATCAATTATCATTTATAATCCTGTAAACCAGACTAACAACAATTTGATCAAGTAAATTATCAGTCATCTTCCTTCTATGAGCTCTCATGATCATGCTACTAAATAAAAATGCTCTACTGGTGCCGAACTTGGCACGCACGTATGGTCCACAGACCACAAAAAAAGCTCGTAATATACATAGCTTTACCTTGGGGACAACTTTCGTTCAATTCATATAATAATTTGTAACATTCGTTCGATAACATTGAGAAATGTAAAAAAAAATGTATTTTGCATCTCGTAAATAGAAAATGCGTTCAAAAAAGTATTTAAAATAAAATACTAAATATTTTTCGAAAAAGTTTTTAGATGCAAAATAGAAGGTATTTTGCGTTTTAAATGGAACTATTTCAAATATGTATGTCACATCTCTGCTTGGAGTTTATTTCGATCTTTCTTCTCAAAGTAGTCTGATAGGAAATACCGATCCAGTTTTTAAACATAATTAATTAATTTTTGACGTTTTTTTTAACTAGTTTAGATAATAAAAATATCTTTGATCATTGACCTCTTGTGCGCGCGGCGCGTCGTCGGAGCCGGCGGAGTCGAGCGAGGCGCGCGAGCCGGCCAGCGGCGCCTCCAGCGCGCCCTCCAGGCGCACGGGCGACGCGTTGCGCCGGATGGTGTCGCCGATCAGGTGCTTGGCATGGCTGCCGACAAATAACACATGAATTCAGAATCGGACAAGTATGGAGGATAATGAACTTTCCACCCTATTCCTCCTACCTCTATAATCGGAAGAATTATCTCTTGGGTAAATATGTATAAACAAAAAATGTGTAAATATAGCTCACTTTACATTCTCCTCGTTCGGCCCAGTGATCTGGACGAGACGCTCCTTTGCACCGGGACTCACTGAAATCATTAACATCCCTGTGACTGACAAGCTCACACAAGTAGACATTGGCGCCGATTCCCTTGTTTACAAACTAACCTAAATTTAAGTTCATTGCATCTTTTTCTTTCTATTTCATTAAGAAAAGGACAGAAGATAAATTATAATTTAGTCCTGTCAAATTAATCACCGCTTGACGTAAGTTGACGTAATTTTAGTAGGCAAGTTTTTAATCACGTCTAAACTTGTATGGAGTAATGACAGGCGCTGATTAATTTGACAGGACTAAACTATAATTTATCTTCTGTCCTTTTCTTAATGAAATAGAAAGAAAAAGATGCAATGAACTTAAATTTAGGTTAGTTTGTAAACAAGGGAATCAGCGCCATTATTAGTCGTTATTAGTATGGAGTTGATAAGCTCACAGCTAGTTGCGATTAATAGGCGGTGAAATATGACTATTTTGAAAATTAATAACTCATGTAAACCATTCCCAAACAATTATTAATGTTGTTACATTAGTAAGAGATAAAAGTTTCTAAGGGTAAATATGTAACCTAATGTTTAATTTATTTTCAGACTGATAACAGTACGATTGTTAAGGTGATTTATGTGTTAAAATAATGGATAGTAAAGATCTTTGGTAGAGAAAACAGAGGAGATGGGAAGAGCCCGCCACACCATGCGTAAGCGCCTCACAGCACAGCCCGCACCGTGCGTTCATACCTCGCTGAAACGATATAATCGTGTCACTTAGCTCCTCGATCATGTGCACCCTTCTGCCCTTGATACCCATCACTGTAACACCACAATACAACTTCAGATACGCCGCCAGGGGGCTCTCCTGTAGCGACCACCTACATTCTTTGTTTTCAACTTTATAATAACCCAATCAAATAATACATTTAGTAATTAATTGGATGCTGAGACACGTTGAGAGCAAGATCTAAGGGCACTTTAGAAATTGAAATAAAGCATTTGAATAATTTTTATATAGGTAAGTATACAATACGTAATATACAGTTTTGCTTCCTTCTTATCTACATGCACTATCGAAGTACATTTATAATAGAACTGGTCTAAGTAATACTAAGAACAGATAAGCGTAATATCGACCTCAGTCATGCATCGTTTGTCCTCGATTTATCGACAAAAAAATCGCTAAATATTCAACATGCAAGTCCCCGTTTAGTTTCATAATGTAATAGGAATGTATGTCACCTTTCCCGGAGTCTGCATTCCTGATGACAACTTCGTCTTTGGAGTAATTCTTGCCAGGGATCTTGGTGGGCTTGGGGAACTTGCCCGACGGCTTGATGATCTCGCCGGGCCCGAGCAGCGAGGGCGGCTCGGCGGGCGCAGCCAGCGTCGGGGACACCGAGCCGCCCGAGCCCGACCCCTCCATCGTCGGCACCAGCAGTGGCTGCGCCGCAACAAGTACACACTTACAATACACTACCAGCCACTCCATTTCGGATGTGTATTATTACTTAACTAGGTCAGCTGTACGTTTATCGGAAGTTGGTTTTAGTATTGCACATATTACTAATTGTTAAAAGTCACGCCTTGGATTATGAATAAATATAACATAAAACGTTACCTCGGCATGGGTGCCGCGGTGTCTATAATATTGACTCATGTAGTCGGACCCCTGCCAGAGTTTGGCGCGCAGCTCAATCAGCTCGAGAAGATGAAGTCTAGTTTTTTTATCCAATCGTTCGTCTTGTGAACCATTGCGGAACACAACAAAATATCTGAAATATAAAAAAGGTTTCAAACAGTTCTTCATAAAACAGTCAGCTACACAACTAAAGATGGTAAAAGAACGACACTTAAGTAACAAGTAAGAAGCAAATCTTTAATTTGCACAAACCTATCAAGAAAGTCCTTGTAAAGAGCTTCGAGCTGAGCGCCGTAAAGCTTCAGATTAGAGTACATGGTGGCCACATTACTTTGAAGCGCACGGTCATAGTTACCCTGCATCATTTGGTACGCCACCGCTTCTGTCAACACTATGAGGTCATCGACTGCAACAAAGAACAAATTATATGATAACAACAAATTATATTTTTAATGTTGCGGCAACCGTACGATTAGGACTCGATGGGCGGAAAAGTTATGCGTTTGGCTCTCCGCGCCATTATTAGTCACTAGTTTTAGTGTACTGCCTCGTTGGTGTAGTGGTCGCAGGCGTGAGGTCCTGGGTTCAATTCCCGGGTCGGGCAAGTGTTATTTGGTTTTTCTATCTGAAATTTCTCAGTAGCAGCCCAGAGTCTGGATTTGTGCCCGGTTGATGGCAATATGCTCATCCCCTATTTCATGGGACTTGAAACATAACCGGTGACATATGGTTGTACAGTATTCCCAAAATAATAATGCGCATGCAGATCTTCGCTAAATGTCGTATTCCCGGAAACTTAATTATTAAAAATAATAATTCTACTAAATTATGCATGAAGAAAATGCACTTAACCACTCTATACCCATATCGTCTTCCAACGCTCGGGGAATACGACCGTTGCCGAACAGTGACGAAGATTTCTATGCGCATTATCACTTTGGGAGACCTGTACTATAGGTACACCTCTGCCTAACACCCTTCGGGGAATACAGACGTGATGTTGTTAGTTTTAGTGTGTTCAGATTTAAAATGTATTTAAAAATTAATTTGAGTAAAAGTTTGCTTTCAGGTTTTGTACTTTATGGCATGATCGCTGGTGTCCGAAATTGCAGTAAAAAAATTCGGCTATGCGTACCTAAACCCAATTTCTGCTAGTTGCTAATATTCTTCGAAAACACAACATTACTTCGCTTCCCGTAGGTATAGATTATCATTTTACCTCATCTTCGAACAGTATAAAGCCCCGTATTCATTGGGATATAATGTTGCGCGACATTCCCGCACCACAATGACTTATCTTGGTGCAGGAAACATCTTGCTGGTAACATTGTATCCTATTTTTCTTTACGGCAATATTGTGCCGAAGAATTCTGCCCAATAAAAAAAAATAAAAATGCACGTATTTTTTATTCCGTATTCATGATAAACATACTGCTTTGTTTTCAGTGAATACGCGGCTAAAAAATTAGTGCATAGGTATAAGTTGTGACAGTTGCATCGGTGTATATGTTGGCCAGACAGGCTGAATGAATACGTTATTTATAACTAGACAATGTAATAAAATTATTAGGTTTGGGAATTCTTGTTTCTAATAGAACCCTTGGCGGATGCAACTCGAACTTGACTGGAGTTTAACTGCGGGTTTGTCATTAAAGTTTCTAGGCTTACAACTAACCAAAATTTATACCATATTAAAAACCCCGCATTGTTTTTGTGAACTACGCTACAGATTTTCATGCGTTTTTCACCATGATTTAGAAAATTTATTCCGGAAAGTTTACGCACATAACACATTCAAATTAAAGCTACTTATAATAAAGAAATCTCGATGTTTTGTCAAATCATCATAAGCGAGGCAGGTCGCTAGATAAATAATGCAATGGCTTACATAAATTGCCGCTAAGAATATATTTTTTACTATTACTTACTTTGCCAAAAGGATCATGACGATGACGATGCTGATAATACTTACATTTCATATCTGTTGCATGTAATCCAAATGTTCATAATTAACAAAAGAACAAGAACAAATCTCTCAAGAGAATGCATTCAGAATGCTGGCAACGTCGCAATTCAAGCAATATTTCATAATTCAATTCAATAATAATTTATGCATATTTTTTATTTTTAACCACAACAGGGAAACTCTTGGCTTTCATCTCACGTGGTGGTAAGTGATGATTAGGCCGAAGGTGAAAGTGTTCTTTACCCGGAATCGTCAACCACAGAGGAACTGGCTATCTTACCTCTAACTGCCGAAATACAACAATGCTGTTAACGCTGTTGTTATGACGCCAGACTTAGATAAAATGGTGGTAGCTAGCCAAGCTGACTTTGAACAAGCCCTACCAATAACCAAACTATGCACAAAATTTTGCCCCCACTGGGAATCGAACCCAAGGCCTCTGGGTCTGAGACAGGTGGTCTCAGAGGCAGTTAAAATATTGATTAATTAATCCAAATTTAAATATTTTGACAACTATTCGCGGCATTGTCAACAGTCCTAATGCCATTCTATCAGGGGAGTTTTTGGAATGTATGTCATTCATTAGTTTGACTAACAAGTGTGCAACATGTCATTCAGTCGACAGGGTGTTGGATCGACAGGTCAAACTACCTGTGAAACTTGAATGGTTGTTAGTGTGTCAGGCAATGTAAGCCCCATTTACACAGTGTAAGTTCATTGCCTGTGGCATACTATAAAGTTGAAGCAACAATGGAGACAGTGCCCGACTGTCTAAATACAATTGATGCACAATACGGGCAAGTTTGTTGCCATTCAACACCGGTATAGGTGTAAACAGTACATACAATAAAATCGTACAAGCAATTAAATGACATTCAATTCTGGCATGAA
The DNA here is from genome assembly GCA_905333075.3 of Atethmia centrago. Classification (NCBI taxonomy): domain Eukaryota; kingdom Metazoa; phylum Arthropoda; class Insecta; order Lepidoptera; family Noctuidae; genus Atethmia; species Atethmia centrago. The sequence goes on from HG995375.1 coordinate 9,772,196, forward strand.
AATGTTCTATGATTTCAAACATGAGCAAATGAAACAAGTTTAAAAAACGAAGCTGAAAAATCTGAACGTCTTGTTCAATAAAATACTTAGCAGCACAAATACAGGCAATACTTGAATCAATTGTACCAGGACATGCTACTCTGTGTTTAGACAAGGCAAAACTTGCATGCAATAATTGCCTTGGTATAAACACGCAATATTTTTGAATGGCAAAACTTGCATTCAAATATTGTGTGATTGTGTATGTGAAGTGGATGTACTCGCAATGAAACGGCCAGTTTTCTAAATAGTGAATTTCTATAATTACACCACAAACTACAATTATTAGATAGTGTAATTTTTCACCAATAATCAATTGGGCAGGCAGGAGCACGTTATCGTCTTGTCATGGCTGGACCCCAGAAGGAAGTGAACGAGACATTCAAAACGGAGATGGCTACTGAGAGAGTGCACGCCAGTGATGTCCGTAGTATTTTTATTTAGTAAGTAATATTTAGTGTTGGGATTCCAACAAATATTGTATGCTATTTTATGGAAATTGGCAAATGGCAATAATTGAATGTGCTTTGCCGAGAAACTTGCACCATGTAAATGGGGGCTTAAGAAATATGACTTCTAGGATATAAATGCTAAGATATTATGCATAATAAACAACTTGGTCTTGAAATAAATAGAGTTAGGTTATAGTTAGGTTTTACAAGACACACCACTTAACAATGCAGGCAAAACCCAAACAAAATTAAATTGTTTAGGTAGCGAATAAGAGAATATGGACTACAACATCCAACATTCCTGTGTAAATTCAAAATAATCAAACATTTGCCAAACAATTTTCTTGAATACAAAGTCATGATAACAATACTGGAAGTGACGACTTAAGTACATAAAATGTTTGTGTTCCAATTAAAAATTGTAACTAAATAAGTTTGCAAACGAAATGGAAAGTTCACCAATCTCAAAGGATTCTTACCAGAGTTTATTTTGACATCCAACACAGAGTTGCGGTTGTGTGCGGAACTGGTCGTCGATTTCAAGGGTCTGGGCACCTCCAGTTTTTTAACCGTGCGGGTCATTTTCGTTAGGGTCGACATGGTGCTACAAACAAACAAAACTTACATTAGGAATATTTTATTATTGTATCTATGTGTTGTTGCTTGTTTACCGAAACAGAACAATAACGAACAATGATTGTCACATTTTTGTTGGAGGGTATGAGTAACCTTGTCATAATTATTCACAATGAAACTACCAAATACGGGGAAAATTATCGGAAAACTCACTCATCCATGGCGACAGCGCCTCGATGCACACTAGAACCACTATTATAGCAAATCGTGTGAAAAGTGAAAGTGATGACAATGAATGATCCTAGCGAATAAATTCGGAACAAATCCAATACGTGTTCATTACTCGTAATATTGGTTTTTCGTGTAATAAAAACGGATTAGCTGGAAAAATTTTGACTTTAAAGAAGATTAAATATTTTGCTCGATGAAAAACATTTAGACAAAACAATTGAAAGCCATGGAACACTATGAAATAAGAAATAAACAAGAAAACTCACCTGGCTACGCCATTAATTCGCAATAAAAATAAATTCAGTCTAGTGGTGTGTCGCTATGACAAAAATCGTATTTTACAAATATATTTTACAAAGATAGAACTTTCGTCCACACAAAAATTGTATAATTTATGTAATAATCATTTACCGAATTAAACTATAGCAGATGAAAAATTTATGAAGAACCGCTAATTTCCAATAAATAATCGCAACAGTGCCAGACAGCACTAAAAATGTAAAAAAAAAAATCTACCAATTAGGAAGTAAATTATAGCAACTTCAACCGAAAATAGGCTGACTGTATTAAAATTATTTTTAAATAAGTATAGCAACGCTTTTTAGTGTAGGAATATGACGGGCCGCCATTGACGGCAAAAAAAAAATCAGCTCACCAGGTGTCACTTGATTAGTCCGGGCCAACGTTTTCTGTTTTTCCCAACTGCGCGACAACAAAGATAGGATAATACTTTTGACGCTTATCTGTATCTTTGTATATGGGTTTCTATAAACCCTCACAATACAGTGTGTCTTTATAATGTGAAACTTTTAATGTACAACTTTGTAATGTGTACTTGAAATAAGAGAATCTATGCTATTAATTTTCGCGACGAGAAAATATTTTCAAAAATCTTTTTTTTTTAACAATTCATACAAAATCTTATGATTGAGTTATAAACATTGGGTATATAATACGATGAAGAATAACTTAAAATAATAAAAGAGATACTTGCGTACCGCTTTTATTACTTTAAGTTATTCTTTATCGGGGCGTCTTATTGAGAAATTTTACGATTGTTCTAAAAATGTATGAAAAAATAACAGATTTTTGCTAAAAAAACATGTTTATTTTCATTTTTTTCCACAATTTTCTTTTTACGCCTAATTAATTTCTTTCCACAATTTTCATTTTACGCCTAATTACTTCACAACTGATCGGTTGATATATTTTCATTCATAAGTTGTTATTACATCGTTTTAGATAATAATTGCAAAAAATCGCATCACAAAAACCCAAACCTTCAAGCCCCAACGACACCGATTCTGTGTCCTCGGGCGCGCGGTTTGTAAGTCTATTTTCACATATAAATCACAATAACACACAAAAATCACATTAAAACTGAACAATTATACAGCAAAAACTCGCGATATAAAAAAAAATTAAAAAGGTCATTTTTTATTTTTTTTTTATTCTTTTTTTTTATATTTTCATCGTATATTTTTGGTTGGCAGTCATTTAGTTCCTTCAGGCCATCGAGTGAAATCGCCCACAGACGATATGAGCACTTATTGTACGTTATAATAGAGTTGCAAACCGCGCGCCAGAGGTGGCTCACATGCGCGCCGGTGGGGTTTGACAGTTTGGGCTAAGTGGCATATCCGCGCGCCGTTGGGGGTTGAGCGGAAAGTTACACCATTTTGTTCACACTGCTGGGGTCACTGAAAAGAACATTTTTCTTTTTAAATCCATATAAAACATTATGCTACGACCCTTAGGAGCCGAGCAAAAATAAAAAAAGTCAGAAAGAACGCTAGTACTAAGTACTAAGCGAAAACAAAGTAATAGTGTGGGTTTGACGTGGTGGGTCGGGGGAACAAGAAATTTCATGCAGACGATGTTGCGGACAGAAGCTAGTCGGGCATAAAGTTAGAAAATAAATAATTTTGCCATCCTTTTATTGTCATCATTGATCATCTTGAGCATTGTTCACCACGCATGCTCAAGGTGGATTGGCGATTTCGTACTTAAATTAATTATAAATCCAAGTTTCCTCACGCTGTTTTTCTTCATCGATGTCAGTGATGAACTTTATCCGGGTACTTGCCCGGATAAAATTTAATATTTTTTGTAATAATTCCCTGATACCGGACAGTTACTATTTAAAAAAAAATCATGTCTTGTTTTTTAACATTATTTCCTATGTCATAACATTTATTAAAAGGTAATGCTTCATCATCTGCCCAGCCTTTTTCCAACAATGTTGGGGTCAGCTTTCAGTCTAACCCGATGCAGCTCAATACCAGTATTTTACATGGAGTGACTGCCTATCTGACCTTACGATCCAGTTACTGGGTTATACGATAACTCTTGGTAAGACGAAGGTTGTCGGACTTCTGACGACCCGGAACTACTGTCAAAGATCCATAAATGACAGCCGGGACCAACGGCTTACCCATCTACGGACCCACCATGGCAAGCGTAGCTTGATCAGATCGATTGTCCCGTGCGGCTATTATTATTTAGCCACAAGCCCCTCCTTAAAAGGTAATGCGTTTTAGTAAATTCATAAACAACTATTTACACCAGGCTAACTAACTATACACGGTGTTTTTTTTTATATCCCATAACTCTAGGGTATGAATGAGACCATATCAAAGAATCTAATGGCATAATATGAATTATTTATCGTTTATCTTTCTTTTTTGTTTTTCTTACAAAACAATTCGACAAAGTCACGATTACTAATAATAATGTATGAATAATAATAAATAAATTTATTTTATTTTATTTATTTATTTTAATAATGTAAAACACTCTTACGTGAAATATGACAACGTTGCGTTTTCTTACCTTTAAATATGAATGATTGCTTTGAATGAAAATTAATTGCTCGTATTTATCAATGAAACTTAGATGCCGACACACATCAAGAGTCTAGTGTTAGTATTATTATATCTTTAAAACTAAGTAATTTTTGACCACATATTCTAGGACTATTGTATTATTTTATAACCTTAGAGTTATGGGATATAAAAAAAAAAACAAGTCATATATACGAGATATCTGATATACCTATACAATTTTTTTTATACGTCGTACATAATATTTAAAACTGTATCGAATGTAAAAATATATGTGAACGAATGATTGATTAAGGGAAATAATAATTTATAAACTTTAACTTTTCCGCGAATAAAAGAACTAACAGTCAGAACTGCCAAGTGTCAATGTAAGCCCGATCTAACATGGCGCTACCTTAATGGCAAAAAAACCTGCATTGCGATTTATGGGGCTGCTACTGCTACTATAAACCGTATGGAAAATCTCAATAATACTGTTCGAGCCTAAGATCGGAAGAAAAAAACCTAAACTAGGCTTGCCCTGGCCGATCCGTGCTATGTCGTTGCCTCAAAAAGTACCGTCTTGGCTGTTATTCGTAGTTTTTTGACAGTAATTTCGGGCAGTCAAAAGCCTGAAAGTCTGACTATCAATCTTTTTCGTTTTACCCAGTTATTAGATTGTGGAGGTCCATTAGGTCTTCTCTCCGCATGGAGATAAAATTGTATAATTAGCATTTTTCCATGAACGCTGAAAACCAGCATACAGATGCTGGTTTTCAGCTGAAAATGCTAATTATACAATTTTCTACAAATTAATACATGAACTGGAGTGCTACAAAGATCTATTAGCGCCTGAATGAAATTGACAGGTTGTTGGTAAACAGTTGTGAAATTGTCACAGAAATTGTATTGACAAAACAAGATGGCGGCGTTAATTCCGATTTTGGCAATGCGCCAAAATAAGAATGTATGTCAAGGATTAGCTAAAAAATAAATAAAAGAATGACCGTAGACTGTAGATGCCAGGGAAAATTAGTAGTTTTTCACACAAAGGTTTGGCAACACTTTTGCTTTCAATTATTTTTCTAGTGTCATTGTGTCACTGTCAAATTGTCAATTTTATTATTAGTGTCTGTCAATTGTTAGTAGAGTATGTAGTCGTGTTTTTGTTTCAAGAAATAAAACGATGTCGTAAAATGTTTAAATGCACGAATGTGTTTATACAAAGAGTATCGAATCTTGACTTACGTTTAAAGTGATGGTGTGGTTTTGAAATGCCATGATAATTTGGTTCTGAACTTATAAAAAATAGGTAAGCAGAAAAAAATCCAATTTTCATTAGTCGGCTACCCAAAATAAAGTTGTTATTAATGCAGTAAATCTGCCTTTTACCTAAATGTATAAACAAAATGTGTATAAACATCTGAAAATGTCCATCTGCAGTCGAATTGTCGATATTTACTAAAGTTGTTTATTTGAGAATGTATCATTTAATTTTGAATTACGTTATGTGGCTAGATTTTATAAAATAGAAGCATGTACTTGACTCTTGAGTCAAGTATATACATGCTTCTATTTTATTACTTATCACTTGACTGTGTGGAATATATTTACTTTCATTTTTTATTTGGTTTTTAATTTCATTTCTAATGAATTTACAAGAAGACATTTAAATAAACGTGCATTTATGCCTATACATTCCCATAAAAATACAGAATCAAGTTGGCAACAGCCTCATCTTTTTAGTTGTTATATTATACCTATCCCTTTTTACAATGTCTTATTAAAATAAGCCAACTATAATATCCTGTGGTCAGAGGGTCAAATGCTGAACTCTGACTAAAGGATATTATATATTCCCTCCTCTGCTACGAAGAAAGGAAAATAACAAGTACAATCTATAATTGACTTATAATTTTTAGGTTTTATTTAGGACACAAAATCTGTTGCATATTTTTATTAGTGTATATGACAATTTATTTAAACCAGGGATAGATTTTTACTCTTTATAAAAGTATTTGTGGTACCTTTATTATTATGCACTGTTTGTTTATGGTTTGCAGTGATCAACATGCCCACGCACTACTTAGTTGTAGCCCTTGTGCGGCTGGTGATGCCTATTAGTCTCCTGCTATGTAAGTATAATATTATCTTATTATTTATGTAAAGAAATGAGATGTAACTTATATTAGGTGTAAAGTTAATTAAATCATGTTTATTTGGGACAAATTTATGTGGTTGCAATTTGCAAGTAAAGTTCCATTAGAGTAATAATGAATAGCCTTATTTGTTAATAAGGCTATTCATTATTACTCTAATGGATACAAAACTCTCTTGTCTGTTGACAAGAGAGAGTTTTGTATCCACCTAACATAACACCTTCATCAGACTCCGAAAAATAGTAGGTACTTTGTTGTAGGCTGATTTATAAGTCATAATAACTGGATTTTGTATGATAAGTTGACATTAGATGTAGAAAGCGGTTTCATTTTTAACTTACAGAAATCCAGAATAGTAGAACATTTTCTTTGTGACAAAATTATTGTCTACATACAGGGTTACTATTTGTTAATGGGAAATACGAAGAAATCTATCAAACATGAAGCAACATTCTTGTGATGGCAAATGTGACGCATCTCTCCGGAACCGGCCGGCCGGCGCGCGGCGCGCGGCGTGGCGGCACCGCGTGTATCGCCGCGCCTTTTTTATTCTCATCACTTCACTTCTGCATATTGCCGAAATAAATCTTACGTCACTGTTGCGCCCGATAAATAGTAGATTAGGACTTTTATAACTGCCACAGAAACAGCTCATAACAAAAATCGCGTTACGACTTACAGGGAAATGCCTGGGAATGTTTTTTGACCTAGAATCCAAGTCTGTATGTAATTTAGAATGCCAATTTCACCACTAGGTATGTATTCTTGTTTTGAAGCATGTACTCATTGAGATACGCATCGTCGCATTGCGGGAAGGAGTAACGTCCTCATATCCTCCCTCCCGCTGGTTGGGCGCGCCGGCTAGTTCTGGGTGCGTCCTCACGATTCGCACTATGACCCGTTGACCGACTTGTCGTGGCCTTGTCAATGGACCCTCTTATAGGTAGACGTGTCACAATATTTACATGAGATTTGCATCATGCAACGCCGAGAGTTGTAGTTAGACCTAAAATCTCGCTTCGGTGATTTGTCCTCGTTAAGGTTTGTTGAACTGCGTCCACTAAAAACGTTGGATATTAGGTATAAGAGGGTTCTTTATTATCATTATATCAGCCCGCATGTGCGGAGTGGTATCAGCTTTAAAAATAGGCCACCTCCGCCATCCTCACAAATCAGCTATTCCGCTTTCCAAACCGAGTGCTTTATCATCAAGTAGTAACAAGAGCAAGACTCAACTTTTAGTGTCAACTTACCACCGTACCTACTTAGCCACAGTTATCAGCACTCGAAGAAGTATAGGTGCAGTTGGAAGTTGGTCTGTTTTCTAAGTGCGATACTGATAATTTCCTGCTATACCCACCAGGTACGTTGTATGTAACAGGACCTTTAGATGCTTTGATAGTTAACACTAGTGTCTTCTGTTGTTTATGAAATATCAAGCCGATCTTGCGCCCGAAGTCCCGAACTCCCGATAGATTCAACCTATAGCTGAAACAATGTATTTTTTCTTGGGTTTCTTGTAGACTATTTTGGTTTAAATAGCTGAACATCCAAATACTGTAATTCCTATTTATGTACCACCTACATGCACAATGCAGCCTAAATTATCGGCATTGGATAATAATTTATTGAACGTGATTATGAAAAATAAAATACTATCTGTTTTGGGTACCTACTTGCTTTAATAAAATTTCTCCTTGGCTTGTATTTTTCATGTAAAACTTGTTCTATGCGAACCTATCATTTACTTTTAGCACATAAAAAAAACTCTCATGTGTCCATGAAAATGTGTAAAGGCAAATGCGTGCCATAGTCGTAAAGGACACAAGTCCTGACCCTGTTTCCCTCATGGCCTATAAATCCGCCAATGTAGAGCATTACCTGCTCGACCCTCTGTTTGCACCTCCGCCTATTATTTCATATTTGCACGCAACAAACACGCTTTTTCCTCGAAAAAAAGTGATTTTATCATTACGTTAAGTAAACGGAAAAATTAAGTAAACCACGTAAATTGTAAGAGAGTTAATGGTTTAGTGTAGTCGCGCGTTGCTCTCTTTAACACCCGCAGTTTACAGACACCGAAATGATAAAATTTAAGTTGATTGCAATTTCATTTGTATTGTAACCTTTTAAAGTCATTAGACTCATTAATCTTTTAAGAAATTTAGCTAAGGTATAAGTTATATTTATTTCTGTGAGTAGGTTTATATATAGGTACAAAGCCAAAGCTCCAAAATGTTACACGTCAGCAATATTTTATAAACAAGATGAGTTTGGTGTTTCCTATCCGAATACTCTCGAGAAGAAACGTCCAGGCGAGGCGTTGTCTTGGTCAGGTCACCTGAGGGCCATGTAGATTAGTGTCTGAAATGGTCTTTTGAGGAACTCAAATTTGTGTGGTTCTCCCACACAGATTTGAGTGGATTTGTTCATTTAGTGCACGCATTTAATATGTCAGTAACCGTGTCGCTCAACTCGGAAATTAAGGATCTCAACGAATCGATGAACAATACCAAAGGAAGGAAAGATTTGGGTAGGCCGCATAAAGTACTCAAACTGCCAGACAATCATGAAATCGTAACTAAAAAAAACTTCTTGAAATATAATATTTATTGGACAGGCAACACCTTCCGATCACTAACTACTCGTAGATGGGTTAACTTATTTTAATGTAATTTCAATTAACCTGATGAACTGGGTTATCCTTCCTTTGTTAACCAAATGTGTAGCCTATGCTTATCCCAATATTGCCAATTAGAATTATAGCTGAATTTGCCATTTGGTAGGTACAAATCTGGGCCAGACGTGAAACTATAATTTATTGTACCAGTGATACAGGCAGGAAGTGCACTGATAAAGTGGTACTTAAATAAAGAGTTAAAGTGCACGTTAACATAGCGAGCGAGTAATGTACAGTGTACATAATAGAGGATGTCGTGAGCCAGCAATGTTTGCACAGCTAATGGGCCACTCCCGCCTTCACAAAATGCCATTAATTAAACCTCTCTACCCTTTTGTAAATCAAATTGGTTCCCGGTACCTTTGCAAAGAATACAAGTCGTGATAACCTGCCGTTATCGTGCATGACACGGTTATCAACTGCCATAGTATGCTGTGAATAGACAATTCGTTCTTTCATCACTTGCTTCCCTAATTTCCGTTGTCGATAAACCATTTATTTTCTCATATACTATTAAAGTTACGAAGTGTAATAAAGTATTATTTAATAAGTCTAGTTCACCTCTAACCTGCTAAACACGCCAGACAGTTTATCGTTGACCTCTATCATGAAATGAATCATCATTGTCCTGTACTGTCGTAGTTTTAAATTGTTAATTCAATTCAAAACCAAATGCTGACAGCGACGGCAGACTGCAGACGGCAGCGATGTTGCCGCCCACCGCAATGACAGACTGCAGCGACACTATGTCTTTCTATAAAAACGCTTCCGACTGCAGAAGTGCAGATGCATGTATTGTAGTGCTTTCAGTGGCTGCGACTAACAGAACAGAGCGACAATACGTATTTTTTTTTTGTTGGACTTATGAGTTAACTGAAAAAAAGAACTGGCGCTGCCGTCATAGACGTGACGTCGAGATCGGAATTAAAGCCGCAGCGGCACAGTTGCTTGTGATTACTTCCAATCGCAACGCCGCGCACCGCAGCCATCTGTGGTCTGCCGTCGCCTTCGAAAGTGTACCTTTAAGGAAAAAAAATGAGAATTAGTTACGAAGTTTCCATAGACAATACAACAATATATAGGTACGGTGCTTATATTTACAGTACACGCCCTGATGGACAATAACGTTTCAGTACACGCGCTGGTCGCCTGCCCTGTCATATCCACTGATCTTTTTTAATTACACATGATACAAGCTCACCTCGTACAGCACTTAACCATATTAAAAACAAAATCTAATTCTACGAAACAACAGAACCTAACATTCACAGCATATTATTATGAATAATTGGGCGGTGGCTTCTTTTAATTAACAGAAACACTAATTAACAACTTACTATAAATCTGTCCTGGGGGGTAACCATCACCTCTTATAGCAGTATTATTTGAATATTACTTCAGCGCGAGAAAGAGATGGAGTTATAATCCTGTATAACTCCATCACTTTCCCACTGTAAAGTAATATTATAATAATACTGCTATAAGAGGTGATGGTTACCCCCCTGATACGTTTTAATAGCGTGAATGGAGACGTTATGAGTTTTTGGTATTTAGGTAACGTTAAACCCCTAGAACCTTGCTGAAATTCATCACACACACACACACACACCCACTCGTAGTCATAATTAACACATTAGTACATCATCATCACCTGCCTAGCATTTTCCCAACTATGTTGGGGTCTTCTTCCAGTCTTACCGGATACAGCTGAATACCAGTATTTTACATGGTGTGGTGTGTGCCTGTCTGACCTTCACAACCCAATTACTGGGTAACACGATACCCCTTGGTAAGACTGGTTGTCAGACTTTCGAGCTTCTGACGACCGTAACGACTGTCAAAGATCTACAAATGACAGCCGGGACCAACGGCTTAACGTGCTTTCCGAGGCACGGAGGGGTCTTGGTATGTAAAGATGGTCACCCATCCACGGACCAACCGCGGCAAGCCTGATCGATCGACCCGTGCGGCTGTTATTACTCATCCACAAGCCCCTCATATTAGTACATTAGTACATGCTTACCTAATTATAAATAGCAACAGTTATTTATGGATAAGGCACCTTGGCTTAAATAAAGGCTCCTTCAAACAGGCGCGACACGCAACGTGACACAAAGGCACCGCGTGTAGCGCTAGAAGCGGTGCCTTTGTGTCGCGCTTGTTTGTAAGAGTCTTAATTCTAACATTTCCTCCAATAATTTCCTGTCATAATTTTATTATCATCATAGAGGTTGCAAATGCAAATCGTTACATTGGTATGGTGTTGTGTTGGTGCCCGACCTTCGTTAGTTTGTAGACCGCGTGCAATGTTAACTGTTATATGGAAGGACCAGGTTGAGCACTGAATAATTTATCTACATCTGATCTTCATAAAAATATGGTCTTCTCATTTAATTATTATGATAGAATTTAATACTTTGTCCACTATAATTATACTAAGTAGATGTTTTTAGAACATTTAGCTATTATTTATAAATATTTAAATTGAAATAAACATGATTCTCATAAATTATGTAGGTACAGTCGCCAGCACATCAAATTACCACGATCTTCATAAAAATATGGTCTTCTCATTAAATTATTATGATAGAATTTAATACTTTGTCCACTATCATATACTAAGTAGATGTTTGTAGAACATTTAGCTATTATTTATAAACATTGAAATTGCAATATACATGATTCTCATAAATTATGTACAGTCGCCAGCACATCAAATTACCACAAGCTGTCTTTCTCCAAATTATTTTAAACCTTCAAATGTTCAAATTCGAATATCGAATGAGAACATATTTGACACTTTGTAGTAACTTGATGTCTGACTGTACTAAATAAGTAGATGATGTCATCTGGGGTTATCGTTTGCACGGCATTCATCACAACAATCAATGCAATATTTTTTTAAGTTCGATTCGCAGTCATATTTACAATGAGTTTAGCGCTTACGCATAGCAGGAAGGTAAAGACATAGTAACGGTCTTCTTTGTTTATTAACCAGTGTTAGTTAGTAGTCACGTAGTTGAGCAACGTATTCGGCGCCCGGCGTCGGTAGGTACCTAGAGCATGGCCATATCGGAACGTCTGATTCACAAGGTCACGCCACAGTTCAACTGGTTAACTGGCAAGTGCCAACCTACATTAACAGTGATCTCATCGACTTTTAACAAGTTTTTGGTATTTAATTACAAAATGCGAATATTAACCTTTTCAGTGGATTGGAACTGGAACCGGCTTTTGGTTCGATACTTCGATGCGTCGTGAATACAGAAAGTACAGTGTCATAAGAAAAAAAAACTAAGTACTCTTGATTGGATATGTCAACGTATGATTATGAACATCGTTAATAACACAGGCCTGCAAAATGAAGGTCATAACTTCCTCTCTGGAATTTGATAGCTGATTCTGGAGTATTTTGATGCGCTGATTACGAATATGTACTTAGTTTTTCTCCATCACCTCCTGATTTTTCAAAAAAGCTACAGATAGAAAATTGAGAAAAAAGACAAGTTTTCACTTAAAAAATTATATATTTAAAAAAGTACTTAATTTTTAACTTAAAAAACTATTAACACGTAATAACAACTTATTGCTGGGTTAAAATACACTTAAATTTTATTTGTGGAACCTGGTCCTTTTTTCCTGGAAGCTTCTGTTGTGCGATTTTCGCTTATATTTCCGGTTTGGATCATCACGCTTCAACAACCAACAATAGTCCGCCATCATGCTGACATTCCATCTTCCTTGATACCGGACTTCAAGCTCTTTTAAATCTTGGTGAAATCTTTCACCTTGTTCTTCGCTAACGGCTCCTAGATTTTCTGGGAAGTAATCAATGTGCGAATTCAGAAAATGAAGTTTAACGCTCATATTACAACCCATTACACCAAAATTCGTTATCATTTTGGCTACTATTTCTTTATAGTCCGAGCTTTTATTGTTCCCCAAAAAGTTTTTTACCACTTCCTTAAATGATTTCCACGCTTGTAACTCGACATCATTGAGTTTTTGATCAAATTTTTCCTCCGACATCAATTTTCTTATATCAGGGCCGACAAAAATTCCTTCTTTTAACTTAGCATCTGATAAAGATGGAAAAACTGAATGCAGATATTTGAAACCTTCCCCATCTTTATTTAAAGCCTTCACAAACTGTTTCATTATACCCAATTTGATGTGTAAAGGCGGCAGTAAAACTTTTTCTCTGGGAACCAAACTCTGTTTAAGCACGTTTTTGATTCCTGGGGTTAGTTCAGTTCTTGGAGGCCATTCCTTTTTGGTCCAATGATGTTGTTTATCCCGGCTATCCCATTCGCAAAGAAAGCACGGGTATTTTGTATAACCACCTTGTTGGCCGAGTAGCATGCTTATGATTTTCAAGTCTCCACACACCATCCAGCCGTGATGTTCGTAAGCTATAGTAGCTAAAAGCTTTTCCAAATTTTCATAACATTCCTTTAAATGGACAGAATGTGCAACAGGTAGTGAGGCATATGTATTCCCATTATGTAGATGGACTGCTTTTAAACTTCTTTTTGAGGAGTCAATAAACAATCTCCACTCCTTAGGATTGTATTCAATGTCGAACATTTTCATCAAGCCAGGAATATCTTTACAGTACACCAAATCATGATCTTCAGCGAAGAATGGAAGGAAATCTTTTTCTCTGTGACGGTACCATGAAAATGAAGTACCAGGTGCAAGCATATTTCTTTCTTTTAATCGTGATCCGAGGAGCTCAGCTGCATCTTTGGGGAGATTCAAATCTCTTGTCAAGTCGTTTAAATCTGACTGTGAAAAGAGCTGACACTCGTTAGAATCTACTTGAAATACAGGATCAGATTGGGATGCATTCTGTTCATTTGTATCATTAGCAGAATCTTCAATTTGTATAGCTGGATACGGGGGCTGCACCATTTCTGAATCTCCGAAAACTGCAGGCGTAACTGATGACACATTTGGATAGCTTATGTCACTTTTATTTTTAGAATTGTATCCAGTTATGTCACAACAACAAAAGTAGCAATCTTCAACATGGTTGTTAGGCTCTCTCCATAGCATGGGCGAAACGATTTTGAAGCTATTTTTCTGTCCTTTTGACCACTTGCGAAGTTCAAGTAAACAAGTCGAACAAACTTTTTGAGGTGTCCAAGTTTTGTCTTGGTTACTTATAGAATGTCCAAAATAACTTTTGTAAATATTTTTCACATAGTCTGTAATGTTGTTTCGTTGTTTTATCACCATGAATTTCCCGCAAATATAACAAAAACAATTCGAAGAGTTTAAACAACTTCGCGACGACATTTTAAAGTTTAGGTTGCAAGATGCGCACTTCGACTGTTAGTTTTCTAATTCAGAGTAGGTACTTATACAAAAAAAACCTTTTGTTTTCTTCATTATACCCTTTTTGAACAACATTAACAACAATTAGGCAATATCACCTAAACATCGTGTATTAATGAGCTCATTACTAAATGAAGCCAAAATGACCCGTTTTCGAAATGGTTAATGCGAATTACTTACACTTATTATGTAGTAATTAACAAATTACTGATTTGCATTCATTTCTATGTCGTCTTAAACTAATTAAATGCAATAAAAATTAAGCTGAAGTAATTAAGTGACGTTTTATAGATTTTAAAATGTATGCGCTCAGACATTTTTAGTTAAAATCTTAAATATTCAATATCAAAGAATCCTGACGTGATAGAATTTTTTTATTATTTTTCTCGTAATCAGCACATCAGAAACTATAGAAAACGTTAATCAGATATCAGAGAGGAAAACCATTGCAGACCTGTGTAATCTATCGAAAAATTGTAAACTGCAACAAACCATTTACAATTGAACGAATTATTTTTCGACAGTTTATAATCTGTAATCTGTATAGTTTATAGTTTGTAATCTATCCATGGCAAACCGACGTTGTGAACTGGTATTAAACTTGCATGCGACAAACGCACCTTGTGCCAATACTAAATAGCCAAGTACTGCGACCAACTTTTCTTCCAAGTTCCAAGCGCTCAACGGTCGCTGCCCCGGCACCGCTTGCTACACTCGCTCGGCTCGCGCGCGGTTCTTCACAGTTCTAATCTATATCTAATAACGTAACACAATCGGTCGGGGTGGCTTGGCTTCCACCAGGACCTACCAATCAGACACACAATTCACAATATGTAATATGTTCACAATTTTACGGGTGTCAAAATCGGGCAGATTATGAACCCTGACGATAAGTGCAGGTTCGTTTACAATTTAACGATTTGACATTCATAGATTATAAACTACCGAAAATGAATGCGTTATATTGTCACAGTTATTTTTCGATAGTTTATAATCTCGCTAGATCTATACTAATATTATAAAGAGGAATGATTTATTTGTTTGTTTGTACCGTTTGTAGCTCTGAAACTACTGGACCGATTTTAACCATCTTTTCACCAACAGAAAGCTAAATTATCAGGAAGAAATATCGGCCAAAATTTATTAAAAACAAAATAGATATCCCTACGAAAATTACACTAACGTAACACAAGGTATAAAAAATGTGCATATAAAAGTCACTATTTGCGTGCGCTGCGAAAACTATTAATGATACATAAAAATAATATACTACATGTTTATAGTACTCATCATTACCCACAAAAAAGTCCGCGGAGTATATCTGACTAATTTTGTTAAGTCACAATAATCGTTATTGTCCAAATTAGTCAATCAAAACACGGGTAAAATAGAAAGATGATGCGCGATGATCTCTAGAACTGCTAGTCGGATTTGAATGATTATTTTTGCATTTTATAGCCCAATTCTTTTAAAGGCTATTTAATAGCACGCTACGTCCCTTGGGAGCCGAGCAAAAAGAAATAAGTCAGAAAGAACGCTAAGCGAAAACGAAGTAATAGCGCGGGCGATGGGATGGGACGCGGGGGTCGGGGGCCGAAATTTTACGCGGACGAAGTGAGCTGAAGCTAGTAGATTATAAACTAACTGTGCTCATAATCGGTGACAGATACATAACCGCGCTGACCATGCACCACATGGCGCTTGCGCAATTTCATCCACAAAATTCTAAACTTGAAAATGTGACTGACATATTTAAGTCACCATCATCGGTTTCATAAATTAAGTAGTCAGTCACTCAAATTCTTGAAATTGATTCTAAAGTTGTCCAAAAATTATACAGGGTGATTAAAACCATTCTGCAGTTCCGCTGTAAATAGGATATTAACAATATTAGGTATAGGTACTATTGGCTTTTATACAAATGCGTACGGCATCGGCATTGTAAATATTTAAAATAATCCTATTATGATAATGACTACTAATGTACTTACATCATGCACATAATTGTATTTGCATCTGAAATCTGAATGTTCTTCGTGTTTATATTTCCAGTATTATTTTTAACTTGGCTTGTACCTATTTGTGTCAGCAAAACTGTACGTGCTGTTGCACAAACACAATATCGGAGCTTCAATTTGATGATTCAATGAAAATACATTTTGACAGATTTCAGTGAATTCATAGAACAATGATTTCATAGTCAGAGTGATACACGTTTTTCATTTATGAACTATTACCATTAATTTGTGTGTAGTAAAGTTACAGGTATAACGTTTATTTGTACCAACGTAAACGTAATAACTTCGTCATCACTGTTTGAGTTATTATTAGAGAACGCGTTTTTCTCCCATAGCGTCACTCACTAGTCGCGACATCGTTTCCTCCACACCATTGTTCCAAGGAAACAAATGAATTGTTTGTTTCATCATAATGTCTGTTATCAAAGTTAGAAATAAGCTTGATTTTTAAGTCATCGTTTCATTCCCTGTGGATAAGTGGTTAATAAAATATATATGCGTCAGAAACCAGTTTTATAGATGGTTTCACAAAAAATATAGGTAATTAACTTTTTCTACTTGAACAATTTAGAATTTTATTTATAGTCTATAAAATGTAGCGTTCTTACTAAAATATTTAGGTGGGTCCCCTTAATGATTTGCAGCAGGATATTAAAAAAAAAAACATTTACAAAAATGAATACTTATTATTTTTAATAAACCTCCGCTCATATTCTCACCGCCTTGGCATCGCTATCTCGGCTTTTAACACGGTATAATTAGGCACAAGTATTTTATAGCATTTGATGCCCACGTAAAACATAGAGTTCTCAAGGTTATCTGGCACTTTGTGGGCAATGAACTGCACGTCTGTTAGACGTAGATGTAGAGACTAATAATGCTCGGTTTCTGGAACGAAAATTAACACAAAAATTTGCTAAAACATATCATCAAGCGCGTGTCAACTACTCTGATTGGTTGACTGAATTATCAACTGCCAATCGCGTCACTTGACTTGCATTTCGACTAGGGCTTTCAAATACCGAATTATTTCAATACCGGTATCAATACCGGTAGTCCGGTATTGAACGCAAGTTCAATTAGGACAATAATAAAACCAATAAAATACGCCTTTTTATATTTTCAAATGTCTTTATTGTTCTTATTTATTGAAAATAATAATTTAAATACGTTATACATACATAGCTTTCTTAATTCTTATATAATAATTTGGTATTAGTTGATTATTTAGGTAGGACTAGGAATTAGGAACATAATGAAAACTTAAACTTAATCTACTCTTTTTGCAGGAAGGCATTTCACATAGACTTTGTTTGTACAATATCAAAAAAATATAAATTTATTATTATTACCTAAATTTCATCAATTCATCATGTCTCATGTAAAAATCAATATAGGTATTATTATTTATAGAAATGTAAGTAAGTAAAGTATACCTTAACTAGCTAGTAGCAATCATTTGGTAATCATTTTAGTAACATTCTTAATAATTAAGTTATAAAAAAAAACAAAAAATCTAAAACTAAACAAGTAACAAAATAAATCAAGAATCAACATAGGTATCATTATTTGTAGAAATGCAAGTAAGTTAAGTATAGCTTAACTAGCTAAGTAGCTAAAGTAAGTAGTGAGAGTAGAAAACAAGTGTGAAAATAAGATCACAAAATTTTCAGATCTAATGTTTGTAATACCGTAATCACGGTATTGGGGTGTCAATACCGGTATTGTAAACGGCCAAAATAAAATCCGTGATCACGGTATTACGGGATCCCGGAATACCGGTATTGAAAGCCCTAATTTCGACACGGCAATAATTTTTGTTACACAAACCGGGTGTATGTGTGACTTGTTAGAGCTCTACATGTCTGCCAATAAAAGAACTATGCTTTAAAGTTTAATCAATGCCTATCCCCTTCACTACTGGACATAAGCTTCTCCCAAGTTGCACCGTAGACAATACCCGGCTCTCCGCCTTCCACATCCAGACAGTCTAGTTTAATTAATGTCGTCAGTCTGTCTAGCCGAGGAGCGTTCCTCCTACGCTGCGTTTGCCGATTTGTGATTTCCACTCAATTGTTCGTCGGGTCAATCGACTTGCCTGCTCATGGACATAGGTTCTTCGACATGCCCAGACCCATTGCTAATTCAGCTTCATAGAATCCTAGCTCAGCAAGCTATGCGATGAATCTTGTTATTTTCGAAATAACGACACAGGTATCTAACGGACTTAATTTTCAAAGAAATTCTTACTCTCCGCTTCTAACCGTAGCGCGTGCGCGACCTTGAATTTATGGACGACCACTTATTTCGTGAAACCTTTTTAATAATTTTGCCAATAATTAGAGAGGCAAAATGAAAATAGCAATATTGTTATTAGGCGACTGTTATGCTACAAGCCGTCGTTGGGTCAATCGTTATCACGTTTTAAAAGTAAACATTTAGGCGTTATCGACGATACAAATAACGGATCCATGATAAGGTATATACGATTATATTATGTTGTATACAGAGTGTTTTTTTTTTAATAATAATGCAAAGAATGCTAAGAGCGATGTGTGGGGGCGATTTACGCTAACGGATATAATAAGAAATGAGGAAGTCTAAAAGTGGCATCCGTTGACTGAAAGTTGTGTGGAAATCGGTACGTGATGCGAAGGAATGAGGAAAATGTCGTGATGAAAGTCTTGAGTACTAATGTGGATGGTTGTACGAGTAGGGGAAGACCAAAGAAACGATGGATGTATACTGTGTGAAAGATGATATAGGTAGAAAGGGGGTGACTACCGAGATGACGATTAATAGAGAAATAGGTGTAGAAAAAAAAACATGTCGCGCCGGCCAAAAGTAAATTGGGATAGGGGTAAAAGAATATGATGATAGTGAATTTTCTTTCAAGCCAGTGAGATTCTGAAAGTTCCATAATTAGTAGAGTGAAACACTAATGGAATCATGTCCTTGTGTACCGTCCGAGCGTCTGTCACAGCCTGTGGATAGACGCTTGATCAAATTATGATTTTAGGGAACCGTTTTTTTTTTGTTTCGGTGGTATTGGATGCTGATACCCATCATGACTGTGAAGTTTCACCAATTAATTATGAAAGGCCCTGTATAAAGCATTTTTTTTTATAACAGCATCCTTGGCCCAAGTTCCAAACACTCGAAAGTCGTTTTTTGAGTGAAGAATCATCATCACTCAACTACTCCAACAACTATAATTTTGAACTTTAATAATGAACTGGGAGTCGCAAAGTCTACGATTGATGTAGGTACATACCTACTTGGGATAATCTTTCGCTTAGTATGTCAATGTCGATTAGATAAGTTATGCGCTGCAAACTGCATTATTTATCAACAATCATTTTGATAATCTAGTTCATAATTTAATATAAAAAAATATATTATTGGTTTTTTTTTTATACTTAATTTCATTTATTTATGTACATACTTCGTGCATGCAGTAATTTAAAAATTATCATCCTGAGCTGGGTCCTAATAAATATCTGAGAGAAACTGTTTTCCTTTTACTGTTGGAACTACCCATACAAACCAGTATATATTTTTTTTGGTTGGGAAATTATCAAATAACTTCTCCCGCTCTGGGCGGAGCAGGAGGGTGTGAAAGACTCTTACTGACTAAAACTCACCCGTGTTCCTTCCGTTGCCTGTGTTGCCAGGGGCCTCGGTAACCCTTTCGAACTTTCCCGCGATGCAAACCAGTATGCTACTGGTATTTATTAAAATTTCAGGTATCCAATTACGAAGTGACAAGTATTGTACTTAATTATATCTTCACACAGACTTGTTATACATAGTTGTAATGGCAAACAAAAACAAGTCATTTTACGCGCTTTGTATTTTTATTATTATTTTAGTTTATTTTATATTTTGTGAATGTGGGAACTTTGTACTTAGGCTTAACAGACTAGATTTGTAGCCTATTATTTTTTTTTATCTACCTGGTACTTCTTGACAGGCCTACACTTTCTTCCCACACCTAATAACACTGTAATTTGAAAACATTGCAAAAGCCAATTATTTTTAAAAGAGTAACCGTGGAGTTACTTGCCGGCTCTTCTCCATAGGAAACCAACAATTGGAACCGTGCACCTAGCTTCTGACGTTTCATAAGTGCCCATGTAGGTTTATTTGAAATAAAATACTTTGATTTTGATTTATGGTTTTATGCAACTCTAATCGTTACTAGCGGAGCATGCTGCATAGAATTTGTTACTGATTGTTGATATAAGTTAATGATTGATTTAATTGTTTATTTACATTTTGTAGCTGTGTCAAAAGAGTTAGGTACCTACACGACGTGCATGTCAGTTCGCACTAGAAATTCATCAGTAATATAATAATATTGCATGTAAAATATTTGCAGGGTGTGTCTCAAGTTGTCTAGTTAAGAGTAGGTGCATATTTTTATGGCTGGCTGGTTGTTAGCCTGTTATTTTGTATTAATGCGAAATTCTTCTCGCGTAGACAGTATCAAGAATTCAAGGAAGATTGCAGAAGTCAAGGGGTCATGCAAACTTTCGCCATGTGTACGATTTGCAGTAGGAAGGATAAGTATCTTTGCCTAACTAGCGATAGGTAGGTACTTATCTTCGTCAGATTTTCTTAAATACCATAAAAATACAAATTCCTATGGCTATTAAGATTATGGTTTATGTTAAGTACCTATATTTATTTTATAGTCTTCAGGCTTTGCATTACAACAATGAAGCAATATCGAGATGATAATGTCCAATTTCAGAAAAATATGAGCGTATGAGTGATGATCTCACAAAGACCACATAAAAAATAACGAATCACTTATTTTAGTCTCAAAAAACCGGCCAAGTGCGTCTCGGACCACGCACTGTGAAGGGTTCCGTAGTTGGGATGAATTTATCCCAAAAACAACCTTATCAGTGTAGTTGAGAAACATGTTCTCTCATACATTGATATGCATGCTTAATAGAATACTGGCTTAACTCAAAAACGTAGATTTCTGGAAATCGCCGTTAAATGTTTTGTGATTGGGGTGGGGTCTAGTCAGCTTATTAGCCAATGTTATAAATATGTAATTTACCTACAGTTAAATATAATAACTACTTTTCAATAACCATTGATTAAATCTGTGCAAAAAAAATTACAGAAATCCTAACTTTGACTCAAGCTCTAATAGGTCAGTATTCTATTAAGGATCAATTCTCCAACTGCAAATGTAAGTTGGTCGATCATTACTCGTGAACTTGTAAAGCCTACTTAGCTGTTATAGTTTTCCTTTTTACTTCGTTATGCTATGATTTTTTTGACATATCCTAAAACAAATATTAGAGTCAAGTGTCGGGGGACACTTGACTAAAAAAATGCACTTTAAAGTTAATATTACGCAAACGGATCCTGAATCGAAAAATGGTTTTCACAGACCCGCAATATTTTTTAACGGTCTAACCATCGATACCCCACACCATAGGAGAGACGAGAAAAAAAATATTATTACCACTTTACGTGTAAGGGAGGTACAATTTTTTAACAAGATTTTATTTTTCTATTTTGTCGGCGTAATTAACATGTGTACCCATGCCAAATTACAGCTTTCAGACAGTCAGACAGACAGACATGGCGAAACTATAAGGGTTCCTTGTCGACTACCGGCCAAGGGTGTTTCGGACCACGCACAATGAAGGGTTCCATAGTTGGGATGAATTCATCCCTAGAATAAATTTAATATATAAATAACATTGTAAGTATAGAACTATTTTCTGTATTTTTTCACAATTTTAGTCTCAGTAGTTTCGGAAATAAGGGGGAAATGATCAATTAAAGATATATAAAAAAAAATAATGAGACACTCACAGGGAGCCCTTTCATTAAACGTGTCACACCGTAATACGTTTTTTTTTTTTTTAATTTCCTTTTTGACCTTGTTTATTCAAAATTAATTTATTTGCGATACTCGTCCGTGTTTGGGACACAGACATTGATATAAGTATCAAATTTCAACTTAATCAGTCCATTAGATTCGGAGTAAATGGGCTGGGACAGACAGACAGACAGACAGACACACGAGTAATCCTCAATGGGGTCCGTTTTTTCATTCGGACGTACGGGGTTCCGTACGTCCGAATGAAAAACGGAACCCATTATTGTTCTTTTACACCAACGGCTGTAAAAGAACAATAATTAGTTGAATTACAGTCGAATTGATTACCTTCGCCTTCAAAATCTCTAAAAATACTATTGCATGACAAAAGAACACAAAGAAAATTATTTATTGTTGCAAAGAAACATCGCACAAACTCTTCATAAACACACTACACTGATAATGTCATTAATTAACAGGTAGGTACATTTGACATAAGTACTTGTCTCCTTTTTATTACTCACCTTATTTGTTTTTGCTATTGACACACTCATGCTATGTGTGTAGCATAATTTCAAGTTAAATCAATATTTACTTTTATCGAAAGTGATGCATGATTTATCTTCAGCGTCCATCAGATTAGTTATCTTTTTCATCAAATTCGGACGTTTTTAGATTTCGGATGTTTTTATTAGCTTATTTATTAGCCCGCGACTTCGTCAGCGTGAAGTTACTTGCATCCCCGACCCACTGCGTCGCATTGCATCGCACGATCGCGCTATTACTTCGTTTACGCATAGCGTTCTTTCTGACTTTTTTTCTTTTTGCTTGGCTCCTAAGGGTCGTAGCGTGATGTTAAATTTAAATAGCTTACAACCTTCATCAAGAATTGGGCTATCAAATGCAAAAAGAATGTCTCAAATCCGACTGGTAGTTCCAGAGATTACCCACCTACATACAAACTTACAAACAAACAAATTGTACCTCTTTATAATATTAGTATAGCATTTTGCCATTCTATGTTTTGATAGCTAATCCCAGTGTATACATAAGAAAATAATATGAAGCATGTTTTTTATGACTGTGGTAGGACGCGAGAGGAAATAGGGCAGGGTATAAAACGAAGTGGAACGAATTCTAAATGTTACTGTGGCATTTGAGGCCACCACGCCATAACGAACGGTGTCCCACAGTATTGCGTATTGTATTCTCTTCTTTGATTGAAACTCTTATCCTGTTTATTTTATAAATAAAATTAATTAAGACACAATTAATCAACTATTGTTACGTTACACACTTGCAGGTATAAATTAATAAACGTAGTCTAAAGTTAGTTAAGACGCTGACGACAGCTAAAGCGCAGTCACTGCCAGACTGCATAGAAACGTAAGAGAAGCGCGATGTCACTACGCTTGTAATTTATTGCAAAATGTGCAGCAATTATCTATATACTCAAAAATGAGTAGAGTACGAGGCATACCTTTTAAATTTTGTCGTTTGAAGAAAAAAACATAACTTGAACCTTATAGTACTTTTAATTGTTTTTCAAAGTATTCACCACGCAGCTTAATACACTTTTCCATTCGCTCAAACCAGTTATTATAACATTTATTCCACTCTAAAGTGGGGGTGTTCAAAATGGCTGACTTGAAAGCGTCGACTGCTTCTTCACCGGACTGGAAGTCTGGAACCTGGACCACGAAGAATTTCTTAATTTTAGGAAATTTAAAGAAATCGTTAGGGCTTAGGTCAGGACTGTATGGAGGATGGTCGAGAATTTCTACTTTTTCCTGCTTCAAATACTCAATCGTTTGACGAACGCTGTGTGAGCTTGCGTTGTCGTGGTGCAGGATGAAGCGTCGCTTTGAGTTAGATTTTCGAAGTTCGGCGATGACTTGTGGTAAACAAACTGTGGTATACCACTCTGCGTTAACCGTTCTACGATCTTCAAGTGCAATAGTCGCAACATGGGCGGTTTTTCCAACGAACGTGGCCACCATTTTCTTTGAAGTGCTTCGAGAACGAACAACTTTAGTCGGCTTTGGCTCGTCTTGAAAGACCCAGATTGTAGATTGTTGTTTGGAATATGGATCGTAGGCATAGATCCAAGATTCACCACTGATGATGTCGTAGACGTGATTTGACTCTCCTCGGTTGAACCTTTGCAGAGTTTTCTTACACCATCTGACGCTGGCCGCCTTGTGATCGTCTGAAAGCAGATGCGGTATCCAACGGCAAACTAGCTTTCTCACACCAAGCGCTTCATGCAAGATCTTCTGAATGGTTGTCCCTGAGATGCCTAATAGAGCCTCTATCTCTCGATACGTCACATGACGATCTTCGAGAATTAGTTGTCTCACAGCAATTATGTTATCTTCAGTGAAGGCGGATTTAGGGCGTCCTTCGCGAGATTTGTTACTAACACTAGTATGCCCATGCTGGAATTCTAAATACCAGCGTTCGACAGTCCGCAGACATGGGGCTTCATCACTGAACACAGATGTTAGCTCTTCAAAACACTGAAGCCGTGTCAGGCCTCTTCTAAAGTTGTAGAAAATTATTGCACGAACATTTTCCTTAGAAAGATTAATTTTCGTATGTAACCTGACAGATTCCAATCGACGCTGTGACTAAACAATAGCATTAATCCTAATACTTTCAACTGTTTTGAGATTAAAAATTTAAACACATTCGAATATAGAACAGTTCCAAATTCAAAATTGCCGGGAAATATGGAAACGACAGAACTTAAAAGGCATGCCTCGTATTAATCGAAAATGCGGGGAATACCAAAATGAAATCAATTCATGTTAACAAACAAACGTTCAGATATTTTTGCTTTCGACATAATAAAAAACCTTAACTTTAACACTGACCACAGAATGATTAGGTACAAAATAAAATTGGAATACACTAAAAACAGAAGCTTCAGCAAATCTATAAACGCTTGTTGTACAAGAAACTTGCCAATATTAACAAGAGAAGACGGGATGAACTGGGAAAATAAATTGATTCACTAGATCAAAATATGCTCACAAGTTCAAACACAATATTATAACTTCCAAAATGGTGTAAAACATTTATTAACACAAATACCATGCGAAAAGAAAAAAATAAAGAAAAATACCGATAATTGTACACACACGCCAACTTCTAGAAGATAGAAAACAACTGTACAAAGAAAAAGAACAAAAGAAATAAAAAGGAAAATCACTCAAATCAGTAAGGAAATAAGCAAAGAAATCTCTAATAACAGAAAGAAACACAGGCAATTTTTTTTGAGGAATACTGATAAAAAAAGGAAGCCATTAAAAAGGCATACAAAGATCTTCAAAGTACAACAAAATGGGCAATGGTGGACAAGAAAGGAAAGATTATTTTGAAGCGGTCAGATATAATAACAGAAGCAACTAACTTTTATCAGAATCTTTACTCGTCACATGAATTATCGTAGCACGTCAGATGCAAAGTCTATGTCGACGGACCACTGCCCGAAATACTAAGATCAGAGATAGGTTTCTCTATCGAAACTCAGAAAAGACAAAGCACCCGGACAAGACAAGGTAATAAATGAAATATTGAAGTCTCTATCAGAACCCTTACAACACCCACTTGAAATCATGTTCAATAATATTGTAGTAAGAAGAGAAACTCCAAAGCCCGAATCGTCAATAACTCTTCTTCACAAAAAAGGAGATAGATGTGACTTCAGTAACTATAGACCAATTAGCCTTATGGCAAACATAATTATATAAAATTTTCTTAAAAATTAAATTAAATTAACCACATCCAAGTGGTAACACAAATAGTAGAGAAAGTCCAAGAATATGGCAAAGCTCTGTATTTATGCTTCATCGATTACACCAAGGCATTCGATTCTCTGGAACATAGTGCTATATGAAAGACATTAGTGGAACTAGGAATAGACATCAAATATATAGAGCTACTCCATAGCATTTATTCTAAAAATTCCGCAAGAATAAAATTTGACTTGGAAGGATCAACTTTTCCCATAAGAAAAGGTGTCAGACAGAGTGACCCGCTGTCACCTAAAATATTTTCGTCTGTTCTGGAGACACCTAGACGGGAATGCAAAGGCGTGAAAATTGACGGTGAATATTTAAGCCATTTACGTTTTGCAGACGACATCATTGCGTTTACAGAAGAGTCTGCACAATTAGAGAACATGTTGCAAGAGCTTGCGGAAGAAAGTAAGAAGGTAGGATTTACTATGAATTCTGCAAACAACCAAAATTTTAACAAACGGATCGGAATTAGCAATAATTATAGATAGACAAGAAATAGAATATGTTTAAAGAATACATCTATTTAATTTGAAGAACAAACGGAAAAGAAACGAACAGGAGAATAGCAATTTCATCATGGACAAAGTACTGGAGTTTTAAAGAAATCATGAAGAACAGCAACATACACATGAATTTGAAAAGAAAGTTGTACGAGATAGCAATCCTTCCAAGCCTTACATATGGATGCCAAACATGATCTCTACGGATAAAAGAAGAACACAAACTTGTAGTTATGCAAAGAAAAATGGAGAGAAGCATGTTGGGTTAGGTTGGAATTTCCTCATTAGTAACTCTGTCGGACAATTTAATATTGTCCAACAGAGTTACTAATGAGGAAATTAGGCGGAAAACTAAAATAACTGACGTAGTAGAGAATAAGAAGTCTGAAATGCAAATGGGCGGGCCACATCTGTAGAATGGAAAACGAAAGATGGGACAAAGAAAATCATAGAGTGGGTATCTAGAAATGGAAAAAGAAAACGAGGAAGACCGTGAAAGCGCTGGAAAGCTATATTTAAAGAAAGATGTGGACCAGACTGGAGGAGACAAGCTAGAGATAGGGAAAGTTGGGGGAGGCCTACGCCGCAGAGGCGACTTCCATAAATAAATAATTTCTCGTGCATGCCAACATTAATAATAATATTTGAATCCTTATAATTACATATAACCTATATTTTGCTGACAAGCGCATTTAAGAATAATACGATTGTCATTATGAATTTAACTCGAATAATAAACAGCAATATAAATGATAATGAAAGGTGTCATAGCCAAATATGTGATAAATGATAAAATAATTATTTTGCTTAAATTTTGCTATGTAAATTATGGTAGAATAAAGGCTTTTTTATTTTATTATTAATCGAAAATAAAAAAAACAACCAAGTTCTGCATTCAAATTAAACGTTCTTGTTATTAATCAAATAGCCAACGTACATTGATATTTAATCAAGATATTTTGATTTGGAACTCAAGGTAAAAGGTTAGTGTACCGTTAATTTGTTAGTTTACCGCTAATTTGTATCGAGATATTTTTTTCAAAACGTGTTTTGAAAAATAATCTTGAACATATTTCTCACAACTTGGTTGTTACCAAGTTCTGTGAAATATGTTCAAGATTTTTTTTTTCCGCTATCACAAACTATAGATTTGGCAATATTTTTTTTAAGACAAGCCAAGACTAGATCATTTGCCTCTTGCCCAGCGCTGTATGTAGGGAATACATATTCATGCCTGCTATTGAATTAATTACGTACCTATATGTATGGAAAAAGACTGGCAACAAGACTATAATTAATAATTATACAAATACCTATAAGTATCCATGTAAATTTCAGAATTTTGTGTATAGTAGGTATGTATCTTCCTACATAAGGAATATGGTCGATATTTCTAAATATTTCCTGTCGACGTAACTCGTGGAACAGTTTTTAAATAAACAACTAGGTGTTAGTGTTACAAACACCAAGGCAGTTCAATGTCATCATTACCCTACTGAAATCTGTTCGATTTCAGAGGTGAAGTCCAGTCATGTAATTTCCGCGTTTAATAAAAGTACTGAATTAACCTTTTATAAGGCAAAGGGGTTAACAATATTAATTGGTCAAGGACAGCTAATGAGACACAATTGATTTTAAATTGTTTGAACCGAATCGGTGTCGCGCGGGGCTTAACAAGCTAACCTGTAAAGCCTACTTAGCTGTGATAGTTTTCCTTTTAATTTCGTATCTACTGCTGCCATATTTTTTTCACATATCCAAAAACAACCATTTATCTGGCACTTGACTCTAACAAAAATTAGTTTAAAGCTTAATATTACGCAAATGGATCCCTGAATCGACAAATGGTTTTCACAGACCTGCAATATTTTTGAACGGCCTATCCAACGATACTAAACCACTATGGGAGAGACGAGAAAAAACAATATCATCACCACTGTACGTGCAAAGTCTACAATTTTTTTTATTTCAAAATTTTGTTTTACCAATTTGTTCACCCATCCCAAATTACAGCTTTCCAGTATTAACCTTCTCTGAGCTAAAGCGGGGACAGACAGACAGACAGACGGATGGCGAAACTATAAGGGTTCCTTATTGACTATGGAACCCTAAAAACGAATATCGAAACTAGGTTGATTTCTTTTTGGGAATAAATGACAAATAAATCAGTCCATTTTTAGGGTGGTCGACAAGGAACCCTTATATTTTCGCCATTACCGTCGGTCTGTCGAGAGACTCTTAGTACTAGAAAGCTGTTATTAGCATGAGTAGGTATAGATAGTAACCACGCCGATAAAATGGTAAAATAAAATCATGAAAAAAAAACATAGGCAGGATGAGGACTGCCGACAGAAATAAAAACTTAAAGCTATGAAATGTTTTACAACACGTCACCCTTATCTATAAATAAATCGTTATTAATCGTTTAAATCGTTATTAACACAGATTTTTTTTTGAAAAAAATGTCTTCACCTCCGTGTTTTTAACTATCACAGCTGTTGTTTTTGGATATGTGAAAAAAATAATGACAGTAGCACATACGAAATTAAAAGGAAAACTATCTCAGCTAAGTAGGCTTTACACATTAACGAGTAACAGTCGACCAACTTACATTGCAGTTGGGATGTATGGGAGAACATATTTTTCAACTTCAACAAATGTTGAGTTTGTTCTAGGAATAAATTCATCCCAACTACGGAATCTTTCATTGTGTGTGGTCCAACACGCACTAGGCCGGTTATTAATATATTTTTAAGTACACTTATTAATTCCCCTCAGTATAATAAGGTTAAATTGTGTTCTACGAACTACAA
Source organism: Atethmia centrago (assembly GCA_905333075.3). Taxonomy (NCBI): domain Eukaryota; kingdom Metazoa; phylum Arthropoda; class Insecta; order Lepidoptera; family Noctuidae; genus Atethmia; species Atethmia centrago. The sequence continues at coordinate 9,801,483 of HG995375.1, forward strand.
AATATTTAATCTATTTTTTCAGTAGGTAAGGATGGAGCATGAGAATTGTTTATCGCCATGCAAAAATTTGTTATGATTAGTATAATGATTTATAATGAATTCATAATTTGTAATCTAGTGTAAATTTTATATGGATTAAAAATTATTTGATTTGGTTAAAAAAAAGTTAAACAAATTTTCAATTTAGGGTATTCAGGTGTGTTTTTAAAATATTTTTATAAGCTAATATAAAGACGGCTGCCGAGCTAAAAGATAGAGCACGTAAAGGAGGCTAAAACAATCGTGGACGTCCCGTCCTATTGCCAGCCGGCGCACACTGGTCCCAAATGATAAAAAAGGGGACATTAAGAAATTTTTGACAAAAGGTCAACCGATTCAGCTTATTTTTTTTTTGTAGACAGCTGATGCAATTACAAATCACTTTTGTACATTGAGTTTTTGCCAAAAAAGCCGTATTTTCAGAGAAAAAAAATATTCAAATATTTTTTGTATGAAAGAAATCCTAATTTTGTCTTTATCTTCCAAGATTCAAACGTATTCAAAATAAAACTTAGCGCAGCTTGTAGAGGGGCTAATTTCTCACTACTTTGTCATAGACACTCAACTGCGATTTTGTGCTCCTTTTGAGTTACATGCACTTTAAATATTTTTTGTATGAAAAAATCCTAATTTTGTCTTTATCTTCCAAGATTCAAACGTATTCAAAATAAAACTTAGCGTAGCTTGTAGAGGGGTTAATTGTTCATCACTTTGCCATAGACACTCAATTGCGATTTTGTGCTCCTTTTCAGTTACAGGCACTTTAAATTTTTCGTTGTCGGATGAGCTTTACTAGTTTTTTGTAGACAGCTGATACAATTACAAGTAACTTTTAAAGATGTATTTTTTGTTAAATAAGCCGTATTTTCAGAGTTAAAAAATTAATTCAGGCGGATTAGAAATAATCTTGTTAAAGATAGACTAAGATGTAATAACATTTTCTTCATTAATAAGTAACTCTTATAAATGTCTTTCTATTAAAAAAAGTCTTATTTTAAATATATCAAATAAACAACTTGGATATCTCAAAACGTGTACAGACATGTTCAGGTACAGGTAATTTATTGTGTGACTCATATTCAGATTATAAGCATTTTTTGGTAATGAGTCATTGCTTAATTAGCCGATTACTTACAATTTGGGCTATATTTGGTCATCTAACGCTAGTGAATGCGTCGGAAACGCTGAATGATAAAAAGGTATAAATTGCAATTAAAACTTTTCCTTCGTACTTTAACGGGCTTAGGACCGTCAAAATATATTTATAATGGTTTGACACAGTAAATCACTATTTTTAAGGCACTCAAAAAAGAAAAAATGTCTAAATTAGTCACAAATGTAGTCATTTTGATACAAAAATGTTACAGGCAAATAAATAAAAGTTACAATGTGGTGATAGTTGATAAAAAATTGTGTTGTTTTTACGAGCACAAGACGCGTAATGAACAAAAACGGGTTCCGCTTGCCCTTAAACTATTGATATATGACTCATTACCCAACTATCCCGTTACTTAATGGGGTAGTTAGATAATGGCTCATTACCTAACTACCTCATTACTTAATGGGGTAGTTAGATAATGAGCCAAATATTCTTGCAATTTGGATGAGTCACGAGAAAATAAAACATACTAAGATGTGCTCCTACATAAATACCGCAAAACTACAAAGGGAATTTTTAATTGCAATTTATATACCTATTCATCATTCAGCGTTTTCGACGCGTTCGACTAGATGACCAAATAGAGCCGAAATCGTCACTTATAGGGTAATTAAGCAATGACTCTATACAAAAAAAAATTTACATACGAGTCACACAATAACTTACCTGTACATAAACATGTTTGAACACGTTTTGAGATTTCCTTGTTTGTTTATTTGATACTGATAATTTCATATATTTGTAAGAGTTACTCTACAAGCTGCGCTAAGTTTTATTTTGAATACGTTTGAATCTTGGAAGATAAAGACAAAATTAGAATTTTTTTATACAAAAAATATTTAAAGTGCCTGTAACTCAAAAGGAGCACAAAATCGCAGAAGAGTGTCTATGACAAAGTAGTGAGCAATTAGCATCTCTACAAGCTGCTTTAAGTTTTATTTTGAATACGTTTGAATCTTGGAAGATAAAGACAAAATTAGGATTTTTTCATACAAAAAATATTTAAAGTGCATGTAACTCAAAAGGAGCACAAAATCGCAGAAGAGTGTCTATGACAAAGTGGTGAGCAATTAGCTCTTCTACAAGCTGCGCTAAGTTTTATTTTGAATACGTTTGAATCTTGGAAGATAAAGAGAAAATTAGGATTTTTTCATACAAAAAATATTTAAAGTGCCTGTAACTCAAAAGGAGCACAAAATCGCAGAAGAGTGTCTATGACAAAGTGGTGAGCAATTAGCACCTCTACAAGCTGCGCTAAGTTTTATTTTGAATACGTTTGAATCTTGGAAGATAAAGACAAAATTAGGATTTCTTTCATACAAAAAATATTTGAATATTTTTTTTCTCTGAAAATACGGCTTATTTGGCAAAAACTCAATCTATAAAAGTGATTTGTAATTGCATCAGCTGTCTACAAAAAAAAAATCAGCCGAATCCGTTGACCTTCTGTCAAAAATTTCTTAATGTCCACTTTTTTATCATTCGGGACCAGTGTGCGGCGGCGCCTTGTGCCTGTGATTTATAGTGTCTGCGACTTTCCCTTTATTGACTTTGTTTTCGTGTTTCGGCGTTTTTCATGTTTTCTTTTTTGTGGTTTTGTTTTTGTTGGTGATATAAATGAATAATGATTTTGATTTATAAAGATTAGCTGCGCTCCGTTGTTTCACCCCCATAAGTCTCGATCCCGTGGGAACATCGGGATAAAAGTATCCTATGTCCAAATCCAGGTTATGGTCTACCTATGTGCCAAATTTCATCCAAATCCGTTCAACCGTTTTAGTGCGAAAGCGTAACAAACAAACTCAGTTTTGTATTTATAATATTAGTTAGGTTAAGATTACCAAAAACTTATTAAATAAATACCTTCTATTTTTTATTTACCTTAGTTTCAATAGGGATATGTTTCAATTATTAAGATTTCATCTTGTTTTATGTCGTGTCTTCCCTATAATAATTTATTTTATTATCTATTGTTTACAGGTATAGCGCTCCGACCGTTCGGCATCTCAATAATATATGTCCTGCTGTTTTTATTAGCACCACTAACCTGCGTACCAGACAGGAGAACATTCAGAGGTGAGAACTGCAGATTGCAACATAGTGCAAAAATTAAGTCTATTCTAAGTACAACGTGTTACACAAAAAATGCTAGCTCTCAGACACACCCCATTAGTATATTGAGATAAAAGCACAAAAAATAAAAGTAATAAAATATTAAAGTACTTACCATTTCCATAATATTAAGTTGACCGTTACCCGATTTTGTTTCGTGTTTTCAGGGTTGGTCCCAAAGTAAAAGTTCGCCATAATTTGTTTGAGGTTTCAGTTATTTCAATTATTTCCACCTTGTATATAAGAAGAAATTTCGTAGAATTCGATATGGGCTTCGTGTTTAGGCTCATGCAGGCTGACGCGACGCGACGGCGCTATGCGAAACTAGCAGAACAATTTCTATGAAAACTTCATGGAAATAATTGTTTTACCGGAGTCACGTCGCGTCGTCTGCACGAGCCTTTACACGAGTGTCTTATCTTGCCATACAGTCTGTAACGTACCGTACGTAGTCAGCTGGATTGTAAAAAAAATAAATGATGAGCAAGTTAAGCAGTTTCAAGAATAACAAAACTGAGCTGAGTTTGTCACTATTTTACAAATACATAATAATATAAGTTTGTAATTTGTACTAAAGCAGGCTAATATAGACACTGTAAGTACGTCCAAATATATGGAGGTAATTTGAATTTATGTTCTTGTTATTATGTTAGTCGGAACCGATTTGAAGGGACTCGGCTATGATAAGATTATGGCTCGGCCTCAAACATAAAACCCTTCCGGAAACACACAATGACATCTTTAAAATATCAAGTGTCACTCACCAGCTAAAATAAGGATCATTTAAAGTCCCTGATGTACCAAGGGCAGACACAAACAGATTCGTGAAATAAATCGATAAAAAACGAGCGAGCCTTCTCACCTTGGTAATAACAATAAGCAACTGCACAGCTACAGAAATTAATCTCAGAATTTAAAAAAAGCTAAATACTTACTGAAATATTTATTCGAATAATTATTTATTACTAGTTGTCACCCACTGGTCGAAATTTGAACTACTCTATTCGATTCTACTTAAAATCTATATTGTCGGTGATATTCTGAAACCGCGGAACTAACAGTGTTTAAAACCGCGTAAGGTAGGTGCAGTGAATTTTACAGGAACGAGGAAAAACGTAATATTTACTAAACCACTTGACTTTCTATTGTTTAAACTTTAATTTGATAAATTCCTCTTAATATTGTAGGCATTACTTATGTAAAATATATATTAATGAATTTTAAAATCGGAAATCTCGAATTTGCTACTTTTGTAAATACGCGGTTTTAAACACTGTTAATTCCGCGGTTTCAGAATATCACCGACGATATAGTACTTACAAATTCTATGAGTACACTAATTTCATGCTATTAAAAAGTACTTACTTATTCCATGCTCAAGCTGTCACTTCCGTCCCTTTTCACGAAATCTCTCCCGCAGAAAGCGATAGGAAAGATGTTACACATTTAATTGACCATACCATAAATAAAGTAGCAGGTAAGACCTAATACAAAACTAAATCAACCACTTCATTTCCAGGATGGCGCGGCAAATTTTTGTTATTGAATGTGGTGCTATCATTCCTGCTGCTGTCTATGCACATTGCATGGCACACTATGCTGGGGTCGGTGTCACCTTACGGCGCCTTAATCGCCCAGTACCCTATCCTAAATGTCATAGGCCACAATCTAGGCTTTGTGGCTTATACCGCGATAGATCCACTTATGGCCGTGCATTATATGCTTCCCGAGGTAAATATGAGTTTATTGAAGGTTTATATGTTAACTATGAGCTAGAGATAGAGCAGTGGTGGCCCAGTGGCCAACTGCGACTTACGAGTTTTAGATCGTAGGTTCGAATCCAGACAAGCGCTTTAATTTGTGTAAATTATTTCATCACCACTGCTCTCAAAACGGTGAAGGAATACATCGTGAAGAAACCGACATGTTCTAGAACCAAAAATTCGAAGACATGTGACATTTACCAAGCCGCACTGGGCCCGCGTGGTGGATTACGGCCCACTCCCTCTCACAGAGAGGAGGTCTGTGGCCCAGCAGTGGGCACATTGTAGGCTGGTTTTGTTATATGTTAACTAGCAAAAAGCTAAGTTTTGATTTAATTTGAGTTGTTTTCTCTCCTCCTTGGAACATTTTCATTGTGTAAAGATAATTTACAATAAAATTGTTGAAACAAATGCTTACATTATAAATTATTACATTTAATTTCAGATTTTAAATAGTGTGTCGTCGCTGCTAGTGTATATGATAGTCAAAAGATTGTTATTAGGCCCGACAGCAGATGCGAAGTCTTCGAAGGCGGAAACAAAATATCAGAAGTATCCCCTTATGACAAGTGCAGGTAAAGTTTTAGGCTTTCTCTGGCTTATTTTCGATCTTCACTTGGCCATTGACATTCCAGCGGGGTAATTGCGTATCACACTATCAGTAGCAAAGGGTTTCATTTTGACAGTTCAACAACATTCATTGCGTTAGTTACATTGTTGAGCGGACAAATTTTTCGAACATATGAAGCAATGGATTAGCAATATAATATAAAATCATTCAGATTGTGATCGATAGTGTGTTACGCAATTTGGGTGCTGGTAGGGTCTGATAGATCTACCAAAGCTCCCAAAGGTCTCGCTGATGGTGGTACGTTTGTTGGATCGCAGTGTATTTTATATAGACCATTTTTCGGATGTCAGCGTTTTATTAGAAATACAGATATAATTAGTCATTTAAAACGCGAGAGTAGAACTCCCCAGTGACAAATATGCTTAATCAAGTAGTTTTTTTTAATCTCATAAGTACGACGCACCTTGGTTGTCGCACGCTGTGGAGGTGCTGGTTAGAAGATCCCACAGCTAACCTTTTTGTTTCTGTGTTTGTGTACTAACAATATTTTTTTAAGAACAATGTTATTAACAATTGGGCCTAGTCGCCATAAATAAACAAATATTTAATTTAAATAAATTTTCATCCGGATAAAGTTTTAAAAAATCTGCACCAAAAACTAATTGCAATAAAAATAATTTATTAGATAGTTTAAAAGTGTCTTTTAAGCTTCATTTTATAAAGCTCTAACGAATTGTGTAAGTTTCTTACAGCAAGAGAAATATATTTTTTGTAATTTTATTTTTATCTCATGCAATACACTATATTAGGAAAAGATATTTATTGTAAAACTCTGACAAGATAAGCTTATATTATTATTCACAAAAAAAAATCTACTTGATAATCAAGTAGATTTTTTTTTTTTTTGTGACTCGGGAGTTCTACTCTCACGTTTTAAATAATTAATTTTATATATCTGTATTTCTAATAAAATGCTGACGTCCGAAAACTGGTCTCTATAATAAACTTTGGATCGTTCGAAATAGTTGACTAGAACGAAAGAGTTTGATGCCCATTTTCCGTTACCCACTTCCTCAAATAAACATCCTTACATTTTTTTTACCAGACTTACTACTCACTATTTTAAAAACACAATCACACAGTTGGTATAAAAAAGCAGTACCTACATGCAACTTATCCAATTATTTTTTTACTCAAATACTTGCTAAGTTCTCAGCCCGTTCTTTTTGTTTTCAGGGAAGTATTTATGCTTGATGCTGATAATGGCCTCCGGCATAATGCGTCCGAGCGTCACATCTGGTATCTACTACCTCGTGTTCATGGGCTCAGCGACTGCGTGGGCACTGGGCCAACCGCTCAACCGGGGCTTTGCAGTGGTGTGCCGCTGCGTCATGGCCATCATGGCTGGCCACGTCATTGTTGAGTTAGCTTACCAGTGCACAATCCTAGAGGATCTCTATCCACCGGATAGGGAATTTGCTAGGTAAGGGCATTTATAATCTTTCGGTTTTTTGAGGCCAAGTTTATAGTAAACGTTACCAATAGCATAATTGTTGTACAAAAATTTTAACATAATGGCTTAATTACCTTATTCTTAACTTACTTTTACACTAGAAGAACATTAATCCAACCTGGGCCTCAAGTCTGCTATTACAATAGTTTTAGAATGGTCTGTTCCGATCCTCATTAATGACGCCATTATATGAGTAGATTACCAAACTTGTCAAAATCAACGATTATAAAATCAATGATAGACCATTCTGACACTATTGTAATAGCAGACTTGAGGCCCCTGGTATAATGTTCCACGTCTACCTTTCTTTTTCCGTCTACCTTTGCGAAAATTGTTATTCAGATTCGTTCAGCATGTATGATTGAGTACCAAACATCCAAACTTACAAACATTGTTAGTAGTTACAACATCTATGTGTAAGAGCGATAATCAACTTTATTATTTGCAGGTACTTTGGCTTAACTAAATTAGTAGTTATCAACGACACAAACCCATCACTATTTACGTATGAAGTAACAGATGACCACATGTGGGGAACGTTAGCGAGTCCGTTTGTCATACTATTAACTTATTTCGTCCTCGCACTTGAGACCCGACAACTGTTCAAACCTAAGGTATGTTGTATGGATAAATAATGTAGTTTAATATAATATTGTGATTTGATAACAATGATTTCTACCTTGACTAACCCAAAGACCACCACCTGTATGCTTCTTAAAACAACATGAGATTGGTAACTTTGAAATATATTTCTTAGAAAGGTAAACTTACTAATCATTATAAATTCGGCTATGCCTTTGGTAATCCTAATCAAGACTAATAATATAATTATTTCAAAGCAATGACAGAGTAATATGGGATATTAGTAAAAACAATTATGACTTTGTATTGGATTACAACACCTCAAGCAAGACAAGGGTAAAAAAATAATTGGATTGACATATTTGACATTTAAAAGTAACTTAACTCTGTTTTACTAAAAACTATATTCAGTTGTCATCTAGCCCTTTTAAAACTAGAGCCATATAAAAGTCCGTAGCAACTAATATTATTTGTGCTATCAAACGGGGAACTTAGGCGAAAAAAAAGATCGCCCTTTCCGGCTTAGAAGAGGGCATGCTGAACGGTTCCCTGACGCGAGGCATATCCTTCCACCGCGGCAGCCGACGCCTCGCGCGGGATAAGTGGAAAAATGCTACGAAAAGAGTTCGAGTAAGCTTACGAGATTTATTCACGGGACCCTTTTTATTAATTAATGCACAAGTTGTTTTTGTCGTAGTAATTTATAGGTGCTCACACCGATTCTGAATACAAGTGTAAAGTTTCTAGTATTTCTTCCTAACGTGGCCAATAAAACCAGTACAGTTGCTGGTTTCTGTTATCCAAACAGTAACTGTTTCCATCACTTGTATTTAGTTTCAGGCATTCATGTATATGTTGGAAGTTTTACGTAATATGTCACATTTTTTATTGTTAAGTAGTGCTTATCACTTTGGTAGAGCACTAAGAACTCTGATCACATTGTATATTAGCTTCACTGCTCAATTGGTTTAGTACTTCATGATGTTTATAACTGCATGGCACGGTCTTGTAGATAATTTGTAAATAAAAATCCGCCATTTTTTTTCACTCAACCACTTAGGCCAAGGCATGGGGCGCTTCTGCTGGACCCAGGACTGGAATTTAATTTTGGTTTAGTTTGTTTGGGCACTTCAAATATTCATTGTAATAAAATTTTGTTTTTGCAACCAGCTTTCGTTCTTTTATAGGGTGCAATTCCGTTCGTAAATACACAAGCGCTCCGCACTGAGGCCAGAGAGACTGATCCTGTAGGTATCTTCTTTTGTTTTATTTTTGTTTTGTGTTTGTGGGGAAACTTTGTGTACATCCAAGCCAAGAAATGCCCAAAAACTGGAAACCGATGACACTTATTCCTTTTCATTTATTTTTTGTTTTACCATCTGAAGTTGATAACATGTTTTCCCGTAGGTATTTCTTGGCTCGGGTTCCGATGGTATAAAATCCTAATTATGACTGGAAAATTACCTGCGTCAGAGAACACTTCGCTTGGTTATCACATTACCAGCTCATCGTTCTAACACGCGTCTTGTGCACATCCACTAATACTCTGTGTTGTGTTTTGGCAGTTATCACGTACCTAGTCTGTGTGTAGTGCATGGTTGATAATGTGTTATTCGTTGTTTGTGTAGTATACAGCTACAAAGTATTTTTAATATCTTTTTTTTCTGATGTTAAAGTAAAACTGTTTATTTCAATTATACCATTAATAGGCATTTTTGAAAACGAAAAGCCTAAAATGACATAAAATGAGATTTTAATATTAAAAGGACATTTGGTAAAAATGTATGGGGATTGGTCCAAATGTCCACCAATAACGTCACTTTTGTCACTGAATAGTCTTTTAAATAAGCAGTAAAAGTAACAGTTTCAAATACCCATAAAAAACCGACCAGGTTCGTGTCGAACCACGCACAATGAAGGGTTCCGTAGTTGGGATGAATTTATCCCAAAAACAATAAGTTTTTATTTTATTTTACTGCTTATTTAAAAGTATAGTTACTTACATTGTAGTTGAAAATCATGTTCCCCATAAATCGTTATGTAAGGTTACGATCAACTCCAAATGAAGTTGGTCGACTATTACTCGTTAAGGTGATAGTTTTCATTTTAATTTCGTTACATATACTACTGCCATGATTTATTTCACAAAGCCAAAACGGACCATTTAGCTGGCAGGGGGCGGGGCGACACTTGACTCGAACATAAATTAGCACTTTAAAGCTTAATATTACTCAAACGGATCCCTGACTCGAAAAATGGTTTCCACAGACCCGCAATATTTCTGAACGGCCTATCTAATGATACTCCCACTATGGGATAGACGAGAAAAAAAATATCATCCCCACTTTACGTGCAACGGAGGTATTTCATGATTTTATTTTAGCACTTTGTCTGCGTGATTAATATGTATACCCATGCCAAATTACAGCTTTCTAGTACTAAGAGTCTCTGAGCTAAGCCGAGGACAGACAGACAGACATACGGACGTGGCGAAACTATACGTAAGGGTTCCTTGTTGAATACGGAACCCTAAAAATCTGTCAGTGCAAAGATAAGCTGAATAAAAACTACAGATTTTTCCATTAGAAGCCTAAGCGGCAAGATTGATTTGAATAAGTGAGGTATTATTATTAGATTTGTCTTGACACCACAAGTGACAATGTGGCAATGAAGATTTTGAAAAAAAATATACAACTTGGCGGATATTAGCCACCGTCTGTAAAAGTGTCGTCCTATTACATGATAGTACCTTATTTTTATGATATACACTTTTTACCTTTTGGAACTGTTTCTGACACTTTTACTCACATACAGCTAATACGGGTGAATTCATCGAAACAATGGTCAGCTGAAAATCCGCCCGGGTCCACGGCGAGGCAGATTCGACAAGACTCCACGGGTTCCGTCGTTCTCCAGGAAGGAGGTAGTCCTCCTTTATTATTATTTGTAAAAGTATCATTTATTTACATAACCAAATTACAAGATGATTATTAACATTAACTAAATTAAATTAAAACTAAGTTAGGCTTAAAAAAGGCCCTCGGGGCATTGTACCGAGGATGCTGGCGGCATTTCCTCGCTGAATTGCAATGCTGATGCGTTGCGCGAGAAAGCCGCCAGCTTTTCGGTCACCAGTTACATCAACTAGACGTTTCACGATTTGTAAAAGTAAATACGAATCAAATTGCAATTGAATGTCGTAACCGCGGCAGTCGCAACGGCATTCTTAGCGTTGTGGCTAGCCAAATCGACTTTTCAATATTGTGGCATTGTGTGCACTTGCATGTCGATAAGAACAGTAGGTTTTAGTGAGTTACAGATCTTATTTACGATGAAATGATAATTTGATTTATATTTTTATTCATTTTGTTTGTTTTGGATTTTAATGATTTTTCTTGATTTTAATTTTAATGAATTTAAAGATGATTGCAATTTAATTTATAAATATGTAGTTCAGTTATTTAATTTATTAATAATTTAGTTATTATTGTGATATATGTATATCAATTTTTGATCCAAAAAAAAAAATATGGATCACTGTCTGATACATATACAGTGTAAACTCTATATAACGACACTGACGGGGCTTTGTGCATTTTTTGGCGTTATAGAGACTTGTCGTTAAATGGAGAGAAGAAAAATGAGAATTAGAAAAACAAATGTTTTTCCATATTGTAGACACGGTAGAGCGACTTAATCCAAAGCGTTTGCCAACATCACTTATCTTCTCTCCCGTTTCTATTGCGCGTATCAGTAAAACTTTTTCGTTAATACACAGTGATTTTCTTTTACTAGCCATGTTTACAGCTTGAAAGTTTGTAAACATCTGAGAATAATGATACATAGATAAGGTATAGATGTTCCATGACTCCTTATTAGTCATGGTCAAAAACAGTCTAAACGTGCAAGCAATCCGAATTTGTAAACAAAAGAATGAATTTCTTAGAAAGTTCGGTATATATGATGCCGACAGTAAAGTTTATTGCGGGCTAGGATAACAAAGCAACAAAAAAAAACGTACGCAGCTGCACAGTTTTTACTCATTTTAGCAACTCAAAAGGTACTTTTTATTACTCAATTGTTGTCGTTATTGAGAGTGAGTTTGATGCTATGTAGAGTGTATCATTTTATGGTAGACAAGCTAAACCAACCAAAGTCGATTGATTTCGACGCTTTAGAGAGATTGTCGTTAAATCGAGTGACGTTACGTGGAGTTTACACTGTATATAAATAAAATAAAATTAGAGATGAAATGGATATCAGGCAACTATCCGGTATCCGGCCTAATTTAAGTATTAGGCCGACGACCGCATTTTTAATATATAAATATCTATACATACTTTATAAATTAAAGTCGCATTTCGTGTCTGTCTGTGTGACCGCGTTGTTCTTCTAAACTACGCGATTAATTTTGATGCTGTTTTTACCATCATTTAGAGAGTTTATTCCGGAAGGTTATGCTTAACATTAATATTAAACTCACTTAAAATACAGAAATCTTGATGTTTTGTCAAGACCTAAAAACCGTGAGAAGCAGGGGCGAGTAAGCTTTAATTTTAAATAAAGTTTCTTCTATTTATAGCCTTTATATCCCGAATAAGAATTCTGTCTTGGAAAACAATTAAATTGTTTTTTTTTGTATTGTATTTTTAAAGACAGTAAAACATAATTTATACTTATTACAGATTCTGCAGCAGAAGATTCTGAGCCAACCTTGATGGATGACGTGATTACAGCGATCATCGACTTCTTTCAAATTCTAGTCAGGTCAGATCAAAAAATAAACATTTTTTTTTGATGATACACTGACGCTTATATGTGTGTTTGTAAGTCTACAAAACTTTTATAAATCATAAAAAAACGAGCATTGGTCCCTACGGTAAAATTGAAATTTTGTCCTGGTCTAGTGATGGCAAGCGCAGAGCGTAGGGGTCTTGGGTTCGATCCCCGGATCGGGCGAAGTGTTGTTAGGGTTTCCCAAGGGCATTTTTGCAGTCTGGAGTTTAGATTTGTGTCAATAGATAAGTTAATTTGAAAGAAACTTTCTGCAGTAGCCCTTTTTTATTTTTTGGGTTGGAAATTTTCAAATAATTTCACCCGCTCTGGGTGGAGCGGGAGCGTGTGTCAGACTTTTACTGACTAAAACCCACCCGAGTTCCTTCCGCTGTCTGTGTTGCCAGGGCCCCGGTATCCCTTTCGGACTTTCCCGCGAACCCGGCAGGCATCGGCCCTGGCGGACCCCTACACTTGTGCTGACAACTCTTAGAGGCGTGCGTGGAATACAACGCGCCGTTGACCCGGGCCTGGTCCTTATCGGACGGCGAGCTACCCATTGCTCACCATCTGCAAGCTCACTCCTATGATGGCCGGTAATCCGCCTGGGATTCCCGACGCCCCGGGCGTCTCTTGTGGCAGCTAGGGGCGTGAGGGCGTGATCTTTGCCTCGCCCTCACCCGTTCCGCCTCCTCCTTCGCGAGCATTACTGCTTCTTCTGCAGTAGCCTGGAGTCTGGATTTGTGTCAATAGATATGTTAATGTAGAGGAAACTTTCAGCAGTGAAGTCTGAGTCTGGATTTGTGTCAATAGATATGTTAATGTGGAGGAAACTTTCACCAGTGGCCTGGAGTCTAGATTTGTTTCAATAGATATGTTAATTTGAAGGAAACTTTCTGCAGTAGCCTGGCGTCTGGATTTGGTTCAATAGATATGTTAATTTGAAGGAAACTTTCTGCAGTAGCTTGGAGTCTGGATTTGTGTCAATAGATATGTTAATGTGGACGACACTTTCAGCAGTGGCCTGGAGTCTGGATTTGTGTCAACAGATATGTTAATTTGAAGGAAAATTTCAGCAGTGGCCTGGAGTCTGGATTTGTGTCAACAGATATGTTAATTTGAAGGAAACTTTCAGCAGTGGCCTGGAGACTGGATTTGTGTCAATAGATATGGTAATGTGGAGGAAACTTTCAGCAGTGGCCTGGAGTCTGGATTTGTGTCAACAGATATGGTAATGTGGAGGAAACTTTCAGCAGTGGCCTGGAGTCTGGATTTGTGTCAACAGATATGTTAATGTGGAGGAAACTTTCAGCAGTAGCCTGTAGTCTGGATTTGTGTCAATAGATATGTTAATGTGGAGGAAACTTTCAGCAGTGGCCTGAAGTCTGGATTTGTTTCAATAGGTATGTAATTTAAAGGAAACTTTCTGCAGTAGCCTGGAGTCTGGATTTGTTTCAATAGATATGTTAATTTGAAGGAAACTTTCAGCAGTGGCCTGGAGACTGGATTTTTGTTAATAAATAGATATGTTAATTTAATGTCGGATGGTTGATACCAATAGTTTTCGTCTATTATAACACAATACATATAACACATTGCATATAACACAATTAGTAAAATGTGACTGTATACCTTTACCTAGCCTACCGCTTGGGTGAAACAGGCGGGATGTAATGTGTTTTATTTACTATTTGCAGATCATCGTACATAGCTACGACGATCACGATGATGGCTTGGAGTATAATGTTCCATTCGTGGCTGACGTTCGTGTTTCTGATGTGGGCGAACATAGTTTGGCTGTGTCACGACCAGCGTGGGTTCATGCTCAAGACCAGTCCTGTGCTGGTCTGCTACGCCATGCTGCTGCTCATCGCACAGTACATCTACGGCATGAACCTTCTCGAGTCTGAGCTGCCTAGTAATATCACGGTTAGTATCACACAGAGACCACAAAGTAACTAGTATATACCAAATTGTTTATTAAAAACAAGGAATTTTAAAAGGAAAAACGTTGTGGGAAACCCCAATTAAAATCGCTCTTATTTTAACGTGTACGTAATTAATTAACAGCAGCTTGGGCTTAACGGCTATGATATCGGTGTCGCCGAGGAACTTAGCAGTTAAACAATTCTATACGCAACTATCGTCGCCTAATCAACATTAGAAGAAGGAAATAAAATAGTTTTAATCTGTCTATGGACAATAAATAATGAACCTCAACTTGAATCTACCATAATTGAGGTAAATATTCAACATGTAATTTCAAAAATTCAACCTTGCTTGGTAAAAAAATGAGTTTGGTGTATAATATACTCAATTACATAACTGGTTTTCAGAGTTTCACTTAAAGATTGACAGGGTAAAAAGGTTAAAAAGGATTAAATTGCCATTATTGACACGCGCTCGAGCAATATTATAATTTTATAGAATGGTCAAAGTAAATTACAGAAGTTTGTGTTTAAATTCCGTCGCAGGGAGATTTCTTGGAAAAGTGAAAAAGTTTTTTTTTTTTCTCAACTGTGAATCTCTTGGCCTTCTTCTTACCTGATGGTAAGAGATGATAAGGCCGAAGGTGGAAGCGAGCTTCACACGGATTCCTCAACCACAGAGGAACTGGCTATCTTACCTCTAACTGCCGAAACACAAAAAATGCTGTTAACATTGTTGTTATGGCTACAGACTTAGATAAGATGGTGGCCCCCACTAAGAATCGAACCCGGGACCTCTGGGTCTGAAACTGAGGTCTAGTAGTAAGACCAGGTGGTCTAGGTCCAGGTGTCTAGATCCGAGAGACTGTTATTAAAACCTAATTTGCTTTCCCTCAGTGTCTAGAAGACGAAATGTAATTTGATCACGTATTAAATTAAATAAGCTTCTCGTAACCGGGCTTTTCATTCAGTCAAGATGGCACCTAAACTTTTTTAACAGTGGACGTCTTTCCGCTGATGTCACCATTATCATTGGCAGACTTGCCGACTATATACCTCATCCCTTTAGTGCCACGCTTCTCTGGTGCGAGTGTCAACCAGGTCTTCGACCGATGTGATGACGTGTTATAGCCATCATTGTTCCAGTACAAGAGAGAGACACACTTATACAGGACGAATAGCACCATCGCATAACGGAACAAAAATGGCTTTAACACTTCAGATACATTATGGAATTTACGTTAGGCGTTACTTTTCGGAAATCCATGACAGTGTAATGATATGTACACTCACGCCTTCTTCCCATGGGATAGGCAGAAACAATAAAATACCACCTGCTCCGCTCCTTACATACTCCTTTTGCTTCGCCTACGTTCATACATCTGGTCATACACGCACGCCGGTTGCGAGTACTACGCACCTGACCTTTCTGAAGAACATCAAAACATTTAGTTTTAAACCCACGTGCCATCCTTAGGAGATATTGACTCGTCGATCGTCAACATCTCTTCCTATACTGCATCCAAGATTAGATCTAGTTATTGCGGAATCAACACTAGATATGTTCACATAACATTTTACTTTAACACTTCATAAAACGGGCCCTGGTCGTCGATTGATATGATGATGTTTGTTTTTCAGGAGGTGAATCTCCGACAGATAGGTCTGGGCCGCACGGAGGGCGAGACGTGCGTGCCGCTGCTGATCAAGTCGCTGTTCACGTGCATGTTCTGGGTGACGCTCAGGCAGTGCGTGCAGGACATGCGCCAACGCAGACAGTCGGCGGTCATCGCCGACATGGCGGCGCCCTTGCAACTCACGGCCTCCACTGCAGCCAGTGGTGAATATAAATGAACCTCTTTATGATTGAACTTAATTTGTAGTTATCAAACATAATATTTATACAGGCTGTATTTAGGTATTCATTTATTAAAGAACACCAACAGTGTATATACGAGGGGAGGTCAAAAAGTTCCCGGAAAGGGAACGATGAAATGAAACATGAAATTATTTTTCCTTTTCAATACACGTATTCTCCATTAACCCTAATACACTTATCAGACCTTTCAAATAATTTATTTATACCTTCGAGAAAAAAAGATTTGTCAAGGCCTTCAAAATAAGCAGAAATTGCCAACTTCACTTCTTCGTCAACCGCAAATTTCTTTCCACGAAGCTCTTTTTTCATGTTTGGGAACAAATAATAATCAAAAGGGACCAAATCTGGACTATATGGGAGGGTTTAAACTTCCGAAGCCGCATTAGTGTAAGGCAGCCATCACAACAACACTCTTGTGAACACGTGCGTTGTCGTGCAAAATGAGCTCACCTCGAGACCATATTCCCCTTCTCTTTTCTTTTATTGGTTCTTTTAATATTTCTAGTAGCGTAGCATTGCCCCGTGATATTGACACCTTTATTTTGATCAATTATTAAGATAAAATCCTCTCTGAATCCCAAAAAACTGTAACCATAATCTTTCCGGCCGATTGTGACACCTTAAACTTCTTAGGAGGTGCTGCGCCTTTTTTTACCACATTGACTACTGCTTTGATTCAGGTTCATAGTCATGAACCCAAGTTTCGTCTTCAGTCACAATTCGGTTCATGAACTCATCCCTGTTTTTTCTACACAGCTCCAAAAACTCGCGCGAACACTCGACGCGCTGCTATTTTTGATGCGGTCGGTTTGAGCATTCCCTTCCCGATTGACTTGTTTATCCAGCGATATCGCAATGGTTAATGAAGCGATTGGGGTGAAACTCAGTATTTAGAATTGTATTGAGTCACCAAGTAGTGACAAGTAAAAATAAATACCCCTCCTCCCCTCTAACCTCTCCATTCCGCGAACTTATTGACCCGCCCTCGTATATGTATATTCCCATGGGTTTACAAAAGTATTTAGGAAAGGTATTACTGCTATAGGTATAGGAAAAAGCGATATTAACGACGGTATTGTATATCTGATCCTGAATTAATAACAAAAATAATTCATATATTTCCAGCATTCCAGAGATTCAAGCAATCCTACCTGATTGCTTAAATTTCTATATGCAACGTTAAAACTTTGAAAACGAACAGAAATATATATTAATTATATTAAAAATATAATCATTTGTTTTCTATTTTATCTCTACCCTGGGACAGGTCTGGTTAACGGTAATCTGATTAATAATTCTACACGTTGCCTTAAAGAATGAAATTACAAATGGCGACTTAGCTAACTGCCTTGCGACCACAAAGAACTTGCGGTGCGCAATCGACACAACCTTCATTTTAATAAATTCACCGCCATTTTTTTATTCCATTCTGTAAGGAATCATTTTCGATATTTGGTTCAACTTTCTGATACGTCTTCTACATTTCAGCTGAATCTCTTAACCTGCTTATCACTCTAAAATATCTAAAGTCTAATTTTGTAATAATTTATAATGTCACATTTTGTTATTAACAATCAAAGCTGCAAACCTTTTTATTTCGATTCGAGTCTCACTCATGAAGACGAGTATGTATTATTCCGTTTATGTTGAGTTTTTGAGATGGGAGTTCAGTTTTTTTTTTTAATTTATTTATATAGGTGGAAATTATCGTATGGTATTTTCATAAGTTCAGATTCGATTCCTCGTTTGACCATAACAATAAAATAATGAATAATTGAGTTTAGAACGCATGTCTCAAAAACTCACCATAGATTCACATTTCAACACCTCTGCAGATATTTGCTGAAAATCACAGCAATTCGTTTTATAATCAGTCTATTTCTAACACAAACATTTGCAATTAATAGTAACATTCTCTTCTAATAATATTTGACAGTCAGAAAGAGACAAGAGAACTTGAAGAGACGTCAAATAATATAGTCACACTCTAGAAGGCCGTTGTTAAGAATAAAAGTTAGTGAAGTGTAACCATGGAGTCTAGTTTTATCAATAACCTTGTTAATAACAATGTCATTAGTTCTGACTGCGCGGCGCGAGGAGGAGAATCGCTCTCGTCTCCTGCGCGCGCTTGGCGATGTGCTGCGGGCGTTGTGCGCGCGCTATTGGATCTACGTCGTGGTCATCATGCTGTTTGTCATCGGCATCACCGGCGAACGCATGACCATCTTTCGGATCATTTACATGTTCCTCTTCCTCGCGTTCATACTTATGTTCCAGGTAAATAATAATGATCCTTTAAGAAAGATTTGTTGTGCACATATTCACGTGGAGTTGTTTTAACTAAAATATTTATAATGTATATCACACACACTTCATACCTACCTATTGTTTCTGAGATTATTTGTATATGTCAAGAAACACCTCTCACGAATTATCTTTTATTTCCAGATAAGTTGGTATTGGTGTCGAAAATTAATGTACATGTTTTGGATAGTGGTCATCATATACTCTATGATAAATCTTATTCTATTATACGTTTATCAGTTCGACAACTTTTCAAAGATAATAGAAAAATATTTAATGATCAACGAGAGTTTGTAAGTAAAATCGTATAAAGGAAACGTAAGAAAACTAATTTCTCCAATTAAATTTATTTATTACTTGTTATTTAATTTCAGACAACAAGACTTGGGATTGGAGCCATACCACCCAGCGGATCTATTCGTTAAACTATTAACACCCACGTTATTCCTTATCATAACTATATTGCAAGTTCATTATTTCCATAAGGATTTTATGGCGTTATCGGACCCAAAGACGAGGTTAGTTAGAAGTTAGACGGGCGCGATGAATGCTGGCTTGTGATCGCATGCGGGGAAAGGCATGCGGGCAGTTTTAGTACGAACATAAATAAAATTGTACTTGATATTGTTTGTTACAGATCAAATAGTTTAGCAGCTCCTCGACCAGAGTCGGGTAAGCCAAGTCAAGATGGGGCATCCACAATGAGAGATGATGTAAGTATGAACAAAAGTATAAAGCTGTCGATTGACCTGTAAGTGACATTGGTGTTATCAGTACAGTGAATCCCTTTCAGTAAAGTAAAACTTTTTTTTTGAGCCTGTCCTTGTCACATTTTTAATTCAGTCTGACATTAAAGTAGATGGCTGACTGTGATTCTGCGGTATATGGCTGCCATATACGGCTGAGCCGGTAAAGGAGACTATCGTGCAATAAATAGACTAAAATAGCCCTTAAGGTGAAGAACATATTTTGGATGTGACTGTGCTTACCTTAAGTCAAATATCATCATCTTCCTGCTTTTGTCCCAGGTTACTTGGGGTCGGCGCAATACGTTTTCTTCTTCCATTGTCCCCTCTCAGCCTTCACGCTATCATTCACTCCCTATTTCATATCATCTCACACAATCCATCCATATTTTCTTTGGCCTTCCTCTCCCCCCTCCATCCATCAAAATTTATATTCATCACTCTTTTAGCCACATGCGTTTCCTCCCTCCTCATCACATGCCCATACCAAGCCAAACGATTTCCTTTCAACTTTTCTGTCACTGGCGTCCGTCCATTGCGTTACGTCTCAGTTTACTTCGCCATCCCCTTGGACAAGCGACCCGAGGTACCGAAAGTCTGAGCAGATCGGTAAGGGCGTTCCGGCGAGAGATATGGACACAGGACTGGAGAGACCGCCAAAATCACGAAAAAAATACTCTGTTTTGGTCCGACTTAATCTCAGGCCAAGAGTCTCTCCAGTCTGCCACCACACCTCCAATATGCTCTGGACCTCTAAGCCGCTCTCGGCAACCGGCACAATGTCATCGGCGAACAGCATACACCAGGGAGCCTCTTCCTGGATATCTGACGTAAGACCGACCATTATCTCCACGAAGAGGTAAGGGCTTAATGCCGACCCTTGATGCAAGCCAACAGCCACATTGAAGCTGTCAATAGTGTCCACTGTAGACCGGACTTGGGTACTGCATCGACTGTACTTCGCTCGAATAAACTGCACATACTTCCCAAGCACACATGTCTCCTTAAGGAGACAAAAAACTTCACGGGGCACTCGGTGGTATGCCTTTTCGAGGTCAACGAATACCATGTGCAAGTTTGTATGCGCACCTCTGTATATCTCGCACAGCTGGCGGGTAGCAAAGATGGTATCTGTTGTTTCCCAACCAAGCATAATACCGAATTGGTTTTGCGAAATTTCACTCTCTTCTATCAGTCGCCTTTCAATTACTTTCTCCCAAGCCTGCATACAATGTGACATTAGCTATATTCCTCTATAGTTGTTGCACTCCAGCACATTACCTTTGTTTTTAAAGATGGGCATCAAAGAACTGTTACGCCATTCGTCAGGTATTCGTCTTCCAGCAACAACTTATTGAAGAATAAAGATAACCACGTTATCCATTTACCCGTAATAACTTCCATACTTCAACTGGTATTCCATCCGGACCTATTGCTTTACCATTCCTCATCTCATTTACTGCTATTCTCACTACATCCATACTAATCATTATCACTAAGCCCTCATTTACTGGTTATTCTCAAGCACACCACTCCAGTCATTCTCCTCATTCATCATTTTTTTTTTCAAAATTGCCTTATCTAGGTGGAAGGGCTATTTTAAGAGACTGATGAATCCTTAATTTTCTCATCATCTGTAAGAACTAATCCGGTGTCATTCCTTATGCATTTTATCTGATAAACAACCTTCGTCTTTCTCTCTAGCTCTAGCAAGGCCAGTATATTTTTTTGGCCTGCTGGTTTTTTCTTTAGAGCATCATACTTTCCTTTTTTCTGCTTTCAAACTAACATTCTCATCTTCAATACTTCCATTCTTTGAACTTTCTTTTCTTATCCTGCAAAACATTCTGTATTTCTGTCGACCATCACCATATATCCCTATCTATCGTACCCTTTCCTTTCGTCTCTCCCAAAATTTAAAGATGTAATATAAAGTTAAGAAATAATTTTTAGTTGCCACAGTTGCCATCTGAAGATACAAACCCACGTTCACAAGCCGGTACGGAACCGGATCAGTCCATCGAGCTCTCTGCAATACTGCCAGCTCAAAATCCTTCTCTAAGGTTGGTAAAAAATAATTGCTTAAATTATTAGAAATTCAGAACAACCAGTACAATACCTTTAAAAAAATAAGCTTCCACAGACAATTAATTAGTATTGTCGTAAATGCCGATATGAAATTAATTGAATCCATTTAATATAATAATGCTTCAATAAACTTCCTAAGTAAACAGATTGCAGCTGCCTATGTTTTAGTAACCATTTAAAGGAGAATTTTCATATTACGGGAAAGCTTTTGAGATTTAGACTGCCTCAGTATTAGTGGGTGTTTCCATTTAGGAGTTTCTCAGTCATAACTGAAAAATGTGGTTGTACTTTTGGTATACCTTTAGCTGACCCTTCGGGGAATACAGATGCGATTTTTTTGAGATTTTTTAACATTCTTGTTGATATAATATCCAGTTCTCGGCAAAAGGTCTACAGGTCTACAACCCCGGTTGTCTGTTCGCAGACAACTGTCGACGCTGAACGAGCGGGCGCCGCAGCCGGAGCGCTCGTCGTCGGCGCTTTGGTCGCTGCTGCAGCGCGGCTACCACGCCTCCAAGCACACGGCGCGCTGGCTCATAGACTACGTCTTCATGTACCTCGACATACACCTCATAAAGATCGTTTTCATTTCCTTGATGCTGCTCTGCGTTATGAACGTTAGTAAACAACACTTCATTTTTTAGTTTAAAAGTGACAACTAATTGAATCCTATGAGACCAGAAGTACGGCATTTTCGAAAATCAATCTCGCTATAGCAGATAAAGAGCTATCTAAAGCAGTCAAAAACGACATTACCTTGATTTAAACTTTTTCGACTTTTAAACTTGTTCGTAAAATTATCATCATTATTTTCTTTATTTCGTTATGTACATATAAATTATAGTTTTAAACATTAGAATATAAAAACATTTAAAAATATTATATATTCTTAATCTGTTAAGCCCCGCGTGACACCGATTCGGAGTCAAACAATAGAAAATCAATTGTCCCATTAGATGTCCTTGACCAATTAATATTAAACAAGGTGTTGTTTTGGATCTGCAAAACATTTTAAGAGGTAATTATGTTAGTGATTCTCGACCCGAATTAACAATAAAATGGACAGGTATTTTTTTTTATTTTATTCTTATTTACGGAAATCGGTAAGTGTGAACTCCCCTTTTTAAAACGCGTCCAGTCTGTACGTGTCCTTAAACTGCGCTTTCACACACACACATACAAACGCAACCGACATTTCTTTCATAGATCTTAGATAGGGTTATTAAGAGAGAGTTATTCTGAAAAACAAAAAAAAATAAAAAGTAATATTGATTATTGACTTGGTATCGTATTGTTATATTATGATTATTTACGAGTTTCATAACAACCTCCTGAAATGTTTTGCAGGTTCAAAACTGCATCTTGTAATATTTATATATTAATTTATTTATTTATTATTTAATCATTATTATCATTATTTGGTTAGACACACAAGCAGCTAATTAGCTGATGCGTGTGTATCAAATAGCATGGAGATATTTAATATGTCCAGTTGATTCTTGAAGCAGTTCAGTGAAGTTTCAGTTCTCATTGGAACAGGAGGCTGTATTGGTAAATTTGAAGGCTGGGTTTCAATACTTTATTTTTTCATTATTACAGGTGTGCGCGATGCATGTCCCTATCATGTTAATGATCGCGCCAGCGTTGTGGCTCAATTCAAGGAAACAACGAGTTTGTGTACTTTTTATATCAACACTAATAAGTATCTATTTCATGGCTAAGATGGTCTACCAGATAGATTATATAAAACATTCTACTTTTGATGTCAAGTGTTCGGGGGAAGAAGTAAGTACTGAACCAACGAATACGAGATGAAATATTGGTGTATTTTGTTTTTGTAATGTTTTATTTTTATTAAATGTTTCAGAGTTATGAAAATAGTACCTCGAATAGTTCCGCATTTAACAATGCCGAATGGCTAGGATTTGCAAAGGCTACACCACAAAAACCGCTGGTGTCTATACTCAAGGGATACATAGGCCTTTTAGCCGTTTTCACTTTTTATTCTCTGGTGACATATAGACAAGAATCGCTCAGGTTTGATGACTTCCAATTAGGTAATTAAGTTGAATTTTCGCGACATATATATTTATTGAATGTAATTATCTGTTAACAGATCGTCCGGGAGGTTACCAAAAGAAAGGACTAAGGCCATATTTCCTGAGATAACGCGCAAGGAAGCGGACATAGACTTGGAGCACTGTATCAAGTATCTAATAAATTATGGATTCTATAAGTTTGGCGTGGAGGTTAGTTGTTTAATCTGAAATTTTCATAAAAACTACACCACATCACATCCATAATAAAATAAATATTATCCAAAGGCAGTTTTGTTGGAAGCTTACGCCAAAGCACGCCAACGAAACGCCATTGTTACTTGATACTGCTTGTAAAAGATCAGAAAATTCTCCCTTCAATAATGTTGAAAGTGCTGAATGAAAGTTCTTAAATTTGCCATGGCTCTGTTCAACTTATTTATTTCTTTGAAATTAATTATTTCTAATAACATTATACGACGCCTAAACAAGTTGTATTCTATAGCATGTTTGCTTTGTTACAGATAACAATGATTTGTCTAATGGGCGTGATTGGTTCTCGTATGGACCTGTACGCGGTGCTGTACGCGGCCTGGCTGCTCATGTTGGTGTCCATCAAGCGAGTGGCGCAGGCCAGGCTGTGGCCCGCGTTCACAGCCTGCATCACCGTCCTGATCCCCGTGCAGTATATGATAGCTGTGGGATTCCTGCCGCAGTTCTGCGTTACTTACCCCTGGGAGGCCGACGATCCGGTAACTATAAGTTCTCGTGTTTAATGTCAGAAATAATGAGATTTAATGTGAAAGTTAACTTTCACATTAAATCTGTTGTGTGACTCGTTAGTTCATCGACTGGAAAAATAAAAGTCTTTACTATTACGTAGATTAGGTCATTTCGATTCATTGTTAATATAGTCATACTTTCAAACCCGATTTATCGGACGAATCTATAAGCTTAGTTTTTGGTTACCTTTAACCTTTTTACCTTGTTTGTAATAATCATTATGTACAAGGTTTACTAAGAGACGAAAATCACGAAATCGAAAAAAAAATCGTCTACACGGAAACGGCTTAAGTACGGAAGAGAGTGTAAAGTAGGGTTGAGTGTGACTTTGACTGTTTTATGTTATTGGAACCAATTTTTAAACCGTTTTGATTTTTCATTTACACACCTTTAATTTTTCCATCCTTAGGAGCGCTACAACAATTTATTCAATTTGGTGAGATGTTTACTATAAATGTAGATTTCTATTGTATTATATTTGTAATCACAACATTAAGCCCTAATAGTTCGATGTAGTTTTGTTGTGTACTTTAGTTTAATTTCTGTACTCATTCTACATATGGGTGGCTCATTAGCTTTATCGGTAGGCTGTTTGTCAGCACTTACGTAATTATTACTGTCCTTTCATATCGAAGACTATTCAGATAATTTGAATAAAGCTCTAATTCACCAACAACTGTTTGAAAAATAAATGTATAATGTAAAGTACATCCAAATTTCGCCAGTTATGTTTAAGTCTCATGTAATAGGAGGCAAGCCTATTGCCATCAACCGGGCACAAATCCAGACTCCGGGCTGCTACAGAGAATTTCCAGATAGAAAAACCCAATAACACTTTGCCCGACTCGGGAATTGAACCCAGGACCCCAGTCCTCATGTCCAGCACTTGCGACCACTAGACCACATATTTCATACAGGTGTAATTTCTAAATAAGCCACAGTCGACAATAAATAGTAACGACTCCAGACATTTACTTTTTGTCTGTTATCAAGTCTTAATTTTTGCCGATTCTCCTTTGTCCAGCAAAATTTTATAAGCAGTAAAAGCCTAACCTCGTGGCAGTTTTCTCCGATAAACATGCGCATTTTGTTATTGATCACAAGTATGCTAAATCTGATTTGAAAATACAAAATAATATTTTCCAGCAAATGAAACATATCCGTACATGGATGTTCCTTCCTTACGCCGAGTCGCCGCCGCACGCGTTCAAGCTCATCTTCGATTTCTTTCTACTAGTGTTCGCCACTCGACAAATGAAAGTGTTCCGTGTAGAAAAGTCTGGGAATCCAAATTATCCCGGAGGATCGAACAGCGAAAATATTGGCAATGATTGGGAGACGCCGAATTTCGTTAATCCTGTACCAGACTTCCTTAGTTATGTTGGGTAAGTTAGTTTGGAAAATGGTGTTATACAGGTCAAGCCTTTATCTGGTTAAGCCTGAATTGCAAAAGTATGTGTACCCGATTTTGTTTGTAGTTTGGCACTGAACTAACAAGATATATCGTCTTGTGAATATTGTGCGAAGAAGGGACCGTTTAAAGTATAAAAGGGCCCTATTGGTTCATTTTCATCTGCACTCTGATTTTTGACGTAACTTCTTATCAAATTAGTTGAATTGCAATTCAACTAATTTGTCTACGTGCCTTCAATATTATACACACCTCATATTATTGGCCAATTCCACATTTAAGAATAAAATATTATCTATGTTTGTTCCAGGACATGGCTTGATGTGGTCAAGCGCATGGTGTTTTTGGGAATGCTTTGGGTAACGCTTGCGATCATGTTTATGACCGGCACCAACCGAGTGAACCTGTTCTCTATGGGATACCTCATCGGCTCCTTTATATTCCTATGGCAAGGAACCGACTTCTATTTGCGCCCCAAAAGCGCTATATTAAAATGGTGAGCAAAGTCTTGAAAACTTACTTGATTATTTTGCCCGACTGCCTCAGGAGGGTAATGTTTTTCGAGAGTATGTATGTATGTATGTATGTATTTATTTATTTATATATGTATGTATGTATGTATGTATGTATGTATGTATGTATGTATGTCTATTTCTTTGGCACGCTCTGAAGCCTAAACGGCTTGATTGATTTTAACATATGAGGTGTCCTTAGATTCGTCTTAATTGTAGGAGTGACATAGGCTATATAATATTTATAAATTGCATCTACAAGTACAAAAAAAAGGAGGGGAATGTTTTTTTTTTCATTAATTGCAACAATATTGGTATCAAATAAAAGCTAGTAAAAAGTATTTTTCAAATATATGTCTGTATAAATAACACTAAAAAGCTTGAAATAAAATAAATTATTTAAAAAACAAAAAACCCGACTGCTAAAACACATAACTGAAAAGGGAAAAACAAGCGTTATAATCTATATAATTTTGGTTTTGCAGGCGGGGGCAGTCGAATAACCTGAAATATGGTGTAACTTTTGATTGTCCCCGCCTGTAAGACCAAAATTATATAGATTATAACGCTTGTTTTTCCCTTTTCAGTTATGTGTTTTAGCAGTCGGGTTTTTTGTTTTTAAAAAATTTATTTTATCTTTAACTTCTATTTCTTTGGTTGTAACTTATGGGTCGTCGTAACACATGATTTCGATGATAAGTATGGTGTTCGTATATGTTATTAAGATTCTAAAATGATTATAAAATAATACTATTACGTGTCCACAGGGGGCTTTGAAATAATTACTGACTGAG
Organism: Atethmia centrago; assembly: GCA_905333075.3. Lineage (NCBI taxonomy): Eukaryota > Metazoa > Arthropoda > Insecta > Lepidoptera > Noctuidae > Atethmia > Atethmia centrago. The sequence goes on from HG995375.1 coordinate 9,828,476, forward strand.
ATATTTTCTGGCGGGCTTGGTTCAGCTTCATTTTCAGTCTGTGGTCTGTTTTTTTTAAATGGTAGAAGGCCGCTACGGTCAACCGTACATACGTACGAAAACCGCCTTTACTGCTATAAAGACACTGTCAGAAGCAATTTTTTCCCGGGCTGATGTATTGTGTACATCATCAGGTGGTCGTGGCTGGTGCGTTACAACGTAGTAGTGGTGGTCGTGAAGACCCTGCTTCAGATCCCGGGTTGCATATTCAGCGCGGTGATGCAGGAACATGCGTGTTGGCTGGTCCAGCTCTTAGGTATAGGCTGTGTCGACAAGTTCGCCGGCGGAAACATAGCGCGGTTTCTTAAGATGCATTATACTAAAGTAAGTAAACTGTTTTTGGCGAAATATATCCAAAATAAACGTTGCGGCATTCCGAAATACAAAGTGAAAAAATCAAAGATTTTTAAAGTTTCTTTACCTATCATATATAGGTGTTATGATGTCTGATGATGATATTTATTTTTTATTGTTTTGTAGGAGGCAGCCTGTTCTGTTCCCCAAGAAGATATAGGATTGGCGTGGGACGGAGTTTGCTTTGCGTTCCTTATACTGCAACGAAGGCTCTTCCATAGCTTCTACTTTTACAGAGTCATAGACGAAAGCAAAGCTACAACTGTGCTCGCTTCAAGGTAATGCCGATCATGCTGTAGAAAAAAAAACAACAAGATTCATTTAAAAAGAGGGCCCTAAAGGGTCCAAGTACAGTGGAACTACAAAATAAAGCATTTTTTTTTTTTGTAGAGGCGCAGAACTAATAGAGGAGCTCCGCCAGAAACAGATGTATGTACAGGAAGACCAGGAGTCGAAAATCCTAGACAAAATCAAAGTAAAAATGGAAAGAATAAAAGCAAACCAGAAAAAAATACAAGGTGCCTTGACCAAGGAACCGGGCCACCATGATATAGGTATATTGTCTTTTATTTTATATTGAGTCATGGCCGCGTTCACACCAAACGTACGGTCAGCCGCCGGCTGTGAAGTTGTATAAAAAACAAAGAACAGTCAGTCGGCGGCTGAAGTTGTTATTTTGTACTGGACGCTCACAGTCAGCGGCCGACAAAAGTCTATTCGAATCCTTGTTTCCAATTACATGTTATTTCAATTTAACGAAAATCAACTTTAAACTTTATGTATATGTGAATTGAGTTGATTTTAGAATGACTAGGACTATTGAAAAAGTTATAATAAACATGTTTGAAGTTGTAGCGCAAACTGAAATTGATGTGCGGTATTTATTTTATGTTGTTTTTCCAAAAACACATATTTGTTACATTAATCGCAATATTGAGTTAATGTCATAATATATCTACACTAAATAACCTCATTTTCTTCCTTTAATTTTGTCGATCAAAATAACAATGTCGATTTAATGTGGAAGATCAACACTTCGCTCAATGTGATGTTAATATCACAATGCATTGATTGTGTTATGACAAATTGTGGGACAAGAACGCGTCATTGGCCAGACAAAAAAGCCAATAGCTCCGTTCATCCGGACCGAGTGAGGTATAATACTTCCGTGACCGTTTCCCTCGCGCACTGTCGGAGCAGACGAGGAGGAGGAGACGATGGCGGGCGAGTCGGAGCAGGTGCCGCTGGTGCGCGGCGACTCGGAGTCGCGCGGCTACCACACGCCCGACAGCCCCGCGTCGCCGCGCGGCTTCCACACGCCGCTCAGCCAGCCCTCCGCGCCGCCCTCTGCGCCGCCCTCCGCGCCGCCCTCGCCCGCGCGCCCCGCACTGCCCGCCCTCCCCGCGCCCAGCCTGCCCGCCTCGCAGGCCGGCCCGCCGTCTCCCTCCTCGGCGCTCATGACCGTATCGCTCGACGCTTACCTGGAGCCCCGCCGCATCTCGTTCGAGTCGCCGCCGTCGTCCGAGCTGCAGGCGCGCGCGCGCAGCCCGGAGGAGTCGTACCCGGTGTTCTCGCCGCCGCCCATCCGGCGGCGCCACACGGTGGCGAGCCCCAGCGTGCAGCGCCAGTCCGTGGTGTCGCAGTCCAGCCGCGCCGACCCGCACTCGCACCACACGTGTAACCGCGCCCCGCGCGCACTTGACGAGTGTCGTAGCGGGCCTTTGTTGAATCACGATCAGTTGAACATGCACCGACTGTTGCACTTTGTATAAAATGTAAAGCATAACTTTTTCGTTCATATAAACTTATTGTACATGTTTTTCCCTTCCGTTTAGGAATAGAATCAGATTTTGAGGGACTGCGTAGACGCCGCGTGTATACAAAGAGACACGATGGTAAATATTCGTGACGTTCTCTCGGGTGTGGGAGGTGTTTGTTATTCTGTTCTATCACACTGTGCGCTGGTCGTTCAAACTAAACCTGAAGACATAACATTTCTTCTTTGTAAATGATTGACTCCCACATAGTCATTTATTTACATAACAAAAAACTCTTTCTTATTTCGTTTGACTATAGTAAAATGGACGCAAATTATGTTAACTATGTTACAGGTCTCATGAACTTCGAATTACAACGATATAGTCATATTTACACTAGTTACAAATAGACCTATCTTCACGAAGGTCAAATCTGGCCATATTTATTATGTCTTGACCAGCTGTGATATGTCTATAACTACCAAATACAGCTTTATTAATAATTTCCTGATTTTGGGTGGTTAACTGTTTAAAGTGTTGATATTAATACCCGTTAATGTTAAGTCACTCTGTGATAAATGCGGATGGTGTGCGAGCTGCTGTTGAGTAATGCTTTTCTCTTGTAGTGCGGGACAGACCATCGTATAGGCCGCCAGCAAGCCATCAGAAGGGTAAAGTTCTTGAACCAGGCTCGCTATGAAATCGTAATGCGTTACTAACCCCCCCCTCGGCTTGTCGGTGATGGTATTTAGGCAAATTGCATCGCCATGGCGGGAACTGTCTTAATTGTTCAAAAAAACTGTATAAATTATGTACATTTTGTATTACAGTTGAATGTTGTAAATAAAGAAACCTAAGACAGAATGCGCCCGTTGTCGGCTTTACTTGTGTTTGCGCGCCTGATTGTGCCATAGTCGAATGTCTGCATGTTACTGCTATGTTTACCTCTAACGTCACAGCGTGCATGTTGCGTGGTTATGTTTGCAATAACACTTTGTTTTGTTTCACTAATTTGGTACAGTTAAGGTACAGCGTCGACGACAGACTTTTGTGCGCAGGAAACTGCGGCACACACCATGTGCCGCAGATTCCTTAGCACTAATAGTTTGTCGTCTACGCTGTATTCTAATTTTACTATTAAGGCCTGCGCAGACGAAGGAGAGGAGTGGTGGTCCAGTTGTAACGGCCGCGACTTATGAGATGAAAGTCGCAGGTGCGAACCCAGACAGGCGCTTAGCTTTTGTGTAAATTATTTCATCACCACTGTTCTCGAAACGGTGAAGGAAAACATCGTGAGGAAACCGGCATGTCCTAGAATCGAAAAATCGAAGACATGTGACATCCACCAATCCGCACTGGGCCCGCGTGGTGGATTAGGGCCTCTCACTGAGAGGAGGCCTGTGTCCCAGCAGTGGGAACATTATAAGCTGATTACGAAGAACTTTTGTCCGTGACGTAAAACGTATGGAAATCCTGACAGTCCTGTGGCGGCCATCTACATCGCCACATGCGAACTACGCAGCACACTGACGTCACACAAGAACCTGCATCGCAAGCAGAATTTACCGCGCAACTAACATATACACGGTTGATCCCAACATCAACCGTCGGGCAGTTGCCCACCAGACACGACACCCGTCTGGTCGGAGGATCCTCCCTTTTCTATGGAGGATGAGTAAACTTTACACCCTGTTCCTCATGCCTCTTTAGTATATTTGTCCTACGTGTGCGTTACTGCATGCAGATATTTTCGTACGTTTTACTGTCGCGGACAAATTCCCTCGTCTGCGCAGGCCTTTAAAGATACAAATAACTACTGTAGTATTCTTTATAGGTATATTTTATTTTTTCTATTTCTTATTTTTACTCTTTCCACTACTTCAAACAGCATGGAATTCATAAGAATATATACTAGTGTAATTATATAAAAAGTTTGCGCTGAATAAACGTTACTATGTAGCAGAGCTTAATGCAACTTTAAATAGGCGTAACTAGACATAGTTGCTGTAATTTGAAACGTTTTCGTAAATTAATTGAATGTGAGTACATACTTACATACATACTAAGAACATCTTAACTGTTTTAACATTATATAAATTACCGCTAAAAGTTACGCCTATTTCGTTTGAAAACTGTGTTTTCATATATTTTTTGTATTTACAGCTGTACGTTCCGGGGACTATTACATGTTCGATGAATTCGATGATACGGAGATTCATATGAAAGATGACGATTCGAGTTCAGATGAGGACGCCCCCCGACAAATGGGAATTGGCAAGGTAAGTTACTTTGTGACAATTGGGGTTCTTCTTGGAGGTCAGCAGGGGGTAATCAGCGGGGTTATGGAGGGTACCTCTCTTTCACTGGTAAATTCTCTTATTTAACAATGTAAAAGTAAGTTTTGGATAACGAAATCCGTGATAAGGATATATTTACTCTCCGTGTGTCCGCACGGAAAAAAAGGATGTCTTAAAATAAGACAATATCCTTTTGGTCAAGACAAATATTGATTCATATATGGGGAAAACAATATATTCTTGAATGAAGTAAAATTTTGTCTTAGTTTTATTAACTTCTTCGAAGACATAAACTTTAACATAGACTTAAATGAAGAATTATTTAGTTTAATTTTCAGAATATTATTTCTCTCTTAGAATATTTTCTTCAATTAAGATTATTATAGTCTTGAATCAAAAATATTTGCTAAGTCAAGAATAAAAACCAAGTATTTATTATTCTTAATTTGAGTAAACAGGTTTTCTTGGACTGAGTACATTTACTTACGTTAAGAAAATATTTACTTGGGTTGAAACAATTTTTCTGAGAATATTGATATTCTTCGCTGAAGAAATCCTTTTTTTCCGTGCGGCCATGAATCGTAAATATATTGATCCCCAAAGTGGTCCCATAGCAGCTGGTTACCATTAAAAGAGAGTCTAGTTGGTGAAGGTATACCCGTTGTGATTTGTGGGTTATGCTATATCTACGAGAACATTGTCATCAGTATTCGTGCTTACGCCTCTCACAATGCACAAACAAGTGCTTGTATTCAACCTTTCGGACTTTCCAGTAGCGTTTTTAGCCACATTAATGACACAAAATTATGGGAACACCAGACAGAATATGAAAATTTAAGGGATACTGAGAAAGGCAATGTTTTAAAATGATGTATTGTGTTTTGGTAATAAGCATGTTTGATATTAGAAGTATTTATTGGTGACTGTTACTTTACATAGTACGTCTTGGGTGTTCCCGCATGTTCGCTTGCCCTGGATACTTTTAGATAAAGCGGAATGTCAAAATCTCCGACTTAGTATAGAAGTAAAGGGATTATAATTTTGTTGTAGTACAAAGTTACGTCCAGTTCGCTTAAGGTGACTAACCATATTGCCCAGTATTAATTATTGCACCACCATGCTACTCGAATCAGCACATGTTGTTATAACTGTAAATTACAGTTTCAACGATCAGTCTCGACGACTCGGAGAAGGCATCCAAAGGCTAATATGTAGCTTAAAAAAAAAAAAAAAGATTGTGGGTAAGGCTAGTTAAAGCAACGTGTACTGGATTCGAGTGCGTGTGAGCTCACGATTGTGTCGCGTGGGCCGAGCAGCTGCTGTCCACGATGATCAAGACGGACTGGAAGAACGCCGTGATCCTCCGCAGAGCCTCCGCGCCCAACATTCGCTCACCCAGACGCTTCTCCCTCAGCGACCCGATCTCCTACCCGCAGGTAATGGCCCCCAATGCAATCATCACACCAATATAATTCACAGGTTGTACATCCCTGGTATGTATGTAGGGAGTTCACATTAGATACAATGAAACAGCAAGATACAGGTTCAACGGACTCTGCTTAAGACACACGCATTATGTAAGCCGTGTCTTCACAATCACAAACACGATAAGCGTGCTAAACACGTGGCATACGGAACGTCCTAAGGCGCAATTACACTGGGTCGGGCTACTGACCTGGCTAGCCATTCGGGTACACACGAATTCAGGCACCCGACATTAATTTATTAAACTGGAAGCCTTGACGAACTCAGGTATCAATGGAATTGGTTATAGAAGGTAGACAAACTTGCCCGACGACAAACGTCGTTCTTTTACACGTGATCGCTAGCCCGAATTCGATTACTAGATCTAGTGTGATTGTGTCACTATTATTCATTTTGGTGTGTATTTCATAGAGCTTGCTCTTTTGTTTTGGGTTTTGCATGTATTTTTATGTTTGCATATATTTTATGTTTGCATGTTTTTTTATGTTTGCATGTATTTTTTATATTGCGTGTTATTTTAAAATACGAAAGTTTTCTAACACAATTTAAATTCAATTTAGTTATAAATGCTAAAATTTCAAAATTTATAGATATTTCATACAACTCAACGAAAAAAAGTTGTGGTTTTATTATTTGATTTCGCTTGTTATTTTATAGATACAAACCCTTTTCTAACACCATTTAAATCTGGTTATAAAAGCTAAAATTTCAAAATGTTAACTTTTGTTCTGTGGTACGTACAGTCATGTAAATTAATTGTTTATCAAATTGACGTTAATTTGCCATGTTATAGCCATTTCATATAACTGTCGAATGTGTGATTTGATTATACATGCAATTTAAGTTGATAGTCAATTTAGTAAGCAAATTATTTCCGTGACTTTACAATTTATGATTTCGCATATTAATTTTTTTAACATTATGCTTTCTTCCGTCTAGTTTTGATTATGTTGATATAACAATAAAAGCTGCTGTTATTAGATGCGTCGTAAGCCGTCCGTGCAACCAGGTGAAATGCAGCTGACGGATCACGATGAGGGACAGTTGACGGAGATGGACGAATTCGCACCGTTACCAGGTCAGTTAGGCAGAAACACATTGTATGCAACATTAGCCCACTTTTCAATGAAGCTAATTTTGTACCGACTTAATTAATTATAAGGACTGAATCCGATAGGAATTTGCAACAAAAATATAGATTAGCCCAACAACAAAAAATATCGTTAACTTTATTTAAAAACCGGGCAAGTGCCAGTTGAAGTCGCGTGGTGAGGGTTCCGTACAATGAATATGTTATCTACCATATTTTTTATTCCAAGAACAAACTTAACATTGTATTTGAAAATAATGTTCTCCCATACATTCCAACTGCAAATGTAAGTTTGTACGGACAATATTGAGAGATGGAATAAGAGTGGGAATGGTCAACTTTCATCTATTTTCTGAAATAACTTTAACTCTGTGGTTTTTTTTAATTATAAATAAAAATATTTCAGATCCTCACAACAGGCCCTTTCATTTGATATATCACACGGTACAATATTGTACCGTGTGTATATCAAATGAAAGGGCCAAATATTTTTTTAATTTTCTAATTTGCCCCCAAAAGTGACCCTTATATTCAAAATGCATTTATTTACGTTGTTTTGGGATTTGTAAAAAGAAAATACGGCAGTAGTATATACGAGGGCGGGTCAACAAGTCCGTGACTTTTGGAATAAAACACAGATTTTTTGATAAAAAAATAATTTTATTTTTCAACGTAGTCTCCCTTGAGCTCTATACACTTTGTCCAACGCTTCTCCAATTTTTTTATCCCTTCCAAAAAAAATGATTTGTCGAGGTCCTCAAAATAGGCCTTTGTTTGCGAGATGACTTCATCATTGGAGTCAAATCTTTTTCCACCAAGCCATTTCTTCAGGTTTGGGAACAAGAAGTAGTCGCTCGGAGCCAAATCTGGAGAATAGGGCGGATGAGGGAGCAATTCATAGCCCAATTCATGGATTTTTGCCATGGCAACTGCACATGTGTGCACCCTTGCATTGTCTTGGTGGAAAAGAACTTTTTTCTTGGCCAAATGAGGTCGGTTTTTTTTCAAATCGTCATTGAATCGGTCCAATAAATTGGCATAATATTCCCCATTGATTGTTCTTCCCTTTTGAAGGTAGTCAATGTGGATTATCCCGCGTGCATCCCAAAAAACAGTCGCCATAACTTTATTGGCTGACAAACCCACCTTGGCCTTCTTCGGCGCCGATTCACCCTTAGAAACCCACGGTTTTGACTGTTGTTTGGTCTCTGGTGTGTTGTGATGGATCCATGTTTCGTCCACGGTTACAAAACGGGGCAAAAACTCCTCCATATTGCGATTAAACAACGCCAAACCTTCCTGTGAAGTTGTTACACGATTGCGTTTGTGGTCGACTGTGAGCAAACGCGGCACCCATCTTGCGGAAAGCTTTCTCATGCCCAAGTGATCATTCAAAATTGAAACCACTGAGCCATGCGAGATCCCTACGGCTTCCACAATCTCTCGCACTTTCAATCTTCGGTCGGCCAACACCATATCGTGAATTTTTTCGATTGTTTCGGGTGTAGAGACCTCAACTGGGCGTCCAGGACGTTCGGCATCTTCAGTGCTTGTACGGCCACAACGAAATTCAGTAAACCACTTTTACCATTGAAATCGATGGTGCAGAGTCCCCATAGTATTTATCAAGCTTAGCCTTGGTCTCGGTAATGGTTTTTTTTCGCAAGAAATAATGCTTAATAAGCACACGAAATTCACTTTTTTCCATTTTCTCCTCAAATTAGTGAGTAGTCTGATAAAAATAGCTGTCAAACACAAACTAACTGACGCAGCAAGTTTAAATTTTGACAGGAGTCAACTGACAGATGCCTGTTGACAGGAGCAGTGTTGCTGTTTCAGTAAAGAGGTCAGAAATTCAAAAAGTCACGGACTTATTGACCCGCCCTCGTATAACGAAATTAAAAGGAAAACTATCACAGATAAAGTAGGCTTTACAAGTTACCGAGAAGTTACAGAGAACATGTTTTCAAGTACAATGTTTAGTTTGTTCTTGGGATAAATTTATCCCAACTACGGAACCCTTCAGTGTGCGTAGTCACGCACTTGGCCTGATTTTAAGTTTGAATCGTGTAAGTTGGTAAGTACCAACTTTAACTTTAAAACAAGTCTAAGTAGACTTATGTTTTTAAGTCAAACTTAGTTATATTATCGTTTTTGGGAACTCATCCTCTAAAGCAGGGATTCCCAAAGTGGTCGATATCGACCCCTTGGGGTCGGAATCAGTTTCCCAGGGGTCGACATAAATGAAAACTGATTTTGGGGGTCGACGAGGTCTAAAAATCGACCCCTGTTAATTAACACATGTTCTTATTTTAAACTTTCAAGATACTGTATAAGTTGTGTTACGTGTACCAACTTGTTATAAGAATGACTAATATTGTTGTACTTTAAAAAAAATCAATAAGCATGCACAAGTTCGACAAGATGAAAAAATTTGGCTATTGTAAAAATAAAATAAAATTGTCTGAGGTATCAGTTTATTTTGGAAAGAATAGTTTGGGAATTCCTGCTCTAAAGGCTCCTAAGAAGTTACCGATGGGAAATCCAAACGGACACACCTTGTAATTAATAATTTACGAAAATTACCCTGATAACTACATGATTTACGTCACTCAAGTCATGCGATTATTACAACCTTAATCTGATCAAGACCGTATTTAACTGTCACATTTGTCTTGTACGCAAAAATGGGCCACATCGATTTGGGATGTGCAACATACATTCAATACTAAAATGATAAAGCACTAGAGGGTGACTATACACTCACCCGGACTGGGGAAACATTATTAAGGCCATTAAAACTTACGTATTCCCAACAATACGTAAAGCTGAAGTGAGGTGCCATCAATAATGCTTTGTTTCAGAACACGAGACACTTGTGGACAAAATAAAGACATATATAGAGACGGCGTGGGCGTTCGTCTCGAGTTTCCTAGTGTCGCTAACGCGACACCTGATGAAGTATTCTCGGGACTATCGATATGTATCGAAAACGCTCTCCATTGAAAAGAAAATACTTAAGGTATGACAGGAGTTAGAAACTTAGGACTACTTAATTGCCACCCTTCGTCTGTTATATCGAGGTTAATGCAAATTTCCACGTCACATTTTTTTTAACGGCTACATTAAATATAAAAGTATCGGTTATCGCCTGAAAAATAGCAAAACTCTCAAAAAGTCAACTTGAAGAAAAGAAGATCCTTCGCTATGCTCCTGAACTATCGTGTAAATATGAGCTCTTGCGAAGAGAAGGAAATTATTAACATTATAACTGTATTTTTCAGGAAAAAGTGGGCTTCGGCATCGGTTTAAGAGAAGGATCGCAGATGATATGGGAACCACTACCAGAGACACTAGCGAGACAGTAAGTTATGGTCTTGCCTACTAAAAACTTTGAACACTGCAAGTGTAACTTTAACTAACTTTCTTTTATAACTGGGCTCCAAGTTATTTAGGAGTTTGCCAAATGTTCACATAGGTTGTATGAGTAGTCGTTAGTAACTGGCACGAGTAACGCCCATGCTTTCTGCATGCTTAGTTTAGATTTAGTTATAATATTTCGTAAGTAGATGTTGAGTACTTTTCAACGTTGTTCAAAACAGTTAAGACAAGAAGAAATTTACCCGGATAGGGAAAACCTCATTTCAGTCTACAGCCTTTTATTTATCGCTGTAAGTTCATTTAAAAAGTCATAACTTTATGTAAAGCTATACGTTCATACCCAATGTTTATCCTTCTAAACATGGACATTACCTACATGTCATATCCTTTTTCTAATCTCTCCCAACTTTGTGAACACTTTACAAAGTTTTAGGATCCGCGTAAATATCGAAAATAATGTAAGTAAATTTTCAAAAGTCAAATAGCTTTAAACAACGTTACAAACATAAGCTACTAGATTTTTAGTTCTTTACCAAAATAAGTACTATCATGTAGTCACCTAGATTCGATAAGTAAGTAGTGTTTTGTTTGCATGCTGCCTAGTACCCGCGAAATGGAATTATTTGACCAAAATCTACTTGCACCACCAGTAGAGATGGGGTTTGTATTGCTATACTTATATTTAAAATGTTTGAGCCGTTGTAATTCAATGTTAGTAAGTTCTTAGAAAATTGTTACAATATAATTTCATTTGAAAATTCATAAATCAGTTTAAAATTACGACTTGATTTCCATAACTGGTAATAGTAGGTATTTTATGATTATGTTAAAACCTTAGCATCATTCATATTCATATAAGTACTTACCCTAAGGTTCGATAGACATCGAATATGATCTCGACTGCCAGCACCAGGAACTGTAACACAAAGGTACCGTACGTATGACCGTGGTGGGTGTTTCCAGCCGTAAGTTAAGCGAGATAAGTGTTCCCGAGATCCGGATATTGGCCCCAAGTATGGAGCGCGGGCTGGACGCGTCGCCGCCGCCGCGCCGCCCGCCCCTGTCGCTGACCAGTGCGTCTTCGCGCCACCAGTCCGACGACGAAGATGACACGTCCGAACACGAGAGCGCCTTTTCCTTGCAGTCGTCCCCGAGGTGCAGTGGCCCCCGCTAACATCGTTCACTTGTACTGCCGATCTTGTCGTACTCAAATAACATAGAATCGAATGATGCTCCGATAGTCTTGCAAAGACAAAAAGTCGACCCAATCTGGAAATACATTCTAGATTGTGATGAACGATTCGCAGTACAAGTCTCGTTGAATATTATCGTCGCTTGCGATGGGCTTTTGCTATACTTTTTGTCGATTCAACTTTATAACTTATGTCTTATTTCTCTCACTTATCAATACGTCACGTTGTCGCAGCTTTTATTGTATTTTTATTACGTTTTCATCTTTAGGAACGGTAAGTGTGATTTAAATGGAATTAATGTTTGTAACGTGTACTTGTTAATGTAAATATGGAGAGCACATGAAAACTATGCATATTACGTTGCATGGAATTAAATTAATAAACACAATGAAATTATTCCGTATTTATTTTCTTCATAAAGGATGCAATTTTCTTGTAAAAATACACTACACATCATTGCGGTTACCTTGTGACTCGGTCGCATGTCGTTTCGTAAACAAATATGTTTTTGTCTATTTACATAGCAATTTTTATTTACCTACTTTTAGTTCCACGAAGTTTCCAAGATAACAAAATAAATCCAGGAATGCATTTAATTACTTTTCGTAATCGGTCAAGTACAGCTAATGAGACACAATTGATTTTCCATTGTTTGGCACCACATGGGGTACCCGCTGGGCTTCATAAGTTAATGTCTACAAACTTATGTCCAGGATTTAATCCCATCCTCAATAAACTCAACCCATAGCAATCCACTGCTGGATATAGGCCTCTCCCAAGTCGCAGCACCCTGTCCTCCGCCTTCCGCAACTAGGCTGTCCCAGCTACTTTTTTTGAAAGTCGGTTCATCTAGCCGGGGGCGTCCCTAACAACGTTTGCCGATTCTCGGTCTGCATTCCAGGACTCCACCGGCCATTGGTCTATCGACTAGCAGATTTTGTTAATTTATTAAAAATGTATAGAACACCAAACACCACAACAGCTAAAATGTGCCAATGAGATGCTATAACTAAGTACTTATTCACATAATAATAAGTGCCATTTTCGTGAACCTCAGCAGACTGCGTGACATATATAATTTATATATATACATATATATATTAACAATTTGTTGACCTGACAGACGTTGTCCTATCCAAATTTAAGAATCCCATTGAAAAAAGGACGTTCAGTTTTTTCCGAATTTGAAAACTTTCTGGGAATTTTTTCTGCAACCTAATTCGGACTATCAGCGGACGATCCAGCCGTTCTCAAGTGATGTGCTTACCAACGAATAGCATTTCATTTTTGAGGTTCCGTGGTAAAAAAGGAACCCTTATAGTTGCGCCATGTCTGTCTGTCTGTGTCCCCGCTGTAGTTCAGAGACGCTCCGTACTATAAAACTGGAATTTGGCATATACATATTAATCCAACCAACAAAGTGGTCAAATATTATATTGATAAAAAAAAAAATTATAGGGTACTACTTTGCACGTAATGTGGGGATGATATTTTTTTTCTCGTCTATTCCATAGTGTGGGGTATCGTTGGATAGGCCGTTCAAAAATATTGCGGGTCTGTGGACACAATTTTTCGATTCAGGGATCATTTTGCGTAATATTAAGCTTTAAAGTGCTAATTAAACTTATTTTTCTTTCTTTCTAAATAATCTTTCTAATTCTTTCTGTTAGAGTCAAGTATCCCACCTCCTGCCAGCTAAATGGTTGTTTATGAAGTTGTGAAAAAAATCATGGGCCGTTGTAATAGCCGACCAACTTAAATTTGCAATTGGAGAATTGACCGGGAAATATATCGATGTATGGGAGAATATGTTTTTCAACTACAATGTTAAGTTTGTTTTGGGGTTAAATTCATCCCAACCACGGAACCCTTTATTGTGCGAGGTCCGACACGCATTTAGCTGTTTTTTATTTATATAGACATGGCCAACCCATTGCCACTTCAGCTTGCTAACTCTGCAAGCTATGTCAGTAACTCCAGTTCTTTTCCGGATGATTTCATTTCGGACCTTTCTCCAAAGAAATTCCGAGTATAACTCGCGCCATAGCGCGCTCAGCGACCTTGAATTTGTGGACCAACCTGACTGTCAGTGTCCACGTTTCGGCACCGTATTCTCGCACCGCCCGTCCCTCCGTTACCGTAACCGTTACCTTGACCAGGAATAACGGGACCACCGGGAACTGGGGACCGTTGTTTTGGCACTTTTTTCATGGGAGGTTTAATGCCCGTAGTCACTACGCTGGGCAAGCAGATTGGTGACCGCAGAGCCAATCCTTTTGCAACGATTACGCATCCCATCAGTTTAATATAAAATAAAATGTAAATTTTCAGTGGCGACGTGACTGCACTGGAGGGCCAGGACGACTCGGTGTTCAAACAGGATCGCTCGCCATTCGTGCACCTCGGCTACGCGCTGTGGTACGCCGTGCTGGCGCATACAGACATAGTGTGCTATATCATGGTTTTTATTAATCAGGTAATGTGGAAATACTATTGGTTATACATTTTTAACCTATTGACCGCCACGTCAAAAAAGCAAAGATCGGCGCCAAGCTACGGTTTATTTCTTAAAATCTGTCATGTAGTCGTACCGTGGCGTGCTGGGCACAATTTGCTCTGTCATCTATACATGACTGTGGCGGTCATCAAAGGGTTAAGTAATGTGAGCAAAGTAGCTTTAAAACTAGTGAGGCATTTTCTTATAACAATTTATCAAGTGCTGCGGTCGCGTAATCGTATTTTTTATTTTCTATAGAAACTCCAGTTCTAAGAGCTTTTCGAGTTTTACCCTGGAGTCCCATGTCATCTCACCCTGGATTAGTAGCATAATTATTAAATTAAAATTACAGATACAATCAGCAACGATATTATCAATACCTCTGCCTCTGATGGTGTTCATGTGGGGAACGCTCACCATTCCGCGACCCACAAAAACATTTTGGGTAACGCTGATCGCATACACTGAGGTATGTAATACAATAAATAAACTACACAGGAAAAATATTAACCAGTGCGCAAATTTTGACAAATTAATCATAAGCGAGTTTTATTTTAACATATTGTTTTAACATATGCCTGCTGGTCACAGGCCTCCTCTCCTCTGTGAGAGGGAGTGGGCCGTAATCCACCACGCGGGCCCAGTGCGGATTGGTGGTTATTAAACATTATTTTTTTTTATTTTGATATGTCTTATTACTAAAAAATAATGTTATCGTTAACGAAATATGTTTACTTTGAAATTTTTATGGTGACTTGCCGGCTGGCGCGGGGTTGCGCGGGGTAGCGGAATTTAGCGGTAAATTTTTAGTTATTGTATTAGGATTACAAGTCAAGAAAAAAAAGTATTGAACAAATAACGAAAATGTGTTCTATAACTGATTCTGAACCACCAAAAAAATTTGCGCACTTGTTAAAAAACAATTATGTTCGTAAACGTAAAAATAAACTATATTTAAACGCGTGCTCTTTAATTTATCCGTCATGTTATATTCGCAGGTAATCGTCCTCATAAAGAGTATGTTCCAATTCGAGATTCTGCCGTGGAATCAGAAGATAACCCCTGCGAACATGCCGTTTACTGCGCCACGCATCATTGGCATAGAGAGGAAATTCAATTACGCTCTCTATGACCTTCTTTTGCTGCTCATTATCTTTTTGCATCGGTAACTATCGAGATTCTTCATAACTATCGAGGTTATAAGTTAGGGCAGACTATAAGATTTCCCGAGGTGGCGGCGCGTAGTGTTCCACGCGCGCCCCTATTGAACGTCGCGGGGGGAGTTTTACACCTCATTCCCCCCGCGGGCCTGAGGTGGCCCGCAATGGCGGGCACCAGCCGGGGATCGCGGAAGTCGTACCAGATCCCATGATCCCCGGTGCAAGTGTGGGAGGGGAACACTGGTGTGGTTTTTATTCAGTAAGATTCTGACAGACCCCTCCGCCCGCCCCAGGGCGGTGGAAATGATGATTTTCCACCCAGGAACAAAAAAAATGATATGAATCCTCTATAAAAGATTCTGAAACCATAGGGTGTACTGTGTTGTAAGAACTATGTAAATTCATGGAAAGTTTCTGGTAATAATTGGTTAGAAATGTCCTGTGCTGCAAGAGAAATATCTGGTGGTGTGTTATCAAAGCTTGTATCACTCATTTTTGTAAACAACAAAGTAAAAAATTTCCAACAAAAATGGCGGGATACGACGTGAATTCGAATAACCTATGTGTTTTTTTTAATTACGTCGCTGTGGCAGTGAAACGCGCGTGCATGACAATGTTCTTTTTTTGAAAAGGAGTTGCATAATGAAATTTAGTACAACATTATTGTCTTAATGTTGGCAATAAGCTAACTGTTTCCGAAACTTTTATGGAGGATTTATAGTATGGGTGTAGATAAAAACAATTAGAAAATACTCAGTGCGCTTTTGTATTCAGATTTATGCTGAAATCACTGGGGCTATGGAAGGAATCGACCCCAGAAATTGAGTTAAGAGAAGACATGGAGTATCCACTGAACCCTGAAGATACTCAGTTAGTGGCAGAAGGTCACATCAATGAAGTAGGGCGGAAGTATGTCAAGTTGCACGACCAGTCAGGCCCGTGAGTTTCCTTTTATAGCATTATACTCCCCTTTATGTTATACAACATGGGAATGACAATACGACAATATATTAAAATACTGCCAATACTAGTGCAGAGGAGTATTTTGAACTATCAAATACATTCTAGATTCGAATTTTAAAAGAGAGTATTTCATAGTTCTGTGTTGATGCACATAATTAAAAAGAGATTGTGAAAATAATGTGTAGCGATTAATTCCCAGATGACTTCAATGTTATTGTGTTTGGTAAATGTCAAATGAATACGAAGATTTTTAAAGTACGCGATTTGACAACAGGTTTTATACCGAAGATACATCATGTTATCAATGTCAAAAAATAAAAGTAATGTCCTGTGACTAAACTATTGGATATACTTGACTGATTATTGATACTGAAACATCAGAATACGATGTTAAATTTATTGTCATCCCCACATTGTATTTCTTCTAGTTGCATATGAAATTATCGTAATAAAACGCTCGTATTCGAGAATAAAGAGGTCCTGCAGAAGAGGAGACGTCCGATACATATTTTACACTTAAACTTGAAATGTGCTGTGGCTAGCACCATGTATCCTGCAACACAAAAATACTTTGGCTTAGTAGTCGTTTCGCACGAGAATTGTTCGAGAGAAAACGACGTTATCAATTTGAATAGTTTTTGCGTAGTGGATTCGCACAAAGTAGGTTCGTAGAACAAACTTAATGAAATGAGAGCAGTGATGGTCCAGTGGTAGCGGCCGCGACTTACGAGTTGTAGATCGTAGGTTTGAACCCAGACAGGCATTTTCATCTGGGTCCACCAAGTATGAGTATCGAAACATGAAGATGCTTCATACGTACTCGGAACAGGTATTTAGACTAACCAAATACCCGAGTGCCTATGAAGTATTGACTCGAATTCAGATAGATTCGCGTAAGTCATATCAAGCCGTATGTCCTTTCTTCCGTACCTATATCGTAGGGTCCTTTCCACCGCGTATCGACTACGAGGCATAAAGTCACATGCATCCAATTAATTTGTGTTATATTAAACTATGCCTTATGAATAATAATTTCAAATTTGTATACTACTCGACTAAGATTTTGTGAATTAAACAACTTAGCAAGTTCAAGATCAACTGTTAAGAAGCGTTCTTTCATTTAAAGTAAAATTTTACGTGCGTGCAATTAGGTTCGTTTTTGCATAATATGACTAGTCTGGAACAGGCGGATAGTCGGTAGCTGTACGCTATGAACGTACTTTGCCAAATAGTTCAATGGATTACGTTCCATATCGGAGAAATATTAAATCAGAATAGTTTTTATTTTAAGCCCGCAAGTTGAGTGATGTTTGAGGGTTGACATTGTAAAGCGCTATTAACATTATACATTGCACCATTAATAGTCACTATTGATAAAATTCCTCCAGCCTCTCCGCCTTGATAGAAAATACTTGATGTATTTCACACTAGTCCAGAAAATACCTAGTGCGCACTAGGTATTTTCTGATGATGAGTACAGTATTAAATTTACTCCTAAGTATTCTATACGCGATGAAAATAAATTGTTATTTTTCTGGTATTACATGATTATCTACGAAATACGGTATCAAATTTTGCCGGGAAATTTTCAGTGTTTCCTAGTGTTATGTCTAGACAAAATCTTTAAATATTACTGTCAGATATTTATGCGGCCAGTATGATGTAAGATATTTTTGATAACCACAAGATCTTAACTGAATTGGGTAGGCAAATATTTTTAACGCCAGACATGTCTGATATTTATGCATTTTGAGAGGTGACACGTTTTTGAAGCCTATAGTAAGAGAACAGATATTAATGAATGAATCATAAAATCGGATATAATTGCCGAACTGCCTATAGTAATATATTTATGCTCGTGACCACCATTTTGTTCTACGAACCTATTTTCGTGCGAGTATGTGTCTGTTCGCAAAAACTATTAAAATTAAAAGTGCCGAATCACCTAAAATTCTGGCATAACATCATCATTCTCCTGCTTTTATCCCAATTTATTTGGGGTCGGCGCAACACGACACTTTCTTCCATACTTCTCTATTAGTTGGCATCTCGGCAGTCACCCTTTTTCTCGCCATGTCATTTTTCACACAGTCCAACGTTCTGGCAAAACAATCCGTGCGAAACGGCTGCTAAGCCAAAAATGTTATTGTAGAAATGTTTTACAACTTTGCTTTCTAAAACACGAGACTTAGTGGTGATGATAGGGCGAATTATAATGTCATCACTGAGTTTAAATATCTGTGATGTCGAGGGCAGCAGTGTGTAGCAAGCAGGCGGTAGAACGTGTAGTAGTGCATACTGGGTGTGCGGATAGTACATAGCGGAGTGTGCGGATCAGACAGTCGTCACCGGCTGGTGGACCGGCTGTACCACGTGCAGGCCACCATCACGGCGGCCATGCACGAGCTGCAGACCACACGCTCGGACCCGCGCGTGACGCACCTTGTGTGGGAGCGCCTGCACGCGGAGCGGCGCCTCGCGCGGCCGTCGCTGCGGAGCCTCCCGCGGCGCCCGGCGCACCGGCGCCACCGCTCCGTGCTCGTTGCGCTCATGCACAAGATGCGCATGACGCGCGCCCAGCGCATGGGTGGTCGCTCCCCTCCCCAGTACGTCACGTGCTACTGAACTACTGTAGAACTTGCGATGTGATATTGTATATAGAATACACTTATAGCGTAATCATATTACTTTGTAACGTAAATCAGATCCTTCTAGTAAGTAAATGAATATATACCTTATCTTTGTAGTAGGTATTACATAAGTCTTAAATTAATGTCTCGTTTAATATCATTTAAAAAGTTATAAAGCTTTTGGCAGTCAGTCTGCATAGCCAATCGGAATATACAAAGAGATTTTAGTCCCGACAGTTAAGGCGCTGACAAGACCCAATTGACCAAAATAGGCTTCTCATATGAAAAAAAAATTGGCAAATCTGTATAGTTTGTGGTAGCGGAAAAAATATATGTTAATTTTGAACATATTTCCTAGAACTTGGTTGTTACCAAAACACGTTTAAAAAAAAAAACTCGATACAAACTAACGTTAAACTAACCTCTTACCTTGAGTTCTAATCCAAAATATCTGTATTATATATCAACATACGTTACGTATTTATTTAATAACAGGTACGTCTTATTTGAATGCAGAACTTGGTTGTTTTTTATTTTCGATTACTCAACTCAATTTTGAGTAAATAGATAATTGCTTCATATTTTGCAATAAATTACAAGCGTTGTGTCATCGCGCTACTCTTTCTTTTCTATGCAATCTGACAGTGACCGCGGTTTAGGTGTTGTCAGCGTCTTAAGTATAGCTTATTATGGTAACAAGATTATTCACGATTTTAATTTTGTATAAAGTATCGCGTATTTTGGCAGACTGGCTTTCTATTACTTATTACATTTAAAGCCTATGTAAAATCAAATAGGTAGATACTGCTAGCATTGTGAAGTTGCATTAAAATTTAATGAAAATGTGTATTTAGGTAATTAGTGTAATTGTAATTAACACTTTGCGGGACACTGACGTAATAACAATAAAACTTATATTGTGTCTCGTTCAGTGTCCTTCAACACGTTAACAACA
The DNA here is from genome assembly GCA_905333075.3 of Atethmia centrago. Lineage (NCBI taxonomy): Eukaryota > Metazoa > Arthropoda > Insecta > Lepidoptera > Noctuidae > Atethmia > Atethmia centrago. The sequence continues at coordinate 9,848,277 of HG995375.1, forward strand.
CTAGTATAAATATGAAACATGTTTTTAGAACACAATTGATACTTTTCTATATAGCATATTCTTATTTTATAGAGCTGAGGATGAAACGTCCGATATCGATCTTAGGAGAGAAGTTGGCTACAGCAGCAGACCTCCGGCCCAGTTCGATGAAAACGAACCGGGACCCTCGAAAGTGACGGAAGACGATCACTATAAGTATGTACCTAAATCTGAATGGCACCAGGATCGTTTTCCATTTTAACGTTCCCGTAACTTCATGACAACACATTGGGATTAGAGGCATGAGAAATGTGTTCTTAGGAACCCCGTCGTCGACTTAAGTTATTTTATTTATTATGCAAGGCACACCAACGACATGACGGATCTTCAGTAGGTACTGTGTAAAAACATCACTCATAGGCATGCATAACATTCTTATTAAAAGGCTACAAATAACAAGGAACGTGATTAACAATTCGATTATATTTTGAAATTATTAAAATATTAGAAATGAGATTAAATTATAAAATAAAATAAAAATAATAGATTTCGTCTCATTGGACTAACATAATACAACCATAAAGAATTAAATTAAAAAATCACACTTATGTTGTCAATATACTCTGGTGATTTCATGCGTATGTCGTTAGGTACACTCAACGAATTGTAGTTTCAGCACATCCCCACGGAAGTGCTCACTGGCGCGGTAATATTAATTATGCTGATAATTATGCTGTTTTCCGACTTCCACACAGACGGAATCGCGGTCACAATAAATCTGAGCTTATTCTAATTTCACTAAAACTCTTGATGTTCTTTGGTTTTTTCAGCGTAAACGATGACCAAGAACCGATTATTGCTGTGTCAACGACACTAGAGGACACGTACAAGCATTACCCGGAAGTGATGCTTCTGTCGTAAGTACAGGTTCTACTGAACTACTCCACAAGTTCTTCACCTTCGTCAAATAAATAATTTGATCTAATATTAATGGTAAAACTAGGTAGAATAAAACTGGTAATTTGTAAAATGTTTTATCTTCCGCAGCATGAAGCGCTACCTGCGTCCGATGCATCGTTTCTTCCAGCGCATGTTAGCGCCGGGAGCGAGGGTCACCGCTGACATATACGCTTATATGTTCCTGTGTGACTTCTTCAACTTCCTTGTCGTTATTTTCGGATTCGCCGCGTTTGGGGTAAGCCTATTGGTTCTAATCGAAGTGCACTTAAATTAATTTATCTTCTTTAGAGCTAACAGTACCTCACAGATACTTATCTATTCATTTAATTAAGTTTTTTAAAAAGTATTGATATTCGTTCTCCAGACGCATCAAGGGGACGGCGGCGTTCAAGCGTACTTGGAAGAGAACAAAGTGCCGATTCCCTTCCTCGTGATGTTGATCCTTCAGTTCGCGCTGATCGTCATCGACCGAGCGCTGTACCTTCGCAAGTACATGCTCGGCAAGATTCTGTTCCAGTATGCGCTTATCATAGGAGTGCATATCTGGATGTTCTTCGTACTCCCTTTCATTACTGAGAGGTAAGACTTGATAACATGATGCGAAATGCATACAAAAGCGATCGCTAAAATCTGTGTCATCAAAGAAACAAATTAAAAATGGCAGCGCTAATCATTCCCTCTTATTCACACATTTATTTACAGGTTCTTTATTTGGCCGCCATTTTAAATAAGGCGCGGGTTATGCTTTCTTTTATAACGATTATGTTTATTTTAATTTTAAAAGAGTATTTCTTTATTTAATACTTTAAGCACACTAATGTACAGAGGCGGACTTAATGCCTTTCAATTAATACAAATTTTTTCACACGGTACAATTCGCAATATTTTTTTTTTATTTTTGCCCAAAAGTGAACACCGTATTCAAAATTCATTTATTCACGTTACACGTTCGTGTCACGCGGGTCACAGAAATTCATATATGTGTACCAAAGTTCAACTTAATTGGTCCATTAGGTTCGGAGCAAATCGTCTGTGACAGACGGACAGACAGACAGACACTAAGTGAACTTATAAGGGTTCCGTTTTTTACTTTTGAGGTAGCGAACCCTAAAAATGTCAATGAATTGAATACCTATCTATCTTCTATTCTACTTATACATAGGTACGTTTGATACTATCGAATAATACTCGTGTTCAGGACATTCAACGCCCTGCTGCCTCCTCCGATGTGGTACATGCTGAAGTGCATCTACCTGCTGCTGTCGGCCTATCAGATCCGCTGCGGGTACCCGCGCCGCATCATCGGCAACTTCCTCTGCAAGTCCTACCGCTTCCTCAACATGGTCTTCTTTAGAGGGTAACACAAGCTCGTATTTTGATCAAACTTAAAACAATATTCGGGTATATTTTAATGGCGCTGATAGCCGAAATACAGGCTTTCGCTTAGTTCGGCTACAGATGTCTAATGCATTTGTAACAAGAAAATATATCCTATAAGACATCTGTATCATTGTAAACAATTATTGAAATAAACATACTATTATTTATTAATAATAGGGATCCTGCCGTTTTGCCGAAAAGATTTAGCCAAAATTTCACTACCCAAACAAATTTAAGCAACCTTTTTTTATACCAAAGCAATGTTTGGAATGATTTTAGTACGCACATTTTCATTTGGTCATTATTTTACTTGGCAGAATATTATCAAGGATAATTTCATTTAGGCACTTGGTCTTTAATCAAATGATTTATTACAGCAAACAATCTTTAGACAATAAACGATAGAGTATGTGATGTGTGTGTGTCATCTCATTTACATGACATTGACATTTCATTTCACTTGTTTCAGACAAATTCAAGCACATGCTTGAATTTGTCTGAAACAAGTCAAATTTATGGTTACTTATGGAACTAGTTAGAGTAGGTTAATTATTTTAAATAATGGTTAGGTTAGGTTAAAACTGTGCCTCCTACCACCGCCAGAAACGAATAGATTATTTAGAAAATTGAACCGAAATAGTTAGACGAGGTAGAAATTTTATTTTGCGAAAAATGAATAAATGTAATAATAAATGAATTCCAACTGAAATATTTAATTACATAAAAAATTGTTGCTAAGTAATAATTTGGCAAATGCAATTATGCGGAAAATTGTTTGGGAAATGATAATTTGGCTATTTCTTTTATAAAACAAGGGAGACCCTTAATAATAAATGCTGAGGACTTGGTAGTGTAATTGCGGGTTGGATTCTCAGGTCTGGCAGTGCAATTTTCCAGCAGGAATTTCTCCATAGCAGCCCGTAGTCTTGACTTTTGGTCAATTAGTAGCAATAGGCTCACCCCCTTATATTTTACATGGAATCTAAACATTGGTGAAATGTGGCGAATACACTTACACTTTTAACGAACTCTTCGGGGAATATAGGCGAGATGTTATATTATGTTTATCCAGATTCATTTAATTAAAATTCGCAGGTTCATGGTAGTACCGTTCTTATTCGAGCTCCGGACGCTTATGGACTGGATATGGACAGACACGTCTATGACCCTCATGGATTGGCTCAAGATGGAAGATATCTTCGCCAGTGTCTTCCTATTGAAGGTATTTGAACTATTCATTAAAATGCCACCCACCCGGCTGATAATGGTAGCCCAATAAAACGTTTCCGTTAAAAAAATGAGGCTGTAACCTTCAATATCTTCAGAACTAGTCGGTTCCCCAGGAACACGGGCCAAGACAAAAAAATATTCGAATGACGGGAAGAATTAATGAATCTCACTCTTACTCTAGGCTTGATGATGGGTCTTTAACACTCGTTATAACACAGGCACGTTGTTTCAGTGTTCCCGGTACTTAGAGGACGAGTTCCCTCAGCCGCGCGGCGCCAAGAAGTCCAACATGTCGAAGTACTTGCTGGGCGGAGGAGTGCTAGCCTTCGTCATCGCTATCATATGGTTCCCGCTTGTATTCTTCGCATTTGGGAATTCGGTAATTTTTACAGCATCACATTACTATATAATAATAATAAGCTCTCTCGACACAGATTTTTTATAAACCAACAACAGGAAAATTATCAATTAGCTCGATATTAAAATATTTATTTAATTTTAGGTCGGACAACCCAACCCTCCCTCCGATGTGACGGTTAAGATACGTATCGGTCCTTTCCTGCCTGTTTATCAAATGTCGGCGCAGTCACACAATATCTATGTGTAAGTATAATACGCGCTAAGGATGACATTCTTGGAAATTATTAGGTATTCACTGTTGCTAATCGCTGCCCCACTGCTGAGGATCGTGACTCCGTTTCAATTTGTCAACGGCTTTTCTCCGTCTGTTACGTTCTAATCTGCCACTTGGTGGAGAGCGGCGCTGATCTCCCAATGTTTAGATACTGGATCCGACCTTTAAAGGACCCTTTCGTTTGCTATATAGTCTAAAATGCTTAAATTATTATAAGCTGGTTAATTATTTTCCAGTTTCAAAGAACAAGACTACACTCAGCTCAGCAACATGTACGCGCGTGACCGCACCGCGCAGACGTTCCTGTCCAACTACATGTACAACGACGTAGCCGTCATCAACATCAACCCGAATTCCACGCTCAAGTGGGAGATCTCTCCGCCCGAGCTCGACCGGCTCAAGAGAGAGGCGGCCTCTAGTGAGTGCCTACAGTACTAACATAACAACTACATGGGCATTTACGGGCATAAATATATTACAGTGCTTCTATTTTCTTAATGTCTCTCGGCAAACTTCGTGTTTCGTCAGTCGTTGGATTTCTATCAGTTGCCCTTTGCACTTGGTGCAGGCCTGACGCTCTCAATCGACATGGAAGTATACAGGCTGGATTTTTGAGACGGGGTAGTAAGGGCAGCTACCTTAACCGTTGTCGCTACAAGAAAATGTTCTTAGGAGACCGTCCTTAACTTGATAAGATATTATGATCTACATTTACAGATTAAAAAAAAAATGTAGTCATCAAGAAAATGGGCAGTTTAAACAAAAACTTTTTTTGGTGCCAATCGATCCCATTTCTTATAAGGATCAAAAAACTCTATCGGACCAACTGAGGTTTGAGTACTAGAAAAGTCAGAAATTGCAAAAAACTATTCCCATACATTTTGTAGGTAACGTGTTTCTGAAGTTTGTGGTGTTTCAGTCGGAACGGTAAAGAATATTCTAAGAGAAAATGATAAAAAGATAAATCGGCTCCCTTCCCATCACCAAAAAGAGTAAAAAAGAACAAACAATTTCGTTTAAATTTGGACGATTTTGACTATTGAGTCATACGTACCATGATTTACGTTTATGCTTTAAAAAATACCTTGTTTGAGGACTTTAAAAGCGAAGTTGGTTGAGGCTATCCAATTCTCACTGTCGGGAGGACACGGCGTGGCATACGCTTGCAGAGTGTACAGCTTGGGAGAAGCCGCGCCGTGCCCTCGTTTCGGAAGTGAGAAGTGACTTGTCGCTGCCGGCTATGATTCTTTTCGGCGCGGCGCAGCCTCGTGAGACGCGGTGATCTTTTGCGAAAATGTCTTGTCGCAGAAAGAAACAGATGAAAGAGAGAGGGAGATTTCGAGTGCTCTCCCGGCCCGCAGCAGGCGCACCGGGCGTTGGCAGAGAGCAGATAACGCCCTCTTCCGGCCCCCTTAAATGGGTCCAGGGACGGCGGACTCGGGGACGTCCGCTGCCCCCTATCATATAAGACCCGAGGTGGTGGCACGTAATGTTCCACGCGCGCCCCTCTTAGACGTCACAGGGGAGTCAAACACCACACTTCCCCCGCTTGACCAGACGGAGCGCGTAGATGCGGGCCGGCACCAGTCGGGGGCTGCGTTGCAAAGTGCTTGAGTGATCCCGTAGCCCGCGGTGCAAGTGTGCGAACACGGGGTGGTTTTAGTCAGTAGAAGTCTGACAGACCCGTCCGTCCGCCCCAGGGCGGAGGACACCCTTAAAGATTCCCACCCCGTTACCAAAAAAAACGCTATCCAATTTGGAGGCTGTCTGACATTAAGAAAAAATTTGAAAGATATTGGTTTTCGATATAAAAAACGAAAAGCAATCGGTGAATACTAATTAAAAAGCATGATATTCGCCTTAAAAGGTTTAATTAAGTAGGTATCTCCGATAAATTCAGAGGATGAGGGCCGATGGCAAAAATATTGTCATACGTCCCACACAAAAGAGAAATCTTGGACAGATAAAAATATAAAAGGTATAAAGAAGCCAATTTCGAAAGGAGAACGTATAATAATCATCGTTCACGCTGGCAGTGAAAAAGGTTTTGTTCTAGGTGCACTGATGTTGCACAAATGTATTGATAGTGACGGCGATTATCAATGCCGTCCGATGTTAAAAATTGACTGCGTAATCAGTTTATACCAAACCTACCACCTAAAAGATAATGCACCATACCATAATAAATTATTAGTTAAACTCCCAAACATAAACACTATTATAACTTGGTTGCAGCAACATTACATTCCTCATAACCCAAACTCGATATAAATCGATCTTATCATTCTTTAAGTATTTTAGAATGTCATATAAATGACATGTAAAAAAACATAAAGAAATATAAGTACTTAAGTTTGCTATTGGTCGCATTATGGAAGAACATGGCCATATCATTTTATGATTGCCACCATATTATACAGATTTTAATCCAATTGAAACCATTTAGTCTCAAATTAAAGTATAAGTACGTAGCTATTAAAAATGTTCCAATGAATGTGACAATAATCAAAGGAAAAATATTGGAAAAAAAATAATATTTTTCCGATTCATCTCTATGAGCCGTCAGCTCAGAGGAGATAACTTTTTTCCTAGCCATCCGTAGATGTACTTTTCTTGATTAGATTGTAATGCACAATCTAGATTATATCTAAACTCGCACACAAGAAATAATTAAAGGAGCAAATCCTTATCATTTGGCTTGATTAGTAAGTCCAATCTCGAACGTACTCGTAAATTCCTCCTTTTCGATTAAAATTTTTGTATCTTGAATTAATGATAGGAAGATGATTATTTTATCTCTGAAAGAATATTCCTTTTTGAACTGCTACTTAGCCCTCTTCCTCGCTCCTAATGTTGCTGTGCCCGACAGGGTCCATATTGATCTTTTACTTTTTATACCAGCTATGTAACACATATAGAATGCAACAAAGAATTTGAGTATTGAGTATAACAATGAAAATTGCAAAAGTGATTTCAGATATTAATGCTTCCAATGAGATGTCACATATTTTACCAATATAAGCGGCACTGATTGCGATAAAGAAACTCGAAACATTATACTGTTAGGTTTTTATGCCGCCAAAGTGTTGTTAGATATTTTTGTTCACACATTCGGAGAGGTGACACATCTTTTTGAAGCCGATGCGGTATCCTATACTTTGGAGTCGCTCGTCTCTTCAGATTTGTGATTTGAATATACGGACAATATAAGTTAGCAGTCAATCTGCTTAACACTTAATTTCCCTGATTTCATTACGACGTAACCGGCATCACCATCAACCCCAACTTTACCAAAATACAAAACTAGATTTTTTTTTGCTTTATCTCCATGTAATTACTTACATTATTTGTTCAATCATCAACAGATGCAACATTAGTGGTGAAGTTCACCTACGTGATCACGCACCCGACCAACGCGGTGCCAAACCCGCCAACCATAGAGAAAGATAACGAGATCCCCATCGAAGCGTTCATAGATGGCCAGCCGAACCCCCAGAGGGATGTACTCAGGAAGCTGTTAGACGGCACCACCGATCCAGATACTTGGTGAGTCAATCATTCATAGTTTCAGTGGGCCCTGGTGTATGAAACTAACTACCTACCTACCATATTAATTTGCAGTTTAAGTAAGACAATAGGCTAGTTGCCGTAGTAAGAAAAATACCTACCTTAAGAGTTTTGTATTGTAGAATGGTTGTGAGGTCACTGGTCTTCAAAAAATTCGTCCGCATCGCTGTCAGTGGGAAAAGTGCTCAAAAAGATGGCAGCGTTGCCATGTTCGATGGCAATGCTGATTCTTTGATACAAAAAAACGAGTCAGCCCTCTGTGGGGTAACCATCACCTCTTATAGCAGTATTATTTCAATATTACTTAGCGTGAGAAAGAGATGGAGCTATAAGTCCTGTATAGCACCATCACTTTCCCACTGTGAAGTAATATTATAATAATACTGTTATAAGAGGTGATGGTAACCCCCAGGTCACATCAAGAGTCAACCAACCGCTTGGCGATGTCCCGAAATACTCGATGAGCACTCGGACCCCACGGCTCTAGTGTTTCAACTCCAAACCAAACTACAGTTTCAAATTGTAACTAGAAACAAACTTTATGCGCCAGTCATAAGTTTCTTTTATATGAAAAAGAGACGTACGAAAGGAATGTGTTGTTCCTTTCAGTCTTGAAAGGAACAACACTATGATTAGTAACACAACGTGTGAGTTATTAATCTAATAAATTGGTAGTATTCAGTCCTCTTTTGTGAGTACATTAAAATTAGGAAATGGAAATCGTCTTTCGACGAGTTTCAAAGTAAATATTAACTTCTCTGTTTGCTTATAATATTATGTTTAGGATTCGTGGCTAAATAGTAACAGCCGCACGGGTCGATCCACGAACCGTCCTCGGCAAGCATTGCTTACACTTGCCGAGGACGGTCCGTGGCTGGTAGATGGGAACATACCGAGACGCTTCCGTGCCACGGAAAGCACGCGAAGCAGTTGGTCTCGGCTGTGATTCGTAGATCTTTGATAGTCGTTACGGGTAGTCTAGCCCGAAAGTCTGACAACCAGTCTTGCTAAGGGGTATCGGGTTGTGTAGGTCAGTTAGCTCCATGTAAAATACTGATATTTAGCTGCATCCAGTTAGACTTTAAGCTGACCCCAACACAGTTGGGAAAAGGCTAGGCAGATTTTTGAATATTATTTTTATTATTTAAAAATGTTGTTATTTATCTTTATTCTTTTTTTAATATTATAATACTAGCTTCTGCCCGCGACCCCGTTCGCGTGGAATTCGAACGATACACAATACAATAATAACAGCCACATTTCCCGTCCGCGCTACTACTAGTTTTCACTTAGCGTACTTTATAACTGTTTTCTTTTGCTCGGCTCCTAGGAGTCATGTTAAATAGCCTATAACCTTCCTCAAGACGTGGGCTATACAAATGAATTTTGAACTAGATTAACTAGATATCGATATCCATCACGTCTGCGGAGTTCCTCTAGCTAATATAATTTGACTCTGTATATTCCGACAGAAGTAATAAATTAAGTTTGTCTGCGGGCAACACTGTAGAAAAAACACAGGTTCGATAGAAAGAACGAAAAATATTTTATTTGGGACACGCACAAGATATACAAAAGTAAAAAAAAGAAGTATTTAAAACTAAACTTCGAATAAACAAAGAAAATCAATAAAAACGACTTGTGCGATGCCAAAAAGGCTCCTATCTCAGCATAATGCTGCGATATTTAAAAAATAAATACCGCAGCGCTGGTATTCGGATAGAATGGAAGTAGGTAATGAAATCACTCGAGACACCATGACAGAATGCCGTCATGCCGTTTCGACAATAGAAATGAAAAATTGTTTGATTAATGTTACCATTTTGCTGAAATATTCATATTTTGAGGGAAATACGACCACAATGAACATTATTAATCGGTTTCTCAAAAACGGTCAACTAGCCTATTACCCTTTTCTCACAAAGTAAATTCTTTTTTTTGCAATTAATGACAATTCCTTGTTGCAGATGTTGCTTTTAAATATTAAAACTATTATTATTTCCTTAATAATATTATTTTACAATTAATTGACAGGTTAAACGTACCAGGCCTGTTCCCGAAATTTTTGAAAGTATTCAATAAGGGTACCACCAAACCGGCATACCAACTAATTATGACGTCGTCATTAGATCATCTCGACAAACCACCAGCAGGTGAGTTTTCTTGTCTAGCTTGCATGGCTTTATAATAAGCTCAGCATTAAATTAAACATTGTGTTATTTTAGATGAGGAATTACTTGTGTTTCGGGACGTACTACTTCGATTGGAGAGAGATAAAGATACAGACGTGATGTACTGGCGCGTTCGAGAGTCTTGTTCTCGACGGGTAAGTTGCAATACTTTTCTTTCTTAACCGATAAAGCCCCAATGGCTCCGAATAGGAGCCCTCGCGGCGCGCGATTTGAAAGTAGTTATCGAATAAAAAAGTTTTTTTTGAGATTGAGAGATGACGTTATTGAGCCACGGGCCTGAGCGGTTAAGGTCAGATAATCGCCGTTGACCTTGGCCATACAAAAGTGCGTCGCGCTCACGCCACGCCGCCGTTCGGTTTCATAGGAAATATTTATTTTCAGTAACCAAAATATGGATATTTGAAAAAATAACATATAAAATTATAGATAATAAAATAGTTTTTTTATACAAAAAATAAAACATGAAAATATCTTAAGTAGTTTAAAAGTTTTTTTTATGTTTTCTACCCAAACACATAACTTACTGAATTTATTACATAAAGTATTTTACTACAATACTTTAATATTCACATAGAGAATTGATGTGTGTGCACCTCATATCATAATGATATATCTGCGCCTTAAGATATATGATTTTAGTGACTTTTAAATCTGTTATTACGCCTTTATATAATGCAAGTAAGTTATGCAAAAAATGTATGTTAAACTAGAACGCATGCACATCAATCGATAATTCTACCGGTGATTTTTTTCAAAAAAATATTTTTTTGTTACTAAAATAATATTCCCAGTGGCGTGCAGTGGTTCTCCTCGCATACTGACACTCGTCATTATTGATTTATAATATTTGTAGAAAAAAAAACATTGAAAATAGTCATGTAAAAACAAAAGTTATAAATACAAGATCTCACCACATTATTCAAGGTTCAAAACACGGTTTTCTGACGATGCAAACAGAAGAAAGATTCGGCCACCTCTAATATCATAACCAAGTGGATGGGTGATAATTACAGAACACGTATCCGAAGTCATGAATTATCATATTTTTGGTTTAATTCTCGTAATTCGGGCACACATCTACCTTTAGACACAACTTGAATCTTATCAATAAACGATAATTGCGAAAACTTACTGCTTTTAACTTCTAACAAACACACATTATCGGCGCATACTTCACAACAGAACACCATTCTTAGGTAAATACAAAAATAATAAACACAACAAATAATATTTACACTACTTTACGTTACAAAACGAATTACTTATAACTTAATAAGATATAAAAAGCAAAACATTAAAGATATAAATTTATAAATTGCTGTCACATGAAACACGGCTTCCCTAAGAAAAATATAATTTCTAATTTGTCGATAAAAAAAAAACACTACCAATTAAAATTGTATCATTGTCATACCGTGTTCTTCCACAAAAGGGACTACCAAATTTTGCCGGATAATACAGTCCAGGGTTGCCGCCCAGAGCGGGAGACATTATTTGATGATTTCCCACCCTCAAAAAAAAAAAAAAGGGTCGCCGAAACTTATTTTCTAACTCCTCAAAATTCAAAGCGAAATTTCCCAAATATGAGGAGAAAAATAAAAAATATGAAGTTTTTAATTATTTTTATAGGGATTTTGCAAAAATGCCAAAAATGGGGAACCCTGGTCTACAATACTTTTCATTCATTAAATATTGACTTTACACACAACCAATCACAGCACGCGGTGGCTAGCTCCAGCCGCAGCCGTCAATAGTGTGTGCCGTTCATAATACGAAAATATACACCAGTGTGCGTAAATTTATCAATGGGATTTAGGCTGGCCGAGTGCCTGCCTAATAAGTGCATACCGAGCTCCATAGAACTGTAAGTTACGTCACACGGCGGGCGTGACAAGTTGCTATACGTGTTATAACAGGAGTTTAACTTTTTTTAAATATTTTGTATTATTGTATTACATAATTAAAATATATGCACTTGAAGTTGTTGGTAGGGTAGGCTAGGCCTAATTTCCTCTATGGACGGCACGCCCCTGAATATTCTCTATAAAACCGAACGGCGCACAGTGGAACGAATGTATGGGAGCGGTTGGACGTAGACATGTCCGAAAAATAAGAGTAAAATTATGACAAACTAATGATGCCATCTTATTCGATTACTTAATGCCTTCATAAATTGTGGTGATGAATTTCTTCATAACTCCCATATTTCGGGAGTAATTTGAGAAAATGTGAAATTTTACTATGAAAATGAGTGTATCGAGCTCTCTCCCTCCTGATTCCGGGCTTGTTTCAAGTAGCGGTCTCTAATATCGTAATGCTATTACTAAGAGCTATATTTAATACTAAGACACATAGTGCGCCAAATGTGCACTTTCTGGGATAAAAGGAAATGAAAATTTAAAAAAAAAAACGTTTTTTCCCCATTTGTATTTACTTTAAACCGCAGACAGACTTATTAAGAGGTCTATAAATATATTATATATATACAGAAATATATATTAACAAAAATATTCACAAAAACTGATGAGAGTATGACTTTTAAGTAAGTTGATAATAAATTACCTAGTTTCATTAAAAGTACAATAAATAATTAAGATGTAAGCTCTAATTTACTAAGTTACACATTTTAAAACAATAACATCATTTAATTATCTTCGTCATCATCATCATCATCAATTAATTCAAATTCAGAATCGATGTCCGCTAAATCATTTATGTTAACAAATTCGATATCACTTTTCTCAGAATCCGTAAGCTCATAAAATTCCTTAAAAGAAGATTTTTTTACAAACTTATTTCCTTTTGGACGGATACTTGTAACAAGTGGATCAGAAGACAGTAAAAGATTGTGCATAATATCTTCATTGCATGAGATACTGCTATGCTTTCGAGAATGCCCCTCTCTATATTTTCTAAAATCTTTATTTCTAGCCTCAGATGCCTCTTCGGATAGAAAACCAATGGGCACAATTGACATGTTCTGAACTATGTCTGGCCATGCATTAAAATTTTATGAAGTGAAGAAGGCATATAATACCATGGGTATAACTCCACGTAAAGCTTAGCAGTATCAAAGCAGAACTCTCGGAATTTAGTTACGTTGATCTTCTCTCCTGATGAAATACACTGCAAGATCACACAGATTTTTCTTAAAAGCATAGCATCTATTCCGGTCAGTTCAGCAGATTTAGTGTAGTTTTCAAAAAATCTCCTTGCCGAGTTGCCATTGTTGGTGGATCCACTGCCTTGTTTCACAACATCGAGAAGTAAGCCCGTTTCTCTTCTTACAGCCTCTTGAACTCTTTTCTTCCTGTCATCAACTTGCCTTTTTGCTATATCACCCCTTACTTGCCATGATTTTATGTCTAATTTGTAGGAAATGTGTAATAAGCATTCCATTGAGCGAATCCAAGCGTGAAGGGTGCTTAAGCTATATTTATACATGTCCTCGTTTGCGTGTTTATCTTTGATTAACTCTAAATTATTAATTTCTTTAGGACAAGCCTTGCATATGTCACACACTGAAGCTGCTGTATTGGATATAATGGAATGAATTTTACCATCAATCATTGTCAACAGCAGTTGGTGTTTGACACTAATTCCATCAGTGATGGTGGATGGAGTTAAGGCTTCAATCTCTGCTTCGATTTCAGCCATCTCTCTCTGCACATTTTCTTTGGTTTCCTTTATAAACTTAAACAATATTGGCCGGCAAAATGAAGTGGAAGATGGTCGCTCGTTTTCCCAAATTGTTACACCTTTTGAGACGAGCCGCAGTGGTACAAGACTAATCATAAAATTACTAGCAAGATCGATTTGCTCATCTTCACTCGTCCTTTGATGATAAATGCTTTGGCTAGATGATCCGTCAAAACCCCATTTGCTGGTCAATACGAGCTGTTGATTGGGATCAACAGGGGTTTCTAACGACCTAATAAGTCTTCTTGAGGTTAAATCCATCAAGGCTTGTAATTTGATTTTTGCAGAGCTCTCTGTAACTGTGAGATCTTCTTTGGCCGGATAGCACTTAATTTTTTCTTTAACCAACATGTAGTAACTCGGGTATTGAAGAGCTCCTTCTTGAGTGTTGAAATCCCGAAGAGTGTTATAGCGCCATTTCGATAAGTTCATCGATACATAAAGAGCCAATGCCTTCAAAGGGGATATTTCCCGTACCTGAATTGATTTACCTTCAATGAAGGCTTTGATTTTTGAGGCCTCTTCTGGATTCTCCGTCAAGTATTTCATAACATAAGCTGTATCGCTTTGTCCTGCCTTTTGAAGCGCCCTTTCGGCCGAAAACATAATTTCAGCGCTGCTACTGCTGCATGAAAGACTATCTTCAGTGCGTCTTCTTTTTTGCCGGTTACTAAGGTCCTCAAAAGATTTACGAGGACTAGGATGTGTACAAGTTGAAGCATCAGATTTAGCAGGAGAAATTATGGGCTCGATGACGTCACTTATATTTTCTGTAGAAGGTTCCATATTTTCATTCTGTAATTCCGGCCATTGAATTGCAGCCTGTAGCCAAATCTCATGTTTCTTCCGAAACTTATCTGTGCTTCTTCCAGACTGTGTCCATTTTGCATAAATGCGGTAGCAAAATCGACGACACCAGTCTTTTAAACTTGTTTCAGCACTTTCACATAACTGAACACAACTGTTATCTTTTAAAACACTGAACAAATAGTTAAAGTCGCGTAAATCTTTATGTGCGCGTGCGCATAAAGCAACGTGAATATCAAGATTTGTATTAAAATTTGGAAAATACATTGCGAGATTAGCTTGGATACAACGAGGTGTAAATCAACACTGATTTTAAAGTTACTAATAGTGACCTATTTATATAAAATCCAGGTATCCCAGGTATCCTTTGTTAAATATTGCAAGGTAATTAGTTATTGTGATAATTAGTAAATGATGCATGCTAAATTAGTGTATTAAGAGCCATTTAGTAATTAAATAATAGCAATGTTCTTATCAGTAATCATTAGTGCATCAGTTTTATATGTAAACCTTAAGTCCCTAATTATATATCCTAATTAGCTTATATCTTCTCTAATTGGCTGCTCAGAAATGTTATTGTAATAAGGTAAACCTTTAGAAAAACGGTTTTAATCAACAAAATAAACAAAAAATAAAAAAATTGTGTTATAAAATAAACATCACTCTTTATCCCAGAAAGTGCACATTTGGCGCACTATGTGTCTTAGTATTAAATATAGCTCTTAGTATTAGCATTATGATATTAGAGACCGCTACTTGAAACAAGCCCGGAATCAGGAGGGAGAGAGCTCGATACACTCATTTTCATAGTAAAATTTCACATTTTCTCAAATTACTCCCGAAATATGGGAGTTATGAAGAAATTCATCACCACAAGTTATGAAGGCATTAAGTAATCGAATAAGATGGCATCATTAGTTTGGCATAATTTTACTCTTTTTTTTCGGACATGTCTACGTCCAACCGCTCCCATACATTCGTTCCACTGTGCGGCGGCGCGACGCGTATTTGTATGGCCAAGGTCAACGGCGATTACCTGACCCTTAAGTAACTGTTTGGCAAATAGGCCATCCGCCCTCCTCATTGTACTAAGTATATAAACCGGCCAAGTGCGTGTCAGACCACGGCCAGTGAAGGGTTCCGTAGTTTGGATGAGTATTTACGCATGCACAGTATTGATTTTACCAACCGCAAAAATAAGTTTGAATTTTCATACATAATTTCACGAAAAACTGAAAAACAAAGTTATTTATGCGGTTGTAAGCGAAAACATCACTTGACTTCATGAAAAACTCACTTATAGTAGAGGATCCGCACTAGAAACGACTTTCACCCATTTGTTTAATGGATGAAAAGAATTTTGTATCAAATTATATTAAATAATATTATATTAAATTCAATTAAATTATATTATATTAGAAAATATATCTCGACTGGGTTGTCTAAAAAAATCTTGGCCAGATTAAATAAAAATTGAAAAAGCGCCTTTTTATTAAATATTGCACTCATGAGTTAACGAATAAACTTAATACCAACCGAAAGTATGCAGCCTATAGAATATACAAACGTTGGGTTTTTATATTCTATAGGCTTTTATTTTTGTCTTTGTCTATTTTTTTGCCTGGCGTAGCACTACTGGGATAGCAGGTATAAACAGAAATAAAAAAATAAAAAAAAAATAATAAAGTGTAAAAATAATAATAATATAGTGTAAATCGATAATAGTTATTTTCACCTATTTGTGTAATAAATAAATCTTATATCAAAATGAGCGCTAGTTTAATTGCGAATACGATGATATAGGGTTGTCCGTCAAAAATATGGCCTGAATGACGGCTGTCGAGTTTTGAAAAGTGAAAATTTTATGCGTGTGGAAACTTGTGACAAGGAGGTCCGAGCTAAATATCCTGTGCGATAGAAGAGGACGCAGCATTGTATAATTTAAGTAATTTTTATATTTCCAGGATCCATTGTTGTCGATCCCGCTCAACAACTGCGACATGCTCGTGATGTACACTTTTAACGATAAACTGTTCCCAGAGACACTTAACTTTATTTCTGGCAGTGGGTAAGTAATCCCTTCTTACAATTAGTTAATTTTACTTTGGAGTCACTCCATAAAATGGCTAAACCATCTAAAGGTATTACTGACCATGTCTGGCCATTATGCTAATTCGAAAACGGCGGTGTGTATTTTAACATTTTATGTGAATGTTTGTAGCATCATCGGATTGTACACCACATTTGTGTTCTTGGCGTCTCGAGTACTGCGCGGATTCTTCTCCGGCATTTACACAAGGATCATGTTCGATGACCTACCAAATGCTGACAGACTGCTGCAACTCTGCCTCGACATTTATCTGGTAAGTTTGGTTTTTTTACGACTGCTCACGGATTCGTTTTTTTTTTTAATAAAAAAATATCAGTGCTGATTACATCTAAATATCAAAAGCTACGATTGTGTACATGAATGATTTTTAAAATTATTTTTTGTAATATTAAAATCAATAAAAAATCTTTTTTTGCAGACAAAATATTATTTAACCTTTTATCATTTTATAGGTACGCGAAGCACTCGAGCTGGCCTTAGAAGAGGATCTATTTGCTAAATTAGTATTCTTGTACCGGTCTCCTGAAACCATGATAAAATGGAGTCGACCCAAGGATGAAGAAAACATGGAGCAGCGGGCGCTGCCACCATCGCGCTGAGTTCATTGATTTCAAGTAACTTTACAGATAAATGTTATAGGATGTGAAGTCTACTTCTATACAAAAGTAAGACTATACGAATCATGGCACCTGAATTGTCGTCATATGTGTAGTCGACCACGTAATTGCTCTATTAACGCAATGTTACTTGCACGTCATATCACGTCAAGGTCTATTGTTGCTTTAAGAACATTATGGCAGTTAGTTTCAATCTTTTAATGAAATTTTAATTTACTTAGAGTTTTTGTCACAAGCGATAAAGCAATTACGAGATCGACTGTACCTATACTTAGCCACAACGTGGAGCATAATTAGTTTGGAAGTAGCTTTATTTTTTATACTCTAGTATAGTACGCGTGAAACCTAATGGCGGCTCTGAAGTGCGCTACACGCTGCGCAGTACCCCACCCCTCACCCCCGTTGACACATGAATTCATTACTGCGCAGCGACTCGCTCATATTCCGAGCCGCCATAAAGTTTGAGTCGGGCTGTACATAATTATGCCAATTTCTGGAGTTCATTTTAGGCAGGCAATCTCATATAGATACCTAGAAGGATGTGTATCATAAAAAAATAAAAACAAATCATAGATTTCATAAGAAAACTAGAAGGCATGAAAGTAAAAGGTTTAAGCCGATTTAGTTGTTTATTTAATACTGTCTTTAACATCCTTATATTGTAATTATTTATAATTGAATTACGACTGCATACAGTATGCAACACATTACATCGATCATAGATACGTAAGTTGTACAGTAAAATAGTTATAATTTAAGAATAATCATGGTGCATATTTTATTAACTCAATTCGGGTAGTTTCTGAAATTGGCGAATTCTTGCTATGATGTTCCTACCTTATCTAGATACCAATTAAATTAGTCTGGGAGACAAAAATACCTTATACATATATAGTTTATTATTTACATCCAAATAAGTTAAACGGCAATACCAAATGATTATGACACAAATAATTTCTTGCACTAAACTAATTTCCATCAAGCGCACAAACAGGCTGTAGTTGTACTTAAGCATTTTAATTGTGCATTCCTAGGTGATCAAGTCAAAAGCTCTCTTATCTAAAATGTTGGAGACAGTTACTGTAGTTAGTTATTAACTTCCTATTGCAAGCTCTTAACTGCATAATAATATTGTTATTTTATTTGCTATTTAGAATTTAGAGGTATTCACATACAACCAGGTGTTTATGTTAAAAAGATTTTAGTCATTGTGAAAGTTACCAGTTAAACAAGGTACAAGGTACCATTACCCACTTTGTACTGATAATTTAAAAATGCATGTGCAATGTTTAAGTATGTGGATTTCGTTATTTATAATAAATAGAGGGTAGCACTTTATATTGTAATCTATACATAACTGCACAAAATATATGTATTATCTAGTACATTTATATAAGTGACATGAAATGTTTATTTAGAGGTACCTCAATTTATAAAACCTTATTGCATTTGATATTACTTAATTAAATTATTGGAGTAAGAGAATTATACATATTGTACACTTTTGTATTATGGTTGTTGTGTTTAAGCTGCATTTAATGTTGTCTCGATTTTTGTGATAATAAAAGTCATATGAAATGTAGCATGTATTTTTATTAATTGAATGAATACATTAAACAAATCCAAAATTGAAGTTTACAACCTTCATAGCATTTAATTTTACTTAAATAAAGTAAACTTTATTCTTAATTTAAACTACCATTAACCTTGGTGATATATTCATCGACATCAGTTCCTGGAATAGTAATTTGGCAGCGTATGGCAATCGTATTTGCGAAATTTGTGTCTTGTTCTTACATCCTTTGCATTCAAAAGTATTATTTCGTAAGTTTGCGATTGCTATCAATCCGCAGAAATTGCAAACATGTATACGATACGGATCAGATACTTCAAAAAGCCGCTCACGCAAAAATTGTGCAGCACCATGAGCAATTTGGCAATCCCGTTCCATTTCTCCAAAACGTAATCCACCATCTCTAGCCCTACCCTCCATAGGTTGTCTTACTAAAATTTGTACAGGTCCTCGAGCCCTGGAGTGAATTTTGTCATCCACCATGTGCTTCAAACGTTGATAATATGTGGGGCCTAAGAAAACTTGGGCATTTATCTTTCGTCCTGTGTGTCCATTATACATTACTTCATTTCCACGAAGATGATAGCCATACTCTTGTAATAGAGAAGAAATTTTCTGCACATTTACAGCATCATTGAATGGTGTAGCATCACCAATTTCTCCTTTGTTAGAAGAGACTTTGCCTTGAATGCACTCAATCAAGTGACCAATTGTCATACGAGATGGGATAGCATGTGGATTAATAATAATGTCTGGAGTTAATCCCTCACAAGTAAATGGCATATCTTCTTGCCTATACTGAATTCCACAAGTTCCTTTTTGTCCATGACGTGAAGCAAACTTGTCTCCAATCTGAGGAATACGCACAGATCTTACGCGAATTTTGCAAAACTTGTATCCTTCACTGTTTAATGTCAACATTACCTGGTCGACAATACCAGTTTCACTGTTACGTAAAAATGTTGACGCATCACGTTTTGTGTAACGCTTTGTTGTGCCTTCTAATTCATCATCATTTTCAGGCAATGTAATTGTTTTACCAATAACAACATCATCACCAGATACTCTTATACCGGGTGCGATAATGCCGTCATCATCTAATTTATCATATAGAGCATTTCTCATGCCTTGACATGTTTGTCTGGTTGGTTTCTCAAACTGCTCCTCTTGGTCACCAATTCTTTTTGACTCAGCATCCTTATAAGACCGATAAAATACAGATCGGAAGAAACCTCTTTCTACTGCAGAAGCATTCAAAATGACACTGTCTTCTTGATTGTATCCAGTATAACACAGGATGGCAACTATTGAATTAATACCTGCTGGCAATTCTCGAAACCTTAGATATTCCATAGACCTTGTAGTCACCAAAGGTTTGTGTGGATAGTATAACACATGTGCCAGTGTGTCCATTCTTACATGGAAGTTGGTAATGTAAGTTCCCATAGCTTGTTTACCCATGGCGCTTTGATAAGTATTCCTTGGACTCTGGTTGTGATCAGGGAATGGGATAATAGAAGCACACACACCCAGGATCATGGCAGGATGAATTTCACAGTGAGTGTATGTAGTACAGTATGCATATTCTTTTACTTGAGCTAAGTCATCTGGGCTCATTGCTATCATTACAGTCTCCTCCTCCAAAGTGTCTATATATTCAACAACCCCACTTGCTACCAAATTTTGCCAACCATAATTATTAAAGTCACGCTCTTTCAGGTCATCAATATGCTTCTTCTTCAATAGCAAAGCTCCATTTTCTACAATCAGCAAGGGTCGACATATTCTACCAGCATCTGTGTAAATTCTGATTTCTCTGTCTCTGATATCACGGATCATGCTCACTTCAGACACAATGATGTCCATTTGGCGCCTCAGTTTCCGCAAGGTAGCCATCAATTGTTCTGGATCTCTATGAATACCGACCCAACAACCATTAACAAATATTTTTGTAGCATCAGCTATAGCTGAAGGTGCAATTTCTTCCAAATTTTCCATGGACCATTCTTCCAAGAATTCTAGAATTGGAGATGGCTGACTGCCCACAGAGATATAGGCCATTAAGGCAAGATTTTTCACCAAACCGACAGCGGCACCTTCAGGTGTTTCAGCAGGACAAATCATACCCCACAAAGTATTGTGTAATTGTCGAGGTTTCGCTAGTTTACCATCACGACCAATTGGAGAGTTAACACGTCTCAAATGTGATAATGTTGAAGCAAAAGTTAATCTATTCAGTACTTGTGATACACCAGCTCTTGCCTGATGAGCTTTCTTTTGATCTCCCCAATTTCCAGTAGCAAGGGAGTATCTGAGACCATCTGTTATTATTTTAGTCTTAATAGCTAATTCCAAATTAAAGTCCTTTCCTCTGTCAATGAATTTCTGAGCATACATCCTGACTTCTTTCAATAGATTTTTAAATAAACCCCTGAATAAAAATGCAAGTAGAGGACCAGCTAAATCCAACCGTTTGTTGCCATAGTGATCTCTGTCATCTAATTCACGACGACCCAAAGCAGCCAGTAACAATCTGTGTACCATATAACCCAAAAAGTATGCTTTTTTAGTTTCACAAAAATCTGACACACCAACATGAGGCAACATTTCTTTTTGTAAAATTTCTCTAGCATATTTGATACGCTTTTCCTTTGTTACACCAGGGCGAGCTCCACGGGCACCAATGAAATTAAGAGCCACATTTTGTTCTTGAATTACAAAGGCTTCATCAAGTGAGGGTTTTACCATTTCCATCATTTCTGGATCATCAAAATCATAAATAATGTGTTCCAGTATATCTCTGTCAGCTACAAAACCAAGAGCTCTGAACACAATCATGATTGGAATTTCTTGTTTGATGTATGGGACAATTGCAATAATCCTTTGCCCAATTGCAGATTTTTTTATGTTTTGTCCTCCACGGGCCATCATATTAACCCATAAAGTGGAAGTAGGCCTAGAACTATGTTCCAGACAAGACCGGATTTCTGTTTTGTAAGCAAATTTACCGTCTTTCATACTGAATACATATACAGTATTTGTGGCCATTTTTTCCTGTGCAATTAATACTTTTTCAGATCCATTGATGATAAAATAGCCACCAGGGTCAAGTGGGCATTCGTTCAATTCAGACAAATCTCTGTCAGTCAAATTATTTAAGAGGCAATAAGTGGATCTAAGCATTATAGGAATTTTCCCAATGAATGTTTTTTGATGCTGTGTTTCAACAGGGTCTTCATGTTCTTTTACAATTGTTTTAGTTATATCTACATAGAGTGGTGCAGAATAAGTCAAGTTTCGAAGACGGGCTTCGTTAGGCATCATAGGTGACGGAGCACCATCTTTTTCCCAATGGGTAGGTTTAGATAAATAAATTTGATCGAACTTCAGAAGATACCTCGGCGGAGTTTCAATTTCACCTGATGAATGTTGAGCTTCAGCTTGCAATTCTATAGGTGGTGAATCTTCTACGATACGCTGGACAGACATTTGGATGAATTCATCAAAGCTATCCAACTGTTGGCGTACTAAACCTTTTTCATCAAAGTAAGCGTTGATGACAATCCAACAAGCTTCCTGCCAGAGTTCAGAAGAAATTTCTTCAACGTCAATTTCTTCATATTGATCTTCTTCAGTATCGTACATAATTAGAGAGGAGAACTAGAAGTTCCCCTCAATTAAGTTAGTTATTTTTAATAAAATAAGTTGGTCTACCACGCAAACTTGTACCTACTTCGCCAATAGGAGATTGACCACAGACAAAGTAGTATTCCACAGACTAACGAAGTAGTAACGATTGCTAACCATAGAGTATAGTAATAGATTGGAATAGGAATAGAGAACCCACTCCACACATCTTGAGGAAACCGGCACGTTCTAGAACCAAAAATTTGAAGATGTGTGACATCTACCAACCCACACTGGGCCCGCGTGGTGTATTACGGCCCACTCCCTCTCACCGAGAAGAGGCCTGTCCCAGCAGTGGGAACATTATAGGCTGATTATATGCTAAGCGACTGTTCGCTAAGGGCACCCGCTGTGGGGTACGAACCTTGGCTTGGCTGGATCATAATAATCAGGATTATTATTATTATCAGGGGAATTTAAAGCTATGGCGTGGGCTGGGACTTCGTCGAGCAAAGGTCGGGGAGGAGAGTTACGCCGGGATCTTCGTGAGGGACCTCGTTGGTGAGGTTAGTTTTGTGTGTTTGCGCACTGTACTGGTGGCCCTATTGCTTTCCTAGAGGAGGGTGATAGGGTCATCGGGTTCATCGAGAACATGTCTCGAACGGTGGACTGAACTGACTCTAGAGGGTCTATAACTGGCGGCCATTACATCCAGATGGCTGCGGTGGTTTATTGATTAAACTTCTCGCACTCAATTAGGTACTTAAACAACTATTTGAATGATACTTATTGTATTACTAGTTATTGTAGCATTAAGTGAACCCACACACAATTTCGTCCAGCGGGCCGTCTCATTATATAGAATAAATGATCTCTTTATTCCGCCTGGCCGTTGCGCTGGCGATGCGTGCCAGTTTGCTGCCCATACGTCAGAGGTGAGACATACTAGGTAATAAAATACGTACTCAGTCTTAGAAGTACGCGTCCGCCTAAATGCTTATTCCAAAAACTAGATCGACGACTATTTAGGCGTCTCTAGTTTATTGACGTTTCCTTTTAAAAGGTAAAACAAGTGTGTCCGCAAAACTAGCCCGCGAAATTCAAATTTTCTTACGTTCTTTGCAATTTGCAGGTCAGGGTCAGGTTGTACGTTGACCAAAATATGATTCGCGACCATAACAAATATGTATATATAGAAATATAATCATTAGAATAATTAATACATCGCTTTAGGTTAGTTCTGAATGTCATAATTTCATAAAAAGTCATTCAATAGAACAAATTTTACTTCGGAAGATGTATTAGTAAATTCGCGGGCTACCATGTGAATCTACCGTATTTACAGAATTATAATCATTAGAATCATTCATACAGCTCTCCTAGTTAGATTTGTTCCATAAGAACAAATCTCATAAGGAAAGTTTTTATGGTACAAAAGAGATGTATTTTAATTCAGTAAATACATATTTGTTATGGTCGCGAATCATATTTGGATCAAGATACAATCTGACATTGACCTACAAATTGCAAAAAACGTAAGAAAAATAATTTTGCGGGCTCCTTTGCGGATCCACCATAAATAAAGTAATTTCTACTTACTTATTTGGTAAATTAAAATTAAGAATCAGATTTTCAATAATGTTTTGTACCATACATTCCATCAATAACGTTTTCCATCGTTTCCCCTCCTTTTCAAGCAAATGTATGGCCACTTTATTATAAAAGGAAACACTACAGTAACTTTCTGTATCTTGAGTATCTTAACCAACTTTTCAGTGCGTGGAAGCATTCTAGATGTACTAATTAGTACTTACTAAATCCATGGCTTCAGCCCACCTTCGTGAGAGGATCCTTAGACGATCAAAGCTTAATCCGTAATTTTGAATTTTATTTATCTCGACTTTAGGCTCCGGAAATCCGTGCTGCCAGGACAATTTGCGTTTTTTTGTAGGCCGAGGCCACACCGCGATCTTCTGCCTCACACGGTAATCGCAAACCGATATGGTGCATAGAAGTGGTGGATAGTGGAAGGCGGATAAAGGGCATTTCAGTACAAAAATCAGTTGCGGCACAAAACCGCCAGTGCAAGCGATTGTATTGTTTTGGTTGCGGTTGCGCCACGGTTGTGCGGTTTTTAGCCGCAAGATTTTATTACATACTTTTATTCTTGTATGCACGACGTATGTTGTACCTCTATTCAATGCAAGCTCACGCATTGGTATTTTTTTGCCGCGGTGTTACGGGTACCGCATGCAGTAAAAACCAGTACACTCACTCAGTGCGGCGTCTAGCTAATTTGAGACTACTAAATTAATTCAAGTATATTTTTATAGGCTTATGAGGGTAAGGATTGATATTTGATAACAGACAAGTGGTTTTTAGGTAATTGTTAAAAAAAAATACTAATACTATGCTAATAATAATCGAATATCGATCTGTATCGTTAGATCATCCCTAGTGGATGTTTTGTTTGAGAACTTAATTTGAGTTATATTTGACGATTTTTGAGATGATTCATTCGAACTCGGATTGAAGTGGTTACAACTAAAGTTTACTTTAATTTTTAGTAGTTGCATTTATTCCATACATAACATTGCATAAATACTCTCTGATACATAACATGGATTCATCACGCAGAAGTAACTCAGAGGAACAACGGTGTATTATTGGTCTTCAAGATTTAAAACTATCCAATAAAGTTGAAGATGTTACTGAGCAAGCGCACGGCGCCGTAACATCGAACACAAGCTCTCTCGCCAAAACCCGACCTGTCGGCGCAATAGAGAGCTTTGTACTGGATAATAGCCAAAACAGTCGTCAAGATTATAGTTTTTACGAGCGATCGAATGTCATAGCCGCTTCAAAGTTTGCTACGCCTAAACGAGTTGAAACTATTGCGTCGATCAATAAACGTGATATAAACACTGCTGCTCTGCCGTCAAGTCCTACACGTTCCATCGATTCTATATCGCAAAGGTCACTCAGTTATCAAACTGACGACCTATACGAAATTCCAGCCATTCCGAATGCTCAATACCCACCACCAGTTTATGAGAATATAGATTATTACGGAGAGCAGCGGTCGCCGCAGCCGCCCTACTACCATCAGCTTTACCAGCAGGCGCCACCGCCGCCAGTGTCCGACGGTTATTACGACACACGCTACAGTAAAGCCCAACCTCAAGTGCCAGTTAATTCCAAGACTAAAGTAAATCCAATAGTGTATGAAAACATGTTGTGTTCAGATAACGATAAAAAAAGTGAATTTAAGCCTCAACAAAACCATGATCAGCGATTTATACAACAGGGGCCAGTGCCTGGTCCACAAGTGCCAAACACTGGTGTTACTAGGAATTTGGCGCAAATGATAACAAGTGAAAAAGTAAAAATAGACAAGGCCCCACCTCCACCTCCATACAACACATCTCATGAGAACCCCGGCAGTGACTACACAGTGATGAAGTCTGCCCCTCCCAAGTACACAGATGTGAGTGCTCTCTTGAAGAATGATAACAGTATTAATTTTGATGATAAAATTGTGACTATACCATCTACAGCAATATATGCATCTATAGCTCCAAGTGCTCAAAGACCTAAAGCCAATATTGCTACTGAAGTACAAACAGCTACAGCAAGTCCTAAATTCTTTCATCCCAAACCAAATATTGGGAATAATATAGGAAAAGAGAAACCATTAATTAATGGAGGGTTTAATTCAAAGTCCACAGTTGGTAGTAGAATGCAGATAGTGGAAGATACTAATGGTTCAGACTATGTATGCATGACAGGTGGCTCCCCTGCTGCTGCCGTGGCAGCAGCTAACAGAGACAATGTCTCCCTTGCTTCTGAATCTATTGCTTCTAGGAATTTAGTATCAGGACTGACATCATTGTGTTCTCCGGCTCAGTCCCCAGCTCCCAGTCCTACTCCAAGCTCTGTGTCCCAAGTGTCAGGTGGTTCTCGAGGCTCTGGGGGTCGAGGCAAAAGCTTGCTGCCATACAGCATCACACCACCACGTCCACCTGGCCCCAGTGAGGCTCAACGTAAGATAGAAGAACTTACTAGACAACTTGAGGAGGAAATGGAAAGACAAGATGAGGAGGGTGAATATTTTGGTAAGAACATCATTTTCTTAACCAACTTGCTTTAAAAATACTACCTGTTTCAAAAATTTCAAAGGAACATGGCTCCAATGATGAATTTTCGATGATTTTGCCAATTTCAGGGTATGAGATGGTATTGGTCAGTTTTCAATTAATATACCTGTTAGTTCACTTTAACTTAATGAATTCAGACTTACACTTGTCACCTAGGCATCTGCCATACATGCGGAGCAGGAGTTACGGGGGCAGGCCAAGCTTGCCAAGCAATGGGCAACCTTTACCACACAAACTGTTTCATCTGTTGCTCATGTGGTCGTGCTTTACGAGGCAAGGCTTTCTACAATGTACATGGAAAGGTTTACTGCGAAGAAGACTATTTGGTGCGTACTATATGTTATAAATATATCTGTTATGCACATACCTATACAGAAAACATTGCATTGTCATTGTTGAAAATAATGAGGTAATTTTTTTGTAACTCAATGTTACAGTACTCTGGATTTCAACAAACTGCTGAAAAGTGTGCAATATGCGGTCACCTTATTATGGAAATGGTAAGGCATTTTTTTGTTGATGCAGGCCTATCATGTTTTTGTTTTGTGTAACATGCATACTATAGCAGTGGTATTGTTTACAGATTTTGCAAGCAATGGGAAAATCATATCACCCAGGCTGTTTCCGTTGTTGTGTGTGTAATGAGTGCCTTGATGGGGTACCCTTCACTGTGGATGTTGACAACAAAATTTACTGTGTCAATGATTATCATAGAATGTTTGCTCCTAAATGTGCTAGCTGTGGAAAGGGTAAGGACCTTCTCTTATTTCCAAAATGGTACTATAAAATCCTAATAATAAATCAATCAAAATCTTTGATTCCAGGTATTACACCAGTTGAAGGGACAGATGAAACAGTGAGGGTTGTGTCAATGGACCGGGACTTCCATGTTGACTGTTATATGTGTTGCCTATGTGGAATGCAACTGACTGATGAACCTGACAAACGCTGCTACCCTCTAGCTGGTAAGTTGTGCTACACAATTTAGGATGCAGCAGGATCTGAATATATATAGCCTTTTCTTTTTCTATTGTTACTGTAGTGTGCTTTTACCATTAAGTAGCCCTCAAGAGCAGTTCTTGCCCTAGCTCCTAAACTATTCATCTAAGTGACATAGTACCCGGGTGTCACCACTGTGTAGATCACCTGGAGGACACGGTGGAGCATATGGTGGAGGTCGGCCCGGCTTGGGCAGAGCACCGCTGTGTCCTCGTGGAGGCGATCGGCGGCAGAGATCTCTCTCGTCCGGCCCTGGTTCAGGCCATGGTACGGAGCGAGAGGGCATGGGCAGCCGTCACCTCCTTCTGCGAAGCAGTAAAGCTCGCGAAGGAGGAGGCCGGACGGTTGAGTGAAAGGCAAATTTTGCGCCCTCTCGCCCCTAGCCGTCTCAGGAGACGCCCTGGGCGTCGGGAATCCCGGGCGGATTTCCGGCCATCGCAGGCGCGGGCTTGCGGACAGTGAGCAATGGGTAGCTCACCGTCCGGTAAGGACCAGGCCCGGGTCGACGGCGCGTTGTATTCCACGCGCGCCTCAAAGAGATGTCATTTGATGATTTCACACACAAAAAAAAAAATGTGACAGTGGCGCCGATTCCTTTGTTCACAAACTAAACTAAACTTAAGTTCAGTGCATCTTTTTCTTTCTGTTTAATTAAGAAAAGGACAGAAGACAAATTTTAGTTTAGTCCTGTCAAATTATTCAGCGCCTGTCACTACTCCATACAAGTTTAGACGTGATTAAAAACTTGCCTACTAAAATTACGTCAATTTACGTCAAGCGCTGATTAATGTGACAGGACTAAACTAAACTTTGTCTTCTGTCCTTTTCTTAATTAAACAGAAAGAAAAAGATGCACTGAACTTAAATTTAGTTTAGTTTGTGAACAAGGGAATCGGCACCATTGTCAAGGAAAGAACTAACTCTTAAAATTCAGGTAGCTAACAATTTTATTTGATTAAGTTTAATCTTTTAAAGGTGAAAAGGCTTTCGTAAGTAAACACAATAGGTGTTTACTTTGATATTGATTAGATTTTTTTAAGCAATTAAACCGTTAAGATTTTTCTGTAAAATATGGATCAATATTTAGTAACTCTATTAAAATCAAACTTTGAACTTTAGAAACCTAGGAGATAAGGAGGGGCGAACGGATTGTTTTTGCAATTTTTGAGCTACGTTTCAAGGGCGCTAAAACATTAAAAATATATTTTTAGAATCTTTACCAACATACGGTAGGTATGTTAATTAAAACTTGCTAGAAAAAACAATTTTACTTTGGCTTTGTCTTGGTTGTGCACGTCACCTTCACCGAGACCATTATGCCCAAATTCAAATTCCTATGTTGCATAGACAGATAGACAAAAGTTATAAAGTTACCATTTTTTTAAGTTCTTATCATAGCAATAGTTTAAATCAGTATTTGTAACCCTCACAAATAGGAATGTTTGATCGAGCCGCAACTTTGAACTAAAATCGACATAGCTATGGGGCCGGGGTGACTTAGGATGTATCCCCCTTTTTCTTTAATATTTTCTAATAACAGTTTCTCAGTAGCAGCCCAGTCTAGAACTCAAATAATGCCAATGAGCGCACTACCATTCTATACTTACTACTACTTGGAACTTATAACCAAGGTTATAACATAATTTGTAAGGAAAATGTTTCTTACAAATTATGTTATAACCTTGGTGAATAAATCACCAAGTCATTACTTTTGCGCCACCCTATATTACTGGCGAAACTAACTATATTTGAGGGAAATACAGGCGTGATGGATTGATATATAAAGGGGTTTATAAAAAAAAAAACTTATGATAATGCTCAAGTTACTATTTTCAATAATGTATAAATATTTTATTACATGGTTATACAAAATATATAATGTGAAATATAAAACATTGTTTATGTTAATAACAATAAAAATATTTCAGGTAAGTTAATGTGTCGCGCTTGTCACTTGGCCACGATCGGAGCGGCGTCGGGGCCGGGCCAGTCGCCAGCGCCTCATCTCTCCCCAGCTTCTTACCAGTACATGGGCTGAACTTCATTCTTTTGGCGGCTACTAGTGTTAAAACAATTACATTACGTCAGAATGTGTAGTTGGCAGGCTAATATTTATATTAGGTACCCAAGTATGTGCTCAAAATGATTTTGTATAGCCAATGTTGCATCTATTAGCATTTAATGTAATAATTAGCTTTAATATGAGTAACATGAGTTATGATAGTAAAACATTTTTACATGTGTTGTTACTATTAATAAATAAGATACTTATTTCAAGATAATATGATTAAATGTAAATGTCATGTTACAAAATCTATTGTTGATGAGCATACAGGAAGAGTTGATTAATGATATTCTGCATAGGTATTTGTAAGAGGTTAGCAAGATGTACGGTTACATATTATAAGTACTTTATTTTATAGCAACAAATAATAATTAAGAAATTAAAGAGAAATGTGATTTGTATTAGCCAAGAGCAGGTTTGCCTATTATATTTTGTGATATCCAATAATTTTATTCATAAACTGATAATATTTCAATAAATAAGAGAAACCTATCAAAGGAATTGATTTATGGAAAGTTATAAATACATCTCATTATGATGAATTTGAAGTAGCTATATTTATTTCTGTTATCGTGTATGTACATTAGAACATGCTATTTGGTATATAGGGAAAAATATTCATCTTTCCACTACACTGCGAACGTTATTTTTATTGTGTGCTCAATAATTTTTTAAGCTTGTGATTCAGTGATGAGAGAGTGATGTAAAAGAATTGACTACCCAGCATACTCATATTATTGTACAAATATAATTGCATTAGCTGTCTGTATACCAAATAGCTTGATGATTTTATATATACACAAAGTGTATTCGAGAGGGTTTCCACTGACGCGGAACTGGGCGGAGTGGAGAGGAGCGGGAAATAATACATGTTAAAGTCCTCTAGTACTATGGCTGCTAGTTGCTTTGCCATCATGTGAAATGCATTTATTAATTTAACAAACTAGACTGGACAGCACTCCTGGTTGGTGTGTATACTACATAATATTATAATTATTATGTAGCATTGTGTAACAGGCTCCCTGATATTAACAATAATAATAATGACAGTATATATTAATTGTTTTTGGTCACAATTTTTGAAATATTTTAGGATGAAAGGCGCAATAAAACATTCCAGTAATGTGCTGTCTTGTTTTGTACTTAATTTAATTAAATTAAGCTGTTTTTATATGTACATTTTGATGAAAAATTATGTGATTATTATGTAGCTACCTATTTTATATGAAATAAACATGATTTTGTTGTGTAATTCTTTTTATATTTTATAATATATTGTTCTAAAAATAACTAAGTCCATTTTTATCTTTATTGAGTTTACCAGTTCAACAAATTTCTTTTCAAAGTTGGTTATTCCAGCTTCTAAAATCACTAAATCCAAATTTAAGAAACAAATACCCAATTCCACTGAAACTTTATTTGAAAGTCACTATTTTAAATCAATTTCTAAACTATATCTCTGGTCACACAAGCGGTTGAAATGATACCTCGCTGTAATTGTGGACATAACGAGTGACCCCCCCATTCATCTGACGAATACGTCTCCGTACTGAGGAACATGAACATCAATTGAAGTGATGCGATGCAAAACCATTCGCGTGCAACGGATGAAACATTAATGCCAATGACATTATGCCTTTTGTATCTTATTTCTGACGAGCTTCTGCCCGCGACTTCGTCTGCGTGAAATGTCTTGTACCCCCGACCCCGGCATCGCCCGCCCGCGAACTTACTTCGTTTTCGCTTAGGGTTCTTTCTGACTTTTTTCCTTTTTTCTCGGCTCCTAAAGGTCATAGCGTGATGTTAATAATTTAAAAGGTTAAATCTGTAATTGTCTGCAATATTATAACCTTTTTACAATTTGTTGTAAACTATAGAAGAATACGAACATAATGCAATATTGCCCATCCCCCACAGCAAATAGCGTTATAATTTATAGCCTACAGGCTGACTAGTCTTAGGGAATATCTATTTAAAATATTTGCGTGATGCTGGAACATACATTCAGGCAAAGAGAAACAAAAATTCGTTCACTAGACCTCGTGACAATTACGTTTTTTTTTCAAAAATATGAACAGTTTTGAGATCGCTACGATTTTATTATAATTATGTACTTACAGATGAGTATAGATATTACAGAACAATATTTAACAAAATTGTCGTCGAATATTAATTGAAATAAATATTGTGGTACAATAACCGGCATGAGTCGTGAGCACAAACTGACACCTGCGCAGTTCAGTAGTTCATTTTTCGGTTTCTTTGACGGAATGAAGAAGGCCGGGGGCGCCGAGGCTGCATGCGATTCGTTCGTCAGTCGATGCTCGTCGTCTATTGGACTCTCACATGTCATTCGGCTACTGTACACTTTCGTGCAATTTTAGTGACTTACGTTTTTGATTTTGAAATAGTTTATTTTTGTTAATTCGTATTTGTTATGTGTTTTTAAATTGTCACACGAACTCTTCAAAAATGCCGAGGAGAAAAAATACAGTTTTAAATAGACAGGCAAGGCAAATGGTGTATTCAGTGTATTGTTTCATTAAGAGCAACACTGAGTTAGGTATTGACAAAACTATGCTGGAAATTTATAAACACACTGCGGAGGCGACCAACACCTCAATAGCAACTGTACGGCGGATCGTTAAAGAAGCCAATGATTCAGAATTTGTGACCGTATTCAGAACGCCAGGAAAGAAAAGACCTAGAGAACACCCTGTCACAGATGTGGATAGTTTTGACCAGGGGGTTATTAAAAGGTGTATTCACAATTACCACCTCACCAATAAAGAAATGCCTACCGTTGAAAAACTACGACAGAAGTTGCGGGAAGATATACATTTTCAAGGGTCTGAGCGCAGTCTTCGCCGTATAGTCAAAATGTTGGGTTTCAAATGGAGAAAAACCGAGAATAACCGGAAAATATTGATTGAACAATCCAATATTCGCTTCCAGGTATATACCTATATAATGTGCCTCTTTATTTTCCAAGTCACGTAGTGTTGCTGTTAAAGATTTAATAGTCATAAATCTTATTTATTACTTGTAAATCTTAAGATCAACCAACATGCATTGGCAAAAGTATGGATTATGAAAAAAAAAACTATAGATTTCTCGGGCTTGAGTATTTTGATTCTTGAGAGCAGTGGTGACGGACACGACATAAGAGTCGAAGGTCGTAGGTTCTAACCCAGACAGGCGCTTTAATTTGTATAAATTATTTCATCACCACTGCTCTCAAAACGGTGAAGGAAAACATCGTGAGGAAACTGGCATGTCATACAACCAAAAATTCGAAGACATGTAACATCTACGAACCTGCACTAGGCCCGCGTGGTGGGTTACGGTCCACTCCCTCTCACAGAGAGAGAGGCCTGTGTCCCAATCATGACATTTCATTTGGATTCCCAGAATACTTATGTAGGAACTTACCTACTCATTTTTTTCCAGCGAATAACATATTGAAAAAAAAATGCAAACATTCCGGGAAAAGGGAAGAACAATTATTTATACGGACGAATCATATGTAGATTCGTCCCATTCAACGTCTCAGGCATGGTCAGATGGCACAACAAAAGGCCTAAAAAAGCCTATATCAAAAGAGCAACGAGTTGTGATAGTCCACGCAGGAACTGAGTCAGGTTTTGTGCCAAATGCCCTGCTCACATTTAAAGCAGGCACTAAGTCGGGGGACTACCACGATAATATGAACTACGAAAATTATGAAAAATGGCTTCGCACGCAGCTGAATCCTAACATTCCTCCTAAATCTGTTTTGGTAATAGATAATGCATCCTACCACAACAAACAGTATGACCCTGCACCAAGTTCAAGTGCCAGGAAGTCAGAGATGCTGGGGTGGTTAAGAAAAAAAGGGATTCAACACGAAGAAAGAATGCTGAAGCCACAACTACATCATTTAATAAAAATTAATAAGGATCAATTAAAAAAAATTAATATAGATAAGATTATGGCTGAACACGGCCACGATGTAATAAGATTACCTCCATACCACCCAGACCTCAATCCCATTGAGATGGCATGGGCTGCAATAATAGGATATGTCGGCAGTAAGAATGTGACGTGGAACGTAAGTCACGTAACGAATCTTATTAAGGAAAAAGTAAATGTAATGGGGGCTAATGAATGGACAAAATTATGTCAAAAAGTGAAGGAAATTGAGAAGGAATACATAAACAACGATCACATAGTGGATGCAATGTCAGAACAATTTATAATTCACGTTGGTGACGATGACTCCGAGACCAATTCGGAGGATGAGGACAGTGACGATGATGAGGAGATGAGTGATCAAGTGGCCTCTACTAGCACCAACGCAGCGTCTAGTTTTATGGAAGGCATATTACCTATTCCTCTGGGATTGAGACGAATTTTGTATAAACAAAAATAAACAAAGGAAAAACGCTTCTAACTAGATTATAATTGTTTTATTGAGATAATTATATTTTCCTGACAGTTTCTTCATCAAAAGTAACATCACATAAGTCAAAGTAACGGTTAAATTTGTTTCTTCACTATTTTAGCTGTTGACTTGTTGCTTGTCGACGTGGAACGTAAGTCACGTAACGAATCTTATTAAGGAAAAAGTAAATGTAATGGGGGCTAATGAATGGACAAAATTATGTCAAAAAGTGAAGGAAATTGAGAAGGAATACATAAACAACGATCACATAGTGGATGCAATGTCAGAACAATTTATAATTCACGTTGGTGACGATGACTCCGAGACCAATTCGGAGGATGAGGACAGTGACGATGATGAGGAGATGAGTGATCAAGTGGCCTCTACTAGCACCAACGCAGCGTCTAGTTTTATGGAAGCCATATTACCTATTCCTCTGGATTGAGACGAATTTTGTATAAACAAAAATAAACAGGAAAAACGCTTCTAACCAGATTATAATTGTTTTATTGAGATAATTATATTTTCCTGACAGTTTCTTCATCAAAAGTAACATCACATAAGTCAAAGTAACGGTTAAATTTGTTTCTCAACTATTTTAGCTGTTAATGGAGAAAACTTTTGCCGTAGTATCAGTAAAGGTCAAGTAAAAGTTAATACTTTGACTGATTTTGTTGATGAAGAAACTGGCCGTAAGTCACAATGGCTTGCAACATTACTGTATCAAAGTAAAATTTTAAGTACCACTAATATTTAAAAAAATCAAAAGCGATACTAAATAAATTTGGCCGAAAGTGTATATGCGCGAGCTTGCCCCCACTACTGCCCATCTGTGCTCACGACTCGTGCCGGTCACTGTACCATTCAGGGTCTGATTGTATTATAATTTTTCTTAACACTAAAAGCTGTATTATAATTTTTCTTAACACTAAAAGCGACTCGTTGACGGACGTTTCACGTTAAACATTGGGCCGTGTGCCACACAGCCGCATCCGATTTATTTCAAAGTACGTTTTCAAAGATTCCAACACCCTGAATTTATTACGTCGATGACAGGTCAAAATTTAAAGATGCCGATAAATCGTGTTAGCATGGGTGGCAAGATCATCGCAGATCTGAAAGACTCAAGGGATGGTACCATTAAAACTAGCGAAACTTCAAATATCAAGAAACTGCTTTACTAAAGCAGTTTCTGTTCTAAAAAGACTCTTATGATGACATACTTTTGGCAGCTACTCCTTCAGGAAGAGAGCGGGATAATGAAAATAAAGATAAACAGTAAGAAATATATGAAGAAGTAGATCATAAAATAATAGTACTGTGTTCATTGTGAAACCTGTTAAGCCCCGCGCGATTACTGTTAAGACCGATTGAGAGTCAAACAATAGAAAATCAATTGTGTCTCATTAGCTGTCCTTGACCAATTAAACTTGATTTTTAACTAATTAGAAGTAAGATTTAAGTAAAAAATAACAGCTTTAATGATAAAAAGAAGTTTTATAGTTTTGTTATTGTTTGGTTGTTTGATCTTTTATAGAGTGAAATAAATCAATTCTAAAGAATTTTTATAAGAAGTCCCTAACTCTACTGATTTTGCGATAATTCCTAG
The DNA here is from genome assembly GCA_905333075.3 of Atethmia centrago. Classification (NCBI taxonomy): domain Eukaryota; kingdom Metazoa; phylum Arthropoda; class Insecta; order Lepidoptera; family Noctuidae; genus Atethmia; species Atethmia centrago. Next base: position 9,883,905 of record HG995375.1, read on the forward strand.
TTAATTATTTATTACTGATAATTATAATATATTTTTTAAGAACTTCATATTAAAGCCTACCCAACAAACTATTGTTTTTTTATATACAGGGTGTTCGGCGCATGGTTGAACAAACGAAAACAGCGAAGTGGTCATGTGCTATGTGCTCACGCTAAAAAACTCGGACTTTTCTCTACGTTTTAAAAAAAAATCAATATTTATTAAATAATTACTAAAATTCATTGCTTAAACCCATAGACACCCACAAAATGCCAAGAAAACTGTTCCATAGCTGCTTGGTTCTGTTGTTATGTACTGATAAAATTCATACTTTAAGCAGATAGTACCTAGAAAAAAAAATGCCCTAAGTACTTAAAGCTCACCTTTGTATTGCATTTTTGAAATTTCGGTAATTATTGTTTTTTTTTAATAAAATTGATTTAAAAAAAAAAACCCGGAGGAAAGTCAGAGTTTTTTGGCGTGAGTACATAGCACATGACCATATCACTTCGCTGTTTTCGTTTGATCAACCATGCGCTGAACATCCTATATACAGCCTTTTTTTTTAAATATATTTTTTGCACTTCTAATGATCCTATCTCAAAAAAAGAAAATGGATTTAGTCACTTTTAGAACTAAAGGATCCATTTATGTAAGTAATAAATACTACAAAATTTAGAACTTTAAATAATTTAAATTACATATTATTGGCTTTCTCATCATAACTAGCAGATTGTTTGGTTTACATAAGATGTAAACCAAATGTAAGTAAAAGCCAGCCATTTATCCATGAAAAAGGCATTTAAGCATGATGTTATAAATTTAACAACCTTAGCTATACAAATATCACATTTTCTTCACCTTATTTCTCAAATTCCTCATTTCAGTTTTGTAACGTTTCATTTCCCTCATGACCTGCGTGTGTTTTTCTTTCATCTGTGCTTGACTCTCCTTGAAGGCATCTTGAAGATTATCTCTTTTCTCTTGAAATATTTCTTTCATTCGCTCCCGGGAAGGAACTGGTTTAATGAAACCTATTCCTTTTAATTTTCTAATAGCAACTGTAGTCCCTCCTAGAATTATACGACATTTTGTAATAATTTATACACCCTACACAATGCGATTCAACTAAGAATACGAACGTCTATGACCTCAATCTGTCATCTATTTTAGTTAACCCTTTAACGTGCAGAGGAAATGGGCAAAGGTATAAAAATAAAAACACATGGATATCGTTAAATGAGTTTATATTAACAAAATGTGAAAAAAAAAAATTGGATATCTTAAAAAAAAACATGGTGTCCAAAATATGGACAGCAGCCACCTAGGGTAAATGAAAAGATGCAAAGCAAGGAACAATGCATAGTGGTATATTGCATCGCATACACTGGATTTTGGATTTTTTGTACCTACACAATAGCAAAGCAGCTTGTCAAATATTTTGAAAGAAAATTAACGAAACGCATGGTGTCTAATATATGGACAGAACCCTGAAAAGGGTTAAAATTGTGTTGTTATCTATTTTTGTTAAATTTGTTGTTATCTGTTTTTGTTACATCTCACTGACTTTGCTGCAAAATGAGTAAATGAGGTGCTGTTTTGCTAGAACTTCACATTATGGTGCAAGGTCATTCTTATTCTTAGTTGAATCACATTGTAATTCAATTCATTTGAGTCCTTGTGTTATAGCTTGGAACTACGAAAATATAACAGTTACTCAGAAAGGCTATATAAATAAAGGCAATAGAAAATTCAATTCTGTTTTACATATTTTAAATAAATATTCTACATCATTTGAACTTTGCCTTTACAATTCCACTTCTGGACTTCTGATCATGGCCATTCTCAAGTTGTGTCACAATGCAGCATCTTTCCTATACATCATGTGATTGTATCATGATAACTATTTATTTATTAAACTACATAGGCTATCACTCTCATGTGATATTCAGATTTTAATGGTAGAACAAATACCTACCATTAAAAATTCTTAAATTTAGAACATGATATGCCTAGCAGAGTAATTACATGATTGGACTTTAAACCCAGTTGATCTGGCCAAGTTTTTTTTAAAAACAACTTATTAGTTATATTATGCATGCAAGTCTTACCTATTGTGACAGCATACCGCAGAGGCGTTACTAATTTGTACATTGCTAATGCAATGGCAAAATATCCTGCCTGTGAATCTCGTAGGGGACCAATTATTGATTCACTGACACCTATTGACTGTAATGTAGCTAAAACATCAACACCACTGCAATAAAGTTAAAATAGAATTAAGGGTAAAAATAAAGATGATTAACTTAATATTATTTAGAGTTCAAATTTTATACAAACCTTCTGACAGCGTAGTAAAAACTTCCAAACCAAACAATAGATGTAGCGACATGGACAGGTATCAACACATACCAATAATCCCTGTACATTAATTTAAACTTTTGTATAAGCCCCTGCTTACTCTTTTCTGGACCGTCGGGTGGCGCGGCATTTGGGGGACAGCTTTGAATAGAATATGGTCTAAAGTTTATTGATTGGGAAGTTATCACTTTTGAGTCAATCACGGGTCTTTGAGCGTATGGATTTTGATAGAAAATACCACTTGCCAGAGTTTTTATTGGATATTTATCCCCACTCCATTTCACTTGTTTGGTTATATTTTGCAGGAAATTAAATTTTTTAAACAAAGTCCTAGTAAGGGCCATTTTTATTTATATGTTGTTTTTATTGCACAAAAATCTTATGAACTATAACATATTTTAATACTATTCGGAAAAAATGCGTGTCGGGATATGATTATTGTTGACAGGTTGAGTGACATGACTGATGACAGTTACAATTAGGGTTGCCAGATTTTTTGTCAGCCTCTATGGGACAAATGGTTAAATATTCAAAAAAATACGGGATTTCAGTTTATAAACAAAATAGTCATGTTTTTTTTTATATATTTTTCCGAGGATCGAGTCTGTTTTAACACATTTTTATTCGTTTTAACATATCTGTAAAAATCAATACAATTATAATCGTAATTAAAAACGGTCATCAACTCGCTTTTTATTAAATTAGGGGTACATTTATTTCTTACATCAGTCCACTTTAGTACCATTTGTGAAAAAAACCCTTTCCACGAAACAGTTTGAGCTAGGAATACTAAAAACGAAGGATAAAATTCGGAAAATGTAAGGGATTTTGGTATTCGCTAACCCTTCGATGACTTTCTTCCACTTTTCAATCGCACACATACTCTTGACATCAGAAGTTGTGGTAACAATATCCAGGCTTTTTTTGATTATTTGGAATTCCTCATACAAGCAATCCATATTTATTTCTTCTATTTTAAAATGTTCTGCAGCTTCTTGAAAATTGTTGTAGTTTATTCAGAGTTCAGATTTAAAGTTTAAAAAGAGTAGAGAATGTTATTTTCTGAAAAATCATATCGTGATAACAGATAGCCTATGAAGTTATTGTAGAACTGTAGAAAACTGTGTTTTAGTGATTCGTTTGCGTCAGCAATTAATCCACGCATTATGTCTCTCGCTTGACTGCCCAAAAAACTTGTCTTTTATTCTTTGCTCGATCTTCTCGCGAATCCCATGCATTTCAGTGTGCATCTCAACAACTGATAGAGTATCTGATTCAATCTTCTTCATTGTTACTTCTACCGAAAACATAAAGTTATGGACAAAAGACAAATATGCCAGTCTTTTCTCTTCTTCTTAATTTGTGATTATTTTCTCAATTCCAGGAAATGAGATTTTAGGGCAGGCCATATTTTAATGATTCTTTCATGAGCAGGACCAAGACAAAAATATCTCGTCCTAACATGTTTAATTATTTCTTCACACTGCATCCCTTTCTCTTCAAATTGAAGTTGCAAGTCCGATCTTCTTTTTGCAGATCTACTAAAGTGACCGAATATTTTCAGTATCAAACTTTCATAGTCCACTTCCAATTAATTGTAACATAGTACATGTTTTGCAGCATTATGGAGAGAATGGACGGAGCAACCGGCTTTATATAATAATGTTTAGCATTTTTGTACGTTTCAAGCCGAATGCGAACGTTGCGTGTGAATACTTGGATTTCATAATGAAAAATGAAGTACGGTTCAAATACGGGACAGAGTCAGTCCCGCCGGTACATTTTAAACTATGCCTAAAATACGGGACGTCCCTTGAAATACGGGACGTCTGGCAACGCTAGTTACAATCAGTGATGCCACCATAGTTTTAGTAATGGGTTGAAAAGCTAAAAAGGGCTAGATCGGGCTAGATGCAGCACAAATTACCAAGAAAACAATTGCTGTAAAAAGAAGGCTAAAAAAACACCTGTACTAATGATTTCAATCATGTATCTATTTTTTAGTTAAAATCACAATAACATTTTTCAAAATTAAACTGAATTTGATAAAAATTTAACCAATTTAATAGGTTCAAAAATAAAAATATTATTTAGTTATTTAACAAACTAAACAAATTTAACCGTTTCAAAATTTTAAAAGAATCATTTTGTAATTAACCAAAACAAATCAAAATTAAACAGATTTAAAATTTAAAACATAAATATTTACCTTGTTATCAACAAAAAAACATTAACAAAATTTGACAGAAAATACCAAAAAAATAATCAAAAGTCAAAGTCTGAATCATCTGAATCCTTCAAGATCTCACTAGGCGGAGCAGAAGAAGTGGTCTAGCAAGCGTTCATCTCAGACCGATTCGCCATTGGACTGTTCGTCAACAGGGTGATTCATTTATTTCCGTTTCCCCAGCAGGGTCTTTTACCTATGGACATTTCGCCGACAGAAGCTTTCATATGCGTCACTTTCGACGACAGCCCTTGGTAGCAAATATAGTAGGTTGGCAGCTACAGCGAAGGATAATTTTATGTAAAAAGTAGCAGCTTAATGATACGCGGTCCCGCCGACCGCGTAAAACGCGCCCTCGCTACAAGCATGGAAAGTTTCCAAAAAGGACTTCAATTATAGTTTAAGATAAGTTTATTTAGTGTTTAATAACCTAATTAGCGTAGTTTGTATTGAAAGTTCGTGGGGATCACCCTGACTAGGATAGATTTATTGGTTGGAATCAAACACGGCAGATGACGGCTACATGGCGGGGCTTTTTTATTGTTGACAGGTGTCACAGATAGACCACAGATTACACAGTTCATTTTGACACGGAGTACACTTCTGTTATATTTTAATGAATATGCCACAGGCTGATTTATATATACATTAGATGATTACAGAGCAAATATTATGTTCCTTTACATTCGGACTTCGGGGAGGAAAAATATTCCAGTGCGATTTTTTCTGATAATGATTCTATCTCAATACGTCTAGCGCCACACACTTTTCTGTGTCAAAAACAGGAACTAATGAATGTTGCCACTTAATTTTTAACAGTTTGTGTAATAATAAATGTAATTTAGGCCGTCAGGACCATATAAGAGTCAGTTAAAAATGATAAATGATAGATAAGATCACCGATCAAACCGTGTGAATCGGTCCACCCGCTCCCGAAACAGGGAGAATTGTATAAAAGACGGGCCATTGTAAAGCTGGGACACACGTGAACAAAGCCCATATGCGCTATTTACAGAGATCTGTAAAGACACGCCTATCGGAGCTGCGTAACGTTGGCTGGGATAAGATGCTGAGCGAGTTAGAGCCCACCCACTTAGCCTTCTGGGAACTTCATAGGAAACTCAAATCCGAAGAAGTCGTCTCCATGCCCCCCCTGGTGCGCCCCGACAAGACCATCGCTTTCGATGACGTCGACAAGGCGGAATGCCTAGCCGATAGTCTTGAGGCTCAATGCTCACCCAGCTCTCAACCAGTAGACCAAGCTCACCTGTCCCAGGTCGACGCGGAAGTCGAACGTAGAGAATCGCTCCCGCCCATTGAAGACCCTGATTATCCTCTGCCTCCCGTCACTCCAGACGAAGTGCACGATATCATCAAGGGTCTAAAACCTCCTAAAGCCCCCGGCTCAGACGGAATCACCAATAGGGTGCTCCAACTGTTCAGGTATCAGGTGAGCGGGGCCAATGGTGCGGGGGTTCAATGGTGCCCTGAGCACATCTTTCCACAAGAGTGGAAAAAGGCCACCGTCATTGGCATACCCAAGCTCGGTAAGCCAAAAACAGAGCCCACCAGCTACCGGCCCATCAGTCTGCTTAATGTCTTGAGAGGCTTATTTATAAGCACCTCAGAGATTTTGCCGAAACAAAGGGCCTCATCCCCGACCAGCAGTTTGGTTTTAGAACCCAACACTTTTGCATCCAACAGGTCCACCGTATCGTAGAATATATAAGCGTTGGTTTTAACGTGGTCTTACGACCGGTGCTGTATTCTTATACATAGCGAAAGCGTTCGACAAGGTCTGTCACAACGGCTTCTTATATAAGCTCTACAAACTCGTTGTGCCCGATAGTCTCGTGCTCATCTTACCAGACTTCTTGTCAAACCGCACCTTCCGCTATCGCATCGAAGGAGCGCTATCCTCCCCCCATCCTATCCCCGAAGGCGACCCTCAGGGCTCCGTGCTAGCCCCTCTCATTTTTATTCTCTTCACTAGCGATATCCCCAAAAGTAGAAAGGCGCAGTTGGCTCTGTTCGCAGACGACACGGCCATTTACTACACCGGTTTAGTCCATGACCAGATATCTCGTACTCTCCAAACCGAAGTTAACAAGCTTGGCGCATGGTTTAGAAAGTGGAGAATTGAAGTCAATGCCGACAAGAGTCAGGCGGTTCTTCTCGACCACCATCTCTCCTTCTCAGAGCACATAAAGCAGGTGCGTTAGCGTGCCGCTTTCAGTCTAGTCGGTAGACTTCATTCCGTCTTAAATGCACGCAGCAAATTGTCCCTTAAGTGAAAATTGCGTATTTACACAGCGTGCATCCTGACAGCGTCCCATCATGACATATGCCTGTGCAGTCTTCGCACAAGCTAGGCCCCACCACATCCACAGGATGCAGTGCCTCCAAAACCGTTTCCTCCGAAAGGCAACGGGATCGGGTTTCGGACGAACCCCCCCTGGTTCGTCCGAAACGTGATCCTCCATCTCGATCTTAAAATCTCCACCATCCAGCAGTTCATGAAGCGCACTGCGAAGCGATTCTTTGGCTCTGCCGTCACCCACCGCAACCCTGTGGTTGTGTAGGCCGCCAGTTATAGGCCCTCCTCTATTAGCATACTCTCACCGACCCCGATGACCCCATTACCTTCCTCTAGGAAAGCAGTAGGGCCACGAGTACAGTGCACAAATCACACAAACTGACCTTTCGACCTCGCCGCCGAGGTCCCTCGCGAAGACCCTGACGTAATTGTCGCCCCCGACCCTTGCTCGACGAAGTACCAGCCCGCGCCGCAGCTGAGCCCGTAGCTTTAAATTTCCCGATTAATAATAATTCATTTCAGATCCAGCCTGTCCCACCTTGCTGTCCTCCCCCCAGCGACGCCCTAAGCCGAGGTCCGTACCCCACAGGGGCACCCCCTGTTAGCGTGCAGTCGCTTAATAACTTAAGAAATTCGCCCCTGGCTGGAGGCTTTGAGTCCGCTTAAGGCAGCCACAGGATAGTCCGGTTGAGTAGTGACGACCTCTCAAGGTCAACTACGAGATACCACACATAAAAAAAAAGCTGGGACTCAGTCGGTCTCCAGCTCCCGAACAAGCAACACCTCCGAAAATAAATACGAAGCAAAATTGGGAACAAGTTTTATTATTCCTGCCAACAAATATACAGTCCACGACACTAACCTAGTAATTTAAAAAGGATACAAGGTTGGTGTGAGAGAGCGCAGTGGTGGCCCAGTGGGAGAGCAGTGGTGGCCCAGTGGTAACGGCCGCGACTTACGAGTTGGAGATCGTAGGTTCGAACCCAGGCAGGCGCTATACTTTGTGTAAATTATTTCATCACCACTGCTCTCAAAACGGTGAAGGAAAACATCGTGAGGAAACCGCCATGTCCTAGAACCAGAAATTCGAAGACATGTGACATCTACCAACCCGCACTGGGCCCGCGTGGTGGATTACGGCCCACTCCCTCTCACAGAGAGGAGGCCTGTGTCCCAACAGTGGGAACATTATAGGCAGATTATGTAAGGTTGGTGTGTAGTCATGAAACCTCTCGCTCGAGTTCAGGTTAGATTGCCACGCTATCCGCCCAGAATCCGAACGAAAGCCCTCATGACTATCGAGTCATACTTCTCAGCAATTACTTGCAGGAGACTGTTAGCGCTGCCCCGCACTCTGCTTAGTAGGGAGGCGGTCCACTTGCGCATTATAGCATGGCAGCCCGATGGAACCCGAGCCTCCACAAATATACCCGAAGCGCTACAAAAGCTGGACAGCCCTAGCAGCATCCTGAATCCATTATTGTACTGGAAAATATAAAAACATGTGTTTAATTGAAAATTTATTTCTCTCGGACATTTCTATGGACTTTAGACCGACAAAACTAGAAGTAAATTAAATATTTGATCACCACTCCTAACTGTTTTGTGACAGACACATCCCAATATCTTTAATCAGTAAAACTTTGAAATACGGACTCAGAACTTCATTTATAATATGGGTAAATTTAGTGCGATGCATCTGGATTTTTTTGCTCCTCCTTTCAGACAGTCACAACTGAAAACTTCTTTACATAAATCAGTAAGGTGGTCAACACTATTAATTGAGGAATGTTAATCTGCTATGTATAAGTTAAGATATGCTTCAGATTTACTGGCACTGGTATCTTCTTTTTACCCGACTGCCTCAGGAGGGTAATGTTTTTCGAGAGTATGTATGTATGTATGTATGTATGTATGTATGTATGTATGTATGTCTATTTCTTTGGCACGCTCTGTAGCCTAAACGGCTTGTTGGATTTTAACGTATGAGGTGTCCTTAGATTCGTCTTAATTGTGGGAGTGACATAGGCTATATAATATTTATAAATTGCATCTGCAAATACAAAAAAAAAGGAAGGGAAGTTTTTTTTTTAAATTAATTGCAACAACATTGGTATCAAATAAAAGCTAGCAATGAGTAATTTTCAAATATATATATATATTAATAAAACTAAAAAGCATGAAATAAAATAAATTATTTAAAAAACAAAAACCCGACTGCAAAAACACATAACTGAAAAGGGAAAAACAAGCATTATAATCTATATAATTTTGGTCTTGCAGGCGGGGACAGTCGAATAACTCGAAATATGGTGTAACTTTTGATTGTCCCCGCCTGCGATACCATAATTATATAGATTATAATGTTTGTTTTTCCCTTTTCAGTTGTGTGTTTTTGCAGTCGGGTTCTTTGTTTTTTAAATAATTTATTGCACAACTACTTTTGTTTGTGAGGATGACGTAAATAATAATAATAATAATAATAATGCTTTAAAATATAAACTTGTAGACTCTGAGGTACCGTATTACAAGTATGTGGCCGACCCAGTTCTCGAAAATGACCATGTCATATTCTACTGGGATCGGTCTATCATTACTGAAAGGACTATTATCGCCAATAAGCCTGATATAGTGGTGATAGATCGATTAGCGCGCCGCGCAATAATAGTGGATGTTACCATTACACATGACGAGAACCTCGTGAAGGCTGAGAAAGAGAAACAAATAAAGTATCTCGACTTAGCACATGATGTTGTTGATATGTGGAATGTGAACTCGGCTGTTATTGTGCCGATTGTCATAACGACCAATGGCCTGATGGCCGTGAGCCTCGACCAACATCTCTCGAGGCTCTCGTTAGGTGGTTGGATCAAGGCCCTGATTCAGAAGGTAGTACTTCTCGATACGGCTCGCATCGTGAGGAGGTCCCTGTCTCTGGAGCCCTAATCACCGGTAGCTTGGACCCTGCTCCCGATACCGGATGAACACTATTTTATATAGGTATTTTAAAATGTTTTTTTTTATATTTTTTCTAAGAAATATTTAAAAATGTATTTTTTATGGCAAAAAGTTTAATAAACGACATAATAATAATAATAAAATTATTTATTCAGACAAAGCCCATAATAGTTAGTCACAAAAGTTATCTTACAAACTATGTTAATACAGGCAATACAAAAAGGTAGGATACAAGGTTGGTGTGAGAGAGCAGTGGTGGCCCAGTGGTAACGGCCGCGACTTACGAGTTGGAGATCGTAGGTTCGAACCCAGGCAAGCGCTATACTTTGTGTAAATTATTTCATCACCACTGCTCTCAAAACGGTGAAGGAAAACATCGTGAGGAAATTTTGCAATAAATTACAAGCGTTGTGTCATTGCGCTTCTCTTTCTTTTCTATGCAATCTGACAGTGACCGCGGTTTAGGTGTTGTCAGCGTCTTAATATTTATATGTCAATGGGTAAAACGAACGGTTTATCAAGTGCCCGTCTAAAACGAACGGTACTTTTTTAAATCTTAGCAAAGAGTTTTTATGTCAGAAAAGTGGTCAACACTTTATGAATAAAATTAACTTTGGGAGATAAAATATAATAAATAAACATTTATTTCTTTAATTTAATTAATTTTGACAATAAATTACAACCATTTATCTGTCACTAAAACACAAAAATATTAATTTACTTTATTAGTAATACTGGCTGTTTTTTTGTGCCGTTGCATTAAAAAAAAGCGCTGATGCGCGCGCATCGCTAATTTGTGAACAAGTAAAAATTATTCCGCGCGCTTTTTCTTTTCGCTGTATTGTTTTTATTAGAAAATGTCGTCAAGTAATGATGAATTTATTAATTCGACACCGCCGGAAGTCTCAGAGGTAGCGAAAAAGGCTACTCTAAGCCTCTTGCCAGAAAAATCGACCGATAGATATTTACAAGCGTATCAAAATTTCATCTTATGGAAAACAAGCAAAGATGCAAATTCATTTTCAGAAAGTGTGTTTTAGTAGTAGTCTATTTCAAGGAACTTTCTCAAAAATATAAGTCAAGCTCATTGTGGTCTTTACAAACACTTTTACACGACAGACGTATTTTTTAAAACTAGATGAGGTCGGCGTTTCCTATCTGACTACTCTGAGAAGAAAGGCCGAAACAAACTCAGAGGTCACAGTCTCTTTTAAAGTCCAGACATAATCTTGGTCAGATCATGTGAAGACCATGTCGATTGGTGTCTGAAATGGTCTTTTGATGAAAGAACCACACAGATTGAGTGGACCTGTCCAGTCAGTGCACGCATTTATCAGTAGTTGTGCAGCTCAACTCAGAACTAAAGGAGCTCAACAATTCAACGAACAATACCAAAGAAAGGACATTTGGCTAGGCCGCAAAAAATACTCAAACTGCCAGACCATGTTAAAAACTAACTGAGAATAAAACAAAATTAAACAATGACCCACGTAGTCTTCACATTTACAATAATTTAAATAATATAATACTGCACAGAGTAAATATTCATGTCATTGCATAAATAAAATTCATCAATGTCAATGTGTATATATCCGGACATAATCTTGGTCAGATCATTTGAGGGCCATGTAGGTTGGTGTCCGAAATGGTCTTTTGAGGAAAGAACCATACAGATTTGAATGGACCGGTCCAGTCAGTGCACGCATTTGTTATCATGCAGCTCAACTCAAAACTTAAGGAGCTCAATGATTTGACGAAACAATACCAAATAAAAGACCGAAAAAAACAAACAATGACCCACATAGTCCTCAAATTCCTAATACTTAAAATAATATAATATAATACCTACTATATAAAGTAAAATATTCATGTCATTGTTTATATAAAATGTTATAAAGAATACTCGTAAGACAATATAAATAGCTAGCAAAATAAAAAAGCTACTATTCAATGCTAAAAACCACTGTGAAAACAAAACATGGTATTGATATCAAGTCATACTCCAACTTGCTGGCATTTCTAAAAAGACGCTCAAGTGGCCATGTGGGTAAAAAGTCGAAAGTATTTTCGGCTCCTAAAAGAAGCTCCTGTCAAGAAGTTCCTAAAAGAAGCTCCATATTGCCGATATTTGGCAACAAAGGTCAGTTGAAACTAAATTATTGCTATTAACTTCTTTCACTTTCGTATTTCTTTACAATATAGGTGTTTTGTACGCTGTTTTTGTCTCTTTTCAGGTTGTATTAATATTCAGTATAAATGGTGCATGTAGACGTCAAGAGTTAAATTGGCAAACATCACAACTAATGATGTCGAGAACCATGGGTCTTCATGTCCAGGTCAAAAACACAAAAAATAAAATTCCAAGATCGTTCACAATACAGGGGCCTTTTCACGGCATGGTGAAGCAATACGAAGCGCTTCGTTCAACAAAAGCCATGATTAACAGATTTTTAAAAAAATACTAAAATATAAAAAGGCACTAGCCAACCCATTGGCATAAATAAATTTGGAGCAATGCCGAAACAAATTGCCACTTTCTTAAATTTAGATGATCCATATGAATACACAGGGCACAGTTTCAGAAGGTCCTCGGCTACATTGCTCGCCAGTTCAGGTGCGAACTTATTGACACTAAAACGCCACGGAGGGTGGCGGTCGAACAGTGTAGCCGAGAGCTACATAGATGTCTCGATGAGAAATAAAGAAGAAATTAGCTCCCGCATTACAAGGAATATAAATTTGGTGTGTGACTCTCGACCATCTACGAGCACACACGCGTACATTCCACCATCGTCGCCGCCGCCGCAGCGGCCTCCGTCGCCGCCACCGACTGCAGAACTCTGTGGTCTCGTTTCTCCTACTTTCACTCAAGAGAGTGAGAGGGAGACTGGTGAAATTGTAACTAATAATAATAACTTGACAACATAAAAATGCCAACTGGTAACGTAATAATCAATTTTACAAATTGTTCTAATTTTTATAACTGCTTTAACAAGTGATTAAAGATTTATTCGTTTAAGAAAGTCCGAGTTTTATTTATTTCCTCGCAAATACGAGTATGTTATAAAACGTCGTATGACATACGTGCGCTTTGATAATTACAGCTTTTTCGTAGCCCTCGCTTGTGGCTCGGGCTAGCACGCCTCGGCTGTCATTTTCAACTTACCGCACTTATATCATAATCTACTATAAACAGTCTGTTTGACTGAGGGACATAGGATCCCTCCTATGTCCCTGTCGCAGGATTCATGAAATGCAATACTTTTACTAACTGGAAACTACTAACTGGGACTAACTCTGAAATATGAAAAAAAAACGTTCCGATAGTTGTTCCATTCCTTTTTATCCTGTTATTGCACTTTTGTTGGCATGCAATATCTGTTTTTTCTCATATTTGAGAGTCGTTCCGATAGTAAAATACATTTATCGTACCACTTGCTCAAAAAAGTGACATTCTATGGCACAAAAAGCGAACATAACAATATTCATTTTTAATCTGTTAAAAACAGGGAAAGAAAATTGTACTGAATTTCATTCATCCTCTAGGGGGAGAATGTGATTTAAATTTGGAATACTTACCGAAATTTATACTGAACTACATCACTGTGTTTACACCATTGAGTTTGTATATAAAGCATTATACATCTTTTTGAAAAAGGAATACGCATTTATTATGCAGTTATGATTATTAAATAAAATTACGAAAACCGACGAGGCCGTATGAGCTTGATGCCTTTGCTTTTCCGACAAAAAAATATTAGTCTAGGAATTTGCCGCGTTTTTGTTTTCTTCAAATACATAAACGTTAAGTTTATTTTAATTTATTTTTATAAATAAATTAATGTTCTAAACCAGCGGTTCTCAAACATTTTTGGTCACGGAACCCTTTTGACAAGCAAAATACTTGACGGAGCCCTACAATAAAATAATAGTTTTTAAAAGTGTATTCGTTATTATATAAGCATAATAAAAGTACAATGTAACAGTTACTAATTATTACTTACTTTACCACATGGCAAGTACAATAATAGAAGATATTAAAAATGAAAAAATCTTAACTAATGGGAGGTATGAAACTGTTTTTTTATTTTGGTTTCAGGTTTGATAGAAGACATTTGAAGTCTCATATCAGGTTCGGCGTCCAGTCTATTGCGATATTTTGTTTTCGTGGCTGCATAGGTTGAGAATCCTGTTTCGCAAAATATGTTGTTGGGAACGGGAGAAGAATATTCAGAGTCATTCTGCCAAGCATTGGATATTCATCACGGATTCTGCACCAAAAATCTTTGAGAGGCGTCGTTTCGAACAGTGACTCCATACTTGTGTGTGATGACATTTCTAAAAGAGATTCATATATCTCGTTTGACATACTTTCGGGCTTTTGCAAGTTGGGTAAAAAAGGATTATGAATCCATGAATTCAGCTTCATTTTTGTATTCTGTTCTTCGGGAAAATACTTTTCAAAAGATGCGCGCATCAAAGTGAGATATTGGACCAATTCTTCAAACACATCATCTCGAAACATTTCTGAGTCGTTATCGCTAACAAACTCACTGAGTGACGTAAAGCTTTCTATTTCTCTCTTACCAACGCAAATAATCCAAAAATCTAATTTTATTTTGAAGGCAGTTATTTTGTTATAGGCCTGGAACACTGTTGTCTGTTTACCTTGCAATGATAAATTCAATTCGTTCAGTTTTTGAAAGATATCCGCCATAAAGGACACTCGGAACAACCAAGTTTTATCATACGAACGGTCTTTCATTAAAAGAAACTGTATCAGCTGAAAGAAACATTTGTCACTCGGCTCTAAGTTCAAATAGCCTTGTTAAAGTTTTACCCCGAGACAGCCATCGCACTTCTGTATGGAGCAACAGTGTTTTATGTTTGCTGCCATAATCTTCACACAATAATGAGAACAATCGGGATTGTAGTGGTCGTGATTTGATAAAATTAATTATTTTTACCGCTTCATCCATAACTAATTTTAGATTTGACGGCATTTGCTTCATCGCAAGTGCTTGTCTATGCAGAATACAATGGCTGGAACTACAAATAGGCGCTTTACTTTTTATTCGTGATACTGCTCCTGCTGTTTTACCTGTCATCGCCTTGGCCCCATCTGTACAAATGTCAATGCAATCGTTCCAACTAAGATTATTTTCTTTAAAAAATATGTTTATTTTATTAAAAATTTCTTCCCCGGTAGTGTTTGTGGGCAGCGGTGAACACATAAGCATGTCTTCTTCAAAAGAACGTTCATATGGATATCTCACGATAACCAGCAAGATAGCTAGACCAGTGACATCAGTTGACTCATCCATTTGCAAGGCGAATCGTGTTTTTTGTAGACGTGCAACTAGTTCGTTGTCCGTTATAATAGAGTTGCGAACCGCGCGCCAGAAGTGGCTCACATGCGCGCCGGCGGGGCTTGACGGCTTGGGCTAACTGGTATACCGCGCGCCGTTCGGGGGTTTAGCGGTTAACTCTTAAAGGATTGAACGGGGCATTTGCTATCTTGTACAGGTAGAGACGACGTCATAGCTCGTAGCAGCCGATCCCGTAGGTGTAGGAGGTCGATCCTATTCCTACAGGCGGGAAAAAGCATCGGCGAATGATCCCGGACGACTCAAAACCATTCGGAGCTTTTTGTGACAAAGCGGAACGATAAAAATTATACTTTTCCTTATTTCTCTGCTGCAACTGATGTTGCAAACATTAAAAGAAAAATAATGAAGCTATATACCTACGTACAAAAGGATTCAAATAGGTATCGAAGAAAACGTAATCCAAAGTGCTTTCTTTTTTAAATTTTATTTCCTACATGATTTACCCACAGCAGCAATATATTTTAACTGCATCGTTAGTAACACAATCACTTTGATTTCGATAAATATTAAGGCGTCTTACTGTTCCAGAGATCACCCAATGCGATTTGCTACGTATAAGAGTGCCATCGAAAATACCGCCTCCCGGTCTTGTTTTCACCATTACAGTATAAATTCGCCATTCCTTATTACTTTCCACTAAATAAACATCATATATATGACCAAGGCTTAATTTACGACACTGTGGATAATCGTGTAACAACTTGTTGATTTGCACTACAAGTTTTTGTGCTGCTATCGTTTTGACTTGGCTTCCAACCTTAATCTTTTGCCCTCGATGACACGGACACCAATGATCTGCAATACCAACCGATTTGCAATTTCTTATTGCCGATATAGGAAGAAAAAGACTTGATTTATTTTTAAGAGAACTATTAGTCCTTATTCTGATCTTATTATCTTCTAGTGCAGCCAGATTTAGTAGATCCAAAAGTGTCTCATGGATATCATAAGGCGTGGTCAGCCGATGGACATTATGTTGGAGGTTCTCAAAAGCTAGTTTATAACGGCGTCTAAACTCTTCAGGAAAAAGAATTCCCAGTAATGGCAAAAATGCTTCCAGCCGGCCTTGTTCTGTATGTACTATGTCCCCCCATCTCATTCCATGATCACTTAGTATTATAAGTATGGTTTTACTCAAATAATTATCTTGATCTAAATTAGTTAAAAAGTTGTAATAAGACTCGTCCATAATGTGTGGGTTATTAAGATTCTCGTGACTTATAGATTCTTCCCAAAACATACCAAACAATGTATTTAGCTTTACATGATGCGTTAACCCATATATATATTTTAAAAGAACTTTGTGATAATATTTCGAGCCTATGCACTGGTGATATTGGTAATGTTGGTTTTTAAATAATTTTCTCGTTTCGTAAATAAATGGCTGTAAATAGTAATCGGTCGGTATGTTGGACAGCCCGTACTCGTACTTCCCCAGTAGACCAGCAATACTGTCGGAGCCGAGTGCTGTGTGGTATCCTTTCTCTTTGAACTTATCCCAGATAAACGCATTGGTACACTTGTCTAAATTAAATATGGTATTACGAATACATTTTTGTTTTACATACTTGAAAGAGAGTCCTGTTAAAATGGGAAACAAGTTGGGAAATGCGTTATCCCCTAATTTCCCATACCCGAGGAACTCAACGACACCTCTTTCCTTTAAAAAAAGTGACGTTAAAGGCATAGTACGATGAAAATTGAGTCGCGACATACTTTCCAGTCCAAGTATGAGTATATTGTATGATTCTTTGCTATGAGACGTACTGGGCGTAATATCTTCATGGTAATTGAATAAAAAGAAATCATTATAAATTACTTCATCTAAGTGATAACATTCAATATGTACAAATTCGTGTTCCACTTGTATCACTGTTAAAAATTCTTTGAAATCGCTATAAACAATATTATCTAGGTTTTTTGGCGCTGAAATAAATTTGTAACAACAATAAAAAGTATCTTCATTAAATACGCTGTAGGAGTCGAAAACTTCACGCTCCACCCAGATATGTGACTCATTTGTTGAGACGAGAGGGTCGACAGAAGAACAGTTACGTATTTCAGGCGCTGCAGCCACTATCTTTTTAATACTTTCACTAACTTCTGACAAACCAGCTATAGAACATCCTTCCGTACGGATCGTGTACAGTCCACTAGTAATAATCGCAAGTACTTCTATTAAGACAGTTACTGAAATACAACACAACACTGCTGAAATATGCATTGCAATTAAAATGCCTACCTAACTAGGTATATCTATTCTTGGTACCTATTTCCCGAATGGATGAATATTATTGCAATGCACCATCTAAAGCAAGTTAGTCGTGGTAAGTGTAATATAAAGTAAGCATTTCAAAATATTTACTCATAGTTTCTAAACATTCTGATAAATTCAGTGGCGTGGATGTTAAAACCGCGTCCACATCCATGAAATCATGATACTACTTACGTCTACTATTAAATAACTGTAAGCCTCAGAATAGTTTTCACTAAATGAGGAATAACCGCCCTTTCTTTCCTACCATTTCACTCACGGTGCAGCGGTGGCCCCATAATGAAATACATATATTTCCACATGCACAAGTCCGCGTTGTAGCACGATCTACGAAGCGTGCGGTTTTCGCGTAGCACGGTTTACGAAACGTGCGGCTCGGGCGTAGCACGGTCTACAGATCGAGCGGCTTGCGCGTAGCACGGTCTACGAAGCGTGCGGCTCGCGCGTAGCATGGTCTACGACACGAGCGATTCGCGCGTAGCACGGTCTACAGAACGAGCGGCTCGCGCGTACCACAGTCTACAAAGCGTGCGGCTCGCGCGTAGCATGGTCTACCGTATTTCTACCTATACGTACAGTCACAAGCATAAATATATTACTGTGGACAGTTCGGCAATAATATCTGATGTCATGATTTATTAATTCATATTTATATTAAGTCAGTAAACGGCCATAGACTTCATAACAATATTACTTTTATTGTGTCTCGTTTACTGTCCTTCAAAGTGTTAAGAAGACAGGAATAGTAGATTGTAATACAATTGTAAAATGAATCAATTCCCATACGAGGTATTTAGACTTATTTAGGCTATAGTCCGAGTAGGAATTGGTGACTTTCAACCTTGTTAAACACTTTACTTTTCATTTCGAATATAAGGAAACTAAAAAATAGTAGTTTGGACAACATTTCAGAATCGCTTGAACTCATTTTTAATCAAATATTGGTCTATAATACCGAGATTTTGAATTTCGGTACAGTTTACAGAGTTAGTATCCCGCCAAATTATATAGTATTTTTTAATTTTAAATATGGAACACATCGAATCACCGACACGGGCCGTCCCGCTTAATAGGTATTTATTAAAATTCACACTGGCTGTTTAAACACTCACAAGACCGCATCATTTTTTTTTAAATATTAGTTAATATTTTCATAATGATATAAAAATTTCGTAGCCGACTACCTAACCTTTATGTCTATTTTTTAAATTCATTCTCGCCCTACAGAGGGAAGAAATTACTATGAGTCTTTCCCGCCCATAGGTGGGGAGCAACGTCTTCCACCCGCTTCTCGGATCAAATAAGTGTTTTTTTGATCCGAGTAGCGGGTGGAAGACGTCCACAGATGATCAAATATATTTTCACTTCTCATACTAGGAATTACCCGGAAATTAGTGTTATTTTCCGAGTAATTCCGAGTATGAGAAGTGAAAATATATTTGATTATCTGTGCCAGACACATAAAAGTAGCGGCGCAAATATATGTGATATCGAAAACATACCAAAACAATCAGACCTTAGACCATTTGACCTAGACGAGACAAGCCATGCCGAAGTATTAGTTTTTTTTTTTTTTTATGTTTCTATGAGTGTTTTTTAGTTTACAAATTAAACTCTTGTGCGAGTCTCAATAAGTACGTTTTCTTTAAATACAGGACGCCACAACGCGGCTTCAGAAAGATGTGACTTCTTAGAATGTTTAAATATTGGACATGTCTTGAGCTATAAATATCTGCGTCAGTTCAGTTCAGACGAATATGATAGATCACTTTGGCCGCAGGCAGTTGTTTTCTTCTTCTTCTAATCAGTGCAGCTAATATTGAAAAAAAAAATACATCCCAATGAGAGCATGGATATCTTAAAACATTTTGGCAGCATAAATATGTGAAAGATAGGTAATGTTTCAAGCAGTTATCTTCTATTTGGCAATGAGTGAATGAGTGCCGTTCTTCTTGCAAAAAATATATGACATCCCACTGGCTCTCTGACCTGGAAATGGTCGTGACCGTACTTTATTAAACATGCTCGTGACCGTTTATTTAATTTAAGTATGCATACACACGTTGCAGTATAAAACTGATTTACATCCGTCACCATACACTTCAGGTCCAATTGAAAACCAGCGTCAGGCACTAGTTGTCTGGCATTTTTGCTGAACTGCGCCTTTTTGGCGCAGCCGTGAGGTACACTTTCCTGCAAATTTATTATATCGTGCTTTACACTTTTTATTTGATTTTTTATTTATATTTTTTTGTATCTGCTGTTTTTTATATGTTGTGCCTTTTAGACTGTTCTAAATGGCGCGGGCTTGCGGACGGTGAGCAATGGGTAGCTCACCGTCCGGTAAGGACCAGGTCCGGGTCGACGGCGCGTCGTATTCCACGCGCGCCTCAAAGAGATGTCGTCAGCACAAAGTAGGGGTCCACTAGGGCCGATGCCTGCCGGGGTCGCGGGAAGGTACTTATGGGTCACCGAGGCCCCCGCAACACAGGCAACAGGAAGGAATACTGGTGGGTTTTAGTCAGTAAGAGTCTGACACACCCTCCCGCTCCGCCCAGAGCGGGAGAAGTTATTTGATGATTTCCCACCCTCAAAAAAAAAAAAAAGACTGTTCTAAATAAATGTATTTTTTTTCTTTATCTTTACTTGTATTTGTGTTGGCTCATTACATGATTCATAATTTTATTGTGTTTGAGCGCTAAAAATGAATAGAGAACTCAGCCAAAAATGTTTTTCTCTACAGGGTGTAAGGGACATCGACGCGCAAACTGATACCATGTATTCAGCACATAATTTTAGACCACCACAATATAAATTATTCGTTGGTTAATTTAGTGACAGGAGCCGACGTCTACGTGAAGATAGCCTGCATGTCGATTCTGTAAAAATCTCACCGTGAAAACTCGCGGCTTTAGCACCCCCGAAAACCATGAAAACGACACCCATGATGAAAAATCTGAATATTTTCGCAGCCGCCATCTTGCTTTTTAGATTTGACCTCAGTATCGGCTGTAAAACCCCCAAAAACCATGAAAACGATGAAAAATTTTTGTAGCTACCATTTTGGATTTTGGTAAAACCAAATTTTTGTTTGTCGCGCATTTAAAAATAAAAAAAGGAAAATTAAAAAAAAACTTAACTTGACATTATTATCAGCTCCTCACGCGCAAGCGCGGCGTGATCTTATCACTTCACCCGATTCTCGAAACCATAGTAACCACTCGCGCCGGCTAGGTGAAGTGTGTTGGTAAGCGCGACGCGCGAGTGTCGTGATCTTATCACTTCACTCGATTCTGGTTGCCATAGCAACATCACTTCACTTGAGCTGAAGCGAGCCTAGCCGCCCGCCGGCCGGTGCGCGCACTGCGCGATTGTCAGTTGAACTGTTGAATTTTGTTACAGTATTGATGACGGTGATTTTATGAATATTATTTTATTATTGGCAACGCGTAGGTCGGTATAAATTTACCTACTTAAAATAAAATATTAGAAAGGTACTTATTAAATAACCCGCACGTTTTTTATTCAAATGGCTTATGTATACAGACACACACATCGTGTACTTAGGTTTCCACATAGTTTGTGAGGGGATAAATTCTATGGTCCGTCAGCCAGGCACACTTTTAGCACTCGATCACTTGACACACTCGGTTATCTCTTCTTATTGAAAAGATTTGGGTTAATAACAACGCTGAATAACGTCGCACAGGCTTTAGTCGACTCAATCCACTATCGCTTCTTGAAAACACATCGCAGTTAGGTCATGGGATTGCGTTTATTTAATCAGTTAAAACACATCGCGATTGGGTCATGGAATTGCGTTTATTTAATCAGATAACTGATTAAGATCAATAGAATTAGCATAAAAATATTATTAAAATCTCGATTATGATTGTAAATGTAATCCTTGGTCCATCCCTAGTATCCGGTGGAATGACACTGACAATTCACTCCACGTTCACTTCACTCAAGTTTTCACGGTGAGAAGGTTACAGAATAGCACAGCCTGATCGGGAACTGAAGACGTCCGTCGACAACTTTCTTCTCTAGAGAATTATTTGCACAATGACTTAACATAATATTTCTCCAAAGAAATAGTCTGATGTTTGTTTCCCCGGGTACTTACACATAGTATAGTCTAGCTATAGGAGTGCTGTTTGACTTGGTGCATCGAGCACGTAGCCGGAATAGGAAGATAAAATTATAAACAACAACAAGTTTAAGTTTTTTGAAAAAAAAAAAACGAAGCTGCAATTTCTTCTTATTATTAACAATTTAATTATCCACACACCACAAAAATATTTACATAAATTTAAGATATTTACAGAATACTAAGTCATATATTATATCTAGATATTTACACAACAATATGTATTTTTGATATTTTGAACAGTTAGGTACATACCTATATTATAGTTACCTTATCGTTTTAAAATACCTAAGCTGATTGAATATCTCAGCATGTACTTATAGTTTCATAACAATTTAATATAAATGTCCTTTAAACACAAATTTATTTTCTGCGATATGTGATTATTCTCAAATCTACTTTGGGCTAGGTGCAAGTCTGAGCGGAATGTCATCGCGGGATTTTGCGCAAGTAATTCCACTTATCGTAGCAACATCACAGTCCCGCATCCGCGTGTTTTGCACCCAGTAATGGTACTTTCTGAGCATATTGAAATGCATTGAAAAAGCATTTCAATATACTACGTAGGGATTTACTTGAAAGTAATGCAATTATGAGCGCGTATTGCCGCGTTTTTCCGCTCACATTATCGCCTAGCAAAGCGAATTTTAGGAAATGTAGGTAGAGTCTGCATTTCCTAAAATTCGACTTGGCACCTTGTTTTATTGTTCTTATAAACTTATTAAATATACCAGCATCTAATATCATTCGTTTAGTGTAAATGAACTTAATTTTTAGGGTTCCGTAGTAAACAAGGAACCTTTATAGTTTCGCCATGTCCGTCTGTCTGTCTGTCTATCCTCGCTGTAGCTCTCTCTCTGAGCTACAGCTTAGTACTAGAAAGCTATAATTTGGCTTAGGTATACATATTAATCACGCCGACAAAGTGCTAAAATAAAATCTATATTTTTATTAGGGTACCTCCCTTGCACGTAATATAGGGATGATATTTTTTTTCTCGTTTATCCCATGGTGTGGGTTATCGTTGGATACGCCGTTCAAAAATATTGTGGTAATATTTGTTAGAGTCAAGTGTGTGTGTGTATGTATGTGTGTCCCGCCACCAGCTAAATGGTTGTTTATTGAGATGTGAAAAAATATAATGGCAGTAGTACATATAATGAAATTAAAAGGAAAACTATCACAGCTAAGTGGGCTTTACAAGTTAACGAGTAATAGTCGACCAACTTAAATTTGCAGTTGGAGAATTGACCAGGGCATATATCGATGTGTGAATGATGGAGAACATGTTTTTCAACTAAGTACAATGTTAAGTTTGTTTTTGGATAAATTCATCCCAACTTCCCAACTACGGAACCCTTCATTATGCGTGGTCTTTTTTTGCTGTCGTGGGCTCTCTTTTTCTTGACAGAACTGCAGTTCAATGTGCCTATTATCTACCATATGAAATATCTATGTAACTAATTATGATTTAAGACCAATCTAGGGCTTTTAGAAAACATTTGCAATTTTACCAGACACAAACCAACAAAGTAGGTATTTAGATATCTCTACAGTGAAACTTTTAACCGATCGTCACCTAGAAATCAGATTCTGAATGATACAATACGAGTATCAAGATGAAAATACAATATTGACGGCATAAAACAAACAAATGAATGACCTTCGCATATCATATCAACTCGACACCATTCAAACATCATCTCAACTCTAACTCGCAGTTTAGAGTCAAGAGTCGTCCACTCGACGTTAAAAAATAAATAATATATATATTTTCAAATGTTTTTATATTCTAAAATTTAAAAATATAATTTATATGTATATAATGTAATAAATAATAACAATTGTTTTATTTTCAGGCAACTAAGGCCCATAGACAAAATACACA
Source organism: Atethmia centrago (assembly GCA_905333075.3). Classification (NCBI taxonomy): domain Eukaryota; kingdom Metazoa; phylum Arthropoda; class Insecta; order Lepidoptera; family Noctuidae; genus Atethmia; species Atethmia centrago. The sequence goes on from HG995375.1 coordinate 9,907,450, forward strand.
AAATAATATCTACATAATAAAAATATCACTACAAAATCTAGTTACTACGTTGGGTTGGCGACGTATTGCGCTGAGTCATGTAGCCTTCCGCGAAAGCTTTGGTTTCCTATGAAAGCGGTGAACGGTCCCAACAACGGTCATACAATACCGGCTGTCCAAATTCAGAGCATTTTCCGACACCTTAATATGAAATACTGGTCAAAATGACATATGGCGGTTATACTAGTCGACCCCGTAACGTCAGCTAGTGTACAATGCGTCGTCAACTATGGGCCCTGTCATTTCATAGTTTCACAACAGCGCACTGCCCCTGAGTCGCGGGGGCAACAAGAGATATGCGGGCGTACTTAGTTGGTCTTGAGAGGCCCCAGAACTGCGAGCCGCCACTGCACAGCGTGGCGTCGACTTGCAACTGGTGTGAAGTGGTCGACAAGTCAGTAACGACAGCAATGCATTTTTTTTTTTTTTTTTGAGGGTGGGAAATCGTCAAATAACTTCTCCCGCTCTGGGCGGAGCGGGAGGGTGTGTCAGACTCTTACTGACTAAAACCCACCCGTATTCCTTCCTGTTGCCTGTGTTGCCAGGGGCCTCGGTGACCCATTAGTACCTTCCCGCGACCCCGGCAGGACAAGTAGTACTGAGTAGGCATGCGCTGCGTTGTTAAACATTTTTACTTGTTTTTTTATTACCTAGATATTAAAGCTCATATTCCCATATTCTATACTTTCCCTTGAGTCGAGTCGTTATGGTGTGCGATGGCCTTAACACTAACATGACACAAACATTGAACTTTACCGATGTTCCTTTAATATGTACCTACTTATGTATACATGAATATAGGTAAAAGTACACAAGTAGGTATTAGGCACCACGTTAAGCCTAAGTCTGCCTAAGTTACTTGAATAGAACAACTTTGGTTGGGCGTGATATAAAAACGTCAGATGATATGTTATTGTTACTCGTAGGTATCAGATATGTCCTATAACCAACGCTGTAGATTTAAAAAGCAAACAATTTAAGAATCTGCAACATACCAGTATATATGTAGATAGGTACGTATGTCTATTAATTCGTATATATTCTAGTATTCTAGCTAGGTACTGGTTACAATCGTCCAAAAAGTATGTAACGTTCCAAGTCAAACATATTTTTTACATCAATGGGCCTGGATTTTTCCATCAATATCTTTCCAAGTAACTAAAATATTTGATCTCATACAGCTAAGTTACTTGTCTATTATCTTATAACATTTCGTAGAAACAACTCTTGATATGAATATCACAGCTTTTAACATGATTTGGAAAGTGATCACATTGGTAGAACTACCGACAGTAGCAATACAATTTGAGTTGGTAGTGGTGTACGCAGTGGCTCTGGTCTCCATACAGGTTGAGGCGGCTGATTGTGCCGGCGAGCTGCCAGTGCTCGTTGCGCTGGCGAAGCGTGCCCTCGAACACGCCGTCGCCTGGCGTGGTGCGCACCACTGCCATGAACTCGCGCCACCCCACCTCCTTCTCTCTCGGCTCCCCCGCCATCATCTCAGTTACGTCCAGCACTTCGGCAAGTGTTAGCTCTGCACATTGGCGGTGCTGCTTCAAATATTCATTTAAATGCTTCACTAGTTGTCGGGCTGCGTCACGAGCGTCAAAGCTCTTTGGTGATATTTTTATTCCTTTGTGGCAAGTACACCAGTGGTCGTCGATCCCAGCCATCTTACATGTTCGATTTCTGGGTATCGGCAGAAACAGACTCATACTTCTACTTTGAGTGTAAGGTGATTCCGTCCGTTGTTTTATATTTTTATTATTTATTACTTCCAAATCGATCAAGTCGGTTAGTGTCGCATATATGTCGTAGGGTGTTGTCAGACGCCTTCTGTTTTCTTGCAAATTGTCGTAAGCTAAATTGTAATTCTTTTGAAATGATGGTGGCAGCAATATATGAACAAAAGGCAAACGTTCTTCTAATCGGCCTTGTTTAGTATATCTTATTGCACCCCACCTTATTCCATGATCACTTAATAGTATTAGAACAGTTTTATCTAAATAATTGTTACTATCAAGACTTTTAAAAAACCTTTCGTAACTGTCGTCCATAGCCATTGGGTATGTTAAGTAATCGTGACTCATTGACACCTCCCAAAAAAACCCAAACAGTTTGGAAGATTGTAAAGTTGATGTTAAATCTTGAATATAGTCCAGAAGTACCTTGTAAAAGTATTTGTTGCCCATACAAATATATGAATTAAAATCCTTGGTATTACCCACGTTAACTTCTGCTTCATGTATAAAAGTTCTAATGTAGTAATCAGTAGGTGTTTTGATAAACCCGTACTTTGCATAATTAAAAGTACCCAATTTTGCACTATCTTCACCCAGAGCTGTATAAAATCCTGCTTCTCTAAACCACTGCCAAATAAAAGGACAGTTGTCAAAATTAGCATCATAACGCGGCCAACAAGTTTTCTTCAAGTCGATGTCTTTTATGCCGAGCAGCATAGGAGCTAAGTTAGGAAATGTATTGTCACCCACTTTGTTATAACCTAGTAATTCAATAGCACCTTTCTCTTTAAGGTAAGCTACAGTTTTTGGCATAGTTCTATGAAAATTTAATCTTGAAATGGCGTCAATACCCATTACAATCACATTGTAAGATGTTTCGTTAGACTTCTTTTTCGGCCTATGGATTGGTTTTTTGTGTGCAAATAGATAGTACTGTTGGTAAACATTTACATTATTAAATCCGCAAGTTACCATCACAAATTCATGCTTTACTCTGATACTATAAGAAAAATTCAGACAATCTTCGTATTCAACTCTGTCATCTACATGTTCCGAAAAAACATTTTTGATCGTCTTCGGTCTGTAAAATGATTTGTAACAACACGAGATATTTGCATCTTTAGGAATATTGTGATACTGTAAAAGTTCAGTATTCACCCAAATATGTGTTTCATTACGTTGTAGAAGAGAAATGTTGGCACTGGGGCAACTTTTTAACTTTGTGGGAGGTTGATTGAACCGTTTCATAGTTTCGTCTAAGGCTATCAAGCTGGGTATCGTACAACCTTCTGTTTTGATTGTGAAACTTGCATCTAGCTCATTTTCGTTATGGTGTAAATCTAACGGCGAAATTTCATTGTTGACAAGAAATGTCTCTGTGCGATTGGTGATGGAAATAATTATGAAACTGCTGCCGAACACTGTTGCCAGTAGGAAGAGAAATCTTAACCGCACCGGAACCGAGTGCAGCCTACTGCTGCCCTTCACCAGCTGGACCATGCTGAAACAAAATAGTAATTATTCAAAAAAAGAAGCATACGAAGCTTATATATACAATTTGTTTGCCCAAAAGCTTCTGTAGCACAACACCCGTGCAAGTGCTGCTAACACTTGTAGAAGTATTTGTAAACACGTTCACGTTCTATTTCCCTCTTCGCCTCAAAAATGCTCATGTGTTGTGTTAAAGAAGCACAGATAGATTGTATTTACAATAGGCATGGTGACAACTTTTGAAAAACTATCCTATATTGCTCGAAAATGTATATTATTTACAATGAATAACATATTTTTGCACGAATTAAAGCTTTAGCAATTTAAATAATATTTCAGTTTTTAAATTTAAAATCCGCACCAAAACGCTTGTTAGTGTCATGGCGTCGCTTGTGACGTCACGTTTGAGTAATCACAGCGTAAACGCTAGACACTCATTGAGTAATTTCGTTATTTTGTGTTATTTAATATATGTGGTAACACATCTATAAAAACTCCAAATAAGCTATTTTTGTTCATTCCAAAAAAATAAAACAATAAGAAATAAGTGGTTTTAACTTGTAAACAAACTTGAATCGTAAATAAAACGTATGGAAGTGTTTAAAAGAAGATGGATGTATGTGGCTGACTTTATTCTTCAATAAGTTGTTGCATGAAGGAGGGATCGCACAAGAATGAATGCAAGGCAATTGCATGCAATTTAGATGAGAATGCTAAGAGGGATGTGTGGTGTGAAACGAATGGATAGAATAAGAAATGAGTACATAAGAGGAAGTCTGAAAGTGGCACCGGTAACTGAAAAGTTATGCGGAAAGCGGTTGTCATGGTATGGTATGTGATGCAGAGGAATGAGGAAATTTGAGGAAAAATGTCGTGAGGAAAGTCTTGAGTATGAATGTCGATGGCTATAAGAGTAGGGGATGACCAAGAAACGATGAAACGATGGATGGACTGTGTGAAAGATGATATGGATAGAAAGGGGTGACTACCGAGATGACAACTAATAGAGGAGTATGGAAGAAAGGGACATGTTGCGCCGACCCCAAATAAATTGGGATAAGAGCAGGAGAATTATGAAATAAAATCATAGGATATCAACCACTGTTGTTAACGAAGTTCGTTTGTTTACTCAAAAGTGACGTCAGTCGCTCTGATTGGTGTTCTACATATCAAGGCGGATTGCCATATTTTGTAGTTTTATTTTATCAAAATAATTATCGATCTCACCCCTGATAAACTGTTGCTGTTTTTAAAAGAAGAGTGAAGCAACACTATCTTTCCACTTTGCCATAGTTGCATATTATGTATTTATTATTTTATACTATTAATTTTAAATAAGTATTTTAGTGATATTTATTTTAGAAGTATGTATATAAGCAAGTATATTCTCCTACTGTATATTTATATTAGTGAATAGTCTTTTTTTTTGTTTTTATGTATTTTGTTTCCTCTTCACACACGGTGAACACACGCGGACACACGGTGTCTACATCTCTTTGTCTACTGTCCTTTCGCAGGTATGCTGGAACACAGGCAACAGGAAGGAATACGGGTGGGTTTTAGTCAGTAAGAGTCTGACACACCCTCCCGCTCCGCCCAGAGCGGGAGAAGTTATTTGATGATTTCCCACCCTCAGAAAAAAAAAAAAAAACGTATGCTGGAAGAGATTTCTTTAGAAATAAGCATCACCTTTGTACGTATTTTTCTGTTCCTTTATTCTTGTATGTTTATGTGTGTACATAAACTGTTAAATAAATAAATAAATAAATGCGCGTTTTGTATTCTAACTCAAGTTTTATAAAAAAATACATAATATTAGTGATTTTTAGTTACTGTTATCATGCCTATTTGTCTGCCTCAGTCTGACCAAAAGCTTCTTTAGCACAACCCAAAGCAACTGTTGGCATGAAGATGCATTTGTAAACATGACTGTAGTGTCTGTAGTAGGTCCTCATTATGAACCACTTTTACTATGGGACAAACGGTGAAATCGCGAAAAAACTTTTTAATTTCTCATACTCGGAAAGTAGTGTTGGTTTGATCCGAGTAGCGGGTGAAAAACGCTGCTCCCCGCCTTTGGGCGGAAAGGCTCATAGTAAATGCTTCCCTCTCTAGGGCGGGAATTAATTTAAAAAATAGAACTAAATTTGGTTAGGTCGTCGGCTACGATATTTATTACATAATTAACAAAAATATCGATTAAAATAAAATAAAAAAATGCTGCGGTATTGTGAGTATATAAAGAGCCAGTGAATTTAAAATAATATCTATTAAACGGGATGGCCCGCGGTGGTGACGCGGTGTGTTCCATATTTAAAAAATTTAAAAGACTATATAATTTGGCGGGATAGGTACTAACTTTTACTACCTACTTTACTTTCCGTATATTCGAAATGAAAAGTTTAACAAGGGTGAAAGTCACCAATTCCTACTCGGACTATAGTCAAATAAAAAAAAAACCTCGTATAGGAATGGATTTCTTTCGACCTTTGTGTAACTATCTACTATTCCATACATTTGCATATACGCCCGGAACCCCAAAAATGTAATCAATTCAAAGGAAAAGGCAGCAGACAACAATGAATAGAAAGGTATGTGGGAGACCTTTGCCCAGCAGTGGGACAGAGCAGGTTAGAAAAAAAAACAAAACATTACTAAACTTAGCGAGGCAAGTTTTCCAGAACAAGGCCTACGCAAACAAGCAAGTCTACGAACTTTGGTATTTAAAACAAGATATTTAGATATTTTATTAATTAAGGCAGTACCTACATATCTAATTAGTTGTGAATTCGTTTTTAGACTTGTATACGTGAGTCGCTCTTGCATGGATTACAATAGTTTTCTTATTTTTTGTAAAACACTTAAAATAGGAATGGTAAGTTTCGCACTACTTTGAGTAAAGGAATGGATGGTATGAAAATATTTTCTCATCATCTAAATCCTTAACTTCGGAATTTCGACCGTCGTGCGGTATTGTAATATTACTGAACCAGTTTCGGTTGAAAAGAACTTATTCACTTACCTTGGAAGAAGTTGATTTAACGCCGTATAAACAAGAAGTGACAAAAACATTGGAAACTGAAGTTACAACAACACAAGAAGTGTAATAGGTTGGTCATTTTAAATTTAAAACAATATTTACGTTCACACTGATTGAATCGAATATGTTTTGACATTAAGCGTCAGCGGGGACTGTGTAGGTAAGTACATGTTTCATTATAATGTGATTGAGATGTGTAGTGGCCGCGTGTGTAGGTACGGGAGCAATTGTGACGCCCGGGGATGTTGTGCCCGGATTCAATACTGACTGAAAATGTCTCAGTATGAAGTTCGTCCTAATGGTTGCATTATGAAACATGTAAGCAAGATAGCACTAGTTAGCCGAGTATCGCACAGAGACACGGAATTGAGGGGTCGGGGCGGAGGCTGCGCGCATGCGCCCTCAGGCGTGGTGGAGCTTTGCGACTCTTGACAGTCCAACAGCAGCTCGCTACGGCGCTACCCATGTGTACATCAAAAGAGAGGTATTAATAAGTACTACCCACATACTTTTATTTATAAAGGATGTCTATAATTACACTCAATACTGTTTGTGGTTTTATTTTCGAGAATTCATACAAATATTCCGAGATTCTTGGAAAGAGAGACATTGGAAAGCTAAACAGAGACCCGAGCAATACAGAAACTTTTGTAGCTACAGCCATATACAAAAAAATAAATTATTTAAAAAAACAAAAACCCGACTGCAAAAACACGTAACTGAAAAGGGAAAAACAAGCATTATAATCTATAGAATTTTGGTATCGCAGGCGGGGACAATCAAAAGTTACACCATATTTCAGGTTATTCGACTGCAAGACCAAAATTATATACATTATAATGCTTGTTTTTCCCTTTTCAGTTACGTGTTTTTGCAGTCGGGTTTTTTGTTTTTTAAATAATTTATTTTATTTCAAGCTTTTTAATTTTATTAATATATACATATGAAAATTACTCCTTACTAGCTTTTATTTGATACCAATATTGTTGCATTAATTAAAAAAAAAAGGTCCCTTCCTTTTTTGTATTTGTAGATGCAATTAATAAATATTATATAGTCTATGTCACTCCCACAATTAAGACGAATCTAAGGACACCTCATACGTTAAAATCCATCAAGCCGTTTAGGCTACAGAGCGTGCCAAAGAAACAGACATACATACATACATACATAGTCTCGAAAAATATTACCCTCCTGAGGCAGTCGGGTAAAAACCGGCCAAGTGCGTGTCGGACCACGCACAATGAAGGGTTCCGAAGTTGGTAATGTTGGGATGAATTTATCCCCAAAACAAATTTAACATTGTAGTTGAAAAACATGTTCTCCCATACATCGACATACGTCACGGTCAATTCTGCAACTGCAAATTTAAGTTGGTCAACTATTATTCGTTAACTTATAAAGCCTACTTAGTTGTGATAGTTTTCATTGTATGTACTACTGCCATGATTTTTTTCACATCTCCATAAATAACAATTTAGCTGGCAAGGGGGGGGGGGGGGGCACCTGACTCTAACTAAAATTAGCACGTTAAAGCTTAATATTACGCAAACGGATCCTTGAATCGCAAAATAGTGTTCACAGACCCGCAATATTTTTGGAGGGCTTATCCAACGATATCCCACATTATGGGATAGACGAGAAAAAGAAATATCATCCCCACATTACGTGCAAGGGAGGTACACAATTTTTTTTTTCAAGATTTTTTTTACCATGTTTTCGGCGTGTTTAATATGTATACCTATGCCAAATTACAGCTTTCTAGTACTAAGCGTCTCTGAGCTACTGCGGGGGCAGACAGACAGACGGACAGACGGACATGGGCAAACTATAAGGGTTCGATCCTTTTATACTACGGAACCCTAAAAATCGGCCAAAAACGAGTCAAACCAAACTACACAGAGCCCTCTGTTATGCGTTAAGTTATGCGTGTAGGTAATTAATAAACCTGCGCTAGCTCCTAAACTATACATCTAAATGACAAAAGTCAAGGAAAAAAAAATATCAGCTAATGATTAAGACGCTGACAACACCTAAACCGCGGTCATTGTCAGATTGCGTAGAAAAGAAAGAGAAGCGCGATGACAAAACGCTTGTAATTTATTGCAAAATATAAAGCAATAATTTATTTACTCAAAATTGAGTTGAGTAATCGAAAATAAAAAACAACCAAGTTCTGCATTCAAATAAGACGTTCTTGTTATTAATTAAATACGTAACGTATGTTGATATTTGATACAGATATTTTGGATTAGAACTCAAAGTAAGAGGTTAGTTTAACATTAATTTGTATCGAGATTTTGTTTTCAAAACGTGTTTTGGTAACAACCAAGTTCTGGGAAATATGTTCAAAATTAACATATATTTTTTCCGCTACCACAAACTATACAGATTTGGCAATTTTTTTTCTTAAGTGAAGCCTATTTTGGTCAATTGGGTCTTGTCAGCGCCTTAATACTAGATTCAAGTTATAAATTTAGTCGAAGTCACTCTCTCAGAGAGAAATTTAAGGAGATTTATGTAATGACTGTGCCTACTCAGTATATTTTTGAAAATCGTTTATATGCCCATAAAAATAGAAAATTGTTTAAAAATACAGTGATATTCATAATATAAATACTAGGAACAAACACAAAGTTGTACAACAAGGCTCAAGAGAATACATGGCTCGTTCAGATGTTAATGTATAGGTACGCTTTTATAATAAACTTCCAAGCCACGTTCAAGATCTAAGCCTTAATAAATTCAAATATTTCATTAAAAGTAAGTTGTGTTAGAAAACCTTATACCTATACCGTTAAACATATTGAGGACAATAAGGCTTGAAATAGAGGTGCTCCAATTTTTACATACTAAATATTGCTATTTTTTTATAAGTTTTATTGTTTTATATATTTTGACATTTAATGATTATTTTAAACACAATGCAATGAATGTTTACTTTGTGGAGTATAATTGGGTCATATTATTTATTTTGTTCTCTTCTCAGTTAGTTTTAATGATAATCTGGCAGTTTGAGTACTTTATGCGGCCTACCCAAATGTCCTTTCTTTGGTATTGTTCGACGAGTCGATGAGCTCCTTAAGTTCTGAGTTGAGCTACACGATTACTGACAAATGCGTGTACAGACTGGACAGGTCCTCTCAAATCTGTATGGTTCTTTCCTCAAAAGACCGTTTCAGACACAAATCTACATGGCCTTCACATGGTCTGACCAAGATTAAGTCTGAACTTTAAAAGAGACTGTGACCTCTGAGTTTGTTGCGGCCTTTCTTCTCAGAGTAGTCAGACAGGAAACGCCCGCCACATCTAGTTTTTAAAATATGATTGACGTGTAAGTGTTTGTACAAACATATTTACAGAAATAAAAATCATTTATCACTACATACGCCAAAAGGCCTTCGTAAGTATAGACACCTTTAGTATTTTTATGAAAAAAAATAATATGCGTTTATATCATGGATATCGAAAATGATCCTCACCATACTTTTGGATCATTTGGAGTAATTGACAGTGTTTTCGGCGCTCACCTGTCTAGTTCACATTGAGAAATGAAAATAAATATTGAGTATTGAGTACTCAAGCTTAAGACTGTGAGAATGAAATCAGCAATTTTGAAACCACAATTTTGTCCTGCGGCCACCGATCACCGTCTCCTGATTTTGTGCGAGCAGCCTCAAAGTTTAGTTATATCACAGATCGCTTACAAGCAGTTACTATAGGTAGAGAATTACAAACGTGATAATCTTTCTATCTAGTATGGCCCACTGCAGGGTAGCATTTAGTGGCCACACGCAACCACCTCAAAAAATCCAAATGCCAAAATAATAGATGTTATCTACTGCCATAGCAAAGCCTATGGTAAAGATGATAAGGATGTAGGTAAAGTAATGGTACGTTCTAAAAAAACTATCATTATTCTTTATGAATCGTTTGGTCTTATTAAAAACAATTAATTGAAGAAGCATTTATTATACCGAGACTCATTTACAATAACAAAATACTTTTGTACGTGGGATCTTCGACACAAACTCCGAAAATCGAGGCAATTTAGACGTTTGTGACAATGCACTGTGTTCCCGTTAGTAGGTCATAGGCTTCCAATGGCAATGACTGAGCTAAGCCATTATATCTGGTTCAGTTACCCACTAGTTGTCATACTACCTGAGGGTATAAAAGGTTTTGCAATCTATTGTTCGCAACATTTAAAGTCCGGTTAAGTAGTCACGACCTCTCAAGGTCACCTACGAGACGCCATACATAAAAAAAAAAAAAAAATTGTTCGCAACATTCCTTTTTTGGCATCGGAAGTAAACACATGTAATTAGTCATCAACCGTGTTATCACCAAGCGCTAATTACCCTAAGACGCGACGCGTGTTTTCAAGATCGAACTTGTTTGTGACCTGTTATTTTGCAATGGACATTCAAGTTACAGGTATGTATTATTAAATTTATTAATTTACTTTACTATTTTGCATTTTTAATACACCATTTTTTTTTAAATAGAGTGCTACGCCGCAGCATTTCTTACGTATTTATTTCTGTATTTTTTTTATATTGAAGCTTTTACTTATGTTTGTATCTACTTGTGCCATTGAATTAGGTATAAAAATGTCGCTTAAAATCTCTACTACTAGAATTAAAAAAAAGTACTTGCGGCATGCTGCATCTGTAAGGTGCAGCCAGGGTCTACGCCAAGCGGCTCGGCGCGTAGCACTTGCTACGAAATATGTATTGTTTTTGATCCGCATTTAACTGTTTGTTGTTTTGTTTTAGGTACTAGTATTGAGTGTTCTTTTAAAAGAATGCTTGTACTAGATACTTGGCTGTCTATGAAGGACAGCAATTCCGAACTGCAACGGTGGCGTCGAGTTTTTCAAGCCCTGATACAGTTACTGCCTGACGTTGAGAATTTGGTTGCTCATGACTCAGAAAAAAGAGTTGCTAATCTTTGTACTAGATTTGTTGCTATTTGGAAGCAAGTCTCTCGCAATCAATCTCGCATGGTATCTAAGTACGGAGACTGGCTGAACGAAATTGAAGTTTGCGTTCTGTCAAATTGTGCAGCAGCAGGAAGCCACGACACTCAACGGCCAGCAGCAGAGGCTTCGACGAGCACTCAACAGCATCAGCACAGGAAGGACTTCGAAGAGTGTAGCAAGAGATCAAAACGCCGCAGGCTTGCAGAGTTAAGTAAAGTAGACAGTTCCGCGATCAATTATTTGTTGGATGATTCAAGTCGATCTGACGCCGCTTACGCTTCTTTAAATTTCAACACTGATGAAGTCTTGTCTCTCATAACTGAGACTAAACTGACTAAACATCAGTATCTTATGATGAAAGAGTTCATTAATGCAAAATCACCGAATGCATTACCATCTTATCCAAAAGTGTTGGAAGCTAAGAAGCGGTGTTATCCATCGCAAGAGTTTATCACGGAATCATCGGCTGAAGTAGAATTACAATCATTGTTAGACCATACTGCATGCCGGATACTAGAATCCCAAAAACACGTTTTAAATAATATTGGCCTTAATAAAGAATTTGTTTTAATTGGAAAATGGGGTTTCGATGGGAGTACGGGGCACAGCGAATATAAACAGTGTTTTGGTGATTCTGGTATCGAGGATGATGGCAGTATATTTCTTACTTCATATTGTCCTCTCCAATTAGTTTGTAAGTCAAATACTTCCGACCCAGACCAAATAGTTTGGAAAAACCCGCGCCCTTCCTCCACCAGGTATTGTAGGCCTATTCGATTCCAATTTGCCAAAGAATCGAAAGACCTTTCCGTGCAAGAAGAAGCTTATTTCAAGACTAAAATTGACAGTTTACAGCCATCATCTTTCACTCACAATGGATGTGAAATAAAGGTGCGGCATTCTTTACAATTAACCATGGTTGATGGTAAAGTGTGCAGTGCTCTGAGTGATACATCTTGTAGTAGGTGCTATATTTGTGGTTTAACTCCAAAAGACATGAATGATATAGATAAATCATGTAGCAAAACTGTAGGCAGTAGTAAATATCAATTTGGACTATCTCCTCTTCACTCGCATATCCGATTCTTTGAATATTTTATTCACGTTACCTATAGATTAGATTTCAAAAAATGGCAGGCGCGTTCTTCAGACGATAAAGCTCTTCTTGCACAGAAAAAACAACATGTCCAGCAACAGTTTAGGCAACGACTTGGTCTAATAGTCGACAAACCGCGAAGTGGAGGAAGTGGCACATCCAACGATGGAAACACTGCCAGAAGGTTTTTTTTCTAATTCAGCTATTTCAGCGGAAATTACTGGATTAGACAAAGACCTTATTGACGGATGTCATAATCTGCTGCAGTGTCTTTCGTCGGGATACAAAATTAATAACGTGGCTTTAAAGAGTATGCTCTAGACACAGCACGTAAGCTTGTTGCTACCTATCCATGGTACAACCTGCCCTCGTCTGTACATAAGGTCCTCATTCATGGTTCGGAAGTAATTGACCACGCATTATTGTCAATAGGTGAGCTTTCGGAAGAGGCCGCCGAATCTTGCAATAAGTTTGTTAAACAGTTTAGGCGTGACAACACGAGGAAAATGTCCCGGTTTGTCACAAACACCGACTTGATACATAGACTTCTTCTTAATTCGGATCCTTATATTTCTGGTTTGAGAAGGTTACCACGGAAGAAGAAGTCTATTCTATCTAAAGAGGTGTTGAATTTGTTGTCGGTATAGAATAAAATGTATATAGTTATATAATAAACACTAGATTTACATTATTTTAGATACAGCTCCTATTATGTAACTATTAACATGTAAATAATATGTTTTTTGTCCATTTCTGTATTTGTAGTTAGGTAATAATTAGGTATTTACTTTATTTTTATTATAAAAATGTATATATTTAAGTTTATTAGTTATTAAGTTCCAATTCCTTTATTGTATTTTAGTAAGTATTTCGTCAAGTACAATAAATGCATTATTTATTCTAATAATATAAGTTTTTTAACATTAATTCGGTGTTTTCATTTTATTATAACATGAAGTATTACAAAAAAGCATAATGATAATATTTAGTATTGATAGCGACAGTCATTACCTTCGCGAAACCCCATGACCGCCTCTCTTAGGGCGCGGAACCACTGTGCAATGGTCCAGTTTTTTTTTTTTGTAATAGCAACGCCGCAACTTTCTGACAAAAATCCCGCAGGCGCCATACTTACCACCACATTAAAATCACGCCATTCGGTGGTTCTTTCGTACACGGGCACCATTTCCTTTGCTATAATAATTTCGTTTACTTTGAGTTTCAGGCATTCTGGACGGGGCTTCAACATCTTATTTACTTGAATGATTATAAAGCGATCAGCATCTGCAAGCGCGGGCTGCAAGATGGGAGTGTTACATCATTATAGCAAGCGCACCATGTTCCTTAAGCCAGCCATTTCGCAGGTTCGACTTCTGGGAATTTCTAGGAATAGGCAAATTCTAACCTCTATCATGCGTTTATTATTCTGTACTTGTTTTTAATATATTTTTCTTGGATAAGTCAGTTATTTCAATAAGATCTATGTAATAATGTTTTATGCACGTCAAGGGGGTTGTGGGATCGTATTACCCAGTAACTGGGTTGTGGAGGTCAGATAGGCTCGATCCATGTAAAATACTGGTATTCAGCTGTATCCGGTAAGACTGGAAGCCGACCCCACCATAGTTGGGAAAATGCTAGGCAGATGATGAAAGGGGTTGTGAGGTGTCTCACATTCACCCTTAAATTATGGTAAGCAAATCTATATTGTCTTCGAAATGAAAGGTGGCATCAAAATGAAGACTAATGGAAGTCTCTGTTCTATTCATACCATGATCACTAATAAAGATCAATATTGTGTCATTTAAATAATCAGTGGATTCCATATTTTTTACTAATCTAATATATGCATTATCCATATTTAATAATAATAATAATAACTCTTTATTTCAGATTACAGGATCCGGGCCATAATGTGTTAGTATTGCCTTAACCTATTGTTAGTGAAAAATAAATTAAAACAAGTGACATCACAAATAAAAAAAAAACAATTATTTTTGTGGTACCTACGTCTGTACGCACATGTCTCACAGCCCAGTGCCTAATAAATGGCCCATCAATTTTGTCCGCCAGTGTACCTAAAATATTGTTCGGACTACCTCGGAATCGCCGCAGCATAGATGCACTTCGCTTGCGCATGATGGCATAAAAGTCGTCCAGTCTCGCTTCAGCAAACATGCTTGGTGCGCTGCAAAACCGAGGCTGTCTCAACAACATCCTGAGTCCGTTATTTTATTGAACACGCAGGGCGCTGTAGGCCTTCTGCGTATACCTAACCCACAGGCTGCACGAGTAAAACGTCTGGCAATAAGCTCTGAAAAGAGTTAGCTTTACCTCCTTCGTGCACCGCGCAAACCTGCGAGCAAGCATATTGCATCGGGCCGCCAACGCCCTACGTTCCCTATCAATATCCGAGTCGTCCGTAACACCATCCGTGACCACATGATCGAGATATTTAAACGGAGTGACAACCTGCAACGGAATTCCACGCAACGTTACAGGTGGAATATTTGCAGGTGTATTTTCAGGTACTTTGAACACCATAACTTCACTCTTAGTGGCATTATACCTCAATCCATGAGCCTCCGCATAACTCTCACAGGCGGCCAGCAGTTTTCTTAGACCGCAGATTGATGGGCTGAGCAGCACCATGTCATCAGCATAACTTATGTTATTGATCATCCTTCCATCGACAGAACACTCAACCATGGTGCCGCTCAGCTCACGCACCAGCCGGTCTATATACAGGTTAAACAAAGTGGGTAAAGTTAACCCCCCTGCCTCACTCCGCAATCCAGTCCGTATGAAACTGAATGCGCATCTGCCCACCTAACGTAATTCTTCTGACTCTAACTGTAAATAAATAAAAATTCAATAAGTAAAGTTAAATTAAGTATCAATTGTTTTTTCCATAAAAACGCCGAACAACTTAATTTGTTTTCAGAGTTATAGTGAGTGATATCTTGAACATAATTTACAAGAACTTCAAAATAGTTTTTGTCTCCCGTAGATGTTATTGGTTTCTTATTTTGTTTTCTGACGAAGGTTTCAAATTCATAAATAAATGGGTGTAGATAGTAGACTGAGGGCTACCTCTCAACAATAACTTTCAATCTATTAAAAATACCAAATCTGGAAGTATCTTCCACCAATGCCGTGTAATATCCCTCGTCTTTAAACCTTTCCCAAATCAAAAGATGTTCAACGTAAACCATGTTTTCGTCCAACAAGTGGTTCTCAGTTCGGAGATGTTCATGCCAACTAGAACCGGTATCATATTCTGAAAAGTGTCGTCTGCTACTGTGTTGTAGCCCTTTAATTTTATCGCGTTGAATTTTTTCAGCAATTCTACGTTCTTCGTTGGTTTGGGCATCGTTCGATGAAAGTATTGCCTTGACATAGATCCTATTCCCATTATAATTGCGTTGTAAAGTAAATGGCTTTTTCGGCGTAAATACGAATTATTGTTCATAAATCTACATCTCAGTTAGGTACCATAGAAGAAAGTCACTTTCACGAACTCGTTATTCACTTCTATTAAATTATGAAATTATGAAAGAATATGCAATCGAGATACTGGATTCTATTGTCAATTATGTTGTTATTTATTTGTATTGTTTGAGATGATAGTGGTCGTTGAAAGGATTCATAACAACACTCCAAGTTTTATTCATTATTTATTTGACATCGTTTATAGTTACCTTTTATAATTCATAAGAGTGTTTGGTTGCTTCCTAACAGACGATTGTCATAATATTATATTTATACAATTTTGCTCGCTTTTTGGATTCACATAATTTGTTAAACAAATTATATGAATTCGTCAATTTCCAGGATTTCTCGAAATCCTGGAAATTGACGGCTGGAATAACACAGCCCTCAGTTTTGATAGTGAAACTTTCATTGCTATATTGACTTTCAAACGAGTCAAAAAGAGGATTGTCGGGGTCATCATCATGTGCGGTCCATGGCCCTTTACGGGGCTCCTGTGTGGGCGCGTTCCCTGGCGCTGCGGCCAGCCCGCCGGTTGAGCAAGGCCCCAAGGGTCATGGCCATCCGGCTGGTCCGGGGATACCGCACGGTCTCCGGTGAGACGGCGAGCCTCCTTGTCGAATTGCCGCCATGGGATCTGGAGGCAAAAGTCCTCGCGCACGTATGGGAGTGGCGCGAGGAGGGGCGTAACTCCGCTGCCGCGAGAAATCTCGGCACAGCGGACAGAGCTCCGGCGGGATCTCATGGCGACATGGAGAGTGCGATTGTCGCAACCCAGTGCTGGGCACGCCATAATTGCGGCGATAAGTCCCCTCTTTGAGGAGTGGCTAGAGAGGCGCCACGGCGTCCTCATCTTCCGCCTGACGCAGGTCCTCACACGGCAGCTTCGGGAGGTTCCTGTGTCGGATAAGGCGGGAGGAAACGCCCGGGTGTCACCTGTGCTGACACTCTCGCGTCCGGCTCTGGTTCAGGCCATGGTACGGAGAGAGAGGGCATGGGCAGCCGTCACCTCCTTCTGCGAAGCATGCTCGTGAAGGAGGAGGCGGGACGGTTGAGGGAAAGGCAAATTTCGCGCTCTCTCGCCCCTAGACACCGCAGGAGACGCCCTGGGCGTCGGGAATCCCGGGAAGATTTCCGGCCACCGTAGGTGCGGGCTTGCGGACGGTAAGCAATGGGTAGCTCACCGTCCGGTAAGGACCAGGCCCGGGTCGACGCCGCGTTGTGTTCCGCGCACGCCTCAAAGAGATGTCGTCAGCACAAGTGTAGGGGTTCACTAGGGCTGATGCCTGCTGGGGTCGTGGGAAAGTTCGGAAGGGATGCCGAGGACCCTGGCAATACGGCAACGGAAGGAACACAGGTGGGTTATAGTCAGTAAGAGTCTGACACACCCTTCCGCTCCGCCCAGAGCAGCAAAAGTTATTTGATAATTCCCCACCCACAAAAAAAAGGGTCGTCATCATAATCTTGAAAAAACAGAGCTCTATGTGTATGCCGCACAATGTCAGTTTTCAAAATATTACAACATTCACCAAACAAGGAAAATTGCTTTTTTCTGTTGCGTATCGATGAATCATAGCGATCTCGACAATAATATTGCTATTCAAGTTTGCTGTTTTCGAAAAGTTTTTAAAACAGAGTTGCCAGATTTCTTTTCCAATCGTATGTGGTGGGAACACTATTCAATGTTTAAATAACAACTGTAACTCGAAAACGTAGTAACGGTTACCGACCGTTACTACGTTTTTAAAACATTCCTACAGCAACACCATGTTTATATTTTTAAACACACTTTATAATAATGCCTTCAGTAAATTTGTATCTTCAAATGCTAGACATAACTTACAAAGGGTGATAGCTTGTGTTATATTAGATCTGATATACAACATTAAGGTGGATCCGCAGTGGTTGCCCGCGAAATTCAAGTTTTCAGACAAAAGTCAAATTAATCAGCGCCTGTCACTACTCCATACAAGCTTAGACGTGATTAAAAACTTGCCTACTAAAATTACGTAAATTTACGTCAATATTAATTTGACTGGACTATACTTAAATATATCTTCTGTCCTCATCTTATTGAAATACAAAGAAAAAGATGCACTGAACTTAAATTTAGTTCAGTTTGTGAACAAGGGAATCGGCACCATTGTCAGGTTGATTGATTAAAATATGATGCGCGACCATAAACAAATTATGTATATAGGTATTTAACAGAATTATAATCATTTTATTTATTTAATTCTTTTATTTATTATTATAATCTCACTGTATGCTGCACCGGTCGACGTCATCACGTCATCGCCGGCGTTGACGCTGAAAACCAGCGCTGGAGCTCTGACTCGCATAGGACATCATGCTGAGCGAAGGCCGTTCTTTTTTGTATTTGTGTTCCTTTTTTACGTCACTTTTAACGCTAATAAACATTTTATCTTTCTTTCTTTATTAAAATCATTAATAATCACTCTTAGTTAGATTTGTTCCTTAAGAACAAATTTCTTATGGGAAAGTTCATGTTCTTGTTTCTGCAAATTACCAAAAACGTAAGAACATTTGGATTTCGCGGAGTACCACTGCGGATCCACCTTAAGTACCTAATAGGTATTGATTAGTTAGATCAAAATGGCCCATCGATTTTAATCTAACTAATCTTATTCTAATAAATACTCCATCTTTTCCCCCAGTTAAGCAGTAGTGCACCTACGATACTGACCTACACAACTAATAAAAAGCACCAAATCATGTTTTAATTTTTTGCGATGTACAATTTTTGGTGTGCAGTAACTTCATAGATGGATGGACGCTTAATATTTACTAACCTGTATATTATGTCTGGACAATTCTCTTGTAAAGTGTGGGAGGTGTCAGCGTGCGCGGCGCGCGGCGGTCTTGGCTCGGCGGCGGCTATACGACTGTTATCAAACAAAAACCTGTTAATTGCACTTTTAATGGCTTGTTAGTATTAACGACTGTAACAGTCCCATACGACCGCTTCTAAAATTAACACAAAACACTCTTGCGTGCTATTGACTGCATCGCAAAAATACAGCGCCAGGAACAAGAGTTTGTTATGTGTACGTTGTTTTCTACTGATAAGCTACATTTCTTAAATGCACGAAAGCACAAGAAAAGCGTCTAATCTACTTTGACCTGGTATGAGTGTCTCATGCTAAACTGAACCAAAATCTTGTTTTTTTCTTGAAACTGTAATATAAAAACCGGCCAAGTGCGTGTCGGACCACGCACAATGAAGGGTTCCGTAGTTGGGATTACTTAGGGCGAATTTATTACAAAAAACAAACTTAACTTTGTAGTAGCAGTGCTTTCTTGACCTATCTAAAGCGTTTGACACAGTCTCTGTCCCCATACTTCTATCCTAGCTCGAGACGCTAGGGGTGCGTGGCATAAGCTACGAAATCTTTAAAGACTATCTCACGAAGAGAAAGCAACGTGTTTTAATTGGGGATTTCATGAGTGTTGAGGAGTCCGTCTCCTACGGCGTTCCACAACAAGGGAGTGTCTTGGGTCCCACCCTCTTCTAGCTTTATATCAATGACCTCTGCACAATGTCCCTCCCTTACACTCGTATTTTCACGTATGCAGACGACACTGCCATGTTTGTCTGGGGTCCAAACTGGCAGACAGTTAAAGAGAGAGCAGAATTCGCACTATCCAATGTGAAAAATTGGCTGACTCACAACTTACTAACCCTAAATCTAACCAAAACGCAATATGTTCCCTTCTCCATTAACAAAATTAGGTCTCCACCGCGAGGTTTTTTCATACAAGCACTTGCATCTCACATGCCAACTGCAATTGCCAAGAAATCGCACTCGCGGAGTGTGTGAAATGCTTAGGAGTACACATGGA
Organism: Atethmia centrago; assembly: GCA_905333075.3. Classification (NCBI taxonomy): domain Eukaryota; kingdom Metazoa; phylum Arthropoda; class Insecta; order Lepidoptera; family Noctuidae; genus Atethmia; species Atethmia centrago. Next base: position 9,927,198 of record HG995375.1, read on the forward strand.
TAGTGGCTTGAGGTGGGATAGACACATAAGTATAGTTAATTCTAGAGTAAGACGACTCATTCATCTATTTAAAGCGCTTAGAGATAGTGCAACTATGGAGCAGCTCAGACTTGTATACTTGGCCCTATGTCAATCAATAGTACAATATTGCATCACTGTATGGGGAGGGGCCGCAAAGATGCATCTACTGAGTTTAGAGAGAGCAAAAAGAGCGGTGCTGAAAGTGATGACAAGAAAACCCTACAGACATCCAACATCTCAGCCGTACTCGGAATGTAAGGTCTTAACAGTTCGCCAACTCTTTGTACTTAGAGCTATTCTCAGAAAACATCAAAGCGTAACATTACCCAACCCCAATAGACGTAGCAAAATGCCTGTGTGCCCTCGTGTTCCATACAAGACCTCCTTCGCAAGGAGACAGTACAAGGTCATAAGTTGTAAGCTAGACAACACCATAAACAAACATCTCAACATTACTTCTCTTACCAGACACGAACTTAAAGGTAAAGTTTCTGAATGGCTTCAACTTTTAGACTATCAGAAGACGGAAGACCTACTGGCGTATATTGCGTAACAAATATCATACAATACTTCTAAACAAACTCTCATATGCAGACACTCTCGCACGCACTCACAACACACACACACACACACACATATCACACACATCTGTTAAACCTAAAGATAAATAATAATAATAATTTGAATACAAAATAAGAATTACCGGAATTTATACTAAGATCATTGTAAGTCTACTGCAGCGTCATTCAAACCAATGTATTCGTTTCTTATTATGTGATGCTTCCTGCGGCTGAACACTGTTTCCCAAAATACAAGTTCAAGCTTAGTTTGGGAATCAGTAGCGGTACTCCTTGGGTAATACATTAACGATGCATATGTTAGATTACTCTAAGATGATTGTATTAACTGGTCAATAAAGAATTTTTATTTCATTTTATTTAGTTGAATTCCAGTTCTCCCATACATCGATATATGCCACGGTCAATTCTCCAACTGCTTTAAGTTGGTCGACTATAACTCGTTAACTTGTAAAGCCTACATAGCCGTGATAGTTTTCCTTTTAATTTCATTATTTATGTACTACTGCTATGAATTTTTTCACATCTCCATACCGTTTAGCTGGCAGGGGGGGGGGGGGGACCTGCTTAATATTACGCAAGTGGATCTTTGAATCGGAAAGTGGTATTCACAGACCTGCAATATTTTTGAACGGCCTATCCAACGATACCCCACACCATGGGGTAGACGAGAAAAAAAATATCATCCCCTCATTACGTGCAAGGGAGGTAGGTATGCTAAAAAAAATGTATCAAGATTTAATTTAGCACATTGTCGGCGTGATTAATATGTATACCTATGCCAAATTACAGTTTTCTAGTACTAAGCGTCTCTGAGCTACAGTGGGACAGACAAACAGGCACAGAGACGAAAATGGCGAAACTATAAGGGTTCCTTGTTTACTACGGAACCCTAAAAACAGAAACTAAAACGGTGCTGTAATGCAACTAGGTACCACCCGGATTACAGGGTCTGTTGATGAGCGGCGAATTGGTGATGCCTTCACGTCGCGTCGCCGAAGGAGTTAGGCTACTCAGGTGCAAGGCTACCGCTAGATAGGTCGCGAAATCAATAATTAGGGCAATTGCTCTCCAGGGCCCGCTTCAAATTTCCAACCTGTATCAATACAAAACACAACGGCGTGGTCAGAAGATAATAGTCAGGTCAAGAAAAAACACCTGCGGTGTCCCACAGGGATCGGTCCTGAGGCCGTATCTGTGGGACACCGGATACGACTGGGTGCTGCGCGCCGACCTCCCTAGCGACGTCAGTGTAATGTGCTACGCTGACGACACGTTGGTCCTGGCGCAGGGGAGGTCGCACCAGGCGGCGGCCGAAGTAGCGGCACGCGGGGTTGCGACAATCGTCGAAAGGATCCGGCAATTGGGACTCGAGGTGGCCCTGCACAAGTCCAAGGCCATGTGTTTTGATGGTCCTTAGAACGCACCACCGTCGGGGTCCCAAATAACGGTAGGAGGGTTTTCCATTAGCGTCGAGTCGACGATGAAGTACCTGGGGCTCGTCCTAGACAGCCGGTGGAACTTCGTGGAGCATTTCCGATGTTTGGCTCCCAAACTGGAGCGGGCAGGGGCTGCATTGAAGCGGCTCCTGCCCGATCTAGTGGGTCCAAACGCCTCCTGCCGGAGGCTCTACGCGGGGATCGTGCGGTCCATGGCCCTCTACGGGGCTCCTGTATGGGCGCGTTCCCTGGCGCTGCGGCCAGCCCGCCGGTTGAGCGCGGCCAGAATGTCATGGCCATCCGGATGGTCTGGGGATACCGCACGGTCTCCTGTGAGGCAGCGAGCATCCTTGCCGGATTGCCGCCATGGGATCTGGAGGCAAAAGTCCTCGCACACGTGTGGGAGTGGCGCGAGGAGGCGAAACGCCGGGGCGTAACTCCGCTGGCGCGAGAAATCGCGGCACAGCGGACGGAGCTCCGGCGGGATCTCATGGCGACATGGAGAGTACGGTTGTCGCAACTCAGTGCTGGGCACGCCACGATTGCGGCGATAAGTCCCCTCTTTAAGGAGTGGCTAGAGAGGCGCCACGGCGTCCTCACCTTCCGCCTGACGCAGGTCCTCACCGGACACGGCAGCTTCGGGAGGTTCCTGTGTCGGATAAGGTGGGAGGAAACGCCCGGGTGTCACACTGTGTGGATCGCCCGGAGGACACGGTGGAGCATACGGTGGAGGTCTGCCCGGCTTGGGCAGAGCACCGCCGTGTCCTCGTGGAGGCGATCGGCGGCAGAGATCTCTCGCGTCCGGCCCTGGTTCAGGCCATAATACGGAGCGAGAGGGCATGGGCAGCCGTCACCTCCTTCTGCGAAGCAGTAATGCTCGCGAAGGAGAAGGCGGGACGGTTGAGGGAAAGGCAAATTTCGCGCCCTCTTGCCCCTAGCCGCCGCAGGAGACGCCCTGGGCGTCGGGAATCCCGGGAAGATTTCCGGCCATCGTAGCCGCGGGCTTGCGGACGGTGAGTAATGGGTAGCTCACCGTCCGGTAAGGACCAGGCCCGGGTCGACGGCGCGTTGTATTTCACGCGCGCCTCAAGGAGATGTCGTCAGCACAAATGTAGGGGTCCACTAGGGCCGATGCCTGCCGGGGACGCGGGAAGGTACTAAAGGGTCACCGAACCCCTGGCAACACAGGCAACGGAAAGAATACGGGTGGGTTTTACTCAGTAAGAGTCTGACACACCCTCCCGCTCCGGCCAGAGCGGGAGAAGTTATTTGATGATTTGCCACCCAAAAAAGAAAAAACACCTGAGTGTGGTTCATTCCTACGTGCGTTGTTAAGTCTATTGAGGCGGTGTAGATTGCATTATCACGTTTAATTAATCAGTACGAATGAGTAGAAGTCATCAATTATCTAAGCAAAAGACGTTTCGAATCAAATAATTGTACACGCGTTTCTTCTATCCGTAGTCACCTTATCCTGCCGGGGTCACGGGTAAGTCGGAAAAGGTTACCGAGGCCCCTGGAAACACAGGCAACGGAAGGAACACGGGTGCGTTTTAGTCAGTAAGATTCTGACACAACCTTGAAGTTACGAAGAGAAGTTACTTAAGAATTACCCAACCAATAAAAAAAAGGTCACCTTATCATTTCTAGTGTAAATGATTTCCTAGAGGCAGCACAAACAGCAGACGGGACGGGACAGCAAAGATAAAAGCATGAAATAGTTACTGTTAATAATTACCGTCGATAACTATGACTTAAAAAAAAAACTTTATTAAAAGAAAAAACGACCAATAAAATTACTTAAACATAACATAATATAACATCGCGCCTTGTTTCCCCGAAGGTTTGGGCAGAGGTAATAAATAATAATAATATTTGTAAAAAAAAAAAATATAAGGCATACAAATTAGTACAGTTTTGCTTATATATAAATTATATTCCTAAGACGGGTGTATCGATAGTACACCCACATTTCACCAAAATAAAACACAGAACATTACTTTAATATTATTAAAACAAGAAAGTAGAAAGCAAGCAATCTGTTTCTTAATAAAGTTATGAACGCGTCTAATAAACAGTCGTAGTATGCTTCGAAAATAGGACTACGGGTCTCGTAGCTGGCTAAGGGCTACAGTCTACGAGCACTCATGTTTGTCACGCGGGAGTCGAGCTGGCTACGACTTCTGCAAAATTTGGGTTCAGGAAGTATTTTGATTTTAGATTTATATAACAAGACATTTGCATAGGTATATCTATAATTGTGCAATGATACTATGTTTTAAATAAGTACTAATTTAATCATCATTAATTCGATCGCATCAGCATTGCAATTCAGCGGGAAAATGCTGCCAGCATCCTCGGTACAATGCCTCGAGGTCTTTTTTAGGTTTAACTTAGTTTTAATTTAATTTAGTTAATGTTAATAATCATCTTGTAATTTGGTTATGTAAATAAAGTTAAAGTGTCTATTTAATCATAATATTCATTTAAAAATTTACAATTTTAACTCGCACCATATATTGAGATCCATCGGAAGTAACAGATACGAGTTCATCAAATAACAATATATAAACTTAACTTTTGTAAGGTCGCAGTAATTAGAATTGTAAGTTTTGTCAAGAGGGGAGACCGGGCGTTCAGTACGCATGCGCGGAAGAACCGGTGATGGCAACGCGTGTAGGGGCTCCTGTACTTTGTGTCATAAACTAGCACATTTCACGATTAATGTAAACAGTTTCCTTGACCATCTGCCGTATAAGAGATATGAATGAGGACCACTTCGTTTTGCCTCGAGGTAAGCCTACGTTTCTTTGTGGATAAGGTTAACTCCGATGCTGAAAATCGATAGTTAAATAACACAAGCATAACCTTAATTCTCATTGCGATTTTAAAGTTCTGCGGGTATGACGTATAATCAGTGAAATTGTGTATCATTATGTGTTTCCGGAAGTGTTAAAGAAGATAAATATTAATTTGTGAAGTGTCAAATGAGTTTTATACTTAGAAAGTGATTCTCAGAATGTCAGGGTGAAATTAAGAATTCAGGAACAGTCACTTGGTGACACTCGCTTCATATACGTTTATGCAATCCGTTTTACAAACTAGTATGTTATCATTATACATTGTGTTTAACAGACAAAACAAGGAAGATGATTTCAACATTCAGATACCTATACCTGACCTAATTTTACGGGTATAGGGATGCTCGTTTACAATGACAGTACTGCTGATGTGGGAGTACACATAACATATCATAAATTGAGTTTTGCCCATACGTTGCGTTACAAACGCAGAAACTGCATTGTAATTATATTTTCTGCACGAAAACTGTTCCGTGGTAATTCTCGGGTAACCTAACCTAGCGTAAGGATTAGGTTAGGTTCCGCATGTTCTCTGGGAAACTCGCACAGAGAGGCTGCGTTGCTGGTTGCTGGCTACGGCTGCGGTCTCACAGGTGGTGAACCGCATCCAGAGCCTGGGCCTGGAGGTGGCCCTCAAGATGCCGTAGGCCATAACTTTCCATGGCTCCCAACGGACGCCGCCGCCGGGATCACACGTCGTGGTCGCGGGGGCCCGAATTGCTGTCGAGTCAACCATGAAGTACCTGGGATTGGTGCTCAACAGCCGTTGGGACTTCAGCCCCCACTTTCGGCGGCTGGCACCCAAGTTAATGGGCGCGGCGGGCGCGCTGTTAACGCTGCTTCCCAATTTGGGGGGCCCGAGCACCGCCTGCAGGCAGTTGTACGTGGGGATCGTGCGATTCATGGTCCTGAATAGGGCCCCGGTGTGGGCAGCTGCCGGCCCGCAGTATTGCAGTGTCATCAGAGGGTCCCCACCGTGGGACCTGGAAGCGAGACCCCTCGCGTCATTGCATCGGTGGCGTCAGGAGGCGCGGACACGGGGCGTGGTACTGGTGTATCGGCAGATTACGCTGTGCGGGTCCGAGTTTCGTCAGGTCTTGGTGGCGGAATAGCGGGACAGGTTTCTGCGCTGAGTCGGTCCGGCCGGTGCTCAATGACTGGCTCAGGAGGGGCACGGCTCTCTGTCATTTAGGGCGACGCAGGTGCACTTGGGGCACGGCTGCTTCGGGAAAACCTGCGTCACATAGGCAGGGAGTCAGACGGTCGGTGTCATCACTGCGTCCACTGTCGGGAGGCCACGGCGTGGCATAGGCTTGCAGAGTATGCAGCTTGGGAGGAACCGCGCCATGCCCTCCTTTCGGAAGTGGGAAGCGACCTGTCGCTACCAGCTGTCTATGGTCGGTGGCGCAGCGTAGTGGGACGCGGTCCTTTTGTGAAAATGTCATGTCGTAGAAGGAGGCAGCGAAAAGAGAGAGGAAGATTTTGAGTGTTCTCCCGGCCCACAGCAGGCGCACCGGGCAGAGAGCAGATAACGCCCTCTTCCAGCCCCCCCCCCTAAATGGTCCATACAGGGACGGCGGACTCGGGGACGTCCACCGTCCCCTATCATATAAGACCCGAAGTGGTGGCGCGTTATGTTCCACGCGCGCTTCTCTCTGACGCCACGAGGGAGTCAAGCACCTCACTCCCCCCGCTGACCAGACGGAACGCGTAGAGGCGGGCAGTCGGGGCCTGCGTGGAAGAGTGCTTAAGTGCCCCCGTACGTAGCCCGCGGTGTAAGTGTACCTACGTGGGAATACGGGGTGGTTTAAGTCAGTAGAAATCTCACAGACGCCTCCGTCCACCCCAGGAGGACATCCAGGAGGATTTCCATATGGTTAAAAATAAAAATAATTGGGCTAATTTTTTTTTAGTTTTACGGTGATAACACCTTATAATTCATTATACTTCAAACATTCTCTTTCAGCAGAACGGCATTGAAACATGATGATATAATATGATAGAAAGCGACGCAGTACCCCCGGGAGTCTCGCAACACAAATTTGTGTCTCATTAGTCTACGCTTGAGTAATTAAAGATAATTATCCATTATTTTGTTCACAGGTCCTGGCCTTACTCTTCCTTACGCTGATCCCTTGGCCGGGGCCGTCAGTCTTCAAAATAACTTGCTCTCGTGACAACTCGAAAATAGTAAGAAAAGTTATAGAGAACAAATGGCTCCCAGTATTGGAGAGGTTTCAGGTAAGCTACTTCTTTTTTTCCATAAAGTATCTTCTTAACAACACAGTATGATATCCTGCCCGCCTGCATATGCCCGTTTTCACTAACATTACGCGACATCCAAAAGTTATGCCAAATAAAACCGCACTTTTGGATTATCAGCTCTCGACGCTAGCCCAGCGTTGAAAGTCTAACATTGCGCGTAGGCGACAAAGCGTTTTGCTCCCGTTTTTATGCAATGAGTTAAAACAACCAACACAAATTATTGCCCTACAAATCATGAAACTAAAAATCAAGTAAAGATCTGATGGCACTGAACTGGACAATGCACCGGAAAGCTTTACTGTAAGGGCTCGTGCAGACTAGCGCGATATCACGGGCGCGACAGGCAGCAATAGGTATGCCTGTCGCGGCCGCGATATCGCCCGAGTCTGCACGAGCCTTTAGGCATGCTGCACATAATTATTTTGTTCGGCTCGTCACATTCGATTCGCTAGTATTTGTTGGACAACAAAGCCCACTTGAAGCAATTAAAAATATATATATGTATTCGATTTTGCCGCCCGGATATGCCGATTAATGCCGATCTAAACAAGTGTATTAAAATAAATATATCAACACATAGGTATATTAAATGTGGTGTTCATTCACACGTACCTACACACTACCTAAAATAAATATATCAACTCATAGGTATATTAAATGTGGTGTTCATTCACACGTACCTACACACTATCATGTACGTAAGGAAAAATCTACATCTTTTTAGTAAAAGAGGTGAAAGACACAATTATATCACTAGAAATAGGGACCAATTAGTTCAACCAGGTTTCAGGCTGGCTAAAGTAGACTCATCTTTCATGGGGTACTATTTAAAATGTTACAATAAAATACCTCCCCACATACTTCAACTGAAAGAGATGAAATTTAAATCTTGTATAAAACGCACGCTATTTAGCCAAGCATATTATAAATTGGGGGATTACATTGCTGATAAAAATGCTTGGCTCAACGCTGGTCCTGCTCCACAAGGGCGCAAAAACTAATTGATCAGGTATTGAAAATAGTGTTGGAGCTGCTGAAGATTTTAAAAACTCTTTGCATTGTATAAATTCAATCTCTTAGTATTGTATAGCTGCACAGCACATTGTTATGTGAGTACTATGTACTATAAAGCTGCCATTTACTGGATACGTCTTTCATTGACTTGAATGTGCCCTGGTGGCTGGGAGTATGTCGTGCTCACTCTAATGTCTCGCTGATGGTGGCGCGTGTGTTGGATCATTTAGCTCCCTTCAAAATGGTTGAGCTGAATGGTGCTGATCCACGCGTCATGTTCGTGAACGGGCGCCGTCAGTAGTGACTGGTCATCTCTTAGCTGCCACGGCTTATTTTAACTTTAACTTTTGAATTGCTTTTGTTTTTGTTGTAATCTTTTTATTACGGACGCTTTTACGTTTTGCATCGTTCTCACATGTATAATTTCAAAATGAATGATGTAAACAATATTTTGTAACCATAATACGTTGATTTAAAAGAGTGTCCTTGGAGTTTCTTGCCCGTTCTTCTCCATAGGTACCTACTACGCTTTGGAATGGGCAACTAGCTTCATCTTTCTGACTGACTGACACAACCCTTGACAATTCAAAAGTGCCTGTAATTGGTTTATTTGAAATAAATGCTTTGAGTTTGAGTTTGAGTTTGACCTAAAATAAATATATCAACACATAGGTATATTAAATGTGGTGTTCATTCACACGTACCTACACACTACCTAAAATAAATATATCAACACATAGGTATATTAAATGTGGTGTTCATTCACACGTACCTACACACTACCTAAAATAAATATATCAACACATAGGTATATTAAATGTGGTGTTCATTCACACGTACCTACACACTACCTAAAACCGAAAACTAGTCATTTAACTTCCTTATCTTTGTTGCATAAAACCTACAAAACAGGTAGACTGGCGCGATATCGCGGGTGCGACGACAGGCAGCGCGACACGCAGCACGATACTTTCCGTGAAGTTTTCGTAGAAACTGTGCTACTAGTGTCGCGTCGCGCCTGTCTGTGGGAGCCTTTACTCTGAAATTAAGGGGTTCACTGTTTCCGTTAGCTTAATCCAATAAAGAAATGATTGACTATCCTAACGTACACGGCATGAATTTCAATAAAAATATTTTAAAATACAAATGGTCAGGGTTCCAGAGAGAGGGGCTCCTCTTTCCCGGTAGGTACAGTCACGGGCACGTACATCTAACTACCGTAAGGACTATTCCTGCTTGGAGCGCTCGGCCTCTTTATTAACGCTTACCTACGCTTATCAACCAATAGGATCGCACCATCAGATTTTTGCTGAGTCTCTTGTTTTTGTAAATGAAAATAAAAAAATACCGAAAAAAACTGGGTAAAGGGTGGTCGGACATATGTGATCATTGTAACAGAGCCTGAGTAATTTATTTAAATAAAAGAGTATGTTACTATGTTTTTAGGGATCCGTACCTCTAAAGGAAAAACGGAACCCTTATAGGATCACTCGTGTCTATCTGTCTGTCCGTCTGTCATAGACAATTTGCTACGAATCTACTAGATCGATTAAGTTGAACAATTTGGTACACATATGAATTTCTGTGACCCAAACACGGACGTGTAACGTAAATAAATGAATTTTGATGAATATGAATGGGTCACTTTTGGGGGCAAATGAGAAAAAAAAGTTATGCAAACTATAGTTTGCATAACTTTTCATTTCATTTCATCAAATATATCAAATGAAAGGGCTTGTTGTAAGGACTTCAGATATTTCTTTATTATAATTTTAAAATAAACGCTTTTAAAATGATTTAATAAAATAGATGAAAATTAACCATTCCCCCTTATCTCCGAAACTACTGAGCCTAAAATTTGGAAAAAAAAATACAGAAAATAGTTAGGTACGAGTGTTTACTTATAGATTACAGGAAAACCTATAAGAAGTCTAACATAGTAAATCTCCTAATATTGTGCGTACAAATTCATTGTGCGTGGTCCGACAGACACTTGGCCAGTTTTTTTTTTACGGGTCGGCTCAAAAGGGACGGAGAAACAGATGTGGTAATCATGTCACGGGATTTTGTTTTCACGGTGGTCAGATGTACGTACCCGTAGCTGTACTCCCCCTGTGCATACAGCGCGTAAAGTTAGGAGGCTTCCTAGCACTATGCACTGTGCCCCCGAGTACCTACCCACCGCTTCCGAATCGAGCCCTTGACCAGCTGCCGCGGTAGCAGCCTTAGCTGACGTCAGGTTAAAAAAAAATTCTATTTAGTCCGTCAGTCAGATAATAAAAAAAATATTAGACACGTATTTTTTGCTTTGTCATAAAAAATTACTTACATAAAACGCATTAAAGTTGGAGGGTGGGGGCTCGCTACATCACAATTCAGTATAAAATCTAAAAGGCATGACGTCATGACAAATTTTAACGCAATGTATCGCCATAATCTTTTGATTACGTAAAAAAAGAAAAAATACGGGTTCAATACTTTTTAATAATCTACCCGACGCGCGACGGACAAAAAAAAGATTAAGTCATCATCCCTATTAGCTGTGATGAATATCGGCACAATGATCGCTGAGTCTACATACCACATGTCGACAACCTCGCCGGGAAAGTCAAGGTATTTTACCTCCTTATATTTTATGGCTTTCACGACGAGGTTCTCTTCATTGGTTCCATCAACAGCAGCTTATTACCTACAATATTTCCATCAGATATGAAAGATATTTTAATGAAATTGCCATTTTCAAAAACTGGATGAGGCACATACCTACCTGAAGTATAGGACTTCCGATTTGTCAAAACTTTATTGTATTTATTTATTTAGACAGCTAATAAAAAAACACCTTCGATCAACAATCGAAGCACTTACCATTACATAAATGCACTTATGTGTTTTTTTTTGTACTTAAGATGCTGATGGATATCGGCTACAAGGTTGTGCCTATGCAAGTACTCTCCGTTAACTAGACGAGAACACTGAGATAATCTGTCGGCGCGGCGGATTGATTCCACCGGTTCGGCGGCATGCCCGACACAATCATTCTTCACGTTTTCATAAGTTATTAGATTACAATCCACAACTCCAGGAAAAAATCAAATTAAGCACATAACAGTGCGCAGATAGGTACACAAAAATGAACTGAAAAAAATATAAACATCATTTTAATTGCTCTGCCTTAACATTTAACGTGATGTGCCTATTAGGTAGGTAATCATCTGATTTTAATTATGAGCCGACTGATTAAACTCTCAAAGTATGCCAACAGAGAGGGAAATATTAATTTACGTTCGTAAAGTACGTGCTTGAACGTGGAGTTGCGGACGCCAGCTCAATCTATATAGGTACCCAGAATACAATATGGATTTACGTGTATTTAAAAACCGAAAATTTTAAAAAGACGAACGTTTTGTTGTTCACCTCTTCCTGTGTGTACCTACTAAACAATAACTATGATACCAGTAGGTAATGAAAAATCGTTAGAGTTCCAATCAAAACTTGCAAAATACATCTTATCATTCTTATTAACAATAACTCAAATATAACAAAAGTTTGTAAAAATAAACTAAATAATTGTTACGAACGAATGCGCGTTCATATATCACTCATTTGTTCGATAAAAGTAGTACTGTCGTCGACAGTTTTCTACATAAACAACTATTGTTGTTAAATTATAATTTTCACTTTTTTATTTTCTTATTTCTATTTTGTGTTGCACGAACTGTGTCCATTTATAAACGTTACTATTTCTTTCTTTCAACTTTGTTATGCCCGGTTCACATTATTCCAGTAGCATTCCAATGCAGTAATCGTAACCAGCGCTGGACTGCTGCTGGAATAATGTGAACCGAAACTGAATGAACACAGTCACAGCGACAATCAATTTTTTAATTCCAGCTCGCGCATTCCAGCGCCACTGAAATAGTGTAGACGGCCTATCCAGTGCTGGATTAAACAATGAACAGTGAACACGCATTGTTATTTTCTGAATGAATGAATGACTGGAATAACACAGACGATATGATCCAGTCTAGCCCTGGGCTGGATTGACTCGCAGGATTATTGGATTGGAATAATGTGAACCGGCATTACAGGTGAAACTACCACTGGAGTGTCCATTCCACTCGGCGCGCGATATATTCGCACCACAACATGCGGCCAAGTTGCAACACCGGCCGTCGCAGTGGACGTGCGCATTCTGTGGCAAGTCTTTCTACGAGGAACGACACCTCGACACGCACTTCGACCAGCGACACAAGAACCAGATTAATAAGGTAAAGTAGCAAGTGGCGTTACGCGCAAAGCGCTTTCACGAATGACGATCAAGTTTGAATGACGTTAAACCATTAATTAGTAGGTAGGTCATTAAAATGTAACTCTTATCTCATTGTTATAAGCTATTCATTAGAATGATTGCCGTGAGTTTGATAAAACTCTCGGCCAGGGTCGGATTTATAGGCGTGGAGGCAACCAAGAAGCGGAGGACCCAATTTTTTTTTCATATTAATAATCATTTATTCGTCAGAATATGGTACATTATATAGGGGAAACCGAGGGGAGTTGAAACAATTTTGACATTTTGTTTCCTACACCAAATACTATAGACAGAAATCGTATGATATTAGTACCAATCGATAGGTCAATCTTTACACTTGCGAATGACTAACTTAAAGAAATTGTAAACGTTAAATAATGTGGTGAAAAATCGACTTAACCGTAACAAGTGAACTTGGTTCAACTCCCCTCATACCGAGGTAAGATGAAACAGGGGTCGAGGAGAGTTGAAACATATTTTTTGAGTAGTATAAAGGGCTGTAAAATACAAAAAAGATATAATTTAAAGGTATTTAATAAAATAAAACTTTTCAAGTTCGAAAGAACTTTTTTTAATTAGTATTTTGTTACAAATAATCAACTCACTAAGTACTATAACGTCATATTCGTGACATTTATATAATTTTTTATTTTTTTACTTCTTCTGCTGCGAGTTCGTACATTTCTCGACTTGCCATACCTCTGTCCGTTTTTCTCTTATAATCAGTAGGCATACTGAAACAAAATTATAAACAAATTAAAGCATAAAAAAAATTGTTCCCGTTATGTTCTGATATAAAATTGAAAACGAGGAGAGTTGAAACAGCCTGTTTCAAATCTCCTCAGCACGAAAAATCCTCCCAATTTTTATTAAATGCACCATCAAGAAGCAAATACACAAAAATCTATTCTACCAAATATGTATAATAAATCTTTAGTTAACGATCTTTCGAAACATATATAACTTAAGCCATAATACAAAAACTTTATCAAAATATAGAGATCTTAAAAAAACGTTAAAAACTTACTTTTTACGATTTTTGTCACATGAGACGCAGAACTCCACAACCGCGCGACTTACGTCCCCGACGCGAACTGACATTTCAGCGGGGGGGGGGAAAGGAATGAAATGCGACGTTGTCAACTCGCTAACGATTGTATGTTCGACGAAATCGGTCCTGTTTCAAATCACCTTTGTTTCAAATCCCCTCGGGCTCCCCTAGTCTTAGATTTAGTCGATGGTATCATCACATTCTGCCAACTGTGGCGTGCAAATATTAGGTACATACAATTATTACAGGACAGAGATTATTAGGTTAGTATTAACATTATTGATTGCATAATTACGAATTAAAATTACAATTTGAGGTTTGTCAGTTAAACACACAATTTATTGAGGATATTATAGTTTAATGTCAGAGTATCAAAGAGTTAGATGTCAAAGTAAAGAAAAATAATACTATTCAATTAAAATGTCAAAATATCATTCAATGAGTCGTTTAAATTATAATAACGTTTATTACATAGCAAGTCTTTCAATTTCTTTTTAAATCCATTTTTTTTAACTCTGTGATGGATTTTGGAATTTTGTTATAATCTTGCGGGGCTGTTTTGGCTCGCCGTCCGCGTAACATATCATTCCGACTGTTTAACAGTATCTGATAGGTGGGGAAACAAGTGTGCATTTAACTTTACATATAAAGGCTCCTACATACTGCGGCGATATCGCGGGCGCGACAGGCAGCAAAATGCCTGTCGCGGCCGCGATATCGCCTCAGAATGTAGGAGCCTTAAGGCTTATCTTTTATACTAAAAGATTGAAAGAAAAAGAAAAAATATAAATGTTAGGCGAATGGAATGGCAGTTTTGTCATTTCATCTTCGAAAAAAGGTTCCTTGTAAACGTGAACTTTTTTAAATAAAAAATAATCTAATTGTGGAAGCCCAACTTTGTGGAGGCCCGGGGCCAGGGCCCCATTGCCCTTCCTTAAACCCGGCCCTGCTCTCGGCAATCATTCTAATTTATAACTACCTTTCTGAGATAAGAGTTACATTGCAATTACTTAGGTTCTAATGGTTTTACGTCGGTCGTGAATGTCCTACCTAAGAATAGTGCAAGGGAAATGTCGCGACCTATGATGCGCAACATTTGCTTCATGAGGCCAAATCTTGTAGTCAGGGAAATTAATTATTAAGCAAATTTACTACCAACTTAAATTGTCCGTATATTCAAATCATAACTGTCATTCTTGGCAGTTGCCTGAAAATGCTATAACAAAGCAAATTGACGCTTGATGTTAATTCCATAACAATTAATTTCCCTGATTGTACTAACCCGATGACTCTGGAGTCTGGAGACATGGGTCGTGGAATATTTGTCCCGTGAGAACACAAGACTATTTATTGTACTTACAAAAAGTTCTCATACAATATCTTTCGTGATGATTTCTGAGTTTGAATATGTTTGTCCTTTTTGTTTTATGGGTTGCACAATAAAGTGTTTAAATAATAAAAATACAGGCAGAGGATGCAGTGTGCCTGGCAGACTACTGCGATATCATGCGGTGTCAGGTGCTGGTCGCTCACGGTCTGCTCAGCGGCGCGGGCGGCCCGAGCACTGATATTGAGGTGAGCCAAGATAGATCCAAGTGTTTACTTTAACAATGTAACTGTACATAGTTGAGATAAATTAGAGTAGTTAAGCCCTCCGAAATGTATGCGACATATGAATTAGAGGATTCATTCAGAAGTCGGATTGACCAGAAGACTAGCACGTTTCGTGCTGCTTCCACAAGGGAAACATTCATCCGATACCTACATACGTTAACGTAACTCACTTTTATATTAATCAACCCAGGTATGGCAAGACGTAGAAGCAGTGAAGAAAGCTCTAGCGCCGGCGGCGACGCGGAGCGTGGCGCGCGTGGCGACGCGCAGACGGCACCGCCCGCGCACCGCGCCCGCTCCGCCCATCGCCGACTGTCCCCGAACAGATGCCGATGCAAGAGAGGAGGAAGCCGGTACGAACTTATTTACCCAAAAGACAAAAACAACCCTTACTCACCTTGACTATACCATGTCCAGTGCTTGCAATTTCCACATCCCATCGTAACGACAATTATTTTAAGAGCCCGATCCACCAGCGAGCTTAACCGCGGTCTTGTTGACTCGCCGGTAAAGCTCGCTGGTGTATCATCGCAAGACCACGGTATTGTGAGCTGATGAGCTAAGCTCGCAGTTCGTCAGCATTGTTTGAAAGCACGATGCGCCAGACTACGAGTAACTTAATAGAACAACTATTTGGCTTGCTCGTGTAACAGGAAAGACGAGCTGCGACTTAAACTGCGGTATTACTCACTTGTTGATCATGTTTACGTTTGAGACACGTTAACGGACTGTCAATAAGGAACAATAGGACACTTGAAGTGTTCTTGCATTGTTTGTTTCAACAACACCGGACGTAAAATCAGCTGTTGAACTTGAAAAAATCAAGGAAATGAATGAAGGAAATTAACCTATAATTTCAGAGCCAGAAGAGAAAAGAACAGAAGACAGTGACGGGGACGCAAATCAGACGGCAGAGCTTTGCGACGCTGACACAGTAGAGTCGTCACTTCCTCCCGACAGCCGACAGAAAAGGCTGGCAGACCTGCAGGCCGAGCGAGCGGCTTGTGACCCCACCCGCCTTCAGACACTCAAGGTCATTTGCTTTTACTAAGCTCTTTTTTGGCGTTTGAAAACCATGACCATCTGGTGGTGGTGTATCTTTACTTTTATCCCTCTAAGAAGTAGCCGTCCAAGAAGAAGTCAGTTTTTATGTTATTAACTTTTAATCCTATCAATATTTCAATATCTATTTGTGTTTTTCAGGTTCGCTGCGAAAGGATCGTGCACTCTTGCATAGCGACGCTTCTGTTACACCTTACGCAACATCAGTTCACCGAGCTTGAAGGTTTATGTTTTATTTTTATAATTTTAAATTATCGTTGGGTGTGCAATGATTGACATCGTTCTATACCGAAGGTATAGAGTGCAAAAATGTAATAGCTTTCCCAATTCCCACATTTTGGATTGTCTGCAATGCGTACCTGGCGGGTTTTAAGGTTTGCCGGTTAAGTTATTCTGATTCTTATCAGTTAGTAGGCAGTGCTCGTATAATGGTAGCGATGTTGATGTTTGATGCAGCTGGATGTAATAGGTGCACCAGACCGACATCGACCAATCGATATTGAGCATCTCAATATGACCCCATAATGAATTTCCCCATTTGTGTACAACGCTACAAAGTTATTTTGGCACGTTGCCAAAAGCGCCTAACTAACGCCGCCATTTTAACCGACTTCCAAAAGGGATGAGGATTATTTATGTTCACCGATTCCTCCGTCAATTATGGACCGACTTTTGTTTGAAAGGGTATGCTTCCGAGGTGGCCCCATTGTCACCAACTCAGAATCTGATGAGGGGATCTCATGAAAATCGAGGGAAATGCTCAAATTTTATAGGCACACCTATAGCGATTTGTATTTTTATAGTAACTCGCGCATTTGCGGAAAGCACCTTTTGGTGAAGGGGAACTGATGATGAAGACCACAGGTGGCCACCGGAACTACTTAATCGAATCGCAACCCGTTATCCTAATCATTAAGTACTTTAATATGCTTGCTACACAATTTATACTCGTCACAATCCATATGGTGACGGGCAGTTCTCCTGGTTCTTACCAGGAGAACTCCTTAACAATTAACGTCCCTGCATCGGGAAAAGCAATATTTTGTAAAAGGTGACGAGCAGTTGATATTAGGCTATTGTAACTTAAATAAATTACAAACTGAACTATTAAAGAGTGAAAAATAAAAACTTTTTACAAAACAAAACCAAGTGAAAATTTACTTTAATTTCGGAAGTCGGTGGCAAAAAACTAAAATACAAATCCAAAGACACCGACTTCCGAAATTAAAGTTATTTTTCACTTAGTAGTGTTATTTTTTTGAAAAAAGTTTTTTTTAATACAATTTCTCTGACACAATATAACAAATGTTTGCCAACATCCCTGTCAAAGTCATTCAGGCGCCAAAATATCCTTGTAGCACTCTAGTCAATTGTCTCACTATCTCGGTGACGTTGCTTGTCAGAGGAGATGCAGCGCGCCGTGTGCTGGTACCTGAGCTGCGACCGCTACTGGGAGGACACGGCGCCCTCGGCCCGCGCCTTTCCCTGGCCCCTTCTACTGGCCCTCGCCACCGGCCTCGCGCTAGCACTCTGCATGTGCTATTACATCATCTGGATTGTGTTTGAGTAAGTGTTGACCGACGGCGAGACAGGCGGACGACGTTGGTGGCAGCGGGTGGAGATTGGCACAAGACAAGAGAGGCTTATGCCCAGGAGAGGGTGGATGGTAATATTGATGGATTATGATGAAGTTGCACATTGATTTTTATATAAAACTGATGTCAAATTGTTTTTCGTCATCGGTTTTAAACAATGTCTTCCTACAATAAATTGTTGCCGTAAGAGAATATTGAGGCTCAAGTATCCTAGAACATTGTAGCGGCCCTGGTTATAAAGAAGCCGCGTCTCTAGCGGTACAGTCAGCAACGAAAATCGATTACACTTCAGTTTTTTTTTATCTGAACTGGATACAAATATATCTAAAAAAAATCGAAACAGATGTACCTAACATAACACAATAAAATGTTGTCTTATGAGTGCTAAAACACAATCATAAACATCAGATAATTTTGTGTTAATTTAGAAATACTTATTATTCACACTGTAAAGTGTAAACCAACTTTCGTTGCTAACCGTACTTAGATGCTCATAGATGACCTATTTTTGTTTTGGGAAAGGTTGCCTTCTGTACAGACGTTTCTGATTAATTCAATGGTCCAACATCTTTACCGTCAAGACGTCGAGGATGAAGACTTCGACGAGTCCAACATACCGCAAAGAATTAGGTACAGACGTTACTTAACTATCCTATCTCCTTTCTTTTCCAAAATTGAACTTATCAACAACTGTATAGTTCGGAGGAAGGCAGCGTAGCGGGCAGCGCATCGGTGTCGATGACCACACATTCCTCGCCGACGCGTGGCGAGCGCTCGGCGGCCGAGGAAGCCCTGTTAGACGACCCCGACCACGACGACCACTACATTTACGTCACCTACCCGCCTGAGCTCAAGCGCAGGCTGCTCGAGAGGTACGAAGCGAACAGAGTCACCCTTATCATATTGTCGCCGTTTATAAGACAAACGCGAGTAGATTAGTAGGGCTATGTATTCAGTTCTCAAGAAAATTATTTATGACATTCTTTGAGGTTTCATCAGTTTTACAGAAGTTTAATTGAGAGCCATTTCCATATTTTTCATCAGATTAATCAATGAATCTAGAATAAAACTTCGTAAGTATCCACTTTAATTTCAAATTTCCATCTCTATCGGTAATTCAGGCCCTACTAGACCAGCTAACGCTAAATGTAAGCTAATGGTACCGATTCCCTCGTTCACAAACTAAACTAAATTTAAGTTCAGTGCATCTTTTTCTTTCTATTTCATTAAAAAAGGACAGAAGATAAATTTTAGTTTAGTCCTGTCAAATTAATTAGCGCCTGCCATTACTCCATACAAGTATAGACGTGATTAAAAACTTGCTTACAAAAAAAAAGTGAATTTTCGTCAAGCGCTGATTAATTTGACAGGACTAACCTAAAATTTATCTTCTGTCCTTTTCTTAATGAAATAGAAAGAAAAAGATGCACTGAACTTAAATTTAGTTTAGTTTGTGAACAAGGGAATCGGCACCAATAGCAGTTTTATGGATTCGTGACATTTTACTTTATACGTAATTATCATGAAATAATATTTTCGTTATTGCACCTGTAGTAGGTGCAATAACGAAAATTGTTTGTCTCTACAACAACAAAAGGTTGTGGTAGAAAATGCCTATGGCATTAACTCCGTTTTTGTAAAATAAATAAATAAATAGGTACGGGTTTTAGAATTCTGTTGATAGGTAAACAACCGAAACGGTTATGTCGTGAACGAATTTCAGTTAACATTAGCCCTAGAGATCCATTAGTTAGACATACAATACCTATGGAAATGTTTTATGTCACATTTATAGCAAGATTTTATATTGCACAGGATGATTTTTAAAGTAGTAGGTAATTGATTTTTTTTTTTTGTTTTAATTGAGCGGTGGCATTCCATTCTTACCTGCGTTTTTATTGTCTGTATATTCATTCAGGGAAATGAGTTGTTTACCAAATTTTATCCTTGTTTTCATATTACAGTTGTTATTATTTATCAGTCATATGGCATGCCTATATCACGGTAAGTTTACGTAGTCTTTTAATCTAAACAATACATTTCCCTGACTGTACATACGTTTAACACTCATGATTCATAAATTCATTTAAAACTTAATGACATCGCTCAAGTGATTTCTACCAATAGATAGGTAGGTACCTAATACGTACAGTAGTCCAGTCACCCTATTATGAAAATAGAAGGTCAGATAGTAGATTTATTAGTCAATAAATATCAGTCTTCACCGGTTTCTTAGAAATTGATTATAGTCCCAGTCAGTCGAGTTTTTATGATACTTACATTATTATTATGTAAAGCTGTATACAAACAGTTCTATACAAATTACTTAAAATTTGCCATTTTTTTTATTTTTATTTATTTATTATGTAATAAACAGCCTTTCGGCTATAAGCAAGTGTGCTGTTGGGTTTATGGCGTGGTTATGCAGGGCTCCAGTGAGCACTGCACATATGGTGTAATTATTTATTGAGCTCCAGGATGTGGTATTTTGAGGCGCTTGGTGATATTTGGCTGGAGCAAGTCTACGGCCAACTGATTTGTTTGGCTTTTAAGTCTCTCCTTGTATTTTAAACCATCAGTATGTTCTCCTTTACTGTGGTTACTTTTAAATGCTCGTGGATTTCTGCATCGGTGATGAATCTTAGGGCATTGGAAATTTACTTCAGAATTGAGTTTTGTAATCGTTGCACTATATTTATACATCACGGCTTTGTAAACCAGTCACTTGCTCTCGGATGAGTTTAAACTTTTTTCCCAGCAACCACTACAAATTCCTATAAGTGATATTAGGTTGGTCTCTTCTGGCTTTGCTGTGGGTTTTCCAAGTTAGTCGCCTGCCCAAGTGCATACCCAAGTGCTTCACAACCTTTCCTGCGTGTAAATGTCACTTGCGTGGTTTTTGCTACGCTTGCAGTAATTTTCCACTTCTCAAGCCAGCCATCTTTTAAATCTAGTGCATCTTGCAGTTTTCTCGAGGCTTCTATTGGAGCTTTTTGCTGATTAAAACTGCTGACTCTTTAGCAAAAGTAGCAATTGTTACTTTTGGAATTTGTGGCATATCTGCTGTGAAGATAGTGTAGAGGACGGGACCCAGAACAGAGCCTTGTGGAACTCCTGCTCTTATTTCATGAAACAGAGTAGCTATCCTCTTCTCTTACTTGGAACAGGCGGTCTGTTAGGTAGGACTTGAGAATTCTATAGTAACTGTGAGTTCAGTTTAATTTTAAAGAATGCCATACACGGTCAAATTCCTGTTGCGGATCTAAGAATACAGAAACGCTATATTCTCCTAGCTGTGCTAGCAAGTGATTGTCGTATTTTATTGCACACTCAATGGACCTGCTCTATTGTGGAATTCCTCTAACGGAACCCAAACTGTTGATCAGGTTATCATGTTTTTCTGTGCTAGTAGTGGTTTAAGCCGGTGAAGGATTAGCTTTTCCAACAATTTTGAGTTGATGGGCAACCGGCTGATTGGTCTGACGAACGAAGTGATCTCATTCTCTGGTTTTCCATGCCTGTATGTTAAATTTTAAATTTGTGATACTTTCCACTGCGAAGGAAAATAGCCCACTCTTAGGATTGCATTAAAAAGCACTGTTAGAAAAACAACAGCCGTTCTTGGCAACTCAATTAGTACTTTATTTTAATAAGATTATACCCAGGTGCTTTCTTGTCCTCGTCTCTTTTTATCTGTGTTATTACTTCCTGCGATGTTACTGGTTTGGGTGGCAGCTCCATTTGAAGTCGTTTCAGGGTTTCATCTACTTATATGTGAGTCTACGCCACTAGTCTGGTTCCTCGGTTTATTTGGGACAAGAACAACAGCCAAATCTTTAGCGAAAGCGTTTGATTTTTGCTAACTGGTTCTCGCTCATTGATTGTTGTTCAATTTAGTGGAGTAGAGACTTCATTTCTTCGGGTTGGTCATATTTTGCTGTATATTTCCATTAGGAATAATTCGTTGCAAACGTGGGTGTTAGGCTTTCTAATTATGCTTTCAGGGTAAGGTCCTCTACTTCTTTGAGTGCCGATTTAAGCAATCTTGACATTTTCTTGTATTTTGTCTTGTCATCGGGAGTTTGCTTGTGTGCCTGAGTGTGTGCCATGAATAAAGTTGAGTGCAGTTTTTTTTTTAATATTAAGTATAAAACATTATAAGTATGAAGAAATAATTTTACTAATAACAGTTTATTGTTTTAGCTGCTACAATAGAACGACTCGCCTCTGAGATCCGCATCCATGCCATTGCGCCGCGCATGCGTACTTTGTACCACTTCAGTAGATTTAATACTTAGACTTAGTGGCAACTTTAAGATTTTGTTATAGAGAAAACGCGTACGTGTTCTGTTCCATATATCGTTAATAACAACGACTTAATTCTGAACACTGCTATATTTAAAATGATTGGAGACGCATTGGTGATTTTAAGAACTTATTGAGACTAGTTTACACCAAACATTGTGTTCAGAAAATATAATAATATAAGGTACAGAATCACATGAAAACTGACAAAACATTCACGAATTTTCAACGTAGATATTAGAAATCAATCATGAAAGAATCTCTCGTTTTATATTGTTGTAATATTATTTTATTTCAATTTAGTTGAAAGTATTATTATTCCTTTAGATGTAGTTCGCTTGAAACAATTGGTGCCTAAACCTTTCCGTTTTATATTGTGCCTACTTAAATGTATTTTTTTCTCTTATAGGTAGTTACTGATAAAACAATAAGAAATAATAATGTACATACTAATGATGTCGACATATTATCATATATTAATAATAGAAACAAGCTAATCAAGAGAAATATTTTTATCCGAAAAAACGCATTTTAACCCCCGATTGTTCACGAGACCCAATATACGTATTTAAAATACGTATATATTTGTATGTATAATCTTATAAGCCTGTTCATATAAAAAATTGCTTGTAAATAGTTTGATATCCGAGTATATTTCTGTAAAGGAAATACAATACTTATTTATTTATTCACCCATTGTGACTGTCCTACGCTAACTTATAGTCCCCGGCACGTCACGTGACAATGTTTTAGCGTAGTGGGGGTAAGATCGCGCATCGTGCACTTAGTGGAACAAAAAGTGGTCACTTTTATTTCTTGTCATTATTCTATGGTTATTGCCATCATTTATTTTGAATCATGAAGTTAAAGAGAGGAGAGGAATTATTAGGTGTTATAAATAAAATATATGCATTTAAATGCATATATTTTATTTACTTTAAAGTAAAAAAAATGTACTAAAAATATTATTATAGAAAATTATTTGTTCTCGTCGTCACTATCACTTAATAATACTGCTACCCCTGGCATCAAATTCTTTCTCCATGAAACAATACACATCGTATACCATTTTTCTAGCATGTCTGCCTGGCATTGTAATCAACGTAACATAAACTAAATTTCAAACAATAACAACAACTCGTAACAAAAACTCAACAAAAACAAAGGGTACAACTTTCGTGCACGCAAGTGTAATTGGGAGCGAACGGAATGTAGACGCGGTGCGGGAGGCAAGGGTCGACATGGCTGGCATTGTAATCAACGTAACATAAACTAAATTTCAAACAATAACAACAACTCGTAACAAAAACTCAACAAAAACAAAGGGTACAACTTTCGTGCACGCAAGTGTAATTGGGAGCGAACGGAATGTAGACGCGGTGCGGGAGGCAAGGGTCGACTGACGCTCCAATAGCGCGCTCGGATCGGCGCCACCTTCCTCCCTCATACCCCGCGTCCCGCTTGACCACCAAAGATACCTAAAAACAACTTCTGCGCCTCTAACGACTCTTGCCAAGTTACGTGCCGGGGACTGTACATAATTGAGATTTTATTACTTTTTTGGTGATACTAGCTATAATATTGTTTTTTTTTTAATTATAACTATTACTATTATAATAATTTAAAAGATCTCCCCACCACTTCTCTTTACACATAAATATTTTTTAATTATGTTATGTATAATCTTAAACTAACTTATACATTTACTTACCTTAAACTTGCTACCTGTATAATATTAACTGCTTCTAAACTTCGCATAAGTAAATGCTTGAAAGAGACTGAAGTAAAGCATTTTAATTATACTTTCAGATATTATAAACTCACTCATTTTAAGATAATCAAGAGCACACTTTTGTTTAGTTTGTTTTAAAATATTTGTAATATAAAAAGTTTGTTAAATAAAATTCTTGATAAAAATTGTGTAATTATTTATTACAATGGATTGTATAAAATTGCCAGTCTTTATAATTAATTCCTTATATAAATATTTTATACAAATATATGTACTAAACGCATATTGTGGTTACGTTATTCGAATTGGTTTATGAGTGTGTATGGGTTGTTAGAAAAGCCATAGACAGAGCTATGTAGGGGTTTCCCGATTACTAGCGGGCTCAACGAGGCCGTAAAGGCCACACAGTGGTGTCACAAGCTTTAAGTGTACCGTACATACTCATAAGCACGAATTTCATCACACTCGATATTCACAGTATAAACATTATCAAATAGTCAGAAATGCTTCCGCTAAAATTCAAAAATCTACTGTACTCTACCCAATAAAAATATAATTTAACTGAGATATTTACATTACGCTTACATATTAGTTAGTTACATACGTTGTTCGTGGCTTACAGTCTCACACGTACTTGACGCCTTTCCACACGGAGTTGCCTTCCATGACGCACTTGCATCCGCAGCCGGTTGGACACGTGTCGTGTTGGGAGAACCTGAGGAGTTACACTAGTGAGTAGTTGATCTTCTTATAATAAGCCACAATGTTTTTTTAAGGTTCCGTAGTCAACACATAAATGATAAACTGATTTGAGTTCAACCTGTGTATTGAAAGTTAGATAAATGATCGACCCGCGGCGAATGAGTCTTTTTGCTTTACCCAAAAGATGCTATGCAACTACTGATTGCTAACTCAAATATGCCTACTTTATTCATTCGCTGCGCGTCGATGTCAGCATAAAATATAGTTTCGCCATGTCCGTCTGTCTGTCTGTCCCAGCTTAGCTCAGAGACTCTTAGTACTAGAAAGCTGTAATTTGGCATGGGTATTTATTTATTTATTTATTTATAATTAATTACAACGGCTTGCGCCAATGACAGTAATTAATAAGTAAAACTAAACATATTACATAAACAAAACATAATTCAAAAACAAGAGATCAAACATACTCAACAATAAACTTTAAAACTAGCCAATAAAATAAAATCGAATAAAATGATAACAACATACACCTTATTTACCTAACAGACATAGTTTTCACAAAATATGAGACAATTTAACATGATCATCCTGATTGTGTCATTAAAGATGTCACATTCCGGAACTGTCTCCATTAAGGAGTTTATAGCACCATGCATGCGACACAACGGGGATTGCGCGCGCGACACAGTGCGGCAATGGGATGTAGCGAACAGTCGGTGTCGTCGAGTAGGCCTATGACGGAGGTAGTTGTCTGGCACATAAAGTGTACACAAAGTATTGTGTAGCTCTGGGGAATCTACCATACTCCTCAAAACTTTTATGGCTATCACAATCTGATCTCTGACTCTACGCACTGACAAGGAATTATATCCTAACATTCCCAGCAGGAAATGAGTAGGATACATAAATGGATAATATCCGTAATTTTTTTTTATATAGAAAACGCAAGAACGCTTTCTGAACCTTTTCAATCATCAATACATAATTATGTGGATTCGTGGGGATTCCAGACGGCTGCAGCAAATTCTAACTTACTTCTAACTAGACTGTTAAATAACAAACGGGTATACATATTAATCATGCCAACAAAGTGACACATGCAAAAGTATTTACAATCATACCTTTTTGGATAGCTGATAAGACAAGGATATTTTCCTAGTAATTTGTACATCAGGCGAAGTATTTTTTTATTTTGCACTAGACAACATTTTTTATGAAGTAATTAATGGCCAAAATTACAAAAAAATAAATGTTTGATTAGTGATCTTCGCTAGTTTTGGTAATTTTGGAACTTTCAACTATGATTATAACTTTAATTTCAGTACAGTCGCACCGTAAATTATTTTTAAATTGGCTTCGGATTAAATCATCAGAAAGTAAATCAAAGAAAAAACGCATGACAGTAAATAATGGTATTTATCGATACCTATCTAAGAAATTTCTATTGTGAACTAATGATGAGAACGTGTCATAAAAAGTTATGAAATTTTAAATTTCTCCGTCAAATTAAATAAATTATATCTTTGGTAACTACTAAATCAGTTTTGTCTAACGCAGGAAAGAAATCGGATTCTGATTTATATTGTTTACTGGCGATTAGCTGGCATGCATTATACATTTCGTCAAATGTTTCGACTTCTCTAATCGACATTTTAGCAGTAGGTTTTATTTGCATTTCTATTTCGTACAAATCAAATTTTGCGCATTCAAACTTGGTACGGACACCAAAAATTCCGTAGGATCCGACCGACAATAATACCTTAGGATCTTATAATTGCAATTTATTTGGATTGAATAGTCATAAAGCTTTAATTTGTATCTTCATAAATAAATGTTCCTTTCTAACTAATTAATAAGATTTTCCGTTTCCATTTTGGAAGTGTGGTTTTAGCAAAAATGAAATTAAGAATTCGGGTTCGAATAACAACATCACACGACACACGACGCCATCACTACGTGAAGTGAGCATTATAATGATGATGATGTCGTATTAATGACGATGAGGAAAAAAAAGTGGCTTCCTAAAATCATAAATTTAAGTAACTACCTAAATAGTTAACGACGCGGTCAAATCCGTCATATTGAAGTTGTGATTCAATAATAGATTGTGTCATAAGGGACCAAAATAATGTATTGAGAGCGAGAGCGGTTGTTTGAATTCAGAGCGAAGCGAAGGATTCTAGAGTAGAATCCCGACCCTAGCGAGGGATTCTAGAGTAGAATCCTAAGCGTAGCGAGGGATTCAAAGTACGTTGCTTGAGGTTAAGTAATTTTGGTACCGTGTGGCACACTCTGCTTTTCATCCCCCTCTATGAGAAAAATAAATAAGCGATGCTTTTAGTAGTGACGAATATTTATATTTACATACCCAAATTACAAATATATGTTAATATCAAATTAAAATTGTCTGTAATATTTTGACAAAAGTAATGAAAAAACAAATAAGAAGTTCCCGTGTATTTTTTATCCTCCTATTCAATTTTTTTCCTCTTTTCGAATAGATAGGATGAAAAAATATTTTCATCCCATCTATTCGAAAAGAGGCTAAGGGTTCCTCGATAAGTGCGAGCAAAATAGGTCATTCCGGCGCACGTAACAAGTGCGCCGGAATGACTTTTGAATTTGGAACACTATTTAAATAAAAAGTTTGATCGCAATTCGGATTCAAACAATCGCTCTCGCCCTCAATACATTATTTTGGTCCCTTATGACACAATCTACTATTTCGTTGTTAGACAGTATCTCACCAGTGCAGCATGTGCATGGCGTGTCCGGCGTGCGCGCAGTAGTGGCAGGCGGCGGCCAGGCCGCGCACGGGGCGCGCGCACACGGCGCAGCGCAGCGCCAGGCGCGCGCACAGCGTGCACACCGCGCCGCGCGCCGCCGCGCCGCAGCGGCCGCACTCCGCCGCCAGCTGCGGCCCGCGCCCCGGGGCGCTGCCGCTCCCGTCCACTACTAGCTTCAGCACCTACGGCAATAAATCGAGATGAGTTTCAGTACTCAGGGCTGATTGAACGCAATCAGCACATCTAACCTGCATTCGGGAGCTTTCACACACAATATAATAAAAAAAAACACTGTTAGTCGTACTGCACGTCAGAAGTGAAAACTTGTTAGCTTCACAAACTTGTAAACATCTGTACATATATGCTCAGATACTGAGCGTGACGGTCACGCGAGTTCAGTGCTTTTTTCCCCATCCTCAAAGCTTGTCTCCTCTAAGAATCGGAAATTCTTCTCCTAAAGTTTCGAGTTTTATCTGAGCTGTAGAGTTTGTGTACATATTTTTAATAATTTGGATATACTTCTGTTCTATCCCTTGGTGTTTTAAGGCTTTCCAAATGCTTTTGTGGTGTATTGAATCAAAAGCTTCATTACCGTCTACGAATGTATAACGGCTTGTTGTATTCTTCTACTCTTTCTATTAGTTATTTAATTTTATGCATGTGGTCTGTTGTTGATAAACCTGCTCTGAAGCCTGCTTGTTTCTAGTGTTGCTGTTCTTCGAGTTTCACTGTTACTCTATTAAGTCCCATGTTATAGGGGCTGGGACTTAATAGAGTAACTAGAGGCTATTGCCATAAACCGGGCACAATATTCTATATCTAATGAGTTCCACAGGGTTGTCGACTAAGACAGTTGGGTTAGGCAAATATGGGAAGAAACATACTGGAAGTAATATTATATGCCAATGACAAAAAGGGCGAACTGCACATTGCAAAATTCTCAGACGACTAACCATAACAGCGGCACGATTCGCATCGCCTATTTGTCAAAAATAACAAAAAAAAAATGAATCAGACAAAATTAATAATTCTCTTGTCGTAATAATCTCTAAAATTAACCATGCAAAGCATGTGCTATCTTCACTCACCTCAGTCTTCTTGTAAATCAACTGCCAGCGGTGTAAGATGTCCGCGTAGACTCGTTTAAAACAATGATACAGATGTACTGTTGCTTCGTCGAGCACACACGACGAGGCTCGTTCAGACTTGGAGACGGTTGAGTCCGTGTAGAAGTTCTCGGCTTCTGAACATGAGTTGCTGCGGACGATAGGGAGCGTCCAGCCGTCCGCACTGATCTCGCTGTATTGATTCACTGTACTATATGGGGATGTGCCGTTACCCTACAATGGAGAATATTTTTTTATACAGGTGTAATTTTAATACAGGCTGATTTTGTAATCTGTAATTATTAAGGGGTGATTCTAATCGAAATCTTTATGTACAATGTATACGCTGATGGTGTACCTATTTTAAATAAACAACTTTCACAATTCATCGAATAATTGGATTGTAAAAATATATATACATTTTATCACACACAAGTCACAACCCATAGATGTTTTGCGGAACCCCGCATTACAGAGTAGTTCCATTGCCTAGAATACTCACATAACTAGATGTGCTGATAGTGGACTGTGAACTAGAATTGCTGGTATCATTGAACACAGAGAACGCACATGCTAACATTGCCGCCATCTGCAGGTTCGACGCTTTGGCGTAGTGAGATATTCTGTAACAAAGATGACAACTTTTATTAAGATGTCAAACTGAAACTTTTGAAAGAATTAAGAACCAAATATAAAAATATTAAAATGAATTTAAAACATCGTTCTGTCTCTGTCATCTTTAAACGATTTACAGAAACAGAACGTTTTAATTTTGTTTTTCGCTAAATGCATTTAGTACTATGCTCAACAGTCGCGTTTACTATCAAGCCTATTTTAATGCAATGGGATATTTGAAGATTAGTCAGTTAGTTATAATTTTACCGCCCGGGTTCGGTTTTCTTAGATTTATATAGTTTAGTCGGTTTTCTTTTCACCATTCAGACAAATGATATTGCAGTTACTTTGTCGACTTATGTATAGATAAAATGTTCAGAATGATTAAGAGATTACTAGGATGCAAGAGCGAGCGAAGCAATCTAAAATTTCAGTATTTGTTCCATTCCTGCATATATTATAGAGGTAACGGGGCGGCAGGCTAGAAGAGTATAGTGCTTGTATCAAAAATATTGTGGCGGCGGCTTAGAAGATTCATGTGTCATGAAAATCGCCACTGGGTTAATGAATGAGTGATCTCACAGCGACTGCAGCAGGTTGCAGCACAGCGGATGGCCGACCCAGCCCATGCTCTCCTCGCTGGACGCCAGGTGGTCGCACATGCGTGCACGCAGCGACCGCGCGGTCAACGCAGCGAGGTTCCATGCGTGCGCTAGCTCGGTCTCGCCTTCTTCTGTTGCCAACTTCGCGTTTTTTTCGCACATTTCTGTTGAATATGTAATTTTTAGAGAGAGGTTCATATAAGAGTAGATTCGGCACAGGCCGGGCAGCAAAGACGAATGCATATTTTGCCGCCCGACTGTACCGAATCGTGCCTGATCATGCCGACCGGAACAAGTGTGTAGCACGACTAACGACGTCGTCACCCAAAAAAGAACCTGATTGGGAAGCGGCGCCGTCAGCGAACTTCTTTCTGTACATAAATTGACCTTTAGGAATCAGTTTAATAAATATGATAGGTGGTACATACCAACAGGATTGTCAGCGTTGATGACATATTTCTCAGCGAGGTTCCGACTCAGCGGGAACAAGTTAGGAGCGGCGTACATGACGACGCGCGGCGCCACGCAGCCAGATATACTGCCGCGGCTACGCATGCTTCCCGCGCGACGACCTTGCGCTTTCTACCGAGAGAAAAATGCATATTAATGGTTTTTCGGGTTCCGTACCTCAAAAGGAAAAAACGGAACCCTTATAGGATCACTCGTGTGTGTGTCTGGCTGTCCGTCTGTCACAGCCGATTTGCTCCGAATCTAAATTCATACGAGGCATGCCTTTTAAGTTCTGTCGTTTCCATATTTCACGGCAATTTTGAATTTGGAACTGTTCTATATTCGAATGTGTTTAAATTTTGAATCTCAAAACAGTTGAAAGTATTAGGATGAATGCTATTGTTTAGTCACAGCGTCGATTGGAATCTGTCAGGTTACGTACGAAAATGAATCTTTCTAAGGAAAATGTTCGTGCAATAATTTTCTACAACTTTAGAAGAGGCCTGACACGGCTTCAGTGTTTTTAAGAGCTAAAATCTGTGTTCAGCGATGAAGCCCCATGTCTGCGAACTGTCGAACGCTGGTATTTAGAATTCCAGCGTGGACATACTAGTGTTAGTGACAAATCTCGCGAAGGACGCTCAAAATCCGCCTTCATTGAAGATAACATCATTGTTGTGAGACAACTAATTCTCGAAGATCGTCATGTGACGTAACGAGAGATAGAGGCTCTAATAGGCGTCTCAGGGACAACCATTCAGAAGATCTTGCATGAAGGGCTTGGTGTGAGAAAGCTAGTTTGCCGTTGGATACCGCATCTGCTTTCCGACGATCACAAGGCGGCCCGCCTCAGATGGTGTAAGAAAACTCTGCAAAGGTTCAACCGAGGAGAGTCAAATCACGTCTACGACATCATCAGTGGTGACGAATCTTGGATCTATGCCTACGATCCTGATTCCAAACAACAATCTACAATCTGGGTCTTTCAAGATGAGCCAAAGCCGACTAAAGTTGTTCGTTCTCGAAGAACTTCAAAGAAGATGGTGGCCACGTTCGTTGAAAAAACCGGCCATGTTGCGACTATTGTACTTGAAGATCGTAAAGCGGTTAACGCAGAGTGGTGTAACACAGTTTGTTTACCACAAGTCATCGCCGAACTTCGAAAATCTAACTCAAAGCGACGCATCATCCTGCACCACGACAACGCAAGCTCACACAGCACTCGTCAAACGATTGAGTATTTGAAGCAGGAAAAAGTAGAAATTCTTGACCATCCTCCATACAGTCCTGACCTAAGCCATAACGATTTCTTAACATTTCCTAAAATTAAGAAAAGTCTTCGTGGTCCAAGGTTCCAGTCCGGTGAAGAAGGAGTCGACGCTTTCAAGTCAGCCATTTTGAACACCCCCACTTTAGAGTGGAATAAATGTTATACGAGGGCTGCACTAAAAGTATCGGGAATGGAATATTTCCACTGTCATATTAAAATCTTTTTAATTCAATTAAAAAGATTTTAATGGTTGGTTTTAAAAATCGAATACCATTTATACATTTAAAAAAAGATTCTCGGTCTTGTCACAAGGTTTTGTCAAACTTGTTTAGTCGTTGAGAAAATGGAATTGACTCGAGAAAATTCAAGATCGATGATTTATTATGACTTTCGAAGTGGTTTAACACAAAAACAGTGTGTTGACCGGATGATTTTTGCATTTGGTGATGAAGCCCCATCCAAAACCACAATTTATCGCTGGTTTGCTGAATTTCAACGTGGACGTGACAAGCTCAGTGATGATCCCCGTCAAGGTCGTCCAAAAACTGCAGTCACCCAAGAAAACGTTGATGCTGTGCGTAAGCTGATTGAGGAAGATCGACATGTGACATACCGCGAAATTCAGGCAACTTTAGACATTGCAACTTTAGGCATGAGTCAAATACAAATAATCTTGCATGAACAATTAGGTGTAAAAAAGTTGTTTTCCCGATGGATACCGCATTCGCTCTGTGAAGAGCAAAAAGTGGCTCGCGTTACTTGGTGCGTCAGAACTCTCGAAAGATTCCACGCAGGATCCTCAAATGCTGTATACAACATCGTATCAGGTGACGAATCCTGGATATACGCGTACGAACCCGAAACAAAAAACCAGTCACGAGGTTGGGTGTTCGAAAATGAGTTAAAGCCAACAAAAATTGTTCGTTCACGGAGTGTTGCAAAAAAAATGGTGGCCGCGTTTGTCTCCAAAACCGACCATGTTACGACTATTCCTCTTGAGGGACAAAGAACGGTTAATGCAGAATAGTATGCTAGCATTTGTTAGCCACAGGTCGTTTCTGAACTCCGTAAAGAGAACTGCAACCGCCGCATCATCCTCCATCACGACAATGCGAGTTCTCACACGGCGCACAGAACAAAAGAGTTTTTAGAGCAAGAAAACATAGAATTATTAGACCATCCGCCGTACAGCCCCGACCTAAGCCCTAATGATTTCTATACTTTCCCTAAAATAAAGAATAAATTGCGTGGACAGAGATTTTCATCACCTGAAGAAGCTGTGGACGCCTACAAAACGGCCATTTTGGAGACCCCAACTTCCGAATGGAATGGTTGCTTCAATGATTGGTTCCATCGTATGGAAAAATGTGTCAAATTTCGCGGAGAATACTTCGAAAAGCAATAAATACATTTTTAAATAGTAATGCACACAGCATTACTCACACTTCCTTGATTCCCGAAATTTTCAGTGCCGCCCTCGTAATAACTGGTTTGAGCGAATGGAAAAGTGTATTAACGTGGTGAATACTTTGAAAACAATAAAAAGTACTATAAGGTTCTAGTTGTGTTTTTTTTCTTCAAACGACAAACTTAAAAGGCATGCCTCGTAAGTGTACCAAATTTCAACTTTATCGGTTCAAGTTGAAATTTGGTGCAGATATGAATTTCTGTGACCCAAACACAAACGTGTAAATAAAATAATTTTTAATATACGGGTCACTCTTGGGGGGTAAATTACAAATAAAAAGAAATGCAAGCTGTACCGTGTGACATATCAACAAATGAAAGGGCTTGTTGTGTGTATCAAATACATATTTTTTATAATTTTAAAATAAATAGTTTTAAAAGTTATTTAAGAAAATAGATGAAAATTTACCCCCCCCCCCCCCCCCCCATATCTCCGAATCTACTGAGCCTAAAATTTTGGAAAAATTAGGTTTTCACCATAGGGTGATACTCTCAATATTGTGCGTACGTTGGTTTCATCGTATGGAAAAATGTGTCAAATTTCGCGGAGAATACTTCGAAAAGCAATAAATACATTTTTAAATAGTAATGTTGTGTCACTTCCTAGATTCCCGAAATTTTCAGTGCCGCCCTCGTAACTATAGGAAGTCGTACTCGATAACATTGTCCAGAGAAATGGCCGCATGAGGATAAAAAAAAAGCATATAATATCCCGGAAGAAGGGGGAGACCCCCCTTCTTCCAAAATGCCAGTAGAAGTTTAATAAAACCTTCCCCAGACAAAGTAAATCCATGGGATTTTCACAGAAATTAGCACTTATAAAGGCTCTTACACACTAAGCCGCTATCACCTCATGGCCATCGGGAGTTTTTACAATAACTAACTTACCCATCTATCTTGAAAATAGAAAGTAGTAATTGAATTCGACGGATGCCGATGATGCAGCTGCGGAAAACCGGACGCGTTCGTCGGGGACGGCGTCGTGGTCGCGTGGGGCGACACAGAGTTGTACCCAGTGGTGCCAAATAGTCCCGGAGTTAATGACAACGATGACATCGACCGCGGGGTCCCGGTCTCGTGTTTCAGGGACAGTCGCCGCGCGTTCGGGGGACGGTTGAAGACAACCAGTGTGCTAACTCCGCACCACTTGGCCCCACAAGTTCTAGGGAATGGTATGCACGAGTCACCAGCGTTTTCACTCTCCGATTGACTTCTTTGACTTGATTTCATCGAATCG
Organism: Atethmia centrago; assembly: GCA_905333075.3. NCBI lineage: Eukaryota > Metazoa > Arthropoda > Insecta > Lepidoptera > Noctuidae > Atethmia > Atethmia centrago. The sequence goes on from HG995375.1 coordinate 9,961,279, forward strand.
GTATCGTCACTGGATTTCACTGGTATCTAGAATGTTATAATAAATACGTGATGCTTTTCTAATGTTTGCAATGTTGTGTATTTTTGGAATGGTAAGTATTTAAATGTTTAACTTACTAAAGAATGTAGCTGTTAACATTTCAGGCATGCATGTTTTATGTCTTTTCTATTCAAAATTGTAGAATTTATCGCAAGGAATAGTAAGTAAATACCTCGTCAATAGATGTAGCTAATGTTTTCAAACAGTGCAACAGGCATCTGTGCCCTTCTTTCTTCTTGCGGTAAGCAGTTCTATTGATAGACTGTAGAATTTTGATAGTAGTTGGGCTATCAACATTTGTTCCTGATAGCCAGGAGAACTTTGGTATAGTTTGTTCGGCAACGTTTCTAGGGAATGTGACTTGTAGGTTGGCGACGTAGCCGTTGCGTTCGGAGTGTATCTGGCATGTTCGCGTCTCAATGTTCATGTCCGTTACTTCTATGTTTGCCATCTCGCGAATAGATTCGAATTCCTCATCGATCGAAGTGTTTGTTTTGTGGGGGAGTTTGTTCTGAAAAAATATGTTTTGTGTTTTGTATCTTTGAGGTTTTTGTAAAACCAAAGAATGTTACATAGTTATTCAATCATTTGGTCAAGTCTACTCTGAATTAGCAGTAAAGCCTATGCAACAAAGTTTACACATCATTATGCGTGACACATTAGGCAACATTGAATAACATGTTTCGGCAAAATTGAGATTCTTATTATGTCGCGCTCTTTAAAAAGTGAATACTGGATTTAAATCTACAGCTGATTGAAGTAATTAACTTTTTACTCAAAACACCGGTAATAATACGGTAGATATGTTTTTTTTTTTAAGATAGCTGTTTTTTTTTTTGGATGTGAAATTATCAAGTAACTTCTCCCGCTCTGGGCGGAGCGGGAGTGTGTCAGACTCTTACCGACTAAAACCCGCCCGTGTTCAATTCCGTTGCCTGTGTTGCCAGGGGCTTCGGTAACCCTTTTGGACTTTCCCGCGACCCCGGCAACCATCGGCCCTAGTGGACCCCTACACTTGTGCTGACATCTCTTTGAGGCGTGCGTAAAACACAACGCGCCGTCGACCCGGGCCTGGTCCTTATCGGACGGCGAGCTACCCATTGCTCACCGTCCGCAAGCCCGCGCCTACGGTGGCCAAGAATCAGAAGCTGCTTACCAATGCAATATCTTGACCTTTGTTATCTCCCATAGAGATATCGTTTGTAGACTCTGCTGTAGAAGCATAGCTAACATCTGAAATACAACCATTTTGCTTTATTAATATTCAATTTAGTTATGATTGCGATAACGATAAACTAAATTACTTACTGTCACTATTATTGTCCTCGTCATTTTCACCATTATCAGGAAGATAATGATTGCACATCTTTAATAAAGATGGGTGCATCGTCCAAACTCTGAGTGACTGATCTCGTGCCCAAGTCACCAATTGATAGTTGGATGGTGAGGTGTTCGGTCTCCAAACCATGGTCTGGACTGTGTCAGTGTGACCCACCAGCCTGTGTGTTAGCGCCCCTCCTACCCAGATGCCAATGACTCCTGCCTGTTCTACTCTGGGCATCCCTCCCCAACCTACTCCTATGGTTAGTAACCCACTTCCAAACGGTGTGTATATTGCCCGCCATACAGGGAAGTTTGTCATTATCACATTCTCAGGTCTTCTTGCATTATTAATGTCAAAATATTTGATGCTACCATCATGGCTTGAAGTAACCAGTTGGTACTCATGGTGGGGACTCCAATCAACTCCATGGATTTTGCACAGATGGGCAGAAATGTAGTGAATAGGTGCAGAATGTTTGCGGTAGTCCCAAATTTTGATGTCTCCATCATGGGCAGTGGCCACTATGTAGGTTGCTACCTTGTTCCATTGCACTTGTGAAGCACCAGCTGAAACCATTAAAAATTACATATTAAATCATAATGTTATAACTTTACAGATAGAAATAAAAAACAATCTATACTTGACTTTTTGTTAATAAATTAGCCTTGTTGTAGTAATCCATAATGACATCAAAGCATGGTAGTACAACATAACACACTTACCAACAGCACACAATGAAACCACAGGTTTCCTTGCATCTCTTAAATCCCACAAATGAGTGAATGTATCAATTGAGCATGTGGCAATCAAGTTATGATCTTGTCTATGGAAGTGCGTGTCACTGACCACTCTAGTGTGTCCGCGGAGGGAACAGATGCAAGTTAGGTCATTGCCTCCACGCCATTCATACACATCCACCCTTTGGTTACTCTGAAATTTTGTTACACAATTATTTACATTAGTATTAACTTAAGCTTTAGAACATTAGAATGGATGGAATATTACTATAGTATTGTAATCAAGTTACAATACCATATTAATATTATTTACGCATTTAGTAGCATCTTTGTTTATATCTCATTAAAGAGAGTACCTTCAAAGATAAAGATATTAGTAACTAAGTTGTTAACATAAACATGTGTACATGGTGATGCAATAAAATATTTTTTTTCTCTATTACAGATAGCTGATCCATTTAATTTAATTTTTGTACATACCGCGATTGCGCAAAGTTTCTGTCCATGGTACGACTGGCACCACTCGGCACCGGCCGCATCATACTTGCTGTGTCGAGGGTACTTCTTTACGATATCTCCCGAGTCGTCGTCTTGCGTGAGCTGTTTGATCGCTAGCCATCGTCGCCCCGCTAATAGCACGTTGTTGCCCGAATAATCCACGGACATAGCCGTGGCTTGCAAGTCGCGATACTCCCATTTCATTATTTCTGAACTCCAGTGTATAGACATACTGAAGAATTATTTAATATGATTTGTTGTACTTATCTATCGACTAAAGTTATTGTATTATTGAAAACATTGTTTATTTATTTTTAACTTTTTGTTCCAAATTCCAACAATGTTGAGAATTTGATTTGACATTTTGACAATCAACAATCAGCTGGTGATACGTTTCGTTTTACTTGGATATTATATTGAGTTATAAGCCGGAAAATTACAGTTTATTATTTTTTCATTCATCACGCAGAAAAACAATAATAAAGAATAATAGGATACAAACTACATTATTTCCTAAAAACTTTTAGAAATTTTGCTAAGTCATCATTCCCAACTATGTTGGGATCAGCTGCACTTCCGTTTTAAAATTTTTCGTACTAAGAAACGTTAAATATTATATTGCCACCATGAAGAAGATTCTTCTAAATAGTAATATATTTTTTCGATTAGGTCCTAAACCGAAATTATAATAAATAATTTCATGGTGAAATATTGTAAAACATTGCAAAAATCATCAGTCTCAATCAGATCAGCTACGTTTGACCTACGCTTCCTGTGATCTTATTTTTTTTAAAGATTTTCATTGTTTCTACTACACCAATGCAATATTGTTTTTTTTTGTAATTTGGTACAATATTTAACCTTTTTAGGCATCACCCGTTTACAAGTGTCATTCGTTATTGATGAAATTGATTGTTTGCATACAAATCGGGTATTTGTGAATAGCTTCATCATTTCATGAAATTCTGAATTGAAACAATATTTTTGTGCTAATATGAAATAAACAATCAACTGTATGATTGAATAAGAAAACTAAAGCACCATGGCATTAATGTTACGAAGATTGCGACGAACTTTTCTTAGTAATTTAATTCCGCGCTTGTTTATTGGTTTAGTTGTGATTTACGTTTATTGTGAATACTTAATTTATTATGTTACACAAATTCAGGTAACTCTCTTACATTGAAAATATATAAATAAGTATTTGACTTACAAATCAGACGTGCATAATATTAATTCCAGTGCGGCTGGTCAACGTTAAGTAAAGAGCCAACTGACGGTGTGGAGCCCGTGTATGCGATGGTTATAGCTGATACTCACCTCCTTGGCTCCCGGAATGGACACTGGTTTGATAAATGGCGGCGAGAGTGGCAGATGCATCGTGCATTTCAGTCAGCTATGACTCTTCATAGTCCAGATGTTGTCTTTGTTTTAGGTATTTTTATTTAATTTTATTTACTCAATTATACACAATAACACAGCATACTTGGCACGGGTTTTGTGCCATTATCAAATAACTCACTGAGTTTCAAAAGAAAAAAAGCAGAACCCTGATACCTGTGTGTCTGTCTGCGTGTCTGTCCGTCTGTCACAGCCGATTTGCTCCGAATCTACTGGACCGATTAAGATGAAATTTGGTACACATCAATTTCTGTGACCCAAACATGGAGGTATAATGTAAATAAATGAATTTTGTATATGAGGGTCACTTTTGGAGGACAAATTAGAAAAAAATGTTTTGTAAACTGTACCATGTGAAATATCAAATGAAAGGGATTATGAGGGTCTCAAATCATATTTTTTTATAATTTTAAAATGAATTAAATATATAAGTTTTAAATAAATCTCAGTGGTATTTTCAAATTTTTCAGCAGTTTGAAAATCTCAGTTGGCGAGTGACTGCAATAATGCTATGCCTTCTTATGACCTCACTTTACCTCGTGAGGTCCTCACGAGGCACCCCTCGCCACGATTTCATATTGTCAATGTCAATTTTTGAGGATGCGTGAACGAGTGAGGTGGGGTGAGATGGTTCAATAAGGAAATTCGAGTAACTCTTTCAATTTGCGATCATGAGTACCTCAAATGAGGGACCTCATGAGTGAGGGACTCATCACTAAAATGAAATGCAAATAAAAAACCTGTATGAACTCCTCACATAGTGAGGGTGAAGGCCTCCTCCGCTAGTACATAATGTAACTAAAACTTGTTATAGATATGTCTGTAAACTTGTAGAGGCTCTTTGTTTAGTCTAATGTATCATATTACGTTATTTCCAGGTGATCTCTTTGATGAGGGTCTATGGTGCCCTGAAAAAGAATTCAATGATTATGTTGAAAGATTTTATCAACTATTCAAAGTCCCTGATGGTACTGTGATGTACTCTGTTGTTGGCAATCATGACATTGGCTTCCATTATAGGTAATATATAAAATGTTAATTCATTACGATATTAACAAACAAGAATTTATTTGAAGTTCTTGTTTGAAAGTAAGAGACAAAATAAATGATAATTTAATGTATTGTTGACAGTATATTAAATTATGAATACTGTGACAGAAATATAAAAAAAATATGCACAATAAGTACCTAATTATACTTTTTGCATTTCACAACCGCACGTCAATCAGTTTAATATTTATACCTTAGTCATAGACAAAAGACACATGACTCGCGCTCAGTCATTGCAAATTAAACCTTATGTCATCGACTAGAAAGTCGCATACGTACATAAGCTTGTGATTTGCAATGACCACACCTCAGACAACCATGTTTTACTAGGTATGTTTTTGTTGTGGATGAAGTTGATGATGATTCCATTAATCTACTCCTAGCCCTTACTCCTACGCGAGTACAAGGGCTAGGAGTGGATCAATCACTAATGGAACTTTGAGTGATCATACCTGTCTAGGTACTTACTGTTATAAATGAACTGCAGTATGTTCAAAGGATAACGCCGCAGCTGGTCAAAAGGTTCGAGACTCGGCTAAAGTCGCCCCCCGTGCAGTTAGTCAGCATCCGAGGGAATCACTTTATCCTTATCAACTCTATGGCGATGGAAGGAGACGGGTGTACATTGTGCGCGCGCACTGTTGCTCAAATAGCCAACATATCAAGTGAGTTATGATTACGACCTTTTCAGTTACGGTTCCCACTGCTTTTTTGCAGTGCGGATGAAAACAATGTTTGTTTAGACAAGCTTGCTTTTGGTTATTAATTTATTGACCTATTCACCTTATTCACGTTAAAAAAGAAAAGACGTGCCCTCGTCGCCAAGCTACGAATTATTCCTTAAAATCTGACCGTGGCGTGCTGGGCACATTTTGGTCTGTCATCTATACATGACTGTGGCGGTGAAAAGGTTAAACGTCCGAAAGGCTATTTGGAGCATAGTTGGTCGATGAGTGCTAAACCCGTTGCGTGTTCATATCTTTTTAATTTCTACATCAAATGCTTTGTAAAGTTTTTGAAACAATTAAAAAGATTTGTATTCATCCTAACAGATATATTAAAATGCAGTAGTGGATCAAGTTTATGCAAAGGCAAGAAGAAATTGGAAAGATATAGCAGGCCAATTATTATGCAGGTGAGTGTTTACGAATAATCCCTCATTTCAAGTCCGCGTACAGGCAGAATTCGTTTCTAATCCTTGCAAGCAGAAGTTTTAATAAACTCTAGTGAACATGATTTGGATATATATTCAATACCAGTGTTTCTCGCCTTAAGCATTTGTTGGTGAAAAGCTTCTGTACGGAAAAGTAATTGTTAACGTCTAAACGATTTTTAATTTGTATTGTCTATCGTGTACTTCCTAATTTTTGTTATAAGTATTTTGTACCGACCTTTTTTTTTCGTTTCTAGTTTTAGTTTTTATTAGTAGAAATTTGTAAATGGCTTTCAATTTAATTTTGCATAAGAACACTGTGTAAGTTAGCTGTAAGTTTCCCGGATATATTAAAATAAAATAAATAAATAACAAGTAGGTGTTGGTCACAATATCATCAATGCAGACATTCACCGATTTTAAGTTATCAAGGAAATTATTATGAATATTGAGCTTGTTTTGTTGAACAAACCTATTAGTTACCGAAAGGCATAAGCATTTCGAAGTTTTTTTTTCCAGAAATGTAATAAAAATTAACAATAAGTAAACTTTCAGCACTATCCTCTATACAGAGAATCAGATAGCGGTTGCACGGAGCCAGACGCGGCCCCTTTGCCTGAAAGGAACAGTTTGTTCGAGGAGCGGTGGGATTGCCTCTCCAAAGAGTCTACAGAGTATTTAGTAGAAAGCCTGCGCCCACGCAGCGCGTTCGGCGCGCACACGCATCATAGCTGCGTTGTCAGACATAGCTTCGTGCCTACTCCTGATCATAAGATCGAGTTCGTTGAGTACACGGTACCTTCCTTCTCGTGGAGAAATAGACCGGACCCCAAGTATTATTTGGTAAGTGTTGTTTTTATCAAGCTAGTGTTTCAATAATTACTTATTTCGTATTTATAGTTCGAAATCCTTTCTGTTCTGAAAATTTTTGTGACCCAAACACGGACGTGTAACGTAAATAAATGAATTTTGAATATGGAATGTTAATTTCCATATTCAAAATTCATTTATTTACGTATTAGAAAGGTAAACGGCCGATTTCGTACAGCTTACTTTTTTTGTTGTTTTGTTATAGAATTTGTACCATATATTAAGGCAACTAAGCCATTTATGTTCATGTACCTAAGTGTACTATTATTTAAGATAAAGTTTCACAAACTGTAGTTAATCGTGACTTATCAAATGCTTATAATTAAAAAAAAAATTAAGTGTTTATAATTTTAAAGTTATTTAAGAAATACATGAAAATTTACCATTACCCCCTCTTATCTTTGACACGACTGAGTCTAAAATTTTGAAAAACTTATAGATTACAGGAAAACCTATAAGAAGTCTATGGTCCTAAAATAATATGGTAAATCTCTCAATATTGTGCGTACAAAAATACATTTGCAGCTGGAATCTATCGGAGAACTTATTTTTCACCTACAATGTTAAGTTTGTTCTTGGGATAAATTCATCCCAACTACGGGACCCTTCATTGCGCGTGGTCCGACACCCACTTGGCCGGTTTTTTTTTTCTTTAGCTTGCGCTGTCCTCCTCGGCAAAGGCCTGCCTCCAATCTGACCAGAATTAGATTGGACTTAGTTGATTACTATTGACGTGTCACGTCCCAACTGTCGACGTCTTTCAGCTGAATTATGATGTACAATATAGCCGGCTACACGGCCGCGTGCGGGCTATTCTAGATAACCCGGTTTAAAAACAAGTTAAGCTCTCTCTCATAAACTCATCCGGAGATGAGGATATGAGAAAGAGCTTAAGAAAAATAATATAGTAATCTAGATTCTAGACTACCTACTATATTCTAGACTCTAGAATATAGTAGTAGTAGTAGGTATAGTAGTAATATAGTAGCACTTCCCTGCGACTACTATATTTTTTTTTCGTTGGGAGGACTTTATCAAATAACTTCTCCCGCTTTGGGCGGAGCGGCAGGGTGTGTCAGACTCTTACTAACTAAAATACACCCGTATTCCTTCCGTTGCCTCTGTTGCCAGGGGCCTCGGTAACCCTTTCGAACTTCCACGCGACCCCGGCAGGATTAGCTCTTCCCTGCGACTACTATTTTTTTTTTTTCGTTGCGTGGGGCCTTGTCACATACTTTCTCCCGCTCTGGCCGGAGCGGGAGGGTGTGTGCACTCTTACTGACTAAAACCCACCCGTGTTTCTTCCGTTACCTGTTTGTTGCCAGAGGTCACGGTATCCCTTTTAGACTTTCCCGCGACCCCGGCAGATATCGGCCCTAGCGGACCACCTACACTTGTGCTGACATCTCTTTGAGTCGCGCGTGGAACACAACGCGACTACTATCTGCTACTCTCAGTATAAGATTCCTTTTGTTATTAATTTCCAGTTGACGATAACGCCGGAAGAAGTGAAGGTGTCTAAATGCGGCATGCCTCGGGAGTGGACGCTGCAGATTACGGCGATACTGATGACTCTCGCGCTTCTGGTCTACTTGAGATACCACGCCAGTGTCAACACGCTTAGCTACAAACAATTGTGAGTATAATCAGTCTAATCCTGCGTGACTTCAGTTCATGGGCTTAACATTCAGTTCAGGATAATGTCTGGCGCACTCTGAGTAGCCAGCTATACCAACCTAGCTGTCTGTTGAAATGCTGGCTAATCTGTTTCATCACCATAATTCCTTCAAAACCCACCCATTAGCAATGGAATAATCACCGCGACATCATCATTCTCCTGCCCTTATTATATCCTGTACAAAAAAGAAGTCTCATATCCATGATGGAATTTATTGTTTTAGTAGCTGCGCCCCGCGGTTTCACCCTTATAAGTCTCGAACCCGTGGGGATATCGGGATAAAAAGTATCCTATGTTCTAACTCAGGTCATGGTCTACCCATGTGCCATTTCATCTAAATCCGTTCAGCCGTTTTAGCGTGAAAGCGTAACAAACAAACTCACTTTCGCATTTATAATATTAGCTAAGATTTTTACACTTATTAAGTGCATAATATAATCTTCGAGATTATAGACGGATGTTTTTGGTTCTGTTGTGATTGTGAGAACTAGTTTCATCAAGAAAATGTAATTCGATATCAAACATGATATTCACGTATGATAAACTCTTGAAGCGGTCGAATGGAGTTTAGATTCACTAATGTTTTGAAATAATTAGAAAAAGCATTTTAGATACTGGCTGGAGATAATGAAGCGAGTTTGTGGATTTATACATAATTATAGACCTATACATGGTCACATATTTGTACTCGTGACTCGAGTCAGACAGATAACAGGGGGGTAACCATCACCTCTTATAGCAGTATTATTTTAATATTACTTCAGCGTGAGAAAGAGATGGAGCTATAAGTCCAGTATAGCTCTATCACTTTCCCACTGTGAAGTAATATTATAATAATACTGAGGTGATGGTTACCGTGGTATGATTAGCAGTCTCAGAGTATCTAGTCAAACATGTAGGGTAACACTTCCAAGTGCGACTCGGACTCGAAGACGACGGGTTTCGTACCACCGTACAATATTTAGCAAAAAACACGCACACGAAAATAAAATAAAATAAAAAAATGAAAGGGGTCCTAATACAGGTGTATTAGAACCCTTTCATTTTTTATTTTATTTTATTTGTTGTTATACTCGTAGCGGCAATAGAAACACACAATCTGTGAAATTTTCAAAGGTCTCCCGCTGACCAACAGACGGACGGACGGAGGGACTAACGGACTGACGGACGGACAGCGGGGACTTAGTAATAGGGTTCCGTTTGGCACCGTTCGGGTACGGAACCCTAAAAACGAGTAACAATAAAACATTTTACATACATAACATCGCAGCCTTGTTTCCGCGAATGGTTGGGCAGAGGTGTACCTGTAGTACACCCACATAACAACAATAAAACAAAAACATTACTAGTATTAAGTACATACAATATTTTAATAATATAATCTTCTTTTAACCGGCTATAATATATAGAACGAGTAGCCTGTAAACTAAAAGGTTGTGCTGAACCATTTAATATTGACTTTGACACCTAGAAACAAGACTGTTTCTAGGTGTCAAAGTCAATATTAAATGGTGGTCAGACGACCACACTATGTTTACTCAAGAAATTATCTTACCAACAAATACCCTTGCATGTCTATTAATTGTGTGTAAAAAACTGGCCAAGTGCGTGTTTGAACACGTACCGTGAAAGATTCGGTACTTGGGATGTACCTGTATTTACGCATGCACGGCATTGGTTTTATCGACCGCAAAAATAAGTTTATACTTCACAGTATTTCACGAAAAAAAAAAAAACTATGAAAAACAAAGTTATTTCTGCGGTTGCAACCCAAAAAATATTCAAATCTCAAAAACTATTGACTTAAGACGCTGACAACACCTAAACCGCGGTCACTCTCAGATTGCATAGAAAAGAAAGAGACGCGCGATGACACAACGCTTGTAATTTATTGCAAAATATGAAGCAATTCTCTATTTACTCAAAATTGAGTTGAGTAATCGAAAATAAAAAACAACCAAGTTCTGTATTCGTATGTTGATATTTAATGCAGATATTTTGGATTAGAACTCAAGGTAAGAGGTTAGTTTAACGTTAGTTTGTATCGAGATTTTTTTTTTTCAAAACCCGTTTTGGTAACAACCAAATTCTGAGAAATATGTTCAAAATTAACATATATTTTTTTCCGCTACCACAAACTGTACCGATTTGGCAATTTTTTTTTTTAAGAGAAGCCTATTTTGGTCAATTGGGTCTTGTCAGCGTCTGAAACAGCAAAGTCACTTAGAAACATAATCTTTTTAATGATGCGATTCAACAATCCACGCTCTTGCGCATTGTTTTAACGCGTGTGGGGAGTGCCACCCTTAACAAGGTATATTTTTCGTAATTTCACTTCACCATTGTTTGCGGTGCACAGAATATACTTGTCTTCCGATTTTCATTTTCAATGAAATAGTGCATATTATTATAGTCTCCGATTAAAATGCTGGGTGGCATCCGGACAGACGGTCAGACGGACATGACGCAATTATAAGTATTCCGTTTTTGCCACTTGGTTACGGAACCCTAAAAAGCGGTTATTGCAAATCATGTTACATCATAAAATAAGCTGTCCCCACTCCGCTCACATGGTCCGATGTACCAGTAAAACCTGCAGAAATAAAATAAAATAAAAAAAAAAACATGTAAATCGGTCAAGTCATTCTCGAGCTTTAAAGGCACTAACATAAAGATAGATAGACTTTTAGTTTTAGAAAGCGTAAGGATAATCTTCAAAAATGTTTTTTTTTTGTTTCAGATCGGGAAAGAAAGTATGAGTCTGTAAAAAAGGTACTTACTTATTATTAAATGTTCTTGTATAATAATAATAATTACTTAGCAAACTTATAGTTTGCTAAGTAATTATTGTTTATAACTACTTATTATTAATTAAAATGCGATTTTATTTACTAGTTATTTCAATTCAATATCCGCTTTAACTAATTGCCGGAAGCGGGGTCGATAGTTCGTGACCCTTACTGGCTTGCGATAGAGGTGATCGTACATATACGTAATACTAACTGTGCCTCAAGTATTTGCGTGTATAAATAATAAGTAATAATATTTTAAAGGCCTCTTCTTGAGCAGAGTAGGAATAACAGTTGATGGCCACCACGCGCTGAGGTTTACTGCAAACCAAGTTTCCTCACAATGTTTTCCTTGAACAACCAATAGCCATGTAAGTAGGGCCAAGATCCTCATTAGTGCTTGCCAGGGTACAAATCCTTACGAAGCAAGCTTTTGTTCTCCCGTCACCAGAACATGTCAACAACCAAACAAATACAGTTTGTTATTTTCTGGGATAAATAGTAGGTAGCAACAAAACTCGTTGGTTTTTTTATTATCATTGAGTCAAATTATTGTTTTTAATCAATCATAATATTTTTTATACTCTTCCATAATTTGTTATAAAAATTACAAACAACTAGGTACCTATCTAATGATTAGCAAGATTTGTTGTGAAGGAAATATACATGGGTACAGACGGATTCACTTTTCATATTATTAGTCAGGAATTATTAGTGTGAATAACATAAAAACTAATTACAGACCGATATCTTTGATAACAATAATGGCACAAGTCCTAAACACGCTAATTGATAACCACCTAGCTTAGTGTATAGTTCTATATGATGGGTAGTTCGGGTTTAGACCTGGCCTGTCCACCGCGACTGCGATACTTTGCCTTAACGTGGGTCCGCAGTGGTAGCCCGCGAAATTCAAATTTTCTTTCGTTCTTTGCAATTTGCAGGCCAGCGTCAGGTTGTATCTTGATCAAAATAGGGTTCGCGACCATAACAAATATGTATTTACAGAATTATAATCATTAGTGAATCTCTCTTAGTTCGATTTGTTCCTTTTGAATAATCTCTTAAGGAACAAATGTAACTTAGAGCACACTGTCAGATATTATGTGGTTAGAAAGACGGTCTATGTTTGTTATGTTTGGTCCCTGTTTCTTACACCTGAGCAGAGCTTTTGACATGGTTTGTTATGAAGTCCTGTGGAAGCAATTCCGCAATGCCAATGTACCTAATCAGTTATGTTCTGTTCTATGTTATGTCATGTTATGTGTACTGGTACAATAGGTAGATTCATTATGTTAAATGGGACGGGGCTCTCTCGGACCTTAGGATGCCGAGTGAGACAGGGGGTATATCTTCTCCACATCTTTTCAACCTGTACATGAAAAATCTGATAGGTAGATGGACTCGGCAGGAGGCCTATCGCATGCCATGTTGATGGAATTTGTATAAATAACATTTGCTATACGGATGACATGGTGTTGCTGGCTCCATCTATAAGTGCTCTCAGAGAACTGTTGCAAATGTTTGAGATGCCAGCCATAGTTTGCAGTACAACGTGAAAATGAGCGAGTTCTTGGTGTTTGCTCCATCTAGGAGGGATTGGATAAGGTTCCACAGGTTATGCTGCGACTGTAAGTCTGAACTTCGAAGGTTGTGATTTCAAATATCTGGGGCATATAATCACGGACTCTTTGAACTATGATTGTGATATGGAAAGGGAACGCCAAGCGTTGATGGTCAGGGTACATGTGCAGGCCCGCAGGACTTGTGCAGCGGATAATTCTGCGGGTAAAGATTTTGTTATTTGAATCCTTTTGTCAGACGTTTTACTCCAGCAGTCTGTGGACAGGATATACGCAAAGGGGTGGACAATTTTGAGTGCGTGTCAGTAACAACTGCATCCTGAGTGTGATAGCGGACAGGTATGACTGTCCGTTCTTCAAACATTGTAAGCATTTATGGTTGAACCAATATCGTTTTAAGCACTATTTTTCAAACAAAATGGATCATGTTGTCTGAAAAAATAAATAAAATAGGTACCTACCAAAATTATTCGCAATATTGTCCTAGCTTACTAACGTTTAGTCACAGACAGATGGTTTTTTTTGTGTGTATCAATTAGGAAAACGGTAATCGCAAATAGTAAGTTTTGCCAGGAGGGTAAACTAGTTTAGACTAGTTGAACTTTCATGAAATTCAAAATAAAAGTTGTGTGATGCGGTGGGTGAGTGTGGTGTATTGTCGTGGTATGGTGTGGTGTGGTATGATCTCGTGTGTTTATAAAAATGTGGGCCGTGTACTACCTATAGCTACACCTCTACCTAACCTTTCGGGGATTACAGGCGTGATGATATGTTATTCGTGAACTTTTCACTTTATTTGTGAGATGTCCGTATTCAACCATCTGAAGAAACATGATTAAGGTATGTGTAAAATAAAGACAGTAACTACTGATTAATGCAATTTTTTATTTTCTAATTAAAAATAGTAGGAACATAAGAGAAAGCACTTATTGCTAGATTTAAGCGAACAATTACAATACATCTCTTTTAGAATTAATACTGAGTTATATCTAAAGTAACAATACAAACAAAGGACGTAAGTTTAGCTTCTAACATATAATATTGTTCTTATTCGGAAACAAGTTGGGCCAAATTTGGCCAACAAGATAATGTTATCATTGGCCAGAAAATATGACGTACAACAAAGAACATTGATTATTATTAAGAACGCTTAACTACTGCCCGGCAATTTAAGAAACTTAATAATAATATCTAGTACTTAAATAAATGCGAATATCATACAATACTAAGAGACATCCACCGCTTGGCAACAGAATGATGAACAGTGGAAAAAGTAGGTACACTTGGCAAGTTCGTTTTCACAAGACTGCGCTTATCAAAGGTGACATCACTGCCTGAGGTTAAGAGTAACAATAATTATTATAAAGTACAAATTCCTGGATAAGCAAGTCATGGTTAGTGAAATAAATTATCAATTTATCGTATGTACCTATATACAATGCCTACTCTTGCTATCTCGGTTTAAGAAACGGTTAATGTACCAACATATTTATATCATACCTATTTACTTCTAAATTAAAGCTGAAGGTTTGACAAAACTAAACTAAACTAACTAACTAACTAAACTAACTAACTATGGAAAACTAACACGTACAATGCCGTGTCAACTAGACTGGTTGAAAGAAATTATATCATTTTAAGGGCCCTACTTTTTCCTCTTTCGCCCATGAATACAAAATTTAATTCACCTCCAAGTCCGGTCTCTGTCAGGGGGGCTATTGGATCTTGACAGAGACGGGAGGATAAAAACATACTACTAGTGCTGGTGTAATTGGCTGTCTCATTCTGGTATGTCACTGAGACGGATTCCCCCGGGTCGTCGGTACATGCGTTCTTGCATGGGTAGTTCTCCGACGAGGAATCGCTCAAGGGCTTTGTTAGCCATGCGCGAGTGGCCGGAGCTACGGAACGCGGTGCTGGCGTCGTGGCCGGCGTACTCGAACATAATGTCCGCTCCACCAGGGTGCTGTAACAACAGGAAAAACCGTTATAGCTACATATTTATTTGAAAAAGTGATAGTAGATGTAAGGGGGCGAATATTTTGTTTGAAGAATGTTTAAATACAAGGGAATTATTAGTTGCTCAAGTATTGAACTCACCTCATCAAAGAAAGTAGTGATGTCATATACTCGGTCGTAGATGACCACCCAGCAATCTTGCGGTGAGTCGTGAAGCCTCACTTCCGCGAGGGTGATCATGCGATCTTTTGCCTCGGGTGCTCCAGGGACTATCTGGTCTTCCCATTGGCTCGGCTTGGCTTCCACCGACCAAGGGTTGACGAAGCGCAGCGCAGCCATGGTTAGCGCCATCAGATCTATTTCAGATTGCTCCTGCTGTACCGGCAGAGATGCCGAAAGGCTCATCTCAGGAGGGGTCTGTACAGTCGCCATCTTAATTCTTCTCAAAATTGATTCTTCTCAATAAATTATTTTGGTCTCCAATCGTCTAACAGACACGTTAGCTCGTTGAGGTGATCCGGACTCGATTGATTGATCGACCGCTTGTCACTCTGTAAAGTAATTATGAAACCATATTAGTGCCCGCATTTCATTCACAGTAAGGGATGTCAAACATTCCGTGTAATTTCTAAATTGATCATAATTATTGTTCCAAAAAATGTTTAAGGCCAGGGAGGTATTATGTGTTTGTAAATTATCTATAAAATGATTTATATTTTTTTTTCGTATTTTGAATGTCAATCTAAATTATTGTTGGATTGTGCCAGCCCTGAGCGAAAGCAGCAGAGCGTGAATAGTTAAAATACGATACCGTTAACTCGGATCGCTTTACACGTCTAGACAACCCACCACCAAAGGATTTGCAACATTTTCCTATATAAAGGAAAAGTAAAGGCAGTTGGCTGCTGCTTTGTCATACGACAGTATCTTAGAACGGGTTATCTAGACATTGAGCTGACCCCCAATTTTTAAAACAGTTGATAAAGAAAGCTTTTATCAAAAGAAGTTTCGGCAATAACCGTGGCGATCGTCAGCGGCAAGTTATCTCTCGCATTTGACGCAAACGTAAAGTTCATTGATAATAAAAAAACTGACTGTCATTAACCTCTACATATCTAAAAGTTTTCAACAAACAACTACTTAATTGAAAATATTGGTTATAGAAAGGCATTAGAACTTTTATTTTTACAGTGAATTATATTATATAAAACTTTTTTAATTTTATTATAGAATTTATTTTCCGATTACTTATATACGCTTGGAAACGTAAACTGCATTATTGTCAAAACAAATAATATTTACCTTTTAATCACTGCACTGTATCTAAAGGACTCTGGGTTATCTCTGTTGATGCTCGAAGCGCGGGGAATGACTGTCACACCAATTGTCACTATGCCACAGTTGTTCGTATTTCAGGTTATTAATCACGATAGTAGGAAAATGCATGAGAGCGTAGAACATTGCCACAAAACTAATATACTCTTGTCATCTATTACTTGTGATTAGTGAATGAGTAGCTTCTCGCGGCACCCTAACTTATATAGCGGTCGCGCACGCGCCGCGGTTGGCTCGGTCTGATGTAACTCAGCGCTATCTTGCGCGCGCGCCGGCTTCGGCACGGGCCGTGCTCCGCACGCCTCCATTGTCGTGTGCTGCCAACACCTCTACACAAGTTATCAGTACCAATGGACGGTATCGGGATTGCTCAGATATTATTCTGACCTTAAGTTATGCTTGCAATTGTTCACAAATATTGAGACATTATGTCATTTTTGGCATGATTTGTTTTTATAATTTATAACAAACGATTTTACTTTGCCATAAAATCCTGTTAGTTATTTCAGTAAATAGCATACCTTATTTGTGCTAACAAGAGTCTATTATGTAAATATAGGGTAAATTTTTAATAACTTTTTCCTTATTCAAACTCTATTTGGGATCTAAGTGTATACGTACTTACTTATGTTATTGCCATTTCGATGAGAGATGACGTAGGTGCAGGGCGGTGAACGAACCTACGCCATCCATCGTACGACATCCACAAACAACCGAATTCACGTCATTCCGTTATCAATCGTTAGATATTGCAGCGTATTTCTTTGACCAAACAAATGTGTGACCCAATTTCCGTGTAATGTTATTATTTTGATATACATAGTTAACTCATGACGCGAGCGCTTCTTCCCGCACACTCCCCTCGGGCTTCTATTCAGTAATCATTATGCATAGGTATTTAGGTATTAACTGATAAGGTACCCCTGAAGTGGCTGGCCGCAAGATTCTGATTACAGGACAGTAGAGTGACATGAGTGCTCATGACAATTGACTCTCTAAGGATTGTCATTGATACGTTTGGTTTGGTAATAATAATACGCAATGACCCTTCTGTGAAATCAACTGTTTATTGGTTCTTTTCAATAACTTAGCGTTTTACAGAAACAGACAGACCTAATAAAAGTACCTTACACAGTTACACTCCTTCCCCATCGATGCCGCTTTAGGGATCATAGATAATCTAGGGATCCAATGTTGCATTCCAGTGAACCAACAATATCCTCACCGTTATTTGATGCCATCTTCATTGAAAGTCCGGTTCATAATTTATGGAGATTTTTTTTTATTCAATTAAGATAAGTGAGTGACCATCTTTACATACCAAGACCCCTCCGTGCCTCGGAAAGCAGGTTAAGCCATTGGTCCGGCTGTCATTCGTGGATCTTTGACAGTCGTTACGGGTCGTCAGAAGCCCGAAAGTCTGACAACCAGTCTTCCCAAGGGGTATCGTATTACCCAGTAACTGGGTTGTGGAGGTCAGATAGGCAGTCGCTCCATGTAAAATACTGGTACTGGACTGCAAGCCGACCCCAACGTAGTTGAGAAAAGGCAGGCAGATGATGATGAATTTATTAAGATAAGTTAATAGGTGTCATTCTAATTCTAATGTTTTGTTTTGCTATTTAAGTACCTACGCAAAGTGTCTATCTATGAGAATATAAAGAAATTACGTACCTAACCCTAATGTAACAAGTGACGATCGATAAAAAACGTCCTTTTAAAATTAGAGGTGCTTAATAATATTATAATAACTAAAACCTGCATGAAATGAATCTGTCAGTCCTTGAATGAAAGATACATATTATTATTAGTTGAATAACATAATATTTATCATCTGATGAAAACCGTTTTCGCGATTGCGTCTGCGCCTGCGTTGACAAAAACATCACCTTACCATCAATATGTAATTAATTTTGTTCTTTGCAAACAATGACGCAATATTTATAAGTTGTTGCTTCTTTACGCTCTCAGCATAATATCGTTAGAGTCAGGTGAAAAGTTTGAATACCTAGATTGAATCATACATACGTCATATTATATTTATTATGCGTTTTCATACGTTACGGAATCGGGCCGAAACCTTTTTCATTCAATTAGCTAGTATTGTCTTCGTAAAGAATATAATTATGATTAACGTTGTACGTATGTTCTAAGACGACAAAAACTTTCTCAGTAGAGGAATTAAGTTGGTCAAGCAATTTTCTGTTCGAGATCCGAAAATGGTAAGAGTTGGTTGGGCGCAAATTACGGAGTCAATGCGGTCCTTGTGATATGGTGTCATAAATTATATAGGGATGCAGTTCGATACAGGGTACATTATTACATAATACAACATCACGCAAGTGTTCCCCGAAGAAGGCAGAGGTGTTATAAAATAGGTACTTAGTAGATCCATTACCTACGCCCTTTATTTTTTGGAGTTTCTAGGCCTATTTAATGGGGGCTGATCCTGTGACACTTAATCCGAATCGGGAATCCAGGACTCCCTTAGCAGTACTTGTGATCACTAGTCCAACGAAGGAAAAACGTGCAGTCAGGGGCTAATGTTCTTGCGGACGGCAGTCAGGGGCTAATGTTCTTGCGGACGGTGAGCAATGGGTAGGTCCGATAAGGATCAGGCCCGGGTCGACGGCGCGTGGTGTTCCACGCGGGTCTCAAAGAGACGTTAGCACAAGTGTATGGGTCCACTAGGGCCGATGCCTGCAGGGGTCGCGGGAAAGTCCGATACCGTGGCCCCTGGCAAAACAGGCAACGGAAGGAACACGGGTGGGTTGTAGTAAGAGTCTGACACACCCTCCCGCTCCGCCCAGAACTTTTTTTGATAAGTTCCTACCCAAAAAAAAAGGCTAATGTTCTCTAATGACTGCCTCGTTGATCTAGTGGTCGTAAGCGCTACTGCTGAGCATGAGGTCCTGGGTTCAATTCCCGGATCGGGCAAAGTGTTATAGGGTTTTTCTATCAGGAATTTCTCAGTAATAGCCTGGAGTCTGGATTTGTGCCCGGTTGATGGCAATAGGCTCGCCTCCTATTACATGGGACTTAAACATAACTGGCGAAATGTGGGGGTACTACAGGAACACCTCTGCCCAACCCTTAGGGGAAACAAGGCGTGATGTTATGTATGTATTATGCTAATGTTCTCTTGAACGCCCCTGACTGCACGTTTTTCCTTTCCTAGAAAAAAAGAAGGGAGGAGGAGGCTCCGTCCCTTCTTTTTTTCTCGTCGTTTTATTCTTCTTCTCCTATTCTTCTTCTTCTAAACATATTATAAATTAAAGTCGCTTTTCGTGTCTGTCTGTGTGACCGCGTTGTTGTTCTAAACTACGCAACGTATTTCAATGCAGTTTTCAACATAATTTAAAGAATTTATTCCGGAGGGTTTATGTGTGTAATACATTCATATTAAACTTACATAAATTATAAATATATTTCTCAATGTTTTTATTTTTTGTAAAACCCATGTGAAGCAGGGGCGGGTCGCTAGTCTAAAAAGGTGTAAATGGTGATCCTTAGTTGTAAAAGAAAATTCCTTTTAGTTCATGATCAATAGAAAAGTTCTTTATTTTTTCCGACATTAAGAAAATAATACCAAAGAATGCTTACCTAACCTACTAAAAATCAAGTGGTACGGCTAGCAACGATAGGCGATGAACCCTCAATTTCGATGTTGACGTATTCAATTTCACACAAAATCATCCGGTTTTCAGCATTTTACTACATCTGTATTAATGTAATTTTTTTCGGGTTCCGTATCTCAAAAGGTAAAAATGGAACCCTTGTAGGATCACTCGTGTGTATGTCTGGCTGTCCGTCTCTCACAGCTGATTTGCTCCGAGCCTACTGGACCGATTAAGTTGAAATTTGGTACACATATGAATTTCTGTGACCCAAAAACGAACGTTTATGTAAATAAATGAATTTTGAAATTTCTATTTTTTCCTTAAAATTAAGACAAAAAGTTTTGCGAACTGTACCATATCAAATAAAAGTACTTGTTATGAGGATTTCAAATATTTTTTACAGTATTAAAATAATTAGTTTTAAAGTTATTAAAGAAAATTTATGAAAATTGACCATTCCCCCTTAACTCCGAAACTGCCGATACTTTGAAAAAAATACAGAATAGTTCCCTTAAGACCTGTAATACCTATAAGAAGTCTGGTCTTAAAATAACATGGTAAATCACTCAATATTTTATAATAGTTTTTACGCACAACGTAAAAACTTACATTTGCGGATGGAATGTATCGGGAAACATGTTTTTCAACTACATTGTAAAGTTTGTTCTTGGGATAATTTCATCCCAACTACGGAACGTTTCATTTTACGTAGTCCGACATGCACTTGGCCGGTTTTTTTAAATATTATTTTAAAATATTATGATTCAGTAAGTTAGTAAGTCGTTTATTTTGCAAACATGGGCATAGTGCATGGTGATACTCGTAATATCATTTTTTTTTCTCAGTAGGGTTTTCGCTGACATTATAGTATGCTTTGCTGTTTTCGAACAATGATAGCGGCAATTCTTTCCATTGCTTAGGTAATTTATTATAAATGACCGGAGCCATGGAGTAGACACCCTTGCGGATTAGTGCCGTTTTGGCGGGATGGGAACACACTTGGTTATTGACGCGTATATTACGTGGGACTACGTCAGCCAGATGCAGAGACACAAACACAGCTACCTCCATTATGTACAGACTAGGTAGTGTTAATATTTTGTGCTGTTTAAAGTATGGCATGCAACTATCAGTGGATTTAAGCTTAAACATCGCCCGTAAACATCCTTTCTGGGCTTTAAACACTGTTTCTCTTTCTTAAAAACTGTTGAGTTCCGCCAGAATATTGTAAAGTATTTATTATTTATTTATTTAATACTTTACGCACACAAATGTACAGAGGCGGACTTAATGCCATAGGCATTTTCTACCAGTCAACCTTTGGGTGATGCAGAGACAGACAGCGGTAGGTGCAATAACGAAAACTGTGGAATAAATATTTATTAAATATAAGTATATACATACATATACCTATTAAAAATCTATTAAGTATCAGTATGTGTTTTCCAGTTTAGGTTTTTATTTATTACGAGTCCCAGAAATTTTTTTATTTTCTACTTCTTCTACAACTTAATTGTTGTTGTGTATATTAGGGCTAATGCTGGGAATCCGCTGACTAAAATGTACAACTTTTGTTTTTTCAAGTTTATTTTTTAATTATTTGCCTCTAACCAATTTACATTTTTTAAACAATTATTAATGTCCCTTTCATATGTCTCCACACTTTTACATGGTATTGTCACAGTACTATTGTCCGCAAACAGTGTTATAGGTTGTTCAATGCATTCAGGTAAATCGTTTATGTACAGTATGAATACAAAAGGACCCAGTACGCTCCCCTGCAGTAAGTACTCCAAAGATAACTTCACGCTCTGAGGATTAATTTGACAAATTTCAGTTATTTGTTTTCGGTCTTTCAGATAAGACTAAAGAAGACTAAGTAAATTGCCTCTAATACCGTCAGCTTCAAGTTTTCTTAAGAGAATAGCATAATCTACGTAGTCAAAGGCCTGGGTCATGTCACAAAATTTGCCGCATACAGGTATTCTTTTGTCGACGTTCGGTATCACATTATATATAAAGCCATATAGCCATATTAATAGTCCTATGTTGTCTAAACCCTTTCTGTTCGTCACATAGAACGTTATTTTTTGCAATAAATTTGTACAGTTCGTTATAAGTGTATTTCTCAAATATTTTGGAAATCACAGGTATGAGTGCCATTGGCCGGTAATGTTCCATTAATTGTCTATTCTCTTTCTTAAACATATTATTGAAGCTTTTAAGGCATCTGGGAATCTTCCCAGATGCCATAAAAACCTAATTTAATTAACCTTATCAGCGCAGTCGCCCGGAGGAAACGGTGGAGCATACGGTGGAGGTCTGCCCGGCTTGGGCAGAGCACCGCCGTGGCCTCGTGGAGGCGATCGGTGGCAGAGATCTCTCGCGTCCGGCCCTGGTTCAGGCCATGGTACGGAGCGAGAGGGCATGGGCAGCCGTCACCTCCTTCTGCGAAGCAGTAATGCTCGGGAAGGAGGAGGCGGGATGGTTGAGGGAAAGGCAAACTTCGCGCCCTCTCGCTCCTAGCCGCCGCAGGAGACGCCCTGGGCGTCGGGAATCCCGGGCGGATTTCCGGCCACCGTAGGCGCGGGCTTGCGGACGATGAGCAATGGGTAGCTCGCCGTCCGGTAAGGACCAGGCCCGGGTCGACGGCGCGTTGTATTCCACGCGCGCCTCAAAGAGATGTCGTCAGCACAAATGTAGGGGTCCACTAGGGCCAATGCCTGCCGGGGTCGCGGGAAGGTACTAATGGGTCACCGAGGCCCCCGCAACACAGGCAACGGAAGGAATACGGGTGGGTTTTAGTCAGTAAGAGTCTGACACACCCTCCCGCTCCGCCCAGAGCGGGAGAAGTTATTTGATGATTTCCCAACAACAAAAAAAAAGTATCAGCGCTGGCATCTGCCTGCGCTGATACTAAGGTTAATTGTATGACTTAGGTGACCACATATTTCCATTGGTACGTGTTTCAGTATTTTAATACCATCATATCCTACCCTAAGTACTTGTATTATTCAATGTCATTATTATTTTATGTACCTATTTCTAAAGGTACACTAGATGATATGGACATTGATTTAGTGCTCGTGTTTATTTTTCAGCGTTTGGGTTCCCCAGTGTCATTCTGTTTCGGCTGTATTTTGTCGACCAAATAGTTATTAAACGTATCAGCAATGCTCTTGGGATTTGATAGAATACGGTTTCTAGCCTTAATTTTATAAATGTTTTTTTTTGGGTAAATTATGTTTTGCGCGATTAATCATTTGCCACGTATTTGTAGATTAATTTTGACATATATATTTATATATATACAAATTAATCTATATATATTTTTTTAAATTGTTATGTGCCTTTTGTGTCAAGCGTATATTATTTTTTTGTAGTTTCGAATATTTAGAGAATTTAGTTTTACTATCTCTAAGTTTAATCTCATCTGCTACAGGAGCTGTCTTTTTCGTTGGTTACACAGTTTAATTCCTTTTGACAGCCACTTAGTTTTTTTTAATAACATCAACTTTGATTAATTTAATTGGAAAACACAATAGTATAAAAGCTTGAAAGAGTCGATAATATTACTATAAGCTATGTTCAGGTGATTCGTGTCGTAAATCTCAGAAAAAGAAATATTTTTTGATGTAGCATTTGAACCTGGCTATGTTTTCCACACTACTCGTATAATCCCTTTTAGTCGCTTAAAAGTCGCATTACAATAACATGATGTGTGATTTCCCTATTGGGACTGAAAAAACTCGTGAAATGTGGGAGAATACAGATGTGATATTATGTTAAGTTATTTATATTTAAAAAAAAAAACATCTTTGGTGACTGTACATTGCCTAAGTGGTTTGACCCTTCATTTCCGATGATTTCATAACAATGGAAACAATTAGTCTTGATTGGCTTAATTTATTTTTTCTTTTTTTATAATGATGGATGATGCCTGCCTGTGTACCTTTAACTACATAATTGTTGTATTCTATTACGATTCTGAGGACTTAATTAATATTAAAGTTTTGAGAAACCGCATTAGACAAAAGTGGCTCACCAAGGTACGTTTTTTTTAAACAATTATAAGTAGCGTTGCATGACATTTTGATTTACCATCCAGTAAGTACCACAATTGCGTAACACTCTTTCACAAAAAGTAGTTTTTGAAAAAAATAAAAATCTATTGCGGTTTGAAAAATTCGTTTCTTCAACAATGTAAATAAATAACGCAATGAATGTTGTCGAATGAATTTGAATTGAATTGTAATCGTTAGTGTGTTACGCTATTACCCGTAGGTTTAAACCTCTATGTTAACATAATTCTGTGTTGCAGGCAATTTTTATACATTTGTTTCTATACATTTCCTTACCAATAATATTTGTCGATTGTTATAATAAACAGAGTAAGGTAAGGCAAGGGGTGGTACGTGCCAAAAACGCCTTCTCCTCCTTTAAGGCTCCCGCAGACAGGCACTACGCGACAGCGCGACGTGATTCTTGTAGAACACTTTCTATGAAAACTTCATGGAAATTGTTCTACCAAAATCGCGTCGCACCGTCGCGTCGCGCCTGTCTGCGGGAGCCTTTAGAAAAAAATGTAAACTAAGATCGTATATAGGTAGTTAATATATAACATAATCTTGTTATTTTTTTCTTCATTGACAAGGATATGGTGTGATATGGCCTCTTGTCTGTTTTCGTTCAACTTTAAAACAATCACGGCTATCATTTTGTTTTGAACAGGGTATCAACCCAAGTAGGTATATCAAATAATAACATGACCAGCAAAATGTTGTTAGCACATAAATATAAAATACTAGCAACCCGTCCCTGCTTCGCACGTGTGCAATGGCGACATGTAAAAACATCGAGATTTCTGTGTTATATTAGGTATATCTTATGTGTTACTAGCTACACCCCGCTGTTACACCCGCATAAGTCTCGATCCCGTGGGAATATTGATATAAAAAGTATCCTTTGTCCTAGTCCAGGTCATGTTCTCGCTATGTGCGAAATTTCGTCCAAATCCGTTAAGCCGTCTTAGCGTGAAAGCGTAACAAGCAAACAAACTTACTTTCGCATTTATAATATTAGTTATGAATTTAGTATAAGATTAGGATTAGGCCCAGGTCGACGGCACGTTGTGTTCCACGCGCGCCTCAAAGTAATGTCAGCACAAGTGTAGGGGTCCGCTAGGGCCGATGCCTGCCGGGGTCGTAGGAAAGTCCGAAACGGATACCGTGGCCTCTGGCAACACAGGTAACGGAAGGAACACTGGTGGGTTTTAGTCAGTAAGAGTCTGACACACCCTTCGCCCAGAGCGGGAGAAGTTATTCGATAATTTCCCACCCAAAAAAAATATAAGTATAGGATTAGGATGCACATAAACCTTCCGGAAGCAATGCTCAAAGTGGTGGTGAAAACCGCATTAACATGAATGTGTAGTTTAGTTTTTCTAAATGTGTAGTTTTTCTAAGCAGTGACGCAGACAGACATGAAAAGTGACTTTGTTTTATAATATGTAGATAAGTATCCACTGTTTAAAATGCTTACTTGAATCGTAAACCCACTGGCCACTAGATAAAACTTTTATTTACAAAAAATACCGAACCCTACAAACTGAGGCAGATGACATTTTAAAGACACAAGAACAAACCAATATTCCAAACAAGATTTAAAATAACAATAGGTAAGGTCGGCTCAATATTTTTCCATAAGAAAAGTAAAATGTGGGACCATTATCCTCGGTACCTTATTTAAGAACTGTTCCTGGTGCATAATCAGCCTTATGCTGATGGGATTTATCCACCATGCGGCGCCAGCCAGTGTTTGTTGGTGGAGGTCATATAACTTCGATTTTTTGTTTCTAGGACATTAATCAATTATGAATAAACCTACATCAGGCAGGTCGCTATTGTATTCAATTAGACCCTTAACCAATCTGTATAAGTTATACACTAGATTTATTTTAGACATAGTTTAACATTTTCTTGCTAATTAACCTGTTAAGCCGAGAGACCAGTAATAATAAAAATAATACCAACTTATTGTTGTCCCACTGCTGGGCAAAGGCCTCTACCCATACAGAGAAGGCACGAGCATTGATCGCTACGCTTGTTTAAGGCGGATTGGCGATTTCAGACCAGGGATGTGGCGGATATTCGCATCCGCATCCGCAATTGTGGAGCTCCCGCATTTATTTAGACCTCCGCATCCGCATCCGTATCCACATAAATCAATGCGGAGCTCATGCGGTAGCAGATGTGGTAGAAAAGGGTGAATATAAGTAAAATCAATTGCCGCGAATTGAATTATGATCAACATACAACGAAACTGCGCTGCAATGTACAAAAAAGTAACAAAAGTTGAATTTCGCCTTGCCGCTTTGATCCTTTCAAAAAACTTGAGATCCACTTCCGCGGATGTGAGCCACAAAAAATCCGCATCCGCGGATGTTAAAAAATCTGCATTCGCAACATCCCTGTTTCAAACTTATATTAATATAAAATAAATTGCAAGTTAAGTGCACGCACTCCATGCTCCTGCTTCATCTTGTAGTATAGTGGCATTATGAAAGATCGTAAGGTGTTTATTTATTTATTTATTATGCAAGGCACACCAACGACATATTTACAAAGATATAACATTAGGTGATGACGGATCTTCAGTGTTCCAAAATTAACCCGACAAACTGAAAGAAGTGCTACCATCGAACTGAATAAGTTTTACTATGGGACCAACTTTGAAATCGCGAAAAAAAATCTGCTTTTTTTCGAGCATATGTATGTATGTATGTATGTATGTATGTATGTATGTATGTATGTATGTATGTATGTATGTATGTATGTATGTATGTATGTATGTATGTATGTATGTATGTATGTATGTATGTCTATTTCTTTGGCATGCTCTGTAGCCTAAACGGCTTGATGGATTATTATTTATCGGGTTAATTTTGAAACACCTTAAAGAATAACGATAAAGAAGGCAAATTCTTAGTACTGAATGTTTATTGGCTACCCAACTATGACGACATTGGTACGAAACTAAAATTAGAATCAATAATTAGGTACTTAGTGACGCTCATAACTCATTACATCACATTATCTCAATTGATTATAATATGGATAATATGATTGTTCGTAAATTGATGATACATTATGTGTACATCGAACCGTCATCCATTCACTTGAATAACATAACTTAATCAAAATATTATGTGACGTGTCATTATAGGCACTATATGGTACTCACGTCACAAATGTTTTTCATTTTATATGTAAATAGATCTTGTGATAATATTTCGGACGTGCGGAACGAACCGTTTTTTCGCTAGAATAGCAATATTAGGCGATAACTGTTTGACGATTCTTGGTAAACAGGTACTCATGCTAAGATATTCATGAATCTTAAACACGATCAGGATTTTATGATTCAAATTATGTCGCTCACACGGTGTTAAATTAACATTGTAGAATGATAGGTTAGGTTGGATGGAATGGCCGAAAATATACCTACATTCATCATCATCATAGTAAAATCTTCAGCGTAATTATGAATGTGTATACTTCTATGTAAATCAAATCCAGTCAAAACTTATTCGTTCACCCTCCATTCACTCCCTTTAGTTTATATTCTAAAAAACATAAATAACGATTGCGAAGTAACAACCGAGATGTTTACCAAATTGTCTATCTATTTTGATGTCAAAGTGCCTACTCGGAGACGTTGATCTGTGGGGGATTATATTTTCTAGATATTCGTACGCAAGATCAAGGCTAGTATGAATGTTTATACTTTTAAGACCGTTCATAACATTCCTTTGCGTGTGTTATCTCTTGATTATGACGGAGAAGAAAATATTTGATTACATCATAAAACAACAGTTTTTGCTGGGTTTTGATTTTTAGGGTTCCGTAGTCAACAAGGAACCCTTATAGTTTCGCCATGTCCGTCTGTCTGACCCCAGCTTAGCTCAGAGACTACTACTAGCTATAATTTGGCATGGCATACATGTTAATCACGCCGACAAAGTGGTAAATATATTTTTTTAGGCTACCCTTACACGTCAAGTGGGGATGATATTTTTTTCTCGTCTATCCGATGGTGTGGGGTATCGTAGGATAGGTCGTCCAAAAATATTGCGGGTTTGTGAAACTGATTTTTCCATTAAGGGATCCGTTTGCGTAATATTATGCTTTAAATTGCTTAGCAATGTAATGGCTGGAATCTAACAATTTACGTGTAAACATTGACAAAACAAAGTTAGTACATTTTCAAACATGTGGTTATTTGGTAAAACAACCTCCAATATACGAGTACTACAATAATTCAATTTTGGAACCCGTATCTTCAACTGTATTCTTGGGAATAGTTATAGACGAAAAATAAAAATAAAAGAATACCTAGATAAAGAGAAAGAGCATGTTAAAAAAGTCTGCACTCGACTCGACAAATTTGTGTTTGCTCTTCGAAAACTGAGACGAACAGCCGGTAAAGAAACATCCCTCTACGCTTATCTTTGCAATGTTGCATCAGTCCTGCGTTACGGCCTCGTGATATGGGGAAATTCCGTGGATATAAACAGAGCATTCATTGCACAAAAAAAAAAATGTGTCAGAGCGGTGTATGGAGCCGAATATTTAGAGCATTGTAAGCCATTATTTAAATCACTGAAAGTTCTTCCACTTCCTTGCCTGAACATTTTTGAAATTTGTGTGTTTATAAAAAGGTATTCGCACATGTTCACACTGTATGAACATATTTCAAAAAGAGTAGAAACCAGAAGCCCAAATAAACTACTCTTGCATCTAGTCAGAGGCTACATTTGTATAGCAGGAATTCCAATTGCATGGCAATCAAAATATTTAATAAGTGTTCACTCTGATGCGTGGGGGTTCCCACGCATCAGTGTTGCCCTCTAATAAATTCAGGAAAACAATATTTAATTGACTTTTTTAATTATAAATTTTGACATTACATTTATTTATGTAT
Source organism: Atethmia centrago (assembly GCA_905333075.3). Lineage (NCBI taxonomy): Eukaryota > Metazoa > Arthropoda > Insecta > Lepidoptera > Noctuidae > Atethmia > Atethmia centrago. The sequence continues at coordinate 9,990,297 of HG995375.1, forward strand.
TAATACTTATTGTGTGTGTAGTATTAACATGTATCATTTGACTTTATGTTAAAACCACTATTGTCCGATATTTTTTTGCTATCTCTATTACAAATAAATAAATTGTGCTGATCTTGACATTGTATAATAAAGTCTTTTAACCTCAACTTTTAATATGTCTACACCGGCAACGGTAGTATATGTCTAAAACTGTTTAATATTAAGATCTTGTATGTACCTTATACTCAGAAATAAATAAATAAATAATAATAATTATTATTATTATTAAATTTTTGTTAGAGTCAAGTGGCCCTGCCAGCAAAATGGTTGTATTTGGATACTTATGTGAAAAAAATCAAGGCAGTAGTGTATATAACGAAATTAAAAGAAAAACTATCATGGCTAAGAAGGATTTACAAGTTAACGAGTAATAGTCGACCAACTTAAATTTGCGGTTGGAGAATTGACCGTGACGTATACAAGTATAGTATGGGAGAACATATTGCATGATGCTATATGCAGCTAAAATGTTTAATCAAATGTTGGCGAACCGGTCGGCCTCATTTCCAATTTTGCTGACTAGCCAGGATTTATAACACATTAAGTAGGTACGACTTTTCTGTTACCTATAAATAGTTCTTGTTAAAAGACCGACAAGGAAAAGTTAAGAATTAGTTAGGTAGGTACCAACATCGATATCATTCCCTCATTGGCAACAATAATTATTTTTCTTGTATGTATGACGCGCAAGTAAATTCCCAGTCTGTTTTATTTTGTATGTATTTGAAAGAGTCTTTATCTATTTGTTTACATAAATATTGTTACGGGTTACATACATAATGTTTTTTACGTAAATACTTGTTATAAAAATTTTCCTCAAATGCACAATGATCATGAAGCATAAACAAAAATAATTTTCAGAGTAGGAGTGCGCCAGTCATTTTGTTTTTTTCCTGCGTAAACAAACCATGCTAGGATTCGGAAAAAGTGGTTTCCGAAGAAAATATTGATGTTATTAAAACGCATGATCTTGCTCTTTTTAGGGCTCCGTAGGAAACAAGGAACACTTTCAGATCCGCCATGTCTGTCTGTCTGTCCGCGGCTTAGCTGTAATTTGGAGAATCGTAGTACTAGAAAGCTGTAATTTGGTATACATACATAAATATTAATCACGCCGACAAAGTAGTAAAATAAAAGCTTGATTTTTTTTTTCTTATCCTTTACACGTAAAGTGGGGTTGATATTTTTTTTTCTCGTTTATCCTATGGTGTAGGGTATCGTTAAAAAATATTGCGGGTTTGTGAAACTGATTTTTCCTTTCAGGGATCCGTTTGCGTAATATTATGCTTTAAATTGCTAATTTTTGTTAGAGTCAAGTGTGCCCCTCCCCTGCTTACAAAATGGTTGTATTTGGATATGTGAAAAAATTCATGGCAGTAATGTATTTAACGAAATTAAAAGAAAAACTATCATGGCTAAGTAGGCTTTACAAGTTAACGAGTAATAGTCGACCGACTTAAATTTGTGGTTGGAGAATTTATTGACTGTGACGTATATCGTTGTATGGGAGAACATATTTTTCAACTACAATGTTAAGTTTGTTTTTGAGATAAATTCATGCCAACTACGGAATCCTTCATTGAGCGCGGTCCACACGCGCCTGGCCGGTTTTTTTAAATAGTCGTCCCCTCGAAAATGTGACTCTATCTGTACCTAAGATGACTCTAAAAAAAAGGTGGCTTTGATCTGCACCCAATCACAATCTGAATGATTTTGCTAATTCATTGCTTCATATGTTCGAAAATGTTGTCTGCACAACAACTAAATAACGCAACGAATGTTGTTGAACTGTCCAAATAAATCCATTGCTACTGTAAGTGTGCTACGCAATTACCCCGCTTATCCTCTTACTAATCGATTCGTAAATGGTTGCGGTATAGATGATTGCCATGATTTAAGGTTTATTAGTTAGGTGCTTGTGTAGAAAAATACCTACATATAATGCAGCTAAAATGTTTAATCAAATGTTGGCGAACCGGTCGGCCTCATTTCCAATTTTGCTGACTAGCCAGTATTTATAACTCATTAAGTAGGTACGACTTTTCTGTTACCTATAAATAGTTCTTGTTAAAAGACCGACAAGGAAAAGTTAAGAATTAGTTAGGTAGGTACCTACATAGATATCATTCCCTCATTGGCTACAATAATTATTTTTCTTGTATGTATGACGCGCAAGTAAATTCCCGGTCTGTTTTATTTTGTATGTATTTGAAAGAGTCTTTATCTATTTGTTTACATAAATATTGTTACGGGTTATACATAATGTTTTTTACGTAAATACTTGTTATAAAAATTTTCCTCAAATGCACAATGATCATGAAGCATAAACAAAAATAATTTTCAGAGTAGGAGTGCGACAGTCATTTTGTTTTTTTCCTGCGTAAACAAATCATGCGATTCGGAAAAAGTGTTTTCCTAAGAAAATATTGATTTTATTAAAACGCATCATCTTGCTCTTTTTAGGGTTCCGTAGTAAACAAGGAAGCCTTATAGTTTCGCCATGTCCGTCTGTCTGTCTAGTCCTAAGCGTCTCTGAGCCATAGTGGGGTAGCTCAGAGAGGCTTAGGACTAGAAAGCTGTAATTTGGCATAGTTATACATATTAATCACGCCAATAAAGTGCTGAAATAAAATCTTAAAAAACATTTTTTTTAGGGTACGTCTCTTGCACGTAATGTGAGGATGATATATTTTTTTCTCGTCTATCCGTTGGTATGGGATATCGTTGGATCGGCCGTTCAAAAATATTGCGGGTCTGTGAACACCACTTTTCGATTCAAGGATCCGTTTCCGTAAATTAAAGCATTAAAGTGCTATTTTTGTTGGAGTCAAGTGTCCCCCCCCTGCTAAATAGCTAAATGGTTGTTTATGGAGATGTGAAAAAATTCACGGCAGTGTACTAGGTACTGCCATGAAAAAACTATCACAGCTATGTGGGCTTTACAAGTTAAATTTGCAGTTGGAGAATTGACTGTGGCATATATCGATGTATGGGAGAACATGTTTTTCGACTACAAAGTTAAGTTTGTTTTTGGGATAAATTCATGCCAACCTCCCAACTACGGAACCCTTCATTGTGCGGGGTCAGACACGCACTTGGCCGGTTTTATGCTGTTGTGAAGTTCTTGATGTTTGTTTATTCATTATAACCAAAAAAATACTCATAGAAAGAAAAACATTAATGAGAAATGCTTGTTATAAAAAATTTCCTCAAATACACAATGATCATGAAGCATAAACAAACATAACTTTCAGTGTAGGAGTGCGTCAGTCATTTTGTTTTTTTCCTGCGTAAACAATTCATGATAGGATTCGGAAAAAGTGGTTTCCTAAGAAGATAATGATGTGATTAAAACGCATGATCTTGCTCTTTTTATGCTGTTATGAAGTTCTTGATGTTCGTTCATTTATTTTAACTACAATTACTCAATTTAATTTAATTATTAATAAAACTTTAATGAGAGGAGAGATAATACCTACTTACAAACATTATGGTAGGTGTTGTAGGTAACTTTCTGAAAATTTTACAAGATATTTCATGGTGTCCAATTAGATCTAGGTATATCGTTGAAGTCTTACACCATAGTAATTAGGTTTTTTGATAGGTCGTCTAATGCAAAGTCAGGCTAGTTTAAACGTAATAAATATAAAACTTTGAATATTGAATGCTATCGAAGGCCTACGTACATCAGTGTAGGTCTTATCGATGCTGCGCCAATTTTGTTCAATGGCAGACGAGGCGATACGCAATTGATAAGGCACGTCTCATTTTTTAGGGCTCCGTAGGAAACAAGGAACCCTTGTAGTTTCGCCATGTCCATCTGTTTGTCTGTCCGTGGCTTAGCTCAGAGAGTCTTAGTACTAGAAAGCTGTAATTTGGCATTTGTAAATAATTTTTTTTATGTATGTATACCCACATACATTAAAAAAAAAATGTTTTTTGTACTCTTGCACGTTAAGTGGGGATAATATTTTTTTTCTCGTTATTCGATCAATAATATTGGTCGAAGCTCGTCTTTCCCAGGATGTAGGGTACCGTTGGATAGACCGTTCAAATATTGCGGGTCTGTGAGTACCATTTTTCGATTCAGGGTTTACAAGTTAACGAGTAATAGTCGACCAACTTAAATTTGCGGTTGGAGTTTTGACCGTGACGTATATCGATGTATGGGAGAACATATTTTTCAACTACAATGTTAAGTTTGTTTTTGAGATAAATTCATCGCAACTACGGAATCCTCGTTTTTTTTTTAAACAGTCGTCCCCTCGAAAATGTAACTATCTATACCTAAGATGACGTCGCGGGAAGGTACTAATGGGTCACCGAGGCCCCTGGCAACACAGGCAACGGGAAGAATACGGGTGGGTTTTAGTCAGTAAGAGTCTGATACACCCTCCCGCTCCGCCCAGAGCGGGAGAAGTTATTTGATGATTTCCCACCCAAAAAAAAATGGATATGTGAAAAAAATCAAGGCAGTAGTATAGGTACTACTTGGGATAAACCTAATTTTTTTTTATCCCTACTCAGGAAAACTTCATTGTGCGTGTTCCGACACGCACTTGGCCGGTTTTTTACTACTGTTCTTCCTCCGCGGCTCTATCTTATAATATAATGGCTATGGTGCCGATTCCGTTGTTCACAAACTAAACTAAATTTAAGTTCAATGCATCCTTTTCTTTCTATTTCATTAAGAAAAGGACAGAAGATCAATTTTAGTTTAGTCCTGTCAAATTAATCAGCGCTTGACGTAAATTGACGTAATTTTAGTAGGCAAGTTTTTAATCACGTCTAAACTTGTATGGAGTAGTGACAGGCGCTGATTCATTTGACAGGACTAAACTAAAATTTATCTTCTGTCCTCTTCTTAATGAAATAGAAAGAAAAAGATGCACTGAACTTAAATTTAGTTTAGTTTGTGAACAAGGGAATCGGCGCCTATATCTTACCCGTAAGATTGGTAGTTAATGTTGTGTAATATAAAACAAACTGGTTACTATACCTAATTACTATCAGGCGTATTAATTAAATGTCCATTAAAACTTATTTCGCAAGAAAAACGACGATTTCCTGACGTAGATCTATAATTTACGATCGACTTTCTGGTAAAATGGATACTTTTATTGCATCTATAGGCACAATATCAGACTGTGAAGAATGTCTAGTAAGATTTGTAAATGTAAATAGCTTGTTCATCGTTTCTGTAGTCACGTGACGTGAACGGGTGAGACTGAAACGTTGCGATTACCACACGTCACGTCGTCGCCGCGTCGCGACGTGTGGTCACAAACGCAACGTTTAAATTTCACCCATTCCCTTGCATCTGCGTATCCTGTTACCAAGTTTTACGAGTAGTATTACATAACATTCGTAAACAAATATTGCACATACAAGCTGTCTGATACGTTCTGTCCCAACCCAAAGATCAGGCGCGATCCGGATGAAATTGGAGCAAATATCACTGGTTGATCTTAGGTCAGGAGTCAGATGATGACCATACACTGAGGCCGACACAATGCGGGAGATATCGACATTTTTATACGTCTTATTAAAACTAAAATAACGACATATTGCATCAAGTAGATCACCAGTAAGTCTTACTTAATTCCTTAGGCCTGTATTAGAAGATTAATCTATTATTCTTATAATAGATTAATCTTCTAAAAATCATATCATTATAAAGTTTTAACCTAGCTCTCTCGAAAGTACGGTTTTAGGTTTCACGTAAGAAATTGTAGATTTTGTAAAAATAAAAGTTAATTCTCAAATGTGACGCGGGCTATTAATTAATTCAGATCTAGGAATTATAAAAAGGAGCAGTGGTGGCCCAGTGGTAACAGCCGCGATTTACGAGTTTTAGGTCGTAGTTTCGATCACAGGCAGGCGCTTTTCTTTTGTGTAAATTATTTCATCACCACTGTTCTTAAAACGGTGAAGAAAAACATCGAGAGGTAACCGGCATGCCACCAAAAAATTCGAAGACATGTGACATCTACCAACCCGCACCTGGCCCGAGTGGTAGATTACGGTCCACTCCCTCTCACAGAGAGGAGGCCTGTGTCCCAGCAGTGGGGACGTTATAAGCTGATTATGCTGTACTTATAAGAAAGTATAGAATAATTGTGTATTGGCAATGACTGGTTGCTACGCTGTCCTGTCTCTGGGTATTTCGGTCGTCAATCCCGTTAGGCATTTGCAAAGGTGATTATGTATCACATTAGTGGACACGTGAAATCTTTCTTACAAACAGCGTCGTCTATGAGAATCGTCTGTCTGATTGGTCCGAAACGAGTCAAAGAAACGAGTTCTAACTTCAACAGAAACTGTTTTTGTTTTATTCTCAGCATTAGAATGTTAAATTCATTTGAATAGAAAATATTTGAATTATGAAACGCACAGAAAGAGGCCCTATATTTATTCACAAACTAGTTTTACCCGGCCCGGCTTCGCACGGGTAGCACTAAGTATCTACCCTACCTACCCTATCTGCCCTACCTACCCTACCTGCCCTACCTACCCTACCTACCCGACCTACCCTACTTAGAAATAAGGTATCAATTTTTATTGTATTTATGGCAGAATTTTTTCCTACTTACTTGACACTTATTAAATTATATTTTGGGCAATTCACACAATATCATTATAAAGTTTTAACCTGCTCGACACCGATTCGGAGTCAAACATAGAAAATCAATTGTGCCTCATTAGCTGTCCTTGACCAATTAAAATCCATTCAGTAGTTTTTTCGTGAAAGAGTAACAAACATCCATACATACATACTCACAAAATTTCAGGTTTATAAAATAGTAGGATAAAAATAACTTACATGCGAATTTCATTAGAAACTGGTATTAATTTCCATTTAGGTTTAAAGTTCGTTGGCCTTTCTTCTTGTACCATAATTATCATTTAAGAATTTTTATTTAAACATTATAGGTATCATTTAAACCGAATGTCCACTAGACACTGCCTTCCCCAAGCTCCATGCGTGCTTCTCGCATCCAGAGGATTACTGCGGCCTTTACCAGCAGTGCTATTCTGTAATAATAACACCGTGAAAACTTAAGTCAAGTGAGCTTAATGTGAGCTGTCAATAGTGTCATCCCTGGCACAAGGTGGAATTAAAGCTCACTTCACGCTCACTTCACCTAAGGTTTCACGGTGAGATTTGTACAGAATAGACCGGCTGGTCATCAGTCCACTTTGTGAGGAGCCTATACCTATTAGGTAGATAGGTATAGGCCCCGGGCCTTTCTCGACATACATTTAATCACTAAATCTTATTTTTACTCCAGGCTTAACAATTTTTAAAAAATCTGAAAAAGTGTGCAGTGATGTTCTCCCTTCTTTTTAGAATAAGTTAGTACTTAGGTATTTAAAAAATAAAATACCTACACTAAAATTCCACTGGCCTACGTTTGCTGCAACAAACAAATGTCTACATTTGTTTGGCTTAGTAATAGTTTGTAAAAGTTACAACTGTTCTAAATTTAAAAGGTGTGAACCGAGGACCTCGCGCGCCCCGTGTGGCGGCTGATGTAATGTTTTCATTGAATGTCGTGTCCTGTGGCTACGGCTTCCCGGGTCGCCGGTGCTTCCTGATGACAACAAATAAATAAGTTGCGGTTCTACAATGTCAACAAAAGTGGCCTTTTATCGGAATTTGGTTTTTTTGCTTAGTGTACCTTGTTTATTGAATGCTAATGGAGTGTGAAACTGTTAAGTACCTACTGAAATGTAATGAGATTAGGGTTTTTAGCTAAGATCAATCTGCCTTGGGGTCGACTTCCAGTCTAACTGGATGCAGCTGAATTACCATAATTTTTTACACCTCCACAACCCAGTTACAACCCTTTTTTTTTTTTTTTGAGGGTGGGAAATCATCAAATAACTTCTCCCGCTCTGGGCGGAGCGGGAGGGTGTGTCAGACTCTTACTGACTAAAACCCACCCGTATTCCTTCCTGTTGCCTGTGTTGCGGGGTCTTCGGTGACCCATAAGTGCCTTCCCGCGACCCCGGCAGGAGTTACAACCCTTGGCAAGACTGGTTGTCAGATTTTCGGGCTTCTGACTACCCATAACGTAGATCTACGAATGACAGCCGGGACTAACGCTTAACGTGCTTTCCGAGGTTTAAGCGATGAATTTTGATATTTTTTAATAAAATTGATTTAAAAAAACGCAGAGAAAGGTCCGAGTTTTTTGGCGTGAGTACCTACATAGTACATGACCGCACCACTTCGCTGTTTTCGTTTGTTCAACCATGCGCCGAACACCTTGTATATTAGGCTTTTAGACTAAAACTTACCAAATTTCTTTGGTTTTTTCTGTCAGCCTGCCAACCTTTAAACATACCAGTCATTTGAGCCTCTAGTAGCAATCAATTATGCCCGGCATGATTTTGATTGATTGATTTCGATAGTTTACAGTCCTAGAAAGGATGGCCCTCTCCGCCCAGCTAGGGCAACGATAAGCAAATAAATGATAGTATCTAACAGTCTACTGCTATCAAATAGTGAGTGACACAAAAATATTAAAATATTTGTTTATCTACGTTTCTTATTATACATTTGGAGCGTTTACAGATCATCTTATTAGATGCTGTAAATAAGTTTGTAAACACATCAATTGATGTGTATTGAACGCAGATATCATCACACGTTTCAAAACGGTCAATTAATTTTACTCAGCATTGAATCACTGATGCTATGCATGATTCCTCTTTCTAAAGATAAAGATGTTTTTATAGTAATTCTGAGAGAAACAAATGCAAGTAATCTGTTTTCATAAAGCGACCATAAAAAGAACGGCAGGATGTTCTGGCTACGTACTGCTGGCTGGAGACACCGGTGAAGACGATACTCCCCCGAGATTTGACGCTGCGCATGATCCACCGACGCTTTCAACTAGAAATCTTGGAGAAATCATTTTTTGTCATTTATTCAAACTACGCTGAGAATCAGCACTTTTCGATCGCCAAAATTACATAATACAGTCCCTCAAGAACGCCCGCCCTTCACCACTAGTGATTTAGCTGGGAAGAAGAAGTGGCGCAACAAACTCCCCAGCCTCAGTTAGAAAAACTTGATTCTATACAATAGTATGCAAAATAATTTACATTACGCAATGCAAAACATTAAATTAAATTATTTGCCATATGTCCGCTAGCACACGCCACTATACCAACAAAATAAAACGTCGAAAACTATACTCGAGCACACGCCACTATACCAACAAAATAAAACATCGAAAACTATACTCGAGCAGAAATAAAAATTAAAACTAAAAACGTAAACAGAACTTAATACTTAGATAAAAGCTTCAAGGCATAAAGGGCGTGACCGCTTACATATAGGTTTTGCTGTAACTCGAAGTCACAAATGATAAACTAGGACCATCGAAGTAAAATAAATAAACAGTTAAAAGGAGCCTCCTCTCGGCACACCTTGGAACCAGAAAGTAACGCACTGTCCAGACTGACTAGTCCAGTTATCGGGTATTTCATACCCATGATCCTGAAGTAAGATTCTTTATTTCCTCCTGTCTACAATCTTTATTTCCTCCTGTCCGCATTCTTTATTTCCTCCTGTCCTCATTCTTTATTTCTGCATGTCCTCATTCTTTATTTCCTCCTGTCCTCATTCTTTAGAAAAACCTACTGAAATCCTATTAGAAAATAACTCAACAATGTTGTATTAGAGTAACAAATCTCAATTAGTGATAGTGTCGACCTGTACACCGACACATTATAACTTGTTCCGTCATTACTAACTTGCGATTATGAATAGCACGATATACACCTTTTGTGACCTCTTTCTATGCATACGCGAATTATAATAATAGGCGTGATAGTCTGTTATTATTCAGATAAATGATACAAGAGGAAAGTACAGTCGCCAAAATCAAGTTACCACAAACTGTCAAATTTTCTCATTCGATTTTGAACTTAACTATCAACATTTTAAGATTTAAAATAATTTGGAGAAGAAGAATTTGACAGTGTTGGTAACTTGATAGTTACATCAAGTTACCACAAACTGTCAAATTCTAATGTAACTGTAAATTAGGTACTTTACCTTTGTACCTATCTTTGTTCTAAGTACCTATACCTATAAAATAGTTTCATGATTGAGTGTCAGCCTCAAACGCTGAAGAGAGGAACATGAAGTTAGGATGATATGTTTTTAAAAGATTAAGGTATACTAGCGGGTGGCACTGGCAGAGGGCATCTTCATTCATCCTCGGCCTCCTTGAGTCGTTTTTATCAATACATTCTGTACGTTGACCTAAAAGTTCAGCAACAATCTAAAAAATTGGAACTTACGCAATTGTTTTAAACAATTAAATTAATGTTTACGGAAACAATTTTTTAAGTCAAAGTGCATGCTGAAGAAAGCAATGTACAACAGTCTGCCGACTGCTACCGCAATCAGTAACTGATTGTATAACTAATGCAACAGTAAACACGTGTGTGGCCGGCTGATGCAAGTTACTACGCTTGTATCGTGAGCTTGGACACAAGGCGCGTACCTGCGCGTGCGTCTGGCGTTGACGGCGCGGCGCGGCGCGGGCGCAGGCCGACCGTTGCTAATGCCCTGACGCAACCGGCGACACCCGCGGGGGGCAGCCGGTAACCATTTTTAAAACAACACGCTGCGTTTATGATATCCATCCACAAATTGTTGCATCAGAAATATATTTAGACTCCTCCGCGTGCAAGCCAGATCACATTATACTATGGCTGATATATTTAAATAAATTATTTAAATCTAGAGTTTTTTATGTTAGCAGGTGTTGAGAATTAATAAAGTGCAGCGCATGTGAAATGTGATTTTATCATGTTCGTATCTTCATCTTTTTTGTATAGGATGACATGGCTGTTTCAAGGTTTTGGTCGCATTTCAAAGTTTTGTCATACCTATGCAATGAAAAGGTTTAATTTAAACCGGTACCTATGTGGCGGCTTCTAACTTTCCTACGTTATTTGAATAATAGAAGTAGTTTGATTGTCAATCATCTATTAAGACGCTGACAACACCTAAACCGCGGTCACTGTCAGATTGCATAGAAAAGAAAGAGAAGCGCGATGACACAACGCTTGTAATTTATTGCAAAATCTGAAGCAATTATCTATTTACTCAGAATTGAGTTGAGAGAGACAACAAGACGTTCTTGTTATTAATTAAATACGTAACGTATGTTGATATTTAATACAGATATTTTGGATTAGAACGCAAGGTAAGAGGTTAGTTTAACGTTAGTTTGTATCGAGATATTTTTTCAAAACGTGTTTTGGTAACAACCAAGTTCTGGGAAATATGTTCAAAATTAACATATATTTTTTTCGCTACCACAAACTATACAGATTTGGCAATTTTTTTTCTTAAGAGAAGCCTATTTTGGTCAATTGGGTCTTGTCAGCGCGACAACGAAATTGTTTGTAAGGCATCAACAACGAATTTGTGTTATCAAGTTGTTTACTTTTATTTTTCGTTATACTGTCATAGCTCTATCATTCTGATTTGTTTATTAGTTGGACAAGTCCAACGACATTAATTATAACGAATAATCTTATCATATGAACATGCTATTAAGGTAAGTAGTTACAAATATGAAACATAATAAAAAATCAAGTGATCGTCGTGACATTTATTTCTTCCGTAGCTAATGGCTGTAAATAATTTGATTATACGTAATTAATGTAATTAAGCAGAACTTAAATTATAAATAATAATATAATTTGTTTAATCAGACTACAATGAGGTTCAGGTGTTGGTAACAAAATAACTTAGCCTATGTTAGTTCGCGGGGAGGTACTTATGGGTCACCGAGGCCCCCGCAACACAGGCAACAGGAAGGAATACGGGTGGGTTTTAGACAGTAAGAGTCTGACACACCCTCCCGCTTCGCCCAGAGCGGGAGAAGTTATTTGATGATTTCCCATCCACAAAAAAAAAGCCTATGTTAGTACTTAAGTAGGTACTAATAACTAATTGGGCTATGCTTGGAGTTTCCCTACGTGATCGAATCAGGAATGAAGAGATCCGCAGGCGAACCAAGGTTATCGACGTAGCCCGAAGAATCGCCAAACTTAAGTGGCAGTGGGCAGGGCACATTGCTCGTGGAACAGATGGCCCATGGGGCCAAATGGTTCTGGAGTGGCGACCACGTACCGGAAGACGTAGCGTTGGCCTAAGGCCTCCTACAAGGTGGACCGATGACCTTGTGAAGGCCGTAGGAATCCGCTGGATGCGGGAAGCACAAAACCGGTCGAAGTGGCGGTGCTTGGGGGAGGCCTATGTCCAGCAGTGAACGTCTTTCGACTGAAATGATGATGACTAATAACTAATACAGATGGGGTCCGGTTTATAAGCACCCATCGCGGCTATCGATTGTAGGATGATGTGTAACGAGGCAGCTCTTATTCTTACGACACAGTGCATCAAAGCAGTCAGTGCGTGTCTCGGCAAACATCGCCGAGGCACAACTAATGCGCGGCAGTCACAACAATACCCCAAATGAATTATTAAACTGGACACGCAGAGTATTGTAAGACTTTTTTTTTTGGGAGCAACCGACATGCGTGCTGCTGAATCACTCAATCAGTGCATACAAACCGAAAATCAAAGACGAGGATAGACTACAATATCAAAATTAAAAGTTATTTTTTCAAACTAGGCTGAGAATCAGCGCTTTTCGAACGTCAAAATTACATAAGACAGCTAGTCCTCAAAAACGCCCGCCCTTCACCAATTCCTAGTGCTTTAGTTGGGAAGAAAAAGTGGCGCAACAAACTCCCCAGCACCACAGCTGTCTGTTCATTTAGAAAGACTTGATTCTTTACAATAGTATGCAAAATAATTCACATTACGCACCACAAAACACTAAATTACTCCGCACTCCGGCCTGCCTGGCTCCGACAGCTCAACCGCCCATCACACCCGAATCTTTTGGTTCAGGTACCAGTGCTTGAGGAGTAATGCGAACTCTGGCGGCAGCGCTGTCTCTTCTAGCTTTTGCCAAAGAAGATCCTATGGGACAAGGTCAAAGGCCCTGGACAAGTTAAGGAAAACTGCACATACCTACAGGTGTTTTTCTATTCGTTTAACAATAATCGTCTCCGTTGACAGCCCAGGCCGGAATTCAAACGAGGCATCGAGTAATAAGAAATATCAAGTAGCACCATTATTAATATGGTCTTATTTCCTTCTGCAGATTTAGTACGAGAACCGTAGAGAAGCGTTTAGTCGACGGAAGAGTAGACAAAAATGACGTTTCCGTGTAGACAGTAGAACATTTTCGGTAGACAAGCGATTTTTATTTTTCAGTAGAGTAGAAATAGAAAGCGTCATGCTAAGCCTGTGTAGCAGGCTTAGCATGACGCTCCGTCGACTAAACGGAGAAGCGTTTAGTCGACGGAAGAGTAGACAAAAATTACGTTTCGCTTTACAAAAATTCGCTTCTTCGCTTCTCTTCTTATTTTTTATTCAAGATGAATTGTAACGGAATCAGCTGTACAAAATGCCTGTTGTCTTGCCAGTTTGTTATTTGTTTGCTTGTTTGTTTGGTATAGTATCTTAAGTAACAGTAGGTACTGCTAGTCACTATAAGAATTTAGTTTTTCAAAAGGAAAACCCGAGCGCATATAAATGGATTACCCACTTAATTTAATTAACATTGTTAATTGTATAGAATAGTTAGATCTACCTCGCAATACTAATTTAGATCTACCTGTAATGATTGTCTGTAGAAAGTGCAAGAACGAGTGCCGATTAACTGATTCTATAATTTTATGAAGAACTAGCACCTCGCCCGCGACTTCGTCCACGTGGATTTCGTGCTTTACCCTACGAAGTTCAACATCCTCCACCCATTACATCAAATCAATCAATTACATATTATTTGTACAAATTTTTGAGTTAACCAAGCCACGTAGTACAAGCCTAAAATTCACTACCCCTTTTCACCCCGTTAGGGGTAGATTTTCAAAAAACCCTTTTTACACGTTATTCTTTATTTTCGCTCTTAATTATAAATACTGAGTTTCGAATTAAACGGACCGCACGTTAAAATTCTTCCATACAAGCTATGACACCCCCCAATCCCCCTTTAGAAAACAAAAAATGACAAACTTCATAATTTACTTAGATAAGTATTTGTGCCAAGTTTCAAGTTTATTAACTCAAAAATTATGATTTTTCATACAAAAAAAAACCCCTTTTCACCCCTAAAAGGTCAAATTCCAGAAACCCCTTTTTAGTGCTCCTACATTATAAAAGAAACCCGTGTGCAAAATTTCACGTTCCTAGTCCCAGTAGTTTCAGTTCTGCGTTGATGAATCAGTCAGTCAATCAGGACAAGTACGTAATTATACACTGGCCTGCAAAACTAGGTATCACACTTTTAAAATTGCAATAACTTTTTAAGTACACAAGATATACTTTCGAAACAAAAAGGGTTCGAAAAATAGTTTTATTTTGTACATAAAAACTTCATAGTCGGTAACCTTCTTTTAAGAAATGGCTGAAAAAACTTTAAAATCAAAAATAATCCTTTTCGAATTACAATTTTACCATTAATTTTTTGTTTCCATTTTTGTTTTCAATTTTTTTCTTGATCGATGAGTCTTGTTACAAAAACTAAGTTAGACAACAGTACATCATGCCTCTTTCACCTGAAGAATGTGCTAGGATTATGACTTTTCTTGAACTAGGCATCAGTATGCGTCGTAATGCAAGAATGGTGGGTGTGACGTTACGAACGGTCCTGAAGGTGAAGTGAAGGTACGAAGAGACTAGAAACCATTTGAAGAGACCTGGTAATGGCAGACCCAGGTGTACTAGTGCCCGAGAAGACCGTTATTTTGTTTCCACTGTGTTGAGAAATCGCCACCTAAATGCAGTTGAAGTCCAGCAACAGCTTCTTCAGACCCGAAGGGACTACATTAGTGACAGTACAGTGAGAAGAAGACTGGCTGAAGCCAACCTGAAACCCCGAAGACCAGAGAGTGGCCCCAAACTCGAGAGAGAGCATCGAGTAGCGAGACTGCGATACGCCCGTGAACACATACAGTGGGATCAAGAAGAATGGTCAAGAAATTTGTTTACAGATGAGTCTCGATTCTCACTTTACACTTCTGATGGAAGGCGAAGTGTCTACAGGCGACCTGGTGAGCGATACCTTCAAGCCTGCTTCTCAGAAAGAGTCCGGTACGGTGGAGGCAGTGTGCATGTATGGGCTGGCATATCTTCAGAAGGTCGCACAGAGTTAGTGGCCATAGAAAATGGCACTCTGACGGGGGAAATATATGCCCAGAAGATTCTCAATGAGTATGCAGGGCCGTATTTAGTAAATATGGGTGATGGATCGATGCTGATTCATGATAATGCCCGGCCACACACGGCTCGGGTCAGTCAAGAGTATATTCAGGAGGTTGGTATCAGCGTGATGGCATGGCCATCAAGAAGTCCTGATCTCAACCCGATTGAGCACGCCTGGGATGAGCTAGGGAGGCTAGTCAGAAGCCGCAGACCACCACTAACCACCCTCAGGGCACTAAAACAGGCCCTGATAGAAGAATGGGAGAATATTCCCCAACATCGGCTCCTAAGCCTCGTGTTCAGTATGCCAAATCGACTTGAAGCTGTAAGCAGAGCCCGAGTAGGCAATATCAGTTATTAAAAAATAAATAACATGTAAAACATACTTGTAAATGTTAATTGAGTTTTATGACACTAAGCTAAAAATTGGCATTTTTATTGTTTTAGATTTAAAAATGTTACTAATGTATTATTTACTATAATTTCGAAGAAAGCTGATAAAAATTGCTATACCTAAAACGTTTTTTATTTTAAATCTCTAACTTCTACAGTTTAGAATAAATTTAAATTTTAAAAGTGTAGTAGGTACTTAGTTTTGCAGGCCAGTGTACTGGTATATACGTATGAATAGAATATAATATGTGTTAGAATAAAATAACCGCCACGTTTATTCATATTTTAAAAAGGCGTTACAAATAAAAAAAAAACAGTTTTTATATTTTGAACAAGCCGTGTCCCGCCCGATAAATTTTTCCATCGGCAAAAATAAAAACAAATAAAATACAAACTTTCATCCCCTATAATAACCCCTTTAGTGCTCAACATAATCAACCTATAATGTTCCCACTGCTGGGACAACGGGCTCCAAGAGTGCTCGCTTTCATTAAATAAATAACTTTTGCGCAAAACACGCTTCTAGATCCATTGGATAAGCCGTTGTCTGTCAATTTAATATTTTTATTAAGACAAGCCAAGCCCGACGGGGTTTCTCTTCGGCAAAAATGACGTTACAATTTTTCATCCCTTGTTTAACCCCTCTAGGGGATGAGTTTTCAATAATCCTACCTTTGTAATAAAAAGAACTCTTGCGCAAAATTTCATGCTTTAGACCCAGCAGTTTAAGATGTGCGTTGCCTGTCAATGAATCAATATAAGAGTTTTATTAAGTAGATAGGTAGGCATCCAATTTAACGTTACTACGAGCAGAAAAATGAGATTTTAAATGAAATACACATTAATTGGTATCTTGGTTTGGATTAGTTAGAAACAGAGTAGTATGATCCGGTTTTTAATCAGTGCAAGTTTATTAGAACAACTTTATCTACTGAGTAGGATATAATAGATGTTGTTTTGCTTTTTTAATAACCAGACAAATATGCTTTGATGTTAGCTAAGATTTATTTTACTGCTGCTATGTTTTTCCTCACACCATGATCTATTTTTAGGGTTCCGTATCTCAAAATGAAAAAAAACGGAACCGTTATAAGATCACTCGTGTGTATGTCTGTCCGTCTGTCATAGCCGATTTGCTCCGAATCTACTGCACCGATTAAGTTGAAATTTGGTGCATTACGAATTTCTGTGACCCAAACACGCACGTGTAACGTAAATAAATTAATTTTGAATAGGAGGGTCACTTTTGGGTGGCAAATTAGAAAATTTTTAAAAAAGTTTTGCAAACTGTACCGTGTGACATACGAAATGAAAGGGCTTGTTGTGAGGATCTCAAATATTTTTTTTTGTATAATTTTAATATAAATACTTCGGTAGTTATTTAATGAAATAGATGAATATTGACCATTATCCGGAGATAATTCAAAATTTTAGCCTCAGTAGTTTTCCGAAACCCTCGAAATTGATGCCTTGTTCCTCTATAAGTTGCTTAGAAATAAAATTGACTGCCCAAACCTACTGAGTCTCCTGAAGTTTCGTGCCCCAGTACGATATCCGCGAAATCCTATCACACCACTTTACCCACCCTTGCGCAGAACGGTTCTGGGTGCTAACTCACCGATTTCTCGCCTGTGTAAAAATTTGAACAGTTGCAGTGATCTCACTGATATACATCATGACAGCGTAGGACATTTTTATAAAATAATTATTAACTACCATTCCAATAATAACCAATGATCTCCTTAGCGAATGTTAATTTTTAATTTAAATTTTTATTATTTTAGCTTTTATTATTTTTTTTTTGTTAAATTAATGTTAATGTTTTAGGGCCACTTGCAGCAAAACGATACAAATCTCGGTTTAATTAAATCTCGATTTAGCTCTAAACTCGACTTAACTTAAAGCTTACTAAGCATGACTTGCACAGTCACATTTCACATTCGATTTAACTAAACTGAGATTAGGTCAATAACCCATTCGCCATTCATTCTTTGCGTTCCGTTTTCAAATAAAAAGTGATGGCAACTCAGTTCTGCGTATAGAGAAAAAAGATTTTGATCTGTCAATAACGTCAATGTAAGTCAGTGTTGGTTGTGTTTGTAGTCTCGTGTTATTTTCTAGTTTTTGTTTAGCGTCAGTCATACATAATATACGAGTTAAAACATAAATTACAATGAAGAGATATAGGGCTAATTATAACTGAAGAAAGCTTACCTGTTAAAATCACTTGGAAACTTATGAATAATTTTATCATAAAGGAGCTTTGTACTCTGTTTACAGCGGAACCGTTTCAAAAATTCGTCATCTCGTAATGTACTAAATAAATCACTTCTAATGTACACTTTACGAGAGAAAAACGGTGTCTAAATTTTGTACGATCTCCTCGTCATCATCAGATGACAAATCATCGTGATTATGCGAAAAGAAATCCATTTTCACAAATAAAAAGAGGAATTTAAAATAACACTGTATTGACGTCTGTCTATAAAATCGAGAATTAACAACTTTAAACCGACTTACATGCCGGTTTAACTTTGACGTTTATTTAAATCGAGATTTAAGCTAAATCGATGACATGCAAGTCGTTAAATTAAGTTTAAGCCTAAGCCGAGTTTAAATCGAGATTTAAGTAAAAGCTGCAAGTGGCCCTAAATCTTATTGTTATATTATTTTGAATTAAATTTTTGATATTTTTATTTTTACTCGCGAATCACCAAAATTATTGAATAACTTTAATTGTATATTATATCCTTTTTGGCTTTGTATTATTATGTAAAACCATAAAATGGTGCATGTTGTGTTAGCCTGTAAGTGATTGTTGCACTTATAAATGTATCTATTATGTAAAATATTGTTAATGTATTGTGTAAACAATTGTTGGCTAACCTAAATAAATAAATAAAAAAAATGAAACTACTGAGACTAAAATTTTATAATATAAATTAAAAGACACAAAATACCTTGAGCTGGCCCAAGGTCAAAGCTGCGTTGATAATAAAACATAAGAAAGTCTTATAACAGTATTCCATAAGTCAGAGAGAACACTGTAACGATGGTAACAACACTATACCTTTTTATTATAAAGATGCTGTGAAGATAGATAAACGTTTACATTTCTAATAAAATATCTGGTTATTTCTGCTTGTAAGCTGACCGCTATTTCATTTACCTATTTCCTGAACATGAGCTCAGCTCAATATCTATATAGATAAATTGATGATTCTTGAAACGTTATACGTAGAGCCAACGTCATCAAACCCATTTTACTAGGTCGCCTATCATAACAACGTGACTGTGGCCAAATTATACATTTTTTGTCATTGTAGCACATAATACCTTGTGTACGATTTCCGATAAAAAGTAATAAAATATCTTCAAAGATTCAGAAACCCTAATCCTAACTAATATTATAAATGCGAAAGTGAGTTTGTCGGCTGCGTTCAGCCGACAAACTCACTTTCGCCAAATTTCCAATTTGGCACATGGACAGATCATGATCTAGGTTAGGATATAGGATACTTTTTATCCCGGAAGTAGTCATGTTCTCCGAATGATTTTAAACCTTAAATTGCTGGTTGATGGTTAAGTTTAAAATCCAATGTAAAAATTTGACAGTTTGTGGTAACTTGATGTGCTGGCGACTGTACGTTCCCGCGGGATAATGTCCGACCTCCAAACCTAGTAAGTAGATAAAATTATGTGATAATGTAGTGAGCGATTTGCCACGGCTTTGTAAATACGATCACTCACGCAAGGCTAAGTTACTGCATTAAGGCTCGTGCAGACTGGGGCAATATCGCAGGCGCGACAGGCATATTGCTGCTTGTCGCGCCTGCGATATCGTGCTAGTCTGCACGAGCGTTTAAGCCGACCAACTACAGACCAAGACAGACCAAGGTTGCAGACCAAGAGTTAAGCTAAGTTAGTTTTGCTGAGTTCGCATAGCTGAAGTAATTTTTCCTACTAGTGTGTAGATCGTATACGATAAGTTTATTACTGGGGGATAAGCAGTTTAGAAGGAATCTAATATCACTAAACTGGGCACGTGCTTATTGCGATATATACCTATAACATATAATTTTCTGTTGAATAGGCGAGCTAAGCTAAATTATTTTAGCTCTTGGTCTGCAACCGGCTTTAGTACTGGTTTGAGAAGAAGGATTCTTATTGACCGAGCGAGCGAAGCGTCTCTGCTTAAAGTCTGGCAACATTTGCTTTCCTCTATCAGTTTGTTGATACTCCTCTTCAGGTCGTATTTTACAACCGATGTGGACGATTTAAACTATATAAGGTATACAGGTTTTACGACTTTATCTCCAAAAAAGGGGCAAAAACACAACTGGACATCTCCGCCTTATGGGATACGATTTCGATAGTTCTTTTTTTATTTGAAACTACTTTAAGTTGGTCTCATAGACATTTGGTCTTCAGCGTGATGAGCAGAATATCTCCCCAAAATGCAGTAAATTGCTCACTTTTAGATTTCTCCCTTTAACTACTAGGTAGGGATTGGTGGAGCACCTGGGACCACTTTCTCATCATAAGACTAGATAATATGTATATTTAAGTTAAGTTATTTTTCTCTGTCCCTATGTCGTCTGAAACAAATGGTATTATTATTAATATATTTTTTACATATCTCGGGACCATAGGGTCCCGGACCTTTGGAAGGCGTACGAGGGGCCGAAGCCAACTCGCAGAGGCCCCGACAATTTTAAATGGAATAAGGCAACAACCGACGATTATCCCTGTTTGCACAATGCAAGAGCACTCAAGGACAACCCTCGGTAGGTGCAGGACTATTGCAGAACATGGAAACAAAGCATATAGATCTGATGAGGATCTTCGGCATGAGCAGAATAGCTTCTCAAAATACAGTAAATTGCTCACTATTCAATTTTCACCAATGGAATCGGCCCTTTAACTACTGCGTAGGAATTGATGGAGCACCTGGGATCACCTTCTCATCACAAAACTAGAGAATTCTGAAATCATTTTCTAGGCCAAACGAGGCTTTCAAATAAAAAATATTAATGTTAGTTTTACAATACGGTCACTAGATGGCGCTACTGTGCACCGCTAGATCATGCTGTCGTTATCGTTCGCCAAAATGGTTATGTCCCGTCGATCATTTTGTGTGACTGAGTTTTGTTAGATGTAAAGTTAGTAGCTTCAAAAGTAAAGTCTCGTGTTTAACAGATAGTAGTTGGCTAGTTGTGGATTAGTTTATTTCTGTTTAATTATCGTCTTGCCACTTGCCATGAATTATTTGGCTAAGCGCCAATCAGCTTCAATCAGTTTTCGTCGGAAAACTGATTGAAGCTGATTGTCGCTACACGGGGTACATTTGGTCATGAGAGTTGCTTGGGTTGTCAAAGCAGTCGTGCTTTGTCAACCCAAGCAACTCCCATGACCAAATATACCCCGTGTGGATCTAAATTTAAAGATGATGGCAAATTAGATGCTGTTACGGAAATTGTGTTTCTAGGAATTCCTCTAGATTTAAAATTGCAATGGGGTGCCTACATTAAAGCTCTTTCAGGTAGATTAAGTTCAGCTGCATATGCCGTAAGAAAAATTAGGCAGTTGACTGATATAGCCACAGATAGGTTAGTACTTTGCTTATTTCCACAGTATTATGTCTTATGGCGTTCTGTTCTGGGGATGCCGATCTACGTCAGCTGCCGAGCTGACGCAGATTCAATTTTCATTTTACAAAAGAGGGCAATCCGTGCGATCTACAGAATGGGTCCTCGTGAGTCCCTTAGACACAAATTCAAAGAAATGAATGTACTAACTCTGCCTTTTCTTTATATCCTAAAAATTACTTTGTATGTTCGCAAAAACTTAGATTTTTTCAAAATAAAAAGCAATTTTCATAATATACACGTAGTAAACATGAAATTGTGATACCCTTTAGATTAACTAAAACAAGGAAATCATTAAAATCCTAGCTTCTACACTGATTAATTTTGATGTACCGTATTTCACCGAGGCTATGGATGCCTGGAGACTCGCTTGCCCGAACTCAGACCTACCTGACAATCCATCTTCCCAGAGACGGTGGGACGAGCCACTCTGCAGAGTAGTACAGAACGATTTACTTAACACCTCTACTACTATTGCGGAGCGTGCGCGCCTGCTGGCTGTGGGTAAGTGGGAGTCGGGTCTGTGGCTTCATGCTCTACCCGACGGTAGAGCATGAAGCCACAGACCCGACTCCATTCCCGAACATTGGTACTCTGTTCGACGACACTACTTTCCGCCTTGCTGCTTCCCTAAGATTAGGAGCTCCATGTGGTTCTCCTCATCTCTGTCATTGTGGCGAAGTTGTCAACAGTCTCGGACACCACGGCCTGTCTTGCAGCCGAAGTGCGGGTCGATTAGCGCGGCACGCGAACATTAATGACATCATCCGACGAGCTTTTGTCACCGTCGGCGTTCCAGCTGTATTAGAACCCAATGGCCTGGCACGCGACGATGGCAAGAGACCAGACGGCATGTCATTATTTCCATGGAAGGTGGGTAGGCCTTTAGTGTGGGATGCAACGTGTGTCGATACTCTTGCGTCATCCCATCTTCCTGGCACGACGTGCTATGCTAGCGCTGCTGCTGCGGCTGCAGAGAACCTCAAGCGGCGTAAGTATAATAACCTAGTTGCTAATTATATTTTCGAGCCGTATGGAGTTGAAACCCTCGGGCCGTGGGGTCCGAGTGCTCATGCCATTTTTAAGGAAATCTCCAGACGGCTGGTTGACACTTCCCGTGACCCAAGGGTTGGGTTTTACCTTGGCCAGAGGCTAAGCATTGCCATACAACGTGACAATGCCGCCAGTCTCTTGGGTACATTACCAGTCGACAGCGATGTGGATGTTTTTTTTTTTTGTATAGTTTTAGTTATTTTTAGTAATTAATTAGATATATTTGTTTTTTTTTTATTTAATGAATGTAAATAAAAAAGAAATTACTATAAAAAATAATAATAGGAAATCATTTGTTATCAACAGTTTCCGCTTTTACAACAAGTTGCCAAAGTCGGTTACAGAACTTAGCGATAGAAAGTTCGAAACCCACATCAAACGTGTGCTTATCAAAAACATATTATAAAATTAAAGACTACGTTGAAGACAAGAAAGTTTGGCAATAATTCCTTCTGCACGTGTGGCTTCCCTGGTACCTCATAAACGACAAACTATGTAAATGTCTATTAACTGCTCCCAAATCACGATGTTTATTTTTAATGTTTTTTTTTTATACATACTTGCTTGACATAATATTTTCATTATTTGACAGTATATACCTACAATTTTGATTTTAAACCATTTATTAGTAACTTTTGTGGACAGGATATTAATTCAGACTTGTTACAGTTGTCAAACATGTCATTTGGTATAAATAGGTTTTTGTTTTTATTATTTTATTACTATTTTACATACATTATTTTGTGAATGTGAGAATGTTGTAGGGGTTTTTTTTTTTGGGTGGGAAATCATCAAATGCCTTCTTCCGCTCTGGATGGATGAGGATGTTTCAGACTCTTACTGACTAAAACCTACCCGTATTCCTTCCGTTGCCTGTGTTACCAGGGGCGTCAGTAACCCTTTAGTACCTTCCCGCGACCCCGGCCCTAGTGGACCCCTATACTTGGGCTGACGACATCTCTTTGAGGCGCGCGTGGAATACAACGCGCCGTCGCCCCGGGCCTGGTCCTTACCGGACGGTGAGCTAGGGGTTGGATCTAGTATCGTTTGGCAGGAGTTGGGGGGTAAAAGGGGCTAAAGTTAGTAGGGGTTGGGCCCCCGAGTATAACGCTACCACTGTTATTAAAAGGAAATGCATATTTTTCGAGAATTTAATACAAAATGTTTCTAACCTCAAATCAGAAAAGAAGCGAAAACGAAACGTTAAAATGGGCGATTGACAACCAAATCTGTCCTAGTACCTATAGTCAGTATCCAGTATCAGTATATGTAGTCAGTTCGTGGTCTAAAATATCGGGCAAAATCGATAAAACGAAACATAAAAAAAAACAGGTAAGTATGCCATTTGCGTCATGTGTCACTGTCATTCGTTTTCGATCATTCCGTTTCTCCTCAAGTTGCGTGAATTTGTTCTCTGTGTTTGTAATCCCACTGATCGTATATGTATACAACAGGCAATGTTACTAGCAGAACTTACGATGCAATTAGCTTACAATAATTTGTTTTTCTCAAGAAAAGGTAATGCAACCTTTTCATGGGAGTGTTGCCAGGGGAGAGGGGACATCTCCCCCCCCCATTTCTTCTACTGACCTTAATGCTGTAATCTTCTTTAAACTAATTCGTAGTAAGTGCCTATTTGCCACTCTTACGCCGAGATCTATAAATATTACTTAGCACGTAGGTACTTTGGTTTAGCGTTATTTGTCACTTTCGCATTACTAACAAACTGCTACAAGTGCAAGATACAGACGGGAACATGTCTAAGGCTAGTCTCTTTAAAACTCAAACGCTATTGTCAGCGTGCGGTGACGTCACGACGGTCTACCGACAAGCCGCCACCGGTCGCCAAAATGTTCGTTGCCGCCGTCGCAGCTGTCTGTGTCCGACGGCTACACGTCGTCGATTGCGGTCGGTGTGTGGTCTGATAGACCGCAGCCTTAGTCAAAGCACGCCCCCATGCTAAGTAACGTTTATAGATCTCAGACTTATTCTCCTGTACCTTATCCACATTCTTCTATCCTAACGACATCTTCGGCCATACATAACGGCCGATGACTTATGCAGCTAGCTAAAGCATCTGATATTAAAGTAGGCACTTGTACGTTTTGTAGATTATTTCATATTTTGTTATGACAGCCAAGATTAACATTGTTATAGTAACGACAGATAAGTGATATTTTTATTCGATAAACTCAAACCTGCACCCTAATTGCGTAACACAGTTTGAATCCGAGAGTTTTGAAGCATATTGCTAATCCATTGGTTCATTGGTTTGCAAAATTCGTCTGCTCAACTAAGTACATAACGCAATGAACGTAGTTGAACTGTCAAAATGAAACCGGTTACGGTCATTCATTCATTCCATTCCGTTGGTCATTTTACATGTGTTACGCAATTGCTCCGCTGGAGTTGTTTTATGTAGCTAGTTACTTACGTGGATAGCTCTCTCTCTTCACTAAACACACATACATAATCGCATATTCACCCAGAAACAAATAATGAAACACTGGGATTTGTTGTATTTAATACTAGATTTTTCCCGCGACTTCATCTGCGTGTATTTTGTATATCATATTTTCTTATACAATGTCCAGGATGAAAAGTAACCGATGTCCTTCTCCAACGAGGTAATTGCGTAACACAGTTCAACAACATACATTGAGTTATTTTTGTTGTTGAGCGGACAAATAATTCGGACATATGAAGATTCGATAGATTAGCAATATACTTCAAAATTATTCAGATCGGGATTCATAGGGTGTTATGCAAATTAGGGTGCTGCAAGATTGTGTTTTTCGTGCCTGTCAAGCAACTTTGACTGTCTAAGGACCCCGTTAGGACTTTGCGAACGAAATCGGCCGTAAAGCGATCGCTATCTATGTCGAGACTGCCGCCCCTGGCTGCCAATATGTCAAATTTTATAACGATCAGTTCAGTGGTTTAGGAGAGAAATAGCAGTCCGACAAAAGAAATTTCTAAGACTTTCCCATTATAATATTAGTATGGATTCCTTATCAAATACAGAAATGTTTGTAGTTGCACATCTACCTAATCACTTATTTAGGTAGGTATATTATGCCAATTTTGTCTGGCAATATTTGACAGAATAAAAAAGTCTTAGTGAACTAGGTATCCTATGTATCTGCAATCAGCGGAGGCAACACACAATAACGTATAGGGAAAAATACCCAATAGTAATGCATCATCGATAACAGAAATATTGTGGCTTGTTACTGGCAGCCTTTCAATAATTGTAATAACAGCCGCACGGGTCGATCGATCAGGTTAAGCTACGCTAGCCGCTGTTAGTCCATGGATGAGTAACCCATCGATGAACCATCTTTACATAACAAAACCTCTCCGTGCCTCGGAAAGCACGTTAAGTCGTTGGTCCCGGCTGTCGTTCGTGGATCTTTGATAGTCGTTATGGGTCGTGGTCTTTGATAGTCGTAATATTGGTCATAAACGTTGCTGCTTGATATAAATATTATGTTATTTTTTCTCTTTTTCTAACGTACCTATTAGCGATTCTAAATAGCATGAACTTGGAAACAAATAATAGGTGACCAAAATTTTCATACTTTCTTCAATAACATCCTTTCAGTATTAATCAGACGCTCATACAATTTCTAGTGCCTCATTACATAAATAAACGAGCTTATAAGATCCACATATTTTACTCATTAGGCAGTCCTTTGAACTCTGCTGAAATTCATAATACCTATAATATCAAGCCTTGTTTCCCCGAATGATTGGGCAGATGTGTACCTATACCTATAGTACACCCTCATTTCGCCAGTTATATTTACGTCCCATGTAATAGAGCGCGAGCCTATTGCCATCAACCGCTATTTCTATTGCTGAAATTCAGTAGGTACGCCTCTATCAGTAGAAATCAATTCCGGGATGTATTGGTCTGTATCGACAGAGAGACAGATGCCCCATCTGACCCCGTCTGACTACGCCCATGACAGTATTTACTTGCAGTGCAATATCGTCACGATCTGTACGCTTATCGGATGGAAATAATTCCAGGCGGAGTCAATAAGATCTGCAAATCGTAAACTAGGCCGTATCTACACGTAGCGAGACATACGTCGTAAAGAAGATATCAGATTTAAGCATTGCAACTGTTCCTACCCGGATTATTATAGCAAACAGTAGGACCTAGCAACAATTACCTAACCGGAGTTATTGTTTGTAATTTACTCATTTTTAAGACGATAAGAAAGAGATAAAAGTTCTCATCTGAAATCATCATAGGCACTGAATAGTTGTTGTTTAGTTCTTATCTTAATTTTTTACAAAAAAAAAGTTGTTAGGTACTTAAACATATCTTGGCGTAGGTAACTTAATTATCAGCAGCATGTTTCGTTTTATTACTAACTAGCTGACCCGACATTCGTTGTCCTGTCCAAGTTATGGTCTCGAGTTCATACAAAAGTGCCAACTAAAATAGAGCGTCGAAAAATTCATCCACATCGCTGTCGACTGGTAATGTACCCAAGAGACTGGCGGCATTGCCACGTTGTATGGCTTAACCTCTGGCCAAGGTAAAAGCCAGCACTTGGGTCACGGGAAGTGTCAACCAGCCGTCTGAAGATTTCCTTACAAAGGCCATGGGCACTCGGACCCCACGACCCTAGGGTTGCCATACAAGGTGGCAATGCCGCCAGTCTCTTGGGCACATTACAAGTCGACAGCGATTTGGATGAATGTTTCGACGCCCTATTTTAGTTTGTGTATACACACACTAAAAAAGGGCGTCGAAAAATTCATAAAATTAATTAATAAAAATACTTAACTAAAACTATAGTTTTAGTTAAATATTTTTATTAATTAATTAGATATATTTGTTTTTTTTATGTACAAATCAATATTAATAACGTAAATGTTGACTGAATAAAATGCCATAAATAAAAGAATGGTCAGTTTTTCCCGAATTCATAAATGTTCCGGGAAACTTTTCGGACTATTACGAACATTTTAAAACCAAAATGGTTAAATCAGTCCAGTCGCCCTTAAGTGATGCCAACGAACACCATTTCATTTTTATTTAAATACATGGTCAATTAAATTAGCGAAATTCTGCAAACATGTGGGTATCGATATCTAAGCACGATAAAATAAAAAAGAGTTAAAGTTTTTTTTGGAGGTCGACAGCTAGTGATAGTGTTGTTAGTAGATAGTGTTGTTTCTTGAAGTATGAGTTGAGAAAAATATGTTTTCTTTTGTTTATCGTGTTAAGGTGTTGATATCAATCACGTCTGCAAAGCTTACACAAAAAAACAGTCGATGACCCCACAAAAAAGTTATCAAATTTGATTCTTTTTGTTTTATCATGTTGAAATATCGATACCCATTACGTCTACGGATTTTCGCTAGATAATTTAAGTTGACGCTGTATACTGTATATGTACGATTTTTATTACTTTTTAGATCCTCAGATGAGAGTAAGATGATGCATCCATTTGCAGCTAGGTTATTTTTGCCTTTTGCCAAGGTTATTTAACAAAACCTTATATTTAATACACCTGAAAGAAACAGTAAATACAGTTTCTGATATTTTTCTAATCAAGTTGGGATTTATAAGTTCTCTTCTAATTTCAAAGTAAATATCGATTCTAGATTACATAGGAGATTGTGTAACCCAGAAACATTATTTCAATAATTCAAATATATGACTGTATTTACTTGAAAATAACAATAACAATTAACTTATCTGCGTAATTTATTATTTATATGTTTGATGCCGTTTTATCGGCGAATAATAGTGAGCGACGCAAGTGTTTGCTCAGCTCTGGACGTCAGGCGTACGTCAGGCGGGTTTAATAACACAGCTCCACATAACTACACAACATCACTCTTATAATTTGTATAGGAGTTTATATAGTATATTCGTACGATACTTTGGTTTTAAATTAATAATTAATTTGTGTAAATTACTGGTCACGGAAAATCACGCAAAAGGCTACGTTTTCGGTATCTATGTGTTTCATATCTATGCTACCCCTTCAATGTAAATTATTTTGAGATCGGAGGTGTTCCTTTCAATACCCATTATAATAAAAAATATCTGGGAACCATATATTTACACAGTGAAATAGTTGCCCTGGGTTATAATAGTCCTGTACCCTGCTACGGCGTAGCGCTACGCCGTAGGCCTTACAACAAAAAATTGCTTAATAGTGTTAAATGATGGTGCCGCAGTTTAAAAGTAAGTTTTAGAGTTTCCACTGCTGAAGTCTTGCGTTCTCATTCAGAATACATACATTTTATTGGTGTCATAGTGAATAGAAATCCTTTTGTCTACGGCGAGAATTGACGTAAATACGTAATATAAAAGCAAAGCGTCTGTGAATAGATGTACACGGGATTATTTATAAAGATAATCAGCATTTATATTCAAGTTATTCAAACAATGAAACAGTGGGCTCTTATTAGTGTGATAGATAGCAGAATACAGAGCTGGAATGATAACATAATCCGATCATCTATCTGAGCCGATGATTATACGGACAACACATACAACACATGTCAAAAACACCTCACGATCGTTATAAACGCATTCGATTGTCAGGTCCACGTGTAGCTGATTTCGTGTAGTTTGGAGTTTGTAGCATCATTCAGGCCTACGTGTAACAGACCAGGAGTCAAATTAAACAATATATAATTATCTAGATAACAATATATTTTTGTCATCAACGACAAACTTAACAACAGACTACAACATAGATCTTCTCAACGAAACACCTGCGCAAAGTTTAAACATCACCTAAACACCTGTGAAATGTTTACCAACACATTGAGGTTAGCTAAGGTCCATTATACAGATATAAATCCACGTTCACCTCACAGCATCCGAGGACGAAATAAATGCAACATAAATGGACGGCTTACAATATTTAGGATATATAGGTTGCCAATAACGAGAGGCACTGCGGGATTCAAAGGCGTAGTGCTGGAGACGCATCTAAATAAACGACTGCAAGCTGTTGGTAAACAAATCTACGAAGAAAACAATCTGCAGGTTTGCGAACTCATTAAGTCATTACCACAAAAACACATTAGATAACCTAAAATAGTTTGTTGTTAAAATAATCTCTTATTCCTACTTACATTGCTTTTGGTTTGACGTGTTTAATACGTACGTAAATGATGAATTGACTCAAATAGAAGGCTGGCCGGTCAAACGAGCCTGCCTTTATACATGAACGCTTAAGTGTAATCATAAAAACTTATAGGTAATTTAAATACAATTAGGTATAAGTTTAAAATTAACTATAATTACTCGTACAAAATATATTTGTTTTAGTGCACTTCTGCTCATTGTTATTTTTGTGGATAAAACAGTAATCAGGAAAGGCGGATGTCTATATTATGTGAGACAATTTGAACTATTCACAAGTGTTCTCAAAGGGAACTGAAGCACTCATGCCGCCATACCGTGTACAACGTGAAAGTATACAATTTTAATACATATTTATTTATACGCAATGTATTGTAATGATACAATCAAAGTATATGTCAATCATGATCAAATCCTAATATTAGAAGCGTATTGAGTGAGAATAGCAATCGATAAAATGCAGTCAGTATACCTGGATGTCAGCAGAGGACTGCCACTGCTGCCGCCGGTGGCTCTGCGTTATACTGTACACGCCTGGTGGGAGAATGTAAAATGCTTTTGGCACTAACTTCAATAAATATTTATAATAATAATTTATATTACAATACATTCAAATTGATATTTACAGCTTATGAATAGATACAGATATATATTTACAACGGTCGCTTGTAGAGATAATAAGGGGTAATGAGGTTCAGTTATAGCATGTTACATTTATACAAGTTATTATTGTGGGAACGTGTACAATATCTACAGCTGTAGCTGTACGTTATAGTAGAAGCTCTAGCAACACTCACATCGCCCGGGCTCGGGAACAGAACGGGCTCCAGGCGGCGCCTGCGGCCCTCACGGCCGAGCCCACGCCGCGTGATCACCTGTTACATCGACGCCGAACACGGTTTATTGATTCTAACATCTAACATTTGATTATATTGCACACATTCACTTATATCTACGTAAATATCCATAAAGAGTGGGCTAAAATCCCTCTCCGCCATATTTTCGTAAACTCACCGCTTAACTACCTTGATGTAATGACATGTTTGACGCACCTTCTATGTGACACTCTCTAAGCAAACTAATCGAAGCGATACCGAGGACGAACCGAATGTACAACTTTTTGCGTTTCAATCAAGAGACAGCTGAACGTATTTAGAACATGGGTTTTTACGAAATGGTACTTAATTTTGATTTGTAACGAATGGTTTCTAATTGGAACTAAACTGTCGGTCTCATTTCTATTAGAAAATGTATGAATAGTTTTAAGCTGATATAATGGTAGTATAAGCAATGACGGAACCGACGAAACCATAAGTGAGCTTGCTTAGGAGCGCGCCGAGCAGGCCGCGCTGCGGGCCGAACTTGCGATCCTTGCGATGTGCCGACCGGAAGCACTCTACACGAACACTAGTGACAACTACTGATGGGAACATGGCTCTGAACTTGAGGACGATACTTTACTTGAAACATGATATCTTCTCGTAGCACCGTCGCCGATCCATTGAATTTTAGCACGATTCAAAATGAAATTCGAAAGATCTATGTTATCGTCATCTTTTTACAACTCTAGTTCTATTAAATTAGTCGCGGAATTGATCGATCTCTCTAATTTTTAAAAATTGTGATTTTAAAATTTTGTGATTTTTAAGATGAACTTATAGTAAACGGTAAAAGTAGGAGATTCTTTTTATAAAATTCAGTCGCCGCCTACTGTTAAAATCGGATTAATAGCTAATCTCCTAGAAAACTTTTAAAAAATTTCATCACTCGCGTAGCGTCCATCGTCAGACGGTCGCATCACGGTCTCGAGAGATTTAATCCAAAACCCGTCGGGCGGTGCATGTAAGGTTCGTAGTGTTGTTCCGTCGCTCCGGACGGCTCGTCGTCAGCGCGTGGTACATCGCCTCCCTGTGCCAAGTGGACAGCGCTCGTCCTGCGGCCGGCACGGCACGTCCCGCGTCACGCCGGCACGTCACGTCCCACGTCACGCCGGCACGTCACGTCCCGCGTCACGCCGGCACGGCACGTCCCGCGTCACGCCGGCACTGCCGCGGCGCTCAGAAGAGCATGTGGCAGCGCAGGTTGGAGTTGGCTATTCCGTGGTGTGCTCGGTGAGGGCGACCCGCGCCGCCGCGCTGCCCTGCGCGGCCGGCGGGTCGCTGGCGGGGAGGGACAGTAGATGTTAGGCCTCCAAAAAAATCAGCGCGGTTGGCTTCGGCTCCAAGTTGGACTTCTTTGCTTCCACAACTAGGAACTCGATCTCCTGCAGACGTTCAACGGTACGTTGCTAACAATTTTTTGTTACATACAATCAGTACATGAGATTTACCTTCGACAAACATGATTATCCAATGATCTTAGTATTTGTGTCTATTTTGGTTCAGTCGTTGTTAATTGAAAACAATTTGTTATGCAATTGTGTTCTTCTATCTAGGAGTATGACTAATGTCTATTAACTATTAATGCGTTATTCATTTATCTTAAAGTTGGTAACTTATTGATTGTGTAATGTTATGCTTACCGGTTTGTCCCTCTGCGCGAAGGACTCGGCTATCAACCGCGCCACGTCTTGGTGCTGCAGGCCCTCCACGCGGTGTCCGTCCACCGCGAGGATCAACTGGCCCACCTCCAACCCGCCAGCTTCATAAGCAGCCCCGTGCTCCTGGAATGATAATTTTATGAGTAAAGCAACAGTAAAAAAACAGAAGAGTGAGTGGTGTGTTGAGTGGTAGTAACGTACATGAATATTGATGATCCTGGGCAGCGGGTGCTTGGTGTTGGCGCCGCCCTCGATGGCGATGCCGAGGATAGGCTTGGTCTTCTTGACGGTGATGTGCAGGTTGCCGTGGTGGTCGGACACGACGCGCGCGGCGCGTGCGTCGTCGGGCGCGTCGTGCTGCAGCCGCTGCATGGACTGGTGCCGCCGGATACCGCCCCG
Organism: Atethmia centrago; assembly: GCA_905333075.3. Taxonomy (NCBI): domain Eukaryota; kingdom Metazoa; phylum Arthropoda; class Insecta; order Lepidoptera; family Noctuidae; genus Atethmia; species Atethmia centrago. The sequence goes on from HG995375.1 coordinate 10,022,813, forward strand.
CTCCTCCAACAACGCACCACTATCCTCTTTCATGTCGAAACTTCGTGACAAATTGTGTGCTAACTCCTATAAAAAGTTACCACTTTTCCATAATGTTTGCTTTAATTTTATTGCTAGCTAAACAATAAGTCACTTTCGATTCTCATGTTTAAAATTGACATCATAAATACGGATACAAATTACTGATATGCCTCCAATTCCTGAGTCCTAGTAACTAATTATACACATCCACACTAAAATTGTTACTCTACTATGCTAATAAATAGCAAATTCAGTTCAGCCTCTAAGTACAAGTTAGTGCTCTAAGAATATTGAGGAGACGTGTAGCTGGGCGGCAGAGGGCAGTAACTCAGCGAGTGCTACAGCCGTGGCGGCGGCGCCTGGTGGGTACAGATACAGGTAGACTTGATTTACGACCTTGTGCCTCTCAGTTACAAAATGTACAGTGAGTATAATACGTCGAATGTATTGAGAAGCTGTAAGTGAGATGTGTGCTAGAGGCTTGGATTCATGCGTTTCGATCACTCGGTGGCGTGGTTCAAAGTGGGTATATTTTACAAGTGTTACAATGTATTATGGAGAGAGTTCTTATCCCGTTTACCTACCTGAGTAGGCGAATTTAGTAACAGCAAGAAATATAGCAGACACGAACTGAATAAGAAAACAACGGAAATGCAACAAATAAATGAGGAAAATCTAGAAACCAAATAAAGATTTTTGAACGCATTTTTGTCCTGATATGCTTTATGCCACCATGCTCTAATTGTAAATAAATAAAACTTGATTTCAATACAAAATAAATGAATTAGAAATTTAATTTATAATACACTATTCAGGTACTGAAGTTTATTACATTGAGGATTTGTGACATGATCATCAGTTTATACTAAATTTTCATGCAGCACGTTAGCTCAATCCATTCAAGACAATAGTACCTCTACAGGCTAATGAAATAACCGGAATGATAAATTAAATCACTGAGATGTGCGTCACTACTTCGAAATAAATTCATGGGTCAAATAAAATGTTTTACTAACAAAATAAACACCGAAATGAAGTGCAACGATAAGAGAAGTGAAAACATACAATAATTGAATAATTCTCTAACACCAAGCAATCGTTTTGAAATCGAAGCAAGAACTTCCAATAAAAAAAATCAAGTTTTTTTTTAAATTTCGTGCAAATGTAAGAATCTTTAATGTGCTAGGACAGTTCGCTGGTCATTCCGGCGGCGAGAGGCCGGGCCACTTACTAGAGGTCGTCCCCAGTACCATGATTTTACTTTCTGCGTCCAGCCACCGAGTGATGAGCGCAGCCCCTCGAGATAGCCGCACTGAAACATCACACTCACTCAGGACCAGATCGTTCTCCCACCGATACTCAATCTATCTCGCGACTCCTAACACCCTGAGTTTTGCCACACAGCACCCGCGTGTGTTCTTTGTCATGTTCAATGTTCAAGTGACTGTTAAGCATCTAGCATAAATCTAGCTGAAGACAGGTACACTATAGGATTCAATAGGATATATCCTACTTAATAGATTTAAAATTCAGTCCGATGCGATTACGCTACGAAGTAGGTTCACAAAACACGTAGTCTGTATACTCGAACAAAGTTTAAGGTAACATCATAACATCTATATTGAGCAAGTAGTTGTTCTATCAAAAACTTTATAAGATGCTAGAAAAATTAGCAAATACTACAAATTGCTAGCTATCTACAAAACATTACTTAGATTATGTAAAGGTGAAATTATTTGCCAAGCCTTAATTAACATTACTTACTAACCCTTTATTCTGTTTTGTTTCGACTGTTACAGGGTCTTTTACACCGCACGCTGTCATAATAAAAAGTAATCTTAACAAGTCTTGAATATACATAAAAATACATACCTGATCCTACATGTGAGATTTGTCAGATAGCATGAAACAAAAATGGTGAGATGTTATCACTGTTCCTCTAGCGCCAGCCAGGCTAGAACGTAGTTGGTAACTTTCAAGTCATGCAACAATTTTGTCCTATTGTGTTTATATTGTGTGCCTCGTCGCGTTAACTTTCCATCAATTGTGCTATGTTTTTGTTGTGTCAACAAATTCAGCTTTTGTTCAAAGAAAAACTTCGCATTATTCGGAAAAGAATGCTTCTTTTGAATGCTTCTTTGTGAGCCCGTAACTGTCAGTTAAGTAATATTTTTTTAAGAAGATAATCATTTTGTTTCACCTACCTACAGGTACATAGGTATTTTCTCATACCTCGTTGTTACGGTAAAGTCTTATAGGTTTGCCTAGTAACCAAAAATTATATAAAAACATTTAAAAATTTCATGATTTTGCACTAAACGTGACTTTCTCTATGTTCTTTGCTTGTACGATACGATGATTAAGAAATCGTGTAAAAACAGGGGTTGGGCGAAACTTTCTCTAATACTGGAGTGATTGTTTCTACGTGTTTACCTATAATTGCCGTTGAACATGTCGAATATCTTAAGTTGGTTTATCCATCACATACACAATCTTGGACATGTAGAAAATACAAAGCGCTTGGTTTGTCATAACGAGATTCTCTGTTACAAACGCTAGCGTGTATCTAGGGCCTTATCTAGAAGCAGGCGCGACATGCTGCGTCTCGTTAGCGTCTTCTATAAATAATGAGATAACATCGGCAGATGTCGTCCGACACGCGCCAATTCAATGCGATGTACGACGCGCGCCGGCCGCCGCGCCGATACAAGCACCCGAACCACTGCTATCTACATTTTACTATCGGCGACTCACAACCCCATTCCTCATAGTTAAACATTTGCCGTTATATTTGGTATAAATAAATATTTTAGAGATAAATTGGAAGTGAAAAGCTATCGCTGAAAGTAGAGTTGACGTTTTTTATTACGACCTATTCGCTTATAATCATGTGGAAGGTTTTGATTGGGATCTTATAAGATATGACCTAATTACCAACAATTTACATAAAGAGTAAGTTCAATAACTAAAACCCGTTATGTGTGGTATGAGTGTACCACTTCCGTTCTTTTGTTTAATAGTCATTAAGCTCATAGGATGTTCTGCTAATAGGACAAAATGCTCTGGACGATTTGCTAATAGGACATTTTGCTAAAGTGTCGTTTTGATTATGGGTCGTTTTGCTAATAGGACCATTTGCGTTTAGGACTTTTCGATACGGAGGGGAAAAATCACGATCTAAAAAGTACGAAACAAGAAAATATTCTCATCTGAAATTGTTATGTACAAACTATTAAATATTTATCGTCTATTAAATAAACAACTTACTTTAATACATATTCATAGTGGTACAGAGGATAGGATAGCTGTGGTCATAGGCCATCTACCATAACAAAACAATACAATTTAACAGTAATAAGCGATCATAAGCTTTAGGGAAAAGTGAAAACGTCCACGGCATATATACAGGGTGTCCAGTAAATAGCACGACATACTTGCAGGGGGTGATAGCTTGGGTCACTACCTATCAATACAACACAATATATGTTCAGCAAAATCTTACGGATTTACAGTTATACAAAATTTTCCGAAATATCGAAAATTCTCTACCTTGAAACAGGTTTTTAAGTATCTCGTAATGAAAAAATCCTTTTCTAGAACTTTTTTTACATCAAATTATTCGTGAATAGGTTACTCTACTCATTATAAGTTTTTTTTTTTATCAAAAACAAGAAAGTTTTAAAGAAATAGTTTTTTTTGTTAAAATTTTCACAGAACGATTTTCTTTTCGCATAAGTTTAACCTACAGTGGTGGAAAAAAAATGTATGTGGCAGTTTTGTACAACAAACTTTAAAGATAGCCTGTTTAATGGTGATTTAGGAAAGATACAATACTAGTGCATTTTCATTAAAAAAAATACAAAAAAATGCTATTTTAGTTCCAGAGAAGCTGATTTTGTTGAAAATGTAATTAACGTAATTTTGACAAAAACCACTATGAGAATAAGTAATAGCTGCTCATTTACGCGAATTATTATAAAACTAGTTGTGACACGTAAAATGCGACGTGCACGCGTAATGACTAAAGGTTTTTACCTGCTCGCCGACCGACCCGACCCGACCGGTTACTGTCTAACAAAAGAAGCGCATGTGCTATCCCGCTCTTTCTTGCATTGTGATTTTGTGTCTCACTCTCAACCTTATTTGCGACACTTGTCAGTACGCTACCTTAAACCGTGCGCAACGCATCTCTGTGTTCACAAATTATTGTTTCGTACTGACGACTGTTTTGTGCCTTGGACCCCAGACTTTGTTTGCCTTACAATTTGGATTTTTTATTGTGATCACTACGACGACTTGGCGACCACGTGGACTTTTGTATTTTATAACATGGCCAACCGCCGCGTTTTTCCTGGTTATACGCAGCGAGAGTATGCTGAGATGCACCTTATTTACGGAGAAGCTGGCCAAAGTTCCCGAGCTGCTGCCACCCTCTACAGGGAAAGGTTTCCCGATAGGAGACATCCACACCATGAAATGTTTACCAGAGTGCATAACTCCTACATGGAAGGCAGACTCCCTGGTCAACGTGGCGGTGGACGGCCTCAAGTTGTTGACGAAGACATAGTGCTTCAGGAACGAGAACAAGACCCGACAACTTCTGTTAGGGCGATACAACGGCGCACAGGGATACCGAAGTCCACTGTTCATTCAGTACTTAAGAGGTATGGATACCATCCATTTCACGTACGACGCGTGCAAACTCTTTCAACTAGAGACTACCTGCCGAGAGTTCAATTCTGCCGCCGCATGCTTGAAATGCATCGGGAGGACCCAAACTTTTTTAATAAGGTGTTATGGAGTGATGAGTCAGCCTGCAGAAAGGACGGCTACTTGAATTTGCATAATGTACATAGTTGGCAATTAGAAAATCCGTATGTGAAAAGAAGACAGGTCTAAGTACCAATTCAAAATAAATTTATGGTGTGGGATTTTTAATGGCCAGATTGTGGGTCCCGTCGAGCTTCCACCTACATTAAATGCCAATAATTACTTGGAGTTTTTACGAGAAACCCTACCCACGCTCCTTGAAAATGTTCCGAGTGAGCTAAGAGAGGTGATGTGGCTTCAAAATGATGGGTGCCCTGCTCATTATGGCCGGGAAGTAAGAGCTTACTTAGATGAAGCTTATTCAGGCAGGTGTATTGGGCGACTGGGACCGATATTATGGCCACCTAGGTCTCCGGACCTAAACCCCCTGGATTTTTTTTATTGGGGTGCCATGAAGGACAAAGTCTATGAAAAACCGATCCAAAATGACAATGAATTGAGAGCAAGGGTTAACATTGCAGCAAGAAAAATATCGAAAATAAGCCTGAGAAGATTCAAAAGCTCATTTTTAAGAAGATGCCGAGCGTGTATTAGGGCACAAGGGAAGCAATTTGAGCATTTATTGTAATTTATTTAAATAAATGTTTATTAAAGTTAACTCCTCTGTTTTTTTTACTATCACCTTATCCTTCAAGATGTCATTTACAGACCGGCCGGCCGGTCGGCTGTAGATTAATTATTATGTAATTCGAACCGTAGTACGACCTTACAACGATTCGAATTCAAAGTCACATTACTTGCATTTAAAATAAAATGCTCTTATTAACTAAAATAACTTATATTTCGTATTTTTTAAAATGAAAATGTACTAGAATTGTATCTTTCCAAAATCACCATTAAACAAGCTATGTTTTAAGTTTGTTGTACAAAACTGCCACATACATTTTTTTTTCACCACTTTAGGTTAAACTTAAGTGATAAGAAAATAGTTCTGTGCAAATTTAAACAAAAAATAGTATTTCTTGACAACATTCTTGTCTTTGATAGAAAAAAGACTTATCAATGAGTAAAGTAACTATTCACGAATAATTTGATGTAAAAAAAAGTACTAGAAAAGAATTTTTTCATTACGAGATGCTTAAAAATCTGTTTCAAGGTAGAGATTTTTCGGTATTTCGGAAAATTTTGTAAAACTGTAAATCCGTAAGATTTTGCTGAACATATATTGTGTTGTATTGATAGGTAGTGACCCAAGCTATCACCCCCTGCAGTATGTCGTGCTATTTACTGGACACCCTGTATATATGCCGTGGTCGTATTCGTATATATATATTTTTATTTCTTTTTTAAATGTGCTAATTAAACCCTTTCATTTGATACCCAACTAGACAATATTTTTGTTAGTTCATGACTTTGTGTCCGCCATATTCCATTTAATGTATTTATACCTATACCTACGAGTATATGCTCGCTAACCAGCGGACGATCAAGACGGTTCCGAAGATACCGATTTGTCAAATTATGATAAGTAGTTTAGATGTTATGAGGGAACAGATGAATTTCATCCATACCGGTCAAGATGATAACCCTCCTTGGTGCCATTGCTTCGCCGTAGTCGGGTGAAAACTACCTCTTAGCTTTACCCAATATCGGTAAAGAGACTTGATCAAGTTCACTTTGCCCTAACGAAGTTCTTTTGGTCCTTTATGATTAAGAATCAGATATAATAAACTACCTCGTTAAAGCGCTCCACCTTGTATATTACGAGTATGTATAATGATTAGCGTTTGTTTTAGTTGTCGTGACTGCACGCATGGACGATTTTTTTTAAATACTTTTGTAGTTGACCTTTCCCGTAGTTTTATTGTAACTGCACGCTTACGTACAATCTTAATTCGTAATCATACGTAACACACATACGGAGCAAGTGTATGAAGTCCGTTACAGTGGAGGTTCCACACATTACGACTTGAAAGTTTTTAGGACGTGACGTTTACGGCTCTTTTAGATTTATTAAGTAAATACGTGTTATCTGACTGCTCTCACCATAACTTTAGAGTTCTCATACTCGAGCTGTATAAGTACATCACGCGTCGTAGATATTTATAACCTTAAGCAAGAATAGATACACGTTTTAACCACTTCCGTGACAATAGAGGATTATTAACGTGTTATTATAAACTTCAAGCACCGTTAGCTTATAAATTGTAAAGATAACCCGGTATCGTCTCATCGAATAACGATGCGCAGTCATTGTCAGTCATAATTACAAACGAAACATGTCCATTATCTACGTTCCAAATCTCGACATTAGTGTCCAACCAAAAATGGATTTTCAGCCGAAAACGAAGACGAAAAAGAAGCTTCGGCTTTAGTCTATTTTCGGCCGATTTAGACATTAAAAAATATTAATACTCCACTGTACACTGAAATCTTGTTTGTTTGTTTCTTACACCTAGGGAGAGAAAGACCAAATAAGGCTTTAAAAGAAATAAAACACGATAATTTCAGAGAGGGGATTTTGGGGGAGGCCTATGTCGAGCAGTGGACGTCTTTCGGCTGAAATGATGATGATGATGATAAATGAATTTCAGAGATAATTCAATAATCAGAAGTTTCGCAAACAACCTTTATCAATTTTAGTTAAAATAACCGTAACTGTCGGACCATGCACAATGAAGGGTTCCGTAGTTGGGATTTGGGATGAATTTATACCAAAAACAAACATTGAAGTTGAAAAACATGTTCTCATAGATTGATATACGTCACGGTCAATTCTCCAACTGCAAATTTGAGTTGGGCGACTATTTAATTTCATTATCTGCACTACTGCCATGAATTTTTTCACATCTCCATAAACAACCATTTAGCTGGCACGGGGACACACACACACACACACACACACCTTACTCTAACAAAATTTTGCACTTTAACGCTTAATATTACGCAAACGGATCCTTGAATCGAAAAATGGTGTCGAAAAACCCGCAATATTTTTGAACGGCCTATCCAACGATACCTCACACCATGGGATAGACGCGAACAAAAAATATCATCCCCACATTACGTACAAGGGAGATACTCTAAAACAAATTGTTTTTCAAATTTTTATTTTACCACTTGGTCGGCGTGATTAATATGTATACCTATGCCAAATTGCAGCTTTCTAGTAGGAAGCATCTCTGTGCTACAGTGGGGTCAGACAGACAGACGGACATGGCGAAACTATAAGGGTTCCTTGTTTACTACGGAACCCTAAAAAGAGTTGAAAAAGTTCAAAACCCATTACTTTATGTGCTTGAAGAAACATACAACATAACCTCGCTTCACAACTGCAAAACACCTTTTAAGTCAGCTGAGTGAAACCACGAACAGACCCGATTCACCCCGAAGTTATCCGAACGTCATCTGATATTGTCGAGCTTTACGAAGTAGGCCGAATGGCGCGCGACAATTCAAGAACTTCTGATTTTCGGCTTGGCCGAAGCTTCGCCTGATTTATCGCCGAAAACAAAAATGTGGCCGAAAATGGCCAAACACGAAGCTTTTGTCGGTCACTACTCAATATCCGTTAGATTCTTTATGATTTCAGCAAAATTTAGCCATGAGATAACGTATTGTACGAACGGCAATGTATGAAGGCTTGGTGTTACCGTTGGATGTGTGCCAGATGAAACTCTCACAGCTCTATACGTTGGTTTTATCTTTATCTACTAACATGAATAGTAATTGCCAATTAAATAGTAGTTACACGTGCTTGCCGCAAATTAGTACTTTATAACAGTAATAATTCCGAATCGGTGTTGGATTTAGATAAGTGTCAAAATAACAATCCATACTGAAATATTTAGTTCGTTTGGCAGACCAGTTTTAGATAAAAGAAAACGGATTAACGTTTTCTTTCATCTGTTTTCATTTCTATGTTGGTTTCAACACTTTCGACTCTATTGAAATGCTATTACCTATCAATAGACCTGAAAGCGTTGAACAAACCAACGTAAAAATATCATGAGACTTGAAGCAAAAGTTGAGTGAAATTCTGAGACTGAGCTCTATCACTTATAAATCATCTATTATGTGTTAAGAAAGCCAATAATATCGTTGATGAATGGACTGTGATCAGGGTGATAAATAGTAGCGCCCATCTTACTAACAAAACAATCCTATTAAAATTGCTTATGGTAATTGGATTCTCCAGAAAGTGTGTATTATTATATTCTATAATGTGCATCATAATCTATAAAAATAAATGAAACTGAAGTGTCTGTTTGTAATGTATATACGGTACCTATAACAAAAATAATTTAAGTAAAGTTTGTCTGTCTGTTTGTTCCGGCTAACTCCGAAACGGCTGTGCCGATTTTGACGGGACTTTCACTGACAGATAGCTGATGTTATACGGCATAACTTAGGTTAATTTTATTTATAGAAAAATATTTATAGAAAAAGCCACGCGGGTGAAGCCGCGGGCAGCGGCTAGTTTTGTTATATAATTTCAGAGGACTGAGCATTTTATGGGTTATTTATATACTGATCATTGTATTTTTTTTATTATTTACTGGGTAGCATTATGATAATGTTTAGAGGGATTTAATAGATCCGTGTTATGAAACATCAATTATTTAAAATAGTTAAAGCTCATGTGCACATTTTCAACGCCAACACAGCCCCAAAAATCGCTCACTAAAACAACTTCGCTATTAAAGTGTAGCGCATTGAAGTAGTAAGTAAATAAAATTTCAGTTACACATTTCCACTATTTCCACATAAAAAAAATCCTTACATACACAGTAACAGGACCTTTTCGCACTTATTGATTTCGATTCCATCATAACAGACGACAAGTTTATTTTGTTCATTTCTCTATTTATGTATCGGGTATAAGCCGCCTTATAGTACGGGTTTAACTCTTGTGTAATACGCTTAAGTCAACATATAACTATTGGTAAGCTATGTATAGTGAACCGTTAAAGCTTCTGGAGACAAAGCCACGCCCTGTTAGTGAAACCCGCTTCAAAACTGTAACCGTATCGAACAAAGCCGCCATTAATTTCACTTTTGCCAACCACCGAGAGTACGCCTCACTAATCGGTGTAAACACCTCGATTGATTGAATTACAAACTTTCTTTGCGTGAAATATGATAAGTATGTGTCAAGGGTCTACTCTCTAAATCGGTCAACGAAGATACGGGCCCGTCCGTAAGTAGTTGATTTGTCAAAACAAGTATCAAATTAAATTTTAGGACAGGCAAATACATATCGGGTGTAGGGACAACTTTCAAATCGTGTTGTCATTTATTCTAAGTTCGGGCCTCGAACTAATTATATCCGTTAGTGATATGGAGTAGGAGATGCCCATAACTTCGGTGGAAACTACGGACTTAGTGCTTAGGGAGTGTACCCCCAGACACGTGTTGTTACGGGTCGTCAGAAGCCCGAAAGTCTGACAACCAGCCTTACCAAGGGGCAGTGGCGGTACCTTCATATTCTAGCGGTACATTCTAGCCTTAGGCATGCCTTACTAAAATGGATGGATGAATTCACTTTTAATTTATTGTACCTAACCATGAGAAAATTGCAATGATACATACGTAGGTACCTACATACTCAGTCGAAAACTGAACTTTCTTTTTTTGAAATCGGTTAAAATTTTATTGGGCTTGCGTTATTTTGAAACCCTAGGCACGCCACTGCCAAGGGGTATCTTATTACGCAGTAACTGGGTAGTGGAGGCAGTCGCTCTATGTAAAATACTGGTATTCTGCAGCGACCGGGTAGACAGGAAGTCGACCCCAACATAGTAAAGAAAAGAGCTATAAAAGGCTAGACAGACGATGATGCGTCAGACACGTGTGTGGTCGGTTGAGAGGTGTCCGATGACCACGCGATTCGAAGAAGAAGTATTAGATACCTCCTAAAAATAACACGACATTTCTATAATGTCAGTATTATCGTAACGTATTTTTCGTCAAATAGCAGCACTTTAGATTACATTGGCAGAAATTGTAATTGACTGCACAGTAAATTGTTTCATTGACAACCTAATCGTGTTTGGAAATAAGTGATAAGATACAATGGACAAAAGAAATAAATCCGTGACAATTGTATTTGAAACTGGAACTCGTAGATTCGGCAATGCATTCGTAGAGCGTAACTCTGAACACATAAATAAAAACCGGCCAAGTGCGTGTCGGACCACGCACAATGAAGGGTTCCGTAGTCGCGAGAGGTTAAGATGAATTTATCCCACAAACTTAACATTGTATTTGAAAAACATGTTCTCCCATACATCGATATATGCCACGACCAATTCTCCAACTGAAAATTTAAGTTAGGCGACTATTACTTGTTTACTTGTAAAGCCCACTGAGCTATGATAGTTTTTATTTTAATTTCATTATCTGTACTACTGTCATGATTTTTTTTTAACATCTCGATAAAGCTGGCAGGGGGGGGACACACACTTAACTCTAACAAAAATTTGCATTTTATTGCTTAATATTACGGAAACGAATCCTTGAATCGAAAAGTGGTGTTCACAGACCCGAAATATTTTTGAACGGCCGATCCAACAATATTCCAAACCATGGGATAGACGAGAAAAAACAATATCAGGTTCCTTGTTTACTACGGAACCCTAAAAAAACAATACTTTATATGGAAAAGAAGAAGGTTTATGAATCTCACTGGCTATGTGAGTAGGTTTGTTATCTCGCCTGAACTAAACTGATTTTCCGGAAATCCAATATTGCGAACACTGGACGGATAAATCGTATAAGGTACCTACTGCGAATTTCGTACTAAACAAATTATCTTGAATAAGAAGAACGACAGATATATTTTACTACGATATGCAGCCACGGTGATAATTTCAGACAGGATTCTTTTTTGTTTAATGTTTTTTTCTTTTATTTCTTTCTAACTGCTAATCTATTTTACATAACAAACGCGTAATGAATGGCGCGTATAACAAAGATGTTTAAATAACTTCGCTTTGTTATACATTTCTTGATTCATTTTTAAAGTATTTGTTATTTATTCAGCGCTTTACCCATCGCATGACCGTTTAAATGCCATAATAATAATTATGTAGTAGTGAAGACGGATAAAATATTGATGATACGAATGATTACCGTCTTAAAGAAGTATGGGATATAGCGAGAAATAGTAAGGTTCAAGTAGCCACAAATGTATGTGGTCAGAGGAAACGTGGTAGTAGAACGAATGATTCTTGGGTAGATGGTGAAGTAAAAGAGGTTGTGAGGAAGAAAACAGAGGCCTGGCTTAATGAGTTAGCCTATAAGGCCCAAAATATGATGAATCAGGCAATGAATGTGACAGGTGATTTGGAAAGATTGAAGAAGAAATACTCTGCAAGGAAAACGAAAATGAAAGATGAGATGGTAAAAATGAAGAAGGATGAAAAGGAAGAAAAGTATAACAGGAAGTCCACTGATAACTTCAGAGCTGTTCTGACGGCGTGCGTGTATGACCGTAAACGAGGCAAAAGGAGGATTGTAAGGATCGTAGCAAGTAGCGTTCTATAGTATCTGGCCTGCCTACCCTCATGGGGAGACGGCGTAAGTTTATGTATGTATAAATAATAAGGATGCTGTGTGAAAAATCAATTAAAAAGCGTATACGACACGTTTAAAAATATGGTTTTCGATACATAGCAAAGGACAGTTGGCTTAGTCGTAAAATTCTGCAAATTAGTAAGTTAAAACGCGCGAGTAAAATAATGTAAGTAGGTAATGCGTGTTTTGGTGAATCATAATTCATAAAGCATCTAAGCGCGTAAATAATTCAAGCATCCAAATTATACGAACAACTTTTAAATTGAACAAGATTAATAGTCCACTGAGCTGCGTACTTATGCCTTATTCTAATTATTACAACAATAGCGAATATGTATGTTAATCTTAACTGTAGGTAATTGGTTTTATCGGGCGGCGTGATTGAAGTGGTAAAAAAATAAATAGTGTTCACGAGACATGGGAATCGCAGGTGGTTGGCTCGGTTATTTCCGGTTTGTCCAGTTTGGATGATGTCCGCGTGGGAACTAACGGCGCGGCTGGCAAGACGATTTGTTCATAACAATTGTGTTTGATTAACACAAGAACATGAATTTTTTCGATATGCCTCCACACGGACACGACGCTGTTGGTAGATATTTTATAGTTGACGCTTGAGATACCAATATCTCAAGCGTCAACTGTAAAATATCTTTAAACAAAAAAAAAAAAAACTATCTGCTTACATAATAATAATATATTATACGTAAGATGACATAAAATTGTATTTTATGTAATTTTTTGATTTTTATTAAAATAAAACCTACTATATTTTTTTTTCTTTCAACAAAAGATCATTAATTACACTAAAATCTACTTTTGCGACCACGTTGTTTACGTAACGCTCGCTTTCACACCGAACGAAAATGTTCACTGTCTTGACACTTGACTGGTTGAGTACCGACACCATTTGTTTTTAGTACCTTTCCTACATGATGTTCGATTATTCTGTCAGGACGGGGATGTTATTGACTACAAATCGACAATGGTGTGCGTGGGTGGCCACAGCCTGTGGCATACAACCAATTCTACCTCAAAGCGACGCGACGCGACGCTTGCGTAGCCAGTTAAGTATCAAGTGAACTCGATTCGCACACCGGCCGCGCCAGGCGTTCGCTTTAGTGATGGGTAACTCATCAATTTTATTTGAGGATGAGGGAGCACCTCATTTTGCCTCGTGAGGTCCTCACGAGGTACCCCTCATTTGAGGTGAGGATTTGAGGAATCCTCAACGGCGTATTCACCTCACGAGTCGTGAGCCCGAGCCGAACTCAGCCGAACGTGCGAGGAAGCGAGGCGGGCGGGCGCGACGACATTCACGAGTACTCACGACTCTCCGTCCGATTAAGCAAATCTCTCTCACCTCTCACACATATCATTTTCTTTCGCTCATAAATTTTAGACCGCCAAAATAAAAAAACCAATGACACTTGATTATCAATCTAATGTTGATGCTTTTAGAGTTCATAATAATTAACCATACCTGAAATAAAAATATTTTCTTTTAAATTCGTTTTGACTAATAATGTTACATACTAATTTTAACAGTTTACGTAATGTTGACCTTGGAGGTGCACGTGATTTTCTTGTAACAATTACGTAGACTTTTGTTTTGTTTGTGTTCGTACTTTAATCTAAATAATTAATATCCTAGGTACCAAACATCAGTATCACACTCACCACACACACATGACACAACTAACATCATTACATACTTAGGTACATTATTTCATTAGGTACATACCAAAATCATAATGTTAATGTTTATTATGCTGCCAAAATTTCGAGACCAGACCTCACCTCACTCATTCTTTAATTCTATACAATTTTTTAAATCGGTTCATTCGCTCACTCGTTGAGGAGCTCATCACACAACCACTCAATACTCACTCGCGAGTCACGCCTCACGCCTCACCTCGCTCGCCTCACCCCTCGCCACAATTTCATATTGTCAATGTCAATTTTTGAGGACGCGTGAACGAATGAGGTGAGGTGAGGTAATGAGGTGATTCATTGTTGAAAATCGAGTAACTCTTTCAATTTGCGATCACGAGGACCTCAAACGAGGGACCTCATGAGTGAGGGACTCATCACTAGTTCGCTTTGCTTTCGCGGTCAGTTTCGCTCCAAGCGCCGACACATGTGCACGTTTAACTAACTTCACAATAACTGGCTTGTTTACAAATAGAAGGTAGTGCAATCTCGCTGTCAACAGGATAACCGTGACAGGTAAGTTAAATAATAAATAGAGGCCAGTGTGCCAAATACAGTTTTATACGAAAGTACTCGAGAAAGATCCGCTTACAACATCGCAGTTAGTTTACTAGGGTGTAAACAAAACAATACGATTGCGTGCCTTTTGTTTTTGGCCATTATAATGTGATGTGTCGAAGATCGTGGATTCAATTTATTTTTGTGTAGTTTGCCTACATTTAATTCCGTAAATGTTATCAAATTGGTGACTGAGACAAGACAATTTTAGTAGCAACACAAATTTAGTAGGTCAACAATGATATTTTAGATAAATATTCTAGATTTCAAATAATATTGTTTTTTAGGCACTTGCTTTTAAGTATTCATACAAGTACCTATATGTGTTAAGATTTACCATAAGTAGGTACGGTCATGTGGTTTTACTTAGTTCGTTATTCAGAACACATTCATCAAAGCAAATTTAACTTGTGTTCGGCCGGTTCTTTTCGGGCCATGGACAGAAAAAATGGTCCTCGTCTCACTTCGTATAATATTATGAGCTGCGCAATCTGCTTCAGATTCAGTTTTTTCTAAAAATTAAAGCATAATCTTTGTAATAAAAACTGAACCATTTGTATGCTTATTGTGTTTTTATCTTGTTTTATTATAATTTTGGTTACCGAACAGGTCACGCACGCCTCGAACATATAACCCAGTGTAATACAATTTAACGTATTTTCATGAAATATTAATTTTTCAAAAGGTTCCGTATATCTATCAATTAGTCACTGATAAATAGGTATTACTTTACTTTGTTAAAAAAGTTAGTAATTTAAAATTCCTGCTTGACGACTTTGACTAAAACATGATATTTGCATGCTTATTCATTTGTTTACTTATTGGTTTCGATGGGATATTGAGATTAATAGTCGTGGAGAAAGTGGATTGCATAAATAGTTTAGTCTCACTCAATGCAATTATAATAAAGCATATGGAACCAAGCACCAACCCAACCTCAAACCTTTAGTTTTCGAAGTTCAGAAACTTACTTGTTTCTATCTCTTTCGCGTACCTGCTGTTTTAACTGTGACAGACAAAGTAGCAGATCCCAATTGGCAATATAACAGATACGGAAGATTTGCTAATCAGCTTCCATTGCATTTCGTAAAATATATTTTTCCTGCGTTTTATGGCGCCACGCGTGACTGGCTTGTTGAATGCAACAAGGACAGCATAGCTCCACAGAAGGCCTTCAAGAGATGTCTGTATTGCTATTGTGTTATCGTAAATTATGCACTTTTTTATCTATCCACAACACAGCAAGCGAAGCTCCATGACACGCTTTCTACGATTGGAATGGAATGGTAGTCTATTACTATACACCATTTGCTAGGAGAGATTCAGAACTAGTGGTATAGGTATCTGATAGCTGGCGAGGTGGCGAGCACTACCGAGATTAGTTTAAGTGCATTAGACTATCAAAAATATCAAGGCTGCTTTGTTTGAGCAAAACATTTCTATTTCTGAATGTAATACTCTTAACAATATGAATCATGCATTGGATTTAGGTACTTTTAAAGTTAACTATGGTAATAAAAGAGCATTGCTTAAATTCAGTTTTTATCGTATTGTTGAATTACTATAATATCGTAATCTACTTGCCGCTTTTGATCAATCATTCTGTCTGATACATAACATCGTGTATCTTAGTGATAGGATAAAGTAACGATGTTTCTACATAATTTTATGTTATCGTGCTGAATCCACAAGTCTTTATATTCTATTGTATCGCCGCTCACGAGATCACAGTACACGAGAAATATTGTTGAGATCACGAACCGGAGCCGTGCTGTGCAAAGGGGTTAATGTTACAGTACACCTTCCTTATACAGTTTGTTGGGACGACGGACCAATAGCTCTCCGGTCCTTTGAAAAAGAACCGTTCTCTCGCTTACTTGATTTATATTAGCGAATTACTGACGAAGTCGTTTACGTAAATGCATTATTATTATTATAGTGAAGTACGGAAACGTTTTCCACGACACAGCCCCATTATTAATGCAGTGTAGGAATGGAGAGAGAGGCATTGATTGGCCTAATGTATTAGGTTTACGGTACGCGAAAGCTGTGTAGGTAGAGATTAATGTCGACCCGCAGGTCACAATAGCGCACGACCAACATGGAGAGATTGCAGCGAGCCCTAGAAACTACAACTTGGTTATTTAATACACGTAGCACTTGGTATGGTGTTCAAAAACGGAGGAATCAAAAGGCTTTCTTTTGTAAAACAACATCAGTAGCTAGTAAATGACTGATCCGGATCAAAAACGTAACGCTAGAGCTTAATTTGACAACCCAAATATTGGTATGACTTTCATCGCCTTCATTTAAACTTAGTTTCAAACCAAACGCGTCCTATTTCATTTAAATGCACAATACTGATACTCTTGTTACCAGCCAACAGTCCAATAGGGAAACCTTGTCAGTGCTATTGTATTTCCGTGGACAGAATTAATGAGTCAGACGATAGCGGATAAATAATAAATAGGCGGTATAGTAAATGAGCATGCACTGCTGAGGCTTGTGAGCACTTGAGCAGGTTTATATGGACAAACAAGACTAGCAATTAGCGAGGTGGCGTGGGAGAGCGCTCGTGATAGCATAACGTCGCAGTCCCGCTAGCCAAACAAAGCGGACGTTCATGGACTGATGGGGCCATGGGGCCGTCTTAAAACCCTTGCACTATTTTACCATCTAACGGCACATAAACATATGATTTTCAATAGGTACCTCCTTTGTCCACCACTAACATACTTATGCAAATTCGTCTTCGTGAACTCGCTACATGAGCCACAAGCGCTCGTTCAAAATAAATTTTCTAACTTTAAGTTAAATGTTAGTTAAAAATGAGCGAATGGTAATCAATGGCATTTTTGTGCAAATATGTAGAAAATTCAACTATATTTCACTGAAACTTTTCATAAATATGTCAGTTTCTTGTCCAATTTTATGAGTGACAGTATCCACTATATCATTCATGTTTAGGCACTTATGTTTTGCATGATTTATAGGATCGTCTTTAAAGTCTAGAGTGTAGGTACACGTTCACGATGCGATGACCGATGAGTTAAAAAGAAACTTGTTTTTATTTTGATTAATTAACTGGTACTGAGATTATTTTTTACTCTACTAAATTCTTGCACGAAATACATTTAATCTGTGAAGATCACCACTATTATCCTAAACTATCAGGTTTTAATGTGTCGCCATCCTCGCCATGCACACAAGTAGAGGTTCTATATTACATAAGTTACTTTTTATTTACTCATCTCGGTATTCTTTTGTAAGTTCTTATTTTGTATGTTTTGTTTCGAAAGATTAATCGGAAGTAATAACCGCCTGTTCAGAAGTAGCTGGCAGCAGGTTTTGAAACCAGTTAATCTCCTTTATTTAAAAAGTTAACCAAAGTGAATAAAGTAACAACCTTTTATGCTCAGTATCTTTATACAACTTGTTTGGCTCAAGTGAAGTAAAAATAAACAGTTGAATATAAGTCGATAACTTAAACATTTCGAGAAACACAAAGTAGAAAGTGGCACGACGAGTTTACGGGAAACGGCAGGTAATTGCAGGAAATATTGGGTCAGACCATACTAGTGCCCCTGCTCTTCCTGTTAAGACGCTCAATCTTTTCAGTTTCCTGCGTTTAATTGGTCAACACAATGCAAATAATGTTTACAATGTAATTCTTTCGCTATAAGAACTGTTTTATTGGTTCATTTCAATTTATAAGAATCGTGAACGCGCTGCGTTTTTGTTATATTATTTGGTAAATGTCACGCGATATGCAACTAACCGGTGCACGGTATGCATCTAGATAGTTATACATTCAGAAATGATAAGATTATCAAATTCTCCGCACAAGTCTTTTCTGAGGAACAGAAAAAAGAGTAAATAACTGTGTCTATCTTAAATACATTTGTGATGAACACATGAAATTCTGCCTTGCAAGACAGAATTTCAATAAATGAAATTCTGTCTTGCAAGAGCAATTCCTAACTGAAACAAGCGATTGACACGGACATGCCAAAGCCCACTTGCACAGATGCGGCGACCGGCGACGCAAAGGAATTGCTAAGTGGAACGTCGGTATATTATCACTAATATCGCCAACGTAACGGTATCAAATTGTCATGACAAGTACATTACGTACAATTGCCATTGGCCATATCTAACACACTCACCTAAATGTGCGACACTATAGAATAATCTTGTTTTTGTAGCGAAAGTATCCTACTTGTTGGCACCTTACGATTTACTGGTCTACTGGCCTCAACTAAGTGAGCATCTAAAAATGTTAATCACTTATTTATTGACTAGTTGAATATTTTATTATAATTGAAAAATAATTATTTAGATATCGTTTTAGATATATCTTTTTCTTAGTGCTAGGTCGATGTATATTGCAATTCAAGTCAATATTTTAATCCCTTTAAATTTGGAAGGCATCTACGATGTTGATTTATCTTTATAACTCGCCTTTCAGGAATCATATACTCAAGGTACTTCAACATAAGGCTTCCAATTTAAATTGTGCACCATATTGAAATCCAATACCAACCTTATCCGAAACCTATCAGCTAAACTCGAAAGAGAAAGTACCATATAGTTATAGGCCCCATGAGTTACTTACGATGTCACGTACCAAAACAATTTAGAGCATCGTAAAAGTGTTACTATCTTCCCATTACACCATGGTTAACTTAACATTCCTTGGTGACATTATGACATATTTTCCTAATGTGTGATAACAACGTCTGAGTAGAAAATATGGCAGTTGAGTTACCAAGTCAGCTGCAGAATGTTTTCCATAGTCATAATGTTTCATTAATGACGTACTTTCCTTTATTTACATGCACAAATTAATACAGACAAACGACAAAAGGCGTGGGCGATGCGCACGCGACGTCCCACTTCCGGCAAGTCTGAGCTCCTCTCAAGCGCAACATGTACTGTATTGTTATTAATGCAGTTTGTTTATATTAAACAATGTATTATGGATAGTTATTCATGTGGTATTGCCTTGCTTCTCACAGGAAACATCGATAAGCACTGCTTGAAGTAAACCAGTTATACGTAGAAAACTAAAAAGTTTCACTTTCTACAAAATTTTGCTCCAATTCATTAAACTTACATCCAATAAAATTGGTGTTTGAATTTATTGCTTTTATTGTTGAAAAATAATTGCATAAAACTATTATATCAGTATCAATCGTTTTCGCTATCATGCAATGACTTCTTAACTTTATTGATATCTTATCTTATTTTTATTTTTACTGATATCACTATCGTCGTTGCTGAGTCAGAAGTTTCCGAGAATTTGTTTTCAGTGCTTCCTTTGGGTGTCCGCTTGTCGTGTCGGATCTCACCCACGGTAGGTGGCAGTGAGTCACGATTTGTACAAACCGCCCCGGACCTGTAAATGCATTTGATTCTGTCGGCCCGCTTTCTCGGATATTACGTGTATTATACTACACCGTCTCGCATTAACTTCCACATGACTAAAATGTAATAATCAATATATATTTACATCCTTTATCTGTAAATTATTGTTAAATTATATTAGTGATCAGAGATCTTAAGAACACATAGGTACTTTGAATCTGTTCTTACGAAATACCTCTTTACCAAATCGTTTTGATGTGACAATCTTTGAATGCTACAACGTAGAGCCCATAAATCAAGTGCCTATTAATAACGAAGCAAATTGTATTTGAAAGCGTCACAGAGAAATAATGCCACCGCGTTTAGCAACACTTTCGCTAGAGAAAGCTATTCGTGCAATAAAATATCTTTGTCTTTACGCTTAAGATGCGCGGAACGACTGACTAGTTATTAATCAGTTTTTATGCTCCCCAACGAGCACGATTAAGATGCGATTACCATACAATACTACATATATCAGTTAACGAGGCCAAACAAGGAGAATAAACAAGTATCTTCATATACATATTACTATTATAAGTAATAGTAATATGTATATGAAGATACTTGTTTATCCAAGAAAATAGTTGTTATTAATTTAGTTTTATTGAGAATAATGTTTTATTCTTATGTAATAAAAGGCGAACGGCAGGCTTGTATGGGAATTTCTTACCGCTGATAAAATTTCGTGTTTTGGGATATTTTTTTGTAGATAATATGATAGACAAGCTCTTTTTAAATTCTTGGATTTTTAGAACTTGGGACGTAGAAGTTATAACCAGTTTTATTTTTTAAGGTTATGTACTAGTGTACCAATGTAGATTGTTACATAAAGGCACTTAAACATTGTTTCGATAATAAAGTATATGTTCTAGATTGCTTGTCGCTATTTTTGTAGTGTTTTACTTACTATTAAGTAGGTAAATTGAGATGAGGATCGTACCTACTCAGCGGAGTGCATTAGGAGATACCTATGTCAAGCAGCTGACTGCAACAGTTTGATAATGCTGAAGTCCTGATGGGGTTTTGAGTGTAGGTAAATAAAACAATACAGTTAATAGTTTTTTTTTAAGTACATTTATTTTATTTATAATTAATTAATTAATTCTTAATATCACTTCATGTAGTGATACCGGCAGTGCAGGTCGGGTAATACCCTCATGGCGAGCTTAGCTTAAATACCAACGTAACTGCGTTTACTTTACGACTAAATTACATGTAGTTATTAAAATCTTTTTTTGTATATTATTAATTAATCCGAACTTCTAAAAATAGTACACTTACATGAAAATAAATGGCTTAGTTGCCTTAATATGTGGTACAAATTCTATAACAAAACAACAAAAATGGTAAGCGGTACGAAATCTGCCGTTCACCTTTTAATTATATCTCTTATTGAACGTGCCCAAACATATACGATTAGGTACTTATATTTGCGACAAATGCCTGTAATTAATTGGTCTCAACTTAATGACAAGTAATGTTAGCCTCTTATATCAATTGACCTGTCTCCTGGGACCTACGATTAAGCAATCGTAGGTCCTGAGGGACCCTTAATCACTACGAATGGCAGGTAGAATTGTGATTTATGAGGTCATTGATTGTGGAGATACTTTTCATTATTTAAGAAATCCTGTACCAAATGAACCTACTTCACTTTTTGCTTATTATTTAATAACAGGCGCTGTTTTCTTTTAGATCAACTGAGATTACTTGTGTAATCATTTCAAAATGGTTCTGTGTTGCCTTACCATAAATGTCTCGACACTACCTGATGGCGGCACCCACGCCTGGCGCCGAGATGAAACCGCACTTATTTAGGATTTCACCACTCCCCAATGACCATCGCTACTTACACAACTATTGACCAACGGTGCTGCGCCAAAGTAGTGCGTGTTGCCACTTTTTGCATGGCCTATACTTGCTCGATCAGATATGATTGAATCTGTTTCAGTTAATGACTATCTGCTAATAGTTTCCTAGTTGGTGCAATAGATCTTGTATCAGGCAGGCTACACAATTACTAAACTGTTCCGTTGTTCGTGTATTGTTTTGTGATACATTGTTATTGCGTAAATTATATTTAGAGGCAACGAATTTAACTTAAAATTATAAAAGGCATGTATTTAACGCGGCGACAAACTAATCTGATTTATGGATTTAAAATAATTAAAATGGGTACCAAAAATAATAGGTTGGCAGCTACAGTAAAGTAGCATTTTAAGTATAAAGTAGCAGCTTAATAATCAATTGTTAGCTTTGTTTTAATTTAAACTAACATCGAGTTTTTGTTTTGGTAACTGAGAGTCGCCAACGACGGAGGGGATCTGACGCGTTAGTGGTCACCGTTCTAACCTAAGCTAACCCAAATGATTTTATACTTAAAATACCACTTCACTGTAGCCGCCAACCTATTATTTTTGCTACCCATTTTATTTTTTTAGTACCAAATAGTTAGTCGCCCTTTAAGTTGTTAGTCGCTTGGAAAATAATTAGCCATTATAAAGTACTTATGCTAAATTTTTAATTATTTGTAAACAATCATATTAAAAAAAATAACTTGTATTTTTTCAGAATCGAGCCTTCAACTATCGAAAATGGAAAGCTGGCTCGGCGATGTCAAACGCGTCAGAATCCCGCGGCCGAAATTCGGGAGCAAATATCCCGTGGAACCACCGAAGGATTACCTAGAAGATTGTGGAGGGGATCTTGGCAAGCAACGCCGCCACGACAAAGACCTGACCAAGGCGACAGAAGAGCTACGTCGATCACTGCAAGAGAAACTATGAGCTCTCAACAGAGCATTTGGTCTAATTTAGCTTTAACCCTAGCCAATGGCATAATGACCCCCTACGCACCTGTTTAAGCGATTACACAAGCACTTTGACGGACATTGTTCGATACAAATGAACGTGATTTGCTAATTTACGAAGTGTTCCGGACACGTGTTACGCGTATTAATCATACGGGTTATTGTTATCATAGCTACTAGTTTTAGTGTTATTATTTTGTTAAATATTAAATTTAGTGATCGATTTTAAATGTACTTCATTATCGGTGGGACAAAATCAAATGGTAATGTTGATAAAACAAAAATTCAAATCACAGAATGAGACCACTTCATGGTATGAAATATTAAACCACAAATCGTACCCATGTCATCATATAAGGCCAGATTTAAAAGTGAATGGATATGTTTGAATGTCAAATACCCCCGGTGCCTACCCCTGGTACGAGTACCTATTATAACAGAAATAGCAGGCGTGACGTGCTTTGTTACAATATAAAATTTTCAATTTTGTGTTACAGTTACAATAATCGGAAAGACATTAGTACTCATACGTAAAAAAGGCTGTCAGTATTCATTTGCATAGATTTGTTCTTTTGTTTAACTAAAAACTACTACTTGCCATAAAGCAAAATCAAACATGGCTTATTCTCGTGTTACTGAATCACGTTTAGCTCCGAAACCCGTAAAGGTTCCCGCAGACAGACGCGACGCGACAGCGTGACGCGACAATAGTAGCACAATTACTATGAAAACTTCATGGAAAATGTCGCGTTGCCTCTCGCGCCAGCCTTAATACTGTTAGCTACGATTAGACATAGTTATTTAGACTGACATTATTTTAGAATAAGTTTATTGAATCTCGATTAGTATTAAAATAATTTTATAAATAAATATTGTGTATCGTTTATTGTAGTTTTATGTATCAGTAATGGTGTAAAGATACCTAAGTTGACTATGTATCAGGGCCGGATTTAGGGCAGGGCAACGGGGCTCTGGTCCCGGGCCTCCACAAAGAAGGGGGCCACCACAATTAGATTCACAAAAAATACATTTTTTGTGTCCATCAAAGAAAAAGGTTCATAATAACAAGGTGCTTTTTTAAATTGTGTTCCACAAATTTTTCGGGGCCTTCGGGACCTTTAAATCCGGTTCTGTGTATCTATCACACCGAAGCAATGCTGATTTATAACAATTTATTGGTCTAGTAAGAAAGGGGGAGAGTAACATTGCTCTGAAATAAATATTCTTCTTAGGCGTCCTTCCTTTCTATGGATATCTATTATAGAAATATCCTACGCTAGTAATATTTCATACAACGTTTTAGATGGACCTGTGAGATCAAGATGGCCATGTCAGAGGGTTGGCGCGGTGCCAAACTATTCAGTTACAAATGAGTTTTGGTGGGTGTCCACTGGTATCCACTGTATTCCAACCGACATACATACTCGTATAAACAAGAGCTTCTGCTTATTCCGACGAAATTGTTCGATAACTTAGCTATAAGTAGGTACCAACATTTATGTGAACGTAGATCTAAACTTTTTTGCGATAAATGAGAATGGGCACTAACGTGATCTTTAACAGTAAGTAGTACCTACTTAAAAAAAATACTGTTAAGACGCTGACAACACCTAAACTGCGGTCACTGTCAGATTGCATAGAAAAGAACGAGAAGCGCGATGACACTACGCTTGTAATTTATCGCAAAATATGTAGCAATTATCTATTACTCAAAATTGAGTTGAGTACTCGAAAATAAAAACAACCAAGTTCTGCATTCAAATAAGACGTTCTTGTTATTAATTAAATACGTTACGTATGTTGATATGTAATACAGATATTATGGATTAGAACTCAGGGCAAGAGCTTAGTTTAACGTTAGTTTGTATCGAGTTTTTTTTTTCAATACGTGTTTTGGTAACAACCAAGTTCTTGGAAATACGTTCAAAATTAACATGTATTTTTTTCCGCTGCCACAAACTATACAGGTTTGGCAATTTTTTTTTTCTTAAGAGAAGCCTACTTTGGTCAATTGGGTCTAGTCAGCGCCTTAAATGTTAACAGCACGAATGGTATGAAATGTCAGAACGTTTACTGTTGTAAATACCATCGCAAGTTTTTTCTGTGTTATTGTTACCCAGCGTATAATCAGCTTTAGTTCATGAACATAAAGCATATATTGTATTTAACCTATATTAAAGATCTGTAATTTCACGAAACAAAATGATTTTCCTCCGAAGTAATAAGAAATATATCGTAGGATATTATTGTCCGAAGTTTCTAAAGTTCGTGATTGGATAACACAAAATGCTTCCATGTATCAACGCAACCAGTCCCAATTTTCGGAATCGCAATTTGTTTTTGTCTGTTTTAACGTTTTATACTTGGAAATCAAGTCAGGAGCTAGCTGCATTTTCCTCAAAACTAGCTAGGTTCGAATCACATGAAAATCACATGTTTCCTAAAGTATATCCCAGTTCGTGTATCCCAATATTGGTAAGAAACAAAATGTTAGGGATTACCAGAAGTTTAGCACACAATTTTACTAACTTATAATTCTGTGTGACGAAGTAAAAATCAATGAATTACTTACGGAATCATCGTAGTGTTGCGTGTGTAGCGCGGTGGTGCTGCCCTCTCGGGAGTTGCACGGGGACGAGTGTCGCCGCGAGCGCCGCCCCTCCTCCTCGTACTCCTGCACATGTACATGCGTTATATCCTTACATGTGGAACAATATGTAAGCGTACACTACACGTCATAGACCAACCAATGTGAAACGCAGTAAGACTACAAGTACAAAACACTAGACAGCACCGTGTCACAAATTATAACATGCATCACACTTTACACGCAAGAAAGTAATACAAGCAAACTACGTAACTATGTAGCACACGATTAAGTTCCGTCTAGACTACAACCTACATTTAAAATTGTTTATTAGTTAAAAAAATGTCTAAGACATAAGGAGTACAGTTAGAGGGATGTGAAACAGAGAAGACTCGCGGTTTAACTGCAGGGCGAGGGGTGACCAACTAGCTATCTCGACGATTCAATTGATTTTTCACGGTATTTTTGCATGTTGGCACAGTTTTGACTAGCGCCAACGCCGCGCGGAAGTGCTAGATTGTTAAGTATTGTTATCGCTCTAGTAGCACCTAAACTATGCTAAAAATAACAAAAAGTCACACAACGCAAATACATATGGTAATTTTATTGGCAGAGCTTCGTTCTATGCTTGACTTATAATTCTGCAAATAAAACTAAAGTTACAAACACTATCAGCAATATTTTTGATGGATCCTGTCCATCATAAATATTACTGATAGACTATTTTATGAAATCCTAACTATACTCGCCTATGACTTGAAATCACAGTAAATATAACAAACCGGCCAAGTGCGAGTCGGACTCGCGCACGAAGGGTTCCATACCATATCAATAAAAACGGCAAAAAAAATCATGTCCGTTGTATGGGAGCCCCGTAAATATTTATTCTATTCTGTTTTTAGTATTTGTTGTTATAGCGGCAACAGAAATACATCATCCGGGTACGGAACATTTGGGTACGGAACCCTAAAAAAATATTATAATTATCATGAGCAAAAAAACCATATTTGTTTTTCCCCATAACAATCACACAATTGCATACCAAATGTGTGACTTAGGACTGGTTTCGTTTTCAGAAACAAAAACATAGGTAACTCCTTTTATTAAAAAAAAATATATTCCCACGAAACGTACTATTGTATTGTTTACTTTTAATTTTTGTTGCGTAACAAAAGTTAAACATGATGGCTGTTTGTTAAATAATTTACTTCCGTGTAGACGCAAATTATACACGCAGATATCTTAAAATTGACTGCCTCGTTGGTCTAGTGGTCCCAAGCGCTACTACTGAACACGAGGTCCTAGGTTCGATTCCCGAGTCAGACAAAGTGTTATTGGGTTTTATCATCTGGAATTTCTCAGTAGCAGCCTGAATTCTGGATTTGTGTCCAGTTGATGGCAATAGGCTGGCCCCTATTACATGGGACGTAACATAACTGGCGAAAAGTAGGTGTACTACAGGTACATCTCTGCCCAACCCTTCGGGGAACAAGGCGTGACGTTATGTTATGTTTATATCTAAAAATGAATAACTTAATTTCGGTACCTATATTGCAAACTACGGGCTGCAGTTTCGACATAATTTGGTCGCAAAGTCCTAATGGGGTCCTTAGACAGTCAAAGTTGCTTGACAAGCACGAAAAAATCACAATCTTGTCAAACAATTTTGACCGTCTGGGGAAAATTAAGACTTAGCGACCGAATTCGGTCATAAAGCGATCGCTATCAATGTCGAGACTGCAGCCCCTGTAATGGTAACGAGATAGTTCCTATCCTAATAATACTTGCTTACATTAATAGTTATCCCTGTGCACACCGGGGTCGCGGGAAGGTACTAAAGGGTCACCGAAGCCCCTGGCAACACAGGCAACAGGAAGGAATACGGGTAGGTTTTAGTAAGTAAGAGTCTGACACACCCTCCCGCTCCGCCCAGAGCGGGAGAAGTTATTTGACGATTTCAAATCCAAAAAAAAATCCTAAATATTGAACTGTATAGTTGCACAGTTTACATTGTTATGTGAGTATTATGTACCTACTATAAAGCTGCCATTTACTGGATACGGCTTTCATTGACTTGAACGTGCTCTGGCGGCTGGGAGTATGTCGTGCTCACTCTAATGCCTCGCTGATGGTGCTGAATGGTGCTAATCCATGCGTCATATTCGGGAATGGGCGCCGTCAGTAGAGATTGGTCATCTCTTAGCTGCCACGGCTTATTTCAATTTTTGAATTGTTTTTTTTTTTGTTAACCTTTTTATTACGGACGCTTTTTCGTTTTGCATCGTTCCCACGTGTATAATTTCAAAAGTAATGATGTAAACAATATTTTGTAACCATAATATGTTGATTTAAAAGAGTTTCCGTGGAGTTTCTTGCCCGTTCTTCTCCATAGGTACCTACTACGCTTTGGAATGGGCAACTAGCTTCATCTTTCTGACTGACCGACCCCTTGACAATTCAAAAGTGCCTCTAATGGTTTATTTGAAATACTGAGTTTCATCATTTAAAACTGTAAGGAAAACCTAAAGCAGGTGTGAGCTTACAATCGGACACTTGCGTGTTTAGTATCAAATCGAATTCGTTCGCTATTATCGCTAAGCCGGAGCCATTGAACGCAATAGTTTTATGTGTAACTACAATAAATAGTCACGCAACGTATAAAGTCTAAAGAATCCTATAATATGAAATAAAGTCGACCCAAATCCTAGATCAATTTCAGAAGTAAACAACCTTATAGTGTTTTCGTTCTTACATAAAAGTACTTATGTATAGTATATGCTTTATGTATTTATTGTATATGTAACTGGTACACCACTGACTACCTGCAGTATTGTCTCTCCTCCCCCTTTAATCCATCCAAAGGTTGTCTGTAAAAGATCGCTTTTAGCGATAAGACCGCCCATTGTGTCACCCCTTGTAAAATTTCAACGTTTGTATCTGTAATTTTTATGGTGTACATAATAAAGAGTATTCTATCTATCTATCTATCTATCTTAGTCTGATTGGTTCTGTATGAATTGGTTATGTCTGCATTTTGGTACCTTATTTTACATACATACCTAAAACAGTAATAGCTAATTCTCCTAATTAAGCAGGACTTTAAATACCCCACCTTCATATCGCCTGATTAAAACACATGAAAACGCACAGTCATGATATCTATCTATTCATAAATCAAACTACGTAGTGTGTACGTAACCTATCAGTGGCATATTCCCGCGTAAATCCTAAGTGTCAACAAAGGAAAATAGGTCATTCCGGTTCTCGTAGCAGACGTCACTGACTCAACCGGTACTTTTAAAAGATGACTTTACTGTAGCACCTCACTGCTACAGATCGTAGACAATGTCAGGGTTTTGTTCGACCGTTTACAAAAAGAGATCATTGAGATTACGAGTCTACGAAACGCTACGCGTGCTACGTGCTACGAAAATTATATTTCCATTATGAAATTTCATTATTATGCTAATTTCATTAGCATTTCGGTTATCTCTCTACATTTGCGTAATTTAATTAAAAAGCCATAGATAACGCTGTCATAGATAACATGACAACGGTTGAATGTACTGCAACAATGACTCCCCAAAGAGAAGACATCAACGACCTGGTTAGCATATTGCTAATTTAATTAACTTTATTGATCGGTTGTATGTTGTCGGGCTTATTACTTTTCATTAGAAATACAAAGGAGATATGAAATTAACGTACCAGGGTTGCTGTAAGCTTTAACCTACTTATCAAAAATGTAATAACACATTGACGTTTTTAGTCTCTTTATTCACCGTAGTATTGGTTAGAGAGAGGAGAGGGAACAACAACCCTG
Organism: Atethmia centrago; assembly: GCA_905333075.3. Classification (NCBI taxonomy): domain Eukaryota; kingdom Metazoa; phylum Arthropoda; class Insecta; order Lepidoptera; family Noctuidae; genus Atethmia; species Atethmia centrago. The sequence goes on from HG995375.1 coordinate 10,052,078, forward strand.
TTAATTATGCAGGACAATCCGTGGTTTACGTAGAAATTGCTCACACCTTTCTAACTAAGAGCTATACGGGAAAATAGGCATATGTTTATATTATTAATTTTAAGCGCACAAGGGAACCTCTTTGAGCGGCGAAGTGTTAAACATAAACAATGTTTAAAGAAATAAAACTGATTTTAAAGCTTTACATTGAATGTTAATCTAAAATGTACGTTCAGTTACTATTGCAGATTAAAAAAAATCAGGCGCTTAACAATCACTTATTTTATTAAATCACAAAAGTAAAACTGTGTACACGCAAAGACTAATTAAATATTAATGATTGATTTAACGGGCTCTCTAATTAGATATTAACGTTCATTACATTCCTGCTAACTTATGCATTGCATGTAGATACACGAAATTTCCATTAAAGAACGGGTACCTACAGTCTACACAATGAATCACACATAAATGAACAAACATATTATGAAGTTGCTTTTTATATGAAGCTTGAAAAGGTATTCAAATATTCTTTAAATATTTCAAACGTTAAACATTACGTTTTGAACTGCTTAAATAACAAAATCATGAAACTACGAAACTGTAAACTAGCCCTGAAACTTCTTACCGAAAATAGAAAGCAATCATATTACATGTCTAGTGTTATATCACGGAGAGAATGTTACCGAACTGTATGTGAAAGAAAGTAGAGAGTACCTTAGCCATGGCGCGCACATCCATAGGTAAGTAGTCGCGGAACGCGACGCGGCGTCGCCGCCGCGACGTCATGCCGAGCGGCCGGCGCGCCGCGCACTGATAAAGTCAGCCGCCTGAAACCACCCTTGCCGCCATTACCGCCCTTACCGCCCTTACCGCTCTTACCGCCCTTGGGAAGCACCCGTCCTACAGTTTGCTTAAGAGGCTTAACTTTAAATTTTACGGCACACCCGCCGCAGTAAGTGCGCGCCGGAAATATTTTTAATTTTCTACCCTCTCAGTAAAATACTGTGCAGTCAATAACTGTCGCTGCAAAGTCGCGAAATGTATTTAATTTAAGTGCTTCATTAACAATTGCTCGTATTCAAAACGTTTTATATGGAACAAAAAGGATTGGGCCATAGGTTGTAGATTCCCACTACATTAGTTATGTAGTTGTTACTGACTAAAAGTACACAAAACGCTAACCATACACAACTTTACCTAACGGTTAAACATAAAATAAACATTTTGTTGTGAACAAGAAGCCTGGTCCATTTATCTTTTTCTATTTTGGACATAAAGGTAAATACAATCAAACCTGCGCCTGAAGGTTGACAGACAAGATAAGCTTACATAACAGGCTTCTATTGAACTGATTTCGTTTAGGAAGTACAACTACTCTCAGGGCCGGGCAAAATACATGATTTGTTTTAATTAAAATACAAAATACTTTCTCGCATGTATTTAAAATACGAAATACAAAATATTTTCAAGTTATGTATTTGAAATGTAAAATACAAAATACAGTATTTTAACTCTTTTTATTTAAAATACAAATTACAAAATACATTCAGAGCCTTTATAAATAAATTGTCGTTAATGCCCTAATTTAAGAACGACTTTAACTTGCACGCTTGATGAAAGTATCATATTGCTTATGTAATTTTGGAATATGGTACAAGTACTAGGTACAGAGCCCTATAACAGAAAACTTTACAAGCGTACAATTTGACAAAATTGATAACTTTCTATAGAAATTAGTACAATTTTTCCAAATAGTAGACTGGCCCAGGTGTTAGGTAATGTCAGTTTCTTTTTAATTTTCATTAATAACATCGCTAAATGTATTTATGTTAAAATGTATGTGAGCCTCATAAGTATTTGAAATACAAATACCAAATACGTATTTGTATTTCAAATACCTATTTCAATTACAAGTGATTCAAATACTGACTACTCTATGTATAGCTACTTATATTAGCTAATGAATTACACTGGGGGAGGATAAAGCACATTGCCGACAAAGAGGCCTTCCTTGCCCGCTCTTATTGAGCTTCATTTATAAAAGATGTCCTATATTTATTCATGAATGCTTTCTTGATTAATGCGATAACTTATAATTAGATTTCTCAAGCGTTCCGAGGTAAACCGTTGATTCAGCTACACTCGCATGTCTCATTTATTTCTTTCTAGTCGCCATTTTTTAATGTCTTTTAAAGTCAAGTTTTAACAAAGAGAACTGATTAGAGGCAAGTTCGTTATCCTACGTATAAGCTCACCTTATCTTTATGACGTATCAAAATGGCGCTGGCCGGGACTTACTCTGACGTCACAATATTAGATGGTTTAGCGTTTAGCCTTTAGAACTCATTAATTTTAACAAAAGAAGGCGCGGTGAAAATTACACCTTTAATTAAGTCGATACTATAGCCCCACCGAAGGTTAATTAAGGTTATGGAAACAGCAATTCTTTTAAGAAGAATTTTTCAACGAAACAGTTAGTTTGGTCTAGGCATTATACTTAATGACTCTTAATTAACAAACAGTTTTAGTATACATAAAATTACTCTGTTTTATTTTTTTCCAGTAGATACATACCTTCTTAACTACAACGAAATCTGTTCAAATTAAGAAAATGACAAAATAACACTATTTCGAAATCGTAGGACATGTTAAAAGAAACTTCTCATATTCTAAACCGTAAAAGATCTTGGCCCGTATAAACCACTCTGAACATAACCGTATGGCGTATATTTATATAATGCAATACGTCATCTGAATTTCATACATACAATCAGCATCCCAAGAGATATGAAAATGACACTGAAAAGAGAATTCTCAAATGGGAGGGATTTACTAAAACGTGAATATATGAAACACGTCGTACATTCAGCAAAAGAGATAAGTATGTATAATAGGCAGGTAACTGCAACTTCCTTTTAAGTAAACCCATTTTGCGAGTGTTGAGTAGTAAAATGTTTGACATTGTACCGTCTGAGTGTGTTTATGCATAAAAAGTTACAACTTTTTGTGCATAAACACACTCTGACGTAATATTATAAAAGGTATGCATATAACCTGCCTAGTGACAATAAGAAACGATGTTTTTAATGTGTAACATCAAAATAATCTAAAAAAAATAAAATAAAAACATAAAAAACACCTCTCTGTGGGAGTGATTCCTTAAAAGGGACGGAAGTGACAACTTTTTTTTTTTTTTCGGTGGGAAATCATCAAATAACTTCTCTCGCTCTGGGCGGAGCGGAAGCGTGTCTGACTCTTACTGACTAAAACCCACCCGTATTCCTTTCGTTGCCTGTGTTGCCAAGGGCCTCGGTAACCCTTTAGTACCTTCCCGCGACCCCGGCAGGAGGAAGTGATAGCTTGAGCATGGAATATCGTCAGTGATATTCTGAAACCGCGGAACTATCAGTGTTTAAAACCGCGTAAGGTTGGTGCAGTGAATTTTACAGGAATGAGGAAAAACGTAATATTTACTAAACCACTTGACTTTCTATTGCTTAAACTTTTATATTTATAAATTCTTCTGAATATTGTAGGCTTTAGTTATGTAAATTATACAGGGTGACATTGAAAACATGAGACAAATCGAAATGGGAGATTGTACTCATCATTATGAACAACTTTTACTAAGTGACCAAAGCTACAATCCCAAAAAAAAAAGCTGCTACATTTATGTTCGCAATACCTCATCAAAATGTAGGAAAAGCAGATTTTTTTTTTGGGATTACAGCTTTGGTCCCTTAGTAAAAGTTGTTAATAATGATGTATACAATGTCCCATTTCAGTTTGACGCAAGTTTTCAATTTCAACCTGTATATTAATGAATTAGAAAATCCGAAATCTCGATTTTGCTACTTTTGTAAATACGCGGTTTTAAACACTGTTAGTTCCGCGGTTTCAGAATATCACCGACGATATGTAAGTACTTTATATTAGCTTGGAATTAGTGTACTCATGTAATTAGTAAGTACTTTGTAGATTGTAAGTAGAGGGGGTCGAATTTCGACCAGTGGGCGACCACTAGTAATTAATAATTATTCGAATAATATTTAAGTATTTAGCTTATTTAAATCTGACGTTAATTTCTGTCGCTGCTCAGTTGCTTAATACCAAGGTGAGATGTCAGATGTTACACGTCATACCCCCTGTAAGGCTCGCTCGTTTTTTTTTCCTGATACAACACAGTTCTTGACTACAAACGGATCTTTAGTACGTAGGTATCTTATAGGTAATAGCCTAGGCTTTTAGTCAGAGTATTAACCAGTAGTAGTTAATACATTTGATGCGAAACTGTAATGCCTAATGATTAATGACGCTTGTATGACTTCTTTTAGTAAACCACTAACCTCAACATCTTGTTATTTTGTTAAATTTTATCTCATTGGAAATCTGATTCAAGATTTCAATTAACCCGTTTATTAATTTATCTTTTGTTATTATAAGTTATGAAAATTACTTAGTTGTAGATACGTAAACACATCTAAAAACTTCAGCGCTGTGTCATATTGACAAACTTAATATCTGACAAACTGACAGACCGACTGACGGACATGAGATACATATGTACCTGTGTAACTTTTCGGTTTCTGCCATTCAGCCCGAACGTATCTACCTAAAAATAGCTTTAGCAAAAATTGGGTACGTTTTAAAATAGCGGGGTTATTTAAGGGTTAGATCTTTTTACAGACAGGTAGACGGACGGACAAAGGTGCCACTACGATATTCTTTTGGTACCTTTTTATTTATTTATTTAATTACTTGGTTAAGTAAAGTAGTAAGGTAAGTGACGCATAGCAAATTAGTTTTGATGACATCATTAGAGAAAGTACAAAGTAACTTAAAATAAAGTTCCCAAATAAAGACACAGCTACCTACGGTCAAAAAAAAGTATAAGTATATGCCTTTGTTTAAAAATTATTGTAATAATAAAAACGAACATTGCCTGTGGACTGCAAGAATTTTATACCTGTCTACCAAATTATTTTGTTGCCTGAAACCTTTATTTAACCTTTTTTAATTTTTTTTTTTATTTTATTTAACCTTTATTTTGTTGTAAGAAATCTACCTTATTTCATATAAATTCTGTCACATCAAATACCTATTAACTCTAACACGCACGTCACGTCGCGTGAGAAAAGATATTTTCATTTTTTTTATCGTTTCTTACAAAGTTAAAGGTATAATTATATTAATTACGTAATAAAATACTTTTTAATTTTATTTCGTATTCAAAAATATATTGGATCGTCCCATTACAGGTTGTAAAAGATCCTGGATACGTTAATCGTTAAACAATGTTTTTACCTAATTTTATGTTTTAAAAGCGTGATTTTGTTGACTCTTTTTTTTAACAAGTTAGTAGAATTATGACTGATGATTAAATAAAAAGCTACCAAATAAATAAAAAGTAGTAAAATGATAATACTTTGGGCTCGTCCGGGATTTGAACCCGGGACCTCTCGCACCCGAAGCGAGAATCATACCCCTAGACCAACGAGCCGATGTTTCTGAAAGCTAAAATAGTACTCTAAACAAACGCCCTATATAACTGTGTTATCAATGACGTCATAATGTTTTAAATTACATTAGTCATCTAGATTTCATACTAGATGTAACGAATTTAACTATTTTCTTTTATGAAACACGTGTAAGGTTTATTTAATGGTGATCGCCCAAACTGGTATCTTTTAAGTTACTTAAGCATCGCACACACATTGGCAAATAAATAAAAACATTTTCCAAGAGAAGAATGCTACTTGAATTTATTCTATGCTAATACAGTAAAAAGAAAACACTGTTACTGGCCGCTATTTGCCGAATAGGTATTTTCGCATAGTTAAATTGCCAATGTCCCCTTAGACCTCATTGCGAGGTGAAAATTAGATAGGTAACCGAATTTTGCCAGATTTACCCATGGAATATACAGGAAATAACGGCCATAATATTGTGAGCTGTTTTAGGTCTAATCGCTAGCCACTATCGACTCATGCAAGGTGTGAGATACATAGTTACATAGTGGTAGTGCCGAGGTGCCACTCCAGCTAAGCTACTCAATTAATTAGCAAATTCCAAAGTAATGCAACAAATATTTTTGATGTGTAACATATTTCTTCTCACTTTCCGGGAGTGATTTCGTGAAAAGGGACGGAAGTGTGTAACAGGAAGTGACAGCTTGAGCATGGAACAAGTAGGTACTTTATTTAGCATGGAATTAGTACTTTATAATAGCATGGAATTAGTGTACTCATGGAATTAAGTACTATACCATTGAGCAGCACGATTACTGACAAATGCGTGCACTGACTGGACAGGTCCACTCAATCTGTGTGGTTCTTTCCTCAAAAGGACCATTTCAGACACCAATCTACATGGCCTTCACATGATCTGACCAAGATTATGTCTGGACTTTAAAAGAGACTGTGACCTCTGAGTTTGTTTCGGCCTTTCTTCTCAGAGTAGTCAGATAGGAAACGCCGACCTCATCTAGCTTTATTTAAAAAATATGATTGACGTGTAAAAGTGTTTGTACAAACCTACTTACAGAAAATAAATCATTTATCATTTATCATTTATACCTACCAAGGTGAGATGTCAGATGTTACACATCATATGCGACTACTGTAAGGCTCGCTCGTTTTTTTTTTTTTGCTATGAGAAGAACAGATGCGATGACAGCGATGCAGCATCACCTGCTTCCGTAATTGATCAGTGTTTTACTTATTGTGACTATAGTAATAAGATTAAGCTTAAAGTAGAACTTGAGCATGAGCTGGAACAGCTGTTCGTAAATAACCGTAGAAAAAATGTATAGTAAGTGTGAATGGCCGGTGATGAGAACGCGAGTGACACCCGGGACACTGCTATAGACAAGGCGCAGAGAAGTGAATGTGGTCGACAAGATAAGTGTAGAAGGTAATTCTGGCAAAATCACCTCGTGCGGGGGCTCCAGCTCGTCGTCCGGGGCCGCCGCGTCGCCGGGCCGCCACGCGCGCCCGCTCCTGCCCCAGACAACACCTCCGTCACAATACGCCAACACAGAGCTACACCAACTAGTTCACACATAACACCATACGTAACACACAAACTCAACCATCAACCGATCAAAAATTATACAGGGACGTACTGGCGAGTCCGGAGGGCCTAATTGAAATGTTTGTGTTTTAATCGGTCAATGTTACTTTCCTACTCCTAATGGATTTTTATTTTATTTACAGCATCACAATAAATCATGTCTGTAATAAAAGTTTTAATACTAAACAGACTGCTTTTTATGTATTCATTCATAGTAGGTAGGTATTCGCGAAATTCACGTTGCTCTGAATTGTGTAACGTCAAGTGTCTTACACTTGTGCAGGTGTAACTAATAAATTATTCGAGCCTTATTTGTTATATAAGAAATGCATTGTTTGATCTTCTCATTATTATCATAATAACACCATGCAACAAAACCGTTAAATAACTTTTCTAAGTGAATAGGTATGGACTGCGACAATAATAAATCTGAATTGTTTATTTTGAAACAATTTGATAAAATTGATCTTCAATAAAAGTTTAAACGTCGCTTTCGCATCGATTTTATTGGCAGTAAATTTAAAGCAACCCTTACTTACGGATGCAGGACAATGGCACTAAACCGCCGGTGACAGTAAATGGGAACGTTTATGCCGTCATAAAACAATCGATTCCAATACTGAATAAAAGTGGAAGTGTTTGGCGAGCAGCCAATGAGATGCTCGGTTCGCAAGAGTGAGCGCTAACAAGAGCTAGTGGAAAACTGTGGGATATTTTCGCTGTGAGATGTAAAAGAGCGGACGAAAGCGAACGCTCGACGAGGACTCAGCCTTTGCTTTCGCACTTTAATGGTACTTTAGCATTTAAGCGCCTTTATAAGAGGCCCCGCCGGCGATGAGGGATTTACGCCTCGCTCATTAGAGAGGTGCGGTGTCTCGTGCTTGCGGCTGTCTGCGCTCACACGGCCTCAGCTGAATGATAAATATTTTTTATATCCTTCCGCTTTTTATGAAAACCGCTACATTGTATTTAATCCTAGTGTAAAGAGCTCTAACTATGTTAATGTAAGTGTGGTCAGTCATATAATGAGGTCACCTGTAAGCATGGTCATGCGGTGGCAGGCCCAGGCCGGAGTCCTCGGAGGGCGAGCGATGGTCGGCTACGAGAGGTGCCTCCGCCGGTCCCTCCTATAACAATAACCCGCAACCTGACCCGAAAGCCCCAACACTTTCAACCACTTCTCACGTAACTTTACTTACGTGGAAGAGTTACTAACTTTCAGTTGATTAGGGACTTTGAACTCCTATAAAGTCCATGGAATGAGATAAACAGATTTACGAAAGACATTGAAGTCGTTGTGGTTGACATAGTGTACAGAAAAGTACGCGTAAATTCATGTGGGTCACATTCAGTTTGCCACGATGGGAGTCTTATATTTGTCAGGCCTGACCCTATGGGTGTATCATTGATGTTTCATGATGCCTACGTGTTATTAAAATAATACATTTATGAACCATTTATAAACAAGCTCAATCTACTATAGAAAGCAATCAAACTATGACATCGATGGAACATGCAGAGACAGGGGCGTACTCGGCGATCCTTAATCCTTTGAATTATTTAAAGTTAATGCTGAATCTTTTTTATTATGATAGAAAATGGGACTATTGTTTGGAACAGCTGTGTACGTCCTTGTGTACAGTCAAGTGAATAAGTAAAGCGTGTGCACTTACCGGGTCGTGCAACTCATGCATCGTCGAGGAGGGTAGCATGTGTCGCTCGGGACCCCGCTACCAACAAATCGTAAGCATCAACTAAGTTTTGTGCAAATGATTTCGCACTGAAGTGTACAAACTTTCGTGTGTTCTATGTATGAAGATTTATGCATTCATCCATGTTATGTACTTGCGCAATTTTCGCAAAGCAGCTGTGTAATTTTCAGTACCTACTTTAGTGATGTGGAGGTACTATCTTGTACCATATGTATGTAGGTACTACATAAATCCTAAACAACTGAATTAATCATAACATGTTTCTTTTGCATAGTATTAGGCATTACATGGGACTTAAACATAACTGGCGAAATGTGGGTGTACTACAGGTACACCTCTGCCCAACCCTTGGGAAACAAGGCGTGAAGTTAAGTTATGTTTCTTTCGTTTGTTAAGATTAATGAAAAGCATTGTTTATTAAACTAACCTAGTTATCTTACAGAGTCAGAGAAACATTGTTCAAATTAAGTTAGTCCAAGCCATCTTGTAAAGAGGGCGGAATCCTAATTAGGTAGGTACTGCAGGTGGAGCACAGATTACAACATTGTAAGACGAAAAGCTGCCTAATAAACTCAGAGAAAATACGCCTTTTACCTCTATTTTTCGCTGAAGAAGAGATTAATTGTGAAAACGTTGCGAATTACTTTGTATTTACATGATCATTTTACTCTACAATTTGCAAAGCTTCTTTTGTTATTGTGTGTGGTAGGTAGGTACTGTGAGCAGATGTGTTTTTAGTTTAGTGATACAAGAGTCATACCTAACTTATCAACTAACTACTATTGGTAAATGTTTTCTCTGTAGATCAAAAGCGCTGGGACCTTTTAGCTAATCCTCACGATGAGGATGCTTGACGAGCATTTAAGCGTCCATCGGAAGTAGGAAGTCTTCGTAGTATGGATGAAGCACTAAATTGGGCTTTTATTATTATTTAATTTTTATAAAAAATTGATTGTGTGATTTTAAATGTTTTAAAACGTTATTTACCTTAATGTGATGGTCGCCGAGCTCCTCTCCTCTCCTGTACACCAGCTCGTCAAACCTCGCCCTGTCCTCCGGTACCATGAACTCTCGTATCTCCGTCAGAAGCGTGTACTGCAAACGAAACACTCATTTATTATTTCTATAAAGAAATAACAGTGCAAAACTAGCACTTGGACCGAAATTGTCGAGGTTACGAGGGGAATGTAGGTTAAACAGGTAGATAGGGAAACAAAGGATACGCTCTTATGTGGAAGATATGCTGCTATACGGAATAATTTAACAGCATCATGCATACATTTTAAGTAGATCCGTGAAGCCGAAATTCAGTTAAATGAAAATATCTAGATTGAATAATGAAAAAATAACATAGGTTTAAGAAAATACTCATTATGCACATATCGTTAATTGAACGTAAACAGGTCTCGTGTACAGTGGCTGCTCCAAAAGATAAATTGCTGTTTGGTAATGTGACGAGCGTGTCTGCACAAGACATAAGTTATACCGCGTATGATTGATGATAATTTATAACGCATTGATAGGTATAGAGTCTACACGCGCACTTTATGACATCCCGCTAATTACTTAAATCCTAAAAATTAAATATAAAAAAACGGCTGGCGAAATGTAAAATGCGATAGAAAGTCTTGGTGAACAAAATTCGGGATGTATTGAATAATGCAACACAAAATGGCGAATTAAAGACGTCTCTACGTGCTTGCTCGGAATCGAATACCAAAACAATGAGTGTATATTATGATCTATAATCATGTATAACAAAGAACACATCTCACACATCTCACAAGATCACATCATGATCTCTTAAACATTTCTGAAAATAGTCTAGACATTTTGCAGTCGGAATATACTAAAACAAAAGCTTATGTATTTAAGTTAGATGTTAAGAATGTGTATTTCATGAAGATATTCAAATAAATGTAACATCATATTTACTCAGTAGACATTCTTATTCGCGCGGATTTCCGGCCACCGTAGGCGCGGGCTTGCGGACGGTGAGCAATGGGTAGCTCGTAGTCAGCACAAGTTTAGGGGTCCGCTAGGACCGATGCCTGCCGGGGTCGTGGGAAAATCCGGAAGAGATACCGAGGCCCGTGGCAACACAGGCAACGGAAGGGATGCCGAGGCCCGTGGCAACACAGGCAACGGAAGGGATACCGAGGCCCGTGGCAACACAGGCAACGGAAGGGATACCGAGGCCCGTGGCAACACAGGCAACGGAAGGGATACCGAGGCCCCTAGCAACACAGGCAACGGAAGGGATACCGAGGCCCCTGGCAACTCAGGCAACGGAAGGAGCACGGGTGAGTTTTAGTCAGTAAGAGTCTGACACACCCTCGCCGCTCCGCCCAGAGCGGAAGAAGTTATTTGATAATTTCTCACCCAAAAAAAAAATTCTTATTCAACTAAGTAAGTGGCCTATTTTCGAACCCTATGGCCCTATCTGCCATCGGGAGATTGCAATCGAAATAAATTGGATTTCTATTTATCAATAAAAACTACTTCCACGTAGAGCTGAAGTTAGCGAGGAACCTGAACTATCGCGATGAAATTGAATAAGTTTGCATGAAAAGTAAAACGCTCTTGCTGCAGTAAAAGAAACAACTTAACTAACTTAACGAAACGGATCAATGCGTACAGAACCATGAAATAAGATAGATAATATTATAATTCTGCACAACGGTCTCATTGAGGGTTTCATTTAGAATCAGTTAATGGCACTAGACAGTACTTACTCTGCTGAAGCGCTGAAGCTTAGCAATGTTTGCACTTAAATTAGCCAGTTGTAATACTTGTAATATGAAACATTATCTCGAGTATGCAGCCTATAGTTCTCCGTATAGCTAACACGAGAAAAGCCGAGCTACACACACAAACACTTCCATTAGTAGGTAAGTATTAGTGTAGAATGTCCCAAAATAGGGATCAAAGGGGCCAAGATAATAGGGTCGATAGAGCACAATCTGAAATTCGGCAAGAGTAGAAAGAAACCTTTGAAAGTATCCGAAATCGGTTAACATACATTACACTTGTATGAGGTTCTTTAGAATGGTATTATATGGGGTGTATATTTTTTGTGTTATTTATATTCGTATAACCACGCCTTTGGAATAGTAACAAGCCTTTTCAAATTGATGATCGAACCGTCAAACTGCGATCATAAGTATATTCATATACTACTACTTCGTAGCACTCTAAATCCAGTTGTAATAGGGAACGTTGCCTATTATCTAATGAACTGTATCAGCTGTCATGTGGTATATTTGTGTGAAGTGACCTAAATATCGCGGATGGCGGAGTCACCGCAGCGACTGCACTAGAGGGATTGGGACCGATTCTTGCAATGGCACAAGATTGTATCCATATACAACCTTGTGCCATTGCAACCACATGACGCTCCATGACCACATGACAGCCCAGAACTGAGCTACAATTACAATCGTAGCTCAGTTCTGGGCTGACATAATCTAGATTGATCTCGACACGCTCAGAAGAAGAATTCTAGAGATATAGACTGTGAACCTATAATTTACTTAAGCCGCAATATAAGTCTTTAATAGGTACTAAAGTCTACCGTCGAATGAACCTACTTTATCTTCATCTTTTTGGATACAGGCTAAGACGTGGTCCAAATAATTACGACGTACCTTCTGCGGCGTATCGAGCAGGTCCCTGACGACGGTCAGGAAGGAGTCGGGCGTGAGTCTCCGCGCAGCGTACTCCTCCATGTAGTAGGCGATGGCCGGCAGCTCGCACTGCGGCAGCAGCGAGCGCGCTTTCTGCTCCACCGCCGTCGACGCCGCGCCGCGACGTTTGCCCCAGCCGCTTATTCTAAGCAAAGATTATTTATCATCATTCAGCCGAAACATGTACACTGCTGGACATTGACCACCCCCCGAACTAAGTATAGCCACAACGACCGGTCCTGTGGGCAGTAACTCATGGTAATTCATGGGACGTCGCCGACGTTCCATGAATTATTAGGTTACTGGTCCACCGTAAGGGGGGCCTACACGCTTCGCCTTCCGGATTATTTATCATGACACCAGAATTAAATGGAAAAAGATTCCCTTTATTACATAGCCTACGTAGTTAAACTGGAACCTGGCGGAAGAGCAAAGATGCACTGAAACTAACTACTACTGCTATGGCTACATTGTCGCGATAATGCGAATTAGACTTCGCACGCTCTCTGTTGTACAGCAAAAGTCAAGCGGTATGCGAGAGAGAGCGCGCGAATTGTAGTTCGCGTTATCGCGACAATGTAGCCGTAGCATAAGAAAACTGCAAATAAACTAACCGCGTGTTAATTCCTCAATGTCTGGATTTCTTATATAATATCAGAACCGGTACGGTACTACACTAAATAAAGATAATCCCTATTTAACGACCTGCATATTCAGATGATAATGAGACTGCCTCACTCGCGGTTTCCCATTATGAATAAGAACCCTGAATAGAGTCTAGGTCGTCGTATGAAAACGAGCGAGAGAATCCGGTTGAATAAAGTTACACAAAGTCGTATTCGTGTGTACTTCCCGTGTATTACACTCTGGTAATATACGTATTAATATATATGATAATTCACACAGACCTATAACTGACCCTTGACTTGTAAAGGGCTCTTAACTAAAGTACGGCGGGGTAATTACGTAACACACTATCAGTAGCAATGGCTTTCATTTTGACAGTTCAACAACATTTATTGCGTTATTAACGTTGTACAGCAGACAATTTTTTTCAACACATGATTCAATGGATTAGCAATATACGTCCAAACCATTCAGATTCAGATTGTGGTCGAAAGTGTGTTACGCAATCAGGGTGCCGGAGCCAATATTTAGTTTGTTATTTATAATAAGTTCAACTGACAAACAAACATATCCGAGGTTCATCAATCATCAGGTTACCCGAAATGCCTGTCTCTAACAAACTGACTGTTGAAGCCAAAAAGAAAATCGAATGAATCATTCGATTAATCTATGAGCCTTGGGCTGACAGGTGTTCCCTGTACGTGGTCGTGCCAAAAACAATTTAATAACGGTTTTCGAGAAAGCAGTCAGATTCAATATAATAGATTAGTTTTTTTCCCTATTCACGAGTTACAAGTCATGTAATTTCATTTAATGTCGTAGAGAAACTAAATGTACTGTGTGTAAACTACATGTACCTACATTGTTCCAGAAACGAAGTTAAATGAAAATTATTTCACTCGAACGGAATGCTTTGTTTTTCTACTCGAATAAGAAACATTTTAAATAAAATTCGTGAAAACTATGCATATAAAGCTATCCAGAAAAGGTTTACGCACATTACGTAGTCCAGTGCTGATTACCTAAGGGTTTATCGTGGCATGGCATAAGTTGGGTCAACGATTTCTTTCGGTTATAGAGCGGCCATCTGCCGCTCCTACGCTGAGACAGCGTTTGCTAATTTGCGGTCAAACTTAATGTGTTTCCGATACACCTTACAAAATACGAGGTCATTCGTGATATTTGACCTACTTGCTCCTAAACATAACATGATTACAATATGAATACTATATTGTTACCTGGGTGTCGCGTCCCGTTCTCCGTACGCGGTACACGCGTGAGGAACCTTCCCGACGTCCTTCACAACCAAAGACATTCGTTTATGGTACTTGAGCTGTGCGACCGCTTCGTCGTGCGTCACGTCGATGAACGACTGATTGTTCACCTCCATGATCTGGTCTCCAACCTAACCGAACAATGACAAGAGTTAGTGATGCTGACTTAATAGCTCATCTTTTTTCACAAAAGTATTAACAAGTTATAAATTATTGTTTCAACCAAAATTCCTTCCTTTCATATTATATTTAAATCGATACCTTTCTTAATACTAATAAGTTGGAGGTGGTAGGTGAGATCGAGCAATAATTTTCAAGTGCGGTTTGTTTAATGAACATTCTTGGAAAATTGTTAGTGGTAGAAGTTTCAAATGTAAGTTACGAGGTTCGGAGGTAGCTAGGTAGCGTGCAGAAAACGTGGGAGGGGCGAGAATCAAGCTCAAACGCTATAAATTTGCCAACACACCTTGCACCGTTACCTGCGACACGAAAATTTAATAATATTTGTTGTTTAATATTAATTTAATAAAGCTTAATAAAATTTAATAATAATTCGGTAAACAGAAACATTGTTGTTATGTAAAGTCAACCTACTCTTAGAATAATTGCTGAATACACAGATTCCAGAAGTAGGACTTCATTTAATAGCAGCTATTCAAAATGTCATTTCCATAGCGCTGCAAGTTTAATGGGAAACAAACCAGTAATTAAGCCGACTATGAAGCGCCCTCGGCACAAACTTCGATGCAATTCCGTCTTGGAGGCCTCTTGCCTGCCGCCAGCACAAGTTTCCCAGAGTAGGGTGTCGCGTTAATTTATAACGAATTGCAGCAAACTAAGCGCACTAAATTGAGATTTATATTCACAGTAAACTTACTCCGCATTCCTTTCACATCGCGTGGAAATCATTTTAGATGGATTTTATTGTAACTAAGTTTTCATTTATTTAAATCTGTAAGTAGAAAGTATATTCCCCATTTTTTGGTATAAACATTCAATCAACCTATGTATCTAACATATCAATGGCCTGGCACACCCAATTGATATAAAAAAAAAACATTAAATAAATCCAAATTGCCTCATAAAGTTTTAACGTGATAATTAAAAAATATACGTGACATACAATATAAGAGCGGCCAGATAACGTACTAACGTGTTCGTGTTATCTATCCCTTAAGTTGCACCTATTAGAATTTCACAAAAAGCCATCACTTTATTAGAATTTCCAACATTGTCTTCCATCCTCAGCGTGATTAGTTGCCCAAACGGGTGAACTTATCAAGTAAGTTGAACATGAAATCATAATTACCATAAGTCCTGCTCTATCTGCAACGGAATCCTTGTCGACCCCCGTGATATAGATGCCGAGGTTGTACTCCAGCCCTCCTCTTATCATTAGTCCTAATGACTGTCCCGGCTCTATACAAAGGTCAACCTGCACACAAATTCGTAAGATTACCTATTTATTACGGCACATTAAGTGCTTCGTAACATAAAATGAAAATGCGTTGTACACATACGAAAATTCATGGCATTCCGGATAGAACATTACGGAAATTGCTATTAGGGAAAGCTTGGCACGTTACGTGATTATAATACATAAAGACCCATAAACACGTAATCTGTGCTCTCAACGGCTTGAGAATGGCTTCATTCACCAAAATGTACTTTATTATGATCGGGCTCATCGCGCGGTGATGGCACAGAGATCGATGCGCGCTGCGGCCCGACGTCATTACAACCGCTTACGACATAATTCTGTGGTTAGTTGACTGCGATTAGCATACCACAAAGCGCTCCGACCTCTAACCCCAATATGCAATGACATCAAATATTTACGAGTAACGGAATTGACCATAAAACTTTATGACGTCATAAATTAATTAACGTGTTTATAAGTACCTACTCACCAATGACGACAGATTGGTGAGTAGGTACTTTCAGCATATGACGTTTGCGTAGGCCGTAGCTCGGCATGCGACATAAGACGGATAGGGTGTTATAATAAATGACATACTATCCTGGGTATTGGCAGTCGTTCAACAAAAGTAGCTGCTGTTTTGTTAACTCACCCTCCGTACGGAGCGGTCTTTGCTGTTGGATCGCGAGGACCGCTGCGGCGGCGGCGACGCGGGCCGGCCGTAGCGGTCCATCCACGAGCACGACGCGCGGCCCACCAGCGCGCCCGCCGTCCGCACCGTCATCGTCAGCTGACGACATGACTTCAACATCTAACAAAATAGGTAGCTTTGGTTACAAATTTCAATGATTCGATTTGTTGACCATTTTCTATTTTGTTAAGTACCTGGTACTTGTTGACAGGCCTACAATGTCCTTCCATACCTATGAGCACTGTAATTGGAAATATTGTAAAAGCAAATCGTTTAAAAAATTAACCGCTCCGGGTCTTCTGACGTTTCATAAGTGCCCATATAGGTTTATGTGGAAAAAAATATATAAGACCCAGGACTACGAAGTAGGTAATACGAAACCTAAGGTTTAATCTACTTAAACTAAATTCAGTTTTTAATAACCGTTTACTGTTATCAATTATCTGAAGACGCAATTCATGTATTGGGCACTAGTAACCAAAAAAAAAATACGAGTATAAAACATATTGAGTTTTCCTTCATGCTCATGGGTATTCAAGAAGAGAATTTTATTTTCTGCTGCATAAAAGTTTGTTTCACATACACGTATTTATGCTACCCAATACTCGTAAAACTAACTAAATGTGACGTAAATCGTAATAGCACACACATTAGAAACATATTCGTGTCCTGGTTCTGAAATTGGGCCAGGAAGTCATTTAAACCAAATTAATTTACCTGCGCTGACATTGCCAGGAATATTAAAAGCTCTCTATTACAAACTCACTGGATTATAGTGTAGAATCACATTCACCAAGGTGCGATATGAAATTAGCGATTTAACCACAAGCCAGGAAGTAGGAATCTACATAACATAATGTATAGTTGGGTAGTCCCTTTTCGTATCTCTTGTGCTTGCTTATGAAGGCGTGGGTTTGGAGTTTTGGACGCTCGGCCGAGCAAAAATGGCGGAACTATATCAAGGGCACCATAAAGGAAGACAAAGGGGCAAGCGAAGCGGAATATCGTGGGAAATAGGCTGCATTCTCGGAATCGGCGACGGCGCCTGTCTGTATACAGGATGGATTTTTGAGATGGGGCAGTAAGGGCAGGTTTTAACCGTTGTAGCTAGAAGAAAATGGTCTTAAGAGACTGTCCTTAACTTTTTGAGACATTATGATCTGCATTCACAGATTTTGAAAAAAAAATACAGTCCGCAAGAAAATGGGTAGTTTTCACAAAAACTTTTTTTGATGACATTCGATCCCGTTTCTTATAAGAATCAAAAAACTCTATCGGACCAACTGAGGTTTTGAGTACTAGAAAAGTCAGAAATCGCAAAAAACTTTTCTCACACATTTCGTAGGAAATGAGATTGTATATGAACGTAGAAACGAGTGTGCTCTACATTTCCCTCTTATAGTCGCGACAACCAATGGTAAGTGCTAATCCATGAGTAAGTAGCAAACGAAGTCATGGATAGATAGACCATGCCCAGATCTTTTTACGACAAAAGTTATCCTTAGCTACTAAAATAACTTGGCTCCATTCCTACGTACATTTTAAGTTACAAAGTAGGTAAATATCTAGTTTGAGAGGAATTTACTTTATAAAAGGAAAGAAAACTGCTATCTGCGCGACTACTTTTATTCGTATGTGATAAAATCACGTCAGCTGATGGGCAGGGGGACGGTCGGGAGATCGGGACAACCCGGCGACACACGGCCAGCCGGCGCGGCGCGGCGCCGGCTACTGCCCACCCTATCTGACATATATATATATAATATGTACATTTGTATCACTGTCACATGCTTTTACGTAATATAACCATTTAACAAATTAGATATCTGAGTGAGAGCTATATTTTTTCATATTACGCTTTTCTACTTGATTAAAAGCTCTTTCGTGCAAAACTTCTATTACAAGTTTAAAATGTATGCTGCTATATTACACGAACGGAACAGTTCTAAAGATAAAAGTTAATAATATAACACGATGTCTTTGTAGCGGAACAACTAGTCGTGTTTTACAAAAAGGTCTCAGTAAATGTCAGGAAGCGACATCGTAAATCAAGCGATATCGTCAAGTGCGGAAGGAAAAGTCCAACAATGTCTGCAAAAATAGTACCGCTTACCTGACCCACCCACTCTCTATATTACCTAACCGCTATAACAAAAATATTTGCAACATACCTCGTTTATTTTTATATCTACTAAAGGCTTTACATAATTACTTTGTATATTGTCTGAATTGCTGTGAAAGTGTATATTGAAAAAGAACACAGATACAGAAACTTTCGTACAAGGCTATCGATACAAATACATAGTTACATAAATGATAAGTATAGAAGATTGATACTTATTAAATAAGCGCATAAAAACTTGAGAACAACTGAAATATAACTGCCATAGCCAATATAATTCCAAGTGTAATACTTGTAGTAGGTACCTTAAGAGAAAACAAAAGGAAAACAAACTTTGCCGAAAAGAAACCAAAACTTGATGTAGACTTAGGAACTTCCACCTTGCGGCTCTTAGAAATGTATACAAGTTACCTTTATTTCACAAAGTCAATATTGTATACTTATCGAAGTTCTTTCTATACGCAGGCAATCCTAACTAATATCATAAATGCGAAAGTGAGTTTGTTTGTTTGTTACGCTTTCACGCTAAAACGGCTGAACGGATTTGGACGAAGTTTGTCAGATAGGTAGCCTGAGACCTGAAGAAGGACATATGCTACTTTTCATCCTAGATCGCAGACGAAGTCACGGACAACAGCTAGTTTGAATATAAATTTGGATGTAATTCTGGGAATTGCTTCAAACACTGCTTCTGATACATTACAAGCATATTTCATCCATATTCATCCGCTTGGAAAATAATCGTCCAATCAAGTATTCTCAAAGTTTGAAAGAATTATGAAAAAAAAACATTGTGTGGTTTTATGAAACCACGATGCAAGTGAAACTTTTTTTCGTCGGATATTATCGCACTATTCTTGGTTTTTCCCTCGTTCACCGGTTTATTTGATTCACTAGCTGTATCGTTGTCCATCACGATCAAGTGAACAAGAACATTTACATCACATCAATACACTGATCAAAACACAAATTCCGCGGAGCACTTGCACGAATGAGTGAGAATATAAATGCTACACGGTTAGCTGATGCGAGCCATGGGCGCCGCCATATTGGCCGTGGCTGCTCTGCCGAGCGCCTTTAACTTTACCCCTACTCCGCGGCCGGCTGTAATGCGACATGCGATAGATGTACGAACAAATTTGAGGCGATGTAATAAAAGTTTCACTTTAATAAAACAAACGAAAAGCGTATTTAAATTATGTCTATAGCCTGAAAATACATGACGTGTGTATTAAACAAAAAACAATCTAACACGCCTATCAAATGCACAAGGAGTGCCAGCTGTCATTAGCCTTCCAAGAAAAAGAAAATATCAAACGGAAAAGCGCCTTCCGATTCTTGTTAGCTTTAAACGCTTACAATCACGATACACTGAATGCAATATTAACGAGAAAATTGGTATTTCCTCATCTAGAAACGGTACCTTTACGCATTACGATTAGTGGTTTTGAAAATGCTAAAAAGTGTCGGAAATCTTTAGTTTTTATAAGAAAGATATGTACCTACAAAAAAAGTCATAATAACAGAAAAATCATCGATTCCTATATAATTCAGGATAGCTGAAGTCATAAAAGTGCTTTCGATATGTTGGTCAAGCAATAAAACGAAAGAAATATAGTTTTCCATACACGAAGTAGAGTTACACAGCAAAAAAATATCTGTTTTGGTATTAAGGTTGGGAAAATTTCTGGATTATTTGTTGCGTTTAGGTGCCTGCGGTCGGCATTAGCACGGAAATTGAAAACGTCTCCCTGTCGTGTCCGCCTGTCATTTCCAAACCCACAGTAATGCCGTTTGCATGTCGAATATTCAGGTTAAGGTAAAAAGTAAATAAAACCAGAATATTGTGAAATTTTTACGATCATTATAATTTAAACTCGGTGTTAGGTTTTATAATTTAAGAACTATATGTATGAAATGTCTCTAGTACCTAAATAAGCTTTTGATTTAAATAAAAGCTTTAGTTTTCAAGTTTTATTTAGCTTGTTATATTACGTAACAACACGTGCCTGTATTCCCCAAAGGGATAGGCAGAGGACTTCAACGTTCTGAACTACATACTGCATACTGAACTTCAACGTTTAAAATACCGATGCACTGTATTTATAAAGTTTAAATGTACGATTTACGCGAGTTAGAAGGGCCGCTATGACGACTTATTTAATTGAGAATGTTCATCATCGCGATGTACGGAACTTCGAAAGCTTGCTATGACGAATTACTTAGGTAGGTAATTGAGAATCTTCATCATCGCGATATACGGAACTTAAGCTTTCGAAAGCTTGCTATGATGAATGACTAAATTTCGTATGTTCACCATCGAGATAGCTTTTATGTATATGTCTTCGATGGATTATCGAATCCGCTGTTTTAAAAAACCGCTAGTTGTTTTACAAAACAGCTCCGTTATGTAAAACAGCTGAACAACGTGCAGCTGGATTGCCATTGTGCTACGTTTAACAAAACGTTTAAGTTTAGACCTAATGCAGATTGGCTTATCTGCACTCACAAAAAGCGTTTGGTGCGGCTTCTAATGCCGAATTGGTCGCATTAACTAAGCTAGGGCAACCTGACCGATTGGTTTAGGTTAGGTTAGAACTGTGACCAACTTCGAAGTTCAGTTCCGTATGACAGTCGAGGTGTAGGTAGGTACCTATAGTCCATCCATATTTCACTAGTTATGTTTAAGACCTATGTAATAGGAGGCGAGCCTATTTCCATCATCCGTGCATAAATCCAGACTCAGGGCTGCTACTGAGAAATTCCAGATGGAAAAACCCAATAATACTTTGTCCGACCCGGAAATCGAACCCAGGACCTCATGCTAGCTTGTTACCTCTATAATAAATAAAGGATCTAAAATACTAAGCAATCACTTAAACTTTAATTTTATTCCATATCATTGCAGATTTTACGATTCCATTGTGACAAGTAGCGTAATATTTATTTTATTGGGACAGTTTTAAAATTCTTGTTTGTATTTCGTGTTACTCCCAATTGGGCAATCAGCGCTTTTACGTACAAACTAGTCGGCAGTTCGGTGAGCCCGTTCAAATACATTTAACGTCATTTCCCTTCATCCCTCATATATTATTCAGCACCATTTGTGAAAGTCCAAAATCATAAATATACTGCAATATATACCTGCTACCTAATAGAAAATATAAACTAACTTAGTAACAGTTCTTATAACTTGGTTCGTTACCACACACGTACATCATCATCACCTGCGTAGCCTTTTCCCAACTATATTGGGGTCAGCTTTCAATCTGGTTAGACTGATGCAGCTGAATACCAGTATTTTACATGGAGAGACTGCCTATCTGACCTCCACAACCCAGTAACTGGGTAATACGATACCCCTTGGTAAGACTGGTTGTCCGACTTTCGGGCTTCTGACCAACTATAACGACTGTCAAAGATTCACGAATGACAGCCGGGACCAACGGCTTAACATGCTTTCCGAGGCACCAGACACGTACACAAAAATATAAATTGACTTTGATTCATACCTGTAACAGGGGCTTCAAATGGATCAGATCTTGCAATATTTTAATCATAATCATAATCATTTATTAATTTGCGAATATGGGTACAAAAAAAAAGGTCTTAAAAAACAAACAATAGTGTCCATTAGCCATATCCTACCGTAAGGCATGCAAAACACACATTATATCATATGTTTATCCTGTAAATATTCAGTGACAGAGTAATACGCTTTTTTTAGTAACAGTGTTTTGATGTGGTTTTTAAATATACATAAATCACTTATCTCCAGAAATGAGTTTGATAAATGGTTATATATGCGTGGAGCCATACATAATATACTTTTATTTAACAACGCTGTTTTATTAAAAGGTAAACATATATTGAATTTGTATCTTTTGCTATGTAACTTAACAAAGAGGTTTGTATTTTTTCTAACGAACATTATAGGTAACCTCTAATATATATAAACATGGTAACGTAAGAATATTAAATTTCAAAAATGATGGTCTGCAACTGTCTGTTACTTTTATACCAGTTATGGCTCGTATACATTTCTTCTGCGCTTTAAATACCATTCATTTTTCACTCCATATAGCAACTTTAGATAGAAATACGGTCTCTATTTCCCGATGTCACAAACTACAAAGTCGATATTAAACACGTCCGGCCCGAGTTGGTTGTGACAGTTGAATAATATACAACCTAGGATAGTACATCTCGCGGGAGACATTTCTTTCTCAGAAATTCTATAAGTAAAGCCTTACAAAATAACAAAGTATTGTCAACTCCTTAAATTGCGCTACACAAAGTTTCAAAACGTTATCTCAAAGTATTTGTTTAAAAATAGAAAGATAAATTAAAAAGCTTTTAACGCTCGTACATGAAATATGTTTAATATTAGCTTCCTAGACCAGCCCGCCATATAAATCCCGTGAATGTCATCCTTTAAGTGGTGCTACCAAGTATGAGCCGACGGGCTTGTCTGAACTTACGAACACTTTGTTTAAAGCTAATAAACTTGAGTATTCCAGCCTATGCATTTATAGTTCATATTTGTTTTTTCCCCAGATTATTGTAACTTTTACAAAGATTTTGCCACAACTCTTTATTCTTTATTTTCAAGTAGGTATGTTTATATTCAATCTCAATCAAAGATTAGAAATTAAGCCCCCCGCAGACAGGCGCGACGTGAGTCTGGTGGAACAATTTCTATGAAAACTTTACGGAAATTGTTCTACCGCATACCGGTGTCGCGCGGCGCCGTCGCGTCACGCTTGTCTGCACGAGCCTTTAATACAAAAAGGAATGGCAGGAACCCAAAGCTTAGACAAAACAATGCCAGAATGACTGTTTTCATTGACAATAAGTGTCCTGAAAAGTAAATCATAAACGATTTTTTTAAATGTTTTGGCAGGTACGCCGCAGTTAACTGTTTAAAATATTCTTGACAGCGAAACCATTTGGTAGTGAAGGCATTTACCGCGCGTCACTAGGGTCATTTGGCTTACCGTCAGGACAGGCTGCCAGCGACTACAACAGCAACAGGTCTGACTTCATATATGTAATCAACATGTAATTCACAAATATCAACGTCCCGCCGTCATTGCCTATTGTGGTAGGTATATTAATTTATTCTAGATGCATCGTCTTCACATATAAATAATTATATAGGTAATTCATATAGGTATACAAAATATTGTAAAACATTTTAAAAGAGTAACGGTGGAGTTTCTTGCCCATTCTTCTCCATACGAAACTACCTTTTGGAAGGGGCGACTAGAATCAATTCTATTTTTTGTAAATTTTGACGTTTTAAAGTGCCTTTATATTATGTGCCTTTTTTAAATAAACAATTTAACTTTGATCATGTTAATCAAGATCCCTTGCTTACAAGGTGCTTGACTCCCAAGGGTTTACAAAATGGACCAAGCGCCAGATTGAGGATTTTGGAGGCTGATTTATTTATCTTAACTGTCAAGCTTACGACCTTAATTACAATGGAATAATGCATTAAATATCAAGTAATATAAAAAGGAAAATAAATGTACCTAAGGAGTTTAAATTAATTCTTTTCAAACGAAATAAAATAGTCAAGTAGGTACCTACAGTAGAATTCTCACATAGGCAATAGTAGGTATGTGCGTATGACATTACCCGAACTCAGTTTCTTCCATTACGGTCACTACATATTTATTCTACTAGAATATCAGGGCCATCTTACGAGGCAGAATATCTTACCTTAAGAGCATCTTCGTGAGAGATCCCGGAGAACGGAGTGCCATTGACTTGCAGAATGGAGTCCCCAGGGCGAAGGCCCGCGCGCTCTGCCACCGAGCCCTCCTCCACTCTCGATATGTACACACCTACGCCTAAATATTATTACATTAACTAACATTTATACACCTACAGTACAACTAGCCAACGTAAAAAAATGCAAAATAAAATTTGAAAAATAATAAAAAGCATTTTGAAGTCCGTTCTTCAATTTTGGCGCCAAAAAAATCCATAGACAAACACATCTTCTCGCTTACCGTGTATTAAGGCTACTGAAAAAAGTTTTATTAATTTGACATAATATTAAATGAAAGTTACAGTTTTTTGACAGACACGTAACTATGTTACAAGACCAAGAACACTTTGCTTCTTTTTTGGCAATTCTCCGAACATTGGTTTTGTCTTAATCATACAATGCATGAATACTCCCCAATAATCAGAAGGTTCTATTTGGCCAAACTTTTACAGCATATTTAGCCTGAACAAATTCAGATATGAAACTCGCATAATTTGTAAACATGGCTACAATGTAACCTTCACAATGGAGGCTTTATGCAATATAAACCGAGGAGGATCTTATCTTGTCTTTGTGGCTGAATATTAAACTTTACTTAGCAGACTTACTTTAAAATTTTTATACTAAGATGTACACGATCTTAGCTACACCTTAATGCCGCTTCATTCACGTGCTTCCGAAGTAGACCTTTTTGATCCGTGCATTGCAATCTGAGTAGTATAATAAGATTAATAGTCTACTCTAGGATTTATTATTTTTACGTCGCAAACAGCCAAGAAAAATGTATTTTCTTTTTCCCGTCAACGTATTGTATTCTGGCTTTGTGTATTGCAACGTATTTTCCTGTGTGGCTCATGGATAATAGGCGTACTTTCTCGTAAGAGATTTTATGCAATTTAAATAACCCACCGCGCCTTGCCGTCTGCCGGGTTCACTCGAGCGGGATTATCATTTAAAGTTGCCACAAGCGGGCGCCTATCCGACCAAACAGTGCAGAATATTTTATTTTCTTTTAAAAACTATAAAAAAGGTTCTAATGTTGCGCACACCTACCAAGTAAATCAAATTGCCTCTGTACTACTGATTGACCACTTTCAATAATAATGATCTACTGTTTACCATTAAAACAAGTTTGCTAAAAATAACATCTTATAGGTAAGTGAGTAAAGGAGAAACCTAGTAAGTGCCTGTTCTGAAAGTGGTTTATGAAATCTAAACCCCATATTACTTCCCAAACGAGTAATTCATTACAGATTAACAGTTACGCAAAAACCCTCTATTCATCACGATAGTACACACACGATTTGTATTCGACACACAAAGGGTTGCCAATAAAGATAATTGTTATGATACAAATAGAACACGTAAAGCGTGTATCACAAATAGCATCGGGTCATTGTTAAGGTACTGACCGCTCTCGGCGCTATTTGCGTGCCTCCCACGCTATATTGCTCATAATCGATAGGACAGCCTCGTTTGCTGTGTAGCTTACGGCTATAGGCTAATGGTAATGCGTACCTAATAAATTGAGCTATTTACTGCGAAAAATATTAATAGAATTTCTAGACTAGGTATCTATCTAGATTTGTCTATGGCGCCGGTTCAATAGTAAAAAAGCACTACAATGAGTTTACACAACATGGCGATGGCGAAACGACATTTAATGATTCGATGTATTCTATGATTTATGTTTATGTTTTAAATAAATGAACAGACAGCGAACCTAGACGGGGTGGTGTATGCTCTTTTAGGTAATAAATGAAACCTTAGGGTGGCCAATGTTTGACTGAATTCAAAGAGAAATGAAACAAATTACCATAACGTTGGTAGGGTTTTGTATGAACTAACTATTAGTGGTTTTCTATACTTCTCTACCATCAAAACTAGAATCGTATAGATATAGAAAGCACACTCTGCTATCGCTCTTCTGCTGACGTGTTGTGCTTAGCAATTTAGAAACATTTCGTCACGTGTTCGCTGTCTGTGTGACAAGGGTATCTAGTAACTACAGTAAGATGTTCTTAGTTATATACAAGGAAGGTTCCCACCTGCCTCCTTCCCGCCTTTGACACAGATGCCAAAGCCATGCGAGTCGGCGGGGTCCCGGCTCATGGTGACGGTGCGCGTGGCGGGCTCCGCCGGCGGCGGCGGCGCCCCGCCCGACGAATACGGCCTCTCCCGCTCACCCCCACGGTATATTGCCTGCCGAGAAATAGTAAAGTTAATAGAGAAAATGAAGCATTAATCATTCCAACGTGGACATTTGTCAGTTCCAAAAAAAGAGATACTAGTAGTCTTTCGAAGAAAAGCTACCCATATCTATCGATCGCATTCTTAACTATGTCGGAAAATTCATCGTATTGGTAAATGGTAAATATTCATATACTTTTAGTTTTGGTGTCTGGAGAGCGCGGCTAATGCACTGCTGAATAGCTTAGAGCACCTACACATAGGTATTTTAAGAGCAGGATCAATACGACGCCAGTTCGGCTTTGGTTGCCGTATAACTTTGGCGCAGGAATCATGGCTAGTGGCTACGCTTAGGTTTGTAAATGTTTAGAAACTGGACCTGAACCAGACAGATATGTCCAATTTATCTGTCATCTCGTTACATGAAGGCAACGTGCTTGTAAAGATTATACCTATTACATGCACGATGAAGGTGCAAAAGTTAAGCACTGAAACAGTGTAGCAGAGTATAGAAATATGTAGAGATTATAGCTAATGTCATTCGCTTCGTCATTCGTCTCCTTGAACTCTGACGCTGCTTAATTAAACTATTTTAAGTAAAATTCTTCAACTTTATTTATACTCATAATAAAAGTCTTTTCGGCGTCGTAATTTATAACAAACAACTAATAAATATCTATTATTTTGGGCTTTTAATTTTTGTTACGTTTAAAGCTCAGTCAATATATAAGCGATGAAAGGCGTGAGCGATGTGCCTGTTAGCTCCTGAAACAAAATGGTGTTTGTCTAAAAAATGAATGGCGCGTCCCCTTTGTTGTTCAACAGAAGCTTGTCAAATTATGCTCGTTGAAATATCGTTGTGCGTTATTGTTTGCCCTGTAAACTTTGTAGGTGGTTTAGGGACTCGATCTAAAATCTCTCATTAAATTATGATGGTTTTACCGAGGTGATCGAATATAAACAACATCAGGTAAAAAAGGAAACAATCAAATTTACAAATATTTAATCTACCTTTATTTTCCTTATAGATAAAATAAATAACCTCATTGTTGAAATCAAACTTCAGGTTAAACGGGTAGCCAATGCTTCGGCAAGAGTTCCTGTACAAATATATTCCTATATTCATTCAACGAGGCATAAACGTTATATCCGGTACATGCTCGGAGCCTTTAAAAAATACTTGTATGTAGGTAGCAAACTTTATTGGGTAAGGAACATTCGCCTTCTGCATTTATTAATGTTTCACTAAGTGACGTGTTTCCTTTACATTACAGCGTGACCTGGATGTTTGGCGGCGTTTTCCAAAATAATAATAATACAAACACATACCTACCCTCTGCGTGCTAGTATGTAGTAAAATTCTAATCCTTTATACTTCAATAAGGTGCAGTACAAAAGGAAAGTTTGATCCAAATATAGCGAAAGGAAATGATTTCTAGAAACGCGAGTCACTGCTGAAACAATTGCTTCCCTCAATATTGTACTCAACGCGGCGTTCATAAGCAATAAAACCCGCGCCCCTCTTTTGCGTAAACAATGTTTCACGAGGAGAATGTTTAACATCTCAAAGAAGTTGTATTTGCCGGCCGCCCTCGGGCAACGGGCGCCGCCCCACGCTCGCCCGCCCGCCCAGGCCGCTGCAAGCGATGCGAGCCGCGAATAATTTCATCCGATCTCGCCCGAGATTTACTTGAAAACTATGCTTTCGCTTGCATTGTACAATGTTCATGCATATTTTATTCCACGTCTATTTAAGTGTCAGTTACAGAACATAAATTGCCAAAGGCTTGACTGAGAAGGAATAACTCGCGCTTTGTTGCTTTAGTCTTGTGTTGTTTTGAAAACTATTATTTTAGGGTTTTTTTAGCAAACGTCTTTGGAGATAAGATATTATCAATATTTGTAGAAGTATAATACTCTCCTAACCCTTCATGCATAACATCGTGGAATGTATTAGATCACTTCTTCAGTAGCTGGCAAGTGTTGAAAAGGCAAGTCAGGTCCGAGTAAGTATATGGAATAATGGCAATAAAAAATATTTTGATATTTTCAAAGCCATACAAAAACATTTTCAGCAATATTTTAATCATATTTACGGTAATAACCGCGCATATGTGCAGATTTACATCAACAAGTGTATCCCAGCTGTAATCACTCATGAGCGCAGCGGGGAATACGCGGCGTTGCCGCTCATACAACTTTACTGAAGATACCTTACACTTTCCAACAGTGATTAACTGCTCGCTTTCAGTTTGCGATGTTAATAGCCCCTAAGTACACTTTAATTGATTAAAACCGAAAGTTTAAAAACAGCTTTTATTGCACACAAGTTACCAGCTTTAACTTGTACGTTCGAACAAAGTAATTGTAACGTCTATTGAATGTTATCGTAGTAGGTATGAGTTTGTTTATTAAAGTCAAATTGGTAACCTAGCAAACAAAGTTTAGTAGAATTGTAAGAAATTCTAAATTACCTCATTATTCTCGGTGGAATCCAATTTGGAACGTCGATTATGAATATGTTGTCACTAAACCAGCTTACACCGAGACACATCACGCACTGTTTGAAGACTATTTAAGAACTCATTTTTCAGCTTTTTTTATGGTTCAGGTATTACAACAATTAAATATCCTCGGATTACTTCTTTAGACAACTTATGAGCAAATGCGTTTAAACTAAACACAGCTGAAGGATAACAAAATTTACGTTCACTCGTTCCCATCTATTTACTGTTATTATATTTGATGTCTCCCGACTAACCAAATCAGTTACGAGGAAATGAGACCTTCGCCATCGTCGGCGAACGTCCGTCGCTTCGCCACAAATTGAAATATTTATCGTTACCGCCTTGGAAAAAAAAAACAGTATAATTGGGTCAAATGGCACGACACCACCCTAACGATTTTACGATAAAGTTAGGAAAAGTTTGCGTAAATCAAGATTTGTTGTGTTTTACTTTTACAATAAATAACGGTTAAATACACTACAAGCTGGGCTGTCGGGGCTGTCTCCTGACAGCGACTGAACGTGACGATGACGACCGCACCGCCGGTGACCATGACACCATAAGCTTTGTATGGACACTCCCACACCAGCCGATAACAATATTTTTCATTGTACACTAAGTTATGTTCAGACATTCTGTCCAGTAGTCGGGTCAAGCTTATGCGGAATTTCAAATATTTAACCTGGTCCAGTAATATATTAGACAAGCATCCTATGTACACATGCTAATAAAGCCAAACCCATTCATTTCTGTGTGGTCATGTCCATACTGTCGGCGACTAAACGGTCGTCGCTGTGGTCATGAATAAAGTAGTGGTATCGACTGGCGAGCGCGGCCTCACCCTGGAATAATTTACACACATGGCACCCCCTGCCCCCGCCGTGCCTCATATTTAGCTATTTTTGGAACTTTAATTCACCTACTGCCATCCTTGACGATACTAGTATTGATTCAATAATTGTTGCACCGCAATTTCAACAGCTGTTTAAATTCAAGGTTCCATTACTAAGAATATGAAATATGAACGGTTAATCGGTATTTTTGTGTAACTGTAGCGTTGACCTTAGTTCTGTAGCCAATATTAACTAACTGTGATAAAATAATTATTAACATCTGAAGTAAACAGGTGCAAGTTATGAATAACTGAGCAGAGAGTTAAACAACGATTGAACTTTAATTTATCACGAATGTTCTCGGAGTTAACCTGAATTTCTGGTTTGCGCTGTAGCAGGCTGTGAGGTCGTGTAGTCGTGGCAGCATCTAAATAATGCAATTAGTGTTGCATTAAGAGCACTTACATGATGCGTAGTGCTGCTGGGGCTGCTGGCGGGCGAGTGCCTGCGCGCGGGCAGGGGAGCGGGCAGCGGAGCGGGAGGGTGCGAGGGGGGCAGCGCCTTGCCCAGCGCGGCCGCCCCGCCCTGCCCAAACAGCCGCAGCACCTGCTCCGGCGAGATCGGCCGCTTCTTGCCGTTCGCCGCGCTCAGGTGGTTCGTACTGTTCCTCAAGCTCGTTGCTCCGGCTACACACAAAAAAATACAGTTTAAACCAGTCCTGAATTTCAGTTTTACAGTTAGGTACTTTATAAGATTTTAGTTATATTTATTCTCTAAGCTAGCAAGTTCGAGAACAAAGTTATCTGTTTCAACTTGACCGGCCCAGACTTCAGAAACATCACCCAATGGGTTTCATAAGGGCTTCTAATCGATATCATAAGAATTACCTGCACTATTCGCAATGGTAGTGGAGCCGAGGTAGGGCGCCCGGGACAGTTTGCCCGCGTAGTGGTGCGAGTACGAGGTGTGGTGGCCGTGCGAGGAAGCCGGGCGCTCCACGATGGTGTACGAGGTGCCCGGTGGCGAGTAGTACACCCCGCCCCGCGCCCTGCCCCGCGCGTCCTCCGCCTCGTAGCTTGTGTGTCGGTTGTCCTGCAACCATTCCTTGCTTACAACAGAACCCAATACTATAGAAAGACTGGATCATTTTAATCACCTTCCCAGCAAATAAATAAGACAAGTCCCCAAAAAAATTCAAGTCGATTGATAACATCAACCATGCATCAACCAAAAGGATCGTTCCCATTTCGTTTAATGGCAGCCGGATTACGTTCATCAATCGACCATTGGTTAGCTTTGAGGCGATCGATAAGTATCGACTACAATCGCACGCATTTTAACTGAACATAAGAAAACCAAGAACTTCGAACATGTTTACAAATATTTGAAAGTCAACTCCGTAACCTGAATTGAAATATCCAACACACTGTTAAATTAAAATTCTTTCAAAAATTGTTCTTTCTATTTTTTAGAGCAACTATGCAGTTTGAAAGTTGAATTGTTGCTTCAATTATTGGTACCCATTTTAACGCTGGACTACATGTTAAAGTAGTATTTAAATATTAAAATGGTGGCAAGGAGCCATGAGTCTGCCTCAGAAAGTAAAGTTAGGCAAAAAGTTCACAAGCTAGGTATTGGCCGCGTTCGCAACTGCGTAGGAGTTCCATATAATTATGCACTTTTCTAAGATGAGTTGCGAGGCTTTCCAGAAATACAAGTGGAAATTCAATATTTTCTTTTCAGTCAAGCACTGAAGAGTGTGGTAAAAATCTTAAACCAGTAAACATTTTACAATACTGTTGAAACGATTTTTTTGTAAACTGTTTTAAATGGAATGTTAGTTTTACATTTCTATCAGGTAATAAAACCAGTGTCTAAACCAAGTGAGAGATTTCGGACAACAGCAGTGCAATAAAGAGCAACCGCTTGCGATCGACATACAGTGACCTCTTTAGACTTTTTATGTGGATCCACGTCCATTTGCAGTAGGTATTTTATAGGTGAAATACCGCAAATCGAACCAGTTATCTGTAAGATAAGTAACTCAATATTTTGAAGGGAAATTGGAAAGCTGTAGTTTTTACACATACAAATTGTTTTTTAAACAAGCTTTTATTGCCTAATTGTTAATAAAAAAGAACAAAAAGTTAAAAATTATTTCATTCCGATTGGAAATTAGCCGTTTTGTACCTACTTCTTAACGATACTGAATGAAGCTCCATCGCCTATGACAAAATCACCCCATATCATAATTACATATTTTCAAATCTTGAAACTTCATACCATTTAATTTGTATGTACTCTTTACAGTCTCAAGTCTTTAAACAAAAGCGTGTTTACACCCTCTTTTTTTTCTCCCTTGCTGTTAAAATGTAACGTGCTTTTACTTGAAAAATTGAGACACCTTCTGGCTCCACCATCAGACCCTGGATATCATCTAGAACCAGAGTCCTTATCAAAACTAATCAAACGAGTCCAAACTCGATGGGGTTGCGTCGTTCTTTTACAGAGTTCCCATGGCTACTTTCAGGCTCCGTCA
Organism: Atethmia centrago; assembly: GCA_905333075.3. Taxonomy (NCBI): domain Eukaryota; kingdom Metazoa; phylum Arthropoda; class Insecta; order Lepidoptera; family Noctuidae; genus Atethmia; species Atethmia centrago. The sequence goes on from HG995375.1 coordinate 10,084,511, forward strand.
TTGGATCAGCTCCATGTCATAATAATATTGCATTGTCAACTGATTTACACATGCAAGCAAAATTTCAGGGGAATTGGGTCAAATTTAACTTGCAAGATTTGATTACAGACAGACATTGCGGGACAGGTGAAACTAAATAAAGGCTAGTAAAAAGTCCATCCGATTGCATTCCTTTGTCCTTTTTTGACGTCGGTTGAAAATTGTGACGTTGAGCCATGGAAGTAATGGAAGACTAAGATCTCATTTGGTCTCGTACAGGTCTTTTCTTTCTTTAGTCTTATTACCTGTACAGGGTCTAATTAAATTAACTAGCGAAACTCCGCAAACGTGATGGGTATATATGTACATATTACTAGATGCGCCCCGCGGTTTCACCCGCATAAGTTTTAACCCTGTAGGTATATCGGGATAAAAAGTATTATATGTGTTATTCCTGGTTACAAACTATCTGTGTGCCAAATTTCATCCAAATCCGTTCAGTACTTTTTGCGTGAAAGAGTAACAAACATCCATCCATCCATCCATCCATCCTTACAAACATTCGCATATATAATATTAGTAGGATAAAACGAACTAAACTACCTGCAGTGGTTCATCATCATCATCTGCCTAGCTTTTCTTAACTATGTTGGGGTCGGCTTCCAGTCTTACCGGATACAGCTGAATACCAGTATTTTACATGGAGCGACTGCCTATCTGACCTCCAAAACCCAGTTACTGGGTAACACGTACCCCTTGGTAAGACTGGTTGTCAGACTTTCGAGCTTCTGACGACCCGTAACGACTGCCACAGATCTACAAATGACAGCCGGGCCCAACGGCTTAACGTGCTTTCCGAGGCACGGAGGGGTCTTAGTATGTAAAGATGGTCACCCATCCATGGACCAACCGCGGCAAGCGTAGCTTAACCTGATCGATCGACCCGTGCGGCTGTTGTCACTTAGCCACAAGCCCTCTGTTGTTAACCCCTAAAAAAATATCACGAAATCATGTTTTTTTTTTTTAATGTTTTATCGTTAAATATCGATACCCATCACAACTCACTAGCTAATTTATTTTAACACTATTAGTTGCCATGCGTCTCTGGATAGTTGTGTACCTGATGGCTCCTGGAGTGCCTGGCGAGGTGATGCGCGGGCGGGTGCTGCGGCGTGGCGGAGCGTGTCCAGCCGTAGCCCTGGTTGTAGGGCGGGGGCCAGCGCGCGCCGAACTCGGCCAGCTCCGAGCCCTCGCCCGCCTCCCCCGACCTCATGCCGGGGGTCACGATGCTTTCTGGAACAACGAACACAGAAAATTACGTGTGTCGTTCAAGGAAAACGTGCAGAAGAAAATATTTAAAGCTTTCCTTACGACATCTTATTCAGTTAAATAACCACGGTTACTGCCAAATTGCTCAAATAAATAAATCAGTAAAATTTGCAAATCATACAAATAAGATGTTAATTAAACCCACGACGGTTAGCTTATTAGTTTCGTAAAATTAAAGTTTCTAAAGTGTATTAAAATATTGCGTAACTTCGTTACGCTCGCGATTTAAATCGTCACCCGCGACAGAAGACACTGCTTTATCCCCTTGGTTAATAATCTACTATTTTTTAATTACTGGTGGTTATAGTGAAACGCGCGTGCACGATAATGTTCTTTTTTGAAAAGGAGTCGCATAGTGAAATTTAGTACAACATTATAACACTCGTTTGGATGATATTATGGTTACTATGACTCTGGTTGTTTTAATGTTGGCAATAAGCTAACTGTTTCAGAAACTTTTATAGAGGATTTATAGCATGGGTGTGGATAAAAAATATTACTGTTCACTTCGGGGAAAGAATCCACTAGTTATTAAAGTTGCTAGATTTGTAGCCAGTTTCTCGGAAGGTGAAAAAAGTGGTTGGTAGGAAGCATAATTCGCAGTACTTGCTGTTCTAGGCAATTTAGCGAAGGAAGTAGTGAGCGTAACACGTTACCTGGGTGCGGTCCAAATTATGAGACCGTCGACTCGAACTTCGATCGCGAACCACGACATACATTTTTCATGGACACTCTAGTTCATTCATTGTTTTCAATTATTTACAAGCCGTTGCCAAGAGTAGTTTTGCATATTAGAGACACAAATGTCGTAAATGAACAAAATTCGCTCGCGTGGGATTTCTTTGACGGGTTTTAAACGTGAAATGGAATCAAAGAAGCTTTATAATATAGTCTTTCTTTTTGAGATATACATAGTTCTAAACCTAGGCCCTTATTTACGACTAGCTGTGGCCCGCAGTTTCACCCGCGTGGCTTTTCCTAAAAATAGCCTACGTTACTCCTCATAACATCAGCTATCTGCCAGTGAAAGTCCCGTCAAACTAGGTCCAGTCGTTTCGGAGATTATCCGGAACAAACAATAAGACAGAAAAAAATAAAATGTTATCTTGGTATATGTATCGTGTATATATCCATATGCATTTAATAAAAAGCGGTTATTTTAATATTACAAACAGACACTACAATTTTATTTATCTGTATAGATGCTGCCTCATTGGTCTAGTAGCAAGCGCTAATGCCATGCTGAGCATGAGGTCCTGGGTTCAATTCCCGGGTCGGGCAAAGTGTAATTGGAATTTTCATCTGGAATTTCTCGGTAGCAGCTCGGAGTCTGGATTTGTGCCCGATTGATAGCAATAGCCTCGCCCCCAATACTTGGGATTTAAACATAACTGGCAGCATGTGGGTGTTCTATAGGTGCAACTCTGCCTAACCCGCAAAAGTGTTTTTCATATTGTACACTTGAAAAGTAAACTTAAGACTTATTTAGTTAATAAAGCATACTACAACATTAACGAGTTCCTAGAGGAAAAAAATGTGTTGAAATAGTAGCTTATTTGATTTTATTATTAATTATTTTGTGTTTATTAATTTACAATGGAATAATTCAATATTTATTTTATTTTTTTTTAAATTTTTATTGTTGACATGATTATTGTATTTCAGTATTTTCAGACTTAAATAATAACATTTCTGGACATTTGCACGTCACATCATGTGGCAAACATGCTGTACCTAATAATGACAAAAAACCTACAAATAAAAAAGAAACGACAAATAAACCTACAATTTATATTTCAGACTTAATATTATTAATATTATTTTACATGGATTCTTGTGTACGTTGTGAATGTGAGAACGTTGTAGGCTTAATAGACTAGATCTTTTTTTCTTTAGACCGTTTCCTTTCTCTTTTTTGTTAAGTAGGTACTTCTCGACAGGCCTACACTGTTCTCCCATACCTCATTTGTGTAATTTGAAAACATTGTAAAAGCCAATTATTTTTAAAAGAGTAACCGTGGAGTTTCTTGCCGGCTCTTCTCCATAGGAAACGACCAATTGGAACCGTGCACCTAGCTTCTGACATTTCATAAGTGCCCATGTAGGTTTATGTGAAATAAAAATATTTTGATTTTTTGATTTTGAATGTTGTTCTTGTTACCATCTTGCATGCATGTATGTATTTTCTTTTCTTGTATGTATGACACATGTTTAGCAAATAAAATATTATCTTATCTTATCCTTCGGGGGACACAGGCGTATGTTATGTAATGCCATGTTATAGTACTATACCTAGACATTTATTAATTCAACTAGGGACAGTAGCTACGAGTATCTTCTTGTAGGTATATCACGTCATTGCAGTACCAGCAAACTTTCAGAACTGCCATTAGTTTCTCATTTTCAGGACGCTTTCTTAAGCCATAAAGTGAGCGAAACATAAAGCTTTATGTGGCTCTCACAGTTTGCCACACGATAATGACTTGCGGCGGCAGTTTTTGCTTGAAAGCGATTGCGGTAACAACCTTTAGAGGACGAGACATGGCCTGCTGTCGTGTTTAATTACTGTGAGTTTAAAGAGTAGATTACCATTACGTTTTTATGTTGACACGTAATTCGCGGTAACACGATCTCTCCACGTTTGAGGACTGACTTCCAAAATACAAGCCCTGACTTAGTTTGGGTGTCAGTTTCAGTACCTAAAGCAAAAATAAATAAATACTGTATCTATGTAGGTACCAAATTCTTGTAAATGCTCTCATTTGTGACAATAAATAGTTTTACTTACAATCATCCAGTGTTTTGGGATGATTTAAAATTAATCACCTTGTATTATAGACATATTTAATAATTATGTATATAAATATTAGACTAATGTTACGATAATTATTTATATTTAATTACATAACCATATTACAAGATGATTATTAACATTAACTAAATTAAATTAAAACTAAGTTAAGCCTAAAACAGGCCCTCGGTGCATTGTACCGAGGATGCTGGCGGCATTTCCTCGCTGAATTGTAATGCTGATGCGTTGCACGAGAAAGCCGCCAGCTTTTCGGTCACCAGTTACATCAACTACTATTATGACTACTATTATGATAATTATTATCATAATAGTAGTCAATATTATTCATAGATTTAACTGAGTTTTTAAAATAGAAAAAAATAGTTACAAATTAAGTAGCACGCACGGTTTCATTGTTTTTATCGCGACATATGGAGAGAATTTTGCCAAGAAACTCTAATGCTACAGGGTTATTTTAAAATTGTGTAGCTTAACTCCAAAGACACGATGGGTATCGAGATCTAGTAATCATAAAACAAAAAATATATAAATTTGATGATTTTTTTTTGGGATCATCGACCGCAGTTATTGTAGTCACTTGAAATATCAGATAAAAATCTGTCTTTTTTTTGTGTAAACTTCACAGGCGTGATGGGTATTGGTGTCTAATTACGATAAAATATAAGAAAACAGCTTTTCTCAACTCATACTTCAAGTAACAACACTACGCCCGGAGGAAACGGTGGAGCATACGGTGGAGGTCTGCCCGGCTTGGGCAGAGCACCGCAGTGTCCTCGTGGAGGCGATCGGCGGCAGAGATCTCTCACGTCCGGACCTGGTTCAGGCCATGGTACGGAGTGAGAGCAAGCAGTAATGCTCGCGTAGGAGGAGGCGGGACGGTTGAGGGAAAAGCAAATTTCGCGCCCTCTCGCCCCTAGCCGCCGCAGGAGACGCCCTGGGCGTCGGGAATCCCGGGCGGATTTCAGGCCACCGCAGGCGCAGGCTTGCCTACGGTGAGCAATGGGTAGCTCGCAGTCCGATAAGGACCAGACCCGGGTCGACGGCGCGTTGTATCCCACGCGCGCCTCAAAGAGATGTCAGCACAAGTTTAGGGGTCCACTAGGGCCGATGCCTGCCGGGGTCACGTGGGAGTTCGAAAGGGTTACCGAGGCAACACAGGCAACTGAAGGAATACGGGTGGGTGTTAGTCAGTAAGAGACTGATACACCCTCCCGCTCCGTCCAGAGCGGGAGAAGTTATTTGATAATTTCCTACCCAAAAAAAAAAAAAAAAAAAGTAACAACACTAATAGCGGTCGTTGACCTCCCAAAATACATCTTATTTTATCATGTTTAGATATCGTGTCGGCGGAGTTTAGCCAGCTAATTAAAATAACCCTCTATTAATAATAATATAGTCAGCGTCATTAGCTTCATCTCCTCGTAGACCGCTATAACGATTGATCGCTGGAGATAATTGCTCTTATCCCAAAAACGAGAAGGTATTATCACAATTATATATATTTGCCACTGCCATGGTCTACCTAATAAATGCTTCTCTCAACACTAATGTTGTTCTAATGTTGGAAGTAATTCCAGATTAGCTTCTGCCCGTGACTTTGTCCTCGTAAAAAAATCTTATTTTGACATAAAATATATCTTAAGACACTCGGCAATACTGTAGCTTCCCATTAGTGAAAGATTTTTTTAATAATCGGATGCGTTTTTCCGAAGATACCTTCAACCGAACTCACAAAATTGACCTCTTTATAATATAAACTGTATAAGATGTAACTGGTGACCGAAAAAATGGTGGCTTTCTCGCACAACGCATCAGGATTGCAATTCAGCGAGGAAATGCCGCCAGCATCCTCGGTACAAAGCCCCGAGGGCCCTTTATAGGCTTAACTTAGTGTTCATTTAATTTAGTTAATCTTTATAATATTAGTATAGATATAGATTAACAAGTATAACGTACATTTAGGTAGATATACCTAGGTAGTACGGTCAGCAACCAAAGTACATTGACAATTACACTTTTACATACCTATCGTAAAATTTACACAAAATGATTCGTTAACTACTTTTTAGATTTTCATAAAATATTTACTTAGTTATGAATGAATATTCTTTTTTTACTTGTTCCAATTTTTTTTTAAACCTACCAAGTCCGTTTCGGACTACGCACAATGAAGGGTTCCGTAGTTGGGAAGAATTTATCCCATGATCAAACTTAACTTTGTAGTTGAATTTTTTTTCTCCCATTCATTGATATACCTCACGGCGAATTCAACAACTGCAATTGTAAGTTTGTAATAGCATTTTTTTTAATGTAATAAAACTACAAATTATAGATTTTCGGAATTTTTCCTTTACTTGTGCTCTGAGACCTTGCCAAATTTCTTGATTCTAGATCAACGGGTAGTATCCTATAGGTTTTTACGTATTTGCGAGTATCTACACATGTCGTATAAACCCGTATTTTATCATAAGACCCTATTTTTAGCAATAAAAAAAGCTTAATCAATAAATCAAGCTTCTAAAAGCTTGATTTATTTAGAGCTCCAAGGGACCGTAGACCTACGTATTGGGGTACCTCCCTTGGACATAAAGTGGGAACGATATTTTTTTCTCGTATATCCCACGGTGTGGTATCGTTAGATAAGCCGTTCAAAAATATAGCGGGTCAGTTGAAACCATTTTTCAAATCAGGGATCCACTTGCGTAATATTAAGCTTTAACCTACAAATTATTGTTACAGTCAAATAGTTGTTTTTGGTAAGTAAAAAAATCACGGCTGTAATTATAACGAAGTTAAAGGGGCAACTATCACAGCTAAGTAGGCTTTGCAAGTTAAAGAGGGATAGTCGACCAACTTACATTTGCAGTTAGAATGTATGGGAGAACATGTTTTTCAACGACAGTGTTAAGTTTGTTCTTGGGAAAAATTCATCCCAACTACGAAACCGTTCATTGTGCAACACGCACTTGGGCGGTTTTTTCCTTTTGAGGTACGGAACCCTAAAAATATCAATAACTGTGCTGACTGTACCGAATACACTCATGAATGAGTAAAATACCATTACATACAGACAAAAGCACCAATGCAACAAAAACTTCTTTACCTTTGTCAAACTTGTGTCATGAGACCGAACGTCCTTTATCGGAGAGTAGCTACAGTAGATCTATGTCGTAAACAGTCATAAAGTCCGTAATGAGGGCTTAAGTACAAAATAAGCTTCCGACCATTGGGCGTGATGTCCGGTGGCGTGGCGGTCCACTTCCGGTCACCTCGGCCCTTTGAATGCACGCTTATTTATACGCCCTTTATACACCAAATCTACCGAATTACATGTAACGTGAGAAACCGCTTACAATGTAATTTATAACCTTTAATTAAAGTATAATTCTTGATGGTGGTGTTACGCGAATGGATAGAATAAGAAAAGCTAGCTCTTGCAGCCAGCGGTCGCGGGAAGGTACTAAAGGGTCACCGAGGCCCCCGCAACACAGGCAACAGGAAGGAATACGGGTGGGTTTTAGTCAGTAAGAGTCTGACACACCCTCCCGCTCCGCCCAGAGCGGGAGAAGTTACTGAAAACAGCCAGTACTTATCACTTAATTCGTAATTTACTGAAAAGGTTTTACTAAAATAGAACCTACTTTGTTTTTCATCAAATTAAATAAATCCACTTGGCAACTCACACGGCTCCTATTTACAATTGCCCACTTTGGCCCATTTTCAATTGCACCTATCAGCTGAATTATAAACGACTTTCTGGTTAGTAAACAAGAAATTTATAAATACATGTGTAGTTCTGAATATTCTTTTATTTTTTTTTATGAAAATCCGTATATTTTACAGTATGTATTTACATATATTTTTATACGTAACAACAATCTAGCGAAACGAATGGACATTGTAATTAAAGTTCGTTATGAAATATTGTTCGTTAAACAGTTCATAAAATATATTAGATTGTAATTTTCCTGTCATCAAATAACTTTTTTATCCAAAAAATACTCTCTCCTTTTTGAACAATATGGAGTGCATTGCAGCGGCACAGATTGCATGAAATGACATGACGTCGTCAGTTGATGAACCGGTAACCAAACGCTTGTTCGTTGCATAAGATCTGCACTGCAGTCATATGGTACATATCTAATTGAATAGTATAAAATGCAGGATACAATAAAATGGACGTAACTGGTGACCATACCTTTTGTACGGATTTAATAAACAATAACTAAAGAAATCTATTTGAGGAAAGAGTGTTATATGTATTGTCAGTTCCATCCGACCTCTAAGAGTCAAATAGAAAATAAACTAGCCTCCCTTATGTGTGACCTTTTGCCTATATCACATTCTGTCTACTACATTATAAAAAGAACCTTGAAGAAACTAATAATGACCTGTAAATAGCCGAGTTACGAATAATCGAGGCTACGGCTAAGGCTTTGACTGCCTATGCAAAGGTTGTGAGTTCAAAACCCCATTGAACTTGTAGTGAACTTAAACAAGAACATTTTGTGTTCGTAGAGGGTGCTACGTCTGCTACGACGGCTACGAGTGCTACGAGAAATTGTATCTTTTATCGTAGCTTCTTTATTTATGAATATATCTACATAAAAAAGCGAAAATAAATATACCTAGATAACTAGGAGTTAATTGATTAATACAATAATTACTCTAGCTTACAAAACTTCGTCATCCGGAACTAAAAACACTTACAAATCAATGCAACAGTTGAAAACAATAAAACTACTTAGTCTTAAATATTATTGAAAGAAAATGGCCAAACGGATGCAATTTGATTGTGATAATTTATCTCGGCAAGTTCCAAGGATGGAGGGATGAGTCCCTGGCACGGGGCCAAACCCGCGCGACCGCCAACTGACTCGCATCCTTCAACTTTATATCACTTTTACGTCGTGCCACTTCATGTCTCATACATTTTTACTGCCGGCGGAACATTTCAAGATACCTACACAACAGAATTCATTATACTTTATATGCTTTTCCGAAGAATTCTTGATAAGCATAATTTGCATATTATTTTTAGGTACCTTGAGACGAATGGTTTTTCCACTATATTTTAAATTCTACTAAGTAATAAGGTTCACACTAAAACGGTTTGTTATAGAGTCTGAAATAAAAATTCTTGATGCATTCTCAATACCTTTTTAGAAAACTGTGGGGGATTTATTTAATAACAATTACCAGTACCCAAGGCGGCTTTCTCTGCAACATTGGACAAAATTATATTAAAAAAGCATGTCAGTATGTTTTATAAGCATGGTTAGGTATCTACATCTACTCGCAAAACCCACACACATATTTTATTCATCCATAAAACCCACACATATCGTACAGCCTCGTAAAAAAAACTGCTGAGCATCGCACCCTAATTGCGCCCATGCGCCGTAACTTAATAAAAAACCTTTTAGACCTGCCGAAAGTACTACCGTGAAATTCACTTTTTTAAGAACAAAGTTCACCCGCTCCTTTGGGAGTTAGGCACTGTGTCCTCTTACTTTATAAATTAAATTCTGCAGTCGCTCGCCCGAAAATAGCCTCACAGTTTTCTCAATATGCCTACTACAGTGAAATAAGACTACTCGTATAATTCAGCTAGAAAAGAAAAACAAAATACAATAGGATTTTTTTTCTTTTCAGCCGAGAATAATAAATTACTTTATTCGTAAAACTTTTTACTTTGGACTGTTTTTCCACAAGAACTTTTTAATCTACCTACATGCAGAATTTTGTTTAGTCACTTGGGTAAGTTGAATTTCTCTTGCCAGCTACAAGTAGGTAGAATAAATTAAGAGACTAAGAGTCTTACTGAACCATTGCCTTAGGTACTCTATTAGTTGGGTTAACAAGAAGCTTGATACATATAAGCAATTGAATAAGGCCAAATGAGAGCAAAAACTTTAGCCTACTCCTAATTTTATAAGCCTAGAATGTGAAATGTTTATTTTCTTAAGTGATACCAGTCCTATCCATCCATCTTAATGATTATCTCTTGAAGCCTGACGAGAGGCATCCTGAAACTTTGCCAGAAAAAGGCAAAGAATATTGTTATCCTAGAAACTTTTGTCTTTAAGTCATGTATAAAAAGGAAGTCTTAAGGACTTTAAATATTTTATTGTTTTTATGAGTTCCTACTTTGGATGCTGTTTTACTAGTAGGTACTTTTACTCTTAAACTCTTCGATCAATAACTATTATTGATCGAAGTTTAAACTGATTAACTTTTACATTGACACAGGTTTCTACTACAAGTAGTTGGTAGCTACCTAGACTGAAATCTCTAAACGTTACTTAGCACGTACTTTGGCTAAGCGTTATTCCAGTCTCTATGGCAAAATTGTCAAACAACAAGTACAAGATAGAGACAGGAACATATCTAAGTCAAAGCATGAGCTAAGTAACGTTTATAGATCTCGGCCTCACAGTCTTGCACTTACGTTCATATTTACTTACGTCTTTCATTGACTCGAATGTGACTGGTTGCTGAGAGTATGTCATGCTCACTCAAATGTCACGCTGGTGGTGGCGTGTGTGTTGGATCATTAAATTCCCTTCAAAATGGTTGAGTTTGAATGAAAAATGGTTGAATTTTATGAATGGTACTGATCTATGCGTCATGTTTGTGTTTGTTTGTCGTCAGTAGGCACGTCACGTTCAGTCACGTCTTAGCTGCCACGACTTATTTTAATTTTTGATTTATTTTTATTTGTTTATTCGGACACTTTACGTGCACGTCTTTCTACATCGTTCGCGCAAGTATAACTTCAACATGAATGATGTAACCAATGTTTCGTGACTACGTATATTTTGATTTAAAAGAGTGTACGTGGAGTTTCTTGCCCGTTCTTCTCCATAGGAACCTCCTACGCTTTGAAATGGGCAACTAGCTTTATCTTTCTGACTGACCGGCCCCTTGGCAATGACAAAAGTACCTGACTTTTGTCATTGCCAAGTGGCCGGTAATTGGTTTATTTATAAATAAATGCTTTGAATTTGAGTTTGACTGAGTGTCCGAGTTACAAACCTACAGGTGCCCTTGAGAGTCGTACAGGACAACTAACGGATTGTACCGAAAGGACAAAGAGCAGTGTCCAGATGTAAAATAATAACACCACACTGCAATGAACGACCCGAACCGTGCCAAGCATGTGATTATGACAACAAGTAGCTCTCTCGGGGAACGACTTATGGCAGACACGTTATTACGAGAGCACACGTTAAACGTTTAAGGTTATTCTTATCAGGTAGTTGATTACAGAGCAATATTGTGCCTCTGTCTACTTTAACATAATATCACGCCTATATTTACCGGAGTGTTAGGTAGGGATATACCTATAGTAAATCTACAACAACACTAGGCTATTATCTATGACACTAAGGTTAGAATCGGCGTACAAATTAAATAGGCAATTTTGTATTCCTCCAATTTTGAACCCACCTTACTCTTGTTTATATTCCTACGGTTCAAAATCAATATAAAATAGTTCACAGTCCATAAGATATGAGGTATAAGATTCAGAATAGTTCACTAATTGAATTTTATGAGACGTTTGGGTCCAAATGAGCACATTTCCAGTCTTATGATGCTGAACACAGAAATAAGGGCCGAATGGTTCCGCAATAATTGTAAAAATGCGACCACTGAAAGCACCCTAATAACAGCCAAGCGAAAATTCGCTGTTCTTGTAGTGTGAATAATTATAGCACTTATTAATATGTACAATACAATTACACAGCTTATTGGTTGTTATTGTACATTTAGGGTCGTTCTCCCTAATATTGTATTACTTTATCGACTATAGTCATTTCAAAAACCCAACTAAACACCAGCAGGCTTAGCATGACGCTTTCTATTTCTGCGCTACTATAGAATAGAAATAGCTTGTCTACATTTCTAGGTAGATAACTGTCAACTGTCTACACGGAAACGTCATTTTTGTCTACTCTTCCGTCGACAAAACGCTTCTCTACGTTCTCGTGCTAAGCCTGCAGAAGGTACTTTACCGATCGCACTTGAAAACATATCTATAGATTATATACTAAGTCTTATCACTACGTTACCTGCACATACATACTAAAAAAACGTTTTTTATTACGTTAACGTCTTCACAGCAATAGATTTGAGCGAGCCACTGACTCGGAAAACAAGCTCGAACCACAGACAACCAAATGGAAAATTTGCCTACAACCGGCCCCAGGCGCCAGTGAACTGAACTGAGGCTAGTACCTATATGACCACTATGACCACTAAATTATTCCGTTGCTTTCAAACTATAGAATTATATTTCCCGCAAAAAATATCGAATGGATATTCGGCTTTCATACATTAACTCATGGGGGTAGGCAGAAACTAATAGAACGCCACCTGCTACGCTCCTTACAAACTCCTTTTGCTTCGTTTACGATATACATCAGCGGCATCGGCTTTAATATGACAATATATTTTTCACTTCAGTAGCTCAAACATGTAGGTTTTGCTGCCTGAAATCAGTGAGCAAAATGCGATTTTGCTCACTGAGTGAGACCAGTAACTTTTTCATTTTTTTTTTTCAGAAAGCCGGGAATATCTTATTCAGCCTTGGGTTAATCATACAATTCGAAACATTCACACTCTATCTCTTTCCCGCCATTACTAACTAAAGAAATTTTGCAAAAAGATAATTATGTCTTTTAGTGTAATTTATTTAATTTTTAACTTATTGTTGTATTTAAACGAAAATAAGTATTTACTGCAAATAACACTGATATTTAACCTGTAAATATTTATTTCTAGTTTCAATAATGTTACGTAATATATTTTGAAAAATAAAATATCATGGGTGCTATTTCCGAAGACGCCTTAATTTAAATATTTCGCGGGAATAAAATTTCGTGGCTGGCGTAAAGAGTTGAATAAGTTAATAAAAATAAAATAATCGTAAAATATGAGCGAAACTTTGAAGAGTGAAGCGACGAGAACAGTATTTTAACACCGGAAGAGTTAAAACAACAAGTTATTAATGCAGAATTAAGTTTTCTACCTGAGACGTCTCGCGAGAAATATCTGAAAGCATACCATGTCTTCAATGAATGGAGACTTACAAAGGGCGCAAGCAGTTTTTCGGAGACGGTTGCTATCTTATTTTTTAGATTTATCACAGACGAGGCGATCATCTACAATGTGGAGTATTTACTCAATGTTGAAAGCTACTTTAAAAACAAAACATAACGTGCATATTGAAACATACGCAAAACTCGTATATTTCTAAAAAGAATGTCAGTTTGGCATAAGGCTAAAAAGTCCAAAATTTTCGGCCCTTAAGGGCCGAAAATTGCAGTCGAAAGTTGCAGTCATGTTAACATAGAAAAAATTCTTAATGAAGCTCCGGACTGCAATTTTCTTGCCGCTAAAGTACCTATGAATCTATGTTGTTAGTTATTTAAATTTATGTGTAGACTGTTATGTATAAAGGTACTTACTGCCTACTACTAATTTTTGGAGGCGCAATGAATCCTAGTCTGGCTTAGCAATACTGTTAAAATATTTATTACGATATGTAAAAGATGCTGTAAATGTTAAATTATGGATATTAATTACGTAATATTTTCATTACATGTTGTACTGATCATAGGAATTAGTGGAGCGTGTCGCAATAACGAGCTATTACAGCTAACAGTTAATAATATCGAAAAGCATTCAGATAAATTACTGTTAGTAACCTAACACCAACCTAACACGAACCTTGACAGGTCTTTTGACGTACGCGAAGAATATATAATATATAATAACTATTGTAGAAAAATACCAAAATTTACGTCCAGCCAATATAAAAACGAACCGATTTTTCATCAATATCATAATAATAAATGGTCAAGACAGCCTATGGGAGTAAATAAAATAGGTGCTATACCGCGAGAAATTGCCACTTTCTTAAAACTGGAAGAGCCTCAGATATACACGGGTCACTGCTTTCGGAGAACTTCGGCAACGCTTTTGGCTGATTCCGGAGCCGATCTTACCACTTTAAAACGTCACTTAGGGTGGAAGTTCAATACGGTTGCAGAAGGCTATATTGAAGACTCAATATAAATTAAGTCGAAAATCTGTAAGCGTATAGTAGAAACAATAAGTCTGAATTCGACCTCGGATCCTTGATCCTCACCCACACCCATCCACTTCCAACGACGCACAGTGTACTTACCTATACAGAAAGCCGATCAGAGTCACCAACGTTCACCGTTGTTCCTTCTCAATCCGCCACCGAAACAGAAACCTTAACCCCAGATAATCAAACTCAACTCAAAGCAACTATAACGGTGCCAAATAAATCTGTTACTTTCAATTTACAGAATTGCAGTTTTTGCAATTTTACTTTTAACTTTTTAAATGTTTCATTTTATTGAATTGGTACTCGTACCTCTACCTACAATGTTAATTATTTTGATTCACAATAAATAGTTATTTCAATCTATTCCTGTTTATTGTTTTATCTCCTAAAGTGTTCTCGCTGCTGAAGTGAAAAGTTATGTGTGTTACACGAGAGCAAAGTTTTTTGCATCTCGTGCCTTTGAATTTAGAAACACTCGCTACGCTCGTGATTCAATAGTTGAAAAAAAAAAACAAAATCAGCACTCGCAGTAAAAAAACGACTTTGCTCTCTTGTTGCACAAACACAAAGAGGGTATGTAACCTCCTTCTTTTTTTTAAAAGCCGTTCCTAATGGACTGGTATAGCCAATAAAAGAGCGTTTGAATTTCCGTAAGTTGTTTTTCAGAGACGTTACTTGGAACAAAAGGGTACGCGTCTCGGTATCATAAATTAAGTATCTGCGTTTCGTTAATTTCTTTCAAGGATCCGTCCTTGGCAGCTTCCACAAAATATTGTGGCACGATATTGTTCCCCAAAATATTGTGGTAAGATCCACGAATGACAGCCGGGACCAACGGCTTAGCGTGCTTTCCGAGGCACGGAGGAGTCTCGGTATGTAAAGATGGTGACCCATCCACGAACCAATCGGTGCCTTACATATAAAGTCATTATTTTGTTGTTTAATTTATAGCTGTTTATATGTAGGTATAACTATAACCTCTATTATTTTTTTTCAAATACAATATTTATTGAGCAGTACGACAAATAGGACATTTTTTGTCCATTCTGTTATATTGTATAACTACTAGTATAACTAGATGGACTGACCCATATTTCCATAGTCCTCCGTAACGCAGCGAAACGAATTCTTCTAGAGCAAGCATTTTCCTATCTCCTACCTCCTCTATAATAAGTAAGGTTAATCTTCAAAGCAGGTACTTTTTATAATGAAGTAATTATACAATAAATATGTAACAGGTTAATCACTTAACACTGCTGTAAAACGTGAAACTGCATTAAATAAATTGCAGTCATTCGTTGAAATGCAAACATCAAACATGCAATTTACTTGGCTTTAAACTTTATTCGTTGATTGGCATTGTTGAACATGTTTACTGGGCATAAACAAGCATTCATTAATACTGCAGAAAGGTACTGCAGTATTCTTAAAATATCATGAATTGAAATATAAATATCTATCATATATAAAAATTGAATCCCTGTTTCCCTTGGTCACGGCATCACGCTAAAACGGCTAACGGATTTGGATTAAATTTGACACATCGATAGAACATGACCATGATTAGAACATAGGATACTTTTATCCCGATATTCCCACTGGATCGATACTTACGCGTGTGAAACCGCGGGGCGCAGCTAGTAATAAATAAATATAACACTGATGGTAATATCGCGTTTAAAAAAAAAAAGTATTTTCTGTTTTTGTGCGTCTCTTTTTTCAGTCCGTATGTTCTTCAACAGCCTGATGTTACGGTCTTTGGCAAAACTCCAACATTCAGAACCTATCTGGTCTTTCACATCTTCGATAAGCAAGTCTTGTTCAATTTTATTTGCTATCTTCTACATGTTGTAGTGGCTTTTTAGATTGTTTGGTATGGTTGCAAGAATAAAGAATTCATCATATGGATGTACAAAAACGTATCTACACGTACAAATCTTAAAATCTTATAAATTCTATACTAGATCAGCTGCTGTAATCTATCACCCGTGTGATCTATTCAAAGAGAAGCCTAAAATCAATAATATCAGTTCGAACAACAAGCATATAAAGATAACGTAACACTTTGTTTCTTTATGTCATATTCCAAACAATTAAATAGCTTTGTTGACGTACCGCGGAGCTATCTTTTTTTAGAACAAAACAATATACTTAAAAGACAATGCTTGCGGAGGGCATTTATGACGTCACGGGAGCGTGCGGGTGTCGGGGCGGAGGGCCGGGGGGTCGGGGTTCAAGGGCGCGAATCTAGGTCAATGGGACACGGACGAAGTTGGGCTACCGGATTTACCACGAACACTGGCGCACGGACGGCATTCTTCCTGATTGATTCTGTCATATTATTGCATGCCTATATACTATCTGTCGAAAGTATTGACTTACTATTTATTGCCTCAAACCTAAACTAAATATTTTATCATATCTACTGTATAATATATCAATTCCTTTGTGTCTTACATCAACCACAAAAATGAGGTATATTCAAGGCCAATGAGGTATATAAAGGAGCCTATAATTTATGGCTCGGTGGCGTCTGTAGAAATTATCCGGTTCAAAGCACAATCTGTGAATATTTTCCACCTGACCGATAACTGGCCGAAACCCAACACATCAAAAGGATCATTCAATTAGATCAAGAATGCTTTGTAAAAGAATTTACTCTTAATTTAACACGAATGAAGTCACGAAGCTAATCTTGGAAAGGCAAAAGAAAGGAAATGAGTCCTTGAAGAACAAAGTGGCCTTCGATCTGATAAAGAAATAACTCGGTACTGTAATCATTTGATACGAATTCGTATAAGACGGAAAAAGAATTACAGAAATAAACATACATACGCCGAAAATGGAGCCGAGAGCCGATAAATGGTCGATAAAAATCTACAAAATCCAAGCCAAGCGAAATAAATTAAAACAGTCTCTAAAAACAAGTAAACTTTAACATGGAACCGTTGTTATGTGGCTAATCGACGCGTGATCTTCCGCTAGCGTGTCTGATGTTTCCACAAAGCATGTTATTATTTGAGGGAAGGCGCGACCCACCATTTTCATGCAATTCCACCAATCACAATAAAGCTGATGAAAACACGAACTTCGTAAAGAACTATGAACTCTAGAAAAATATTCATAACAACTGTTTAGTATTCAGCATTTCTACAATTAATGATTACGCAACACCAATTTGAATTATTTACTTAATATTCAACATTAACAATGTAGAATATTACTCGATACAAAATGAGAACAGAGTAAAAACAATTTACACAAAACAAAACAAAACAAAACAAAACAAACCAAAATAGAATCCAGTCTTCAATCATCACAACATGATATTCAAAATTATATCTCGTTTGCTCCAAAAATATCCACCCTCATAATGTTTCTCTTGGATGGCATCATTTTTCATAAGAAGCAGATCCAGCCTTGCGACCGGCTGAGAAGCCTTTTATTACGTGTAGTGTTCGGTTATTTATAGTTTCAAGGTTTTATATTATTTTCTTTAGATTCCAGCTGCTTTCATCTACATATTAGATAGAGTAGCAATAGTAGTTACTTTCCAGAACGTAAATAGGACTGCATAATGTGCAAATTGCGAGTTTCGTGCAACTTATTACAGCCAACTGGGGAGAAATTAAAACTTTGACGTATTTATTAGCAAACTTACTGTGAAGTGAGTACCGTATTCGGAATGGTTGTTTTAGCTCAGAGAAAATATAACGTTGTAAATATCCAGTTCGTTTATTGCCTTGCGTAAGTTATGCTTATGGCGTCCCACCTACATACCTTTAAAACTAGTATTTCTTAATACTGGCGTATTCCTTTAGTATTAATGAAATATAGTAAGAACAGACAGAATTTACACTTCGCAAATAATGCTGACTTGAACGAAGTACTTGGAACCTTTAACACAGCACATCCATCGTGCTACATACTACACCGTGTAACGTGTAACATGCATTTGTGTCATATCATGTCAGACATATTCCGGAAAAAATTACACAGTGACAGTAATGGTAATGGCTACACAAAAAGGGCATGCCGTTCTACGAATAAAACAACAAAAAGCCGGTAGCAATAAATACTCTTTTACCCATATTCACATCCGAATCGGAAAGTCCGTAGCATACAAATGGACTAATTTGCTTCGAGCCGATGAAACAGCCGAAAATAATCGAACAATTCTGTTCCACAGAGATAGGACGTGACACAGACAACGGACGGCTCGGCACGGCACGCCTGCGAAATACTGACATGAAAATGAAAATAGCTCTCTACCGTATCTCATTATTTTAGTAGGTACTACGAACAATATTAATTAAATACTTAAAAAAAAATCATTCTTCTACCTATTCTTAAAAATAATAAAATTGACCGATCGATGTCACATGATCTGTTCTTAAGAGTGCTGCTAGACTTAACAAAGCGCTGTACCGCATTCTTAGCAAGCTGTCCCGCTGCAGTATTTTTGCATAAAATAAAATAAAATGTTGTAGCCCTTTTTGGAAACATCCA
The DNA here is from genome assembly GCA_905333075.3 of Atethmia centrago. Classification (NCBI taxonomy): domain Eukaryota; kingdom Metazoa; phylum Arthropoda; class Insecta; order Lepidoptera; family Noctuidae; genus Atethmia; species Atethmia centrago. The sequence continues at coordinate 10,103,242 of HG995375.1, forward strand.
AATTTGCTTTCACCAATAGAAGATTTAGTCAAAACTAGTTTAGAAATGTTTGGAATGGTTTTAAATATTCAGCTCAATGAACCATCTTGGTTACAAGCATCCCTCCCTATTCGGTTTGGCGGCTTAGAAATCCGCAAAATTTCGAGTGTTGCTTCCCCAGCCTTTTTGTCGTCCACCCATAGCACGTCACGTCTCATAGGTAGGAGCTGGGACGATATTTATTGCGATTTAACATACAAATCGATTCTGAGTCGCAGTTCAGGTCCAGATCGCCCAAGACTTTTGGCGGTCGGATCCAGAGAGGCCGGTCATTGGCTACATGCCCATCCTTCTCCATATACCGGTACCTTCCTGGATCCGACCTCGCTTCGTTTAGCGACTGGTCTGCGGCTTGGGGTCATGGTATGTACTCCACACACATGCCCTTGTGGCACGGACGTGGACCGACTAGGTCACCACGGACTTAGTTGTCAAAAAAGTGCAGGCCGCTTTTCAAGACATGCGACACTTAATGACATAATCCACCGGTCTCTTGCCAGCATCAATGTGCCTGCTCTTCTTGAGCCGACTGGCATTGTCAGAGATGATGGCAAAAGACCTGATGGTGTGTTTTTGGTTTGATGGAGTTTGGGATGGATGCTTGTGTGGGACGCTACCTGTGTAGACACACTGGCACCGTCCCACCTCCAACGGACTACTTCTATAGCGGGTGCAGCGGCAGAAAATGCCGAAAATCTGAAAGTTATTAAATATGGAGGCCTTGGCAGAGAGTACAACTTTGTGCCCTTTGGCGTTGAGACCCTCGGTCCGTGGGGTCCCAGTGCGCATAAGTTATTTGCGGAAATCGCGAAAGGTCTAGTTGATGTAACTGGTGACCGAAAAGCTGGCGGCTTTCTCGCGCAACGCATCAGCATTGCAATTCAGGGAGGAAATGCCGCCAGCATCCTCGGTACAATGCCCCGAGGGCCTTTTTTAGGCTTAACTTAGTTTTAATTTAATTTAGTTAATGTTAATAATCATCTTGTAATTTGGTTATGTATAAATAAAAAAATGTCTCAAATGTTCTTATAAACGAAGTGGCAATAAGAACAGAATGTAACCCATCATCGTTTGAACAGCTTTCGAGTGCTGCGCAAAAAACTGGGTCCTTCAATTTAGTTTATAGTTTAAGAGTGAAAAACAACCTCTCAATGAGAACTGGAGCGAGAGTGGGCGGAAACTGACAGCAAACGAGTGAAGTTGAGCGAGAATTTCCTTTAAACGGGCGCGCAGGCTTTGTCTGTGGGCGGTAAACGCTCCCCGTCACCTAACACATTCGTCAAGAGAGCGTTCAGCTTACAAAAATAAAACTATAGAAATATACGCTGCAGGTATTCTCAACGCAACTATATTAATAATAATATTTTAGCACTGGATATAATATAATTTCTCAGTTCCTGTGTTATTGGCGCCGATTCCCTTGTTCACAAACTAAACTAAATTTAAGTTCAGTGCATATTTTTCTTTCTATTTCATTAAGAAAAGGACAGAAGATAAATATTAGTTTAGTCCTGTCAAATTAATCAGCGCTTGACGTAAATTGACGTAATTTTAGTAGGCAAGTTTTTAATCACGTCTAAACTTGTAAGGAGTAGTGACAGGCGCTGATTAATTTGACAGGACTAAACTAAAATTTATCTTCTGTCCTTTTCTTAATGAAATAGAAAGAAAAAGATGCACTGAACTTAAATTTAGTTTAGTTTGTGAACAAGGGAATCGGCGCCATTGAATAGAATGATACGTGTCGACTAGACTGTTAAACCTACACGACACTACACATTCACAGACCATAGACACAACCAAAAAAGTAAACAGAAAATGTTGAGCTGATGTTACCTCTACAAAATAGTATCTTTTCTAAATAAGGTGACACAAATATTACGTGGTTCGTAATTAGTATGGCTTCTACCTACAACAATAGCTGAATTTTAACCAAAACTATTTTAGTTAAAGTAAATAATAAAAGAAACTGCCTGAATCGTGAGCCGCTGACAGTGTTACAAAAGGTATTCCAATGCTTTTCGATGCAAACTGAATGTAGGTTATTGTTAGTTTATTGAAGACACAAAGACTTTCGTTCAAGTAAGCGTGTTTCCCATGATTAACGAGCCCGAACCCTTCACTGAAAAGCTATTGTTTATTCAATAAAATGCGCGTTACAGGTTTAACGGCACTCATTGTCGGACTAGCAGTGACTCGAATTCAAACTCAAAGCATTTATTTCAAATATATTAATTACAGGCACTTTTGAATTGCCAAGGGATCGCGGTCGATCAGTCAGAAAGATGAAGCTAGTTGCCCATTTCATAGTGTAGTACTAGATTTCTATGGAAAAGAACGAGCAAGAAACTCCACAGACACTCTTTTAAATTAAAATATTGTTACAACAATATTGGTTACATCATTCATTTTGAAATTATACCTACATGTGAGAACGATGCAAAATGTTAAAAGCGTCCGTAATAAAAAATAAAAAAGGAGAAAGAATAAAAAAGGATTTAAGCTTAAATTCGATTTCAACTTTAAAATATATCTCAACTGTTCATTCCATCATTCAAAATTCATTATTCAACCGTGATCATATATGGCGTCACGGTTGAAATACGCATTTAGCGATGTAAGCTAAATAAATAAATAAATAAATATACATACTTAAACATACGAGGGGAGGTCAAAAAGTTCGCGGAATGGAGAGGAAGGGGCGCGAAATTAAGACCAAATTTATTTTTCCTTTTCAATATATTCTCCCTTAAGCCTAATACACTTCTCAGATCTTTCATAAAGTTTATTAATACCTTCAAAAAAAAATGTTTTGTCTAGACAGAGGCCTTCAAAATACGTAGAAATAGCCGACTTCACTTCTTCATCATCGGTAAATCTTTTTCCTCGAAGCTCTTTTTTCGTATTTGGAAATAAATGATAATCTGATGGGGCTAAATCTGGACTACAGGGAGGGTGGTTCAGTGTTCCGAACCCGCATCTGTGTAGGGCAGCCACCGTAACATGACTCTTGTGAACAGGTGCATTGTCGTGCAAAAGGAGCACACCTCGAGTCCATTTTCCCCTACTTTTTTCCTTAATAGCGTCTTTTAATTTTTCTAATAATGTAGCGTAATATTGTCCGGTAATATTGACACCTTTTTCTTTATAATCGGTCAATAAAATACCTTCTGCATCCCAAAAGACCGTAGCCATTAAACTCCTTCGGAGGTGCTGCACCTTATTGACTCAGGTTCATAGTGATGAACCCAAATTTCGTCTCCAGTAACACTCCAGTAACGGTCATAAATTCATCCCTGTTCTCACTACACAGACTCAAAAACTAGTGCGAACACTCGACGCGCTGTTGTTTCTGAAGCGGTGTGAGCATTCTCGGAACCCATCTCGCACTGACCTTAGACATGCCAAGATGATCATGGAGGATGTTCAAAATGGTTGTAGATGATACTCCAACCATTTCTGCGATTTGTTTCTTCTTTAAACGGGCATCTTCCAGAACAAGTTTTTCAACTTTTTCGACAATGTCTGAGGAAGTCGCTTCAATCGGTCGGCCTGAGCGCTCATCGTCTTCAATCGACTCCCGACCTTGCTTGAAAAGACTATGCCACTTATAAATCATTGTTTTTCCAGGGCAAGAGTCCCCGTAAACAGATGACATTTCTTCCATGATCACTTGTGTTGGTTTTCCTTGCTTAGTGAGGAACTTAGTCACGGCACGAAACTCAATTTTCTCCATAGTTGATGTTTTCTTCCCGATTGACTTGTGTATCCAGCGATATCTCAAAGGTTAAAGAACCGATTGGAATGAAACTTAGTATTTACAGTTCTATTGAGTTGACGAGTAGTGACAGGTAAAAAAAATACCCCCACCCCTCTCCAACCCCTTCATTCCGCGAACTTTTTGATCCGCCCTCGTAACTGGCGATATGTGGGTGTACTATTGGTACACCTCTGCCTAACCCTTCGGCAATTACAGGGGTGATGTTATGTTATAAAATATACTTAAGTAATAGGTATTCTTTATATTAAACGTCTGATGATATCGTGAGACAATATAATAATATTGTCTCATGATAACATCGTACGATACCTCTCACATACAACGCTCATTTACAAATTAGCAATCGAAAATTGAACTTTTATTTCCAATTGAACTTGCATTATCTTCTTCTGGGAAACTCATTGGTATTCCTTTCAGTATCAAATATTCCATCTACGCGCTGAATTCACTTACAGGCACATAGGAACACTGAGGAATGCCAAATACCTTCTATCTTCTATATTTAACTGTAAATTCACGGAAAATCGATGAAATAGTTCAGGGACAAAGAAATGCTTCGAATATAATAATTAAGCAGTATTTCGTATTATGTGCCGACTTGCCTGTCATGTCGTGTCATGAACATTTGGCAGAGTCTTTGCGGCTTTTGTGGGAAAATAATGTAAGCGAGAATATGTTGCTGTTTTTAGTTAGGAAGTCTTTGGAAGTGAAATAAATTAATTTTCTTTTTTATGCTACGTCGTCTATTTTTTGTTCATGCCAATTATAATACTTTAAGAATCCTAATGATACTAATTGAAAAAGTTAATTCTTAAAAATTGGCTTTAGGTAGTAATAGCAAGTAGGTATAGTCCTAAATTATTCTTTTAAGTTTTCATCGTATGTGACGTATACAAAAGGACATTTTCATTTTGGATATAAAATTACATACCTAAAGACCCAATGAAAGGTTTATTTTACATATAATATACCTACATAAGATTTAGAACCGACGTGAACCTGAATACGAAACGAGGTCGCGTGTCAAAGGACCTTTAAATATTTCCGTTTAAAGTTATGTTTTTATTGCTTGGGTGTATACTTAAATATTTTAATAAATGCAAAATCGCTCACGATTTATAGGTTCCTAAGTAACTGTTAAACACTAATATTAATATATCCTAGAATTTATAAACTTTAGCTCATCGATCATTGCGCTGCCACCAGCGAGAAGTTTTTTGATGATTACCCATCCAAAAAAAAAAAGCGGTCTCTTAACAACAACCAAACTTTTTCCATTTTCACTTTGAGGTGGATCCGCAGTGGTGGTCCGCGAATTAATTCAAATTTTCTTACGTGTTTTGCGTGACAGGTCAGTGTGAGGTTGTATCTCGATCAAAATATGATTCTATAAGAACTTTGCCATAAGGAATCTGTCCTTAATGAACAGATCTAACTAAGAAAGATGTATTAATGATTCTAATAGTTATAATTCTGTAAACAAATTTTTGTTATGGTCACGAATTATGTTTTGATCAATATACAACCTGTAACTGACCTGCAAATTGCAAAAACATTAACGATCCACCTTAACGATTCAATTCTATTCTTAAGTTTTTCAGAAATTAACGTAGCTATTTTTAGATTACAATAGCAGCCGGTTTTATACATACATACTTATTATATTTTGGTAGTACGTATTCGAAGAAATATCTATAGTCTATCTAGTGGTACGTGGAGGTAGAGAGCCCTTGAGCAAACATGAAAATCCTCTTTGACTCGCTCAGCAAGCGAGTGTGTCCCGGTTTACAACGGGTGCACATTCCACGGGCATCGTAAAGTAGCCTGAGGGTAATGGCCAGTAAATTTTTACTACTCGAACACAAATCGCATAAAAAAGTCAAATAAGCCTGTCTAGAGAGTTTATGGCATAAGAAACGACACTAGAAACCTAATTTCGTTTCGATTAAACAATTACAGTATTCCTTTTATTGTTTTTCGTTTAGTAATCCCATAATTTATGGGGCATAGTAAAAGCTTAAATGACTTGAATATTCCTTAGGAACGCTGGGAAACTGGTTCTTCAGTTGTTCAATTAGCCCTGCAAATTAATAGGAATCCCAAACCACTCTCTATACCTACCGCGTCAGTATTTTTAAGAAAAGCCAAAGGCTATGTTAGCCAATTGACTAACATAGCCTTGGCTATGGCTAATTTGATTTCTGAGACATTTTAAAAGTTTTCTTTACCTACATCTGGAATTGTAGTTAACTTGTGACAATAAAAGCTAGTTTCACATCTAGCTTCTAAAAAAATAACATGTAACATTTTAATATGCTGTATATAAACGTTATGTCAACTTGAGTCTGTAGCTATATACGATCAAAGCAATACATGCTATTGTTCAAACATTAACTTAAATCAATTTGTTTTCAAATCTCTGTGTGTGCAGCGACTGTGAAATAAAACTGTTTCTTACAAAATAAACAGACGCCATATCCGAGCCATCAGCGAAGTTCCATTGTAGACGACATTATTTTGAACAGGATATATGTATCCTGCATTACACATGCATTAACAGTACAGAAATATCATGTTGGTAAATCATAACAATTCGGTAACATTTACTGCTGAACAAGGTTTCCTAATAGATCGTAAGAACGAACGGTCGTCGCAGGGAATAATGCCATAATCAACACGCTTGACAAACATTGTGCACGCCATATATTGTTATTAGTGTTTAGGGAAAAGCTGCTACCCATCGTCTCACTATTAACCCTTAGTCACCTTTTACGACACCCACGGGAGCCTTACTCTTTGCCACAAAAGACACGCCAAATGAAATAAAATGAAATTATTTGAGTCTTCATTTGCAAAAAATAAAAGGAATAAGTACAATGATTTCTTCTTCAAATCTTTTTTTGCTTTCAGTAAAAAAGATTTTAATATAGGTAGCTATTAGTAAATAGATTGACTATTAAAGACATAGACTCTAGCCGGGCAATAATGTCTGAAATTCAGTATGACCCGCTCGCTGACACATAGTGTGATTTGAATCTGGAACGACAACAAATAAAATTCGTATGACACGCTCGATCAAAGAGTTCTCAGTTCATAGGTTTTAGTTGCCGTTTTCGAATAAAATAATTTAATTACGCACTGCATCGTCATTGCAACAGCTCATCGGTTGCTGTGGTCCTACACGCTGCCACCTTATACAAACAAACTGTGCCCGCGTTAGAATTTTGGACTTGGCGTAATATTTACAATTTTATTTATTGGTTTTTTGATGAAATTGCACGAAATAAGATAAAATAGTGTATGAAACTGCACATAACCAGCAACCCTGTTATTTAACAGTGTTATTAAATAATAAACAATTAGTAGTTCATGAACTACTAATTGTTTATTGCTTTCTACTACAGCACCATTTATGCAATAAAAGTTAATTATTATTATAATTCGCGAATCGAATTGGTTTTTATTACCTCCCAGTAGGTATGAAAAGCAGATTATTCTCCTTGGGAATAAAGGTGTCTTCATTTTGGGTGAGCTTGAATCACTCGCTGCATTGCATTGCACTGCGCTTAGGAGTTACCGCACAGCTTCTTCGCTGCGCTCCGGAGCCCTAGAATCCTTCATTGCGTTCGGGATTCAAAAATGCGCCCGCGATATTAAGACTGCTTTATCCCCTTAGTGAATAATCTACTATTAATAAATAAGGCGATAATACTATAATCTTGTTATAATTTCCTAACCTACTGCTACCATTACACCCTTTTTTTTTTGGGTGGGAAATCATCAAATAACTTCTCCCTCTCTGGGTGGAGCGGGAGGGTGTGTCAGACTCTTAATAACTAAAACTCACCCGTATTCCTTCCGTTGCCTGTGTTGCGGGGGTCTCGGTGACCCATTAGTACCTTCCCGCGATACCATTACACCCTTTTTTTTTTGAGGGTGGGAAATCATCAAATAACTTCTCCCGCTCTGGGCGGAGCGGGAGGGTGTGTCAGACTCTTACTGACTAAAACCCACCCGTATTCCTTCCGTTGCCTGTGTTGCGGGGGCCTCGGTGACCCATTAGTACCTTCCCGCGATACCATTACACCCTACGGTTTAAGTTTAAGTTAATAAGCTTATTACACAGCTACACTTACGAAAAAAAAACTCCAGTCCTGTGTGTGTAACTTAATGCCATATTGAAGTTCTAGTAAGAAGAAAAGCGTTTATTCCAAAAATTACCAAGTCTTAATTAGAATTATTGGTGACCCGCCAATTTTCTCAGGTGAGCATATTCAACTTCATAAATTTTGGTAACATTTAATTTAACAAACAACAGTTAATTGAAACGTGCACAAGCTCATACCCTGGATTTCACTCACGTAGCTGTGAGCCAAAACAGAGGATAATTTATGTCCCTGTTTAATTAACGTGGCTCACAGAGTCACGATGATGAAATTAAATAAATCCGCACGATATTTTACTGCTAACGTATTTCTGTATAAAAAACGTAATAAAATGGAGAGCGTTTTCTCATTTTCTGGTGAATTATCTTTGTGGGTGCAGTATAGTTAATGAATACGTAGGTAACAAGCGATTTCAATGAGGCCGCATAAAAAACAACTACGCAAGTTCTCAAGGAGGATCTACGTGACATGTATACCTTATAACACTGGTACTCGTGATAGTTGATAAAACGGTACGAAATATTTAACTATGTATGTAGTTAGATCGATAGTAAAGTCGAATTATTAATTCACTGACATGTGCCAGCTGTCACTTTGTTTCTATTTATCTATAAAGTATTTTGTCTGTTCGCAAAAACTTCTCGGCCTTTTCAAAATAAGAAGTGATTTCCATAACATAAATACACGTAGTAAACATGAAATTGTGATACCCAAATTTAGATTAACAAAAACAAGCAAATCATTTGTTAATAACAGTATCCGCTTTTATAACAAGTTGCCAAAGTCGGTTACAGAACTTAGCGACGGAAAGTTCATAACCTACAACAAACGTGTCCTTATCAAAAAAGCATAGCATAAAGACTACGTGGAAGACAAGGATTGGCAATAATTCCTTCTGCACATGTGGCTTCCCTGGTACCTCATAAACGGTTTAACTATGTAAATGTCTATTAACTGTTCCCAAATTACGACGTTTTTTGTTTTACCTACTTCCTTGACATAATATTTTAATTATTTCATATTATATATCTAGAATTTTGATTTCAAACTATTTATTAGTAGCTTTTGTGGACAGGATATTAATTCAGTCTTGTTACAGTTGTAATGGCAAACATGTCATTTGGTTTAAATAGGTTTTTGTTTTTATTATTTTATTAATATTTTACATAGATTATTTAGTGAATGTGAGAACGCTGTAAGGGTTTTTTTTTTGGGTGGGAAATCATCAAATAACTTCTCCCGCTCTGGGCGGAGCGGGCGGGTGTGTCATACTGACTAAAACCCACCCGTATTCCTTCCGTTGCCTGTGTTGCGGGGGCCTCGGTAACCCTTTAGTACCTTCCTGCGACCCCGGCAGGCATCGGCCCTAGTGGACCCCTATACTTGTGCTGACGACATCTCTTTGAGGCGTGCGTGGAATACAAAGCGCCGTCGACCCGGGCCTGGTCCTTACCGGACGGTGAGCTAGGGGTTGGATCTAGTATCGTTTGGCAGGAGTTTGGGGAGTAAAGGGGCTAAAGTTGGTAGGGGTTGGGCCCCCGATTATAACGCTACCACTGTATTAATTCAGACTTGTTACAGTTGTAATGGCGAACTTTAAATAGGATTTTATTTTTGTTATTTTATTTATATTTTACATAGATTCTTTTATATTTTGAGAATGTTGTAGGCTTAATAGACTATAGATTTGTAGACCATTTATTTTTTATTAAGTACCTGTTACTTCTTGACAGACCTACACTGTGCTGAACACCTATCAACACTGTAATATGAAAACAATATAAAAGATAGCTATTTTTAGAATAGTAACCGTGGAGTTTCTTGCCGGCTCTTCTCCATAGGAAACGACGAATTGGAACCGTGCACCTAGCTTCTGACGTTTCATAAGTGCCCATGTAGGTTTATGTAAAATAAAATATTTTGATCTCCACCTAACCCTAACCCCTGCCTAACCCTTCGGGGAATACAGGCGTAATGTTATGATGATGATGATGATGAAATATTTTGATTATTGTTTTTTTAATAATAAAATGGTAATATTTGTTGTACCTATTCTAGACTTAAATTTTACACTTATTATTATACATTTATTTTACACTTATATAAATTAACTAAACTAAACGATAATCAAGGGCGTCGCCAAGGAGGAGCAGGGAAGGGCAGCTGCCCCCCCTAGAGATAAAAAAATACCCAAATGCAAAACAACTAAAGCACCCGCTCACTTGAATTCGTCCAATTTTATGATTTACCGAACATAGAAAATTAAATTTTGCAGCAATTGTATACCTATAAATCTAACCGTTGTTGATGTTGTTGATGGCTCTACCGTGCACGACGTGTACAATTCATACTTTTCCCATCCTCAACTTGTCCTCCTCTGGGTCATCGGCTGGCGACGCCTTTGACGATCATCGTTACAATAATATGACCATTTTATTACACAAAGTGACAGCGACGCATGACATACCTATTACTCCAGTGAAGTAATAATTCGACTTTACACTTGGATGATGTAAGCAAAAAAATATCCTAATATTTTCAAGGTCCTAAACTATTCAATCTAAATTATGCTGCAACAGATCCTTTACTCGTGAGATATTATTCAATTAGTATTTGAATGCATTGTAACATAGTTTCTGTTTGGTAGGTATTAGGTATTAGTATTAGGCTTTATGTAGGTACATACAAACACATATCGACGCTTGAAAGGCAAAATTTGCTAAGCTACATCACTTAGTAAATTTTGCCTTTCAAGCGTCAATATGCTAGCTGTCACAGCTAGCATATGTAGATTACTCCAGTAAATTAATAATTCGACTTACCTAACATTTTAGAAAACCGAAATGAGGAATCACAACAAAGTGAAAAACTCTTTCTTTTTGCTTTAGCATTGTTATTTATTCCTTAGAGGTCATAAATCATAATTATTATGCTGTCTGCACACAAAATATATCAATTCCCTACTAGACGCTACTAGTTTTGCTTGTAACACAGAACTTTATTTATAACGTGTTCTTAAAGAATGCACATACCTATAAATGATAAATGATTTTATTTCTGTAAGTAGGTTTTTACAAACACTTTTACACGTCAAAACATATTTTTTTAAACTAGATGAGGCCGGCGTTTCCTATCTGACTACTCTGAGAAGAAAGGCCGAAACAAACTCAGAGGTCACCGTCTCTTTTAAAGTCCAGACATAATCTTGGTCAGATCATGTGAAGACCATGTCGATTGGTGTCTGAAATGGTCTTTTGATGAAAGAACCACACAGATTGAGTGGACCTGTCCAGTCAGTGCACGCATTTGTCAGTCGTTGTGCAGCTCAACTCATAACTAAAGGAGCTCAACGATTCAACGAACAATACCAAAGAAAGGACATTTGGCTAGGCCGCAAAAAATACTCAAAACTGCCAGACCATATTAAAAACTAACTGAGAATAAAACAAAATTAAACAATGATCCACATAGTCTTCACATTTACAATAATAAAAACAATATAATACTACACAGAGTAAATATTCATGTCATTGCATAAATAAAATTCATCAATGTCAATGTGTATATTAGGACGGATGTCAATGTGATCATTTGAGGACCATGTAGGTTTGTGTCCGAAATGGTCTTTTGAGGAAAGACCACACAGATTTGAGTGGACCTGTCCAGTCAGTGCACGCATTTGTCAGTTGTCATGCAGCTCAACTCAAAACTTAAGGAGCTCAATGATTTGACGAACAATTCCAAAGAAAAGACATTTGGGTAGGCCGCATAAAGTACTCAAACTGCCAGACCATCATTAAAAGTAAGAGACAAAAAAAAAAAAAAAAAAAAAACAAACAATGACCCACATAGTCCTCACATTCCTAATAATTAAAATAATATAATATAATACTATACAAAGTAAATATTCATGTCATTGTTTATATAGAATGTTATATACGAGGGCGGGTCAATAAGTCCGTGACTTTTGGAATAAAACACAGATTTTTTGATAAAAAAATAATTTTATTTTTCAACGTAGTCTCCCTTGAGCTCTATACACTTTGTCCAACGCTTCTCCAATTTTTTTATCCCTTCCAAAAAAAATGATTTGTCGAGGTCCTCAAAATAGGCCTTTGTTTGCGAGATGACTTCATCATTGGAGTCAAATCTTTTTCCACCAAGCCATTTCTTCAGGTTTGGGAACAAGAAGTAGTCGCTCGGAGCCAAATCTGGAGAATAGGGCGGATGAGGGAGCAATTCATAGCCCAATTCATGGATTTTTGCCATGGCAACTGCACATGTGTGCACCCTTGCATTGTCTTGGTGGAAAAGAACTTTTTTCTTGGCCAAATGAGGTCGGTTTTTTTTCAAATCGTCATTGAATCGGTCCAATAAATTGGCATAATATTCCCCATTGATTGTTCTTCCCTTTTGAAGGTAGTCAATGTGGATTATCCCGCGTGCATCCCAAAAAACAGTCGCCATAACTTTATTGGCTGACAAACCCACCTTGGCCTTCTTCGGCGCCGATTCACCCTTAGAAACCCACTGTTTTGACTGTTGTTTGGTCTCTGGTGTGTTGTGATGGATCCATGTTTCGTCCACGGTTACAAAACGGCGCAAAAACTCCTCCATATTGCGATTAAACAACGCCAAACCTTCCTGTGAAGTTGTTACACGATTGCGTTTGTGGTCGACTGTGAGCAAACGCGGCACCCATCTTGCGGAAAGCTTTCTCATGCCCAAGTGATCATTCAAAATTGAAACCACTGAGCCATGCGAGATCCCTACGGCTTCCACAATCTCTCGCACTTTCAATCTTCGGTCGGCCAACACCATATCGTGAATTTTTTCGATTGTTTCGGGTGTAGAGACCTCAACTGGGCGTCCAGGACGTTCGGCATCTTCAGTGCTTGTACGGCCACAACGAAATTCAGTAAACCACTTTTTTACCATTGAAATCGATGGTGCAGAGTCCCCATAGTATTTATCAAGCTTAGCCTTGGTCTCGGTAATGGTTTTTTTTCGCAAGAAATAATGCTTAATAAGCACACGAAATTCACTTTTTTCCATTTTCTCCTCAAATTAGTGAGTAGTCTGATAAAAATAGCTGTCAAACACAAACTAACTGACGCAGCAAGTTTAAATTTTGACAGGAGTCAACTGACAGATGCCTGTTGACAGGAGCAGTGTTGCTGTTTCAGTAAAGAGGTCAGAAATTCAAAAAGTCACGGACTTATTGACCCGCCCTCGTAGAATAAGAAAATATAAATAGCTAGCAAAATAAAAAGAGTAAAAAAACAACATTCACTGTAAGTTTATTGGAGCAGCTCAATCCCAAGCCTTTTTGTCCTCAATATAATCTTTAACAGTATAAAAGGCTTTTAGGCACAGTTTCTGTTTTATAAAACATTTGAATTTATTAAGGCTTAGTTCTTGAATGTGGCTAGGAATTTTATTATAAAAACGTATACATTGGCATCTAAACGAGCTGCCTATTTTTTTGAGCCTGGTTGTAGGAACAACAAATTTGTGTTTGTTCCTAGTATTTACATTATGGATATCACTGTATTTTTTAAACAAATTGATATTTTTATGTGCGTACAAAAGATTTTCATAAATATACTGAGAAGCTACAGTCATTATATTAATCTCTTTAAATTTTTCTCTGAGGGAGTATCTGGGACTTAATTTATAAATTGAACGGATTGCCCTTTTTTGTAAAACAAAAATTGTCTGAATATCGGCGCCATTTCCCCATAACAGAATACCGTACGACATTACGCTATGAAAATAACTAAAGTATACTAAACGGGCTGTGTCTAAATCCGTTAAATCACGAATTTTTCTAACGGCGTATGCTGCAGAGCTAAGCTTTTTTGACAATTTATCTATATGGGGGCCCCATTGAAGCTTGGCATCCAAAGTTATGCCTAAGAACACAGTGGTATCTTCGGGGTTCAACTCTTCACCCTTTATGAGAACACTAGTTTTTACTTGTCTAACATTAGGTATTGTAAACTTAATACATTTGGTTTTTTTCTCGTTAAGAAGTAGGTTGTTAACATTAAACCAGTTAACTACTTTTTCGAGGGCACTATTTACATTGTCAGTAACCAACTGCTGACGTTTGAGTTTAAATAAAAGTGAAGTGTCGTCTGCAAACAGCACTATATCATGATTATCCTTTATGAGGCAAGGCAAGTCATTTATATAAATAAGAAACAAAAATGGGCCGAGAATTGAGCCCTGGGGGACCCCCATTCTTACTACAGATCCGGGTGATCTTTTCCCGTTAACATCAACTCTCTGAATCCTATCACTCAAATATGAAGTAAGAAGATCCAGAGAAGAGTTTCGGATTCCGTAGTGGTGCAGTTTTCTGACCAAAGTTTCATGAAGAACGCAATCGAATGCCTTGGACAAATCGCAAAATACATATTTATATATTTTGCGATTTGTCCAAGTACATATTTATATATACATATTTATAGCAGGACCTTTTATAATGTAAATAAGAGTGGTCCGATGCACGACTGCTTTACATTGAACAAATCTTAGAATAACCCTAAGCAGTCGACAAAAAGGCTAAAGAAAATAAATATAAGAATGCAAACATCAAGAATGCTGACAGAAATATTTTCTTTCATATTATTCAAGATGGCGGAATAACTATGCAAACTTTGCAAGCCTTTGAAGCTTACTCTAGTAGCAGATAATAAAAATATCACTCTAAAGTTTAGCAATATCTACTAAAGACTTATCGTAACATTTTCGTCACGTGACACTATAGTTTCCAAAAACGGAAGTAATTTGAGCATGTCAAATTGAAAGTCAAATCATTTATTTCAACTAGGCACAAAATGCACTTTTGAACGTTAAAATTTACAGAAAAATAGAGTGATTCTAGTCGCCCCTTCCATGACGTAGTTTCGTATGGAGAAAAAGGCAAAAAACTCTACCGTTACTCCTTGAATGATATAAATTACTCTTGTATACATTAATTATATAATTATATGTGAAGACGATGCACCTACAATAAAATTACTACATCACAATAGGTAAAAATATTAAAAAAAAACCGGCCAAGTGCGTGACGGACCACGCACAATGAAGGGTTCCGTAGTTTTTTTTTTTTTTGATGGGAAATCATCATATAACTTCTCCCACTCTGGGCGGAGCGGGAGAGTGTGTCTCTTACTGACTAAAACCCACCCGTATTCCTTCCTGTTGCCTGTGTTGCCAGGGGCCTCGGTGACCCATTAGTACCTTCCCGCGACCCCGGTAGGCTTCGGCCCTAGTGGACCCCTACATTTGTGCTGACGACATCTCTTTGAGGCGCGCGTAAAATACAACGCGCCGTCGACCCGGGCCAGGTCCTTACTGGACGGTGAGCTACCCATTGCTCACCGTCCGCAAGCCCGCGCCTACCATGACCGGAAATCCACCCGGGATTCCCGACGGCCAGGGCGTCTCCTGCGGCGGCTAGGGGCAAGAGGGCGCGAAATTTGCCTTTCCATCAACCGTCCCGCCTCCTCCTTCGCGAGCATTACTACTTCGCAGAAGGAGGTGACGGCTGCCATGCCCTCTCGCTCCGTACCATGGCCTGAACCAGGGCTGGACGCGAGAGATCTCTGCCGCCGATCGCCTCCACGAGGACACGGCGGTGCTCTGCCCCAGCCGGGCAGACCTCCATCGTATGCTCCACCGTGTCCTCCGGGCGATCCACACAGTGGTGACACCCGGGCGTTTCCTCCCGCCTTATCCGACACAGGAACCTCCCGAAGCTGCCGTGTCCGGTGAGGACCTGCGTCAGGCGGAAGGTGAGGACGCCGTAGTACCTCTCTAGCCACTCCTCAAAGAGGGGACTTATCGCCGCAATCGTGGCGTGCGTGAGCGTGGCACTGGGTTGCGACAACCGTACTCTCCATGTCGCGAGAAATCGCGGAACAGCGAACGGAGCTCCGGCGGGATCTCATTTTGAGGATGAGGGATTTCATCATTCGGAGTTACGCCCCAGCGTTTCGCCTCCTCGCGCCACTCCCATACGTGTGCGAGGACTTTTGCCTCCAGATCCCATGGCGGCAAGGGTTCCGTAGTTGGGATTAATTTATTCCAAAAACAAACTTAACATTGTAGTTGAAAAACCTGTTCTCCCATACAGCGATAAATGCCCCAGTCAATTCTCCAACTGCAAATTTAAGTTAGTCGACTATAACTCGTTAACTTGTAAAGCCTACTTAGCCGTGATGTGATAGTTTTCCTTTTAATTTCATTATTATGTACTACTGCCAAGAATTTTTTCACATCTCCATAAATAACCATATGGCTGGCAGGGGGGGACATTTAATTGACTCTAACAAAAATTAGCACTTTAATGCTTAATATTACGATCCTTGAATCGAATACTGGTGTTCACAGACCTGCAATATTTTTTAACGGCCCATCCAACGATACCAAACACCATGGGGTAGACGAGAAAAAACAATATTATCCCCACATTACGTGCAAAGAAAAACATTATTTTTTTCAGCATTTTATTTCAGCACTTTGTCGGCGTGATTAATATGTATACCTATGCCAAATTACAGCTTTCTAGAACTAAGCGTCTCTGAGCTACAGTGGGGTCAAACAGACAGACAGATGGACATGGCGAAACTATAAGGGTTCTTTGTTTACTAAGGAACCCTAAAAATAAAGCAATGACAAATAAATTAATTATGTGATATATACATGGTGCTCACATATTTACAAACATTGTAAACGTAAACGATATTGTATTTTTTTTTTTACAATACGTCAGTATGTGCAGTATGTGTATGGTCAATTTGTCAGCGTCATGAGTGTGATGAGTTAGCTGACAATAAACTGCTTGCCTATGATGACAAGCTACTGATAAGATAGCTGGATCGGAATACATTATTGAACATAGAACATTGAACATATTAGGTATAAATAAATAGGTACCTACGTGAAGTAATTTTAAAAGAAACAAGAAATAAAAGCACTATTATTATTTGTAAGTTCCTCTACTACTATGTTTGCAACAATTCCTTCCGAAGTTTCCCTGTGTTCTGAGAATGTAAGAAAATTATAGAGTATTATAGCCCACCTTCCGGTGAAACTCGTTGGTATCGTCTCGGAGAATGCATTTCATATGTATGCAAGGTCGTAAGCGATGAGCACTCGGTCTGTTATTACCGAGGGCACAATTGCAAAATTCTTGCTCTTACAATCTCATTTCCTCGCTATTTCTTCACTAATAAAAGGTGTGACCCCGTTACCTTTACGTGGACTATAGGTATAACCGGAAATAGAAAATACTGGTACCTACCAGTAAGATCTTCGTATCCGAATTAAAACTGACATTTGTATGTTGGTATTCCATAAAGGTACTTTTTACCCGATATTATCGTTGATCAGTAGGTAGGTAAATGAGAGAAACTGTATTTTTCTTTGCTATTAAGTCATAGAAATATACCTTAATATTTAACTAAAGGCACTGAATGAATATGTTCTTTGCTGTACCCAAATAAATAACTGTACCTACCTACGCTCGACTACTAAGATCCCGGGGGTGTCGTAAGATACCACTCTAAGATTGCTTCAGATAGAGGTTTGGTACCCAGCCTACTTACAATATGCAAGTGTTATCACCAGCCTTCTATTTAAATCCGTGTGATTACTCTTAACATAAAAACACAAAAAAACATTCAGTTTTTAACTGGAGATAGAAGTACTTAATAGAAAAACGAAGATGAGCTGGAGAGTTTGTCTTCAACATGTTCTTGTTGAGACGGGCTTATGGCTAAGTAATAACAGCCGCAAGGGTCTATCGATCAGGTCAGGCTACGCTTGGCACGGTTGGTCTGAAGATGGGTGACGATATTGACATACCAAGGCCCCTCCGTGCCTCGGAAAGCATGTTAAGCCGTTTGTCCCAGCTGCCATTCGTGGATCTTTGATAGTCGTTACGAGTCGTCAAGCTCGAAAGTCTGACAACCAATCTTACCAAGGGGTATCGTATTACCCAGTAACTGGGTTGTGGAGGTCAGATACGCAGTCGCTGCATTTAAATACTAGTATTCAGCTGCATCCGGTTAGACTGGAAGCTGATCCAACATAGTTGGGAAAAGGCTGGGCAGATGATGATGTTCTTATGTATAAGAAATTTAAAAACTGTTGATTTGTGTTTAAATAATAATTATATCCTTTTAAAAGAACAATTTCAAGTGTTTGCTAAATTGCCCAACTACAAGAATATTTAATAATTCAGAGAGCAGGAACTCACAAGTAAATTATACAAGTTTCAAAGATTCTGTTAATCTACTTACTAGATTCTCGTAAACTTGGATCCGCAAGTAAATAGCACATTGTAAGGTGCTCGGTGCTCGAAATAGCATAATTACAGTCTGCGTGAATGAGAGATAATTGTATAATTAGCTGATAACTCGCTGCTTAGAGTTCTGTTATGATGATTCGATGCAGGATGTTAATTTGTTTTAATTATTTTGTTTTTGAAGCTAACGATTTTATCTATAAAGCTAATTTTCCATAGTCCTTAATGTAAACTTGTTTATGTAAGTTCGGACCACCACCTGCTTAACATGGACCTATCAATGAGACGGATGGTCAAACAGAAAAATTAACAATGATAGGTGATCAAAGTTGTTAAATAAGCAGACACAAGAAGGCACTGCTTTCAATCTTATGCTAGTAATATATAAGTCTCCTTTCAGGCCTCTACGGATATGTTGGGCTTCTCTTTCGGGAACCAGACGCATCAAAGTTAAAGTCAAATAAGTTATATCAAATACACACATAAAAGGCACTTTTGAACGTCAAAAACAATAAAAGAACCGTTTTTTACTAATTACGAGTAGCAGTCCAATCCATGTCCAAACCCTGATTTCCAGGATCGATGAGAACAATACGAGAGGGGGCTGAGTTATTGCATCGTTTTGAGCGTCTTGCGTGCGCGCCGCGCCCCCGACACGCGAGCCTGCGGCACGCCAAACTATATCTAATGCTGATAAAATAATAAGCTTATTAGAAACGAATATTCATGATTTACCTCAAATTATGTTGACGACTAATTATCGGATTCAAAAGTGTAGGGTAAGTAGCAGCAGTAAGCAGAGGGCAATAGGTCACTATTGCCCTCTGCTTTGTCCAAACATTCAAAACCTCGTACAGATATTCGTCATATTATCAAAAAAGTTATAATAAAACCTATAGTAGTAAGATTAATGGAAATAAATATCTATAAACCGTTGTATAGTAAACTTACTAAACCCAGAATCCTAATACTAACTTAATAAACAAAATACTGCTACGAGCTGCTACGAAAGTGCTACGAAAACACATGATCGCTATGAATAGTCAACTAAAGTGTAAGTAATAGGTCAAAAACATATTTTCTGTATGACAGTCTTTAATATCTAGGTTATTACAAAAAATATCGTTGAATAAATATATTGTAGCTTAGTGGGTGTGCCATAATCAGATTGCGGCAGTCGTAGAGCTTCGCTGTACGGACGGACTTCGGCCGCTCCCACCACACAACTAGCTCAGTAGTATCAATTTTGAAGGTACGTCCTATGGCAATAATCCGGACAAATGGATTATGAAATAAATTAACTCTGACCTTGATCATGCACTATGGTACATTCACGTAAGTTAAAGTACGTCTTTGAGCTAATGAATTATTTAGGCTTTTGAAAGAAAGTTACGTCAAAAATTAAGATGCAGTTTTTTATTTATTTTTATTTGTGTTACTAAGTTCTCAAAGCAAGGTCTTCATCGAATAAGGATTTAAGTCAAAATAACGCTGGTTCAGCTCACCTTATTATTTCATTTTGTGCGTAACTTTGGCACACCACATGCCGCTGGCCGGCGCTGTCACAAAGGCTTTGTTTTTCACATAACGGGCCGCGGGGCCCGGGAGCTGGTCACGTGGCACGACCACTGCACACCCGGCACTGGAAGAATCGACGCTCGTGTAAAGACGGTAGTGTGGAGGTCGCGCGTGTTGTTGTTGTGAGCCGGGGTCGGCACGGCAAGGTTGTCACAGAGCGAGTGTCGGGGAGCAGCGTGCGAGGCGCTCGGGCGGGCGGCGCGGCGCGACTGCGCGGCCGGAGCGCGCGTGTCCGCTCGATACGCTGGCCATGAAATTTTCAGCCGAGCCACTGTCAACCGGTGGCGGCACGCAGGTGCACCATCATCACCATGCCCAGATCCTCTCCTACACAGGCCTGGGTTCCTTCGAACTAGGGGTTGTTGGCCTAAAAGCAAAATGCACTATAACTTTCAGTGCTCCCCATGACCTACCACAATTATATATTCAATCCCACATGCAAATCGCTTACTTTTTGTTATTTCAGCCTAGAACAGTGTCAAAGAAATTCTTTGCTAATACCAATTTAAATAATATTCCAGAAATCCGATTAAGCAGCCTACTTTTTTGCGCTGACAATATTTGCCAAGCGCGAATAAAAGGGCAATATCTCCTCATGATCGTGCATGTGGCCATTAATAAAGAGACCAACCTTCAAAGAGGGAGAAAAGAATATGAGGACACTATCTGACAGAACACCCTCTAATTACAAACTGCGAGAAACCTCCAGAGTAGGAGTGAAGCACTATATTCCGCAAACTCATATCTGGACTAATTCTTGAACACCCCACATAGGTGGCACCACTAAGTTTGATATACGCACGATCAATACCTCGTGGGTACTTCACGCACGCCATCCCATAGATGTGTAACTTCAACTTTACTTTAAGGCGAGTATCACATTGCACCGCGCTCCATCGCGTAGCGTAGGGCGGCCATAGCTAACAATCTGCCCAATGGGAGCGCATCCCGCGCGCAGATTATGTTTTCTATACAAACTGATACAATGTTAAGGAGGACCCGCAATGGTGGCCCGCGAAATTCAAATTTTCTTACATACTGCTACAATTTGCAGGTCAGTTTCAGGTTTTATGTTGATCAAAATACATATGTCTCGTGACCATAACAAATATATTTACAGAATTATAATTATTAGAATCATTAACACAGCTCTCTTAGTTAGATTTGTTCCATAAGAATTTTATTATGGTAAAGTATCTTATGGAATCATATTTTGATCGAGATATTGCAAACAACGTAAGAAAATTTGAATTTCGCGGATCACCGGAACCACTGCGGATCCGCCTTGAATCTGCCGCCCCGAGGTACGCGACGGAGCCAGCACCAGCTGATCTTAGGGCCTTATCACACTAGCGGTTTGCGAGCGGATGCGGGGCGGGGCGGGCGCGCAGCGAATGCGTCGCGAACACGCCGCGGCTGCACTACGAAGACGTGGCGGCCGCGTGGCAAATTCGCAACGTTTTCGTCGCGTGTTTGTAGCAAGTTAACGTCATACAATACACTCAGTAACAAAATGGATTCCGATGAGGAGACACTGCTGTTGGTTTTGTTACTTCGAAGATGACCGGAGGCGAAAACGAAAGCGTCGACGACTCTACTATTCATGGCGATCTCGTTCCGCGTCTGCAACGAATTTGCTGCGCATGCGCCGCGTGTTCGTTGCGCGCCTGCTCCGCTTTGAGGACGCTCGCAATCCGCTAGTATGATAAGGCCCTTACTGGACTACAGTTATACTGAAGGCAAACTCATATATGTATTGCACCCTACACTATTCCGAACTAAATAGGTAACGTTAATTAAAACTATTCATAAAAGGTTTCGTTAACTTTTATTATACGAATATAAACATGTTACAGCGACACTGGTGGAAAACTACAAAATTACACTTTAATTAGATACAGATATTTACAACAAAAAAAAAACGTATTACGAATGTCATTCTGAGCTTAATACATAGGGTAGGTAACATAAATACGGTATAAGATTTAAATACATTATGAACGATACCATTTAAATAATAATTTATATTAGGCACACCGTGAATCTTATGTTTACCGTAGGCGTATGGTCACGTCAAAAGAATTAGTATTCAATACCACGGCGTATAATATAGTTGATAGTTATATTGTCTTTAATTAAACGATACCTACTCGTGAATATCGGTACATTTGATGTAAGTATGGCTGTAAGTAGGTACATAGAGCTTACGATCTACACATTAACTTGTGTGCAAATAATGGATTTGACATAATTATTATTTTTACAAAATGGCTTTTGATTTGATGCCATTTGCAACAATGAACACATACATAAAGCAACATTTACTTCTACTGAAACTACAATACCACTTCAAGGTGATATATTTCAGCGATGAAACAGTTAAGTACCTACAATAAATCATTCTGTAAGGTAAAACAGTATTAAGAGGAAGTTATAAGGAAAATAAAAATCTGTAACATTTAAAATGATTCCTAATCTGAAAATTTTCTAGACATCTTAAAGTGTATATTTATCAAAAACATGACTTATAACGACTGGCGCAGTGAACGTCTTTTGAATCATATTGATCCCGTTTTTTTACCCTTCTTGACTTTTAAACACATACACTCTATAAGTATGAAATACAATACGAAATTCAGTTTATAAAACATGTTCATATTAAAGCTTCTAAAACGTTTTACAAAAGTGGTACAGCACCTTGCTATTAGACGTATATTGCCTTTGGCTCAGTATTATACTACAATATTAATTCATGAGATTCTTATTTACACAACATTATATACAAACAACAATCCACATATACATAAACAGTTAAATTCACAATACTATTCTAGAGGTGGCATTACAATAACTTATTTACATGAGTATACAATACAAATATTACACCGTAGACACCGTGAAATGCACGTTAGGAATACAAGGGAACACAGTAAGTTGTAAGTAACGCGTCAGACCGCATCAAAGTTAAGTAGTCGCAAAATGACCAAAGGAACTTCCAAATACAAGGCTATAAGTGTAGCTTCGAAGCCAAGTGTGTAGATTATGCGTGGGACTTTGGTTGAGTAACCAAGCTGAAATGGAAAGATTCATGAAGCAGAAGTTTTTCTCATTAAACAAAACTCACTTCATAGATCTACCATATACTTAGAAAATACGTGTCGGTACTATATCTTTTAAAAATACCTAAATGCGAAATTATCGAAGTATATTTTATTCCCTGTGTATAAGAGTCCGCTCTAGCACCGAACTGTCGTCGCTCACCATAGTATAATTACCTGCAGGAGTCCTATAAGCACAAGTGTCTATCGAACCACCACTGTGTACAATCAAGGGCGCTTGCCGCGAAATTTTCCGTTCACCACCGGTTCAAGCTGCTGCGTTTTGCGCGGGCGCAGTATAAAGTTCAGGTTGTAGGCAGTATTTACTGCATAGTACACGTTCGCGTTAGCAGGGAGCAGCATTTCTGTAACAATATCATTATTTATTGTAACGGCAATAAACTACAATTTATACGGGGGATGCTGAGTGTGGTTCTGTCTAGGCGTGAACATAAGCATCCATTCCTTACGACCGTTTCTTTTCAACGTGAAAAAAAAACGTAGGTATGTTCACAATCAGATAGTGTACACTTTAAGAGCACACTGGACGGGGTCGCGGGAAAGTTCGAAAGGGTTACCGAGAACGCAACCCCTAGCAACACGGAAGGAACACGGGTGGGTTTTAGTCAGTTAGAGTCTGACACACCCTCCCGCTCCGCCCAGAGCGGGAGAAGTTATTTGATAATTTCGCAACCAAAAAAAAAAGAGCATTCTGGTCACGAAACCAGCAATCAACTACCATCCTTAAAGACATTTTTTTTAAGAAAACTCTAAATGTTTTTTTGGATATGGAATTTTTTAAGAAGTTTATTTGACAGAGTTGTATAAAATGTTTACCTTTCTCAGGGAGAACTTGCGCCAAGGTGTATCCATCTGGATCGCCGTCGAGGTTGAGCTTGAGCATCGCGTTGCGGATGACCTGCGGTGTGCGCTCGTTATTGCACAGCATGATGGACTTGTACAGCACCACGCCCTCGGTCTCCGCGCAGTCCGACTCGTACGTCACACGGATGATGTAGAAGTCCGGGCCCGAGCGCACGCCCGGGGCCGCCGGGCTGGCTCCTGCCGCCTTGCCGTTGGCAGGCTTCTGACCGCTGTGGGCGCTCGACAACGAGACATCCAACGAAGGCAGCGACGACGATGATGATCCGTGTGACAGACGCGTCGGTGACACCCGCCTCTCTAGACTGTCTCTCTTCCATGCTGTTGCTGTACCGTCCGTCTCACAATAGAACTGCGAGCTGTTACTCGAACTGTTGCTGGCGATCGAGTCGTTCTTTTTATGACCGTGGCTATTTGAATCGTTTATTTTCTTCGGTCGCCTCTCCTTGGGAGGATTTGTCGGCGGTTCGATCTGGCAAGATAGCTGGTACGACTCCCGGTCATCCAGCACAATGACCGAGTCAAACCACCTATCAAACATTGAGTCCTGAGGCAAGTGGTAGGCGTTGGCAGCACCCTGCAATAACTTAATCTGCGCGAGAACTTCGAATTCTTTCCGTCGTTTATCGAAATTAATTAAGCCATCAGCTACCGTGTCCGGAATGGCGGTATCGATCATAGTGAGATCGGTTAAAAAAGTTCCAAGGTAAGGGATGGTCCCGTGACTGACCCCAGGGGAACCCCGTTCGTGTAAAAGTTTTTGTAGCTGACGGTCGTTTTCACCCACTGTATCTGCAAACTTCGCGGTACCTTCACGCATCAGTAGCTCTCGTTGAGCCCACCGATTATTGTCTTCACTAAAAATACGCGCGAGTTCATCGAATAATTCAGCTTTTTCTTTGGCTAGTATCGCCCACGTCTTTCTCAGTCTATAAACAGTATTACTCTGTAGTCCGGAAATTATCGCTTTTAACGAAGAAAAGTTTTTGAGCACTCTCAGTTCCCGGGCAATATCGAGCCAGGCCGATAAGATTTCGGCCCGTTCGAGTGGCCTAAGGTTTGGTTCAACCAGGACCGTCGAAATGACTCGAAACGATACGGCGTTGAATTGGTTAACGGTTGCTAGTACTGTAGCCGCGTCGTGGTTGCGGTCCTTGTCTCGGCGCGACCAGACGGCGCCGAGGCACTGGTGCGGCACGAGCTTCTTGAACAGCTCCATATCCATGCGCGTGAGCTGCTCGGCGAAGTGCCGGTGCGGCACGTGCGGCAGGCGGTAGGCGCTGGTGTGGTGCGCCGGCACGCGCATGCCGGCCGCCAGGCACAGCCCGCCCACGCCGCACCCGCCATTGCGCTCTGCACTGAATACAGCTAACTTCTGTAATACCTGCAAATAATCACACCCGAGATTGGATACAAAATAATTAAATTTATCAACTAACAAATTGTTCTAGTTTAGTGAGTAGATGAGTTTTCAAGGCATACCTTCGTGTGTAGTTCCGTCCCAGGCAGATGAACCTGCGTGAAGGCGAGTAGCTGTTGCAGTGCGGGGTGGTGCGGGGACTGGCGGAAGTCTTCCGGATACGTGTCCAGCCACACGTGGAGACACGCAACCAGAGTCCTGAAACATTTTGTGTTACAACTTATTTGGCACATGAAAGTGATCCCACGATGCCTACTACTCTGAAAAAAATTAAGTGTTGTGATTATATCTGCATTTCATAACTTAACGGGTATAAGAAAACGCATATATATAAGACGCTGACAACAGCTAAACCGCGGTCACCGTCAGACTGCATAGAAAAGAAAGAGAAGCGCGATGACACAACGCTTGTAATTTATTGCAAAGTTTGAAGCAATTATGTGTATTTACCCAAAATTGAGTTGAGTAGGTAATTGAAAATAAAAAAAACGGCCAAGTGCGTGTCGGACCACGCACAATGAAGGGTTCCGTAGTTGGGATTACTTGGGACGAATTTATTCCAAAAACAAACTTAACATTGTAGTTGAAAAACCTGTTCTAACATACATTGATATATGCCACGGTCAACTCTCCAACTGCAAATTTAAGTTGGTCGACTATAACTCGTTAACTTGTAAAGCCTACTTAGCCGTGATGTGATAGTTTTCCTTTTAATTTCATTATATGTACTACTGCCAAGAATTTTTTCACATCTCCATAAACAACCATTTTGCGGGGGCCTCGGTGACCCATAAGTACCTTCCCGCGACCCCGGCAGGCATCGGCCCTAGTGGACCCCTACATTTGTGCTGACGACATCTCTTTGAGGCGCGCGTGGAATACAACGCGCCGTCGCCGCGTCGACCCGGGCCTGGTCCTTACCGGACGGTGAGCTACCCATTGCTCACCGTCCGCAAGCCCGCGCCTAGGGTGGCCGGAAATCCGCCCGGGATTCCCGACGCCCAGGGCTCCGACTCACCCCTGCATCCCTATTCACCCCATTTTACGGTACCGTAAATAGCGAATTTTCACACAGGTTTATGTACAGAATGCGTAGATGATGGCTTCGTGATGGGTCTTTTTACACCCAGTATTTATTCATGTAACTAACACAAGTTTCAGAACAAATGAAGGGGTTTCAGTACTTCTATATTTGACCATAAGACTCACTTTCGGTGTTGCAGCGACGTGTCGACTGCTGTTGGATGCACGTCCTCCGCAGCCAAAGCTTCATATCGTCGCAGGAGAAGGTCCAGCACTCGGCTGCACTCCGCGAACGAACTGAAAACGTTTACCATAAATAAATAAAAGAGAACTAGGTACATAAATATACGATGGATTTTTGAGATGGGGTTGTAAGGGCAGGTACCTTAATCATTGTTGCTACAGGAAAACGGTATTGGAAAACTGTCCTAAACCTTTTCAAATATTTTGATCTGCATTCATAGATTTTGAAAAAAAAAATACGATCAGCAAGAAAATGGTAATTTTTCACAAAAACTTTTTTGATGCCGATAGATTATGTTTCTTATAAGGATCAAAAAACTTTATGGAACCAACTGAAGTTTAAGTACTAGAAAGTCAGAAAAAAAACTTTTCTCATACATTTTTTAAGAATTAACTTACTTTTTAGGGTTCCGTACGTTCGAATGAATAAACGGAACTCTTATAGGATCACTCGTGTGTCTGTCTGTCTGTCCATCTGTAACAGCCGGTTTGCACCGACACTTGACCGATTAAGTTAAAATTTGGTACACATATGAATTTTTATGACCCAAACACGAACGTGTAACGTAAATATATGGAGTTTAGACAAAAAATGAGCAAATTTAAAAAAATGTGTTGCAAACTGTACCGTGTGACATATCAAATAAAAGGACTTGTTATGAGAATTTTAAATATATAATTACATAATCAGCCTATAATGTTCCCACTGCTGGGACACAAAAATATTTTTTTTTTTTTATAATAAAAGGTTTTAAAGTTATGGAGGAAAATTGACCACACCCTCTTATCTCCAAAAGTTCTGAGCCTAATTTTTTTTTTAAATACAGAGAATCGTTTTAAATAGTTGGAATATACATTCCAACTATATATATAAATTATAATGCTTGTTTTTCTCTTTTCTGTTATCTGTTTTAGCAGCCGGGTTTTTTTTTTAATAATTTGTTTTATTTTAAGCTTTTTAGTTTTATTAATATATATGAATATGGAATTGTCTCTTATCTAGCTATTATTTGATATCAATATTTTTGTACTTTTTTTTTAAACTTTCTCCTCCCTTTTTTTGTATTGCAGATGCAATATTTAAATATTTTATAGCTTGTCACTCCCGCAATTAAGACGAATCTAACGACACCTCGTATTTTACATACATACATACATACATACATACATACTCTCGAAAACATTACCCTCCTTCTGGGGCAGTCGAGTAAAACGGTTTTTATTCTATTCCATCCGTATTTATTCCATTCCATTCATATTATCCATTTCGTAAAATACATGGGAATAGTTTTTTGCAGTTACTGACTTTTCTAGTACTTATACTTCAGTTGGTCCGATAGAGATTTTTGATCCATAAAAGAAACAGAATCAAAGACAAAGACAAAGACATTTATTCGTCGAATATGGTAGGTACAAGTTGGTTATCAATGTTATGCTCAGGACACATCCGCCGCTAAAATCGATCGGTTTTTTTTAATTTGACGTGTAAAAGTGGTTCCGAAATCCTATTTACAGAATAAACCATTTCATTTCATTACAACGTCCGTTTAGGTACACTTACTGGGCAGAAAGTGTTTTGTCGTCTCAAAAATCCACCCTGTATGCCTCGGCAGCGCCTGTCGCAAAAAAGCTCGGTGAAAGTGAAAATAACTCCATACCTCTTTCATTTAGTTATCGGTTTCGGCGAATCAGTCTGCAGAAGACGCACACGAGGTATGTGTGATGATAAATCTGAAGATGGGATACTAATTCGAATTTCTCTAGAAATTATGATACTAATTCTGTCCTAATTGTGTCCTGTGACTATTTTGGTCGCAACCAACTCTTCTCATTTATCTTTTGCCGACATTAGAAAATAATAATCGTTTTATATCTCACCGATAAGTAGCCAGGAACACATTCACGTATGTAGACTCGAGTTCACCATCGTCGGTGGCGAGCGCCTCCACTAGTCGCTCGACGGTGCCAGCCTTCACGAAGCGCACGCGCACCGTCTCCCATTCCAGATGGGAGATCTCGTCATCAGACTCCTGGAAAAATCACGATTAAATAATAGTATCATCTTCAAATTAGCCCGTAGTTAACTTCTGCACCCGAGCTTCCTCATAAGCAAAGGAGATATTTCAGTCACATTTTCACATGGAATGTACATAGGCATTTGGATTGGTAATCGTGTCAAAGTCAAAGTCAAATTTTTTATTTCAAATAGGCACATAAAAGGCACTTTTGAACGTCAAAATTAACAACGTGATATGTAGGATATCGCATGTGCCCATTCATCAGGCCCATTTCCCGTTAGTCTTTTGACTTTTTCCCCCTTGTAACTGAATAAAATATACGGATAAATAATATATATATTAACCTTTTTTCTTGTAGGTCTGTATGAACCACGCATAGGTTTCTAGAAATCAAGTTTACTAGACCCAATTGACAAAAATAGGCTACTCTTTAGAAAAAAAATTGCCAAATCTGTATAGTTTGTGATAGTGGAAAAAATATATGTTAATTTTGAACATATTTCCCAGAACTTGGTTGTTACGAAAACACGTTTTGAAAAATAATCTCGATACAAACTAACGTTAAACTAACCTCTTACCTTGAGTTCTAATCCAAAATATCTGTACTAAATATCAACATACGTTACGTATTTAATTAATAACAAGAACGTCATATTTGAATGCAGAACTTGGTTGTTTTTTTATTTTCGATTACTCAACTCAATTTGGAATAAACAGATAATTGCTTCATATTTTGCAATAAATTACAAGCGTTGTGTCATCGCGCTTCTCTTTATTTTCTATGCAATCTGACAGTGACCGCGGTTTGGGTGTTGTTAATACTAAATTACCTGTTTGCTAAATGCCTAAAATACATGTTGTGTCATGGTTCCTGTCGACGTGCATTCAGGTGTATATGAGTTTATTAAAGATGCCTAAACGTTTTTTTTTTTTTGTGAAAAAGGTTAAACCGCAGTTACAACGCCGTCATAATAATGTCCCGATGAGTAACTAACAAGATCCAGTATACAAGTCAATATGACTCAATTATGATTTGTTGTGGTTTTATAACAAAATGAGGAAAATCAGTGCCCAAGCCAAATGCCTATGTGAGGAAAGTATGCGTATAAGGCCATTTTGCATCATTCGCAAGGCCCCCACTATATACGACAACAATGAAATTTGAAATTATGGTAAATAGCCTATTATTGTTATTTTGTTCATTGAATACCATCCTGCGACAGTTTTGCCTTAACCGTGTTAAACGTAAGTAATGTTATATCTTAAACCTAAAGAGATTTATTTATTTAAGTATTAATAGGTACGCCTACAATTGTTAACACATTTCATTTCATTTTAAAGTTCACGATATACATTTATAAGTGCAACAATCAGTTACAGGCTAACACCACATGGGGGGTTTGGGCGTCCCCGCAGTCTCCAAATGAGTTCCCCATAGGTTTAGTTGATTCTAGTGTTCCACTTGGATCTCTGAGCAGCGCCTCGACAAGTCGACTTCTTTCCCCAACAACTCCACTCAAAATGTCAAAAGCAAAAAAGAAAGATAAGGTTAAACAACGGCTGCACTTCCTCCCACTAAAAGTGCACCTCACTAACATCAGGGGGTTGCACTCCAATCTCGATCCGGTCCATCACCACCTTGAGACCGAGAAGCCGCACCTGTTTTTCCTAACGGAGACGAAGATAACAACCCCGTCGGACGTGGCGTACCTCAACTACCCGGGTTACTCTCTTGAACACAAGTTCAAGAAGCAAGCTGGGGTCTGTGTGTACGTCCGCGATGACATTTGTTGTCGTCGTCTCCGTTGCTTTGAGAACTCGGGTTTTTCTGCCATATGGCTACTTGTGGACTCTGGCGTGGAGAAATTTCTCTACATCGGCGTTTACCGATCGCACAGCGGTGACCGGGAGACAACAGCGCTCTTTAATTTCCTCGTGGAGACGACTGACGTCGCCCAGCAACGGTACCCAACAGCGAAGCTCGTTTTTCTGGGGGACTTCAACGCCCATCATAAAGAATGGTTGTTCCCGTACCAGAAAACTGACCATGCTGGGTTAGAGGCGCGCAAGTTTGCTATTACGTTAGATCTAACCCAGATGGTGAATGTGGCAACGCGGGTACCGGATGTTGACGGCCATACACCCAATTGTTTGGACCTTCTGCTGGCATCTGATCCGGACAATAATTCAGTGTCGGTCTCAGCCCCGCTGGGACGTCCGACCACTGTCTGGTGAAAACCGTATCGACCTGCTCTCCACCAGATGAGAGTCCTAGAGGCACGAGACGAGTGTGGCGATACGAGTCAGCGGACTGGGATGAGATGCGGCACTTTTTTGCGTCTTATCCATGGCGGCATGTGTGCTTCTCTTCGGGTGACCCCTCGTGCTGTGCAGACGAGGTTGCGGACGTTATTCGGCAGGAAATGGAGTATTTTATTCCATTCTCCGACATCCCACTCGGCCATAAATCCCGGCCTTGGTATAATGCAGAGTGCGCCCACGCTGAGGCCCGAAAAGAGTCTGCCTACCAAGCCTGGGTCAAGGCCCGCGACCGCAAAGTTAGAGCTCGTAGGGTTCGCGCGAAGAAGAGAGCCTTTAACACTGCCGCCAAGTCCTGCAAGCGGGTTTTACGTGAGGCACGTTTTGGCCATGTCAGACGTATTGGGGCCAAGCTGGCATCGCACCCTCCGGGTAGTAAACAGTTTTGGTCCCTGTCTAAGGCGGCCGAAGCGAATTTCTGTCGTCCCACTTTACCTCCAATGCTGAAACCTGATGGGTCGCTGGCCCACTCCGCAAGAGAGAAAGCAAATTTATTTGCATCTCTCTTTGCAAGCAATTCACGTCTGCACGCTGGCTCCAAGCAACCACCTACAGTACCTCATTGTGACTCCACGATGCCGGAGATCGCAGTTCACATTAGAGAGGTCCGAAGAGTATTGTGCAGTCTAGACGTGAATAAGGCCAGCGGGCCTGACGGCATTCCGGCGAGAGTGTTGAGGCAGTGTGCGCCTGAACTGTCTCCTGTGTTGACACGTTTGTTCCGCCTCTCTCTTAAAAAAAGGCACGGTACCAAAATCCTGGAAGCTTGCTAATGTACAACCATTGCCCAAAAAGGGCGACCGTGCTGACCCTGCCCATCGATCATCCGATCGCCATTACCTCCATTCTGTGCAAAGTTATGGAAAGGGTACTGAACAGTAAGTTGCTGACCTACCTCGAAGACAATGATCTCCTCAGTGACCGTCAATATGGCTTTCGCCGGGGACGGTCAACTGGTGATCTTCTTGTGTATGTCACGCACTGCTGGGGCGAAGCCATCGAGAAACATGGCGAAGCACTTGCTGTATCGCTTGATATCTCGAAGGCTTTCGACAGGGTCTGGCACGCTGGTCTGCTCAGCAAGCTTCCTGCTTATGGCATCCCAGCTGATTTTTGTAGCTGGATATCAGACTTCCTTAGTGAACGGTCGATCAGAGTAGTCGTTGACGGCTGCTCCTCTGACCTTATATCCGGCTATTGATGCCGGAGTTCCTCAGGGGTCTGTTCTCTCTGCAACTCTTTTCCTGCTGCACATCAATGACCTACTACAGACTGGTATTGTTGGGTACGCGGACGACAGTACTGTTTCAGAGAGATACTTGTCCAGCGCAAAAACCAACGGGGCCGCAGTTCGTTCCTTGAGAGAGGCCTTGGTAGAGCGGACAGAGTTGAGATTAAGCCTTGTCTCCCAGTGGGGTGATGATAATCTGGTCACTTTTAACGCCACCAAAACACAAGCGTGTCTTTTTACCGCAAAAAGGAGTTGTTTCGACCTGACTCCTACTTTTCGGGGTACATCGGTTCCTGTAACTGATCGGCTCGAGCTCCTAGGCACGGAGTTGACATCTAACCTCAACTTCGGCGCCACCATCGAGTACAGAGCCCAAACTGCGGCCAAGAAACTGGGCATCCTAAATAAGGTGAAGCGATACTTTACGCCTGGACAGCTTTTGACCCTTTATAAAGCGCAGGTCCGATCCTGCATGGAGTATTGTAGCCACCTTTGGGATGGCTCGGCTAAATACCAACTTGCCGCGCTTGACTCGGTGGAACGCAGAGCTAAGAGGCTCATTGGCGACGTAAATCTGGTGGATGCCAAGCTTCACAGTTTGGCCCATCGTCGCAAGGTTGCCTGCTTGTCGGTCTTCTATAGATTGTACTTCGGAGAGTGTGCTCAAGAACTCCACGACCTCATTCCACCGGCCCCCTTCTATTATCGGTCATCTAGGCGCACTTCAGGTTACCATCCCTTCCTGGTGGCTATCCCACCAACTCGCACTAAGCGTTTCCAAACTTCATTTATAATGCGCACAGCAAAGGAATGGAACTCTCTGCCTGCGTCTGTGTTTCCGAACGCATATAACCCTAATCTCTTCGAAGTGAGAGTGAACAGGCTTCTTCTGGGTAAGCTCGCTCCATCGTCGACTTTGTTTCTGTCGCCTCTGACATAGACTAAGGTCAAGAGCAAACCCATCACAAATAAAAAAAAAAATAAAAAAAACTTGTATATTATGATTTTACATTACATTAGATCCCCCAAATGAGTGATACTTTTTTTTACTTGTTGACAAACTAAACTTACTCAACATTTATACCCAAGCAGATCTCAATTAATGGTTCTGCAACCTTCAGTGAATGGGCAACTAGAGGGATATTTAATAGTAGAATCAAACTTTTTGAACTTTATGAAGAAAGAAATTATAATAAAAGTAAAGAATTTTATCAATATGTTAAGAACTATTCCAAACCAAATTCTTTAAACAAGTTTGTAAAGAAGCTAAATGTCGATATTTAAGTTCAAAAATGAAAAATAGTTAAAATAAAATAAAAACGACTTGGGAAATTATAAACAATGAGACTGGAAGAGATAGAAAGCGTAATTGTGAACACAGCCTTAATATTAACAATACAGTTATTAAAACGTATTTAGAAGTTGCCACAGTTTTTGATAATTTCTTTGCAGATATTCCAGTCTCAACCACTAAATCTTTAAATTCATCACCCACTGTTGCCGAGTCCATATTGAAAGAAAATGTTGATATTTGTAACTATGAATTTAATTTCGTCTATGTTAGTGCTCGGGATATTATTAAAACTTTCAATACACTCAATGTTAAAAAACAGCTGATCTATGGGGAAATTCTGTAGAGGTTGCAAAATGCATAATTAACACTGTAGCGCCTGAATTGGCAATTATTTTTAATAAATGTATTGACTGTGGTGTAATTCCTGACTTAATGAAGAGTAGCAAAATAATACCTTTGTTTAAATCGGGTAGCATATTACAGAAATTGGTCTAAAGTTTGTGGGGTCTGCCACAAACTTTAGACCAATTTCTGTGCCTCTTTCCACCTTTAGTAAAATATTTGAAAAATGATGCAATAATATTGCAAAGACATTTTAATAAACATAAATTATTAAACAGTAAACAATTCGGTTTCACAAAGGGTCGTTCGACTACCGACGCTGGTGTGGAACTTATTGCACATATTTTTGAGGCTTGGGAGAAGTCACATGATGCCCTAGGTATTTTTTGAGACTTAGATAAGGCTTTCGATTGTGTTTCTCATAATACATTGGTCAGGAAATTGCATCACTATGGTGTTAGAAACACTGCCTTGGATCTTCTTATTTCTTATTTGGATAATAGGATCCAAAGAGTGGACGTTAACGGTAAGCGATCTCTGGGTTCTATCGTCACTATGGGAGTTTCGCTGGGCTCAATTCTTGGCCCTTTTTTATTTCTTGTATATATTAATGACCTACCTTGCCTTATAAAGAACAGTCATGAAATAGTGTTATTTGCAGATGACACATCACTTTTATTAACCTTTTGACCACCACAGTCATGTATAGATGACAGCGCAAAATGTGCCCAGCACGCCACGGTCACGACTACATGACAGATTTCAAGGAATAATTCGTAGCTTGGCGCCGAGGGCACGTCTTTTCTTTTTTGACGTGGTGGTCAATAGGTTAATCTTAAACGACAACAGACAATTACTGACAATGTAAATAATGCTCTCTCTCAAATAGTACATTGGTTTAGTGTTAATAATTTACTTTTAAACGAGAAAAGGACCAAATGTATTAGATTTCTGACACCTAACGTTATGTAGGTAAAAACCAATGTACTAGTAAATGACGCGGAATTGGATCTTGTGGACACCACTGCATTCTTAGGTATAACTTTGGACTCGAAGCTACAGTGGGGCCCACATATAAACAAATTTGCAAAGCGGCTAAGCTCTGCAGCCTATGCGGTGTATAAAATTCGTCATTTGACTGATGTAGAAACAGCTCGATTAGTATATTTTAGTTATTTCCATAGTGTAATGTCGTACGGCATTTTGCTGTGGGGAATGCAGCCGACATTCAGGCTATATTTGTGCTGCAGAAACGAGCCATTCGAGCAATTTATAACCTAAGTTGTAGGCATTCACTGAGGGATACATTTAAGGATATAAACATCAGTCGCATCTCAATATGTATATAAGAACATGATTTATGTAAAAAAGAATATTAATCTATATTCTAAACACAGCGACATTCATAGCATAAATACTAGAAACAAAGACTTACTTATTGTGCCCAAGACTAGGCTCCAAAAAATTTGTAATTCATTTAAGTGCAAAAGTATACGTTTTTACAACAAACTCCCAAGCCATGTTAAAGAACTGAGCCTCAATAAATTTAAATCATTTATTAAACAGAAACTCTGTCAAAAAGGTTTCTATAAAGTTAAAAATTACTTGGACGACAAAAAGGCTTGGGATTAATTAAGCTACTCCAATGTACCCCAAGCGGGGTCGCGGGAAGGTACCAAAGGGTTACCGAGGCCCCTGGCAACACAGGCAACGGAAGGAATACGGGTGGGTTTTAGTCAAAAAGAGTCTGACACACCCTCCCGCTCAGCCCAGAGCGGGAGAAGTTATTTGATGATTTCCCACCCAAAACAAAAATGTACCCCCAAGCAACAAACTAATTTTATACTAAAACTATTTTTATACTTAATATTGACATTTTAATTTTTATTTTTATTGACATGTAAGTGAGGACTATGTCGATCATATATTTTAAAATTTTATTTTTTCTCTGTTAGTTTTAATGATAATCTGGCAGTTTGAGTACTTTATGTGGCCTACCCAAATGTCCTTTCTTTGGTTTTGTTCGTCGAGTCGTTGAGCTCCTTAAGTTCTGAGTTGAGCTTCACGGTTACTGACAAATGCGTGCACTGACTGGACAGGTCCACTCAAGTCTGTATGGTTCTTTCCTCAAAATACCATCTCAGAGACTAATTTACATGGTCCTCAAATGATCTGACTAAGATTATTTACTCATTGACATTGATGATTTTTTTATACAATGACATGAATATTTACTTTTTGAAGTATTTTTTTTTTTACTATGTGGGTTATTGTTTTTATTTTTTCTCTCAGTTAGTTTTAATCTTGGTCTGGCAGTTTGAGTCATTTAAGCGGCCTACCCAAATGTCCTTTCTTTGGTATTGTTCGTCGAATCGTTGAGCTCCTTAAGTTCTGACTTGAACTGCACGATTATTGACAAATGCGTGCACTGACTGGATAGGTCCACTCAATCTGTGTGGTTCTTTCCTCAAAAGACCATTTCAGACACCAATGTACATGGTCTTCACATGATCTGACCAAGATTATGTCTGGACTTTAAAAGAGACTTTGACAGAGTGACCTCTGAGTTTGTTTCAGCCTTTCTTCTCAGAGTAGTCATAAGGAAATGCCGAGCTCATCTAGTTTTTTTCTAAATATGATTGACGTGTAAAAGTGTTTGTACAACCCTATTTACAGAAAATAAAATCATTTCATTTCATTTCAACACAATGCAGTTTACTTAATCAAAATGACTTTTGATAAATTATAGATAAAATAATATACTCAATTTCATATTTAGATCGTCCGCACAAAATTAAACCCATTGTAAAGAGGGTCTTTTTTTTTTTTGGTGGGAAATCATCAAATAACTTCTCCCGCTCTGGGCGGAGCGGGAGGGTGTGTCAGACTCTTACTGACTAAAACCCACCCGTATTACTTCCGTTCCCGCGACCCCGGCAGGATTGTAAAGAGGGTCTGGTAATCGCCATTGAGCTTGGCTATAAAAATGCCCGTCTCGTTCAGGCCGCGCCGCCGCCGCCGCGCCGTTCGGTTTTTTTATGGAATATTTATTTTTTGTAACGAAAAAGTGAATATATGAAAAAAAAAACATAATTATAAATAATAAAAACTCTGTTCATACAAAAAAAAATATGAAGATAATTATAATATATTTTAAATATGTAGTTTGAAAGTAATATTGTTTTTTATGCTTTGGGTAGACATTACTTACAAAACAGGCTACGTATTTCGTTCGTTAAATATTTATATAACCTAACTATAATAAAACCCCAAACAAACTGAATTCTGTCCAAATTCAAACGGTGCGGTGAGAGCCTTTTGAGAGAACCCTACTGAATAGTTAAGAAAGCTACTTGAACTCAGAACAAAACCAGCTTCAGACATAATAACACACTGTATCAAGTAACTATGTACATGTACCTATGTAATTTTATGCAATTTAGCCGTCAAGCTATTGTGAGATCAGCGAACAAATCTAAAGTTATTAATGACTGCGGTTTCCCACATCTCACACGACTATTATACTCTTGTGTTTCGCTCGTTGTAAAATAATGTATATTGCATTAATAAGTATCTACCGCACTCATTCATACATCGCGGACTACGCCATTAGTTTACCTGTTTTAATTTGGTAGGTACGAGTACATACACAAAGTATTTCAGCGTTTCTTACATCAACGAGATTTTCGACAATACTTTTACCAATCATCTTTTATACAATTTTTCCCACAATTCTTTACGTAAGCAAAATGCAGAATGGAATAATTGTTATATAATGAAAGGAAAACATTTTGTCGGTCATTCATTCCACCATTGTTTTCTTAATATTAACGCATTAATTCTTATCTCAAGTAAGAAATTATTGTTAGTAATTTCGTTATAATTCGCAAGCATATAATAAAATTTAAATAATAAATTCATTTATTTTCAGGCAACACAGGCCCATCCCAGAGGACCTCTTCGGAATCTTAGCAAGGTGATCTATAGGTACCGAATGGCAACAATGTAAATGATTCATGATATTTACGCTGCATTGTTGCTACAGTGCTTGCCATCAGCTGTGTACCTGCACTGTTATGATTGCTATCTTAACGACATTAAAATAGCGTGGCCTTGCAGTGCTGAAAATCAATATTATTGCAAGGCGTAAAATTGAAGAATCGATATGAATTTTTCACAGAATCTACATTCTATCCACCTACCTACGTACAGTAAAGTTATAGGTGTGTTTAAGTGGTCAGAAACAAGTTGAACAGCTATATAGGTATGTATACACAGCTATGCTTGCGTATAACACAGCCATGCATTCAACCACTCATTTCTCTCACTAAGAACTTATATTTTGAAACAAACCTTATATACCAAATTCTGTTTACGAAAAATCAGGAGGCGCTACTTAACCAGAATATGTCCGGATACTCCAAAATAGACTCAAGTAGGTACTGCCAAGCAAAGGCAATAGAATAAGACAGAAATCAAAGTCAAACTCCAAAACTTACTACGATACTCACACCAGGCCAATAAAATATAAAGTCGGCGATCTTGTTTATCTTAAAAATCATTTACACCTTAGAAAAGCCCTTTCACCTACATGGAAAAGCCCGTTTAAAATCGTGAAAATTCATGGAAATAATACTGCATCACTCTTAATAAACAGACGTCACGTTAAACGTCATTTTGACGAAATTCAAATGGCACTAATGACGAAACATAGTATTTTAGCGACCCGCCCCTGCTTCACACAGTTGATGACTTCAATACTTGACAAAAAAAAACGAATTTCTTTATTTTTTTCAAATTTTATATTAGTTTAGAAAAGGATAGAATACCTACTCTTTATTATGTACACCATAAAAATTACAGATACAAATGTTGAAATTTTCCATAGGGTGACACAATGGGCGGTCTTATCGCTAAAAGCGATCTTTACAGACTACCTTTGGATGGATATTAATGAGTTATGCACATACACCTTATGGAATAAATTCTCTAAATGATACTGAAAACTGCAACAAAATCCGTTGCGTAGTTTAGAAGAACAAAGCGGCCACACAGTCACGAATAGCGACTTTAATTTATATAATATAAAGGAGAAGTATTCTCTATCACTTAAATATTGACATTGTTTTGTGTCAAGTCGGTCTATCACAGTCCAAATTTAATAAGGGGACTTGCAAAGTCGCGTGTAATTTATTGACTTCATATAAATCTAACATCTGTGTATCTGTGTGTACTACAGGTACACCTCTGCCTAACCCCTCGGGGATTACAGGCGTGATGTTATGTTATGTTATGTGTAGAGATCGGATATTCGGATGCATATTAAAGTTGAGATGTTAGCGAATGTGGAATGCGCTTTTGTATCGAAAAAATCCCGCGGTTCCAGGATCAACAAGGTTTCTGACTATTGAATCAGATTAGTATTATAATCTACATATAACTTACTTTCAAATGTTGGCTTATATGAAATGCACTATAGTAAAAAAAAAAACCCGCGATTACGGAATCGACAAATTTTGTGTTTTTCCTGACTATATAAGCAGATGCATAATATCTACCTACCTACTATCGTAAAGTAGGTAGGTAAATACCAAACTGCCATAGCAAACAACGTTAATATAAGAAAACGGACTACATATATTTAGAATAATTGATGTAGCTACCTATTGAAACAAATAGTTAAAAAATATTGTGCTTAGTGAAATTCTGTAAAATTCCTGTCCTCTCCACGTACCTAGCGAAAAAAACAGTATACGTTAGCACCATTATATTAATAGAAAACGACGATAGGAATTTTCCGAGTTTGTAAGTGGGACGGCAAATTATAGGTACCTGCTTATGCGCAAGTAGCTACCCCGACAAATAGTTCTCTTAGTTTATTTAATTACAATAATTGCATTCGTCGCTGTCCTTGCCATGCGTTCGGGTGTTTTTTTTTTTGTTTTAACTAACACACACCACCCCTCCTCTTACACCCTACATATACATATTTTAGAAGTCGCTTCTTTATTATACACCCGACTAGCTATGCATTCCTGGCGTTCCTGGCATCCCGTGTTTTTTTTTTACAAATAAAAATATTTTAAGAAGCCGCTTCCATACTTTCACAGCTAAAATTTAACTTTAGGTAAATATGCATCCGAATATCCGATCTCTGGTTATGTGTTATATTATAAACTAACAAAAAATCTGTAGGAAAATACGTACTCATTGCTGATGTCATTGAACATGTCATGTATTTGACACAATTAGAAGCACCACATTTTAAAGACGTAAGTTTATTTATTTAAAGTGAAATAAAATGATGAAAGAATAATGGAATTCAAATACCTACTCAGCTGACACCACCGAGACCTAAACACTGTTTGACATGCCTAAACCTAACCTAAAAGCGATCAAGTGTGTCTCGAGTGACTACTTTGCTCAAGCTGAAGTCAGCTCACATAAATACCGCACTAGAAAATAATTTTCCTCAGACTGAACCAATCAAAATAACAATACAGAACTTCTCTATAACCCAATGACAAAGAATATCTTGTTGATCGTATTGTTATGACCATAATAGTGTTTCCGAGGCAATAAGTACAACCTTCCAAGTCCCAAGTACCTACGGACTTGGAGCATATAAACGTAAATGTACTTTCCTAAAGTTTGTGTGTATGGTTCGTGCTTTTTAATCGTGCTCGTGCATTTTAATTGTCGCACACCGCTCTATGACTGCATATCGTGATAAACCATGTAACATTACAGAGCGGACTAATTAAAAGATACACGGCAATAAAGAATTAAAATTGTATGGTACACGCCAAAATTACATTCAGTAATTGTCATGTACAACCTTGTACACTATTGTCGGTCATCCGGGAAGTTAACAGTATACAGTCAGATATAAACATGAATATAGCTCTGTCAGATTGTGACTGAATCGCGATGTTTTATTGCCATTTTGTATTCTACAAAATGTTATCGCATACTGTAGATCGGAACTGTAACGTACTGCACAAACGAACACAATAGAAAAAATACTGAACAATATTAAAACAAATGTTTAGAGACAAAAACAATAATGAATGTTCGAAATCAGCAACTACAAACTGCTGAATTCGTATATTACCTATCTATTAGCTCACAATGAAACGAATAAACATTACTTACTGAATTACACTAGCGTAATCAAAACCTAACTAAGAAATTGAGTAATAAAGAGTAAAGGCCCGTAAGGCAGTGCGACACTAACCTTTTTTTTTTTTTGGGTGGAATATCATCGAATACCTTCTCCCGCTCTGGGCGGAGCGGGAGGGTGTGTCAGACTCTTACTGACTAAAACCCACCCGTATTCCTTTAGTTGCTTGTGTTACCAGGGGCCTCGGTAGTACCTTCCCTCGACCCCGGCAGGCATCGGCCCTAGTGGACCCATACACTTGTGCTGACGACAACTCTTTGAGGCGCGCGTGGAACACAACGCGCCGTCTACCCGGGCCTGGTCCTTACCGGACGGTGAGCTACCCATTGCTCACCGTCCGACGACACTTACCATGAAGTTTCATAGAAATTGTGCTACTAGTGACGCGTCGCGACAACGTTTCTCGACAACGTTTATAGTTTACCGTCTCATTATTATGTAAAAAGGCGTTGCAGTATTGTAAGTAAATTGGAGCTATAAAGTATAATCATAATCAGCCTGTAATGTTCCTACTGCCGGAAGACAGCCGAGACAGGCCTCCTCTCTGTGAGAGGCAGTGGGCAGTAATGGTTGGTACCTAGTTGTCACATGTCTTAGAATTTTTGGTTTTAGAACTTTTTTTTTAGTTTACTGACGATGTTTTACTTCACCGTTTTAAGAGCAGTGGTGATGAAATTATTTACACAAAGTAAAGCGCTTGTCGCGGTTCGAACCTACGTCTCGTTAACAACGGCGGTCGTTACCACTAAGCCACCACTGCTCCCCGTATGCCTAATGTAGGCTCACAGTAAGCCTAATGTGTATGGAATGGTACATAATTATACTCTTTTCAAGCTGTGAAAACTGAAAATTAGGCCAGAGATTATTCTAAAGATTATACTTATCTACCTATTTGTTCAGTAGCGTTATAACATAATCAATATATTGATTAGTATAACAATACGGTGGTACACTGAAACAAGTGAGCTGTAAGCAAGTGCCAACACAAGTGATTCCTCATAGGTCAAGTCACGGTACTGAGTATGAAATAAGCATACTTAATTATAATTGCATTGTCTTAATTACGTATACTGTGTAAATGTTCATTGTTACATGCAATCCTAATTAATATTAAAAACCTTTTTATTAAATATTTATTCACACCTATAATAGAGACGTATTCGCGTGAAACAAAAGCATTGCGATGGTTTTGTAATACTGGCATACCTTGTGGGCTTCTAAGGCTTAACAGGCTGTAGAATTGTTGATCATTTTCTATTTTGTTAAGTAACTGATTCTTGTTGACAGGCCTACTACACTGTCCTCCCTCCCCTACCTATTATCATTATAATTTTAAAACATTGTAAAAGCCAACTATTTTGTAAAGAGTGACCATGGAGTTTCTTGCCGGCTCTTTTCCATAGGAAACGACCAATTGGATCCGTGCACCTAGCTTCTGACGTTTCATATGTGCCCATGTAGGTTTATGTCAAATACAATATTTTGATTTTGTATAGAATGACGACGAACCAAATTCGCTATCTATTTGTGTTAGTGCAACCAAACTTTAATGTATAAGCTATACAGCTCGGCCTGAACAGGAGTATTTCTCAAGGGTACCTCTGTCCTGGTAACCATACTTGTACTCGTACCTAGTAAGTAGCATGTGTCAATACTCACACTATTAGAAGCACTCCGTGTCGGTCGGTGGTAGCGAACTTTCTTGAGGTAGACGGTGTAGATGGCGCCGTCGACGCGCTCCTCGCCCCACAACCGCCATGTCGGCTGCTGGAACACACCACCAATAGGTCAACATAATAGTTCAACACCAACATTTACTCATATAACATTCGCAAAGTAAAACACTGTTCTTTTCACCCTACTTCATCATGACGGTGAAAGTGAGAAAGATATTACACAGGTGCTGAATGCATAGAGTTCTTTAGAACCGAATATTTTGAGGTAGAACACATTGTTTGTTTATCACGTCAAATGCTTATGACACCTATTAAACGTATGTATGTACCTACTTACTTAGGTTCAAGTTATAATTAAGTTAGGTTACATTACAAAAACGTGTTTAGCTGTAAAGATAAGGAACATGTCATAATAGTGTTGTTGATTGAGGTATGTGTTGTTTGTAACACGACTGCTTACATAATCGTCGTCTAGGTTACGAGCGAACAGCGCGGGCTCGGCCTTACTGACGCCGCAAATCCTCCACATGGCCCATGTCCGCGACGTCACGCGACGTCACGTCAGCTGAGCGTCTCCCGCATCACGCTCACTTTCACACCGCGCCGCTACGATACATCCACATGCAAATCCAGTAATTCAGTAATTGGATCAATCAGCGGCGAGAGGCGCGCGAGTATGCGAGCAGCGCGGACGTGCGTGACGCGGGAGAAATCGCAGCGGACGCGGACAGCGGCACACTTGTCCACCTCGGCATCCGGCTCCAGAGCCCACTACGCAACTTTTAATCGATTCACGCAATTAAGCTCCACTATCACCTTTAATCACTGGCACTCGGTAAATGATCCAAAACGAACTCTCCCTCGATAACAACAAGTTTTCTACTATTAAGCACTGCGTTACAGTCTAATAACCTCTGTAATTATCGTCACATTTTACTACGTTGATATTATGAAATCGTGAATTTGCATATTACATGAACGTCGCATAACTAACACAATCTATCAAAAACTTTCACACATTTAATATTGAGAATGTTAGATACTGATTTCTACTGGATTTTGATGAAAATTAATTGCATAACTACGTTTCACGTAACGACCACAATCAATTATATTGAAATAATAATAAAAAGTTGGAAAAATATGTAATGTAGGTAATACACAAGCGCTGGCGCTGCAGCGCGGGCGCACGACGACTGCTCTCTTCGTGGAGAGATCGCGTGAAAACTCCGATAGAGCACGTCAATGCCGCGCCCGAGCCGGCCCGCCGCCGCCGCCGCCCCTGGACCCAGGTGTTAGCTACATAACACGACAACACGTGCCGCCACATTATGTGAGTCGAATCAAACAAGCTTAAATATACGCAACACGACCTCTTGTCATTTATTATAATCCTATTAGCACAAACAAGTACCTACACGCACATCCAATAGGCTTACCTAGAAATAACTTTCAGTACTTAGGTTTAGTAATTAGTTGCTTGTGAAATACTCGTATTCCTCTACACATTGTGGACAAACTGCATTGAATAAAAATACTACAGTATTCTGCGAGCTGTTCGTTTAAACGCTTTATACTATTAAACGCTTAGCCTTTGCGATCTCATCAGCAATGGAGTACACCGCGTACAGATGAGGTTAATGGTTACGGAAATTGTTGAAAGTGCACATCCCCTTAAGAGGCTGACAACACCTAAAGCGCGTTCACTGTCGGACTGCATAGAAAAGAAAGAGAAGCGCGATGACACAACGCTGGTAATTTAGTGCAAAATATGAAGCAATTATCGATTTACAAAAAAGCTATAGATTGTATAAAAAAAATAAAACACTATTATGCTAATATGTTGCTTGTAGAATAATCTGACAAAAAAACAGAATGATTGCATGTATACCTACATACTGGCGCGACTTGTCGCGCGACGCGACGAGACACAAAGACACCGCGTGTAGCGCTACTAGCGGTGCCTTTGTGTCGCGACGCGTCGCGCGACGAGTCGCGCGACAAGTCGCGCCAGTATGTAGGAGCCTTTAC
This sequence comes from Atethmia centrago, assembly GCA_905333075.3. Classification (NCBI taxonomy): domain Eukaryota; kingdom Metazoa; phylum Arthropoda; class Insecta; order Lepidoptera; family Noctuidae; genus Atethmia; species Atethmia centrago. The sequence continues at coordinate 10,147,887 of HG995375.1, forward strand.
TTTCCTATTCTCATTTTAAGTACAAACAAACTTTGTATAATATACCGCTAAGCATACTTAAATAATCTGATACTGCCAAGCCTAATTCTAAAATCAACATTTACCTGTCGATAAGATTTCTTTTAAAGTCTTTACGAGCAAACATTAGCGTAGTTTAAGAAAAGTAAATAATTTTTATCGCAAGTAATTTTCGGAATGAGTCGTGAGTCGTGAAGCGATATGCTCGCGCACATCCAATGAAGCGATTAATGACTTGCCTGCTCAACTACGAAGTTATTGCGATCAATTGAAAATTGAAATGAACACCTAACTAACTACATATTATGTTACACACAACACTTTTTGCGAGCTATTGTAAGTAGAGTATACATCAAAACTTTAACATTAATAAATGAATGTACCTATATGTAATGAGACTAGGTAATACAAATATTTGAAAGTTACAGTGCCTCATGTTTCAGAATACCTACTTCAGCTACAGGAAGTACTGTCCTCAACCGAGTCCTAGGTGGGCAGGAGTTTCTCAAGCACGAGAAGGTAGGCGATAAGCTCCATTTATGCTAGGCACCACGAAGAGTCAGCTACACCGGCCAGCCAACATAATTTTAGGGTAATTTTACTCTAAATTTCGTTTTTATTGTTTAAGTTTTCCATATTTCTTTAAAGAAGAAAATGGCAGGTGTTAAAGGCAATTACGACTGAAATGTAATTCCAAAACATAGTTGTACATGTTATGTACAAATTGTGCGGCTTTACGAGAGTTGACAACGCGCCAGCAGCCTAGTCGGCGCCGGCTGACCTCGCCTGACCTTTCTTTTGTAACGTAACAATATACTACGTACAACTACTTTGATGGTTATCTCCTGAATAAACTATTTTCCGAGATGCCATCCTTTCTAACATAAACTGACGTATCTACTAAATTAAATAGAGTCTCCATAAGAAAATAAGTAACTCTTGTTAACATTCAGTGATGGCCAAATTATAAACATTATATTAATATTATGTACCTATAATATTAATGATAAGTTTATAATTTCAGTGATAGCCAAATTCTCATAGACTCAAATTAATTTAGTAGGTACGTCAGTATGCTTCAGTAGACCGTCAGAATATGTGCGGTTAATTGCACATAGGTATTCTGTCGGTCTACTGAAGCAGCAATATGAAGCCGGTGGGATGTTTACATCGGTATTAGTCGTTTAAATAAGAACTGAATCCCGTTTTTCTCGTAAAGAAAACTAACAGCAAACGTTCTACAAAGAATTGATCAATAAATTATACGTGCTGTATTTATTGATCAATTCTTTGTAGAACGTTCCAGCGATCAGTACTCAATTGATTTCGTAGATTGCCGTCCCACGCATTTAACCATCAGGAGCCCTTCACAAATGCGCAATCGCTTGAAAAATCTCTCATGACTAAACATTGGACCGAATGGAACCTTCTAACAAAACGTTTTAAGGATACGACGAACGAAACGAACGAAATTTCGGAGTCAAGCCGATTTACGTCCGATCCAATTGTTATTACTACTCGTACTTATATAGATTTAAGAAACCCTAGAAAACAAATATTTTGGTTTAACGAAGTTATACCTGTCAAAACAGAATAGTAAGACGGATTTCATCGAAATTAGTATTCAAGGTAAAAATGTAATTGCAAAGTTCAAATTACAGTGAAGAACTAGCACGCTATCCACTGCGGGATGTCAAGGCATTTCTTTTACTGCATAGTCATCGTGGTGAATCGGCATTCAATCTACCTACACTACGACGTATATTGTGAATCGTATTTACTAATTTAGGTCGCGGGGAAACGTAGATTTTATTCTATACTCCCTTGGTTTATGTAATTAAATAAAGGTAAACAAATCGTAAAAGGGGTTTTATAGATGACACTTTCTTTTATAAAAAGTACGTTGTAACTTATAACCAAATTAAAGGAGAACGGGCATTCTAGCCTAGGAACCAATAACAACTTGTGATATATCATTGGAAAGGTTTTTTTATGTACTTTAACTATTGTTATGGTGAGATGTCCCAAATCACTGTGTGGAAAAAGTTATTGCACAATAAAGTCAGACTTGAGCACGACTTTCTTTTTTCACCATTTTATTATAGAATGGTATAACAACAAGCAATACGTCATTTTATGTAGGTATTACAACTCAGGTAGCCTGTACCTACAAATATTTCAACCTGTGTCAACATGCGCGGGCGCATACAAAATATATTCTGACCGTAACTGGTATGTACCACTGGTTTCTTGTGTGTTTCCTTACCGCGTCCGATGAGACAGCTAATAAGAGCGGGTGGCTAGAGGTGTTTGCGGTGGAGAGGGGAAAGTGAGCCGCGGCAGAACATCACAGACGCGCGCGCGCATTTTCGTTAGTCGTTATTTTGAAATGAAGCTGCAACCATTCAATCTGCTATTTGCAGAAGAGCACCAAACACCAGTGCACACTGCATTTTTAATAACTGTCCTAACAAAGCGAACTCATACATACCAGAAGCAATAAAGGTATATTTACTATGTGTGACCATAATCTGTAAGTACCGCAAAGTGCTCGTTCGTATCAAGAACATCTTCTAGCCCATGTGTGGGATGAATTACTTTAACAGTGCTCGATTCGACGACATTTGCGATTTATTAACTAAAGCACGGCACGGTACACAATTAAACTTCGAAACTTTACTGATGATGAGATGCATTTTTAGACCGAAACTCCATCGTTGCTAGAAAGTCATAGAAAACGGTGGTTGGTATTGGGTATTTACCTTTGTAAACTACGAACCGGAGAGTCAAACGAACGGTTAGCCAGCCGCCAGTCAATTCAATACGTCTCGATGAAGTATACAAAGAATATTAAAGATAGTAAGACATTGCTTACTAAGAGAATTTGTGCCACGGCACTTAGATTTCGACACATGCAAAGAAATTATGTTTTGGAACGTAACCTAACAGTACATAAATGAATATTTGGAAATCAAGAAAATACTAAAGCTATAATCATTTGCGACGGAACGTATGCATACATTCAGAAAAGTTCCAATTTTCTTTTTCAGCGTTTAACGTACAGCTTGCATAAGTTTCAAAACTTGTAAAAAAATGTCCTTTACTAATGATGAAAACAGTGTTTTTCATTGGTTTTTTGTACAAAATGATATTTTGTACAGACATCGACAGAGGATTTCGTGATCGTGTTCCGGGTTTAGTAGCATGCGGTTATAAAGTTCATTTGCCACCAACAAAGGTCAGAAATAACACTCAACTATCTACCGGGCAACAAATCAAGACTTGTTACTTTGTGTCGGTGGGTAGTTGAGGTCATTAACAGTTGTTTTAAACGCGACTTCGAATTGTTGCGTCAAGATTATTTTAATACTGTAACACTACGGAATCTGTTTCCCGATTTTAAAATTGTAGGATTGAAGGAATTGGAATTGGAGGATTTTCGTGGACCTATGTCTGATAATGTAGACGCAGAAATGATATTAAATTCAATAATGAAAAAGTCAACATACCAAATCATTTGTACAATTATGTAAATGACAACAACCTTAATAGACAAAGAATCACTTAAAGCATTAGGCACCCCTATAAAACACGCGCAACTAATAAAGTATAACAAAAACAGAGCTATCTGTTAATCAATACTCTACGCTGTGTATTAAAACGTTTAATACAACAATTAATTAAAGATAAGGTATTTTGAGCTTGAGGTGCCATAAAACACCTGGGTTGAAATTAGTGGGAAATGGCATTTTTGTGAATGAAGTCTGGCTTTATTGCGCCATAACTTTATCCACACAGCGATTTGGGACTTCCCGCCATAACAATAGTTGAAGTACATAAAAAAACCTTTCAATGATATATCGCATGTTGTTATTGGTTTCTAGGCCGGCTTCCATACATTTTTGCCCGTCCTCCTTTATTTTTGATTTTTACGATAGTTTCCTCTTTTATTAAGGTATGTTAAACTTTAATTTTTTCTTAAGGCTCGTGCAGACCAGCGCGACATCGCGGGCGCGACAGGCGGCAATATGGCTGTTGCGTCCCGCGATGTCGCCCCCAGTCTGCACGAGCCTTTAAACTACTCTTCGTAGATAACTGGTTGAGCACAATTCCTAATAATAGTATATTTTGTAATCTGTCTATTGTAAATAGCCCAAAAAGACAGGTTCTCTATAAACGTCAACGAAATAGAACGTTGCTAAATTGAAGAGTACAACTTTGACGTAGTATGCCAACTGAAGTGACAGGTATTACGTTTAGTCGGTTACTTGACAGCTCTCTTGTCACGTGTTTTTTTTTTTGTTTACCCTTAATTAACTATCTAAACCAACGAAGTATAGTTTAACCTGTAGTAGAGTTGTTAGAAAGTTAGCAGTAATATCGATCGGGCATGCTATTAATTGCATGCCCGATCGATATTACTGCTAACTGTTAACATCTGCTATATTTAGACTGCAAAGCAGTCTAAATATAGCAGATGATCAGGTCGGGTTACTTCCTCGCCACCCCGTGTACCTCCTTAGTCCTTAGCTCCATGCTAGCCCAATTACCGCCAACTGTCAGTCTGCGCCGTCATATTGAAATAATTGACCTTATCAAAATGAATATTGGAATTTTCTCTTCAGGGAATAAAATACCTAGGTACTACAAGGTATGTCTCGTTTAAGTTTTTTTTTAAGTAACTTGTGCGAGGCTTAGGTCTGACGTCCTGGGCCTTAAGTCTGCTATTACAATAGTGTCAGAATGGTCTGTTCCGATCCTCATTAATGACGCCATTATATTAGTAGATTACCAAACTTGTCAAAATCAACAATTATGAAATCAATGATTAGACCATTCTGACACTATTGTAATAGCAGACTTGAGGCCCTGATTTACAGCTAGACATTGCTTTTATTTAAAGGGCGGGGACGCAGCCGACAGACTTTATGCGATCAAGTCTGCAACAACAACCAAAAAATCTGCGAATTTTTTCGCACTATAAGTGACTAACAACAGGCAAAACGCAACAAGCTTTCTTATCCGTCAAAACAGTGATAAATAAGGTTTGTACATTAAAATAATACTTCCACACAGACTTCGCACGCCACAGACTCGATCGCGCAAAAAGTCTGTAGTCTGCGTAGGTTCTTATGTTCATCAACTTTATAAAATAAATAAAACGTCGAGTTAGACATTATACCTTTTCATTTTGACTGCCTCCATAATCAGTTGCAAACAACAGACGCGGCGGGTGTTGCGGGGATTTTATGAGGTATCAACAACAACAACAGACAACATTTGATGTAAGTACCAACACCAGTTGCTAAGTCGTGTGTAGTGTACACTAACGAAATGGAATTTAGTCTGAAATAAAAGCTTTATTTTTTATCATCGTTTTTATTAGGGTTCCGTACCCAAAGGGTAAATCGGGACCCTATCACTAAGACTCCGCTGTCCGTCTGTCTGTCTGCCTGTCCGTCTGTCACCAGGCTGTATCTCATGAACCCTGATAGTTAGACAGTTGAAATTTTCACAGATGATGTATTTCTGTTGCCGCTATAACAACAAATACTAAAAATGAGAATAAAATATATATTTAAAGGGGTTCCCATACAACAGACATGATTTTTTTGCCATTTTTATAGATAATACTACGGAACCCTTCGTGCGCGAGTCCGACTCGCATTTAGCCGGTTTTTACTTACCTGTCTTTCTAGCTAAAAAAAATATTTAATCTGTAATTTGATAAAAGTTAAGTATTTGCTACGAATTTCGTAGCAGTGCTACGAAAATATAATTTCTTGGAACAAACGAGCAAAATTAATATTTCTGAGAATGACAAAGATATTGTTATTTTATCTCATAACATTGGCATTCCGCGTCACCTGTATCAGATTGATAAGACTATTGACCTCGAGAAAGCACTAACAAGCTGAAGATATTTGTCGGTATCTCCCTACCTTTATGACGTAGGTTGTTATGTGAACGCAATAAAACGTGAAGAGGCTGGGATGGTAATAGCGTCGGAGCCTGAAATAGAACGGCAGTTGGAGCGGGCAACAGACTTGACGAGCGAGCGACTCTCCCGAGTGACGCACTCCCACACCATCGCGTAGCGCTTGTGTAATAAAGAGGCGTGTGCAACCCCTATGCACATACGTACCGTCACTACCTACACTGAGATATTTTTACATATTTATTCAAATTAATTTATAATTTATTTATTAATTTATTGATTTGGTTGTGAACACTAATTAAACATCAACGTTACTATAGATCTTGAAAGGTTCAAAGTAAAGGACAATCTTATTTAGTATCTTATAAAAAAAAATCGTCGAGTGAAAAGGCCATTGTGCTAGTGATCTATTTACTTATTGTAGTACACAAGAAGTCCTTTGTACCGTCCTCTCACGCAGACGTACGACACTTTGACACGTTCGCGCGCCCTCTCGCCACCTTTCAATAAACCCAAAAGAGTGCACTCACTCTGATTCAAAGCCATACATAACGACTGCTCTTCGGCTCGATTAACTTTGACTTTTCCATAACTTTTCTTTATTCCTTAAAGTTCCTTTAGCCACGATGGAAAATACTTTATTAATATGGAGTAAGTATATTGAATCGATTATTCATACGCCTAGAAAATAGAAGTGGCTAAGAGGCAATGTTCTACTTATAACTCAGGCTTAAAACATTGAACCGTGGCTTCGGGCAAAAAGTGGTCGTTGGTTATTAGAAAACTGTTGTTAAACAAAGGACAGCGGTGAAGTCGGAGGGCATTGTGCGACGCGGGGCAGGCGTGCGGCGTGACGGACGCGCTTGGCCGGCGGCGCGCCCTGGCCGCGACTGATGCTACCCGGAACAAACACCCACCAGCTATTGAGCAAGACGGTGCCATCGTTGGCAACCTTATGCAAACTACAAATACTCTATATCGCACTTAGCTTTCGAACTTGGCACCGAGTAACTGACGTTACATGACTATTCATTTGAATGCCGCAAGAAACATCCCTTTGCAAGCAAAAGCTGACACCGATGTAAAGAAATGTCGGTCATTCCTTTTGCACCGTAACTACGCCACGGTTTTAGAGAGGCAGCTGGTAAAAGCGAGTACTCGCACCATTCCTTATTTAAAAAACATCACTGCATACATTTTCCTACTTTCCACGTTCGTCTCGACGTAAACATCACAGTTTACATACTAAGCAGTAAGAAGCAACTACTTTTATGGTGAAATCTTACAAGAAACAGTTTAAGCACGTACTTTGAACTGACTCTCTCTATGTTTATGACAATTTTATTCAAATAACATAAAAGAATATTCATATAATTGAATCCCGAAAACAAGACAAGTGCATACGTGCTCAGTTATCCTAAAAATAATGAATATGATGTAACCTCGGTCGTGTATGAATGGTAATCATAACGGCCGCGTGAGCATTGGACAACGTTATAATCACGCGTCCTGGCTCCATCACAATCAGAATACAAATACACTTCACTTCAGTGTAACATTATCACGGCTGCTAAGTAATTTCAGTTCTTTACTACGCTTGTTCAAAGTACTCGTCGTCATAAAAATAAGCAAGTCTGAGTTCGTCGGCACGTCTGCAATCGATACGTATCGAGCATCGGACCGAACAGTCACGGTGACAACGACCTCAGGCCACCTCAGGCACTGGGTGACCACTTACTGTAGCCATGCAATACGCAGTGATTAGCATCCGACTAATTAACTTAACACTTTGCTGAAATTCACGAACCTACGGTCCTAGGTACGTACTCTTACTTTTTCGTTGATAAATTAAACTGAGAAGATGATCACCGAAAGTCAGCTAGAGATCACTAAATCTGCATCTATTCTGTAACAATCTCACCCTAGCATCAACAGCTCACTTCTTTCACAGTGAGATTTTGACAGTAAAGATCACCCTGATTTTCGACAAACTCCTCAAACTCACCTTTATCAATCTCACATTCTAAAAATATCACCGCTATGAGGGTATCTGGTAACAAACCAACAGAGAAGAATAACCACTGTTGTTTTGTACTTCAAAAAGTAACAATAGCACGCAATTAGAGGCCAGGTGGCTGTTAGTCAAAACTGAAGCATCCTCCAAGCACGGAGCATCAGGCTGACCTATTTTATTTTGTTGAATCTCATCACGAAGCCAGAAAATACCATTTTGCATCCTGTTACAGAAGTCAGGTACCTATATTAGAAAACAGTAGTTTATCTATCAGAACAATATGTAGGATTAATTAAACAGCCGATATAATCCAAATAAAACCATTATTTGCTAATACGTTTTAGATAAAGGATACATGATAAACATGATAAGCGTTCGGGTAAGTGGTTAACTAGGCCATTTCATTTCTTTATTATCACGCGATGGAAATGTGCTGTGTCAATGTTTGAGTCAGGTTTCCGCTAAGAACTCATAGTGATGCGTTCATTCATAATACCTGAGGGGCAACCATCACCTCTTATAACAGTATTATTTCAATATTACTTCTGCGTGACAAAGAGATGGAGCTATAAGGCCTGTACAGCTCCATCACTTTCCCACTGTGAAGTATTATTTTAATAATACTGCTATAAAAGAGGTGATGGTTGGCCCCCTGCTGTTACTGATCGTTGCTTATGTAACTAATGTTTGAGATTTTATAGCTGACATGTTTATCAATCTTACACTTTAAGGCTCCGCAGACAGGCTCGACGCGACGCGGGCGGGTGCGACGCGATACTGGTAGAACTATTTTCGTAAAGTTTTCATAGAAATTGTTCTACTGATGCAGAGATACTGTTGTGTTAGTTCGCTAACAGGGAACAGCAGGCTTAGTATGACGCTCTCTATTTCGTCGAAGAATAGACACGGCTCTTTCTATACAAAGTGACATTTCGTTTCCCCTTTTTTGACATCCCACCGTAGAAATCCTTCTTCATAAAAAAGGACCTCGACAAAGATCGTTAGAAACGAAAGACAAAATGACAGAATGAAGAAGGATTTCTACGGTGAGATTTGACATCTAACCGTAGAAAGTATTTCTTCGAAGATCATTTTTGACAAATGATCTTCGAAGAAATAGAGAGTGTCATGCTAAGCCTGCAGGAATAAGTTGTTAGATTGGAACTAGGGCTTTGAACTATGCTCCTTAGTACTTAGGTAGGTATCAGTAAAATATATATAAGGCTTACTTACGGCTTGCTGATGGATTGTGTCCGCAACAGGGCGCGACAGGGAGTCACTTTTGAAATAATTAAACTTGAATAGGCTTAACGTAGGATTAATACAATCAATTTTATCCCAACCAACTTCAGAAGGTGCCAAAAAGTTATGTCATTTAATAACAGTCCTTCACCGGTGATTTCTATGTTTACCATAAAGTTTTTTGTTTGAAATTGATAAAATAACAGCTTGTGGTGACAGTTAAAGATGACTGCAGGGTCATCTTTAACTGTCACCACAAGCTGTTATTTTATCAATTTCACAGATTAGTTTTAGCCGTAAGCCTTTCTTTTTCTCTTTATTTGTTTTGGGGTTTTTTTCTAAACAGGTATGTCATCGTCATCACCCCATCGTGCCTTTTACAATTGTCACATTAACACTTTAATTAACACATAAACTATACTAAACAGTTAAAAAATATATGAAAAACTTTATGGTAAAGATAGAAATCACCGGTGAAGGACTGTTATTAAATGACATAACTTTTTGGCACCTTCTGAAGTTGGTTGGGATAAAATTGATTGTATTAATCCTACGTTAAGCCTATTCAAGTTTAATTATTTCAAATTGTAGTTAATTAGTATGTGTTGTCACATACAAATTAACTACCTATAAGTAGTACCACATAGAACATTAAGTAATAGGCCTTCTTATTTAATTACATCACTGTTTCAAAATACAATTATTTAGTATGAATAAAGGAAGCATTGTAACATATGGAGTTTTTATAGTTATTATCATATTTGCCACAAAATTCTACGAAGCCGTAGAATGACTTATTACAGCGTGTACCTATTATAATTCGATCGCCTTTGTACGTCCACAAACGATTCGTCACTTACGAAGTTATGATTCATACGAACTCACAGCTAAAGTACTTGTGCTACAAACAAGTCAGTCTCAAATACGCTCTTGTTCAGACAATTATCGGAACACTAAACACATATTCAAGATTATTTGAGCTTTGGAACCTACATCTACTCAATTGTGCCCAAAAATAATTCATACCGGAAAATAAGAACACTTTTCTACTATTCAAATATGTCGGGTCACAAAGTGATAAAGCTTTTCTTATCTCAAGGACGTCCTTCAAGTTGCTTGATTTGTGAGCCCACCCCATGACCTATTCCACCCCACGTCCCGATTCTTCTTTTATAATAACAGATTATAGCCCCCTACGACCAGGTAGATATAATGCCTCTGTATTTAAGAAAATAAATTATTATACTTTATAGATTGTGTCAAAATAGTAGCTCCAAAGTGTTATAATTATAATATAGCTTTTATTTGATACCCATCCTTACCAATATTATAAATGCGAAAGTGAGTTTATTTGTTTGTTACCTACGCTTTCACGCTAAAACGGCTGAAAGGATTTGGATAAAATTTGGCACATGGAGCGAACATGATCTGGATTAGAACATAACCTTTTATCCCGATATTCTCAGGGGATCGAGACTTATGCGGGATAAGTATAATCACAAAATATATTTATTTTATTCTCCCTCTCTTTTTTGATTCGCAAATGCCATATTAAAAATTTATACCCTTTAATATGTAACTCCCGCAATTAAAACAAATCTATAATATATCTATTTATCTATCTTATATCATGTTAAAATCCATCAAGCCGAATAGATCGTGCCAAAGAAATACACATACATACATACATACACTCGAAAAACCACAACCAAGGAGGGTTATGCTGGGGCAGTCGGGTAAAAAGAGTTAAACAAGTTTCATTCGATTGGTGATACTGGGAAAAATGTTATCAATATAATACTATATAATAGGCTTTCTAGGTACAGCTTTTCAGGAACTAAATATTTACCAAATAACTGAGCACTTGTATCCAGGGCCCGCATAGCAGCCTGCCGCATTCTCGAGCGCAAACCGCGTGCATTCCTACGTGCGTGCGCCGCCACAGACGCTCACATAACTCAAGCCTTGACCTGCATTGCTAACGAAGCCTGCAGACGTACCCGATAAGACGATTCACTGACACAGATTGCAAAATTAACTAAACATTTAAACACTGTTGCAATTGCAATCTATGGTAGTTAACACAAATGCTTACTGCAAATTATGACGCAGAATGAAAATAACACAAAAAGTTTTCAAAACGAACCGTAATCACCAGTTTTCGACCGACTTCCCAAGGAAGTAAGTATTTACTGAAAAGCGTTCAGATTCGTAATAGCATGAATCAAGAATCTAAATAACAATGACGTCAGAACTTAGTAACGCATACAAAATCAATACATGTTTAGTAAATCATTCATCAACGCATTCTACTACATCAAAACCGGCTTATTATTTTATGGAATCTAGGCGAAAAGTTATAATAGCTTATCAATTATCCGCTTTTCATTTACAAATGTTACAAGGACGAGTTATATGGTTATACCAACTTCGTGTACGCGAAGGACTATGTACATATACAATAAATACATACAATATTGCTTCTAAATTGAATTGGTATGATTAATTAACGGAGATGTGTAAATTGAAAAATCTTTAAATATTTTACAACTTTGTAGGTACATTGCCTGTACTTAGATAGCGCTATTCGGTATTATAGAAAAACCGTGAAACCGGTTTTTTTTTACCCTTTCTCAATACCGGGATTGAAATTTGTAAAACTGGCTTATTGGTATTTCACTAGTGATTAAAAATTGTAGCCGACTTTTATTTATAACTAGCTGACCCGACAGACGTCGTCCGGTCCAAATTTCAATTATTCATACATAATTACCATAAAAAATGCACTTTCAGTTTACCCGAATGTACCCCTACCCGTGTTGGCAAAAATAAATTATTTGATTTGATTCGAATTTGTCAATTTTCCCGGCAACTTTTCAAATTTTCCTTTCTGTAAGAACCTAAGTCTGACTATTACGAACATTCTAAAACAAAAACTTGCCAAATAAGTCAAGCCGTTCTAAAATGATACGCTTACCAACGAACAGCGTTTCATTTTTATTATATACTCGTAGACAATCGAGAACTTTGCATAATATTTTTCTTCAGACTTTTGTGGCTTTATTAAGGGGCTGACAAGACCCAATTGACAAAAATAGGCTTCTCTTAAGAAAAAAAATTGCCAAATCTGTATAGTTTGTGGTAGCGGAAAAAATATATGTTAATTTTGAACATATTTCCTAGAACTTGGTTGTTACCAAAACACGTTTTGTTAACAAAATCTCGATACAAACTAACGTTAAACTAACGTCTTACTTTGAGTTCTAATCCAAAATATCTGTATCAAATATGAACATACGTTACGTATTTAATTAATAACAAGAACGTCTTATTTGAATACAGAACTTGGTTGTTTTTTATTTTCGATTACTCAACTCAATTTTGAGTAAATAGATAATTACTTCATATTTTGCAATAAATTACAAGCGTTGTGTCATCGCGCTTCTCTTTCTTTAGATGTTTTATTTAAGGTTATATTTACATATTATATAAGTTAACAGTCTTAAAATAATAATATGTACGTGTATATAAAAGAGGTGTTTGTACTTGTAGTGTAGACAGTTTTGTGATACTTTAATAATTATTGTTTAGTGTTGTTTTTTACATTTAAAGTTGTTTTTGTTTCAATAAAACAAAAGCAAATAATGACATAAGGAAAAAAAGAGGTTCACTTCAATTAAATATATATGATATGGGTATACATATTAATCACGCCGACAAAGTAGTAAATTAAAATGTAAAAAAAATTATAGTGTATATTTAAGTAGTAAGTATATTTTTTTTTCTCGTCTATCGTGGTGTGTGGTATCTTTGGATAGGCCGTTCAAAAATATTGCGGGTCTGTGAAAACTATTATTCGATTCAGGGATCCGTTTGCGCAATATTAAGCTTTAAAGTGCTAATTTTTGTTAGAGACAAGTGTCCCCTCCCCCTGCCAGCTACATTGTTGTTTTTGGATATGTGGAAAAATTCACGGCAGTAGTATATAGGTACTTATTGCGAAGTTACAAGGTAAACTTTCACAGCTAAGTTAACGAGTAAAGGCTCTTACAAACAAGCGCGACACGCGACGTGACATTAAGGCACCGCTTGTAGCGCTACACGCGGTGTCTTTGTGTCGCGTCGCGTGTCGCGCCTGTTTGAAGGAGCCTTAATAGTCGACCAACTGACATTTTCATTTTCAGTTGGAATGTATGGGAACATGTTTTCTAACCATATTTGTTCTTGGGATAAAGTCATCCCAACTACGAAACTCTTCATAGTGCGTGGTCCGACACGCACTTGGCCGGTTTTTTCCATCAATACGGTGTATGTAATACATTTACATATTTATGATGGGCAATGAATGAGTCAACGAACGGCAAAAGATCGTCATTTTGTCATGTAAATATCATAGAAACCATTGATTCATCCATTGAGATGATTTGTAACAAGCATCAATATCCGGTGTGTAATACCTACATCCTGTGATAATATCGTTGTGACTTATCAATAAAAAAAAACGAAACGTGTAGATGATGCCGATTACGAAGATGTGACTCGAGTTCTCAGAATTTGAGTCCAGAGGTGCATCACCCATTTTACATTTAGTTTTTTTTTTATCAAATACCTTTTATCCAACTTCAACAACACATCTTCTAAACTCAACAGAACTCGTATTATCTATTACAATATTTATCTGAATAATCAAGCATCACGCCAAACGAGATCTTTACAATTAAAATCTCCAAATATACATTCTGTTAATTTTCAGCTAACTTCTTCTGTTTTCAGGAATACCATAGTAATGTTTCCTCATCATAACCGCTCACCATGTTCTGACGAAAACTAGCATGTCATGAGGTCCTGATGCATGTTCCTAACTAAATATCGAATTGAAGACTTGTAATCCCAAACAAAATAAGAGTCACAGGTTAAAGTGCTTGAACCAAACTTACTTTGACATACCACCGCGTTTGTGACTTTCGGTGCCTGTTCCGACGGCGCTCACAGCTTCGCTCAGCGCGCGCCGGCGAGCGCAGCGCGTGGCACTGCGCCGCCAGCGCCTTGGTGCGCTCGGCCAGCGAATGCCGCAGCTCGCCCCCCACGCACCCCCGCACCAGCATCTCAACCGACCTCCACTTGCTCCACCGAAATACTGTCGTCATCTACGATATCACTCATCGCGACTCCGTCACAATAATCCCGCCAGTTTGTGCTGCAGCGGTGCCTAACACAAAGAGATAGTGCTATAAAAAACTCAGGATTTATCCATTAAAACCCATTCAACTAAACGGTTATGTAATTAATGCCAAGATATAAAGATGTCAACCGTAGTCATCAATGTTTACAGAGATAAATGATAACTGTCGCACCCAACAATTACATTCTGTAGCTAAAAATAAATTGATTGTAGTTAACTGTTTTAGATTAGATGAACGAGACGTAGCAAAAAGGTCTAGGTCGGAAGATAAGGTCGCAGACGCAACAAACTATTTATTATTATCATTGGAAAATATAATATAAACTGAACGCATTCTGCCGGGAGACGACTTGTAACCACAAACATGTGTCATTGTATATTTTCATTGAATGATTAACATAAAATCCCTTTTCAAACGGAGATAAACAAAATTGTACCCGCCGCGTGTATACAAGACGTAAAGTAGGTAACAAAAAGATAAAACTGCAATAATGTTTTGTTTATCAGTTCTTTGTAGGTACGTTGGAATGATTCATGTTCTCTGAAAGCTAAACAAAACTGAGGTCTGAATTTAGCTGTTATTGTAGGATTTGTAGGAAAAAGTGTGCGACATGAACGTTCGGAGACAGATAAAGGACATCCTCATTGTCACGCCTGCGACGCCATCCACCGGTGACATGTTGTGACCGACATTCGTATTCACTGCTACGTATTAAGGCTCTTACAGACTGGGGCGATATCGCGGGCGCGACAGGCATATTGCTGCCTGTCGCGCCCGCGATATCGCCTCAGTATACAGGAGCCTTTACTATTTGTTTTTTACCTACTTAGTTACACGCTGTTACCGTAAATTACAATCAATGATACAAGATTCATTCAAAACCAAAGTCAACGTGAAGATTGATATGTCTGAAATATCGTTTCATGATATTTTATATGTTGCATTGCGAGTTACCTACTGAAATGTTTGTTAACCGTAAATGTAGCTTCAATGCGATTGTTTTGCCCTTCCTCCTTTGCACACTGACCACAGGATTAACACTTTTCTACTCTACTCTCAAATTATGAAATTATATTATGGACGAAATTGATTTAATGTTAACTAAATTATTACGTTAAAAACATCGACCTCTTGATTGGCAGGCCCTGTTTACCAAAATTCTTATGCACCAATGGTGTACCACGCGACATTTCAAAACTGCAATTTTTGTACAACTAGTTGCAACCCGCGGTTTCACCCGCATAAGTCTCGATCCCGTGGGGATATCGGATTAAAAGTATCCTATGTCTTAATCCAGGTCATGGTCTTGCGGGAAGGTACTAAAGGGTCACCGAGGCCACTGGCAACACGGGCAACAGGAAGGAATACGGGTGGGTTTTAGTCAGTAAGAGTCTGACACACCCTCCCGCTCCGGCCAGAGCGGGAGAAGTTATTTGATGATTTCCCACCCCAAAAAAAAAAAGTCATGGTCTACTCATGTGCCAAATTTCAATCAAATCCGTTCAGCCGTCTTAGCGTGAAAGCGTTACAGACAAACAAACTCACTTTCGCATTTATAATATTACGAGTAGTTAGGATTAGCATAACATAGTTAGGATAACAAATAACAATCGATTGCCTTGTTTAAAGACTGTTAACAAATGCATAGTGCATACATTTGTTCAAAGATATAAAAGATTCTTCCCCTTGTGATATTATTTGATTGCAACTGTAAAAACGAATCCCAGGACCCAGTTTAAAACTATATTAAGCTCTTCTGGAAAATATACTCAGTTCGGAGAAAAACCAATCCCGTGGAGCTTTGATTATCGATTTTCCACAGGAACCATTCAATTTCCAAGAATCAACGTTCCATAAATAGAAATTGTTTAAGGCCATCCGGCTTTCATTTCAGGGGCTTATCATGGAAACATTTATTTAATACGACATCCATGTAAATGTGTTTTTACATTCGCACAGGTTATGCGATGAAACCGCGTAACCATTGTGTAGCCCCTTCGTAGGCCCAGACTAGACTCGTGGCCTTGTGTAGACGCGTAGACGTAACCACGACGATTTCAACGTAGAAACTACTGTAGGCATGGTCGATCCCAAAAAAATAAATTGAAATACAATGAAAGGGAAATAAGACGCTACAGTATTTAAAGCTCATTTTTTATATAATTTTTATTTCCCATACGTTTCTGTCACGATTGCAAAAGGTGCGAAAACGTTGCATACCCACTGCACTTACGTGGCTCTAAAGAACCCAAGTTTAATTTAACATGTTATTGCAAAAACCCGATTAGCGGGTAATTGCGTAGTACCAGACTATCAGTAGCAATGGGTTTCATTTTGACAGTTCAACAACATTCATTCCGTTATATACGTTGTTGGCCAGATCTTTTTTCAAATATATAAAGGAATGGATTAGTAATATACTCCAAAATCATTCAGATCGTGATTAATAGCGTGTTACGTTACGCAATTAGAGTGCTGTTCTGAATAACTGCATTGCAAGTTGAGTAGCTAACCCGTAGAATACATGTCTGTAGACTAGGTCGATATCTGACGAGGAAATTGGATAATTGAGGAAGGGAGCGGCCGCCAGCGAGAACTAGGTACATTTACCATGGATATCACATGTTGCACAATATTAACGCTATTTGAAAAAAAAACGGGTAGAATACCTAAATCGCGTTTAGTACTTATTTAGTTCTTACTAGGACTGAATCTTTTGCATTAAAGGTACCTATCCTCGATAGTACGTAAAGTGCGAAGACTAGCCGAAGTACCTAATTAGCGTTTGCTTTGGCATGTTTGAAAAAACCGGGTAGAATACCTAAATTGCATTTAGTACTTGTTTAGTACCTACTAGGACTGAATCTTTTGCATTAAAGGTACGTATCCTCGATAGTCTGTAAAGTGCGAAGACTAGCCGAAGTACCTACATACTTCAAAAATTAACTTCCCTTTTAACCTAAATAGTGATTTCAACATGCATAAAAACGCAAAAATGCAACAAATTGCAACAGAACTAGTGGTCCGACGTGGAACGTTTTCTGAGGAATTCTAGAGAACTCCTTACTGGTTTAGTGCGAGTGTATTTTGAGATATATCGCTCGTAAACTAACACTAATTGCTGCTCAGCTTGTGAATTACGTTATATAATACTAATTGTGTTTATCAAAGATAAAACAGACTTAACTAATGGATGAAAGTAATGTCAACAATCCAATGATTACAGTTTACTGAAACTGTTAGTACTTTCAGAGCAAGTTGCTGAAAAGGTTGGTTTGTGTTTTGTGTGTTGATTCGTAATTTTTAATCAAAAAGCTAAGGAAGTAGTAACCGATTTATCCTTCAAAAGTTAAGTATCCAACATTCAAGCATAATTTTACAACGTTCTCACATTCACAAAATATAAAAGAAACAACTTTTTAAACGACCACTGAGCACAAGCCGTGCCTTCGCCAGGTGCGCTTCCATATTTATTTAATGCCCCGAAATTTCGCCCTTATCGCTTGTTAATACGGCAAGAGTACCGAATCCGAGTGAAAACGACAGGTGGCCGACAACGGTCGTCAGGTGCACATTGTACAAAGAACCGAAAAAGTTTTTAAAATCCTACCTGGCTTCCATACCTCCCTTACTAATTTATTCATCTGCTCATATGAATCGCGACTGTTTGCATGTGCGCCTTGTGTATGGCTTTGTGTTCATAGGTCATACAGTCACACTCATTATCTAGGACTGGTGGGCTAGCATATTATCAGTGAATGGCAGAATTAAGTTAAACAAAACTACTAAACACTTTGTTTATGTAGGTACCTACTTCAATGCATTTAGACTGTTATCATATCACACTGGCGATTTGCAAGCGTGTTTGCAGCGAGGCGATTTGTGAACGTACTCTCCGTGGGTGCAAATCAAGCTAGCCGTGATTGCACGACGTGTTCTCCGCGTTTTTAAATTGTATATTCGCTTGTCTCGCTTTTTCTTGAACACTCACGTCAATCATTCTCGTTCCGCCAACGCAGCGAACACGTTGCGCACACGCAGATCTAGAGTGGTTTAACAATCGCTTCGCTCGAAACACGTTCGCAAATCGCCAGTGTGATAAGACCTCTTCCCTCTTTCACTTGAATATTTTACTAGTTGCTGTCTGCGTTGCTTGTTTATTTAGATATGATTAGATAAGTTTTTTTCTTGATAGAAATGATTATGATATAAAGGTGTGTACTAAAATTATTAAATAGTAACATCATTTGCATTTAAAATAAGGTACACCACAACTGTGTACCCCGTAAGTTTAAAAACTTTATTTAACTACTTCATGTTTCGGGCCTGAGACTGATGATAGTTTTGTCGTCGATACCATTCATGTAAATGCTAAATAAGCAAATGCATAATTCAACCGTCAAAATTAATTCCGTTTTTGCCCTTTTGTACCTACGTGCTCTACACTTAACTCTACAAGTCAAACTATGAAACTGGGTTATTATAAGTGTAGTTATCTAGCTGAATATGTATAATTATAACTAAAGAATACACTTTTATTAAATAACAAACGTATCTAGATAGTAATTAACGAAAACATTAAGACAAATGTACGCGCAAAAGTGTCATCATCTTCAACCTTAATACTGTTACTTCTCATAACGAAGATTATAGCGCATTTATGACTGATTATTTATGGGTACACACACGAACCTTTGTTAGTCACACCCAGACTAATGAGCATCTGTGTACCTTCTGCTACCTCATAGTAACATTGAGTAATATAGTATAAGTGTGTAGTTTGTGCAAAACTCTCAGCTGATGAAACAAGTTTACAGATGACACAAAACATCCTTAAAAGAATGAATTTTATTACAATAAACCAGGGCTTCTTAACTCTTGGCATTAACTACATACCTGATAACGAGCTAGTTGGTATAGCAACTAATTACCATGCAAATTACACTTGAACTTAAAACACGTATAAAAAGACAAAAAAAAATATCTCACAGTTCACAATCACAATCTCGTAAATCTTTAACACACAAGAGAAATAAACAAAGTGATGATTTAAAACTTTTGTGGTCACTGAGAGACACTTCACTAAAAGTATGGAAACGAGATTTTCGGAAGTATTCGGTGTCACTGAATATAAAGTAAAGGCATCGAACGTTGACAAGTAATGGCCTTCCGCACTCGACGCGGGGCGCGCGTCGTCTGAGCCGCGACGAGTTCTATCGCACTGCCATACACCGAGTAACGAGGACTGACGCGACAAGGAAACCACGCATGTGCAGGATTCTCTCGGGTTTTCCGACACGGCACAATCATGACGTCGCCAAATGCTACGTCATTAAATCATATAGATAATATTCCTGTAATATTCTACCGCAGACAAAATTGTAAATGATTTCAGCACTATAACAGATACTACTATACGTATAATACTAATACACATCTAATAGGTAGGTATGTAATTTGAATTAAGTATCTATTAATTTTGATGATTTAAAGTAAATTTAATTTATCTTAAACTTAAAAACGTTTTGTATGAAAGTTCATTTAGAACAAATAGCTAAATTAAGAAATTGTAAAGATGATCTGCGGTTTGCTTTTAATAATTTCTCAATAATTCGCAAAAAGTCGTCTTTGATGGAAACTTAAGTTTTCCGAAATGCCATTACAGCAATAATTTGCTGATTTATGTAAGGATCCCCTAATTGCTACGGTGTAGCTACAAAACAGCTGGGCCTTTTGTTGCTCAAGATTACAAAACAATTATTTGGTGTTCCTCAAGGTAGCGTTCTGAGACCTGTATTTTTATTTAGTTAGGTATCTATGGCAACAATTTATCTCGATGCTTGCTCTAATTTATGTCTTGATTAAGTACTGATTTGTTTATTACTTAAAAAGCACTAAAAAACATGAATTATACTTTTAAGCCATATAGCTGCCATATTGCACAATAGCAAATTCACGGCGCCGCGTGCCGGCGAGCCAAAGAATCAGCAAAATAAAATACATGACCATTGATTTGCAATTGCAAAAATTGCGTTACTTTTGCAACAATACCAGCACCAGTATCTATTACGTTGGGCTACAGCATCTCCGCCGCCTGCGGCAACAGCCTGTAACGGCTGGAGAAAACTGACGATCAAACGGATCATCACATTTTTAAAAACCGGGTAATTTTTTTAACATATACTGCTTCAGCGATTTTGTTCGAAACTGCTGCTTCAGCGATATTTTTAAAATCAACAACACCGCGTACGACACTGCACCTCCAATAATCGTACTGACGGACTGGATAAATACATTTTTAATGCATATTGAACAATAACTATTGTGCTCAGATCTACTGACATATTACATAATCACAAAAATATTTATGTGTATTTATAGATAGCCAAGATGTCTACATTATTTACCTATAGTTTATTCTTTTTCTATTACTGGAATAATAGAAAAATAAATCTCTTGCTTTCTTAAATATAATAAGTACCAATACGATGGTAAGTAAGTAATTTTTCTTACATGACAAGTATGATAACAATGCCGCAGGAGACGCCCTGGGCGTCGGGAATCCGAGGCAGATTCCCGGCCACCGTACCGGCCCGCGCCTACTGTGGCCGGGAATCTGCCTCGGATTCCCGACGCCCAGGGCGTCTCCTGCGGCATTGTTATCATACTTGTCGACCGATGCCTGCCGGGGTCGCGAGAAAGTCCGAAAGGGATACCGAGGCCCCTGGCTACACAGGCAACGGAAGGAACACGGGTGGGTTTTAGTCAGTAAGACTCTGACACATAGAGCGGGAGAAGTTACTTGATAATTTCAAACCCAAATAAAAATAAAGTTTGATAATAATGTGGTAATTACTATTGTAGGATGAAATCTGTTCAGGAGGACAATAGTTTTAGCCCAGTGGTACCGACCCTAACTTACGAGGTCGCGGGTTCTTTACCACTGGCGTCAAAACGATGAAGAAAGATATCGTGAGGCAACATGCATATTCTAGAACCAAAAAATCAAGGATATGGTAGCATCCGCCAACCCGAACTGAGCCCTGTGTCTCAACAGAGGGAACATCGGAACATTATAGGAATAAAAATAATAATAAGAAAAAAATATTTGTGAAACATAGGTAATGATTACATAAAAGATCTTAAAACATAGCGCATATTTTTATAGCATATTTTTTTATTAATATATTATTGATTAATATTATTCAAAACGATTAAATGAGTAGGTACTATTAAATTACAATGATAAATTTATTACAGTCTAATTATCTAAGTATTTGAGAAACCTAATTGTATAACGCATGCATGCAAATAAAAATTTCATTACAAATCAGAGTCAATTTCATTCCATATCAAAATGTTAAGTCAATTTAATTGAAAATATTAGTATTAATGTAAAGTATTAAAATGAATGTCAGCATTATATAATTATAGAGATTT
Organism: Atethmia centrago; assembly: GCA_905333075.3. Taxonomy (NCBI): domain Eukaryota; kingdom Metazoa; phylum Arthropoda; class Insecta; order Lepidoptera; family Noctuidae; genus Atethmia; species Atethmia centrago. The sequence continues at coordinate 10,169,722 of HG995375.1, forward strand.
GTCAATAAGAAACTCATCTAGAGTATAATAGCATCTTTCAAGCAGTAATCCGTTAAGTGCTTTTCTAAACTTTTGCAGTAACATACATTTTATTTCATCGGGTATTTTATTATATACTTGTGGAGCAACACCAAAGAAGCTTTTCTTCATTAGAGAAGTTTTACATTTCAAAAGGCATAATTTATTAATATATTCAGCACGTATCGGTGTTTTCTTTACTGCACATACTTTTTTAAATAAACGTGGATTTGTTTTTACAAATAATGCAGTTTCCAGGATGTATAAAGCTGGTAGGGGTATTATTTTAAACTTTTAAAAATATGAAATGCAACTATCTGTTGTTTTTAAACCACACATTGAACGCTAAGAATATAGAGATTGAACGTACACATATTTTCTGCATCCTGAAAACGAGTTCTCCATTAGTTGACTGTCCCCAAAAATAACACCATATCGCAGAACTGAGGCGACTAGTCCATGATACGCTGTTAATAGTGAATCAGAATTTACTTTTTTTGAAAGTTGAAATAGCAAATACTCAACCGCTTACAAATTTTCTCCAAATGAGGTTTCCAACCTCGGTTAGTTTATTATCTATAGTTATACATAAGAACTTCGCATTACTAGCTTCCTCTATTTCAGAATCACCGTAAGCAACAATAACTGGCGGTTTCTCAAGCCGTTGGTGAAAGTGCATAACATTGGTTTTATTTAGATTAATTACAAGATTATTATCACTAAGCCAATTTATTATTTTATATAGAGAATTATTAATATCGTTTTGATGATTGATTCTGAAACATTTCTCCGACATTCGTTTCGCCGTTGATCGGTTCACCGACAGAACGATTCACTTTTCATTTTTTCACCGATAGAACGTTTCAACGGCGAACGATTCGCCGACAGAACCTTTCATATGCGTCACTTCGACGAGAGTAGAAGAGGCGATCTGGCATTAATGGTCACTGTTCTAACCTAACCTTTTTTTTTTTTTTTTGTTGCCGGGGTGGAAAATCCTCATGGATGTCCTCCGACCTGGGGTAGGCAGAGGGGTCTGTCAGACTCTTACTGACTAAAAACCACCCCGGTGTTCCCGTCCCACACTTGCACCGGGGATCATGGGATCTAATGCGACTTCCACGATCCCCAGCTAGTGCCGGCCCGCCTCTGCGGGCCACCTCAAGTCTGGGGGGGGGTGAGGTGTTTAAACCCCCCCCGCGACGTCTGAAAGGGGCGCGCGTGGAACACTACGCGCCGCCACCTCGGGTCCAGTGTGATGGGGGGCGGCGGACTGCCCCAAGTCCGCCGTCCCTGGACCCATTTAGGGGTCCGGAAGAGGGCGTTGTCTGCCCTCTGCCGACGCCCGGTGCGCCTGCTGCGGGCCGGGTGAGCGGAAGAGATCTCCCGCTCCCGTTCCGCAGCCTCCTTCTGCGACACGACTGTTTCGCAGAAGGATACCACCGCGTCCCAGGACTCAGGACTTCTAACCTAACCTAACTCAACATTATCCTTTGCTGTATGAAAGGTTCTGTCGGCGAAAAAATGAAAAGTGAATCGTTCTGTCGGTGAACCGTTCAACGGCGAAACGAATGTCGGAGAAATGTTTCAGAATGTGATAATTGATTGTATTATTACATTCTATAATAGCCGTGCTAGCGTCTGCAAAGAGTACCATTTTTTATCCTGTGAATTTTGGGAGGTCATTAATATATATCAAGAAAAGCAGCGGTCCCAGAACACTACCTTGAGCCACGCCATATTTTATCTACCTTGCTTCAGACGTATATATGGTTTCTAATTTGGTTATAGGACATATTCTAGAGATTTCCGTACATTGAAAATAAAATCTATCACTTAGGTATGATTTTAGAAGCTTAAGGACGTTCCCTCTAATGCCATAACCATGTAATTTTTGCAATATTTTTTATGGTCCACAAAGTCGAACGCCTTTGTCATGTCTGTATATATTGCACAAACATGATTTCTTTTATCGACAGATGTCATGACACTAGATAGTAGGTCAAATAGTGCCATATTAATATTCTCATTTTTTCTGAAACCTCTTTGTTTGCCAAGATGCTTTTGATTAGTTTCGTGAAATATGTATAAAGACTAAAGCTGATTATGCTTACTATTAAGGAAAATAATAATTTAGGTATCTACTTACCTCACTGGGCTACACAAGGCTAGCTGACGGTAAGAAAAATACCTTATGAATTATGTTTTGTAGGATGGTTCTGAGCTAAAAACATCAAAATACAACTTATTTTGTAAATGATGTTAGATTAATTAGTAAGATATTTTTGAGAAATAATAAAGATATAGAGAAATAGTAAAAATAAAGATATTGGTCACGTGACATTGAAAGCGCATCAGAGCGTGATACGTCACTCCTTGTAATTGATTGACTTGCTTTAAATTGTAAATAGAAACAAACGTTGTGTGTCAAACATATAGTTTCTTTTGCATTACCAATAGACATTCGAAAATAATGGTTTTAAAAGGAACCACACTGATTGGTAGTGTGTCTCTCTCGCACAATGTGGTACTGTTCATTAATCTACTAAATTAGTAGTATTCAGTCTCATTTTCAGGTACTCGTACTACATCATCAATTCATCACCTACTACATTAAAATTAGGAAATGGAAATCGTCTAGCTTATGACTGTAAAAGTTAACATTAACACAAATATAATTATGTGTCTGCATTGAATATTATTTATTCATGTTTAAAAACGTATTTAATTAAGACTACCGAATATTATTATATTATAAATCCGACAGAATTACTATAAGTTTGTGTGCAAACAACACTAGAAAAAAAAGTGGTCAAGTGCGTCTAGGAACACTCACAGTAAAGGGTTCCGTAGGTAAGATAAATATTTGCGCATGCACATATTGATTTTATCGACCGCAAAAATAAGTTTGTACATCATAGTACTTTCTCGAAAAAACTATGAATAGCAAATTTATTAGAAGATAATAAATTTTGAAAATCGAAAAAATTAATAAATATCCCATAACTCAAAAACTATTGACTTAAATAAAAAAGAAACATTATAACTTTTCATCCCTCTGTTACATGGATGTATGAGAAGGGGGGCTTGTGCTTGTGGCTAAGTAATAACAGCCACACGGGTCGATCAATTAGGTTAAGCTACGCTTGGCGCGGTTGGTCTGTGGATGGGTGACCATCTTTACATACCAAGACCCCTCCGTGCCTCGGAAAGCACTTTAAGCCGTTGGTCCCGGCAGTCATTCGTGGATCTTTGACAGTCGTTACGGATCGTCAGAAGTCCGAAAGTCTGACAACCACTCTTACCAAGGGGTATCGTATTACCCAGTAACTGGGCTGTAGAGGTCAGATAGGCAGTCGCTCCATGTAAAATACTGGTATTCAGCCGCATCCGGTTAGACTGGAAGCCGACCCCAACATTTTTGGGAAAAAGCTAGGCAGATATTGAGATACATGTATTAGGAGAGCAACCCCTAGTAGTGTTTTTAGGGTTCCGTACCTCAAAAGGAAAAACGGAACCCTTTTAGGATCATTCGTGTGTCTGTCTGTCCGTCTGGCACAGCCATTTTGCTCCGAATCTACTGGAATGATTTTGTTGAAATTTGGTACACATATGAATTTTAGTGACGCAAACACGGACGTGTAACGTAAATAAATGAATAAGGGAGTGCTCCTTTGGGGGGCAACTTCGAAAAAAAAAGTTTTGAAAACTGTACTATGTGCCATATCAAATGAAAGGGTTTGTTATAAGGATTTCAGGTATAATTTTTATAAAATTTTGAAATAAATATTTTTATAGTTATTTAAGAAAATAGATAAAAGTTGACCATTCCCCCTTATCTCCGAAACTACTGAGCCTAAAATTAAAAAAAAAGTACATCAAGTAGTTCTTTATTTAAAGATTACAGGAAAAACTATAAAAAAAAGTCTATGGTACTAAAATAACATGGTAAACCTCTCAAAATTGTGCGTACAAACTTACATTTGCAGTTGGAATGTACATATGAAGGAACATATTTTTCAACTACAAGGTTAGTTTGTTCTTGAGATAAATTCATCCTAACTACGCAACCCTTCATTGTGCGTAGTCCGACTCGCACTTGACCGGTTTTTTTTCGTAATTTCTCTACACACAGAATACACCTTCTTTCCAATTTTCATCGATATACTCGTAGTGCAAATACGAGTAGTGGTGGTGTGCCTTTTGTTTACATTTGGAATGAACGCAACCTAAAAGAATGCCTCTACGAGTAATCATCCAGTAATAATCAACAGCGCATTATCACCTGCTGTATAAACAGCAAAAAACATAGTCAGTACTTACATGAAAAGTTGATTCTATTCGATACAATATAAATGAAATTCATGAAGACGAAACCTATTATTGCAGTAGAAGAAACACGAATAAACGAAACATCAAAAAGTCAATTTTTCAGAAAAAAAATCATATAAATTCTTGTAATCATCCTACAGGCGTAAATCTTACTGTTTTGGAAATCTTATTTATCTAATCATCTGAATCAGAATTAATATGATTTTTTCTAAAAAATTTACTTTAATAATGTAAAGTCAAATTTGCCCTAAGTCGCTTAGTGAATTTTGCCTTTCAAGCGTCGATATAATCAAGCTTGGTGTTGGTGTGTAAAAGATCTCAACGCGCGATAATAAACAGACTTTGTTATGTTGCACACTTTTCCATTGACTTATTGTTTATAACGTCATTACATTCATGAGGAGTGGAGAACTAAACAATAACAGATACATATACTAGGTTTCAAAAAAATTGTATTAGGTATTTACGATTTTTAAGCACGTTTAAAAAATGTGTATTTTCTCTGGTACCTAAATAATACAGTTTAAGTTAGGTTACAAAAAAAGTAATCGTCACATAAAAAAGAATAATGATAATTACGCGAGCTATTACTTAAAGTTCTATGGAACGCAATGTAACGTGAAAGTGGTAGTCGAAGGTCCGGGCTCCGGTCGTTTCACTTTCTACAGAAAAATGCGATTGTCGAAATGTTCGCGCACCGACGTCAACTATCCAAATTATAAAACTACTATCCTATCTTATTAGCATTGGAAATGTTAAATGGGAGATATTTTAACTCAATACCTTTTCAACAACTTAAATGTCTCACAAATAGTTACCCCCTATAACATTAATGGATACTACAGGTACTAACGAATAGTGAGATTACTTCAGGTAATTTTGAAACTGAAGAGTCTTCTTCGGTTTTACAAGATAGGATTGTTAAGAGTTTAGCTTGTCAATTTCGGTAGGTTACTTCAACTATCTTACAGTGACAGATCTTATATTGGCGGCTGATGCATTGTTACCCAATTCAAAGGAGAATTAGAGTTAAAGCCAAGTTATGGAAGTCTTAAACGAGTAAAATAACGTTATTACTAACTCAGACAAGATAACTTATAATACTTTGTGGCATTTGATCCGTCTCACGCTGTTATTATGAAATACTTTCTAAAAGATGCTGATTAACAGCAATACATTACTGGCGAAACTCATCTTCGCAGAGTTGCAAGTCTGCCGATGTTTTATATCATTCGAGTTCAAGTTTGTCGATGTTTGATGTCATTTCGGTAAGTGTGCGTAGGAATTTGATAACCTGGACACCATTTTCCAAGGCATTTCCATAGACAGACGACTAAACATACAGCGATGCTCCACTGTTATAGGTGGACATTCCACCAATACACAATTGCTTTCTGACAGTGGAATTCTTTTCCGTGTAAGTATTTGCTTTCCGATAGCGTTAAAAGCAAAATTTATTTCAGGTGTAGGTTGCTTCAAAGGAAACGTATCTACCTACATTATCGTCCAGTATATCGTATCTTTACATCAATTGGTTGTTACACTGACCAAAAGCGAGTCTATATACTACTTAGTCCGTGGAGTTTATCGTCATAATGCCTAAAATAACCGATGACGATGTCAATTTCTCGTTTCACCTTCCACACTACTCTATTTATCATAGAACAGAAGGAAATCTGAAAGTTAACAATGGTGCAGAAACTGGAGCAAGCGCGCGTGTGGCAAGCTACTGCCACCAGTCCCACGAACACTTTCAACATTCTGCGTTATTGCTAGAATAACAAAACAAATATCGCAATCAACATCTGTGCCGTACTTTTTATGCAATTGAGAATATGGCTCCTGTTCGTATTTTATAAAAGTCAAGTCAATTAGTTAAAGCTATTAAAGTAGCCAAAACACCCTTATTCAAGACTGAGGCAGGCTACGATGATGATGACGGCCATTATACATAGGTACCTATCTAACTACCTACCCTATAATTTGTTGTAGCCTGCAAATCTTGCCATGGACAGCAAAAAAAGTCAATAACCTTTCCGATAAGTCGAGATCAGATATGGGTTCTATGTTGTTCTCTACACCTCTGTGGGCGAGAAATAGCACCCACGAGGCACTGAATCATCGCCCAACCTAATAATATTTCCAATGAGCGTATCGAACTATCGACCATGCAGACTGCTAAGATTTAGCCACTAACTGCTCAAAGGGTAGTCATGTTTGAAAGAGGCCTTCATTTTTGTTCCACTGGATGAAGTTTGTAATACCTATAGATATGGGTTCCAGTTTTCCTGTTGTGTACACATAGGTACTAGCTACATACCAATACTATTTCTGTTTCTAACAGGAAAATATATATCTACTTCATTATCTGTAACAGCAGTTTTAGCAAAAAATACATTTATAATAACTAATAATCCAATAACTAAGCAGAATGTATGTAGCCAGCCTTGAATGTCGCCAGTTCAAGTAAATACACACATATTAAGCAACATTTACTGTCTATATCATCATTATAAATAGCCAAACTGAAATCGCCTCTGCAGTTTTCTCAATGTGATCTAATAGCACTCGTCAGTAGTCGTGAGTATTCGTAAGACAGCTCATCGCGCTATTCGCTCTTGTAGAAGAGGTTCGATGAAACTTGCGATCATTGCCCGTGTTAGTAGTGTTATGTGGAACTATAAAAATGATATTACCAAGCTCTCAGCATCCTGGCTCATCTTTTTCTACGCATGGTTCCCGTGGAGGAACCGCGCTGTGGCGGCGTTGTGGCTAGAATCCAGGTAATCCAAGACACTCCACCATCGCACGTCACCATAACAAAACGCCACATTCCATCACTGCATCCGCGTCCAACATATGATCGCGGTGGCCGGTGTCTCTGACGTCACGCGCTTTCTCACTACTTCACAAGGTTGTAACAATGCATTAGATGCCTGTAGGTCCTGTGCACTCGATCACTAAAACTCAAACAATGATACTCTTGGCTGACGAATTGATTCGTTTCGCTTTGGCGTGCTGTAGAAATAGTGTTCGCGTGTGGGCAAGTGCTATCGTGTGACGCAGGTAACGACTTTCGCGCACGAACTGAGTGAAGCACGTCCGCGTCGTGGCACCGCTGCCGTCGCGCGCGCACCACGTAACGGCACAGCGCCCCCGCGCCCCAGCCGCCGCGCGCGCCTCCCCTCGGGCTGGCTCCTCCGGACCTGCCCTGTCTCACTATCGCCTTCATAGCCGTTTTCATGTGTAGGTAATCACCACAATATTATATTTATAACTTGCACCAATACGTATGCGTTTCGTATCATATCGATGTCGGTCTCCGTATGCGTTATAGAAACAAAAATTATAAAATTGTGTAGGTAGGTCTGCTCTGTGATCACGATCACAGAGATTTTTAATAATTATAAGGTAATCGGTTGTTCGCTCTGTCACAATCAGAGATCATATAAAATAATCTAGATAAGTAGGTGGGTATACCTAATATTGCATTTCATGAAGATAGGTTAGGTAGCGGTGATATCTACTAACCTACCTAATTGACCGTTCATCAATCAATCTGCCTAGCCTTTTCCCAACTGTGTTGGGGGAGGCGGCTTCTAACCGGATCATGCTGAATACTAGAATTTTACATGGAGAGACAGCCTAGGTATTTGACCTCCACAACCCATTACTGGGTAACATGACACCTCTTGGCAAAGATTGGTTGTCAGACTTTTCGGTTCAACGTGCTTTCCGAGGCACGGAGGGTTCTCGATATGTAAGGGTTGGTCACCCATCCACGAATCGACCGCGGCAAGTGGGCAAGTGTAGCTTAACCTTCATAATGAGACCTGAGAAGCGCAGCTTCGCAGGTAAGCAGTCTGATGCAGTTGCTGGGATTAAAACTAAGATTGATCTAAAATAACTGACATCAACTGCCCAGACTGATGCCAGTGATGTCACATAATATTTTCGATCACAACGAAGTATCACATTCTTCTGAATTTGACTGAGTAGGCAGATATTTATGACGCAAGACATGTCCGTTAATATTTCATTGACACATGTTTTTGAAGCCGATGCAGCATTCTATATTTTGGCGTCGCTTGTCGCGCCAGATAATGTTGGTATTCCTTTTACAGATAGATGTCACATATTTGTGCTGCCACTTGTTTTGGCCTTCCACAAATTATAAAACATAAATTTGTCGCCATACATTAATGGAAGAATCATGAAATCAGACATTATTGCCGAGGTGTTCATAGTAAAATATTTACGGTCGTGACTGTACCTTACTAGGTACAGTCACGAGCGTAACGGTAGCACTAGAAACCTAACAACTACCACACACTTTTCTAATAACCCGAAAGAATGAAAGAAATCCTAGATAACTTAACAAGCAAAACAAGCAGAGGTCATCGTGCTCCAGGTACACACGGTTACATATCAAGCTATACATTTCCAGTATAAACTGACCTCATTATACGGAATCATTGTACTGAAATCATATACAATACGAGATCAGCATAAACTAGAAATGCATAGCTTGATATGTAGCCGTGTATACCTCTAATTTAATTTTAGATGACACTCCCTGGAGAAAAGAAGTACGCGAACTGTCGTGTTGAAAAATAGTGGTTGATTAAGTAATAGACACAGTATTCATCACCTTATCTATTTCTATGACTATTCCGGTAATAGTTTAGCTATATGGAGCAGCTTTGTTGGCTTTGGAGGGGCTTGTGGCTAAGTAATAACAGCCGCACGGTTCGTTCGATCGATCAGGTTAAGCTACGCTTGCCGCAGTTGGTCCGTGGATGGGTGACCATCTTTACATACCAAGACCCCTCCGTGCCTCGGAAAGCACGTTAAGCCGTTGGTCCCGGCTGTCATTTGTAGATCTTTGACAGTCGTTACGGGTCGTCAGAAGCTCGAAAGTCTGATAGCCAGTCTTACCAAGGGGTATCGTGTTACTCAGTAACTGGGTTGTGGAGGTCAGATATTCAGTCGCTCCATGTAAAATACTGGTATTCAGCTGTATCCGGTAAGACTGGATGCCGACCCCAACATAGTTGGGAAAAGGCTAGGCAGATGATGATGATGATGATGGAGCAGCTTTGTTCCATATCACTCGATACGAAGAATAACACCTAATAAAGGCTCCCCACCTGTCTAGCAGATCAAATTCAACCTTCATGGAAATTATTCTACACGTACTAGTCCATATCACTCCAATAATCGCTCGAATCGCTCCACTACCCTGACAATCATGAAATGATAGGAAGTTTTTGGAGATTCGTTGCTTTTCAGTACTACACTAACCTCTTTCAAGAGTCTTTTAATCCTCATACGAAATTGTATCGATTGGCATCATAAAAATAAAACGTGAGCTGACTATAGGTAGATTTTTCCAAAATCTGGGAATGCAGTTAACAAGTAGATACGGTACAAAAGTTAATGACAGTCTCCTAAGAATGTTTTCCTGCTAGCTACAACCATAGACATATAAATATATGGACTGGAAATATCTACAAAAAAAAACCGGCCGAGTGAGTGTCGGACCACGCACAATGAAGGGTCCGACAGGAGGATCCGATTGGGTTGGGCAGCGTTTGGAAAACTTCGTCAAGTCTTCTCGTCGCCAATCCCGCAGTGTTTGAAGACTAAGGTCTTTAACCAGTGCGTCCTGCCCGTTATGACATACGGTGCCGAAACGTGGACACTGACAGTCGGGCTGGTCCACAAATTCAAGGTCGCTCAGCGCGCCATGGAGCGGGCTATGCTTGGAGTTTCTTTGAAGGATAAGATCAGAAATGAAGTTATCCGGAAGAGAACCGGAGTTACCGACATAGCCTGCAGAGTAAGCAAGCTGAAGTGGCAGTGGGCTGGCCATATTTGTCGAAGGACCGATGGCCGGTGGAGCAGACGAGTCCTAGAGTGGAGACCGCGTATCGGCAAGCGTAGTGTGGGACGCCCCCCAGCTAGATGGACCGACGACCTTAAAAAGGTGGCTGGGACAGACTGGATGCGGAAAGCGGAGGACAGGGTGATGTGGCGCAGCCTGGGAGAGGCCTATGTCCAGCAGTGGACTGTTATAGGCTGAGTTGATTGATTGATTGATGGTTCGGATTTCTTTTGTTTTTGGGGGAAAAATTATCAAATAACTTCTCCTGCTCTGGGCGGAACGGGAGGGTGTGTCAGACTCTTACTGACTAAAACGCATCCGTGTTCCTTCCGTTGCCTGTGTTGCCAGGGGCCTCGGTAACCCTTTCGGACTTTCCCGCGACCCCGGCAGGCATCGGCATCGGACCTAGTAGACCCCTACACTTGTACTGACATCTCTTTGAGGCGGGCGTGGAACACAACGCGCCGTCGACCCGGGCCTGGTCCTTACCGGACGGCGAGCTGCCCATTGCTCAATGTCCGCAAGCTCGCACCTACGGTGGCCGTAAATCCGCCCGGGGTTGCCGACGCCCAGGACGTCTCCTGCCGCGGCTAGGGGCGAGAGGGCGCGAAATTTGCCTTTCTCTCAACCGTCCCGCCTCCTACTTCACGAGCATTACTGCTTCGCAGAAGGAAGTGACGGCTACCCATGCCCTCTCGCTCCATACCATGGCTTGGACCAGGGCCGGACGCGAGAGATCTCCGCCACCGATCGCCTCCATGAGGATACGGCGGTGCTCTGCCCAAGCCGGGCAGAGGAGTTGGGATTAGGTACTTGGAATGAATTTATTCCAAAAACAATCTTAACATTGTAGTTGAAAAACATGTTCTTCCATACATCGATATATGTCACGATCAATTCTTCAACCGCAAATTTAGGATGGTCGACTATTACTCGTTAACTTGTAAAACCCATTTAGCTGTGATAGTTTTACTTTTAATTTCAGTGTATGTACTACTGCCACTTGACTCTAACAAAAATGTACACTTTAACACTTAATATTAAGCAAGCGGATCCTTGAATCGAAAAGTGATGTTCACAAACCCGCAATATTTTTTGAACGACCTATCCAACGATACCCCACACCATAGGGTAGACGAGAAAAAAAACCATCTTCACATTACGTGCAAGGGATACCTTGCACGTAATGTGAGGATGTTTTTTTTTTTTTTTTGTGAAAAAATGTTTTTGAAGAATTTATTTTAGCACTTTGTCGGCGTGATTAATATGTATACCTATGCCAAATTACAGCTTTCTAGTACTAAGCGTCTCTGAGCTACAGCGGGGACAGACAGACAGACGGGCATGGCAAAACTATAAGGGTTCCTTGTTTACTAAGGAACCCTAAACAAGGTGCATACCTACAACTCGATAATGTCTCATAAAATGGTTGCCATTGCTAGGGTTGTGTCTATCAAGGAACATAGGTGTTACTATCTAGTATCGATACTAGTCTTACTAGATATCACGTTTGGATCTTTTTTTTTTTTTTGGTAATGGCTTATTTGCAGGGATCCCTCGGGGGATCTTGTCTGCTTAACCGGGCTTCGGTGGGGCCAGAAGGGCCTCTCACCTATTTAGTTAAAAAGTTGTATAGGTGGATCATAATTTCGTACTTACTTATAGTCCGTTGTAACAGAAAAAGATGAGTAGGTTTACTTACGTTCTGTTATCCGAGAGTAAAATTTAAGTTAATGTTTTTTTCTGCACATAATTTAAAAACGCTTTATAATTGCATCACGTTTACGTATATAACTTATCCGGCTCTGGGCAGAGCGGGAGGGCGTGTCAGACTCTTACTGACTAAAACCCACCCGTGTTCCTTCCGTTGCCAGAGGCCACGGTATCGGACTTTCCCGCGACCCCGGCACTGGCGACTGTACCTGCCCTTTCTACTCCGTCTCAAAAACCAGCGAGTTGACGCGCCGACTCACTGGTGTAGTCTCATTTTATTTTTTTTGTTTTAATATTTTAATGTCATCTCGTAGTAGACCTTGAGAGGTCGTGACTACTCAACCGGACTTTCCTGTGGCTGCCTTAAGCGAACTCAAAGCATCCAGCCAGGGGCGAATAAATTACATTACTAAGCGACTGCACGCTAAGGGCACCCCCTGTGGGGTACGGACCTCGGCTTAGGGCGTCGCTGGGGGGAGGACAACAAGGTGCGACAGGCTGGATCTGATCAAAATTATTATTATTCGGGGAATTTAAAACTACAGGCTCAGCTGCGGCGCGGGCTGGCACTTCGTCGAGCAAGGGTCGGGGGGGACAATTACGTCGGGGTTTACGCGAGGGACCTCGGCGGCGAGGTCGGAACGTAGGTCGGTGTGTCTTGTGCACTGTACTCGTGGCCCTACTGCTTTCCTGGAGGAGGGTAATGGGGTCATCGGGGTCGGTGACAGTATGCCTTGGACGGCGAATGGTGGAGGGCCTATAACTGGCGGCCTTCACAACCAGAGGGTTGCAAGAATCGCTTCGTGATGCGCTTCATGAACTGCTTGATGGTGGGGATTTTAAGATCGAGATGGAGGATCTCGTTTCGGACGAACCAGGGGGCTCCCGTTGCCTTTCGGAGGAAACGGTTTTGGAGGCACTGCATCCTTTGGATGTGGTGGGGCCTAGCTTGTGTGAAGACTGCACAGGCATATGTCATAATGGGACGGATGCACGTTGTGTAAATACGCAATTTGCCCTTAAGGGACAACTTGCTGCGTGTATTTAAAACAGAGTGTAGTCTACCGAGAGCGAAAGCGGCACGCGAACGCACCTGCTTGGTGTGCTCTGAGAAGGAGAGATGGTGGTCAAGGGTCACGCCTAGGTATTTGGGTCGCTTCTCCCAAGGGATAAGCTTGCCGAACATGGTGAGCTGTCGGGGGGGGATGAGATTTCTACGCGGTTTGGTGAAAAGAACCGCTATACTTTTGTCGGGATTAACTTCGATTCTCCACTTTCTAAACCATGCGCCAAGCTTGTTGACTTCGGTCTGGAGAGTGCGAGATATCTGGTCATGGACTAACCCGGTGTAGTAGATGGCCATGTCGTCTGCGAACAGAGCCAACTGCGCCTTTCTACTTTTGGGAATGTCGCTGGTGAAGAGAGTGAAAATGAGAGGGGCTAGTACAGAGCCCTGAGGGACGCCTGCACGGATAGGATGAGGGGAGGATAGCGCTCCTTCGATGCGATAGCGGAAGGTGCGGTTTGACATGAAGTCTCGCAAGATGAGCACGAGACGATCGGGCACACCGAGTTTGTAGAGCTTATATAATAAGCCGTTGTGCCAGACCTTGTCGAATGCTTTCGCTATGTCGAAGAATACAGCACCGGTCGTAAGACCACGTTGAAAGCCGTAGCTTATGTGTTCTACGATGTGGTGGACCTGTTGGACGCAAGAGTGTTGGGATCTAAAACCAAACTGCTGGTCGGGGATGAGGCCCTTTGTTTCAGCAAAATCTCTGAGGTGCTTTAAAATAAGCCTCTCATAGACTTTGCCGAAGACATTGAGCAGACTGATGAGCCGGTAGCTGGAGGGCGCCGTTTTCGGCTTACCAGGCTTCGGTATGCCAATGACGGTGGCCTTTTTCCACTCTTGTGCAAAGGTGTTATTGCTCAGGGCACCATTGAAGATGGCCATGAGCATTATGAGGTGAGCGGGAAACAGTTGGAGTACCCTATTGGTGATTCCGTCTGAGCCGGGGGCATTGCGAGGTTTTAGACCCTAGATGATATCGTGCACTTCGTCTGGAGTGACGGGAGGCAGAGGATAATCAGGGTCTTCAACGGGCGGGAGGGAGGCTCTACGTTCGACTTCCGCGTCGACCTGGGACAGGTGAGCTTGGTCTACTGGTTGAGAGCTAGGTGAGCATTGAGCCTCAAGACTATCGGCTAGGCATTCCGCCTTGTCGACGTCATCGAAAGCGATGGTCTTGTCGGAGCGCACCAGGGGGGGCATAGAGACGACTTCTTTGGATTTGAGTTTCCTCTGAAGGTCCCAGAAAGCTAAGTGAATGGGCTGTAACTCGCGCAGCATCTTGTCCCAGCCGGCGTTACGCAGCTCCGATAGGCGTGTCTTTACAGACCTCTGTAAATAGCGCATATCGTAGCCTTAGAGTGAAAACCTCGTATATGCGAAAAAGGCAACTTTACTGGAATAATAATTAAATTCTAAGTGTTGGTAAATTGAAAACCTCGTCTGTTCTTTTGTGAGAATTTTGAACTCACCATAGATGGCGCTACAGGTGACTAAACTTTTTTGTGGGAAACTATGCGTGCGTTGCGAGGTTTTGCTTTCCAAAAATGTAATAAAATAAAAATGACCAAATAACATTCCCGAGGTTTTCACTCTAAGGCGACGATATGGGCTTTGTTCGCGTGGCAGGGAAAGTTACTGTACGCACGGACAGCCGCATTCTTCTCATTCAACAGTTCGCGCACATCGTCCGGAAGCTTCCAGCGATGGTCGTCCATCGCCGGAACCTCCCTTGAACAGTCGTTCAGGACTGATTGTACGTGTAACGTGAATGAGTCGATCGCGGCTGTCGTGTCAGCGATAGAGTCGAAGTGGTCGGGAATGGAGTCTAGTCGGGGGCCTAACGTGGTGGATTTCAGGCAGTCGCTTACCTTCCTCCAGTCTGTAACTAACTTGGTGGGAGGGAGTCTGTCAGGTTCGTGGAGACCTAGGCGGGGGGGCAGCTTAACGACAACTGGACGGTGGTCATAGGAGAGTTCGCCGTGCGCTTCTATAGAATCCAACCGTAGGTTGATACTCTTCAGAAGCGCTATGTCACGTACGTTAGGGGTATGGTTAGGGTCGTGGGGAAAGTGAGTGGGAGTCATCGGGGCGATGATGTCGAAGTTGAGGATGGGACATAGATCAAACAGGTGTTTGCCTCTGGTGGAGATCCTGGTGCTGTTTCAGGGATGATGTTTGGCGTTGAGATCGCCCGCTATGATAACGGAGTCACTCAGGCCAAGTAAAACGGAAAGGTCGTCAGAGAGGGGGGTAGGGCTAACTCTGATGTGGAAACGGGGGGAATATAGGCCAAAACTAAGGTGATAGATTGGTGGTCAGTCATGCCTAACTTACAAATGGACACTTCTAAACGTGAGAGAGGGGGCGGCTCCATTGGGATGCAGTGCAGGGACGTTCTGTAATAAATTAGGGTGCCGCCCTTGTGACATTTAGTCCTGTCATTGCGAACTATGCGATAGTTGGCAATTGACGGGTTTCGATGGCTGGGCTTTAAAAAGGTTACCTGTAAGAGGAGAATATCAATTTGGTGGTCGCGGAGGAACGCAGCGATTTCATCGCGTTGTTTTAGAATGCCATTGGCATTGAAGAAGCCTAACTTTAGGGATCGGGGTTTAATACGTGCTTGGACTCGTATATCCATTAATGGGGTTTCGCGAAGTTTTTTAGGGCTTGCGTAATCTCGGGATACGCGTGGAAAATCCTCTGGATCTGAGCGAGATCGCAGGAGTTACGGGCGGCAACGAGTTCATTGGCCATTTTACGCGCGCGGGGCGTGAAAAACATTGAGAAGGTCCCAGAGATCACGCTGAACGGATCTACTGGGACAGACGGATCGACCACTGGTTTGGTTGAAGCGGCGACGGGCCGTGGCGCAGCGGTTGCGGCAGCGGCTATGGGAGCGGGCGCGGGTCTCGCGGGTTGAGCGGGTACGGGCGTGGGCGCGGGCACGGGGACGCGGATGCGGGGATCCATCAGCGGTCTGATGGGAGGCGGAGTGGGTCTCGGCTGAACCATAGCAGAGAAGGCCTGCTGGTGGTTCAGGTAGTTCCAGGGGCTAGGCCTTTGCGGGCTTAGCCTCTGGGGGAGCTGAGAGAGAGTCTGGGATTGGGGGAAGAACCCATACCAGGGGCACTCTCGCTGCTGGCGGGCGTCTGCACTCTTCACCAGATTTGAGGAAGTAGTTTTAGAGGCCATGCGACAGCCACGGTAATTGGCTGGGTGTCCGGCCTCACCGCACAGCACGCAGCTGGGCGGCTCGGTGCATAGAGACCTATCTTTGGGGCGGGGGCAGAAGGACGTGCCATGTTCACCCAGGCACTTGACGTACCTGGGTTTCGCATGCCAGTTCTTCTGCGCATGCCCGTAGAGTTGGCAACGGTGACATTGCCCGACGACGCCGCTCTTCCTGGGCTTCTCTACGGCAGATATTAGCTACTTTGAAAATAGGGTGATGCCCTTCTGTCGGGGGGCATACGACGAGAATCATGTCGTACGCTTGTCCATCTCTGGCGCGGTGCATGGTGGACTTCGTCCACCGGGACGCCTTGGGACTCAAGGTCGGCCTTGAGTGGGGATTTCCCTAGGGATCCTGCGGATCACTACGCGGGTCTAGCGTTCGTCAGGGAACGAGTAGGTGTGGTATGACATGACACACCTCTTGCCCGGAGGACTCTGGTTAATTCCCTATAATCGCGGGATGTTGGAACCGATATTTTAATACCCTGTTGGGTAGTTGTGGCTTTCGAGAAGCCGATCTTGAGGTCGACGCACCATCTGGATACAATTTTGCCTTATCCTGCAAGAAAACAGGAGGGGTTGGGGGGTTGGGGTTGATCTTTTTTGGGGCCGGAGTGGCCTGAGTATCCTTAGCGGATGAAGCGGTCGGGGTGGGGTTAGTGGCGGAGGGCGCCACGGGGGTTGAGAGAGTGGGGGCAGCGAGAACCTCCGTGGCAGCGATTTTGGTCGCCTGCGAGGAGGTCGCCTTCCTCTGCTTTCTCTTCTTCCCCTTTCCGGTGACGGCCACGAAGCCGTCCTCCTCGGAAGAGGGAGTAGAGTGAGCGGAGGAAGACGAGCTCACAGACTCGGCGTCAGAATAAGAAAATGGGGTCGGGCATCTCTTGTCTTGCGACAATGGTTCCTCATTGTCCATAGACACCATGGGACTGGTCGCGGTCGCGGTCGTGGGGGCCAGGGCATCGCTGAAGTCGGCGATGCAGTCTGTTGAAGTAGAAGGCGGCTGACTAAGAGCCGTAAACTTAGCGCCATACTTGGCGATAAAGTCGGGGTCCTTATATAGGACCTCTTTGAAGAACGCCAATATAAAGGCGTCCTCCATGACGGGGGAGAGGGGGGATTACTGGGGCGAAATTTTGGAATTTTAATTCCTCCTACAATAGACCTATCGGCCCTAAACCTAACTCCCCGGGTGGATAGGGCCGGGGATGAGACGCCCTCCCTGTCGGGCGCAGACAGGGAGGTGTGTACCTACTTGTGAGCCCTAAGCTTGTAACCCTTTGCCTGTCTTAATGTGCAAAGGGGCCCTGAACCTGTCTAGCGCGAAGGGTGTACCCACACCCTAAAAACACTAAGTGAGTAGCTGTGGAAGGAATACAGTGCACCAGAGCCGACTAGGAGATCCCCCAAGGCCGGTTAACTCTGGGACCCTTCCAATTGACTGCCTAGCCCTGAAGGGGTTTAGCGGGTGTATTGGGACAACACCCCACTCAGTTTCGTTGGCACCGTAAGATATCCACCGAGGACCACAAAACAGTGGTTTTAGCCCAGACTATGAAGCTACTCAGACAACGATTCTCTTAAAGAAATATTTGCCTTGAAAAAGGCACTTTTTGTGATCAATACGACCGATTAATAAAATTAATCGACCGTGGATCGGTAGGTAGTAGTCGGCGACTACTGGAAGTTACGGCAGCGTCATAATATCCGGATTCGACGGGAGCAGTGAGCGAGTGCAGCGAGCGGGAGCGGCAGCACGTCCGTTCACGGCGGGTGGCGAGCACGGAAAAAAAAGAGACTACTCATTCACTCAGTCGGAATGAGTAGTCTCTTTTTTTTTTTTGTATGGCATCTCGTAGTTGAACTTGAGAGGTCGTGACTACTTAACCGGACTTTCCTGTGGCTGCCTTAAGCGAACTCAAAGCCTCCAGCCAGGGGCGATTTCTTAAATTACTAAGCGACTGCACGCTAAGGGCACCCCCTGTGGGGTACGGACCTCGGCTTAGGGAGTCGCTGGGGGAGGACAGCAAGGTGGGATAGGCTGGATCTGATCAGAACTATTATTATACGGGGAATTTAAAACTACAGGCTCAGCTGTGGCGCGGGCTGGGCCTTCGTCGAGCAAGGGTCGGGGGGGACAATTACGTCGGGGTTTACGCGAGGGACCTCGGCGGCGAGGTCGGAACGTAGGTCGGTGTGTTTTGTGCACTGTACTCGTGGCCCTACTGCTTTCCTGGAGGAGGGTAATAGGGTTATCGGGGTCGGTGAGAGTATGCCTTGGACGGCGAAAAGAGCTAATGGTGGAGGGCCTATAACTGGCGGCCTGCACAACCAGAGGGTTGCGGTGGGTGGCGGCAGAGTCGAAGAATCGCTTCGTGATGCGCTTCATGAACTGCTTGATGGTGGGGATTTTAAGATCGAGATGGAGGATCTCGTTTCGGACGAACCAGGGGGCTACCGTTGCCTTTCGGAGGAAACGGTTTTGAAGGCACTGCATCCTGTGGATGTGGTGGGCCTAGCATGTGCGAAGACTGCACAGGCATATGTCATAATGGGACGGATGCACGCTGTGTAAAAACGCAATTTGCCCTTAAAGGACAATTTGCTGCGCGCATTTAAGACGGAGTGTAGTCTACCGAGAGCGAAAGCGGCACGCAAACGCACCTGCTTAATGTGCTCTGAGAAGGAGAGATGGTGGTCAAGGGTCACGCCTATGTGTATTTGGCTCGCTTCTCCCAAGAGATAGGCATGCCGAACATGGTGAGCGGTTGGGGCAATGAGTAGTCTCAAATCCTTAGATCTAAATATATACAAATTTTGACAGCCGATTTGTCGCTGGCGATGTCAAAATCTGTGTGGATGTCACGGACGTGGATTTTTGTTATTCTAATAGACGATCATTATATAGATAGACGCTATAGTATTTTTGCTGAAGATTCCCTATTTATTATCCTATAAACATTTATTTAAAAAAGAAAACTTAAAGAGTTGTATTGATGATTTTAATGATTATAGTTCTGTAAATACATATTTATTACATTTATTACAGTCGTGAACCATATTTTTATTAACATATAAACCTGCAAATTGTTGTAAAAATAACAGAAGAAAAATTGAATGTCGCGGGATAGTCTGGCGCTTTCCTTAAAAGGCTGGGTTCCAGATCTCAGAAATAATGGAATACTGAAATAAAAAGTGTCGTCAGTTGAAAAATGTACTCTGTGCCCTGTGGTGTGGTTAGTTCACAGATTATTAATATGTAGCAAGGTTAGTTGGTCAGAAATCGTGAAATCGTGACGTGCGTCAATTCAATCCGTGTATTTTTTATTTGGATTTGTTAGTTCACGTTTTTTTACGAGTTTACGACTCATCTAATCTATGATTAAAGTGAATCACGCTAATGTAAAACGAATGATTATTTAATATTCACAAATAACTAATTAAATCACAGAAAATGTCGTCTACATCCCATAATTCAGAAGAAAAGAACGGTGATCCTAAAGTTGACGAAGAGCACACTAATAATGTTGTACTAAAACGTCAAGCTGATCAAGATGACGATAGTAATGTTTCCACAAAAATTAAAGCTGTTTCTGAAGAACACAGTTCAGTGGTGGCGGCTCACTATAACCACTTGGAAGAGAAAGGCTTGAAGGAAAGATTAAATTCGCCCATATATTACCTCAGAAATTTTAATAATTGGGTCAAAAGTGTACTGATACAAGAGTACACGGACAAAATCCGAGAAAAGGATTATGGTAGATCCCTGAGAGTACTAGATATATGCTGTGGAAAGGGTGGCGATTTAAGTAAATGGCAAAAGGCCAGAGTGGAACATGTTGTTTTTGCTGATATTGCTGAAGTATCAGTGAAGCAGTGTCAGACAAGATACGAAGATCTTCGTTCTCGTTCACGGGGTGGTCGACTTTTTTCTGCTGAATTCATTGCAGCAGATTGCTCTAAAGACACACTGAGAGATAAATATAGGGACCCCTCTATCAGTTTCGACATTGTAAGCTGCCAATTTGGCTTACATTATAGCTTTGAAAGCTTACATCAGGCAAAGCGGATGCTTACCAACATATCTGAGTGTTTAAAACCAGGTGGCTACTTTTTTGGAACTATTCCTGATGCATATGAAATTGTGTCGCGAGCCCAAAAATCACCTGACGGCTCATTTGGAAATAGAATTTATAACATTAAATTGTTGTTTGATGTTGAGAAAGGCTATCCACTCTTTGGCGGAAAGTATGATTTTCATCTAGAGGGAGTTGTAGATTGTCCTGAATTTTTAATGAATTTTAAATTATTTACAAAGCTTGCTTCTGACTTTGGTTTGGAATTAGTATACAAAGCAAGATTTGCAGACTTCTTCAAAGATCACTCAGAAAAGTACAGACAATTATTGCAAAGGATTGTATGCTTTGAAAGTTATCCTCCACCTCCGGGGAAAGAGCTTATTGCCGATGAAGTAGAGTATGAACATGCTAAACAGTTCTGGGACACCAAGGAGAACAAGAATGAGCGAGATAGAGTTGGCACAATGAGTTCATGTGAATGGGAAGTTGCCAGTAAGTATTAATGTAATAAAAATGAGTTTTTTAAATGAACTTTGTCATGACATGCTAATATTATATTCCCTTTTTATTTTTTTAGCTGTATACATGGCTTTTGCCTTTAGAAAACTGAAAAGCACATGGGATTCAAATGGAAAGCCTGTGTATTCAAAACCAAAAGAAGAAAGTCAATCAACAAACAAAAATTAGCTACAATATGGAATGTTTCCTAATCTTTATTAGAAGTTCTAAATAAAAATGAAATGGATAGGGACATGTAGAAAGCAAATTTGGTACATTATGCAAACAGCTACAGCTTATTTACCCATAATATGCAAATCCACTATGAAAGCATACAACTATAAAACTTTAAATTATATCCTTATACCAATATCAGTATTGGCATAAGGATGTAATTTCAAGTTTCAGGCCTGGCATTGACAGAGACATAGCATTTCATGAACCATAAATTACTTATATTATTAATTAATTATATTTTCTATATAATAATTTTGGTCTAGTACTAAGTTTATAGTGTTATTAATTTACACAATTGATTTAAAATGAATGATGTAAAAATATGTTATATTTTTTAAACAGCCCAGGAAAATAAGAACAATTAAAGCCAAATCTGAGTAAAAAAGCATACAGTAAAATGTGGTGGATCGAGACGAAACTTTAAATTGGATTTTGAAATAATATAGTTTGTTGCCAAAAAGGACTCTGTGTTTACTGTTTAATCATTAAAAACTAACTTTCCTTGTTGGCAGCAAACTGGATTATTTCAACGTTCAAATACATTTTAAAGTTTCCTCCCAATTCACCTCTGCATCACTATTCACCCCGATTTACGGTACCTAAGAGTTTCATGGTAACTATTTTTATTACTATAGTGACAATGCTGTGTGTAAAGGCCATAAAGAAATAATGAACGTAAAAGTAACTTGCTGTAAGTATTGGGTTTACGTAAATTTATGCTTCAAAGAGTTTTTCTACAAGTTTATTCTTTAAATATTAAATTCTGCACCAAAATGTCTGTCTTGTAACATTCACAACCAATACGTTCTGGAGATGTGTCTGGTATTAAATCTGTGCGTGTATGCTAATTAAATGATGTTTTGATGATTGTATGTTAGTCAATGTTTTAAAAGTTAAAGGTTGAATGTTTACATTACTTACGAAACAGGAATAAATCTATAATGAAATATACCCAATAATAACAGTATACAGTGCAGAGATCATACTGAAATATCCCCAATAACAGTATTCAGTGCAAAGATTGAACAAAAAGTAATAAGAGAAGCAGAAGACCAGAATGAGGAACAGGAATAAGCCAATTAACTGGATATCATAAAATCACAGAAAACTTATCTGCTTAAAATGCTGTCATAATTCGTGAGGCGTACGATACCTATCAAACAAAGAAAAACGCGCCTTTTTCCTTTTCCGGTGGTGTGGAAACAAAATCATCAATCATTACTCCCCTAAATTTTCTCAGACGTACCTACAGGGTCATATTAAATTAGGTAGCGAAACTGCAGACGTGATGAGTATCGATAGCTAGACATGATAAAACAAAGGAATATAATTTGTTTTTTTTTGTGTGGGGTCATCGATCGCATTTAGTGGTTACTTGAAATATGTAAAAAAAACGGTCTTTCATCATACGGGGCATTTCGCCAGTTATGATTCAAGTCCCAATTAATAGACGACTAGCCTATTGCCATCAACTGGGCACAAATCCAGACTCCGGACTGCTACTGCAAAATTTCCGACGGAAAACCCAATACGCCTGCCTGGCCTGGGGATCGGACCCGAGACTACGCTTTAGTATCGTTTAAAACCATACCTACCTAGAGTTTAATTTAAACAGGGTTTACTAGGATGATGAAACCCGCAGACGGGCTCAAGTAGCCCTCGAAAATCTTCATCAAATGGTATTAAAACTCGAAGCTCGTTGTCATAGGTGGCACCACTGTTGCCCGTATACAAACCAAGTTTAAATTTACTTTTATGTCGATCACAACGAAAACTAGATAAATATTTGTATGCGACTTGGAGTGTAGCACTATTAAAAGACGATCCAAGGAAAAGTGAAGACTACCAACAGCTGTAGTGGAAAGTAAATAAAATATGAACATTTGATATAATTTATAGGTTACTAGCTTTTGCCAAGAGGTTCGCCCGCGCGCATGTCGGAAATTATCCCTCAGGAACGTACTACCGGGATAAAAAGTATCTTACATTGTCATGATTTCCAAATATTAATAAGATTTGTAGTGATTTTAAATACTTTATTAATCCAGATCATGATTTACCCGTTTGCCAGATTTCATCCAAATCCGTTCAGCCGTTTTAGCGAGAAAGCGTAACAAACTCACATTCGCGTTTATATTATTAGTTAGAATTTTGTGTTTGTTGACTTTATGTAAATTTTTTTGTTGAAGACTGGAGTGGTACGTCAAGAGTTGGTTTTCATCGGAGTTGAAAATCTACTCGAGGTTGATCTTCCATACTGAAAAACTGATAATGGTGCCGATTCCCTTGTCCACAAACTAAACTAAATTTAGGTTCAGTGCATCTTTTTCTTTCTATTTCATTAAGAAAAGGACAGAAGATAAATTTTAGTTTAGTTCTGTCAAATTAATCAGCGCTTGACGTAAATTGACGTAATTTTAGTAGGCAAATTTTGAATCACGTTTAAACTTGTATGAAGTAGTGACAGGTGCTGATTAATTTGACAGGACTAAAATTTATCTTATGTCCTTTTCTTAATGAAATAGAAAGAAAAAGATGCAATGAACTTAAATTTAGCTAAGTTTGTGAACAAGGGAATCGGCACCATTATAAACACACTTTTATTATAATTTACTTAGGTACTATTATATCACACCACAAGTGCCTGAAGATAATGAAAATAGACTTAGTTCTCTTGGGACTTGGGAGCGGCACCTGTATATGAATTTCTCTGATAAAAAGACCGAAATATCGGGTTTTCGGTTTTTTTTCCGGAGATTTTTCTCCCAGTTTTCGCCGTTTAAAATCTTTGGCAAATCCCCGTATTTTTGCAGTCAACAGCTGCGCAACGGAGCATTATAATTAACTAAGCGTCAATTCTTGGAAACGTGATAGTAGCGACATCTAAAGGGAGCAAATGGCTGTTTTTATCCCCATTGAATTCGTATTATATAAGAATCCATACTGAGACGAGAAAGTGACTCTCGTTTGTAACTTTTATCACTTGGCGAAACGGACTTGCATGTTTGGTACACGGATAGACCATGGCCTGATCTAAGACAGGATAAAAAACTAGAATTTTAATACAGTCCACGCATATTTTCCATCACATTTTCGCTGTCCGCTGTCACTGCGTCTGTCTGAACAACGCTTAATAAATTAATTTTCGGGACGTCTTTCGTGAAAAAGTTATCGCCCCGCAAGACGAAAATATTGTGGATAATATATTTTAAATTTTATGTAGTTTAGTATGATTCTGTTTTGAACGCTGCAACACTACAAAGTAGTCTGAACAACGTCCAATTAGGAACGTTGAACCGATTCACCTGAAGCTATCAACAATCTTGGGAGGAACGGCGCATGCGCATTCGTCACTTCTCAGCACTTAGAATTTTGCGTTCGCTTGACCGGCCTCATAGAATCGTACATCGTACTTTTTGTACTAACGTCGGTCGGTAATACGTAGGCAAAATGAGTGTCGAAAATCCTGCTAGCGACAATGATTGT
Organism: Atethmia centrago; assembly: GCA_905333075.3. NCBI lineage: Eukaryota > Metazoa > Arthropoda > Insecta > Lepidoptera > Noctuidae > Atethmia > Atethmia centrago. The sequence goes on from HG995375.1 coordinate 10,194,281, forward strand.
GAATCAGTAAGTGATTAAATAGATTCGTTTATTCAATATCTATCCGATAATATTACATTAATGCCATACGATAATCTGAATTGTGCTGTTTACTGACGAACACAAGTCTCCACGAAGCGAAAATTTTCTAAGTCCCAATATGGCGTCAACTACAGTGTTCGAACAAACCGAAGCTGAGCGTCGGTTTGGAAAGTTTCGAGAATGAAAATCGACACAATTATAGTGTTTCATAGCGCTTTAAATATTTTACTACATGATGACAATTTGGTGTCATATATTTCGGTGATGTTAAAATGTCGTAAATTGTTCTCAGGGAAAGGTAAATGGTAATAAAAATGAACACGTGAACGGTGTTCACAATGGATACAGTAGCTCCGAGAAGCATAGATCCAGCCACAAGTCATCAAGTAAGGACAAGCACCGAGACAAAGATCGGAACCACAAGAGCTCGTCCAAACACACCAGGTTAGTTTTTCCAGAAGGTTCTGTGTTAACATGCCTTTTGCATTCTTTATCTGACGGAGTTTGTTATTTAAGTGTTTAATTTATAGCGATAAAGACAAGCACTCATCTAGTAAAAATCACAGCAGCTCACACAAGTCCTCCAGCAAAGACAAAGACCGCAGCGAAAAAGATAAAGAGCGCGGTGATCGCGAGCACAGCAGCAAGGATAAAGATCGCGACAAGGACAAGCACCGCAGTGAGAGAGACAAGCACAGGGACAAGGAGAGAAGTGACCGTGAAAGGGACAAACACAAGACCAGCAGTAGTGATAAAAAATCATCATCGTCTAAGGATAAAGACCGAGATCACAAGAGTTCATCTAAAGATCACAAGTCAAAGGACAAGGATAAAGAACGTGAAAAAGATCGCCACAGAAGTGACAAACACCGCAGTGATAAAGAAAAACATTCAAGCTCTAAAGATAAACACAGGTTGGTTGCAAATAATGCATTTATTAAATGCATAATTGCTATTTCTCTCATACTACTTAAATTTTCCATCACCAAGCTCTTTTAATTTTCATTATATGGTTAACCAAAACAAGTTAAAATCAAATTATAAAAAAATTGGTATGTCATTTTTTATAATGTCAACTTTGTCAAAATTGTTCTGTGTATTTCAGTACTTTTATGTGTTATTTGCAAAATTCTGGTGGCTCTTCCACAAATGCCACCATTGAAGAGTTGAAGTTCTTCTGGTTAATGCTGTTCAACTAGCAATGATTTGCTCTAGAAATTTGCTCAAGTTAATATCTCATCACAAATTTTGATTCTGTATGTCTTGTGTGATTACCAGCAGATTAAGCTTCATTTGCATACCTGCAAACAAAAAGCATTACTTCTATGTAGAGAATAAAAATTAAGTCAAAAATCATAGCTACATTTGCATAAAAAGTAGAGCAAATGTGTTTTTTATAGAGGTTATAAAGAAGCTCTTGGGAAATACAAGTTATTGACTAAACTACAATGTGTATACCTAAGGATCTGTATTTAATTACCAAATTACAATAAATTTATTTTCTATAGCTCCAGTAAAAGCAAAGACAAAAGCAGTAGTGAAAAACATGATAAAATCAAATCTGAACCAGATTATCAAGATTCTCACATCAAGAATGAGCCCATGCAGGTAATTACTTTAAAATATTATAAATGGTACATACTGTATTGGAATTTTATTTGGGAGACCAATATTTTTGTTATTTTCCAAAGTTCATTTTATTATAACAACTTTTTATTTAATTAAAATAGATACATCAAGTTGATGTCAAACGAGAAATAAATGATGAAAGCACCGATTTTGGAGGACTCAACACAACAGCTTCATCATGTGATTATTCTCTATCACAGTTTAAGGATGAGCCATTGTCAGAACTCCCACCTGAAGATGAAAGTGATGAAGATTCACCATCGGTAATCTTTTGATTTTTACCATTAAAATCCTCAAGTTATTAAATTATTGACTACTGACACCAAATTAATCTTATTCTTATTTAAACAGTCTGAGCCTATTGGTAAAAAACGACGTGCGCCCAGTGAGAGTGAAGAAGACATTCCATTACTTCAGCGTAAGAAGTCTAAAAAGAAAATCAAGAAAGGTTTGTAATTTATTCATGTTGTCTTATTCTTGTCATCTTCAAAATAATGTACTGGATATATCTACAGTAATAATTTTAATTCAGAACCTGTTTACGACGATATGGATGAGGAAGAAGACGAAAAGCCAAAAAAGAAGAAATCAAAGCCAGCAATAACAAAACCAAGCAAAGTGAAGCATGAGCCCAATGATGGGCCCAGTCCAAACAAACGCAAGAAGAAACAAGAAGATGAACAAGAAGTCTGGAAGTGGTAAGTTTTAATTTAGAAATAAGGTCAGTAAATACCTTACTGATAAAATGGCACACTGACCACTTCACCTTAGTTACCTAGGTAACGAATAGATGGCGCTTTCCTACAACAATGTGACATTACAGTTTGAGGTTATGTTACTTGAAGATGTTCTTTAGAAATGTGTCAATAAAAATTTTAGAAGTAAAATCGGTTTTTAGGGTAACCCCTATAGTTATTGTGAGGAAAGTCCGTAATCGCAGGCTGAAGTGTGTGTAGGTTTTTTTATTATTAAGATTCTTAGTACTTACACATGCAGGTAGTATCTTGATGTAAATTATATTAAACTTAAAATGCTCGACATTATCATAAAATTTCTTTTTTAAGGTGGGAGGAAGAAAAAAAGGATGATGGAACAAAATGGAAATTTTTGGAGCACAAAGGACCTGTATTTGCGCCAGATTATGAACCTTTGCCTGAAAATGTTAGATTCTTTTATGATGGTAAAGAGATGAGACTTTCTCAGGATGCTGAAGAAGTAGCGGGATTCTACGCTCGAATGTTAGACCATGATTATACAACCAAATCCACATTTAACACAAATTTTTTTACTGACTGGCGCAAGGTAATGACACACGAGGAAACAAAACAAATAAAGGATCTCTCAAAATGTAATTTTAAAGAAATGCAAGCTTATTTCGTAAGCGTTTCAGAAAAAAACAAGAATCGAACGAAAGAAGAAAAAGCATCACTCAAAGCCAAGAATGAGGAAATTCAAAAAGAGTATGGTTTCTGTACCATAGATGGCCATAAAGAGAAAATAGGGAACTTTAGAATAGAACCCCCTGGTTTATTCAGAGGGCGTGGTGAACACCCGAAAATGGGAATGTTGAAAAGACGTGTAATGCCTGAGGATGTGCTTATTAACTGCTCTAAAGATAGTAAAACACCAAAACCGCCTCTAGGACGTAAATGGAAAGAAGTTCGCCATGACAACACGGTTACTTGGTTAGCTTCATGGACAGAAAATGTCCAAGGGCAAGCTAAGTATGTCATGTTAAATCCTAGTTCTAAATTAAAAGGTGAAAAAGATTGGCAAAAGTACGAAATTGCCAGAAAACTTCACAAGTGTATTGATGTAATCAGAGAAAACTATAAAAATGATTGGAAGGCTAAAGAAATGCGTGTTCGTCAACGTGCAGTCGCTCTATACTTTATTGATAAACTAGCATTGAGAGCAGGTAATGAAAAGGATGATGATCAAGCAGACACAGTAGGTTGTTGCTCATTGCGTGTTGAACACATTGCTTTGCACAAAGAAAAAGATGGTAAAGAATATGTGGTTGTATTTGATTTTCTTGGTAAAGATTCTATCAGATACTACAATGAAGTACCAGTTGAAAAACGTGTATTCAAGAATCTCGAGTTGTTCATGGAGAATAAAAAAGATAGTGATGATCTCTTTGACAGACTTAATACACAAACTCTAAATGAACACCTAAAAGATTTAATGCCTGGACTAACTGCAAAGGTTTTCCGTACATACAATGCATCTATTACACTGCAAAGACAATTAGATGAGCTTACTGATGCTGATGCATCAATACCAGAGAAAATACTGGCTTACAACCGTGCAAACCGTGCAGTTGCTGTCCTTTGTAACCATCAACGTGCTGTCCCCAAAGGTAATTTTTAATTTGCTTTGTCTTTTCATAGATTTAACAAAAACCTTTTGAGGAGGCGGTCGTCACTCCTTAGCTGACATGTTCCACTTGCGAAAATTCTCAATTTACTACGTAACATCTACCATGCTATAAAACCATTATTTTCAGGTCATTCAAAATCTATGGAAGCTTTGAAGGAAAAAATCCAAGCTAAACGTGATCAAGTAGATGAAGCAGAAGAAGACTTGCGAGAATCAACAAAGGCGGCCAAACGAGGTTCTGTGAAAGAGAAGCTTGCTTGTGATAAGAAAAAGAAAGCACTAGAACGTCTGAGAGACCAACTGAAGAAACTAGAACTCCAGGAGACCGATCGCGACGAAAATAAAACAATTTCGCTTGGCACTTCTAAACTGAATTATCTTGATCCACGTATCTCAGTAGCTTGGTAAGTGCTTAACAATTTGATAAAATTGGACATATTATTATAAATTCTTACCATAATCAGGAAATTTCGTTCATTTTGTCTTTGCAGGTGCAAAAAACATGGTGTACCAATTGAAAAGATCTACAACAAAACTCAACGTGATAAATTCCGTTGGGCGATTGATATGGCCGGTCCGGAATATATCTTCTAAGGGTTAATATTAGCATTAGCTATTACTATTTTATTATTTTCGTTAAATCTGAAAACGTTCCACTTCCTACATTTTGCTTACATGGAATTTATTTTATGGATTTCTGACGTAAAATTTTTATTCAGTGATTTAGTATTGATATGATAAAACATTTGGACCCAAATGGAATAGTGTTCCTCCCAAGATTAGGATCCAAATTAGAAGTCTGATTCTAATTTATTTTTATTAATTTAGTTACAATGTTCTCTTTAGCTTAATTAGTTATAGGCTAAGACTAGTGTTAAAAGGGAATTTAAGAGTTTCTTGTATAGATTTGCGAACTTTTTGATGTTAAAAGTAGTCTGTTTTTTCTTTCTAAATAACTATTACAGCCTCTAACAACAATCTACTATTCATACAATTGTATCAAAATTTACGAAGAGTGATTTCCTTGGAACTTTATTTTCTATAATATGAATAGTGACTTATTTAATGGTTTCCAGCACATATTGAAGAATGTGGTGTATGCAGTTTTAACAGTTCAGGTGATTTGTATATAAAATGAGGCTCTTTTGTTTACATTTTTAAACAGTGAACCGCCACCTACTTATAGCTAGCTATAGCTACCTATGATTTACTAAAGATCACTAGATTATTCTTAGAAGTATTCATTAACAAACTTGAGAACCCGAAAGAATAAAACCGCATCAGATGTAATTTAAATTGTGCACAATGTGTGCAGTAGCAAATGTTGTAAAGTAAGAAATAATGTTATTTTATTTTTATAAAATTAGGATCGGAAATCGTGGCAAGCGCCAGTTCATCTTACGAAAGGTACAATGCTCTAGGTAAATTTGTAATATTACATACATTTATGTGTGCGTCTTGTATATAGTAAATTTTTACCATGTCAAACAATTGTGTAATGAGATTATCCCAAATAAATAAAACATTGACACTAGTAATTCAGTTATTTTATTTAATTAACATTTGATTAACTAAAACCTAATCATCATCATGGAAGAAATCATTATCCTCCATTCCCTCAGGCATATAGCTTAATCCAGACTGGTCTTTATGTGACATATAACCAGTTCCATAACCTGAAAAAGCAATAATATTGTTTATTCATTCGATATTGTAGTATATAACAGCGGTAGCTGAGCATATATGCCTACATTTTATTTGTCGTATCAGCCTGTTTCGTCGAACATGTGGGTAAGATTAAAGTGTAACTGATGTTCATCATACTATGACCATGTCACCCCTCACATGGGCAATCTGTCTACGCTTAAGACGCTGACAACACCGTGTGCGTTACCCCAGCAAAATAATGTCGAAAATAATCATTTAAATCTTACAGATATTTAGTTGCCCAGCTTCTGTAATTGTTGCGCACATTTTCTGTTTTTGTTGCACTTATAGTTTTTTAGTTATTTCACAAAAACATTTCCTGCTGGGGTAACGTTTATAACGTTACCGCAGCCAGACATTTTTTTTAAATGGGAATATTGAAACACATTAGCTATATAGTTGTCTAGACGAGGTAAATGTTGCACCTTATTTTGTGTTTGTTCTTTTTTTGGCTGCGAAGTTATTCGAGATCCTGCTGGAGTAACGTTTGTGGTTTTGCTGGATCTCTGAAACGGTTTAGCGGATTCTTATAATATTTTTTACATAACTTCTTAGGAATTAGTTGTGCAATAAAAAAAAACAAAATAATGCACCGTTTAAAAGGTTTTTAATTAAATATAAAAACACTTCAATAGGTCCTAACACTAAATAAGAGCTCTAAAGACTTACTTTAAACGTTATTTTGTAGCTTGTAACTGCCTTCAAATGTATGTGAAGTTTCATTAATATCCTATAAGTAGGTAACTAACAAATGATGATGATATTCAGATCTCCACGTTCACGGTCACAATGCGCGCGGAGTTATTTGGCCACCGATAAACCTGTATGTGTATATATAAACTGAATTTTATATCACTAATTAGTTGCTTAGTTCAGTTTTATACCTGTAAAATTTCAGCGTATTACATACAAAAAATTAACGAGATAATAAAATAAAAGTCATTAGGAAGTGCAAGACCGTGATAATCCGACCAAGATTAGGTGGTTACAAAAAGCGACCGCGTAGTACATTATGCTATCTTCTAAACTGTTAATACACCTTACAAGTTCGGTACAGACGCGTACACTGATATATACATAACAATATTATGATATTTGTAGGTACTATGAAAACATTATTATTATCTTTCGGCTACTTATTAGATAGGATACTTATTATGTGCACAATTGCACATACTTATCAAGAATCTACGATAACATGTCCAGGTGGGAAACTTCACATACATTTGAAGGCTATAAAAGTACAAGCTACAAAATAATGTTTAAAGTAAGTCTTTAGATCTCTTATTTAGAGTGTTAGGACCTATGGAAGTGTTTTTATATTTAATTAAATAACCTTTAAACGGTGCATTATTTTGGTTTTTTTAATGCACAACTAATTACAACAAATTCCTAAGAAGTTATGTAAAAAGATGATAAGAATCCGCTAAACCGTTTCAGAGATCCAGCAAAATCACAAACGTTACTCCAGCAGGATCTCGAATAACTTTGCAGCCGAAGAAAGAACAAAATTACAAAATAAGGTGCAACATTTACCTCGCCTAGACAACTAATTATACGAGGGCGGCACTGAAAATTTCGGGAATCAAGGAAGTGACACAACATTACTATTTAAAAATGTATTTATTGCTTTTCGAAGTATTCTCCGCGAAATTTGACACATTTTTCCATACGATGGAACCAATCATTGAAGCAACCATTCCATTCGGAAGTTGGGGTCTCCAAAATGGCCGTTTTGTAGGCGTCCACAGCTTCTTCAGGTAATGAAAATCTCTGTCCACGCAATTTATTCTTTATTTTAGGGAAAGTATAGAAAACATTAGGGCTTAAGTCGGGGCTGTACGGCGGATGGTCTAATAATTCTATGTTTTCTTGCTCTAAAAACTCTTTTGTTCAGTGCGCGGTGAGAACTCGCATTATCGTGATGGAGGATGATTCGGCGGTTGCAGTTCTCTTTACGGAGTTCAGAAACGACCTGTGGCAAACAAATGCTAGCATACCATTCTACATTAACCATTCTTTGTCCCTCAAGAGGAATAGTCGTAACATGGCCGGTTTTGGAGACAAACGTGGCCACCATTTTTTTTGCAACACTCCGTGAACGAACAATTTTTGTTGGCTTTAACTCATTTTCGAACACCCAAACTCGTGACTGGTTTTTTGTTTCGGGTTCGTACGCGTTCGTTCTGACGCACCAAGTAACGCGAGCCGCTTTTTGCTCTTCACAGAGCGAATGCGGTATCCATCGGGAAAACAACTTTTTACACCTAATTGTTCATGCAAGATTATTTGTATTTGACTCATGCCAATGTCTAAAGTTGCCTGAATTTCGCGGTATGTCACATGTCGATCTTCCTCAATCAGCTTACGCACAGCATCAACGTTTTCTTGGGTGACTGCAGTTTTTGGACGACCTTGACGGGGATCATCACTGAGCTTGACACGTCCACGTTGAAATTCAGCAAACCAGCGATAAATTGTGGTTTTGGATGGGGCTTCATCACCAAATGCAGAAATCATCCGGTTAACACACTGTTTTTGTGTTAAACCACTTCGAAAGTCATAATAAATCATCGCTCTTGAATTTTCTCGAGTCAATTCCATTTTCTCAACGGCTAAACAAGTTTGACAAAACCTTGTGACAAGACCGAGAATCTTTTTTTAAATAAATAAATGGTATTCGATTTTTAAAACCAAGGAGTTTTCAATTAAAAAGATTTTAATATGACAGGAACAGTGGAAATATTCCATTCCCGATACTTTTAGTGCAGCCCTCGTACAGCTAAGATTTGTTTCAATATTCCCATTAAAAAAAAAGTGTCTGGCTGCGGTAACGTTACAAACGTTACCCCAGCAGGAAATGTTTTTGTGAAATAACTAAAAATCTGTAGGTAAGTGCAACAAATTTAAAAATGTGCGCAACAATTACAGAAGCTGGGCAACTAAATATCTGTAAGATTTAAATGACTATTTTCGACATTATTTTGCTGGGGTAACGCACACGACAACACCTAAACCGCAATCACTGTCAAATTGCCTAGAAAGAGCAGCGCGATGACACAACGCTTGTAATTTATTGCAAAATATGAAGCAATTATCTATTTACTCAAAATTGAGTTGAGTAATCGAAAATAAAAAAACAACCAAGTTCTGCATACAAATAAGACGTTCTTGTTATTAATTTTGACAAGACCCAATAGACCAAATTTGGCTTCTCTTAAAAAAAAAAATTGCCAAATCTGTATAGTTTGTGGTAGCGGAAAAAATATATGTTAGTTTTGAACATATTTCCCAGAAGTTCTGGGAAATATGTTCAAAATTAACATATATTTTTGTTACCAAAACACGTTTTGAAAAAAAATATCGATACAAACTAACGTTAAACTAACCTCCTACCTTGAGTTCTAATTCAAAATATCTATATTAAATATCAACATACGTTACGTATTTAATTAATAACAAGAACGTCTCATTTGAATGCAGAACTTGGTTGTTTTTGCTGAGTACACTGAAGTAGAAAAGAAGTAAAAAAATAAACTTGTCATCGGATTATATTTTAGTACCTGTTTCAGTGACTGCACTTGATTAAGTACATTATAATAAGTAGCCTTACTGCTATTCCAAGGTAGGTATAAGCTGTATTCTTATACCCAAATTTCATTAAAATACATTCAGTATGTTGTGTCTGAACGAAGGACATACATCCAGACATTTACATTTATAATATTAGTAGAAAAAAAGTACTATAATGACCAAACATTTGATTGGCGGTTGTTTTTAGGGTTCCGTAGTAAACAAGGAACCCTTATAGTTTTGCCATGTCCATCTGTCTGTCTGTCTGACCCCACTGTAGCTCAGAGACGCTTAGTTCTAGAAAGCTGTAATTTGGCATAGGTATACATATTAATCATACCGACAAAGTGCTAAAATAAAATCTTGAATATATTTTTTTTACCTCCCTTGTACGTAATGTGGGGATATTTTTTTCTCGTCTAGCCGATGGTGTGGGGTATCGCTGGATAGGCCGTTCAAAAATATTGTAGGTCTGTGAGTGTGCGTACGCGCAGCGGAATGTTGTTGAATTTAAAGATTTTAATTATGCAGATATTTAGTGTATGACGTCGTATAATTGTGTATGGTAAAAAAAAATTTGTGCACGCAACCATTGTGGAGAAATTCACCAAAAACTGATTCCGCTGGGCGAACGTTGTCCTGGCGGAACTTTTTTTAATCCATAGACTTTAGAAGAAAAGAGATGTGTCCAAAAATTAGTGTGTATTTGTGTGTAATTGTGTATGTATGAATAAAACTAGTGCATGCATAAACTTCGGAGAAATTCAAGTTTCCGCTACGCGAACGTTTGGCCATTAGCTAGTTTTCATATAAAGCGCTTACATAGAGAGCTGTAGATTTTTACATACGTTGTTTTGAATTTGTTTATATTTGTTTAAAAAACAGATTTAGAAAAAATCGTAGGGCTTAAAAGATAAAAATATTACGCTTATTAGGTCTTAGTTCTTAAAGTATGCACTTTGGGGTCTAGATTTTCACGTTTATACAAACCTTGTAAGTGTCTGCAACATGTTGCCAAGTATCAATGATGTTGCGTTAGTAACTAAAGAGTTATAGGACAAATTTACCATGAACAGATCACTGTTTACAAAGCAGTCAAATATCACGACGTTCTGAAGGAATTGCATGGTAATATGTATGTCAATAATTAGTGTATTCATTCAACTATTCTTATGCAAAATTTCATGTCATTAAATTCAGTAATTAAAGAAAAACAATTATAATACTGACGAAGCATCGAAAACCTACATAACCCGACCAAGTTCGGATGGCTACAAAAAAGCGGTCGATGCTGGCAAATCAAATCACCAAATATCTAAAGACTTGATACTTCCCAGGTCTACTATCCAATCTATCATTCAGCACTATAAAAAGAATAGAACGACTTCTTGTTTGAAGAAAACTGGTCGACCACGCATCACAAGTGCAGTAGAAAACAGAATCCTGAAGAAAATTATCAAAAATAATCGTCGTGCTCGAGCTGGAGAACTCTCGGTGCAATGGAAGGACATGATTCACAAAGACGTCTCAGTTGATACTTGCAAAAGAGTCCTAAAAAGAATGGGTAACGGATTTTACACCGCTAAGGAAAAACCACTGTTGACTGCTGTACAAAAGAAAAAGAGGTTGAAATTTGCTCGTGATCATTTAAATTGGACTTCCGATCAGTGACGTAGTATCATTTGGAGTGACGAGTCCAAATTTGAAGTGACAGTCGGCGATGAAAGGAAAAAGTGATTCGGAACCAAAGAGATTAAATATATACCTACTATATAATTTAATGTCTTTGTTCGGAACAAAAATGAGGCATTTCATACTGATTGTCTCAAACGCAAAGTGAAGTTTCCGGCGTCTCATATGATATGGGTCTGCATGTCTGCACAAGGTGTTGGTGGTATGCAGTTTGTGGATGGATCTATCAATGCTGCAAGGTATCAAAACCTTTTGGAAGAGAATTTACTGCCTGAGGGCAGTAAATTCATCAAGATTCCTTCATTTTTCAACAGGATGGTGCTTCCTGCCATACTGCAAGGACAACAAAGTCGTGGCTACTGGCGAAAAGCATCCCTACAATCGAATGGCCATCTAACAGCCCGGACTTGTCGCATCGAAACCCTATGGTGGAAAATGAAAAAAGTTCTCCGTAAAAATCCTTCAAGATCGAAATGCGACTTAAAGGCTAAACTATTGGCTGTCTGGGAGTCAATTACGCCTGAGGAGTGTGCAGCGTTGGTTGCAACCATGCCTCTTCGCAATAACCCGACGAGCATGATCCAGGGTATCTCATACCCAGTTAAAATTTAAAAGTACTGTATATTTTAAAATCCTCGTCTGTCGACACTAGCTCGGTCAGTAGCTGAAGGTGCGTGCGGGACGGGGTAGTGGCGAGGTCGCAGTGTGGCGCGAGGCATCGGCGAAGTTATACGTGCACAAACCAGTCTCAGGTATGTTATACCCTGCCTCATATTTGACGTATTTATTTTACGTAATGATTTAATAATGAATTTTAATTGTTTTATTCGTTTTTTTTTTAATTTTGTTGCTTTTTGTTTGTTGTTTTAGATTTTTGTTTTTCTTTTTAATTTTACTATATGGATTTGTTATTCGTTTATTTATTGAACATTTTTTTTATTATTATTTTTAGAGTTTGACCAAATGGATATTGAAAGTCAAGAGGAACATATTCGTATATCACACTTGTTTCCTATGCGCCAAAGAAAAACAAGGTGGTTCTTGTTATGTCCACCATGCATCATGATAATTCAATAGATGAATCTACAGCTGAGAAACAAAAACCTGAAATGATAACATTTTATAATTCGACCAAAGCTGGCGTTGACGTGGTTTGTGAATTGAGTGCCACTTACAACGTTAATCGCAACAGTAAACGATGATCTATGGTATTTTGAACATGGCAGCTATCAATGCTTGCATTATAATATCGAGCACACAAAAACGTTACAACCAAAAGAACAGAATTCATTCGTAATTTGGGCTTATCAATGATTTACGAACACCTACATTCAAGAAAATCTAAAAAACATATTTCAAGGTACATCCGCCAACGAATCGAAGAGCAGCTTGGTGAGCCCTCAATTAGACCTGAAATTATACCCAGACGATATGTCAGATGCCAGGATTGTTCATATAAGAAGGATAGAAAAACTAAACATTCCTGCAATGCTTGTGGCAAGCCCACATGTTTGGAATATGCAAAATTTATTTGCGAAAATTGTGCTGATCTCAACAGTACTGATTAATCCTATTTCAATAAAAAAAAAAAATAGTTTTTTTATGAGGAGGGTCTCATTATCATTTAGTTTTAAGTTGATTTACATTCCAAAGAATAATATTTTTGTTAAATTCCTAATTTTTGTAAAACCTTAAACTATGTTACATAAATTACATAGTATAAGATAATAAAAATAGAAATAATAATAATATAAATAATAAATATAAATATACGGGAACTTTTAGACTGCTGTACCAAATACGCTGCAAGCCATGGTCTGCTGTACAACAGTAAAGAGTGTCTACATGATCTTTAAGGCCGTTGGCAAAAAATTATCTCTTGGGCCAGTAATTACACTTAATGGACAGGTAATGCATAGAGTGACAGAATTTAAATACTTAGGACACTTCGTAACAGACGCCCTTAGGGATCATACAGATATTGAGCGGGAACGCAGAGCTCGAGTAGAGAGGTAAAACTAACCTTGTTTAAAGCGTATTGCCAAACTTTCTACACGAGTAGCCTGTGGGTCAGTTACACGCGTGGAGTATTGGATAAGCTGCGAATCCAGTACAATAACAGCTTCAGAATGCTTTTGGGCTTGCCGCGTTTCTGTAGTGCCTCGGGCATGTTCGCACAGGCTCACACCCATGACTTTTATGCCATGATGCGGCTCAAGACAGCCTCACTCTTGCAAAGGGCGCGGTCGGGCTCAAATGGCATTCTGAAGATGTTATCTAATAAACTTGACTCACCTTTTCTGCAACACTTCATGAAAATACTGGTGAGGCAAGAATAATGTTTATTGTAATTCTATTCATGTGTGTTTTACTAACATAGTTTATAAGTGTTCTGTAACTAACCCAGGTACCTCTGATGTCCGATAAATAAATAAATAATTATTATTATAAATATGAATGAATACATTATTATTATTTTATAAAGAACTTCTCTCATTTAACTCCAATAAATAATTCATTATTTTACAAAATAAAATCAACAAAATTAAAATAATAATAATAAGAACTACATTACGGTACATTAAGATTAGGGTAAGTCCCACCCTGCCACATTCTTGAAGTAACTTTTTTTTCACCTCATGCTCGCCGGGTTAAAGCTGTCATTGAGAGCAAAGGCGACACAACTAAGTGGTAGACGAACTGTTTTGCGTGAGTGACAAGGGTAGACGAATACTTTTGCGTTATGTTTTTTAGAATACTTTTTTTTAATTTTTTATGTTTATGTAAAGTCATGAAAGAATTTCAGTTATGTTAAAATAAACTTTAAAATGTTCCTCAAATTGTGGTTTACTTTTTATTAAACGTTCTTAATTATTTTACCAATATTTACTTTCTATATTTTACGCTTTGCACTACTTTCCATATTAAACGAACTATTTTGCATCGGGGCTCGTATTAAGCATTAAAGCAAATTTTTGTTAGAGTAGTGTGTCCCCCCCCCGCCAGCTAAATGGTTGTTTATGAAGTGAGATGTGAAAAAAATTCATGGCAGTAGTAAATATAACGATATTAAAAGGAAAACTATCACGGCTAAGTAGGCTTTACAAGTTAACGAGTTATAGTTGACCAACTTAATTTTGCAGTTGGAGAATTGACCCTGGCATACATCGATGTATGGGAGAACAGGGTTTTGAACTACAATGTTAAGTTTGTTTTTGGAATAAATTCGTCCCAAGTAATTCCAACTACGGAACCCTTCATTGTGTGTAGTCCGACACACCCTTAGCCGGTTTTTAAAAAATATTGTTGATGATGACTGCAAAAAAGAAGCCTACAGCTACTTTTTACAAATAAAAAGGCAAAGTATCTACATAAGTACATTGATTTAAACCCATTTAATTATATGCCACATCCGAATTTGTGACTTTAAGGTTGAAAGAGCTAATCTACGTTTTGCAACTGATTTGGATGGGTCTGCATTCCAGTAGGGCTTGGGAATAAAGACGTTATCAGGAATATGAACGTCTGCTGCTAAATGAAGGTTTGAAGATTGCCTGACTGCTCAAACATAATAAATAATTTTTCAAGTAAGCTTTTGTAACTATCCAATCCGCATTTTTAAAGATAAGTATTTCTAGGTACAACATTGAAATTGGTAGTTATATTAATCATTATGTGATCACTTCCAAGGGTTTCGTTCATAATGTTACAGTTAAATGTCAAAGCTAAATCAGAGGAAATTAACTTAATATCGGGCGCGGTCTGTTGAAGCTGGTTAGCTGGTTATTAACTAACCTAACACGGGTGGATTTGCAATCATTCAGGGTTACAAAACCGTCAGGTATATAATATCAGGCATCACAGATATGAGATCCTTTTGAATCCGTCTTTTAAGACGGTTTGGCGACGATGACGGATTGGTGTGGTGCCCATTAAAATCCCCTGCAAGGCTTTTTTTATTTACTAAAGAAAAAACTGAATCCCAATCTTGCTGGCTGGTACGCACAGATGGTGCACAGTACAAGTTCAATACCGTGGTTTGTGGGTTGTACGTCACAAATACATGAACGAATCGACCTATGTACAAAGATAACAACCCCACCATAACCATAATCCCTATCTTTACGGTAAATATAATAGGTAAATTGAGGTGGCTATCAGGCCCTAACCAGGTTTCACTAACGGCGGCAATGTAGACTTTCTAAACTACGAACTACGGCCAAACTAAGCTAAACTCTGCGCGTTCCACTGGAGAATAGTCAATTTGACATTTTTACTGTTATTATTCATCGTTTATTAGAGGCCAATCTGAAATAATGGTGCCGATTCCCTTCCCCTCCCGACGCTAATGAAATGGAAAGAAAAAGATGCACTGAACTTAAATTTAGTTTAGTTTGTGAACAAGGGAATTGGCACCATTATCTACCACAACTAAAATTATCCATTCAACGCAACACTTTATAATGCTTCTAACCTTAGTTAAAATAGATGTATTTTTCAAAAATATTATTACTTCAGTCTTTTAATTAAATCTCCTAACTTCACTTCTCTTTCTCTCTTTTCTTCAACTTCCTCAAAAAACGACTCTGGTTATTAGTATCCTGTGGGTCTGGATTTAAAAAGAAATCGTATTCTGATCGAATAGACGCAGCATCCTTACGTTACCCTTGTTTTTAGACGATGATTGTGAGGCTTGTTTGACCTGTTCTCCTTTGTGTATTTGTGCTTTTGTTTCAACGTAAGGTGCAGATTCACGGGCGATGATATCGTGTCTTCTACAAGCGGAGGTTTAGACACTAACACAGAACGGTTTGATAGACGATATCCTAGGGACAACATCTGCTAGTGAACTTGGGGCTACATAAATAGTGAGGGCCTTTCTATAGCTGCAATTAAACTCCGCCATAACGTCTCTTAATATTTTTTCGGAAGGAAGGGGCAACCTTTGTACAAAGCCATGTGTCTATTTTAGTGTGGGGGACGTGCTACACTAAATAAATAATATTCCTTTTTGGTAACTGTTATTATATTTATCTTTTAACCCTTTATAAGGCTCTGTCCATATTTTGGACACCATACTTTTTAAATTTTTGCGGCTGAATGAAACGTCAGTCAAATTCAGTTTTTGTACTCTGTGATTTGACAGTTTGTTAGCAATAACCTTGTGTGTGGTTCTATGCTTTGCCGAATTCCATAAGGCCTAGTAAGGCTCTGGCCAAATAATGGACACCATGTTTAAAAAAAACATAAAAAAAAAAAAACTCATATTCTTAATAAAGAGGTCCTAGTTATCATATTTATCAATGTTATATTTCCATACCCTTAGCAGTTTTCTGTGCCTTATAAAGGGTTAAAATCCAATATACATTCGTTTTTGAGTTCATTCAAGAATGTCTCTGCGACAACCCATCATTTTTCATCTATCTTCCGATTTTAAATACATATTTATTTTTATTAAGTTGCCAGCGTCATCTAGCAGCTAGGATGATGCATTATCATTGAACCTCTACAGGGCAATGTCATGATGATGAATTTGATACATCTGAAGCTAAAGAGGCTAAGGAACGGCTTGATAAGTTACTGAATGATTCCACTGAGATAACTACAAATAAGGAAGATATTGAAAAAGCTATATTTGAAGAGATTTCTGATGAAAATGAGTTAAATAAATTGGATAACACAATTTTTTTTACGTGGGTTGACCGAATAATCGAATCTAATAAAAGCAGCGATATATTGGAAAATGCAAATAAATATTACTATCCGCCATTCATTTCGACTCTAAGGAGACTATTGTACAAACTGCCGCACAGTGGGCCCATACTGAAAATTAGTGGACTTAGGCAACAAAGTTACCATATCGATGCGATTTTTTTTTATATGACGTGTTATAATATTCCTGACAACTTTTATTCTTATAAAATTTCTTCTAAACTTGATAGTTTGCCTTGAAAAAAAATTATTAGATTTTTTTGTATGGAGCGCATCACGTTTAATTTTTTTTCTTCAATTGTACTAATATGTTGGGTGTGTGGCGTGAGTATATGATAGCTAGGGTTATTCTCTATCCACGAAAAAAAAATCAGCGCCGGCCATCTGCGGCAGCGCGAGTAATCATTCGGTAAAAAAATAATAATTTGGAAGAATTTTTTTGTCATTTAAAATAAATTCAAAGCATATTTTTTGTCTCATTTGGCTATTTTCACCTTCTTTTTAGTTAAATAAATAGTTTTAATAGCGCATACGTACTTAGAACTAGTAATTCTGGTAGAGATTTAGTTATTATTGCATGTTATCGGTACAAATGAGTCATCAATCACAATGCAGGTGCTCTGCATTGTGATTGATGACTCATTTGTTTGTGCGCGCATAACTAATGAGTCATCGAAAAATGCTCGTCTCTGATTGGCTGTGTTATTTTTTAACTGCACGTTATCTATTGTTGAATAAATATATCGTAATGTTTCAGGTTATACTAATTTTGTTAATGATAGGTGAAATAATTTAAATTTGTACGGGCAAGTCGTTGATAATTATCTACATAATCAACTGTATGTATATTATTATAGTATAAGTTATCGTACGTATGATCAATATGAAACTGTGAAGTAATTGTAGCCCTGAAAAGGGCTGTTTGTCATATTCCTAACCCTGATGGGCTTTTGTGGGAATAATTTAGAGCCGGATCACATTATTTCTTGTTCCAGAAGTGCTAGTGGGTCCGGCAAATTTTCGGACTCTGCTATGAGGCATTCTTCTTCCTCCATAATTTCACTGTCACAGGGAGGCTCAATAGTCTGTAACAACTAGGGCTTTCAAATACCGAATTTTTTCAATACCGGTATCAATACCGGTATTGAAAAAGTCAATACCGTGGTCCCGGTAGTCCGGTATTGAACGCAAGTTCAATTAGGACATTAATAAAACCAATAAAATACGCCTTTTTACTGCCTCAGGAGGGTAATGTTTTTCGAGAGTATGTATGTATGTATGTTGTTGTATGTATGTATGTATGTATGTATGTCTATTTCTTTGGCACGCTCTGTAGCCTAAACGGCTTGATGGATTTTAACATATGAGGAGTCTTTAGATTTGTCTTAATTGTCGGAGTGACATAGGCTATATAATATTTATAAATTACATCTGCAAATACAAAAAAAGGAGGGGAAGTTTTTGTTTTTAATTAATTGTAACAATATTGGTATCAAATAAAAGCTAGTAATGAGTAATTTTCAAATATAATATATATATTAATAAAACTAAAAAGCTTGAAATAAAATAAATTATTTAAAAAACAAAAATCCCGACTGCAAAAACACAAAACTGAAAAGGGAAAAACAAGCAATATACGAGTAATCTATATAATTTTGGTCTTGCAGGCGGATAACCTGAAATATGGTGTAACTTTTGATTGTCCCCACCTGCGATACCAAAATTATATAGATTGTTCGTATAATGCTTGTTTTTCCCTTTTCAGTTTTGTGTTTTTGCAGTCGGGATTTTTGTTTTTTAAAAAAAAAATATTTTTATATTTCAAATCAGTCTTTATTGTCCTTATTTATTGATCATAATAAAATAAATACGTTATACATACATAGCTTTCTTAATTCTTATATAATAATTTGGTATTGGTTGATTATTTAGGTAGGTCTGGGAATGAGGAACATAATGAAAACTTAAACTTAATCTACTCTTTTTGCAGGAAGGCATTTCGCATAGACTTTGTTTGTACGATATCAAAAAAATATAAATTTCTTATTATTACCTAAATCTCATCATGTCTCATGTAAAAATCAATATAGGTATCATTATTTAGATAAATTTAAGTAAGTAAAGTATACCTTAACTAGCTAGTAGCAATCATTTGGTAATCATTTAAGTAACATTCTTAATAATTAAGTTATAAAAAAACAATAAAAAATTTAAAACTAAACAAGTAACAAAATAAATCAAGAATCAACATATGTATCATTATTTGTAGAAATGCAAGTAAGTTATGTATAGCTTAACTAGCTAAGTAGCTAGAGTAAGCAGAGAAAGTAGAAAATAAGTGTGAAAATAAGATCACATAATTTTCAGATCTAATGTTTGTAATACCGTAATCACGGTATTGGGGTGTCAATACTGGTATTGTAAAAGGCCAAAATAAAGTCCGCGATCACGGTATTACGGGATCCCGGAATACCGGTATTGAAAGCCCTAGTAACAACTGAGTTGCTTCAGGCAACAACTCATTATGAACCTGTTTCATTATTTTAGGCCTTATGTAGGATATGTGGGGATCAGAGCTTATTAGAAGTCCATGGAGGATGTCTTCGTTTGTTGCTATTCTCCCCGTTTTCCGAGTGTGCCTCTCCCTGACGTTTCTGAAGCCCTTATTACGGGCTTCCGAAGCTTCTTCAGATAAGGTACCTAAAACGAATAAGTACATACATTTTAATTTCAAAACGCAATCGAGTCAAATAATACATCAAACTATATTTATTTTTTACTTACCGATTGGCAAAACACCAAAGTGGTTACAGATGTCTGCACCATGCATTAGAAGTTTATGTACACTAACTGGCATGTAGTACCACGAATAGTGTTGCACGTACACATCAGCTGTTTCTCTACAGTATCTTCTAAATTTTTCACAGTCAATGTTTTTGCCTGATGATATGGCTTGTAGAATAACGGAAAATCTGAAAATCAGATTTTCGTCAATTCCCGTTATTCTGGAAGATCTTTTGTAATCTTGGAAAAAGCGCCTCGCTGTATTCCCGTCGTTTGTAGTTCCAAAACCCTAAAATGGGAAAACAATACTGTAATATACAATACATAGAGATATAATTCACAAACAACATAAAGAGAGCGAATATTAAATACATACCTGTTTGACTATATCAATCAGCATTCCAGTTTGCTCACGAAACTCTTGCTGTGTGGTATTTTTTTTTAGCTTGTTTCAAAGCCTTATGTTCGCCGCGAGCAGTCCATCGTTGAAAATCCAGATTATAAGATATATGGAGAAGACATTCCATACACCGAATCTTCATATGCAGTGAAGAAATTCCTTGTTTGTAAATTTCTTCACGAAGTGGTTTAGAAGTCAAAGCGTCTAAATGATTCATCTCACTCGGTTTTGCCAAGCAAATGGGACACGTTGCATATGATGGTACTCCATTAATAATATTGGCCACTTTTCCATCAATCATGGTCATATGCAATTCCTGTGATACAATAATATTTCCACACTGTGTAGATATTCGTTCATCAATTTGTTTTTTCATCTCAGACTCTTCAGACTTTATAAAGTCAGCTGTCTCCGAAGTGAAAGTGAACTTCACTGGTCGACAGTACAGAGTTGAGCAAGGTGTGGGGTTCTCCCAAACTAGATTTTCATTCCCAGATGATGGCCTAGTAGACACTAGCCGAAGAGGGACGATGCTTATCATGACTACTGATGAATCATCGAACTCTGTAGCTGTGTTTGACGTTTTCTGTTTATAGTTACTCTGCGACGAAGAACCATCAAGTCCCCATTTCCAGGTCAACTTGAGTTCTTCATTTTGAGACCTATCAACAGTATTTATATCAAGTAATATCCTCTCCACAGTGTGGTCCAATAGCGCTTGCAATTTAATGTGAGCTCCGTTTTCGGTAATCTCCATACTCTCTTGTGGTGGGTAACATCTTTTCTTGGCATTTACAAGCTTTGGATAAGATGGAAAGGCAGCACAGTTTTCTTCTTTCAGAAATTGTCGAAGAGCTAAGTACTTCCATTTCGAGAGCGCAACTGATGTATAAAGAGCTAAACACTTATCTTCAGAGACAGTACTTAAGCTCTGCTTTTTGAATAGTCTCTCTTCTACTTCGGATAGCGCATCTGGATTACTGGAAAGGTATTCGACCACTTTTGCCAGATTCGTTTTGCCGTTGTCTTTCAATTTTGTTATGTACCAGTGCTGCAACTCTTCCTCGGAATTTTCTTCTACTATGGAAGTAGAACGTCTTTTCTTTTGCTTATTACTTAACTCTTCGAACGGTTTTCTGTGCTCCTTTTCTGTAGATGTTCCCGCTTCCGCAGTACATACTGCAAGAGTAGGAACATGGCAATCTATATCCACAAGCTCAGATAAGGCTGCGTCCGAAAAGCCCATCACACTTCTCAGATCAACACTGTCACAAACAGGCCAGTTGATGTTTTTTTCCAACCACTTGCGATTAATTACACGATTCATAAAAGTTTTTTGATTTCTACTTGACTCTATCCACTTTTTATTTAAATTTACACAAAAAAGTCGACAGAACTCCTTGATTCGGTTCTTGTCTTCTTCAGAAACTTCGGTAGTCAAGACAGAAATGATACTTTCATACAGAAACATATGATTTTTCAGATCACCGCCACTTCTTAATTTCACAAAAAGATCTAGGTTGGTACAAAATCCAGCCATAGTTCTAATGTAAATATAAAAATACAAGTATTTCACTGTGTTCACAAACAAGCGACAAGAGCGAAACTAGATGGACTTAATGAATGTCTTTATATTTATAGTTAGTGTTAATTACTCAAGTAGTGGACATAACAGTGAGTGAAAATTATTCAGCCAATCAGAGACGAGCATTTTTCGATGACTCATTAGTTATGCGCTTAGCCGAGTGCACAAACAAATGAGTCATCAATCACAATGCAGGTGCTACCGATAACATGCAATAATAATTAAATCTCTACCAGAATTACTAGTTATAAGTACGTATGCGCTATTAAAACTATTTATTTAACTAAAAAGAAGGTGAAAACAGCCAAATGAGACAAAAAATATGCTTTGAATTTATTTTAAATGACAAAAAAATTCTTCCAAATCATTTTTTTTTTACCGAATGATTACTCGCGCTGCCGCAGATGGCCGGCGCTGTTTTTTTTTTCATGGATAGAGAATGACCCTAGCTATCATATACTCACGCCACACACTCAACATTAAAAAAAAATTAAACGTGATTCGCTCCATACAAAAAAATCTAATAAATTTTTTTCAAGACAAACTATCAAGTTTAGAAGAAATTTTATAAGAATAAAAGTTGTCAGGAATAATATAACACGTCATATAAAAAAAAATCGCATCGATATAGGAACTTTGTTGCCTAAGTCCACTAATTTTCAGTATGGGCCCACTGTGATGCCGTTGTGGTCTAACTTACTTTGTTCGTCTTTTATGTCCAAAAATAAGTCTCCTTCCTCGTCAGCTGTTAAAAGCTACTTCAAATCTTTAAAAACATTAATTTTTAAAACTAAGATAGAAAAACACAGGATAGATCAGTTCCTTAAAATTCATGTAGACTATCTAGATGGAGAGCTGAAAATCGCACTAGGTAAAAAGGAGCACTCAAACCACACGCACACGTGTCAATGTAGTAGTTTCCCTCTAAATTTTACAAATGCGTCCTCAAAAACGAATAAAATCGTGTTATGGTGGCTCCGAGCGCCGAGAGTTAGCGTCTACCCGTGACAGTGGACAGCGATGCACTGCCGCCCGTCGCCCGCAAGAGCCCCCGCTTCAACGCGCACCAAGTTTATTCGAAAAAAACAACCCACTTTGATTAATCAAACACAAAACAAATAGAATACGTATACTAAAATTTGAGTAGTTAAATTGTCTTTTAGATGGTGAAAGTTTCATGAAAATACGCCCGTTATTTTATGCGTAATAGTCGTGTTTTTGTCCGCGTTAGACATTACTTTACAAATTAATAGCACTATATTATAAAGATATTATTTCAAATATTTATTTAACAAATTACGAAGACAATAGTCTAGTATAAAATATTTTTTTTTTCAAAGTAATAAGTCTAGTCATTTAGACGTGAAGTACAATTTAGAATCATTAGAATTCGTCTAACTGCGCCTTAAATATCGTATTAAACGCACAACTATGCACCGAAGCATGTTATAAGTTGGGAGATTACATCGCTGACAAAAATGCTTTGCTCAATGCTGGTCTTGCTCCACAGCCATAAGAGCGCATACACTTGTTGAGAAACAGTACGGCTTTCAAAAAACCAAAAATACCTCACAACAATTATAGAAGTTTAGTAATGAGGTCAAGTACAAGTAACGTGTTTACGATTATTCAGGTACCCGTTACCTGCATGTCGACTCTGTAAAAATCTCACCGTGAAAACTTGCGTGGAGTGAGCTGTCAGTGTCATCCCACTGATGCTAGGGATTGACCAAGCATTACAATCGTAATCGACATTTTAATAATACTTTTATGCTAATTCTATTGATCGTTTTATATTATTTCAAAACTAGTATTTAAGTGTTGAAACGTTACTATTTAGGGGGTTTTTAAATAAAATAGAAAACACGCCTCACGCGCAAGCGCGGCGCGATCTTATCACTTCACCCGATTCTCGTAACCATAGTAACCACCCGCGCCGAAGTGAATCGGCTAGGTGAGTCGGTAAGCGCGACGCGCGAGTGTCGTGATCTTATCACTTCACTGGATTCTCGTTGCCATAGCAACACCACTTCACTTGGGCTGGATGAAGTGAGCCTAGCCGCCCGCCGGCCGGTGCGCGCGCTGCGCGAGTGTCAGTTGAAATGTTGAATTTAGTTATAGTATTGATGACGGTGATTTTATGAATATTATTTTATTATTGGCAACGCGTAGGTCGGTATAAATTTACCTACCTAAAATAAAATATTAGAAAGGTACTTATTAAAATAATCCGCACGTTTTTTATTCAATTGGCTTATGTACACAGACACACACATCGTTTAGTTAGGTTTCCACATAGTTTGTGAAGGGATAAATTCTATGGTCCGTCAGCCAGGCACACTTTTAGCACTGGATCACTTGACACACTCGGTTATCTCTTCTTATTGAATAGATTTGGGTTAATAACAACGCTGAATAACGTCGCACAGTCTTTACTCGACTCAATCCACTACCGCTTCTTCAAAACGTCATGGGATTGCGTTTATTTAATCAGTTAACTGATTATGATCAATAGAATTAGCATAAAAATATTCATAAAATCTCGATTATGATGGTAAATGTAATCCTTGGTCCATCCCTAGTATCAGGTGGGATGACACTGATAGTTCACTCCACGCCAAGGAACATATTTACTCTAGGGAGAAGAATGACAACTACGAACAAATAAAATGGTACGGTTTTTGGCGCCTCCTGGTGGACGCCCCCGAAAGCTCGCGAAAGTGGGATATTCAAAATCGCATTTCTTTGAGATACTTATATATAAGCCTGTCCACGAAAGCAGAACTAGGAAACTGTAACCGATGTTAAATTATTATGCAATTGCACAGGTTACAATTTTCCAGCTCCGCTTTGGTGGTCAAGCAGCCTTATTGATGAAATTAACATAAAAAGGTAAATACGAGAAAATGTATTCTTGCTTGTAGAAAACTTTGAACAACAAAATCATAAGTTAGTGGTTGATTTGTAAAAGTCAAAAACTACTCAACGTCGTTAATGGTGAGGATAACAGTTAACGTTGCAAAAAGAGAATTCACAAGAAATAACATCTAAAGTAATAGGAGAAAATGTATTCTTGCTTGTAGAAAACTTTGAACAACAAAATCGTAAGTTAGTGGTTGATTTGTAAAAGTCAAAGACTACCCAACGTCGTTAATGGCGAGGATAACACTTAACGTTGCAAAAAGAGAATTCACAAGAAATAACATCTAAAGTAAATAATTACGTTCCTAGATTATCATGCGCTCACGCCGGCAGACATTTTTCTTGTGAACTGGGGCTGCCAGGTGTATATAACAAAATCTTACCCACTAAATTTTATTAAATTAATTTTAGAAAATAAGTAGCCTCCGCGCTCTGCCCGATGCATTGCAGTAAATTAAATTAATTATTTATTTCTGTATTGGCTTGATTGGATAACTCTTTTGTCTATTTATAAGTACAAACTTAGGCTACGAGCGTATATCTATTATATTATACATACATTATATTTTTATTTATCCAATTTTAATAATATTAACATTGATTACATTAACCGAAATAATAAATCGGCTAACTTGTTGGTTAACAAATAAAACAAAAATGTTGATAAAACTACCAAATGGTAGCTTTTTAACATTTATGAACTTTTTTAGTTTATGTTATGTTGCCATCCTTGAAAACGTCATTATTGAAGACCGAAGTTTTTAGGTCTCACATAATAGAGGAGAACATGGCAACATAGGTCTAGCCCCCGTAGGCATTCCTAAGTTTACCCAATGAGACGACCCCGCCTGCTCCACGCTCACTTCACTTAAGTTTTCACGGTGAGAAGGTTACAGAATAGCACTCCTGAATAATCAAAAGCTTTTGATTGTTTAGAATATAAGACACTATTTAATAAATTACAGCAAAACGGTATACGGGGTCCATTCTTAGAAAGATTTTAAAACTACCACAGAAACCGCTTCACGTTCGGTGAATGTCTCAGGTTCATTAAGTAGCATGATTCCAACCGATAACAGCACAGCACAAGGTTCGATTCTTGGGCCGACCGAATACTTGCTGCAAGTGAACGACATGTGCAAAATTTTCACGGAAGGTTCCGTGTTAGCTGACGACACATATTTTGTTGCTGCACACAAAGACATACGTGAGGCACAGAGAGTGATGCAGAGTAACTTCGACCTCTTATGCAAGTGGGCTCACGACGTTGGTCTTGTAATGAATGCAAAAAAAAAACAAACTACTGCATATACACTCGCCTTACCTGATGGCGTCTTGTGCCTTTTTTGTATTGTCAGAAATTAGAGTTGTTGACTCAACATAAATGTATGTATCTTGGTGTGATAATGGATAGTATATTATATATATGCAGATTTTAAAGTACTGTAATACAATACACATCTAAATAAAATTAAAATTCAGAGTCTACATGTACTTTTTTTTAATTTTTACTGGAATGTAAAATTTGAGTATTTTTTTAATAAAACAATAAAAAGTCGATGAAAAAAATCCACAGGGCATGAGGTGTTTAGAGGTCAGAAAAAATAGCAGATGACCCCCCAGTCGACCATTTTAATTCGGCACACGATGCACCAAACACCCTGTATAATTGCATAGCACATGTGTGAGCACTATGTACCTACTATAAACCTACCATTTACTGGGTACGTCTTTCATTGACTTAAATGTGCTCTGGCAGTCGAGAGTACGTATGTCATGCTCACTGTAATGTCTCGCTGATGTGGCGCATGGTTAGACCATTCGGTTCCCTTCAAATTGGTTGATCTAAATGGTGCAGATCCATGCGTCGTGATCCTGAACGCGCCGTCAATTGGGTCTGGTCATCTCTTAGCTACCATGGCTTATTCTTTTTTATTGTTTACTATGGAACCTTTTAACGTGCACGTCTTTCAACATCGCGGCATCGTTCTCACGAAATGTATAATTTTAACTTGAATGATGTAACCAATATTTTGTAAAAATATTTTTATTTAGAAGAGTGACCGTGGAGTTTCTTGCCCGTTGTTCTCCAGAGAATAGGTAACTAGCTTCATCTTACTGACAGACTCCTTGATAATTCAACATTGCCTGTAATTGGTTTATTGAAATAAATGCTTTGAGTTTTTTTTTTTTCAACGCATGCAGTGCGCGTTTAACGCCTTATAGTGCGAATTTATTGCCACGATGTATTGTGCAGTTTAAAGATAGTAGACGCGCACATAAATACATAAATATAACATCCTCGCATGTATTCTCCGATGGGGTTGGCAAAGTTGTATTTCATTTCGCCAGTTATGTTTTAGTCTCTTCATCCCTAGTATTAGAGGTGAGCCTGTTGCCGTTTAGGAATTTCTGATATCTCTCCCACGGTAAAACATACATAGGTGTGATTTTGTAAATTATATTAGTATTATAATATTTTATATTTAAATGTACTTAAATTATATTAATATTATAATATTATGTAATCAGAATAAATAAACTGAATAATTATAATATACCGCACACGGGCTTGTATTCTGCACGCGGATAATAAACTGTTCGAAAATAAACGTGCAGCAATATTTCGTAGTGCGGATTTAGGGGAGAACGGGGAGAGATAAACCAGTTTTATTTAATTGTTTTTTTCTTGTATTTGAATATAACTAGATATGAAAGCCACTATACTTTAAGAGAAAAACGAATAAAATAAAGAAGTTGTAGGTATGTCATAATTTTGACATTTACTGGATTTTACAAAATACTTAAACTACTTAATACCTTAACAGTTTTTCAAATGATAAATTGGTAAACTATATTTAAAATAGACTTCAAAACAGCGCGAGAAGAGATGATTCTGTGGCGCGTGTTCGAGCATAAAATCAAAGAACATGCTCGAGCATTTTGCTGCTCAGACAGGGCATTGATCCTTTGTCGACTTACCACATGTCCGGGGTAGGTTGACTACATTGTCGGGGAAGTTGATTAATACACTAGTTTCTTATGAGAAAGGATGAGTAACAAAAGATTATTACCCATTTTTAAGGAAACTAAACGATTTCAACAGGTTCTGAAGTAATGACCTCGAACACAAAATTATTAATATTATTCTTGATTCGTCTATCTTGTTTATAATAAGAATTTTATATTAACGTAATAGATGTCACTTTCCTGTTTACTAAATAAATAAAAACGTGGCTTCTACCACTAATTGACGCGAGACAGTCAGATTTTCGAATGTGATTATAATGACGGAAGTGTCGCACCACCGTCAGGTTTTTAACAGTAGAGTCAACTATCCCCGCTTTCCTCTATCCTAATTTGTGTCGAACAAACCACAGACTCCCTATTTACGGAAATGGCATTTGATTCATTTTTCGATTTCTGTAGAATTCCGATGAGATTTCATTTACGTACTTGTCGTATGATTTTTATCTAACTTTCCAGTAATCTTGGCTACACAAAAGTATACCGACGTCAGAATGGCGGGTGCATTAAACTAATGCAATAACTTGCGATTCCACGAGGTACAGTTAGGTACTCATTTTTGAGATATATTCCGTCCATTTCTGAAAAATACATTCGTGTTCCTAACACTTGGGTTTCTGAAACGAAAATCAACACAAAAATTTGCAAAAAAAAATGTCATGCGCACGTAACTAGATGTGATTGGTTGCATGAATTATCAACAGCCAATCACATCATTTTACTTGCATTTAATTTTGGCGCGTCGATGTCACTGTGATTTCCCCTTCTGAAAAAAGTACCAAAGTGAACAGATCTTCCCCTTTGCTCACTTTGGTACTTTTACACCATTATTTACCTAGTTGCTTCATAAGCTTCGTAGGAGCATTACGCAAATGGAGTGGAACTGGTGGCAGAGGACCCTTTGCTTCCACCAGCGATCTTCGACATCTTTTCATAGCACAATATACTTCTCTGCTTTTAGGTGCTCTTGCAAGTCTAACAGCACACTGTGCAAGCAAAACGTCGCATTCTGGCATTCCAATATGCTGACAACCTTGTAAACATGCAACAGCTTCAACGACGGCAGCCTGGTCTGCTAAACCTGTTTATTATACACGAATAACAATATTACAATCCTTCTTTTTCCGTCAATCTCAGGAAAAAAGAAGGATAATGACACTACCATTGTAAGTGGATTTTCAGGCGCAGTATTCATATTTGTCCGCGTATCTCTAAACAGTTTCCCTCTCTCGTCCAGTTTCGTTGATTGGTCAGTTTTGAGGAGCGGACAGTTTCCAGTTTCGTTGATTCGTCAGTTTTATTCAATTCGTCAGCCAAAGTACAGTCAGGTAGAAAACTGCATACACGTCTGCTAACTTATTTATGCCAATCCGCACCCCAAAATAACAAGCACTAAGAAAAAACGGCCCGTAGTACCCGGCGGCCCGCCGATATTCCCGGTCATACAGGTTTATGCCCCGACGTCGTCACACCCTGACGATGAGGTGGAGATCATGTATGAGGATATTTCCAGAGCCATACATGGCTCTAAAACTCACTTCACCGTTGTCATGAGGGACTTCAACGCGAAACTGGGCAAACGAAACGATGATGAGCTGCAAGTGGGGCAAATTGGAGTTGGACGTCGGAACCACCGGGGTCACCTACTGGCCGGTTTTATGGAGAAGGAAGGCCTCTTTATGATGAACTCCTTCTTCAGAATACGTAAACTCTGAAAGTGAACCTAGCAGAGCCCTGATGGTGCAACATAAAATGATATTGATTTCATTATGTCAACGAAGAAGCAAGTATTCAATGATGTTTCTGTGATCAACCGAAAAACCGGTGGTGAAAATCGGAAGTGATCACCGCATGGTGAGAGGCACATTGATCTGAAAAAATCTTGACTGATGAAGTCTACGCTCCGCCCAACACCGATCCAAGTCCAAAACCCCGAGAGCTTTCAGCTCGAACTTCAGAATCGTTTTGAGCGCCTAGGAGCTCCGTGGATGCTTATAACGATGGGTTAGGGAAACTGTCCATACGGTCGGGTTTAAAATCTTCAAGACCCGTCGTACAAATAGAAACAAGAAGCTCTCTGATCCTACTATACAGCTCATGGAAGAGAGGCGGAGAGGCGCGAGATGATCCTACAGTCTTCGCTTTTTTGCACGGGTACAGTCGTTACTAAAAATGTCTAGTTCTTCACGGAGAAAATGTAAACGGAGTCAGGTAAATTTTCGTAAATTTTTAATGTGATCATTTCGATGTAATTAACATTTATTATGATTAAATTTTTTTTTTAATATTTTTAACTGACTGCGTACAGTTTTGTTAAAGTTGGGATACAAATGGCGAAAAACTATTAAGAAAATTATACACATATACATTTATATATCTGTTATCCACGAACAGACGTGTAATTATAGAGCGGCATGACATTCGAAAGCTACGATTTTCTTATCCGATAAATTTAATCCCATACAGTCAAGAAAATCGGTGTATCGTATATACAGATGAGGGCTATATCATAACTAGTCATGTTCAAAATAAAGGATAGGGTAATAAAGATGGACCACCGTTAGAGAGAAACCTGTCGAAAGGACAAAGAATTATGCCATGCTATATATTATGTACATGCTAGTTCAGAACAAGGTTTCGTACCTAACGCACTATTGACTTGCAAGTAGTGTTTCCGGTGATTAACACTCTAATATGAACGCAAACTATGAAAAGTGGCAAAAAGAACGTCTGGTACCGTATCTTCCATCTAACTATGTGGTTGTGTTTGATAATGCGTCATACCACAAGGTTCAAAATGAGAAGAGCTCCACATTCTAATTGAAATCTAATCGAATCTAATTGAGATGGTCGACAGGAAAAAATAAAGAAAACCATATTTGTTATAAATATGATGTTTGCGATGACATACTTCAGCCATATGGCATAAAAGTTATTCGGCTGCCACCATATCATCCTGAACTAAACCCCATAGAGCATGTATGAGGAATTCAAAAGATTATATTGCTTCGCACAATGTCAAACAGAATGTGACTGGAATAATCAACGTTGATGAAGAGGTGTGGAGGTGGTGTTTAATACTTGTCGGCATGTAAAAATAAAGAAGAAGAATACTATAGACATTTTGACGTGGAATCAGAATTCATAATTAACCTTAGTGAGAGCAGCGAACCCGAAAATTCATCATTTATTTTTTCTAGTAGCGATACAGAATATTATAATATAATAGTTGTTTTTTTTTTAAACCGTATATTATCAAACACAGCTGGTTAAAATAACCTTAAAAACAAAACAATCTAAACTAATTTACAATAGTTACTTAGTACGTCACCGAGTTGTTCTTTTTTATTTTTATTTGAATAACTGTTTTTGTATTTTGTACTTGACTGTACCTCTTGTCATGCACACAGTCGTGTACGTTACCCCAGCAGGAAAGTGTCTCCTATAGTTATATGAGTGGAACATTTAATTGGTGCCTTAGCTGCTGTAAATGTACACACACACAAAAAAATGTGTGCCCGCTGTCGTTTTGGAAAAAAACGATTACGATACGATTCTGCAAAACGTTACTCCAGCAGGAAATGCAATATCTCGAAAACCTGAAGGGCACAGATTTTATTTTTAGGGGCACATTTTGGCACACATATAAGCAATCTGGCCATGCACAATTTTTCTCTCTCCGATCATTCGCTTAGAATTTTCCTGCTAGAAAAACGTTACCCCAGCAGGAATCGTTTTTTCCGTTTTTTTTTCCATAACGACAGGGGCACACATTTTTTATGCGGGGAAACATTTACAGCAGCTAAGGCACCAATTAAATGTTCCACTCATATAACTCTAGGAGACACTTTCCTGCTGGGGTAACGTACACCACACAGTCAATGTATATATACATGGTTTACCCACACATAGCGGCGCGTACACAGATGAGTTGAACTATCCGGCACGAAATTAGGATGGCTCTGAAGCAGCTCAAAAACAACAAGTCGGTGATGACGGAATTACGGCCGAACCCCTAAAGCGGCGGAAAACCCGTTCTTAAGGCCCTCCAGAAGCTGTTTGATTCCGCCATACTTGGGGGCAAAACGCCGCAGGCACGGAACAGAAGTGTGGTGATACTTTTTTTAAGAAGGGAGACAATATGGAGGGTATTCGGAGGAGAAGCGATAAATTAAGGAGAACCGTCTCGCGCTCAGGTTTGACGACTTCCAGCCTCCCGAACAAGTGGGATTCCGTAAAGGCTTTAGCACCGTTTAAGTTATACCGAAGACCAAAGAGTAAAACCTGCCTCTCTGCTTAGTGTTTGTGGACTACGAGAAATTCTTCGATTCGATCAAGACATGGGCTGTAGGTACTGCAGCAGGCTTAGCATGACGCTTTCTATTTCTACGAAGAATAGACACAGCTCTTTCTATACAAAGTTACATTTCGTTTCTCCATTTTTGATATCGCACCGTAGAAATCCTTCTACAATCTGTCATTTTGTCTTTCGTTTCTAAAGATCTTTGTCTAGGTCCTTTTTTATGTAGAAGGATTTTTACGGTGCGATGTCAAAAATGGAAAACCGAAATGTCACTATGTATAGAAAGAGCTGTCTGTATTCTTCGTAGAAATAGAAAGCGTCATGCTAAGCCTGCAGTCTCTTCAACGGTGCCAGAACGACTATCGGTACATCGAAGTGCTTAAGTGCCTGTACGAAAACGCCACTATGTTAGTCCGACTTCAGGACCAGACCTCGAAGCCTATCCTTCTGCAGCGAGGTGTGAGGCAAGGAGACGTTATCTCTCCGAAACTGGTCACCGCTGCACTAGAGGATGTCATCAAGGTTCTAGACTGGAAACGGCTAGGCATCAACATTGATGGCGAGTACAGCATTCACCTTCGGTTTGCCGACGATATATTTGTCATGGCTGAGACTATGGAGGACCTCAGTACAATGCACGAAAACTCTTTCGAAAAGAGTGGGTCTTAAAATAAACATGGACAAGACAAAGGTCATGTCAAATGCCCATGTACAGTCAGCGTCAATAATATCGGGACGAACAGACTGTTCAAAATGATCTAAACAAATATGAAAATTAAATATTAACTCAATGACACAAGAACTGTTTCAAAATGAAGAAAGTACACGACAACTGTCATTCTGACAAGAATTTTATCAAATCGAGATAAAGTTTAATATTCTTAGTTGATGAGATAATTTTGTATCTTTCCTTTCCTTGACGAACTGACTGGGTTCGTCCCGATATTTTTGACGCTGCCTGTACCACCCACTGTCATAAAGATCGGAGACGCTACACTCGAAGTTGTGGACGAGTATGTTTACCTAGGACAAACTGTCCAGTTAGGTTAGATCAAACTTCGAGCCCCACCGAGGGTATCTGCACGTTGTCGTCGTGGTGGGGCTTGCGCGTTTTCAATGATCTTGGGGCTCTGCCGGTATTCGTGCTTTTCGGTTACTCGTGCCGGAAAGGTCCAAGTGAGAGACCAGACCAAGAGATACCGGGATGCTCCTGATCGTTCGACAGAAGACGTGACCATGCAGCTGCGGTGTAGGCGCACCAAAGCAGCACGTGATTCGCTCCTTGAGGAGTAGTCTTCGAGAACAGAACTTTCGGCGGGTTCACTGAGTCGGGTTGGCCGGACAGCGAACGGAGGCATATTTAATGCCGTCGTTGCACGGTGGGCTGAAAATCGCCTTTCATAGACATAGAGGCTTGAATTTTGAAGGGTCCTTTTTTTGCTAGAAATGGATTCTGCTGATCATAACTATACTATAAAATTTCGTATGAGGCAATTGCGTGTACAAATGAAGGAGTTATATTTTTTTTAAGATTTGTATGGCGCTGATATGAGAATGACAAATAAGGCTATCTCTGGAATCATAAGGTTGGCCATTATCCTTACACACAGATATAGTACTATTTATTTGTAATTATTTGACATACTTCGTATTGCGACACCATCTGTGATTTTTTAATTAAAAATCCTCAAAAATTAAAAAAAAAATATGTTGATGATTCATTTGTATGCTTAAATGCTTTAAAATATAAGTATGTCAAGTCTAGTTTACAATATTTTTTTTATACCATAGGCCAAAACATCCTAAGAAATCACAAAAGTTAGTTTTTATACCTATGTGGGATATCTACTATTCATAGTAGGTATCTACACCTCCTTCTGCGAAGCAGTAATGCTCGCGAAGGAGGAGGCGGGACGGTTGAGGGAAAGGCATGTTTCGCGCCCTCTCGCCCCTAGCCACCGCAGGAGACGCCGTGGGCGTCGGGAATCCCGGGCGGATTTCCGGCCACCGTAGGCGCGGGCTTGCGGACGGTGAGCAATGGGTAGCTCACCGTCCGGCAAGGACCAGGCCCGTATCGACGGCGCGTCGTATTCCACGCGCGCCTCAAAGAAATGTCAGCACAAATGTAGGGGTCCACTAGGGCCGATGCCTGCCGGGGTCGAGGGAAGGTACTTATGGGTCACCGAGTCCCCTGGCAACACAGGCAACAGGAAGGAATACGGGTGGGTTTTAGTCAGTAAGAGTCTGACACACCCTCCCGCTCCGCCCAGAGCGGGAGAAGTTATTTGATGATTTCCCACCCTCAAAAAAAAAAAAATAGTAGGTATCTAGTACTTTTAATTGTATTGGATTGTATGATTTTTATCATAAATTAAATGTACAACTGTTTTATACAGTTCTGTTGTACATTTCATTTGTATTTTATAAAAAAAATCATCATCAACAATAAAATCAGTAACTAAATTAAACTAAATAACAAATGATTAAAAACCACTAAATTGTAACTGAATTAGTATTAAAATATTTAAAATTGTAATAAATAAATGACAACCAAAAGAAAAAAATACAATATTTAAGAATCTATCTACCATAAAATAAAAGTTAACTTATTCTAAACTTCTTCGTCACCATCAAAATCCACTTCAGAATCAGGCTCTACAACTGATATTACATCAAAGAACTCTATCGGAGATTCCTGATCCTAAAGTTTAAATAGGTCTAAAGTTTTCTTTAAAGTATGTCTGCTTCTTACGGGCATCCAGTTTTGGTCTTATTGAAGTACGAGTAATAAGAGGATCAGAAGAGACGATAAGCATATTGAGGACATCCTCGTTTGATGCTTGTCTGCTCTTCTTCCTCGAATGGTGTTCTCTGAACCTCCTAAAATCTTTGTTTCGGGCCTCTGAAGCTGAAAGAATCCAAAAGAAGCCGAAAGACTCCCAATTAGTATAATAGCATTTTTCTGCGATTATGTCCCCTCCATGAATTTAATAATTTGTGTACGGTCGATGTCATATAGTACCAAATATACAGTTCCACGTATTTTTCCGCGGTTATTTTAGTGTATTCTTTAAATATAGGCACATATATAAGGTCTCCAGATGTGATAGCTTGCAAAATCACAGCAAACCTGCGGATCAGGTCTTCATCTAGTCCAATGATCACCGCAGTTTTATCAGGAAACTCAAAAAACCTCCTCGGTGTGTTACCATCGTTAGTTGTGCCTGATCCTTGGTTAACGATGTCGATCAAAAGATTGAGATCCTCTTTAAATCGATCTTGGATAAGTTTTTTCCTTGACCAACAACTCTTTGTGATCTTCTACTCTCGCAAACTACTTCTTGAAATCGAGACGATAAGCTATGTGTAGAAGACATTCCATCACATTAATGCGGGCATGTAGTGACGATAACCCAAACTCATATACACCAGGAGACACGGTTGACGTAACGGTATTTAACTTATTCATTTACGTAGGCTTAGCCAAACACAGGCAGCAGGTCGCATTGATTTAGCTTCAGAAAGATACGTACAAATTTTGCCGTCAATCATTGTCATCATTAATTGATGACTAACCTCATTTCCTTGGTATTTTGAGGGAACCAGAGTCTTGATTTCGTTATCCATTCTAGTTTTTTCATACATGACAACATCTTTGTTCTCCTTCAAAAAACTGAACTGCACTGGACGACAATACGTAGATGAGCAGAGTTTTGGATTCTTCCATGGCGGTATCATCTCCAGCTATCAACTTTAATGGAACCAAAGAGGTCATAAATATGCTTGAATCCTCTTGCTCACTCATTTATCACCATTTTTTGCTTATATCTACTTTGGTTGGATGCACCGTCAAATCCCCACTTAGATATTAATATCAATTATTTGCCTTGTATGACATTAGTACTAGGAAGACTTACAAGAATATTGTTCACTGTTAAATCTAGTAATGCTTGTAGTGCAATCTTAGCTGAGGAATCCGTAACAGTCACAAATGCCTTCGCATTGCAGCTTAGCCTTTTGTACTTCATACGAGGGCGACACAGTTTTTAGAACTGGCCACTTGTAAAAGATATTATAAAAAAACAGTTCAAATTTAGAAAATGGAACTCTACCAATATTTGTAATTAATTTGTCATTTGTTTACGATTTTGCGGCAAATTGAAAATTGTCTGTGCCACGTCGGCATGAAGTTAACGCAAAAAAAAAATCGTACAATGACTTTATGACTTTCGATGTGATTTTAGTCAACAAGAAAGTTATGATAGACTTCGATTGGCTTGACACGATGAAGCCCCATCTCGTGCCACTGTTTACAACTGATTTAATCACTTTAAACGCGGTCGCACTAATCTCACCGATGATCTGCGTGAGGGACGGCCTTCTACGGCGACGACTGAAAATAACATCAGTGTTGTGCGGCGTATGATGGAGACTGACAAAAGAGTGACTTATCAGCAGATTCGCACAAGCTTAGGCATCGGTATGAGTCAAATGCACAAAATCCTACATGAACATTTAGCGGTCAGGAAGATTTGTGCCCGGTGGATACCTCATAATTTGACAGAGGCCCAATAACTCCGTCGTGTTGATTGGTGTCATGAAATGGTTCAAATATTTAACGGAGGTGACTCAAATGCTGTGTTCGACATACTCACGGGTGACGAAAGCTGGATTTATTGTTATGATCCTGAAACTAAGAGACAGTCTGCTGTCTGGGTGTTTCCTTCCGAGGAGTTGCCAACTAAAGTGAAGTGAGGTCGAAGCGTGGGAAAAAAGATGGTGGCCTCGTTCTTCGGAAGGACAGGTCATTACGCAATAATTGTTTTAGAGGATCGAAAAACAGTTACTGCAGAGTGGTACACTAAAGACTGTTTGCCACTTGTCTTGGAAAAAGTTCGGGAAAAACGACCTCGCAGTAGGATCCTCCTTCACCACAACAACGCCTTGTCGCACACCGCCAAGCAAACAATCGACTACTTGGCGACGTCAGACGTAGAATTACTTGGTCACCCGCCCTATAGCCCCGACCTTGCGATTTTTATTTATTTCCGAAAATAAAAGAAAAACTTCGAGGAAAACGTTTTATGGACGCCGAGGAAGCAGTGGCTGCGTTTCAAAATGCCATCGAAGAGACCCCTAAGGACGAGTGGGTAAAGTGCTTTTCTCAGTGGTTCTATCGGATGCAGCGATGTATTGATGTAAATGGACACTATTTTGAAAATATATAATCAAACTTAAAACTTGCTTGTTTGTTTAGTTTTTGATTTTCTAAGAACTTTCAGTGTCGCCCTCGTAGCAAGATGGATATATATCCTTTGAACCTTCTCGAATTGTCGTTTCCGTCAAAGTGATGTATTGCCATTTCGATAATGTTAATGAAAGTAGCAAACCTAGTGCTTTCTCTGGTGAAAATAAAGGTGAAGAAAGTAGTTTCCTAATCATTTCCTTAATTTTTGCTGCTGCTTCTGGATTTTTAAGCATATATTCAATAACAGATGCAATATCATCACGACCATCTTGTTTAAAAAGTGCTGTAGCTGAATATGCTAATTCAATAGGTTCTTCGCCTTTATGTTCGTCAGATCGTCTCTTCTGCTTATTACCTAGATCTTCATAAGGCTTTCGAGATCTTTTTGTCATCGTTGAAGTCGATGGCATTGTTGACGTTGATGGTACAGGTTCAGCACAAATATTTTCACTTATTGGTTCTTGAATGAGCAAATCGGTTTGCACGCAGTTTGGCCAGTCAATATTTGCGTGAAGCCAATTACTGTAATCACGTCTATAAACACTTTTGCGGTGGGATCGTAACCATCTCTTTTGAACTGCCCGTATGAACCTTCGACAAAATCACTGTCTTCATCAGAAAGGCTAGAACCCAGTCGAATAGCAACTGAATTGAACAATATTTCATGATCGAAGGAAGAAGTATCCTGGTTCGTCAGAATAACAAACAAATCTAAGTTTGTAATTATACCTACTTTCCATTATTCACAATCACTGAGACGCACGGTGCTATCAGATGTTAACAGTGAAAATGCTCAAAATGAACTGAAGTTACGAACCTGATTTTTGACTATTTATTGCTATTGACTAATGAGGTATCACATTTACCTAATTATCCTCATAAAGGTGATCCTGAACTAATGGCTAAATTAACGTATACCCTAATGTGTATCCCTTTAACTAGTTAATTCATTAGGTACATAAGTATTTAGTCATATGAGTTGATTACCTCAATCAGGTCATATGAGAACATGATTACATTCAAAAGGTAATCCATAATTACCATGTCATTTGAATTTAAAAACGTACTTGTGATTTCTTAGACCGTTTTGGTCAATAGCATAAAAACTAAATTAAACGAGACTTGGCATACTCATATTTAAAGCATTTAAGCATTAAAATGAATCATCAACATAAATATTTTTGTTTTTTTATTTTTGAGGATTTATAATTAAAAAATCGCAAATGGTGCCGCAATATGAAGTATGTCAAAAAATAAATAGTACTATATCTGTGTGTAAGGATATAATGCCCAACCCTATGATTCCAGCCATAGCCCCATTTTACATGCCAGCGCCATACAAACTTTTCTTTAAAAAATACAACTCCTTTTGTACACGCAATTACCTCATACGAAATTTTATGGTATAGTTATGATCAGCAGAATCCATTTCTAGCCAAAAAAAAGGCCCTTCAAGTCTCTTTGTTTATGAAACGCGATTTTCAGCCCACCGTGCGTCGGGGGCTTGGCTTAATTGCCTGGCCCAGAGGAAGGCTATGTCTAAGATAACAAAACCACCCAATCTTAAGCTTTGAAGCGCGGTGAGAGGATGAATGGCTGGAGGGAGTCCAGTTGTGGGCGCTTCCCCTGTAGATACCTGCCGAACTCTACAGTATATAGGCTTACCTAGTGCAAGAGGCTCTGCCTAGGCGGACATTTATTTCCTTACTACTCGTGGGAACAAAATGGAAAACGAACAACAAAAAAAAAATAAAGACAATGACGAGCCAAACTTTTTGGCGGAGGTACCGCTTGCCGGCAACGTCAACAAGAGTCGAGGAGGTTCCCGTTCCTCAGGAAACCAAAGTATGTCCGACCAGGACTCGCGCGGACGTTCCAAATTTTGGGGAAAGCGTTCGCGCGACGAATAGGATTTGGACCGAGCGGGGTCTATGGGCCTTTCCTCAAGCGAGGAGAACCTGCTGGCTGCTAAAATGGCAACACTGGCACTAACAACAATGGCAAGATGAGGCCGAGGTTGCGAGGTGACGGGCAGGGCTTCCACTCCGATACTAGGGCGCGACAATCGGGGTCGCTTCAAGCGGCTTGATACACCGGGAATCGATGAGGAGAGAGACGGGAGAGGTCACCATCTCACTTGTGGGCACGAAGGCGGTGGTCAACGCCGCGAAGCGTGCTCAGAGTAGAGCTGTCGCGGCCGACGAGGTCGCCGAAATGGCCCATCAGGCTCGGGAGCGGCGGTCTGCCCAGGCGGCAACAGGGAGAGCTTAACGGCAGAGGCTCTCAACTGTCAGATATTGCACGGAGTGAATGTTGTCCTGAAGGTCGCTACCAAGTCCGATAACCCGAAGGGCTCGTTCACACGCGCCCTTAAAGAGGCGGCAGAAGGGATCAGGGAGGCGGTAGAGAAGATCCTTGAACGCACAACCTCGGAGGAGACGGCGAAGATGTGGGAGGAAGACAGCCGTCTCCGGTCCAAGCTGGAGAACCTTAAGCGGGAGTTTGCCACTCAGAGGAATGACTGGCAGCGGCAGCCACCTCCCGCGGCCACTAACCCCCCTCCTGCCGTGCCTTCGTCGGCCCATCCACCTGCACCATCACCTGCACTTGCCATATCGGACCACGAAATTAAGAGGGTGGCCCGAATATGTATGCTGCAGTGTGGGGACATGGTGAATGCTAGACTGGAGGCCATGGAGACGCGACTCCCCCCGGCCGAAATCCTCCGACCGTCGCTTGCGGCAGATAAACGGAGGATAGGTGTCCGCTAGGACGAAGTCCGTGCAGGTGGGCAAGAAACCTGCGGAGGGGACCAAAAAGCCCACGGAGGGGCCCAAGAAGCCCGCAGCAAGTACATCCACACCCCCTTCCCACTCAACCACGCTCCCAGCAACCGGCCTCCCACCCAGGAGGCCTGGACGAAGGTCACACCAACTCCAAAAGAAGGCACGAAGCCGCCCAAGGTCACGAGCCCACGATCCAAGGCTGTAGTTATTACACTGCAGCCCGAAGCTTCAAACAGGGGGGTGACCTATAAGTCGGTCCTGGCGGAAATAAGGGAGAAGCTGAATTTCAGTGAATTTGGCACCCCGGCGGGCTTTTTTTATAGAACGGCAGCCACGGGTGCCAAGGTGTTTGAGGTGTCGGGTGCTGCAAAGCAGGCGAGGGCGGGCGCTTTGGCTGCCAAAATACGAGAAGTCCCCAAACCAGAGGTTGCCCGGATGCCCAGGCCCACTAAAACGGCTGAATTGCGCATAGATGGGCTGGACGACTCTGCGACTTCGGA
The DNA here is from genome assembly GCA_905333075.3 of Atethmia centrago. Taxonomy (NCBI): domain Eukaryota; kingdom Metazoa; phylum Arthropoda; class Insecta; order Lepidoptera; family Noctuidae; genus Atethmia; species Atethmia centrago. The sequence goes on from HG995375.1 coordinate 10,234,552, forward strand.
GGGAGTAGTGGCCGCCATTGCCAAAAACGGCGAGTGTCCGGCCGAAAACGTAAAGGCGGGCGAAATTCGCTGCAGCGCGGCCGGTCTGGGCATGGGTTGTTTTCGGTGCCCAGTAGCATCTGACAAAAAAGTTACAGATGGCAGACGGTTGCTGGTGGGGTGGGTGTCGGCCCGAGTAAAACTCCTGCCAACAAGGGCTGTGCAGTGCTTCATGTGCCTGGAAAAGGGGCATGTCCGGGCACAATGCACTGCACAAATCGATCGCAGTGATTTATGCTATCACTGCGGTCAGCCCGGCCACAAGGCGGCCCAGTGCCCCGCGGCCACAAACTGCAGTGTTGGCGCAGCAGCAGGAAAGCCTACAGAGCACAGACTTGGCGGGAAAGCCTGCAAGGCACCCAAAAAAGTTGGAAGGAAGACAAGGGCTGTCGGAGAACCTGCGCTCCTCCCATTGCTTGGCAACCCATCAGCTGACTCCAGATCTAGGGAAGGAGGAGACGCCGAGGAAATGGAATGCCAGTGATGGCACAATATTTCCTCCAAGCAAATATCAACCACGCTGCCAGAGCTCTGGATCTCTTGCTCCAGAGCATGGCAGAGTGTTCTATTGGCGTGGCTGTAGTCGCCGAGCCGTACTTTAATAATAATAATAATAAATTAAAAGCCAACACGGACCAATTATAAAAATAAACTAATACAAATACAATTTCAATACAAAAAAATACAATACAATACAAATAAATACAATACAATACAATTACAGTTCAAAACAATTTAAACAATATTTCCACATTAGCCCGTACATGTACCATGTCACAGACGCGTCCACACACATTCAGCAAGGCGCCAGGTGTACTGGTGACCTGCCGAAATTTACGCGCAATTACGTATCGCGTGCGTGGCGGTCAGGCGCCATTACACCCGATACCGAAAGAGACGTCGTTGGGTCCCTGACGAAGAAGCCGCGCTGTATATGGTGTACCTCGCGGCGAAGGAGGGCTCTGTGGCCGGCCATCGGCGAAGCGAGGACGCGAGCCAGGGAGGAGATGTTGGAGACTCTCGACGGGGATCCGTGGGAGCGGCCCTATCGAGCAGTTCGATGGAAACTTCGAATCGCGGCGCCTCCACTCAGCGGAGTCTCCAACCTGAGGTGCTAGAGGAGGTAGTCGCAGCCCTCATTCCAGCAAGAGCAGAGCATATCCCGCCGCCGATGGCTCTGCCCACAGCCGCAGAGCCTATAGAAGAAAACGCCATCAGCGTCCCAGAGGTGACACAGGCAGAGATGGGGGCAGCCGTGATGCCGTGGCAAGGACATGGCTCCGGGGCCCGACGGAATCCACGGCTGCGTGTTAGCCCTTGCCCTGAAGGACCTAGAACCCCAAGAGAGGACTCAGCGTGCCTTGAGCAGGGCCCGTTTCCCACTTTGTGGAAATCTGGCAGTCTGGTCCTGCTCAGGAAGGCGGGGCGCCCCGCGGACTCGCCCTACGCGTAAAGGCCCATAGTGTTGCTAGACGAGGTAGGTAAACTGTTCGAGCGGATAATTGCTGCCTCGTCGGCCACTTGTACAGAGAGGGGCCTGACCTGGCCGAGAGTCAGTTCGGCTTTCGGAACGGGCGCTCCACTATCCACGCGACATCGCGGGTGAGAGTCCTGGCGGAGGAAGCGGTGTCCCGGGGTGGGGTGATGTTGGCGATGTTCTTGGACATCTCCAACGCCTTCAACACCCTGCCCTAGAGTTGTATTCGGGAGGCACTGCGGTATCATCGGGTTCCTTCCTACCTCCACCGCATTGTTGGAGCTTATTTGGCGGCGAGGTGTGTCACTTACATGGGACCACTGCGTCGACTGCCGGAAGGACACGGCGCGGCATACGCTGGCAGTGTGCCGCCTGGGAGGAGCCGCGCCGTGCCCTCATCTCAGGAGTAGGCAGCGACTTGTCGCTGCCAGCCGTTGTCGACTCGATGGTCGGCAGCGAGGAGTCCTGGGACGCCGTGGTATCCTTCTGCGAAAGTCATGTCGCAGGAGGCTGCGGAAAGGAAGCGTGAGATCTCTTCCACTCACCCAGCCCGCAGCAGGCGCAACGGGCGTCGGCGGAGAGCGAACAACGACCTCTTCCAGCCCTCCTAAATGGGTCCAGCGGGCGACGGAGTCGGGGACATCCGTCGCCCCCCATACAGCAGGACCCGAGGTGGCTATTGGATGTCGCGGGGGCAGTCTTACAGCACCAGCTGGGGATCTCGGAAGTCGCATAAGATCCCATGATCCCCGGTTCAAGTGTGGGAGGGGAACACCGGGGTGGTTTTTGTCAGTTCCTCCGCCCAACCCTGGGGCGGAGGACATCCATGAGGATTTTCAACCGGGAAATAAAAAAGAAAGGTCCAACTTCAAGAAAGAGGTCGCGTCGAATCCGACTCGGCTGGTCAGCGTATCATCCGAAAGTAAATTCTTGCTTTGCGACCAAAATTTCTGTATCTTAAATTAATGACAGGAAGATGATTATTATTTTATGTCTGAAAGAATATTCTATAACAAAGAAAATTGTAAATAAAGAATATGAAAAGGCCGTGCAAAAATAAAGATAGTTTCTTTTTTAAAGCGGTTCCCATAAAGCAAGAAATTTTTAAAAATAATTATATCTCGAAAACTATCAAGAATCGCGGAACATACATGGGATATTTTACCGGATACCCCTGGGCATGAAAAATCATTCTTTTTTTTTATGTCATTATTTGGAACACCCTGTATATTACAGTGTTTGGCCTTAACCATGGTAATGCCCTATTAGCTAAATGTTCGTCGATATGATGTTACAAGTTTTTATTTTTTTATTTTATAAGTTGTGATTTAAAAAACATTACTTTTTAAGTTTGATTTAAAGTGGGATAGGAATTCCTTACATTATCCACTTCTTTGTTTAAAAGTACGTATTTTTTTCCTTGACTTACTGAACTGAATAAATAACGAAACTGGCGAAATTAAATAAACTGACCAGTAGTGCCTATGTGAACGTGTCCGCGTAGGAGTTGTTCTCATAGGTACATAAATAATACGGGTTTGATACTTGACTATGAACGAAGGCAACGTTTCAAACTACCTATTATAGATAAACATCGCAGGGCATATGGACAAACACCTACCAATTTTGTGTTACCATGGACATATAAAAAAAAGTGAGTTACCTATATCTTCACAAGCTGCCCGCACCAGGCGTCGTGCGATATACAAAGGATCCTCGCCACCGTGCAATGCTCGCGTAGTCCAGTACAGAGCGGCGTTATCGTCGCTCGCTCGAATTGACTTGTGGATAGCCGACACGGTATTATAGTGCTCCTCACCTTTTCGATCATAAATCATGTGTGATCTCTGTAATAGCAAACTCACTCAACTTAGTTTTATAAACCGGCAAAGAACGAGTCGGACTAACTCACGCACCTACGGTTCCGTACCTTGGTAGGAAATATATTTTTCCATTTGGTACAGTCAGCGTCAAATAGATAGTGACACTCAGGGTATCCAAATAAATAGACGCAACCAAAAAGTAAATAATATCGGTACAAAGTTTCCTTATTGTTGGCAACAATATAGTCGCTCAAAAGGTCGAAATGTTTAAAATGTCATATAGATCGGTCCAGTCAAACCGCCCGCCATAAATATGGTTACTCATCCCGCCACTGGTAACCAAGCATTATAAATGTTCTAAAAATATAGAACACATTAGAAAAATAAACTAGCATGTAAGGGCGGCCGCACATGTCAGGTACCTAAACCGATTCTCCAAATAGGAAACCCGATCGGAGTCTCTCATACAGGCGATTGATTGTATTCGGTTTCTACTATCTCCAGTCGTATGCCAGAGCTTGTGGCGATTGTATCGAAGAACACTTATGAAATTAAAAATAATTTAAAAAACCGGCCACGTGCGTGTCAGACCACGCACATTGAAGGGTTCCGTAGTTGGGCAGTTGGGATGAATTTATCCCAAAAACAAACTTAACATTGTAGTTGAAAAACATGTTCTCGATGTCTGTGGAATTTGGTACATCACAGAGCACAATAAGACAACGCCTGCGAGATCATGGGTTACGCCATCGTATTCCTGCTAAAAAGCCTATATTAACACTGAAGCTTAAGACGCTGACAACACCTAAACCGCGGTCACTGTCAGATTGCATAGAAAAGAAAGACAAACGCGATGACACAAAGCTAGTAATTTATTGTAAAATATGAAGCAATTATCTATTTACTCAAAATTGAGTTGAGTAATCGAAAATACAAAAACAACCAAGTTCTGCATTCAAATAAGACGTTCATGTTATTAATTAAATACGTAACGTATGTTGATATTTAATGCAGATATTTTGGATTAGAACTCAAGGTAAGAGGTTAGTTTAACGTTAGTTTGTATCGATATTTTTTTCAAAACGTGTTTTGGTAACAACCAAGTTCTGGGAAATATGTTCAAAATTAACATAATTTTTTTCCGCTACCACAAACTATACAGATTTGGCAATCTTTTTTTTCTTAAGAGAAGCCTATTTTGGTCAATTAGGTCTTGTCAGCGCCTTAAAGCGCAGCGTTTGCAATTCGCACAAAATGATTTAAATTTCAATTTTGTTAATGTGATCTTTGAAAAGTGATCTTTGATGAAAAAGATTTTTGTTCGTCTGCCCAGGGACGCTTATCTCTATACCGAACATAGAACACAAGGTATGATGAAAGAAATGTCCTCCCTAACAACCGCAGTGGCCGAATCACCTTAGGATTTTGGGGATGGATGACCCAAAGCGGACCAGGAGAGCTAGTCGAAGTGGGAGGAAGAATTAATGGCCTCCGATACAAAGACGTCGTCGAAAACGTTTTGCTTCCAACAGCCAGCATTTTTATTCCCCATGAAAGGATTAGGTCTGTCCAAGATAACAGTTCCGTGCACTACTCCAGAGTTGTTCAAAATTACTTGGATGGTAACATGGACCTGAAGTTAATTTCCATGCCGCCTCATAGTCCCGACCCGATCGAAAATTTGTGGGGCAAAATGGTTCAGGTATGGGACAGTACTCGAGCACGACCCACCGTAAATTTAAGGACTCACGTCGAAGAATTTTGGGAGTCCATGAGAGGAGACAATTTTTGCTATAATGCGGTACAATCCATGCGAAGACGTCTTTCTGACGTAATTCTAGCAGACGGTGGCTATACACGATTTTAGTTCTAAAAAAAAAAGATAATTAGAGCATAAATGTTTTTGTTTATTTTTACACTTACACCCGATGTGAGTTTTTAGTGTTCTGTACGTTCGAAACTGACTTGATCGAAAGTGCTCATTTTGTCGTTAATATGGAATGTGATCATCTTAACTAGGTACAAAAGTTTAATTAAATCCGAAATAATTTCTGTATTAATATAAATTTGTGACATGAACATGTTATTGAATCATAGATAAGCTCTTGCTCTATGAGATATATACTCATACACATTATCAATGAGGTTTACATCTATTTCCAGTCAGCTCTTTATTGCTTACAATATACCTAAGTATCGTAAACGGCTATGCACGAAATTATTTACAAAACAAAAGAAATGTCTATGACGTCATGCTCAAAATGAAAAGGACAGCAGAAGTTTTTATCCCTTTCATTTTGTGAAATGTTGACGTGAGAAATAATATTTAAAATATATAGCAGTAAAGTTTATTTTTCTAATGTGTTCCATATTTTTGAACACTTATAATGCTTGGATACCATTGGCGGGATGACTAACCATATTTATGGCGGTTTGACTGGACGATCTATATGACATTTTAAACGTCTCGACCTTTTGAGCGACTATATTGTTGACAACAATAAGGAAACTTTGTTTGTACCGATATTATTGACTTTTTGGTTGCTTCTATTTATTTGGATACCCTGAGTGTCACTAACTATTTAACGCTGACTGTACCACAGCTAAATTATAATTTTCTGCGGTCGCATAACTAAGTTAGTTTGTGAACGGTTTTTGCTGATTTCTAAAAAAAACGTTTTTTCGTTTCAGTTTTCCTGTAATATTTACATAAACCTCCAACTAGATTTATTTCTATTTTTTTTTTATTTTTACAAAGCGAAGGGTCAGAAATAAATGTTTGTTCGCTTCGGAGATAAGGGGGCGAATAGTATATGTATACTTTCTACATAAGTCAAAACTACAGATATGCACACTACAAACTATAAATCCCCTCTTTTTCGTTGGGGGTTAACTATAAAATACTTATAGTACTTGGCTAAAAAAAATAGTACTTTGATTTAAATTTAATAAAATAGTCACGAAAGCCCTCTAGAAACGTTGCTAACTCGCGCGTGATCCGACTGGGGTTAATAGGACGGTTAATAGTTAAAAATATTTTGTTTATTTATACTACTATTTATTCAGTACCTACTTATTTCAAGCCATAACAAGCCAAGCCAGATAGCATTCGAACTGAACTAAACGAAGTTCCTGAGATGAGTAGCTGAGACAGAGACTCGTCTGTCTTTCACAGTCGTACCGTAAAGGTTTCTATTTTACCATACTGGTATGGAACCACCCAAAAAAGAAACTGTTAGGAAAAAATAAACGTGGCACACCTTTATACCGTCTTTAATATCTTCAAGACTAATTATTGCTGGCCCTGTGTTCAGTTGAGCAATCCCAGGTGCTCTTGCTGAAAGGGCCAGTTCCAGGGCTCCAAGCGCAACCCGTGCATCTCCATCACACACTTCCGCTAGCCATTGTAGTGATGCTTCTTCGACAATGCATCTTTAAAAAAAAGTTGTTTATTAAAATACCAGCTTTTGTCCGCGGCCGCGGCTTCGCCCGCGTGGATGTCGGATTTATACCATGGGAACAAACTACCGGGATAAAATGTCCTAGCCTCATGTCCTAGACCAGGTCATGGTCTGCCTATGTGCCAAATTTCATCCCAATCCGTTCAACCGTTATAGTGCGAAGGCGTAACAGACAAAGAAACAAATTCACTTGCACAATTATAATATTACATATAGCTTTTGCCCGCAGCTTCGCCCGCATGTGGATATCGGAAAATACGAGGTGCATTCAATAAGTACCTAGCCTCATCGCCAGAGGGCGCTGTATTTTCAAAAGAGTTTTACCACAGTGTAGCACATTCTTTTTTAATTCTTTTTTCAAATTTTCATTCCAATCCCTTCATTTGTTTTAATTTGACAACTTATGGAAGCGAACGTGTCGATCGGTTTTACAAAAATGGATAAAGAGCAATATCGTTCGGTGATTCGATTCCTATTTTTGGAAGGGAAAACGCGCATCGAAATCAAAGAGCGCTTGGATGCTGTGTAAGGTGACTCTTCTCCATCGACGGCCACCGTCAAGAATTGGTTCAACGAGTTTGCACGTGGCCGTACGTCGGTTTTTGATGAACCACGTCCAGGTGCACCGAAAACAGCTGCTACGGAGGAAAACATTAAAAAAAATCCATGATTTCGTATTGGCAGATCGCCGATTGAAGGTTCGGGAGCTAGCTGAGACTGTAGGCATTTAAGAAGGAACAGTGCTCAACAATCATATTCTTCACGAGGAACTCGGCATGAGAAAGCTGTCGGCGCGATGGGTGCCGCGTTTACTCACACCAGAAAACAAGCGCAACCGTGAGACCACATCGGAGACGTGTTTGGCGCTGTTTAAGCGGAATCCAGCGGAGTTTTTGCGTCGTTTTGTGACCGTCGATGAAACCTGGATCCAGTGGTACACACCAGAGACCAAGGAGCAATCAAAACAATGGATCCAGACCGGGGAACGTGCTCCAAAGAAGGCGAAAACTGTAAAATCGGCCGGAAAAGTTATGGCCACCGTTTTCTGGGATTCACAAGGTGTGATCTACATCGATTACCTCGAGAAGAGTAAAACAATTACAGGGCTTTACTATGCCGATTTATTGGGCCGATTCGACGCCGAATTAAGGAAAAAACGACCCCATCTGGCGAAGAAAAAAGTGCTGTTTCACCACGACAACGCACCGGTTCACACGTCTGCCGTTGCCATGGCCAAATTGGTCGAATTACGCTACGAATTGTTGCCCCATCCACCGTATTCTCCAGATTTGGCCCCTTGTGACTTCTTTCTGTTTCCTAATCTGAAAAAATCACTCGCCGGGATTAGATATGGATCGAATGAGGAGGTCATCGCCGCCACGGAGGCCTATTTTGCAGAGTTTGACAAAAACTATTTTTCGGACGGGTTAAAAAAGTTGGAGCATCGCTGGGCTAAGTGTATCGAACTAAAAGGAGACTTTGTTGAAAAATAAATTGCCACTTTTCCAAAATTTTCGTTTACTTTTTGTAGGCTAAGTATTTATTGAATGACCCTCGTATACCGGGATTAAAAGTAGTAAATCCTATGTCTTAATCCATAAAAAATAAAATGTGAAGGGAAATACATCTTCACCTTTTGATTCTCCCAAGAGGGGAACATTATCTAGAATTAAATTAATTGAAGTCAAAATTGCCGACGGGGATCTGAAAGGCGCCGCACGTATTCTTTTTACTAACGACGTGTTGTCGCCTGATACTCCTGATACCCTTTCGGCTTTGCATTCGAAACATCCCCCGGCTCCCGTGATCCCGTCTTTTTTCGACTCTCCGACAGCAGACCAGGGGGGTAACTATCACCTGTTATAGCAGTATTATTTCAATATTACTTTAGCGTGAGAAAGAGATGGCGCTATAAGTCCTGTATAGCTCCATCACTTTCCCACTGTGAAGTAATATTATAATAATACTGCTTTATGAGGTGATGGTTACCCCCCAAGCCTGCCTCGAAATTGAAGACAGACGTTATTGACGCAATAATTTCTTTTAAAACCGGTTCAGCGGCCGGCCTAGACGGAATCTCACCCCAACATTTAAGGCCGTGATGTAGGTGAATTGTGCGGAACTGAAGAAGATTAAAACTGTTTTTCTCCATAACCCGTACCGAAATTATCTTAAAAAAAATATATGTTAATCTACACAATAAAAAACATGCCCGCTCACTTTAAAAAAAAATAATAAACAATTTTAAATATCATTAATATACAGGCAAAGTAACCCCTGTTTTAGAAATATAAAACCTTTTTTCTTTTAAACTATTAATCGCTAGGTTTTTTTACAGTCATCATGATATTACACAATACAATGCCTAGGGAATCTTCGGCTTATTTTTTCAAATAACTTTTCTGGTTACTTCTAGTCATTATTTTTTACATAAATCTACACTAAATCACGTGAGAAACCCCTCTGTCACCTAAAAAATCAGTCCGGGACGAGACGCAGTGCTAAGCGGACCTGTACCACTTTTTCCCGCATTTTTTGTTGGTGACATAACCATTAGAAAATATTGTAAACAAACTATTAAAAAAATTATAGTAGATTTTACTATAAAGTTAGTTAGTAGTAATAATACATAGGGAATATGTGTGTATGTTTATTTATAAAATCATTATGGGTGGGTATACAAAAAAAACCCGCTATAAGCCAATTTTGAAAATAAAATACAAGAGGAGAATACAAAGAATGAAATGGTAAGTTGAATACCTACCTATACATATATAAAATTTTATTAGTAACAATCAATCAAGCGTTTTGAAAAAAATATAGGTAGGTACGTGTAAACAATATGCGTACCTAAGTAGGTACCTACCACCTGCATATGCTTACCTAGGTACCTTTCTGCGCCAGAACACGAAACTAAGTGCTTTCGTTTCGAATTTGCCAACGTAAATTCGTACGTGTATAGTGGCAACAAGGTATAGATTCCAAACGACCGGGCGGCATTAAAACTCAGCGGCGCAGTAACAAGCTATAGATTCGCACGCAGCAAATCTATAGTTTGTTACTATTACAGTAGGCGCGCGATCTGAGTGCAGTTCTGAGGAATGCGCTAGTGATGAGGATTCGTCACCTGATACGATGTTGTATACAGCATTTGAGGATCCTGCGTGGAATCTTTCGAGAGTTCTGACGCACCAAGTAACGCGAGCCGCTTTTGCTCTTCACAGAGCGAATGCGGTATCCATCGGGAAAACAACTTTTTTACACCTAATTGTTCATGCAAGATTAAAAGAAAGCGCCTGTCACTACTCCATACAAGTTTAGACGTGATTAAAAACTTGTCTACTAAAATTACGTCAATTTACGTCAAGCGCCGATTAATTTGACAGGACTAAACTAAAATTTATCTTCTGTCCTTTTCTTAATGAAATAGAAAGAAAAAGATGCACTTAACTTAAATTTAGTTTAGTTTGTGAACAAGGGAATCGGCACCATTGTGGTTTTATGGCAAAACTAAAACTAAATGCATCTATTACATTACCTCCTATGGGTGGTAATGTTACATTTTCCTAATAGTTTTTTTTTTTTTATAAAGACGTAATACTGCTTTACTTGCCAATATTGTGGCCGTGCGCATAGGTAGGTACGTATGCCACTCCGCTCGGTGCGATGCGAGACAATCGTTCGCGCAGCGCGTAATTATTGACAGGGGCTTGCGGGGCTTGCGGCGCATTTTCATCGGTAACGCCCACTCGAGCAAGGTCAACGGCGTACGGCCAGCTCTTAAAAGATTTACCTCCTTATTCTGTAGGTGATGCAGGTGAGCAGCTTATTTGCTCTATTACAAAATTAATACATTTTATGTTTTAAGGCAAAATCAACGCTGATATTGCCTCACTTTTATTTGGTGCTAATTTTATCGCCCTAACTAAAAAGGACGGAGGGGTGAGACCCATTGCTGTGGGGTCAACTTTAAGACGTTTGGCATCCATAATTGCGGTGAGACATATCAAATCTAAATTACAGTCTGTTTTCCAACCTATACAATTAGGATTTGGCAAGAAAGGTGGGTGTGAGGCAGCCGTCCATGCCTTAAGAACCTACCTTTCGTATGATGATTGCGAAATTGTAATCAAAATTGACGTCAAAAATGCTTTCAATTCAGTAAACAGGGATGCCATGCGGACAGAAGTTAAGAACAAAATCCCAGAACTGTATACCTGCTTACCTGCTACGCAGAACCTTCAAAATTAAATTATCGTTTCCATGAACTTTCTTCGGAGGTCGGCTGTCAGCAGGGCGATCCCCTCGGGCCAAAAATTTTTAGCTTGGCTATAAATCCGATTATTCAAAATTTAAAATCGAAATTTAACGTTTGGTATTTGTATGACGGAACCCTGGGAGGCGATGTGGACACTGTGTTATCTGACTTATCAGATATTAAAACACATTTCGAAAATATTGGTTTAGAATTAAATTTTAGCAAATGTGAACTCTTTATTCATAAAACTTCTTACGGTTTGGATAATTTAAAATCCAAATTAAATTTTCTGACATCCAATATAAAAATAGTAGACAGAAAGTCACTTTGCCTCCTGGGTTCTCCCATCTTTGAAGAATCTTCCTGATTATATTACTTTTTTTTTTTTTTTTTTTTTTTTTTTTTTTTTTTTTTTTTTTTATCCTTTATTAAAAAGAACCAGGTTCTTAATAATTAATTACAATCTAGCCTATAAGACTAATAAGTAATTTAAATCTAACTTAATTTTTTAACGTGATAATTATTTTAAAACTTAGAATAGTGTTGTTTGTACTTTACACAAGTTCGTTCCACTTTCTTAGAGTCTGATATAATAATATAAACACTTTGTTCATGTGTTATATGTGTGTCATTGTCACTAATATGTCTCCACTGTTTACACTACACTAACTCAAAAGGTTTTGTTCGTTTTAGTCTTCGCACTATATTTGTTTGGTCTATGATTATATTACTAACACTATTTCTAAATTCCAAAGTCACGCAAATTGTTTACTCGAAATCAGTCCTCATTATGCTCTTATAATTAAAGTTTTGCCTTTTTGTTCCTAAATTTATTTAAGTGCTTCGCTGTAGTCCTTTTTGGAAACATCCAAATTTGCTTTCACCAATAGACGATTTAGTCAAAACTAGTTTAGAAATGATTTTAAATATTCAGCTCAATGAACCATCTTCGTCCCAGCTCCTTTGAGATTTTAGGTTCTCTGGAAATTCTTTACCCGGGCAAGCAATTTCAAAAGCATTCTTGGCATCCTCCAAGCCCGCAGTCTCATAGTTTGTAGGCAAAGCCCTTAGGATTACTTTTTTTTTTTTTTGAGGGTGGGAAATCATCAAATAACTTCTCCCGCTCTGGGCGGAGCGGGAGGGTGTGTCAGACTCTTACTGACTAAAACCCACCCGTATTCCTTCCTGTTGCCTGTGTTACGGGGGCCTCGGTGACCCATAAGTACCTTCCCGCGACCCCGGCAGGCATCGGCCCTAGTGGACCCCTACTTTTGTGCTGACGACATCTCTTTGAGGCGCGCGTGGAATACGACGCGCCGTCGACCCGGGCCTGGTCCTTACCGGACGGTGAGCTACCCATTGCTCACCGTCCGCAAGCCCGCGCCTACGGTGGCTGGAAATCCGCCCAAAATTCCCGACGCCCAGGGCGTCTCCTGCGGCGGCTAGGGGTGAGAGGGCGCGAAACGTGCCTTTCCCTGAACCGTCCCGCCTCCTCCTTCACGAGCATTACTGCTTCGCAGAAGGAGGTGACGGCTGCCCATGCCCTCTCGCTCCGTACCATGGCCTGAACCAGGGCCGGACGCGAGAGGTCTCTGCCGCCGATCGCCTCCACGAGGACACGGCGGTGCTCTGCCCAAGCCGGGCAGACCTCCACCGTATGCTCCACCGTGTCCTCCGGGCGATCCACACAGTGGTGACACCCGGACGTTTCCTTCCGCCTTATCCGACACAGGAACCTCCCGAAGCTGGCGTGTCCGGTGAGGACCTGCATCAGGCGGAAGGTGAGGACGCCGTGGCGCCTCTCCAGCCACTCCTCAAAGAGGGGACTTATCGCCGCAATCGTGGCGTGCCCTTAGGATTACTTAGGAAGCCATTACCTATGAGACGTGACGTGCTATGGGTGGACGATAAAAATGCTGGGGAAGCAACACTCGAAATTTTGCGGATTCCTAAACCGCCAAACCGAATGGTTACAAGCATCCCTCCCGATGCTTGTATGCGGGCTTGGAGGATGCCAAGAATGCTTTTCAAATTGCTTGCCCGGGTAAAGAATTTCCAGACAACCTAAAATCTCAAAGGAGCTGGGACGATATTTATTGCGATTTAACATACAAATCGATTCTGAGCCGCAGTTCAGGTCCGGATCGCGCAAGACTTTTGGCGGTCGGAGCCAGAGAGGCCGGTCATTGGATACATGCCCATCCTTCTCCATATACCGGTACCTTCCTGGATCCGACCTCGCTTCGTCTAGCGACTGGTATGCGGCTTGGGGTTACGGTATGCACTCCACACACATGACCTTGTGGCACGGACGTGGACCGACTGGGTCACCACGGACTTTGTTGTCAAAAAAGTGCAGGCCGCTTTTCAAGACATGCGACACTTAATGACATAATCCGCCGGTCTCTTGCCAGCATCAATGTGCCTGCTCTTCTTGAGCCGACTGGCATTGTCAGAGATGATGGCAAAAGACCTGATGGTGTGTCTTTGGTCCCGTGGAGTTTGGGGCGGATGCTTGTGTGGGACGCTACCTGTGCAGACACACTGGCACCGTCGCACCTCCAACGGACTACTTCTAAAGCGGGTGCTGCGGCAGAAAATGCCGAAAATCTGAAAGTTATTAAATATGGAGGCCTTGGTAGAAAGTACAACTTTGTGCCCTTTGGCGTCGAGACCCTCGGTCCGTGAGGTCCCAGTGCGCATAAGCTATTTGCGGAAATCGCGAAACGTTTAGTTGATGTACCTAACTGGTGACCGAAAAGCTGGCGGCTTTCTCGCGCAACGCATCAGCATTGCAATTCAGCGACGAAATGCCGCCAGCATCCTTGGTACAATGCCCCGAGGGCCTTTTTTAGGCTTAACTTAGTTTTAATTTAATTTAGTTAATGTTAATAATTATCTTGTAATTTGGTTATGTAAATAAATATATTTAAAATGCGAAGGTAATTAATAGAATAAGCGTAGGGCTGTTCGCTCACACCGCATTTTTCAGGATTAGGATTAGGATTAGGATTTTTATACCCGTCGTAATTTCCAAAAGAAAGGTCCGATTCGAATAGTTTAAGGCGCTGACAAGAGGCAAATGGCCAAAGTAGGCGTCTTAAGAAAAAAAATTGCCGAATCTGTATAGTTTGTGGTTGCGGAAAAAATATATGTTAATTTAGAACATATTTCTCAGAACTTGGTTGTTACCAAAACACGTTTAAAAGAAAAATCTTGATACAAACTAACGTTAAACTAACCTCTTATCTCGAGTTCCAAACCAAAATATAATATGTATTAAATATCAACATACGTTACGTACGAGGCTTGCCTTTTAAGTTCTGTCGTTTACATATTTCCCGGCAATTTTGAATTTGGAACTGTTCTAAATTCGAATGTGTTTAAATTTTGAATCCCAAAACAGTTGAAAGTATTAGGATTAATGCTATTGTTTAGTCACAGCGTCGATTGGAATCTGTCAGGTTACGTACGAAAATGAATCTTTCTAAGGAAAATGTTCGTGCAATAATTTTCTACAACTTTAGAAGAGGCCTGACACGGCTTTAGTGTTTTGAAGAGCTAACATCTGTGTTCAGTGATGAAGCCCCATGTGTCACTAACACTAGTATGTCCACGCTGGTATTTAGAATTTCAGCGTGGACATACTAGTGTTAGTGACAAATCTCGCGTAGGACGCCCAAAATCCGCCTTCACTGAAGATAACATCATTGCTGTGAGACAACTTATTCTCGAAGATCTTCATGTGACGTATCGAGAGATAGAGGTTCTATTAGGCATCTCAGGGACAACCATTCAGAAGATCTTGCATGAAGCGCTTGGTGTAAGAAAGCTAGTTTGCCGTTGGATACCGCATCTGCTTTCCGACGATCACAAGGCGGCCCGCGTCAGATGGTATAAGAAAACTCTGCAAAGGTTCAACCGAGGAGAGTCAAATCACGTCTACGACATTATCAGTGGTGAAGAATCTTGGATCTATGCCTACGATCCTGATTCCAAACAACAATCTACAATCTGGGTCTTTCAAGACGAGCCAAAGCCGACTAAAGTTGTTCGTTCTCGAAGCACTTCAAAGAAGATGGTGGCCACGTTCGTTGGAAAAACCGGCCATGTTGCGACTATTGCACTTGAAGATCATAGAACGGTTAACGCAGAGTCGTATACCACAGTTTTGTTAACCACAAGTCTTCGCCGAACTTCGAAAATCTAACTCAAAGCGACGCATCATCCTGCACCACGACAACGCAAGCTCACACAGCGCTCGTCAAACGATTGAGTATTTGAAGCAGGAAAAAGTAGAAGTTCTTGACCATCCTCCATACAGTCCTGACCTAAGTCCTAACGATTTCTTTAGATTTCCTAAAATTAAGAAAAGTCTTCGTGGTCAAAGGTTCTATTTCGGTGAAGAAGCAGTCGACGCTTTCAAGTCAGCCATTTTGAACACCCCCACTTTAGAGTGGAATAAATGTTATAATAACTGGTTTGAGCGAATGGAAAAGTGTATTAAGCTACGTGGTGAATACTTTGAAAAACAATAAAAGTACTATAAGGTTCTAGTTGTGTTTTTTTCTTCAAAAGACAAAACTTAAAAGGAATGCCTCGTATGTAATTAATAACTCGAACGTCTTATTTGAATGCAGAACTTGGTTGTTTTTTATTTTCGATTACTCAACTCAATTTTGAGTAAATAGATAATTGCTTCATATTTTGCATTAAATTACAAGCGTTGTGTCATCGCGCTTCTCTTTCTTTTCTATGCAGTCTGACAGTGACCGCGGTTTAGGTGTTGTCAGCGTCTTAATATCATAATCAACTTTGATTATGAAACTATTTATTTGGTTAAGGATTAAGCGTTTCCACTGACTCGGAGCTGGGCGGAGCTCGAAATCTCCACTTCGCATCAGTGGAAACATTGTAAGTGGAGCAGAGCGGACTTTTAAATAAAATATATGAACACGCGGCCCCGAGCCGGACAGAACGGAGTCGAGCAGGCTGTGATGCCGAGCGGAGGGAACTAAACGGAGGATAGCGGATTTGAGTGATGGGAACACGGCTCAATGCTGCTCTGGTCTGCTCAGCTCAGCTCAGCTCCACTTCGCCCCGCTCCACTCTGCTTCAATGGAAACACTTGCCACCTTTAACTGCTCTTCTCCGCTCCACTCCGCCCAGCTCCGAGGTTGATACCTTGGGTTACATTTTTGCAACTTTTGTAGGGATCTCATTTTTTTTTTAAATTAAAATACAGCGATAATGTAGCTCTCTATAGGTGAAATATTTTTGAATGAATTAAGTAGTTTTTGAGTTTATCCACACTTTTAATCCCGGTATATTTTCCGACATCCACACGAGCGAAGCCGCGGGCAAAAGCTAGTATAGATTACAGATGATTATTGACTTGAATTGCGTGTGTGAAAGATGATCGGGCTAGGTAAAAGGGAGTGAACACTATGATGATAGGCTTATGAGATGCATGGGAAAAAACATGTAAAGCACCAACCCAAATAAAATAGCAGTACACAATTTTTTTTTAAGTGCTATAGACATATCAGTTGTCACTGCTTAATAATTCAGCATCAAATTAAAGTAGAAAACAGAACTTACTCTGGAAGATCAGTTTCAGATAATTCTTCAGAGTCTTCTGTGAGGTTTCCAAGAATTGCCTTTCCACTCTTTTTAAGAGCATGCTTTAAAATTATTAATATATCATCAGCACTTAATTTTTCCATAACAACCACCCGACATCGGCTCAGCAGTGCATTATTTAAACTGAATGAAGGATTCTCAGTAGTAGCACCAACAAGAATGATTGTACCATTTTCTACATGAGGTAAAAATGTGTCCTGCTGCAGTTTATTGAACCTAAAATGATAAGTTACTACAATGAAATCTAGTCCAGATAATAATTTGTTAATTTTATGTTGTTTTGTCATCATACATAAAGTTTACTAAGTTTCAAGTACTTAAAATTAGTTTAAAAACTGGTGCTTGGTTTATTAATAGGTACTATTATTTGTTGACTGCCCCATTGGTCTAGTGGTCGCAAGCGCTACTGCATGAGAATGAGATCCTGGGTTTGATTCCCGGGTTGGGCAGTGTTTTTGGGTTTTTCCATCTGGAATTTCTCAGTAGCAGCCAGCCAGAGTCTGGATTTGTGCCCGGTTGATGGCAATAGGCTCGCCCCCTACTACATGGGACTTAAAACATAACTGGCAAAATGTGGGTGTACTACAGTTACACCTCTGTCCAACCCTTCGGGAAACAAGGTGTGGTGTTATGTTTTATGTGTATTATTTGTTGAGCCTTTAGAATTAAAATTGCATCATACACAATCTAAAAATATTTCATATAGTACCTGTGAATTTCATCCATGAACAGTACAGTCTGCCTTTTGAACTGCGTTTCATTTTTGGCAACTTTGACCACTTCCTTAACATCATTTATTCCTGCCATTGTAGCAGATAACTTGACAAATCTCATGTTTTTTTGTTCTTTACAAATATTAGCTATTACATTAGCCAATGATGTCTGAAATACATTTGGTGGATATTATAAAAGTCGCCAGATCAAATCAATCATCATTGTTTACACATAGGAGATTTCTATGCTGCGCTGTCATGATTTGAAAAAATATTTGTATTACCTTGCCAATCTTCTTTCAGCACCCATTTAGACAGAGACCAAATCCAACATAGTTGGTAAAATGCTATACAGATGAATAAATTTGACAGTAGGTAAGAAAGTGCAGGAATACCTTCCCACAACCAGGTGGTCCCCAAAGAATCATGCTGGGTATTATTTTCCGTTCTATTGAAGACCTTAACATTGACCCAGGACCAAACGCTTGAATCTGCCCAACAATGTCTTCTATATGTAGGGGTCTCATGCATTCAGCCAGAGGTATACTTTTGACTTTCCTTAGTTGGGTTGTTAAGCTAGTTTCGGGCAATTGTGGTTTCTATGGAAAAAATACATTTCTTGAATATTATATACCAAATACCGATCCGGTTGCTTATATTACTCATGTTACTCACCATATTTCTGGCAGAACTTGGGCTTGGGGTTGTGCTTATTCGTGCACGTTTTTCATGTACAGAAGGATTGTTTAAGTGTGAACTACTTCTTTTGTAATTTGGTTGGTCTACTTTATTTTGTTGTTTACTTTCTTCTGATGTATTTAGAAATAAACATTTATTAGCATGTTCTTCTATCACGGTTTTCTTAAAATCTTTATTACAAATGGGACATGAAATAGAAATTTCCTTATGATCTGAATCTTTTTCAACATCAATCGAAGTCATTATTTAATTAACAGAATACGGCGCTTATAAATAAAAGTTGACGAGATTCCCTGCAGAGTTACAAAATCGCGTTAAATTACAAGCACGTTACAAAGTAAAGTCACGGAGCATGTAAGTATTATTCAAAGATATCTTTCTAATAATAATAGGTATTTTTCGTAGACAGATAATATTCTCTGTCGCCGGTATTATTAAAGTACCTTGACACTGACAAAATTTTATTTTCCCGCGCCTGTACTTTTTTTTTTTGTTTTTGCATTTTATTTAGCATAGACTAGACCTATACTCGAAAACGGCCATGGAATTATAAAGTACAATATCCAAATGACTACTATAGATATCATAGTGGTACAGTCAACTGATGTGCGATTGATTGTACTATGTTGTGACTCAATCAATCGATCTCCTTTTTCCAACAATGTTGGTGTCGGCCAGTCTAACAGAGCCTCAAGTCTGTTAGTACAATAGTGTTAGAATGGTCGGTTCCGATTCTCATTAATGACGCCTTATATTAGTAGATTACTGTTAGAAAACTATTTAAGAGTTCATTGAAAGCAAACTATAATTTGTGTTTGTTGACTTGTTCGCGCCTGCGTGCGCTGCTTTAATGTGGTGCCTAGCAACGTTTTGTTTGTGTCATTGAATAGAAGAAAATATAAATGTGAAACTTGTTTTATTTCAATAATTATTTACAACAGGTTATGGGCCCAGAAACACCAAACAACTGCAAATTAAAATAGAGGAGAGATGAAATAAGTTGAACTGTGGTAAAGAAAGAGCTGATAGAAGGACAGAATAAGTATATAGATAATATAAGAGTGGAGTGAAGAAAAAGATGGCTTCGATGAAGGATTCGAATAGAGTAGTCATCTTGAACGGCAAAAATTGGGTGACATGGAAATTCCAAATTACAGTTATACTGAAGGCGAAGGGGCTATATAATGTAATATTGAAGGAGCCGGAGACAGATGAAGAAAAGGATAATAAAGCTCAGGAACTAATCGTAACTAGAGTAGAAGAAGGTATACTGACATATCTCATGACATGCAAGACTGCTTGCGAAATGTGGAGTAAGTTGAATACAATTTTTGAGAGTCAAAGTGAGTGCAGTATACATCTGAACCAGCAAAAATTTTTTAACTTAAAATTTGAACCACCAATGGCCAAATTCATAGCAGTACTAGAAGAGGTCGTAAACAGACTTAGGGTACAAAACCAAGATTTTAATGAGCTTACCGGATACTTACAAACATTTTTTGTCAGCATGGGAGTCTGTCACACCTGAGAAGCAAACTTTACAGAGTTTGACTGCTCGTTTATTGATTGAAGAGGAACGAGTTGTTGCGAGAGAGGTAGAGAACACAATGGCAGATACAGCTTTAGTTAGTAAGAAAGAAGTAACTTGCTTTGAGTGTGGAAAGCAGGGACATTTCAGAAGGGACTGTAAATCCAGAAAATGCAATTACTGTGGTAAGACTGGTCACGTATTTCAAGATTGCTTTAAGAGAAAGAATAAAACTGAGAGAGAGGGAATGAGTCCATCAGAGCAAAATGCTCTTACCGTTTATGATGCCTGTATTAATCGTGAATTTATAATGGACACAGGCGCAAGTGAACATATGTCTGGAGATAAAAACGTTTTTGGTAGCCTACGAAAGGTAATTCAATTTGTTAAAATAGGTGATGGCACTAGTTTAAAAGTAGAAGGAATAGGAAATATAAACATACGTATGTATGACGGAAGTAATTACACTTCTGGTGTCTTGATGAACGCATTATATGTGCCAGAGCTGAAGGTCAACCTGTTCTCAGTAGTATCCGCTTTGGACAAGGGTTACACATGGGTATCAAATACGGATACATGTAGATTTTTGAAAAATGGACGGGTAGTTATAGTAGCTAAAAGGGAAGGAAGTAGTTTCATCATGAAACTTAA
The DNA here is from genome assembly GCA_905333075.3 of Atethmia centrago. Lineage (NCBI taxonomy): Eukaryota > Metazoa > Arthropoda > Insecta > Lepidoptera > Noctuidae > Atethmia > Atethmia centrago. The sequence goes on from HG995375.1 coordinate 10,254,844, forward strand.
AATTGAAAGAGATGCGAATGCTTTACTCACCAGTAATATAAACATATGGCATCAGAGACTCGCGCATCAAAATTTTAATTATGTCAAAGACATATTGAATAAAAATAAAATAAAATACAGTGAGGAGCGGATTGGTCAATGCGTAGATTGCATAAAGGGGAAACAGACCCGAATTCAGTTCAATAATAGTAGCAGTAGGGTGAATAAGCCAGGGGAGCTGTTTCATATGGACCTTTGTGGACCTATGGAAGAAGAATCTTTAGGAGGTTCAAAATACTTTCTTTTGATAAAAGATGAATAAAGCACTTACAGATATGTGTATTTCTTGAAACAAAAGTGGGAAACAAAACAAAAAATTGAAGGGTTTCTAAAACAGTTTGAGAATGAGTTTGATGTAAAAATTTAAAGAATTAGATCAGATAATGGAACAGAATTCATTAATAAACAGGTAGAGAGTATGTTGATAGGCAAAGGAATAATTCATGAAAAGTCCGTGGTCTACACGCCGGAACAAAATGGTAGAATTGAGAGAGAAATGAGAACTATAGTTGAAGCAGCAAGAACTATGCTTCAAGCAAAAGATTTGCAGAAGAGCCTATGGGCTGAGGCGGTGAACACAGCGGTGTTTGTAATTAATAGAACTGGAAAATCGAACATTGAAGGCAAAACACCCTTTGCGGTTCTTTACAATAAGGATTTTAACATAACGAAGCTACATGTATTTGGCGATGTAGTATTTACGCATATCCCAAAAGAGAAAAGAAGGAAATGGGATGCAAAGAGTCAAAAAGGGGTATTTGTTGGGTATGAAATTCACACAAAAGGATACAGAGTCTGGAATCCTAGCACAAATTATATCAATATTGAAAGAAATATCGTTTTTAAAGAATGTGAAATGGATAACGATAAAAGTCTTAGCTTTGAAGACAGTCTTGAAGAAATACTAGATGATGATAGGGCAAGTGAATTGACAAATGAAGTAAATAGTAGTGAAATTTCAATACAACGGGAAGAAACGGGTCAATCTCGAGATAGTAATGAAGAAACGTTTTATGAAGCCAATGACTCGGGTACTGATATGGAACACACAGTTGAACCAACGACTGAAAATGAAATTATAGAGCAACAAAGAATAAGAACACGAACAAGACTTGTGAGAAGACCTAAAAGGTTTGATGATTACTATACATTCACTGCGAAGAAAGACGATGAAATAACTTATAAGATGGCAATGGAGAGAGAAGATGCTAATCAGTGGAAAGACGCCATAGAGAGAGAGCTACAAGCTCTGGAATTTAACAACACCTGGACAGAAGCAACACTTCCCAATGACAAAAAGATAGTTGAAGGAAAATGGGTTTTCAAAATTAAAAGGGGAGAAGAAGGCCAAGAGACGTACAAGGCTAGATTAGTGGCCAGAGGGTTTCAACAGGAAGATGAGTTTGACTCTGCAGAAATCTATGCTCCTGTTGCGAAATTACCAACACTACGAATTCTTTTAGCTATAGCCATCAGATATAAGCTAAATTTGTTACAAATGGATGTAAAAAGTGCTTTCTTATATGGGGATATACATGAAGACGTTTATATTAAAATTCCCCAGGGAATTGAGAGATATAATAATAAAGTACTTAAACTAAACAAGTCGCTATATGGTCTGAAGAAGTCACCTAGAAATTGGAATGACAAGTTTGATAGTTTTATGGTTAAACAATCTTTTGTGAGAAGCAAGAGCGATTATTGTTTATACTATAGAGAAGGTAAAAGGATACATGAAGACGTTTATATTAAAATTCCCCAGGGAATTGAGAGATATAATAATAAAGTACTTAAACTAAACAAGTCGCTATATGGTCTGAAGAAGTCACCTAGAAATTGGAATGACAAGTTTGATAGTTTTATGGTTAAACAATCTTTTGTGAGAAGCAAGAGCGATTATTGTTTATACTATAGAGAAGGTAAAAGTTTCTACGTGTTAGTTTACGTAGATGACATAATGATATTTGGAGAGAATAAGGAATGGATAGAGAAGTTCAAACAAGCTTTGGAGGCTGATTTTTGTATGACTGAACTCGGAAGGGACAATTTGAAATATTTAGGAATTCATATAAATAAGAAAGAAGATGTTATTGAAATTGATCAAAAACAATTTTTGGAAGAACTGCTGAAAAAGTATAAAATGCAAGATTGCAAGGCAGTTAGTACTCCTATTGAATCTGGGACGGATTTAAAGAAAGGAAAGTCAGAAGACAAGAATTTGGAGAACAGATACGGCCTGACCTATGCTATGCGATTAGCTATCTTAGTAGATACCAAGCATATCCAAGTGAACAACTTTGGAATGCACTAAAGCGTGTCCTGCGTTACATTAAGGGAACTTTAGATTTTAAGTTAATATTCAGAAGAGGTGGAAAAGAGCTTATAGCATATACCGATGCAGATTGGGCTGGAGATCAAGATGATAGAAAATCTACATCGGGATGTATATTGAAAGTGTATTGGTGTACAGTGTTTTGGTGTAGTGTTAAACAACAGTGTGTCGCTTTATCATCCACTGAATCAGAATATGTTGCGTTAGGTAAAGGAATAACTGAGGGATGTTGGATAAGAAATTTACTGAGGGAATTAGGGTTAAGTTGTGATAGTTTCAAAGTGTATGTTGACAACCAATCCGCTATTCATGTTGCTAAAAATCCTGAACATCATAAACGGTTAAAACATATCGATTTAAAGATGCATTTTGTGCGGGATAAAGTCAGCAAAGGTATAGTTAGCTTGATTTATATAAACTCTAGCAATCAATTAGCTGATGTTTGTACTAAGCCTTTGAACAGGGGTTTATTTGAAGAAATTTGTTCGAATTTAAATTTAGTTCAAACTAAGTAGTCTATGGCTCAAGGACAGTAGATAAGTTTTAGTTGTTAGAAACACTTGTTTTGTTTGTTGATTTCTTGATATATTTTGTTTATTTTTTTTGTATTGTTTGGGTAACTTTGCTTTCATTGAGGGAGGGTGTTAGAAAACTATTTAAGAGTTCATTGAAAGCAAACTATAATTTGTGGTTGTTGACTTGTTCGCGCCTGCGTGCGCTGCTTTAATGTGGTGCCTAGCAACGTTTTGTTTGTGTCATTGAATAGAAGAAAATATAAATGTGAAACTTGTTTTATTTCAATAATTATTTACAACAATTACCAAACTTGTCAAAATCAACAATTATGAAATCAATGATTAGATCATTCTGACACTATTGTAATAGCAGACTTGAGGCCCGAATGATGCAGCCGAATACCAGTATTTTACATACGGGATCATTGTTATGGGTTCGATACACCGTATATTCAGCTTGTGATAGCTGAAATACCACAATTGCGACAACTTTTCCCATAGCTGTCTCAGAATATATATATATTTTTTATTATTTTTTGAAATATTGACACCTTGCTTTACTAATGAGTATAATACTGCCACTTACTCACTTCAGATGTCACTACGATCCAGTGTCTAAGAATTTGACAGCTAGCTATCACTATCCGTACAGTTTTTGTAAACAAGCGACTGCTTTTATGCATCATTAAAATATGCCCCGTTGCGCAGCTGTTGACTGCACAAAATACGGAGACTATTGTATTTGCTAAAGATGTTAGAAGATGAAAACTGTGGAAAAAAGCTCTCAAGAAAAATAAAAAATGGAAACCCGATATTTCGTTAAGACGATGTGCTATCGGGAGAAATTCGTATACAGATGATCTTCTAAGAGAACTAAGTCAGTTTTCTTTACCTACAGGCAATTTTGATGTGATATTATGTAAATTATAGTAAAGGTGTGTCTCTTTCGTATTATTATATTTATCATATTAGATCAGTGCTAGAATTAACATCTCTGATGTTTTTCAGTCAGGATTGTTTTCCTCAAGTTGGTTTTCAACTCTGAACGGGTTATTTCTGTCGTACACCTCCAGACTTCAACAAAAAACAAAAAAAGAACTCAACAAATACAAAATAACCTGTCTAATATAAAACGTTCATACGAGTAATTTATTGACTTTTCCACTAAAGCTGCTTTTTTACCAGTGGTAGATGCTTCCCCTGTTCTTAGCTCGTATTTAATAGTGGTACACTCCAAGTTGCATACATATTTATCTAGTCGTTTGTGATCGACACAAAAGTAATATTAAACAAAACAATGGCGGATTGTAGATGGACATCTGTGCTGATATGATAAGCTTTCAGTTTCCCCATTCCATGTAACCATCGAGCTAGGATATAATATATCCTATATATATTATATATAAATGTCTATGGTAATGACTGGTTGTTTGTGACACTGACACTGACCTGACATTAGGGCAGTGTGACGTCAAACGTCATTGCTTATTACGTCAAATCAGTGTAAATTGTAAAAGTATTGGGGAATGACGCCGATGCGAACATAAGTTTTATAATTTAATTTAGTAGGTATTCACGAATCGAACTCAATCAATAATAGTGTTAAAAGTTGAAACTTAAATATGGATTTATCTACAAGTATCAAAAGACGATTATTCAAAAAGAAAATTAAAGAGGTCAGCGAACTTGAGGCAGACAGTTACTTAGAAGCGCCCATAAATACCGAAACAGAAGTCGTAAGTGCTTATTATAATATTAAGGATACCCTTCCTTTCATCATGTTCATCAAATAATACGTTTGATGTCTTGCAACTTTTCTTCAAGCTTTAGGTGCCTGCTTTTAAACTATTTCCTGACTGGAATTCTTTGTATGATACATACATACATAAACTCACGCCCTCTTCCCATGGGGGTAGGCAGAAACTACAGAACCATCTTTTTGTACGATGTGTGTAAATAATACATAATAAAAGAGGAAGAGATTGATATATTATCATTTCCTTTTGTTGATGTTTATACTCATAACACTTATTATTTACATTTTTTAATTATATATTTATTATTATCCTTCTACTGTGTTTTACATTTATTATGTTAAGATGTTTAAATTATCTGGACAGAACACATTTACTGTTTTTCTTAATATCTTTGTTTACAGTCTCATCTTAAAGACTCTTTAATTGCTTGCACCTATATTAAGACTTATATTTATTCCAGCCAAAAGATGGTGCAACAACCGAAGCGGTAAGAGAACCAAGAAAAGAAACAGCACTATCTAAAAATACAGACCAGTCACCATTAGGTGTATACTTACATTTGGAAATAAATCTGGTGTTTCTTGGCCTACTAGCATTAGCACTATGTACTAGACTCCCTAACCTTGATGACCCTCACTATATTGTGTAAGTAACATTATAGCTCTTTATTATGATTCTATCTATGATGTTTCTGTGTAGACAGTTGACAGTTTTCTACCGAGAAATGTAGACAAGCAATTTCTTTTCTACAGTGGTGTAGAAATAGAAAGCGTCATGCTCAGCCTGCAGGTGGACCATTGTGCATGGACTCTTTATTATGATAAGAGATCTTATATTTATTTGTATAATATTAATAGATTTGATAAAAACAAGTTTGATTTGACATGCCTATATCTTAATTAGAACCAAGGTAACCCACATAGCCCAAAGAATATTACCAAACTACTTAAGTGGCAGTGGGCAGGACACATTGCTCGCAGAACAGATGGCCTATAGGGTTGAAAGGTTCTGGAGTGGCAACCGTGTACCAGAAGACGTAGCATTGGAAGACTTTCCACAAGGTGAACTCGTGAAGCACAGAACTGGTTAAAGTGGCAGTGCTTGGGGGTGGCCCATGTCCATGATGATGATATCTTTAATTTATATGTATACCAATTTGATTTTTTATGTATGTGCTTTCAACAATCATAGTGAGAGTGGTATATTAATATAATATTTAATAACAAATATTTTTTTTACAATTTAGCAAATTCATTTCTTTTGCAGATTTGATGAATTACATTATGGCCGTTACGTGTCTTTGTATACAAAGGGAGTTTTCTTTTTTGATGCTCATCCACCTCTTGGGAAACAATTATTGTACTTAGCTGGCCGCGCTGCTGGCTATGATGGAAACTTTACTTTCGACAGAATAGGGACACCTTATACAGAGAATGTGCCAGTGAAGGCTCTGCGGTTAATTCCCGCACTAGCAGGCAGTATGTTGGTAGCAGTTACATATCAATTAATGTTGGAGATATCTTTTTATCACTGGACTGCTATTCTGGCTGGACTTCTCATACTTTTTGGTGAGTAATAAATGCCATTCTGTCATGTAAATTTCTAATAATTTATAGATTTACCAGAGTCAAAATATTAAGCATAAAATCTAACTTGGTGTTCTGCAAAGTGAGCATATAGTTCAAATGATCATACTTTCAACTGCTTTGTAGTTAAAAAGCTATTGTCTGGCTATGATACACATTTTATAGTTAAGAATGCGAGTCATGAGTGTCATGACCTTACTCATACAGTTTTGGAGGCTTAAAAAGTTAAAGTAAAGGTGCAAATTTCATTACCCTGCTTGACAAGTGGCAAGTTCATAACTTATATTTAATAAATGTTTTCAGAAAATTGTTTTTTAGCGCAGTCAAGGTTTATGTTACTAGAAAGTATACAGATACTGTTTGGACTGTGTGGAGTTTTGTGTGCAATTAAAAGTACTCGCCGCACGGGCCTTGCGAGCGTTGTTTGGCTTTGCATAGCTGCACTCTCACTTGGTTGCTGCTTCTCGTGAGTATAATTTTGTAAAACTGTCTATACTAATATTATACTTATAGAGAAAAGATTTGATATTTTGTTTGTTTGTTTATAATGGATAAACTCAAAAACTACTAAACTGATTTTAAAAAAATATTTCACCTATAGAAAGCTACGATATCAGCGACTAACATGAGCTGTATTTTATTTAAAAAAAGTTATAGATCCCTACGAAAATTACAATAATGTAAAGGTATTCAAATCTTGCGCGCGCTGCGAAAACTATTGATGATACCTACATAAAATAATGTAGTAAAATATATATATATAAAATATAATATGTAAAATATAGTACTCATCATTACTCTCAACAAAGTCTGCGATGCTATATGTCTAACTATTATAGTTAAGACACATTGGCGCCGATTCCCTTGTTCACAAACTAATCTAATTTTAAGTTCAGTGCATCTTTTTCTTTCTATTACATTAAGAAAAGGACAGAAGATAAATTTTTAGTCCTGTCAAATTAATCAGCGCTTGACGTAAATTGACGTAATTTTAGTAGGCAAGTTTTTAATCACGTCTAAACTTGTATGGAGTAGTGACAGGCGCTGATTAATTTTACAGGACTAAACTAAAATTTATCTTCTGTCCTTTTCTTAATGAAATAGAAAGAAAAAGATGCACTGAACTTAAATTTAGTTTAGTTTGTGAACAAGGGAATCGGCACCAATAACCGATTTTTGTTCAAATTAGTCAATCAAAACACGGGTAGAATCGAAAGACGATGACATTCGTATCATGATTTAATCCATACCCAACGAAATAGTTTTATAACCAAGGTGGAACACATACACACGTAAATTCCTCTTTAAATTATTCAATCGGACCTTTCGTTTAGAAGTTACGACGCGTATAAAAATGCTAAAAGTAAAAAAAATGCCGCGGTGTGAGCGAACAGCTCTACGGTTACGCTTAGTCTATTATACTCCATTTATTAAAGCATTAGAAAAAAGAGGCTCTTAGAAGCAGGAGAGCAAAACATTTTACTTCAAAGTTAAGTTAAAACAATTTTAATTAAAATTGTGTAACATAACTTTCTTATATAGATCTAAGATAGAACTGAATACTTAGACAAGGGAAATAAAAGTATATTGTTTTTACAATTAGGTTTATTTTATTGATAATAACATCTTCATGACACATTACACACTTACAACAAAACAAATTAATGAAGCAACCAATCACATGAAGATTTAAATTTAATTAAGATTTAAAAAAGACTTATGTTAGTTGTGAAACTTCTCCGTCTTCTTCATCTAATTTAATCATTATCATCAGATGATGAAGATGAAGAAGTTACACCGACATTTATAATAAATCTTTCGACCACATTATCCATTATGCCATCAAGTTGGCAAAACCTTTCCTCTTCTTTAATTGCATGAGCAACGCAAGATTGCCATCGTTCTGGGGTAATAGTATCCAGAGCTTGTGAGAGTAATCGTTTCACTTCGTCTAATTTGAATGTTTTATTATGTTGGGCCACATACCCCTTCATTTGAGCCCATATTAATTCTATAGGGTTAAGCTCGCAGTGGTAGGGTGGGAGGCGCTATACTGAAATACCCTTCTCTCACAATTACAGAGCCACTCGCAACTTTGGTCAAAATTAACTTGAACCACTTTCCAAAGTTGAAGGCGTCCATTTCGGAGTGGTACTCTCCATCTCCTTTCTTTGCATCAAATATTAATGCAGCATCCATTAAAAACCCTTCAGTTGATCCTGTGAAATACAATTTATACAAGTCAATTATTCGGTTCCCCCTATATAATTTCACTGCTGGAAATAGGTCTTATATATACTTTAATAAAGTAGCAACAATATTTCTAATGTTAATAGTTCGCTTTGGATGTGTTAATTCGTAATACAAAAATATTACATAATGAATAGTTAGTGACAACGGGGTGCTCATTTGTAAATGGTGAGGACAGTCAACATATTTTAAAACCAAATGCAATATGACCAATGATAAGCCGCCTTCCTTTTCCTGTTGGGTTCTTTAAACCAGTGGATAGAACTTCCCGACGTGCTTCTTTTGAAGACTTAATAGTGGTGTCTTGTCATATTGAGCTTTTCGTGTGACCTGTATGTGTGTTAAAAGATTTAAGACGAGAAGAGAAGAGAGAGTTTTAATACAATATTCACAAAACACATCTATGAAATTATGTTGTACTTTCCTCTTATTTAACTGTACAATAAATCTTAATACTTAAATCAAAATGTTATGGAATGCTGGATTTCATACACTACTCGGTGCATAAAAATTGTTAAGAAATATTAGAAGCACTTTACCTTCATTTAACCAAGTCTCGTCTAAATAGTATATTTTCTTCCTTCATTCCTTAGACTTTTTATTTCATTAAGATATTTTAGTCTCCATAGGACGATCTCCTGCTTGTCTATGAGTGCACTTTTTCTGCTCCGTTTGATATAGGTGAACTTTAATGTTTCTTTAATTATTTTATACAGAGTGCTCCTCGTAAAATCTGGCATAGACTCGTCACTGTTTACTGCTTCCAGTATCTTATTCAAGGTGGGCAACTCATTATTAAAGAAGAAGGAATGAATTTTCCTGCGTATTCCACTTAATGTCATGTCATCAAAATCATGACGTTTCATGTGCTGCCGTTGACGGGGGGAGATTGCAAGCGACCTTTTGTGTTGTACTCTTTGAGTATATTGTATACAGTAGCCCGAGATACGCCTATAAATAAGAAAACACATGTTATAATACAATGCATGTTACTTTCAAATATTTTTATAGTAATAATTTGATGAATCATCCTTACCTGCAACTTCTGCTGTTTTCTTTACCATCTAAGTCTTATAACGAGGAGTACCTGCAGGCCAGGATTCCTTACATTGCTTAAATATATTTATTACTGTTTGCTTTTCTACAGCTCGAAGTGCAATTTGCTTCATTCTCTTTTTCTTGGGAGACATTATTATCTCGTCTTGGTCAACTTTCGTGCCACGTTTTTTTCGCCGTTGGCTTTGGTCAGACTCAGAACGTATGTTATGTTGTCGGGCCCGCACCGGGATCACCCATAGCTCAACAAAACGTACCTAACGTTTTATACAAACGACCCAATAACAACACTAATAACGATAACAAAATAATGGTGCCGATTCCCTTGTTCACAAACTAAACTAAATTTAAGTTCAGTGCATCTTTTTCTTTCTATTTCATTAAGAAAAGGACAGCAGATAAATTTTAGTTTAGTCCTGTCAAATTAATCAGCGCCTGTCACTACTCCATACAAGTTTAGACGTGATTAAAAACTTGCCTACTAAAATTACGTCAATTTACGTCAAGCGCTGATTAATTTGACAGGACTAAACTAAAATGTATCTTCTGTCCTATTCTTAATGTAATAGAAAGATAAAGATGCACTGAACTTAAATTTAGTTTAGTTTGTGAACAAGGGAATCGGCACCATTAACTAAGAAAAACAGTAAAAAATAACAACTATAAACGAAAATTCGGCAATAACAAAAAACAAGGCGTATTGATTTCACGTGTGAATTCACGTATTCAAGGCGTATTGAATTCACGTGTACGTGAATGCTAACGCATTCAAAAAGTATTCACACGTGAATGACACTAATGACAATCACAGTTTACGTCAATTTCACAAACGACATAAATCGGTAAAATTAGAAAAACCCGGCTGTCACAGCATAGGTAGGAATTAGGTAACATTTTAGATTTGGTAGAACTATAGTGAAACTAAAAACGTTCCGGTATTATTCAACCCTGCTTCTTTTAGGTTTTTATCATTGACACTATAATTTTAAATTGGAATTAAATAATATAAATGAAAGCCACCTAATTTCCTAACAGAAATAGTTAAAATGATTACAATTAAGTGTGGAAGCTGGTATATAAATAGCTTTTAATAAATTTGGCGTCTATCGTAACATTAACAAGTTTATTGTACTTTTGTTACAAAGTGTGCATGCAAAATAACCTTTCCTAACTTCTGTCTAATGTTATTGTAAATGGAGTTATAGTTACCTACACATTTTACGCATATTTTTGTGGATTTACTAGGTACTTTTAATCCCGGTAGTACGTGGCCAAGGAATATTTTCCAAAATCCACGCGGGCCGCGTAAAGGCCGCGGGCAATAGCTAATTAACTTATGAAGCCCGGCGCGTACCCCATGTGATGCTAAACAATGAAAAATCAATTGTCTCATTCATTAGCTGTCCTTGCTTGACCGATTATGAAGCAGAGCTAATTAAGCATCGTGTAGATGTAGAAAACTTCGCGTTTACACCACGTAACGTTAATCAAACGTTTACGCTGGATGTGAAGGAACATAATAACTGAAGTCTCCCTTTTATTCGATATCCTTGCTACAGTAATTAAATGGTAAAACACACAGCAGTCAGCCTTTTAGCAAGAATTTTAACTTTAAAGAGCTGCCTGTTCAAGAATTGTGGATATAAGAAAAAAGGTTTGCAATCAAGAATGTTTTTTTAACAATTTTGAACTATAAAAATTCACATTGTGAGAGCTGGTGCCTGAAGTAGGTTTTTAGAAAAAACCTGTATTACAGGTCACCAGGCCTCACTTAGTGGCATTGAATGATCGATAATAATCGGTAAAAACAATAGAAAATCTTTTGAAAATAAAACTAAAACCTTTTAATCGGTCAAGGACAGCTGCTAATAAGACACAATTGATTTTCTATTGTTTGACACCAAATCGGTGACGCGCCGGGCTTCAGTCGACTTAAACAACATAGGGTGCATTTCACCAGTGGGGCGACTTGGAACCTGAGCCTTTGCGCATATCGCAGTCGTGTATTGGCCATATTATGTGACGTGACAGTAAATTGAACTCCAATGCGTGAGATTTAAAACTTACTAAAGTTTTTATACGTTTTTCTGATTTTCAGGATTCGTTAACTGGTCTTCTGTATTACGGTGGTTTCTCGGACATGATCTTTTTCTAGAATAAAGAAAAATGGTAAAATAAAACTTTGTGGAAACGATATTAGAGTTTAATTTACTATCACATTATAATTATACCTACGGCCGACTAATGGATTTGCAGACCTAATAATCGGCCGTTTTTTTTTAAAGTGATAACTTCTTTAGGCGCTTTGAGCGATTTTGGTAGGGGAAAAACTGATGGGTTCACGTCACCGACATGCTGTAGTAGCAGTAAGTGAACTAAGTGAAGTTAAATTGACCACGTGATAAGTTTAGTTTATAATACAGCAAAAAATTGCAGCATGGTCTGTAATAAGCACTACATGGAAGACACCGAGCCTACATGAGCCAGCCACACGTCGATAAAATTAAGTCGAACGAATGACTCAAATGAGGCGAATTGTTTCCCGAAACTGAAGGTTTCATGCTTGCGATCCAGGATCAAATAATAGCAACTCGTAACTACAGAAAGTACATAATAAAAGACCCCAATCAGCTGACTGACACATGCAGGCATTGCAACAGTGCCTCTGAGACCATTCACCACATAACAGGGGCCTGTAAAACACTCGTACAGACAGATTACAAATATCGACATGACCAAGTTGCCGTAATCATACACCAACACTTAGCACACAAATATAAATTTGTAGGTGAGATGATTCCATATTATAAATACAAACCTGAAACCATTTTAGAAAACAAGAATCAGAAAATCTATTGGGACCGAACAATAATAACAGACAAAACTATACATTACAATAGACCTGATATCACCGCTCATGACAAAATAAATAAAACAGTTTACTTGATAGATATAGCTATACCTAACTCACACAACATTCAAACCACAATATCCGAAAAGCTTAGTAAGTACCAAGACCTCGCCATAGAAATAAAAACCCAATGGAAAGCACAGACCGTACATATCGTCCCTGTAGTACTTTCATCTACCGGTGTAGTGCCGAAGGCCCTCGCACAAAGTCTTAACACTCTACACATGCCTTCTCACACACTTTACATGCTCCAAAAAGCCACCATTCTCAATACCTGTCGCATCACCCGAAAGTTCCTAACTTCTTCTACATTATCATCCACCTTTTCAATTTAAATTTTCCCTTACACACTTGGTTCCGACCCGTGTGTAAGGTTGTAAACTCTCAAAAGAGAAGAAAAATAAAGAACTCAGAATAATAATAATAAATCCATTTATTTCAGGTAAATTACACTCATAGAAAGTAAACACAAAACACATCATAAATACAAAAGATGACAGATAACATTACAAATTACAATATATTTACATAAAATCATTGCATCGAAATCAATTAAAATTTAAATAAAATTCAACTGATATTGAAAAAATTTTCATGGTTTCCTGGTTTTACTACGGAACGCTAAAATTAGTAAGAAAACCGTATCTCCTCGTGGTTTCAGTGGCAGAGCTGCCATTGAAACCACGAGGAGGACCGGTTACCTTTATATAGATCCTTCTAAGTGACTGCTATTTAAGTCAATAGTTTTTGGAGATATGTGCGGTTACAACCGCAGAATTATCTTGGTTTTTCGAAAAATACTGAAATACATTGGTGCCGATTCCCTTGTTCACAAACTAAACTAAATTTAAGTTCAGTGCATCTTTTTCTTTCTATTTCATTAAGAAAAGGACAGAAGATAAATTTTAGTTTAGTCCTGTCAAATTAATCAGCGCTTGACGTAAATCGACGTCATTTTAGTAGGCAAGTTTTTAATCACGTCTAAACTTGTATGGAGTAGTGAAAGGCGCTGATTAATTTGACAGGACTAAACTAAAATTTTTCGTCTGTCCTTTTCTTAATGAAATAGAAAGAAAAAGATGCACTGAACTTAAATTTAGTTTAGTTTGTGAACAAGGGAATCGGCACCAATATTGTCCTAAAAATACTAAATAGCCAAGTAACCGTGACCAACTTTGATCTAGCGCTCGCCGGCCGCTACCGCGGCATGCGGCACGCTGATAAACTATACGATATTAGGGAATCGAGTGGTGGTAATTGCAGTGGCGTGCAGTGGTTCTCCACAGAGGGTAGGCCACGCATACTGACACCAAAAGAAAAAACTAATTCGCGCAACATCTCAGCGCGGCTCTACATATGATGACCCTCAAAGTAGTCACTATTGATTTATAATATTTGAAAAACAAAAACATTGAAAATAATCCTGTAAAAACAAAAGTTAAATGCAAGAACTCACCAAATTATTCAAGGTTTAAAACACGATTTTCTAACGATGCAAACAGAAGAAAGATTCGGCCACCTCAAATATGATAACCAAGTGGGTGGGTGATAATTACAAAACACGTCACTTGCAAGATATCCGAAGTCATGAATTTCCATATTTTTGGATTAATTCTCGTAATTCGGGCACACATCTACCTTTAGACACAACTTGAATCTTATCATTAAACGACAATTGCGACTAACCTTTTTTTTTTGTTCCGGGATGGAAAATCCTCATGGATGTCCTCCGCCCTGGGGTAGGCGGAGGGGTCTGTCAGACTCTTACTGACTAAAAACCACCCCGGTGTTCCCCTCCCACACTTGCACCGGGGATCATGGGATCTAATGCGACTTCCACGATCTCCGGCTGGTGCCGGCCCGCCTCTGCGGGCCACCTCAACTCTGGCGGGGGGGGGGGGGGGGGGGGGTGAGGTGTTTAAACCCCCCGCGACGTCTGAAAGGGGCGCGCGTGGAACACTACGCGCCGCCACCTCGGGTCCAGTGTGATGGGGGGCGGCGGACGTCCCCAAGTCCGTCGTCCCTGGACCCATTTAGGGGGGCCGAAAGAGGGCGTTGTCTGCCTTCTGCCGACGCCCGGTGCGCCTGCTGCGGGCCGGGTGATTAGAAGAGATCTCCCGCTCCCGTTCCGCAGCCTCCTTCTGCGACACGACTGTTTCGCAGAAGGATACCACCGCGTCCCAGGACTCCTCGCTGCCGACCATCGACTCGACCACGGCCGGCAGCGACAGGTCACTGCCCACTCCTGAGATGAGGGCACGGCGTGGCTCCTCCCAAGCGGCACACACTGCCAGCGCATGCCACGCCGTGTCCTCCCGACAGTCGACGCAGTGGTGACACCGGGCGTCCGGCTCCCTGTTTATGCGACACAGGTACTTCCCGAAGCAACCATGCCCCGAGAGCACCTGCGTCACCCGAAACGACAGGGATCCGTGCCTCCTCCCGAGCCAGGGCTCGAGCACTGGCCGGACCGCCCCGATGGTGGCGAGGGCGGCGGTAGGGCGTGAAAGCCTGTCCCGCCATTCCGCCACCAGGGCTGCGCGGAGCTGTGACCGCCGCAACTCCATATGTCGCTGCATAAGCCACTCGCCCCGCGCCCTCGCTTCCTCGCGCCGGTACAGCGACGCGAGTACTTTCGCCTCGAAGTCCCAGGGCGGGGATCCGGCCAGTACGCAAGCCGCCTCGAAGGAGATCGTGCGATATCCCCTGATGACTCTGACGGCCATCGCTCTCTGCGGCTTTCGCAGGACAGCGATGCTGCCGGCCGTCAGGTCAGCCGCCCAGATCGGGGCCCCATACAGGGCCATCGATCGCACGATCCCCACGTAGAGCCACCTACAGGCGGCGCTCGGGCCCCCCAGATTGGGAAGAAGCGTTGACAACGCCCCAGCCGCGCCCAACAACTTGGGCGCCAGCCGCCGGAAGTGGGGGCCAAAATCCCACCGGCTGTCGAGCACCAATCCTAGGTACTTCATGGTGGACTCGACAGCGATTTGAGCCCCCCCGACCACGATGTGTGATCCCGGCGGTGGCGCCCGCCGGGGGCCATGAAATATCATGGCCTCCGACTTGTTGACGGCAACCTCCAGGCCCAGGGGCCGTATGCGGCTTACCACCTGTGAGACCGCAGCCGTCGCCAGCAACGCTGCCTCCCTGTATGAGCTCCCCCGGGCCGTGACCAGTGTGTCGTCCGCATTACACGTCAGGTCCACGCCCGGCTGGAGCTCGCCCCGCAGCACCCAGTCGTACCCGATGTTCCACAGGAGCGGGCCCACGACCGAGCCCTGTGGAACACCGCATGACATGCGGCGCTGGCTTCCGCCATCACGTCCCGTTCCCGTGTAGGTGACACACCTCTCCGCTAAATAAGCCCCAATTATGCGGCGGAGGTAGGAAGGCACCCGATGATAACGCAGTGCCTCCCTAATACAGCTCCAGGGCAGGGTGTTGAAGGCGTTGGAGATGTCTAAGGACACCGCCAATATCACCCCGCCCCGGGACACAGCTTCCTCCGCCAGGACTCTCACCCGCGATATAGCGTGGATGGTGGAGCGCCCGTGCCGAAAGCCGAACTGGCTCTCGGCCAGGTCAGGCCCCTCTCCGCACAAGTGGCTGACGAGGCGGGCAGCGATTATACGCTCAAACATCTTACCCACCTCGTCCAGCAGCACTATGGGCCTGTAATTGCGACTAACCTAACCTAACCAACACATTATCGGCGCAATCTTCATAACAGAACACCATTCTTAGGTAAATAAACAAATAATAACCAACAAATAATATTTACACTACTTTACGTTTTAAAACGAATTACTTATAACTTAATAAGATTTAGAAAAGCAAAACATTCAAGTTCGGATATAATTTGCGTGTCACATGAAACAAGATGGCTTGTCGATAAAAAAAACACTACCAATTAAAATTGTATCACTGTCATACCGTGTTCTTCCACAAAAGGGACTACCATATTTTGCCGGATAATACACTGGACTGTGGTGCCGAAACTTATTTTCCTAACTCCCCAAAAACCAAGCGAATTTTAAAATGAAAATGAAGTGTCCCCAGATCCACATAAATGCATTCATTGTTTGGTAGAATCATACACGTATGTACCTACCCGATAATTATTCATTATTTGTATCGTTACAGAGTCAAATACTCAGGCGTATATTCGTACTTGCTAGCAGTTTTCCTAGTTGGAAGACAGATTTGGCAATGGATTGGTCGTACGGAATCCGGACTTCGCCTTGCTTTGTCAGCATTATGGAGAATGCTTATACTCACCGTTATTCCATTTGCTGTGTATGTGGGTGTATTTTATGCTCATTTGATGATGTTGCCAAAAGCTGGCCCACACGATAGCGTCATGACAAGCGCTTTCCAAGCGTCGCTACAAGGTGGACTCGCAAGTATAACTCGAGGACAACCCTTACATGTGGCACACGGCTCTCAAATAACTCTTCGGTAATCATTTATTCAATTCTGTATTTTATTCGTATTTGAATAATGAAAACAATTAATGCGCTGGATTACTGAATACTTTTTTACTTATTTTAGGCACACTCATGGTCGCACATGCTGGCTCCACTCGCACGCACACGTGTACCCGGTGCGGTACACGGACGGGCGCGGCTCGTCTCACCAGCAGCAGGTCACGTGCTACAGCTTCAAGGACGTCAACAACTGGTGGATAGTGAAGCGCCCGGATCAGGCATCGCTGACCGTGTCGCGGCCGCCGGACGCTATACGACACGGAGATATTGTACAGTTGCTTCACGGTATTACTAGTCGCGCTTTGAACTCGCATGATGTGGCTGCGCCTGTATCACCACAGTCTCAGGTATGGCAAAAGGAGAATCAGGATGCCCTTTTGTGTTCTAAAGTATGTATAATGTTTAATAATATTAATTACTATACCTAATATGAATGTTCTTAATCTTTTTTCAGGAAGTTTCTTGCTACATCGACTATAACGTATCGATGTCGGCACAGAATCTCTGGCGAGTTGATATCGTGAACCGCGACAGCGAAGACGCCACATGGGACAGCATCCGGTCTATGGTTCGATTGGTGCATGTAGACTCTGGCTCTGCGCTACGTTTCAGTGGCCGCCAACTACCTTCGTGGGGCTTCCATCAACATGAAGTGGTTGCTGATAAAGTGCTGACACATCAGGATACAGTATGGAATGTTGAAGAACATCGATATACGAAAGGTAACTTGTGACCAAGATTGTCATTGTTATCGGTCAGTAGTCTAGTTGGACATAGCGTCTAGAATCGCTCACCATGTAATCAAGACCATACATCATCCGAATTAACATTGTTTCCTTAAGAACTGCTAACTCAATTTTATTATTTTAGCTGAAGACAGAAAAGAAAGAGAACGCGAACTTGTATCTGCCGAAATGATACCGACTGCTGTGACTCAGTTAACGTTTTGGGAGAAGTTTGCGGAGTTGCAATACAAAATGATAGCACACGCGCCTGACGCGCCTCATGGTCATATGTTCGCGAGTGAGCCTTCTGAGTGGCCGCTGCTCGTCCGGTCCATAGCATATTGGCTATCACCCAATTCAAACGTAAGTACTTTAGGAAAGCTGTCCTTACAAATTGCTTTTTTTTTGGCTATATAAGTTAACCAAAACTTTGTTTTCAGGCTCAAGTACATTTAATCGGAAATCTAATAACTTGGTACACCGGGTCAATTTGCGTTCTTCTATACACTGTTTTCCTCGCAATGTATGCCATTAGACAGCGTCGAGCCTGCACCGACTTACCACCGCTGGCATTGCAAAAGTTTTATGACGCCGGCTATATTCTCTTCTTGGGCTACTGGATCCACTACTTGCCTTATTTCTTTATGGACCGTACACTGTTTCTTCATCACTACCTGCCCGCGTATACGTTTAAAATCTTACTCTTATCATTCGTCATGGATCACATATACTACATTCTTCAATCAAAAGAGAAAACTCGCCCACTGACAAACATATTTATTTTATGCATTGCAGTATGGTTAGGATATGTCGTAATTACTTTCAAAAAATTTAGTGTTCTCAACTATGGGAACATTGACCTGACTGAGCATGACCTTTTGAATCTCAGATGGAAAGATACTTGGGATTTTATAATCCATAAAAAAGGATGATGGATGTTATCAACCTGAATTTCTACTTCAGCTGCCATTTCAAAGATCTTGTCACTTTATCTTGTGTAATATCAATATACCGAATAAGAAAAGATAATCAAAATAAATGTAAGTATTAACTAGGGACTGCATTAATTACCCTTTTATAAAGAGCTTAAAATAGGGTAACACAATCATGTTAGTTACCTACCTTATAAGTGTGTTAACATCAAACCTGTGGTTACTATGAACAAGTGATAGGCTTGACCCCATCACTAATTCACTATGCTTCTATTGAGGTCACTCAAAAAGCAGACTTCTGGACCTTGTTTCCTTACAATTATGAGCATAATGCTAATGCAATATAAAACAGAAAGCAGTACAATTCCGCGCGTTTTAATTAAAGTTGGTATCTTTTTGGTAATTGCAGTACCTTAGTACCTATTTGTTTCAACTCCATATGAATATGTAAGGAAAAGTATTTTCTTTCTTTCATGCAGTTCATTTGTGCATAACAATTAACAGTGAGAAGTTTCCTTTGAAATGTCGCGTGATACACCATTGGTGCATAAGAACTTAGGTAAATTTGGTCTGGCGGTCATGAAGAGTGCCAAAAGAATGAGTTAACACAAAATAAGGATTTCTCTATTTAAGAACTCCCGTATGGGTCCAGAAGGTATATAAGGTCAGATTAAATTAGCTAGCAAAACTCCGCTGACATTGTGGGTATCTTAACATGATAAAACAATAATAAATCATTTAAACATTTTTTTTTTGTAAACTTCACGGACGTGATGGGAATCGATATCTTTATATGGTAAAACAAGAGAAAACAGATTTTCTCAGCTAATACTTCAAATAACAATACTGCCAGTGGTCGTTGACATCCAAAATAATCCATCAAATAGTTTATTTTTCGCTAAACCATCACTTACATACAATAGGCATAACGGACAGCCCTCTCTGCAGGGCTTGCATGGAGGCAGAGGAAACCGTTGCGCATGTGCTCTTCGAATGCACAGGCGTCACCCACATTAGAACAGAAACCCTCGGGGCACCCAGATTCTACACAGAGATTCTAAACAGACCAGGAGCCGTGATCAACTTCTGGAGGGAGGTGGGCTGGTTGGAATAACCACCAAACGGCCGCCATGGCCCACGCACAATGGTCCACCTGATGGACTAAGTGCGGAAACCAAACCCTCTAACATAGAAGATCATTTATTTTATCGTGTTTAGATATCAATACCCATCACATCTGCAGTTTCGCTAGCTAATTTAATTTGACCCTGTATAAATTGTAATTTAAGGTACAGTAATTAATTATATAGACTGAAAGGAGTATAATACTCAGACAAAAAAAAACAGTGGTACTATTGAATGATCTAGATTAGATGTTATTTGGTTAGGCCACCTGTTGCAAGTCCGTCCATAAATATGTTTATTTTTGTATTGAGAATTTATTAAATTATTTTTTTATGTTATTATGGTCGTTTTTATTTTTTAAATAAGTATAAATTTGTTAAGAAAAAATTACATTTATTTTATAAGCATTATAATGCAAAATTTTATTAAGTTAACGACGACTGTGGGTAGGTTCCACTTCCATTGGCTGGGGGCTGCTGATGTTTACAGATGTAACCTCCAGGGGAATGACGCGCTGCTTCAGCACAGCTGTAGTGCCCAGGGCATATCTGTAAGACCCTTGCTTCTTGCCCTGATAAAAAAAACATTTTAAAAATTATTATCAATCAATAATGTTTTAATTAGCAGTGATTAACACTTTCACCGCTAAGTACATAGAATACATACAAATTGGCATGCCATATAATGTTTATTGCAAATCTATAACAATTCAATCAACAGAAGTCATCTGAACAGAAGTCATCTTTAGCTACATATAGCGACGACTCGGATGCGAGTTGTGGGCACACGAACGAATTATTTTTCGACCCATATGCTGGGTGCTTGGCATAGAAAGTGTTAACTGCTTATTTCTGCAAATAGTTACCTTAACATTAGCCTCTTCATAAGTTCTGAGGTACTGAGCAGGTCCTGTGTTGCGAATAACGCAAAGGTCGACATTGGAACCTGATCCCAAGTCATTGAAGATACCAGCAGCAATAGCATCACGAACAAGCTTTTTTCCCTCTTCCTCACTCATGTTTGGCTTCCAACCAGATTCAAACACTGCCATGGCAGCTAAGGAGCCAGAACCTAGTTTAAAAAAAAATATAATTAGAATACATGTCATAGTCATAAAACATTACCCTGCTGGGGCAGTTGGTTAAAAATATGTTGAACTATAACATTATGTCAAAAATCTTACCCATAGTTGCATAGGGTAATTTGTCTACAGACCCGTGAGGGTAAATGCAATAGATATGAGGACCAGTTCTATCAACACCACCGAGAACCAGAGCAGCACCTATGTACCCCTGGTAGCGGAACAGCATACGCTTCAATAGCGTGGCGGCAGTCTCAACGGGTACCGTGCGCCCTGTGTGCAGTCTCTGTAACTCCAACTGCGATGCAACTGTTTGCGTAGTCATTTCAGTATCAGCGGCGGTGCCGGCACCGCAACAGTACATGTTGCCAGCTAGGTAATGTATTTTTTGACAGTTTTTATCAGACACGACAGTATTTTCAGTGGCTCTGGTATCAGCGCCCAGAATGACCCCATCAGCATATATTATGCCCACGATGGTGGTACCGGTTTTAGTGGCTTTAGGGGCCGGGAATCCTTTCTGGGCTAAGAAAGCATTGCTGTAAAAAAAGAAGAAAGTTATTGGAATTCTACAGCAAGGAATGAATAATCGGTTAGTAGTCTTTGCTTACCGTTGGCAGTTCTCAAATGAGAATCCTGGAGTTGGGACTTCTGGTACAAGAATAGAAGCCATGTTTATTTATTTGCTATTTGTTTAATTCAAAGGTTCAGTTTTATTTGTGTTGATTTGATTTTGTGAGAAAGCCGAATTGTATTTCTGCAAGCAATGCTGCGAAACGTCACTGTCAAGCGATCAAGTTCAGAATCACAATGACTTTTCAAAAACGCGACTGTACCACAGATGAAAAGGTAGTATAAAATTATAAAGGGGTTTTCAAATGTAAAATCGACTAAAAAAAATGATATTTTGATGATATTTTACATGTTTGGTGTGTACCATGGTATTAGTATGTACGTGCACTATAGTCGGACTTAGCTGCAGTAAAAAGACATTTCTTACTGTTATTTCGCAAAAAATGTTTTAAAGTTATGTTTAAAGCTAAGAAAGAGCCAAAGATTGCGTAGGGCAAAATGATTGCGATACCTTTGCCTATTTGTATTTCCATATTAGAACGTCATTGGAGAGTAAAGTAATAGATGCTGGGAGACGTAAAGTCGAATTTGCTAGCTGTCACTTTGTGTAATAAAATGGTCATATTTATTGTATTCTAGACTTTTACACACTATTTATATACATTTATTTTACACCTATATAAATCGATTAAACTTAACGATCACCATTACAATAAATATCTCAATTTTAATTTGCACATGTCAGATTACTCCAGTGAATTATTATTTCGAATTATTGGGAGAGAATACTTTTTGACGGGAAAATAGCATCACGTATTTTCAATGTAATTTGGTAATGTTCATTTTATTAATCCAGCTTCTGCCCGCGATTTCATCCGCATGTTTCGGCCCCGACCCTCTGTGTCGCATCCCATCGCCCACCCGCACTATTACCAACTTCGTTTCTTCGGTCCTTTTTGTTTTTTTTGCTCGGCTCCCAAGGGTCGTACGTAGCGTGATGTTACTCCCCGTACCTAACTAGTAGTACAATTTCCATTATTATTTCGATCGCACAATAATAATTAATTGTTTATTATTTCGTTAGAGAAAAATTACTGATAAAATATGAATCTATTTTTACGGTAGGTATTGTGTTTTTAAAAGTATGTCGATATGAGAGTAGATTAAATTAATTTTACAATCTAGTAACATTAAGAATACGAGTCTTCAGATGATTGGAGGATATTTTGTTAAATCTTTAGGCTATTATAAACTTTATGCGATGGCGTTACACGCTAGGTTATTGATTTATCAATGAACTTACGACTCTTTCGTTATAAAAAGTCTCGGACCAATCGCAAGTGGACGAATTTGTCTTCGTATGCCATTTGTCAAAACTACAGTTTAATAGATATTTGTACTAGTACAGTTGTCAAAAAACGAAATGTGTTGAGGAATACCATTCCAGATTTTTACTTGAATTTTAAGCTATTTTAGCTTCTAAATTAGTTCCTAGGTGTAAACTTAACAAAATGCTTAGTAACACTGCCTTTTTATGTTTAATTTATCTTACGTCTGCGTTAGTGCTGACTTTGGCCGGTCGGGATTTCTATCAAATTCTTGGTGTAACTCGTTCTGCAACCACAAATGAAATCAAAAAAGCTTACAGAAAATTAGCAAAAGCTCTGCATCCAGATAAGAATCAAGATGATCCTGACGCGTCCCAAAAGTTCCAGGATCTTGGTGCAGCGTATGAAGCCCTTTCGGATCCTGAAAAGCGAGAGCTGTTTGATCGTTGCGGCGAGGACTGTCTTAAGAAAGACGGTATGATGAATAACAACGATCCGTTTGCGAGTTTCTTTGGTGATTTCGGTTTTCACTTTGGTGGCGAGCCACAACAGCACGAAACACCACGAGGGGCGGATATTGTTATGGATCTAACGGTCACCCTTGAAGAGCTCTATAATGGAAATTTCATTGAGGTTAGTAGCAGTAATCAAAGATAAGAATAGCATTAAAAGTGCAGGAAATATATTTTTGATGAATAATAAATATGTTTATTTGTAGATAACGAGAAACAAGCCTGTTATAAAACCAGCGTCAGGTACACGAAAGTGTAACTGCAGACAGGAGATGGTGACCAGGAACCTTGGCCCTGGCCGGTTCCAGATGATGCAACAGACTGTGTGCGATGAATGTCCTAATGTCAAGTTTGTCAATGAAGAGAGGCTGCTCGAAATTGAGGTAACTGATGATTATCTCTTGTATGTGTTTCAGTTTTTTTAACTTAAAGCCCTGCTGCTAGATATCTTGAGTTGTTTTTTATTGACAGAAGTAGTGAACTAAATTATTATATGATTTGATTGACTATACTATTGGCCTAGGTTTTATTGCTTTTTACCTACATGTATTTTAATGCCAAAGAAAGTTGCTTTAGATATTTAATTTCTATCATAAATAAGTCACCACCTTTCCCCATTTATTTATGTTAAGGCAGAAGTGCTAGGGCAATCCGGGAAACTCAAATTTTATTAAGTTCTTTTGCAAATTGCAGCTTCTGAAAGTCAATGTCAAATAATTTATTTCAATTACACACATAAAAGGCCAGTTTTGAATGCCAAAATTTACAAGCAAATAGAATTAATTGAAGTTGCCCTTTCCAAAAAGTAGTATTATGGAGAAGAATGGGCAAGAAACTCCATAGTTACTCTTTTAAAATATATTTACAATAGGTACAAAGTCGTAAAAATGAAGCAATGACAGATAGCTAATTATGTTATAGATACACGGTACTCACATATTTACAAATATTGTAACCGATTATCCTAAAGTTGTAACAATAATAATTAATGAATCGGCTTGGTATCAGGTTGTATGGTAATGAAAAGTTAGATGTGCCTTTAAAAAATATGCATTTACTGCAGTATAATCATTAAAATCATTAATACTATTATATGAAAACACGACTTTCAATAGTTATAGTGATGATTTTAATGATTCTTATTCTGTAAATACATATTTATTACGGGTGCTCCAACTTTTTATTACAATACAACCTGATGCTGACCTGCAAGTTGCAAAAAACAAGAAAATTTTATGTTACTTTTTTATGAATAGTCCACTTAGTGAAAATTGTTACTTATTCCAATATCCTTAATAAATAGAATTGTCTAATTCTTAATTTTTACAACAGAACTGACAGTGATAGCTAATCCAAACATGTTGGTAACAGCTTGTTACATTTGTGTCACCAGTACCTGTTCAATATTATTATTGTGAAGATAAAGTTAAAAAATAAGCAATACAACTTGAATAGTTCTATAAATAAAACTACCAATTTCTCATACTTGCTCCACATGACAATAAAATTATATGATTTTTCCAGGTAGAAGTAGGTGCACCAGATGGTCATAAGTCCAGATTACGAGGAGAGGGTGAACCACACATGGATGGAGATCCTGGAGACCTGATCATTGTGTTCACAACTGAGAGACACCCACAGTACACACGTAAAGGAGATGACCTCTACACCAACGTCACCATTGCTCTACAGGTAGGTTGTAGTCTCAGCTTTGTGTGTAAATAGTATTTTTTTTAACATCACACCTCCATTCCTCAGATTCATGATAGCTTTTATACTCTTGATCATCTAATTCATCACTGATGATGCTCTATTTCTCTCTAACAAAGTAACAATGTTCATATTAACCTTTTGACCGCCACAGTCATGTATAGATGACAGACCAAAATGTGCCTAGCACGCCACGGCCGCACGGTCACGACTACATTACAGATTTTAAGGAATAATTCGTAGCTTGGCGCCGAGGGCACGTTTTTGCTTTTTTTTACGTAGCGGTCAATAGGTTAACCAACCAATCGGTAGGCAAGGCCAAAATAGATAGTAGGGTGAACCCTTTATGGAAGAGTAGAGCTTTGTATATATATTTTTGAATTGTTGTTAAAAGCTACATGTCTTATCTCAAGTGATCATGAACCATCGTAGCTGAACTGTACCATACAATTATAGTCCACTGTATTAGTACTATACTCCATAAAATAGTTTTTATTATGTGTAGATTAAATTCTTATCTTGAATAGCCAATCATTACATGGTTCCACACTTTCATTGTATGGTAGTTATACAATATAACAACCATGAGCATGGTATGATTGAAATTCTTTTTGTCTTTATTCATTTATTATTAAAATGTTGGTTATTTTTTCAATAGCAAAACTTTCCATTATTACAGACTAGTTAATAAGCATAGGAAGCAACATTCCAGTTGATTTTCATTTATATTAACCTGTTAAGGCCTGCGCGACAGCGATTCGGAGTCAAACAATAGAAAATCAATTGAATCTCATTAGCTGTCCTTGACCAATTAATATTTATTTTTGCAGGATGCATTAACTGGTTTCACAATGGAATTGGTGCATTTAGATGGTCACAAAGTGTCTGTATCCCGTGATAAGGTGACTTGGGCTGGCGCCCGCGTCCGCAAGAAGGGTGAAGGCATGCCTAACTTTGAAAACAATAACCTTCATGGAAATCTCTACATCACTTTTGATATTGATTTCCCAAAACAGGACTTCACTGATGAAGATAAAGAAGGTATTTTGTTATCTATACAAATAAATAAAATTGAAGTGTCTGTTTGTATTGTTAAAATAATAGCTATTCACTAAAGGCATATGAAGGTATATACGTCACTTAGAAAAAAAAAAAAAAAAAACTATTTTGTCTGTCGTTTCTCCTGGCTAATATCCGAAACAGCTACACCGATTTTGACGGGACTTTCACAGGCAGATAGCTTGTATTTTAGAAAAACCAACGCGGGCTGAGCCGCGCAGCAGCTAATTAGTTTACTTAAACAAAGGAGAACCTTTGGTCTTTATTTTATATTATTAATACTAACCCTTTTATTTTTTTGTTTCAGCACTACGGAAAATACTTAAACAAACACCAAATAATAAAGTATACAATGGACTATAGTAGCCATACTGCCAATTTAATTTATTTAAGTAGTGAAATGAGTGCTATGGTATGAACAAAGTCTGTTTCGTGTGAAGGATTTTTCGTTACCTGTGAATACGTGATTGTTTTTATATAATAAAACATCCTAATTGTAGAAAAGAGTTTATATTTTATTTTTGGTTTCCATTTACATAGTGAATCACAATTTTACATCAGAAATAATAAAATGGATCAAAACAAGCCCTTTTGTGTTAGACAGCCTAATCTCGCAGTTCCTTCCTTAATCTTTAAGATAAATAGACGTGCATCAAATTTAGACGACGTAAATAACGCCCTCAGGTCCAAAATTGGTTCACACATCAAAGTAAAATAAATAAACAGTTAATTACTAATAACAAAACAAAACAATGGTCAGCAAGACGACCTTTCACCACAAGCAGCACCCGTTCACGAGTATAACGCAAAAATCAGCCATTACCCGCCTCGCCATATTTGAGGGAAGGAGGCAACCCGACCCCCGACGCTACCGCAAGCAGTGACATCTAAGGGAGCATGATGAATTTGCTGCCGGTTGTAAGAACAATATAATCAGTTATCGAGGTCGCTAGCTAACCACATCTTGCAATACAACTCAACAAAATAACATTGTAATGAGAAGATTATGTCAATAATAAACGCAATTAAAATTCAAAATAAATTGACTTGTACAGTCAAATAAAATAATCAATTATATGAACTCCTGTCACTAGGTAAGCTAATTCTGGAGAAAGAACATAAACATTGTATTGAGTTAATCACAGCAACCAACAATTCTTATCGTTTAATTAGTCGTTGATAGAATAGTATGCCCTTGAACAAAGTTTGGATTTTACTTTAGTTTTAAACGCATTAAAGGGCAAATCTAGCAATGAAGAGGGTAGCTTGTTATAAAAAGTAATACCAAGCCCACCAAACGAGTTATGAACCTTGTGAAGCTGGTGAAATGGAGCACGTAATTTGTACTTATTTCTGGTGTTAATATTGTGAATATCACTGTTTTTAATGTATAAGTGTATATTTTGCCTAATATATAAGATGAGATGTTGGCGAAGATGAATTGTGATGCTGCCGTGAGAATAACAATATCTTTAAAAAATCCCTCAGTGAAACTCTGACACCTAGCTGGTAAATTGCTCGAACAGCTCGTTTTTGAAGAACATATATATTTTGAATGTCAGCGGCTTTTCCCCACAGCAGAATACCGTCGGACATAACGCTATGAAAATAACTAAAATATACTAACCGAGCTGTATCAACGTCAGTGTATTGTCTTACTTTCCTGACGGCGGCGTAAGCGGCCGAACTGAGCTTTCCCGCTAGGCTTGATATATGAGGGCCCCACTGAAGTTTAGCATCTACTGTTATGCCCAGAAGAACTGCCGAGTCTACAGTATCAAGAACCTCTTTATCCAAGACGATGTTGGGTCCTAGATTTCTAACATTCGGTAATGCGAACTTTATACATTTCGTTTTCTTAGCATTGAGAACTAAGTTATTTGTCGTAAACCAATCCGTAACAATTGAGAGTGCACTGTTTACGTCGTCAAAATCTTGTCTATTCCTGTCTACTTTAAAAATAAGAGAGGTATCATCTGCAAACAGTACAACGTCACAGATACCCTTTAAATAAGAATGGTAAGTCATTAATATACACTAAGAATAAGAATGGACCCAGTATTGAGCCTTGTGGTACACCTAACTGTACTAGAAGTCCGGAAGATTTCACACCATTAACATCTACACATTGCAACCTGTACGAGCAAACCCGTACATATCAATTGTATCAATTTTATGCTGAAATCGACGCGCAGCGAATGAATAAAATATGCATATTTGAGTTAGCAATTAGTAGTCGCATAGCATCGTTTGGGTAAAGCAAAGGGACTCATTCGCCGCGGATCGATCATTTATCTATCAATACACAAGTTGAACTCAAATCAGTTTATCATTTATATATACCTTACCCGTACATTTATGGTCCTTCGAGCCGGATGTCGCGTGTGTACATTACAGTGTAGCAAACAAGTACTGTAAAGCATTTCACTAGTGACGTCAAGCGAACTAGCAGTGAAGGTGTTTGTACAGCCAGCAATAGTGCAGTACATAGCAGCAGCAGCAGCAGCAGCAATCAGCAGGGATCAACAGGGATCCGCATTTGGTGAGCAACAGAGCTTCCGCTTGGAAAATCAAGTAAGATCGTTCCATTTATTATCATTTCTATCAAAAACATGTCAATGGAGGACGTGCTCGCCCAACAACAGCAACTACTCAATCAGCTAGAACAAGTTTACACAAACTTCTAAAAGGATGGTTCCGACCGCAAAACCTTGGACTACATACGTCGGAGGTTAGAAAATTTGGATGCATGCTGGCAAGAGTATCAATCGAATCATGTAAGATTGTGTAGTATCGAATATGCCAGATCGCATACTTACTTCACTTCGAAGCAATTTGACGCAGTGAAGGAGAGAAACGAGAAAATTAGAGCAGTTATTCAGAATCATCAGCCAATAGAAGAAAGACCATCAAAACCGCTTCTAAAGCCTGCTACTCCTCTAGCTACCTCAAGCACCATACAGCAACCTTCGGGACAATCTTTAAAGTCCCAGGGATCAAACAGCAAGACGGATGAGATGATGAGGAAACAGATGAGCAATTTCAAGGCCTTTGAACATACTGTTTCAAGTATCAACATGGATGCTGTGGCGGAGAAGTGGGAATTCGATCATCTGTTGAGTACAGTAAGGTCTCGCTGGGCTAAGATTGACACTCAGCATTGGGAATTAGACAGTGAGCTGGGAGACCGAAATCAAGAGTATCATCGTATGTACCTCAATTACGAAAGCACATACAACGACGCTATCAAAGCAATCAATAAGAAGATGTCATCTATTTCACATAGAGAGCATACTACGCCAAAAATAGAAATACCTACATTCAGCGGTACTTATCATCAGTGGACATCTTTTAAGGATCTTTTCACAGAAGCAGTTCATAGCAACCCGTCATTATCAGGGGCTCAGAAGATGCAGTTCCTCAAGTCGAAAGTGAAAGGTGAAGCAGAACGTCTCATACAGCATCTCCCGATCAGCTCAGATAACTATATCATTAGTTGGGACATCTTGAGCCATCGTTATGACAACAAGAGGATGATATTCACATCGCATATTAACATTTTATTAAATATGCCAATTTCACAACAAGCATCAATTAATCATATCAAACGAATCCATGATACTGCACTTGAAACGATGAACGCCATACAGAGCCTCGGCGTAGATGTTACGTCGTGGGATCCGTTGATCGTGCACATCCTGTGTCAGAAATTGGATTCGGACACATTCAGCAGCTATCAAACAACCTCGAGAATTACTCGAGTTGAATGAATTTCTAGCCTACCTAGAGGGGAAGTTCACGAGCATGGAAGCAAGTAGAAGAAAACAGGAGACCAATTATCAAAAATCCTTTTCTTCAAACACCAATAAACCATCAGAATCCAAAAATTATCATTTCAAGCAATCATATTCAAGCAATAAGGCTATTTCGCAATCACCAAATAACAGGAAATTGCAAAAGAATTGGCTTAACTGTCCAGTCTGCAATGACGCACATGCTATATTTTTTTTGCAAACAATTTGCTGACTTTTCCCCGATGAAGAAAAAACAATGTGTTGCTAACTTGAATTATTGCCAAAAATGCTTATATGATCATAAAGGCAAAGAATGCTTATCATAGAAACGTTGCCTCGAATGCAACGAATTTCACAACACATTGCTTCATGAATCGTATTTAAAGGAATTGTCACCACGGAACCTGCTCCTTATCAACAGCACAACAGTTACAGCAAGATTTGATGAATCTACTGAAATTAGGGGGGTTCAACTTGAGAAAGTGGACATCAAACGATAGTCGTCTGCTGCAAATAGCAGATCAAAACTACTATAAACAAGAGAGCAAAAGTTTTAATCAAGCAGGATTAACTAAGACATTAGGACTTCGTTGGAATCCTACACATGATAATTTCACATTTGTATCAAAAATTGAACCATCAAGCGCCAATATCACTAAAAGAATCATACTATCAGACATGTCTAAAATATTCGATCCATTGGGGTGGATCGTGCCTGTAACAACAAAATTGAAGATTTTATTTCAAGAAACATGGTTATCTAATCTTCAATGGGATGAACAAGTACCAGATAAAATCAGCAAGGAATGGATCAAAATCAAGGAAGAATTAGAAAGTATCAATCAATTTAAAATTCCAAGATGGTACGGTACGGAAACAGTAAGCAGTGTAGCCGTGTTACACGGCTTTTGTGACGCATCAACAAAAGCATATGCATGCGTCATTTACTGCAGAGTTATAAATAGCAATCAATCAACAATATTAGTAGCGGCTAAATCAAAATTAGTTCCAACGAAAAAACAAATATCACTACCTCGATTAGAACTATGTGGAGCACTGTTGCTGGCCAAACTCATGACCAAAGTCAAGCAGTGTCTAGCAGGACATAACCTTCATATATTTGGTTGGAGTGACTCCACTGCCGTATTGGGATGGCTTCAAGGAAACCCAAGTCGGTGGAAAACGTTTGTAGCAAATAGAACAATACAAATAACTGATAGCATTCAACCACAATCTTGACGATATGTAAAATCAAGTGAAAATCCCGCTGATTGTGGAAGCAGAGGACTCAGAGTGGCTCAATTGAATGATTATCGTTTGTGGTTACAATCTTTTGAAGCAACGAAAGAAAATCAATCTATCTATACAACAAACGAGGAAATAAAGAAGCAAGAAGACGTTCATGTTGTTACAAAGCATGAATCAAACATCATTACAGACCTGTTAAGCAAGTATCAATCAATCAACAAAATTACACGTATTCTAGCATTAGTGATGAAGATTACGACTTACAAAAGAAAAGCAAAAAAGCATTATTTATCAATATTAGAAATTAGTCAAGCAAAGCAAAAAATTATCAAGCAAGTACAGCAAGAAGAGTTTGCGAAAGAAATAAAGGATTTAAAACAACAAGGAAAACCAAATTCATAAAACAAATAGTTAAAATTAAAGGATGAAAATGATATCTTAAGAGTCGGAGGGAGACTAAAAAAGGCACATATCAGTCATGACATGCAGCATCCTATTATTCTGCCGCACAAGGGACGCCTAACAGAATTAATGATAGAGGACGCACATCAAACCATGTTACATGCCGGAGCCCGGCTGACATTGGGTTTTATTAGACAAAAATATTGGATTCTAGCAGGGAACGTCGCTACGAAGAGGCAGCTTCGTCGTTGGGTAACATGTAAAAAACAAAATCCAGACTGCCAACCGCAAATTATGGGGCACTTGCCGGAGGCCAGAAGTAATCCATCACGCCCGTTTACACACACAGGTGTAGATTTACCGGGCATATTTACGTCAAAGCAAGCAAAGGTAGAGGTATTAAGAGCACAAAAGGATATGTGGCTGTCTTTGTGTGTATGGTCACGAAGGCAGTACACTTAGAACTGGTTGGTGATTTAAGCACAACTTCATTCATCGCAGCATTAAGAAGAATGGCAGCTCGCAAAGGTACGCCTAATCACATTTATAGCGATAATGGTCGCAATTTTGTCGGTGCTAACAAGGTACTACAGCAAGAATATCAAGCACTAATGAATATAATGCAAGACAAAGATCTAAAAGCAGAAGTATTAGATATGGAGATTGAGTGGAGTTTCAATGCGCCCTCATGGCCATCCGCGGGAGGCCTATGGGAGGCGGCAGTTAAAAGCTTCAAATATCATTTCAAGAGAGTTATTGGTGACCAGATTCTTACATTTGAGGAACTATATACGGTGCTTACACAGATTAAGGCTTGTCTCAACACGAGACCATTATGTGCTATATCAGAAGATCCAGACGCTATGGATTTTTTAACGCCTGCCCACTTCCTAACAGGTGGATCAAAGGTTACCATACACGAGACTGAAACGGATTTAAGAACCCGATGGCAGTTGACACAAAAAATTGTACGGGATCTCTGGAAACGATGGAGGAATGAGTACCTACCTAGTACAAATCACAGAAAGAAGTAAGTGGAAACAAGCAAAAAGAAACCTCAATGTATATGATATTGTCATGATTCATGATGACAATCTTCCGCCGGGAAAATGGCTGATGGGCAGAGTCATCGAACTACATCCTGGTTCCGACGGTCATGTTCGCGTGGTTACACTAAAAACCAAAAACGAAACACTGAAGCGTCCTATCACTAAATTATCAAAACTCCCATTTAACAATGAATCCTCGCAAATCAAGCAAGCAAATACTGCGAGTTCGGGAGATACTAACACAGCTAAGCAGTTTGAAACAAGAAAAGCAGGCACTCGTTATAATATAGCGTCAGCATTTACAGCAATCATGTTATTTTTTAGTATCATAACAACTTCCCAAGGCGCACTTAACGTCACACAATTTAGAAATAATCAACATATTTACTTTGACAAACTAACAAACATGCAGATCGTAAGGGACGACTGGAAACTAATCATATACTACGATTTAGATCCTTATTGGGAAGGAATTACCGCACTTAACAAAAGTATAATGTCTCTGGAACAAACATGCAGCACGACTATAGGACAAACATATTGTGACATAATATTACTGCAATTACGTCACGGGTACAACGAACTCGATTAAAATAATCATCCCATACAGCACTTTTCGGTCACAGAATCTTCAAAGTAGTTACAAGTTGTCATAGTTTCGTAACTGCTACGAAACATGGTGACTGTGTGGGGCTTGGTCTCTATGTGTGGTAAAAGTTCGCACACAATTTGACCGGAAAACATTTCAGTAACTATATGTAGTCTTTGTGTTCACACGTTACGTATCATTTGTGTAGACTTATTTTTAAACACATAGTGTTCATTTTGTAACATGTGTACAATCGAGCAAAGAATGTGTAGTAGCGGTGTGGTCACCATGTTACTAGAATAATAAATTAAAATTTATATTTACACGACGTGTCGTACTGTTACGTCATTGATACTGAACAATATATTGCTAAAATGTAAATAAAAAAGTCATCTTATGACACTGTTTCTCAAACTGTTTCGACAAGTGTTCAAATGATTGCAGTTCAAAATGTCGAGTAAAAAGCCAAAACGATTCCGTCTCACATCGACTTTCTACAGAAAAGTAAACAAATTATTGGTTCCACAAAATCTATCTCCAAGTAAGTACATAATTTTTCAAATAATTAACAGAATAAGTATAAATTGTGTTAAAATTAATTATTGCCATTATTTTTTCCTTGTAAGAAAGTGCTAAACTGAGTGGTTATCTACATGAAATATTTTTGCTCACAGCCTATAAGATCAAATAAGTCCTTCTCTAGGTATATTTTTGTTCATTGATCATAATTTATAATCATTTGACAAAAATAATAGAAGCCAAGTAATAGAGCGCACGTACATAAGCATTTTATTATTTGTTTTCTTTGAAATAAAATTTTGGTGGGTATTTTAATTAATAACTTCTGTTAGGTCAGCATTATAATTCAGAATTATATCTTCCAGGCAATACACCACATGCATCGTCTTCATTTAAAAATGTTGAAAAGACTTCCGAAATGCCTGGTACCAGTGGACCAAGTTCCGAAGTGTCAATCGCGAA
Source organism: Atethmia centrago (assembly GCA_905333075.3). Lineage (NCBI taxonomy): Eukaryota > Metazoa > Arthropoda > Insecta > Lepidoptera > Noctuidae > Atethmia > Atethmia centrago. The sequence goes on from HG995375.1 coordinate 10,288,891, forward strand.
ATTAGATACAGTTGAGATCTCTCCTAATACATGTGATGTCAGTGAGGGGTTGGATACCAGCAGTTTCGCCGCAGACGCTGAAGAATGTGACGTGACACTTGGCTATGAATCGTCTAATTCTGACAGTGAAATACATGCTATAAATATAAGAGACCAAATTCAACAATGGGCATTAAAGTACCAGATTCCTCAAAATGGCTTAAACGAATTACTTAGTATATTGCGAGACAATTCAAACACAGATTTCAAAAATTTCTTACCAAAAGACAGTAGAAGTCTATTAAAAACGCCAAAATTTAATAATATAGTACCAATGGGAAATGGGAAGTATTGGTATAATGGCATAGAGAATTGTCTTAATTAAAGAAGTTTTGTTACAAATGACCTCAGAGTTGCCGACATGCATATTTTTGTCTTTCAACATACACGGCTTGCCAATAGCCAAAAGCACAAAAAATGAATTTTGGCCAATTTTGTGTAAAATAGACGGCATGGATGTTGCTCCATTAGTTATAGCAATATTTTTCGGAAGCACAAAACCGGGTTTGGAATTATTTTTGCATCCATTTGTAAACGAGCTCTTAAAGTTACTTCAAGATGGATTACTCATTCAAAGGCAAATCGTTACTATCAAAATTCGTTGCTTCATATGTGATACACCTGCGAGGTGCTTTATAAAAGGTGAGTGCAATATAAAATATATAATTAAATAATATTTATTAAACATCCATTTAATTAAAATACCTACTGCCTACCTATTTGATTTTCTTCTGCTGTACACAGTAATGCCTAACAGCTGCTGTAGCTACATCTACGGGCCATCTCAGCATGTCAGTTTGAGCATGTCGTATATAATTATACTCATAACCACCTGTCCGTCCGCGGCTATTGTTGTCGCGGCAAAATGTAGCCTATGTCCTTCCTCAGGATGCATTCTATCTTCTTGCTAAATTTTATCGAAATATGTTCAACAGTTTAGGCACGAACAGGTTACAGAGACAGACAGACAGACAGAGTTACTTTCGCATTTATAATCTTAGTATAGATTTTTTTGTAATATAAGTAGTTTACCGTACCTCCGTGCGTTTCAAATATAATGTATATATTTCGTGATATTTTTCATTTCAGGTACTGTGGGGTTTAACAGTTACCACGGATGTATGAAATGTACAGTAATCGGAGAATACGATAGAAGAGGTCGGCATATGAGTTTTCCCAGAACGGACATGCCTTTGCGTACTGACCATTCATTTAGAAATCGATAAGATCCTGATCACCACAAAGAAAAAAGCCCAATCGAAGATTTACCCATAGATCTTGTTAATGATTTTACGATTGCAGATGCTCTTCATTTGTTAGATTTGGGTGTAATGAAGAGATGTTTACTGGGATGGACTAATGGCAGTTTTAATTTCCAAACAAAGTGGTCGGCAAGGGAAATTCAGGATGTTTCAAGAAAACTAATGGAAATAAAATCAACGACTCCATCTGAAATACAACAAGGAAGACTAAGAGAATTAGATACTCTTCACTTTTGGAAAGGAGCTGAATTTAAAAACTTTTTGTTATACTTTGGTCCAGTAGTGCTAAAAGAACACTTATCATTTGAAGTATATCAACATTTTTTAACATTGTTCTGTGCCACCACTATTTGTTATTCTGATGTTTATATATCTTATCGACACATAGCTGAAAAACTTTTCGTTGATTACATCGAAAAATTCGCAGAAATTTACGGTCATGACTCTGTGAGCAGTAATATTCATAATCTTTGTCATATTGTAAATGATGTGTTAAGGTTCGGCTCTCTACCTTCTTTAAGTGCCTATCCATTTGAAAGTATGTTGTTTCGAATTAAAAACCTTTTACGAAAGGGCGACCAACCCTTGGCGCAAGTAGCGAATCGTATACAGGAATTGTCACAGCTACATTTCAAGGACCACAAATCCCAACGGATATATCCTCTTGTCAAATACGAAAGTTTGTTGGATACAGGTGAAAAAGTATTTACTACAGTCAAAATGAGTGAGAATAACCAGCTGTCAAAATACATTAAAGATAAATGGTTTTTAACTTACAATAATAATATCGTAGAAATGAAATTCGCAACTTTTGATCAGGGAAACATAAAAATCGTTGGAAGGAATATAAAAAACAAATGTAATTTTTTTGAACGACCGTTTAATTCTTCCTATATAAATATTTATGCAACATTGCTTCCTTACGAACAGGAAGAATTAAAAAAATACAATTTAGATGATGTCAAATGTAAACTTACATCTATGGTTTGTAACTCTCAAATGGTGTTTATTCCAGTATTGACAACATTAGGAAAGAAAATAAACAAATAAAAACATTATAAAAATGTATCATTCTCAAACAATCAGTAAATTCTTTTAAAAAAATTAACACAAATTATCAAAAAATAAAAAAATTAAAACATGCAAATGTAATTCTTCAGTTAAAAACACTTCCAAAACTGTCAGTTATATAGGTAATAGGTATACACTGAGAAATTTTTGTTATTTTGTTCCCTTCGCCAGCCCAAATGAAAGTAGGTACCTATGAATATGAACAACTTTTTGTATGGAACCCACTATTCTACATCAAACAAAATCTGCTGTTCCATACAAAATTCTAATACCTACTAAGTACACCAAAATGTATGGGACAGCAGACTTTTTTTTGTGTTGAAAGTAGGTCCGATACAAAAAGTTGTTAATGGGTACTTTCATCTGACAAAGGGAACAACAAAAATTTTTCGGTAAAATTTGTGATGGCGTCAGCCTTTGCTGCAGCTGACTGTCTTCTGCATACGATTGAATTATACCTTTCACCGTTATAAACTTTAACTTAAATTAAGAATAAAATCTTAAATAAATGTCTGAATGAATCTTAAATTAATCGCAGTTTGTACTTTTGTGGCACTCCGATTTTTTTTTTGAAAACTGGAGACAGAAGTAGATCGTCAGAACTTACATTCATCATTTTAGTCTCATGTTTTAAATCGACCATCTTGTTGTTTATCTTTACATCAGAGAGTACTGTCACTGTCTTCGATGCTTTAGTGGAAGGATTTTCTGTGTCTGGCGTATCATCTGTTAAAATGTACAATGACCTTAGACTTAATTGATTTTAATTAAAAATAATAAGATAAAATAAATGGCGTTGTTCTCTAAGTAACATACCGATTTTATTTTCCTTGTCAACTAACCCATGGAACCCGTCCAGCATTATTTCATTTGTCTCATCTTGTTTATCTGAACTATGTACGTATATAGTTTTTAAATTGTAAATTGGAGAAGGATCCTCATTATCAGTAGTAGTCCCAGTTTCAATTTTCTTTTTTTTTAGGTTAATTATTTTCACTTCAGAACTAAAAGCAAAACAGGACGTTTTAAAACAATATTTTATGCCGCGCACTGTAGATAAGGGGGAGGCGTCAAGGTAGCCCGAGAAATCAGTTAAGAGCATGTAAAGCTGCTTCAAGTAGGACTCTAGCCCTTATTCATTAGCTGTACAAAACGTATGGAAAGATTTTTCAGCAAAATAACAAAAGTTTTACAGAAAGTAGGTACCCACTACTTAATTACTCCTTTGTTGGAGTAAAATAATGCAGATGTAAATAAAAAAGAAAATAAGTATATTGTTGTTCGCTTACGATTTTCGTGTAATGCGCTGGCCACTATGTTTTATCGCACTGTTCTGCAAAAATGCGTCAGAATTCTTTGCAGAGCAACAGCTGTCAGCCAAATGTATAATTTTAAAAAACAGATTTCTTATTTTGATGTAGTTTATAAAGGGTACTTTAGGACAGCCTTTAATGCCTTTCCAGGTTAACTGGTAAAGGAGTTCGTCTGTGAATAAACATCTCGTTAACTGTAATCCAATCTTTGATATTTTTAACGTTCCACTCGTACCGCATATTCTAGAAAATTGTTTGACCTGAAATATAATAAAAAAGAGAAATAAAGAAAATACGTTTATCTGTTTATCTTTTTAAATAATAAAAAGTTCGGGGAATAAAAAACAACCATAATAAATATTGTATAGTTTAATAAAATAACAATATTCATACTTACCAAAAGTTTTTCAAATTCTGTGTCAATAAGTTGATCTTCTAGTAATTCTAATTTGTTTATACAATTAATTGGAAATTCAATATTCCTCTGAGCTATTTCCTCATCAAACTTGATAGGTATGGAAGTACCTGCAGTCTCAATATCAGATGGTTTACGTTTCAAAATATCATATAATTTGTCGAGTTGGACTCGTATTGTTTTAAAGCCTCTCTCAGTTTCTTCTTTAACTACAAGTAATTTTAATATTTTTAGTAGTTTGGTCTAGTCATATTCATTCTAGTCTAGTCTAGTCATATTCTTTCTAGTCTAGTCTAGTGATATTATTTGCAAAATGCACCTACGAATAAAAAAGATCCTAATTTTCACTACATAATAAGAATCACTTACGATTTTGGAACTTTAGAATTGATTCTTTGAGAATTTTGTTTTCGGCTTGTAACCCACTGGACTCTGCTATGATTTGATTTAATTCATTCAAGCTCAAACTGACGAAATTTTCACCATTTTGATTCTCAGTTTCGGGAATTGTTGTAAAATTCTCATTCGTTGTTTTTATTTTAGAAGCATCAGTTTCAATCGCTTCGGTATCATGAATAGTATTGTTATAACTGGTACTGGCATGATTTAAATATTTATTTGAGTCATTTTCATTCATTGTTGTTTTGTTCGTAATATAATCGTTATCTTCTTCCATCATTTCAAAATCAGAATTCAAGTTTATTAAATTTTCTCCAATTGACTTTACACCTGGGTGTTTTCTATTGTTTTCACGATTGTTCTGGTATCTGTAAAAATAATTATTATTTAAGGAGATATTTCATGAGATGGCAAAATGAAAAAAGAAACAGTTATGGATGTTTAAGGAGGCAGAGCGAAATTTTGATTTGAAATACCTAACTCTACAGTTCGCGTCAAATAACTTTGCCGCTCTGCTACAAATATCTAATCTTACTTAAAAAACAGTAGCATGCCAGCGCGCATGCGCAGCATGGCTTCAGAGCGGCAAAGTTATTTGACGCGATTTGTACGTACGCTTTATTATTTTTACTTATTATTTACTAGTCTGTAAGTCGTTATATTTTTTTTATTTTACTTTTCTAATAAAATATAAAGCTTTATGCTGTCTTTGTAATAAATTAATTCAATTGAATATACACATAAGTAGCGTATGTATAGTATAGTAATTTGTGACTAAGCGTCGTAAGTAAAGACGTAGTAAACGTACCGTATGCGCCGCGCTCCTTTCTACCTACCTGATGTCAAGCATACTCGTCTACATTAAAAAACGAATTAAAAAATATCTAAAATGAGAAGACTGATTCTAATGCAATTTTATATAAATAAGCAAGACAATAGTGTAATAATAATAGTTTAGTTAAAAAAAAGCGTAAGTAAAAGATAACTTGAAATCACTATATGTTAGTGACAAAACTGTTAAAAGTACCATTTTATATAAAAAAAATGTGTTATATTTTACATGCTCTTTGTAACGTGTAAAAGTACTTACGCCTTATTAACCTGTAATGAGTCTAAGAATTAAACAATGGTCTACACTCAGTCTAGTAAACGTACTAAATGACACCGCTTTATCGACGTCAGTCTTGTGTCGGACATGCGTTCTCGCGGAAGCGCGCAGCTCAACTGGCCTTCGGTCGGCATTTGACGGACTCGACCAACCGACTCGTACCTCTCTTTCTCACTCTTCATGCGAACTAAACTACGCGCGCTCTCTCTCACACACCGCTCGACTTCTCGCTGAGCAACAGAGAGCGCGAAGTATAGTTCGCAATAATGCGACAATGTAGCTCCAGCACCAACAAAGAGCGCGCGAACACGATAGTTCGCGTTATCGCGACAATCTAGCCCCAGCAACAGTCGTATTCCAAATTGCCCAGTAATATTATTATATTACTGGGCAATTTGGAATACGACTGTGAACGTGTGAACCAGCTTTTAATCGACATAATATGGGTGAAATATATGCTAGATAATAACAAAAAGTTGTGTGTGGAGTGCACGCCGAGGCTAAGTTGAATAAAACACGTAAAACTTACCTCTCCTCATCTTCAGTATCCTCAAAATTTGAATACAGTTCTTCTAATTTAAGCCCTTCCGCAAAAGTAGCTATGCCTTGTATTTTTATGACACATTTTAATTTCCTCCAGTTCTCCGAAGGCACACTATTTTCATTTCTTCTTAATAGTTCAAGTTCACTGTTTTTTCTCGTCCTTGGCCAAAACAGGATAGAGTCTTTGTTGACCCATGTACTAGGCACAATCGATATAAGGTGGGACGAGCCCTCTTTAGTTAGTACTATAGAAAACATTTTGATATGGCCTCCGAACGTTTGAGAATCGCTGGAAACAATAAACCATTTTGTGAATTCGGTAACTTTATAACTACTTCTGGTTTCACGTCGACATATGTCGTCATAGTCTAGTAACTTCTTGACCAGTTGTGACTAGAATATGTCCTTTAAATAAAAATACATTTTTAAATTATTTACCAGTTTTATGGTTTAATTTTTGGTTCCATACCATATAGTTAGTATTCAATCTATTAAACCAAAGGCTTCCAAGCTCTGGGAATGTAAAGACTTGTTAGAAAAACTATTGTTTACATTTGTTTACATTGTACTACACAGGTTAAATTGCAATTTAAAGGTGGCGCATTAATACATTTCAAACTATTTGAACAAATTACACAATGAATTTCTATTCCCATTTATATTTGAACAATAAAAACCAATTAATCTATAAATAAAAACTTACGTTGACAAAACAGTGATGGCCGATGGTTTCTTCTTATTATTTTTTAATTTTGAAACTTCATGTCGCAGAACAAACAGCGAATGAATGTACGAACGAATGATTTCTGAGAAGTGGTTGCAGACTAAGAACAATGTTACCACACAGCAACGTAACTTTAAAACCAATTGTTACTGTGTCGACTGTTCCCCATTTTTAGTCGTAGCGACAGAACTAAGTCGACTCACGGACCAAAACATGTTTCGAGAATAAATCAGTGTCGACGCGATAGTGTCGAATTGTTTTGTAACGGCTACAAAAAAGCGCTATATGGGATATGTTACTCAGTCAGCATTTTACAAAGCAAGCGAACAGGTGGCGGCGAGGTCGTATCGACGGTGTCTGTTACATAGCAAACGGCCTCTTCGGCGTATTGGACGCCCTATTTGCGGAACAATACGAGAAAGATATCACTCTTCTTCGCAACAATCAGAAGCATAATGGCGCCGATTCCCTTGTTCACAAACTAAACTAAATTTAAGTTCAGTGCATCTTTTTCTTTCTATTTCATTAAGAAAAGGACAGAAGATAAATATAAGTTTAGTCCTGTCAAATTAATCAGCGCCTGTCACTACTCCATACAAGTTTAGACGTGATTAAAAACTTGCCTACTAAAATTACGTCAATTTACGTCAAGCGCTGATAAATTTGACAGGACTAAACTAAAATTGATCCTCTGTCCTTTTCTTAATGAAATAGAAAGAAAAGGATGCACTGAACTTAAATTTAGTTTATTTTGTGAACAAGGGAATCGGCGCCATTATCTCATTTTGGCAAAATCAAACTTCGGTCATCGAAGCAGAATTCAGTCTCTTAAAGAGGACGGAGGCTACAATGCACAAACAACATAAAATGATTCATCAGCAATTTGCAAACATCGAAAATACTTTAGAAGTATTAAAGGCTGAAACTCAAAACATTTCGAGGGCAAGTGAAGTTTCTATGGGAGCTATAGTCGCGAGCAATCTATTACGCGACTTGAAAGATTTACAGAACGCGTTAGTGGATACAATAACAGACATCTATCATGGTCGGTTTAATCCACATTTAATAGCAGCCGAACAATTACAGGATCAGCTGAGCAACATAGCTACTCATTTGTCTAATGACGTCACCTTGCCTGTAGAAAACATTCATATGGACCTTGCACAACTTTTTAAACTTCTACGAGTCAAAGCAAGAATGCTCAAGAATTACTCAATATTTGAAGTACAAATACCTTTTATAAGCAGGGACACCTATGAAATATTCAAGCTTATACCAATTCCTGCGGAGAAACCCAACAGCACAATGTTGTCAATTAGACCAGTGCCAGATTTCATAGCTGTGAACCTGAAAAAGGATGCATACATTATCTTGACAGAAAATATCATAGGATCCTGCCTAGTGACAAACGTACACTTGTGTCACATTAATTCTCCTATTTACAAACTAAGCAGTGATAAAGACTTCTGCCAATCAAAGGCATCAGCGTGTGAAGTCAACGTCGATCCCTGTCAAAATCTTTGGAGGGAAAGCCATTCTATCAACAATTATATTTATTTTTGCTGCGGTCAATGTAACCTACGAACAGTATGTAGAGATCAAGTTACCGCGCATCAGCTGACTCACTCCGGACTTATAACTATAGATTACGGCTGCATATTCAAATCAGATAATTTTGAAGTAATTGCGCATCAACAAGGAACGAGCGATGTTAGTATAAGTGCTAACCTATACTCACCAGTCATTGCATCCATAAACCACGTTATAAACGTGTCTATTCCTCAAGATGTCTTGAACGACTCCAGCATAGAGAGCGATCGAGAGCTTAAAACGATTGAGGATAAAATCAAGATCATGAAAGAAAATGGATTATTATTTGACAGTCTGTCAAACCATGACATTCATCATTACACCGCGATCTACTGTATGATCGGCGTGGTAGCAGCATTTCTCGGAGTGTTCGTGTGGAGGCGCTTACGGTCACGCTGCACACCCGCGCTCGCGCCGGCGACGCCCGAAGCAGACGGCGCGGCGGCGCGCCCGGTGGCGGCGCGTGCCCGGCCACGCAACGTGCGTGTTTTGGGGATAGTGTAGTGTATCAGTGACATTGAAATGTGACAATGAAAGGGCGAAGGTGGTATTGTAACAAGTGCGCGAGTGTTAGATAAAGCCACCTCCCCTATGTTAGGTTCTTATACAAGTATATCTAATTTGTAAACAGTGTTCGATAGAGACACTAAGAAATTAGATTAACATCAAATCATTTATTACAATTTATTTTGTTTATCAGTAACTCTGTTGTGTCTTTATATCTTTTTCCTCGGGGAGCATGTACGAGCAAACCCGTACATATCAATTGTATCAATTTTATGCTGACATCGACGCGCAGCGAATGAATAAAATATGCATATTTGAGTTAGCAATTAGTAGTCGCATAGCATCGGTTGGGTAAAGCAAAGGGACTCATTCGCCGCGGATCGATCATTTATCTATCAATACACAAGTTGAACTCAAATCAGTTTATCATTTATATGTACCTTACCCGTACACAACCTATTATGTAAATATGAACTTATTACTTTAAGAGCTTCATTTTGGCCACCGTAATGATGTAGTTTACGCAAAAGCGTGTCATGTTGCACGCAACCAAAAGCTTTGGAGAGATCACAGAAAACTCCAATAGTATTTTGCGAGTTCGCCCATGCGTTAAATATGTATGTATTTCAGCACTGCAACGCCTGCATCTGTAGTCGAACATCCTTTTGTAAAGCCATATTGTTAATTATGAAGGAGTCTGTTTAAATTAAAATGTCTTAGCAACTGTTTGAGTATTAACTTTTCAAATATTTTGCTAAATGCAGGTAAAATAGAAATAGGCCTGAAAATGCCAACGTCTTTTTTATTACCTGATTTAAATAATGGTATGACTACTAATCTTCATGAGGTCAGGAAAAGTTCGTAAATCAACACATTCATTAAAAGTAACAGCTAGATATAAGGGGGGCTACGATGTTTATTATATTACTTAATAATTGAATGGAGATACCCCAATAATCACAAGTGTTTTTAGACTTAAGTGTGTTAAAAACGTTAACATGTAGTTAACGTTTTTAACACACTTAAGTCTCACTTAAGTCACCAAGTGTTACATGTTCGAAACTAAATAAGCGATTACATTTAGGCACACTACTATGCAAAAGGTTTTCAGCTTTAGACGGGGATCAATTTAAGGAGCGAGTCGTAGTTATAGGTATGTTGGCACAAAACTCATTGAATGCCTCAGCTACGTCAGCTGCTTTACTAACTAATTTGCTGTCGACCATAATCTCAAGATGTTTTTCTTGTTAGTTAACCGACTTACCCGTTTCATTGTTAATAATTTTCCAAGTGGTTTTTATTTTATTATTAGATTGTTTAATTGTGTCGCTTAAAAATTAAGATTTAGCAAAAACACAAATCTTTTTAAATCATTTTGAATAATTTTTGACATACTCTAGAAAAGGGGTATCAAACCTGTATTTTTTTAAACCATAACTAATAGTATAACTCGTATAGTCTCGCTCTACTTTTATAAATACCTGCTGTGCTATTCTGTAACCTTCTCACCGTGGAGTGAATTGTCAGTGTCATTCCACCGGATACTAGGTATGGACCAAGGATTACATTTACAATCATAATCGAGATTTTAATAATATTTTTATGCTAATTCTATTGATCATAATCAGTTATCTGATTAAATAAACGCAATTCCATGACCCCATAGGTTTATGTGTTTTAACTGATTAAATAAACGCAATCCCATGACCCAACAGCGATGTGTTTTGAAGAAGCGATAGTGGATTGAGTCGACTAAAGCCTGTTATTCAGCGTTGTTATTAACCCAAATCTTTTCAATAAGGTGAGATAACCGAGTGTGTCAAGTGATCGAGTGCTAAGTGTGCCTGGCTGACGGACCATAGAATTGATTCCCTCACAAACTATGTGGAAACCTAACTACACGATGTGTGTGTCTGTATACATAAGCCATTTGAATAAAAAACGTGCGGGTTATTTTAATAAGTACCTTTCTAATATTTTATTTTAAGTAGGTAAATTTATACCGACCTACGCGTTGCCAATAATAAAATAATATTCATAAAATCACCGTCATCAATACTGTAACAAAATTCAACAGTTCAACTGACACTCGCGCAGCGCGCGCACCGGCCGGCGGGCGGCTAGGCTCACTTCACCCAGCCCAAGTGAAGTGATGTTGCTATGGCAACCAGAATCGAGTGAAGTGATAAGATCACGACACTCGCGCGTCACTTCACCTAGCCGGCGCGAGTGGCTACTATGGTTACGAGAATCGGGTGAAGTGATAAGATCACGCCGCGCTTGCGCGTGAGGAGCTGTTAATAATGTCAAGTTGTTTTTTTTTAATTTGCCCTTTTTTTATTCATAAACGCGCGACAAACAAAAATTTGGTTTTACCAAAATCCAAAATGGCGGCTACAAACATTTTTCATCGTTTTCATGGTTTTTGGAGGTGTTACAGCCGATACTGAGGTCAAATCTAAAAAGCAAGATGGCGGCTGCGAAAATGTTCAGATTTTTCATCATGGGTGTCGTTTTCGTGGTTTTCGGGGGTGTTAAAGCCGATAGTGAGGTCAAATCTAAAAACCAAGATGGCGGCTGCGAAAATATTCAGATTTTTTATCATGGGTATCGTTTTCCTGGTTTTCGGGGGTGTTAAATCCGATAGTGAGGTCAAAATTAAAAAGCAAGATGGCGGCTGCGAAAATGTTCAGATTTTTCATCATGGGTATCGTTTTCATGGTTTTCGGGGGTGTTAAATCCGATAGTTAGGTCAAAATTAAAAAGCAAGATGGCGGCTGCGAAAATGTTCAGATTTTTCATCATGGGTGTCGTTTTCATGGTTTTCGGGGGTGCTAAAGCCGATAGTGAGGACAAATCTAAAAAGCAAGATGGCGGCTGCGAAAATTACCAATCCTTTTGGAATAAAAAAACCAAATTGAGTTTCTGACTGAATTTCTGTTTTGCTATTTTATTTAAAAAAAAAAAACCCGAAATAGTAAGGTTTCAGCGCTTAAATACTAATTTTGAAATAATATAAAATTATCAATAGAATTAACATAAAAATATTATTAAAATCTCGATTATGATTATAAATGTAATACTTGGTCACTCCCTAGCATCAGTGGGATGACACTGACAGCTCACTCCACGCGAGTTTTCACGGTGAGATTTTTACAGAATCGACATGCTGGAGTAGCCCATTGGCTAAAGCCAGCGGAGGTGCCATTAATGACAATGGTTTTGGTTTTGAAAGTAGATTGGTACTCTTTTTGGACAACATCAAAAAGAGCTCCATAGATTTCATTAGGATTCTCGTGTTCTACTAGAGATGGTGTAATTCTATGAGCTATATTATTTTTAAACTTGTTGCAACGACTAGCTGTATAAGGCCTACCTACATTCTATTTTATGCAGCTTTTTATGTAATGGCACAGGGAAGCTAGCTAATAAACCACAGTGGTCAGGCGTTAAATCACTTAACACTAATTTATTTTTGGCATCACAATCACTAAATATATTATCAAGACATGTCGACGAAGATGCCGTAGGTAATCCTAGTAGGTTCAAAATATAATATATATATATATATATATATATATATATATATATATATATATTTTTTTTTTTTTAATGGTAATTTAGTATTAAATGGGAAAAAAACTAAACACATAAGATTTGCTTTACCGAATGTAAAAAGTAGTGATTGTGACATAGGTATTATTGAATAGGAAGAAACTTGAATTCTTCGATAAAACTGTTTTCCTGGGGATCACGCTCGATTCAAGGTTGCAATCGGGTCCTCATTTAACATCTCTTGCAGGACGGCTAAGTTCAGCGGCATATGCTGTGAGAAAAATCCGTCAATTTACTAATGTAGATACCGCGAGGCTAGTCTATTTTAGTTACTTTCATAGTATCATGTCTTACGGTATTTTACTATGGGGACGGGCTACAGGTATCGAATCTATTTTTATTCTGCAGATAAAAGCCATCAGAGCAATATGGTCTCCGCAGGCGCGATTCTCAAAGGGAACTGGTAAAAGATATTAACATCATGACGGTACCTTGTCAATATATCTATGAAAACATCATCTACTTATGGAAAAATCTAAGTCTTTTCAGTAAAAGAGGTGAAAGACATAATTATAGGACTAGAAATAGGGACCAATTAGTTCAACCAGGTTTCAGACTGGCTAAAGTAGACTCATCCTTCATGGGGTACTGTTTAAAATACCTCCCCAGATACTCGCATACTATGCAGCCAAGTGTGGCTGACTCTGGCTTGGCCACCATCAGGGATTTTAATTTTGATAACACAAATATTTAGTCGCTAATTAGTCGAAATTAGTCGCCAAATATCAGATTTAGTCGGTCACTGGTTCAAAAGTTAGAAGGGTTTATAGGTGGCCGATCTGGAGAGAGTCTCCCCAGCTTGGCCACATTTATATCTCAAAAACTAGGATACCTAACGAAGATCTGTTTTCTCCCAGATTTAGTCGCTAATTAGTCGAAATTAGTCGCCAAAAATCAGAATTAGTCGATCACTGGTTCAAAAGTTAGAAGGATTTATAGGTGGCCGATCTGGAGGGACTCTCCCCGGCTTGGCCACATTTATATCTCAAAAACTGGGGCACCTAATGAAGATCTGTTTTCTCCCAGATTTACTCGCTAATTGGTCGAATTTAGTCGCCGAGTCACAGATTTAGTCGGTGTGTTATTAAAAAGATATTAAAGTAATAAATTTCTCCATACATTGGTACAAGCATGTACAAAACACTTTAAGTAGTTTCTAGACAATACGTATTATGTCTTAAGACGCTACCCCGACCAAACGACCTTGAGTATTCGGTCCTTCTCTGTCCCGTTGATAAGTCTCGCTCTGTCTCGCTCACTCCGCCCGCGCATTTATCTCAAAATCCACAAAAAAATTGGAATTCTTTTAATAAAAAAAGATAAGCGATCTTTTCAAATAAAATAAAATGTGGAATATTTAGATTTTTAAATTATCTATCCATTGGTGTAATTCTTAAATTAACAGAACGTCAACTTTAGCAAAAGAAGCATGCTATCAATAATTTTAGAACATTTTTTACAAGGAGATTTTAAATGTATTTATAACACATAAAAATAAATTAAAATGTGCAATAAACTAACAAATAAAATGCTTTTAGATATAGTTAATTACGCTTCATTACTGAGTTAATAGCCTCTGAATAACGACAAAAAACGCGGTTTTGCCGCGGGGATCGCCTTAAGGTGGAATGTTTGTTTCTAAATAAACCTAAATATATAGTTATTCTTTGTTATTATATATCTACCAAAAAATGAAAGCAAGCATTACCTAGAAACAGATCTACAATTAATTTTTTTTTTGTAGCAAAGGTTGTTTGCATCAATAAAGTTATTATTATTATAGAACAAAATGTGGAAGTCGCTAGCAGCAAGATCGCTGCGCTCCTGTGCGCTCCGTTTCATTTATGTATGGTAAGTAAGAAAGAGATAGATGCGCGTGTACAGATGAACTACGAGTACATAGAGCGAGTTGCCCGTGACGTAAATTAAAGTCAGCCAGTATAAAGTGGAACTTGTTAAGAATAGTTATGAACTCAAATAATACCGGTTTATTTACCAATGTGTGAGTGTAGATAAAGCAGTGTATGAAACTGCACATAACTAATTATATCTGTGTAAATATGGAGAAGTCTTTGGGTAAGTTTGAAATTATATATATTATTAATGCAAACAATATAGTAGGTAAGCAAAATTATCTAGTAATTTAACATTCAGTTATTATGTAATTTGAAAAAATTCCAGTGGATGAGATATTTGTATTAAAAAAAGCTATTTACCTAGATTAATCTCACATTCGTACATAGCCATGTTTACGTAGGGCTGCGGCTGATCTACGTAGGTAAACATGGCTAAGTATGAATAAATTCTATGACTATTTAAGTACAAAACTTAAAATTCTACGTAAATTAACTAGTAGCATTTCTTTATCTTTGTTTTTTTAGTACATAAGATACTTTTTATTGCGGGAATATGTTCACTAGGGATAATTTTCGATATTCACACGGGCGGAGCCGCTGGCAGAAGCTAGTATATTATAAGTTCAAACTGTGTGTGGTATATCAGGGACGATTCACACCGGAACAGCAGCGACCGGCAGCAGCAGGCAGCGAGGCCAGCGTCACCGCGCGGCCGCGGCGGCCGCGCTTTTCCTCCTGACACCACACGTCTATTCTCCTCTTGACCAGTTTAGCTTCTAAATAGTGATGTTAATATACTCAGTTGGTCCCTTATTTACTTTCAGAAACCATCTAAAATGTCAAGACGCGGTCGCGGGTTTAAAGTTAACTTAGATAGCCAGAAAACCGTATATCTTGAACATAAAGATGTACTTTACCCAATACAGCCAAAAAGAAATGATGCAATTTATGATCTCCTGTTTAATAAATTTGACAAACAAATGTCTAAGGATGCAATATTTCTTAGCATAAAGAAAAACCACGCACTTTTTTTTGGTTCAAATGTTAAACAAGAGGAAGAAAGAGAAAAACAATCGATTTCGAGTAATGAACTCGTGTTGGAGACAGAATTTTCAACCAGAACGTCATCTGCCGGAGATAATTATGTATTGAATGAAGATTTGGAAAACCAAACAGATAGTGAAATTACATTTTCTATAGTTATAGATGCTTATCAGTGGCGAGAAATAGAGCCTACAAAATATTACTATTACCGCAATGATCCCAAAATACCCAATTCACGCTACAAGTCCGCAAGAAGATTTCAAAAACAAAAGTGGACTACCATTCTTCGACAAGAAATTTGGAAACAGAGCAAGAACGAATGTATATGGATATTTAAAAAAAACAGAGTTCAACCAAATGGTCACATTCTTTGCCAAGGCTATTGCAAACTATGCAAAGCAAACCTCAATATTTATTACTCTGAAAACTGCTGCACATCATCCGAAAATTTTTATGAAATGAAATGTTCGATAACAAATGTCAACAAAAATTATAAACACGATAAATCTGTAAAAGTTAGGGTAACAAAGTACCATAAGCAACAGTTAGAAGAAACTTTAGCAAAAAACCATCCAATAATTACTAGAAATTTGCTAGCTAATCAACACATGGAAATAGGTGATGTAGAACCACCTATTATACCAAATATAGGAGCTCTACAAAAAATTAGAAGTAGGATGAAACAAGCTCCCTTTCTTCACTCTTCACCTGTGTTATCAGTTTGGTGTATGGCATTTACACCACCATACAATGAAACTATTCGACAAATTTCCATATTTCCTTTTTTTATTCTGTACTGGTCAAGGGAACAAAATTATTTTTATAATTTATTTTCTAGATCAGAAAGATATATTAGAGTGTCAATAGATGCGACTGGTTCTGTTGTCAAAGGAACTGTATTACCAGAAGTCAATATCTTTACAAAAAACGCAAACAAACAGAAAAAACACGTGTTTTTATACGTAATGATGTGCTATCGTGAAGATGGTAGCAGTATTCCGTTGTGCCATATGTTATCTGAAGTTAATACGCAAGAAAATATTAGTATGTTTTTAAAGCAGTGGTTGAGTGGTAAATCCGCACCAAATGAATGTGTCTCTGATGATTCTGCTGCAATATTAGGTGCTGTTGTAACAAACTTTACAGGGTTTATTTCTACAAATAGCTATTTACAAAATTGCTTTAACATATTAGAAGGCGACAACAATATTAGGATACCTTGTTACATTCGTCTCGATAAATCTCATTTCGTTAAAAATCTGTATAGACAATCATGCTTCGAACATGTAGATAATCGTGTAAAGAACTTTTATGTTAGATGTGTCTTATTACTTAGGCAAACTGCAAATTATAGCCAATTAAAAAATATTTTGGATGATATTATAACACTCGCCTTGAACAGATATGGTGGGTTAACGGACCAAAACAAGGTATCCAGGTGTAGTAATGCATTATTGAAATTACAATCAATAATTACGAATTTAGAAACAATACCTAGTGACATGTCTAAAGAGGATATAACAACTGAATGTATAGAAGAATATGATGATATAGATGAAAACCCTTTGATAAGGTTTTGTAAAAACGTACAGACACGAGAAACAATATATAATGAAAACATAACACCGGATTTTGATAACGAAAACCTTTACTATTTCCCTACTTTTCTAACATATTTATATAGAATTTAAAAAAAAATACCTTTATGGGGTGAAGTTATGTCTGAATATTTTTACTTATCCAAACCTAATCCATCAAGTACAAATGTAGAAAGTTATTTCAAAGACATAAAAACTCTTTTAATGGATTCTAATAGGGAAAGATTAAGAATTGATGATTTTTTAATCAGGCATATAACACAAGTAAAAGGTTGCCTGAAATTAGCCATTAGTGATTTAGGACAACATAGAGACAACACACCTGTCAAAAAAAACATTATAACTTTAGAAACAGATGATCGCAAAAGCTTCGAACAAGAGTCTGTATTTTTGGACGTTCCATCTACCATGGAAAATTGGAAAGGACAGATGAAACCTAAATCAAAAAAACCTAAATCAATCCATATTTTAAAAAATGGCTCTGTAACTAATTCGTATGTACAAAATGTTGACACCTTTAATACTTGTGCTTTTGATAGTATATTTCAAAGTTTGGCTATAGCTTATGTTGATCGACCCCATGTTAAAAAACATATATTAGATAATAAGGATGTTGCAATTTGTCAAATTATTCAACAAATAGTTGAGAACAGTGGGGATAAAACCGAGTTATATAGAAACAGAACTAAATTATTATTAAAGCACTTTCGGACAGAGGATGACACGTTTCACCAACTTGTTAACTGCGAATGCAATACGTCCAAAATTATTGATCACATTCTCTATCCACTATTTTATAGCACAATGCGCCAAAAAAAATGCACTAACGAGCGGTGCTCTAGTCAGAGTAATTTATTAAGAAAGTGTCAGTATTTACCGATTAATATCGATGTAATAAAAAAAGATGGCATTTCAGCATTATCCAAATCGATTAAATTAACAATCGAGAAAGAAAAAGGGATGTGCTCTGATTGCGGCAAGCAAGTGAGATTTCATTACTACTTATCGTCTATTTTATTTATTGAAACAACTGGTATTTCTCAAATTAATCTGACTAACATACCAGTGACTATTACAGTAAAAAAACAAAAGTTTTCTGCTTTAGCGGTGATTGAGTACATACCTGGTGCTATAGGTCATTACAGAAGTTGGTGCTACCGAAAGTCTACAAAAACTTGGGAATGCTTTGACGATTTGCAAGATTTAATTTCTTTACCTTCCACAGAAATAATACCGCATAACTTAATTTACACGTTGTAAGTAAACTCATAAAAATAAATAATAGATACTGTGATTAAAATTTCTACTGTGATTAAAATGTATACTGTGATTAAAATTTATACTGTGATTAAAATTTATACTGTGATTAAAATTACTATTTTAATAAAAAATTATGTAAGGATTGTAAGGATTTAAGTAATAATACTGCTATTAAATATTGTTAAGGTTATTATTATGGTTAGTGCAAAGATTTGATATTGTTTTTTGTTTTTATTGTTGTGTTTATACTATTATTATCCGCGACAGCGGACGCTGGGGACGAGCCTTCGTTATTTTTAACATTTTACTGTAAGTTCAAAAAATGTTAAATAATAAATAATTTTATATTTCGACAACAGAAGTTTTATTATACTTACTAACCTTAATTAGAGCCAAATGGTGTCATATTAGGTATTAGATACCTAATATATATATACAGATAGGTATATACATCTTTGATTTAAGAGCGCTGGGTTCCCGTGCTAGCATAGTATTAGGTAGATACATCATATATTCTTATTTGGAAACAGAAGTTTTATTATTCTAACGTAATTTAGGCCTTAACATTATAATTTGGTAAAACAGTTGTATGCGACTGTACATCTTGACACCAAATAGGCCAAGAGCCAGGTGTAATGTTTTCAAAGAAAATTAACCTACTCTAACATAGCAATTTATAACATAAACAAAATTATTTAATTGAGAATTTATATCTCTCTGACATTTCTAATGACTTTAGACCGATAAAACGAGAAGTATATTACACATATTAACAGAAATATTTTTATCTTGGCAATTTTTCGTTATCTTTTCGATCTAGCTCTTGGACTATACCTTAAAAGTTGAACTCATTTTATCTTCTAAACTAAGACCCGACTAAATCTGTGACTCGGCGACTAATTTCGACCAATTAGCGAGTAAATCTGGGAGAAAACAGATCTTCGTTAGGTGCCCCAGTTTTTGAGATATAAATGTGGCCAAGCCGGGGAGAGTCCCTCCAGATCGGCCACCTATAAATCCTTCTAACTTTTGAACCAGTGATCGACTAATTCTGATTTTTGGCGACTAATTTCGACTAATTAGCGACTAAATCTGGGAGAAAACAGATCTTCGTTAGGTGCCCCAGTTTTTGAGATATAAATGTGGCCAAGCCGGGGAGAGTCCCTCCAGATCGGCCACCTATAAACCCTTCTAACTTTTGAACCAGTGACCGACTAAATCTGATATTTGGCGACTAATTTCGACTAATTAGCGACTAAATATTTGTGTTATCAAAATTAAAATCCCTGATGGTGGCCAAGCCAGAGTCAGCCACACTGCAGCCAAGCCTATTATAAGTTGGGGGATTACATCGCTGACAAAAATGCTTGGCTCAACTCAACGCTGGTGCTGCTCCGCAAGGGCGCATAAACTACTGGTAAAACGGGGTGAATCGAAACTCAAGGGTGAATAGAAACAAGACTTTAATTTGGTTTTTCACTTTGATACCATAATATCGGCCCCTAACAAAGCATCGACTTTTTATAAAAAAAAATCATTATTAAGTGGATATATTTAAATGCTGCAAAAAATATTCAAATATCAAGAAAATACCCTTTGAAGTTCTGTTTCTATTCACCCTTGAGTTTCGATTCACCCCGTTTTACGGTAATTGATTAGCATTCGAAAATATTTGGTGGAGCTGCTGGCGGACGGGCGCCGTCAGTAGTGACTGGTCAGTTCTTAGCTGCCACGACTTATTTTAATTTTTCAATTGTTTTTATCTTTTTATTGCCGACACTTTTAACGTGCATGTCTTTCTACATTGTTCTCACATGTATAATTTCAACATGAATGATGTAACCAATATTTTTGTAACAATATTTTAATTTAAGAGTGTCCATGGAGTTTCTCGCCCGTTCTTTTCCATAGAAACCTACTACGCTTTGGAGTGGGCAACTAGCTTCATCTTTCTTACTGACCGACCCCTTGACAATTCAAAAGTGCCTGTATTTGGTTTATTTACAATAAATGCTTTGAGTTCACTTTGAATGAATCGTCTTTATAAGTGACCAATGAACCGATCTGGTATATTTGGTTACCTATTGGTTAAATAATCCTTAAATTAGATACAATAAAACAAAAATAATAATATCATTAAGTACTTTATTTTCATAAAAATATATTTAACTTATTGTAATGTCAGTTGTCACAATATTGACATTGTCTAAATCCTGATAAGACTTTCATAGCATAGTATAACAAAGTAAAACAAAATAATCAGGTTTTTTATTAAGATGGGTTGGTCGAGCAAGTATATCCATTGTTCTAAGGAACCATGGCGTCAATAGTAAAAGGTTCAATCTAGTTTCATCGAAACGAATTCTCATGGCTCTAATAGCTTAAAAGACACTCCACTCCAAACCGACGCATCTCAAGAATATCTCTGTATAAATATCTCTTAACATCTGTTGACTATACGATTGTCTATAAAACATGGCCTATGCCATGTTTTATAGACAATCGTTTAGAACGGCTTTATATAGGTAGAGAGCTACCTAAAGCCGTTCTTAGCTGTTTCATATAAAATAATATTGTTTAGATCTAACCTGAGCCTTCACTAGCGAAGTGACGATATGATGTCGGTTTAAACGGGCATACATAACACATGAAGCAAAAACTAGTAAAAGACAAACGCATATCAACAGTTTGTCTTGCTCGTTGTGTATGAACAATAATATGCAACAGCTTAATTATTATTGAGATTTGAACAATATTATTTTGTATGCAGCATAGCAGCATCGAAATGCGGCCCTTTAGCGCTGACGCAGCGCCGGAGTCACTCGCAATACAGAAATGCATGTCGCTGTCTTTTTGAATGCCCTATATTTACTTACAATAAAAATTTAACAATGAGAATGAGTAACAAATGTGTGAGGAATATATTCGCATTTAGTATCATGTTCCTGCAGATAAAAAACATAGTGATTTTATTTATTTCAACATGGTCTATGCACAAAGTGTATGTCTATGGACGCCTCAGTATAACAACTTTGTAAACTAAGGGCGTTTGTGAACTACCTTGTATTCGGTTCGTATTATTGATTCGTGAAAATACTATTCCAAATAGCCTTCAAAATAAATGTAAGTAGGTGTGGTTGTTTGTGCACACACTCGTATTCAAATCGAATATGAGTAACCGCGCATTCGTGAGTTTTAGCGGAGAGTGCGGAGGGAAGAGGATGGAATGAGGCAAATGCTGCACACATTATGAACGCAATCTCGGGCTACGAAATGTTTTTAGTGAATACTCGAATCTCGGATCGATGCACGTGGACTTGCGTATTCGATTCGTAATACGGATAATGAAAAATTCCCTAAAACGATTCACGAATACGAATTGAATACGATTGAGTGCACAGCGGCCGTTTGTGAATTTCTGATCTGTTTTTATGCTGTTCGTGAAAAACACGAATACGAATCGAATACGACATAGTGCACGATCGCCCTAAAGCCCGCTTGCACCATAAATCACTAAATGCATTTAGCGAAAAACTAATTCAAAATATCGTTCTATTTATGTCAAGCGTTTGGAGATGACAGGGACAGAATGATGTTTAAAATACGTTTAAAAGCATTTAGTGATTTTCGGTGCAAGTGGGTCTAAACCTTGCCGGGGTCGCGGGAAGGTACTAAAGGGTCACCGAGGCCCCTGGCAACACAGGCAACAGGAAGGAATGCGGGTGGGTTTTAGTCAGTAAGAGTCTGACACACCCCCCCGCTCCGCCTAGAGCGGGAGAAGTTATTTGATGATTTCCCACCCAAAAAAAAAGTGGGTCTAAATATCAGTCGCTCGAAAAATATTTTTAATACATACATACATAAACTCATGTATTCTTCCCACGGGGCCAGGCAGAAACTATAGAACGCCACCTGCTACGCTCCTTACATACTCCTTTTGCTTCGTTTACGTTCATACATCAGGTCATACACGCACGCCGGTTGCGAGTACTACGCACCTGACTTTTCTGAAGAACATCACCAATGAGGTCACTGTCTTCTTGGGGCGTCCCCTCCCCTGGTATTTTTTCTTTTTTAACTTACATCTAATTTATGGTTGTAACATTATTAATGGCTGAGACAACTGTAAAAAGTATGATAAAATATTCGGTAATATCGCTAGTCTTTATAAGTTCACGAGTCAGAGTCTGAGATGAAGTAAGGAAAGAATTGTAAGCTAACTTGACAAGGCAGTTTGCCAGGTCTAGTAAGCTTGATAGAATTAATTTAAAATTGTTTTTATCATATACCCGTAGCGGGCAAGTATCGATTGGCATAAAAGCGAGCCACTAGCTTTGAAATTGGTAACCGACAAACTTAGCAACATTGTGTGATGCTGAGTATAAATGTAATCTTAGCCTTTGACTTGCGATATGAGTCTCCATCGTTGGTCGCGGCGGTCACGCCACCAGGCAGGAGGGCTGCGCGGCGGGCTCCAGGTGCGCGGCGGCGCCCTGCAGCACGCTGTTGACGACGGCGCGCGCCAGGTAGCCCACCGACACGCCGGGCGCCGCGGAGCCCAGCGCGTTGCTGTCCGTGGATCCGCCGTCCTGCAAGCCAGAACGATACACTGCACAGGGCGCCTCATACACTTCTAAATAGTTTACGTAACATCCAGATTTTCAGTTTAAATAGCTTCCCATGCAGCTTTAGGGCTGCGTACGCCGATTATTTTTCCACACAAACGTAGAATGATGATTATTTCACCACGATGTTGAACACTTGTCCAGTCACGAGCATAAATATATTGAAAAGTCAGTTCGGCAACAATACAGCCTTGGCCAAAAGTATTGAACACCTTACAAATTTCGCTCGTTCACGGTAAGTATGGGGGAAAACCAAATCTACTGTTGAAATATTCTTTTGTACCTCATCTACAAAGATTTAAAAACAATGACCCACGCCGCAGCTAGCAATAAAACACCTGGGTGCAATAAAATGTGTCTTTTACAATTTTTGTATTTATTTATCAGTTCGCTACCATCGCTCGTTGTGAACACATCCAGTGATCTAGTGCGCCTTTGGTATTTTATTTCAAAGTTTTAAGTGTTATCGTTGCAATATGCCAAAACGAAACGAAGTTTCTTTAGAAAAACGTGTGCAGATACAGCTTCTGCATGAGCAAAGGAAATCACAAGTAGAGATTTCCAAAACTGTGAAATGTTCGCGCCGATCCGTGCAATATGCTATTAAGCGATTCTCTGCTACCGGATCACATCAAAATAGACCGTGTACGGTTTACGTACATTTGCCCTAGTTTTGATTTAGCTTACTTGTCAATACGCGCCGACTATAATGTTAGAATGTTATATTTTAATCAGTGTGCATTTGGGCGACCACGCCAACTAACGTGTGAGAATTGCCAACAACAACCTAACTGTAACTTACGGGAATAAACTTAAATATTTTCTGTGAGACTTTATCTTTAACACACTCAACAAACTACAACTACAACTTCATTGTTGAAGTGTTACGGGGTAGGTTGAATAATAAACTATGTTTCCAGTAAAATGACTTGTATTACTGCCTACCACGGCACTTCTTTAAACATTTACAGATACAACACAACAATAAGGACGATGGACAATTTGTACAAGTAAAACAGAAAAATATAAAAATGCTTGGAGCTGACTGGGAGAGGCTACGGTTTTCTCGAGGATTCTAGAAGCTATGTATGTCGCTATACCGAGCGCGCATTCGCCTTGAGGCAAGGTCGAACACTGGGGTCGTTGACCTCTCCCAGTGGGTTCAAAATAATGCACATCACGGTCCGGCCACGATCGGTTCCGAAGATTTCCGACCGTGCCCGAATGTGTGTTTCGTTCCCCAATCTGGACGTGCATTCGTTTTACATATATAAAGTTGTGGAGTGTAAATAACTGTGTGTAATAATAATTGTAATATATATAGAAATATGTCCATAGATATTTTGTGTGTTATAAATATAGTAAATAAGTAATTGTTGTGAATAATATATAATGTGCTAACCATGGTATAGACAATAATTCCTCGTTTGTTGTCTATGACGAACAAAACGTAAATATGACAGCTGACATGTCGAACGAGGAATTATGTTAGGTTATGTAATGTGTTGTGTGTAGTGTTTACAATTAGCTTTTAAGAGATATAATTAAGAAACTAATCGTTCTAACCACTACACTACTCCCCCCCTGAGACCGTGGTTACTAATTACGGGCGATAGTAATCAGGAAATCGTACAGTGCGACCGGTGCGGGTTTTTCTCTCGACGATGTTGTTTGGCGGCGGAGGCGTGTTTGCCCCCGTTGATGTTGTCGTCGAGCTGGGAGTGCTGTTGATGTCGTTGTTGAGGTAAGCGGGCTTCAACCTATCTACAGTGACTGTTGTCTCTCTCCCCTTAAACTCAATTTTAAACGTTTTGTCGCCCCTTTTTAGCACCTTGAATGGCCCGGTGTAAGGTGGGTCGAGTGGTCGGCGCACGGCGTCATGACGAAGGAAGACGTGGGATGCCGCAGCTAGACTGCTGGGCACGTAGAATGGCTTCTCGCCGTGTCGACTCGCCGGTTCTGGTGACAGCTTCGCCATCAGAAGTCGGAGTCGCGCCGCGAAGTCGGTGTAGTCTACGGTGCCGGTGAGTGAAGGGCTTATGAACTCCCCTGGGAGTCTGAGGGGCTCCCCGTAAACTAACTCGGCTGCTGACCCCTTTATGTCCTCCTTCCAGGCGCTGCGGATGCCCAGCAGCACCAGAGGAAGAGCCTCGGACCAGTTGGTGTCCGTGTGGCATCGGATTGCCGCCTTCATCTGGCGGTGTAGGCGTTCGACCATGCCATTGCAGGCTGGGTGGTACGCCGTGGTTGGCCGATGCTGGCTACCGAGGAGTGCTGCGATGGAGCTGAACAGCTTGCTCTCAAACTGCTTGCCCCTGTCGGTAGTGATGCGATGTGGGCAGCCGAAGCGAGACACCCAGCCAGCGATGAAGGTGCGGGCGCATGTCTCAGCCGTGATGTCGGTGATAGGATATGCCTCAGGCCAGCGAGTAAAGCGGTCGATGACGGTGAGGCAATACCTGAAATTATTAGATACTGTTAGTGGCCCTACTATGTCCATGTGGACATGGGAAAAACGTTGGGAAGGAACAGGGAAAGGAGAGGTGGGAGAGGATATGTGCCGCGTGATCTTGTTTCTCTGGCACTCTATACACTCTCTGGTCCAGGCCCTGCAGTCCTTCTTCAGGCCAGGCCAAACGAAGCGTGCGGAAATCAATTTGACCGTGGCCTGCCTGCCAGGGTGGCTCAGCTGATGAAGCTTCTGGAACACCTGCCTTCTGAAGGGTTCTGTAACATAAGGGCGGGTGTTACTGGTGGAGACATCGCAGTGCAGCTCCGCCCCTGAGTCGGGGAAGCGCACTCTTTCCATCTTGAGCGATGTGCTGTTGCTTGCCAGGAGGCCTTGAAGCTCAGGATCGCTTTCCTGGGAATGTGCCAGAGCCGTGTAATCAAGTGTTGGAAGTGTTATCGCCTCTACTCGTGACAGTGCATCCGCCACAACATTGTCCTTGCCTGCAACAAACTGGATGTCTGTGGTGAATTGGGCTATGTAATCCAGGTAACGAAATTGCCTTGGTGAGCAATTCTCCCTACTATGCGCGTACGCGTATGACAGGGGTTTGTGATCCGTGTAAATGGTGAAGTGTCTACCTTCAACCATGTGCCGGAAGTATCGGACTGCGTCGTAGATGGCTAAGAGCTCCCTGTCATACGGGCTGTACTTTTTCTGTGATGCTGATAAACGCCTGGAGAAAAATGCTAGTGGTCGCCATGAATTACCTGCCTTCTGCTGTAGTACTGCGCCTATTGAGGTATCTGATGCGTCTGTAAATATAGCAAGCTCAGCATTGGGGTCTGGGTGTGCTAGCAAGGCAGCCTGGGACAAACCATGTTTGCAAGCATTAAAAGCATGTAGCATTTCTTCCGACAAGCTAATTGGCTGATTTCCTTTGGTTTTAGGCCCTGAGAGGACAATGTTTAGCGGCGACTGCAAGCGAGCGGCTTCTGGTACAAAGCGGCGATAAAAATTGAACATACCCAGGAAGCGACGCATCTCCTTGACGGTCTTGGGAGCTGGATAGTCCTGGATCGCCTGCACCTTCTCCGGCAGGGGACGAATACCTTCTGCGGACAACTCATGCCCTAGAAAGGTGATGGAGGTCTGGCCAAACTCACACTTTGCAGAGTTAACTAGGATGCCGTAGTCAGATAACCGCTTCAGGAGCTGGTGCAGATGCTCGGTGTGCTGGGCTGCCGTCTCTGAGAACAGGAGAATGTCATCTAAATAACAGTAGCAGAACGGCAGTCCACGGAGCACCTCATCCATGAAACGCTGGAATGTCTGCGCTGCGTTCCTGAGACCAAACGTCATATACGGGAACTCGTACAGCCCGAACGGTGTGGTGATTGCTGTCTTGTGGATATCAGCTGACTGGACAGGTATTTGGTTGTACGCTTTAATTAGGTCAATTTTACTGTATATTCTGCTGCCAGCCAGCTGATGTGAGAAGTCCTGTATGTGCGGGATGGGGTACCTGTCCGGGACAGTGCGGGCATTCAGTGCTCTGTAGTCTCCACAAGGCCGCCAGCTGTTGTCCTTCTTGGGAGCGAGGTGAAGTGGTGAGGACCATGAACTCTCAGACGGTCGTGCCGTGCCGCTCGCTAGCATCGCCTCGAACTCCTTCTGAGCGACCTTGAGCTTGTCTGGTGCGAGACGGCGAGGGCGACTGAAAATGGGCGGCCCTGGTGTGGTGCGGATGTGGTGCACAGTACCGTGACTAACCTGCCTCTGTTTTCCCGCAGGCCGTGTGATCTCCGGGTACTGCCGAAGAAGCTCGTGGTACTCTGTGTTGCCACCAACCGACTTCACTGAGGCAATGTCAGCTGCTGAACCGGTTGCTAGAGACGCTGTGGAGGATAGCTGGGTTAGCCCGTCGATGAGGCGGTAATGCTTCAAATCCACCAATATATTATAATGCGCCAGGAAATCGGCGCCTATGATGGGTTTTGTGACGTCAGCGACCACGAACTTCCATGAGTACACACGGCGGAGCCCTAAGTTCAAATGGAGCTCGACCCAACCGTATGTGTTGATGGCGGTTCCGTTGGCCGCGTAAAGTTGGTACGTCGTCTTGCTGCGCCGCTGCTGTAGTGCTGTACGTGGGTACACACAAAGATCGGACCCTGTGTCCACTAGAAATGTGGTTTTAGTGGACCGATCTGTGACAAATAGGCGGCGTGGTTTGTTGGGGCAGCCATTTGCCGCTACTTCCGGCTGCCGGTGGCATTTCCCGCGAACGTACACGGCGTTGTGCACCGCGTGGCCTTTTCACCAAAACTGTTGTGGTACCAGCAGTGGTCGTCGTTCCACGGGCCTCTGGAGCGCGAGCGGCCGCGCCGACTAGGGGTCCGTTGTCTGCCACCACGCCTGAACCTGTCAGAGGATCGCGAGTGGTGATGTACCTGACCACGTGTTTGTAGCGCCGCTACCTGTTTCGTTAACTCAGCTATGCATTGTTTCAGCTCGCTGATCTCGCTGCAGGCGCTCGTGCTTGCCACGGCGGGAGGTGATGTGAGCGCCGGGGCGGGCGCAGGCGCGATCTCGTGCACGCGGTCGGCTAAATCTGCGACAGACTGGAGGGCAAGATTAGGCTGTGACGCGATAACCGTCTGGATGTTGGTTGGCAGCCTACTCGCCCACAACGTGGACAGAAACGCCTCTGGCACTGGCAAGGTGCCGTAAAAATTGAGAGGGTTTACGGTCGCCTAGCTCCTCGTGGGTGAGGATCTGTTGCACCCTTTTTTCCCGTGAGTCAGAGAGCCTACGTATTAGCTCGGCCTTCAGCTTTACGTACTTGTCTTGGGCTGGCGGGTTTTCGATAATGTCCCTCGCCTCGACCATATATCGGTGATCAAGCTGGCCCACGACGGTATAGAATTTAGTGCTGTCGGCGGTAATACGTGATCGTGAACTGACCTTCAACCTGGGCGAACCAAAGTGCTGGCTCCTCTGGCCAGAATGGCGGCAATCTGACGCTCACTCTGCAGACGTCCTGTTTCTCTGCCGACGCTCCTCCAGTCGTCGCTTCTGCTGCTCCGGTTGACATGATGTATCGTCAGGCTTCTGTGTTCTTCTCGGGGTCACCAATGAAGTGTTACGGGGTAGGTTGAATAATAAACTATGTTTCCAGTAAAATGACTTGTATTACTGCCTACCACGGCACTTCTTTAAACATTTACAGATACAACACAACAATAAGGACGATGGACAATTTGTACAAGTAAAACAGAAAAATATAAAAATGCTTGGAGCTGACTGGGAGAGGCTACGGTTTTCTCGAGGATTCTAGAAGCTATGTATGTCGCTATACCGAGCGCGCATTCGCCTTGAGGCAAGGTCGAACACTGGGGTCGTTGACCTCTCCCAGTGGGTTCAAAATAATGCACATCACGGTCCGGCCACGATCGGTTCCGAAGATTTCCGACCGTGCCCGAATGTGTGTTTCGTTCCCCAATCTGGACGTGCATTCGTTTTACATATATAAAGTTGTGGAGTGTAAATAACTGTGTGTAATAATAATTGTAATATATATAGAAATATGTCCATAGATATTTTGTGTGTTATAAATATAGTAAATAAGTAATTGTTGTGAATAATATATAATGTGCTAACCATGGTATAGACAATAATTCCTCGTTTGTTGTCTATGACGAACAAAACGTAAATATGACAGCTGACATGTCGAACGAGGAATTATGTTAGGTTATGTAATGTGTTGTGTGTAGTGTTTACAATTAGCTTTTAAGAGATATAATTAAGAAACTAATCGTTCTAACCACTACATTGTCAATGTACAATCCCACTAAGACTGTACATTTTATGGTCCTTCGAGCCGGATTCAGGGTGTTTACTGTGTCTTTCAACTGCGATAGCGAATCGGTTTGACTGGCCTTCCACAAGCGGGTCTCACCAGATCAAATTGAGAAGTCGAGTGTCACAGCGGATACAGGAACGCCTTGGGTCTAATAACAACTATTCAAAGGATACCGAAGAACACTTGAAGCAAGGAACTACAAGAGTGCTATCGACGTCTTCGTGTCCTGAACTGAACCAATTCCTGGGAACTCACCTGCAACTAAATTAAGGTACTTACCCAACTACTATCTGCTCCTCTACTACCATGGAACTACTGAACAAACAAGTCGCTACGTTTGAGGAAATAAAAACCCTCTGCAGCAACTACAAAAAGGACAGTGTCACAAGAAAAACTCCAGACTACTTGGAGAAGCGTCTAAAGAACCTAGAAAAACTATGGGTAGTCTTTGACGGACAACACCACACACTTTTGGAAACCATCGAAACTAAAAATATTCCATACTTTACTAACGACATTTACGAAAAAACTAAGCAAATGTACGAGTCTACTATGAGGAATATGATGGAATTAATAGATCTTCAACGAGAACAGCAACACATAGATTTCGACCTAGCTGGAATGTTGGTTGAAGAAACCGACGACAAACTGAAACAACTCGTGAATCAACAAGAGCGCAACTTTAAGGCTCTTAGTAGAGCTATGTCTAAAATAAACATCGAGTTAATAACTGAGAAGTGGGAGTTTGAAGAACATCTTTCAACTTTAAAAGCGAAATGGGATCCCATAGACAAGATACATTGGGAACTAGACACTGAACTTAAAGGGTCTAGTATGAAAGAAGACTACCACAACAAATTCGAAGAGTTTGAAGAGAAATACGAGAGTTTGAAAAGAAATCTCAACAGTAAGATCTTCTCAAACATTCAGTATCAAAAGTCTGCACCAAAAATTGATATTCCGGAATTCACAGGCAACTACGTACAGTGGATTTCGTTCAAAGATATCTTTCTGGAAACCGTACACAACAACCCCAGCATCTCGAAAACGCAGAAGATGCAACACCTTAAAACGAAACTTAAAAGTGAAGCCGAACGCCTGGTGCAGCATCTGTCGATCAGCGCAGAGAACTACGACTCATGTTGGGAAATACTGGCACATCGCTACGACAATCGCAGACTTCAATTCACTTCTTTCATGAATACTATGCAGCAGTTATGCACTATACAACAACCCAACGCTAAAAATTTAAAACGAATGCATGACGTTATAACAGAAAGCATGAATGGACTTTCCAACATGGGCGTTGAAGTGTCCAGTTGGGGACCGATCATTGTTTATTACATGTCACAGAAATTGGATACAGCCACACTCAACGAGTATTCAAAAGAAATACAGAACAGCAGAGAGTTACCCAACCTACAAGAATTTCTGTCATTTTTGGAAAGGTCGTTCCTTGCTTATGAAACTGCAAAAACTTGGTTAAAGGACTCTCCGACTTCTCAAAAACAAGGAGGTGGTAAACCTTTCCAAAGATCAAATAACAAAAGCTGGCTGAATAACAAACCTAACTTCAACAATACGCAAAATAACGGAAGGAAATCAACCTTTGGTGAACAAAATAAAGACTCATCGAAAACGTTTCATGCGTCATACGGACAATGTCCACTTTGCAACAACGATCACGTGCTGATGCAATGTGATAAATTTATTAAATTGGATATTCCGCAAAGAAACAAAACTGTTACGAAACTCAAACTTTGCAAAAATTGTCTGTACAGTCACGGCAACACTAATTGCAATTCTTGGAAAACATGCAGAGAATGCAATCTAAAACATCATACGTTATTGCACATAAAAAAGGTCAACGACTCGGAATCCACTTCTAGAAACGGAGATGACAACACCAACTCGCGCCCATCAACATCAACGCAACAAGGGGCTCATCACTTATCAACGAATAACATCGAAGTTCTCTTAACGACGGTTCAAGTTAAGATAAAATCAGCAAACGGAACATACATAAAACTACGGGGTCTGTTAGATCAAGGATCGCAAGTAAATTTGATAACGGAAAATGCCGCTCAACTACTTCGCTTGCCTCGCTCGAAATTCAATGCTGCTATAGCCGGAGTAGGATCTACATCGAGAAACTGCAAGGGACTCCTACGTCTCGAATGCCAATCTATGCATTCCAATTATACATTCGACATGCACGCATTGGTACTTCAAAAACTAACTAACAACTTACCTAATCGTAATTTCGAACAGGCAGAGTGGAAACATCTAGAAAATTTAAAACTTGCTGATCCCGACTACAACGTCTCCAGTTCAATTGACCTCTTACTGGGAGCCGACATTTATGCAGATATTATCTTAGACGGAGTCCTAAAAGGTGAATGTCACTCACCAATAGCCCAGCAGACACATCTCGGTTGGATTCTATGCGGAAAACTTAAGACATTCAATTGTCATATAACTTTAATCGACACCGCAGAATTGTCTAAATACTGGGAGAACGAAGACATAATCCAAAACACTGCGGACGTCAATAAAAACGACCAATGCGAAAAATACTACAAGGAAACTACGAAACGAAGTTCTGATGGGAAATATGTAGTCAAAATGTTACAAGGTTGGGAAAAAGATCTTGGGAAATCCAAGTCAGCAGCTATTGCGCAATTTTTACATCAAGAGAAAAAGCTAGCCAAAAACCAACGGCTTTACAATATGTACAAGAACTTTATTACAGAATATGTGGAACTAAAACATATGAAGCCAGTGACGTCACAGAGTGTGGAAAATAACAATGAATGCTATCTACCACACCATGGCGTACTAAGAGATCACTCAACCACCACCAAACTAAGAGTGGTTTTCAACGCCTCACAAAAGACGTCAAGTGGCAAAAGCTTGAATAGCCTAATGGATAAGGAGACTAACCTACAAAAAGACATTCAGGCTCTCATTCTAAAATGGAGAACATACAAATACGCCTTTACAGCTGACATAGAAAAAATGTACAGATGTATATGGATAGCTGAAGATCAACAAAACCTCCAGAAAATCATATGGCGAAACTCTTCCAACGAAAAACTGCAAGAATACACATTAAAAACTGTGACATATGGGACCAAAGGTGCTCCGTGGTTAGCTATGCGAACATTACAACAGCTGGCAACAGACGACGGGCACCTTTACCCTGACGCAACAAAAATACTGTTGAATGCATTTTACGTCGACGACCTGATTAGTGGGCACAATTCACTAGAAACCCCTAAGAAACTACAAACTGAATTGGTACATACACTGGTAGTATGTTCATTGGAACATACTACCAGTGTATGGGCCTGGAGCGACTCCCAAGTGGTGCTAGCATGGCTTCAAGGAGAACCATCCAAACGGGAGAAATATATAGAAAATCGAGTCACCAGGATCAGAAAAGTGATATCGCCGGCTCATTGGTCATACATCGAATCGAAAAGCAATCCCGCAGATTGCGCAACCAGAGGTTTATCCCCGAAGCAGCTCTTGAATGCTCAACTATGGTGGAAAGGCCCTGAGATGCTGCAAACATTTACCGGAAAACAACAAGACAATTCAACCAATTATATATTTGCAACCACTGCGCAAAAAGAAAATATTGTGGCAACTACAAAACAGAAGGCGCCAAAAAGTTTTGTCATTTAATAACAGTCCTTCATCGATGATTTCTCTGTTTACCATAAAGTTTTTTCATATATTCTTTAACTGTTTAGTATAGTAATTTATGTGTTAATGTGACAATTGTAAAAGGCACGATGGGGTTGACATATCTGTTTAGATAAAAACCCCAAAATAAATAAAGAGAAAAAAAAAAAAAAAAAAAACTACAAAACAAACGGAAAACATAGTCAATGATTTATTGAATAATCACAGTTCATTGACTCGGGTGACCCGTGTTATTGCTTGGATTTTGCGATTCAAAACAAATGCACGGAACAATTTCACAACATTAAAGAACTGCGACGCCTGCAATCTTGCGTTGCCCAAGTACCTACTAACTAATGAGCTAGAACAAGCAATAAACATAATAACAAGAAATGTACAACGGCATGAATTTGAGACAGAATACGACTTGTTATCAAAAAATCAGCCTTTGATCAACAAAAGTAGCATAAGCAAATTGCATCCCTTCATAGACGAAGAAGGGATTATGCGGGTTGGCGGCCGCTTAAACAAAACTAATTTACCGCTTGGGATGAAAAACCCTGCAATTCTATCAAGAAATGGTAGATTAACTCAATTATTGATAGAACAAGCCCACGCTGCAACTTTACACGGGGGCCCACGACTGACGCTCGCCTACATCCGTCAAGAATACTGGATTGTAGGAGGAAATCGGGCAGTGAAAACTTATCTACGTCGCTGTGTTCGCTGCCATCGATTTAAACAAACTGAAAACTATCAACTCATGGCTGACCTTCCATCAGAACGTGTAACACCATCCCGGCCCTTCACTCATACAGGAGTTGATTATACGGGTCATGTGGATGTCAAATTGAACAAAGGCAGAGGCGTTAAAACCTCAAAAGGTTATATCGCAATCTTTGTTTGTTTGGCAACAAAAGCGGTTCACATCGAACTAGTTTCAGATTTGAGCACTGAAACCTTCCTAAGCGCTTTTCAAAGAATGTGCGCAAGACGAGGAACGCCAAAACACATTTATTCCGACTGCGGAACCAACTTCATAGGGGCCTCAAACATTCTGAATAGCGAGTACGAAGCATTCACTAAAGAACTGCCCCCCGATTTCTTTAACAAGATGAGTCAAATGAGAGTAAAATGGCACTTTAATGCTCCGGCGTGGCCTACCGCTGGAGGATTATGGGAAGCTGCCGTTCGCTCAATGAAACATCATCTCCGTCGGGTCTTAGGAGAACAAAAACTTACCTACGAAGAGTTTTCGACACTGTTGACGAAAATAGAGGCATGCATGAACTCACGCCCACTATGTCCTATGACCGAAGATCCAGACGAATTCTTCAACTATTTAACTCCTGGGCACTTTCTGACTGGTAGTCCTACAATGACTCTACCACTATCTAACTACGAAGATGATCGCAACTTAGACCTACGTCAAAGATGGCAATTAACAGAAAATATGTTCCATCAATTCTGGAAGCATTGGTCCAGTGACTATTTAACATCATTGCAAGCCCGAAGCAAATGGTTAAAACCTTCACCTAATCTCAAAGAACATGACATTGTCCTGGTCAAAGAAAACAATCTGCCTCCAGGAAAGTGGGCACTAGGTCGCGTGATCGAAGTCCATCCTGGCCGCGATGGACTAGTTCGTGTCACAACAATAAAAACACAAGCTGGCATATTGAAACGGCCCATTACGAAACTATCGCTGTTACCGATCGAAACTTGCAACGCAGAAATAAATAAATCAAATAATAATCAAGATATTTCATCATCGAAACGAGGGCAGCGACATATAGGAAAGAAAACATTTTTCACAATGTTAACCACATTGCTACTTCTATTTGCCCTTCCTGCGGAAACAAACGGCATCGTGACAGAAGACTCGTCGCCAAGTGTTCGGGTAACAAGCCTGGGAAGTGACCGACCTATTTACTACGACACGATCGGGAAGGTGCAACTAATACATGACGAGTGGCGACTACTCATGTATTACAATCTTTCTACTTACTGGAGTGGCGTTCGGGATATTGAAAACTACTTACAAGGAATTCAAGATTTGTGCAAGAACCTGGAGCCTAGATATTGCGAAACCACAAGTCAGCAGCTGGCTCATGAAATGGATCTTTTGAAGTACTACAACAACATACTTCTGACACCGAACAAACATCTATCAGGGCGCAACAAACGAGGATTAATCGACGGCGTGGGCTACTTAGCGAACAACTTATTCGGAATACTCGATCAGAGATTTGCCGAAAAATATCAATCGGACATCCAAGCCGTGCAAGAGAATGAAGACTATCTCCTACAACTCATACGTAACCAAACTTCTATTGTCGACGAAACGATATCCTAAAGAAAAGTGTTGGCGATTGCCGCGCTCTCTTTAAAAAGTTAAGAGTGACATCACCGAAGCGGCATGGCGGCCCACGGCGGCGACGCGAGGTGCGTGCTCTGCTGTTTCCTGAGCCGGACGTAAACACCGATAAGATGGATCAAAATTCAGCATGGGAACATAAGCAAGAGCAGCGTTGCGACGATTGTTTTATTAAGACCACATGAGGGGGCTTTTTCTGAGACCTTTGTAAGAGGTAGTCGTGTCGTGTTTTAAATATAACCTTTGTTTTTATTCAATTGTTTAGTGATTATATTGTTAAAGTATTCGTACAAAGTTGTTTTAATCAATAATTAGAGATCTAAGCACATATAAAGTTAATATCAGAAG
The DNA here is from genome assembly GCA_905333075.3 of Atethmia centrago. NCBI lineage: Eukaryota > Metazoa > Arthropoda > Insecta > Lepidoptera > Noctuidae > Atethmia > Atethmia centrago. Next base: position 10,324,589 of record HG995375.1, read on the forward strand.
TGGAACGCGATACCCACACACGGTTATGGGTAAACAAAGTAAGCGTGATAAACGCCTAAAACAAAAAAAACGCACACGTTCAAGCTCAAGTTCTAGCAGCAGTCGTAGTGCCAGGACTCCGTCACCTCCGCCGAAACACAGGAAACAGGTATCACGTAAGGCTGATACCTCAACTGTGAGTACAAATAACACTTTGAATAACATTATACCCGAGTTCGATCCGCTGAGAGACGATGTGAACGCTTGGCTTAGTATTATCAAGTCCTACGCTCAAACTTTTACATGGACTGACGAAATGACCCGTTATCAAGCTCTCAACAAATTAAAGGGTTCCGCAAAAGTGTGGTATGACTCACTGTTACGATCGGATAGTCATTGGCCTACGTGGAAATGGAAGAGCTGGACGCGTAAGTTGGCTTCCAGTTTTCAAATTCGGCGGAATATGTACGATCTTTTAAAAGATATCATACATAAAAAGCCGTTAGAAAATCAGTCTCTGTACGAGTTTTATTTTGAACAGAAATGTAAAATAGATCGTTTATCTTTGGAATTTTCGGAACAAGATATTATTTCTATTATTGTCGGTAATATAGGAGACAGTGGTATAGGCGCATCAATTGAAGCGAATAATTTCGTGACATGCGACAGTTTAGCTAGTTTCCTACATGGTCGAACGTACACATCAAAAAGCGCGAAACAGATCGCAAATACACGCGATGGCCAGGCGAAACTGATCAGTCAGAATCAGATGTCTGCGACCACGAGATCAGTGACTGTGCCCTCAGCGAACGTAGTGGGTCAAGCTGCTTCTGCTAACAATAATCAAGACGTGGGCCAGGCACGGGGTCGGGGGCAGATCAAGTGTTATCTGTGCGGCGGTAACCATAAACGAAGTCAGTGTGATGCAAATAAATGTGGTTATTGTGGCAGGCGAGGTCATTTAGAATCGACATGTTACCATAAAAAGAACGCGGTTAAACCAGACAAACAAGAAACAAAATGTGTTTCAACCCCTGACCCGCGAAATAAATTTGTGAAAATAATATGTATTAATAATCTGCATAAAGAAGCGTTCATTGATACGGGAAGCAGTTGTTCATTGATTTCTGAATCGTTCGTCAAAAGATATTCAATGGAAAACATTGTGTTGACCGCACCAGTTTTGTTGCAAGGTTTCTCAAAAGAAAATTCAAAATTTGTAACTCACAAGATAACAGCTGATCTGAAAATCGATTCGGTGTGTCTGACTCAGGTTGATTTCTATGTAATTGACAACCTGGCAGATTGTGAAATATTGATAGGAAGAAACGTGACGGAGCGGTCTGACCTGATATACTCGCGAGTGGGTGACAAATTCAAACTTGACTATGCGAATTCATTTACTGAGTTTTGTAACACAATTAGTAATTTTGAGTTCGATAGCGAGTCCCATCAGAATGAATTAATAAGACTTTTTCAAAAATATGATGACTGTGTGGCGTCAAATATCAAAGAACTAGGAAAGGTAAACGGCCACGAAATGATAATTAACGTAACTGGTTCTCAACCAATTCAATGCAGACCCTTTAGGTCTTCTCACGCAGACAGAAAGAAAATTCGCGAAATGGTAGATGAGCTTCTGAAGAACAATATCATACGTGAAAGCAAATCACCATACGCGAGCCCTGCGTTACTTGTCAATAAAAAAAATGGAGAAAAAAGACTCTGCATTGATTATAGAGCACTAAATAAGATAACAATTAAAGACAAATATCCAATGCCGCGCATTGAGGATCTTGTAGATAGGCTTAGGGGCTATAAATGTTTTACCAGTCTAGATTTAAAAAGTGGATATTATCAAATATTAATGCATTCGCAATCTATAGAAAAGACCGCCTTTACTACTGAAGATGGGCATTACGAATTTTTAAGACTTCCGTTTGGGCTGGCTAACGCACCAGCTTGTTTCCAACAAATGATGAACAACGCGTTGGGAAATTTAAGATTCGAGAATGTCATTTTATATTTGGATGACGTATATTTAGTGACAGAAACGGTAGAGCAAAATTTAAAATTATTAGAACGAGTTCTCCAAATCTTTAGAGAAAACGGGCTCACGTTGAATCTGAAAAAATGTCATTTTTTCAAAAATGAAATTGAATTTCTAGGATACAAAATCAAGCAGGATTGTGTGATGCCAAATCAGCCCAAACTGGAGGCTATTCGAAATTACCCCTGTCCCAAAACAGTACACCAACTTCGACAGTTTCTTGGCCTTGTAAGCTACTTTAGGAAATTTATTAAGAGCTGCGCTATGATTACTGCTCCACTCTCAAAGTTATTGAAGAAGGGCTCTGTCTGGGAATGGGGTAAGGTTCATGAAGAGGCATTTCAATCGTTAAAGAACAAATTAACGTCTGAAAGTGTTCTATACATTTTTGACCCGAATAAAGATAACGTATTATATACGGATGCTAGTAGAGATGGTGTTGCTGGTATTCTTATGCAAATCACTGACGAAGGTGAAAAACCTGTCCATTATTATAGTAGACAAACTACGGAAGATGAGAAAAAGTACCACTCATTTGAACTGGAGTTATTAGCGATTGTTAGTTCGCTTCAAAAGTTCCGATTATACCTAATCGGATCATCTTTTAAAATAGTGACCGATTGCAACGCCGTAAGATACGCATTAACAAAAAAAGAGATTATTCCCCGGATTGCGCGTTGGGTTTTGTCCACACAAGAATTCTCGTTTGATATCGTCCACCGACAAGGCACGCGAATGCAACACGTAGACGCCTTGAGTCGTAACCCAATACAGTCCGGAGAAAAATCAGAAACCGAGATTATAATGTCAATAACGGAAGCAGATTGGTTGCTTTCAGTACAAGTACAAGATGCCGAGTTACAACGTATTCGAGCAATTATAGAATCAGGACAGGCCGAAGAAAATAAAGATGTTTTTAACAAATATGTTGTCCTCGGTGGCAAAGTTTACAGAAGAACAACCCAAGGTCGTCGGTGGGTGGTCCCAAAGAAATGCATTTGGCAAATAATTAAATGTAACCATGACGACCTCGGGCATTTCTCTGTTGACAAAACAGTAGAACGAGTAAGCTATCAGTATTGGTTTCCTAGAATGCGACATATCATAAAGAAATATATTAAAAACTGCATAAATTGCATATATTTTAAGAATAAGGGCGGTCCAAAGGAAGGAGAGCTATACCCGTTGCCAAAGTATGCACAGCCTTTTCACACGCTTCATATGGATCATTTAGGACCTTTTTTTACGACTAAAGCCAAAAATAAATATTTATTGGTAATCGTAGATGCTTTTACAAAATTTGTGTTCATTTTGGCGGTTCGCACAACCAAATCTTCTTGTGTAATTAAAGAATTAGAAACTATTTCTAAGACATTCGGAAATCCTCAAAGAATAATTACAGACGCCGCGACATGCTTCACTTCGAATAATTTTACATAGTATTGTTCGAATAAAAACATACGTTTACATACGATTGCAACCGGTATGCCTCGTTCTAATGGCCAGGTTGAGCGTTTTAATAAAACTATTTTAGAAGCATTAAAAGCAATAGGCGCTAACGATACAGACGATAGGTGGGACCAGTACGTAAAAGCCTTACAACAAGGTATGAATAGTACAGTTCACAAGACAACAAAAACTATTCCTAGTGAAGTTTTTCTCGGATATAGATTACGCACTGATAGTGATAGTTTAGCTCCGGTGATTGGGCATAGGCTGGATGTAACTGAATTGCGTAAAAGGGCAGAGACAAATATTAAGTCCAACGCGGAATCACAAAAACAGCGATTTGATAGAAACCGTACAAAAGCACGAGTTTACGTCGAAGGAGATTTGCTACTCGTCAAAATACAAAGCCAGACAAATGACGGTCAAAGTCGGAAGTTGTTACCTGTTTACAAAGGCCCCTTTCAAGTGAAGAAGGTATTGGGGAATGATAGATATGAGGTGACGGATGTAAAAGGCAGTGAAAGGAGCACTAAGAAGTATACAGGCGTAACCGCTGCTGAGACCATGAAACCATGGATACATATTGATGATTGGGAGATGAATTAAACATACGTTCTAACTTATACCATTACTGCCCGTGTTGGCGATTAAGGTAATTTAAAATTTACCGTAGGCGTATGTACGAGTCAAGATAAAATGCTTTAAGTAATTATAGATGTTCCATGTTGTAAATTACACATTAAAGGCCGAGTGGTAGGTTCAAATAGAGAACGAACTTGGAACACTCAAGTGTGGAAAGGCCCTTTGAGTGCAAGTGGTTCTGGGACAAACTTGGTACGCTTAAGTGTGGCTAAAAGCCCTTTAAGTTCAAGTCGAAATTAGAAGAACTTAATACGCTTTATAGATGTTCCATGTTGTAAATTACACATTAAAGGCAGAGTGGTAGGTTCAAATAGAGAACGAACTTGGAACGCTCAAGTGTGGAAAGACCCTTTGAGTGCAAGTGGTTCTGGAACGAACTTGGTACGCTTAAGTGTGGCTAAAGGCCCTTTGAGTGCAAGTCGAAATTAGAAGAATTTAATACGCTTTATAGATGTTCCATGTTGTGAATTACACATTAAAGGCAGAGTGGTAGGTTCAAATGCAGAACGAACTTGGAACGCTCAAGTGTGGAAAGGCCCTTTGAGTGCAAGTGGTTCTGGGACGAACTTGGTACGCTTAAGTGTGGCTAAAGGCCCTTTGAGTGCAAGTGGTTCTAGGACGAACTTGGTACGCTTAAGTGTGGCAAAAAGCTCTTTGAGTGCAAGTGGTTCTGTAACGAACCTGGTACGTTTAAGTATGACTAGAGACCCTTTGAGTGCAAGGCGAAATGAGACGAATTTAATACGCTTAAGTGTGGCTATGCCCTTTGAGCGCAAGTGGCGATAAGACCAATTTGGTACGCTTAAGTGAGGCTATAGGCCCTTTGAGTGCAAGTGGTCAAATCCGATTTATATACAATGTCGCTTTAAGCGCACATGATATTTGGTACACTTAAGTGAGGCTATAGGCCCTTTGAGTGCAAGTGGTCAAATCCGATTTATATACAATGTCGCTATAAGCGCACATGATTTACTATTATTGAAGCCTATCCTCGGAAATACTCTGATGAAATAATGTGTAATGAACAATGACAGTCATGATCCAGAGAATTGTATACACAATGCATGTGCAACCGGCAAACTGATAAATTATTAATAATTTGTGTTTCAGCACTTTATCTGAACTCGTGAGGTACCTGATGGGACAGGCACCTGGTAGGACGGCCGTGTTGGCGATTGCCGCGCTCTCTTTAAAAAGTTAAGAGTGACATCACCGAAGCGGCATGGCGGCCCACGGCGGCGACGCGAGGTGCGTGCTCTGCTGTTTCCTGAGCCGGACGTAAACACCGATAAGATGGATCAAAATTCAGCATGGGAACATAAGCAAGAGCAGCGTTGCGACGATTGTTTTATTAAGACCACATGAGGGGGCTTTTTCTGAGACCTTTGTAAGAGGTAGTCGTGTCGTGTTTTAAATATAACCTTTGTTTTTATTCAATTGTTTAGTGATTATATTGTTAAAGTATTCGTACAAAGTTGTTTTAATCAATAATTAGAGATCTAAGCACATATAAAGTTAATAAAAGTGAAGAAAACATAAATCGACAATTCGCGCTTATAAACGACTACACGAATCGAACTGAATTAAGATTAGCAAAAATCGAATCTGGAATTGAGATAGCCATGGCCACTAGCTACTTCAGTTTCGCGGCGCTCACCGCACACTTACTGCTGACCAACTTGAAAACCATACAAGAAACTCTCTTCAATACTTTAGTCGACACATACAAAGGTCGGATGGATGTCCACCTGCTTAGTCCAGCCCATTTAATTCGTCAACTGACTGTGATCTCTGGAAGGCTGCCGAAAACATTAACCTTGCCAGTAGACAACATTCAAGATGATATAAAGGACCTCTATAAATTACTCTTCGTGAAGGCTAGAGTAACTGACAGCTATTTTATGTACGAAATTCATATTCCACTGGCAAGTGACGAAGATTTCATGGTATATCACTTTTTACCTCTGCCCTTAAGGATAAAGAATGAGACAACCGCAGCTGTTCATGTATCATCAAAATACTTAGCAGTAAACCTCGAGAAAAATACTTACGTGAAACTAACTGAAAAGGAAATGACTATTGTATTCAACGCAGTCCGGATAACTTCATTTGTATTATAAACTTGCCTGTTTACAATTTACAAAACGCTGACGCGCCGTGTGAAGCTAAGTTACTAGGGCATCAAACGTCCTTGCCATGTACTACCAGGAAAACGGAATGTGAGACGGCCTGGATAGAATTACATACAACAAACACATGGCTAGCGGTGTGCTGCGGCGCGTGCGCTATTCGAAGTGTCTGCGACGGTGACGTCACATCACGAGTCATCAACACATCGGCTATAATAACACTGAAACAGGGATGCTTTCTTCAAACCAACGAACTCAAAATTTATTCTCGTAACAAGTACGACAGTGACGCGAGAATGGACTACAACCTACAAGTACCCTTTCTCAACAAAACGATCAACAGCATAATAAGCACAAATTCTGCACCGCAACTAAAGATAAGTCTGGACTAATTTAATTTTAATACTTAATTTTGTTTACTTTACTTTTTATTCTTATCTTTTACTTACGTCACTTTTACTATTTTGTTTACATTTCATAATGCATTGTATACTTATTTGTAAATAGCATTGCTGTGTACTGGGGATTCTCACTCACTCAGTTATCCTTTCGGGTTGGGAATATGTACGGTTTACGTACATTTGCCCTAGTTTTGATTTAGCTTACTTGTCAATACGCGCCGACTATAATGTTAGAATGTTATATTTTAATCAGTGTGCATTTGGGCGACCACGCCAACTAACGTGTGAGAATTGCCAACAACAACCTAACTGTAACTTACGGGAATAAACTTAAATATTTTCTGTGAGACTTTATCTTTAACACACTCAACAAACTACAACTACAACTTCATTGTCAATGTACAATCCCACTAAGACTGTACAGACCGAGAACCGGGCGCAAACGCATCACCACAGACCGTCAGGATCGTCAGTTACTGAGAGAGTCGTTAAGAAATAAGAAAAAAAACATCTTCATAGCTCGCTGCTGAGTTGTCAGAACAAATTAAGAAATCAATGTGCTCGAACTACTCGTAGAAGACTTCAGGAAGCTGGTCTGAAAGGCTGTAAAGCTAGGAAGAAGCCATGGCTCTCCGACAACAACAAAAAAGCTCGGTATAAATGGGCCTTAAAACACCGAACTTTCACCGCTGAAGAGTGGTCAAATGTTGTGTGGTCAGACGAATTAAACTTTGAGGTGAATAAGTCAATTTAATGCCCTAATAAAATTATATAAAATGGTTTAAAAACCAAACGCATAGATAAAGTATTTTTTTCCGGAACTCAATATTTTTTCTCTTTATTGCAGATTTTTGGTACACCTGGTGTGACCTTTGTGCGTCGCCGGGTGGGCGAAGAATTTAAGCCAGAGTGTGTGATCCCAACCGTAAAACACGGCGGCGGCAGCATAATGGTCTGGGGTTGCATGACTGATTCTGGAGTTGGCGAATTGTTCGTGTGTGAGGGCCGCATGGACTCTACTAAGTACATAAATGTACTAGAAACTGCGTTGCTGCCTTCATTCACGAATCTTTTCGGCGACACGAACATGGATGGTGTGGTGATGGCAGATTTGTGGCATGGCGCGTTATCCTGTTGGAATTTACCAGCAGGATAACGCGCCATGCCACAAATCTGCCCGCACTATGACATGGTTTCGGGAAAATAACACAGAGCTTCTTGACTGGCCTGCCCAGTCACCAGATTTGAACCCCATAGAACATTTATGGGGTTTATTAAAGCGTAGAGTTAGGCGCCACACAATTAACAACAGAGAAGATTTGAAACGCTACCTGCGCCTAGAATGGAATGCGATTACTGCTGAAGACTGTAAAAATCTTGTTAGCTCTTTACCAAAAAGAATTTCTGCCGTAATTAAGGCAAAGGGTGGACCCATATATTAATTTTCAATTAATAAATAGTAAAATAAACCTATATAAAACGTTTTGTTTTATTTCTATTTGATACTCGTCATAAAACTGGAAGATGTCATGGGTGCTCAATACTTTTGGCCAAGGCTGTACATCTGATTTCATGACTCATTCATAAATACAGCGTCATTTTGAAACCCTTTTTTTTTTGAACCAGCGATAACTGAACCAATGGGCGAAGAAAAAACTTTTTGATTTTTCCTAATAAGTTCCCGATTACTTAAATTATTAAGAAAGTTGGATAATTTTGCAAAGTGAATGACCTTGCGTTCATGCTTGCCCAAATGATCGCAGTGTAGGTATCTAATGCGCACTCGCTCATACGCGGTCGACGCTCGCGGCGCGGCGCGAACACCCGCAAAAGCCATGAAACACGAGTGTAATGGTTTCGCGCCTTCGCGTTCGCGCTTGGCGTCGTTCCCCGACCGGTATCGGTTTTTTGTCCCGTGACAAAAGGTTCGCGCTTGGTTCACGGCGTACAACCGCGCGACCGCATCTACACACACTAAACTAGCAGCTTTTCGCAGTATCGCACGTTTTTTTAATAAGCATTTTTGAAAAATATGTATATTCATTTATCTCGTTCTGCTGCGATTGATTTTGTCATCTTCTCTTTCTCCATCTCTTTTTTATTCTTTTGCTATGTGCACGCAGTGTGACAATAACAGCCACATCTTCGTCAATTTTATTTGAGATCCCGAACGAAACTGCGAAACTTTGAGAGTGTGGGTGGGAAGTTCACGGCGCGAACCGCGGCGTCAATTCACAGCAAGATTCGCGCGCATCACACACACTAGCACAAGGAGGGGTTAGGCCGGGAAACGTAGAGTTGGCGCCAAACCATGACCGAACCACAGTATAAATATTCGTCTAGTACTCAAACCTCAGTTGGTCAAATAGAGGTTTTGATCCTTATAAGGAACATCGCATGGCACTTTTTTATGTGAATTTTTCCATTTTCTTACTGACATTTTTTTTTTCAGAATCTATGCCGACCAAAATTCCTCAAACAGTTAAAGTTGGTCTCCTAAGACCATTGTCCTGAAGCTACAGCGGTTAAGCTTTTCTACTGTCAAGGAACCGTTAGACGGCTGATTTCAACATGACGTCTGTCAAGCAACCGTGTAACGGTCGTTTGACATTGACGTCAGTTATGTGTCATTTTTGCCTATGACACCTCTAGCTATGCCGCTTTAATTTCTACAACGACTAAAGGAAAGAACTAGCATGCCATAATGCCCCCACTTCAATATCTAACACACTTCACCGATGTTTACTAGACGTTTCCCCCCGCGCCCCTCTGTTCAAATTTCGAACAAGCGCCAGTCAGTTGTAATTAAATGTGTACACATATTGTGAAGTGCCCGAACGGGAAGCTGCTCCCAGAACATGGATCGTTAAGTAACAAACAGTTTTGTTGCATCTATTGTGGAATTGATAAAGATTTTGGACTGAAATAGTTATTTTAACAATCATTGTTCGCCATTATCTGCGACGAGCCGGCGCTATGCACGTTTTTGTATGGGTGTTTAAGAATAATAAACACACGAATGTTATCAAACTGTCGTTATTACGTATTACGTTACCTATTGTAGTATTTTTAATAAGCATTACATTTCAATAATAACGTAACAAATTTGCGTAATATTGAAAACCCTAGCACGCCTCTTAAACATCGACCGTCTGCTGGCGTTTTGACAGACAGGAGTTTTAGATTTAAGCTAACGTTTTCTCGGATTCGCGAATAGCTGGATAGGATCTATTTAACCAACTTCAAAATAAAGAGGTTTTCATTGAGTTAATTGAATTTATGTTTCAAGTCTAATGTCTAAAGACATTTTCAGTATTTTTATTTATATTTTATCATTGAGGTAGGTAAAGTCTATTTTATTTTTACATATTTTTTGAAATATTCATAGTCACGGTATTGTTATCTAGTGATTCTTCTTCTGACGCGGTGGCGGTGTCGTCTTTTTATTTTTTTATTTTTATTTTTTTATTTTTTTTTTATTTTTTTTTTATTTTTTTTTTCCAAAAGATTCTCGACTAGTGTAATGCTTCATTTAATTTTTTTAATTAAATTTTTGTCATGTTCAGATGTGATATGTATTGGCATATCCATATTTCTGTCGTCCTGGACTATGTACAGGTGTTTTTTGTAGTGAAATTGCTCATTTTGGTTGTTGATTTCTGGAATGTTTTTCTATGGCAGCATGCCTTTTTATTGTGATTATCGACTTGTAAATATCTTCAACATGTAGAATGTTAATTTATATTTAAAATAAACGCCATATAATTTACTTTGTAATCAAAAGTCTGAGACGATCTTTTTTGTGCTTATTTTCAAGAGCCTTGGCTTGATACTTGACACTCGTAAACTAAAACTTCTAACAGCGGAACCTCTTGTCTGCGATAAGAATGTGAGCCAAACAATAATATAAACTAATAGCCCAAGCGACAGGACCGATAGCATTCTCGGAAGTGAAGTGTAAACATACCTTTTTTTTTGTTTGCCGCGCAGCTGCGCGAAATGACGTCAAGCTTTTGTAAACATTGTGTGATGAAAAGAATGTTCTGAGTGGTTTGTTTTTTTTATTGATTAGTGTGAAACATGGTCTCTTTATGTTATAGAATTAAAAATATTTTGAATTAATGGTTTATTTTATTTATTTAAAACACTTTTGTACAAGAAACGGGGAAAATTCCCTCACACTGATTTCAAACCAGAATTGATACTACATTACAAGGCAAAACTGGACTAGTCTATAGATAAGTTGTTAGCTTATTTCATAAAGATTCTAACAACGTATCCAGTAGCCAGCTCCCGTACTTAACTTTCGAGATATCGTCATTTTAGTCACAGGGCGCCTCTATCGCGCGCGGACTCGTAGGGTAAGGAGACATAACGCGCTTCGCGCCAAAAATTTTGACAGTAGAGAGGTTAAGGTATCTGCCCTTAGTGCCGATTACAAAAATCCACCCTGTATAAATGAAAACGGCTCGAAACATTATCTGTCAGATATTTATGCTGCCAAAATGATTTCAAATATTTATGCTTCCAGAGGGATGTCACATTTTTTTTTTGCAATATGAGCGGCACTGATTTAGATATAGAAAAAACGGTTCTAAACATTTTACGGTCAGATCTTTATCATATGCTGCCAAAGTGATGTCAGATATTTTTGATCACAACGAGATACTTGAACTGAACTGAGTACGCAGATATTTTTAACACAAGACATGTCCGATATTTATGCATTTTGAGAGGAGACACATCCTTTTGAAGCCGATGCGGTAGCCTATATTTTGGCATCACTAGTCTCATAGATGGTTTTGGTGTTTCGTAGATGTCACATAATATGTATTTGTGCCACTACTTGTATATGCCTTCCATAGATGATCACATTGATCACATATGTTTGCTGTCTTTTTGAACACAGATATTTATGAATGAATCATGAAATCAGATATTATTGCCAGTCTGTTCATAGTTTCGGGGCATTCTTTTTATTTGGTAGAGGAATCTCACGCGGTGTTCCCGTATACATTTTATTAACTTTGCTTGGTAGCTTTTTAGCAAGCTTCAATAATTATTTACGTATTTCATTCCACTTTGTGTATGTTGATGATGTTATAAAACTTCCAAGTTCGTATAACAACAATCATGATTCCACACAACAACTAAAACGACAAGACACTACAAAGTGAAAACTAACCTTTATTTCGGAAGTCGGTGGCAAAAATGAAAATACAAAATCAATGACACCAACTTCCGAAATTTTTAATAAATAAAACCGTAAAAAATATATTGATTTGGAAATCTGTGACTATTTTAACGCATCTTTTTTTCCCCATTTATATTAAGCAAGTTTCTTGCCTGTGGCATACAATTAAATTGAAGCTATACATACGACTTGCATCCTCTAAACCGGGGATTCCCAAAGTGGTCGATATCGACCCCTAGGGGTCGAAATCGGTTTCTCAGGGGTCGACATAAACAAAAACTGATATTGGGGGTCGACGAGGTCTAATAATCGACCCCTGTTAATTAACCCAAGGTCTTATTTGAAACTTTCAATATACTGTATAAGTTGTGTTACGTGTACCAACTTGTTATAAGAATGACTAATGTTTTCATAGGAAGTAACATTGTTGTACTTTTAAAAACTCAAAAAGTCGATAAGCGTGCACAAGTTCGTACAAGATGAAAAAATTTGGTTATGAGGGTCTGAGGTATCAGTTCATTTTGCAAAAGGGGTCTCTTGCCCAAAATAGTTTGGGAATCCCTGCTCTAAACACTACTTAGATGGTGCAGCTTTTATTGTTGATTCAAATTATGATATGCCACGGATTTAAATCGCACCATTTAAATCAGGTAGGTACCTATCACGAAGGTAAAAGAGAGAGATGTTCGCTGACCTTGGCGAAAGTGAGCTGCGCGTCATCCACGAGGCGGTCGACGTGCAGCGGCTGCTGCAGGTACAGCTCGGGGTTGCGGCGCAGGATGGTCGCCAGCACGCACAGCAGCTCCACGCACAGCTGGCGCCGCGCCGGCGCCTCCACGCGCACCAGCGCCTCCTCCACCAGCAGCGCGAACGCCAGCTCCGAGCGCGACATGTTCACCAGCGTCGGCTCCGCCGGGATCGAGTGGCCCTGTGGACGTACACCATGCGTCACTCGAGGTTTGAAGACAAAGGTGCACAGTGCTTTATCAACTCGATGCCCCAGCAAAAGACACGCAAGTTCAAATCCGACAAAGCTGCAAAACAGCCTTTTATGTTCTTACAAAGACATTTTATGGTAAGTATATCGACAAGGAACGATACGGAAGAACATTGATGTTAGTATCTGTATAATAAAATCGGAGGTTATAAGCTTGCCTGTAGCATATATGATTGGAGACTCAATTCCCAGACACGTAGTTTTCTTTTGACATTACAAAGTTAATGTTTTTGATGACTAACATCTTTCCTCTCGCTTTCTGAGGAAGTGATTTCGTGAAAAGGGACGGAAGTGTGTAGACAGGAAGTGACAGCTTGAGCATGAAATAAGTAAGTACTATTTGGATTGTAAGTAGAGGGGGTCGAATTTCAACCAAAGGGCGACTACTAGTACTGAAATTATTCGAATAAATATGCCAGTATTTAGCTTTTTAAATTCTGAAGTTAATTTCTGTCGCTGCTCACTTGCTTATTACCAAGGTGAGATATCAGATGTTACATATCATATGGGACTACTGTATGGCTCGCTCGTTGTGATGTATGGTCTTCTTTTCTACTTTATTTAGCAATATGTATTAAAGAAATGTCACAAAAAACAACTTTTAAATGAAGTAAAAAACCGTTTACCTAATAGTATTTTTATTTATCTACATGAATACGCTTAACAACTTGTGGAAGAGCGTCCTATTAAAATAGAAAAATATTGTAATACGTTCCTTCACACGTTCAATTATTAAACGAACATATTATATCATGACAGATAACAGGTATCGCAGTATCTATTGTGTTTCAAAAGAGAATTAAATCGCGCAACGAAATGCGTCTTTAATGGCTGAATTTCTACCGTGACAAAAGTTTTGCGTCTTCAAGATTAAACTTAATTTTACAGAAAAATCAATCGGCACTGCCAAACTGTTATTCGCTTAAAGTTCAATAGACGTCAAGGTAATTTCACCAAAAATACAAATAATAAAGCTGAGTTATCTTATCTTATTAACAAGTTTTAGAAGTACTAACCTGAATTATAATTCCTTTCGGTGTTCGCAGCAATATATCCCAGACTTGTATGTAGAAGTGTTTTGGTACGCGACACAGGCAGCCTTCTAATTGTCGCCGTTGTAACGGTGTCAACCTGTTAAAAAGCGCCAGGTTTACAATTTTAAAGTTAGGCTGAAATATCAGCACCTTTCGAACGTCAAGATTAAATTATGCAGTCCTCAGAAAGTCAATCTTCATCATTATTTTTATTCCAGAAAAAATGCTTGGCTCTTATGGAATAGACGCGGGACTAAAGCCACGCATAGAATAATCGGCGAAATATTTAAAACATCAACCGAGCTCCAATCCAGACTCACATGACATACACACATGGATATGGGACTTAAACATAACTTGCGAAATGGGGGAGTACTATAGGGTACACTTCTGCCTAACCTTTCGGGGATTACGGGCGTGAGGTTATGTGTTATTAAAAACAAAGAAAAACATACCCTTTCTCCTCCGCCCAGTCGGACACAGTGAGCACTTTTTGCAGCAGCGTGCGCAGCTTGTATGGCGAGAGCGCCTCCAGCGTGCCGTCGGCGCGATGCTCGTCGGGGAACAGCTGCAGGTAGATGCGGATGGCCTGCAGCACCCAGCCCACACGGATCTTCAGGATGCCGCGGAACATGTCCGGGTTGGTGCCAATTAGGCGCCCCGAGTACAGCACGATTTCCTGATAAGGTAAGGTGGCCGTTTATTTGGTCTTTCCGCTTCTCAAGTTGAAGTTATTTAAAGGGCTTATATCAGCCGCATCACATCACATTGCGATACAGAAAGTACGGTGTGCTCCGCACGTACAGTCCCGAGCATAAAAATATATTACTATGGACAGTTGGGTAATAATATCTGAACTCATAATTCATTCATAAATATCCATTCTCAAAAAGACAGCAAATATTATGAATAGAATAGAATAGAATATACTTTATTTGCTTTGAATGCATCTTTCAAACTCGTTTTAAATGTGCCTGTGTGAAGTAAATTCTGATATTGTGATCTTAATGATGTACTCCGTTTTCTGGTTTCTGTTAATGTGGCAAATAAATTACGGTTTGTTTTAACAAATATTGCTAATTCGAGGATATAGAGGCATAGGAAAGTTAATAGTTTCTGAGACTTAAATATAGGCACACAACTGTCAGTAACTTTGAGGCCAAATATAGCTCTCAAACAGCGCTTTTGAGCTTTAAAAATGCTTTCTCGTTCACTACAATAACCCCAAAATATAACACCAAATCTTAAAATAGAAATTACAAGACCATGGTAGGCCACTAGTATTGTTGACCGATTTACTTTTTTGGATAGGTTGTATAACATAAACGCGGCTGTGCTCAGACGTTTACAGATATCTTCTGCTTGCGGCTTCCATGTTAACTGGCTATCAATTAAGATTCCTAGAAATTTTGTGCTATTCACTTTATCGATAGTTTGGCCATTGAAGTTGATATCCATGTCACCTGTAGATATACGTTGGTGAAAATGCATAGTTTTAGTTTTTTGTAGATTAATAACTAGGTTATTATTGTCAAGCCATTTTATTAAACTGCTGATCGAGTTATTGATGTCATTTACGTATGAGTCTTTATTGGTACATGAAACAATTGAAGTACTGTCGTCTGCAAATAAAATCATTGGATTAGATATATGGCGTGGCAGGTCATTAATATAAAGTAGGAATAGTAAAGGTCCGAGGACACTTCCCTGCGGAACTCCATATTTTATTTCTTTAAATGACGATAAAGTTTTTTGTTCCTTCCTAGATTTTAAACATAAGCGTGATATCTCTGTACATTGTCTACGGCCTTTGAGATAAGTTTTTATTAAGTTAAGAGCATTGCCACGAATACCGTACGCATCAAGTTTGGTTAAGAGAATATCGTGGTCCACGCAGTCAAAGGCTTTAGACATATCGGCATATATTGCACATACCGAAATTTTGGAATCTACTTTAGGCATTATTTCATGGAGAAAATCAAAGATGGCCATGTTGATATTTTTATTTTTCCTGAAGCCCATTTGTTCGTCACATAGTATGTGGTATTTAGTTAGGAAGTTGTCAAGAGATTCATAGATAACTTTCTCTATGATCTTGGAGAATATAGAGATAAGAGCAATTGGCCTATAATTTACCATTTCTTCTTTATCGTTTTTTTTATATACTGGTATGACTATTACGCTCTTGAGACTTTCTGGAAATACGCCAGACTGTATGCTTACATTAATAATATGAGCAAGGGGTTCAGCTATACAATGTGCAACAACTTTGATAACTGTTGTTGAAATGCCATCGCCATGCAGAGCTCTTTTTATTTTTCAGGTTTCTAATTATACGCATTACATCTTGAGGTATAACAGGGGCCATGAATATAGTATGCGGGTTTATATTTATGTTAATGGTATCGCATAACGTATGTTTAGGTATGCCAGAGGTTTGTTCAATGAAAAAGTTATTAAAAGATTCAGCTATCAAATTAGGGTTTGATATTATTTCATCTCCTTTTTTTATTTGAGAAATTGGTTCTCTTACAATTTTGTTGTTATTAATAATTTGTCAGGCCGTTTTAGATTTGTTTTTTGAGTTATTTATTAAGTGGTTATTCTGCGCTTTTTGTGTAAGTTTAATAATTTTCTTAAACCTCCTTGAGTAAATCTTAAGTTTATTTTTGTTTTCAGACGTTGGTTTTAGTCTCTGCTGCCATAATAGTTGCCGTTGCTTTTTGCTACATATTCGTATCCCGCGAGAGACCCATTTTATTTTTTTCTCTGATTTTACAGTTACTAATTTGCTCGGGAAACAGAGATCGTGTAACAGTAGGAAAGTGTCAAGAAAGTTATCACAGGCTTTGTTAGCATCCTCTGTATTATATACATTAGAAAATGATAGACTTTCGAGGTGCGATCGAAATTTAATAAGGCTTTCTTGAGTTATATCTCGTATTAATGTTCTCCATGTTTTTATTTGATTCGTTTTATTAACTTTTAACTTTAATTAAGTTAAAAGTTAATAAAACGAATTTTGAGCAGTGTGGTCAGATAATCCAAAGTCCGTAACTTCATGTTGGCACATCTGCTTAAGATTATGTGCAAAATTGTCTAAACAGGTATTACTGATAAATCTAGTTGGCTGATTAATTTCTAGTTTAAGGTTGAAGCTCCTGAGAAAGCATTCAAATTCAGAGGTGATTCTATTCCTGTTCAAAACATCTATATTAAAGTCTCCACATAAAATTACTTTTTGAAAGGGATTTTTACAGACATTTTTTAAAACGAGATCTAAATTTTCATAAAACTTACTTAGATTACATAATTTAGGAGGCCTATATACACATATAATAATAATTTTTTGAGAAGGAAATTCTACAGCACAACATTCTATAATTCCTGATATCGAGTATTTCATTACGTCAGGTCGTTCTTTATACTCGTGTCCAACTCTTGCTAAGATACAGGCACCGCTACGTTTTTTATTCTGTCTAGCAAAGCATGCCGCCAGCTTATAATTAGGAATATATAATAACTTTTCTTGGCCTGACATTATAAAATGCTCGGTTATACATATTACGTCAACTACTTTTTGTTGACTCAACAATTCCTGAATGTAAATATTTAAAAGGTCTGATTTATTTATAAGTCCGGCAATATTTTGGTGAAGAATATACATAGAATCAAAGAAAAAACTCACGACTTGAGGATGCAACGACGTTATTATCAATCTCGTGACTAAAGACATCACGTTCTATTGAACTTTCAGATATAGTTTGCAATAAGTTATTAAAAATATTGCTCATTCCGCGGTCGTTTATCTTTCTATTTATTCTAGAAAACATAGAGAAATCATACAATAGATCTAAGTTAGTGTCAAATGCAGTTGCATAACCATAAGTTTGAAGATCAAGATGTAGTAAATTGTTGAAAGTCTCAATTCGCCAATTAAACATAGTTGAGAAGTTACTTAATTTAAAGGTAGGAACACATAAAATTACATTATATGTATGTGATCACCTGTCGAAGGCAATTAATACAAGTAACGGGGATTACTTGTATTAATTGCCAAACAAATATGTGACATCGAAGAAACACCAAAACTATCTGACAAGACAAGCTACGCCATCATATGGGCCAGCGCCAGTTCACAGTATCACATCCTTCTGAACTGAATTTAGTAGGCAGATATTTATAATGCAAGACAAATGTCCGATATTTTTGCATTATGAGAGGTGACACATATTTTTTGAAGCCGACGCGGTGTCCTATATTTTGGCATCGCTTGTCTAGTCAGATGGTTTTGTCACATATTTGTGCCGCTACTTGTAGTCTGTCAAAACCACAATTATCTTTATTCTTGTTAAAATAAGGCTGCTGTTGGGTTGCTGCTATTCAGAGGTAAAATAATTTTGAAAGGACTTTAGTGTGCGCTAGTTTAAAAAAGCAAACTTCTTCGTCCAGTCAACCGCACGTTCATGGTTACAATAAATTGACTTTTACAGCGCCTTTATTTCGTACTGCTAAGGGTGATTTTCGTCTGCCCGGCTTGGGCAGAGCACCACCGTATCCTCGTGGAGGCGATCGGCGGCAGAGATCTCTCGCGTCCGGCCCTGGTTCAGGCCATGGTACGGAGCGAGAGGGCATGGGCAGCCGCCACCTCCTTCTGCGAAGCAGTAATGCTCGCGAAGGAGAAGGCGGGACGGTTGAAGGAAAGGAAAATTTCGCACCCTCTCGCCCCTAGCCGCCGCAGGAGACGCCCTGGGCTTTAGGAACCCCGGGCAGATTTCCGGCCACCGTAGGCGCGGGCTTGCGGACGGTGAGCAATGGGTAGCTCGCCGTCCGATAAGGACCAGGCCCGGGTCGACGGCGCGTCGTGTTTCACGGGCGTCTCAAAGGGATGCCGTCAGCACAAGTGTAGGGGTCCATGTCTGCCGGGGTCGTGTAAAAGTCCGAAAGCGATACCGAGGCCCCTTGCAAAACAGGCAACGGAAGGAACATGGGTGGGTTTTAGTCAGTAAGTGTCTGACACACCCTCCCGCCAGAGCGGGAGAAGTTATTTGATAATTCCCCACCAAAAAAAAAGATTGATTTTTACAACTGATGTGCGGATATGACCGTGCAGACCAAATTTTGTTCAAACTTTCAAAGATTTTTCCTATTTTATTTTGTGTTACTAAATATAGTTTTGCGATTATTTTCTATTTGCGAATATTTCATTGTGATTTTTTATGTATTGTATAATGTATTTTTGTTGACCTAATTATGTAATTAAATGTGATAATTTTACTTTATCATGTATCAATTTAATGCTATTACTAATAAATAATGTAGTTATTTATTAACTTAATTGATTAATAATTTATTTTTAATAAAAATGTTGTGCACGTCTATAATTAAGTGACGTATACACACGGTAATGCAGATTCGTGATTACTATCCTTGTAATTATGTCGTCGGTATGCCTTGCGTAATAAATAAATACAAATGCATAATTATGTCATATAAATACTAACCTGTTGTAACACTGCACCAATAACATCGTAAGGTTGTATAGTAGAGTACATGACAGACTGAATCTCGCCGGGCGTCATGGGCTTATCGAACACGGTCTCCTTCTGGCCAATCACGCCCACTGTTAGCTGTTTATAGAAACGAAAATATGTTTTAAATTGAACATTAAACTGAGCTGGAAATTAAATAATAAATAAATATTATGAAGGTTTTTGTATGAAAACTTGAATATATGCGTATTAACTGAGCTTCTGTGAGAGCAGTGCTGGCCCAGTGGTAACGGCCGCGACTTACGAGTTGTAGGTCGTAGGTTTGAACCCAGACAGGCACTTTACTTTGTGTAAATTATTTCATCACCACTGCTCTCAAAACGGTGAAGGAAAACATCGTGAGGAAACCGGCACGTCCTAGAACCAAAAATTCGAAGACATGTGACATCTACCAACCCGCACTGGGCCCACGTGGTGGATTTACGGCCCACTCCCTCTAGCCGAGAGGAGTCCTGTGTCCCAACAGTGGGAACAATTATAGGCTGATTATGTAACTGAGCTTCTCATTTTTCTACATTTATATTTCTAATTTATATGGTACTAGCTTTTGCCCGCGTGAATGTCGGAAATTATCTCACAGGAACGTACTACTACGGATGACAATCCTATGCCCTTCCATAGGATGCCGTCTATCTCCTTGCCAAATTTTATCGAAAGCCGTCTAGTGGTTTTGGCATGCAAAGGTAACATACAAAAGAGAATTACTTTTGAATTTATAATATTAGTATGGATACATTTTAGAGTATTCTATCTGAATCTTTCTTATAAGTCCGGCGGTTATTATTATATCAGGAAATACTTGGGCGGTGTAATGACCTGCTTCCCGTTGACCAGCACCGTGGTGATGAAGGGGCTGATGGAGTCCACGGTGTGGTTGAGCAGCGACGAGCAGTAGCGCACGGCGCGCCAGTGCCGCAGCACGCCCGCGCTGTGGTACAGGCTCTTCAGCGCCTCCAGCGCGGTACTGCCGCTCACCTGCGGCGCAAACAAGATAATAATGGAGATCAGTCATATTGCGCCCAAAATAAAAAATCCGAAAAAAGTATGTCACCTAAGTCGGGGAAGTCCATCCAAGCATTTTTCACTACGGCACCAAATCTCTACGATCTCTCCTACAGCTGTTTTCATTAAGTCTATTTTACGTACGCCTCGTAAGCCCGTGTTTCAGGCTGGAGGCCTAAGCAGCCGACAACCTCCTTGGTTGAATGGCGAGATTATGTCCACGTGCGCCTCATTCGCGCGAAAATCATGTTATCCATGCAACTTTTTGTAACATGGGACGGCTGGTATACGTTATCAGATTTATTTTGTATCGTCGTACTCTGGTTGTGTTAGTTTTTAAAGAAATGGGTGAACGTCTTGCCGCAAGTCCATGGGATACTATATACTATACTTGGGATTTCAGAGAAGAGCAATACATAGATCGGTAGTTTTATATTTTTTTATTAAAATGTGTAAAACTAGTTTTTTCAACTTTAATAAACAGCTGAAGGAATGGTCATAGAGATCCGGCGCTATAGTAAAAAATTATTAGGAGGACTTCCCCGACCAACGTAACACTTTTTTTTTTTCGCTGACGCCCGCTTTGGGTTTTGGGCCCAAATTTGTATGAAACGTGACTCCTACTCGTATGTGTTCTGTGTCCTTTATACAAAAACAGAAAAACATTATTATAACAGTATTGTGTACCTCACGGCTGCGCCAAATAGGCCCAATTCAGCATAAATGCCAGACAACTAGTGCCTGACGCTGGTTTTCAACTGGACCTTACGCTACGAGGATGTCTTACGGATGTAAAGAGTATTACGAGGGCGGCACTGAAAATTTCGGGAATCAAGGAAGTGACACAAAATTACTATTTAAAAATGTATTTATTGGTTTTCGAAGTATTTTCCGCGAAATTTGACACATTTTTCCATACGATGGAACCAATCATTGAAGCAACCATTCCATTCGGAAGTTGGGGTCTCCAAAATGGCCGTTTTGTAGGCGTACACAGCTTCTTCAGGTGATGAAAATCTCTGTCCACGCAATTTATTCTTTATTTTAGGGAAAGTATAGAAATCATTAGGGCTTAGGTCGGGGCTGTATGGCGGATGGTCTAATAATTCTATGTTTTCTTGCTCTAAAAACTCTTTTGTTCTGTGCGCGGTGTGAGAACTCGCATTGTCGTGATGGAGGATGATGCGGCGGTTGCAGTTCTCTTTACGGAGTTCAGAAACGACCTGTGGCAAACAAATGCTAGCATACCATTCTGCATTAACCGTTCTTTGTCCCTCAAGAGGAATAGTCGTAACATGGCCGGTTTTGGAGACAAACGTGGCCACCTTTTTTTTTTGCAACACTCCGTGAACGAACAATTTTTGTTGGCTTTAACTCATTTTCGAACACCCAAACTCGTGACTGGTTTTTTGTTTCGGGTTCGTACGCGTATATCCAGGATTCGTCACCTGATACGATGTTGTATACAGCATTTGAGGATCCTGCGTGGAATCTTTCGAGAGTTCTGACGCATCAAGTAACGCGAGCCGCTTTTTGCTCTTCACAGAGCGAATGCGGTATCTATCGGGAAAACCACTTTCTTACACCTAATTATTCATGCAAGATTATTTGTATTTGACTCATGCCAATGTCTAAAGTTAAAAATCGCGTTTTAAATATTTGTTCACCAAATAAGACAAATACACTGTAAATGCCTCTCCGTTCCAGGCTGTACAAATGATGTTCTGATAATATACGCACCTCAAACATAGGTCCCTCCCTTTCTATCAAGATGCCCCACAGCTGGCACTGGGCGAAGATATTGTCGAGTGACCTCAGAGCGGCGACCACGTCGGGAGTGGAGCGGTGCTTGAAGGCTTCGTAGGAGATGTTCTCTTCGCTGTACGCGAGCGTGCGCGGCACGTCCGTCAGCGACTGGTAGCCGATGTACTCGTGCTCCAGCTGCCGGAACTGAGTGAACATCTCTGACGGGAATTCGCCTTGACTCATGAAGTCCAGATGTTCTGTGGGCAATTTATTTTTTTGTTAAACAGCACAAGATTAACCGGCTGAGTTCATTTTTGTGCCCGGGTTGGGTCATGGTGCGCCAGAAAGATACCATTTCTATACATATGTATTTTTTATGGTCAGATTGGTGGGGTCAATACAAATATATTGATACTTCACTTGTTAATCAAGCCGTTTAGTTTAAATTATTGAAAATACAATAATTTGTAGACAATCTTCAGAGACATTTTCTATTGGTTGGCCCCGAATCGGTGTCGCGCAGGGCTTAACAGGTTAATAGACAATTCAGTGACATAATGATGTCTAGTTTTGCCCAATTACCTTTCAGACTTCTAAATACACAACATATCTAAGTTTTGTATAGGGGTGTGTTAAGAGTTCTGTAAACTACCTGCTAAAACGACTCAAGTTTATACTAGTTATCTGCTCAAAATACTGGGCTATACCATTGTTTATTGTAGTGTTTATTATATGATCATTTCGTGAAGGTTTGGGAAAAGTAACAAGATTACTTGCCCATGCAAGAGCTAGAGATCAAGTTCTGTAGCCTCCCGAGGCGCACTTTGACGCCGTCGCAGTGGCCCTTCTTGAGCATCGCGAACAGGTCCAACATGTGCTTGAAGTGCGGGTCGCGCATGTGCTCCTCGCGCACCAGCAGGCACACCGTCGGCCGCCCCGACAGGCGCCAGTATCTACGAACATTATGTAACACTAGTGACACAACACACATTATGTACTTATTTATTTATTTAGGATCTCCAACAAAAGATACACACAATACATGACACTGAGGTAGATTTAAGGAATTCTCAAATTTGAGGGAATAGGAGCTGAATTCAGAGGAAAATAACTTAGAATATCTTAAACTAGGGTTTATTGCAAATAAACTAGCATAAAATAAAATAACATCCTATGTAAACAATCGTCTTTACTACGTCTTTCTCCCCATCGTTCAAATCAATTGACAATATTTTGAGGATGAGGTACTACAAAGTTAAAGTCAAATAATTTATTTCAATTAGGCACATAAAAGGCACTTTTGAATGACAATTTACAAGAAAATAAAATTGATTCTAGTTGCCCCTGCCAAGCGGTGGTTTCGTATGGAAAAGAATGGGTCGACCTACCCTGGGGTGGAATAAGCATGGGACGCTCACCGGAACTCCAGGCAAAAGTTTACAAATTGTGTTTGGCATGGTAAACCAAGCACGGGATATATTTATAATGAAATGGTAATGGAGTCCTGTAGTGGGAGAACCTGTTTTTCAACTACAATGTTAAGTTTGTTTTTGGGATAAATTCATCTCAACTACAGAACCCTTCATTGTGCGTGGTCCGATACGCACTTGGCTGGTTTTTATATATTTAAGACTCGACGGCTATTTTATCAAAAAAACGAAACAAAAAGAAAAGTATAGATAAAATACTGAACGACGATTTTTTTATAGTTAAAGACTTACTTGCCAACGAACTGCAGCTCAGTCTTGATGTCGTCGATGAGCAAAGCCATGTCTCTGTACAGGTAGAACTCCGAGACCTCGAATATGAGCGGGTAGCACAGCACAGTCATGCCGCACACCCGGTATATCTGAAGCAATGTTTGACTTCTTAGCATTTTGATGGCTTTCTTAAAAGTGTCAACGCACAACTTATCTACGAGTTTAACACTATCGGTAGCGTAAGTTCCTGCAAGGTGCAAATATCAGGAACAGGAAACTTACCTATCTATTAATTAGGACGAGTTTTAAGATGGAACCAGAACCAAAATTTAGACTGCTCTACAAAATGGACCGAGGACTTGGTTTTACGCTATTAAGCTTATTGCTAAAGTATGACTAAGTACATAATTCTGCTTAATTGCGTAAAAGAGGAATATCAGACATACCTTGCTGGTGCCAAGAGAGCCCACGGGTCTTATGGGACGTCCGGTGAGCTTCAACTTCGGGCAGACTCCTAGCTCTCGGTACACGTGCACCAGCTGCGTTGAACTGCACACCTTCAGGATTTATTTATTTATATTCTATACTTTATTGTACACCACAAAAATACATAACAAAAATAAATCAAACACTACAAAATATACAATGGGCGGCCTTGCCTTATTTATGCATTATGCTTAGACTAAATTGAAATGTCTCATATCAGTCTGAGAACTTTTTAAATCTAAATTTTCTCTCTATTGTCACTTTTCAAGACACGCCCGGATAACTGGTGGAAGTTTAGTCTTTCACGGGTGTTTCGGGGGTGTAACATAACAGTTTTTTTCATTACGCGCGCGATAATTAACTTCGATTTCGAAGAGCGTCGTCTGTCTCACTCATACCTGCGCATTTATGTACGACTATCTCTTCTTAAAACTCAATGTGCTATATTGAGGCCCGGGTATATAATTATTATGTAAATCTAACCTGGACGGGTTCAACTTCGTGCGGCGTCTGCGTCTGTATGCCGTACGTGCCCATCATGGCCTGCAGCCGCATAGACTCTGCTATTAACACCACTTGGACGACCAGATCTGTTGCTATGCCCTGCGAAGACATCATGAAATATATATGTATGCTCAATATTAATTATTATTGTGTATTGCATACGTTTGAAAAAGCACAATTTAAGTGCGAGGATAATTTAACATACTTAAATGTAGCATTATATAGTGTGAAGTACAATTTCCGATCAGAAAGGTATTATTATTCAAATTTGAAATGCAATTTACGTAAACACATAACATTAAAAAAAGACTGGTACTTCCTTTTACTATAAAAGTGGATTTAATATGGCCTTAGCTGCTCCATGCAAGTATAGGTAATGCAAATAAATAATTTCACAGAATGCAGTGCAGCAGTTTTTGTAGCTCATGCCGACATACTTTTACTCCGAATACTTACACAAGTGGGTTTGCCCTGCATGTTATACATGAAAGTAAAATAATTTTGAATTTTAAACCAATGATTACACAAAAGAGGGAAATTCGCGATGATTGTGATTAGAACGATGAAGTTAGGTATCATCATCATTATTTTAGACTAAAGACGAACGACTCTGCTAGGCCTCCCGCATCCAGAGGGATCATGCGAACTTCACCAGTGGCCTTAGTGTGACTTTTTATATACACTGTGTCTGTGTACGGTGTCCGAAAATTAAAGGTGAGGTGCAGACCATCAAACTGAGCAACTTTTTCCCAGGGACTAAGATCGTAATCGTGAAAAAAAAATCAGTCATCCCATACAAAACTTTAATACTTACTCGACCAAATGTATGGGACGACTGATAATTTTTACGCGATTCCGATGTTGGTCCCCGGGAGAAAGTGGTTTAGTGTGACGGTCTGTACCACACCCTTAAATTTCGGCACACCGTATACAGACACATTGTATATTCGACCTCAATTTGTGCTCAACTGAATAAGCGCCGTCTGATGACAATAATGGGAAACATGTTATTTGAAACAAATTGACGTAAGTGATCGTTAACGCGCTCGAATAGGAAAGTATGAAAACTTATCAACACCCCTCTTTTTCGTCGGGGGTTAAAAACTCGCACTAGGTCCTCACGAGTCACTCGACTCAAGATTAGGATTATAATATAAAATATGTATAAACTTGGATTTTTCAGATGACATGAGCGTACCTGAAAAGCAGAATACCGTCCGGCGCGTCGAGGTCGATTGTACGAAGGCAGGTATCTCCTGATGGGGTCCAGTTCGTTTACGTGCAGCAGTCCGCCGGTAAGCAGCTGAGCCAACACGAACAACGACTGCGCCCAGAGGAACAGACCACCTGTGTCTAATACATTAAGTTAACGTAACATTCATGATGTACGTACTTTCGTCTATGCTCAGTAGCGGTTTTTCTTAATTATTCTGGCAATGTGTGTTTTGCTCTATATAAAGAAATAAGCAGTCGTTTTCTGTCACCAGTTCCCCAAAGCCCGCCTCGCTCATAACATAACTCGTGCTACACCCTCAACCGTTAAGCTTTATACAGAATGACCTTTTGAACAGGGATCACTATTGGCCATGAATTAACTTCATACGCAGGGTTCTCAGTGTTCGTAATATACACACAATGCACTTAACCTTGTATAGTCATTTACAGAATGAGCGAATGAAACGACACATGATAGCGGTACGAGTAATAAACTCAGGCGTTTTGATTATTTGATTAGTGTCGCGCTGCAAAAGATTTAAAACAAATAGACCAACTTTGGTAGGCTGGTGTGCGTGACAGCTACGTCTTACACTCGCGCCACGTCATTGTGTTATTCTAGTGTGCGTGCATTTTGCGGCCAACAGTTGGACGCAATTTTTTTCGACGAGTTCACAGCTTTGACTGTCTATCTAGACTTATTTATATCTTTGCTTAGGCGATCAAACTGTTGAAGGTTGACTTCATTCAAAATCATGTGTTAAAAATGTAATAGGTACTATCGGCCAATCTTCCGCATGCTCACCTCTAAGGCGATAATCGTATAGCACGGCTCACGACTCGATCGCCCGATGCAAGCGTTTTGGCCAATGGGATGCATGAAGCGTATTTTAGCCGTGTTTGTATTAATGTAATTATGTATAGTGTGTGTGACAGTCACACTAGGCGCGTGCTATGCTCACTTGTTTGTAAGACATTTTTTTAATGGGCACGGCCAGCGAGAGCGCTTTATGAATTGTTATTGTTGACAAGAAGTAATTTCGTACTAATATCTTCCGTTTGGTTTAGAAAATGTATTATTGGTATTGCTATACGCGTACCCTAAAAAAACTTTATTTAGCATTTTTGTTTACCACTTTGCCAAATTACAGCTTTCTAGTAAGAGTCTGTGAGCTAAGCCGGGGACAGACAGACAGACAGACGGTCATGGCGAAACTATAAGAGTTCCTTGTTGACTACGGAACCCTAAAACGAAGCAAGTTACGTAGTTTTGTTAGAAATTGTCATTTGCTATCTCTTTCTTTTATTGCTGTTTTGATTAAAATAGCAAAATTACTTACAGTAGTATTTGAACCATTACTTGGCGCAGTTTATACAATGTTATCAGATTTTTTTATTATTGCTGTCGCAACTTTTGCAACTGCAATAAAAATAAGTTCATTATCTAAGCACCATTGTTATTCAGTGGGAACGTCAGAACATCTGGTTAAACAATAGATCGGCTTTATAGAACGGCCATAAAATACGGTCGCAAAAAATTACGAAATATTTCTTCAACACACTTGCTTGTAAAGTGACTCAGAAATTCAGCTTATTATATAGAAGTATTTTTACTTTACATTTCTTTTTTCAATATACGCAGTTTTTGTCCAAAAACAATGAATGTTTTTGAGAAAAAAAATTCGTTACATCAGATAAATCAATCATCAAAATTATCATCATTTCATAAAATTATATATTTTTCACTACATATTAACCTTAATTTGCTTATTCAAAACATTATTTTGTTTATTATATTTTTTATATAGGCTGTTTAGCGGTTTTTCCAGCGCCTTTATTTACACCTGCGGCGCGCGGGATAAACAAAACAAGCGTGGTATTTTCCAGAAATACTTGTTAACGTTTTCATTGTGTGGTTAATTATTATCAAAAATGTTGACTTCAATTAGGAAAGAAGAGCGAAGAGCAACGCGTAGATTTAACCCCCCGGAAATACTAATCTAGGCACGAAACGCTAGTGACAGCCTGTTGCCTGCAAAATCTAGAGAGAAATACCTAGCGGCGTACGAAACTAATAACAATACCAGTCTCTTTTTTTCCTCTCAAGTTGAAAACCGTCGTATGAAACGCGCACACACTCGACTCCCTTATCGCGCTCGCTCGCCCTCGGCTCGCGCGAATAATACCGGCTCGTGCAGTGAGTAACCAACATACCACACATATTTATATTTTTTGTTACACGCCCTATACTCACACAAATTCATATTGTCTCTAATTGGACGAAACCAGGAAGGGGTGTGGTTTGTCACTAGCTGCGCTTGCCGCAGAAATATTTTCTAAAGTGAGCATGCTTAAGTTTTGCCAATAGTACCTATACTGACCATAGTTTAGTTTAATCTATTGAGGAAAGCATGAAAATTGTTTTGCATAACGAAGCTGTACATAGATTTATAATTCAATGAAAAAGAAATGCAATAGGTACCTACTGAGTCTACTTAGTTTAGTCTAACTTATGGAGGAAAGCATTTATGTGAAATTGTTTTGCAAAACGAAGTTGCTATACTTACATAGATTTTTTCGCATTAAAAAGCGTATTAGTTACCGTCGACACTTAGGTACTCATGACCAGAAATAGAAAAAAGTTAGTAAAATGTGCAAAGTTCATCGTAAATAACGATTTACTCTAGTGAGAAAAAGCGAAATACACAGAAACATGGAATATGTTCATGTTGGTATTCAAGAAAAACTAAACGCAAGCTTAATAAATCACAGAATACTCCAGAAATGTAAGTTGATACAATGAAAACACGAATAAGTGTTAAACAAAAAGAAAACAGTCATTCTCAATGTAGTTACATTTTTACCTTTTTCATTACTGTCACTGGGGTGATCTGGAATTGTTATAAATGATAAATGATTTTATTTCTGTAAGTAGGTTTGTACAAACACTTTTACACGTCAATCATATTTTTTTAAACTAGATGTTGAATTGCTTTTTAAATATCGATATTTATACACATTCTTTATTAATTTAGCTGGTACTTAACTTTCCCGTACTCATAAGCTGTTCATAATAGTTTTGTTTTTTAAAAATAAATCGATATAAATAAAAAATAAATGCTGTTTAAGCGCATCACTTGAGAACGGCTGGACCGATTTGGCTATTTATTGTTTTAAAACATGGGTAATATTCTGAATTAGGTTTTTTTGTGTAAAGAAAAATGGAACAAGTTTTCCGTTTTGTTTTTTTTTCAAATTAGGGACAAACTGCACATCCTTTTTTCTATGGACTCAAGACCACAGAACAACGTCTGTCGGATCAGCTACTAGGTAATAAGAAAACAAGCAAAAATAAAAACACGTAAATTAAAATAAATCGTTGTGTATCGTTGCAAAGAGGACCCAATGATACAATAAATGATTTTAATGTATTTTTTGGCTTCCTATTAGATAATACGAGGGCGGGTCAATAAGTCCGTGACTTTTGGAATAAAACACAGATTTTTTGATAAAAAAATAATTTTATTTTTCAACGTAGTCTCCCTTGAGCTCTATACACTTTGTCCAACGCTTCTCCAATTTTTTTATCCCTACCAAAAAAAATGATTTGTCGAGGTCCTCAAAATAGGCCTTTGTTTGCGAGATGACTTCATCATTGGAGTCAAATCTTTTTCCACCAAGCCATTTCTTCAGGTTTGGGAACAAGAAGTAGTCGCTCGGAGCCAAATCTGGAGAATAGGGCGGATGAGGGAGCAATTCATAGCCCAATTCATGGATTTTTGCCATGGCAACTGCACATGTGTGCACCCTTGCATTGTCTTGGTGGAAAAGAACTTTTTTCTTGGCCAAATGAGGTCGGTTTTTTTTCAAATCGTCATTAAATCGGTCCAATAAATTAGCATAATATTCCCCATTGATTGTTCTTCCCTTTTGAAGGTAGTCAATGTGGATTATCCCGCGTGCATCCCAAAAAACAGTCGCCATAACTTTATTGGCTGACAAACCCACCTTGGCCTTCTTCGGCGCCGATTCACCCTTAGAAACCCACTGTTTTGACTGTTGTTTGGTCTCTGGTGTGTTGTGATGGATCCATGTTTCGTCCACGGTTACAAAACGGCGCAAAAACTCCTCCATATTGCGATTAAACAACGCCAAACCTTCCTGTGAAGTTGTTACACGATTGCGTTTGTGGTCGACTGTGAGCAAACGCGGCACCCATCTTGCGGAAAGCTTTCTCATGCCCAAGTGATCATTCAAAATTGAAACCACTGAGCCATGCGAGATCCCTACGGCTTCCACAATCTCTCGCACTTTCAATCTTCGGTCGGCCAACACCATATCGTGAATTTTTTCGATTGTTTCGGGTGTAGAGACCTCAACTGGGCGTCCAGGACGTTCGGCATCTTCAGTGCTTGTACGACCACAACGAAATTCAGTAAACCACTTTTTTTACCATTGAAATCGATGGTGCAGAGTCCCCATAGTATTTATCAAGCTTAGCCTTGGTCTCGGTAATGGTTTTTTTTCGCAAGAAATAATGCTTAATAAGCACACGAAATTCACTTTTTTCCATTTTCTCCTCAAATTAGTGAGTAGTCTGATAAAAATAGCTGTCAAACACAAACTAACTGACGCAGCAAGTTTAAATTTTGACAGGAGTCAACTGACAGATGCCTGTTGACAGGAGCAGTGTTGCTGTTTCAGTAAAGAGGTCAGAAATTCAAAAAGTCACGGACTTATTGACCCGCCCTCGTATGTAGGTAAAAGATTGAATTGAACTGACTGAGAAATTACATTAGAACTTACTTGCAGGTAATCTACGCACTGAATTTGGTTCACTGCGCTCATTTTCTATACCCTCGCGGGGAACATAATAATACCAAGGAATAACTGGATCTGAAATAAAATACACATTTAAATTTCGTTTATTTAATTTTTTTGCCACATAATATACATTTTTAAATATTACGTCTTAAAAAAGATATAAAGAATATTTGAAAAAATAAAAATAATGGTCTGCCGGTATCGAGAGCAGGGCCGGTGGTTAGGGCTCCAGACAGGAACCTCCTCACAAAGCGAGCCGTATTCAGAACTACTGCCTTCTGAATCAAGGCCTTGATCCGACCACCTAACAAGAGCCTCCTGAGATGCTGGTTAAGGCTTTCGGCCATCAGGCCAGTGGCCATTACGACAGTCGGCACAATGACAGCCGAGCTCACATTCCACATGTCAACAACCTCGTATGCTAAGTCGAGATATTTTATTTGTTTCTCTTCTCAGCTTTCACGAGGTTATCGTAATGTGGAATGGTAACATCGATCTATCATCGCTATATCAGGCTTATTGGCTACAATAGTCAGTAATGATAGACCGATCACAATACAACGGGACATGGTCATTTACGAGAACTGGGTCATACACATACTTGTAATTCGGTACCTCAGAGTCCACAAGTTTATATTTCAAAGCAAGTTGCTAATGAACAATCCCAGCCACTTGGTTATGCCTTTGCAAGTAGGTATTCGCCGTTAGCCAGACGAGAACAATCAGAGATAATAATATATCTGAATGACTCACCCGGATGGTGGCGTGCCCGACACACGTCAACCGTCCCGTCCTTCATATGTCACCGGTAGTTATTAGTCAAGATAACTTCCTCCATAACTGTACAGACGAAACCTTCAGTTTCCCCGAAAATGTCACCAAAACGTAGCTTCTTGCGTTGCAATACCTTCTTGCGGTCATCGGTAGTAAGTACTACAGGTTTGCGCCAGTTCTCTTTAGCCAGGGAGAGCGGGGTGAGCCCCTTGTCCACTGCGACCACATCACGGTGCATACCCACTTCGTCTTTAAAAAAATATTCCCTGAGACTGCACACCTCGCGGTTGTGGAGTGTCTTCGCATTTAAAAAGCTTCGACCCCCGCATTTCCGCGGGATGAACAGTCTCACCACCGATGATCGTGGGTGACGCATACGGTTTGCGGTCAGCAGTGTACGGACCCTCCTATCCAGGGCGTCGAGTTCGGTTTGAGCCCATTTGAGTATGCCGAAAGAGAGTTCAAAACCGGGATGACCTAACCGTTGAAGGCCATGTTTCCGCCTGAAAGAAGACTAATTAATGCCTTCTTCAATCGACCAAAGAAGTGTTCCCTTAAACGATTGCTTTTCATGTTAGCAACGTTGATGCTTCCGACATATTCAAATACTTATAGCTTTCGGATGAGGAGAGGGATCTAAGGTGTATGGAATCCAAGAGTTGAGTTCCCTCGGGTTCCATAATCTCACCTCGCTTTACATGCATGACTGCACATTTGTCCACACCAAATTTCATCGTGATGGCGCTACTGAAATTTTCAGTTACTTTCAGTAGCTCCAGTTGGGGGCAAAGAGATTTAAGTCATCCATGTAGAGGAGGTGAGATATGACCTGACCATCTCTTTTCAACCCATAGCCTAAACCTGAATCCAGCAGTATATACACAATATCATTAAGGAAGGAGTAACAGTTTTTTTTTTTTTTTGTAAAATATGAGTTAGGTACATCGTATCAGCCGAAATACGTGCACAGCTGGACATAGGCCTCCCCCAAGCACCGCCACTTCGACCGGTTCTGTGCTTCCCGCATCCAGCGAATTCCTGCGGCCACCACAAGGTCATCGGTCCACCTTGTAGGAGGCCTTCCAACGCTACGTCTTCCGGGACGCGGTCGCCATTTCAGAATCTTTCGGCCCCATCGGCCATCTGTTGTGCGAGCAATGTGCCCCTGCCCACTGCCACTTAAGTTTGGCAATTCTTCGGGCTATGTCGGTAACCTTGGTTCGCTTGCAGATCTATTAATTTCTGTTTCGATCACGCATGGAACCTTTGGAGTTTCCATGCGTGATCGAAACAGAAATTAAGGCTAAGTCACCCAAAGGGCAATGGAGAAGGCTATGCTTGGGCATAGCCTTCTCCATTGCCCTTTGGGTGACTTTTAGCCTTGTAATAAGGCCCACTGAGAACGCCCACAATATATGTTAGTTGGGTACACCAAACTAATATTAAAAAAAAAAGGAAGGCTCTGGTCACTGATGCGAATGCGAACGCGGGACGCGACTGCGCGCGTTAGTTGTTTTAATGATTAGGAGGCATCGATTCCCGGCGCGATTCGCCTCAGTTTGACAAGAGCTTAAAAAAGGGTAACACACCTCCAAATTCGTCCATATATATCCTAGCTTTCAGTAGTTTCTGGTACTCTTCAACTTGATCAGGTAGTGTGCGGAACACGCCGTCAATAATCATCATTACATAGAACAGAGGCCACTCTGACTCGATACCATCAAACTCCTTAAGTTCTCCTTCATGGTAGTACCTCCTGTGCGGGTCTTCGAGCACGCACTTGTACCCATCACGGCTGAATCTTTTGAACCCACATTTGCCTTGCAAACGTTTTAAAATATTATTTTTTGTTAACTGAACTAGGTGATCCTCATGCGTGGCAAAAGCCGGGAATGATACTGTTGGTAATAATGCAGCATCAACACCCTAAAATACAAATCTTAAGTTTCATAAGTCATTTCAACTAAGTTAGTAAAAAGCACATATTTTATCGCATAGAGGCTTTTCAGACTTATAGCTTAAACAACTCTTTTCAGGTGTATCAGGCTGTTCCGGTCGTCATTGTCACTAGGTACTCCATTAATTATAACATTAACGGTTATAAACTCTTTCGTTATTTCGATGAAAAACGAGAAAAATTCACCTTCTTTTTCTGAAAATGTTTTATTGTCTTTTTAGTGAAAAAGCGCCAAAATATTAGCTAAGTACCTTGTGGTTGTCGTGGTTTGTATTCTATGTTAAAAAGTACAATTTTTTTCCTCGTAGGTATAGCATAAAGCACTATGTATCATTTGGAAGAAAGTGCGTATTAAGGCCCTTGGCTGGGCCTCGGGCCTCAAACTACACCCTCGTTAGTAATTGTTCACTGTCTCCCCTTAGTGAACAATGTATTTGTACGTAAACATGTCGTTCTTTTATTTGTCTAATGCATTAAATGGAGTAAGTATAGATAATATGAAAATCCTCCTTAGTAAATTATATTAAAGGTATATTGTGGGGTTGGTGTCTTTGTATGTGTGTCTAAGAATTTGTAATATAAAACACTAAACTATTTGAATTAAAAAATCAAGTGTCAATTGGGTAAGCTGCAGGTTAATCTGCAGTTAATCTGTTAACTAAGCTGCAGCTTGCAAGTGGTGTATAGGTTCTTGGCAGCCTCTACCTTAATATTCATAAATATACCTGCCTTTACGAAGCACGACGTCATTTAGAAGTTGAACTTCATTTACCTTGGAACTTGATTCGCGCGGCAGCATAGTTTCAAAAATACTTCTGTTGCGATTATGAGCATCAATATCTACATAAACTACACTCCATGATGCTCCTTTGTCTCCGAAAAGATTGCATCCGTTGATGGCTTCAAGAGCCGCCTTAGCCATGCCTGCAATATAATTTTATGTATAACATCACTTTCCCAAAATACCTGCTAAGTATCTATGATGTTTTTATGCATAACATACCAATTGAAGATGCATGGATTTCAGGCTTTCCATCATTATATTTAGATCCTCTTTCCCACATGCCATAATCTGGCGTTCTGTACGCACGTTCCACGTAATATACTAAATTTTGGACAAATGCCACCTCATCCTGTAAGAAAACAAAATACAAACTAGCTTCTCTAATTAGTTTCGGAATCAGATCAGTGGTTCTGAAGGTGGACCCCCTACATACAAATTCACAAATTTGACCTCTTTATCTAGTACAGATTAGTATAGATATATAATAAGTAACTAAATAACAAATTCCTAAGTCCTTTACCTGAGTATAAATAATCTGTAGTCCAGATGTGATCATTTGTACAAGAAACAGTAGATATAGGGAGACAACATCTATCTGCAGATGATGGTACTGTTCATCAGTCAGAACAGGTTCCCCAGTAGTTAGGTGGAACTTGACGTGTAAAGCGTGAGCGGTGCTCTGGCGCGTTTTGAAGGCCTCCACCCGCGCCGACTGCTTCACCCAGCACTCCAGAATGCCACGCATGCACTTAACAGTGCTCTGACCTAGCTCGTACGATTTCCCTCGGTCATCATCAATTCGCCTGAAATATTTTATAATTCTGCTTTTATTTGATGCCGAAATTTGCAAGACTTACCTAACCTAACCTAACAATGCATTTGGACATTAAATCTTGATCAAATCACAGACTAATCTCTAAAATGGGCCATATTAGCCTTACCTGAAAATGGTCTACTTTTAAAATACTAATTATGAAATACTGATAACCTGTATGCTTGATATAAGCCCCATACTGCTGATGCACAGTAGATACTATCCCTCACACTGCCTATGTGGAGGTCTGATGATAAAACTGGAAATAGGCCAGTTATAGGGCTTTGAAACCTTAATAACTGTCTTTTAACTGTAAAAAAAGAAGGCTCATTAATAAAACATTAGAAACAATCAACTGTAATATAAGTTTATACCGTTGTAGTCTGCTGCATGTGTCTGTAGGTTCTCAAGTTAGCATTTGCAAAGAACTTTTTTGTAGGTATTTGCTGTGAGTCATATTCAAAAGTTTATTTAAAAAATAAATAAATAGATAATAACTTTTCTGCCTATTTTGAAAAATGACTTCTCCTTTTTCTATTAAAATATATTTTTTTTTGTACTGTGGTTTTAATAAATTCCGGTTTAGTTAATAATGGGGGTTAAGTCTTATATCAAGTTGCCTGAATTTGAGGAGTCTGTCATTGTGGGGGTTCAAGAGGGTTTATCTTAAATATGCAATTTTAGCTGCCGGAGCTGTGGCGAAATATAAAAAATATTTTTTAAAGATATTGGTAAATCACTAATGCTTGAAAGGGAACTTAAATTTAACTAAATTCTGACATTTTTTAAGTTGCCTCTGTTAAAATCATGTCAAAATGCGTAATATTAGAAACAACCAAGAAAACTTGTGGTGGCGGAACATTATAAAATATAGAATAGATCCTTTTTTATATTAAAGTAAATATAAAAGTTAACATATTTGTGTTTTATTGGGTGCGAGCAAAGTGAGCTGGGGACTTGGGGCACCCTAACTCGGACAGGTTAGGATTTAGGTATTTTTTTAAACCATTCAGAAATAGAAGCCCGCGGAGCGGGGTTACGACTACGCCTTGTTATTTTTGCTTGCTTCCCCTCCCCTCCTATGAAGGCGGAAAAAAAAAACTCAAAAATTAATAATATAAAAAATACACACCCCCAGCAAGGGGGAAAGGTGGTGGGCAACCCTACACCTCCCCCCGTTCCCCCAACCACCCCCGGCCCCCAACAATTAAGGCAACTTGATATACCAACCCAATAATGGTGATATCTCTATGGTAAAAACATACCTATGGCATAATATATATCCAGTTGGCGGACCGTGTCTTCATAATTAGATATTTTTAAAAATTGTTGCGAATTTATGTCATCAATACTTCCTTGACGGATCATTATTTCTGGGATAGGCTGTAAAATCATAAGAAAATAGTTCTTATACAAAAAATACTATGATTTTACAAAATTTTAAACTCATTGTTTCTATTTGCCTATCTTACAGAAACAATGTGAAATTTGTAAGTTTAGGCAAATTTACAACAAGTGCGTGATATTATACGGAGTACATGTAAATAGAAACGAGAATAACTAGAATGTTTGACGAAAAAATACCTGTGATCCCCTAAACTTTAAAGTCAGAAACTGAAATATTTCAAAGTTCTACAGAAACAACGTTCAGACTTATAACATCATGAATAAGCTATATGACTTTAGTTCTTCAATTAAAACACAATTTAAATTCCAATAATATTCTATAATTAAATTTTTATTTACAATAATTGACTTTGTATTTATTATTTTGACCACTATTTGACATTGGTTGGTGGGTTGGTGATTGAAAGGCAGTGTGTCAGTGTTGTAAGGTCACAAGGACACTCACCAACATGGAATTAGTAAGTACCATTAAGATTTTGTAAGAAGTATATTGTAAGTACTTAAATTGGAGTACAGTCACAGCCAAAACTTGTTCGTGACCTTAGAGTGCTATTTTTATATGCTTATTGAAATGAAATTGTTTATTCTGGAAATATGATATCGGAATCACTTTTACACGACATATTATAAAAAAGAGACTAGATTGAGTCGACATTTCTCATCTGACTCTAGACTAGTCCAATCAGTGCAAGTATTTGTCAACTCAAACTCAGAACTTAAGGAGCTCAACAACTCGACGAACAATACCAAAGAAAGGACAATTCACGATAGAATTAGCTTATTCAGATAATTTATAAAACCTTCCAGTTTATTATAATAGACAGGAAGATTTTATAAATTATCTATATATCGATATATGCCGCGGTCAATTCCCCAACTGCAAATTTATGTTGGTTGACAATAGTCGACCAACTTGTAAAGCCCACTTAGCTGTGATAGTTTTCCTTTTAATTTCAATATATGTACTACTGCCATGATTATTTTACATCTCCATTTAGCTGGCAGGGGGCTGGGCCTGGGACACTTGACTCTAACAAAAAATTGCACTTTCATTAAAGTGCAAATTTTTGTTAGAGTCAAGTGATCCGCTTGTATAATAATTAAACATTCTTAGTATTACGCAAGCGGATCCTTGAATCGAAAAGTGCTGTTGACAGACCCGCAATATTTTTGAACGGCCTATCCAACGATACCCCACACCATGGGGTGCGTCTCTGAACTACTGCGGAGACCGTGGTGGAGACAGACACAGACAGACAGACGGACATGGCGAAACTATAAGGGTTCCTTTGTAATTTTCATCTTTGCCATCAAGTAATTAAATTTACTTTTATAAGCAATTAGTCTGCTCAGTGCCTTAATTTCAAAAGGTATTATGTGTCCTGACTGTCTTGATAAGGAAAGAATTTGAAAACTGCCAAAAGTATAAGAGACTTGACTGAACAACACGCTGGTCTGGGTAGGGATACGAATACAGAAAATTATAAATTCTAGGATGCGATTAAGCGATTCAAAATGTGCCTAAGTAGTAGTGCGATGTGGGGGAGAGGAGGGGTTAAGTAAACAACATGATGTGTACTACTCCGAGAGTCAACTGCTTCTCCTTCTTAATTGGTGGCATATATATACATAGATAGTACATGACACTATGCTAATGCTAATTTTGGACAGTTTGGCCCGCCTTGCCAGGCGTATGAATACGTCGAAGTCTAAACATTTTTATTAATCCTTTTCACAAGATATAGTTCACACTATACTAATTCCATGCGTTTCACAGACCACTGCTTAGCACAGACACGATCTCGAATTTAGATTTACGTCAAATTGACAAATGTCAACGTCACAAAAAAAGACACAGTGAACCAGTGAGTGGCAGTGGCAGAATCACAGATTACAATTTATTATAATCAGAGATAGATAACAAAAACAAAACCTGCTAGACAACATTTATTTTGTCTGATGTGGATGATAAATAAATCTCATTGATTGTCTGATAAACAGGTTGGTGGTTTTCTGCTTGTACCAAAGAAATAAGCAATAATCGATAAAACATAACGTTTATTAGGCATTTTATTCTTTAATAGAAGCTAGAAGTTAGTACTAGTAGGTTGAATACACTTCGTCAACGAGTATGAATAATGACACGAGCGAAATATCTTCAGAAAGTGATAACAATTACAGCAGAGACACCCAACAGGTTTTGATCAACAATATTTATATTTAAGGATATTATCCCACTAATGTCACAAAAAAAAAAGTGTTAAAGGCACCTTTATACTCATAGCATAAAAACCTAACAGCTAACTTCTGTTGTGGTCTAACCTGAACATGTGTATTGTGATTATACTTGGTACTCTTTTTATTTTATTGAGAAGTTCAAAATAATATTTATTTGGGAACTGTCCATTAATTTAACGTGGCCTTAATTTTGTTTAAATTGTTTTCTTAAATATGTATTACTTGTGAAAGTGGTACACCTCTGACCAACACTGGGTAATACAGGCGTGATGTTATGTTATATTTATTATATTGTATGAAAAATCAAGTTAGGCATTATTAGATCAATTAAAGTGGCGAAGTTACGCATTATTAAAACTAGAACTTTTTTGTAACTAACAACTAAATTAATAAAGCAAACTTGCATGAACTTATTATAAACTTGCAGAGAATCTCTTTACAATTTGTTTCATTAAAATTAATAATAACAATTGCATGATCAATTTAAGAACGTAGTCTATAACACAAAAGAACATCAAGTATAACACAAGATACAATCATCATTATAATATATTTCATGATTTCAGGTAGACTTATTTAATTTGATTGGAGGTAGCTGGCCACCAGCACTTCGTGAGCCAGTGCACACTGACTATGGAACATTGCAGCATAACTACAAACACACTATGCAGCGAACTTCACACAATGAGCGAGTCAAGTCTGTAAATTTACTGGCTCATTTAGCACCAGATCGCCGACGCAACAAAACAAGTACTCATCCACTACCTTCAACAGTTAGTGAAGACTCACACCAAAAAATGGTACATGAACCTAAGAAAATTGAGACTGGAATTTTAGTTGGTGGGTATTTTAATATTTTATCACACTAAAATTATTCATTTTTATTGCAGTATAGTGTTAAAGTGGATATGCAGTAAGTAGCCTGCTAAATTCAAATTCTCTTACATTTTTTGCAATTTGCAGGTCTACAGCATAAGAACTTTTCCATAAGAAATTTGTTCTTATGGAACAAAAATGATTATAATTTTGAAAATACATATTTATCATGGTCGCAAATAGGGTTGCCAGGTCTTAAAACCGAAAAGCCAGACAGACCAGCCAGTTTAACCGGATATTTGTGTAAAAAGGCTGGACACCATTAATTTAA
Organism: Atethmia centrago; assembly: GCA_905333075.3. NCBI lineage: Eukaryota > Metazoa > Arthropoda > Insecta > Lepidoptera > Noctuidae > Atethmia > Atethmia centrago. The sequence continues at coordinate 10,364,614 of HG995375.1, forward strand.
AACACCAAAATCTTATTACATATAACACAACATTTTTTTTTAAAGTAAAACAATGCTTTTTATCTTTTACCATAAAATCTTCTTTATTTCTAATGAAACAACAATTAAATTGAATGAATCAGTCTTCTTTATTATTAATTTGGAAACCAATACATGACAAATGTAAAAAAAAAACTGGCTATGGGTTCTGTATTGGAAAATTGGTATGATAAAAGCTTAATATTTTTTTTTTTTTTTTTTTTTTTTATTTATTTATTCTGAACAAAAATACATTTGTGTCGAATACAGGATTAATACAATAATACAATAATAATAATCAATAAAAGTTACAATTAATTACAAGTTATTAATACACGGAATAATAATAATAATCAATAAAATTTACAAATAATATGGATAAAAAGTCAAAAATAAAATAAGAATTCAACTCAATCAAAAAATAAAAAAAAAAAATCAAGAAAAATAATAATAACATGTCAAGAATGAGACTTAAACGATAAGCAAGTTACACTGTGGCATTATTTTTGTCCCTAAAAAACTCTTCTATACTATAGTAGCACTTCGTCAACAGGAATGAGTTTAATTTGAATTTAAATATTCTTGGATTATTAATCATTTTTAATTCTAATGGCAATTTATTGAAAATTTGTACAGACTGTACTTTAGAGCTATGTTTGACAACATTTAATTTTGGCTGCAAATAATTAGGCAAATCTTTCCTGCGCGTTTCCACCCTAGTTACCCTTTCTTCCTTTGTCTCGTATTTCTCTAGGTTTTTTAGAAAACTACTTAGTAGGACCAAAATATAAAGACAAGGTACAGGTAAAATCTTTAATTTCACAAAATGCTCTCTACAAGATTCAGTTTGCTCTATGCGAAGAATAGTTCTGAGGGCCCTTTTTTGCATAACAAAGGCTGCATTTATATTGTATTTATAACTGTTCCCCCATAGTTTAATACTGTACCTCAGCTTGGACTCAACTAAGGCAAAATAAACATTTCGTAACTGAGCAATGGTTAGTTCGTCCCTTAAACTTCTTAAGGCATAGCATGCACTGCTCAGAGTATTTGTGATTGCTTCCAGTTCTTGTTTCCAGCACAAGAGCTCATCAATTTGTATTCCTAAAAATTTTAAATTTTGCACAATTTCCACTTTATTCCCCAATGAAGCTATTTCAATACTATCATTATTCCTCACAGTTGATTTGAATACCATACATTTAGTTTTCTCCACATTGAGTTTTAAATTGTTAGTGGAAAACCAATGTTCAAAAGCAGACAGTGCATGATTCACTTTGTTTTCTAAGTCCCTTATAGAGATATCGTTCATAACAGCACTTGTGTCATCAGCAAAAATAACCATTTTGATGTCTGGTACTATCTTATACATATATTTAGCTAAGTCGTTAAGAAATATTATAAAAAATATTGGACCCAAGACTGAGCCCTGTGGAACTCCCTTTTGTACTCTAACAAGCTTAGATTTGTTAATTTTTTCATGTCCGCTTTCAACTGACTTAATTTCGACATACTGTGATCTATTCTGTAAATAAGAACTGAAAAGCTTTAAGACGTTATCTCTTATCCCATAGTGTTCTAGTTTGTCTAAAAGGATTTTATGTTCAAATACTACGCAAACGGCCTTAAATCGAAAAATGGTGTTCACAGACTCGCAATATTTTGAATGGCCTATTCCACAATACCAAAATCCTTAGTATCAACGTAGAGATACGGCGGTGGGGTTATTATTATTATAACATAGATAAGGTTCAGCAGTACATTCCTAGCTTATATAGCTAGGAATGTACTGCTGAACCTTCAAAAGTAGATGCCTCTGCTAGTGGTTCCTTCCTCTTTAATGAGCTAATTCTTTGAAGCTGCAAAGAATTAGCATTTTAAAACTTTAACTGTCTACAAAGTAGACACAATAGATAAATCAACCGTTCATAGGACTTTTTGTGTTACGATAATAAATATTTGGCAAAGCAAAACCACAAAAAGAATGTTGACATTTCTCTTTAAAAAAAAAAAACATTGACTATAATACAAGGCACAGACAGATTTACCTATGTATTTTTGCCAAAACTTTGTCCTGCTCCTGATTCCTGCATTTAAACACACTCATATCACATGCACAAACACTCAGACCCAGAACAAGTATTTCTTGCTAAAAAAACGTCTTTCTTGAGTCTCTGGATTCAAGATCTCTAACTGTTTTGTCTTCTGAATCCTAAGTGATTAATGTATTTGATGACATCTATCTATTTATACCCATAGCTGTGTATGTAATAATGAATCATTAGATATCTTAATGGAATGCTAGAACCATCCCAAGGACCAATTACAAAATTATCTTGGACTTATAGGCAAACAAATTTTGAAACGGACATTTTCTTTTTATTGAAGTACCTTCATTTCAGATAAGAAAAAATAATCAATAAGGTGACTTTGCAAGATGTCAATGTTATCAAGTTCATCACTCACTGTAAGGATACCATTATTTAACACTTTCTGTTAATAGTATTATTTATTATGACCCACAGGACTATACTTTACCGGTTTATTCATGATTGTAGAGTAAATAAATTGTATCACAGATTACTTCTATATTTTTTATTTACAAACACCACAACATTTTGCTAGAGCACTGAGCGTAGAACTCGCTTCTATCTATCGGTCAATTATAGCTTTTCTGGATCTAATTTTAGGCATCAGTGAGGTAGGGGGGCGACCGGCCGGCTGGCACGCTCGCGCAGTCCATCGCCCGCCAACATGTCGTATTTACGTGACTTATCTATTGATGAAATACCGCTCTGTGTGCTTGAATGTGAACAGTGTATGGCCTAAACTATTAAAATTTCTGTAAAAACTATTTTGAATTTTGTTATGTAAGGACTTATTGCGGGAAACTAAGTACAATAGTTCCCTGGTAATGAAGTAATGTCCTATATTTAAAATTTACCAAAATATTGTTTAGTTCAGGATTTCACTTTCAATTTAATTTATTGAAATTCTATTGGTCTTTTTATTTACAATGCAGTATACCTTTCATTGTATGATTATTAGACATATGTAACGCGGAAGTTGTCCCTGAGGAGTTATATGATTCGCCGACACTGGGGTCGCCTCGGGCGGCCCCACCGGCCTGCAGACCCTCACCCGTACACATCGCTGAAGACATCGGAGTCGGATCACTGGTAGAAGTCGCTACAGACGTCGACCAACATTACTATGGCGTAGTGAGATGGATAGGAGTCATTGATGGTGAGTGGTAGGATTAGCAAGCTTTACCCTCGCTTTACCGCGGTCTTAAAAGTTGTATAAAACTGGTGGATCATTGCAAGACCGCGGTATTGTGCGCCGTAGTTTTCCTTCTCCGCAAGCTTATGTCGCGCCCGTTGATCAGGCAACGACGCAAGGGAAAATATATATATAGTCCTCTGAATCTTATCTTTACATTGACAGTGGTCGAAAAATAAATGAGTGTGTAAAATGTAACGTAGACACAGCGACAGCCGGCGTGGAGCTAGAGCAGAGCGTGTGCGGGCTGGGCGACGGGTCGCGCGGCGGCGCGCGCCTGTTCTCGTGCGCGGCCGGGCGCGCGCTGTTCGTGCCGCTGCCGCTGTGCCGCCGCGACGCGCGCTTCCGCGACACGCCGCCGCCCGACCGGACTGACCTGCACGACGCCGACCGCTTCGACCAGGTATGATATTATTATGAAGCCGCTTTGCCGATCTGCTTTCGTTGATACGAGGTGGTCTTTATATTTTTCAACTCAACAGAGGACTGCCAATACTGGCCTATTTTTTTGCCAAAAATCCCAAAGTTCTAGAATCTACACCAACGAAATAGCAACATGATATAGCAAAATACGGCACATACATTGTCTATGACAGCTATGTTGGCATTTTTCTATGATGACGAAATTAATTTATAATGTAGTAACGGCCGTAGCGTAACTCAATACAAAATGTTTCAGCCGGACTGCCCCGTTGTCCCTGGTGTGGTGGCGCCGCTGAGTTCACTCGGAGAGTTGGCAGGCAAGAACCGTGGCATTCAAGGACATCACAACTCTTGTTATCTTGATGCCACACTGTTTGCCATGTTCACCTTCACAAGCGTCTTCGATGCTCTTTTATATCGTCCGCCTGAGCCTGAGGTAAAATTTAATAATCATAGCGCAAATTTCCTCGCATTACAGGTAAGAAGATTTGATGATAAAATAAAAAAGAACTATTTATAAGTCTGTGTCATGTTTGTTCACGTTAAACTCGTTATGTTCAAAGTTACTATCGTTTTACTTCGTAAGAGTGCTAGTGAACAACCAACCCTAATTATAATAGTGTATAAGATACTGGTGGGGCTGTCCTACACGCGACGCATCAGAGAGGCTATTTGTTGCGCAAAATCTTAAAACAATCTGTTCTGGTCCCTGCAAAAAATCCTGATGCGCTACAGAGACATGGCAGTCCCAGCACCATCATAAACCCATTATTGTATGTCATTTTGAATTGCCGTCCCATCTAACTATGAGAGTAAGGAATAGGGAGTTCACCATACTTGAGCATTCATATTGTATACTAGCTGTTGCCAGCGGCTTCGCCCACGTGGCTTTTTCTAAAAATAGTTTACGTTACTCCTTATAACATCAGCTATTTGCCAGTGAAAGTCCCGTCAAAATCGGTCTAATCTTTTCGGAGATTAGCCGGAACAAACAGACAGACGCTCAAAACGGTGAAGGAAAACATCGTGAGGAAACCGGCATGTCCTAGAACCAAAAATTCGAAGACATGTGACATCTACCAAGCCGCATTGGGCCCGCGTGGTGGATTACGGCCCACTCCCTCTCACAGAGAGGAGGCCTGTGTCCCAGCAGTGGGAACATTATAGGTTGATTATGTAAACAGACAGACCGACAGACAAAAATTATAAAAAAAAATATTTTGTTATATGTACCGTGTATACATCCATATGCATTTAGTAAAAAGCGGTTATTTTAATATTACAAACAGACACTCCAATTTTATCTGTAGGTATTATATGTATAGAAGATTTTCAGCGAACTTGGTTATTTTGACGCCCTTTTACACAAGGATACAGATTCAGTATTCCTACACAAATAAGATCTCAGTTTTTAAAACTACCTATTATCTTTTCCACCATTAGTTTTGACGGTCTGAAAATCTCGAAACTTGGGCAAAATGATTCCGATTAGTTTTCTCCTAAACTAAGATTCGCTGTAGTGACCCTACGGGCCCTATCTACCGGGAGAAGTTTGTTCCTCATCTCTGCCTTTATTGACCGGCTGGAGTGAACACTCACGAGGAACAGACCTCCCACCTCATTCTTGCCTTTATTGGCCGGCTTGAATGGAGATTCGCAAGGGCAAAGGTGCAGGATTCATGTCCATTTCAACCGCGCGGCCAACTCATTAAATTTGATGAAACTTTGCCAGGAATTAGTTGTAATTTGTTACTATACACACCTCTTTTCCTGAATTTGTTGCAAAAAAAACTAAGACGCTATGACCAAAAATAGTTGGCCGCTAGAACCGCCACTTGCCGTAGTTATCGCCTGTGATTACACAGAAACTAAATAATGCAGATAAGCGACTGATGCATGAAAAGAAAGGTCTTAATTTGTTGTATTGAAATGGACATCAAGATTCCACGGGCTTCTTGGGCCCCTCCGTGGGCTCTTTGGTCCCCTCCTCAGGTTTCTTGGCCACCTGCACGGGCTTCGTCCTGGCGGACACCTCCTCCTTCCGCTTATCTCCCGCAAGTGACGCCGACGGTCGGAGGAATTCGGCCGGGGGGAGTCGCGCCTCCAGTCGAGCATTCACCATGTCCCCACACTGCAGCATACATAGTCGGGCCATCCTCTTGATGTCGTGGTCCGACATGGCAAGTGCAGGTGGTGGAGCAGGTGCATGGGCCGACGAACCGGAGACGGCTGTTCTCCTACCACAACTTCGCCGTCTCCTCCGAGATCGTGCGATCAAGGAGATTCTCCACCGTCTCCCTGATCCCTTCTGCCGCCTCTTTAAGAGCGCGTGTGAACGAGCCCTTCAGGGTACCGGACTTTGCAGCAACCTTCAGGACAACATTTCACGCCGTCCAACACCTGGCGGTTGACAGCCTCTGCCGTTAAGCTCTCCCCTGTAGCCGCCTGGGCAGTTTGCCGCACCCGAGCCTGACGGGCCATTTGTGCGACTTCGTCGGCCGCGACCGCTCTACTCTAACCACGCTTCGCGGCGTTGGCATCCGCCTTCGTGTCCACAAGTGAGACGGTGATCTCTCCCGGCTCAACAGTTGAGACCCCGGGTCGCTCTCATCACCGATTCCCGGCGTATCAGGTCGCTTGAAGCAACCCCGAACGTCGCGCCCTGGTATCGGAGCGGAAACCCCGCCCGTCACCGCGCGATCTCGGCCTCTACTCGCCGTCGTCATTTTAACAGCCGGCAGGTTCTCGCTTGAGGAAAGATCCATAGACCCAGCTCGGTCCGAATCCTTTTCGTCGCGCGAACGCTTTCCGCAAAATTTGGGACGCCCGCGCAAGTTCTGGTGACATACTTTGGTTCCCTGAGGATCGGGAGCCTCCTCGACTTATTGCCGTTTCTTAAAATATTAGACTTTTTGATTTGATTTGATTTAATGATGATGATAAATAAATGATGTGTGAATGTGTCACGTCATTATTTTTTAATTATTTTTTTTTGTATTCCATTCTGTTCCCCCGAGTAGTGTAGGAAATAAATGTCCACCTAGGCACAGTCTCTTGCACTAAGTAAGCCTATATACTGTCGAGTTTGGCAGGTATCTACAGGGGAAGCGCTCACGACTGGACTCCCTCCAGCCGCGCTTCGAAGCTTAGAATTGGGTGGTTTTTTATCTAAGAGGTAGCCTTTCTCTGGGCCAGGCAATTAAGCCAAGCCCCCGTCGGCGGCATGGAACATGTCTCCATTCGCTGTCCGGCCAACCCGACTCAGCGAACCCGCCGAAAGTTCTCTCCTTAAGAACTACTTCTCAAGGAGAGAAACACATGCCGCTTTGGTGCGCCTACACCGCAGCGGCATGGTCAAGTCTTGTGCTGTTGATCGACTGTCGTCGATCGATCAGGAGCGACCCCGTCCCGGTATCTCTCTTAGTCTGGTCTCTCACTTGGACCTTTCCGGCATGGGTAACTCTACCGGCAGAGCCCAAAGATCATTGAGACGCGCAAGCCCCACCACGACAGTAACGTGGAGACAGCTTCGGTGAGGACCCTGCAATAGTCCTACACCAACCAGGTGTTGTCGTTGGGTGCACTTGCATAGTGCGAACAGGGATAATCGTCGGTTGGTGCTTCATTTAATTAAAACCGTCTAACGGGCTTCTGCGAGTTGGCTTCGGCCCCTTGCACACCTTCCAAAGGTCCGGAAAGGTCCAAAGAAATGCCAAGAGACGTAAAAATAATGATAATGTTGGCCACAGTTGTTAGCCAACTGAGGACCAACAAAAATGCTGTCATGGTACCATTTCTTTGGAAAGTAGGTATTAACAGTCTACAGCATGTGAAGCCAAGTAAGAGGCCGATAGGCTGCATAAAAACTCTGACACCAGGTTAGCCACTAACCACACGAAAAAGAAGAAAAACCAGTCTACATTAGATACTACCAGTTTACAAGTGACTCAAAGCCTGTTGCTATCTCATAGGGCGAGCCATACGCGCATACGCTGACAGCTAATCTATGCCATACTCTATTTACGGTTCTCAGATTTGATTGACGGTTTGACGTTACCATCTGCATCGCTTAATATGATAAGGTTCTAAGTATGTTCAAAAGTTTTCATAGCTTGATTGTACTAATGCTGCTAAAAGACAACTAGGTCGACTATGCTTTGCAATTGAATGGAAAATTATTTTACAGGACTCACCGCATTATTCCGAAGTCCAGCGGGTTCTTCGAGAAGAAATTGTGAACCCACTAAGAAAGCATGGTTATGTGCGCGCTGACCGAGTCATGAAGTTACGAACTTTGCTTGAAAGACTCTCTGACGTGCCTGGTCTGACATCCGAAGAAAAGGTATAAATTACTGTTGGTGATAAACTTTTAATGCTTTACACTCTATCTACAATAAATTTATATGTTAATTATGTATTTAATTAATAATTATAAATATCTTTTCCTTCATTTTCTTTATTAAAATGGGGACGGTCATGACTTGGATATATTCAATACCAGTGTTTTTCAGCTTAAGCATCTGTTGGTGAAAAGTTTCTTCACTGAAGTAATTGTTTGCGTCTAAACGATTTAAGTTGATATTAGTCGATTGTGTACTATTTCTTTCCTAATTTATGATATAGGTATTCTGTATCGACCTTTTTTTTTGTTATAGTGTTTATCAGTGAAACTTGTAAATGGCCTTCAATTTAATATTGTTTAAGAACACTTGTATAAGTTGACTGTAAGCTTCCTGAGTAGAATAAAATAAAATAAATAAATAAAAAGTGTCACTTGCTCATGTTTCCAATTTCCTTATATACTACTATAATTTATACTACTTTCATTATTATTCCAGGATCCAGAAGAATTTTTAAATGGTTTAGTAGCGCAGTTATTGCGAGCTGAGCCGTTTCTGAAGTTATCTTCGGGACAAGAAGCATACTGTTACCAACTGTTTGTAGAGAAAGATGAACATGTTTCTTTACCCACCGTACAGCAACTTTTGGAACAGTCGTTTACCACATCTGGTGTGAAATTAAGTGAGGTAGGATTATAATAAACTAGAATTTAGATAAAACAGTATTGAATATGAAGATTAAATACTAATATTACTTGATAATACGAATTCTCTACTATCTTTACAGGTTCCAGCAGCTTTCATCATTCAAATGCCACGGTTCGGCAAGCAATACAAGTTATACCAAAGAGTATTACCTTCGCCGCTTTTGGACGTCACTGATTTAATAGAGGGCTGTGAGTATTGAGATTGAACAGTCATTAATCCGATTAGTTTGAATTAGCTTTTTATGTAAAAGAAAACATTCGCGTATTCATTGGGATTTGGGAAACAAACTTGACCCTCGCTGGCGTGGGTGGATTTAGAATTGGCAATATTCATGGTCGTTTCGGGGCACATCTGCGGTGCGGAATTTCATAGTTTCTGTCTTGAGACAAAGATCAGCCTTGAGTTAGTTTCCTAACAAAAAATTCAAGCATGCAAATTCAAACACACACACATACTCTAACAAACATATATTCGCGCAAAAGAAGAACTATGAAATGTTGTATTTTTTTTACTTAACATAAACTCACGCCTTCCCATGGGAACAGGGCCTCAAGTCTGCTATTACAATAGTGCCAGAATGGTCTATCATTGATTTCATAATTGTTGATTTTGACAAGTTTGGTAATCTACTAATATAATACTGACACTCCATTGAAGGAAATGGCATAGAATGGTAATCTCGTACATAATGACAAATTAATGATTGGCGTATGCGGTAATCTGCTAAAATTTTGACAGTTCCTTTGATCAGTGACCTACCATTAGAACGTCATTGTGCAGTCATTGCTTTTAATAGCTCGGTTGTCAAAAAGTGTTTGCTATCTATCGTGTTTGTGGAATATTGAATGGAGAAATGTATTCACTATGAACAAATATTCTCGAGCTAGCCAACCCAGTGGATCGGATGCTAGAGAAAGAAGATGGGCGCCCATGGGAGCACCATTTTGTATAAAATGTAATAAACAAATAAAAGATAATTTAAATACACAAACAAAAATATAATTTATATTAAAACACTCAAATGAAAATAAATAACTAACAAAACACCGACCGCTAGAAATAAAAACCGGCCAAGTGCGAGTCGGACCCGCGCACGAAGGGTTCCGTACGGCAAAAAAATCATGTCTGTTGTATGGGACCCCCTTATACCACGATTCTATTACGAGACCATTGACCGACCAATGATCGACCATTATGAATTTAGCAGATTACGAACTTTTAGCAAAATGACAATGGGATCGTGTTGGAATGACGAGTTTATTAAAAATAGCAGACTTGGGCCCCAGGCAGAAACTATAGTACGCCACCTGCTACGCTCCTTACATACTCCTATTGCTTCGTTTACATTCATACATCTGGTCATAAGCGCACGCCGGTTACGAATACTACGCGCCTGACCTTTTTGAAGAACATCACCAATGATAAAATCTCTTTTTTTTTTTGTCGCTATACAACATAATTTTTTTTTTATTGCGGGAGGACACTGGCTCCTGCATACAGTTGTTATTAGAGCAAGAGTCAGAGAATACTATCATTTGTTTACTTACTTATTTTATCTCAATAAATAATTCATGTATTTCTATTTTGTATAGTGCCTCGCCAGTGCACGGTGTGCGGCTCGCTGGCGCGCTGGGAGTGCGGCGCGTGCGCCGGCGCGGCGCTGGAGGCGGGCGCGCTGTGCGACAACTGTCGCCGCATCGCGCACGCCACGCGCCCGCACCATAAGGTACTGTGTGTGCGGCTCGCTGGCGCGCTGGGAGTGCGGCGCGTGCGCCGGCGCGGCGCTGGAGGCGGGCGCGCTGTGCGACAACTGTCGCCGCATCGCGCACGCCACGCGCCCGCACCATAAGGTACTGTGTGTGCGGCTCGCTGGCGCGCTGGGAGTGCGGCGCGTGCGCCGGCGCGGCGCTGGAGGCGGGCGCGCTGTGCGACAACTGTCGCCGCATCGCGCACGCCACGCGCCCGCACCATAAGGTACTGTGTGTGCGGCTCGCTGGCGCGCTGGGAGTGCGGCGCGTGCGCCGGCGCGGCGCTGGAGGCGGGCGCGCTGTGCGACAACTGTCGCCGCATCGCGCACGCCACGCGCCCGCACCATAAGGTACTGTGTGTGCGGCTCGCTGGCGCGCTGGGAGTGCGGCGCGTGCGCCGGCGCGGCGCTGGAGGCGGGCGCGCTGTGCGACAACTGTCGCCGCATCGCGCACGCCACGCGCCCGCACCATAAGGTTGACCGTCGTAGTTTCATCTCGTACTATCAAACTAGTACTCTGCCTGAAACAACTTTTGTTTCTAGCCGTTTGGGGGGGATGCTTCGAGAAAAGAAAGGCACCAATTGTTTTATGTTTCTGGCGAAACTAAAGAGGTACAATTGTTTGCAATGGACGTACTAAATAGTACAATTTTGGTACTATTAACTACTAGCTTTTGGCCACGGCTTCGTCCGCGTGTGGGTCAAAAATTGTCCCATAAGATAGTACTACCGGGATAAATAGTATCCTATGTCCTAACTCTGGTCATGTTCTATCGGTGTGCCAAAATTTCATCCAAATCCGTTCAGCCATTTTCGCGTGATTGAGTAGCAATCATATAACCTTTTAATTCGCTTCGAATCGAATTAGCTGTGAAAAAGTCACAAAATGAATACAACCATCAACGATGTCTGCCCGTGTTCGGGTCGCGCCAGGCTGGACAGATGTGATTTTTTATTTCTCCCCAAATTTCAAATATTTTTTCTCCAAAGTGATACCTACAATATTCTAAGTTTTACCCAAAGCCAAAAAGTTGGTACTATCCAGCAATTGTAACCATTACGGAGCAGTTGTTGATGAAAAATTTTAAATATAGTAGACGTAGGTAGATAGAAAGTAGAGATAAACGATGAGTCCTCATCACTACCATTTATCTTTCTTTTGCTGTGCCCGACAGGGCCCACGATTGTTCTAAAGCCAATGTTTACCACCTAAGCATATACATTGTGGAATGCAATAAAGTATTGAGTATTACACACGACTTTACATATCATAAAAAATTTAAAAAAATATTCTAAAAAACATAACGCAAAAGTATTCGTCTACCCTTGTCACTCACGCAAAATAGTTCGTCTACCACTTAGTTGTGTCGCCTTTGCTCTCAATGACAGCTTTAATGCGAAGAGGCATGGTTGCAACCAACGCTGCACACTCCTCAGGAGTAATTGACTCCCAGACAGCCAAGAGTTTAGCCTTTAAGTCGCTCTTCGATCTTGATGGATTTTTACGGAGAACTTTTTTCATTTTCCACCATAGGGTTTCGATCGGCGACAATCCGCATCCCTACAATCCGGGCTGTTAGATGGCCATTCGATTGTAGGGATGCTTTTCGCCAGTAGCCACGTCTTTGTTGTCTTTGCAGTATGGCAGGAAGCATCATCCTGTTGAAAAATGAAGGAATCTTGATACTTAAGTGACGGAATAGAGGGCAGTAAATTCTCATCCAAAAGGTTTTGATACCTTGCAGCATTGATAGAACCATCCACAAACTGCATACCACCAACACCTTGTGCAGACATGCAGCCCCATATCATAAGAGACGCCGGAAACTTCACTTTGCGTTTGAGACAATCAGTATGAAATGCCTCGTTTTTGTTCCGAATCACGTTTTTCTTTTCATCGCCGACTGTCACTTGAAATTTGGACTCGTCACTCCAAATGATACTACGTCACTGATCGGAAGTCCAATTTAAATGATCACGAGAAAACTTCAACCTCTTTTTCTTTTGTACAGCAGTCAACAGTAGTTTCTCCTTAGCGGTGTAAAATCCGTAACCCATTCTTTTTAGGACTCTTTTGCAAGTATCAACTGAGACGTCTTTGTGAATCATGTCCTTCCATTGCACCGTGAGTTCTCCAGCTCGAGCTCGACGATTGTTTTTGATAATTTTCTTCAGGATTCTGTTTTCTACTGCACTTGTGATGCGTGTTCGACCAGTTTTCTTCAAACAAGAAGTCGTTCTTCGATAAACACTTTAAATTCACAGTTGTTAGCCCTAAAGACATTTTGGAATCTTTTAAAGAACTTGATGTAAAAAAAACTACTGATCTTTGGGGATTATCAGTACTTACAATGTCTTCAATAATTGATGTTATTTCACCCTTTTTAGCAATTGTTTTTAACTCTTGTATTGCATCTGGTATATTTCCTGATCTGATGAAACTTAGCAAAGTGATTCCACTGTTCAAATCTGGCAGCACAACTGATCCCACGAATTTTCGGCCTATTTCGATATTACCTACATTGAGCAAAATCTTTGAAAAAATAATTTTAAAACAAATGTTAGGACATTTCAATTCATGTAATTTATTTCATCTGAAACAGTTTGGTTTTACGAAGGGTCGTTCAACTACAGACGCGGGCGTGGAATTGCTGAAGAGCATTTTCGAGGCTTGGGAGGAGTCGCAGGATGCTCTTGGCATTTTCTGCGACTTGTCTAAGGCCTTCGATTGCGTCCATCATGATACTCTCATCTGGAAACTGCACCACTATGGTATGAGGGACAGGGCTCTCGACCTTCTGACTTCCTATCTTAATAATAGAATTCAGAGGGTTGATATAAATGGCAAGAGATCTGCAGGATCTGCGGTTACTATGGGCGTTCCGCAGGGTTCAATTTTAGGTCCATTCTTGTTTCTAATCTATATAAATGACTTACCTTATCACATAAGGGATAATCACAAGATTGTATTGTTCGCAGATGACACTTCCCTCATTTTTAAAATCAAACGACTGCTGGTCAACTTTGAACATGTTAACGATGCACTCTCTAAAGTTGTCCATTGGTTTAATGTAAATAATCTTCTCCTGAACGAAAAAAAGACTAAACTTATTAAATTTTCAACGCCAAATGTCAGGCAGCTAACTACCAATGTTCAACTTAATGGAATAGAGTTGGACCCTGTTGAGTCGACAGTTTTTCTTGGAATAACAATGGACGCTAAATTACAATGGCGCCCACACATAGAAAAATTGTCAGGAAGGCTAAGTTCGGCCGCCTATGCTGTTAAAAAAATTCGACAGATAACCGATGTAGATACGGCCAGAATTGTTTATTTTAGTTATTTTCATAGTCTTATGTCATATGGGATTCTTCTCTGGGGAACCTGTGCGGACATTAATACCGTCTTTGTTTTACAAAAAAGGGCTGTTCGAGCCATTTACAACCTAGGTCCAAGAGATTCCCTTCAAGAAAAATTCAAAGAAATAGATATTCTGACTGTAGCCTCTCAATATATATTTGATAATCTTATGTATGTACACAAAAATATATCAAATTTTAAGAAAATGTCCGATATTCACAGTTTAAATACCAGGAATAAACATAATCTTGCTGTACTTCACACTCGCCTCCACAGAGTAGGCAACTCGTTCATGGGTCAATGTATACGCTTTTACAACAAACTTCCTATTGCTATTCGAAATTTACCCATTAAACGATTTAAAAGCTGTATTAAAACCAAACTTTGTAAAAAAGGGTACTATAAAATTTCAGATTATTTAGAAGACAAAAAAGCTTGGGATTGAGCTGCTCGCTCTGATAAGCTTTGTGCTAAAACCATAAAATTTGATATTAAAATTATGCAAAATCATCATTATAGACAACTATATGTACATATTGACATTGATGAATATTATAAGCAAAATTAAGTGAATATTTATGTACCTTGAAAAGTATTATATTACTTTAGTTATTGTGAATGTGAGCACTATGTGGGTCATTTTTATTTATTTCTTGTTGTTTTTTTTTTTCTCTTAGTTTTAATGATGGTCTGGCATTTTGAGTTCTTTATGCGGCCAACCCAATTGTCCTTTCCTTGGTATTGTTCGTCGAATCGTTGAGCTCCTTAAGTTTTGAGTTGAGCTACACGATTACTGACAAATGCTTGCACTGACTGGACAGGTCCACTCAAATTTGTGTGGTTCTTTCCTCAAAAGACCATTTCAGACATAGATCTACATGGTCCTCACATGATCTGACCAAGATTATGTCTGGACTTTAAAAGAGACTTTGACCCTTGAGTTTGTTTCGCCATTTCTTCTCAGGGGTAGTCAGATAGGAAATGTCGACTCCATCTAGCTTATTTTTTAATATGACGTGTAAAAGTGATTCTCATATCCCTATTTACAGAATAAACAATTTCATTTCTATTCTATTCTTTTTATAGTGCTGAATGAAAGATTAGACTGTAGACCTGGGAAGTATCAAGTCTTTAGATATTTGGTAACTTGATTTGCCAGCATCGACCCCACAAACTATTCGCTTTCGAAGCTCTTCACACACGAGTTTGCCACGACCCATTGTTATTTGAAAACTTTTTTTTTTTTTTTTTATTTGAGATGGGTTTGCTCTTGACCTTAGTCTATGTCAGAGGTGACAGAAACAAAGTCGACGATGGAGCGAGCTTACCCAGAAGAAGCCTGTTCACTCTCACTTTGAAGAGATTAGGGTTGTATGCGTTCGGAAACACAGACGCAGGCAGAGAGTTCCATTCCTTTGCTGTGTGCATTATAAACTAATGAAAAAAAACTGAAATTTTCAGAATTTATACTGTCTCACTTGACAAATGACACAGCATTACTTTTACTAATTTAAATTATGCAACATAATTGTACAAAGAAGGAATAATCTTATTTAACTCACCGATAGACGAACTCTTTTGCATCGATTAACAATTAGACGAACTATTTTGCTTATAACTTCTTCGAATTTAAAACAGGATATGTATAAATTTAAAAAGCTAAAATAGGTTATTGGTTCATAATTAAAAAAATGGCATAAGTAACGCGACATGTGATAGTGGAACAGCTTAATATTTTGTATAGATATACAAAAATAATGAAGTTAGAAAAAATCTCAGAGAAAATTTCACACTAGACGAACTATTTTGCATCGGGGCTCGTAATCAACAAACTGGTCTCTATTGACTCATGATTATTTCAAAATCAAGAGATTTTGACATAATCATGAGTCAACTCAAAGAGAAAGATATTTCGCCTTTGAACTGCTTTGCAGATAACTTTGATACAGATTATATGATTAACCTGTAGAAGCAACAAAATAAATCCGAACAACTTCTGCGAATCAATAACAAAACAATCATAAGTGAATGAAACAAATGAACAATATGCAGATTATACTTAAATATTATATATATAACCAAACCACATAGTATAGTAATAAGAAATTCGAACTAACACACGAGCGCACTGTTTCAACGGGTGCGTTCGTAAAATGTGTTACATCCTACGGATGCGCTTTTAAGCTATAAAGAAATTTCTCCAGGAGTCAAATTTTACCCAAAATTGCGAAAAAAATACCCAATCTGGTAATGCTAAGTCGCGCACTCGGCGATGACGCGTCACTGCCTGAATTATGGCCAAATCACACAAAATCTTTATAATTTTTTATATTTATAATTGTAGCCTATGTGTTATTCTGCTATATACAAGATGCAGTTTTGAACCTGCAAAACCTTTCAGGAGGTTGTTATGAAACTCGTAAATAATCATATAACAATACGATACCAAGTCAATAATCAATAATACTTTTTATTTTAAATTTTTAAATTTTATTGGTTTTCGGAATAACTCTCTTAATAACCCTCTTAAAAAAAAAACAGAATCACCCATTGCGATTTATCGCGCGTCATGTCACTGTGTGCGTGAATGCGATGACCAGTGACGACAGGTTGTACGAGGCTCCGCCCACATTTCTACGTAAGAAAACGCGGCACGTAAGTTGAACTAAAATGGCGGTCTAGCAAATAATTTAACCTTGAGATGTAGTTCGAATTTGAAAATAACAATGTAGTTTCTACATTATTGTTTTTAAAATTTCGCTAAATAATAACTCATTTTGAAGCATCATTACAATGCGAAAATGTTCATCATCTGCAGAGCTTGTTCCCAACTATGTTAGTGTCGGCTTTCAGTCTAACTGTATGCAGCTCATTACATGGAGTGCCAGTGAATCACGTAGGGCGACTGCGTATCAGACCTCAACAAACCAGTTACTTGATAACACGATACCCATTTGTTAGACTAATTGTCAGTCTTTCTGGCTTTTGATTACCTGTACCAATGACCCTACGGCAGGGCTGTAATGTCGTTGACCCGTGTGGTACCTAACGACTGTCCGAGAGCTACAAATCTATCGGAACCAAAGGCTTTAAGTGCTTTCCGAAACACATGATTTCAATGATGTCCTAAGTTTTTGAAAGTACTTACATCATTATGAATTAAAAATAACAGTGGTACTTGCTCAGTTGCGAACCCGCGACCTCATGCATGAGAGGAGAACGCCTTAACCACTGGGCTATTACGATAAATAATAATAGTAGGAAGTAGATACTACTAGTCCAAAAAAAAGTTCACGTTAGCGTCGTTAGTTACCTATCAGCTGATGAATAAAATAATAGGCGGCGATAAATAAACCTTACATAGCACTTAAGCAGTTCCTGTTGCACAGCTGTGAAACTAATCGCGAGCGCGTGCGCGCCTAATAATAATAAGGTTATGTAGGTAAATTCTGCCCAAGGACGGTTTTCGTTTTTATTTGTAGATTAATTTGTTGATTTAAGATTTTCTTTTCTGCTTTTTAACGGGGTGAGGACCGACAAAAATACCTCAAGATAATTTGTGCTAGTTAAGTAGGTAGGTACCCATGTGTTAGGGATTTTAAGTGATTTATTTTGTCTGATAGGTATTTTTGGCGTAGTTAAAAATTTTAAATCAACTTATTTACACTTATCAAGTTGATTTAGCTAACATCGTATTTACAAATTATTGTCTATGTACAAATAAATAAATTACCTACTTATGTTACCTGGAGGTATTGTTCAAAGTTTCCACCGTCACACTCCAGGCACAGTCTAGCACGACGTTGCACCACACAAACACATTCGTTTTTATTGTGTCGAAAGCACTGATCACTTTTTGTTTGTTATGAACATTGTAGACGCCAACTCGAGTAAATAAACACTGGTCCGTCTACAGGATGTTGGTGTCTTGGTGTTCCGGCAACCAGCGACAAAATGTAACTCGCGCGGCGTTATCAAGTTGGTGGAGATCCTGTACCTTGCGGTAGTGAAAAGGATGCTGCATTTCTTTGTGCAGCAGCCGCCACACTGTGAAGTGGTGCACTCCAAACCGTCGACCAGCCTCCCGTTTGCTTGCCCGTGGCTTTCGCCGGAAGAATTCCAGAATATCTTCCTGCAAGGAGACAGGCAGGCCTTCGTTGCCGCGACCTTAAGCATGCTGGGGAACGTCGAACTGCCGATGATCGAGTCTCTGCGTAGCAGCCAGCATTACCCTGTGTAAGGGACGATGCCGATTGGGGAATAACTCCGCGAACATTTCGATGGCACGAGATACATTGTCTCCGCTGATGGCATACAAGCGTACCGTCTCCGCCAACTACATTGGAGTATTGGTCTGTCATTTTTACAACTAGGTAGTAGGTACCTATCGCGACCGTTAATCGAAGGCGCACTTGACGGGCGGAATTTGCAAGCGTATACACGCGTCGGCGCCATCAATCACACTAATAAATTGACCCGATTTATGTGCTTGTGATGGCCGCGGGGGCGTGGCTAGTAGTAGTGGGAGCGTGCGCTGGTTGGTGCTTTGGATCTATGAAAGAAATGTCGGTTGCGTTTGTTTGTGTGTGTGTGAAAGCGCAGTTTAAGGACACGTACAGACTGGCCGCGTTTTAAAAAGGGGAGTTCACACATACCGATTTCCGTAAATAAGAATAAAATGAAAAAAAAATACCTGCCCATTTTATTGTTGATTCGGGTCGAGAATCACTAACATAATTACCTCCTAAAATGCTTTGCAGGTCCAAAGCAACACCTTGTATAATATAGCTTATACATAGCTATATTACTGTAGTTTCATCAAAATCCGTTCAGTAATTTTTGCGTGAAAGAGTAACAAACATCCACCTATCCATCCTCCCTCACAAACTTTCGCGTTTACAACTCGTGAAACTTCAACAAAATAGCAGACTAGTGCCGTCTCTGGCACGTGTGAGGCTTTCAAACCAGAACAAGTAGCGTTACTGGCTACTTGTCGAGTAGGTATTGTCGTGCGCTCCCCTGTACACCCGCGAATATAATTAATAGCTACTTAAAATATGCTGCCTGCTGTTAGTTTATCTGATTATTCCTAACTCGTAATAATTTTTTTTTTCAGGCCATACCGCTCACTGTGTGCGAGGAGTTTGCTAACATTCTGGAATCCTGTCCTGTTCCACGAGTGTATATGGAACTGTTTGCAGTCTTGTGTATTGAGACAAGTCACTACGTGGCCTTCGTCAAGGCAGGGGTCGGCCATGACGCTCCCTGGTGCTTCTTTGATTCCATGGCTGATAGAAAAGGTAAATTCTTTATTAGTTATTAACCTTTTGAACGCCAGAGCAAAAACGCATGAACTTGCCCTCAACGCCAGGCCACAAATTCACCGCAAATACCTACGAAAAAAATAGGGATTCCAAAACTTCATCGATAATCAATTTTATTTTCATTTTCGTCTTTAATTTCGAAATATAATGTCCTTATAACATTGAAATTTAATTCAACATTACATTTCTTCCTATTAAAGTAATAGTTATACACTATTTACAGACTTGTATACCGTAATAACAGATATGAGACTACAATATATTTAAATATAATAACTGTAGGTACAACACTATTCTTGATCTGCTGTCTTCATATTGTGACCATGGCGTGGACGGCCCGCCATTTTAATAACTACTTCGCTTCCGAAATAAGGATGTGGCAACGTAATATCTCGTTTATCGATGTTCTAGTACAATATTATTTTATAATAAATGAAACACGTTTTTTAAATCAGATTTATAATTCCGAATGTAACAGGTACTTAAAAATATATGATTGAAATAGGTTAAGAAGGTAAATAAAAACTATGAAAAAATAGAAAATTTTAATAAAATGTTATACAGTATGTACTATGTATACATGTTTTTAAATATTAAGTTCTATAAACCTGGCATAAAAAGTAACAAATTAAAACAATTAACGATTATATATAATTATCACAATTACCAATCAGTCTTATACTAATAAATCTTTTGAATAATAGAACAAAATTATACAAAATCTACAATGCAACCTGCATTCTGATCATCTAATTCGCTGGGTGCAAAGTGGGTGGTGGGGACAGTGAAATCGATCTCAGCGCGCACCGTGGCTAAAAAAGGAACTTTTGGCAGACTTTATTCCACGAAGTTATAGGTAAATATGGAGCCCACACTTAGAATAAAAGTTTCGAGTCAAATACTCTCGCTCCTATTCTCTGAGGCAAACTGAGGTCTGATCTCTTTTTCTAGTGTACTACAGAAATTGAAACAAACTGACCTCAGACAGTAGAAGAGAAATAAAAATTCAAGTAGGTATTTCAAGTGTGTACTGTGTACTCCATCTTTACCTACACCTTCATGCTTTATTCACAAATAAATCATAAAATCTGTAAATTCGTTCATTTATTTATTTCAAATACTTTTCAGACGTGGCTTAATTCTTTCTTAACCCTGTGCTCTACATAAATTATATCTTAAAAACATTTTCGGAGGGATCATATAGCTTGACGAACACTATAGGAACTATATACCGAATTACCGAAACAAAACTGAAAAGTCGAGTTCTCTGCACACATATATACATAATAATTAATTGAAATAATAGTATACATATATTAGAAACCTATGAGTGCAGGCTTAGGTATAAGGCGCAATTAATATTTCATAAATATATGTAATATTTAAACATATTATATCGCTTAAACATATACACAAGTAAAAATATCAAAATCATTCTTGATTTTTACTTATTTATGTTAGCGATCAATAGGTTAAATAATACAACAAGCATTTAGTAGGTAACTGTATGCTGATTCATATCTTAATTAAATCGTATGTAAACAAACAACGATCGATATATCAACTTAAAAACTCTGTATAACGGCTGTATCTATTTTTTTACAACAATAATATTCTCAAAAGTAACTTATTTCTGTAAAAAATATGTTTCTTTCGGTCTACAAACACCAATACCAGGCCACACTTACAGATTTCATCGTGATTTTTAATAAGATTAATATTTGCTCAAAATTTTTAAAATAAAAGCAGATAAAAATAACTTACCTCTAAATCAAATTCGTCCAAAGATTCTGTTTCCGAAAATTCTTCGTCATCTGAGACTCCTTCTAATATGCGAAGAAGTTCTTCCGTAGTCATTAAATTCCCACTCATTATAATAGTCACTTAATATAAATCTTGAACTCGATATCACAAGTAAATTAATCATAAATATTATTCATTCACTTCACTAATTTCTGGTCGCCGCGCTTGTGACGTCACGATATTGTCGTCTAGTCGTGACCATGGCGTACAGGGTACTGATAATTCGGGTTGCGTTAGGGATGCGCTTGAGTTGGGATTAGTGAATATCGAAATTCGACCCAACCAAATTTTATTTTTGACTATGTAGCTTATTGAATGATTTTTAAGACTGGTTTTATAAAATTAATGCTGCTTTATCCTAGTACCAAATTATACCTAAAATAATATATTCCAGAGGAAAGTTTCGAATCGATCTTTGATTTGAAATAATGATATTATCCAACATGCGCTACATCACTAGCGGTCACGCAGTTATGACTCTGGCGTGTGAGGACATTCTTTTTTCAGAGTTTATTTCTTTCTTTTTAACGTAAAATTTCTCAATATTTATAATGCAATTTAATTAGTTTTATGGAAATAAATAAATTTTGGACCTTCTATTTTACAGGTATATAAATAAATAGGCATTAAAGTAATGTTTAAATAGTTTATTTCGTGTTTTAATGTACCGCTGTTTTTGTCACATATTTGTGTCGTTGGCGCTCAGGGACAGTTTTCGCTTGTCACGTATTTGTGACCCTGGCGCTCAAAAGGTTAACTATTATTGAATTATTCAAATACTTTTTCAGATTATAGGTATTGTATTTTACAATAAAATAAGTATTTCCGGTTAAATCACGTAAATCGTTTAGTAGTTGAGTTTTTATTATTGACTAGCTGTTGCCCGCGCCTTCGCCCGCGACTAAAATTAAGTTACTCCTACAACATCACCAATGTTTTTCAAAGTTAAAAAAAATAATTTAACTTTGAAAAACATTGGTGCCGATTCCCTTGTTCACAAACTAAACTAAATTTAAGTTCAGTGCATCTTTTTCTTTCTATTTCATTAAGAAAAGGACAGACGATAAATTTTAGTTTACTCCTGTCAAATTAATCAGCGCTTGACGTAAATTGACTTAATTTTAGTAGGCAAGTTTCAAATCACGTCTAAACTTGTATGGAGTAGTGACAGGCGCTGATTAATTTGACAGGATTAAACTTAAATTTATCGTCTGTCCTTTTCTTAATGAAATAGAAAGAAAAAGATGCAGTGAACTTAAATTTAGTTCCGAAACCGATTGAAAACAGGCTAATGTCTACGGCGAATCGAAGGTCACATAATTCGGCTTCGGCGATGTAAATCATATTTGTTTTGCTATGCATTTTCTATCAGTCAACTGCAACAATAACTTCAACGGTCTTGGTAAATATTTAGCGCTAACAATAATGGTGACTGTTGGTTGTGATTTTAGGCGAACGCAACGGGTATAACATCCCGGAGATCGTGTGCATCTCGGAGCTGGGCGCGTGGCTGAGCGAGGAGGGCGCGCGCGGCCTGGCGGCGGGCGCGCTGCCGGCGCACGCCAAGCGCCTGCTGTCCGACGCCTACATGTGCTTCTACCGCAGCCCCGACGTCGCCATGTACCGATAGCTCGCTGATATAAGCTGTTTGTAAATTGACTGTTTATAAGTGATGTGACAAAACTGCTGAAACGTCTAACTACGTCGCGTTATTCGGCGCTACGTACGCTTCGACGTATTCGTTTGCCATGATGAAAATTACGCGGCGACATGCAAAGACCGAAGTTCCACCCGACCGTTTACGCCTACGCTGATATTGCGTCAATAAATAAATTCATAAGCGCCTGATGAGTTGCTAGTTTTTAAAGGCATTGCAGGCGTAAGCACGCGGAACTTTCATCACGTAAATTTGGCAGGCGTGACATAACATTCAAAATAAATATTTAAAACTTGTTATAGGATATTAGACTATTAAAAAAAAAATATGGATCGTGTTGATGTAACCCTAAAAAATTATTTATTTTAAAGATTTCAGAACTAAAAAGCACGAAATAATGTCCTGATCTATACTAATAATAAAATTAATGCGAGAGTAACTCTTGTTAAGTTTCACTTAACGGCAAATGGCACACAGGTAGTAGACCTGTGCGTTTCGTTTTTTTCCCATACTAAAGTATTAGTAGTGAACCAATTTTTGACCTGCAGTAGGGCGCTATGTACGTCGTCAAGATTTGATGAATGCCTATTAATTTAAACAACGAAGTATCGTCAAAAAATAACACCATTTGTGCTTGGTCTATTAATAAATGGGGTAAATCATTAATATATACTAAAAAGAGGAAAGGACCCAATATCGAGCCTTTGTGAACCACCCATTTTTCCTTTTAAACCGACCGAATTGACACCATTTATTTGAACTTGCTGTTGTCTATCATTTAAATATGATTTCAATAAACTAAGGGCAAGTTTACCACGTCCGACATACTCATGTTTCAAGAGTAAGGTTTTGCGATCTACGCAATTAAAGGCCCTCTTCCCACACTGTAAATATGTTTTAATAAGATTTCAATTGTACGTCCTTTAGTGGGACTTATACTTATGAAATAGCTACGCTACTGCAAGAAAAAGCCAAGATTCGAGGTTTTAATTATTCTTTTAAATAAATCAATTGAATAAAAGATAAATTGAATATTATTATGCTTTATTATACACTATAACAGTAACAAAAACATATACTTGCATAATGATAATACGGTGCTATTGCTCACCAGACATCCATGCTAGAACCAAGCGATTGTTCCTAATAATGATCAAATCTTGCGATTAGCACAAAATAAGATGATTAAATACCTATTTAAAACGATACAAGATTTTTTATAATATTTTTAGTAGTTGTACTTATTTTATAATAAAATAAAAACCTTTTACTTTTACTATATACATTATGACGAGATTAGGACTTAGATCTTTTGTTAATTTCAATAGGTATTATTATTCTAAGTAATATCACAGATCTTCACGGTTATTTGGCTTGGGGGTTTTGCAATCGCAAGCATTCTTAGGCTGTTCTACGTGGGTCATGCCTTCTTCTATATTCACTTCACTTTTGACCACTTTACTCCATTCCTGAGAAAAAAAACATTTTATTGTGAACTTGATCTCAACCAGCAGTCGGGCTCAATACTTAAACAATCATTAACTTATTGACAATTACAAAGTACCAAAATAATAATTGTTTTACATGAAATACACTAGACCAACGTATATTTAAATTGTATGAGGTAATAAGGCAAAAACATAAAATAATATCGATAGAAAATCATCACGAAGTTATTTCTAATTTAATGCATGCAGTTTAGATTTATTCTTAACCCGCCCCTGCTTCGCACGGTTTTGACGACTGGACGAGATTTCTTTATTACATAACATCACGCCTTGTTTTCCCGAAGGATTGGGCAGAGGTTTACCTGTAGTACACCCACATTTCGCACATAGTACATTTCTTAATTTTATGTAAGTTTAATATAGGTATAATACCTAAGGAAGGAAAAAAGAAAGGAAGGTAAAAGGTTTATTTGTATAATTACAAATAAACCTTTTACCTTCCGGAATAAATTCTCTAAATCATGGTGAAAACCGCATCAAAATCCGTTGCGTAGTTAGAAGAACACCGCGGTCACACAGTCACGAAAAGCGACATTAAATTTATCAAAAAAAAATCAATCTAAATATTTTTATTTCACATATGAAACGTCAGAAGCTAGGTGCGCGGTTCCAATTGGTCGTTTCCTATGGAGAAGAGCCGACAAGAAAATCCTCGGTTACCCTTTTAAAAATAATTGGTTTTTACAATGTTTTCAAATCAGTGCCTATTAAAGGTATGGGAGGATAGTGTAGGCCTGTCACGAAGGACCAGGTACAGGTAAGCGTGTGGGCAACTGACTGAGGTGCATCGCGAGCGCCTTCCTCGCAACGGCCAGGCGAGAGAAAGGGACAGATAGCTTATCCTATATATCGTGGCGACACGCGACCGCGGGACGCTCGCACTGGACGAAGTTGTTTATGGCTTGCTACAATCCTTATTTCTTTTTCAAGATTTTATTTTTCCACTTTGACGGCGTGATTAACATGTATACCCTTGTCAAATTACAGCTTTCTAGTACAAGAGTCTCAGAGCTAAGCCGGGGACGGACAGACGGACATGACGAAACAATAAGGGTCCTTTGTTGACTACGGAACCCTCAAAGGGGAAGAGCTCATTGGGCATCAAAATGCAAAGGCCAATTCCCGTAATTAAAAAACGTCCAAATTCTAGTCACAACGTCATGTCAGCAGTTTGTGGACTCGATAAACTCTACTAGTCGTGCGACTTAACTGTGCACTTTGCTGGAATAGCGATATAGCAATAGTATCATTGTGTCCGTTGGCGTTAAAAATATTTTTACGAAATTAACTATTTTTGCAATCAGTACCGTCAGAGTTACGTCACAGCGCGAGGTCGCGAGGTTAGTACTTAAAATCTGGCACCTAATTATCGCCTATGCGATATTTGATATCGAAAGGCGAGTTCATATCAGTAAACCAGACCAAACACACTTTACTTTAGCATAGCATAATTAGCCTATAACGTTCCCACTGCTGGGACACAGGCTGCCTCACTGAAAGAAAGGAAAATTGGTTTACCTATTTGTCACAGAAATGTTTGTCACGTGTACATAAAAAATATAAGTATGTTAATTCGTTCGTTCAATTAACTGCGAGAGCTACCATTTACCACGCGGGCCCAGTGCGGGTTGATAGTGTCACACGACTTCGAATTTTTAGTTCTTTTAACTTTCCACACACTTTTTGACATGAAATGGACTACCCTTTAAAAGGGGTGAGTTTGGATAAAGTTATTGATAAGAACTCGCCATAGATTAAAAAAAAAACTAACCTATTATGAAAGATTAAAAAAAAGAAATGTGTTTGTTTGGCACATCGGTACTTACACACCCACAAAAAGGTTGAATTCTAAAAACAACAAAAAATAATGTCTCTCACGGCTGCGCCAAATAGGCCTAGTTTAGTAAAATGCGAGAAAAACTAGTGATTGACGCTGGTTTTCAACTGGACCGTTTACGTTTATATATTTATGTGTAGTCAACGATAATAAGTACAAGGAAATATTTCATGATATTATGTTATTGAAACGAGGAGGTATGTAACGATCATAGCATATGAGTTTATGTATGTAGGTATGTTATTTGTGTAATATAATAAAAAAATAACTATCATTTATCATGGGGTAGACCTATTTGCGTGATTCGATATCTAACATCGCAAAGGCAAGAATTAGGTTCCCAAGATTTTTCCAGAAACCAGTCAAATAGCCCAATGTGAACGCAGTTTAGTTATCCTAACTAATTTAAGATTAGAATTTGTCGTTAGTTCGTTACCTATGGAGAGCAACCGTCAAAAACTCCATAGTTACCTACCAGTTCGCTAAAACGTAAGTTGATGCATGTTTTACCCGACTACGGCGAAGCAAAAAGGAGAGTTATGATTTTGTTACCTCTAGCGAGTATGAGGCAGTGTCTTAAAATAAGCGATCGTCGCGTCTATTTGTTCGGAGAACACGAACGCGTCGTCGCGCCTTTCGGTTTTCCGAACAAATGAGTTGGCAGATGATTCCGGCGATCACGTATTCGTGCGACGATCGCTTATATTAGGACATGGGGTAAAGCTGTAAATAATTTTGATAATATTAACATACCCAAAATAAAGCCGCATGGTAACAAATAACATGCTGCGGCAGTAAGTGTTCATTTCCGAAATTCTTTGCATTTATCGCAATTTGTTGTGCCTTCTGATCGTTTTCCCGCGCCCATTTCACACGATCGACTAAGTCGGACAAATCTCGTGCTACGGGTACAAAATGTTCCCAAGCGGTGAGTTGCTTGTAAAAATGTTCGTGATAAGGGGAATTCTGTTTAAGAACCAAGCCTCCGCCAGCTAACAGGTACGGCATACGATACGCAGCGACCGTACCATCAACATTGATTTGATATTTAAACTGAAAAACACAACACACTGTTAAGGTCCTCACTCCTCATAAATTTAACTAAACACTTCATTCAAAAAACTATTTTAAAAAAAGGTCGAAAAAGAATGCTCTTTGTCTTTTGAAGTAGAAGCGGATCGGAATATAGCTAAACAGACAGCCTACAGCAGTCCACAGCTGGACGTGGCCTCTCTAACCATACGCCATTTATCTGGACCCCTCAGAGACTCCAAGCATGGCCCTTTCCATACCTCGCTGAGCGACCTAGAACTTGGGGAACAGCCGTACCAGAGAGTCCAGGTCTCGGCCTCGTCTTCTTAACAGGTAGGTAGGAGGCGAAAATAAAAAAAAACTTACGTCGAAAAATTTAAAGAATGATATATGCGGTTGTTTTGGTCCATATTGAGCCTCTTTATCTCTAAAGAAAAAGAAATTCGTAAGAGAAACATTAAACAAGTCTGGATTGGCGCGTGCGATATCAACGAGTTTTAAACGTTCTGCACGCGAATCCCGACCACGCCAAATAGCTCTCGGC
The DNA here is from genome assembly GCA_905333075.3 of Atethmia centrago. Taxonomy (NCBI): domain Eukaryota; kingdom Metazoa; phylum Arthropoda; class Insecta; order Lepidoptera; family Noctuidae; genus Atethmia; species Atethmia centrago. The sequence goes on from HG995375.1 coordinate 10,392,198, forward strand.
TCGCGCTCTTCCCATACAAGTTCTGCACCACTTTGAACCGATAATGTATCTAAAGTCACTCTGTAATCATGAAAAAATAATATCTATTAGAAAATACCTACCTGCATAAACATACATTTTATTGTCTGCACATTAATAATACCTTACTTATTAACTGATCAAAGTATTACGCCCCTTCTAAATTAAATGGTATTATTGCATATTAACCGCCCACGACTTCGTCTGCGTGAATTTCGTTTTTTTTTCTTTTCACCGCGATTCGGGTTTGAATACTGACAAAAAATCATTTGTTGCGTTTCCCTAATTTTACTTTATGATTATTGATATCAATTTTCCAGTTAACCGAAGCAAGCAGTAAATCTTGAATATCCTTTTTACTCCCAGTTAAGTGTTTTCGAAAATTCCGGAGATTCATTCATGTTGTTTTATTATGATTATTATTTTATTATGATCTTTGGGGTTCAAAGGGGTAAAAAGTTTGAAAAATAATAATGTCAAACTTTACCAACTCTTTTCATCGAAACTGCATAAATATTATTATAGGGTGAAGGTTTGAATCAAAGTCTGTTTCAAAGTAAGAAACATGAAATAAAATATCAAAGTTTGTGGTATGAAATAAACAACCAGGGATTGAAAAGCGCGTTGAAATTTTTCATATGAAAGCCTGAATAATAAATTCATGCTACGAAATCGCAGGCAAAATTCTAGTTTATGTATAAACAAAGAGATAGACGAGTACCTATATAATTAATGTCAAAATGATTTAGTTCTTTACCTTCCCATATTTTCTAAAGTAGACTCTGTCAAATCATATGTTGGCATTACAATGTCATAAGTATCATCACTGCCACACCATGAAAAAACAGGTAATGGTTTGTCACGCTTGTGAACCAAGGGCCAATCGCCAAGATTAATTATCAATTCCATATCAGGTAGTTTTACTTTCCTCATTAAAGATAATAGAATATTATCAGAAAACATATTAAAACCAACATGTTTCCCATAACAATTACGATACATTTCGTTTTGTTTTATGGCATAGTGGCAAAAACTGGTACTTTCCGGCTGATGATACTTTTGTATAATCTTTTGTACTTGCTCTTTCATATCTAAATTATGAAATGGCTTAAGATCTTTTGTAATTTGTTCATATGTTTGTGTGCAGCCATAATTATTGAACCATTTTTCAAACTCTTTTTCTGGACAGTCACACTGATCCGGATAAATTGGTCCTGCAAAAAATTGTGTTTGTGTTATTTTCATATTAATAATAAATAATATAATTACATATAATTCAGTCAATGTACACCGTTAACTGGATTATTAGGAAGCACACGTATAAGCACTTCACGGGATCGGCACCACCTCACCTAATCGGCTCGTCACGTCACGTCGCACCGGGCGTCTACCCTACGTAAGGACGTAACGGGATCGGCTCAACACCTTTGAGGCGTCGCCCTGCTTACGACGAGCCCTCGCCCCACTTTCGGCTGCGTGAAGGTGGCGCGGCATCATAAATAACAAAGCTTAAATTAAATTGCCACCAAAATTTTGAGGTCCATTAATACAAATGATCACTCATCTAACATAATAAAATATTTATAGTTTTGCCATCGACTTGAAAGAAGATAAAACAAAAATCAACTGAAGGTTGCTACAAACATGTTCGAGTCGGCACATTCGATTCGGCAGTTTGTTGAATAACAACCCGATCCGTAGTAATTACTACACAAAAAAATCCTAGTGAAGATACAAATACACAAAAATACAAATATTTTTTTTTTAGGTCCTGAAAATGTTTTCTGTGTGTAGGTAAGTGTGTATTCCTTACTTAATTTGTCAAGGACCGGCTAATGAGACACAATTGATTTTCTATTGTTTGACTCCGAATCGGTTTTGAACAAAATGTTTCATAACAAGATTTACTTGAGATCAATATTTCTCGAGATATACTCGTATACGGCTGAGAAAAGTTGAGAGTAACGATGCTTTTGTTTTCGCGCCACCTTTAGGATAGAGTAATATCCGTGTTTTTCTTTGCTTGATATGATAAAATGTAGGTTTTGGTACATTCTTTTGGGACTTTTCACACAGCATTGTTACCATCGTAATAACATTATTCCAGTCACTAAGAGTTTTTGCCATAGATTTGGTACCGGGAAAAAATAATAGAGATGCTTAATTGTTGCAAAGTACTATCACGTCCTGGAATACGTCGAATTACAGGGCACTTTGTATGAACCCTACCCAGTGGTAAAATAAACCCCTCCTTATAAGAAGGTCTAAGTAGCAAAATGACCAACAGCGCGAAACGTCTAAAGAGCAGTAAGCTTAATTAGCAAAATGTCCATGTAGCAAAACGTCCAATTATCAGATGGTCTGTATAGCAAAACATCTATTAAACAAATCGTCAGATTCTCAAAATGTCTGGAGTCACAAATTCAACACACATTAGGTACAGCGAGAGGGAAACGGACACGGCATTTTAATATGTAGATACATACAGACTTAACACCAACGCCCGCGCCGGCTCTCGCTGAAAGCCAGCGCTGGAGCTCTGTCCCGCATAGGGTCGCAGCATTATGCTGAGTGATGACCGTTTTGCGTGGAAGTGACGCATATTTTCCCTCAACTTGTTCTTTTTATGTTTGTTTTTTTTTTGTTGAGTCATGTTTGCCGCAAATAAACGTTTTTTCTTTCTTGATTTTTTTTCTTTACTTGTGCATACAGACTTTTTGGTCTGTTTACTGGTAGCGTATCATATCTTTTTACCCGACTGCCTCAGGAGGGTAATGTTTTTCGAGAGTATGTATGTATGTATGTATGTCTATTTCTTTGGCACGCTCTGTAGCCTAAACGGCTTGATGGATTTTAACATATGAGGTGTCTTTAGATTCGTCTTACTTGTGGGAGTAACATAGGCTATATAATATTATTAAAGTGCATCTACAATACAAAAAAAAGAGGGGAAGTGTTTTTTTTAATTAATTGCAACTTTAAATATTGGTATCAAATAAAAGCTAGTAATGAGTAATTTTCAAATATATATGTTAATAAAACTAAAAAAGCTTGAAATAAAATAAATTATTTAAAAAACAAAAAACCCGACTGCAAAAACACAACTGAAAAGGGAAAAACAAGCATTATAATCTATACATATAATTTTGGTCTTGCAGGCGGGGACAATCAAAAGTTACACCATATTTCAGGTTATTCGACTACCTGATATGCATTACTCATTTGTTTTTTCTTGTATCGATTTCTATTCATTACAAATACAATAGTAAAGTATTTTATCAACACCTGTGGGTAGACAATGCATTAAGACATTGAAAAATAAGATGCATTTTATTGATGCAACATTCAAAGCTTCACCCAAGCCATTCTACGAGCTGTTATCAGTTCATGTTGATTTGAATAGCTCTGATGATTTAACTTACGTTATGGGAGTTTTTATGCGTTACAACCTGACAAGAGACAAGAAACCTACGAACGCTTATTTGGCCTCAACAAGCAGCATTTTGAAATCGACATGATGAGGCGGCAGCATAATGTTCTGGGGTTGCATGACTGATTCTGGAGTTGGCGAATTGTTCGTGTGCGAGGGCCGCATGGACTCTACTAAGTACATAAATGTACTAGAAACTCCGTTGCTGCCTTCATTCACGAAACTCTTCGGCGACACGAACATGGATGGTGTTAAATTCCAGCAGGATAACGCGCCACGCCACAAATCTGCCCGCACTATGAATATGGTTTCGGGAAAATAACCAGAGCTTCTTGACTGGCCTGCCCAGTCGCCAGATCTGAACCCCATAGAACATTTATGGGGTTTATTAAAGCGTAGAGTTAGGCGCCACACAATTAACAACAGAGAAGATTTGAAACGCTACCTGCGCCTAGAATGGAACGCGATTACTGCTGAAGACTAAAAATCTTGTTAGCTCTTTACCAAAAAGAATTTCTGCCGTAATTAAGGCAAAGGGTTGACCCACAAAATATTAGTTTTCAATTAATAAATAATAAAATAAACCTATATACTTAAAACGTTTTGTTTTATTTCTATTTGATACTCCTCATAAAACTGAAAGATTTCATGGGTGCTCAATACTTTTGGCCAAGGCTGCAGATGTTCTGCTATACAAACCATCTGATAGTTGGATGTTTTGCTAATTAGGCTTACTGCTCATAAGACGTTTCGCGCTATTGGATATTTTGCTACTTAGACCTGATCAGCGAATATTCCCAGTCGCCACATGGATTGCCACCAGATGGCAATCGGGAATAAAATTCCCAGTTGCCACCGGGTGGCCACTGGGAAGTTATTGCCCCTACTTCATATCGCTGTGCACTACATTGTAAATACATTGATTATCTGTGATACGAATTTACACCAGATTTTTATGATTAATAATAAAAAGTGATTAAAAGCAACTACGGTGAAGAACATTTTGTTTGTATGTCCCTAATAATATCACTTACGAGTATCTTCTAATAAAACCACATTGGAAAAATCTGACCGGCAACCCCTATTCGTGTAAGACAGACAGCGATGAGGGGGGCTGGCGATCCACGCCGCAGTGTACAGCGATTTGAAGTGAAAAACCGAACAATGGCATTCCATGTTTCTGTTTCTATTTTTTTTCCCGTAAATGAGTATGTAGATAAGTTTACAGAAAAACATAACAAAAATTAGGAAAGATTGTTTTTTTCCCTAAATGACAAAATAAGTTTACAGAAAAAAATATAAATAAATATAAGAAAGAAAAAAAACTCAAAATGTCTTAATTTACGATTATTATTATTTTTCTTATTTTTTTTTAGCTTTCAGATAACATACTAACCTTTAAATTTATATGGTGACTTTCCCAAATCTTTTCTATCATAGTGCACATGAATAGACAAATCTAGGCATGTTTCATATATCTTATAGCGCACAATGAAAGTACCATCTTTCCTGTCTAATTTGTTAACCCAGGCACGACAATGTTTGCTTGTACTAGATTTACCATCTATTTCAACAACCAATTTTTTATTTATTTCCGGAGTATACCTGTAAAACGATATTTTAATAATATAGTAATTATGTTTAACAATCTGCAACTCCCGCATTCCCCACATACTTAAGGGAAAGATACTTATATAAATAAATGGTTAGACCTGCTGTCTTGTATGGATCAGAATGTTGGGCCACAAAAGGGATGAAAGAAAGGCAATTGCAAGCAGCTGAGATGAGAATGCTGAGAGGGATGTGTGGTGTGACACGAATGGATAGAATAAGAAATGAGTACATAAGAGGAAGTCTGAAAGTGGCACCGGTAACCGAAAAGTTGTGCGGAAATCGGTTGTCATGGTATACGAGGGTCATTCAATAAATACTTAGCCTACAAAAAGTAAACGAAAATTTTGGAAAAGTGGCAATTTATTTTTCAACAAAGTCTCCTTTTAGTTCACTTAGCCCAGCGATGCTCCAACTTTTTTAACCCGTCCGAAAAATAGTTTTTGTCAAACTCTGCAAAATAGGCCTCCGTGGCGGCGATGACCTCCTCATTCGATCCATATCTATTCCCGGCGAGTGATTTTTTCAGATTAGGAAACAGAAAGAAGTCACAAGGGCCCAAATCTGGAGAATACGGTGGATGGGGCAACAATTCGTAGCGTAATTCGACCAATTTGGCCATGGCAACGGCAGACGTGTGAACCGGTGCGTTGTCGTGGTGAAACAGCATTTTTTTCTTCGCCAGATGGGGTCGTTTTTTCTTTAATTCGGCGTCGAATCGGCCCAATAAATCGGCATAGTAAAGCCCTGTAATTGTTTTACCCTTCTCGAGGTAATCGACGTAGATCACACCTTATTGAATCCCAGAAAACGGTGGCCATAACTTTTCCGGCCGATTTTACAGTTTTCGCCTTCTTTGGAGCACGTTCCCCGGTCTGGATCCATTGTTTTGATTGCTCCTTGGTCTCTGGTGTGTACCAGTGGATCCAGGTTTCATCGACGGTCACAAAACGACGCAAAAACTCCGCTGGATTCCGCTTAAACAGCGCCGAAACACGTCTCCGATGTGGTCACACGGTTGCGCTTGTTTTCTGGTGTGAGTAAACGCGGCACCCATCGCGCCGACAGCTTTCTCATGCCGAGTTCCTCGTGAAGAATATGATGCACGGTTCCTTCTGAAATGCCTAGTCTCAGCTAGCTCCCGAACCTTCAATCGGCGATCTGCCAATACGAAATCATGGATTTTTTTAATGTTTTCCCCCGTAGCAGCTGTTTTCGGTGCACCTGGACGTGGTTCATCAAAAACCGACGTACCGCCACGTGCAAACTCGTTGAACCAATTCTTGACGGTGGCCATCGTACACAGCATCCAAGCGCTCTTTGATTTCGATGCGCGTTTTCCCTTCCAAAAATAGGAATCGAATCACCGAACGATATTGCTCTTTTTCCATTTTTGTAAAACCGATCGACACGTTCGCTTCCGTAAGTTGTCAAATTAAAACAAATGAAGGGATTGGAATGAAAATTTGAAAAAATAATTAAAAAAGAATGTGCTACACTGTGGTAAAACTCTTTTGAAACTACAGCGCCCTCTGGCGATGAGGCTAGGTACTTATTGAATGCACCTCGTAGGCATGTGATGCGGAGGAATGAGAAAAACGTCGTGAGGAAAGTTTTGAGTGTGAATGTCGATGGCTATAAGAGTAGTGGAAGACCAAAGAAACGATTGATGGACTGTGTGAAAGATGATATGGACAGAAGGGGGGTGACTACCGACATGATAACTAATTGAGAAGTATGGAAGGAAGGGACATGTTGCGCCGACCCAAAATAAATTGGGAGTATTTATGTTTAAGGTATGTTCATATTTAGAACTTCCTTTTAAAGCCATTAAAAAAAAACTTTTTTTGAAATAAAAAATCAACCGACATCCAAAAAAACAGTGAAATATTTCTTGAATTGCGGAGGTTCAAAAAGTGAGAGGTTCTCAATTCGGATGTTTTTTTTTTAAGTCGGTAGTATTTTTTTGTAAAATAGTTCTCTTTTTAGTTATGGTACAGTCGCCAGTACCTCAAGTTACCACAAACTGTCAAATTATCTCATTCGATTTTGAACTTAACCGTCAACATTTTAAGGGTTAAAATCATTTCCAGAAATTTGACAGTTTGTGGTAACTGGCTGTGCTGGCGACTGTACCAACCCCACACCAATTCTTATATCACTACTTGCTCGATAAACAACAATGACAGGAAGTATTATAAACATCAAGATACACAAAGTGGATTAAATACTTATTATTATTATCGAAGCTAACTCAAAAAGTACTCAAGCAAAGTTAATAACAAATTTATAGGACCACCACGCAAACCAAATGAAAACAGAATTTTCAAAATCGCTCCACAATGAAGAAATTATCAATCATCTGCCTAGCCTTTTCCGAACATGTTGGAGTCGGCTTCCAGTCTTACCGGATACAGCTGAATACCAGTATTTTACATGGAACGACAGCCAATCTGACCTCCACAACCCAGTTACTGGGTAACACGATACCCCTTCGTAAGACTGGTTGTCAGACTTTCGAGCTTCAGACGACCCGTAACGAATGTCAAAGATCTACAAATGATAGCTGGGACCAACGGCTTAACGTGCTTTCCAAGGCACGGAGGGGTCTTGGTATGTAAAGATGGTCACCCATCCACGGACCAACCGCGGCAAGCGTAGCTTAACCTGATCGATCGACCCGTGCGGCTGTTATTACTTAGCCACAAGCCCCTACTTAGCCATAAGCCCCTAAATTATCGATGAACATAAATATAAAAAACATACAGACGAACACAATATAACCTCCTCCTTTAACCGACTTAAAAGTCGGTTAAAAAACCGGCCAACTGGGTGTCGGACCACGCACAGTGTGAGGTTCCGTAGTTGGGATAAATATTTAGGTACCTACGCATGCACAGTATTGATTTTATCAACCGAAAAATAAGTAAGTCAAACAGTATTTACCGAAAAATCTATGAATAACAAAGTTACTTATTTCTGCGGTTGTAACCGAAAATATGTCTAAAACTATTAACCGAAAGTATCACTAAAATTATTGGATTAAATAGCAACAGTCACTTAGAAACATCATAAAATCTTTTCAATTATGGGATCTACACGCTTATGTGCCGCTCGATCCTCTCTGCCTATCCCCAAAGAAAAGCGTAAACATCGTAGCTAGTTATTAGCAACTGCTTATCCATACATATTTGACGTTTTAACTTTATGCAATGTCTATAAAACACCCAATCTTTTTTTTTTATTTCTGATATTTGGCATGCACGTGTCAATTGTATGACATGGAGCTGATCTGATGATGGAGCCGGAAGGTTGCCATGGGAACTCAACCCCATCGAGTTTGGGTTCGTTTGATTCGTCTCAACAAGGACTCTCCATGTACTAGATGATATCCAGGGTTCAGACCCATGACCACCTTCAGGTTCCATCTTTAGCGATAGAACCTGAAGGTGGTCACGGGCCCTCCTCAACTAAACAAGGTAGCCCTGTTGTGTTTCGGTCGTTAAGATTTATCTTGACAACTACCTTACAAGTGAATTCTAATGCTAAAATAAACTAAGTAAAAAAATCTTTTGAAAAACAAGTTTTTAATGAACTAAAAAGTACTAAATAAAACTTAAGAAAACAAGAACTTTAATATTTTCTTAAAAGCTTGAGGCGGGAATGTCCTTACACGTTCTTAGGCGCGGGCCAGACAGAAGGGACGTGAGACGAGGACGGGACGCAGACATTGCGTCCCTTTCACGTATCTTCACTATTCCTGATACAAAAGGTATTGACGCGATCTGGCACAAAACATGAAAATGACAAGGCGCAGGCGCGTCGCTTTTCCGTCTGCTTCCTATTGTTAAATATAAATGTCAAAGCTCACAACTGCACGACACAACTACTGCCCACGAAATGAAGCGTCAAAGAAAGTACAGTATGAAGCGTTTTCGTTCCTACCATGTTCTCGCCTCGTCTCTTAAAAAGTTACATCCGCATCTCGTCCATCCCGTGTCTGCGACCCGTCCTCGTCTCACGTCCCTTCTGTCTGACTCGCGCCTTAGGCTCAAGCTTTTATGATAATATTTAAGTTCTTGTTTTCGTAAGTTTTTTTAGGGATTTTTAGTTCATTCATTTTTCAGTAAGTTTTATTTACTTAGTACTTTTCATCTCTGCGCCCTCTCCAGTTCCAAAAACAAAATTTTTGTAACTGGAGAGTGCGCACAGAGCGCTACTGAAGGTTGAATTTTTTTCAAACCGCTGAGATTCCCCACTGAAAGCCTTTACTTAACCTCGGATGTTTTGTCAGTTAGACAGCTATAATATTCTCCAGATTGCTTTAGAAAAACATAAATCCCTTCCCTTCGTCCCTTTCAGGGCACAATCTAGGAAAATAATGTCGCTCCAGAAACTCCAGTCAAAACCACATTTGCCACGAGACAATATACAAAACAATCATCACACATATACAACATTCTAAATAAAGAACAAAACAATTATTCTGTGACATACCACGACTGCAAAAGAAATACTCACTCAATGGCTGACAAACAAAAGTTACGAAGAAAGAGAGTCTATCCTACATACGATCCATCGATCACTAATAACTCACTAGATCACATAACTCGAGAGATACAAACACACTCACATACACACCCCGTGCGCACACTACATTATTTTATCAATTTAATTTTGATTCTGGTATTAATTTTAATTTGAATTATAATGTTAATTTTATTTTGATTTTAATTTAATTCTGATTATGACTTTAATTTTTATTTTGGTATTGATTTTGAATTTTAATTTAATTTAATTTCTCACTATGTATTGTTAATGTAAACCGGAAGGGCGGAAGTACCTAATACAAGCATGTTTATGCTTAAAAGGTATTTCCATGCATTATATTGTTATTTACTTAAGTTTTAGAAAAACAAGCTTTTATTTTATTTTTTTCATTATGCTGCCATTAGCTTGTTTTTAAGAAAAGATTTTTTACCTATATTTTTTAACTTATTCGCTAAACGCCATCGGAGTTATTTTCTATGGATTTTTTACAACATTTTTACATAAAGTAGTATACTTGTTGGTCGTATGTTCTTATTTTGCTAAAAAAAAACCAAAGCGAACAGATACAGGTGAGCTCAGAATTTTAGTGATAATTAGTGACATCATTCTGTAAATATGTCACTATAAGATTCGATGGCTATTTGTTTTTCATCAGGGAAGATATCATTTTTCTTTAAGATATCTTCGTTTTGTGTATACCCGACGATATAAATACCTACATACATATACTCACGCCCATAACCCCATAAGAGTAGGCAGATACTGCAGATTGTGAAAATCAATTATCCACAGCCCACTTTTCGCTGCCTTTCTGCGAGACTCAGCGTGATGAGTGCCGAACTCTTATTGCCGCCGTTTGAATGTTCAGACGCAGATATATGATTTTAGTAACTTTTAAATCTGTTAATACGCCTTCATATAATACAAGTAAATAATACAAAAAAAAGTATGTTAAACTAGAACGCATACACATCAATTGTATATGTAAATATTTAAGCATTGTAGTAAAATACTTTATAAAGTAAATTGAGGACAATGTCTACCCAAAGCATAAAAACCGGCCAAGTGCGTGTCGGACCACGCACAATGAAGGGTTCCGTAGTTGGGATGTTGGGATGAATGTATCCCAAAACAAACTTAACATTGTAGTTGAAAAACATGTTCTCCCATACATCGATATAACATAATCAGCCTATAATGTTCCCACTGCTGGGACACATGCCTCCTCTCTTTGAGAGGGAGTGGGCCGTAATCCACCATGCGGGCACAGTGCGGGTTGGTAGATGTCACATGTCTTCGAATTTTTGGTTCTACAACATGCCGGTTTCCTCACGATGTTTTCCTTCGCCGTTTTGAGAGCAGGGGTGATGAAATAGTTTACACAAAGTAAAGTGCCTGTCTGGGTTCGAACCTACGATCTACAACACGTAGGACGCGGCCGTTACCACTAGGCCACCACTGCTCTCGATATCCTACTAATATTATAAATACGAAAGTTTGTAAGTATGGATGGATGCATGTTTGTTACTCTTTCACGCAAAAAGTACTGAACGGATTTGGATGAAATTTGGCACACAGATAGTTTATAACCAGGAATAACACATAGGATGCTTTTTATCCCGATATACCTACGGGGTCAAAACTTATGCGGGTGAGACCGCGGGGTGCATCTAGTATCGATATATGCCACGGTCAATTCTCCAACTGCAAATTTAAGTTGTTCGACTATAACTCGTTAACTTGTAAAGCCTACTTAGCCGTGTTATTTTTCCTTTTAATTTCATTATACGTACTACTTACTGCCATTATTTTTTTCTCATCTCCATAAACAACCATTTAGCTGACAGGGGGATGGGGACACTTTTATTTTAGCACTTGGTCGGCGTGAATAATTCCGTAGTTCCGTAGTAAACAAGGACCCCTTATAGTTTCGCCATGTCCGTCTGTCTGTCTGTCCCCGCTGTAGCTCAGAGACGCTTAGTACGAGAGTAAAGTTCTTAGAAAATCAAAAACTGAACAAACTAGCAAGTTATTAGTTTTATTATATCTTTATAAAATAGTGTCCATAGGGGGCTATAGGGCGGGTGACCCAGTAATTCCATGTCTGACGTCGCCAATAAGTCGATAGTTTGCTTGGCAGTGTGCGACGAGGCGTTGTCGTGGTGAAGGAGGATCATAGTGCGAGGTCGTTTCTCCCGAACTTTTTCCAAGACAAGTGGCAAACAATTGTTAGTTTACCACTCTGCAGTAACTGTTTTTCGATCCTCTCTAAAACAATTGTTGCGTAATGACCTTCTTCTTCCGAAGAACGAGGCCACCATCTTTTTCCCACGCTTCGACCTCGTTAATTTGGTCTAGGTATACATATTAATCAACCCAACACAGTTTTTCGTCTTTTCCATTGTGTGGGGTGTCGTTGGAAAAGTATTTAAAAAATATCGGGGTATGTGTTGAACGTTTTTACTATATTCATAAATGACAGTGACACCCAAGTTAATTCTGCACAAAAACGAAGGAATTATAATTTTTTTTTACGAAAAATTTGTATGAAGCTAGTATAAAAAAGTTAATTATCTCGTAAACAGCAAGGAAAACCATAATATCCTTACAGGTGGTTATAGTACTAATTATTTATGTTTTTTGACATTAATGTCATATAACGGTTATCGGTGCTAATATATATTTTTTTTTAAATCGTCAAGTTATTTTTATTTATGAAACGGTTTCTTTTAGTGTTTAAGTTGAGGAACACAGACTTTAAACAACACGTAACATAAAAAGCATCACCCCTATATTCCCGAAGGAGGACGACTATGTTTGAGCTAGATATGTATCAATACAAAATGGGTTTTAAAACTTTACATACAACCAAAATACCAAATAACAAAATGTTTAGTCTTCTAGTGAGTTTAGAAATAAGTGATTAAGTAATTACCATGATTTAGTCTTCTAATAAGTCTGAATAGGTGATTAAATGATTGTTAATGATTTCTGATATGTAAGCTAATTTGTTGATTAGTTGTGTTATGAGTTCTAAGAAATGTTTTTGACGATTATAAGTTTTCATTAGCACATCTTTTAAAACTCTAATGAGGGTAGTTAACTAATTATCGACGTTTTGCAATAAAAGGGCTAAAATGTTGCTTTATAAATTAGATTGTTCACAACTGTGTAACTGATAACACTAAATTTTTTCTCTGCGACTATAAAATCTTAAAATGCATAGTTTAATCACCAATTCAGACTTATTTATTCTTCTAAAAAGTGAGAGTACTTCATTTAATCATGGTTAAATGAAGTACTCTCACTTTCAAGTATTGTTTGGTGCAGTTGTATCCCGCATAGGCGATTTCCTTTCTGCCGAAGATCGAGTGACTCTCAGAGAATTTTGTCGGAAATTCACGCGATCTGCTTTACAGAGGTGGCAGAAATCCAACCGATTCCTTGATCACTTCAGAAGACTGTACGGAAATTGGCTGCAAACAAATATTGATTGGTCAAGTTGTGTGCAAACTTTAGTTAATCAAGAACCACCTGTTGATGAGATACCAAGAGCAGAGCGTTGGATAGGCTAAAATATTGAAGGTCTGTGAACACACCACTTTTCGATTCAAAAATCCACTACCGTAATATTAAGCATCAAAGAGCCTATAATTTTTGTTAGTGTCAAGTGTGTGTGTCCCGTTACACACACACACACACACACACACACCCCCCGCCAGCTAAATGGTTGTTAATGGAGATGTGAAAAAAATCATGGCAGTATGGACGGCTAGGTAGGCTTTAGGTACAAGTTAACGAGTTATAGTCAACCAACTTAAATTTGCAGTTGGAGAATTGACCGTGACGTATATCTCCCAGTTCCCAGTCCCAGCAGTGGGAACATTATAGGCTGATTATGTTATATCGATGTATGGGAGAACAGGTTTTTCAACTACAATGTTAAGTTTGTTTTTTGAATAAAGTAATCCCAACTACGGAACCCTTCATTGTGCGTGGTGCGACTCGCACTTGGCCGGTTTTTTTTGTATTTTTCCCAAAAATGTGAACCTTATAAAAAATTGCCCCTTATTAAAAATTAATTTATTTACTTTACATGTTCATGCTTGGGTCAAAGAAATTCATATGTACCAAATTTAAACTTAATCGGTGCAGTAGATAAGGAGCAAGTCGGCTGTGATAGACAGACAGACACACAAGTGATCCTTTAAGGGTTCCATTTTTCCTTTTGAGGAACGGAACCCGAAAAAGAGTGAATGATGAAAAGAGTTACAACGCTGACAGACAGGCGGACTTAGCGAATAAGTACGTGTCTTATGATGGAACCCTAAACATAGAAATACTTTTATATAAAAGCAATATGTGAGTTATCTGGGACTATAAAGCGCTTGAGAACCCTTCAAAATTCACGCACAATGGTCCACCTGAAGGACTAAGTGCGGAAACCAAACCCTCTAACATAGAACATAGAACCCTTCAAAATTCAAATTTTCTTCCACTTTTATGCAATTTGCAGCCTTTATCAGATAGTATGGTAATCAATAATTATGTGCCCATAATTAATTATGTACTAATCATTAAAATTATCAATACAACTCCTATCCAAAAGTGGTATGCAGAAATGAATGTATACCAGAACCCATGTCCCCATTTTCAAATCCCATGTTTGGTGAAATATGAGGTGAATCTGTTGCGATTGCCTGTTTTATTGGTTAATCAGAATTTCCAACTGGATGGAAAAATTCAATAGGAAACAGTGCCTTAAATAGGAATCAAACATGAGCACCTAAGAAAAGACTTCGTGCTCAGCTCAGCAGTTGCATTTGCAACCAATTAAAAACCAACCAACATATCTATAGGTACTATAATGCTAATATTATAAAGAGATGCGAATTTTGTGAGTTTGTGTATGTGTGGAGGGTAATCCCTGGAAACACAGCTCCTAATTGAACAATTCTTTCACCATTTGAAAGGTACACTATCTAGAAAGAAAATTCTAATAAAAAAACAAGTATCTTACATTCATGCAAGCCTAGCCTCTTCTTTTCTTTTTAGAGAGGTATTTGTGAATTTGTATGTAGGGGGTAATCTTCGGAATAAGTGATCCGATTTCGAGAATTCTTTAACTAATGGGAAGCTACAGTATTGCAGAGTGTCATATATTTTATGTTAAAACAAGAAATTTCACGCGGAGGAAGTCGCGGACATGGTCAATGGTCATGGACATATCATGGTTTTGTTAGAGGTGTTTTTAAGTATGACACATTGTAGGTATCCACTTTAGAGTGGAAATCCTATAAGTACTATTCTTAGTACCAATCTTGATCCACTGCTTAGACTGTAGTAATAAATAACTAATTTACTCACGATTGGGCACTAACATGTGTAAAGTTAATAAAAAAGTATCTTGCCGGCATTATTATTTCTACTGGTTTGAGTCCTGGGCCAAATATAATTACATCATCGCTCTGCGATTGCGTTAAAACACATAAAAATAATAAATATAACATTTTCTTCAGATACATTTTGGGTTAACAGAAACATAACCTCACTCCACTCAACAAAACAAACAAAGGAGATTATGTAGATCTATATATATAAAATAAACTGTTTGCGCAAGGATCTTTTCGCACGTGGCCAAAATCCGAACTAAAGCATACTAGGTACGTATTTAGTGAGACTAGGTTGCACGTATTGCATCTTTAAAATACTCGATCCACCTAGTCTCTAGTCTCACTGCACAGAGTACAATAATAAAAATATAAATATATACTATCACTCACTGAGCCTACGTAGGACTGTTGATAAAATATCGATATTATTATTTAGAAATATCGATATCTATAACTATAAATTTTTTTTTGGACGATATCTCGATAGTTCGATATTGAAATATAGATATCGACGCTCGATATTTTTTTTTAAATAACGTTTGTATTTTTTATTTTTTTCATTATTTATTTAACTTCAACATCATCGTAAACTTCTATTGTACTTTATTTACACTATATTATGTTTTTACTCTTTACTTTACTTAGTTAATTTATTTGCTTATTATTTTGAAACGAAATGTAATTTTGTACAGAATTGGTTAGTGCCCAGTTGATGGCAATAGGCTCGCCCCCTATTACATGGGACTCAAACATAACTGGCCAAATGTGGGTGTACTACAGGTACACCTCTGCCAAACCCTTCGGGGAATATAGGTGTGATGTTATGTTATGTTATGTTGGTTTATAAATTACTTTAATCTATGATACCTGATACCTATTTTACTAGCTCGATGTGTTTTACTTACTGTTGTTGTTAATTGTCACTCTCAGCGATTACAGCTTAGCATCTCTACCTCTAGCTAGTGTGTGGCATAGACTAAATATGTATATATAATGAGAGAGTGTGGTTAACAGCAAGCAAAATTAAAACGCGACGTTATGAAATATTATCATCATCTTATTTATATAAACAATATTTACTAAGAAATACATACATAAAGTGAAGCCTTCTTCCCGTGGGGGTAGGCAGAAACTATAGAAGGATTTCATACATTTATAATTGAATTTGTTTCATAAATATACTGGATTATAAACTGTGTAAATCATTTGTATCATACAGTTCTTTTTTTTTTAACAAAGCCGATATATCGATTTTTTTTTTCGATATATCAAACTCCGATATTGATATATTCAAAAATATCGATATATCGAAATTCCGATATTTAAAAAAATCAGCTCTAAATCGAAGTAGCGGCGCGAGGCGCGGCGAAGCGAGTTAGCAAATTTGCTTGGCCGCTCACTCGTGTGACACTAAATCATTCGTGTGTCTGTCATTTGAATTTGTACCATATTTCAAATAATTTCAATGATATAAAAATAACGCTCTCAAAACGGCGAAGGAAAACATCGTGAGGAAACCGGCATGTCCTAGAACCAAAAATTCGAAGACATGTGACATCTACCAACACGCACTGGGCCCGCGTGGTGGATTACGGCCCACTCCCTCTCACAGAGAGGAGACCTGTGTCCCAGCAGTGGGAACATTATAGGCTGATATGTATGTATGTATGTACAAATAACGCGACACGCACTCACGTTGTGTAAATATTGTCCTTTATAGGGTTCCGTAGTCAACACGGAACCTTATAGTTTCGCCATGTCCGTCTGTCTGTCTGTCTGTCTCCACCAGTGGCGTAGCGTCGGTTTTCGCCACCCGGGGCCGACCGAAAATTCGCCGCCCCCTATTACAATTACTGGTTATTTAACCTTTTGACCGCCACCGTCATATATAGATGACAGACCAAAATGCCCAGCACGCCACGGTCACGACAACATGAAAGATTTCAAGGAATAATTCGTAGCTTGGCGCCGAGGGCACGTTTTTGCTTTTTTGACGTGGCGGTTAATAGGTTAAAGTTTAAATATTTTATTCAACGGACCTAATGTATATCGTACAACTTATTGCGACAACTCAAGTCATGATAAACTACCACTGCTTCAGAATGAAAATACATCTATGAGAAGCAATGGCGCTAGACACCGACACAGGAAGTTCATCTTGTAAAATTTCTAAACTTTTTAAGTTAACGCTAGGTATATACAACAATAAATAACAAGTATTAAATCCGTTTGTTCTTTTTATCGATAGTTTATCCTTTTCCAAGCCTATTTTCTAACTCCTTCCATTTGCAAAAAAATCGTTATGTTGTGCACTTGATTCATGATTGGCTACCTTGGGATTAAATTTCCACCAAGTATTAAATCCGTCGGAAGAGCAAGATTTCGATGCATTTAATGAATTGGGGTTTTCGAATAAACGGCAACAGAAGCAAAACAATGAAGCTTTCGAAGGAGAATATGCCATCCAAGAGCGTAAAACTTTTTCGCCGTTTGGCAATATGTGATAAAACCAATCGTTAGGTAGTCAGCCGCCGTCTCGATACTACTTCTGATTTTGTAGAGTCCATGTCCGACTGAGTCGTGCGTGATACTGTTGACTCTTCAGATAAATTTGTAACATCACTAGTCGGACATCAGTAATCACACCGAAGCCCCTGACGTAAACTGGCGAAGCTGGCGTACACTCTGTCGTCTCCATAACTTTCACAACCTTCAATAAACTTCATTCTTCCTGATATTCTCCTCCTTTGCATTTTTCTTATTCCGATAATATGCTCCACTTTCTTTTGCTCTTTTAATTTTTAGTTAAAAGATAAACATTGTTATGTAGTCACGACCAATCAAGGTCAACTACGAGATGCCATACAAAAAAAAAAAAAAACACTAAAAAGTCCCCCCCGGCCCTTGTTCGACGAAGCGCCAGCCCGCGCCGCAGCTGAGCCTGTAGTTTTAAATTCCCCGAATAATAATAATTCTGATCAGATCCAGCCTGTCCCACCTTGCTGGCCTGCCCCCAGCGACGCCCTAAGCCGAGGTCCGTACCCCACAGGGGGTGCCCTTAGCGTGCAGTCGCTTAGTAGTAATGTAAGTTATTCGCCCTGGCTGGAGGCTTTTAGTCCGCAGGCAGCCACAGGAAAGTCCGGTTGAGTAGTCACGACCTCTCAAGGTCAACTACGAGATGCCATTCATTAAAAAAAAAAAAATCACTAAAAAGTCTTGACTGATGGTTGCATGATGCAAAAATCAAAATATTCTAGTTTTCGTCAATCAATTTCGTGCAATTATACAGCCAATGTAATAAATGATAGGTTATCCGTCAGTCACAGTCTTGATTGTGGTAAAACCATTGAGATAAGAAAAACAAAAACTGACAGCAAAACCAACCCTGTATGGATGCCTATGTCTATGGGTACGAGGACTTACGCACAACTTTCAGAATTTATTATAATCATTAATTAGAACATCTCTCTAAGTTAGATTTGATCCAAAGAACAATTTCCTAAGAAATTTGTTCTTACGGAACAAATCTAACTGAGAGAGATTTAGTAATGATTCTAATGATTATAATTCTGTAAATAAATACATATTTGTTATGGTCACGAATCATACTTTGATTGTTGTATCTTGATACAACCTGACAAGTTGACAACTGACCTGCAAAATGAAAAAAACGTAAGATAATTTAAATTACGACTACCACGGCGGATCCGCTTTAATCGACGTTTCAGCTTCACGTCAAAAACAAGATGGTGGTGTTAGTTCCGATTTTATCCACGCACTTCATAATGTACTGTAATGTTATGCTTCAAGCAGTGTCGTAGCTTCTAGATCAGAGGCCCTGGAGGCTTAGCACGAGAACCGTATAGAAGCGTTTTATACCGAGACATGTAGACAAGCAATTTCTTTTCTACAGTAGAGTAGAAATAGAAAGCGTCATGCTAAGCCTGCTGGTGCTTATAGGAAATAAGACCCCCGTCAACCATCACTCCAGTGAAAATAATAAATAAAATCGGACTTACCGGAGTTCCAAAAGCCATTAGGCTTTTGGAACTCAGGTAAGTCCGGTGAACGGATTCCGTTCACTGAGTAAGTCAACCTTTGTTGTTTTCTTCGGATAATATTTATTATTTTCATGGAACTTTTGTATGCAATCATTAATTATTCATAATCGCATAATATAAAGGACATAACAGTGCTGCTGCTGCTGTATGTGGCCCCCTTTTTGTTCGCTAGCGATGTTTGCCATGTGAGAGCACTGGTTTGGCAGAAAAACTAAAAGAACCCTGAATTCTAGAACGAGTTTCATAATTTTTGCACCTGGCCGGGGATACAATAAATTTTCTTTAGAGCACAACAGAAATAGAAGTTCCTTTGTCAACCTAAGCTGCATGAGCGAGCGAAGTGAGCTCATGTATTTTAGTACGATGATGAGTACTCGTACTCGTTGGTGGAGTTACTTTGTCGATTAATGCAGAAAAGCGTAAAAATTAATTAACTAGCCTACAAAAGCGAGCGCTAAAAATTGAGCACCCTGCCTCGGATTGAAAAGAATTCAAATGTAAAGTATACCTTAATTCTTTTCGCTCTGAATCGGCTGCTTTCACAGACGTAGAGATAAGTTGTCACTGGCACTCGACCTACTAGGGAAATACTACGACAACAATGCTCTCCAGCCGAACCCGTCCAAGACAGAATGTTGCGCATTGTATCTTCGCAAAAGATACTCAAATCAGGTCATTATTAGGTTATGTCAGGTATTTAGCATTGGACAATCTTGGGTTGTCACGCGCTGTAGATGCTTATCACGGTAGTTATAGGCTAGTACGTCAAGTGACGGAGGCCTGCCTTGAACACTCCATGACTGCAGCTAATCTCAACATACAGTCATACAGTACTAGTTAGTCTGTGCAACATACAGGTATACATTATCTGTGGTTTACGTAATATATTTATATTATCTGTGGTCGAAAGTTTCCTCATTTGAGTCTTGAGTTTATTTTTATTAGTTGTGGACTTGAGATCCTAAAATTTACTCCTTTATTGATTACGAAAAGTTAAATTGTTCCATGAGCTGAAACGAAACTTTTATTATTTTCACATGACAAATAGCAATCATGGCTTCTGGAAATTTAAACCTTTTACGCAACACTTTAAGCAAATTGAGGTTATAAAATAATACTTTTCAGTTCCATGAATCATGTTTTAAGACCCAAATAATGAACACCTTTTATTATTTTATTCCAGGATAAATCATATCTTTACTCGGGCTTTCCAAAAACCAAGATTTCGACCTCCCTATTGGTATGCACCAAAAGAAAGGGTGGTATGTATAAACATGTTTGAATATTGATTTATTTATTGAGTATCTCTGATGATCAAGTACATAAAAATGAACAAAAATTTTGGTTTGTTTTAGTCTTTCAGTCTCTGTTCATGAATGTGTATGTCTAAAAATTTTCAGGCATCAGAGGAATTTATAACTCAAGAAAATAAACATTTTATTGAAGAGGTAATGCAGGATAAACTGCTACGGCAAACCTCATTGCACTCACCTCTGGAAAATATTGATTTAAATAAAGCAGCTGAATGGAACCCACAAACCCGCAGAGTAGGGCTTATAGCACGTAAAATAGGCAATTATCCTCTTTGGTCCAAGGATGGAAAGAAAATGCAAACTACATTATTACAGGTACAATACAACATACCTTTTTTGTGAATAAGACATTTACAGGGTTCTTACCTTGTAAATTTGTAGGGCTAAGAAATATCCAAAAAAATTAAGGTTACTATATGAAGTTAAATGTTATTTATTTTATGTAATTACAAAGTTTCTGTGTATTAATTTAAGGTTGTGGACAACCATGTTATAAAATATATCCCTCCAGAAGAATTTAGCCCAATGAAAACCTCAGGGAGGGATATGTGGAAAGAAAAAAAGAAATTGGGATGTATGTTAGTTGGATCTGAGACCATAGATCCTAGCACAGTCACGAAAGAGTACTGCGGTTTATTCAATAATGCTGGCATGCTGCCTAAGAGACACTTACGCAGATTTATGGTATCACCAGAATCTTATATACCACCTGGAACACCATTGCTTGCAACTCACTTTAGAGTTGGCAACTACATTGATGTACGAGCAAAGACGTAAGTGAAATGGAAATGATATACAGGATGAATTTTTTTAAGCCCTTATGTGTAGATTCTGGATATGGCCTAGAGAAAATAATATTATAAGCACTTAATATTTTAAACTGCATTTATGGATACTTTTTTTTAAGCTACGGATGCTTAAACTTTGTCAAAATGAATATTTCGTGCAATTATACAGCCAATGTAATAAATGATAGGTTATCCGTCAGTCACAGTCTTGATTGTGGTAAAACCATTGAGATAAGAAAAACAAAAACTGACAGCAAAACCAACCCTGTATGGATGCCTATGTCTATGGGTACGAGGACTTACGCACAACTTTCAGAATTTATTATAATCATTAATTAGAACATCTCTCTAAGTTAGATTTGATCCAAAGAACAATTTCCTAAGAAATTTGTTCTTACGGAACAAATCTAACTGAGAGAGATTTAGTAATGATTCTAATGATTATAATTCTGTAAATAAATACATATTTGTTATGGTCACGAATCATACTTTGATTGTTGTATCTTGATACAACCTGACAAGTTGACAACTGACCTGCAAAATGAAAAAAACGTAAGATAATTTAAATTACGACTACCACGGCGGATCCGCTTTAATCGACGTTTCAGCTTCACGTCAAAAACAAGATGGTGGTGTTAGTTCCGATTTTATCCACGCACTTCATAATGTACTGTAATGTTATGCTTCAAGCAGTGTCGTAGCTTCTAGATCAGAGGCCCTGGAGGCTTAGCACGAGAACCGTATAGAAGCGTTTTATACCGAGACATGTAGACAAGCAATTTCTTTTCTACAGTAGAGTAGAAATAGAAAGCGTCATGCTAAGCCTGCTGGTGCTTATAGGAAATAAGACCCCCGTCAACCATCACTCCAGTGAAAATAATAAATAAAATCGGACTTACCGGAGTTCCAAAAGCCATTAGGCTTTTGGAACTCAGGTAAGTCCGGTGAACGGATTCCGTTCACTGAGTAAGTCAACCTTTGTTGTTTTCTTCGGATAATATTTATTATTTTCATGGAACTTTTGTATGCAATCATTAATTATTCATAATCGCATAATATAAAGGACATAACAGTGCTGCTGCTGCTGTATGTGGCCCCCTTTTTGTTCGCTAGCGATGTTTGCCATGTGAGAGCACTGGTTTGGCAGAAAAACTAAAAGAACCCTGAATTCTAGAACGAGTTTCATAATTTTTGCACCTGGCCGGGGATACAATAAATTTTCTTTAGAGCACAACAGAAATAGAAGTTCCTTTGTCAACCTAAGCTGCATGAGCGAGCGAAGTGAGCTCATGTATTTTAGTACGATGATGAGTACTCGTACTCGTTGGTGGAGTTACTTTGTCGATTAATGCAGAAAAGCGTAAAAATTAATTAACTAGCCTACAAAAGCGAGCGCTAAAAATTGAGCACCCTGCCTCGGATTGAAAAGAATTCAAATGTAAAGTATACCTTAATTCTTTTCGCTCTGAATCGGCTGCTTTCACAGACGTAGAGATAAGTTGTCACTGGCACTCGACCTACTAGGGAAATACTACGACAACAATGCTCTCCAGCCGAACCCGTCCAAGACAGAATGTTGCGCATTGTATCTTCGCAAAAGATACTCAAATCAGGTCATTATTAGGTTATGTCAGGTATTTAGCATTGGACAATCTTGGGTTGTCACGCGCTGTAGATGCTTATCACGGTAGTTATAGGCTAGTACGTCAAGTGACGGAGGCCTGCCTTGAACACTCCATGACTGCAGCTAATCTCAACATACAGTCATACAGTACTAGTTAGTCTGTGCAACATACAGGTATACATTATCTGTGGTTTACGTAATATATTTATATTATCTGTGGTCGAAAGTTTCCTCATTTGAGTCTTGACTCTTGAGTTTATTTTTATTAGTTGTGGACTTGAGATCCTAAAATTTACTCCTTTATTGATTACGAAAAGTTAAATTGTTCCATGAGCTGAAACGA
The DNA here is from genome assembly GCA_905333075.3 of Atethmia centrago. Lineage (NCBI taxonomy): Eukaryota > Metazoa > Arthropoda > Insecta > Lepidoptera > Noctuidae > Atethmia > Atethmia centrago. Next base: position 10,415,330 of record HG995375.1, read on the forward strand.
AACTTTTATTATTTTCACATGACAAATAGCAATCATGGCTTCTGGAAATTTAAACCTTTTACGCAACACTTTAAGCAAATTGAGGTTATAAAATAATACTTTTCAGTTCCATGAATCATGTTTTAAGACCCAAATAATGAACACCTTTTATTATTTTATTCCAGGATAAATCATATCTTTACTCGGGCTTTCCAAAAACCAAGATTTCGACCTCCCTATTGGTATGCACCAAAAGAAAGGGTGGTATGTATAAACATGTTTGAATATTGATTTATTTATTGAGTATCTCTGATGATCAAGTACATAAAAATGAACAAAAATTTTGGTTTGTTTTAGTCTTTCAGTCTCTGTTCATGAATGTGTATGTCTAAAAATTTTCAGGCATCAGAGGAATTTATAACTCAAGAAAATAAACATTTTATTGAAGAGGTAATGCAGGATAAACTGCTACGGCAAACCTCATTGCACTCACCTCTGGAAAATATTGATTTAAATAAAGCAGCTGAATGGAACCCACAAACCCGCAGAGTAGGGCTTATAGCACGTAAAATAGGCAATTATCCTCTTTGGTCCAAGGATGGAAAGAAAATGCAAACTACATTATTACAGGTACAATACAACATACCTTTTTTGTGAATAAGACATTTACAGGGTTCTTACCTTGTAAATTTGTAGGGCTAAGAAATATCCAAAAAAATTAAGGTTACTATATGAAGTTAAATGTTATTTATTTTATGTAATTACAAAGTTTCTGTGTATTAATTTAAGGTTGTGGACAACCATGTTATAAAATATATCCCTCCAGAAGAATTTAGCCCAATGAAAACCTCAGGGAGGGATATGTGGAAAGAAAAAAAGAAATTGGGATGTATGTTAGTTGGATCTGAGACCATAGATCCTAGCACAGTCACGAAAGAGTACTGCGGTTTATTCAATAATGCTGGCATGCTGCCTAAGAGACACTTACGCAGATTTATGGTATCACCAGAATCTTATATACCACCTGGAACACCATTGCTTGCAACTCACTTTAGAGTTGGCAACTACATTGATGTACGAGCAAAGACGTAAGTGAAATGGAAATGATATACAGGATGAATTTTTTTAAGCCCTTATGTGTAGATTCTGGATATGGCCTAGAGAAAATAATATTATAAGCACTTAATATTTTAAACTGCATTTATGGATACTTTTTTTTAAGCTACGGATGCTTAAACTTTGTCAAAATGAATATTTTTCACAAATTTTGCCCCAGAACAAACATTCAAGTTGTTTAAAAAAAAAGTAATAGTAGTTAAGTAAAAAGCTGCTAAGTGTTCGGCTTGTGGCTAAGTAATAACAGCCGCTCGGGTTGATCAATCAGGTTAAGCTACGCTTGCTGCGGTTGGTCTGTGATTTTGTGGGATCATCTTTATACACCAATACCCCTCCGTGCCTCGGAAAACACGTTAAGCCGTTGTAGATTTTTCCAGTTGTTACGGGTAGTCAGAAGCCCGAAAGTCTGGCAACCAGTCTTACCAAGGGGTGTTGTGTGTTGCCCAGTAACTGGGCTGTGGAGGTCAGATAGGCAGTCGCTCCATGTTAAATACTGGTATTCAGCTGCATCCGGTTAGACTGGAAGCCGACCCCAACATAGTTGGGAAAAGGCTAGGCAGATGATGAGTAGTCATACAATTTATTGCTTATCTATCAGCTTAGTTAAGGCGCTGACAAGACCCAATTGGCCAAAATGGGCCTCTCTTAAGAAGAAAAATTGCCAAATCTGTGTAGTTTCTGGTAGCGGAAAAAATATATGTTAATTTTGAACATATTTCCCAGAACTTGGTTGTTACCAAAACACGTTTTGAAAAGAAAAAAAAAATGGGCATAAATTTTCGGTTGCACCTGCAGAAATAACTTTGTATATGTCACACTTTCTTTAAGAAATGCTATGATGTACAAACTTAGTTTTGCTGTAGATAACATCAATACTTATTGTGCATGACTAAATATTCGTCCCGACTACTTTTACGACGATTTCTTTTTATTGTATATTTATTCGTTGCCCTGATTAAAGCCGTTTTCGAGTGGTAATCGGACGCTGACTTGACGCGTTAAAATAACATGTCGGCGAATAATAATATAACTTTTTCTTTAAACGCCATTTCAAGGAAGATAAAAAATAAAATATTTCAGAATGGATCGTGGTTTCCAAGGAGTAATGAAGCGTTGGGGATTTAAAGGAATGCCAGCATCCCATGGTGTGACCAAAACTCATAGAAGGCCTGGAAATATTGGCGCTGGAGGTGAAAAAGCACGAGTGTGGCCTGGTACTAAGATGCCTGGGCATATGGGAAACAGGTATGTACATTTATATCACAGGAAAATAAGAAAGGTCTCCGCTTTAAAATTAAAACTTAAGTAGCTAAGTACTGTGAAGGTATTCTTATGTCGAGCAATTTTCTAACATTCGATCTCAGAAACATGTTATCTTTATGAAACTGTTATGCGGAATGCGCTATGGTAGCCCGCGAAATCAAAGTTTCTTACGTTTTTGCATTTAGACATCAAAGTCATGTTGTATGTTAATCAAAATATGATTCGCGATCGTAACAAATATGTAGGTATCTTACTTTGATTTCAAGAAAAGAATTTTGGTCTTGCAGGCAAACGAATAACCTGAAATAGGGTTCCCTCTATCTGGCAGAATCTTGATGCTCCGAAATTTATTTGGCATAACACACTTGGCATAATTTTCTTTAAACGAATATTATTAAGGCATAAAAATTATTTAATATAATTATTGTTTGACTGAATGTTTATATGTCCGAATTTACAATGGCATACCTTTAAGATGGCAGAATTTTATTTGGCATAATTACCTTTGGCAAAGTTAAAATTGCGCATAATTTCATTTAGCATAACTTTTATTTAAAGCGACGATTATTTGGTACAATTTCACTTGGCATACTATGAAAAATAGTTAATATGTTGGTGACAGAAAAGAATCGCTGCAAAACCGACTCCACGTAGTCTTGTCTTCCCTACCCCTTTTTTATTTTTTGGTGGTAAATCATCAAATAACTTCTCCCGCTCTGGGTGGAGCAGGAGGGTGTGTCAGACTCTTACTGACTAAAACCCACCCGTATTTCTTCCGTTGCCTGTGTTGCGGGGGCCTCGGTGACCCATTAGTACCTTCCCGCGACCCCGGCAGGCTACCCTACCCCTAGAGTGTAATTTAAGCCCGCTTAGGCGCGGAGAGGCGAGGCGGCCTGCGAGCTGAGGAGGAGGTGGTGAGCGCTAAAACTATCTGCGACGATAAGCTCGCGTGGGACCGCCGGAGCCCCGCAGCGCCGGAGCCGTGACAGAAACCATGCTTGCTACATGTTGCATGCTCGCTTGCATGCTGCATGCTTGCTTGCATGCTGCATGCTTGTTGCATGCATGGTGCATGCTTGTTGCATGCATGGTGCATGCTTGTTTGCATGCTACATGCTTGCTGCATGCATGGTCTATGCTTGTTTCAAAATATATCCCCTGACCGTTTAACGGACGTTTTGATTTAATGACTGTCGATATGAAATGTATACCAAAAGACGATTCTGACTGTGAACCTTCTGCTATATGATGGCTCTACTTTTTAATTATAATGGATATAAAATTTATGCCTAAAGATGATTTTGACATACAAACTTATGAGTTTTGAATGTATGATAAATGAATGTCTGCCAAACGATTTTCTGCGAAATGATGTTTATGCCGTCCGCTGTTATGCAAAATAATATTATGACAAAAAAAGTTCTGCCATAAAGGGTAGACCCCTGAAATATGGTGTAACTTTTGATTGGGGGGCCAATCAAAAGGGGGCCTGCGATACCAAAATTCTATAGATTATGATGCTTGTTTTTCCCTTTTCAGTTATGTCTTTTTGCAGTCGGTTTTTTTTTAAATAATTTATTTTATTGAACTTTGTATTCTCTTCATTCATTGAGTTTTTTTACCCTCAAAATTTATAAATTTTTACCACTGACGTTCGGCCTATTGTACTACTTTTTAGGGCATCCTAAATGCGACTAAAGAGAGCCCTCCAGGAGAGCTCCCGGCACTGTCACGTCACGTCACTGTCACTGACACGGCACGTGTCAAAAAACGAAAACGTTCACATCACGTCCACAACGCGACACCTATCTTTAAAAACCGGCCAAGTGAGTTTCGGACCACGCACAAAGAAGGTTCCGTTGTTGGAAAGAATTTATCCCAAAAATAAACTTAACATTGTAGTTGTAAAATATGTTCTCCTGTACATCGATATAATGTCACGGTCAATACTTCAAATGCAAATGTAAGTTGGTCGACTATTACTCGTAAACTTTTAAAGCCTAATTAACTGTGATAGTTTACCTTTTGATTTCTTTATACCGGCTGATTTTTTTTACCGTCTCGAAAAACATAGGGTATAGTAGGTGAACGGAGTAGAAGCCTTTGGCATAGTCAATTTTTTTGTTTTTTTTTTTCTTCAACCTGTAAAGAAATTGATTTATCAAACTACCCATTTGAAGTAAACTTTTCATACTAAAACTATAAAAACAGAAAAAAAAAAGAATAAATCGATGAAAAAATATCGAAATTCAAATCATACGCACCCTACTAAATGCGCAGAATTTAGCAATGAATTCGTAGATCCGTTCTTATGCAGCCGATAGGTACTCGCCGCACTTGCCGTCGGCTTCTTTGATATCAGGCGCACGAGCCGCTCGCTCACACATCCCCGTCCGCCCGCGTCCCGCGCTTCAGTCTACGATTAGTCACGGCTAGAGATGGGCTGAGTGATGATTTTATTGTATCAATGACTGCATGACAATGACAAAAAATATCGGTGACGGGAACAATGACAAAATCATCAATGATTTTTATTTGAGTATTAGATCTCGTCACTTCAATTGTGAGTAGATACTGAAATGATCGCGGAACGGCTTAGTGACATTATCATTAGTTATGTATGTAGGCATGGATCGAGTTTGTCAGTTAGCCCGCGTAATTCAAATTTTCTTAGTTTCTGACATTCATGGCAGGGTATTATTTAGGCATTGATTAATAATCATGGAAATCATCAATATGATTCCATTAGTGATATTTGCTGCAAGATATGACTATTTAGTATATCATGGCAATCTGGCGTTCTTGCATACGTTGGATGTTTTTCTTACAGTTGAAGCCATTTTTGAATATTTAGGTACAAACAGAGAACCTACCACTAAACGTTTCTTGCCTATAAGATAGGAAAATATAGTAAGTAAGTACACCCACTGTAGAACGTCACGTTGTCTCTCGTCTCGTCGTATCAAAACGTATTTTTTTTTATTATATTCCACGAAGTACTAAATACCTAAACAAATGTCTTAAATTGGTTTTTAAATCTATGGTACACTTCACCAAACTAAATTCACTAAAACGTATCAAGAATCCAATTATAGTGATACTACGTATTTCGTATGCGTAAAATTAAATTAGGTAAGGGTGGTTGGTCGTCCTCGTGTAACCAAAACAATGATTCGCGAAATACTAAATGCTAGATAAATAGCATTCGTGATTTGCCGCGCATATTGTAAACAACGCAAGTGAAAGCATTGTTGCCATTCGCCGTCGCAAATCACACCGCAGCGCCCGAGACGGCCCGAGCCCATCCGATCCGAATCACCGAAGTCCGCGTTCATTCAAGTAATGATTTAAAAGCATTGATGATTTTGTCGTTGTCATTGCATGACAAAATGATTTTAATGACTAAACTAAACTAAATTAAATTAAATTTAATGACAAAAAAAAACCGACAATAGTGGTCGTCCTCTGGTCGAACCCCTCTATTTACAATATATAAGTACTTACTATTTCCATGCTATTAAAAAGTACTTACTTTTTCCATGCTCAAGCTGTCACTTCCTTTCTACATACTTCCGTGCATTTTCACGTAATCACTCCCACAGAAAGCGAGAGGAAAGATGTTAAAAAATTACACAGGTCTCCAGTGATTTTATTGCCGCCAAAACTATTGATACTGATTTTTAGTATATTGGGTACCCGTATTACAACTGCATACTTATGTTTTTAACCGCTCAGGCCCGTGGCTCAATAACGTCATCTCTCAATCTCAAAAAAAACATTTTTATTCGATAACTACTTTCAAATCGCGCGCCGCGAGGGCTCCTATTCGGAGCCATTGGGGCTTTATCGGTTAATGCTACGTGTAGTTTTTGAGATACGAGATAGGTATAAACAACAATCATTAGATAGAAATCTGCCTCATTGCTCTGCAGAGTGCGAGCTATCTCCCAGCTATGACTTTCAGGATGGAGTTGGGTCTCCCCAACTCCATCCTGAAAATCAAAGTTGGGAGATACGACTCATCGATAATGCAAAGCATTATTAAGAAACGTATCTCTCAGAATAATCTTGTCGCAAAGTAATAATATTAAACTTTACTAACATACCTACCTAGTCATAAGATTTCTGCTTACTAATCCACTATGGAAATTTTAAACATTTAATTACATTATTTTACAGGTAGGAAGCTTCTTTTTCTGGTTTTCAGGGTTTCGTAGTAAACAAGGAACCCTTATGAACCCTTTCGCCATGTCCGTCCGTCTATCTGGCTGTTCCCGCTGTAGCTCCGATACGTATAGTACTAGAAAGCTGTAATTTGGCATATTAGTCACGCCGACGAAATTGGTAAAATAAAACCTGAAAAAAAAAATACTTTTTTTAGGTCCCTTGCTCGTAATGTGGGAATGATATATTTTTTTTGTCGTCTATCCCTTGGAGTGGGGTATCGTTGGATAGGCCGTTCAAAAATATTGCGGGTCTATGAACACCATTTTACCATTCAAGGATCCGTTTGCGTAATATTTTATTAATTGATGTAAACAATATTTTGTAACCATAATACGTTGATTTAAAAGAGTGTCCGTGGAGTTTCTTGCCTGTTCTTCTCCATAGGTACCTACTACGCTTTGGAATGGGCAACTAGCTTCATCTTTCTGACTGACTGACCGAACCCTTGACAATTCAAAAGTGCCTGTAATTGATTTATTTGAAATAAATGCTTTGAGTTTGATTAAGCTTTAAAGTGCTCATTTTTGTTACGAGTTAAGTGTTCCTGCCAGCTAAATGGTTGTAAAGGAGATGTGAAAAAATCTTTAAAAAATTCGAAAAAGGCTCTACAAGTTAACGAGTAAAGGCTCCTACATACTGGCGCGACTTGTCGCGCGACGCGACGCGACACAAAGACACCGCGTGTAGCGCTACAAGCGGTGCCTTTGTGTCGCGCGAGAAGTCGCGCCAGTATGTAGGAGCCTTAATACTCGACCATTTAAATTTGCAGTTGGAGAATTGACCGTGACTTATATTATCTATGTTTGAGAGAAAATGTTTTTCAACTACAATGTTAATTTTGTTTTTGGGATAAATTCATCCCAACTACGGAACCCTTCATTGTGCGTGGTCCGAAACGCATTTTGCCGGTTTTTTTTACAATATGCATTGTTATGATTAGAGATCGGATATTCGGATGCATATTCACCTAAAGTTGAGATGTTGGCGAATGTGGAATGCGCTTTTGTATCGAAAAATCCTGCGGTTCCGGGATCAACAAGGTTTCTGACTATTGAATCAGATTAGCATTATAATCTACATATAACTTACTTTCAAATGTTGGCTTATATGGAATGTACTATAGTAAAAAAAAAAAAAAACCCGCGAATCCGGAATCGACTAATTTTGTGTTTTTCCTGACTATATAAGCGGATGCATAATCTCTACCTACCTAATATTGTAAAGTAGGTAGGTAAATACCAAACTGCCATAGCAAACAACGTTAGTATAAGATAACGGACTACATATACTTATTTAGAATAATTGATGTAGGTACCTATTGAAACAAATAGTTAAAAATTATTGTGCTTAGTGAAATTCTGTTAAATTCCTGTCCTCTCCACATAGCGAAAAAAACAGTATGTAGCACCATTATATTAATAGAAAACGACGATAGGAATTTTGCGAGTTTGTGAGTAGGACGGCAAATTATACCTGCTTATGCGCAAGTAGCTACCCCGCAAATAGTTCTCTAAGTTTATTTAATTAAAATAATTGCATTCGTCGCTGTGCTTGCCATGCGTTCGGGTTTTTTTTTTGTTTTAACTAACACACACCACCCCTCCTCTGACACCCTACATATACATATTTTAGAAGTCGCTTCTTTATTATACACCCGACTAGCTATGCATTCCCGGTGTTCCTGGCATCCCGTGTTTTTTTTTTTTACAAATAAAAATGTTTGAAGCCGCTTCCATACTTTCACAGCTAAAATTTAACTTTAGGTAAATATGCATCCGAATATCCGATCTCTGGTTATGATCCTCCCGTGTGATACTCCAACAGTATTCTGCCATCATATGCTCATCCCAGCGAAGGAAGATGTTCTCTGAGCATGAAGCTCACAATTAAATGAAACTTTCGTGCCTGGAGCGATTAAATTCCTTTCTTTAAGTCTGGATGCTAGTAACTCAGTCCTCTCTTTGGAAAGGTCAAGGTCTCTTATTAAAGTATAGTCACTTAAAGCATTTTGAGTAAAGACTACGGGCGCCGCTAATGGTGATGAATCTAATGGTTCTGCCCTCACAGTTTCGCCTGAGTGTGGTAAAGGCTGTCTAGCAGACGCTAGGTCAGGATATGTAATTTTTTTCTATTTACCCCATGCAATTTGACTAAACAAAAATAGCATTCATCAGTGGTTTTTTGGTTCTGACCAAATCATAGGTACACCGAACTTCAAAAGTGCTGGTTTACTCCACGTCCACTGTCTTAAATATTCAATACACAATTTACACACGATATTTGGTACCCACGGCCGATCTGAGTCCTTAATCTTGATATTAAAGTAGTCAAAATACACCTTTTTTACGAAGGCAGTTATAGGTTTTCTAAATTTTTTCACCACAAAAAGTAACAAAATATATTCGGATTATTTAAACAACTCCTCTTAAAAGACGACATAATGATATTATCGGGTTATCACACAAATTGGCGGAAAGCAAACACAGTAAACATAACAAAATCGGTATATTTTTCTTAGTTTAGAAACTACACGTTGTTTTGACGTTCTAAAACTTATGTACGACTTATTATCAAGTCATTGATCAAATCATATTAGAGGATTGTCAGCAAAAAATCTTTTTTATTGTTGTAGAGCTGTGTTCTATTTTCCCAGGATTAGAGCGACCGAGATTACTTTTCTTAATTTATATTTTTTACTAAATGATCCGGTCGACTTCGTACCACGTGAGAAAATTTAAATTTTGACCATTTTTCGGCTGTTCCTTTGAGTTCCCAGTATTGAGGCGAACAAAACAATAAAATGAAAACGGGCGAGCCATTTTCGAGTTTTCACGAGACTAACGCACGGCAATTGAATTTATATACCTATATTATAGTATTTATATTTAAAGATATACATATATATATATACAGGTTGAAATTGAAAACTTGCGACAAACTGAAATGGGACATTGTATATACATCATTATTAACAACTTTTACTAAGGGACCAAAGCTGTAATCCCAAAAAAAAAAATCTGCTTTTCCTACATTTTGATGAGGTATTGCGAACATAAATGTAGGGGACAGCAGTTTTTTTTTTGGGATTGTAGCTTTGGTCCCTTAGTAAAAGTTGTTCATAATGATGAGTACAATCTCCCATTTCGATTTGTCGCATGTTTTCATTGTCACCCTGTATATATATATATATATATATATATATATATATATATATATATACATATATATATATATATACATATATATTATTTCACGTCCCTCCTCCACTTTTACATAAAGATACCCCCAGAGATAGTATGTATAGCGACAAGATCCCCCTGAAAATAACTAAGTAACTACGTTTTAGTGTTTTGTGTGTGGTTTTAATTATTGAATATCTATTTTTAGATGGCGGATACTACGTGGCGTGAAAATTCTACGTATAAATACAAAGCACAATGTGATCTGGACATTGGGTGTAGCTATACCTGGCGAAACGGGTGCAATGTGCTATTTATTTGACACAGTGCTTCCATTGAAGAAACACTCGACATCACCCGCTTTTCCCACCCAACCATTTGTCGACGACTTGCCATTGGAATATTATGATGATTCTATCCAACCCTTTGAGGAACAGTCCGTTTCTTTTGAGGAAAATTAAAATTCGAAATTTAATCATAGGAAAAGAAACAATACTATGAACAAATAGAAGCTAAACTGGGCGTATAATACGTCCTGAAGTTGTAGGCTAATAGAGATTTTGATCGCGTTCTGATCGTATGCTACGTTCAGTTAAATTATAATTCTGAACGGTTGAACGTAAGTAACACGCCCTGCAACGTTTTTATGTTATGAAAATAAGTATAATTTCTTTTTTAAGGTCTGATTTTCCAACCAAGTGATCATTTAGGATAATATACTAATGAAATACATTTTGACGTAAATATTTTTTATTGAATTCATCATTTTCTAAGTTTAGTCTTAAGAGAACCACTTAAACATACTTAAACTAGCTTAAGTGTTAATCATACATAACCTAAAATTGTGTTTGCTGAAGCCTTAATTTATTAGTTGGAGGACGCATGCAGCACGGTGACAAACGGTCGAAGCCAACTTGACCAGATCCCTTCACTCACGCATGAGGACCTTCCTTGCTCTCAAACAGACGAGCCAATTTAAATGTGGTACAAACGCAGGTACTTCGGGTCGCTAGTGACAAATCGCTGTCAAAATCTGTGCGCGGACGAGAGATTTAAAGATTTTGAAATTACCGGCGAATAAAGGCGCTGCTTATTATGTACCTATAACATAGCATAAGCTGTAATGTTAACGTTCTCAATTTTGACGTTTACTCCACTGTGTCTTACCTGCTAATTGATTTTGGTGAGACAAATTACACTCATATACTGAGTTCAGTTTTTCCCACTAGGGCTGGCATTGTTGGATTTAATAAAATATTATCAACTGAGATTGTAAAATGTATGATCTTTCTACCTAATTGTGGGACACAGTTGACGACGAAATTGTGTACGTTACTCCAACAGGAAAGTGGCTCCTAGAGTGATATAAGTGGAACGTATAATTAGTGCGTAATCTGCTGTGTGCGCCACATAAAAAAATTGTGCGCTTTGTCGTTTTGGAAAAAAAAAACGGATGGATTGAATCCGTCGCTTTTTGTAGTCAATCGAATTTGGTCGGATAACCAGCCGTTTTGTTTTTTTATTTAGACGTACTTATTGCGAAACATTCCAAGCTGAATAATTTCAATATTTATATTTTTGACTAAACGCACAAATTTTTGGTTATTTTGCCGTCAAAGTTATGATGACACCGTCTTTCTGACTATTAGAAACAATAACGTATAAATGTACACCTTTTAAACTTACTGATTATTATAAGCGTCAATAAGGACTGAATACAGTTTTCAGCGAGCTTATACGTTTTCTCATTTAGGCACTGCAATATTTTTTCGGATCTTCAAAAAAGCGCGATTACTTGAAAGATAAATATTTTATTAAATCTAATACTGTCACAAATAAAGAGATTTTTATTCTACAGGCGCACATATGGTTTTAGAGATACGCGATTCTGTAAAACGTTACTCCAGCAGGAAATGCAATATCTCGAAAACCTGAAGACGCACAAATTATATTTTTGGCGCACATTTTTGCACAAATATAAGCTCTGCCCATGCACAATAATTCTCTCTCGGATCATTCGTTTAGAATGTTCCTGCTGGAACAACGTTACTCCAGCAGTAATCGTTTTTTCCGATTTTTACCAAAACGACAGCGCACAATTATGTGGCGCACATTTACAGCAGATTACGCACTAATTATACGTTCCACTCATATCACTCTAGGAGCCACTTTCCTGCTGGAGTAACGTACACACAACGAAATTGTGAACAGTCCAAGTGAAATTATCTATGGCGTAAAAATTTAACACGTTATAAGAGTTACATTAAGGCGCTGACAAGACCCAATTGACCAAAATAGGCTTCGCTTAAGAAAAAAAATTGGCAAATCTGTATAGTTTGTGGTAGCGGAAAAAATATATGTTAATTTTGACCATATTTCCCAGAACTTGGTTGTTACCAAAACACGTTTTGAAAACAAAATCTCGATACAAATTAACGTTAAACTAACCTCTTACTTTGAGTTCTAATCCAAAATATCTCTATCAAATATCAACATACGTTACGTATTTAATTAATAACAAGAACGTCTTATTTAAATGCAGGACTTGGTTGTTTTTTATTGTCGATTACTTAACTCAATTTTGAGTAAATAGATAATTACTTCATATTTTGCAATAAATTACAAGCGTTGTGTCATCGCGCTTCTCTTTCTTTTCTATGGAAGTTGACAGTGACCGCGGTTTAGGTGTTGTCAGCGTCTTAAGATTAAGGTTCAGCACGAATTAACGGGAATAGATGATTTGTACATTCATCTTTCAGACCAGAGTCTAGAAGTCTCGAGACATAATTTATAATTTTTCGCCGTTCTGACTATGAAATCCTATACTGCGCGGCAACTTTAGTTTAGTGTTCGCACTGAGCCTGCTGCCGACAATAGGGAATATGCAAGAAATGTTAACGCATTTGCATGCACTCTATAAAAGACATTAAAAATAATGAGTCACCTCTTTTTGCGAGGAAGCGATGGTCGGAAAAGAAGCGGGAGTAGACAACCGACCTCCTTATCCGCGGCAGACGCGCCAAAGGGCGAGCAATGATCTCCGGCCACCATAGGGTCATCTGAATAGATCAGAAACGGCAAGCGGGCGGCGTGCCGCGTTCCATCACAAAGAACGCAAACGCAAAATAATTCATTACCGTAAAACGGAGTGAATAGAACTGACGGGGGGAATAGAGGAAAAATCTTAATTTTTAAGGTTTTTATGGCAAACTCGGTGTCCCCAGCAAAAAACCCGCAACTTTAAAAAATTGTTGGTGTAATTTTTATTAGTCTGGCAACTTTTTATTTGTGGCAACATCGCTAAAAACGTCAAAACTTTATGTCAAAGTTGACAACAAAACAAGTCGTTGTGTACGAACGAATGAGTTTGAACCTCCGTATTTCGGTGAATTTTGGTCATAATAGTTTAAAGTTACCTTCAAATTACGGTCAGTGCAGTTATAAATATAGTGTGCTATAATTATTAAGGTAAGAATATGCATTACAATATAAAATTGTTCTTATTTCGTAAGCCTTAGAGCCATACCTCACCGGGAAGCCATGGCGGCGTAGCCAGGTGGCGTCGCCAACAAAATGTATGGTTGGCTACGTAACTAAACGGACGCCAGGTGAGCCACCCACCGGTAGTTTTATACATATAGTTGGCAGCGCGACCTGGCGACGTCGCCATGGCGTCCCGGTGAGGTACGGCCCTTATTTTCTTTAATTTTTCGAGGTGATTAGATACCCGACAGGGTGAATAGACACGCCTGAGGGATTAATAGGCACGCAAATATGGTTAATAGACACAGCCAAGGGGTGATTAGTTACGAAAGAGTGGTGATTAGCCATGATTATGTCAAGGCTGCCACAAAGTTTGTAGTGGATATATACAGTTTAAATTTCATTTTTAATTACCTAAAGCGTTTTTAATTTTCTTGATTATTTTTAATCACATTCAATATTTTTTTTTAATTCGTTCTTAAATTGATTATATAAACTAGGTAGGTAAGTTTTTGTTAATATTTACATTATTTTATTTCTCAGGTACAATAATGCCTCGAAACTACAAGCCCGATCCACGGGGTAAGCAGTATCGCAAATATGACCCTAATACAATTAAACAAGCTTTGGAAGAGTTTCAAACAAATCCAAAGTGTTCATTAGCGTCTATTGCAGAAAAATACAATATAAACAAATCAGTATTATACCGACATAATAGGAAAACTATGAAAACACAAGGTGGTCAGAATGCTTTAGATGAAGACACAGAACGCCACATCGTAAATTATTTAAATATTTGCAGCCATTGGGGTTATCCATTAGACACTTATGATTTAAGAATGGTAATTAAATTGTATTTGGATAATCTAGGTATCACACACAAACGTTTCAAAAACAACATGCCTGGGCCAGATTTTGCCACAAGATTTTTAAAAAGACATCAAAATTCTATTTCTTTGAGAATGTGTTAAAACATAAAAAGTCGAGGGCTCAAGTTTCACCTGATACAATTAAAGAATACTTTGGGGAGTTAGAGGAATCACTGAAAGAAATTGATCCAAAAAATATAATTAACTATGATGAAACGAACCTCAGTGATGATCCTGGACGCAAGAAGGTTATAGTGAAAAGGGGAACTAAGTACCCTGAAAGAGTTCTTAATCAGTCAAAATCTTCAATATCTATAATGATGGCTGGCACAGCTGCAGGAGAGCTTCTGCCTCCATATGTAATTTATAAGGCCAAAAATGTTTATGATACTTGGGCTACAAACGGACCTAAAGGTGCACGCTTCAATAGAACTGCATCTGGATGGATTGATGGCAGCACTTTTGAAGATTATATTAAGTCCATTATTATTCCATTCTTTAAAGATAAATCTGGAAAAAAGTTCTGATAGGTGACAATTTATCATCTTATTTATCAATAGAAGTGATTAGAATCTGTGAACAACACAATATTTCATTTATATTTCTACCAGCAAACTCTACCCATTTAACGCAGCCCCTAGATATCGCATTTTTTGGGCCCATGAAAATTGCATGGAGAAACATTAAAAACTGATGGCAGAACCCAAGCTTCAGTACCGAAAGGATGCTTCCCAAGACTTTTAAAAGTACTTATAAATGAATTGTCAGAGAACGTTGAGACAAACCTTAAAGCTGGTTTTCGAAAGGCAGGTATTATTCCTGTTGATCGCAATCAAGTTCTATCAAGACTCCCAAATACCGAAAATGTAGATCCGGATAAATCAAGAAATGCTGTTGACAAATGAGTCTTGGAAATACTTAAAGAAATGAGATATGGTACAATGAACATTAAGGAACCAACACGTAAACGAAAATTAAATGCAGAATCTGGAAAAAGTTTAGAAAACATAGATGACGATAATTTGGAAAGTACATCTGAACACGAAATTAAGAATAAGACAGTCAAAATATGTAAACAAGGTAACAAAAAAATAAGGTAATAGTTATTCCTGGAAAATCTGTTATTATCGATCCCGAAAGTAACGACTCTGAAAACAATGAAATTGAAAACACTGACCCTGAAAATGTAATAATAAGTACATCTACGAAGAAAAAAGAAGTACAACAACTAATAGACAAACTGAAAAAGATTTGGTGAACAAAGGTAGGACGGAATCTAAAAGGAGTGTGTTAGATTCAGATAAAAAAAATAAAGAAACAGACAAATCTACTACCTGTAGTATGTGTGGATGAATATTATTCATCCACACATACTACAGGTAGTAGATTTGTCTGTTTCTTTATTTTTTTTATCTGAATCTAACACACTCCTTTTAGATTCCGTCCTACCTTTGTTCACCAAATCTTTTTCAGTTTGTCTATTAGTTGTTGTACTTCTTTTTTTTTTGCAGCATATTATGCTATTGTCAATGATTCTCAACAAGAAGATGAAGAACTACTCATTAACAATTACATTGATAAAAGTGTATCTAGTATAATAGATTACTTACCTACCTGATATAGAAACAGAAGTATTTACTGAATTCATAGAGCCGCTAGAAAGGGAAGAGAAAAGAGTCGAAGATAAGAAAATTGAAATTATTTCTGTAGAAAATGTGGAGAACGCAAGGTGTGCAGTGAATCTACGTAAGTGTAAAAAAAAACCATTAAATACAGTAATTAACATAAATAAAGAAAACACTAAAAGATCTAAAAATATTAAAGAAGTACCTGTACGACGAGGAAGTTATTATAAAAATGATGAAGAGATCTTAAGGGATTTAACCAATGATTTTTTTTATTTTCATCGTAACATTTTTTTTTAAAACAACTGATTTTTTTTTTATATTTTGTTTATATTAATTCACGACTGATTTGATGTGTGAAAAAAACTTAAAAAATCTAACCGCCTCCAAAAGTTATTTTACACTTTTTTTTATGGTTTTTGAAGGCGTTTAGTTTTTTACTGATTTTTGATAGTTATTTATCTATCTTTTTTAATTTTAAATAATATTTAATTATAACTTTAATATGGAAGAATATTAGAGACAAAGTGCATTATTTTGTTTTAATTCAAGTTTGAAGTTCATATTTACGATATGTTGATACCTATTAGTAATTATTATTAATAATTGTCGATTTTGAATGATATTGATTATAATTCCTGATTGATTTAAAATAAAGAATATTATTTTAAAGTCAAGTGCATTTTCATTTCATTTTCAGTGATTTCTATTTGAAATTATAATTTTACTTTAAACTAATAATTAAAGAAACCATCTCGAGTTTGCTTGCCTATATCCTAAAAAAATATTTAGAGAAACTGTAACGAGGCAGCCCTACGACATTTTTCGAATCACCCCTCAGGTGTGTCTATTGTCCTCTGATGGGTGGTAATTAGAAATCACGTATATTTTGTGTCTTTTTTTATTAACTACAAACATATCCGAATAGAAACAAATTTATTTCAATAGTTAGGCCTAAGACTCAATAAATACATGATTTAAAAAGTGGGTATCCATTCTGCAATGTTACGAAAATCATTACCAAAGTTCGAAGATCTATCTATTCACCCCGTTTTACGGTATTCAATAAGTAAAAGCAAAATGTAAAAAAAAACGACTCTACATTTGCCTGTTTTTATAGGAACCTACTACGCTTCGGAATGGGCAACGAGCTTCATCTTTCTTTCTTAATTTGGTTTATTTGAAATAAATCTTTTGAGTACAATTAAATAATAAAAAAGTTTCGAATTACTTGCATATTCCCTAAAAGTGCAACAAATGAAAAATATGCTAAGACTCAGCGACTCTCACTCATTTTGAGAAATTATAATTTTTTCATGATCTCAATCGTGGTGGCCAAGGCTATTATATAACGGATATTATACACTCAAAGATTTTTGGAAATTAATTGAGTACAGAACCGTTTTAATATAATTTAATAAGCTTTGTTAAAATTAGTAGTAAGTCAGCTTTACCATTGTTACGGACACGGCAAGGGACCCCGTAGACCAGGGATCGACGAAAACTGATTCTGGGGGTCGACGAGGTCTAAAAATCGACCCCTATTAATTAACACAAGTTCTTATTTGAAACTTTCAAGATACTATATAATAAATACGTACTTTATGTATAAGTTAGTTATATTACGTGTACCAACTTGTTAAAAGAATGACTAATATTTTAGTAGGTCAATGGTGCCGATTCCCTTGTTCACAAACTAAACTAAATTTAAGTTTAGTGCATCTTTTTCTTTCTATTTCATTAAGAAGAGGACAGAAGATAAATTTTAGTTTAGTCCTGTCAAATTAATCAGCGCCTGTCACTACTCCATACAAGTTTAGACGTGATTAAAAACTTGCCTACTAAAATTACGTCAATTTACGTCAAGCGCTGATTAATGTGACAGGACTAAACTAAAATTGATCATCTGTCCTTTTCTTAATGAAATAGAAAGAAAAAGATGCACTGAACTTAAATTTAGTTTAATTTGTGAAGAAGGGAATCGGCACCAGTATAATTGATGTACTTTTAAAAACTGCGTGCACAAGTTAGTACAAGATGAAAAAATTGGCTATGAGGGTCTGAGGTATCAGTTCATTTTGGATTTTTTTTGGGCAAGAGACCCCCTCTTGCCCAAAATAGTTTGGGAATGCCGTGGACTAAAAACAATGGGATGCCCGGAGGGCTAACGGAGTTTCGGTAAGAATAAAAATTTGCGCTCATTCAGTCACCGGGGAACCGCGAGACTGTAAACCAAGTAAGTACGTAGGTACTTCTATCGAAAACAAAAACTAAAATATTTCTTACAAGATATTATGCCTTTAAGCCAAATAGGTATATATTTGTTTTAAATTAAATATTTAGATTAAAAAAAAATTAAGATGGTTCTTGCATAACATCATAGTAGCCTTATCTTTTACTGTTGAGTAGGCGGTTGGAACCCATATCCAGGATAAGGTTGTGGAGCACCGGGAGGAGGGGCTCCAGGTGTTGGTGCACGAGCATATGGGTAGGGAGATGGAGGATATTGAGCTGGGGGATATCCTTGCTGATAAGCATGCGGGGGATAACCACCTCCTGCTGGAGGATAGTTTTGCGGATTTTGTTGGTATGACGCTTGTGGAGGTGGCGCTGTAGATACAGATGGTGCAGGGCTTCCAGGTTGAGATGATGGGTTTGAGTAAGGAGGCTGAGTCGCTGGAGGGTAAGGTGACGCCTGTCCAGGAGGGGGATATTGTTGGCCAGGTGGGCCACTCGATGAGGGTGCCCCAGACGCCACGGAAGTAGGAGGTGCATTATTTCCATGAGAACTAGAATTATATGTTGGGGATTGCGCAGATGGAGATCCATAACCTGAAGTGGGCGGATTTTGAGATGAATATCCAGTAGGCGGAGGTTGAGGAGAACGATTTGGCTGTGACGTGGGAGTCGTACTATAAGCTGATGTAGGTGTTGTATTGGGGAAAGGTTGTGATTGGTAGGGTTGAGGTTGCGATCCAGTAGAATTGTTATAAGTACTAACATTAGAGTAATTTGAACCAGTTTGCGATGGTGGATATGCTGAATTTCCAGTATAAGCTGGTTGCGTTGCTCCACGTACGGGGTAAGGGGTTCCAGCAGCAGCAGGACTGCCAGGAGGCGGGGCGTAGGGCTGTTGTGCTGACGATGGAGGATAACCTGGGCCTGGGTGTGTTGATGGTGGATAGTTACTAGGTGAAGTTGTTATAGGGGGACCGTAGTTGGAGTTTGGAGGATAACCCTGTGGTTGTTGAGGAGGATTAGGAGGCCCATATCCTTGACTCGGTGGTCCATACCCTGGTTGTGGAGGGTAAACACCTGGTGCACCTTGATACTGTCCTTGATACTGATTCTGTGGGTATGGTCGTTGACCATAAGATTGTGTTGGTCTTGTTGGTGTTGTTGAGACACCAGGCGGCCTGTAGGATGGCTGAGCTCCCCCAGATACCTCACCACCACTTGGAGATGGTGAATTGATAGGAGGTGCTTGCGAGTTTCCAGCAGCTAGCTGATGAGGAGGCTGTAAAAAGCAATTTTATTTAAGTGTTAACAAATTAATATTGGCAGTAGATTGGTATCAAAAAAGATATAGGTTTAGCATAATCAGCCTATAAACGTTCTCACTGCTAGGACACAGGCCTCCTTTCTGTGAGAAGGAGTAGGCCGTTATCCAACACGCAACTTATTTAAAGGTAGGCTTTATAATTATATAGGTAAAAAAAAAGTTTCGACAACAAATTAAACAACAGAAAAATGAAACTGGAAACGTAAACTGTAACAAACCGTTGTTCCTAAATTAATGTTAGTACCTAACTAATATTGATTCGGCGTAACAATCATTTGATCTTTCTCAGCCACACTATTGGTTAGTTCAATAAAACAGGGTGCTGTTTTTATTTAAAAATCTAACTGGGTTTCTGACTCAAGCAGAAGCTTTTTCGAATTTAAAATGCAGTTATATTATCCTCCAAAATCGAGGTAACATTCAAATATCAGTCTAAACCGAGTTATATCAGTTTATATTGAGTGATTTTTGTGTTAGGGCTTCAGGGTTAAATCCGAAAATATAGGTCGTACAGCAAAGCCCTCTGACTGCTTTGCCCATGAACACGATTTTGGAGTCAAATAAATGGCGTTATTAGAAAAAGTGTCTGTGGCAGAAATCAAACCCATTTTTACAAAAACATCACACTATTTTATAATAAATAACCGACAGTGTAGAAATAAAATAATTACTGAGTACATTTATTTTTGAAGTGAATAAACACTGTTTATGACACCACACAATGTAACTTGTTTTGAGTATATAAGTCTGAAATAGTAAACCAATGTGAGCAACCATCATGATCCAAGCATGTGCCTTCTCTGTATGAGAAGAGGCCTTGCAGTATGACAATAATAGGTCACCGCAGACCCACAGTCAAAAGTCAACAGGGTATTTTGAAATTAAGATGGAAACACTGGATACTAAAATCAAAATGGCCAAGTGCTTGTCGGACCACACACATTAAAGGGCTATTTAATAGAGATGAATAACTAGTCAAGCATATTGTGCTTGTGATTTTATTAACTGTAAAAACAAGTTTGTATTTCATAGTACTTCTGAAAAATTATATAAAAAACAAGTTATTTCTGCAGTTGTAATTGAAAATGTCCAATAACTCAAAAACTATTGGCTTATCTAGCAAAGTTACTCAGAAACATCATCTTTTTAATTATAGAATCCTAAAAATACCCCACACACTTTTGTACATTCAATTTTTGATTTATTTT
Organism: Atethmia centrago; assembly: GCA_905333075.3. Taxonomy (NCBI): domain Eukaryota; kingdom Metazoa; phylum Arthropoda; class Insecta; order Lepidoptera; family Noctuidae; genus Atethmia; species Atethmia centrago. The sequence goes on from HG995375.1 coordinate 10,435,841, forward strand.
CTTTGTTTCATTACTCAGTTACATACATGGGGAGTACTACCTACAATAACAATACACAATTATTAAGAGGTGCACAGAATGTACCTACTTGCCATTTTTTATTGATATAGTGCCGATAGTCTCCAAGTAAAATAGTTATTAGCTAATTGGCTATGGAACTCTAAAAAGGAGACATTGTCCATGCTATGTACCACTCTACACTCACAGAGCATGTTTTCTTGTATCACAATGAGACCATCCAGTAAATAAAGCTTACAGTGTAGAAACGATCTTATGTAAGCTTTGACTATTTATTATTCCTTGGAGAATACCATGTCAACACTATCATTACAAATAAGTTGTTAATTTCATATATTTACCGGAAGTATGCTTTGAATATTTTGGTTGACATCTGCAACCGAGGCCAAATAGACCAAATTCCTGTGTAATACTTGTTGATACTGATGGCACTCCATAAGTTGACCTTTGGCTTGATATTCTTGAATGGTTTGAATGAGATGAGCGTTTTCATCTAACATCTTTTGGATTTGAGCCGGGCTCAAAGGAGGCCGATTGCCGCGTGCTGCAAATGCTACAGACATGTTGCGCTAGTTTCCCACACAAATATTTTAAAGATGAAAAAGATAATTTCGAAACTACATAAAATTGTATAAATGTAGAAGATTTCGGCAAATACGAAGGAAACACTTTAACAATCAGCGTAGTATACAAAACAACGCAGCTTAAACTGAAAAAATCAGTTATCGTTACTAAAGCTATTATACACAAAACCAACAAAAGAAGTAAACTGCCGAGTAGTCTATTCTTTGGGCTGGAGTCTGGACTGTGTAGTTGTCACAGATTACTGCAGATCACAGAACTCTAATAATCAGATTACTAAATTCTACTGTTGCGGGTTGCGGCACCGCGGCATCACAGAACATATATACCGCGCGGCATGCACAGATAACTATATAGATACACTAGACGGCACGCTATGCTATGTGTATTACTACCACAGAACACTAATTACTAGTTCAAAGGAGTAATTTGACATGTGCTAGCTGTCACTTGGTGTAATAAAATAGTCTTATTCATTGTACTGGTGATCATTTAGTTTAATCGATTTATATAAGTCGACGGTTACAAGGTAATACGGCATACACGACATTTTGGTCGAAAATGAGTTATGAATGCCATCCTACTTAATTTCTTTTTTTAAGTAGGATGGCATTCATAACCCATTTTCGACCCAAATGTCGCTTATGCCGTATTACCTTTTAACCGTCGAAGTGTAAAATAAATGTAAAAGTCTAGAATACAATAAATATGACCATTTCATTACACAAAGTGACAGTTAGCACATGTCAGATTACTCCAGGGAATGAATAATTCATCGAGCTAGGAAAACATGGAGGCGTCGCGTTGGTAAGTGGCTTATCAGTCATCCATCTTATGCGACGTTTCGTGGTAGCTTTGCTGTCAAATTGTTGTTTATTTTTTGTATTATCAATAATACAAAAAATAAACAACAAACTTAATTTTCTCGCAAATATTGAGATTTGCGAGAAAATTACGAGGACTTTACCTTTAAAACTAAATGTAAATGTTGGAAAACAGCAATTCAACATGCCTGTGTGTTGTATTGTGAAGTGTAGCGCAAGAAAGAATCAAAATCAACCTCAATTATCTTTACACAGGATAGTAGTCGGTTTTCATGCAATAGTACATACATTAATACACATTTGATGAAAAAATTGTTACGCTATTATGAATTTATGGCTAAAGTATTGATATTTGGGTTCATTTCCCTATATCAGACCTTTTTAATATTTGTTATTTTCATTCGTTTGTTTACAATAATATGTCATAGTGGAATAGTGTTGTATAGTTGCGAGGTGACGCCGTAGCATAATAGTTTCCGAAACTAGTTCCTCCGCTGAAACGATATCGGTTATAATCTGCGATGTTCACATAAATCATTCTGCCTGTCTTAATCGGTCCGAGAGACCTTGTTAGGTCCGGCCCATGGTTCACAGCACCGAGAGACCATCCGACATTTATAAGTTATCCTAAAAAAAGACCAGCATTTTGTTATTTGCAGCTCTAACCAAATTGATTTATTGATAAAATGTCTTGCCTTTTTTATAGGTTTCCTAAAAATAAAGGAAAAATTGTAAAACCACGATGCGAGTGAAACATTTTTTCGGATCGTAGGCACATAACTAAACATTTTCGGAAAAATATTTTTATGGGTGTTAAAATCGCGTTTTTAATCTTAACTTAATAATTGGAAAATGAAAATTATAACGTGAAATCAATAGTAGACAAGATATCCAACAAATTTTTTATTTCAGTCTGCGTATTAGAGTAGGTACGGAATGGGTGCCGCCATATTGGCCTTGGCTGCTATGCCGAGCGCCTTTCACTGTATCCCTACTCCGCAGCCGGCTATAATGCGATAAATAGACGAAAAAAATTTAAGCGATGGAAAAAAGTTTCACTTTAAAAAGTGGTTAGCGGCTATTGGTGCAGACAATTTTAATCCCCTACATAAAGAATGGTACCTGTGATCACTTCACTTTGAAGAAAGCTGTTTCAATAGAACACTTGACGAAATAGGATTATAATATGGTCACTCTGTTCCCACAGTGTTTTCGGTATGTGTGTATTAAAATGATTGCCTTATAATAGCCTGGCCTTTTGGCCTGAAATAAATAATAGATACATTTAAATAAATAAATAAAAAAAAAAACATATATTATGTGCTTAGTAGTAACTCATTTTTTCAGGCACTCTCTAAAAAACAACATCAAGAGTCATCTGTTTTGTGTGAAACAAGCAATATACAAAAATCTGATGTTTGTGGTACATCTACTGTAATCTCTCCACTGCAGTTACCCCATAGAATTGTGGACACGGTGCACACTTCACATTTCCTCGCAAGTGTGTTGAAAAACGTCGTATGAAACGCGTGTGCATTGATCATTACACACTTGTACCATAATGAACTACTGTAAGCCTACTTTTCTAATCAAATGATAAACCATACTCACACCAATAAACAAAGGTAAAAAAAATATTCTTATTGTATTTTTACTCCACAACTTATTATAACACATAATATAAACATTATCTTCTCCCTAGTGCTTATCTTGTTTTTCACTAGGCTTCGCATAACTAACAGAAGCTACTGCTTTCTGGCCTTCCAACGGATCTATTTCCATACGTAAACGAGAGGCAATTTTATAGCGTTCTTTAATTCTGTGCAGAAAAAAACACGACTTAAATTTTATTCTCTGATATTAGAACGTAAGTAAACCTACTCATCTTTTTCTGTTACAACGGACTTTATGTAAGTAGGTACCTATGTTATTATGATCCAAACGTGATATCTAATAGACTAGTATCTTCTTTGATTGACTCAACCCTAGCAACGGCAGCCATTTTATGAGACATTATCGAGTTGTAGGTATGCACCATTTTTTGTAGGTATTTCTAATCCATAAATTTATATATAGGAATAATAATACTACGTACGCACAGATTATATTGGATCTCTTGGCCGCGTTTTGACATCTTGAAACTAGTGTTTGACTCAACAATAACCAAAAAGTTGGTCAAGTGTGAGTCTTATAACTTTTTGATTAACCTTTCGACCGCCCGCGCCACATCAAAAAAGCAAAGACGTGCCCTCAGCGCCAAGCTACAAATTCATCCTTTAATACCTACAAAATAGTAGTGAGTTCGAAATTATATCGATAAAGCACATATAAAACTATCGATTTATTTTTTAACATATTACTATATGTTAAAAAATATATGGTAAATAGTAACTTTTATGTAAAAGATACTTCTTTTACATAAAAGTTACTATTTACCCAAAATATATAATACAGGAGTTTTATTTCATCCCGCTTTGTCCTGCAAGACAGAAATGATAATGATATGTGTCACAGTTTCGGCGTTCTTTATAATTAAAACCACAATTATAAAACAACAATTGACTAAATCAAGTCAATACCATCACAGCACTATGATCAATCATGACGTGTTTTTTGTCGCCATATTATTAGGATGAGTGGCCTGCTACGCCACTCATCATAGTTTGTGAACAAGGGAATCGGCACCAATGTTCAATGAGTCGAGTCATAAATAGGTACTTAATTTATAGAGATAAGTATTTCATTGGCGCCGATTCCCTTGTTCACAAACAAAACTAAACTTAAGTTCAGTGCATCTTTTTCTTTCTATTTCATTAAGAAAAGGACAGAAGATAAATTTTAGTTTAGTCCTGTCAAATTAATCAGCGCCTGTCACTACTCCATACAAGTTTAGACGTGATTAAAAACTTGCCTACTAAAATTACGTCAATTTACGTCAAGCGCTGATTAATTTGACAGGGCTAAACTAAAATTTATCTTCTGTCCTTTTCTTAACGAAATAGAAAGAAAAAGATGCACTGAACTTAAATTTAGTTTAGTTTGTGAACAAGGGAATCGGCACCAGTAGTTAGATAAGCGAGGAGGTATCTGGTCTACGAATAGGTGAGCGACAGCGCGGCGCACTAATGAGACCGAACGGCGAAATCTTAGCTGACTTAAATTTGAGCGTCTAAAGGTGACGAAAGAAATTCCATTATTTGGCTTCGATTTTTCAAAGTATTTTTTTAAAGTACTAACTAGTAGAAACTAGTAGTTAGGGCCAGATAAAAAAAAACTGTAAATGAAAAGTTATTTGATTTTTTCACTACCGTTTAGTGTTGCCATTTCATATTTATTCTGCCAAGTGACAGTAAGTACAGCATTATTGTATTGTTTTAGATTGTTATTGTAATTAAGCGGAGTAAATGAATGAACATTACAGTTTATTTCTAAGTGTAGGTTTTCCTTGCAGGTAGGTAAAAATACTGTGGTTTAAAAATAAATAAATTACTTTCAATTAATGACTAGCAAAAATACTAGTAACTCAAAAAAAAATTGTTTACTTATTGACGACTGTTGATTGGTTCATAGTGATGCTCATGTTGTAGATACCTATTGTATACCTACCTAAAGTAAGGCCAAAGAGTATTTAGAACCACTGGCATTACCTACCATAAACAATATTTTTACATGACATTTCATTATGAATTAACTACGTAAGGAAAATACGATTTAAGCGTTATTGCTATTTTACTTCCTCAATTTGTAATATAAAAGTTACCTTCGAAACACAGAGTACTTTTTTATACATTGAAATAACCTACAAAAGTTCATGACTGAATACTTGCACAAACTAATGAAGAAGGTGAAGATATTTTAATTTAAAGACGTAGAAATTTAATTTCAGCTAAAACAATGTATGCCACTGTTCATTAGTACGTATGTATATTATTATTTAATAAGAAGACTTAATTAACACACTATGTACGTATTGCAGAATGTTACATCAAATTTAATATTATTTAACTCATCAGTACTCATATTACTCGCATCCATTGTTATTACTATTAATAATAAAGGAACAGCTCTATTTGAAAATTTTCCGCGTGTGACGTCATGGTATGTCATGATTAGATGACTGTGGCGTTCCAAGCACAGACAATATGACAGTGTGATGGAAACCGGAATTACAGTCATTATGATTTATCCATAATCAACTGACACCGACATTTCCTGAGCAGAGTTCTGTAATATAAAATTTTCATGATTTCTCAATCATAAAAACTACAATATCAAAAGTTTTATTTATTTATTGAGGACTAATTTTAAAGAAATTTAATATAACGTAGTTTACCGTCGAGGTCGATACGCTTGTTATAATGATTGCTACCTATATCACTACGTGTCATGATATGGTGACTGTGGCGCTGAGGGCACTACCTATGTTTTTAAAACTTTATAATGGGTATTAGTTTTTGTCATCTTATGTTAATATACATGAAATATACAGAAAGAAGTTCGACTAATCTAATTTAGGATGAGTCAAGGAACATAATTAGCAAAGGAAATAAAAAAAACATTGTTGTTTTATAAGTTTTATTTACGTATAAAAGTCTGTCATCTAGTCGTGCCCGTGGCATACTGGGCACTTTTTGGCTTGTCATCTATACATGACTGTGGCGGTCAAAAGGTTAAGTTAATGAGCATAAAAACTGCCACTTGCTCACTTCAGCTACTATCCAACGTCTAAGAAAATGGCAGCTAGCTGTCACCATCCATACATTTTATTGTAAACAAGCGACTTCCTTTACGCGTAATTAATGATTTTACGTTGTACGTTGTTACGTTGTACAGCTGTTGACTGCAAAAATACGGGGACCCAGGTAAATACCTCATGTATTTACATCCCCGTATTTTTCGTCTTTTTTAACATCTGTGGCAGATGTTAAAAGACGAAAACTGTGGAAGAAAGCTCTCGGAAAAGAAATGGAAACCCGATATTTCTTTATCTGGATATTCTCTATTGAAGCCTGAAGAGTTTTATGGGAGAAATTCGTATACAGGTGATGCTCCAATGAAAACTAAGTCAGTTTTTATTACCTTCAGGCACTTGTTTTGCGATATTATGTAAATTACCTAAAGTAAAGGTGTTTGCGTGTGTGTGTTTAAATTGGTGCCGATTTCCTTGTTCACAAACTAAACTAAATTTAAGTTCAGTGCATCTTTTTCTTTCTATTTTATTAAGAAAAGGACAGAAGATAAATTTTAGTTTAGTCCTGTCAAATTAATCAGCGCCTGTCAAAGTTTAGTGTCAAGGGAATCGGCACCAATATCATAATAGATCAGTGCTAGAAATAACATTTCTAAAGTTTTTCAGTCAGGACGATCATCCTCGAGTTGGTTTTAAACTCCGATTCTATTCCTGTCGTACGTCTCCATTCTGCAACAAAAACAGAACTTAGTCACCATACATACAATAACAGCTGCTTTTTTACCAGTGGTAGACGCTTTCCTTTTCCTTAGCTCTTCTAGTGGTGCACTCCAAGTCACATCCATATTAATATAATTTTATTCAAAATTTATGTACAAGTAAAAAAATATTGTACAAAGGCCGACTTAATGCCTGAGGCATTTTCTACCAGTCAACCTTAGGGTGATGAAGAGGCAACACATGGCAGAAACATAACATGACATGGCATTTATCTAGTTTTCGGTTAATGTGTGATCGACACGAGAGTAAACATAAACAAAACAATGTAGTGTTTGTTGGATTATTCAGCACATGTGCTGTGCTAGTACAGTTGTAGCTACTCACTTGGATAACAAGGTAGCTAGCACATGCCACAAGGAACAGATTATCTATGCAGAACATATGTTACCATTCTCATTTTTCTTTCCCTCATAAACACTCGTGCGAGGTGTGTGACGCGTTTAAGTGATTAGTCCCCACATGTGCCTATTCTACTGCGTATGTGTGCCGTGTCGTCGGCATAACTCGCTACTCACCAACACTCACAGCACGTACGTGCTGTGGTGGCGCAACTTGGCCTCATTCGTGGTAGAACAGTGTGCTAGCACACTTTTTAAAAAGAGTGCCTCGCACGTTCCACATTTTGAAAGAGTAGATATATAATACATAATCTATGTATTATATATCTACTCTTTCAAAATGTACTATATCTATAGTACCCATCTCTAAAACAATGGCGAATAGCGGCTTGTAGCCGGTGAACAGTGCTGCCACCTATAGAGCTTTCAGTTTTGAACCCCCTTGGTCGCAAAGTTTTCATCAAATTGTCTAACTAAAATACAACTAGTATCAATGATTTAAATGATTATTATTCTGTTCTCTGTATTACATATTCGTTACGGGCACATAATTTTTTTTTTAATTACCGTACTACTTCTTACTGAGCTGCAAATTGCAATAACCGTAAGAAAATTTTAATATCGTGGGCAGCTTCTGACCTTCCGGTTTCATTCTTTTTTCACCGGACCGGGTAAAACCGGATGTATGTTGGCCATTCGGCAGCATAACGAATGGTTATGAATAGCAATACTGAACAATCTGATTGTTGTACATATGTACCTAAACCTACACGTAACACAGGCACCAACGAATAGTTAATTATCAGACAACTGTTTTTTTTATAGGTATCTATTTATTATATCACATACACATTATTAACTTCATTGGCTGCCTTATAGATATTGCTTATAGCAGATCCACACTTACCTACTTAGGCGGCAACATATTTACAATTTATCTACATACTTGAGTCGACGAACTGCAAGTAACTGCCACACAACTCGAGTGCTACAAGAACCTTTAGGCGACTGAATCACAGATAACTTAAAACTAGCCTTAGGGACTGAATGACATTGACATGGGGAATTGTTGGTACTATTACTATGTGTTCATTATGTCTATGGTTCCTAACAACCAACAACCAACAATGCCCCATGTCTGGAGCAATGATCTTTTGACACGAATAACATTGACTGGGGGCGTTGTTGGGAAACATAAACACTGTCATACTTCCATGAAATTAATAAAATATTGTCACAGATGTTGTATTGAAAAACAAAATGGCGACGTTAGTTCCGATTTTGGCCTCGCCCCAGAAGATTCTTAGACCGTTGCACAGTGGAACGAATGTATGGGAGCGGTTGGACGTAGACATGTCCGAAAAAAAAGAGTAAAATTATGCCAAACTAATGATGCCATCTTATTCGATTACTTAATGCCTTCATAACTTGTGGTGATGAATTTCTTCATAACTCCCATATTTCGGGAGTAATTTGAGAAAATGTGAAATTTTACTATGAAAATGAGTGTATCGAGCTCTCTCCCTCCTGATTCCGGGCTTGTTTCAAGTAGCGGTCTCTAATATCATAATGCTAATACTAAGAGCTATATTTAATACTAAGACACATAGTGCGCCAAATGTGCACTTTCTGGGATAAAGAGTGATGTTTACTTTATAACACAATTTTTTTATTTTTTGTTTATTTTGTTGATTAAAACCGTTTTTCTAAAGGTTTACCTTATTACAATAACATTTCTGAGCAGCCAATTAGAGAAGATATAAGCTAATTAGGATATATAATTAGGGACTTAAGGTTTACATATAAAACTGATGCACTAATGATTACTGATAAGAACATTGCTATTATTTAATTACTAAATGGCTCTTAATACACTAATTTAGCATGCATCATTTACTAATTATCACAATAACTAATTACCTTGCAATATTTAACAAAGGATACCTGGGATACCTGGATTTTATATAAATAGGTCACTATTAGTAACTTTAAAATCAGTGTTGATTTACACCTCGTTGTATCCAAGCTAATCTCGCAATGTATTTTCCAAATTTTAATACAAATCTTGATATTCACGTTGCTTTATGCGCACGCGCACATAAAGATTTACGCGACTTTAACTATTTGTTCAGTGTTTTAAAAGATAACAGTTGTGTTCAGTTATGTGAAAGTGCTGAAACAAGTTTAAAAGACTGGTGTCGTCGATTTTGCTACCGCATTTATGCAAAATGGACACAGTCTGGAAGAAGCACAGATAAGTTTCGGAAGAAACATGAGATTTGGCTACAGGCTGCAATTCAATGGCCGGAATTACAGAATGAAAATATGGAACCTTCTACAGAAAATATAAGTGACGTCATCGAGCCCATAATTTCTCCTGCTAAATCTGATGCTTCAACTTGTACACATCCTAGTCCTCGTAAATCTTTTGAGGACCTTAGTAACCGGCAAAAAAGAAGACGCACTGAAGATAGTCTTTCATGCAGCAGTAGCAGCGCTGAAATTATGTTTTCGGCCGAAAGGGCGCTTCAAAAGGCAGGACAAAGCGATACAGCTTATGTTATGAAATACTTGACGGAGAATCCAGAAGAGGCCTCAAAAATCAAAGCCTTCATTGAAGGTAAATCAATTCAGGTACGGGAAATATCCCCTTTGAAGGCATTGGCTCTTTATGTATCGATGAACTTATCGAAATGGCGCTATAACACTCTTCGGGATTTCAACACTCAAGAAGGAGCTCTTCAATACCCGAGTTACTACATGTTGGTTAAAGAAAAAATTAAGTGCTATCCGGCCAAAGAAGATCTCACAGTTACAGAGAGCTCTGCAAAAATCAAATTACAAGCCTTGATGGATTTAACCTCAAGAAGACTTATTAGGTCGTTAGAAACCCCTGTTGATCCCAATCAACAGCTCGTATTGACCAGCAAATGGGGTTTTGACGGATCATCTAGCCAAAGCATTTATCATCAAAGGACGAGTGAAGATGAGCAAATCGATCTTGCTAGTAATTTTATGATTAGTCTTGTACCACTGCGGCTCGTCTCAAAAGGTGTAACAATTTGGGAAAACGAGCGACCATCTTCCACCTCATTTTGCCGGCCAATATTGTTTAAGTTTATAAAGGAAACCAAAGAAAATGTGCAGAGAGAGATGGCTGAAATCGAAGCAGAGATTGAAGCCTTAACTCCATCCACCATCACTGATGGAATTAGTGTCAAACACCAACTGCTGTTGACAATGATTGATGGTAAAATTCATTCCATTATATCCAATACAGCAGCTTCAGTGTGTGACATATGCAAGGCTTGTCCTAAAGAAATGAATAATTTAGAGTTAATCAAAGATAAACACGCAAACGAGGACATGTATAAATATAGCTTAAGCACCCTTCACGCTTGGATTCGCTCAATGGAATGCTTATTACACATTTCCTACAAATTAGACATAAAATCATGGCAAGTAAGGGGTGATATAGCAAAAAGGCAAGTTGATGACAGGAAGAAAAGAGTTCAAGAGGCTGTAAGAAGAGAAACGGGCTTACTTCTCGATGTTGTGAAACAAGGCAGTGGATCCACCAACAATGGCAACTCGGCAAGGAGATTTTTTGAAAACTACACTAAATCTGCTGAACTGACCGGAATAGATGCTATGCTTTTAAGAAAAATCTGTGTGATCTTGCAGTGTATTTCATCAGGAGAGAAGATCAACGTAACTAAATTCCGAGAGTTCTGCTTTGATACTGCTAAGCTTTACGTGGAGTTATACCCATGGTATTATATGCCTTCTTCACTTCATAAAATTTTAATGCATGGGCCAGACATAGTTCAGAACATGTCAATTGTGCCCATTGGTTTTCTATCCGAAGAGGCATCTGAGGCTAGAAATAAAGATTTTAGAAAATATAGAGAGGGGCATTCTCGAAAGCATAGCAGTATCTCATGCAATGAAGATATTATGCACAATCTTTTACTGTCTTCTGATCCACTTGTTACAAGTATCCGTCCAAAAGGAAATAAGTTTGTAAAAAAATCTTCTTTTAAGGAATTTTATGAGCTTACGGATTCTGAGAAAAGTGATATCGAATTTGTTAACATAAATGATTTAGCGGACATCGATTCTGAATTTGAATTAATTGATGATGATGATGATGACGAAGATAATTAAATGATGTTATTGTTTTAAAATGTGTAACTTAGTAAATTAGAGCTTACATCTTAATTATTTATTGTACTTTTAATGAAACTAGGTAATTTATTATCAACTTACTTAAAAGTCATACTCTCATCAGTTCTTGTGAATATTTTTGTTAATATATATTTCTGTATATATATAATATATTTATAGACCTCTTAATAAGTCTGTCTGCGGTTTAAAGTAAATACAAATGGGGAAAAAACGTTTTTTTTTTTAAATTTTCATTTCCTTTTATCCCAGAAAGTGCACATTTGGCGCACTATGTGTCTTAGTATTAAATATAGCTCTTAGTAATAGCATTACGATATTAGAGACCGCTACTTGAAACAAGCCCGGAATCAGGAGGGAGAGAGCTCGATACACTCATTTTCATAGTAAAATTTCACATTTTCTCAAATTACTCCCGAAATATGGGAGTTATGAAGAAATTCATCACCACAATTTATGAAGGCATTAAGTAATCGAATAAGATGGCATCATTAGTTTGGCATAATTTTACTCTTATTTTTCGGACATGTCTACGTCCAACCGCTCCCATACATTCGTTCCACTGTGCGTTGTAAACATTATTTGTGAAATTGTCACAGAACGTGTATGAAAAAAAAAAAAAAAAGAAACAAGTTGGCGCCGTTAGTTCCACATGTTCCTATTTTGGGCACGCGCCAAATTTCCTTTTACTGTTGGACACGTGTCATTTGTGCGAACTTCTGTGTAAAAACCAAAAATCTCACGTATTTACATAGCTAAGTTTTAAGAAAAGCATCGAAACTGTTTTTCAATTGAGTCTCCACCTAGTACAATGTATAGTAACTAAATGTTTACATGCCTATTGTAAAAGATGTCGCTTCATTAAACCGATAATGACATAAATAATAAATTCAGCTTGCTCGTTCCTCATTTTGTAGACTTTAACCTGAGGCATCCGCATTAATTTGGAAGTACGTTATTGCAATGTTTTAACGTATACTATAAAAAATCAATAGGAACACTTTTCGTGGAGAACAACAACCTTATAAGTTAAGTCTGGGTAAGTAACTAACATTCTGTGTAGACTAGGGTCTTCATTCATAAACCTATTTTAAAAAAAAAAACTGTATTTTAAGATTCATACAGTTCACCTATGTTAATTATTCTAGATTACATATGGGCTTTTAATTGTGTAGATTTTGATTTAAACAAATTTAACAACAAGTTATTAATTAAATTTACAGCACATTTATTTTTGCTTTGTTATTATACAAACTACCTAGCTGCTGCCCACGACTTCGTCTGCTTGTATTTAGCGCCTACTAGCTTTTGCCCGCGGCATTGCCGCGTGGACATCGGGAAGTATCCCACGGGAAAGTAGGTACTACCGGGAATTAAAGTAATAAATCCTATGTGTATTAATATTAAATGTTATCCAGGATTTATTACATAAATTAGTACTTTTGACTTAAAGACAAAAAAACGGTTATTGTGACTTAACTTTATTAGACATACTAATAGCAGAGATCGGAATAGGTAGAGTATATTTACCTAAACTTCGAGGAAGGACGTAACATAGAGTGGATAATACCTCCTCTAAAATCTCGGAATAATAATAATGACGTTTTAATCCCGGGATTTTAATGTCACGAATTATTTATTGGACTTTAATTATAGTTACAAATGATTGATTGCAAGAATGATACAACATTTTGTAGGGTTCCGTACTAAAATTGTGTAAAATTCAAGTGTTTTGTTTTATGTAGGAAAAATAAAATTAAGTAAAAACATTGGTTTATTCAAAACCTGTACTTCAAATACGTAGGTACCTACACACATTTTATTGTACAAATATTTGGTTGTTCGTGCCCAGGCCCAGGGTAGCAGTGGTGGCAGTTTCTATTGTTTCACAATATCTTTTGTTACACAACAAAATATGGTATAATTTACTATATCTTCCACATGCTGTATGAGTGGCTATTTGTTATCCCTATCACTCAATGCAAACGCTTTTTAAAAGAGATAGCAACTATCGGTATCTATTGTAAAATGTGCGTATGCGCATTCTTGAATAACATTGTTGAGTGCGAACGTGGGTATATTACCCTTTTTATCGCAATATAATATACACATATATTTCAAGAATTTACTTTATTATACTTAAAAAACAAAGCTCTTCAATAGTTTTAAGACGGAACCCTAAAAAAATGTTATGATTTTCAAATCAATAATTTGTAACTATAAATCAAGTCCAATAAATAATTCGTGATTTTAAAATCCCGGGATCAAAACGTCATTATAATTATTTCGGGATTTTAGAGGAGTTATTAGCCACTCTGTAACTTCCTTTAGAAGTAACATAGTATGAAGTTTAGGTAAATATACTCGACCTATTCCGATCTCTGATTATTATAGCCTCGCGGTTTTTTTTTGTGGGTAATAATGAGAACTACAAACATGTAGTAGGTACATTATTTTATGTATCATCAATAGTTTTCGCAGCGCACGCCAGATATTGATTTACTAGCTTCTGCCCGCGACTTCGCCGGCGTGAAATTTCTTGTTCCCACGACCCACTGCGTCGCATTGCATCGCCCGCCCGCGCTGTTACTTCATTTTCGCTTAGCGTTCTTTCTGATTTTTTTAATGAAAACTTCTTAGTCACGTTGGGCACTTTTAGAACGGGGAAAAAACACTGAACTCGCGTGACCGTTTCGCCCAGATACATATATACCTACAGATGTTTTCAAGTTTGTGAAGCTAAGAAGTTTTCAACTTCTGACGTGTAATCCTACGACTGACATTTTTTTTTTGCTCCGCTCCTAAGGGTCATAGAGTGAGGTTAAATAGCCTATAACCTTCTTCTAGAATTGTGCTATCAAAAGCAAAAATATATTTTCAAATCCCACTGGTAGTTTCAGAGATTATCCCTTAAATAACAAATTTCACCTCTTTCTAATACCTATTAAATTAAATTAAAGCAAATTTTTGGTACCTTGGGATACATTATTGTTATTCTCGTAGGGACCTCTAATTTCATTGAAAAATAAAATACAGCCCATGTTACTCGCTGATAATGTAGCATTCTGTAAAATAATTAAAAAAATCGGTTAAGTATTTTTTTTAGTTTTGGATAAACTCAAAAATACTTAACCGATTTTTTAAATTATTTTTATTTTACAAACATAAATTATTTTACAAACGAACATACAAACAAAATATGAAATGTTTTCTCTTTATAATATTTGTATAGACTTCATTTTAAGTAAGTAGGTACACCAACCTATTCTGAAGAGTTAGCCGGAACAAACAGACAGACAAAAATTAAGTTTTTTGTTATATGTACCATCATATTTTCACATTACAAACAAACACTTCAACTTTATTTATTTGAATAGATAAGTCTGAAACCGCCAACTCGTCTTGAGCAAGCGTGGTGATCAATGATTGGTCGCCTTTTCTGTATGAGAAGACCGTCTTTGCCCAGACAATAATAGGGCTGGTATTGTAGATATAAAAGTAGGTACACATAACATCATGCCTGTAGTACCTAGTACACCTACATTTCGCCAGTCATGTTTGAGGAGTTTCACGCGGGTGAAGCCGCTAGCAAAAGCTAAAAGGTATTTTATATTAAAGTACTTAGTAGTAGATTACATAATTACAATAAGAAAAACATGTTCGACTTTTCTTTTTCTCTAATGTTTATAAGTAGGTACTGTATTGTTCCAGAATAAGCATTTTTATAAATGGCACTTAAAGGCGTAAAAGTCGTAGAAATGATGGGATTAGCTCCAGGCCCATTATGCGGAACCGTATTAGCGGACTTTGGGGCGAGTGTTACTGTCGTTCAGAAGGTTAGTAAGCATAGTCACCATTCACATAAATCACCAAATTAGGTAGTAAGTACCTCCATTCTACAGTAATTTTCATTTGGTACAAATTTGTCCTAGTAACCTGGTTTGATACAATCTTCAGAAACAGGTTTTACCTGTAGGTATCAAAATTGGAAGCCGTTGTAATTAAATTTTATTTTAGACTTGCAAAAATGATCGAGTTTGATTCCTGGTAGGTAGTAAGTGGTATTAAGTTATTTGCCTATATTTTCTTCAAAATCATGGTCGTGCGTTACTCCTTAGATCATTTTACTCTACCTAGGTACTACTTACTCATAGTTTCGGATTTCACCCCAAAGAACCATCTCAAAAAAATCTTGTTTAAAAGGCTCATAACGTCAGGAATTCATATCTTATCATATCGTTGCAACCCTTCTTCAGAAACAGAATTGTATCCTAACTTTACATATTATTATTAAAGTATTTCTTTTACAGATTAATCCAAGTCCATTCGACGTAATGTCTAACGGAAAAAGAATGATATCAGTGAATTTAAAAACCAAGGACGGAGTCAATGTGTTAAAAAAGCTTTGTGCTGATTCGGATGTTCTTTTGGATACTTTTCGACCAGGCGTTATGGAAAAACTGGGTCTAGGACCTGAACATCTGATGATAGGAAACTCTCGCCTCATCTATGCAAGATTAACTGGATACGGCCAAAATGGATTCTACAAAAACAAAGCTGGACATGACATAAACTATGTTGCCATGTCTGGTATACTTTCATTACTTAGCAAAAATCAACAACCACCAACACCACCTCTTAATCTTTTGAGCGATTTTGCTGGAGGTGGAGTACTATGTGCTTTAGGTATATTATTAGCCCTATTTGAAAGAACCAAATCAGGGAAAGGGCAAATTATAGATATGAGTATGACGGAAGGAGCTGCTTACATTGGTAAGTGGTTATTTAAATCAAGGCAATTGCCAATATGGTCAGGTGAGCCTGGAACAAATCCATTAGATGGGGGATTTGCATGTTATCAAACATACAAAACTAAAGATGGCAAGTTTATGGCGGTTGGAGCACTTGAACCACAATTTTATTCTAATTTTTTGAAAGGGTTACAGCTTCCTGAAGATGATTATGTTCAAGTGGGTAATAATGAGCATTGTAAGAAAAAATTTCAAGAAGTTTTTTTGAAGAAAACCCAAGATGAATGGTGTCAGATATTTGAAAACCTTGATGCATGTGTCACTCCCGTATTAAATATCGACACAGTTGATAAACATAAATTTCGCGTATCTGATTCGGCTTTTCATAGAGATATAAATAATATGGTTGTACCTGAACCGGCTCCGAAAATGTCCAGCACTCCAGGAATATCAAGTAGTCATGAGCCTTTACCAGTGCCAGGACAGCACACAAAAGAAATATTATATGAATTGTGTTACAGCAAGATTGAAATTGAAGAACTTATTAAAAATGAGCATGTATATACATTCATAAAGTCCAATTTGTAGCAACTTTTTAATTAAATAAAGGGAAAACAGCCTTTAGTTCCTTTCTTACTTGTATAAATTCATCATGTTTTGAGGACAATATATCTGTATTTAAGAATACTGGATGTACATAGATTGAGTTAAAAACTTTTAATATATTTTTTAGATCAAACTTGATTATACTTATTCCAAGAGAGTATTGGTTACAACATACTTGTTTATTCCCTTGTAATTGTGATAGCCTTTTCTTGGCAATATAACAAAGAAATGTCACAAATGACTCGAAATCCATGCCAAAGTGGGATTTTAGTATTAACTGGCATTCAGCAGGAAATTCAGGTGTCTCTTTGCACTCTTCTATTTGATGTTCTACTATTAACAACGATTTTTCCAATGCCTTCCATACTATCTCTATATTACAAGCATTTATCCAATTATGATTAACCGAAATTGTTTGAGCTTCATTTATTACTTGGTGATGCCAACCAGATGGGACAAATAGAGCATCTCCTGCTTCTTGTGTGATCTCGCAGTACTTGATATTTTGATACTTTTCTGGCTCAAATACTAAAGGGAGATTACCAAATCGATCTTTTAATCTGTCCTCTTCTCCGGGAGGAAACAAAATCCATTTTTTTCTTCCAACAACATTGACTGACCAACTATAAGAACAGTACACATCTTCATGCAAAGGGGTCCTGGAACAATTCATAAATCTTTATAATAATATGTATATATTATCTTTATATATTAATAATAATAAAACACCACATTTGTAAACGCAGGAAAGGTTGAAACTAGTGTGAGACCTAGAAAATCCAGTGATTTCCTAGGTTCCGCAGCCAACTGACATTTAACACTTATAATTTTGTCCTATAAAACTAGCTCGGCAGTCACTCGTATGTAGAATGCTGGCAGTTCAGCTGCCTCTAGTTAGACTGGAAGCTGACCGCAGCATACTTGGAAAAAGTTAGGCAGACAATGTCTACAACTAGCTGTCCATACCTACCGTATGAGACATACGGCACTATTATTATTCATTAAATTTAGCTTAGCACTAATGAGAATTAGCATAGTTTGGTTGTTATGCCAGTACTCGCTGGGGTGTGATACTACAATATTGCGAGTTGACAAGCCAGGCTTGGGGCTCTTTGGAGCACTGTGTTTAATAATGTTGAGCACAACAACAATAATTGTTTGGCTCATTCGTGTAAACTCATGTAAACTAAAGTAATAACAAGTATATTATAATTTCTTACCATGATTCTTTAGGACCAATGTACACAAACATAAAATCGTCTTCTTGATTATCTATTGCAAATTCATTAAGCCAATCCAATATAAAATACTGTGGGACCTCATAAAATTTGTCACCAGGTCTACTTCTTCTTAGGTGCCAGTCTTTTAAATATAATATTCTGCAATCTGTTGTGCTCTGCAAATACTGTATGTATTGTTGTACCTTCATATCAGATTTGGATTGAGAATTAAACTGAATGTTTTTACAATCGGCAACAGGAGCAATTAGATCGCCATATTCTTCAATTAAATTTTCATAATTGATTTGCTCACCCTTTACCCACTGACTAGCACATTTCCAGTTGTCTGTTACATTTTTAATCAGACAAGGTAAATTTTTTAACATATAATTATTAAAAAAGTCTATGAAATCCAAGCTACCCTGCTGGAAGTTCGCACCACCAATACTCCAGTCACTGTAATTGTACTCTGGAATTTCAGCATCTAATGGACACTGAATTTCAATTTTACTCTGCGTCATTATTGTTTAGCTTGAAGTTGTAATGATGTTAATACTACAGCTTTCATTGTTTCTTGTACAACATAGGTAAAACGATGTTCTTTCTGTTTTTTTATTATCTCTACATCTAGCTTCTGATGAAAAAGTTGGTATGTTGGGTGGATGCATTGTTGGGTTTGAGATTTTGATTTCAATAAAAAGTATTCTGCAGCAGTCGACTGTTGTGCAATGGAATTAGTCGGTCAACTCAATTATTGAATAGCATTTATAAAAAATCTGAAATTTGCAATATTTTGGAATTTGGCTGGCTACTTTGGCTATGGAAAGCAATTCTCTCAATTCTCAATTCGGATCTCGGGTGATTAAGCTCCTTGATTCGGACTCGAAACATTTCACTTTCACTCTCGCTGACAATCTGAAATAATGACAGTAGTAGGTAGTGACGGTAGTCACCAGTGTTGCCAGATGCCGAAGGCGTGACCTCGTACAGATAGGTCTGAAATCTCGTATTTTGTCAACACAACCTCGTACATACCATTTATTTAATAAATTGCTTAAAATCTATTGATTTTCTTGTCAACTATCTCATAACCAAGCACTCTACAAAGCAGTTTCGTCAAAAAGTGTCCAGTGGTCGCAGGTGGCAGGTCGTACAACCGGAATTTTTCTTTGGATACTGTATGTAGTATCCGAACTGTACCTACTATAGTGGACGTGGAGTAGAGTGGAATTAACATAGACATATTTTCTAAGTTAACTTAACATCTTAAAAAAAACAATACAAGTAAAATTAATGAAATGAAACCTTTCGTACGTACAAACCATTCATTCATTTCGTATAGTCAGAGGCGCGTTCCAAAATATGACTTGTATCAACGAATCTCGTACAAAGTCGTACGAGGATGGATGTAAGCTCGTATCTCGTACCAGGACCACTAAATCTCGTACATGTACGAGAAATCTCGTATGGATGGCAACACTGGTAGTCACGGTTCTTTGATGTGGCGTAAAAATGCGTTCGAGTCAGTGTTGCCAATAGAGTCAGATAGGAAACGCCGAGCTCATCTAGTTTTTTTTTTCCTAAATATGATTGACGTGTAAAAGTGTTTGTACAAACCTACTTACTTACAGAAATAAAATCAAATCATAAAATCAAAATCGAGTGTGATAATGTGCGGGTATGCGCGATCATAACAGTGAGTAGTAGATCTATAGTGATTTTCAGTATCTATATGCCTTGTGCGCTATTCGCTCAATAATAGAGATAGAAGAGAATAAGGGAGTTGAGGCTTTTTACATCGTAGGAGTAATAGTGTTCTGTGCGTAGGAGACTTAAGCACATCCAAATGAGTTATTCTATAATGAAATTATACATTTTTGCTCAGATCAAAGCTGGTCCTGTGTAGATGTGAATATGTGTGACAGTAATACTTACACTTTTACTAGTGAATCGCATGGCTGTAATAGATGGTTGGACCTCTGCATCGTCACGGATTCGGCGCAGCAATCAATCGTTACCGTGAGAGTACTGTATGACGTATATTAGTCCGACCATTATCCGATTGTAGTAGAATGTGATTTGTACAAAAATAAGCTTAAATTGGTAGATAAGGTACATGATTATAATTTACCTGTAAATCGTGTTATTTGAGGTCGTTAGAGCAAACTAGCAAGTACCACGACCTCTGTCATTCTGGACTCAGACTGATCGATCTCCCTGGAGAGTTGGCTGATTGCTGTGATAGATTCTGTGATCGCAAGGAACATCACGCAGCTCTTGATCTAATGTACTCACATATTGTAAATACGCTGGCAATGGCCGCCATTGAGACGCGACCAAGTGTCGCAGAAGGGGTGGCTATGTCACTGGGTAGAATAAACATGTCGCGGATGCACACCGCGAGGCGCGGCTTAAATTCCAAGTGTGGATAACTGCGGAGCGACCGGCTAGTGGTCGCATATTCAATGATATGCAGTGAACGGAAAGTTCACTGATGATATGTCTCAAGCGAGGAGAATTTTCAATGCCAAAATCAAGTGGTGTCAAAACAGACAGGAACAGGGTCAGTGGGTCGTCTTCTCCTCGCTTCCAACCACGCCACTAAAGACTTTAAGCATTTTTGGAAAAACATAAAGAAAATGAACATGAGGCATGGTCTCATGGTGAATGTCGGTGGTATATCTGACCACAAGCAGATAGCTGAAGCCTTTAGGGGCCATTTTTCCGTACAGCCGCCCCTGGCCCCGATACCTCATCACGTGACCGATGCTGAAGCCATTGCGACAAGGCAAACCGTAAAAATTCGTGCTAAGAGAGTGGCTAGAATAATTTCAAGAATGCAACGTGGAAAGTCACCGGGTCATGATGGCCACAGTATCAAACATTTTAAACACGCTGGGGTCCGTCTGCCTAGAGTGTTGTCACTGTTTTTTACCCTGTGCACGGCCCTCTTATTTACCAGAACCGCTTATGCGGACGATAGTGGTCCCCATAGTTAAAAATAAGATGGGTGACACATCTAATATAAATAATTATAGACCCCTCGCTACCATCACGGCGAAGGTACTGCAGTGCTATTCTGTAACCTTCTCACCGTGAAAACTTAAGTGAAGTGAACGTGGAGTGAACTGTCAGTGTCATCCCACCTGATAATAGGGATGGACCAAGGATTACGTTTACAATCATAATCGAGATTTTAATAATATTTGTATGCTAATTCTATTGATCATAATCAGTTAACTGATTAAATAATCGCAATCCCATGACCCAATCGTGATGTGTTTTGAAGAACCGATAGTGGATTGAGTCGACTAAAGACTGTGCGACGTTATTCAGCGAGTGCTAAAAGTGTGCCTGGCTGACGGACCATAGAATTGATCCCCTCACAAACTATGTGGAAACCTAACTAAACGATGTGTGTCTCTCTGTACATAAGCCATTTGAATAAAAAATGGTTGGATTATTTAAAAGTACCTTTCTAATATTTTATTTTAGGTAGGTAAATTACCGACTTACGCGTTGCCAATAATAAAATATTATCTATAAAATCATCGTCATCAATACTATAACAAAATTCAACAGTTCAATTGACACTCACGCAGCGCGCGCACCGGCCGGCGGGCGGCTAGGCTCACTTCATCCAGCCCAAGTGAAGTGATGTTGCTATGGCAACGAGAATCGAGTGAAGTGATAAGATCACGACACTTGCGCGTCGCGCTTGCCGACTCACTTCACCTAGCCGATTCACTTCGGCGCGGGTGGTTACTATGGTTACGAGACTCGGGTGAAGTGATAAGATCACGCCGCGCTTGCGCGTGAGGCACTGTTGATAACAAGTTGAGATTTTTTTTTTAAATTTGCCGTTTTTTATTTTTAAAGCGCGACAAACAAAAATTTGGTTTTACCACCTTTATATCAAATTCCAAAATGGCGGCTACAAACATTTTTCATCATGGGTGTTTTTTTCATGATTTTCGGAGGTGTTACAGCCGATACTGAGGTCAAATCTAAAAAGCAAGATGGAGGCTGCGGAAATGTTCAGATTTTTCATCATGGGTGTCGTTTTCATGGTTTTCAGGGGTGATAAATCCGATAGTGAGGTCAAAATTAAAAAGCAAGATGGCGGCTACAAATATGTTCAAATGTTTTATCAAGGGTGTCGTTTTCATGGTTTTCGGGGGTGTTAAAGCCGATAGTGAGGTCAAATCTAAAAAGCAAGATGGCGGCTGCGAAAATTACCAAACCTTTTGGAATAAAAAAAACCAAATTGAGTTTCTGACTGAATTTCTGTTTTGCTATTTTATTTTTAAAAAAAACTCTTAATAGTAACGTTTCAACACTTAAATACTAGTTTTGAAATAATATAAAATGATCAATAGAATTAGCATAAAAATATTATTATAATCTCGATTATGATTATAAATGTAAATCACCACTCCCTAGCTTCAGTGGGATGACACTGACAGCTCACTCCACGCGAGTTTTCACGGTGAGATTTTTACAGAATCTACATGCAGGACGGTTTGTTGAATGGTAGCCTTACAGAGCACGTGACGGTGCACGACGCACAGTTCGGTTTTAATTAAGGCGGGAGTGTCCACGGAGAGCGCCATCGTTAGCCTAAAACACACCGTCAAGTACTATACTGCGAGAAAAACGTGTACGCGTGTTTTCTCGACTTGTCGAAAGCGTTTGATCTCGTCGTCTACAATGTGCTATGGGACAAGTTGAGGAAAGCGGGTGTGCCGGCGGGGTATGTAGCCCTTCTCAGATTCTGATATGCTCAGAACCCTCACTATTCGTTTCCACAGACTTCACCGCAACGGATCTTCTCTAATTTAAGGCTTCACAAGTTAAGCGCGCCTTGGGTGATGTCCCAAATTACCGTCATTATGGAACTCACGATATACCAGGTATACCTTACCTGGGTTCCGGATGTTGATGTATTGAAAGTTCGTGAGGATCACCCTGACTAGGATAGATTTATTGGTTGGAATCAAACACGGCAGATGACGGCTACATGGCGGGGCTTTTTATTGTTGACAGATGTCACAGATAGACCACAGATTACACAGTTCATTTTGACACGGAGTACACTTCTGTTATATTTTAATGAATATGCCACAGGCAGATTTATATATACATTAGATGATTACAGAGCAAATATTATGTTCCTTTACATTCGGACTTCGGGGAGGGAAAATATTCCAGTGCGATTTTTTCTGATAATGATTCTATCTCAATACGTCTAGCGCCACACACTTTTCTGTGTCAAAAACAGGGACTAATGAATGTTGCCACTTAATTTTTAACATGATGAAAAAATAATAGGTAAGTTTTATTTGATGTAAAACTCTCTATTATTTGTTTTGTATATCCGAAATTCAGCTTGTGTGATTTGATGTGTTTCTTATCACCTGAAACCCAAAGACGCTATAATGTGCATTAGGATGTAAAAATATTGGGTATGTATAAAATTATCTATATATTTAATTAATACGTGAAGCAAAAACTTTGTACCTAGCCCTTTTTACGAAAATTACGCGGACGGAGGGTTATGAAATTTGGCATAAAGAAAAAACATTTGAAGGAGTGCAGAAAGCTAATGTATTTTTATTTATTATGCATTAGAAATAAATTAAATTAATAAAGACTGTGTACGGTTGTGCACAATTAATGCACAAACGTCTGAGTAGTAACCTACAAAAGTACTAGGCATGCATGAATTCAAGATATTGGTGCCGATTCCCTTGTTCACAAACTAAACTAAATTTAATTTCAGTGCATCTATTTCTTTCTATTTTATTAAGAAGAGGACAGAAGATAAATTTTAGTTTAGTCCTGTCAAATTAAACAGCGCCTGTCACTGCTCTATACAAGTTTAGACGTGATTAAAAACTTGCCTACTAAAATTACGTCAATTTACGTCAAGCGCTGATTAATTTGACAGGACTAAACTAAAATTGATCATCTGTCCTTTTCTTAATGAAATAGAAATAGGATGCACTGAACTTAAATTTAGTTTAGTTTGTGAACAAGGGAATCGGCACCAGTATTTCAATCAAAGTATTATCCCACTAAATAATAGGGTCACAAGAAGTACTCAGTAGGCTTGGATGAATATTTATTTGTATAGATTTAGATAATACGTGGTCTATGGCGGCGCTAGAGTATCTCATACATATTTAATATTTAGTCGGCGACCACTAGTACGTAATGAATAATTATGTAAATGTATTACATTAATTAATCATGTATGACATACTGCTTGCAGCTACACTTTATAACAAATAACTCACGAAAAAACGTTGGTATACTCTCAATGAATAGGATCAAGATACAGAATTATTAGGGATATTTTTATTTTTATAATATAATAATTTTGGTAGATATTAATCAATGGTTAAACATAATTAATGGCTATAATTATGTTTAACCGTTTTTTGTTCCGTCGTTTGTTGTCTAAGCAATATATTATTATTAGCTTAGGAGATTTTTCTCGTGCGACAGAAATAGCTTTATTTATGTTTTATAAAGAAATTTGACGATTAATCAATATTTTTCGAAATAACTGAACCCTAAATCAGCCTTGCCTCCAAGTGTAGGAGAGTTGAGCCCTGTTCTGGTGTCTATCAGATTGCAGGCTAGATCTGGAGATCGCGCTCGCCGCTGTACCTGCCAAAATACCTTGTTCCAGTTCGGGGAAATCAATATGTAGTCTCCGCTGGCTTGGTTCAGGTATCTGAGTACTCTGGGAATCAGATTTGGCGACAGAAACAACCAAGCTAGGTCGTAGTGCCACTGATGACAAAATGCGTTGTGGTGTTGTGCTTCCTGATCACCCACGTCTGATGATGAATGCGTATATGAAATTTTGGGTCTGAGTTGTTGATCATTTAGGAGTTCCCTCATCTGGAGCCATCCCTAGATCTAGGTCATGGTGGACTTTAAAACAGGCTATCATAATTGAATGCGTATATTAAATTTTGTGTCTGTGCTGTTGACCGCTGAGAAGTTTCCTCGTCTGGAGCCATTCCCGGGTGCAGCATCTAGGTCATGGTGGACTTTAGAACGGACTATCACTAGCTGTGGGGATATATGATATGTAGAAGGTTTCATGGTTGTTCAGTTCCCGTGAAACTAACTCTTTTTAAGGCCTACTGCCAAACATTTTACACCAGCGGCCTTTGGGATAACCACACCCTAAAAGCAGACAATGCCCTGTGCGTTCAATACAACAACGGCTTCAGGGCGCTGTTAAGGCTGCCACCTTACTGTAGTTCGTCAGGTACGTTCGCTGATGCGCATACTAACGATTACTTTGCGATAATGCGGAAGAAACTTGCCTCAGTAATACCCCGAGTGAGGGGAAGCAGCAATTGCATTCTGGAGGTGTTTGCAGAGAGGCTGGATGGGCCTACAATGAGGAGGTTTACCAGGCTACATGTTGGCAACAAAGCTTGTTACACCTTCCTTTCATTATAATTGTCTTTTTCCTTTTAGTGTTCCTGCGTGTAGTAAGATGTAATACTAAGACCCTATGGGCCTTGATGCCTGACAGTAAAATATTACTTTATTTTATTATATTATTTGTAATTAAATGCGTATATTCTATTTCATGTCTGTACCGTTCACCGTTGAGGAGTTTCTTCGTCTGGAGCCAATCCTGGTTGTAGAATCAGGTGCATCATAAAAATGCACTGTCTTGGAAACTGAACCAACGTAAAATTTAGGGATGATGACAACTTTTTTTCAGGTACCAAGATTATTAAAAAATATTGGACGTGTTTTTTATTTTTTTACATAATCAAAAGATTACGGCAATACATTAAGTTAAAATGTGAAATGACGTCACGCCTTGCTAGATTTTATACTGAATTATGACGTAGCAGCCCCCACTCCCCAAATTTAATGCGTTTTATCTGTCATTTTTAGGGTTCCGTAGTAAACAAGGAACCCTTATAGTTTCGCCATGCCCGTCTATCTGTCTGTCTGTCCCCGCTGTAGCTCAGAGATGCTTAGTACTAGAAAACTGTAATTTGGCATAGGTATACATATTAATCACGCCGACAAAGTGCTAAAATAAAATATTAAAAAAAAAAATTTTTAGCTTTTCTCCCTTGCGCACAAAACCGGTCGAAGTGGCGGTGCTTGGGGGAGGCCTATGTCCAGCAGTGGACCTCTTTCGGCTGAAATGATGATGATGATGATGAATAGAAAATAAAGATAGTTGATAACATATTCATTGTACGGAACCCTCACCACGCGAGTTCAACTGGCACTTTTTCGGTTTTTTCTTTCAAGAGCGCCGCCGCCGTTGCAGTGCTTGTTTCAAGCACTATAAAGTTCGTTTTTAATCCCAGAGACTAAATTGACTTTCAAATGATTGATTTTCGTTTTTTGTATTTGGAGTTTGACATTTGCATGTGTCAATTTAGTCTCCGAGACTAAAAAACAGACTTTAGTTGTACTAAAAACTACTTACTAATTCCATGCCCGAGAGTCACACGTGCGGAGATTACTATTAGGTTCCTAAGCCGTGCAACACACTACTTGCTGGTGGTCGATATTGAATTCGGCAGTATTAGAAATTATAGCTGACACGGCAGACTCTAAAAAGATTCGGTTTTCATTTGGGTCCTGCCGATCGGCTTCTAACTTTGTTGAACCATCATGCATGTTGCAATTTATTTTTACCGGCCGACTCAGCTCAGCCGCTGTGTACCGCTTTTTTCTCAAACATAGTTTCGATTTTTACGCCGCCGCGCCGCGCCGCCGCCGCCTGTGTCGATTAATGCCAACTCGAACTCTTGTTCGAGTCGGCACACAATACACACTTGTGTAGCCGGCCTAAGATTTCGTGTGAATCAGCATTGCTTTTTATTGCTACAAAATATTGCTTAGCTTTCCCTGATGTTGACATAATATCGATAGTTTGCATCCTCTTCGTAGGTGAAATGAGTACAACTTGCTGAGTGTTATACTGAGTGAGTACAACATACTAATAAGGTACAACCCTAGCGCCAAATTCAGTTCAGTTGTCATTTTGTGATGGCGGCGCTTGGGGAGTTACGCTACGGTTCCTAATCATACGCCGCGGTGTTTTCTTAGTTTTGAGAATGAGATTTTTGTTTATTTTGAATTATTTTGTATAAGCGATTTTTAAATATGTGTTATCATGTGTGCCGTTTGAGTCAACAGCATTTTTCTGTGTTCATTACTTGGTGGTATCAATACTGTGTTTCCAAATAAAAAGTATACTTACTTAGTGGAACCTTATTGGCCTATAATTGGTTTTTACTTCTTAGTTTAATTAATATACTAAGAAGAGAAATAATATAATATACAATTGAGTTGAAGACAGTACATAGTTGTACAAATAAACAGCCAACATGAATGATGTTCGTGACAAAGTAGTCGCTGGAACCTCGACGTGGGAGAGTAATGCAACTCAGAGTGACTCCTCACCAGAACTCCAGTCGTCGCCGAGTGGCAGTGGTGAGACGCCCCATACACCAGGAGCACCAGTGCCATTGGCCCCTCACCTAGCTGCTGACTTGCATCCAGATCTATTACAACAAGGCTGGCGAAAGTACTGGTCCAAAAGAGAGAACAGACCATATTTTTGGAACAAGCTGTCAGGTGAATCAATGTGGGAATTACCAGCAGTTAAGAGAGATTTTGATCCTATAACTGACCCATTAGGTATTTGTCACACTGGGCCATCAAATGCGGGTAATATGACTCCTGGAGCAAATAAACGTCGTCCATCTGAGGATAATGGACCTCCACCAAAGAAATTTGTTCTGGCTGGACCATGGGACATAGAAGTGCCAACTAATGTTGTAATATATGAGAGGCCTCCTACTATTTGTCCACATCCTCATCCGGAAATAGAGGGATTTAGATTTACTTTGGCTAATAAATTAAGACAGTGCTACCAAGAGCTTTGCCACACAAGAGAAGGTATTGATGCTCCTAAAGACTCTTTTAATAGATGGTTGATGGAGAGAAAAGTAAATGATCAGGGTGGTTCAGACCCGCTGCTTCCTAGTCATTGTTTTCCAGAAATATCACATTCAATGTATGAGGAAATTATGAATGACATTCCAATTAAGCTGACTCATCCAAAGTTCACGGGCGATGCAAGAAAACAGTTATCAAGATATGCAGAAGCAGCAAAGAAAATGATTGAATCAAGAAATGCATCACCAGAAAGTCGCAAGGTAGTAAAATGGAATGCTGAAGACACATTTCAATGGTTGAGGCGAACTGTAGGAGCCACATACGATGATTTCCAAGATAGACTGGCACACTTAAGAGTAAGTAATTATCCTAGTTTTATTCATTGTATATTATTACTAAGGTTTTTCACTGTACATAGGGTTTTTTTGGTATGCATCAAGACGAAATAACTACATAATCCTACCATTTTTTCCTTCCTACCATTTTTAACCAACTTCAAAAAAGGAGGAAGTTATATGTTCGTCTGTATGTTAGATTCCATACCTTATAACGAAAAACGGAACCCATATAGGAGCACTTTGTTGTCTGTCTGTCTGTCAAGACCCTTTTTCTCAGGAACGAGTAGAGGTATCATGTTGAAATTTATATCAAATACCTACGTCTAAGGTCTACGTCTACGGTCCCTAAGTGCTCAAAAAAAAACAAACTTCTAAGTCAACGCAATAAAAAAATACGCAATATATATTTATGCAACATATTTTGATACTCGCGAATAAATCAAAACCTATAGGGTACTTCCTGTTGACCTAGAATCATGAAATTTGGTAAGGAGCAAGGTCTCATAGCACAAGTAAAGGAAGAAGTCCGAAAATGCTTGTGCAGTCCTTAATTTTCCCTATTATCGATTATGGTGATGTGTGCTACTACGACCTGAATGCGGATCTCCTCGACAAACTTGACCGTCTTCTCAATAACTGCATTTGATTCATTTTCAATCTGCGTAAATATGATCATGTCCGACGATGCGCAGAGGCATCGGTCGCTTCTAAAGTGGTTGCCCATACGTCAGCGCAGAGAGCAAAGGGCGCTGACCACATTGTTTTCATTTTTTGACTCGCCCTCTTCCCCTATTTATCTGGCCCCCCACTTTCAGTACATTTGCGCGAACCACAGTAGAAACCTACGTTCATCACACAATTGTCTTCTTCAATGTCCCACTCACCGCACTGACTTCATTCACTCTTCCTTCTTCGTTCAGTCTATCTCTCTGTGGAATGCGCTCCCCCAGGAAATCAGGATGGCAACCAACCGATTATCCTTTAAAGTCAAAGTTCGCGAGCATATTCGTAAGAAGCTGGCAGTATCATCACAATGGTAATGTTTTCACATTGTTTGTCTCATCTGTTTTAGTATATTCGTGTATTTATGTGTATTTATTAGGTCTTATATTTATGTATAATTAGGTATATATTTAAAGTTTTTAATAGGTATATGTATGTATATCCTTATATTTAAATAAATATTTATTCCATAGTTTTCGCTATTGCACCTACCACTGTTTGTCTCTGCATCACCCAAAGGTTGACTGGTACAAAATGCCTACGGCATTAAGTCCGCCTCTGTACATTTGTGTGCTTAAAGTATTAAATAAAATAAATAAATCGTTAATAGTTAAATTAAATCATTGTCTTATCACACTTATCACATAAAAATAAATTGCAATTACAAACATACATTTGTAGTTGGAGAATTGAGCATGGCATATTTCAAACTATGGGAGAAAATGTTTTTCAACTATAATGTTGAGTTTGTTATTGGGATAAATTCATCGCAACTATGGAACCCGTCACTGCGTGGTCCGACATGCACTTGGCAATTTTTTTTATACATGTTCTAAATATTTAAAACTATTTAAAATGTTTTTGGTTTTATTTTGTAATCATTGTGTTCATTGTTATGTTCTTGCACTGATAAAAATAGGGGTTTTGGTGTGTTATAGAAGTTTTTGATTATTTTGTTAATTAATTACAGAGACAATGTCAACCTCACCTTGCCGAGACTGTGAAGGCATCTGTTGAAGGAATCTGCCTCAAAATCTACCATCTGTCGGCTGAATATGCTCGGAAAATAAGGGAAAAACATAGTGGTTTACTCAAAGAAAACGGAATACAGGTTTAAATATTATATCTTTTAAATACCAATTTAAAATATTTTGAACTGTCAAAATGATGGCTTAAAATCACTATTTACCCAGTTAATATAGCATTGCATCATTAAAATGATTGTTTTGAACTAAACAATTTTTTACTGTGTTTTGTGAGTAAGGTACAAAAAATAAATGATTCAGATTAAATTTAAACAAAAATATATTTCTTCCGTTATATTATTTGAAAATTATAACGCAAAAAAAAACATCCTTTTAACTAAACTTGCTCATCCTTTTAACTAAACTTGCTGTAAGATTTGGTATATTTTCGTGAGACGAAGATGCTATTTCCTCAACTATTCGGCATACTGTCCGTGTGGTGCCGGACGTTAAGAATAGTACCATCCCATTTCTTCCCGTGGGTGTCGTAAAAGGAGACTAAGGGACTTGCTAGAGAATGGGCAGCAGCTTTCTCTATGCATATTAACACCATACTGCGATTGCCAACCCGCCTGCCAAGCGTGGCGATTATGGCAACCCCCCCCCACCCCCAAATGACAAGCACTAAAAAAATACGGCCCCGGCCGCCTGGTGCCACCCGGCGGCCCGCCTAACCTTGGCTACGGTAGCGGTCAAGGCTACGGTGAGGCAAGGGGTGCTAAGAATCCCCGGAAGAGCTCCAGCTACCAAAACCACCGAAAACTAGATCTGGCAACATATAACACGCGTACACTCCGGACCGACGAGAAGATCATCGAACTCGAGGAAGAATTGAGCAGGTTACGATGGGGTATAGTAGGGTTATCTTTAGTCTGAAGAGAGGGGGTGGACTCGATAATCCTCAAATCCGGGAACTTGCTCTATTTCCGGGAGGGCGACCAACAGTCCCAAGGTGGTGTCGGGTTTATCGTCCACAAGTCCCTTGTGAGCAACGTGGTGAAGATCGAGAGTGTGTCGACAAGGGCGGCGTACCTTATACTCAGAATATCCAAAAGATATTCGCTGAAGGTCGTACAGGTTTACGCCCCGACCTCGTCACACCCCGACGATGAAGTGGAGACCATGTATGAGGATATTTCCAGTGCCATGCATGCCTCTAAAACTCACTTCACCGTTGTCATGGGGGACTTAACGCAAAACTGGGCAAACGAAACGGTGATGAGCAATTTGGAGTTGGACGTCGGAACCACCGAGGCCACCTACTAGCCAGTTTTATGGAGAAGGAAGGCCTCTTTATGATGAACTCCTTCTTCAGAAAACGTGAGCACAGAAAGTGGACCTGGCAGAGCCCTGATGGTGCAACAAAAAATGAGATTGACTTCATTATGTCGACGAAGAAGCAAGTATTCAATGATGTCTCTGTGATCAACGCGGTGAAAACCGGAAGTGATCACCGAATGGTAAGAGGCACATTGAATTTAAATATCAAGCTGGAAAGATCTCGACTGATGAAGTCTACGCTCCGCCCAGCACCGATCCAAGTCCAAAATCCCGAGAGCTTTCAGCTCGAACTTTAGAATCGTTTCGAGTGCCTAGGGAGCTCCGTGGACGATTATAACGATGGGTTCGTGGAAACTGTCCATACGGTCGGGTCTAAGATCTTCAAGACCCGTCGTACAAATAGAAACAAGAAACTCTGATCCTACTATACGGCTCATGGAGAAGAGGCGCGAGATGATCCTGCTGTCTTCAGTTGATGCGCTCAAGTACCGCCAGCTCAATAGACGGATCTCTAAGTCCTTAAAAAGCGACCTTCGCCGCTTTAATACAGAGCGCATTAAGGACGCGATAGAGCGGAATAAAGGCTCCAAGGTCTTTACAAGAGATCTGTCTATTGGGCAGAGCCAGCTTGTGAAACTGAAGACCAATGATGGCAGGATCGTATCCGCCAAACATGAGCTGTTGAGAGAGATCGAGATTTTCTATGGACAGTTATACACGTCAACAGGCAACCCTGGTATGAATCTGGCAAACGACCCAAGAGCTAGATTGACCCGACACTACACCGAAGACATCCCGGACGTCAGCTTGTACGAGATTAGGATGGCTCTGAAGCAGCTCAAAAACCACAAGGCGCCGGGTGATGACGGAATTACGGCTGAACTTTTGAGGGCCGGTGAAAACCCGTTCTCAAGGCCCTCCAGAAGCTGTTGGGTTCCGTCATACTCGAGGGCAAAACGCCACGGGCATGGAACAGAGGTGCGGTGATACTGTTCTTTAAGAAGGGCGACAATACCCTCCTTAAGAATTATAGGCCCATCTCACTTCTGAGCCATGGCTACAAGCTGTTTACAAGAGTCATCACGAACCGTCTCGCGCGCAGGTTTGACGACTTCCAGCCTCCCGAACAAGCCGGATTCCGTAAAAGCTTTAGCACTGTAGACCACATACATACGCTGCGGCAGGTTATACAGAAGACCGAGGAGTATAACCTGCCTCTCTGCTTAGCGTTTGTGGACTACGAAAAACCCTTCGATTCGATCGAGACATGGGCTGTACTGCAGTCTCTTCAACGGTGCCAGATCGACTATCGGTACATCGAGGTGCTTAAGTGTCTGTACGAAAACGCCACTATGTCAGTCCGACTCCAGGACCAGACCTCAAAACCTATCCTTCTGCAGCGAGGTGTGAGACAGGGAGACGTTATCTCTCCGAAACTGTTCACCGCTGCACTGGAAGATGTCTTCAAGGTTTTGGACTGGAAAGGGCCAGGCATCAACATCAATGGCGAGTACATCAATCAGAGCTGGCTGAGACTATGGAGGACCTCAGTACAATGCTCGATGACCTCAGTAGAGCTTCCGAAAGAGTGGGTCTTAAAATGAACATGGACAAGACAAAGATCATGTCAAATGCCCATGTTACACCCACTCTCATGAAAATCGGAGACGCTACGCTCGAAGTTGTGGACGAGTATGTTTATCTAGGACAGTTAGGTAGGTCCAACTTCGAGATCTTTCTCGAAGTTGGACCTACCTAACTGGACAGGTTACCAGTTTTTCAGTTTATTTTTCGACGATTGACCTCTTGGTCAATCGTCGAATCCGACTCGGCTGGGCAGCGTTCGGGAAGCTACACAATATCTTCTCGTCCCACATACCACAGTGTCTCAAGACGAAAGTCTTTGACCAGTGCGTGTTGCCAGTGATGACCTATGGCACTGAAACGTGGTCGCTTACAATGGGCCTTATCAAAAAGCTAAAAGTCACTCAAAGGGCAATGGAGAGGGCTATGCTTGGAGTTTCCCTACGTGATCGAATCAGAAATGAAGAGATCCGTAGGCGAACCAAGGTCACCGACATAGCCCGAAGAATTGCCAAACTGAAGTGGCAGTGGGCAGGGCACATTGCTCGCAGAACAGATGGCCGATGGGGCCGAAAGGTTCTGGAATGGCGACCGCGTACCGGAAGACGTAGCGTTGGAAGGCCTCCTACAAGGTGGGCCGATGACCTTGTGAAGGCCGCAGGAATCCGCTGGATGCGGGAAGCACAAAACCGGTCGAAGTGGCGGTGCTTGGGGGAGGCCTATGTCCAGCAGTGGACGTCTTTCGGCTGAAATGATGATGATGATGATGAAAATGATTTGGCATACTTAGCCCGGTCTTTTATAAATGTAAGTACTAGCGACCTGCTCCTGGTTGGCACGGTATAAACGACTTCACAAAATATAGAGATTTCCTTTGTTATATGTTAAATGTATCTCCCAGAATAAATTCTCTAAATGTCAGTGAAAACCGCATCAAAATTCGTTGCGTAGTTTGGAAGAACAACGCGGTGACAGACACGCGAAAAGCGACTTTAATTTATAATATGTATAGCATATAATTACTGTAGGAACTTCAAGCACCGTTGCAGCAAGCAGCCCTTCGCAAGGTGTGGTGTTACCCAGTGCAGTTCGCGGTTCCGGCGCCTCGGCCTCCGCTCGTGGAGCACTTTCTCGACCGCGATCAGACGCTGTTGCGCTATCTTGGCGAAACACAGGTTCTCAATGCCGTGTATTTACAGAAGCTGGTAAGCCTTTAAATCATTTTATTTGATATTATGTTTACATAGCATTTTTTTTTTGTGTGGGGAAATCATCAAATAACTTCTCCCGCTCTGGTCGGAGCGGGAGGGTGTGTCAGACTCTTACTAACTAAAACCCACCCGTATTCCTTCCGTTGCCTGTGTTGCCAGGGGCCTCTGTAACCCTTTAGTACCTTCCCGTGACCCCGGCATGTCGAACGGCATGTGGCATAGCTGACTCGACTGATGTCCTGTCCAAATTTTTAATTTAAAAAAATCCATAGAACCAAAGGACGTTCAGGTTTTCCCTAATTTGAAAATATTCTGGGAAACCTTTCCTATCTTTCTTTCCCTAAAAACCTAATTCGGTATTTTACGAACATTTAAAAACAAAAAATAGCCAAATCGGTTCAGCCATTCTCAAGAGATGCGCTTACTAACGAACAGCATTTCATTTTTATTTATATACAACATGTCCCGGACCCGGAACGGTACACATCGTGGCTGTATGTACCATTTTTCTAAAATTTGGGAATGCAGTTAGCATAACTCAAACACTTAGGACAGCTAACAATGGTTAAGGTACCTTGCTTTAGTCCGTCTACCGTCTCAACATCCTTCCCAACCTTGTATACAGATGTTATGAGCATTGCGCACTTACTCAAGGCGTATCATTGGCAATTTCTGGAAAATATATTTTTATTGTGAGTCCAGGCACAGAACACTAAGCAGTATTGCGTCTTCATAAAAAAAGCCGAAACGACGCGTTTCGATATCTCGGTAAACTTCGGTACTCGCTAGTGCGCTGCAATAAGGCCGCGGACGGTGCGAGACGCACCCGCACATTTATTTACGTAAAATATGACATGAAGTTACCGACTGTATTGTTCAATGTTTGAATTCATCTATATCGAAACAAGAAATAACATTCATAATTATGGTTATATTTCATAAATTATTATTTTTTGACCCTGACGTTCAGTAACTAAGCTTTTCGTTCATTCCAAACGAGGCGCAAATATTTCTCTATAGCAAATTTACAACTAACGAAAAATTTGATTACTTCCTAGAATTTAAAAATAATTTTGATTGATTAAAATAAGCAAACAACATAAGAATTCATAAAAAAGAAACTATAAAAAAAAACGGCTTCGGTTGATTTTGTATTTTCGTTTTTGCCACTTGTTGTGGTACTTACCCCATGCAAATTCCACTACTTGCTTTGTAAACAACAGCGAAAGGAACTTATATCAACATCATCAACATACACAAAATAGATTAGATAAGTATACCTAGGGCATGCAATTATTCGCTCATTTTAATATTCTGATAATTCGGATACTTGGATAACGTTATCCGGATAAATTGGATAGGAGTTATAAAAATACAATTTAATCACAATATGATCAATCATTTATATTCAGTAATCAGTCTAACAAAAAAATAAAATAATCAAACCTAAGTGTGCAACAAAAAAAGTCATAAAATTGCACACATAAGTAATATCTTGTATCAACAATTTTTATAAATTTTAAGTACTTACTATGAAATAATAATTGACTGTCGTCATAATGAGATCAAATCTATAATTCTCTGTAAAATCTGTAATCTCTACCTAAGTGTCTAAAAGTAATATTTTAAGGTAACCAAATAAAGTAACCTTATTTTTTGACAAGTGGCTGGCCTATCTTAAACTTACTTCTTAAATGAAAATAAAATACGGATGGCAAAAAATAAAATAAAGTTATACCTATAACTAATAACAAATTGAAACAATTAAATATTACTTTTTCAGTCTTTGATAATACGATCTAAGGAAACTCAAGCCATCTAATGTCGAGTCGTTTAGAGATGTCCTCAATTTATTGCACAAGTAGCCCGTTGACGAAAACGCCCTTTCAGATTCCACGCTTGTTGGAGGATGTGTGTTTTTTTATAACCATTGTCATAAAAAAGTCATATGTTTGACTAAGATTATGGCTTCTGGACCTCCTGTATCGAAGAGTGCCATTTGTACTCGGCATAGAGTTTCTTAGTCGTGCTTTGGGATTGCAGTGGATGTTGATGGTGTGTTTGATGAGGATTTTTCGATCTCTTTGCTTAATTGTTCTTTAATTGACAAAGATTCCTCAGATGTTCTTTGCTGTTGTAAATTAATAAGTGCGACGTCATCATCATCGTCATCATTATCCGTCGTAGTTTCCGTAGTAATAGGTACTAGGTAGTAGTAGGTAGTACTAGGTACTCGTAGGTATTTTTTTTAATAGTTTAACAACAAATCCTGGCAATAGTGCCATGTCATGTGACGTATTCAGAATTACTTATAATATAGATTATAAGAAATTCTGAATACGTCACATGACTTTTCTTCATAAAATTTCGTAGAGTTTATGGAATGTACTAATTTAAGATGATTATGAAGCGGAGTGGATGTAGAACCACAGTGTTTAAGAATTTTATTGCATTTTTGGCATTGAGCATACAATCCGTCAGTGGAACGATGAAAATAATGCCATACAGATGCCGTGTCACCACAGCTGCGATTGTTTTTTTCGAAAACCAAATTATTTCGAGTGGCCTTTGCCATTTTAACAATTGGCAAGGCCTTTGTTTGCTATGCAATGTTGTAGGACTACCTGCAAAAAACCTCTTAGTTAGTATTTTTTTTAAGGATCATTATTTAAATTGAAATGAATGAATGAAGCAGCCTAATAATATACCTAAACTAACTTTATGGTTGACCGTATACAGAAGTAGTTAAAAGTAACATAAACTTAAATATACACTGAGATTTTTTATAATATTCTCCTGCATACAGAGAACTATGTATAAATCGGTCAGACATGCCGTATATAAGTAACACAGCACATATAACCTAACCCAGTATGCCTTATTATATAATATTTAACTAGAAAAGGTAATTTAAATATTTTATTTTCAGTCCTCAGTATTATTAGCAAATAATAAATTATTATTTTTAAAAGTAATAACTTCTGAACTTTACACACTAGTTATTAATACAAAAAGTGTTAAAGTAGATACTTACCGAGTCTCTTTCAAAATCCAGCACATACACCAGACCACAACACTACACAATGGAACACGTCCGTGCAAATGTCACTCAGAGCCGCAACTAATGGCGGACGAAGCGTACACAACATGGCGGCAGGGTTCAGTTCAATGTTGCCATTTGCGAAAAATACCCGAATTGTGCAAAATATTTTCTATTCAAATACGTACAAAATAATAAACCAGAAATTATCCGTTTTATTCGTATTACCCGAATAGTAATGCAATTGATATCCTATTAATTTACATAGCGGATATCCGGATTGTTCGGATCACCGATATCAGGATTGTTCGGATCACCGATATCCGGATAGTATGCCCTTTCAAACAAAAAATAATTTTCAAAATCGGTTCACAATTGACAAAAATATCGATGAAGATACATTAAAAAAATACATACATACTAACATATAATCTATTTTGAAGTTGGTTAAAATAAATATAGTCCACGCCCTTCATACTAACTTACAATCACTTTTAAACTAGAATTTAAACCCAAGTAAAAATAATTAAAATTTAAACTTACTTTGCATTAATAATTATATATGAATGAAAATAAAATAGGACAAT
Source organism: Atethmia centrago (assembly GCA_905333075.3). Taxonomy (NCBI): domain Eukaryota; kingdom Metazoa; phylum Arthropoda; class Insecta; order Lepidoptera; family Noctuidae; genus Atethmia; species Atethmia centrago. The sequence continues at coordinate 10,473,590 of HG995375.1, forward strand.
TTGTTAGAGCATTATCAGATAAGTAACCCAAGAAACACAGTCAGTGGGTAGCCCTAGTGCGTGCCTGCCGGGGTCGCGGGAAGGTACTTATGGGTCACCGAGGCCCCCGCAACACAGGCAACGGAAGGGATACGGGTGGGTTTTAGTCAGTAAGAGTGACACACCCTCCCGCTCCGCCCAGAGCGGGAGAAGTTATTTGATGATTTCCCACCCAAAAAAAAAAAAAGCCCTAGTGCGTGTTAATCTACCGAGCGGCCGCGGCCGTAGGTACTGCTTACTTTAGTGTACTGTGGTACGAGTTTCCTCACCATGTTTTCCTTCACCGATATCAGTGATATCCAAGACAAACTTTGAAAATACATAATATGTATAACATTTGGATCATTTGAAAACGCATTGGTAATAGCCCGGTTTCGAAACAAGGGTTCGAAAACCGGTTAAAGCCTCTCATGCACGAAGTTGTCTTCGTGCATGAGAGGCTTTAACCATTGGGCCATCACGACTTCGAATCACGAATCTGTTGTCAATGCATGAAATAAATTATTTTTATTTTATTAAATGCTCTAAGAGACGTTAAATTTTCGTTTATATTTTATTCACTTAAAAGTCTAAAACTTTCTGTACTTTTCATTTCCGTCATCATTGCAGCCTTGTTCACCCACTGCTGAGTATAAGCCTCCTCCCTTTTTTCCCCTTTCTTTGTGAAATAAGATGAACAACAAACAATAATCAATACTTTTTCCTCAAGTACAAAATAATATCGACACTGCAGTATCAGCGCTTTCATTACGTGAGTGCACAGTGTGTTTGGATTACCATGTAAAATCCACTCAAAATTATTTAATGGCTAGAACATGCTTCTTTAATAATAAAGCATGCTAATATGATTTAATATAATTTTTAATTATAATTAAAAGTACTTTCATCGCAAAAAAACACGTTTTTTTAACTTAAGTTCTAAAAAATATCTCAATTATCCTCTTCCTCTTCATCGTCTTCATCTATATTTCTGCAGCTGATGTTGTCTTCAGTTGACGCTGATGGTAAAGATGGCGGCGCAATTGCGACCATCAGGTCAAAGACCTCTTTCGTAAAAGTTTTTCTCTTCAATTGCGGTTTTGGCCGAATTGAGCTTAAATAAGGATCGGAACTTAATAATAATCTGTTAATAATGTCCCTGTTGTAGTCTTCTCTAGAAAAGTCAAGCCTGTACTGTCAAAAGTTTTTATTTCGTGCCTCAGCCGCCTGCTCCGACAATTGACCAATAGGAACAATACCTGCCGCTATTTCTTTTAGAATTACTGAGGCATCAGTGTTTCCAATAATGCGTTGACTGAATCCAGCTGCAAATATTAGTTCTTCAGCAGGTACTTGCTCCCGTATCTCACTAGGTTTTCGTCGCAGACTACGCTCACTTAAGTTCTCAAACGATTTTGGCCGGCCCGGTTTATATATATGTAAGCTTTGCACTAAATGTCTACAACAGTATAGACAATTTGAGTCATTTGTCATTATTTTCTCTAACTGAACAGACAGCTGTGCTGCTGGGGAGTTTGTTGGCCACTTCTTCTTCCCAGCTAAAGCACTAGGAAGTGGCGAAGGTTGGGCGTTTTGGGGGACTGTCTTATGTAATTTTGACGTTCGAAAAGTGCTGATCCTCAGCCTATTTTGAATAAATGAATTTTGATTTTGATTTTGTCGTTATTGCGCAAGAAGAGATCTTCTTTGCGACTTGCTGCTGCCCATTTTTTATTGATTTCAGTCTTAAAAAATCTCAGAGTACGATCCAAAAAAGTTTTTTTATCATCAGATCATTGGGTTATTTCAACTAATTTTGTTCCCAAAAATTCTAGCTTTTCTTCAATTTTATTTCCTTTACAGTCACGCATGATGTCGCACAAAGCTCTTCTGGTAAAACTAACAGTTGATTCTACATTATCTGAAAATATAAATAATACAACATAAAGCCAAATATATATATACCTATATTTTACACTATCATCTATAAATACTTGAAAATAAAAATGGCGCCCGTAGGCGCGGCATATTTTTATTGTATTTATTTAAATACATTCTAGACAACGTATTAATCAAAATAAAGGCTTGACAAGCCTTGACAAATAAACAAAAACACGATTAAATAAAATATCTTATAAAAAATATTGCAAACTTTCGGTTGCATCTTTCTGATATTTTTTTAAACACATAAATGAAACATAAATTATTTAATTGTTATGTTAAAATAATCTACGTACCTTGTACTTTCATATTCACCATTTCTTCCACCATTCATTTCAACAAACGTACAGCTCAAACTCTAATGCAGTGAAAAAAACAAACTCCGAGAACAAAGACATGCGGCTTAGACAACGACTGGGTTCAGACTGCTTGTGCGGGAAGGGTCGACTGCCTGAGTTAAAATTGTGTTCCTTTTCCGATGGACCGGTTAATAGGCTGCAATAATCTGTGGCTTTAATAGTTTTTTTATTTCAGTTCGTAAATTCGACTTCTGACCGGATTTTACATGGAAATACTCCTTTGTGCGGTGTCTCGGTGAACTTTCCAGCGCGGACTTATTGTACGTCTCGAAGACTTGTTGTGCGCCGCTTGCCGCGCTCCAATAATATCAGCTAATCAAACCATAAAATAAACAGTAATCACGATAATTGCTCGTGTCGCAGGAGTGTCTGTACCGCTACAGCTGCTTCGACGACAAGAAGTTTGAGCAGTTCCTGTCGCGCGTGTGGTGCCTGCTGCGGCGCTACGCGGCGTGGGTGAGCGCGGGCGGCGAGGCGCAGCTCACGCAGATGTCGCTGCCCGTGCCGGTGCTCGAGTGCCTGCACCGCTGCTTTGGCGTCACCTTCGAGTGCTTCGCCAGTCCGCTCGACTGCTACTTCAGACAGTATTGTTCAGCTTTCGCTGATACTGACTCCTACTTTGGATCTCGAGGGTATGTATTTATTTCATAATCTATTCCTTGGCTTGGTGATTTGGAGCAATTAATCCTCCAAGTATTTAATCGAATATTAATGGATACTCTAATGGATATAGTTCACGGGCCGCTGCCGCGGTACCCCTTGCTTCGCTCTCTCGGCTCGCGCGCGGTTTTTCATAGTTCTAATCTTACCTAACCCATTTCGCCGGGATCCCCATGCCCTAGTTTAGTTACTGCGCCCAATTTTGAGAAATGGCCAGAAAGTAAAAACAAGGCTCATTAAAAAAAAACGTACTTCATTAGAAGACCAATGAGTTTTTAGAGGTACATATTTAGGGTTCCGTAGTAAACAAGGAACCCTTATAGTTTCGCCATATCTGTCTGTCTACACGTAATGTGGGGATGATATTGTTTTTTCTCGTCTCTCCCATGATGTGGGGGTATCGTTGGAAAGGCCATTCAAATATTGCGGGTCTGTGAACACCATTTTCGATTCAAGGATCCGTTTGGGTAATATTAAGCTTTAAAGTGCTAATTTTTGTTAGAGTCAAATGTATGTCCCCCGCCTCCTTGACAGCTAAATGGTTGTTTATGGAGATGTGAAAAAAATCATGGCAGTAGTACATATAATGAAATTAAAAGGAAAACTATGACAGATAAGTAGGCTTTACAAGTTATCGAGTGATAGTCGACCAACTTAAATTTTCAGTTGGAGAAGTGACCGTGACGTAGATCGATGTCTGGGAGAATACGTTTTTCAACTACAATGTTAAGTTTGTTCTTGGGATAAATTCATCCCAACTTCCCAACTACAGAACCCTTCATTGTGCGTGGTCCGACACGCACTTTGCCGGTTTTTTTTTTTAATTTTTATGTGTGGCATCTTGTATTTAACCTTGAGAGGTCGTGACTACTCAACCGGACTATCCTGTGGCTGCCTTAAGCGAACTCAAAGCTTCCAGCCAGGGGCGAATTACTAATACTAAGCGACTGCACGCTAGGGGCACCCCCTATGGGCAGGGACGTGCCGTCCATAGAGGCAATTAGGCCTAGCCTACCCTACCAACAAGGCCAAATGCATTTTTTTTACTATGTAAATACAATAATACAAAATATTAAAAAAGAAGTAACACCCCTGTTATAACACTTATAGCAACTTGTCGCAACCGCCGTGTGACGTGACTCACAGTTCGACGAAGAACACACTATTTATTAGGAATATTAGGCAGGCACTCGGCTGGCCTAAATCCCATTCATAAATTTACGCACACTGATGTATATTTTCGTATGTATGAACGGCACGCAATAGTAAGATGGTTTAAATTATGGGCTTAACTACTGCGGCTGGAGCTCGCCACGGCGTGCACCCATTGGCTGTGTGTAAAGTCAAGATTTAATTAATGAAAAGTATTGAAGACCAGGGTTCCCAATTTTTGGATAATTCCCCGAATTGCGGGGAAGTTTCCTTCATGACTACTAGAGACAATTAAAAAAACAGGGTGGTATTGTCGAATTTATACCTTCCAAAAAAATATACATTGTAAGGAATAGCAAAAGTCCTATAAAAATAATTGAAAACATCATAATTTTTTATTTTTCTACTCATATTTGGGAAATTTCGCTTGGTTTTTGGGGAGTTAGGAAAATAAGTTTCGGCAACCCTGGACTGTATAATCCGGCAAAATATGGTCCCTTTTGTGGAAGAACACGGTACGAGGGCGGCACTGAAAATTTCGGGAATCAAGAAAGTGACACAACATTACTATTTAAAAATGTATCATACGATGGAACCAATCATTGAAGCAACCATTCCATTCGGAAGTTGGGGTCTCCAAAATGGCCGTTTTGTAGGCGTCCACAGCTTCTTCAGGTGATGAAAATCTGTCCACGCAATTTAATCTTTCTTTTAGGGAAAGTATAGAAATCATTAGGGCTTAGGTCCCGACCTAAGCCCTAATGATTTCTATACTTTGATTTCTTACGATACCTTGATTGCTGTACGGCGGATGGTCTAATAATTCTATGTTTTCTTGCTCTAAAAACTCTTTTGTTCTGTGCGCGTTGTGAGATCTCGCATTGTCGTGATGGAGGATGATGCGGCGGTTGCAGTTCTCTTTACGGAGTTCAGAAACGACCTGTGGCAAACAAATGCTAGCATACCATTCTGCATTAACCGTTCTTTGTCCCTCAAGAGGAATAGTCGTAACATGGCCGGTTTTGGAGACAAACGTGGCCACCATTTGTTTTGCAACACTCCGTGAACGAACAATTTTTGTTGGCTTTAACTCATTTTCGAACACCCAAACTCGTGACTGGTTTTTTGTTTCGGGTTCGTACGCGTATATCCAGGATTCGTCACCTGATACGATGTTGTATACAGCATTTGAGGATCCTGCATGGAATCTTTCGAGAGTTCTGACGCACCAAGTAATGCGAGCCGCTTTTTGCTCTTCACAGAGCGAATGCGGTATCCATCGGGAAAACAAGTTTTTTACACCTAATTGTTCATGCAAGATTATTTGTATTTGACTCATGCCAATGTCTAAAGTTGCCTGAATTTCGCGGTATGTCACATGTCGATCTTCCTCAATCAGCTTACGCACAGCATCAACGTTTTCTTGGGTGACTGCAGTTTTTGGACGACCTTGACGGGGATCATCACTGAGCTTGACACGTCCACGTCGAATTTCAGCAAACCAGCGATAAATTGTGGTTTTGGATGGGGCTTCATCACCAAATGCAGAAATCATCCGGTCAACACACTGTTTTTGTGTTAAACTACTTCGAAAGTCATAATAAATCATCGCTCTTGAATTTTCTCGAGTCAATTCCATTTTCTCAACGACTAAACAAGTTTGACAAAATCTTGTGACAAGACCGAGAATCTTTTTTTAAATAAATAAATGGTATTCGATTTTTAAAACCAAGGAGTTTTCAATTAAAAAGATTTTAATATGACAGGAACAGTGGAAATATTCCATTCCCGATACTTTTAGTGCAGCCCTCGTATGACAGTGATACAATTTTAATTGGTAGTGTTTTTTTTATCGACAAGCCATCTTGTTTCATGTGACACGCAATTTATATCCGATCTTGAATGTTTTGCATTTTTATATCTTATTAAGTTATAAGTAATTCGTTTTGAAACGTAAAGTAGTGTAAATATTATTTATTGTGTTATTATTTGTTTATTTACCTAAGAATGGTGTTCTGTTGTGAAGTTTGCGCCGATAATGTTTGTTAGAACTTAAAAGCAGTAAGTTTTCGCAATTGTCGTTTATTGATAAGATTCAAGTTGTGTCTAAAGGTAGATGTGTGCCCGAATTACGAGAATTAATCCAAAAATATGATAATTCATCTCGTACTCGTCATTTCAATCCTCAAAATTATGCAACATACAACTGGCTGTGTTATACACAAAAATAAATTATTTTGTTTTCCGTGCATTTTGTTTAATACTTCCAGTACATATGTGAAGTGAGGGATATATTGATTTGCATAATTTTCATTCCTCGGCAAAAAAGCATGAACCTTGAATAATGTGGTGAGTTTTGTATTTATAATTTTTGTTTTTACAGGATTATTTTCAATGTTTTTTTTTTTTCAAATATTATAAATCAATAATTACTACTTTGAGGGTCATTATATGTAGAGCGACGCTGTGATGTTGCGCGAATAAGTTTTTTTTATTCGGTGTCAATATGCGTAGCCTACCCTCTGTGGAGAACCACTGCACGCCACTTGCCTGTAGGGTACGAACCTTGGCTTAGGGCGTCGCTGGGGGGAGGACAGCAAGATGGGACAGGCTGGATCAGAGCTGGATAATTATTATTATCGGGGAATTTAAAGCTACAGGCTCAGCTACGGCGCGGGCTGGCACTTCGTCGAGCAAGGGTCGGGACCAGCCCGCGCCGTAGCTGAGCCTGTATCTTTAAATTGGAGCTGATTTGAATCGATTCGCACGCAGTTTTATAGTAGTTTTAAAATATTTATAGAAAAATAATAGAGATAATTATGTCGAAATTTTAAAGTATGAAGAACTTCTTCTATTACAGTAAAAAATAATTATATTCAATTAAGTAAGATATATTGGTAAAAACAATCATTTTCTCGACTGTAATTTGCGAAATATTTCACATTGTGTGGATTTTGATTACATTTTATAAGTAAGTTGTCTAAAACATAAAATCCGTTTAGTTAACAATATTTTCCTAAAGATCTTTGCAGTTTGTTAAAAAAAATTTCTTGTGAAACATGTCAGTAATTTCAGATATTTTTATTACCCGACTGCCTCAGGAGGGTATGTATGTATGTATGTATGTATGTATGTATGTATGTATGTATGTATGTATGTATGTATGTATGTATGTCTATTTCTTTGGAACGCTCTGTAGCCTAAACGGCTTGATGGATTTTAACGTATGCGATGTCGTTAGATTCGTCTTAATTGTGGGAGTGACATAGGCTATATAAAATTTATAAATTGCATCTGCAAATACAAAAAAAGGAGGGGAAGTTTTTTAAATTAATTGCAACAATATTGGTATCAAATAAAAGCTAGTAATGAGTAATTTTCAAATATATATATTAATAAAACTAAAAAGCTTGAAATAAAATAAATTATTTTAAAAACAAAAAACCCTGCTCAGATCTTGATAGTATTCAGAAACACTATTAATCGAACAAAAAGGGCTAACTAACAAAATAGACAACAATATTTCCTAAAATAATTAGTAATTGATATGTTTGTAGTAGTTGATGGACAATCTGGTTTGAAAAACACGTTTTTGAGCTAACCAGCGCTCGGACCGCGTATACGCTCATAAACCTTGATTTATTAGTTTCATTATTCCCGTCACATTTTATTTTATCACATATTATGTGAAGGAATATTTTTTTTTAAATTCTCCATACATTGTCTATGTTGTTATTTGTGTTCCTTCTTTGCGTCATGTTTACCGTAAATAAACGTATTTTCTTTCTTTCTTTCTGTCTATGGGGTTTAGTTTAGGATGACATGGTGGCAGCCGAAGAACTTTTATGCCATATGGCTGAAGTATGTCATCATTCTTATAAAAAATATGGTTTTCTTTGTTGTTTTTTTTTTTAAATCGAATCATACAGTATTTTTTCATACCTACATTATAAGGTATATTTTTTTCTGTTAACCATCTCTGCATTTCTATTTTTTCTATTAGAATGTGGAGCTCTTGTCATTTTGAACACTGTGGTATGACGCATTATCAAACACAACCACAGAGTAAGGTAGAAGATTCGGTACCAGACGTTCTTTTAGCCACTTTTCATAGTTTTCCGCGTTCACGTTAGAGTGGTAATCACCGGAAACACTACTTGCTTTGTATGTCAATAGTACGTTAGGTACGAAACCTTGTTACCAGTTATGTTTAAGTCCCATGTAACAGGGGGCGAGCCATCAACCGGGCACACATCCAGACTCCGGGGTGCTACTGCGATATTCCAAATAGAAATACCCAATAACACAGCCCGACCCGGGAATCGAACGCAGGACCTCATGCTCAGCAGTAGCGCTTGCAACCACTAGACCAACGAGGCAGTGCTCTATAATTACGTCTATATCCACAGTTTGTCGCCATTTGTATAGACTTTGCATGCCAACTTTAACAAAACTGTACGCAGAGTCGAAATACTTCCACCATAGTTAAGTTTCACTTGAAATATTCTTTTAACTTTAGCAAGGTGTTGTTCTAAATCGTGGCGATGTTCTAAATCTAAATCGTGAGGCTCGTGATGTTCTAAATGGTAATCTTGAATACTTAGTTGAACGTATAACATCAATGTTAAAGTGATCTAATTCCAACTTCTTTGCACGTTTTTTGCGGTCTTTATACGGAGATTTAAATTTTAGAGTCAGTTGTTTTTCCTTCACCCAATATATTAGTTATTGTTTCCTCTGATACCCCCACTGCCATTGCTGTTCTTTTTCCTACGCTGTTCAAATGTTCACTCAATTTCGATGTTAAAATTGGACATATACTGCAAACTGGATCACTTACTAGTTGTAATATATCAGTCGCATCTTTCTTCAGAAATGTGTATGTCTTGGCAATGGTTTCACGATTCAAAACAATAATAATACGTTAACGTTAAGTATAATATATATTTTTAGGATACCTACGTTATTTAATAATACTAAAAATGTTAATTGTATCGAAATGAGCACATTCAAAATTAATAAAAACGGATACAGTCGTTTCAAAAATGTCTAGTTCTTCACAGAGAAAATGTTTAAGGAGTCAGGTATCCTTAAACATTTTCTCTGTGAAGAACTAGACATTTTTGAAACGACTGTATCCGTGAAAAAAAAGAGATAAATACACGTGTTGCTCGGACGACGACTGCCGCCACAGAGTACTTTATACTATGCTGAAACTATATTTATTTATTTATTTATATTTGCGTAAATTAAAATACTACATGGAATAATTGATCAAAATATAATAAATTGTTATACTCTGCGATAAATATAATAAAAACCTTGATCCTTTGTCAACAATAGAACTGAAGTTAGTTAAAAATATACTATTTTAGTAGTAATGAGCTATTGGAGCTTCGCAATATTGATAAGTTGTGATTTGTTTAGCGCCATCTATTCGTATTAAAATGAACTTTGCTACAGAGCTGCCATCTCATGTCTTTAGTTGAAGTAAAGTTCAACGATTATAATCCAACAAAATTAAAAAAAGACACATTTTTACTTATTTTGTACACGGACTACATATACTCCGTGATTTTGTATCATTATACCCATTGGTGTCCCCAGTTTTTTGTACTAAGATTGAGCGCCCTGACTGCCGCGTCACTGCAACACAAATTAAAGCTGTAAAAATGACTAAAATTACAAGCGCACGCACACATGGCGCTGCGCGCACTTATGAATTGACTATATGTAGGTACCATGTTTTTTATCTCAAGAACAAACTTAAAATTGTAGTTGTAAAAAATGTTTTCCATACATTCCACCTGCAAATGTAAATTTGTCCGCACAATTTTGAGAGATTTACCATGTTATTTTAACTCCATAGACTTCTAATAAGCTTTTCTGCAATCTAAAAGTAAAACACTACTTTCTGTTTTTTTTTTTCAAAATTGTTTGCTTATTAGTTTCGGGGATAAGGAGGTAAATTTCCATTAAAGGTTCATCTATTTTCTTAAATAACGTTAAAACTATTTATGTTAAAATTATTTTAAAAAAATATTTGAGACCATCACAACAACCCCTTTCATTTGATATGTCACACAGTACAGCTTACAAAACGTTTTTTAAAATTTTCTCACATTCCCCGCAAAAGTAACCCTCATATTCAAAATTAATTCATTTACAGAAATTCATATGTGTACCAAATTTTCAACTATCTGTCTAGAAGATTTGGAGCAAATCGGCTGTGACAAATGGACAGACAGACAGACACATGAGTGATCCTATAAGGGTTCCCTTTCGTCAAATGCCGATAGACCCGAATAACCTAGCCTGAAATGGAAGAGAATTAAAGAATTATTTATTTATATAAATATATTCATATCTATGGATGATAAAAATTGTGCTTGTCGAATAAAATAAAACTTGGATTGTTGTAAGATTTAGGTTGGCGGATTGTTTGATTTTCGCTTAAAAATACTTGCATTCAGTTTACATTCGCTAATTCGTACTAGGCCTACTTTACTCGCATTCGTAAAAGCAGCTTTCGTTGCATCACATTAATCAAAAAAATATTTGCTTAGGCCATTTCTAGAACTGCGTCCAGTGTCCGGGTCGATGGTGGCGCACCCGCCGTACTGCGAGGAACTGTTGGAAGCGGCGCTGCGGCACATGGAGCGGCTACTGCAGGACTCCGCCGAGCCGCTGAGCTTCGTCGTCATCCTGCCCGAGTGGCCCGACAGGCAGACGCACGCCTTACACAAGCTTCAAGCCAGCCATTTCAAAAGAAAACAGGTTCTTATTTAAAATGATTATTGGCTATTCATAATGTTTGGAAAACATAAATATTATCACCATAAAATTGCAAAAAAAAATGCTGCCTATATTTTGTCGATTTATGTGAATACAAATTGGAGTCTAGTCCGCGTATTCATCCGAAGAGACGCGGTTCGAGCGCGCTCGTACCGTGAAAACGCGGCTCAATACATTTTTTAATGTTGTCAATTCGCAAAAGTTTAAAAATATTTGTGTGAACGTAGCATGAAGGCTCCTACATACTGGCGCGACTTGTCGCGCGACGCGAAGCGACACAAAGACACCGCGTGCAGCGCTACAAGCGGTGCCTTTGTGTCGCGACAAGTCGCACCAGTATGTAGGAGCCTTGAGGCAGCACTTCGCTAGATGGCCCTATATTCTGAAGCGAAGGGACCAGACAGACATGTTTGAATTTGCTGCTGAAAGAAATCAGCAGCCTGTCAAAGAAATAATAAATATCTCTATTACATTGGTATTAAGATGACCGGACCAACATTTAGGTGAAAAATGGTTTTATTATTGTATTTTTTTATTTTAGGTGGTTATTCCAGCTTTTGAGCACGAGTACCGCCACGGATTTCAACATGTCCTTACCAAGTGAGTCATTTAAATCTGCATACACATAACATACAATATACATTCAGCGGCAGTAATTGTGACCCAAGCCCTAAACGCGAACTTGTAAGCAAACTAAACCTATTCTACGTGATTCGATGGTTTGAGTGAATAATTTCACACTAAGTTAGTTTAAAATTGAATTATGTAAAAAAAATATGCCAGAGCTGATTTTAAAGTTCGCTAGGAATGTAAGTAAAAGGTTTTTTTTTTTACTTTCAAGCTGTTAAATGTTTATTTTTTACCTCAGAAAAAAAATTGAACGTGCCACATAGCGCTACGTAGGCCGCTTGGGCCTGCTTGATAATCGTCGAAGGACGAACTCAGTGTCAAGAGACTGTAATTCTCAGTGTATCTCGTAAATCCTGAAAATTTGTTGTAAAAAGGAATCATGAGTCATCTTTACGCGCGGCAACCAAAAATTGTTAGAACATGGTGCAACAGCGCCCGCGACGACCCCGTCATTCTAACGACTGTTTAAAAAATCGATTTCTCACCGCTGTCGAAACTTTTCAGGAGCTTCATGGAATGAGGTGGCAATTTTAGCAAGCAATCGGCCCCCGTTACAAGTCTCAATAGTGCAACGGTGAGAAATCGTTTTTTTGCGCCAATATAGCCAGACAATTTTATACTCCCGACAAAATTTTGGTCATGGCGGCCAAACTCAACGGAGAAAAGGCAGGTACGCAGGAGATATTAATATAGTAAGTACATAATGTGTGCGCAAACGCAGGTGCACTCTCTGGTCTTTTACTCTCATAGTCCGACGGGATGGCAATCAGACACCACCGGGGAGAGAGCAGGCGCAGGAGCAATGGCGCCAAGTGGTTTTACTAGGCACGGGGGTAGCACGCCAAGCACTTCCAAACTCCGGGCTGCTACTGAGAAATTCCTAATGGAAAAACCTAATAACACTTTTTCGACCTGGGTATCGAACCCAGGGGGGTAACCATCACCTCTTATAGCAGTATTATTATAATATTACTTCACAGTGGGAAAGTGATGGAGCTGTACAGGACTTATAGCTCCATCTCTTTCTCACGCTAAGTAATATTGAAATAATACTGCTTTAAGAGGTGATGGTTACCCCCCTGGACCCCACGCTCCAAAAAACAATACAAAGTGAAAATAACTTAGGAAATTGGTAGCTAAACGAAAATACAAAAATACTTTTGGAAGACTTTGGGGTCTTCCAAAAGTTTTACTTATAGGTGGAATTGTAATATTTTTATACTTGATTCCTGGATCACTTTCCGTACAATGTTACAGCACAAGTAGGTAGGCGGAACACTACGCACTGTTACTAGCATTATGATTTTTACGGATAAATAAAACTCAAACGATACAGTCCTACCAACTTATCTGTGAACTGAAAGAGGACGGCACCGTCGATTCAGTGTTGCTAATTAATATAAGGTGCCCAAAATTGAGTAAGTTTTCAAGAAGGAAATTTCACATTAGACATAATCATTTAATAAGAATTACAGTTTTTACAAACTAAAACAATGATACTTAAATAAAAATAATAAAATAATTTTATAGTTTAGTCTCTCAGGAATAAACAATAGCTTTATCTAAAAAGTAATCCAATGAAGTGGAAATTCAGCAGATAAAATGTTCCACGGGGGGATACAACTTTCATTTAATGCGAAGTTAAGTAGGTACCTACCTTGCAAGAGGTACCTGGATGTCTAGCATTTAGTTATGACCGTGCCTAACCCCTAACACAAGATTTGACTAATTATAATTAGCAGTGGTACCTAGTGGTAGTGTAGTGTAATAAAAAAAAAAACAAATTGCTTTACAATCATTTATTGAAAACCAGGTTTACAGTAATTGTGATCTTTAGATGAACCTGCATACACAACTTCATCCTGGTTGTGAGGCCATACTCCGCTTATTTCCGTACCACTATCATCATTATCACTATCGCTTTCGGTTTCAGTGTCACTTACCACTTCTATAATAAAAGGTTTATCTAAATACAAATCATGTTTTAAGTATTCTCCTTCTAACCTGCGAACGTGTTTACAATGCTGTGCCCACTCATGAACTGTAATAGCGTCAAAAGCTTCTCTAACTAGGGGGGGAATTTCAGCATTTTTATGCTCAATATTTACATCAGCAACTTTTCTTTTTATTGTGCTCCATATGAGTTCAATGGGATTGAGATCACAGTGATAAGGTGGTAAATATAAGCATTTGTGTCTATTGTCTTCTATTTTTCAATCTCATACAGGTTCAGGCTTGTTTCTCTTAATTATTTCTAAAAGCTGAAGTTTAGTCAAATCCTCTCCGTAGTCAATTTTATTTTGGGTCAACCATAATTGCATATCTTTTTTTAAGGAATTCGTATTTGGGACTTTATTCACAAACATACGGTGATAAGGAGCATTATCAATCACTATTATGGATGGCGCTCGTAAATTAGGCACAAGTTTTTCAATAACCCACTTTTTAAAGTTGGTACTATTCATCTCGTCATGATAATCACTACTTTTTGTGTTTGATTTAAACACAAGTAGTGCATTTGTAACAAATCCAGTATCTCCTCCCGTATGAACAATAATATATCTTTGCCCTTTCGATACAGGCTCCAATACTCCGTCTTCACCCTCTCCTTGCCAACATTTACCCGATGTATGCGAAGAGTGAATATAGGTCTCATCTAAATAAATTATGGGCTGGGGCTGGGGAGATTTGTTATTTTTATCCACTGCATGCAAATACTTAGCTCTCCAAGCTGATATTTCATTACGCTCCATAAGAACCTTCGGATTGGATTGAGATTTTTTAAAACGAAATCCCACCTTGTGAAGCAGCTTTCGCAGACTATCTCGCTGTCTCGTGTAATTTATTTCTGTCTTTAAGACCTCTAGAAGCTTTTGAACAGTAAGGACCTCTTTTTTAGCAGAATAAAATTCATGTACTTTCCTCCGTATAACTCCCATGTCAAAATCATCAACATGCACAAATCCACTTTTACATTTTCTCTCCTTGCCTGGTGTCCGTATTTTTGTACCAGTTTCTTCTGCTGCGTGCCCTTCCTTAACTATTTTTGAAATTAGTCCTTGACTCGCACCTGAAATATAAGATAATAAAATAAATGTTAGTAGAAATTTGAAATCTGGCAGGCTAGTTGGCTCACTCACTTAGAAGGTTACCTAATAGATGTACGTAACAAGTCGCTGTCGAAATTCGTTTGTATATTTGATTAAATGGAATAATCGGAGGCCCCGCCCGAGCTTCTTCAAAAAAGGTTCTAAACCTTTAGGATAATGTTTCGAGCATCACTTTTAATAGCTTTCGGCATATTTAACTTTATAAATTCAGCAATACCACGACAAAACAACCAGAGAACCCGAATGTAGTAGACACTGACAATCGAATGATATTTCAACATGACGGCCGTAGTTCCAATTTTCGCCATTTCACAGATAAGTTGGTAGGAGTGTAAGCGCAGGTCTAATGTCAAGATGGCATTAAAGATGTCAATCCTAGCTTGAGATTTTATAAATGGTAAGAAACTCATTAGTGGCGAACGATAACTGCCTGCTATGCGGAATCTAGAATTCTGGAGGGGGTTGTGGTTTATTGACACAGCCATTACTGAGTTGAAAATATCTTCACTAATATTCCCATTTTAACAACCAAAACTCTGTCATCATCTTCCTCCAGTTTGCTTACTCAATACTAAAAGAATGTGTACCAGAATGTGATAAACATTTTAAATTCACAGTTGTTAGCGCTAAAGACATTTTAGAATCATTTAAAGATCTTGATGTAAAAAAAAACTGCTGATGTTTGGGGATTATCAGTACATACCATGTCTTCAATAATTGATGTTATTTCACCTTTTTTAGCAATTGTTTTTAACTCTTGTATTGCATCTGATGAAACGTTCTTTCCTCAAAATACCAATTCAGACATGGATTGTAGATCCATGTCTAAAATGGTCTTTGGTTCTCACATAATCTGACCAAGATTATGTCTGGACTTTAAAAGAGACTTTGACCCTTGAGTTTGTTTCACCATTTCTTCTCAGGGGTAGTCAGATCCTATTTACAGAATAAACAATTTCATTTCATTTCATATGATGAAGTGGTCGTTGCGGGCGCTGGTGCTCCATGTTCTGCCAATTTTTTGTTGCCGTGTTTATGGAAGACTCATGTTTCCTTTTTACAGTCAATTTTCAGGATTTACAAGATTGAGATTGAGAATTACAGCCTCTTGACTTACACTGAGTTCGTCCTTCGTCGACTATCAAGCAGGCCGAAGCACCCTACGGAGCGCTATGTGGCACATTTAAGTTTTTCTGCGATCGACATCAATAAAAATGTTCAAAAAACAACATTTCACAGCTTGCACGTAAAAAAAATCTTAACAATCTCGTCGGTTTAACATACATTCCTGGCGAACTATAAAAACAGCACTGTCATAATTTTTTACACAGTTCTATTCTACACTAACCTCATGTGAAATTATTGACTCAAACTAACTAAAGAAGCCACTTGTCATGTATTTATATAATATCCCGTAGAATAGGAATAGTTTTTTCAGAAATTCTTGTCTAGGGCTTGGGCCACATTTACTGTCGCTGTGTATTTACGCATGTTGACGCACCTTAATCTTAATTAGACTATTACATAATCAGATTAAATATGTTATGCCTGTTTTCATTAGCATTAGGCGACAACTAAATGTCTATACTAATACATTGGAGTGTTCTCCAAAAGTTAGTTGAAGATTATTCTCTTCTGCCGTAATGTCAGACTTTATACAAGGTGTCGTTTTGTATCCTCGTCAAATTCAAGGAGGTAACTATGCTAATGATTCTCGTTACGAATCAATAATAAAATAAGTAGGTCTTTTTTTCTGGATTTCGGAAATTGGCATGTGTGGGGCACGCATGTTAAAACGCGGCTCGTCTGATACCGCACTGTAGCTGCCCTTTTACACACACACTACCGCATACGCAACGGGGTGATTCTGTACTGTGAAAGTGTATTCTAGTATACTGTCAAACTTAAATAACTAAAAAAAGAAGTATGTATTAACTATTGAGCGGGTATCGTAATTTAATTTGATTATCTAAGTAACATAGCAGCCTCCTGAAATTTGACGAGGATGCAAAACGACACCTTGTAGTAAATCCTGGTTTCAAAATTGTACTTTACACTATAATGTTTATATTGACAACTGCAACTATCTAATGCTAACGGATTGCCTGATGTATATTTTATTTTATTTCCAACGGCTTTTGGTCGTCAAATACTGGACATCTAACCGTCAAAAGTTGATTGAAGTTCGGATTTATTAATTAAATTTGGTGCACTATAAAGGTGGACTTACGATGTTTATTAAATATACATATATGTATCTATACATGGCGTCCCACGACTGCTAGATGGAGAGAAAGTACCTTAAATACTGTAGATAGAAAACTTTACTGAATGAAGACTTTATTTTAAAAATAATACGAATTGCATTCAAAGAATTTTAAATAAACGCATGTCTGGACCGGTAATCGAACCCCCCTAAATGTGAACAAAAACCTGTTCCTAATTTTAATGTGCCGATCGAAAGGCTCAATCATATACATTTATTTGTTCTCAATAACATAGCATCTAAAATAAAATGACGACCATGAAACATAACAACATAACATTTATTTAAAATAATAAGGTAGTTTAACTACTACTTACAATCAATTTAATATATTAAATGCTCAAAATGGCTCTCGTCCTGTAGGCTTAGCATGACGCTTTCTATTTCTTCGAAGAATAGACATAGCTCTTTCTATACAAAGTGACATTTCGTTTCTCCATTTTTGACATTGCACCGTAGAAATCCTTCTGCAATCTGTCATTTTGTCTTTCGTTTCTAACGATCTTTGTCTAGGTCCTTTTTATGAAGATTATTTTAGAAGAACGTTTCTATACCAAACTGTCAAAATCACACTGACAACTGACAGTTTTCTCAGGTAGTGTCTTCACTACCTTAGAAAACGCTCTCAATAAAAGTCAATCAAAGTAAAATCATGATTTTGCAAATTGAAGGCAATTTGCATTTTTCTATTCGACGGCCTTATGGTATATCTACAAAATCATGATTTTACAGGAGAGCGTTTTCTAAGGTAGTGAAGACACTACCTTAGAAAACTGACAGACAGATTGCAGAAGGATTTCTATGGTGCCATGTCAATAGAAAAATGCAAATTGAAGACAATTTGCATTTCTCTATTCGACGGCCATAAGGTATATCTACAAAATCATGATTTTACAGGAGAGCGTTTTGAACGCAAAACTATGGTAATTATTAGAAGAACAAGGCTATCTTCTCCTATTTTACATCATTTAGTTAATAGGACATTACCAAGGAAATGCTGAAGGCCAATATTACTATAATATTTTTTTGCTCCAAAAATACGGTACTTCGACACGTTGAGAAAAAAAAATGTAGTTGTCTTTATAATGTCCGTAAGGATTGAGGAGCCACATCAGATTTTTTAAATCTGATCTCACCATATATACGTGACATATTATCAGTAAAAATTAAGAATCAAACAGAAAAAAAATCGTATGACAAAACAAAGAGTCGAATTATGAAAAAGAGTGAATTTCGTAAAAAGTGCAGTTGACTCTTTATATTTTGCTGCCGTCGTACTTTCTACACGGAACGTCATTTTTGTCTATTCTTCCGTAGATAAAACAGTGCTCGTGCTAAGCCTGCTGTTGTATTCAAATTGTAACTCTTTTCATAATTTCGCTTCCCTTTGATTTCTTTATTTTTTCATGGCGAATGTATAAAATAATATTTCTAAGTTAAGTTTATAACTCCTGCACACTCTTACTTGTTCCTGTAAACTAAATCTATTACTTAACTCCATAAAAAAAATCTAATGGGGTTAGATACATCTGGGGATCTCGGAGGCCATTTGCAGGCTTCGCGTGACGCTTTCTATTTCTACTCTACTGTAGAATAGAAATCGCCTGTCTACATTTCTCGGTAGAAAATTGTCAACTAGACCGTTGACAGTTTCCGTGTAGACACACGGAAACTTCATTTTTGTCTACTCTTCCGTCGACAAAACGCTTGTCTACGGTTCTCGTGCTAAGCCTGCATATATATTTTGTCCACGAGTACCGATCCTATTCATTATTCTGAACAAAATTTTATATTAAATGTTAAATTTCATGACCTTCCTTTTATTTTAGATGCTATGTTATTTAGAAGAAATGGATGCGTATAATTGAGCCGGTATCGATCGGTAAAGTAAAATTACAGGTCTTTTTTTTCACATTTAGCGAATTCGATTCTCGGTTCAGACAGGCGATTATTAAAAATTCGTTGAATGTAGTTCGTATGGTTTTTAAAATAAAAATGAAGTCTTCATTCAGTATTTTTTTCTATCTACAGTATTTAAGGTACTTTCCCTTGCATGTGGCAAAGTCATGGGACGCCCTGCATATGATTTACCAAGTTTACAGGGTTATAATAGACGACTTTTTTTGTAAAATAGCAATATTCTTCAAATAAGATTTAGTTATTGGACTGGTTTGGTTTAGTTATTGGCTTTGGACTTTCTATTGAAAAACCGATCAAGTGCGTGTATTCATTCCAACTACGGAACCCTTGATTGCGCGTGGTCCGACACGCACTTGGCCGGTTTTTATTATTTAGGCAGATAGGCTTCGGCCTGCATCCTCGAGTTACAACTTTACTTGGTAAATGACAAATAGCGTGCCCGTTGAGTTTGGTCAGTTTTTAGTAGCCGGAAATTATCCATATTCGTTCAGGGCAATGTTGTCTTGCTTTGCATGCGCGGTTCGGTGCCACACTGGACACGTTGAGTACATAGAGACATGCCAGTTGTCCGAAAAACATCGGGTGCTGCTCCCCAGTTGGTAGAAATAAGAATCAGTAGCACGTAATTTCGAGTAGCGACATTCTATTTTGGTTTATAGCACTGTGACATAATATTTAAGAATTACATTTAGTTGTCGTTTAGTGTTAGTGAAAACGGGCATTAAAGTTTTAAATATAGTTGACCCCTTGGAGAAGAACCGAACGTGAAAGTAAGCGTCCAAGATGACAACCTGGTAAATTTGCCGCTTAATAATTTTCAGTACCTTTATTGTTTGTTTTGCGCGAACTGTATACCCTAGTAAAATACTTATAATTACAGGTCTTTACTTAGTTTTGTTGTGTACCTACGTGGACTATAATGAGATTACGAAAACAAATCCATTGAACCGGATACTCGCTGTGAAGCAAAGACAATAGAACATGTAATTAATGCGTTTGATTATTACGTATATTGTAAATTGTACTCCTGTCCATATTTATTGCCCTTAGCTAAGTATCGCATCGCTTATCTTTTCCGTTGAGAACATTAGTTACCTTCTTGACCAACGTCATCATAACCATGTTCATTTCGTTACCTAATTGCTTATTTCGGATTAAAGCGAAAGCAACAATCAATATATTATTTAGAATGGCAGTAAAGGGACAAAATACCTCAGTGTACTTACAGTGGTAGATTGTCCATCATTATACTTGCACTTTTAATCGTATCAGCGACTTGACAGTTTGAGAGATAGGTACCAGTTTGTTATAAAAAAAACTGACCAAGGGCGTGTCGGGCTAACAAATAAAGTTCTAAACCAAACACATACTGAACATTGTTCAAGTCTCTGGAATGGTCGCTGGCGTGCTGCAATTACTGCATTGCGAGGATACGATTAAAAGTCCGTATATAGTTGTAATTTATGGTATCAGTATATTTTAGGCGATCAATTTAAGTTTATTTTCGGCATAAAACGCCATAAGACCATGAAAACGATACTAATGACAGTTATTTAGTCTTTCTAATGGCCGCCACTTATGTTTTACTAATATAACTATCGGCATCAGCACCCCCAATAAACTCATACTTTTGAGGCTGGAAAGTAGAATACCCTTATAAATATCTTTGTTTTGTAAACAAACCTTTACCATCCTGACTTTTCTTAGATCGAAAGATCTTAAAATTATAACTGCGGTACTTAAGCTCCCCCACTTTTTCAAGATTCCTCTACGAAAACCGCGAAGTATTTCCTACATTTTACTATAAAAAAAATCGTCGTAAGCTATCTTTGGTCCCCCTAAACAATGGGTTTATCCGTAAAAGTAGCAACATTGGTAAGAACACCAAATAACTGAATGGCTGTTGTGATTGACATAGGTGACGCTAGTGACTAGATAATATTCGATATCAGGTGTGCCGACATCCAGCGGTCCCCAAGCCATAATAGAGCACGGGTGGTACCAGGCATCGGGCAGTTCTAGATTTGTTCCATTCGTACTCACCTGAAATTAAATTGAACAAATTTAATTTCGCGTCATTTCTTGCAACACATGCTTTTGATATCGACCTCCGCCAGCGGACGACTTCTTTAATAGGCGGCTAATAGTCCCCAGGTTAGTCTCAAACTTAAAATCTATTTGAGTGCTTCTTGTTTTACTATAAACCTATTTTCTATTACACTTAATTTTCTTATATATTGGACCTAAATAAAACCTCTAGCCAGGGGCCTTGTTTTATTCTAGAATGCTTAGGCCAAGTTTCTGCAGGCTTAGCATGACGCTTTCTATTTCTACGAAGAATAGACAGCTCTTTCTATACAAAGTGACATTTCGTTTCTCCGTTTTTGATATCGCACCGTAGAAATCCTTCTACAATCTGTAATTTTGTCTTTCGTTTCTGACGATCTTTGTCTAGGTCTTTTTTTATGTAAAAGGATTTTTACGGTGCGATGTCAAAAATAAAGAGTATTCTATTCTATAGATGAGTACCGATGGAACAAATGTAGAACTAATGCCTAAAACCTCCCACTCTGTTATGGCGGGGTACAGGCACACATTTAATAGTCGCAGCTTTTAACTTGCTATTCACTGCTGGGGAAAATGGTCGGGGCTTGGCCAGAAGTGGGTGGAACTTGGCTAGAAATGGGCAGAACTTAGCCTTAAAAAGCGTCACGCACGGTTCCATAGGAAAATTCGGCTAAGCCATCTCCTCTCGTATATTTACTTCGTGGCGAAAACGGTCACACTGACCGTTAGGTTTTTCATATATTTTATTTAGACTGGTAATAAGCTGATAATTCGTTTATTGTTTACGGCTTCATCACGATACGATTCTATCTTTCATAAATTAGTTTTCCTTCCGAAATTGTAAACACCCAAAACACGAAATATAATTTGAATAGTAACTTTTTTAAGTAATATCAAGTCTCAGTTTGATACTTTAAACTATTCAGTTTCCTATCAAAAAAATCAGAATCAGGTGGCAGACGTGTAATTTAACGGCAATAACTTATTAAGTCTAGCGATAGTACGGAAAAATGCCCCGAGAAAGTTTGGCGTGCTTACGCCTGCAAATCTTGTTGAATTAGGTACCCACTATTTATAGGCCGAAATCAGGCGAATTGTAGGCGTAAGCACGCCGAACTTTCGTCATGACATTTTCCGTTGATGTGTCGCTAGATTAAAAGAGGTCACTAAGTAGAGGCGGGAGATACGCATATAGCCCACGTAACACGTGACATGTCACAGGAACGAGGTGTACTTCAGATGGGGCGGCGGCACGGTGGTGGTGTGGCTGCAGAACGCGGCCGGACACGCGCGCTGGGGGCCCACCGAGGAGCGCGTGGAGGCGCTACTGGACGCGTGGCGGCCGCGCGCCAAGCTGAGGGACCCCGCGCCGGCCCCGCAGGCCCCGCCCGACCCCGAGCCCGCGCCGCCGCCTGCTGCCGACAAGCGCTAGGCTCTTGCTCTGTAAATATTCATCGTGTACATATATATTATACATAGCTAGATATATTATTATATGGACGATACGTATGGTATCTTTTTATTTTTAAATCTCCCATCTCTGTTGTATAGTTCGATAAAAGTTTATTATGTTTTGATTGTTTATTATATTTTCTGAAAAAAAAAAGAGTTTTTTTAACGTGGTTTTCCTTTCGGACTGAAGTAGTATAAATAAAATGTTGCTTTTTTGCTATAGCTGCTACTGTAAAAGACAAATCCGTCGTTATCAAATTTTCCGAAGATGTAAACAACAATGGCTGCTCCTATTTGTCTATGGTTTAGGGATACGGTGGAATGAATTTTAAGTTCTATCAATGTTACAAATAATTTCCACGCATAGAATAGGTTGAATCATTTGAATTTTGATCTTTTCAGTTTGAGTATGAGCAGTTTATTACTTCAAATTGATAGTTTTCGTAACAGATAAATTTATACGTAATATACTTTTATAAATATAATTTTATAAAAGTATATTACGTATAAATATATATATTTATAAATATAATTATATTTATTCCTTCCACTACAATAATTGGGAACCATGAAACAAAGACGTAATTGCGTTTCTCTGTAAAAATAAAGTTTTTTTTTTAAATATCCCGACTTTTTATCCCGATATTCCCACGCCGGTGAAACGAGCGAACGGCGAGGTACAGCTAGTCGATAGAGAGTCGTAGAGATAGACAAAAGATTTATTTACCCGTAAAAATAAAAGAAACAACATTTAAAGCCTTTGTTTAAGATCTTGATTTCTGTAGGAAAAAATTATAATCGATATTTTAACACATAGTTTCCACTGAACCTGTCAACTGTCAGTCATCTCTGCGGCTGTGGTAGCCTCTGTCGATAACGCGGCAAATTCAAACTTAAGAAGAGCGACGACACGAGGTATATGAGTGCCGTAAAGTTCTTTACCTAAAAAATGGTGTACGTTACTCCAGCAGGAAAGTGGCTCCTAGAGTGATATGAATGGAACGTATAATTACTTAGTAAGTAATCTGCTGTAAATGTGCGCTTTGTCGTTTTGGAAAGAAAAACGGAAAAATTGATTCCTGCTGGAGTAACGTTGTTCCAGCAAGAAAGAAAATTCTAAACGAATGATCGGAGAGAGAAATATTGTGCATGGGCAGACAGCTTATATTTGTGCAAAATAGTGAGCCGAAAATATAATTTGTGCGTCTTCAGATTTTCGAGATATTGCGTTTCCTGCTGGAGTAACCTTTTGCAGAATCGTGTATTCTAAAACCATCGTATGTAGAATAAACATACACACGTAGATTTAAGAAAATATTTATAATTTTCAAGTAATAGCGCTTTTTTGAAAACCCGAAAATATCGCAGCGCCTAAATGAGAAAACGTATAAGCTCGCTGAAAACTGTATTCGGTCCTTCTTGACGCTTATAATAACCATAAAAAGTTTCAAAATGTACATGCATGCGTTATTGAAAAAAAACTATGGCTTTATAGTCCACTTAACTGAAGTGCCGTACTTACAGTCTTATGTACTAAATACTGTTTTTATGCATACCTAGCACCGTTATCACTTTGAATCTAAGTTATTTTCTAAAACAATGAATAACACTATATGGTGACGTATCGTTACGAACACTGCATGAAGGTATGTTACTTTCAAAAACACTAGAAAAATACTATCTGATGACGTATCGTCACGAACAAAATGTCTGGATGTCCTTCGTTCACACACAAAATACTGAATGTATTTTAATGAAATTTGGATATAAGAAGACAGCTTATACCTTGGAATAGCAGTTAGGCTACTTTTTATAATGTACTTAATCTTGTGCGAAGTCACGGAAACAGATAGTAGAATATAATCCGATAACAAGTTTATTTTTTACTTCTTTTCTACTTCAGTGTACCTAGGCGCAACACTTGTCAACCGGTTCGTGAGTAAAGCTAAGAAGGTCATCGATATGTATGAATCCGTCGCTTTTTTGTTGTCATTCGAATTTGGTCGGATAATCGTTCGTTGTTTACATGTTTTGTTATTTGTTTATATCTTCCAAATGCGTAATATTCCAAGCTAAATATTTTCACTTTATGTATATTTTTGACTAAACGCACTAATGTTTGGTTTACACCAAGACATCTTAGGTTGAGCCGGTTTCTTGTATTTTGCCGTCAAAGTTATGACACCGTCGGTCGTTTTGACTTTTAGCAATATTATATAACGCATGCGTGTACATATTTTTTCGGGTATTCAAAAAAGCATTATTACTTAAAAATTATAAATATTTTCTTAAATCTAATCCTGTCACAAACACACACAAATTAAGAGCTACTCGTGTATGTTAATTCTACAGGTGCACATACAATGGTTTTAGAGATTCTGCAAAACGTTACTCCAGCAGGAAACGCAATATCTCGAAAACCTGAAGATGCACAAATTATATTTTCGGTGCACATTTTTGGACAAATATAAGCTGCCCATGCACAATATTTCTCTCTCCGATCATTCGTTTAGAATTTCCTGCTGGAACAACGTTATTCCAGCAGGAATCGTTTTTTTCCAAAACGACAAAGCGCACAATTTTTTTATGCGGCGCACATTTACAGCAGATTACGCACTAATTACACGTTCCGCTCATATCAGTCTAGGAGCCACTTTCCTGCTGGAGTAACGTACACAAAAAAATGCAAGGCTTTTACAGATAGTTCAACTCATCTGTGCGCGCACCTTTAATTTATTTGTGTGGCAGTAGTAATGGCAATTAATGCGATTTCGCATAAATTTCATTAGCATGTGAATTCTTGAGTCTTACCATTCTAATTGCTATTGCTATGCTATTTGCTAATATGAACTTAATTGATAATAGTGAAGTATGTGAATTTTGTTATCTATTTAAGTACAATAATATGCACAAGACGAAAGAATGTAATTACTGTATTAAGAACACGTAAACTAAACTCTCACTATCACTTGCCAAAACGTCCTGAACTTTGACACAAAACGACGCGCGCCACGCGCGTGCCAAACAAATTATTATTAAACAATCACGCATTCATTCAATCAATACACGACCCTAAGTACGAGCAAATCAAAGAAAACAAGGTAATAATTGCTAATCATCATTCTTCGCACTACCCTGCTAATGCTAATAAATTAAACAATCACAAACATTCAATATACAAATATTGAATGATTGTTTAATTTGTCCTTGTTGTCTTTGATTTGCGCGTATTTAGGGTTGTCCTGCTAATGCTAATAATTTAAATAAATTAAACAATCACAAACATTAATTAAATATTTGTATATTGAATGAATGTTTGTGATTGGTTATTTGTCCTTGTTGTCTTTGATTTGCGCGTACTTAGGGTTGTCCCTAAGTACGCGCAAATCAAAGACAACAAGGTAATAATTGCTAAACATCATTCTTCGCACCACCCTGCTAACGCTAATAATTTAAATAAATTAAACAATCACAAGCATTCATTCAATATACAACCCTAAGTACGCGCAAATCAAAGATAATAAGATGACAATTGCTTAACCCATTATTCGCAAGTTCGCAGCACATGCTAATAAATTTCACTTGCGAACGAAGTCACGGTCACGTGAAACCGATAGATTTAGAATTCCCGACCTCCCGAGGGTGCGACGGAGAGCGCACGCTACCGCTGCGTGCGTCGACGCTCTGACGTATGATAGTATAAAAAAGTACGAAGCGATAAATTCACTTCGCACTTCACAGAATTTCGGATTTTTTTTTTATAATGGCCTCGTAATTGGCCTTGAGAGGTCGTGACTACTCAATCGGACTATCCTGTGGCTGCCTTAAGTGGACTCAAAGCCTCCAGCCAGGGGCGAATTACTTACATAACTAAGCGACTGCACGCTAAGGGCACCCCCTGTGGGATACGGACCTCGGCTTAGGGCGTCGCTGAGGGGAGGACATGAAGGTGGGACAGGTTGGATCTGAACAGAATTATTATTAAACGGGGAGTTTAAAGCTACGGGCTCAGCTGCGGCGCGGGCTGGCACTTCTTCGAGCAAAGGTCGGGGGGGACAATTACGTCGGGGTTTTCGCGAGGGACCTCGGCGGCGAGGTCGGAAGGTCGGTTTGTGCACTGTACTCGTGGCCCTACTGCTTTCCTGGAGGAGGGTAATGGGGTCATCGGGGTCGGTGAGCGTATGCCTTGGACGGCGAATAGAGCTAATGGAGGTGGGCCTATAACTGGCGGCCTTCACAACTAGAGGGTTGCGGTGGGTGGCGGCAGAGTCAAAGAATCGCTTCGCGATGCGCTTCATGAACTGCTTGATGGTGGGAATTTTAAGACAGGGATGGAGGATCTCGTTTCGGACGAACCAGGGGGATTCCGTTGCCGTTCGGAGGAAACGGTTTTAGAGGCACTGCATCCTGTGGATGTGGTGGGGCCTAGCTTGTGCGAAGACTGCACAGGCATATGTCATAATGGGACGGATGCACGCTGTGTAAATACGCATTTTGCACTTAACGGACAATTTCCTGCGTGTATTTAAGACGGAGTGTAGTCTACCGAGAGACAAAACTTGTCAAAATCAACGATTATAAAATCAATGATAGACCATTCTGACACTATTGTAATAACAGACTTGAGGCCCAGGACTGATTGTACGTGTACCGTTAATAAGTCGATCGCGGCTGTCGTGTCAGCGATAGAGTTGAAGTGGTCGGGAATGGAGTCTAGTCGGGGGCCTAACGTGGTGGATTTCAGGCAGTCGCTTACTTTCCTCCAGTCTATAACTACCTTGGTGAGAGGAGGTCGGTCAGGGTCGTGGAGACCTAGGAAAGGGGCCAGTTTTACGACAACTGGACGGTGGTCTGAGGAGAGTTCGTCGTGCGCTTCTATAGAATCCAACCGTAGGTTGATACTCTTAAGAAGCGCTACGTCAAGTTCGTCAGGGGTATGGTTAGGGTCGTGGAGAAAGGGTGAGTGGGAGTCATCGGGGCGATGACGTCTAAATTGAGGATGGGACATAGGTCAAACAGGTGTTTGCCTCTGGTGGAGATCCTGGCGCTATTCCAGGCAGGATGTTTGGCGTTGAGATCGCCCGCTATGATAACGGAGTCACTCAGGCCAAGTGCAGTGACGTTCTATAATAAATTTGGGTGCCGCTCATGTGACATCTAGTCCTGTTATTGCGAACTATGCTATAGTTGGCAATTGATGGGTTTCGAAGGCTGGGCTTTAAGGTTTCTTGTACGAGGAGAATGTCTATTTGATGGTCGCGGAGGAACTTTGCGATTTCATCGCGTTGTTTTAGAATGCCATTGGCATTGAAGAAGCCTAGCTTTAGGGATCGGGGTTTGATTCGCGCTTGGATTAGTGTATCCATTACTAAGGTTTCGCGAAGTTCTCGAGGGCTTGCGTAATCTCGGGATACGCATGAAATATTCTCTGGGTTTGAGTGAGATCGCAGGAATTACTGGCGGCAACGAGTTCTTTGGCCATTTTACGCGCGCGGGGCGTGAAGATTATTGAAAAGGTCCCAGAGATCACGCTGAACGGATCTACTGGGACAGACGGACCGACCACTGGAGTGGTTGAAGCGGCGATGGGCCGTGTCGCAGCGGCTGCGGCAACGGCCATGGGAGCGGGCGCGGGTTTCGCGGGTTGGACGGGTACGGGCGCGGGGTCGCGGATGCGGGGATCTATCAGCGCTCTAACGGGAGGCGGAGTGGGTCTCGGCTGGACCATAGCAGGGATGGCCTGCTGATGGTTCAGGTAATTCCAAGGGCTAGGCCTTTGCAGGCTTAGCCTCTGGGGGAGTTGAGAGAGTCTGAGGTGGGGGGAAGAACCCATATGAAGGGCATTCTCGCTGCTGGCACGCTGTCTGCACGCTTCACCAGCCTTGAGGAAGTCGACTTTGGGGCCATGCGACAGCCACGGTAGTTGGCTGGGTGTCCAGCCTTACCACACAGCACGCAGCTGGGCGGCTCGGTGCACATAGTCCTATCCTTGGGGCGGGGGCAGTCAGATGTGCCATGTTCGCCCAGGCACTTGACGCACCTGGGTTTCGCATGGCAGTTTTCTACGCATGCCCGTAAAGTTGGCATCTGTGGCATTTTCCAACGACGCCGCTCCTCCTGGGCTTCTCAATGACGAGGCCCGTGACACGGCAGATGTTGGACACCTTAAATATTGGGTGATGTCCTTCAGTCGGGGGGCATACGACAAGAACCATGTCGTACGCTTGTCCACCCCTGGCGCGGTGCATGCGGTGGACTTCGTCCACCGGGACGCCTTGGGATTCAAGGTCGGCCTTAATGTCCGCTGAGGGGCTTTCTCTAGGGATCCTGCGATCATCACGCGGGTCTGACGTTCATGTGGGAGCGAGTAGGTGAGGAATGACACACCTCTCGCTCGGAGGATTCGGGTTAGTTCCCTATAATCGCGGGAAGTCGGGACTGTGATTTTTATACCCTGTTAGGTAGTGACGGTTTTGGAGAAGCCGATCTTAAGGTCGACGCACCATTTCGTTACTATTATTAGTAATACACACAATAAACAATGAACAAAAACATAATAAAATAAAAGAAGATGCCCGTTTAGCTACTTAAAGCCGACCTGTGTGTGCAGTCTCACCCACCGGCCAAGCATCGGGCAGTCCCACCGGTCACTAAATGCCCTCAACATGCTGTGGGAGCTAAAACATGTTCTTTGCCAGAGAGAAGCGCATCGCTTCCGAATAATTGCGTAAAAATCATCTACGCTCCCTCTCTATGTCTAAATCATAACATAGGTCCTCGGTGACCCAGTGGCACAGGTACTTAAATTTTGAGACTCGCTTCAAGGGCCTACCCGCTAATGAGATGCACGGCACATTTAGGTCTCTTCTGGCGCCAACATTAAAAACAAGTAACTCACTCTTAGCGACGTTATACCTAAGCCCCTGAGTCACCGCGTCAACAAACGTCTTAATGCACTGATTGATGGGCTTAGCAAGACCATATCGTCAGCATAACTGATATTGTTCATAGCAACTCCATCAACATGACAACCGATGCCGGTATTGCTGAGCTCAACAATCAGCTGGTTAATGTATAAATTGAAAAGGCGAGGGGAGGTGATTCCCCCTGCCTCACCCCACATTCCAACTTATATTCTTTGGACAGAGTCCCTGCCCACCTAACAATGTTTATTTGGTTCTCATACCAGAATTCTAGTAGAGGTAACCTCGGTTTCTACTTTTTCCTCATTTCTTAGCTTACCCCCCAGCAGGTTATAAGACACGAGGTCAAAGGCCTTGGACAAATCTAAGAAGCACGCATTAACCGGTGTTTTCCTATCCGTATAGTACCGGACTGTCCGCTTTAGACACAAAATGGCATTTTCTGTCGATAGCCCGGGCCTGAAGCCAAACTGTGCATCGTGCAGACTAATCCTGGGGACCATGTATGTATCCAGCAGACTGTCCAGCACTTTAGCTATGACCGTTGCAAGTGATATTGGTCTATAATTGGCGTTACGTTACGTTCAACCATTTAGACTTATCCTGTAAGAACACAGGAGGGGGTGGGGGGACCTTATTGGGGGCCAGTGTGGCCTGATTATCCTTGGCGGATGAAGAGGTTGAAGTCGGGGTGGGGTTAACAATAGAGGGCGCCACGGGGGCTGAGGGAGAGGGGGTAGCTAGTACCTCCGTGGCAGCGATTTTTGTTGCCTGCGAGGAGGTCGCCTTCCTCTGCTTCCTCTTTTTTCCCTTTCCGGTGACGGCCACGACGCCGTCGTCCTCGGAAGAGGGGTTCGAGTAAGCGGAGGAAGACGAGTGCTCAGACTCGATGTCGCTGTAGAAGAACGGGGTCGGGCAGCGTTTGTCCTGAGACAAAGCTTCCTCAGTGTCCATAGAAACCGAGGGACTAGGAATGGTCGCAGTCACGGGGGCCATATTCCTCCTACTAATAGCCTAACGGCCCTAAACCTAATGCCCAGGGTGGATAGGCCCGGGGATGAGTCGCCCTCCCTGTCGGGTGCAAACAGGGAGGTGTGTACCTAATTGTGAGCCCTAAGCTTGTAACCCTTTGCCAGTCTTAATGTGCAAAGGGGCCCTGAACCAGTCTAGCGCGAAGGGTGTAGAGATACTAGGTGAGTAGCTGAAAAGGAAAGTAGTACACCAGAGCCGACTAGGAGATCCCCAAGGCCGGTTAACTCTGGGACCCGTCCAATTGACTGCCTAGCCCTGAAGGGGTTCGGCGGGTGTATTGGGATGTCCCAATACACCCGCCGAACCCTTTCAGGGCTAGGCGTAGGGGTGTTGTCACCCCACTCAGTTTCGTTGGCACCGTAAGGTATCGACCGAGGACCACGAAACAGTGGTTTTAACCCAGAGGGGGGCTTATGAAGCTACTCAGACAGCAATTCCGTTAAAGAAATGTTTTGCCTTGAAAAAGGCACTTTTTTATCTCAATTACGAGATTTAATCAATTACGGTCAATTAATAAAATTAATCGACCGTGGATCGGTAGTAGGTAGTCGGCGACCACTGGAGGTTACGGCAGCGTAACAGCAATCCGGTTACGGCGGGAGCAGTGAGCGAGTGCAGCGAGCGGAAGCGGCAGCACGTCCGTTCACGGAGGGAGGCGAGCACGGAATGTCCAGAATTTCGCAACTACATTTCATTTGCTAAATGCTAAATGAGCAGTCGCATGCTAACAGTGAATGCAAATGCTAAATAATCCATCAACACGTCCTTATCGCTTTTTTCACGGGTACAGTCGTTACTAAAAATATCTAGTTCTTCACGGAGAAAATGTTTGAGGAGTCAGGTAAATTTGTATTCGTGCTTAATGTGCTCATTTCGATATTATTAACATTTATTATGATTAAATAATGTAGGTAACCTAAAAATATATTATTTTTTACGTTTACGTATTATTGAACGTAGTTAACGTAATTTAACGTAGTATTGTCGAAGAATACGTAATAGTTATTCGTATACGAATTACTATCCTAAAAAAAGTTGCAACAGATATATTGCAACTAGTAAGTGATCCAATTTGCAGTTCTGGGTCCAATTTTAATATCGTAATTATTAGACAAATCAGAAGTTAGGCTTCAACTAGATATTTATTGTGTTTATCTGTTTAAGTGTGAAGGAACAAAGTAAATAAAACGTATTGTAGGGTAACACTCAAATCACACATTTATATCATATCATGATCTCATAACCTTTTAACTTATTTTACGATAATACTTAGTATTTCTGGAATATTAACATGTACATAGTACTTGCTACATAAATTCCACAACTAACAGTAGTTACACAATAGAATCTAACATTTAAAATAAAATAACGGCCACAGTTTACAACTTAGTTCAAAGAATAGTTATTAGATCAAATTGACTTACCTCCTCCTTCCTCCACTCCTTCACTTAGCTCCGTGCTAGAATGCCCGAGAGCACCGACTGGGGCGTGCCGTCTATAGAGGCAATTAGGCCTAGCCTAGCCTACCAACAACGCCAAATGCATTTATTTTAACTATGTAATACACTAATACAAAATATAAAAAAAAGTTAAACTCCTGTTATAACACTTAAAGCAACTTGTCGCGCCCGTGTGACGTAACTCACAGTTCGACGGAGCTCGGTACGCACTATTTATTAGGCATGCACGCGGCTAGCCTAAATCCCATTGATAAAACGCACACTGGTGTATATTTTCGTGTGTATGAACGGCACACATAATTTCAATTATGGGCGTAACTACTGCGACTGGAGCTGGCCACCGCGTGTTGTGATTGGCTGTGTGTAAAGTCAAGATTTAATGAATGAAAATTATTGAAGACCACGGTTCCCCATTTTTGGACAATTCCCCGAATTGCGGGGAATTTGGAATGGTCAAGAATTTCTACTTTTTCTTGCTTCAAATACTCAATCGTTTGACGAGCGCTGTGTAAGCTTGCGTTGTCGTGGTGCAGGATGATGCGTCGCTTTGTTAAATTTTCGAAGTTCGGCGATGACTTGTGGTAAACAAACTGTGGTATACAAAAATGAGAACCGAACACAGTGCATCACAGCGCGTCATAAATTACACTGTTAAACTTTTAACTCTAGGCGCTGATAAAGTCGCCTTTGGATACGAGGGCTTAGACAAACCTGTTTTATTTATAAATATTATTTCAATTTATTGTCTGTCTGTACCTTTGCATGCCTTAAAACGGCTGAACGGATTTGGATGAAAGGCATACGAGTAGACCATGATCTGGATTAGGATATAGAATACTTTTTATCCCGGTAGTAAGTTCCCGAGGGATAATTTCCGACCACCACGCTCCCTGCTGGAACAACGTTACTCCGCATCTTCCGACAGATGTGCGATCAACCTTCTATAAAAAAAACTGTTCAGGAATATGGTGCCCCCAAGTTTCACGTTGCCAAGTTAATTGAAGGTAAAGTTCGTTTTTATCCGTGCAACAACGATATTTTGCCGCCTAAATGACTTTGACAGGGGCATTGTTGGTAAACATTTAAAAAGTTGTGTATTGACAAAATAAGATGGCGACGTTAGTTGCGATTTTGGCCACGCGCCTAACTAACCTTGTCGCGTTGCACCTCAGCACCTCTGAATATATTCGATGTTATGAAATATCACCACATGAGTAGATTGAAGTCTAGTCTAAGGTAGATCTAGATAGCACCCGTGCGAAGCATAACCACCCGCTAATTAGCTTTTAGAGTTCCTGGCGATTAAACGACGTTCTTGTTGCAGGTGGGGATCAATTCCTGGACAGGAATGTTATGTGAAAAATCATAAGGGCTCTTTTTTGCAATTTATTTTTATTTTTACAACTTTTATCCGTGTCCTTTTATTAAAAATACATAAAAATTTCAAACATGAAGCAAAAATTATAATGGTCTCATTGAACGATTCGAAACTAATAGACGCGAGCTCCGAGTGTACCAATTTATAAAAATTAAGAAGTAACTAATAATATGTTGGTAGGTAGTTTATAAGTTAAAATTGTATAAACTACGTTAATTAAATAACTGTTAGATACCATTTTTTTTTAATAAACATGGTTTCAGTGTTAAACGTTCATTAGCAGAGGTCTGAGTAGGTAGATTGATTTAAGGTCGTTGACGTCAAACGTAGAGGATAATATGGATATGCCTCCAAAATACCGGAACTTCCTATTTATTGTGATATTTGTTCCGGAATTTTGAAATTAGCACGAATTTGTGTTTAAGGTGAAAAACGTATTAATAATATCAATCTACGCTACCAGTGTTAGCTAATGGTGAAAGAAATCAGTATTTTGTACACAGTTTTTTTTATTTTGTACAAAAATACCTTAAAATAGTTACACCTTATTTTGTCCCTTACTGTTGAATTAGAAATGACGCTTGACAGTATGAGACAAAACTTAGACAGGGCCTTGTTTCTTTATCTCATGTTCATCTATGTTCACAACGCATTGACCGCACGCAACGACCAATCAGAAGCAAGAATCCTGTATGACTCATTGGGTGTTTGTTAGAACAATGCGCGCGCGCTGTGTTCCAGGTTAGCCTATCTGTATGTTTTTTATTTTATTTTGTTCCATAATTCCAATTCCGGAACTTTTTCCGGTACTTCCCGCACATTATGGATAAAATGGCAAGTTCATATTATAATATCTTGACGCAAGTATATGAAATCAATCTACCTACTCCGACCTCTGCTCATTAGTCATCAAATTAATGGACACTAAAGAACTTAGTCATTTGGCCGCCAAACAACGACGATTTCGTACCTTTAAGCGATTTGTATCGCCCACTCCTTGTTTGGCGCCCCTAAAGTACGGTTTCCACCGGCCGGGACGCACCTGAACGCGGGGGAAGCCGACTGCGTCCGCCCGACTGCTAAAATCTCCTGGAACCAAAGTGCGTGCGCGCGCATCGCACGCTACCATGACTAGAGCGACCAATAGCGATTTGACTGATCAACTTGCCGGCAGGCGATAACACCCTAGCGCGCGCGGTCGTAGCTGAACAGAACGGACCAAATGCGACTGCAGCCGAACACATCCGCCCGGCTACCGCGGCGTGTGCTCGGATCAGACCGGGATCCAAGCTTTGTAAATAGAAATATGACATTTAACTACTTTAATTGGTCAAGGACAGCTAATGAGCCGCAATTGATTTTCTATTGTTTGACTCCAAATCGGTGTCGCGCAGGGCTCAACAGGTATCTTTTTAACACATTGTAAAATGCGCTCCGCGCAGTCCGAAGCGCGCCGGTCAGTGTAAATCGTACATTATGCCTAGTCGTAGTCATTAAAACATTTATTATATTCTATGGGTTAGTTAATATGTGCAAATAGTCGGCGAATGCCCGAAGTACAGATATTACGCATAAAATAATAATCAAACTGTTACTTTCTATTTTACATTCTTAGAATAGATACATAAATTATGTAGATTCCTACAAGAGTACATTAAGTAATAATACTACACATCGTTTTCCATATCTAATAAAATAAAAATAGTACTTACATAACTACCAAGTCGGAGAGCTCCGACGAATTATTCATTGTTGTAATTTGATGACGTACTTTATAAGGGATTTCAGCGATTAGTGCGAAACTACCTACTTTTATTTTTTCGTTTGAGCATAATCAATATGCATTGAATAAGATACGCTTAGTTTGTATACGTACAACGACGAATACACGACGTCGAGATATATCTACGAGACACTGCACACCAAAACAAAATAAAAGTCGCTTTTGAGACACTAATAATAATTATACAATTTTAATTTTCTGCGGAAAATGTGTTTTCGTATGACAAGACTTAAAAAGGAGAGCCGTAAACATAGTAAGACAATGCACATCAGAATTGGTCCTGCGCCCGCACCGCACTGCGGTTGGTGTGAAGCTTCTCAAAATGCTGCTACTTGTATAAAATATGTTTTAAGTGGACTTTTATAAATCCTAGATACATTAGCAATACGTTTTGGAACGCATGTCTCAAAGATAGACAATTTTAAAATCATAAAACTACCCTGAATGGATTAGTAGTTACCTATCTAAAATTATGTCACATGCCTATTATAAAAAGTGTTGATCTGTCTGAATCGTCGTCGTACGTGTCATATCCTTGAGCTTGCCTAGCGTTGTATCGGAGTATCGGTTTTTTAACTACTGACGTGAGGCCTACTGTGCCGTCATCCCCACTTTGTATGTACAGTCGCCAGCACATCAAGTTACCACAAACTGTAAAATTTTCTCTTTCTATTTTGAACTTAACCATCAATATTTGAAGGTTTAAAATCATTTGGAGAAATTTGAGTTGTTTCACCTGATGTGCTGGCAACTGTACTTACAGCGAGCTGGATAAATTGAATTCAGAGGACAAGCTTAGGGTGAGATTCACAGACTGCTTTTTGACTTTACTTTGCTAAGTAAGGGTTTCATACGAATATGAATCTTATTTCTATACAGATTATTTTCATATTCGAATTAAACACTAACTTTATATAACAAAGTGCAGTCTGTGAGTCTTGCCCTTAGTATCCAAGTTTGTAAATGCAGTGCAAATTTACTTTTAAAATTAAGAGGAAGTGTGTTTAGTTGTTTTTTGTGAAAACCGTCTGAGTAACAGAACTGACATTCGTCCGGCTCGGGAACAAGTCGATAGACACAATTTTCCATATAAACACCGACACAAAAGATTTACAGGTTTTCGTCTACATAAAAGCATTTTGTAATTTAAACAGTTTCATTCAATAGGTATATGGTGGTATACTTAAAAAAATGTGTAACATAGTAGGAAAACCTTTTTCATTATTCTCAATAAGCTTCACAAAATGTATCGATATCTATGGTCGATATTTCATGTCTCTGTCCCATCACTTCCGTAGTGAACCAGAACGTTCTTTGAAAATAATTGAAATAGCCAAACATAGTGCACCTGTGTATTTCCATGCACCCATTCCGCAACTCGTAGACAGAACTAAACTTCCGTTTTTTAAGATTTGAGAAATGTTTCCCTGGTTTTCGTTTTTTCCAATCCGTATCATGGAATAATTGATTCATTAATATTGCTGGCTTTATTTTATCAGGCTTCAGTTTTATATCAAACAATAATATTAGAATACATGGATACCATCTTCACGTACTATTATAGTAGTTCTAGATATGAGTGGTATTTTTGTCATTAACATGACAGTCAATGATAGGTAATAACATAATACACATACAACAATCAGTCACAAAAACGTTTTGATTTGTTCTCATCATTATTTCAAATGTGTTAGAGCTTAATAATTATATTAATTAATTTTCCTCCCATTATACTTTTCCACTTAGCATGATCTTAATAGTTGACGAATTATGAACATGCTTTAGTGAACACATTAATCAAAATAAAAATACATAAGTACAATAAAACACTATACATTATAATCAAACAGTATATTGACAATTGAATAAATTATCTATGAAAAGTGGACTGTCTTCACAATACCAAGATGTTTAAAAATAAACTTTCCATGTATTTTTATTTATTGTTTGGTAAGCAATGGGGAAGAAAACTGTCACTTTTTGGGTGTGAGTCTCAATCAGTGTTGCTAGTATCTATTGACTCACAGAAAATGTAATTAGCAGTCAAGTAACAAACAAAACTTGTTTACAAAAATTTTTAGACAAATATTTTTTTGAAAAAAGGTGGTATTGTGGTCGGGTAAAATAACAACGGAAATCATTAATTTAATAGATCGCAAGATTTAAAAAAGCGATGGGGATTCCCATCGCTTTTTTACTCGCTCATTGATTAATCAGCGAGTAAAATACACAATTTTACAGCCTCCAAAAATTTGAGGATATAAAAAATAAGGTAATTGGCTTCTATTATAAACAAATAGGTAAATGCTGACCAGATCCCCTTAACAGCCTCGTAATGAGCTTTAGTTCAGCTTTAAACTGCGGTAAGTACAGTTCACGTTGAATACATTGTTTGTTAAAAAAACAAAAATAGATGTATTCCTGATAGATAGATAACACTATTTTACAACAAACAAAAAAAAAACTTTTATTATCCAATGATAATTTATATCGAATTTGTTTTCCGATTAAGAAAATATTGAACAAACATTTTCATCATATCAAGTTTTTTAATATACTCACAAGAAGTTTAGAAACAAAATCATTTGTGGTTTCTATCTCTATTTGGCATTCGTTATTGTGTTAAAGTAATTTGTTGAACAATTAATTTGTTTTAAAATTTCTTCAAGAGAGTGTAAACTAAATCCAAACAACTTTTGCTATGTTTGTGGTAAAAATTATATTAACAAAAGTGAAGAGACCACGCTCAGAAGCAGTAATTTCTTAGGCAACAATAAAACAGGGGATTATGAAGCTATGTTTTGTAGAACAATTGAAAAAAAAAATGGAAGTCAACATGTCTTTAAAAACTCACTTTTTACACTCACACTTGGATTTCTTTCCTGAATACCTGGGAAGCGTCAGTGATGAACATGGTGAACGTTTTCATCAAGATTTAAAGTCATATGAAAATAGATACCAAGGTTATTGGGATAAAAATATGTTAGCCAATTACTGCTGGTCTACACTAAGAGGAACTGTTACAAGTCACTACAAAAGAAAGAGTAATCGTTATTTTTGACAAAACACTTGAAAACTTGACATTATACATATTTTTTCACTTCACTATCGAATATAGGGTTAATTATACTATCAATACATATTTGTTTCGTTCATGGATAAAAAATGTTGTAAAGTAGTGTAATTAATGAGAACCCGATAAATATGGAGAGATAAAACTGACAGTGTGATATTATGAGTCAAGAGATAGCAGCCACAGCCACCTGTTCATATCTTTGCGTTTCTTCCCCATTAGGTGTTCCCCCTGATGGTAAGTAGCCACCAAGTCATCCCAAGTTGGCATCGAGACTACCTATTATACAGAAAGCCAATTACTTGGACAAAAAATATAATTGACATACATACAGCAACCAAAAGCATTAAACTTTTTCCCTTGATATTTTCTATATTTGACATGTCAAGTTGATTTTTAAACAAGTAATTACAGGCATTATAATTGGTTCAGCAAACCTATTCACAAACATTCCATACGCTGCCGAATTGACATATAAACGTTTTTAAAAAACATAACCAATGGTTTCCGTTTCTAATTAATCACCCAATGTATATTTTATAATAGCACTTAGGTTATGTTCTGAAATAAATACTTGTAATAATAATTTATTTACAACTTAGAACAGTTTTTTCGACCATAAAAGTTACCATTTTGTAACGAATCTTACAATGTCGGTTCATTGCGGCAGCGCATAGAATGATGTAAATAAATGTGCAGATTTACTGTGCTAGATGGTTTTGAAACCTAATTATGTTAGTTTTTCTTACGATTATTATGGAAGTATATTTTTCCTTCCTGTTTAATTGTATTCATCATCTTCATCCATAGCAAAATCGACGCCGGAGTCGACAGCACACACAGGGCTGAAAAACCAGATTAGTGTCAAATTAAGTGTGAATCAGTTGTATGCTAATGACAATGCTCGCTTTAATACAAATTACTTAGGTACCTCATCGCTCTACATGTGAAAAAGACAATCCGTTTCAACCTTCTGTTGTAAAAGAAATAGTTGAATGCCCACAGACAGCCCGGTTCTCCAAAAGGGTCACTGGCAAGATCCGGGTTGTAGCTGTATATGCGACACTCAGGCAACACCACCTCTTCATCGACAGCAGTCCACAGCGTCGGCCGCAGCTGGCGCCAGCGCACGCCGCCTACTGCCGACAAGGCAGCATCGACTGCGCTTTGTACCCAACTAAGTGATGGCTCCGCACTGAATTCACTGCTCTGTGAAATTCAACAAAGTCATATGTTATACGTTATTCATAGATGGTTTCTAGAATTCGAGTATTTATTACAATAGTCGGTAGCTACAATATGTAACACAAAAAAACCGGCCAAGTGCGTGTCGGACCACGCACAATGAAGGGTTCAGTTGGTCTGAATTTATCCCAAAAACAAACATTGTGAAAAACATGTTCTCCCATACATCGATATATGCCACAATCAATTCTACAACTGTAAATTTATTATGGTCGACTATTACTCGTTAACTTGTAAAGCCCACTTTGCTGTGATAGTTTTCCTTTTAATTTCATATGTACTACTGGCATGAATTTTTTCACATTCTGTACATTTGACTCTTTAGCACTATAATGCTTAATATTACGCAAGCGGATCCTTAAATCGAAAAGTGGTGTTCACAGACCTGCAACGACCTATCCAACGATACCCCACACCACAGGGTTAACGAGAAAAAAAATATCGTCCCCACATTACGTGCAAGGAAGGTAACCTAAAAAAAATTTTTTTCACGATTTTGTTTTAGCACTTTGTCGGCGTGATTAATATGTATACCTATGCCAAACTACAGCTTTCTAGCACTAAGCGACAGACAGACAGACGGACATGGCGAAACTATAAGGATTCCTTGTTTACTACGAAACCCTAAAAATGAAACAAGAATTGTATTCAACGAAAAAAAAAACTTTTGCATTAACAACGGTACATATGTGATTAATTACGATACGGAACTCCCGGTACGTAATTAATTACGATAACACTGGCCATTAAACTAATTAAATAGTTGTCGTTATGTTTCATACGCTGCGTAAAAACCAAATTTTATTAGGGTTTCGTAGCCAAAACCGGTTTCTTCCTGTCTGTCTGTCCGTCCGTATGTCACAGTCTCACAGAGCCATTTTACTCGGAAAATTATTAGAAAAACCCCGATCTTGACCTACATTTATGACACCTCAATAAGACTTAAGAATTGTGCTTTCCCTAAGAACCAAAAAAAGACGATTTTTGAGCTTACTGTTGCATGCATTCCGGAAGAAATTTTGCGATATTTTCAATTGCGTAGTTGTGAGTAATAATATCGCAATGCCGATGTAGTATTATCTAAAACCTGCAGAACTTTAAAAAGCGCGCGCCGCCCCACAGTGGAACGAATGTATGGGAGCGGTTGGACGTAGACATGTCCGAAAAAAAAGAGTAAAATTATGCCAAACTAATGATGCCATCTTATTCGATTACTTAATGCCTTCATAACTTGTGGTGATGAATTTCTTCATAACTCCCATATTTCGGGAGTAATTTGAGAAAATGTGAAATTTTACTATGAAAATGAGTGTATCGAGCTCTCTCCCTCCTGATTCCGGGCTTGTTTCAAGTAGCGGTCTCTAATATCATAATGCTAATACTAAGAGCTATATTTAATACTAAGACACATAGTGCGCCAAATGTGCACTTTCTGGGATAAAGAGTGATGTTTATTTTATAACACAATTTTTTTATTTTTTGTTTATTTTGTTGATTAAAACCGTTTTTCTAAAGGTTTACCTTATTACAATAACATTTCTGAGCAGCCAATTAGAGAAGATATAAGCTAATTAGGATATATAATTAGGGACTTAAGGTTTACATATAAAACTGATGCACTAATGATTACTGATAAGAACATTGCTATTATTTAATTACTAAATGGCTCTTAATACACTAATTTAGCATGCATCATTTACTAATTATCACAATAACTAATTACCTTGCAATATTTAACAAAGGATACCTGGGATACCTGGATTTTATATAAATAGGTCACTATTAGTAACTTTAAAATCAGTGTTGATTTACACCTCGTTGTATCCAAGCTAATCTCGCAATGTATTTTCCAAATTTTAATACAAATCTTGATATTCACGTTGCTTTATGCGCACGCGCACATAAAGATTTACGCGACTTTAACTATTTGTTCAGTGTTTTAAAAGATAACAGTTGTGTTCAGTTATGTGAAAGTGCTGAAACAAGTTTAAAAGACTGGTGTCGTCGATTTTGCTACCGCATTTATGCAAAATGGACACAGTCTGGAAGAAGCACAGATAAGTTTCGGAAGAAACATGAGATTTGGCTACAGGCTGCAATTCAATGGCCGGAATTACAGAATGAAAATATGGAACCTTCTACAGAAAATATAAGTGACGTCATCGAGCCCATAATTTCTCCTGCTAAATCTGATGCTTCAACTTGTACACATCCTAGTCCTCGTAAATCTTTTGAGGACCTTAGTAACCGGCAAAAAAGAAGACGCACTGAAGATAGTCTTTCATGCAGCAGTAGCAGCGCTGAAATTATGTTTTCGGCCGAAAGGGCGCTTCAAAAGGCAGGACAAAGCGATACAGCTTATGTTATGAAATACTTGACGGAGAATCCAGAAGAGGCCTCAAAAATCAAAGCCTTCATTGAAGGTAAATCAATTCAGGTACGGGAAATATCCCCTTTGAAGGCATTGGCTCTTTATGTATCGATGAACTTATCGAAATGGCGCTATAACACTCTTCGGGATTTCAACACTCAAGAAGGAGCTCTTCAATACCCGAGTTACTACATGTTGGTTAAAGAAAAAATTAAGTGCTATCCGGCCAAAGAAGATCTCACAGTTACAGAGAGCTCTGCAAAAATCAAATTACAAGCCTTGATGGATTTAACCTCAAGAAGACTTATTATGTCGTTAGAAACCCCTGTTGATCCCAATCAACAGCTCGTATTGACCAGCAAATGGGGTTTTGACGGATCATCTAGCCAAAGCATTTATCATCAAAGGACGAGTGAAGATGAGCAAATCGATCTTGCTAGTAATTTTATGATTAGTCTTGTACCACTGCGGCTCGTCTCAAAAGGTGTAACAATTTGGGAAAACGAGCGACCATCTTCCACTTCATTTTGCCGGCCAATATTGTTTAAGTTTATAAAGGAAACCAAAGAAAATGTGCAGAGAGAGATGGCTGAAATCGAAGCAGAGATTGAAGCCTTAACTCCATCCACCATCACTGATGGAATTAGTGTCAAACACCAACTGCTGTTGACAATGATTGATGGTAAAATTCATTCCATTATATCCAATACAGCAGCTTCAGTGTGTGACATATGCAAGGCTTGTCCTAAAGAAATGAATAATTTAGAGTTAATCAAAGATAAACACGCAAACGAGGACATGTATAAATATAGCTTAAGCACCCTTCACGCTTGGATTCGCTCAATGGAATGCTTATTACACATTTCCTACAAATTAGACATAAAATCATGGCAAGTAAGGGGTGATATAGCAAAAAGGCAAGTTGATGACAGGAAGAAAAGAGTTCAAGAGGCTGTAAGAAGAGAAACGGGCTTACTTCTCGATGTTGTGAAACAAGGCAGTGGATCCACCAACAATGGCAACTCGGCAAGGAGATTTTTTGAAAACTACACTAAATCTGCTGAACTGACCGGAATAGATGCTATGCTTTTAAGAAAAATCTGTGTGATCTTGCAGTGTATTTCATCAGGAGAGAAGATCAACGTAACTAAATTCCGAGAGTTCTGCTTTGATACTGCTAAGCTTTACGTGGAGTTATACCCATGGTATTATATGCCTTCTTCACTTCATAAAATTTTAATGCATGGGCCAGACATAGTTCAGAACATGTCAATTGTGCCCATTGGTTTTCTATCCGAAGAGGCATCTGAGGCTAGAAATAAAGATTTTAGAAAATATAGAGAGGGGCATTCTCGAAAGCATAGCAGTATCTCATGCAATGAAGATATTATGCACAATCTTTTACTGTCTTCTGATCCACTTGTTACAAGTATCCGTCCAAAAGGAAATAAGTTTGTAAAAAAATCTTCTTTTAAGGAATTTTATGAGCTTACGGATTCTGAGAAAAGTGATATCGAATTTGTTAACATAAATGATTTAGCGGACATCGATTCTGAATTTGAATTAATTGATGATGATGATGATGACGAAGATAATTAAATGATGTTATTGTTTTAAAATGTGTAACTTAGTAAATTAGAGCTTACATCTTAATTATTTATTGTACTTTTAATGAAACTAGGTAATTTATTATCAACTTACTTAAAAGTCATACTCTCATCAGTTCTTGTGAATATTTTTGTTAATATATATTTCTGTATATATATAATATATTTATAGACCTCTTAATAAGTCTGTCTGCGGTTTAAAGTAAATACAAATGGGGAAAAAACGTTTTTTTTTTTAAATTTTCATTTCCTTTTATCCCAGAAAGTGCACATTTGGCGCACTATGTGTCTTAGTATTAAATATAGCTCTTAGTAATAGCATTACGATATTAGAGACCGCTACTTGAAACAAGCCCGGAATCAGGAGGGAGAGAGCTCGATACACTCATTTTCATAGTAAAATTTCACATTTTCTCAAATTACTCCCGAAATATGGGAGTTATGAAGAAATTCATCACCACAATTTATGAAGGCATTAAGTAATCGAATAAGATGGCATCATTAGTTTGTCATAATTTTACTCTTATTTTTCGGACATGTCTACGTCCAACCGCTCCCATACATTCGTTCCACTGTGCGCCCGCGCGTCCCTCACTTCGATTGCATTCCCTAGAACCTACTATTTATTGCAATTTGGCAAGAACAGCACCTACCGCTGTGATTATCATGGAGCCATTTATTATGTCATTACACTTATTACCTACTAGATTTTGCCCGCGGCTTCGGCCGCGTTTAGGTCGGAAATTATCTCACGGGAATGTACTGCTGGGATAAAAAGTATCCTATTTATCATCACGGTCTAATAATTGTATCAATCTGCTTGTCCCATCTCATCCATCAACACTCTCAAGTAGTTAACACCAACCACCCGAAAAATTACCTGGCAATTACATCCATCATGGCAATCGCAAATTTGCTTTTATAGAGAAATCAAGGAGGGTTTAGTGTTAGGTCTCAGGGCGAAGGGTAGGAAATTGGTTTTATTAAGATTTAGTGTGAGAAAATTTTGTATTAACCAGGTAATTATTTTGAAAAGTGAAAATTCTGCACTCTCCTTGACCGCATGCCAGTTTGGTCCCCATACAAGAACAGCGATATCATCTACATATCGTCGCTTAAGTTCTAACACCGCGGAAGTCATTTTTTTGACAAAATACGTATTGTATGTCATTCGATAGAGAATCGCAAGGCGCATCGTTTGACGAATTTTAAAATTGTATGTGTCTACATGAATTAAACATATTTTAATTTCTATATTGAATAA
The DNA here is from genome assembly GCA_905333075.3 of Atethmia centrago. Taxonomy (NCBI): domain Eukaryota; kingdom Metazoa; phylum Arthropoda; class Insecta; order Lepidoptera; family Noctuidae; genus Atethmia; species Atethmia centrago. Next base: position 10,518,096 of record HG995375.1, read on the forward strand.
ACCTAAATATGAACAGTTGTTTGAGGCTAAATAAAACGGATTTTTTGCTCTCCTGAAAAGTTGCGTATTTTGACTTCCGCGGTGTTAGAACTTAAGCGACGATATGTAAAAAATGTAGTGTTTGGGAAGGACATTGTGTAGAGGTCATTTATGTAAGCCTCAAATAAAGAAGGGCCCAATATACTCTCTTGTAGGACTCCAAGGAAGATTGAGCGTTCATCACTGAGATACTTACCCAGTCTGACACGTTGCTTTCGCTGGGAGAGATAATTTTTAGATATGTTATGCGTTATACCTCATACGCCTATCCTTTCCAGCTTGGCAAGGCGAATGAAAACAGAAACCGCGTCAGACGCTTTAGAGAGGTCCAAAAATATTCATAGACACCTATTTTTGTCATCACATTCGTCAGGTTTGGACCTGATCTAGGACACCGTGTTGGCACGGTGTCCTAGATTGAGACACCTGACTTAAATCCGTATAGATTGTCGGCTATGATTTCAAACCGATTTAGGAAATTTTTGAGGGATCTGTGGAGTATTTTTGACAACGGTGATAAGACCGATATGGGCCTGTAATTATTGACGAAGTCTAAGTCCACTCTTTTATATAGGTTGCACAATAGCTTTCTTAAAACATCGGAAAACACACCAGAGATAATAGCACGATTACAGATATGGGTGATGGGAGGAATCAGGGTGCGTCGACGCTTTCTGAGAAGGGATGGCGGAGGAGGACATAACATAACATCACGCCTTGTTTCCCCGAAGAGGTATACCTGTAGTACTCATGCTCAGCAGTAGCGCTTGCGACCACTAGTCCAACGAGGAAGTCTGTTCTGTACCTCAAAAGGAAAAAACGGAACCCTTATAGGATCACTCGTGTGTCTCTGTCTGTCTGGCTGGCTGGCTGTCCGTCTGTCACAGCCGATTTGCTCCGGATCTACTGGACCGATTAAGTTCACATTTGGTACACATGTGAACTTATGTGACCCAAAGATCGAGGTGTAACGTAAATAACTGAATTTTGAATACGAGGGTCACTTTTGGGGGACAAATTAGAAAAAGTAAAAAGTTTTGCAAACTGTACTGTGTGGCATATCAAATGATAGGACTTATTGTGAGGGTCACAAATATTTTTATTTCTTTTTTAATTTGTTTATAAATAGTTTTAAAGTTAGATGAGAAAATAGATGAAAATTTATCATTCCCCACCCGTTATCTCCGAAACTACAGACTAAAACTTTGAACAAAAATAAAGAGAAAATTAATATTAAAATAGTTTTAAAGCTATTTCAGTAAATGGTTCTGTGGCGGTATCTACATCGCCACATGCGAACTACGCAACACACTGACGTCACGCGAAATCCTGCATCGCGCAAGCAGAGTTTACCGCGCAACTAGCATATATACATCATCCCGGCATCAACCGTCGGGCAGTTGCCCACCAGACACGACACCCGTCTGGTCGAAGGATCCTCCCTTTTCTATGGAGGATGAGTAACTCTACACCCTGTTCATCATGCATATTTTCAGGAAAACCTTTAAGAAGTCTATGGTTTTAAAATAGCATGGTAAATCTCTCAATATTGTGCTCACAAACTTACATTTGCAGTTGGAATGTATGGGAGAACATTTTTTTTTACTACTTGTAGTTGTATTTTTTTTACTATGTTAAGTTTGTTTTTGGGATAAATAACATGGTAGATAATATATTCATTTGTAAGGAACCCTCACGCGAGTTCAACTTGCACTTGTCCGGTTTTTTAATATTGTTCTCACTTAAAAAAGCTACAAGAATAATGTACCCAGAATTTTGTAATATCTTGATTTAAAAGAGTGCCCTTGGAGTTTCTTACTAATGCTCCTCCATAGAGATCTACATTTTAGAATGGGCAACTAGCTTTATGTTTCTGACTGACCAACCCCTTGATAACTGAAAAGAGCTTGTAATTGGTTTGTTTAAAATATATGATTTGAGTTTGTTGAGTTTGATAACAGTACCAAATTGTTCTTTTACTAATATTGCACAAGTACACTATTAGTGAGCGATTGGTTGTCTTCCTTATGACCTATTGATCACAACATAAATATGCAATACTGTCTGGCTCTGACATGTCGGGATTGCAGTAGCCCTCGAATCAGACATAAATTAGTTCCCTGTAACTCTCTCAGGTGAGACAGATAGATCTCAGGCACTTGCAAAATTTGCAAAATATCTTTAAATTACAATTTATGATATTTATTTTTTATTTGTTTATTAGGATTTGGGGTTGGCCTAAGTCCAGCATTGGGGCAGAATAGCCCAAGTAAAAAAATGTTAGTCTGGTGTTCATTGATTTTACATAAATTCTAATAATTAAAATACAAGTCATAATTATTATTTTTTTTTAATCCAGGCCCGCTTGCTCTACAATTCACTAAATAAATCTTTCATCTATCTATCTAAATATGTCTAGTGCTAAGCAAATTTTTATTATTTTCCTGTTTCTATCAATTGTGTGGAGATGACAGAAATAGAGTGAAGTTTTCAATAAGTCTATCACTAAACTATTTGTGGTGCAAGCAGGCGTTAGTTTTACAGTGCTCAAATTGAATTTCATCACTTACCTTTGCCATTGAAAAATCATAATCTGGAAAAGCAGCATTCAGTGTAGCAATCAAGTAAAACAAAGTTTTACGAGATATAGTATCACAGAGCACACCGTCTTCATCACCCGATAAACTTCGGCTGTAGATTGAAAAACAAGAAATTAATGTTTGTCCACTCAATAACTGTGGGGGAAAAAAAAACATGGTTTTACCTGTACATAACACTCTCTGGCGGTGACAATGCTTCGAGTGTTGTTTCTCCAATAGCTGTGAATCTCTTATAGAAAGACTTCTCAGCCCCAGCCATTTTGCAGCTGTAGCTTTCCACACGACCCTGAACGGCACTATCTCCATTCAAGATCGAGAGAGCTCTGCTCAATGCCTCTAAGCGGCCACTCTCTAGAAGTTTCATTTTCCCTAATGATGTCTCCCTCAATTTACCCACTAAAATTACTTGTGGTAAGCGGAGCCTGTATTATAGTGCAGCACGGAACACTATTTCTGTACATAGCCGAGGGGTGTATGAATATTCCTTTTCTCTTTGAGTGTAGCAAGTTTACACTCGGAATCAATTTCGTCTTCTGTTCTTCTTCCGCGCTGATGGAATGCGGGAACATCACAAATAAGAAGAAAAATAGATCTACCAAATTGCTGAACGGATGCAAATTATTTATAGCTTGTTTTGCCCTAATACAAGGGGATCGCGTCACTTCACTTGTCGTCCCACAAAAATGTATGTATTAAACACCAAAGCAATGTACAGTTACAGATCAATATCCATAGAAGACATGGTCACGAAAAACAGTAAACCAGAATTCACTATTAACTAACACAGATCGATCTGCTAAATTAATTATCTCAAAACTAAGATTATGTACACAACCACAACAATAATTTACTTCAACAATCGTCAATGGCGGACGGCGGATCACTCACAGTCACATACAGCGTAGCCTAGTGATGTGCGAGACGAATTATTTGCCCGAGTAACTTAAATCAAACCGCGAGTCAATTCAGGTTAAGTTTTTAACAACTCGAATCATCTCGATCTATCGAATGCCGTCGGCGCGGTCGCGATCTACTGCTGCACGGCAGAAGCGTGACTCGCATCACACGCGAGTCTCGCTTCGCCGCATTGCATGATTCATCTCACTCAACTCGATCGATGCGAGTTGAGTGAGAACGTTGTAGGTATAGCCGAATTATTAATTGACTGGAGTAATCTGACACGTGCTATTTGTCACTTTGTGTAATAAAATGGTCATATTTATTGTATTCTAGAATTTTACACTTATTATTATACATTTATTTTACACTTATATAAATCGATTAAACTAAACGATCACCATTACAATAAATAATTATGAACATTTTATTACACACTAGCACATGTCAGATTACTCCAGTGAATGAATAATTCGACTTTAGTGTCGAGCGCCCTTCTTTCCTTCTAACTAATGCCACTAATAATAATAATAACCCCACCGCCGTACCTTTACGTTGACGTCGTGGTGGGGCTTGCGCGCTTCGAACTCTGGGTCCGTGCCGGAAGAGTTGAGTTTGCCGAAACAGACCTGGGGTGAGGAGCCTGACCAAGAGATATACATAATCCCGCAGGGCAGCATGTGGCGAGCTGTTGGCCAGTAGCGACCCCACGAACCCTATCTCCCGGGAGAAATCTTGTTCCTCACCTCTGGCTTGCCTTTATTGGCCGGCTGGAGTGAACACTGACGAGGAATATAGCTCCCACCTCTTTCTTGCCTTTATTGGCTGGCTTGAGTGGCGATTCGCAAGAGCAAACGTGCTCGGAGGAAGGAAGTATTCCAATAAAATGCTGGTAGGGATCTTGACCGTACTTCCGGGATTGTCCTGATAGCCGTGGAAACCTCTCCACTCCTCAAGCAGCTCAGGAAGTGTTGCCCCCTTGTCGCTACGTCACTATGTGCTAGCGACCGTTTTCGGGGGCCCATTATTGAGTGTGCAAGTCACCCCCTGCTATTTTATCCGTGTATTATATAACATTGATCAGGCAGGGCAGACATAGTCCTTCCATAGTTTTAGGTTACCAATTCACTATAGCCACCCAAACCCATAGCCCAATATGTTTTGCATCCATGTTCTGCAATAGTCCAGTACCAACCGGGGGTTGTCCTCGGATGCATTTGCATACTGCATACAGGGATGATCGTCGATTGGTGCCTCATTTCATTCAAAACGTCTAATGGGTTTCTGCGAGTTGGCTTCGGCCCCTCGTACGCCTTCCAAAGGTCCGGGACCAGGGTCCTGAGATATATAAAAATATAAATAAAAATATATATATATTTCAGGTAAATTACACCCATAGAAACAAAACCTCCTTCCTCCTTCTCTCCTTTAAAAAATAATCTTAAATATAAAATAAAATAAAATTCAACTAATATTTTATAAATTAGAACATACATAATGAATACAAGAAATGACAAATAAGCATTACAAATTACAAATTATAATATATTTACATAAAATCATTGCACCGAAATCAATTAAAATTCAACTAATATAACTACTAATGGTTGGTTGCCCCCGAACCAATTCGAGTCGACTCGAGTTGTGACTCGATGATGTCAGTAGCCATATCAACTCGAGTAAAAAAAAAAACAACTCGTCTCATCGCTAGCGTAGACTCACGGTCACCATTAGTGTTGCCAAAAATCAATCTGCCTAGCCTTTACTAGTGTTGCCAATCATACAATATACTTGTATCGAGTGCATTCTTTTGTATTACAAATGGACGTATGCACAAAAAGGGTCTTGAAAAGGAGAATATTATTCTAAATTCCGATGTAATGGTGACGTTTTATGTTGGTAGGTAGTAGGTGTAAACGGGAATCGTACCTTTGTAGAATAGCTTTCATAGGCAGTCATTTTTAAACAGTCTCTTGGTCGCAAGCATGACTGTTGAGCATGCGGTCTTAAGTTCAATTCCCGGGTCGTGCAAAGTGTTATTTATTGGATTTCTTAGTAGCAGCCCGAAGTTTGGAAGGCATCGGACTATGAAAGTGAGCGAAGAAAGACTGCTCCCGTGTCTGCGCAAGTGCGCACACACTTGTGCATTGGCTGCCATGGCTATAATTTTTAAAAGTGTGTCGTTAATACTTTTATTTTGTGGGATTTCATCTAAGAACTGATTTTGATAATCGTCTCTTATCATCCCTATAACATATAATAAGATTTAATATAACCAAATATATATAGATAGTAATAAGTCAAGGTTTATTTACAAACTGGTTAAAAAGTGGTGTCGGAGCACAAGGGATCCAGCTAGGTGTAAAACCATCAAAGCCCAAATGGTGAAATGGTGTACAAAGATAGAGATATCATAACAGCCTGGCATCAGTATTATGAACAAAACAAGCTGCCATACAACTTCCAGAAATGGAAAAGAATGTAGGACTTATGTTTCCAATACACCCAAGTGAAGTTAAAAAGGCCCTACAGAGGATGTCAAAAAAGAAAGCCATAGGCCCTGATGGTATCCTAGTTGAAGCTTGGAAATGCTTACGCGAACAAGGAATCGTATTGCTCACCAATCTCTTCTAAAATGCCAGAGGCGTAGTGATTGAGCACCATAGTTCCAATATATAAGAAAAAAGCTATCAAGCTTCTAAGCCACACTATGAAGCTCTACGAGAGAGTGATTGACAGTCGTCTAAGATTCGATTGCTCACTGTCTGAAAACCACTATGGCTTCGTACCTAGCCCATCGACCACCGATCCGATGTTTGCTCTGAACACGATTGCTGAAGAATATCGCACCAAAAAGCGACCATTGTATGTCGCATTCTTGGCCATGGCAAAGGCATTTTATAGAGTCCCAAGAGACTCGACTTGGAGCCTTCGTAAGAAAAATGTCCCCGAACAATAATAAGATATGTATATCAAAATCGTGGCCGTCATGTGTAAGGATGCGAGATCGACGGTTCGGACGGTGGTGGGTGAGACAAAACCAATAGCGGTCACAGAAGGCGGACATCAAGGCTCTGTACTGAGTGCTTTCCTGTTTTGCTTGGTTTTAGATTCACGCACCGAACTGGCGCAGAATTTTCCCCCCGCCTCGTTTCGCGGGTTGTGTTGCAGTTTACGTGTGGTGCAACGCCGGAACGCACCGTAGAGCAGTGGTGCCTGATAAGGTGACTTGTTGCCATTTAGGCTACTTGGAAGGGTGTCGGGGCGACCAACTTTTACGATCGGCGACTGGTCGCCAATTAGGCTATCAGAAAAAAAATGGCTCCATCCAGATTATCGAAGGAACGATGAAAATATACAGTACTAAAAATTACATCACTATTTTAAACGTCAACCAGAGAGAGAAACTACAGAATTTTCAAAGAATGTTTTATTAAAAAAAGCGCGGGAATCATCGAATTTGGCGGGCGTGATTTTTCTTTCGTTTTCTTTTTTAAATTAAAAAACACTTAATATTGGAGATAAGTTGTGTAAATATATGTAGATATTCATTAGATTAGTTAATTTTATTGTTTGTGTATATTGTACTTCATATTTAGGGTAAGTTTTTTGTATTTTATATTTTTCTGGTCACAATGGACAACGAACCGCCTGATCCGGGGGGCACAGTCCCCTCGGTCGGGCATAATATAACCATCTACGAATCCAGTATGGATACCGATTCATCCATAACCAGATCGGAGCGGAAAAGGACTAGAGCTCCACGTAAAGTGTGCAAAAATTGCAATAAAAAAAGGCGAAATAGTCACTCTCACACTACAACAGAAATAAATAAAGGAGCACAGTGTCATTGCGACAATGACTCAGCCACTAGTTCAAAAATAGCATCAGACGTACCGGTTCATTCAATTTTAGTTCATCAAGAAACCTCTCCACGTTCTGTGGATGTTCCCCAGACTGAAAACCTCATAAAGTCAGATCTTCCCCAGAAGCCACAGGTTACTAGGACTTTGTATGAGGCCACAGACCTGTCGCCATACGTTGTACACATTCAAAAAATGTTTGATACACAAAACTCTGCTCAAACATTACACCCAATAACTTTAGGACATTTTCTTAAAAAACGCATGTTCAACAACATCATTAACGGTTCATTAAAACGCATTGGTCGTAATAGAATATCGCTAAGTTTCTCTCGTTACGTAGATGCTAACTCTTTCTTAGATGACCCAAGTTTGGCCAAAGAAAAGTTGAAGGCATTTGTTCCATCAATTAATGTGTGTCGCATTGGAATTGTTAAAGGCGTACCTACCGAATGGTCTCCGGAGGAAATACTGGAAAATATATCTGTCCCCGCTGGATGCGGGAAAGTTATCAAAGCAAGGCGTCTCAATTATAAAGTGCACGAACCGACCCCTGTGTGGAAACCATCGCAAACAGTCGTGCTCACCTTTGACGGACAAATTTTACCAAAACGTGTGTTTTGTTGTTACAATTCTATGCCAGTGGAATTGTATACATTCCCAACAATTCAATGTTTTAATTGTTGTCGTTTTGGCCATACAAAGGTACAATGCAGGTCGAACCCTCAGTGCTTCAAGTGTGGGGAGAAGCATTCTGCTGACACTTGCAGTATTGAAGATGAGAGTAATAGTAAATGCTGTCATTGCGGTGGCATTCATTACGCCATTAATAAAAAATGCCCAGAATTTGAGAGGCAAAAAGCAATTAAGCATTATATGGCCCATAGCTGCGTGTCATATGCGGAAGCGTCACAGCTACATCCACCAATTTCAAAATTGTATGCCGATGTGGTCACATCTGCCCCATCACATACCACTAAAAATTCTTTCTTTTCACAACCTTCGCCCCAATCACGTAACACACCAATTGTCTCCTCACAAAGAAAAACCGTATTTCTTAAACCTCGGGATCCCCCAAAAACAACTAAGGGGTATGACCGGGCAGCTCATCAAGCATTAATCACTAATGATGTTTCTGTGTCAGGGAATGGTGTTGCATTCCAAAATAAAACAACAAATAATAATGAGAGCCAAATTTTTAATTTAATAATTATGCTTATTAATACTTTATCTAAAAATAATAATATTGAACCGTCCAACGTTGCTACTTTAATTGATACTCTGTCTAACTTATTTAACCTTAATCATAATGGATCTAAATCTACCCAAGATTGTCCAGTGGAACAGTCGCAGCATTGTGAATAAAAAATCTGATCTGTCCTACATATTGAACAAATACGATCCCTTTGCAGTCGCTCTCTGTGAGACATGGCTTAAACCAGGGTTTTCTTTTAGATTTCCTGGCTATGCGTGTCTAAGAACAGACAGAAGCGATGGGTATGGCGGTGTCGCCATACTTATTAAAAATAACTTGTCTTTTCAATCTTTTCCTCTTCCAAGTCTCAGTGACGAAATATCTGCTGTCGCTGCTATTGTAAATAAAATCTGCTTAGTATGTATATATTATTCTCGTCCCACTATAGATATTCTTTCTGAAATAAGTAATCTTCTTTCAGTTTTACCTAAACCATTTTTGGTAATGGGAGATTTTAACGCACAACATCAGTCCTGGGGTAGTTCTAATTCCAATTGCTATGGGGAAAAGTTATTAGAAATTCTAGACTTTAATAATTTGTGTATTTTGAACACATGTCTCCCAACACGCCGAACAAATCCAGATGAGGGAATAAGTGCCCCTGACCTCTCAATCTGCACACCTGAGTTAGCATCAACATTATCCTGGTCTCCTTTACCGTCTTCTTATGGTAGTGATCATTACCCTTTAATAATTTCTTTTCCACATAAAAAACCAGTTGCTAGCAATCCAGCACCACGATTAAAGTATAGACTTCAAAATGCAGATTGGGATACATACAAAAATGATGTACAAGAAAGAATTCTTGGTTTATCTAATTCCTTACAACTACACGATCCTCAGTTATTATCTAATCAAATAACAAGAATTTTAATAGAGGTGGCAGATAATACTTTCCCTATTAAGAATGGTGTTACAGGCAAAATTCCTTCACCACCTTGGTGGGATGCTGAGTGCACTCAGGCCATTAAAAAAAGAAAAGAGGCAGAAAAAAATTATGGCCATACTATGACTCGTCACAATTTTGAGATATACCTAGAAGCTGCTCGTACAACTCGTAAGCTCCTTAGGAAAAAGAAATTTGAAGGTTGGCAAAGATTCTGTGCATCTATCTCGCCAGAAGTTAATGCATCTCTAGTATGGCAAAATATTAGGCGATTCAGGTCAGCATTTAGTGACACAACAGCCTCAAAACTGCCATTAGAATTAGCCAATGAGTTTATGGATCATTTAGCTCCTCCTTCAGTCCCAGAACAGAGATCTTTAATGCACTATTCCTATGTTCCTATTCCTAATTCTGAGTTGAATTCCCTGTTCACACTAAGTGAGTTGAAGGGAGTCCTTTCACATGTTAAGGATTCAGCTCCTGGTGAAGATGGTATACCATATTCATTTATATCTAATTTATCCGACTCTGTTCTTTTAATATATTTAAATCTCATCAATACAGCTTTGATATCTGGCAACATACCATCAAGTTGGAAGTCTCAAACAATTATTCCCATTCTGAAACCAAACAAACCTTCCTCTAATGTTACATCTTATCGACCAATTGCACTTTCTACAGTTCTTGCTAAAATTGTTGAACATCTCATTAAGAATCGTTTGGAGTGGTTTTTGGAAAGCAAAAACTTGCTAGCTACGTCACAGTTTGGTTTTCGGAAGGGTAAAAGTACGATGGACAGCCTTAGTGTATTCACAACTGATATTCGCTTAGCCTTCTCTTCTAATAACTCTGTAATTGCTGCTTTCCTGGATATTAGCTCAGCTTACGATAATGTCCAGGTATCAATCCTAGAACAAAAGCTGAATTCATTACAAGTTCCATTAATGCTGTCTAAGTTCATAATTAACATGCTTTCAGAGAGATCTTTAAATCTTCATATTGAAGGGTATACATTTACCCGTTTAGTATGGAAAGGTCTCCCTCAAGGTTCTGTAATTAGTCCAATTCTCTACAATATTTACACTTATGATTTGGAATCCTCCCTAAATGAGTCAGTACAAGTTCTTCAATATGCAGATGATTTACTTCTTTATTCATCTGGTCATTCTGTTGAGAATATTTGTACTTCCTTAACCTCTTCTTTATGCTTACTGAAGACTTGGCTAGAAACCAATGGTCTACACCTGTCAATTGATAAAAGCAACATTGTCTTGTTTACTAGAATGCGTAAGCCCCCTATAGTTATAGTAAGGTATAATAATATCCCTATGCCCGTTAAAAACCAGGTAAAATTTTTAGGCCTTATTTTGGATACACATCTTACTGGTTTACCACACTGTGACTATATAGCTGCTAAATGTGAACGAAATATCAACATAATTAGATGTCTTGCTGGTGTTTGGTGGGGAGCACATCCCTTTTCATTAAAACTATTGTACAACACCTTGATTAGAAGCGTATTGGACTATGGGACGTTTTTGCTGGAACCTGCTAATGTTGCTGGTCTTAAGAAACTTGACAGTGTTCAGTCAAAGGCACTTAGAGTAGTTTCAGGTGCAATGAAAAGCAGTCCTATTAATTGTCTTCAGGTGGAATGTGGAGACCCTCCACTTCATTTACGACGTCAATTTTTAGCTGATAGATTTATGGCTCGGTGTCTGCAATTTACATATCATCCTTTGCGAAATAAACTTTTCATTCTCTCTGAAGAAGTAATTTCATCCACTTACTGGAGGCACAAAGCTACTCCGTGTTTAGTTAAAAGCTTTAGAAAATTCAATTTAATTGAAGCTCCCTGTCACCAATCTCAATTTCTTCCTTTATTTCACTGTAATTACAGTTCATTAATTATGTCACCAAATATACATTATAACCTTAACATTTACCGAGATGACGTATGTCACAACCATATCTTCAACTTCACTATGGATAGAGACTGGAAGGGCTGTCAGCTCTTGTTCACAGATGCTTCGAAGCATGGAAGAGACTCATGTGTGGGAGTAGGTGTATACCACTCCCAATTTAATATCGTCCAAAAAATAAAACTCCCGCCCGAATCATCTGTTTTTACGGGAGAATGTTACGGTCTATTCAAAGCTGTCGAATATATACTTCTAATGGGCTTACGGAATTCACTCATTTTGACTGATGCAAGGAGTGCCTTACAATCTTTGGCCAGATTCCCTTTCTATTCTCATAATCCTTATATTATATTTGAAACACGTGAACTCCTTTATAGGTGTTCTATTAAGGGGTATTCAGTGCATTTTGCGTGGATACCCTCGCATTGTGGCATTTTAGGTAATGAGAGAGCTGACCAGATAGCTAATGATGCCGTATTGTGTGGAGACGTTTTTCCGAACAAAAATAACACCCAAGATCTGGCAGCTCTGCCTAGGGTTTATCTACAGGAATCCTGGGGTCAGCTTTGGTCCGGGCAATCAGTGAAAGGGAAATTTTATCGTAATATTCAGCCATCCATTTTTGTTAAACCTTGGTTTAGCAAATACAAACTAAACAAAAAGATTACAACAATATTCATACGTATGCGATTAGGTCATGTGTGCACTCCTGCTCATCTTACCAGGCTTGGCATTGTGCAGAACCCTGCGTGTGAATGTGGCGCTGAAGTGGGTGATCTGAACCACCTTATTTTTTCCTGCCCCCTTTATGACCACTCCTCACTTTTCCAAAGTCTTGTTTCCCTCCGAGTCCCTTTTCCCACTTCTATTGCATGTATTTTATTTAATTTTAATGTAGATATCTATAAAACCATAGCTCTTTTCCTTGTAAATAATGATATATCTATTTAAACATCATTTATAAACCTCTTTTATTTACCATGTAGCTCTTAGTTTACGCATCGAGTCGGCCTTTTTGCTGGGTCACCTGGTGGCGTTAAAACGTTAGTTTTCTGTTAAATTAAATTCCCATAGTGTTAATTTGTTATATTTTATTATTTTTATTTAATAACATCTAATCTCCTTTCCATTTCCAAATTCCCCGTTATAATATTTTATCATTTCGCGAGTACTTGATTCTTACGTTTTGTTAACAAATAAAACATTGTCAGTGGCAATAAGCATGAATAGTGCAACGCCAAAACAAAAAAAAAAAAAAAAAAAAGAATGTTTTTTAGAGAATTAAATAAAGGGTGCATTCCGAAATGATACCGAATCAAGCCATAGTCAATAATTTGCGTTTGCGTGTGTATGATGAGGTTTGTGTTTTTTCACGATTATGACAGCTGAAAGCTGTCAACAATTCGGAAAGCTCGTGAACGCGTTCACAACAGTGCTCGCTCAACGTCAAAACTTATAACCTATCCCCAAACCATGCAAAATCCAGATTTTTAAAACAAGTAGGTACAGTCGCCAGCATATCAAGTTACCACAAACTGTCAAATTTTCTCATTCGATTTTGAACTTAACATTCAACATTTTAAGGTTTAAAATCATTTGGAGAAATTGGACAGTTTGTGGTAACTTGACGTGCTAGCGACTGTACATTAAAGTGGTTCCTTTAAATTTTCGGGCACTTTTTCCATTAAAATTATCAACTGCATTAAGAAATTATTTTTATTTCGCACTAAGATTATGTTGGGGCGAACTGGAGTCTTATAATTTGGCGAAATTAGGCTATTCGTCAGCAAAAAAAAGGCGACTTTAAGCTACTTGGGGCTTTAGCGAGTGAGCACCTCACATCTGGTGGCACTGGCAGCAATACCGCTATAGCGCGGCGCCGCACAGTGGGCTAAAATCGCGAAGTAGGGACTTAAGGATATTAATACATCTTATTGGATTTTACTCATCAATAAGCATTTTATGTAATTTAACATTTTTTTTTTATATTCCTCATAATTTAAGATATATAGGCTCCTAAACTTTGGATGAAAAATAATATGTGTTATGTGAAGCAAATATTTTTGTATACTCAATTAAAATAAATATTACCAATATTCCACATTACTCCTATGACGTCACTTGTTTACGATAAAAACTCATTAGCACGATGACCTTGATGAACGCGTCGGCCAATCAGAGCGCAGCAAATTATGACGTGTCATTACATGATTGGACACTTAAAAACAGGTAGAAAAACATTGCGGTTAAATTTGAGCACACCCCTTTTTAGTACGTTTTTACACACCGTAATTAACGCACTCCCCCATATATTTTTTTCGGATTATAACAGATATTTAAATTTTGTGTCAATGTTTAATGATTTTGTTGTGATATTGAAAGAAAGTGGTAGTTTAAAAAATAATGATGTGCTCTATAATGCTTTAAAATTTAGATTACCTAATACTATGGTATTAATCGATGAATACGAACATATTTTAAAAGTTTTCTGTGTTAAGTACTGTTATAATCTTCAAAGAAGGTGGAAAAGTGCTAATCGTAAAGAAGAAATTTTTAGAAACACTAATATTGAACGGTTAACATCAGAAATAAGTTGGCCAGATTTTATTTTAAAAGTTTTAAAAACAAATGGCGATTGCTCTGGAGCGAGTACATCAACTGAATTTGTGTTTCCTGAAAAAGTGTCAGTTGCTACTTCAACCAATGTTAGTCCAAGAAAACCTTTTTCGGAATTAGGCCCTAAGCAAAAAAAGAGACGTACTGAGAATATTCATATAACGATCAGATGAGATATTTCATGCACATATTATTAATTTACGAGAAAATGGAAATAAGGATATTGCTGATATACTGGATCACTAACTTAAGAAAGACGTTCAAAAAGTAAAAAAATAGTCTTGCAGATGAAAATTAGAACTCAGAATTTACTGCAGATGAAGCTTTGGGGCTTGTGTTGTCCCTTAAGTTGTCCAAGTGGCAATACAATACTTTAAGACAAAGTATTAAAGAAAAGAATATAGATTTGTTGCCCTCTGACTACAAGGTCCAAATGGCAAAGGAAGAATGTTATCCACCTAAAAATGACATGATAGTGACAGATACAGCATCTAAAATAAAATTACAGTCACTTTTAGATGTAACGACTAAGAGAATACTCAAAACTATTACAATAGATAGCACTAAGTTTAAAGAATTGACCCTCATTAGTAAGTGTGGATTTGATGGTGCTTCGAATCAGGCAAACTAAAAACAAAGAATATTTGCAGAACATGCAGAGGAAATTGATGATTCATGCATATTTATGGGAAGTTTAGTACCAATCAAAATTGTGTTCGGAGACCAAATCCTCTGGGAGAACGATTCACCAAATTCAGCATTTTGGTGTTGTCCTAGGTTTTCAAATTTCAAAAAGATAAAACCACTATAAAAATCAAAAGAATGAGATAGAAGCAGAGATAAATAATTTAATAGCAACGGAAATAGCAGAAATAAAATTATCACATTCCGTATTACTTACTAATAGATGACAAAGTAACCTCAGTCGATATTTGTAAAGCAACTCCAACCGAAATGAATAACTTGCCTTTAATTCTGGAAAATGAAGTCGATACTGATTTATACAAATACGGCATATCATCATTACATAATAATATGTAGATACGTTTTATGGAATGTGTCCTTCATATTGCCTATAGATTGGAATACAAAACCTGGGTTGCAAAAGGCGAAAACAAGGCAATGATGGAAAACAAAAAAAGAGTAATTCAAGAAGCTTTCAAAAACCAAACTGGTCTTTTAATAGATGTGGTAAAACAAGGACACGGAACAACCAATGACGGTAATACTGCTCGAAGATTTTTCACAGATATTAGACAGCTTCAATTACAGGTGTCGATATATAATTGAGAACTTCGGATTAATTCCTACTGGAAAATTGTCAGAAGAGGCGGCTGAATCTAGAAACGAAGACTTTAGAAAATACCGCGAAAACCATTCTCGAAAATTCAGCAAGACAGCTTGTAATCAGGATATACTAAATAATTTGTTGAATAGTTCTGACCCGTACATTTCAACAAAGAGACAAAATGATTCGTAAACACAAAGTACTTTCGGAAGAAGCAAAAGCTTTATTAATACATGATGATTCTGACGAAGATAATGAGCAAGAAAACATTGAATTTGTAAATGTAATGAACCGGACTATCCTGTGGCTGCCTTAAGCGAACTCAAAGCCTCCAGCCAGGGGCGAACTTCTTACATTACTAAGCGACTGCACGCTAAGGGCACCCCCTATGGGGTACGAACCTCGACTTGGGGCGTCGCTGGGGGGATGACAGCAAGGTGGGACAGGCTGGATCATAACTGGATAATTATTATTATCTGGGGAATTTAAAGCTACGGGCTCAGATACGGCGCGGGCTGGCACCTCGTCGAGCAAGGGTTGGGGAAGACAATTACGTCGGGGTCTTCGCGAGGGACTTCGGTGGCGAGGTCTGAAAGTCGGTTTGTGTTTTTTGTGCACAGTACTCGTGGCCCTACAGCTTTCCTGGAGGAGGGTAATGGGTTCATCGGGGTCGGTGAGACCATGCCATGGACGGCGATCTGAACTAATAGTGGAGGGCCTATAACAGGCGGCCTTCACAACCAGAGGGTTGCGATGAATGACGGCAGAGTCAAAGAAACGCTCGCAGTGCGTTTCATATATTGCTGGATAGTGCGAATTTTGAGGTCGAGATGGAGGATCTCGTTTCAAACATACCAAGGGATCCCGTTGCCTTGCGGAGGTATTGAAAGTTCGTGGGGATCACCCTGATTTGGATAGATTTATTGGATGGAATCAAACACGGCAGACGCGACATGACGGGAACCTTCTTTATTGTTGACAGATGTCACAGATATACCACAGACTACACCGAGCACATTTTGACACAGAGTACACTACTGGTACATTTTAATGAATATGCCACAGGCTGACTTATATATACATTAGATGATTACAGAGCAAATATTATGTTCCTTTACATTCGGACTTCGGGGAGGGAAAATATTCAAATGCGATTTTTTCTGATACTCAATACGTCTAGCGCCACACACTTTTCTGTGTCAAAAACAGGAACTAATGAATGTTGCCACTTAATTTTTAATAGGAGCGAGCTGTTTTGAAGGTACTGCATCCTATGGATGTGGTGGGGCTTGGCTTGTGCGAAGACTGCACAGGCATATGTCATGATTGGACGGATGCACGCTGTGTAAATGCGCAGTTTGCCGTAGGACAATTTGCTGCGTGCATTTAAAATGGAATGGAGTCTACCGAGAGCGAAACTGGCACGTGAACCCGCCTTCTTTATGTGCACTAAGAAGGAGAGGTGGTGGTCGAGAGTCACGCCTAGGTATTTGGCTCGTTTCTCCCAAGGGATAGGCTTGCCGAACATGGTGAGCGGTCGGGACAACGACCACGACGACGGGGTTTTGTCGCGGTTTTGAAACAAGAACTGCTCTTGTCGGGATTGACTTCGATTCTCCATTTCCTAACAATGCGCCGAGTTTATCGACTTCGGTTTCGAGAGTGCGAGATATCTGCTCTTGCTTTAAGCCGGTGTAGTAAATGGAACAGAGCCAACTACGCCTTTTTACTTTTAGGGATGTCGCTAGTGTAAAGACTGAAAATGAGATGGTCTAGCACAGAGCTCTGAGGAACGCTGCGTGGATAGGATGGGGGGAGGATAGCGCTCTTCGATGCGATAGCGGAAGGTGTGGTTTGACAAAAAGTCTTGTAAGAGAAGCACGAGGTGATCGGCCACACCGAGTTTGTAGAGCATATATAATAAGCCGTTGTGCCAGACCTTGTCGAACGCTTTCGCTATGTTAAAGAATACAGCATCGGTTGTAAGGCCACGTTGGAAGCCTACACTTATGTGTTCTACGATGCGGTGGACCTGTTGGACGCAAGAATGGTGGGTTCTAAAACCGTACTGCTGGTCGGGGATGAGGCCCTTAGTTTCGGCATAGTCTCTAAGGCACATATAAATAAGCCTTTCATATACCTTTCCGAGAACACTGAGCAGACTGATTGGGCGGTAGCTCGTGGGCTCTGTTTTCGGCTTACCGGGCTTGTGCCGATGACGGTGGCCTTTTCCCACACTTTTGGAAAGATGTTATTGGCCAGGGCGCCATTGAAGATGGTGGCCATGAGCATTATAATCAGGTGAGCGGGGAACAGTTGGAGCACCCTATTGGTGATTGCGTCTGAGCCGGGGGCTTTACGAGGTTTTAGACCCTTGATGACATCGTGCAATTCGTCTGGAGTGACGGGAGGCAGAGGATAATCAAGATCTTCAATGGGCGGGAGGGAGGCTCTACGTTTGACTTCCGCGTCGTCTTGAGACAGGTGAGCTTGGTCTACTGGTTAAGAGCTGGGTGTGCATTGAGCATCAAGACTATCGGCTAGGCATTCCGCCTTGTCGACGTCATCGAAAGTGATGGTCTTGTCGGGGCGCACCAGCGGGGGCATGGTAATGCCTCTAACATGACCGCTAAGCTCGAGTAAACTCGAGAAAGGCACTTTGACAGTTCCTTATCTCGCGACAAGAGATCGATGTAGCAAATTATTAAAAAACAAATCATTTTAATTATAGCAACATCGGCTCATTCATTCAATTTTACGCGTGGAATTAGTATGTACTATAATGAAATTATATGTTTAACTTTTCTGTAATCAACTTTTTTGATTGAAATTAAATATTTTTCTAGGGTATGCCGCAGTTAAAATACAAATGACGGAAATGAAAATGAGTGAGCCATTTTTGGTAGGGGCAAAACCTGTGGCTTCGCGACACTGACATGCGAACCGCGTTACCGACATGTTCACAGAGTCGCCGACATGCTAAAATACCCCGCGATATGCAATCTTCGTCGCCAACACGCTAACCAAGTCACCGACATGCTAACAGCGCCCCCGACATGCTAGCTGCGTCACCGACATGCTAACCACATCGCCGACATGCTAACCGCGTGACCGTCACGCTAGCAGCGTCACCGACATGCTAAAGCAACCCTCGACATGCAATCTTTGTCACCAATATGCTAATTGCTAACCAAGTCACCGACATGCTAACTGCGTCATGAACACGCTAACCAAGTCACCGACGTTAAAACAGCGTCTCCGATATGCTAACCAATTCACCGACGTTAAAACAGCGTCTCCGATATGCTAACCAATTCACCGACAAGCTAACAGCTTCACGGAACTGCTCACCACGTCACCGACATGCTAACAGTGCCACCGATATGTTAACCGCGTCACCAACACGCTAATCAAATCACCGACATGCTAATCAAGTCACCGATATGCTAACAGCGTCCCCGACCTGCTAGCCCCGTCACCGACATGCAACAGTATCATCGTTATGCTAAACGCGTCACCGACATTTTAACCTCGTCACCGACATGCGACAGTATCATCGTCATGCTAAACGCGTTACCGACATGTTAACCTCGTCACCGACATGCTAAGCGCATCACCGACATGCTAGCCACGTCGCCAACATGCCAACCACGCCGCCGACGTGCTAATGTAAAGTGTTGCATCAGACTGGCGGGCGTCGCGCGCATTTATAAACATATATATGTTATTCCAAAGTTTTAAGTTTTCACTTCTGCCGCCAGTCCTCATGAATGGCATTTTTTTTGTATTAATATTTTGTCTACTCTTCTCGTCGTCAAAATCGAGGACGACTAAATACGAGTAAATACGACTAAATGACAGAAGAATCGGATATTATCTCGTGTTCAATTATCAAAATTCGAGATAACTTAGGTGCCATGTTAAGGTTTGTCGAGAAAACATCAAGTTTGACAGAACGAGTCGAGTATTTTGTATGGCAGCGCTGTCAGAAAACGAGAAAATTGACAGAAATAGACAAAAATTACTCACGCGAGAGTGAGTAATTGTCGTGAGTGTCATGTTAGCCCTGCAGGGAATGGAGTCTAGTCGGAGGGCTAACGTGGTGGATTTCAGGTAATCGCTTACTTTCCTCCAGTCTGTAACTACCTTGGTGAGAGAGGGTCGGTCAGGAGAGCATAGTGTACGACACACGTACATATATATGGCTGATTTATATTACTCCTCAACCACGAAGTTATAGATAAACCATGGATTCAACTGACCACAGATTACTAATATGTAGCAAGCTACAAGTGACTGACATGTTTCATTTTTGCCTTTGACATTTGACAAATTGACAGCATCAGACAGCATGTCATAGCCATGCATCGATCGAACACTCGAACAGCGAACTGATCAAAACTCTGTGGAACAAGGAACATTTATTTACTTTAGGGAGCTGTGGATTTGTGGAAGCTCTGGAAGCACCTGACTAGTACAGCACAGAAGCAGAACACATATACCCGTTAGCTGTGAGAAGCATCGAAGAACGAATTCGAACTTTAAGGTTGCGATACGATCAGAAATAATTCAAATAATATTACATTATGTTACTTTTATCGCCCACTGTTACAGGATTATTAAGAACTAGCTGTACTAGGTGCTTCAGGTACCAAAATTATGGTAAGCTGTGAATAACACTGGTACCTAATGCAAATGTAACCACATAGTTTTTATAGTCAACAAGTAAGTCAATATATTGTTGTGTTCTATAATTTTTATTTTGTCCTTACAGCTACACGTAAGAGATTTTACCGTGGTACGGGTATTGTACAAAGTGACAAGAAATGGGAGGTCACTTTGGATCATCGTCGCCTGAAAACACCCAATGGCCATGTATTGGCAGTCAACAGTGAGCCGCTAGCTCGAGCTATAGCTGCTGAGTGGGATGGTCAAATTGAAATAATAACACAGCCAACTATGCACCTGGTCTGTATATTTTTTTATTGAAAACTTCTTTAGTCATGTCGGCCACTTTGGGGATGGGGAAAAAGCACTGAACTCGCGTGACCGTCATGCTCAGATACATATAAATAGATGTTTACTAGTTTGTGAAGCTAATGACTTTTCACTTCTGAGGTCCTACGACTGTCAGTTTTTTTAACTTTATTGTCCCACCGCAGGGCAAGGGCCCTACTCCCCTTCTACTTCTCTCTGTCCAGAGCTGCCAAGTACCAATCTTTGTTCAAGGTGTCCATCTCTCTGTATTATTATCATTTCTTTCTTTTGGAAATCCAATCAATAGCATAATAACACCGGCCTGTTATACATTCAATACAATCATGTAACATGTTGAGGAATTTTCATTTTATTTGATTTGTAAGTAAAGAAATTGACTACATTGCAAATGATTTTTACAAATATATTATCCTGCACCAACTTACAAGCGGATTTTAGTAATACTGTTGCATAAATGCATAACTTTTTCTTTTGTTTTTAGACTGCACTATGCAACACTGCTTTGGACAACCCTGGGAAGTTAACTCCACATGATATTGCAATTTATTTCCTAGATTATATCTCTACAGACACTCTTCTTTTTTATTCCGAGGTAAGTATAAGGAACATGAATGTGTGAATGTTTAATTGCATTAATTGATTACCTTGTCATGACTAGCAGTCTTGTCTCAAGTTAATTTAATACTTACTAACAAAATATTTACAATAAAAAAACTTAAATGAACAAATTTTGCACTTATGTTATGAAATACCTAATAATAATAATGTATTAACCATGTTGTTCTATGTTAATGTTTAAGTTCACCATGTAAACGTTTTCTATCATTTTCAAGTTACCATTTTGTAGTGTTCCCCCTAAACAAACCATACAATTGAATCCAATAGTAAATCAAATGATTATGAATAGTTCTGCAGATCAGAGGTTTAGTACCTATTGTGCCAAGTTTTAGTAAGTATGGCCATATACATAACTGGCTAGGGAGACCTAATCAAAGCTTTTGTATAAGTTTTTTTATTTTAGTTGTCTTAAGGAAGAACAATTGAATATGTTTGATATCTAACATGCTTTTATTTTATTTAGGAAGATGAAGATTTAAGGACCCTACAGGAACAGGAATGGGGCCCTATATTGGAATGGTTCCAGAAGAGGTTTAATATAATTCAAGAGGTAGCCAAAGGACTAGAACCACCGCCGGTAACTGCTGACACCAGAGCAGTTTTAGCTAGATACTATTTATCATATGACTTTCCTGCACTAAGTGGTATGTATCTAACATAACTTTGCAAAATAATGAAATAAACTTTTGTGTTTTTTTTTTTTTATATGGATCTGGTCTGCAATAGAGATTTTAATTATTATTATTCTTATCATTAATCATGCTTAAGCAGAGTAAGCGTTTCATAATATGATTAAAAAAACCAACCTTATTTTAAGTAACTAAGGTTCATGCTTGCCCAAATTATTTATTTATTTATGGAAGACTGGAAGACTTACAGCTAATAAAAAAATCACATTTAGAGATACAGTTAAATTTGGAATGTGGGCAAACAAGAGCATGCAGGCTAAACTAAAACAAAGATATGAAACGCTAACTTTACTTTAAAAAGTAAAGCTAAAGTGCAGTCTGTGAGTCTGGCCCTGACAGTTGCGACTTATGCCGTCAGCACAGTGCTAAACGAACTGTCAGGTTGTGTATTTTTCAATTTAAGAATATAAATATCTACAAACCCTGCATAGTTAATATTTTCGAAGAAAAAAGCTATTTCTCGATAAATGATTTTATTCTTTAAGTAGGTTTGTACAAACACTTTTACACATCAATCATATTTTAAAAACTTGATGAGGTAGGCGTAACCTATCTGAGTAATCTGAGAAGAATGGCTGAAAGAAAGTTAATAATTTTTAAAGTCCAGACATAATCTTGGTCAGACCATGTGAAGGCCATATAGATTGGTGTCCGAAATGGTTTTTTGAGGAAAGAACCACACAGATTAAACCACACCATTGCTCCATACATTCTGGTCATTGGCTTTTTACAAATGGGGTAACTAGGTCAAGTGCGGTTATGGGGTATCATATGAAAGGGATTCATTTACACAGTGTGAAATGTCAGACTTGCTGCTTGTCGGTTTTTTGTTTAATGCCGCCATAGCATACGTTAACAAACCCGTCGTCATAAGTCTTGACCACTAGCGTATTATTATTTATAATATATTATACTTAATCCTACCAGGTTAATAATAACCTGATCCAGCTCATGTCCGCGCACGGATGATGCAGTGCGCAAGCAGTGTAGGTAGTGTTAAATGCATGTAATGATTGCTTTTATTTATTGTTTAACAGCAATGACGTTCGGCGTAGATGCTCTCAAATCGCCACTGCTAATGTTGGCCTGCGTGGAGCGACGTTTAGAACCAAAGCAAGCTGTTTTATTGGCACGACTTGAGGAAGAATACCAGGTTGGTAAATGTTGTAAAACTTGAGAATACAAATTGAAAAAAAAAGCGAGTCTTACAGCTTCAGTAGTCGCATAAGATGTGTAACATTCAGATGTTACACATCTTATGCTCACCTTGGTAATAAACAACTAAGCAGTGAAAGAATTTAGAAAGAAATTAACCTCAGAATTTAAAAAAGCTAAATACTTAAATATTTATTCGAATAATTATTCATTACTAGTGGTCGCCCACTGATCGAAATTCGACCCCCTCTACTTACATTCTATGTAGTACTTACTAATTCCATGTTATTAAAAAGTACTTACTTATTTCCATGTTCAAGCTGTCACTTCCTGTCTACACACTTCCGTCCCGTACCTATTTATTGTTTACATGGCGACCTTGGTACTCAAACGTCGTCGTGATTTATAAAGTTGAAGTAAATCAATGATTAATTTTAATTGACAAATAGAGTATGTGTTTACGGTAGCCCACAATTTAACGTACTTACGTAAAATATTGTGCTTAAGTGTGCTTGCAGCGGTACAGGAGTCGTGGGGTATTTAAAGTTAAATTATAAGATTTAAAAATTGTTTTTGTACAAAAAACCTAAAAAATTGTTGGATCCTTCAATATCTTAACCAGAAGGTTCCCAGGTATAACTCAGTACAAAAAAATCATAATGATGGCAAGAACAAGTGCGCCTTTTTACACGAGATTTTTTAAAGTATTACTAACGAAGGTTAATGAATCTATGTCAGGAGCAGTAATAAATAAAAGTTTATTTTATTTATGAAAAACAAAATCTAAGTTCCATACAAAAGCGTCCTAATGTATGTTGGAACACTATGGAAGTAATTTTGAGCAAGACTTATTTTAGAATTGCATAATTAACAAGACATATCAGAACTCGCATAAAAAGCATGACTATAAAATACTTTTATTTTCAGACAAAGTCCATAGAATTAGTACAAAATGTTATTAAGATGTTAGTAGTAGTTAGATTTGTTTCATAAGAACTTTTCCATGAGAGATTTGTTCTTATGGAACAAATCTAACTAAGAGAAATTTACTTATGATTATAATTCTGTAAATAAATATTTGTTATGGTCGCGAATCGTATTTTGATCAAGATACCTACATCCTGCCGCTGGCTTGCAAATTGCAAAAAATGTAAGAAAATTTGAATTTCGCGGTGTACCACTGCGGATTCACCCTAGCATCTAGTGTTAGGTACAGACACAGATTAACATACAATTAAAATTCATCGTGGGACTACATCCACCTCCGCAACATTGGGGAATCTCACCGATCTGCAAGCACTCTGAGTACACTGTTGGCGCTACCGCGAGCAGGCGTCATCCGGGATGCACATTATTGACCAATAATGGCGGCAAAACCACAATATTATTATGCGCAAACATCCCTGACACACTACAAACGCCACGGCAGCCGCAGCAGTACTCTCAGTGCATTTATTATATTGAACGCGTAGGTCGCTGTGTGCCCGCTGAGTGAAGTCGATCCAAAGATTGATCCACAGGCTGCTCCTGTAAAGCAATGACAGAAAGCTTTGAAAAGTGTTACTTTAATTGCCTTCGTACATCGTGCAAACCTGCGGGCCAGCGTGCTGCAAGGGACAGCCAGCGACCTACGTTCCCTTTCAATGACAATATTTTTTTTAAGGTCTTCAGTGACCCTGTGTTTCAGCGACTTTCTTTTTTTTTTCATGACTTTCGATCACACTAGATTCAGGGGTAGTGCCTCAAAAACGGCCCGGTGCACGGTGGGGAAAAATAAGACAACGTGAACGTTGTGCGATCAAAAATAGAATAAGCATCAACATATTTTTCCCCACCCCAAATCCAAACCCAATTGCTAAGATTCTATGTTATATTTTAGAATAAATATGTATGTACTTATTACTAACTAAGAATGATTTTATTTTCAAGCTTCAAGCGAATTTGTAAAAACTATATATCCGAACATAACATACAGTCCTGAACATTAATATATCGCAAACATAATTTAACTTTGTTAATTTATAATAATCCGATATTTAAAAATACCCTTTTATAATATTATGAATTAAGATTAAAAATGTATAATAAGTAGGTATCGGCCAGTTGAGCAATGATTTTCGTTCGTGATACAGTATCTAGAGTTTATTCTTGATCGAAGCATATTTATTTTGACATTGACAGTGACAGAGAAAAGCAAGAAATAACCCTGCAAAGTGTTAAGCGGTCAGAAAAGAAAAAATATGTGAACACTTTTAGGTTTCCTAAAACCAATGACCAAAATACATTTTAGACTACAATGTATGTATACACTGATATAACCCAGCTCATGCTTATTTTCTACATGATTTTTAAAGTTTCGCTAATAACAGATAACGTAAGTCGTTAAACGGAAAGCACGTCGACGACGCTTATCTAAAAATGTCGTGTGTAATGTGCGTGCCCTTAGGCGCTGAGCAATCGTGGCCGACAAATAATTGTTCGCGGACAAATTATCCATCGCACAGACTCACAGTATTGTTATTGCCCCGAAAAACGGACATCCCCTTTTTATTAACTTATCCGATAAAACAGGTTATTTTAAAAGTAAGAGTAAAATACCCGTGTGCCAATTTTACACCAAACACGAGTAAAAAAATATTGTTTTTTTTTAACTTTTCTAAATTATTTAATTTAAAAAAAAATACGCATTATTTTACCCTTTTCTTTATTATGAGTAATAAAACCATATTAAAGATATTAAAAAAAAATACAGAAGGGTACTAACTAGTAGAAATTTAAAGAAATATCCTTCTTTTGTGTTTTTAGATTATGATTTTCATGGTTGTATCTTTGCTTAGTTGGATTCAATATTTATGGTAAATCATATATAAACCCACCACCAATCACTAGAAAAAAAAACATCCTTATCTCGCGGTATCTGGGAGTTATTCACTTCTAAAGATTTTTTCTGATAA
Organism: Atethmia centrago; assembly: GCA_905333075.3. NCBI lineage: Eukaryota > Metazoa > Arthropoda > Insecta > Lepidoptera > Noctuidae > Atethmia > Atethmia centrago. The sequence continues at coordinate 10,543,876 of HG995375.1, forward strand.
TTCTGATTTTAGGGTCATCACTTCACAAAAAATAATATATTTTGTACCTACACCCACTCTCATAAATTTTACAAAAAATATTCTTTTATCTTTTTATTATTTTTACATCGAACTAAACACACAATTAAAGTTATTTATATAAATACTAATATTTGTTCATGCTTTATTGCATGTCAAGCCAAGTTCGGATATGAAAATGGAAATTATGTTTTTTTTTTCCTCTTCCTCCGTTATTCTTTTCTGATTAATTTCGTTGCGGGATCCAAGACACTTAAATTCATTCTCCGGGACTTCGTCGAGCTTCATTGCCTCGGCGCTTTTCTGGCGGTCGGCACTGTTGATTCTGGCTTTCAGGAGTTGCAGTGGTTTGGGAATACGAGGGCTGCACTAAAAGTATCGGGAATGGAATATTTCCACTGTTCCTGTCATATTAAAATCTTTTTAATTGAAAACTCCTTGGTTTTAAAAATCGAATACCATTTATTTATTTAAAAAAGATTCTCGGTCTTGTCACAAGGTTTTGTCAAACTTGTTTGGTCGTTGAGAAAATGGAATTGACTCGAGAAAATTCAAGAGCGATGATTTATTATGACTTTCGAAGTGGTTTAACACAAAAACGGTGTGTTGACCGGATGATTTCTGCATTTGGTGATGAAGCCCCGTCCAAAACCACAATTTATCGCTGGTTTGCTGAATTTCAACGTGGACGTGTCAAGCTCAGTGATGATCCCCGTCAAGGTCGTCCAAAAACTGCAGTCACCCAAGAAAACGTTGATGCTGTGCGTAAGCTGATTGAGGAAGATCGACATGTGACATACCGCGAAATTCAGGCAACTTTAGACATTGGCATGAGTCAAATACAAATAATCTTGCATGAACAATCAGGTGTAAAAAAGTTGTTTTCCCGATGGATACTGCATTCGCTCTGTGAAGAGCAAAAAGCGGCTCGCGTTACTTGGTGCGTCAGAACTCTCGAAAGATTCCACGCAGGATCCTCAAATGCTGTATACAACATCGTATCAGGTGACGAATCCTGGATATACGCGTACGGGGTTCGTAAAAAACAAAAAACCAGTCACGAGTTTGGGTGTTCGAAAATGAGTTAAAGCCAACAAAAATAGTTCGTTCACGGAGTGTTGCAAAAAAAATGGTGGCCACGTTTGTCTCCAAAACCGGCCATGTTACGACTATTCCTCTTGAGGGACAAAGAACGGTTAATGCAGAATGGTATGCTAGCATTTGTTTGCCACAGGTCGTTTCTGAACTCCGTAAAGAGAACTGCAACCGCCGCATCATCCTCCATCACGACAATGCGAGTTCTCACACCGCGCACAGAACAAAAGAGTTTTTAGAGCAAGAAAACATAGAATTACTAGACCACCCGCCGTACGGCCCCGACCTAAGCCCTAATGATTTCTATACTTTCCCTAAAATAAAGAATAAATTGCATGGACAGAGATTTTCATCACCTGAAGAAGCTGTGGACGCCTACAAAACGGCCATTTTGGAGACCCCAACTTCCGAATGGAATGGTTGCTTCAATGATTGGTTCCATCGTATGGAAAAATGTGTCAAATATCGCGGAGAATACTTCGAAAAGCAATAAATACATTTTTAAATAGTAATGTTGTGTCACTTCCTTGATTCTCGAAATTTTCAGTGCCGCCCTCGTAGTGCGGTGGATTTGTCCCAAAAAAAAAGACTTCACTTGCATAAGTACCTACTTTAATTATCATTTTCCGTAGGTAAAAATTCAGCACTGTCGTCATTTCAGCCTTCTATAAGATTTTGCATTACGTCTTCTTCGTCACTTAAGCTATCGCTATCTTGGACCGAAATCTCTTCCCATGTTATTTCGTACGGTTTTAACATTTGGAGAACGGGTACCATTACCAGGGTGGTAATGGTACCCGTCTTCATTTTGCTTGCCTTTGCTTCAACCTGACATTTGAAATCAATGGATCTGATGTTAGTAGTGCCCGGTTAAACAAATCAGTCATGGTTGTAATTCTATTAAACTTTCGAGTATGATGCTCTCTGTCAGACCTCCAAAACTTATTTCTTGCTTCTCCCGCTTGTTCTGAGAGTAAACCTACAGGCATTGCAGAGTTTCGCATGATGTCTTTACCATTTACTAAAATTTTGTGCAAGGTAACCGTCATAGGATACCATTCAAAATTTTGAACGTATTTAACAGCCAGTGACATACAAAAATCCCCAAAGTTTTCGTATCTACTGGTAGCCCACAAGATAAAACTACAAATATTGTAAATAAATCATCAAGTAGTCATCGAGGAATGTTTAATATGTCTGCAAACGTTCCACGGTTTTTGTTAGACAATGCTATGCGAGCAGTATTACCATCGTTGGTTACCACATCAACCAGAAGTCCCATTTTTTTCTCTTACTTCTTGTTGCACCTTTTTTTTAGTTTCTCCCACAATTGCACAATTCCACAAAATGCTCCGGGGAATTGTGAGGTATCCTCCATTTTTTTACTGGCATCTTGTATACTAGATGAAGCAAGAATTCTAAGACACGTATCCACGCGTGCAAAGGACTTATTCAGTACTTCATAAGCGATTCATCTGAGGATTGAGAAAGCACAATGTCTAACTTATTAAATTGAGAGGAAGTCGCCTTACAAAATGGACATCTTAGTTGTGACGAAGTGTTTATGATTATATTGAGCACTTTACCGTCAATGGTCAAGTAAAGTTGAATTTTTGCTGTTAATGTTAGGTTTTTTGACGATTTTACACAAATGTTGTCTATTTCATTTCTTTGGTCTTCTACCCATTTTTTTTCGGCAAGTATTAAATCTTTGCTCTCTTTACGGTACTGGATATGTAACGGGTGACAAAATCTGTAAGACTGAGGTGTAGGGTTCATCCTCAAAATATGACCGATATCTGAAGTTATTCGTTAAGGAATAAATGTGGTGGCAAACAGGCTGTTTTCGTCTTCTCGATCTTCGGCAAAGCTTTGTTTATAAAATGATTGACCTGTACTCTCATCAAACCCCCAAGATCCTTCGAAAATACAGTTCAATGTTTGTGTATTTTTTTGGGAATAGTAGTATAAAGAAATAGTATCTTCACATGAAAGAACAAGCCTTGAAAAAGTGTGAGAGAGTAGACCATATAACGTTACAAAAGCCTCTCTTTCAGATACTTGTACGGGGGGTGTTGGGTAACATATTTTTTTTGCTACATGTACTTGCCTATATGGTGGAAACACGGGGTACCCCTGGATTTTAAATCTTGTTGAAGAAAGTGGTATGTTTCAACTGTAAATTTTCTGTCAATATAAATTGCTAATGCTTCTTCAGAGGTATATGGCTGAGGCTTATGGTTCCGTATTTGAATGGCTATCTTGGTCGACTTTGTTTCTAGACAAGTGTTTATCACAAATTGTAAGTTTTGTGATGCAGTAGTCTGCAATTTATGCCTACCTGCTTCTACTATGCTTGAAAAAACTTTGACTAGGTTTGGTTGTGGCTCTATATCAAGGGAGTCTTGAAGAGATCTTCGCAATCTACGCTTTTGTCTTTCACACGGTATATTGTACTTTGAACTGGGACCAGGCTCAGACATAGGTATAAGTTCAGATTCGATAATATCTTCTGGCTCTGTAATAAACTCAGGTTCGGTAATAGGCTTAGATATTGAAATAAGGTTAAGTTCGGGATTAGGGTTTCGTTCGCAAATAGACTCAAGTTCGGGAATAGGCTCAGATTCGGAAGTAAGGTTATGCTCTGGAATAATTTCAGGTTCGGAAATAGGCTTAGTTTCGGGAACAAACTCAGATTCAAAAACAGGGTCAGGTTCGGGAATAGTCTTCGGGTTAGTTAGCTTTTGTTCCATAATAGATTCAGGTGCACGATTAGCCTCTGAGATGGAGATTGTTGTTGTGGAGATTGTTGATTGTGTGAGTTGTTGTTGTATCTGGAGAAGTTTCAAAACTGGAGTCAGAATCGGGAGGTGAACTGCGTTCAGAAAAAAATCCAGGTACATTATGAAGAGTACCTGGATCGCCCTGTTCCATATCTGCTTCGATAGTTTTGGGAAAATAGCTTTTAAAGTTTTCCTTCAACCATTTATGGTATTATTTGGTAAAAATTGCATGGAATATTTACATTTTTAAACTTAGAAATCATAATTTTGACTTGTATATTATCTTGATATGAAAGCGGCATATTCAGCGCTCTTAAAATAGCAACAGTCCTTTTAGTAAAATCTACGTCAATAGGGCGGAATTTACTACCTTCATCCTTGGCTAGTTTCGTCAGTAAATTAAATGCTTCTATTCTGATGAATTATCCTTGTGTATTCACGGATACTCCCGGAGGCTGAAGACCACCGGCTGTGGCGTTTTCCACAGCTTCATAAACTGCCACTCGTGGACCAATATGAGGTTGGCGCCCTCATGCCCTCCTCGCAATAAGTCAGTCGGTCGGAGCCCGGACAGACATCCCTCAACAGGTCGGGTCAAGTCCTGTTGAGGCAAAGTGGCGCCATGGGTCTTTTGCGGCTCCATGGTGCCTCACCCCCGTTCCTCCAGGCAATATGTATAGGTACAAGTTTTTTACTTAAGCCTAACGAGGGCGGACCCCTTCCCCGTACCACAAATTGCCCTTCATTGGATAAACGAAATTTAATTCGTTTATTGTACATCATACGTATTTCACGTCGTATGATAACTTACAAAATATATCCAAACAAATATCTACACCTCAAAAAAAATGTACATTTATGAAACTATTTATTTATTATTAATTTTGTTAAATTCTTAATTGTACACCAAGACATCAAACACATATTACAGGAAATCACAAAACACAAAAATATACAACAGGCGGCCTTGTCGCATTCTGCGATCACTTCCAGGCAACCTTAAATAGACAGAAATTGCCTGGACATCAGATAACAATGTTACTACCTATGTCTTTATTTATTTTTACTCATATTATTTTACATTTTTAAATATTTATTAAAGTAACAAAACTTATTGTTTTGTTACTTTAATAAATATTTAAAAATATAAAAAATAGTAGCCCACCGGTATCGGTAACAGGGTCCTATTATGATGTCATTATATTTTTCAATAAAAAAAAAAACATTTAAAAGATTCGACCTGTGCTAACCCTAGCGCCTAAACAGAGTCCTGTAAATTCTAGATACCATAAGATTTGGATATGATATTTCAAATTGGTATTTCTTAGTGCCAAAGGAACAGAGTTTCTCGATATTGAATCCAAATACCATGAAATAAGCCCATAAAGAAATAAAATCGAAAATATTATATGTCAAATTCGATGTTACTCACCACCGGTTAACGATAAAAATTGTGCGTTTGCTTGGTAATTTACTTAATTTAAAGCATCAAGTAATTGCAATCAAAGATATAACAAAAAGTAATTTGATCTAAAGTTATTGCGATTACTATGGTTTTTATGAAAACCATAGAAAAAAAAATTAAAAAGTTATATCTCCAGATTGGGACAAAATTGTCACACGGGTATTTTATTTACTCTTACTTTTAAACCTGTTCTATCGGTTAAGTTAAGAAAAAGGGGATGTCTGTTTTTCGAGGGAATAATATTACTGTGAGACTGGTAAAACGACCAAAAACTTGGCCAAAAATATTTTGTTTCTTGTTCTTTATCAGATAGGTGGCCCATGACGAGAAATGAACATAAAAAAATATAATTTTGAAGATATTTGAGGAGAGAAAAATAAAAAAATATAATTAAATAGGGAATTTTTTTATTGTAGTAACAAATAATAAAATATACGTTGAAATACAGTGAAACTATGACTTCTTCAATTCTAGATTTACAAAAATAAACAAAAAAAACTTTAAAAAATAAATAAAACTAAAATTGTAGGTACAAAAAAACATCATTCATCATCACTTATTGTCTCATCTTTAGGTATAAAGAAAGCTGCTGCTTCTTTGTTTTCTAGAAAACTTCCTAGAGAAGCTTTCCCTATATAGTCGGAAGTGCTTGTTGCGGGCCTCCGCAGCTTCTTCTGACAATTGACCAATAGGCAGAAGAGCGTGAGATATTATACTTGAAGAGAGTACCAATATTTTATGTACCGTAGGACTCATTGGTTGCCAGCTGTACAAGTTAATGTAGTACATACGCTACATCCATAGTGTAGGCAGATTTTTTTTTTTTATCTATTTTATATCCTGACGATATGACTTCTAAAATTGTACTAATTTTTTTTTAATAAATACCCGTGATGGATGCTGCTGTTTCTGGGTTGGAAAAGAATTTGCGAGAGGTATTCCCGTCATTCGTGTTTCCGTAGCCAGCCTTGGGAATGTCTACTAGTAAACCCATTTTTTCTCGGAATTCTTCTTGTATCGCTGACTTGGCGGTTTGGATTTTATCTTTATCATCTTTTCCAGATATCGGTCCCTTATTTACACCCGCTCTTTTTTTATAAGACAAATGTAATAAAAATTCGAAAAAACGGATTCGCGCGTGTAAAATAGACAATACGAATTTAATAGTCTCTGGATTTTCCGGTTGTTGGGATGGTGTTCCTTAATCGTTGAAACCTTTAGACGTTTTACCACATACATAGCAGCGCAATGTTGAACTCATGTTAGTGGCCGCGTTACACACTTTTCCGTCGATCATTGTTGGGAGTAACACATGCTTAATTCGAATATTTTCATTAACAACTGTAGGCTGAAGTGATTTTATTTGGTTCTCAATATGATCGATTTCTTCGTTAGTGACGTCCTTGTCTTCTTTTACATACCGAAACCTCACGGGCCGGCAGAATCTTGGTGAAGATGGTTGGGGATTCTGCCATATGATTTTAGTACCGTAAGTGAGCCGAAGTGGTAAATATGTTTGCGTCACTATTACCATCTTCCTCGAATTTTTGCTTGTATTGATTTTGGGTAGACCCGTCGCATCCCCATTTATAAATCAGTACAAACTCAACGTTTGGCTCCAGTCGTTCGAGAACTGGTTTTAAATATTTGCACAGCCGCGAAGCTGTGTGATCAAGCAGATCTTGTAGTATCACCTCTGCAACCGTCTCATTCGCGTTTTTCGGTGGATAACAATCCTGTTTTGCCCTCAGGACATAAGTATAACAAGGGTATACGTCTTTATTTGCCTGATGTATCACCTCGTATTGACTTAAGGTCATGTCTGCTTCCACGAAAATCATTAGGGCATCTTCTGGCGTATGCTTCTTGGTAGGAGTAGTTTTACTACCAATAGCAGCTGCCTTGCGGAACTTTGTTGCTCGGGTAGGGCTTTTTGTCACTTCTTGAATCACAGAGGCAACATCGGTGTTACCTGCAGCTCTTTGGCTCATTTGTGCCGCGTAAGTGAGTTGCTCCACTTACACGTTTTGTCTAAGTGCCATTGTTTTACGGCGCTTTGACCGATCACTTAATTCTCCGAATTGTTTAGATGGACGACCCTTGGAACTTCCTGGAATCGGCCCGGCAGGTAAAGTGACGTCTTCGTTAAGCCATCCCTCGTTTTTTTTCAGTAAACGGGTCTCCGTACTGTTGCACGCTAACCACTTTCGTTTATATACCGTTTTAAATGACTTGATTGTTTTGAAAAGTTCGTCATTTTTTTCAGCAGGGCACTTTGTCACTTACTTCTTGTACAAATCTTGGAGCTTTCCGTCAAGCAATCGCTGCGTACTAGCTCTAACTAATTCATGAAGCTCTTTCCTAGTCACATATATGACACAATGTAGAGAGTCTGAAACAATCAAAATAATTGTTAAAAAATCGCGGGTAAAGAGACAGTTTTCAGAGTTAAAATATTATCTTTTATGTGAATATATGTGAATGTTTTTGCTACCTAGTATAATTGAACAGGTCCTCTAGTTTATTGAAATATTACTATGATGCGGTTGCGGTGAGTTGCACATACTTAAAAACACGAATTTATCAAAAATTTAAGGAAAAATTTAATATTTTTAGGCACGTTAATATACTGCAAAGTAGGTCATGAATAAGGTCTCATAATAAATAAAACGGATCATAGAAAGTAGTACATACCTTGATTGATAGAATCCATAGCACTTTTTGTATCTTGAATCACTTTGCACATAAACTATGGCACGGAGAAATAATTGTTTGTTAGAGTTGCCGCGAACAGAGACGAGTGTTGTCTACAAGCGCTAAGTTCCGACTGCCCGGCCCGTGTAGCGGACAGGTACTCGGAAGCAGGTAGGGTTTTACCTAGTGACGCGTGGATTATCTACCTTTTATGGGATTAAGTTTGAAGTCTAGTAGACCATTTCGAAAAATTTGATTAATGGCCAGGTTTTGAGTCATTTTACCAGTCTGTGCATCGTCTGCTCGCTCAGCGCTTTAGGCTCTCTTCATACGTTCAGGCTATTTGTTTATTTGTATTTCACAACAATTTTCTTCTTTAGATCTACTAGGTATTGATTGAAATTATAAGCGTTTGTGTATTAGTAGGTAAAACGTACCTACTTACGTAAATACGGGATGATTTTTGAATCACCACTCGAAAGTTTTTCTACGCATTAGGTAATATACAGACTGCATAAAAAAAATTAAAATTTTACAATAAATATTTTTCCCGAAAGTATTGTTTATCAATTCAGCGTGGGTTACTATGCTTGCCGTTTTGCTAAGCTGAATGAAAGAAATGGGCGACGAAGTGCGGGTGCAGCGGGGATGTGTATTGTCGGGTGGTATCCACAAACGTGGAGTTTTTACCGGACTGCCCCAGAAGGAGGGTAATGTTTTTCGAGAGTATGTATGTATGTCTATTTCTTTGGAACGCTCCGTAGCCTAAACGGCTTGATAGATTCTAATATGTGAGGTGTTCTTAGATTCGTCTTAACTGTGGGAGTGACATAGGCTATATAATATTAAATTTATATATTGCATCTGCAAATACAAAAAAAAGGAGGGTAAGTTTTTTTTTAAATAAATTGCAACAATATTAGAATAAAAAAGCTAGTAATTTTCAAATATATATATATATATATATATGTGTATTTAAATATTAATACAACTAAAAAGCTTGAAACGAAATAAATTATTTTATTAAAAAACAAAAAACCCGACTGCTTGCCCGATTTTGGTATCGCAGACGGGGACAATCCCATATTTCAGGTTATTCGTTTGTCCCCGCCTGCAAGACCAAAATTTTATAGATTATAATGCTTGTGAAAAACAAGCATTATAATGTATAATTTTTTTTATATAGTTATTTGTTTTTGCAGTCGGGTTTTTGTTTTTTAATAAAATAATTTATTTTTGTAGACAACGTTGTAATGCCATATCTCAATATTTAAGTACTGAGTGATACTAAAAGGTAAAACAGGTATTTTATTATTTTCACCAAAGGTGTTATCATTTAGGACATTCGTTTCCTACCCAAAACCGGCGAAGTGCGCGTCGGAACAAGCACAATTAAGGGTTCCGTAGTTGGGATGAATTTATCCCAAACACAAACTTAACATTGTAGTTACAAAACTTGTTCTCCCATACATCGATATACGCCACGGTCAATTCTCCAACTGCAAATGTATGTTTGTAATCGCATGATTTTTAAACGTGATATTCAAATTAACTGAAGATTTTCGGACTTCTTGCCAAATTCCATGATTCTAGGTCAACGGGAAGTACCTTATTTTTTTATTTATTTGCGAGTATCAAAATATGTCGCATAAATGGCCGTTTTTTTTTTATGCGTTGACGTAGTAGCTTGATGTTTTTAGAGCTCCAAGAGACCGTAGACCTTCGTATTTGCTAGACATTTCAACTGGATACCTCCAAGCGTTCCTGAGAAAAAGGTTCTTAAGAGACAGTCGGACAACGAAGTGTAGGGGTTTTCCTTTTGAAGTACGAAACCCTAAAAACTAAAGTGATTTTTGGTACTTTCAAACTGAAATAGCAGCCAGGGGGTTAATTGTATACCTACTCTCGTGTATTAGTAAAAAATGTTCAGTGTGTTTTATTTCCCATAAGAAAATAGATTTTTTCTTTTGGCAGGTTCTTTAATTTCTGGGTAGAAAATGTTCGACACCTGCAGTGCTATTCTGTAACCTTCTCACCGTGAAAACTTAAGTGAAGTGAACGTGGAGTGAACTGTCAATGTCATCCCACCTGATACTAGGGATGGACCAAGGATTACATTTAAAATCATAATCGAGATTTTAATAATATTTTTATGCTTATTCTATTGATCATAATCAGTGAACTGATTAAATAAACGCAATCCCATGACTCAACCGCGATGTGTTTTGAAGAAGCGATAGTGGATTGAGTCGAGTAAAGACTGTGTGACGTTATTCAGCGTTGTTGTTAACCCAAATCTATTCAATAAGAAGAGATAACCGAGTGTGTCAAGTGATCGAGTGCTAAAAGTGTGCCTGGCTGACGGACCATAGAATGTATTCCCTCACAAACTATTTGGAAACCTAACTAAACGATGTGTGTGTCTGTGTACATAAGCCATTTGAATAAAAAACGCGCGGATTATTTAATAAGTACCATTCTAATATTTTATTTTAGGTAGTTAAATTTATACCGACCTACGCGTTGCCAATATAAATAATAAAATAATATTCATAAAATCACCGTCATCAATACTATAACAAAATTCAACAGTTCAACTGACACTCGCGCAGCGCGCGCACCGGCCGACGGGCGGCTAGGCTCACTTCATCCAGCCCAAGTGAAGTGACGTTGCTATGGCAACGAGAATCGAGTGAAGTGATAAGATCACGACACTCGCGCGTCGCGCTTACCGACTCACTTCACCTAGCCGATTCACTTGGGCGCGGGTGGTTACTATGTTTACGTGAATTGGGTGAAGTGATAAAATCACGCCGCGCTTGCGCGTGAGGCGCTGTTATTAATATCAAGATGATTTTTTTTTTACTGCGGAAATGTTCAGATTTTTCATCATGGGTGTCGTTTTCATGGTTTTCGGGGATGTTAAAGCCGATATTGAGGTCAAATCTAAAAAGCAAGATGGTGGCTGCGAAAATATTCAGGTTTTTCATCATGGGTATCGTTTTCATGGTTTTCGGGGGTGTTAAATCCGATAGTGAGGTCAAATCTAAAAAGCAAGATGGCGGCTGCGAAAATATTCAGATTTTTCATCATGGGTATCGTTTTCATGGTTTTATTTATTTATTTATTTAAACTTCTCGCACACAATTAAGTACAAAGGCGGACTTAATGCCTTAGGCATTCTCTACCAGTCAACCAAGGGTGGTGAAGAGATAAGATGGCAGGTGCTCTGAGAGGAAATAAAAATAACGAAAAATATTAAAGATAACATAATAGATTATAAATAGAATAAGTACAGAAATACATAAATAGGTTACAAGCATAAAATACAAATACATACATATTTACTACAATATATACCTACATTATACATATATATATATACATACAAATTCAAGGAAAAGAGATACATAATTGAGATGACTCTACGCTATTTGTTTTGAAAATAACTCTGCAATTTCCGCTTAAATGCATACCGACTGGTGGCCGTCCTGATATCAAGAGGAAGCGCATTCCAAAGAAGAATGGACTGAATATGAAAGGAAGAATGAACAAAGTCAGAAGTATGAGAAGGACAGAGTAGAAGAAGATTGTTGGAAGAACGCAGACTTTTAGCGTGCGAAGAACATAGATATTGGAAGTGAGACATAAGATAAGAAGGAGGGGTGGGAGAGTTGAGAAGGGAGAAAAGAGTGGTCAAAGCGCGCAAGCTTCTTCTTTGGCGAATGGACATCCATTTGAGCTCAGACCTGTAGCTCGACACATGGTCATATTTCCTTAGGTTGAATATGAACCGGATACCATTGTTGAGTAGTCTGTCGAGCTTATCCAGCAGAACCGCGTTCAAGTCAAAGTAGCACACGTCACCATAGTCGATTATAGGGAAAATCAAAGTCTGCACAAGCATAGTCTTCGTCTTAGCGGGCAAAAAGTTCCTTAGACGATACAGGGATCGCAGAGTACCGTTGACCTTTTGACTAACACTAGACACCTGGCGTTGCCAGCCCAGCGTTGAGTCAAGATGCAAACCGAGATCTTTAACCGTAGGGGTAATGGGTATGACGGTACCATTAAAAATAAGAGAAGGAAGAGAGCTAAGTGCCACCAGTGGTTTTCAGGGGTGTTAAATCAGATAGTGAGGTCAAAATTAAAAAGCAAGATGGCGGCTGCAAAAATGTTCAGATTATTCATCATGGGTGTCGTTTTCATGGTTTTCGGGGGTGTTAAAAGCCGATAGTGTGGTCAAAATTAAAAAGCAAGTTGGCGGCTGCGAAAATATTCAGATTTTTCATCGTAGGTGTCGTTTTCATGGTTTTTGGGGGTGTTAAACCAAAAAGTGTACTTGAATGGACGCCAATTTGTGGCAATTATCAGCCGATAATGTTCCCATTGTTGGGACACAGGACAACTCTCCTCGAGAGGGAGTGGGCCGTAATCTACCACGCGGGCCCAGTGTGGGTTGGTAGATGTCACATGTCTTCGAATTTTTTGGTTCTAGGACACGCTGGTTTCCTCATGATGTTTTCCTTCACAACGAGGTCAAATCTAAAAGAGGTCAAAAGCAAGATGGCGGTTGCGAAAATCATCAAACCTTTTGGAATATGAAAAACAAAATTGAATTTCTGACTGAATTTCTGTTATGCTATTTTATTAAAAAAAAAACCTAAATAGTAACGTTTCAACACTACTAAGTATACTAGTTTTGAAATAATATAAAATGATCAATAGAATTAGCATCAAAATATTAATAAAATCTCGATTATGATTATAAATGTAATGCTTGGAGTCCAAGCATTACATTTATAATCATAATCGAGATTTTATTAATATTTTGATGCTAATTCTATTGATCATTTTATATTATTTCAAAACTAGTATCAGTGGGATGACACTGACAGCTCACTCCACGCGAGTTTTCACGGTGAGATTTTTACAGAATCGACTAGGGCATGTAATATCGTAAGGTTTTCAATTCCGATACTGATTTCCCATATTAGATCTCAATATCGGAATTCCGATATTAATATCGGAATTTCGTTATTTCGTTAGAAATTGCACATTTTATTAATAAATTGCACAAATTTGGTATGAGGTTGGATTAAGTACAATAAAAAACATTTCACTTGTTCAAGAACCATTTTCACAATAGTATTTGGCGTTTTCGGTAAGTCGTAACCAATTTTATTGAAGTGTTGTCGAAGATCTTGACTTTCAGCAAAGAATCTGAAACTTGCACCATTTAAAGCGGTCTTTCGAAAAACAATAGCTTCCATTGATTCTGAAGACCTATCTGTTTCCGTTTCTTGAGCTCTGTCGTCTGTGATGTTGATTTGCTTGGAGTACTCTCCGATGAAGGGGGTCCAACTGCAGTGATGTTTGAATGCACAATTCGTAAATGTGTGTGCAAACCCGTAGTAGACCTACCAGTAGTTTTTAGTTTTTTTTAAACATATCTGGCGTTTAGTGGTTTGGCCGTCATCCGATCGATGAAAATGATCCCATACATTTGATGAGCGTTTCTTGAGAAATTCTGAGTATGTGGGTTTGTTTTTGATGACGCCCTGCAAAAAAAATGTTTTATGTAGGCAATGCAGCCAAATTAATTGTACAAACTTTTTTTTTTTTAGTTTTCTGCTTTATTTAATAAATTATTAACTTCTCTTTACAATTTTAGTTTACGAAATGAAAATGGAGAAATAATCTTTTTACGATCCGAATGAAAGAATAATTTTCGGTGTTTTTGTTTTATTTTGTAGCTCAAAATACATGCACAATTATAAAACAATTGAAACACTTGAATTGGAAAACAACAATAAAATAATAATTTATACTTACATCTTTTAAAGCGACGACGTAGCATGTAGCCACATAAAACACAAACACGTAGCGCGATATCACGGGCGCGACAGGCAGCAGTATGCCTGCCGCGCCCGCGATGTCGCCCCAGTCTTCACGAGCCTTTAACTTACACAGTTCACGAGCGCAACTGATTGACAGGGTATTTTGTTCGTTTCTGCGAATAAAGAAGACGTAGGTACACGCGCAGATAATGAGTGAGCGAGACAGACAGCCAACACTATTATAGCTCTTGTATCGCATGATTAGCGAGCGAGATGGCAACAGGAAGGCACAAGGAGTTAAAATATAGGTTTAGTTTAAAACTGAAATAGAAAAAATTGTCTGATTCCGATATTGGATCATTCAGTATCGGAATTGTAATATCGGAACTTGCGTTCCGAGATTCCGATATTACGAGATTCCGAGATTCATGCCCTAGAATCGACATGCCGAATGATGGTGCTTAAAATCTTCCTGTAGGTATAATATTATATGACTAGGTACAGTACTTAATTGTATGAATTTCATAATATTACTTATTATTACTTGTTTGAATTTTCCTAAATGCGCATCATTTTGCACGTGAATGCTCAGTACCTACTACGTTGTTGAGGATTTATTTTTTTCTTGTTGTAGTTAAGGCAGTGGGGGCGCGTCGAGTGGGCGCACGAGTTAAATCAAGCGGAGCTAACTGCACGTGTGGCCGCCTCTTTGTTAGTCATCCACAGTTCTGTCGAAAGACACTCTGCGAAAGCAAAAGCGGCGCCTGAAGAAATAAGTCAATAAATACCGTAGACCACGTTTGGGCTTCAGTTTTATTTTAGCCGAAGAATAATCCTTGTTTATTGTGCTGTAACTGTTCCCAAAACGGAAAGAGAAATTAAATTATTTCAACAATATTTCAATCATTTTTATTATGTTCGGTACTTCGGTAAATTCTTAAAGTCGAATTATTAATTCACTGGAGTAATCGGACTTGTTAGCTGTCACTTTGTGTAATAAAATGATCATACTTTGTATACAATAAAATGTTATAACCAACCTTGAAATCGCGAAAAAAAAATCAGCTGTTCCATACATTTGTGTTCACTTAAATCGACAAAATGTATGGAACAGCTGATTTTTTTTTTCGCAATTTCAAGTTTGGTCCTATAGAAAAAGTTGTTCAAAATAATGAGTACAATGACCCCT
Organism: Atethmia centrago; assembly: GCA_905333075.3. Lineage (NCBI taxonomy): Eukaryota > Metazoa > Arthropoda > Insecta > Lepidoptera > Noctuidae > Atethmia > Atethmia centrago. The sequence goes on from HG995375.1 coordinate 10,558,960, forward strand.
TTTCGGGTTTAGGTTAAACAAAAACTAATGTTGTATATTGTAATGGTGATCGTTTATTGTAATCGATTTAGAAATGTATAATAATAAGTGTAAAATTCTAGAATACAATACATATGATCATTTTATTACACACATCGACAGCTAGCACATGTATGGATTACTCTAGAGTCTAGTGAATTAATAATTCGACTCTTACTAAGTACCTACAATAATATTTAATCAATCGAATTATGTAAGCAGTCAATCCATGTTTGATGTACTTATTTATATAGAATAAAAAGCTGTTTCTTTAATTTTATTTTTTTATTTATTTATTCTTTAATTGATAATATTTTGTTTTATTGTATAAAACTCCCTACATCGTGTGTATGCGCTGTGCGTGGGTAGTAGGACATAAGTAGATATACTCGTACCGGTCTATATCTTACCGATGATGATGTATTCAATGTATTATAGGTCACAACCTGTATTGATTTGATCTATTAAGCAAATTATATTACAATAACCTCGTTCCAATAAGATAATTGATCAAATAACGCCAGGAAGTTCACATTTAAAAGAAGTGAGGTCGGAGCACCTTTAGTGTAAGAATGAAATGAAAATAGCAAAAACGAAGTCGCGAAGTTCCTCTAAATATAGCTGGGCGGGCGGAGTGCGGCGCAGTCGCAGCTAATCGCCAGTGCCCGAGTGCGACCTCGCTTTGTTCACAGTCGCGAACCGAGTGCGATCACTGTTTATCCGTTTAGTCCACAAATCAACGTTCGGTTCCATTTATTGACAGTCTATGTTGATACATAGGAGATTCTTACTGATTCTTACCTAAATCACCTAACTATGAATATTTTCGGGAAAGAAAAACTCATAAAGTGAATAACTGAATAAGTCTACTTTTTGCTCAATAAAATTCTGAAATGGGGTTAATATGTTCTAGTTTGCAGTAGACACGAATCTTATGAACCCGAATTGATTCACCACTACGTAAGTACCCACTGTATCTAATTGGTGTTGATGCATAGTTAACCTATCTAGCAGTGTCGTCATGTAGACAGACTAGTCATCAATCTGCGGTAGATAATCTTAGAAGGTACTAACTATGTAAGTAGTCCTTTTTTTTTTGGATGGGAAATCATCAAATAACTTCTCCCGCTCTGGGCGGAGCTGGAGGGTGTTTCAGACTCTTACTGACTAAAACCCACCCGTATTCCTTCTTGTTGCCTGTGTTGCCAAGGGCCTCGGTGACCCATTAGTACCTTCCCGCGACCCCGGCAGGAACTATGTAGTCCCTGAAATATTAAATATAAGCATACAGCTTCGTTTATTTGGGAAGGTCGTTTTGCGAATTAGGTATATATTTTGTTTTAATTAAGGCAAAAGCGCCTAGGGTGGCAAATTTAAAATGTTCTTACTTTTTTAATTTGCGGGTCAGTATCAGGTTGTACAGGTACCTATTGATCAAATTATGATTCACGACCATAACATGTACAGTCAACAGTGGCATCATTACTTTCCATGGGCAACATTACCCATGAGTACCTACTGTAGTTAAATATCTCTCGATTACTAAAAATCTGTTACAAATATTAGATTTTTATACTTTTAGATCTCTGATGTTAAATGGCGGAAACAGATTTTTGTAATCGAGATATACAGGGTGATTGGAAGATGGGTGCAAAGCTTTAAGGTGAAGATAGTATAGACAATTTAGAACCATTTAAGCCATGTTTGTCTGAGACGAAGTCTTACCAAATTTTTTTAACCAAATTTTTAAGTTTTTTTTCGGAAATTCTCAAAATTTAATGTAAACTGCATAATTATGGCCAAATTGAATGATAAATTAATTAATTTTTTATTTATTTAATTAAAGTAATGTGTAAGCAACCAAGCAAAACATGTTTTAGGCTTCTGTGTCATTAGACATTTTTTTTACAGATATTTAAAGCTCAGAAAAAATAAAAAAATTGTACAATATGTCCTTTAAACCTTATTTTAAAAAAAACGGAAGGTGCTTTTTTTGTTCAAACCTTTTTGAAGACATGCTTGATAATCGCTCTTTCTTTTGAGGTATCACTTATGCGGATATCTTACAAATTATTGAAATTAGGACCTACAAACCAATTCGAGGGAGAAATTTTAAATTTTAGGCAGTCTAACAAAACACAAAATTTTTGCTTAAAAGAATACTTTATGTGCTCGAAATGATAACATTGTTCAATTCTAAGAATTTTTGGCACATGCAGGAACCAATTGAGGGGAACCCATTGAGGGGATTCTCTAAACAATGGCCATCGAGCGCGGTGCGACGGCATTTCCAGGTAGAACGCCCAATGAATAGCAAAAAGCGATAAGAGTTGGTTTTTACAGCAAAATGGTCTTAGTTACTGAGGCAACAAAGTCGTTTTTCTTTAGTCAGGGTCAGTCGGTCTGTGATGAAGCCGTTACATCTTTTACTTATTAGTCAAACTACTGCCCTTGTGAGTGGACGTTGTCGGGTTGATTCACAATTTACCGTGTTCAGTTGTAGCCCTTTGCGTTCCTGCACGTGTTGTTTGCGTTAGTTTTGAACTTTTTTGTTTCACCGTGTCCAGTCGTAGCCTCGCGCTCCTGCACGTGTTGATTTTTGACTTAATTGTGTTGAGTTGACATTTAGTGCGCTCCTACGCCGTTTTTCTTAATTGTTAAGTGACTATGGCTACTTTTTCCAATCAAGAATATGCGGATATCGTATTTATGTACGGTAGAGCAGACGGCAATGGATCTTTGGCACGACGGATGTATCAAGAGCGCTATCCGAATCGCAGGATACCGAATGTCCGAGTGTTTTACAACGCGTTTCGTCGTCTTGCCCAAGATGGGTTTCACCGCGTGGAACCTGGAGTCAACCCGGGCAGACACGAAACTGCCGTCGACGAAGACATTTTAGCAGCATTTCAAGCGGATCCTACTACCAGTACTAGAGCAGTAGCTCGAAATTTAAACATTTCTCAATGGAAGGTGTGGCATACAATGCACCAAAATGATAAGTATCCGTTCCATGGCAGGAGTGTGCAAGGTATAGTAGAGCAAGATCCTCAAAGAAGAATTCAGTTCTGCCGTTTCCTCCTCAACAGAGACATCGAAGATGCGTGGTTTCTGAAATCAATCTTGTGGACGGATGAAAGTAAATTTTCAAGGGAAGGTATTACAAACTTTCACAACATCCATGAATGGGCCGACGCAGACAACAATCCACATTTTAAGAAGCATGTGTCATTTCAGATGAAATTGTCTGTGAATGTATGGGCTGGAATAATTGGCAGAACATTGATTGGGCCCCACTTTTTGCCTGATCCATTGAATGGCGAAAATTATTTGCAATTTCTGCAAATTGATTTTCCACTGCTGGTAGAGGAATCAGGTGTCCCGATCTTCGAAAGAGACCGAACAGTCATCTTTCAGCAAGACGGCTGTCCAGCGCATTGGACTTTAAATGTAAGGGAACACCTCAACAATTGCTTTCCTGATAGCTGGATCGGCAGGGATGGACCCATCCCTTGGCCCGCTCGCTCCCCAGATCTGACCCCGTTGGACTTTTTCGTGTGGGGCCGGGCCAAGGAACTGGTGTATAACAACATAGAAATAAACACTAGAGAAGAATTCATATAAAGAATAAATTCAGCGTTTGAGACAATGAAGCAGGAGATGATGTTGAAAATAACGACTACAGAAGTTAGAAGACGGAGCCGTGCTTGTATTAGGAATCACGGCCGTCATTTTGAACATGAAAAATAAATAATTTTAATTCAAATGTTGTTTTAATTAGTCTGCCTAAAATAAAAAATTTCTCTCTCAAATTGGTTTGTAGGCCCTAATTTCAATAATTTGTAAGATATCCGCATAAACGATACCTCAAAAGAAAGAGCGATTATCAAGCATGTCTTCAAAAAGGTTTGAACAAAAAAAGCACCTTCCATTTTTTTTTTTAATAAGGTTTAAAAGACGTATTGTACAATTTTTTTATTTTTTCTGAGCGTTAAATGTCTGTAAAAAAAATGTCTAATGACACAGAAGCCCAAAACATGTTTTGCTTGATTGCTTACACATTACTTTAATTAAATAAATAAAAAATGAATTCATTTATCATTCAATTTGGCCATAATTATGCAGTTTACATTAAATTTTGAGAATTTCCGAAAAAATACTTAAAAATTTGGTTAAAAATATTTGGTAAGACTTCGTCTAAGACAACCATGGCTTAAATGGTTCTAAATTGTCTGTACTATCTTCGCCTTAAAGCTTTGCACCCATCTTCCAATCACCCTGTATTTAAATACAGCAGGCTTAGCACGAGCACTGTTTAGTCTACGGAAGAATAGACAAAAATGACGTTCCGTGTAGAAAGTACGACGACAGCAAAGTAGAAAGAGTCAACTGCACTTTTTACGAAATTCACTCTTTTACATAATTCGACTCAGAATTCTTTGTTTTGTCATACGATTGTTTTTCTGTTTCATTCTCATTTTTTACTGATATCAAGTTACGTATATAGACACAACTACAACACTTTTTCTCAAAATGTCGAAGTACCGTATTTGGAAACAAAAAAATATTAGAGTAATATTGGCCTTCACCATTTCCTTGGTAATGCCATATTAACTAAATGATGTAAAATATGAGAAGATAGCCTTGTTGTTCTAATAATTATCATAGTTTTGCGTTCATAACGCCCTCCTGTTAAATCATGATTTTGTAGATAACCGTATATACCTTGTGGCCATCGAGTAGAAAAACGCAAATTGTCTTCACCATTAGACAACTGTCAGTTGTCAGTGTGATTTTGACAGTTTGGGATAGATACTTTCTTCCTGAAATAGTCTACATAAAAAAGGACCTAGACCATTTAGACAAAGATAGAAACGAAAGACAAAATGACAGATTGCAGAAGGATGTCTACGGTGCGATGTCAAAAATGAGAAACGAAAATAATGTCACTTTGTATAGAAAGAGCTATGTCTATTCTTCGAGAAATAGAAAGCGTCATGCTAAGCCTGCTGTACTCATTGTTAAAATTGCTCATGGAAAGTAAAGATGCCACCGTTGACGGTACTTATTTATTTACAGATTGATGAAGTGAAGTGATTAAAATCATCAATACAACTCTCTAAGTTCAAATTACCCAATTGAAGACTATTTCATGAAATCATGACATTTGTGGCCAATTCGAACTTAGAGAGCTAACATGCTATTTATTTGTGTAATTGCATCTGCGCACCTGATGGTTTCCCGACACAGGGGCAGCCTATTAGAGTCACACGGAAACTTACCAACCTGACCGTCTCCATCATCCATCCATGTTAAAGTTATAACTTATTTTTGGGACAAAGGCTTTTTCCAAGGGGAAAATTAAGTAAAAGATTCTCCTGATGATTCTGAAAAACTAGTGAAGTTCTATTTAGAGTGCACCTAAATATAAATAAAATACCTATTACAAAGCCGATTGAAACAAGACAAAACGTTTATTTCCTAATGTATTCCATTTCAGGGGTGATGAACAACGACGTAGAGGTAGAGGGTCGCCCTCGTCCACTGTCTACGGGCTTGTGGACATTATTCTCTTGGCTCCGTCGCGACGACCGTTCTGTTTCCAGCGAGAGCCTCTCCAGCGCTGGCTCTGACAGAACGGTGGCGAGCATCGCGTTCCTGACGCCAGCGCGCTATCAACCTGCGAGAGGACCACTAGTTGTGCCACCGCCGGGGCCTCCCACTGACTCATACAAAAAAAGAGTGCATGATAGAAACCTACGACGACACCACGACCGTGATATTACGCTTCACCGCAAATACGGTTTATTCAAGAGTGAAGGAAATTGCGGTTACGACGCTTTTAGTTTACCGCCAGTACGAAGAATAAACGCTGATTCTGGCAATAGATGGGATCGCGACAGGAGGGCTACGAGTGAGTGTTATCAACGTCGGTTAGCACACGTTCCTGGTAAGCGTCGCGCACCGCTGCCCCCTGTACCGGCCGCGGGTATATCTGCATCTCTACCGCGCCGTTATACAAGAAAACGACCTGCACCACAACCGCCTGGAAGGCTATTGGAAAAAGACAAAGACATCTTGAAAAACGTCGAAGTAAACACTAGTGCTGCTCAAATGAGTTCTAACGCTTATGAAGATAAAACCAAAACAAGAAATAACGATGTAACAATGGGTTGTAAATCAGAAAAGTATAGTAAGAAAGATGCAAGTACTAAAGAAACGAAAACGAAACCTGAAAAAAGTTTTTTGAAACAAATATTTGATGGTAAGAAAAGAAATTCATATATAGATACTTCTGCTGTGAAACTACTTCCCAGTATTAGTGAATTAGATAAGCAGGCAGCTGAAATAATTGAGACATGTAAATTAAAGGCAGCGGAACAAAATAAAAATACTACATTTCACAAGCTTGATGCACACACTTCTAATCAAGCCGAATCTTGGTTTTGTATTCGTTGTTTACGAAAATATGACTCCACAGTAGTTACTTGCGTGTATTGCGCATCAAAACAGAAAGTGCAGGGTTCTGAAATTGTTAAAAATAACAAAGAACCACTAGCTAAAACTTCTAATAAAGCTTACACACAAACAGGAAATGACTTGTTACCGAACAGAAATTATGATGCAGAAGACAAACAAAAACTCAAAGAAATGTTAAAAGAAATGAAAGATTCACTTCCTAAGCGACCGAAACATAATTTAATTAACAAATCAGAAAAACAAACGTCTGTGGAACCAAGAAGCTCAGGGAAGAAATCTTATTCAATAGAAACTCCTACTCTTCGAGTCGGATCAACAATGCGAGATGAAAAGAAAACAAATTCTGTTTCACAGCCATGTACGTCGAATGTCGATTTAAAATCTTCGCCGGAATCGAGGTGTTCCCCAAAAAACCCATATCCAGCCTCAGCACAAGCTGCTTTAGTCGCACAAGTTATATCAGCGTATAAAAAAAATGCGAACAATAATTTGAACTTGGCAGTCAAGCTCACAACTGAGCATGAAAGTGTCGCGCAAGTTGTAGATAATCGTGTTAAGGTTAGAGAACCTGAAAAAGCGCCACAAACACAAGATATAAAGATTTTGAATACGCCATTAAAAATATCATCGCTATTGAATCCAATGTATGTACCTAAGAGTTCTGTCTTGGATAAACCACAGTCATCAAAAACTACACAAAAAGAATTAAAAAATGAAATATTAAGTCCTGATAAAATAAGTTCGGAAAAGGTACATCCAATCTACCAAAGCACAAGCGTTCCAACTCCGTCGTCTGTTGTGCCGGCTGGTCCTTCTACATCTCAAACAAGTGTATCCTTTGAAAATGTAATCAAAATTGAAAACACGCCTAAAACTATATTGATAGAGAAATGCACCAAAGGAGGCCTAAATTTATCACAAAAAGACACACCACCAATTATATTATCAGATACTAGAAAAGTTCCAGAGTCAAATAAACCTCGAGAAATAATATCAAAGTTGCCGTGGTTACCAAAAGAACATAATTTGACGAACAATACGGAGACGCAAGATCAGCATTATAGACGTAGAGAACTAATTAATCAACTTGAAAAATCGATAGCTCGAGGCGACGAGCGAGCAGCAGCAGAAGCAGCTGCTAAACTAGCACAATTACGTTTATCATGTTCAGTTCTGTCATTTTCGTCCCAAATATTATCTCAACCATCGACATCATCAACCAATAACGAAGAGATAAAGGGTAGCAATGGTAAACCAAATATTAGCATATCCACTACAAATAACGATTCTAACCAAAAAGAACACAATGCGCCTCAAGGCCCAACGTCAAACTCGGTTAAAGAAAGAACGTCGCCAAAAGTTCCAGTTATTAAAGTTAACTCAAGTACTGTTGTTGTACCAAATAAGGTAACTGCATCGTTAGTATCTAAAGCAGAAACCTCTAAATTGTCACCTGTTCAAAATAAAAAGGGTGGAGACATAGAGCGCGAAGAAAAGGATCCCAAAAAGGAAGCCCCTAACAAGCACGACGACAATAAGGTTACGTAAGTATAGCACCAATTATTACTTTGTATACCTACCTAATTTGCTTTCAGGATCGAATACGAGCTAAGAACAAGAACCGCCGTTAATATGGCCCATAAAGCTTCAGAAAGAGACATATATTATGTGCATGAATATTATGAATGGCAGACACAGTGATCTACAATGTCGAACTTTTTCTAAAACTCGATTTGCCATAAATAACGTTATGCCGGTGATATCACACATTTTACCATTATTCCTATGCAGGAATAAAAAATGTTTGATTAGATAATATCTAACTTCAAAAGAAAGAGCCTATTATTATAAAGAGAGGGAATAAGTGCTTACTTTCACACGCTTGCTCATAGTGCGATTTACCAATTTAAGATCAATCTCTGTCTTGTGTATATCGTAATCTATATTTTCTTAAATTTTAAAATCATTATTACCCTTTTCGCTCATTCTGTTCCCGCTGCTTCAATAAATTATTGTAACTATACCTAAAAATATACCTATTTTAGAATTGCAGTATTGGTCGAGGACCGAGAAGCCACAAGGGGCCCTGTATACCTGAGTATAAACCGCCAAGCCTGTATACGAGACCTTCGTCGAGAAGCCGAGACATCACTAGGCCTAGCAACCAATCTGCAACGCTGGATTGTTGGTCGTGCTCTGTGTGTTAACGACACCACATCCATCATATCGCTCGCTGGCGTGGACTTCAGCGCACCATTTTATTTATGTGTAGTAGAATCAGGTAGGTACAAAATTTAGTTGTTTTCTTATAGAATAGTTACTTTCATACTAACCTTAGACCATTAGGTAAATGGTCTTAGTTCCTAACTTGAAAAAAAAACTGCAAGCAAAAGCAGTTTTTCTGCACGCTTTTTATTTACAGGGCTTGTCTAAAATGAAAATAACTGTCCGTTCATGTGTTTTATGCTACACTTGTATCATCAACATCAACTCAGCCTATAACAGTCCACTGCTGGACATAGGCCTCTCCCAGGCTGCGCCACAACACCCTGTCCTCCGCCTGTATAACATTGTTAAATAATTATTAGGCTAAACTTAACAATAACTCACTTAATTCTTTAGTTAGAGTCTTCTCTTCACACTAATTATATTATAGGTTGCTACGTTGTCGAACACCTGTTGAAATAATGAACCAATTTCCTTTGCCTTGTTTGTAATTTCAGAAACTAAATTGGAAACCAACTTACAAAAGCATAATGACATAGCGAGTAAGGACACAAACGATCATCAGAAAAAAACAGGCGCCGTTTATACAGAACTTGTGCAGCTGGAGCAACAAGCAATAGTTCCTAATGCAGAAAACTTTGAGTGTGGAGTTTGTATGGAAGAGTATCCACCCGGACAAGGAGTAGTGTTGCGCGAATGCGTACACATTTTCTGCAAAGATTGTTTGTCCGATGTGGTGCGTCATTGTGAAGATCCAGATGTCCCCTGCCCGGCTATGGGTTGTCGGGGAATGCTGCAAGAACGAGAGATCCGCGCCCTCGTGCCTGCCCAGGACTACGAGCGCTGGCTGGCGCGGGGGCTAGCTGCAGCAGAAAGTGGAACTCGAAATGCCTTTCATTGTCGTACTCGTGATTGTAAAGGTTGGGCCCTTTGCGAACCGGGCGTCCAACGTTTTCCGTGCCCCGTGTGCAAACGCATCAATTGTGTGCCATGCCAGGTAAATTATATTGCATTAATTCGATCTGGTAAACATTACTACACAGCTAAATAGTGTAACTTACAATAATATTCTGACCAAGATTATGTCTGGACTTTAAAAGAGACTGTGACCTCTGAGTTTGTTTCGGCCTTTCTTCTCAGAGTAGTCAGATAGGAAACGCCGACCTCATCTAGCTTTATTTAAAAAAATATGATTGACGTGTAAAAGTGTTTGTACAAACCTACTTACAGAAAATAAATCATTTATCATTCGAAACATACAATTAAACCTTGAGCAAGCGTGGCGACCAATGCTCGTGCCTTCTCTGTATGAGACGAGGCCTTTGCCCAGCAGTGGGACAAATAATAAGCTGGTATTATTATTATTAAAATTAAACCAGAAAAGGTATGCGCTTCGGTAATGTACGTGTTTCCGAATTGGCACGAACGTCTTACCACAGAGTAAGCCCTCAAGCAAAGCAAAAAGCAAAGCTTCTAAGTATGCTACTACTGCCGCTCTTTGTAGTTTTAAGTTTTTTCTCCGTCGGATTACCTACTTCTGATTTGAAAAGTTTTTTTGGAATTGCATAGAAATGTTATTAGTTTTGTATTCATGGTTATATTAAATAGGTAGGCAAGTAATTCCATGGTTGTAAGACATATACTTATACATATTATATCTCATCATCGCGCTTTGATATCTACGACGATAGGCGATGATTCCCGAAGCGCATTATCTTGGGATATCTGTAGGTACCTGATAAATATTTTGATTCCCCAACTAAACGGACCAAAATTACATTTGGTTTTGAGTATTGATAAAAGGTGCGCAAAAATGAAGCATGACTCATTTCGTGTCGATAGTTTGTCAAAATCTTCAGTCCAAAAGATATAAAGGAGATTACTCAAACCGAGTCATACTTAAAAACATTGCACGCATTTTGTTGCAGCCACACATTATTGTCGGGAAAGTATGGCCCGTTATCGCGAGTTTTCGTTTTGGCAAACGATTCATGATGTGTGTAATTCAGGACCTGATTTCTGATTAACCAATAATATTGACTAGTTTGTTTTTTTTATTTAAGGCTATTCACGATGGACACACTTGTGAGCAGCATCGCGCTAAACTTAAGCAAGCGGCGAGTAAGAGCAACAATGCAAACGACACTGACGATGGTACACAAACACTACTCAATTCCTTAATTAGCAAGGGAGAAGCTCTTGAATGTCCTCAATGCAGTGCCATAATAACAAAAAAATGGGGCTGTGATTGGGTGAAGTGCTCAGCGTGCAAAACGGAGATATGTTGGGTGACACGCGGAAGGCGCTGGGGGCCGGGCGGCAAAGGTGACACCAGCGGCGGCTGTCGCTGTGGCGTTGACGGCAAACGGTGTCATCCATCTTGCGGTTATTGTCATTAGGGAAACTCATCTGACGTCAGACCTCTTTAATTGGTGCTGAAGTATGAATATTTACACAACAGCACACACATTACCATCTATTGTAAAAGCCCCTTATATTCAACCAAAGCTAATGAAGATGACGTTGTCGAGTATCTGTTAGTTTGTATTGTAATGTATCTATTATCTACCTACTAGTGCCGCCTTTGATTCGCACGGGTGCAATAAGGATGTGGCTTCATGTCAAAACATTGAGATTTCCCTAATGTATGTTTATTATTAATGTAAAGCGACTTTATTTAATAATATATATAGATATACTATAACTATAGTAGATGTATAGATTGTTAATTTATTTAATTTTTAAGCTATTTTTGTTCCTGCCGGGGTCGCGGGAAAGTCCGAAAGGGTTACCGAGGCCCCTGGCAACACAGGCAAAGGAATGAACACGGGTGGGTTTTAGTCGGTGAGTCTGACTGACACACCTTCCCGCTCCGCCCAGAGCGGGAGAAGTTATTTGATAATTTCCCACCCAGAAAAAAGATAGCAAGCTATTGTTGTTAGCTTAGGTACTGTTAAAGTTACGCATTTGCATTGGATACCAGAATCAGAATTTTATTTGCTATGAATGCAGGTACAGGTACCTGCCTACTGTAATTTTAATATTCATTTCAATGTATCGCTATTAAAATAGCTAGCAAATACTTACCTACATTTTAACATACCTACATGTATAATAGGTACCAAACCTAATCCACGAAACTGCCGATTAACTTACAATATGTAGATGTTGATACATCAACGGTAGTAGTTCTGTTGACTTGTTGAACTTTTTATTAAAAAATATTATGTTCATAATATTTTTTAATAAAAAGTTCTAATTAGTTAGGTTTGTAAAAATAGTCGATTGAAATTAGACTAAAAATACTCAAAAAGTGGGGTGGTCGGATATGGGACTTTTTTTGTTGAGATCCTGGAGTGACATTGACATTTCATGGGACTTTTCATTGAGTTCTTAGAGGTGAGGAGGAAACACAACACTAACAAAAATCAGGAATTTAATTCGAGAGATACGACAACCAAGATGAGTTTTTTTTTCACGAGTTGTGTACTCTAGTTTTTAAAATTGACCGCGAGAAAATAAATAGTATCTAGTGGTATTTATATTTATCACATTTTAATACATAATCGGTAATATGAGAAGAAAGGATTAAATATAAACATTAAAAATGTTTAGTGAAATTAGAACAGTTTTAAAATTCAGTGTTATATTCTTGTTTAGTTTTGAAACGGTCATTTTATTATAATTAAGTATGTTAATAGATTTTCCAATTATATAAAACAACAAATTAAATTTAATTTTATAGCTATGAAATAGCTCCATTTAGTCTAACTGGCCAGCCAGTTAGACTCCAAATGGAGTCTAACTGGCTGGCCAGTTAGACTCCATTTAGACTTTCAGCACGTTTTATTTATTTTTTGTACATAATTCGTGCTTGTTCCAAATTCATTTATTTTTTTATTTACTCAGTAATTAAAAGAGTTTTGTTCACTTTTATCGATGAATCAAATGCCCTTTTCCGAGTAGCAATGGTAAAAAAAATTCGCCGCCGGCAGTTTATTTTATTTTCCCTTGCTCTTTGCTGAGTAACTTGTATTTCGACAAATTCATGTTATACCTACCTGTGTGCAACCATTCACCACCTATTTGGTATGTCTGCTGGTCCATCGGTTTCGAAGATTGCGAATTTTTTTTAATATTTTTATATTATTTTAGTTCTTAGAGTTCTTTAAAGCCGTAAGCCGAGATCTATAAACGTTATTTAGCTTTAAGTATTAGTCCTGAATACGGAACCCTTCCCTATGCGTGGTCCGACACCCACTTAGCCAGTTTTTAAGCTAATTGCACTCGACTAGGAGATCAATGTTGTAATTTTAGTGTGACGTACGTAAGTATGTTGTAATATGTATTTAATAATTATTTACAACATTAATTATTGTTTTTTTTTTTCACCACGACACATCAAGCAGCGTCGGCAGCGGGTCATACAAAATTAGAAGAAAAAAGGCCAATAGAAATAAATAGGCAGTCATGGGGACTGCCGATAGAAGTGAAAAGTTAAAACTATGAAATAACAGTGGTTATTTTTTTTGTTTTTCTATTAATTAAACCTATCAAAAATAAAATTTTCATAATTAATAAATTAAAATATTATATAGTTATGCTTTCACTGCTGGCAAAGCGCAACACGTCATACTCATAGCTACAAATAAAGGTCTGTTATAGTAAGCAATGCAGATTTATTCTCCTCCAAAATCGAGGTCATGGTTCCTCTGACCTCTTTGCTCTACTAGCGGATTTCGTTTCGCCTGGCTTGAAGTCCAATCTCAAACACAAAAGGTAGGTACCTTGTTCGAGTTCTGGCTCAGGCAGAAGATTTTTCAATAAACAAAACTTGCAGTTTTATTTTTCTTATTGAACTTATCATTCCTTTGACCACGTTACCCTACTGACTATAGTTTCGTTTAGCTAGTTTAGTCCTGATCTCAGCATTGAGGGCACATTATTATTGTTATGATTTTCAGCCGGTATGAAATAATTTGTCCAAACTAACGCCACTTCCCGTACTATGAACATTAATTCAAATGTTCATAGTACGGCGACACGATCACGCCAACTCATATCATTTTCCCCTAACAAAAATCGCTGTGTTTTAGTATGCTTACTCTTAAAGTAAAAAAAAAGTTGGACTGACGCGCCGTCGATTTATTTACAGGAACCATGTCATGATCTATTTCCCCTTGCCCAATATATAAAGCTAGACCTATGATGAAACTGACTCCGAAGTCCTGAAAATGTCATGTTGTTATTGAGGTTTTCAATTCGTTGGTTTTTTTTTTAAATATTTTTTAAGCGATAATTATGTAGGTACCACGACGATTTCGATGTTTCTTTTTTATTGGACTTTGACCTTTGGTAACCTAGATAATATACAATATTGATGCTACTAACTATTTACACTAGGTACTAAATTAAATTACTAACTGAATGTACAAATAAATACAAAAACACAAAAGAACATTTAGGCGTCAAGTAATCGTCCGCATCGCTGTCATCTAGAAACGTGCCCAGAAGACTGGCAGCATTGCTACGAGCTAGCCCTCTGGTCACGTGAAGTGTCGATCAGTCGGCGAGAAATTTCCTTAAAAAGGAAACGCGCACTCACATGACTCGAGCGTTTCGACCCTAAACGGCTTAATACTGTAGTTACCCATAAGGTTAGAGTATTGAGGGTGTCAGCAGCGGCGCCAGCACAGCCAGCCGTGCTTGGAACATGAGATGGCGCAACGGTGTCGACACAGGTTGCGTCCCACACCAGAGGCCTACCCACTCTCCAAGGCAACAACGTCATGACATCGGTCTCTTTCCATCGTCACGTACCAATCCATTAGGTTCTAATACCGCTGGTACGCCGGCGGTGATAAGGACTCGACGAATAATGTCGTTGATGCTGCTGTGCCGTGCTATGCGATCTGTACTCCTGCAGCAGGACAGGCCATGGTGTCCAAGACTGTCGAGGGCTTCACCGCAGTTGTCACCGATGCTGAGCAACACAAGGTGCGCCCAAGCTGAGACACGTAGCGAGCCGAAACGATGTGGCATCCATCATAGTGCCTGTGATAGATGACGGGAGCGCCTGAAACCTGACTCCCACTCTCCCACAGCCAGCAGACGATCACGCTCAGCAGTATTAAGTGACGTGGTTATCAGGGTATTCCGTATAACACTGCAGAGCGGCACGTCCTACCGTCTCTGGGAGGTTCAATTGTCTGGCAAATCCATATTAGGACAAGCCATTTTCCAAGCGTTCAACGCGTCGGTCAAACACGGTACCTCAAAATCAACCAGTGAGAAAGATAAAATGTTCCTGGTTTATTTACCAGTACTGTGGACCGAGGAGATGAAGGCTGGTATAAGTTATACTTGAAATTTTGCGGACGCCGAAACCACCCAGGCAAATGGGAAGTGTGTCTTGCTGTCACGCTCGTCCAGAGCCACATTTAGGATCGAAGTTAGTGTGTTCCTAATAATTTGGTCTACTTTTTCTAAAAGTTGTGGATGCTGCCATAGATCGGAGGAGCGAAGGCTATATGTAAATTTTGGTCTATAGCAACAGTTATCGAATAAGTGTGAAAGCCGAATAATTTTGAAAAGGCTTTCCGAGACATCATTAAATTTGTATTTTCGCCTCAATGAACGTTGGAAAGGATTGGTCAAAATTGGGGACCCCAAGAGGTGAAGAGAATTTCTTTCCGTAATTTTGATATTTGGTTTAATAATTGTGTTAAATTTTATAGTAGGTACTCTGTTTGTCAGTGGTTTGGGGAAGATAAATGTCACATTTTGAAAGGTTAAGGTCTAGCCCAATGGAACAGATTTTTTCTTTTTAAAAAGTTAAATTTTTTAGGACTGTGTCTTCATCACCTCCTAGGGTTCCGTCATCCAAATACCATACGTTGTATTCAGAATTTAGTTGTCGAATAATTGGATTTATTGTCAAACTAAAAATGACTGGCCCAAGAGGGCCACCCTGTTGACATCCAACGGCTGATCTCAAAAGGTTGTCTCTAAAAAATAATTTAGAGGGGTGCCTGTAACATTGATAGAGAAAACTGTTTGGGTATTTCTGTCAACAAGGTGTACCTTGTTGACAGAAGTTCAAAAAGAAACGTGTTTACGGAGTTGAAAGCATTTTAATGTCAACCTTAAGGATGACCTCACCTTTACCGCTATTGAGGTAAGTGGATAAAGCGTGTACCGGAGCCTCACAGCCCCCTTAAGACCCGAAGTCCAGCTTTAGGGGCTGGAATTTGCTGGCCAATGTTTCGCTGTAAAAAGCACAGCAAATTTTGGCTGCGATACGACGGTAAGTGGAACCTACGGCAATGGGACGAATGCCGACATCCTTCTTGCATAGGGCACGTAGTTTTACCCCATACAAGATATCAATGACAGCTTCGTTCACATTGCCGGAGATCATGAGATTAATGATGGCCGTCAGCTCCTTCAAAAGAGACTCACCAGCCTCACCGGCCTGAACACATGAGGTCCTTCAAATGTTGAGGTGTCAAGCCGTTGAGGCCGCCGGCGGAGCCACTTCGAAAGTAGCTCAAGACCGCACATACCTACTTGTTGAGCTGTAATTTCAAGTGAGTTGGATTCCGGATCGGGTGGGCCAGGGAACGAGAGGTCTGCCGGAGCGGGGTGTTTGCGCTCCAGAGCTTTAAGTGTCTCTGGAGAGTACGGCGCAACCACATCGCTGCTAAAAATGATCCTAGCTGCATCTCTGATATCTCTCGGCTAGTTTAGACTCCACATGTTGCAATAAACCTCTGGGGGAGGTGCGCTGTTAATTTAGGTTGGAAACTTTGGGCCGAAATGTTACAGTTATCCTTGATTTGGGCTGTTAACGTTTTTTTATTTGCCAAATTTTTTGGACATGTTTTCTAAACGGAAAGGTGAGTTATTGCTCCCAAGCACTCTCGAGTTCTCTCGTTAGACGAAGCGGATACAACGCGCTAAACATGAAGCCACAGATGGCCTCGCGCCACGAGGAACTCTCTTCAAAACTGGAGTTAAACTTTATAATTTTGCAAAGGTTTTCTAAAAGGGTTGAGCAGGTGAATCACAGAACATATATACCCCCTGACGGGAGGTGAATCAGCTGTTAGAGAAGTGGGTATTGTCGGGCATTATGAAGGCACGTTGTGGTGTTTGGTGTTTCTTGCCCAAATGTACCTTCAAGCCTCGTTCACCCTTAAAAAAGCGTGCTTGGGAGCAATGAAGGCATCTCACTAGGCCATCCAGCGTTTTGGTAGGTTGACTGACGCTTTGTACGGCGTCACTGCTGTCGTCAGATGTGATCATTTCAGATGAGTGTAATGAACAAGTAAACATATTCTGATGGTAAGCAGAGGCAGGTGTTCACAGGATCTCGAACCTCACTAATCGTAGACCCACCCGACTTTAGA
Organism: Atethmia centrago; assembly: GCA_905333075.3. Lineage (NCBI taxonomy): Eukaryota > Metazoa > Arthropoda > Insecta > Lepidoptera > Noctuidae > Atethmia > Atethmia centrago. The sequence goes on from HG995375.1 coordinate 10,576,095, forward strand.
CTCGTGGTCTAGATGAGTAGTTGGCAGACAATGGTGGCCTGATGCTGAAGCCTAACCAACTCTTCAGCAACTTACAGCAGACGTATCGTGTTTGGGCTCATTAAATCGTTCTCAATGCATAGAAATAGTGAAGATAATCTGATGATGGAGCAGGAAGATGGTCACAGGAACTTGCCCTTACTTATTGTAGACCAGCGAAGCACAGACCGCGGTCCGCTTTCGGTACGCGTGCGGCTCGCCAAAAAATTAAAAAAATGCGGAATATAAAAGAAAATATAAAAAGTATTGACAATTAAAATACCTAATACGATCGGAACTATTCGGGTAGCACTTGGGCGAGTTCGGACGAGCGCGGGGTCTACAATGTAGACCAACAGAGCTTGGACTCATTGGATTGCTATAGATAAGTTGGTAGACACAGTGAACAACCAACCTCCTGCCGGGAAGGCAGGAGGTTGGTTGATCAAAGAAAGTCAGGTTATTGAATTGTAGACCTATACTTTTACTTATTCAAAGCTAGAAACCTATGGTTTTCAGAAACACTCAATGATTAAATAAATTGTCATTTTAACGGAACATTAAGCCACCAAGTTTTTTTTTAGTTTAAGTCTCCTGCTGCTAACTTGTGATCCCACGAGGTACAATTAGGTACTAATTTTTGAGTACCTATTTCATCACATTTCTGAACAATACACACCTGTGTTCCTGACTGACATTCATTATCTAGCAAGGGCAGGATTCCAGTTTTAGATACCACTTGGGTCCAAATGTTTCTGCACAACTTGACAGTAAATGTTTTTGTACAAATGGTAGAAAAAAAATAACGAATCCAAGGCAGTGTGCTAAAAATCCAAAAAAAAGCCCACAGGCCCCAGTAGTTGAGGTTCAAATAAACAACAAATTGAATTGCTTAAAAACTATATTATTGAAGTTAGCTCAGACCATCTTAATGTATGGTTGTCATTAGACATTAATAAAGACTACATTCATTAATCAATTATATTGATACAATATCTACCTAGGTAATACAGGCTGGTGTCCGCAACTCCAAGTCAATGCGCATATTTTGCGTACACAATATCTACCTATCAGAGGATTGTTTTATTGCTATAGGCACCTTGAGAAACATGACTTATCCTTAGCTTTTTAATTTTAAAGATTGTTTAGCTCATAATCATAACCGATAAAGCCCCAATGGCTCCGAATAGGAGCCCTCGCGGCGCGCAATTTGAAAGTAGTTATCGAATAAAAATGTTTTTTTTGAGATTGAGAGATGACGTTATTGAGCCACGGGCCTGAGCGGTTAAGCCCTAACATACATTGAACCAATTTTCAACAGCACTGGATAAGTGCACATACACAAAAAAATCAGGCTCATTAGTCATAGGGTTAGGATTATTTGATCCAACAACCGACGGTGCATGATCTTAGGTATTGACTTTGATTCCCACTCTACATTGATTTTTAAGTAGCTTTGAAGTTTTAACTAATATTGTTTGGGGTAGCCTTTAGTTTAATGCAAAATGTTATCATAAATGAACAACACACATAGGATACAGTTTTCATAAAGTGATTATTTCACTTGATTGTGGTATCACACATCACTGCACTGATTTTAATAGCGTCGCATTCCAGGAGGCCCACGGCCACCAGGCCCACCACGGCCCATTCCTGGGGGAGCTCCCATCATGCCTGGAGGTGGTCCTCCCATCATGGGTCCTCCACGCATTTGTGGTGGGGCTGACAGCTGCCCTCGAGACCCAGGGGCCATATGTTGTTGCGACGGACCACCAACGCCTCTGGCAGGTCCTTGTAAGCCAGGTGGAGCGCCCGCAGGCCCAGCCCCACGCCCTGCCGCACGGCCACCACCGGGCCCTCCGATAGCACCCGGAATTGGCACACGAGGCAAACCTTCTTCTGGTGGAGGCGGACCTTCAATTGTTAACGACACAATATTTTCACCGCGTAGCAAAACAAATCCCAATGTTCTTTTCTCCTCTCTATCTGCAGTTTTGCTGTTTTTGGATTTAATTTTTCTGAATTCTTCGCAGTCTCCCAAAATTAAATTCATGTGTTTATCAAACGCCTTGAAAGTCCCAATGAATGTTCGTGAATCTTGTAGTATTACTCTAACCCTATAGTTAATATGCTGTTGCATTTTATTATTCTTCCCGATCGTCTGAAAATAAACATTGCTATTGTTATTTTCATTACACTTGAGTAGATTCATACATTTCGTATTACAAAATTCGTGTCATCTTGTACAGTACCTATATTTTGCCGGCTTTCCCGGTATCAAGCAGAAGCTTGGGAAAATTTACGGTAAAAACAATTTCTAATCTTAAAAATAACTTTTAAGAATTAATGAGAAGAAATCAAACAATAAAAAGCAATGTTTACATACCATTTTGGACGATTGATTTTTAAACAAATCCTTGATTAAAAACAGAACGAAATCCTTTTCAAAATACACAAGAAACCCTCAGAAACAAACTATCAACACCAAGCTAACCACAGATTATTCAACCAATATTCAATAGATGGAGAGAATTCTCAACTCCATTTTGTAAACATTACCACAGATAAACTAGTAAAACTAGTAGGTACAACAGGGGGGTATCAAGGTATTTTAGACATTCAAATCCAAAGACTAAACAGAACACTGCCATAGAAAGAGCGATAGAGTGCTACAAGACCATCGAACGACAAGGATATTGCGCTTGAATGCCATGGTTGACAGAGGGGCATTGTGCCATTATGCCATAGTTTGGTTTGAAACCTGCCAAATCAAAAGCCAAAATATTGCCAACTTTGTTTAATGTTGTAATAGTAGTATTGCCAACCAAATTTTGCGTAGTTGTAAAAAAATACACTGTCAACTCCGCTACTGAATGTCGAAGTTTGAAACAGGCGGGGTCGTCTCATTGGGTAAACATAGGAATGCCTACGGGGGCTAGACCTATGTTGCCATGTTCTCCTCTATTATGTGAGACCTAAAAACATGGGTCTTCAATAATGACGTTTTCAAGGATAGCAACATAACATAAACTAAAAAGGTGCATAAATGTTAAAAAGCTACCATTTGGTAGTTTCATCAACATTTTTGTTTTATATATTTAATCAACAAGCCGATTTATTATTTCGGCTAATTTAAAAAATGTTAATATTATTAAAATTGGATAAATATAAATATAATTTATATGCATAATGTAATAGATATACCCTCGTATAGCGTAGGTTGTGACTATAAATAGACAAAAGAGTTACCCAATCAAGCCAATAAAGAAATAAATAATTAATTTAATTTACTGCAACGCATCAGGCAGAGCGCGGAGGCTACTTATTTTCTAAAATTAATTTAATAAAATTTGAAGGGTTAGATTTTGTTAAATATACTTGGCAGCTAGGCATGTGTCATTGACAGTTTTTTGGTTAATGTAATTTAACTGTTAATCATCAATGGTCAACAGGTTGAAAAAACTGTTAAATTATTAACAGGGTTTTAAATTTCAGTTGTTGGCGTTTAGCGTCAATGTATGTCAACGGTTTCGATCAATAACAGTTTTGTTGCAAACAATTTATTGAATTTTCGATCAATAACAATTTTGTTGCAACTAATTTATTGAAGATTATTGTTTTGATAAGAATTAAGATTACTTAATTTCTATTTTGAACTGTACCTAATGAGAATGACTTTCCCTTCGTACTTTTTCCAGGCTTAGGACTGGCTGGGTAAAAATAGTATCCAGGATTCCAAGCGTACTTAAATGATCATCTGATTTTATATACATTATTCATCAATTTTATGTAAAAATAACAAATTGAACTTTCTTTTCTCGCTCACACGCATAAGTCCGCCTCCAATGCGTCGACGCGACGGTGTTCGCGCCAGAATCGCTAGTGTTCGGTATCCTTCGGAAGTATTCGTTCCGCATACTACGTAATTCTTAGAAATGAATAAAATAATAGTTGAGTGCGTTGACGCAAATTAACAGCTTATATTTTCAATCAGTTTTTTTCGGAAATGAATAAAGTAATGTGTAAAGACGTTGAGTGCGTTGACGTAAATTAACAGCTAATATTTTCAACCGGTATTTTCATTGATGAAAAACACTTAACTCATTGACGAACGAAAAGTCGTTAAAAAAACAGTTTATTGATTCAACGCCCACCTCTATTGGCAGCCCTACTTCACAAGAAAAATGACTGCCGGCGTGAGCGCATGATAATCTAGGAACGTAATTATTTACTATATATGTTATTTCTTGTGAATTCTCTTTTTGCAACGTTAAGTGCTATCCTCACCATTAACGCCGTTGAATAGTCTTTGACTTTTACAAATCAACAACTAACTTATGATTTTGTTGTTCAAAGTTTTCTACAAGCAAGAATACATTTTCTCCTATTTACCTTTTATGTTAATTTCATCAATAAGGCTGCTACCTGACCACCAAAGCGGAGCTGGAAAATTGTAACCATTGAAATTGCACAATGATTTAACATCGGTTACAGTTTCCCAGTTCTGCTTTCGTGGACAGACTTATATTTCTATATCTCAAAGAAATGCGATTTTGAATACCCCGCTTTCGCGAGCTTTCGGGGGCGTCCACCAGGAGGCGCTAAAAAACGTACCATTTTATTTGTTCGTAGTTGTCATTCTTCTCCCTAGAGTAAATATGTTCCTTGGTTTGAAATGTCGACGTATGTTAGTTCTAAAGTACAGGATCTCGATGTACGCCAGTTCGAAAGTTCACTGGAGCGAAGTATGCAAGACTGACACATCGTTAGTTAGAAAGCATCGAGATCCTGTACTTTAGAACTAACAAACTTCGACATTCAGTAGCGGAGTCACTTAAGTCTTTTGTTTTACATATTATATTTTATTACTAATTAAGTCAAATTTAAATTAAACATTAAACTAGCCCCATATTCTTTGTGTGTTAGTTGACATTGGCGCCGATTCCCTTGTTCACAAACTAAACTAAAATTAAGTTCAGTGCATCCTTTTCTTTCTATTTCATTAAGAAAAGGACAGAAGATACATTTTAGTTTAGTCCTGTCAAATTAATCAGCGCTTGACGTAAATTGACGTAATTTTAGTAGGCAAGTTTTTAATCACGTCTAAACTTGTACAGAGTAGTGACAGACGCTGATTAATTTGACAGGACTAAACTAAAATTTATCTTCTGTCCTTTTCTTAATGAAATAGAAAGAAAAAGACGCACTGAACTTAAATTTAGTTTAGTTTGTGAACAAGGGAATCGGCACCACTTTCTGTGAGTCAAAAGTGGTCAAGAGAGACTAGAATAGCGATAGCCAAGGAGAATAATAATAAATAGGGAGAGACAGCCGTGGTAAAAGTTGTCAGTTTTCTTCCTCATTATATTATGGATTGACCCGGCCGGTAACCAGACATTTAGAGGGAACACAATTTACATAGTGATGATGTTCAAACAGCATCGGGTGTTTTTTCACAAGACGGCAACGGCACGGCGACGGCCCGGCTCGATTGGTTTTTCCACTAGAAGGTAACGGCCCGGCTTTACTACCTTGATTAGTAATTATGAGCCGTTTGTCATCGTACTGGTTAACGATTTGGCCGGTACTGCAGTGCTATTTACAACCGTTCTATTCGCTATCGAATTCAATGGGGTTAAAAAGTAAAAGCTCCTCATAGGTAGCAGCACAGTTGTCCGTCTACAAACCACCATTGTTTTGTCTATGTTTACTTTTGTGACGATCACAAATTAAAAAAAAATTGGATGTCTGTAAATTCGGTTTATGGACGATAATTTTACGTGATAACGAGAGAGAGAGATGCGTCACACGTCGAACGCTTAGGCCGATCGTGCCTCTGTATCGCTAGTTCCAAGCTCTCGCTCGCACGCTCGGCTCAGGCGGAACGTGACACTTTTTCGGGCGTGTAGCTGGCGTTCATCGATTTTTAGGACGTTATCACGTCAAAAACTAGAAAACTAAAGTAGAATTTAACCTGTTAAGCCCCGCGCGACACCGATTCGGAGTCAAACAATAGAAAATCAATGTGTCTTATTAGCTGTCCTTGACCAATTAATTATAAAAGTTTGAAATAAGAATAGTGATTAGTAAGTATTATTAAAAATGGTGGGGTGCTTTTTAAGATATTTTCATAATGATTCTACTTTTACCAATATCTGTCTATGAAAAAAAGTACTTAAAGTCAACAAACACAAAATAACCAACAAATTTAACAACACAAAATAAAATATTTATAATTTATTGACTTTACCACTACAGCTGCTTTTTTACCAGTGGTAAACGCTTCCCCTGTTCTTAGCTCGTCTTCTCTCTATTGGTACACTCCAAGTCACTTACATATAGAATCAGTTTCCGGTTAAACTATTATTTTTTGTTACTACCTAAAGAGAAGAAAAGAACTACGCCTCCGTGTATGACGGACATCTAAACTAACTCGATTATGATCTTCCTGACTAAAAAACTTCAGAGATGCTAGCAATGATCTAATATAATAATAATAATACAAAACACACATACACATTTACTATAATTCACATAATATCACATCACAAGTGCCTGTAGGTAAAGAAAACAGACTTAGTGCTCTTAGGAGCATCATCTAATATCTCCTATAAAAGTCTTCAGGTTTAAAAAGGATAGCATTGTAGTATCGACGAAATATCGGGTTTCCGTTTTTTTTTAGAGGGCTTTCTTCCACAATTTTGGTCTACATCTTTGGAAAATACCATGGTCCCCATATTTTTGCAGTTAACATCTGCGCAAAAGGGCCTATTAATTATCGATGCGGAAAAGAAGTCACTTGTTTTTTTTATACAAATTTAATGTATGGATAGTGACAGCCAAATTCTTGGACGTTGGATAGTAGCGACATCTGAAGTGAGCAAGTGACAGCTTTTATCCTATGGTTCGTTTAGTTCACTACAAAATGGTTACTTCTATGGTATAGAATGTTTAATGAACAGGAGCGGTCATAATTTGCAAATTGAATAAAAAACAAATAATAAAAAAAAAATACGCGCCTGCCTTGTCAAAAACTGAATTACAAAAATTGAACCCATCAGTTCATTGCAGTCGGGGAACGGTTCCTTGGAACAGTTCTTTACAGGTCCTCCGACTTTGCTGAAAAGATTGGTATTCAGTTCACAATCGTTTAGCTTGTTTTGAAGTTTTTGCGAATCACTGCATGGAAGCCGTCAGTACGGTTCTGAGCAAACATCTCCGACGCACTACAGAAACGGCGCAGTTTCAACAGCATCTTAAAAACATTGTTGTATTGGATACGTAAGACATCTAGCGATCTTTTGGTGTAGACCCATACACCCCCCGTATACAGACCTTGACAAAATGCTTTTAATAGGGTGATTTAAAGACTAAGTTCAAGATTAGGGCACTTACCGGCGGCCTTAAAGACCATGTATTGACATTTACGGACATTGTACACAAGGCCGTGCAAGGCAGCATATTCCTCGCAGACCTTCAACATTTCTCTGATAGATTCCTAAGTCGGACGTACCATATCGTCCGCGTAGCTGATGCTGTTAATACCAACACCACCAACCCGGCACCCGACACGCGTACTACATATAAAAAAATACTCTGTGCGTACTACTGAGCTCGACTATGAGATCATTAATAAAAAGGTTGAAAAGCCGTGGAGACGTCAACCCCCCCCCCCCCTGCCTCACACCGCACTCCAACCCGTATTACGACTCAGAGAACGTTCCGGCCCACTTTACATTGTTCGTTTGGTTCGCATACCTACCAATATTGCACGAGCTTAAGCACTGATGACTGATGTACATTCCTGTCACCCAGCTTTCTCCAGAGCACATCATACATGACACCAGGTCGAAGTATAAGTATAAGTAGTAAAATTTTATGAAAACAAAAAACGTTTTTTTCGTGAACCATGGCTCCCCCATTATAATTGTTTAAATTTTCACCAGCCTATGTTACCCGGGATAAAGCAACGCTTCTAAATATACCACATACATTGATATCAGTTAAGCCGTTTAGTAGTTATGGTGAAATAAAGAAACTCACAAACATACATGAACCTTGAAAACATAACACTCCTTTTTTTGGGCAGTCGTGTAAAAAAAAGGTAATTTTCATCAACCCAGACTGAGATTACTTCTTTGGCGTTTACAAAGCAAGTTTTATCTAAATAACACATTTTGACTGCTTCGTTGGTCGAGTGGTCGCAAGCGCTACTGCTGAGCATGAGATCCTGGGTTATATTCCCCGGTCGGGCAGTGTTATTGGGTTTTTCCTTTTGGTATTTCTCAGTAGCAGCCCGGAGTCTCGATTTAGTCCCGGTTAGTGGAAATATGCTCGCCCGTATTCCATGGGACTTAACATAACTGGCAAAATGTGAGTGTATGTGTGGGTGTGTAAAATGTGGATCACCTCTGCCTTCGGGGAATACAGGCATGATGTTATGAAGTTATGAAGGAAAACATAATATTATATTAATTTATAAAAATGACTGCTGGTTTTCTTTCTTAATTAATTACTCATTATATATTTTATAATAGTAATTCTGTTATGAAATACATAATAATAATTATTATTATTATGTATGTAACACTTATACAATTTTCTACCATAAAAGTTAGTTGTAGCGTTCCCCCTTAACAAACCTTGACAGTCGAATCCTTTATCGAAACGAACAGTTGTGAATAGCGCTGCTGAACTGCCTGCGGCGATCACCGCTGATAACCTTCGTGAACCGGCTCCAACAACTGCAGGTAGAGAGGCGCCGGCTGTCTGCTCTCAACCGTCAAAGGGTAAAATGTTGTCTGGTTACTAGGTAGTCTGGAGTTCAGGATGATAAACCGGCCAAGTGCGTGTCGGACCACGATCAGTGTAGGGTTTCGTTGGGATAACTATTTACGCATGCACAATACTGTTTTAAAAAAAAAAAAACTTTATTTAAGTAGTTAGGGACTTTTATAATTATAACTGCAATGTAGAAGACAGTCGCAGCATTGCACCCTAAATACGTCGGACCACGTCGGACGCAAAAGTAGTAGTTTGTAAGTAGTAGTAAGTAGTTTGTATTCCACAACTTACCCATTTGTCGAAAAACTATGAAGAACAAATTTATTTCTGTGATTGTAACCGAAAATATCCCATATCTCAAAAACTATTGACTTTAGGCACCTGCCCCACCACCGACGAGGTAGCGACTAGCTATCAACGATTTTCTCGCCCAAGAAACGTACAAAAGATTGTAGGTCCCGTATATGTAAAAGAGATACATTTATATACTACTAATAGTTGTTCGCAAACTGTTCACATTCACACCGCCGCCGGCGAGTACCCAATGGTGCCGATTCCCTTGTTCATAAACTAAACTAAATTTAAGTTCAGTGCATCTTTTTCTTTCTACTTCATTAAGAAAAGGACAGAAGATAAATTTTAGTTTAGTCCTGTCAAATTAATCAGCGCCTGTCACTACTCTATACAAGTTTAGACGTGATTAAAAACTTGCCTTCTAAAATTACGTCAATTTACGTCAAGCGCTGATTAATTTGACAGGATTAAACTAAAATTTGTCTTCTGTCCTTTTCTTAATGAAATAGAAAGAAAAAGATGCACTGAACTTAAATTTAGTTTAGTTTGTGAACAAGGGAATCGGCACCATATTAGTTTGTTCCAGTGACAAGATCTATCAAAGAGAGTACTCGCTCAGCGACGCTCGCTTCTCGCTGAGAGGTGAGTCTCTCAGCGAGAAGCGAGCGTCGCTGAGCGTGCTTGGCAGCGAGTAATCGCTGCTCGTTGCTCACAATGCTCGCCAACTAGTTTTAAGTTGCTTGACGGACACCTAAATAGCAAAGTTAACAGAAACATAATATTAATATAATTACTTTAGGTATATTTAATTTTTGAAGTGAAAACTTCTTTATGCACGTTGGACACTTTTGGGATGGGGAAAAAGCACTGATCTCGCGTGACCGTCATCGTCACGCTCAGATACATTATATACCTACAGATGTTTAAAAGTTTGTGAAGCTAAGACGTTTTCACTTCTGGCGTTCAGTCCTAAGACTGAGTATTTTTTAATTTTATGTTCCTCGTTTGCATGTAGGTATGGAATTACCATTTTATCGTAATTTCAGTAAGTCCGTTAATACGGACCTAAGTGCGGACGCAACGATGGTGTAGAACGTAGAACGTTCCTCAAGTCCAGTTTATTCGTCGATCAGTCGATCACTTTAAGTATAGAATCACTACTTGAGGATCGGTCTTATTCCAGAACGGTGATCAATCATCCCAGCCGAATCGAGACTAAAGTCGACCCTCAAGCAGTGATGTGTATTGTCTATGGATCAGCCTGTTTTCTGTTTCGATTTATTTAATTTACAAACTTTATTCTGATTTTCACAGGATTAGAAATATTAAAATGTCCCTCAGGAACCCAATTATTTAGGAAATCAGTGTTATTTTGGCAGGCCCGAATTATTTGGCGCCTGAATGACACTGGCCAGTGGCGTTGTTGGGAAACATTTGTGAATTTCTTACAGTAATGGCGGCGTTAGTTCAGATTTTGACCACGTGCCAAAATAGCCTTGTAGCGTTGTATTTTTGTTGATTGTTTTTATTTTCATGTTTATTTACTCAAGTACGGCTGATTATTGTAAAATAAAAAAAAAATACTATTTTACATTACTATTGTTTCCTAATGAAAAATAGTGAAATAAAAACCTATGTCACTTTTATAGTTTTCACAATTATATAGGTCTTGATCTGAGAGGAACGCTAACTAAAGTTCAACCTTCTATTTGAATCAACGTTTAATAAATGATAAAATAAAAAATGGATATACCTATGGTATATCCATTTTTTATAGTAGGTATGTAGGTACCTAATGTTACAATTTCAAAACAATATTTAAAAAAACTCTACGACGCAGATAAACATGAAAATAACAAAAGTTGACATGACAATCCATGCTGAAGCGCGGTCTCGACCACACTTGGGTGATATGATTACAGATCAAATCATTGCTTGGGTTCGCTCTTAGGAGTCATAGGCCCGTATTACAGAAGGAAACTCAAGCATTGATCTCTGTTTAAAACTAATTTTAAGTCAAGTTTTAATTTTAGATCGTTCCTCAAGCATAGATTCATTGATCATAGTTCAGCTGAGTTTCGCTTTATTTTAGAACGTTACTCAGTTCGTAAAGCGAACCCAAGCAGTGATTTGATCTGTAATCGCCCAAGTGTGGTCGAGACCGCGCTTGAGCATAGAATTGTCATGCCAATTTTTGTTTCAAGCGTAAGTTGTCGAGTTTTAATATCAAAATGGATATATTTGAAGAAGTAGATCATTACAATAACTTATTCAATGATGATGCAAATAGAAGGTTATACTTTAGCGTTCCTCTTAGATATTTAAGAGATACACAGGACCCATATAATTGTGAAAACTTCATACAGAGGTAGGTACAGGTTTTCACAAGACGTGGTAAAATATTTAATTCTACCTATGATAGACCACGATTTAAGAAAACCACATAACCGTGGGCATCCCCTAGCCCCAGAATTGCAAATTCTTGTGTGTTTTATTTTTCTTTCGTCCTGCCATTTAAAAAGTTATAAGAATAAATAATAATCAGCAAAACAAATAACAAAACTAATCAAAATATCTATGATGTTTTCATTTGCATAAATTATTTGTCATACTAACAGTTTTATTAAATAGCGTACCTATTTATGGCCATAGATACAAGTCTTTTAAGCCTTACAATAATTATGCTTATAAAATTACTATACTTTATTTAAATAAATGAGGAATTGTACTATTCGGGACTGAACTAATAACGCTGATTTCCTAAATAATTGGGCGCTTATGGTATATTTTAATATTTCTAATCCAGTGAAGATTAAAACAAAGTTGGTAAATAAAATAAATCGTAAACGAAAACAGGCTGATACATAGACAATACACATCTCTGCTTTAGGTTCGATTTGAGTTTCGATTCAGCTGAATAGAGATTGATAATCAATCTCCAATATTCCAGAACGGTAATCAATCATTGATTACCGTTCTGGAATATGACCGATGCTCGAGTACTGATTCTATACCTAAACAGTGATCGACTGATTGACGCTCAAACTAGACTTGAGGAACCTTCTGTAATACGGACCATAGTGTTCTATGGGTTCGCTTCACGAACTGAGTAACGATCTAAAATAAAGCCAAACTCAGCTGAACTATATGATCAATGATAGAATTATTGCTTCTGCTTGAAGCACATTCTAAAATTAAAACCAGACTCATAGCTAGTTTTAAAACACGAGATAAATGCTTGAGTTTCCTTCCTGTAATACGGACTTTAGATTGTTATCTAAGGTCCGATACCTGGTACCTTTCCGAGGTTCACCGAAATAGTGCAAATTATATAGTCTCCGAGTAAAACTGTGTGTCATCCGGTCCGATGTACAGACGAGATGGGCATGACGAAATTATAAGGGTTCCGTTTTGCCATTTAGCTACGGAAACCTAATAATTGGAAAAATAAATAAGTATTCGATATATTAATTAAATTCATTATTGTACTTTATTGTAACTTATTTTATATAATAATCTTAAAAAATACCTACGAGATTAAATATAAAAACTTATATACCAATAACAGCACAAATGCACTTACCTACCTATTAAGTAGCTTTTAGTCTTTTCCTCAACTATTAAATATTAACATTTCTTTCCATTGGTTACAGATATTCTTGTTTCAATAGACAACTGTCTCCACTGTAGGTATACACTATACTCTACAGGCCATACATACTCAATTACTTACTTACACAACACAATTTACCTTAAAAACTAGCGCTACAATCTCATTCAGAGACAGCGAACAGCCAATGAATTAAATTGAAAGAAGCCTTGGAAAATTACACTAAGAAAATACCACATTCAGGATGTAATACGATACATTTTGCAAGCATTAAATTAGGTACCTAATTATAGTGCTCAACATACTATATTGCCTATTATGAATCAGATGCGGCAGCTGGAGCAAACTGTATTACCGAAGTGTGCCGGACAGCCGGCACCTCAGTATCAGGTTGGGGAATAAGTTTCCGTTTCCGTGGCGGCAACGAGGATGGCGCAAAGGTATATTGGATTGAGGTTGTGAGAGCCGGCAAGGGTGGAGGTGACGGGGAGGCAGACGGAGACGGACAGGCCGCCACGGCGGTGGAGGCAGCCGGGTCCGCAGGACACTGTGGAGACGGGGGAGAACTAGGAGGAGTCGGAGGTAATTGCTGCAAAGCAGCTTCTACCAAATCACACATAACATTACCGTTAACCACTAGTGAACCCGTAGATGACATTTGTTGAGTGCGCGGTGTGTCTGCGCCATGTTCTTTATAAATATGGGCTTCCATTTGTTTTTTGGTGTTGAAGGTGCCATCGCAAACAGTACAACGATAACATCGCTCGCCGTAATGTTGAAAACGGTGTAATTTTAACACATGATTGTAGCCAAAATCGCGGAGACATATGTCACAAGTGTATGGACGTTCACCGGTGTGTGTACGCGAGTGTACTTTGAGTTGTTTCGAGCAGGTGAACCCCTTCCCGCAGCCGGGCGCCGGACATCGATATGGTTTTTCACCAGTGTGGGTTCGGAGATGAATGACCAGCTGTCCTGACTGGATGAAGGTCTTGTGGCAATGGGGGCAGGCATGCGGCCGTTCTCCGGTATGTATGCGAGCATGGCGGTGTAATTTTCCCGAATGCTCGAAAGCCGCGTCGCACACTCCGCATCGGTACGGTCGTTCTTTAGTATGGATCCGACGATGCACTTGCAGGTTCTCCTTCACACTGAACATCTTGTGGCAATATTCACATTCAAAAGGCCGTTCACCAGTATGGGTCCGATAATGACGCACAAGTCTTGCGGGCACTGCGAAGGTCTTGTGGCAAACGTCGCAACGATGAGCATCGGCAGTGGCACGGTGAGAGCGCGCGTGAGCTGTTAGCGCACTGCGCGTGGACAGCGTCAGTCCACATTCGCCACATTGATGGACCCGTTCCTCCTCACCTGTCGAACGATATTGGTTTATTTTAATAGGCGATAAAGATTCCATTATTGTATGTTGAACGCAATTTGTTTAGCGCCCAAATTGAAACGCGACGACCGTTCACAGTACAGTGTCTGTTGTGTATGGCATGCAGCGACCAGGAATATCAGGATGCACCAACATAACACGGCCACGCAGGGGTGCGAGCGGTAAGAGGCGAGCCGAGCATAAGCCGAGTGAATGTCCTCTAACAGCACGTGGAGGCCTGCACCGCGGCACTATCGCGTCGAAACCGCGGTGCAGGCCTCCACGTGTTTGGGCCGCCGACCCCGCTGTTCGCACTCACTCAAGAAGATATACCTCTCTCGCTCGCCCCACCCCGCCCCATTTAAAAGCATAATATTATATAGGTACATGGTACATAGGTAAGTATTTCTTGGTCATTTTTCAGAAGATTGCATCCTATGTGTAGTTTGTAATAATAGGTATCGTACCCATAAAAATCAAGAAATAATCGATTTCAAAATGTTTAGAGAGAATCATCGATGAGGATGACGATAAAGATAAATGTTAACACTCAGGTATTATTTGTAAATATTGTCTATACAAAAATTAAAAAGACCTTGATTACCGATAGGTAAAATAAAAGTCAGGAAATGTTTTGGGGCACAAGTGGTAAGTACAATAAGTAAGTGATAATACTGACTTACTGACACTACTCTGTGAGCGTAATGTTATTATGCAAATTGAGGATAAAATTGGAATATTATAAAAAATAATTTGCACTAGGTAAATACATAGGTAAACATAATGCAAAATTATACAGTAATTATTAATATTATAAATAAAAATCCTTACCTATCATGTTTTGAACGATGATGATTTTTCTATCGCGGTCAATGTTGTTAGTGTTGGCGTAGGTTGTGTATAAAGGTCTTACAGCGAGTAACTCAGTAAGTATAACGACACACTCACTCGACCGACAGCAGCCGAATGCCGCGCTGCGGAGCTGGCTGGATCGGAATAGGTCGCGTTATAAGACATGAGCGCGAGCGGGGACAATAAACAAACGCCATCCTACGCATAATACATCACTATTTCACTAAGTACCAACTTAGGTTTTTCTATTCTTCATATTATGTTATGCCTTTTTTCTGGCGCAGGCAGGTTTATGTCACTGACAGTTTCAGTATATCACAATATACCCTCATATCTGAATTAATCAAATATATTCATGCAAATAAAAATCTATATTTAGGTAGGTACCTACTTACCTAGTCTGTTAAAACCTGCGGGTTAATTGCGTGACACAATAACAATTACAATTCCTTTCAATTTGACAATTCGACAACATTCATTGTGTTATTTACGTTGTCGAGCAGGCGAAGTTTTTCAAACTTATGAAGCAATGGATTTCTTTCAGAATCTTTGGGATTTTTCACAATACCAAAGATTCTGTAAGAAATCCATCTTTGGGATTGTGAAAGAGTGTGCTGTCTAACAAGCCCTATAGTTACGGCAAGAAATAAGGTATTTCGTCATGAAATTCTTCGCCCTAGTTAATCAGAACGGATTCATTTAGGGTTTTAGTTTCTGCAAACCTAACATTTATATAACCAGGTACCCGCTACTAGGTTGTTACTTGGGACTAAGTGCCCACCCAGCCTAAACTGAGGTCTACACTTCGCGAGTTTTTTTTAAAGGTTAAGAACCTTTACTGGATTAGGTAGGCACTAGGCAGGCAGGCACTTACGTATCCTTAAAGTACCCACACAATGAATAAGAACAGATTGTTTATTAAAAAAAAAATGTAAGTACCTACCTAAGTATATTCAGTAGAACAACCTAATTGTGTCCATATTTTTTAGGTTCATTATACATTTTTAACTCTACGCCAATAATGTGGATTATCAATTGTTTTCATACATAAGTACTTATTTTATGGTATTTGTAATTGTTACACAAGCATAACGCTGTTATAACGTATACATATACCTACCACGCGATAGACTGTGCGCGTTTGTTGAAGGTTGGTTGGAATGTCCGACCGAACCGCGCACGGGACGCGGTGAGCGGGGGAAGGAGGGCAACGCTAGCGTACACGTGGAGGCCCACCGCGGTTTCGAAGCGCGCGTGTGAACTCTCGACAACACTGCGCGTGCGTGTCCCCCTTACCCCCCGGTCCTCTCTGCCCGCCGCACTCTCCCTCTCGCCGATACGATATCTGTCTGCCTAGCTAGGACAACAACATAACGCGAACTATGTTAGGTGGGTCTGGTGACCCGTGAAATTATTTACTAAAGTTGTTATTTCCTTGAGTTAGGTACTTCGTTATAATTGTAGATATAAATATTTACTTCAAGTTAGTTTTAATATCGTAAGTAGGTAGGTAGGTAGGTTCCTTCCTACTTACTGCTAAGGCTACAACGGATAGAATTTTTATTAGGTAGCCAGTAGGCAACCCATTTAATTAAGTAGGTAAATCTACACTTTATTTTATTTTAGCTAGATCCCGAACGTATTAAGGCTCCTACATACTGGCGCGACTTGTCGCGCGACGCGTCGCGACACAAAGGCACCGCTTGTAGCGCTACACGCGGTGTCTTTGTGTCGCGTCGCGTCGCGCGACAAGTCGCGCCAGTATGTAGGAGCCTTTAGTCGAGATTTAGCACACTATGCTTCTTGACAAGTCATTTTCAGTAAATTAACGGATTTATAGTTTGCGTGATACTGTTGTGCTGATTTGTCTAGGTACCTCTGCGTAGTACAAATGATAAATAATAACTTAAACAAATAACGTTGATTTTTTGTTTCAAAATTCAATTTACAATAAATTGCCCCAATGTTGTTTTACCTATACAATATTACCATATGTAGACGTACCTAGTTTTCATTTTCGTTCCGTAGTTAACAAGGAACCTTATAGTTTCGCCATGTCCGTCTGTCTGTTTGTCCACGGCTTAGCTCAGAGACTCTTAGTACTAGAAAGCTGTAATTTGGCATGGCTATACACGTTAATCACGCCGACAAAGTGGTAAAATAAAATATTGGAAAAATAAAAAAATGGAGTACCTCCCTTGCACGTAAAGTGGGGATTATAATTATTATTATATATTTTTCTCGTCTATCCCATGTTGTGTGGTACCGTTGGATAGGCCGTTTAAAACTATTGCGGGTTTATAAAAACCGTTTTTCGATTCAGGGATCCGTTTGAGTAATATTAAAAACTGTAAATAGCGAATTTTTGTTATAGTCAAGCGTGCAACCCTCTGCCAGCTAAATGGTTGTTTTTGGATATGTGACAAAAATCACGACAGAAGTATATATACGAGTATATGTATAACGAAGTTAAAAGGAAAACTATCACAGCTAAGTAGGTTTTACAAGTTAACGAGTAATAGTCGACCAACTTAAATTTGTAGTTGAAATTTTTGAAAGAACATGTTTTTCAACTTTAACCCTAGCTCACTAACCTTAATTTCGAGTAGGTAACGTTATCACTAACCATTCGTAAATTTTACGACGGATTAAAATATCAATGTTTATTTAATCAACTTCATTTATGACACAAAACGACCTTAATTAACAGTCTTAGTTTTCTCTTTATCCAATAACATATCTGTTTTAGAAATAACCTACATTGAAAAATGATTGCTCATACAAACCATATGCTCCCTGCAAATCGCTCTTCTGCAGCCCTTGCAGAAGTGCGAAGTCATGCGGCTTTTTTTTGCAGCTGCAAGTTTTGCGAGTTTTGAGGACGTTTCGGCTAAAACCTTTATTGATCTAGTTTACAATTTTGAAGACCTCCGCAATGATTTGCCTCAAATTTCGTTGCAAAGTTAGTCTGAAATTTGACGACGTTCATACAATATATCCCGATCTAATAAGCGTGCATCCGCAATGAGTGACTGAAGATCACTAATTAGGCGAATCAGGAAGGTATTAGAAACGGGTGGTGTGACGGAGGTCGGGATCTTACCAAAACACGAAATGCGCAATACGCGTCGTAACTTTTACGAATGGTTAGTGACCCAGGGTTAATGTTAAGTTTGCTCGTGGGATAAATTCATCATAACTACGGAACCCTGCATTGTGCGTCGTCCAACACGCACTTGGCCGAATATAGGAAAGGTTGACTGGTAGAAATTGCCTATGGCATTAAGTCCGCCTCTGTAAATTTGTGTGCTTAAAGTATTAAATAAATAAATAAATGTACAAACAATAAATAACATAATATAATACTTTACAAGTAAATCTTTGTACTTACATATAAAATTCATCAATGTCAATCTATTTATACGTATAATATATAAATATTAATATTATAAAGAGAAAAGATTTGATTTTTTGTTTGATTGTTTGTAATGGATAAACTCAAAAGCTACTGAACTGATTTTAAAAATTCTTTCGCGTATAGAAAGTTACATAACAAGCAAGTAACATGCGCTGTATTATTATTTTTTTTTATTGAGGTCCCTATGACAACTACAATAATGTAACCCAAGGTATTTTGAATTTGCCTATAAAGTCATTATTTGGCGTGCGCTGCGAAAAGTATTGATGATACATAAAATAATATTGTACTACACATTTATAGTACTAATACCCACAAAAAATTCTGCGAGGCTATATGTCTAACTATTACAATTAAGTCACAGTAACCTGTTTATGTTCAAATTAGTCAATCAAAACACGGATAGAATCGAAAGACGATGCGTATCATGCGTATCATCATGATGATATTAATCCTTATCCAACTAAATAATTCCATAGTCAAACTGAAGGTTGATTATGTACATGTAAATTCCTCTTTAAATTATTCGAATCGGACCTTTCGTTTAAAAGTTACGACGGATATAAAAATGCTAAAGTAAGAAAAAATCCCGCAGTGTGAGCGAACAACCCTGCCGCGGTGTGGGTTGTATTTAACCCAAATTAATTTTCAAAAATCGTTTTTGCTCATCTTCGCTAATTATATATCATTGGATGTTTTGTGCAATAGTTTTTGCTTCCTTAGTCCCAGCGATTTAGGCTGTGCGTTGTCTGACAGTTAGTGAATTAATGAATTTAATGCTCGTTTGCACTAACACTAGGTGACACCTAAAATAACACCTAAATTAAAGCACACCTAATGGCAGTAGTACATATAATGAAATTAAAAAGAAAACTATCACAGCTAAGTGGGCTTTACAAGTTAGCGAGTAACAGTCGAAACATTTAAATTTGCAGTTGAAGATTTGACCGTGGCATAGGTATATCGAAGTATGGGAGAACATGGCATGTTTTTCAACTACAAATTTGTTTTTTGGATAAAGTTATCCCAACTTTCCGAATACGGAACCCTTCATTGTGCGTGGTCTGGCACGCAATTGGCCGTTTTTTACTAAACGGAAAGAAAAAAAACAATTTTTTACATTTTTGTCTGTCTGTCTGTCCGGCTAATCCCCAAAACGGTTGGACCGATTTTGACGGGACTTTCACAGGCAGTTAGCTGATGTTGTACGAGTAACTTAGGCTAAAAAGCGGGCGAAGCCACGGGCAGCAGCATTAATTTTTAATATTTTAAATAGATCTACATCTATATCATCTAGGTAGAGGAAAGTGTGTATATACACTCATCAAGTGTCTAGGGATCAAGCACGTTTTTGTTAGCTACTGAAAATCAGATATTTTAATTTTATTTTCGTAACTCCTATGGATACTTTTTAAATCCGTCCGAATCAGTAAAATTTCTGCCATAACTCTGAGTGGAATCAATACAAAAGAACGTTATTATGAGAAGATGACGTCATTTGAGTCGAGAAGCAATAATCAGAGCCGTGGGAATGATGGAAGCTGGTTCTCGGCAACGTGCTGTGGCAATCGCTCTGGGCACTACGCAGAAAGTTATAAGTCGGCTTTGGTTACGTTACCGCATCACTGGCAGCGTGGCAGAGGCATATGGAGGACGAGCACGCATCACCACCGGCACCCGCAGACAAGATCGTTACATACAAATTACTGCTCGACGAAATAGTACAATGACCGCGATGATGTTGGTTACGAGGTTTAATAGTTCTTCAGAGATGTTAATAAGCGATCAAACCATAAGAAATCGCTTGCATGAAGTCAATCTGCGTCCCCGCTACGTTTACCATCTATTAGGCCCCGCAACCGCAGAGCCCGTTTACAATGGGCTCGTGAACACAGAAATTGGGCAGAAGACGAGTGGCGTATTGCGTGTTTTTCTGACGAATCTCGCTTTGGTATGAGGCCTAAGATACTAGACGTACACGGTATTGGAGGATCCCTGGCCGCCAATAACGTTTAAAATCATGCCAGAAAGTTTATGCATACAGTAGGGGAACAATCATAATGTGGGTGGTTATTTAGATCGGTAGAAGAACTGATTTGGATCAGAGGCAATCTCTATGCACAGATTTACGCTGAAACGACTGTATCAGATGTTGTCATTCTTTTGCGGACCCAATTTGGTGCTTCATTTTTGCTTATGCATGATATGCTGATGATATGATACACCAGATACCAGATACCTGTAACTGCCAGAGTCGTTGCAAACACATTTCCCGCAGCCGTAGTATTGTATTATCTGTGCCGCAGCTAATATCAACGTCCTACCATGGCCTGCTCAATCGTCAGACTTGAATCTCATTGAGCACGCATGGGATATGCTTAAAGAAGAGCTCTGCCAAATATGGATGCTATACACACACCAGAAAATCTTTTTCGCCTGTTACGACGTGGGCGGCCTTTCCGCAACGTGATTTGGATGAACTCATATTCAGTATCGCTGCGATTGTGTTATACGCGTTAGCGGCGTAACTAAAACTATTTTTTATCAGGATTAATTAAGGTGAAAAATCCAGCATTAGCAAAAATTGTGAAGTCTTTATTAATGCAAAAGCAGAGAGTACCTACTTTGTCGATGGACACATACGAAAACATTTTATTTAATCAATCTAAATTACTATTTAATTTCAGTAGGGCAATAAAACATTTATTTAATAAATAATTTGATCCCTAGACACTTTTGGTGTGTGTATAGAATGTAGGCTACTATAGTAGGCTTATTATGGTTATTTGATCTATTTTTTCGAGTCTTCTTTGGTTCTTGTTGGCCTGTTGGTTGCGATTTCATCTTACGTTAATAACGGATAATGCTTGTATGACTATTTCCTGTATAATTCTACTCTACAATGACTGATAACTTAGTTATTTATTAACAACTTCCTAAATGCTCATCAATCGAACGGGAGAATATTAGACTTGGTCATAAGTAATAATTATTGCACAATTATTACCCCCACAGATTATTTGTTACAACTTGACAACCACCATCCTCCATTCTGTGTATTGTTTTCGCTACGTTTACCTCATAGTTCTATGGTAAGCAAGACGATAAAAAAATATATACGAGTACTATATGGCAAGTTATGACGAAATTAATGACGACTTAAATTAAATTAATTTGAGGGACGCCTTAAATTACCAAACCGTTGACGAAACTCTCGACACTTTCTATAATATCATTTTTGGTATTATTAAGTTTCCCATGTGGTTCTCAAAACCTCAACACATTTATAAAAATAAGGCCAAGGCCTGGGTTAGATGGAAAATGTAACACAATGTATCGGATTATGAGCAGTGCGGACTTTACCGATCTAGATTCCCAGATGAATGCATTAACTGTCATAAAAAATGCATTAATTCTGTTGAAGATGGTATTCGGAACAATGTTAAGCATTTGTGGACGTTCATTTTTAAAAGAAAAAATCTGCTTGCATTCCATCCACCATGATGGATTGGTGGATGGAACACTAACACTAACAACCAGTCAACTAGCAACCCAGCCATCTTTTTAAATCGGTTTTCTGACTTTTTTAATTCGATTTATGAACCATCCACTTCTACAAATATTACATCCACGTGCGACGACTGTTCTGGAAGGTGCACTCTGTTAAATGACATTCAGTTTACTATTGATGAGGTTCTTAGTGCGCTCATGGCTTTGGATCCTTCTAAAGGGCCAGGATCGGATCTGTGTATACCCCTGCATATTATATTTAACCAATCTATTTCTCAAGGTTGCTTTCCTTAAGCATGGAAGCTTGCAAACATAATATTATATATCGCCCTTATTTACAAATCGGGACCTAAGGTCATCCTTAGGTCCCGATTTGTCTGTTGCCCGGTTTGTAATAACGCAAGTGATTGTATGAATACCACTAATAAGATTAGCTGCGTACCTAGAACAACCATAAGCCATGGGGTGCGCGCACGACCTCATTTGCAATATCTTCTAGTCGTACAAACGCAGGCTTATGTGCACCCCTACGTCATCTTACAGCAGTCTTGGCATGACGCTTTCTATTTCTACGAAGAATAGACACAGCTCTTTCTATACAAAGTGACCTTCTCCATTTTTGACATCGCACCGTAGGAATCTTTCTACAATCTGTCATTTTGTCTTTCGTTTCTAACGATCTTTGTCTAGGTTCTTTTTTAAGGCTCCTACATACTGGCGCGACTTGTCGCGCGACGCGACACAAAGGCACCGCTTGTAGCGCTACACGCGGTGTCTTTGTGTCGCGTCGCGTCGCGCGACAAGTCGCGCCAGTATGTAGGAGCCTTTATGTAGGATTTCTACGGTGCGATGTCAAAGATGGAGAAACGAAATGTCACTTGGCATAGAAAGAGCTGTGCCTATTCTTCGTAGAAATAGAAAGCGTCATGTTATGCCTGCAGGGTCAATATAATAATCTCTTCCAACATATTGACATCTTCGCTTTTCCAATTAATAAAATAATGTAGAGGCTTTGTTCGTGGAACTATTTGGGATATTGCTCCATAATGTTTTTGACTCTAAGACTGTATCTTTATAATTTCTTGTTTTTCTTTTTTATTTGCATGCCTGTTTAGTGTTTAGTTTTACCATTAACACATTATGTAATTTAATTGTACCAATCTAATTGTAAAGCGCACATCGCATTCGTTTTATAACTTGTCTTTATAATAATATGTGGAAAATTACTCACTCTGTAGCTTCAATTTTGTGTAATACTGTAATGTGTACCGTTTATTTTCCCAAATACATAAAATAAAATAAAATGATAAAAAGTTAGGGTGGAGGTTGAGTTATTTATTCCAGTTACACCTTCTTCAAGGGGTCGCCTTGTAAATAAATAAATAACTTGTCAATAAATAAAAAGACTAACAAAAAAAACCTAGAATTTAAATAGACTAATTTGAATTTGTTTATAATATTACTACCGACCCGTCCCTATTTCGCACGGTTTTTACGAGTTGACAAAACATCGAGATTTCTTTATTATACATGAATATGTTAGTTTAATATTTAAAAAATATACACATAAATCTCCCGAAATAAATACTCTACACTATGGTGGAAACTGCATCAAAATCCGTTGCGTAGTTGAAAAGAACAACGCGATCATAAAGACAGACACGACAAGTGACTTTATTTTATAATATTTATTTATTTATAGATATAGATAATAGGTACATAACTGTGTACTTTTACTTGACTATAAATAGGTAGGTACACTTTATCACAACAAATTCTCAATGTCTTATGAATTTTCCGATTATACAGAACATTCCTTTTGGTGATTTATATAGATATCAAAACAAAGCGATTTTTCCTGTTCAAATGAAAAACATTATGTACCTAAATAGGTAGGTACCTAGTTTCCTAACTAGTACCTACCTACCTACTAAAATTGTGCTTCTTTGTGCTTTTATCAGCGTGCACTGTGAGCGTGCACCTGTTATTCTATGTATTTCACTTATCATAACATTACGGTATTCCCCGAAGGGTTCGTCGAGAGGAGAACGTATACCTAGTGCACTAACATTTCGCCAGTTATGTTTAAGTCCCTTAAAAGAGGGGCGACCCTATTGCCATCAAACGGGCACAAATCCAGACCCCGGGCTGCTAACGAGAAATTCCAGTTGGAAATGCGCAATAACACTTTGTCCGACCTAGGAATCGAACCCAGGACCTCATGCTCAGCAGTAGTGCCTGCGACCACTAGACCAACGAGGTAGTATTCTATTTTATGTTTCGAAAAAGAGGATTTAAAAAAAAAACGTATTAGACTACCTACCGTAATACCGTAACGTAATACTAATAATTTAATATAAGTACATATCTCTAAGTTAAATATGTTTCATAAGAACTTTCCATAAGACAGATGTATTAATTATTGATTTTAATGATTATAATTCTTTAAATACATATTTGATAAGTCGCGAATCATATTTTGATCAATATACAACCTGACGCTGCCCTGGAAATTGCAAAAAACGTATGAAAATTTGATTTTTACAGGCTACCACTGCAGTTCCACTTATGTATCTCCAGCAGAACGCACATCACTTTGACCTTGAGCTGGCCTAGTGTAGTACGGAGTTTCCATCGAATAAGAGGCCAGCTTATATTGGTTTTGTTAACACTCAATGTGCGGCCCCTACCGTACCTAACATGGGTACCTCGCAGATACTGTCGAAAATGAGAACAATTCTAAAAATATAATAATAAACCAAAATAAACAACAAAAAAAGCGATGCAATAATAACTAATAAAAAAAAAAACAGGTACCTCCGCAGATACTGTCGAAAATAAGTGGGTACAATTCTAAATATATCTAATATTATAAATATCTCATAGACCAAAAGAAACAACAAAATAAGTAAGTCAATCAAACAATAAAAAAACATAGGTACCGTTTTTTATTCCCCTCCTAGTTTCGAATTTTGTTGATTAAAAATCGTTGAAACTTGGAAGATACCTAAGTACCTACCTACCTACTAATTATATCAAGTCAAGATCACACACAAGATATACGGATATCTATTTACTAATGAGTAGGTATTTGTAAATTATTCTAACACGTGTAAACGGAACGAATGGACCGTACCTATTTTTAATAACATGTAGAATATTCACAAGGTGACCCATTTCAATTAGGTACTTAGTTATTACATTTCCATATACTTAGTAATAATTATACATCAAAGACCGATGTAGGAACCTATTAACCTAATGTATTTTTAGTACACAATATCGTACTGTGCCAGAGGAAAGGAAAGGTTCGTAGTTCACAAAGTGAACAGTGAGGCGGGCGGGCGCAAGCATTAGGTAAGTGAGGCGGGCGCGCGGGGAGGAGTACCGACACGCGCTGCACGGTCACCGAACGTTTGAAACCGCGGTGCTGAGGCCACACAGCTCGTGCGCCCGATTCAACCTTCCTCAACGCGACCGCAACTGACCCGCGCCACGGGCCGCGCCGCGCCTCCCTCGCCCCGCCACCACCACCGTTGTGGCCTGCCGCCGCCGCCGCCCGTTGAACCTCGCTCAAAAGCAAACCCGATTCTTTCGTAGGTAGAAATTATTATATTGTTATGTTTCAGTAAGTCCGCTATGTAGAAACGTATATTTGTACCTTGTGACAAAAATCTACCTAGTATTATAAATATTATAATATAGACAATGGCTTCAATGAAATAACTTTTTACTTGTACGTATCTACTTACCTAATTGCTTATCTTTTTCCGTTTTGTTCTCATGAGAGTAGGTAGATTCGGCAACTACCTAGCCTCATGAGAAAAAAACCAGCCAAGTGCGTGTGGGAACACGCACAATCAAGGGTTTCCGTAGTTGTATTTGAAAAACATGTTCATACATCGATATATGCCATGGTCATTCTCCAACTGCAAATTTAAGTTGGTCGACTATTACTCGTGAACTTGTAAAGCCCACTTAGCTGTGATAGTTTTCCTTTTAATTTCGTTATATGTACTACTGCCATGTTTTTTTCACATATCCATAAGCAACCATTTAGCTGGCGGGGGGGGGGGGGGGGGGGGGGGGGACTGGACTCTAACAAAAAATAGCATTTTAATGCTTCATATTACAAACAAACAATATACAAACCGATCCTTGAATCGAAAAGTGATGTTCACAGACCCGCAATATTTTTGAACGGCCTATCCAACAATACCCCACACCATGGGGTAGACGAGAAAAAAGAATTACATCCCCACATTACGTGCAAGGATGAGACGGAGATGGTGAAACGGGTGGTGGGTTCCTAGTTTACTACGGAACCCTAAAAAGGGAGACACCTAGGCAGACACGACGACGTCCTGCGAAACGCCAATTTCTAATAGTGGTATTGGTAGGTGGGCATTTTAATTTTAAATGGCGCAGGTGGTTTTTAGGTTGTCGCATGACAACAAAAGGATGAAAAAAAATTTGGGAAACATTTTTTTTAAGAAAAAGCGTATGTGAACCTGCTGAAGGTATTTTATAACTTTGTGGATTTGGTTTATGGGTTCCTCATAGAACACATTTTCAATTTTATTTAAATTAATAATGTTTCGGAAATGTGTAAAATCATGAAGTCCCAATGACAGTATGCATCATAGCATTTAGCTTTTTAGAATTGTACGACAGCTAGCGTAGCGACAATTTAATTTAATTGTTAGATAGTTAATTTATCATTTAAAATAAACATTTGTTCTCAGTTAGCAAAAATACTATTTAATAAATGAATTAAAAACTTGTCTCACGAATTCGCGATTACCGGACATGTCCGGATAGTGACACGCTATTTACTATTAAAATACATAAATATCGTGCGAATTCGGTTTTTATGACAACCCCGGGTACAAATGTCAAAGTATGAAATGCCATTTTGAAGGTGTAACTAGAAGTACCGCATTAGCTGGACACCTTGCGCGACTAAACGCGCAAGGTGTCCAGCTAGTGCGGTACTTCTAGTTCACCTGTCACGGCTGTCACTACTCCATACAAGTTTAGACGTGATTAAAACCTTGCCTACTAAAATTACGTCAATTTACGTCAAGCGCTGATTAATTTGACAGGACTAAACTAAAATTTATCTTCTGTCCTTTTCTTAATGAAATAGAAAGAAAAAGATGCACTGAACATACATTTAGTTTAGTTTGTGAACAAGGGAATCGGCACCATTGTGTAGTAAACACTGTGTAAATAAGTGAATGATAGTGTGACGGTTGACAGGAGAACGGAAAGAGAAAACGTTGCGCCGACCCCAAGTCCCCAAGTAAGATGGGAAAAGGACAGGAAGATGATGAAGGTAACAATAACAAGGGCGCTTAAAATATCTAGGTAATCATGGCCATGCTACTTCTTCCTCATTTTTAGGGTTCCATAGCCAAATTGCAAAAACGGAACCCCTATCATTTCGCCGTGCCCGTCAGTCCGCCTAGGTATGTCAGTCCGTCCAGATGTTACACAGCCATTTTACTCGGAGACTATTTGCATTATGTCGAGTGATCGAGTCTATCAAAATGAGGGTTTTATGAAATGACGTTCACTAGGTGGCAGCGCTTGGCCGTCAGTCGCTTGGGGTACCTGTCAAAAGTGTCAAAACGCCTATATTTTCTTTAGTCGTGAACTCGTGAATGAATCATGAAGGAATGAATGAAACGAATGATGAACGTCATCATATATTTTATACTCATTTTCGAAATGGAAAACCTCTAGCCAAGGTGGCGTGAATTTTCACGAAAACCCTCATTGGAAAAAGGGGTATTCTGTGCACCGCTATGCAATGGTGTATTGAAATCACGATAAAAGCAATCAGGGGTGGCTCTACCCACACATGTAACCAAGGGATGAAAAAATATCAATGCACGTAAGCGTGTGGGGCAGGTATCGTCGCATCCCATTATTAAAAATATTATGATGTGTGTGTGTTTGTTCTAAGAGATATGGGATCTTTTCGGTGACAACTGCAGCGATAACACTGATAACTTTGTTTTTCATAGTTTTTTTAAACTTATTTTTGCGGTCGATAAAATCGATAGTACTGCGCATGCGTAAATATTCATCCCAATTGCGGAACCTTTTAAGGCTCCTACATACTGGCGCACCTTGTCGCGCGACGCGTCGCGACACAAAGGCACCGCTTGTAGCACTACACGCGGTGTCTTTGTGTCGCGTCGCGTCGCGCGACAAGTCGCGCCGGTGTGTAGGAGCCTTTACTGTGCGCAGTTTTTTTCTTCTCCTACGTCTATGCATATTGATACAGAGTGGTTTGTTAGAGGGCTACAGAAAAAAGTTTATGATATCTTCGTTTGGATTATGTATTACTAGATGCGCCCCGCGGTTTCACCCGCATAAGTTTTGACCCCGTGGATATATCGGGATAAAAACTATCCTATGTGTTATTCCTGGTTATAAACTATCTGTGTGCCAAATTTCATCCAAATCCGTTCAGTACTTTTTGCGTGAAAGAGTAACAAACATCCATCCATCCATCCATCCATCCTTACAAACTTTCTATTCGCATTTATAATATTAGTAGGATGATTGTCGGATTTTGGAAAAGTGGTACCTACAGTCAACAACTCAGTAGCTATAAAAGCCACAATAGGCTAGTTGACAGTAAGGAAAATACTGTATGAATTTTGCATGATTATGAGATAAAAATATTAAAAATAAACTTAATTTTGTAAATGATATAAGTAGTCTATTGTAGTTTTGAGAAATAATTGCATAAAATTAAAGCCATTGGTCACGTGACATTGAACGCGAATCAGACCGCGACACGTCACGACTTTCAGACGACAGTTTCTAATTGTAAATAGAAACAAACTTTATACGTGAGACATAAAGTTTCTATTGCCATACCACGTACGATAGGAATGGTGTTGAAAGAGACAACATTGATTGGTAGTGTGTCCCTCTCGGTGTGATCATATATACTAAATTAGTAGTATTTAGTCATATTTTGTGTAGGCACATCATTTTTGAAACGGAAATCGTCCACCTACGGTTGTCGAAGTAGAAATGAAAACTTTATTTAGATATTTATTTGTCTACTTTGAAATATTTATAAACGCTGTTAATTAAGTCTACCGATTATGAAAATATTCCGACGGAAGCACTAAATAAAGTTTGTGTGCGAGCAACATTAAAAAAAACTCGCAGATTTGACAGAATAAAAGTCTTGAAGTCACTACCGTTTAGATCAGGGATTCCCAAACTATTTTAGGCAAGAGAACCCTTTTCCAAAATGAACTGATACCTCGGACCCCCATAGCCAATTTTTTTCATCTTGTACGAACTTGTGCACGCTTATCGACTTGTTGAGTTTTTTAAAAGTACAACAATGATACTTCCTACTAGATTATTAGTCATTCTTATAACAAGTCGGTACACGTAACACAACTTATACAGTATCTTGAGAGTTTCAAATAAGCCTATTAATTAACACAAGTTGTGTTAATTAATAGGCCTCGATTTTTAGACCTCGTCGACCCCAAAATCAGTTTTCGTTTATGTCTACCCCTGGGAAACCGTTTTCGACCCCAAGGGGTCGATATCGACCACTTTGGGAACAGGGGTTCCCAAAGTTTAGATAATTAAATTCAAATTTATTTATTTGTACACATACGTAGGTAGGTATATTGTTGGTACATGATGTAATAAAATAAAAATGTTGAATCATTATGTACAAACATTTCTTACACAGTAGGGGTAATAGGGGTAGTATTGCCTATAAAATAATGGAAATACTGATATGTAGTCTTAAGGCTCCTACATACTGGCGCGACTTGTCGCGCGACGCGACGCGACACAAAGACACCGCGTGTAGCGCTACAAGCGGTGCCTTTGTGTCGCGACGCGTCGCGCGACAAGTCGCGCCAGTATGTAGAAGCCTTTATGTCTTTAGCAATAAACCTATACCATAAACAAAATAATAATAAAGAGTAACAATAATATTAACTAAAGTAAGTACCTAGGTAAGTAATACATAAGTCTGAGAAGATGATACTTATTACATTTTTATTTTTTTTTCTAAATATCCACATATTTATAGTGTAATATACTTTCTGTATTAGGAATCTTAGAAATTTTTTATAAAAGTGTTTAAGTGTTTTGAAGCTTTTATCGATTTAGGTAGTTTGTTAAATATTTTTGGAGCCATTCCTAGGAAGCTTTTTGACTATAGAATAGAAGCTTTTAGAGAAGCGGTTTAATGGGTTAAGAATACCAGCAGGCTTAGCATGACGCCTTTCATTTCTTCGAAGAATAGACATGGCTCTTTCTATTACAAAGTGACGTTTCGTTTCTTTATTTTTGACATCGCATCATAGAAATCCTTCTGCAATCTGTTAGTTTGTCTCGTTTCTAACCTTTTTTGTATAGGTCCTTTTTTATGTAGACTATTTCAGAAGACAGTTTCTATCCCAAACTGTCAAAATCACACTGACAACTGATAGTTGTCTGACGTAGTGAAGGGAATTTGCGTATTTCTACTCGACGGCCACAAAGTATATACGGTTATCTACAAAATCATGATTTTACAGTGGAGCGTTTTGATCGCAAAACTGTGATAATTAATAGAAGAACAAGGCTATCTTCTCCTATTTTATATAATTTAGTTAATAGGGCATTACCAAGAAAATGGTGAAAGCCAATATTACTATAATATTTTTATGTTCCAAAATACGGTACTTCGACACTTTGAGAAAAATTGTTGCAGTTGTCTTTATTAGATACGTGACTTCATCATCATCATCATCATTTCAGCCGAAAGACGTCGACTGCTGGATATAGGCCACCCCCAATTTTTTTTTTTTTTGGCGGGTTTGCCATAATTGCCACGCTTGGCAGGCGGGTTGGCGTCCGCAGTATGGTGTTAATATGCATAGAGAACGCTGCTGCCCATTCTCTAGTAAGTCCCTTAGTCGCCTTTTACGACACCCACGGGAAGAAATGGGATGGTACTATTCTTTACGTCCGGCACCACACGGACGTGACGTGACGTGACGTGACGGTTTTGACGTTCGAAAAGTGCTGATCCTCAGCCTAGTTTGAATAAATGACTTTTGATTTTGATTTTGATTTTGATACGTGACTTAATGTCAGTAAAAATTGAAAATCAAACAGAAAAAAAAACGTTTGACAAAACAAAGAATTCTGAGTCGAATTGTGTAAAAGAGTGAATTTAGTAAAAAGTGCAGTTGACTCTATCTACTTTGCTGTCGTCGTACTTTCTACACGGAACGTCATTTTTGTCTATTCTTCCGTAGACAAAACGGTGCTCGTGCTAAGCCTCCAGCAGGCTTAGCACGAGCACCGTTTTGGCGTTTAGTAAATGTATAAGGACTTCCGTCCCTATACATTTATGAAGTGTTTATCATTTTAAATGAATAAAAAAAGGTTTGCCAGTGT
This sequence comes from Atethmia centrago, assembly GCA_905333075.3. Taxonomy (NCBI): domain Eukaryota; kingdom Metazoa; phylum Arthropoda; class Insecta; order Lepidoptera; family Noctuidae; genus Atethmia; species Atethmia centrago. The sequence goes on from HG995375.1 coordinate 10,607,406, forward strand.
CAGTGTTTTGGATCATGCATACTGCACGAAGACACTTTTTTTGCGTTATAGGCCAATTCCTTATCCGTAGAATTACCCCAAAATATTACGCTGTACCGCAGTGTGGTGGAGACGTATGTGTGGTATGTGGTAAGAACGGTGCTACGATTGGCGATCGTGCTTAAATTGTGTAAAGCATAGCAATATTGATTCAGTTTTTATTACTATATGGTCAATGTGTGTTTTCGTTATTTACTAAAACGTTTTCGTTATCAATTACGTTACGTTATAACGAAAACACACATGCATGATGAATCATGCAATCAGATATTACTGTGACTGCCAAGCTGTTCATGTCAAAGTAATATAATTATGGTCGTGACTGGAATAGTAACTGAAGTAGTAAAAGAAATGGTCTTGATAGGAAAAAAACACTTATTGGTAGGTTGTGCTACTACGTACTACACAAAAATATTTGTGTTCTTTGATTAAAAAAAGATATTTATGTATATTATATACTTTTTTATATATTTATATATAATCGTTGTATAAAGTCTACCGAATATAATAAATGGCAGAAGTTATAAATTAAGTTTGTGTGCGGGTAACACTGTAAAAAAGTTACAGATTTGTCAGAATGAAGAATGCTCCGATTTTTTTTTATTTTTCTTATTTTTTTAACGATGACATGAATATTTACTTGTAAAGTATTGTTTTAATTATTGCGAATGTGAAGACTATGTCGGATCATTGTTTCTTTTTTTTCTCAATTTTAATCATGGTCTGGCAGTTTGAGTAATTTATTTGGCCTACCCTACACAAATGTTCTTTCTTTGGTATTGTTCACAGACTAATTATAGTAAGTACTGCTTACTGGTATTGTTCGTCGCATGGTTGAGTTCCTTATATGTTCTGAGTTGAGCTGCACGAACATAGAAGTCTGACACCTTCTTCCAAAATTGATGAAAGCGACGAGTATCGTCTATATACACACGATGATAACGCTAATTCAATAAGAATATATATAAAACAGCTATAAAAAGGCTTTATTTCCTTCGTTTATTTGCTTTTCTCAGAATTCGTATATAATTTTCTTGTAGTTATTGCAAATCTAGTATAGTACTTACTAATTCCACAATCTTCAGACTTTACATAAAAAGTACTCTGTGGTGCAGTCAGCACAGCACAGAATATGTACTTTTTTAAACAGCACAGTACAGTCGAACAAAGTCGTGGAAAAAGTGGAATTTTATTTATAAAGTACATTTTACTACCTTATTTCCTATCTCACAGAAAACTTAATCGGACTTTGCCTATGTACTTATTATAATTTAGTTCGATTCAGAGAGTTAATTGTAACATTGTTGTAGTAAGTGTTTAGTTTTGTTGTAAACAGTCGTTTTATTTACATAATCCTGTGTAATAAGGGGAAGTTTTACCCATAATTGAAGTATTTACTGACTCTTGAGTAAGACTAAACAGAAGTCATCCCTATATTTTTAATTGGCACAACTTCAAAATGGGAGGTGGCGATTTGGTAAGATTTTTTATTTATTTGATCTAGATCATAGTGTTATTGTACAGGCATGTTTTGCTAAAGTTACAAATGATTGAGGATACCAGAATCATTTTATATAAGCTACTTACTTTCCACTGAGTCCTGATGTGACTCTCAATAGCACTTTTTGAATAGCTAACAATTTTTGTGTTTCTCTTCTAGAATTCTAAGAAGTCATGGCATCCAAATACAATGAAAAATCAGGAACGTGTGTGGAAGGCCGAACAGGCTGTGGCCGAGGAGAAAAAGCGGATGGTGGAGTTACAACGTGAACGTGCAGAAGAAAGGGATCGTGCTGAATTGAACAGTCTCATGAAACACAGCAGTAAATCCCCTGCAAATGATAATCGTTTGTCTTGGATGTATGATGTAGGCAACTTCATTTTTTAGCAGTTGATAATTTTTATATTCCTGTGTTACAAGATTAAAATTATCCTGGAGATTTCTATCTGTGTTGAGTATCTGGTTTTCCACTTTACTTTCTGGCTATATTTGTGTTGATTTTTTCTGCTTATTTTGACTACCCAGGAGAACATAATTTAATTTATTGAAATTATGCTTATACTGTTTAATATTAAAAAATCAAATAAATTGTTTCAGAAACCTGATAAGAAAGTTGATCATGAAGCATATTTGCTTGGCAAATCAATTGATAAAAATGCTGAACAATCAGATAAACTGGAACAAGATGTGATCCCAGCTGTATCAAGAAGAGTAGTTGGCTCTAGTATGTTAACTTCAGGTGGCGACACACAAGTAGACATGTCTCGGAAGATTCGTGAAGATCCCTTACTTTTGATTAAAGAACGGGAGCGGGCCGCTCGTGCTGCCTTGTTGAACAATCCCTTACAACGTCGCCGGCTAGCCGAGTTATTGAGAAAAGAACAGGTAGATATTCTCTTATGCTTTTTTTGTCTGTTTGTCATACAAATTAAATGAATAATATTTAAATAATATTATTGTTATAGTAGTTATATTATTATGGAAGTACTTTTGCTGGACATTTAGTCCAGCAAAAGTACTTCCAAACATTCAAAATGAGACTAAATCTCTATCAAAATTGTGCATAGTTCATACAGTAATGGTATTTTAAAGAATTGATACAATTTATAAATGATGTGGTTGATATGTAGGGTAGTGGATTTAAATTACGGATTTTTAGGCAAATATTTTTGTTTGTAAAGAATATATCAAGCACCTTAATATGTTCTTTATTTACTTGCGCTTGTTAGGAAACATGCATTGATAAAAAAAGTGGTTTTATGAGAAGGGTCTTAAGGTCTTCAGAATGAACAATTTGACATGACAATTTAATACATTAACAGATAATTGACTGTCATTATTTTGGCATTGAAAGAAAAAAATTATGAAGTTATATGAAACATTATAATAATAAAATAATGCCATAGACATGACAATGATTGCATCACCTAACATTAGATTCAAGGTGAGCAATATTGATCTTAGTTTCTATAGTCATAAATATTATTTTTATCTATTTTTCGTTTTTGTTTATAAGTTAATAAAGGTAACATTGTTGTAACATCACTAACATGTTGCACCAATGAGGGAAATGACAAACAATTTTCAAATGTATTTGAAAATTGCTCAAACTATTTATACCCTTACTGTACCTACCTACATACATACAAAAATGAACTACAACAATGTTTCTTTTGTAGGATTTAAGAAAAGAAAGTAAATCCAAGAAAACACCTAAAAAGAAAGACAAAAATCTTGATAATCTACTTGCAGCCAAACTCAATGCTCTAGGGGGACAGAAAAGTATCGATTTGGCAACTCTTCTAAATTCTGACGATTCCTCACCTGACTCATCCCCAGAAGACAAAAAACAAAGTAAAAAGAAGAAAAAGAAATCAAAACAGAAAAAGAAGAAAAAAGAACGTAAACATTCGTCAGATAGTGATAGTGATGATGAAAAATCATCAAAATATAAAAGAGAAGGCAGGATTGATGATACAAAAAGCAGTAAAAGATCCGAACATCGAGGTGACAAGAAGGAATCCCGAAAAAGGAAAAGTCCTGAAAATCGAAAATATTCAGAAGGTGAAGTTACGCCTAAAAAATATAAAGGAGATACACCAGAACGGCATGTTCTGAGGCGTGAATATGAGACAGATTATAAGAAAACGCGTTACAATGATAAGAAAAATGATGACAGTGGACATTATTCTGGAAGGCAGTACACTAGAGATGATGAAAGGCAAAGTAAGGATGTAGAAAAAAGGGAAAATAAAAAACGTGGGGGCATGACTGGGGACGAGAGAGCTGCTAGATTAGCAGAGATGGCGGCAGCGGGAGCGGAACGGGAGGTGCAGCGCGGGCGCCGCGTGGCCTCGCAGCGTGCCGCCGAAGCCGCGGCAGAGCGCGCCGCGCCCGCGCCCCGCTCCGCGCAGCCGCGCGCGCTGCCCGACTCGCTCGAGAGTCGCCTGCACTCCACCAGGCATTATATACAACGTGACAAGCGCCATATGAATGAACATTTCGCTAGACGATAACAATTTTGTAGATTTAAAGACAATTTTATTTTAAGTAAAAAGAGGTAGATAGGTCATACGCGCTCCGCCAGTGGCACGTTAAAACTTGGCTAGTTAGTCGACCCGGAATCAGTGTCGCGCGCGTCAATGGAAGCAACATAGTGCGTTTGTCTCTTTTGACGTGAATACGTCTTTAAAATTGGTAAAATAAGGAGATAATTCAAAAAACGCATGATAACAAAATCGGGGGATACAGTGTTGTGTGTGTTTGGTGTTGCAGCTACATATCTATAATCTCCATCCAAAATTCAATTACACCACTGGGTAGCTAAAGGATCAAAGAATTTACTACGCTAAGTAAGGACTGTGACGCGCGGCGGAGGGGGAAGCGCCGCCATTTTGAGGTAACTTTGCTGCGTATCGAATCGAGATTTCCATTTAGTATAAGTTTTGATTTGGAGAAGCTACCACGTTCGTTCAAGTTTCAATCGTCAGCTCTTTTCAAAATCTAACGGTTATTTATAAAATATTAGTGTAAATAATAATTAACTAATATATTAATAAACTAATATTTTAATATATTAAAAGGACAGAAGATACATTTTAGTTTAGTCCTGTCAAATTAATCAGCGCTTGACGTAAATTGACGTAATTTTAGTAGGCAAGTTTTTAATCACGTCTAAACTTGTACAGAGTAGTGACAGGCGCTGATTAATATGACAGGACTAAACTAAAATTTATCTTATGTCCTTTTCTTAATGAAATAGAAAGAAAAAGACGCACTGAACTTAAATTTAGTTTAGTTTGTGAACAAGGGAATCGGCACAATTGTTTATCGATTGTTGCGAATTTTGCGTTCACTATATCGTGACGCGTGACGCGAATGGTGGCACTGAATTTTGCAGTCTTGTGATTAGTAGTTCTGTTCGTCATCGTAAGTCGCCATTTTGACCTCTATTAAAACGAAAAAAATTCAGTGCTACCAATCGCGTCAAGTTACAGTGAACGCAATATATGTAACCTATCTACAGTGCTTACTTAATTTATCTCAGCAATCATCACATTTCCGAATCCAAACCAATGCTAATTTCCATGTCCATCAATTATTAGTTTTATCGTGTATAATTATTTCTGAATTTTCTATCAGTTGCCCTTTGCAACTCATAGAAAAACGTCAATGCGAACTGAGACATAACCCAAGTTTGCGGAGAGACCATATAACCGAAATTTGCCGAGAGACATTAACTATAATAGATACACTGTATGCACCTCTTTTTACTTATAAGTTATAATACATTGGTTAAGGAAAATAAATGTAGGTTCTCAATAAAATCATATTATTGTGATTAATTATTTTAATGATAATATTAATATATTTTTTACTGGCTCAGTAATGTTAATCCATTATATTTTGAAGCAACCGACACTTCATTTGATATCTTGTCAATCCAGTGGAATCTTCTCTTTTACAATCTGTAACAATTTATTGGATATTTTAGTAACTTTGTAGTACAAAAAGTAAAATAAATGTGACACTTGTAGTTGTTATACAGGAATTGTGTGTGAACTTTGTTTTATCATTTTTGTAGCTTGTTCAGTTGTACTTTTTACAGTTATTTTAAAGAAAGGAAAACTTTAAAGGCATCTACCTCATACTGATCTTTTCAATATCCCAGTTTTCCTACATCTATGGTGGAACTAAAATTTATTCGTTCCCATATTATGATATTCCCAAAATATGTATGCCTTTCCCAAGTCTCAGAATTTTTAAACTAGACAAGTACAGTCAAGTCAACATTTATTAAATGTAATAAATAAGAAAGAAAATTTATTTATTATTTCTCCCTTTTTTAGATTCGTAGCCAAATGATTACGAGAGCTCACAACCAAAACCATGTCGCATCGTTTTAACGGTTATTCCGTTTATCCATCCTAAAAGAGCCACCCTAGGGTGGATACTCGTCAGCACAAGTGTCCCCTACGCTTGTGCTGATGTTTCCACTACGGCCGATGCTTGCCGGGGTCGCGGGAAGGTACTGAAGGCCCCTAGCAGCACAGGCAACGGAAGGAATACGGGTGGGTTTTAGTCAGTAAGAGTCTGACACACCCTCCCGCTCCGTCCAGAGCGGGAGAAGTTATTTGATGATTTCCCACCCAAAAAAAAAGGGTGGATATGTACTCGGAAACGCGTGTTCATCTATCCGGATAATCGGAATTCTCTTTTGATTGTTCTTCCGACTTTTTACAACAGCAAAATATACTTATACACTTTTAAATTGATTATTGCAGCTGTAGCCCGCGAAATTCAAATTTTATTACATTTTTTGCTATTTGCAGGGCAGTGTCAGGTTGTATCTTGATCAAAATATGATTCACTTATAGTCGTGATATGTATTTACAGAATTATAATCATTAGTTAGATTTGTTCCTCAATGTCATAAATCACGAAAAAGTCATCCAATGGAACAAATCTAACGTAGAGAGATGTATTAATGATTCTAAAACTTATAAGAAGTCACTAAAGTCGTGAAAATATTCTGAACATAGGTAGTTATTTAATGTGAAGAACTATTTTCGTTTTCTTTTTTCAAAATTTTAGGCTCACTAGTTTTGGAGATAAGGGCGCGGGAATTGTCAATTTTCATCTATTTTCTTAATTAACTTGAAAACTTTTTATTTAAAAATTATATATAAAGTATTCGAGACCCTCACAACAAGCCTTTCATTTGATATGTCACACGGTACAGTTTGCAAAACTTTTTTTTTTATGAAGTTCTGACTAACAAAAACTTTTTGATACAAAAAGTTCGACTCAAAAAGTTGTTCTAATTAATAAGGTGCCACACTAAATCTGTTATATATTTTTTCCTACATCTGGGCAACTTTTTTATCATTTCCAACAGTTTTCAGACATAATGCTATGTTACCGCCGATCGGTAAAATTTATTCGCATCAACTGACCAATGTTCACTTGATAACAAGATTTTCAGACGGTTTGCTATGGGATTTCTTTTTGCCTATTTTTTATTTTCTCAAATGGTCTCGTGGGTAGGTATGTGCGACGCTACTGGTGTCTGAAAATTGTGGTTTCGGTATCTAAAATCTATCGTTTAACTACTTTCTGAAAATGCTATGAAACAGTCCGGTAAGGTATTTGAAAATGCAGTCATCTCAGACGTGACGCCGAAAATTTCTGAAATTAGGTTTTTAATATTCCGAATAACCAAATCTATCGTTTTTATACGGTTATGGTCGTAAAACCATAAGGCAAACACTTTGGTCATGGGCTCTTGTACTAAATGGCAAAAACGGACATCTTACCAAAAGCCATCGTCGCGTTTGAATGTCATGTTCGAAGGCGCCCTCTGTCGGGGCGACCATGCGCTCACGCGTTTGCACAAGAAGGTACCCATTTTTTTTTGTCCTGGGGAAGCGATAGAACTACCTACCTTATGCATATGACTATGACTACTTGATGTTGTGAACAGTCTTTTTTCCACAATGAGGAATTAAAAGATTAGATTCATTGAGGGGTACTTTCTATCTTGTAGGTAAGTAATTAGCTGTCCATAGTTAGGTAACGAAGGCACTCGTTGCCTGTACCTCCGCGCACATCCCGGCATAGATGGGGTCAGTGTCCCATGGCCCGCGCTCGGGCAGCGGCAGCGCGCGGCGCCGCAGCTCGGCCACGAGCTCGCTCACGTCCATGATGGGGATGGGGTCGAGCCCGCGTGCCAGTCCCGCCAGGTACTCCACGTAGTGCGCCCTGCAAGTACAGCCGTGGTCAACACACCTCGACGAGGCCCCGCTTGTAGAGGCCCTCTAGCGTGCCGTAGGGCCGAGGTGGCGGCCGGAGTGCGGCGCGCTTCACCAGCGTCTCGAGGTCGTCCACCCCCAGGATCGGAAGCGGGTCGATGCTGCAACGACGAACCAACCGACTCAGGTATTCCAGGTAATGGTTCCTGCAAACACATGCCTCACTCACCGCCTCGCTCGCCTTGACCGACAGAGACGTTGAAATTACCTTAGCGCAGCCTAGGTGTCTGATAACATCGTGATCATTCAGCCGAAAGACGTCCACTGTTTGACATAGGCCTCCCATTGTCATGTGTCTGCAACTGTGGCTGATTATAACGTCAACCTTGAGGTTTTGGTTACGATTAGCAAATTTTGATATATTATATACTTAGTAACGTAGTAACGTACCTATAGGTTCGTAACTACTAGATAAAAATATAATATAATTATATCGAAGTAAGTATGGACATACCTACATCTAAAAAGAGGCATTGAAACAAAAATCAGCTTTTTCCCGAATATAACTGTATGAACAACTGATTTCATTTTCGTGATTTCAGGGTTAGTCCCTTAGTACCTACCTAAAAGTTGCTCATAATGATGAGTACAATGACCCCCGAAGAGGTTTTAGTTATTTCATTTAGTACACCATGTTTACATACAATGTTACTGTGAATGTTTGATGCGTGGCAATAATATCTATCTGATTTCATGATTCATCCAATATCCGTCTTTATGATGACTGCAAATATATGTGATCATTTGTGGAAGGCATATAGTACAAGTGGCGGCACAAATATGTGACAGCGAAGGAACACCAAAGCTATCTGAAAAACCTAACAGTATATAGTTTCAAGTTTTCTTATAGAATGCAAGAAGTGCCACTCATATTGCAACATAATGTGACGTCCACATCTTACTGTCAGCACATCGGACACATCATACGGACGCCCGGACGGTAATGTTTGACAGTAGAAATGTCAATAATAGACGATATATTTTAATTTTGGCAACAGCCGTTGTCAGCTATTCTGCCACTGGTGCTGATTCCCTTGTTCACAAAGTAAATTAAATTTAAGTTCAGTGCATCTTTTTCTTTCTATTTCATTAAGAAAAGGACAGAAGACAAATTTTAGTTTAGTCCTGTCAAATTAATCAACGCTTGACGTAAATTGACGTAATTTTAGTAGGCAAGTTTTTGATCACGTCTAAACTTGTATGGAGTAGTGACAGGCACTGATTAATTTGACAGGACTAAACTAAAATTTATCTTTTGTCCTTTTCTTAATGAAGTAGAAAGAAAAAGATGCACTGAACTTAAATTTAGTTTAGTTTGTGAACAAGGGAATCGGCACCATTATCAACTTATCAAGTATATACTTACGTGACTATTCAGCCAGTATCAATTACCCATAATAGATGGGTAATTGGTACTGCCAGAATAGTCGACATCGCCTCAGTTTTCAGCATTCTAAGAGATTACATGTATTAAATTTGTTACGCCGATGCAACATCCTATAATATGGCGTCACTTGTCTCGTCAGATAGTTTTGGTGTTCCTTCGATGTCACATATTTGTGCTGCCACTTATTCAAGCCTTCCACAAATGATCACATATACAGGGTTACTGGTAACTCGACGTATTCCTTGCAGGACGTCATAGTAGGGTTAAAATGCAACAAATTAAGCCACCAAATGTTCTACCGAAATTCAGTAGTTTTTGAATTAGTTAAGAGTTTTAGTTTTTTTATGAAAAATCCCAGATTAAATCATTTGAAACCAATTTAAAAATGATTTACGGCGCGACTGTACTGAAATTTAAGTTATTATCATAGTTGACGCCGTAGCAGACCTTTGTTAATAATTAAAAGTTCAATAATGCCTAAAACTTTGGCAAATATCACTAACCAAACATTTAATTTTTTGTAATTTTTGCTATTACTTCATAAAAAATGTAGTCTAGTGCAAAAAAAAATACTACACCTGGTGTACAAATTACTAGGAAAATATCCTTGTCTTATCAGTTATTCAGAAAGGTATGATTGTCAATACTTTTGCATGTGTGCCAGGGAAGAGAAGAGTTTTATGGGGGGCAGGTAAAATTGCGAGACGGTCAACCTATTGTTTCGTATTCGTATTATTCGTAGTTTTTACCTGCGCTTGAACTCCAACCACTCGGGGAGCTTTGTGATTGGTCGCTATTGTTCTCTCGGCATGACAGGGGGTGCGATTTTGTAAAATTTGGTCGTCAGCGTTAGTTAGTTTCAACTCTACGTCGCGCAAGCTCGTGTTTTGTTACTGGCTATTTCCCTAACTGTTGCTGCGTATCTTGCTCTTGTGCTGTGCTGTGCCTTCATAAGCGCTGACTATGGCTGCATATTCTAATCCTGAATACGCTGACATAATGTACTGTTACGGACTTTGTGACGGTAACGCTGCTGAGGCGCGGCGAGAATATCAACTTCGCTTTCCCAACCGCCGACTCCCTCACGTTAGTGTCTTCGGATCGACTTATCGGCGAATATCTGAAACTGGCAGCGTCCAAAGAAGCAGGCAAGTTGACACTGGTCGTTCCCGGAGATACACGGCTGAGGACGAGGAGCTTATTCTTCAACGTTTTATTGACGATCCTAACACAGCGACAAACATCGTAGCGCGTGAGCTTGGTATGTCACAGTGGAAAGTCTGGTCTGTAGTTCACTTGTCAGGCCGACATCCATACCATTACCAACCAGTCCAGTCATTGGAAGAAGGAGATCCGCCGAGAAGGCTTGAATTTTGTCGTTTTATGCTAAGTGCCGACGCCGACAGCGAAAACTTTTTAAAAAACATTTTGTGGACCGATGAGTCATGTTTTGATCGTGATGGTATCACAAATTACCACGCCTTACATTACTGGGCACTGAAAGCAGAAGCAAACCCTAAAAAACTGAAACCAACCGCATCCCAGCGAAGGTTCTCGCTTAATGTTTGGATGGGTATTATTGACGACAAATTAATTGGCCCACATTTTTTACCCCGAACACTAAATGCTTTATGAAGATTTCCTCAGAAATCATTTATCAGCACTGCTCACGGATGTACCGGAAGAAAGAAGAGCAAACATGATTTACCAACATGACGGATGTCCAGCCCACTTCCGAATCACAATTCGACAATTGCTGGATGAAAACTATCCAAACCGATGGATAGGGCGCGGTGGGCCGATTCCGTGGCCTGCACGAAGCCCTGATCTGACGCCGCTAGACTTTTACGTCTGGGGTCATATGAAAGATCTAGTTTATGTGACCCCAGTAAATTCAATTGAAGAACTAAGGGAGAGAATTACAAATGCGGCGGACCAGATGAGGGCAACAATCACCTCAAGAATAACAAAAACCGAAGTAAGGAAGCGAATAAGAACATGTATTCGAAACCGAGGGCAGCACATCGAACAAGACGTGTGAAATGTGTGTAATTAAAGTTTTTAATATTGATTAAAAATAATAATAATGTTCACGATTTTGTTTTTGATTTTTCGAATAATCACCTTTTTGTGAAACGCACGCCTGTACTAAATCAAAAACGATTTTCATAATGTAGTCCATGATTTTGTATTAACTTTCATACCTTTTTGGATAGTTGATAAGACAAGGATATTTTCTTAGTAATTTGTACACCAGGTGTAGTATTTTTTTTTGCACTAGACTACATTTTTTATGAAGTAATAGCAAAAATTACAAAAAATTAAATGTTTTGTTAGTGATATTTGCCAAAGTTTTAGGCATTATTGAACTTTTAATTATTAACAAAGGTCTGCTACGGCGTCAACTATGATAATAACTTAAATTTCAGTACAGTCGCGCCGTAAATCATTTTTAAATTGGTTTCAAATGGTTTAATCTGGGATTTTTCATTAAAAAACTAAAACTCCTAACTAATTCAAAAACTACTGAATTTCGGTAGAACATTTGGTGGCTTAATTTGTTGCATTTTAACCCTACTATGACGTCCTGCAAGGAATACGTCGAGTTACCAGTAACCCTGTATTTGCCGTTATCTTGACGACAGAATATTAATGGATGAATCATGAAATCAGATATTATTATCGCCGAGCTGCACATAGTAATATATTTGTGCTCGTGACTACCACTGTCGACAATCATCAATTTTGATGCTCTAAGTCAGGAATTGTTTCATTCATTTACTTGAATTAGACATTGTGTCGTGTGTGTGTAGACATATCAGTGATTTTTATTCACTGATATGTCTACACACACACGGCAATTCTGTAACTCAGTAGATACTTACGGCTACGTGAATTTAACACACACCAGTATTTGTTTGAAAAACAAGATTGAACAACTACAGATTTTTTCAATAAACAAATGGCATGCAATTATTTGGTCGCCAAAAACTTAATTACAATGTATTAGTCCGTATTGCCTTTTTCCTCTAAAAATATTAATTAATTAGTTTATTGAAACTATAAGAACAAGTAAAAAACACTGTAAAATGTTTTATATCGATAGCAATATCTGCAACAATGTTTTGCAAACCCCTTGGATGTTGCGAAAATGTTGGTTCGTTCCTATTTATTACCAGTGGTAGGTATACCAACCTAGTCCCACATACGTTATACTCACTTGCAGAGCCCTGCGTAATTGTTGGGTGCTTCAGTGCCACACGTGCCGTCTACAAGCCCTGTCGGTGTTTCTCGTTGCAACTGCATGGGACATCGCCCTGCACTGCCTTCCGCTGCGTTTGTTTCAAATGTGACATTGTTCATCTAAAAATGAAGAGAACGGTATTTATTACACAAAGCTTTAATAAAACATCGTTTTACGGTGGTCGATGGGAGCCCACGCATAAATAGGTACCTACGGTTTAATTTCGTTTTAAAAATTAAATCGATTTCTTCTTTAGAAAATGAATGGACACCTCTAAAAACGTAAAAAATATGAATATGTTCAAAAATAAAGTATTATTATTATATTTCATTTCTCAAATTAATTATAAAAATAGAACTGTTTATATTAAGGATGTAGCTTTTATTAAAACCAATTAACAACGATATACCGTCGAGATCGACTGTTATTTGTGGTACGAGTATCAAGTGGTATTGTTTTAATCTTGTTGAACGTTTAAATGTTTGCAATCTAGTCTGTAAATTTAGCTATACTAATAAACTAGCAACATAATCATAAACATAAACAACTTGTTAACAGTATAGTATAAAAACATATTTAGAATTTTGATTTCTATGGTCTTGCATGTTTTTGCCTAGTCTCACATACAACGCAAAAACGAACTTTAAAACAAAATGAATACTTTGTTTTGCCTCCATGGGCTCTTCTCACAGCTGCCAGGCGATTGGACATGCTGTTTATATGCGATGTTGTGGGATGTTGGTCCATTCTACCACTAACGCATGTTTCAGGTCTCTAAGTGTAGCTGGGGCGGTGTTTCAATTTCTTACACACCTTACAAGCTCGTCCCAAGCGTGTTTAATTAGATTCAGATCCGAGCTTCTCGCGGGCTTGTCCATGCGATTGATGCCAACGTCCTAAAAATACTCATTTACAATTTGAGCTGTATGTAGGCTGGCGTTGTCATGCAAGATTATTGAGTTTTCACACATTCCTATTAATTAAATATGGGCCGAACACGCTCATTAAGAATTTCTTCCACATATCTTGCGAGAGAGAGGTTCCAGCTCAAACCATAGGTACCTAACAGATCCATCGTAGCACGGCACTTTTTCCTCAAAAGAAGCCGGAATAAAATGTTCCTCTGGCCGTTGGTAGACTCTTCGCCGCCAATCATGTGCATACAGCATAAATCTGGATTCGTCAGAAAACATTGCTCTTGCCCATTCTTTGTCTCCACATTGTACGCGTTCGCGGGCGAAACGTCATCTTGCTATCTGATGATGCCTTTTAAGTTTTGGACCGGGTTTTGGCGGGTTTATGTGGGATCAAATTAGCTTCAAGAAGCCGCCGCCTTAGAGTCCGCTCGCATACGTCGTCTCTACGGGTCTCTCGAAGTTGATTAGTTACTTCAACTGCCGTGAGGTGCCGATTTTGGAGCATGGTCGTAACAATAAATCGATCCTCTTGAGCCGTAGTACATCTTGGTCTGCCGGTTCCTGGTTTTCTTATGTTCTGCCCAGTTTCTCGGAAACGATGGACGACTCGCTGCACTGTAGAAAGTGACACGCTTATTGTTCTCGCTGTTTTTCGCTGAGATCTGCCTTCTTCTAACATAGTGACGATACGTGTACATTCTTCTGGTGTTAGCGACATGATAGTAATTCAATAATGATGGTGACAACCTTTTATCATTTTGATTTGACAGATCAGACAGAAAACAAAAGTGAGAAAACAGCAAAAGTAAAACAACCGCGAATTGAACTTATTTCCCAATTTGGGGTTATAAGATTTTACCTTTTTTTAATAACATAACATACACATATACGCCACATTTCGCCAGTTATGTTTAAGTGCCATGTAATAGGGGGCGAGCCTATTGCCATCAACCCGGCACAAATCCAGACTTCGGGCTGCTACTGAGAAATTCCAGATAGAAATACCCAATATAACACTTTGCCCGACTCGGGAATGGAACCCAGGACGTCATGCTCAGCAGTAGCGCTTGCGATCACTAGACCAACGAGACAGTCTTTTTTACCCGACTGCCTCAGGAGGGTAATGTTTTTCGAGAGTATGTATGTATGTATGTATGTATGTATGTATGTATGTATGTATGTATGTATGTATGTATGTATGTATGTATGTATGTATGTATGTATGTATGTATGTATGTATGTATGTATGTATGTATGTATGTATGTATGTATAAACGGCGTGATGGATTTTAACACATGAGGTGTCTTTCGATTCGTCTTAATTGTGGGAGTGACATAGGCTATGTAATATTTATAAATTGCATCTGCAAATACAAAAAAAGGAGGGGATGTTTTTTTTTTAAATTAATTGCAACAATATCGGTATCAAATAAAAGCTAGTAATGAGTAATTTTCAAATATATATATTAATACAACTAAAAAGCTCTAAATAAAGTAAATTATTAAAAAAACAAAAAACTTGACTGCAAAAACACATAACTGAAAAGGGAAAAACAAGCATTATAATCTATATAATTTTGGTCTTGCAGGCGGGACAGTCGAATAACCTGAAATATTGATTGTCCCCCCCCGCCTTCAAGGCCAAAATTATATAGATCATATATTATAATTATATATTTTCCCTTTTCAGTTATGTGTTTTTGCAGTCGAGTTTTTTTTAATGATGATATACAACATATGTTAGATATTAAAATTCTCTGTTATATAAAGTTTGTTTCATGCATGTATACCATCATTAGTTTGCAAGTTACAGGGATTTTCGTAATCGACCCGTATTATTTGACCGCGAGTGTAGTTAAATGTCCTAAATATTGAACCTCATTTCTAACTATGATACGTGTTTGACAATTATAAAAAATATTAGCTGCAGTTGGGACTTTCACTTCCACTCTTAGATCACCACTTCACCTTCAAGACGCGTGAGATGACACAGGGAAAAATAACGTTCCATCTATATGTCCCCCAGGGAAGAACAACGTTCCATCTATGTCCCCAAAAGAACATAATTTATATTATCTTTGTTAATTATTCATATTGAGTGTTATGTTACGTCTACAACCTTGGCCAAAAGTATTGAGCACCATACAAATTTCGCTCGTTCACGGTAAGTATGGGAGAAAACCAAATCTACTGTTGAAATATTCTTTTGTCGGTCATCTACAAAGATTTAAAAACAATGACCCACGCCGCAGCTAGCAATAAAACACCTGGGTGCAACAAAATGTGTCTTTTACAATTTTTGTATTTATTTATCAGTTCGCTACCATCGCTCGTTGTGAACACATCCAGTAATCTAGTGCGCCTTTGGTATTTTATTTCAAAGTTTTATAAGTTATATCGTTGCGATATGCCAAAACGAAACGAAAAACGTGTGTAGATACAGCTTCTGCATGAGCAAGGGAAATCATAAGTAGAGATTTCCAAAACTGTGAAATGTTCGCGCCGATCCGTGCAATATGCTATTAAGCGATTCTCTGCTACCGGATCACATCAAAATAGACCGAGAACCGGGCGCAAACGCATCACCACAGACCATCAGGATCGTCAGTTACTGAGAGAGTCTTTAAGAAATAGGAAAAAAACATCTTCAGAGCTCGCTGCTGAGTTGTCAGAACAAATTAAGAAATCAATTTCTTCTCGAACTACTCGTAGAAGACTTCAGGAAGCTGGTCTGAATGGCTGTAAAGCTAGGAAGAAGCCATGGCTCTCCGACAACCACAAAAAAGCTCGGTATAAATGAGCCTTAAAACACCGAACTTTCACCGCTGAAGAGTGGTCAAATGTTGTATGGTCAGACGAATCAAACTTTGAGGTGAATAAGTCAATTTAATGCCCTAATAAAATTATATAAAATGGTTTAAAAACGAAACGCATAGATGAAGTACCTAATTTTATTTTCCGGATCTCAATATTTTTCTCTTTATTGCAGATTTTTGGTACACCTGGTGTGACCTTTGTGCGTCGCCGGGTGGGCGAAGAATTTAAGCCAGAGTGTGTGATCCCAACCGTAAAACTCGGCGGCGGCAGCATAATGGTCTGGGGTTGCATGACTGATTCTGGAGTTGGCGAATTGTTCGTGTGTGAGGGCCGCATGGACTCTACTAAGTACATAAATGTACTAGAAACTGCGTTGCTGCCTTCATCTACGAAACTTTTCGGCGACACAAACATGGACGGTGTTAAATTCCAGCAGGATAACGCGCCATGCCACAAATCTGCCCGCACTATGACATGGTTTCGGGAAAATAACACAGAGCTTCTTGACTGGCCTGCCCAGTCGCCAGATCTGAACCCCATAAAACATTTATGGGGTTTATTAAAGCGTAGAGTTAGGCGCCACACAATTAACAACAGAGAAAATTTGAAACGCTACCTGCGCCTAGAATGGAACGCGATTACTGCTGAAGACTGTAAAAATCTTGTTAGCTCTTTACCAAAAAGGATTTCTGCCGTAATTAAGGCAAAGGGTGGACCCACAAAATATTAATTTTCAATTAATAAATAGTAAAATAAACCTATATAAAACGTTTTATTTGATACTCCTCATAAAACTGAAAGATGTCAGGGGTGCTCAATACTTTTGGCCAAGGCTGTACATGGTCGCGATAACGCGAACTCATAACGTCCCGTTGACCCGACCTACACTACGCACGCTCTCTGTTGTAACAGAGAGCGTGCGAAGTGTAGGTCGGGTTATGGCGAAAATGTAGCCGTAACATAACACTAGCCGTAGCATAAGCAGTATTTACTCACTTATTTATTTCGTTTATTAAGTAGATACGTACCTGAAGTAAAGTCTGCAACTCATGCGGTTCTTTGTCTCTTAAATAAAACAGACAGTTTCGGGGGTGGTGCGCATGTAGTCCTAATTTTGCGCAATATTCACTAAGCCCACACCGTGCGCCCATTGTGAACGGCTTCCCGCAGCCATAGCAGAACTCGTATTTGCATTGAGTGCATGTGAAATGCATGCAGCCACCTCTGAAATGATTTGACAGATAATGAACTACCGCACTATCTACTCGCAAAATAGGTAAAATTTGAAGAAGCTCAAATGGAAAAAGTCAAATTAATTCAAAAGTACCTGGAGAGGGAGTACTTAAAATGACACCGTGGACACTCGAGTCCATTGTCTCGTAAATGTTGCTGTATGGCAGTGACCGACCGCTCAGGATCGTTGTCCTCTAGCCACGCAGTATATTGTTCACAATTCAGTCCTTCGTGATTAGCATTCCACTGAAATAATATATGAATATACATTATAGTTGTTATAGGTATTTTTAGGGTTCCGTAGTAAACAAGCAACCCATAGAGTTTCGCCATGCCCGTCTGTCTGTATGTCTGCCTGTCTGTCCCCACTGTAGTTCAAAGATGCTTAGTACTAGAAAGCTGTAATTTGGCATAGATATACATATATTAATTCCGCCGACAAAGTGCTAAAACAAAATCTTGACAAAACATTTTTTTTGGGTTATCTCCCTTGCACGTAACGTGAGGATGATATTTTTTTTCTCATCTCCCGCATGGATATTTTTGATCGGCCTATCCAACAATACCCCACAGTGTTGTTGGATAGGCCGATCAAAGATATAACGGGTCTGTGAACACCACTTTTCGATTCAAGGATCCACTTGCCTAATATTAAGCATTAAATTGCAAATTTTTGCTAGAGTCAAGTGTCCTCCCCCCTGCCAGCTAAATGGTTGATTATGGAGATGTAAAAAAAATCATTGCAGTAGTACGTATAATGAAATTAAAAGGAAAACTGTCACGGCTAAGTAGGCTTTACAAGTTAACGAGTTTTAGTCGACCAACTTTTTGCAGTTGGAGAATTGACCGGGGCATAAATCGATGTATGGGAGAACATGTTTTTCAACTACAATGTTAAGTTTGTTTTTGGGATAAATTCATCCCAACTTCCCAACTACGGAACCCATCATTGTGCGTGGTCCGACATGCACTTGGCTGGTTTTTTTTATAAAATCACCAGTTGCAAAATCGTTGAAACAGATTTTAATGAAGCTTACCGGTTTCCTACATGACGCGCAACTTATAGATCGACATTCCGGGCAGCGTATTTTCTTTTGTTTCGGATGAACAAAAAATCCTGAAGAACATTCCATACACCATCTGAAGTTTGGATCTCGAGCTAGGGTTCGGTCTCGTAACTGTCAACAATGAATAATAAAAATGTTTATTATCTTTTCCATCTAAGTGTAAGTAACTTTTGTTTACCTAAAAACAAAATGGAAAATAGTACAAGTAGATACCTACAGGCTGTGCATGCAGCATATTATTATTGAACTGTAGTCGTAAATTAGAGGGAAAGCCCGTCTGCCTTCTGCGTTTATTGTTACCTACTTTATTTGCATTTGTTACGGTCGGACTTCTGGGTATTTAACAACTTCGTATCGCATTCGTTCTACTCTCAACGCCGAGCGTTGACAATCCAATAGTTCGTGGCAAAAAAGCGCTCTCGTGCGAGGTACTGGTCCAAGTGTATTTTAAGTGTTTTTTAGAAAAGTGCCCATGCTTCAGGGGGGTAATATTAAAATGAGGTTTTGTCGACAGCCAGCAATATATATTATGTATAGATCTATGAATGTATTCAAAACTTCCTCTTCGTTCTACGAAATTAATATCAGTGACAATTAGAACAAAAGCGGTTGTTTTTTACTTTACTATGATATTGATGTCTATACCTAGGTATACCATTTAAAATCTATACATCTATATAAATAAATAAAATTGGAAATGTTTTTGTAATGTCAAAATAACAGGTTTTTACTAAATTCATATGAAAGTAAGTATATACGGCTCCGAAACGGCTGGACGATTTTGACGGGACTTTCATTGAAAGATAGCTGATGTTATAAGGAATAAGTTAGGCGTAGACTTTTATTTTAGAAAAAGACACGCTGGGGAAGCCGCGGGCAGCAGCTAGGATCTACTAAATAGTAAAATAGGTAGGTACTTCATTTACCTTTCGTTGAAACAACTCGTGCACATCTATTTCAAGCAGAGTTTTTAAAAGTATGTCCAAATGAGCAAAATATTCAAGCCAGGTATCTTCAGGTAGACTTTCCAATTCTGGAAGTTTACAATAGGGACATACGCAGTCAGCGATACTTCTCTCCGTTATTTGTACAGTGAAATAATGGTGTGCGCATTCCCGACAGCATCGATGAGTGCAACGCAACATTGACACCATCTGCAAAATAATCATGTGCGCATTTTTATATGACTGAACTCCGAACTTTTATTAAAATATTGTTTTACTTTCTCACCTCATGCTCCGGTAGTCGAGATGCACAGAGTTCGCAGTCTTGATATAAATAAGCTAGAGCAGATGATAAGTCAACGCATTCAAGCGCAGCTAGCAGCGCAGCCGGCGGATCTGCGCCTTGGGTTATCAACTCTACTGCGAGCTGCGCTTGCTCCCATGTTTCTGTTGCACCCTCTGCGAGCAGCATTCGCGCTTGCCTCTAAAAGATGATTTCTTTATGAATATTAATGGTTTTTAATTATAGTTACTATAATTAAGTATTATGTAACTGAACCTACCTCTGGTGAACCTTCCGGAAGACGGACTTTAGCCAAATCTATGATTTGACCAGACACCCTTCGGAGAGTAACTGGTGGAGGTGGCGATGGTGGTGAATTTATTGATTCTTCAGCTGGCTTTATGATTAGTAACTGTGAGTCTTCCGAATCACTATCGGTCCATTCGTCTTCTGTACGACAGGTTTCGCGGAAAAATGGCTTCTTTTCTTTCGGTGGCGTAGTTGTTTTAGGAGGTGAGAGCTGTTTTTCCTCTTTATGTTTTAAAGGCGGGGGAGGAGCTGGTTTTTTCTTATTCAACGTTGAAGTGGTTGCTGTTACCTCGGGCATCTCAGATGTTGTAGGGATGGGTTGGGAAGGAATTGCCTTGTTATTGAAAAGTCTAGTTTGTAATTGCTTTACATGACCACTTCGAATGTTACCAAAGTGAGATTTAGGTGGAGCAGGGGCAGGATATTGTTTAATTGATGTTCGACGTACTGGGACCTTTGAAACAATTAGTTTTGGGGAATTATCATTCTTTGACTTATTATTAGGTATGATTCTTATCAGTTTAGGGATGTTAGACTTATTGGCTATAGAGTTTTTAATACTGCTGTTATCACTTGGCGAATCAACTGAAAACTGACCAGCTATGTTTTTTTTATCATTATTGGAACTATCTGCTTGTTCTGAATTTGAAGGGTTCTCTCTTACAGAGTTAATATTGCTTCCGACGTTTTCTTCAATTTTTAATATCACAAGTGGAGCGTTTTGACTATCGGCTGGAAGTGGTTGTTTAACAAGTAATATTTGCTTAGAATCCTGATCAGAATAACCATTTTGATCAAGTTCTCCTTGATCTAAATCTGGTTGTGTATTTATATTTACAGTAACAGATTCAGATGTGACCTCTTCTTGTGATTCAATATCTATAGCACTAACAGAATTATCATTCTGTTTTTGCTCTACTGTTTCTAGTATAGCATTCAAAACAGGGTGTATATTTTCAGAAAACACTATCTTAGTGGGAGCCATAGTTTTCATTGTGGATGAAATTATTGCCTCTCTTGCAAATAATTCAAGGTTTTTAGGAGTTAAATTGTCGTGTGCGATATTTTTAACTGTTTGTTCATTATTAACAACTTTTATTTGATCGACATCAACATTATTTTGAGTATTAAGCGCTTCATAAATTTCCTCGAAACTGTTAACGCTTCTAAACACATTGTTATTCACATCTTCTTTTCTTGACGACCTTAAAACGTCTTGTGTCTGTGGTTTATTTACTTCCACTGTAAAAGTATGTTCTTCTTGTAAAGTACGTGCTATAGAATCGAGCATTTCAATGTTTGCGTGTTTGAAATCTTCTAACTGGTTTTCTACATGGTCTAAAGCTTCTTCGAAATTCTCATTTTCCTCTGAACTTGTTATATACTGTAACGCCTGCCGTTTTTCAGATGGATCTTCGTCTTCGGAACTTGTAACTTCCTTCTCATCTGATGTAAGGTTGTCCGTTCTTTCTTCAGTGTCACTATAGCTCGATTCTTGTTCATCATTTGTTTCATCGCTGCTAGATTCCGCTTCACTTTGTGATACAGTTCTGCCATCAATGGAATTTATATCAGAATTAATTTCTTCTTTCATCTGTTGTATAAGCCTTTGCGTGTTATCCACAATATCTGTTAGATTATTGGATTTTTCTTCTGTTTGTCTGTGATTTCTACTGTCTGAAATATTTTCTTCAGAATTATTAACATTTTTAGAAAGATGGTTACCATTTCTTTCTAAATTACTTTCATTATAATTATTTTGATTTTCTAAATTTAAAACGGGGCTGTCAGTTTGTGAGATTATTGGTTGATCGAGTTCATTGCCCGAATCTACTAAATTGTTATCTGTTTGTTCGTTTTTAAGGGGCATATTATTTACTTGAGGTGATTGTTCAATTTTAACGGTCTGAATATTTTCATTTTGGTTTGGGGATTTTGGCTTATGATTATGAGATCTATTCGCTTTTATAATTTGCTTGTTCTTTAAGTCATTCTGCAAGTCTAATTGATTTCCATTTAAAATGTCAGTGTTGTGGTTTTTTTCGTTAATATTAGGTAATGGACTTGACCTTGTTAAGGCATTGTAGGCATCTATAAAATCATTTTCAGATTGGATTAAATCAATCGGTTGTGTCTTTGCACCAACATGATTCGCTTCTGGTTCGAATGAAGTATTGCCAGATAGCAGTCCTTTTAATAGCAAGTTTTCATCAATTGAAGGAACTCCGGCTTCTTGGAGAAGCATTTTTAATTTTTTTGCTACATCACCAGTTTTCTCAACAATTTTCCGGTTGGTGAATTTATTTTCTGAAACGTTTGCTTCTCTTTCGTAATCATTCACATTTATGTTTAGTGGTAAATACATCCAGTCGTCGTCTTGAAATCTAGGCGCTGTCGGTGCTTCAAACTCATCTGAACTATCTTCTGCTGAAATGTAAAGTGAAGGTTATGACGTGGTACGATGATGATGTGATCTTGTAATGCAACGATATTTTTATTGGTTTGTTGATCGTTTGAGATTACCGCGCATGCGGTGAGAGTGGCGGGATGAGGAGCGAGGAGGAGCTGCGTCGTCATCTGCACCCACAGGGGAGCCCCAAACATGCCCGCGTAGCCTTCCTTCCTCTCCGACACCCATAAGCTCCGTCTGAAAAGAAACGTTGTGTTTGAACATGAACCCGTTGGTGACTAAAGCGCATGCTGTCTCGCCCAAAATCCTGTAAGCGAGAAGCACGATGATTTATACCGAATAATTGTGGGGTTATTGTGATATATAATAATTACTGAATGCAGAATGTATTCATTCAAAAGGAGTTTATTTGAACTCTTGAATAATTAATCTTACATACTTTTGACGTACGATGTCAAACAGTGGAGCCATAGTAGTACCTATACACTCTGTGACAATTCAAGTGTAAACTTATTATGGTTCAAAGATACAACTCTGTGGCAGACGGACGGAAGTACGGACAGGGGAGTCATAATAATAGGGTCCCGATTGCATCCTTGGGTACAGAACCCTAAAAAGGCCGACAAGAACAGATGCGGAATCGAAAATTGTATGAGTTAATGAAAATGTAAAATATTTAAATAGATTTCTGGTGTACCTGTCGTTTGTGTCTATCGACACATTCTGTCACAGCGGGCCACATAGCTCCTCTATGTCTAGCGAGGGCGGCTCTCGCTTCCAACTCTGTGATAGCCGCGGTGGGCGCGAGTCGTGCGGCGGCAGCGCGCACACCGGCGCAGAGACTTGGCCAGCGTTCTCGCAACCAAGCTAACGGTGATGCCGGACTTTGCGTTAGCGCTGCTTGCACTTCGGCAGCGCTAAAGCCCAGCCTTTCAGCTTCACCCATCAATTGAGCTAACTCCATTCCTCTTTCTGCTTCTCGCATAGCGCCAGCTCCAGCTAGAGCTTCAAGTGAAATCGCCCGAGTGGACGGTCGTTCCGGAGATGCCGCCTGAGAAGAAAAAGAATAATCGGGCGAGTTCATAGTATTACGGTCTATGTATAATATACTTAGTGCCGTCTGTCATGTTATTGTTTAAGAACAGATTTGGATATATGGTAAAAGATTTCTACCTCAGAGCCATAATAGGTAGATCGGCGATTAGGGCGAGCACGACGTAGATCTAAATGTGATGCACGACGGGACAGCCGACTGTAATTGTCTCCCCATTCACCTCCAGGGCTGCTATCACGTTCGCGCCACTCCCATCTGTTGGATCCACTTGGACCAGCTGTACGGACGCTTCGATCGCTTTCCTGTGGAAAAGATTAAACGTTAAATTTTGTTAAAATACTGGACTAAAAACTTTCGAATAGTTTGATACATGCGACGAAAGGAATTATTCTGAGCGCCTTACACGGGTATCGCTGGACATTGAATGTCTGCTTTGAGATCTTTCTCTTCTGCCATCGTCCCGAAAACGTCTCCGCGGCCGTGATCGTGAAACGGATGGCGCGCGTTCGCGTTCCCATGCTTTGGAGTTCGGAACTTCATAGGTCTGAAAATGTTTAATTAAAGCGATAACATAGGTATGTATTAGATATTAGAGCACAGATAGAGTAATACTTAAAGAAGAAACAACTGTCGACTCCAACATTATAACATCATTATACCAATTTAATACTGAATTGAAATTAACAAACTTTTGTAATTCATATTAATTTGCATTTAACGTAAAAGGAAGTTTACGTTGCTAAAACTGAAAGTGTGATGAGTGAATTCGCGAGGCTGACGTGTCTAAAGTGAGAATTTAGCGACTCAGCATGTATGACGTAGCTTGCTTTGAGCTCTCAAAGCAAGTTACGTCATACATGATGAGCTTTCTTAGAAAAGCAGCTCAGTACTGTTAGAGCTGTTTTAGAAAACCCTTGATAAGAGGAGGCACATATAAGCAAAAGAAACCAGCATGGAGAAGATATCATCATAGTGCTTATTTCCATGATAAATGGCCTAAAGATTAAGTTCTTAAGATAAAATTCTTAATTCTTTAGATTATTCTTTTAATTTTTTCTTCTTTCTTTACTGAGCGTATTAAATTGATAGTGTGGTACAGTCGCCAGCACATCAAGTTACCACAAACTGACAAATTTCTCCAAATGATTTTAAACCTTAAAATGTTGATGGTTAAGTTCAAAATCGAATGAGAAAATTTGAAAGTTTGTGGTAACTCGATGTGCTAGCGACTGTACAAAGGCTCACCTGTGTAGAGATATTTTGAGGAGGTGGAGATGTACCGGTATTGGACACGGTACTCTTATTGTTCGCTAACGATGAGGTGTGCCGCTCACCAATGGCGTCTCGAGGTGGAGATGTCCCAGCGGACTTTTTTTGGACATTAGCCGAAAGATTTTTCACCGATGCGTTAACATAAGCATTGTCTCGGGGCGGTGAAGGTCCTACAGATATACTGTGCCGCTTTGGAACTTCAGGCCCCTTCAGTTCTTTACTGTCGCGAAAGGGAGAAACTCGCATTGTTTTATTAGTATCTCGTGACGGAGATATCTCTGTACTCATGTCCGTTCCAGTGTCATTTCGAACCTCTCGAGGTGGTGAAGGACCAACGCCCATATCATGCCTTCCTTGTATCATGTCGTTGTGATTATTGGTATTTGATTCTCTCGTCGGCGTAACGAGTCGGTTTATCGGTTTCTTAGAAGTATTTCCTTCTCGAGGTGGCGATGGCCCGCATCCAGTTGATTTGCGTTCTTTTTTAGAATTCTTTTTCGGTTTTTCGACATCTGAAAATTAATATAATTTTAACCAGTTCCAAGGAATGTTGCATGGATTATGTAGGTATCTCTCTTGGAGTATCTACACTACACTACTGAGTGAGACTATATATTATCTACAAGATAAATAATAAATAAAATCAAATTAACCTCGTTCAAAACGTGGCCCCTCAGTAACACGTGCAGGTGACGGGAATTGTTTTTGAGTGATTTTCAGTCTCTCAAAATTCTCACTAATATCCTTTGTAATCGGTTTAGGAACAGTTACGGGTGTACGGCAGCAGATGGCACACACTCGAACTCCGGCCTCGTTCACATAGGTGCAGTGTTCGCACTGCCATGTCGAGTTCGGTGGCGGAGGGGCAGGTCCAAGAGAATCTTCCTCCTTGTCGTGTGGTTTACTAGGCGGGCTAGGATCACTTTCGCTTTCGCTCTCCGAATCGGCATCACTTGATGGAAGTGGCGGCGGCGATGGCGTGCGGTGCTTTATTCGCCGCGATGTACGGGATCGCACGCTCATAGCCGGAGACGCTGCCCGTGATCCAGTGCGCGATCCAGCACGAGAAACTGTACGACTTTCACCTGAAAATTCAAGTTTAGTGTCTTACTTAATTCGTAAATTGGTTATGTATTTTGTTTGTAATTATATTAAAATACATAGTGCTTACCTCTCCTGTAAGGTTGTGGCGTTTGTGGTGGGTGTATATGTGGATGAGGTTGCATATGAGTGGGGTGTCCAGGAGTACAGCACGTGGGCGCCCATCCTGGGTTTGTGTTGGCCCAGGGGTGGTCGAGGCTGGCGCAGCTGCCGTAGCGCCACGGCATTGGTGCGCAGTGCGCACAGCCGGCGCAACCAGTGGCTGCACCACCGCTTAGTTCGAGTACCGACGCACCACGACGCATAGGTCGGCCCCAACCTTGCATCGTGGGAGCCATATTGTCTGAATTTTCCCATTGCTCGGCTGGTACAGCCTAAAAATGAAATGAGCGTGTAATCTTGAGTTTGTTTACAAGTTAACATTTCATTTGATAGGTATAATAAATACATAAAGTTAGATTTACCATGTTCGGATGTAGTCCAAAACCTTGTAGTGTTCCCCGATTCCAAGCTGCATTCATGTGCGACAGAGTATTAGATTGTCCCTGGGCAGGTACATGCTGAGCCGGGGTAACATGCATGTTTGTTGGTAGAAATGGCATACTGCCGAGGCGGTTTGGTGTGGGTGTCGTAGTCATTTTAGTTTGAAGATGTAGGGGCATCTGTTGATGCATGCCATGTTGGGCGTGTTGAGGTGGTAGATGATTGCCGGGTGGCAGAGTCGGGGCCTGGCCGTGTGTGCCCATCATCATAGCCACATGATGCGGTGAGCTGAGAGTAGCTCGCCGTTGGTCCATTACGGGTGGTTTGGGACTAGCGCTCATTCGGTCGCCACTCATCTATAACACGAAGTTTTTTTGTATTAAAAATACTGTATTAGGATCAAACGCATCAAGTAACGCCATACCTTGTGTTTTCGTGGCGGCGGCACAGGTGGCGCTGCCTTTGGCGGAAGTGGCGGCCGTTCTTCGCGTAACTGAGATGGCGATAATGCCTGAAACACGAAAATCATTATTTACTATTAACCATGGTCTGTCAAAGTATCTCGTCTCTCATCATCGATACAATGTGAACGTGCGGAACGTTACAGGCAAGACCGCACTGAGCGGATCTGCAAATATTGTTTATATGGAATTGTTTGAGATCCGGAACGTCAGCAGTGGATACACGCTTTCCAGCTGATCTGAATTTTTATAAGAGTTGTTTCTGACCTGCCGTTGATGATGTCTCCGTTTGGGGTGTCGGTGGTACATGTCGTCGCAGGAGGCGCACAGCGCTCGACGGCCGCACTCGGCACAGCGAACGTGCGCGCCGCCTCCTCCGCACAGCCCGCATGATGCGCCTGCGTCGACCGGGTGACCTAGGGGCAGATAACCATTACACTCATAAAGCAGGTTGCGATTCTGTACCATGTGCCGTGCAACTATCACTGCCACCTGTCCACTGTCACCTTGGTTCTTGTGATTTGCAGGACCGATGATTAGGTAGGTATGGTCACTGAGCCATTGTACACAGATAGAAGCACAGCTTTTGTAAGGAGAATATCGAGGATACAATCGAGTATCTTTTCTCGATCACAGAGAGAACCGATTTCTTCATAAATTTTGACACTTGTTGATTGTGAGTATTAGGTATCATAGGTGAGTAGGTAGGAATTTTTGTGTTTGAACAACTTATTTCAAAAGAGAGCTTAACAAAAAAGGAATTAAAGTCATAAAAGATCGTGTTTGTCGTTCTATTTCTATAGATACCAAAACAGACCAAAGCAGCCAGACGAAGGTACATAATCTGCCAACCTATAAAAATACTTAGGTACCTGCCTATAATACACCCTGTTAAAAACCTGTTAGAAATTCCTTTGGATAGCCTAATGTTAATTACTATTATATTATACGAGTATAACTAGCTTTTGCTCGCGGTTCCGCCCGCGAGTATCTCGGAAAATATTTCACGAGAACGTACTACCGGGATTAAAAAGAAACGAAAGCGATCGCATACCTCATAGCCGAGCGCTGTGCCCGCCGTGTCAACCATAGTTATTTTGTAACCTACGCGTAATTTTGAGTCTGTGATATATTTTTCATCCCATCTATTCGAAAAGAGGAGAAGGGTTCCTCGATAAGTGCGAGCAAAATGGGTCATTCCGGCGCACTTAATAACAGTGACGAAATGACTTTTGAATTTGGAACACTATTTAATTAAAAAGTTTGAACGCAATTCGCTTCGAAAAATTTCTAGCCGTTAATAAAAAAAAGCGCGCTGCCTGCCGACGCGGCATTGAACAAATGAATAAAAAATACACGGGAACTTCTTATTCGTTTTTTCATTACTATTATTTTGTCAAAATATTACAGACAATTTTTAATTTGATATTAATATAAATTTGTAATATTGTTATGTAAATATAAATATTCGTCACTACTAAAAGCATCTCTTATTTATTTTTCTCATAGGATGAAATAGGATGAAAAGCAGAGTGTGCCACATGGTACTAAAATTATTTAACCTCGAGCGACATACTTTGAACTACGCTACGCTTAGGATTCTACTCTAGAATCCTTCGCATGGCTCTGGATTTAAACAATCGCTCTCACCTTCATCACACATTATTTACTATTAAAGCATTAATTTAAATGATATGAAAGGTATATTTTAATCCAAATTAAATGCCCAATTTAAATAACATATTTTATTGGATAAGGATTAATATAATAGGTACCGGTTAAAATATGGCTTTGGAAATAACAATGCAATTTTTATCAAATTCTGAAAGATAAAAATGGTTACTGTGGGTCATCCTTAAGAAACAGACATATTATGCTATCGCGGTATTTTTTGTTGAACTTTGAGATGTACCTACAATCCTGTAGACCATTCATTTTATGTATCTCGTACGGTTTTCCGAAATCATCAACAGTAGTCGTCATATTTCAGCCAATTTACACAAAATCTCCCTCCATTGGTGAAAACCGTTTGAAACAGACGCGGCGGGGGGAACTTTGTTTTTTATCGAAGAAATACACCGTGTGAAGTACCTGTAGGTACCTATGATACACAAAAACCGGCCATGTTCGTATTGGACCACGCACAATAAAGGGTTCCTTAATAAGGATGAATTTATCCCAAGAACAAACTTAACATTGTGGTTGAAAAACATGTTCCCTCTTACATTTCAACTGCAAATGTAAGGGGGAACATGTTGTGATCACGCACAATATTGAGTGATTTACCATGTTATTTTAAGACCATAGACTGCTTATGGATTTTCCTGTTGTCTATAAGTATAGAACTATTCTCCGTATTTTTTTTCAAATATTTTGGTTCATCAATTTCGGAGATAAGGTGGAATAGTCTTACCCTCATCTCCGAAATAAATTAACCAAAAAAAAAAAAAATATTTGAAAAAAAAATACACGTAAGGGTAAGGTGGAATAGTCTGGGCACGCCACGATTGCGGCGATAAGTCCCTTCTTTGAGGAGGGGCTAGAGAGGCGCCACGGCGTCCTCACCTTCCGCCTGACGCAGGTTCTCACCGGACACGGCAGCTTCGGGAGGTTCCTGTGTCGGATAAGGCGGGAGGAAACGCCCGGGTGTCACCACTGTGTGGATCGCCCGGAGGACAGGGTGGAGCATACTGTGGAGGTCTGCCCGGCTTGGGCCGCCGTGTCCTCGTGGAGGCGATCGGCGGCAGAGATCTCTCTCGTCCGGCCCTGGTTCAGGCCATGGTACGGAGCGAGAGGGCATGGGCAGCCGTCACCTCCTTCTGCGAAGCAGTAATGCTTGCGAAGGAGGACGCGGGACGGTTGAGGGAAAGGCAAATTTCGCGCCCTCTCGCCCCTAGCCACCGCAGGAGACGCCCTGGGCGTAGGGAATCCCGGGCGGTTTCCCGGCCACCGTAGGCGCGGGCTTGCGGACGGTGAGCAATGGGTAGCTCACCGTCCGGTAAGGACCAGGGCCGGATCGACGGCGCGTTGTATTCCACGCGCGCCTCAAAGAGATGTCGTCAGCACAAATTTAGGGGTCCACTAGGGCCGTTGCCTGCCGGGGTCGCGGAAAGGTACTAAAGGGTCACCGAGGCAATGTTCAATGACTGAATACGTACGGAATTGGACAGAATCTCTAACCTACACTATTGCCACTCCCGTCCCTAGGCAAGGTGTTCTTTCAAATACCTGCACCAACCATAGTTTTAAGTAAAATTTTAGTTTTTACAAACCTGTTGGAGGTCGCGGCGGCGGTGGTGGTGGCGGCTGTATCTTAGCATTGACGTATTGATCACTTGGAAACTCCACTACTTCATAGTCAGGCTCAGGCCTGGCGAGAGGTGCGCGGTGCATCGACGGCGTGGCGGGGCGCAGCGCGGACGCACGAACGCCCGCTGGCGCCGGCGCCCGCCCGATGTGCGCGAGATGCGCTGGCGGCGGCGACGTCACGCTGCGCGGATCGCGACCGCGACCCTTCAGCATCTCTGTAAATGCATGGTATAGTTGAACCTTATCTACGGCAGGTTTAGTAAGTACACAGCGCTAGGTGTGAATGCAGGTGTAAACGAAAAAAGAATAACAGTGTTTATGTGTTACCTTATTGTAGTTTATTTCGTTTCTTCGTATAGAATTGACTTAGTTAATGGATGGAGCTCTAGGTTCTCACTGCATTTTAAGCGTTGATTAGAAGCCAACGCAGCTACTGCTGTTGATGAGGTACTTATACGTAGTTTGCGGCAAAAATAGTATTGCAGCTTTACAAAACAGGGAAACATACCTACCATACTTACCTATATAAATTTTCTTGGCTAGCTACACCAAATATTTGTTTCAGTAACTACTTAAACTACTTATACAACGATTACTTGCAATATTTAAGTGATATTTAGGAATTAAGTTTTTGATATTCTATTAGGTACCGATATTATTAACATTTGTAAACGGCAGCTGTGACCGGGATAGAGCGGGCGTTGCCGCGTCGTCGACGCCTTGCCGACCTATATTCCGCCACTCATATCCCAAAATATCGAAAGTGTGTTCACTCTATGTAAATAACAATTAGTAAGTGTATATTTGTGAATATTATCCGCGTATTGTCTTCCTATAAGAGCTCACCGTTCTATTAACATCCCTGTTTAGATAACTTTTGCGTCTTACCTGACCCGTTGTCTCACTTTAATAAACTGAAACTGAGTTTGATCCAACAACACTTTAATTATTCACTAAATTAGGTTCCACAATTATTTTTTTACAATTATGCAACTGCGCACTGTTCCTCATCACTGCACTCGCGACGGCCGGCATGCGGCAGTCGGCAGCGGCTCCGCGCTTTACTTTTCTCGCGGCTCGAGTGGCCGGTGGCTGCTAATCGTGCTCCCTATGCGGACGAAATTGACAGCGGCAAGACGCGTGTGCCGCCGCCTCTATTTCTGTCCGCGGCCGCGTTGCCCCGATTCTATTAAAATTACGACGCGCTGCTATTTCCGCACTCATCCCGATGCCCCCTCTAGCCGGAGTCAAATACCTTGCGAAATTGTTTCTCAAGATTGAACTTTTATATACATATATTGATTAAAGAAGAATTCTTTAGGATTGGCCGGTAACTATTATCTATAAGTTCAATAATCTGGTAATGTTGGTTGTATCATAGGTATCCACGTAAGTATTCGTCTTATTGCAGGGCTCCCCTATTTTGAATAAATACTTCTACCAATTTAGATTTGTTATGCGGATGTTAATATTTAGTATTTTAATCTTGGTCTTTCAATATAATGCCTATTAACTGGCAAGCTCCATGGCCTAATGCCAATACGATGACAATGGCTGGACCCAGTGACTCGGAATTTTGGACCCAGTGGGTTTATGTAGACGAGTTCGGCAGTAAGCTAGGCCCGAAAATAGACGGGTAGGTTAGTCAACTGGACTGACTTGAGGGCGCGAAGTCAGCATTGGACTGGGTTGAAGCTAGTGTCTACACGAGCCCAGTTGAAATTCAGCGCTGGACTGAGTGACGGTAATGTTACATTACTTACTGGGCTCGTATAAACCTGCCTTATAGTTTTGACCCTCATTTGCGGCACTGTAAGTTTAAGTAGGCAAGACACTGGTTGAACTAATGAGTGTTCAGGTACTGTAGTGGCTATAGCCACTTAAAAAAATACCATTTAAAAAAATACCATTTAAAGACTATAGTCTTTAAATGGTATTTTTTTAAATGGGTATTTTATTTACTTACTTCGACATTTAGAATATTAGGGCCTTAAAACTCTAGTTTAAGGCCCTAATATTCTAAACGTCGACCAATTAATCAATCAATCCAATTATTATAGGTTTACCTTCTTCTTTTTTTTCTTTTCGATTCTCTAAACACCCAATAACATATCAGACTAACTAAAAATATGGTTTTATACAAATATATAGCTAAGTAAACAACCTATGTATCTGTATCATCGTAAGACATTTTGCAACCATGTTCTATTTAGA
Source organism: Atethmia centrago (assembly GCA_905333075.3). Lineage (NCBI taxonomy): Eukaryota > Metazoa > Arthropoda > Insecta > Lepidoptera > Noctuidae > Atethmia > Atethmia centrago. The sequence goes on from HG995375.1 coordinate 10,639,762, forward strand.
TTTTTGCAATCTACCTAGTTTAGATAATACTTATATACTGGTTAGTATCCATGAAAACATTCAACCACAGAGCATTCAACAGACAGACAGCTGCAGCTGCCAGGTAGCAGCGAAGGTGGCGTCATCTGTAATTAGCTTTGCTGTCCCTCTCTATTGTCGAGATGAGCATTAAATTCGTGGCATGAATTACGGTGTTGATGCTAGGAGTTTATTGTTTATTCTAGAGAGTTCCAAGGTTTCATCAAGGTGTGAAGTTGGTATGGAACCTATTCGATCCACCCTCTGTGGTTTGAGCGTTCGAACTTATTTCAAATATTATTAGAAACCACCGTTTCTATGTAAACAATGTTGCGTCATTTCAATGTGTAGTTTGAATATTGCATTATGGAAATATTGCATAATTTTAAACAAAATGGTTATTTTACTTCGGAACTGTACCACTTACTTGCTAAAAAGAAGTTGGTTCATGCTTCAACAGAGGTACCTTACCATCTATTTAGGAAGTAGCTAGACAGTGCTTACTTGTAAATTGCAAACTTCGATCAGGCTTCGATTATCAAATACTGCAAACCACAACATATTGCACAATAGTACGCTCGTTTTCCACGAAGGGTTAGCAGAGGGTGACCTCTAGTACCTGGATGTAGATGGTCAGTTATGTTTTTAAGTCCCATGTAATATGGGGCGCGCCTACTGCAATCAACCGAGCACAAACAGACACCGGGCTGCTACTGAGATATTCCAGATGGAAAACTTAATAACGTTTTGCCCGACCTGGGAATCAAACCCAAGTTCTCCTGCTTTAAATCCAGTACTATTTCTATAGATTATTATCTTCCTTGGCAGATTATTCCGTCGGAATATGAGAGAGAAATGAAAATGTCTACGCAGCAGCGACTGCAAAATTTGAATAACATAGAAATAGACAACATTATTAGCATTGCCGGCAAGAAACCCAACAAGATTGTGCTATCTTTCGCGCCCAAGCTCCTTGTGTTTCAAAACTTTAAGCCAAATGATAAAATAGTCGCTAAATTCTCTGTTAAAAATATAAGCAAGGTTACAAACTTGTTATTTTTGTGCTATTTTAGGAGTTTCAATTCTGTTCTGTCTGGTAAACGTTTTTTCAACAGAGTCCTACATATCTTAACATGGTATTCAAAGAGTCTTCGTATTTCTTCATCAAGCCTTGTGGTGGGCCGTTACTATCCAGATTAGCTCCAGGAATCAGCGTTACCTTTGCCATTACCTTCGCGCCTGTTCAGTATGAGGATTATACTCACAGAGTAACGTTTTTTACTGAAATGGACCAATACGTTGTACCATTGATTGGTAAGCTTCTGATTTTAGTTAGTTTTTTTTCATAAATGCAGAAACATAAAATAAAACTTTTTTTAAAGCTATGGGGCCGAGACCAATTTTTGGTTTTCCCGATAAACTAGAGATTCCAAAGATTCCTCTGAAAGTCGAAAGCCACGTTTTGGTGAGAATCCACAACATTGGCCAGGTGCCTGCTGGCTTTACACTCAATTGTAAATGGTACGTCAACGGATATTATAATTATCAATGAATTTCTGAATGCAATTAAATATACATATACTTAAAAATTTGTTTGCAGCCCATTTTCAGCGCAACCAAAGTCAGCTTATTTAAATAAAGGTGAAAACATTGATGTCACTGTAGCGTTTAAAACGATGCATTTGGGCGATACGAGTGGTTTATTACATGCAACGTTTGAAACTGGTAATTAGACTTTCTTCTAAAAAACCTTTGCGTTAATGGATGATTTTACTTTATGGCAACTTACATGTGTGATTATTATTGTCAGGAGAAAACTTTAGAATAACAATATCAGGAAGTACGCACACTGTCAGCGTAGCATTGGAGAAACAAGTGGTGAGGTTCTTGGACACTTACAACACCATGATGCGGCAGCAGACTTACAAAGTAATCAATAGATCGGACCATGTACTCACATACATGTGTATGAAGAACGACTGTGTGTTTTACGGTACGTATTTGTAGTACAAAGTGCTTCATAATAGTTGTTCATCATCATCATGTCAGACGAAAGCGTCCACTCCTGGATATAGGCCTCCCCAAGGACCGCCACTTCGACCGGTTTTGTGCTTCCCGCATCCAGCGGATTCCTGCGGCCTTCACAAGGTCATCGGTCCACCTTGTAGGAGGCCTTCCAACGCTACGTCCTTTTACGAAACTCCAAGCATAGAGGGCTATGCTCTTCCCAAAGGGCAATGGAGAGGGCTCCATTGCCCTTTGGGTGACTATTAACCTTTTAAGGAGGCCCATTGTAAGCCCATAATAATTGTTCAATCAATCAATCAACTCAGCCTATAACTGTCCACTGCTGGACATAGGCCTCTCCCAGGCTGCACCACAACATCCTTATTAAGGTCGTCGGTCCATCTAGCTGGGGGGCGTCCCACACTACGCTTGCCAATACGCGGTCTCCACTCCTGGACTCGTCTGCTCCACCGGCCATCGATCCTTCGACAAATATGGCCAGCCCACTGCCACTTACTTACAGCTTGCTTAGTCTGCAGGCTATGTCGGTAACTCCGGTTCCCTTCCGGATAACTTCATTTCTGATCTTATCCTTCAAAGAAACTCCGAGCATAGCCCGCTCCATGGCGCGCAAAGCGACCTTGAATTTGTGGACCAGCTCGACTGTCAGTGTCCACGTTTCGGCACCGTATGTCATAACGGGCAGGACGCACTGGTTGAAGACCTTAGTCTTCAAACACTGCGGGATTGGCGACGAGAAGACTTGACGAAGTTTTCAAAACGCTGCCCAACCTGGATAACTTGCCCTAGGTAGACGTACTCCTTCACAACTTCGAGAAGCGACCCTTCGATGTAGATTGGACTCGGCAAGACGTGCGAATTGTACATGACTTTCGTCTTGTCCAAATTCATGCCAAGGCCAACCCGCCGAGAGGCTCCATTCAGGCTTTGCAGCATCTGGTCTAACTGATCCAGTGTATCTGCCATTATGACGATGTCATCGGCAAAACGAAGGTGTGAGATGTACTCGCCGTTTGCGTTGATACCCTGTCCAGTCCAATCCAGCGTCTTAAAAACGTCCTCCAACGCATTGGTGAAAAGTTTCGGGGATATCACATCCCCTTGTCTCACCCTCCTGAGCAATTGGATAGGGCTGGTTTTTTTATCCTGGATCTGGACAGTCATCGTTACAACGTCATATAAACACCTCAGCACTTCGATATAACGCCAGTCAATTCGACATCGTTGCAGAGAGGCCAGAACTGCCCATATTTCGATGGAGTCGAAGGCTTTCTCGTAGTCCACAAATGCCATACACAGCGGCTGGTTGTACTCTTCGGTCTTCTGTACAACCTGCCGAACAGTATGGATGTGGTCTACGGTACTGAAGCCTTTTCGAAAACCGGCTTGTTCTGGTGGCTGGAACTCGTCAAATCTCCTGGTGAGACGGTTCGTGACGACCCTCGAGAACAGCTTGTAAACGTGGCTCAGAAGTGAAATGGGTCTATAGTTCTTCATCAAGGTTTTGTCGCCTTTTTTGAAGAACAGAACCACCGCACCTCTGCTCCACGCCTCCGGCGTTGTACCCTCTTGGATGACGGAGTTGAAGAGACTCGCTAGCTCTCTCAGGACTGGAGCCCCGCCCGCTTTAAGGAGCTCTGTCGTTATTCCGTCATCATCAGGTGCCTTGTTGTTCTTTAGTTGCTCGAGAGCCGCTCTAATCTCACACTGGTCGACATCTGGGTTGTCTTCCGTGTAGTGGCGCGTTAGTTGGGCTCGATGGTCATCTTCACTATGCCCTGCTGGTTTGGATAATAGTTGTTAACGAACTTTAATTTGCCAGACCAGTTTTCGACTGGGTATTTTTAATGGGCCTGACTTTACTCGCAGATTTTGAAGAGAAAGTGAAATTAGCGACGATATTTTACAATATGAAAGATAGTGAATCTGCGAAGTCTACGAAGTTGGTGCGATACGATGTGTTGAGCAGCGACGAGCACGAACGAGTCTACACGCGGATCTTCTATGATGAAATCCAGGCGCTTGTGGCGGACGAATCGTTACATTACCAAAATACACACTTCTCAATAGAACCAATTGTGAGTGAATATCATTCATGATACAAAAATTATGATTGGATCTGTTTAAATGCTCAATACATTTTGTTCTACAGAAAGGAAAACTATGGCCTAATAAAGCGACAGAACTGACAATAACGTTTTGTCCGAAACAAATAGGAGAATTCCACACAACTGCTTACCTTGACATCGACGGGTTCGTGAACCGCGTGCCGCTGGAGCTGGTGGGCGTCTCGCTGCCGCCGTCTATCTGCCTCAACATCGAGACCCTGGACATGGATCGCGTTTATATTAACAAGCCTTATCATTATGAAATTGTTGCCATCAATAAAGGTATAGAATAGAAAATAAGTACAACATAAGATATAGAACATAAGTGCAAAGTTTAAGATTTCTAAATTAAATTTATTTTAGGTCACATAAACGGGGTAATACTATATAAAGACTTACCTCCGTTGTTTGGTAGCATAATATCATGTAATCCAATAATGCACTGCTTAAAACCTGGAGATAAAGAAATTTTCGTGATATCGTTTTGTAATTCTAATCAGGGACCGTATTTTGAAGAAATAAACTTTAGCATTCGCGACACAGATGTTGTTTTAAAGCTTTATTTGAAGTAAGTTACTTCCGTTTACTAAACTTATTTGTATTTCTGTGATTATTTGAATAAAAATATAACTTTTGTTGTTTACAGAGGCGAAGTAATATATCCATCACTTACGTTTAGCATTCCGTGTTTAGATTTTGGAATGATTAGTTTAGGTAAGATGCGAGATGGTGAAATAATAAGGTAATGGATAGATAGCATACGAATAACAGTGCATGCTAACTTAGAAGATTACAAAACAACATGACATTTCAAGGGACAAATTGATACTTTCGTAGCCGATGGTTACAATCGCAAGAGATTCCGTCGAATGCCACTACGTTCATAGAGGGATGTAGACCTTGCTACGAAAGTAACAATTTGTTTGTAGCAAGCTCTAAGGGAACGCGCTACAATCGTAGCAATGTAGTAAGATTTTATAATTTTTATTATTGAATGAGACGACGGTCGTAGCAGGGTCTCTACCCTACGCTACGAACGTAGCAGTTTTTTTTGTAGTAAGGTCTACAGATTCAACAGGCGCGTGCTACGATCGAAGCGGAGTGCGCTATGATCGTAGCAAGAACTAATAATTTTTATAAGTAACGATTGTAGCATTGTCTACAATACTCTACGAACATCGCTGTGTTCGTAAATAGGAGGACGTAGATCCTCCTAGAAGTTTACAATTTCGACGGAGTTGCGCTACGTGCTACGATCGTAGCATACTAAGGTTTACAATTACTTTCTTTGCGCTTGTTTAGACTTTAAGAACATCCAACTAACATTATGTTATTATTACGGACATATTTAATAGAATAATATTTCTTCTGATGTAATGACGCAAGTTCGCTTTTTCTTCAATCGTATCAACAAGACTGATATAAAACTACTAAATAAATTTTAATAATAGGTGTTCCTAAAACGATGGAGTTGCATGTTATCAATGAGTCGGTAGTGCATGTCAGCGGATCTTTAAAAATCTCGTCGGATGGGCCTGAAATCAGCAGCATAACACTAACCGACTTTGCAGTCGCTGATTATCCTAAACCGGAAATACCGCAATGGCCAAGAGAGTTCAATATTGAGCCTTGTAAAGTTGACATAGACCCCGAGTCGAGGATATCAATCATGGTAATTCAACATTCGATTATTTGAGGTTGTAAATACTTACTAGAAATAACAAGCCAATCAATGTTTTGAAACAAAAAGTAAAAACCTGTTATATTATTATCTAACACCGATAAACACTGTGCAGGTTTTCACTGGTTTCCATGTTCACTATAGTGCCACAATTTTATCTGACCCGGTGGTTGAAAGTTGAGCTAACGAAACTACAAAAGTGACAAGGTCTTTAATGTTTTGTTTATCGATAGCGCCGCCGTCACCGTGCCAGATGGGGTAGTAGTGGCGACAAACCCACGTAATAATCGCAATACATTGTTTCCCACGTTCGTTTTTTTTTTATGGTTCCGTAGTAAACAAGGAACCCTTATAGTTTCGCCATGTCCGTCTGTCTGTCTGTCCGTCCCCGCTGTAGCTCAGAGACGCTTACTACTAGAAAGCTGTAATTTGACATAGGTATATATATTAATCACGCCGACAAAGTTATAAAATCTTGTAAAAATTAATCATGTAAATTTTTTTTTGGGGTACCTCCCTTGCACGTCATGTGCGTATGATATATTTTTTCTCGTCTAGCCCATGGTGTGTGGTATCGTTTGATAGGCCGTTCAAAAATATTGCGGGTCTCTGAACACCACTTTTCGATTCAAGGATCCGCTTGCGTAATATTAAGCATTAAAGTGCCACTTTTTGTTAGAGTCAAGTGTCCCCCTCCTGCCAGCTAAATGGTTGTTTATGGAGATGTGAAAAAAATCATGGCATTCATTTGTACTACACAAATGAAATTAAAAGGAAAACTATCACAGCTAAGAGGGCTTTACAAGTTAACGAGTAATAGTCGACCAACTTAAATTTGCAGTTGGAGAATTGATTGCGGCATATATCGATTTATGGGAGAACATGTTTTTCAACTACAATGTTAAGTTTGTTTTTGGGCTAAATTCATCCCAACTTCCCAACTACGGAACCCTTCATTGTGCGTGGTCCGACACGCACTTGGCCGGTTTTTCCCATGAATACGGAACAATATGCAATATTCCAAGCAACATGTAGCAACATTGTTTCCTGTTAGACATAAACATGTTGCTAAAACATTGTTGCACAACTTGATTGCCGCTATAAAAGGGGTTTAATTTTTCTTGCTTCTTTGAATTTAAACATATTACACCGAACTTGACATTCTATTTTTATACCAAAATGGTTATTTCACAGGTCACTTTAACGGCAAACTTAGTGAGGGCCAATCAAACCTCACTTGAACTGGAACTGGAGAAGTCCGATAGTCCTCCGATAGTAGTCCCGGTGATGTACAACGCCTTGGTGCCCGACATAACGCCGGCACCGGATATCAAACAGCGAGCGTGTTTCCTAGACTTCTGTTACTATAGTGAAATAGTTATTACCTCAAACGCTTTTCGGGGTTATTTCACATTGGAAGAATCAATGGTAAGCGCGAACGCAGACGACCGCTTTTCTCGGTGACCGATTTTTCACTGACTTTTATGGAACTTACCAGGTGTAAATGAATGAATGTGTTTGGGTAAATTTATTTGACATTTGCCGCATACATTTATTAAATGATGTCATCATAAGTGATGTCAGATAATTTCGATCAGAATGAAGTATCACATTCTTCTGAATTTAACTCAGTAGGCAGATATTTATGACGCAAGATATGTCAGTTTATATTGCATTGACACATATTTTTGTAGCCGATGCAGCGTCCTATAGTGTTGCGTCGCTTGTCTCGCCAGATAGAAAGAAAGAAAGAAAGAAAGTATTTGTCACAGATACACGTGCATAGAAAAATATCTAGAGTAGGTAAACAGAAAAAAAAAATAGATCTACATATAATCACGAGCACAAAACAAATAGTCTGCAGCTGCATGTCATGACTGTGACAAGAAGGCTTCCACTTAGCATGATGCTGAGCTATGGGGGACCCACAGCACAGCACTAATTTTCAGTGGTCACCCGATATACCCGTTTCAGAAAGTTTTGGTGTTCCTTCGATGTTACTGTATATTTGCGCTGCCACTTGTTTCTGCCTTCCACAACTTATCACATAGGTATATTTTCCGTCATATATTAATGGATGAATGGTAATATATTTATGCTCGTGACTGTACATTACAGTGAGATAATGAATTTTAGTATTTTGTTTAATGAATAATATTTATTTATTAAAAATTCCAGCACAGTAGTGGACCATAGGTATTAATTATTCGTTTATTTTTAGGAAGAAAACACTTTAGAAGTCAACGTTGGAGTAAAAGAAGGCTTCATCGAACCGAACAGTACGATGTGCTTCCCAGTCAGTATAAAAACAAGCGTGCTCGGCGTTCAGGAATATAGTGTGAGGTGGGCGAGTAAATTGTATTCGTAGCTTCTTGTTTATGGCTTGTTCTTATGACTTAATCCGCCGTTGTCTGTGGCTTTCCCTATTTACATTATTTAGGTAGCCGTAGTTGAAGATTCCTGATAATATAGACAGATTTTTTAAATCTTCTCATTGTTACAAAAGGATGAATTTATTTGGGCAGTCCAAACCACTTGAGATTTGTCACATCACGGGCTGCGGTGTCCGACCAATCGTGACGTGCACTCCTATGGCACTATATTGGGGTCAAAGCAAATTACTGACGAAATCGGAGAAAGTTTTAACTCTGTTCAATGATTCTCCAGTCAACGTTAACTTCACCGCGTCGCTGGTAAGCCCTTGTTTACAAATGTAATTAAAACAAAAATAATTATAGCCCTCTAGACAGAATTTCCGCCGTCTTCTGCGGTCGGAGAAGACAGCGAGAAATTTGGTCAAGGGGGCTATAGGGGGGAGGCCTACGGGTGGGGTCCCGTGGAAGATGGCAGGACGAGCTGGACATAACAAATGGCCAGTGGTCCGCATTAGCGCTGGATCGCAAACACTGGAATTCATGGAGAAGTTTGCCCAGCTGTGGGATGATACAGGCTAACAGTAACTCCGAATTTCCGTCATGGCGGCCAATTTCAGCGAAGACTAGCCAACGCGGAGAGATATTATAGTCTATAATTGTGTGCGCAGACACATATCGTCGGTGATATTCTGAAACCGCGGAACTAACAGTGTTTAAAACCGCGTATTTACAAAAGTAGCAAAATCGAGATTTCGAATGTTCTAATTCATTAATATACTCGTATATTTTACATAACTAATGCCTACAATATTAAGAGGAATTTATCAATTTAAAAGTTTAAACAATAGAAAGTTGTAAGTATTACGTTTTTCCTCGTTCCTGTAAAATTCACTGCACCTACCTTTCGCGGTTTAAAACACTGTTAGTTCCGCGGTTTCAGAATATCACCGACGATATGCACTCTTTCTTCCCTCTTTCTCATAGTCCGATGGACGGCAATCCGACACTACCGGAGAGAGATCAGGCGCAGGACCATCTTAACGTTCGCGGGAAAGTCCGAAAGGAACAACCGCCCGCTCCGCCCAGAGCGGGACAAGTTATTTGATAATTTCCCAACCAAAAAAAAAAACTAAGTACAGCTGTTGTTCTACATAGGATACTGGTTGTCGTTTTATACGATGGTTACAGTAATACAAATATGAAACATTGTTTTTTTTCAATTATCTAGTTAAGTAAAGACGGAAGATGGCAAATATCACCATCGGAAGGCTACGTAGAGCCTGAATCAGAAAAAGATTTAACGTTAACTTTGTATTTGATCGACGCCGCCACATATACTAATAAAGTGGTGTTACATTTAGATAAAGTAAAAGATATCGTAAGTAAAATCTATTCGTATTAGTAGGACTTTAAGTATTTAACTAAAAGACAATAAAAGGATCAACAAGAACAACTAGAGTTAGATGATGAGTTAATAGGTAAGCATGATACATGCGATTCAAATGCTCACGTGTGACTAATCACTTTTGTATCCGTACACCTCAGATTGACTGACAGTACAGTTACGAGCATAAATATATTACTATGGATAGCTCTGGAATAATATCTGATGTCATGATTATTCATTAATATAATGATATGACGGCAAATATTTATTTATTTATTTATTTATTTATTTATTTAGGGACAAAAAACAGTTACACGTTACAATTTGTATATCAGAGCTAATTAGGTTCTATAATTAGGAGCTAATATATGCGATCATTTGTGGAAGATATATCAGGTGGCAGCACAAATATGTGACATCGGATGGAACACCAAAACTATCTAGCGGGACAAGCGACGCCAAAATATAGGATGCTGCCTCGGATTCAATATTTTGTATTACTATTACTTGTAAGTACCTATGTACGAGTACCTTCCACAAATGATTACATATATTAACCGTCATATATTAATGGATGAATCATGAAATCAGATATTATTGTTGAGTTATCCATACTTAATAATAAGATATTAATATTTATGCTCATGACCGCAGATATTGTAGATTCGAGTTTTCCAACCTGCCTAATCGAACACATCTTAATAACGATTACGATCATGAACCTGTCGCATGTAACTACTAATAAACATTTGTTTTGACAATCTAGTTAGTGCCTCTGTCTGCAACCGGTTTTGGCACGAGCATATTGGTCGGTGAGCTACGGGACCAAATAGTTCTCGGACGACACTTTACTAAAATACCTTTGGAATCCAAAGTTATTGTGGAAAACTGTGGGACACGGTTGCACGCGCTAGAGTGGAGTGAATATTACAAACCACCTAAAACTAAACAAGCAACAACGTATGTATGGTTGAGTAAAGTTAATTCTAAATGAAACCATAAAAAAAACAGCCAAGTGCATGTCGGACCACACACAATGAAGGGTTCCGTATGAATTAATCACATAAGCAAACTTAACATTGTAGTTGAAAAACATGTTTTCTCATACATCGATATACGTCACGGTCAATTCTCCAACTGCGAATGTAAGTTTGTCGACTATTACACGTTAACTTGTTAATCTGGGGGCACGGTAGTGTCCCCGCCAAGACGAGCTAAGCGAAGCGCAAGGGCACTACCTACCTTTTCTCGAAGAGCTTCATCGTTTTTTTGAACCTTCATAACTTGGGTTTGGATTATACCAGATAAACAAAATTTTCAGGATATAATATCAGTAGTAGACTTATTAAACATATAAAGTTTCAATTGCATAGCTCTTATACTTAAGATTTTATTGATATCTAAAAACCCCTGATTTCGTCACTGACTCACCCACTGATGATCATCAAAATTCTTCTTAATTCAAGGGTACTTCCTGTAGTCCTAGAAAGCTGAAATTTGGTATGTAAGCTAGTATTAGTACACAAACAACTTGGAACAACTTAGAGGATGGAAGTTTGTATGAGACTTCCGCAAATTTTGATAATTATTTTTAATAACGGTCTTAGACACGAACTAGCACCTGTAAATACAAAATTTGAAATTATCAATAGAGCATTCGTTCAACATGAACAATTTCCAATCTGTGTCGCGTATGCTATCACCATACATAAAAGTCAAGGGCTAAGTTTAAATAATTCTCTGATTGATATTGGGTCATCCACTTATCTTGTGGGCAGGTCTATGTAGCACTCTCTTAGAGTGACTAATTTGCAAAGTGTTTAAAAAATCAAGATTTTAATTACCACTTTGTCGGCGTGATTAATATGTATACCCATGCCAAATTACATCTTTCTAGTACTAAGCGTCTCTGAGCTAAAGCGGGTACAGACAGACAGAGTGATATGGCGAAACTATAAGGGTTCCTTGTTGACTACGGAACCCTAAAAAATGATCGGTGTCGTGGGACACCCGGTTGCAACGAAGTTCCATTCTCTTTTGCACACTTGGCGAATGAGAGCTAGAACGAAAAATGTGTAACATTTAGACCGTCACGACCCTTTTGTTACGTAACAAAAGTGTTGTGTGTTGTGTTGACACTTGTTTCGTAATAAAAGTCTTGTGAGTGTGTCTCATCCGCCAAGTGTGCAGCGTATAACGTGCGATAAGGAACTTTCTTCCACTAATAAATCATTACTCCGCTTTCAGAGGATTCTTCAATTTAGATCCACGATCATTTAAAATTTCTGCCGGGGAAAAATTTGAATTAACAGTAACGGGATGTTCTTATAAAGTGACCACTATAAAGGAAATGTGGTATTTAGTTGGCAGTGTAGAAGGCATAAATAAAAAAGAGCTGTTATTGGAGTGCCCGATCATAGCGGAGTTCGTCGATCCGAAAATAGAAGTGTCTTCTTCAGTTGTAGAATTACAATATGACTATGGGCCGTACAGTGAATTCTATAAGTTAACAGGTATGAAACTTTGTAATTAAAAAACTATTTGTTAGTGAAATCAATTGCAAAACAAAGCTACTTAATAGTACATTTTTGTGTGATATGCTCACACGTATCAAACGACGTTTTTCAACACCCTTACGAAATTGAATTTTAAATAAACGAAAAAAATAGTTAAAGTTGAATAATATTTTGTAACTAATATTTGTAAAAATAGCTCGCGGATTCTTTTTCGTGCGCGCCTTTTCATTTTGAAGGACCGAATCAAAGCCGCCCAATGTTGAAATTGTTGACAAAAATAAATTTATGAAATAATTATAATGTTTACTAATCATATTCTATCTATTCAAATAGTTTTTAATTATATTAACAAACAGGCATTAAAAGGAATGAATGTTTAATAAAGTCGCACATTTTTACTAGTGGACTATACAGGGTGGATTTTTGAAATGGGTCAGTAAGGGCAGGTACCTTAACCGTTGTCACTACAAGAAAATGGTCTTAGGAGACTGTCCTTAACTTTATGAGATATTATGATCTACATTCACAGATTTTGAAAAAAAAATACAGTCATCAAGAAAATAGGCAGTTTTCACAAAAACTTTTTTTGTTGCCAATCGATCCCGTTTCTTATAAGGATCAAAAAACACTATAGGACCAACTGAGGTTTGAGTACTAGAAAAGTCAGAAATTGCAAAAAACGATGAAGATGGAACTGTACAATGAATATTAAACTTACAGGACCACTACTATTCGTGAGAATGGGAAAACACTTCTATTAATAAAACTGTTCAATACTTTTGCAGATATTATCACTATTAAAAATGTTTCTAAACTACCACTGGACTTCGAAATTTGTGTTAAACCTCCGTTTGCAATCATTCAGAAGCAAAAAACATATAAAATACCACATAACGAAGAAAGTATGACGTGTTGTTGTATACAATACAGGAAGTCGGATTTAAATCTTCAAAATATACTAAAGAAAATAGGTCCGCATCAGTCACGAACGTTTATTGACTATCTAACATCACAGCCCGTGCAACCATTACGAGAGGGATCATTAGACTTTTTTCAAGACATCCGTAAAATTAAAATGGCTTTCAATCTCACACATATGGTGGAGGAGCGATTAGAAGACCAGGAGGTTATGAAACTGCAGATACTGTTCGATACTACTAAACACATAAATCTCAAGTCTAGAGTTTATTGTGATTTAATGAAAATCAAATTTAAAGGACACAAAAATAAAGTAATTACTTTGATATATAATTATTAGATATAAGTACCCGTTAAACGCTATTTATAGAACGTTTTAATTATGAGTTTATTTTCGTTTTTAGGATGCCATAAAAGTAATCGGAAAAATTAACTTCCCAAATATTTTTGTCTTATCACCGAGACTCGATTTTCAATGTATTTTGAATGGGAGCATACACAGCAAAACCATAAAAATACAAAATGTAACACCAGTCATAGTTTGTTATAGATTTCAATGGAAAAAATGTTTAATTACAAATCTAGCCGTAGTAAGTACCTATTTAACATCAATTTACCTTGAAGATGATAATTTTGTCAATACCTAGTTTAATTCAGGTATTTTTATGAGGAAAGAGTCTGACTGAAACTTGATACAATTACTAAAACATGCATCGGCTAATAATTGTCTTATTTTTAAACACAGCCTGAGAATCCAGTCTGCTTCCTGTGCAGTCGAGACCAAACCACTACTGAAGACACTGAAACTAGCGGTGGGTATTTGTGTAATAAAAAAATTGTATTGTTGACTGTAATAGTGCCTTCTTAGAATTAGACGTATTCAGAATTGGTTTGATGATATACAAAATTCTTCCAGTACCAATTTTATTTTCTAGGAAGCTGTCTGCGTGATGTTTTAACTAATTACACATCAGGTGGCTCAGTGGATGGGAAATACAATTTTAGTAATGATAGAATGCATAAATCTCTGTTCAATGATGATGAAATATTGAGAACCCAAACAATTAAGAAAATAACACCCATGATAAACAGTGATTATGACACAGAGTTTGAGTGGAGCTACAAGTTTGCCAGGCTTTCTAAGTCTGTAAACAAAACCGATATTAACGACGTATTGCAATTGGTATTACACCGAGGACTGCTTAAACCCGGCGAGGTTCAATACGTGCACGTCATATTTAGACCGAAATCCAATATTAGCGTCCGAGCCATCCTGGAATGTGAAGTTCTGGGTGGGCCACCTGAGTCGGTCATTGTCACCGGTCAAAGCTGTGATTTAGGGTATAAAATAAGTGCTGAGAGTATAAATTTCAAAATTAGGTCTTTTCATGAACATGCCATTGAAGAGTTAAAAATATCTAATACTGCGCTACTAAATTATGAATATAAAACATACCTAAATGAGCCAATATTCGAAAATGAACTAGATGGGACTATTCTTGAATTATTGCCTCCTGAGAAATCATTAGAGCCTGAGGAGGAAATCGAAATGAAAATCATAATGCGACCTGGCGTGGTGGGCTACTTCCATAGAGTATTTTTGTTAGAAATTGGCCATCTTCCTCACATTCCTATAGAAGTATTTGGTTGGGGTGTAATACCTCAAATATATATAACGTTGCTTAAACCCACTGCGGAACAAGTAAGTTTTCTTTTAATAATCGTATTTTTTTATAAAAAAAATGTATTGAAATCAACGATGCCATTCATCATCAGCCGGTGGAAAAACAGCCATTGACTACTATCTGACGACGTTTGTTTGTTGCGTATGACGGCCGACCGACTTAATATAACATCACGCCTGTTTTCCTCAAGGGTTAGGCAGTGCTGTAAGTACCTAAGTATCTACACCCACATTTCGCCAGTTATATTTAAGTCCCATGGAATAAGGGGCGAGCCTATTGTCATCCACCGGGCACATATTCAGACTCCGGGTTGCTCCTGTGAAATTCTTGATGGGAAAACCCAATAACAATTTGCGCTACCTAGGAATCGAACCTCCCTAGGTTCGATTTGCGCGTTTGTGCTACAGGAACCCTTTTTTAGCACGAACGCGCGATATAAACGTAGGTAGGTACCGTAAATTCGAACGATTTTTTAATGTAAAAAACAACTATCATAGATATATATTAAATATAGATATGATATAATATAGATAGATATGAATAAAGTCTTCAACTAAGTTAATTTTTTTGCGAAATGAGTTTATTCAATTCAAAAATCTACAGTTATATTTTCTCCGCGCGTTCGTGCTAGGCCTATAACCGAAATCATGTTCAGCAGTTAGTGCTTGCTACTTGCGACCACTGGACCAACGAGGGCGATCGACTTGCTATGGTGTAAATCACTGTTTTACACCGAGTGTAGTTAGACTGTGTAAACTGTAGTGTAGTAAGTAGTGTGTATTGTAGACTGTAGTGTTGTAGTATCAATTGTTAGATCAATTGGTGTTACCACACCCACACGACCAACGTCGGGCATCGTTATCAATCGGTCTATGTAAATTGATTGGGTCTGTTAAAACTGCGAATTGACATGGGCTGATTGCTTTTTTATCGAACGTTGAAAAGATCGAAGTTTGTAGTGAGGATGTGGTTACACTTTAATGTATGTCGTGTTACTGAATTTTATAAATCCACTAGCTTTTTCCCACGGCTTCGCCCGCGTGCCTGTCTGAAAATATTCCTTGCGAACGTACTACAAAAAGTACCCTGTGTCTTCATCCTGGTTATAAACTATCTGTGTGCCAAATTCCATCCAAATCCTTTCAGCCGTCTTTACGACAATCTGGAACATACATCCATCCAGACAAACAGAAAAACGGATATTAATAAAAAAAAAACACGTTTCTTGTGTGAGGACCCTTTCATTTTTAACTTTATTTTATATTTATTATTTAATGTTATAGTTGCAATAGAAATATAAAATCTTTAAAAATTTCAACTGTCTATATATTATGGTTCATGAGATACAGCCCGCTGACAGACGGTCGGACGGACGGACCAACGTACAGCGGAGGCTTAGCAATAGGGTTCGTAGGATTAGTAGAGGGTATAATCCTTTTGAGGGGTACTTTTGAAAAACGTGTTATGACAAACTTTGTTATTTGTTTAAGAATGTATTATAGAGGCATGAGGAACACGGGCTTTTATAAGAAAAAGTGCTATTCGCGGTGGATCTTTAGTTCTTGTTGCAAACAAGTTGAGGTGTAAACAACGTTTAGACTTAGTTAATCTTTCTATCGAGCGCACTATTGAGTTGTCTTGTGTTGAACTCGAGCGATACGTTATAATTTGCGTTTATCGACCCCCCTCTGGAGATTTTATTCTTTTCGAATCGGTAATGGAGGATTCACTCAATAGGTTAAAAAGTAGTAACAAAAGTATAATTTTATGTGGAGATTTTAATATTAATATTTTAGATGTTACTCCATTAAGTATTAGGCTTCTCAATCTGTTTAGGTCTTATAATTTAATTAACTTGTTTTTTGAACCTACTAGGATCACGGCGTCCTCGTCGACTTGTATTGATAATATTTTTAGTGATTGTGATGCCAAAAATAAATTAATGTTAAGTAACTTAACGTCTGACCGCTGTGGTTTATTAGCTAGCTTCCCTATGCCATTACATAAAAAGCCGCATAAAATAGAATGCAGGCCTTATACAGCTAGTCGGTGCGACAAGTTTAAAAATAATATAGCTCATAGAATTACACCATCTATAGTAGAACACGTGTATCCTAATGATATCTATGGAGCTCTTTTTGATGTTGTGCAAAAGGAGTACCAATCTACTTTCAAGACCAAAACCATTAATATTAATGGCACCTCCGCTGGCTTTAACCAATGGGCTACTCCAGGTATTTATAAAAGTAGAGCGCGACTATACGAGTTATACGGTTTGAAAAAATTCAGGTTTGACACTCCTTTCTTAGAGTATGTCAAAAATTATTCAAAACTATTTAAAAAGATTTGTGTTTTTGCTAAATCTAAATTTTGAAGCGATACAATTAAAAATTCCAATAATAAAGTAAAAACCACTTGGAAAATTATTAGCAATGAAACGGGTAAGTCGGTTAAACAAGAAAAACAACTTGAGATTATGGTCGACAACAAATTAGTTAATAAAGCAGCTGACGTAGCTGAAGCATTCAATGAGTTTTTTGCCAACATACCTATAACTACGACTCGCTCCTTGAATTCGTCCCCGTCTAAAGCTGAAAACCTTTTGCATAGTAGTGTGCCTAAATGTAGTCGCTTATTTAGCTTCGAACATGTAACACCTCGTGATGTAGTTAATATTTTTAACACACTTAAGTCTAAAAACACTGGTGATATCTGGGGTATCTCCATTAAACTATTAAGCAATATAATAGAAATCGTAGCCCCCTATCTAGCTGTTACTTTTAATAAATGTGTTGATTTGGGCTCTTTTCCTGACCTCATGAAGAGTAGTAAAGTCATACCTTTATTTAAATCAGGTAATAAAAATGACGTTGGCAATTTCAGACCTATTTCTATCTTTGCATTTAGCAAAATATTTGAAAAGTTAATACTCAAGCAATTGCTAAGACATTGTAATTTAAACAGCCTCCTTCATAAAGAACAATATGGCTTTACAAAAGGTCGTTCGACTACAGATGCGGGTGTTGCACTGCTGAAACACATATTTGACGCATGGGAGAACTCGCAAAATGCTATTGGAGTTTTCTGTGATCTCTCCAAAGCCTTTGATTGCGTGGACCATGACACGCTTTTGCGTAAACTGTGTCATTATGGTGTCCAAAATGAAGCTCTCAAAGTAATAAATTCTTATTTACATAATAGGTTCCAATGTGTAGATGTGAATGGTGTAAAATCTTCTGGGTTACCAGTTCAGTTAGGTGTACCTCAAGGCTCAATACTGGGTCCATTCGTATTCTTAGTGTATATTAATGACTTACCATTTTATTTAAAGGGTATCTGTGACGTTGTATTGTTTGCAGATGACACCTCACTTCTTTTTAAAGTAAACAGGAATAGACAAGATTTTGATGACGTAAACAGTGCACTCTCAATGGTCACGGATTGGTTTACGACGAATAACCTAGTTCTCAATGCCAAGAAAACGAAATGTATAAAGTTTGCCTTGCCAAATGTTAGGAATCTAGGTCCCAACATCGTCTTAGATCATTATCTGAAATCATTATCATCAGATCATTATCATCAGATCATTATCATTATCTGGTGCTTGAAACTGTAGACTCGGCAGTTTTTCTTGGTATAACAGTAGATGCCAAACTTCAGTGGGGCCCTCATATATCAAGCCTAGCGGGCAGGCTCAGTTCGGCCGCCTAGGCCGTCAGAAAAGTAAGACAATACACTGACGTTGATACAGCTCGATTAGTTTATTTTAGTTATTTTCATAGCGTTATGTCCTACGGTATTCTGCTGTGGGGCAAAGCCGCTGCCATTCAAAATATATTCGTTCTTCAAAAACGAGCTGTTCGAGCTATTTACCAGCTTGGTGCCAGAGTTTCTCTGAGAGATTTTTTTAAAGATGTTGGTATTCTCACGGTGGCATCACAATTCATCTTCGCCAACATCTTATATATTAGGCAAAATATACACTTATACACTAAAAATAGTGATATTCACAATATTAACACCAGAAATAAGGACAAATTACGAGCTCCATTTCACCGTCTTCATAAGGTACATAACTCATTTGTTGGGCTTGGTATAACTTTTTATAAGATGCTGCCCTCTTCTTTGCTAGATTTGCCTTTTATTGCGTTTAAAACTAAAGTAAAATCCACCCTTTGTTCAAAGGCATACTATTGTATCAATGACTACTTAAACGATAAGAATAGTTGGTCGCTGTGATTAACTCAAGACAATGTTTATGTTCTTTCTCCAGAATTAGCTTTCCTACTGACAGGTTATATGAGTTTATATAATTGATTATTTTTTTATTTGACTGTATAAGTCAATGTAATTTAATTAGTTAAATTTTAATTTATTATTTACATAATCTACTCATTACAATGTGTGTTTTATGAGTTGTATTGCAATAAGTGGTTAGCTAGCGTCCTCGACTATTGATTATACTATTCTTGCCTGAGCAACCGGCAGCAAGCTCGTCATGCTCCCTTAGATGTCACTGCCTGCGATAGCGTCGGGGATCGGGTTGCCTCCTTCCCTCCAATATGGCGAGGGGGGTGATGGCTGATCTTTGCGTTATGCTCGTGAACGGGTGCTGCTTGTGGTGACTGGTCGTCTTGCTGATCATGGTTTTAATTGTTATTAGTAATTGTTTACTTATTTTACTTCGATGGGGCTAGTTTATCATTTCTCACTTCGAGCTACAGCAATTGCCTTATGTAAGCGGGCACGCCCTTTATGCCTGGAGGCTTTTATTTAGGTATTAAGTTCTATTTACGTTTTTTTTATGTTGAAATTTTTATCTGCTTGAGTACAGTTTGTTCATTGTTTTGTTGGTATACTGGCGCGTGCTAGCTAACGTATGGCAAGTGTGTAATTTAAATCCAATGTTTTGTGTTTCGTAATGTTAATTACTTTGCATACGATTTGTATAAAATCAAGTTTATATAACTAAACAGACAGACGTGCTGCTGGGGAGTTTGTTCCACCACTTCTTCTTCCCAGCTAAAGCACTAGGAAGTGGTGACGGGCGGGCATTTTTGGGGGACTGTCTTATGTAACTTTGACGTTCGAAAAGTGCTGATTTTCAGCCTAGTTTGAATAAATGACTTTTGATTTTGATTTTGATTGACGGTGTACAGTTCACTCATACTCCATAGAAAAGGAAGGATCCTCCGACCAGACGGGTGTCGTGTCTGGTGGGCAACTGCCCGACGGTTGATGTCGGGATGTTGTATATATGCTAGTTGCGCGGTAAACTCTGCTTGTGCGATGCAGGATATTGCGTGACGTCAGTGTGTTGCGTAGTTCGCATATGACGATGTAGATGCCGCCACATCAATCCCCTCTGGAGATCGGAGGTCGATATTGGGCTGAGTCGTGTATCCTGCGATGCTTGCCAGTGCCAGATGTGGTTCCAGTGTTTCGGAACCGGTTGCCGTATTTGTTGTTCACGTTGTTCACGGTGAGTCGGAACTAATTGCGATGATTCCCCAGTGAGTCAGGGTGGCGCTGCGTTATAATCCAGTGAGTCGTATGTGGTACAGCACTGGGTTGAGGCTGAATGCTGGCATCGACCGGGAGGAGAGGAGAGGGTTGAAGAGCTCTGCTTGTTGACCGGCCGAAAGTGCAGTGTGCTGTGCCAAGGTTGCTGATGAGTTTGAGGGTGATGAACTATCTGCTCTAAAGCTGCGCCAACCGATCACTCATCCTTCATAGAAAAGGGAGGATCCTCCGACCGACGAATTTTAATTATTATTATTAATCATTTTATTTCAGAATAAATTTACATTCCATACATTGTAGGCGAGCTTCTAAGAAGGGGTTTTTGAAAATATGTCTTTTAAAGGAGTGAAAGGGGGATTTAGATTATATTAAAAAAATCTTATTTCTTGAGATATTAAAATTGTAGCGATAATAGTGTGGCGGCATTTGCGGACTACGCAACACACTGACGTCACGTAAAACCCTACGTCACGCAAGCAGAGTTTACCGCGCAACTAGCATATTTACAACATCCCGACATCAACCGTCGAGCAGTTGCCCACCAGACACGACACTCGTCTGATATACGCTGCGTCAGTTTCCAACCATAAGCCAAAATAATAAGTTTTGTGATTTTTACTTTGAAAATGAAGGACTTTCCAAACACAGCTTCATTCCTCTTTTCACCCATTTGGGGGTGGAATTATCAAAAACGCTGAGACACGTACAAATTAATTTCAACCGTCAGCCTAAACACAAAATTTGAAGATCCTAACCTATATTCAAAACTGACGGACTTTCATACAAACTTTTCCTATTTTATAGATAATGGAATAGTTACTCTTTATTATGCACACCATAAAAATTACAGATATAAATGTAGAAATTTTACATAGGGTGACACAATGGGCGGACTTATCACTAAAAGCAATATTTTAAAGAAAAACTGGATGGATTAGGGGGGAAAGGAGAGACAATACTGCAGGCAGTCTGTGGTGTACCATTACATATATACAATAAATACATACATACATATTTTATCCCCTTATGGGGTGAAATTTCCAAAAATCCTTCCTCAATGGATACCTACACTGCAAAATTTCAAGTCTCTAGTTCGAGTGGTTTGGGCTGTGCGTTGATATATCAACAGTCAGTTTACCATTTTACATATATATATAGATTACAAACGAGTTATAACATTATTTCTAGCCTAAACCCCTGGCCTGGCCTGGTTTTGTATTTCGAACTAAAGTTCGAAATAAATTCCTGCTAAGGTAAACTTCGTAATACAAAATTTACACCTTGGCTGAGATCTTTAAAGTTAATTTAGACTTTATTCAAACAAGTACAGCAAACGTTTCATACGAATATGAACATTTCGTATGAAACGCTTCATCACATTCGCATATAGCAATACCTATGCACATTAACTTCATGCAAGTAAAGTTAAAATTCTTATGAAACGCTTACTGTAGGTACTCAGTTGATTAAAGTCTATGTACTATGATAAGTATTTATAGATCTCAGCCTTAGACTCAATTCTAATGTTATTTTTTTAATTAAGCATTTTACTTTTGTAACGGAATTTGTTTACAACATACAACAACATAATCAGCCTATAATGTTCCCACTGCTGGGACACAGGCCTTCTCTCTGTGGAAGTAGAGGGAATGGGCCGTAATCCAACACGCGGGCCCAGTGCGGGTTGGCAGATGTCAAGTGTCTTCGAATTTTTGGTTCTAGGACATGCCAGTTTTCTCACGATGTTTTCCTTCAACGTTTTGAGAGCAGTGGTGATGAAATAATTTACACAAAGTAAAGCGCCTGTCTGGGTTCGAACCTACGATCTACAACTCGTAAGTCGCGGCCGTTACCACTGGGCCACCTCTGCTCTCCTGGAATTTGGATAGTTTTTATAAATAGACGTGAAGATGTCCATGTCATAACTATAAACAATTTAGCATTGTGGGTATTGCGGACTATTATTAAAACTATGATAATTTAATTTGGCGATGATAATATCATGACTATGCCAAAAGTCATTCTCCTCATACAATACCTACCTGGTCTGTATCGGCTCTATTTAAATCTTTGTGGCCTCGGGCCTTACAAAATAAGTTTATCTTAGAGTTTATCTTAGACGCCACCACCACGTGCGAGAGAATCGCGGCGATAGTCACGCTGTGCCTTCAAAATTATCGCCGCGTGAAGATTGATTCATAGAGTTTCTATTGAATTTGATGGCACGGCGAGACTATCGCCGCAATTTTCTCGGCCTTGGAGATGGTGCCTTAAGATCAGGTCTTCTAAGTAATTTTTGTATTATTAACTTTACTGTGGTGTGATTGGAATCTATAGTCATTATTATAATCTATATTTATTATTTCTTTAAACAAAACTGACAACTTAGTCTGGTACTACGTTGTCAGTTTTGTGTTACGAACTTTACCTTAACTCATTGGCATTAAGCTCGAAACAAATACTGGCTCGAAAGATCTATCTTAGATCTGGTTTTGTAATAAGATGGTTGATCTCACGGCTTTCTCTCTTCTAACACTCCCAAATTGCGCATGAACCCATGAACCTCCACGCGAGACACAATGGCTTTTTGTTTCTGAAATTAAGTACTATAGATTATATAATACGAGTACGTAGGAGGCAAGGGATGGATTGGTACACGCTCAATCATTAAAATGGAAGTGGGCCGGACACGTGGCGCGCCTACGAGACCAGAGGTGGGCCAAAAGGGTGACCATATGGCCAGGTCCACAAGGCAAAAGAAGGAGAGGTAGACATGTAGCTAGTTGGGAAGATGAGCTCAAAAAACAGCCGGCCCAAACTGGATTCTAGTTGCCCAATCTAGAGAGGACTGGCAATCTTTGGAGGAGGCCTTTACCCACAAAGTGGTTCTTGCAGATAACTAAATAATACAATATATTTAACATACGATTAATTAACATTTATGTAAAAATCTAAATTAACAACTTAAATTTAAGAAAAAAACTAACAAACATTTATAATACTAACATAGAATGTAACTTTTTTCCTTTTTGTATTCTGCAACGAAATAAAAGGCTTTTTTATTTATTTATATAATACGAGTGGTTAAATATTTAGAAAAATACATTTTGTGCCACTTTAGATAAACCTAGGTTTTTTGGGTGGCCAAGTAGGTACTCAGAACAATATTGTATGTACGTTAGATAGGCTTTCGTTGCTCTAGCAAAATCTAGTATTTCCACCTCAGCGAGACAATCCTGGATTGCTTTCTGCTAATAAAATAACAAGTATATGGATACTATTATTTATTTATTTCCTGGCCAAATGTGGGCGTACTACAGGTACATCTCTGCCCAACCCTTCGGGAAAACAAGGCCTGATGTTATTGTATTATTTATGATTCCACTAAATGTAAAATACTTTCAGTTGAATCCGGAAATAGGGTACAGGGCCATTCCAGCTTTGACGCAAGAATATTTGGCAGCGATCAGTGAAATATTTAGTAACGGCAAAGAGGAACATTTAAACTCACCTTTGACCGAAAAATGTTTCGAAGATTCTGATTTTCAAGAAGATTGGCACATTTGCTCATCTTGGGTAAGTAGAAGTACTAATATTTCCATGTCGTCGTAGCTACTTATTTTAATTAATGAATACTTATAAACCTGTATGATTTAAATGTTTCCAGGATGGGTATCCTTCAACTATGGATATTGAGTTAGCAATAGAAAGACTAATGGTTATAGATCATATAAAGAACCGTCCAGAAATATTGACCGCATACTATACAACGCCAAAAGTTGGACCAATATCCGGATTTCAAACCGTACCCTACGTCATAGACTACGGCGTAGTCATTACTGGAAGCACGGTGAGCAGAAAGCTTCTGCGCTGTCAGCTGTACGCGTTTTGAAAACACTCGCACGTGAATTTCAATTAATTAAAATCAACAGGTACAATGCACGGCTGAAGTTATTAATTATGGACCAATTGCGACAAAGATACATTTTGCAAAAGGTACAAATGTTCCCTCGTGGCTTGGAATGAAACTATGTGGAAAATTAGGTCCCGGTGAGGCCGGGAAAATGGAAGTTACATTCATGCCTACTTCTATCGACTTTACCGAACTGGAACAGAACGTGGAAACATCTTTCAACCTAGAGGTTAAGTATACGTTCTTAGAAGTAACGTTAGCTCGAATAACATTTGCTTGAAAACGTTAACTTGTACGTTATCGTTATCTTGAAATCGCTAAATGATGAACACGACGGATCAATGCAGGTAAGTTTGAATCACCGGCAGGCTGCTTTCTACCTCTACTTACCCGATGATGTAACTCTACTAGTTAAAAAAAAAAATATGTTTTCACCATCTATACATATTATAAATAAAAGTCACATTTCGTGTCTGTGTGTGTGACCGCGTTGTGCTTCTAAACTATACAAAAGCTTCGGATGCGGTTTTCACCATCACTTAGAGAATTGATTCCGGAAGTTTTATGTGTACCATAAATTAATATAAAATTCACATATAATAAAGAAATCAGTCGAGTCGTATAAACCGAGCGAAGCAGGGGCTTGTTTATAACAATAAGAACAGTATTTGTATCTAATAATATTTTCTCATATTCATGAATATCGTTGTTTCTCAAATAAAAATCCCTAAAACTGTTCTGTAAAAAGTTTGAGAAATGATGTTTCATGATGTATGGGCCTTGCTGAAGTTATTCGAGAGTTTGATGCATCGAGGCATTGAACTGTCACGCTCATAATGTATCGATTCAAGTAAGTATGTACTCTGGAGTTAACGTTTTTGAGCAAAGATTATTAGAGTTAACGCGTCATTCTATTTTAAGTAGGACCCCTAAACACTTAAATATATGTATGTAATTAGTGTTCTTCTAATAATGTGGTCTTTGTTAATTAGGTACCCTATGGGGTGACTATTCCAATACATATCAAAGCCCTCTGCGCGGTGCCTTACTTAGCCTCCAACGTTACATCTATTGATTTTGGATCTGTGAGGTGTGGGGATAAAATTATATGTTCAATTCCATTAAAAAACGTGTAAGTAAATTCATTATGTAATAACAGAACAAATTATCTTAGTATCATTGATATACAGGTGAATTTTCCGTCCGTCCGGATGTTACTTGGAAACTATTTGCACTAAGTATAACGATGAAAATTGAAAAGAGCGTAGACAAGCTATATATATGGGTGTGATGTTATGATATGAATTTCATGCGAAAATCGTGTCGTGGTTGCATGAAAAAGAATCAGGGGGGTAACCATCACCTCTTATAGCAGTATTATTTCAATATTACTTAGCGTGAGAAAGAGATGGAGCTATAAGTCCTGTATAGCTCCATCACTTTCCCACTGTGAAGTAATATTATAATAATACTGCTGTAAGAGGTGATGGTTACCCCCCAGAACGCTTCATGGTTTTCCTTCATTGCCAGAACGAGTTTTGGTCTCATTTATAAGTGCCACATCGCAAATTTCGCGTCTTGTTTTTGACGTTAACCACAAAGTGTTACTTAAAGCTTCTTTTTAGGGGTAAACCTACATGTATTTGGTATGTTACTTTGAGGCTGAAGGCGCCAGGAACTCTTCCTATGATTGTGCTCGACAGTTCCGGAAAATACGAGCCAGGAGAAGGAGGATGGCTCAGCGTCGCTTTTAAACCGACAGCGGAGGTTGGTAATTGTTATTTTACCCCTAATTGCGAATTTTGTATCAGTTGTTCTCACGATGCAGTTGAGAATACGGAAAATATGTTTGCCTGATTTTTATCTTTGTTATGGTCGGAAAAAAGTGACCTCGATTTAAAGCCAATGATGAAAAAAGGTTGCCTTAAGGTGAAAGAGTAAGACAGCCCGCAAAATTCAAATTTTCTTGCGTTTTTAGCAATTTGCAGTATCAGGTTGTATGTTGATCTAAATATGATTCGCGGTCGTAACAAATATTTATTTACATTATTTACATTTATTTACGTATTACATAATCAGCCTATAATGTTCCCACTGCTGGGACACAGGCCTGCACTCTGTGAGAGGGATTGAGCCGTAATCCACCATGCGGGCCAGTGCGGGTTGGTAGATGTCACATGTCGTCGAATTTTGGTTCTAGGACATATTCTCACGTTTTCCTTCACCGTTTTTAGAGCAGTGCACGGTGGTCCAAGCGCCCTACAAGCGCGGTCATAAATACCTTACTTTATTAAATGAGATTTTTCTGAAGGGTAAATAATAAAAAATACTTCACAAATGTACATTAATGTTTTATTTACATAATTTTATACATAATATACAATATGTACTGTTTATATATAAATTTAAATAGTCAATATTTGAGATTTATTGTCCCTCGTTCGGAAATAAAAAATAAAAATATGTATTTTTTATATATTATACATATTATATACAACAAAAAGCAAAGCAAACTAAAACTACAATTTATTTACAAACGTAATCATAACCACAGCAACCAACCTAATTTCAATTTAAACTAAATTCTAAAACCTGCCTCGACATAACGCTATTTTTCTTACGGGGAAGTTTCCGAAGACTAGTAATGAATGGGTCTGAGCTGAGTAAAAGTCTGTTAAGTAAGTCCGTATTCGAAAGTACTCGCGACATTTTTCTCGTGGTCGTCTTCCGCCCAGAGCGGGAGAAGTTATTTGACGATTTCCCACCCAAAAAAAAAAAAATCTTGTAAATTTGTGAAACAACGATCAATCACATCTTTATTTAATCTTTCGTCCGCGTTCGCAAGATGGCCCGGGCTGGTTCGCGTTTTCTTGAATGCACTGCTCATTAGTTCTTACGAGTACTAATTCGACACATTCAATTTCATTTGACCAGTCAGAGTACTTATGCAAAAAAAAATATTTATTGCTAGAGACAATTTTCCAATATCTATCAAGACTTTTACATAAACTGAGTATCTATGTCTATAAGTTCCTAATGTCTAGATTCTCCACCTCATCCAGTGAAGCTTGTTTCCAACACGTGTTGATGTTTCTGAGGAACACTTCCAGTTACGGCAGACCAAATCTCAAAGAAATGCATCCTTGAGAAAGTACATTTAATCAAAGTACCTGAAAAAAATAATATTTTACGTATGTTTCGTAGACCGTGCTACGCCTGAGCCTACGCAGTCGTAGATGCTATACAGCAACTAAAGTCGCAAAAGGACTTAAAAAAAACCTTTTATATTTTCAAAATAGACAGTTCAATCTTTAATGAAATGAAATGAGTAAGTCTATGTGAAGTCAACAATAAAAGTTTGGTAGAAATCCTGTGTGGCGTAGCACGTAAAAACACGTCAAATAAGTCAAATAAGTCAAATAAAATTTAAAAAATATAACTAAATAGTAAGAACATACCTTGATCTTGGAAATCCATGTCACAAACACCACTCAAAAACAATGCAATTCTGAGAATTCACCGTTACACAAACAATATGTGCTAATGAGTTACTGACAAGGCGAGCGCAACGTAATGTTCTCTTCGGAGGTCGAAAAATAAGTGATAATTAGATAAAATGGATGACATATTTATATTTTTGTGTAGCTTGTTTATCGGTAAATCGTTATAAGTCATTAAAGTGGGGGTAATTGATGATGAAATTTTTGCATTTATGACCTGAGGCGGTAAAATTTTTTCATCACCACTGCACGGTACCACCGTGCAGTGGTGAAAAAAATTTACACAAAGTAAAGCGCCTGTCTGGGTTCAAACCTACGACCTACAGCTCGTAAGTCGCATCCGTTACCACTGGGCCACCACTACTCCTATAATATAAAATATTTATTTATAGAATTATAATTACAAAAATCATCAATACAACTCTAATTTCATATACTCTATTGAATGACTATTTCATGAAATCATGACATTTCAGGTCAATTCTAACTTAATCGGTCAAGGGCAGCTAATGAGACACAATTGATTTTCTATTGTTTGACACCAAACGGGCTTCAGTCGTTATGGAGTTGTTGTGCTGATTCTAGTCTTATAATTCAGTAAAGCCATATTTGTTACGGTCGCGAATCATGTTTTAATCAACATACAATCTTTTTTTTGTTGGGTGGGAAATTATTAAATAACTTCTTCCGCTCTGGGCGGAGCGGGAGGGTTTGTCACAATCTGACGCTGACCTGCAAATTGCAAAAAACGTAAAAAAACTTGAATTTCGCTTGCCACCTTAGCGCATCACCCTTAACAAAACTAGAATTAGAAAGCTTCAAAATCAGTCCGAGCACAGTTTAACCACTTTATAACTACATGATGATTATTGGGATGGATGGGACTTCAGTGCATAATCCGAAACTATAGACCGTAATAGAGCAAGTAGTCGAAGGACCTCGATATTGCAGAAAAATAACACTACATTTTAAGTTTTTGAAAAAGCTTCTGCCTGAGGCTTGAACAGTAACCGGTCCCTTTTATTAAAAAAAGCACCCTGACTGACCCCTGCTGTGCCATCGCCAAAATCATCCTGTTAAAACTGAGCTGTTCTAGGCAACCATAGGTTTACTTATGTTATATTGTACCGATTTTTTTAAGTTTCATTAATGGCTGCCAACAAAATTTTGGTCATCTTTTTTACGTATCCAGTTTTCTCTTTTATGAAGCACGAAATTATCTTTTTAGTGTATGAAATTGTATTTACTATTTCCTAGCAAGTGTGTTGAAAAACGTCGTATGAAAAGCGTGATCATTTTTCATTACACTCTCTGCTCCATTATGTTAGCCCTTCGGCTCGGACTGCAGTCCAGCCTGGAGTGTTATGAACTTATGATGAACTTAGGTCACTTGTATTATAATCAAGAAGAAGAACTAGACAATAGTAGAGTAATACGAGTAGTACTGTAGTATTGTCTAGTTCTTCTTCTCGTTCTATCTCGAACTTCCCCGTGTTTATTTAAACTTATTAGCATATCTTTGTGTCCTAATCCAAAGCGATTGTCGTGCGTATACGCGATTACGCGATAATTTATATGAATTATGAAAGAATTTTCATAATTTATAAAATGATTGCGTATTGGATCAGTAGTTCCGAACATACCCCCTAATACAAACTCACAAATTTTACCTTTTGAGGGTTCCGTAGTAAACAAGGAACTCTTATAGTTTCGCCATGTCCGTCTGTCTGTCTGTCCCCGCTGTAGCTCAGAGACGCTTGGTACTAGAAAGCTGTAATTTGCATTTGCATTTGGTATACATATTAATCACGCCGACAAAGTGGTATAATAAAATCTTGAAAAGAATATTTTTTTAGGGTACCTCCCTTGCAAGTAATGTGAGGATTTTTTTTTTCGTCTATCCCATGGCAAAAATTTTACAGTTTGTAGTAATTTGGCTAATGTGCTGGCACCAATACAAACGCGACTTGATTGATCGCTCGAGTACGTCATACTCATATAAACGAACGCAACAATCGCGTACGTGTGCGACAGTCGCATCCAATTAGGACACAGCCTAGAGGAGCTTTCATCATCTGCCCAGCCTTTTCCCAACTACGTTGGGGTCGGCTTCCAGTCTAACCGGATGCAGCTGAATACCAGTATTTTACATGGAGCGACTGCCTATCTGACCTCCACAACCCAGTTACTGGGTAACACGATACCCCTTGATAAGACTGGTTGTCAGATTATTTTTTGGGCTTCTGACGACCCGTAACGACTGTCAAATATCCACGAATGGCAGCCGAGACCAACGGCTTAACGTGCTTTCCGAGGCACGGAGGGGTCTTGGTATGTAAAGATGGTCACCCATCCACGGACCAACCGCGGCAAGCGTAGCTTAACCTGATCGATCGACCCGTGCGGCTGTTATTATTTAGCCACAAGCGCACCCAAAGCCTAGAGGAGCTTTACTTTTAGAATTTGTAAATGTGTTTTGGAAATAGAAAATTTCGGCTCTCAGATTGGACAATCGCTCATGTTGATTATACCCTATATGTATATACAATTTAACTTCAGGATAAGATAACTGTTTTCATTAAACAGATGTTGTACGAAGGCGTGCTGATATTCCGATTTCACATGAACCCCAATAAAATGACAATTCCAGTGACGGGACAAGGCATAGTCCCTCACGTGCATATAATCGGTCCAAAAGTCAACTTCTCGCCAACACTGCCGTGGGCAGAAACAACCGACATTTACTTTGGACTAACGAATCCTTGTCCATTTCCAATAGAGCTCATTATAGCTCATACTGATGAGTAAGTATAATACATATGTAATATAATTTAATTCCTAAAACCATCGTCATGACGATATATCAATACATTTAAAGAGCTAGATTCCGCTTGGCGAAAATAGTGCTTCGAATTCATTTTATTGTTTTGTTTTTCTTTTGTTTTATGCAAAATCCTTCTTGTGCATCAGTTCATCATTCTCCTGCCCTTATCGCAATTTATATGGGGTTGGCGCAACCTGTCTTTTCTTCCATTATTCTCGATGAATAAATTAGACGTGATCTTCTTGTGCACCAATTAACTGGCGTATTTAGTATACAAGAAGGATGTTGCGTTCTTTCTTAGTAAACCTTGTTGTGCGTATGAAATCTAGATTGTGGTTCCCAATACAGGGTAGATTTTGAGACAGGGCAGTAAGAGCAGTTATCCTAACCGTTGTAGCTACAACAGTGGCGATGGCGTAGCTAATTATAATAGGGCCCTGTATCAAAAAGTAAAAAGGTTTCCCTTGTTGGGGGCCCTGTTTACCCGAGCGCGGCCAAACTCCAAACGAAGGGATTTTTGTTTACAAAATAGCGTACTGACATGACAGGTTAAGTTACCATAGTAATTTTACTAAGAGAATGCATAAATGTGCGTGTACTACAAGTACACCTCTGCCCACCCCTTCGGGGAAACAAGGCGTGATGTTATTTATATGAATGCATAAATGAGCTAGGTGAGCTATAAAATTGGAGCATTCTGACTGGGATACTAGGTTAAGCTGTCATTGTAATTTTAATAAAAGAATTAATAATAAATAAAATAATAAATAATTTAAGGGCGAGCGAAGCGAGCTCGTAATTTAGAATACCCTGGCTTGGGTAGTTTACATATATTGTTTGTGTGATTGTACTAAATTAATGCAAGCCTTTGTAAGCCATATATAAATTATGTTAACTTTTATATTTACAGCTCCTATTAATAAGGATTTGATTTTTTCAGCACTCGTTACGTCGGGGGCCCCTGCAGATTGGGGGTCCCGTATCATTGATACAGCTGATACGGTGGTTTTACGTCCCCGAGCTTGAAAACGTTCTTGGGAGACTGTCTTTAACTCTTTGAGTAAATTGCTAACTATGCAAAAGTAGGTAAGTACAAAGTTTGGGAAAATGGTACAGTCAGCAAGAAAAACATAAATTCTAACGTTTTATTTGTATGATGCCATTGTGCGCTTTTATAATTTGTAACTTGACGATATTACTTATCGTGGGCGGCCACGTTTATAGAATGTATGGAACTACGTTCACGTTATAACGTTGTTGTGGCTGGAAATTTAAAAGCAGCTTCGTCCGTACATTTTACTTCCCTGTGATATCGTGATGCCGTGACGTGGATGTGGACGTCCACAATGATATCGTCACGTAAGAAATGATGAAAGTGCACAATCGATGCAGTTTCGTATACAGTATTATAGGCCAACTGAGGTAGAGTATAGTAAAGCCACAAATCGCTTACAACTTATATACTGATCATTCCTAGATCTTTTGCAACCATAGATATAGATCAGGTATGGGCAACCTTTGACATGTTGAGGGCCAAACTTTAGCGTGCAAATACGTTCGCGGGCCGCGTTTAAAAGTAGGTAAGTGCTTAGTGCATTTTTAAGTAGTGATCATATTTTTTGCGATAGATGTTAGACATGAAATAATACGACAATGTTATTATAGTACAATTTATTAAAATAACAAAATGAAATTTAAAAAACATGGTACATTATAATTAAGTCGTTAAATTTGCAATTGTTACATACTACGAAAGTTAAATACACCGAAATCAGTGAGACACTTGAGCTTGAATTTGGGAAACTAATCCATCGATATTTGGATTAATTCGACTGATACAAAGACGTAAAGATTTTTCCAAATTATCGTCAGTCAGTCTTTTACGATGTGTTGATTTATTAACTTTCATCAATGAAAAGAACTGTTCGCATTTATAAGTACTGCCAAACGCACAAATCAATCTTCTTGCGAATTTTCTAAGCTGCGGAAAATTGTCTTCTTCTAGGTATTTTTTGTAGAAATCGCACAACTCTACGTCTTCAAATTTGGATTTTAGGAGTGAGTTTTCTTGAATCTCGATCAACTCCATTTGCAAGTGTATTGGAGCATTTTGTACATTACATTTTGTAGGAGTAGCAAATAAACTGAAACAGTCTTCCATGTTTTTGAAGTCGCTAAATCTGTTCGAAAATTATTCCGACAGTAACTTGAGTTCTTCAGCATATTGAGCATAAGCAATATTTTCATACGCAGAGAGCGTGTTGAATCTATTACCAGACAGCATCTGTGACTCCCACAAGCGTAGTTTGATCTGAAACGCTTTCAAATGGCTGTACAAATCATTTACTAACTGTCCTTGTTTTTGAAGTTTCAAATTTAAATCATTCAAATAGCCTGTAAGATCGACCAGAAATGCTAAGTCACATATCCATTTTGGGTCACTTAATTCAGATAGTGGTTTATCTTTTATTTTAATAAAGTCTGCTATCTCATTTCTAAGCTCGTAAAACCGTTTCAACATTTTTCCTTTGCTCAGCCATCTGACTTCATAATAATATGTTACGTTGTTATATTCAGCTGATATTTCATCCAAAAACGCCTTGAACTGACGATGGTTAAGACCTCGGGATCGAATAAAGTTGATGGTTTGTACTATCACATTCTGGAGTCGAATGGACTTAGAACACAAGTTCTGTTGGACTTGGTGGATAATGCAATGAAGGACTATCAAATCATCTTTTTGCACATTTAATTCTGTTGCTTTTTCATTCAATATTCCGATGAAACCTTTACGTAAGCCGACCATAGAAGGTGCACCATCTGTGCATACTCCAATTAATTTTGACCATGGCAAGTCAAAACTTGTGAATACCTTTTGAACTTCAATAAAAATATCCTCTCCTGTAGTGGTTCCTTTAAGCGGCTGTAAAGCAAGCAATTCCTCAGTAACAGTGAACTCCTTATCAACACCTCGAATAAATATAGCCAGTTGAGCTGTGTCAGACAAATCGGTGCTCTCGTCTGATGCTATGGAAAATGATTCAAAACCAGCCATACGGTCAGTCAATGTTGTTTTTATATCATTAGTCATCATTTCTATACGTCGAACAACAGTTCCTCTTGACAAACTATTTTTTTCAAATTCATTTTTCTTTTCGGGACACAAAATACTGCAAACTTCTAACATACACTCCTTGATAAATTCTCCTTCGGCAAATGGTTTTAATGCCTTTGCCAATTTTGAGCTAACTATAAAACTAGCTTTCACAACATTATCAAGTTGTGTTCTTTGTTTATGAAACATTTGTTGCTGTTTTTCCAAATTTGCGGTAAGCTTCTGGATTTTGTCTGTTATTAATTGTCCTGTCAGTGAGTGCAGCGTAGCATGCTTAGTTGAGTAATGCCTCTTTATATTGAATTCTTTCATTACTGAAATGGATTCATTACACAGCAAACAAATATGCTTACCATTGTGCAAGATAAAAATAATTCTTCAGTCCATTTTTCTTGAAACTGGCGACCCTCTGTATCTACTTTTCGTTTCTTTCCACCAAACATCATTTTTGTTTACTTTCCGTTCAATAAACTTCAACAAACAAACGTTCAACAAACTATAGTTAGTAACCACTCAAGATGCACACAAAGTCACAAAGCATGTTGACGGCTCGAGCAGTTCGCTAGGATATCGCTTGTCCAAGTTATCACCTCGTTAGCTCAAATAGAACTAACGTTCGGGCCATCCACCCACTTATATAGGCAAAATGAAGGAAGAATCTGGAATAAACTAGGTTAGAATAATTGAGAAGCAATAAATCTTTCCTTGAGGCGGCAAACCTCAAAGAATTTGATCGAGCAAGCCGAGTGGCGGCGATTCCAAAGAGTGAGGCGGCAAACATCAAAGGATTTGATGTTTGGCACCTCACTGTCACTCGCGTGAGTATAAGTACCTAATGTAATATTTTTTAAATTGGGTTTCTTCAAAATGTCTCGCGGGCCGGTTGTTGCCCATATATGATATAGATAATGGACTGGATGGATATTGAATGGTATATATATAGATATAATGTAATGGTATAGTGAATACCGAGCGAAAAGTACGAGAAAGACTAAGCGAATGTGCGGCCAGTAGTTGTCTCTTTCTAGAATTCTGATTGGTCCAATGATGTTTTGGCTTTAATGATATACCAATTTTATTAATTATTGTTCTTATATTATTCATTATTATTTTTTAATGATACGAGTATATCAGAGACATTGAATTATTTACTTAACAACATGTTGATTAAAATATGATTCGCGACCGTAGCAAATATGGCTTTAGAAAATTATAATCATTATAAACAGCAATAATTATAATGATTTAACTCCTTAAGCTGCTAGAATTGGCCTCAAATGTCACGATTTCATGAAATTGTAGTCATAAACTAGGGTAATATGCACTTGTTGTATTGATGATTTTTATGATTATAATTCTATAAATAAATGTTTGATACTGCCGCGAATCATAATATGATCTAAATATTATTTAGATCAACATACAACCTGATACTGATCTGCAAATTGCAAAAATCCTAAGGAATTTTGAATTTCGCGGGCTACCCTGATGCTTTCACATTAAAATTGTGCCAACAGTCACATTGACTTGCAGAAAAGGGACAGTTATTGGCCGCAAAGTCGCTTTCTCTTTCTAGAGAGTGGTCACTTTTGTGAAGCCTAACGCTCACTCCAATTCTCTGTCTGTTTACAACGTAGATAATTATGTGAATAAAAAAAAGTACAACTAGTTTTTGGGTTACCTCAAAGAAAAATCAAGGGGTAGGTACTAGATTACATCTGTGATGTGGTCATAGCGGTCAGTATCTTTTGCAAATTGTCAATTCGAACTACTTACTTTTTTTATTTATCCATGTTAATTTCTTACGAAATGTATGGCAAAAGTGATTTGCGATTGGTGGATTTTCTTGTAGCATGTACGTAAGTTGGCCCAAAAGAGCATTTAATCTTTATATGAAACTGCATCGATTGGCATCATAAAAATAAAACGTAACGATTGACGTTTTTCTTGACAACTGTACCATTTTCCAAAATCTGTGAACGCATAGTAATTGCACAAAAAATAAGGACAGTCTCCTAACGTTTTCCTATAGCACAACGGTAAAGATTCCTGCCATTACAGCCCCGTCTCAAAAATCCATCTTGCATAAATGCACCCACTAGGGCTAAGCAGTATTAGGTTTCATGGCAATACCAGTATTATTCTGGTGTTCAAAAATTTGAAAACCAGGATACTAGTACTTTTTCGGTATTTATATTTATTTTTAAGAATTGTGAGTGAAAAAGTGGAAAGTGAAAACCTGTTTCTTTCTGTCTTTGAGTCTGAAAATGAAGCGAGTACGTCGCATTCGAATTTAGTATACAGAAGTGCTTCTATTTTTACACCACCTATGAAGAAGAGAAGCGTAAGACCACGAAAAATTAATTTAGACGAATTTGATATTGGTGTAGTCCGAAGAACTATCCAAAACTATCATATAGAACATCGTCAATTTCCAACATTATCACGACTTAATATTGCTTTGAAAGACCGTATACAATTTGATGGATGTATGATGTATGTATGGATGTATGTACAACTCTAAGAACATTGTTACTTAAACTTGGTTATAAATGGAGAAAAACTGAGAATAACAGGAAGGTGCTAACCGAAAAACATGATATTCAAATGGTAAGATTGAAATATTTAAAACAGGTAAAGTCTTTTCGCAATGCAGGTAGACCTATAGTCTACACAGATGAATCATATATTCATACCAACCACGTGCAAAAAAAGTCTTGGGCCGAAAAAAGTTCTAAAACAGCAATAAAACAAAACTTAACAAAAGGAGTGCGCATAATTATAGTTCATGGCGGAAGTGCAGAGGGTTTCGTACCAAATGCATTGTTGACATACAGAGCAGAGATTAAATCCGGAGACTACCACGATAACATGAACACAGAAAATTACTTAAAGTGGCTAAAGGAGAAACTAATACCAAATCTCCCAAATGATGCCGTGGTAGTCTTGGATAATGCAGCCTATCACAATACTAGTTCGGAAAAAATACCAACATCCAACTCCAACAAATTAGTCATGCAGACTTGGCTGAATGCAAAAAATATCCATTTTGAACTAAGCTACAAAAAACCTGAACTTTATGACCTTATATTAAAAAACAAAGAAAACTTCCGAAAGTACAAAGTTGACGAATTATTGAAAGAACATGGATTCACAGTGCTTCGGCTGCCACCTTATCATCCAGATTTAAACCCAATCGAAAACATTTGGGGTATTGTAAAAAACGACGTTGCTAGCCGCAATATCAATCAAAATTACACTTCGATTATGCCCATTTTAAATGAAGCATTTGATCGAGTAAATAAAGATGTCTGGTTCAATACTTGTCAGCACGTGGAAAAAATAGAAGACGAATACATGAGACATTGTGATCTTGATTTTAGTTTTATTGTAAATGTCGGTGATACATCAGACTCTGAATCAGATATTTCTGAAATGAGTGATTGACGATTTTCATTTCTCAATAAAGTTCACTAAAACTATTTCCGTATTTCATTTATGTCTATTATTACCTCCTATTATAAAAATAGTAATATTATCGATATTAATTAATAATCACATAAAATATCCACACCTAAAAATTAAATTAACATAACCTTTTCCTTGCGGTCGGGTAAAACATATAAAATTGAAGTAGAGCATCTTTCACTTTGACCATGACGCTCTCTCCTGATTAGTCTATTCATTGTAGTGTGCGTGTGCACTCATAGGTAATTAGTGTGTACCGATAACACTCAAACATTGACGGAAGCTTGCACACATATACTATAAACGGTTAGGAGGAATAGTGGGGCGCGCCTTCGTGGATTGTACTATCTGTATATGTCAATAGTTATTTCGTTATTCGTTTTTTTTGCAAAAAATGTACCGAAATTGTTTTTCCTTATTTTTTAATCCATTCTGACGTCCAAATTATGGATATTGCACTTGAGGTAGCCGAGCAAGCTGTTCTTCAGACTAAGCTTAGTCAGGGCTTTCCCTGACTAAGCTGAGTCTGAAGAACAATATAAGTGTATAACTTCATGTAAGTAGTTCTGTCAATAGTTATTTCATTATTTGTTTTTTTTTTGCAAAAAATGTACCGAAATTGTTTTTCTTTATTTTTTAATCCATTCTGACGTTCAAATTATGGATATTGCACCTGAGATAGCCGCGCAAGCTGTTCTTCAGACCGAGCTTAGTCAGGGAAAGTTATATAAGTGTACAATATCATGTAAGTCGTTCTTCCGTTCAAACAATTTACCTTCGATACGTGGAGATTGGCAACTCCGTGCGCCATCCAGATGGACCACGAAACCTGGTCACTACAGCACGATAAGATCAGTTTATCTTTACCACTAGCCTGCGTAATCGTCGCCTGACCTCAATACAGGTCCAAGAAGACTTTCGACTTCGAGACTTTGATGGAGTGTTTGCGCTCAAACTTTTACAAAGAGACTCGAAGAACGTGGCCTGAAAGCTCATAAGCCAGCCAATGGTCCCAAAGTGACACGAGCTGGCAGAATGGCGTCCCTACAACATTATACATTTTCATTGGACTCAACGTCAATGGAGCCAGGTTCTTTTTACGGATGAAACCAAGAATATGCTATATGGCAATCATGGACGTAGGAAGCCTACCGAAGATAGGTAGAACGTTTACAGCAATATTGCATTGAAGAGAAAGTGAGTTATGGTGGTGGGTCATGATCAGTCTTTTTTTTTGGGTGGGAACTACTCCCGCTCTGGGCGGAGCGGGAGGGTGTGTCAGACTCTTACTGACTAAAACCCACCCGTATTCCTTCCGTTGCCTGTGTTGCCAGGGGCCTCGGTGACCCTTTAGTACATTCCCGCGACCCCGGCAGGCATCGGCCCTAGTGGACCCCTACATTTTTGCTGACGACATCTCTTTGAAGTGCGCGTGGAATACAACGCGCCGTCGACCCGGGCCTGGTCCTTACCGGACGGTGAGCTACCCATTGCTCACCGCCCGCAAGCCCGCGCCTACGGTGGCCGGAAATCCGCCTGGGATTCCCGACGCCCAGGGCGTCTCCTGCGGCGGCTCGGGGTGAGAGGGCGCGAAATTTGCCTTTCCCTCAACCATCCCGCCTCCTCTTTCGCGAGCATTACTGCTTCGTAGAAGGAGGTGACGGCTGCCCAGGCCATCTCGCTCCGTACCATGGCCAGGGCCGGACGCGAGAGATCTCTGCCGCCGATCGCCTCGACGAGGACACGGCGGTGCTCTGCCCGGTATGCTCCACCGTGTCCTCCGGGCGATCCACACAGTGGTGACACCCGGGCGATTCCTCCCGCCTTATCCGACACAGGAACCTCCCGGAGCTGCCGTGTCCGGTGAGGACCTGCGTCAGGCGGAAAGTGAGGACGCCGTGGCGCCTCTCTAGCCACTCCTCAAAGAGGGGACTTATCGCCGCAATCGTGGCGTGCCCAGCACTGGGTTGTGACAACCGTACTCTCCATGTCGCCATGAGATCCCGCCGGAGCTCCGTCCGCTATGCCGCGAGAAATCGCGGCAGCGGAGTTACGCCCCGGCGTTTCGCCTCCTCGCGCCCTTTCCATACGTGCGCGAGGACTTTTGCCTCCAGATCCTTTGGCGGCAATCCGGCAAGGAGGCTCGCAGCCTCACAGGAGACCGTGGGGTATCCCCGGACCATCCGGATGGCCATGACCCTTTAAGCCGCGTCATGGTCAGTCTTATTATTTTTTTTTTTTGGGTGGGAAATCATCAATAACTTCTCCCGCTCTGGGTGGAGCGGGAGGGTGTGTCAGACTCTTAGAAGGAGGTGACAGCTGCCCTCTCCCTCCATACCATGGCCTGAACCAGGGCCGGACGCGAGAGGTCATGGTCAGTCTGGGGCGGAATTTCTATCGAAGTAAAAACTAGCCCTGAGGTTGTGACGGGACCACGGCTGCCACCACTAAATAGCGACCGATACATTCGTCAATGCCGACAGGCTCATGTGATGCCATATGCTGAGTTTGTGTGCCAGGATTCATTCTTATTTCATTATTCTTCAATTCTTGAAGTATGCACCATGCATTATCATGATCATGCTTGGGTGCACACTTCAAGAATTGTCCGCGAATACGACGCGAATGACGATAGTATCGCAGTAATGGAATGGTCAACAATAAATCTTGATATGAATCCAATAGAAAAAAAGCAAAGCTACTCTTTAGCTTGTTCGAACTAACCAACCAGCTCCAGAAACTTTCAAGGAGCTGAAAACTCTTGGAAGCATGAGAGATCATTCCACAGCACGTCATTGTGGCATTAATCAATTCCATGCCGAACCTCATGACGGCCGTTGTAGATGCTCTTGGAGGTTACACAGGTTACTACTCGTAAATAAACGATTTTTCTATGGTAACCATTGTTTTCTTCAAAAAGTCCACGATAATTTTGCCCCTGAGAAGCGCGAAAAGACGAAAATTAAATTAAATTAAAAATATAAATTGTTATTTTTAGTATATCGTTTTCAAATTTGGTACAATGATGAACGGAAATGATAGTGAGTTAAGTACTTGCTTGAAAACCACACTTTTTTCTATGCACTATCATTATTTAAAAAGACAGAGACCGTCAAACAAAAATATTAATAATCATTAGTTAAAAATTCCGAAATCCGGCATTTCGGAATTTTTAACTAATGATTAATAATATATTTGTTTCTATCTCATTCTCTTACAAATTTCATCCCGGTATTAAGACGATGACAACACCTAAAACCGCGGTCACTGTCAAATTCCATAGAAAAGAAAGAGAAGCGCGATGAGACAACGCTTGTAATTTATTGCAAAATATGAATTAATTATCTATTTACTCAAAATTGAGTTGAGTAATCGAAAATAAAGAACAACCAAGTTCTGCATTCAAATAAGACGTTCTAGTTATTAATTAAATACGTAATGTATGTTGATATTTGATACAGATATTTTGGATTAGAACTCAAAGTAAGAGGTTAGTTTAACGTTAGTTTGTATAGAGATTTTGTTTTTAAAACGTGTTTTGGTAACAACCAGGTTTTGGGAAATATGTTCAAAATTAACATATATTTTTTCCGCTACCACAAACTATACTGATTTGGCAATTTTTTTCTTAAGCGAAGCCTATTTTGGTCAATTGGGTCTTGTCAGCGTAATTTAAGAAGCGGTAAAAAATTACCGGTGTCCCGGTTTTTCAATAACACCGAATATGTATCCATACTCTAGCACCCACGACATTGAGAATTTAATTAAATATACTAAGTACTATACTTTTATGTATAGACATGCTGTTGTATATGTGCATGCTGTTCTAAAAGTCGCTTTCCTGTTATAGAAAATGGAAAGAAGAAGAGGAAATATTTCAGTTACTTTATAAATACTACAACAGGCCAGAAGAAATGTTAGTCCCAGCCATTACACCAGGAGTTGGACTGCCACAAGAAATTTTGGACTTTCACTTAAATTTTCAGGAACAAGTCAAGAAGTATGTAACATTTTTACAAGCTGCAGAGCCTAGCCAAACAAGCGTTTTGTGCGCAAAAACTTATGAGCGTACACACAGGAGAGGAGCCAACATTCTGTCCACATGCGCGATACTCTTGTCGTGTCGCCTCGTTGCGTCCAGTGTACTGCACGTATTTGGACAGGCTCACACATTCCTACGACCATAATGCTTATAGTTATTTTCACCCACCACTGTATTGATATCGATCGATTTAACTTTAAAAGTAAAACGTATGCTGATCTACTGATTATCTGATCATCTATTACTTACAGTCTCTTTAAACAGAAGTGCATTTATTTTTGAAACTTTTCTGATAACTCTGTTCCAGGACTAAAGAGACAGAACTGGCCCTTAGTAAAGTGTCCGCAAAAGCTGCAGCAACTGCAACAAAGTATGTATTCTGTTGATAACTGCATTAGACTGACCACGGATTCGCCTGCGTGGAGGTCGGAAAAAAACCTATAAAAATCATGTGATCGGTCAAACGGTGTCGAAGTCTATAAATCTCAAAACCTTGGTATATAAAGAATGGTCACCCATCCACGGACAGACTTCGGGACGCAGCTCAACATACGACTGTTGTTACTAAGCCACGAGCCACTTAACGTCTATAGATAAATAATTGTTTTCGAAAAATACCTAAGCCTTGTATACTGCTAAATCCCTTTACCTTATTAATAAACGTGGACTAAAATTACATCAAACAAATGTAGGTAGTTCCCATAGTTATCTAATTTGCCTTTATTTCTGCTGTAGCTTTTCTCCACGTTTAGGTACTAATAGGGGGTGTCAGTGTTTATCGAGAGACTTAATTATTAGGTACTGTGTTTATGATATTTTTGTTGGGTATTAAGTAATTTTGTATGATTGGTTTTAGAAAATCAAAAAGCCCCAAAGCTGCTCAGAAAATGAACGTACAATCCAAAGCTCAAGCAGCAGTCCCATGTCCTACAAAGACACGTACCGATGCTGAAATTATTGCAGGTATGTTACCATTGCTGCCGTGCAGCTCGACTATTTATTTAACACACGGGACCGGGCGGTTACGTCAGAACGAATAATTATGCAGATGCTCAGTTAAACCACCGAGGGGAGTTCCGCGTGATTCTGGAACCTGATTATCGCCGTACAGTGTTATTATTGACGCACACTAAGGCCCGCACGTTCATGGGTTATCCTAAATAACTTGGAGTTAATAGCCAATTCAGGGTTAATCAAATATTATGAGAACGAGAGTCCTCAGAGTGCGCTAGCTCTTCATTATTTCTGCCTGCACTAAAACGCACATAAGTATTAAAAGCAGACCTGACTACACACCAATAATAAAACAAAATACCAATACAAAACCCACCCGTGTTCCTTCCGTTGCCTGTGTGTTGCCAGGGGCTACGGTATCCTTTCGGACTTTCCCGCGGACCTGGCAGGAATCGGCCTACGGTAATCGCGCCTACAGTGGCCGGGAATCGGCATGGGATTCCCGACGCCCAGGGCGTCTCCTGCGGCGGCTAAGGGCGTGCGGGCGCGAACTTTGCCTGTCTCTCACCCGTTCCGCCTCCTCCATCGCGAGCATAACTGTTTATCAAAAGGAGGTGACGGCTTCCCATGCCCTCTCGCTCCATACCATGGCCTGGACCAAGGCCGGACGCGAGAGATTTCTGCCGCCGATCGCCTCCACGAGCAGATGGCGGTGCCCAAGCCGGGCACCTCTCAATACCTCCACCGTATGCTCCACCGTGTCCTCCGGGCGATCCGGGCACCGACCCTACCGCATGCAGCCAAAGTCATGGTTAATTTTATGATTTTAATAATGATCGTACGCCCAAATGAATTTAATACATTACAATAAATCAATTAAACAACAATTTATTTCATACACGGAAAAACCGGATCTCTTCAGCGAAGAATATCAATATTCTCAGAAAAATTGTTTCAATCCAAGTAAATATTTTCTTTACGTAAGTAAATGTACTCAGACCAAGAAAACCTGTTTACTCAAATTAAGAATAATAAATACTAGTTTTTTATTCTTGACTTAAGCAAATATTTTTGATTTAAGACTATAATAATCTTAATTGAAGAAAATATTCTAAGACAGAAATAATATTCTTAAAATTAAACTTAATAATTCTTCATTTAAGTATAATGTCTTCGAAGAAGACAATAAAACAAAAATTTACTTCATTCAAAAACATATTGTTTTTACTTCATTCAAAAATATATGAATCAATATTTGTTTGACCAAAAGGATAGTCTTAATTTAAGATATCCTTTTTTTTATTTAAAGGATAAGGCATTTTAAAGCCCTATTACCGGTTTATCGTAATGATTTGAACAGCACTATTGCGGGGCTAACTTCACGTGTAACAGAATAATCGCGGGGCAATCCCAATTTAAATCCAATGTTGACAATATTGTTTTCATGAGTACCGAATCACGAGACTGCAAAATTGAGATTGGAATCGTATTGTCTTTAGATTGGAATTAAAATTAGTTTGAAGAGTAAGCCCCAGCCCAGGGTTCAAGCGCATTCCGTCGACGCGGCATTTTTATGACTGCGCGCACAAAAAATGGTTTCCTGCTCAGGGTCGGTCCGGGGACGCGACGTTAAGAGTACAACCCGACTTGTAATTTGACGTATTCCTTCCAGGACGTGATAGTGTCACCTATTTGCAACAATTAATCACCCCATAAAGCCTAGGCAAAAATTCATGGGCGGATCCCATGAATTTTTGCCTAGGCTAGAAAACCCTATTTTTATGTATTTTTGAAAATTTCACAGAAATCGTCACTATAATTATCATTTTTCTCTAAACTCTCAATTGAATGGAGTTCATTGCTATTCCAAAGGTTTAGGTACCGAAGTACCTAAAACTTACAACTAACCTTACGATGTAACCAAATTTTCTAAAACATCAAATAGTTGGGTGAATTTCCCAAACAGAAAATCTTCGTGGCGTGGATGAAAACGCCACTGCAGAAAATTAAATTACCTACGACTTACCTACCTCGAAATATTTTTTTTTAAATGGAAAATGCTATTCACGTGAGGCAATAATTAAAAAAAAAAATAATAAGAAAAATTAAATAAACGAAATCATTATAAAAATAGATATATATTTAATTAACTAAAATCCTAAATCGGGCCCTTGATTTAGCCGCCT
The DNA here is from genome assembly GCA_905333075.3 of Atethmia centrago. Classification (NCBI taxonomy): domain Eukaryota; kingdom Metazoa; phylum Arthropoda; class Insecta; order Lepidoptera; family Noctuidae; genus Atethmia; species Atethmia centrago. Next base: position 10,684,003 of record HG995375.1, read on the forward strand.
AACAAGAGCCTCGAGATGTTAGTCGAGGCTTTCTGCCATTAGGCCATTTGCCGTTATGACAATCGGCACAATGACAGCCGAGCTCGCATTCCACATGTCAACAACCTTGTGTGCTAAGTCGAGATATTTTATTTGTTTCTCTAGTTTTTCAGCTTTCACGAAGTTCTCGTCATGTGGAATGGTAACATCGACTATCATTGCACGGCGCGCTAATCGATATATCACCACTATATCAGGCTTATTAGGCTTATAGGTGTTGGTATAAATCTTGCAAACAATAACTTAAATTGCCCTCAGTCTGTCGACATCCACCAACAAAAAACAGCCAACTCAATGGTTCTTCTGGAAACAGACGAAGAAGAGGTCAATTCAGTTATAAACAGCCTCCGGATTGACAGTGCTACGGGCTGGGACGGCATCCCACTAAAATTGCTAAAACACGCTAGCCATATTCTGGTTCCACCTATCACACGTTTAAGCAACCTGGCAATATCCACAGGTATATTTCCCAGCGCTCTAAAAAAAGCCATCGTACATCCGATATTCAAGTCGGGTGACAGAGACAAGGTCACGAACTATCGTCCAATTTTAGTCCTTCCAGCTATCCCCAAAATTCTGGAAAGAATAATGTACAAACGCCTTAATAACTACCTCAACAAACACAAAATTGTCTCCCAAAACCAGTTCGGTTTCAGACGCGGATTATCCACAGAGGACGCGGTGACATCCTTACTGGATTTTGTAGTTGAAAAAATCGACAATAAGTTCCAGTGTCTAGGAATCTTCCTAGACCTTTCGAAGGCGTTTGATACAGTGTCTGTCCCTCTGCTTCTTTCTAAGCTCGAATCCATCGGAGTGCGAGGCATCGCTCACGACTTATTTAAAAACTTTCTAACTGATAGAATGCAGTGCGTTAGGATAGGTGAGTACGTAAGCGAAGCAAATCCTGTGAATGTCGGAGTCCCACAGGGAAGTTTACTTAGTCCTCTCCTTTTTCTGATCTACGTCAACGAACTTTGTCAGCTATCTCTTCCATCCACAAAAATAATAGCCTACGCGGATGACACGGCAATTCTATCTTATGGCCGTGACTGGGCCTCAGCTAAAGAGACAGCCGAAAAGGGACTCGGTGAAGTGATGTTATGTTATGGCTGGAGCAAAACAGTCTCACATTAAACGTTGCGAAAACCAATTTTATCACGTTCCAACCTACCACAAGACGGTTCACTGCTTATTAAAGCCCACAAATGTCCAGGGCACCAGTGGTACGATATCTCGGCCTTCAATTAGATGCCTGCCTATCCTGGAAAAAGAACTTACAAACAGTGTCCGCACGAATACGAAAACTTATTTTTCTATTTAAGAAGCTAAGGGCAAACAGCGAAATCCTTAAGATTGTTTACTCGGCACTGGCCGAATCAGTACTGACCTATTGCATCACTGCCTGGGGAGGAGCCGCCAAGACCGAAATTATACGAACGAGGTGGAACGAGCCCAGAGAGCCGTAATTAAAGTAATTTTAAAAAGATCGTTTAGATTCCCAACGCGGCAACTTTACAGGGACTTTAAAACACCAACGGTTCGACAACTTTACATACTACGCGCAGTCATGCGAAAACACGCAACTCTTCCATACAGCTTAAATAATAGCCCGACAATAAGAAGAAGACCCAAACCGGCTTGTCCCACAACGCATACTAAAACTACATTCGCTAGACGGCACTACCCTTATCTAAGTACGCTTATATACAATAAAATACATCAAAAACATAACATACATACACTAAACAAACACAAATGTAAAAAAATAACTAAAGAATTCCTCCTCACCCTAGATTATGATAAAACAGAAGCACTGATGAAACCCCATGCAAATAAATAATTATTAGTATCACGAACACTTACACAGCCACAGACACCCAAAATTATCTTCCCTCTCTACACACACACGACATACATCACACAGTTATACTCACATCACACACCACATACTCACACACACATCACACACACACATACAACACACACTCACACACACATCACACACTCATACACTTTCCCCATTACACCATTACACGCGCTTACTCACACACTATTGCTGCTGTTACACGTTTTAGCTTCCTTAATTTTGTAAAACAATCTTATTGGACGAATTGATGGCCCCTATAACACAGGATTTTCCTAGCATCGGGGTCATTATTCACAAAAATTGAGCACAAATGTATTATCATAATAACGTAACATGCATTGTATTTTTTCTTTTGCTAAATAAATAATAATAATAATTATTATTATTATTATTATTGGCGACAACAGTCCTGTCAGTAAAGACAGACCGAACCCAGTACAACGCGACATGGTCATTTTCGAGAACTTGGTCGGGCACATACTTGTAATACGGTACCTCAGAGTTCACAAGTTTATATTTCAAAGCAAGTTGCTGGTGAAGAATCCTAGCCACTTGGTTATGTCTGTGCGAGTACTCGCCGTTAGCCAGTCGAGAACAACCAGAGAACCTAATATGTCTGATAGACTCACCCGGACGCTGGCATGCCCGACACACGTCGTATTCATATTCATATTCATTTATTTGCGTTCCACAAGGTAAAACAAGATGTTAACAAAAGGCTAAAAAGATGTTAACAAAAAGCTCTTTTCATTTAAAAAGCGTCGGCTTTTTAAATGAAAAGACCCTCCACAACCGCGAGGTGTGCAGTCTCAGGAGTATTATTTGAAAGCCGAAGTGGGTATGCACCGTTATGTGGTCGCAGTGGACAAGGGGCTCACCTCACTTTCCATGGCTAAAGAGAACTCGCGCAAACCTGTAGTACTTACTACCGATGATCGCAAGGAGATATGGCAAAGCAAGGAGCTACACAGGTGCTTCTATCGGGCTCTTCATGAGACCGGTGTAGATTTCTTAGCGTCCGTATCCTGACTACGTTTTTAGGGCCTTTTCAGGGAAACTGAGGGTTTTGCCTGCGCAATTATGGATGAAGTTATCTTGACGAAGGAGGGGACGGCTGCCCATGCCCTCTTGATCCGTACCATGGCCTGAACCAAGGCCGGACGCGAGAGATCTCTGCCACCGATCGCCTCCACGAGGACACGGCGGTGCTCTGCCCAAGCCGGGCAGACTTCCGCCGTATGCTCCACCGTTTCCTCCGGGCTAAGGTCGGTGTCTGGGAGTCGTATTCGGGGCACATTATGAGTCAGCCAGGTCAGAGCGTGGTCGTCCTCACACCACAACTGCACGGTGCCTTCCGCTACCCGAGGGTAGCCGCGGAAGGCAGGGAGCTGTGCTGTGGTGTCCGTGTCCAGCATAAGGCTCTCAAGTTCGGTCTTAATGTGTGCGGCCTCTTTCTTGGTCAGGTCTCTGGAGGGGGTAGGGAGGCAGATTACAACGGCCAGCCGCGCAGGAATGTCCTTTGTGGCTCGCGCGTAGGTCCTCTGCACTCCCTGGGCGGAGTGGACCCTCACACGTTTGGCGTCCCCCTGAAGCGTGCTCGGTGAGGCCGAGTCGTCGGGGCGCTCCTTCTTCACCGCCCCTGTACCACTTGGTCCAGGTTGCGGATCGGAGGCACCCGTCTGGGTGCTTCTCGCCGGTTGCGGCTGGTGTGAGGATCCAGCACGCCTACCCCTTGTCCGTTGGGGTCGAGGTCGGTCGTGGGTCAAGTCGGTGTCCTGGGGTCGACTGGCGGCCCCGGCAGGCTCTGTCACGTGCGGAGGTTTTTTGCGCTGGGTTTCCCCTTCGCGTACTTGCCCCCGCCCGCATGGTTCCGCGTCCGGCCGCTTTTCGCGCTGGGTTTCCCCTTCGCGTACTTGCGGCTGGTCACGTGTTTCCGCGTCCGGCCGTTTTCCGCGCTGGGTTGCCCCTTGGCATACTCGTGGCTGGTCGCGTACTGCCTCTTCGGCGTCCGATCGCGCTTCGCGCTGGCTAGTCCCTACGCGGGTGTTGCGCTTTCGGTCGCCTACGTTCTTCCCCCGAGCCATGATTTTTCCGCGCTTGTGCAGCATGCGTACTCCGTCAGCCGGGAAAGTACTAGAGCTGCCAGGTCCGTCATACTTCCCCGTCATTCTTTGTCTGTATTGTTCTTGGTCCTTGTCCGGGTTGGTGATGCTGTTACGCACGAGGCTCTGTTGCCAAAGACTTGTAAACACGTCGTAGTGGGTGCTGGTGCGTGAGATGCAGTCGGAGTTGAGTTTGTTGGCGCACTAGTCGCAGCCGTGGTAGAGTGAGATGGCACGTTAGTCGCAGCCTGTGTTGTGGGCGCTGATTCAGCAGCCGACCGCGCTGAAGAGCGCGGCACCAAAGAGCAGTTGGATGCCCCTCCCAGATTACGATGGGGGCTGACCGCCGAAGCGGTGTGGGATTCCTCGGCTCGGCCGGGATCCACCTGGGTAGATATTAACCTCTTTCTGCTGCATGGTTGTGGTTGTGGGGGTGGTCAATTTTCATCTATTTTCTTTGATAACTTTAAAACAAAATATTAAAAAAATATATAGTTTGACACGGTACAGCTTGCAAATCTTTTTTTTTTAATCCCATGAATTTTCGACTAGGCTGTATGGGTGCTTAACTGTTGCAAATGGGTCAGACTATCACGGCCCGGAAGGAATACGTCAAATTACAAGTCAAATGTATCAGTCATGTGTATGTAGGCATGGTGCATCATCGCGTCGTCAAACCGCGCATGAAAATGCGCGGTTTGACGATTTATAGGCATTTGCAAGTGCAAATGCCTATAAACCCATGAAATCAGACGGCAACTTCTGTACGTTACGATCCAGATAATTTAATTATTCCAGATGAAATGAAAGATATGAAGGCAAAAGGTGTGGACCCGCTAAAAGAATGTTTACACGAATTTGATCATAGTTATTACGTGGAATCGCCCAGCGAGAAACAATCGAAAGGCATTCTCATATTTTTTCATGGCTCTCCGTGTGAAGGTAGAGAAAAAGCACTTCCGATTTACGTAATATTGTAAATTATGTACGAGTAGATTGATTAGTTGTGTAATTAAATGTAGGTAATGAATCGATCCCCAAATAATTCCCATTTTATAGTCACTGATCGTCTTTTTGTGATGTGCCTATGGTTAGTTACGATTTGGACAAAGGATTCATAAAAGATTAAAGAATTTTATCTAGAAAGTGGAATAAAATATTTATTCTTACCCTTATTCTCGTTATGAAAATATGCTCTCGCTACACCCATTGTTGAAATGTCTGATTGTTTTAGAAATGCATTGTCAAGAAATAGCTTATGCAGTAGCTAAACATCTAAAACTACCCACAATAAATGTGGATCACAGTATAGTTCAAGCGTTATGTGATACTCATATCCCGGCGAAAGAATTACTTGTTACCGCCATTGTCGAGAATTATGACATGATGAAGAGAAATATGAAAGTCGATTCAGATCCCAGTCCTGAACATAATGAAGGTAAAACGCAGTTTGTGCTCGACCTGCCTTGAAATTGACACTAGAATTTAATAATTTACATAATGTTTAATCATTAAAAAAAACTATTAATATTGACTTTCGACAGATGAATTCAACGAAGAGAAAGATGACTTTGAAATTCTTTTGAAGAAAATTAATTATTTAGCCATGACAAGAAACGTGGCTACGCCTCGTTCCAGAGGCAGTGATAAAAAGAAAAAAAAGTCTCCCAACTCGTCGGTCGTATCACACACAGCGTTGGAAGCTATGGGGTCGACGACATTATTTCAGATGGTTATATACAAATTATATTATTATAACTTGTCGTAACGTACAGTCGACTACATAAAATGTTATATGAACGTTAGATAGACTGATTATCCGCAGAAAAGATAATTTTACCTATCTTTTTGCTTGTTGACAGGATTTAGTTGAACAACTGCTTACAGAGTTATTCCTTCAGCCCAAATACCACCGCGGTTTTGTGGTGGACTCGTTGACAAGTATCATAGTAAAGAATCCTCCTTTAGTACTGACCACGTTAATAAAATGTAAACGCAGTATTCGGAATCTGCATCTTGTACTCTGCCATTCGGATTTCTCTAAATGGGTCCAAACATACGACGAAACCCAACGAGAAGCTGATATCCTACTTGTCGAGTTAGTACTTTACTTTAGATTATTACACAATATACCGTCGAACACTATTCTTCTGGCTTGTCCGTACGTCACAAGTTGCGGTCGAAACAGTTTTCTTACATTTTGTACGAATTCGTGTAACATTCTGGCCGCGTGTTGTCGCAGGCCACACTCGCTTACTCGCTTAAATTTTGTAAATATCAACAGACCCCAATCGAAAGTGTATGAAGAGACGGAAATACAGGAGATTTTAACTACATTGGAAGACATGGATGCAGAAGAGTATGATAACGTTTCTCCAGAATTAAAGGCAATATACATTACTTACGGATTAGAACAAAGAAGGAATAAATATTTAGAAAATGTTGGATTGTAAGTTTTCTTTGTTAAAACATTCAGTTTAACTCAGACTTTGCTAATCACATGAATCGCTACTGAGAGAAGAACGATTTGACATCTTTTTCGTATTAGAAAACGAAAAAGATGTCGACTTCATTATAGACTATCTTCAGTGGAGCTTGTCAAAGTTATTTAATGCATGTTACATAATAATATACGCGCTAAACCGAAGCAAGGGGTCTACTCTCTAATTACGAAATCTATAGTTTCGGCCGCAGTTACGAACGTTTCTTACTCCGTATCACTTACGGATACCTTTAGTTCCGGGCCAACACTAAGAATGAATGACAACACGTTATGTCAGTTGTCCCTAATGCCGATGTGTATTTGCCCGTCAGAAAAATTGGATTTGGCACTTGTTTTGACGTATTAACTACTTACGGACGGGCAGGCCTTCGTTGAAGGACTTAGAGAGTAGACGCCCAGTGCCCCGTTTATCAAAACTTACAAGCCTTGTATTACAAGCATTTCTCCTGTAAATATTTTCATTATTACAAATATGTGCTTATCAAAACTACACGTGTAAAAAGTGTCGTTATTTATTTCACAAGTATGTTTTTACTCTTGTATTCGTGATTTTGTTCATCAAAAATCCTTTATAAGTTACAATTTGTAGAAAATCACGATAATTCCGTCTTACGAGTTTACGAGTGTCGTGCTGAGTACCGCAATCAATTATTAAATTCGATTTTCTTCACTTAAATGGGTCAAGTGATTCAGGCGCTGAAGAAAATATTAGAATAACGGAACCGAGAACACATAAACAAAGAATTGACTACCGTCATAATTATGGAAATGACCTATGAATTTAAAGAATGGTTTTTGATTTTTTTTTTTGGGGTGTAATTATCAAATAACTTCTCAGGCTCTGGGCGGAGCTGGGTGTGTCATACTCTTACTGACCCACCCATATTCCTTCTGTTGCTTGTGTTGCCAGGGGCCTCGGTATCCCTTTCGGACTTTCCCACAACCCCGGCAGGCATCGGCCCTAGTGGACCCCTACACTTGTGCTGACATCTCTTTGAGGCGCGCGTGGAACACAACGCGCCGTCGACCCCGGCCTAGTCATCATCGGACGGTGAGCTAGCCATTGCTCACCGTCCGCAAGCCCGCGCCTACGGTGGCCGGAAATCCGCCTGGGATTACCGACGCCCAGGGCGTCTCCTGCGGCGGCTAGGGCCGTGAGGGCGCGAATTTTGCCTCCCTCACCCGTCCCGCCTCCTCCTTCGCGAGCATTACTGCTTCGAAGAAGGAGGTGTCGGCTGCCCATGCCCTATCGATCCGTACCATGGCCTGGACCAGGGCCGGACGCGAGAGTTTTCCGCCGCCGATCGCCTCCACGAGGACACGACGGTGTTCTGCCCAAGCCGGGCAGACCTCCACCGTATGCTCCACCGTGTCCTCCGGGCGATCCACACAGTGGTGACACCCGGGCGTTTCCTCCCGCCTTATCCAACACAGGAACCTCCAGAAGTTGCCGTGTCCGGTGAGGACCTGCGTCAGGCGGAAGGTGAGGACGCCGTAGCGCCTCTCTAGCCACTCCTCAAAAAGGGGACTTATCGCCGCAATTGTGGCGTGCCCAGCACTGGGTTGCGACAATCGCAATCTCCATGTCGTCACGAGATCCCGCCGGAGCTCTATCCGCTGTGCCAGGATTTATCCCCACCCCGACGTTTCGCCTTCTCGCGCCACTCCCATACGTGCGCCAGGACTTTTGCCTCCAGATCCCGTGGCGGCATTCCGGCAAGGACGATGGTGGATGGCCATGACCCTTTGGGCCGTGTTCAACCGGCGGGCTGGCAGCCGCGCCAGAGAACGAGCCCACACCGGCGCCCCGTAAAGGGCCATGAACCGCACGACCCCCGCGTAGAGCAGCAGGTAGGAGGCCGTTGGACCCCTAGATAGGGCAGGAGCCGCTTCAAGGCAACCCCGGCCCGCTCTAGTTTGGGAGCCAAGCACCGGAAATGCTCCACGAACCTCCACCAAAATAAATCATCGTCGGCAGGATCTTCGCTTGGAGGGCGGCTGAATGGCTTCCGTACCCGGAGGGTGAATACGGAGCCTGCGGTGCCTGGTGTACCAGCGTCGCGCAGCAACGCACGCAGTGCGCAGAGCCGTCAGCTCCTGCGACCACCAATACACCTGGCGCGAGGCACGTCCAGGCTGGACCCAGGGCATTGACACGTCACATATTTCGGACATAGCCTCCACGAACCACTCCGCCTCGTCGGTGATGTCAGCAGGCCTGTCCGAGGGAATATTTTGTCGCTACTTTTCGTCCCGTCAATATTAGGCGCAGACAATCTACAATTCAGGCATACGTTTGTAGAGCATATTCAATTAAAAACTTAAAAAAATGGCGGGAAAAGAATATGGTGTTATACCTTTTTGATTTTAGAACTTACAAGTAGAATCTACAAGCGCCCTGTAGATTTTTTTTTGTTAAACGTAATTTACACGAACTTATAAAAACTTCCTTGTAAAGCGTAAGTTGTGAACGTGTAGACTTGTAAGTTTTGATAAACAGGGAACAGAACGCACGAACAGTAACATCTTTCCTAAATTAAGTATCCATTATGGCACAACTCAAAGACAGGTGCATAAAATTAACATAGTGTGGATTTCAGACCATCATCAATAGACACCGCTAAGAAAGAAAAAGTGGGAAGAGGTAGGTACGGCACCCGGACGTCAATATGACACATCAGTTAAAAAAAAACTCGGACGCTCTAGACCAGGGATCCCCAAACTATTTTGGACAAGTGACCCCTTTTCCAAAATGAACTGTTACCTCAGACCCCCATGGCCAAATTACCTACTTTTAAGATCTACCCCCTTATTCATAATGGTCCGCTAACTTAAAACAGCTGCTACAGAGTGTTATTTTTCATTCTGACTTAGGTCAATAGAAGAAGACAGAGTGAGAATTATCAATGCTTTAAGTTAGCAGACTTTTATGAATAAGGGGGCCTATCTTTAGTTTTTTCCTATTGATAAAAAATACCTAGGTACTAAGGTACCAATTGGAAAACTTTGCACTTGGTTAAGTGAGTAAAGTTGTTCATTTTCTCATCAAAATTTAACAAAATAAAAAGACATACAATTCAGTAAATATCAAGTTTTATTTATAATGATTATTACAAATTAGGCACTTAAATAATCTTAAGTAGGTAGGAAATTATATTTAAAAAGTATTAATTCGCGTAGTAAAGAGAAAATAAAACATTCAGTGTGATGAATGAACCTGGTGACTCTACCAATCTAGCTACATCCGGTTCAATATTGGTGAGTTGCAGCCTTAAATCTCCACGATCGTTGATTTTCAAGCGGTTTCTTTGTTTCGTCAAAATGTTTGTTACCACACTGAAGCTTTTTTCAACTAGGTATGATGATGGAAAAGCGATAAGGTATTTTTCAGCAATGTTCCAGAATGTAGGATACTGTGTTTCAATATTGCGTTGCAACCAGAACTTCTGATAGCCTTGCCTGAACTTGTGCTTAAGCTCTTCGTCTGTGCTGATGGTAATCAACTCTTCTTGCATTATCACATTGGCTTCTTCTATGGCTGTGGTATTGTACGGATTTATTATCGATTGAGGAATTTGTAAATTTAAAAGATCCTCAAACCTCTCCGTACGTCCATGTGAGTGACATATAATAAAATGTCATCATCTTGAAGCATTTCTGGTAATTTTGACAAATGCAGAAACTGCGAATATTCTTTTCTGCCTAAATTTTGTTTATAAAGGATTAGTTTACCCACGAAGGCCGATATTATTGATTTTGTTTTAATCAAGTTAAGACCGTCACCCTGCAGCTGCAAATTAACTTTATTGAACATTCCAAAGATATCAGTCAAGTAATAAATATCTGTTTTACAATTGTTCAGATTTTCTTTAAAATTCGGATCTTTTTCTTGTAAAAACTCCAACACAGATTCAAAAATGGCTGAAAGTCTTTCTAAGCAAGAGCCTCTTGATAGCCAGCGAACTTCAGTGTGCAGAAGTAATCGAGTAAAGACTTCGTCGTTTTCCTCACATAGCTGAGCAAATAACCGACAGTTCAAAGAATTGCTTCGAATCTTGTTGATAGCATTTATTACATATTGTAAAGACTTATGCAATCTAGAACTCAGCTTTTTTGCTGCTAAACGCTGCCTGTGAATCACGCAGTGAATGACATCAGGCCGTTGTCGCTTTAAGTGAGCTAAAAAAACACGATGAGGACCAACCATAGACGGTGCACCATCAGTCGCAACAGAAACAATGTTCTTCCATGGAATAGCTTTGTCAGTAAAAAAATGTTCCACGGCCTGAAAAATCGATTCTCCTCTGGTATCAGTCTCTAAATATGTAGCAAAAAGCAGTTTTTGGCACATATTTTCATCTTTGATATATCGAACATATCCTAACAACAGAGCTTCATTGCCGGGTAATGTAGACTCTTCCAACTGGAGAGAGAATCTGTTGGTCTGTAAGAACTTGCATAAAATGTTTTCCACATCGCGTCCCATCTCGTCTATGCGTCTCTGAACGGTGTTATTCTCTTTAAAATATCATGTGCGGGTTTGTGCAATACATTGTTAAGGACCTCCGCAATGGCTGGTAAGATAAGCTGCTCTCCAATTGTGTGGGGTTTCCCCGACTTCGCTATTAGTAAAGATATATTATAGGACGCTCGTAAACCATCATCGTCTTTAATAGATGATGGCGCAAACATCGATCTTATGGTTGGCCTTTTGTCTAGTTTTTCTTTAAGTGCTTGAAAAAATGACAAGGGCTTACTTTTTTTGTCAGCATGTACTCTTGATAAGTGGTCATCCATTTTTGAAGGCTTCATGGCATCGTTACTGAATACTTTTTCAAATATGAGACACATCGGCAAGTGTTGATTTAATGGAGATGCAATAAATCCGAACTTCAAGTAGTCCAAACTGTATTGTCTGCATTTTTTTTTCGTGCCCGCCTTCATAAAACTCTCAACAATCTTGCAAATAAAAAAATAAGAAACTACCTAAATAAAAAACCACAATGTATGCCCACCGTATGGCAATGCTGATGCGCTGTGCCGAATAAAAACTGTTTGGTATTTACCCTGTTAATTTTTCATAAACTGCAGATATTGTATGGTTACGCTGTTAACTCGCGTAGGGAGCTCAGCATTTTGTAAATTCTTTTTCAGTCACTTTACTTCACTTATTAGCTATGTAATAACTTTGTAATCTCTTGAAATAAACGAGTACTTATATGTGTTATTATCGTTCAAGCTCCAACGAATTTCAAAACGCAAATGAACTTTCAACCTAAGTGCAAGCTCGTTAAATTGTAAAATATCAGGAACATGTTTGGACTTGCAACTTGATCATGAATTCGTTCGTGTTAAATCGCGTAAGCGTCAAATAGAGAGCAAGTCAAAACGCGTCTGAAAGACGTACGCTCGAACTCATTATCTTGCACAAACTTGTCCACACTGACTTGCCGAGTTTTTCATCTTGTACGAACTTGAGACTTTACATTACTAGAACAATGCTATTTCCTACAAAAATATTAATTATTCTTAGTACACGTAACACAGCATAAACAATACAGTACCTACCTACCTATCTTGAAAGTTTAAAATAAGAACTTGTGTTAATTTAATAGGGGTCGATGTTTAGACCTCGTCGACCCCCAAAATCAGTTTTCGTTTATGTCGACCTCTAGGAAACCGATATCGACCCCTTGGGGTCGATATCGACCACTTTGGGAATCCCTGCTCTAGACTGTACAAAAACCAACTTTTCCTTTAACTTGATGTACCATATTAAAGAACTGGTATAGTACGAAGCGACGCGCGCTTTACTTGTGGTAACCAAGTGTACAAGCATGCTGTGAATGTGTGCGTGAAGACGAGTAGCGTCAACACATAACACTGTGTTGACGCTACTCGTCTGTGTCTCGGAAGCTACTTGGCTCATTTTACATTGTTACGGAACGGAATGGAAGCGAGTTTTTGTAACGATATTTGTACATACCATAATTAACTTTATGTCAATTGTGCAAACTACATACGACTTTGTAACTGTGCGAATTACCGAGAATGTGAGAATTCTCCAGAAACCGTGCGTCCTGTTATTTGGCTCGTATCTAGTTTGTACGCTACACTATTGACCTAAAGTTCATTAAGCTTTATACAAAAAAAGTCCGTTCTGCGGCACTATAAATTGAACCTTAGACCTCCTGCGCTTCAACCCACAATCATTCGCAGCGCTCGTCGCTCGGGAAAATAAAAGTACTGTAGTGCAGTAAAGTTACGTTACGTATTTAATTAATTTCGTAGTTTCTGCTAAGTTAACCAACTTTGTTCCTTCTCTCGTAGTAAAAATTGTTTATATTCATGAGTATGTAGTGTCAGTTCCTGAATTGTTTATATTCATAAGTATGTAGTGTCAGTTCCTGAAGTCACATTCACCATTTTTTTTTAACCTTCGAAATACTCTTAATATTTAATGGTATGAGAGCCCAAGACCAAAGGCCATTAGCCAATTTTCACACTGGATCGCACGCACATGGCAATATAATATTATATCGGTGGAAACGCTTGCGGTAGTAATGAAGCGAGGGGTAGGAGCGTAACAAGCAACGCGCGTTTAGCGAGCGATTCCGAAACGTTATTTTGTTTTTTGGAATTATAGGTGACATAATTAAAAAAAAAATCTGAAAACAGGTTTTTGTAAACCCCGGTAACTATACGAAAGATTAAAAAAAAATAACTAGGTTGCAACGAGAAAGATCGGTTATTTTTTTTAACATTTTTGAAAATACGCTCTGGCAACATGATGTGACGCACAAAATGTCTGAAAACAAACTTTTTCGTAATAAAATTACGAAACCTATGTATATTTTTTATATCAGACATATTAGGATGACACCGTATGCCAATTTTTTTTTTATGTAACTCCGATTGAAACAGCAGGCCACACACTACTAGATATATATTTTTTCTGTTCCGTGGATATACCACACACGATTAGATACAGCCACATTGTTCTTAACTTACATGTAATTATGTTGACGTCATTTGCCCTGGCTAAATAACGTGAATATAACTTATACAACTTATTTAATTACAAGACAATTATTCGGTGTAAACCGAATAATTGTCGACCTTATCTTAGCCTGGTAAAGCGATTGCAAGTAACATTTGACCTTAGGGTGTTAAAGCGATTGTAAGTAACTTTAACCTTAGCTTTAGCCTAGTAAAGCGATTGCAAGTAACATTTGACCTTATCTTAGCCTGGTAAAGTGATTGCAAGTAAGACAATTATTCGGTGTAAACCGAATAATTGTCGACCTTATCTTAGCCTGGTAAAGCGATTGCAAGTAACATTTGACCTTAGGGTGTTAAAGCGATTGTAAGTAACTTTAACCTTAGCTTTAGCCTAGTAAAGCGATTGCAAGTAACATTTGACCTTATCTTAGCCTGGTAAAGCGATTGCAAGTAACATTTGACTTTAACTTTGGGTAGTAAAGCGAGATTGCAAGAAACATTTGACTTTAGCCTTTGGGTGGTAAAGCGATTACGAGATCGACTATGCAAATTATAAATCTGCAAAAAATGAAGCGGGGTGAGAAATCTTCACCGCTTAGGCTTTTTTGGCAAAAAAAAGTCTTGTTTAATTTTGCTATCTTTTAAAAGGACATGTCTGGTAACAATCTAATGGTTATTAATGTTAAAAAGTCATTTTTATTTCAAATAACAACTCTGTTTTATCTAATAGAAATGCGCAGTTTAAATTCAATACCAGCAGAAGCAGGAGATTCTAAAGATCCTAAGAAAAAAGTAAAAAGAGACGAAACTAGAGGTACGGGTAGTATAGTACATAATATTTAATGTTTTATTAGATAGAAACAGTATTGTCAACATTTTCTTTGTGATAATCATGGTAGTTATAATAATGTGATCTCAAGTGACTTTCTAAATTTAAGGAAAACCAACCAGTGAATATGCAGCAATGAATACAAAATACACCGAATATATTAAAACTACATATGATAATCTCATAAATATCGCAAATAATTGGATCATAGATGAATGTGACGTGGGGAACCCTTTATACACTTTTACCGGTCAGATCGTAGGCGCAGCTCAAAAGAAAAACAAGAAAAAATCTGATTTACAACTTCAGGTTTGTAACACAGCAAACGTTTTAATAGTAAGCCAAAGTACAATCGCCAGCACATCAAGTTACCACAAACTGTCAAATTTTCTCATTCGGTTTTGAACTTAACCGTCAACATTTTAAGGTTTAAAATAATTTGGAGTTTTACAGCAAACGTTTTAATAGTAAGTCAAAGTACAGTCGCCAGCACATCAAGTTACCACAAACTGTCAAATTTTCTCATTCGGCTTTGAACTTAACCGTCAACATTTTAAGGTTTAAAATAACTTGGAGTTTGACAGTTTACTATAACCTTATGTGCTGTTGACTTTACTACCTACAGTTTTTTCATAAAAGAAAATATGAGTAATCTTTTTCTTATTTCAGATCTCTGAGGTCAGCTTTGAGGACAGGGGCTTCCCACTGACACTAGTTATGTGCCCTTGCTTGCGTTACAAGGAAGGTTTAAAATATATGTTTGGGCATTCGGTCATTGTTACTGCCGCTTTAAAAGAAGAAGTGGAATGTGATATACTTAAATGTCCTGTGAATAGAAAAGAATTCACTGTTTTGCTGCCTAAAACTTTCCCCACGATAAATCATGAGCTACCACTTCAATGGTGGTACTTAGATGAAATGCCGGTAAACATCTTAGTTACTTAAGCGTATGCTGCTTATACGAATAAAAATGCATAGCAATAGTAGCTACATTTTGATGCTCGTGTGAAAAGTTTATTCACACGAGCATCAAACGACGTTTTTCAACACACGAGGATTTTCTACATGGATGATGTAACCAATATTTTTAAATTTACTTTGATTTAAATTGTGTGTCCATTGAGTTCCTTGCCCGTTCTTCTCCATAGGAACCCACTACAAAATAAAATACAAACTTTTTGTTAATAAAATATTTAGTTATTGAAACAACTAAGTACTATTTTTATTTTGATGTCAACACCATTTTTGGTCCCAAGCATGCTAAAAACATGGAATAGCCACCACTACCACCTTTACCACCTTTATTATTATAGATACTCCACAGCCTTGTTATGTATTTATTTGCCAGTTGATGGAAGTGATCCAAAAATATATTCTCAGAAAATAATTGGGCATTTTTGCTGTTCTTCCAGTAAATGAACTTTTCAAAGGTGTATAATTTCTCTTTAAATTTTAATGGTCTAGTAAGTATATCCGGTGGCTTGGAATCTAAAAAAATAAATTAAAACAAATTAAATGTGTTCAATATTTGTGAATCTATGGTTTAGTTTGCGCGCGCCGAACCTTCGCAAGTTGAATGAGAGGTGAGGCAAAGGTTTGAAGCCACCATAGTAAAAAAAAACTGATAACGTTAGTATTTTAAAAAATAGTTTTTTTTTTACAAATGTATAATTTATATAACATAACATACATACATGCTGTTATTTGGTGTGGTTAAAAAAATCTCTGACTAGCCCCATCCTAAGCATCTTAAATATCCTCCCTGTTATCCATGGCGTACTTTACAGACCTAGAGCGGGGGGGGATGCAAAGTAAAAGGCACGCGTGTTGAATACACTGCATTGTGAACCTAAAAGAGATGCAAGGAGAGTCACTTTTCCAGCAAGTGTGTTGAAAAAATAATAGTTGTGTATGATTTTTCAATAGATATAAGACAGATTGCTCACTTATTACTTATTTGTTATCAACATATTGAATTTTATTCCAGATAAAAAAATGCGAATGTAACCAACTAACCGATCTTAATTTGTTGGATGACTCCAACCAAGATAATGTGTTAAACATTCTTTCGAAGTGGCATTGCATTTGTGGCAAAAAGGTAGGTACTTAAATATGATAGCTTGTCCAGTTTTATTTGATTTTATTAGAGTTAATTGAGGTTCGTGGTGGCGGCGTCCCGGGAAAAGAGTAGGACTTGGATGAGGCCATTACCCAGCGGTGGAATACTATGATATAAAAAAAAAAAAACAATTAAAAGCGTATTTCCAGGTGACTTCGTCGCAAACATCGACAGGTGATATTCCCTCAATATCTATTGAGACGAGCCCCGAGGAGGTGAATGACGAAGAAAAAGAGTTCCTTCCACTTCCGCTACGCAGTGTCCAACCTATTCATAGTAAATACTTGTTTTTAATAAACATAATAGTTTTATTAAGTGGTTTTCTTGCAGCCCTACAGGCCGTAGTCATTAGAGTGCATGGATATACCTACATGTCATCTCAATTATGTATCTCTTTTCCTTGAATTTGTATGTATATATATGTATAATGTAGGTATATATTGTAGTAAATATATATGTATTTGTATTATATGCTTGTAACCTATTTATGTATTTTTGTACCTATTCTATTTATAACCTATTATGTTATCTTTTAATATTTTTCGTTATTTTTATTTCCTCTCAGACCACTTGCCATCTTATCTCTTCACCGCCCTTGGTTGACTGGTAGAGAATGCCTAAGTCCGTTTGTTTTAAAGTTTAAATAAATAAATACTACAGTAACGACAGATTTTTGACGCGATCAACACATAAACCACGTTTACGTTTAAGAGCTGTCAGCTATTGGTATTTTCTTTAGAATATTGACACTGAGAGCTCTTGAACTCGGTTCAGATGCGCTGTTCGCGATCAGTATTATTGGTGAAATTCGTATTAATAGATGGTACAGTGCAAGGTATTGAATTGAATAAAAAGTATTATTATTATTTTATTAATGTCTCTCAGCAAACTTCGTATTTCGTCAGTCGTCGGATTTATATAAGTACTTCTGAATTCAGATTCTTATACACCATAAATCTAATAATTAATGGACATGAAAATAAGCATTCATTTGTATTCACATTACGAAAATAGAAGCACTGTAAAGTCCTGTGACAGACTGCGTTGGCTTGGCCACTTAATCTTAATCTCACTTAATCTTAATAGGTAGCCAGTTGAAATTTTCACTGAATGCCTATGACCTCTTGTAATGGCATATTTAATAATATGTAGAATATAAAGTTATGGTTTTGATGGTACGGAACCTTAGTGCGCAATTTTGACTCGCCTCTATCTTTGCTCAACATAAGCGATGTTCATTTCAGCGACTGGATCACGTTTAGTGCTACAACCTGGTGATCTAGTGAGGTGCAAATATTCTTTTAGTCCTCAAGACGAAGGAAACTACAGCGTCAAACGGTTTATCGAAGTTAGTGGATGGCCTGAATCAAGAGTTGATATTAACATTAACGGGATTTGTGATTTACCGAGGTAAACTCAACATTTACCAATGGTGTTAAGTAGGTACTTTTGACGCTACTCTTGAAAGGCTTTTTATTCTTGTACCTATGGAGCTACGTTATTATTTCAGATTGGATAGCCGCCCAAAAAAGATGTTCGAAAATTTTGTTAGGAGAACTCATGAAGGGAACGTCTATAAGCTAACATATTTAGATGATCTTAAAGTGTTTGAATTCGGACCAATATTTGTAGGAATGAACAGGTAAATGAATATAAAATTACTTAACTTGTTACCTATTGAATAACCCGTATTAAACTAATATTTTTTTTTTTTTTAGAATTTATGAAGAAGATTATACAATCGATTTAAAGAATTGCTCCCTTGTGAAAGCAGATGTTGTCATCGAGTTTCTAGAAGAGACTCACGTATTTCAAATAGACAAAACGTTTATAAAATTGGAAGTAAGAATTTAAAAATGTACACATTCACATCAAATTCACTGTATTTTTCGGTTTCTTTGAAGTTCATAGTTTCATGCTGCAATTCAGCATGGTCCTTATTAAATGCCAGTTTTTTTCACTTCATAGCCCGGATGTCGAGACAAACTGGGAATTTCGGCAGCTCCTGCAGTAGTGGGTGTGCACACGAGTGTATTATTGTTCTGCGTCAAAGACAATCCTGAAATAGTAACGGTCAACATCGCTTGTAGCGGAGTTTTGCCGATTGTCGAAATATTACCACTGACTAAGACGATTGGTAAGATTTAAATATAATGTCGTTTCATCATTTTGAATAAGAAGGCGTCTTCAATCGTCGTCGTCAACCTTTTTCTGTCTTACAGCGTTTGTCCACCGCCACTGTCAACGGGACCTCAATGAGAAACGAGATTATTCGAACCGAACGTGACGTCCCGCTGACTTGGTGGTGGAAAAACGGCCTTACTTCTTGCTTCTGTACGAGCTATGCTTACTTATAATAACAAATTAAATGTCATACGTCCTATTTATTATTTGTGTACTAAAGTACCTACCGATACGTGTTGTTATAGTGTAGACGATAGATACGACGACTTGACGATTTATAATAAATTGAACTATGTTTCAAAAGATTCTTGCTTCTTATTTTAATATTAATTTGTCGTACCTAACTATGCAGAATACGGAAAGCTTCTACTCTATCGTCGAGAAGATGATAGATTTATTGTAAAGAACGATTCTATTCTACCAATAATGTGGAAAATACGCAACGCCGAAGAGTTCATCGAAGACTTTATAATAGCACAGACATCGGGCATCGTGCTGAGACATGACAATCAAGTGGTTCCTGTTACATATATCGCGTGCCGAGTTGGTGTTATATCACAAAAAGTTCTAATGATCGACGTATGTTTCACCTTTCTTTACCTAATATTATTATATTTAAGGTATAATAGTACATTTTGATGCAAGTGTGCCAAGATTCTCATTGTACTCAACGATTGCAGCCTGAGCCGAAGGCGAGGGCGTAACGGAGTGCAATGACAAATGCCTATCGAAACGACGTTTTCTAACACACTTGCGAGCAAAGACTTAATAAAATTTTGTAACAAATAATTGTGAAGCATAGTTCGCGGATTTTTTTCATATTTCTGGTGCGCCCTTCTTTCGCGTTTTGAAAGAGAGGCACTCGAAGTACCTACTCGAAGCCGCATAACAGGTTATTATTAATAGTACATTATAATACAAGTGTGCTATGCTGCACATTACACCCGCGGCGGTATATAAGGGAGCAGAGTGTGTAATGATCAATGCACATGCGTTTCATAAGGTAGGGTAAAAAACAGACTTGTATTGTTATTAGTTTTGTAGGGCGCTAGATATTTATTTTTAGATTGTGGTGGCACCAGGCTATCGCGTTTCGTGCCTCGATTAGTATTTCCGGCGGGGGAAAATCTACGTATTGCTCTCCTTCACTATGGGAAATCGACATATTTGATAATAATCAACCACAACGGAAACGTTAACATATTTATGGAATAATGGCGAGCTGGTTTCGTTTTTCCCGTGCGCCGAGCTAGCGATGTGCGCGCAGGTGTAAATAAAGGCACTGGCAAAACCGCTAAAGAGCCTATATAAAAATACAATAAACACAAAATAATGTTATGAATACGCAAAGTAATGTCAATATGTAGTGAAAAAGACATAATTTGATGATGATAATTTTGACGATTGATTTATCATAAGTAACCTAAAGTAGCTTATTTATTCATAAAAATATTCATTGTTTTTAGACATTAAAACTCTTTGCGTTGATTGAAAAAAAGTAAAGCAAAAACACTAGTGTGATAACTGATAATGTAAAGTAAAAAACACGAGTGTATAATAAAGCTGAATTGTGAACCTAAATGTGTTGCCATAAGAGTCAATTTACAAGCAAGTGTGTTAAAAAAATATAAAAACTGAATATTTTTATTTATAGAACACTAACTAATGTTGAAATGTGGTATTTATCATATTTTATTGACAACGTTTATATATATTTACAAATTTAGGCAAAAAGGCATGAAGGCCTGATTTTGTTTTAAAGTCTTTGACTAGTAGGCATATCTTTGTGGCGCACTTCCCGAACTAGTACGAAAATGTAAATTAAAAAGCACGCGTGTTGAATACATTGCGTTGTGAACCTAAAAGCGGTGCAATAAGAGCCACTTTAAGAAAGTTTATGAAAAATAACTTTTACCAGACTGATGTATTAGCTTATTTGATTTGATCTGATAGATAATTTACAGATATTTGACGCAGAAGGGCGTGGAGATCCAATGTTGGTAGACAATTTGTCGCTATCCGCGGAATGCTACGATGTTATGATTGAATGCGCTCATGAAAATCCAAGCGAGAACTATCTTAATTATGGCAACGTTAAAGTTAATTCTACAGTTATCCGAGAATTGTACTTGCTCAATCGAGGCAAATATAACATTTATTACAGGTTAGGTTAGGTTAAATTCCATTATCTATAGTTTTCTGATTTTGTTCCCTTAAATCTCGGTTACACGCAGCGACTTGCACGCGCAAACAGTTTGTTCAAAAGTTTGCGTAAACAACACGTTTGGCCTGCACACGATAGCAATAAACGTTTGAACTGTATTAAAGGCGACCAACAAAAGGTATTTACTTGGCACGAGGAGGGAATTTAAATGCCGGGAAAAGACTACTCGTAGAAGCACATACATTGACCTTATTGATGACGTTCTTCAGAAAGGTCGGATGCGTAGTACACAAGAATCTACTTGTAACCGGCGAACGTGTACTATGTATAATCAGATGTATGAACGTGGACAAAGCAAAAGAAGTAGATATGTAAGGATTGAAGCAGGTGGCATTCTGTAGTTTCTGCCAACCCGTTGGAAAAAAGTGGTATGAGTTTGTGTTGTAGCGAAATAAAAATGAAAATTCACCATTTTAACACGTATAATATTTTATTATTAATTAAAAAGTAAATAATAAGCTATTGAATATAATTCAAAAGAGTCGTGGAACAAGTAATTTGGCCTAAATTAAAAGAGATTACGAGAAAACTTAAGGTACATTGGATGGTAAATCTTTGTTACGCATTTGGTTTCCAAACCAAGAAATCGATTGCAATCGGTATTAGGTTCGGGACCACAAATATACGTAAATTTTCAAATGAATATTATCAATTGAAGATGAACTAAAGTTATCCTGATAGAAACAGTCCTGGTTAAAGATCAACTGATATTAAAATGTTAACCCTGGGAATACGAATAACAATAATCAAGTGTGATGATTTAAATATGAAGTCGGTCCTGACGAACTGCAACATCTGGGCGTGACCGCGACAGAATCCCAGGATATGACAATCATGTGTCACGCATTAAAATGGATTTGCTGGTCTCGAACTCCAAGGATTCTACGTGGCTGGTAAAAGCATGCCAAAGAACACAAGCCTGGTGAATAGTCCGGTACCCGGAAAAGGCCGGAAGCGGCCCTTTTTGAAGTAGTACTAAACCTACGACAAATAAAATAGGGTATTTACACCAGATAAAAGCCTAGAACTTCCACTGAGATAGCAAATAAGGGAAAGTACATACCAAATTCGAAGAATAACTTACATTATTTGTGCAAACCTCAACTATGTAACTTGGTTCACTGCAGATAACAGAGCATAATAAGCTGAAACCTTAACAGAAACCCAGGCAAAGTACAACCAGTAAAATTCACATGGCACAATTTAAAAATAAAAGTTCAAAATTTATAAAATCGACTGGACCAAATTCCCATTTTTGCGACTGAAGTTTTATAAAAAAAATAACAGCCTTGTTTCCGTCTTCAACAAATTTGAAAATTAGAAAAAATTAGAATAAAAAATTGATGGCCAGTTATATGAACTTGAAAAAATAAATTGATAGAATGCAACCGCAGAAGTCAAGCTGCAGTATGTATTATTAATTTATTACCGTTTTGCTGTACGTTACATGTTTGTAAAAATAAAAGTACAATTGACGCAAGTAAGATTAGCGTGTAGCCGGGTCAATAATATGAAATAAATAAATATAAATATATAAGAAATAAATATATTTAACCGTTATTTATATATTATATAAATAACGGTTAAATATATTTATTTCTCAAAGCACCTACCCAGAAATTAAAGCCTAGCGCAAGAATAAGTATCAATATTTTGATTACAGAAAATTGAATAACATGAAACTCTTTCAGGTTAAAAAAGGTGAAGAACTTTCCGGAGCCATCCCTGCTGCGGTCGTTCGAGTGCATGCCGGAGTGCGGGGTGATCCCTGCCACACTGAAGCTTATCGCTATCGAGTTCGAGTGCACGCCCACCACCTCCATGAACTTGGTCAACGTGCCCGCGTACATCTGCTCCCTGCTCGACGGCAGCAAGAACCAGGTCGTCGTTGCCAAGTTCCCAGTCTGCATTACCATTGCTTCATTTTACAACACGTAAGTGCTGAGTTTATCATGGAAATTACTAACATCGGTGAAGGAAAACATCGTGAGAAAACCTGGATTCATACTTAATATAAGTCTGAAATCGCCAACCTGTATTGAGCAAGTGTGGTGATCTGCTCGTGCCTTCTCTAAGTATACAAGAAGAGGCCTTTGTCCTGCAGTGGCACAGTAATAGGCTGGTGTTATAAATTATTTATAAATGCCTGTTCACAAGACGATGCCATAATTTCTGGAAGGGAACTAAGAAAACGAAGGGCAAGGTAAGCGTGCCAGTGATTGCGGAGGGCTGTAGCGAGCCTAAGGATATATAACCACATGTTTCAAGGATAATTTAAAAGTAATTTCATATCCTCTTGCATTATATGTAGTTTTCTTGAGCAGTGCCACCAGCAACTGGCACCCTGCCTGTTGCTGGTAGCACTGCTCCAGAAAACTTGTTAGGTTTTTCTAGTAAAGACGTGGAAAAGGTTATTAAAAACATGGTTAGAGGAAAATCCACGGGCAATGACTGTTTCAGTATTAACCACTTTCAGTATGCAGGCAAGCATATATTTAGGTTCCTGGTCATGCTATTTACCTTCTGTATACGACACTCTTACCTACCAGCAAAACTGTTGTAAACTATTGTTGTACCGATACCGAAAAATGATACTGGGGACGTCACAGAAAACCAACTACTCTAGCGACTGTAATTGCGAAGGTCTTCGATGGCCTAAACAGCTGTCTATTTTGCTTGCTTCTTCGACTTATCGAAAGCCTTTGAATTGGTGGACTACAACAGGCTCTAGGCCAAGCTTGGAGAGGTAGGGGCTCCCACTGTACTCATTTACATCTTGTCCATCTGGTACAAAAACCAGAGGCACTTCTTAAAGTGGGGTAATGTTTTGTCGAATGAGTACTGGAGTGTGGTTTGAGACAGGGAGGCCTGTCCTCTCCAAGACTAAGTATACGTTATAACTTGTACGTTGATCAGCTGATAGATGAGCTCAGTAACAGCTATGTCGGTTGTCATATAGATAACGTCTATGTTAATAACATCAGTTACGCTGAAGACATGGAACACCATGCAACAGCAACAGCTGAGCCCATCGCTCCAGTGGTTTAAGAATACTGCTCGATATCTGTGAGTCATATGCTGTACCTCACGCTCTGAAGTACAACAAGAAGAGTGTATGCATGGTCATTAGAGGTAGGAATAAACAACCGGAGCACATATATACCACCTGTCTATCTGAAGGGAGTGCCTTTAGAACGTGTCGCTCAGTTTAAATACCTAGGGCAGATTGTGACAGAGACCGTGAATGACGATGCAGAAATCGAGCGGGAACGAAGAGCGTTGTCGGTGTGTGATAACATCTTCGTTCATAGATTCGCAAGGTGTACAGTAGACGTAAAAGCAGGACTGTTCAGAACCTATTGCGAAAAAAATTACGCTAGCGCTTTATGATTCAACCACACCCAGTAGGCCTACAACACTGTGTGGATCAGCCGGAGGACACGGTGGAGCATACGGTGGAAGTCTGCCCGACTTGGGCAGAGCACCGCCTCGCCTCGTGGAGGCGATCAGCGGCAGAGATTTCTCGCGTCCGGCCCTGGTTCAGGCCATGGTACGGAGCGAGAGGGCATGGGCAGCCGTCATCTCCTTTTGCGAAGCAGTAATGCTCGCGAAGGAGGAGGCGGGACGGTTGAGTTAAAGGCAAATTTCACGCCCTCTCGCCCCTAGCCGCCGCAGGAGACGCCCTGGGCGTCGGGAATCCCGGCCGGAATTCCGGCCACCGCAGGCGCGGGCTTGCGGACGGTGAGCAATGGGTAGCTCACCTTCCGGTAAGGACCAGGCCCGGGTCGACGGCGCGTTGTATTCCACGCGTGCCTCAAAGAGATGTCGTCAGCACAAGTGTAGGGGTCCACTAGGGCCGATGCTTGCCGGGGTCGCGGGAAGGCACTAAAGGTTTTAGTTAGTAAGAGTCTGACACACCCTCTCGCACCGCCCATAGCGGGAGAAGTTATTTGAAGATATCCCATCCAAAAAAAAAATACAACGCTTTTCGTATACAATACAATAACGCCTTTAGGATTCTAGTGAGGCTCCCTCAATTCTGCAGTGCGTAGGCCATGTTTGCTGACGAAAGAGTCGATGACTTTTAAGCCATTATGCGTAAGAAAACGGCTTCTCTGATGCGCCGGATTCGGGGGTGCGCCAACGGAATCCTAAGGATGATCTCGGAGATGCCAGAGTCTGCAGTGCTGGGGAGGTTCATCCAGCTTCATGTGACGAGATGACACTATGATTATTACTATATTTTTAGATATTTTGACATGAGTGATTTTATTATTAGAATTTTGACAAATTAAGGACAAACAATTATGGACAAATCAATAAAACTGAATTTAATTAATTTAATAACAGGTTATTTATTTATTCAGTGCGACCTCTACATGAAACCCATTACAAAATTCTAATAGACATCATTCTCGAATTACCTAAAACGCATTTTTCATTGATTTCATGTGATTAATTATATACAAACCTGCTGTTATAGATTCAAGGTTCAGTTTAGCATGTGAGAATTCTGAGTAATAAAATTACGTGCTTGCACTATGCTGATTTATTTGCGACTGTTTAGGTGACAATTTCTTGTTGATATTATGGCGACACACACATGCTTACGTACTTGCCTCACCCTTTCACACAAACATCGATCTTACTCGACACCTGCTTATGACTATATTTATGTAAGAATAAAAAAAAGCATAAAAAATAAAAATATACTTATTTAAATTTCAAGGTTTACCTTATTCCCGTTGGGCGAATTGAATTTTCATATAATAGCAGTCGGAACTGGAATAACGAGGGAGGTCATTTTAAATAACACAAGCAAGTGTCCCGTGACCTACGAGATAGTGTTGCCTGTTGCATACCAGGTAATACGTGACTCTACACTCCCTCCACCTCCACTAAAAGAAAAAACTATTAAGTAAGTATGACTGACACATGATTCATAAATATTTTTCTGTAAATAAAAAGTAATAAGAATTGTTCTAGATTCTTATTAAGAAATAAAGTATCTATTAAGAATCATTATTGACGCTGCAAATACTTTACTTCTTTTTTACTATACAAGGTATCGTTTTGCATCCTCGTCAAATTTCTGGAGGCTGCTATGAAAGACATACAGAAATCAAATAAAATTACGGTACCTACTCAATAATTAATACATACTACTTGTTCTTTTAGTTACTTAAATTTGAAAGTATTTTAGAATACACCACCACTTTCACAGAACAGAATCACCCCGTTGCGTATGCGGTAGTGTGTGTGTAAAAGGGCAGTTACAGTGCGGTATCACACTGGTCGCGTTTTAACATGCGTGGCTCACACGTGCCGATTTCCAAAAATTAGAAAAACAAAATGACCTACTTATTTTATTATTGATTCTTGTCGTGAATCATTTAGCATAGTTACCTCCTTGAATTTGACGAGGATGCAAAACGACACCTTGTATATTTATTTAATAAAAAAATCATACAATCTTTATGTTAATGAATATTCAACAGAATTAAAAATTCTCCGTTAAAATGTGGCAACTTCCTTATAATGAATGAAGATAACCTCCTTCCTCCTGGAACCAGCCGGACCATACAAATACAATTCTTCGCGACAGAAGCGCGCAAGTTTGAGGAAACCATTAGCTTTATTATAAGTGACACGTGCCCTGCGGAGGCTCAAGGAGTGCCACTCAGGCTGGTGGGCACGGGAGCTATGCCGACTTTAGATCTGTGGAATATTGAGACCACGTTTAGAGAACATTTGATTGTTAAAAATCTATTAGAGTATAAAGTACCAGAGGTAACGATTGCAACTGAAATCACATTTATCACGTTACGTAAAAATTTCGATATTGCATATGTTTTATGTTTTTCTTGTTTACAGTCATCGCCACATTGTGTTTTTGCGGAGAATTCGGTGACATTGCATTTTTTCTGCGTCACAGTCCATTCCAGTCACACAGGAGCAATTGATCTTTATAATAATGGACTTGTTGCATGTGCACTCACCATGCAACTTCACCACCAGTCTAATTCCAATCCAAAGATATTCTCTTTGGACAAGTTTGACACACATATAGAACCTTTGTTGCATAAGAATCTGGGAATCATTTTCAGTCCAGATGCGCTACAGGTACGTGAGATGATTCCTACAATCGTTAATACGCACTGTACATGATCACTACAATAGACATTAATAAGTTATGTTGTGACTCAATACATTAAACAGCAGGCTTAGCATGACACTCTCTATTTCTTCGAAGAATAGACACGGCTCTTTCTAGACAAAGTGACATTTCGTTTCTCAGTTTTTGACATCTCGCCGTAGAAATCCTTCTACCATCTGTCATCTTGTCTTTCGTTTCTAACAATCTTTGTCTAGGTCCTTTTTTATGAAGCAAGATTTCTACGGTGGGATGTCAAAAAAGGAGAAACGAAATGTCACTTTGTATGGAAAGAGCCGTGTCTATTCTTCGAAGAAATAGAGAGTGTCATGCTAAGCCTGCAGGTGTAATTGAAATAATTGAAAACCTCTTAAGGGGTAATAAATTGTACTCATCATTAGGAAAACTATTGAAATCAAGAAGCTTTGGATGGAACACATTTATTAACACCATAATTAATATAAGACATCAACGACTTTTTCTCCTTGACGGAACAGTTTTGTAGTGACAGATTCTAAACAGTTTTAATCGAATCTTAAAACACTATCATGTAGGTATACAACCTCCACCACGCACCCTTAATCTATTATAACCTAACATAATATTACCTACATCTGCACGCACCCTTAAACTAGTCAGTGTGCACACACTCTAAGAACACAGTGTATTCAGCTGGAGCGAATGACTATATAGCCTCTAGACTGCTCATGCGGGCGACTCAGGCTCATAACACTTAAATGTAATTGCACTTATACATATTAGATGACGATATCAGTGGCCATTTTAGTTTTGACCAGTTATTGGATCTCTGCTCACGCTGTTATTTTGATACCTTTAAAAACATTCGAAGGGCTTCCATTTTTAAATATACCACTCTAAATATCGCTGTGGCCCAAAATTTTTTACTAAGTTTCGCCTCACAAAGCAACGTTCTTGCTTTCTGTATTATAGTTTTGTTCGCCTTCTCAGCCAAACCATTTTTTTATAAAGAACCGTACTGATCCCTTATACCAGCTGCCCTTAAATTTTTATCAAAGACTTGGTTACAGAATTCCTTACAATGGTCAGACCTAAGACACTACCTGCTTCTCCAGTCGGCCAAAGGCCAGTCAAAGCTATTTGTAGATGACGTGTGCGGTGTGCCCATAGCTAGGTCCCTCCGACACTAAATTTTACATTTCGTCCATTCAATGCCTAGCTTTCATTCCGTTTCGTGTTCATTCATGAATTTGATTTTACTTCAATGTTTCCTTATTCAGTAATTTTAATAGTTTAAATAAATATTTATTCGACTTGGAAAGTTTCAGAAATTAAAAGCTTAATTATTGCTTATTGTCTCGTAATCACTTTCTTCAAACTATGTTTAATTTTTAAAAAAGCACTACGAATGGCTTTCAGCCACAATCTTCTAATTTTAAAGTCTTTCAGAAAATGTTAAACTCCAATTTCGGAGCATTTAGGAACCCGTGCCCCGCGTGGTTTCCGGGTAGTAGAATAGAACCAACCCTTCTAATCCCGTGGGTGTCGTGAAAGGCGACTAAGGGTACAGCAGGGGGTTCTATTGCTTTTCTCTGTGTGGTACGAACAACACACACCCAAGCTAAGTTTGCCGTGCCGAGAGCAGCTGCATGGCTAGGGGACTAGCATGGCTAGTCGCGAGCGTGCCAGTTGTCTGGGATCGGGCGCCCCCAGGCAATAAAAAGCCTTACCTCTACATGCGGGGCTCTGTAGAGTGTCGACAGTTGTTTCCTCTGCTATTCATGGGAACTAAATGAGTCATTTAAATAATAACATAGAGGCGGCGGCAAGGCTCGCCACACCACGTCCGTTGTTTTCACGGGGCGAAAAGCGAGCTGCGCTGAATGTGCAGGGAGATTTAAAAGATAAGATGGATGAGGTTGTGTGATGGTGAAGGATAAAAGAACAGATGTTATGTTGTGTGAATGAGACGAAAAGAAAGGGTGTGGACATATGCAAACACGGCTCTCTGACTGCTATCTGGTCCAGTATTCAAGAGACACATAGGGCCTGTCCTGACAGGATGATGAAATACGTAGTCTGGTCATAAGTTTTTCGAAAAAAAAAAGTACTTTTACAATATAGCTGGTTAACCAAGAATGGCGAATTAACTAAACAACTTTGTCAAAATATTATTATTTTCAGGAATATCGTGCGGTGTTGGAAATAAAATTAAAGTTACTAGATAACCAAGAAAAGTCATTTAAGATATGTCTTATAGGTGAAGGTGTTATTCCTAGAATAGAATTGGTATCACCTCGGCTGCGACACCAAAGGGTTGCCGTGCTCCGCTTTGCAGTTACTTGTCTGGGTTCCATCAGCAACAAAGCTATTCGCTTTAAAAATATATGTTCAGTGAATAGCGTAGTCGTTTTACAAGTTTTGCAGTTAATGGATGAAGTAAGACCTATATTCTGGTTGGCTCCAGTGCCAGACAATGGACAGGCGGTTCAAGATGGCCATAATGGTAACAGAAACAACATCTAATATAAAATTTAAAAATTTACTCAATCGTAATAATATAAAATTTAAAAATTCACTCAATCGGAAAATGAATTACTTTTATGTATCTTAGTGTTAAATAATCACAACTTTTCAGTTGAAACCAATTTAAGAATGAAAGTTATTCTGAAACCAAATGAGATAATTACATTATATGTTTATTACAATCCAATAAATAAGGGCCGAGCTAAGTGTGAAGTAAATATGACGATTAAAGACAATCCGTACGAATATTTTACCGTGAGTATACTAACCTATGTTCTTAATTACTTGTTACCTTAAGTGCATTTGGAAAACCTACTTTTGAATATTCGCAATTAACTTATGTGATCATATCATTTTGAATAATTTTAAACAGTCTAGATACAATGTGATCATATAATTTTGAATCATTTTAAACAGTCTAGATACAATCAATCAAATCAATCTGCCTAGCCTTTTCCCAACTATGTTGGGGTCGGCTTCCAGTCTAACCGGATGCAGCTAAATACTAGTATTTTACATGGAGCGACTGCCTATCTGATCACAACCAAGTAACACTATGTATATCCTTGGTAACGACTGTCAAAGATGAAAAAAAAAGAATGAAAGGCTAGATAATTATTAGTTTTATTTTGAAACCTAACTTTATTTACCTTTTTATTTTCTTTAGGTATTGTGTGAAGGTGAATCATTTATGGAAGACGTCATATTAATGGGTCTTGAAATGCTTTCCATGGATACAGACCTTGATGCGTATAAGGCATCCGCAGAAGGGTTAGTTTCCTTTAAAAAAATACTTATGTATGTTTTCTAAACACTACCTGTGTCCTGGTTTTAAATTATGTAGCGTGATTTAAATTAAAAACGCCGTACGTGACTTGTAAAAGGTATAATTTAAAAATAAACAAATAGTGAAAAAGAAAAATAATGAATTAAATATTATGCAATCTAAAAAAAGGGTTACACCAGATGCTGTTATATGTAAAAGTACGTTTTAAGGTGAGTGGTATAAGTCCTAACAGAATGATTGCAACCAGACTATCAGGTGTGTTTAAAACGCCCACGTAACCTAAAAACACAGTGCTCGCGTTTGTCTTATAAAAATTTAAGCAAAGAAATTTCCAGATAAAAAATAACTAATATTGCACAAAAATGATTGCTGGGAAAAGATTTGTATTTTTGGTAAAATCGCGTTTAAGGTAGCTTTATGTAACGCACGCGATTGGTTTACATATTGGTACGTGATTGGTTTACAAAAATAGTTGTAGCCGTGCTGAATAGAAAGAGTTGAACTGCTGTCCAAGAATCCAATTAGAAGTAAAAAAAAAGGTTGAAAGATTATCTGGGAACGAATCCGGTGGTGCTCAACCTGGGCAGGTCAGGAATGGGATGCGCTGCAAAGATGCGGGTCACACGACGGGCTGCTACGCTCCAATTCTGTCTCTGAACAATCTGCTCCGCTGGCAGGGTTGGAGCCACAAAAATACTGGTAGCGTAATTCGAAGTATTTCCCTAAAAATAGTCATTAAAATGTCGAATTACCAGCCAGGACTTTAATAGAATAAAAAGAGAGCGAATTACACACCACTTCGTCGTGGGACATAACTTATCGGGACCGGGCTGAGACTTGATCTCTGCGACTGTAGTTTTTAACGGCTAACAGACAAACTATATGCCGTATCTCATGAGATACGGCATTAAATAAAAATTTGATGGATTATAACTTGAAAAAAATAAATATTGCTGTTGAAGTTACATTATCCATCTCTTACTACTCATACGCTTTTACTGAGTAAGTGGGTAGGCTAGATGAGTAGGAAGAAAATTACACAGCTGATGGAGACAGCCATCTGGTATTTGACGCACACCCAAGATAAAATTTTGACGTTCAACGATTGCGTCAGAATTGAAGAATTTCCATATTAATATTCAAACGATAGACAGATATTATGTGCCAGTAGGGATCTATCAGTTAGGATAAGGTCAGAAATGAAGTTATCCGGTAGAGAACCGGAGTTACCGACATAGCCGGCAGAGTCAGCAAGTTGAAGTGGCAGTGGGCTGGCCATGTGTGTCGAAGGACCGATGGCCGGTGGAGCAGACGAGTCCTGGAGTGGAGACCGCGTATCGGCAAGCGTAGTGTGGGTAGCCCCCCAGCTAGATGGACCGACAACCTTAAAAAGGTGGCTGGGACAGACTGGATGCGGAAGGCGGAGGACAGGGTGTTGTGACGCAACCTGGGAGAGGCCTATGTCCAGCAGTGGACTGCTATAGGCTGAGTTGATTGATTGGGGGATCTACAAATGAGGTTGAATGTGTGGTGTTAGAACAAATGATAAATACCAAAAAAAATTGTAGAATTAATAATTCTACAATACGTACCTTTTATTAAATCTGGAACGTAACGATGTTACTGTAAAAGACCGTATATTGGTAAATCTTAGGTTTTACTAGTATGTCTTAGGATTTACCAACATGAGTTAAAAAAAGGTAGGAATTAAATAAAAAAAAATTTTTTTTTGAGCTTTTACCATTGGAGTTTGGTACATGCTAGGTGTTACCAATGACGGTTGGTAAATGATGTTTTTTTTTAATAATTCGATGTATTAACTACTTAATCATTTATTTCAATTACCCATCAGTCAAATCCTGACATAGTTATTGTCATTTGGTATAGTTATTAGTAACTAGTAAAACATAATTTTTCAACACCTTCAAAATATTTTTTGAATAGTAATAAACAAATAACCAAAATAAAATTATGTTCTTACAAACATAAGGCTTGCGTTGGCTAAACCAATTAAATTAGTATTTTTCTTATTATTTGCTTATTTAATAAATAAATTGAAAAAAGAAAACACGTCTATACATGTCTATTTTTCAATATTTACCGTGTTTCTGTGGTAAAACCTAAGATTTACCGAGTAAATGGTGGTAAAAGTTCGAAATGAACCATGATCACAGCACTGTTCGAACTTTTACTTGCTGGAAAATCTTAGGATTTAACTAAGTTTGGGGTTTTACAGTAACATCCACATTCATGCTAAATCGTTATTAAGTTAATTTTTCCGTAAACAGGACTAAAAGTTCGAAATGTAAAAGTAAAAGTTCGAAATGAACCATGATCACAGCACTGTTCGAACTTTTACTTGCTGGAAAATCTTAGGATTTAACTAAGTTTGGGGTTTTACAGTAACATCCACATTCATGCTAAATCGTTATTAAGTTAATTTTTCCGTAAACAGGACCATGTCAACCGTGTCCACAGCAGACAAAAAAAGTAAAAGCTCTAGTATCGAAAAGAGAAAATCAAAAGTAGACACCAAGAAGCCGAAACGGATGTCCTCCAGTTCAATCAGGGACATTTCAGCAAGCGCAGAAACCTCTATTTTAAAATACGTATTAAATTTTGGTAAAGTGTCATTTCTTCATAGGTACAGTCAACCGCAAGTCCATGATAATAATTTGACATTGAGAGCGACCTTTTTCGTGGCAAAGGGTGGTTTTCGTAGGTCAAGCGACATGCGGTTGTACTGACATCTAATATCCAGAAATTGCATCTACAAATGTAAGTATGTGCTGTATTTTTAATTCCAGGTGGTTGTGAGCTATGTTCCTTGCAGAGGAGATCAGTGGTAATGGTCAATAATTCTGAAAAGGTATACAAGTTTACCTGGAACGAAGTAGAGTGTTTAGTTATAAAACCGTCCATAGGGTACATTTCTCCAGGTGAAGAGAAGGACCTGGAAATTATTTTCTTCTCTGCCCATCCTATTACGTTACAAAAAGTAAGAAATTTTGGTGGTTTAATTTTATTTAAACATAATTGCAAAGTATTACAATTAATACATTTTGATTTATAGGAATTCCTATCTTGTGCCTTAGTGGCAATTAGCGATGATTCTCTCACACTTGATGTTAAAGGAACTACTTGGGACAATCGTCAAATAGTCACCCTGTTTGATCACAATACGTAAGTTATATTAATACAGCAAACCTTTAGGTTCTTGTTCATCAGGTACTCGTGTCAACGTAGGCAGGCAAGCCAACATGAGAATATGTCCTCTATCGATCATCGACATAGCCTTAGTACAATATACCTAATATCTATGTAGGTAAGGTGGAAGAATGACGTAAAGACAAACAATACTTTGGTAATCAGCGGCGGCGCCTTAGAACGAGGAGCGTCTGTGGCTAAAAATACTTGGAAGATCTTCGATGTGACAATAAACACAATAGCTAAGCAATGGTTATAGGTACAGCAAAAGAAAATATACTTACTAGTCTACCATGTGACGCATGCGAACTACGCATCCAAGACCTGACGTCACACAAATCCTGCATCGCACAAGCAGAGTTTACCGCGCGACCGCGCATATTATATACAACAACCCGACATAAACCGACGATCTGTAGGAGCGTCGAGTCGGCACATACGTCGCTGGTCATCATCGCCGGGCCTCCCCGGGGTAACCGGGTGTCTCACCTGGCGCATTGCACGACATCAACCGTAGGGCAGTTGCCCATGAGACACGACGCCCGTCTGGTCGGAGGATCCTCCCTTTTCTATAGAGGATGAGTGAACTTTACACCCTGTTCGTCATACCTCTATACTAACATTATTTTCTGCCGTGAATCTAAATTCCTTATAAATTTCAGGGATTTGAGCCTCAATCAAAGATACGAAACTATTATTGATGAACAAACTATTCCACCATCAGATTATTTCTTAGGAAAAATAAACATGGTTATAGTATATTCAGCACAAACCGAATATACAAAATACGTTTCAACATTGCCCGAGAATAAACAATTACGTGACACGTTTATATATCAGGTGAGGTGCCTTTTTAATAATTACCACTTTTATATTAAATAGTTATTATAATCTCAACATTTTTGGTTTTAATATTCAGACAAGACATTTCGACTTCACTGTGGAAAACGTAGGTCGTGTTCCGATGAAAATAACGTGGAATTTTCAAATTGACGATGAATTTCCAGCCAGAATAGACAAATATGAAATTAAACAGTCACAGGTATTGATATTTTTTATCAAGGTTCCTCACACGATATGTATAGGTAACTTAGTAATAAACTCAACGTTTATGAAATCTTCATCTAAGCCCCAAGTTGCCTGCCGGGGTCGCGTGAAAGTCCAAAGCCTGCCGGGATCGCGTGAAACTCCAAAGGGTTACCGAAGCCCCTGGCAACACAGGCAACGGAAGGAATACGGGTGGGTTTTAGTCAGTAGGAGTCTGACACACCCTCCGAAGTTATTTGATAATTTCCCACCCAAAAAAGAAGCCCTAATAAATAGTTTAGGGTAGCACATGCGACTTGCTCATGTATGAAGAAAGTTTAATTGGGCAGACAAAATGAGTTAAAATCAGTAGAAAAGAACGCAAGTGCAATTATGTCAAAAATATTTAATACCGAAATCTCCTTTTTCATTAAAAACTTATATACAAAAATTAATTGAGGTAAAATCTTAAAATTATATACATAATATAATATTAAATCATGTTTCATGATAGAAAACGAAATCTAGCCATTTATTTTGTAGCTATATCACCATCTATGTTTACAAACAATATCATACATTAACAACTAGCACTGTTACACGAATGCTTCCGGGGGCGTGGAGTACTCTCTACGGCGTAGACGCGTAGCGGACCAGTGGCTACGCGCGGAATCTCTGCTACGACTGCTACGAGCGACCGGCACCGCGGCCGCGTACCTACAAGTCTACGGCGTAGCTGTAGTTTGATTACATATACTTCACATTTTTAACAATATTTCGTAAATCGACCTGAAATTATTAGGTAATGCCGGAGGACGTCAATGACTTGGGCCCAAATAATGAGTACACAGGTACTACTACAAACGGAAATGACCCCCCCAACCCTGAGCTTCTTGTTGAAAAAGGTAATTATACAGAATACCTATAAAGAAACGCAAAAATATATTTTTTTGCATTTCTAATAGTTTATAAATAATTTATTTATAATTATTTCATTTAATTGTTGTGTTCAAATAAAACAAAGTAAGCTATTTTTATTCATATACCTGAATTTTTCATTATTAGATCCTAGCAATGTTACACTGTTCAGTAACAGTCAGGGCAGGGACAGCGTCGACACATGGTTTGAGGTTGACCTGCCGTTCTCAATAAAACCTGTTAAAGATTGCTTGAAGCCTAACGAAAGCAGAGTTTTCAGAGTCACATTTGCTCCTCTTGATGCATTTGACTACAGAGTGAGGCTCAAAAGTACTATAGGTAACTGAATATCTAAAAATATTATTATTATTTTAATAGAGAAGATTTTAATAGTGATAATACATATATTGGACATAATAATTTTCCCCCAACTTTATCTTTTTCGTGTTTGTGTTTTTACTTTGCGTAATTTTTACCGCAAATAAATGTATTTTCTTTCTATTATTATCTACTTATAACACTTGTATACTTTTATTCAGATAATCTAGATCCGTACGATCAAAATATAACATGTCAACTAACGGTGCGTTCAGTGATACCGTACGTCCACTTAGACATCGAGGAGAGCAGTTATTTAACATCAGGCAGAAGAAGGATCACAGGAGTTGCGTTACCTCCACATTTAACTGTTTTGGAGTTCAATGTATTGGGATCCGGATGTTACAAAAAGTTTGTATCCAAATTTCTGGACAGTTCGAAAAATAACGTTACTGTTAAGTTACTGGCTACCGCACATCCATAGCAACATATACAGCACCTTTATGTCGTAGAAATAAGGACGGTTTTTACAATGTCAGTGTTACCACTGCCGTGCGGTTGTCCGTAGTTGATGCCCATCTCATTG
This sequence comes from Atethmia centrago, assembly GCA_905333075.3. NCBI lineage: Eukaryota > Metazoa > Arthropoda > Insecta > Lepidoptera > Noctuidae > Atethmia > Atethmia centrago. The sequence goes on from HG995375.1 coordinate 10,720,376, forward strand.
AACAATTATAGTGCACACGATGAACACGGTTTTAAATCATGATCACCGTTGTTTATTTTACATAATTTTAGGTCATTAAATGTGATAAACCCAACTAGCGAAGCGTATGAATTCATATTCGAAATGGTATTGTCTGATAAGCCGGAGCTCATACCAGTCCATTGCAACATGTTGAAAGGATACGTGGAAGGAGGCACGTCCACCGAAGTTACTTTTACGTTTTCTCCTACTGCCCCTGGGGTAGGTAATCAATTTATTTATTTTTAAAGGCTTGTTCTTGCTGTTAACAGTAAGGTAAAAAACCTAACCTTTGTTTAGGATTACGAGTCGCAATGGAAGTTCGAAATACCAGCTCATAGCCTACAAATTAATATATTAGTTGTTGGTTTGGTAAGAGAACCTGAAGTTATATTCGTTCCGACAATTCTTATCATAAGGAACTCTCTAGTTGGCTTCACCACGACGAACATCGTTTTATTGAAGAACAATGAGACCGAAGATCTCAAGTTTGAATTCAAGGGCAATTCGTTGTGTAACGAATCTGGGAAGACGCCAGTTATTTGCCACCCAAATCAGGGAACATTAAAATCAAGAACTGAAACACCAGTTAAGTAAGAATTTGTCCTTAAAATGTACTTATATTGTTTTTTCGTTTTATTTCTTAAGTACATCGGTGTTAATTTTTTTTTAGAATAATATACACTCCGATACAGGATGGCCCACTGTCATTTAAAATATTCTGTAATGTGACGTATTTGACCAAGTTTTTGACGCTGTGCGTCAATGCGCTTAGCTTTTCCATTACGCCTAAAGTGATCTACTATTTAATCGGCCATGAACATATACTTAACAGTGAAGCTATTACCAATATACATTTAGATCAGGTTTGTTTTGATATTCCTATAATAGCTACAATCTAAAGATAAAAGAGGATTTAAAAAAAAATATTTAAAAAAATCGTATAACAGCACTTTGCCAGCGACTTTGCCCGCCCGTAACTCTCAATCTTATGGGAATTTCGAAAATTCCGGTCGTATTCCTTCTCAAAGGAACGTCTGTGCAAAATTTTAGCTTTCTAGGTTCACGGGTTTGGGCTGAGCGTTGATGTGTCAGACAGTGAGAAAGGCAGAACTTTTAGTTTTTAATGTAAATAATTGATTAAATATATCGATTCCATTTAATTTATGCAACAATGCAATATATTTTAGACTGCTTCAACATATGAAAGAAGAATACCGTTTATTATAAAAAACCAGGGTTCTGCAACGTTTTTCTTCGACTGGAGTTACAACGGTACTCACGTCAAAAAGTACATGCAGCTGAGAGTGGAGCCGAAGAGCGGGCACGTCACGCCCGCTAACGAAGTGGAATGTACTCTGTACTTCACTGTCACGCAAGTGCCGGTCCAAGCTTTCCCTGTCACCCTATCTGTACGTACGAGTATATTTTTTTATAATTTCTTGTAAGCACATGTGATTGAGATCTTAAAAGGTCTCAATCGCAATCCAACCGTTGATCATTCGGGACACTATACAATGAAAAACTGGCACTTTTGGACATCCAATCGGAACACTTTAATTACTCATATAAGTTTAATTTTGACTCGTCGTTGATTTCCGTTTCGGAATCCGGGAATAAGAATATTATTTATGATTTAAATATATATGGTTATTTTTTTTATTTTTATAGATTTCAGATGGACCGGAATACAGTATTTTTATTCATGCAGAAATTGAAAAGCCTTTATATCATTTTTCTTGCATGGAATTTAATTTTTCGAGGTGTTTTATCAATGCACCGGATCCTACCTACAAGAGAAACATTGCAATTACTAATGATGATAAAGTGCCCATAATGTAAGGAAGTCCTGTATTTTATTATTTGCTTTATACCAAACAAATTTTCTATAACAGTTTGGTTGATACCTCGACGCTATTTTAATATTTTTTTTTTTATATTGAGTATTAATAATAAGGATGAGTCGAGTAGAGGGTAAACTTTCTTCTTAATTACAGTGTCGACTTAAACTTTCCAAGTATACCAGAACTGTTCGTAGATTACGAAAAAGTATCGAATATCAAACCTGGGAAGCGTCTGAAAATAGCGATCTACTTCCGACCGAAGCAAGTAAAAACGTATGAATTCACCTTACAGTTTTGGGTGAACTCGCTCTGCGAAGAAAATGTTATTATTAAAGGAGAAGGTCCGTATTGTTCATAATAAAGGATATTTACCATTCATGGAGAATATTATCTGTATTTTTTTTTTGCTTGTTTTGCAGGAGTTCCTCTTCTGTTTGATCTTTACGAGGGTTGCCAAAAGAGCTTTGACTTAGGGCACGTAAAAGTGGGAGAACAGTTTATTCGCACAATAGAAGTTATGAATCATAGTAAAATACCAATTGAAGCCACATACATATTTAGAGAAATGTACCCTATCGTAGAAGATACGACCAAGTCTGACGCTACCAGTGTCTGTCTAAGTCCTACGGGGGCAGATCAGCAGTCTGTTGGTGGGCCATCGAGGTAAATGTCTTTCGTTTTTATTAGAGTTTCGTACCTTAAAAAGAAAAAACGGAACCCTTATAGGATTACTCGTGTATGTCTGTCTGTCTGTCTGTCTGTCTGTCTGTCCGTCTGTCACAGTCAATTTGCTCCGAATTTACTGGACCGATTATTTTGAAACTTTGTACACATATGAGTTTCTGTGACCCAAACACGGACGTGTCAAGTAAATAAATGAATTTTCAATGGGAGTCACTTTTGGGGGGGAAATTAGAAAATTAATAAGAAAAGTTTTGCAAAGTTTACCGTGTGACGTATCAAAAGAAAGGGCTTGTTGTGAGGGTCCCAAATTTTTGTTTTATAATTTCTTATCTCCAAAACTACTCGGCCGAAACTTTTGAAAAAAAAACAAACAGAAAATAGATCTTTACTTATAGATTACAGGAAATCCTATATGAAATCTATGGTGTTCAAATAACATGATAAATGTCTCAATATTGTGCGTACAAACTTACATCTGCAGTTGAAATGTATGGGAGAACATGTTTTTCAACTACAATTTTAAGTTTGTTTTTGGGTTAAATTATCTTGGGAAAAAACATGGTAGATAACATATGCATTGTACGGAACACTCACTACGCGAGTTCAACTAGCACTTGTCCAGTTTTTAGTAAATACGTAATTCTATTATTAATGGAATTATCTAGTTTTCTGAAATTATTGTAACGTGGTTGAGGGTTCAAATCCGAACACTATTGTGATTTTTTCTAGTCATATGTACTTTCTGAGTTTATCTCGGCCATTACTGACATCGGCGAACGAAAAACTTCACGAAGAAACCTGGACTTATAGTTGATAAAGGTGTTCCAATTCGAGGTTCCTAACATAATTAAAAAAAAAAATACACAAAATGTAGCAATATCTTAATTCTTTTTTTCTTTAATCAAATATTTAGTGTTATTCATTAACTACGGAAAATTATGTCAGGAAAATGGCCGCCTCGGGACCTTCTACAGCAGTTGATTCTTCCGAGGTCATTTTCGATGACCATTTCGCAGATTTCGTGGGTTATCTTGGCAATAACTTGGCGGATCTTAGTTTTTAGGTGCTCCAACGTTGCAAGTGTGTTGGTGATTTTTTTAAGAAAACCCTACACAAAAAAATCCATCAGCATTAAACCACACGATCTTGGCGGCCAGTTGACGTCACCGTAACGTGAAATATGCGACCTGTGAACGTTTCACTAAAAACATCTAACACAACTTAGAATATAGAAAGAACCAGAATCCGCGTTCAACTGTAATTGGAACCCGCACGCTGTGTCCAAAAACAAGACAAGCGTCCCGCACCCGCCCCACTTCCCACCCGCGTAATATTGCCAGCTCAAACATTATTAACCCATTTTGGGGTAAACGTTGAGAGTATTGGATGTAAGATAATACAATCAAAATTGTCATTTCTTTAAAGGTATTAATATTTTATATGTTTATGTACCCGATAATCTCAAGAAATAGAGAGGTTCTTTAAATAAAACAAGGTTTAGATAAACAAATACTTAATTTCCTTTTTGCTGAGTAAGCTTTTTAACATATTGTCTTTTGGAGTTTGAACTGATTATCAAAGATTTACATTTAGATAAATGACTGAATCTGATGTCCAGATATTTTTCAATGACAGCCCCTATGAGATGGTTTCTGCGGCTTAAACCATTTATATGGCTATTCCCAACTGGAAATATGCAATTTTTTCCAATGAATTCCTTGTAAATTGAAATAACGAATGCCAAACGTTGAGAATTTGAGCTTATAACGATATCTTCATTTGAAATTCTTCGAACATACGCTTCACAAATACAACATATGTCATAAACACACTGAGAAGGGAAGCAAAGACCACCTCTATTCTTTAAACCAATAAGTTTATGAAACCATTTGACATCAGATGCTAACATTGCTTCTATACAAAAATGACATTTTATAGGCTTCACTAGGTAATGAACTACACTGCCATCTATATAACCTACAATATATTTTGACAAATCATGTAGCTGAGGCAATTCCGAAGGTAATCATTTTGCGATGCTGCCTCCATTTTCTTCAATAGGTGATGCTGAAACTTGAATGAATAGCTGATCGTTGTCTTCAAATCTTTGTGAGTGCGCTGAGAAATTAATTGCTTTGGTTGACGATGAACAATTTAATATGCCTATATTGTCCAGAGGTATACAATTACTGCTATCGGAATCTTTAAGTTCTAGGTGACATAATACTTTTCGATAAATGGTTGTCGTTATGGCCCCCGTGCATTCGAATCTCATGGCTGCATTTATATGTTGGTATAAATACAAGCATATTGCCAATCTCAACTAAATTCGCGTATAGTGATTTCAGACTCTCAATATATCGATACTGGAAATATGAAATAACGTAAGGGACATTCTGTCGAAAATTAGTTATATGTATATATCATTGGATTCGGAATTTCATGCTCCATCGATTGGTATATTTAAAATCTCGATATCTCAAAGAAAATGTCTCTTACATCACATATTTTCCGCAGGCCTAAACCATTTTTTTCTAGAAACTGGCTGTATATGACATTTTTAATTTATATTTTTATAAAAAGTAATGTAAGTCCTTTACTCACAGGATTTGGTATTTACATTTAAACAAAATCGAGTACATTTTACAACAGGTCACATACGTTATTCCAAAATTTGAGATGTTTTAGTATTGTCTTGTACATTAGTGTTCCCTGAGTAGGTACAAATACCATGTCCCTTACATTAAATTTCAACTAAAATTATCATAATCATATTGACCCTTACGTTAATTTGTCAGCATCGAAAATAATTGCACACATTGTCACACTGGACTGCGTGATACACTACGTGGAACAATTCCTCAAAACTACTAATATTAATAAACGAATATTATTATGCGTCTCTGTCACGCTCGCATAACGGTGCAACTTGTCTGAGCGAGATAGCAGTACCGATTTTGTGTGTGATTTTGCCTGCGCAGTCGTGACCCTTACTTTGTATTTCGCTTCGCCGGCAATCTTGCGCCACATGCGTCGATAACATTGTTTACGTGCGTGTAAAAGTAACAATAACACGGTTTGTGACACTTCACATCTTCATTTAAGTAATATATCATAGTTTTTATTGATCTAACTGCAAGTAGCGAAAGTTTTATCTGGATTCCAGACATGAGTGATGAAAAGTTATCTTCACTTCTAGCCCGCAGGCAAAAACTGATGAACATTAGGAATCACTTAAACAGGTACCTAATTATTTCTTACTACTTTTGTTAAATTCAGACAGTAATTTAAAAATTGGTCTATTTAGATAAAATAATTCGAATCCTAATAAAAACATACCTTCGATTAGGTAAAATATTTGTAAGTATGATGTATAATTGTGTTTGTAGTAAGTAGGTCATGTAAAAATTACAAATTATTAAGCAGTTAATCCAGGATGGAAGAGTCTAAAAAGCGTTTTTTTATGATCGGTCAAGGTTGAGTGACGCTTGCCACGGTTGGTCCGTGGATAGGTGACCATCCTCTCCATACCAATACCCCTCTGTGCCTCGGAAAGCACGAATAAGTTGTCAGTTCTAGATGTAATTCGTAAATCTTCGACAGTCGTAGCCACAAAAACATTCAATTGTTTTTTTTTTTTGTAAGGTACATTCTGGCTTACGTTACATACGTCCCTTACGTTAATTTTTACTGTTATAAAAACATTATTTTATTATTGTTATGACTAGAATTGTTATAAGAAATGCAAATATGTACCTTCCAAATATTATCATTTAACACTTTATTCATTTTATAACGATAAAATGTGCTTTTTTTTGCTGAAGTTACTTTTTATCATCTGAAACCCACAATAATAAGGTCCCTTACGTTAAAATGTTAACCCTAGTTTATTTCAACACTAAACGTTTTAAATTACGTTTTTAGACGATGGTATTTAATCATTTAATTATTTGTTAACAGGTATAATTTTTCTACAAACCATGAAAAACGTGCAATAAATTCATTGGAAAGTATAATAGAGAATAGTGATACTGAAATGGAGACTCAACCAAAGAAAGCAAACGTCGTTATCCCGAATAGTAGTAATGAGATGAGTATAGAAAATGATATGGGATATGAAATTATAAATACGTCAACTCTTTCTCTATCTCGATCACATTCGTTTTTCAAAGAAAATCGTGAAAGTTTTGGATCTTTTTCCTCTGATGGAAAAAGCTATGTTTCAAATAGTTCCACGTGTGTTGTTGAAATACCTTATTCATACAAATCACACACCATTATTGAAAAGGAACGAACTTTTAACGATAACATAATATCATAATATCACTGCCGATACTTTTTCAAATCCAATAATCCCAAGCGATGTACATCAACAGGATAAAGAAGCGGCTCCTGACGTAGCGTTAACACTGATATCGCTTGAGAATCATATTCCATTTACACTACCATACAATACACAAAACTCTGCAGTATCATATCAGTGCAATATAAATGAAACAGATCATAGCGTTATTTAAGTCCTTAATTCACCAGCCAACATGCATATTTATGAACCAGTTGCATCTTCTTCTCATTTGAATCAGGAAGGAGACATTTTAAGAAATGAAGATCTAGGTGTGAGAAAAAACGTCGTGAGACATCAACATTTACAAAATCATGCATGGATTTTAAATTTGACAAAGGACAAAACGATTTTTCTTCAGGAAGCTCAGACCTTTGGTCAGAAAAAGAAGAATTTACAGACAGTTCAGTTGATAATAAGAAAAAAAAATCTAGAAGGAGAATAAAGAAAGCTATGATGACAAATAGTAACAATAGTCAAGAAGATGTAGTGCCCAAGAAGAAAACAAAACTAGAAAACAGGCGTAAAATACAAAAAAAAAATGATAGAAAAGGGTCTTGCTTATGTAACACATAGTGGCAAACAAATAGAAGGTCGGAAATTACAGGATAATCCATGTGGACAGACTAAATGTCTAAGACAATGTTATGAAATATCTGATGCAATAAGGCAGTCCATATTTGATTATTACTGGTCGTTAAGTAATGAAAAGAAACGAGATTGGATATTGCAATCCTCTAAACCTGAAAATAAAAAACGTAAGAAAACGAAAAATACAGAAAGTAGAAGATCAGTCACTTATGAATACTTTATAAATAAGGGTGAAGGCCGGCCAGCCAGGCCTGTTAATTGCGTTTATAAAAGAGGATTAGTGAGTACAAATAAAAGTTTTGATCTATTTTATTCGTTTACTTTTCCCATCCTTTTATGTCGGCAACTAGTTTTATACTATATTGCATAGCATAGGCATAGTAGGTCATGCATGTATTAAATTCTATTTTTTTTAATTTTTTAACAGCATAAGCTCTATAGAGTACACCATTAAGAGACCTTTACTTTGAAAAACTCTAAATTTTTATTTCTTATAATGTCCCTTACACCAATGCTGTTCATTTACATCTTAAATTTTGGTAACGTATGTCACCCGTATTCATTATTATTTAACGTAAGGGACATGCTAACTTTAAAACTATAGGCTTTATTGATTTTTTGCTATTTTAGCTTAAAAGAATGAAGAAATCTAAGAAACTTTGACCTTGACACTTTTTACATAAAACCTATAGTTAAAAAATTATAGTCAGTTTGGTAAAAAAAAAAAATCTTATTTTTGCTCTCCTGAAAACCTTAGTTTTGTCCCTTACGTTATTTCATATTTCCAGTATCGATATATAAGAATGCCAAGAAAACCTGTTTTGCACGCACATTCTAAAACCAGTTTATACCTTTTTATTATAACTTCTATTTGTCTTTCATCTTTCTTGATTTTTCTTTTCGTAGTATTTTTTATTTTTAATCGACGTATGTATGTTGTCATTCGATCAAGAAAATCATATATCATGTCTTTATTGCGGCTATTCAATGGTTGCTTGTAATCAAATTGTTTCATATTACGAGAGTTAAATATATCAAAAAGATTGTTCATATTTTCTAGAAAAAAATCGGTTGGTTTCGAATTTTTAAATGCAAACAATTTGGCATCCTCTCGACAAAATTTTAACGCTGTTGCGACACTTTTACTCAAAACTTGACTAGCAACCTTAACCTTCATAATGTTGTTACGGAACATTATATGCCTACGTGTAAGCTTATTCACTATATGAAGCCCTTCATTTTCCTGAAGTTTGTTAAGCTCACATAGTAGATTCCAATTAATTTCTTGGCCATATTCATCCCAAATATATTGCTTTGATTCAAAATGATTTCTTACAAGTTTAAACATATGTACGGGATCTAAGAAAACAGCTACACTAGAATTGTCTACAGGATGTTTAAAAGTGGTTTTTATTTCATTTTCATGGTCTATTTTACAGCCTAGTAACTTCATTGCCGTTATGTTGGTCAAACGTTAAAGACACTAACACCAGCATCGTGGCATTTGATGAGACATAATTTAATTAAATTAACCTTTTGTTCTGCATTCAAACCGTGCACCAAGAAATATCCCAGAGGTAATTTAAATTTTTCGTTAATGCCATTCAATAAAAGAACATATGCTTCAGAGGCTAAGGTTTTGCAATTTTCAGAAGTACCGGTCCCCATGTCTACATATCCGCAATTTTTTTTACCATCCCATAAGCTTTGCTGTCTGATGGACATCTCATCAGCCATTAGCGAACAAATAATTTTATACTTGGAAGACGTAGCCTTCTCCTTTAAAGCCAAAAACGATTCATCTGAGAATCCAGGCTCTCCGCTTATATAGAGTACCATTTAGATAATGTTTTCGGGTGTGGAAGGCACGTGTCAAATGTAGCCCTTACGTATTTTTAGGCAGTCGGAGAAAGAAAATTTAGTGTTAGACAAAACTTTTTATCTTGGCATTGTATTTTGGTTTCTTCTTTTTTAGAACGCATTTTTGGTATACATTACTCGTATTAAAAATATCAGCTGGCACAATATTTGTTGAAAGCAAGTCATGAACATCATTGTTGACATGTCGATTATTTTTTAAATTCCTCAGAATACTCTTTAGAGATTCGTTCTTTTTGGCAAGACGTCTATTTTTTTGTTGCAATGTCTTTATTCGTCGGACATGCTTCTCAGATAGTCAACCTGAAAATATATTTCCATTGTAAGTCGCCATTTCTTAAAATGTAATAAAACCTGTAACCAGCGGAACAGCACGACATTACCAATGATATCTGTCGAAATACAACATGTTGTTTAGGAGATATGAGGGGACAAATGAACAGACATACATACATAGCCTGCCAAAATCATAACCCTCCTTTGGCATTGCCATAGTCGAGTTTAAAGTCGGTAGTGCTGGTAAACTGTTAATACTTAAACTAGGTACATAATACTCACATTTTTTGATTTTTCTTTGCATGACCCGTACCCTTCAGCTATCATGACCAAATGCTGAAATATTATAATCATTACTATTCAATTACTCACAATATTACTCTAGCTTTTCGCCTACGTCTGCGAACTTGCATACATATATACATAAACTCACGCCTTCTTTCCATGGGGGTAGGCAGAAACTATAGAAGGCCACCTGCTTCGCTCCTTACATACTCCTTTTGCTTCGTTTACGTTCATACATCTGGTCATAGACGCACGCCGGTTGCGAGTACTACGCACCTGACCTTTTTGAAGAATATTATTAATGAGGTCACTATATGTCTTTCTAGGGCGTCTCCTCCCGGCATATCCATTCACATCTGCCTTGTAAATACCTTTTGTTAGTCGCCTTTCATTTATCCTCTCAACATGACCAAACCATACTCTTTTCAATCTTTGTCACTACATCTTCCTTTAAACCGCATCGTTGCCTTATCACATCATTTTTCAGCCTATCATTTATAATCACACCACATCTGCGAACTTATATAAAATATACGAATAAAATAACACCAAAAAACAACACACATATAGTATTATTTACTTAGGTATATATATTTAAAGTTTTTAATAGGTATATGTATGTATATCCTTATATTTAAATAAATATTTATTCCACAGTTTTCGCTATTGCACCTACCACTGTTTGTCTCTGCATCACCCAAAGGTGGAAGAAAATGCCTACGGTATTAAGTCCGCCTCTGTACATTTGTGTGCTTAAAGTATTAAATAAATAAATATAATAAATGCAATTATATTTGTAACAAGAGAGACTATAATTGTGTACCTTATTTGGAAAAGCTTATTTCTTAAGTCTTTTCTAACCACATTTGGTCTCATACATATATTTCTCCTCAAAATGCATCGAGCAAACTACGGTTCGCTTTGAAGGTTTCCATAACTCTCCCAGCCGTGCTCTTTGAATTATTTTTTTCTACTCCGTTTTCCTTTCTTCATCAGCAGGGAAGCTAAAATTTGAGATAGGTAGTTATAATACAAAAGCACCCAGGGCGGGTGTTCCCTCCTCTCTAGAAATCCTAATAGTGTAATATACCTATTATGAATGTTATGCCATTCTAACAATATCATATACATACGTATACATACGGGTCGCAATGATAACCTTTTTTTTCAAGTCGAGTTTTTTTTTAAGTGGTTATTAATTTAATACTACAACGAATAAAAGCCCTCAGTGGGTAATAAAAAGAAGGGAAAATCAAAACTATTATACTGGCAACACTGACAAGATGGATGCCTCAGTCACTATGACAATTACAAACTGAACAATTTATTCAGTAATTAAATAAGACGACATTTGAATATGCTACTTACACGTGAAATGTGATCCCATCCTGTTTATTTTTTAGCCCCGCTGCATTTTTACAGGTATGAACGACACAAGACGGCATAATTAAATAAAATTGCACACCGGTGAAACATGTTACGCGATACGACGTTCACAGAGTAACTGATCGGCTGCGCGTCAAACTACTCTATTTAGGAGTAGTTTTTGACGCTTCAGTATTAGGCGTGTTCGCGGCTTCTGGTTCTTTCTATATTCTAAGTAACACAAACACAACAACTGAATAATTTTAACGCGTTAAGCAACGGTAACGGTGCTCTCAAAACGGTGAAGGAAAACATCGTGAGGAAACCGGCATGTCCTAGAACCAAAAAAAAAATCGAAGACATGTGACATCTACCAACCCGCACTGGGCCCGCGTGGTGGATTACGGCCCACTCCCTCTCACAGAGAGGAGGCCAGTGTCCCAGTAGTGGGGAACATTATAGGCTGATTATGTTATGTAACCAACGGTAAAGCGATTCATTTTGTAAATGTATTGTGTTAAAGCATCAGCTCCACTACCGTTGGCTCAACTTCACTCGGCGCAATTTGTAGACAGTTAGTAATTAGCTACAAGTATTTCATCAGGCGTTAAACTTACTGTCCTTGAGTGCTTGTTCAATGTCATGAGAGGTTAAAAAATATACGAAAGTACAAGTCATTCTCTGCGTGCTACATCCTGAGTTTTAATTTCCAAAATTCCTAAAACGTTCCTCCAGTTTTGTTCATGGTCCATACGAACCGGATAATATATCTACATACTAGCAAAGTGGAATGAGCTGGAATTGGATATTCTGGAAATTGAATTTAATGAGTATTTGAGTGAAGAGGTGACGAACACGTTTTTGGAAGAAAAGTGGATCGGACATTAAGTGAAATAAAACAGAAAGTGTTTAAGCATTATAGTATTTATTAAATTCACCCAGCACTCATTAATATTAAATCAGGTAAAATTAAATAGGAATTAAGTATTGGTTATAAAAACTTAAATAAGGTTAGTAACATATTTTTATATCAGATATTTACAAAGTTATTTACCTATTTTATTCTTTTTGTGTATAAATATCTACAAGGAATTATTTACAGAGCATTAGGTTAAATCATATTTGTAAAATATAGTTAACGTGTACTTAAAATACAGTACAGTAGTGTTATTGTTAACCTACATTAGTTAGCTATTTATTTTTCAATATACAAATATTATTTTTTAATTTAAACCTTTACAATTAATTGTTGCTTTCTTAACTATTTAATAGGTAGATAAATATTTTGTTTTGTTACGTTATTTCTTTAGAATAGTAAACCTTACATACTTTCCTACAGTAGTTATTGTTATTTGCAGTGATTTAACTTAAAAGTCAAACTTGTACAATTAAACTTAGGTTCATTTTGCTTAGTCTCATTAGTCACTACAATAAGTATTTTTGTTACAAACAGTTTCGTTATAATAACATTATAATTGTATAATTACAGGTCTACGACACTCTCCTTTCAAGATGACTGAGATTAAAGAACTTAAAAAGAAGCGAAGCAGTTATAAAGGAAGATTAACAGTATTTGGAACCTATTTAAGTAATCTAAAGGATGCCGAGATAACCCCCTATCAGGTAGTGGAGTTGCAATTGCGAGTCACCAAATTAGATGATCTTTACAATGAATTTAACGAGGTTCAATTGAAATTAGAATGCATGTGTGATAACTTTGATGCCGAGACACTCGAAAGAACTACAATTGAATCTCAATATTATGGGTTAGTAGCTCAAGCTAAAGTTATGTTAGGTAACTTCTCAAAATCTGAGCAAGACGAAGTAAAATCGAATTGCAGTAGTGGTAAGCGTCAGTTCGTCAAGTTGCCTACAATTCAATTACCCAAATTCACAGGATCATATGATAACTGGCTTGAATTTCGCGATACCTTCGCTAGTCTCATTCATGGCAGTGACGACATAGACGAGATTAATAAATTTCATTACCTGAGGTCATCATTAACGGAATCTGCTGCTGTCGTGATCCAGTCAATTGAGTTTTCTGCTCAAAACTACAATGTGGCATGGGAGCTTCTTTGTGAGCGATTTGATAATGAACGATTATTAATTGAGAATCACGTTACGGCGTTGTTCAATGTCGAGCTAATCACTAAGGAGTCCTCAACTGCTCTAAAAGGTATTATAGACAATGTAAACAAAAATATCAGAGCGTTGAAAACATTAGGCGAGCCTGTTGATAGTTGGGACACATTACTTATTCATCTAATTCGACAAAAACTTGATACTATGACATTCCGAGAATGGGAGGAATACAAAGGGCGTATCGATAAATCTAAACGAATCACTTTTAATCAGTTCATTCAATTTCTGCGTAATCGCGCTGACTTAATAGAAACACTGGAAAAATCACGTCATTCCACAACTAACATAAAACAGAACACTAAAATAAAAGCCTTTGTTACAACAAAAAACACTAGTAGTTCTTCATCACATAGTTGTCCAAAGTGTAAAAGCGATCACAACCTCAATTCATGTCCACAGTTTTTATCATTAAGCGTCAACGATAGAATGTCTTTAATACCTAGCTTTAAGATATGTTATAATTGTTTACGTCACGGTCACTATCCCAATAATTGCAAGAAACCAGGGTGTAAAATATGTAAACGCAAGCACCACACGCTTATTCATAACGCAGATTTCAAACCACAACCTGTTTCAAGCAAATCAGCTGATGGTACGACCGATAAGGCCAAGGTTGAGTCATCCTCCACTGCCGACGTAAACAATGGTCACGTTGCACTCTCAGCTAATATCTCTGCGCATTCGCATACGAGCAGTACAGGCGACATCCTGTTGTCAACTGCGTTAGTTAGGTGCTACGATGTCAATAATAAAGAACACATCGCTCGAGCTCTTCTAGATTCTGGTAGTTCAGCGTGTTTAATGACCGAGAATTTATTTAAAAAGTTAAAATTACCTCATTTAAACACAGACAAATCTATACAAGGCGTAAATAAGTCACTTTCCCGTGTGGAGAAAGTATGTCGTTTGCACATTAAATCGTTGCACGAATCGTACACTAATGATCTCATGTGTTTTGTCTTGCCCACGATAACCGATAACGTTCCCGCTAGACAGGTAAATGTGAATATACCGTCAAATATTCACTTAGCTGATCCGTATTTCCACACACCCGCTTCTATTGATATTATTATAGGAGCAGACGTATTCTGGAGTCTATTAGGATCTGATAAGATTTTACTAGGTGATGGGAAACCAACACTTTATCAAACTAGACTTGGTTGGCTAGTTTGCGGCCCAATAAACGGCGGCTGTATTAATCATTCATCTCAATTTTCATCAATTAAATGTAATTTTACTCATTTTAACGATTATTATGAAGGTTCTTCCATTTCAATTGAGTTAGATGACATCCGAAAACAATTATCGCGTTTCTGGCAGCTCGAGGAAGTTTGTCATGAGTCATCAACTTATTCAGATGAGGAGAAGATGTGCGAAGAACATTTTATAAAAAAACACAACGCGCTTGGCAGATGGCCGGTTTAGCGTTAAAATACCGTTGAAGGAATCTTCGAATAGTTTAGGCGATTCATATCATCGTGCAAAACGATGTTTTCTGTCATTGGAGCGCAGAAATCTCAGCCAACCCTCACTCGATAAAATGTACAAAGATTTCATTTAATGCTAGTGCAACCACCACCTCTGGAAAATCTTTTAATACAATACAGATGGTGGGGCCTACCGTTCAGGATGATTTGACTGCAATCCTTCTTAGATTTAGAATGCACAAGTACGTGATCTCTGCTGACGTAGAGAAAATGTACAGACAGGTGTCTGTACATCCATCCGATAGGCACCTGCAGCAAATTGTTTGGCGTGATGATGCTTCTAGTCCTCTTAAAGCCTACCAATTGCATACAGTGACTTACGGCACGGCTAGTGCACCGTTTCTCGCTACTAGGTGCCTCAAACAGGTCGGTCGTGAATGTCAGGATCAAAAAGTCGCTGAAGTTATCCTTCATGATTTTTACGTGGATGACCTTTTGACCGGTGCAGACGTATTTGAGGAGGCTCAAATGTTGCGTCATGAGGTTACTGATGCTCTTGCTTCTGCTTGCATGCCTTTAAGGAAGTGGAAATCTAACGAACCCAGTTTAATTTCAGAACCATCTGGTAATTCCAATTTTGATTTCCACAAGGAAAATGATGTCCTCAATAAAACGCTTGGTCTTAGTTGGCAAACAAACACAGATAACCTGTGTTTTCCTATAAATGTTCCTGAACGTATAGAAAATACTAAGCGTGGCATGTTAGCAGTAATCGCGCGAATATTTGATCCTCTAGGATTGTTAGCTCCGTGTGTCGTGACTATGAAGATGTTGCTTCAAAAACTTTGGCTGGACGGGTTAAAGTGGGATGACCAGTTATCACCTGACGTTGGAATAATATGGGCGAACATAATTAAAGCCTTGCCTTGCCTTCATAACTTACGTGTTTCACGTTGTGTGGTCTGTGACGCATACAAACACGTTGAATATCATATTTTTACTGACGCTTCGGAGCGTGCTTACGGCGCTTGTTTGTATATTCGCAGTATCAATGAACAGGGTGACGTCGACGTGCGATTATTAATGGCTAAAAGTCGCGTCACTCCTATTAAACCTGTAACAATACCGCGACTTGAGCTTTGTGCCGCTGTGCTTGGTGCACGTTTATATCAAAAGGTTGCTAGTTCCCTTCGCACTAAACCAAGTAGTGTAGTATTTTGGACTGACTCCATGATAGTGCTGGGTTGGTTAAAAATGTTACCTATAAAATTAAATACTTTTGTTCGCAACCGTGTAGCCGAAGTCTTAGAATTGTCCGGTGCAGGCACCTGGAAGCATGTGTCGACACACGATAATCCAGCTAATTTAATAACCCGCGGAGCGGAACCTACCGCTATGCAAGCACTGGATTTGTGGTGGTTCGGTCCATGTTTCTTAAAGCGTGACAGTACTACATGGCTATCTCCTGCTATGATTCCAGGAATCTTACCAGACATCAAGTCTAGTATTTTAATTAATTTAGCCCAAGATCATGGTAACAACGATATATTTAAAGCTTTGATCGAGTTCAATCGTTTTTCAAATTTTATTAGATTACAGCGTTCTGTTTGTTACGTTTTTCGTTTTATTAATACATGCAAAAGGCATTCAGCAAATACGTCCTTTTTTAATACTCAAGAATTACAAAATTCGTTAAATTTTGTTATTATTCAGTCTCAAAAAGAGTCCTTTCCTGAATATAACTTAATATTAAATGATAAAAAATTACCTCATAAAAATCGATTACTTAGCTTAAATGTGTTTCTAGATAAAAATAAAATTATTCGTATAGGTGGTAGACTACACAATTCCGAATATTCATTTGAAAAGAAACACCCAATCTTAATACAGTCCACTCATCATTTTGCGAAACTTTTGTTTAGATTTGAGCATATCAGATTAATGCACGCAGGTCCTCAATTGTTACTAAGTACAATTAGAGAGACCTACTGGCCACTTGGTGGTCGCAATTTAGCCAGAGCATGTTATCGGCAGTGCGTTCGCTGTCATCGTCTAAAGCCACAGGCAATTGTCCCTCAGATGGGTAATCTCCCATTGAGCAGGCTCTCACCAGCCGACTTTCCATTTCAAAGCGTAGGAGTTGACTACGCAGGTCCTATGACCTCGTCTAGTCGTCAAGGTCGTGGATGTAGATTGGTTAAAGTATACATTGTTATTTTCGTGTGCTTCACTACAAAGGCCATTCATTTAGAGTTGGTGGGTGACTTGACGAGCAGTAATTATTTACAGGCTTTACGTCGGTTTATGTCTCGAAGAGGAAAACCACTAAACATCTACTCCGATAACGGAACTTCGTTTGTAGGAGCCTACAATGAGATAGCCGATTTCTTGAAACGCAATTGTGACTTCATATCTGATAGTGTGTCTCAAGATGGTATCAAATTTCATTTTATTCCTGCTTACGCTCCACATTTTGGTGGTCTTTGGGAGGCGGGTGTCAAATCGACCAAATTTCATTTGTCCCGAGTGCTGGGCAATTGTAATCTGACATACGAAGAGCTTAACTCCACTTTGGTACAAATTGAAGGCATTTTAAATTCTCGGCCACTCACACCGTTATCGTCGAACCCAGAAGACTTGTTGCCTCTCACTCCAGGTCATTTTTTAATTGGACGACCTCTCACGTCTCTTCCTGTAAAAGATATCCGGGACTACTCCACTCATCACTTGACACGCCATCAACGCATCGAGCAGCTGCGGCAGCATTTCTGGTCGAGATGGAACAAGGAGTATGTCTCCGAACTTCAGCAGCGTGTAAAGTGGCGTACTGGCAACGACAGCCTGAACCTGGATTCCCTCGTTGTCATAAAGGAGGAGAACCAGCCACCCATGAAGTGGAAGTTATTCCGCATTGTTGGTCTTCATCCTGGCACAGATGGCATAAGCAGAGTTGCCGACATCAAGACTCAAACTGGGACCATCAGACGAGCATTCTCCAAGATTTGCCCTCTATTGGAAGACTGTTGAAAGGCGAGCTTCCAACGGCCGGGGGCATGCTAAAGCATCAGCTCCACTACCGTTGGCTCAACTTCACTCGGCGCAATTTGTAGACAGTTAGTAATTAGCTACAAGTATTTCATCAGGCGTTAAACTTACTGTCCTTGAGTGCTTGTTCAATGTCATGAGAGGTTAAAAAATATACGAAAGTACAAGTCATTCTCTGCGTGCTACATCCTGAGTTTTAATTTCCAAAATTCCTAAAACGTTCCTCCAGTTTTTGTTCATATTGTTACAAACTAACATTTGACGTTTGAAACGCGCCATTACTAACAGCTGTCAAAATTACAGTGTTGCCATTAGAGGTACCTCGAATTGGACCAGCCTTTAAAAGTCTGAAATCGGCAACCCGTCTTGAGCAAGCATAGTGATAAATGCTCGTGCCTTCTCTGTATGAGAAGAGGCCGTTGCCCAGCAGTGGGACTATAATAGGCTGGTATTACTATATAGTACTTACAGGATGCTTATGCTATTATCACACTGCACCGTGCTCCGTCGCATAGCGCGGGGCGGCCATAGCAAACATTCTAGGCTCGAGAGGGAGCGCGTCCCGCGTGCAGATTGTGTTTTGTATACAAACTGATAGGTTAAATCATTGATATTTTAAAACCCCACGGGTTTTTATATATTAATGGGTACAATGCTAAATCTGCCGCCCCGTGCTATGCGACGGAGCGTAGTGCAGTGTGATAATCGCCTAAGGTAGACACTTTATTATGTGTTGTAAGTAGTATCTAGTATGGATATAATACGCAGTTTTGTTATAACTTCTCAGAGTACAAATGTTGCAAACATACAAAAATGATAAAATTCGGAACCAAATCTCCATGGACATACAAAACGCGTTGTCTTCATTGAAGGTAATACCGAATAAAAGCTTAATACGTCCGTACGGAAAAGTACCTGTGAAGATACAATTCAAACCGGTTGGCTTGATAAGCACGCTCAACGTTCAGGTATTTAAATTTTTTGATGTGTATACATATATTAACTTTCAGTACCTATAATTCTCGTTAAAAATTATTGATAGCCAAATGGCAAAGTGATCATACAAGCCATAAGATCATATTGTACCTACAGTTGGCGGCACGTCAGTCAGTGGTAACAAAACCAGTAGGTATAAGTTGGCTTCTCAAGGTCAAGGTTTTTAATCAAGATCCTAAGAAAATTGTTGTACGTAGCTTTTTATGCTCGATGCCAACTACAAGTTTTGTTGTGCTAGGAGTTCATGTTGACTTTTTACAAGCTTTTAAACTTATTGACAGTGGTTTAGTAGGAAACAATGCTCCGATGACACGCTATGAGAGTTGCTTGAACTTGCTTATGTTTACTTAATACTGGGGCAAAAGAATTGCTGGTGAAGAGAACAGGGTACGATTAGTTGCTTTGAGTCAAACCTCTGACCCATCTGACAGCACTTTAATTTGACACACTTTGGTTGACTTGAAACAAGATCTATACATGATCTACATGTACTTGAACTATTAACTGTACTTAATAAAGGTTCATTAAACATCGTTCAATTTTAGTTAAATATGAAAGTGTTAAACTTTGAGCGGCCTCTGGTCAGCTTAAGCGGTTGTGCCACGGGTATGAATCTGATCTTCAGTCAGAAATCACTTCAATTTGGCCGCGTGCGCAAAAGTGGATGCAAGAAACTCAAAGTAATGCTACAGAATAAAGGCGATTTTGGGACTAGGTAAACAATATTTTAATATTATATAAGATTACCTAGATTTGGTGTTTTATTTTTCTACTTACGTAAATATCAGTGCATAGCATATAGTACTGGCGGTAGCGTTAGTTTATTTATTTCAATTATGCACATAAAAGGCACCTTAAAACGTAAAAATTAAAAAAACAATTTTTTTTTTTTGTAAATTTTTACGTTTTAAAGTGCCTTTTATGTGCATAATTGAAAAGAAAAAAACAAGCATTATAATCTATAGAATTTTAGTATTGCCGGGGGAGACAAACAAAAGTTACACCATATTTCAGATTCTAGCATTATAATTTAAGTTTATAATAGGTAAATGTATATAGGTAAATGTATGTATATCCATAAATTTAAATAAATATTTATTCCACAGTTTTCGCTATTGCACCTACCACTGTTTGTTTCTGCATCACCCAAAGGTTGACTGGTAGAAAATGCCTACGGCATTAAGTCCGCCTCTGTACATTTGTGTGCGTAAAGTATTAAATAAATAAATAAATTTATAATGCTTGTTTTTCTCTTTTCAGTTATGTGTTTTTGCAGTCGGGTCTTTATTTTTTATATATACACACATATATACATATGGAATTTACTCATTACTAACTTTTATTTGATATCAATATTGTTGTAATTTATTAAAAAAAAAACTTGCCCTCCCTTTTTTTGTATTACAGTTGCAATATATAAATATGATACCACCTCTTATGTTAAAATCCATGAAGCCGTTTAGGCTACAGAGCGTGCCAAAGAAATAGACTTGTCAACATACATACATCTCTCGAAAAACATTACCCACCTTCTGGGGCAGTCGGGTAAAAATAGAATGATTCTAGTCGCCACTTCCAAAAGGTAGTTTCGTATGGAGAAAAATGGCCAAGAAACTCTACCGGTCCTCTTTTAAAATGTTCTACAATATTTTGTACGAGGGCGGCACTTTCGGGAATCATGGAAGTGACACAACATTACTATTTAAAAATGTATTTATTGCTTTTCGAAGTATTCTCCGCGAAATTTGACACATTTTTCCATACGATGGAACCAATCATTGAAGCAACCATTCCATTCGGAAGTTGGGATCTCCAAAATGGCCGTTTTGTAGGCGTCCACAGCTTCTTCAGGTGATGAAAATTTCTGTCCACGCAATTTATTCTTTATTTTAGGGAAAGTATAGAAATCATTAGGGCTTAGGTCGGGGCTGTACGCCGGATGGTCTAATAATTCTATGTTTTCTTGCTCTAAAAACTCTTTTGTTCTGTGCGCGGTGTGAGAACTCGCATTGTCGTGATGGAGGATGATGCGGCGGTTGCAGTTCTCTTTACGGAGTTCAGAAACGACCTGTGGCAAACAAATGCTAGCATACCATCCTGCATTAAGCGTTCTTTGTCCATCATGAGGAATAGTCGTAACATGGTCGGTTTTGGAGACAAACGTGGCCACCATTTTTTTTGCAACACTCCTCCACAACGAACAATATTTGTTGGCTTTAACTCATTTTCGAACACCCAAACTCGTGACTGGTTTTTTGTTTTGGGTTCGTACGCGTATATCCAGGATTCGTCACCTGATACGATGTTGTATACAGCATTTGAGGATCCTGCGTGGAATCTTTCGAGAGTTCTGACGCACCAAGTAACGCGAGCCGCTTTTTGCTCTTCACAGAGCGAATGCGGTATCCATCGGGAAAACAACTTTTTTACACCTAATTGTTCATGCAAGATTATTTGTATTTGACTCATGCCAATATCTAAAGTTGCCTGAATTTTGCGGTATGTCACATGTCGATCTTCCTCAATCACCTTACGCACAGCATCAACGTTTTCTTGGGTGACTGCAGTTTTTGGACGACCTTGACGGGGATTATCACTGAGCTTGACACGACCACGTTGAAATTCAGCAAACCAGCGATAAATTGTAGTTTTGGATGGGGCTTCATCACCAAATGCAGAAATCATCCCGTCAACACACTGTTTTTGTGTTAAACCACTTCGAAAGTCATAATAAATCATCGCTCTTGAATTTTCTCGAGTCAATTCCATTTTCTCAACGACTAAACAAGTTTGACAAAACCTTGTGACAAGACCGAGAATCTTTTTTTAAATAAATAAATGGTATTCGATTTTTAAAACCAAGGAGTTTTCAATTAAAAAGATTTTAATATGACAGGAACAGTGGAAATATTCCATTCCCGATACTTTTAGTGCAGCCCTCGTATTTGTACAATAATTATATAATTTTATGTGAACGTTTTCACATTAATATATTTATATGTACACACGGCTACATATGAAGCTATACATTTCCAGTATAAGGTGATCTCACATCGTGTAGGATTTCCGCACAATGACCTGTCATTATGCAGCTTATACTGGAAATGTGTAGATTAAAATTACTATACCAAAATATGTAAAAAGAGTTATTTTATACCGGCTGAAAATCATAACAATATTAGTTAACCCTACTAAGTGCATATAGAGAGCATCAGCTGCTCCAGTGGTGGGGGAGTCCAAAGTTAAAGCATGTCAAAGTTGTAAAAAAAACGTTTTCATATTAATTATAATTATTTTTGAGATAATCTTAGATCTAAAAAAAGTCATCTGCATCGAAGTGAGGACGTATAATGTCAGTTACTCAGTTGCGTAAATGAACATGATTTGCGATAGCACATCAGGGGGTAATTTCGAAACTATGGATATAAGTAGGGCAACGTGGTCAAAGGAAAGATGACCTCAACTTTGATGGAAAACTGCATATTTTGACTACCTATTTAAAAAGCGTCTTCCTGAGCCAGGAATCGAACACGATCTCTGTAGTGTTTGACATGTGACTTCAAGTAAGATCGGAGTGCGATTGTCGCAACCCAGAGGCACGCCACAATTGCGGCGATAAGTCCCTTCTTTAAGGAGTGGCTGGAGAAGCGCCACGGCGTCCTCACCTTCCGCCTGACGCAGATCCTCACCGGACACGACAGCTTCGGGAGGTTCCTATGTCGGATAAGGCGGGAGCTTAGGAAACGCCCGGATGTCACCACTGTGTGGATCGCCTGGAGGACACGGTGGAGCATACGGTGCAGGTCTGCCCGGCTTGGGCAGAGCACCGCCGTGTCCTCGTGAAGGCGATCGGTGGCAAAGATCTGTCGCGTCCGGCCCTGGTTCAGGCCATGGTATGGAGCGAGAGGGCATGGGCAGCCGTCACCTCCTTCTACGAAGTAGTAATGCTCGCGAAGGAGGAGGCGGGACGGTTGAGGGAAAGGCAAATTTCGCGCACTCTCGCCCCTAGCCGCCGCAGGAGCCATCCTGGGCGTCGGGAATCCCGGGCGAATTTCCGGCCACCGTAGGCGCGGGCTTGCGGACGGTGAGCAATGGGTAGCTTACGGTCCGGCAAGGACCAGGCCCGGGTCGGCGCTGTGTTTCTCTTTGAGAGAAGAGGAGATCTCTTTCAAAGAGATGTCGTCAGCACAAGTGTAGGGGTCCAGTAGGGCCGATGCCTGCCGGGGTCGCGGGAAAGTTCGAAAAACTTAGCGAGGTCCCTGGCAACATAGGCAACGAAAGGAATACGGGTGGGTTTTAGTCAGTAAGAGTCTGACACAAGGATCGGTAGGCAGGATCCTTTAAGGGTTCCGTTTTTTCCTTTTGAGGTACGGAAACTTAAAAATGCAGTTTTATTCACGTCCAAAATCTGTTAGTCTCAGTTTTGGATTTCATCTTACTTTTTTTTTTTTAGGTGTGAAATTATCAAATAACTTCTCCCGCTCTGGCCGGAGCGGGAGGGTGTGTCAGACTCTTACTGACTAAAATCCATCCGTGTTTCTTCCGTTGCCTGTGTTGCCAGGGGCCTCGGTAACCCTTTCGGACTTTCCCGCGAGATTTGATCCCTGATGTGCCCCCGCAAAATCATGTTCATTTACGCGGCTGACAGGTATCTTCCCCTCACTTTCATGCAGCTGGCTATTTTTTGGCATGAAGAAGATCACATCCCGGTTTTGGAGCGCCATGAAATTACTTTTTTAAGTGCTTTTACAACTTTAAAATACTGTAACTTTGGATTTGCGGCGACTGACTCCTGTTCTGATGATTATTGAATAATAAACAACTACCAGCAATTAAAAATATTCGTATATATATAAAATAAATTATTTAAAAAACAAAAAACCCGACTGCAAAAACACATAACTGAAAAGGGAAAAACAAGCATTATAATCTATATAATTTTGGTATCGCAGGCGGGGACAATCAAAAGTTACACCATTTATTTCAGGTTATTCGACTGTCCCCGCCAGCGATACCAAAATGATATAGATTATAATGCTTGTTTTTCCCGTTTCAGTTATGTGTTTTTGCAGTCGGGTTTTTTGTTATTTTAAATAATTTATTTTATTTCAAGCTTTTTAGTTTTATTAATACATATATTTGAAAATTACTCATTACTAGCTTTTATTTGATACGAATATTGTTGCAATTCATTTAAAAAAAAACTTCCCCTCCTTTTTTTTGTATTTGCAGATGCAATTTATAAATATTATATAGCCTATGTCACTCCCACAATTAAGACGAATCTAACGACATCTCATACGTTAAAATCCATCAAGCCGTTTAGGCTACAGAGCGTGCCAAAGAAATAGACAGACGTAC
This sequence comes from Atethmia centrago, assembly GCA_905333075.3. Lineage (NCBI taxonomy): Eukaryota > Metazoa > Arthropoda > Insecta > Lepidoptera > Noctuidae > Atethmia > Atethmia centrago. Next base: position 10,744,633 of record HG995375.1, read on the forward strand.
ATACTTACATACATACATACATACATACATACATACATACTCTCGAAAAACATTACCCTCCTGAGGCAGTCCGGTAATAAAATAAACCGCAAAAATCGATCAGTACCTCTCCCTACCAATACATTTCAGGGAAGTGTCCCTGGTATCCTGCTGATATTTTGGTCGGTGGCAATTTGGAAATATCCAAAAACCAACAAAACCAAGCCAGCAACTTCCGAAACTAAAATTATTTTTCTCTTTGTCACTTTGTACTAAGTCGCTTATTTAAAAAATAAAATGATGTTTATTTCTGTAGTACTTTCAAAAGTTAAGTAGACTTTTACACGTAAAGTTTTTGGTAATTATTTTAAAACTAGATGGCGTCTGGGTCCTAGCTCATTGATCCCTGTTCTAAAGTAGTCGCAAATAAAAAATACGTGCAAGAAAATATTTTTTTTGTTATATGATTATTAAACAAAATACATACTTGCTACTTCCTCTTCACATTATTCGGCTTCTGCCGAGTTTATTTTCCTTGAAGTGTGTCAAAGGAGCCAAAACCATTATTGGTGTTGTCTATTGTTCTCCTACTGTTGATTATTTCACTGAATTCTAATCAGTACTTGAATCTTTCACATCACATCATCATGGGTGATTTCAACACAAACCTCCTTGCCCACAACTCCCCTCGATCCCGTAAGCTCGTCCATCTTATCGAGTCAGCTAGTCTGCACGTCTTGCCGCTCCAGCCTACTCATCATAACACTGTCGGCGATGATACCTGGCTCGATCTGATCCTTATCTTGAATCCTTCCCTCGTTTCCAACCATGGTCAACATGACGCTCCTGGCTTTTCGCATCACGACATGATTTTCCTTTCATATATCCTAAAACCTTCCAAACCTAAACCCAAGGTTCTGTACAGGCGTTGTTTTGCGCGGATGAATAATGAGAAGCTCAAGGGGAATACATTTGTGGTCGATTGGGAGCCTATGATGGAAGCCGCTTCAGTTGACGACAAAGTTGCCATCTTCAAGGATATTGTAGTAAACCTTTATAACATCCATGCTCCTGTCAGAAAAGTAAAATTGAAACGCCCACCTGCGCCATGGATGACAAGAGGGATACAGATGGCAATGCGACATAGGGACCGCGCGTTTCGTAAATTTAAGAGGGATCGTACTGATGAGAACTGGACATTATTCAAGGCTGCAAGAAAAGATGCAGTCAGATGATACGCAATGCTAATCGCCGCCATATTCTGGATACTATAACTTCTTCCTATTCTGCTGATATTTGGAAATTTCTTTTGACTCTTGGTATCGGCAAACCGCGACACTTAGATCTTCCTAGTTCAATTGATTTAGACGATCTCAACCGTCATTTCTCCACTGTTTCTACCATAGATCGTCTAACCAAGCAACAAACTCTGTCTTTAATATCTGGTCTAACGCGTCCTCGTATTAATCCTTTCAGTTTCATACCAGTTGAACCGGCACAGATCAGAAAGATCATTCTCTCCATCAAATCGAAAGCGGTGGGATGTGACAATATCACCCGTGGTATGGTCGTAACTATTCTGGATCATCTCTTACCCGCGATTACCCACATAGTAGATTTTTCCCTGTACACCAGAGTAGCCCTTCCCTGTGGCACAAAGCCTATGTTCGTCCACTACCTAAGGTATCTAATCCCTCTCTTCTTACCGACTTCCGTCCAATTTCTATACTTCCCTTCCTATCGAAAGTACTCGAGGCCTGTGTCCACAAACAATTCTCCAATTTTGTTCATCGTAATTTACTAATTAGCCCTCTTCAATCTGGGTTCAGGCCTGGCCCTGTTACTGATTCCGCCCTACTTAAAGTGACTGGCGATATAAGGGCAGGACTGAAAGACACCAAAGTCACTACTCTAGTGTTGGTCGATTACTCGAATGCCTTTAATACCGTCAGTCACAACATTCTGTTAGCTATTCTTTCCTACGAGTATGTTATGGTCTCTCCTGAAGCACTGGAATGGGTCTCCTTTCTCCTCTTACCTTCAGGAACGTCAACAGGCCGTTCATGTTGGGGATTCTTCGTCATGCTGGTGTGATTTGGAGGATGGCGTTCCTCAAGGCGGTATTCTGTCTCCTCTTCTATATTCTATTTTTATTAATCTTATAACTTCTGAGCTTCAGTGTGCGTATCATCTGTATGCAGATGACTTGCAGTTGTACTGTCAAGGGAGGGTTGATGAAATACCTGACGCTATCAACAACTTAAATAGGGACTTGACAGCCATTAAAACCTGGTCTGATAATTTTGGTGTTGGGAGTCATTGGGAGTCATCGTAGTATTAGTAGGGTGGATGGTTCAACCTTGCCACCAGTTCACTTCAATGGTATGATCGGTCTATTTAGCACTGACGTGAAAGACCTAGGCTTGCACATCGATTGTACCCTGAACTGGCGTACGCAAGTCACTAGGGTGAGCCAGAGGGTTACTGGAACGCTGCGGGCTCTTTACCGACTGAAACATTTATTACCATCAAGTACCAAGACAATGCTTGTGCTGTCCTTAATTTTCCCTATTATCGATTATGGTGATGTGTGCTACTACGACCTGAATGCGGATCTCCTCGACAAACTTGACCGTCTTTTCAATAACTGCATTCGATTCATTTTCAATCTGCGTAAATATGATCATGTCCCTGCGCATCGGTCGCTTCTTAAGTGGTTGCCCATACGCCAGCGCAGAGAGCAATGGGCGCTGACCACCTTGTTTTCATTTCTTGACTCGCCCTCCTCCCCTAGTTATCTCGTCCCCCACTTTCAGTACATTTGCGCGAACCACAGTAGAAACCTACGTTCGTCACACAATCGTCTTCTTCAATGTGAACTCACCGCACTGACTTCATTCACTCTTCCTTCTTCATTCACTCTATCTCTCTGTGGAATGCGCTCCCTCAGGAAATCAGGATGGCAACCAACCGATTATCCTTTAAAGTTATGGTTCGCGAGCATATTCGTAAGAAGCTGGCAGTATCATCACAATGGTAATGTTTTCCCATTGTTTGTCTTATCTGTTTTAGTATATTCGTGTATTTATTAGGTCTTATATTTATGTATAATTAGGTATATATATTTAAAGTTTTTAATAGGTATATTTATGTATATCCTTATATTTAAATAAATATTTATTCCACAGTTTTCGCTATTGCACCTACCACTGTTTGTCTCTGCATCACCCAAAGGTTGACTGGTAGAAAATGCCTACGGCATTAAGTCCGCCTCTGTACATTTGTGTGCTTAAAGTATTAAATAAATAAATAATAAAAATAATGTAAAGAAAGACAATACTATACAATAATATACAGCCTAAAAGACTGATGTAGACTATAGGTCTTACAAATAAATAGACAATTTAAAAATTTTGAATCGAGCCATTTCAATTCTGCTACGCATACACATTGTGTGTCGAATATTACACGTCACGTCAGATTCTTTGTACACGTCAGATTCTTAGTACACGTTTTTTGCACGTGAGATTTTTTGTAGAGTCGATAAGTGGGCCGATTCAAATTCTATACATTATACGAGCGACTTTTTGTAGAACTTGTGCGTTTACCGTCTGAAATTCTGTGTTTTATTTTTGCCAACGAAATAATCAGTTATCGATTGTTTGACATGGATTATCTAAAGGTTATATAGGCGGGCAGCTCCAAATCTAAAGTTAGGTTAGAGCTGCCCGCGAGCCGTCACACGACGCTCCGACAATGCCGACAGCGCGCTTCACGCGAGCAGCCCGCTCCCCAGCGAAGAAACGCCTGCGAACGGTATGCTATGCATCATTATGCATGCTGGCGCGTGGCACCTCGCCATTCGCGCGGGGACCCCTCACCACCCGCGAGCGGTCCTATGTCTTGGAAGAACTAAGACATTAGTCTTAGTTCTTCCAATATTCTCCTTCTGCTCGTCTTACTTTTAACATGTTATGCACTAAATATTTCCTTTTTCTTTTTTTTTTGCAAATTATGCTCTTCGAGTTCACTTCGCGTAAAGTAAACTAATACATAACGTAGAAACGCGTGCTTTTCAAGCGAGATCACTCACTAACGCTCAATCAATCACGCAAACCGGTCTGTAAGCTGAAAACTAGCCTAATCCGGCACTGCATGCATACATCAGTCATCGTGTAGCTCAACCCTATTTTAAAGAAAATCATCGAAACCGCTGGAGAGTGTTAATAAAGTCATGTATTATATCTAGCCTGCATGGTACTCATATTCAGTCAGTTTTCTCTTTACATTTGATACAAAATATCATAAGTTATGTAATTAAAATAGTCAATATTCATTCTCTTGGTGTAAAATTGTTTGTTGCTTAGGGGTACAGGGGAAGTCGGTGGTTTTTTAATGGTTTTATTTTTTCATTATGTATGTGAATTTCTGGGTCATATTTAGCTTATTTTAATAAATCTCTGATATAATAACTATTTGTCCAGGTTTTGGTGGCAACCATTGATATCGGATGAGTTCACGATAAGCCCACAGTTCGGCACCATCGCTGCTCACACCAACGTAACCTTTACCATAACATTCAGACCGCTCAATCATAACCCATTCATTAAAGTATGGGTACGTATTATAGACATTAAACCTACGCGATAGTCCTGTAAATTATGTTCTTTCTTCTTTGTAATATCTATATTTACAACAAGTGGTAGTGCGCACGCTCGCTTATTTGAGTTGGTAAAGTTACAAAATAACTTTTTTTCTTCTTCTATAAATCTATTATTTTTGTTGACTGAACCTATACATATTCCAGGCAAGTTGTAATTTAGAAAACTACATGCCCCTGGAATTGGCCCTTTATGGAACTTGCATCGATATGGGTAACGTTGAAAATAAAACTCTGTATATGGAATGTCCTGTCCGTGACGAACACACCGACTATATTGTCATCACCAATCCGTAAGTATGAATGCAAGAGTGATTAATGTCGGTTCCCACTCTGTCGTCATGAGTCAACAGAATATAATCGTCCTGTTCAAAGCTTGTAAGGTAACTAACTATATTTAAGGAGCTGATCGCATAGGTAAATATTAATGCACGGTGTGGAATGGTAATGTGATTTGTAGTTTTTCTTATTTCCTCCTATTTTCAGCCACAATTTCTCGACCCCGTAAACCAAAAAGATATAAACGACAGTAGTTAGCTTAACAAATCGTCACTACACAATACACAGTGGGAATCCGCAGGGTAATTGCGTACACATAAATGAGAATTGATCGTAATGACAGTTCACCCACGTTCATTGCATTATTTACGTTGTTGAGTAGACGAATTTTTCAAACCTATGAAGCAATGGATTAGCAATATCCTTCAAAACTCTCGGATTGTTATTGAAAATTTGTCACGCAATTAGTGTCGCTCTCTCTCTCAAGATGTTGATATACTTGATGATACTGTTAATAACGTTAACTAACTGAATATTTATGTTTATTACCGTTTCCAGAACTGACGATCTCTGGCTAATTCTTTCTGAAATATCGGGTGGACCCTTCGAAACTTGGAAAGAATTTCATGTTGAACCCAATTCTATGTTGGATGTTCCTGTCACTTTCAAACCGAAACGTATCGGCAAGCATGATGTAACCTTTTGCCTATCTTAATTTATAAATTTGGCTACATAATGTAGATATTATTTTATAGATATAATCTTGTATCCGTTTCACAGAGTCAAGTTTTATACTCGCCTCTTGGTGAAACTGCATTAATCGTTGCATTATCCGGAGAAGCTGGAGCACCTAACCCTAATGGCACCATTCAGATAAGTGTACCCGCCAAGGATGTCCATACTGAACCATTACTGGTTTATAACATTACTGAGGTATTTACAATCTACTCAAAGTATGTACATAACCATACTTTCATAAAAACATATACAAGGTGTCGTTTTGCATCCTCGTCAAATTGAAGGAGGTAACTATGCTAATGATTCTCGACACGAATGAATAATAAAATAAGGTCTTTGTTTTTCTAATTTTCGAAAATCGGCATGTGTGGGACACTCATGTTAAAACTCGGTCCGCGTGATACCGCACTGTAACTGCTTTTACATACACTACCGCATACGCAACGGGGTGATTCTGTTCTGTGAAAGAAGTGTATTCTAAAATTCTGTCAAACTTAAATAACTAAAAAACAAGTATGTATTAATTATTGAGCAGGTATCGTAATTTTATTTGATTATACGAGTCTATGTCTTTCATAGCAGGCTCCTGAAATTTGACGAGGATGCATAACGACACCTTGTATAGCAAAATTATTTATAAGTAGATTTCAGAAATAACTTCAGAGTTCAGAAGAACTGCATTCTGGTAAACAGTGAGGTAATTGCATAACACACATAAAATGGCATTGCCTTTCATTTTAAAAATTCAACTTATGGAGCAATGAATTAGCAAATAATTTCATTTAAGATCCTTCGGAAGATTGAAAGTGTGTTACGTAATTGGGGTGTTGGTTAATTGGTACTGATTGATTGAGTCACTCAATAATCCTTATAATAATAATAATTCATTTAATTCAAGTAACAAGTGTTAGTAACTTATAAACTATGTTAGCACAAAATTAACACAAACAATATGTGACGTCACTGCTGCAAGGTGATAGGCTCAGCCGATACCCTGCAGCAGTGGTTCACAAACGCACAATGCAGTGCGCATCCCTGGTTAGTAAGGTGCGGGGCAGCACCAACATAGCAGACCTGAATATGTAGGTATGGTAGCGAGCAAGCTAGAGCTTGCTACCATAGACAGGTCTGCTAGTTTGGTTCTGCCCCGCACCCTACTAACCAGGGCATCCCTGGCACTGCTTCCGCATCACAGTGTAGAAGCAGTCAACGTGAGCAACCCCATCAGCAGCCTGAATGCGTTATTGTAAGAAAGAACAAATGTTTTATTGTCACAAAAGCAAAAAGGAAAAGCAATAGCTATCGTCGGTACCCTAAACCCCTAACCCGAGGAACTCCTAAAAAAGATAACTGTTTTCAGCATCCCGAGTCGTACGTAGTCTCTACGGAGGTGGTGAAAGTAATTCCTGAAAAATTCGATGGGTATTTCGAAATCAAATGCCCAGAAACGATCAAAACATGGGGTGAAGCGGCTGCCACGTGCCGGTGGAACTTCGTTGGTTATGAGGAGAGCCAAATGACATTTAAAGTCAGTATAATGCCTAGCTGTACCTACACGGAAAAAAAAGGATGTCTTAAATTAAGACAATATCCTTTTGGTCAAGACAAATATTGATTCATATATGGGGAAAACAATATATTCTTGAATGAAGTTAAATTTTGTCTTAGCTTTATTGTCTTCTTCGAAGACATTATACTTAGATGAAGAATTGTTAAGTTTAATTTTAAGAATATTATTTCTCTCTTAGAATATTTTCTTCAATTAAGATTATTATAGTCTTGAATCAAAAATATTTGCTTAAGTCAAGAATAGAAACCAAGTATTTATTATTCTTAATTTGAGTAAACAGGTTTTCTTAGACTGAGTACATTTACTTACGTTAAGAAAATATTTACTTGGATTGAAACAATTTTTCTGAGAATATTGATATTCTTCGCTGAAGAGATCCATTTTTTCCGTGTACCTATTGTTATTACAAGCTTTTATTTAACTTGCTTCGTTCGTATGTATTTCCGGTAATACATTTTTCAAGCACATGCTGGCATCCGATGCAGCTGAAAGGCTATTCAAAATGCAACTTTGGTGCTGGTCTGATGATGCAGCCGGAAGGTGGCCATAAGAACTCATGACCTAAACTTATCAGTTTAGTTCATGAGTTCTTCTTATGGCCACCTTTTTTCTTCGTTGTGTTTATAAAGTACAAAATGTATTAAATATAAAAAACAGCCAAGTGCTTGTCGGGCCACGCACAATGAATGGTTCCGTAGTTTGGATGAATTTATCCCAAAAACAAACACTGTAGCTGAAAAACATGATCTCCCATACAATTCTTCAACTGCAAATGTTAGTTGGTCGACTATTACTCGTTAACTTGTTGAGCCTACTTAGATGTGAGCTTAGGGAAGATACCTGTCAGCCGCGTAAAAGAACATGATTTTGCGATGGCATATCAGGGCTCAATTCTCGCGGGGAAAGTCCGAAAGGGTTACTGAGTGGCAAAACAGGCAACGGAAGGAATACGGGTGGGTTTTAGTCAGTAAGAGTCTGACACATCCTCCCGCTCCGCCCAGAGCGGGAGAAATAATTTGATGATTTCCCACCCAAAAAAAAAGCCTACTTAGCTATGATAGTTTTCTAATTAAAATTTGTATAGTCTTAATTTCGTTAATACCTATACTACTGCCATGATTTTTTTCACATATCCCAAAACAACCATTTCCTCGCAGGGGCGGGGGAGGACACATTTGACTTTAACAAAAAATAGCACTTTAAAGCTTGATATTAAGCAAACACCTGAATCGAAATATGGTTTTCACATAACCACCATTTTAACGCCACATAACCATAACATGATTTTATTTATGTATATTGTATACCCATGCCAAATTACAGCTTTCTAGTACTACGAGTTTTTGAGCTATGCCGCGGACAGACAGACGGACATGGCGAAACTATAAACTATAACTATAGGTTGACTACAGGACGCTAAAACGGTTTATAAAAAGAAGTTTTCAATCTATACATCTTTATGTGTACCTACAAATAAATAAAATTGAAGTGTCTGTTTGTAATGTCAAAATAACAGCTTTTTACAAAATGCATATGCAAGTATATACAATAATTACAAAAAAAAAAACACGCGGGCGAAGCCGCGCGCAGCAACTGGTACGTAATAAAATACTAGCTTTTGCCAGTCAATTTTTTTTTTTTACTTATTTTTCATCTAAAAGCAGGTTTGTACAGCTTAGAGCTTACTTTATTCACAAAAATACAAGTTTAAATTATATCATCTCGGACTGCATTTGTAGAAAAATCGTTTACCAATTAATTTTTAGGGTTCCGCAGTCAATAAGGAATCCTTAACCGGGGTGCCAGCTAGGTTTTTTTTTATAAGTGAAAAATTCATGGCAGTGGTATCTATATATAACGAAACGAAAATTAAAACAAAAACTATCACAGCTAATAAGGCTTTACATACAAGTTAACCAGTAATAGTCGGCCAGTATATATTATATATTTACCAAATTTCAACTTAATCGGTCTATTAGATTCGGAGCAAATTGGCAGTGGCAGACGGGCAGACAGACATTATGGGATCCGTTTTTTTCATTCGGACATACGGAACCTTAAAACCGACATAAATATAATAATAATAACCCCACCGCCGTACGTACGTTGACGTCGTAGTGGGGCTTATGAGTGTTTACTTACTTTGCCAGAATGGGTCCAGGGTAAGGAGCCAGACCAAGAGAGATGCAGCAGCATGTAGCGAGCTGTTAGGCAGTAGCGACCCCATAATCAGCCTATAATGTTCCCACTGCTGGGACACAGACCTCCTCTCTGTGAGAGGGAGTGGGCCGTAATCTACCACGCAGGCCCAGTGCGGGTTGGTAGATGTCACATGTCTTCGAATTTTTGGTTCTAGGACATGCCGGTTTCCTCACGATGTTTTCCTTCACCGTTTTGAGAGCAGTGGTATTGTAATAATTTACACAAAGTAAAGCGCCTGTCTGGTTTCGAACCTACGTCATACAACTCGTAAGTCACGGCCATTACCACTGGGCCACCACTGCTCTCTGCTATGTAGCGACCCCACGGACCCTATTTCCCGGGAGAAGTCTTGTTCCTCATCTCTGGCTTGCCTTTATTGGCCGGCTGGAGTAAACACTGACGAGGAACAGAGCTCCCACCTCATTCTTGCCTTTATTGACGGCTTGTGTGGAGATTCGCAAGAGCAAACGTGCTCGGAGGAAGGAAGTATTCCAGTAAGTGCTCGTAGGGATCTTGACAATCTTCCGGGCTCTGGGATTGTTCTGAAAGCCATGGAATACCTCTCCACTCCTCAAGTACCTCAAGAAGTGTTGGCCCCTTGTCGCTACGTCACTATGTGGTAGCGGCAGTTTTCGGAGGCCCATTATTGAGTGTGCAAGTCACCCCCTGCCATTTTATCGGTGTATTTTATATAAAACATTGGTCAGGTAGGGGCCATAGCCTTTCTATAGTCTTAGGAAACCGATCCACTATAGCCTCACAAACTCATAGCCCAATATGTTTTGTTTCTATGATCTGCAATAGTCCTGCATCAACCGGGGGTTATCCTTGGGTGCACTTGCTAAGAGCAAACAGGGATAATCGTCGGTTGGTGCCTGAATCCATTACAATTGTCCAAGGGGCCTCTGCGAGTTGGCTTCGGCCCCTCGTACGCCTTCCAGAGGACCGGGACTCCTTGGTACCGAGATATGTAAGGACATCATAATAATAACAATAACCCCACCGTCGTATCTCTAGGTTGACGTCGTGGTGGGGTTTGCGCACTCCGAACTCTAGGTTTGTGCCGGAACAGGTCTAGGGTAAAGAGCCAAACCAAGAGAGATACAGAAACACGCAGGGCAGCATGTGGTGAGCTGTTAGGCTGTTGCGACCCCACGAACCCGATCTCCCGGGAGAAGTCGTGTTCCTCATCTCTGGCTTGCCTTTATTGGCCGGCTGGAGTAAACACTGACGAGGAACAGAAGGAAACCAACAATCCCAGAGCTCGGAAGATGGTCAAGCTCGTAGGGAGCTTGACCATCTTTCGAGCTCTGGGATTGTTCTGAAAGCCGTGGAATATCTCTCCACTCCTCAAGCACCTCAGGACATGTTGGGCAGCATGTCCTTGTCGCTACGTCACTATATGCCAGCGACAGTTTCCGGGGGCCCATTATTGAGTGTGCAAGTCAGCCCCTGCCATTTTATCCGTGTATTACATAACATTGATCAGGCAGGGGACATAGTCCTTCCATAGTTTTAGGTTACCAATCCACTATAGCCACCCAAACCCATAGCCCAATATGTTTTGTTTCCATGTTCTACAATAGTCCTGCACCAACCAGGGATCGTTCTTGGGTAGATTTACATAGTGCATACATGGATAATCGTCGGTTTACCAACCGGCTTTCCAAAGGTCCGGGACCCCAGGGTCCCGAGATATGTCAATAATAATAATAAAGCATAACATCAAAAGGGATGTCGTAGGAATAGCCAAGGATGTAAAGAGCAACTTACCATTGAGGCGATTATTGTGAGCAGCGCTGTCAAAAGCAGGAAGGATATTCACACAATGTTTAGATATTGATTACCAAAAGACTTTAGATTCAGTTCCACACAACTGGTTATTACACGTCCTTTAACTGTATAAAATTCACCCAACACTGAAACAATGTTTAGAAACTTCCATGCAGAATTGGCAAACTGTTCTTAAAATTAATTAATGCTCCTCGACTGTAGCTACTGAACCAATCTGTTTAATGGTTTTTTTTTTAAGGAGACGCTGTGTGATTAATTATTATTGAATATAATAAATAGATAATTTTAATATGTTTTATGTATATATTTATTGTATATATGTGAATGGTACACCACAGACTACCTGCAGTATTGTCTCTCCTTTTCCCCCTCATCCATCCAAAGGTTGTCTTTAAAAGATCACTTTTAGCGATAAGACCGCCCATTGTGTCACCCTATGTAAAATTTATACATTTACAGCTGTAATTTTTATGGTGTACATAATAAAGAGTACTCTGTATATCTATCTATCTATCTATCTATCTTAAGTCCTTTGTGGTTTTGCATGGCACTCAATCCTCTCTCACACTTGCCTGATAAAACAGACGCTGGATTTACCCTGGCAAACAATGATACACGATACACCCTTACACACCTAATGTAAATGGATGACATAAAGTTATACACAGCTGACAAAAAAGCGCTTTTCCAACTAGCTGACACAACACAACAATTTTCTGACGATATTTGCATGTCGTTCAGAGTAGATAAGTGCAAAATTTTATCGATTTTTAAAGGGAAAATCCATAAAAAATAACAGTTCACTCTCGCATCAGGTGAATCGATCGAGCCAATGGATGAAAAAAGTACATACAAATACCTAGGTTTCAAACCGTCTAGGCACATACAACAAAAGATGTCAAAACAAGAACTGCAAAAAATAATCTCACACCGCCTCAACCTTATCTTAAAAAGCAACCTAAACTCTAGAAAAGCCATCAACACATTTGCACATACCTATTCTCACTATTCTTTCGGAAATATACGATGGTCAAACACTGATATCAAAAAACTACAGCGCACTGTCAATACACTACTAACCAAACATAGAAAACACCAAAAATCATGCATACACGCATACGACTCACACTGCCACGCCAAGAAGGAGGAAGAGGATTAATAGTCAACAAACAGATACTTTCACTCAGAGCGTACTTCCATAACAAATCAGAACATTCATCATTACACGAACGGGTAACGGAAACAGATAAAAAACTTGTACCACTAAACCTACAAAACAGGATCACGCCAATAAATGATCACATTTTAAGTACACAACAAAAAAATGCAGCATGGTCTGCAAAAGTCCTACACCGCCGAGCCTTCCTGAGCCAGCCACACGTCGACAAAGTTAAGTCGAACGAATGGCTCAAAGAGGCGAATTGTTTCCCGAAACCGAGGGTTTTATGCTGGCCATACAGGATCAAATAGTAGCCACTCGTAATTACAGAAAGTACATCATTAAGGACCAACATCAGCCGACTGACTTGTGCAAACATGCAACACTGCCTCTGAAACCATACAACATATAACAGGTGCTTGTAAATCACTTGCACAAACCGACAATAAACACCGCCATGATCAAGTCGCTGCAATTATACACTAACAGTTAGCATATAAATATAAACTCGTTAATGAAATGATACCATATTATAAATATAAACCAGAAATAATATTAGAAAGTAAAGATCAGAAAATTTACTGGGACCGAACAAAAATAAAACTATTCATTACATCGAACAAAGATAAAACTATTCATTACAATAGACCTGATATTACCGTACACGACAAAACCACTAAAACAGTTTATCTGATAGATATAGCTAAACCTAACTCGCACAATTATCAAACCACAATATCCGAAAATCTCAGTAAATATCAAGATCTCGCCATAGAAATTAAAACCCACCCAATGGAAAGCACAAACCTTTCATTGTTCCTATTGTTCTTTCATCTACTGGTGTAATACCAAAATTTCACACAAAGCCTAAACACTCTAACGGTGTCTACTCACACACTTTACATGCTCCAAAAAGCCACCATCCTTAAAGAACTCAAGAACGAAGAAGGAAGAAGTCAAGAACATTTTTTCCGAAAGTGCCTGACTTCTTCGACACTGGTGCCGATTCCCTTGTTCACAAACTAAACTAAATTTAAGTTCAGTGCATCCTTTTCTTTCTATTACATCAAGAAAAGGACAAAAGATCAATTTTAGCTTAGTCCTGTCAAATTAATCAGCGCTTGACGTAAATTGACGTAATTTTAGTAGGCAAGTTTTTAATCACGTCTAAACTTGTATGGAGTAGTGACAGGCGGTGATTAATTCGACAGGACTAAACTAAAATTTATCTTCTGTCCTCTTCTTAATGAAATAGAAAGAAAAAGATGCACTGAACTTAAATTTAGTTTAGTTTGTGAACAAGGGAATCGGCGCCACTGTCATCCACCATCTCTATCTAAATTTTGCCTTACATACTTGATCCCGACCCGTGTGTAAGGTTTCTCTAACTCTCTCTCTTAATGAGAAGAAACATAAAGAACCGAAAATAATAATAATAAAATTTATTCAGGTAGGTATAAGGTAAAATTATGATTTACATTAATTACGACCGAGGAAAATTGTATTTTAACTGTAATGTGGTCTACATTACAGTTAAAATACAATTTGCCTGATCTAGGTTTATGAAAACATGTGTTTCAATATAGTAACTGAATACCTACCAAATACTTACTACGTAGTACGTAGGCTTTTTAGTTTAGTAGTTTATAGATAAAACTTTCTAAGATCTTGATTTTAAAAAGTTTGTTTAGTTTTTTTCTAGGTAAGTTTTAGGCCTCCTACAAGACCGATGACCTTGTGAAAGCCGCAGGAATCCGCTGGATGCGGGAAGCACAGAACCGGTCGAAGTGGCAGTGGGTACTTGGGGGAGGCCTATGTCCAGCAGTGGACGTCTTACGGCTAAAATGATGATGATGATGATGAAGTTTTCCAATGTAAAGGCTTCTGGTAGACCAATTTCCGTGAAGTTTTCATAGAAATTGTTATACTAGAGTCGTGTCGCGCTGTCGCGTCGCGCATGTCTGCGGGAGCCTTAAGGCAAAAATATTTGATTTTAGGTGTTGTTCACAAACGAAAGGAGTCGTGAGTATCAATACTACAACATCATCGTGACGGTAACTCCATGTCCTGTCGTAGACACCTTGACTTTCCAATGTCGTGCGCGGGAGATGGCTCAAAATGAACTCATCATTAAAAATCCGCTTGCCAACGATGCTGAATATTACATCAGTTGTGAGAAACTACAATGTCCTGAAGTTTTAAAAATTAATGGAAATTCAGAGGTAGGTAATAAAAATCCTTAACCTTAATATACCTATTAGGGACCTATAATTTATTCTATAATAAGTATGATTAATATCAGTAGAATTTATCAATAGATAAGTACCGGGGTATTCAGAGTTAGCCTAAAGGTGAACGGCAGATTTCGTACCGCTTACTTTTTTTGTTGTTTTGTTATAGAATTTTTACCACATATTAAGGCAACTAAGCCATTTATTTCATGTAGTCTATCTAAAAGTTCGGATTAATTCATAATAAGTATTTAAAAAAAAGATTTAACTTCACGTAATTTAGTCGTAAACTAAACGCAGTTATGTTGGTATTTAAGCTATGCTCGCCATGAGAGTATTACCCGACCTGCTTCCTTCTTAGATGAAAAATATTAAAAATTAATTAATTATAAATCAAATAAATGTACTTAAAAAAAAAAATATTAACGGTATTGTTTCATTTACTATAATATTGACTTCAGCATTATCAAACTTTTGCAGTCAGCTGCTGGACATAGGTATCACCTAATGCACTCCGCTGAGTAGGTACGATCCTCATCTCAATTTACCTACTTGATAGTAAGTAAAATACTACAAAAATAGCGACAATCAATCTAGAACATATACTTTATTACCGAAACAATGTTTATGTGCCTTTATGTAACAATCTACATTGGTACACTAGTACATAACCTTAAAAGATAAAACTGGTTATAACTTTTACGTCCCAAGTTCTAAAAATCCAAGAATTTAAAAAGGGCTTGTCTATAATATTATCTACCAATTAAAACAAAAAATATTCCAAAACACGAAAAGCGGTACGAAATTCCCATCCAAGCCTGCCGTTCGCCTTTAAAATAATAATCTTGAAAGTAAATCTGTCTGTTACCTTTCTACGCCTTAACAGCAGAACAGATTTCAATGAAATTTGGCACACATGGAGAACCCGGTTGAACATTCCCTTGGAATAATTTCCAACCTCAACACAACCGAAGCCGCGGGCAAGATCTAGTGTTAAAATAGGCTTAGATTATAATACCTATAAAGTTTAGTTTACCTACCTAATATGTGGAAAATACGTTTTTTTCCAAAATAAATTATAGGTACCTACCGTATTTAATTGATTTTGTATTAAAATGGCACTTTTCATGGAGGGAGATTTTCTTTTCATATGATTTTAATATAAAGATAGTGAAAATAGCTCGACTAATGATTGGAACATGTCCGAGGACACTGTACATATCTTTCATTCAAGAGTACAAACCCACTGGCCCGGTAATGGTGCTCTGTCAGCAAACAAAAAAATAAAGGCCTTGTATAACGGCGATTCTTCGGGAGTTTCAATGAATGCACGGTTATAGTATAATAAAGTATATAATTGGAACACACACACGGGTATTGACAATATAGTTAGCTTAGGGCTACACATGTGGCGTCGGTCGCACGATCGCAGCGTGCACAGCCTATCATTTCGCCTCGCGGGTGCCGACTCGCTACGCGAGCGAGCGTCGATGTTGCGGTGGGAGCGAGCGGGGTAACCTTGTCGTGCGGATAGCGCGCGGTGTAACTTTGGCGCGACGGCGCGGACGCACGTGCAACGTTACACACTCCCCCTCTAGTTCGAACATAGCGCCCTCGCGTTCGGGCTAGCAATCAAATCTACGTGGCCGACCGCGTCTGCGCTTCTCCCTAACCGGAGCCTCGATACCACCGACGAATGGAGTCAGGTCTGAGACGTGGTAACGTCCTACGTGCTCGCTTCTAACAACTCCTTCCACCAGGTAAGTAGTAGGGCTTACTACTTCGCGGATGCGATAAGGGCCATCCCTCCGGGGTATAAACTTCGCGGACTGACCAGGGCCGACATCGTTCAATCCTTGCGTTTTCAACAAAACGAGATCACCTACCTTATAATCTGGGGGGGCGCGTCTGCCTTCATCTGCGTATTTCTTCTGCAGAGATTGGTTACGTTCGTGGACATCTCGGGCGTCGAGCAGTACTGACGACAACTTTCGAAGATAAGGAGTAATGTTGTGGACGAAATTGTCGCTGTCCACAATGGTCTTCATGTCAACTACGACGTCCGATGGCGCGCGCAGCTCTCTCCCGAAGGTAAGGAAAGCTGGTGAAAATCCAGTGCTCGCTGTAACAGCGGAGTTCATCGCGAACCTTATGGCCGCGAGGTGAGTCCCACGTTGCGTGATCCTTTCCTACCAGTATCGCTAACTGCGGTTTGAGATCACGATTATTCCGCTCAACGGGGTTTGCTTCTGGGTGGTACAGCGGTGTCAGAGACTGTTTGATACCCATCACATGACAGACCTGCTGCATCACCTCAGCAACGAACTGAACCCCGTTGTCGCTGATCATCCTGCGCGGGACTCCATACCTCAAGAAGACCTCGGATACCAAAATCTCAGCACATTCCATGCTGGTGGCCTTCTCTAATGCAAAAAGCTCAACCCAATGGGAGCACGTGTCCTCTAAAATTAAAATCCACCGGTTACCCTTTGAAGTTTTCGGTAGGGGTCCGAATAAATCGACGGACACCACTTCAAATCGCCTGGTGGGTGCAGGTGTCTGGAGCAGTCCTGCAGGCTTCCTGTTACCCACCTTGTATCGCTGGCAAGCGGCACAGCGTTTAATATAATCCATGACGAAGGACTTCATACTTGGCCAGAAGTACCGAGATCTGATGCGCTGTAGAGTGCGCTCAGCACCAAGGTGACCTGCTGTAGGGGCATCGTGGAATTCTACGAGGACGGCTCCTCTCTCGTGATTAGGGACCACGAGGCAGGCGGAATCGGCATCCTCCGATTCGGGAGCGCACCTGTACAACACACCGTCAGACATCAGGTATCCTCTTTCTGACCACCCTCTCCCCCTGAAGGGATCGTCGGTTGTTTCCAGATCCTCAACAATCCTCTTCAGCTCCGGGTCCTTGAGTTGGTTAGAGCGCACCTCCTCAGGTGTCCTATGCGGCATATCTACCGTCACTAAGCATACCTCGCAACCAGCTGGGGTATCCCCGCAACAAGCTGGGCGGCTTAGTGCGTCAGCAATCACATTCACCTTTCCGGGAGTGTACTGTATCTGCAGGTTATAGGCCTGCAAGGTCAATGCCCATCTGGCGAGACGGCCACTGGGGGACTTAAGGCTCATCAGCCAACGTAACGGCTGATGGTCGGACTTCACCACTACTTCCGAGCCTTCTACGTAACCCCTGAACTTTGTGACCGCCCAGACGACGGCAAGGGCTTCGCGCTCGGTGGTGGTGTAATTACGCTCGGCTGGCGAGAGCAGGCGACTGGCGTATTCCACGGGCCGCTCGTCGGGACCCTCCCCCTGCATCAAAACTGCCCCGAGACAGTAGCCACTGCTATCCGTCCGAAGGGAGAAAGGCATGGTCTCGTCAGCCTGGCGAAGAATGGGCGCAGTGACCAGAAGTTCCTTGATGGACTCGAAAGCAGCTTGCTGCTCATCGTGCCATTTCCAGCTGCTGTTCTTCTTGAGCAGGTCAGGTTTGGCGATTACAGCATAGTTCGGTACGAACCTTCGAAACCAGCTGGATGTAGCCAGGAAACCTTTGAGCTGTCTCTCGTTCTTTGGAGCGGGCATGTCAGCAATAGCTGAAGTTTTCTCTGGGTCTACCTGTAGACCCCCAGGAACAACTATGTGACCAAGGAATTTCACAGAGTCACGGGCGAAGCAGCTTTTCTTTCGATTGACTCGCGAGACTAAACTTCTCGAGCCTGTCGAAGACCGCTTCGAGATCTTCGATGTGACCTTGGAAACTCGGTGATAAGATGATCAGATCATCTAGATATCCAAGAATGCTCACAGGCCTACTTCCTTGGTGGTCTGGTGGGATATCGGAGCAGTCACTTACCTCGTGCCCCCGATTAGGCACACTCAGGTTTGCCTTAAATCGATCTATCAGTCTTTGAAACGTGGCTCCAGAGTTGCGAAGGCCCATCGGCATCCTCTTGAACCTATAGGTGCCGGAGGGTGTAACAAAAGCGGCTTTGTCGCGGTCCTCTTCTGCGACACCAACCTGAAAATAGCCGGAGTGGAGGTCCAACGTCGTCATATAGCTGGTCGTCTTCGCTGCATGAAGCACATCTTCCATGCGCGGGAGGGGATATCTATCCGGCTCAGTCACGGCGTTAAGCCTACGATAGTCCACACATAGTCGAACTCCGCCGTCCTTCTTTGCGACTAAAACGTCGTTGGCCGCCCACGGCGACTCGCACTCCTCTATAACATCTGCGCGCAGCAGCTTCTCAAGCTCACCGTCCAACAACTCTCTCTTACCTTGCGACATCCTATAAGGTGGTGAAGCGGTCGGCTCCTGCTTCTCGTCAACCCGGATGTGATGAGTGGCGTAAGTTGTAGGGGGTCCTTCGGTGGCGAAGCGCTCAACTCTTTTGCTAATGAGTTGGTTGAGTTGCGTCCTTTGTGCAGGTGACAGTCTTGTCCCTTCATCCTCTCTCAGCGCTAAGCCGGTGGTATCGACCTGCATCAGCTCTGCATCGCTGGTGGATGGAAGACTATATGACTGCACAAAAGCAAACTTCCGTTCAGGGGAACAACTAAAATGCCAACAGTTATGTTGTAGGTCCACACATATACCTGCTTTAGTGATAAAATCCTGTCCTAGAAGGGTCCTATTATCCGCTTCTGGTATCACCAAGAATGTGGTGGGGATAACGCGTCCCTGAATGGTGACGTTCGTGTCACATGACAACATCGCACGTACCTGCTGTGTACCGTCGGCGAGGCCGAGGTTGCGACGTGTTTCCTTGAAAGCCGTCCCACTGTGCAATAATATTTTGTACAGTCCGGGACTGGCAAGGCTCTCAGTAGCACCCGTGTCCAACACCGCTACACCTACTAAAGACGAAACCTCTATCTTGACCGTAGGGTGCGATAACTCAGACTCATGGATGGTAGCACTCTGAAAACTCACCTTGGCGGCGGAGGGCGTGCCTTTACACGTCGGGCACTTCGACCGTATCACTCCTTCTCGACCACAACCGTAACAAGACAGCGGCGCTTTGTTATCATTATCACTCGATTTTATTTTAATTTTACAATCGTCTATCGAATGACCAAACCGTTTACAGAAAGCGCAGCGCGGTCGTACACGTTTCGTATTCGAATTCGTATCGGAACAAATATTCGAACTAGAGTCGGACACAGCGCGTGAAGGGTTACTTTGATTAACCGTGGCCGGTGGAGGGTTAATGTTTACATTTCGCGGTACTCGGAACGTTATTATCGTTATTTGTCGATGTGTTCGCGTTATGAGACGGAATTAGTGGTTTTGTTCTACTCACCTCGCTCAGCGTCTCCTCTACATACCTTGCTCGCTCGAGTAGACAGTCGACACTACTTACACTATCGCGTGACACTCTTTTTCGGAACTTGCGGTGTAAAAGGCCGTAAACTATATCTACTTGCATAACATTAGGCAACTCATATGGTATACGCGACATTTCTGCTCGCACTCGCGATATAAACGAATCGACACTATCGTTGTCACTTTGTTCCCGCGCAAATATTTCTCGAAGGATCCGGTGGGCGGGGCGCGGGGCGCCGTACATGAATCGCAGGCGGCGTATCGCGTCGTCCCAGGTCTCCACGGTAGATCTTACTCCTTGCCACCACACTGCGGCGTCTCCGGTCAGCAACATTGGTAATCCTCGAAGAGCGTGTTCGTCGGAAACGCTAGCGCACTCTTTATAGATAAGCACGCTCTCGACGAATGCTTCTAGGGCTTCGGTACTTCGGGCGGCTCCGTCGAAGCGGTCCGTACACCGGGTGAAGTTGCTGTGCATGTCGTGCATGCCCTGCACGGTCGCGCCGGTGTGTGCGGCGGGGGGTTGAGTCGGTCCCGTCGGGTCGCAACTCGTCGACGTCGTCGGCGTCAATGTCGCGACGCTTCTCATGACGTTGGATAGCAATCGTGTGAGCTGTTCCTCTGACATGGAGATCATGTTGGCTCCTGTCGTTGCCGGGATCGGTGTAGATGTCGCCGTGGTGTCCATGCTCACGGGATTAGCTACTGCGTGGGTGTCTTCATCACTACTGGAACCATCCGCTTCCCCCTCGTTTGCGCGCGCGCGACGTGTTTTCGGCGGCATTTTCTCGACGAAACTCGCGGTAGGTAGTTAGCGCAAACGGTAAATAACGGCACTATAGTCCTGTAGGTACACTTATTACTCGAACCGGGGCGATGCAATGTTTTTGGTGTGGATTTCTTCCGCACTCGCGACGGTTATTTTTCCGTTTTGTAGGTATTTTCCGTACGGAGCACGTGCCACTAGTTGGGCGCAATTTATAACGGCGATTCTTCGGGAGTTTCAATGAATGCACGGTTATAGTATAATAAAGTATATAATTGGAACACACACACGGGTATTGACAATATAGTTAGCTTAGGGCTACACATGTGGCGTCGGTCGCACGATCGCAGCGTGCACAGCCTATCATTTCGCCTCGCGGGTGCCGACTAGACATGGGTAGTTCGCGAACGATTGAAGGAAATGAAGTACTTCATTTCACAAAATAAACTTATCTTTCCTTCAGTAGTCATTCAAATGTGTCTCTCCTTCATTTAGTTCAGTCCTTCTTTTGGCTCGCACCAACTCAGCATTCATTTATTTCATTTCGCTCGCATGCATGACTCGTACGTGTTCGTGTCACTTCGCCGGCCGGTCGGCTGAAGTCGGGCTGACGAGCGACGACGGCGCCTATACTATGTGTGTGTCGCTTGTCTAGCTTACACACACATGACTATTTTTTACGCCAACCTAGACAAAAAGGAATCTAACTATCAGTAAAAAAAACAGAAAATATACTACTTAATAATAATATAATTACTTATGTACTTTTGCTTACTTCTGAAACTGTTAATTTTAAATTAATATTTTTTTAGTTTTTTTTTTAAGTCGGTTTCATATTTCCTGGTTGACGGTCCTAATCCTATTTAAAGTATGAAGGAAAATCGAGATACGTATAAAAGTGAACTAAGTGAAGTGCTTCATTCATCGTATCACACTACGCGAGCTCGTTGTCTCATTGATTCGTTCTGATATGCTGAACTAAATGAAGTACTGAACTAAATGAGTGGACTACTTCATTGAGTCAAAAGATATACTTCATTCATTTCTTTTCACTGACACATTTTGCGCATGTCTAGTGCCGACTCGCTACGCGAGCGAGCGTCGATGTTGCGGTGGGAGCGAGCGGGGTAACCTTGTCGTGCGGATAGCGCGCGGTGTAACTTTGGCGCGACGGCGCGGACGCACGTGCAACGTTACACTTGTAATTAAGATTTCCTTAGTCCTAAATCTAATGAAAGCCACTAAGCTTGTGGTACCTACGAGTACCTCAATCATACCAAAAACTAGATTGTTTACACCCCATAGCTGCCTGCTTGTTTGTAATAAGTCTCCTTATTAACTAACGGCTTATTCATTTCAGGCTACATTAAATATGACATATTCACCTTTAGTAGTTGGCGTTACTGAGGACTATTTAGAAG
Source organism: Atethmia centrago (assembly GCA_905333075.3). NCBI lineage: Eukaryota > Metazoa > Arthropoda > Insecta > Lepidoptera > Noctuidae > Atethmia > Atethmia centrago. Next base: position 10,766,773 of record HG995375.1, read on the forward strand.
TGTATAATTTTTTAGTCGGCACTTATGTCTACAAAGTTATATTGAAATGTATGCCTGCTAAAGAGAAGAACGTGGAACACGAAACTGCACTGGGAACTAATATTCCAATCCGCCTCAGAGTTCAGAATAAGACTGACGCCAGGGCTGATTTCATTTGCACGGTTATTATCTAGTTTTATAAAATACTGACCCCTACATTCTTTTTAATACTAAATATGTTCCGCCGCCCGTCAGGCCTCGCAAACCTGGATAAAATGACGTATTCCACATTGGGCACCCGCTTAAACGGCTCCCGAGTGAATGGCACCTGAGGTATTATTTATTTATTAAAACTTTATGCACAAGTAAAAAAAATATATCTGTATGAAGGCGGACTTGTCTTAATGCCTGAGGCATTTTCTACCAGTCGACCTTAGGGTAATGTAGAGACAAAACATGACAGGTGCAACATAAGGGATAGATAAATCGAAAATCAAAAATATATACTAATACATAGATACATACATACGTATAAACAAAATAAAAGTGTCAGGAGAAATAACGATTAGCAGGGCAGAAAACGAATCAACGCTGGGATGATTCTGCCAACTTCTTACGAATATATTCCCGCGTCGTCACTTTAAATGACTGGTTGCCATCCTGATGTCCAGAGGGAGCGCATTCCATAGAAAAACCGCCTGTACAAATAAAGAAGAGTGAATTAACCCAGAGCGATGAGAAGGACATCGTAGAAGACGATTGTTGGTGGAACGAAGATATTTATTATGGGCACAGCATAAGTATTGAATATGGGAAGTGAGGTAAGAAGGAGAAGTGGGTTTCTCGAGTAGGGTAGACTAATGGCACCTGCGAAAAATATCGATAGGTACCGTATGTGGAATACCTCAGGTGCCATTCACTTAGGTGCCGTTTAGCGAGTGCCTAATGTGGAATACTTCGACAAAATCAGACTGGTTGCTATTTTAATTATATAGTTTATTATTGTTATGACACTGATTTTACATTCTGTGATTACCTTAACTCACACACTGGCATAATACTATATATTTTTTTAGGAAAACGTATAATTTTAGATTGTTTGTAAATATGTGAGCACCATGTATCTATCACCTATTTAATGTATCTGTCATTGCTTCATTTTTAATTCTTTTCTATCGTGGTATAAAGTCGAATTATTAATTCACTGGAGTAATCTGACATGTGCTAGCTGTCACTTTGTGTAATAAAATAAAATAATTATTTATTGTTTTCTCGACTTTTACACTAATTATTATTATACCTACATTTATTTTACACTTATATATCGATTAAACTAAACGATCACCATTACAATAATTATGACCATTTTATTACACAAAGTGACAGCTAGCACATGTCAGATTACTCCAGTGAATTAATAATTCGACTTTAGTGATTGAAGGCAAGGAGGTATACATAGTAGGTACCTCATACCACAGATCTTAAAATCTGTGCTCCCTAAAGTTCTAAGTTTGATTTGTAGCACCAAGCTCAAACAACTGGCGCCGTACCTACCTACCTGACGTTTTCTGTATCCTATTGATTCCACGTAGGTAATTTGAATTTTACTACATAGTCGCATATGCTGTGTGAATTTAAAGTTATTTTATTTTACAGTTGTCTCATCCGTCAGTAATAGCAGAAGGGGAGTTCGTGCTAGGACCCTTAGAGAAAGGAAAGTTTTTGGTATGGTTCGAACCAACGGAGCTCGGTGTTCAACATTGTAAAATTTCCTTTAATTCTCCTGTTGCTGGTGAATTTATGTAAGTTAGCCATATTGATAGTAATGGGCATGCGCGGGCAGCATGAAGCAGTCGTGATTAACCACTTCAAACAGCGGTTACATACAGTAGGTACTTGCTACAATCTTCATCACTCGGAGCGGTCAGCAAACATGGCGAAGTTCTGTCGCGCAGTCAAGTAGCTGCAACATACACTTGCTTCTTTAGACGCAGTTATCACCTTCCAGTGGCGGGCCTAGAGTGGTGCGAGCGGTGCGACCGCACCTGGCACCGTCATCTGGAGGGCGCCGAAATCAACCGAAACGCTGATTGTTCCAGGGTCTACTCTCTAAGATCTTCAACAAAGATACGGGCCCGTCCGAAAGTAGTTGATTCGTCAAAACAAGTACCAAATTAAATTTTTGCAGGCAACTACATATCGGGTGTAGGAACAACTGTCAAATCATGTTGTTATTCATTCTTAGTTCGGGCCTCGTACTAATCAAATATCCGTAAGTGATACGGAGTAGGAAGCACCCGTAACTTCGGTCGAAACTACGGACTTCAGGCAACGGTCACTGACTCGTTACTAACTCGTTATTGACCGACGATCGATCGTATTATTTAAGTTGTTCACTGTTAAGGCGCAGATATATGATTTCAGTGACTTGTTATTACGCCTTCATATACTTAATGCAAAAATGTGTGTTAAACTAGAACCCATACACATCAATTATATATATGAATATTTTAGTATTGTAGTAAAATACTTTATGAAATAAATTCAGGAAGTAATGCCTACCCAAAGCATTAAAAAAAATCGCGCAAGAGCATGTCGGGCCACGCACAATGAAGGATTCCGTAATTGGAAAGAATTTATCCCAAAAACAAACTTAACATTGTTGTTGAAAAACATGTTCTCCCATACATCGATAAGTCACGGTCAATTCTCTTGTTCAATAGTTCTCGAGCTGCCCGTATGCGCCGCCCATAATAAGTAGCTCAGTAAACTTTAGATTCTTAGTTTAAGACAATTCGTACTTATTATGTTTCGTGGCTTGTGGTGGATCCAGAGGGACACCAATTGCATTTTCAACCCATTCATGCTACGGCTACATTGTCGCGAAAACGCGAACTAAACTTCGTGCGCTCTCTCTCGCACACAGCTCGACGTCTCGCTGTGCAACAAAAGAGCGCGCGAAGTGTAGTTCGCGTTATCGCGACAATGTAACCGTAGCATTATGCGAAACAAAAGTTTCACAACATTAAGTAGGTGCCTACCCTCAGATTATAGAATGTATAATCTGAGAAGCTGATGACATTACAGGTACCCTACCTACCTATAGTTGGTGTTTGTAACATATTTCCGGCTACACAAAATGACGTTGCTGCAACAATGTTGGGACCAAGACTATAATGCTGGAGCCGACGCAACGTGTGCCGTGTGCTAAAAGTTATCATACTAATGAGGTGCTCTATGCCACCCGGGCGTTGACTGAGACACAGTCCGATGTTTCGCTACGATAGCCGATAGGTAGTGGTTGGTTCTATCTGCAGGTATCGTGTCGTGGCGCGAAGCGATACCTGCGCAGCTGCGGCCCCCAGCAGAAACGGTCATTTGCTTCCTTGCCGGTTCAACAAACTGACCGTCACTGTTCGGCCTACTTACGTTAATTATGTCACTTTACAGATATAATATAACAGGAACTGGAACAGCACCAAAACCTCGGGGGCCATACGAAATAAAAGCCGGCGGGTTCACGTATATCCAGTTTAAAAACGTTTTCGATGATGCGAGAATGTTCAAAATATACGTAGACAGAGATGAATTCTATGTTAAAACTGAATATGAACCGATTAGACCTAAGAAGGTAATTTATTATATGAGAAGTTGACATCCAATCCTATCAGTGTAGACAATAAATACCTACATATATATACCTACTTATATCCGCAGAATGGCTTTGCTGTGGTAGAACTTATTTCTTACCAACGTGATGCGGTAGGTAAAGTAGCGGCTGTCATTCGTGGATCCCTGACAGTCGTTACGGGTCGTCAGAAGCCCGAAAGTCTGACAACCAGTATTACCAAGGGGTATCGTATTAGCCAGTTCCATTCAAATTTTCTTAAGATTTTTGCAAATTGCAGGTCAGGGTGAGTCAGTTTGGCCACCGTAGACGCGGGCTTGCGGACGGTGAGCAATGGGTAGCTCACCGTCCGGTAAGGGTCAGGCCCGAGTCGTCGCCTCAAAGAGATGTCGTCAGCACAAGTGTAGGGGTCCACTAGGGCCGATGCCTGCCGGGGTCACGGGAAGGTACTAAAGGGTTACCGAGGCCCCTGGCAACACAGGCAACGGAAGGAATACGGGTGGGTTTCAGTCAGTAAGAGTCTGGACACACCCTTCCGCTCCGCCCAGAGCGGATGAAGTTATTTGATGATTTCCCATCCAATAAAAAAAAGGGTGAGCCCAGTTTGTATGTTGATTAAAATTTGATTTGCGAGTGTAACAATACGTATTTACAGAATGATAATCATTAGAATCATCAATACACCTCTCTTACCATACAACCTGATACTGACCCGCAAATTGCAAAAATCTTAAGAAACTTTGAATTTCGCAAGTAAACCTGGCTTTCAGTAAAAGGTCGATTTAGAGACCAATATTAACGAGCGCATGCACATGATGCACATTCTACCTTCAAATTATTTTTGTATAATGGAATCCAGCATTCTTTCGTTGGTCTATCCAGTCCGATTACTATGTAGGTATGGCAAGCCGATCCCTTGGGAGAAGCAAGCTAAATACCTAGGTGTGATCCTTGACTCATGACCACCACCTTGCCTGCAGCGAGCACATAAAGGCGGTTCGACCACCACCTTACAATCAGTGAACACATAAAGGCTGTTCGTTCGAGCGTCTCCTCTCGCAGTAGGCTCCACGTCATAATGACCGCACGCAGTAAATTTTAACTCAACTGCAAAATGTGCATCTACACCGTGGTCATCCGTCCCATCATGACCTATGCTTGCGTAGTCTTCGCACACGCTAAGCCACGCCATCTCCATAGAATGCAGACTCTCCAGAACCGTTTCCTAAGAAATATTCGCAATGAGAATCTACACTTAGATCTCAGAATGCCACCGACCAGCAATTCATGTAACGCAACAACGTCAACAAGTTTCTTCGACTTTGCTATAAAGCACCCCAATCCCGTGATTGCGGCAGCCTCCCGATATGATCCCACATAGGCCAGTACCTTGAAATTCGTCCCGAATTAATCTGAGTCCGATCCAGTCTGTTGCCCTCTCCCAGCGACGCCATAAGGCAAGATCCGTACCCTACAGGGGGAGGGGACCCGCCCTTAGTGTGCAGTTGCTTAGTTTATTTATAAGGTTCATGCCCTGGCCGGAGGCCTTAATTTATTGAGACACCCACAAGAAAGTCCGGATAAGCAACCTCCTAGGTTGATCTGCGAGATGACCAGAGATCGGATATTCGGATGCATATTTACCTAAAGTTAAATTTTAGCTGTGAAAGTATGGAAGCGGCTTCTTAAAATATTTTTATTTGTAAAAAATCACGATGCCAGGAACACCGGGAATGCATAGCTAGTCGGGTGTATAATAATGAAGCGACTTCTAAAATATGTATATGTAGGGTGTAAGAGGGGTGGTGTGTGTTAGTTCAAACAAAAAAAAAACACCCGAACGCATGGCAAGCACAGCGACGAATGCAATTATTGTAATTAAATAAAATAAGAGAACTATCTGTCGGGGTAGCTACTTGCGCATAAACAGGTACCTATAATTTGCCGTCCCACTCACAAACTCGCAAAAGCGGGCTGCGACGCATGTAGACACTGAACGGCGTTACACACAACACAATGCCGTTCACACACACACGACAGTCCCTTAGTCCGGACCGTAATCGGCTAGATCTGAGAGCGGGGCGGGCGGGGACTATACACCTAGTCTGTAGGAACGTCGAGTCGGCTCCACTGTCGCTGGTCGTCTTCGTTGGGCCTCCCCCGGGTAACCGGGGGTCTCACCTGGCGGGAACTGACCGCCGTGGAGTTGTGAAGAAAGCGGCGCTAATGTACTAGCGTCGTGACGAGCCTACAGATTTACTCATAGCAATCAGTTACACGGACGCGTTAAAACGCGGCCGAAGTTTTTAAATCGCCGCTACTAGGCGCACATAATGAGGGGGTCCGTATTTACGGGCCACCGTATACCCTCCGCGGCCAGGGAGCGACGCTCCGGTTCCGCTGCCGCGCCCCCTTGCGGGGGCGCAGCGACATCCCCGATGACACTCGCAAAATGCCTATCGTCGTTTTCTATTAATATAATGGTGCTAACATATACTGTTTTTTTCGCTAAGTATGTGGAGAGAAAAGGAATTTAACAGAATTTCACTAAGCACAATAATTTTTAACTATTTGTTTCAATAGGTAGCTACATCAATTATTCTAAATATATGTAGTCCGTTATCTTATATTAACGTTATTTGCTATGGCAGTTTGGTAGTTACCTACCTACTTTACAATATTAGGTAGGTAGATATGCATCCGCTTACATCAGTCAGAAAAAACACAAAATTTGTCGATTCCGGAATCGCGGGTTTTTTTTTTACTATAGTGCATTCCATATAAGCCAACATTTGAAAGTAAGTTATATGTAGTACTGATTATAATACTAATCTGATTCAATAATCAGAAACCTTGTTGATCCCGGAACCGCGGGATTTTTTTGATACAAAAGCGCATTCCACATTCGCCAACATCTCAACTTTAGGTGAATATACATCCGAATATCCGATCTCTAGAGATGACACATAAAAATAAAAAAAAATCGGTCTATCCATACTAATTTGCCAAGAATAACAAGAAAAAATGCTCTTTTGATTTTGTACTGGTTCTGTTTGTTTGCTACCCTCTTTTACAACAAACATTTTTATTTTACTCTAAAGGACGTCAAGATACAAGTGTGTTTGGCAGAAATGCCGTCAGCAGGATGGAAAGAAATGCCCACTGGTACTCTTACTATTGAGAACTACGAGCCATCAACACCAACGGTGCGCTGGACTTACTTTCTGCAGGGGATACTTGATGCATCAATTTGATCTATTTTGTCTTGTGTTTCATTATTTTATTGTTTATAAAATAAAGAATTTACTTGCTATTGTATTATATATAGTATACACAGATTTATTAAGACAATATTTTAATATAATGATATATTACCAGTCACTTACACTAAATTCTTGTACAATATCATCTTTATCGTCAACTGTATTGTCGTTGATTTCTACTGTTTTCTTCTGGGCTGGCTTTTTCTTATCGTTTTTCTTTACCTTCTTTTTTATTTTTTCTTTTGGAGCAGGGGTTTCATCATCTTCCATCTTGAAGGGATCGTCCTCTACCTCGTCGTCAGATGGGAACAGTTCCACTGGCCCTTTATCTTCTGCTAGAGCATTCTGGGTTACATCGTCAGACAGCTTAGCCCTTTTTATTTTTGGTAGCTCACCAGCAATCTCGTCATTCTTGGTAATCTTTTTACGTTTTTGGATCCTGTTTATCTTACTCCAGTTCTCGAAGTATGTTTGTAGAGGTGTTCCTTTCGTCTTTATACTGGTTTCCCAGGCTGCAACCATTTTATCTTCACTCAAAGAGAAACTAATTTTAGCTCTATCACGTTCTATAAATTTAGAGTTTTCCTCGATTTTTTCAAGCAACTGGCGCATTTTTTTCGTGTAATTTGATACAGAACATGTTTTTAAGAACTGTTTTATCTGCAACAATAAATAAATTATTAAATATATATATGGTTTTTATATTAGCAGCACAAGTTCAAGTCTCAGTTGTCTGATCAATTTACTTAATATTTTTTTTCTATTCAGCATTCTGGGTAAGTTAATATTGCTGGTCAATTTTTAAACACATTTGACAAGAGTTGTTTATAAAAAAATATAGCAAAACAAACCTGTAGAACAGCTAACAGTGTTACATCTGGGAAGGCTATTGTGTGGGACTCATTGGCTGTATACTCTAACATGAGACCATAAAGCCGTTCTATAACCGAGTCTTTGAACCCATTCTCCATCAGTTGAGACTTTGCTAGTCTAAGAATGCATGAAAAATCTAATGGCTTCATCGAAACTTTCTTATGCTTCTTATTAAAGTCGAAAGTTGTTAAAACCTAGAAATGAAAATACCATAATATAAAAAATACCATAATGAATGGTAATTCATTCAAAAGTTAGACATAAATTCATTAAAATTTATTTAAAATATTTACCTCAACAAGGAATGGTAAAATAGGCATGAAAGTATTTGATTCTTTGGAAAGATTTACCAATATCTCAACACAGTGGAATCTCAGAGGATAGTATTGGTGTGTTGGCACAAGTTTAATTGTATTAGTGATGATCATAACCAGAGGGTAGATCAAGGGCTGTAATTGTGCTTTATTTGAAGTGGCTCCCAACAAGTCTGCCCACAAATGTAACGAATTCACAAATTGCCAATTATAAACAGCTTGACGGTTTTCAATTTTTTGTACAACAATAGCATTTCTCAAGTGAATAGCCAGCTGTCGAATGTAAAGGAAAACATGCTGATATGATACATTCAGATCCAGTGAGAACATTTCCACAAGTGATCTTCTCATGAAATTTATTCCTGGCCAAGTAGAAGGGCTGACAAATTTACAGTTTTTAACATAAGTCAAGTACATGGCCTTCAACACCTGATCAAGTAATGCTGGTTGCTGGTTTCTGGTTATCCTCAAAATACAGAGAAAGGCTAACACTCTCACAGTCTCTTCACCTGTACTCCAGAATGTTAACAGTTTCTTCAGTGCTTGTTTTGCTATTCTTATGAAACAAGCTACATAAATAGACATTTGATGCAGATGTTTGAGTAACACAGTCAATATATTCTCTGAAGTTACTCCTCCAAGCAACTTCAGTAAATCACCAAGATATGAAATCAAGTGAGTTTTAATTTTAATGAAGTGTTTGCATTTCTGAGGGTCTTTACCAGACTGTTCCATGCCTAAATATTTTCTAAGGCCAGCTGGCAAATATAAGACACACATCTGTATGACAGCATTGAAAACAGATGAACCTGTAAACAAAAAGGTACTGTATTTATTAAACTTGACACCACACATCTATAAAAAGTCAAGCAATGTATTTCAAATTGTATGTTACAAAGGGTAACATCCAATATAAATAGATTGCTTCCTTTGCTTCGTTTCTAGGATTTCTTATAAATTAAACTAAAATCTAGTATCACACAACTAAACCTGTTATAACCCATACCAGCATTCAAATATTTGTTCCTAGAAAAGATCAAACTGCACCTCAATATACAGCAGCAATTCATTCAGCCACTGCATAAGCTGTGTTATCTGATACAAAAAAGGCAATTGTAGCTAGAATGGCTTCTTTAGGAAAATATACTATACCTTCAACTTTATATTCTCCCTCTGAGGTCCCATCTTCACTGGTGGCCCTGATCATGGCTGCATTAAAAGCCTTTATGACAGTAGTCAGTGTTGTTAGTTTCACTCTGACTTCACTTTGCAGTTCTGCTTGCCATTGTGCAACCATTTTCAGGGTGATTTTTCCTTGAACTGGTTTTGCATCTTCATCCTGAAAGGGTAAGAATAAATTTGTATAATTTAAGGCCCAGGAGATGGCATGACAAGTTAGCTTACCAAAAGGATTGGGCTCAAATTGAAAAAAAAAGGGCATAATGGAAAGACGGAAGGGAGGCCATAATAATAAATAAGGCCCATGAATTTTTCACTTTATAATAATATTCTTTGCAAAACATTGTGAAAGTACATGCCTCAAAGTCACTTTCATCACTGTCCCCCCTGAGTGGGCCTGGTTTGTGAAGTCTGTCATCATCATCCTCATCACCATCCTCTTTATCTGATGCGTCATCACCAGAATCAACATCAAAATTTAATAGATTTTCATCATTTTCTTCCAAGAAGTTGTAAAAGTCAGGATCTGTTTTTTTAAGCTTTTCCAAGGATTTCTTGTGAATTTCAGGGTTAAGCTCTTCTTCAGAATCTGAAATAATTAAACACATTTGTTAATACCATGCTCCACTTTAAACATCACACACAAACATGTGCTTGCATGAGCTACATCTCTTTCCCACTGTGAAGCAATAATAAAATAATACTGCTATAAGAGGCAGTGGTTGGCCCCTAAGACCTACAAGGTGATTGTAAACATGTTAAATATTTATAACAACAAGTTGCATAATATGTATAAGAGACCCATTAGTCAGAGCAGTTCATTAAATAATCGCGGTCAGTAAACAGGTTAGCAGTAACAAACTTACAGTAAGATTCACGAAAGATGACCACGGCGCAGAAGGCATATTTTAGGTCCCTTTGGAGGTGCGAGGTGAGGCGCGGGCGGAATGCGTCAAGACCGGAGCGACGCCATTGGTGCGCGCGCGACTCATGATAGGCCGCTCAGTCGCTATTCGTCTATCGCGGCGTTGACGCGCTCACACTGCTCTCGAGTACAGTCGAAAAGGAGTGTTTCTTTGTTTTAAATTGTTTTTTATTTGTTAAGTTTCGTTGTTTGTTAAGACGCTGACAACACCTAAACCGCGGTCATTGTCAGATTGCATAGAAAAGAAAGAGAAGCGCCATCGCGCTTCTCTTTCTTTTGAAGAAGCGTTGTGTCATCACACAACGCTTCTAATTTATTGCAAAATATGAAGCAATTCTCTATTTACTCAAAATTGAGTAGAATAATCGAAAATAAAAAACAACCAAGTTCTGCATTCAAATAAGACGTTCTTGTTATTAATTAAGGCGCAGATATATGATTTTAGTGACTTTTAAATCTGTTATTATGCCTTCAATGAATGCAAGTTAGTTACGCAAAAAATGTATGTTAAACTAGACCGCATACACATCAATTCTATCTGTGAATATTTTAGTATTGTAGTAAAATACTTTATGAAATAAATTCAGGAAGTAATGTCTACCCAGATATAAAAATCGAAATTTCTTCCAAACTACTAAAGATATTTTCATGGTTTTTTTTTGTATGAATAGACTATTTTGTTATCTATAATTCTATCTGTGATTTTTTTCAAATATTCATACTTTTATTACTAAAAATAAATATTCCCTATAAAATTAAACGGAACGGCATGCGGCGCTCTGCGCGGGCGACGGGCGGCAGTGTATCGCTGACCACTGTCACGGGTAGACGCTGACACTTTGCGCGACCGCTGAACTTACGTATTTTTTCGACAATATGGGTAAAACAACTAAAGTTCTGAAAGAGAAATGACGTATACATGAAAGAAACATGATACTGAGGTAAGTTTCTCATATATTATTATAATATAATGAGGTTAGCTAAATGTTATTTTGATACAAGTAATAATTTGTGCGCGAGTATATCCATTATTTATTTACGAGTAAGTACAAACATAACTTCAGATCCGTATCAATTTTTTTTTTTAGTAGTAGGTATAGGAAATAATACAGATTCCCGAAACGAAAATGCGGAGAGCAAGTAAGTACCTAATAAATTGTAGATTACCATTTATACCTCTGATGGTGCCAGTAGTCAAGAACAAGACTGGAGACGTATCGGACGGGTCAAACTACAGGCCAATCTCACTAGCCACTATCATAGCCAAGGTACTTGACAGCGTGCTCAACTCGCATCTAAATAGGCATGTCAAAATTCATGATGCCCAGTTCGGTTTTCGGGCAGGGCTGTCAACGGAGACGGCTATTCTTAGTCTGAAGCATGCTGTAAAGTATTACACGGATAGACAGACACCAGTGTACGCGGTTTTCCTGGACCTATCCAAGGCCTTTGACCTAGTCTCTTACGATTTACTCTGGCAGAAGCTAGGAGACACAACAGTGCCGCCAGAGCTCACATCTCTCCTCAAATACTGGTACCTACACCAAGAGACTCGGGTGAGATGGGTAGGGGAGCTTTCGGAGCCATGCAGGCCGGAGTGTGGGATGAGACAGGGGGGACTGTCCTCACCCTTGCTCTTCGGTCTCTATGTGAATGCTTTGGTCGAGCGACTCAGCAGCATGCGTGTCGGCTGCTATGTGGATGGTGTTTGTTTTAATAATCTGAGCTACGCGGACGACATGGTGCTGCTGGCTCCCTCGATCAATGCTCTCCGAAAGTTACTGGCTGTGTGTGAGTCGTATGCGGAGTCTCATGGTTTGATATATAACACTAAAAAGACAGAGTATATAGTCTTCAGGTCTGGTGCCAGATGTCCATCTACGGTCCCTCCTCTGTTACTTGAAGGTCACCCAATAAACAGGGTGTATACATTTAAATATTTGGGCCATCTGGTAACAGATTCCCTGAAAGACGATTCAGATTTGGAGAGGGAGCGCAGAGCGTTGTCAGTCCGGGTGAACATGCTGGCCCGCAGGTTCTCTCGATGTACAGTTCCAGTTAAAATAGCCCTTTTTAAGGCGTATTGCACAACACTGTACTCGGGGGCCCTGTGGTTTAGATATACCCAAAGGGCTTGCAATGCTCTGCGTATCCAATATAACAACGCGTTCAGGGTGCTGTTGCGACTGCCACGTTTCTGCAGTGCGTCGGCGATGTTTGCCGAGGCGCGCACTGACAGCTTTGAAGCAGTATGGCGCAAAAAATCTGCCTCGTTACTTCGCAGGTTGCGTGACAGTCCCAACATCATTCTGCACTCGATAGCCGCCCGGGCAGATAGTCCGCTTGTGTGGGCGTTAGCAGAGCGGACAAGATCTGTTTTAGTTATTAAGTACTAACATAGGCTAAGTAAGATTGTTACTAACACAATGGACCTCATTTGTTGTCTGATTAAATAAATGATTATTATTATTTATTATGGTTTTTTGAGGACAATCCCGTTACAGGAGGTTTGAAACTTACCTAGCTTAAAAAAAACAGGTGTAGTACATTAATACGATTATGTTTTAATATTTTAGTTGTTGCGACCCGACGGAAATAAATAATGATAAAAATAATGAAAGAACTGACAATGATTCCCAACATGAAAATGCGGAGACAAAGTGAGTATGAATTTGTAGATTGTAGGCATACCATTTATTATGGTTTAATGGGGACAATCCTGTTATAGTAGGTTAGAAACTTGTCTAGTTTAAATAAACAGGTGCAGCTCATTAATAAAATTATGTTTTAATATTTTGGTTTTTGCGACTCGACCGAATAAATATTGACGAAAATAGTGAAGAACTGACAATGGTTCGTTATTTATTATATAAAATGTAGATTTACAGGTTTTGTTTATATTTCCAGGACCATCAACTGGAATGGAATTAATGATTTTTGTTCAAGGAAAAATACAGACAAAGAAGAGACAGAGAAACAGTATGATCAAGACACTCGACAAGAGAAATATTTCGAAAAATGACTAAATTTCTACGAAATGTAAAAAAAGTAAGTAGTACAAACATAAACACGTACATAAATTCACGCCTTCTTTCCAAGGGGCAGGCAAATACTATAAAAAAAAAACAACCGACTTCAAAACAAAACACTACAAAGTGAAAAATAACTTTAATTTTCGGAATTTGGTGGCAAAAAACCTAAAATACAAATCCAAAGGCACCGACTTCCAAAAAAGTTTTTTATTCAAACACCATGTCACCTTCCACATACCTTATTCACATTTCCTGCCACCTAGTACCTTAGTCTTATTCACATTTATATTCATCCCATTCATTTTATATGCGTCATCCATCACAGTCACTATGTCTTGTAGCTGTTCTGCTGACGCTGCAAGTAGAACTTGATCATCTGCGTAAAGAAGGCATTTGACAACCCACTCATTAATTCTCTATCCACACTCACCCTCTTCTAAATCTATCAGACAACTATCCATATACAAGTTGAACAGCCACGGTGACGCCACACAACCCTGTCTAACACCCCTTAATATGCAGAACCAGTCTGTATATGCCCCATTTATCCTAACACAAGCATTGGAATCCTTGGATAAAGGTATCAGTGCCCGTACCAAGCGCCAGTCCACACTATACATGGATAGTGTTGACCACAGTTCTTTTCTCCAAACTGTCATAGGCATTTTCTAAATCAACGAAAGCACAGTAGACTTTCTTGTGCTTTGCCAGATGTTTTTCGGCTATGCACCTTAAGGAGAAGATCTGTCCATACAGCCCATTCCCTCTCTAAATCCTGCCTGCACATCTCATATTTTCTCATCTGTCACTAAAGAAATTAATTGTTCTATTTTGGAATTAAAGGTGAACGGCAGATTTCGTACCGCTTACTTTTTTCGTTGTTTTGTTATAGAATTTGTACCACATATTAAGGCAACTAAGCCGATTATTTTCATGTAAGTGTACTATTTTTAGAAGTTCTGATTAATTAAAAATATAAAAAAAAAGATTTTAATAACTACACGTAATTTAGTCGTAAACTTAACGCAGTTATGTTGGTATTTAGGCTATGCTCGCCATGAGGGTATTACCCGACCTGCCCCCTTCTTAGATGAAGTAATATTAAGAATTAATTATAAATAAATAATGTACTTATTAAAACTATTTAGGGTATTGTTTTATTTACCTACACTCAAAACCCCATCAGGACTTCATCATTATCAAACTGTTGCATTCAGCTGCTGGACATAGGTATCTCCTAATGCAATCCGCTGAGTAGGTGCGATCCTCATCTCAATTTACCTACTTGATAGTAAGTAAAACACTACAAAAATAGCGACGACCAATCTAGAACATATACTTTGTTACGGAAACAATGTTTATGTGCCTTTAAGTAACAATCTAAATTGGTACACTAGAACATAACCTTAAAAAATAAAACTGGTTATAACTTTTACGTCCCAAGTTCTAAAAATCCAAGAATTTAAAAAGGGCTTGTCTATAATATTAACTACCAATTAAAACAAAAAATATCCCAAAACATGAAATTTTATTAACGGTACGAAATTCCCATACATGCCTGCCGTTCGCCTTTGTTTATTTAGATTTTTGGCTTTTTATGTGAAATAAAAAGCCAAAAATCTGTATATTGTTTCTATAGCTAAAGAGCTCGTTAGTCGCATCACAGCCGCACGGGCCAATCAATTAGGTTAAGCTGTTCCGTGCCTCGTAAAGTTGCGAAAAAAAAAATCTGCTGTTCCCTACACTTATGTTCGCTTAACTCGTCAAAATGTAGGGAACAGCTGTTTTTTTTTCGCGATTTCATGTTTAGTTCCATAGTAAAAGTTGTTTATAATGATGAGTACAACGACTCCTTAAGAGGTTGATGGTGTTTAAAATTACACCCTGTAAAAACCAACTTATTCAAGGCAAACTATTCAAATAATATAATATACTTATTACAATCTTATTTTATTATCTGAATATTACCTTATTTATTAACACTACATAAAAAAAATTGGATGATGATAAAAAATTAGCCAGGACAGTCCTCACCAACTGAAACGTATGGTTACCCTAAGTTACGTGCGTATGGTCGCTGGTATTTACCGTCCTCTTAAATACGTAACGTATGTTGATATTTAATGCAGATATTTTGGATTAGAACTCAAGGTAAGAGGTTGGTTTAACGTTAGTTTGCATCGAGATTATTTTTTCAAAACGTGTTTCGGTAACAACCAAGTTCTGGGAAATATGTTCAAAATTAACATATATTTTTTCCGCTACCACACGCTATACAGATTTTGCAAATTCGTTTCTTAAGAGAAGCCTATTTTGGTCAATTGGGTCTTGTCAGCGCCTTAAGTTTTTTGTTGAGATTTGTTATTGTGTTGAACTTATTTGCTATTTTAAGCCATCACAATGCCGCGAGGAAAAGGCAATGCTTTGAATAGACAGTCGAGAAGTTTGGTGTACAACGTGTTTCAATATTTTTCACAAGATTTTAAAATACTCGAAGCTTACAAAAAAACGGCCGCGGCAACAAAGACGTCTGTATCGACAGTACAAAGAATTATAAAAGAAAGTAAATCTTTGCCGTTCTTAGTGGTTTCTAGAACACCTGCTAAAAAGAGACCGCGCCGTAACCCTGCCTCCGACGTTGACGACTTTGACAAAGGGGTAATTAAGAGATGTATCCATAACTTTCATTTAACTGAAAAAGAATTGCCAACTTTAGAGAAGTTACGAGCAAAATTAAGTCAAGATATTAACTTTAAAGGATCCAAAACAAGTTTGGGTCGATTAAAAAAAAGAATTGGATTTAAGTGCAAAAAAACAGAAAATAACCGAAATATTTTAATAGAAACATATTCGGTTGTTACGAATCAATTACCTAAACAAACTCCAAGAATATCGAAGACAAAATAGCAAAATAGACCAATCATTTATACTGATGAATCGTACGTCCATGCTACACATGCAAAACCCATGGACTGGGCTAACGGTTCTACAGCAGGTCTGAAAAAGCCTATCTCAAAAGGCCAACGTGTCGTAATCGTTCATGGTCAGAGGCTGGATTTGTGCCCGACTTGAAAATTGGGCACAAATCCAGCCTCTGACCATGAACGATTTTCAAGTCGGGCACAAAATCAGGAGATTATCATGATGACATGAATTTTGAAAATCACCAGAAATGGATTCGAACTCAATTGGTACCCAATCTCCCACCGAACTCCGTTGTTGTGGTAGACAACGCCCCATACCACAATAAAGAATATGATATGGCTCCGACATCTAATTCCCGAAAATCGGACATGCAAGCGTGGCTTACCAAAAATGGAATCAGCTTTGATTCCAATATGTTGAAACCTCAATTGTACGACATAATAAAAAATAACAAATCTCGTTTAAAGAAATACTCAGTAGACAAAATTTTGATGGAAAATGGTCACGATGTTCTCCGTCTCCCACCGTACCATCCAGATTTAAATCCGATAAAAATGGCTTGGGCCTCTATAAAGGGTTACGTGAGTAGCAAAAACGTAAAAAGGAATATTGGCTGCGTTATAGATTTAATTAAAGAAAAAGTGAATCTGATGGGACCAGAGGAATGGAAAAACTATGTGACAAAGTAAAATCTATAGAAGAAAGCTATATAAAAAGTGACCACATCGTGGATGTCTTTACGGAGGAATTAATTATACGTGTGGGAGAATCTGACGAGAGCGAAGATTCGACAGATGTGGATTTTCCTGAATCATCGGAAGATGAAGTGGAAGACTTTAATATGGAACCCGGCCCAGGTTCCTCAAGTTCCACGATTCCCTCAAGTTCCATGATAGAGGGAATCATGGAACTTGAGAATAGCGATAGCGACTAAATTTAATGTGTTTAACATATTTATAATATTTTTAGTTCAATTTATTTTAATAAACATTTTAAATTACTTACGTTTGATTATTTGCATAACCAGCATTTACAACATTACACAAATTATTTAACTAACATTAAAATATTATTTTGTCTTAAGTCTTTTCTTCATGAGTGTACGTGCGCAGACGGCCGCCATTTGTGGTCATCTTTCGTGAATCGTACTGTACAGCTTGTGGTGCTGGTAGTGGTTTTTATCAGAGGTTCTATGTTGAATGAACACGCTAAGACTTATTCAAATATAGCGAACATTATTTATCATACAAACTAACCTGAGTTTTCAGAAGTTTTTACTGGAGTTCTGTCTTTCTTCATTCTCTCTATTTACACTCACGTGTTAAAAAATAATTTTTATATAAAATTTCCACGTGCTCGCCGATCAAACAATCGGAATTTGTTGTTGCCACTGACAGTGAGTGACAATGACATTATGACAAGCTCACAAGCTGTGACAAGTGTTGACCATAGACATATTGTTTTTCCTAACTTTCATAGCTCGATGGTGGTGGTGGTGATTTACCACCACCATCGAGCTATGAAAGTTAGCTAGTTTACCCTAAGTGCATAGGTATTAAGAGAGCATCAGCTGCTCCAGTGGTGGGGGAGTCCAAAGTTAAAACATTAAAGTTTAAACATCAAAGTTTTTTTAAAACTTTACTTTTATTTCGTAATAATTATTTTTAAGATAATATAATCTTAGATCCAAAAAAAGTCGTGAAAATATACAGTACCGGAAATATTAACAGCAGGGACTTTTAAACACTGGACCACAAATATCCAGCTTCCACAAATATGCTTCTAGATGACCGTCTCGCCTTCTCCCCAAACCTTCACCAAAATCCCCCCAAAATGTAGGTTTTGAAAAAAAATCCCCCACAAATGGTACAATAATAATTTATTAATGAAATATAATTTTATACTATTTCAGCAACAGCTTACTCGCCAAACCTTCCCCGAAATCCCCCCAAAAAAAACTTACTTAGGTTTTGAAGAAAAAATCCCCCACAAATGGAAAAATATTTATGAATTAATTAAATACAATTTTATATAATTTCAGCAATAACTAATTACTGTTTATTTTTGTTAAAGGTTTTAGAATATTTATTAACTTAATTGGATGCCTGAACATTTTAATAACTTGTGTTGGTAATATTTTCTTTCGTGTCAAAGAGTGATCAAAATCATAAATTAGAAACAGCCGGAAGCTGTACACACGTAATTGATAACGCTGCGCTAAATGTCTTTTGAAACGACCAATTTAATCATCACGGCGAGCCGTGGCTTGTCCCGGATTACAGTTTTGGTAACAAAAATCGCCCAATTCCCTCCACACGCAGTTTTCTCTCTCCAAATACCTCCCCAAAATATTGTCTCCCCAATTCTCCCCCCATAACTTAAAAAAAAAAACAAATTTGGGGGCATTCCCCCCAAATTTGTTTTTTTTCACTCCAGATATCAATCGTTTTCGTATTTAACATCGACCTCAAACAACGTTTTTGGGCTTTGAATACCTGCAGTGCTATTCTGTAACCTTCTCACCGTGAAAACTTAGGTGAAGTGAGCCGGTGAGCGTGGAGTGAACTGTCAGTGTCATCCCAAATGATGCTAGAGATGGACCAAGGATTATATTTACAATCATAATCGACATTTTAATAATATTTTTATGCTAATTCTATTGATTATTTTATAAATTATTTCAAAGCTAGTAAATGTAGTTTGTTATTATGAACCATTTGTTAAGTAATTAAATAAGCGCAAGTTTTCACGGTGAGACTTTTACAGAATCGACATGCTGTTCCCGCGGGCATGCTTTTCCCCAGGAAAAAAATCCCAGAATGGAAGCTGACGTGGAAACCTCAAGTAGAAGAGGTATGTAAAAAATTGAGCATATCAGTTTATGTCCTATTCAATTTGAATAAGAAAGTTAACATCACCACAACTTTGATTGCATACCATGGTCTCATACCATGGTATGCAATCAAAGTTGTGGTGATGTTAACTTTCTTCGACAGGTATCACTATCGATACATTTTTTGTAAATGAGCGAGTTCTTTTACGCATAGTTATTTACTATGCCTCGTTGCGCAGCTGTTGACTGCAAAAATATGGAGACCATGTATTTGCCAAAGATGTTAATTGACGAAAACTGTGGAAGAAAGCTCTCCAAAAAAAAATGGAAACCCGGTATTTCGTGGAGACTATGTGCTTCCTTTTGAAACCTGAAGACTTAAATTGAAGAAATTCGTATACAGGATGCTCCTAAGAAAACTAAATCTGTTTTCTTTACCTACAGGTACCTACTTGATATGTGATTTTATGTAAATTGTAGTAAAGTTGTGTAATAAATTTTCAATAAATTATCATCCTCGAGTTGGTTTTCAACTCCTGATATTTTTGACAGAAAGGCAAACTCGACTAAACTTCCATCTTGCTCTGTTTACGTTATTTAATTAATTATTTATCTAAATCCCTTGTAACTAACAAAACATACACAATTGCAGGTTTCATTACTTATGTTATATTACGGTATTATAATGTACTAGCTTCTGCCCGGGACTTCAGCGGCGTGAAATTTCGGCCCTCGACCAAAACATACACAATTGCAGGTTTCATTACTTAGTAACGTATGGATAGTGATACCTGTCAGCTAGCTGTCAAATTCTTAGACGATGGGTATTAACGACATCTGAAGTGAGCAAGTGGCAATTTTTATGCTCAATAGGCATTGGTTAAGCACAACGTTTTTTAGCTAGCAAGTCTCTGGTTTTCTAAATCTCACTTTGGCAACACTGGGTATTGGCAAGTTTCCATGCCACAGAGTACAAATATTTTTCCAGAATATTATGGAAAATTCTAATCAGATGTTTTAATTTTCTATCGTTTCGATCATTGTGTTGGTGTCGTGTTTGTTGTACCAACTGTTTGGTTGTATCCTGCCGGCTGATCCAGTGGTCAAGTCACATAGTTTTCGATCAACTCATTGAAATCAAACCAAGGAGTATTAGTGTTCTGTGAATCAAACGCAGTATCAAATTTTTTTATTGTTTGACATTTCGAAAAAAACACGTCGGAAATCAATCCCAGCCTTAAAAAAAATGTGAGTTTACTTCACTTTTTCAAATCATTGGTAAGGCTATCTTCTGGCTATAAATTAGATTTCTAATTGTATTTATTATTTTTTTTTATTATAGATTGCATCATGTTGTCGCGTATGTGCCTTGCGCGTTCCGCGTTTAACGTAGGCCATACTCTTAAAACTCCAGTACCAAAGAACTTTGTTCCCAAGAACTATGTCATCCGGAACTATGCCCGAGAACCTCGTTCCAGAGTAACTTCTCCAGCCTCAAGCCCCTCAATATGGGCGAAACTGATGGCTCCTGCTAGTCCCAATGGTAATTCTTACTTTATACAATTGAATATTTAGAAGTGTGATCTCTGATATGCTGATGTATACTGATGAACTCATTCATATTCAATTTTGGCTTGTTTTTGGGTTATTTTATTGAATATATAAATCATATAACTTCCATAAAAGACTGTGAAATGAAAACTGCAATATGATAATTATAGTTACTTTAGCTGTAAGCACTTTGTATCACATTTTAAGTGAACTGTTAACTAAGTTCTAATGATAAATATAACCTGTAAAGCCCTGCGCAACACCAATTTGAGATTCAATAATAGAAAATCAATTGTCTCATCAGCTGTCCATGACCAATTAAACCTAATATAGTTTGTTACTGCTAAGCTAATATACAGCCAATCAACTTTATGTTATCCCAGTGAGACGGTTGTCTTAAGGGCCTAATTTATTTGGATTGCTATCAAATTCCATCTTTATTATTTTCAGCCTTCAGCTTAGGAAAAGGTGCTCTGGCAGGAGCCTCGGCCATGAGCTTGGCAGCACTCTGTTATTATGGTTCAGGAGTGAGGCCCGGGGTGTGCACAGAAGCACAGTAAGTTACAACACTTTTATTTTTATTTAGTATTTATGACTAAAGTTATGAAACCATTATTAAAAAGCCATATAAACATTTTTAAACCATGCATGAGTAGGAATTAAAACCATGGTATTCATATTTCATAAGAAATATTACTGTAAACAACATTACTCTAAATCAGGGATTCCCAAACTATTTTGGGCCAAGAGAACCCTTTTCCATAATGAACTGATACTCAGACCCCCATAGCCAATTTGTTTCATCTTGTACGAACTTGTGCATGCTTATTGACTTGTTGAGTTTTTAAAAGTACAACAATGATACTTCCTACTAAAATATTAGTCATTCTTATAACAAATTGGTACATGTAACACAATTTATACAGTATCTTGAAAGTTTCAAATAAAAACTTGAGTTAATTAATAGGGGTCGATTTTTAGACCTTATCGAACCCCAAAATCAGTTTTCGTTTATGTCAACCCTTGGGAAACCGATTTCGACCCCAAGGGGTCGATATAAACCACTTTGGGAATCCCTGCTCTAAATAATATTTCTTTACTCTATTTGCAGTCTCTGGCCGAAATATGTTAAAGACCGCATCAGATCAACATATGGATACATTGCTGGTTCCATTTTATTGACTGCTGGCAGTGCCTACACAGTATTTAGAACACCTGTATTGTTAAACTTAGTTGCAAGAAGTGGGTGGATGGTAAGTTAATAATCACAATGACTATACAGTACCTTCGCAAACAGGCAGTTGACCACTTTTCAACTCTATTAGTGTCTTAGGATGAAAAGTGGACGACTACCATTTTCTGCAATGCTTCATGTCTAATATGTATGCTCTTTTATAACCCTCAACCACAATATAAACTTATGAAGTTGTGCGTAGTCTATGTAAGATTTATTATATTTACCTTTTATTTCAGTCAATAATAATGACAATGGGCTTAATGATTGGCTCCGGCATGGTGGTACGAGGAATGGACTACACGCCAGGTTTTGGTGCTAAACAGCTAGCATGGGTAGTACACACTGGCATCATGGGGGCTGTCATTGCACCCATGTGCTTCCTCGGCGGCGCGGCGCTCACTAGAGCTGCTTGGTAAAACCATTTTGTTAAAGAGTCCGGTGGTTGGTTGTAGAATAAAAAATACACAATGCTAAGTTCAGCAACAAAGCTTCCGCTCCGAACGCGTTCTGAATCGCGATATTAGCTTTTGCCTGGGGCGTGTTACACGCCCAGTTTCGTTTTCATACGAAGAAGTATTTGATTCATTATTATGATAATAGACATTTTTTTTATACAACTTTAAAGGTGTCTTAAGATCTTTCATTTATAATTTATGAAAGTGTGCATACATAAATTGACACGATTTTTCTTAACAGGTACACGGCTGGTGTCGTGGGCGGTCTAAGCACGATTGCCATCTGCGCGCCGTCGGGTGAGTTCCTGAACATGCGCGCGCCGCTTGCGATGGGCCTGGGCGCCGTGTTCGCCGCCTCGCTGGCCAGCATGTTCGTACCACAAACTACTGCACTTGGAGCAGGTACTTGAGCTTCCGTTTTTATTTTTACAACAACTATAAAATATCAGAATAATCTTTGAATCTAAGCCATCAAATATTTGTTAGATGAGACTGATCATCTAATAAACACGTACCTATGAACAGTATCCGGGCGTTGGTATGGTACATCAAGCTTTAGAAAGAAACATAAATATGACTGGCAGACATTGCTCTACAAAGCCAAACTTGTGCCATACACAAAATGGAGTTTTTTTTTTTTTTTGAGTGGGAAATTATCAAATAACTTCTCCCGCTCTGGGCGGAGCGGGAGGGTGTGTCAGACTCTTACTGACTAAAACCCACCCGTATTCCTTCCTGTTGCCTGTGTTGCCAGGGGCCTCGGTGACCCATAAGTACCTTCCCGCGACCCCGGCAGGGAAAATGGAGTATAGAACGGGCTTTTGACATTCCTAAAGTGCTCAATGCTTAATTTTAGAATGTATTTAATTCTCGTCTATACTATCAATTTTTTGTTTGTTTCAGGACTATATTCACTCAGTTTATACGGAGGTCTGATAGTATTCGGAGGTTTCCTGTTATATGACACACAGAATATCATAAAACGCGCCGAGGTACATCCGATGTATGGAGTACAGCCTTACGACCCGATAAACTCGTAAGTGGTTTTGAAAAAATTTACTTCCTTAAGTCGACAGTCCACAGTTGATTGATTAGGTGGCCCTACACCTATAATAAATTTGCACAATATCATTAAATTGCCCTTGCACCTTAAACAATCAATTATTTTTATGCAATAACATTGACGGCTGATAAGATATAATGTTTTCGCGTGAGCAAGACCTGCCAACAGTTTAGTAAACTATTGTGCAATACTGATCCTACGCAGTGCATTGTAATTATTAAGCAATAAAATTGAAACTTGTTTAATCATTGCTTTTGTTGTAGTTTTGGCTGTCTAAATGTTATAACTATATTATGTAGATTTTAGAATGGTATAGATTATTTTTATTAATATTTCTGTCGATAAGGACAATTCAATTGCTTAAATTAATTAATCATCACGTCAGTCAAGCAGTTGATTTGTTCTTGATTGAATTTAAAACAAATGGTTGTTTTATTTTTTCAGACATCGGCTTTAGGTATAAACTTGTACAGTATAATCATAGTATTTATGCTTAAAACCGTGAAACGCTATAGAATCGCTGTTTGTTTATTTCTGACTTATTTTTTTTTTTTGTTAATAATTTAATTAAAAGGGGGTTTTTAACCATACGGACATTCTGACTTATAATAAACTCTTAGAACTTACTAAATTCATGTCAGAACCAAGTTCTAACCAGAACCAAGTTTTTATTTTAGAAGCAAGGAAATTTAAAACGCTGCCGTACATACATAGCAAACAATCATTGAGGCATACTAACAGAAATCGTGCTTCGTGTAGAAGTTAAACTGGACGTATGGTATCGTACGTCTTTAACCTTTTGACCGCCACGTCATAAAAGCAATAATGTGCCCACGGCGCCAAGCTACAAATTATTCCTTAAAATGTGTCATGTAGTTGTGACCGTGGCGTGCTGGGCATATTTTGGTATGTCATCTAAACATGACTGTGGCGGTCAAAAGGTTAAGCTGTAGGCTAAGCTCACGTTAGCACGGGCGTAAAAATATCGCGGCGAGATTTTATCGCGCACTGGATTTTCAACTCTCTGTGTTGAGTCGACCATTGAGAATCCCACAGTGTATCCCAGCGCGTCGAAAAACCGCTGTTGGATTTCAACCCTCGGCGATAGGCAATGCGTCGAAAATCTAGTGCGCGAAAAAAAACTGCGGTGGAAAAAAATCACCCATAGCCTACCTGGGCTAATGGAATGGCAGTTTTGCTACGTGTTAGCTTACGTGTTAGTTTTCTTAGTTTTAGTATTATATTTTTTTTTCAGCATCTACAGCATATACTTTTATCTTGTCTAATTTAGTATTTTGTTACAGTGCTATTTCGGTATACTTGGACATCCTGAATATCTTTATGCGCATTGCTATCATCCTGTCTGGAGGCGGCGGTAACAAGAGGAAGTAAACAAAACAAGAACCGGTTCAGTGATTTCACTTTATTATTTTGCTGTATTAGAATCGAACAAATGATAATAGATCGTAGGCAGCAGAAAAAAAATGTAAAACGTGTCGACTGAAAAAAACATTGAATGTGATATTATTGTTGTGTAGTCAGTAAGTTAGTGAATGTCGTGTTTAGGATTTGTTTTAAATAAAATTAACGAGTATTTAATTCAGTCTGGTTGAATGAACTTTCTGAACGCTTTACGAACTCAAAATAAGAAAGAGAATCCGACAATTATCAGTTAAAATGTAAAGCAAAGTTTAGATTAGGAACAAAACATCGCCTTGTGCTAATTTATAATACGTTATAGTGAACGGACGATTTTATTAGCAAAGGACGAGTTAATTTCTTTCCTACTTTTACTTCGGTATACTTACACTAATTATACTGACTATACAACTGAAATTTCAAGCTATAGGATATTAATTATATTTTTAATAGAGTTCACAATACCAAAACTGTACAAGTTTTTATTTTCAAGCATATTAATTATATGTTTAATAGAGTTCACAATACCAAACCTGTACATGTTTTTATTTTCATTCCCTAACTTAAGCGTAGCGTAAGGCCATTTGTCCACCGCCACGTCAACGCGATCGAGATAATGCGCGCGGCGCCGCCATACATTTACTATGGCCGCGTGCACCACGCACCGGAACGTCACGTTCGGTTCGAATAATTTCGTTTCTCGTTTATGTCCCGGTGACGTTGTGCGGTGGACAAACAGTGTCACACTTGCCAAAAATGACGCGACGGAGATTCCGCGTGCTGAGATCTACGCGACCTACTCCATCCATGTCCAAACCAACTGCCGGGGTTGCGGAAAGGTACTAAAGTGTCATCGAGGCCCCTGGCAACACAGGCAACGGAAGGAATACGGGTGGGTTGTAGTCAGTAAGAGTCTGACACACCCTCCCGCTCCGCCGAGAGCGGGAGAAGTTATTTGATGACTTCTCACCCAAAAAAAAAAAAAATCGCGTGTTCCCGCGACGTTCGCTTTGGTTAGGACACCGCCGTAATTTCGGTTTGACTTATGTGTCATAAGATAATGGAGAGGGTCGGGCAAAGCTAATTACACGCGACCCTCGCTGGTAACTGTAGCAGTAATAAATTTTGTTTTCAAGGAATTTCGCGGGCTACATGTCCCCAGTTGCAGTCATATCTGATTGATCTTATCTGGATCCTAGAAATACCTAATATCTAAATAATTTTGCGTAAATAAGGGTTCGTTGCTTATTGAGATGTCATTCGGAAAATAGGTGATTTTATAAATAAATAAAAAATCTTTTTTTTTTTTGGGTAGGAAATTATCAAATGACTTCTCCCGGTCTGGGCGGAGCGGGGAGGGTGTGTCAGACTCTTACTGACTAAAACCCACCCGTATTCCTTCCGTTGCCTGTGTTGCCAGGGGCCTCGGTAACCCTTTTGGACTTTCATGCGACCGCGGCAGGCATCGGCCCTAGTGGACCCCTATACTTGAGCTGACATCTCTGAGGCTCGCGTGGAACAACGCGCCCTCAACCCGGGCCTGGTCCTTATCAAGCAAGCCCGCGCCTACGGTGGCCGGAAATCCGCCCGGGATTCCCGACGCCCAGGGCATCTCCTGCGGCGGCTAGGAGCGAGAGGGCGCGAAATTTGCCTTTCCCTCAACCGTCTCGCCTCCTTCGCGAGCATTACTGCTTCGCAGGAGGTGATGGCTGCCCAAGGCCTCTCGCTCCGTACCTGGACCAGGGCCGGACGAATTAATAGAAAGCGAAATTAAATTAACAATTTATTAAATTAATTAATAAATTGCTAAGCCTGCTGGGTCGGTCAAAAATTACGATAGTGTTGTCCGTACTAATTCCGGTAGATAACCTTCAACACACGATAAGAACACAATATCCTAGCCTCCTCCGACAACGGGGACGCTACAATGTAGTTACATGTCCTTATCTCACATCCTACACCAAACAGACATTGTCTTAAGCGTAACCTGTTGGTTGAGAGTTCTTGGCGTATTTTTTGCATGTGGGGACGAGGCTCAAGGCATTGCAAATAATAGAAGTGGGCGATTTCAATATTGTTTATTTACATGACTAAATTGCAGCATTTTACAATCAGTATTCATTTAAAATGGAACCTGGAATTTAATGATTTTATTAAATATAAGTACAAATAATATAAATGCATAGGCCAGCAAGCAAGTTTTCTGAAGAGCATTTGCGTAATATTGAAATAGGACTAGAATTCTGCTATAATAATATCCGATTTAATAGAATATTAAAAATATAATAAAAAATAATACTTTTAGGATCATAAATTATAACTATTCAATACATAAAAATAAAGATTATGCATCATGGAATGCAATTAAACATAGAGCTACTTAATAACGCAAAAGATTTTGTTTATTGTCGTAAAGTACATAAGAAACATAAAATATCACAATTATTTATTAAATAAAGGCTCTTTGGAATTATCATTAACATATTATGTAAGACTAAAAACTACAGATTCAATAATAATATTGCTGCTCTCTTGATAGATTATTATAATGCAGGGTGAATTGATTTTAAATGCACATCATTTTGGTAGTTATTATATAACAAAATGTTATTTGATCAGGACAATATTGAGACAGTAGGATACAATAGAATAATAAAATGAGCTAGCTGCTTTTTCTTTCATTTTCTGATTTTTAAATGTGGTGTTAGTGGTCCAAATTGAATATAGTATCTACCAAAGGACCCGTGAATTAAAATGTAATTGCCACATTTTACAGCAAATCGGGGTTACATAGGTCTTTACTAATATTATAATACTTACCCTAATGGTGTTTTAATACATACGTAATTATAATGACCAAAATTATATCTTATGAGCAATAAAATTATTACAAGAGATCTTCCCATCCTTAAATTAAGTAGTTATATCGCCAGTCTTATGTGCTTGCTGTTTCAAATAAATAGCATACATTTGTCGCGCCTGGTTCAGTACCCTGTTTACGTTGTGTTTACGAACCATTTTGTCAAAATGCATCGCGAGCTCGTTGTAATCCATACGATTCCTCATAATGTAGTCTCTGTGTTGCAACAAGACAGTTAAACAAAGGAACATCAAAAATGGATTCCCACCTCCAAACACGGCTGGCGGTGGAAGATTGCTTATACTTGTTTTAGCTGAACCATCACTGCTTACTGAAGAAACACTAGCGGTTTTTTGAATCGGAGGTTTAAATACCTCGTATTTCTTCTGAAAGCTATTAATAGTTGACGCAACACTGTGTAGGTTCGTTTGTTTGGCATTTAAAAGGGACTCGCAGTTCTTTTTTGCGTTTTCCAATTCTTGCGACATACTTGAGAAGAACTTTTGCGACCTCGATGTGTTGGAATTATGTGGTTGATTATTTTTAACGGTGTCTACGTTTGTCGATTCACCGACGTCTTTCTCAGAAGATTCTGATCCACTGGAATGGGTATTAGATGGTTTTGTATCTAGGCCTAAGTCTTGGGGCTCTAATGACTGATTTTTTCTTAGCAATCTTATTGGCGTAATGGATTTTTTACCAGAATGTTCTTCAAATATTTCGCCAGTGTCTCCATCGAAATCCAGTTCCGCCTGTTCGTCGGGTGTCTGTGGGCAGCTCGCTGTCGTTCGTGTCGTCGGCGTATTTCTGTGCAATGGATTTTCCCATAAATAAATATCTTCTGCGCTTCTGGCATTCGACCTAACAGTTTCAATTAAGGGCGACTTTTTCACGGTTTCTAGTAATTGTGGTCGAGTTTCTGTAGGTGCAATGATTTTGAGGTCTTGTTTTATTTCAGTACAATCATGTGTCGGTTTGTCGTCAGTACTAGTCGAGTCTGAAGGCGAGTCGTACATCATGCTACACCTGTTTATATATGAAGGGCCAAAAACTTGACGGTCCAAATGTTCTAATTCAAGTCTTAATTCTCTAGTCATAGATGTTGTCATGGGGTAGTACTCTTGTGAGTCATCGGGACTGCTGCCATCATTCGTATCTGAATAAATGTTCTTATTTAATTTATTAGCTTTTTCTGTTTTATTATGCATCCTCACATCGTCAAGAGATGTTTTAGTGAGAGTTATGCTTGGACATTCCTTAGAACTTCTCTCTATTACCGAATGTGTTCTTTGTAATTTCTCTTGTGTGACAGCGCCCACTTTACTTCCGGTCGCAAAATTAAGAAACTCGTTTAAATTTTTAATCATTTTTACTTGCGGTTTACTAGAGGAGGAGTCTATGCAAACTACTGAGTCCGAGTCAAGCTTGTCGAGTGACGAAAAGAATTTGTTATTATGTACGGATATTTTGTCTCGTAATAGTCTAATTTGGTTTCCCAGAGGCGTGTCTTTCACGTCTCCGTGTGAGGTCCCGTTCATCAAGTTCCCAGTACTGGACCACGCTGGGGCATGAGCCTCTTGTATTGATGAAGATTTCTCATGCTCTGGAACACTTTTCATACTTCTTTTAGTTTGCAGTTTGGAGTCTTTTGGTGATAAATTGTTTTCTTTATTTTTCTCTGTCTCATATCTATCTAACTTCGGTTTCTGCATTTGTAACGTGGCATCATCTAAACTTTGAAACTCTTTTGCGTGTCGAAGGGACGAGTTGGTTACTACTTTACGTGTTGCGTTTTCGTCTAAGCTATGATTCATTTGCTTGCAAGTGGCAAGTTTGGGCGCTTTCACGTTCGCGAGGCTAAAGCTTGAGCTCTGTCTTCTCATAGCGCATACTTTAGTGTAAGCATTTTCTCTGGGGGCTTTTATCAGTGGGCTCAATGGTGGCGGATCGTCGTCTATTTCCATCGCTGGATCAAATTCTTTTTCTTTGAGACATAATTCAGCTGTTGGAGTTTTTTGAGGCAAGGATGCCCATAATACTTCGAGCATTCTGAGAGCGTCATCAAAGGCGAATTCTCGTTTCATTTCTAAGAGTAACCATCGATAGCAAAACAGTAAGTCGTCAGCCTGTTGGGATTTTAAGTAGTTGTAGAAATCAGGGTCGTAAACTTGTAGGGACTCTGTCAAGTGTGTGAACTTGACAGTCATGGCTTCTCCGTCTAGTAGGAAGTTGGGATATAACCGTGTCATGAGTGCACACAGACATATATACGCATGTGCCTCGTCGCCCATCGTCACAAGTAATGGCGATGCTAGGTCGGACATGCCTTGACAATAGCTTACTGTAGGATGGTTCAGGGCGTACCTGCAGAAGGAAAGGGTTTATTAGTCAGCATCAGACTTTCCGAGTCCCCTGGCAACACAGGCAACAGGAAGGAATACTAAAACCCATTTAGTCAGTAAGAGTCTGACACACCCTCCCGCTCCGCCCAGAGCGGGAGAAGTTATTTGTAGACTACCCGACCTCAAAAAAAAAAAGCCTCAACAGACTAGCGCTATTCTGATAAACAACTTACGTTGTTAATATATTGAAGAGAGAGGCTATATTTTGGTTATCATCACTGCCAGCATAGAAGTTATGATGTCTGTCAGTTCTTAAAACGTCTTTTCGAACCATACCAGTCACATAAGCTAAGTCAGCATTCACCTGTAAAACACAATTTACTTTCATTTTAATTAAATAATAGGACAATATAGTCATATTATATTCATTGTATATTTTCTACTGACCATTCCTTTTTGAATACAGTCTTTCCATCGGGTTCTTAGTTCATAATATTCATTTGCTTTCCGTTTAATGTAGTCCATTCTCTCTTTGCCAGTCATACCCTCAGGATAAACATTAAGGATATGTTTCCATACAACTTTTCTGAAATAAATTATGTTACCGTTATTTGTATTGAATACACAATGGTGGTATGTTTAAGAAGGGACTATGTTTAAACTACTATTAACTTTCAGAAGATAATTTGTTATTAGAGAACCTTCTAAAAGTTAGTAGCCTAATATTATTACACAACTATGTTTCATACCAACCTGAGGCTGGGATCGATGCCGCCACAGTATATAACTTCCCTTAGCTTGGAGGTATTGGTGATCTGTCCAACAGCATCCAGGAATGCTCTAAATTCGATGTCACTCAGTGGCGGCCGCGGTGCGTTGTTCGGGTCATCATACAGGTTCAGAGCTCTTGTCACCATGTTGAATGTTTTTTCAACCTGACAATAAAATATTAATCAAAAACGTGCAAGCGTAATACATATAATTTTGACGTGATAACGTCTTAAACGAGAAATTTTCTCTGTGAGATTTTTTCTAACTTCATTATTTTTGTATATCTATATAAAATATTAAGCTGTTCTACTATCACATGTCGCGTTACTAATGCCATTTTTTAATTATGAACCAATAAACTATTTTAGCTTTTTAAATTTATACATAACCTGTTTTAAATTCGAAGAAGTTATAAGCAAAATAGTTCGTCTAATTGTTAATCGATGCAAAAGAGTTCGTCTATCGGTGAGTTAAATAAGATTATTCCTTATTTGTACAATTATGTTGCATAATTTAAATTTGTAAAAGTAATTCTGTCATTTGTCAAGTGAGACAGAATAAATTCTGAAAATTTCAGTTTTTTTCATTAGTTTTCAAATAACAATGGGTCGTGGCAAACCCGTGTATGAAGAGCTTCGAAAGCGAATAGTTTGTGGGGTCGATACTGGCAAATCAAGTTACCAAATATCTAAAGACTTGATACTTCCCAGGTCTACAGTCCAATCTATCATTCAGCACTATAAAAATAATAGAACGACTTTTTGTTTGAAGAAAACTGGTCGACCACGCATCACAAGTGCAATAGAAAACAGAATCCTGAAGAAAATTATCAAAAATAATCGTCGTGCTCGAGCTGGAGAACTCACGGTGCAATGGAAGGACATGATTCACAAAGACGTCTCAGTTGATACTTGCAAAAGAGTCCTAAAAATAATGGGTTACAGATTTTACACCGCTAAGGAGAAACCACTGTTGACTGCTGTACAAAAGAAAAAGAGGTTGAAGTTTGCTCGTGATCATTTAAATTGGACTTCCGATCAATGGCGCAGTATCATTTGGAGTGACAAGTCCAAATTTGAAGTGACAGTCGGCGATGAAAGGAAAAAAGGGATTCGGAACAAAAATGAGGCATTTCATACTGATTGTCTCAAACGCAAAGTGAAGTTTCCAGCGTCTCTTATGATATGGGGCTGCATGTCTGCACAAGATGTTGGTGGTATGCAGTTTGTGGATGGTTCTATCAATGCTGCAAGGTATCAAAACCTTTTGGAAGAGAATTTACTGCCTTCTATTCCGTCACTTAAGCATCAAGATTCCTTCATTTTTCAACAGGATGGTGCTTCCTGCCATACTGCAAGGACAACAAAGACGTGGCTACTGGCAAAAAGCATTCCTACAATCGAATGGCCATCTAACAGCCCGGACTTGTCGCCGATCGTAACCCTATGGTGGAAAATGAAAAAAGTTCTCCGTAAAAACCCATCAAGATCGAAGAGCGACTTAAGACGCTGACAACACCTAAACCGTGGTCACTGTCAAATTCCGTAGAAAAGAAAGAGAAGCGCGATGACACAACGCTTGTAATTTATTGCAAAATATGAAGTAATTATCTATTAACTCAAAATTGAGTTGAGTAATCGAAATTAAAAAACAACTAAGTTCTGCATTCAAATAAGACGTTCTAGTTATTACGAGGGCGGGTCAATAAGTCCGTGACTTTTGGAATAAAACACAGATTTTTTGATAAAAAAATAATTTTATTTTTCAACGTAGTCTCCCTTGAGCTCTATACACTTTGTCCAACGCTTCTCCAATTTTTTTATCCCTTCCAAAAAAAAAATGATTTGTCGAGGTCCTCAAAATAGGCCTTTGTTTGCGAGATGACTTCATCATTGGAGTCAAATCTTTTTCCACCAAGCCATTTCTTCAGGTTTGGGAACAAGAAGTAGTCGTTCGGAGCCAAATCTGGAGAATAGGGCGGATGAGGGAGCAATTCATAGCCCAATTCATGGATTTTTGCCATGGCAACTGCACATGTGTGCACCCTTGCATTGTCTTGGTGGAAAAGAACTTTTTTCTTGGCCAAATGAGGTCGGTTTTTTTTCAAATCGTCATTGAATCGGTCCAATAAATTGGCATAATATTCCCCATTGATTGTTCTTCCCTTTTGAAGGTAGTCAATGTGGATTATCCCGCGTGCATCCCAAAAAACAGTCGCCATAACTTTATTGGCTGACAAACCCACCTTGGCCTTCTTCGGCGCCGATTCACCCTTAGAAACCCACTGTTTTGACTGTTGTTTGGTCTCTGGTGTGTTGTGATGGATCCATGTTTCGTCCACGGTTACAAAACGGCGCAAAAACTCCTCCATATTGCGATTAAACAACGCCAAACCTTCCTGTGAAGTTGTTACACGATTGCGTTTGTGGTCGACTGTGAGCAAACGCGGCACCCATCTTGCGGAAAGCTTTCTCATGCCCAAGTGATCATTCAAAATTGAAACCACTGAGGCCATGCGAGATCCCTACGGCTTCCACAATCTCTCGCACTTTCAATCTTCGGTCGGCCAACACCATATCGTGAATTTTTTCGATTGTTTCGGGTGTAGAGACCTCAACTGGGCGTCCAGGACGTTCGGCATCTTCAGTGCTTGTACGGCCACAACGAAATTCAGTAAACCACTTTTTTACCATTGAAATCGATGGTGCAGAGTCCCCATAGTATTTATCAAGCTTAGCCTTGGTCTCGGTAATGGTTTTTTTTCGCAAGAAATAATGCTTAATAAGCACACGAAATTCACTTTTTTCCATTTTCTCCTCAAATTAGTGAGTAGTCTGATAAAAATAGCTGTCAAACACAAACTAACTGACGCAGCAAGTTTAAATTTTGACAGGAGTCAACTGACAGATGCCTGTTGACAGGAGCAGTGTTGCTGTTTCAGTAAAGAGGTCAGAAATTCAAAAAGTCACGGACTTATTGACCCGCCCTCGTAATTAACCGATAAAGCCCCAATGGCTCCGAATAGGAGCCCTCGCGGCGCGCGATTTGAAAGTAGTTATCGAATAAAAATGTTTTTTTTGAGATTGAGAGATGACGTTATTGAGCCACGGGCCTGAGCGGTTAAATACGTAATGTATGTTGATATTTGATACAGATATTTTGGATTAGAACTCAAAGTAAGAGGTAGGTTTAACGTTAGTTTGTATCGAGATTTTGTTTTCAAAACGTGTTTTGGTAACAACCAGGTTCTGGGAAATATGTTCAAAATTAACATATATTTTTTCCGCTACCACAAACTATACAGATTTGGCAATTTGTTTTCTTAAGCGATGCCTTCGCTTAAGAAAAGAAATTGCCAAATCTGTATAGTTTTATTTTGGTCAATTGGGTCTTGTCAGCGCCTTAAAGGCTAAACTTAAAGACAAACTCTTGGCTGTCTAGGAGTCAATTACGCCTGAGGAGTGTGCAGCGTTGGTTGCAACCATGCCTCTTCGCATTAAAGCTGTCATTGAGAGCAAAGGCGACACAACTAAGTGGTAGACTAACTATTTTGCGTAAGTGACAAGGGTAGACGAATACTATTGCGTTATGTTTTTTTAATGTTATGTAAAGTCATGAAAGAATTTCAGTTATGTTAAAATAAACTTTAAAATGTTCCTCAAATTGTGGTTTACTTTATAAAAACGTTCTTAATTATTTTACCAATATTTACTTTCTATATTTTACGCTTTGCACTACCATACGCGCCTATTTTACCATACGCGTATTTTGCGCTTTCCATACTAGACGAACTATTTTGCATCGGGGCTCGTAAATCGATAAACACCGGCTGCACGCACGAAAAAGTGACACTTCCGCCTGAGCCGAGCGTGCAAGCGAGAGCGCGGAACTAGCGATAGAGAGGCACGATCGGTCTAAGTAAGCATCCGGCTTGTGACGCATCTCTCTCTCGTTACCACGTAAAATTATCGTCCGTAAACCGACTTTACAGACAACCAATTTTTTTTATAACTTATGTCCTAAGTGAAAAACCCACTAACATTTTGCAAAACCTAGGAAACTAAACTTGTAATTATCCTAGCATGCACAACTAGTTTTTTAGGAATTTTAGGTGGTCAAGGCTACCTTCTGCTTTTTATCGTAAGTATGCCAAGGGGAAGGTGAAGATGTGGCAGTACTAATTACGAAAACTAGCTACCTAGGCCTTTCACTAGCCAGCAGAATAAATAAGTGGCATGGGTTTTGGTTGTGTACCACCACTCAACTCAAGGAATGATCAGTACTGACTCTGCCACTAATGAGAATGAGACAGTCAGAATGAGTTAGTTACAAATACTTTTTTCAGTAGGTGTCCTTGATAATATAACCACAACAGATATTAGCCAGGATACAAAACATTATCATCCATCCTTTAATATATTTAAGTATGATTGCAAACTGACTGCTGCAAAATGGATATGTATGCATATACACACTGACAATAGCCTTATTTAGTTTCCATAATAAGGAATTTTCAAATTCTGTTAATGTTTACAAAAATTATACCAGTTCAGTGGGACAAAGTGAAATGTTAAAAATGTTCATGTCCATTTAGTACCACTGACCTAAAACTTATAATGAGCAACCTAAATTGCTAGTAATAAGAATATAAAAAATCTGTTTAAAGATACCTGGTTCATGATCATTCCTTGGAAGCCTGTTTGTATTTCCTGTTTCTCAGTCTGGTGCTGTGCTGGAGCCACGGAAGGCTGCTCTTTGTAGTTCTGGCTTACCATTGGAGCACCCTGGTTCACACTTGGTGGCTCCCAGTCCTCTGAGGCCTCCGCAAATGGTCTCATATCCACTTTTAGCTGTACACATGGTTCTGACCTCTGATTGAGGGCTATATTATGTGCCCTGAAATTGGTAGTCAAATAATTGTTGAAAATCTGAAGTGTTTTAATTATTTGGCAGTCAATGCAAATTATCATTATTCTGATTATTTGATTCTTTCTAGTATTTAAAACAGCATTAATAAAAAAAAAAAAATAGGTATTCTGCAACTCAGGTTTTTTTTAAAATATTTTTACAATACCGCCAGTAGCTACCGGCCTTACTACCCAAGTGGTTAGGGATTTAGAGTGAGGTTCCTCCTCACAATGCATGCCATGTACAAATGACCACCTTCTGCATCTTATCTATTTAACCTTTTGACCACCAGAGTGTAAACCCATCAGCGTCCCGCCCACACATTTACAATATTAAATTAATGTAGTTTTAAATAATAGGAAAAAGAAACAGAAAACTTAATTTAGTTTATTTATTTTCTACTTAAAAAATGGTGTTTTCTCGTCCGCATTATCCGATGGGGGCATGTTGGGCACGTTTTCATTTGTCGGCTATACCCGACCGTGGCGGTCAAAAGGTTAAGTAATTACTAATGTACGGAATATAACTTACTTAAGAAAAGCTGCATCCAGATCCCAGTCAGAGAGAAGAGGTAAATATATTTCTTGTCCATAATCATCAGCAGTTCGGTAAGATAGTGTAAAATCTGACTTGATATCAAATGCTTTCACCAAAATGCTTTGTAACACTTCCAGAGATGTTATTTGAGGGTCAACTGAAAACTTCCTTAACTCAGGCTGAAGCTTACCCTCACATTTCTATGAGAAAATAACTTATTAATTCACATAAATAATGAGGAGACCTTTGCCTAGCAGCAGGTCAGCACAAATTAATAATAAAAAAACACATGCAAAACAATTTGTAGAGTAAGCAACATGCACAGACTCACTTTAATAAAAACTTTCATAATTCTGTTCCAAAGAATGGGTTCTTCTGACATACTTTTACTAGTGGAATTCCCAGATATTGATTACTGATACTCAAGTTAAATAGAAACATAGAACCCGTTTAGGTAGTAAACGGAGTGGTAATATTTGTATTAAAATGAGGAACACTATTAAACGAAACAGATGTTCCACTTTTCATAAAATAAAAGTAATTGATCAACACAATACAAACCTTGACTTTCACTCTTACTGCCTCTTTACTGTATCCAAACATGATTTCACATTACTCTATTGCAAAAGCGAAGTTAAGAAATGTAGTAATAATTAAAAAACATCTTGGGCAGAAACACATAAATCACAGAAATATAAAATAAAACACTTTTTTTTTACAAAAAATCGTATCGACAAATCTGACAAGAGTGGCATTTAATTTACACCTGACCACAGACTACGTCTCTGTGGACTACATCTAGCTAAAATAAGCTAAATAGTCTGTGAGGCTACTACTGCCATGGACTTATAATACAAACTACTGCACATACTGACCAACTACCGTTTTTTAAAGCAAAACACTGCAGACTACAATGGTATTAATAAGTACTAATACTACTCGCTTTATTGACTGATTAGTAACAAAATCTCAAGATCAGATACACCCAGCGGCAGGACATTGCGGCCCAATATTGAATAGGATTTTTTTAGTGAGAATAGTCCCCAAGTAGCATGTGTAGTTGGTTTAAGAGTAAGTTTATAGATATTTTTTTACCATAAAGCTGCTAATCTGTCTTATTTATTAGTATTTTATTGATGTGCAGGCTTAGAGAAGCCTTACGAATACTTTCCGTCTGTAAAAGTACAAGAACAAATGTTATAATACAGTGTGTCCCAGACATTGTTCTGCCATGGCCCGGTAATTTTCATATTGCCCCTTAACGTGCTTTCCGAGGCACGGAGGGGTCGTGGTACGTAAACATGGTCACCCATCCACGAACCAACCGTGGCAAGCGTAGCTTAACCTGATCGATCGACACGTGCGGCTGTTATTACTATTTACTTGGCCACAAGCCTCTCGACTTTGTTCCACCTTTAGCTTTACAAAAATACAGACTGCCTAGGTCAAAGCAATTTACAACTTACGAAGTCCTGTCCACCCTATGTCAATGTCAATTGTCAAGTGTCACTGTCAAAGAAAAAACTGCAAAACTTGTCCAAGATAAATTAAGTTTATTTGAACTCTAAAATCAATTAATTTCTAATTAACAGGAAAGTAAAAGGTGCAAAATTAAAATGACTACTCCACCTGCTGTTCCCCATATAGACCGTGAATTGGACTTATCAAACACAGGCCGGGGAGTTTGGCTCGTTAAAGTTCCTAAATACATAGCCAACAAATGGGAAAAAGCAACAGGAAGTATTGAAGTAGGCAAGTTGAAGATCTCACGAGCGCCAGGACAGAGAGCTCAGGTGCAATTATCACTGTCTGAGGCTGTACTTTGCCTCAAGGAGCCTGGAGAACAAAACATACCAAAGGAACATCGTCTTGACGTGTCGAATGTAACAAGACAATCCCTAGGAGTATTCTCTCATGCAATTCGTACGTATAATGTAACACTTGGCAAAACTACTATAAATTAATTTGTTATTATTATGTTTGCATTTGTGTAAAACTACAGATTGATGTTATAGCTACAACATGAACTTTTTATCAAGCTAGCTAATGAAGTAATGACTAACAAAGAATAGACATTCTCTAAGCTTGATTACTTTTTTTTCAGCATCTAACACGGATGCAGTGGTACCTGAATCAGAGAAGCTTTATATGGAAGGCAGAATTGTACAGAAATTAGAATGTAGGCCATATGCTGACAATACTTATTACAAGTTGAAATCAGAGTCTATAAGGAAGGCCTCTATGCCTCAGCGGCAGGTGCAACAATTAGACAGGATAGTGCAGAACTTCAAGCCAATTTCTGATCACAAACACAATGTAAGACAAAACCAGTTCATAATCTATTTTGTTATAGATTGCAAGTCTGAAGCTTTGCTACAAGTGACTTTTATGTCATGATAAATATTGTTTAAATTTTAATTATTAACCATAAACCAATAATTATGTCATAGCAATTTTTTTTTTCTCATGTTAAATTTGCTAATTCATTAATAGAAGCTGCTGTACATCATAAGCAACTCATGGCAATTCATTGCTTAACATAGGCCACTCCAATTGTATGCTACCAAGTTCTGACTTTAGTCTTTCTGTTTCATAAATGGTACATTCACTGTGGCTGGGATTGGTGTCGAA
Source organism: Atethmia centrago (assembly GCA_905333075.3). Taxonomy (NCBI): domain Eukaryota; kingdom Metazoa; phylum Arthropoda; class Insecta; order Lepidoptera; family Noctuidae; genus Atethmia; species Atethmia centrago. The sequence continues at coordinate 10,805,498 of HG995375.1, forward strand.
GAATTTCATTGAAAGTCTTGAAGGTTTTCTTGAGAGTTGTTTATTCTCGTAAAGCCTCAGTAAAAAGCAAGACTTCCTATTGGTCGGCCAATTGGTTAATATTTTTAAGAAATAAGGTCAATTTTTGTGATTTGTTACAGATTGACTACATGAAGAAGAAGACGGCTGAAGGAAAGAAAGCCAGAGATGACAAAGATGCTGTTCTTAACATGCTGTTTGCTGCATTTGAGAAGCATCAATATTACAACATTAAAGACTTACAAAAGGTATGTTGCAGTGAGAAAATATATGCAGAAAGAAGTTTTGTTTGTCTTGTTATTATGTGATCCAATCACACAAACAATAGGTATAAAATATACAAATGTAAGATAAGTTACCCAGTTTGCTACATTTTAAGAGTACCTATGTTTTATGTGAAAATATAAAATAAAAAATATAATTGTTATGCAATATTGTGTAATAACAAGCTGTGACCTCTATTTCTGTTTCAGATTACCAGACAACCCATTGTGTACCTAAAAGAGATTTTGAAAGAAGTATGTAACTATAACTTGAAGAATCCACACAAAAACATGTGGGAGTTGAAGCCTGAATACCGGCATTATAAGCAGGAACAGTCCGCTGAAGCCAAGGATGATAAAAATAGCTCTGATAGTGACTGAAGTAACAAAATTGTAGTTAGATCAATGAATAAGTTACTAGTTACCACATTGTTGTCTGCAATATACATACGAGTTATTATTATGTTCCAAACTTGTTTCTAGTTTTGTAAGGTGCCGATGCACACTACCCAAGTGTACATAATTATCATAAGACTGTATACTCTGATAGATATAAGATTATCGGAAAATAAATATTTTCGTATTGATGGGCTGGGTTTTTATTGAAATTTTGAAAATAAAACAATGAAATGCTTTGCTTCAAGTTTAATAACGTTTAAAAATTTACTATGCTTATAATATTTGTAGAATACATCGATTTTAAATACAATATTAAAGATGTAAACATAAATCCTAATAAATATTTATTTTAAATATTAATAAAAATGCAATTATGTCCAACATGGATAGCGTCAGTCGAGAAGTGATTATAAAAATTGAGATTCGCGTACAAGTCGTAATCGTTGAGTATTCAAGTCCTTATTCGACCACGTCGTATTTAGATTTCTTGATGTAACTGGCTAGGAAACACGACAGTAATGTGCCGACGAGCGGGAGGAGTGCGGTACCGATGGCGACGCCTATCACTAGGTCGATGTTGTTTTCCAAGTATTCCGAGATCACCGCGTAACAGCCCTGACACACAAAGCATACACAACAACACATTAGGTATAGAAAACATTAGCACTTTGCAAGCGTTTTTGCTTACATAAAGGCTACAGTTAAAATGCATTGACGGTGAGGACTTATAGACAGCAATCGCAGTGAGCTATTATTGTTCTTTATATTCTATTAAAAAGTATTTGTTTAGAAGTGGGATAATTAGGTACAGGCCGGTGGTGATATTTTAACGTTATTTGGAATTTTCTTTAGTAAGAGGCATTCTCAAAAACATCGAACTTATGGGAGCATACAGATAAATATAGATTCTGCTTGTTATTGAGTCAAATGAATGCCGGTCACGATAAAATAGGTTCATGTCTTCGAGAAGCTGTGTAGGTATGGGCATTCTCGGGTACCTACACCTCTGTCTAACTAATCAGACAAAACTGGCGTGATAATATACCTAAGTAATCCTACAGTTATTTGTTAAAAAACTACAGTTATTTGATAGAGAACATTTTAAAACGTCGCTTACTTGTTGGAAGACGTCGCTGTAATTAGCCGTGATGCAGTCGTTGGGGTCGAGGCAGCACGAGATAGGGATCACCTTATGTGGTGACAGTCTTATCCAGTCCGTGTAGTTAGATACGCCACAGCAGCGCAACTGTAAGACACGCGCACGGAATTGTTAATTAGCCGCTGAATACAAGAGAGAGGCAATTAACTACTCGTAAGGATGAGGAGAGAGGTGATAAAAATATCGTTAGGTATCAATGTAACATTAGGTAACATTGAGCCTATGTAGATTACTTTTTACTGTAGGGTACCTACAGGAGTGGCTTAATGGACTTATTTGATCCGAACTTCTAAATCTGATCAACTGACGGATCATAATTAGCGGTGGATCCGATTTGGGCATCAAACTGGAATAGCCCGCAGAATGTCAAACTTACGTTCTTTTGTGCGAAGTCGAAATTGGCTTTGTTCGGATAATTGTTGGTGATCGTTTGTGTGAGGCCATCGTGGAGACTCTTGGCGAAGGTGTCCCGGTAGCACGCCGCTGCGGCGCCAACGCCCGCGTCCATCATGAAGATACACGCCAGGAATCCGCCATACTGGAAGAATACAAGATTTTCACATTAACCAATTAGAGGATGTCTGATTGTAGGTACTCCAAGAAAACTGACTGTAAAATAGAGGAGTTACATTAAAAAAAGGTTAATTCCAGTACCACCATGTCTGCTCAAAAATCTAGAAATAGAAAATAACGCTTACAATATAAAGCAGAACTGGTTGGCCCTTGATGATGCAGGAGAATGCGATCGAGCTAACGAGGACGATGAGGCAGGCGATACCGATCAATACGTGAGGAGCAGTCCCCGAGAACTCTGGCGACAGTTCCATGTATTTGTGCAGATCGAACTCGGCCCATAGCCCCACCAGCAGCAGTAGGAGCCCTGTGAACTGAAAGGCACATGTTTTGTCAAGCAATACTTAACGGATTAAATATTTCATGCACGTTCTGATTTCACTTCGGATTTCTATCGAAGTACCAAACACTTGCGTTTTTTTAATTTCGTTTTTAGATAATACGTTTTTATTTTATAAGTAGGTAACTTTTTCTTGCTGTAATACCTATATTACAGAAATAAACGTGCCTAAATTGAATACATGGCACTTAAAGGGCATCACGGATAACTAGCTAAAACTGTAGATAGATACGTAGGTAATGGTATAGATAACCTCCCTATAACTAGCTCAAACTAGATAGATACGTAGGTAATGACATAGATAACCTCCCTATAACTAGCTCAAACTAGATAGATACGTAGGTAATGACATAGAGAACCTCCCTATAACTAGCCCAAACTGTAGATAGATACATAGGTAATGGTATAGATAACCTCCCTATAACTAGCTCAAACTAGATAGATACGTAGATAATGACATAGATAACCTCCCTATAACTAGCTCAAACTAGATAGATACGTAGGTAATGACATAGAGAACCTCCCTCTAGCCCAAACTGTAGATAGATACATAGATAATGGTATTGATAACCTCTCTATAACTAGCTCAAACTAGATAGATACGTAGGTAATGACATAGATAACCTCCCTAAAACTAGCCCAAACTGTAGATAGATACATAGGTAATGGTATAGATAACCTCCCTATAACTAGCTCAAACTGTAGATAGATACATAGATAATGACATAGATAACCTCCCTATAACTAGCTCAAACTAGATAGATACGTAGGTAATGACACAGATAACCTCCCTATAACTAGCCCAAACTGTAGATAGATACATAGGTAATGATATAGATAACTTCCCTATAACTAGCCCAAACTGTAGATAGATACATAGGTAATGGTATAGATAACCTTCCTATAACTAGTTAAAACTGTAGATAGGTGCGTATAGTTAATGAAATAGATAACCTCCCTATAACTAGCCCAAACTGTAGATAGATACATAGGTAATGATATAGATAACCTTCCTATAACTAGCCCAAACTGTAGATAGATACATAGGTAATGATATAGATAACCTTCCTATAACTAGCCCAAACTGTAGATAGATACATAGGTAATGATATAGATAACCTTCCTATAACTAGCCCAAACTGTAGATAGATACATAGGTAATGGTATAGATAACCTTGCTATAACTAGCTCAAACTGTAGATAGGTACGTATAGTTAATGAAATAGATAACCTCTTGTTTATTACGATACTTAAACTCATCGGTACACAGAAAAAATCATCTACGCTCCATGAATTAGTTAAAACAGCTGGATGCAATAATCATACAATCATCTAAATATGAATGAATGACAGGCGTTTTCCAATTTTAATATCATGCATGACACAGTAAGTATGTAGGTAGAGTTAAACTTTAAAAAAGTATTGTTTTTAAATATGGAAAAAATCAAATAAACATAAAATTTAAACTTACCCAAAACACGACGTTGAAAACAAAAAGAAATGTTTTCAGGCAGGCAATGACCGCCACGTTTTTGAACTGATTACCCATTTCCTATTTATTTTTGACCTTTTAATTCACGATTACCTGTTTGTTTATCCATATGTTGCTAAAGATCTTGCTGAGCATTGAATGTCAGAGGGGAACTGCCACGCATGCGCAAAATAATTGGCGTCTCTTTATCAGACTTGTTGGTATATATAGCTTCATGCAATATCTCCTTATCCTACATAGGTAGTGCAGTATAATAATGGCGCCGATTCCCTTGTTCACAAACTAATCTAAACTTAAGTTCAGTGCATCTTTTTCTTTCTATTACATTAAGAAAAGGACAGAAGATAAATTTTAGTTTAGTCCTGTCAAATTAATCAGCGCTTGACGTAAATTGACGTAATTTTAGTAGGCAAGTTTTTAATCACGTCTAAACTTGTATGGAGTAGTGACAGGCGCTGATTAATTTGACATGACTAAACTAAAATTTATCTTCTGTCCTTTTCTTAATGAAATAGAAAGAAAAAGATGCACTGAACTTAAATTTAGTTTAGTTTGTGAACAAGGGAATCGGCACCACTGCTGATTCAATTCTTTTTGCATGCAAAGCAGTTAGATACTTTTTGCACGCTCAACGTTCAATTTATTTTTATTGATAGGTCTTTAAAATTCATATTGACAGATTTCCAAACAGCTTTTCAAAGAAATTTTCCGATATTTTTCAATCAGACGTTCGTGATCACTATCTTTTTTAATTTTCTTTGATCAAAGGGGAGATCTGAGAGTGCGCTACGTTGTCGCCAGGAACATTTTTTGCTAAGCATTTCACTATTTTTAAAATGTACCTATATGTTTTAGTTTTGCAGTTTCCCCATTGGCTATGTTAACATTTATATATTAAGAAAACTTATACCAATTTCGTATCCTTCTGAAGAATTACCTGGACATAGCGACGCGAATTTTTGATCTGATTGCAATCAAACTAGAATTACCCGGAGCATACCTATTTATTGATTAATCTACTTACATTGAAATTTTCCTTAAGTTTTCTTTTTCTCTCCTAGTATCAACGACTCAACTTACCTAACTTTATATCATATTTTTACAACCGTTTTACTTAATTCGTGTATTTTTTTAAAGTCAAAAATTTAATTTATCGTGTTTTTTTTAAAAGGTGTTTGATTTTTCGACGTTACCTTGAGGTTAGAACCCTCGACGTAGGTACGTTTGACGTTCTAGCAACAATCGACCAACGTCTTACAAAAGTAAAATATAATAAAAATACTAGTAAATAAAATAAAAATAAAAAAAATATAATTCGTAGTTACGATATTGTGGGTTCGTTAATTGGTTGAATGTTTACAGTGTTTTATATTAGAACATTATCTATAACGCAGTGTGTTTATTAAGCTTCCCCAACCTTTAGCTAAAAATCTTACTAAAAGGACATGTAAACTTACACTTGGGGAGGCCTTCGCACCTCGGAAGTCCCGTCTCTACTACGAACGTATTTTTTCCGATTTATGCATTTCTCTACACCTAAAACTACCACTTACTTCGTAGCTTCGTATACTAGGCACTGTGAGGTCTCGCAAATATAATGAAAGTAGGTAGGTACCTACTTAGGGATACAGGGTACTGCCGGGGTCGCGGGAAAGTCCGAAAGGGATACCGTGGCACACAGGCAACGGAAGGAACACGGGTGGGTTTTATTAGTCAGTAAGAGTATGACACGCCCTCCCGCTCCGCCCAGAGCGGGAGATTTGATAATTCTCCAACCAGAAAAAAAAAATGGGATACAGAGTACCTAATGGTAATATAGAGTACCGAATGAATAAACAAATCATGCTATCCATTTCTGTACCTGTGCAAATCGATACATTTTATCTCAAAAACTGACTGACCAAATCATTAACGGGCCAGTATTTTTCACAGGACCTGTCTATTTTTCAGTTTTTCGGTAGAACCATCATAAAAGCTGTTTTGAACTTCAAATCCTTTCAAGCACGGAGGTCGCGACGAGTAACTGTGCCCATCCAAAAGCGTAGCTTGTCTCGACGATGTTATTGGTTAGTCGCTCGGTGGCCACTGCAGCGCAAACGCATGTACACTCATAGCGCCGGCGCCTGCGCAACCGCGAAAGCCTACACGTAAACGCGAACTTTTTTCATACCGGTATTTATTGATTATAAATTAATGTGTTGCTATACTTTTATAATCGGGACATGATGGTTTGCCGTACACATTTATTTTTGATTGGAATTATTTTTCGAATTTCTTTTGTGTCTCCTATCGATGAAATTGATGCAAATGAAGGTGAGTGGTATTTTGTAAACAATATTTTGTAACGAAATCCCTTATAAAAATCATAGTAGCAGAAGTTATTTTCGGGCCTGATCTGAGAGCTCGGGTATAAATTCAATAATCACGGCTGTAGCCTCGCATCCCGTATAAGTATTCAGTCCTTTAAAATTCAGTCCTTAGTGGATTCGTCTCCGCCCCTCTATTATTTGAATATTTGAAATCTGCTGTATTCTTCGAATAGGTGCCCAATTTATTTAGGCGGGCCTGTATCATGAGGATTACCATAAATACCTAAGTAGATACCTACTATTTGTTATTCTACAAATACGTACCTACGGGGTTTATTTGTACCCAAACGTTGCTAAAAGTTAACTAATGATTAGCGACTGTTTAACCACATTTTTGCCGTTTAAATGTCTGTCTAAACTTTAAAGTTTAAACTTTAAAGGTCACATCTATGTTTATTTATAAAAGTTGGTTAAATTTTGCATTTAGTAAATAGAAAATACGTTAAAAAAATATTTAAAAAAATACTAAATGCTTTTTCGAAAGGTATTTAAATGCAAAATAGAAATAGGTATTTTGCATTTTAGAGAAATGTAAAAAAAATATTTTGCATTTAGTAAATGGAAAATCATCATCTGCCTAGCCTTTTCCCAACTATGTTGGGGTCGGCTTCCAGTCTTACCGGATACAGCTTAATACCAGTATTTTACATGGAGCTACTGCCTATCTGACCTCCACAACCCAGTTACTGGGTAACACGATACCCCTTGGTAAGACTGGATGTCAGACTTTCGATCGACCCGTGCGGCTGTTATTACTTAGCCACAAGCCCCCCCGTTTTAAATAATATTAGTATGTATTTTATAAATTCTGCAATATGTCCAGCACTAATTTCATTTTTGAGTAGACGTAATTGTGTATTCTGGATAAATTCGTCTCTTTTAATTTACATTTGCAATCGTTTTCTAAGTTTATTTCTATGTATGTATTTTTATAAGTCTATTAAGTATCTTGGACCAGATTCTGTCTTGTTTATCTAAATGACTGTACACAGCTGGGGGAAAAAATCGGAAGAAAAATAGTATACGAATCCCGTTTATCCACCCCTTCTGGGGCGAATAGATGAACACGCGTTTCCGAGTATCCATCCTAGGCTGGCTGTTTTAGGGTGGGTAAAAGGAATAACCCAATTTAATACGTGAGCAGTGGTGGCCCAGTGGTAACGCGACTTACGAGTTGTAGGTCGTAGGTTCGAACCCAGACAGGCGCTTTACTTTGTGTAAATTATTTCATTACTACTGCTCTCAAAACGGTGAAGGGAAATAACGTGAGGAAACCGGCATGTCCTAGAACCAAAAATTCGAAGACATGTGACATCTACCAAACCGCACTGGGCCCGCGTGGTGGATTACGGCCCACTCCCTCTTACAGAGAGGAGGCCTGTGTCCCAGTAGTGGGAACACTATAGGCTGCTTGCCAAGTTCTGCACCAGTAGAGCGTTTATTTCCCTTCGGTGGCAAGATCATGAGGCCTCATAGAAGATGACTGATATAATTTATTTGATCAAATTGTTGTATTAAAGTCTGGGTTACAGGATTACAATACTTATACCTATATGTATAAGTACTCTTTTCAAATTGTCTATGAGGCATTCCACATGATCTCTATGAACAATATTGATCAATAAAGAAAACTGATAATTTATCTTTATAAAAGCATTTTATATGAAAACTTATTTTTAAAATACCTATTTTGCATTTAGTGTTTAAATACAAAACGAAGAAACTTAAACGAAGTATTTGTATTTGAAATGGAAAACAGAAAAAGTATTTGTACTTTATATTTAAATGCTTTTATCAAACCACTTTTTAGATATCCGTAAATAAAGAGGTACCTACATATTTATCCACAATAAGCGTAGCGGATCTTCTTCAGATTTCAAGAAAATAACTCTGAAGCATAGTCACATGAAGTTACAATAAATTCTACGTGAAGTATGTGTGTCGTCGTATGCTCTAGCTAGCGCGACCAATGGACCAATTTCGATGATTCAGATCATACTTCCAACTCGAATGGTCTTCCATTCACATTTTTATAAGACATGCAATTAATTGTTATGTGGATAGCTGTCGATGAGAAAAGAGAAAAACCGGCCAAGTGCGTGTTGGAACACGAACAATGAAGGATTCCGTAGTTCGGATGAATTTATCTCAAAAACAAACTTAACCTTGTACGAGGGGTCCGAAGAACGAGGCCACCATCTTTTTTCCCACGCTTCGACCTCTCTTCACTTTAGTTGGCAAGTCCTCGGAAGATAACACCCAGACAGCAGACTGTCTCTTAGTTTCAGGATCATATTAATAAATCCAGCTTTCGACAGCCGTAAGTAGGTATGTCGAACACAGCATTTGAGTCACCTCCGTTAAATCTTTGAACCACTACACGACACCAATCAACACGACGGAGTTTTCGGGCCTCTGTCAAATTATGAGGCATCCACCAGGCACAAAGCTTCCTGACCGCTAAATGTTCATGGAGGCTTTTGTGCACTTGACTCATACCGATGCCTAGGCTTGTCCGAATCTGCTGATAAGTCACTCTTTTGTCAGTCTCTATCATACGCCGCACAACACTGATGTTATCTTCAGTCGTCGCCGTAGAAGGCCGTCCCTCACGCCTCCTCAGATCATCGGTGAGATTAGTGCGACCACGTTTAAACTCATTAAACCAGTTGTAAACAGTGGCACGAGATGGGGCTTCATCGTGAAAGGCCAATCAAAGTCTATCATAACTTTCTTGTCGACTTAAATGACATCAGTCATAAAAAATCAGTGTACGAAAATATTCTCGCGTTAAATTCATGCTGACGTGACACAGACAATTTTCAATTTGCCGCCAAATCATAAACAAATGACAAATGAATAAAATACATACAATAATATTGGCAGAGTTCCATTTTAAAATTTTGAACTGTTTTTTTATTATATCGTTTACAAGTGGCCAGTTCTAAAAATTTTCAGTGTCGCCCTCGTAGTTGAAAAACATGTTCTCCCATACCTACATCGATATACGTCACGGTCAATTTTCCAACTGCAAATGTAAGTTGGTCACCTACTGAGGCATTTATCAAAAAATTAAGAAATTATTGAACTTGATGTAAATTGCTCTTCCTATTTTCTACAGATTGCTTAGTTGCTGTTGGTCTAAACTATGTTTCTTTCAAACTATTCATACCAACTCATCTTCATCTACTTAGCATTTTTCCAACTTTGTTGAGGTCGGCTTCCAGCCTAACCGGAACCAGCTGAATACCAGTATCAAATCATACAGTCTCACGTACCAAATTTTTCCTAAATAAGTAATTTCCGAGCTAGGTAGTGATTGCTGTGCTGAATTCTCCAAGACAATAAATTGACGAAAAATATAAGTTCGCGTGTCGGTTGGTCCGGCCGGCCTGTACAACGTACAACCTACCTACCTACTTTTAATTTGCATTCTCATTTCATCACACTCCATTTAGACAATTTCAATTGAAATAGATGTTAAAATGTAAGAAATAAATAAGACCGTTCATACACAATGATATTTAAAACTATAGATACGTTGTCCGCACTCTAAAATGACAACATGAAATGAAGCCAATTGGCCACATCGCGCTTAGTTACGCACCAACCTGTCGCGCGACACTACGTTTGTTTTTAATTTAGATTGTGTGTGTAAACCTGTGCAAAACATAAAAAAACCTGTCGTCGTGTGTTTTCAGACGATGTACAAATTATACTCCAAAAGTTAAAGACAAAAACGTGTCGTTTCCCTTTCTTCACGCGTAAACTCAAACTCAAACTCAAAGCATTTATTTCAAATAAACCAATTACAGGCACTTTTGAATTGTCAAGGGTTGGGTCAGTCAGTCAGAAAGATGAAGCTAGTTGCCCATTCCAAAGCGTAGTAGGTACCTATGGAGAAGAACGGGCAAGAAACTCCAAGGACACTCTTTTAAATCAACGTATTATGGTTACAAAATATTGTTTACATCATTCATTTTGAAATTATACATGTGAGAACGATGCAAAACGTAAAAGCGTCCGTAATAAAAAGATTACAACAAAAACAAAAGCAATTCAAAAATTAAAGTTAAAATAAGCCGTGGCAGCTAAGAGATGACCAGTCTCTACTGACGGCGCCCGTTCACGAACATGACGCGTGGATCAGCACCATTCAGCTCAACCATTTTGAAGGGAGCTAAATGATCCAACACACGCGCCACCATCAGCGAGACATTAGAGTGAGCACGACATACTCCCAGCCACCAGGGCACATTCAAGTCAATGAAAGACGTACCCAGTAAATGGCAGCTTTATAGTACATAGTACTCACATAACAATGTGCTGTGCAGCTATACAATACTAAGAGATTGAATTTATACAATGCAAAGAGTTTTTTAAAATCTTCAGCAGCTCCAACACTATTTTCAATACCTGATCAATTAGTTTTTGCGCCCTTGTGGAGCAGGACCAGCGTTGAGCCAAGCATTTTTATCAGCAATGTAATCCCCCAATTTATAATATGCTTGGCTAAATAGCGTGCGTTTTATACAAGATTTAAATTTCATCTCTTTCAGTTGAAGTATGTGGGGAGGTATTTTATTGTAACATTTTAAACAGTAGGTAACCCATGAAAGATGAGTCTACTTTAGCCAGCCTGAAACCTGGTTGAACTAATTGGTCCCTATTTCTAGTGATATAATTGTGTCTTTCACCTCTTTTACTAAAAAGATGTAGATTTTTCCTATAATATACTTTTCGTATAAGTAGCTATCTAGTATTTTCGGCGTTTTTAAGCGCCGCGATGTTGGTTCATGACGTGTCTATATATAATACGTCATTGTTCATACACTGTAGGCAGCGTAATGTCATTGAAACAAAAATGATGCATTTGGCACTTTGATAGACTACTTTTGAACTAGGAACAGACCTAAAGTCGGATTATTAATTCACTGGAGGAGGTAATCTGACACGTGCTAGCTGTCACTTTGTGTAATAAAATGGTACTTATTCTAGACTTTTAGACACATTTATTTTACACTATCGATTAAAATAAACGATCACCATTACAATAAATATTATCATTTTATTAAATATAATTATTAAATATCCACCATCCATCAGAAGCCTATCGGAGTCAAAAATTTTGTATACAGTGAAATTGAAAACATGCGACAAATCTAAATGGGCGATTGTACTCACCATTATGAACAACTTTTACTAAGGGACCACAACTGAAATCGCGGAAAAAAAATCAGCTGTTCCCTACATTTATGTCCGCATAATTCGACAAAATGTAGGAAACAGCTGATTTTATTTTCGCGAATGCAGCTGTGGTCCCTTAGTAAAACTTGTTCATAATGTCATCATTATGAACAAGTTTTAGTAAGGGAAAGGGAAAGGGAAAGGGAGTTTTACAAACTGAAATGGGAGATTGTACTCATGTACAATCTCCCATTTCAGTTTGTCTCATGTTTTCAATTTCAATCTGTAGAAGCGTCAGAATCAGAATAGTGTGCACGTACGTGCACATACTCTCCTGAAGACGCTCTACAAAGCTGAATTCACTGAAAATCCAATACGGCCAAGTAGTAGTACTTGGCCCGACCTGGGAATCGAACCCAGGACGTCATGCTCTTACAGTGCTTGCGACCACTAGGTACGTCTGCCTAACCCTTCGGAAAAAAACCGGCGTGTTTTATTGTTTATTTGTAACTATAAAATATTCTTTGCCGTACATTGAAAGTTTTCTTCGCGTGCGTTCGACTGTCGCCCTCCGCCGTAAATAATTTTAGAGTTCAGAATCACGACCTAAAAAGAAAACACCTTATTTGTCGAATCGCACCGATTTGATGCAGGCGACACAGAATTATAATAATAATAATAATACAGTTTATTACTCTCATCAAGGTAATGAGAGTAATTTTACAGTAGTTTGTATTTACAAATTTGCCTTAAGCTAAACCTTCGTGAGAGCTGGAGTCTGAACTAGGTTCGGGACCTGTATGACAGATCTCCAGGCTGTTTGAACATTTATCACATTTAGCGGCGTCTTGATACAGTTTATTCATATTACTATTAGCAAACAGTTTAGATAGAGAGGTAAAATTTTACTATAATAAAAGGTGGTTATATTTGTGAAGTGTAATCTAAGGTGATGTAATTGTAGTATTTTGTGAGTAGTATAGTGTGGGAATGTGTGAGGGTGTTGTGTGTATGTGCATGTAAGTCCTGTATGAGAGTTTGTGTGTATACTATAGTAACTATGGGTGGGAAGTACGTTCAAAATTATTTAAGGGTTTGGATGATACTTTCTGTAGGTACTTTCATAGTCTATATCCAGCAGCCAGTTCCTTACAGTATTTTTGCATTTATATTTAACCATAGAGTACATATGTAAGATTGAATTAACTTTGTTGTATACATAAGGACCAAGGAAGTAAAAGAATCGTTGAGCTAGCTTTGAATGAACAGGAATGGATAAACACACTTTTTGTTTTCGTCTCAAGACTTCGAACTTTTCGGGATTATAGGAATTGCGGGAGTGTACTGTTAGAATTAAATTTAGAATGAACAATTTCCGAATAGAGAGGACCTTACAGGTTTTATAAAGTTCGGTGGTAGGAAATTGATACTTCAGGGCTAACATGACAAGCGCGAGAACGCTCTCTTTCTCGATTTGTCGAAATTTGTCTACGATTCTGACGTCATCCGAATGCCTAACATGACCGCTAAGCTCGAGTTAACTCGAGAAAGGCACTTTGACAGTTTTTATCTCGCGACGAGAGGCCGATGTAGCAAATTATTAAAAACAAATCATTTTTATTTTAGCAACATCGGCTCATTCATTAAATTTTACGCATGGAATTAGTATGTAATATATCGATTTTACATCCACCTCTATTAATTTATGTTGTATTTTTTTGTGTAACCGACTTTTTTATTAAAATTTAATATTTTTCTATGGCATGCCGAAATTAAAATACAAAATGACGGAAATGAAAATGAGTGAGCCATTTTTGTTAGGGGAAAAACCTGTGGGTTCGTGTCACCAACATGCAAACCGAGTCACCGACATGCTCAATGCGTCATCAACATGCTCAATGCGTCACCAACACGCTAACCGAGTCACCGACATGCTGACAGCGTGCCCTACCTGCTAGCAGCGTGCCCGACGTGTTGGCAGTCACCGACATGCTAACAGCGTCACCGACATGCTAACAGCGAGCCCGACCTGCTAGCAGCGTCATCAAAATGCTAGCAGATTTACGAAATGCCAATCTACTTAAGGCTCCTACATACTGGCGCGACTTGTCGCGCGTCGCGTCGCGACACAAAGGCACCGCTTGTAGCGCTACACGCGGTGTCTTTGTGTCGCGTCGCGTCGCGCGACAAGTCGCGCCAGTATGTAGGAGCCTTTACGCCGTGATAACCGCGTCATCGACATTTTGAAAGCACTTGTTGACATGCAATTTGCGTCACCAACATGCACACCGCGTCACCGACATGCAGACTGCGGCACTAACATGCTACCCAAGTCACCGACAAGCTAATGTAACGTGTGCATCAGACTGGCGTCGCGCAGCGGCCTGTGTACGTACATGTATACGCATATATATATACTTATACATGTTATTCCAAAGTTTAAATTTTTCATTTCTGTCACCAGTCCCCATGAATGCCATATTTTTTTGTATTATAATTTTGTCTACTCTTCTCGTCGTCAAAATCGAGGACGACTAAATGACAGCAAAATCGAAGATTATCTCGTGTTGAATTGTCAAAATTCGAGATAACTTAGGTGCCATGTTAGGGTTTGTCGAGAAAATATCGAGTTTGACAGAACGAGTTGAGTATTTTGTATGGCAGCGGTGTCAGAAAACGAGAAAATTGACAGAAATAGACAAAAATTACTCACGCGAGAGTGAGTAATTGTCGCGTGTGTCATGTTAGCCCTGAAGGAAGGGACCAACCTACTTTAAGAAGCCAGAGTGACCAGAAGTGATCGCTTTAAAAATCTGTGGACCAGCCAGATCTATTTTCGGTGCTCTGTATCATTAGCAGTTAGCAGCCTTAGTTAGCGAAATTATATTTTGTGTTATCATTTTTGATAACAAGAATATGACTTATACGTAGGTACCTATAATCTCAATAAATTACATCACATCGAGCCAACAAAAAGTTACCTACTGCAATGAAGCAATTAAGCAAAAACAATGAAGACGCAGCTGCGTGTCGAGTTATGAGACTATTATATTATTTGTCCCATTCACAAGTTTCCGCAACATTGGTCCGATACAGCTCATACGGCTACAACAATGTTCACTTACCGCAAACTATCAGAAGTTTCACACTTTTCCCACATTATTGCAGCCATAACTTTAACGGCACTCATGTAATTCACGTCAGCAGCGAAGATGAACGTGTGATAACCCTCTGTCGATATTCTTTGTGGAGCTAACGAACGAAACTACACAACTATACCATCAGGTACATGCACGGCTGGAAAAGGGTTTACCGTAACGGTTTAGCAACATCCTACATAATTACCATGTAACCGTATCCCAGTGTGGTGGGACATATTCAAACCTGGCAGGAAACGTTCGTCTAATGTTATCTATGTCACAGATCGCAGCCGCAGCGGGAACGCGGCCCATCTACACGGCTTATCTCACCATCTCCGAGATTGCCTCGTTGAAATTAACTGCACAACAGAACAATTGGTACCAGCACAATATTGTAGTACTCATCTATTTCTGATAATGCCTCTATAATCGGCAATCTACGTTATTTCCATTGTTTACATGACAGTCCACTGATTCGACTGATAGTTACCAAAATCTTCGAGCAAATGTATCTAGGCCGCGGACAATGACAGATGACTCGTAACGAATTGAATTCTTCTATTTTGTGATTGTTAGGCAGGTACGGTATGGAACAGAAAGGTAGGCAGTAGAGCTAGCTTCGACTACGACTAGCAACAAAGTGGTCTACGATAACAAGAGACAATCGCCACGGGCTGACCGACCACGCTCAGCCAAATCACAGGATACCGTCAGCTCGGCTCCAGTTAATGGTCACTGCTCGCCAACTTGTATTATGATGGATTACCCGTGTCTAGTGCAAACTATGGCAAAAACGATGCGCCAACTAGCTGTGATTTACATCACAAGTATTCTGCCCTTATTTGTAGAATTTAATAGAGACGATGCAATATTTATAACCACTATGACTTTTTTGGTCGGTTATGACTATGAGGTTGCCTATGGTCCACAATCATGATTCACGTGGCCCGGTGTTATTGGTTAAGTATATTTCTATTCAATATATATACCTACCAATTTCTCTTTTCTTTAATATTAATCATAGGTATTCACGGCATACATACACCTACATTTTACTGTTTATTTCGTGGTCTACAAGATTTGTACCGGTGCGTTACAATATGGCTTAGCCCCCGCAAAACATTTGATCCATTCCATAACACATTCAATCGCGGAAATACCGAAGAAGCTCATCAAAAATTTTGCCAGAGCAATTTTTACCGGTCAATCAATTTTGGCGTAACTATCTTTATGGCTTGGTAACGCTATACGTGTATTGGGTGAGCAGGCGCGGTTCCATAGTGTGCATGTCATTACATCGGTGTGGAACATTTCGCGGTCGGCATTAGCATGCGATAACGGTAGCGTGTGAGTCGCAAACTCGCGGCGACAACCCCGACCCGACGTGATGCCGCTCTAATAACCTCTCCGCCACATTCGATGTAATCCTCCATGAAACGAGCTTTTTAGATCTCTATGGTCTAAAGAGAAAAATGTCGCGCCGAAACGCGTGATTGTTTTGCTCTTGTTTTGTGACGATGTATTGCTAAATAGACCAAGTGTGAAACCGCTTTCACTGAACGTGTTTGACTGCACGTCACGTTAATTAGCTGATAATTTCATTTTAGATGTATCGATAACATTTGTCGTAATATTAAAATTAGAAGTGCCGGTTTCGTTCTTCAAACATGCTAAGTCATTGAATAGTTATATCTAGTTAACAGAAGTGTTCTAACACGGCTACTTACTTATCATAATAAGTTTTCGATTTCTCATGTGAGCTAAATGTCACAAAAGTCGGTCAGATTATTAAAATTTTCGAGAATACCTACTTAAAGTAACGTTGCCCCAAGGTTGAGGGAAAGGAAAGTTTCGCGCCCTCTCGCCCCTAGCCGCCGCAGGAGACGCCCTGGGCGTCGGGAATCCCGGGCGGATTTCCAGCCACCGTAGGCGCGGTTGCGGACGGTAAGCAATGGGTAGCTCACCGTCCGGTAAGGACCAGGCCTGGGTCGACAGCGCGTCGTATTCCACGCGCGCCTCAAAGAGATGTCGTCAGCACAATGTAGGGGTCCACTAGGGCCGATGCCTGCCGGGGTCGCGGGAAGGTACTAATGGGTCACCGAGGCCCCCGCAACACAGGCAACGGAAGGAAGACGGGTGGGTTTTAGTCAGTAAGAGTATGACACACCCTCCCGCTCCACCCAGAGCGGGAGAAGTTATTTGATGATTACCCATCTAAAAAAAAAAAAAAAGGCTGACAACACCTTTAACAACTTTAACAATAGGTACAATAGTTAGGTAGGCCTAACACGATCCGGGATTTAAAAAAAATGATTCAAGGACTGTACCTACTAACATTTCGAGGCGCACTCTACTTCACACGTCACACGTCTGCTTTCGAAGCAACCGCCCTATGTACACCCATAAATCGATGCTTGCATACCTACATCTTATTAATTTCTGGAAGATAAATTAAATTAGCTGCAAAGTTTTATTTAAAACGAATAAGGTAACAATCGAACAATATAAGCAATGGAACAGTAAAGCTAATAATAGATAATGATAGGCTATAGTTTAGCTATCAATAGAGCCTAGTCATTAGCGGACACAGAATGGGGGACGTAATGTGCTGACCGGCGGATAAGGTCCCAACCAAAGTGAACGATCGCCGCGGGCCTTTTCTGCGAACCCACGACGCAATAGAAAATATTTCCAAGTCTAGCGCATTTCTTAGACAAATGAACAGACTTTATTTAATCTTATTTGATTCATTTGGTTTTCTTTGCGCTCACCTACATACCTATTTAATTAATTTTACAGGTTTTTGAATTTTTCTTTCTTCGTTCTTCTACTGCCTGCTTTGTTCCATCGGGATGATGTTACTTGTGGTCTGCGCAATGTTTTTCTTCCATTCTGCCCTCTCAGTCGTCACATTTTCAATTACTTACCACCTTTTAGTAATCGAGTTCATTCCCAGGTATATTGGGCATATTCTAAACAATTCACGTACGCTCTGGAATTCCACAGGGCTCCCATCTTGGACCAGTTTTGTTTTTACTATTTGTAATTGAGAATTAATTACTTACTGCGGTATTTTGCGGCGTTTTCCTAAATTAATATGTTGGCTGTATCGTTACTGCTGCGTATAAAAGACACGCATACCAACAATCTTTTTTTATTTTATGTTTTTTTTTTGTTGTATTTTGTAGGTACAAAGGTTGGCGAAGCTATCAATAAATTAAGTTTAAAAAACCTGTCCGTATAGCCCAACTTGCCTATTCATAATACCGTCTCTACTCCTTTTATCATCCCTCATATAATCCATCCATATTTGGTGTCCTCCTGCGGCTCCTTCCATCAACATTATTCAGCACATTTTTAATCACATGACTGTGTTTCTCCAGATTCTCTTTATGGACCTAAATTCGGTTAACCTGTTTTCTCATATAGTGCATCATCAGTTTTTTTATTGTTCAACAGATGGCCAGTTGTACATACAGTCATTGTGCGCACCTTCTGTCGGAATTCATCAAAACTATCTAACCAAACCATCGCCATCATTCCAATGTTCTGGCAAACAAAGTTGGAGGCAAAAGTCAATAAATAATTTCATAGAGAGGTGTTCGATGTCCGTGTACTATTTATAATGTAGATATACCGTTGCACACGGATGCATGTATGCCTCTAACATAAATCTGGCGGGTGCAGTGTGGCTTGGTAACTTGCATGTAGGTCTGAGTCCTGAGCGTTCGTTGGTTGCCGACCGAGCCTTCTGCGAATACTCGCTCAGCCAAAACAGAAAATCACCACCCACATTCATCTACCGCATTAAGTAATTTAGGTTCCTCCTAGTCATCGCGTGGAATACCGATTTGCAATCGATAACGGCTCTTCGGCCTTATTAAAGTTTGCCATTTTCGATTAGGTACCTTATCCACTTAAATTGCCTTTTGCAGACAGTGAATCAACGTTTAGATCATTAATTAGATATTTATTCCGTGTATAAAAACTCTAGACTAGATTTTAGTCGTGTAATGGCTGACACTGGCATAACAACAGGTCCGTTACCTACTACGTTGTGGCTTTTCAATACCACAGGGATTTAAGTACTTTCAGTATCTCAGTGGTTATCCATAAAAGTTCTTGGGAACGGTGGGTAACCACTTCGCCTCTTCCAGTTGCACAACCATAAACGGTTATTCGTTTTATTGGCGATCGAGCTGGCCGTTACCCGTGGCTATTTCACGATGGCGCCCGCACATAGCTTACGTGCAAATCTACATAATTCTAGCAATATGTCTTTAAAGCCTTGCAGCTTTACGCAATTGCATACAATGTTTATGATTCTTAGATTTGAATAACAAAATTTTCAATCAGGTTCTCTTTCAGGCTACCTACCTACTTATATTTTATTCTGTTACCCGTTTCTTTTAAAACTATATTACAATCATCTAACAACAGATTTGTTGTTTTCAAGTTGAGTGATCTCGAAGATGGTTGAGCTTTTCATAATCACCGGTATACGAGATAGTTAATTGTGGACCTACCACAATATAATGCAATCTCAGTTCTAAAGTGAAAACCCACATATCGTTGGTAGTCTCTAACTACCAACGATATTACACTCTTCCTAGAGGTACATTAAGGCCATAGAACCTTATATTAGCAGGTAGGTAAGCTTAGAGCAAGCGCACATCATTGATATCAGTGTTTGTAGATACTAAACTATTTCCTAACACATTATAAATAAGTACCTAGCAGGCACTCTAAGGTCAAAGATAATTTGGACTCTCATAGCATTTAGGACTTTTAAGCTAGTCGGAGATACCATATATGGTATGCCCTCAAATATATACCTACCCACTAAAAGAACATTGTATATGTGTTGTCACGTTTGTCTTGTAAGTAGATTATCGGTATGTTACGCAGGGTCAACAAAGGGCACGAATCTCAGCGGTCGCATTCAGTAATTGTGCAAACATAACGGACACAGCTGCTCAAATGCCAACTGTCAAGTGCTGACCCCTTGCTAGACTTTACAATGTTCAACGAATAAAAAATATTCAAGAAGGTAAAACTACATCTTGTAAGCAGACCTAAAGCATTTTATCCGAAGACGGCGCCATTGCATCAGCGCTGCCGGTGATGCCAGCTATGGCAATTATTTCTGCAAGTATTCCAGACACTTCACGTTCCTTCTCGCTCTAATGCCCACATAATTAAATAATGACAAAGCTTTACTTTGAGTAAACAAGTAATTAGACGAATAAGATAAAAATGAAAAATCAAAATGCGCTACGCCACGCTACTTAAGTCTGACCAAATTTCTAAGTAACAACATTGTAAAAACATCGTCACCTCAATTTCTAGCAATTTAAGTAGCGTGAGCACTTAGAGCATTAGATACAATTAAAATTAACACAAACTTATAAGATGCATACAAATTACAAGAAAGCACTTAATGCAGTTTTAAGTAGTATAATTGGCATTAAAAAAAATCTTAGTGTGTGTTTCCATTTCATCTGCCCTCGATTTCGTCAGTAGCTAAGCACCATTGTGACAAAGTTTTGGACTTGTTATGTTGTCTGTTTTGTCCGAGAAGTACCAAGTAGGTAGACTGTTTTGTTCTGGTCGCGCGTCTTCGCCAGTGGGTCACTTTTAATTGAATTCGGTAAAAACGAGGATTATACACGCACGCCTAACAATGGAATATAGGTTTACATCGTTTCTCCGAGTTTGAAGGGTCTTGAGACTCGTTGGACGTGCCACCCAAACGAGTCACGAGACCCTTCAAAGTTTATTGTAACAAGCAACTATGCCGTTACTATGTTCTATTGTTATTTAATAAGGAAAAAACATTTTGTGTGCCTTAATATAAAGAAAATGCTACAAATCGCAAATAACACACTTATGCAGGTGTCTGTTGACGGCGGAACGCAACAGAGTAATGTCAGAGATCCTTCAGATTGCTGGCATATTTACAGGCTACCTATATAACGCCGGCGGCTGCTGGAATCTCGGTGGACGCAGTGTCATCAAGATAACTTGTTTTATGTCCAGGCTGTGATTTATTTCTAAGTATTCTCAGAATTTAATTTATACGTACTTGAACCCATAAAATACCAATAGAATGTATACTAGTCGAATAAAAAATATACCTCTTTCTTCAACCCTAAACGGTGGCAGTTGAATAGTCGTTATTCTTGTCGTTGCATCGCGAACCAAAAACAATCGGATCTCGGAATTCTTGAACGTGCGCGCAACGATGCATATCATTGACCATGGTGTATTTTTATTGCTTTTGTATGTATGGCAGACATAATAGTCTACGCTGAATTGAATTAAGGGACATTTAGTTTACTCCGATAAGCTATGTGGAACAACTTGGCAGAAAAATATCATTATGCATTCTGTATTGTAGTGAAGTGGTGTGTTGTTCTGTTTTGTCTGGAGAAGGTAATAGCAGCATAAGTCGCTGCAGTTTGATGTAAAATCTTCCCGTTTTTACCGGACTGCCCCTCCAATATTATGGTTCTTGTACCATTGTAAAGTCGGAGTAAGGCAGGCAGTCGCACTAATTGCGTGTAAAATAGGTAGACCTTTTGAAATCAAGCCGGTAGGCAAAAATCTCGAATGATCATGATTTCGTACAGTTTCCATTTGTTCCGAAGTGTATTCACGTCTGTGCTAGCGGTGCCGCATTGACACCATGAAATCAGATGGCCCCATAAAGCTCGGCAGGAAGAGCATCACGCGTGAAAAGCGTTATTGTTTCGATGAAGCCGTTACGCGCCACTCGCTCGTCACAATGACGATTCACTGTTACGAATTCATCAACATGTAAAACTACTTGAAAGCAATATAGATTTTTCTGAATGTGATAACTTTATTTACATTGCCTCGTTGGTCTAGTGGTCGCAGGCGCTATCACTGAGCAAGGGGACCTGGGTTCGATTCCCAAGTCGGGCAAAGTGTTATTAGGTTTTTCCATCTGGAATTTCTCAGTAGCAGCCCGGAGTCTGGATCTGCGCTCGGGTGATGGCAATAGACTCGTCCCTATTACATGGTACTTAAACATAACTGGCGAAATGTGGGTGTACCTCTGCCTAACTCCTCGGGGAATACAGGCGTGATGATGTAAAATAAAATAAACGAAGATGGTCGGTGTCGTTTAGCTCGTTAAGTTCGCGGAAACAGATTGTGGCAAAAAAGCCATCAATTTAAAACTATTGTTAAAGAGCGTTGAAGATATAACATCAACTTCAAGAGCTTACATAATGAACAAGTCCCTCACACATTTCCTATACTGTACTAACCAAGCGTGTAAAACTAGAGCAAGAAGATGCTCCGTTCGCTCATTCTGTGTGTACACTACACATGATAAAAAGTTGCAAAGTATTATGCATTGAATAGGAGTTGCAAAAAACGCGGTGATGATTACAACCGCTTTCGGAAGAAAGTTGAGACGTTTCGCTAATTACTAGCATAACTGCATTTTTACTTTCGATTCTTTACACTTCATTATTGCTACTTATAAATTACGTCGTTAGGCAAATACTAATCGTATCTGCGTAGGTATAAATGCTTACGTGTGTTGTTGCCCATAATTTCCATACGTTATTAATGAGGATAAAAACTGCCACTTGCTCACTTCAGATGTCGCTACTATCCAGCGTCTAAGAATTTGGCAGCTAACTGTCACTATCCATATTTTGTTTTGTAAACAAGCGACTTGTTAATTAATATCGATGCCTAATGGATGAATTATTATGCCCCGTTGCCCAGCTGTTGACTGCAAAAATACCTCCGACCCATATATTTTCCAAAGATGTTAAAAGACGAAAACTGTGGAAGAAAGAAAGCTTTCGGAAAAAAAAAACTGAAACTGATACTTCGTCGAGACTATGTGCTATCCTTTTGAAACCTGTGATGTGATATTATTAGTAGTTATATTAAAGTAAAGGTGTATCTGTGTTTTGTGTTATCGTATTAGATCAGTGCTAGAATTAAAATCTTTGAAGTTTTTCTGTCAGGAAGATCACCCCACCAGGCTTAGTATGACGCTTTCTATTTCTACGAAGAATAGACACAGCTCTTTCTGTACAAAGTGACATTTCGTTTCTCGATTTTTGACATCGCACCGTAGAATTCCTTCTACAATCTGTCATTTTGTCTTTCGTTTGTAACGAAATTTCTTTGTCTAGGTCCTTTTTTATTTACTATTTCAGAAGAATGTTTTCTATCCCAAACTGTAAAAATCACACTAACTACTGACAGTTGTCTAAGGTAGTGAAGAAAATTTGCATTTTTTTACTCGGCGGCCACAAAGTTTAAAGGTTATTTACAAAATCATGATTTTACAGGAGAGCGATTTGAGCGCAAAATTGTGATTATTAATAGAAGAACAAAGCTACCTTCTCCTATTTTACATCATTTAGTTAATAGGGCATTACCAAGGAAATGGTTAAGGCCAATATTATTTTGTTCAAAAATACGGTAAGTACTTCGACACACGAAAAATTGTTGTAGTTGTCTTTATATAGGTACACGTGACTTAATATCAGTAAAAATTGAGAATCAAACAACAAAAACATCCTTTGAAAAAAAAACAAAGAATTCTGAGTCGAATTATCTAAAAGAGTGAATTTCATAAAAAGTGAAGTTGACTCTTTCTACTTTGCTGCCGTCGGACGTACTGTCTTCGCGGAACCTTATTTTTAGGGTCCCGAAGTAAACAAGGAACCCTTATAGTTTCGACGTGTCCGTCTGTCTGTCTGTCTGTCCCCGCTATAGCTCAGAGACGCTTAGTACTAGAAAGCTATAAGTTGGCATAGGTATACATATTAATCACGCCGACAAAGTGCTAAAATAAAATCTTGAAAAACATTTTTTTTAGGGTACCTACCTCCCGGTTTACTAATGATAAGCATAAAATATATATACATAATTTACATTGGCATAATGCTTGTTGCCATAAATACTACTAGCATAATAATAATGAAGCATAATTTTATAAAGCATAATGTTATAAACGCATAATGATATAAACACGTAATATTCTTTGGAATAAAACTAATAAACCCTAATAAATAACTCCAAACGGTAAGTTGTAGACACTATTTCACCTTATTGATTATTATTGCTCCAACTCTCAGCTTCAATGGGTAAAAATCTAGTATCGTTTGGCAGGAGAAGGGGGTGGGAGTGGGGTGGGAGGTTGGGGGTGGTGCCCCCTGCCCCCTGGCACCACTCCCATGAAAAGGTAACGCACCGTTCTTGAGAAAAACAAAAGATTGTAACCTAACCTCAAAACACTTTCAAGTCGCTTAAAAGGCGTAGTATGAGGCGTAGTGTGATGATTGATGGGTTTAAAAAAAATAACCTTGAAGGGGATGGCGTTGTCTGAGTTCGCTCGCCCCGCTCGCTCATTAGACCCCGCCATCCCCTTCGGACCTAACCTGTCCGAGTCAGGGTGCCCCAAGTCCCGAGCTCGCTTCTTACCCTTACTATTGGCATCGCCATTGTCGGGTAAAAATATCATTGACCACAACTGTATTAAATTACCAAATACCTAAAGATCAATTTTAAATTATTGGCTACATTCACCCAATTATGACTGTTTATATTTAAGGCTCATGATTATTAGACGAATTAATATTATGCCTTTAAAATTTATGCAACTCCAACTTATGCCAAAACATATTAGACTACATGATAGTTATGCTAACCTTTGCATTATGCCAAGATAAGATAAGATAAGATAAGATTATTTATTTGCTTAAACATGTGTGTGTACATACATAAAAAATGCATACAAGATGAAAATAAAAGTGAATTAAGTGCAGACATGTTTGTCACTACGTGACGTGCAAAATTCGAACAATTATTATTAATGTTATAAAGTTATTAACTTATTAAATTTTATATCAAAAAAAAAGAAAAAAAAAAAAAAAAAATATAAATCAAAATAACAAAATATTTAAAGTTGTCATACTTAATTACTAATGGGTTATTCTAATTATATAAAATTAAAGAGTAAAATTAGCATTATTGTGTAAGTACCTCCAAATGAATCTACTATGTTAAGACAAATTCTTTTTCATTAAGGAACTCAGTAACGCTATAATATGCCCTGGTGGTCAAAAAAGTACGAAGTTTATTTTTAAACATAGAGTAAGGTAGTTCTTTCCAACTTTTAGGTACTTTGTTGAAAATGACTGGAGCCATACAGTATACACTTTTTCGCATTAGGGTCGTCTTAGCGGATTGGAGACAAAGTTGATCATTGTCACGTCTATTGCGTGGGAATATGTCGGCTAGACGCTTATAGTAATGTGGATTCGACTTAACAAACACAGCTACTTCTAATATGTACAAGCACGGTAGGGTTAATATCTTGTAATTTTTGAAATAAGGCATGCAGCTATCGGTCTTGTCAAGTTTAAACATCGCCCGTAAACATCTTTTTTGAGACTTGAATGCTGATTCTTTTTCCGTCGAGTTACCCCAAAATATAAGCCCATAGCGTAGATGGGATTCTACTAAACCATAATACGCTGTAAGTAGAGCATCCGTATATAATGTGAATGAAAGTGTGTGCAAAGCGTATGCGGATATACTAAGTTTTTTACATAAAATCTCAATATGTGTTTTCCAGTTAAGATTTTTATCAATCTGGAGGCCAAGAAATTTTGTAGTGTTAACTTCTTCTATGTTTTCATTGCAATATTGTATGTTAAGGTTCATGCTTGGTAACCGTTGCGTAAAATGTATAGCCTTCGTTTTCTTTAAGTTTATTTTCAAATTGTTTTCCTGCATCCATTGTATAGCTGATTTTAAGGAATTATTAATATCATTCTCATACGTCTCTACGCTTTTACAAGGTATTGTCAAAGTACTGTCATCCGCGAATAGGGTCACCGGTACTTCAATGCATCTAGGTAAGTCATTAATGTATAATATAAAGATAAATGGTCCTAATACGCTTCCCTGCGGTACCCCATATACTACTTCACGCCCTGATGATCGATAAATCTCTTCTATCTTCTTTAGGGTATTGATATGTCTAATTTCAGTAATTTGATTTCTATGTCTTAAATATGATTCAATTAAATTAAGGACATTGCCTCTTATGCCATATGTTTCTAACTTTTTTAAAAGTGTAGGATAGTGTACGTGGTCAAATGCCTGGGTCATATCACAGAATATGCCACACACTGGGTTTCGTTTGTCGATATTGCAAATAACATTATATAAAAAGTCATATATTGCCATGTTGGTAGTCCTATGTTGTCGGAAGCCCTTCTGTTCATCACATAAAATCTTATTTTTTTGAACGAATTCTAACAGTTCTTTATAGATATATTTCTCAAATATTTTTGACATGACTGGAATAAGAGCAATAGGCCGGTAGTTTTCCATTAGATCTCTGTTTTCTTTCTTAAAGAGAGGTTTTATGATAGATGTTTTTAGTGCAGAGGGATAGACACCCGCGCTTATACTTAAATTTATGATGTGGCTTAGATGTCCACATATTTCCACTGAAACATGTTTTATTGCTTTACTGGATATATCATCATAGCCTACGCTGCCTGTGTTGTTTAATGACATTATAATGTTATGAATAGTAAAGCCAAAGTATTATTATGCTGATAAAAGTTATGCGAAAACGTTATGCCAAACTACATTACGCCTTACAATTTTATGCCAACAGGAGTATTACCCTACCTCCCTTGCACGTAATATGGGGATGATATTTTTTTTTCTCGTCTACCCCATGGTGTGGGGTATCGTTAGATAGGCCGTTCAAAAATATTGCGGGTCTATGAACAACACTTATCGATTCAAGGATCCGCTTGCCCAATATTAAGCATTAAATTGCTCATTTTTGTTAGTCCAGTGTCGTCGTCCCCCATTCATTGTGCGTGGTCCGATAGGTACGCACTTGGCCGAGTTTGTCTATTCTTCCATCGACAAAACGGTGCTCGTGCTAAGCCTGCTGAGGTGTTTTTAAATCTCTGATCCGGTTATTTCTGTCGTACACCTACACAAAATACAAGGGTCATTCATTAAATACTTAGCCTACAAAAAGTAAACGAAAATTTTGGAAAAGTGGCAATTTATTTTTCAACAAAGTCTCCTTTTAGTTCGATACACTTAGCCCAGCGATGCTCCAACTTTTTTAACCCGTCCGAAAAATAGTTTTTGTCAAACTCTGCAAAATAGGCCTCCGTGGCGGCGATGACCTCCTCATTCGATCCATATCTATTCCCGGCGAGTGATTTTTTCAGATTAGGATACAGAAAGAAGTCACAAGGGGCCAAATCTGGAGAATACGGTGGATGGGGCAACAATTCGTAGCGTAATTCGACCAATTTGGCCATGGCAACGGCAGACGTGTGAACCGGTGCGTTGTCGTGGTGAAACAGCACTTTTTTCTTCGCCAGATGGGGTCGTTTTTTCTTTAATTCGGCGTCGAATCGGCCCAATAAATCGGCATAGTAAAGCCCTGTAATTGTTTTACCCTTCTCGAGGTAATCGATGTAGATCACACCTTGTGAATCCCAGAAAACGGTGGCCATAACTTTTCCGGCCGATTTTACAGTTTTCGCCTTCTTTGGAGCACGTTCCCCGGTCTGGATCCATTGTTTTGATTGCTCCTTGGTCTCTGGTGTGTACCAGTGGATCCAGGTTTCATCGACGGTCACAAAACGACGCAAAAACTCCGCTGGATTCCGCTTAAACAGCGCCAAACACGTCTCCGATGTGGTCTCACGGTTGCGCTTGTTTTCTGGTGTGAGTAAACGCGGCACCCATCGCGCCGACAGCTTTCTCATGCCGAGTTCCTAGTGAAGAATATGATGCACTGTTCCTTCTGAAATGCCTACAGTCTCAGCTAGCTCCCGAACCTTCAATCGGCGATCTGCCAATACGAAATCATGGATTTTTTTAATGTTTTCCTCCGTAGCAGCTGTTTTCGGTGCACCTGGACGTGGTTCATCAAAAACCGACGTACGGCCACGTGCAAACTCGTTGAACCAATTCTTGACGGTGGCCATCGATGGAGAAGAGTCACCGTACACAGCATCCAAGCGCTCTTTGATTTCGATGCGCGTTTTCCCTACCAAAAATAGGAATCGAATCACCGAACGATATTGCTCTTTTTCCATTTTTGTAAAACCGATCGACACGTTCGCTTCCATAAGTTGTCAAAATAAAACAAATGAAGGGATTGGAATGAAAATTTTAAAAAAGAATTAAAAAAGAATGTGCTACACTGTGGTAAAACTCTTTTGAAACTACAGCGCCCTCTGGCGATGAGGCTAGGTACTTATTGAATGCACCTCGTAACCTATAAATTGTAAAACATTCATAATTTATTGACTTTTCCACTAGTGCTGCTTTTTTACCAGTGGTAGACACTTCCCCTGTATTAGCTCGTCTTTTTATAATGGTATACTTCGAGTCGCATGTATGCGACTCGGAAACTAGATAAATATGTATATTTATCTAGTTTTCGCTTAATTTGTGATCGACAAAAAAGTAAACTTATCAAATCAATGGCGGTTTTTAGATGGACAACAGTGGTGCCACCTATGATGAGCTTTCAGTTTTTAACCCCATTACTGTTAGGTATCGGTAATTCGGAAGTTATAGAGCAATAACAAAAATTATAAAACTACTTGATTGTTTGAAAACTGAGTTGATTACATTGGTTGTAGGTAGATAGGTACCTATTGTACCGTCCGGCGGTCACAATGGTCGTTCTGGTCCAGTCGTTGGGTCATGCTTGCCGCCCGCGCATAGTGCGCATCCGTCATACGGTCATACCATCAAATCTGTGCCATTATGCTCACCACATAACTTTATTTTATATAATGATGTAGGTATCACGACACGCACATTTATGTAATGTAGGCAATTACCGGTTACGCATAGTTGGTACATAATGTTCTTCGTAAAGAAATATTGTCAATCAGTTCATTGATTCATTCAGGCTTCTGGGAAATTTTCTGATCCTTCTTTTTGCCCGTTCTTTCCTTTTACCAAGTCATTATATTAATTTCCATTGTTTCACTGAATGCTTCGTTAACAAATGATAATGATGATCATTTATTGAAACACTTTTAAACGGGTCTCTCTTGTTTCATCGAAAAGAAATTGCCAAATTATTACTTCCCAAACAATTTTCCGCATAATTTCATTTGCCAAATTATTACTTAGCAAATAATCTTTTCACAAATAATTGTAACGCACACCTAATGTTTGGCAAGTGACCGTTTAAACAATAACTTGTTTACCAACTAGTACTTTTACCAATTTTTATGTAGTCAAATATTTCAGTTGGAATTCATTTATTATTACATTTATTCATTTTACGCAAAATAAAATTTCTACCTCGTCTAACTAGTTCGGTTCGCAATAGCCTGCTAAAAATAATCTCTTTTTTTCCTTATTTTTTTCTACATAATCTATTCGTTTCTGGCGTAGGAGGTCACAGTTTTAACCTAACCTAACCTAACCATTATTTAAAATAATTAACCTACTCTAACTAGTTCCATAAGCAACCATAAATTTGACTTGTTTCATACAAATTCAAGCGCATCTAATTCACACAACACAGAATGTGTTGTGTGAATTAGCCTAATGCCTAAATGACAATGGTGCCGATTCCCTTGTTCACAAACTAAACTAAATTTAAGTTCAGTGCGTCTTTTTCTTTCTATTTCATTAAGAAAAGGACAGAAGATAAATTTTAGTTTAGTCCTGTCAAATTAAGCAGCGCCTGTCACTACTCTGTACAAGTTTAGACGTGATTAAAAACTTGCCTACTAAAATTACGTCAATTTACGTCAAGCGCTGATTAATTTGACAGGACTAAACTAAAATGTATCTTCTGTCCTTTTCTTAATGAAATAGAAAGAAAAAGATGCACTGAACTTAATTTTAGTTTAGTTTGTGAACAAGGGAATCGGCGCCATTATCCTTGATAATATTCTGCCAAGTAAAAATTTGACCAAATGAAAATGTGCGTACTAAAATCATTCCAAACATTGCATTGTTATAAAAAAAGGTTGCTTAAATTTGTTTGGGTGTTGACATTTTGGCAAAATCTTTTCGGCAAAACGACAGGCTCCCCTTTTAAACACGTCATTATTTTTTTTCGAAATTCCTATCCGACTACTCAAAACATCAAAATCAAAAGTCATTTATTCAAACTAGGCTGAGAATCAGCACTTTTCGAACGTCAAAATTACATAAGACAGTCCCCCAAAAACGCCCGCTCTTCACCACTTCCTAGTGCTTTAGCTGAGATGAAAAAGTGGCGCAACAAACTCCCCAGCAGCACACCTGTCTGTTTAGTTATTAAACTTGATTCTATACTAATCGTATGCAATGTAATTAATTAACACTACGAAACACAAAACATTAAATTAAATTACTTGCCATGTGTTAGCTAGCACACGCCAATATACCAACAAGACTGAGAAAAAAACACCAAAACAAACTAAGAGGTCACTGTCAAGTTCAGACATTGTCTTGGTCTATGAGGAAATAACCACACAGATTTGAGTGGATCTGTCCAGTCAGTGATGCATATATCTGTAATCGTGTAGCTTAACGCATCAGTCATCAATTCATCATACACGCCTGAATATCTGATTATGTTTTGAGTACCCACCTAAACCTACTGATGTTACCGGGCGCTTCCTCTGAGAGCCACATCCGTTTTCAAATATTGTGGTAAAATTAAAATGTTAATAACACTGCAATTTAATTTCGAGGCCTGAACAATTTCTGGTTTTATTGCGATCGAGGGCGATGCGTCCATTTATGTAAAAAACATTATTTTACACATTATTTGGACAATTCTTTGTTTGGTTGCTCGAAACTTTTTCCTTGTATGGCAATAGATATTTCCGAAAACGTAAAGTCAACCAAATAAATATAAGATAGTTGGCTTCTTATTTCTTTTATTACTTGTATCTCGAACACTTTATCAAATACCTACTTTTGGACACGGCCTCGTTTCTTTTTATGCGTTTGCGTATTTAAAATGAGGCTATTAGAATTAATGAATCATCATGAATCCGCGAAGGGTTAAGCAGTGGTGGCCATAATACCCATAACATAACATTACATTATGTACCTATCTTCATTTAATAGGTATTTTTGTGCGTCTTACAAGTTAATTAAATACCATTCTCATCAGAAGAGTCTAATTAAGAATCGACACCACCACCAATATGAAAGTTAGCAGTGTTTCGTTAAGGTACCAACATTCTTCCCTGGACGTTGTTAGAAGTTAGATGTGCACACCGCCATAATGAAACCGTAAATTAAATCACTATTAAAATAGGCAATTTTACGGATTTAGAAACTGCACCCTAGATGCGTAACACACTATCAATCACAATATGAATGATTTTGAAGTAAATTGCTAATCCATTGCTTGCAATGTTCGAAAAAAATGACTAACTAATGAATTTGAATATCTCATGAATGTTTTTGAACTGTCAAAATGAAACCCATTGCTACTGATAATGGTGCTGATTCTCTTGTTCACAAACTAAACTAAGTTCAGTGCATCATTTTCTTTCTATTTCATTAAAATTTATTTCTATTTAAATTTAGTTTATTTTGTGACCAAGGGAATCGGCACCATTGTGTTACGCAATTACTCCGCTGGTCTTTATGAACGGAAAAGCTCTATTATAGGATAAGGAAAAATAAATATATCGCTAGTTACGAGTGAACCCTGAGCTCTCTATGTTCAACGCGAGCGGAGGAATGCGATTGTTGAGCGATTTGCTTAAGAGGACTACAGAAGGTTTAGCATGACGCTTTCTATTTCTTCGAAGAATAGACATGACTCCTTCTATACAAAGTGACATTTCGTTTCTCCATTTTTGACATCTCACCGTAGAAATCCTTCTACAATCTGTCATTTTGTGTTTCGTTTCTAACGATCTTTGTCTAGGTCCGTTTTTATGTAGAAGGATTTCTACGGTTTGATGTTAAAAATGGAGAAACGAAATGTCACTTTGTATAGAAAGAGCCGTATCTATTCTTCGGAGAAATAGAAAGCGTCATGCTAAGCCTGCTGGACCTAAACGTAAATTTTGTAAGTTTTATAATGCCTAAAAGTATATGATCCACTGCAGTAAACAAAATCAGAAAATATGATATTCTTCAGGATATAAGCTAGGTAGATAGTGTGTTGAAAACAAAATACAACTAATTTGATACGATAGAAAAAAAACACGAAGATACCTCTAAAAATATTTTAACGATTAAAAACCACACTAATATACATGCAATCATTATGATTTTTTTGTCATATTAACATCTACAAGCAACATATTATCATAATAGTGTTTTAATTTTTTTATGCAATCAATAGTTTTTTTGTAAATAAATAATTGTTTCATATATTGCAATAAATTACCAGCGTTGTGTCACTGCGCTTCTCTTTCTTTTCTATGCAGTCCGATAGTGACCGCGCTTTAGCTGTTGTCGGCCTCATAATAACAGTCGTTATAAATGGAATAATTATATTTTATAAAAGTACCAACAGTTATAGCATTTATAGCGCCACTTTTTACCCTAGAACTCTAGTTACTAAGGCAAAATTACTTATTTGATTATTCTCAATCTAGTTAAATTCACAAACCTAAAGTCTAACCCACTAAATACATAGATATCTGTGTATTTAGTTGGTTAGACTTTCCAGCTTGGTGCACTTTATAAAGTCATTATAACACAGACCTAATAACCTAAGTATTTTACAATCACTCTGAACTTGTTCCTGCTTTGATTGATAGGTCCTCGATCATAGCGATTCGATGATATTAACACTCATTAATTATTTTGACTTCGATATCGAGTTACGACAAAAAAAAAAACTCGTATTGTAGACTTCGACAAAATACTTATAGGTTACAATATAGAATGTCTATTTGCGAATGTTTAAATATTTACGTAAATAAAAATATTGTCGGTTTATTTATGCTCGGAAATTTACATGTAGTCGCCTCTCAAATTAGTAGGTATACTGAAGCATTGTTTATTCACTAATCATAAGTGGAGACGCGTGGTTTTCTTCAAGTAGAAATTATTTACTCAGTCGCCTAGTGCCTACTTAGGTACTCTTTCACTAGGTGACGAGTGAACTAATTCCATATATTATGATGCGCCACACGCCCGGGGCCTGAATATGATTGAACTATCCGTAATGTGAGATATTTCACTATACGCGCACTGGTTCCAAGTCGGCTTTTAAAACTAGCGCAAGGGAGATCCCATTACATCGATGATTCTATAATTATTGGAAGCAACAACGGCTCAGTGAGCAAGTCATTGGGTTAATGGCACGCCCGGATCGCTGCATTGCTGATCCATCCGAGCGTAACGTTAAACACCCCTATATTTGTTATCGGAACGGAATGTCTAGATTTATTGTTTGCGGTTTACAGAAGTGCTGCATCTGATCGGTGAGCCTGACTTTCGCGACGTGAGACTACGATGGGAGTACGGCAAGCCTGATGAAGAAGACAGGCCGAAATTGTTGGCATTTCAAGTGCATTACTGCGAATTGCAAGCATGGGGACAATATCGCTGCAGGACCAAGGTATTGTATTAGAAGTTGTTGTCGTGAACTTATACCTACCATATATAACCAATATGGCACAGTCGTGTGAAATATAAGTCGTTAAAAACTATGACATTTTACAATGGCATATGTTGGCAATGAGTTGGCACTCCAAAACGGGAGATAATGGGCCGGGGTTTGTGCGCCGAGCGTGACTGCGGCGTGACTGTGACAAGGAACATGCCCGCCAGTCATTACTGTATTTACGTGTTAATATAGCACCGCTGCCAGTGTTTGTAGCCTTTCTCTTTTATTGAATCAGATTATATTTAAACATTGAGCTTAACGTTGACATCATTATCCGCTCTGCTAAGCTACAATAAACTTTATTGCGGGCAATCTTGCCATAAACACAACCGACGTTTGGCAAAGCTTTTTCTTGGTCGCATGTAGGTAGTAAATTGTCTGAAAGGGCTGTTGCTTTCGATTCTCCTAACATTATCCCTGCGAATAATTTTCCTTGTGAAATAATCATATTATTTTGGTCTTTAAGGTGATCGACACAGCAGAAGAAGAAAAATATACCAAACTCTTGCCCAGTACTACAGAAGCGTCAACAACCACGAGCCAGCCGTCCGGAATGAGGCGCGGACGCATGTACAGCACGCGTATCATCGGCTTGCGAATGGCTACAACATACTCCTTCGAAGTCAGGCCAGTCCGGCGAGACGCCCGAGATCTGGCTGACCCGCAATCGATTAGCTCGAAAATTATCATCGTACCTACGAAAGGATGTAAGAGATCATTTAAAGTTTTTCCTTGGTAACCACCACAGTAACCACTGTTGACTACAAAGACCTGACAATTCATACTTATGAATACCCAGGACTTAAATTAACCTCCACTCTAATTGCGTAACACACTTTGTTCCACAATCCGCTGAATGAATCAGTCACAATATTCAAGCGCCCATGCACTTAACACAGATGCTAAATTCAGGTCCCGTTGCAAAGATATACCCTCATGACATTGGTCATGATGGTATATCCTCATACCACAATTTTTAAGCAATTGTGCTTAAAAAAATTGCTTTTCTAGTTTCAGCTCGCGCCACACAATGCCTGCCACACGCAAGTGAAGTTGAAGTAGCTACGGGTCCGTTCTTCGGAGGTCGCATCGCTGTGGAAGCAGCCGATGGCGGCCCGGAACGTTGTTCAATCCAGGGCAATCCGAATAGCGCCCAAGATGCGTACATCTTGCGGATACACCACGACGAGTGCGGGTCCGAAGTGAACGACACTACAGTCGCTACCTACGTCATTGTGCAAGAGAATCTACCCATTCTTACCCACAGTACAAGACGGTAATTTACAAGATTATCGGAGGCTAAAATTATTAAAAAAAACCCACTGGTTTTTGTTTTTTTTTAATAAAATGCTTTATTTCAAGCTTTATAGTTTATTTGTGTATTTTGAATTGACTCGTTACCAGCTTTTATTTGATACCAATATTGTAAAGGATAAATTATTAAAAAAAAATCTTCCCCTCCTTTTTTTTGTATTTGCAGATGCAATACATAAATATTATATATTATGGCCTATGTCACTCCCACAATTAAGACGAATCTAACAAATGTTAAAATCCATCAAGCCGTTTAGGCTACAGAGCGTGCCAAAGAAATAAACATACATACTTTCAAAAAACATTACCCCCTCCTGGGGCATTCGGGTACAAAAGGCCGTGTTTTCACGAGAACTCAGCGTTAGGTGCTGTTTCGATTATTTATTTTCTGTTTCTTCCAGGTTCTTGGTCCTCTGTACCTACAAACCCGAGACGCTGACAGTCAGAGCCGGCATCAACTTGCCAAAATCCAACCCTGGGGACGTGTTGCAACAGAATAAACCTTCGAGTGGATCTGTCGAACCCTACGAGAACCAGGACATGGACTACAACGAGCTACAACCTGCCAGACTCGAAGCGAGAAAAGAGGAGTCGCAGCAAAGTACGTATTGTAGCCTAAACGGTTCTTCAACGATTCGGTTATGATTTATTACCGGCCTCCTTACATTTGATTTATTATTCCAGGCGCGTTCGGTGAGGTCACATTGGTTATGTTCTTAGTAGTGGCTGCGTTTGGCGGCATCGCGCTATTAATATGGAAGGTAGTGCCGCAAGCTGACAGGGACAACATATCTATCGCGACGGTCTCGTCGCTGGCGCGCAGTGGGATCTTCAGCAGACGGAATAGAGACAGATTCTCTGACAAAAGCTCTGTATATTCAATTTCGCTGTCGGAAAAAGACGAAGGAACCTCTAAAAAGCCTAACGACGGCGATAATACGTCTGAAGCGTGATTATTTTGAAATACTATTGTGATTGATCTAATTTAATTGATAGGAGTAAGTGCACGTTTTACCCGAACTGAAAATATAATAAAGTTGGTCAAGTTGAATTCGACTATACTTTTATATCTAGTAGCCTAGTAGGAATAAGTCTGAAGGTGACAGTCTTTAGGCACGTTAAGCGATTTTTGGTAGGGGAACAACTTGTGGGTTCGCGTCACCGACATGCTGTAGTAGCAGTAAGTGAAGTTAAATTGACCATGTGAAAAGTTTAATTTATTTATACTGTGCATTGTTAAATTGTGTTTTAGATAATCATTATTTTATTGAAGTGAAAACTTCTTTGGGCGCGTTGAGCGATAAGTTTTCAGTTCTGTAAACACTGTCTGACTGCCTGTGTTTTTTCCCTACAAATACTGCCAATAATTTTATTTCATGGATAATATATACATAATTTGGTATAATCAGTTCTAAGTAATGAAAATAAAAATATGAAGACCTCAGACAAGATGTGAAAACTTAAATTCAGGGCCGATTACCTACTGGTTTCCTATTGTATAAGTACGAAAAAGATAATTTAAATTATTTTATAAATTTTTTCGAAGAAATTATTAGCATTTTAATTCGTGGCCAGTATTTACTATGCGCTTGGATCACTAACATCAATGCTATAATTGCCATAGATATTAATGACTATCCTTTATTTAAGCCCTAGTGCGCATGAGCGATTTTTTTTCGCACACTGTATTTTCAACTCTCTGCTTAGCGCCGAGAGTCAAAAATCCAACAATGTGTCTTTTCGACGCGCTGGGATGCATTCTGTTGGATTCTCAATGCTTGGTTCAATACCGAGAGTTGAAAATCCACCGCGCGATAAAATACCGCCGCGATAGTTTTAGGTCCGTGCGAACGTGGGCTAAGACTTTTGTGCGGAGCGGGCCATACGGAATCCTATGAATTTGGAACTTTTCGGTACATATTTATGTTCAATTATTTGATATTGGTAGAAAAGTATGTAGTCAAACAAAATTCCACGTTTTTCGTATGTCCGCTTGTGTTGAATTTAATTTTAAGTTAATACAAATAGAAAAATGAGTGTGAATAAAACAAATAATGTGAAACTTACGGTTTTTTATTTGAACACATCTTGTGAATCGTCCAGTACAAATATTTGTTTTTCCATCTTCACTTCTGGGAAAAGGAACTGGTTGACAATTTCGTTTAGTTCTTCTAAAGCTATTTGGGCATGAAGACGAACAGTTGTGTCCTCATTATTGTCTCTATAGAGATTTTTTAGTGTTCTGTAGATAGGGAGTAGATTATCTTTTAGTTGGAGTAAGGTCTCCTTGCCTAAACCTTTTATTAAACTTGATATAACCATGACAGCTGCTCGTCGACACTCTATTGCTTTATCAGTTTCTATGATACTCCAAATGCAATACAGCAGCTAAAACAAAATGGAAACAAATTGTTTAATAGTTCTCTATTTACCACATACATAGTTTTTAGGCTCCGTGCAGAGCAGAGGATTGATATTATCAATATGATTAAAACAACACTGTATATTTTGCCATAAAGTTAAAAGTTGTACGAAAATCGGCGCAGACATCAAACACCTCTTCGGTCGGACTCGAACGCATACGCGGTGTCTTTTGCACTTTAAACTAGTTATAATAAGGTTTATTTTTAAATAGCAACAAAAGTCCTTTGCTCTGAGCTTGTCTTTGTTTTGCATTGGGCCTTATAACCTTAAAGAACTAGTACTAGTAACTAAACTTTTCTTAAAGATTTTACCTCATATATAATACTTCCTATTCTGTAGTGCAACACCTGCGCAATTTCAGCCAGGTTTGACAAAGCTGATGTCCTGATAAGAGGATCTCCATCATTTACTCCACAGAGCATAGTGTTCAGTAGGATAGTCTTGTGGACTACTGCCATTTCACCTGTAATAATAATAATTAATTATATTTTAAACATTATTAATGGAACAATTTGATTAATGTCTTCCCCTAATTTCAGAGTTTTCAAAGAATAAGATACAGGATACCATAAGGCTCACAAATAAGGTCTTCATTTTCAAACATTGGCGCCGATTCCCTTGTTCACAAACTAAACTAAATTTAAGTTCAGTGCATCTTTTTCTTTCTATTTCATTAAGAAAAGGACAGAAGATACATTTTAGTAGTGATGGGTAACTCATCAATTTTATTTGAGGATGAGGGAGCACCTCATTTTGCCTCGTGAGGTCCTCACGAGGTACCCCTCATTTGAGGTGAGGATTTGAGGAATCCTCAACGGCGTATTCACCTCACGAGTCGTGAGCCCGAGCCGAACTCAGCCGAACGTGCGAGGGAGCGAGGCGGGCGGGCGCGACGACTTTCACGAGTACTCACGACTCTCCGTCCGATTAAGCAAATCTCTCTCACCTCTCACACATATCATTTTCTTTCGCTCATAAATTTTAGACCGCCAAAATAAACGAATCAATGACACTTGATTATCAATCTAATGCTGATGCTTTTAGAGTTCATAATAATTAATCATAGCTGAAATAAAAATATTTTCTTTAAAATTCGTTTTGACTAATAATGTTACATACTAATTTTAACAGTTTACGTAATGTTGACCTTGGAGGTGCACGTGATTTTCTTGTAACAATTACGTAGACTTTTGTTTTGTTTGTGTTCGTACTTTAATCTAAATAATTAATATCCTACCAAACATCAGTATCACACTCAACACACACACATGACATAACTAACATCATTACATACTTAGGTACATTATTTCATTAGGTACATACCAAAATCATAATGTTAATGTTTATTATGCTGCCAAAATTTCGAGACCAGACCTCACCTCACACATTCTATAATTCTATACAATTTTTTAAATCGGTTCATTCGCTCACTCGTTGAGGAGCTCATCACTCAACCACTCAATACTCACTCGCGAGTCACGCCTCACGCCTCACCTCGCTCGCCTCACCCCTCGCCACAATTTCATATTGTCAATGTCAATTTTTGAGGACGCGTGAACGAATGAGGTGAGGTGAGGTAATGAGGTGGTTCATTGTTGAAAATCGAGTAACTCTTTCAATTTGCGATCACGAGGACCTCAAACGAGGGACCTCATGAGTGAGGGACTCATCACTACATTTTAGTTTAGTCCTGTCAAATTAATCAGCGCTTGACGTAAATTGACGTAATTTTAGTAGGCAAGTTTTTAATGACGTCTAAACTTGTATACAGGCGCTGATTAATTTGACAGGACTAAACTAAAATTTATCTTCTGTCCTGTTCTTAATGAAATAGAAAGAAAAAGATGCACTGAACTTAAATTTAGTTTAGTTTGTAAACAAGGGAATCGGCACCACTGCCTAAGAATAAGTAAACTAATGTTGAAGGGGTGGAGGGGATGAATACTCAAACATGGGCAGAAAGTGACTCTTACATAATTTGAAATAATGTTATCTAGAACGTATTCACCTAATCTCTTGGTAACTTTTACAACAACATCGCCAATCTTCATTCTCAACTCTGCATCTTTATTGCGACTCTCATTTGTTTCAATATTCCTGTGCTCCATAGTTCTCTGCTCTAGTAAGAACTCTTTACATAATATTTGCAATACATCTTCAGTGCAGTGTGTGCAGAGCGATGCAAGACCATTGACAGCTGATAGGTAGATATAGGAGTCTGGATCTTTTAGCTGTTCCTGCAAAAATATCGAGAATGAAATATTAAGGCCTGTCTCACCGCCGACGAGGAAGCGGCTAGCTATCAGCGATTTTCTTGCTCAAGGAAGGTACAAAAGATTGTAGGTCCCATGTAAGTAAAAAAGATACATGTATAATAATTAGTAACAGTTGATCGCTTAGTGTTCACACCACCGGCGAGTAATCGTTTGTCTTATACTTGCTTAGCGACACTCGGTTAGCGGGCAGACCACTCCCTTAGAGAGTCACGCTTAGTACGTATCGCGCATACCTAGAGAGTAAACACTCGTCGCCTTCGCGCACTCGTTTACAGTTGCTGGCTCTACAGGCTTCTCGTTAGTCACCGACGGTGGGATCGGCGCTTCAACCTATCAAGAACTTAGCTTGCATTGCAATTAATGGAAAAATCTTAAAGAATAAGTTAAGCAATTGCATAAAACACAATAAACATTACACATATTTACCTGGAAGATGCAAAGTATATAATGTTTCTTAGAAATAGTTTCAGCATCTCCAGCATCTATGAGTTTTGTTAGTTCAATGATTCCATGTGCTCTAACAGGTAGCAGTTCATCAAATATATCAGATATTGCCTTCTCACACGCCGTATCCTTCTTCTGAGGTCCTTCTTCAGATATCAGTGACATTGCTTCTCTACACAGTATGCTGTTCAAACTTGCATCATTTTCAGCTATTTTTCTCAAAACGGGTATTAAATTTCTAAACCTTACATCTATTTTATTTGAATTGGACAGAATAGTGTTCAGTAATACCAGAGCAATAGTGACACATTCATCATCCTTATCTGAATTCTGTTTCAAAATAAAATGTTCAATGAAATCAGACACAATCATAGGATTTGTTTTTAAAGCATTCACTATTTTTGGTGATGTGGATATTTCTGAGAGTACCTGAAGAATGATTGCATACTGTTGATCAGTTTCATTAATTAAAACAGGATCATCTTCACTGAATAGTATTTCTTTATTTCCTATTTTTCGTCTCCTATCATTTAGCTCTAATAATACTTTTAAAGCTATTGAAAATATATTTGTAACAAGTGCATCATCAGTCGCACTTTTAAATAAGTTCATAAAGTATATCACAGCTTCATCTTTTAAATAATCTTCACAACTTGCTACTGATTTGACAGCAACACCAGCATCAAATTCTTCAACAAGGATTCCTGAAGTACAGGAAACTTCTTTACCAAATAAAAATGTTTTAACCTTAGCAAATAATTCTTCTTTTCTTAGTTTCTCTAAACTTTTTAGTATAATATCTTTCAGTTTGATTTTCAATTCATCATTCTTTGTACACTTAACTCCAATGGAATAAATTAAATATAAGTTTGGTATCAAAAGTTGAATAGGCCAGTCTAATTTGGTAGAACACACACAAGCATATAAAACATTTATCTTTTGTTCAACTTCTTGAGGGGATAGTATGACAGTACCAGGCAAATTACAATTGGTGGTTAAATAATTGTAATCAAAGGCCTGGAATACCTTACTGACTAACAATACCACAGGATATGCCTGAGGGAACTTATCATTTAAGTTCAAGACACATGCTACAGCTGCTGCTAGGTAATGTGTGTTGTTCACAGACAGTATTTCTTGTAACTGAGAACAAATGTTGGCAAGATATTCACTCTCTGAACTGCTTCCATGTCTTGTTGCTATGATTCTACAAATCATATCAATTTTTTTCCATTCAAATCCTGTGTCTATATCATAGCTTTCTATAAAACATCTGATCAAGCTTAGTAAACCTCCTGGAGCTATTAATCTTTGGCTCAACTCCTTTGCTATGACTCTTTTAGCAAATGCTGGGGTAGATGGCTCTGTACCACTCTGTAGCACTAATAGCTCTTTCATAAGAATAGGTTGAAAACAATTATTTACAAGATGATTATAAATACTTACATACTTCTTTTTGTCCTCACTGAGCTTATCATATATTTCTTGAGTCATAGTAAAATTATTGTATGTGCCGGGTTTTTTTAATGGTGCAAATGACAACTGTATTAATGCTGCCAAATAATCCGAGAGATGCAGAGTTATGATTATAGTTTTAAGGGCTGATACACTGTAACTTCTTGTGATAAAATCTGTGCAGTCTACAAGCATCTCATACTTTTGTTCATCACTTAAGGATAGTCTAGGAAGTATGGCCCCGGTGAGACATCTCTTTGACAACTTGATTCCAAGCCCTGGTATTAGACATGGTGAAATACCAAGAGATGTTATTAGTTGAAAACTGCTTCGTAGAAGTTTTTGGTTCTTCACACTGATTAGAATAGTTTCTTCGTTTTTTAGCTCGGTAGCAAGTTCGTCTATAGCAATTAATATCTTTTGTAAAAACGATTTTAATATTAGAAAAGAGTCATTTGATATCAATTGATTTTCATTTATGGCTATATCTTTGAGTATCAAAACAAATTGGCTATACCCTTCTGAAATAGACAAGAGAAGTTGGTCAGTGGGTCGACTTAATTTATATTTAAT
This sequence comes from Atethmia centrago, assembly GCA_905333075.3. Classification (NCBI taxonomy): domain Eukaryota; kingdom Metazoa; phylum Arthropoda; class Insecta; order Lepidoptera; family Noctuidae; genus Atethmia; species Atethmia centrago. The sequence continues at coordinate 10,847,582 of HG995375.1, forward strand.
GCACAAACAAAAACGAAATAGCAACTTATCAATGTGACAATAAATTACCTGTATGGGTAAGTTTTTCTATTCGGTTAAATATTGGCTGGAGCTGTGACATATTTTTATAGTTTGTTAGGCAAGGTAATATTAAAATTACTATTACTTAATTAGGGTATAATGTAATTTCCTTTGGAAAAAAGCAAAACAAATATTGGACACAGCGGACCTCGAGCGGAGCTGATTGACATTTGACAATTGACAATGACAATACTTTGAATTTGAAATTGACAATTTGTCGTATAATTATCGTCTTTGATGATTTCCGAACGGATCCAGCTGGAGTCGAAAGTACAGTTAGTAAGTGGTCCATAAAAACTATTATTAAAGACTTGATATTAGTTTTATTTTTTGAATGGCGATGCGGGGCACTATTTAGATGCCCGAATGCAATTAGTTGTAAAATAAATAAATAAATCAATCATAAATCTTTATATATCTCAATATCATATTAAAAGGCACTGGATAATAAAATGCACAACCATGCACAATATTTCAAGAACATCACTTTTGCAATCAGCTGTTCCTTTCTTAGAATATATTTTTTTAATATTTTTATTAAAATACATTGGACAGTATTCAGAAGAAAACTAAAATGTAGTTAGAAAGAATCTTCGTACAATAAAAGGATCATTCTTGATATTTTTGCAATAAAATATATCAATTATATATATTTCTAACACGTTCAGTGCTGGGAGCCATCGCACAGAGCTCATTTAAAATGTAGGTCTTTCTTAGCAAACACAGCGATAGAAAATGTGAAAATAAAATCAGTTTTATATAATAGCAAGGTTTATTAGTACGCGTTAGTTTTAAGGTTCAAGCATTTCTAAAAATACAACTATGTTTTATGTGAATAACCATGTCTATGACATAATTATCTATACTAAAGTACGAAACTTGTAAGTATGAACTTATTTACTTATAAAAACATGAAGTTCAGGTCTCTTCTGTCATCTATGTAGTGAAAATACATAATGTACAGTTAGAAAAACCAGCTAAGGCATTATGTTATGGCTGTGCTGTGTAAAATGTTTGTTTACTGTTTGTGCTTGGATGTAGTACCCAAGTCCAGCTTTTTTTTTTTTTTGCGTGGGAAATCATTAAATAAATTCTCCCGCTCTGGAGGGAGCGGATGGGTGTGTCAGACTCTTACTGACTAAAACCCATCCGTATTCCTTCCTGTTGCCTATGTTGCCAGGGGCCTCGGTGAGCATTTAGTACCTTTCCGCGACCCCGGCAGACCAAAGTCCGGTCTAAAGTGGGAACTACTGGCAGCTTCAATATAGCTGTCAGCTTGTACCAAGGGTCGGCACTCTTACCGATTACTAATCGTGCAGGAAGAGACCTCGTGTAAGAGCTGAGCAGAGAGAGAAGAAATAGACATAGCCCTTTCTATACAAAGTGACATTTCGTTTCTCCATTTTTGACACCGCACCGTAGAAATCCTTCTGCATTCTGTCATTTTGTCTTTCGTTTTTAACGATCTTTGTCTAGGTCCTTTTTTATGTAGACTATTTCAGAAGAAAGTTTCTATACCTTCCTGTCAAAATCAAACTGACAACTGACAGTTGTCTAAGGTAGTGAAGCCAATTTGCGTTTTTCTACTCGAAAGCCACAAGGTGTATACGGTTATCTACAAAATCATGATTTTACAGGAAAGCAGTTCGGACGCAAAACTGTGATAATCAATAGAAGAACACGGCTGTCTTCTCCTATTTTACATCATTTAGTTAATAGGACATTACCAAGAAAATGGTGAAGGTCAATATTACTATAATATTTTTTTGTTCCAAAATACGGTACTTCGACACTTTGAGAAAAATTGATGTAGTTGTCTTTATATACGTGACTTAGTATCAGTAAAAATTGAGAATCAAACAGAAAAAAAATCGTATGACAAAACAAAGAATTCTGAGTCGAATTATGTAAAAGAGTGATTTCGTAAAAAGTACAGTTGACTCTTTCTACTTTGCTGTCGTCGTACTTTCTACACGGAACGTCATTTTTGTCTGTTCTTCCGTAGACAAAACGGTGCTCGTGCTAAGCCTGCTGGTGATAATGGACGCTCTTACATCGGACATCCATGTATCTGCTGTTCGCCGATGACATTGTGCTGGTTTGCTGAGAGTGGGTGGCCTAGAGGTCCAGAGCAGATTGGAGGTGAGGAGGGAAAGACTGGAGAGTGATGGCCTGAGATTAAGTATAGCAAAAACAGAGTACTTGTTTTGTGATTTTGGCGGTCTCGCCAGTTCTGTGCCTCTAGTCGCTTGTCCAAGGATATGGCGAAGTAGGCCGATACGTAACGCATCAATCAACTCAACGCATTAATCAGATCAACTTCAGATGCATGAAACGACGACAGGTGACGGGAACAACTTGCGACCTCAATTTAAAGGGGAAAATCTACAATTTCGTGATAAGGCCTGTCGTACTGTATGGATCGAAATACTGGGCTGTGAAGAAGATGAATGAAAAAACTTGCATGCAGCGGAGGTGAGTATGTTGAGATGGATGTGTAGAGTGACGAGAATGTATAAAGTAAGAAATGAGTATATTCTTGTTTCGACGGTACATCTATGTTGCTTATACTGTTTGAGCGTTTTAGGTGGCAACGTTTATTGTGGCATCAGAGGCGTTATTCAGATTGTCATGGGTGCGGGTAAAAGGACATTCTAGAGAATGGGACAGTTAGGAATGAGTAATAAGTGGAAGTTTGGAAGTAGCGCCAGTAACACAAAAGTTGGAAGGAAATCGTTTTTTTTTAATTACAATGGGGAAGCTATTAGCCTTAATCTCACCATGGTAAGTGGTACTCAGGCCGACGGTGAAAGCGAGCTTCACCCGGAATCCTCAACCACAGAGGAACTGGCTATCTTATCTCTAACTGGCGAAACACAACAATGCTGTTAAAATTGTTGTTATGGCGACAAACTTAGATAAGAAGGTGGTAGCTAGCCAGGCGGAGTTAGAACAAGTCCTACCACCAACCAAACCAAGCAGAAAAATTTTGCCGCCGTTGGGAATCGAACCCTGGGACATTTGGGTCTGAAACAGGTGTTCTTACCACTAGACCACAAAGGTGGTTGTTTACCGTGGTATGGGGCATGTGACTAAAAGGGATAAGGTGAGATAGTTGATGGATGGAGAGGGAAAATAAGGCGAAAGAAAACATGGATGGGTTGTGTGAGGAATGATATGAAAGAAAAGGGAGTGAATGATAGCGTGACGGTTGACATGGGAGAATGGAAGAAGAAAACGTATTTGCTGTTTGTGCAGCTGGCGTCACTAGGGGCGAAACTTGGCGCGTTATTATCTCATTTCCGATCGAATACATTCTCTACTTTCCTCTCTAAACTGTCAATTTGACAGTGTCAAATGTGCCAAACAAAATGTCAATTGTCAAAGGATTAGCAAGCAAGCAAAAAGTGACTAAACATTTCACCGTACCGAAAGTCCGAAATATAGCGCATTATTTGCATAGAACATTGATTTTAGTGGTTTAGTTATTGATATTAAAGAAATAACTCCATCAATATGTTGATTAAAGTGAAGGTAAGACAAATTATATACGATACAATTGGTTGAAGGTATTATTATTTAAAATTCATAACCTCGTTTCTTTCTCAGACGCTTACAGGAAAGGAGATTGAGATAGACATAGAACCTACAGATAAAGTAGAAAGGATCAAAGAGAGAGTGGAAGAAAAAGAAGGCATTCCACCACAGCAACAACGTCTTATATTTTCTGGAAAACAAATGTAAGTATTCTTGTAACCTTGTTTCTTTGTTACCCATTTGGGCATTACATCGTTTCGTCAGTTTAAGTGTGAAAATACAATACTCCTTTCACTCGGCGATTAGGATAGAAGTAGTTCTGATCCCAGTTATCGGTGTTTATAGAATATCATCACATTTTCATGTCTGGTATAATCATAGCTACTATGAAAACAAGTGGGATGCGCGAGACTTCACTTTAATGATTTTTGTTTTCAGTATACATACCACTTATCTTAAAATCTTACTTATAATTCCTTCAAAACAGTGATCAGAGAGGCTTCAAAATTTATGACTTATGTTGTTTAAAGCAGAAGCAACATTTCCTGTTGGAGTCATTCTGAATAAAGTCAGCTTCATTTATAATTACTCAACATTTTAGAATGCATATTCATCATCCCAAGACCGTACTCATAAGACAACACCCCAAGTTCACCCACTGATAGGCCTCTCTTTGTTTTTGTCAATTCCAACTTTCCCATGCCAGTTTCATCCAGGTTCTCTTGTGATAGCAATATTGCTAATATTGCTATCACAAGAGAACCTGGATGTTGACTATGTATACCATCCAAACTGTTTTTTATATTTATAATATATGATTGTTTCTTTTTCCAGGAATGATGAGAAGACAGCACAAGACTACAAAGTTCAAGGAGGGTCAGTCCTCCACTTAGTGCTGGCACTGCGAGGGGGGCTCTGATCTGGCTTGTGATAGTTTCTATCTTGTATTTATATCTACTAATTTTATTTTTCATTTCTTGTATAAAGTGATTACACTGTACAAAATTTCTTTCAATTTATATCTGAGGTTGTTCCTGTAAATTATGCTTATTTATTTATTTTAAAATAAAAGGCCAATTACATTACTTACTCAATCTGTGTGGTTCTTTCCTCAAAAGACCATTTCAGACACCAATCTACATGGTCTTCCCATGATCTGACCAAGATTATGTCTGGAGTTTAAAACAGACTGTGACCTCTGAGTTTGTTTCGGCCTTTCTTCTCAGAGTAGTCAGATAGGAAACGCCGAGCGCAAAGTGTTTGTACAAACCTACTTACAGAAAATAAAATCATTTCAAATCATTAGTAAAATACACAAACACACTAGTTAAGTACAATAACAAAAATAAAGCTAAAAGTACTTGACAGTCATAAGCTCATCTCACAATACTCTAGATATACTGACAAGATCTTCCATTCATCCACAGTCTGGAGCATCTCTTTTTCCAAGAAGGATCACACATATAATTATAATTTGGTTGTTTTTCTTCCAACTTCAAGAGAATTGTTCTCTAAACAGCCTAAAATAAAGTTTGACAGGTACATAAATTGATAATTCTATTCAAACGGTTTTATAGATAGGTACATAAGATAAGCTTTTTGTGCCTTTTTTAAGAATAATGTGTACTTCTTTTCGTGCGGGTTCCAGACATATGCACTGGACTACTAGTTTGCTGCAAACAGGTGCATTCAAAATAGATTTGATAGCACTGATGTTGCTGAAATATTGTGCAGCATAAATATTAATCTCTTGCTACTGATACCATGTGATCATGAAATGCGTTAGCTTGTTGTCAAATGTGAGACCCAGATCCTTCATTCCAGTTGTTCTAGTAGTGTTGTCATTAATTTTATAAGTAAAGGTGATAGGGTTTCATGCTCAAGTAAAACTCATGACAAACCATTTGAAAGAATTAAATTCCATTTAGTTCTTAACACTCCACTCCAATTTCGCCACAATATGACGCTGCAGCGACAGACAATCGGCTTCAGAGTGAATTTCGGAATAGGGTTTTAAATTATCTGCATACAATAGATTTCTGGTGTGATGAATAACTGAAAGAAGGTCGTTCTTCTGAAGAAGCGGTCCCAGGATTGAACCTTGACTGACTCCAGAACGCGTATGATAGGGCTGGGATTCATAAAGACCCAGTCTGATAAACTGCTGACCGATTGCTGAGGTAGTCAGTGAGGAGCCGTAAGAGACCTAGTGGAAATCCGATGGCACATGGTTTTGCCACCAGAATATCATTATTGACCCTATCAAATGCTTTCCGGAAGTCAAAGTACAAGACATCAACCTGCACCTTAATTGCGTAAAACACTATCAATGACAATCAGAATAATTTTCAATTATATTACTAATCCATTGCTTCATATTATGTTCGAAATGCCTGCTCAACAACGTAAATAACGCAATTAATGTTGTTGAAATGTCAAAATGAAACCCATTGCTACTGATAGTGTGTTACGCAATTACTCGGCTGGCCTCTACAGTCCAAACGTTTTGATATACATATTTTATAGCATACTTAGGGTAAGGTTAGTATTTACCTACTGCTCTTTTTGCTTCTTCTAAAACCATGTTCGACCCTTGATATCTTCCATTGTGGTGGATATGTTCCGGTTTTTAAGGATAGATTAAAAATATGAAATAAAGGTAAAGTGTTTTTACAATTTTTAAAATTTCTGTAGGAATTTGGCAGGCCCTTATTTGTTACAGACTGCATTAAGGATAATGGGCACATTATGTTAAGTTCTTTTTAGGCCGAGTGGTTTAATATTTATTTGTTATAATACTATATACAACTTTATAAGAAAATACATTTATAATTTTCTATTTTGTTAAATGACAATTTTCATGACATGCTTACAAAGGGGGTTGCTAGGTCTATAAATTAAAATCAAGTGTTCATTTGAGCAGGTATTTATTATTACACCTATAACATTGTACATATAGTCAAAGTATAATTTACACATATTTGCGCTGAATGAAGTTTACATAAAAATAAAACATCTTTGGTTTACCACACAAATTAACAACATCAATTTTCTATATTTTTTTTCCTAATTTACATTAATTTTACCACAAGCCTTTCATTTCACAATTTAAAATTATTAACTAATTTGAGCATTTCACTACTCATGAAATAGCTGCAGTGTACTACTACAGACTTTACAAAGCATGCAGAGCCTAGACTGTTGTATTAGTTATTACTTACAACAAATACTCCTAAATATTTCAGGTATTGTATAGGTAAATACAAAGAATAGATAAAAGATGAAATGACAAACTACCGTACTTTAGAATCATTTTGGTGGATTTTAAAAACTACACATTTCTAATATTATCAAAATGATTAAATGACTTTGGGACGGAAACATTTCCTTTAAAACATTAATATTTTTGATCTGCAAAATATTTTATTTTCAATTTTAATTTAAGATTTAGAGCACTTATGGAATTTAATATTTTAAAAATTTAGTGGCAACATTCGAAAAAATTGAGCTTTACAAAGTAGGCAACGAGCATTCGAGTTTGGCACAACATAATAAGATACACACAGACGGGAAATGCATGAAGAGACCACATTTATTATCTAAAGATTGTTTTCAAACATTGTCTGTAATAAGCATCACTACCAAACTCCTTGCACTGCTGTTGGCTCCAAGTCTGCTTTATGATTGGTCACGAACAACCGCCGCAGTCGTGACCTTGTTTATAGGAAGAGTTTCTTAACACCACACATTTAGAGAATACCGTAGAAGGTTGGCGTGTTTAGGTGCTTGTGTATCCAGTATAACATGCACTTGTGACAATGTTAGTATGTACCTATTATAATAAACTTCTTTTTAGAAGATTGAATTGCATCGCCCCCATTTCATCCTAGACTTATATTGAATGTATTTTTTTCGACTTTCGAATAAAACACTCCACTGATTTTAGACACGATGATATAGACTAATTACACAGAGCAGAGCAATATCAAAATTTGCACTAGTTACGACTAAAAATTGTTCTTGAAAAATAACTAAAGGAGATCCGTTCTGCATTAAAGTTGATCAGCTCAAACTGCGAAAAGAAAATAATTAATATTAGAATTAAATAAAATTCATTGCTTTTGTCACTAGTAGGGAATGCAATCTCGATGTCGCGAGATCTCGAAAACACGAGATCCCGGCCATTTTTTCGATATTCAATCTCGAAAATAAGCAATCTCGTTTTCTTAATCTCGATCGAGATTTGCATGCAATTCTTATCAACATGCAACAAACTTTTGAACCAATAAAACTGACTGTCGAAGTCCTGTGCCGACGCGAAACTGACTTAGTCAGTGCTGAATGTGCCTTGCAATTCATGATTCGTAAGTTGGAAGAGTTACAGACGCCACTCTCAGAGAAGCTGGCTATTGACATGAGAAAGCGTATTTCCGAACGCCGAATCGAAGCAACTGCAACATTGTTATACCTTCAAAATCCAGCACAGTATGAAGAGAATTCAAAGAAAAATGCAAATGATACAACATTCCAATTGACTGACAAGAGCGCGGCATAAGGAAATATATCCATAACTTAGTCAAACGATTATACCCTCACTCGAGTGAAGTAGTTCATGATGATGAAGAAGATCTACTACCCGTCTCACATATTCAACGAGATCTCAGTTCAGTTCCTGAAAGTACAACATTATCTCTGCAAAAAGAGTTGGAAGAGGCTTTAAAGTCGTGTAAAAACACTCAACCCCAAGCATTAGTAACAGATAGGATTGACAGCCTGCTTAAAAAGGAGATGCATCTCTACGAGTATGGTGGCCAAAGAGGGCAATACCTTAAGTTTGTGTATAACAGCCTACTTACTGTAGTCCCTAACAGCGTGAAAGCTGAACGGGCATTCTCGGCGTCAGGCTATTTAGCTACAGACATTAGATGTCGCTTAGCAGACGACATTTTGAGCACTCTGTGCTTTCTAAGAAGCTATTTTCAAAATCACAATTAATGTCTGTTTGTGTACTGTGTATGCTCGCCATAATGCCGTATTTTTTGCTTTGTCAAGTATAATTTTGTTGACTTTTTTTAAATAAATAGATTTCATTTTCATTGTTTTGTATTATTCATAAGATATTACAGCGATATCCTAACTAGTATTACGAGTATTCTAATTAATGTAGTATAGCATTCCTCGAGTTTTGTATCGATTTAAGGGTGTTTGAGTTTAAAAACCATAATCTCGAAATCTCGCTAGATCTCGACTTATTTTGCACGAGATCTCGAAACTGCCTATCTCGACACCAGGTTCAACAGGCGAGATCTCGATTTGCTAATCTCGGCTCGAGATTGCATTCCCTAGTCACTAGGTATGTGTGCGATAATCCTATCAATAACTCTCCAATTCGACGACGTAGTCGTCTAAATTGATAAATGATGCTCTTACAAAACGTAGCTCGTGGTCGGTCGTGAGGACTCCTATTTGGGTCAATGTTACGAACCACTGCACATAACGTAGTAATGTTGTGAATAGACCTACAGAAATGTGTAGGTACTATAACTATGTATAAGGAGAAAATAAGGATCGATTACCTTAGCATCTCAACCATCGGAGAGCGCCGGCGTGACCCAACCGTATTTGTCATGTGTTTTGACGACCGAGCGGAATGCTTCTTCGGCGCGGCGGCGCGTGAACTCGCAGGAAGGTCTCGGCGGCGCCCGCGCCACTCGGCCCTGCCCCTTCACCACAGATGCAGCGAACTGCATCACCACAGCTTCTACTGTGTACGCGGAAGCCCAGCCGCGTGGGGTTAGCAGTTCCATACAAATTGCTCCACCTTAACAAACGATTAATAAAATAACATGAATAGTCGAAAGCAAGGCTAGAAGAGAGAGGTCCCGAGCTCGATTCCCAGTCGAGCAAAGTGCCTGTCTCTTGTGAAGGTATAGCTCGGAGTTTACCTTCATTGGAGCGAGGCTCTTGACTTGGGCCTGATATATTGATGAACGTAGTCTGCTGCCATTAAAAGATATGAACCCTCACCTTCCATGACGAAACCCTTCTCTATCCTGGGTTCGATAACCCGCATGAAAGGCGGTGCGAAGGGGAAGTTCTCTGGGAATATCAGATGCAGTAGTATGTTAGGAATGTGAAGCTCGCGGAGGTCGCTCGACAGTTCGCTCTCCGGGTCGATCTGGTGCAGGCGCACGTGCCATTCGAACAGGTTGTCGTTTACCAGTTCCACCTGGAACAAACATTGATATTAGGCTCATTATCATCGTCCACAGCCCGACTTCACCCATTGCTGGGCATAGGCCTCTCTTTGCTTGTGCCAATCTCTACACTCCTGTGCCAGCCTCATCCAGATTTTACCCCCCCCCCCCCCCCCCCAATGGCAACAATTGCAAAGTCAAAGTCAAATCATTTATTTCAAATAGGCACGTAAAAGGCACTTTGGAACCTCAATTCGTCATTTTGCCATTTCGTCTAACCATCTCGCTACCTAGATTTTAACTAGATCTATTATTATGTATTGCACTAGATCATGCTAATAATTTCAACAAAGATCTGGTCATCCCATCGAGGTAATGTCAAGCGGGACAAAGGATAATATTTCCTAACCACCATGATGAAGTGACTGCTGCGGCTGAGTGCTAACTAAGCTAGCTTGTCACAGGCCTTCCATAATATATTATGACAAAAGGTAAAGCCTCTTTTAATTTGTGATGGTCTACTTCTCTTGGAAGAGAAGTGAACTTGCGTAATACAAAACAAAACAGAACAGGGGGGTAACCATCACCTCCTATAGCAGTATTATTATAATATTACTTCACAGTGGGAAAGTGATGGAGCTGTACAGGACTTATAGCTCCATCTCTTTCTCACGCTAAGTAATATTGAAATAATACTGCTTTAAGAGGTGATGGTTACCCCCCTGATGGCTCTGGCCAGTAGGTATCTAACTGTCGTTGGCACATATCAATCCTTCCAGATTTATTTAACGAAGTTATCAACGATTGTTGATTATATTATTATTACCTATGCTGCTCTTCAATACTCAAATAGTGAGATTATACTATCTGCGGAAGATACTAACTGCTCAATGTGGGTGTACTATATAGGTAGGTACACCTCTGCCTAACCTTTCGTTCGAGAAAACAAGGCGTAATGTTATGTATACTAACTGCCCGATAAACTAATATTTATGACTTAAGGCGCCGACAAGACCCAATTGACAAAAATAGGCTTCTCTTAAGAAAAAAAATTGCCAATTCTGTATAGTTTGTGGTAGCGGAAAAAATATATGTTAATTTTGAACATATTTCCCAGAACTTGGTTGTTACCAAAACACGTTTTGAAAACAAAATCTCGATACAAACTAACGTTAAACTAACCTCTTACTTTGAGTTCTAATCCAAAATATCTGTATCAAATATGAACATACGTTACGTATTTAATTAATAACAAGAACGTCTTATTTGAATGCAGAACTTGGTTGTTTTTTATTTTCGATTACTCAACTCAATTTTGAGTAAATAGATAATTACTTCATATTTTGCAATAAATTACAAGCATTGTGTGATCGCGCTTCTCTTTCTTTTATATGCAATCTGACAGGGACCGCGGTTTAGGTGTTTTCAGCGTCTTAATGTTCGTGATAAACGTGCGTTTGGAGTCCTAGAATCGAAGCGTGCCGTATTACTGTAGATAATCCTTGTGTTTTATTTAATTGAAGTGAAGGCACTAGTGATGGATTAATTAGCATTAGCATTCATTGTTAGCTTGCGAAAGCTCATTTAGCATTTAGAAAATTAAATGTAGTTGCGAAATTCTGTGAAATTAAAAAATTACGAAAATTAATTTCAATTTTCGTAATTTTTTAATTTAATGACTATCATACGTCAGACTCGTCAGAGCGTCGGCGCACGCAGCGGTAGCGTGCGCTCTCCGTCGCACCCACGGGAAGTCGGGAATACTAAATATCGGTTTCACGTGACGGTGACCTTGTTCGCTGCGAACATACGAATAATGGGTTAAGCAATTGTTATCTTATTATCTTTGATTTGTGCGTACTTAAGGTTGTATATTGAATTAATTCTTGTGCTTGTTTAATGTATTTAAATTATGGATGGTGCGAAGAATGATGTTTAGAAATTATTACCTTATTGTCTTTGATTTGCTCGTACTTAGAGTCGTGTATTGGTTGAATGAATGCGTGATTGTTTAATAATATATTTGCGTGGTACGCGCGCGGCGCGCGTCGTTTTGTGTTCGTTCAGTACGTTTTGGCAAGTGATAGTGAGATTTTGGTTTACGTATTCGTTATACAGTACTTACATTCTTTCGTTTTGTGCATAAAGGCTCCTACATACTGGCGCGACTTGTCGCGCGACGAGTCGCGACACAAAGGCACCGCTTGTAGCGCTACACGCGGTGTCTTTGTGTCGCGTCGCGTCGCGCGACAAGTCGCGCCAGTATGTAGGAGCCTTAATATTGTACTTATAGATAATAGCGTGAACTCAATACCTACCTGTAAATAATAGGAGGTAGTAAGAAGTAGTGTGTAGTGAGAAGTGGCATGTATAAAAGTGTAAATAATAATTTTAAGTTTAGTACCTATATAAATATTTTAGTGTAAATAAACTGTTGAACGGACTTGAACGTGACAATGTCTCACCGAACTAAGACTATAAGGGATTATTTTTCTAATATTGTTAGTGAAAATAAAATTGCTAACTGTAATCAGTGCTCTAAAAACCTTTCTTACCGAACATCAATTTTAAAAACCCATCTAAAACTTAAACACATTGGCCATTACAATAACTTTTTGGTCGAATGTGAACCGACTCGGTCCCGTTCGGTACAGGTGCGTCAGGTGCAGAATGCTGATAATTATGTGATCAATCTTAACACATTACATAAGCAAGTGTACTAGCACAAATAAAACGTTATCGGCGAGTAAACTAAACGCACGCTAGGAGACGTCCTAAGGCAAACGCGCTTTTTAATTCGCATAATTTAGCAAATTTCACATACTTCATTATTATCAATTATCGTCATATTAGCAAATAGCATAGCAATAGCAATTATAGTGCTAAGACTTAAGAATTAACATGTTAATGAAATTTATTCGAAATCGCATTAATTGCCATTACTGGAAGGCACTAAGCCAAATGTATACGAAACGGTTGAGTAACTTTACCAATTAACAAAGAGAAACCATAAAAATTGTTTAAAACGTTTTGCATAATCAGCAACGGAGATGACTCGATAACATAAATATTATTCTGGGAGTCATAACGTCGTTAATTCCTGCGCCTTTTTATTTCGCTCCTTGCAATACGTACAATCGCATTCTGAACGTCTACTTTGCGTGATGTTTTTAGACTTGGTAATTAAATCGGGGAATGTACCTAACTTTCTGCAAAAAAAATAGCCATGCATGTTCAGGTCGGCACATTCGATTCGGCAGTGGGTATTTGTTAAACAACAAAGCCGACCCGAAGCAATTACTACACATAATATTTGGCTTTCATTCGGCTCGGGCGGATCGGCAAACTCCATTCGTGTCCCGTCGCAATTCGACCTTTTTCCCCATAAAATATTAATATGTATTATCGATCTTGCCGCTCGGTTGTGCCGTATCATGCCGACCCGAATAAGTATGTAGCACGCCTAATGATGTTAGTAGGACAGAGAACTTCAAATTCTACTTTGTAAGACGTGAAATTCAAAATTTATTTTCTTTGCTGCGAAGATAATTTTGCGGGTGTTCTAACCGTGAAAACAGGATCAGGCCGGCTGTTCTGTATTCGCTGGATCTCTTTCAATTCTTTCATGAGCCTGCGTGTACGCACGGCTGCAGCGCGCTCGCGCACCTCATTGGCTCCTCCTGCCTTCTTCTTCACGAGTGTTGTGGCCGACGGACTGGCTGGCAGACTTGCAGCTGCCGCTTCTGCTGGACTTACGCCGTCTCTGGGAATTAAGATAATAATTTATTTTAAAAAGTAGGACCGTGGGTAGTGGCAATTAATCATGTTTAGGTATTTCGCTTTTTGGCACTAACGGAAAACGAAAAACGAATGTTAAATAGGTATCTAATTATTGGGCTTTCAAATGTTTTTAGTGGGTGTGTAGGTGTACAGATTTCAATGAACTCATTCGTCAATCAGTTCAAGAGATGTGCACGTGTTCTCTGGTAAACAAGTCGTGAATGTGGTCACGCGTGAACCTGCATCGTTTACGTACCTACCTACCTAGTTACACTATTCATTTTATTTATATCATTGACCTACATCCAGGCCTATGTATTCTTTAGATAATAGGTATTATAGTATAGACATGTTGGTATAGGTAACTAACCTTACCATCCAACTCTATCAAACATGAGTAAGTTATCTTATTATCATTTGTTACCGGTTGTATAACCTATTTAACAACAGCAAGGAGTCGAATTTTGTAATTATAATTCATAATAACATTAAGAGAATGTGCGTGCTCGTGTTAAACGTTAGGTAGTTACATTAATGCGAAGTGATATGCTAATTGGGTATTTTTTTATTGTACTGAAGGAACTACGAGTTAGGTTCAGTTTCAGCATAAATTTGATGAGACACGGGTAGTTTAATTGAAAATAAATTATAATATAAAGTAGAATTATAACTCCCCATTAACGTCACTGGAATAATCTAACATGGGCTAGCTGTCACTTTGAGTAGGTAATAAAATGGTTATTGTATTATACCTTTATTTTACTCTTACCTATCTATATAAATCGATTAAACTAAACCAGTGATTCCCAAAGTGGTTGATATTGACCCCTTGGGGTCGAAATCGGTTTCCCAGGGGTCGACATAAACAAAAATCGACCCCTATTAATTAGCACAAGTTATTTGAAACTTTCAAGATACTGTAAGTTGTGTTACGTATACCAACTTGCTATAAGAATGACTTATATTTTAGTAGGAAGTACCATTGTTGTACTTTTAAAAAACTCAAGTCGATAAGCGTGCACAAATTCGTACGAGAAGGAAAAAATTGGCTATGGGGGTCTGAGGTATCAGTTCATTTTGGTAAAGGGGCCTCTTGCCCAAAATAGTTTGGGAATCCCTGAACTAAACGATCACCATTACAATAAGTATTACCATTTTATAACGCAAAGTGACAGCTGGCACATGTCAGATTACTCCAGTGAATTAATACTTCGACTTTAGGTGGGTTGTCATTGCCACAATACATGGTAAAATTCGGTAGGTACTTACTGTACAGTTACCTGCTTAAAGAAACCCGGTATTTGGCAATATATTCACAGCCTTGGGTAGTGACCGCCACACGGTGATAAATGTCATGTAAATTGCTGACAATCGGAATGAGTTACTTCTAGTAAATACCGGAGCAGGCAGCCAGGTATTACTCGCCAACACGTTGTTCTGTGAGTGCTATGACGTTCATAAACGCCTTGGATATTGCAATCGGGCAGGGATTTCACACAAAGAGCTGTGGCAGGTAGTGGCGTATTTTAAGATTTGGCGCCCTGAGCCAATAAGGTTTTCCGCTCCGTAGGTACTCGTATATTACCGAAATAGTTATAGTACGCGTCAAATTAAGGCGCCTCTGAGTCTGAAGTGCGCTAATCGCTGCACAGTACCCCACCCCTCACACCCGCTGACACATTATTATTTTTTTTTTTTGGGTGGGATATCATCAAATAAATTCTCCCGCTCTGGGCGGAGCGTAAGGGTGTGTCAGTCTCTTACTGACTAAAACCCACCCATTTTCTTTCCGTTGCCTGTGTTGCCAGGGGCCTCGGTGACCCTTTAGTACCTTCCCGCGACCCCGGCAGGTGACACATGAACTCGTTACTGCGCAGCCAGTTGCTTATGTTCCGAGCAGCCATAAAGTTTGAATAGGGCTCCACTTACATTATAAGACCTCCTCTTATTAATTTACTATACTAAGTATTTCCCTATTTCCTTTAAAGTGTCTTGAAAATCGTCGCACGCGTACCTATCGTACGTGAGCATATTTTGCACTCTCGGCTCCACTTCGGCTCGGGCTGCAGTCCCGCCGCGACTGTAATGACTGCACCCTTGCATCAAAATTTACTAAGTATTAAGACATATATTTATATCGTCTATTAGCACGCCTTGGTTACTTAGACATTATGGGTAACTTTGATAGTTTTGGGGCTACTTTAACAGCACGCCAAAATGCGGTTATAAAGGGTTTTTAAAGAAGGGCGAGAAGAAAGAAAACAACCTCTGTTACATCTGTATCTAGATGTGACTTCCGGTTCTACTACTGCCTTGCTGCGGACCGGATATGCTGCATCACTTGCCAAAACTGGGTCTACGGCATGTGTATTAAAGGCTAAACCAATCCTGCCTATGAATGTATGGTGTGCGTATATTAATCGTGTAGGTAAACAAAATGGTAAAATAAATTCTTGAAAAAAAAAAAGTATAAGTAGATGATATTTTTTTTTCTCGGGGTCTCGGTGGATAGGCCGTTCAAAAAGATTACGGGTCTGTGAAAATCATTTTCCGATTCAGGGATTTGTTAGAACCAAGTGCTTATATATATAGGTTACATTTCTATGGTCAAGTGTCCCCCTGCCAGCTAAATTGCTGTTTTTGGGTATGTGACAAAAATCATGGCAGTAATATATATAACGAAATTAAAAGGAAAACTATTACAGCTAAGTAGGCTTTACAAGTCAACGAGTAATAGTTGACCAACGTACATTTGCAGTTGGTGAATTGACCGTCGATGAATGAGAGAACATGTTTTCAACTACAATGTTAAGTTTGTTCTTGGGATAGATTTATCCCAACTTCAGAACCCTTCATTGTGCGTGGTACAACACGCTCGTAGCCGGTTCTTTTTCTATTGTTGCTTGAATTTGTTGTTTTTGTATAGGTAATATAATGGTGCTCTAGTCTCATTTGATGTTAATTAAAATACTGGTTTAAGTGCCAATATTAGTACTGTTGATACAAACATTTTATACAAAGTGATTTTTTAATAAGGATTAGTTTGATAGTAAAAAATCGTTGTTTTTCATTTAATTCCATGTTTATTACATAATTTATGAATATATTTTTATTAAAATGATTTCAAAGTAAGCTCTACGCATTGGATCATTGACATAAATAACATTTACCTACACTCCAGGTTGTTTTGACATTTTATAACAAAATGTATAAAACTAGCTTTACCCGGCCCGGCTTCGCATGGGTAGCATTAAGTACCTACCCTACCCACCCTACCTACCTTATTATTTATTACCTTTTAAACCTTCCTTGGACTTCTACAAACATTTCAAAACCAAAATTAGGCAAATCGGTTCAGCCGTTCTAGAGTTTTTGTGAGCCTAACAAACGTCAATTAATTTTTATATACACTGGCACTGGCCTGGAAAACTAAGTAGCACACTTTTAAAATTGCAATAACTTTTTAAGTAGGTACACAAGATATACTTTCGAAACATTCGAAAAATAGTTTAATTTTGTACATAAAAACTTCATAGTCGGTAACCTTATTTTAAGAAATGGCTGAAAAAAACTTTAAAATCAAAAATAATCCTTTTCGAATTACAATTTTACCATTCATTTTTTGTTTCCATTTTTGTCTTCAAATTTATTCTTTATCGATGAGTCTTGTAACAAAAGCTAACAGACAACAGCACATAAACTTATTTATCATGCCTCTTTCACCTGAAGAATTTGCTAGGATCATGACTTTCTGGAACTAGGCATCAGTATGCGTCGTACTGCAATAATGGTGGTGTGACGTTACGGACGGTCCAGAAGGTGAAGCGAAGGCACGAAGAGACTGGAAACCATTTGAGGAGACCTGGTAATGGCAGACCCAGGTGTACTAGTGCCCGAGAAGACCGTTATATTGTTTCCACTGTGTTGAGAAATCGCCACCTAAATGCAGTTGAAGTCCAGCAACAGCTTTTTTAGACCCGAAGGGACTACATTAGTGACAGTACAGTGAGAAGAAGACTGGCTGAAGCAAACCTGAAACCCTTAAGACCAGCGAGTGGCCCCGAACTCGAGAGAGAGCATCGAGTAGCGAGACTGCGATACGCCCGTGAACACATACAGTGGGATCAAGAAGAATGGTCAAGAATTTTGTTTACAGATGAGTCTCGATTCTCACTTTACACTTCTGATGGAAGGCGAAGTGTCTACAGGCGACCTGTTGAGCGATACCTTCAAGCCTGCTTCTCAGAAAGAGTCCAGTACGGTGGAGGCAGTGTATATGTATGGGCGGGCATATCTTCAGAAGGTCGCACAGAGTTAGTGGCCATAAATGACACTCTGATTGGGGAAAGATATGCCCAGGAGATTCTCAATGAGTATGCAGGGCCGTATTTAGTAAATATGGGTGATGGATCGATGTTGATGCGTGATAATGCCCGGCCACACACGGCTCGGATCGTACAAGAGTATATTCAGGAGGTTGGTATCAGCGTGATGGCTTGGTCATCAAGAAGTCGTGATATCAACCCGATTGAGTACGCCTGGAATGAGCTAGGGAGGCTAGTCAGAAGTCGCAGACCACCACCAACCACCCTCAGGGCACTAAAACAGGCCCTGATAGAAGAATGTGAGAATATTCCCTAACATCGGCTCCGAAACCTCGTGTTCTGTATGCCAAATCGGCTCGAAGCTGTAAGCAGAGCCCGAGGAGGCAATACTAGTTATTAAAAAAATACACATGTAAAACATACACAGTCCGAAGTTGCCATCATCACCTGCTTGAAATTTGCTTTAGGACGTAGCTTCTTTTACTTGGTCTGACCATCGTGTTGGCGACCGGCCTCGTGCCTCTCTATTGCCAATAATGAACAGCTTTTCAAGGCTGCTGTCTCCCCTTCGCATTATGTGGCCTAATTAGGTCAAAATACGCTGTAGGCACACTGTAGACAATCGGGTCTTAATGTTAAATTGGGAAAAGACACACACATTTGTGTGCTTTTGGCTGTCTATAGTATTCGGAGCTTCCACATCCAGCACCACATTTCGAATGCGTCTATCCTCTGTCTTTTTCTTGCTAGGATTGTCCACGTCTCAGCTCCATAGAGAGTATCTGCGATATGCTGACGACACCGTTCTCCTTGCTACAACATTAGACGACATGAAGGAGATACTACATAGATTGAAGGTGGAGAGTGGCAAATTATTTATTTGCAAAAAATAGGCAGAAAATCAAGCTCATGGTGATAGATCGTGTGGGAAATCTATCAGGCGCCTATAACATCCAAGGCATCGATACTGTGGATCGTTTCATTTATCTGGGATCTAATATTATTAATGAAGGCAGCTGCGTCCCAGAAATAAAACGACGGATAGCCATAGCTAAAGATGTTACGACACGGCTCCAGACCACCTGGAAAAATCGTGGTATAAGTTATAAAACCGAAGCCCGTTTGGTCAGACAACAAATTTCCCGATTTTTATTATTGTTTTCTTTGCTGCTCATAAGCGTATACTCCAACTCCTACAACTCCGCCCACTAACCAGATTGTTCAGTGAGAAGAAATTTGGACGGTGAAAATATTGAATCGAGTTTACAAAATCAATTTATAGATTCTTGTGTAGGTCCAAAGTGATGTAGACTATTTAACACTTGTCAAGAAAAAATGTTTCTACCCCCAAGTGTCAAAAGTAGTGAAAAATTGCTTGTAATGCTTGGCATTGTCGACTGAAGAATAGAAACATTTATTCTCTTCAGTAAAACTGACACACGTAGGTATTGTCTGATAAAATACTCAGACAGTTAAAGCTGTTGAAGTTAATGAATAAAATATCACTTAAGACGCTGACAACACCTTAACCGCGGTCACTGTTAAATTCCATAGAAAAGAAAGAGAAGCGCGATGACACAAAGCTTGTAATTTATTGCAAAATATGAAGTAATTATCTATTTACTCAAAATTGAGTTGAGTAATCGAAAATAAAAAACAACCAAGTTCTGCATTCAAATAAGACGTTCTTGTTATTAATTAAATACGTAACGTATGTTGATATTTGATACAGATATTTTGGATTAGAACTCAAAGTAAGAGGTTAGTTTAAGGCGCTGACAAGACCCAATTGACCAAAATAGGCTTCGCTTAAGAAAAAATATTGCCAAATCTGTATAGTTTGTGGTAGCGGAAAAAATATATGTCAATTTTTAACATATTTCCCAGAACTTGGTTGTTACCAAAACACGTTTTGAAAACAAAATCTCGATACAAACTAAAGTTAAACTAACCTCTTACTTTGAGTTCTAATCCAAAATATCTGTATTAAATATCAACATACGTTACGTATTTAATAAATAACAAGAACGTCTTATTTGAATGCAGAACTTGGTTGTTTTTTATTTTCGATTACTCAACTCAATTTTGAGTAAATAGATAATTACTTCATATTTTGCAATAAATTACAAGCGTTGTGTCATCGCGCTTCTCTTTCTTTTCTATGGAATTTGACAGTGACCGCGGTTTAGGTGTTGTCAGCGTCTTAACGTTAGTTTGTATCGAGATTTTGTTTTCAAAACGTGTTTTGGTAACAACCAAGTTCTGGGAAATATGTTCAAAATTAATATATATTTTTTCCGCTACCACAAACTATACAGGCTTGGCATTTTTTTTTCTTAAGCGAACCCTATTTTGGTCAATTGGGTCTTGTCAGCGCCTTAAGCAGTTATGCCTTCAACATTGTTTGTTTACCTGTTCCAAATGATAGAGCGATCTCAGCCACGCACAAGCACATACTTGGTAGTATTAGGTACTTAGTAGGTATAGCGCTTATTATCTAAGACCTTTATGTTTATACCTATAAATAATAACAACAAAGAGCTACGGGAATCATGCAAATTCAATTAATTGAAAGCCCTAGTTAGCTAGTATGCGAACCAGTACCTAAGGTATTCTCACTGCGAACACGTTTTGTGCGGAATGCTGTCTGCCCGCAATTCTCACAACGAACGCTGTCA
This sequence comes from Atethmia centrago, assembly GCA_905333075.3. Lineage (NCBI taxonomy): Eukaryota > Metazoa > Arthropoda > Insecta > Lepidoptera > Noctuidae > Atethmia > Atethmia centrago. The sequence goes on from HG995375.1 coordinate 10,868,159, forward strand.
ATGCGTCATGTACAGCCCGATTCAAACTTTATGGCGCGTGGCGGCTCGGAGCATGAGGCGTGTTGCAGTAACGAATTCATGTGTCAGCGGGGGTGTGAGGGGTGCGGTACTGCGCAGCGAGTAGCAAAATCAAATCAAAATCAAAAGTCATTTATTCAAACTAGGCTGAGAATCAGAACTTTTCGAACGTCAAAATTACATAAGACAGTCCCCCAAAAACGCCCGCCCTTCACACTACGAGCTACTCTACTACACAACGAGCACACTTCAGAGCCGCCATTAAATTTGCCGCGTCCTACGAGTATAATCAAATCACATTCATAAGTTCACAAAATACTAGTGTATTAAACCACGTTGCAGGTATATAAATAAACGTAAGTACATTTGTTTATTGCAATAATAGTGGCATCAAAAAACTTTTACAAAATAAACCATCGATTTACAAAAAAAAACGTTGATTTTTTTGTTAAATATTATTTATTTTTCACTTTTTTTCAATTTATCTGTTTTTAATTTATTTATGACAACTGCTCATTACCTTTTCACAAAATATTGCTTTTCCCAATGCAGGGACGTTAATTGTTGAGTTCTCTGGGTAAGAACCAGGAGAACTGCTCCAACCATTCGCTCCACTTCACCATATGCATTGTGTGTGACGAGCATAAATTGCTTAGCAACCATAATTACAATACCTAATCGAATCGCAACCCGTGAAATACTTATTATTGAGTAGCCATCTGTGGTCATCATCAGTTCCACTTCACCAAATGGTGCTTTCCCAGAGCAAATGCACGAGTTACTATAAAACAATACCTAAATCGCTGTAGGTGTACCTATGAAATCTGAGGATTACCCTCGATTTCCATGGGATCGCCACATCAGATTCTGACTCGGTAACAATGGGACCACCTAGAGAGCACACCCGTTCAAACAAAAAAAAAAAAAACAAAATCGGCCCAAAATTGACGGAGATAACAGTAAGCATACTTACACAAAAAAATAAAAATACAGACGGACATAATAACCTCCTCCTTTTTGGAAGTCGGTTAAAGAAGACTGACACATTTGTAATTTATTCCACGCACTATATACCTAAACATAACGCCCTCATACCAGGAAAACGCTGAAATGACGAAGATTTATTATTTACACGGACTCATTTTAAGATAAGCGTATTTTTTTTACGAAACAGCATAATTATTATGCTCTACTTACTTGCGGTTTTTAGTAATGAGTTCTTCTAGCTTACTCATTAATCATTAGTCGGAAACTATTAGTTTCAACTTGCAACCTACATAAAAACTTGCCAAAAAGGTTACCTACTTAGTCAAGAAATGTCTTAGTTAATCATGTTTTTGTGTAAGTAACTAATTGAAAAGCAGCAAAACAGTGAATGGTTATAATAACGAAACTGGGGCGACCGCATACCATTATTGATTTTGATTAATCACCGGGGTATTAGTAGGTATACCTCAACGGTTACCTGAGTATAACAAATGTACAATATACATTTATTGCACCAGTAAAATTTAATTCAAATAATGCCTTTTGGTTTTGGATTAACTCCAATGATGGTGAGTGTTATGCATGGTTATGCGCCTCGGACAGGTCAATGACTTCCAGGAGATTTATTCAAAGTATATACATAAGTATATAGGTACCTACTGCACAGATTACGTAAACAACTTCCAGCCCAGCGATAAGCTGCACTTTCGATCTAAAAATAGTTTCTGCATAATTTATTGACTGCTACATTAAAAGTGTATTGAAATAATATTATTTATCTCACCGGATACCTACTTACATACCCAGTTAGTAAGTAGATGTCTATTTTGAACTGAACAAAGTAACTCCGAGCAATGAGCATGTAGGTAGTTATGTTGGTTCTTTGAGGATTTTATATAGTTCTCTCGTTGCAATATATTAAATATCATGTTATCACATAGGATTAGGTAGATTTATCATCTAAAACAAATTCGAAGCAATCTACCTAGGTAATGAAGACATATTATATACTCGTAAAATAACTTAATTATTATATTTAATTAGGCTACAGAGCGTGCCAAAGAAATAGACCTACATACATATAAACTCTTGAAAAGCATTACCCTCCTTCTGGGGCAGTCGGGTAAAAACAAGTTTCATTGTAAAGCCTAGATATGGAAGTTCAAAATATAGAAAGAGCCTGCACTGAACTAAGGGTTCTAAAGGTTAACGATAACTATGTCGACCCTGCACGACTAACATTTATTAACAATTCATATAAAATCGATAGACTAGATAGCCACTATACCACTAATCGATAGACTAGATACCATAACGACATAAACGGCTCAGGGAAATCCTAACTATACGTATTATAAATGCGAAGTGAGTTTGTTTGTTTATTAAGCTTTCACTCTAAAACGGCTGAACGAATTCGGATGAATTTTGACACATGGGTTGACCATGACTTGGGTTAGGACATAGGATACTTTTTATTTCGATATTCCCACAGGATCGAGACTTATGCGGGTGAAATCGCGGGGCGCAGCTAGTTTTCTATAAACTTAGTGTATTTTTAGATTTGAAAGTGAAGTTGTAGCCGGGCGTACATGTCACCTAACAGCTAGCTCCTGCTTTTCTGGTTCAACCGGAGTCTGCTAGATAGTGATACCGTTACTGAGAATAACTAATGTTTTCATCCTAGACCTACCGAACGAAAGAAACTGTTAACGGGTACTACCCGTTTAACAGTTTCTTTGGAAATAAAATGCTTTGTGTCGCAGACTTGGAAAAGGCGTTTGACCTGGACCTCCGAAATATACTATACAATAAAACATGGCAGAGCTTTACAAAAAAGGAGCTTGAGAACAACATAAATTAATTAAGTCATTGTGCAAAAATGCGAGATTTACACACATACGGAATTCGGTACCTACAGCCAGACCACTTGCAGTTTCAAAAGGAGTTCACCAAGGAACTATATTAGGACCTTTTTGAATCTACGTCTTCTGGGTTTCTAGAAGAGAAGGATCTTGATTTTAAGCCTACAGGGCATGATCTAGAAAATATACTGGAACAGTATTATTAAAGGGCTCTTTCTCAACAAGAGAATAGCTGAAGTTGACGTATTTGAATTGTTGATCTCACCAGTGACCACTGTGGGACCGTTTCAAATACTTGGATTATTTTAAATACAGCTCTGGCGATCTAAAGCATAACATTTAGCAGCTAATGTGCAAGAACTCGTGTTACATAATGTAATTTTAAGACACCGTCAGACGCAAGAGAGAGACTCGTCACTCGAGACAAATGGCAGATCATTCCAGACAAATGGCATGGCCATTCCGTTAAAGGCGCAGAAAAAAGGATGGTTGCAGTGTTTACAGTCGCACCAGGGACCATTAAGTCCACAGCGAGTAAGTTGTTTTGAGTCTTCGGTGAACTTATGGAGACAAGGAGTGTGTGATACGAGTACCAACCATTTACTTACAAATTATATATAGCTTATGTACATTGCATTGAGAACCTCTTTAATGTCGATGTCCATATAAAATACCTACGTACTACCAGGATGCTATGAGTCAACTTGATCGTCATCAGAAACATGTTATTGCCCATTTCCGCAGTCATTTAAATGTTATTTAATTCACAATCAAACGTAATTAGCGGAGATCATTAAGTAAATATAATAAAGACTTGCATTTTTGCACTGGGTGATATGCACTGCACTAACTATTATTAGAGCGACTGATTTGTTGTTTGGTAGATAACAATTTGTTACAGAAACTCGAAGACAGTTGAACACAAGTGACAGAGTTAATTAATCTAATGACCGGTAGCGAGTGTTGGCCTAATGATTATATCGATAGCAATACTCAACTCAAGTTAAGTCTACACGACTGTGTCACTAGTAGCCATCCCCATTATTGATTACAGCTAAAAATAAAGTCCATAAGTCATGGCAATTGAACAAAATATTCAAAGGTTCGCGTTAAGTCATCGTCTGATTAACTGTGTATGTTCATATGTTGACCTATTAATAACAAGCTCTATCTAATCAGATGACATGCACCTAATGGATCGCTAATGTTTTGTTTACTCTTCCATCACTGTTTATATTGGTATGTTATAATTCATAATTAACAATGGTTGGTAAACAAACGGTGCGTTGCGGTTGCGTGTGGCCTTTTGCTTGAGACTCCTTTGTTGCGATATTCCGCATTGATACGTTAGTCATTGTAGCTGCAGCGTCAATAACGGGTACAATATATCGCGGTGCCCGTGAGCTTCTGTATGTAAACAATGCCTTTGTTTGTCGCCCATTGGAGACGGAATATGACGTAGAATCTGATCCGCGCTTCCAAGTGGTAGCCGACTAATTAGCCATTGTTACTTGAATGAAACTAAAAGTAAAATACAGATGCTTTAATAGTTAACAATGCTTGACATGTTATCGTTGAGTTTGACTGATTTTTCGTCGTTTAGAAGTTTGATACGATAGAGTGAGGCCACACGGGCGTTGCCGGTGCGATGTGTCGTCGCACCGCGCTGATTGTGACGCACCGAGTACCACAAGGGCAAAACGGTGTCGCAACGCAACGCCGCTTACTACGACGTCGCAGCGGCCCAGTATTGGGTGTATTAGTTTTCTTCAGTACAAGCAACACTGCGCTCCGCAACATCCTTCTCCGATTCGTTTCTCTGGTCTCCTTGTCCATTGAGCGTGCGTTGCGTCGTCACAACGCACCGTGTGGCATGTCACTGTGATTTATATGTAAAATGACGCAGTGTCACCGTTCAGGCATCGCAACGCACCAGCAACGCATCGTGTGGCTTCGCTCTTACTCATCCCTGACCTTATATAACATATATTTAAAGGTAGAAACCGAATCAATGATGGACAATATTATTGACCTTCCCTCTAGACCTTTTAAATATTTATCGAACAAGTGCAGCTTGCCAAGTTTATACGGCATTGACATGACTGTGTTATATTTGTTTTAACATTTGGTCGTCACTCAAGCGTGTGGATAGGTAGTTATTAACCTTAAATGAATGTGTTATTATCGCTTGCGTGTTTCAAATTAATGCCTTGATCTTAAAACACTGTATAATTTATAGGAAACCTTATAACGGTTTTTTCTGGACTATGATTGTACTTATGTCTACCTATATGATTTGTAGCTTACTTAGCTGTAACAGGTTTTGCAATATTTACGGAATTATTTAAAGCAATGAAAGTAGGTCAATGCATCGTTTCTAAAAATATTTTTGTTTAAAGCTTATTTGACCTGAATCTGTTTATCAGCATAAAACTATTCAAAGGCCGGCTGAATGATTGGGAGCATAATTTGGTGTGTAAAGTAGATAAAACGAATTCAGTTCTAAGGCATCTGCAGACTGGGGCGGTATCGCGGGCGCGACAGGCATATTGCTGCCTGACGACCCGCGATATCGCCCCAGTCTGTAGAAGCCTTTAAACTTTTCGACGCGAGCAACATGATATTTATGATATAATTATGATTATGGTGATACCTATTACAGATTTAGGTAATGATAATTAATGATACATTAGCATTACACACAAAAGCTCCTACTTCAGAGAGAAATGATTAGTTTGCTTAGAAATTAGCAAGCATTGGGTGATAAAACTGATACAATTATCTTCTATCGGAGCGTCGCCATCGTGATAGATCGCTGAACACGTATCCTCGCCGTGTCCTGTAAACTCCGGCAGGGCAAGATTATGGTCAAGAAGGTTCATAGACAGAGGTAGTTACATTTTCAAAATATTTGAATAATAGAATGGATTTGTAGGGTTCATGTTTGTGGAAACGTACATCAATTCTACCTACCTAATCATCATCAACTATACAAAACGATGGAATTATTAACTTATTAAAGAACTACTAAGCGAAATCGATGTATTTACGATCATTGTTATTAGCTTATCTACCCACATTATAGCGCTAAAATCACTATATTGTAATTAACGTTGTTTACAAATTGTTAAGCTTGTTTGAGTTGAGCCTATGATTGATTATGCAAATGGAGAAGATTATGTTTTCCTGAATGCATAACCCTCAGCACATAACCGTGCGTCCGTGCTCCATGTGTGTTATTTACCAATTGCCGTTTGTTATGAAATAACTGAAGAGCTTAAATACCAAGAAGTGATTGTGTGAATGTTGGACATGATAATGAGAGTCCTCTGGCGATGGCGGTGGGTAAGGTGAATGAGTGACTACGTGACCACCCGTCACTTGTGTGTTATCAAACATCTACTTCAGTCTGATGTTACAACAGCTCGCAACATCGGTGTCACTGACTCATTTGCACATTGTATGCTTGTTTATGAAATTCTTCGCTTTCGAATATTCTACTGATTTCGAATGATTCTGCTCTACAGATATTTGTCAAAATTTAAATGATGTGTATTATATTAATGGGTAGTGTACCTGTGTCGCCGCAGAAGACCTCGTCGTGCTGGTGAGCCACTCGGCCCTGCGCCATCATTGTCCAGCTTCTCGGGAGAGCGGAACAGCTTGCGGAAGGCGGCTGCCACCTTCTCCTTTGACCGGGACGTCATGATGCACTAATTGAATACACTTCCAATAGCTGCACTCAACTCTCCGAAACGATAATTTAACTTTCACACGATGTTTATTTTATATCCGCACGTCTGTTGTGACGTCCACGCGGCATGTCACGAAAACGTCAAAATATTTTATTCGTATGTGGAGTCCGTGGAGATGTATGCAGGCAGTAATCGTTCAAGTGTTCGGCATGTGTTACATCACTCGAGGCGTCTCGCACGGCGAGGGTCCGTGATGTGCGGCATCTGCTGCAACGCACGTGCGACTACGAAGCGAGAGCGTCGATGAAATCGAAACTTGGCACGTTGGAGGAGGTCGGTTATCGCACCTCGGCGGATGCGTGGCGGAGCGCGCGCATTTGTGTCACAGTGTGTCGCCGCGCGAGTCGCATGTCCGTATGCCCGCACGACCGCCGGCCGACGCTGCACTCCCACAATGACCGTATCGCCGTATCTCGGCCAGCTGCGCCGGCGCAACACGAGCTTTTGTAGTGCCCAAAGTTCGCTGATCCAATTGCCCCACCTTTAATTCCTCAAAAGTTCGTCATCGCTTAGTCTCGTCACTCACTGTAAAAGAAGGAAAAATGTTGATATTTGAATGATTCGTCGGCAAAATATTTGTGTTTCTCTGACTATTTTTTATTAATCATTATTTCTGAGATTTCTCTGTGTTTAGCTATAGGAAAACCAAAAAAAAGTAGCTTTCGCGGATAACCCACAATTATGATATCTCATTTGCGAAAAATATACTCGTGATGATTCCCACTATAAAACGTAAACTTTTTATGATCACTTTCTTGTAGGTACAATTAAATATTCTATTTATATGTATATATATTATATACTAACAATTCTATTAACTAACTACTGCAAAATGTTTTCAGTGAGACATTTTACATGCAGCCAACTAAAGCCCTGCGTGATTTGTAGCTTCTAGTTAATTAATATCACTTTGATCGTCATTGAACACTCAGCAGCTGCTAAATCAACTAGGATGATTTTGTTTACAAGTTAATCTTATTATTGGCATAACTGAGTATTGGTCGAACAAAAGGTAACATTTCCACTTTTTGGCTTGTTGCTTTTTTTTTCAGATTCGTACGTAAATCTGACAACCAGTGGGGTATCGTGTTACCCAGTAACTGGGTTGTGGAGGTCAGATAGGCAGTCGCTCTATGTAAAATACTGGTATTCAGCTGTATCCGGTAAGACTGGAAGCCGACCCCAACATAGTTGGGAAAAAGGCTAGGCAGATGATGAATCGTACGTAAAACTATAAATATAAGTAAATGTAAATCATATACATATAAGTAAAATTCTAGTTGAATTTGGCGTATCAAATACTAATGATTGCTTTAGAAGAATCGAGTCGAAATTTCATTTTTTGAGCAAAAAGGAACATTTCCGTTAACCTACTTAATAATTAAAATTATATATAATTATATTTATGTATAATTAGGTATATAATGTTTTTAATAGGTATATGTATGTATATACTTATATTTTAATAAATATTTATTCCACAGTTTTCGTTATTGCACCTACCGCTGTCTGTCTCTGCATCACCCAAAGGTTGACTGGTAGAAAATGCCTATGGCATTAAGTCCGCCTCTGTACATTTGTGTGCGTAAAGTATTAAATAAATAAATAAATAAATTATTAAAAACTTTTTTTAAATATTTCTGTGGATTATTCGTAAACTATGAGATACGTTTTCCTAAAAGTTTTAAAGTAATAAGCCAGTGTGTGAATTGTAATCAGTATCACAGAATGTAAAATCAATGTCATAAAAATAATATATTATACTCGTATAATTAAAATAGCAACCAGTTTGATTTTGTCTAGATGCAGCTGAATACCAGTTTTTTACATTGAGCTACTGCTTATCTGACCTCCACAACCCAGGTACTAACACGATGCCCGTTGGTAAGACTGGTTGTCAGAATTTTGGGTTTTCTGACTACCCGTAACAACTGTCAAAGATCCACAAATGACAGCCGGGACCAAGCCTTAACGTGCTTTCCGAGGCACGCAGGGGTCTCGATATGTAAATGGATGGTCAGCCATCCACGAACCGACCGCAGCAAGTGTAGCTTAACCTAACCTACGATTGACCCGTGCGGCTGTTATGATTTAGCCACAGGCATAAAATAATGAACAGTAATAAACTAATGAAATTTATTCATTTGAATAGTACCTACGTACCTACACGTAGGTAGCTACACGTAGGTACCTATATGTATGTGTATAATTAATAATGTGTACTTTTTTTTTTTTGGGTGGGAAATCATTAAATTTCTTCTCCCGCTCGGAGCGGACTTGTGCTGACGACATCTCTTTGAGGCGCGCGTGGAATACAAATAATGTGTACATACTGTAGAATTTTATATAAGTTTACTGGTATTTCTAGTCTGTGGTGTCCTCGCGTTGACCTTGGCCCTGGGTGAGGAGGAGGACGTCCAATAACCGTAGCCTTCCAAGCCTACTCGTTATTGGCAAGTTGCCAAATATGATTATGTCCCTCAGGACTAAAAGGCTCATTGTGGAGGCGGCTAATAAATTCACCCGATCAATACGCGCTCAAAATACATGACACTTTTTAGAGCATCGCTGATTTATAGATAGAACATGACTAAAGACCCCTTATTTTTGTAACTGAGCTGAAATATAAATATATTCTAGGAATAAAAGATTTATTCCTAGAATCTTGTTTTTATTGGTATTCAGCTCAGCTCCATATCGTCGGTGATATTCTAAAACCGCGGAACTAACAGAGTTTAAAACCGCGTATTTACAAAAGTAGCAAAATCGAGATTTCGGATTTTCTAATTCATTAATACATATTTTACATATGTAGGTAATGTCTACAATATTAAGAGGAATTTGACAATTTAAAAGTTTAAACAATAGAAAGGCAAGTGGTTTAGTAAATATTACGTTTTTTCCTCGTTCCTGTAAAATTCACTGCACCTACATTTCGCGGTTTTAAACACTGTTAGTTCCGCGGTTTCAGAATATCACCGACGATATGTTAGATTGGAAGCCGACCCCAAATTGGGAAAAGGCTAGGCAGATGATGATGGCCACTGTGAACTGACCAATGAAAGCTTTTTCGGAGGAAACATTATTTCAAAATCAAAAGTCATTTATTCAAATTAGGCTGAGAATCAGCACTTTTCGAACGTCAAAATTACACAAGACAGTCCCCCAAGACGCCCGGATTTCCGGCCACCGTAGGCGCGGGCTTGCGGACGGTGAGCAATGGGTAGCTCACCGTCCGGTAAGGACCAGGCCCGGGTCGACGGCGCGTTGTAATCCACGCGCGCCTCAAAGAGATGTCGTCAGCACATAGGTAGGGGTCCACTAGGGCCGATGCCTGCCGGGGTCGCGGGAAGGTACTTATGGGTCACCGAGCCCCCGCAACACAGGCAACAGGAAGGAATACGGGTGGGTTTTAGTCAGTAAGAGTCTGACACACCCTCCCGCTCCGCCCAGACCGGGAGAAGTTATTTGATGATTTCCCACACTCAAAAAAAAAAGACGCCCACCCTTCACCACTTGCTAGTGCTTTAGCTGGGAAGAAGAAATGGCGCAACAAACTCCCCAGCAGCACAGCTGTCTGTTCAGTTAGAAAAAAAAGGACAATAGTATGCAAATTAATTTACACTACGCGCATCACAAAACAGTAAATTATTTATTAGCCATATGTCACACAAAAAGAAAAACATTGAAAACTCAAGCAGAATCTAAATAAAAACGTAAACAGAACTTAATACCAAAATAAAAGCCTCTGGGCATAAGGGGCGTGCTCGCTTACATTATAGCTATAGCCGTAACTCAGTCACAAAAATGATAAACCATTTAATTCTAATGTTCTATTTCACTATTAAGTATGGCAAAGACATAACACTGTGTTAGTTCAATGGAAACCACGTACTCTACTATAGCAATTAGATTATGATTCTAGTCTTTGAACTGGCACCATAATTAGATCTTATCATCCCTTTGTCATTTACTACCACGCTGCCACCCACTTTAAGACGCTGACAACACCTAAACCGCGGTCACTGTCAAATTCCATAGGAACGAAAGAGAAGCGCGATGACACAACGCTTGTAATTTATTGCAAAATATGAAGTAATTATCTATTTACTCAAAATTGAGTTGAGTAATCGAAAATAAAAAACAACCAAGTTCTGCATTCAAATAAGACGTTCTTGTTATTAATTAAATACGTAACGTATGTTGATATTTGATACAGATATTTTGGATTAGAACTCAAAGTAAGAGGTTAGTTTAACGTTAGTTTGTATCGAGATTTTGTTTTCAAAACGTGTTTTGGTAACAACCAAGTTCTGGGAAATATGTTCAAAATTGACATATATTTTTTCCGCTACCACAAACTATACAGATTTGGCAATATTTTTTCTTAAGCGAAGCCTATTTTGGTCAATTGGGTCTTGTCAGCGCCTTAATAGAGAGCTCTATTACAGGAATTCCTAAAATACTTATAAAAGAAAGTCCTCACGCCGCGCCGCATCTGTCTGTCTGAATCACTCTGAACGTTATCGCGTTCAGAGTCAAAACTATTGAACGGATTTTCAAAAGGTTTTCACCAATGGACGGAGTGATTGATGAGGAAGGTTTAGGTGTATAATTTATTAAGGTTTTGTGGTAATTGACTGAAATATGACGATTATTGTTGAAGATGTCGGAAAAAGTCATGCCGACTGGGAACTTTACTGGCGTGCGCCGCGTAAACCTTACGAGATACGTATACCTAACATTTATTTTGTACAGGATTGTACATCTTAAAAAGATCAACAAAATATGATGTGTGATACTCTGCGAAGGTACGACTGTTACAAGTCTACGCTAGTCAACCTAGGACAGGTTATGCGTAGACTTGTAACAGTCGTAAAACTACATTGTTTTGTTGTAGGTACGTAGTTACCAGCCGTCCGGAAATGTCCGGCTTTTGGTTCTCCGTCCGGACTTTACCCGGCCTTGTCATTTGTCTGTAGTTTTTGGACCAAGGATATTTTTTTAGAAAACATAAATAGTTTAAGTAATGTTTACGGAAAAATGTTTGAAGTCCGGACTTTTATGCAGATGTGCGACTTTTTGTCAGGTTTAAAATTCGAAATGGTAACCCTAGTAGAGTGTACGTGAGAAACCGCATTCTTATGCTAGGTTTACACGATTACCTGTGTAGCAACACTGGAGCTGAGTGGAGCTAGTCTGCGTGCCAGGTAGGTACAACTAGTTCCAATAAAATATAGTCACTATGCCTGGCAGAACGGGTCCAGATACTGACCGACTCAATTCTTGATATTATTACCCGAGACGTCCTAAATTTCAATATGGTCTTGAGTTCTTACAAAAATCTGTTCGTTTTTTCTGAATCTTTTCGGGCAATTTTTCCAATTTTTCATTCCATGAAAACCTAATTCGCCAGTTTCAAACAAAAAATAGCCAAACCAACGAACAGCGTTTTATTTTTAGGGTTCCGTACCGTACGTAAAAGAAAAATCCGGCCAAGTGCGTGTCGGACCACACACAAGGAGGTAAAATTAAAAAAAAAAAAAAAATTAAGTTTTTATTTTATCTCTTTGTTGGCGTGTTTAATATGGTACAACCATGGCAAATTACGGCTTTCTAGTACTAAGAGTCTCTGAACTAAGCCGGGGACAGACAGGCAGACAGACGGACATGGCGAAACTATAAGGGTGTTGACTACGGAACCCTTATAGGATCACTTCGTTGTCCGTCTATCTATCTGTCAAGACCCTTTTTCCCAGGAACGCGTGAGGTATCAAGATGAAACTAATATCAAATACGTACGATTAATGTCCCTTGGAGCTCTAAGAAAATATCGATGTATTGGAGAACATTTTTCAACTACAAAGTTAAGTTTGGTCTTGAGATAAATTCACCTGAACTACGGAACCGTTCATTATGCGTGGTGCGATACACATTGGCCGGTTTTTTATTTATATAGATAATACACTGGACAGCAAATAAATCGAGCCACCCGCTACCTAGGCACTCTAATTCGATTTTCTCAAAAACTAAAAAACCTACAATTATCAAAGTTGTACCTACAGAAAGTGCGTTTCATGGTGAATAAAATGAAAGGAAACTCATTGGGTTTAATCAATATTTCAATTTTACAAAGAAGAGTCGTTTTCCAGTCGTGACAATCGTTAGTAATGATAAAGTGAAAAAAAAAAATTAAAGCCAAAAACAAAGATAAAATAAAAAAAAGTTTTTGATCAATATTCCGTATTCCCTCCCCTTGCTCGTAACTGCCAGCATCCTTGTATTCATCGACCTTACGAGCCTGACGATAAAATCTTGAGGAATTGTATTCCACTCCTCTTCAATTGCGATTCGCAGCTCTGGAAGCCTTGTTGGAGCAGGTACCCGGGCTCGAACCCGACGTTTCAGCTCATCCCATAAGTGTTCTATCGGATTCAAGTCCGGGCTTCGAGCTGGCCAGTCCATCGTACGAATGCTGACGTCACGTAGATACTGGGTCACCACATGAGCAACATGAGGCCGTGCATTATCATGCATCAATTGCATATCCTGCCCGATATATCCTGCGTAAGGTACCACATGGTCTGCGAGGATTTCAGTAATGTAGCGTAAGAAGTCAGTCCACGTGTACGGCCCGTCGGTTCGATGAAAACTAACGCTGTATGTGCTGTTAACGAGATGCCGCCCCAGACCATTACAGATCCTCCTCCATAAGCAACAGTTTCCTCGATGCAACACTGAGAATAACATTCTCCAGGGCGACGATATACTCTCTGACGTCGATCACTTCCATGTAGACTCACCCTGGTCTCATCAGTGAAGAGTACATTACTCCACTGCTCTAATGTCCAATCCCTATGCTCTCGAGCAAATTCAAGTCGTGCTCGACGGTGTGCTACTGTTAATGCTGTGCCTGTTGCAGCTCTTTTTGGGGTCAGGTTCCATTCAGCAAGTCTCCTTCTGACGGTATCTGAACTTATGACCACTTGGCGTTCGTCACGCAGACTTTGTTGGACTTGAACTGCGTTGAGGTGGCGATTTCGCAGAACAGTAAGGTGGATATAATGATCATCTGCTGCTGATGTAGTCCTAGGTCTGCCCGTACCTGGACGGCGATCGAATGCTCCAGTCTCTAGTTATCGTCTGTAAACTCGTTGCACCGAAGATCTGCTGATTAGAAGCCTTCGAGCGACTTCACGTTGCGCAATGCCTGCTTGAAGTAATGCTACAGCTTGAGCTGCTTCCTGAGGTGTTGTATCCATTATTAATCGAAAAAAGTAGCAAAAACACGCGCGTCTGTGCAAACGATGGACAAAAACTAAAGAAACGATAAGAAATATCCGACTACCCTCATTGTAGAGAAAAAGAACGCTAATTTCAAACTCTGGTGAAAACAGAGCAAATCGTTAGCATTGTGTTTGTTGCTTGATTACAATGTGAGTTGACGGTACTTTCGAATTAATTTGTAGTCATTTTAATCACCATGAAACGCACTTTTTGTAGGTATAACTTTGATAGTTGTAAGTTTTATACTTTTTGAGAAAATCGAATCAGAGTTCCTAGGTAGCGGGTGGCTCGGTTTATTTGCTGACCAGTGTATTATCCTTGAAGCCTATGTAGGTATGTCAGCCAGTTTTGATAGAATCAGAAACTGGATTACCCATCCAGTTTCTGATTCTTTTTTTTAAGTTTGAGTCGTAGATTAACCTTTTCAGCTCTGTTTTTGTTTATCAAATAAACAAAGTATGCTGCTGCACGAACATAGGCGTGAACGTATAAAATTAAACGTATAATTTCGTTAAAAGCTCTAAAAGCTTTGTATATTTTGCAAGCGAAAAAGTTACTTCTTTTCAAATAACATCTTACGTGGACAGGTATTATTTGGGTAGGTACATGAGTTCCCAAACAGGTATTTTAGTTTAATTAACTCCGAATTATTTTTAGAGGGCAATAATAATTACTTAATGATAGACCATGCAATGAATGCGGTTGCGACTAGCGACTCAAAAAACTTGTTACCGAAGCAGTTTTCAATATGGCGCTCTAAACCCATTTCTATAATGTTATGTAAGATGTAGAAGAAGGCAAGCTATTGGCCAATCTATGTCAACAAAAATTATTTAATAAACAAAAACCGGACTGCTAAAACACATAACTGAAAAGAGAAAAACAAGTATTATAATGTATAGAATTTTGGTATCACAGGCCCCCGACAAACAAAAGTTACACCATATTTCAGGTTATTGGTTTCAGCTTGCCTGACTGAATTTAACTTTAAGCATATTTATCCCATAATAGTAATAAAAGCTTTTAAGCAAATCAAGATCAAATTGTCTGAAGATCTTTGGGGAATGAACATTAAAGTCTGTACCTCCAATTTGTGTGTGGATCAAAGAGTCTTCCCGGATTTAATGAAATACAGTAAGGTAATATAATCTAATATAATCTCTGCCGCCGATCACCTCCACGAAGACACGGCGGTGCTCTGACCAAGCCGGGCAGACCTCCACCGTATGCTTCACCGTGTCCTCCAGGCGATCCACACAGTAGTGACATCCGGATATAATTTTGGACTAAAAATCGGGACGTCTGGCAACCCTGTCTGGAATAGACCTTACATTAGACATTGTCTATATTGGTACAAGGCAAATAGGTAGGTACCTACACCCTGCCCCCTCTAATGAATCTCAATAAAATCGTTTGATTAAGCGCGTTCTCAACCGTGCGACCCCTTGTAGAATTTTATAACTTCGCTCCCCTCGTGTTCTGACTACTGAAACTATGACGAAACTACAAGTTTCGTTCCGGAGTCCTATTTCGTAATTCGAATGTTATACCAATAGTAGGTAGAAAATAAAAAATACTAGCCTCCACACTGATTGATTTTGATGTGCCGTTCTTCACCGAGGCTATGGATGCCTGGTGGCTAACCTACTCGATAATCCGTCTTCCTAGAGACGGTGGGATGAGCCGCTCTGCAGAGTAGTACAGAACAATTTACTCAACACGTCTGCTACTACTGTGGAGCGTGCGCGCTTGCTGGCTGTGGCCAAATGGAGGTCGAGTCTGTGGCTTCATGCACTACCGTCGTCGAACTTAGACATCTTGTTCGACGACACTACTTTCCGCCTCGCTGCCTCCTTAAGACTAGGAGCTTCTTGTTGTTCTCCTCATCGCTGTCGCTGTGGCGAAGTTGTCAACAGACAGGCCGTGGTGTCCGAGACACCACGGCCTGTCTTGCAGCCGAAGTGCGGGTCGTTTGGCGCGGCACGCGAACATTAACGACATTATCCGTCGAGCTCTTGTTACCGTCGGCGTTCCAGCTGTATTAGAACCCAATGGCCTGGCACGCGACGATGGCAAGAGACCGGACGGCATGTCTTTATTTCCATGGAAGGTGGGTAGGCCTTTAGTGTGGGATACGACGTGTGTCGATACTCTCGCGCCATCTCATCTTTCTGGCTCGGCGTGCTGTGCTGGCGCTGCTGCTGCGGCTGCAGAGAACCTCAAACGGTGCAAGTATAACAACCTTGTTGGTCATTATATCTTCGAGCCGTTTGGGGTTGAAACCCTCGGGCCGTGGGGTCCGAGTGCTCACGGCCTTTTTAAG
Source organism: Atethmia centrago (assembly GCA_905333075.3). Classification (NCBI taxonomy): domain Eukaryota; kingdom Metazoa; phylum Arthropoda; class Insecta; order Lepidoptera; family Noctuidae; genus Atethmia; species Atethmia centrago. The sequence goes on from HG995375.1 coordinate 10,884,391, forward strand.
GAAATCTCTAAACGGCTGGTTGACACTTCCCGTGACCCAAAAGCTGGCTTTTACCTTGGCCAGAGGCTAAGCATTGCCATACAACGTGGCAATGCCGCCAGTCTTTTGGGTAAGTTACCAATCGATAGCGATGTGGATGAATTTTTCGACGCCCTATTTTAGTTTGTGTATAGTTTTAGTTACCTATTTATGCTATTTTTATTGACTTTTATGCGAATGTAATTAAATATTGTTATATTATAGTAGGTAGGTGTACCTACGACGTTACAGAAATGGTTATATCAAAAATAAAATCGATTCAACAAAACTGAGCTTAGCAACAATTTAAACAAATTAAATCGAAATAGAACATTAAGGTCTGTGCAGGGAATTTATATGGTTTCATTAAAGTTTAATAATTATAACGATGATATTGCACCCGAGAAGAAAGTAATGTAAAAGGAAATCTAAAAGTTGAAACATCTTGCTGCTCACAAAATGTAGTTGTCGGTAACCGGACGAAAGCTAGGGAACCGTTTATGAATTGGGAAGTAGTTGATGTTGAACTTCAGCTACACTTAGTTCAAGAAACCTTGTGTATGCTCGTAAACAATGTAGAAATAATAAGGAGGGGATGGAGGAGAGGTAATGCTCGTGTAGACGTTCTACGCAAAGTCCTAATGTCCCGAGACATTCCTAGAGCTTGCTTGTGAGCTTGTGATGCGCGATTCGGCGTCATAGTAAATCCATTCCACGTGAAATGTAATATAATATGAATCAAAAGTTGTTTGTGGAAACAGGCATTATTAATTGCTCTGAAATGCCAAGCTTGTTCTTGCTTGTGTGCAGTGGAAATGATATGCAGTCGTCCGATGAACTGAGATCTGAAGCCAGCAGCTCACCTTGACTTGACATTAAGTATCTTACACAGTTTATAGGTTGGCGTAAGCAATAAAAAACCGGCCAACTGCGTGTCGGACCACGCACAATGAAGGGTTCCGAGTTGGGATGAATTTATCCAACAACAAACTTAGCATTGTAGTTGAAATACATATTCAAACATTCCATTCCATTGTGCGTGGTCCGACACGTACTTGGCCGGTTTTTAGAGTTCCGTAGTAAACAAGAAACCCTTATAGTTTCGCCATGTCTGTCTGTCTGTCTGTCCCCACTGCAGCTCAGAGACGCTTAGTACTAGAAAGCTGTAATTTGGCATAAGTATACTAATAAATAACTCCGACTAAGTGCTAAAAGAAAATCTTGAAAAATTTATAGGGTACCTACGAGTACCTTGCATGTAATGTGGGGATATTTTTTCTCGTCTATCCCATGGTGTGGGGTATCGTTGGTTGATTGGCCGTTCAAAAATATTGAGGGCATGTGAACACTATTTTTCAATTCAAGAATCCGTTCGCGTAATATTAAACATTAAAGTGCACATTTTTGTTAGAGTCAAGTGTCCCCCCCCCCCCTCCCCCCTACCAGCTAAATGGTTGTTTATGGAGATATGAAAAAAATCATGGCAGTACACATACAGGGTGACATTGAAAACATGTGACAAATCGAAATGGGAGATTGTACTCATCATTATGAACAACTTTTACTAAGGGACCAAAGCTAGAATCCCAAAAAAAAAAACTGCTGTCCCCTACATTTATGTTCGCAATACCTCATCAAAATGTAGGAAAAGCAGATTTTTTTTTTGGGATTACAGCTTTGGTCCCTTAGTAAAAGTTGTTAATAATGATGTATACAATGTCCCATTTCAGTTTGTCGCAAGTTTTCAATTTCAACCTGTATAATGAAATTAAAAGGAAAACTATCACAGCTAAGTAGGCTTCACAAGTTAACGAGTATTAGTCGATCAACTTAAATTTGCAGTTGGAGAATTGACCGTGACGTATATCGATCGCACTTGGCTGGTTTTTTTTACAGCTACAGTCAAACACCGTATAAGAATAGGCAGTGGTTGAAACAATAATCTATTCAATAAATCGCGAATCATAGCTACATCCATCATAAAAACGTACTAACTGATGTCGTAGAAAGGTAACTCGCTTCAAATCGAATTCTAAATGCCAGAGGTCTTTCAATAATTGGAAACAGCACCAGAAATTAATTCGAATTCATTAACGGAACTCCGATAACAGCACTACGCTCAAGAGATGCGAGGGTAGTTAGGGGTGGCAAGTGCAAGAGAGGGGAGAGGGGGATACAGCCGGCGACCTCCACAAATGACGTCAGAGCACACCCCTTAACGCTTACGTATAGCTCAGATGAATTCAAATGGTTTTGCTTTTGAAGATAACAAGCTGTATAAAACAGCACTTTAGTGCTACAATTACTATGAATGATACGATACAAAGTTATAGGCTCCATAGGAAATACTGTGATGAAAATAACTTGTTGTATTGCGTAAGCTAAGAGTCCAATTTAAATGCCGATTCTATGGCGATAAGTAAATACAAGTAGGACCTCCTAGGTACAACGTCATGTTACTTATCATGGATATAATGCGTTAGACTACTCTCGCAGTTATTTCCTGGTTGATGAGAATAAATATTATTATGTACAGTCACGAATAATATGTATACATTTAGCAAAATAAAAAGCGATTTTTACGTGGAATTTTGGCTGCAACATTAAAGTAAGACCTATTTCATAAAAGCACGGGTTCCAAAATACTATGTTCGTAACGACATAAAATTACAATCAACACAGTAGGAGAAAATAACTTTTAAAAGTGTTAAGTGTATACACAGTAACTTAGTGCTCGTGACATACATACATACATACCTACAGTTCTAGATGCTAATTGGACTGCTAAACTAAGAGCTTGCAACAAAGTAGGAACGGTAATTAAAACAAATAATTATTATTTATTATTATTTTTATAATTATTTTTTTAAGTGAGTGATTATTGGAGAACGAGGAAGACTGACCTAACGTGATACAGTTTTTACTAGTACGGAGGTCAGTGTGAATTACTTTCTAACAACCCTACCTATATCCGCGCACGAAATGAGATCTAATTTTTGTATTGATATTTTTTTTCTCTCTCTTTTGTATACACGTATAAATGGTAATTCTTAAGGTTGTTATTGCGCTGTTGGAAGTAAATGTATTTTTTTTTTGTTCTCCACGAAAAAAATTACGACGCGCATGTATCCACCTACTGCAACGTAGGTGTCGGTGCGTTGCATTTAGCTGTTTACATTATTATACGTGCTTAATTATGTTCAAAATGAGCTTGAACGAGTACAGGCTCCCGCAGACAGGCACTACGCGACTCCGGTAGAACAATTTTCATGAAGTGTTCATAGAAATTGTTCCACCAGAGTCGCGTTGCGCCTGTCTGCGGGATCTTTTATGAGGGATTTTTTTTTTTTTACAAGTGTAGCCATATTTTCTTATTTATTTAAGGTCTTCCTTTTTGTCATTGTAGGCGACATTAACAGCGTTGTCAATAACAACAGACTATTGTTTGCACACTAAACAAACTATTGATTACATTGTGCATTGGTAACTCTTCTTGGTGATGATGATGTCAGTCTTCAATTCAAAAGAAAAACCGGACAAGTGCGAGTTGAGCTGGCGTGGTGAGGGTTCCGTACAATGAATATGTTATCTACCTTGTTTTTAACCCAATAACAAACTTAACATTCAACTTGGAAAACATGTTCTCCCATACATTCTATAAGTAGGTAAAGAACTACATTCTGTATGTTTTTCAAAATTTTAGGCTCGGTAGTTTCGGAGATAAGGGAGGGAATGTTAAATGATAAAAAACCATCACAACAAGCCCTTTCATTTGATATGTCATACGGTACAGTCTGCAAAACTTTTATTTTTAAATTTTCTAATTTGGTCCCAAAAGTGACCCTCACATTTAAAGTTCATTTATTTACGTTACAAGCCCGTTTATGGATCATAAAAATTTGTGGGGCATATATGAATATGCGTACCAAAATTCAACATAGTCGGTCCAGTACATTCGGACAAATTGGGTGTGACAGACAGACAGACAGACAAAGACACGAGTGATCCTATAAGGGTTCCGTTTTTTCCTTATATGGTACGGACCCCTAATATAGATTAGGTAGGCGATTTGACCGTTGTGTTTTTCAGAGGACTTTTCTTAGATTGAAAAACTACGTCTGTATCTAAGTTGGTATAACGCGACCGATATAAATCACCGAAATGAAATTGTTTGAAAGTCAAATAAATCTTCAGTACCTAAGTAATTCGTAAAAAGTTTATCCGAATACTTTTAAAGCAAAATTACTGTAAAATCTGCTCTTAATGTTCAATGCTACCTAGTGTGTAACAGCTTCACATACTTAGATCTAATTAGGTACTTAATAAATACCATAAGCAACGTCATGTGGAGGGTGTTCGCAAATGTAGACGATTTTATGTTCCGTTTGTGACCGCCGAGAGATTTTACGACTTGCACTAGGACCAGGATGAGAAACGTGAGACTTGAGGGAAATTTACACCACCCGAGGAAGTTCCGGGCCTTACTCAAAGCTCTTTATTGCCTTGTTTATAAAACAGCAACACTCAGACGAGTATATTTCAACGTCGCGTCCAGCTCGCGCGTCGCGGCGGCGAGAGTTTGAAAAGTAGGTAAGTACTGAACCTCTGCTGCCCGGCAGTTTTAATATCTTCCGCGGATGTTTCGTACAGTTCAACCCATAACATTATATTTAATGATAATTTAAACAATCTACATCTTTTCCGTGTTTAGATTACGTAGCACATCAAGTTACTACAAACTGTCAAATTTCTCCAAATGATTTTAAACCTTAAAGAGTTGAATTTAAGTTCAAAATCGAATGAGTGAGAATGACTGTACAATGAGAGTTTAATAATTAATGGGTACTTATATACTTAGTTAATTATGTAACTGAAGATGCCATAAGAATTAATGCTTTTGTTAGAATATTAATATTTTTCAGTTCAAAAAAACTAAGTTCGTAAGTAAGCATACCTACGCACAATGTGGATGTGGATGTGCAAAGTGATAGAGACACGGTATCGTGTTCGTGTGTATTCATTATTGATGGGGCTGCCCCGTTTCTGCAGTGCATTAGGTATGTTTGCACAAGCACACGTCGATGATGGCTTCCACGCCATAGTCAGACAGAAATCTGCCTCTTTGCTCTGCAGAGTGCGGGACAGCTCCAACTCCATCCTGAAGACCATAGCGGGGAGGATGGATTCTGGTGATGGTGATGTTGTTCAAAGATGCATTATGAACAACAGCCTTGTTGTCAAATAGAGAATACATAAGTTTACTAACATAGGTATAAGTTTTCTATTTGCTTTTTACTAACCCTTAAGGATGTTGCAAATGTTGAATTAAAGATTATTTTATTTTATTTATTTTTCTAATAGGCGGCCACACGTGTCATACACATAATACAGGAAAATACTTATCTGGAACGGTCATAAAAGATACGATTGTAGACCACATCTCGACATATTTTATACTCACGAAGGGTATAAAATATGCGTTCATCGGAAAATCCTGTCGAAGACGTGGTCACAAATGGCGATAGGGGAGGGTCACCCTGTTCGATGTTATGAGCTGCCGGCGACCCGCCACGTTGCAAGGCCTCGGGAACCGTGGGGAATGACACCCCCGCCCCGCCACTTATGTCCTCCACAACACAGACAGAATGAGTTACGATTTTAAATTTACTTTTAGTACGTGTCATCTCGTTCATTTGCATGTTAATTGGTTTTTTGAAGAGACTTTACAAAATACTTGCCTCAATATTAAATTGGGGCGGAAAAACATCGAACTCAATTTAGTCGGAAAATAGAATATTTTACTTCACTTCAGAAAATTCTACGTTCATAGAAAATTGACTTTGTTTAAAAAGAAAAAAAACCACCTGCCTCCCTCTATAATGAAATGCGGTGGATCCCCTGTCCAACCGAGCTTTTAACGTCAAGGGGAATATTGAACGTGATTTCCATACAGATGTAACACCTCAAGATAAATTGCAGTCAAGTGTAAAAACTCTACGAGCTTCTGTGATAATAACAAAACAAGAGCAAGTAGGTACCAATGCAAACTAGTTTTGCGGGAAAGTCCGAAAGGGATACCGTGGGTGGCCTCTGGCAACCCACAGGCAACGAAAGGAACACGGGTGAGTTTTAGTCAGTAAGAGTCTGACACACGCTCTCGCTCCGCCCAGAGAAATTATTTGATAATTTCCCACCCAACAAAAGAAAAGGTATGCAGACTTAGAGATCCTAGCACGATTACAGGTAGCTTGGCACAAATACGAACACCGCAGATTGCTAAATAATTTGCCAGTAACTTTTCTGTTTCAGTCAGTGGGTCGTTTCCAAATTTAGCGCCAAAAAGTAGGAATTTCATGAATTTAAATGATATTTTCGTAGTTTTTAGTATTTAGGTGCGTTCAGTAATATTAAAAAACCACATGACAATCAACACCGATCAATCTCCCTCTCACAGAGAAGAGGTCTGTGTCCCAGCAGTTGGAACATTTTAGGCTGATTATGTATGACAATCAATGATCGCGCGGGGTGAGAGGCAGGGTAAGTGTTTATTGTTATTGATGCGTTTAATTACAGATAAGTACACACGATTAAATTACATAAACACACTCTTTTAAAAAGCAAATAAATGTAGTTTATTGTTACTTAAGATTGTCTCAACAATTAAATCCTTCGTTTAGAATTATATTACACAGTGTAAAAATAAAATTCCAGTTTCCTGCACATGTTTTTGTTTTTAAAGCAATCTAGGAAAAGTAAGCCCTTAGAACTAGTGACATTAATGAGAATTGGGTTAGTTTTATAGGCCTGTCGTTGTAATAGGCCCTTAGGCGTCTCAAAGAAGTAATTTAAGTTAGGTTAACATCTACTCCACGAGAATTAAATCAAAATAAAGCTTTTTGTCCCCAAATTTGAAATCGACCCCAGTCGAGATAGGAAAGTGCAGTCATGATCAAAAATATATCTCTGAAACCCACGACTATATAAATGAGAAAAGGACTAAATTTGCAGTTAGAAACATGTGCTTTTAAGGTTTTTTGCATGTAAATGGCTTGTACTTACATATTATGTGAGATGTAGTGTGCTCTATATGAAAATCTGCGGTCCTCGTGAGATCTGAACCACTGGAATGGCAACCCTTTTCATTATAATGGTCGTTCCAGCGACATTAGAGCTAGACATGTAAAATATGTCGCAGATACGTGCCGTCAAAATACAGTGCCTGCAGGATACACTGAAGTTCATTGTTCGTTTACAGTATTTAATACACATTCTCGTAACGAGAACCACTGTTAAGATTCCTTCGTTTGAAAATATGTATTTGATTAGGTATTGAAGAAATTCGAGATTGGGCATACCTACTTAGTTATCAATGCATATTGCAACCTATGGACAGGGAAACGCCCAATGAGACGCTCAAAATTGCTTGACAAGGTTGTGATGTTTCGTGCTTATCAAGCAATTTTGACTGTCTAAGGACCTCATTAGGACTTTGCGATCAAATTCGGTCGTAAAGCGATCGCTATCTATGTCGAGACTGTAGGGCCTGGCATTTCCAGAGGTACGATTTGAGATCCCAACTTAAAATCTTAACTTACAGCTACTTAAAATATTCTATCATGTTATAAAAAACCGGCCAAGTGCGTGTCGGACCACGCACAATGAAGGGTTCCGTAGTTGGTAAGTTGGTATGAATTTATACAAAAAAAAAAATTAACATTGTAGTTAGGGTTGTCAACTTTTTGTACAAGAAATAAAGTATATTATGATCAAAGTGGGAAATTAAACAGTATCTTGGAAAAATAAACAGTATTTAAAGTTTTTTTTTTTAAATAGGTACAGCCTCGCGCAACTCATAAATTTAGCACCAATTTTGAGGGTTTCGTAAGCCTCACCAAATAGACGAGGAGCAATATTTTTATGAAATGTATTGAAGCTCTATTTCTGTCGTTCCAACTTTTAGTATTCCGATAGCAATTATCAATTTACTGCAAATGCGAGGTACATTAACAGTTTAATTCTGAAATGAAGGCTAGCTGAATCACCGCGCCCATGCCCAGGTGCATCGACGATGGTCTGCGTAAAGGCTCCTACATACTGGCGCGACTTGTCACGCGACGCGTCGCGACACAAAGGCACCGCTTGTAGCGCTACACGCGGTGTCTTTGTGTCGCGTCGCGTCGCGCGGCAAGTCGCGCCAGTATGTAGGAGCCTTAATAGATTAAACTTTTTATTTAGGTATAGCTCTGGATATCAGTGAAAACAGTATATTCATACGAGTATACTTTATGTTTGTTGAACAGTAAACAGTATTTTAGAGTGAAAAACAGTATAATACTGTTTTTAACAGTATGGTTGGCAACCCTAATTGTAGTTGAAAAAAATGTTCTCCCATACATCGTTATATGCTACAATCAATTCTCCAACTGCAAATTTAAGTTGGTCGAGTATGTCTCGTTAACTTGTAAAGCCTACTTAGCTGTGATAGTTTTCCTTTTAATTTCATTATTATGTAGGCTACTGTCATGAAATTTTTCACATATACAAAAACAACCATTTAGCTGGCAAGGGGGGAGGGGACACTAGACTTTAATAAACATAATAGGTATTACGCAAACTGATCCCCTGAATCGAAAAATGGTTTTCACAGACCCGCAATATTTTTAAAGGGCCTATCCAACGATATCCCACACCATGGAAGAGAGGAGAAACAAAAACATCATCCCCACTATTCCTACAAAAAAAAATCAATATTTTTTACCACTTCGTCGGCATGATTAATATGTACTACCCATGCCAAATTACAGCTTTCTAGTACTCAGTCTCTGAGCTAAGCCGTGGACAGACAGACAGACGGACATGGCGAACTATAAGGGTCCTTGTTGGCTACGGAACCCTAAAAACTCGTATCACAACAACGCTCATATTGGACGCTCAACAGCTCTATAAATCTAAGGTTTTCTACAAAAGCTTGGGATATGTTTCAAAGACAATGGTTTCAAAGGCCTTTGTATAGACTAAACCTTATTTCATCCCTTTTCGCCAGCCTTCGCATTCTTCGGCGAAATGAGAGTTTCAAGATAATATAACACAGTTTCGCTTTGATGATAGGCATTAATAACTATGACTACGTAGTATTATATTATTTGTGCTTTACCTAAACTAAGTGGCGCTTCCTGAAGACTATGGTTTGAATACCGCTAGATATTATGTATGAAAACTTGATGACTTTGTTTGTTATTTATTTGCTTCTTTTGTTCATTCATCACAATAAAGGCTCCTACATACTGGCGCGACTTGTCGCGCGACGCGTTGCGACACAAAGGCACCGCTTGTAGCGCTACACGCGGTGTCTTTGTGTCGCGTCGCGTCGCGCGACATGTCGCGCCAGTATGTAGGAGCCTTTAAACTTGAGTAGACGGAATTCACCCCAGCTTGTTATGCTACAGTTTACATAATATCTGCCTACTTGATTGTTTTCAAGACTGACGTGATATTACTTTTAAAATACACAAGCCGACGACGTTTTATTGTGAATAAAATTATTCCACTATGTCAGCTTTATCGATTCGACGTTTTTAACAGAGTAAATAGTCTAGACTTGGTCAGTAAAACTAATACATATAAATAGTCTCGCTCGACTCAATTTCAGGTTCAATCTTTTAGATTTTTTTACGATTCCCATCATGCTTGGTAGATTTAATTTTCTTTTGCGTACCTACTGATATGCAAATTCATCTTGAAAGGTCACCCTTACACGCAAGTTGACGCAAGGGACTACACTCGAGACCAATGAATTAGGGTCACCTGGGGGTAACCATCACCTCTTATAGCAGTATTATTTCAGCGTGAGAAAGAGATGGAGCTATAAGCCCTGTATAGCTCCATCACTTTCCCACTGTAAAGTAATATTATAATAATACTGCTATAAGAGGTCATGGTTACCCCCCAGGTCAACACAATATTCTTACCTAATTTTATTAAACAATTACCATAAAATCGAATAGATGCCGTCACTAAGTACCTTTCATGAACACCGATTTGGTGTAAAATTATCGAAAATCAAGTGTGTCTCATTAGCTGTTCTTGACCGATTAATATTTAAAATAGAATCTGGTATACCTACTGCTTTTATAACTTTATGTTAGTATACCTACCTATAAAAGATCTGACAGGTGACTTAGGTATTTTTATAAAAACTACTAACACCTTGTCAGCGACTTCTTCCCGCGCCAGATTTTCCCATACAAACTTTCACACCCTTTTTTATTTTACCCGCTTTTATATTTTTTATCGAAACTATAAGGGTCGATTCAAACCGGGAAACCAGAGGCAGCGGCGCGGCGAGCACTTTCAGTGTGAAATAATTTTAAACTTTATCTACATAATTAAAAGACCAGTATCGCTTGAAAAGCTCGAAAAGGTCGAGCGGCCGCCCGCGCCGCCGCGCCGCGCCGCGGCTCCGCGAGCAGTCTCGCGGTCACGTGCCTGCCAAAATATTTTTATAATTTTCATAATAATTTCTTTCATTTGATGTCACACGGTACAGTGTATAAAACTTTTATCAAAATTAATTTATTTTCGTAAATGCGTCAGTGTTTGGGTCACAAAAATTCATATGTGCACCAAAAGTCAACTTAATCGGTCCATTAGATTAGGAGCAAATTGGCTGTGACCGACGGATAGACAGACAGACACACGAGTGATCCTTCAAGGGTTCCGTTTTTTCATTGGGACATACGGAACCCTAAAAATACGTCTTCCATACAAAAATCCAAAAACCCTTTCTGTCTGTCGCCTTCGGCACAAAAGGTAACTATCGTCTAAATGTCATGTTTCCAGCTCCAGCTGCTTAGGTTCCTACCGCTCTGGGTTGATGAATCAGTGAGTCAGGAGTTCAGGACATCTCTTTTTATAAGCAAATATCTACATACTTGCTTATAAAAATAGACGTGTGAACTACTGACTATGGTACCTACGTACCTACTTAAAACTGTAGATTATGTAATGTGTTTTCTACGTTCTTTTTTTTTGGCACCAAAACCAAAGTTGTAGTCTGTAGGTAGTTCATGCGACGTCATAAAGTATACCTAATAAGCAATCACTATTCACTTGACATATTATTATCCTTGGGTAGGATGTGTTACTTGTTCCTAATGTTTGTAATAACTAATTTCGTTATTTGTTCTTACCTCCATACATACAACAACGAGTAATAATGCGTAAATTAAATAGTAACTTTGCATCATCGTCTTTTTAGGGTTCCGTAGTAAACAAGGAACCCTTATAGTTTCGCCATGTCCGTCTGTTTGTCTGTCTGTCCCCGCTGTAGCTCAGAGACGCTTAGTACACACGGCTACACATCAAGCTATACATTTCCAGTATAAACTGATCTCGCATTGTATAGGATTTCCGGACAATACGAGGTCAGCGTAAACTGGAAATGTATAGCTTGATGTGTAGCCGTGTGTACCTACTAGAAAGCTGTAATTTGCCATAGGTACATATAAATAACGCCGACTAAGTGCAGAAAGAGAATCTTGAAAAAAAAAACATTTTTTAGGGCCTCCCTTGCACGTAATTTTCTCGTCTATCCCATGGTGTGGGGTATCGTTAGATGGGCCGTTCAAAAATATTGCGGGTCTATGAACACTGTTTTCCGATTCAAGAATCCGTTTGCGTAATATTAAACTTTAAAGTGCAAATTTTTGTTAGAGTCAAGTGTCTCCCCCCTGCCAGCTAAATGGTTGTTCATTGAGATATCAAAAAAATTATGGCAGTGGTACATAATAATGAAATTAAAAGGCTATCACAGCTAAAATGGCTTTACAAGTTAACGAGTAATAATCGACCAACTTAAATTTGCAGTTGGAGAATTGTCAAATACAATTCTCAATCTCAATCGATGTATAGAGATCATGTTTTTCAACTACAATGTTAAGTTTGTTTTTGGGATAAATTCAACCCAATTACGGAACCCTTCATTGTGCGTGGTCCGACACGCACTTGGCCGTTTTTTTTTCAATTTGCGTTTTGCCCTGGTGCATGCAGTTCGCCTATGACATTGCTCTTCGGTGAAGATGGACCTGAGATCCAGAGCAGATTGGAGAAATGGCAACAGAAGCTGGAGAATGTTGGCTTGAAAATCAGCAAAACCAAAACTGAATATAATATGTTTTGCGATTTCGGCGGTCTCTCCAGTTCTGGAGCCATAGCGCTTGATGGCGCGCTTCTCCCAGTCTGTTTTGACTTTTGATATCTCGGTTCACTCGTGCAAAGCGATGGCGAAGTAGATCGGACGGTTAAGCATAGAGTTAACACTGAATGGATGAAATGGCAGCAGGTCACGGGAACAATCTGCGACTCCCGCATTCCCCTTAAACTTAAGGGGAAGATATATAAAACAATGGTAAGACCTGCTGTCTTGTATGGATCAGAATGTTGGGCCACAAAAGGGATGAATTAAAGGCAATTGCATGCAGCTGAGATGAGAATGCTAAGTGCGATGTGTGGTTTGACACGAATGGATAGAATAAGAAATGAGTACATAAGAGGAAGTTTGAAAGTGGCACCGGTGACTGAAAAGTTGTGCGGACATCGGTTGTCATGGTATGCGCATGTGATGCGGAGGAATGAGGAAAATTTCGTGAGGAAAGTCTTGAGTATGAATGTCGATGGCTATAAGAGTAGAGGAAGACCAAAGAAACGATGGAAGGACTGTGTGAAAGATGGTATGGCTAGAAAGGGGGTGACTACCGAGATGACAACTAATAGAGAAGTATGGAAGAAAGCGAGATGTTGCGCCGACCTCAAATAAATTGGGATAAGGGCAGGAGAATGATGATGATTAATGATGCTCACAGCAGCATTGAATTTAATTTACCTTTATTGCGCGCCCCAGAAATCAGACCTTTTTTACATATAACATAATTAATACTAATATTTTGAGTAGCAGTAAGTTTCGATTTCAAGTTAGGATCTGGAATCGTACCTCTGGAAATGCCAGGCCCTGCAGTCAACTACGGAACCCTTCATTGTGCGTGGTCCAACACGCACTTGGGCGGTTTTTTTATACCAGAATGCAAAGAAAGGTTATATTTTTAGTTTTAGATACAGCGTGTGAAATAAAAAGGACCTAGGTCTAGCAGTCCGAAATAACAAACGAAAGTTCATAGAATTGTGTTAATATAGGTACCTATATTAACACAATTCTATGAACTTTCGTGCGTGGTCCAACACGCACTTGGCCGGTTTTTTTTATACCAGAATGCAAAGAAAGGTTATATTTTTAGTTTTAGATACAGCGTGTGAAATAAAAAGGACCTAGGTCTAGCAGTCCGAAATAACAAACGAAAGTTCATAGAATTGTGTTAATATAGGTACCTATATTAACACAATTCTATGAACTTTCGTGCGTGGTCCAACACGCACTTGGCCTGTTTTTTTTATACCAGAATGCAAAGAAAGGTTATATTTTTAGTTTTAGATACAGCGTGTGAAATAAAAAGGACCTAGGTCTAGCAGTCCGAAATAACAAACGAAAGTTCATAGAATTGTGTTGATATAGGTACCTATATTAACACAATTCTATGAACTTTAGTTTATTATTTCAGACTGCTATTTAACCTAACCTAACTGTCTGCGGCATTCGTTTTGTAATGCCACTTGACACTAACCCACTGTTAATATTTAAAGGCTCATCACATCATGCTTGTGTCAGGTACTTATATATATGATGCTGGTTTTATAAGCATAAAATGTATGTATAGGTAAAGAGGTACCTACTAATATTATATTCCAAACATGTGCAATATCCTGAGAATACCAATACGTCGATTATGTTGTGCGACCTGTCTCGTTGAGCATACCTAAATTGCTATTGCAATGCGAATTTAACGTGTTACAAATATTGTCACGATTTAGCTTAGCCATCTAGATTTAGTGATGTTGGTCGTCCCGGAAGAAGTGCTAGCACGCAATAAAAAATCATAAAAAAGTCATTTATTCAAACTAGGCTGAGAATCAGCACTTTTCGAACGTCATTACTTTTAACAGGTTCACTGTCCACAGACCACATACGGTCTGTAGAGAGACTTCCATATCAGTCCACAGACCGTATGTGGTATGTTCGCCCGTACAATTTCTAAGCCATCTGATACTGTGGACGTAAGGAGAAAGTCTCATATTTAATGCGGACTTGGCAGGACACATCATAAGGATTATAAAAAGTGCTGGGACATAGGGCAAAAGTCGATATTTTTTTTTCTAAAGTAAAAAGTGTCAGCATAATTTTTTTTGCGAGGTTTTATTGTTTCATTACTTAGAAATAAGCTAATCAATGGGTAAGTAGATAACAAAATACATAGGACATATATAGGACAAAAAATATACATGGACTTGAGACTCACGAGGTGATTTTTCCCGTCCTTGAAGCGCTACGAGTCCACAGACCATATGTGGTCTGTGTTAAAAAAACTATTTCAGTAGAGTATAAAAATTTACACATAACTGGACTTGGACCATTCCCACTCTGGAGCCTGGACAGTGAACCTGTTAATATTGCCACATTGGCACGTACTTAATGTGAATAAAAAATAATGTGAGTTTTTATACCGACTGTACTTTTATGCAAGTCAGCCGGATAGCCTGTGGGCTGCGACCTATTATAGGTACAAGGACGGGTGACAAATTCCTTGCATTCTACAGGGACTACAGGACCTAAACGCAATTTTTATAAGTTTTATAATGCTTTAAAGTATATATGATCCACTGCAGTAAACAAAATCAGAAAAATATATGTATGATATTCTTAAGGGTACCTATATGCTAGGTAGATAGTGTGTTGAAAACATAATATAACTAAATTGATATAATAGAAAAAATTCACGAAGATACCTCTAAAAATCTTTTAACGATTAAAAACCATACTAATATACATGCAATCATTCTGATTTTTTGTCAGATTATACTACAAGCAACATATTAGCATAATAGTGTTTTTTTTTTTTTATACAATCTATAGCTTTTTTGTAAAACGATAATTGCTTCATATTTTGCAATAAATTACCAGCGTTGTGTCATCGCGCTTCTCTTTCTTTTCTATGCAGTGTGACCGTTGTCGGCCTCTAAAATATGTATCTGTTGTGTTTTTATCGCATCTGCATTGTGTCTTAGGACTGTCAGGCGATAGCATAGGTTCATAGGTAGGCATCTTTGTTTGCATTTCGTATGCAAACAAAGATGTCGACAATTTAATTTGTGTTCTACTTATTTGGATTTAATAAAAATATTGGAATTACGTTTTATTATATTTACTTACAGGTAAAAGCTACCTAAATAAAGGACTGAATTCCAGATTCATGCTGTCGTGAATGGTCGCGATCACCTCGAGATCTTGAAAGACTGGTCGCATTTCGCATGGTTTCTATAAAAGATGCAACTTGAAACTGCACTTCCACCTCCAAGTAAGCCACCCATAATACCTACCTACCTACCTATCAAGCAGGTAGGTAAGCTGGTAGGTACCTACTATCGCGGGTGCGCACATCAGCCCACTTTGAAAACAAAATCCCGTGCTCACAATGACCACAACTGTTTACCGCCCGTTTTTGCGTCGTAAAATAAAAAATAATTTTGTTTGTTTAAAAAAAAATCTCAGGCTCTGTTACAATGATCACAGCTGTCTGACTACCCTTTACCCGTTCCTTTTATGGTCTTTTTTTAACCAACTTCCAAAAAGGAGGAGATTACCTATAATAATATAGGTAACTGTATGTTTTTTTTTAATGTATGTTCACCGATTTCTCCTTCAATTATAGCGATTCGAACATTCTGTTTTTGTGTGTGAAAGGGTATGCTCCCGAGGTGGTCCCATTGTCACCAAGTCAGAATCTGATGAGGGGATCCCATGGAAATCGAGGGAAATCCTCAAAGTTTATAGGCACATCACATAGCAATTGGGTATCTTTTTATAGTAACTCGTGCATTTTCTTTCGGAAGGCACCATTGGTGAAGTGGAACTGACGATGAAGACCACAGATGGCTTTCTCTCTTACAAAAATTGAGACCTCGCCGCTGTAGTGCCTACCTAACTAAACTATAAAATTATCGGTAGTACGTAGGTACACACGGCTGCATATCAAGCTATATATTTCCAGTATAAACTGACCTCTCATTGTACGGAAATCCTATACAATGCGAGATCAGCTTATACTGGATATGTATAACATGATAATGTAGCCGTGTGTACCTACAGAGTCTAATATTGTGTTAATAAATACTGTAACACATTTATTTGTCACCTATCGTGACGACTGTAGAAAATACCCTGGCTGGGGGGCAACCATCACCTCTTATAGCAGTATTATTATAATATTACTTCACAGAGGGAAAGTGATGGAGCTGTACAGGGGGTAACCATCACCTCTTATAGCAGTATTATTATAATATTACTTCACAGTGGGAAAGTGATGGAGCTATACAGGACTTATAGCTCCATCTCT
Source organism: Atethmia centrago (assembly GCA_905333075.3). Classification (NCBI taxonomy): domain Eukaryota; kingdom Metazoa; phylum Arthropoda; class Insecta; order Lepidoptera; family Noctuidae; genus Atethmia; species Atethmia centrago. The sequence continues at coordinate 10,900,908 of HG995375.1, forward strand.
TTCTCACGCTAAGTAATATTGAAATAATACTGCTATAAGAGGTGATGGTTACCCCCCAGGACTTACTTTAATTATTTTAATTATTGTGAATGTGAGCACTATGTGGGTCATTTTTATTTATTTCTTGTTGTTTTTTTTTCTCTTATTTTTAATGATGGTCTGGCATTTTGAGTACTTTATGCGGCCAACCCAATTGTCCTTTCCTTGGTATTGTTCGTCGAGTCGTTGAGCTCCTTAAGTTTTGAGTTGAGCTACACGATTACTGACAAATGCTTGCACTGACTGGACAGGTCCACTCAAATTTGTGTGGTTCTTTCCTCAAAAGACCATTTCAGACATGGATCTACATGGTCCTCACATGATCTGACCACGATTATGTCTGGATTTTAAAAGAGACTTTGACCCTTGAGTTTGTTTCGCCATTTCTTCTCAGGGGTAGTCAGATAGGAAATGTCGACTCCATCTAGCTTATTTTTTAATATGACGTGTAAAAGTGATTCTCATATCCTATTTACAGAATAAACAATTTCATTTAATTTCTTATAGCTCCATCTCTTTCTCAAGCTGAAGTAATATTGAAATAATACTGCTATATGAGGTGATGGTTGCCCCCCTGTTCCATAAGTTGGAATATTTTAGGAAGATCCCCTACGAACACGAGTGCAGCTATACTCGTATAATAGCTACACTATCTGAAAATCAATTCGTCGAAGAACATAAAATCCTCGGCTCATAAAACCATTCCTTATCTTATTATCGCCGCAAGAAACAGAACTCATAAACTTACTGCGCCCAATTTATTTATTGTTGTAGGTAACCAAGCCATGGGGTTACCAAGATAAATAAATTGGGCGCCGGGAATAAACCTACTTATCGCGATTTATAGCGGCTTACGAACTTTGTAGAAAGTTGAAACGAACCGTTCAAGTGATTGAAATAAGTAGAATTAAAACCAATTGAAGAAGATCACGGGGAACACCTGGATGAGACTCGCACAGACCAGGGAAGAATGGAACAAATGGGAAGAAGCCCTCAGCAGTTGGTGGAACAAGGTTGCCGGTGACGATGATGAAGAAAAATATTATATTATAATAAATTTATTTACAAAAATATTGGAAGGTCCTACGAGAACCTACCTCCTACTACTCCCATGCTTAAAATAATTAATGCCTACCTATCAAATTACTAATTATAAGATTTAACGATGAAACTTAACTAGTAAAATTTTAATTAGGCCGTTTGAGATTTCACCCGCAGTGTTATTTACTTAGTGCGGCGGTTATTACAGTATGTCTTACTCTCAGCTTTATAACGGAATGAGATATACCTATAACATTGTTGATTACTTAGAAAAGCCGAATTACCTGAGCCTGCGAGGGTACAGTACTAAAAGTAAGAGTGTAGTATAAAATATCTCTAACCTATATCCACAGCCACACAATCTTAAACAAATTCAGGCACTTGATCACATAATCTTAAATCAATATGATGCGCAAACTAGGTGTGGTGGGGTATGTGTATGCGAGTGATTTGGGTGGTTGACGTTGTCAAGTGATGCACTGTCCTCACCTCGAGTGTCGGAGGCTGCCCTCGGAGCACACAGAACACGGCCGCGCGCCGCCCGCCTGCCGGCACACTGCCGCCGCCGCGCCGCGCCGCCAGAGGGCGCGCTACGCACTACTGCCTCCAGTTCCCATCGATCCACCCTTCACTACACCACCGCATCCCTACACCCCGTAACTCCAATTACTCGCAGTTTAGGGTTAGCTGCCGGCAACCTTCGATGACGTGGGTGAGCTCCGTCATGATGATTGCAGAGCTTACTTTCTTGACAAAGCGTATTTATATGAGCGCATATAAAATGCGGTAGCTCGTTTAGCTACCGAATTACTCACTTAACCCTTTGATTGTTCGAGGCTTATTGCATCATCTATTATTGCTGAGTATAATTCAAGACCAGTAAAATAACATTAAATCACTGGCATGCACCGTCGGTAACAAGCAAAGAAGTATCTTTAAATGGTACACCACAGACTAGCTGCAGTAACAATACTGTAAGTAGTCTGTGGTGTACCATTTATACACAAACAGGTGTGATAGACAACCTTTGGATGGATTAGGGAGGAATTGTCTTTAAAATATGACTTTTAGCGATAAGACCGCCCATTGTGCCACCCTATGTAAAATTTCTACATTTATATCTGTATTTTTTATGGTGTACATGGGGGTGTCTACGGGGTAGCATAGATAACATTAAATAAATACAAACGTTTTAACAAATAATATAACTTTATTTCATTTAAGAAAATGTAACTCATAAAATCACAACAAATACATGTAGGTACATTTGTCATCACAACATACGATGGTTACTTTACATTTCATTCACTTACAATGTCTACTTAATATTAATTGACAAATATATTCATATAATTTATACAACAGAAATTATTATATGTATATCATTATAAATATGATATGTTCCATCACATTTATATACTTATCTCTCTCTCAACTTCATGTTTCATAGTTATTTTTATACATTCATAATATACTGAATATTTTTATATTTAATATATAAAGTGACTCCCATTTTATATCTTAACCAGGAAGACGTAACACAAAGATTAAATAAGAATAAGTATATAAAAATAAATAGGTATGATCTTTAACAAATGGCGGAAGCATTAGTAATAATATCTTAGCAATTTGAACACATTAATATTTACAATTACAATGTACCTATCGAATTGTTCGTACAAAATGTTGAAATCATTTACAAGTAAATAGGGAACACAATATATCAGTGTCGTTGTACTGTAGTGAAACAACTCCTGTTATTAACAATAACAATTACACATATTTTAGGATTACGAAGCTAATTTTTTCGTTAATAAAGACGTTTTTGTTTTGTAGGCAAAATCACATTAAACAATAAAAGATTCAAATGAGTACCTAACAAGAACTTCAAAGTTTCATGAAATGGAATTATTATAATTTTATTCCATAGACAGATTTACTTTTTTCTCTGTGGTTCTTGAAAGACACGAGTTTTTGTTAACTGTAGAAAATGGGTTTTTAGTTCTTTGAGGTAAAAAAAGTGTTTTATATGGCTAAGTAAAAAAGAAAAACATATGCCTTCTTAATTAATGACAATGTATGCAGTAGGTTTATTATGAAATACATAATGGATTTACAATCATCATAAATGAAGAGCGATTAATTTTTGTTTTAGTAAAACAGAGCACCCTTCAATTATATATCTAAGATATATAATGTCGAAGATGTAATATCTCCTTACACAGTACGTATTAAATACTTAGGAATATGTTCCCACAAAAACTCTATGCACTTAGTGTTTTCTACTACATTTTGCTAAATATAAACACATTTGTACATAACGGTGACTTCAATGACTGTAAACATTAACAATCGGTTTCTGAAAGGCTTAATAAATAATACAGAAATTGCTGACAGACTGTCAAGCTAATGACTGCTGTGATTGGCTGCAATAACAACAGGGCAACTATCACCTCTTATAGCAGTATTATTTCAATATTACTTCAGCGTGAGAATGAGATGGAGCTATAAGGTCTGTACAGCGCTATCACTTTCCCTCTGTGAAGTAATATTATAATAATACTGCTATAAGAGGTGATGGTTGGCCCCCAGCCATAACAATCATTTGACAGCCTTAACAATTGTTTTTGTTAGAAGATTGTTTACTGGATAAAACCAGGTGTAAGACATTTATGTTCGCATCGACAATAATACTTTATATTTTACTTAAATAAACATAACAGCGACTATTATGCATTGCTATACTTAAATGAATGAGAGTATAGTTTCTCAAACTTACTAATGTCGATTTGTTGTGACTAACAACAATTTTTAAGATACACAAAACTTTAACACTAGAACATAATTAATAATAAGTAATCCATCGATTAACTAACATACAGCCCTTCAAGTAGTAGGTACACGTGTACAAGAGAAAAACTTTGAGTAAATAATAGCCGTTTATTATTTAAATTCAATGTTTTCTAAATCATCTAAAGATAACTCGAAATTTATTAAATTGTTCTAATATTAGATAAGTAATAAAAACACATCGAAATGCAAAAAATACGATTTACGATACACAAACACTTAACTCAATAATTTAGGAAGAAATTTTACAGTCATGGCTATTTTTATACGTTATAAAATAGTAAGTTTTTAGTAGTACTATCAGAAGATTTTTGGGAGAACTTTCTTATTGAAACAGTCGGAATTATCATTGTTAAAAAACTTCGTGTACATGTACCAAAAAAGGTTAAGTGGAATAAAATATCGAGGAATGTAAATATTTTATAATACTTCACTATCAAAGCAGATATTGTAGACGCATTTAAATTGATCACGATCAGGCAAAGCACTCATAAACTGTTTTAATAATTTTGTTGAAAATCTTTCTATAAATATTTTATTCACTGCATTTTATGCCAGCAGTAATCCCCGATTTTTATAATACCAAAAGTGAAACTTATACTCAAATGTTTTGGTTCTTTGGGGATACATTAATAAATTGCCTAAATAATTATGTATATTATATTGTATAGTAGGTATAGTTTGTATTATTATACATAATATATCGTAGTATATAATTAATGCATTTACTTTTATCTAAATTGGCATTTTTACGGAAGTTACCTAACACTATTGTACACACGGCTACATATCAAGATATACATTTTCAGTATAAGCTGACCTCTCATTGTACGGAATTCCTATACAGTGCGAGATCAGCATAAACTGGTACGTTTAGCTTATATGTAGCCGTGTGTACACCACAACTCTCGAAGTTATGAAATGCAGTGCTGACTGTTTGACTTCTTGGAATAAACAATTATTATTATTATAATATGTATATTATTTACAAGTTATAGTATACACTAGTATATTGATAAAGCCCAAGGGAAGTTAAGAACAATGCTCATGTATGCTCTTTCATTGGGACATAGTTTTACCTGTTTAATATTTACTTTAATTAGAAGACACGTGTTGAATAAAAGCAATCCATAAAGTTAAACATATTATAAAAATTACATAAATAATATTGTACTTTTTTATTAACAGCAACAAATTAAGAATTATTGCTGTAGTCGACAACCCGTCTTGCTACGCTAAAAATGCTTGCTTGTACTATAATAATACCTATATTCGTGATAATATTAGTAAATTCCGATTTAATTTTTTCTAGGTTTGTTTTTTTTTTGAGGTGTGAATAACATATTAATTATTATTCATACCATTTACAACCTACCAAGCATTTTTAGTCTTACAATGCGCCTAATTGTTAGGACTAGTTAAATCACCTTAAAAATCTTTATTCTTTTTGGTCACTAATTTTAAATCAGCTATCGATTACTATTTTCACTTTTATATTAACAATAGATCAAACATCATCACTAGACTTCTTCATTAAAGTCGTTGATATACATTTAGGCACAAACCTATAGCACCGTCTACCTAAGGAATTATTGCAACCACTAGAACGTAATAAAAATGACCAATTTCGATTTACAGGTTTCCTTTCAAATGTCAATTCATTTTGCACCACAGATAATTTGGTCATCGTTAGGGTTAAATACGTTTCAACGTTCTTGAATTTCGGATGTTAAAGAATTTAATTTGCACACAACCCTCAGCAATGTCATAGAAAATATCGTCATAATATGTAGGGAAGGCAAATAATTTGTACCGTGTAAGGTGTACAGAACGCAATGGTAGCGCTGATCGCGATGGAGGCGCTGCGTGCGCCCGGGGGCGGCGCCTCGGCCGGTGCGTGCTATAACTCTGTCTCTATCCATTGCTAGTCGCCCCGACGCAGCCGCCTCGCCGCCGCGGTGTTGAGGCGGTACAGCCACACCTGCAATAAAATAAACGAATAGTATTACAAAATTGTACATTATAAAATATTACTACTTTCGTTGGCTTTTATTGTAACTTAATCGGCAAAATCCCTTTCTTTTCTCTATTCACGTGACAGATAAAGCTTCAGCTACACTGCGGCGGTTATTTTAGACGCCAGGCGCACCACCGTGTTGCATTTGAGCATAATATTTAATTGTCTATAGACGTCACTACTGTATAAGTTTATCGCAGCGCGACGCATCTGTGTGACATGTTTCACATATAGACCATGTCGCGTGTTATCGACACACCCGGCGTCGTTATCGATTACTCACACCAGTTTCGGGTGTGTGTAATCGTAATCATGGTGCAGTGTGTTTTGTTTACACTAAAAAGAGTGTAATGTGCCTAAAATCCGCAGTGGCTGGTATAAACTATCAACAAACTAATTACTTGTCTTCTAATTATTTTCTAGATGAATATGTTCAGATTGTGTGAGGCGCTTTTTTAGTGAAAATGTGATTGGCGAGCAATCATAATTGTTATTAGAGAGCGCTCCCACGCAAAAGTTGTAGATACCAACTTTTTTCGATAAGGTAAACGCGGTGGCTGAGCGATTGATTTCTACGCTACTGGTCACAGATTTGATTTCCCCACGGAACAAATATTTGTATGGCGTACAGATAGTTGTTTCGGGTCTGGCTGTATGTGCATGTAAGTTTTGAGTTTGTAAACCCACGATGCAGGAGAAATTATCAGTGGCAACGTTAAGAAAAAAAAAACATGCACCTTAAATGGGGCTTACCTAATGTTAAAAACATAACAAGACCTATAAAACAAAATAATATTTTGCAAATAAAATAAAGAAGCAGCACAAAAGCGATAGGATGACATTAAAAAAATCCCGCCGACTACACCCGTTTGCAAATGTATGGAAGTTGTCTAGTGATCGTCGATCCCGTTTGTACGTCACTCACCCCTTACAGGTAGGTAACCCGGTGTTAAAGCGAGGACTGAATATCGGAAGGCTGGGCACCCACATGCGAACCGATATCGTCAGAGTGTCATCACCTGACCATCTGTAAGCCAACCGTGGGTATTACGGCTAGATCGCCCTTCGTGCAACGTAGTTATATCATCTTAGGCGACATGATCAGATAATCCCTGCGTTTCCTGTACGCAAGTCAGCCATAAAAACATCGTTTGGTGTATTACAAACTATAAAATTAATTTGCTCAAGTGTTTTAAAATTCCTTTGTCAAAAAACGAGTTTGGCTGAGGACTACGTCATCGGTGTTTTGACGAGGTTGCCAAATTATATTTTTACTGGTAGAAAATAAACCAAGACAAAGTCTTGAGTCATGGCGGAAAACTTGTTTTAAGACGTCATAGTGTATTTCGAAAACGATACTCACTTGGAAGAGAATAACTACGTCTAACGAGACTTGAAGGCTGCCACATAACCAAAACTGAGGAGGCGCCTCTCTTAAAACGAAGTATGCAGTCTTGAATACGTCACCACACGTCCACATTATCACCATGCTTACGCTGAAATATATTAAACAATTATGCTTGATTGCTTATGCTTGAATTATGTTGTCTTGATGATGGATAGACAATGATATTCTATACATTGTTAAAGGTCTGAAATGTCTGCAGTAAGATGCAAAATTTGCATCTTATGGCTGTCGTTTTTACATGGCAATCCACATTATTTCTACGGACTGGTTTTAAAGAGAGAGAGGAAGGAGTGAGCAGCACGAGTTATTACTGCGTTTTCCGAACCATTTGACTTCCTATATCATTTTAGTCCCAACTGTACTTAATAGATTCATAAGAAGCCTATGAGCATCAGTGGACTCGCAGTGGATGCTGATGTTATGTGATGTTTACCTCATACCCTCAGTACTTTTGTTTTTGTGATTTTTGGCTATCTGAGGTGCACCAAGCATGGCCTCAGTAAATAGAGCGAGGAACCCGATCATTTCCACGAACGGCGCGAACTCTATCAACAAGTAGGTGATCGCCGCACCCAGCACCGAGAACACCAACATACAGTCTACATAGCTCTGGAAGTCAGTCCAGGCCCAGAAATACTTTCTTTCCATATCTGAAACAGATACAACATCAATGTTATTGAGGCCTTACATTAAATGATGCCAAATATAATTTGTATTTCAACCACACCATATTAAAAATGCACAAAGTACAATTATTAGGATCTTGTTAGTGGTGTAATTTGTTATTACGTTTATAAATACCAATGCTTACATTGAAGTAGGAAATCATGCCGAAGTAAATGACATCAATAAATAGATAAGATATCTGAACACGAATTTGACCCAGTCATGACTCCTTAGATACCGAATAACTTGTATAATTATAAGAGCAATGAACCGAGGTTAGCTACACATTTGTATAATGTAAAAATATATTATAATGGTGACATTTGACCTTAATGATAAAAAGCTACTATCAATGGATACTACAACTACAAAATTTGACTTGATTATTACATACATACGCCATTTCCATTCATTATATGAAACACTGAAAACATGCAATTGAAAGATGAAAGCATATAAAAGCAAGATGATAATCAAAAAGAAAGTTAAATATCCCAGATCATGTAACAAATACACTGTAAACTCCAAATAATATTGTCAAAGCATGGGGTTGCTGAAACAAAAACAGTAATGTTGACTTGCACATGGAACAAACTGCAGCAATCCTTATGACATGGAGGAGAGAGCTGGCACTCACCATAGAAGCGATGAGGCTTCTCGCCGCCGGCGATGCCGCTGCGCTGATCCAGCCAGCGTGCCGTTTGATCCGGCTGGGCTGAGCCGTTCACACAACACAACAGTATATATAACATGAAAATTGCACCTAATTTCACCATCAATCACACCAACCACCAAACAGAACATAAAATAATGTTAAAGTAAAATTATCCATAGCAAATAAAAATAATATAAGTACAGGGAAGTTAGTGGGTTATCAGATGTCTCATATTTTGATATGATTGAGGAGATAAAGTAAGCAAATATATACCAAGAAACAATACTAAAGGGTTAAAATATACTGTTGTTTAACTACAAGGTTGGTAAAACATACGTTTAATTAGCAAATAAATAATAGGTTACATATAGTAATTACAGTGCAATGTTTATCATAGGTTACTATAATATTGAAAATAAAACCATAATCACACTTGTAGGGATCACTTATAAATACCAACCTGTGAATATTCTCTCCCTTGACCTTATGATTTGGTTCTTTTTTCGTACATTTACACACAGGTGTATCATAACAAACATTGTGATATTCATTACTATGCTTTGGATCAATAGAGGTAATTCATAGCGTTTACCAAACCTGAAAAATAATTAGTTACATATTATTACAATATTAGTGAGTCATGTGGTATTTCTTCTTTCATGTTTTGTTATTGGTTGGAACAGAAGTGAATCATGATCACTGGCAATTCTCAAGAACCTTTTAAATCTTAAGGATTTGGTATTATGGGCTAATTTTTAAATCAAATGAAAAAGCGATCTAATGACTCCTACTCAGCGTTAAACTCATATTTTGATATGAATATTTATCTGTTACTATTTAAACATACTGATACAAGCTAGCTAGCGTAGTAACTAACATGTTGGTACTACAAAAGAGATCCAGTGTGGATGATGATAGTATGAGGTACAATTAATATAGAAATAAAAGACAGATGTCACTTAGGATGGGTAGCATTGCAGCAGGATCCTTCTTAGGGCTCCAGTAGCACCATGATGTAATCCCCGTATTTGTTTTGTTTGTAGTTTACGAAGCTGAACAATTATACTACCAAACATGATGGTAGGGGTGATATTTGTTATTAGGTGATGGCATAAAGGCTGATATGATGATTATAATGAAACATACCAAAACAATATCCTTAGAGTATTTGCTATCAGCAGTGCTAAACAAACGTATAAAGAGAACCCTTCGGCATCTTGTGTCCTCTTGATTTGTCTATACTGTGGGATGTATGGGGCGACGCCACCAATTATCATAGCACCAGCTGCTCCCCATCCCACCAGATGGCCCACAGTAAGCCCTAACTCGTCCGAAATGATCCAATCCATTGTTTCGTGGATATTATATACAGTCGAATATCAAACTACCACGTTAATATTCCCTGATATAAATTGCAAGTGTACCACAAACTTCATATTTATTATAAATTTACATTACATCCGATGAATTTATCAGAGCAATCCTATAACTTCCAAGTTAGCGCTTGCAACGCAAATCGATCGATAAAAATGAGTTGAGTTTCTGTTCAATTCTAGGCTATTATTTACATGATGTGGCTTCTCTTTTTTTTATAAGAGTAGAAAGAGATAAAGTCCGGAGATAAAGCTTCAAATGCTATTTTTTTTTGGAACGCATCATGAATATTCTGACACAAAAAGTTCCGTTCAAAAGTACATACATACAGTACAAATGGCGCAAGCTCAGTCTCTTAAGTCTCATTGTGTATAATCAAGCCCAATGTACATATTCAAAAATAACAATGAATCATGTCGATGCGAATTATTGTAGCATTAGCAGTAAAATAAAATGACAATTTAATAAAATGTTTTGTAATAACTAACGATTAATTTAAAAAAAAGTAACGGTGAAATCATGAAATCTTATCAGCTGATAATGACAGCTGTCACGATGAAATTGACGGTGACCATTTTATTTTGCAAAAATATTTACAACCTCTAAGTCTTCTGAGGATTTTTTTCCCGTAAACAAACCTAGTAGGTGGAGTGTAAACTATGACTATAATATCCAAATTTTTTACAGTTTTGCGTACTACTAACACAGTTGAATGTGTTCCTGCATTTTTACAATCATCGAAGATTAGATATGTCCGCTGTTATTCAACTCGAAGGGAAAGTGGCTTGGCTAGGAGTCAAGAGAGAAATGAAGTCACTACAGATGTCCGACCTCTAGGAGAGAAAATCAAAGAGACAACTAAGACTGCTACATATACTGGAATCATTTTATTGGGCGCTGGTGTCACTAGCGTCATCTTTTACTATGTGTTCCGAGAGTTGTTTTCAAGTAATAGCCCAAACAGCATTTACTCAGAGGCACTAGCAAAGTGTAAAAATGTAAGTAATAATAATCTTTATTACACAAGAAAGTGGTTACAAAATAGTGCGAAGTCCCTGACTCCTGTGCTAGGTGGTAGACCTGTTTTACAAGAGCCAGTAAGTAGAACATAGATTTCATATGTTCACCTCTACACTGAAGACTGTAAATTAAAGTGTAATATATATGTCACTGTAAGATTGTGAGAACTGTTAGTTTTTAATCTGTCGAAAAATTGTGAACTCGGTTAGTTTAGGTTAGAACTGTGACCAACCGCACGCGAGCCGAGAAGTGCCGCGTGAGCGGCCGGCGTGCGCTACTTTCATGTTGCTCGCAGCTAGGCAGGCTATTTAGTATTAGCACAAGGTGAGTTAAGTCGATATATTATAAACTATCGAAAAATAATGGGTTAAATTGTAAATGGTTTTTTTGCAGTTCACAATTTTTCGACAGTTTATAATCTAATGGAAATAATACCAATAGATTATAAATTAACGAAGTTCATAAACATATGTTGACACATATATAATGAGGTGTTATTATATTTGGATAGTATTGCTGAACCTTTTTACACTGGAATGATGTTTTATACTTTATAATTCCAGGACCCTAGAGTGGAAGATGCCTTAGGAACACCAATCAAAGGTTATGGAGAAGAAACCACCAGGAGGAGACGCACACATGTCAGTCATGCTGTGTATGAGAAGGAAGGGGTTAAACACATGAGGATGAGGTTTTACATCAAAGGAATAAGGAACAAAGCTGTTGTTGAACTTGATATGAAGCAGGTGACAACAAAAATCCTTCCTTAGACATCTTCTGCCTGACCTAGTCCAATGTTATTTAATTTTGGGGACAGCTTACAAAGTTCTCCTTTTCCATTCTCCCCTGTTAGCTATTACTTACAAGTATTATGGACTTATAACCCTCAGCCAGTGCAAGCTGATTTCAGTTCAATAACAATAAAAAAATTCTATTGTCTCATTCATTAGTGACAGTTGAACTCGTAATTAAATGGCAACATATTATGCTATCAACATTTTGGTATGCACACATACACCTGCCATACATATAAGTTTATTGTTTTTGTTGCAGAATGAATATGGAAATTATTTATGCCGTTACTTGCTGGTGCAACTAGACGACTATTCTGCCAAGACTTTTATTATTGAAGATAATAGGGCAGAACTGGACAGCAAACAAGACTTGGGAAGCAGCTTTTCAACACTCTCATTAAACCAGTGAAAACCCAGGCCAGAGTTGTAAATTGTAAAATAAACTTAGAGTTATAAGTAGTATTTCATAATGGTTTAAATTGAATAAAAGTAGCATACTTTTAGAAAAATCTTTAATTTATATTTATGAAACTTTGACTATCATTCAACATTTGGGGTATACTGGAGATAACATGAATAGCATAACTGCAAAACTTGATTTTGTCATCTATAGCAGCTGCCATAATACATAGCACGACACACATGCATTTGTACAGGAAGAAAATTGTTTACTTGTGTGTACTTGTTCCACTATTAGGCAGAATAATTATAAAAGTTACTCTCTTTTCGCCGCTGATTTTGCGTTTTGCCAAGGTTGTATTTCCCAGGCCATAACTAAACGATTATGGAATACAAACATTTTGATTTTATTAAATATCCAATAGAATACAACAACCAGGGAAAGATATTGAGGCCATGCCCATTTAAGTTCTTGAATAAAACTTGGAATATACTTGATTTCCATTTCTGGCACTCTGAGACTTATCTGTATTTGCATTGAACCCGTATGCCCATTCTGACTTCTTGAATATAGTGTCTTGGTATGTGTTGTAACTGCAAAATTAATAACATTATTTTATTTTGTTGTCTTCATAATTACTACACTTTCGTGGATACTGAAAGAGACGATAGAAGTTTTATTGTCATGATGTCTATGGACATTTAGTATCCTTCAAAATGTTAATATTAATTTGTCTTACCGTCTCTCATAAAATAGTTATCCAGTATGTGATCAATTGCATTCTCATGAGTGTTTTTACCAAAATTAAATATGGAATAGTTATATTTAGTATGTATTAGGTTTTGTTTGCAGGGCAAATGAGATGTTTGGTAGAATTGAAGATCAGCAAAATATTTGAACCCAGAAGGTGGTGTCACAAACTCTTTGTTGACTACAGCCAAACTTTGCATGTGCATGGGACAACTTGACTGAAACATATAATAAAATGGTTGACATAATTTGTTGCAATAAAACTAAATCAAAAAGTAATAGTTCTTTGGGTGATTAACATGATAAAAGATAATACCTTTAATTGAAAGTCTAGATTTAAGATTAACATTAAAGATGTTACTTTCCTTTCTTGTGGCAAATTGAGATTGAATTTGAAATCTAATAAATCAATTTTGCCATTGCCACTCATATCATATTCCTGCACCTAAAAAAAAAATATTTTTATTTACTTACAAATTTTAATGGTAGGTACTTAAAAATAAAAAAATATGGAATTACTTGGAATTCCGCACAGTTCTCTTCATTTTTCATAACATTTGCATACTTTCCATTAGTTTCACCACATGCAATAGGTCTACTGGGGTCATCAGATTCTGCTTCGAGCAGGTACTCATACGAGAAGTGTATTATTGGCTGCTCATAAAAGCTGTGGGATCGTAGCCAGAACCCTAAAAAAATCCACAGGAATAAAGAAATTCGTCAAGAAATTAAGATCCTTAGAACTAATATTACTTAAATGCTTACCTCTGCCTCTATATGCTACTATAAACGGTAAAATTAGGTTTAGCACTGTGGTAGTCAAAGTAAAAAACGTTGCTAAAGAAAAAAAGCAACTCACGTATTGCACTTTGACATTATAACTAAACAGGCTATAGAAACCCATTCTCTATCCATTTATGAGCTAGAAAAATTACCAAACATTACAAATATCTATGGGAATCGTAAATTATTGAGATTAGATCACAAGCATTTGACATTTTGGTTTATTTATTGATCAACAACAAACTGTTGTTAAGCAACAAGTGTTGCTTACACTAAATATTTTATATGGTTTTGAAAAAGATTGAACCATGGGATTAGTAAGTACTATAAAGTATAGTCAATCGTACAGTAGTCGCCAGCATAACAAGTTACCACAAACTGTAAAATTTTGTCATTCGATTTTGAACTTAACCGTCAACCCTTTAAGGTATAAAATAATTTGGAGAGATTTGACAGTTTGTGGTAACTTGATGTGCTGGCGACTGTACATAAGTGGAAGCAATTTGCCATTGATAGCGTCTTTATGTTGTAGTAGTAAGGGAGATTTTTGTAGTGTAAGTAAGTGTTACTACTAATGTGCGGTTGACTGTACAACATTGAACTCAATTCCCAATTAGTTTTCTTACAATTATCAATTTTGGTTGACTGTCTGTTGCAAATAAGGTATACAGTTCTTTCACAGTTATTTTATCTATGATATTGCATCACTGTCAAATTCAGTGAACAATTTTTGTTACGTTAAGGCTGCTATTGGGTTGCTGCTGTGAGGGGTAAAATAACTGGCATGGCGATAACACTAACAGGGAAGTAAAATATATGGAAAAATACGACGACACTTTTAAATTTCCATCCACGATAAATTTAAAGTGCATGTATTTCAATATATTTTATGGATGTGGACGTCTACAATAATATCAGCATTTCTGAAATAGCGCATTAATGAGACACAAAGCTTGAGTACTAATATTGCAAAATGATGCATAGGGGAAAAAGGGAGTAGGCATATTGCTGGGCAAAGTTTACTTTATTTAAGGAAGAACCTACCGAGTGCCGTTTTGTGCATGCCATCCGCTATTACCTACATGGCGACATCAGTGCAATATGGTGATTTTTACTGTAATTTATGGGGTGTCACGACAGCTTGTCTTCAGCGTTATCTTGAATTACGCTGGATGTTACCAGAACAGGATGTCATGACTCATGAAGTTGAGTAGCGTATTCTGGAATCATAAAATACAACAAACAAAATATTCAGCTCGATCGGCACTAGAGTAAAAATACTTAAGTAGGTACCTGTGAAAATTGTAGGTGAGTACATACAGTCAACTGCACGTCAGTGGTAACACTTCAACGAAAACGGCTTTTACTACTACGCGCTACGGAATAAAGCGCAGTCAATGTTAAGTTGTTGCTACTTATTGCGACGTGCGGTTGACTTACCATGATACACAGAATTGTAGGTTAGTAGGTATGTTATGATAAAAAAGAAAATAAATTAAATAATAGGTAGGTACCTACTCATCATCATCATCCTGCGCTTGTCCCATGTTACTTGGGGTCCATAGAACGCATTTATTTGTCAGAATATTGTACAAAGTTGATAGGTGTGTATTACGATCAGAATATTTTGCCGTTTCCGGCGTACAAATATAGTTTATAAAATTATTAATTAATTATGATATTATTATCATCATTACATTAAAATTAAATTATTAGCTAATCTAATTACAGATAATTTAAATAAATTGAACAATAATTGTAAAAGAGATTAATTATAGGTATAATTAAAAATTCAATAAGGTCAAGGATATGATTTATAGGCAATAATGTCAAATATTTAGGTAAATTTTTCATTCATAAAATGTTCAGTCGAATAACAACATTTGCCTAAAATAAAGTTAAATAATTTATATTTAAATGTTCTGAGGCTGAGAGTAATTAGCCATCAGGTAATTTGTTATAAACAGTTATGGAAAAATTGTTAGAAAAAAAATCTACGCCTAAGAACATTACAAGCATAATATGCACTTTGCGGCTGGGTCTGGCTGGATACACGTTTCCATGTTACACGTTTTCCTCTTCCATTCTCCCCTGTCAACCGTCACGCTATTATTCACTCCCTTCTCTTTCATATCATACCTTCTATCTTTTCTTTGGCTTTCCTCTCCATCCATCAACATTTATATTCATTACTATTTTAGTCACATGCGTTTCCTACATCCTCATAGGTACCTACTCATTCTTAATACCTTTTTCCACGTAAGTTATTCTTTCAGAAATAGAAGTAGGATTATCCCGAACACCCTCCAAGATCCCTCCAAGACAACTGTTGTAGTAGAAAACGTAGCTGTCGCACTCCTAGTTGTTAACTGGTCAAGTCAAACTGAACACAAAAGGCAACTGGTGCATTTGGTCGCAGTGTCCGTTACCTTGTTTTATGTAAAACAATAGGTGAACATAGAATAGCGCGTGCTGTATTTTAAAACGTGTTGTTTGAATATAATATCATTGTGTGTCCTATAGTTAAGCACAAAAGTGTTCCAACCATAGCTAGGGTATACTTAGTAGGTACATTGTCCCGTTGTCTGACGATTGAAACGGAGAACTGGATTAAGGCTAAGGAATGACGAGGGTTATGTCGCAAGTTAGTATGCCCTAAGCTAAGGCCGTTATAGCCGATATGGCAGCCCATGCATTTGAATGGTCGTCGCACCACGCGATCTCCGATGGTCGACATTCAAACCTATGAGCCGCCTATCGGACCCACCGTGTCGGTTGTTGTCATCGGTTGTGGTGGACGAACGACCTAAATCTAGGAATGCAGTAATATTACAATTTACGGTCATCCCCTAATAGGCTTATGGCTAAGTAATAACAGCCGCACGGGTCGATCAATCAGGTTAAGCTACGCTTGCCGCGGTTGGTCCGTGGATGGGTGACCATCTTTACATACCAAGACCCCTCCGTGCCTCGGAAAGCACGTTAAGCCGTTGGTCCCGCCTGTCATTTGTAGATCTTTGACAGTCGTTACGGGTCGTCAGAAGCCCGTAAGTCTTTACTTACCAAGGGGTATCATGTTACCCAGTTATGGGTTGTGGAGGTCAGACAGGCCGTCGCTTCATGTAAAATACTGGTATATAGCTGTATCCGGTAAGACTGGAAGCCGACCCCAACATAGTTGGGAAAAGGCTAGGCAGATGATGATGACGGTCATCCCCTAATAGCACCTTACACGATGGTACGAGTAACTTCTAAGGTCTCGCCATAAAACGGTATAGGTACCTACGTGCTGTATGTTTTGAACCTGTCAAGAATGATTTTTAAGGGATAATGCCGGCTAATTAGGGACCAAATACTGAGAACGGACACTGTGCAAGTGTTCGGATTTGTAAGGGGAGACCGATTACTTAATAACATCGATAGAAGGGCAGAAAAAGATAAAATGTGTAATTTGAAAAAAACATGTTTTTAGTAGGTAATAAAATAGGTATTCCTATTTATAGATAGTTATCAAGTGATCATAACCAAATATTCAACAAAGGTGCTGCTAAAGTGCTAACGATTAAGCTCTTGCGTACATAATAACTTTATCTGGTACTTAATATATAAAAACAAATTAAACAAACAATTCTCTACAAGAGTGTACATCGTAACGCCCTAGGTGTTAGTTAGTGTAGTAACTAGTTCTATGTACAAGAGGTGTACTTGTTTTAACTACGAGTCAGTGAATATAGACAATAGCACTCCCAGAAGCCAGTGACTCCGGCGCCTGCGATGTCAACTGACACCTAAGGGCGGTGAACGATCCTTTATGCCCACTAGCACTATATAAAGGTCCCGAATCTTTCCAACGACATCATTCGCTCTGGTGTCATCCCGGAGCACAGTGAGGTCCTAAATCGGGACTTGGAATATTTGGATACACATACAGCTTTTACGCAAGGATGTCTATGGTCAGAAGATCTAGTATGGACAGGATGTCCTCAAGTATGACATCCAGCATGACTGGAATGGGTTTGGGTGGAATAACTGGACTGACATCGGGTATGAGCACGCTGAGCTGCGTGAGGGATCAGCAGATGACGATCGGTGGAATGCCCTCGAACTATGTTCCTGGACTGTCTGCCTATTACAATATCTCCAGCTTCTGCCAGCGCCCTGGACAAACTCGTCGTTGGCCGATGCAGCGTGCCGGGCCTACTGCTCAGCATCGCCCAGGCCGCTCGCACAGCACCGGCTCACTGCACCGCATGAAGCACTCGATGAGGAACAGCCCCAACACGCAGTACACTCACAATTTGATTTGCAAGATGGCTGATCAAAATGAACGCCGCCGCCGCCAGGACACCATGGAGATGATTCCTCAAAGTTATTATTCTCAACAGCCACTGAAGGTGGAGCTAACTGAATTCTATTCCCGTGACAACTCCAAAGATCATCACACAGAACAATATGACTTGGTTAACGATAATATCCTCCCAAACCCAGTACTAAGGAGGGGCCAGAACTTCTTCTTTGCGGTTCGCTTCGACAGAACCTACGACAAGCAACAAGATATGATTCGCATCGTCTTTTGCTTTGGTAAGTATTACTTAAACATTTTTAATTTTTATCATGAATTACTTTGACATCAGTGCACATACCGCAAACTTTGTATTTTAAAAAATGGCACAAAATTTGTAAAGTCGTAGAGCATTCAATTAACCTCTTTTCTCAGGTCCTAAGCCCAGCGTTACCAAAGGAACACGAGTAGTTCTGCCCGTGAACTGGAGTAACCAACAGGGTGTCTTCCAACATTCCCGTGACATGATGGGAATGGGCATGGGAATGGGAATGTCTCGTATGCAAGATACAAGTACCAGTATGGCACCTATGGGATCTATGGCTCCTATGGGATCTATGGGAACTATGGGCACCATGGGTTCCATGGGGCCAATGGGAACCATGAGCACTATGGGAACAATGGGCTCGATGGGCCCAATGAGTGGAATGAGAGAGACTACGACTTATGGAGTCCGCCGCAGTTCATTCAGCAACGAGCCATTGCCCTTGCAACACAGCCCTCTCAGCCCGCATGGACCTATGGACCGCCCGATGATGGATCGCTATGGAGGCACAACTCAGCATTCTACATTTGGTCGTGGATACGGCTCACGCCATGGCTCCATGCAGAACTTGGCGTCTCTTGCTCATGATATGGACAGATGGGAAATTAGCATTCAGCGTCAAGATGGCAACACAATCACATTTCAAGTGCACGTACCAGCTACTGCTCCGGTTGGCGTATGGAACTGCTGGGTACAGACCAACCGCTTTGGCCAGCGCGATAACCGCCACGACTACAAATGCGATGAAGACATCTACATGCTATTCAATCCTTGGTGCCGTGAGGACCCCGTTTACATGGATAATGAATCATCCAGAAAGGAATATGTGCTCAACGAGCAAGGAAAGATTTGGTGTGGCACTTGGCGTCAACCAAAGGGTCGCAAGTGGATTTACGGGCAATTTGATGACGTGGTGTTGCCTGCTTGCATGTACTTGTTGGAGCGAAGTGGCCTCGAGCATTCTGAACGCGGTAACCCAGTTCGTGTTTGCAGGGCGATTTCGTCGATGGTAAGTTGATCTATAATAATTCTACATTTAGATGACTATCATTATAAATAAAAGTATCATTTCACTAAACTTTATTTTGTGTTTTAGATAAACGCGAACCATGACGACGACGGGCTGATGGTTGGCCGTTACGACGGCGAATATAAAGACGGCGTCGCACCTCATGCCTGGACCGGCTCTGTGGCTATCATGGAACGTTACCTCACCGATGGAGGCAGGCCGGTCGAATACGGCCAGTGCTGGGTGTACTCCGGGCTTGTGGTTTCGATTTGCCGTGCTCTTGGTACTGAAATTTGATATGCTTTGTTCATGATTAGGTACTTCAAGAGTAACAGGCAGTTCATTGCATAATTTAAACTTGCTTTTAGGTATTCCTTGTCGTTCGGTCACCAACTACGTGTCAGCCCATGATACGAACCGAACATTCACTGTGGACAAATATTTCGATCGCGATGGCAACGAAGTACCAAATGGACCTGATGAAGATTGTTACGATTCCTGCTGGAACTTCCACGTATGGAATGATGTATGGATGCAGCGACCTGATTTGCCTCAAGGTATCAAAAATACGAATCTTACAAAAATTTGTTCGTAAACTAATCGCACAAGTTACCTGTACTTATTTTTTACTTTTACTTCAGGCTACAGTGGTTGGCAGATTATTGATTCCACGCCTCAAGAGGAAGCTGAAGCTGTATACCACTGCGGACCAGCTAGCGTTGAGGCTGTCCGCCGTGGTGAGGTTGGCTTCCAATATGATACGCCCTTCATGTATTGTCAGCTCAACGCAGAACTCTGCCACTTCCAGGAAGAGGAGAATTCTGAATGGGGTTTCATTAGAATGGCTTCAAACCAGTATCAGTGAGTACATTACAACTGAAATTATTGTACGTAAGTATTGACTTATCGGTATTTGTCACTAAATGCTATACCTAAAATTTTATAGAGTTGGCCGCAAGATTCTTACGAAAAACCCGAATCGTGACGATGATGAAGGTGACAGTGACATGTTGGAGATCACCCACGAGTACAAGACGGTTGACAGCTCATCTCCCGAGCGCCTGACTGTTATTGCTTCGTGTCGCGGCTACCAGCGCCTGCAGCAATACTATGAATACCCTGATCGCAATTTCGAAGACGTTTACTTCGATCTTATGGACATTGACCTCGTGCCTTATGGACAACCGTTTGACTGCACGATGAATATTCAGGTACTTAGATATAGGTACACTCAATGCAATGAATTGATGTGCCTTCTGAATTGTTTAAATGTCATTCATGAAACTATTTACAATCTTATTTGGCGATTTTCAACAGAACAAATCGCATGAAGATCGCACCATCTGGTGTGTGCTGACGGCTTCGTCATGCTACTACACCGGCGCCATCGCCTCGCGTCTGCGAAGGGCTCAGGGAGAGTTCATCGTACGCGCTGGGCAGCGGGAAGTGCTGAAACTACACGTGACACCTCAGGAATATATGGACAAGCTAGTAGACCATACCATGGTGAAGGTGCACGCCATGGCCTACGTGAAGCAGACTCGTCAGGCTTGGTCGGATGAGGATGACTTCCCACTACACAAGCCAAGGATGCAAGTGCAGGTGGTTATATGTAATTTACAATCGGTTGTATTCTATTTCTTTACACACACAAATTCTAATCACTGATGATAATGTCCGATAGGTAAGGGGCCAGCCATGCATCGGACAAGAATGCGCTGTGACATTCAGCTTCCAGAACCCACTGAATGTTCACTTGACCGACTGCTACTTCACCTTCGAGGGACCTGGTGTCCAGAGGCCAAGACAGGTAAAATAGAAGTTGTCCTGCATCTTTCAGAAATGCAAGAAAGAAAAAGAACAGGACTCACAAATGCATTTCTTCTTCCAGATAAGATACCGCGACGTGAAGCCGGGCGAGTTCGTGAACTACCAGGACAAATTCATGCCGCGGCGACATGGTGAGCGCCGCATCGTGGTGACTTTCTCGTCGCGGCAGCTAGATGAGATCTTCGGCTGCACCACGGTGAATGTGCGCGGCTAGCTAGCCCCCGGGCCCCGCGCACCCTCGCCGCGCACATCGCCGGGGCCTGCCTCTCCTCCCGCGCTGCAGATGGACCGATCCTACGTATCTTACGTAGCGCCAGAACAACATTTGTATGTTCAAGAAGAAGAGGTCGTCATCATCAAGACCACCTCTTAAACGTCCACTCGATGCCATGCTTTCTTGGCTATTATAGTAATTCCTTATTTATGGCAAAACTATTTTTTGTGAGTTTTTTAATTGAATGTACGAATGTTGCATCTAGAATACTTTTGTTTACTAACGAACAACTCGATATCTAATAATGATGACTTGGCAAGTTTTAATGGATTTATTAATTTAGTATTATGTACTGATGTATATCGTTTGTATCACCAGCACATTTCAAATGAAAAATAACAAAAAAAGTAATTTTATAATCATTCACGTTTTTCACTGTGTGATAGTAATTTTATTTTAATAATGTATTCTTAATTTTAAGGAAACCGATGCTTCAAGTGCCATTGTTTTGATACGTATGAATTACTCTGTACGAAAGAGTATAGTATTAAGAAATTATTACGACCTTTAGTATAACTTTTTATATATTTGCCTATTGCATATTGTTTTAAGTTTTTATAAAAGTATTGTAATCATTTTATAACAAAAACTTTATAACACTTAATTATAATAATTTGCACGGTGTTCGTGTGTTTTTGGGATCTCAAAAATAAAGAGCATTCACTGCAAATGATAAGATTTTATTCAAAGTTCCTACCTACCTATCTAAATCTCAATTAATGTTGCGCAATTTGAATATAAGTAGGTAACTACAGCAATATTTTTGTTACATTACAACTAGTCTTTTGTGTTTATATTGCACAAAGTATCTACTTAGTATGAAGTCCAATTATCTGACTAATGTGGTTAACACAAAAACATAGCTGCAGCCTTATATAAAAAGCTGGGAGGGAATTATCTCCATTCGGTACCTACTAAAGTCCCTACATTACAGTTCATTGACCTTATATCAATAGAGGGACGACAAGGGTATTCCCGTTGCGAAACATTTCAAATAACTTCAACAACACAAAAAAAGAAGCTGCTCTTTTTGTTGCCTTTAGTAATGTAGTAATACAGTCACTTGATATGCTAACTTGTAAAGTTTTGTGTTCAAGAAATAACTCTAGATACTTAGGTACTTCTATCTCTCTACTGAATATGAAAAGCAGTTATTGATGTACCTACCTAAGTAGGTACATCAATAACTGCTTTTCATATTCAGCTGTACGTAATTTCTGGTCAAGTCAGTTAAAGGCATTGCCACATTGATGAGAAGTATTTCATGGAAAAAAAGTTTCCTTGTTCTACTCTAAAGCATAGTGTTTCTAAATACACAGTGGTAGTAAATGTGGCCCAAGTACTAAACGCGAATTTGTGTGTAAACTAAACATATTCTTTGGGATTATTTTAATGAGGATAGCTGCCAAAAAGCTTCTCTAATTAGTACCTAGGTGAATAATTTCACATTAGGTTAGTACAAAATTGACTTGTGTAAAAAAATATGCCAAAGCTGTTTTTAAAGTTCTACAGAAATGTAGGTACCTACCTAAGTTAAAATATTTTTTCCGTAGTCTTGCCCAACAAGCAAAAAAGTCGTATAATTCCAGTCTTATAAGACTTCATGTTATATAACGGTTATATAGTGGTATTTAGCTAACTATTAAGTTATATAGACGTTCATCATACGATGTTTCAGTCGCGTGAATGTAATTTCTTATTATATTATTAGAGTAAAATATTTCAGGACTAACTACCTATACGACGTCCTATAATGGTGTCATTGAATTTTTTGAGTAAACGATTTCAGGACTAGCCTGTACGACTTCGTAGAATGGTGTCAGATCAAGCTCTGGTAGACTTTAAATCATTTAAAGGTCTAACCCACACTTCAATTAAACCTTCTCGATGTTTTATCATACAAAAGTGATTTAATTAATAAAACGACGAAGAGTGTGGGTTATACGTTTATTAAATGAACCTAATTAGCTCCGATATACAAAATGTAACGTGTAACTGTTTTTTGTCCCTCAATAAATAAATAAAAAGACCGGCCAAGTGCGAATCGGACTCGCACACGAAGGATTCCGTACCGTATTAAGATCGAGCAAAAAAACGCTGAAAAAAATCACGTTTATTGTATGGGGGTGTAGTCTTACAGCGTCTTTTAATTTTATTTAACTAAGAGCCTTAGTAATAGGGTTCCATTTGCCACCCGGGTATGATCAATATGGTCGGATCGTCATGAACTCAAGGAAAATCTATACAACCTTTTTGTTATATTTGTCACCATATAACTTAGACAAGATGGTTGGAGCTTTATTATGAAAACTTATTTTTAAAAATTAACTGAAACCATTGAATTACAAAAGAAATAGGGGAGGGCGTTAACAACTTCACAAAAACACATATATACATTATCATATATTTACAGTTCCCTGAAATATTAACACAATTAATACTATATAGGTATCACACTAATTTAAACAATGTAGGCACAAAATAGATATTTTGTAATCATAGAAATTAACTTGATTTATTTTTTTCTGTTATTCTTTCATACAAGTACAATATTTAACATGCGAATCATTATAACGTTATCTTATCACTGCTATCTGACATAAACGGTCATTTAAGGGTCTCATCACAACCAGTATCGGACCGTAAAGCCAGTCCCTGTATTTTTATTCAACTTGTATATAACGTTCAGCGGTCATTGGCTGACTTTACGTAACTGCTAAACGATAATATTTTCGTGTAATTTGGGACTAATTCGTGTTTTATAAACGTTTATATTTACGCTTATACGACCAACCTTAAAATATTAACTGAAAATGTAAAGCGTTAACTTGACTATTTTAAAAGGATTCTCGCCACAGTGTGCTTTTGGGTAACACGTGTGTTCAGAATTTTTTTGTTTTTCGGTGATATTGTGTTTACTGTGACTTGTTATTGTGTTTGTCTTTGTGCTGTACCGTTGTTACCTACTACCAGGTTTGTTTTGTGTTTGTTTTTAATTTGATATTGGTCATCATTATCCATATTCAATATGAATATGGATAAGAATAAACCCCCTGACCCCCCTGATGATACCCCTACAACCCCCTTAACCGGCTTTTCCCAGTTTAACCCAAGCCCCACACCCAACCCATTAAGCCAGTTTGCAGATGTGGTCTGTAATCTGGAGTCCCAAATCCTCTCACCTCATTCTAACATCCGTAAACGTCCCGGTAACGAAGATGTATCCAATCGTCCTACAAAACAACCGAGAACCCATACAGGTCGTGTTAGGTACTCAGTAACAGATAAAGGACCTTTTATCGTTCATGTTTCCCGTCAGGAAGCCCAAACAAATTCTCCAACTACCCTACATCCAATTTCATTCGGGCGCTTTTTGGCAAACCAAAATATTTCTAATATTACTTCAGTGAAGCGAGTTGGTAGAAACCGCGTCTCAGTTGAGTTTGCATCCCCTCAGGATGCAAACGCCTTTATTTCTAATAATGTTTTAGGGACAAATTTATATGAGGCTGTAATTCCGTCTTTTAATATAACCCGTATGGGTGTTGTAAGTGGCATTCCTACTGAGTTCTCAGAAGAGGAAGTTGTGTCATTTTTAAAAGTTCCAGTAGGCTGTGGCCCAATACTAAAAGTTAGGCGATTGAACAGAAAGGTTAACAAAGACGGTTTAACTGAATACAGGCCCACTGAAAATTGTGTCATCACATTTGATGGCCAAGTTTTACCGAAACGAATTTTCTGTTTTTATACATCATTAACTGTAGAACAGTATGTTTACCCTACCATTCAATGCCGCAAGTGTTGCCGATTTGGTCATGTAGAATCTCTTTGTCGTTCCAAACCCCGTTGCAGCAAGTGTGGCAATGATCACCCCGGTGATGGTTGTAGCATTGCTGAGAGTGAAGCCTTCTGCGTGTTGTGCTCTGGAAGCCACTTTGCTAATAGCAGGGCCTGTCCGGAGTACAGTAGGCAGAGGACAATTAAAACAATTATGGCTGAGAAAGTAATTTCATATTCAGAAGCAAGTAAAACTGTTCCCACTTCTACTCGCAGCTATGCAGACACCGCTAAATTACAGACTCAGTCATATCGCAAAACTGTATTTCTTAAGCCAAAAACCCATGCTCCCCTTTCTCCCTCCTATAATAAAACAGCTCATCAGCAGCTTATTAGCACTCCCCAATCCTCTCAGTCTAATGGCTGTGCCCTCAATAATCAACTAACAGAATCTCCTGAAAACATGTCTTCAATAATTGAACTACTTAGTAAACTTCTGTTAACTTTAATGTCTTCACCCAATAAAATTCAATTACCGTCCAACGTTGCTTCTTCACTTATTAATTCGCTCTCATCCCATAATAATGGCTCGGTTTGTGTTCCTTCAATGGAATGTGAGGAGCGTGTGCCATAAGAAGCATGAGCTCACATTCCTTCTGGACAAATACAAACCTTTAGCTTGTTCCCTTGCTGAGACTTGGCTAGTTCCGAGTCTTAGTTTCCGCTTACCTTCCTTTAATATTCTCAGATGTGACCGATCTGATGGCTATGGCGGGTCGGCTCTCTGCGTGAACAATCGTGTTTCACTTGTGTCTGTATCTCTGCCTTCATTTGGTGATGATATTAGCATTGTGGCTGGTAGGGTAGAGGGTATAACCCTCTTATCTGTTTATATTGCTCACCCTCATCAAAGTTTCCTTCCGATTTTAAAATGTACGTTGGAAAACATAGTAGGCCCTGTACTTGTTATGGGGGACTTCAACTGCCATCAATTTAGGTGGGGCTCTGAACGTTGTGACTCTTTTGGGGAAGGTTTAGTAGAAGTCTTGGATGATCTTAACCTGTGTATCTTGAACAATGGTTGCCCAACCCGTAGGTCTCTTCCTGGTCAGCATAAGAGTTGTGTTGATCTCACCTTTTGCACACTGGATATCGCAGCGTCGTGTCATTGGGAGTGTACCAGTTTGTCACATGGCAGTGACCACTATCCAATCATTATATCTTTGGCTGATAAAACTTTCCTGGAAAAATCGAGCCCTCCACTCATGAGGTATAATTTGTCTAATCCTGATTGGTCAAGATATTCCTCATTATTGGAGGACAAAATTGATTCACTTCCAAATTTAATGTCCCATGATTTTAATCCTCTTGGTCCCCTTCATGTGGCAGACTGTTATAATAACCTCATTTCTGCCATAACAGCTAGTGCAGACTCATGCTTCCCTATTAAAAACTCAGCACGTGGGCGGATTCCTCCCCCACCATGGTGGGATCAGGAATGCACAATAGCCATAAGGGAAAGGGATGATGCTGAAATGGTGTATAATGGGGCGATGGTTAGCGATAACCTAATAGCTTTTAATAGGATCCTCGCCAAATCTAAAAGATTGCTGCGAAGGAAGAAACGTGCTGGTTGGGCTGACTTTTGCGGCTCTTTGTCCCCCTCCACCCCTTTATCGGTTGTATGGAAGAAGATTAATCGTTTTAGATCTGGATGTTCCCCTGCAATTTCTTCTCCCATCCCTCGAGAGACTGCTGAGCAGTTCTTTGATAAACTGGCTCCTCCGTTTGTTCCATCGGAAGCAGAACATAATCAGCCGTCTCTCATTTCTTCAGAGGATCCTTTGGATGCACCATTTTCTATTCAGGAGCTTAACTCTGTTTTAAATCATGTTCATGACTCTGCCCCCGGTGTAGACGGTATTGTCTATTCCTTTATGTCACACGCAGGTCATAGAGCAAAAAAATATTTTTTAGACATTTTAAATTTTTCTTACACACATGGCTGGGTACCCGATCAGTGGAAAACTCAAATTATCATACCGATTTTAAAACCTGGCAAGCACGCTGATGACCCAAACAGCTTCCGACCAATCGCTTTGTCATCAGTCCTTGCAAAATTATTAGAACACTTAGTAAAGATCCGACTAGAATTTATAGTAGAATCCAGAGATCTACTTCCTGGGTCTCAATATGGCTTTAGAAAGGGACTCAGTACCATGGATAGTGTTGGGGTTTTGGTTGCAGATATACGCTCAGCGTTTTCGAGAAATGAATCCGTAGTCGCTGCCTTTTTAGACATTTCCTCTGCTTATGACAGTGTCCTTCTTCCCATTCTCAGGCAAAAATTGCAACAGCTGAGAATACCGGAGAGAATGGTCCAGTGCATCTGTAGTTTGCTTATGTCTCGGTCTTTGGTTTTGAGAGTTCCAGGTGAGGAATTTGACGTCAGGATGTCATGGAAGGGCCTACCACAAGGCTCTGTTATTAGTCCCTTACTATACAATTTGTATACAGCTGATATCGGTTCATGCATCAATAACGATTGTCAAATTCTTCAGTATGCTGATGACTTAGCCTTATATGTGAGAAATAACTCTGTTAGCGACGCTGCATCATCGCTCTGCGTATCCCTGGACTCTCTAAACCAATGGCTAAAATCCCACGGTCTGAGTTTGTCTTCCCCTAAAAGTGCTGTTGTTGTGTTTTCCCGCAGAAGGCTGATCCCACAAATTTCTGTGGGCATCCAAGGGCATTGTATACCGGTTTCTTCAAAAGTAAAATTTTTAGGCGTTTATTTAGATTCCAAATTGAGTGGTTTACATCACCTAAATTATTTAGTGAATAGATGCGAGAGAACTATTCCCGTATTAAAAGTGCTCGCCGGTGTCTGGTGGGGTGCACATCCTTACACTATGAAACTTGTATACAATGCCTTAATTCGGAGTGTTCTGGACTACGGATCTTTTCATTTAATTCCCTGCAACAAAGGTGCTTTGACAAGGTTGGACAGAATTCAGGCTAAGTGTCTATGGATCATATCGGGTTGTATGAAGTCCTCACCAATTAACACATTGCAGGTAGAGTGCGCAGCACCGCCGCTGGCCTTACGAAGACAGTATCTAGCTTCAAGATTTTGGACTAGAGTCATTACCAAATCCTCCCACCCTCTTGTTCAGAAAGTGGACGACTTGGATGTTGTATGCCGAAGTTCCAATTATTGGAACCATAAAGAAGTCCCTTTGTTTTTAAAAGCCTTTCGTTGTTATCAAAATTTAAATTCCCCTATTATTCAATTTCCGAAACTTCCTATTTTCAGTTTTGACTATGAAATTATTTGTTTTAAACCGGATATTTTCTTCAATATTGGCATATCGAAGAAGTCTCCGTCGGCTAACTCTATTTTCAATGCGGCGGTTGGTGAGCGATGGTTCAATTTCGAACGATTTTTCACAGACGCCTCTAAATTATCTGATTCAAGTTGTACTGGTGCTGCGGTATACTACCAAAACTCCAAAATCGTTTTAAAATTCAAATCCCCTGTACAATCATCAGTGTTTACGGGTGAGTGTGTGGCCATATTAGAGGCGTGTCTATTTATAGAGGCTCATAGCATACGTAGTGGTGTCATCTTTACGGATTCGCTTAGTTGCTTGCAAGCCTTGGAGCAGAATCCTTTCAAGAGTAAATTGCATAGTCCAATTCTGCTTGAAATCAAAAAGTCTCTTTTTTCTTGTGCCAAGAATCACAAAACCGTACACTTGGTTTGGATTCCGAGTCATTGCGGCATAAGAGGAAACGAATATGTTGACGCTCTTGCTAAGGATGCTGCTACGTCCCAAGCCGTTGACCTTAAACATTTTCAATGCCAAGGCTACGATTTGCTGAATCTTCCAAAAAAGAGCTTACTAACCTCATGGCAGGTGCAGTGGCAAAATTCCAGTAAACGGAAAGGTGCCTTTTATCACGCAATACAGCCTAAGGTTACACCCAAGCCTTGGTTTTACCCTTACAAAAAAATATCCAAGAAAGTGTTATCGATTATTTGCCGTCTCCGTATAGGCCATTGTTGTTCTCCGGTTTTCCTTCAAAAAATCCGGGTCAGAGACACATCGCTCTGCGAATGTGGGTTGGATGAGGGTACTTTGGAGCACATTTTTTTTAACTGCTCCAATAATAACCCAGCCCATGACTTGTATAGTCATCTCCCTAAATTAAATATCCCTGTCCCAACTAATTTTCCATCCCTACTAACATACTCTTCCCCAAAGCTCTTCGGGGCTTTGATGTTTTTTATCCGCGTCAATGACCTCAAATTATGATGATTTTTGTGTGGTTTGTGTTCATTTATGTACATATTTAATAATATAACTAACAATATTTTTATCTGTTTGTTTCAGTGTACTAATTAATACTCGTCAACAAGTTTCACACTAAATCCAATAATTAATTATAATTCTATCAACAAATTCATAGATATTCCTTTTTTTTTTTTTTTTTCTTCACGTTTTCTCAACACATTGACATTGGCAGAATTGTCGACATCGGCACCATTGCCATAGAGAAAAAATAGAATAGAATAGACTATTTTAAAACATTAATTTGTTAGTTGTGTGTAGTTTCGCCATGTCCGTCTGTCTGTATGTCTGTCCGCGGCTTAGCTCAGAGACTCTTAGTACTAGATATCTGTAATTTGGCATGGGTATACATACTCCTATTAATCACACCGACAAAAGGAAAAAAAAAATTGAAAAAAAAAATATAGTTCACCTCCAATGTTAAGTTTGTTTTTGGGATAAATTCATCCCAACTACGAAATTGGCCGGTTTTTTTTAATTTTAAGTTGTAAAATTTCAAGCTGTATTCTTGTATACGGCTTTATAACGGAAGTGTATGTTATTTTGATATCAGAAAAAGATAGAACATGCCACATAGCGTTGGTTAGGTCGCTTGGGTCTGCTTGTTAAGCACCTTCTGTTATGGTGGTATAGTGATTATACGGCCAGAAGAACAGCAGGCTTAGCATGACGCTTTCTATTTCTGCTGTACCTACTGTAGAATAGAAATCGCTTGTCTACCGAAAATGTTCTACTGTCTACACGGAAACGTCATTTTTGTCTACTCTTCCGTCAACAAAACGTTTGCTAAGTCTGAAGTAGCTAATATTATAAGAAAAATAAAATGATAGGCGCTTCATGTAGGTACGAAGAGTGGCCTTGCCTTCGCTCTTCGTCATCGTATCGATGATTCCACATGTCTAAACACATAAGTTAGCCATTTTGGTCTGACAACAGTCAGAACTTTCAGCATTGTCTTTTAAAATTGAGAATATTATGAAATATTGTTTGTTCATGTGGAGTGCAACATACTGCATATGGTTGTTAAGAAGATATAAATATTTTGGTATCCCAAACCGAACGGATGGAATAACCTCGGACACGCTTTTACTCAAGTAGAACAAGCAGTTCCGTCTGTTCCAAATATAAGAAAATCAATGGCCGATTGAATGACGTCACGAATGGAAAGAAAATATGAATATATTTTGTAACAAATAAGGAAAATGTGTTTCTTTACTTTGCGAGTTCTTTTGTAACTACTTACTTGTGATTGCAGACACAGTTGAATCAAAACAAACAAAGACAACAAAGGAAAAGTATTTTGGTAATTCATATAACGTAAAACAATACATAGAATATTATGTATTTTTGTTGCTACAGGCAGTTTACGTATAAAACTGGTAAATAAAAGAGAAAACTATGTTAAGTATAAGGTATATAAAAAGATAGAAATTCACAAAAGACTTAGATTTATTAAAAAATAAAGTAAAAGTCTACAATTCCAGGATGTTTTAAAAATATTCCCTAACCTATTTAGAAAACTGTCTGTAACAGTAACTTACGTAGTTGTTTATTAAATAACTAAATCATTAAAAAGAAAACTTAATTTCAATAAGTTTGCCAACATTTCATCACCTGGTGCACAGAAATTTCCGCAAATTGTGTCATTGCTCTTCACAGACTTTCAAACAGCATCCTGCGTTGTTCATCCTCTGTTACTCACACACGACACATACCTACCAGAAAAATATCATCAAGTTATGAAACACTAAATGATGCATCGTTACAAGTGCATTGCAGTCATGTGGAAAAGCCCTCATCTACGTAATTTAGAACACGTTAGCATAATTTCCTTATTTGCCTAGCACAGATTGTGTTCATCTCTGTAAGCCCTCCAAAAGGTAGATAAAATAATGATTTAGCTGAATAATCCTGATAAAAGTCATGTTTGTTTCCCAACTCTGCTTATATCTGGAGGTCTACTCCCTAATCTCGATATTCGTACTTACGGCTGAAGTTACGGGCGTTTCCTACTCCGTATCACCTGCGGACTTAAGATTAGTTCGGGGCTCGAGCTAAGAATGAATGACAACACGATTTGATAGTTGTCCTTTTTTCCTCATATCCTCATCCTCATATAACTTCTCTCGCTCTGGGCGGAGCGGGAGTGTGTGTTGGACTCTTACCTAGTGCTGACGACATCTCTTTGAGGCGCGCGTGGAATACAACGCGCCCTAGTTGTCCTTACTTGCGAATTTGCGATGTGCTTTTGCCCATTCGAAAAAGTTCATTAATCGGGAGTTAGGTTCACTCCAAAGTTTCGAAATACTTTCGGACAGGCCCGTATCTCCGTTCACGGACTTAGAGAGTAGATCAGAGAGAGCAGATCGTACAGTAAAGATTCGTACTAAAGCTTCATTAGCTGACTATAGTTGGTGTATACGACTGGTGGAAATGGGCTTCTTTATTTGAAAACTACTAGTTGGATTCGGTGACTTCCAAGTCTCATTTATTAATTTATCCAGCCCGCGTCATAGGAACACGAGAGCTTCATTGTCAATCAATATAAGGTAGAAATATCCACGATTCTTATAAGAACAGGAAGAACTAATGAAAACGATTGATGATGAACTATTGTATGCTACTATTTTATCAAGGTAAGATAAGTAATCAAACTCATAAAAGGTTTAATCTTGGTAGATAACCGATGAGAAAATAAACACGTATTCTGTGATTGTTTGCACATGGTGTATTGCAATGCAGATTTTCGTCTGCATGAAAGCATCGTATTTTCTTTATAATGGCTGTGTTTATCATACAGATTGGTCGAGCATTTCTATTTTTTGCTTGGTTATTGAATGCTAGATGTTTTACTTTGTAAAATCGGAACGTGCTTTGGCGAACGTCGCTCGGTATGAATTCCGATGCATGTTTTAATAACCTGAAAATTGTTTCGGTTTATGAATTTTCACGGTTAATAACATCGTCGTAAAATAATGCTATGCTGAAATAATGAATGCTAGTCTGTAATGTAGACGGCAATGTTTTCTGCAAAATGCGTCTTCTCAGAACTTAATAACGAAGTAATAAGCAAGTCACGCATATTTCTTCAAAGTACTTCAAGTATTTCATGACTACTCATTTGTGACAAGAAAGGAGGAATTTCGCCTACAAAAAGTTTCCTTAAGGAGGAAAATAACACATAATTATTTCTAGTTTGGAGTTATACCATGTCCGGATCCATTTGTTATATACCTATAGATCAGTGTTATTAAGGTGGATCCGCAGTGGTAGCCCTGATTTTTTTTTATACGTTTTTTAGGGTTCCGTACCTCAAAAGGAAAAAAACGGAACCCTTATAGGATCACTCGTCTGTCTGTCTGTCCGTCTGTCACGGCTGATTTGCTCCGAATCTACAGGACCGATTAAGTTGAAATTTGGTACACATATTAATTAACACAAATTTTGCGACCCAAACACGGACGTGTAACGTAAATAAATGAATTTGGAACATGAGAGTCACTTTTGGGAGGCGAAAAAGAACAAAAAAACGTTTTGCGAACTGTACCGTGTGATATATCAAATTAAAGGGCTTGTTATGATAATAATAACATATTTTTTAATAATTTTTAAATAAATAGTTTTTAAGTTATTTAAGAAAATAGATGATTAACCATTCACCCCACTTATTTCCCGAAACTACTGAGCCTAGAATTTTGAAAAAAATACATAAATAGTACTTCATAGCCTCCTTCTACAGTCTATGGTGTTAAAATAACATGGTAAATCTCTCAACATTACATTGTGCGTACAAACATACATTTGTAGTTGGAATGTATGAGAGAACATGTTTTAAAACTAAAATGTTAAGTTTGTTCTTGGGATACAAAACATGGTACATAACATATTCATTGTACGGAACCCTCACCATGCGACTTCAATTTTGCAATTTGCAGGTCAATTTCGCGGGCTTCCAGTGCGAATCCACCTTAAAGCACCTATTATGTTACAATTAATCTATTTATCTGGTGCTTCGATCACATTTATTGATGGCAAACTGATGCTGTTGCTACTTGCTTCTCGTAACAGTAGGTAACTCATATGAGATTCAACAAGGTCATCTTATCTCAGTGACTCAGAAGCCGTTTTTAGATAACGTTAAACCTGTATTGTTACCTTAAACACTTCTTAAATTGGGCTTTGATTAATGATGTTTGTTTTTGTGCATTCAATCTGGAGCTTAATCATATTTTTTCTCAGAAATTAATAATTTTTCTTACGGAATAAATAGGTCAAAGTTAACTGGTACTGGTGCAGATGCGTCAATGTCTGGGCTCTCTGAACTGTGATATTATAACGGATTCTTGGAAAATTACAAACAATACTGAATAATACGATTCATTGTATGTATACATTCATTCATATACAAAAAGGAAAAATCTGATTGATTTACGAAAGATCGCGAGTACCGAGACGTGGCTGATGATGTCATCTGTATAGTAAATTATAATAATCGTGTGTAACTTTATTTTGTCAAACGTTTGCTATCTATTATGTTTGTTCACGGTATAATGTACAAACAAGGCGAGTCCGTAAAACACACTGCCTATTACAAGATCAAGTTCATATCGAATTATAGCTAAGTATAGATGAATGTAAATAGATTGTATAGGAATGTAATCACTTTAGCGTTAATAAAATAGGGGGAAAAATAATGACAATTTAATGGAATTTACTAGGAAAACGGTCGATTTTACGTGATCACCAAACAGCTATCTGTTTGGTTATCGCGATCATCGCATTTGTTTGGCATACCTACTCCCCTAAGGAACTCGTAAAAGTTGTTACGAGCCCAAGTTGCTTAATGAAAGTGAAGAATAAAAATGTTAATGCAAACTTTTTTAGTGACTTTGACATTTAGATAGCTGAAAACTGGCCACTGCGGATCTAGATCTCTATCAGATGCCATTAGTTTGTTTTTGTAATTTTTTTTTTCGTTGCTTAGCTTACTTTCTAATTTTTCATGTAAAACGGCCTGTCCCTACTTTTAACAGGACAATGCAATCTTTTTTGATTTTTATGTACCTACTTGTTCTACTGCATCATTTTATTATCAGAATAACTGATCTGACTGACATTGTCCTGTCAAAATTTCAATGTATAGAAAAAATCACCCAAGTTTGCCGAATTTTATTTTTATTATACAATAGATTTGCACGATTATTTTTCAGAATATTGGACCATCACATTAAAAAACAATATTTATTTATATTTTCAAAGATAAATTTATTTTTAGTAAGTAAATTCAGGTGTATTTATCTACTTCTGTTTAAGGTCGTGTTTGCTGACTGTGAAGTTGAAAACAAAAAAGTTTCAGCCAAACAAGCTAGCTGTGAAGTGTTTGCCATTATGTAGGTTAGAATCGGTACTTTCCGTATTTTGTTACTCATTGAAACTTATGGGGATTTTTCATTACCAATATGTACGTAGTTTTGTTTAAGGTTTAATTGTGATTCAGTAGTTAAAATTCCAGTGAAAGACTGACGTTGACGTGACGTGACCCTATATTCCGCGGTTGTGATAAGAGGTCACGCGTGCGAAGGTAGCGAGGATGCCCAGCAGAGACTGAGCACAGACCAACTGATCCCGCGCCGAAGTGCGCACGCGCAAGACAACGTTCTCACAAGCTTTTAATTTTATAAGAGCTATGCAAGTGACTGTTTATCCGATCGATAATCCATTAATTCAAATAACAGCTGAGAATTTGTTTACATTGTGGCAAACTGTGCTAACTGTGCGTACATAAGGATCATTTTAAGCCGTTATGATCTAATCGCGTTTTTAATGCGTTAATTGCTATTAGAGTGGTCTATAAAACGAGTTGAAAGAAATTATAGTTCATTGTGCATGTGGTTGTTAGTGAGTGATTGATGATACTGAAATGGGTGCTGTGAAGAGCAAGTTGGCCCACTGTTGCCCGCCACAGTGTTTGTGCTGCGGTTTCCTCAAATCGGACTCTTATGACCTCAAAGAGTTGCCGCGACCTCCTCAATGGGACACCTCTAACGCAAACGGTAGGTCAAGGTCACCTTAAATAAATAATGGCAAAAATCTGAGTGATGATATAAAGTCTAAATATAAATTCAATATATTCAGATGATGATAAAAATTCTTCTTTTCACATTTAAGATAATGACATTACCTACGTATGTTTTTTGATTAACTTGGACGACATAGTGTTACCTCATGTTTTATAATAGATAACACGTGTTGGTAACTAATCATTAGCATAATAATTTTAATAAAATATGGTTACGATGAAACAGAAAGGTAGAGGCATCGACTCTACCGGCTGAGACAACATCATGTACAATTAACTTATTGTACATTCGTATTTTGGAGTAGTGTACAACTACAAGCATCTCTATAACGCCTGAAAATCTATGAAAATGAAGATTTTTGAACAATAAAAATTGAAATCTTCTGAAACTTTAGGTGAAGTGAGCTTGAAGTGAACGTCAATACCTACCAATGCCCAGCATCAGGCGAAATAACAACTCACTTCAAGCTCACTTCACCTAAGTTTCACGGTGAGATTTTTGCGCTGAAACTGAAAATATCGAACATTAAAAAAAACTTAGTTGTATTTCAACTTGCAACGCCTACATATCAAGCTATACATTTCCAGTATAAGCTGACCTCTCATTGAACGGAAATCCTATACGCTGCGAGATCAGCATAAACTGGAAATGTATAGCTTGATATGTAGCCGTGTGCAACATTACTCATGCATGTGCAATTATTGTTACATTGTTCAATTTATTTGCAAAAAAGGATAGATACTAGTATAATAGTCTAGCTGTGATACAAATTAACTTGTTAAGATATTAGGTGTAGATTTGGTTGTTAGTTCATTTTTGTTTGATTCTAATTAATCACATTTAGGTGTAGTTATGCTGAGATTCCTAACTGCTGTAAATATAGATATACCTAGTGGTTAACAGAAATAATTCACACTTTATCTCGAGTAAAAGTAGGTAACGATGTTTTCTAATTAAAATGATTAGACACGTAACTTATTAAGTGGATTATCTGAACAATGCTGCAAAGTTAAGAACGAAATTAGAACGAAAGTTTGTATTCCGCATTTTCCCATTCATCACCTACCCACCATTATATACAATGCCGCCCATGGGCAAGTCACAGCCCGTATTTTTCTGAATATTCATGAAAATCTTTAATATTTTTCTTGTTATTCAATTTTTTTTTTTTGAGTAGCGTTTGTGAACTTGCTTTACATTTTTTTTCCATAACTCCGATGTTATTGGCTCGATTTGGATTAATTAAAGTGCTAATTTTTGTTAGAGTCAAGTGTCCCCCCCACTGCCAGCTAAATGGTTGTATATGGAGATGTGAAAAAATTAATAGTAGTACATATAATGAAATTAAAAGGAAAACTATCACAGCTATGTGAGCTTTACGAATTAACGAGTAATAGTCGACCAACTTATATTTGCAGTTGGAGAATTGACCGTGGCATATATCGATGTATGGGAGAACACGTTTTTCCTGTTTTTGTTAAGTTTGTTTTTGGGATAAATTCATACCAACTTCCCAACTACGGAACCAAGGTGCGTGGTCCGACACGCACTTGGCCAGTTTTTTTCTAAAAAAAATCTGTAATTAAAAAACACAAGTGTAGTTTCATAAAATTTATTACTCGTTATTAATACTGTTTTCTTTTTTAAATGTCTGTATTGTAATAAGTAAACTTTTAATGTGGTTTCATTTTTAGTTAACTTTTCAATACCTAAGTAATTCAAAATCAGGTAACTTTTCAGTACCTATTCACATAGGTAATAAAAATATTAAGGTTTTTTTATTAGGTAGAACTATCTCTACATAGTAGCTACCTACTCGTTGAGTGCTAATGCAATGGTCAATAAAACATGAATGAAAAAAAGGTGCATGTAAAATGTTTGAACACGGTCCAATTTAGAAACTTATTGTGACCTATATTTTCGCGCCAGTCAGATAGAATTCTGAATTTAAAAATGACAGAAACAAAAAAGGCTGATTTCAAACACAGTTTAATTTATGGCTTTCCATCATTTTTAAGTGAGTTAAAAATAAAAGTTGTGGCTTTTAGCATAGCTGGTATCGTGGCGAGAACTAAACCAACGTTGTTGGTATTTTTGTGAGAAAATTACATTGGATATTAAAATGCATAGACACGCTCTTCCAAACAAAGATGTAGGTTCACAACATGGAGTACCTATAAATAAATTGAAATGAAATGTTGTTCACTGGTAAGCGCATCACATGATGCTATTTTTTATTTTTTATGTTATGTTCGTAATAGTCCGAATTAGGTTTTATGGAAAGAATTTTTTTAAAAAGATGGCCTGACAATTAGAAAAATTGTACTCAATACCATATTCAAATGTTGACTGGAAAACGTCTGTCGGGTCAGCTAGTTTTAAGTTTTAGTTTTAAAAAAAAAACGGATTTGTGATTCTTATACTATAACATTTGTTATCAACGATGACACTAGTTTTTTTTCGCTTTAAAGAACATTTTGCATTGCAAACATCGCAACTTCACTACCTTGATGTCAGTAGAACGACTATTAGTTTTACCATTTATCACTTTGCGCCTAACCTGTTCTCTCCCACGAGGTCTCTCGATATTCCAACGCAGGTAGCGTTGGAATATCGAGAGACCTCGTGGTACCTACTGTTTGTGAACTGGTTTACACTTCACGTATGTAGGTACCTATTGGTATGTCAGTACTTGTACAGACTGGTAGGGGGAATTTTATTAAGGTTGATGGTACAGTTATAAAATATTAAGAGCAAGTTTGAGTTTTTATCAGCTTGCATTTAGATGACTGTATTTTCATAAAGTGATAAGCAAAGAATAATATTGTTCTGTTACTAGATGACTCTTCATAATGTTTACGGACTTTTTCAAGAATTTCGATGTTTTTTTTATAGTTTTCTAGGTATTCTACTATTTGTTAGGTCATTAAAAATAAACGTACCCTGACCCTGCAATGATATTTGACTGTTTTTAATTTTATATAAAATATAAGTTGAAAATATCTTGCAATGATTCTAGCTATTAAACAGACACAGTAATTGGCAGCTATTAAAAACCCATATTTCTTTACATGAATGTGACATAGGGTACGTCATTGCATCGGCGCCTACGCATATACAAGCTGTTGTTTTGAACCTGCAAAACATTTCAGGAGGTTGTTATGAAACTCGTAAATAATCATATAACAATACGATACCAAGTCAATAATCAATAATACTTTGTATTTTAGATTTTAAATTTTATCTTTTCTTTTTGTTTTTTTTATATTTATTTAAAAAAATTTTTTTTTTTTTTTGTTGATTCGGGTCGAGAATCCCTAACATAATTACCTCCTATCATGTTTTGCACGTCCAAAACAACACCTTGTATTGTGTACCTATTAATTGCCTATAAGTTGTTACGATAAGGCGTGTTGTGTTTTATCATAAGAATAAGTTTTGTTCTCATTTGATTGAGAACTATAAAGCCTAAATTCTATAAGCCTTATTTTTTGGAAACTATTCGTAAGTTTGTTACTTTTATAAACAGTGACAATTATGTGTAATACATCTGGTGCTAATGTTGGTATCCATAAAACAGGAATTTGGATTCAGGAAATAGCAGTGATTTCATCATTTATCGCCTAATAAGTATAGCAACAATTTCGTTACAGGTCGCCAGAAGCCCGAAAGTTTGACAACTAGTCTTACCAAGGGGTATCGTATTACCCAGAACTGGTTGGTGGGTTGTGGAGGTCAGATAGGCAGTCGCTTCATATAAAATACTGGTATTCAGCTGCATAGACTGGAAGACGATCTCAACATAGTTGGGAAAAGGCTTAGCCGATGATGATAAATAATAAATTAATAAGTCATGGGAAATTGTATTAAAGGTAGGTCCTGTACCTATTTCGTTCCTACTGAACTTATATGGGAATCTTACGTGTCCGTAATTACGTAGGAACTAAATTGAATTGTCATAATTCTAAAACTCATGGAGTTTTCCCCATTGCGATATACCTAATAATAATAATATAGGTATGATTATTCATTCATGTGTTTCTCAGTTAAACCTACGTTCTGTGGTCGTTCCTACCTAGGTAGGTACCTACTTGTTACAATATTTATCATAGTAGGTAATTACCGTCATCCGTAGCGCAATAAGACTGTTTTCTTGCTTAAGGATAATGCAATTAAAGTCTGAGGACATTCAATACAAATCATTTAACAGACAAAATAACATAACACTTTGTTGTATACTATGTACTTAGATTACTATTTTCTCATGGCTATACTTATTGTAAAATAATAATCTATATTATCTACCTATACTAATAAAGATAAAAGATTAGACTTTTTGTTTGTTTGTTTGTTTGTAATGGATAAACTCAGAAACTACTTAACTGAATTAAAAAATCTTTTACCTGTACAAACCTACATTATCAGCAAGTAAGATGGACTGTATTTTATTTAAAAAAATATCCCTATGAAAATTACTATAATGCAACCCAAGGTATCAAAAATTTGCAAAAATGTCATTATCTGACGTGCGCTGTGAAAACTATTGATGATACATAACATAATGATAAATGAATACTACATGTTTATAGTACTCATCATTACCACGTCCGCGAGGCTATATGTCTAACTATTAAGTATAGTTAAGTCACAATAACCGTTTTTTGTTCAAATTTGTCAAAAGTACTAATGTATAGTTTAATAACCTGGGTTAACACCTAGGATTTACTACTTTTAATCAAAGTCAAAGTCAAAGTCAAAGTCAAATTATTTATTTCAAATAGGCACATAAAAGGCACTTTTGAACGTCAAAATTAACAAAAAAAAATAGAATTGATTCTAGTTGCCCCTTCCAAAAGGTAGATTCGTATGGAGAAGAATAGGCAAGAAACTCCACTGTTACTCTTTTAAAATGTTTTACAAAATTTTGTATATGTACATTTTAAAATTATATGTGAAGACGATGCACCTAGAATAAAATTACTATACCAAAATAGGTAAAAAAAGAATGAAAAATAAAGCAATGGCAGATAAATGAATTATGTGATAGGTACATGATGCTCACATATTTACAAACATTGTAAAAGTATACGTTTTCCTAAAAATAATAAATAAAGTCAGTGTTTGCGTTAAAGTAATCACAGAATTAAAATTCAACAATGATTTATTATTTGTATCAAATAATAAATTGTACAATTAAAATAGCAACCAGTTTGATGTTGTCTAGACTCTAGATTGTCCTATGGAGCTGGACCAGCATGTTTCCAAGCATTCTTATCTTGGATATAATCCTCTAATTTGTAATATGCTTGTTTACAAAGTGTACTTTTAACATGAGTTTTAAATTTTCTTTCATTTAATTGCAATATTTCACTGCAATCCCGTTAGTACGTTCCCGTGGGATATTTTCCGAGATCCGCTGGTATAATATAAAGAGGTATAATTTATGAGTTTGTATGTAGGGGTAATCTTCGGAACTATTGATCCGATTCCGAAAATTCTTTCACGAATCACTTAGCTACAGTATTACCGAGTGTCTATTATATAATTACTTTATGTTAAAACAATAAATTTCATGCGAAGTCGCGTGCAGAAGCTAATAAATAAACAATGGCTTAGTCAATATTTGTATACATAACATCTTTAGAGATTGAAAGTACAGTCTGTACAGTCACATATAACGTTGTTTAAAGGAATGTTTCTTAAACAAGTTGACGAATAAGAAATAGAGGCTGTTCGCTTATGTCATGATATGCAATTCCAAGGTGAACTGGCGAGCGCAGATCCGTCCTACTATTTTGCTTCGTCCATACATTAGATAACTTTAAAGGTTCGGTCATCATCGACAGTTGTAAACATCCACTCATAAAATATCATCACTTAATACCAAGTTAATTAGCTTCTTGATTGCTAACACTAAAGACAAAATGTTATTAAATGTAAGTACGTACTTACCTACTTACCTACATATATGCATGAGACCGGTTTCCGATTGGTCACGCACGAATTCCTAATATGTGAAGATACGACTGCATCTTCAATGTGTGAACTATTGTCATTCGTAATAATAATATAAGGGTCGGGTACTCGATGTTGTCTTTGGTTGAGAGCAGTGCTGGCCCAATGGTTAACGGCCGCGACTTACGAGTTGTAGGTCGTAGGTTCGAACCCGGACAGGCGCTTTACTTTGTGTAAATTATTTCATCATCACTGCTCTCACAACTGTGAAGGGAAACATCGTGAGGAAGCCGGCATGTCCTAAAACCAAAAAATTCTAAGACATGTGACATCTACCAACCCGCACTGGGCCCGCGTGGTGGATTACGGCCCACTCCCTCTCACTGAGAGGAGGCCTGTGTCCCAGCAGTGGGAACAATATAGGCTGATTATGTTATGTTATACAAATGCGCGTCCAGCTTACGCCACCGCCCACGCCACCCGTTCGCTTTCATAGGGAATATTAACGAAAATATGAATAATTAAAAAAAAACACAGATATAATTATAGGTAAAAATTGTCTGTTCATACAAAAAAAAATCATGAAAATATCTAAAGTAGTTTGAAAGTAATATATTATAGTTTCGCCATGTCTGTCTGTCTGTCTGTCCCCGCTATAGCTCAGAGACGCTTAGTTCAAGAAACCTGTAATTTGGCATAGGTATACATATTAATCACGCCGACAAAGTGCTAAAATAAAAAGTAGAACATTTTTTTTTAGGGTACCTCCCTTACGTAATAATGAAAAAAAATATCATCCCCACGATGATATTTTTTTCTCACCTATACCATGGTGTGGAGTATTGTTGGATAGGCCGATCAACACCACCATCTCTGTCAACACCATTTTTCGATTCAAGGATCCGTTTGCGTAATATTAAGTATTAAAGTGATCATTTTTGTTAGAGTCGAGTGCCCCCCCCCCCAGTCAGCTAAATGGTTGTTTATGGAGATGTGAAAAAAGTTAATAAGTAGTAAATAATGTTAATGAAATTAAAAGAAAAACTATCACAGCTAAGTGGGCTTTACAAGTTAACGAGTAATAGTCGACCAACTTAAATTTGCAGTTGGAGAATTGATCATGGCATATATCGATGTATGGGAAAACACGTTTTTCAATTACAATGGTAAGTTTGTTTTTGGGATAAATTCATCCCAACTTCCC
Source organism: Atethmia centrago (assembly GCA_905333075.3). Lineage (NCBI taxonomy): Eukaryota > Metazoa > Arthropoda > Insecta > Lepidoptera > Noctuidae > Atethmia > Atethmia centrago. Next base: position 10,943,799 of record HG995375.1, read on the forward strand.
AACTACGGAACCCTTCATTGGTGGTCGTGGTCCGACACGCACTTGGCCGGTTTTTATGCTTAGGGTAGACATTACTTAGGCGCGATATCGCGGGCGCGACAGGCAGCGATATGCCTGTCGCGCCCGCGATATCGCCCCAGTCTGCGGAAGCCTTTACTATAATACTTAAATTTTCACTTATAGAATAGATATGTATGCGTTCTAGTTTAACATTATATTTTGTATAACTTACTTGCTTTATATGAAGGCGTAATAACAGATTTAAAAGTCACTTAAATCATATACCTGCGCCTTAAGCAGTAATGTCGACCTGAAAATGAAAACGATCTCTTTATTACTGCCAAGTTTTTCACGGTGACCTATGTCCGAGTAAATCCGTCGATATAGTTTCAAAAAACCTGTTTAGACACCAAAAACCTACTCGAGGAGCCGTTGCATTTGATTAAATCTGAAATTTAACAAAATGCATCTTACAAAAATCGATTTCTTCATACAATTTTAAGCCTTGTAGACAGACTAAGTCAAATTTTTGTTCTGCAAAATTGGCAATCATAGAAGACCATGAATAGCATACAATAAGAAACATACTTGTTTCACCGGAGACGGTTCCTAGCAGCAGGATTACCATGACGCTTTCTATTTCTATTCTACTGTCTACACGGAAACGTATTTTTTTTAACATCCGTCAACAAAACGCTTGTTTACGGTTATCGTGCTAAGTCTGCAGCGTTGCCAGATTTTTTTCGGGCTAAGCGGTATTTTGAAACCTTTTGATTAAAAAATGCGCTAAAATGTTGGGCTAAAAATCGGGACGTCTCTTCAAAATCGGGACGTCTGGCAACCCTGGTTCCTAGTGACCTACTGAAATATGGACAAGAATCTTCTTCAAATTCTTATATAAGTTGTGACTATTAGTAAATGACTGAACTAGCTGACTCGAAAGAACGCATTACTCAGCGGGAACTTAGGACCTTCAAAAAGGTTGCGGGTCTGCGATATTTTCCATATTTGTCAAAGTCAACACTTAGTTGCTAAAATATCCGGATATCGCAGTGTTTTCTTAACTAAGCAAGTAAATGAAAATACCCATATTTCGTAGACCATCGTCTTCCGTTCTTACGTAATTCTCTGCTAGTAGGTAAGTGAGTCACTGAAACCGAGATTCGTTCCTGAAATAAACTGAAATAATTAAAAAGATCGTGTTTCGTGCGCGCGATCATAATTCTAGATCGTAATGGAGTTATTGTCGGCAGGTGTTGATGCAGCAGTCAAATAAAACTAGAACAGGTTGCAAAATAGGATAACGTTTTTTTAGTTCGGAAAAATATAATCGTAATTGGTAAAATTCAGATGTTTTGGCTAGCGGTACAGCATAACCAACGATGACTTCTAAATTCTGGCAAGACTCATAATATGGCTCTCAAAGGAAGAAAAGAGCAAGACTTAATTTAGATAGAAAGTTGTGGAGCTCTAAAACTCTTTAGCGCACAATTTTCGTTAAAAGAATCGATCGAGGAAAAATCTAAAAATTCTGAAATTAAATAGGACTAAAATATTCAGCCTTGATTCCAACAGCCAAAATGCGCGAATTTCATCTGTGTGTATGTTTAACTACTGTACCTATATCTACTGGACAATACTGACATGTTATTATTTTATTTTATTGTAATGTATTATGTAGGTATTGCTATTAATTGAATTCTTTTATTTTGTATATTTTTATATTTATGCGCTAACTTTTTATTACTATGTATGGATTTTATCTGAAATAAACGTTTTTATTATTATTATTAACTCAGTGAATTGTTGCTTTTATGTTTATGACACAAACATCTCTCTATCTTGAGTAATTAGTAGTAAATGATTGATTCATATATTCTTGTTTACTTCTAGAGTAGAATGCTCTCATAATATAGGTAACTGACTATCAGGAAATGAAGGAACAATTCAAATGATGTCAAAAACAGTAGCATAAATAACGCTCTTCATTTGTCCAGTTTTATAGGGTGAATTAGTCCACTTTGTTGTGCTGGCTCTAATTTATGAGACCAATATAAAAGCCCGATGAGTGTTTAAAATAAAAATAGTGATTGAGTTTGAATTCTTTCGTTTATCAGTTTGTGTTGAAAAATGTATGTTCACCTTTTTTAATTAGCTGATGAAGAAGAAGGAAAATAAAATTGAATAGATGAAAACAAAGAAGCTTTTGTCACTTCGACGAATCATTGATTGATCGATGAGGGATATAGCTGGTAGTGAATGTGATAAATGTAAAGCACCGATCAAGACATCACACGTGCACATACCATTTGAATAATCTCTAAGATAAGATCTCATTCATAGATTAAAATCAAGCGTTAATCTTAATATGGTCTCAATTAATAGTTATCTAAGCGCATCTTACATCGCTTCCTAATCGTGAGCCTACGCTATTGCCGTGTGCGATGTGTGTGGGACCAAGTATTATTCGCTGATTATTCCGAAGGCCGATATAATATCCCGGTATAGCAAGTCTAGCGTCCCACGTGGTAATTAATACCAAATAAGCTATTTACCAGACGGGATGATGAAAGGAGTCGACCAGCCTTGTGTAGTGTTTAGTATGCTCAAGTTGTTGCTTAGCGACCCAGCTCTAAAAATTTGTGAGGTCAATGGTATTGAGTTGTCCAAACTCCAATTTAGATAATACATTGGCTACATTTAGAACTATTTGCGTGATCTTTTTGAAGGATGTGTCCCGGTAAATCGTTAGTTGAGCATGCATAGAAAATCACTGGACTACTAAAATGTCCATCAACTTCCATTCAATTTAAAGAAAATCTACCACACATTTTGACCTTCATAGGCAATCAAATTTTTCGTAATGAATTACCTACTCAATGGTTATCGAATGAAGATACCACGCCGAACGAACGCACGACTTCAATTGACCTGCGTTAAAGGGTCAAATGTTAGTGTTAATTAATAGATATCTACAATTTATACTGATAGGGAGTAACAATTTATGCTTAGGTGCTGTAAAAGGTACATTTTGAAAAGATTTATTACTATGTGCAAAGTAGTAAAAATATAGGTACCTACTGTAGTGTGCGGGACGTGCTACACTAATAAATAATATTCCTTTTTGATAATTGATAACTGATAATATATTTATCTTTTAAAATACAATACACATTCGTTTGTGAGTTCATTCAAGAAAATCTATCTTCCGATTTTAAATATATATTTTTATTAAGTTGCCAGTATCAACTAGCGGCTAGGATAATGCATTATCATAGAACCTCTTAATTATAATTTAAAAAATTAAAAATTAATCAGCCTATTTGCGTAACACACTTTGAATCACAATCCGAGAGTTTTGAAGGCTATTGCTGATCCATTGCTTCATGAGTTTGAAAAATTCGTCTGCTCAACAACGTTATTACTGCTCAAAATGAAACCCAATGCGATTAATTGTCATTTAATGTACGTTATGCAATTGCCCCGCTGACATAAATAAAGTAGCAGTTCAGCAGGTACCTACATTTATATAACTACATACATACATAATCAGCCTATAATGTTCCCACTGCTGGGACACAGGCCTCCTCTCTGCAAGAGGGAGTGGGCCGTAATCCACCACGCGGGCCCAGTGCGGGTTGGTAGATGTCACATGTCTTCGAATTTTTTTTTTTGGTTCTAGGACATGCCGGTTTCCTCACGATGTTTTCCTTCACTGTTTTGAGAGCAGTGAGCAGAGAGCATTTATATAACTAAGTATAAGATAATCTCAAGATTTATACTTGAATCTTTAGTTTCCTCAAGTAGGTAACTATTATCTATATTGAATTACCTGGTGACTCCATAGTGCACGGCTGTTAAACAAATGGTTATTAAATTAAAATTTTATGGGCATTATGATAACGTCATCATCTGCCTGCCTTTTCCCAACTATGCTAGGGTCGGCTTCCAGTCTAACCGGATGCAGCTGAATACCAGTATTTACATGGAGCGAGTTAGGTGGAGGTCAGATAGGCTGACGTCCACCTACCCTACCTACCTATACCCGACCTACCTATACCCGACCTACCTATACCCGACCTATTTATACCCGACCTACCTATACCCGATCTACCTATACCCGACCTACCTATACCCGACCTACCTATACCCGACCTACCTATACCCGATCTACCTATACCCGACCTACCTATACCCGACCTACCTATACCCGTCCTGTTTATACCCGACCTACCTATACCCGACCTACCTATACCCGACCTACCTATACCCGACCTACCTATACCCGATCTACCTATACCCGACCTACCTATACCCGACCTACCTATACCCGACCTATCTATCGGGTTGTGATTGATACCCCTTGTTAAGTCTGGTTCTCAGACTTTCGGGCTTCTGACTTCCCGTAACGACTGTCAAAGATCTACAAATAACAGTCGGGACCAACGGCTTAACGTGCTTTCCGAGGCACGAAGGGGTTTTGGTATGTAAAGATGGTCACCCGTCCACGGATCAACCGCGGCAAGCGTAGCTTAGCCTGATCGATCGACCCGTGCGGCTGTTATTACTTAGCCACAAGCCCCACATTATAATAACGTAATAGTCTTTATTATTCACTAACTTCATTAGTGTTTAAGGCGCTGACAAGACGTAAATGACCAAAATGGGCTTCTCTTAAGAAAAAAAAAAATGCCAAATCTATATAGTTTGTGGTAGCGGAAAAAATATATGTTAATTTTGAACATATTTCCCACAACTTGGTTGTTACTAAAACACGTTTTGAAAAAAAATCTCGATACAAACTAACGTTAAACTAACCTCTTACCTCGAGTTCTAATCCAAAATATCTGTATTAAATAGCAGAGCTTGGTTGTTTTTTATTTTCGATTACACAACTTAATTCTGAGTAAATAGATAATTGCTTCATATTTTGCAATAAATTACAAGCGTTGTGTCATCGCGCTTCTCTTTCTTTTCTATGCAATCTGACAGTGACCGCGGTTTAGGTGTTGTCAGCGTCTTAATAGAAAATTGTTAAGGAATGAATTCATAGTTCAGTTAAGTTGACATTCTCATGATATCACCTCTCTATCTAAGGCATGATTTTGTCAGATACTAATGATATGAGTAATGCTGACTGGCCTTGGTTTTGTCAATGAACAAAATCGGTTTCTCAGTATCTGGATGAAGCTTTTCATTGCTTGTTGACTATGACATCACCGTCCGTCTTGGATGTAGGAGTAGATGCTGAGTTTCACACTGCAGCTCGCAGTCCATGACGGCATGCAAAAAGAACTACACGTTTGTTCGAATAATTAACAGCGTACGAACTGTGCTCGATTGTGAACGAGACTGGCGTATGTTTATGTGTGGATACTAGTGATTCTGTAATGTTTAAATTAGTTGGAAGTTTAGTGTGATCGAAAATTATGGAGTATTTTAAAAGTTTGTGGCGGCGGTATTTTGAGAGGCGGGAAAGACATATTATTGTGAATGTGCCGTTTCAACCAGGTAATAAACGATAACCCAAAACATATAGTAATCATCATAAACACTTAGGTGCTTATGCAATAAATTCGGCGATATAATAGTGAGTGACCAAATTCAATTAGAGTTACAAGATTTTTTACAAATAAAATCTAACAATGAAATCAAAATGTAGTCCACTATTATTTACGAAATTACGATATGTGCATAATATGCTACTGTAAGATTAACATCCTGGCTAGTAGCCAATTCCTGGGCGTGAAAATTTTTGACCATGACGAATTGGTTCAGAAGTTTTCATTCATAATGATCCATTAGCGTTCAGTTTTCTATTTACTATATATTTATTTATTCGGTTTGGTTGTACCCACTGTATTTAGAATTTAAAGATTAGTAGGTACCTTTATTTTGTTGATGATGTCGTTTTGTCATTCTCATAAGCTTAATAACTAAAGTCGAATATTATTAATTCCTTTGCCTTGTGGGCCTTGAGGGCCTTGAGGCCTTGGGGGCCTTGTGGCTAAGTAATAACAGCCGCTCGGGTCGATCGACCAGGTTAAGCTACGCTTGCCGCGGTTGGTCCGTGGATGGGTGACCATCTTTACATACCAAGTCTGACAACCAGTCTTACCAAGGGGTATCGTGTTACCCAGTAACGGGGTTGTGGAGGACAGATAGGCAGTCGCCCCATGTAAAATACTGGTATTCAGCTATATCCGGTAAGACTGGAAGCCGACCCCAACATAGTTGGGAAAAGGCTGGGCAGATGATGAATATTATTAATTCACTGGAGTAATCTGACATATGCTAGCTGTCACTTTGAGTAATGAAATGGTAATTTTTATTGTATTTATTGTATTCTAGACTTTTACACTTATTATTATACATTTATTTTACACTTATATAAATTTATTAAACTAAACGATCACCATTACAATAAATATGACCATTTTATTAGGTACACAAAGTGACAGCGGCACATGTCAGATTACTCCAGTGTATTAACCTTTTGACTGCCACAGTCAAGTATAGATGACAGACCCAAAATGTGCCCAGCACGCCACGGTCACGACTACATGACAGATTTTATGGAATAATTCGTAGCTTGGCGCCGAGAGCACGTTTTTGCTTTTTTGACGTGGCGGTCAATAGATTATTAAATCGACTGCTTGGATGATGTAAGCAAAAAATATCCTAAGTTTTTCAAAGTCTTAAATTATCCAATCTCAATTATTCTGCAACAGGTTCTTTACTCGTGAGATATTATTCAATAAGTATTTGAATGCATTGTAACATAGTTTCTGTTTGTTGATTCAGATGTCGTCGACGCGACGCGCCAGGGCGTGCTTGCGGTGCAGGGAATTGATTTATGTGTCGACACTAATGGCGAGAACCACCACACGAACAAGTTTAACCTGATGACAAGGAGCGTCGACAGATGTCTGGTCGTGCGAAGAGGACAGGCTTTCAAACTAGATATATTACTGAACAGGCCGTACGATGCCAGCAGAGATGCCGTCTCCTTTATTTTCTACGTTGCAGGTCTGTATATTTATTGTTTAAGTGGTGGGTAGGTTTACGACAGGTTTGGCCTGACCTAAAGTTATGTCTAGATGTAACGAAGTCTTGTGCTTACGAATTGATCAAAGACGTTAAACACATATTTTTTAATCATAGAATAAACAGGGTTTTCTAGATAACCCCTCTTTGTCTGTTGATGACTATGATCAAGCAAAACAAAAACCGGACAAGTACGTGTCGGACCAGGCACAATGAAGGGTTCCGTAGTTGGGATGAATTTATCCCAAGAATAAACTTAACATTTTAGTTGAAAAACATGTTCCCCAATACATTTCAGTACATGTAAGTTTGTACGCACAATTTTGGATGATTTACCATGTTATTTTAAGACCATAGACTTCTAGTAATCTATAAGTAAAGAACTGTTCTATGTATTTTTTTCAAAATTTTAGGCTCAGCCGTTTCGGAGATATATTTTTTAAATTATTTTTAAATAAATAGTTTTAAAGTTATAACTGTTACTTTAACTGTTGTTAAATAACTTTAAAACTATTTATTTAATAATTATAAAAAATATATATTTTAAAGACGCTCACAACAAGCTCTTGCATTTGATATGTCACAGGGTCAAAGTTTGCAAAACTTAAAAAAATAAAATTTATTTGCCCCCTAAAAGTGACCCTCATATTCAAAATTCATTTATTTACGTTGCACGTCCGTGTTTGGATCACAGAAATTCACATGTGTTTCAACTTAATCGGCCCAGTTGGCAGACGGACAGACAGACATACACATGAGTGATCCTATAAGGGTTCCGGTTTGTCCTTTTGAGGTACGGAACCCTAAAAAGGATTACGTAAGAGGTTCAGTTTGTTAACATTATATGATCACAAATACCGATACTAGCATTGATCATGTCAATGTTCAAGGTCCCATTTTAAAATATTTGGCGCCTGATATTTATCTGGCCAATTAATTACGTGTTGGAACACCGATATAAATGGGATGTTACGTAAACCTTCGCATTAGGGCGACGCGACGTAAGTGATAAAAATAATACCATGACATGACCAGAATTCTATTGCTTAGATGTTGAAACACGAGGGCCGTCAGACGACACATCCGCCGCTGTTCCCTTACTGGAGAAGGGTTCAGAGACCTTCGGAGCATGGAGTGCGACGTACGAGGGTCAGATGGACTCTCACCTCATGGTAGCTGTGACTCCTGCAGCGGACTGCATTGTGGCCGCCTGGAGGCTGGATGTGGACACAAGACTTAGTGGGGGCAGCTCTCTCAGCTATAGACACCCTTTGCCGATCTACGTACTCTTCAACCCTTGGTGCTTGACTGATACTGTTTATATGCCAGGTACGTACATTTTCCGATTGAAAAAATAATAATAGTCGTAAAATAGTAATTCGCTTAGGATGATGAAGGCCTAAAAGGACACTTGTGATTGGTGTTTTTGCACCGGAATCTTCAAATCAACTGATTCTCTGATACGTCTAAAGAAATCATGAATGCGTCTAGTAGCAAACTAAACTACTAGCAAAAAATAGCAACTAATGGTGCCGATTCCCTTGTTCACAAACTAAACTAAATTTAAGTTCAGTGCATCTTTTTCTTTCTATTTCATTAAGAAAAGGACGGAAAATAAATTTTAGTTTAGTCCTGTCAAATTAATCAGCGCCTGTCACTACTCCATACAAGTTTAGACGTGATTAAAAACTTGCCTACTAAAATCACGTCAATTTACGTCAAGCGCTGATTAATTTGACAGGACTAAACTAAAATTTATCTTCTGTCCTTTTCTGAATAAAATAGAAAGAAAAAGATGCACTGAACTTAAATTTAATTTAGTTTGTGAACAAGGGAATCGGCACCAATGTCTGGCATTTTTTCAGGTCACAGCCATCGTGACGAATACGTGCTAGAAGATGGAGGACTGATGTTCAGAGGAGTATACAACCGTATCAAACCGACACCCTGGAACTACGCACAATACGAGAAAGATATATTGGACTGTGCACTTTATCTAGTCAGAGAAATTGGAAAGGTATTTGCTTTTAGATTTCCACTTGGAAACTAGTTTTGCCTCAACTTTCTAGATAAGAAAAGCGGAGAGATCTGTTATCTTACCGTTTACAAGTAATCACGATTTCACGTTGTTTTACTAGAATATAATACAATAGATAGATATATACTCGTACATGTTAATTAACGGAGCCTTTGTTTTTAGGTAAAAGGCCGCGCCAGAAGTGATCCGATCCGGACATGCAGAGCGTTGTCTGCTGCCGTGAACGCACAAGACGACAACGGTGTTATCATCGGTAACTGGGCCACCGAGGTGTCGGACTACAGCGGAGGCACACATCCACTCAAGTGGGTCGGCTCCTTAGCCATCCTGCAGAAGTATTATGAGAAGAAGAAGCCCGTCAAATATGGACAGTGTTGGGTGTACGCCGGTGTGCTGACTACGAGTAAGTGTGATTACAATATTCAGCAAATAAGCAATACGAGTAGATGTCCAATTGTTCACCAAAGGACTGTATAATTAAAATTATTACTTATAAATACAACTATCTGTACACTATTAACGGTATTATGGATTTTCAGAGATACAGATTTCTTTAACGTTGATTTCAATGGCTTAATGAAAGGGTTTAAAAATTAACAACATATTGTTTTACAGTTTGCCGAGCTATTGGCATTCCTTGCCGACCAGTGTCGGGATACGATGCAGCGCACGACAGTCAAGGAAGTCTCACCATCGATATTATCAAGGACGATGAAGGAAACACTCTGGAGGAGTTTACCAGGGACTCCGTGTGGAACTACCACGTTTGGAATGAGGTGAGGAGAAAAACTAAACAAAGTTTTGTTGCTGATTGTCGCTGCTTTGGTGTAGTTTTGCACAATATATAGTTAGTGTGCTTTCGTGTGTTTTCACGATTAGAATTTTTATGATGCAACAAATCGTGGGTTATTGGTACCTACCACGACCATTATTATCGATGCTTAAAATAGTCTCTAAGTGTATGCGTTTGCGTCCAACGCGAAACCAGATCGATTGATGACTCATTTCGTTAATGGTATAAATAACTTAACCCAGATAACCTTTGAATGTTTTAAGCTATTAAATTTCAATCTTTAATACCTTTCTGTTCATACTTCGGCCCTAGGCTTTTATTATAAAATATGTTCTCTGTGATTCTTTCGACATAGCAGATGCCACTTACATTTGAATATTGATTTTGACTATATGAACCAATCTCAAGATAGGAATAAAATACCACATTTTCTTAGAAATTAATTTTAACATGATTGTACTGCCATTTTACAGGTATGGATGGACCGTCCAGATTTGGGCCCAGAGTACGGCGGCTGGCAGGCCCTGGACTCAACGCCTCAGGAAACCTCTGAGGACATGTTCCGTTGTGGACCAGCTTCACTGCGAGCAGTCAGGGACGGAGAACTGCAGAGACCTTACGATGCCGCCTACGTTTTCGCTGAAGTCAACGCTGATAAGGTACTTATAGATACATCCACCAATGGGCAGGCCGAGATAGAAAGCGTTATTCTTATACGTAACCGCCGATTGCTAGTCATGGAAAATAACACAAGACAGTTCTTAACTGAGTTTGATGTTTGTCATTTATAATTTTCAGGTATTATGGAAATATTCAGGCGAGATTCAACCACTGAAACTGATGGCTCGTGACACAGTCTCAATCGGACAGAATATTTCAACTAAAACCATTGGCAAAATGGAACGAGAGGTATGTGGGATTTCTCTAACAATGCCAACAACTTTTTTGCTACAAGAAAGCTTTGTCCTAGTTTTGACTGGGTTTTTAAATATTTTAATTGAGCAGGAATTCAATAGCATAATGATTAATGAAATTACAAAACTGCAGGACATTACAAACACATACAAGTACCCAGAGCGATCACGTGAAGAACGAATGACGATGGAAAAGGCGCTGCGCAAGTCGGAGAGCATCTTTGCGCGGTACTACCTCAACGACGCCTTCAATGACGTCACATTTGAGTTCGAGCTACACGACGACATCAAAATTGGACAGGACTTCAATGTGGTACGTTTAGATTTGAAAATTACTTTGTTTCAGAAATTGGTTAAGACCTTAAATCATAACAAATAAATCATATGTAGTATGTCACCCTGGTCTAGTAACCAGTCGAGTAATGTATGTAGCTTTTGCACATTATATTAACCAACGGGGAAGGAAAACATTGTGAGGAAAGCGGCATGTTTAGAACAAAAAATTCGAAGATATGTGGCATCTACCAACCCGCACTGGGCCCGCGTGGTGGATGACGGCCCAGCCCACTCCCTCTTACTGAGTGGAGGCCTATGTCCCAGCAGTGGCAACATTATACGCTGATTATGTAAATGTATGCTAATCAATCAATCAAGAGAAACACAAAGTCTTTACATTGCAACTATTGGAAGTAACAATAAGTTTTACAGCTAGGGAAGGGATACAGTATGTGCAGTGTAAATACTAAATACGGCCAAACAAATTTGTAGCACTGTCGTGCCTGCGACACGAAGAAGAAGAATACTGAATAGTCAAATAAATAACAAAGTTGCTTAAAATAGGATTTGGCTTTATATATTATTATTCCTTTACATTATAATATCGATCTGGCCATTACAAATAAAGAGATCTACAAACATAATTTTCGATTTTCCAGGTCCTACATATCAGGAATCGTTCAAGTACGAACTCACATCAAGTGAAGGGTATCCTTCGTGTAGACACAGTGACGTACACGGGAGTGACCGGTGAAGGAGTGAAGAGGACCGAGTTCGATCTCAAGATGGAACCGGAAGGCAAAGAGCTCATTAAGATGCTGGTCACTTTCGATGACTATTATAAGAAGCTGGTTGATCAGGTAATTTTAACACTTTTATATTTAGGATTGTAGGACGTGGCATTCTATATTTTCTACCTAGGGCCTTATTGACAATGAAAGCGTTTGTACGTAAAGCAATCATTAATCATTATGGTTATTACGTTTTAATGGAATTTATAATAACGTTTAGTATGACCACACATTTTTGATACATGCATATAATAAATTTCTTGTTTATAGACATAATAGTAAACTGTTTTGTGTCTGTAAGGATTTTCTAACTACGTAGTACTGTGCTGTATGAATTAACTTGTATCTACCTATCTTCTTTACTTAAATCTTACGCTCTATTAATCTTATTATTAATCTTATAATCTTACAGGCTTCCTTCAATATTGCCTGCTTAGCATCAATCGTGGATAGAAAATTCGACTTCTTCGCTCAAGATGACTTCAGAGTCCGCAACCCTGATATCAAGATCAGCATTGATGGAAAACCAGTGTCACGTCAGGAGTTCACCGTCTCCATTAAGGTGGAGAACCCACTGCCCATCCCACTCACCAAGGGCAAGTTCTACATTCAAGGACCTGGTCTTGAGGAACAGCTTAAGATTCAATTAGATGAGGTAAGAAATTTACTTTTAAGACGCTGACAACACCTAAACCGCGGTCCCTGTCAGATTGCATAGAAAAGAAAGAGAAGCGCGATGACACAACGCTTGTAATTTATTGCAAAATATGAAGTAATTATCTATTTACTCAAAATTGAGTTGAGTAATCGAAAATAAAAAACAACCAAGTTCTGCATTTAAATAAGACGTTCTTGTTATTAATTAAATACGTAACGTTTGTTCATATTTGATACAGATATTTTGGATTAGAACTCAAAGTAAGAGGTTAATTTAACGTTAGTTTGTATCGAGATTTTGTTTTCAAAACGTGTTTTGGTAACAACCATGTTCTGGGAAATATGTTCAAAATTAACATATATTTTTTCCGCTACCACAAACTATACAGATTTGGCGATTTTTTTTTCTTAAGAGAAGCCTATTTTTGTCAATTGGGCCTTGTCAGTGCCTTAAGGTGGATCCGCAGTGGCAGCCCGCAAAATTCAAATTTTCTTACGTTTTTTGCAATTTACAGGTCAGCGTCAGGTTGTATCCTGATCAAAATATGATGCGCGACCATAACAAATGTGTATTTATAGAATTATAATCATTAGAATCATTAATATCATCTCTCTTAGTTTGATTTGTTCTATCCCAACAAATCTCTTAGGGAAAAGTTCTTTTGAATTTCGCGGGCTATCACTGCGGATCCACCGTAATATGATTTTTTTATGGATATTAGGCCGTACCATTTCATGTTTTCCTTTGTTCTACAGAATATGAAAGTAAACGCGTTGAAATCATGTTGGAAAATCAGTAAACTCTAGTTTGTTATACGTAACATTTAATTTAAATTCGTTTTTACATAATCACTATACTGGAAATATTACTGTTGTGTCCAATAGGTCCGATATAAACTTTTCAAGCGATACTACTAGCGCCATCTGTCTTAAAATAAGTGAACTACTACGCGTTTGAGTAGTGCTACCAGGAGTGCCGCAAGGAATCCAGTTAGGATTCGCGCGAAGCTTACTTACCGACGTAATTTTCCGTTTTCCCAGAATGTGGCGCCAGGAGAGTTTGCATCTGCTCAGTATAAGCTGACGCCACCGTGGGCTGGTCGCCACCAGATTTCTGCCAAGTTCACGTCCAAGGAAATGCGAGACGTTGATGGGTTCCTGTCGTTCATGGTCGCGCCGCCTGCTGCGAACAACGGCCTGCCGCCTGATGCTGTTGAGAGCCATCAAATCTAGATAGTTAGGTACTTAGATAATTCATTATATAATGAAAGTATTGTTATGAGTTGCGGTTGCGACAAGTCCACAGCTGTATTTTAAAAATATGGCAAATTATCTGTTTTGTGTTTGTCAGGTCATTCTAAACTGAATAATATAATTGAATAACTAATCCTCAAAATTAATTATGTTAAGCATTCAAGTGTAGCTTTAAATTCTTTATTAAGTGTAGCATTAACCTCGTGTTTTCTTTGGAAAATAGAGATATTGATGAATATTTTACTCGATGAATTTCCACATTGCCCGTCTTCAATACTTAGTCAATAATTAATATGTGCAGTCTCAACAATATTGTTATTTAAGTTATTTATTTTGTTCCTAATGTAAGATCTACTTAAATTATAAAAATAAGTCACATGTGCTAATAATGTATCTTATTTTATTTCCCAAAATTTATTATTATTCCGGTACAACTAAAGTACAACACTATATTATTAAGGTTAACTAGATAGTTATGTATAATTACGACTGCATCAATTGGTGTAAATAAAAAAATAAAAAAAAGGAAAAAAAAAGATTATCAAAAAAAAATGTGTTCTTTTTCATCCCCGTGTTTCTGCTGCTACAAGTTTTGTCCACGAATGAGTTAACCTTTAAATGAGGTCTGGCACCTCTGGGTTATCAACAAAATCAGGTGAAGGCTGTTTTCCAACTAATTTCATTCTAGGATCAATGTAATCAGGCGTTGGCTTCCGCTGAGTTATTTTACTAAAATCTAGAACATTATCTGCTGGACCTATTTCCAAATATTCTCTGGTTGTTTGGCCACTGTGATCATGACAATCTTTAGCCGTATGTTCAGAGAGAAGCTGGGCTTCTTTCTTACTATCTTTTTTAAGATTAGGAGGCTTTTTAACAACAGCGTTACACCTTGGCATCGTTACAAGCAAGTGTCCTGTGATTTGTGAACGCTTGGCAGTAGAGTTGGTAGTGTCAACCTCCGTCGGTAGATGGAGTTGGAATATCTTATCTTTTATCATAACTCTTACATAGTTAGGCTGGACATCAACATCAACAAGATTAGAATCCATGTGTTTATACACTGCTAAGTCCAAAACATAGTTTTCAGGATCGTGGTCGCTAAATGCAAAGTCTATTTTTGCTTGGTTTATATTGTATGGTCTACCGTCCGGAGCAAAAAACTTGTAGACTCGTTTTTCATCCTTCTTTTCCACTGTTTCATAACTCTTTAGTTTTAACTGACGCATTTTTTCCATTTCGTAGCGCACTTCAGGGGCATGTTCACATTTTTCTGCGTAAAATTTCTTGTTCCGTTCATCCGGATCCATGTCTTTGTATTCATTATCCCATTTCTCTTGTATATCCCGTTCGAGGCGGGATTTCTGCTTTTGTCTCTGATGCCTATAGTTTTCTTGTTCAAACAGTATGTCTGACCTTATGATTGGAAGGTTCTGTAATGCTTTAATTCGGTCAGATCTGTCGATACCATGGCCGTCAAGGTGATTGAGTTGGGGTAAAGTACCAATTACAAAATCACGGTAATTTTCACAATCAGTGCAAGGATTCCCTGTTAGATACAAGTTGGATAAGTTATAGTTACCTGTGAGATTCTCCACGCTTACGATTTCACCGATAAAGTTGAGAGTAAGATCTAATTTTTCTAACGATTCACATCTTTCCAAATTTTCGATGACTTCTATGTTGTTGATAGCCAAGTTCAAGTAAACGAGATTTTTCAACTTATTAAAGTTTTCGATCTTCGCGATGAGGTTACTTTGCATTAACAATATCTTGAGTTTCGGACACCAATCCTGTATGTATTCGATTTTTTCAATGTTCTCCTGATGCAGTGCGATCTCTTCAAGTGGCGCTAGCAAGCAGTCATGATGCTCAGCCTTTTTACGCACCATATCTACAGTGATCCGTACCATAATTAAAAAAATACTTTTCGTACAAGTATGCAGAATAATATAACTTTGCTTCACTTGCTAAAAGACAGTCTTCAACTAGTCATGACTACCGTTGCCAAGTAACGCACAGTCACATGCTGTTTGATGCAAATTGAATAAGTATAGTACTCTATGTTTAGTTTAAGAAACATAGAAAAGTTGGAATCGCCTAACTCATTAGTTTGCTACCTGTAGTCATAGCCCGTAGTATTATAATCAGTAAGTTCTTCAGAATTATTCGTCCGTTTATACTTAGATATTGAACTTTTTCATGTTTGTGTTCAGCTTGATTTTACTTAGAGGTATGATATCCACTAAACGTTAAGGTGTTGTACAGTAAAAGAAAGCTTAAATACGAGATGTGGCAATGATAGAATCTCCAACATTTCGAGCGGTTGGTTATCTTTCAATCTCGGCGGTCGGTAATCCGTCATTTAACATTCCATCGGTGGCACCGCGACCGCTCAACTCAAGCGTACTAAATTAATATCGCCGTGATATAGAGGGTATTAAAATATTTTAAACGACGCCATTTATAATATGACGTTCAGATATCAAGTCGCGAGAGCACAACATATATTATTCCACGAAACTGCCAAAAGACAATGAGGATGAAGGATTACTATCATCAGGAACTCGTTTTATTGTTAATGTTCCAAGTGGGCTCACAGCTCGAAAAAACGACAATATAGAAAAAACAAGAGATGGTTGGATGAAATAAGGCATGACAGAGGGAAAGACGGTGTTATTAGTGTGCAGGGCGCGGGCAGGGTGCGGCGCCCCGCGGTCTGTGTGTGTTTAGGGGACTCCGCGGGGCGCCAGCACGGCGTGCCCACTTATTGAAAGCAGTCAATTTAACATTTTGTTGTTCAAACAAACACAGTGGTCCCAAGTGCCCTTGTCAATTTATTAATTTTAAACGTTTATGAAAACAATATCATGTATGTGTGAGATTCATAGCACACTGGCCTACCTCAACTTCTAGTCATTTAGGTAGCCACAGCCCTATATCTTTTTAGTTTCTATTTATATTACTAGATGGCATTGAACGTACTTTAAGACCATGACCGTGTATCGTGAGCTACGTCATTATGAATACCTACCTGCATAATTGAATATTAAAAGATAGGTACAACTTTATATTCTTTGTGTTTTTAATTTCAATTTAAATCGCTGGGCGTTGGTCTGTAATAAATATGTTTATGTTCTTGTTTGTTATTTTTATGAGTATTAATCTCTTCAGTTTAATTTTCTGCACCAACTTTAAATTGTTCTTTTTAATAATATTATAGAAAATTGAATATATCGTGTTACTGTTAGGTACTTTAAAGAGATCAACACAGGTAGTCGTTTCACAAATTAATTTAGGTTGCATTTTAGTCGGTCGAGTGGGCCAGTATCGTCGGAGTCTGCATGGGACTCGAACACGCAAATGTCAGGACAAGTCAAAACAACCGTCATCACTCCAACGCGAGGTTTCTCGAAAAAATTAAAAAATACTCGTTATGAGATCGGTGTTCCGCTTATATTGTCGTCTCGTGCTAAACTGCCGTGCTAATGTGATGTGATTTATCTGTTTTAAATGAGTATTTTTGATACGCAAACGAGTTTTTCTTTCAGTTTCGTGTGGGAACGTGCCTATGGTATTCAAGATTGATTCGTTTGAATATTTAGTATAGAGCCAGTTGATTTAATAACCCCTTATATTCTAGCTGGTTGGTTCAGATAGTCCAGAAACCAGTAGAGTGCATCATTTATAACGGTTGTACATTTTTGCAATGAAGCTGGTTTTTTTTCTTGTCGCAGCTTGTACGTTGAGTGTTGCGTATCAGGTATAGCCACATAACAAGTGAGGCTCTGTTGGAGCGGGCAGTCGTCGCGTCTGCGAAGGCACAGCGCTGGCCACCGGAGCGTGAGCAGCAATCTGGCGGCGGCATCTCAACTCGCGCGCAATCAACGATTCGTTCCGGTGAGCGGGGCGACGCGCGGGGCGGGGGGGCGCGCGCCCGGGCCCATTCTCACGTAAATAATTACCGGCGAGTCTCAAATTACAAGGCGCCGCTATAGCCTGCCGATACATATTCATCACGTGTTCGCGCCGCGCGTGACAGCTTCCTCAGGGTAGCGGCCGGCGCAGTCCGTGATCCACTCTCCCGCGCGAGCCTTCTACTTCACGAATGAAATATGTGATTTCACATCAATCAAAAATGTGTAATACTTATAGTTTGTAGCAAGTATACCTATATATCTTTCTATTTTATAAAATTCACAAGAATTCCATTCATATTACTGCTTCCGGCTTTTCATCTTGCAAGCAATTTCTATCTGAACCTTACCAGTAACTTGATATCATCAAACCTACTCAGCTATAATTTACAGTTAGTTACCATAAGCCGCTTTACGCTTCATCGAGATATGGATCGTTAGGAAATTATTGAGCTTATACAAAATGGTGATTAAAATTAACCGGATTCTGGAAATTTATTTGAATTCTAATACTTCATAACTCAGTAGTTACTATCATAAATAACATAATTATCGTAAGCGATGACTACTCTCCTGTGGCTATCTATAGTGAACTATAGCGCCAATAAGTGAGTTAATAATGAAGTGACTGGGAATCCATTTAGGTTCCACTATGACGTTAGAAGCTCGGGATCATCAACGTCAATGAATTTCTAATTAGAAATATCGCGCTTGCGCCGGATGCGGTCTAAGCGATAAATTATGCACTTCGAGAGGAGTACTAATTTCGATGCCGACAAATTTTCTCCACAACCGCGATTTTAATGCGTTTCAAATAATGTCTGTAGGCAACGCTAAATGATAAATTGTCAGAGGTACGCCCCCGAGGTCGAGTTTAGTATAAACGAGCGGACCTCTCGCTCGGTCGGCGAGGGAACGAAGAAGATGGAGGCGTCTGTTAAAAAAGGAATGGGTGAGGTGAGAGCGCGATGGTGTTGAGATAATAACAGTGCAGGCACCGCGGTCTGCTCGCCTTTGAGTCGCCCGCTGCCGAATATCACCATTAGCCGCAATTTGAATATTATCCTTGAGCGAAATAGTTTTCAATTTCACCAAGGGCCGGATCGATGAGATCGCTTAAAAGCGAACCGAAATGGTAGGGCTCGTTTTGGATTTTGATATGGAATGGGAATGTCGCTGGAAGGTCAGGTCACCAGGCAGGGGCGCAAGGGCTGAATAAAACAAACAAGTTAATTGTATTTATTCAAATGCGGTGGGGAGCACACCGAGCACAGCGCAGCCGTCGCCTCATGAATAGGCATGCGGCGCGCGCCCGGCCTTCCTCGCTATGTGCAACGTCATCGGCTGGAGCCGACGATGCTTTCCTAAAATTAGATTAGGCTCCGATGTATTATGCAAACTCAATGTTCTATGGATAGGAACCTTGCCCCATACTACCTTTACATGAGGGATTGGATTATCATAATTGATTTCATAGATGTTATTCTATCAGCAATGTTCTTTGATAAATAGGCAGAGGCTTTATTTTAGCTTGAGTATTATTAAGATCGGGGTACCTACTATTTTTTATATCACAGGAATCATATAAGTAGGTAGGTATGTAGACTGACAATTCGTACCTACTTATTGAGTAGAAAATCATTTTATATTAAAATATACCGGCTATCAACCATCCGAGCTGACTGTCTGATCTTTTCTATTCTGGTTAAGTATGAAATAGTATTTATTTTAAAATTTATTATATTCGTGGATTATGTAGGGATCGAAGCAGGTGGCGTCGTAGTCGTCGGCTGTAGATTCTGCCTACCCCAATGCGAAAAGCTGCTCCAAAACTATTTGATGGAAGTGTAAACAAACCCTGTTCAGGTTTAATTCAATCACTCACTAAAGGGAATTAGTAACACATTCATTCCAACATTGTAAGTACATCACTTTCTCCAACAATTATTGTACTTAGAACATTATTTAAATTATAACTGAAAAATAATCGACGAACATTGAGGTTATAAAATTAACCTCAATAATTGTGAAATAAAAAACATTGGTGATTTAAAATTGGAATTTCGGGAGTATTCAAATAATCAATTCAAAGCACTCAATTTGTAAGCGACACTACAAATTGGCTCCCACAGATACCTACATTTGCTAATTAATTTGTTTAGGTACCTACATTTTAATCAGAAACTTTTGAGTCAAACTATACTCTGTCCACTAGGTTATTCACTTTTTGACAGATGTAGTGATGAGTCCCTCACTCATGAGGTCCCTCGTTTGAGGTCCTCGTGATCGCAAATTGAAAGAGTTACTCGATTTTCAACAATGAGCCACCTCATTACCTCACCTCACCTCATTCGTTCACGCGTCCTCAAAAATTGACATTGACAATATGAAATTGTGGCGAGGGGTGAGGCGAGCGAGGTGAGGCGTGAGGCGTGACTCGCGAGTGAGTATTGAGTGGTTGAGTGATGAGCTCCTCAACGAGTGAGCGAATGAACCGATTTAAAAAATTGTATAGAATTAAAGAATGAGTGAGGTGAGGTCTGGTCTCGAAATTTTGGCAGCATAATAAACATTAACATTATGATTTTGGTAGGTACCTAATGAAATAATGTACCTAAGTATGTAATGATGTTAGTTGTGTCATGTGTGTGTGGTGAGTGTGATACTGATGTTTGGTAGGATATTAATTATTTAGATTAAAGTACGAACACAAACAAAACAAAAGTCTACGTAATTGTTACAAGAAAATCACGTGCACCTCCAAGGTCAACATTACGTAAACTGTTAAAATTAGTATGTAACATTATTTATTATTAGTCAAAACGAATTTTAAAGAAAATATTTTTATTTCAGCTATGGTTAATTATTATGAACTCTAAAAGCATCAACATTAGATTGATAATCAAGTGTCATTGATTCGTTTATTTTGGCGGTCTAAAATTTATGAGCGAAAGAAAATGATATGTGTGAGAGGTGAGAGAGATTTGCTTAATCGGACGGAGAGTCGTGAGTACTCGTGAATGTCGTCGCGCACGCCCGCCTCGCTCCCTCGCACGTTCGGCTGAGTTCGGCTCGGGAGTATATTACAATGTACTCTGTGGGCTCGGGCTCACGACTCGTGAGGTGAATACGCCGTTGAGGATTCCTCAAATCCTCACCTCAAATGAGGGGTACCTCGTGAGGACCTCACGAGGCAAAATGAGGTGCTCCCTCAACCTCAAATAAAATTGATGAGTTACCCATCACTAGACAGATGTAACTAGTGATTGCAGTAACGTAACATTTCGATTATCGATTCGATTTTTGATCCTTAAAAATGGATGTAGTATCGATTATTGATTTTTTACTGTCAAATAAAAAATTGGTGCGGTTTCTATACCTGTGTTTATTATGATTAAATACAACAAAACAATATAAATTGATGATCATAACTATTCTGGATCATCTCTTACCCGCGATTACCCACATTGTTAATTTTTCCATGTATACCGGAGTATTCCCTTCCCTGTGGCGCAATGCCTATGTTCGTCCACTATCACACTACCACTCGTCACTATCTAATCCCTCTCTTCCTACTGACTTCCGTCCAATTTCTATACTTCCCTTCCTATGCAAAGTGCTCGAAGCCTGTGTCCACAAACAATTCTCCAATTTTGTCCATCGTAATTCGCTGATTAGTCCTCTTCAATCTGGGTTCAGGCCTGGGCATAGCACTGTTTCCGCCCTCCTTAAAGTGACTGGCGATATAAGGGCAGGACTGGAAGTCACCAAAGTCACTGCTCTTGTGTTGGTTGATTTCTCGAATGCCTTCAACACCGTTAGTCACGACATCCTGTTAGCTATTCTTTCCTATGTTATGGTCTCTTCCGAAGCGCTGGAATGGTTCTCCTCTTACCTTCAGGAACGACAGCAGTCCGTTCATGTTGGGGAAACTTCATCATGCTGGCGTGATTTGGAAGCTGGCGTTCCTCAAGGCGGTATTCTTTCTCATCTTCTGTTTTCTATTTTATCAATCTTATAACTTCCGAGCTTCAGTGTTCATATCATCTGTATGCAGATGACTTGCAGTTGTACTGTCAAGGGAGGGTTGATGAAATACCCGACATTATCGACAAGTTAAATAGGGACTTGATAGCCATTCAAACCTGGTCTGATAGTTTTGGTGTTGCAGTAATCCCTAATGAGTGTCAGGCGATCATCATTGGGAGTCATCGTAGTATTGGTAGTGTGGATGGTTCAACCTTGCCACCTGTTCTCTTCAATGGAACGATTGTTCCGTTTAGTACTGACGTGAAAGACCCAGGCTTGCACATCGACTGTACCCTGAACTGGCGTACTCAAGTCGCTAGGGTGAGCCAGAAGGTTACTGGAACTCTGCGGGCTTTATATCGACTGAAAAATTTATTACCATCAAGTACCAAGACAATGCTTGTGCAGTCCTTAATTTTCCCTATCATCGATTATGGTGATGTGTGCTACTATGACCTGAATGCAGACCTCCTCGACAAGCTAGACCGTCTTCTTAATAACTGCATTCGATTCGTTTTCAATCTGCGTAAATTTGATCATGTCTCTGCGCAACGATCGCTTCTAAAGTGGTTGCCCATACGCCAGCGCAGAGAGCAAAGGGCGCTGATCACCTTGTTTTCATTTCTTGACTCTCCCTCTTCCCCTAGTTATCTCGCCCCCCATTTTCAGTACATTTGCGCTAACCATAGTAAAAATCTACGTTCATCACACAATCGTCTTCTTCAATGTCCCATTCACCGCACTGACTTTATTCACTCTTCCTTCTTCGTTCAGTCTATCTTTCTGTGGAATGCGCTCCCCCAGGAAATCAGGATGGCAACCAACCGATTATCCTTTAAAGTTAAAGTTCGCGAGAACATTCGTAAGAAGCTGGCAGTATCATCACAACGGTAATGTTTTCCCATTGTTTGTCTTATCTGTTTAGTATATTCGTGTATTTATTTGGTCTTATATTTATGTATAATTAGGTATATGTATTATATATAATGAATAGGTGTATGTATGTTTATACTTATATTTTAATAAATATTTATTCCATAGTTTTCGTTATTGCACCTACCGCTGTCTGTCAAATCATCACCCAAAGGTTGACTGGTAGAAAATGCCTATGGCATTAAGTCCGCCTCTGTACATTTGTGTGCGTAAAGTATTAAATAAATAAATAAATAAATTAGCCGTTTCCTTTAATTTCAATTTTGCAGGTTTTATAGCAAAATTTTGCGTAAAAATAAAGTATTTAAAAATTGTAGCAATTGTGTTTACACATAAATATGGGGTTTATTACATATTAAAGCACAGCGTTTTTTGTGTATACCATTTTACGAACATCTTGTTTATGGTGGCAAATCCATGTACTGGCAATACTGACACGATGCCACCGCCGCCATTTTGTTCACATTTATCACACGCAACGAGAGGCCTATGCTAGTCACATCGTTTCTGTATTCTGAGTGCTGAGTACATTGTATTCTTCCGTGTTAACTATGCGCGTGCGTAGTACGTACCTACTTTAGAATTCGCAATATAAAGTTTTGCAAATTTACGGATATTTTAAAATGCCGAAGGGAACTCTATTGAGACGACAATCGAAGGAACTGGTGGTACCTACGCCTGCGTGACTATTAAGAGAAAATCAAAATGGTGGACCCTTTTGTCTGTGTCACAACTACGTGAGCGTGTTGCGGGAGCTCTAGGCATCAGTCTTAGTACAGTGACAAATCACTAAGGTAGTCTACTGCAGAAGCGGCACAGAACAAAGTAACCCTTTAACGCCCAAAAATAATAAAAATACCGTACGTTGTAGGAACCACTGCGGACGAATTTGATGCTGATGACGTAATACGACGTCACATATGCGTTCACGTTCTTTTACTTGGGAAAAGAATTCCCAACATTAAGGAAATTGACTGTTTCACTCCTCGACTGTTGCTTGATTCGTGGGTAGTCTTCACTGGCGAAAGTATTGAAACGGATAGGATTTTCATTTAGACAAGCGGGCAAAAGAAAAGTGTTGATGGATCGCACAAACATTGCTCTAGCCCGGTGTAAATTTTTGAGGGAAGGTAAACAAATAGAGGACTGGGCAAACGTAATTATTATTGACGAAATGAGGCTTAAAGCCAACCACACTTTATCGAAGGCATCATGGACTGATGATACTGGTCAAATAATTACCTTGGAGGTAGCTTCAAGGTAATTATTTTTCGTGCAGAAAAGGTTTTGTTGAAGGAGATTTGCTAGCATTTAATTAAAAAAATACTGTAGAAAATCAAGAAAAAATTAATGCAGAAGTCTTTGCAAGTTGGATACAGGAATTACTGCTGACGCTAGACGAACCATCTGTTATCATCATGGATAACGCACCATATTACTCTCGCCAATTGAACAAAATGCCAACCAAACTCAAGCCAACGAAAAGTCAGACATCATAAACTGGCTTCGCGATAATGGTGAAAACGTAGACGAATCTACATGTTGATGTATGAGCTGGTAAACATTTTGAAAGCAAAGATACAAAATCGCATATGTGGATGACGAAATGGCAGCAGAGCATGGCCACCCAGTTCTCAAGACTTCCACTATATGTCAAAATAATGCTATATCGAACTAATATGGGCACAAGTCAAAGGATATGTTGCCAAAAATAACACAAGTCCACCATTTACAGTTAACAAGATGCTCGAATTACTAAAGGATTCTTGTAATCAAGTGATGCCAGAAAATTGTTCAAGTTTAGTAGAAATAACCATACGATTAATATTATCCGACTGGGAAAGAGATGTGGCTTTCGAAGAAAATAAGAGAGCAAGAACCGATCATAACAAATTTAGGTGAAGACTCGTCATCAGACGAAAGGTCTATGTTGGAAGACGACGAATAATAAATACGTGTTTTTAAGTAAAATAAATTTGTAAATATTTATTTTGTTGTTTAATTTTCGATGTACAAATCCCGTAATATTGGCTTTTTTCAAAATATATAGGTATTTAGGATTGTTTAATTTATATATTTTATTGATATTTGAATGGATGCAAGGTTTTTCTATACTGAGTTACCTATGTGAAACCGGCCAAGTGTCGGACCACGCACAATGTAGGGTTCCGGTAGTTTGGATGAATTTATCCCAAAAACAAACTTAACATTGTAGTTGAAAAACGTTACCCCATACATCGATATACGTCACGGTTAATTCTCCAACTGCAAATGTAAGTTGGTCGACTATAATTACTCGTTGACTTGTAAATCCTACTTAGCTGTGATTGTTTTCCTTTTAATTTCGTTATATGTACTACTGCAATGATTTTTTTCCCCTATCCAAAAACTACCATACCGTGACCGCGAAACTACCGTGTTTCCATATATGTATAGATGTACAAATTCTACCATTTTTTTACTTATGTGCTTACTTCTTAGCGTAGCCAGACTCTAGCTTGCAGGGGGGGACGGGTCACTCGACTCTAACAAAAATTTGCACTTTAAAGCTTAATGGTGATGAAATGAAATGATTTTATTTTCTGTAAGTAGGTTTGTATAAACACTTTTACACGTCAATCATATTTAGAAAAAAAAAACTAGATGAGCTCGGCGATTCCTATCTGACTGCTCTGAAAAGAAAGGCCGAAACAAACTCAGAGGTCACAGTCTCTTTTAAAGTCCAGACATAAAGATTCGACGAACAATACCAAAGAAAGGACATTTGGGTAGGCCGCTTAAATGACTCAAACTGCCAGACCAAGATTAAAACTAACTGAGAGAAAAAATAAAAACAATAACCCACATAGTCTTCACATTCACAATTATTAAAAAATAATATAATACTTCATAAAGTAAATATTCATGTCATTGTATACAGGGTGGAATTTTGTAATGCCACCTGGAGGGAAAGTACTCTTAATACTGCAGATAGAAAGTTTTACTCAAAGGAAACATTCCTTTATTTTTGAATAGAAAGCAAACTGCATTCAAAGATTTTCGAAAATTCTCTTCTACCACACCCGGGAATCGAACCGGCTAAAATCTGAAAAAAATATACCCTGTACTTTTATTACATCGATCGTTAGGGTCAATTATAAGGATGAAATCTCTCTAACAAACATAAATTAAATGAAAGGAAAACCAGGAAATCTTAAATTAATTTAATTATTTACAAAAAATGGTAAACTAACTAATTAGTTGCTCGAAATGGGCTCCATTCTGTTGGATACACAAATTTATTCTTTTAACGAATTCATTTCTAGTAACCTTTAATAAAGTGTTGTGGTGAATATTATAAATCGTATTCTGAACTTCAACTCTCAACTCGTTGTCATTCGCATAAGATTTCATGTAAATTTGATTTTTTACATATCCCCACAAAAAAAAATCTAAAGGGGTGAGATCTGGCGATCTCGCAGGCCATCTGATTGTGCCGTTTGTACCAATCCAGGTATTAAAATGGTTATTAATGTAGGCAGTAGTGATTCTGCTGTTATGTGCTGGAGCACCATCTTGCTGTAGAATTATTTGGTTTCGCTCTTCCTCGGGGAAACCATTTAACTCGTTTCTTAAGAGATCCAGTATTTCAATATACTTGACAGTGTTTAAATGACCTTCGTACACGTGGACTAACCAACCAACAAACGTTGAAAGAAAATCTTACTTGATTGTTAGTTTCATGAACACGAACAGGATTCACTCGAGACCAATAATGGTTATTGCGGCGATTGTACATGCCATTATTGCTGAAGTTGGTTTCGTCAGACCATACAATGTTACTCAAAAAATTAGGGTTTCGGTTAATTTCTCCAAGCATGTTTTCACAAAATTGTAATCGTCTGTCACGATCCCCAATATGCAATTTTTGCACCAACCAACCTTCACGATAGCATTTATACTTATACTTTTTCAGCACTTTAAGTACGCGTGTGTGGGTTGTTCCTAATTCATCGGCAGCATCTCTACTTGAAGCCTTTGGAAATGATTCAAAGTATGTTAAAACATCTAGTTCAAAATCGAAATAGTTTTGCTGAATAGTTTGCCGTCTCTTCTTGAAACCACCAGTATTCTTTAAATTTTCTACCATTCTTTTCAATACGAACCGAGCTGGTGCCTGTCGGTCTTGATATCTCTCTCCATACCACCGCAGAGCTAGATTCACGTATTTGTTATTTAAAAAATAAGCTTCCATTAAATCAAACTGTTCTTGATAAGCCATTTTCACCGTGAGACAAAATGTGAAATGAGTTGTAAAAACAATCAAATGTGAATAACAACTATGACAATCTAATTTTCAAATTTTAATCTAACATTCCATATATAAATTACCTCATACACGCAGCTACGAGTATGTCGCAAAGGAGTCTGCATTACAAAAGATGGATGTTAGTTAAAGAGCTTTAACTTGACTCATTGAATTTGTAACTTCAGATTTCCTGGTTTTCCTTTCATTTAATTTATCATGTTTGTTAGAGAGATTTCATCCTTATAATTGACCCTAACGATCGATGCAATAAAAGTACAGGGTATAATTTTTTCAGATTTTAGCCGGTTCGATTCCCGGGTGTAGGAGAAGAGAATTTTCGAAAATCTTTGAATGCAGTTTGCTTTCTATTGAAAAATAAAGGAATGTTTCCTTTGAGTAAAATTTTCTATCTGCAGTATTAAGAGTACTTTCCCTCCAGGTGGCATTACAAAATTCCACCCTGTATATAAATTCATCAATGTCAATGAGTAAATAATCTTGGTCAGATAATTTGTAAATGTAATTCGTGTCTGAGATGGTATTTTGAGGAAAGAACCATACAGATTTGAGTAGACCTGTCCAGTGCACGCATTTGTCAGTAACCGTGAAGCTCAACTCAGAACTTAAGGAGCTTAACGACTCGACGAACAAAACCAAAGAAAGGACATTTGGGTAGGCCACATGAAGTGCTCAAACTGCAAGATTAATATTAAAACTAACTGAGAAAAAGTAAAATTTAAAAATATATAATCCACATAGTCCTCAAATTAGTTTGTTGCTTGGGGTACATTGGAGTAGCTTAATTAATCCCAAGCCTTTTTGTCGTCCAAGTAATCTTTAACTTTATAAAAACCTTTTTGACAGAGTTTCTGTTTAATAAATTATTATTTTTTTTAATATTACACGAACGGATCCCTGAATCGAAAAATGGTGTTCACAGACCCGTAAGACTTTTGAACGGCCTAATCAACGATACCCTGCACTATGGGATAGACGAGACAAAAAAATATCATCCCCACATTACGTGCAAGGAATGTTCACTACGGAACCCTAATAAAATCATTATTTCGATTTATTCATTTGAAGTGAATACATTCGACCCCATCACTTAGTACGATTTAATGTAGGTTAAGTAACTATATTTAATATCAATAACATTTTTTTTTATTTTTTTTTTACCATAACTAACACATTTACGGTGTTCTAATGTCTGTAAGAAGTCATAAATAAGATAATTCAATTAGATAAGGCAGTTTACATATTTATTTTATTTACATTTTAACCTGATAGGCCCTGACAAGACCCAATTGACCAAAAAATGCTTCTCTTAAGAAAAAAAATGTCGATACAATGTAACGTTAAACTAACCTCTTACCTTGAGTTCTAATCCAAAATATCTGCATTAAATATCAGCATACATTACGAATTTAATTAATAAAAAGAACGTCTTATTTGAATGCAGAACTTGGTTGTTTTTTATATTCGATTACTAAACTCAATGTTGAGTAAATAGATAATTGCTTCATATTTTGCAATAAATTACAAGCGTTATGTCATCGCGCTTCTCTTTCTTTTCTATGCAATCTGACAGTGACCGCGGTTTAGGTGTTGTCAGCGTCTTAAGCCCCGCGCGACACCGATTCGGAGTCAAACAATAGAAAATCAATTGTGTCTCATTAGCTGTCCTTGACCAATTAAAGTTAGCTTTTACGTAATCTGGAAAACTTACGTTCTAAGGCAGCTGTCAATAAGTGAATAACCTAGTATGTATGTATTCTCATTTCTCCAAGAACAGCAAAACAACAATGATAGCAACGTTAAGCGAATACAAGTACCAAAATAGGCTTGCTAGGAGGATGACTTGATTTTTCTTGCACAAATGTAAGCACATAATTTAGTAAATGTTACACAGTGGTAAAAAAACTGGTGTCTAATGAGACAGCTCTTTGTAAATGTCGTGTAGGGAGCATAGCTAAATATAGTCACTGGATATATTTCCATATTGCTCGTTGGTACGGAGTGGCACGCCGGCACCGCTGGGCGGAGACCTGTCTGCTGTTGCACTCACTATGATAATCCTTACCATTGTTACCTCACGTCAAGTGGGCACTAGTATTGTTTGTTTTCGGTAGTAGATTCCATTACGTGTAACAACCTCCTTGTATCGAATAAGAACAAAACTAATAGGAATGTTGGTCTTCGAACTTCTTCACTTCAGATAATGTTTATTTATAACTAGCAACCCGTTCCTGCTTCGCACAGTTTTTACACCTACTTAGAAGTTTTAACCTTTGTACTAAAACAGCCGGAAAAAAAACTCTAAATGAGGTGAAGAACAACGCGGTCATACGGTCAGGAAAAAGTAAATATTTATAATAATATTATGTATCCTATGCACACGAGTATAGATGAAGATAATTCTTCATACGATGATATGTTACGTTTGCCAGTTCTGATTCATATTGCGGAATATTTCTTTGCCCGTCACATGCAATTGCTTTTCCGGAACATACATTGATTTATTTTGTGATTTAAGAAACAAACATTTCACTTCACTTGTGGTGAGATTTTGAAATATCGTTTAATATGGTACGATTCCTGCAGGCTTAGCATGACGCTTTCTATATCTACGAAGAAAAGACAAAGCTTTTTCTATACAAAGTGACATTTCGTTTCTCCATTTTTGACATCGCACCGTAGAAATCATTCTACGTAAAAAAGGACCTACACAGATCGTTAGAAACGAAAGACAAAATGACAGATTGTAGAAGGATTTCTACGATGCAATGTCAATAATGGAGAAACGAAATGTCATTTTGTTTACTCGTAGCTGTGTCTATTCTTCGTAGAAATATAAATCGTCATGCTAAGCCTGCTGGAAATACTTAGGAGGATAAGTGTGGCCGAGGATCGAGATTAGTGGCGTGGAATTGAAATGACCAGTGTCTTGTAGTGGACTACCAAAGACTGATGATTATGGAATAGTAATTTTAAATAAATGCATAAACTCTCATTTGTTTAACAAAACATCAACTCCAACCGGTGCAACCCCCCTCTATCAAAACAGATCAGCACAACAAACAATAAATCCTGCTTTAGTTCAAACTAATTACGGAGTATGATACCGTCACCTTACTCCGCATAATCCGATTCGTTGCAGCGCTCATCCCCTGACAATGGTGCAGGCGAAATGTTTATTTACACAAGATATTTAGCCACTTCCCCGGCGGATTAGCGGCGGACAAAGACGAGGGGAAGCAGGGATAGATAAAGTAAGGCTAATAGCAGGGGCGGAGCGCTCCCCAATAGACGAGCAATCTTTGTGTAATACACACAGATTACGTTCAATGTTTCCTGGACCGATCACTTCACTTATGTTTTGAGATTGTGTTGTTTGAGATTAGCTTTTGAGGATCTGCTGTTAGTTGAGTATGGATATTACTGATCGATTTCATCAGATTATTTCTTAGAGGGAGGAGAGTTTATTTTTTGTATGAGGACAATACCTATTGGCTTTATATAAATCAAGATCACATGTTAAGGAACCCTAAGAAAAAACCACAATGCAAAAATAACAATAAATCTAAACCAAAACACTTGGAACCTGATTTGTTTTTGTGTCCGGAAATGAAACAGCTTAAAAAGAATTTAAGACGAGCCTCTCATTGTGGGCGCACAACATGGCCATAAATAAAATGGTTGTTTAGCCATTGAATATTCCCTTAACAACATTAGAGGTGAATAGTTAAATTGTCAGTTTGTCACCAGGGTCTGTGCGCGGCAGGAGAGCGGGCAGGGTGACTGACCACGGGGGGCGAAACATGGCTCGTATACTCATTTGCTCATTTTAAACTTATGTTTTCTTTCAAACTGTCGTCTCAAATTCTTGTTTACTTGAATGAGACTTAGTTAACAGTATTTAGAAATATTTAATATGGAGATTTAAAAGTGTGTCTGGTAATTGCTACATACCAATCGTAGTGAAGCCTCTTTGATCATCTCACTTCCTATGGCATATTGCTGGAATCCAGTTGGAGCAGTTTACCGAAGTTGGCGATCAGTTTTAACATCGATTTATGGAGTCTTTTGGGTTTGGGATTTTGTTCAGCGTATGCCTTGAGCTGCGTCGACGCTGCGTAGTAGAAGTACGCTCCTACTACGCAGCGTCGACGCACCTATGCGTATGGTAGCAGGAAGCGTAGCGCTAGCGACTGCCTAATAGCGCTGCACCTAATATTTAGGTATGTAGGTAATTTCGACACAATAAGAGATATATTTATTTACATAACCAAATTACATGATGATTATTAACATTAACTAAATTAAATTAAAACTAAGTTAAGCCTAAAAAAGCCCTCGAGGCATTGTACCGAGGATGCTGTCGGCATTTCCTCGCTGAATTGCAATGCTGATGCGTTGCGCGAGAAAGCCGCTTGCTAACGACACAATTATTAACAAAATCGATTCTACTAATAAGGAACAACTGCTATCAGCTTTGTTGTTAAAAACAAAATTATAACAAAGACGTTTCGATAAAAAATAAGTAAATAACATTTGTATGACTATGTTAACTTATGTTAAAATGTTAAGGTATTTAAAAACTTAAGCATTTCCGACTGTTGCCATTCCTGTTTGTCGATTTGAAGTCTAGTTCAACAAGTAACGCGATATGTCTACTATTCTTTTCATGTCTGCGTTGACGTCAATAATCATCAAAAACGATTGCAACAAAACGGCAGCTGTGCGCGGTAAACTTCTCTACTTTATTCTATTATTTAATTTGTCGTTACATTGTGCGCGTCAAGCAAGCGGGTAATGTTTCCGTATTTACGATTTACATGCGGAATCCGGACAGAAGTCAAGTTTGACAGTGTCAACATGTCAGCGTAACAATGGCCGTCACACGTCCTGGCCTGTCAATCGGAGCATGAGAAGCGGGCGGCCCCGCGACGCGGGACGCGCGCCTCGTGGGACCAACACTACAAAAGAATATTCCTATAGCAACAAATTATTTTCTTGGTTTAGCGGATGAGCGAACGGTCCCTCGGTGCAATGTGCTCGGAATTTAGAAGAAGCGTTTGAAGTACAAGTTAATTGTTTTCACTTTGCAAATGCCGACAAATTACACGTTGTAAGTAACTCATATAATACTATCTCTACATTGTAATCGAGACTGGTCGCATCACGCAACTTTTAACCTGTATCAGTTGCTCAAACAGGCCGATAGTATCAAAGGATATGCAGTGCATTTCTATTGCAACACATCATTTAATTTACGACTTGTGTACACAGTTATGATGTATAGACAGTTATTTTCGCCCCATTTGTAAAGTTCATTGTGTCTGATCACACCCAGTCGGTTTAAGGACAATGGCAAACTGTAAACGAGTGATGTTCGTATAAATCGGGACGAGTTCGCAAACAAAACGGGACGTTTCACCGACGTCACACAATGAGAGATTAATGACGCTCTTTTTGTTATCGTTCGATGGTCTTTACGCGTTTTGTGGCCTCGTTTCACGGTTTATTTAGCTGTTTAAACACCAATAAGCGTTAAATTACAACGATATGCACGCTAAAGTCAAACAAAAACCGCATTTCGAAAATTTAATTGCAGTTTACTGCTGAAAAGAGTCCAGTTATTTTATAGCGGGGTCGTGTTATGGTCGCGAGTTGAAATCCATAATGATCTACAAAACGACGCATTAGGCATATATTTTAAAATTATTAACATCTTCTAACGTCAAGTTGAGCTTTATAGATACTCGTAAAACTGAAGTGTGTCGCGATGTAGGAATCCACATAAAAGTGTGTCTATGTGGTGCTGTGGTCGCAGGCTGAACTGGTGTGAGTTGCGCGAGAGTGTGTTTTTTGGCCATTAAACGTGCGTTTTTTGTGTGTCGCGTTAACTGTCGCCTTATCATCGTGTCGAGTTGTCGACGCCTCCAGCCGGCCGCAATCAAAACACCATTCGATGCGGCCATTAAAAATGATATAAAGTTTAATTTATAACTGTGGCACGTCTCCGGATTAACGGTTATTGGGAATGTAATGTCCACATTGAACTCGGCGTGAAAATTGATTTCTTTGTCAAAATAATATTAAATCATTTTATGGCTTAATATTATCTCTCTGTATTTTTAGTATCCAGACTTCTCTTTTTATTAAGTTCAACTGATTTCTTGGTGTCTATTTGCAAGTTCTTTCATATATAACTTTAACGCATTTAGAGAACAATGGCGATGATTGCTCAGATTGCAAAAACGTTTGAAAACAATAATTAGTGAGTCTAGATAACTAGGCTTGAATGTCGTCGCCTGCGGCGAGGTGCTGGCGCGTCGACCGCCCGCGCCATCTCGCCCCGCGGGAAACGTTATTGTTTACGATTGTACACCACTTCTACTACAATGATTTACGAACCGCCTGCACCCATAAAAGCGGGGACACAAGGCACTAAAAGATACAAAAGGTGCTAAAGAAAAAGTAATATATTTTAAGTTGGAGCGAACGAATATAAAAGTTTAGTGAAATATATCAGTTTTAGTGTTGAGCGCGAGTGTTTGTTTATAAGGGCGATTACGCACGCCTTTTGACGCGCATTCTGTTCGGCGATCAATGGCGAACATTCGTCACGACCTTTCTCACGCCTCGTCGTGCTTGCGGAGCTTTCTGGCTGAACATGTGGTACGAGTAACCTTCCACGCTGGCACACTCCAAATAATTTGGTCGATGTTTGACAGGAAGTAAGACTCACACAAATTTTGAGATTAACATTGGGCGAACCGAATTTATGTGTGTAATGTATCTACCCAAGTGTCTTTTAAATCATGTAGATTTAAGAAAAAAACTATGTGGTCTTTTACTTAGACTTGTGTGTGATAGGTCCCACTTTACTAAGCAGCCAGGTTGAACGCTGTAAAATAAGTAATCAAATTATAAGTTACTATGTGATTTGCTGTGAGTGAACTGAAAACTGCGCTTAGGTGTGAAAAAACACCCTGGAACTTTTTGCATCATTGAAATTCCTAACCTTTGATAACATCGTTACCTACTCGTAAGACTAAGATGACACAGATTTATCCTTAGGTCTACGAATAAATCACCATTTGAGAGGATATTTTATAAAAAAAACTCACAATTTACGACTGTGTTTATCAAATATCCTAGAAGATTTAGTCATTAGAAGCTGTTTTACGGTTATTGACGAGATCGTTAAAGTTGAGGTGACTGTGGGCTGACACGTCGTCGCCACGTTATCACCGTGCGCCCGCGCCGCTCGGTCAACGTTTGTTTTTTCAGGGACCCTTTCACCGGCTGCGGAGCTTCGGGTGTCAACGCAGAAAAAATCATTTAACCGCATTCGTATGCAATAATCTGTGGGGATTTATTCCGACCGCGGCGGCCACCCACGTGGTGCCCGTATTTCTTCCTGAACGAGCTAACTTCATTATTGTGGCGTGAGATACAATAGTTAAGAGCACGATTTATAAGTCCAACACGTTGACTTCTGTTTATAGCTAGCGGCGGGGCGCGGGCGCAGCGGGGGCGGGGATTACAGCGTCTGCGCACCGATTTATGACCGCACCTCGATAAAAGCTTAAATACTCTCAAGTGAGAATTATTCAATAGGTTTAGTTGCGAGCGTAGAGCAGCCATTGTGGCGGCCGGCGCGGGCGCATTGTCGCTCTCACACGCGCTACACGCGGGGCCCGGACACACCATTACCGGATTTATGTCACACCGCCTCTCACTAGCCTTTGCTGTTAAATTTATTACTTTATGTACTGAATCACATCAAGCATCCCGTAACTAGATTCCCATTAGAAGACCCAAATAGGGATAGAGATTACCTACTAAAAATAGTAAACGAGCTATTCACGTGTTGCTCTCTTAATGATCTTGAAGGCATAACATTAATAAATGTTACTTAACTGTCTATTATCCACCTGTCCACACACCTACCAACAAAAGTATAAAGCCTTATAAAGTGTTTTGAAAACATGTTTTCCAAGAAAATAACAAAAAGCTCTCCAGATCGAAAATTCTGTCTATTTATATTTTTGTCGTTAAATGAGTCTAGTTCAGGATCAGTGCAGTATTGATATCAGTATGTCAGACGTCGAGGGCAGAGGGCGAGTGCTATTTCGGTGCAGGGCAGGGAGCGGAGCGGAAAGTAAGCTGAAACTAATCCGGCGCGCGGGTGGGCGAAACCCTACACCGCGTGCGCGCAGCTTACATTTGTCATTTATAATGCGCGCGATTTGTTGCTCCTCACCTCGCTCGGCTCGCTCCCCACCTACAGCCTTTTTATGTTCTCTTATTCTTTTTACCGAGCGATGTGCGCAATATTTTTTATGACATTTTGTGGCATCAGTTTGTCGTATACCTAAACGAACAGTTTTTTTGTGAGCGCTGTCACGGGTGAATCTTCAGTTTATTTTGCGAGGTAACATGAAAATGCTGAATGTATTTTTCATTACGCAACATATCACATTGACAATGGCACTATATCAAAGTTATCGTCTACTCGTGATAAGTGTGAATCTATTCACGGTCGGTCGGATACAAAAGTATACCTTAAAAAAATATTCGTCTCTAATCAGAACCTCAGGTAGGTGAAAGTATAGTATCTACATGAATATCAGTACGAGTAGTAAGGAATAATGATGATACAAGAACGAATCCAAGAAACAGTGAATATTTTTTCCGCGTAGCGGTCGATGACAAACTACACGTGCATCCGGGTTTTGCTTGTACACGTTCTGTTAACGATCTTAGTTCAAGTCAACTGAAAACAGCTAAAACAAATAAAGTACTTGCGTTACAAACTTGAATGCAAAAGTGGTATTCCTGCATTATGACTTTTTTAACGTCATCTACCTCCTACCTCTTTTTCACAATGCAACATTGGATTTCTGTAGGTAATAAAACATGAAAAGTTACCTAACAGAATCAGAACATCATTTCAACACGCATTCAAAACCAATTTCCAGGCGAGCGGCCGTCGGCTGAACATTTCATTTCACGGTTGACGTGTGACCGATATGTCGTTGATTTGATTGCGTTAACTTTTTGCGTGAAAACGCATAACTTACGGTCGTTTTCTAATGTTGCAATATGGCGTCCTGTGTGGCCACAACCGCGTGTGTGTTCCCAACAAGCTACTAATATTTGGTTGCTTTCATAGACTCACTGACGTTTTGACGTTCGATTTTCGAATTGAAAAAAAAGGGCGCCGAGACCGGTCTTGTACCTCGCCGTTTCGGTTTACGCAATATAATACAATGGTTTGCATTGTGTTTCGGTCCACGCAGCTTATTTTTACACTATTTCCTATTTTTTTACAATATCAACTTGTCAATGGTGTTGATTTTGAGAATGAATTATGAGTTCCTTTGCAACTCAGTGTAGTGTTGTGACGGTGGTAGTAGGATTACTTAGTTTACAAAATAGCAAATATTTTTATTGCATTGCATACAGCCAACAAAATACTTCAGTTTTATACTACCTACTTAACTTTAGTATTGGCAAACAAAAGTTTAGTTTACTTAACGCCTGTAGAGAAATACTTAGTTGCATTACGATTGCTCTATAGGTTACGTCGTTTCTAACAATGTGCAATCAACTGAATTCGCTAATTTGAAATGCATAAACCCGAGGCAGCAATAATTTTGTGTGCGAGTGGTACATTTGAGAAGTGGAGAGACATTCGCGTGTTCGTCAGTGGAATAAATAGAGAGTGTGGGCACTCGATGGAGGCAGACGCGCTGTGCTGTCGAAGCATTCAAGTTAGGTACACATTGCCATAAAGATGAACACCGCAGACGCCATTCCACCAAATTGAAAAACATCCGAGTGGCTCATAATGCCTCTTAATGCCTCACCCAGAGAGTTATTGCCTCTTAAGTACGTAGTATTTTTCATATTTTCACAAATAACGCGAGTGTTTGGAGCGTGGAGTGGGTACATACCTACTTACCTACGTACCTACTTTGCGACGGAGCTTTATATACATACGCGGTGCTGTTTTGTTCCCTATCTCACGAGGGGTGTCGAAACCTATGAAGCCCTCGGTGCATGTTGTAAATATCTTCAATTATATAAGTTCTCTCTACAAGCACCTACCTATTGAAATAAAATAGTTAAACAATGGGTATAGGCAGCAGATGTTAGAGTTGAGCAATAATCTCTAAAGTTTAGAGTTGAGAAATATTGACGTGTAAAAGTGTTTGTATAAACCTACTTACATAAATAAAAATC
The DNA here is from genome assembly GCA_905333075.3 of Atethmia centrago. NCBI lineage: Eukaryota > Metazoa > Arthropoda > Insecta > Lepidoptera > Noctuidae > Atethmia > Atethmia centrago. The sequence continues at coordinate 10,980,996 of HG995375.1, forward strand.
ATTTATCATTAATTATAATTTATCATAAAATAATGTTTTCGAGAATTACAGTGAGCCGGCAAAACGATTTACGGTAAATAAACAGTTTGATATGCCAGAAATTAACAACTTTGCACTATTCAGACAGTTGGAAGTTAAAGATTTGACAATTCAGCACAACACAATAGTGTTAAAAACTAAGTAGTTAAAGTAAGCTTCTTGTATTTCTATCTCTTTTATTCCCCGATCAAAAAACACTATAAGCAATCATGTATTTATTTACCGTGTTTTGTTTTAAGAAATTGGTCATACACTATGCAATCACCGAAGAAACATCGTGTGGTAGGCAACCCTACCAATTGCTGTACTCAACATCTTCCGCTGACGTCATATCATACGCGATGAGGAAAACGATGCCTCACTATTCATTCCTCACACGAGGAGAACAAACGTCTGAGACGTCCTCATTTCACAGAGCGTTTGCATTATTTATTCTTATGAGGCCCACTCCATCAAATGCTTTCATATTATGTATGAAGAGTAAGTAACTCGTAAGCAAACAGGGAAGTAGTGAATCTATTGCGAAGATAATCTGCAGCCTCTGCTCTGTGTGACGTATTCATGTAGTAATGTCAAAGGGAAAGACGACTCAAGTTAATCGAATGTAAAAGTCATATAAAAATTTGGTTTTCTCGGAGCTTGTTATATAAATAACTAGCTGCGACCCGCGGTTTTACACGTATAAGTCTCGATCCCATGGGGATATCGGGATAAAAAGTATCCTATGTCCTAATCCAGGTCATGGTTTATCCTTGTGCCAAATTTCATCCAAATCCGTTCAGCCGTTTGAGCGTGAAAGCGTAACAAACAAACAAAATCACTTTCTCATTAATAATATTAATATAAATATTTAGTTAATTTATATTATTCTAATTTAGTCAATGTTAATAATCATCTTGTAATTTGGTTATGTAAATAAATAAATAAATTTTAATAATATAATATACTAGATGGGCGCCGCGGTTTCACCCGCATAACTTTTGACCCCGTAGGTAGGTATATCGGGATAATAAAATATATACGGGTATCCTATGTGTTATTCCTGGTTATAAACTATCTGTGTGCCAAATTTCATCCAAATCCGTTCAGTACTTTTTGCGTGAAAGAGTAACAAACAAAACAAAAAGGATGGATGGATGGATCCATTCATCCAAACAAACTTTCGCATTTATAATATTAGTACCTAGGATATAAGAGGATACCAGCCTATCATTGTCTCACTGCAGGGCAATAGCCTCTTTTCATAAAGGGGGTTGGCGATTACAGACTCCTAAAGACTGTCTAGACTTTTCAGACCAGTTTCAGAGTCTTGGCTCTCAAAAAATATTTGTTTATGAGAGCACTGGCTCTAAAATTAATATTTTCTTTAGAGATTTGGAATCCTGCCGGGGTCGCGTGAAACTTCGAAAGGGTTACCGAGGCCCCTGGCAACACAGGCAACGGAAGGAACACGGGTGGGTTTTAGTCAGTAAGAGTTTGACATACCCTACTACTCCGCCCAGAGCCGGAGAAATTAATCTGTTAAGCCCCGCGCGACACATATTCGGAGTCATACAATAGAAAATCAATTGTGTCTCATTAGCTGTCCTTGACCAATCCTTATCAGATTTACTTTTTATCTGTCTGTTTGGAATTTTCCGCATTGCTCATACGTAATAGTTGCCTGATTTCTACGATCGAGAAGGTAAGACGATGGCGCCGATGCCATTGTTCACAAACTAAACTAAATTTAAGTTCAGTGCATCCTTTTCTTTTTATTTCATTAAGAAAAGGACAGAAGATCAATTTTAGTTTAGTCCTGTCAAATTAATCAGCGCTTGACGTAAATTGACGTAATTTTAGTAGGCAAGTTTTTAAAAGAGGGAGTGGGCCGTAATCCACCACGCGGCCCGGTGCGGGTTGGTAGATGTCACATGTCTTTGAATTTTTTGGTTCTAGGACATGCCGGTTTCCTCACGATGTTTTCCTTCACCGTTTTGAGGGCAGTGGTGATGAAATAATTTACACAAAGTAAAGCACCTGTCTGGGTTCGAACCTACGATCTACAAATCGTAAGTCGCGGCCGTTACCACTGGGCCACCACTGCTTATTATTATTAATGCAATACAATTCTAAGTTGCTATTTTCCAGTAGCTAAAGATTTAAATTACCTAATCTATATACAATCTATCTATATATATCTACAAAAAAAAACAAAATATTGCGAGTCAGACTCGCGCACGAAGGGTTACCATTATCTATAAAGACGGCAAAAAAATCATGTCTGTTGTATGGGAGCCCCCTTAAATATTTATTTTATTCTATTTTTAGTATTACTTGTTATAGCGGCAACAGAAATACATCATCTGTGAAAATTTCTACTCTCTGTCTATCACGGTTCATGAGATACAGCCTGGTGACAGACGGACTGACAGACAGACGGACAGCGGGGTCTTAGTAATAGGGTCCCGTTTTACCCTTTGGGTCCGGTACCCTAAAAATGAATCCGTATGTCCCTTGGTCACGGCATCACGCGTGAACGACTTGACCGATTTCGCTAATTATATATTTTTTTGTTGTTTGTTATTGTCAGGAGAAGGTTCTTATGTAAGAAAAAAAAAATCCTCCTTAACGAATGCTTTCTCAATAAACAAACACATAGATGACATCACAACACCATTTTTAGCTCCAAACAGCAAAAAAGCTCCATGTTTAAACTTTTGCCATTGACTTTGTTATTTTTGTCTTCTTTAAAATAGTTTGGTATTGTGGCTGAATGAATCGTTTTCGAGAAAGAAACAGGAAGGCAGATCCTTAAAAAAAAAACAAAGTTAACCAAAGAATTGGCAGTTGCCTAGCTGTTCTGCTTTTAAATATTTTACAGTTAAAATTAATGATACCTACATAAGTATTATTAATTACGTACAATACATATATACATAAAATAATAATAAAACCCCAACTGCCATATCTCTACGCTGACGTCATGGTGGGGGGATGCGAGCTCCGAACGTTAGGTCTGTGCCGGTAGAGTTTACTTTGCCGAAACAGGTCTAGGTCAGGAGCCGGACCATGAGAGATAAATAAACCAGCATGGCAGCATTTGGCGGGCTGTTGGGCAGTAGTGACCCCACGGACCCTACCTCTCGGGGGAAGACTTGTTCCTCGCCTCTGGCTTGCCTTTATTGGTCGGCTAGAATGAAAATTGACAAGGAACAGAGCTCCCACCTCTTTATTAGGCAATAAAGAGGTGGGAGCTCTGTTCCTCGTCGTCGTCGTCTCCACTCAGGCCGATAAAGGCTTATTGGCCGGCCTGAGTGGAGATTCGCAAGAGCAAACGTGCTCGAAGGAAGGAAGTATTCCAGTAAGCTATAGGTACTGGTAGGGAACTTCACCGTTCTTCCGGGATTGTCCTGATAGCCGTGGAATACATCTCCACTCCTCACAAGTACCTCAGGACATGTTGCCCTCTTGTCACTACGACAATATGTGCTAGCGACCGTTTTCGGGGGCCCATTATTGAGTATGCAAGTCACCTCCTGCCATTTTATCTGTGTATTTTATATAAAACATTGGTCAAGCAGGGGCCATAGTCTTAGCTAACCAGTTCACTTTAGCCACCCAAAACCATAGCCAAACTTTTGTTTCCATATCCTGCAACAGTCCTACACCAACCGGGGGTTGTCCTTGGGTGCCCTTGCATGGTGCAAAAAGGGATAATCGTCAGTTGGTGCCTCATTTAATTAAAAACGTTTAACGGGCCTCTGCGGCCCCTCGGACACCTTACAATGGTCCGAGACCCCAGGGCCCCGAGAAATGTCAAAGAAGAATAATAATAATACATACCTATATAAGTATTAATGAAGCATGATAATTCATAATCCTAAGTTTAAGTCGTAGGTAGGTAAACAAAGAATTGGAAACTCGAATGTGCTCTATGGTTAGGTATACCTACTTACTTTTATGTTTTTTTTTTTAAATCTTTTTAATTGTTTCTTACTTTGCCACCATGTAGGTGGTAGGTACCTACCGATTGTACCCAAATTTGCAAAATAGATATACACTTATGTAGGTGCCTACACCATATCCCCTAGGTTATACTGACGAACAGTTCCTGTTGCAAATAAGGATAATACAAATAGGTACAAATAAATACAAAATAGTTTATTGTGACAAATAGAAAATTACATTTCGTTTAAACGTGTTAGGAGCCTCCTTTTAAGCAAACAATGCCTGTATTAGAAGGCTCCGCTCTTTCACATCGTTGTCGTACACTTATAGTTATACTTGTATTATTATCCTTATTTGCAACAGGAACCGTCTTATAATACGGTTATAAGACGGTTCTCCGTCGTAGTATGCACTTTCATACTTATGAAGGTGCCAACTGCGACAGGGTATAAAACTTATAAGTAAAATAGGTACCTAGGTACCTATAACGTAAGTAATTATAGGTTTTAAATTAATAATAATATTGTGTTTGTAATTTTCGGTACTTAGGTATGCGTTGGGTATTTGATATTCTGAGCAAGTTAATATTGGGACTGAATCTTGATTAACCGATTGTCTATTAATACATGTTTAAATTCCTTAGAAACTGTTTAATTTTATATTCTTAACCCACAAACTAAAATACTTAATAACTAGGTATAAACCCACCTACTTATTCTGCATTTTACAAGTTTCTTGTCTGCCATGAAAAGTGATGGAAGTCAGTTTTATGAAATGTTAGAAAGTAACGAGAAACGTGTTAAAAATTTATCGCTTCGCACATTCGGTAAAACAAACAACGTTTTTAAAGATATACAAATTATTTGCACGCTTTGTAAAGTTTCACGTTAAGTATTGGTGAAGTTACGTCTCTGAACGTATTTTGTTGCACGTTATAAATCCTTTCAACTCTTTCTAACGCATGCGCACGCCCACTATAGTCTATATCTATCTCGCTCTAATCTACTGATCTGTTTTTATGGGCGGCGCTGTGACTGCGCGCGCGTTTTCACTTGACACAATTTTCATGAAAATTCATTCGCATATAAAGCGGATATATTTTGAATGCATCTTTAGGCGCAATAAACTTATTGTTTAAGAACCGATAGATTGCCGTTTCATAAAATATTAAAAGGTCAGCTGTGGGATGTTGATGAATTATTTTATTGATAGATAGTGTCGACGACTATAAAAGCTGAAATTTATTTTCTATGATGACACATACACAATGGCGGTGAGCAAATATGGAATTAATATTATTATTTTTATTGTTATTGAAAAGCTTAGTGGTCGGGGTGTTCGGGGTGGGGAGGGGAGGGAGGTATCGGTGACAGCGGGTAGCGCGACCAGTGGTTGCCTGGGGAGGCGGCCCCGCCTGCCCGCCCCGCCCCGCGCGCCGCGCCCGCGCCGCGCTCAGTCCGCGCTCAGCCGCCGTACCGCTTTCGCTTGTGTACCACGACGGACAGTTTCAACTGCAATTTAAATACGCGTTTAACGATCGTCCGACGAGTTAATTGATTCGTAATTGTGTATTAACACGGTTTTAACTCGAAAAGTGTTATTAGTTTAGAAAATAAAAAATAATATATGCTCGAATTAAAAATGAAAATAATTTCGTAACGGTCTAAATTTTGAAAAAAAAATTAATTCGGTGTAAAATATTTATCTTTCAAAGAAAATGCATAAACGAAAACAATGTACGGGCCGGTATCGGTGAGATGTTGGGTGAAGATTAGTGTTGGACTGAGGTACTGAGAGTTGTTTCATGGATGTGGAAAGCGCGGAGTGTTGGAGGGCCGGAGGCGAGAGGATGGTGGCCGAGGAAGGCAAGACGAGGGCGACTGACTTCTCCATCGCGGCGATCATGGCCCGCAGCGGCGCCGAGCCGCGCAGCCCCGTCGCGCAAACACCGCCACACACCGGTACTATAGGCCTAATTAAACACTTACTTATTGATACTAATCTGCTTGCTAAAAAAAATATTTTTCTCTACAAACCTATTGATTTATGAAGGATAATTGTCCTGAATACATAAAAATTGATCTATAGCAATCGCCTAGTCTTGAAAAACTGAAAAACGGAGGTTTTTTAGAACAAGATTGAATTAGACGTAAAAAAACAAAAATCTTGTATAATCTGTAAAGCAATTTTCAAAGAGGCCTATTTGCACAATACATATCGTAAAATGAAAAGTGGTTTCCCGAATTTAAGCCAATAGGGATAATTTTGAAAATCTTGCTTTGTTTTACCTAATACTTACTGCTAAGTAAATTATTTAATTCCATATTCTGATCATTTTACAATCGTTGTGAAAAAAAATTTGCTGAATAGATGTGTAACTCAAAAAGAGTTAGGTATTTTATTATTTTTGCTGCATTATGTGTCGGTAAGTATTTTGAGTTGGTTTTAACTTGTTAATATTGGAGAATCTTATAAATAATCCTGCTGTGTTCAAATAATTCCAGCAGATTTTTTATGCAATCAGCTCTTCTAAGAGACTTTTTTTTTTGCAGATTCTACCTAGTTTTTCTTTTCAATTGGCCGCTATTTAATATAAGTAAGCAATCCTCTGAAAGTTATCCTCTATAAGTTATATATTAAATTAATTACGATAACGTTTTCTCTCTTTTTTCGGACTAATCAATGAATTGTCCATATGGACAATTCATTGATTAGTCCGAAAAAAGAGCATTTTGCAAAAAAATCTACAATCATCCATGTAGGTAAAACAAGCAACCGTAACAACTTACGTCCATCTTAGATGGTTTAGTCTAACTGTATCTTTTTTTTAGCTATAATGAGTATTTTCAGTACTTATTCTGTAATTGGCACGATCAAAACTAACTAGGATTCGATTTTAGATAAATATTTGAATCTGAACATAGGCTTTACGTTAATCTTTACGAATTTACTGCACTTTAACGAGTTGTGCAAGTATGGCTGACTGAAAGAAGGCAAAAGAGAGGGAAAATAGATTTTGCATTGTAAAATAAAGACTTGGATATTCAGTCCAACAAATAAAAATGAGTTGTAAATCCAAATAAAGAATTCGCATGAGACGTTCAAGTGAAAGCAGCGAAAACACGAACAATTTAATAAATTACTGTAACAGTTGATACAGCTTTTCGTTTTATTATGCAATTAATGGAAAAGGATAATGAAAAATGAAAAGCAACTAGCTGTTTTTTTTTTATGCGAAACGATACGTTGTTTAGACATTTAATATTTATTTAAACTTTTTTTTATACACAAAAAAGGTACACAACATAGGTTGACTTAATGCCTTAGGCATTCTCTACCAGTCAACCAAAGGTGGTGAAGTGATTTAGTGACAGGTGCTCAGTTTGAGAGAAACAATGAGAATTCTTTATTAAAATTGAATATCAATATTATTTAATATCTTTCAACCAAACCATCATTTGGATCTGGCATGAGAGTTATTATTGCGATGATGAGTAATTTTCTGCAAAAATCCTTAAATATTAATTAGATCTGTAGACGGTCCTTCCATTACAGTAATTGTAAATATTGTAGTGTGGTTTTAATGAAAAGCGCTGTACCTACGTGGTATGTAAAAATATAATAAAAAAAAAAATAAACAATTTGATTATATATTGTAGAATTATTAATTCTACAATTTTTACATATGTCATGTGTAATAAAGCATTTGTTGTGAAAAAGTGGTGCTGCTATTTGATTTGTAATAGATGTGCAACATTTAAAACTATTTGTTGATATTTATCGAGAAATCGAAACTAATTGCACACTTTTGGGGCAGAGTGTTTGGCTGGAATTGTTATAAGATAATGCTGATCCATTAAAAAGTCCTATTAGGGACTTCTTTAAGCTCAATTGGGATCTAAAAACTTTCAGTTGGTCAACAGCGTTTGAGTTTTCGGTTATTTAAGCTTTCAAAAAGTCGAAGCTGAGTCAATGCTTTTATATTTAGTTAATTACGAGTCCAAATCAAAATATGCAGCTAGAACAATTCAACATTACACTAAAACCCAGCTATAAAGCTGGAGACGTATTTAAAAAAGGGTTTAATGCTAATTGGTGTGATGGGAGCAGGCGCACATGCGCAGGAGTCGTGTTACGGGTCAGTTCGTTATTTCAGATTAATTGTGTGGAACCGAACGCACCCGACACCGCCCGAAGTGTGCGGACACGCAACTTACTACAAATATTCACCGTTATTATTTTTATTTCGCATTTATTTACCCGTATGGACACATACGAGTATAGTCGGTATTTTTTGTTGGAAATAGGGTAGAATTAAGATTTGTTAAATTCACTATATTTAATAATCATCATAATAGGTTGGGGAAAAAGTTTCTTCGCATTTTTTAAGAAAATTCAAAACATTTTTTAATATAGTTTATTTACATTTAACTAAAGTATGTAGGTACCATTTTGTTCGATAACTTTTTGCCATCTTGTAGGTAGGGACATGATCCCATTGCTATAGAAATTTTGGGACTTCTGATCAAAATACCGCGACAATTGGTTTTGGCAGTCCTCGCGTGATGTTAACCTGACACTGCCTAAAGAATTCTGAAGAGACCGAAACAGGTGGAAATCTGAAGGTGCAAGGTCAGGACTATACCTACGGCGGATGCATTAACATCTCCCAGCCAAATTATCTTAATTTTTGCTGAGTGGCTAAAGATATGTGAGGTCTAGCGTTATCATGATGAAAAACCACACCCCTTCTGTTGATTAATTCCGGCCGCTTTCTCTCGACTTCTTGCTTTAATCTCATCAGTTGTTCGCAGTAGAGTTTAGAATCGATGGTCCTGCCTGGTGGTAACAGCTCATAATGAATAATGCCCTTCCAATCCCACCACACACACAGCATCACCTTGTTGCGAGTTAACCCGGGGTTCGCCACAGTCTGTGAAGCCTGACCGGCTTTTGACCACGACCTTTTTCGCACGTTCTTGTCGTACGTGATCCGCTTTTCATCACCAGTTATCAGCTTCTTCAAAAATGGTTCGGTTTCATTACGTCGTAATAAAGAATCACAAATGAGTACACGGTTTATTAGGTTTCTTTTAGTGAGCTCGTGAGGTACCCAAATATCGAGCTTTTTTGTGTACCCAGTTTTTTTCATGCGCCGAAACTGTTTTGCGGTCAATTCCCAGTTCTTTAGCTACGTCGTAACTACTGATATGCCGATCTTGCTCCACTTTTTCAAAAATGGCATCCATTTTATCCGTAATAGGGTGACCAGAGCGACGTGCATCTTTGACATCAAAATTTCCGGATTGAAAACGCTTAAACCAAATTTGTGCTACTCTCACAGACACTGCACTAGGTCCATAAACATCGCAATTTTTTTTCGCGGCTTGCGTTGCATTTTTACCTTTTTTGTAGTAAAATTTTAAGATGTATCGAATTTCTTCATTAGATTCACTCATCTTGACGGTACGAAAAACAAATGAAAATCACACATTTTCCTAATTTGAATTTGGAATTATGTTCTTTAAAATTTAAACTTTCAATGATACCAAAACCAGCCAGATACAAATAGTATACCCAAAGAGATTTTATTACAAGTTCATACATACTTACTATAATGCGAAAAGACTTTTTCCGCAACCTAATAGATGTATCGATTATTATGGAAAGTTCTGCAGCTCTTGCCATCATTTTAAACGTGGTTAGAGAAGTTACTTGAGTAGGTTAAACTGGCTTTAAAAAATGTAGAAGTCGACATGAATACTATCAATACATTACAAGGTTTAGGTTAAGCATCGCTTCAAAACCCATGTTTGGGTTTATGCTAAATTAGTTAAATCTAAAAAGTTACCTTTTGTAGCATTTTTTTAATACTTACATTTATCACCACCTATGTGTAGATACGAGTAATTTAACTGTAATAAACCAATTTATGGTTAAATTGTGATCATTATTCCAACTGTTACTGATATCCATCAAACATTCTAGGAATGCTAACTTGTAATCTATTGTTTTTATACAACTAATAAAAGTTAAGTGGAATTATTAAAATTCCAACAATTAATTTGTAACTTAAGTTAGAACGGAATGAAACTAAAATGACATGCAAGACTGACTTCATTTTATGGCTTAATCAAGGAACCAACATGATACAACTCATATAACCCAGCCATATATAGTCTTATCGTTTATATATATGTATTTTATCTTTTATTTTACAAAATTGTCTTATTTCTGACATAGAAGTGGGCCGTTAATTTGAATTCCTACATAATCTTACCTACTAGAGAATATACATTACAAACTATTTTATTATTTCTACATTTGAAGACTGAAATAAAATAATAAACCACTGGCATTTGTTATTTTGTTTTGACAGCATTCATGATTTCAATAACTATTAAGTTATTCAGAAGCGCCTTGGTCCCAATGATTAGGGTGAAAAAAAGGCCAAATTATATGGTGCGTTTTGTGGGCGAATTTAAAAGCTAAAAGATAACGCAACTTCTCTCAATTTTGTTATCTTTTTACAACTTGGATAACGGTGGCCCACCCAAAGGGCCCTTATTGCTATTTAATTGTAAAAGTAACGTTTGTGCTAAAAGTAAGTAGGCAGTTTAATTTTACTTTTTTGTCGCGTTTTTTTAGTATTTTATGAGAATCCATTAAGCTATTGAGGTCTCCTTACTTTTTCCTTTCAATTTCGCTCAGACAGGCTTGCTATTCTATTATATTATAGAACGTTCTATGGAATTTTGTCATAATTTTCTTATTACCTACCTAAATCAATACAATTTTGCCCTTTCGAGTACTAAAACTGCAGTTACAATAACAGTTTGGAGAAGAGAATTAACTACCTACCTTAGGTAGTTAATTACGAAAACTTTCAAAATAAATAATTTGTTGTTAAATCTATATAATGTATAAAAATCAATTGCCGTGCGATAGGCTCGCAAAAATTCGAAATGGCTTGACTGATTGTGATGAAACTTGCTAAGTTGTTATGTGCACGCCGAAGAAGGCTCCTAATAAAAAAAAATGAAAATCGCCTTGTCTTCAATAAAAAAAATATATCTACTCATTATTATCTACTAATTATGTTTGTGTAATCGCCAAGGGATTCGCTCTGATGATATTTTAATGGTGACATATCGTATTGGTGAATTAATTATAGGTTATGATCTCTATAGGTTATAATATTATGGTAGGTATGTGATGCGGAGGAACGAGGAAAATGTCGTGAGAAAAGTTTTGAGAATTATGGCTGTAGCAGTAGGGGAAGACCAAAGAAACGATGGATGGACTGTTTGAAAGATGACATGGTTGGAGTCCTAGGAGGTAACTACCGCGACGATGACTAATAGAGAAGTATGGAAGAAAACCAGGGTCGCGGGAAAATACGAAAGAGTTACCGAGGCCCCTGGCAACACAGGCAACGGAAGGAACGCGGGTGGGTTTTAGTCAGTAAGAGTCTGACACACCCTCCCGCTCCGCCCAGAGCCGGACTTCTCCGGCACAGATTTTTTTTTTCGGGTGAGAAATTATCAAATAACTTCTTATTTGATAATTTCTCACCCGAAAAAAAAATCTTCTGCCGACACCAAATAAATTGGGATAAGCGTAGGAAAATGATGATATCCTATTGGTAAATTACACTACTAGTTAATTTCACTGGGTTAAAAAATAACCGCTGGTGGAAATAAAAAAAATATATATAGGTAAGTATGTATATTTCACATAAACCTACATGGGCACTTATGAAACGTCAGAAGCTAGGAGCACGGTTCCAATTGGTCGTTTCATATGGAGAATAGCCAGTAAGAAACTCCACGGTTACTCTTATAAAAATAATTGGCTTTTACAATGTTTTCAAATAGTAGTTTTCGTTTTTAATAGGTATGGGAGGACAGTGTAGGCCGGTCAAGAAGTACCAGACATTACCAGACCAGAAGTATTTAACAAAAAATAAATGGTCTACAAATCTAGTCTATTAAGCCTACAACGTTCTCAAATTAACAAAAAAATAAAATAATGTATGTAAAATATGAATACAATAATAAAAAAAAACCTATTTAAACCAAATGACAGGGAGATGTTGAACTAGTCGCTATTTTGTATCACTAAAGCCAATACTTAGTTGTACCTGGCTAACACCTCGTTTCATTGGGTTTAATGTTGCAGTTAGTTAGCAAAGTTAGATTCGCGGCTTTGGTTTTCAGTCCAGGGTTAATAAAGTTTTAAACCTTTGAAGTTTTTACTGGTGTTGTAAAGTCTGGGAAATTAATTGCTAAGCAAATTAACTACCAACTTAAATTGTAGGTATATTCAAATCACAACTGTCATTCTCTGATAGATGTAGGTATGTGTATGGCTATAATTTCAAGTAGGTACATACTAATTCCATGAATGGGTATAATACGGAAAATTACGTAGGGTGTCAATTTTCTAAATAAATCACTTTTTAGAAATGTGCGTACCTATTTAGGGGAAGGTTGGACCTTGACTTCTTACATCAGATGATTTTCCTAGTATTGATTTACACAGAATACCGTTTTTACACATGCCCGTACTTAAACTTAGTCAAAATGTTTAGTACTCAATAAAAATAATTTATAATATAACTTATAATTAAAAGAAGGTAAATGTGTGTGTGTGTGTGTGTGTGTGTGTGTGTGTGTGTGTGTGTGTGTGTGTGTGTGTGTGTGTGATTTTAAGGTGATGATGGCTAAAGGCTCATTTTCATTAGTCGATAGGGCTCATATGCGGGGTACTGGAGATTTCTGTAAAACATGCCATATTCGGAGAACCGTTTTCATTAGTTGATACTGCGGTATAAAGAGAACCTGCACCGCACGTTTAGCAGTTGCTTTGAAGTCATTTTCATTATCATTGGTCAATTTCTTCGGGTATGAATCTCCGCACATTTTTTACCGACTGATGATTTTCATTAGTCACTAGGGAAGTCCCCGCATGCTGTATATCGACCGAGCTATCGACGTTTGAAAATGAGCCAAAATAAAGATGTATGAACGAAGAAGACATGAAATGAAATTAGTTTTCTTTGAAAAGTAAAGTAATTTCCATCGTTTCCCATGTTACCGACTTTTGTGGGAGTCCTCTAATACCGGTTGTAGCTCCACTGCCCTAGGGGTTTTTGTTCTTGCCAACTGGAAACCGTAGCTTTCTATGTTCGTAGTTGGGTAAACCGTTTTCAGATCAGCATGATATACCATATGGGGGCGACAATATGACAATAAATGAAAACTGTAGCAGTTTTAGTGTATGCGAGTATTTTGAAAACATTTTACCCCATTCAACCCTTTTTAGTTAGCCGACACTGGTGCCGATTCCCTTGTTCACAAACTAAACTAAATTTAAGTTCAGTGCATCTTTTTCTTTCTATTTCATTAATAAAAGGACAGAAGATCAATTTTAGTTTACTCATGTCAAATTAATCAGCGCTTGGCGTAAATTGACGTAATTTTAGTAGGCAAGTTTTTAATCACGTCTAAACTTGTATGGAGTAGTGACAGGCGCTGATTAATTTGACAGGACTAAACTAAAATTTATCTTCTGTCCTCTTCTTAATGAAATAGAAACAAAAAGATGCACTGAACTTAAATTTAGTTCAGTTTGTGAACAAGGGAATCGGCACCACTGTCCCACTTCGGGACAAAGACAAAAGACTAAATAGAAGTATTGGCGACTGCCCTAGCAATGTATAAAGAATGTACGTAATGGTAATGGTCAATAGCTGAATATTAGTATTTTGTATGAATAAGGCTTCAGGAACTTTTCATTATGAACAATCCTGAAAATAAAATTGTAGAAACTCCTACGTCAATAAGTATACAAACTTGTAAAAGAAAAAGGTTTTTGTTAGGAAAATCACCCTACTCGTACCTACATATTATACGCAATAATTAAACAAGGAGACATAAAATATTGAAATAAAATATCAAAATCAAAAATCATTTATTCAAACTAGGCTGAGAATCAGCATCGATTAAACATCGAAATTAAGATAATTATTTTTTCACACATTCTAAATTGAAGTGATAAATTATAAATGATTTTATTTCTGTAAGTAGTTTTGTACAAACACTTTTACACGTCAATCATATTTTTTAAAACTAGATGAGCTCGGCGTTTCCTATCTGACTACTCTGAGAAGAAAGGCCGAAACAAACTCAGAGGTCACAGTCTCTTTTAAAGTCCAGACATAATCTTGGTCAGACCATGTGAAGACCATGTCGATTGGTGTCTGAAATGGTCTTTTGAATAAAGAACCACACAGATTGAGTGGACCTGTCCAGTCAGTGCACGCATTTGTCAGTAGTTGTGCAGCTCAACATCAACAAGTGATAGGTCAACTATGGGTGTTGCCGATTAGCAGACTAATTAAAGTGACTATTATGTATTTGATTGAATTTTTGTTTGTAGACTAGGAACGTCAATAGTTTGATATGCCTACATACCTACGAAGTTTCGTTTACTGTCGTATTGACATGCCCACCCTGTATTATAGGAAACTGGATGTGTTTTAGAATTCATGGTTATGCTAACTGGTTCTGTATGGCCCCTAAAATTTTCAATAAACTCCCAAATAATTGGAAGGAGCTTAATGTCCGTCAATTAAAAAATAAATTAAAGATACTGCTACAAGGGAAAGCATACTACAGTATTCTAGAATTTCTTAATGACAACATCTAATACCGTGTAGTAACCAATATTATTAATACATCTTTGACACAATCAACATATTATTGCTCTGATGATAATTTTAATTGACATTTAATCATTGTTACGAAACTATGACCATATATTTAATTTAATAGTTTTCAAAATTTACATTTACTATTTTGTTCTTATGTAATCTAATATTTTATCCAATAATTTTTATAACTGAAATTTGAATATTTGTACGCCACTACGGCCAAACATGACTGTTCTTAAAACTATAATGTAATTTAATAACTTGCATGCTCTGTATGTGTACTCATGTTTTCACAATTAAATAATCTTGAATCTTGCTTTTAATTATAACTTAATATAACAATATAGCTTGAAATTATAACAAAAAAAAATTCTTAAAAAAAAATATGGTCAGCTCTTACAGCAAAAAACTAGCGAACTAGTAGATTATCGTCTTCATCATCATTCACAGTTTTTTCATTCACCTTTTTCTGCCTTATACACTGCATTTGGAATGTCTCTAATTTCTTCATGGTTTCTATGAAGTTGTGTTGTCATCGCTTTAGAGAGGTCTTCATTTAGCAGTGGACGTCTTTCGGCTGAAATATTGATCATGATGTCGATGATGTTTTATAAAACAAACAATAAATTATGTATCCGCATTAATAAACTTTACTATGATCTGTTCGCACAGACTAACTGTGAAAGCGGATTTGTGGGGCATAGTTTTCCCCGAGGGGTTAGGCAGAGGTGTACCTATAGTACACCCGCATTTCGCCATGTTTAAGTTTAAGTCCCATGTAATAGCGGGCGAGCCTATTGCTATCAACCGGGCACAAATCCAGACTCCGGGCTGCTACTGAGAAATTCCTAATGGAAAAACCCAATAACAATTTGCCAGACTTGGGAATCGAACCCCGGACCACATGCTCAGCAGTAGCGCTTGTGACCACTAGAGCAAAGAGGCAGTCTACTCCAGTCTAGTGCTACTGTAAACTCTTTTAAGGGGACTACGGGACCTAAACGCAACTTTTATAAGTTTTATAATGCTTTAAAGTATATGATCCACTGCAGTAAACAAAATCAGAAAAATATATGATATTCTTAAGGATATATGCTAGGTAGATAGTGGCGCCGATTCCCTTGTTCACAAACTAAACTAAATTTAAGTTCAGTGCATCTTTTTCTTTCTAGTTCATTAAGAAGAGGACAGCAGATAAATTTTAGTTAAGTCCTGTCAAATTAATCAGCGCCTGTCACTACTCCATACAAGTTTAGACGTGATTAAAAACTTGCCTACTAAAATTACGTCAATTTACGTCAAGCGCTGATTAATTGATCATCTGTCCTTTTCTTAATGAAATAGAAAGAAAAGGATGCACTGAACTTAAATTTAGTTTAGTTTGTGAACAAGGGAATCGGCACCATTGTGTTGAAAACATAATATAACTAATTTGATACGATAGAAAAAAATCACGAAGATACCTCTAAAAATTTATTTTAACGATTAAAAACCATACTAATATACATGCAATCATTCTGATTT
The DNA here is from genome assembly GCA_905333075.3 of Atethmia centrago. Classification (NCBI taxonomy): domain Eukaryota; kingdom Metazoa; phylum Arthropoda; class Insecta; order Lepidoptera; family Noctuidae; genus Atethmia; species Atethmia centrago. Next base: position 10,997,206 of record HG995375.1, read on the forward strand.
TTTGTCAGATTATTCTACAAGCAACATATTAGCATAATAGTGTTTTATCTTTTATGTAAATCGATGATTGCTTCATATTTTGCAATAAATTACCAGTGTTGTGTCATCGCGCTTCTCTTTCTTTTCTATGCAGTCCGACAGTGACCGCGCTTTAGGTGTTGTCGGCCTCTTAAAATAAATAAATAATAATCATCTATAACCCCTTCTTTTGTATAGGTTCGGTATCCCGGCAGAGTTCTCCGGCGTCGCTCAGCTCACCAGCGTCGAGCTGCCGCTCGCCACTGCCGGACGAAGATGTTGAGGTGGACGTGGAACAATGCTCGGACGGCGAGCGGGACGCGTCAGACCACGCCGTGCCTTCACCGGCGCCTTCCTCTGGTCAGTACTAACAGGAATATCGTTTTTTTATTGTACCTAGACCAAAGTAACAGCAGTGACATATAGTGGTAGAAAAAAAAGATAAATGATATTGTTTGAGGAGACAGGAGAAATCTTGAAGTTGCAGTAGCTAAATAAATGAATCATATTACGTAGGATAATATACAGAGACAAATACTGTGATTGAATTGTGATCATAGTAATTTTCATACAATAAAATGCACAAAACCGACTGCAAGAAACATTTGGGATGAGAAGATAGGTACTTAGAGAATTTATATCAGTCGGTGTCATCTGCCGTCCCGAGCAGGTAACAGTTTTATTTACCGACTTCTAAAAAGGAGGAAGATGTATGTTCGTCTGTATGTTTGTTTTTCATTTTTTTAAAATTATATATGTTTACCGATTGCTCCGTCAATTGTGGACTGGTTTCGAAAAATATTTTTTTGTTTGAAAGGGTATACTCTCGAGGTAGTCCCATTGTCACCAAGTCAGAATAAGACGAGGGGATCTCATAGAAATCGAGGGAAATCCTTAAATATTGTAGGCACACCGATAGCGATTTGGGTAATTTTTGTAGTAACTCATGCATTTGCTTTCGGAAATCACCATTGAGAGAGTGTAGAGGAACTGATGATTTAGACCACTGAGGGCCACCGGAACTACTTAATAATAAGTATTTCATGGGTTGCGATTCGATTACTTTAATATGGTTGCTAAGCAATTTATGCTCGTCGCAATGCATATCTGGTGAAGTGGAGTTGATGGTGGAGTACTAGGAGAGCTCCGAAACAATACCGACCCAGTATCGGGAAAAGCAATATTTTGTAAAAGTTGGTAAGTTTTTGAAATTAGTCTCAATAGACTAATTACGACTTTAAGTAAAACTTTTAAGGGTAAGTTTAAATTTATGTAAGTTACAATTAACTTACATAAATTTAAACTTACCCTTAAAAGTGAAAAATAAAACCTCTTAAAAAAAAACCACCAACTTTCAAAAAAGTGAAAAATAACTTTAATTTTGGATGTCGGTGGCAAAAACTAAAATACAGATCCATAGACACCAACTTCTAATTTTTCACTTTGTAGCGTGTTTAGGAAGTCGGTTGTTTTTTTTTATAAGGTGAAAAACTAAGTGCTGTCGATCCGCGAAAATATCTGCACCGATGCATCCTTTTCCACGAGATATAATTTCTTCTACTAAAGACAATTTATTTATAAACTTGGTATCAGCGCAATTTACTGCTTTACTGCTGCATGTAGCGGCGGCCGCCATTATTGTACAACAAAAAGTAATTGAAGTTGTTATAAGACAAGTGTTATTAACATTATAAACAAACTTTCTCAGCCCGACACAATTCGGTTCTCACACTGCTGCACTGGATTCTTTGGTATAATGCGTGTAGAAAAATATAATGTAGTCACAGACGTGGCTAGCTAACAAGCTCTGACTTGTAAATATGCAGTTAATAATTTTATTGTATGTAATTTGTGGTTTAATATACCAAGTTTTAGGTAAGCAACAATACTGTCAATAAAAAAATATGTTGAGAATTTTTCACAATTAAAAATAATTGTTTCAGATACCTTATTTAATATGTTTAATTATTTAAAAAAAACAGGATTGCTTATCATTTATGAAATTAAATTCTCTTATTAGTGGCGAATAATTATAAATTAACGACTTTGCCCATGGCTTACAATTATTGTATTCCACAATGTATATGCTCAGCAGGCTTAGCATGACGCTCTCTATTTCTTCGTAGAATAGACACGGCTCTTTCTATACAAAGTGACATTTCGTTTCTCAGTTTTTGACATCTCACCGTAGAAATCCTTCTACAATCTGTCATCTTGTCTTTCGTTTCTAACGATCTTTGTCTAGGTCCTTTTTTATGTAGAAAGATTTCTACGGTGGGATGTCAAAAAAGGAGAAACGAAATGTCACTTTGTATGGAAAGAACCGTGTCTATTCTTCGAAGAAATAGAGAGTGTCATGCTAAGCCTGCAGGTGGTAAACATTGGCTTTAGAACAATCGTGGACTTTGTCGGGCACAGTAAAAGAAAGTACCTAGGTAGTGATGAGAACTTATCGTTTATCTTATACGAGTATCTAACTTATGCTAAAATAAAACCTATTTTAGCTATTTTATATGTTTTAGGGATTTATCATTTAAATATTCCTACTGTAATCACATTTACTTATTATTAGTTTTTTTTTATTAAATAGAGAATAGATGGATCTTTTCTTTTTTTATTGATTCGGGTAACTTATTGTATATTTTTATTTCTTGGTGCTTTGGTTCATCAATCAAAACCCAAATAAATTAAAATACGCATAATAAATTAAGATTCAGTTTTCTTTTAATCAAATGAAAGCATAAAACTGCAAAGCTATAAAATTCGAGTTTTCATTTTATTTTTTTATCTATTTAGAAGGATCAGTCAGAAAACTTTGTGTCGTTAACTAAACAATAATCATAACTAATATCAAATAAATAACTTTTTCATGGGTATTATTAGTTTTATAGGTATCATTAGGTACAGTCAACAAAATTAGTTAGGTATCTATAAAGGCAAAAATATTTTTCTTTTACGCTGTTTAATGCTAAACACACATAAATGTAGGTAGGTAAAAGAGTGATGTAAAATACTTGACTTGACTACTTAAGTCAACACACCTGAGAGGGCATGGGCAGCCGTCACCTCCTTCTGCGAAGCAGTAATGCTCGCGAAGGAGGAGGCGGGACGGTTGAGGGAAAGGCACGTTTCGCGCCCTCTCGCCCCTAGCCGCCGCAGGAGACGCCCAGGGCGTCGGGAATCCCGGGCGGATTTCCGGCCACCGTACGCGCGGGCTTGCGGACGGTGAGCAATGGGTAGCTCACCGTCCGGTAAGGACCAGGCCCGGGTCGACGGCGCGTCGTATTCCACGCGCGCCTCAAAGAGATGTCGTCAGCACAAAGTAGGGGTCCACTAGGGCCGATGCCTGCCGGGGTCGCGGGAAGGTACTTATGGGTCACCGAGGCCCCCGCAACACAGGCAACAAGAAGGAATACGGGTGGGTTTTAGTCAGTAAGATTCTGACACACCCTCCCGCTCCGCCCAGAGCGGGAGAAGTTATTTGATGATTTCCCACCCTCAAAAAAAAAAAAAAAAGTCAACACACTTAGGACATTGTTCAAAAGTTGTAAGTATCAGTCTGTATACTTTCGTCTTTGTTTAACTGATATTTTTATGAAAACATTAATCTTTACTTACAAATAAATAGTGCATTATCATTAAATAGAAAAATGCCAAAAATCATATTAAAGTTCGTTCCATCGTCCCATTTCTGTCAATCGTTTGAAGTTGCAGGAGACAGAACGATGTTTAAATAAAGATGAAATGCTGTTCGTTGTTAAGCGCATCACTTGTTTTCGGCTATCGTTGATAACTAACGCTGGGGCTCTGTCTCGCATAGGGTCGAGCATTATGCTGAGCGATGGCCGTTTTGCGTGGATGTGACGCATATTTTTACCCAAATTCTTTATTTTTTGTATTCGTGTTCCTTCTTTGCGTCATGTTTACCGCAAATAAACGTATTTTCTTTCTTTTCTTTTTTTCTTGAGGACAGCTGAACCGGTTTATTTATTTTTTACTAGCTTTCACCCGTGTCTTCGTCTGCGATCCAGGATGAAATGTAGCCTTTGCCATGGAATGCCCATGTGCCAAATTTCATCCAAATCCGTTCAGCCGTTTTAGCGTGAAAGCGTAACAAACAAACAACCCAAAAACAAACAAACCCACTTTCGCATTGATAATATTAGTTAGGATAACTTTTGAAGGACAACTTGATTGATAACATTAGTTAGGATAACTTTTGTTAGGATAGCTTGATTGATAACATTAGTTAGGATAACTTTTGTTAGGATAGCTTGATTGATAATATTAGTTAGGATAACTTGATTGATAATATTAGTTAGGATAACTTTAGTTAGGATAACTTGATTTTAAAGTGTTCGTAATAGTCCGAATTAGGTTTTATGAGAGTCAGTGGTGGCCCAGTATCAAACTGTATTTCAAACTCTGTATTTTTTTTGGATAAATAAAGATTATTATTATTATTATTCATTATTTGCGTGCGACATGTACTTAAGTTGAGTCAGTGGTGGCCCAGTGGTAACGGCCACGACTAACGAGTTTGTAGGTCATGAGTTCGAACCCACGCAGACGCTATACTTTTTGTAAATAATTTCATCACCACTGCTCTCAAAACGGTGAAGGAAAACATCGTGAGGAAACCGGCATGTCCCAGAACCAAAAATTCTAAGACATGTGACCAACCCGCACTGGGCCCGCGTGATAGATTACAGCCCACTCCCCCTCGAAGAGAAGAGGCCTGTGTCCCAGCAGTGGGAACATTATAAGCTGACTATGCATGAGGTTTTTATGGAAAGAAAAATTGGAAAATTAACGTCCTTTTTCAATGCATTTTTTTATGAACTATTGAAATCTGGACAGGACAACATGTGTCGGGTCAGCTAGTAGTGAATATAAGTAATTAATAAATTTTATTTATTATAATATTTTCAACAATGACATATTCCATAACCATGGGACCTATTGCAATCACTCCTTTAAAAAGTGGTTTTTACTCAAAATTTCTTGATTTTAAACCATTAATTGTTGGTAGTTCCAGTTCACCTTAGGCCTACAATATTAGCCAGGTTCATAATAAAGTAAAAAAGTAAAAAGATAATTGCACAAAAGTAAAAAAAAAGAGGAAAAAAAATGGAAGTTTAGAACTCAATAAAACTCATCATAGCCAATAACCACTGACAATAGCATGTTATTTTGAGCAATATCCATATAAACTGAGCCTTACGTTAAGGTCACATAGTTGCTATATTTTTACAACATGCAATAGGTACTTGTTTCCTCCTATGACAGTCGAGTTAAGGCGCGTAGTAATGTGACATCCATATTCATTGAACAATTTTATGGGTTTTTTTCAACGGCCGTGGTAGCCATTTTACCTACGTATAATATTTATGGCATTTTTTATAGAGTACACTTAGTATCTACTTACCTACAAGTAGAATTCAACCAACGGATTAAAACTTCGCGTTTCTGATGTATATTTTTAAATGCAATCCACCACTCACATAAGTACTACCTGCTATGCCCGACAGGGTCCATAATGATCACATATAATTTTAATTACCTAAGTACACATTGTGGAATGCAAATAAAGTATTGAGTATTGTTTTTCCTGTGTGAAATAATCAGCAGAATTTGTTTAACCATCGAAATCGAATTAATTGGTTTTCAACCAAAGGCGGTCATTATTCGCGGGAAGGTACTAAAGGGTCACCGAGGCTCCTGGCAACACAGGCAACGGAAGGAATACGAGTGGGTTTTAGTCAGAAAGAGTCTGACACACCCTCCCGCTCCGCCCAGAGCTGGAGCAGTTATTTGATGATTTCCCACCCAAAAAAAAAGGCGGTCATTATAGACAATGAAATAGTTGCGAGTTGTCACAGATACAAGGTTCATATTCAAAAATGACATTAGGGGAAGATTTATGCATACTTTGTAATACCTAAATAAGCTTTGCTAAGTAGGTACCTAAGCAGGTATCTCCTGCTTAGGTACCAAAGGTATATAACGTCCATCTGTCCCGTCTTAACTAATATTTTAAACTAGCTGCGCCCCGCGGTTTCACCCCCATTAGTCTCGATCCCATAGGAATATTGGGATAAAAAGTATATTATATCCTAATGCAGGTCATAGTCTATACTCATGTGCCAATTAAAAAGCGTAACAAACAAACAAAGAAATAAACAAACAAACTGACTTTCGCATTTATAATGTTAGATAGGATGCGAAAGTGAGTTTGTTACGCTTTCACGCTAAAACGGCTGAACGGATTTGGATAAAATTTGGCACATGGGTAGGCCATGACCTGGGTTAGGACACAAATTACTTTTTATTCCAATATTCCCACGGGATCGAGACTTATGTGGGTGAAACCGCGGGGCGCAGTTACTAGCTAATATAAGTAGACTACAAGACACTGAGAAAGGTACTGGATTATGTGTATTGTACATATTATGTACTTACATTAAAATAGTGTTGACTTATAAAATAACTTTCACCAATTACGATATTGAAATGTACGCGTGGTCGAACTTGTAGCAATCAGCTCCGCTACAACTTTGCTGACAGAAATACAACATGGGAATAGTTTGTACCTTGGGAACTGTTCTCATGTTGTTAATGCCGCGAAGAAGCTGAAGAGAAGAACTACTCCGGGCCATATTTTTAACATGGCTTCTTTATAAACAGAGCTAGGCGAGCGGGACACGCCGTCGCCCGCGCGGCCGCTTCCTCCTGCAACCTCCTGCAACTGCGAGGAGTTGCTCTCCGTAGACTGCCAGCTGGAAACCAAGGAGCTATGGGACAAGTTCCACGACCTTGGCACAGAGATGATCATCACTAAGACTGGCAGGTAAACTACTTGCTATATTACCTATAATTATCTATCTGGTATATATAGGTACTAGGGTGGTTCATATTCCTAAGAAAAAAAAAATGTGTTTTTTTAATTTCACGGGGCACCACACCAATTGATTCTATACCTTAAGAAACTGTTTCAGTTTTTATTCTTTTAGATGAAATTTAAGGGTTGCTACTGGTTGAATTTTAATTAAAAAAAGCTCTCTACATTTGTTGGATTCTTTTATCTTTTATTCATAAGTCAGAACATAAGAAATACAAAATTATTGTTATTATTACAAATTAAGACACATGTGACACATTTAAATAATTTATTTTTAAGAAACACGGGTTGATTTATTAGTATTACTCATTCCTATACTTATTCACCAATAAAAGCAAATATTTATTGTTATTTATTGGTTGTAATCAATTTATTATATTCCTAAATAGGAGTAAGCCCAAAAACAATTAGTGAGACACTTATTTAAGCGACCATACAATGCTTTTTGTTGAAGTTTCATAACTGGTAGCGACCTCTAAATCGTATCGATCAATTAAAAGCAAAAAAGGGTGTTTCATATTTAGGTGTATATACTCGAATGACAAAGTGCCGCGAAGATAATTAAAACGTCGAAAAATAAGAACCACCCGAATGTACACATATTATAAATTAAAGTCACTTTTAGTGTTTATCAATATGACCGCGTTGTTCTTCTAAACTACGCAACGGATTTTGATTCGGTTTCATCGTCATTTATAGAATTTAGTCATGAAGGTTTATGTGTATTAGGCTTAGTATTAAACTTACGTATAATAAAAAAATCTTGATGTTTTTTCAAGTCGCCAGTGTTCTGTAAACTACAGCTTGTCAATCAATCAATCAATCAATCTTTATTTGTGAACATAAGTACAAAAAGGTGTTATTTATACATTTTGGCTGATCTGTATGTTTGGCCAATAATCGGCATACAAATATAATATTAGTAAGCAGGTTATTTTTACTATCATAATTGACAAGCATGGCGTTGTGTGTGACAAAATGTGCCGTTATTTTGGAAAAGGATTGTTTTCTCGTATTGATTTCGAAATTGTTTATGCCTTTACTTAGAAAAGTTAGTCTCTCATTCCAGAAGTTAAGAAATCATTTTATACCAATCCTTGAAATTGTTTCTGATTGTTTTAATTTCTGTCTCATATTTTGGTAACACTGACATTGATTGTTGTTCCACGTTATTTAAAGCCATTCAAGTTTTTGTCTTTGTTTTGAGTTTGTTTTATGAAGATAACCCTTTTTAAAACATTAATAGGTGGATTTAAAGATTCAGGCAATGAATACAATGTAACTTGGCGACCAACTATTGGTTCGATAGGTTTTATAATTATGCCTATACGAGCACTTATAACGTTATCTTTAGATTAGTTTTCCTAAGCTTCAAAACTACCAGAGGTCAGGAAACGTAATTAACTAAATAATTCCTGTAGATAGTAGAAGGTACTCATCAACATAATGTAATCTTTCACTCTGTTGAGATCGGAGTCAAAAACAAATTAATTCACTCCACAATCACCCCCCAATAAAGGGTACAGCGGAATGGATTCATCAGCTAAAGTGGCCAATTCCGGAATAATTACTTCGCGAACCCGGCCGTCCTTCAACCCTTTAACGAGATAAATTAAAAGTACATTTTTTCCTAACCGTCGGCGTAATGCTGGGCAATAAATTCACAAAGCCCCAAAGACAACAAACAGCGTTGCGTGGGGGAGGGGAAGATGTTTTTATAGTCACGCCGAGAGGTTTATCTAAATAATTGCGTAGTCGGTGGCGGTGAGCGGAAAATTGGCATTGTGTGCGGGGCCTGCCGCCCCGGCCGCCCCGGCCGCCCCGGGAACATTTTCGCGTCTGACATACTACCCTCCAGAGGCGCGCGCGCAATACTGACACGTAAAACAACGTACACAAATAAAAACCTTAGTGACGTGCTTGACAAATTTTAACAAGCTATAAAACATGCTTTGAACATTTTATTCGCCTCCAGGAATTTTGTTTATGACCATATTTTTATTCAATAATGGCAATATTTATTACCTGCGAGGCGAAGTTATAGTTTGCGATAAAATATCTCATTTCCATGGTAGGAGCTGTGAACAGGTTTCAACATAAGTGTCGCGGCAAAATAAGATCTACCTAGTAACTTAGCGGAATGACTGTAGTTTTGTGTCATTAGCTGCTCTGATGCAGGCTTTTAACTCGGCGTTCTGGCGCAGTTACGGTAAAATAGCTTGTCGGAACAAGTGTGTGGAATGAGTATAATCCGCGTATTAGCCGCCTGTCATATGTTATCTGCAATGGGGAGGGTCCCCCGTATCGCAACAAGTGCAGTTAGTTTAAATCACTGTAGCTGGCAGTAGCCCGGAGAGCGTTTCAATCTCCGGGGAAGGGATCCTATTGTTACTCTCACTACGAACAGTATTGATATACAGGACTAGCAAGTTTTGGTACTTGAGGCCAAATAATTGTAAATAAAATTTTTAAAATAAAAAATACCGATATCATTATTTATTAGACATGTAACAAAATTATATGTTACGTGCATTTTTAATAACAATTTAAATAACGTGTTCAAAATAGATGGTCAGCCGAAGTAAATTTTAAACGAAAATGATTCATGCTGCGTCATTTGCCATTTTATTTTTGTTCAAAGCTTTTATAATAAAATAATTTTAAAATATAAAAGGATCAAAAATGGGTAATCTTCACTGTACGCCTACAAGAGATAAATCAAGCCGTCCAATCAAAACGGTATATCGGGGACAAATTTAACAAGGGGAGGGTGGCGGAGCGTGTTTTCAAATTGCTTTACAATGCGTAATGCGTTGTCTATTAATTTCTTTTAGAGATGTTCTGATATCTTATTGTTATAAGTGTTGCGGAAAATAATCAAATTATAGTCCCATTAAAAGCCAACATGATAAAACCTATTCAAGCAAACGTAGTGTAATTGATTTATAGCATAGCATATCAAAACAGTAATCCATTGACTAGAATTGAAATTGGGTTCAGTTTTATTAGAAATCTAGTATTTCAATTTCAAGAAACAGATTTCAAATACCATGAAACTTGTTCCAATTCATGCACAAACTATTTTATATTATTGTACCTTTTAGTCTAGAATGTGAAACAGTGGTAAGAACAGCTCGGCAAGACGAGTGTTAAACTAACAAAGGCGGCCAATAGCAGTAAAATGTGTTACTGCGTTCATTTTTATGTCAAACTTAATATGAAAACATAAAGTGGCCCTTATCTCCGGACATCCCGTAATACGCTTTATCTTTTTTTATTACGATGCACAATCCGTTCCTTTCCACATCGATACGGTCTGCCCGGGACCACCAAATATCGTACTTTATTATCGAAATTTTCCTAATTCTACAATAAGGTTTATAAGCTTATAAATATTTGGAATGGATATGTGTAATGTTATTGACTTTGAGATAGAGGTTTTGTATTTCTTTTTCCATGTATTATGGTCAAGGAAAATAAACTAGGTAGACATGATTTGTTTCTTATAAACGTGCTTTTATCGGATTACGGAAGTTTCGCATCAGAGAGGTTTTTATTACGGCACAGGATATTTTATCGACAATGCCCTCGTACAACTAAGTAGCGCATCACTAGTGTTGCGTGGCTCACGAGAAACGTTGGCTCCGTCTCGATTTATTTACTCTTTTCATTTTTTCGATTCGTCGTTTTGATTTACAAGCGGCCACTTTACTGCCGAGTGGACTTTGTTAGAGGGAGCTAACTGGAGGACGATTTATGTCCACCGGACTTTTCTTCACAATGAGTTGTCCAAAATATTTGAATTTTAGGTCATAACGTGCCCTTTTTATGTCGGACGCTTATCGTTAAACATGTTATTGCAATATCGGTTTGCGGTTGACTTCAACATCGTACGTCATCGGCGAATCCATACAATAAAACAGTGTTGAAATTATGTCTGAGCGCTCTACCGCGAAATTTAAAATGTGCAGACAACCTTTCGCTTACCGATAAATCCGTAATGATTAGTTCTTTATCGCTTGCTTCAATTGAAATTCTGCAAATAATATTCAATTGCAGCTTCTTGTAGAAGCAATTAATATATTCAGATGTTTTCTCTTTCAAGTAGCGGAACCAATCAATTTCTGTCAATTAGTTAGGCGTCAATTGATAATTATGAGCTCTCATTCATAACTTTGATTTACCTATGTACTTAATTAAAATGCAACTACGCTAAGTAGGTACCTGCATCGCACTCGTAATTCATTTAATTATCAGTTGGAGTGCATCTCGCGGACGGCGGTGGTGCGAGGGGCGTCTCTTACGTAAATTATCGGTATCCGCAATTTGACCGATCGCCCATCGTATTAATGGTTTTTATCGGTTTTTAATGCTTCGACAATTACCCGCCGGTGTGTCGGCGGACGTGATGCCCATGCGTTATAAGATGTGCGTGTCTAAACCACGTAGACTATGTTTTCTACTGATTGAAACTTTATCATGACCTTTCGGCCACGATTATAGGTTGTAGTTTCACTTTTAGTAACGAACTCTGGAAACAAAGAAAATGCCTTTCTTTTTACCCGACTGCCTCAGGAGGGTAATGTTTTTCGAGAGTATGTATGTATTTATGTATGTATGTATGTATGTATGTATGTATGTATGTATGTATGTATGTATGTATGTATGTATGTATGTATGTATGTATGTATGTATGTATGTCTATTTCTTTGGCACGCTCTGTAGCCTAAACGGCTTGATGGATTTTAACATATGAGGTGTCCTTAGATTCGTCTTAAATAAGGGGAAGGGTTTTTTTTAATTAATTGTTTACGAATAATTTACGGCAAAAATATGTTTTGCATACTGAATTAGAATTTATTAGTTTATTCGTTCCTATATGTCCAGCAATTATTTATAATTAGGGCTATTAGCGCCCAGAATTCTAAAATTGGCTATCTAAATAATATTACTAAGGCTGTACGTCGGGCTATCATTAGATTAGAAAATAAACACTTACAACTTATAAGGTGCGTGGTTATTCATTTGAATATTAAAGAGGAAACATAAGCAAGTATACTCGTATTAATGTTCACCTTTAGCACCTGGCAGGCTGGCACTGTTGATCCTACGCCTTTGTGCCGTCTCAGTCCGCTCGAGCCCGCTCGAAGCTCCAAGGTGTGGACCGTTGAAAAAAATACAAAACTTATGGCATTTAACAAACAATATTTAGTGCCGTTTTGACAGTTATTGTAGTCAATGATTACTGTTGATTATGAGTGGTTATAATACAGTTTTTGCTGGCCGAGGGCAGCTCTAACAGGTGCCTCCGTATTGAGAATATTAAACTTATTCAACTGTATTTTATAGGGTTTAACGGCGAACTGTTTGAGATATCGATCACTTTTGGGGATGTTTTGTTTGTGTGATTGCTAAGCGTTTTATAGCTTTATAAACATTAAAGATTTTGCTATTATCTAATTGTAGGTACTTACAAGTATGACATTTCGGAACACCAACCTAATGTCATATTTTGAGGAAATGTATTGTCCCCACCTAGGTACTGTTTTAGTAATTTAATTATAATTTATATTTGTAATTTAATGTAATTGTGATTTAATTATAACTATAATTTAGAGAAATTAAAAGTAACTGTTTGATTTAAATAAAAACACAGCAGTTATAAGAAATTGATTTTCTTCATGTAGGTAACTACATTAAAACACGTTATCAGAACACATTTACAAGACATTAAAATAAAACGAACACTTAAATCACCTGTTTCATGTAATAAAGCCGTTGATAACGTTAATAACGTTATCATATTTAAGGGAATCAAATGTATCGGCATCGATAAAGCAAGTGCAAAGTCAATCGAGCGTCGTTTTAGCTCGCTCCGTAATCGGTTTTAATAAATCGTGTTGGGGGCTAAGGGAGAATGGGGGAAGGGGGGGAAGGACGCCGACATGTGCATTAAACTTAATTGAAATTTTCGTGGCTACGTATTATTTTGCACTAATGCACCTTTCAACTTGACACGTCCGCGCACTCCCGCGCATCCGCTTAAGAAAAGAGTTCAACGCACGCGTTTTGACAATATTTTTTTTAATGTGTTATTAGAATATTGCATAGTCAGGTTTTATAAAATGATATCATAAGCCTAAATATCAAATATTTTTAGGCGCAAAGGTTTTTAGGTATGAAGTTTTACTACATTATAAGCATGTGTGTACCAATTAAGTAACTTTACTACTTAAGGTTGCAAAGGTTAGCACAGTTTGTAAGAAGAATGTAGTCTATATATTTTTTTATATTACTACAACCTAGCAATTTAGAATCGGCCAAGGAAGTATGTATTGGCTGTTTGCACGTAAACTTGTCGTATTTTCATCAATGTAAGTCGTAGTTAGTACCTAATTGGTAAGGTGATGAGGTAGGCGCGTTCGTGTCCGCTCGGCAGCCGGCGCACGCGCACCGATCGCGCGATAACTCGATCAAGCCGCGCCGCCAACGTGTTGCAATAAAACGCAATTATGTTCATCACACGAATTAATTAATGCTCAAAGCGAAATTAGTTCGTGGAAATACTTCACATAGAATGTAATGTTGAAATTGCATTGCGTTTATATGACTGTAGGATGGAAATCGTACCTACTTAGGTATACGGTGAATATATATATATATATATTTGCTTTGATTAGATTATATTGATATAATTTGTTATTGTAGCTACATGTGCATACAGACACTTGTAAAGACGATTAATCATTTATCGCTCATAAACACACGAATACACAGGATCATTAGTTGGCGTTACTTAAATCACAACAACAACAGCCAATAAAATAATAAACATAAACAGATCACAATAAACTTATTGCGATTTCACAATGATTAATGTTGAAAGTATTAGCTACTGGTTGCTGTGACTTCAATGCGAGAAAATGAGATGTGCGCACAATGAGGCTGCGCCCACGCACCCGGTGTGAACTGTCAGCTACCGGGCGATTGTGCAACCAACAGCTCCGGGAGACGCTCGCGAATACATTCCCGTATCACGTATTTATCTTCGAACTTTACTTCGTCAAGAATTCATGATTTATGCTCCAAGAACCTCCTTAAGTATTTCGACGAAAACTGTATTATTTTTCATCATAACACCCGCTTTAAAATCGATTTGACCATAAAGTACCAAGGGCCTTACTTAAAATGAGATCGCGAGACTAAGAGGAGAAACATCATTAAGAGGGTGGTCATTTAACAGGCATTAACGCCTAAAACATAATAAGCGACTTTAAATAATTACGAAAAAAGGTGTAAAAAGCGCTTGAATACAGGGGAGAGTGATGCGCCTGCGCAGCTCGATGAAAGGCTGACGGCAGACGCCGACGGAGATTGATTACGTAATCACGGACAGCGGCCGGCGATTTCGGGAATCTCATAGAGAGTAATCATCATTCATCTCACGGCTCGTTGACGTTGCATTGGAGATATGTTCTTGATGTTTTTGACTGCACACTCATAATCGAAATTTGAAGTTAATTTTACGCGTCAATTAACGTAGTCAGAGGTCAACAGAGGTGTTTGGAAAGCCGCGTGATTCCTCGGAAGCGACCACGAAACTGGTAGGAACATAATAACAACATCGGGTTTTAGTTCTTGGCGTGAGTAACAATGAGGTGGTATCTGTCTGTCGTCGCACAATTAGCCCTCCATTGTGAGCTCGGTATTGTGCTTGGTGCGCGGGCGCGTGTTGGTTTTACTCCTACGCCCATTGTGATCGCTTCAATCGCGCGCATTGCCATTCCACTCACACCGCTCAATGAGATATTATCTCTACTATTATTAGCCGAACATTCGATGCTTAAATAGATAATGATTTAATATTCTAGCGCTGTGGCGTCGTATTACACGTCGATTCATTGTGATGGATTGCTTTAATTCGCTGATTAATACCGACGTAACCCCAGGAGTCTCTTAGTAAATTAATCAATGAATTATGATGTAGTGTAGTATGTTATGATGTTGCTGTTATTATAATTTGTTTATAGAATTTAATTGCTTTGAACATAGAGGTGCCTGCCATTGAAGTAATTACAGGATAATGATTTTAATTACTGGAACCGGGCTTGAAAACAATGAAATGCTTTGGTAGGCCACCGGCGGCGGTGGGTCACAGGAGTCACACAGCACGGCACTAGGTGCGCGTGGCCGTGTGTGGCACAATACACGCGTAATGAAGTGGGCCGCGAGGGGGCGGCATTGTGCACCAAACGAGCCATTGTGAGGTGTCCGCGACCGCGACTGCGACCCCCGACCCGCTTCTCGTTACCACAGGAACCACTGCCCGCGCGACCTCACTCGCAGCACTCCGGAACTGACGACGCTCTTTTTTAGTCACTTACAGTATAGTGGCCTTGTTATCGCATCAGAATATGATCATTGACCGAGCTGCCCCATCTATCATTGTATTGATTTGTATTACAAATAATTTATAACGGTCAACGTCAGTTGCCCAAAGTATTAAAAATTGTTCAATATTCGATTATCAATGCAAGTTAACTGTTTTCTTACAACAGAATTATCGGATGTAAATAGCAATTAAGTTGACTGTTGATTGAGAGCAACAGACGCGGGCCTAGCAGGAGTTCTGTGTGTCATCTGTCGAGTTACTAATTAAATGAGGTCGTTAGTGTCGCGTCTATCAGCACTCCGCACACGGAAGCGATACCATTCACGCGGCAGTTGCACCGTGAACTTTTTGAATCGTAAACGTCGCTTCAGGCTGTAAACTAAAAAACGGGGTAGCATGCTGTCACTCTCACACATAACCAGAAAGTAAAGGATAGACGTCGAATTAGACATCGTCATGTGGTGTCACTTTTTTCAAGTAGAGCGTTAAATTTTCACAGCTACCCCTCGGTAGAATAAATTATTTTTATGTGGATTCGGGGTGGCCGAGCCCGTCGATGTAACAAAAACGTAATCATAGCTCATGTCGCGGAAGTAAGGGTTGGTTCCAACGTGTCGGTGTCATTGACTACCTCGCAGATGCTACTTAAGATTTTAAAGGCTTCTTGAGTCACGTACATCGGATAAGTGACGGTAAATCATAAACGAATAACTGTAATATCGCTAAAACTGCTTTAGGTGCAATTGATGCAATCAAATAATTTATCCTATTTCACAGAGTGCAATTGCGAGTGAAATTCAGATTTATGGATTTAATATATCTACTTGTGAAATCAGAAAATTTGTTCCATAAAATTGTGCAGTGCTTGCTTAATCCATATTGATGCATAGAGTAGTAATGCAGGAAAAGTTGCGCATTTGAAAGAAAGAAACATTTATCTAGCAGCGACGTCGGTACACGTGATAGAAATGAAACTTCTTAAGGGGCCGTGCACGAAATCGGCTGATTTCGATAAATTTTGTTCATTGGTTCTGAGAATGGGAAAAGAGTTTAAACATTTTTTTTTGTGATTTGAAAAGTCGAGTTTTTTGTTTTGAAATAAATTAAGTATTCATGGAAAATCCCTAATATTCGCAACAAGTTTTCCAAAAACGCAAGACTCACGTTTTATCATCTTTATATAAAAAAAAAAATCTACTTTTGATTTTGAACATTAAAAAATATTATTAACATCATTATATGGTTTACCTGCATGTGGCTGACGTACATTTTCAACTTCGATACAAAATAAAGCAGAAAAAAATGTTAAAAAACCATTTTTTTCTCCTTTAACTCAGTCCGTAATGTAGGTATTTTTTTCCTATTATTTAGCAAACCATATCAAGAAATTTAAAGATGCACGAAAAATACCCTTTATTTTTCGTGCACGGAACCTTAAAAAAATAAAGAATAATATTTAGTGTGAGAGACAGTGAGAGATATCTTTCTTTTCTCTCATGTAACGAAATGTGCCTAAAATCGTCCTTGCAACACTCAATGTCCTCGGCCAAATATCGAATCGCCGCGCGCCGCCTAAGAAGTTTCAATTCAAAAACAGTTTCACTTTGCCGAGGGCTGAAGGAACGTAACGAAATAACAATAAAATAATGAGTTAGTCGCGCACTATGGCGCAAGTTTTCATACAAACGACGTCTAATGCGTCCAAATTATATCCGTACGTGTCGCCCAACGATGAAGTTATTATTTTCCATTTCCGCGGCGGTGTTAAGTCGATAACTCGAAAATGACTGCCATTTGTATGAACAAGCCACAATCTGACGGCACGTGCTCATTACCGAATCATGGAACTGGAGGTTCCATTTGTGACGCCGTCGATGTTTGACTTGTAATTTGGAACGCGTCACGGTAGTGTAGACATGCTCTTGCATACTATAATTTAAGTAACTGAATCAATCGAGTTGATTTTGGGGTTCTCTTTGATTTCGGACGGTAATCTTCTCAAAATACAAACTTGGAAGCTTCCAATTCGATTGCCCCCTTTTCGGCTGAAAAAGGGATAATTTGTGTTGTGTGTGCATCTTTAACTAAGAAATTGTTACACTAGAACCCGTTATACTCCTACTGAAATTCAACTGCTTTGAAACATCGCCTAGGAACTCGTAGGTACTTCGCTCCGACAGACAGTCTATTCCCTTGCGCTAGCTAGACTTTAGGTTTAATGACATTATTGGTCGATGAAGCCTTTGAGTTGATAACGGGAGCAGGGGTGCATACAATGTGGAATGTCTGACGTCACGCGAGCCGCTCGTCAGCTTTGTCGCCACCATGTATAAAGCTCGAGTACAACGACTCACTCGGGGAGTCAGGGGCTGACAGCCTGCGCTCTTGTGTTCCTGCCTGAAAATAATAACCGCTTTATTATTTTGACGTTGATGTATTCGAAATAAAAATAGAATCAAACGTATTTTTGGTCTTGATGAAAATGTCAAGTTCTCGTCTCTATTAGCTGGATTTTCTTATCCAATTTTGATTATTTTTTAAGTTATTTATATAGGTAATTTATTAATTTTAACCAAGTTTTGATATAGGGGATTGAGATTAAAAGATTTTCTTTCACCTGTTTCTGTTCTTATTCAGTTAGCAGTTCGCGCCATGTGTGTGTACTTATAGATACTTAAATATTCACTCGTGAAAGACCTTAACCATCATTGAGATCTGACAGTTTGCATCAGTATTTATCTTTATTGAGATGATGATTGACATGATAATATTCTTGAATAAAAACGTGTTCATGACTGTATATAAGTACGAGACTCGACCGCAACTTCACAAGTTATTAGTTAGTTATTTAATATGTAAGTGCATTGCCACCAGGCTTGTTAATTTAATAAAGAAATACCTAAAATATTTGTATACCTGTTAGACAGGTAATTGAAAACACTCGCTCTTGATCAGACAGGAGAAACGGCGCCATTTTCTATCACATTCTAATCGCAAAAGAATTTGCGCTATTTACGTGCCAATAAATATTTTTATCATTAACAAGTCGATGTTCAAAGCGTTCGATAGGTCATGTGCTTGTTTTTATATTCGCCGCCAACCTATTTATCTTTAGACGAGTTATTTCCTGAGTAGTTGCAAAAAGCTATCGATATTTAGTTGCAAGTAGGTGTACATATACGTGTGTTGTGTTGTTATAGCATGATAGATACGAGTATAAACATATGATGTGAAAGTTCACGTAGTCGACCCCTGTTTTCCCGAGGAGTACGGAAATATGTGTGTCGGCGAGAGAAAGCGGGACGCAGCAGGCACGGCCGCGGCGGTTTCGTACATCGCCACCCGTCCGCGCCCGTAAGCTCGTAATTTGCCTTTCTATTAGAGCGAGGGCGTGAAAAAAGGAAAGCGTTTACGGCGTGTTTAATGGGAGCGAGAGGGAAGAAATATGACCGCCCGTCGGGAGAAGGGAAAATTTTGGTTTTCAGAGAGTTTTTGCGGAGATGTGCATCGGCTCGCAGAGTGCGAGGGGGACGGCGATGTTTGCCGAGCCGCTCCCCCGAATAATTAGCGGAAGTCGTGGCTTAGTTTACCCCCGAGCGGGAGGGCTGCGGGAAGGGAGTTCCTCTATTTGTCGTTTAAGAGTTAATCGTACGAGCAATTCGTCACCCTCGGGAGAGTGCGCTGATATTATATCTTTATTATGAGTCCGTTGTACGGAACTCGTCGTCCGCCCCGGGCCATTAACCAAATCGTGATTATTGATAACTTTGTTTGCGGCAGTTCCTCACTCCGAGGGTTGAAGTTAATTTGTTATTATGGGATTAGTTATCACTTGTTTCGTTTATCTGTGACTTGGCAAACTTGGTAATAATTTCAGGTGAATTGTTTAACATAAACAAGTTAGTGCTTGAACTAACTTGGAAAGTAAATACTTCGTAAAAAACTACCCATTAAAATTCCATTGTTGATGTTCGCCATGAGGCGAGCCATGTCGTTGTGGTCGCGCACTCGTGGCACTCATCAATGTATTTGTTTATTTTCTAAAGTTCCTCCACCATAGGCGCGTAACATGTCATTAGCGGAGGGCAAGTGACAAATACGTAGTAAACACAGGTCGTGTGCGGACTGTCAATTATCTGTAATAGCAGACTCCGAGCCACGACATGTGCTCAACGAACAACTTTTATATTTGTTACCCTTTTTACGATACAAAATTATACAATACGTCAGACACCACAGTTGTGTTTTGGAAGCATTCACCTAGAAAGTCAATTGAAGACCAGACAGCACTATAAAAATACAATGCGTCCTCATTATAAGCTGCGCAGCGAGTATATCTTGAAAATATGTGCGAAACGGTGAACAAAAGACTGCAAATAATCACCAGCAATTCTGTATTGTCGTATTTATAACTGTCGGTGGAATTTATTTGCTTGCAATTCTTGTCAATATTGACTTAAGAGTACTGGCGTTAATAGTCTCCTTAATTAAAACAGTAAAACGAATAAAGTGAAAAGGCGTGGAGATCCTGATTGCAGTTTCATTTGCCAGAGATCTTGAAATTGGCCGGGTTTCATTAGAAACTAGTGCGCTAGTACATTGAGGTATGTTGGGAGCCAATCAGCGGCAAATGAGCGATGGCGGTAATTAAAACGGATCGCCTTACCGAATCAATAAACTCACGATAAGCCAATTAATTGCACATGCGGTCCATACATTCCCCGAGGTGAACTGAGGCCGATTAAATCGGACGTTATGAATATGCGTGCCTGCCTAGGTGAAATTGCTAAAGGGAATCTACGTACTCTACTTGTAGCTGTAGTAGCTACGACCTGTCATTGGATCAATTGATTTCCGTAGCAGTGATTGCGTAGCAGGAAGCTACGAACTTGTCTACGAATTGATTTATCTCCATATTAGTCAACTTCACTGATGAACATGCCTCCTAATAACCACTACAGTAAACGGCGATGTTTCTATTTTATTACTGACCTGGCAGACCGATTGTTGATTGAATCTTTGTAGCGTCATTAGCAGCCGGAATTAATTAAATTTGTCAAACCAAAAGTAAGCATTCCTCAGAACACTTTTACACAAAATTTATGTACAATGTTTATTTGTGAATAAATATTAATCCATTATAAACATACCACCACGTGTGTGGTAGGCTCCAGTGAATAATATCAGCTATTTACAACATAGTTGATAGTGGTCGCGACGGGGGAGTTCTACGAAGGCACTTCCGCGTAAGGTGTACCTACCATTAATATACCAACATTGTATTGTACCACTATGTCCAAAGATTGTGTCAATGAGCACTCACAATACATTTTTTCGCAATAGACAACATTTTATGGTTTTAGGGTTCCATACAAAAAACAACGAATTTTGTCTAGCTATACCTACCGATTTTTAAGGAATTCGTCAAAGGTTTATACAAAACGATAAAAGCTCTGAATCTAGTCTTGCAAGTTATATAGTTAAATGAATTAAACTGTGGGTTCCTAACATTTTTTAACGATCTTCCCGTTATCAAAATAAATGATAGGTATGTACGTGAAAATTATATAAATGACCAGCTCATAACTTAAACTGTTTTAACTCGTAGCTTTAAATAAATGTCACTTCAAGTATGAATATCGCAACTGTCATGTAAGTAAAGAGTTACGGAACCCGTAAATATAGTGACGTCACTAGATGCATTCGCGACTGTCCCGCGTGTGGGTGGCATCGGTCACAATGGTGTTTGGCTTGGCATTCGTCACGGGGCGGCCCTGCGCATGATTGATGACTCCTCGCCGGGCCAGCTCTCCACGCAACCCCCACTTGCTCATCATTATGCACCTTTTTGCTATACTTTAAAATATTACTAGCCGACACACGTTTTCATACTTTATATCCCAAGTAGTAGCTCCACGCAATAAGACCTAAAATCGCATGCATTTAATTTCACACCTTAAAACAATTTTACAATCATACAGATTGGTTTATTACCAATAAAAATGCATACATAATCAATAAATTAAACGCAGTGTGTAGTATCATGTTATTTTTTTGTTGGTGTACGGAACCCTAAACGGCACGGTATGGATTACTATGATGCGTGTGGAACATGATTTATTGGACATAGCGGAACCTTTTGCTGGTGGCTCTCACTATGTGATTTTGATAATTAAGACTAGTTTAATTAAAAGTATTTTTTTGGATTTGCGAAGACGTAGAAATGTTACGACTATGAGCAATGTTAACAGGTACTTGATAAGTAGAAAAAAAAATCATACGTTTCTGCACCAAAACAAGCGTAGCAATTAAATCTGCGTAGCACTCCGTAGCACGCGTTAGTAATTACGTAAAAATAAATGTAAATCTCAATACAAGTAAGTATCATTGTCAGTTACATAATTCTTTAAGTGTCAATTTGACATTCCAATGGATATTGGAAACTTCTTGCTCAACGATTAAACTACTTATGTTCCTATTGAAATATTAACATAATACATTTTCATTTTACGACCGTCTATGTTTCAATTGGTTCTAACAAAAAACTCTATAACACTGTCAAACGACTACTAGGGAAGGTGTCAAGTTAAAATATTATTTACCAAAGTACACGCGGGCGAGCGGCCGGCACGTAAATTATGGATCGTCATAGGTTACTCTGCGATGTAACATAATATGCGGTCCGATGTCGGACGCGATATCACTACGAAATATTCATAATCTCCGGAGGCCTCTGTAAATAAAAATTATTTCATATCGAGACAGGTGTGGCGTCGGGTTACGCAGCCAGGCGCGGGCGCACTGCAGACCGCGCTCATTAACATTGGGACGAATTAGATCGCCGCATATACAGGTGCAAGCTGTCTCGTCAATCTGCACCAACTTGCCGTGACACTATCTTAAAAACAATCACGCTGTTTAGAACTCAATGACAACTAAACATTTGTAATACCGTTGCTTTTAAACTTGGTAATTTCAATATTTAACTACAACGGGTCATGGTTCAAAAATATACATGAAAATGTATGCGTTGTCGATAATATCCAACAATGCTAAGGCTCGGAGCCTATGAATATATTTGTAGTATTTTCGTGTTGTCATGAACTCTGTGATACCGCTGACTTGTAAATACCTATCGTGCGGCGTATAAATAACAATAAGCGTTCGCCTAATTAGCTATAAGAGACTTGATAAGTTTTTATTATCTTGCTGTCGCGTGACATACTACAGTTTGTGCGCAAATCCAGCCATGTCCTCAACAGCTGTATAACTAGGTGCATGGCGATGCTTTATTTCCGACTATGAGTAGGTAGATAATATGTCTAGATACATGCTTCCGACTTCGTAAATAAACACAAGCAGGATGCGGGATCCCAGTCATTCTTGTACCTGTTGTCGCACACATGAGTCGCGGCGCGTACCGACGACCTCACCAACACATGGGCGCGCACTCCCTCGCTAGCACAGCCCTTGTTGCCAACTCGACTGGAACCTTACATAGAACTAATAAATGTAAGTATACATAACTACTCATATTTGAGCATTTGGAGCAGTTGTTTACGCTTACCTTGGTAGTGTTCTACAAAGCGTGGTAATTTTGACCGATGCCTCATTAAACCTGCTTAACTTTCGCAGTTATTATTTTATGATGATAAATTATGGAGGAGCGGCCCGAAGATAAAAGAATTTATAGATATAATATTCATAATTTGCTTCCGTCAGCGGTATTATGGCAATATTAACGGCATATTAGTGCGCACATAAAGCAATTAGATGCGTGTTAAGCGCAATTTAAAAAACTTGTCGGTTTCATTACAAAGTCAAAGGCGCTCGGGGCGGACTGTTAATGGAGATGTCTTTAATCTCACGGATTACAAGTGCACAACTGACTTGTCACCAAACGGTGCTAGAGTGTTTTATCGGTGACGGATCAGTGTCCTGAGGAATTCAAATTGATCGTCACTCACAAAATTGTAATCTTAAAGTTTGTATTGATACTCACACAGGAATTTGAATCTTATTCTAGGTGAGGTTTAAGATTATTTCAGCTCGGTGTATAGGGTGCGGGTTGAATCGCTCGCGGCGGTCGGGTACACGTCACCCGTTTTGTACTCGTCGCTTGATCGGGCGCTTAACTAACCGTTTTGACAAGATTCCAGATGTACCGACCGATAACCGAATTTAGTTTTTGTGTCCTTTTTAGAAAACTTTTTGTAATAGAAATGAACAATAATAAAATTTGTTAGAATATGTTAATTAGCCTCCTTCGTTGGTCTAGTGGTCGCAAGCGCTACTGCTGAGCATGAGGTCCTGGGTTCGATACCCGGGTCGGGCAAAGCTTTATTGAGTTTTTAAATCTGGAATTTCTCAGTAGTAGCCCGGAGTCTGGATTTGTGCCCGGTTGTTGGCAATGGGGTCGCCCCCTATTACATGGGACTTAAACATAACTAGTGAAATTATAGGTACCTACGCCTCTGCCTAACCGTTCAGGGAATATAGGCGTAATTTTGTTTGTTATTTTATGTTAATTTGTATGCACAAACTTTACTAGCGCTATTGAAACCAGAATACTAATTGTAATCAAATCGAAGTAAAGATGTTCATTGCTTCAGGTTTTGTAGCAGTAAACACGTTTTTACAATACAAAATGTATTGTAGAGACTTATTTCTTATTCATCCGTAAAGAATCTTAGCTATTGAAAAGGATTTCTAAAAATCGTTTGATGTCAGATTAAGTTGTTTTATTTTTGTGTTCCCGCCTGGATGTTAGTGGGAGCGAGTGGCTTCCTAGTCCGTGAGGCGAGATAATATCGACGTAGCGAGGGTTTGGGGCAAAGGCACCGGCCGCAGCAGTGACAGCGCATCACAATACAGTCGTTTAACACGCTCATCGCATTTGGAACATGTCTTGACAGCTCACATGCATTATAAAATATAAAACGAGAGTCGATTCACTTCGGGCGTCCTGACACATTCTGTCGTTGGGCTAGGACTGCCCGAATAAGGTCACTCGTTTACAGATGATGAATGTTCACCCAGAAAGTTCATACGGGTGAACTCAGTGGCATCGTGTACGAAGTTGTACTTGTATAATAGTAGACGAAGGAGCGGCGGCTGAATCAACAATGAGTGTAGGCTGCGGGCTGCGGTGGCGTGCGCGAGGCGTGTCCGCGCTTCATCGATCGCAGCCTCCGACGCTCCTCGACGACGTCTGCTCCCCAGCACCCTGCCGCCCCCGCCCCGCGCCCAGCGCCCCGCACCCGTTAGCGCCCCGACCGACTGCATTTACCACCCGCCTCCCCGTCGTACACATACATACTCCAAGAGCTACCTGTCTACCGCCGCTGTCTGCTCCACCGTCAACATCTCGTGTGTTGGCAAGCGCCGCACCTTTTTACTCATTATTATTTCAATAAACTAAAAGTCCGCAGTAAAGCGCCGGCTCCCGTTTATAGAGCCGTGTTTATGTACCAATTTGGATGTAAGGTGTTGATTCGACGCTCGTAGCGAGCAAGGTGCTCGATTGCTAAAGGTGCAATTAAAGCAGTTTACATCTCTTCGCGAGCGACCTGTAAATGTTATTTTGTGCTCATTAAAACGGAATTACGTTATAAAATTTATGTGCGTAATACGCTGTTAGCCACGTTAACGTGCTTGAGAAATTATCGAAACTTTGTAATGCTTACATTGATGCAAACATGATTTTCCTGTGTAAGTTTACAATAACTTTATTACGACTAATGATAAACATTACATATGTAAATTAAGTATAATTAATACTGGTTTAAACTGGGTATCATAAACTGCTTAACGATTGATCATCAAGGTGTTTTCGTCAATAACATTATTTGATATTAGATACTTCACGTTGACGCCATAATCGCTTTATCTATAAGTAACAGCACACAACATTAGTGGTCTAAATTAAATTTGTCGGGTGTCGGTATGGCGCCGGCGGTGGTCATCCATCATCGATAATGGTGCGGTCACACTAACGAGCGTGGCCTCTGTCCGTCACGCCACCTCCGCGGCCGCGCCGGTCGCCACACTCCACAGACTCGGAGCACATTAACAGCGATTTGACACCTCGCATCAATCTGTTATACACACAGCCTATTCTACAAGTATCACGTGCAAGCCACATAAATCTGCAAACAATCAATTCTCTTTTCACAAGAACGCATAAAGATTTCGTTTGAAACCGACAAGTAAAACATCTCGGCACAGTTACCAGCTTGTGATATTTATCTGTCTTCATACAAACATCAATAAGGACGTCTCGTTCATTACGAATGTTATTTTAAAGACGTTAGTTTATTGTGGCCGGTCGAGTTATGGTTATTAAAGGTCCGCCGAGCATTAACGATTAAAAGTAAACATTGCATCGTTTGAATTACATTCGTACGTACCTGGAGGCAACGACATTAAATTGCTCGGTATGTGGTCGCAATTTTTCACCAGTTTCAATTAGCTTAAGCAAGTAAAACCAACCCGTTGAGATATAAGGAGTGTAAGATAAATTTGCGGAGTGGGTCGCGAGTCGCATCGCTAATTACATCAGCAGCTGACTTCGGTTAAGTGGTGATATCAATCTTGAGTGAGCATATGTGGGAACTTGGTTACACTGCTTGAACAAAATACTCGTTTTGTGCATGTAATTGGCGGAAAGAGCTTGGAGACCTCATACAATGCAGTGATGTCATTAACATAATGTTATTAAGCATGTTGCAGTAAGTTATTATTACAAATTACGCGCTAGAAACTGTAATTATTTGCGGCAGTATTGAGGTATTATAGTTGTCAACAAAGAATTACGATGCTCATGTTCTTACGATCATTAAGTTTCTAGTTTAAATTACTTAATCAATTTTCTAAGCATTTTAAAATTACTAAGTTACGCTTAGTCATTTAAAAATGCTTAGAAAGCTAACAAAGACTTGAAAGCTTGAAAGAACTCAACTTCACAGGCTTCACAGTATATTTCTCATAATCCTGATTTCAATCAGGTTTGCAAAACTAGGTACCTAACTGTCTACCAGTTATCATTATCACTTCATTTCTAATGAGATATTAAATAAGAATTACAGCTTAGATTACACACATTCAGTCAAGTTTAAGTGAGATAAGGCTGCTTAAGTAATCATATCGGAGATAGGTTTGACTTTGTAGCTGGTAAAGTAACAGAATGTGTACACGTGGGTTCAATCTAAAGATATCAGTACCGGTCTCGAGTGGCACCTGCGTTACGCCTTATTGACTTTTATAGCCGTTCAACGGTTCATTTAACGTGGACGAGACATCGCATCTATCAGTGTGACCTCGTCTTTACAACGTGTACAGTTACCCGCAGAAAGCTTGACATCCGAACCCGGCTTTGAGGTAGGATGACAGCTCAACATTATTTGCAATTTAAACTGCTTTGAGTTTGATGGATTTCATGAAAGAAAGATTTAGTATGTTGGTTGATATTGCAAGCGTGTAATGACGTTTAAGTCTGTAAGTTATATTAAAAAAAACACAGGTAGGTAGTTAACTTCGGTGTAATATTTGGTAAAATCAATGAGTTTAAAAATACTTCTCTTTCTTTTGAAGCAATAAACCATCCCCGAATGTTTTTTAATCATATTTTGTAAATGATTACACCAAAACAATATAGCGTTTCGGCAGCGTATGCGTTGCCTCTAAGTGCTACGCAGCTGCTACACGCCTACGTGGTACACGCTACGCGCCTACGAACCTGCTACACGCCTATGACGCGCACACGCTACTGCTACGCGACGTCTACGTTGTATTTTTACGCTTGACACAAGCTCTGATTCTAAATACTTGAAAAATAAATAACTTTTCGGATAAAGCAGGTAACATTAGTGCAGTAAAAAATGTATTTTGATACAAGTAACTCATTAATTTGTAAGATACTGGAAGTGTTGTAATAAAAGCACATTGGCATAAAGTTAATAACGTAGCATTATGTAACTAGTGAGTTAACGGGAGTGACGTGTAATTGTTGTTATTTCATACCAACCGGTGCGCCATATTCATGTCATTTACACCTCACATACTCTCGTTAAAAAACAATACAGTTTTATTACAAAATCCATACGTTACCGCAAACACGGATAATTATGAAAGAAAGCATTCATTAACTGTGCTTATAATAGTTTTTTCGATAACAAACTGCAATGCAATAAAATAATAGATAAATATATCAGAGCACACATAAGTATTTTATTAATTAGTCATATAAAGAATACAAATCATGGTAAAAATCGTTGGTTCTTCGTTCACAGTTAGTTTATAATAAAGGCAGTAAAAGTCTTCCAAGCGCAAAGTCGTTATGGAAACATCGTAAAAGAATGGTGTGCATGATCCCTTATGATGAGATAGGAGTCGAGTGTGGTTCAATCCGAATATTATGGTCTCGTTTATATTCAAATGTGCTAGACTCGAGCACAGTTTACGACACAGAAAACCAACAGATTAGCAGTTTACAAATATGAATACAATTATTAAGATATTATGTAGTTATTTTAAAATCACTTTATATCGTTACGATACTGCCATTATAATAAATACGCGTGTAATATTTGATGTGAGTAGTGAATATTGGCGCCGATTCCCTTGTTCACAAACTAAACAAAATTTAAGTTCAGTGCATCTTTTTCTTTCTATTTCATTAAGAAGAGGGCAGAAGATAAATTTTAGTTTATTCCTGTCAAATTAATCAGCGCCTGTCACTACTCCATACAAGTTTAGACGTGATTAAAAACTTGCCTACTAAAATTACGTCAATTTACGTCAAGCGCTGATTAATTTGACAGGACTAAATTAAAATTGATCATCTGTCCTTTTCTGAATGAAATAGAAAGAAAAGGATGCACTGAACTTAAATTTAGTTTAGTTTGTGAACAAAGGAATCGGCACCAATATCTTTTAAATGGAACTTGTGTTGTTTGCATGGCAATTTGTTATAAAAACAGTGTTTAATACGAATAGTTTCAACAAACCATGGTCTATGTTTTTACTTTATTCTGCAAACTAACATTAACAGAGGTAATTTGTAGATTCACTCAAAAATTCTTAAACCTTTTTAGGGTTCCGTTGTAAATAAGGAACTCTTATAGTTTTGCCATGTCCGTCTGTGTGTTTGTATGTCTGTCTGTCTGACCCCACTGTAGCTCAGAGACGCTTAGTACTAGAAAGCTGTAATTTAGCATAGGTAGGTATACATATTAATCACGCCGAGAATGTGCTAAAATAAAATCTTGAAAATCATTTTTTTTAGCGTACCACCCTTGCACGTAATGTGGGGATGATATTTTTTCTCTTCTACCCCATGGTGTGCGGTATCGTTAATAGGCCGTTCAAAAATATTGTACATTTACCATGGTCAATGTTTTTACTTTTTTCTGCAAACTAACATTAACAGCGGTAATTTGTAGATTCACTCGAAAATTCTTAAACCCCTTTTTTATTTAAGCATGCTTAATTAATTTAACGGTTCCTATCACAACATTGCCTGGACTAGATCCTTGAATTATCTGCATTAATAAAATAAATAAATGCGATCCTAATTTATAAGAGCGAGTCCCTACTTAGTGCAATCGTATCTCATTTAATGTCGGTATGATTGTGCAAGATATCAGCGACTACTTTACGTTACGTTGATGAGATAATTGCAGCCCTGTTGACAAGAAGGCCCCTTTACCACCACCAGAGCTATTAGAGTACTCATAAGCACATTTGCATTGGTAGAGTCAGGGCCGGATTTAAAGCCTTGGAGGCCTTGGGGCAACCAAGAAGTGGAGGCCCCGAAAAAATTGTGGAACTGGTGAAAAAACAAAAACAATTATATAAATGTACCTTGTGATAGTGAAGTTTTTTTCTTTGATGGACACAGAGGATGTATGTTTTTTTTAATCTAAAAAAACCAAATTGTGGAGGCCTCTTCTTTGTGGAGGGGCCTGGGCCTGGGGCCAGTGCCTCTATTGCCCTGCCCTAAATCCGGCCCTGGGTAGAGTACGTACCTACGTACAAATTATATGTGGAGGATACGATTAAGGCCAGTATGTAGGTAAGTATATCTGGCATGAAGTGCAGTTGTATATTTATGGTAATTACACGGGGTAACATAATGCGATCCTATGATAAATGTCCTGTTAACAAGACCGCGATGCAGGCTGAGGAAATTAAAATTGTTGCTGGTAATTGAAGTTGATAGAATGCATGCTAATAAGGTACCTATTCACTATTGCAAGCCAGCTCTGCAACTGCAAAGTGTAACAGATTTCTAACTTATTCTATCTATCGAGTGTCCCAACAAGAGCCAAAATGGCGGCAAATTAAAATCCGGCGCCGCGATTTTGTTAATACGAGTTTTACGGTGATTTTTTTTTTGACGGTTGTCACGTACAGACCGCGCGATTTAAGAATATGGAGAAGTATTCAAACCAACAACGTTTAATTATTGTAAAAACACATTACAAAAATGGTGAAAGTTTTGCAAAAAACAGTTCGCCAATTACGTCTAGTTTCGGTCGCAATAATGCGCCAAATGAATCGACTGAAAAAGTTGAACATCTTAAAGAGGAAATACGGCGCGATATTGGTGAAATACAGCCACATTTATGCGAAAACGTTATTCAAAATTTCAACCTGAAAAACCCCAAAAGAATAACCTGTGCCAGAGGTTTCGTGGTGTCCATTTGCCTGATGTTGTATTTCACGTTTAATCGCAACTATTTTTCTTCATGTTGAAATAAAAATGTTTGCTTGATTCAAAAATAAATGTATTTTTCTTTAAAATTATAAATCCAGTGCTCTTGTTAGGACACCCTTTAGAAGAAGTTATTAAATCAAACCTATCTAGGTATGATTTAATATTTAGCTAAGTGAAAAGTAAAAGAGCTTATCCGAGGTACAACTTTAAATTAAATGGAAGCACGGCCATTACGTTATCGCAGTTCTAAAATGGCTAAGAATACATAAATGTAAAGGTCTAGATTTTGATGAGGATGATTATGTCATATTGTAGTCCTGATAACGTTATTCTAACTCACGAACCCAATGAAGCAGTGAATCGAATTCATACTCTCGATTCTCATCTGTAAGAAAAGATTTCATTTCAATATTATTATTATTCGTTTATTTCAGGCATTAACCCATATAACTCAGTTTACATATTTTTTACATTTTTTTTTTTTTATCCTTTATTAAAAAGAACCAGGTTCTTAATAATTAATTACAATCTAGCCTATAAGACTAATAAGTAATTTAAATCTAACTTAATTTTTTAACGTGATAATTATTTTAAAACTTAGAATAGTGTTGTTTGTACTTTACACAAGTTCGTTCCACTTTCTTAGAGTCTGATATAATAATATAAACACTTTGTTCATGTGTTATATGTGTGTCATTGTCACTAATATGTCTACACTGTTTACACTACACTAACTCAAAAGGTTTTGTTCGTTTTAGTCTTCGCACTATATTTGTTTGGTCTAACAGCTGGATTGCCTCGATGTTCACATGTTGGTGGAGTCGGTGTTCATGGGCCTCAGCAAATTTTTGGATTATGTTGGTGACGGATTCCATTTTTAGGTCCGTCATTTCGTATATACCAGGGAGCATTAACAATGCTCCTGAGTACCTTATTCTGGAATGTTTGAATAATTTTGATGTTGGTCGGTTTAGTACAGCCCCACAGTTGGATTCCATAGGTCCATATTGGCATAAGAATATGCTTATATAATAACATTTTGTTATATATCGATAGGCAGGAACCCCGTCCAATCAACCAATACATGTTTTTAAAACGCATGTCTAGTTCCTGTCTTTTCTTTTTAACGTGCGCTTTCCAGCGCAGTTTTGCGTCAAGCGTTATGCCAAGGTATTTAGCTGTATTTGCGTATGGCACTTGCTGGCCATTTATGAAGATTGGGTGGTAATGACAATTCCTGTTGGTGAAATCAATGTGAAGTGACTTCGATTCATTCAATTTGATTCTCCATTTTTGTGCCCAGTCGTGAACTTTATTTACAGCGATTTGTACCTTTGTTATTGCTTCCATATGGCATGACCCTGTAGCCATAATGGCAGTGTCGTCCGCAAAGGTTGCAATAGTATTATTTTCCAGCTCTGGTATATCATACGTGTACAACAGGTAGAGGACTGGGCCCAGCACACTACCTTGGGGCACGCCAGCTTTAATAATTTTTAACGTGGAGAAAGCATCCTCGTGCCTTACTCGAAACATTCTATCTGTAATGTATGATTGCATGATATCGGCAAAATCATTGGGCAGTATAAGTCTTAGCTTGTATATCAAACCCTTATGCCAAACTCTATCAAAAGCTTGTGCCACATCTAAAAATACTGTGGAGCAGACTTCTTTATCTTCAAGCGTTCTTTCAATGATGTTGGTAATTCTATGTACTTGATCTACTGTTGAGTGTTTCTCTCTGAAACCAAACTGATGGTCAGGGATCAGGTTTCTCTCGGTTATGATAGGTTTTAAGCGTTTTAAAAACAATTTTTCAAACAGCTTTGATAATATAGGCAGCAGGGAAATGGGCCTGTATGATGATGCTTCGTGAGGTGGTTTACCGGGCTTTGCAATCATAATCACTTCAGCAACTTTCCATGGCTCTGGAACATGCTTTAGCATGAATGCAGCATTGATGAGTCTAGTAAGCTTAACGATGGCTTTACGCGGCAGATGTTTTAGTATTTCTCCCGTGATAAGGTCATACCCTGGGGATTTTTTTAGGCTAGTGATTTGAATTTCCTTTGCAACTTCTTTCGGGGTCACAAGCTTAATTCTTTGATCTTGCAGAATGTTGTCAAACTGTAGGTTGTCTACAGATCCGTCATTTGGCTGAAAGGTTTCTTCTAAGTAATGTGCAAATTTTAGAGCTTTTTGCTCATTGCTTATGGCCCACTTTCCGTTAACATCTCTGATAGGGGGCATTGGTGTAATTGGCCTTTTAAGTGACTTTGTCGCTTTCCAAAGAGAGTATTGCGTTGTATAATCGCTGGTTAACTGACGTAGGTTAGTATTCAAAACCTCATCTTGAAAGGTTTGTATTTTTCTTTTCAGTCTTTTCGTAAGGTTATTCAAAAGAGTTTTATCTTGCGGGAATCTAGTTTGCTGCCATCTTTTTCTTTGAGTCCTTTTTTCATATAATAAGTCTATTATTTCCTTTGGGTAGGTATTTCCTTTGAATTTTTTTAATAGCTGTGGTGTGTTGTTCCATGCACATTGTTGAATATTGTTGCTAAACTTGTTTACTTCAGAATCAAGCTGATCTTTGTTTTTTAACGTAGTTTTTAGGTCAATAATATTTTGTAGGTCTAAGCTAAAACGTTCCCAATCCGTAAACTTGTTTACTAATGTCAGGTGGTTTTCTCTTAGTAATATTTTGTGACTTAATTGTAATAATATCGGAGAGTGATCGGAGTTCATGTGGTACCCCTCTTCCACACTCAGATAATTGGTCGATATATTTTTGACTATGAAAAAGTCGATAAGATCTGGTAGTTTCTGGTGGTCAGTCGGCCAGTAAGTAGGTTTTCCAGTACTTATGACCTCACAGCGCATGTCTTTCACTGCACTTAGAAGCTGTCTTCCCTTTGTTGAAGTTAATCTTGATCCCCAATGAGTGTTCTTAGCGTTAAAGTCACCGCCTAATATAAATCTCTGTCCAAGGAGTCTGAAGAAGTGTACATATTGTTCTTTGTTTATCATGTGTCTTGGGGGACAGTATACGGCCGCTACTGTAACATTAAATTTATTTGTTTTAACTGATATCGCCACAGCTTGCGTGTCTGGCTCCTCATATTTACACTGTTCGTAATGACAGATATTTTCTCTTATGATAACCGCGCTACCTCCTCGGGCCGTGTTGTTGGGGTGCAGCGAGTGATAAACCTTATAGCCTCTAAACTTTACGAAAGACTGTTTAGTAAAGTGCGTTTCAGAGATCAAACACACATCAATATTTTCTGTATCTAGGACCACTTGCAACTCATGTTGGTGTTGCAGCAGTCCGTTGGAATTCCACGCCATTATTTTTAGTGTGTTATTCATGATTGATTTTTGTAGTGCTTGATTCTAATTTTTCTAGTCTCTTGTCAAATGAAGAGATGCACTTCAGGATCTGGTTAAGCTTGTCCTCAAGAGTTGATGGTTGTATGCTTGGTTTTACCACTTGTGCATATGAGGCACTTTTAGATGTTGTAATTTTCGCGGTTGTCTGTGCAGACGGTGCTCTTTGTTTTGTTGTCTGTGTGTCGGTGTTACTAACGATTTGCTTAATGGCAAGGTTATTGGGTAAATTATGTTTAGAATTTTTGTTCTTCATCATTTGCATCTCCTTGGCGACTAAACACCCTCTGTAATTAGCTGGGTGAGGTAAGCCACAGTGGACACACTTAGGTTTATCTTGTGCAGGTTTGTTGCAATCAGCTGTGAGGTGTTTACCTGTACATTTAACACACCTTGGCTCTTTTGAGCAATACTTTTGGGTATGACCATAAGCCTGGCATCTCTTACACTGCGGTATTATTTTTGACGTTTTAAGCGGGTTTATTTCAACTTTACACCCTAGGATATGTTTAATGCCGTAAATTTTACTAACATCTTCGTCATTCTTGAACGATAATATAAACATGTTCAGCGGCTCTTTTGTTCTCCAGCTTAACTTGTTAATTGCAGTTTCTATCTGGAATCCCTGTGACGTTAAATCATCTTTAATCCGATCCGGTAGACAGGAAGAATGCAATTTTTTCGCCACTACTCTTATTGGCCTGGTCTGCTTATCCTCGTATGAGTGCCATAAACAGTTATTTTCTGTTAAGCGTCGAGCAATCACTCTGTAGGACTCTTCGGTTTTGGCATTTATTTTGACACTATTACCGCTTAACATTTTGGCGGTAAATGTTTCTACTGACTGGGATTCAGTCAAAAAGTCGTAGAATGTTTGATAATTCTTAACACCGTCCACTACGATTGGAGGCGGTGCTATGATTTTTTTAATGGTTGCCTTCTCTTTGTTGTTGAGTTGCCGCTGCTGAGCGCTAGTTGTAGCTTGTTGTAGTGGTGGTGGAGGAGTGAGGGAGGTGTTTAACTTCCTTTTCTTCCTGTTTTTCGCCCTAATCCACCCAGTCTCTTTGGCCAGTTCATCCTCATCCGTGCAGTACTCAACGTCACTTTTAGTAGGCTGAGCAGGAGTTATGGTCTCACTGACCTGTTTATCTGAGGGTTCTTCTTGTTCCTTTGCCTTTAGGAATTTTAATTGACCTTGAAGATCTTGTACCTGTTCCTGCAAGGTTTGTATGTGGCCGTTCAGTTGACGCACCATTTGTTGCAGGTTTTCTCTGTCCGTTTTCTCCTGGATGTAACAGTCATACAACTGTTTCTCCAGATCAGTTTTTATTTTAACAGACTGTGTTGCAGCCATTATTTAGTTTTAAGGCGAGCGCGATACCTAAACAATTATAATAAATACTTCATGACGATTTCCGCACTTGTAACTGGGTCATCGCGGTGGCCCCGATAGATCGACGTACACTGCGACGACGATGTTGTGATGCGTCTGCAAAATACTCTTAACTAGAGCACGCGCGCGCGATCGGTACGTCCGTTCACAATAGTAGTTAAACACTCACTCATATTTTTTACATAGATTCCATTAAAAATTTAAATCACATTCCATTACATTATTAAACATTTAAATCCAATGCACCATTAAAATCTAAAATTAAAATACAAATTGAAAAAAAAAAAACATAATTAAAATCAAAATTAAAATCAGAATTAAAGTCAAAATTAAAATCAGAATTAAAGTCAAAATGAAAATCAATATCACATTCACAATTCAACATTAAAAACAAAGTCAAATTAAAATTAGGTTACATTAAAATAATATGATTTAATTGAATTGTTACAAAAAATAGACCGGCAGTGTCGACAGTTGTGTGAATAACTTTATTAAACTCAATAAAATCATCAGCGACATTATAGGCAGTAAAACAGCAATCAATTATCCAAGATTTTTACTCAAAACGGATGTCATCTTATCACGGCTGATGATCTTATAAACGATAGAATCGTAAAACTTAGATACAAATAAAGTTATAGCTTCATTAGTTTTAGCCGTAAAGTCTAAGTGAAATTTGATTATACTATTGCATATAAACAGACACGATGTTTCCTCAATAAATGATGCTAAATTGAGCTAATTAAGGATGAATGAAAATCTATCTTAACATCTTGCATGAAAGGTACAAATTGGCTTGTAGATTGGAGTTATGTAGATAGAAGGACGAGTCGAGGTGGTCATTAGCGAAATGAAGCCATTGGGAGCGTGTAAAACAGTTAATTACGACGGCGTAATCTCGAGTCGAGGTGGCGCTCGAGATACTTGCCCAAGATTATAATGAACACGGATAATGACGGAATGTCTACCCTCTCCCGTCTAATGACGGACCGGGATTGAGTTTTGAACACTCAAATCTAACTCTATTTAAATATCATAATAACCATTGAATTGCAGGGCTAAGTTGGTTCACGTAACGTTTGTGTAAATGAACATAGAGACACTTTAAATTGGTGTCTTTCTCTCTCTGTTCATTTACACATACGTTACGTGAACGAATTTAGTGTATTCGTATTTTGCTGACAGTGTCACTTTACTAAAACCAATTATTTTTAAAAGAGTAACCGTGGAGTTTCTTGCCTGCTCTTCTCTATAGGAAACGACCCATAGGAACCGTGCAGCTAGCTTCTGACGTTTTATAAGTGCCCATGTAGGTTTATGTGAAATAAAAATATTTTGATTTTGATTTTTTTGACTAATGAATTGATTAAGGTAGAACGAGGTAAGACATGTTTTCAGAAAACTAAAGTAATCTTAGCTTTGAAAGTGACATGACAGGACAGTCATGGTTCATTACAAGCTAGGCAGGCGTCTTGTTTATGGCTGTGCAATGCTATGTGTTCACAAACAGAAAGGACGAACAGTATTTGGGCAACAATTTTAATTGAAAAAATAAAACACGTTAATAGGTAGGTAAGTCGGTGTTCGTGTCGATTTCATTACACTTAATAACACTTAAATGTTTCATGTAAATTGGGTCTGAACATGGTTCGGTAACGAATACCGAGTCTCGACCTATCACGTAGTGATGGGTCAGTTCGCTCGTGGGTTATAATCGGCGCCGGCGACGCCCTGTCTACGGTGCGCTCACGCACCTAGGTTTTATGTATTAATAATAATTCATTTATTACAGACATAGTTCATACTTTATATACAAATAAAATCATAAAAACACATTACATTAAAATAATCAACAACAAACATACATACATACATACATAACATCACGCCTTGTTTCCCCGAAAGGTTGGGCAGAGGTGTACCTGTAGTACACCCA
This sequence comes from Atethmia centrago, assembly GCA_905333075.3. Classification (NCBI taxonomy): domain Eukaryota; kingdom Metazoa; phylum Arthropoda; class Insecta; order Lepidoptera; family Noctuidae; genus Atethmia; species Atethmia centrago. The sequence continues at coordinate 11,033,952 of HG995375.1, forward strand.
CATTGCGCCAGTTATGTTTCAGTTCCTTGTGATAGGGGCCGAGCCTATTGCCATCAACCGGGCACAAATCCAGACTCCTGGCTGTTACTGAGAAATTCCAGATAGAAAAACCCAATAACATCAACAAAAAATTAAATAACATTTTCAAAATTACACATACGAATTACATAAACAGTGGTGCCGATTCCCTTGTTCACAAACTAAACTAAATTTAAGTTCAGTGCATCTTTTTCTTTCTATTTCATTAAGAAAAGGACAGAAGATAAATTTAATTTTAGTCCTGTCAAATTAATCAGCGCTTGACGTAAATTGACGTAATTTTAGTAGGCAAGTTTTTAATCACGCCTAAACTTATATGGAGTAGTAGACAGGCGTTGATTAATTTGACAGGACTAAACTAAAATGTATCTTCTGTCCTTTTCTTAATGAAATAGAAAGAAAAAGATGCACTGAACTTAAATTTAGTTTAGTTTGTGAACAAAGGAATCGGAACCAGTGTCCAGCAATACCTACAATTAAATGAATTTTAATTTATAATAGCCGCAGAAATCGCAGCAAAATACATCTAAACAGACCAACAATTATAGCAGGCACATACGTACGTGACACGCGAGTCGATCGTGTTGAGCATGAGAAATTGTTTAATTGTACATTAACTGTTGATTTATCGCCACATCCACAACAGTTAGTTCATCTCGATGAGTTTCCCATTGGATATGTCTTGATTACAATTTCACGTTTTTGCTTATGTGAAATTCATTTGATGTAGCTTAGAAATTGCTTATTGCATCGTTTATCACGCCAGGTGTCGTTACGACTACCAAGATCGGTTTATGAAGTTATGGATTATCTTATCTTACACTGTTAGAAAAACATAACTCTATGGTTTGTTAAGTGTTGCTGCATACCGAATAACACTAAACTATTTGAAGTTTTACGAGTATGAAGGTTGTAAAATTATATTGGGTCATTCGGTGTTTTAATATTTAGTCGGGAGTCACACCGTTGGATTTGTGTTGTAGTGGCGTTGCACATCGAGCATTATGTAGTCAGCTTTATGGCCAGTCAGGGGTTCCGGCGGAAGTGTCGTAAACCCAACGTCATAGTCAGATTCCAACGATAATAATTAAAGGGCACCTTGTTAATGTTAACTGGTCTATAATTGCCGACTGATATTAATTAGTTTTATATTGGCACATGACTTTTAACGTCAAAAAACGCAAGGGCGAACTATTTTATATTACGTTTCCTACACGCGTGGTTAAAGCCTACCTATTAGGACTACCTTACTTCAGAACAAATCAATATTAATCATTTAATAACTTCTTTTTAATTCTTACATAAATAGTTTAAACCACTAAGCGCATAACGTAAATTCTAACTAATATTATTAATGCGAAAGTGAGTTTGTTTGTTTGTTAGGTACGCTTTCATGCTAGAACGGTTGAATGGATTTGGATGAGATTTGGCACATGGGCATTCCATGGCAAAGGCTACATTTCATCCTGGATCGCAGACGAAGACACGGGTGAAAGCTAGGTGAGGACATTTTATCCAGGTAATACGTTCCCGTGTGATAATTTCCGACCTTCACGCGGGCGAAGCCGCGGGCAAAAGCTAGCAGTTGATAACTCTATCTTAGGTAGGTACGACATTATCATAAGAAAGATTGATTTCTTTGTTAATAATACGTATTGTATTCTAGTGATATTTATTTTAGAAGTATGTATGTATGCATGTATTTTAGTATATTCCCATATTATTTGTTTTGTGAATTGTTTCGATTTTATGTATTATACTTTCTCTTCTACACACGGTGTCTACATCTCTTTATCTACTCTCCTATGCAGCATGTATGCAGGTATGCTGGAAGAGATTTCTTTAGAAATAAGCATCACAATTATATGTATTTTTCTGTTCTTTTCTTCTTGTCTGTTTCTATAAGTGTGTACATAAATGGTTAAAAATAAATAAATACACATCAGGGTTTAATTTAGTTTAGTTATGCTTATGATCAAAAACGGTGAGGACTAACATATATTTCCAGAACAGATGCTAGTTGTCACTTAGATTAATTTATGAAAATAAATAAAAATATAGGCATATATAAACAACACGCTGTATATAAAATTATTTGTAAGACACAAAAGTTTGTTGGCCACTATAAAAATATTATTTTATAGGATAATACACAACCCTTAATTCTTCAAAACTAAATTCGAATGTATGGGGTTATATTTAAGGGTGTCTCGATAAAATAACGCGTAGCCAGCTGAACAGGCCACGGTGTAATAAAAGTTTAATGTGGCCTCTTAAATCATTGCTTACGTACACCTTAGCACCTTGCACTCTCTGGAAATAACTCAGATATTGAACATGATGTAGAACAAGTAGTAGACTTATGATAAGTTGTAGATTCATTGGTTTCGTATTTGTATTTTGATATTCAAGTAAATGATTTAAAATGATGAAAACTTTAATAAAGAGTTAGATCTTTAAGTTAAACTATGAATACTTTATAACAATTATATTATATGTTACTCTCCCGGGCACTTCCAATGTTTAAAAAAAGATACTCCCCGCATGCATAACCTCCTCCTTTTTTTATGAAATCGGTTAATAAAATGCAACATTAATTTACATAGGTAATAAATTTTCTCGACATCATTAATCTATTTTGTATTTCCTGTTCATATATAAAATGTGGTGCTAAGTGAGAATACGTAAACCCAGCGTGAACTGATTTACACAAATAACTCCAGTTTAGTCAAGAATTTCACGCTTCCACTTAATGCTATGTTACTTATTGTAAATTATCGTGTGTTAAACAATAAAACATTTCTCGCATAACTACAATCTGGACGCAAAAACAAAGAAGAATTTTTAATTAGCAAAGCGTTTCCCTGTAGTGCGGCCCCCTGCCGCGCAGCTACTTTATACACATTGCTTTTAGGTCGTTAACAAAACGTCACTTTTCACAATATTTATGTCTCCATTATTTTTCATGTACCTATAACGACATCGTAAAGCTAAAACTTCACCGAAGAAACTTTCTTAATCTGTCAATATATTTACCTTATTGTCATATATTAAGACGCTGACAACACCTAAACCGCGGTCACTGTCAGATTGCATAGAAAAGAAAGAGAAGCGCGACGACGACGCTTGTAATTTATTGCAAAATATGAAGTAATTATCTATTTACTCAGAATTGAGTTGAGTAATCGAAAATAAAAAACAACCAAGTTCTGCATTAGAATAAGACGTACTTGTTATTAATTAAATACGTAATTTATGTTGATATTTAATACAGATATTTTGGATTAGAACTCAAGGTAAGAGGTTAGTTTAACGTTAGTTTGTATCGAGATTTTTTTTTCAAAACGTGTTTTGGTGACAACCAAGTTCTGGGAAATATGTTCAAAATTAACATATATTTTTTCCGCTACCACAAACTATACAGATTTGGCAATTTTCTTTCTTAAGAGAAGCCTATTTTGGTCAATTGGGTCTTGTCAGCGCCTTAAATGTAGGAGACCCATCTGATTCATCACTCCCATATAATCTCACGCTCTATATTTCAAAATAAGTAGAAGAGTATTTACACTTTTGTTTTTATCTTTAGAAATCATCTGGACATAAAATATGAGAAAAAACACACCGTCGTAGAGTACACTAACCGATTGGTAGCTAACAAAAGTAAGACATAAACCGAGATCGTATGACCAGATAAATATACTTGAGGGCACTCCCGACACTTTACAAAAGTAATAAAATGAGAGTTCCATTTCGCACGATTACCCGGGAGACGACAAAACATGTCAAGTGTCAATTTGTATAATTTACACAGGAATTAAAATGGCGGTTTGACGGATGACAGTTCGCGTGGCTCTCTGTCTCGGTCGGTGGTGACGCTTGATGCGGGCATCCTAACTTGTTGATTTTTTCCAATTTATTTTTTATTCATTTTCACACGACGTCGCTGTAGTAACAGGATATTTTGTTTTGAATAGCGAGATTAGCCTTGCGAGCGACGCGTGGCGGCGACGACGCGCGACATAACGAGACGCGTAAGCGGCAGACAGCTGACACGCGCCACGCGACACACGCACTACATAATAGGTGTACCAATGTTATACACCATTCGCTGATAGGTTTCTTATTACCGAACACTTTCCTTGCAGTAAAGTATTTTTTTTTTATAAGAACACGAATTCATATCCATAAAAAATCGTTTAATTCTCAAATAGAAATTCAAATAGAACAATTAATTACAAAAAGCTTTCTTATTTTATACAATTCCAAAATTAAAGAAAATTGAACATTTGCGTAATTGCAGAATTAATGAACGGGAATATGTATACATTGAAAGTTGTAATAAACATATAAACACGGTGTCGATGACCCAAGTTGCGTGCGCACGCGCTCTGTATGAGTGGATGACATTTCATGAAAACCAGTCATGTTTCTATTCAACTCATAAATACATACATATATCTAACAACTTATTGTAAATGATTAGTTATTGGATAGATATAAATTACCTACGCAATGCATTCGCCTTTTCTAAATAAGATCTATTAGATATTCGTTAGTTGTTCGATGCCAGCATTCATGTCTTATTAATATTTTCTTGATTGAATATGACGTTTATAAATGGTGTGGAATATTTCAATATTATCTAATTTCCCACAACGCTGATTGTTTAGTCAGTTAGTCGTTTATGACAATGCTAATGTGATTGCGAAATTGAACGCAGCCGTTCTATGTGCTGTCGTTATATTTATGGTGCATCTTTAAATAGAATTATCTGAATTATGTTATCTATATCTAGAAACATGTTACGCAATTAGCAGAAAATAAGGATGTCTTTTGTAATATCTTGTGGGGTCGGGCAGACTACACGGTCTAGGACGTCTATACATAAGTTGAAAAAAAAAAAAACAGTCAAATTAAAAAGGTTCTCCTTTTTACGGATTCGTAGTAAACAAGGAACCCTTATATTATTTCTTGCTGCTTGGTACTAGGAAGCTGTAATTTGGCATAGGTATACATATTAATCACGCCGAAAAAGTGGTAAAAAAAAAACTTGAAAAAAAAGTGTTATCTCCCTTGCACATAATGTGGTGATGATATATTTTTTTCTCATCTATCCCATGGTTTGAGGTATCGTTGGATAGGCCGTTTAAAAATATTGCGGGTTTGTAACACTATTTGTTAGAGTCAAGTGTCCCCCCCTGCAAGTTAAATGGTTGTTTAAGGAGATGTGAAAAAATTCATGGCAGTAGTACTTATAATGAAATTAAAAGGAAATCTATCACAGCTGAGTAGGCTTTACAAGTTAACGAGTAACAGTCGACCAACGTAAATTTGCAGTTGGAGAATTGACCGTGACGTATATTGATGAATGGGAGAACATGTTTTTCAACTACAATGTTAAGTTTGTTTTTAGGATAACTTCATCCCGAGTAATCCCAACTACGGAACCCTTCATTGTGCGTGGTCGACACGCACATGGCCAGTTTTTTACGGTGAAATTGGACTGCTAATTCTTATGACTATGAAATATAAATCATTATAACAGCCGTGGTAACGGCCGCGACGTATGAGTTGTAGAGAAGGTTCAAACCCAGACAGGCGCTTTACTTTGTGTAAATTATTTCATCACCACTGCTCTCCAAACGGTAAAGGAAAACATCGTGAGGAAACCGGTATGTCCTAGAAGCAAAACTTCGAAGACATGTGATATCTACCAACCTGGGCCTCAAGTCTGCTATTACAATAGTGTCAGAATGGTCAAAATCATTGATTTCATAATTGTTGATTTTGACAAGTTTGGAAATCTACTAATATAATGGCGTCATTAATGAGGATTGGAACAGACCATTCTGACACTATTGGCCTGTGTCCCAGCAGTGGGAATATTATAGGCTGATTATGCTAGATAGCAGGATATTGTTACAGAAAATTATGTCTCCTAAAATGTCAGTAAACCAACAAGTTTTTTTGAAGAACCGGCCATTTAGATAAGCCAAACGGAGTGTGAAGACTCAAAAGTTCAAAGGTTGTGTTATAATGATCTAATCGTCCATAATGATACCACCCATTGATTCGACTACGACATGTAGTGGAATAACCACCTTATGTAACGTGTATAACGGACCCAAACACTGATATACATATTATAAATTAAAGTCGCTTTTCGTGTCTGTCTGTCTGTCTGTGTGTCATTGTTCTACTAAACCACACAACGGATTTTGATCTGGTTTTCACCATTATTTAGAGAATTTATTCCGAAAGGTCTATTTGTAAAATACATTCATATTTTGCATAACATGGATCATGCATGTGAATTCGTAAATTCGTAAAACTTAATTTTTCTAGTAGCGATACAGAATAATATGTTCATATAGAGATAAGTGATGTAAGTGTATTTGAAAACAATATCATAACACTGTTACTAAAAAAAGCGTCACTTTACAGGATAAACATGTTATATAATGTGTGTAAATTTGCATGCCTTACGGTAGGATTATGGCTAATGGACTGGAATGGATTATGTTTTACCTTTTCTTTTGTACCGATATTCGCAAATTAATAAATGATTATGATTAATAAACATACATACCTACACATAATCAGCCTATAATGTTCCCACTGCTGGGACACAGGCCTCTCTGTGAGAGGGAGTGGGCCCAGTGCGGGTTGGTAGATGTCACATGTCTTCGAATTTTTGGTTCTAGGACATGCCGGTTTCCTCACGATGTTTTCCTTCACCGTTTTGAGAGCAGTGGTGATGAAATAATTTACACAAAGTAAAGCGTCAGTCTGGGTTCGAACCTACGACCTACAACTCGTAAGTCGCAACCGTTACCACTAGGCCACCACTGCTCTGTTTATTATATCTAAGTTAAATATTAATGACGAGATATGATATTATTGCGAGTTGTAAGTCGTAGGTTCGAACCCTGACAGGCTCTTTACTTTGTGTAAACTATTTCATCACCACTGCTCTCAAAACGGTGAAGGAAAACATCGTGAGGAAACCGACATGTCCTAGAACCAAAAATTCGAAGACATGTGACATCTACCAACCCGCTCTGGGCCCGCGTAGTGGATTACGGCTCACTCCCTCTCACAGAGAGGAGGCCTGTGTCCCAGCAGTGGGAACATTATAGGCTGATTATGTGTAATTAACAAATCTTCATGTTTTGTTCAGTCGTAAAAACCGCGTGAAGCAGGAGCGTGTCGCTAGTCTATAATATGAAAGAAATGTTATCGCGATAACACGAATACGTGATATTTGATCGGAATGCTTATTCGTACGATGTGTTCTTAAATTTAAATATTTATTCGTGGAAGAATTTCCTACATTTAATTATAAGTTAAATATTAATTTGTGGCGATGTCAGAGTTAATTGCTATCACAATATCTAGGTATGCATAACATGTTACGATTAAATAATGGCAGCAAAAGGTGTGGTAACATTGGTAGCTTTTTTATTTACTAAAATATGGAATTCCTGTAATTATATTACATAAAACAAAGTTTATACAAAACAGTAGCTAGTTCACTATTTCAACCGGTGACATCTTTCTTTTTTGTTTTCTCTAGCGGCTAGCCATATCAATTTCACAAGACATTTTTTCTATGTTTACGGAATACGATTAAGTATGTATGTTATCTAAACCTCTACGATAGTGAAAGTGGATTAATAACCATAAAGTATAAATAACATATTTTTTTGTAATGTTATAGCATGACAAATATTCAAATTTAATATTTGAATTCGTTGTATCCATACAAATTTAATACACTCTTACCTTCTCAAATTGTTTTACAAGGTGTATTTTTAAGCGACTTAAAAAAAGGAGGAGATTCTTTTGTTAATTGTGGACCGATTTTGAAAATTCTTTTTTCATCATATAGGAAGCTTCATAGAGGAAGCTTGCGCGGTGGTCCCAAATAAGTTTAATTAACTTTTTTTGGGTCGATTTTGAGTTAGCTTCAATAATACATTGTATATATCTAATCCACTTTGTGTATCTTCATGATGTTATAATACTTCTTGTCACTATTTTTTACATACCAAGTAGTGGTATACGAATTGGTGTGGGGTAGGTACCGATTTCCGAAAATAAATTTATTTTTCACTATGTAGTGCTTTTTTTTAGAAGTCGGCTGATTTGTTTTTAAGTTTTTTAAATAAATTAAGTCAAAAATTAAGCGTAAATAAATGTTGTACCTAAGTACAACTTGGTTATCATTATTATTCCCATCAAATTGTCCATGTAATACCTACCTAATTCGTAACGATGGCCCAGTGGTTAAGGCCTCGCCTCACATACACGAGGTTGTGGGTTCAAATCCGGGCAAGTAATGTGACGTTTTCAATTCATATGTACTTTCTGAGTTTATCTTGGAACATCGTGAGGAAACCTGGACTCATCGTTAATACAAGTCTGAAATCGCCAACTCGTCTTGAGCAAGCTTGGTGATCAATGCTTGCGCCTTATCTGAAAGATGAAGAGGTTTTTGCCCAGCAGTGGGATGATAATAGGCTAATACAAAGGTTTTCATCGCTTCATTGCTGAAATGAAATTATTGAAAAAAAAAAATCAGTAAATTAGAATTCTCCATATCTTCAATTGCATTAGCCTAGCATTTTCCCAACAATTCGGGGTCTGCTTTCAGTCTAAGTGGATACCAGTATTTTACATGGAGTGACTGCCTATCTGACCTGACAACCCGCTAACTGGGTAATACGATACCCTTGGTAAGACTGGTTGTCAGACTTTCAGGCTTCTGATGACCCGTAACGACCGTCAAAGATCCACGAATGATAGCCTGGATCAGCTTAACGTGCTTTCCGAGGCACGGAGGAGTCTCGGTATGTAAAGATGGTCACCCATCCACGGACCAACCAGCTTAACCTGATAGATCGACCCGTGCGGCTGTTATTAGTTAGCCACAAGTTGCTCCTTTAATTGATACTTATTGTTAGAGAGATATTGCGAGGGTCATAGATGGGGTGGATGGGGTGGTGGTGTTACTCACTTGGTTAGGTACCTACTCCGTTTACAGTTGTCGGCTTTACATTTCCAATTTTTAAATAAAATAGTAACAACTGCCTCGGTGGTCCAGTGGTCGCAAGCGCTACTGCTTAGCATGAGGTCCTGGGTTCGATTGGATTTATATCTGGTATTTTTCAGTAGCAGCCCGGAGTCTGGATTTGTGCCCGGTTGATGGCAATAGGCTCGTCCCCTATTACATGGGACTTAAACATAACTGGCGAAATGTGGTTGTACTACAGGTACACCTCTGTCTAACCCATCGGGGAAACAAGGCGTGATGTTGTGTAATAGTAATAAAAGTAGTATGATCCTCAATTTTTCTTGTTGATTAGATTCTCTTGTGATGTTCAAGGTGTGTTAGCAACAGCTGAAATGAGAGGTTCAAGAATAGATCGACACAAATATGTTATTATAAATCGCAGAAAAAAAGACTCAAATACGGAAACAAAACGTGCAGAAATATTTATTATCGCTGCCTGACTTTTTACGGTTATTAGTTTAATTCGAATGCACCTCTATTACTACTGGGGACGCAGGAAAGTCCGAAAGGGATACCGTGGCTTCTGGCAACACAGGCAATGGAAGGATCACGGGTGGGTTTTAGTCAGTAAGAGTCTGACACAACCTCCTGCTGCGCCCAGAGCAGGAGAAGTTATTTGATAATTTCCCACCCAAAATAAGAGAATAAAAAAGCGTACCTCTATTAGTTCCAGGTGAATCAAAATATTATGCACTGCCCGGGAAATAATGCAGCAAAGGCCAAATATGAAATAATACATCCACTGAAATACTACACAGTTCTAGACATCCAAAGATGGTCCAAGATAAATAACCATTTAAATGCTCACGCAACGCGTGGAACAAACATATTAATTTGAAATAACAGTTGAAAATTAATACCGAGGACTTCAAACAATAAAATTGTCTTTATTTACCGAGCAATTACATTAAAGGTTACACTCACATAATAAATATCGCAATAATCTGATTATCTGACGCAGGCGCATAGTTTGTAATCATAATAACATGGTGTCCACTGCCTGCTCACAACTTAATTATCTCTACAGTAGGATAATCGCTAATGGATGAGTATAAATGATTATATGCAACTAATGCATATTCATTGCTGAAAAAATGAAAATTGCTGTTGTGAAATTGTGTTCTAATTTGTAAAGAAATTGAAGGTATAGAGTAAGGCTGGCCGATAGATTTTCTAGGTGAGCAAAATTTTCTTAGACTGTGGCGGCGCCGGGCCACCACTAGTGCCATATTCATAAGGTAATTTATACACAAAAAATAGTATATATGCTTTAATTTACTTTATAAAAACATAAAATAATTATTTTTATTTAATGTGAGCTGTGAAGAGGTTTTCCTCATAGTAATTTGTCGATATTTGGGTTTAAACCTGATGTTGATAGTACAATCAAATCCGAAATGTTTTTACAGAGAGAGATGTGCGATATTTATTTTTAATGTATGATAGAGTTGAAATAGTTATTTGTGCAACAAGAGAGCAAAGTCGTTTTTTGCTGCGAGTGCGGATTTTGATTCCTGAGTGTGGCGAGGGATTCAAAGGCACGAGATGCAAAAAACTTTGCTCTCGTGTAACACACATAACTTTTCACTTCAGCAGCGAGAAAACTTTAGGAGATAAAATAATAAACAGGAATAGATTGAAATAATTATTTAATGTGAATCAAAATAATTAACATTGTAGGTAGAGGTACCAATTCAATAAAATGGAGCATTTTAAAAGTTAAAAGTAAAATTACTGCAATTCTGCAATTTAAAAGTAAAAGATTTATTTGGCAACGTTATAGTTGCATTGAGTTGAGTTTGATTATCTGGGGTTAAGGTTTCTGTTTCGGTGGCGGATTGAGAAGGAACAACGGTGAACGTTGGTGACTCTGATCGGCTTTCTGTCTAAGTACACTGTGCGTCGTTGGAAGCGGATGGGCGTGGGTGAGACCAAGGATCCGAGGTCAAATTCAGACTTATTGTTTCCACTATACGCTTACAGATTTTCGACTTATTTTCTATTGAGTCTTCAATATAGCCTTCTGCAACCGTATTGGACTTCCACCCGCCGTGACGTTTTAAAGTGGTGAGATCGGCTCCGGAATCAGCCAAGAGCGTTGCCGAAGTTCTCCGAAAGCAGTGACCCATGCATAGCTGAGGCTCTTCCAGTTTTAAGAAAGTGGCAATTTCTCGCGGTATAGCACCTATTTTATTTACTCCCATAGGCTTTCTTGAGCATTTATTATTATGGTATTGTATGAAAAATCGGTCGGTTTTTGTATTGGCTGGACGTAAATTTTGGTATTTTTCTACAATAGTTACATATTCTTCGCGTACGACAAAATACCTGTCAAGGTTCGTCTTCGTATTTTTCAATTTTACTAACAGTAATTTATCTGAATGCTTTTCGATATTATTAACTGTTAGCTGTAATAGCTCGTTATTGCCACACGCTTCACTAATTCCTATGATGTACAACCTGTAATGAAAATATTACATAATTAATATGCATACTTTAACATTTACAGCATCTTTTACATATCGTAATAAATATTTTAGCAGTATTGCTAAGCCAGACTAGGATTCATTGGGCCTCCAAAAAATAGTAGTAGGCAGTAAGTACCTTTAAACATAACAGTCTACACACAAATTTTAATAACTAACAACATAGATTCATAGGTACCACTTGCTTTAGCGGCAATAAAATTGCAGTCCGGAGCTTCATTAAGAAATTTTTCTATGTTAAGGGCCGTGAAAATTTTGGACTTTTTAGCCTTATGCCCAACTGACATTCTTTTTTAGAAAAGATACGAGTTTTTGTTTCAATATGCACGTTGTTTTGTTTTTAAAGTAGCTTTCAACATTGAGTAAATACTCCACATAGTAGATGATTGCCTCGTCTGTGATAAATCTGAAAAATAAGATAGCAACACCGTCTCCGAAAAACTGGTTGCGCCCTTTGTAAGTCTCCATTCATTGAAGACATGGTATGCATTCAGATATTTCTCGCAAGACTTCTCAGGTAGCAAACTTAATTCTGCATTAATAACTTCTTGTTCTAACGCTTCCGGTGTTAAAATACTGTTCTCGTCGTTAGTTTCACTCATATTATTTTAGTATTTTTAACTTATTCATCTCTTTACGCCAGTCACGAAATTTTATTCCCGCTCTTTTATTTAAATTAAGGCGTGTTCGGAAATAACACCCATGATATTTTATTTTTCAAAATATATTACGTAACATTATTGAAACTAGAAATAAATATTTACAGGTTAAATATCAGTTTTAATTGCAGTAAATACTTATTTTCATTTAAATACAACATTAAGTTAAAAATTCAATAAATTACATTACAAAGACATAATTATCTTTTTGCAAAATTTCTTTAGTTAGTACGAAATTCCGAACGTGTTTGTCTTTGAGGTCGAATTCAAAATCGGAACTTTGAAAGGGCTGGTCTTTGTCTCTCTCTCTTTCAAATGGCGGGAAAGAGATAGAGTGTGAATGTTTCGAATTGTATGATTAACCCAAGGCTGAATAAGATATTCGCGGCTTTCTGAAAAAAAATTAAAGAGTTACTTTGTCTCACTCAGTGAGCAAAATCGCATTTTGCTCACTGATTTCAGGCAGCAAAACCTACATGTTTGAGCTACTGAAGTGAAAATGTTTTTTCGCACACAGAGGTGGAACTAAATCTGCTTAAAATTTGCATAGCAAGGTTCGCAATGTTGAAAAATCTTCACTACAAACTTTTTACAGAAATGTACAAAACTTTCTGTTAACTGCTCTCAGGATACATTTTCGTAGAAAATTTGTTTAAGGCCAGTGCGAATTTGAAGATCTGTCCCTTCCAGCTGAATGTTTGCTAGATATTCAAGCAGGTCAGTAGAACTGATTGCAAAAGGATTCATAAACAGCTTGTATTTTAATATTTTTCTTGTCAGATTCAAAATGCTGGAATCTGTTTGCAAAAGACTCTTTCAATAATTTTATTTTTAATAATTACTTTGAAATATCAAGGGCAGTGATCTTTAATCCTTCTTTTACACGTCTTGCAAGTGTAAAAGAAGGATTAAAGACCATTGCCCTTGATATCCCAAAGCACCTACCAAAAGTAAAATGTGGAAAAATGGTCGATTTTATTTCTCTCTAAGTTTGCTGCAAACAAGTTCACCTTCCCTTTGAAACCATTGATCAAGTTTAACATTATCGGAAGAGAACAATATTTTCCTTGCAATTTAAGGTTCAGGCGGGCCACCACGGCCTCTTAAAACAGTTTTATTTAAATATTGCTTCACAGTGGGAAAGAGATGGAGTTATACCACCTGTATAGCTTCATCTCATTCTCACACTGATTTAATATTAAAATAATACTGCTATAAGAGGCCGTGATTGCCCCCCAGGGCATTTAAGGTACTTCATAATGTAAACTAAAAAAGCAAGATCACACAGCCAATAAAGAGGTTTTTATAGAATTCTTTCTAATTTTCAAAACAAATTCTAACCAAACTGATTAGTAATCCAATGCACCCGAACATTCAAATAAGATTGGTACGTAGAAGTAGCGACAATACCCGATCGACGCGGATCGCTGGCGCTCGGGCTAGTTTTCGTTTCAACCGACTAATCAGGTGGAAGCGGTGACACCGCGCGCCGGCTAGCCGGTCGACCGAAGTGCTGGCGGGTAAATTCAAATGCCTTGGCGGGCCACTTCGTGGCCCGCGTGCCTATGCTTGGCCGGCCTTGGTATAGGTACATAGAGGCAAGAGAAACAGGGTGTAAAGTCACTCATCCTCCATAGAAAAGGGAAGACCCTCCGACCAGACGGGTGTCGTGTCTGGTGGGCAACTGCCCGACGGCTGATGCCAGGATTTTGTATATATGCTAGTTGCGCGGTAAACTCTGCTTGCGCGATGCAGGATTTTACGTGACGTCAGTGTGTTGCGTAGTTCGCATGTGGCGATGTAGATGCCGCCATAAAGGGACACTATCTCTTATCATGTAGGTATTTCTTGATAAAGAACGTTGCCATATCTTTATATTTTGATATACTATAAAAACTGTGTATCAAGGAAAACTGTGATACATCCTTTATGATTCATATGCACTTAAAACTAAGTATATAAAAGTAAAACTGAACAGACGCGTCGTGACTCTTGATATATTATTATATAATATTACCTACATATTTTTGTCAACTGCATACAACCCACTACAATTGTTCGTAAACCACTTTTATTTTCTGCAAACAAACAATAACGACAGAAGTTCGGAATGGGGACATATTCAAACATATTTACGCCTCGCTCCGGATGCGGTTCTCCATAATTGATGCACTCAATCAACTGAAATTAGGCTTCTTTCATGCATACCTTCTCATATACTTGCGGTTTCCCACCGCAAACAAAAAGTATTGAAACACAAGACATTCAATGAAAATAATTCAATGTAATAAAACTTAATTTCATATAATTCGTAAACTAGTTTATCTCTTTATTTTATAAGATCTAGGAACGAGTTATGGCAATTAAAATTTTACGCTTTTAACTTTATCAAATAGGTAATGAATTCAAAGCTAGAAGTCGACGCGGAATATTCATTAACACTCTAGATGAGCGATATAATGTGGGAAAACCTATGATTCCCACGTCAAATACTAACTATTATGAATGTGTAATATCCTGTGGACACATTCGACAGCACTGTTCTTAATATACATAATTACTAGTTATACTAATATAGTATACAGTACATAAAACATCTCTATTAATGGAACCCTTTGTAAATGAGACAGACATTTATTTATAAAAATAATATTAATCGAAGGAAGTATTTCAGTAAGTGCTGGTATGGATCTTGACCATCTTCCAGGCTCTGGGATTGTTCTGATAGCCGTGGAATACCTCTCCACTCCTCAAGCACCTCAGGAAGTGTTGCCCCCTTGTCGCTACGTCACTATGTGCTAGCGACCGTTTTCGGGAGCCCATTATTGAGTGTGCAAGTCACCCCCTGCCACTTTATCCGTGTATTATCACATTGATCAGGCAGGGGACATATACCTTCCATAGTTTTAGGTTACCAATCCACTATAGCCCCCAAACCCATAGCCCAATATGTTTTGTTTCCATGTTCTGCAATAGTCCTGCACCAACCGGGGGTTGTCCTTTGTTTAAAATTGTCTACTATACGAGTTGGCTTCGGCCCCTCGTACGCCTTCCAGAGGTCCGGGATCCAATGGTCCAGACGTAATTATGCAAAACATATAAAAATAATAATAATAAATTCTTTATTTCGGACAACTATGATCCACTGTGTTAGTAAATTTCTTATTAAATATTATTATTTCTTATTATTCTTATTAATATTAGTAAATATATTATCTATATAAATTCAAAGTATTATTTAAAAGCTATTATTTAAGTTCGCTTCATGTGGACGACGCACTAGCGAAAGAAAAGTGCTTCACTCGTTCATCACCCCCACAAACCGTCTCAGAATAGGAGAGTAGATGTTCTCCGCTACTGTCCTCAGAATACTGTTGTCACCGTCCCGCAATCTTGTTATTAAGGACGAGATTCTTTTTCGAATGACCGCATAAAAGTCCCAGTTACACCTGGATATCCGAGACACTGGGTAAGTGGGATACCTCTTTAAGTGAGACAAATTTGCGGGTCCCTTAATGGCCCAGTTATCCAGGTTTCACTGTATATCTATTCATGCGATGATCTAACTGCTATTTACATACACAGTAATTGTGTTAAAAGTTCTCGCATTTGTCTTATTATACATACATTCAATTGGGTATTTTGTTAAGCTTATCCGAGGGCATCGCGAACCGACGTTTATTAATGAATTATGTAAATGCGCGAGACCGACGGTCCGCCGACGATTCTACCAACTTTATTACTCGCGAAATGCGCCATTAATGTAGATCGTTACCTCGGTCTCTGCAGACCCCTTTAATTGTTAGCATGCTTTGCCTTCCTCATTAATAAGTTAAGACGTTACGTCATATGCTTTTTATGATCATATTTTAGTATCTACATAAATAGCTGATCAAAATTCTAACACATTTGCGAACATTGTATCTACAGTTAATTGCAGTTTACTGCTTGAAGCTACAAGACACTAACAAGTTGTACCTAATTATGGGCTGAATGAATAGTCAGCAGAAACATTGAAGGTTAAGTATCCTATGAAGTACACCGTAAAACAAGCTTTATTTCCATCCACCCAGGGACCATAGAAGTTCAATGATATGGAAAAGCAGGTCAGTTAGCTACCTGCTTTTCATAACTCAATCAACATCAAAGACCACATTGTTCAGGCCATCACAGAATAACTTGTGAATGTGGCAGTTGCGTAACTCTTTCGGTAGATTTCTCTGGGACAATGAATGAAAATGGTCTCCTGAAAATCCAGGTGTTCAGATTAATATGACTATAATGGCAGCTGCTTTTTTCTTAATTAGAAAAGCGAACAATGGAAGCGTAATTTGCACACATCAATGACAAGAAATGAGTTTTAATTTACACTTCGTTATTTTTTTTAATAATTTGATGAATGGTGCTGATAAAAAAAAAAACGCTGTAGTCGAGACGTCTAGCACATTACTAACAGCTGAAGGGAAAAAAAACTCACTGACCCCGATAACAGTATAAAATTATTAAGGAGGTAAAAAAAATCGATTAGTATTGGAGGTGCATGTGACGCAATTGGTGGTCGCGATCGATAGTTATCCGTGATGGATGCGTCTCATTACTCGCGCGCTCTGGGTGGCACGACCGTCGCCAGCGCCTAACGACGCGCGACTCCTCTCATTGTCAAACCTGACCACTGATCCCATCGATATGACACTACCATTCCAAACACACCTCAATATCATTTATTTATGGCCAGTGCTTAACTCGCGTCTTGCGACCTACTTTAATACTGCTGCCTTCAAGTTTTATTGACTACTCTCATATCTCGTCGTTAGATAATATAACACTTACCTCAAAGATCGGTTTGACATCGTGTTTTATGACTGCTATTAATTCCGTCTTTCACTCCTGGATTTTATTGCTGGCATTCCACAAATTCCCATCGGCAATAACGAATAGAACTTTTTTTCTAATCTACCATAGCTGTAGCTCGACGACGATGTGACGTTATATCGCATTATAGCTGACAGGCAAATTGTTAGTTGACGGTTATGTAATCTGACAGGCCCCTGACTACTTGTTTAGGCATCGAAATTACAAAAGTGCCGTTTAAATTTTATAAAAAATATAATAAGAAAGACTACATCATAAATAAACGATGTTGAGATGCTATCGGTTCCTGGCCGGCAGGAAGCGCTTCGGCCCATTTAGGGGTGCATTAAAATCGAATACATCATATTTGTTTGATTTCCTAGTTCGCGTTTCACCCTGTAATTATACAAGTCACCGTCCGTGGCCGGATCTGTGGTGGTTTTTGTTAAGATGCATCAATCATCTTTTTTTATTGCGAGCATGTGTTTTGGTCTCGTAAAACACTTTCGGGGATTATAAGCTTTTTGTATTCATAATGTCTAATTTAGTTTTCGGTCGGTTCTTATGAGGTCATTAGTGCGGCGAGGTCCGTTTCGTCATCCCCTTCGGAAATTTATAGTTGAAAGTTGAGTTTTAATGTGTCGCAATATTAATAATATTTCTTCAGGAACTTTTAAACTGTATGACTTGCATACAATTTTACATAAGTAATCTGTTAAGCCCCGCGCGACACCGATTCGGAGACAAACAATAGAAAATCAATTGTGTCTCATTACCTGTCCTTGACTAATTAAAGGTTGGCAGTTGTTAATTATAATGAATGTGTTTTGTGTGGTTGCCAGACGCATGTTCCCGACGGTGCGCGTGTCGTTCGCGGGCTGCCGCGCGGACGCGCGCTACGCCGTGCTGCTGGACGTGGTGCCTGTGGACGGCAAGCGCTACCGCTACGCGTACCACCGCTCCTCCTGGCTGGTGGCCGGCAAGGCGGACCCGCCCGCGCCCGCGCGCCTCTACCCGCACCCCGACTCGCCCTTCTCCGGCGACCAGCTGCGCAAGCAGGTCGTCTCCTTCGAGAAGGTCAAGCTCACCAACAATGAGATGGACAAGAATGGACAGGTGAGCACCTAACACACAGATGTCACGAAATAATTATTATGTCAAAACCTCTTCGTTAATCATACCAATAGACAAATAGACACGCAGCTCTATTAGAAATTAATGATTGATGATGTGTGTATCGTGTGGTACTCGCTTCTGATTATAATCATAATTTGATTCAATAGGTTGTTTGAGTCGTAATTTATAAACAACAAAGTGAAACGTATCGGTTTCGAGGGAGAGTGTGGAGGTTGTTGCAGCGCTAAGAACACGGTGATAAAGCGGCCGAGCCTGAATGAGCTATAAAGTGTTGACGTAAAACGGTTGATTTACGTGCGCCCCGGGTGTCGCCGGCGGCTAACGAGCGCCTGCGACTCGACCAGTGTGTGTACCATCGAAATGTTTCACAAGTGATATACCTACATTCATGTAATTCTAATCACACAAATCGTGTCTTCGATACTACAATTTTAACTGTAAATCTACTTTGAGTCGACTCGGTTCTGCTCCAGAAAGTAGCTAATGTCTGTTAGTGTTATTACTTGATGGCGGCTACGGGTTAGCCGAGTGCGTGCGCCACTGCAAATCGAGGTTTATAAATTATCCGTCAACATTTAATTATACACTGGCCACCTTTGCAATTCAATGTAAAGATGGCTTCTACGATATGTTCGCTCGAATTGTATGAGTGCTTATTTAAATAATTCGGCAGGATTTAATTAAATGCTGAATCAGAATGATTGATGTCACTGATTCATTCATAAAAATATGACATAAAAGGAAAACAGGAATGAACAGAACATTAAATAACCTGTAAACGCTTCCTGTATTTCACACATCCTTTGAGATGACGGTGAGACACGTGGACCACTTCCGCGTGCGTGTGGCAATTTATACAATTACTGGCAAAATGGTTGTGTCGGCGACACCTCGGGCGTCGGGGGACGTCGGGAGAGTGTAATAAGTGCGTCGCTGGCAACAAATTAGTCGCACATGTCGCGGCGCGTCAGCCGGCACCTCACGGCTACTTACCTCAGCGGCGCAGGTGCGCACTCGCTCAGGCAAATGTCACGACTACACACCACCAGCCGAGCCGGACCTGCGCACAGACCTACTGTACTACGGTCCACAGATCTCGACCACTGGCCGTTATATTTACTTATCATAGGTTAGATTGAAATATGACAGTTACGAAGAGTGTGGTAGTACTGCGATAGTATCGCGATTGTAAATTGATTTTCAACTGATGAGAGTGAACTTTAAATTAGTTGTTTGTTATTGTCATAGTTTTATCGTTTTATGTAAATCGTGTCATGAATAACTTAAGTATAACTTAGACTTGTTAGGTATTTATGTCTTGTAATTGTATAAACAAGCAGGTGTACAGTAAGTTTATATCTAAGTTTATTGCTACACTACAAATTTTAATTAAGTACCTAATTGTTTAATGAGGATAACTAGACGAAGGGTCTTCTTCGTTTTGTCTACAGACGACTTATGGCATGTAAGGGCCTTATCACACTGTCAATTTGTTTCCGGCGAGGCGATTATTTAACACGCTCGCGGCAGAGCGGTTGACATGACTGTATAAGAGAAAGCGAGACAAACGAGTATACGATATTGTGAAAATGCAGAGATCACGTCGGGTAGTCGCGGCTACCTCATTTCGCAAACGCGGAGAGCACGTTCAGAAACCGCTTCGCTGGTAACACGCTGACGAATCGGCAGTGTGATAACGCTCTTAGATGCACGTTATCAATTTTAAAGTCTATCTTGACGACCCTTTCGACGACGGTAGTAATTAATACAATCTATAGGTACACACACATCGTATGAAACAAAGTTTTCGTGTCTGTCTGACTGCTTAGTTCTTCTACTCGTATACTTAACAATGGATTTTGATGCGGTTTTCACCATCATTTAGAGAATATATTCCAGAAGGTGTATGTGCATTAATATTTAACTTAGATATAACACCACCAGTGGCGGTACCTTCATATAAGCCCAAAATGCCTTACTAAAATGCTCGATAGAGAATTTATTGTACCTAACCAGTAGTTTATGAGAAAATTGCGATGATACATACGTAGATACGTAGGTACCTACATACTCAGTCGAAAACTGAACTTTCTTTTTTTGAAATCGGTTAAAATTTTATTGGGCTTGCGTTATTTTGAAACCCTAGGCACGCCACTGAACACCACGCCTTGTTTCTCCGAAGGGTTGGGCAGAGGTGTACCTTCCTGTAGTACACCCACATTTCGCCAGTTATGTTTAAGTCCCGTATAATAGAGGGCTATTGCCACCAACCGGGCACAGATTCAGACTCCGGGCTGCTACTGAGAAATTCCAGATAAAAAAACCCAATAACACTTTGCCCGACCCGGGAATTGAACCCAGGACCTCATGCTCCGCAGGAGCGCTTGCAACCACTAGACCAACGAGGCAGTTTAAATTAGATATATAACACAGAAATCTAGATGTTTAGACATGTCAGTAGGTACTTACATTGCACCCGTGCCAAGCAGGGGCGGGTCACAAATAAATAATAGGAAGCTTAATAGTAATATGTAGCTAAGCCATCTTTAAAGAAAAACTACTAAATACGCAGTTCAAACCCAGGCAGGCGGTTTATTTTGTGGAACTAATTTAATCACCACTGCTCTCAAAACGGTGAAGGAAAACATCCTGAGGAAAACGGCATCCTAGAACCAAAAATTCGAAGATATGTGACATCTACCAACCTGCACACTCCACCCACTCCCTCTCACAGAGAGAAGGCCTGTGTCCCAGCAGTGGGAACATTATAGGCTGAATATGCTATGCTATGAGCTGAACAGTTTTTCCATTGCAGATAATCTGAGCTGAAACATCGTTCAGGCCTAGTTTAACGCATTTTTTTCATCTTAAACAACATGTATGTAATTGAACAATGCTAGGTTACGTTACGCACTCAAGTTTAGTTGGTGGAGGGCGCCCGAACGGAACCGAGAGGCGTGGCGATATGATGGATGGCCCGGCTCTCACCAAAACACACCTAATTGACTTTCCCATAGTAGACCGATGGCTATCAGGCTCGTATCGTGGACTTATTTAATTAAATAACTTATTTTAATATACATAATGTGCTCAAGCAGGCGAAGTCACGAGTTCAAGGTTGTTTATATACATTTGGGGTTAAGTGAGCTGGATGCATACTTACTTTCATCATATGCGGGATTTAATATTGCTAGAAGAACAGCTACAGAAATAGCCAGTTTATCAATTTATTCTGCAACGACACTAAAATACAAATTACAATGGCGCCGATTCCCTTGTTCACAAACTGAACTAAATTTAAGTTCAGTGCATCTTTTTCTTTCTATTTCAATAAGAAAAGGACAGAAGATACATTTTAGTTTAGTCCTGTCAGATTAATCAGCGCCTGTCACTACTCTCTAAAAGTTTAGACGTGATTAAAAACTTGCCTACTAAAATTACGTCAATTTACGTCAACCGCTGATTAATTTGACAGGACTAAACTAAAATGTATCTTCTGTCCTTTTCTTATTGAAATAGAAAGAAAAAGATGCACTGAACTTAAATTTAGTTTAGTTTGTGAACAAGGGAATCGGCACCATTGTATAATTTTCGCATCAATAACAACAAATTTGGTCAAACAGGACTTCCCTGATACTTAAAAATTAACGTTCCAAACAACTTCATCAACAATGAAAAATAAAGTGTAAGAATAATTTACCGAAGCGGTAGATTGAACTAATTACGTAATGTTTTATATTTAAAATGAATAATGACTTCACTTGCAATATAATATGACTAACACTATAAATATTAATAGACTCGAGCTACCGGCATTACATGAAACTAAAGTTTTCCCTCAATAAATCTAAGCTTATATTATTCCGGTCCAAGAAACAGCTAAATACACGAAAATATTTATAAATAAAACATCTAATTAGCAATATATTATCAAAAACGGAACTGGAATTGCTGAGTCGTTAACATTGGTAACAATGTATAGGCCACGCAACTCGACACGGCGGCGGTTCGTGTCCACCCGCTTAATTGTGGAACAAAAACTCCATGGAACCGACGAATTAATCATCAGCGCGCCACTTAACTGCCTGTACTCGAAATAATAAAATAAATGCTGCATTCACGACACTTGTAACTGTAACCCTGAAATGCTGAGTTGTGTCCAGTTGCGTGCTACGCAGGGTTACTTGTTGTTTTTGTGCTCTCCAAGGACTCTCCGCCATGAAAAATGTGCGTTCTTTTACACCTTTTTGTAGACAAAGGTAATGTACGTTTACCGTACGTTATTTTTAAATAAGGCAACAATACTATCTGATCTTTTTGACAAAGGTTTTCTAATTATAACAAACTAACAGCTGAATTCCACACAACCTTAAAGGAACTACTTTCAAGTTAATTTCGACATCCGTTCATAAAGTAGGAGAGACCTTTATGAATGTTTGTAGGGTTTATTTAAAAGCTTGGTATAATCGTCTGTTGGAATGAGGTCAGATTATTAGAATTCATGAGAATGGTCACACGAAAGCGTGGCGACTGTGGCGAGTAGCGATGACGGATCGCGATTGTACGAGCGTCGAGCGCCCGGCAGGCCCGGCCCCGCGCCGGCATACCCCCGGTCACAAAGACCCCCCAACGACACTGGCGTGTTAAATCCGTAAACCTTGGTGTAATATATTTTACTTTCTCATAGTTGCGTGTATTTATCTTACTATGAAAGAGCAGCTTTATTTTATTTTCTATTTTCTAAGATTATTTACTTCAGCCTATAATGTTCCCACTGCTGGGACACAGGCCTCCTCTCTGTGAGAG
The DNA here is from genome assembly GCA_905333075.3 of Atethmia centrago. Taxonomy (NCBI): domain Eukaryota; kingdom Metazoa; phylum Arthropoda; class Insecta; order Lepidoptera; family Noctuidae; genus Atethmia; species Atethmia centrago. The sequence continues at coordinate 11,057,006 of HG995375.1, forward strand.
GGAGTGGGCCGTAATCCACCACGCGGGCCCTGTGCGGGTTGGTAGATGTCACATATCTTCGAATTTTTGGTTCTAGAAGAGACATGTCGGTTTATTCACGATGTTTTCCTTCACCGTTTTGAGAGCAGTGGTAAGGAAATAATTTACACAAAGTAAAGCGCCTGTCCGGTTCGAACCTACGCCCTACAATTCGTAAGTCCCGGCCGTTACCACTAGGCCACCACTGCTCTCTAGATTTTGTATAAAACTCGTATTTCAGTATGATTATTTTTAGATTTAAAACGGAATGCAGGTGGGTCAAAATCACCAAGGTGGCAAATTCCGAATTCTGTTTTATGATGAACCTTTTACCTAGCAGCTATTACTTTGTTGATCAGCCTGAATTATCACTAAAGTTATGTTTAAACAATATTTGCGTTGGCAGAGCATGGAATTGATTACTACTTTTGTAATTTTATTTTTAAAGAGAGCTATCGCTGAAAACATTCATAACGGGAACGTTTTTGTGAGGTTTATAATAATATTAAAATATAACATAATTATTATTTTTTTCCTATTTTATTTTTATTATTTTTTAATAGCGGATATATATTATTTATAAATATAATTTAAAGAATTGTAATGAAATTGCCAAAAAAGACGTTAAAATGCAAAATATAGTGGAAATGGAGCTATTATGACGATTTCTTTGTCTAAAATATCTAAATATGAGAAATATCGCTGTCTCATATTTAAATTAACAATTCGCCTTATATAAATATTACCAGGGCATTTTATTAAATATCTAAAATAATAATGTGTTATCTGTGAGTTTAGTGATGTTCCCGAAAATTATGAGGTGTTCGTGGAATGATGCGTGTGACTAGTGTTGCCCAAATGCAAGAACAAGACGAGACTTAGCCAGTCTTGGTCTTGGTCTTGCGCCAATACACCTGGTCTTGGTCTTGGTCTTGGTCTTACGCTCCCAGTCTTGGTCTTGGTCTTGGTCTTGCAGCAAGAGTCTTGCAAGTCTTGCAATTACCTATTAGTCTATTACTATTTATTAAAGTTTACTTTAAATCTTAGAAAAACGTATTAGAATTGGAACATTGTGAGCTTGAATTAACATAGCCATAGTAAAGATCAAGCAGATTAATAAATAACTGAAGATTTGATAAGAAATTCGAAAAATCAACTGACCTATATGTCGTTTTCCATGGAAGTAACTGTTTCTTAATAAACATTTATGATTTATAAGCTTACATTTGCTAAAACATGTAAAAAAACAAATTAATTACAATAACTTGACTGTATTTTAAAGAACAATACTTATCTGTCTAGAAAGAGATTGAACCCTCAACTTATAAGAAATTTAATAAAAGAGTTTTACGATTTATCATTTATTTGAATAAAAAATAAAATACAACACAAATCAACAGCTTTATCATTAGGTTATGATACTTTATATCAATTTTTTCGACCAAGAATTAATACAAAGTAACCATCTGGCTGACTCATCACTTAACCTATTTCTATGTTTTCTAATTACTAATGATGCTTTAGAAAATAACCTCTCAGCAGGTACTGAAGTTGCAGGTATTGAGAGAAAATCACGGGCCATTTTCGATAAAATCGGATACTCTGTCTCATGCGTCCTCCACCAATCTAAAATGTCTTCCGAGCTGGCAGTTCTTGGTTTTCTCAGGTACTCCTCCAACTCGTCTATCACTAAGCCTTGAAGACAAGATCCAGATGACGTCGAGGGACATTCATAGAGTTTATCAAAGTCTATTACGTCTTCATCTTCATCACATACTTTATTTTCTTTTTCTGGTAATTCCAGAGATTTGTTCAGTGAGTGTAGACTTTTATATTCTTCATAAAGTTCATTGAACTTGCGCAGACTTTCTGTTTTAAGTTGCTTCCCCCACATTGTCAGGTCAAAAGTCTGAGCCTTATGCCTTGGGTCTAAAATTAAAGAAGTACAATAAATCCAGTTGCTCTTCTTGTAATGTTTAAGCATTTTGTCTAGAGCTGCTTGGAAAGCTAGAATGAGCCTTTCATCCACTTCAGATCGATTAGGTTTCTCATCTAACTGTTTTACCATGGATTCAATTTTATCTAGCAAGAGATTGAATGATACAATGACTAGCGGTAATGTAACATATTTGTCTCCACCAAGTTTTGTACTTAAAAGTTTAAAGTTTATTAGAAATTTATGTAATTTTTCGAGTACCTGCCATTCATTAGCTGTGATTTGAAAATCATTTAATTCGGTGACAGAACTGCACAATATGTCAATGCCCGCTCTCACTTTTAAACCAAATCCAATCATATCATGTGTGGAATTCCATCTCGTTGGACAGTCAAGAATGGCATTTAGATTTGATGGCACGCCAGCTGCTTCACAAGCAGACTGAAACTTCTTCTTCACTATCTCACTTCTTTTTATTTTACTGGAAATACTGCGTAACTTTGTTACAGATGTACGCGAGTCAGCAATATTTGGTGCAGATTCTTCATCTTCCTCATCCTCAGTTTCGTCTGCATAGTCTTCGTACTGCTGATCTTGCGCGTTAGTGTCAGACTCACAGTGTAATGCTAAGGTCTTTAATAAATCTTGTACACCAAGGTTTAAAATGTGAGCAAAGCACCGGAAATGTTGATTGTCTGAATCAAAGTGTGGCGGCAGCTGTTTGCCCAGTTCATACATATATTTGGTATTTGCAGTTGCGTTGTCGACCGTGATACCTTGTATTTTATCAATTATGCCATATTCCAATAAACATTCATGGAAAATCGTTGCAATATCTTCCCCAGTATGTCGACCGCGTGATGGTATAAAATCAAGAACTACAGATTGATACTTCCATTCGTTGTCTATATAATGAATAGTAACCCCGTAGTAACTCCTACCAGCAATTGACGTCCACCCATCAATGGTAAAAGACATTTTAGATGATAATTGTTGAAGTCGTTCCTTGAGATTCAATTGGAGCTCTTCAAATCGCTCTTTGACTTTCCTTCTAAGTGTAGACCTTTTAGGAAACACCATATTAGGGCAAATACGTCGAAAATATACTTGTGTAGCTTCGTCATCGAAAAATGAGAAGGGAAGATATTTTTTCACCACCCAATCAACTGTAGCTGTCGTGATGTTGTCACTGCTGTTTTCCGACTGAAACAAAACAATAAATCTTGTGTTATTATTTAAAACATACTAGGTTTGAGCGTATAAGAGGAGGAGGTTTGTTGTTGTTAAATCGAGAAAATCGTTAAATTGATATTTGTTATATTAAGGTTGCACTGTACTGTAATTTACCAAAATAAAGTACTTAGTTGTTACTGGCCGATTAAATGAAAATATGGGTGTTTATAAAAAATATTTAAGACGATAATTACATACTTAATATGTCGCACCCCTAGATGAAAACACCACTAACTCAAAAATACTTACGTAAGTTAATGGCGTTTTTGAAAGTATCGCATGAATAGCTACGCGGAGTTAAAATTCTTTTAACTGTTAAAAAAATATTCTTACCTGTCCACTTCTTCCAGCGGTTACTAAAAAGCTTGTGATATCTCCACTTAATTTTGGTTTAACAGGAAGAAATATTTCTGATTCCTTTTTGTGGAAAGATATTAGATGTTTCCTTAAGCCTGAAGTGTTTCTGTTTTTCATTTTTATTTCAATCTTTTTATGTTGGCACAATTTACAGAAGGCAGTTTGGGATGCATGAATTATTTCGAAAAACTCCTCAAATTTGCTTTTGGGTTTTTTAGATCTGTGACTCAAACTCTCGTTACTCGGACTAGAATAATTTGAATCTTCGTCACTCATATTAAATTGTACACGTGATACGTTTTTAGAAAACAACGAGAATTAGTAAAAACAATTATTAAGTTAGACTCGAAGCACAGCTCAATTGGAAATGACTGGAATTAAAATAATTCCTTTATTTATAGTACGTTTCCTTGCTTTCTACCGCGCCGCCTCGCCACGTGCCGGCTCTATGAAAAGGATGCCGCCGCAAATCAAACAATGCCGCGTGCGGCGTACAAACACACACTAAATATTACCTACTTGTACAGACGCGACGCGTGAATAAAATAGAATTAGTGCCAATCACTATTCTTTACATATAAGTGAATGTTTTGGCGTACATCTATACTAATATTATAAAGCTGAAGAGTTCGTTTGTATGTTTGATGACAGAAGTTTTAAAATAAATAAATAAGTCCTGAACGTCACTATACCTCCAAAGTTACTATTCCTCGTGGACGAAGTCGCGGGCACAGCTAGTAAATACTTACTCTCATCATCTCTCTCAGAGATATTCGGGCTGGTAAGTAATACAAAACTCTTATCGCAGGCTTTTTATTTTATTAGTAGGTAAGTACCTACGCTTTTTATATTATTTTATTAGTTTTGTAGAATTTTTTTACACGTTTCAAGTATATTTAAAAGTGGCTACAATATTTATTAAACGGGTGATATTTGAACACTTTTTTGCTATTTTTTCTTGTAAAAACTTAAGAAATATAATGACTAAATGTACAATAATAGTACCTAAGTAATTAGTTTAAAACCATATAAGTAATCAATATTATAATATATACTTACTAGAATGAATTAATATGACATCTACTACCTATCCTTACCATTTTATCCTAATCATAATACTACTTGCGTGATCAGTATAATGTATTCATTTTCATTCTAAGCACTCTGAAACTTATTTATTCTTTGGAACACCTGTAGGTACTCTTAAAAAAATTCGAAATTATTTTGCATGAGTATATCTACGCCCTATGGCGGCAATCAAATAGTGTCACAAATGTTATGATTTCGGCGTGGCGGCAACGATTGTTTTAGATTTCAAAAGAAGCCGCCGGCGCGTGTATCATAACCATGTACTTCCGAAAAGCGGAAAATTTCTTTGAGAAGTAAGTACAAAACCTTTGATGCCGCATTATCAAAGTGCCGATGGTTAAAACATAACTATGCATGCACTCAGTTTGATTTTAATAGATATTTTTTTATTCGCTATGTTTATGGTATTAGTCGTAATGCGCATAGGTCCAGTTTTTCATATTCTTTGATACAGTTTTTTGCGTCTCATAGAATTCCTAAGCGTACCTACCTATACACCGAACTGTTACACCTAACTACTCAGTGAAATAGCGCTAAGTCCTAGCTGCAAGACGCAAGAGTCTTGCAGGCTATGTCTTGTTCTTGCTCAAGTCTTGCACGGTCAGTCTTGGTCTTGGTCTTGCTAAAAATACGCGGTCTTGTTCTTGGTCTTGGTCTTGCAAAAACGCAAGAACAAGACCAAGACTGCAAGACCAAGACTGAATTTGGGCAACACTACGTGTGACGTGGGATGACGATATAGTTACAATTTAGGTTTATAAAACCATAAGCAATGTTTTTGTACGTAGTACTTATTTATTCATTTTGGGATAAGGTTCTTAATTAAGAAAAACGTAACTTAAATCACTTTACAGTCTTTTAATTGCTGTACACAATTTTTTCTTTAATGACAGTCTTTCATTGTCATTGGAAATATGTCATAGAATCTGCATTATCAGCTGACTCAAGCTTCGGATTTTTACAAGTATCACACAAACCATTTATGCAGTCATAAGAAGCTATATCGCAACTATAATCCTCAATGTTTTTCTCTACACTCCCGTGATTAATTTTTTGTAAGTTTTTATTTTGTTCAGTTTAAATTAGAAATTTTCGTGTTATACACATAAACAAGATTCTCTGTCTCTGAATATTGGAGCTACCACTCAAAACGGCTTATTTGCTCTTAATAATGTTGCATAAGATAAATTTATTCCAGTTTCTCTAACGAATTTCGACGTCAGTTCTTTAACTGTGAATAAAAGGAGGCGGTTTTGCTTCTTAATACCGTTTTTCTTCACAAAATCTCTCTTGGCTGGGAACATCCTGCTTACATCATCTCTTTCGAAGAAATCTTACATTTTTATGAACTTCCTCCTTCAAAACAACCTCACGAATTTTGGTATAAGACTTCAGAATCGATGTACTGGTTCTCTCTTTTGGCAAAAAAGTTTTAGCCACATGAAGCAATTTATATTTCCGTACCATGTCACCGCTAACACATTTTTGGAAGACTTCCCTCTCTTTGATTTGATTTTTTTCTTAAAGTACAGGCCTTTTCTTTTAATTGCGCAGTCAGTACTTCGTTGATTTTTGCGCACTTCAGGAGGGACGTCGACATTTTTAATCAATGTGTCAACTTTGCTGTTAGGAGTTATTGGTACCTGAACGTGTTTCTGTTCTCTTTTTTCCTTAGTCTTTTCATTAAAGTTTCATATTATGTTTTATGTTAGCAATTGTTTTCTCTTGTTGTTTTATTTGACGGTATGCTTTGGCTCTATCCTTCAGAACAATTTGTCTTCCGACTGTTCTTCTCACTAAAGACTGTTCTGTAGCTAATTTATCATCAGAATGGGGTGGAGTATTGTTTACTATACTTGATATTGCCTTCTTCTTTTCTCTGTATTTTTTTATGCTTCTTTCCAAATTTTTCTCTGCTTTCGCTTTTCTCTCTCAGTCATCTCATCAATGTTTTTAACTTTCTTTTCAGCTTTTTTTTCTCATAGTACGCTCTATCCTTAGCACTTTTTATTTCTCTCTCTTCCTCTGTCATCTTATCAAATAAATCCTTTTCCTGGCATTGGCTTTCTCTCGTTGTCGCAAGTAAGCCGAACTATTTTTTGAACTTGCTTTTTCGGACGTCTTTTATTTTTTTCAGCCACATGAGACTCCATATTGCTAAAAAATATGTTAACGCTACATGCACTAAATTAGTTAACCAATAGTTATAATAACAGGGCGCGTTTATTTGAAAAAGTAATTTCGGGAACGTCACCATCATTTCGAGAACGCTCCGTCAAGTCCGGGAACGGTCCCGAAATGACCATTCCCTAAATGACTTTTTTTAACAAACGCGGCCTTTTTAGACGGCAGCCATCTTTGACATCTTGTTAGGCTCTGTTATTATAAAATATTTGAGTTTACTATTTGCTATAAAACACTACAAAACTTATTTTAGAATATTCCAAGTTGAAAAACGCATTCCCGGTATGATGACGTATTGATGTACGCTCTATAAATAATGAATTGAAAGATACTTACCACTTATTTTCATTTGTTTTGGCGGAAACGAGAGACGACAACCGTTTGTTCAGATCGTTCACATCACTGTACCATAGACAACTAAAAGTTGCGTTCAAAAACTGATTGTTTACTGAGAATAAAAATTGCGTTCACTAAAATGTCGCTTACATTGCCGGACACAATATGTTGACTTGATTTTCTTTACTTTCTTTTCTTTCTTTACTAATAACAATAATTAATTGATTTATGATAAAATTGTAGGCCATTAAGTAAGAAAAACTTTTTAATTTCTTTTATTTTATGAATATTTCCAAAGTTAGTTTCTGAAGATTGCTACATAGGACGCGTTCTCGAAATGATTTTTTGTAGTTATTTCTTCAAATAATAATAAATGTGATTTACTTTCTCAGTATAAAATATTATGTACAGTTAATATGAACAGAGTTAAGTAATATTTACATTAACGATTTGTTTAAATAAACTAAATTTAGACGTTTATTTGCTGGTAAAGCTGATTCTCCACCTTGGTGATTTTGACCCAGGTAGGTAGCAGGGTGTAAATCGTAGTAAAGGAATTAATTCATTTGAGAGTGTTTTTACACTTGCCATTTGTTCGCGCTGCATCGCTTATATTCCGGGTAGACGCCGCGTAGGAGCTGCGTAGACCCCGCGTAGACCCCTCTAAAGTACCGCGAACACGCTCCATTTTCATTAACAAAGAGTTACAATTTGGCAATAAAAATGATCTACATGTGTAATCAATATTTTGAAATCAATATTCTATCAGCTTCTGGGTAGCTATAACAGTTATAAACTTGTGGCTATAAACAAAAGGAACATGCAAATATTTTTATTCGTAGGCAATAAAAATAATTTATAACTTGATAGAATGATTTAGTATTACATAATGGTAATAATAGCCCGAGGTGGTGGGTATTATTATTATTATTAATAATAATGATTAAAAGTGGGTAGTTACACTTGTTACGCACTTCTTTTGAGTTAAACAAAAGTGCATCAACGAGAGTTTGTAGTATCGCTTGGAGCTATAAAATATAGCAATTGTCGACTCAGAAGATTTATTATTAAGGTATATAATAAGAACCCGTTAAATTACTTTGTCTAGTTCGTTATTCAAAGCAGTTTATATTCGCGGGAAGTAAACAGTTGATACCTACTTAGATATTTTTTTAATCTTACCAAAATCAAAAAGAAAATTAATAATGTTTTAAAAACATGTGTTGTGTACAATAATGATTAAAACTCAAGGTTTAGTAGTAGGAAACGAAGGTAAAATTAATGAATTTATGTAAATTGCCAGTTCAGTTCGTGGTCCACACTGAACACGAGTGGTGATGATTAATGAACTGCTTTTTCGACGTTTACCCAAATAATGAGATTACAACTTTATGCTTCACAACTTTTAATAATATACACAATTACACATGGCAGTTATTAATTAGGAACACATTGAAATGGTGTACCGAAAAATTACAATAGAAGATCCCATTTTTTGTATTGATTTATGTGGCCATAATGAAAAGGAAAAAGACGATATAAATGCAGAGAAATGGCTACAGCCCGTGAATTTAAAATCTAGATTATAATAATTTATTTAACTGATAAAATCTTTATAGCATAGATAACAAATTAACAATGTCTTCGCCATAAATTAGAAGCTTTTAATTTCATGTAAAATTCGCGATAAAGTTTACGAAGTAAACGACTTTGTTTACGTTATAAAACTACAAACATTTAACAAAATTACTGTTGATTGCATAAACAGATCCCCGATAACATTTCCGTAATTTATTTATGTTGTAATGAAACATTAAAATGTCAAAGTGGCGCGGGTATTTCATGACAAACTAATGTTGTATGATATCAGTTGTCATTGTGAGCACCCGCGGTGCTTGTCAGCCGCAGGCAATGCTACTGCTCCGAGCACCCAAGAGCTCGCGGGACTCAGTGCACATTTGCAGGAATGCACAGTCCCCACCCCACTTGCGCGAATGCACAGTCCCCACTTGCACAGTTTACACGTGCACAGTCCCCAGCCCGCCTAGCTCCAGGCACACACCCTATCCACGTAATCACTACAATTTATTCCATTTACTCGGAATTATGTCGTTAGGGTTAATTTATTTTATGCAACATACGACTCAAGTAGGTCAAGCTATTATAATGCACTTAAGATGTGTGCACAGCGCTGTTTATCTTCTTTATTACACGCTTTTTCATGTAAAACAAGGTGATTACGTATGTGAAGTGCGCCGACGGCGGTGCTTTGTTTCACTTTTCAGCTAGAGAGTGGACAGTGAGACGATAATGGCGGTCATTTAGCCAAAAAGCCGATGTCATTAACAGGGTTGTCGGCTGTCGTTGTACTTTGTAGGTACTGCCAGGGCTGACGGCGCACGCGTATAGCACCGATATCCGCGAAATACTTTCATTAATAATCCCCATTTAATTTATAGCGGCGTCCGAGCCGTTGTCTGAATATATAAGCCAATAAAATTTAATAAAACGCTCACCACGCCGGCCGACCGCTCGTCTTAATGAACAACGACAAACATCAATTCTCGACGATCATTTGCGTTTTTTAATTACTGTTGATATTTTCACGTCGTTAACGTATTTCGAAACGAGGCGATTATAAAACAAACAAGCTAGACAGGTGAGTCGAGGAGGTAGTGAATATGAGTTTAGGTGTAATATAAATTAATAAGTTATTCGGCGTCGGCGGAACTCCTGCGGCGAGGCGCGCGCTCGTGCGGCGTGGACCTTACACCGGTAATTATTATACACCTTGGGCCCACTAACCGTCTCCGCACCCGCACTCACTCGTTAAACAGTGCGACTAATTTTACTATAACTATTATTAATATTTTAATCTTCTCTCATCTACATATAAGTGGTATTTCGTAATGTTCCTAATTAAACACATCATAATTGTGCATAAGCTGTAAACTGCGTACAGCTACGCAGGGTATACGCACTTAGCTGTACTCGTATAACTATTTTGTTTTGAGTAGTTTATAACTGTATAAAAAGTTAGAAATGGTAGCGCCCTTCCGATGTAGTAAATATATCAACACGCTTATCATCTCATGACATCTAACGGCACGGACGGGCAATACAATCGTACTCATATAACTTTCATAACGTAAGTGGCACTGTCATAACTATCAATTTTATAGATAAACCGTATAAATCTGCATTTATAAAACACTACTTATTTGTCAAAGTATGTATAAAGAAAGTACCTACAGTTACTGTAACATTTAGATGATAGTAAACAATTTCAATTTCAGTTAGTCAAGAAAAGACTGGCCTTAACTAGAACATACCTGCGAAGTGGATAGATTTTTCAGTAATAATAATCGTTTTATTATGAACAAAAAACAAATACATTTAAAGTCAAACAATGTTAAACGATGGATGAACATATTTAAAATTGTGGCGCAGCTACCAACGCCCGACTCCCAGTGAGAGTGTGGATTGTTCCAAGACTAGGTACATGACAAAGGTATATTAACAAATATTTCAAGAAAAGAAAAGAATATTAATGACGATATATCCATACCCGTATTTAACTACATATTTAAACAAAACAGAAAGTTAAAACAAAATATACATACATAAACTTATACATATGCAGCCACAGACCAGTAACAAGCTGTTTCAAGAATGACATTATACAGACTGTATTTATTACAAGCCTTAAAAAGTGAAAAAGGTTCTAGAAAATTGACATAAGATAATTTGATAGAATATCTTTTAACAAGACGAAACTACATGGTAGTAGCTTTGATATCTCTTCATAATTATCCTCGGTTTATGAAAATACGGCGAAGAATTGCGTCCAATTACCGGCGAAGTGGGAGCTTTCATTGTTTCTGCGCACATGCAATTAGCGAGAGGAATCGGCCGAGCTTGGGGCTTGATCGCTCCCGTTTAGTATGGGAAGCGAAAAAAAAGGGTTTTCGCCGCAACTTAATCGGATAATCGACGTTTAATTTGCAGTAGAGGGAAATGAGAGAATATATTAAGTATATTACGCGTAAAGGCTCGTGCAGACTACCGTGATATCGCCCAAGTCTGCAGGAGCCTTAACTTCCAGCTTATGGTAGGGTATGAGAAAGGACTAGTCTCTATATCTAATAAATTTTAGAACAGTAAACTGTATGTATAAAAAACCTTAATATCATAATATTAAATTTAGTTCAGAAGATTGTTATGCTAAGTTTTTCAAAGTCTCTCTTTTCTAGTATTTTGCTGTACCTGACAGGGTCCATAATGATCACATATAATTATATGTGATCATTATGGACCATTATGGATGATTAAGTTACCACCTAAGTACACATTGTGGAATGCAAATAAAGTATTGAAATCAAAATAAAAAAATCAAAATACATATTTTATTTCACATAAACCTACATGGGCACTTATGAAACGTCAGAAGCTAGGTGCACGGTTCCAATTGGTCGTTTCCTACGGAGAAGAGCCGGCAAGAAACTCCACGGTTACTCTTTTAAAAATAATTGGCTTTTACAATGTTTTCAAATTAGTGTTAATAGGTGTGGGATTATTGAGTATTAGACACTTTACTTTGTAAGTAAAAGCTCCAATAGTATTAAAAGTTGTGGGAATCTTAAGTTTGATGTCATGGCGGACTCCCCTTTCCCGTTACGTATAAACTTAACTCAAACTTGACCGTCATTAAAGCTACACAAAGTTAACTCAAATATGGTTAACGGTTGTTAAATATACTTTGTGGTGATGATAGCAGAGAGCATCGTGAATTACTTTTATGTCATAATAAGGGCAATTGGAATAAACAGTGGGTGTAGCCGAGATGCCGGAAGTGGTCGCCATTGCCTCTGCATTTCAAACCACCACATATTTGCACTCAGTTTAATTCTACCGAACAACCGAATTATAAGCTATAAAACCGTTACTTACAATACAATCGGTTATTTGCACTCGGACTTTGACGTAAACGAAATTCAACTCAAGTTATTGTGACATTAAAATAAGTAATAAAATAATGTAAGTATACTCAAAGATTTACAACGAATACACTTTACATTTTATGTTATAATTAATAAATAATTTTCTGTTTTACAGTGACACTTTTATGTTGGCATTCGTTTCGTCATTTTTAAGCCTATTATTTAAATTGTAGGACGGTACTGTTATGTTAAGACATAAAACGCTTAAAATCTTTAAGTTACAATCACTTATAGCTATTGAGCACATAGAAGAATTTGCTAGAACATATAAAAGTGAATGGTGGCCCAGTGGTAACGACCCCGACTTACGAGTTTTATGTCGTGGGTGCGAACCCCCGCAGGCGTTTTACTTTGTGTAAATAATTTTATTACCACTACTCGCAAAACGGTGAACGGAAACATTGTGAGGAAACCGGCATGTCCTAGAACCAACAATTAGAAGACGTGACATGTACTAACCCGCACTGGACCCGCGTGGTAAATTACATCCCAATCCCTCTCGAAGAGAGGAGGCCTGAGTCCCAGCAGTGGGAATATTATAGGCTGATCATGCCAAAGTTAATACTATCTTATATAAGAGCTTTAGAGAACTCGTTCAACGAACGGAAATATGAAGGAAATTGTGGATGTAAAGAAAACCGAATTGAATCGAATCGAAAATCGAATTGTTCATTATAATCGAATTGTATACCTTACATAGATATCATTTCAGTGTTGCTATTCATAAAACTCTATAAATTGATAAAGATAAAGGCTAACTAATTAATTTGCTGTCACATTATGACGTATAGAATCACTTACCTTCAATGGCATAGTGAATTAAAAGGTAACAGTTATACTTTGTTTCGCTTCTAAAACTAATTTCAGCATTTCTATTATGTAGTTTAGTGTTTGTTGTGTTTTAAACCTGATGTACTTATCGAATTTCGTTGCAGACTGTACCAATCCTATTTGCTGTTCCACTTAACAACAAGATTGAATTTCACAAAATATTCAATTCTGATAATGGTAAATGATAATGATAAATGATTTTATTTCTGTAAGTAGGTTTGAGCAAACACTTTTACACGTCAATCATGTTTTAAAAATTAGATGATGTCGGCGTTTCCTATCCGGCTACTCTGGGAAGAAAGACCGAAACAAACTCAGAGGTCACAGTCTCTTTTAAAGTCCAGACATAATCTTGGTCAGACCATGTGAAGACCATGATTGGTATCTGAAATGGTATTTTGAGGAAAGAACCACACAGTTTGAGTGGACCTGTCCAGTCAGTGCACGCATTTGTCAGTAATCGTGCAGCTCAACTCAGGACTTGGAGTTCAACGACTCGCCGAACAATACTAAAGAAAGGACATATGGGTAGACCGCATAAATTACTCAAAGTGCCAAACCATGATCAAATTTAATTGAGGAAAAAAAAACAGTCACCCACATAGCCTTCACATTCACAATAATTAAAATAATATAATACCTGCTTTACAAAGTAAATATCTGTGTCAGTGTGTATATAAATTTCATCAATATTAATATGAATATAAAAATCAAAAAATAATCTTGGCCAGAGCATTTGAGCACCATGTAGATTGGTGTTTAAATGATCTTTTTAGGAAAGAACCATACAGATTTGAGTGGACCTGTCCAGTCAGTGCACGCAGTTGTCAGTAATCGTGTAGCTCAACTCAGAGCTTAAAGAGTTCAACAAAAACTACTATACAAGGTGTCGTTTTGCATTCTCGTCAAATTTCAGGGGGCTGCTATGAATGTCATATATAATTAATTAAAATTATGATGCCTGCTCAATAATTAATACATGCTTGTTTTTTTATTAGTTATTTAAGTTTGACAGTATTTTAGAATACACCATTTTCACAGAACAGAATCACCCCGTTGCGTATGCGGTAGTGTGTGTGTATAAGGGCAGTTACAGTGCGGTATCACACGGGCCGCGTTTTAACATGCGTGTCCCACATCGATACCGATTTCCTTAAATTAGAAAAAAAAAGAAAAAATACCTACTTATTTTATTATTGATTCGTGTCGAGAATCATTAGCATAGTTACCTCCTTGAATTTGACGAGGATGCAAAACGACACCTTGTATAAACCAACTTCTTGTAATACTGTGTAAACTAAACTAAACTAAACTATTATATAAACCAACTTCTTTTAATAGGTACTATGCTTTTACACAAACAGGAACCGCATGTAAAAAACATATTTTGATTTATTTGATGTTTGCATGACTGCGTGTGTGTGCGCATTTACGAGCCAGTCTGTTGTCACCTTCCCTGTCTGCCTGCGTCCACTAAACAACAAACTTTATGTACGCAGGTAAAACGGTTTGTCTTGTAATTTAGCAACTTAAGCCTAATATATAAATCACTCCGTTCGTTGTAATTATTACCAATAAAATATGACTCTAAGCAACACGTATTTACGCCGCAAAACTTATGTTTTTATACTTACGATGAAATATTGCTTATTACGCTCGTCGAGAGGAACTTAAAGTTTCTAGAATTGAAAGTTGTTGGCGATTGTGCATTGTTTTCTAACCTAACTACTCCTTATCTATTAAGAAGGTATTGTATGATCTTTTCAGAGGAATTTGTTGAAATTATCTTTGGTGGGTATGATTTGATGCCAGCCTTGTGATGGAATGTTGTCCGAAGCGAGGGACAGGTTGTCCCACGTATTGTATGCAAATACAGTCGGCGCCACCGTGAGGAGCTGGGCTCATTTGGCAGAGTTATGGGCGTCACATGGCGCGGTGACACGGCGTCGCTGATACGCTCGGCGTATTAATCACGCGCTTTAACGATAGCTCTAAGAAGCCTCAGCCCATAACGCGGGACTGCGAGAGCAGCGCCTCGCGGGGGGCGCGCACAGCGACATAACATTTCTCACTTCAATTTGTAGTCTTGTTTGTTTTTCTGTTTCCATCGTCTCACTTCATTTCAATCGGAGGTCGTTTTTTAATATAACTTTTATATTTTTTTCATTCCGAGGTGACGTTTATCGTGACTCCCCGGGTGACGGCGACGCGTCGCGCCTCTCTAGTTAAATGACGATTTACCAGTTTTTCATTGGACTCCCGAAGTCAGTCTCTTTACGAGCGAGTATTTTATTTGGAGATATTTTACTGCCACCGATGTTATGATGAACGTTTACGTACCTCTGAGTTATTTTAATGTTCCATATGAATTTGTGAACTTGAGACGCTACAGCCAATAAAAGATGACATTGATTAAGGTATAAAGTTTAAACATTATTGTATGTATTTGTTTGATTTTGTGTGCGTCCCAATAAAAGGTAAGCTTGCCTTATTACCTAAAGCACTATAATATATGTAAGAACTTTCAACTTAATTGCCCAGTAGGTAAGCAACATAAAGTAGGTAATTGATATAAAATATTATTTATAACTTTCGAACACATAAATCTCTAAAATATGCATTATGTATGTAAAGTAACTGTATTTGGTATTAGGTGTGAACTTGTTAATTAACTATTTATCATTAATATGATGACCCATTCATTTATCAAAGACATGTTAAGATGCCTTAACAGTCGCTTGATCTCGCAACCACATCCTTATTCATATTTATCTAATACATATTTATATTTTCATACAATAATGTACAATCAAGCACACAAGTATAACAAAAATAATAATATAAAAGTCTGAAAAAGTATTTGAAAATCGAAATCCAAAATAATTCCAGTATAAAAAACGCAAACTTACCAAAAAAAAAATATAGGTACAGTAGTTAGGTTTATAAAAATAAAAGAAAACATCTGAAAATCGGTGAGCAAATAATATGAAAGTATTTACGAGTGTGGTGTCGATAATAAAACGGGTCCGATTGCTTTGCGAACACAACTAATGCAAATGCAAAGAAATCCGCTACTTTAGAGGATCGTTACTCATGGCTTACTGCCGCTGTTGACTTAACCTCGACGACACACGGACAGTCGCGAGCTAAGCCTATTCTTATTGGAATATCTTTATCAATTTTATGCTATTAGTATTTTTTAAATAGCCATTATAGTATTTTTAATTTAATTTTAGACGGTGATGATTTTTGATTTTATTATTATTTGCGAGCTTAAGAAAAACACACTAAAACCAATTATTTTGTAATTTTTGTAACTGTTTTACAGGACACTTTTCTAAAATGTATCTTCTTTTTTGTTTATTATTTTTATAATATTTTACAAAAATCATAAAATCTAAGTATCGAGTTGAGTATGCGAGTGTGGCCGCCCACGGCCCAACTCGATCCAATCTGTTGACATCTCATATTGAGTGGACACGTGCTATTTGTTTAAAATAAATTCATTATTCAACCGTTGCTACGGACGGAGGCAATTTAAACCGAACTTTGTGTTTTATTACATACTTAATGAGTACCTTTTATGAATCAATAGATTAATGTCGCATTGTTTACAATGATGTTTATATCTTTATCCGTCCTTCTATGCATAATTATGAATAAGGTGTCTAATGCCCGGTTTCTGAAGCGCCCAGTCAAACTCTCATTAGTTATTGATTCACTAAAGTTATGCATAAGATAAACGTCGGTTAACTGTCACTGCGTTTCTGAATACGTAACAAACCATTCGATAACTATGAAGCCGATAACTAGTTCCTTAGCTGCCGCTAGATGGGTCTGTATAAGAGACCGCGTCTAAAATTGATTTTATTATTATAATTCGTCTTTATTAACAGTTTTATTTATAATAATGTTTCTTTCGAGGGTAAATAAGTGCCATAACACTGTTTTAGTTAAAAAATATAATAAGTCGTTATTTATATGGGCGGATGTATCAACGACATCATTGCCAATAAAAAAAAAGTTTCACTTCATTGTTTTTGTTTCGCGTGGTATTATTTTTGCTTAGCCGTTTGATTTGAGTCTATTTGTCTTTCCAATAATTTCTGCTCCGTTTTTCTGTAAATAATGGAATCTGGAAAACGCAGTAAAAATTTTACTGAAAGAGAGAAGATGCTGCTTATAGAAGTGGCTAATGAATTTATACACATAATCGACAATAAAAGAACGGACGCACAGTGGAACGAATGTATGGGAGCGGTTGGACGTAGACATGTCCGAAAAATAAGAGTACAATTATGCCAAACTAATGATGCCATCTTATTCGATTACTTAATGCCTTCATAAATTGTGGTGATGAATTTCTTCATAACTCCCATATTTCGGGAGTAATTTGAGAAAATGTGAAATTTTACTATGAAAATGAGTGTATCGAGCTCTCTCCCTCCTGATTCCGGGCTTGTTTCAAGTAGCGGTCTCTAATATCGTAATGCTATTACTAAGAGCTATATTTAATACTAAGACACATAGTGCGCCAAATGTGCACTTTCTGGGATAAAAGGAAATGAAAATTAAAAAAAAAAAACGTTTTTTCCCCATTTGTATTTACTTTAAACCGCAGACAGACTTATTAAGAGGTCTATAAATATATTATATATATACAGAAATATATATTAACAAAAATATTCACAAGAACTGATGAGAGTATGACTTTTAAGTAAGTTGATAATAAATTACCTAGTTTCATTAAAAGTACAATA
Organism: Atethmia centrago; assembly: GCA_905333075.3. Classification (NCBI taxonomy): domain Eukaryota; kingdom Metazoa; phylum Arthropoda; class Insecta; order Lepidoptera; family Noctuidae; genus Atethmia; species Atethmia centrago. Next base: position 11,074,750 of record HG995375.1, read on the forward strand.
AATAATTAAGATGTAAGCTCTAATTTACTAAGTTACACATTTTAAAACAATAACATCATTTAATTATCTTCGTCATCATCATCATCATCAATTAATTCAAATTCAGAATCGATGTCCGCTAAATCATTTATGTTAACAAATTCGATATCACTTTTCTCAGAATCCGTAAGCTCATAAAATTCCTTAAAAGAAGATTTTTTTACAAACTTATTTCCTTTTGGACGGATACTTGTAACAAGTGGATCAGAAGACAGTAAAAGATTGTGCATAATATCTTCATTGCATGAGATACTGCTATGCTTTCGAGAATGCCCCTCTCTATATTTTCTAAAATCTTTATTTCTAGCCTCAGATGCCTCTTCGGATAGAAAACCAATGGGCACAATTGACATGTTCTGAACTATGTCTGGCCCATGCATTAAAATTTTATGAAGTGAAGAAGGCATATAATACCATGGGTATAACTCCACGTAAAGCTTAGCAGTATCAAAGCAGAACTCTCGGAATTTAGTTACGTTGATCTTCTCTCCTGATGAAATACACTGCAAGATCACACAGATTTTTCTTAAAAGCATAGCATCTATTCCGGTCAGTTCAGCAGATTTAGTGTAGTTTTCAAAAAATCTCCTTGCCGAGTTGCCATTGTTGGTGGATCCACTGCCTTGTTTCACAACATCGAGAAGTAAGCCCGTTTCTCTTCTTACAGCCTCTTGAACTCTTTTCTTCCTGTCATCAACTTGCCTTTTTGCTATATCACCCCTTACTTGCCATGATTTTATGTCTAATTTGTAGGAAATGTGTAATAAGCATTCCATTGAGCGAATCCAAGCGTGAAGGGTGCTTAAGCTATATTTATACATGTCCTCGTTTGCGTGTTTATCTTTGATTAACTCTAAATTATTCATTTCTTTAGGACAAGCCTTGCATATGTCACACACTGAAGCTGCTGTATTGGATATAATGGAATGAATTTTACCATCAATCATTGTCAACAGCAGTTGGTGTTTGACACTAATTCCATCAGTGATGGTGGATGGAGTTAAGGCTTCAATCTTTGCTTCGATTTCAGCCATCTCTCTCTGCACATTTTCTTTGGTTTCCTTTATAAACTTAAACAATATTGGCCGGCAAAATGAAGTGGAAGATGGTCGCTCGTTTTCCCAAATTGTTACACCTTTTGAGACGAGCCGCAGTGGTACAAGACTAATCATAAAATTACTAGCAAGATCGATTTGCTCATCTTCACTCGTCCTTTGATGATAAATGCTTTGGCTAGATGATCCGTCAAAACCCCATTTGCTGGTCAATACGAGCTGTTGATTGGGATCAACAGGGGTTTCTAACGACCTAATAAGTCTTCTTGAGGTTAAATCCATCAAGGCTTGTAATTTGATTTTTGCAGAGCTCTCTGTAACTGTGAGATCTTCTTTGGCCGGATAGCACTTAATTTTTTCTTTAACCAACATGTAGTAACTCGGGTAATGAAGAGCTCCTTCTTGAGTGTTGAAATCCCGAAGAGTGTTATAGCGCCATTTCGATAAGTTCATCGATACATAAAGAGCCAATGCCTTCAAAGGGGATATTTCCCGTACCTGAATTGATTTACCTTCAATGAAGGCTTTGATTTTTGAGGCCTCTTCTGGATTCTCCGTCAAGTATTTCATAACATAAGCTGTATCGCTTTGTCCTGCCTTTTGAAGCGCCCTTTCGGCCGAAAACATAATTTCAGCGCTGCTACTGCTGCATGAAAGACTATCTTCAGTGCGTCTTCTTTTTTGCCGGTTACTAAGGTCCTCAAAAGATTTACGAGGACTAGGATGTGTACAAGTTGAAGCATCAGATTTAGCAGGAGAAATTATGGGCTCGATGACGTCACTTATATTTTCTGTAGAAGGTTCCATATTTTCATTCTGTAATTCCGGCCATTGAATTGCAGCCTGTAGCCAAATCTCATGTTTCTTCCGAAACTTATCTGTGCTTCTTCCAGACTGTGTCCATTTTGCATAAATGCGGTAGCAAAATCGACGACACCAGTCTTTTAAACTTGTTTCAGCACTTTCACATAACTGAACACAACTGTTATCTTTTAAAACACTGAACAAATAGTTAAAGTCGCGTAAATCTTTATGTGCGCGTGCGCATAAAGCAACGTGAATATCAAGATTTGTATTAAAATTTGGAAAATACATTGCGAGATTAGCTTGGATACAACGAGGTGTAAATCAACACTGATTTTAAAGTTACTAATAGTGACCTATTTATATAAAATCCAGGTATCCCAGGTATCCTTTGTTAAATATTGCAAGGTAATTAGTTATTGTGATAATTAGTAAATGATGCATGCTAAATTAGTGTATTAAGAGCCATTTAGTAATTAAATAATAGCAATGTTCTTATCAGTAATCATTAGTGCATCAGTTTTATATGTAAACCTTAAGTCCCTAATTATATATCCTAATTAGCTTATATCTTCTCTAATTGGCTGCTCAGAAATGTTATTGTAATAAGGTAAACCTTTAGAAAAACGGTTTTAATCAACAAAATAAACAAAAAATAAAAAAATTGTGTTATAAAATAAACATCACTCTTTATCCCAGAAAGTGCACATTTGGCGCACTATGTGTCTTAGTATTAAATATAGCTCTTAGTATTAGCATTATGATATTAGAGACCGCTACTTGAAACAAGCCCGGAATCAGGAGGGAGAGAGCTCGATACACTCATTTTCATAGTAAAATTTCACATTTTCTCAAATTACTCCCGAAATATGGGAGTTATGAAGAAATTCATCACCACAAGTTATGAAGGCATTAAGTAATCGAATAAGATGGCATCATTAGTTTGGCATAATTTTACTCTTTTTTTTCGGACATGTCTACGTCCAACCGCTCCCATACATTCGTTCCACTGTGGGACGGGACTTCTGTAGAGGCCAAGAAACAAGCTTGGATGGCGCTCACTAATAAATACAATGCTGTCTCGGAAACTGGATTTAGGACCGAAAAGCAGATACATGCCTTGTATGATAACTTAAAGAAAAAGGCGAGAAAAAATATGAGCGATGATAAGGTAAGTCGTATTCCTGTTATTGTACTTTTTACCTATTTGATTAAAATCCTTGTATATTTTAAGTGTACAAAGTGCAAAGCAATTTCAAAGTGTACAAGCTGTAATATCACATGGTAGTGTGGTACCAATCATATACATAATTAAGTATATATTTCTTATGAAGTGACGCCTCAAAGTAATAATATCTCCTCTTATTTCATTGACTATCATTATGTTACACAAAAGTGCCAGAAAAGAATGTACCTAATGTATGCAAAATTTTAATTTCAGTCCGAGATGTACAAGACAGGAGGTGGAAGATTTTGTCCTAAGACAACTGCGATTGATGAGAAAGTTGTGGCCTTATTGACTCCTCAATTCGAACCATTAAATAATGAATTTGACTCATCTGCACCATATTACAATTTAGGTAAGGCCAAAGAGTTTCTTCTGATATCATAGCATACTAGAATTGAACATTTCATAAGCAAGTAATAATTAAAGTAATAAAATTGTTTCCACTTATGTTTGGTTAGGTTATTTTCATTTTCAATATTCTAGCATAGGCTATACTTTACCTGAGCAATCAAAATAATGTATGCAGGCTAAAATAATGTATACATTATAGACAAAAAATGGAATTGAACTCTTCTAAGAAATTTCATCTGAAATGGATTGAGGTGTAATGAAATAATATATTATCATGTTACACATATCAGTATAATTACATGATATCAGTCATAGTCATAATCCCTCTCACCGAGAGGAGGCCTGTGTCCCAGCAGTGGGAACGTTATAGGCTGATTATGTATGTGTAGTCATAATCATATAAGTCTTGTGTTATACCCGTCAGTACAATCACCAGGTACACAGTAGGTAGTAACCATTCTTTACATTTATTCATTACAGATATTGAAACACAAGGAGTAAGTGAAGATGCACATCTTGGTACTTCTGAAGACATCCTCATAGTCTTGGATAGTAAAGAAGATTCGGTGTCTGAAACACCTTTGAAGCAAGTTCAATGTCCCAAAAAAGCAATTTCGCCGCTTATGAAGGATTTCGAAAGCACACCAAGAGTTACGAGAATTTGTTTAACTGAAACAAAGAAAAAAAATATAAATAACGTCAGTGATTCTATAATAAAAAGAAAAAATCAGAAGCAAATGAACGAAGATGCCATAACAACTAAAAGGTTAGAAATATTGGAGATTCAACGACAACAAGAATTAATTAAATTAGAAAAAACAAAAATTTTACTCGATGTTGATATTGAATTAAAGAGAATTCTTCTAGAAAATGCAAGAATGGACCTAGAATTTAAAAAGAAGAATTTTAATTTATGATGGGTAATTAAAATTCTTCTTTTTGAGGTCCAGTTCTTGTATTTTCTAAAAGAATTATCTTTAATTCAATATGAATCAATGAATCTCCCATATTTGTAACCCTTTTTTTTAGTTGATATCACATCTTCATTTTTTAACTCTACAATACAAATAAAATCTAAATAGATACTAAAGTTGGTTTTTTAATTTGTGTTCCCATAGTAGGTATGTAAAACATGAAAACTTTGCTATGTAAATTTTGCTTAAGTTGCGATATTTATAAAAGAGAAACTTTACCAACCTAAAGTATTGTTCCAACAATAACCGACGAAAATGGTTTCCTTCAGAGGAAAGGGGTCGTTCAATAGATTCTGGAACAATATCTTCTTCAGGAGTAGAATCAATGATCACAGTATCATTTTGCTGTAGAGCTATATTATGTAACACAGCTGTTGCAACAATTACAGCTAATGTGTGATCTAATTTTAGTCTTAATTTTTGAGAAAGGCATGCAAATCTTCTTTTCCACACACCAAATGTCCTTTCCACTGTGTTTCTGGTCTTGATTTGTGCTTCATTGTAACGTTTTTCTGCATTTGTAGCTGGATTTAGAAATGGCGTCATCATGAATCTTCCACAAGGATAAGCACTGTCTCCCATGAGGTGACCATCTATCTCATTGTTATCCAGGCGCGCTCGCAGGAATGAGTTATGGTACACAGTACTGTCATGTGTTGATCCATGCCAGCGAGCATCTATATCACGGATGTATAACTTTGCATCACATACAACTTGTACATTAATAGAAAAGAAACCTTTTCTATTTCTAAATAGTTCTGCTTGCTCACCTCCAGGAGATTGAATTGGTATGTGCGATCCATCTACACAACCAATTACATTTGGAAATCCGGCTATATTAAAAAATTGTGCCTTGACTTCTCTCAGGTCTTCAAAATTTGGCATACCTATATAACTTGAAGCTAGCTTTGCTATTTCTTTGCTTACTTTATACACCACTCTTGACACAGTGGTTTTGTGAACGTTAATGTCATCACCAATTACTACTTGGAAAGTACCTGTAGCGTAAAATCGTAATGCGATAAAAATTTGTTCCAAAACTGACAATGGATATTTGCGATGCCTAACGGGAGCTAGAGCAGGGCTGATGATATCACTTAGGTTTTTCACAGTGTTCTTATCAAAGCGATATCTCAATTTAAATTCTTCATCCGTAAACATTTCAAAAGGATTTCTCCTACGTCTTAAGTTTCTGGGTACTGATATATTAAAAATAAACTCCAATACTTCCAAATCAGACTCTGATGAGCTGCTTGTATCCATTATGCTAACACTCATTGTTTTCTCGAGTAGGTAATTTAAATATTTAGCATTCACTGGCAATTCAATTAAAACAATTTACAAGTTTAACCTAAAAGTCGATGCAGTTTGCTATGAAATGAAACGTCAAATAAAGTTATGGAACCGATAAACGGCACACATTGGTCAGTTAAGTTAACCTTAGTTTAAACGGAGTTTATCTTAGATTGCGGTGTCCGGAAACGCATTTTCACAAGTTATCGAACCAATAGCGCTAATGAATAGATAAACCACCGATAAAAATGCTTCAGAAACCGGGCATAATTAGTTTTTATTAAATTTACTCCTTAACTTATCGTTCAGGAATTATTGAGTCATGAATGCAGGTGCTCGTTAGGTATCGGTTTTATTGTATATATCAATTTAAATAGCTACTCTCGCACTATTGTAGAGTTTCCCGTATCATGTTACCGTATATTGGCAGTTAAAAAACAATATTTTGCATTTTGTGTGACACATAAATATTTTTAATGTTCGTAACGGTAGCGGGTGATGGTGTTGGATTTATTTAGACATAGCGTGTCGTTATAGGCCTTGACACGAGTGCTCGGAGTAAGGTACAAATGGGCCAATTTGTCGGCGCCGCGCTCCGGTGCGGAGGCGAAAATCCGCCGTAATCCGCGGGCTCGCGCGCTAATCGAAATATCGACGCAGCCGCTTATTGACGAGTCGGCGGGCCCGCTCGACCCGACACCGTCACTCGACGCACTAACTGTCAACCCGAACGCGTCTGAATTGAAATACAATTAATTCACGTACTGTTTCACTGTTGATTGGATTCATCAAAAAACGGCTTTTGTAACTTTTATTACCTAATTTCAATATATTGCGAGCTGTGGTGGCCCAGTGGTAACGGCTCTGATTTCCGAGTTTTAGGTCGCGGGTTCGAGCCCAGACAGGCAGTTTACTTTGTGTAAATAATGTCATCACTACTGCTCTCAAAACGAACGGTGATGGAAAACATCGTGAGGAAATCTGCTAGAACCAAAAATTCAATGTAACCAATCCGCACTGAGCCCGCGTGGTAGATTACAGCCCTCTCCCTCTCGAAGATAGGAGGCCTGTGTCCCAGCAGTGGGAACTTTATACGCTGATGCAAACCATTTTGTGGAAATGTTTAAAAACAAATTATGCTATTGGCTTTTTAATTAATTCACAATTAACTTGAACGTTGGACATATAATTGGATTTTTTATTTACTTTATGAAACTCGTTAGACTATCAATTTGTTCATGCATTAATTTTTAATATAAAAAAATACTGTTGCTAACGATGGTATTTCCATACTGTTAAACAAAATATTGTTCTTCGTTTCATCTTCATATTTACTCAACGATGCCACAGACACATCCAGCGCGGCCGGCGGTCCGCAGCCATCTGTCCCCCACCGTCGGCCATGTTCCGCTCCTCCCCACGATCCTCCCAACGCCTCCCACCGCAATTACAACCATCGCCGACTTTCACCGCCACCGCAAACGTCATCTTATTCCTTAGAATTTAAAGATTAATTTCGTTTGATGCATAGTTTCAGGGGAGCTGGGGTGGGTTGTTCCGCGCCGCATCCCTTCAGATCGGCTCATGTCGTCGCCTACGCAGTACGTGATACCATCGTGTTGCATAATTATTGTAATGCCTGCGTATCGGAAGCTCTCGTTTTATTAAATGCGTAATTCTAACAATTACGCATTTAATAAAACGAGATAGTACCTATTGATATCTACGGATTAAGGTGGTAGCTATCCCAAAGTAGGGATCTCTTACAGGTGCTTGCGTAATCAAATGATAATTTTATGTCGGTATTGTTTTGCATATTCATGAGGTTGTTGTGTCTGTGGTTAATACATTACGCATTTAATTTCTGGTTTACTTTTCTTATTGTAAAGTGTAGTAAAGTGGTATGTATGGAAAGTGAATAAAGGATAAGATATTATCATTGGTTACTTTATAAGTGCAATAAGTGACAATTAAGTGTCCGCACTAAAAAACCTTATTTGTAATAGGTACCTACTGTTTGTTCTGTTCCCACAGACAAACCGTGAAAACGGTTTTGCTGGGCATAGTTTTGATTTTTATAAACTTTATTTATGATAAATAAATAAATAAAAAAATAATAACCCAAACACCACGCGTTTACCACAGGGATGATTTAAAAAAAAAACAAGCCAAACGCTCTGACAAGTACCTACACCAGTCAGAAAGCTGCTCCGCCCAATTTAACATTAGTCTTTTGTAGAAGAAAGCACTACGCACGGCAACGATTCATAGGCGCTACGACAACGCTGCGTAAGGGCTACGACGATTTTGGCGTAGGCGCTACGGCGATGACCCGTAGCGCTACGACAACGCTGCGTAGTCGATTCGCTTTTTGCGTTGATGCGCGATTGCGGACGACGACGGAGATTAAAAGATTAAAGTTATTTTATTAGCGTTTTGGTCCACTTCGTTCAATTTTCATAATTAACAAAGGTTAATTTCGTTTAATATTTATAATACTTATTTCAATTGATTTTTAAGAAGTCAATTGAAATATACCTATCAGGAGAAATTAATTTACAATGTGACTAAAACATTTACACGAAAACGGTATTTAAAGTGTGTGTTAAAAATCATTTTAAGCAATTTTTGCTCACAGGTCAACAACACACTCTAAATCAGTTTAAAATTTTAAATCTAGTGTTAATATAATAAATTGTTAGTCCCATCATCCATAGATCCCAGTAATTATAACTGAAAGTGAATCCCCCCGCCCCGTGATCCGGGATGAGGGCGGGACGGTCATTCATTAGACGCAGGTGAGGGTATTAGAGGTGCTGTAATGATGTGCATCACGCCCAGGATCATCACACCTTCTATGGTTTTGTGCCACTCAATAATGGATTGCTTTTGAGATGTTTTTGGCCCAGATGTCAAAATCGAGACGCGTTTTATAGAGCTAGGGATTTTTCCAGAAGACGAGATAATAAAGTATTGGCTAATACTGATATTCAGTTGCATCCCCTTAGACTGGTAGCCGACTCCAACTTAGTCTGTCGAGAAAAGGCTGGTGACAGGCTGATGATGGTGATATGATTAGACATTGACTTTCACTTAGCTATTGGAATAATCCTCATTAAAATAGAAACACAAAATATTAAATTCAAAGTAATATGTGATATAATTACAAAATCACTAATATTTACAAGATATAACAACTGAATCTATAATTTGATTTGATTTTAATGATCAGTTAATATAATAAACGATTGATATAATTTTAAAATACCAATTTTTTGTAAGCATTACACACATTGAATATAAAATCATTTGATATCAAAGACAAAACCTATTTAGTCGAATATGATTAAAATGCCGAGTTTTTTTTTTTTAATTTCTATCAAAGTTAGTTATGATAGTAATTACAAAACTTTTGCGGGGTATATCAAACGATTTTATATTCAATGTATGTTAAGCTTATAAAAATTAGTTATTTTTAAATTATATCAAACCTGAGTAGATATAACTAGTAACCGATTACCATCTGTCAAGATAGCTCAACAGGGCCCCGCTTTGCGGGGCTCCTATTTCTGGGTGGTTATAAAAAAATAACCAAGAAGGCTAAGGCCGCTCCGCTCCGCTCGGCTCCCACCTTAGTCTTCTAACCTAACCTATCCATGTCTCTGGAATTCATCCGTCTCTGGAAGAATCAGGATTGCTCGGAATTGGAGTGTTAACTATATCATTATAGTTAACACTCCAATTCCGAGCAATCCTGATTGGTACCATCATTGGTATCAATATATATTTTAAACGATAGACTTAATGATTTTCGATTAAATAAACGTTATATCCAATAATGTTATACGAAATAAGTTTTAGAGTAGGTATATAAATGTTATATGTAAAGAAATGATATCAACAGTCGTTATATCTCACGTTTATTACATCTTGTGAACGTTATTGAAATGAAAATATACCAAATCACTTTATATGTTAGGAGATGCACCCATTAAAATCAACTCATACATACACATTTAGCTAATACGTTAATTATACGAACCATAAAGAAAGAACAGTCACGTTAATAATCTAACAACGAAAATGAATCGGTGCCTTTGCCTCCACAATTAACACGATGCCGCAATAAAAATAACTAGGCAGTGAAATTAATTAATTTACAGACTTTAATTATCTCATCAGGGCAGTAAAACCATGGGCAGTTTGCGTCGGGCTGGCTTATCGTCTCGTCACATCGGTCGAGACATCGCCCTATTAATTACGGAGCACATTGCGTTATGAGAAATCACCGGCATTGTTATTTGTGAATAGATAACGCGATGTTTACTAATTAATGATAGAGTGAATAGATTCCGTCTGTAACTCATGTAAACTAAGACTGACTTGAAGGTAATGGATTGATTTAAGACGCTGACAACACCTAAACCGCGGTCACTGTCAGATTGCATAGAAAAGAAAGAGAAACGCGATGACACAACGCTTGTAATTTATTGCAAAAAAAATTATCAATTTACTCAAAATTGAGTTGAGTAATCGAAAATAAAAAACAACCAAGTTCTGCATTCAAATAAGACGTTCTTGTTATTAATTAAATACGTAACATATGTTGATATTTAATACAGATATTTTGAATTAGAACTCAAGGTAAGAGGTTACTTTAACGTTAGTTTGTATCGAGTTTTTTTCAAAACGCGTTTTGGTAACAACCAAGTTCTGGGAAATATGTTCAAAATTAACATACATTTTTTTCCGCTACCACAAACTATACAGATTTGGCAATTTTTTTTCTTAAGAGAAGCCTATTTTGGTCAATTGGGTCTTGTCAGCGCCTTAAATGGAACTGAAATAAGCAACGATCCACAGATAAATCAAGCCGGTATTAGATCATCATCATCTGCCTAGCCTTTTCCCAACTATGTTGGGGTCGGCTTCCAGGCTAATCGTATGCAGCTGAATACCAGTATTTTACATAGAGGGACTGCCTATCTGACCTCCACAACCCATTTACCGGGTAACACGATACCCCTTGGTAAGACTGGTTGTCAGACTTTCGGGCTTCTGACTATCCGTAACGACTGTCAAAGATCTACAAATGATAGTCGAGACCAACGGCTTAACGTACTTTCACGCACGGAGGGGTATTGGTATGTAAAGATGGTCACCCATCCATGGACCAACCGCGGCAAGCGTAGCTTAACCTTATCGACCGACCCGTGCGGCTGTTATTACTTGGCCACAAGCCCCTAGCCGGTATTAGATAATCCAACAATATTGGAATTTATAGCCACGATTTCATATCAAAATGAATGATTCTCTACGAGCGTAAAATTAATTCCAAAAACTAGTTATTTCAATTACCTATGTCGTTACACGCCTGTCGCCTAGTCAATCTAGCAACTAGCTCTGTCTAGAACTGAGTAATTTTATTAGAACTTCCAGCTACTAAATTAATGATATAAATAGTAATTTGTGTATCTACAACGACTCACTGTCATGCCTTGGGCACATTTGATAGGCATAACACTCAACAAAAAAGAGAGAAACTACCAAAAAAAATCACAAAGCTTATTTTGACACTGCATCCCAATTGCGTAGCACACCTTCTATCACAATCCGAAGCATTTGAAGGAAATTCATAATCCATTTCCATTTGTATGTTAAAAAAATCTGCTCGACCCCGTGAATAACGCAATGAATTTTTTGAATTCGACTGTGTTACTCGTACGTAGTAACACCGCTCGTGTCCTATTAAGACATGGTTGATGGTGAAACGGTTAGCTCTTAGGATACTAAGTTCTTGATATCTCTTTGGCAATCTCTTACCACGTATCCTGCGTCAGCGGTATCATTCTAAACATCTGTCTTCTGATGAATTACTCTCATGTTTTACATAATCTGCTTATAAGTTTCTAAACTTGAGATATTCTTACGACTGATGACTTCAAATGCTTGTCTGTAAATTCGAAAATGTAGAGCATTCCTACATGTTTTAGGCAAAGTTGAATAGTTAAGGAAATCTTGTGAAAATGTGTCTGCTTGCGGCTCATGCCTTTGAGCTAAAAAATAACAAATAATATATTATTTAGCTCTTTATTAATGTTAATATCTGTAATTACCATTCACGTGAATGAGGTTGTAGGTACCTAGGCCACGTGTAACCACAATATCATTATCTCCTTTTGAGGGTTCCGTAGTCAACAAGGAACCGTTATAGTTTCGCCATGTCCGTCTGTCTGTCTGTCCGCGGCTTAGCTCAGAGACTCTTAGTACTCATCATCATCATCATCATTCCAGCTGAAAGACGTCCACTGCTGGACATAGGCCTCCCCCAATATTGGGGGAGTTTGCCATTATCGCCACGCTTGGCAGGCGGGTTGGCGATCGCAGTATGGTGTTAAAATGCATAGAGAACGCTGCTGCCCATTCTCTAGTAAGTCCCTTAGTCGCCTTTTACGACACCCATGGGAAGAAATGGGATGGTGCTATTCTTTACGTCCGACACCACACGGAGCGGTCTCTTAGTACTAGAAAACTGTAATTCGGCATGGGTGTATACATATTAATCACAAAGTGGTCAAATAAAATCTGGAAAATATTTTTTTGTAGGGTAGGTACCTACTTACACGTAAACTGGGGATGATATTTTTTTCCCTGGACTATCGTTGTATAGGCCGTTTAAAAATATGTATACGGGTCTTTGAAAACCATTTTTCGATTTAGGGCTAAGAATTTATTTAAATATTTTTTTTCAGCTTTAAAGTGATTTTTTTGTTAGAGTTAAGCCCCTGCCGGCTACATGGTTGGTTTTGGATATGTGAAAATATACGTGGCAATCAAGAAAAAATTATCGTATATATGTATAACAAAGTTAAAATGAAAACTATCACAGCTAAGTAGGCTTTACAAGTTAACGAGTAGAACAAGTTGTAATTTGGTCGACTATCAGTCGAAAAAATTTACATTTACAGTTGGAGAATTGACCGTGACGTATTTTTCTGTATGGGAGAACATGTTTTTCAACTACAATGTTAGGTTTGATTTTCGGATAAATTAATCCCAACTACGGAACCTTTCATTGTGCGTGGGCCGACGCGCCCTTAGCCGGGTTTAATTTTAAATAGCCCAATATAATGTGTAAAATATGTATACTGTTTTTATTCTACCTAAGTGTAGGTTTAATGTAGTATTTTAAATTAAAAGTATTGAATAACATGTTATTATCGTAATGTTGTAAACGATTCAACGGAAAGTTCGTATAAAGATTTTAACGTCGCGTAGGTAGTAGTTTTATTTTAAAATAAACTGCGTTTTCTTCTCTCTATGAAGAGATAACGAAATGTGCAAAGCCTTCAAAGTGGCTCATTTATTTCTATTCATTAGCTAATAAAGGCGTTGTATGTGCATAATATTTACGATTTACGTAATATTTTCTTTCTCTATGCATTTTAACACCATACTGCGATCGCCAACCCGCCTGCCAAGCGTGGCAATTATGGCAACCCCCCACCTATTGGGGAGGCGTATGACCAGCAGTAGACGTCTTTCAGCTGGAATGATGATGATGATGAATATTTACGAACTCCCCTACATATCTTAACTGGTGGAAACTTTTCTAATGCCCTTTATCAGTTCGCTTAAAATTAATCAACCTTCTTTCCTACAGATCGTCCTGAACTCGATGCACCGGTATCAGCCTCGCATCCACCTGGTGAAGGTCCGCGAAGGGGGCGGCCCGATCACGGACTTGACGCGGGAACAGCACCGCACCTTCGTCTTCCCGGAGACGGTGTTCACAGCAGTCACCGCTTACCAGAACCAGCTCATCACTAAGCTCAAGATTGACTCCAACCCCTTTGCCAAAGGGTTTAGAGATTCATCGCGACTGACGGATTTTGATAGGTGAGTTCCCATCTTTATTGTTCTGAAGAACAAGATGTTGTTATGGTGGAATATGTACCATAAGAAAAACCCTTTCTTCCCCGAGGTGTCATAGAAGCTGATCATATCATGAGGATAGACCTATATCTACGTATACCTACAGCACCATTCTTCTGTGGTCTAATCCAGGCCTGCAAGGTTAACTGAGTCTGGTACATTCAGCGTCAATAATATCGGGACGAACAGACTGTTCAAAATGATCTAACTAAATAAGTCGTCTCAATGACACAAGAACTGTTTCAAAATGAAGAAAGTACACGACAACTGTCATTCTGACAAGGATTTTATCAAATCGAGATAAAGTTTAATTTTCTTAGTAGTTGAGATAATTTTGAACAGTCGGTTCGTCCCGATATTTTTGACGCTGACTGTACCACCCATGAGATTTTTGTCGTACGTTAAATAATTTTGACTTGCTCGACAAACATAAGTGTCAAGATTCTGGCAAAAAAACTTAAGCATTTCCGGTCCTTAGTATATGGCGTTTAGACCATTACTCTAAAGTACCAACATACAACGAATACATAAATCCTGTCATTAAATTTTAACAGCCCATCTATACTTAAAGGTTCCAAAAAACGATGACGAGCGCCCAGCACGTTTAGTTTATTTGCGCTAAAGTGGTCTAAACCAGCGTATGGCGCGGTTTGATAAATTGACAGGTTATTAGCAACAGTTGAAAGGCATTAGGTCCGCCGCCCTGCAATTTGCCGCCAACGGTTTAACATGAATAAAAGATTAAAACTGCTCCTCCGCTGATTGCGGCGATATCGGACGAGAGCGGCCGAATGCTGAGCGGGCCCACATTTAGGGCAGTTGTTATCCGCGTTATCGGTTAATCGACATTGCGAATGAGATTATGGGCGTAAAAATAATCTTGAGGGTGTTTAGAGGACGTGCCTTCGAGTGAAGCGATAGCAACGTGCCCAAGATTGTTATGAATAACATAAGAATTACTTTTATAGATATGTGTTTATCTGCCAAGCTAATAACAGATTAGTGAAATGCAATTTCATCATGCCATCCCGCAAGTCTGTGTGGATCGCCCGGAGGACACGGTGAAGCATACGGTGGAGTTCAGTCCAGCTTGGGCAGAGCACCACCGTGTCCTCGTGGAGGCGGTCGGGGACAGAGATCTCTCGCGTCCAGGCCATGGTATGGAGCGAGAGGGCATGGGCAGCCGTCACCTCCTTCTGCGAAGCAGTCGGGAATCCCGGGCGGATTTCCGGCCACCGTAGGCGCGGGCTTGCGGACGGTGAGCAATGGGTAGCTCGCCGTCCGATAAGGACCAGGCCCGGGTCGACGGCGCGTTGTGTTTCACGTGCGCCTCAAAGAGATGTCAGCACAAGTGTAAGGGTCCACTAGGGCCGAAGCCTGCCGGGGTCGCGGGAAAGTTCGAAAGGGTTACCGAGGCATACAGGCAACGGAAGGAATACGGGTGGGTTTTAGTCAGTAAGAGTCTGACACACCCTCCCGCTCCGCCCAGAGCGGGAGAAGTTATTTGATTTTTCACACCCAAAAAAAAATCCCGGCAGTCTGAAGCAATCGATCCGGCTTCATTAAGGTAGACAGGCGCGACGTGACAGCGCCACGCGCCTCTAGTAGCTAAATTTCTATGAAACCTTCATGGCAAGTGTCGCGCTGCCTGTCGCGCCCGCGATATCGCGCCAGTCTGCACCTGCCTTAATATCTACTGTGTTGTTCTTGTGTTTTTTATATCCATGTAACCACAACATGGATAGAACAACACAATAACATAGTTATGTAGGGCGCAAAATTTGTTTCGTTATAACACAATTCAAAATCTCAACACACAGTTTTCATGTAGCCTGTAACTGAAAATTAACGCTCATTATCTTGGGACTTTGTTTAGACCAGCTTATTAAGCTTATTAATTATTTGAATGACTAGCTTCTAATGCTGGAAGTTAGTCATCTCAAGTAGCTGTAGTTACAATGAGTTTAGTTTATACGCGAAGTATTTTATAGATGGACAACAAATGTGCTAAAAAGTGATGTCATGGTACTAATCACTTTTATTGTCTAACGTACCTATAAAACTTTATCACGTTATTAGCAGAAACCATAAAATAATCCGTTCTGCGCATGTTGGCTTCTATGTAGTAGGTACCTATTTTATTGTGGTCCTAATATCATGACATGGAAACATTTAGGTTTTATAACCTCAGTGTGTCAATTAAGATAATTAGTCGCAATTTTCAAATGAGACCTCCGGCTTCAATCAGTGTTTTATGAAAGATTTAATAGTAGCTACAATATATTGTGTAGATGACTAGTTCTTATGTGGAAACAGGGATATGTTAGTAAGCTGGATAAACATCGTCGTTTTTCCTGACCGCGTGGGTCGCGGTTTAGATTTAACGATAAACGTTAGGAAAATACTTTACGGTAAGTATAGTCGAAAATAATTGTTTCAAGCGTGGGAGATTATTCCCTTATGACATATTTATGACAGAAAGACAGTTAACGATGACTCAGTGAGGAAGAACAGGGTTTTCTTAAAATGGAAAACAAATTCCCACAGATTATGGTCCTCTTTGGTATGGTGTCTATGGTACTGCACAAATCAATTTAGCAAAGTTTCTGTTGACATAACTCGTAGAATCTCATAGTAAGTACCGCTATTGTATTCACTTTTACTTCAGTCGTTCAGTATTAACGTTAATATCTTTCTATTGTGGATGTCTCGACACCTTTCGCCGAGAACAATCGACTATTTACTCGATGGACGTGGGAAACTAATCGCTTGAACATTGTCCACTATTCTCGTTGTCTGGATTGCTAAGAAATATGTGGGTGCAATAAACTTAAGGTTTAATCTTGCTGGTGAATAACCTCAGTTTTAGTCTTTTAAGCCTGGACACATAAATGCAGCAGTCACAACAGTGGTTATAATGTATGGTGATGGGAATCGAGATGTAAAAGTAGAATAAATTGCTGAAAATAAAAATAAAAAACGCTTAGACTGGGTATCGACAACGATGCTTGGTGAACTTTAAGTTAGAGCCAATTTTTGGCTTGCAGTGCCTATTAAGACGCTTTACCTGTAAATTCGCCCACGAAATTGCAGCATCTACGGTTCAAACAGTATGGTATTGTATAGATACCTACTATGTTACATATCACGTTCGGAGTGGTCTGTCTTTATGTCCATCATCATCATCATCATTTCAGACGAAAGACGTCCACTGCTGGACATCCCCCAAACACCGCCACTTCGACCGGTTCTATGCTTCCCGCATCGGTCCACCTTGCAGGAGGCCTTCCAACGCTACGTCTTCCGGTACGCGGTCGCCACTCCAGAACCTTTCGGCCCAATCAGCCATCTGTTCTGCGAGCAATGCGCCCTGCCCACTGCCACTTAAGCTTAGCAATTCTTCGGCGTATGTCGGTTACCTTGGTTCGCCTGCAGATCTTCATTTCTGATTCGATCACGTAGGCAAACCAAGCATAGCCTTCTCCATTGCCCTTTGGGTGTCTTTTAACCTTCTAATAAGGCCTTTTATGTCTACTGGTCACAAAACCAGATACAGAGGTAAAGACTAACAATGTCTTCCTGATATTGAAAACTAGGTATAGTTTTACCAATATCCAATGAAACGGCTTGCAGTACTTATTAATATCCTACAAATTATTTTTGTGTTTAGAGATTATTAAGTTAGTTTTACTGAAGTAACGTACTTATTAAAATTATAATTATTAACTTGCTATTAGGTACTATAGGATTTTTTTCTAAATTAACCAATACTTTATGTATACCCATAGAATAAATAATTGCTCCAAGTCGTATCATGCATCCATCGTAATAAATCACTGTTACAATAGACTTATGCATACTTAGCATGTTGTAGTCGGCTTGTCGCCTTGTTAGAAGGTGTATTAGTCGTGAAAACCTAGAAGGGCGTGACCACAGAGTAAAACCTAGGTATTAATGCTAGGTATTACGATGGCCCAGTGGTGGCCCAGTGGGAACGGCCGCGACTTACGAGTTGTAGATCGTAGGTTCGAACTCAGACAGGCGCTTTACTTTGTGTAAATTATTTCATCACCACTGCTCTCAAAACGGTGAAGGAAAACAAGGAAACCGGCATGTCCTAGAACCAGAAATTCGAAGACATGTGACATCTACCAACCCGCATTGGGCCCGCGTGGTGGATTACGGCCCATTCCCTCTCACAGAGAGGAGGCCTGTGTCCCAGCAGTGGGAACATTATAGGCTGATTATGTTATGTTTTATTACGATGATGCTAGTCATATTATCTAAGTAACTCATATATAGAGCGAGCGAGTAAGGACTTTAATATTCTTTGTAAAGAGTTCTCATATGACCCATTTACCACCACAACCTATTCTGCACGCACTCAGCTGAACGGCGACTTTTTAAAAAGTGCATAGTGCTTATTAGAACCTTTAATTGGCTCTTTGTAACAATATGCAATTGTTATCCATCTGTATTAGCTGTAGGTTCTCCTATAAATAAATACATATTTTTAATGTTCCTTTGTCCACATAATTATGAACTTTAATACATACTAAAACTGCAAGTCCAGAGTAAAATTCTTTAGTAAGTGGAACATAAAACTTAAAGCAAACCCCTCTATCCGCAGTCGCAACTCTTCTTTGGTATTCTCTTTCCTATTAGAATGCCAAATTAGCATTTCAAGTCTAGGTAGAGTCTGCTTACTACATTTTAAGTGATATATGAGTACTCCAACAGCATCTGATCATTCCAGAAAAAAAAATATGATCGACCATTGTATAAAATATGAGTAGGTAGAAAAGATATTCAACCTTAAAGATCGTGACAAGATAGCGGTCCATATATTAAACGTAAAAAATAATATTTAGCGGAATATAGCGTGTTTTGCTCATTAAGTCGAGGTGTTGGGTGACTGTGGCGAGAATGCGCCGCAAGGAACGGCCGGGCGTTCCCATGGACCGACCATACCACTACTTTTGACTCACGATCAACCACAGACCTAAGAGTAAGAGTGCCTTTATGTGGGATCACTCGAGCGGGTGAGAGACCCTAAAATGCAAACTTAATTTTCGTCGGAATTTTCATTCATTGATTGAATTATCTGGTGAATGTGATGAGCAAAGTCGCGTAGGTAATTAACAGTAATTCTTCTATCATAAATTCATGACCTCATCAAAGCAGCAACTGTGAAACATTAATACGGGTAGGTAACGGAGGTATGTGTTCATAATTAGCATACCTATTGACATAAAATTTTACGATGATAATGTTGGCTAAGACCAAGATTACAAGATTATAGCTTAGTCAGAAACGTTCGTTTTTTAATCCCAGAGACTAATTTGCCATTTCAAATGATTGTTGTTTGGTTTTTCAATATGGAGTTTGACATTTGCACCCGTCAAATTAGTCTCCGAGATTAAAAAAACAGACTTTAGGTAACCACTTCATGTTTCTGTTCAATAGGAGGTATTTTTATTAGTATCATATTCGTTGTGGTGTCAATAGGGAGGTATCTTTAGTTTCGTGTTAACACGTTCGAGGTTGCGTGGTTGCGGGCGGAGGGCGGGTTGCGGCGCGGCGGCGGCGGCGTGTGGAAACAGCTCACGTCAACGGCGGCCGGAGCCGGCGGCGGCGGCGCGTAATCACAGGGCTCGCTCCTCATTATGCCCTAAACGACAAATTAAAGCGCATTTCTATTATCTGGCCATCGGTGTGATGCCCATACGGCCGGAGTCCGGACCGGTTCTCCGGAGGCGGTGTGTGGACTGACGCGTTCTCGCTCACGTGTTTATACTTTAGCAACAACCTGCTGAATTGACTATGCATAAACAATTACCGATTCACCTTTTAAGATTGTGTATTGAAAGCAATTTGACGTTCACTACACAGATTATAATACCAAGGCTGTGAGGTAGCTTTTATAGTTCAGTATTCTGTGCGATGACAACGTTAAAAGTATGACCTAAGAGGAAACATTAAAAATATGTTGATTAAATGTTCCCATACATCCTGTGTGATCTTTGAAGTAAGAAATTGTTTACTTTCAAATGAGTACTTACGAAAACTCCCGCATTAGCTCTTAAGATTTTTTGTGTTACAGTAGTAGCATGACGGGCGGAATTATCGGACCTATTAATAATGTAATCGACGTAGGCGTCTGTGCGTAGCTACCGATTTGTATTAATTGATATAGCATCGGCTCGATGATAGTTGGGACCGGTGATTGACGGTTAATTCGAGATGTTATCAGTGCAATTACCGCTTCCACTGAGTCTGTAACTTTGGCCGCTCCACTCGCTACCGGCTTTGATCTGGCGTTTTCTTGCTCTAAGTCATCCACTGACGGATATTTTGTATGACTTGGACTTTGTGATAATACCTATCTACATCGTTTCTTTTGTAATTATTGAAAATCGGATTTCTATTCAATATTATGGGCAAAAAGTTGTTATTGTGAAGTTACAAAAGAAATCGACTTTCTCGATTTTAATGCTCCACATACCTACTGCTTTATATTACAAAGAGACCTGAAAATTAACGTATTCATTTTAATAGCGAGTGACACTTCCTGTTGCTCTCACTCGAGCGAACATAACGGAATGAAAGACTGAATAATTAGAGGTTCTTGTATCGCGTGCTCCGTTGATTGGTGTCGGGCGCTACTGTGCGTCGGCGCTCACCGCTCGCACATAGCTCAGCGGGTAATTCAGCTCAACGCACACCTCTATCGATACTATCTCGAGCAGAATTGCCACTCTGCTGTCTGTCACTCACTCACTCCTACACCCGCACCATTTGATTTGACGAGTGTAGGTTAATTTTAAAAGCCGTCTAAGCACTTCCGTTTGCATTGTTCAACCACTCAACTATGTAATACTTTCTATTCTGATTGCCGAAATCACGCCGACTCATAAATATAAATATTTAAAACAACGCCTAACGGCGCTCAGCCTTAATGACTTCCTTCGCTGACGTCCGAAATCGTCAGACAATAAGTATGATGAATTGCCATTGTGTGAGAATCGGGCGGTGAAGTTATTTGGCGTGGTGGTCGAGGCGGCTTTTCATCCATTAATTAATAAGATCCGCCCCTCGCTCAATCAGAGCCGATATTTAGCGGCGAGGAGTTATATTTATGCTCGGACGCACCTCTTCGTTAATTGCATGCGATTCACTTACGAGCTAGAAATAACTTTAACGACAACCGCGTGCTGCCCGCGGCACGCTGCGTGTTTCACAGTTACGTTAACTATTTTTTAAATATCAACCATCTATCACGTTTAGTTACACGATCATAGACAATGAACTGCTGGGCTAAAACTTATTGCTATTTATATCTAATGAGTCAGCCGCGTGAGTGATTTACTGCAGGCAACCCGAGGACTATTTTCAAATAGATCAAATTGACATTCCTTAAATGTTTTTATGAGCATCGCCATAAATAACCTTCCTTTGTAGAATATTTAGAATTAAATTCATTCCTATAAAGCTTAAGATCGAAGGAAATGCTATAAATCTGTGCACTAATAATCTGCATTAAGCAAAATATTACGAGTAAAGGAAATAATATTTCACTTTTTATCAGATAGACGCATTATGCATTTGCGGGCAAATATCGATACCGGTCGGCGCAAGATATCGATAAGAGCGCGCGAGCATGCCGGCCGGGCCTATCGGCGGCCTGTGAGAGCCGCCGCCCTGTAATTTGCCGGCGGAGAGTGTTGGCTATTACTGCTGATACCGAGATCATAATAAATACGCCATTAACGCCCCCGCAGCACCCGAAACGACATAACCACCCGGTGAAACAGACCTTCTCGCCCAGCACTAACACCGCGCCACTTACAACCTTTTGTAACTCAAAGCTTTAAGTGTAAATTTTAAGATATTAGTGCTGTGGAATGTGTTAGTTCACAATTTAACATTCAGTTTTGATTGCCTTCAATTATGCGCGAAGTTAAAATGTTTTAATACTGAGAGGTTTAAAAATTAACTTTTTGTCTGTGGAAAACTTTAAGCTTAAGATACTTATGTAGGTAGGTAATTTATGATGGCATGAATATCTACAAGTTCAATATAAATATAAAAGATAAGTAGTCATTACATCACGTGTTGAACTGTCACCAAACTGTTCCATGAAACGCAGCATTCGAAGCTTTCTCTCCGCGAGCTACGACTCTACGATAGGCATCCTCTACGACAGAGAGAAACTGACATCGAGATAATATTGCGTGATAAAATTGTGTGAAATCGCTGAGACGATGTGGTTAACTCAAGATTATTATAACAATAATACTGGCTATTATTCGTTTTTATAGAAATTAGGAGATCAATAAAAAAATCTATAATATGTGTTAGCGTGTGTGGGCACTACCTGTTTTTAATTCCCCGGGACAGCGCGCCGGCGCCCGGGGCTGCCGCTCCGGTGATAGATTAAATTCGACACGGTATCTCGTGATGTCATGCCAATTTTGATGCTTAGCTCGAGCACGCCGTGTCGTCACGCTCATTTGCCGCTCTCGCACTAACGCTCGTATCTCAAGACGGAGCCCATTATTAATAACATCTCCTCAGATTTACGCGTGGTCGGAGTTGCTCCACAAGACCGTGTTCCCCTATACAAAACGGGAAGGAGCAAGCACTAACTAGATTTCTATTGAGCAGGCGTGAAAGACGCATTATTGCACACTTATAAGTGTCGATAGTTTCGTAGAGACGCGAAAATAGCGAGTTAACGGGAAGCGTGATCGGTGGCGGTCGCGACAACCTCCAGGAACCGATAAAGGGCATCACGCACTGGCGCAGTAAAGGGCCGCGCTCACGCACGAGCTCGCCGCGCGCCTCGTTAACTGCGACACTACTCGTAAAGACGCTTCGCAGAAACAATCGACAGCGGTACACTCCTTGTTTAACACTTTTACTTAAGGGCAGTGCTTATGAAAAATGCCTACCACACAATATGTGAGGTAGGTGTTTTATTTAAAGATTCTGCTTATTGCAAATGTTGGAGTTATACTGGCATTGTAAATCAAAGCTTAACGTACGAGTCGTAAACAAAGCTGACCAAGTCGTATTTCATCGAGGCTGAATTTTACATAACAGCTTCTAGTGTGACGTTCGTAACGTTTTATGAGATTTGAAATCGCCACGTGGCCCCCGGTGGCCGGTGTCGTTCCTCGAACTCGGTTTTATAGACTACGGACCGATGAAACCCAACGAACAGTCCGTCTCGCGAAACGAGAGGTTCGCGGAACTCGACGCGACCGTGCACACTTTACCGAAATAGGACTTATTACTATCAGAAAACAAACTTCGTCTCAATATGAATATTGTTCCAAAAATATATTTCTTATGAGAGCTTTCGGATGTATAACTGTTTGCAGATACTGGAAATGCTGAGTAAGGCTTATGTAGGTACAAATCGGCATTCATTTTATCTGCTCATATCTGCTTACAAAATCTAAGTTAATTATTGAGGGCAAATCTGACGTAACGATAAAAATGAAACCCTAAGTAGGTACTTTAGCGTGACAGAAATAACTTATAGGTTCTCGATGTTACTTACTTAGTTTGCTGTACAGAATGCGTAGATGACGGCTATGCGATAGGTCTTTTTAAACTCTGGATGTAACGATCATCATTAACGTGTGTGTTGCTCCTTCTCCGCAGAGACCCGATGGAGCTGATGTTGATGGAGCAGCAGTTGCTGCGGTCTCCACTGCGGCTGTACGCGGGCGGTGCAGACGAAGAGGCGGAAAAGCGTGCGGCGTGGGCAAGGTCGCCGGCTGCACTCCAGCTGCTGGCCCTAGGTGGCCGAGCATGGCCTAGTGCCTGGCCACAACCGTTGGCGCTGCCCCATGACCTGTGGCTGCAGAAACCCCCCACGCCACTTCGATACTGCCCCTACCCGCCCCCCTCGCACCCCAACGCGCCACCCCCGCAGTCCCGCCCGCAGCACTCGCCTTCGCCCAGGCATCCGCTGTGAACTTACCACGATGATCTTCCTTGGACTATGTTTTTTTAACCGGATGAGGGCTGGCCACGGGCTTATAGGTACATCCAGTTTGTTTAAGCTCTACCAATGAACTGCGAAAATGTTAAAGCACGGCAATCAGTTCATTAGCAACCGACTGTGCTTTACCTAGATTTGGAAGTTTGTAGCTGGCCCCGGGTCTTAACGAAAACTGCTGTGTGCTGTGACGACCGCTCCATCATTATCGAGTACTCGTAGTAGTTACTCGCTTGGACTGTACTATGAATGATGAGACCGGCTAGTAAAAGACTATTTATTTTATTCAAAGTGAGTTTCAAATTAGTACCTTAATAGACGAATGTATGTAACTGAGTAGATTAAGAGGTTGTCGATAGGTATATTGTGTACTTTAAAACATAATTTCAAGGTTCCTACCCGAAAGTATAATATTGAAAAGTAATATTAATGTAGAGTGAAATGAATATTAATTAACAATAGTTACCTGCACATATTAGTATTTTTATTTCCTTTTATCGTTTATTTCTTTTATTTCAATGTCTCTGATAAATGTTATTTTGTTAAATTACATCATTATAATTGAAATAATAAACCAAAGAAAAAATAAGTTTGCATAAAAATACCCAAAACCATGATTCGACTACATAGAACATTCCATAAAATAAATATTTCCAGTAAGTAATTTAATAGATATAAATATATTATGCCAGATAACTTTAATACAGTATGTCACATTCGAGGGCATTGCAACTATTTTCGTAAATGATAATCACGATTTTCATTTACGGACTCAATACCAGAAACACATTCAACTTTCGCTGGACGATCTTCGTCGATTCGAGTCGATTTCTCCTCATGTGTCGTTACCACGACAGCCGAATACGAGATGAGAGGGGTTCACTTCAAACTAACATTGAATTTGCTAAAGCTAAATTAAGACTGTGACATCGACTGTGACATACTAAGACAGAAATGATAAAAAAATTATGTGATACATAAAAATAATATTTGTGTATTCTTACCAGAAATTCGATCGAATCGTGTAAGTGTCGCATTCCACATGTCTATGGGATTGATCACATTTGTCAGTACCAATTTGCAACAGCAAACCACATGCATGCTAAAAACAAAAGATGAAGTGAATCCTAACTCAATTAACTTATGATTGATGCTGAAAAATGTGACAAAAGTCCTTATTGTAAAGTTATGTGTAACTAAGTTATTAACGTCTCCTGAGACGAATTCCAAACCCAAGTGATGTACTATAATCTATAATGTACTATGTGTATTTGTGTGTACATTCTATTACATAAGGCTATTTATATTCTACTTGTAGCCCTAAGATATATGAAAATGTATGTACTGTATAGTGGTTGAGTAAATTATTTTTGTAGGATAAGCACTGTACATAGTGGGTCACCTAGATGTTTATATCAAATAAGAGGTTTTGAAGAAATATTGTCTTAGTAGAGAAATATGTCGCGGAAGCTCACATTGTCGTACTTATGTATTTATCGTTTATGTACTCCTCCTAAAACATCCTGTATATCTCGAAGGAAGTGCATTACTGCATTTTTTTCCTAATGAATTTTGGTTCACTACGTAAAATGAGAGACATGAGTTCTCATATAAAGTAAGGTCAAACTTTGCCTTGCATTGCTAATCCCAGAACCTCTCCCGAAAAGTCGTACTACACGCAAACAATTTTAACTATCAATAAACTTTTACAAGTTTACTTCTACATCATAAATACAAGATGATAAATGTAACATCGAATTCCCCTTCTGTATCGGGATATCATTGTAGATGACGAGGGAGAGGGTGCAAGCAATAATGTTAATGGGGTTTAACTTACATATTTATAGACTTTCTGTGGTTACAGTTATTTCAAGTATAAAGTGGGTCTAAAGATTATACTTTGAAGGATTTATATCCTTCAAAGTATAATCGTGAACCAATTTTTTATTAACCAATATTATTATTGGTTAATAAAAAATTGGTTCACGATTAAAATAATTGTATGCAGCAGTTAATTGTTTCAAATTGTTATCTTGCAACTGTATCGATTATGTAGAGCTAAAAATTGACTTACACGGTGCCAATTAATTGCCTGTGGTATACCTTAAGATGAAACAAAAGCAATAAATGTTGCACCATCTAAATGGTGTTCAGACAATGCAAGTAATTTGTTGCTTCAATTTAATTGAATACCACAGATAAAAAAATGTGTCGTGTAAATGGGGCTTAAGTAACTGAATAATGACCTAACGTAATATCCTAAGTTCCTGTTAATCTAACATTTATATACATACTTTCATATAAACTTCATTTAGTTGTTCAAAAACAAAATATCAAACGGAAACATGTATCACAATATCTATAGCTCAATCAATCAGATTCAATATTGAGTCAAAAACCACTTTAAGAAAAGGATGTTGTTAAAAGAAATATGAGATCACTTCCTTCATTCAATTGATTTGGATACCTATGCATTGCCAGTCAACTAGGTTGTCTTGATTATTTGCATGTACGCTCTTTTAAAGGCTGAAGGCTTTTTGAAGCTAAAATATGCTACCAAACGTATCTCATTGTCTTTTAAAATAAATTGAAAAGAAAATATTGGGAATTCGAATTAATATGTTAATCTGTAATATGATTTCTCTATCAATGCACTAATTAGTAATTTTATATTGTAATTTATCTCCGTCGTCTGGATATTCAAGCATAAGATTTGTAGATCGAAGTTGTCTTCATGGCCTGTGATCCTTAGAAAAACTTAAAATTAAGTTATCCTCCTACTATGATATTTTCATTATTGTCAACTGATGTTACAACAATACCTTTGTACGAGATGCGAGCGACGCGCGAAAGTAGCGACACATATCAGGGTTGAGCCCTAAGTGTTAATAAACCGAAATGAAACGTATGTGTTGTTTTATTTTATTTATAGAAAAATAAACATGTGTCCCTGATTGTCGATAAAATCTGGCCACTTTGACTTCTTGGCTACAGAATGCTACAGGTACAGCAGAAGACACCAAGCATGCTGGGGCTTAAATCGCATTGAACCATATGAATTTAAATGAAGAAAATAAATTGATTCCATCGCACTAAAGACTGTTCCTACACAACCAAAGACATGTTGAATTACTAAAGATATATAGAGAAATGACACAGAATTGTAACTGTGGCATCCATAGGTAATGTAGCCTGATATTATTCATACTTTTTTTTTTTTGGGTGGGCAATCATCAAATAACTTCTCCCGCTCTGGGCGGAGCGGTAGGGTGTGTCAGACTCTTACTGACTAAAAACCCACCCGTATTCCTTCCGTTGCCTGTGTTGCCAGGGGCCGTCGGTAACCCTTTGGTACCTTTCCGCGATCCCAGCAGGATATTATTCATACTTAGATACAAGTTAAAAATCAACCATTTATCTTCATTGCTTAGTGCACTTTACATGCCATATATGTCGATCTTCAGCTACTCTCACACAGCTTGTAATTATATAGCTGATGTTAGCGATAGATGAGAGTCCCTTGCTCGACGAAGTGCCTGCGCGCACCGTAGCTGAGCCTGTAGCTTTAAATTCCCCTGATAATAATAATTATCCAGTTATGATCCAGCCTGTCCCATTTTGCTGTCCTCCCCTCAGCGGTGCCCTAAACCGAGGTTCTTACCCCGCAGAGTCCTTAACGTGCAGGTTAAGAGCCCTTAGCTGGAGCACCCCTGGCTGGAGGTTTTGAGTTAGCAGCTTGAGGCAGCCACAGGATTGACCGGTTAAGTATTCACGACCTCTTAAGGTCAACTACAAAATGCCCTATCAAAAAAAAGAAAAAGTCGGAGGGACGATGATAGAGATGGATGGATGACCTTACACAGTCTTTGACTTCGAAGATCGTCGCTCCACCTAGCCTGAGGCCATCCTACCATATACATATACATTTGCTGATAAATGCTGAAAATCCATCTACCGATAGATGGCGGTGAAGCTCTCAGTTTCTTAAATTGAATGTTGACTATTAAAGGTGCATAAAGTGCAATGAAATAGGTGCACGGAGAGGTCTACCTTAGTAATTATTACTGTAATAGCTTTCTGTGAGGATTCGCTTACCATCACCACCCTGTATATCATCACCCTGATCTCCATCCTCCTTTTTGAATAGGCTATCCTTAAGGATGGCCAAAGAATCTCATGATGGAAAAAGAATCTCAGATGTGAGGCCGTCCTCAAGGAAGGCCTCACGTCTGAGATTCTTTTAACTCCAAAAAGAGAGCTAAATTCTCAATCAGTGTAAATTTTACGGCAGATTTAGGTTGATCACATACGATGGAATACGCAACCCTTTATAAAAATCATCTAGGTAGTAAGGTACCTATCTACCTAACATTATCTGGACTGCTTAAAAGAAATACAGATTAATCTGTTATACCTACATTTTAAGATTACCAATTACTTATTGACAAAAAAGGCAAGACTACCGACAGTGAACAAACATGGTCCGTCCGTTTCACGCTTGATTAACTTCAACTATTGCCGTCTATATTACTTCAGTCTGCAAAAACGAATACCTAAAATTGATTTAATTCCCAATTATGTCCAAATTGGTTTTAATGTACAGAACAATAAGGTCAAGATAATAATATTGTTGTGAACACTCGTAGCAAAATGCTGGGTCCATGTTGTAGTCTTTTGAAACTTGCAGCAGACACGACCATTTCAACTTTACGCAAAAAGAAAGCTATCAATTTGATTCTATAAATATAGGCATAAAAAAAAACAAATTATTTAAGAAACAAAAAACCCGACTGCAATTTTTGTTTTTTTAAATAATTTGTTTTATTTCAAGCTTTTTATTATATAAGTATATGGAATTGAAAAAAACGGAAGGAAAGGTTTTTAAAAATTAATTACAACAATATCATCTATCAATATTTTATTTGCAGATGCAATATATAAATATTATATAGTCTATGTCACTCCCACAATGAAGACGAATCTATCGACACCTCTTATGTGAAAATCCATCAAGCCGTTTAGGCTACAGAGCGTGCCAAAGAAATAGACATACATACATACATACTCTCGAAAAACATTACCCTCCTTCTGGGGCAGTCGGGTAAAAATAACTGATAGTTTAATAAACGAACAGTACGCTTTAAGGCTCCCGAATACAGGCGCGATGCGACACTAGTAGAACAATTCTATGAAAACTTCTTGGAAATCGTTCTACCAGAATCGCGTCGCACCGTCGCGTCGCGCCCGTCTGCGAGAGCCTTTACTCACCGGTCTATCAACTATCAAAGTATCAAGGACGCTATATTTCTTAACCACAGCTACGAACCGTTACTAGTTACGAGACGGCTAATAAATAATCGTCACACTTTTATTTTCTGTCTTTATTAAGTGTCATTAGGCATTATTAAGCGCGTATATCGATGATGATCGGCCTTCCGTCCGTCCCGTAATTGCCGGCGATGTAAGCGGCCTACAAATTGAAAGCGGCCGCAGCCCGAGGCGGGTATTGATGGATCTGCTGCCATCGGGAAATTATAGCTGGCCCTTGCGACAGCTTCGCAAATTGTGCGTATAATGCTAGTAAATAATACGGCGTTCGCTATAAATTCATATGAGGCTAGGACATAAGTGTAGGTCTCACGTATCGAGCGAGGTAGACACACGTATGAGCGCGATATCTATGTCTCAAATTTTTCATATTTCGCACATTCTTTGACACGATATCGCATAGCTCCCCACGTGCACTCACTACAATTTGAGCGTGCGCTGACGAAGCTGGCTCGCCCTTTGTGTCTGCGTGAGAGACATTAAAGCAGAGAATGGCCGCGCGCCGCTCTGCCCGCGCCGGCCGATGCATAAATTAGCACGGGCGTATTTCGCAGACATCGACTGATTGACTCCTTTCATTACCGTCTCGCATTGTTCGCAGCCTGAGAAAAATTGCATATCCTTTTGGAATCACTACACATTTCATAATTATGGACTATTGTGGTGTTGTCGGAGCTAATTCGTCGGGGACGAGCGCTCTCCTCGCCCGGGGAGCGCAAGAGATATATTGGTGTACGCAAAGACGGAGACTGATCCCATAATGACTGGCGCTGATTAGTTTTCAAGGGAAACACTGGTTCGAAGAAAGCTCTCCAGGATTTAATGTCCTGTCAGAGAAGTGTTCGAATGGGTATTGTTAGCTGAAAGATGTTCGTGCTATTCTCGCGCGAAGCGTCTAACAGCACAAAAAGGAAACTAATTTTAGATCCTGACATCGATTAAAAGGAATCCGAAAGCCGAGGTACTTAAGCGAGATATGAATGTTATGTACTGTTTGGGGCGAGTTTTATGCTCGGCGGAACGTTTGAAATTATTGGCATTAATTGTGCTCATTTGTCGGGCGCCGTAGTGGCATTGTTCCCGTGGTGTAGCAGATTTATCAGTGATTAAGCACGATAGACGTTCTAGGTGCCCACGTGCGAGCCCTGTGCCCGGTCGCGGCCTATGCGCGATCGCGATCGACTCATATTGCGCCTGTGGGAACATTTAAGTGTAGAATCACCTAAAGTCAAGCTAATGCGATGCTTATGGTTAGAGACGTGAAGCGTGACTTGTTTAATCTAATTCGATCAAATGGGAATAGAAAGACAAGTAAACATCAGGTGAGATACTTCACGGACTATTACCGAGGTACCGCACCTATCAATCGGGGAGCGGTCCAGATGTTTGTGTCGCTCGTCCGGGCCGGCACAACGGTTGTCCGTGGCAAACGTTTTTCTAAGTCAATGTTGTAACGGTGTGTGTCTGTCAGCCGCGTCCGGCGTCAGCTGCCAGCTCTAGCGATCGGATAGACAAGTAAATAGAGGTGGGCTAATCGTCGCGTCCAGCAAGGGAAACGACGAATTACTCCGTCACGGTGTTCCCAACAATTGCTTTGTTATTGGCGATATCACGGCGATTGATGCGGCGTGGCACCTGTGCGAATTGTAAAAATCAAGGCTGTGTTTTTAATTCGAAAATATTCGCATAGGTTTGTGTGTTTAGATGCATAGCACAGTTAGAGCGTTGATTGACGGGGTAGTTGGTGCAAAGTATCATGATTATCGTGTGGGTGAGTGGCAGCCGTGGCACGGCGCGGAGAGGAGACGTCGTTAGCCGCGTGTGATCGACAGACGGACAGACTAACCGCCGCAGGGTTACCTAACTGCGCTGTAGATTCTTGTTACTTGTGATAACTATGTGCGAATGCGAACTTTGATAAACAATCTCCGAGTGGATGGAGAACGTATACTTTAGTTGTTTTCAACACTGTTGTGCAAAGTGCACTTTATAAGGCCACGTTCGAATGTTCTCAATTTTATTGTAGCAGCATAAGTCATATTTCTTAGAACGTTCTTAGATCCAGTACGTTTGAAGTGTTCGAGTAAAGATTTCGATAGGTACTTATCACGAGCAGTTTTTGCCAATGTAAAACTAAATCTTGTGTGTGTGAGTGTCAATACACTCTTCATTTTCCTTTCTTTCGTAGTGTTAAACTTTCTACAATTATATAAAGTTCTTCACACCATTGTATCGTTTTCTCTATCTGACCACCCTTCAGTTAAATGGTATGGTTAGTTACGAATTAAGGAGGAACTTAGGCGCTCTTATTTACACTTATTTCGAGATTTAAAATCGAGATTTTTTAACAAAGCACCAATCATTTTAATAAAATAACAAAAATCTGTCATAATTTCTAAAAGCCGCATATTTTACATGAACTTTTTGACAACAGATATTTCAAAACAACCCTTTACAATTTGTTCATAGCGGACTGGCTAAGTAAATTCTAACACATTTACATAAACGCGAATAGAAACAGCTCAAGGCGATCGCAAGATTCAGACAGACGGACAGAGTAGTCGGTCGATAATAACGATAATGGCGGCAACGTGCCCATCACGGCCCATTTCGCTGCACTGGACGGTTGAGCACTAGCGGTGGCGGGCAGAGGGTTAATACCCCACCGCCTTCCACGATAGTTGGCTTCATTTTATTTGTAGGAATGTCTGAGACTTGATGACTACTCGGGGACTTCCGCATTATGGCAGATGAGCTTGGAATCTTAAGATCTGCGACATATTTTTTATGACTTACCAGAGTGAACTCAAAAATAAAGTGACGCATTTACGAAATTAAAACTTTGTTCTGGCTGTCGATCGAGCCCATCTTTACAGCAGCACAAACTACTGTGTGTGTAAATTGGCAGATGCAATCACGCGACAAAAACTGAAACAACCTAACTAAAACAGACTTAGTGTGAGGCTAGCTAGCCTAAAGTAGAGAAGAAACCATAATGAATTATGGTGCAGTAAAAAATGCTTCAAATTAAAAGTCTTTCACCGTTTAAGAGAATTTAAACAGTAAATAGGAGTCATTATCAGGCCGGCTTTTATTACCCAAAAAGAGCAGATTGTTGCAAAATTAATGATGACACGCAAGAACAATTAAAATTGATACACCAGGTACAATCAAGTTGAAAAATTGTGAGTGTTAGTAACTACAGTCGATGTGCTAGAACCCTGATTTCGTAGCAATCCATGATCGTTCCCACTGCTGGGTCACAAGCCCTGTGAGAGGGAGTGAGCCGTAATCCACCACGCGGGCCCAGTGCGGGTTGGTGGATGACACATGTCTTCGAATTTTTGGTTCTATGACATGCCGGTTTCCTCACGATGTTTTCCTTCACCGTTTTGAGAGCAGTGGTGACGAAATAATTTACACAAAGTGCGCCTGTCAGGGTTCGAACCTACGACCTACAACTCGCACGTCGCAGCCGTTACGACTGGACCACCACTGCTCTCTAGTTCGTAGAAATGGAGAATGGAAATATCAAAAGAGTCTATCAGAAATGGTGAGTCAATTTTCGAAGAAGGCTTCGAAGAGAAGCGACTAGAAGAATACTTTTAATATCTTTAACTCATAATTTCATATCTATTGGGACCTTTGAGCATCGTGGATGGAGAAGGAGTGTTAATAAAATTCCAATGTTCAAGACAAAGTCTATCGAAAGATGATGAGATGACCACAAATATTAAGCACAGTGATACTTCTTACATAAGTTAACAGAACTCAAGTAATTGCCACGGCGCGGTGCAGACGACTAGCCGCTAAACTCTATGCGAGGGGAACATTGCATTTTGCATTGATAGCATTATAAACCTTGGAATACACCTGTAGTTCCTACAATATCAATTAAATTATACCTAACATTTCATAACGTTGGCCATTTGTCATGAAATTATGATGTCTAGTCCTATTCGTTCAATTAACTCGGATCTATACCTACAGTTATACAGTATAGTATCATATCATCTAGCTGCACTTAATTTTTATCCAAAAATTATTTAGGTTGCCATTTTTCATTCGTCAAAAATGTAAGTAAAGTGTTTGTATAGTATCGACTGTACAGAGCGTGAGAGTTTTATTTCTCTCAGTAATGGCGGTCCAGCGCCAACAATGTGTGTCGCTATTTGCGCCATTTTATTGCCTATTAATTGCTTTTAAAAGTGAGCGTCGATCCTCTGATGCTTGTCTGTCTATAGACAGACACTTCTTCTTGATTTTGTTTCTATTTTTCATTTATTTTCACCGAATTCGGGCGTGATGGTCAACATGCGATGGGGCCATTTCATAAGCTAGAGGATGTTTATTTAAAATTATAGAAAGATGGAATAAAACTAAACACAATAGAAACATAAAACTGAAAGTATTTTGATTGTGTATTTATTTTTTGAGGGGCTTGTGGCTAAGTAATAGCAGCTGCACGGGTCGATCAGGTTAAGCTACGCTTGCCGCGGTTGGTCCGTGGATGGGTGACCATCTTTACATACCAAGACCCCTCCGTGCCTCGGAAAGCACGTTAAGCCGTTGGTCCCGGCTTTCATTTGTAGATCTTTGACAGTCGTTACGGGTCGTCAGAAGACCGAAAGTCTGACAACCAGTCTTACCAAGGGGTATCGTGTTACCCAGTAACTGGGTTGTGGAGGTCAGATAGGCAGTCGCTCCATGTAAAATACTGGTATTCAGCTGTATCCGGTAAGACTGGAAGCCGACCCCAACATAGTTGGGAAAAGGCTAGGCTAGATGATTTAACTTTTACGTAATTTCAGGAAAAAATATTATTAAACCCATATTTTCTGTGAACTCATTTAACGTTAAAAAACCATTTGATTTCTAATATTGGTCAGATTTTACATAAGTAACTATGGATAACTGCGCTCATAACTTTTATCAAATCTGTATCAAGCGTGTGGCTGCGCCGGCGCAGACTCGGGTCGCGAGGACGCAGCACCGCGCGGCGCGAGGTGATCCCTCAGGTGCGCCCCTCGACTCCGCCCCCTTGTTTATTGCTTATTAGCGGGCATCGCGGCGGCACGTTTGAACTGCCGCTCTTTGTTCTCGCCGACAACACTCCCCCTCCCCCCGCGGCTGGCTGCGCTCGCGGCCGGTCACGACGCCCGCGCAGCTCGGGTATGCTACGCGAATCATAAATTGTTGCTATTTGACGTAGCCGGTATTGGTGATATCGATCTTTGTTCAATGATATCGCTTCGTAGGAAGGAAGTGCAATGGCATCGTAAATTATGCCACATTTCTTACATGAAGCCTTTACCTATGTGTTTACTAATAACGTACCTAATTATGACTTAAGATTAGCAAAATAATTCGAGGTGTCCTATTAAATCCTATATAAAATTACTACCGCAAATAGGTATCTACTACAAACAACAAGCGCTTTATGAGAGCTAAATAGGTCCATAGACTAGGTGATTCAGATAAATAATAAACGTAAACGAGGATCGAGTTGAATTTGTTCCTGACCCCGATCGATTCACTTTCGATCTCCAGTCACGGTTGGTCAGCCGAGCCCTAGAATTTACTTTCAGCAATTTGCAACTTTTCTATTAGAAAATCTAACTTGAAAAATGTTTCCAAAAAAAATAGGATATATGCTGCACTGTTTCAGTGGTTTTTCCCAATTGGTAACGTTTTTAAAGCTCTGAAACTGGCTTTTATATAAAACCGTTGCTACACTTTCAGAATGTCTGCCTTAGTATACCTGCTTATTATTGTTGAGTTATATCTTTCAGGAAACTGACTTTTATATAAAACTGTTGCTACACTTTCAGAATGTTAACGTTGGTATACCTGCTCATTATTTATTAAGTTATATATTTCAGCTTTAAGTTTGGTTCAGAGGAGATGATCTATCCTTGCACCATATTTAAAGCATCAGCTGAAGCGATACATTTACAAAACACATATCTACACATTTTTACGAAAGTCTTCTAAAACTTTTCTCTTTTATCTAAAATTCATCCTTTAAAGTGTAAATAAATCAAAAAGAATAAATACTCTGTCTACTTGAAATAAAATTGAAACATTTCTTATGATTTAGATGCTCGTGTTATAAATATTCATCAAAACATGTTGCCTGCTATTAAAATATTACTTCTGCTAGCATGCACTGCTTGCATACCGTTTACTATTGATTTTGATTTACATTCTATTGAATGTGCAATGAAATAAACATGAAATCGCGTTTAATTTCGATTAGGTACATCGATAATTGCGAATAATTTTCTTGCGATTTCCGCACTGCATTATAAAATAATAAAAAAATAACCAAGGTGCATGTTAAGTAGGCGATGAGTGCAATCGAGTAGCAGATGTTTCGGACGATGATCAGCCGACAATTATCACGCTTGCTCGCCTACATATAACGACGGCTCATTATGAAAATATCTAGCAACACTGTATAATCACCATAATACTGTGTTACAGCAAAAACTGAGCATTTTTGCACTTCAACCAATTTAAAAAGCGTCTAACTTTGTGATATATGAGAAGATAAGAGATGTTTGTGGGATATCCATGTTAAATTCTTAAAAGTATTAAATAATCTCTCCACAACTGCGAGTGAGAGTTAGTGTTTTACGAAAAATAAAATGCAAAACGGAGCACTTACTGATTGTTCCCGGTGTCTGTGTTTGTATGATATCTAGGTACTTACCTACAGTCAGCTTATTGCGTATCCAGCCACTATCTTTCATACTATTTTAAGTTGCCACTACTTCACATCTAAAAAGAGAACGTATGTGTTCTTTTAAAGACTCTTACACACAAGCGCGACACGCGACGCGACACAAAGGCACCGCTTGTAGTGCTACACGCGGTGCCTTTGTGTCGCGTCGCGTGTCGCGCCAGTTTGAAGGAGTCTTTAAGCATACTATGCCTTCTCCTTTTAAATCATATCTATAATCAATAAAATATCACGCTATAACACATCACTGACAAGCTCTTTAAGATATTATTGATGGTATAAACTTTCCTTACAGCAAAGCCATTGAAATTCTACGAACGAGATCGATATCAGACTGTATTCTATACTAAACGCATTAGGCCCCATCTAGTCCGTTGCTTGGGTGAGACATTCCCCGAATAGCTGCTCAAATAGCTCCAACCATTATAATGACGTTTGACGAAGACCCTCGACCTATCATCATCGAAAACGGCCGAATCACGCAAATTACGAATGTGATACGCATCGATGCTAACAAAAATCTAACGCGGAAAAAATCACATCGAACAATATTATAAAATAGAGGAAGATGAGTCTCATTTATCACAGTCTGAGTAAAGTCCTTTATGATTTTTAAAGTGATACTGTAAAATGAGTCCTACTGTGAGATGATTGGGTTAGTAATAATGTGTTGCGTGTGTGAATTATGATGTTTGATAGTGGTGTAAGTTGTGGCGATGTGGCAGATAGTGTCTGGGCGCGACGGCCGCTAATGGGTGTGATAACATCTCGCGACCACGCCTCGCCGCGACCGGCGACCGGTGCAGATCACACCGATGCAGGCGATGCCGCAACAAATGCATGTTACTCATAAACACTTGTATCTGTTGGCATCAGTTTCATTCAGACGGACCTCTCTCATGTAATCGCAAGTTGGCGCAGCTGCGGATGAAGAATATTTTGATTATTACATGGGAGGCTAAATGACTACAACTTGCAATTTTTTTGAGCCATAAGATGTCTATTTTAAAGTACCTACCTGATTTAGGAAAAAGTTCTTGGCTTCAAAGGCCTGAATGAAATATCAGAGTAAGTAAAATATTGAAATCTTATATTTGACCTATACGCAAAAATAATTTAAAGGCCAAATACAAAAGGAATAAACTTTAGCACCCATGAAATTGATTTTGAATTGTGTTTAAAAGCACCTCAGTTATCAAGCACTAAAAGTTTTAACGTTAAATTGTTGCATATTAACATGCTATTGTCGATTATATCACGTTTTTCCAACAGACATGTTTTTACCGTAATTAAAAATAAAAATATTAATAACTTTATTGCGTTTGAGTGGATGAGCACGGAAAGTCGGCACGATTATGTTAAAGGTCGTCGAACATCAAATAATTGTTTACTCAGTAGGTGTAGGTATATACCAAGCAAAATATAGTTATTTGTGCAACAAGAACAAAGTTGAGTTTTGCTGCGAGTGTTGATTTTGAATCCCGAGTAAGCAAAGAATTCTATAATTGAATCACGAGCGTAGCGAGTGATTCTTAGTTAGACAAAACTAGGTAAGTATACTTTTATGCGACTTCAAATTCTAATGATTCAATAGATATTTTCTCCTTGACTTTCTGTTTTTCAAAAAAGTAGACAAAACCTTGCTGAAAAACTAAAGACCCATCTCATTTCTGAGCCACTTATATAAGCTGTTCTCGAGAGTCATCACGAACCGTCTCGCCTGGAGACTTGATGAGTTCCAGCCGTCAGAACAAGCCGGATTTCAAAAAGGTTTCAGTACTACAGTACTGGAACCTTTTTGAATGGGTGTGGTTTACAAACCACAGCAGCAAATGTAAAGCAAATGCACTTCAGCAAATTTTACAGAAGACCGAGGAGTAAAACTAGCCACTGTGTACATGGCATTTGTGGACTACGAGAAAGCCTTCGAATCCATCAAAATATTGTCAATTCTGGCCTGATGTCGAATTGACTGGCGTTACATAGAAGTGTGTCAAGAGTAGTGGTGGCCCAGAGGTAACGGCCCTGACTTACGAGTTGTGGATCGTGGGTTTGAACCCAGGCAGGCGCTTTACGTTGTGTAAATAATTTTATCACTACTGTTCTCAAAACGGTGAAGGAAAACATCGTGAGGAAACCGGCATATCCTAGAACTAAAAATTCAGAGACATGTGACATCTACCAACCCACACTGGGCCCGCGTGTTGGAGTACGGTACACTCCCTCTCACAGAGAGGAGGCCTGTGTCCCAGCAGTGGGAACATTATAGGCTATATAATTATGCTACATAGAAGTGTTGAGATGTTTGTATGACGCTGCCACGATGACTGTCCGAAAATCCGAAAACCAGCCCCATCCCACTGCTCAGAGGGGTGAGACAGGGGATGAGATATCCCGAAACCGTTCACCAATGTGTTGGAGGACGTCTTCAAGACGTTGGACTGGAATGGACAAGGTATCAACGTGAACGGCGAGTACATCTCACACCTTCGTTTTGCCGATGACATCGTCATAATGGCAGAGACGCTGGAACAGTTAGACCAGATGCTGCAATGCCTAAATGGAGCCTCAGTCTTCACAGACAAACAGACTGACAGACAGACAGACAACGAAGTGATTCTATAAGGGCTCTATTTTTTCCTTTTGAAGTACGGAACCCTAAAAAGTGTTAAACTAGATGTCTACCTAGTTTAACTTTTTTAGATAAAAAGAAAGAAGAAAGTATCTAGGCACTTTTAGGTGATTAGGTTAGTAATTAACCGCTCAGGCCCGTGGCTCAATAACGTCATCTCTCAATCTCAAAAAAAACATTTTTATTCGATAACTACTTTCAAATCGCGCGCCGCGAGGGCTCCTATTCGGAGCCATTGGGGCTTTATCGGTTAAGCATTCTTGATTAATACCAAAGCAGATAGATCCATCACGTAACACATTCCTGTCCGTCAAATTATTCAGCTATTATAACGATCGTCGATCAACAGACAACAAGTAGTTGCAAGCGCAACTCGACAACATTGTTGTTAATTGTTAGCGATTTACGAACCGTGCACGGAAATATTATACAGACCGTTCTGATTGTAATTGTGTAGATAATGCTTGTGAAGAAAATACGTGTGGTCATAATTAGATTCTCAATATAATTCAGACTGCCCTCTGCTGTTTTCTATTTTCCGAATCGACGCACTCTTTCTTTATTTGTAGTCTTCATTCAATATTTTAATAATGATCGATGTAACTGACTGTTAGCGAATAACAAGATGGACTTCATAAGCCAGAGATCCTTTAAATTAGTAAAGTATTCGAAGGGAAGTGCCTTCGAATACTTTACTAATTTAGAGAGAGAACCAGCGGGGTAAATGAGTAACACCCTATCCGTAGCAATGAGTTTAATTTTGACAGTTCAACAACATTCTATGTCATTTGTTTAATTATGTCATTTGGTTTAAATGGGTTTTTATTTTTATTATTTTATTAATATTTTACATAGATTTTTGCGTACCTTGTGAATGTGAGAACGTTGTAGGCTTAATAGACTAGATATTTGTGTGTGTAGACCTTTTTCTTTTTTTTTTTGTTAAGTACCTGGTACGTCTCGACAGGCCTACACTGTCCTCCCATACCTATTAACACTGTAATTTGAAAACATTTTAAAGCCAATATTATTTTTAAAAGAGTAACCGTGGAGTTTCTTGCCGGCTCTTCTCCATAGGAAACGACCAATTGGAACCGTGCACCTAGCTTCTGACGTTTCATAAGTGCCCATGTAGGTTTATGTGAAATATTTTTTTTTTAATTTTGATTAATTGCGTTATTTTCGTTGTTGAGCAAACACATTTTTCGAACTTATGAAGCAATGGTTTAGCAATACACTTCAATATCATTCAGATTGATGGTGTGTTACGCAATTAGGATGCTGGTTTTCAGAATACTTATGCTTGTCACTTGG
The DNA here is from genome assembly GCA_905333075.3 of Atethmia centrago. Taxonomy (NCBI): domain Eukaryota; kingdom Metazoa; phylum Arthropoda; class Insecta; order Lepidoptera; family Noctuidae; genus Atethmia; species Atethmia centrago. The sequence continues at coordinate 11,114,460 of HG995375.1, forward strand.
AACTGTTAGAAAGAAAAATATTTTATTTGGTACACGCACAAGAAATACAATAGTAAAAAAATAAATTATTTAAAAAACAAAAAACCCGACTGCAAAAACACATACCTAAATGATAAGAGAAAAACAAGCATTATAAGCTATAGAATTTTGGTATCACAGGCTGAGACAAACAAAAGTTACACCATATTTCAGGTTATTGGTTTGTCCCCGTCTGCGATACAAATTTCTATAGCTTATAATGCTTGTTTTTCTCTTTTCAGTTAGGTACGTGTTTTTGCAGTCGGGTTTTATGTTTTTAAATAATCTGTTTTATTTCAAGCTTTTCAGTTTTATTAAAATATACAATTGACTCATTACTAGCTTTTATTTGATATCAATATTGCTGTAATTTATTTAAAAAAAAAACGTTTCCCTCCCTTTTTTTTGTATTAGCAGATGCAATATATAAAAATTATATAGCCTATGTCACTTCCACAATGAAGACGAATCTAACGACACCTTTTATGTTAAAATCCATCAAGCCGTTTAGGCTACAGAGCGTGCCAAAGAAATAGACATACATACATACTCTCGAAAAACTTTACCCTCCTGAGGCAGTCGCGTAATGAGGCAGTCGGGTAAAAAAAGAAGCATTTAAAACAAAACTTCGAATAAACAAAAAACAACAAAGAAAATCAATAATATAAACAACTTGTGCGATGCCAAAAAGGCTCCTATCTCAGCATAATGCTACGATATTTAAAAAATAAATACCTACCGCAGCGCTGGTGATTTGAACCTACAAGATAGGTTTTCTCGGTCTCAGATCCACTAACAGACCTGTGTAAATATTAAGATTTATCTAGCTATGAAAGATCTGTAGGAAGTTACTTCTTACCCATACAATAACTTAAATGATTAGGTAAATGGAAAAGTTGGACAATAGCGACGCAATAGGTAAAAGTCTCTACGAATCTTACGAAAAATCTATACGAATGTAACAGATCATTGAAGTGAACCACGTCAACACAAACGACCTTAAAAAGGCAACTTTCCACAGCATTTACAGATAGATCAACTCATTTGTGCGCGCGGCGCCATGTGTGCCTGCGCTTGTAATTTATACAGCTTTAATTTGTGTGGCAGTGACGTAGTGATGGGTTACTCATCAATTTTATTTGAGGTTGAGGGTGGACCTCACTTTACCTCGTGAGGTCCTCACGAGGCACCCCTCATTTGAGGTGAGAAATCGTCAACGGCGTATTTACCTCAAACTCGTGAGCGCGAGCCGAATTTAGCCGAACGTACGAGGGAGCGAGGCGGGCGGGCGCGACGACGACTCACGAGTCCCTACTCACTCGCGACTCGCGAGTACTCGCGAGTCAGGTAACTTTTTATTAATTTTTAATGTGCTTTTAATATTTATTTTGAATAAATAATGTAGGTATCATAAAAAAGTATGTTATTTTTAACGTTTTATTATTGTTTCAGACTCGTGAAACCCTTGCCAAGGTATACGAATTTCTGAAAAAAATATGTGACAGATATATTGCAACTAGTAAGTGATCCAGTTTGCAGTACAGGTCCAATTTTAATATTAAAATTGATTGAACATTTAAACAAAGTACGGAAAAGAACAGCAATTGCAGTGGGTGTATCAGAGAGAACAATAACTAATATATTGGGTAAAGGAAAATCAACTGACTCTAAATTTAATTCACCGTATAAAGACCGCAAAAAACTGGCAAAGAAGTTGGAATTAGACAACTGTAACATTGATGTTATACGTTCAACTATTCAAAATGACCATTTAGAACATCACGAGTTACCTACCTTGCTAAAGTTGAAAAGAATATTTCAAGAGAAACTTAACTATGGTGGAAGTATTCCGACTCTGCGTACAGTTTTGTTAAAGTTGGCATACAAATGGCGAAAAACTATGGATAACAGACGTGTACCTAATTATAGAGCGGCATGACATTCGAAAGCTAAGATTTTCTTACCTGAAATATTGACTCCGATCAATTGACACCGTCAAGAAAATTGGTCTATCGTTTATACAGATGAGAGCTATATCTTAACTAGTCATGTGCAAAACAAAGAATGGGGTAATAAAGATGGACCACCGAGATTAAAGAGAAACCTGTCAAAAGGACAAATAATTATCATCTGGTTCAGAACAAGGATTCGAACCTAACGCACTAAGTATTGACATACAAAGCAAGTAGTGTTTCCGGTGATTACCACTCTAACGTGAACGCGGAAAACTATGAAAAGTGGCTAAAAGAGCGTCTGGTACTCTGTGTTTGGGCTTGATAATGCGTAATAACACAATGTTCAAAATGACAGAGCTCCAAATTCTAATGAAAAAATATATAAATTCAGAGATAGTTGATAGAAAAACATATAGCTTACATATAATCTAGATATGAACAAATAGTAATGTATGATTTGATTAAAATATATATAATAAACCGTTTTTGTCATAAGATTGATGACTACTTCAGCCATATGGCTTAAAAGTAGTCCATAGAAAATCTATGGGGAATTAAAAAAAGTATTATATATTGCTTCGCATAATTTCGCACACAATGTGACGAAAGTAATGAAACTAATAAATCAACGTTTAAGTCGAATTGATGAAGAGATGTCGGTGGGGTAATACTTGTCAACATGTAAAAAATAAAGAATAAGAATAGTATCAACATTTTGAGATGGAATCAGAATTCATAATTAACCTTGGTGAAAGCAGCGAATTCGAAAATTCATAATTTCATTTTTCTAGTACAGACAGAATAATATGTTCAATAAACACACATACACATAATCAGCCTATAATGTTCCCACTGCTGGGGCACAGGGCTGGGGCCTCCTCTCTGTGAAAGGGAGTGGGCCGTAATCCACCACGCGGGCCCAGTGCGAGTTGGTAGATGTCACATGTCTTTGAATTTTTGGTTCTAGGACATGGCAGTTTCCTCACGATGTTTTCCTTCACCGTTTTGAGGGCAGTGGTGATGAAATTATTTGCCCAAAGTAAAGTGCCTGTCTGGGTTCGAACCCACGATCTACAATTCATAAGTCGCGGTCGTTACCACTGGGCCACCACTGCTCTCAATAAGCATGCATTTATCAAATTAAGTTGTTTTTTTAAGAATCCGTATATTACGAGTATCAAACACAGCAGGTATAACCTTAAAAACAATATAATTTAAACTTATTTACAATATCACAATATACATCCCAAATCATAAATTGTCCTGTAGGTACTGTTTATTTTTATGATATCTTTTATTATTAATTATTTAAATTTAAATTAAAATTAACATAATTACTTAAGCACTTTTTGCATGGAACATTCACTCCATTCTGTATCTGGGGAAGGGCGTTGTTAGCTGCGCTACAGTTTATACTTTTGTAGCTATCATCGTTTTACATGTTTTACTTAGTCTTGGGTTATTATTGTTCTGAAATAGTTACTACTCGTCACTGAGTTGTTATTTTTATTAGGGTTCCGTAGTAAAGGAACCCTTGTAATTTCGCCATGTCCGTCTGTCTCTCTGTCCCCGCTATAGCTCAGAGACGCTTAGTACTAGAAAGTTGTAATTTGGCATATGTTTACATAATATAAATCAGGCCGACAAAGTGCAAAATAAAATCCTAAAAAAAAAAAAATTACGTTACCTCCGTTGCACGTAATGTGGGGATGACATTTTTTTTCTCGTCTACCCCATATGATAGGCCGTTCAAAAATATTGCGGGTCTGTGAACACCACTTTTCGAATCAAGGATCCGCTTGAGTAATATTAGGCACTAAAGTGCTAATTTCTGTTAGAGTGAACTGTCCCCCCCTCCAGCTAAACGGTTCATTATGAAGAAGTGAAAAAAACCATGGCAGTAGTAAATATAATGAAATTAAAAGGAAAACTATCACAGCTAAGTGGACTTTACAAGTTAACGAGTAATAGTCAACCAACTTAAATTTGCGGTCGGAGAATTGACCGTGGCATATATCGATGTATGGGAGAACATGTTTTTCAAATATAATGTTAAGTTTGTACGCACTTGGCCGGTTTCTTTTTCAATTTAAATAACTGTTTTTGTATTTTGTACTTGCCTGTACCTCTTGTCACGCACACCAAGACACTGTATATATACAAGGTGAGTTGAACTATCTGTACCAACTTTACAAAAACGTAAGCATAATCTTTAATGCAATTACTTTTACTACAACTACTGCTTACCCTTCTAATATGATACTACGTCGGAGTTCCTCATCTACCAAGGGCTTTAATCGATCTGAAAATAACATAATTCTAACATTTATCTTTATAGCCATCAGAACCTTAAGGTGTTTCGTGATGTCAACAAAGTATAGATTTTATAGTTTTCATTTGCGTCAATTGACCGTTACATTCGCGATCGGAGTGAACTTTTAGAAACTGTTGGGTATCAACATGTTTAGTGTACGCTACGTGAGCTATAAACCTTACAAAGTAACATTGATATGACTTTACTCCACCTTGCATAGCGTTCTCTTTATCTTTAGTATCTAGGTACTATAAAATTTGGTTCCTAACAGAATGACCGATGGTAGGTTGATATAACGTTTTATATCATCAGAGCGCAATTTTGTCAAAATCTAGCTCGTCTCATTCCGATAAGCTGAATTCTTTTTATCCATTATCTTTTTTTGCAATTTGGTTTTCACTAAAAATCACTGAAGGTGATGCAAAAACTCATTGTCTCCATTTCTTTCTAAACATAATCGGATGTAACCCAAACATCAGTAAACTTGTTCATAAGGGTTGAAGTATTTGTTCAATTTAATCGAGCTCTAGTGCCATGTGGTCATGGTTCTTGATACAGTTTAAACTGAAATATTTTCATTTCATTATTTCAATAAATAAAGACCCCTTTTCATGAAACAAACTAACATAAAAGAAAGTGTCGTAGAAAGCGCACATAAGGCTGACCTGAAGCGTATACTCAATATGTAGCAAGTTTTACGATCATATAATTGAGGTGCGATGAGGGGGACGTTCTGTAATAAAGTAATGACTGATGTGATAGTTTAATTGGCGCATCCGGCGCTGCGCCCGCGCGGCTACTTTCATTACCAACGTTTGATGTGCACCGCTCCTAACTGCACACCTTGGGTATTAGGACATTCGACAACGTACTCGTCCGTGTGTAATGTACCTAAACTAATTAGGCAATTTGTTAGATGCTCATTAGAACTTAACATGTTGTAGTGTTTAATGTGCCGAACTTTTTTTCATAACAATAACAGTTTTGGTGTCGGTCCATTGAGTGCGTAATTAAATGCCCAATATATTATAGAACCTAATAAAATTACGATACATGGTTACGATAAATTAGAACCTTACGTTTAGAACGTTTAGAGATCTATCAAACAATAGGACGGAAGCCATATAAATGGATTTGTTCGCGATACCGCGCGACTTCGATATCGCAATAAGTAAGTACTTATTGATGATGATTCTGATTCTAGACCTGTTCCTATATAGCCTACAGATATAATTACATAATATATGACGTCATACATCACGGTACCGGATGTGGAGACGATAAGTTAGCTCAAGGAGTCGTATAATAAGCGATAGAAATCCTGTAATGGCACAGATGAACTTTGAGTCTCTTGCGATTTGATCTCGTAATGTTAGTAGGAAGTACACTATTGTAGTAACGAATAGGTGAAAATCTTTGATTATTTAGATATAGGTAGCATATTGCATTTTAAGGGTATGGAGAAAGAATATATGTATATGACGGCGCAGCAAGTGGCGCCGTCTTGTTTTATTACGAAGTTGCTGGAATCACCGAAATGGTCGGATAACAGTGACCCTGGCTGCTGACAGTCACTCTAGTAGAGCGTCGCATCGATGATTGCGTGGCGGCTGTCTTCTGATGACAGAGATGTCAGGGAGGCCGCTGTCGTACCATGTCCACTACGAACTGCTATGTTCGTGCCACAGAACACTATTACTCCTAGCGGAGATTCCGGCACAATCCTGATAATGTTGAAGCTGCTGAATCAATAATACGATGATCACTTTTGGTAAAGGCTAACCTGCTCCAGAAGGTGTATGTGCATTAATATTTAACTTAGATATAACACCACGTCTTGTTTCCCCGAAGGGTTGGGCAGAGTTGTAGTACGCCCACATTTCGCCAGTTATGTTTAAGTCCCATGTAATTGGGGGCGACCCTATTGCCATCAACCGAGCACAAATCCAGACTCCGGACTGTTACTGAGACATTCCAGATAGAAAAACCCTATAACACTTTGCCCGTCCCGGGAATTGAACCCAGGACCCCATGCTCAGCAGTAGCACTTGTGACCACTAGACTAACGAGGCAGCCATTATATAATACATGGATATATGTGCTACTGGAATCCGGTAGCCAATATCCAGTAGGTGTACGCTGGTGTGTATGCAGTTGGTGTACGATGATGACGGTGAGCAATGGGTAGCTCGCCGTCCGGTAAAGACCAGGCTCGGGTCAACGGCGCGTTGTATTCCACGCGCGCCTCAAAGATATGTCGTCAGCACAAATTTAGGGGTCCACTAGGGCCGATGCCTGCCGGGGTCGCGGGAAGGTACTAAAGGGACACCGAGGCCCCTGGTAACACAGGCAATGGAAGGAATACGGGTGGGTTTTAGTCAGTAAGAGTCTGACACACCCTCCCGCTCCGCCCAGAGCGGGAGAAGTTATTTGATGATTTCCCACCCAAAAAAAAAAAGAAAGGTGTACGATGATTGCAAGGTGTTTCATTTAAACCTAGATATCGAGGAAGATTTAGAAAGACAAATTTCTTTCAGCATTCGACATCTTATATGAATCATAATATCCGTCATGTCCTAAAGATCGACAACTTGGCAAGACCAATAAAATCCGATACGAAAGCGCAGCATGACGTAGCACATTGCTCAAATCTTCCATACACGTAGGTAGCGTCCAAAAACATTTACCTACCTACCATTGAGCACATGCGTCCTCAAATCCGTCACCATACGATCCGTAGTGACTTGTCACATTGTGCGCATCTGAGATACGATCTCCGCTTGGTGACGCCGCGGTTTGCCGAAAGCTATCGAGCCACCATCTCGCCGCACCATTGTGATGACTCCCACGGTGTCCATCCATCACGCCACCACTAAACCCCTCAAGACGAAGCCGACCCGAAGAGAACCTTCGAACCCGAAGCACACAATCGCCTCGAATTTATCAAATATTACAGAAGATTTTCGATATGACACGGAATTTCAAACAGTTTTTTCTTTCGTGATTTTAAGTTGTGATTGTCGTAGCACACATTTAATCTTAATTCACTAATTGCCCTGGGGATTCAAGTTCAGTGGGAACATACTTAATCAAACAGTGTATTCTAATACCGTTGATACTGCGTATATATCTGTTGGTGTCTATCTATCTGTTGATACTGCGTGTATATCTGTTGGTATCTATCTATGTGTTGATACTACGTATATATCTGTTGGTATCTATCTATCTGTTGATACTGCGTATATATCTGTTGGTGTCTATCTATCTGTTGATACTGCGTGTATATCTGTTGGTATCTATCTATGTGTTGATACTGCGTATATATCTGTTGGTATCTATCTATCTGTTAATACTGCGTATATATCTGTTGGTATCTATCTATCTGTTGATACTGGTATATATCTGTTGGTATCTATCTATCTGTTGATACTGCCTATATATCTGTTGGTATCTATCTAACTGTTGATACTGCGTATTATATCTGTTGGTATCTATCTATCTGTTGATACTGTGTATATACTCGTATCTGTTGTTACCAGCAGGCTTTGCATGACGCTTTCTATATCTACTCTACTGTAGAATAGCAATCGCTTGTCTACGAAAATGTTCAACTGTTTACACGGAAACGTCATTTTTGTCGAAAAAGCTTCTCTACAGTTCTCGTGAAGGTACAGAAAACTAAATCAGATAATACAATACCAATATGATTGACTAGTATTTCCGATGTTCCTGGTCAAGGAGTAGCGGATCTTCTTGGACGTATAAGAGTAGGACGTAGGACTTCCTGGACGTAGTACTATTAAGTCCTCTGCCTTCAAAACAAGATGATATTTCTTAAGCAAATGCTTATCAAACAATACTGGAATTAAACTTTCTCACTACGCAGAGATTAAAAAGTACGTATATTTTAACTCCTGTTTGCTTTTACGGCGGTTATCAACAGTTATTATATTATATTATTTATACCAATGTATATCGTATAATGTCAAATAACAGGCTTACATTTCAAGCCAAGAAACAAAAAGTAAAAAAAAACACTTACATTGCAACGATTAATACGGTTACCGAAAGTTACATTAAACTGACTGTTTTCATATAGTACTTAATTTCAACATTCAATATTTGCATTAAACACATCAACACGCTAGCACCCACTTTTTCATCGCCTCCCCCAATTAACAGTGACATTCGTTTAATTATAAAATGTAATTACTTTTTTGTAAAACGGACAGAACACAATATGTTTTTGGGCCACACCTCTTGTACAATAACGTTAATGTCTATAATATTGTATTCTTTATAAGTATTTTAATGCATAAATTAATAAAAAAAATATGAAAAGGTGTTTTTAAACTGTAGTTAATTTCATTGCAAATCTAATGAAATTAACGACTCTACTTTATATTATAAAATGTGAGTAGGTACTCCTACCACGGTTTTAACATAGAATTGTCTTATAGCCAAATTATGATAAATTTCACCTATTTATTTCTGTAAATTAAATTAAGTTCTTAAAACTAGACGAGTTCGGTGTTTCCTAACTAAGTACTCTAAAAAGAAAGACCGAAACAAACTCCGAGGTCAAGTGTCTAAAATCAAAAAATAAAAATCAAAGTAATTTATTCAAAATAGGCTGAGAACCTGCACTTTTAGAACGTCAAAGTTACATCAGACAGTCCCCCCAAAAACGCCCGCCCACCAGTCACCACTTCCTAGTGCTTTAGCTGGGAAGAAGAAGTGGCGCAACAAACTCCCCAGCAGCACACCTGTCTGTTTAGTTAAATAAACTTGATTCTATACAAATCGTATGCAAAATAATCAACACTACGAAATACAAAACATTAAATTAAATTACTTGCCATGTGTTAGCTAGCACACGCCAATATATCTACCAACAAAACAATGAAAACTGTACTCAAGCAGAAATAAAAATTACAACATAAAAACCAACGTAAACAGAATTTAATACCTAAATAAAAGCCTCCAGGCATAAAGGGCGTGCCCGCTTACATAAGGCTATAATAGCTATAACTCGAAGTGAGAAATGATAAACTATCTATACTATACTACATCATCGAAGTAAAATAAATAAACAGTTAATTACTAATAACAATAATAAAACCATGGTCAGCAAGACGACCAGTCACCACAAGCAACACCCGAAAAGTCCAGACATAATCTAGGTCAAGCCATATGAGGACCATGCAGGTTAATGTCTGAGAAGGTCTTTTGCCGAAAGAACCTTACAGATTTGAGCGGACCTGTCCAGTCAGTGCACGAATTTTCAGTAATCGTGTAGCTCAACTCAGAACTTAAGGAACGCAATGATTCAACGAACAATATACGAAAGGACGTTTGGGTAGGCCGCACACATTACTCAAACTGCAACAGATTATATCATAAAAGAGAAAAAAAATGACGCAGTCCTCACATAAACAATAATTAAAATAATTATATTATTAGTTTTCACAAAATAAATATTCATGGCATTGAGTATATACTCGTAATAATCAACAAATGTCAACTGTATGTGAAAAATAAAACAAAAAACAAAAAAAAACAACATTCAGTATGTAAAAATTGGAGCAGCTCAATCCCGAGCCTTTTTGTCCTCAATACAATCTTAAAAATACAAACAGTATAAAAAGCTTTCTGTCGCAACTTACGTTAAATGATTTGAATTTATTGTCTCTTGAACGTGGCTTGGAAGCTTATTATAAAAGCATATGTATTGACATCTAAACGAGCTACCTATTTTCTTGAGCCTTGTTGTAGGTACTTACAAGAAATTTGTGAATATCTTTGGACAACACACGAAGTTCTCAGACTATTTGTTAAGCAGTCGAGTCAAGGTTTTACAAGGACTAATTCGATATCTAATATCAATTAAGCAGACCTGACACAAGGTAGGAAGATTATTAATGGTTGTACAGTTGATCAGCTCGATGTAGGTAATCCGATAGATGTCAATATAGATACTTACCTAATGATTTTGTGCGAATAAATAAGAACGTAAGTGTCGCCATTATGAAGTCTCAATTATCGTTTGATCTAATGACTGGATTATATAAGACACGTAATAACGACAACAACTAATCCATATGTTCATGTACATGTTAAATTACTTTAGGCCTTCATTATTGGGAACTTTTTGAACAAAGTGACCAAAGTCTTTAAACAATAAGTAATTTCGTAAACGCATAATATAAAAAAAACCGGCCAAGTGCGTTTCGGTCCACGCACAAAGACGGGTTTCGTAGTTGGGATGAATTTATCTCATAAACAAACTTAACATTGTAGTTGAAAAACATGTTCTCCGTACATCGATATACGTCACGGTCAATTCTCCAACTGCAAATGTAAGTTGGTCCGTTAATTTGTAAAGTCTACTTAGCTTCGCTTAGTTTTCCTTTTAATTTCGTTATACTACCATGATTTTTTTCACATATCCAAAAACAACGATTTAGCTGGCAGGGACACACATACTCGACTTTAACAAAAATTTGCAATTGATATTACGCAAACGGATCACTGAATCGAAAAATGGTTTTCACACAACATTTTTGAACGGCCTATCCAACGATACCCCACACCATGGGATAGACTAGAATAAAAAAATCATCTCCATTTTAGGTACGTGTAAGGGTACCCTAAAATATTTTTTCCAACATTTTGTTTTTCCACTTTTCCGGTGTGATTAACATTTGTATTGTACCTATACCCATGCCAAATTAAAGCTTTCAAGTACTAAGAGTCTCTGAGTTAAGCTGGGGACAGACAGACATAAGGGTTCCTTTTTGACTACGGAACCGTAAAAAGCGTATAGGCAGGCAAGTTCCATATTCTAAAAGATTATAGTTATTTCACAACTTTCATAGAACACGTATCATAATTTATAGTCCCTAGAATCCTGAACAAAACATAAACATTCATGATCGACTACTCAAAAGATAGAATGCTTACTGACAATATTACCACTTTAGCTTTCAAACTTGATTCCTTTATCAAAAACTTCCTGTTCTTGTTAGCTAATATTTTGTTACCAGGGTTTATGTTGCAAAACCTGCGAACTGGCGACATGGTGGGCTATAATAAAATGAAAGGTGTTATTATTCAAACACGCGTCGTCCAACTTTGCTCACATTCCGGAGGCATCGGGTTTTACGACTCCTGCGCTGCATCGTCGATCACGAATGTTAGTCCTGCAAATATTGTTTAGGTGTGCTGGATTTTTGTTTTGTTCGGACACAAATTGTGAGGTAGGAAAAATGCTTGGGCGTAGACACGGCACATCGGGTTTTAAGTCTGTCACACGTGTATGAGTGATGTAACAGAGACGAGACGCTCTAAAGCGTAAAGCGTACAAGCAGACCCAGGTAATAATCTAAAAAGAATAATATATGCCTGTTAGGGCCGTGTACTGTATCGCATATTTGTTGATTTAGGAAAAAAGGGATACCTATCGTTTCCAAATTCCATTTTCTAGGCCTGTCTTCTTTTTGAATTGTTACCAGGTTCTGTTCTTCCTATATGTATTAAACAGGTACCCAATGATCATAAAACATCTTAACTTTTTAAATCAGACTAATCTACAGCGTGTATCAGATGGTGAAGGTGTAGTCAAATTGAGGGTGTGGTTCAATCCAACAGACTAAAAAAAATTCTCCATGAAACTAACATCGTAATCGCGAAAAAAATATCAGCACTACCATAAAACATTCAATATCTACTCGACCCAAATGTATGGGACGGCTGTAGGTTCTGATAGAGTCATCAGATACGATTAACTACAATAATAATTAAAGCCACTCCTACAATTAGAAAAAAAAACATAAAGACTAAAAGTTAAAGATCACTTTTATGAGTTGCTCACAATACTGACATTTAATATCATTTTATTATTTTGCCTTGCCTTCTGCAGATGTTCATTGCATGAAGGTATGTGTGCGGTGATCGGTGAAAAACAAGGGGAAGGAAATATGAGAGGTTGCAAACAAAGTGTTGAGTTGAAGGGCCCTTTGTCTTAGCTATAAAGTCTCGTTTATTTTAGCAACATTATAGGTGCTCCTAAGACTAGCGTTACTTATTCTAGTCGCTAGACTTCGAAAACGTATAAATTATTGCCAAGTTGTTCAATAAAAAACTAAAACAGGATCTAGAGAAATCAAAATTTAATTTTGATTCAAGCAATCTTGCAATCTCTTATGCTAGTGCCATGTTGGTGCAAAATCTACTAGTATTTTTGCTTATAATATACTTTTTTTTTTTTGTGTGTGGGAAATCATCAAATAACTTCTCCCGCTCTGGGCGGAGCGGGAGGGTGTGTCAGACTCTTACTGACTAAAACCCACCCGTATTCCTTCCTGTTCCCTGTGTTGCGGGGGCCTCGGTGACCCATAAGTACCTTCCCGCGACCCCGGCAGGCATCGGCCCTAGTGGACCCCTACCTTTGTGCTGACGACATCTCTTTGAGGCGCGCGTGGAATACAACGCGCCGTCGACCCGGGCCTGGTCCTTACTGGACGGTGAGCTACCCATTGCTCACCGTCCGCAAGCCCGCGCTTACGGTGGCCGGAAATCCGTCCGGGATTCCCGACGCCCAGGGCGTCTCCTGCGGCGGCTAGGGGCGAGAGGGCGCGAAACATGCCTTTCCCTCAACCGTCCCGCCTCCTCCTTCGCGAGCATTACTGCTTCGCAGAAAGAGGTGACGGCTGCCCATGCCCTCTCGCTCCGTACCATGGCCTGAACCAGGGACGGACGGGAGAGGTCTCTGCCACCGATCGCCTCCACGAGGACACGGCGGTGCTCTGCCCAAGCCGGGCAGACCTCCACCGTATGCTCCACCGTGTGTTCCGGCTTATAATATACTTAAACTTGCCAAAGCACCTAGTTAAGGCGATGACAAGACCCAATTGACCAAAATAGGCTTCTCTTAAGAAAAAAATTTGCCTATTCTGTATAGTTTGTGGTAGCGGAAAATATATGTTAATTTTGAACATATTTCCCAGAACTTGGTTGTTATCAAAACACGTTTTGAAAAAAAATCTCGATACAAACTAACGTTAAACTAACCTCTTACCTTGAGTTCTAATCCAAAATATCTGTATTAAATATCAACATACGTTACGTATCTAATTAATAACAAGAACGTCTTATATGAATGCAGAACTTGGATGTTTTTTATTTTCGATTACTCAACTCAATTTTGAGTAAATAGATAATTGCTTCATATTTTGCAATAAATTACAAGCGTTGTGTCATCGCGCTTCTCTTTCTATGCAATCTGACAGTGACCGCGGTTTAGGTGTTGTCAGCGTCTTAAGAGGCCGACAAAATCATAAAAACCATATACTAAAATAATATACATGCAATCATTCAGATTTTTTGTCAAATCGCATGTATAAGTATTAGTATGTGATTGGCCTCACGGTTTCTCGCCATCTACATCATCTACATCTACATATATAATCTACCTACAGATATATAATATTATCTACCTACATATATTTCATTTCAATCGTCATCTTATAACAAAATAATCCTAACCAACATCAGTTCACCTGAAGTTTAAAACAAAAGCAATATTATCTCTATTCTTCTTCTTTGTAGCACTCTTGTCTGAGCGGTCGTGGACTTAATGTAGTTGTGCTGTGGCTGATGTGATTAGCGTAGCGTCACGGTTTCTCGCCATTTACATCTACAAAGGATATATTATCCACCTATATTTAATTGCATTCCTCATTTTAAAACAAAATATTCCTAAGCAACATCGTCCGTCCACCTGCAGCTTAAAACTGATTAACTAAAAAACGTTAGTCGCTACGGGCAAGCCCCGCTAACAAACTACTTACGTAAGGAGTTTGGCAAATGTGGTGACTGCTAAACTTGCAGCTACAGCTGAGCTAATCTAAAATAATCTGCTAACCAAGCTGCACAAGTTATGCTGCTGTAGTTACATCGTTGGCAATAATGTTGCCTTTTACTCAGAATTTAATAGCTGAACATGGCATGCATTTATTATGAAGTATTATGTTTAGGTGCGTGCACAAGTTTTTTGATATTTTGATTGACTTGTTGTAGTAGTATCGTCTTTACATATAATTATATAATTAATGTGTGCAAAATATTGTAAACCATTTTAAAGGAGTAAGGGTGGAGTTTATTCCCGTCCTTCTCCATACGAAACTACCTTTTGGAAGGGGTAACTAGAATCACTTCTATTTTTCTGTATATTTTGACGTTCAAAAGTGCCTTTTATGTGCCTATTTGAAATAAGTGATTTGATTTTGATGATAAAATAGGTAGATCTATTCTATGCAGACAATGATAGATCATTGTCTGCATTGTGAATCTAGGCGAACCTTCACCTTTTTTTCTCGCATCGGCACAAGTAAATTTTTTATAAGAAGTTGTCAGTAAGCAAGGAGTATGGGGCCTGCCCATCACGAACTTTAAAAGTATCGCCGATTGTAGAGATTGTACGAGTATTATCTCTTAGAAAACTGTATCTTTCGTTTAAAAAACCGGCCACGTGCGTGTCGGACCACGCACAATAAAGGGTTCCGCAATTGAGAAGTTGGTATAAAATCCCAAAAACAAACTTAACATTGTATGTAGTTGAAACACATGTTCTCCCATACATCGATATATGCCACGGTCAATTCTCCAACTGCAAATTTAAGTTGGTCGACTATGACTCGTTAACTTGTAAAGCCCGTTCGCTCGTTAACTTGGAAAACTATCACAGTTATAATTTTTGCACATCTCTATAAACAACCATTTAGCTACGCAAGCGGATCCTTTAATCGAAAAATGGTGTTCCCATACCATACCCGCAATATTTTTGAACGGCCTATCCAACGATACCCCACACCGTGGGGTATCATCCTCAATTCCCCACATTACATGCAAGGGAGGTACCCTAAAAAAAAATAATTCAATATTTTATTTTAGCACTTTGTCGGACCTATGCCAAATTACAGCTTTCTAGTACTAAGCGTCTCCGAGCTACTGCGGACAGACAGACAGACGGACATGGCGAAACTATAAGGACCTTGTTTACTACGGAACCCTAAAAATGGATATCGGTCCTATCCATTTATGACTTGGTCTATAATCTACCTACCTAGTAGTACCTTACGAGTATCTTGTCTGCGTTTTGCGTAAAGGAAGTCATTGAATTAGTGTTAAATACTCAAACAAAACAGGAATTTCCAATGAACTTTTAATGAGTAGGTATTTAAGAGTCATACTTTGTATAAAGTAATTATTATTGGTAGGTAATGGTTGTATGGATTATAATGAGAAAATTTCTAGAAACAAGTGTAATAATATAAAGCTAGTCAGTTATTTAACAGCATTTTCTTAGCCATTATTCTTTAATAACGTCCTGTTGCAACTTTATGTGGCTGGAATCGATACTTAATTAGTGACTACCACTGTGATGTGAGTATTTCTACTTTTTTTTTTTTTTTTGAGGGTGGGAAATCATCAAATAACTTCTCCCGCTCTGGGCGGAGCGGGAGGGTGTGTCAGACTCTTACTGACTAAAACCCACCCGTAGGTATTCCTTCCTGTTGCCTGTGTTGCGGGGGCCTCGGTGACCCATAAGTACCTTCCCGCGACCCCGGCAGGCATCGGCCCTAGTGGACCCCTACTTTGTGCTGACGACATCTCTTTGAGGCGCGCGTGGAATACGACGCGCCGTCGACCCGGGCCTGGTCCTTACCGGACGGTGAGCTACCCATTGCTCACCGTCCGCAAGCCCGCGCCTACGGTGGCCGGAAATCCGCCCGGGATTCCCGACGCCCTGGGCGTCTCCTGCGGCGGCTAGGGGCGAGAGGGCGCGACACGTGCCTTTCCCTCAACCGTCCCGCCTCCTCCTTCGCGAGCATTACTGCTTCGCAGAAGGAGGTGACGGCTGCCCATGCCCTCTCGCTCCATACCATGGCCTGAACCAGGGCCGGACGCGAGAGGTCTCTGCCGCCGATCGCCTCCACGAGGACACGGCGGTGCTCTGCCCAAGCCGGGCAGACCTCCACCGTATGCTCCACCGTGTCCTCCGGGCGATCCACACAGGAGTATTTCTACTTAAACTGAGAATAATGTAGCTTGTTACGACACTATAATGTGCTAGGTAGGTACTTTAATCGATCCACTATTTTTACACATTTTGTAAAGTATTTTTGTAATTTTACCTTTAAATACAAAGCTAAATGATGATAATGATTGAAAACTAGCTGACCCAACAGACGTCATCATTTCATACAAAAATCCCATAGAAAAAAGGACGTTCAAATTTTTTCCCGAATTCGAAAACTTTCCAGGAAATTTGGACATATTTTAATACAAAATATAACCAAATAAGCCGTTCTCAAGTGATGCGCTTATCGATGAACAGCATTTCGTTTTTGCATAAATAGCCCCGCGGCCGAGACGCGCGGTTTTCAGCAGGCAGAGGCCTCTGCTAAAAATCACTGAATGACTCAAAGGAGCGTTGGTACTTTAAACAGTTAGTTCAACCAATTAATTTCAAATACAAGCCAGTAAAACAACATCTTACAATCATACTACAAAAGTATGATCTATTTGTAGCTTCAGTCCCGGTTTTGATATCTCTGCGACAACGCACAACCTGCATTCCATAAATTGTCAGAGTCAAACAAAGTATTCCCCCATAAAAACTTACAGCAGTATTCAATTAAATGATTAGATATGGTTCTAAATACTTCATAACTTGATCCTACCTAATGATACAACAACAGCTGTATAAAGTATCATTTACCCGCCTGTAACATCTCGGCGGAAACATTTCGCAATGTAAAGGTTCCCTCAGACCGACGCCGACAAGTTAATTTTACGCTTCTACACTCACTCATTTCATAATAATAAAATTGCTGTACAGCAGAATCCGTTGCTTTATTTGTGAAAACTCTTCCTTCGAATGCAACGTTGGCGAAAACACATTTTATCGTGTTAAGTTAGAGTTTAATTTCGTTTGTAGAAATCAAGGTATCGTTCTCTCAAATCAGAGGGTCGCCTGATTGGGGTATCATAAGCTTGTGAGTGTAGTTTGAAACAGACAGCGACACTGATACTCTTATTACCAAAACGTCAAGGGTCAGACATGCATGTGTGCGTGTGTAAGGGTGTGTGCGGGTGGGCAAATCACCACGAAACAAATTTACAAGTGTAATTGTCGCAGCGGGTGTCGGTAATTGATTTATTCCACGCTTATAATGCGGCCATGCACTATTCTCATTGAGTTCTGTGATTGCTTGCGACAGGGGATTTCGGAAAATGCCTATCGATAGTTATAGCTCGATGATTTTATTGTTATGTTGTTTGGCAATTATTATTGGTTTCGTTATTGTAAAACGATTTCATAATTTATTTTTGAATATTTTTGCTACTCATGGTTTTCAAGTCTTTAATTTTAATTAGTGTAGTTTATAACGTTCGTTTTGTTTATTGGTTATTATTTGTTTACATTTCGTTATTTTTACATGGTCAGCAGTTATCATATTAAGTAGAGGAACCTTTTTGAACATTATATTTGAAGCAATATACATTTCCTTGAAAGCTCCTCCATAACCCAATGTACTACCTACATTTTTTAACGTTACGATCTAAGTATCAATTTTTACTCAGCAGTTATGAGCTATAAAAACACTCCCACAGCACATTTCTATAAACATTACATTTTGCCGATACAAGTAATATTCAGAGCTCAATATAAAGTTCATAAATATTTAATAGATATTTTCCCACAATGGGGTGGCCATTCACACCCGTTAACCCTCAAGTGTGCCGTAAAAATGGGACTGATCGGCGTGGAATATATTCCATTTGGCTGGCCGGTCGGCCCTCTGAGGTCTTACTAAGCAAAATTGTTGCTTGTCTCAATTATTGTTCGCCTTTCAATCGCTTTTAGATGATTTATGGAATTTGTGGCTACTGTTCGTTTGTCTGATTATTTTTTGTTGTTAAAATGACTGTGACTAATTTCTGAGGCAGCGAATAATAGTGATTAATTATTGTAATAGATTTTTATCCATTTTGATTTATGTTTTTCTTTTATTAAATTAGATTATAGATATAATTGTGTGCTGTCAGTGGGTTAGCAAACCAAAATCTTTTTAAAACATCTGATCGATTGAGATTTTTTAAACTCACATATACCTATACGTAGGTAGTCATATCTATGAGATAGGTAAGTAGGTAAGTTATTACAACAATCACAACATGAAACCTCGACACACTTACACAAATATACATAACTGTCAAAACTTATGTAAATACCTGTTCTACAATAAGTAGCTTACAAGTACAAGAGATAGCCTTGTCGATAATGACCAGTGTAAAATCGTACATGTCAACTTGTCTTAGTTGTAACGCCTATCAACTGTTAATTACCGCCTACACCGCGACCGCTTGGGGTCGCCACTGTCGCGTCAAGATATACTTGACTGTACAATTTGGGGACATGTCTCTTTGCTACCATTATGGATATATTATTGAGTATCGATGTCAATAACGCCCACGCGGATACGTCACTATTCTGTGAAGTGCTCAAATGTTAAGGCTAGTTTAGACAGTGGTGCCGATTCCCTTGTTCACAAACTAAATTAAATTTAAGTTCAGTGCATCTTTTTCTTTCTATTTCATTAAGAAATGGACAGAAGATAAATTTTAGTTTAGTCCTGTCAAATTAATCAGCGCTTGACGTAAATTGACGTAATTTTAGTAGGCAAGTTTTTAATCACGTCTAAACTTGTATGGAGTAGTGACAGGCGCTGATTAATTTGACAGGACTAAACTAAAATTTATCTTCTGTCCTTTTCTTAATGAAATAGAAAGAAAAAGATGCACTGAACTTAAATTTAATTTAGTCTGTGAACAAGGGAATCGGCACCAATGACCGGCTTTTTTTAAGCGAAAGTTATTATTCTGCCATATTTTCAGTCAAATAATTAGAAATCATATGGGCTTAATTGTAACTGGGTACTAAAATCCCTTCAGTGGTCTATCACTATACATATTTAAATAGTTTGTTACAAATACCTACGGAGAACTAGGAATTTCATAGAAATTGAATTCCTGCAATCTTTAATTTGTTATGAACTCCCTAGCTTACCTAACACAAAGCTGCAGAGCTCTGTGTTAGGCAAGCTTATGCTACCATAAAAGACAATCAGGAAAATGCGTTTAAATGCATTTTATTCCTTTCTAGTGAAGATGGTGCCTTAAGCAGTTCTACTTGTAACCTATAATTTACATAAACACATTGTGTATTAAGTAGCTCAAACATGTAAACATACAATGAATCAAGTAGTCGAAACTAATAATTACAAAGAGGTAACTACTACCAGTACGCATGTACACTGTACTCCTAAGTAGCACGTGTAGCTCCACCATTAGACAACACTATTCACGCCTCCGACTACTATCAATACACACGTCCCGATGCTGAAAAGATATTAAACCCTCCTTAAGCCAATCAATTTTCGACTTTAACACCTTTACATAGAATGAAAGTTTCTTTGTTACCGCGGTTCTTTTCAATTTTCCTCCAATCGAATTTGGCTGTAACATCAATCGAGTTCCCACATTTTCCGGGCGCACTTACACAATATCAATCAGGTTTTATTGGTGTTGTCGGGGGGTGCCGGGGGTGCGGAGTGCGGCGGGGTAGTGCCGGGGTGCGGCGGGGCGGGGAGGGGAGGACTATTTGTATCAATAACCTGTCAATGGGCTCAGGGCCCGCGGGACCTCTGCCACGTAAACTTGATACTTGCGTATGTCTGTGACCGCATCGATTTGATTAGGAATGCATTACGATAGGCGTGCGAAAGCTTCGTTCTGAACGATTCGTTCTTAATACAGCGCAATAAATTTCGATCCTATTGAAGATACGACGCCAGTTATCTTTAGGAAAATATTATTCAAGAGTGTGATATACTGATAAACAAAACAAACGACTAGTAAATAATCTACATCCCAGAAACAGACAATTTGAAAAAATGTTTTGCTCTCAAAGGTCTGTCGGCAAAATTACCATAACATTCGTGGAATAAAACATAACGAAAAAGGTTCCATTTACAAAGTTCCCTCGTAACACTACATTATCTGCTATCAGTGGCGGTCGACAAAGTAAAATTGGGGACACCTTATTTCCTCGGCTGGTTTGCAAAACACGTTCACGCTTCCCACCTATCCCCACATCTCATCGCTTATAGATAGTATCTGTTACACCTATTAGGAATGCTAGAGAGTGAGAGGGTAATGCAGAGTTTTACCTACAATGCGTGGTTTCGTTGTTGCGTTTCTTTAGCCTCTCATTTGGAGCCAGCAATGTGTTCGTCGAAATTCACTTCGACCGTAATTTGTACGTACCGTCAGGGGTGGTGTAATACCAGTTCAGGTGGGCGCCTTCTTCACGCCGCTGCCGCCGATAACACGCTAATGCCCTCAACTTTGCACCGCAAGGGGAGGCCGGGGGAGGCACCAGAGTGGGGGAAGAGGAAGGGAGGCCATTCGTAGAGGAAAAACGGGAAAAGTCAGATCATTCGCGTTATTGAACGCGAATACCTTTATCGAGTTGCAATATGCGCTGCGAGCTCTGTGAACTGCATTATTTTTAAGTGGGTAATCTCGTGTGGATATGGTAATAATTAGATTGCTCTACAAATAGTAGGTTACGGAAAGAAAATTCGTATTAAGGACTCTCTAACATTTATTTTATTCTTGCCTCGAATAGAGACACAATAGAATTATACTTTCACAGTAAGAAGAAGGTAAGTGATAATGAAATCGCCATTGTATCTAATAAATCGTGAGACCGTTTATTCCTTTTTAGAGTTCCGCAGTAAACAAGGGACCCTTATAGTTTCGCCATGTCCCACACTGGTCCCAAATGATAAAAAAGGGGACATTAAGAAATTTTTGACAAAAGGTCAACCGATTCAGCTTATTTTTTTTTTGTAGACAGCTGATGCAATTACAAATCACTTTTGTGCATTAAGTTTTTGCCAAAAAAAGCCGTATTTTCAGAGAAAAAAAATATTCAAATATTTTTTGTATGAAAGAAATCCTAATTTTGTCTTTATCTTCCAAGATTCAAACGTATTCAAAATAAAACTTAGCGCAGCTTGTAGAGGGGCTAATTTCTCACTACTTTGTCATAGACACTCAACTGCGATTTTGTGCTCCTTTTGAGTTACATGCACTTTAAATATTTTTTGTATGAAAAAATCCTAATTTTGTCTTTATCTTCCAAGATTCAAACGTATTCAAAATAAAACTTAGCGCAGCTTCTAGAGGGGTTAATTGTTCATCACTTTGCCATAGACACTCAATTGCGATTTTGTGCTCCTTTTCAGTTACAGGCACTTTAAATTTTTCGTTGTCGGATGAGCTTTACTAGTTTTTTGTAGACAGCTGATACAATTACAAGTAACTTTTAAAGATGTATTTTTTGTTAAATAAGCCGTATTTTCAGAGTTAAAAAATTAATTCAAAAAGTATTTCTAGTTCTGGGAGTATTTGTGGTAGCTTCTGATGTAGATGCACCCGCTTCCTCTTCGTACGATAAATTATGCTCTTCTACGTCTACTGAAATGTCCTCTATGGTATATTCTGGATCAAACAACATAGGAAAATTCACAGAAGTTAAAGTTGGCCACAAAATTTTAGACTCCAACCACTCCTTGTTTTTAACACCAAATCTTTCGTTTCTACCTGAATTGTCCCATCTTCTAGCTAGGTTTGACGTATAATTTTGGCAAAACTTTTTGATAATACTGAGCTCTTCGTTTGGAATTTCACTTGAAATACGATTTATAATGGTTTGACACAGTAAATCACTATTTTTAAGGCCACCCACTATTACTCAAAAAAGAAAAAATGTCTAAATTAGTCACAAATGTAGTCATTTTGATACAAAAATGTTACAGGCAAATAAATAAAAGTTACAATGTGGTGATAGTTGATAAAAAATTGTGTTGTTTTTACGAGCACAAGACGCGTAATGAACAAAAACGGGTTCCGCTTGCCCTTATACTATTGATATATGACTCATTACCCAACTATCCCGTTACTTAATGGGGTAGTTAGATAATGGCTCATTACCTAACTACCTCATTACTTAATGGGGTAGTTAGATAATGAGCCAAATATTCTTGCAATTTGGATGAGTCACGAGAAAATAAAACATACTAAGATGTGCTCCTACATAAATACCGCAAAACTACAAAGGGAATTTTTAATTGCAATTTATATACCTATTCATCATTCAGCGTTTTCGACGCGTTCGACTAGATGACCAAATAGAGCCGAAATCGTCACTTATAGGGTAATTAAGCAATGACTCTATACAAAAAAAAATTTACATACGAGTCACACAATAACTTACCTGTACATAAACATGTCTGAACACGTTTTGAGATTTCCTTGTTTGTTTATTTGATACTGATAATTTCATATATTTGTAAGAGTTACTCTACAAGCTGCGCTAAGTTTTATTTTGAATACGTTTGAATCTTGGAAGATAAAGACAAAATTAGAATTTTTTTATACAAAAAATATTTAAAGTGCCTGTAACTCAAAAGGAGCACAAAATCGCAGAAGAGTGTCTATGACAAAGTAGTGAGCAATTAGCATCTCTACAAGCTGCTTTAAGTTTTATTTTGAATACGTTTGAATCTTGGAAGATAAAGACAAAATTAGGATTTTTTCATACAAAAAATATTTAAAGTGCATGTAACTCAAAAGGAGCACAAAATCGCAGAAGAGTGTCTATGACAAAGTGGTGAGCAATTAGCTCTTCTACAAGCTGCGCTAAGTTTTATTTTGAATACGTTTGAATCTTGGAAGATAAAGACAAAATTAGGATTTCTTTCATACAAAAAATATTTGAATTTTTTTTTTCTCTGAAAATACGGCTTATTTGGCAAAAACTCAATCTATAAAAGTGATTTGTAATTGCATCAGCTGTCTACAAAAAAAAAATCAGCCGAATCCGTTGACCTTCTGTCAAAAATTTCTTAATGTCCACTTTTTTATCATTCGGGACCAGTGTGTGTCCGTCTGTCTGTTTATCTGTCTGCCTCCATTGTAGCTTTTTTTCTTGAGTATTTTCCCTTGCTGGTAATGTGGGGATGATATTTTTTTCTCGTCTATCCCTTGGTGTGGTATATCGTTGGATAGGCCGTTCAAAAATATTGTGGGTCTGTGACTACCACTTTTCGATTCAAGGATCCGTTTGCGTATTATTAAGCTTTAAATTGCAATTTTTTATTAGAGTCATGTGCCTCTCGCCAGCTTAATGGTTATTTATGGAAATGTGAAAACAATTATGCAGCAGTACATATAATGAAATTAAAAGGAAAACTATCACAGCTAAGTAGGCTTTACAAGTTAACGAGTAATAGTCTACCAACTTAAATTTGCACATGCAGAATAGACCGTGACGTATATCGATGTATGGGAGAACATGTTTTTCAACTACAATGTTTATTTGTTTTTGGGATATATTCATCCCTACATTCCCCAACTACGGAACCCTTCATTGTGCTTGGTCCAACACGCACTGTACCGGTTTTTTTTTTTATTCTTTTGAACTATAGTATTTCAATTAATTCAGCAGACGTTCAACATTACAACGCTAATAAAATAATCATAAACGGTGAGTAATGCCGCGATACACATAAACGCCACGCACCAATGAACAAACAGAGTAATAAATAAAAATGCTCAATTCCATTAGCGCACCATTCTGATAATGTGCCCACCTTAGCGGTGAGGCCTATTCTATATGCATTGTTTCAGCAAACGCGCGCGTTTACGTTAATATTTCATAACGCACGTTTCGCGTATACCGCGTAAACGGCAGACCCACGATTTGTTCCGGTAGCGACTGCCAAGGTAAGGTACATATATTTGCGGTAATAAACGTGAATTTATTACCCCGTTACGTTTGCAGTTTTACTGAAATGTGGAGATGTCATTGTGTGGCTCGCCGAGCGACATTAGCGCCGGCTGCCGTGCTCCGCCGTCTCCCGGCTTGCTATGTATTAAATCAAGCTTTATGTAAATGATATAGAACATTGTTCTTTAGAGCCCGAATGTTGGGAACAGAAGGTATGTCTGTTGCTCAAGTGTCTACGTTACATCGTAAAGTTCTGTTCCGGTTTGATAGCGAGTGAACTTGTGTTCTACCTTGCACGGCGCAGGCCTGGCAAATAAAACCGTTCTCATTCTCATTGTATGATGACTCTTGTAGAAAATAGGCACGAGCTAAGGATACTTTTTTAGGTATCATTACCTACTTACTTTTTTTTTGGATGGGAAATCACCAAATAACTTCTCCCGCTCTGGGCGGAGCGGGAGGGTGTGTCAGACTCTTACTGACTAAAACCCACCGTATTCCTTCCGTTGCCTGTGTTACGGGGGCCTCGGTGACCCATTAGTACCTTCCCGCGACTACTTACTAGTGGAACTTTTAAATAAAATAGCATAATTCAGCACATGTCAATTCCATACAACGTTAACTAGGTATTCTTGCCTAGCGGCAAGTCAATATCTATTAAGATTGATAAAAGTCTAAATCAAGATGGTGCTATTTACTAAAACTAAGATCAGAAAGTATCTCCTCCTGTTTGGAGATAATTATCTCCTGAAAACACATGAGAAAAACCAAACACAAAGACCAAAAGTTCGATAAACTGAAGAATTCTCAAGTAATAAGGCGACATCACGTCACCTCCAACACGTAACGCGGTGTCGTCGACATCAGAGCTAAGGAGTGCGAATGTTCACGACCAGAAGAAACCGAACATAAACATTCGGGGCACGTCGGCACGGCTCGGGAGCCGCAGTTAAAAGGGGATTATGAGCCGAGTGGCCAATAACGCCGCATTACATGCCCCTGCTCCGCCAGCCTGCCGATAAGCCACACTGAATAAGGCTTTGTCTCTACTTACCTACCTCTACTTTTGTTTCAATTGTATGATGGTCATAGTTCCGAGTCCATGTATGATAGGAGCTTACATTGTTTAAGAGGACATCAAAACCGTTGGTGAATAGATGCGATCAAAAACTGGTACAAAAAGTCTGATGAATTACTTCACGATAAACACCGTCTTATCGTTAATCTGTAATCTAACGAGTTCATCAGATCCTTCGTGGTCCCCTGCAAAACCTGCCCCCATCACTATATTTAATTAACGCAACAACATTACAACCGGCACTAAAATCAAATGAAATATTCAGTCAAACGTTAAATTCAATCGGGGCAAATCAGAATAGGAGCGTCATCCGAACAATATCTACGATTGGAAACACTTTTACAAGCAATAAATTCTTGGTGGCTGTGTCACTGGCTACAACATTTATTAGCTACAATCCCGATTAGATTAGCGTTGCATCCCCGACCCTGTGGGCCGCGGCCGGGGCCCGGGGCCCCAGGGACGTGAAATTTGTCCAAGTAATGTAGCCACGCGCGCAACTAATTCGATGTAGTCGACCCTTCCTCTATGTGACTCGAATGCCTCGACTCGACACTGCTTCATTTTAATTGAATAGTTGGCGTGGGGTGACGCCGTTGTTTTCCTAAAGATAACTTTATAGCCGCTTTGCATAATTGCCCGCCGGCGCTCTAATTTGTTACAATTTCGCAATCTGTCACACTTGCGTACAGAAGAGACAAACGAGTGCTAATTTCAACAAAAATCATGAAAATACTGTAATGGAATGCTTTTGCCAAAGCTCTATTTAATAATTTGTATGAAAGAAGATTAAATTCGGGTAGGTTCGTAGTTAATTTATTTATTTAGTTTAGCCAACAATTGATTACACAATACATTTAAAATTATTTGTTTAATAGTACGTTTATAAGTGCAACAATTACTTACAGGCTAACACAACGTGCACTACCTATGGTTTTACAAAATATTACAAAGGCAAAGTAAAGTTATTCAATACATAACATACATAATCAGCCTATAATGTTCCCACTGCTGGGACACAGGGCTCCTCTCTGTGAGAGGGAGTGGGCCGTAATCCACCACGCGTGCCCAGTGTGGGTAGGTAGATGTCACATGTCTTCGAATTTTTTGGTTCTAGGACATGCCGGTTTCCTCACGATGTTTTCCTTCACCGTTTTGAAAGCAGTGGTGATGAAATAATTTATACAAAATAAAGTTATTCAATAATTTTTGGTAATTCACGCGTAACAATGATAATAAACAAAAATGTCCATCAGAAGTTAAAGAAACTAATTAGTTATAAACAAATTATATAGGTATAACGGTACGGCTACCTATTTATATCAGCCTTAGTTTTCATCATCATCATCTGCCTAGCCTTTTCCCAACTATGTTGGGGTCGACTTCCAGTCTTACCGGATACAGCTGAATACCAGTATTATACATGGAGCGACTGCCTATCTGACCTCCACAACCCAGTTACTGGGTAACACGATAAGTACCCCTTGGTAAGACTGGTTGTCAGACTTTCGAGCATCTGACGACCCGTAACGACTGTCAAAGATCTACAAATGACAGCCGGGACCAACGGCTTAACGTGCTTTGCGAGGCACGGAGGGGTCTTGGTATGTAAAGATGGTCACCCATCCACGGACCAACTGCAGCAAGCGTAGCTTAACCTGATCGATCGACCCGTGCGGCTGTTATTACTTAGCCACAAGCCCCTCTAATATCTTTAAAAAAACATAAGACACGAAATAAAACAAGAAACAAAAACTTTTTTTTGTATTGGACCTACCAAGCTTACGTAATGCGACGCCCACCGCCATCTAACGGCCCTCTAGTAAATTACAAACAATTTGTTGTGAACTACCGTAGGTACGTCTCTTGTCGTTTACAAAAAGACGACATGATTCTGATATCATTTATATTACTTTACTAATATACAGCCAAATTGCGTAGTTAGTTGGTAAGTAGAGAAACTTTCAAGTTCTATTTAAGTGTAACATGACCAAACTGGTCAAGTTACACTTTGTAAGTCTTAGGTTCATTACAGTTTGCGAATGAAATGATATATTTACTCATGCTAGTCACGTTACATACTTTTACAATCACTGTGGCTGCGACACAAATGACGACCTTCCAATGATCAAGCATAAAGGCGACAGCGCGACGCAACTCTAGTAGAACAATTTATATAAAGATTTCATGGAAATTGTTCTACCAAAATCGCGTCACACTCTCGCGTCGCGCCTGTCTGCAGGAACCTTAATCCTGCCTGAATTTTTTTGTTACTATACTGGTTCTCTGTTGTTAGAATCAAAATAATTAAACAGTGAGGACTTTTAATCGGAGTGGAGATCTTAATCCTCAAAGTAGTCTCCCATGACCGCTTGACTACCTGACAAAGCCACATAAATAAATCATTTTTACCATAACATAACCACACACCTGTATTCCCTGATGGGTTAGGCAGAGGTGTAGGTACCTTATAGTACTTCCACTTTTCACCCGTTATGTTTAGGTCCTATGTAATGGGAGCGACCTTATTGGTATCAACCGGGAATAAATCCAAACTCCAGCTAAACTGAGAAATTCGAGATGGGAAAACCCGATAACACTTTGTCCGACTCGGGAATCGAACCCAGGACCTCGTGTTCAGCAGTAGCGCTTGCGAGCACCGCAGCTGTTTTTTTTTTGGTCAAACAAACTTACTGAAATAAAATATTTTCGTAGTACTTACGCTGGGCATAGACGTCATTTTTTTCCATTTCCTGATGTCCATTAGTTTCAAACAGTCTGATATTTAACCAGATTGCAATTCCACAACTACCCCGTTATTAACAAATGTAAGTAAACCTATGACAAACTTAAACCATGAAAATAAGTTTACTCTGCGGTTTTGAATAAGAGCCTAAGGGGCAATGTTTACACATGTATCGCTTCACGACTTGCAGATCACATGCACTACAAAATACCTATTTGTTTACAGCATAATCAGCCTGTAATGTTCCCACTGCCGGGACACAGGCCTCCTCTCTGTGAGAGGGAGTGGGCCGTAATCCACCACGCGAGCCCAGTGCGGGTTGGTAGATGTCACATATCTTCGATTTTTTTAGTTCTAGGACATGCCGGTTTCCTCATGATGTTTTCCATCATCGTTTCGAGAGCAGTGGTGATGAAATAATTTACACAAAGTAAAGCGCCTGTCTGGGTTAGAACCTACGACCTACAACTCATAAGTCGCGGTCGTTACCACTGCGCCACCACTGCTCTAGATCTAGATTTGTTTACCGCTTGCAAATAGCTGGCAGGTACTTCATGAATGTGTTTTTGTATTCAGCGCTGGATTGAAGGTTGCAGTTTTAATTTATTTTATTATTAGGTACATTGGACGCCTAGGTCTCGAACAGCATTAGGTATAATAATATATAAGTATATACCACTGTCATGGCAAAAAGATGAGCAGCGATGGCCCAGTGGTAACGGCGGCGACTTACGAGTTGTAGGTCGTAGGTTCCAACCCAGACAGGCGCTTTACTTTGTGTAAATTATTTCATCACCACTGCTCTCAAAACGGTGGAAGGAAAACATCGTGAGGAAACCGGCATGTCCTAGCACCAAAAATTCGAAGATATGTGACATCTACCATCCTGCACTGGGCCCTCGTGGTTGATTACGACCTACTCCCTCTCACAGAGAGGAGGCCTGTATGTATAGCATTTTCATACACTATGTATGGCGATAATTTTAACTTTTTTGTAGCTCTACTTTTTCTCTGCTGCGGCCTGTTTACACCTTCCTGTGCGCTGCACCCAGGCAGTTTTTGGACGAAATTCCACTTAGAAAACTGTCTTGCTTAAGGTAATGGGTTTTTGGAACTGCACGTAAGGTAAATGAAACAAGTCAGGTATATGTTAACAAACATTTAATTTTTTTCTTTAGCAATATATTATTTATAATAACTATAATTTAACTACAAAGTAACCATGTAGGTACCATCTATGCATCCGTTTGTAGTCGGATGTAGGAATTAATTGTAAACATAGACAGCAATATAATTTCTACTATTTAATTATCAATACATCTATCTTACTAAATTTCTAAGTTTCACTAAAACATTTTTCTGTTGTATTGCACATTTGACCTAAACAAAATGAAATCAGCCAAAAACAGTGTCGAATGTCACTGTTGATTTATCGTCGTTCACGACATCGACTCATTCTATAATGTTCTCACCCTTTCAATATTTGTTTTCAAGTAGTCTGAAAGATATCAAACAAAAAGTATACATTCTTTTGATGCAATTAACTTTAGTTTGCTATAACATGAATTTAGCAGAAACCATCACTACGAGACAAAACTATTAGGAACATATAACAATAATTACAGATTTAAAGTACAGTTAAATAATATTTTACAATATAATACAACTTTTTCACAGTCTGAGTAACGACAGAGTTACTGAAGCGCGCGGTGTTCAGTCGTTCACAATTCAAGACGTACTTCTAAATGTTCTCCACGCACTCGCACTCAGTTTATTCACTTCTAGGTGCATAAAATTATCGAAGTTCACGACGCAATCTCGTTTCGCAGCAAAACACCGACGCACTTCAAAATTTCCTTTTGTGTTCTCTCAGAAAACATTCCATATAAAGACTCTCATACAATATCGCATATTATTACAGGGAGATCTCGGGGAGGTTTTTATTCGGCGTTTTATCACTAAGTGGGGCTGTGGGGCGGGTGCGGCGCGTGCGGGGTGTGCGGGGTGTGCGGCGGGTGCAGCGGTGATGGGTGCGGGCTGGCGTCGCGCAACGAGTCCGGCGAGGAGCCTGGAGATGCGCGGCGCGGTGGGTACGGCGAGAAGCGGTGCTGCGCTAGCGGCTGTGGGCCCGCGCCGCCCGCGCCCAGCGCACCCGCGTACACCGGCCGCGGCAGCTGCAGCCCCGAGCCCGACGCGAGGTGCTGCTGCGCCAGGAGCTGCGGCGCCAGGCATGCCCACTGCCCCCACAGCGCCGCCGCCGGCACGCCGTACAACGGGTACGCCGCGCGCAGGAACAGCTGTGACCGAGCTGCCAGGATCGCCTTCTCCTCCAGCGTTAGGTTATTATTGTGCTGGTCCAGGTCGAAAGGCCGCAGCGGTGAGCGCAGGAAGTGCTGCTCCGCCAACATCGACTCCATCGTTTCCCTGAAAAGGTACGGAGCCAAATTTTAGACAACGTGAACGTTTTCGAATAAATTGATGCAGATATGTAATATGATTGTATGATCGTATCTACCTATGACTGGCGGCGCTGTAGCGCGCGTCGTCGGGGAAGACTGATGTTCTTTCGTGCTCCCCCGTGATATAGTATCTCAACAGACAAACAAAAAAAATAAAACACCCAATAATCAAGAGAACATAAAGCAATACGGCATTAGAAATGCGAAAGCGAGCAATAGGATATGCGAAGCGAATGTGGTGAGAGAAAATGTTAAATTATAAATTACACGGGTGAAAACTTGTTGTCCGCTCACCCGCTATTAAATACATT
Source organism: Atethmia centrago (assembly GCA_905333075.3). Classification (NCBI taxonomy): domain Eukaryota; kingdom Metazoa; phylum Arthropoda; class Insecta; order Lepidoptera; family Noctuidae; genus Atethmia; species Atethmia centrago. The sequence continues at coordinate 11,145,268 of HG995375.1, forward strand.
GGATTGGCTAAGAAGCAATAAATAGATACACATAATTGCTCGCGTGGAGATATCAATCAGCATCGGACAGTTATGTTTGTTTCTGAGAGCGTATCCAATGCTTGTACTACGATTAGATTACTAACCGAATTGTGTCGCATGTGCAATGACACGTAATATACACTCATGAATAATAATTAATGCCTGCCACTTTCCAGTATCTTTCTAATTAACCATCGTCATTACAAAATAACAGTTTCTTTCGCTACAAAAGGTACATTATGAATATATCTTCGTAAACGAAAAATAAATTCATAGAATAAATATATTCTCTAGCAACAAATTACACTCTAACAACAGACGTTATAATGATAGTTACCTCTCGAACTCGGTGAGACGTGAAGAGTCACGGAATCCCTTAGCGAAAGGATTACTGTCGATTTTCAGTTTCGTGATCTGAAACAAAAGAGACACTGTGATTTCCTCTGACTGACGGAGCTACCATCTAATATTTATAGAATATGTTCATACAAATAATGTAATCAATTAAGAATGTAACATAACAGTGTAATAGGCGCGGTTTCAATTATACGTGCTTGGCAAGAGAAGGGTCGAAGATTATCATAAGGAGCTGTTCAGACGAAGCGAGCTAATTTCATTATGCAGCCGTTTATATTGTAATGGGTTAGTAAAGGTTCTCCATATCTCAGTGTGAACGGGCCTGTAGCACTACCACCCGCGGTGTTCAGCACACACCAACTAATAAGGTTAACTTATTGACGACATTCCACATCGGTTTATCACTTTAGTTGACTACCACGGTATTACAATACTGTGCACATTTTAAATGTGCCACGTAATGTAAGTTTGATAGTAGCATTTAAGCGAGTATTGTTGCTACATAAGCAGACAATGTCCTTGTATTTATAAATCTACATATTTGAAACCAATAAGGAAGATCAATATGTATATGTATGCAATTTCTCTTCCATTATTGTTTGCACAACTGTTAGAAAGTACTTTGGGTCACACAAGTGAGCTTTTGAGGCGCTGATGGGTACCTACTAATTGCAAGAAAAATAATTGAATTATGCAGAAAGTTTATGGCAAATGTTTGATTTAAGCTCGGGCGAGGTGTTAAAAAATGTGTTTGGCAGAGCCGAGGCAGCGTCGATGAAAAATCGCCCCCTCGCTGAGTGGCGGCGCCCCCGCTGAGGCTCCTCACAATTTGTGAATAATATTTACGATAAAACCTTCCACAGAAACCTGTTACCATTAAATAGCGCCTGCTCGCCTAATATCCGAGCGGATTAAACCAATATCGATACTAATTTTAGCATATTCTTGGCAGTTTTATGGTGTCGAGGTGAGAAAAAATATATTATTTTTTAATGGCGAGCAATAAACAAGTCATCGAGAGTGGTCGTAGTGGTGTCAATCATTCAGCATGTCCAGTCGGCGACGGTAATTACCTGGCGATTGAGAGTAGCCCCCTCTCCACCTGCCCGTCGCATACCTGTCGCTCTGCCCACACGCCCACGCGACTCCTAATTGTACATTGTCCACACTCGCACTACTCGAGTTTTAGTACAAAGAACTCGAGGAAATTAGAGAAAAATGTAACACAACAGCTAAGTGTTAAATTGATGAAAACGCTGTCAAATTGAAAATAGTGTCGTTTATTTTCCTTCTCAGATGAATTAACCTTCGTTATAGCATGAGTGTATTTCCGTAAAACTTTTATGAGTGTTTATGAGACCAATGTAATTCATTATTTTCTTTGACTACAATAACTTCAAAACAAAGATGTGTTATAAAAAATAGTAATCAAGCCGAAGTTATTCATGATCAGTGTAACATTGTAAAGCGTTTACTTTATTATAGCCGGACATTCCACTGCAGCGACAATTAACTTCATAATTTTCGTTAAAGATATTTTTATGTATCTTTTGAAGTGGTTCTTCAGAGGTGCGTTAATTCCGTTAATCTATGAAATGCTTTGACAAATATCTCCGTCTCATTGTTCCTGATCAAAGGAAAATCATAAACAGTACGAAATATTGACCAGTCTGTGTCAAGTGTTCTGTTTTGCGGTGAGTAATTTCACGAGCAACGTGTCACTCGAAGACTAATGATTTCGAAAATAGTTACAGGGAACTAGACAAAGAACATTTGTTACCACTCGTGGCCCATTTCACATTATCTCTTCTAAAAATATGCGTGTAGTCGACATCTATTTAGTATCCCGGCTCTATCTGATCTTTGAATGAATTGTTTGTTGCAAATAGAAGATGTAAGTTCACTAATGAATTTCTTACTAAGGTCATCGTGTTTCAAGATTGAAACCCTCAACGTAGTTGGGAAAAGGCTAGGCAGATGCAGCTGAATACCAATATTTTACATGAAGCGACTGCCCATCTGACCTCCACAAACTGTAACTGGGAAAAACAATAACCCCTTGGTAAGACTGGTTGTCAGACTTTCGGGCTTCTGACGACCTGTAACAACTGTCAAAGATCCACGAATGACAGCCTGGACCAACGGCTTAACGTACTTTCCGAAGCACGCAGGAGTCTCGGTCACCCATCCATGGACCAACCCCGGCAAGCGTGGCTTAACCTGATGAATCCACCCGTGTGGCTGTTATTACTTAGCCACGAGCTCCTCACAAGGTCATCGTGTTTTTGATTATTTTATTGTTTGAAGCTTCCATATTCAGTGCCTCTAAAAATGCATGCACCAGTAGCCCAACTGGAATCAAATAATATGTAAATTCCATTTAAATATTTTGTCCCGTCGCGTGGAAATCGGATCCTTGTTCAGAAGGTAAGTATTCGTCCACCACTGCGCCATTCAAATATACATTCATCCTCGCGATATGAATGAGTGTGTTGTCAGTTTCTTCGAAGAATGAGACTTGGCTTGAATTAGATTAGAATGCATTTGACTTTGAAGACAAAGATGAACAAACATATCTTGGCTATAATAAAGGTACATGTCTCTAGACAAGCACTATGTTTAGGAGGACCGGTGGTGCTTATCGATATTATCTTATAGGTATACGAATGTATTGGTGGAGTGCATTAAGGCAGCGAAGGGGCGCGGCAGTGCGAGGGTCACCGGCATGTCGCGGCATCTACTTACACTTGCACACCCACCTGGCAGCGCCATTGACTACAATGGCGACACTCTCGACGCGCCTGCGCCACACGTAATGACTCCACCACAATGCCAGTAGTAGCTGACAATATTGACGGATTATACATTATGTATGCTGTCCCATCGCCCGTAATTGTTTCCATGCCTCATGTTTGTTTTTGAATTCCGTTTACGTAAACGACACCCAGTGTACTCCCACTGCCAGCCACGCATCTCATGCACAATAAATACCACAGTATTCAATTATACAACACTACTTAAAATATATTATCGCTAAGAGAACACTGGAATAATGAATGAGACGCTTTCTCGCTACTGACGTTTATTAGATTTAGTACAAACATAAGAACGAGGCGTGTCAAAACAACCTAATTTAAGTATCAACAAACGTTCGCCCTGGGCGGCGGCGGCGGCGGGCGGCGCGCTCCCGTTCACTGACAACATTAAAGGCGCCATAATGACATTATTCCCGGGCGGGAAACAAAAAATCTCACAAAAAGGCGTCAAGGAGAGAAAGACGAGCGTCGCGCCATCGCCCCGCGACCGCCGCGCGCGCAGCCCTGCAAACGATCCTCTAATTATTGGGGTGGTGATGTATTGTTTATGGAAGTACCAGCCTCGTATTCCGCGATTCATACTCCGATTTGACAGTAAAAACTTGTCCACAGATGTCTTGCACGTGCGCTTATAAATGAAGCTGCCGAGTTGAGGAGAATTTATGTCTTTTTTAAGCATTTACATACGAAGACTTAAGAGAAGAGATTATTTATTATTTGCATAAAATATATTTGCCAGATGTTATTAGTTCAATGTTGTGAGATAGATTCAACTTAAATAAACCTACAGAAAAAATAACTGTTGTAAAAATGGATGCTAATGAATGCACGTTTACAATGTTTAGTGACAGTTCATAACAAGACGAAACGGTGTGCAGTGTAAAGGAACACGTGAGCGACGATCGGGACACGACAGGAACACTGTGAAGAATATATAAATGTCACGTTAGCGTGCGCGCGCGCTCCTTCTACATATCTCATTGATTGATGCAGTGCTGTGACGAGCGACGACTCAGCGCTCTACTACTGATGTATTAGTAGACAAACCAAAGGCAGAGTTGCACCTCCTTGTTGAGCATAATTTGCACGCAATTCACATAAACGACGATTTACCGAACGAACGAACTATTTAACGATTTGTACGACATATTTCAGAGATCCTAAAAACTATAATCTAAACAATTTTTAAATATTATGAAGAAGATATTTAAGATATACTTCCCATTAATATACCTGTGTAAAATACGGTTATTTTCTATTGTGTAAGGCAACTAGTAAATGCAAAATGTTCCTTAATCGGTTTGAAACATATTTAAAAGCATTTAACGTTTTAGTGCTAAGCCATAAGTGCAGAAGAAGAGCTGTTTCTCCTAATTTTACTCGTCCGTTAATTCGTGATTTTGAACCTCTGAATACTGCGGCAGTTAAATAAATGTAGTTATGTAAAGCTGTTTAATGAGAGTTCCTCAAAGTGTTCTGCTATCAAAAGTCTCGTGAATCCCGTACGACCTACAGCTGCGCACTGTAACGACGCTTTCCAGAAAACCGATGCTTTATTGACAGTAATTCGTAAATGCACCAAAATAATGAACGCTGCATGTGGCATCGACGTATAACCGGGCCAATATGTGATAATATTCCCAGAAAGTGTTCGGAACAGTCCGAATTAATTGCAGTTCCGAAACTTGTTTAGTAAGCACCTCTACCTACATAATTGTAAACAACATCTGTCAAAGAAGCAATGACTTTCAGGTAACGGTTTCGGGAATTTAAAAAACACTTGGCCATGTAAGGAAGCGTTTCTAACGGATCATTTTATAAAGGCTTAGTTTTATGTCCTTTCCATCTTTAATTTGCTTCATCCAACAATGGAAATGAAAACGTATAGGTACAGCTAGCATTATGAAAGTAACTTGGACAAAATACAATAAAGAAAACGACGACAATGTTTGTAAAAAGTAGGCACGATTTATTACCAAAGCAATAAATAAATTCTGCGTTTTATACAGCTTCGTTCTCATCCAATGCGTCAATCAGTTGCAGACTCTCTCCGACTGGTCCTATAGATATTATAAATGATACTGTGTGCAAGTTGTAAAGATCGTCTGCGATCTCCGTCACTACTCTTAATATCATTCTGCACATCCACATAATTCAACTGCCTTCGGGTTTCTCTGTATTTGATAGAAAGTTTACCTTTATGAATTTCATTGTGGTATCCATACGCCCAATGGCTTAGTAGGTTGGCAGCCGATCTACTGCCTCTCTGTTTAGACGATTCATCAGGTCTTTTAAGGGACCTACTGTTAGAATGAGGTCTACTTTACATTCGTGCCCGTAGTTACGACTGTAAACTCGAAATATTAGCGAGTAGGCAATCTGCCACATCTCAATGGTACGTTAATTTTTAAAGCATCAATTATTATTAGTTTAGCTGTTTGTATATAGATTCTATCCGGAGTGAGTTTGACGTGGCTCAAACTGAAATATGTTTTTTTTTTCAAGTCTAAAAGACGTGTTCCTTAAAAGACCAATATAAAAAGAGGTTTGCAATAAATCAAATTATTTGATAAAAGCTCAGCAAAAAAGTAAAGAACCAAATTATAAAGCCGTGTAGAGGTGATAATTTCTGCTTGTGCACCAATTTTCTAACACGTCAAAATTTAAGATCTATGAATGCGACACTTTGTTGATTGTAAATTAATTAAAGACTTGGTATACAAACAAATGTTTAGTTTTTCTGTGGTGGCTTGGTGCGCAGACGCAATAAATTGAGTCGGGCCGCACACGACGGCTCTGCGTGACGTCACACCTCCAGTGATCGATGGTAGGAGAGACCGAGAGCACCATATAACTCACCTCGTAACGCAGCATAAGTGAAAAAGAGACACAAACCCAATAAATAATTTCATCTTAAATTATTTTAAATCCTCTCTTAAGCAAGTACGTTGACTTCTTGTATTTTTGACTTATGTGCGTTTCGTGTTATCGAGCGGTATTATTTATTGAATAATTATTGAATAATGAACTGATACAGACTTTGATGTTTTTATGGTAATTATTTTAATTCATTCAATTATTTTTTTTACTGGTACATAATTTGAAAGAAAGAAAGAAAATACATATATTTAGCACAGACTAAAAGGCATACAATATAAAGTACCTACAGTAGATAAAAAAAATCGAATAAAAAGTGTAAAGTAGGTACGATGTAAGAAATTAATAGGAAAGTGTGCGTCACGGCTGCGCCAAAAAGGCTCAGTTCAGCAAAAATGCCAGTCAACTAGTGTTTAACGCTGGTTTTCAAGTGGACCTGAAATATAAGCAACTACCTACTGCCTAGATCATACCGACATAGTTTTCTTGGTACATTAATCAATTTTCTCAATGTGCATTTGTCATGTCAACTCACTTGAAAGCTCTCTAATGAATAACTTCATTTTTGTTAGGATTTCACTGCAAGCTTAGACAGAAGCCAAAAATAATGAAAAAACTTAACTTAATTCGGGAAACTAATGACAATATAAAGAAATATTTTAACAAAACGATGTTAAACAAACGAGCAATAAGTTAACAAATATAAAAGGATCGCATTGAAAAGAATGAATCGATTATTGGTGAAGAAAAAGAAACGTGAGGGGGCGAGGTGGCGGGGAGCGCGGGAGAGACACCTCGTGACACCTGACCGCAGCCATTTTGGCCCGTGAAATATGTTTATTTGTCGTGGTTCCCTTTGTTATTGAAATTGTGTTTGCCTTTACTCCTTCATTATATTGTTCGATTATACTCGCGTAGAACTCGTTTATGAATGCTCAATGTGAGAATAGCTTCGGAGATTTTAGAATATTGATTGTTGATACTGAGAAATGAGATATAAATTTCAATTAAGTGCGTATTGAGCGTGTTTGCATCTACCTACATGAGAGTGAACGTGCGCAGTTATTTTCGTGATTATCTCCTCAAGCCGCGTAATAATGTGATGCATGACCAACACAACTACTGACACGATTTCTCTAATCGTTTTATTTTGTTATATGTTTTGTATTTGTCAAACGTGTTGTGTGCTTGTTATATCTGTAGTTGATTGTTTGGAACAAACATCTTTGAACTTAAGTTGAAGTTAATAAGTAGGCAAGACCTTCTTGTGTATAACATTACGATTCAGAATGCGTAAACCCATCGCTTTGATTGATTGTATCTACAAAATCAGTAAAGAAAAATAATCATTTTTATTTTTATTACGATGATTGAAAGGAATAAGAAAGCTGACCCCGAGTAACAGCAGGTGGAAGGTGATAGACAAAAAATGAGAATTAAATAATAATAATAAAATTTGAAAAGTTTCCACAGGTCGAAAAAATAATTTTGATTAAGTATTTCCATTCAAATAAAATAAAACTAAATGACGAAAACTGTACTTACAACTTAACGAAATATTACAAGTCGAGTCCATATAGGACTATTTCTAGGAAAGAATTTCATTAATAAACAAAATATTTTCTATTATGTAGAGTATAATAAACATGTTTATAAACGTTTAAAATAATCGTCGCAGGTTGCTATCCGCAAGTTTTTACTTCAAGAATATCCTCTAGAGGCAATCGATCATAACAAATTCACAAGTCATCGGCTAATAAAAAAACGTATTGTGTGCTTTGAGGATGCGTAAACTCCAACAAACATTGTCACCTCGATGCGAGTCCAATCTCAGACAAAGGATTCTAGAGAAAACGAGCAACAGGACAATAGTGTGGTGGGTGTAAAAATGTTAAATATTGAAGCGGGTCGGGCCCACGGCGCTTTCCCGGGAAACCGCCCCGCAGCGCGCGCGCAGGCGACGCTCAGTCTCACACGGATACACACACAAAAAACACACCTCACATTTTTTGTACAACGCTTTATCTCATCTTATATCAACGTTTCGATATGATAAAGCACCAATAATGATGTTTCATTCCCATCGATTTAACAAACGTCACGCGCGCATTAAATTCGGTGACACTTTTTTCTTAAAATGTAAATAGTGGTAAAAATATTCATATTTTCTTATCTCTTATTAGTGGTGTAGGATTATGTGTTTCGTTTTTTGATGAAGTGTTAAGCTGGCCACTTTTTATACGACATAAAGTTATGCGGGCACTATCGATCTTGGTTGGCACGCCGCGCAGGTGCAAACATGCTAAGTGTGTTCTTATTGTTATACGGGATTGAGTTATCAATGACACTATCTCCGCTGTTCGACAAATGTTTTAGTTGTCAGAGTTGTGACGTCAGCCAAATCGAGGAACGAGCGCCGCCCGCCTGGACACTTGCGATCGAAGCTTTGATAGCGAGATTTTTACCTCGTCAAGTAGTTTATCTACGCTTTGATTTAAAACTCAGTTTGATCGCTATGAAATGTCTTTTTTGTCTTATTCAATATCACATTAGCCTGAGCCCTCTTCTACGTTTGTAAACATGCATTAAGTAGCCATCGGCTTTCTATTTATGTATGGACTTTGTAGGCATCTTGCATATCTAGCTACATCGCACTCGTAATGGATGGCACTGTCGCTAGGCACAGGCAGTAAATCTAGGAACGCGTTAGAATCAATGAAAATCAATAATCGCCGACCCTGGGGAGCCGTTGGAAGCCGACCGAAGGTGGAGCCTCCGCACAGCGCTCAATGGCGATGCTTGATGCTTTACACTAATGGCCACTTGTTTCATTCAATATTAACTATCATAATGTAAAATGTTTAGTTTATAGGAAGACCTATAAAAGGTAGGTACAGCTTCTGTTGTGTAGTTCAACATTATAAAAATATGGCGCTACAAAAAGTAACCTAAGCAAGAAATTAATTTGTATAAGTAACAAAATATTTACAAATGGTAATACTAAACCTGGGCCCGTAACAGCTAATTAACGAACGAATGAAGATTTATGTACCGCGTTGTCGATATAAAGTAACGCTTCCTTTATGATCCTCAAAACGTCCTAATTATTTTACTATGCGGGATGATACAAAACGAGGAACTTGGAGACGCCCAAACGCTTTTGTGACAGAGAATTAATTGCGCGTGGCGACACATGCGCTGCTGGCTGCGGCCGTGACTTCCGCGGGCGCATGAGCGGAGCGGGCAGCGGGTACTTGTTAACTGCTCTACATACTTCACGTTACTAAATCAACTTGTCCAATTTATTCACTGAACATTTCTCAATCATCGGGCTCGGCTTCTCATAGTCACACCCAACCTGTCATTAGACATTTCGCACGCCGAATAATTGCGAAGCACAGCGCACGAGAAACTTTTGTTAAGCTTATTTTCACAACAGCCCAATGACTCACGAATGTTTTACCGTTGTTGATCGAAATTGGCACGTGAGTTTCAGAGAACGTTTAACTTGAAAGTTGACATAATTTAGCAGGCCGTTCTCGGAAATCTTCGGCAAGCAAATTATACATGGAAAAAGCACGGGCAATAATAGCTGAGACGTCGCTGGACACGATCGACTCGACATCGATTAGGACTTTATATTTAGCTCGGCTGAAAACTTTAATCGTCACCGTGTGCTCGCGTCAGTCGCGCCGTCCGTCCGTCGCCGGCATCGCCCGCGTGTGGCCGTCGATACACAAAAAATTATGTGTCAGCTCCCTTTGTTCAGGCTGGACATACCTTTCAGCGAGATGCAATTAGTGCGACTCAAATAGCATTCGTCGATACTCAGCCGACCGGCGCTATGCGATTTCAAACGTTTATCTCTCTGATCTATTTTAGAAATCAAATGATAGAATTAAGAACAGGACTCCCGATGCCAAATAAACTGCGTACGTGGCAAATGCACATCAATAGTAAGCAAGGTGTGCCAAATCTGTCATGGTACTTACGAGTTGATTCTGATACGCGGTGACAGCCGTGAAGACGCACTCTGGGAAAATGAACGTCTTGAATTCTTCTTGTTCTAAGTCTGTGATGGGCGCGTTGATGGCTCCTTCTCGCCGTAACACCAGGTGAATGCGCGGTTGGTATTTGTGCATTGAGTTCAGGACCAGCTGTGACGTAAAACAAAACATGTTTTAGATTCAGCTTGTCTTTATCCCATTAAATCATGTCAATTGATCTGCCAAGCAGAATTAGAAACGGTCTACATGAGTTAACTAACCTGTCCATTCTTGTCCATCTCATTGTTGGTGAGCTTGACCTTCTCGAAGGAGACGACCTGCTTGCGCAGCTGGTCGCCGGAGAAGGGCGAGTCGGGGTGCGGGTAGAGGCGCGCGGGCGCGGGCGGGTCCGCCTTGCCGGCCACCAGCCAGGAGGAGCGGTGGTACGCGTAGCGGTAGCGCTTGCCGTCCACAGGCACCACGTCCAGCAGCACGGCGTAGCGCGCGTCCGCGCGGCAGCCCGCGAACGACACGCGCACCGTCGGGAACATGCGTCTGGTACAGAAATGAAACTTGCTTTAATATTCTTGGTTATGGTAGATGCTGCTGCATTTTCTGATAGAGGTCCATGATGTGTGTAAAAGACAGACTTTTGGTGGATATTAGGTATTCTAAACAAGCGTTTTCCTCTTTAATTGCAAGAACTTTAGGCACACTTCATTACCAAAAACAAACTAACCCAAAAATGTGTCAGTCTTCGGTTAATGTATGTAATTTAAACAAATATTAGCATAGAAATAATTATTAATATTTTTTCATGAAGTTCTTCACTTCATACCTACATACATTGACTACACGATACGCAACAGAACTAACTGATTGCTCCCTCTCTGTTTGTCCTTCATTGATTACTGGAAATTATTCATTTGTAGGTCAATTAGCGGTATTGAAGTTGCCTTTTCAGAATCATTAAAATATTTACAGCACCTTCAAGTGCCTCAAAGAAAGACGTAATTATAAGGCTTTCTTGCACAAATGACCAAGTACAAAGAATCCGCGCTAAGGTAATTTTGCGTCAAAATGCTTGTTTGTGCAAAACATTAAGTTATAACAATATACATTTCTATATTATCGACTTCCTCGTTCCATTGTTGTGTTAAACCGTATATTTTCACATTAACGCAATTATCCGTCAATTACTCGGCTGAACTGAAGTTATCGCTCGCTGAGACCGACACAAATCTACTTTCGCTCATTAAGAGCTGGTGTTATCGTATCGCAAATTAACGCATGTAATTAGTACTCAACCTCGGCATACCACGAAAATAACAAATAGAAGGTAGGTACCAATACTACCCATTTAAATGTACTGTAGTTATAAAGGCTTAAAATTTATATGAGGGGGCATCACAGGAAAATCCCGTTCATATTTCACAAATGGCGCATCAGTGCAGCGTGTCCCTCAATAAATGTAGTCCCTAGTTAAGAGGGTCGCCCGCCTATATTTAGGTACACTCCCCACCGCAGAAACATTGTCAGCAATAATAAATATTTACAATAAAACTACAAAAAATCCTAATACCAAACAACGATAGAGCTCAAATTCGAATACTCCTTTGTGGTGGCACAAGGAAAAATAAAGGTTCAGCGTGAATTGTTTCATACGACTTTGATACTAGGCTGTCGTCCCCTTCCCCTCCTTAACGGAGACATTCTTTAATGTCTGCGTTGGAGAAAGATGAATGGGTAGACATTTTTGTAAAGGTGTATGTTTTTGTTCACTGAGTAAAATCGCTTGCGGTTGGTCGACATAATAGCTCCTGTTTCGTTCTCTTATGCCACTGTGGCTTCCTGTTGTCATTCCTAATTTGAAGAAGGGAACTGTATATAGGTTAGGTAGGTAATATCATCATTTTTTAGCACGAAATAAAAAGAAACTAATTGTAGAACAACGCAACGTTGAAGTAGCAATCACAAAAAACAACCGACAGCAGCTGATCAACGATAATAAACTCGTTGTAAGCAGAAAGGAGTGTCACAAAAACTGGTGTCGGTAGCGGGCGCGTGAAACACTATCTCCTAATCGACATAAAATGGTAGTCATTGAGGCGGCGAGAACGGAAACAACAAATCTTTAGTTGTAAGCTGAGTCGCGGCTTCGTCTATCGGCCTCTCACTTTTTGTCGACAATGCCAGAGGCGCAGCGGTGCGCGAGAACGCTTGACAATTCGCCATCGGGCTTGCGCAAACGGTATGCGGCTTTTGACCCGCGAACTACAAGAACTTATAACTGATGGGATATGACTGTCGACCACCCAAGCCGTTCGTCATCATTGTGTACAAGTATTATGATTTACAATATAATTTTGATTGGGACGTTCCTTCGTAGGAAATTTTATGTCTCCATATAACGCTGGGATCTTTTAACAAAGGTGAAGCGACGTGGAGTCGTTCTGCGAGTTCTAATGATTTTACAAGATCGAGAGAGTGGACGAAAATAAGAATAGCATTAATAAGATTTATGCACGTTTAGCTGTGGTCGCGCGCGTCGATTTGTGAGACGCTTCTTATAGCAGCCGCGCTGGTGCATGCTCGTGCAGGCGCTCGAGCACGGGCAATTGCGCGCATGCGTTAATGGCGACACTCGGCGCACTCGCGATATATTACCGCAATGATATATGACCACCGACGTCGTCCATCATCCTACCACCCAAAAGTTAGCGGAAAAGCGAGCGAGAGCAAAAGAACGCCGAGACGCACATGACTCGCTTTAATGAGCATGTACCGAAGACAGAAATAAGAGGCGCCCGTTTACAGCGCGCTTTTATCGTTATGACATTGTTAAAATACATTTCTATGATTTAAATCTATACATGTGTCATAAATTAACGTCTGCTATAGATTAGTATTGTTCGGATGAAATTTCTCTCTCTACTGCTAATGCTATAAATGGCAGGAGAAACCCACTTTATTATAAGTAAGTCGGAAATGTTTGCTTATCTGTCACGTTGATTGCAATTTATTTAATGGTGGCTGTGATGTGAATGCGGATGATGTTTAATGGGTTGTTAGTGTTAACGTAACAATTAAACGTGTAGCAGAGACACAGGGCAAGATGAGTGTGTTGCAAGTTAAACGAGCGCGAAGAGTAGCACCAGTGCGCGCAGGCATGTCGTCTTAATTAGAAAGGCACGAGCCGAGGTGCGAACTCGTCAATCATTGTTTCCTTCGGCGTCTGATTTGATGAATGTGTTTCTATGGACAATTGGGTTTTTTTCAACCATGAATCCTTTAATGATGTTACTTAAAATATCACACCGAATTTTCGAAATGTACCTAGTACTTATTTATAGCCGTCTTGTGAATTTGATACTCAATTAACACATTTTATTAGCAAGATGGGATTTTGACTGTTTTTAAGCGACAGTTAACGAAATATTTACGAGGAAGCCATATGTAGGTATATTTTGTATAATTCAACACGGCATAAAACAAAATATTTTGAAAAAAATTGACGCAAACTGAAGCGTAACATCACACAGTAAAGCCGAATTAGTACGTCGACAGTTAGAGCTCAGGTCGTGATTATGCAATAGAAAGCTATGCACGCCATTAGCGCAATGTTATCACGTCGTGATTAGGGCCCGCCGAGCAGCCAATCCGCGCGCGCTGCCGTCTAATTATACAGGAAAGCGCTTTATTAATAGCAATTACACCCCGCCGCCATATTGCCAAGCGTTTTAATTAACTCGATTCGTTGATTAGAGACAGATGGCGCGAGATTGCGAACGCTGAGTACTCATTAGCGCAGTTTTGACGCTAGCCACTCGATAACTGTAGCGTGATATTATTAATGATAATACTTGATAATTTGTTAGTAAAACTAAGAATGTTTTCATAGAGATCTGTTACATATTTGCAATGTAAATGGTAGATTATTTATTGGACCAGATTTAAGTGGTGGTAAAAGTTACTTGCATGGCTTAAAAAGTTGGTTAATGAATTATTTATAGGTGGTTATTTATATATATACGTATATTGTAACACAAACCAGATAGGTGCCAATTGCTTATGCAAATTACCAGTACCTATTTATTTACCTGTTGGGTATATGGCATTCATTATTGGATTCAATTTACAAATTGATCGCACTCCTTGTAGTTTGTTTTTATGCATTTACAAAGACGTCATATAACGCAAGACGTCCAAGATTCGTTCAAATTGACATTTAATTATATTACAATAAACGAAATATAAACTTTGGTCGATTCTGTATCTTTATCTCATGCCATATCAGAATTATCTTACTTTGATTTTTATTGCATCTTTCTTCAGATATTCATGTATTACACCGCTATCATCGACATTAGCTACATTATATACATTTGTGTCGTGTCCTGTCGTACACGGCAAACTCGCTTGGGCAGCCATTACCGCGAATTATCACTAATAGTTCTCTATACCCGGCCTTAAGTGATTTCTGCTGCATAATACGAGTGACAACAATCTGTGTCGGTGGCCAATGAATATTTCATGTCGGATAATAGGCCTACTTACGGCCGATTGTGGTGCAGTTAAGCGATGATAAACAACAAGCAACTACGATTGAGCAAGTTCGGATAATCTCGTCAAACGTAGATTGGTATCAGCTGGTCTGTGAGATAGCTTCGGGCTTCCTCGTCGATGGTTTTGGTGTGAAAGTCCAGTTCGGATTGGATCGTGTTTATTTGAAAATGGAAGGCGTTTGTCTACGCGTTGGAAAGATCAGAGTGACCTGTGATAAGCTATGTGATAAACTAAGGCAACATTTTGAACATTTAAAGAGCATTGCACATTGGGCTCGCTGAGTATGTAATATATGACATATGGTGTATATAATATATATATGGTGATGATGACATGAATGTCAAACAAATCTGGCACAAAGAAATGTGAACCCGGTTTCGTAATGACATTGGGTTTGCAAATGCTAGTTGCAGTTTCAATCCACGGTCTATAAACTGCGAAGCACTGAAGCAGCCAAGTGTAGTGTTCGTCATGGTCATCATGTTGGATTGATGGGAGGTGTCGTGTACACACTGGCTGACTGACAAGCTTGACATGGTCACGACTCGTCGCCTTCCCGAGCCGACATGCGTTTGAAACTTTACACTGTGCCTCCTATTACGAGAAAACTAATTCTAACTTCGGAATCGTTGTAGAAGTGTTTATGAAAATGAATTGAGGTAGGCTGACAGGAATTAGAAGTAGATTTTTTGAGAAGGAATAGACTGTACTCATGACATTTTATAATACAGAGGAATCCATAAAGCTAAAAGCTGAAAAACGGTGCAAACATCGTCGACTTACGAAAGGATTAAAGGAGAACCTATTTGCGTCCCACTAATACAGACAAAATCAGTGATTGATTATATCGAACTAACAAAAACTCAGATGTTCAGACCCTCCATGTCATAGCAGTTCGTATTAAAAAAAATAGACCTGTAGGAGTAACAATAAGCTATCAGTTAGATCTGTACCATTCACAGTACTGGACCTACATCAAATAAAGTCCGTGACATTTAATGTCAACCTTCTCTAAGGGCATGAGAACAGGCGCACTTAACTATTGAATGGTGATTTATTCATACGTGTATTGCTCTTGTATTCAAGTTATTTTAGTACAAACCTAAAGAGTAACTGGTTTGAACAATAATTGAAAGTTCCTATTACGTCTTCATCTCATTTCAACGTCTCCACCAACGCTCACATTTGACCTGAAAATATCAATTGTTTTGTGTCGTCTCAAAAGATTTCGTCACGTTTTTCTGCGGCATTAATATTACTGGCAAACGTGATACATTCCCTTTTATATTTTCGTTACTTATTAAACTTTTTCACACAATCTCGATTTGCGATTATAAAGGAAAGGGGCGTATCAGCGGCGCTGACGTGTGAGTGACGCGATGACAAATGATCGCGCGCCGCTCGGGATCATTACATCCAGGATCGCCTGTACGCCTGTGCGCCTGTGCCTGTCCACCATCTCATTATGTTACACTAGTTTTTTCACGAGTGCTAATTAATTATTATGTCCATCAGCCTGTCCGCTTATATCAACAACATTAGAATAGGTTATTTGTAAGCTATCATCAATATCGTATTAAGATGCCGCTGTTCTGTCGGCATGTGTGGCATCGAATCAATCCGGAGTTTGAACATTGAAATACACATGTAGTCGTGTTAAGGCGTCACTGAAAGAAAAAAAAAACGTGTCGTTCTTAGTGAATTTTTCCCGTGGGGAGAAAGTATGAGATTGATGCCCATTAGAGTCAGTTAATGAGCTGGGGGGCGTGGTTGGGCGGCGGCTGAGGCGCGCGTGAAATATAGTTCTTCCTGGGAGGTCCGGGTACGAAACCGCGTCAAATTTTCGACACTCGCACGATTTTGTCAATCCCGTTGATTAATATCTCTGTCGGATAGACGGAGATGTGAGATAAGTTCAGCCGCCCGGAGTGGTGCCGTCACACGCCGCCTGCGACTCGCTAATGCTAATGCCCGTAAAAATATTTGTAACGCTTCATTTATTAATAAGTTTCAATTGCCATTTCAAAATGTGTGCGTAATAAATCATTTTTCTTAGTCGCTTTTGACTTGTATCTGGTTGGTTCCGCTTGTTTCGTTAAACGGTGAAGTTCATGCTTAAGTAGATAGTAAAAAACTGTATAAAATGTGATGACACACGACTAGCTACGAGTTATCTATTACAAATAAAGAACCAGTTGTTCTTTTTTATTTTGGCATTAACACCTTAGAATAAAATTACTCTTCGTTGCCTGTCGATATAATTCATCGCTTGTCTATTGATAGCCTGAAATTTTTCTCACTAAACATACACGTGTTTTCCCTCCACAGTGGCATTTGGCGACACCACCCTGACATTCAACTATATCCTACTAAATATTTACGTAAAAACCGTGTTCAAACAAACAGAAAATTACAAGGTACGACATGTCCGCGGACGGGCGACGCGCGTACCAAATAAAACATTTGTACAATGCACTACGTCGGCATTAGCACAGCAGATGTGCCGCCGTGTAAGTATTTATTAGCGGCAACATAATTAGTGAATTTAAACAAATATTACTTATGCGTACCATTTTAATTGCGTCGCGCCGAGGTAATGACACACCGTGTGTACCTGCCTTTATTGTAACGCGCGTGTTGCGCCCTGCACCGGAAACATTGCCTTTTGTCCCTATAGGGGGCTTTCACAAGAAAAAAAGTCATTCAACGAAATATTAATTAGACGTTCACATATTGACAAAACTAATCCGTAGCTACTTAACATTCTTTGAGCTTTTGAGATAGTTGATTTGCAATGAAATGTTTGGACTGTGTGGAGGCGGATCGCGGTACTGTACTGTGTGGAATTTAGCGTGGAATCTGTGACTCGCAGGAGACTTATGGTGCTCCTACGCTGGAGACGCGTCATGCGGTCGCGGAAGTGGACGACTAGCGAACATTGCTGTCCGGTTATATTATAATCAATCTACATGTATGCTAATGACGTTGGAGACTTGCAAAGTGGTTGCGTATAACTTTGTCAGTGTTAACGATAAGTGCTTGTTTCGAGATCATATTTTGGAAAACTATCAAATATGGACAATCTGAAACGTAGAAAATGTTGTCATACTCGTAACATGATTAGAAATATATCAAATAGTCATAAAAAATGAATTTGCAAACAGTAATTACGATTTGACTTTTGTCGTAGAGGTTGCTACGAAATTGCTACGAAACGACAAAAAATACAAGTCGAAGATTCAATGAAACAGATTACACCAGATTTCCCTGATAGTCTAACCGTATTGTAGATACAAGTTATATAAAATCTGTGTGTAATTCAGTATAGTTGCTGGAGGCGGAGACGGCGCGCTCGGTATCCGTGCCGCCGTCGCGCGAAATTCCGGCACCTCGTTTTGTTCGTATTGTTCGCGCGGTTGCTAAGCTAATGGTGTCACATAGCACGCCGAACGATGTCAGAACACGCTCGCACTCCTCTTGTTGCCCGCTTATTTCGGTCGTTAGTGAATTTTTAGAGAATGAATAACAATGTACAATGTTTTGTGGGAGGAGCGTGCCTGTCAGTTATTGTCGTGTTTGTGTACTAGGAATTGTAGATGCTCACGCAAAACGGAAACAGAAGGAACAAAAAACAATCTTAAATTTCATTTTAAACAAAAATCTCGGTATAATTTCGTCAATGCAGAATCCAGCAAGCAGAACCACTCCGCACAGATAAACGTACAGCACCCGTACGAATTATTCCTTCTAAATCCGTCGCTAATTCGCGCAAAGCCCACAATTTGGAGTCACGTTCATAGACGGTGGCACGCTACATATAGCAAGCAGGTACTCACACCTGTAAGGTTCACAAAGCGCGGCGAGGAGTTTCGCAAGTCGACACCGAAATTGGGAAGTTTGGCGACAATATTGCGAAAACTGCCGCTTGCACCTCCCCACATCGTCTGCCCCCGACTCGCTTATTATAGCGATGTTTAGTAGCCTGTGCATGCTTACTAAATTGCCTACAAATAGTATTACTGTTGCTGTACCAAACACTGGTATTGATGAATTCCCGTCATCGTGTTAGTGTTTTTGGAATGCGCACGAAACTGCAGGGTTGCTTCCCAAATATCGGAACCAAAATTCAGGATACGTTATATTTCGTTCCGATATTTGGGATGCAACCCTGCAGTTTCGCGTTTTTGTTTTTAAACTTGTTTTGGAATTTAATACGATAAAAATATAAAAGGCTTAGTACTCCAATAGTGTTTCACAAAAGAGCGTTAAATCACAACACACTAAGTTTCAACTTCTTGGCCAAAAAACAAGCACTGTTTATGTTATCACTGTTATTAAGCTAGGGTAGGATATAACACTTGCTTAGTGTTATATCCTACCCTAGCTCATATTATAATTGTGATTTTATTTGTTAATTTCTTTGTTACGCTTTCTCGCTAAAACGGCTGAACGGGTTTGGATGAAACTTGGCACATGGGTAGACCATAACCTGGATTAGGACATACACGGGAAAAAAGGATGTCTTAAATTAAGACAATATCCTTTTGGTCAAGAGAAATATTGATTCTTATATGGGGAAAACAATATATTCTTGAATGAAGTAAAATTTTGTCTTAGTTTTATTGTCTTCTTCGAAGACATTATACTTAGCTGAAGAATTATTCAGTTTAATTTTAAGAATATTATTTCTCTCTTAGAATATTTTCTTCAATTAAGATTATTATAGTCTTGAATCAAAAATATTAGCTGAAGTCAAGAATAAAAACCAAGTATTTATTATTCTTAATTTGAGTAAACAGGTTTTTTTGGACTGAGTATATTTACTTACGTTAAGAAAATATTTACTTGGATT
The DNA here is from genome assembly GCA_905333075.3 of Atethmia centrago. Taxonomy (NCBI): domain Eukaryota; kingdom Metazoa; phylum Arthropoda; class Insecta; order Lepidoptera; family Noctuidae; genus Atethmia; species Atethmia centrago. The sequence continues at coordinate 11,164,743 of HG995375.1, forward strand.
GAAACAATTTTTCTGAGAATATTGATATTCTTCGCTGAAGAGATCCTTTTTTTCCGTGTAGAATACTTTTTATCCAGATATTCCCACGGGATCGAGACTTATGCGGGTGAAACCGCGGGGCGCAGCTAGTCAAAGAATAATTTGCAACAACTGTTCCATAACTTGCTAAGCCGGGCTTAGGTAACAAGCTACAGCTAGTTAGGTAGTAAGTTAGAAACACTAGGTCTATAGTTATGTTGTTTTCATTTCCATAAAGAGGGAGCCATTGCGACGGCCGCGTAAACTCACTAGTCCGTTGCCAGCAGTTAGTTATGTCATCTAACGCCTGTACACACCACTATAGCCCTTAAATCAAAAGCAATATCGAAGATAATCGTGTATACGATGCTTGACATTGCGGTTTTTATATGTAATGACTTATAGTTATGGTTTGAACCACCTATGTGTTTTTATGTATACCGAAACTATGGTGAATCAATTCAGTAAATTAATACTTGTACATAGAAAAAGAGGGCGTTTAGTGCAAACAGTTTTTGTTTTAGCATGTTTGTAGGCTTGACATTGATTGATGAAGTTTAGGTAAATGTGTAAATGATCAATTCCATAAAATTGAATTTATGTTCTTTGTTAAAACTTATAAGTTTTAAAATGGTTTCTAAAAGCTCTTCATTAAAATAAAAACAAAGATTGCGTTTACCTATCACATAAAATTCTATTAATTAACTGCCATCACATTTTTTAGGACCATTTTATCAGCAGCTCTTCGACAGTGCTGCCACAACCACGTCGTTCTAACCTGTTAACGGCTCATAAAAACAGAACCCCTATAAAAAGCTAACTTACAAACTAACATTCTCAAAAAATATTACGTAAAGCTGAAACGAAAATTTAACTTTAGCTACCTATGTCAACGTCTGGCCGGGACGTGCCCTATGTCTGCGGCTGCTAATGTCGTCAGTTCTAGGGGTTACAGGGTGGTAGGTGGCAGAGGGTGGCAGGGGGTGGTAGAGGCACGTACTGACTGTTAAAACGCTACATGTCAACGGCGAGCGGGCGGAGCTTCGTCTCAGTCCTAGCGATGGAGGCACCGCGATAATGTCGTGACCTATATGATAGCTGGCGACTCGCATCAAATAGTTGCGATGAGTTTCAGTTTCAGCTAGTTAGTGTTTTAACCTCGGGAGATTTGTTTTAATGATGCTAAATGAGAATAAAATGGTTTCTATTCAAAAAACGATTGAAATTAAAAAAAGAACTATTCAATTACAATCAAATCTGGGGCACGGTAGTGTCCCCGCCAAGACAAGCCAAGCGAAGCGCACGGGCACTACCTACCTTTTCTCGAAGAGCCAAGTTAAGAGCGTTCAATAAAACGACGAAGTTTTATTGAACGCTCTTAACTTGGGTTTGGATTATAATGATAATAATATTTTTTATTTCACTCTCAAAGTACAACAAAAACTTAATCTATGAATTACAATTTTTGAAAAGATGTTTGATGGTTGTACCGCAGTTCATAATCTACCAACTCCCAAACTAAGTCAAGCTTCTATTTTGGAAGTTGGTGGTTATGATGCAGGACTTACATAGACACAAACAAAATTCTCGGGATATGATGGCAATAGTGGACTTATTAAACATATAAAGTGTCAATTGCATAGCTATTATACTTTAGTTTTTATTTATATTATTATTTCCATTAGGGAGACAATCAGTACCTATTATTCTAACACCGAAGATGACATAAACATAACTACTGTTCACCACTTTCTAGAAAACTGGGAAGAAGATGTTTTACTTTGCGGGTAGATAGAGGAAAATCAGCTCTACATAATGTGTAGATACTTCAGCTCTGCTATTTCAGTTGACATTAATTATTTATTATGTAGTACGAACCTATTAAGTGCTACAAAGTAACGCGAAATAATGGCCAACACTAAGATATCATTGTATTGAGAAGTGTTAGAAATATGTTTACGTTCTTATTCATTTATCGTGCCATAAAATCTGTGCATGAGGTCCTGGGTTCGATTCCCACGTCGGGCTTCGCTATTTATTTATTTATAAAGGTACACCAACAGCTTCTGTATACAAAATATCAAATAAAAGTAGATAACAGTCATGAACTTATACAGTTGCCAATTGTTATTGGCAACTGTATAAGTTCATGACTGAACCAACCTGTTGGTTGGTTCACCTGTATTCTCAAATACGGTCACAACCTAAGGTAAGAACGAAATTAAACAAAACTTATAAAAATAAAAAATAAAAATTATGTGGTTTCAAACTATATAAACAGAAGTATGACACAAGAAATAAGGTTGCAAGAAATACCTATGTACTAACACCACAAATCTTTAACCTTTATCTTTTCTTTTGTTATTGGGTTTTTCCATCTGAATTTTTCTTCAGTAGAAGCCCGGAGTCTGGGTTTCTTGCCGGTTGATAGCAAAACCGGGCAGAAATCCAGACTCCGGAATCCAACTGGCGAAATGTGGGTGTACCATCGGTTCACCTCTGCCTAACCATTCGGGGAAGCAAGATGTGATATTATGTAAGATGGCTCTATTAAGTACTTCAGATGGAAGACAACGTTGTTTCTGATTCTGTTAATAATCACAAAGAGTCATTAGTGAGCCAGTCAGTCCCGTGAGTAATTCCTACATGAAACGCATCTGTCACCAGCTCGTTGTTGCATCAAAGCCGCAGCGATGCGCGCGCGGTGGTCTTTGCCATTCGTTTTGTGCTGAAACAACGCCCTGTGTTTATTACCTCTAAGAATTCAACTGATCTATTTTATTGTTTTTTTCTTTGCCAACAAATTCGTAATCGTTTCCCAGAAGTAGTTCTAAAGGTACTTCGTATGCTCACGTCTAATTTCAAACAATTGAAAACTACTGTATTATAATTCCAAGTCTGCTGCCTCGTAGCAGCAAATAGTGAAGGCACCGGATGTCAACGGCGCAGGGCGGGAGGGCCGAAGTACGTACATAAACATTTTCCGCGTACTTACTTCCATAAATTAGTTCCCGCGAAGGCGCGGTATAAATACCCGCGAAACGCCGCAACACTCGCTCATTACCTACTAATAGTTTTACTTATCGGCTTCCTGTACACTTCACAACAACTCTGCCTGTTGACGACTCATGAATCATTCGTCTAGCTAGCACGTTCTCCGTTACGTGACAACCCTTCGAACCAATCGATATCTGTTGTCCCCGAACTATCAATACAATAACTCCCCCGACGGTAGACAAAACAGTCATCAAAATAATAACCACCTTCCCTATTGTCAGACAACAATACAACAACGACACGTCTCGGCGAAAATTCCAAATTACACCTCACGAAGTTTCCCAGCCGTTTATCCGTATTCAAAAAAGTTGTTCGACAATCACCTATCATTACGGGAGGCGTTGGCCTAACGCGCTCACAAAGGGTGCTGCCACCGGAAGAAAACGACAAAAATTAAAAGTTTCCTCCAAACAAAACAACAGCTGTCATATTAAACCGTCAAAGTAAAGATTACGAATGAAATATTCACGGTGAAAGCGGGGCTCAGGCCGTGGTTATGTAAATAAGTGGCTACGAAAATGTACATAATTAGTTTACACGTTTTCTCGAGCACCCCGCCACCCTCGCGGCATATTGACGGCGCGGGCGGGGGCGAGGGGGCAGATTAGCGCGCGATACACTTGCTAAGGGTACATTTACATGAATCACACATCTATTACACGCGTATTCAAATAGGCTGCATGTGTTCACTTCACATAACCTAGATAACAACAGATAGGGTTGAGTGCTTGAATTATTAATACCCGAAATTAAAATTTTCCATTTTGTTTCATTACAATCATAGACCAATTATTATTAGTGTTTCAGTTTCCACTTTAATTATAAACATGGCAATCGTTTTCATGACATGTTTCAATACGTACCTACCTATCGTAGACTTATCATTAGTGGCTATTAGAGGTTCTCAGTAATTTATACATTGTTTTCTAATGAAAGGGTTTGATCGCACTGAAATGACAGCTAATCTCTAAATAAGACACAGTAAAGTGAATTCGCGATGTGACAGGGGTGGCGGGCGGTGTCGTCGACGCCGCGACGCGTCTCCCGGCCCCCCTCGGCCGCTTCCTCCTAATTCTTTTGTCGTTTTCAGCTCCGTCAAATATCGCGTTTTCCGTTTGCATACATTTTCAGTGCTCCCTACGGCCGCGCGTCTCTCCGTCGCTCAGTCGCCGTCTTTCACGAATAAAATTAGTGTCGGCAGCGTGACACCAACTGAATTTAAGCTTAATAAGATATTTATAAAGACATTTCCGATTCAGCGGCAAAGTTCAAAATTTGACTCTGACTCCGCAAAGAGTTTGGTAGCGTTTTCAATTTAAACTTGGAGCAAGTTAAATAATGTGCGAGCTCCGACCAACTCGATTCATTTAAGGTTTTAGTGAAATTAGCTTTTGAATTGGAATGACACTGAAATATCCACGGCATCAGTTGGTAAATTTTAAGCTGTATTAAGGTTTCATTAATGAATCTTGCTTTTTCGATAAATTTTTTAATGCCAAAAGACTTCGGTTGAGATGAAATGTCTGCCAAGTTATGATCTTCTAATTTAAACAGGGTGATGTTGATGAAGATTTTATAAGTCGTAAACTAAACTGACGCTGTACGGACGTTGTTGGACCCTAGGCTGAGTGACAAAGGTGTGCTATAGTGTCTCGTGGTTTGTGAAAGACGAAGGCGGTGCGGTGACGCGCGGGTTGTGAGTGAGTGGCAAGTGAGCGGCAATGGTCCTCGCGGCGCGTGTGCATTTCGCGCGTCGTGCCCACCTCGCGTCTAATGTCGCACATAAATCAGAGGTAACGCGCCACCCCGCGACCCCGCCGACCCGCACCCCCCACCTCGCCACCGATAAAATTCCAAATTGTTTTCTCGCCCCCGGTGGGCGCCGCCCTCGGTTCGCTCTTAAACGCCGTTTCAAGTTGCACTTGTGAATCGCACTTTTTACTGTTCTTGAAATTGGCGTTGCGAATTGCTTTTCGACTCTGCTCGATTCGATCTTTTATAGGAGTCGGTTATGTTTAAGGATTGTACGAAAAATTTGACAATGTTTTTTTTAAACGCACTATCGATGCGAATGGGCAGAGGCGACACGTTGGCATTGGTAAATGCGAGCCAATTAGAAGATTAAGCGTTGACAATTACGGTGTCGGATCGCGATCGTATATCAACAATTATCGCGCGAGTGCGACAAATGGCGAGCTGGGCTCGTGCACGTGTAAGCGCGGTGTGCGCCCAGCGTTATCTGAACAGCGAAAATATTTTAAAGCTGTGGATACGCCTAAACCGAACCATTTCGATAAATTTTATAGGAACATGATTTGTGTATGCAATGAAGAATACTGCATTGTACCTATAGGTATCATAGATATGACATTTTAGGATAAATATGTAAAAAATATTGATATCTAAGTGACCTCGCTTTTCAAAGTCAGTTATATTATAATGGTATGGTTCAGTTTTAATAATATTCAGCACTAAGACAATAAATTTAATGATACTGAAAATATGGATGGATAAATGGTTGAACAAGGTCAAATCAACGTTGCTTGTGATAGATGAACAGATGACATTTGAGAAAATGTAGCTGCCATTTAGACGCGTGATCTGTTACTACAGAATACCTTTTTCTGTTTATGAAGTTTTGTTTTGGTAAAATGACAAATCATCGAAACTTTAAAAGATAATAAAGCACATCCAAAAGTATCGCTTAGGTACTTTACAAGTTGCACTTTTAACAAACACGATAGGTATGTAGATGGGTAGGTACACAGGCAGGCTACAATATTGTTCGATAAATCGCTACGGAGTTAGTTGTGGGAATTCGTAGCGCATTGGGCCATTACAGGTAAAAATGTGCTGTGTCGTGGGGCATTACACTAATATTTGAAAAGTTTAAATGGTAACTACAGGTCCATTATTTAGGTATGTCCACACATTTTAAATGGTCAGACAAAATGATTGATTTAAAAAATATATATATATATATTTCACCAACTATGGAAATCTGAAACGAACGTTTAAGAATTTTTCCATTCCGATTTTCTAACTCAAGTAACGATTGAAACCTGGCGCGATATATAAATAACATAACATCACGCTTGTTATCCCCGAAGGGTTTGGCAGAGGTGTACCTATAGTACAGCCACATCTCGCCAGATATGTGTAATACGGGGCGAAGCTATTGCTATCAACCGGGCAAAAATCCAGACTAAGAAATTCCTGTTAGAAAAACTAAATAACACTTGGCCCGACCTGAGAATCGAACGCAGGACCTTATGCTCAGCAGTAGCGCTTGCGACCACTGTAACGAGGCGATATATGTTGTTAACAAATCTGATAAACCTTAGATTACACAAATCTGAAAAACAAGACCAATGATTTACCAGCTTACGACCTGACTTCAAAAATTTACACATGTGATTATCAAAAAAAGCAAACAATCAGGATTTATGTCGCACCCATTATAAAGAAAGACGTCAAAATATTTCACTACATGCCAGAGCCACGAGCCCGCTAAGACTCGACGAGTAATTTATAAACAAGAACAATCTTAATTTAGATGCTATGTGATGTTCTGTTAAGTTAAAATGCCTTTGAATATCTACGTATAACATAAAAGTGTGTTTATATATCATATGTGGAAGATTTACGATGGTTGCCTGGTGAGAAGTAAATCAAAGAGCAGGTTGGCTGCCAACTGTGTGCTCCAACGATTAGAGTGTTGGCAACTAGAACCGGCGAAATCATCTTCAGCGGGCCGCCATCGACGACGGATCCTATTGTGTATTAGTAAAACATGTTAATTTAAATCTGTTAGCACTGTTCCCACATATACACGATACATTACATGACTGTTTGCATATATTTATGTTAATTTAGTACTAAAACTCTATCATTTTCTTAAGAGTTTATTGATCTGAATGCAGCAAATGTAGTCTACTTGAAAATCCGGTCTTTCGATAAGGTTTTGGTTCACAGATGTAGGTAGCCATAGTTTCGTAGATGATGTAGAATTTAATTTTATTAGCTACAGTTGAAATATGACAACTATTTATAACAGCATTTAGTGTAAAACACGTACCTCTACATCATATTTAATCGTATACAATTTCTTTTTAGGAAAACCCACACTCTTTTAAATCAGATAAAAATAAACCAAACCTCATAACTAATGATAACAATTAATTCAATCGACAGAAGTTGTCATTTCCGATATTATCGGCGTATTAATAAAACGCTCCTTATTTGTCGAACACAATAAACAAAGGCATCAGATGGACTCTCCGTTTATGAAAGCTTTTGCACACAAAGCCGCGTAATCGACAAACATCAAAATATTTGCCGAGCGGATGAAAAATGGGTCCCCGTTGAATAAACTAAAAGAGCGGTGCACAACGCGGCAGGTTTTAAAACGGAGTTTACAGAAACGCGATTAGCATGCCAACTAGCGACGGACAAACCGACATATTTACATTTTTCTATTACGCGGGCAGCGATTATCTTTTGGGGTGAGATAATGTGTGGGGATTTCATATTGTTGCAGTCTGTCTTTTGTATTTTTTATGGGGCATGAAGTATTAAATCAGTAATAGGGATTTGATTGAGACCGTTGGAACTCATTACTTTGGCAAACATTTTCAGTTATACGAACTTGTTTGTGGGTCTGTTGCGTTTATTTTCCATCTATTTATTCGGAGATCGTTTTACTAAGGACGGTGCACCTGATTCGGTATCACCTACTCAACATATTCCACGACAACTCGGCCGATCTCTGCGGGGCAATTCAATTACAGTGAAAGATCCCTCATAAGCGAATCGTTTTTCCAAGTCATTAATTTTTTCGAACGACACAGGGCTCCGCGTGATACGGCGGGGTGGGTCCAGGCGCGCGGCTATCTCGCGAGATAATGCTGATTTATGCGGGCGGCCGACGGTCGCAATTCGTCGCGCATCGTCGCCGCGACATGCGAATGTCGCGCGATCGCATCGTCGCCCGCGTCAGTTTGTTTAGCCGCTACCCGCGTCCCGCGCCCGTCGTTCATTTGCGACGGTTAGTTGGCGAGATTTATGCTAATCGACGGGGCCGACTCGGATAAGCTCGCGTGACGGTGTGTGGCAAATTGTCTACCATTGCGACTTCCCAAAGCCCTTTGTAACGCCTGCTATCGCGCTCCATCTTTTATTACCGATACCAGCCCTATCTAAAGCATCGATAATGTGGAAAAATAGATAACGCGAGGTAATTATGAAGATCTATCGCATCTAAACATCCTCATAAAAACGAAACATGGCTACAATATTTTTTTGCGAACGGTTATTATAGCAAATCAACACTGTTATTATTGTATTGTGTTGCTAAATTCGGAAATGAATGCGACTGGTAGGTATACAATATTTCCAGATGTCGTATTTTATGATGCGTGGTGCAAAAACTGGACGCCCGAAGCGTCGTTAACTCGAGAACATTATAAGGAATAAATAAGTGAGGTATTAATACAGCTTTATAGTCCGTGAAAGAGCCTTCATTGTTTTGTACATTATTCTCGGCCTTTGTTCACATTTATTTGTATGGAGACGACGTATTTAGCATTAAATAAATTCTAAGGCAAAACTGCGAAATGGGTTAGATTCCCTAATTAGGTTCTGGTATCGAGCGGTTGGATATTGTTAGAGTTCAGCTTTAGCGATAGTTTCGAGAAACGTCTATTTGTTATGTGAAATAACGAACCCGAAAGAGAATATTGGTGGAGCGTTTATAAGCGGCGAGTATCGTGCGGTTTGTCTGAGTAAGCTGCAACGTTATCAAAAGATTAGGTTTGCGAATTTGTCACGATCGGTGGGCTGTCGCGTTGATTTACGCGGGCGTCGATAAGCGTCGCCGGTGCTGCGCCGCCGCGCGGCTCACTACCGTCCTAGTGTTTCCTCGATAACACTTACACACAAATCATTTTCACCTGCTCGAACGTCAAATATAGCTAAGCAACTGCTTTTTAGATTTAGTCCAGTTTAATCAAACTTTTATGTGACAGCAGTCCTTGTACCTCGATCTGATTTATTTCAGCTGTTCCAATAGTTCCACGGTGAACTATTTTCAAAGACTATTGACAAGAAAAGATGCTTCTAAATTTTTTAATTTTATACGGAATTTCTGAGTCAATAAATTAAGTATACATATACATATGTCACGTTGCTATTGGAGCATGTAGCCCTAAATCGGATAAGCTCTACTATGTTTTCGTTTTTCTAGTCTCTGTTACAGTCAGATTCAAGTTTATGGTGGATACTTAGAAATCATTCAGGCAGATAAACATTTTTCTAAAATGAGTGCATCGTAAAAGTCTTCGGCTGGTAAAGAAGAACAGCAGCTCTGGTGTCCCTAACTTTCAGAAGCTTTCATGAATAAAAGTATGTACATTATATGAAACAATTTTAATTACAGGGTTTCATTTTGTGTGCATTAGCTTTTTATTTGACCGAGCGAGCGAAGCGTCTCTGCTCTTCTCTGGCAAATTTTGCTTTCCTCTATCAGTTTGTTGGTGCTCCTATACAGGTCGTATTTTACAACCGATTTGGACAAAACTTGGTATACATGTTTTACGACTTTATAGAATTGTTCCTCCAAAAAAGGGCTACTGGATATCTCCGCCTTATGAGACAGTTCTTTTTTTATTTTAAAGGTTTACTTTACATTGGTCTCATATAAATTTGGTGAAGATCTGATGAGGATCTTCGGCGTGATGAGCAGAATAGCTCTTCAAAACGTAAATCGCTCACTTTTAGATTTCTACCAGTGGAATTGGCCCTTTAACTACTACGTAGGGATTGATGGAGCACCTGGGTCCACCTTTTCATAACAAAGCCAGGCTGCAGCGTTACCTCTGCCAATAAAAACCTATTAGTTATTTTTTCTAGCTGGCCTACAAATTTTTACTCATAATTTTTCTGGATTTCAAATTTGAATTTGACTTATTGAACGTTATGATATATTTTTGATAGAAAACAAGTTGGTCAGTGCAATTAACAGTAATCTATAATCTTTTTAAAAACAAAAAACGTGGTAAATATCCCATTTTAAATAATTTCATTATGTTAAATAATTTTAGTATTATATTAATTGCTGCAAGTTTGTGCTCGCGAGGTCTACTCTTCGCAGAACAAGCACGAAGCAAAAAAAAAATACAAATATTTTATTAAATCTGAACATCTAAACGCAATTATTTGGAATATCTAAACGCATAACCAGTAGTGCTATTCTGTAAAAATCTCACCGTGAAAACTCAAGTGAAGTGAACTTGAAGTGAGTCGTTAATCCCTAGATTCCCTAGCATCAGGTAGGATGACAGTTCACTTCAGTTCACTTCGAGCTCACTTCACAAAAGTTTTCACGGTGAGATTTTTTCAGAATACATCGACTGGGCCGGTAGCAATGGAGTTACCACATTCACCAGAATATGGCACTTCTATAATATATGCTTATTAGCAGCATTTTGGTGGTAGTGGTTTCATCGTTTAAATTATTAAGAGACTTTTTCTATGTCGTTTTTAGGGTCCCATAGTAAACAAGGAACCCTTATAGTTTCGCCATGTCTGTCTGTCTGTCCCCGCTGTAGCTCAGAGTCGCTTTGTACTAGAAAGCTGTAATTTGGCATAAGTCTACATATTAATCTCGCCGACAAAGTGGTAAGCCAAAATCTTGAAAAAAAAAAAAAGGGTTACCTCCCTTGCACATAACTTGGGGATGATATATTTTTTTCTCGTCTATCCCATGGTGTGCAATATTTTTGAACGGCCTATCCAACGATACCTTCGTTGGATAGGCCGTTCAAAAATATTGCGGGTATGTAACACTATTTTTCGATTCAAGGATGCGTTTGCGCAATATTAAGCTTTAAAGTGCTAATTTTTGTTAGAGTCAAGTGCCCCCCCACCCCTGCAAGCCCATCTCCATAAACAACCATTTGGTTGTTTATGGAGATGGGCAGAGATGATCGACTCTAAAGCCATGCCATAGGGTACAGTTACTGCTAGCGTAGGTGATGAGCATCCTACGGTGATGCCAACGACGATAGCATGACGTCCGCACCGACTGCTCAGTTATTCGACAAAGTTCTTCTAAGATTAGAATGTAATACATTATAATGATTTACTCAACTACCAAATAAATGTTTCTTTTTGCTTAATCTAAACTAGGTAATAAGCCGACCAAGATAATAAGACAACATGATGGGATGCGCGGCCTCCCCAGACTTAATCCTTCACATGTTTAAAATTCTACATTCGCCTTAGTAGGTACTTATAATAAATGTTAGTTAATTGTAACATTACGAATATTTGTAAATAACAGCACGTCACGACTGACAATACTTTTCAGTGGGCTTAATGCACTGACATTAAGCCCACTGAAAAGTATTGTCAGTGATAAAGCCTCGTATTCACTAGGGGACAAACGTCCCGCGACATGTGTCTTTAGAGATGTCGAAGTTGGGCAACGTCGGGCGATGTCGAAGACCGTCGCCAGGTATCTTTCCCTACGAGGTTTTTCAACGTTTTCGGTGTTGGCAGACATGTCGTACGAGCTCGACTTTGCCCTACATGTCTAGAGACACGTGTTGCGAGAAGCTTTATCAGTCCGAGCCTGTCCGGCTGTGCACGGTGCACGATGCACGACGCAAAGCGATAGCGCGTTGGTTTGCAGTTTCAGGGCAACAAACCATCGTGCATAGTTCATGTTAGACATATTTTTGCTTTCTTTATTCAAAACCGTTTGGTTTTCTTTGATTTGCCTTGCTTTACATTGTGTATGTATAAGGTGACATTTTGTTAATCATAAGCACGTCATAATTATAGCTGCTTTTCAAACAAGTGCATGGAGCCCGATGGGACACGACGACCAATGTTTACGAGGCTTAATATAACAAAGTCGACTAGTAGTGCCTCTTTTCCCTTCAGTAGTAATTATTGGAACTATTCATTTCCGCCATCTTTTAATGTCGTATTGATAACAGTATATTATACCCTTTGGTTAACTATCACGGAGTCGGTATGAACGGAGCCATACTTGCTATTTAAACAACGTTTTTTCAGGCGAAACGCAATGTTAAAAAAATATGCAATGATTACCTTTTATCTTAATTTGACCGAGATCTATCTTTTCTAAATGTCTAAATGCGACACCCAAATTAAATGGAATCCTGCTATTCTTCTTTCAGATCACCATCAGATAATTTCATGTTTTAATGAGATGAAAATTCGATCTGTTGTAGCTGTAACGGGTAGATTATTTTCGAGAGCAATTATAGTATGTTCGATTGATGTGATCGTTACGTTTTTTTTTATCTTGGCGTTCATTGTTTAACGTGCGAGTATCGCACGGGCGGCTAGCAGCGGAGGCGCGGCGCGGCGCGGCGGCGGTCGATTGCCCATTGTTCGGCAGCGCGCCGCGACCGACACGCCTCGCGCCGTCGCCCTCACTGTGCCACCTACCTTATCGCCTCTGAAACGCGCCGTCGATATTGCCTTGATCTCGTTAACCAACAATCGCGATTCGATTACCTACCTACCACAGAGTTTTTAATTTCTCGTCAAGTTCAACTCGAGAAGCCTAAAAACAATTCGTTTCGTCATTTAAGTGGTTAATAACGCGTGCTTTACGTCAGTACTGCTTGTTATGAATCCGCCTCTCGGTTCAATTAATGAAAAATTTATTGCGATAAAACAACTTCTGTTTTCAACCGACCGTTTTAACGCAGGTAATTAAAAATAAATGAATTGCAATTTGAGCGTGTGTCATAATTGACATTTGTCAATTATGACAACCCAATATGCCGGAAATCAAGTCCATAAAAGTGCTGATATATAAAAAACTATGAGACAATCGTCGTTTAATTAATTTAAATGTGTTTACCGTAGGTAAATGAGTAGGTTAAAAATTTGGCACTAATGCTTCCCTAATAATTTATAACCTATGCTTCGATTTGTACACACATCAAAAGTGTCTAGAGATCAAGGTATTTTTTCAATATATTTGATTGCCCTATTGAAATTAAATAAAATGTCTGTTTAGATTAATTAAATAAAATGTTTTTGTATGTGTAGATTGCCAAAGTACTCTCTGCTTTTGCATTAATTAAGACATTTCGCGATTTTTACTTATGCTGGATTTTTCACTATAGTTAATCCTGACATTAAAATGTGATAAAAAGATAAAAATAAAATATAATGATATATTATTAATTTAATGAATATATTATAAATTATTATAAAAATAAAAGATTTTTATTGCGTAAAATAAACAATTAGTAGTCTGTATTTCCGCTCTTACGCGTATAGGTAATACAATCGCAGTGATTATAATGATTATATGATATACAATATTTGATTATATGACTTCATCCAAATCACGTTGCGGAATGGCTGTCCACGTCCGTTGTAACAGGCGAAAAAAAAAATCTGGTGTGTATACGGCATCCATAATTGGCAGAGCTCTTCTTTTAAGCATATCCCGTGCGTGCTCAATGGGATTCAAGTCTGGCGATTAAGCAGGCCATGATAGGACGTTGATATTAGCTGGGACAAGTGTGTTTGCAACAACTCTGGCAGTGTGTGGACGTGGATTATCATTAGAGATCGGATATTCAGATGCATATTTAGCTAAAGTGAATTTTTAGGTATGAAAGTATGGAAGCGGCTTCTTAAAATATTTTTCTGTAAAAAAAAATGTATATGCCAGGAACACCGGGATTGCATAACTAGCCGGGTGTATAGTATGGATGCGACCTCTAAAGACATATTTATTAAACAAAACCAAGAAATAAAGAATCGGGGTTTTTTTGTGTTGTTTTTATGCAATCCATAATCCAAGAGGATTACATAACTATTTAGATAAAATTATTCCAAATATATGTATTCCGTTATCTTGACGTTGTTTGCTATTCCAGTTTAGTAATTACCTATCTACCTTATTAGGTACTACCTTACAATATTAGGTAGGTAGATATGCATCCGATAGTCAGAAAAAAACTCAAAATTCCGGAATCGCGGGATTTTTACGATCGATACAAAAGTGCATTGCATAATAGGCAACATCTCAACTTTAGGTGAATATGCATCCGAATATCCGATCTCTAATTATCATGCAAAAGCAGAAATTAAGCACCTAATTGAGTCCGCAAAGGAATGGCAATTTCTGATACAATCGTTTCAGCCTAAATCTGTGCACTGAAATTGCCTCTAATCCATATCAGTTCCATTATTCCGCCGATCCAAATACCCACCCATGTCATGTTCCACCACTGTATGCATGGACTTCCTAGCATGACTTTAAACGTTCTTGGCGTCCAGGTGTCCTACAATACCGTGTACGTCTAGTATCTGATCTCATACTAAAGCGAGATTCGTCATAAAAACACATAAAACGACAGTCTTCTTCTGCCCAATTTCTGCATTGACGAGCCCATTGTAAACGGGCTCTGCGATTGCGGGCTCAATAGGCAGTACACGTAACGCCCTTCGAGAACGAAGATGATGAAGTCATTCATGCAAGCGATTTCTTATGGTTTGATCGCTTATTAACATCTCTATGAAGAGAGGAGATCTATGGAGATCTATGAAGCCTCGTAACCAACATCATCGCGGTCATTGTCGTCGCGGTTTCGTCGTGCAGTAATTTGCATGTATCTTGTCTGAATGTGGCGATGCGAACTCGTCCTCTAGGTCGCTCTGACACACTGCCAGTGATGCAGTAATGCGTCCAAATTCGACCTATAACACTGTGTAGTACCTAGAGCAATTTCTACAGCCTGTTGCCGAGAACCAGCTTCCAACATTTCCACGGCTCTGATAATTTCTTCTCGGGTCAAATAACGTCTTCTATCTATAATAACGTTCTTTTGTATTGATTCCACTCAGAAGTATGGCAGACATATTAAAAATTTGCGCTCAAACCCGTTGCAGGATTATATAGGAATACGATTTAACAGAAGATTTTCATCTTTTGACCGACATTCAAAAACTAGTCCATTTTCAAATGACGAAATTTACTAAAGTATTCATAGGAGTTACAAAAAATATAATTAAAAAACCAGATTTTTCGTAACTAGCAAAAGCGTGTTTGATCCTTAGACACTTTTGATGTGTGTCTCTATAACAGTTAAAATTATTAAAAAAACAATAAGAACTCACCTTCCAGTCTTAGTGATAATCATTTCTGTTCCTAATTCGTTGAACTTGTCCCAGAGTTCTTTAGTTTCGAGGTGGCACTGTATGTGTCGCATGTCCTCGCTGGACCACCGCTCCGCGAGCTGCGGGTTCCTGGGAGGTGGCGTGAGAGGACGGGAGCCGCTCGGGGCTCCGCTGGCGGACCCGGCCTCCGACGTCGACGAAACATCCACGGGGGAATCCCGCTCAAATTCCGCGAGGGGCGGAGACGGGGAACCTGAGGCAGATGCTGTCGCGTCCACGAACTTTTCTGAAAGAACAAATGACATACGTCAATCGTCAACGTCAAATCGTGGGGCCATAAATAAAAATTCTTAAAATTGTAATATTGTTTTATTAGTTAGTTTAGAAATCTCCAGAAAAATAGATGCGTCATTAAAGATGTATATTTAGCTAAGTAGCCACCAAAAAACCTGTCATCATAATGAAGTCATTATGAGGCTACAATCTTAGAAGCGACGGCATTAAAAAAATTTGGAACATCTGTAATTTCTTGATCACATAATACTTTTGACACATATTATATAAAAATATATCTCTTCGTCCTCTATCTCACACTCTATTAACTGACAGATTGACAACCGACAAACTGTCTTATTTATTTTTGTTGTTAAAAAAAAAAATAACGGTGCGGCGTCCCTAGATTCAGCATCGTGTTTTGGTAGACCTTTTGTCAAATTAAACGTGTCCTATAGAGTTGTGAGCAATTAGAATATTGACTATATTTTGAATGTGTCTGCACTATTTTTATGGCATGTATTTAACGCGGTGACAAACTAATCTGATTTAGGGTTTTAAAAATAATAAAAATGGGTAGCAAAAATAATAGGTTGGTAGCTACAGTGAAATAGCATTTTAAGTATAAATTGGCAGTTTAATAATCAATTGTTAGCTTTTAATTTAAACTAGCATCGAGTTTTTGTTTTGGTAACTGAGAATCACCAACAACCGAGGGGATCTGACGCTCGGCGGCCGCTGCCGCGGCACGCTCGCTCCGCTTGGTCGCCTTCGCGCGTTAGTGGTCTAACCTAACCTAACCTAACCCAAATGATTTTATACTTAAAATGTTACTTTACTGTAACTGCCAACATATTATTTTTGCTACCCATTTTATTTTTTTAGTAGCAAATAGTTAGTCGCTCTTTAAGTTGTTAGTCGCCCGGAAAATAAGTAGCCTATGTTTATGTATCATTTTTAGCACATTTTCTGATATTTAGTTCAAACGAAACAAATTACATAGAACAAAAAACTTTAAAATAATGAGAGATTTATAATTATAGGATCAATTTCATTTAGGGACCTAAGCCTGCTAAAATTTTTTCAAACATCCATGATTACGACATTTTGTACATAAACGAATAATTAAGGTCGTTTCAGAAGTAGGTTCCTAGTATATACGCCTACTTTGAAGTATTGCGGTTTCAAGAAAAAAAATCAGCAGTACCTACCTGCCTAAGCTGAGCTAAGCTTCTGTTAAAACTGGCAGAACAAAAATGTTCAACAGCATATAAGTAGGAACCTACTTACCATTGAATAGACCTATTGTTATGATAATCCTTATCATCGCTTCAGGCTGTAAATTTCCTCTGGTGGGTGATTACGGCTACGTAGCGACAAAGGGCGACCCTGAGACGATAATGTTATAATCGTCACGTTAGCCACGCCGATTGTTAGTAGCTGCCATTCTGCTAAGCATACGCGTTACACGTTGCAATAAGTTGTTGAAATGTAGTTATTTTGATTGCGTCTTGATTGGTTTCTTTTTATCGACGTTTTGGGACTTTTCTTACATTATACAGATAACATGTCCTATAAGATGGCAGAAAAATACATGGTGCGCCGACCACAAATAACTTGTGTTTATGGAAAGAAAATGATGAAACAGATAACTTAATTTTAATACCATGCATTCATCAAGTTTTAGAATGATAGGTAGGTACTTGAGTAAAAATTGTGAGGTGCTTGTAGCTAAGTAATAACAGCCGCACGGGTCGATCGACCAGGTACGCTTGCCGCGGTTGGTCTGTGGATGGGTGACCATATTTACATACCAAGACCCCACCGTGCCTCGGAAAGCACGTTAAGCCGTTGGTCCCGGCAGTTATTTGTAGATATTTGACAGTCGTTATGGCTAGTGAGAAGCCCGAAAGTCTGATAAACAGTTTTACCAAGGGATATCGTGGTACCCGTGTAACTGGGTTGTGAAGGTCAGATAGGCAGTCGCTTCATGTAAAATACTGGTATTCAGCTGCATCCGGTTAGACTGGAAGCCGATCTCAAGATAGTTGGGAAAAGGCTGGGTGATGATGACTTGAGCAAAACTTGTGACTTGAGTAAATATATGTGACTTGAGTAATATTATGACTTGAGAAGTATAATATATCTTAGGTGATATTCTGAAACCGCGGAACTAACAGTGTTTAAAACCGCGTATTTACAAAAGTAGTAAAATCGAGATTTCGGATTTTCTAATTCATTAATACATATTTTACATAACTAATGCCTACAATATTAAGAGGAATTTGACAATTTAAAAGTTTAAACAATAGAAAGTCAAGTGGTTTAGTAAATATTACGTTTTTCATCGTTCCTGTAAAATTCATTGCACCTACCTTACGCGGTTTTAAACACTGTTAGTTCCGCGGTTTCAGAATATCACCGACGATATATAACAATACTTGCAACTACGAGATTTCTAACTGACCGACTCCTTGACAATTCAAAAGTGCCTGTAAATGGTTTAATTGAAATAAATGCTTTGAGTTTGAGTTTAAATATTAGTAGCCGGGAACAATCCTTGAGAATCGTGGGCGGTAAAATTCTGTAAAATATGTTATTTTATCAGTAAAACTTGTGTAAGTGTAACCTACATCTTTCAATATGTTTTTCATGGTAGTTTATATCTATTTGATTTTCAGCCGTAAAAAAAATCAATCCAGTGCAGGTAGGCGCTTAAGTTCTTATTGTTTTCAATAAATGTAAATAATTTTCCACCAGCAAATGATTTTATAATGTCACCACACATATATATGAAGTAAGCAGTTACAATTTTGTTAACTTCAATTTCAAAACTTTTCGAAACTGTGTAATTACCAAATGTTTGGAATTAATTTGAATAGTTATAACTTTGAACAAACACTTAATAAAAAAGATTAAAAAGACAAAAATAGTTAATGTGTCTACCTACACTTAAAACTTGCAAAGTAATGATTTTAATTGCATTGAACACAAATTAAATACTAATTAAGAATTTCAAAGTTTGCCACCTGCTCTGCATTATAAATTGGAGAATTTGTTGAGCATTCTTCAGGCTTCATTTAATCGGCTTTTCACAAATTGTTTTTTTCATTGTGCAATTTGGATGTCAACATAAACAGGTGCTTATTGTGTATCGGATTCATGTAAGACAAAGATTGTAAGAAGATATTTTTATGCAAATCACTCAAGACCTTTTCCCGGCAGTAGAAAAATACTGGTTAAAAAAGAGTTAAAAATCACTCAATAATATATATTTCTTCGCTACGAGTATGACTATGACTTTTTTTTCAGTAAAAAAATCCTATGATCTATTTGTGGCAAAGAATTTATAGGTTCCTTAATACCCTATTTAAATTAGTTGTATTTAAGTTTTGAGCTACAACAAAACATTAACTTTCAGATTTTATCTTTTTGCTACGCGGGGCCGCGCCGTAGATAATACTTAGTAGTAGGGTCAGTACAAGTGAATTGAAATCATGTATACCTACTTTCTTTTACTTTTTCCATTGCTTTGCTCTTAGTAAGTTTAATTTATGTAGGTAATTTAATTAGTTTGAACTTAGTTAACATTTTGAAGACAATGAATTACATGTACCTACATGTTAGATCCAGTGACAAATCCTGTATTTAATAGACTTTTTATTCAGTACTTATAAACGTGCCCGTTCCTATTTTTGTTACTTACGTATTTGTAGATGGAAAAGACTGTCATTAAACTTATAAGTAGCATCCTCCAAGAGTTAAATCAACTTAAGGGCCGTGATGCACCAAAGTGGATTAGAAATGAGGATGAGGAGAGGATGCCAAAAAATAATAACATCTCTTTCAGATCTGTCCGCGAAAAATAATGAAATCCAATTTTTTAAGACGACAGATTTCGTCTACTATGATCCAATGAATCTCTACTTTTACTATTGTCGGCAGTCATAGATTTGACAAACGGCAATAGTAGAAGATGAGATTCATTGGATCAAAGTAATAAGTAAAAATAATGAATAAAAAGCCTTCATTCTCCCATAATTTACATATTCGTTACTACACATTTAATTATATTTTATACTATCTATTGTTTATTATTTGAGTTAAATTCTAATTAAAAATCAAATAGTTTAAAATATTATTATTAATGTTTGGCATGCACATGACATTATTTATTTATTTATTTATTTATGGAAGTCGACTCTGCGGCGTAGGCCGCTCCCAACTTTCTCCATTTTTCCCTATCTCTAGCTTGTCTCCTCCAGTCGGGTCCACGTCTTTCTTTAAATAGGTATATATCTTTCCTGCGCTTCTGCGGCATTCCTTCTACGCAGAATTTTCTAGTAGAAAGAAGAATTCTATATAGTAATAACCTATGTATATCCACAGTTTCATATCATGTGATTAATTTTCATTTTATCTCAATGATTCTGCACGTCTTTTTAACACATTTTCCTTACATTACTGGATATAAAATAGTTTCTTTTTGATTTTAAATTTGACTTGATTCATTGCAATGATGTTGTAGTTCATTAACAATCATATTTAGAATTTTAAAATATGACACTAGCATGTGCATTCGCCGGACTCGGCATAAATTTAAACCAATAGCCAAGTTCTGCGGCTTCGACGATAGAGTAGCCCTACCTAGACAATACTGATGTGGATGCGGCCGAAGAACTGACAAAACGTCTATTGCAAAAAATCGCGATGGATAAATGAGCTTGTTTGAATAGTTAATTAATTAAAAATTCGACAGTAATGTAGTTATAGATTATTTTGTATTATATTTCATTAATTGGTCAAGGACAGCCAATGAGACACAATTGATTTTCTATTGTTTGACTCCGAATCGGTTAAATAGACTGAATGACCGCTTTATTTAGTGTTTTAAACACTTACAACTTTCATCTGAATTGGTAACTTATAAATTATGGTATTGAATTGTGATTTTTTGAAGTATCTTTCTTACTGGACTCTTTCTCAAACTCAGAGATAATAATATCATAGTTAATTTAATTGGTTTTAGTAAATAACAACACAGCCCAAAAGTAGGTAGTCAACAATAACATTATTATAATGTATACCTAATCTAACCCTTTCAATTGTACTTTTCAAAGCCCCAACATTAGTATCAATAAAAATACTTTAGGCACCTGATAAATAACCATCAAAATATATGATGCAGTCTCGATTCAAAATGTTTCTCGCTAAAGATATAAATAAAACTTAGTTTCCAATTTAATTTTATGACACTATCAAAGTTACAGTAACTAAAGGGCAGTATCATAAATTACTCGTGAGTTTACAAAAAGATCGAGTATTTTATTGACGGACATTGTTAAAAAACGTATGTTTGTCTAAACAACGTGAAAAAACAGAATGATAACTTTAAACATATCCTTTTTATCTTTTAAGGTTCTTCTTTTCCTTTTTCCATTATCATAATAACACAGGTCAAGTTTATAAAGTCATTATGTTAACGTAAATTTTGTGGCAAACAATTTGCTGATAGGTAACATTAGGTAATATTTATTCGCGATAAGAACTAGCTATAAATTATAATATCAGAATGTTTTCATTTTACTAGAAAATATTACAATACCTTTAATGACAGCCATATCAAATCGATAGCTGTTGTGTTCGATTAGGGAAATATGCTTTTAACATTGTCATATTTTTCCACATTTTATGTTAGAGGTTTATATAAATAGAAGTTTGTATAGGCCTAAATAATTCACAAAATTTGTTCTAAACTTATTAGAATAATTAACTTATTTCAAAGAGACGAAGAAATTAGCAAATATATACACTTAATACTTTCCAAGAGGATGAAGAACAAACAGTTCATGCCTAATAGTTTTGGGAAAAGTTTCAGAGCTCTCTCTTGGTTTCAAGAAAATATAAAAATATACTTACAAGTAAATTGCTACTACCTTTGGTTTGGATAATATAAAAAACTTGCTATTTCAACATATTACAAAAAGTATAAGAAACCATAAATATTTTGGGAAGCAATCCTTAAAAATAATTGCCATGAGAAGGAAATTAATTATTATTTTGTTATTGTAGGGGAGATCCATTCTCCCTGGCCTTAACCTTGTAAAGAGCTTGTCAAACAATGTGTATAGCTGCTAGTTTCACTTAGTAAAGTTTTTGTTGAACTTTGACTTCTGAAAGGAACTTAGTCTTATTGGAAGTTAAGTTTGGAGAACTTTTTAATGAGTTTTTACAACTTACAACAGTTTGTTTCTTAACTTTTCTATTTGACTTCATCCTGTTAAGTTCACAAGTGTGATCATAGTCACATTTACTGAAGGTTTATTAATCATTTGAATGTTTAGGTCGATATTTATTTTAGGTAGAATTTGACTACCTAGAAAAAAAAGTATATTTATTTTGAAGCAGTTGCAAAGTTTGGAAGACTCACCTAAAGGCATGAGCGTGTCTTCCCTGGGATCCCTGTGCCTTCGCCTCTCTCTCCTCTCCTGGCGGTCCCTGGCCATGATGGCGGCGATGGAGAAGTCGGTGGCGCAGGGCCGCGCGGAGCAGTCCTCCTCCATGGCGGGCCCCTGCCGACCCTCGCCCTGCAGCAGCATCAAGTTGACCGCTTGCGAGCCCAGCCTGCCCCCAGCTGACCACTCGCCGTCACCGTCCGAACATCCCATCGATGTTCCAGTACATAATCTTTGCAACTTTCAAGTTGAGATTCTGTTGCAGTTTGCACTTGCTCCAGGTGACTATGAATACTGTCCAGTAAGCTTTGCAATAGACAAACGAAAGTAAGAAAATATTTAAAGTTAAATAACTTTTCAAGAAAAATTAGTATTTTCAAGATTTACAGGAATCGTAAAAATCACAGATTTCCGAATAATATGAAAATCACAAACTTTTCAGCGAGTATTTTACAGAACAACGCGGTAGTGAATGATCGCTACGTAGTTCGGTATCGTAATCACGGTGTGCAAGTTTCGTAGTGTGTTGAAACTTTTTACGCGCGCTCTGGACGCGGGTAGAGCGGACCGGTGCGGCTCGGCGCGCTGTGGACTCGACTGAGGCGGCGGCAGGCGGCAGGCGGCGCGCCACAGGGAGGGGCCTGCATCGCCGCCCTATGCCACCACACTCCGACCACGCACACACAACCGCTTTTTTATTATTTCTTTCTTATTAAGTCCGTCCCGCTCGCGCTGGCCTCGCCGCTCGCGCCCGTCCCTCTCGCCGAGCGAGTTTTTCTCCGCGTGATAACTATTGAAATTCGCTAAACGGCTCACCGCGGCGCGGAAAAGGCTCTCCCGTTAAACGGTGAGCCGATTGTATCGAGGTATTTATTCGAATTACTCGGTGCGCCGACGCTTCGCATAACTATTCATGCACTGTGAGAGCTTGCCGCCATGGATGGGGCTGTGCCCGCGCGCCGATTAGCGCGTCACAATATTCGCGGTTATATCGTGAATAAATAAGCTCTTAGTTTACTTCATGACGCAAATAGCTCCAAGCAGATGGGTTGCTGCTTGCACATTTACATAGAATTCAATGAGTGTGCGCAAACGCCTACACATACATTATGCTCGCTGTGAAGTAAGTGATACATGCACTTAAATTGGTAATTTGCGCAGGAGTTTTAAAAAGTCTTTATTTTTCTTACAAACTAATTACTAACCTCTCTTTAAAATAAATTAACAGAAGCAAAAATAGAATTTAATTAAACAGCTAGCTACGTTAGCTTATCTGCCAGTTCTACTTCACGGTAGTAAAATTTTACGAAAATCAACTGAACGAAAAACAGGGACAAATCGAAAACATCCAATTGAACATTTAATTTAAATCAGGTACCCATAGAACTTCATTTATTTTTATTCTTTAAAAAAAAAGTATCCGAATCCGGAGACTGACTATACACACTGATTAGAATTATTTTCCCCCGGAGTAGCGTCCCGCTTAACTGAATCGAATAAAGAAAATCCCTGAAATTCGAAATACGTGAGAGTCATCTAAGCTTTGCAGCCCCTTAAATTCTAAGGCAATATTATTGTAACCTTACCTCTCGGAGTAGGAACAGTAACCGCTCAATTAGAGCGACTTTATAAACTTCATTACGTGTGCAGAGCGGAGGCAGGAGGCAGAGTAAACAGTGGTAATGTGCAATCAACGCCAGCGCTGCGCCGAACGCGCGAGATTGCCTCCTTTATAGCGTTAGATCAAATTTGCGGAAAATTAAACTCACAGACTTTCTCATAGTTTTGTATTTATAATAATTTATTACGTGCGAGGAGCTCAAACTAACCATGTCGTTAGGCAGTAAAACTTATCGAAGTTCAGCCGGTAATAGCGGCACAAATGGCCGCCGATACGCGAATTGTGACGAATCGCATTAATTATTTTGTTGATTTCCATGTAAGGCAACGATAATAACTGTTATTATTCGTTAATTTTGAATAGCCTTCGGTATTTTGAATAAAATTGATTGCGTTTTATAATAATGATGAATGCCGCGGCATTAATTCTTTGTGAAATTGCGCACCAAGATGGCGTAGGTACTCGAAAAAAATATTATTGACTTCATGTTGTGAAACTATGTAGGTTCAGTATTATTTATAAAAAGGACATAATATTTAGTAGGTAGTTAATTTTTGCCTTTGCACATAATCCTAACTAATATTGTAAATGCGAAAGTGATTTTGTTTGTTACGCTTTCACGCTAAAACAGCTCGACCGATTTGGATGAAATTTGGCACATAGATGGACCATGGCCTGGGTTAGGACATAGAATACTTTTTGTCCCGATATTCACACGGGATCAAGACTTGCGCGGGTGAAACCGCGAGGCGCAGCTTGTAATATTATAAATACGAAACTGAGTTTTGTTTCTTACGCTTTCAAACGTTAAAACGGCTGAACGGATTTGGATGAAATTAGGCACATGTGTAGACCACAAACTTAGTTGGGACATGGCATAGCTTTTATCCCGGTAGTACGTTCGCGTGGGATAATTTCCGACCTCCACACGGGCGAAGCCACGGAAAAACGACCTCATAAAAAGTTGTTAATTTTTGCTCATGATACTTAATATATTGAAGAAACTCACATAGCGTCCTTACATTTGCTACTTTTCTGAAAACTTTTAACTGAAGTTTTCCTGTTTGTAGCAAACTTAACTCTATGCTACGTAGGTGATCTTTCGGTACAGGGTGTGAGAGTGCTCTACTCTTGATATGTCCACCTTGTCAAAATTTTCCAACATAAAATCGAGTATAAAATATTATATTATAATACTCTCAATTATGCATGGATTTTATATTATGGCATGGAAGTTTTAAAAACTAGAGACTTAACATTATAAGATTAATATATTTTAAGATACCATGATATATTTAACAAAAAATGTAATCAAAAAATTACGTGTAGTGCTTTCCGTTGGGAAGAGTGTTTATTTGTCGTCACGATTCACGCTGTCACTCACAATGGATTAATTTAAATCTTCTTCTATAAGTTTTCTTTCATCCTTCGGATGAGCCTTATTGATTTTCGTTATCAAATTCATAACCGTTCAGTAGATATTAACAAAAATCGATTAATTTTCTTAGTTTATCTTCCGTAAAATTTATCGTTAACACGTTTCTGTCTGTGAGGTGTGCACTTATGGTTATTCCAAAATTTTTATAATTGTGTTAGAGAAGAAATTTTAAAGAGTAAGTTAGTTACTAGCTGCGTTGTCTATACCTATAAAAAACAATAAAATACTGTTCGTCAGTAAGCGCATTACTATCGATAACCACTGGACCGATATGGATATTTTTTGTTTCAAAATGTTCATAATATCATAGTCCAAATTTAGTTTATAAAGAATCAATAAATTAAAAAAAATCCCCGAAAATTTTCAGATTCGGAAAAATATTAACGTCATTTGTGTTTTTTTATGAATAATTATGGTTTGGACAGGACAACGTCTGTCGGGTCAGCCAGTTATATAACAGAATAAAAATTTCATACGTACTTTAGCGGGAAAAATAGACTTCATGCAGGCTTAGCATGACACTCTCTATTTCTTCGAAGAATAGACACGGCTCTTTCTATACAAAGTGACATTTCGTTTCTCCATTTTTGACATCGAACCGTAGAAATCCTTCTACATAAAAAAGGACCTAGACAAAGATCGTTAGAAACGAAAGACAAAATGACGGAGTGTAGAAAGATTTCTACGGTGCAACGTCAAAAATGGAGAAGCGAAATGTCACCTCGTATAGAAAAGCTGTGTCTATTCTCCGTAGAAATAGAAAGCGTCATGCTATCATGCTAAGCCTGCAGGATATATGAAGGTGGGAAGTAGCTGATTGAAGATAGGAATCGGTAGTCAGAAGATAAAACATTTTGGTAGGTATCAAATCAGAGAATTGGTCTTTGCAAGCTATGATTTTTCAATAAAATTACTTGAACATATTTGGTTGCTCTTTTATTACCCGACTACGGAAAAGCCAAAAGAGGATAATGATTTTAACAGTATGTTCATGTGTTCCCTCCTAAACTACTTTCGTATTTCGACAAATGAGGTATCATTGTAAGCGTCAAATCGTTCCGCGGGTTATAGGCTATATGACGTCACAAAAAAACCAACATGGCGGCTTATAACGGACGTAAAGCGTAACCGTAAAAAATAAGTTTACTCTATCGTGTTTGGTATCAAACGAAGTCTTTATGAGTAGGTAGGTACTTTCTAAAAATATGTATTGGTTATGTATATATTTATTATATACCTAAATGTTTATTTTAAACTCTGACCATTGTCAATAACATTAAAAACCCCAAAACACCCAAAAACCCAAAATAATAGAAATTTAAAAAAAGTTAAAATTTAATTTAATTTAATAATATATATATATATATTTTTAATTTAATTAGCATTGTCAAAACGACATTGATTTCTTGTTTATATCGTTTTATTTGACTCGTAGTCGGGTTTTAGTTTTTAATTTTGAGACATGATATTATCACAGTTGAGTATAATAAATAAATTAATATCTTATATCCTTTAAGCATTATGAGAAGTCAAGAAACTCGTTTGTAAAAATATCTATATCTTACGTATCATTTTCATTTCACCACAAAAATTGCTCACTTAGTCAACGGTTTTCAAAATAATATTGTATTCCCACTTAATGGCTAGTTGTTTAAAAATAATGAAGGTAATAAATCACTGAATTTTCTCTGTAATTACAAACTTCATGGCTATCAAAAGGCACATTTTTCTTAACATTGACTGTACTCTGCCATTTCAGAAGAATTAAATAAAATCAGTAAATACTTGAGTGTTAATACTATTGTAATTTGTAAGTATTGCAAGCTGTTAATAGAGGGGCTGGTGGCTAAGTAATAACAGCCGCACGGGTCGATCGATCAGGTTAAGCTACGCTTGCCGCGGTTGGTCCGTGGATGGGTGACCATCTTTACATACCAAGACCCCTCCGTGCCTCGGAAAGCATGTTAAGCCGTTGGTCCCGGCTGTCATTTGTAGATCTTTGACAGTCGTTACGGGTCGTCAGAAGCTCGAAATTCTGACAACCTGTCTTACCAAGGTATATCGTGTTACCCAGTAACTGGGTTGTGGAGGTCAGATAGGCAGTCGCTCCATGTAAAATACTGGTATTCAGCTATATCCGTTAAGACTGGAAGCCGACCCCAACATACTCGTAGTTGGGAAAAGGCTGGGCAGATGATTATGCATACTGTTAATATAATGAACAATTGATTATTCGATAAATGAGGTATGTACTAGGTCTATAAGCCTAAACTACCGTTACAGTTGCTCTAATAAAAAAACTATGCTTAGATACCTTTAAAATAAACTCGATCGAAAAAAAGTCAAAACTGTAATCAACCCTGTTTACTAATTGGCATTTTTAACACCATCATGGACGCAGAATAAACCAAATTAATAAAAAGGAAATTCATTACAATATATGTGTGGATATGGAGCAGTGGCGAAAATTACATAGGTAAGTCCCACCGCTTATCCTGCTCTGCAGTGCAGCCATGTTGACCTCTTGGCGGGTACCGACGATGTCGTGCAAGCAGTGAAGTTTTGGGGCAACATAATCTAATTCTAATTTCTAGAAATAAAAATTCGAAGACATGTGACATCTAACAACCCGCACTGAGCCCGCGTGGTGGATTAAGGCCCAATTCCCTCTCACAGAGAGGCCTGTGTCCCAGCAGTGGGAACAATGAAAGGCTGAATAAGTAATCTAATTCACTGTATCGTCATAACGAAATTAATTAAAATAACACATAACAACATAACATCAAGCCTTGTTTCCCCGAAAAGTATGGGCAGGGGTGTACCTGTAGTATTAGGTACACATTTCGCCAGTTATGTTTAAGTCCCATTGTAATAGGGGGCGAGCCTATTGCCATCAACCGGGCACAAATCCAGACTCCGGTCTGCTACTGAGAAATTTCAGATAGAAAAAGCCAATAACACTTTGCCCGACCCGGCAATCGAACCGAGGACCTCATGCTCAGCAGTAGCGCTTGCAACCACTAGACTAACGCCGCAGAATTAAAATATGAAACTGCTATTACAAATATGTACTACACTACACTTATAAATATCATCCTACTTAAATCATTTCTTTTACCGTTCTATTTTTCTTAGAAAAAACTAATAACTCAGAGTCGTTCATTTTAATGAGTTTTCAGTTTTACACTCACACTAAAAAACGATTTTACAACTGAAATAGTCGTAACATCGATTGCCACTCACAGTTTCACACCAATAAAAACACAGAATCCAAATATGGATTCTGTATGTTTTTAAATTTTTGATACACGGTATGGATTTTAAAAATACAGATTCCATACGAATTGGATTCTGTATTTTTAGTGGTGTGAACGTTTGAACTAAAACAAAAATATAATACAAATAAAGTTTGAAAACAAACTTAGTTTTTTTATCCACCTGTGAACAATTTTCATGGAAGCCTGTTAACCTGATTTAACTTTCATGGGGTTTTTTTTTTTAATTTGTATTTAGCTAAACAAGTAGATTCTTTATCTAGGTATTTTATAAGTGGATATTAAAGTTTAAGTTAGCTTTGAATAATTACCTATGTTACTTTAAAAGTAAAAATTGATACCGTCAAAATGCTTACACGATTCAAAATGGAACACTAGTAGGTATTGTTTGCTTTTCTTACATGATTTTTTTTTATTGTATAGTAGTTTAGGTACAAATATTCCCCTACGACCATTACTAACTCCCCACGACTCATCAAAATAAAACCAATGAATCACCCCGATATAAAAAAATCAATTATCACAACCTACCAGAGTTATGTCACTGCAGTACATACAAATGACATTGCAAACATTTCAGTTGTCACAGGACGCGTCCATTTCACTTTTTGTCCAAATCAACGAGCAAGTTGTGATTAAAATTTAAAAGTAGCAACTCGTGTGAACGCACTCGCGACGACGACGAAAGAGGGGGAACGGACGCCCCTTGTAGGCGGGACGGCCACTCCACAAGCGAAACTCAACTTTAGTTCAGAAACATAGAGTTGCTTTTAATGTTTTGTGTTTGTGGTGTGCATCCTGTGCAAGTCTGCGTGGGAGAGGCAATTCTTCGCTAAGTATCGTCCGAGTACGCGACATGCTTCGTTTTTTCGATGGCTAGCCTTTAGTAGTTTTAGAAGAGGTTTTCAGAAAATTTTGCTTTAATTTAAAAATAGATTTGTAAAATAAAGGTGACGTTACTGACCAGTCTACGTTTGAATGGTATAATAGAAGATTTATGGGAACGTTAACATTTTTATGAATAAAATGCTCTTAGCCTCAAAATGTATTACCCAATTTATACAATTAATTTAATATTCCATTTGTACATATTTCATTACAAAATTACTGAAGTCAGAAGAAAGAAAGAAAGAAAAACATTTTATTTGGGACACGCACAGGACATACAAACACTAATAAAAGGAGAAAAATACCGGCCAAGTGCGCTTTGGACCACGCACAATGAAGGGTTCCGTAGTTGGGATGAATTTAGCCCAAGAACAAATTTAACATTGTAGTTGAAAAACATGTTCCCTCATACATTCCAACTGCAAATGCAAGTTTGTACGCACAATATTGTGAGATTTAACGTGTTAATTTAAAACTATATACTTCGTAAAGGTTTTCCTATTAATATAGGTATCTATATCCTAAAAAAAATAAAGAAAAT
Source organism: Atethmia centrago (assembly GCA_905333075.3). NCBI lineage: Eukaryota > Metazoa > Arthropoda > Insecta > Lepidoptera > Noctuidae > Atethmia > Atethmia centrago. The sequence goes on from HG995375.1 coordinate 11,194,486, forward strand.
AGTTCTTTACTTACCTATATCTAGATATAAGTAAAGAACTATTTTCTTTTTATTTTCAAAATTTTTGTCACAGTAGTTTCGGGTGGTAATTATGGATGGTCAATTTTCATCAATTTTCTTAAATAACTTTTAAAGTATTTACTTTAAAATTATATTTAAAACAACTGAAATTCTTACAACAACCCCTTTCATTTGATACACGGTAGGTACCTACAGTTCGCAAGACTTTTTTATAATTTTCTGATTTGCCCCCAAAAATAATACACATATTTAATATTCATATATTTACGTTACACGTCCGTGTTTGGGTGACAGATATTCATACTCGTATGTGTACCAAATTTCAACTTAATCGGTCCAGTCGATTCGAAGCAAATTGGCTGTGGCAAACGGACAGACACACACACGAGTGATCCTATAAGGGTTCCGTTTTGTTCCCTTTGAGGTGCGGAACCCTAAAAACGAAATTAAAACTAACAAAATGGACATTTAAAACAAAAAAAATAAAAATATACTTGTGCGCGGCCAAAAAGGCTCCTCATAAAACATAAATACCGCAGCATACCGCATGGTATTCTGATAGGGCCCGTAAAATATATAAAAAATGTTGTATAGATAATACATACTTATTAAAAAAAAACCTCATTCTTCTCTGCTTAACTGATGACATTTGTTCGGCAAAGATCTTAGCTAATGCTAAGATCTCTATATGAAAAATAAATGAAACATCTACACAGCATTTTCAATAATAATAATAAAAAATTATTGCAAAAAAGATTACAAAGGTTTTACATTGGGCCCAAACTAGGCATAGGCAAGCCTGTCCCTAGAGCACCATGAAGAATTTAATAAGGGTCAATCACTGTGTCAATCATTATTGTTATTAAACGGCTTGTAATTTCAAGCATCATCAAGAAAAGATAACTCTATTATTGTTTTCATCAAAAATGTCCCCATTTTTTATGAAATCTTAGCAGTTTTATCTTTAAACACTGAAATATATTATTTTCTAATCTTGTGCTGAAACGCAATATTACCATATTGCAATATTATTTTATATAACATATTGCCCAAAGTTAGTCTAAGTAGAATTATGCACACTATTGCACCGGTACGTCCACCCAATAGATGGCTACGCAGCTGCCTACCCGCTCTCTGGAACGATAAAATTTTAGCACCGTTCCCTTATTGAAGCAGTTAAATCATACAGTGCAATATTACCCACATAATGTACGGAAACTATACCTAATCGTAGATCTATGTTGCTATTATACTTGCTCCCTTTAAGAAGTGAGCGGAATACTCGTATGAAACAGGGAAACAGGTTAGGTATATGAGCATATTGAAGAGTACCTAACAGAAAACATCATCTCCTTTGCCTTTTCCACTGTGTTGGGGTGATTAAGGCGCTGACAAGACCCAATTGAACAAAATAAGCTTCAATTAAGAAAAAAAATTGAAAAATCTGTATAGTTTATGGTAGCGAAAAAAATATATGTTAATTTTGAACATATTTCCCAGAACCTGGTTGTTACCAAAACACGTTTTAAAAACAAAATCTCGATACAAACTAACGTTAAACTAACCTCTTACTTTAAGTTCTAATCCAAAATATCTGTATCAAGTATCAACATACGTTACGTATTTAATTAATAACAAAAACGTCTTATTTGAATGCAGAACTTGGTTGTTTTTTATTTTCGATTAATCAACTCAATTTTGAGTAAATAGATAATTACTTCATATTTTGCTATAAATTGCAAGCGTTGTGTCATCGCGCTTCTCTTTCTTTTCTATGAAATTTAACAGTGAACGCGGTTTAGGTGTTGTCAGCGTCTTAATACCAGTATTTTACACTAGCTGCGCCCCGCGGTTTCACCCGCCTATAAGTCTTGATGTCGTGGGAATATCGAGATAAAAATCGAGTATCCTATGTGTTATTCCTGGTTATAAACTATCTGTGTGCCAAATTTCATCCAAATCCGTTCAGTACTTTTTGCGTGAAAGAGTAACAAACATCCATCCATCCATTCTTACAAACTTTCGCATTTATACCTAATATTAGTAGGATAGAGCGCCTGCCTATCTGACCTCCACACCCCAGTTACTAGGCAATGCGATTCACCTTGTTTGTCAGACTTTCTTCGAATTCCTGACTGTCCGTAATGACTGTCAAAGACCAACAAATGACAGCGTTTCTCGTATTTATTTTGGTTGCTTATGAAATGAAAATGACACGATTAGAGTAATATCAACAACGGCAAGGTAATCACAAATCGAATGAACTGACTAACGACTCGACCCCTAGCTAAAACAAAATTCATTAATTTGTGTTTATAGTACTGCCTCTTTGGTCTAGAGGTCTTTTTTTTTTTTTTTTTTTTTTGGGTGGGAAATCATCAAATAACTTCTCCCGCTCTGGGCGGAGCGGGAGGGTGTGTCAGACTCTTACTGACTAAAACCCACCCGTATTCCTTCTTGTTGCCTGTGTTGCGGGGGCCTCGGTGACCCATAAGTACCTTCCCGCGACCCCGGCAGGCATCGGCCCTAGTGGACCCCTACTATGTGCTGAAGACATTTCTTTGAGGCGCGCGTGGAATACAACGCGCCGTCGACCCGGGCCTGGTCCTTACCGGACGGTGAGCTACCCATTGCTCACCGTCCGCAAGCCCGCGCCTACGGTGGCCGGAAATCCGCCCGGGATTCCCGACGACCTGGGCGTCTCCTGCGGCGGCTAGGGGCGAGAGGGCGCGAAACTTGCCTTTCCCTCAACCGTCCCGCCTCCTCCTTTGCGAGCATTACTGCTTCGCAGAAGGAGGTGACGGCTGCCCATGCCCTCTCGCTCCGTACCATGGCCTGAACCAGGGCCGGACGCGAGAGGTCTCTGCCGCCGATCGCCTCCACGAGGACACGGCGGTGCTCTGCCCAAGCCGGGCAGACCTCCACCGTATGCTCCACCGTGTCCTCCAGGCGATCCACACAGTGGTGACACCCGGACGTTTCCTCCCGCCTTATCCGACACAGGAACCTCCCGAAGCTGCCGTGTCCGGTGAGGACCTGCGTCACGCGGAAGGTGAGGACGCCGTGGCGCCTCTCCAGCCACTCCTCAAAGAGGGGACTTATCGCCGCAATCGTAGCGTGCCCAGCACTGGGTTGCAACAACCGTACTTTCCATGACGCCATGAGATCCCGCCGGAGCTCCGTCCGCTGAGCCGCGATTTCTCGCGGCAGCGGGCTTACGCCCCGGCGTTTCGCCTCCTCGCGCCACTCCCATACGTGCGCGAGGTCTAGAGGTCTGAGTTCGATTCTCAGTTCGGGCAGTGTTATAGGGTTTTTCTATCTGGAATTTCTCAGTAGCAGCCCGGAGTCTAGATTTGTGCCCGTTTGATGGCAATAGGCTCTCCCCTTATTACATGGGACTTAAACATAAATGGCGAAATGTGGGCGTACTACAGGTACACCTCTGTCCAACCCTTCGGGGAAACAAGGCGTGATGTTAAGTGTGTTTATAAAAATTTCATCACTTTCGTTCATCACTGACTAGGTAATTAGATACTATTTCTATCATAATTCATCATTATCATCATCATTTCAGCCGTAAGACGTCCACTGCTGGACATAGTCCTCCCCCAAGCACCGCCACTTCGACCGGTTTTGTGCTTCCCGTATCCAGCGGATTCCTGCTTCCTCTCATAATTAACCAAACAAAATAGGTACTTGATTATATTTTCATAAGTATCGTGTCTCGTACACAAAAGTGGAAAATGCGAGCTTTTGAAGGGTATGTGTAAAATTACAACTCACCAACGAGAATCCATTAAAGGTACACGGAATCTGTCAATCAAATTCTATCTATCGTCTGCAACTAGAGGCTGTAAATTGAGAAAATCATATACAAAGTAACATAACATAACACAAGATCAAAACCGTAATCCCCGAAGTGTTAGGCACATTTCCCCAGTTAACAAAGTAGGTGGATAATAAATACCGCCGAGACTGCTCAGATATCTTTATTAGCTTTTCAATAAACTTTTGATATTATAATTATATTAGAAATTAGTATGTCATAATTTACAGATTACGAGTATAAACTTGTGGCTAAGTAATAACAGCAACACGGGTTCATCGATCAGGTTAAGCAATGCTTGCCGTGGTTGGTCCGTAGATGGGTGACCATCTTTACATACCAAGACCGCCCCGTGCCTCGGAAAGCACGTTAAGCCGTTGGTCCCGGCTGTCATTCGTGGATATTTGACAGTCGTTAGGGGTCGTCAGAAGCCCGAAAGTCTGACAACCAGTCTTACCAAGGGGTATCGTATTACCCAGTAACTGGGTTGTGGAGGTCAGATAGGCAGTCACTCCATGTAAAGTACTGGTATTCAGCGGAAATCCGGTTAGACTGTAAGCCGATCCCAACGTAGTTGGGAAAAGCCTAGGCAGATGATGGTGATGAAGAACGAAGTAGGTACTTACCTGTTACATTGATAAGTAAGTACTTACCCTTTTTTTTTTTTTTTTGAGGGTGGGAAATCATCAAATAACTTCTCCCGCTCTGGGCGGAGCGGGAGGGTGTGTCAGACTCTTACTGACTAAAACCCACCCGTATTCCTTCCTGTTGCCTGTGTTGCGGGGGCCTCGGTGACCCATAAGTACCTTCCCGCGACCCCGGCAGGCATCGGCCCTAGTGGACCCCTACTTTGTGCTGATGACATCTCTTTGAGGCGCGCGTGGAATACGACGCGCCGTCGACCCGGGCCTGGTCCTTACCGGACGGTGAGCTACCCATTGCTCACCGTCCGCAAGCCCGCGCCTACGGTGGCCGGAAATCCGCCCGGGATTCCCGACGCCCTGGGCGTCTCATGCGGCGGCTAGGGGCGAGAGGGCGCGAAACTTGCCTTTCCCTCAACCGTCCCGCCTCCTCCTTAGCGAGCATTACTGCTTCGCAGAAGGAGGTGACGGCTGCCCATGCTCTCTCGCTCCGTACCATGGCCTGAACCAGGGCCGGACGCGAGAGGTCTCTGCCGCCGATCGCCTCCACGAGGACACGGCGGTGCTCTGCCCAAGCCGGGCAGACCTCCACCGTATGCTCCACCGTGTCCTCCGGGCGATCCACACAGTGGTGATACCCGGACGTTTCCTCCCGCCTTATCCGACACAGGAACCTCCCGAAGCTGCCGTGTCCGATGAGGACCTGCGTCAGGCGGAAGGTGAGGACGCCGTGGCGCCTCTCCAGACACTTATCGCCGAAATCGTGGCGTGCCCAGCACTGGGTTGCGACAACCGTACTTTCCATGACGCCATGAGATCCCGCCGGAGCTCCGTCCGCTGAGCCGCGATTTCTCGCGGCAACGGACTTACGCCCCGGCGTTTCGCCTCCTCGCGCCACTCCCATACGTGCGCGAGGACTTTTGCCTCCAGATCCCATGGCGGCAATCCGGCAAGGAGGCTCGCTGCCTCACAGGAGACCGTGCGGTATCCTCGGACCATCCGGATGGCCATGACCCTTTGGGCCGCGCTCAACCGGCGGGCTGGCCGCAGCGCCAGAGAGCGCGCCCATACAGGAGCCCAGTAGAGGGCCATGGACCGCACGACCCCCGCGTAGAGCCTCCGGCAGGAGGCGTTTGGACCCCCTAGATTGGGCAGGAGCCGCTTCAATGCAGCGCCCGCCCGCTCAAGTTTGGGAGCCAAACGTCGGAAATGCTCCACGAAGTTCCACCGGCTGTCGAGGACGAGTCCCAGGTACTTCATCGTCGACTCGACGCCGATAGAAACCCCTCCTACCGTTATTTGGGACCCCAACGGTGGCGCGTTCCGAGGACCATGAAAACACATGGCCTCGGACTTGTGCAGGGCCACCTCGAGTCCCAATTGCCGGATCCTTTCGACGATTGTCGCAACCCCGCGTGCCGCTAATTCGGCCGCCGCCTGGTGCGACCTCCCCTGCGCCAGGACCAACGTGTCGTCAGCGTAGCACACTACGCTGACGCCGCTAGGGAGGTCGGCGCGCAGCACCCAGTCGTATCCGATGTCCCACAGATGCGGCCCCAGGACCGATCCCTGTGGGACACCGCACGACATCTCTTGCCGGTTCCACACTCCCTGGTGACCGGGGTAGATGATGGCCCTGTCCGTCAAATAGGCCTCGACCACACGACAGAGGTAGGTCGGCATCCGGTGATACCGGAGTGCCTCCCTGATGCAACTCCAGGGCAGGGTATTGAAGGCATTGGCGATGTCTAGAGACACCGCCAAGACGACCCCACCCTGGGCAACAGCATTCCCCGTCGTCAGGGCTCGCACACGCATGATGGCGTCCACCGTAGAGCGCCCTCTGCGGAAACCAAACTGGCTCTCCGCCAAATCCGGCCCCACCCGCACCAGCTGGCCGACGAGGCGGTCTGCAATGACTCTTTCAAAGAGCTTGCCCACCTCGTCGAGCAGCACGATGGGCCGATAAGCGGACGGAGAGTCCGCAGGGCGCCCTGCCTTCTTTATGAGGACCAGTTTCCCCGTCTTCCAGCGAAGCGGGAACTGGCCCCTCTCCATGCATGCGCTTAGGAGCCCCCTAAGTCGAGGCCCAAGAGCCTCCAAGGCCAGGACCCAGGCCTTCCCAGGTAAGCCGTCGGGTCCTGGGGCGGTATTTTTGGCATTAAGCCTGCGTACCGCCGCTCTCATTTCTCCCTCGGTCACCTCCGGAGCATCGTCGTCGTCGTCGGCGGTGTGGTCCGCATCAGGCACCGCAGTAGGCGGAGCCATAGGTGGGGAGGAGTGTTCCCCTCGCGAAGGGAACAGAGCGCTCACCACGTCCTCCACAAGCTGGGGCCGGAGACTCTGCGTTAGCGGGGGAGCCCATGGGCGGAGTTTATCCCGCACCACCTTGTACGGGCGTCCCCACGGGTCCCTGTCCAGAGTCCCCAGCGACTCCTCGCGGGCCAAACCCCTGGCCCGCAGGATCTCCGCTTGCAGGGCGGTCTTCGCCGCTCTGTACCCCTCGTACAGCTCCGCCTGAATGGCTTCCGTATCCGGAGGTTTGATACGGAGCCTGCGGTGCCTGGTGTACCGGCGTCGCGCAGCCACGCACGCAGTGCGCAGAGCCGTCAGCTCCTGCGACCACCAGTACACCTGGCGCGAAGCACGTCCAGGTTGGACCCGGGGCATTGCCACGTCACATATGTCGGACATGGCCTCCCGGAACCACTCCGCCTCGTCGTTGATGTCGGCAGGCCTGTCCGGTGGTGACACCCAGGCCTGCACGATCGAGGCTTCCAGGAGGAGCTCCCGGTCCAGCTGCTTCAGCGCCCACCGCGGACCACTCGGGGCCCGTCGGACCGGCGCGTCCGAGGTCTGGGCGGAGACGTCGAACCGGATATACCGGTGATCGGAATAGGTCTCCACCCCCTCCATGACACGCCAGTCAACTACACGCGGTGACAGAGCGGGGCTGGCGAACGAGATGTCCACCACTGATTCACCCCGCATCCGCACACACGTGGGGACAGAACCCCGGTTTAGGACGACCAGGCCTGTCTCCAGAGCCCAGTCCTCCACCATCCTGCCCCGTGTGTCCGTTAACCGGGAACCCCAAGCCAAATTCTTGGCATTGAAGTCCCCGAGGACGACCACGGGGAGGGAACCAAACCCGACGACGACGTCTCTCAACTCCGCAAGGGAGTTGTGGAACTCGGCAAGAGTTCGGTTCGGAGAGAAGTAGACCCCTACCACGACAATCTCCCCGAACCGTGCTGCTACGCAGCCCCGTCCTCTCTTGACGGCCTCGAGGGACGGGGTACCGGCGGCGGCCGACGAAATTAGGGTCACTGAGCCGCTCAGGTCCTCCACGCAGTCATCCCTGGGCGGGACAAAGTACGGCTCAGCGACCACGGCGATGTTAATCGACCACTGCGCCATGCTCTGGAGCAACAGATCCTGAGCAGCGGCGCAGTGGTTGATGTTCGCCTGGAGGAGGCGTAATGGGGCCATTAATGGCACTCCATGTCAGCCCCCTCTTGGGCCTCCTTCCCAGCCCCCTGAGAGGGGCCTGCCGCAGCGGCCACGGTGGCGACGGCGACGACGGCGGTGTTGGAGGCGGCAGCGGCGGTGGCAGTGGTGGCGGCTGCGGCGGTGACGGCGGTGGCGGAGGGCTTGCCTCTGGCCTTGGCTTTGGCGGGTGGGGCGCAGGCCTTGCCCCCCATCCGGTGCTCGGCTGGCTTGCCAGCCGCCGCACATACGGCACAGTGCGGCGTGGCATTACACGAGCCAGCCTTGTGCCCGGGCAGACCACAGCGGTAGCAAAGACCGCTGCGGTCCACCTCCGAGGTGCAATTCGCTTGCACGTGGTTGCCCACCTGGCAGCGGAAGCACCTCAGAGGTCTGGGTTCCAGCAGTTTCACCTGCGCGGAAACCCAGCCCACCAATAGCCGTTGGCCCTCCCCGGTAATTTTTCTGGCCGCCGACACGGGGCAGCTCACCATAACGGTTTGCAGCCCCGTGGAGTCAGGACGGATGGTGCCTGCCTTCACCTGCTCAGCAGAGCACCCCCCGGTCCTAACCACTGCGGCGACCACCTTCTCTTCCGTCGCGGAGTCGTCCAGGCCCGTGATGCGCATGCTAGCGCATTTGGTGGGCCTGGACACTCGGACCTCATCCGCATTTAGTGACGCCCTAATCCTTTCGGCCAGGGCGTCAGCGGCTGGGCCACTGGCCTTACCGGGGACCTCCACCATTCGGGCCCCAGTCGCCGTCACCTTCATTCTGAGGCCCTTTGCTGCGCCGAGCTCTTCCAGGCGCACCACCTCACCCACCTTCGCCATCACCGTCCTATAGGACACGCCCTTCTTTTCCGCATCCGGCTGTAGTGTGATCACTACAGCTGCGGAATTCGGGGCGCGGAGCCTAGCCGCGGCGGTTCGCTCCTTGCGCCGCTGCCGCCTCTCCCTCTTTTTGGCCGCCCTTTTCGCCTTAGCCGCCTTCCTCTTCTCTCCGGCTACTTGCCATTCGGCATCAGCCGGAAGAGATTTAGGAGGCGGGGGCGGCCGTCTCGCTACCGGAGCCCTTGCCGCCAGGGCTGGGGCCCTCGCCACCGGGGCCGGAGTCCTCGCCTCTGTGGCTGGAGCCTTCGCGGCCCGCGTATTCGCCCCGCCCTTTGGCTGCCCCGGCGACCCCAGTTTGGCCGTGGCACCTACGGCGGCTGAATATAAGGCGGGCTTCGACTTGCCGGAGGTCGGCTGGCTCGCCGCCAACGGGGGGCGCAGGACGATGGCCTCCAGGGCGGAGAAACGACTCCGCAAGGAAGCCATTTCCTGCCGCACCAGGGTCAGAACCCGGTCCTCTACAGGCACGGGCTGACCCTGTCCCTGCTGCTGCCCCCCTTGTGGCTCCATCCGGGGGGCGGCTCCTCGGAGCCCAGCCAGGTCTGCTCGGAGCTTCTCATTCTCCTTTCGGAGAAGCTCCATGGCGGCTGTCAATCGGGCGACCTCCGCCCGCATCTCTGACATACCGTCCGGAGGAGGCCCGACGTGAAGGGCCTCCGCTGCCGCCACAATAGAAGCCGTGGCCGCAGCTATGGCCTGATCCTTAGAGGACCTGAGCCTCTTAATGGATACCGCCTTAATTGCCGCGGCCACTACCTCCGCAAACCTGTCCGCAGGCTCCGAATTAGAGCCACCAGCGGCTTCCAGCCCACCCTCGGGCTCCTCCATGGCGAGCCTCTCGGCTCGCTGGGCTGGCTGGGCTGGGTTGGTCAGCTCAACCGGGCCGGCTCGGCTCTGCTTACTATCCTCCTTAGTGGGGGGCCCTCTGTCCACCCCTTTACCACCTCGGCCTCCACCCCTTCGGCTGGTGTGAATTTTCTTCCTCCATTCGACTCCTTCGTCGGAGGAAGAACCTGGGTTGGGCCGCTTCGAGGTTCGCCTGAACCCTCGATTCTTCTGCATGACTTCCTTTCGCGTTGAGCTCCCGGAGCTCTGTATGCCTGATGCAGCGTCGGACTCCGACCCCGCATCGCTCTCCTCCCCTTGTCTTCCAGTTTTTGTTGAGTATATTTTCTTTTCCATTTCTGTTCCCACGAGTGTGGGGGATCTAAAACGTCCACCTAGGTTCACCCCCTGTCCCTAGGTAAGTGTAAATTTGTAACTCAACCAGGGGGTCCACTGGTACCCTGGCTGGGGGTGCGCTAACGACTGATGCGCCACCTACAACTACGAAGTTGCAGATGACACTACTCCTCAGCCATTCATATCCTTGCCGCGCACCAAAACGTGATATTAGAGGAATTGTTTATAGAGGTTATCTTCCTCGCGATCCGGGCGACCAAGCCAAGATCCTCGTCCCGTTCCAAGTCACAAAACATGACTGTGATCTCTTTACGGATTACGATTTTGACGGTTGCAGTCAGGAGAATCAGTTCTCCCGCTGCTAGCTCGCTGGCAGGGTGAGTGCACAACGAGCGCCGCCCTTGCTTCTCCCCTATGTCCTCTGTTTGGATCAGAGAGACATGAGGAAAAACGTCGGCCCATATTGGCCCCTCCTTCGCGGACCTTCCCATCCGCCTCGCCACTCTGCGCCCACTCGACCTACCCTCTGTAAGCAGAGGGGGGAGTGGACGACCGACGATCGAGCATGAAGCTCCCCGCCACGCAGAAATTCGCCACGGTCAATACCCTCTCCGAAACATGGAGAGACTATTGGCCGTGCCCAGGGTGCACCGGCCCGACGACTGCTCTTTCCCCCGAACGTATTCGAAGGGAACCAGCAGCAATCAGGCACACGAGGAGGTTTTCTGCACGCACCCCAAGTACTTACCCTTGGATCAGGAACTGGACCAGGAAATTGTGATTGAGGTTTTCCCATAAAATACGTGTCGTAAAAGCTCTGTTTTCAGGCAGTATCTTCTTTAAGACTGGAAGCCGACCGCAACACATGTTGGGAAAAGCCTAGGCAGATGATGATGATGAAGAACGAAGTAGGTACTTACCTGTAACATTGGTAAGTAAGTACTTACCCTTGGATCAGGAACTGGACCAGGAAATTGTGATTGTGGTTTTCCCATAAAAGACGTGTCGTAAAAGCTCTGTTTTCAGGCAGTATCTTCTTTAAGACTGGAAGCCGACCGCAACACATGTTGGGAAAAGCCTAGGCAGATGATGATGATGAAGAACGAAGTAGGTACTTACCTGTTACATTGATAAGTAAGTACTTACCCTTGGATCAGGAACTGGACCAGGAAATTGTGATTGTGGTTTTCCCATAAAAGACGTGTCGTAAAAGCTCTGTTTTCAGGCAGTATCTTCTTTAAGACTGGAAGCCGACCGCAACACATGTTGGGAAAAGCCTAGGCAGATGATGATGATGATGAAGAACGAAGTAGCTACTTACCTGTTACATTGATAAGTAAGTACTTACCCTTGGATCAGGAACTGGACCAGGAAATTGTGATTGAGGTTTTCCCATAAAATACGTGTCGTAAAAGCTCTGTTTTCAGGCAGTATCTTCTTTAAGACTGGAAGCCGACCGCAACACATGTTGGGAAAAGCCTAGGCAGATGATGATGATGAAGAACGAAGTAGGTACTTACCTGTTACATTGATAAGTAAGTACTTGCCCTTGAATCAGAAATTGGACCAGGAAATTGTGATTGTGGTTTTTCCATAAAAGACGTGTCGTAAAAGCTCTGTTTTCAGTCAGTATCTTCTTTTAGACTGGAAGCCGACCGCAACACATGTTGGGAAAAGCCTAGGCAGATGATGATGATGAAGAACGAAGTAGGTACTTACCTGTTACATTGATAAGTAAGTACCTACCCTTGGATCAGGAACTGGACCAGATAATTGTGATAGTGTGTTTTCCCATAAAAGACGTGTCGTAAAAGCTCTATTTTCAGGCAGTATCTTCTTTTATTAAAGAAACACAACATGAACTACTTACTCAATATAATTTCTGACATTGTAACTTAACCCTTTTTAAAGTAACACACAATTATAACAAATGTCTCTCCACATTTTCATGAAGATAAACAGAGGTTTCATGGGTATTGTTAACACTTTAATTTCGTGTTTTATCCATTTCCTACTTAAATTATCTATTAGATAATGACGTAAACGATGATGTTACGTGTTATTATGTTAATTATATAAGTACAGTTTTTATGTTTAAGAATTTTTAGTTACTAACTTTTAAGTTTAGAAAACAAGACATGTTTTATTATTATAGATTTATTTTAAGGACAAATTCTTAAATTAAAACTCGCACTTAATTTTACAAACTTACTTACAAGCAAAATTATTTTTTTTCCTGTTTTTACAAACGAAGACTAACCGTATCTTATTTTTCTGTTTTGAACAAAACTGTAGATAACTTAAAATTCTTGAAATCAAATCTTACAGTTAGACTAAACAACAAAATAAAATGATTTAGCAACAGTCCTAATAAAATATGTACCTTCAAAATGACGTATCAGGGGGGTAGTTAGACAAGCAAAAAAGGCTAATAGATTTATTTTAAGCACAATTTCTTAAATTAATACTCACACTTAATTTTACAAAATTACTTACAAACAATTGTTTTTTTCTGTTTTTTTCAAACGAAGACTAACCGTATCTTCTTTTTCTGTTTTGAACAAAACTGTAGATAACCTATAATTCCTGAAATTAAATCTAACAGTTAATTTTGTTGTTTACAAAATAAAATAATTCAGCAACAGTCCTAATAAACTATCTACCTTCTAAATGACGTATCAGGGGGTAGTTAGACAAGCAAAAAAGGCTAAGTACAATGTGTAACATGTGACCGCTGGTTTGGTGGTGATGTACACACGATCCATCTTATTCGCAAGTCTTTTTGTTGCGGCACCCTGCTCCAACACTGACACTGGAAAGAACCAAGGAACTGAATTTAAAGGAATTTTATCATTGTGTTTATTTAATGTGCATGGTTTAGAGATTTTGCAAGTGTCAGCTGGTTTTGTTTATTGTTTCTTGTCATTATTTTGAATGCTTTGATATTCTATGCCATTTTTTATTTTTGCACTTTAGATATTTCTTTTCTGTTGATTTTTTACTACCTTAAGGCAGATTTTTTCAATGTTTCAGATATGGTTTATCCGTTGATTAAAATTGACGTTTCACAGTTTTTTATAGTAAAACTGTCAGAAATTCAAAATTACTCTTTGGATAAAGATATCCAGCGTTTGAAAAATCAACCCTACGTCAATAAACTTTAACAAATCTTCCAAATTTTTATTTTATCTATTACTTAAGTTTTATTTCAACTTCAATAAGGTGCAACAAATCGATTATAAGATTTGGATTAAAGATAATTTTATAGTTCACTATTGTTTTCTCAAAGCCACATACCCAATGCTGCATTGTCCGTTTTGTCGCGCGACCATGGCGCGACGTGGCAACCTGCGAGCAACACGACAGCGACATAAACGTCGCCCGGCGCCGCTCCTTGTCACCTGAATAAATTACGAAGGTCCGATCTTAATTAATGTGCGACACATCCTACTACTATTTTTATCGTGATTAAGAGCCTCCAGTGTGGGTCCCGGTCGCTAATAGGCTGTTTATGGTGAACAAGATTACTTGTGTTTTGGTGAAGAATTCGTCTCTCCAAATTACTATTAGTTTGTACTATGCATAAGTTATTTGCGGAAATCGCGAAACATCTAGTTGATGTAACTTGTAACCGAAAAGCTGGCGGTTTTCTCGTGCGTCATTGCAATTCAGCGAGGAAATGCCGCCAGCATCCTCGGTACAATGCCTCAAGGGCTTTTTTTTAGGTTTAACATAGTTTTAATTTAATTTAGTTAATGTTGATAACCATCTTGTAATTTGATTATGTAAATACACGATTATACTTAATAATTATTAATTAAATACCTTACTTTAAGATTTATTTATTTTCAGTTTAATTTAACGACGTCTCATCATCTGCCTGCCTTTTCCCAACTATGTTGGGGTCGGCTTCCAGTCTAACCGGATGCAGCTGAATACCAGTACTTTACATGGAGCGACTGCCTATCTGACCTCCACACTTACTGGGTAATTAATACCTTTGGTAAGACGACTGGTTGTCAGAGTTTTAGGCTTCTGAGGACCTGTAATGACTGTCAAAGATCTACGAATGACAACCGGGACTAACAGTTTAACGTGCTTTCCGAGGCATGGAGGGGTCTTGGTATGGTCACCCATCCACGGACCAACCGCGCGGCCAGAGTAGCTTAACGTGCGGCTGTTATTACTTAGCCACGAGCCCCTTATCATCATCATTTAACGACGACTATCTTTTTACATACGATTATAGCAAACAAAATCATAATTATAAGAAAAAACAACGAACCGACAAATATGTAGGTAAATCTCAGCTACTTTAACATCTATTATAATCTATTGAATACTACATCGAAATCAGATTTCCGCTTTACAATATACCGAGTAACGTTTCCCCCACGTGCATTTCTTTAAAGACATATTAGTGTAAATCTAAACGCTTGTAACCTATCCGCGTCGTGACAATACGAAGTACGACACGCGGGCGCCGGGGCCTCTCCGGGGACTCGCTAAATCGTATTGGTTTCTCTCCACTTTTGTTTATTTGCTCTCTTTCCGTTCCTACCCTCGCTTTGATAGCACACTTGAATCATCCATGTTCCCCCCAACAATATTCTAGGTAAATAGGTTACGGATTTAGCTAAGGTTTGTACTACAATTAGTTGAATATTTTGTGGCAAACACAGCCGTGATGATGGAAAACATGTTTAATTTTCAGTTTATTAGCGGTCGGTAGTTAAAAGACCACGTAAATTATACTCATGGCCCGCTTCTAAAGTTACCGCGTTTTACGCTGAGAAAACAATTATGTTAAATTAGCAGCAATAACTCCATTTACTCTAAGAATAACGTTCCACAAAACTGATTTTCATTATACTGCACGTAATTTCTTCATGCACAATATGGTATCGTGTAGTGAGATTGCACTAGAATCTCCTCCAGTCATTTCATGCTTGACCCGCAGTATTTGGGTGGTGGGTAGTAAAATACTGAAATGATAAACAAGTGTAATATAACACACCCTCGGCTAGTCATAATGTGCAAACGCCAAGCTCTCCGCGTTTGGCTGACACTGTTCCGGGCATGGAAGCTAGGGAGTGGTCACAAGGCGAGCGACGAAAACATCGTTATGATATCTTCTTGAAAACACACTTCAAATTTATGACACCTTATAATATTCTGTTACTATTACTACAAGTTTTTTTTATTAAAATTAATTGTTCTAAAGTAAAAACTACAAAAAACCATACATACATTTGATAAATAAACTAAATTGATCGTGATAAAACATCGATTTGGCTACGCCTCGTAGACCCTCGTAGCATCTAAACTACGCAATTATACGAGTCGCGAAATATGCTACTTTGAGAAAGATAACGTATTTGTTTGGGTTTGTTATATTGTCACAGCAATATTTGCCTATGATTCACTTATTTGAATATTTAAAAAATCATTGTCGTTTTCACAACTACAATACTACGCTGCACGTTGTACTCGTAGAGGCTCGTAGCATTAGTCGTAGCACTCAATTTTTATTGAACTATTTCTTGTCAGTGTTCCAAAATTTGAAATCTAAGTCCCGCTCATAGTGAAGCGGTACCCAAAAGCAGCGAGGCAGAGCGAGGCGCGAGCTTGCTTTATCTGCGCTGGCTGTGCGCGAAACAATATATTTATTGGACAGTAGCGCGGCGCGGCGCGATCCAGAGGATGATCTATTCGCTGTACCCTTACGTTGCCACCGTGTAGGCGACGGAAGCGAGCACAGACGGGAAATGGTGAAAATTGAGAAAATGGTCAGTAAGAATGAGATTTTCTATTTGTTCATTGCTTATATTTTGGGCATGAAGGGTAGTTCCTGATGATTTGCCGATGAAATTATTTGATTGAGAATGAGTTTTTTTTTTTTAAGATTTAAAAAGGATCATTCCTCGTTAATTTAGGATGAATAAGAAAATATTGGTGTGCATCTGCAAGACGAGGTTATGCTGAAAGATAAAAGTAGCAAAGCTGCTTTAAATATTCAGTGCAGGGCGTTAGTCTGTGTCGCGGCGCGGGGCGGGCGCCGTTCTTCATTCAGTAAGGTCACAGTTGGTCGCGGCGCGCCGCACTCGCACTGTCCCTGCTTTACGATACACCGCCGGTTTTGTTTCCAAGATTAAGCGAAACTAAACTGCTGGCATCCACTACTCACTGACCTCACGCTTATTTATTACTCTCGCACAGCGAAATCGAGACTTATTTTTCGGTAGGACCGCCAAGAAAAACATCTGCAACCGTGCTACGTACTATTTGTAGTAACAAATAAACCGCCGGGACGTCTCAATCACGGTACTATTTATTCAGGAACTGGTCCCCGGAGAGGCGAACAAGATGGATCGCGGTGTCAACACGAATTTGCATCCCTTGTTTGTCTCAGCGGAGCGTCGGCGGAAAAAACACCGCAATCTCATTGTGTTCGGTGCAGCGGGCGCGGCTCGGCGGCTCACATCAGTTATTCGCCGGTGCGGCCGGCTAACACGATTATCTGTCGTTTCAAACGAGACGCTCTTTTTTCCGTTCCCTTGTTTTCCAACTTCACGTCTGCTCCATGTTTTTTTCTGAATAGGAAATGGGATACGTCAGACGAAAAATTGACAAAAATATGGCCGACTCCGATGGAAAATAGTGGGTTTTGCGATAGGATCTGTCGGATCCCGCGTTCGTTGTATAGAAAATTGTATTTGTAAGATTGTTTTCTTGTTTGTCATGTTTTTGTTACGCTGATCGTATTTTTACGTAGGAAGAAAACCATGGTGGTGTCACCCCAAATGTTGCGGGAGTTGTAGCATAATATTTGTTTTTATAAGATGACAATTTAGGATTGAAGCAGATAAGGATCGGGTAGCCTACTCGCCAATGTTGTAAATTCAGAGATAGGTAGAGGAGCATGACATGCTTCAAGCGACGTCACGGACGATTTCCGTGCTTCTAGTCTGTAGCGTCTGACTATTAGGTGGGCGTGGGTGGCTCGGAGTTCACGACTGTCTCACTGCACAATGTAGCTACACAACTTGTTATTATGCATATTTAATTAACTGTTTATTTAATACAGTCTACAATAATGCTGAAGTGCGTAGTAGTCGTAATGTTTATCTACACGATTTGTTTCATAAAATGAGTGTGGGTGCACACAACTTTCATCACTGTCATCTCATTAGCGCCGTCGGTAGCGGTCCCGCACAAAAACCAGCATCCACAAAAACTAACCCGTGAGATGACAGAAACGATTCTAAATATTTCGGCAATGCTCCGATTCTGTGAAACAAGATGCACGCCTGTGATTTATGATCGTAGTAAGGCGTTACAAATTGATTTCCGAAATTTGTGTTTGTCTTATTTATTACTTCTGGTTAATGACGTAGGAAGGTTTCGAGTGAGGCTGGTAAGACGTGTGTGCCGCTAAATGTCCCTCTAATAACAAAAAATGAATAATCATGATTCAATAGTGTTAGAACCCGATGTTTAGTCTTAAATTGCTGAGACACGAGAGATGTGATTGCGCCGTGAATTACACACGCAAGCACACGCAACGGCTCATAAAGATCGCTCTAATGTCTTCATACGGCACTCACAAGCGCCTCAACACGAACTCGCGCCGGAATAGATCCACCAAACTAATAATTTCCCGCGTTGAAGTGAGGCCGCGGAGTAGCTCACACGCTCTAACCAAACCGCTGATTACGACTTGATTACACCCTACAAAAACTTTCATAACCCGGAACTTCCATTGCTGACATTAGTGACTAAAAAAACAATTATTGACGCCTCATGATAGCAATTAACACCCATCTGTTATTACGTCCAAATCTTTACTTTCGGTAGACCTACTATCATGTGTAATGAGTTGCTTGGTGCATCCATGATCTTCTAAAAGTAACATTGTATTTTTTTCGTATTGCTGAAAATTGTGTCTTGTGACGTCAGCCGTAGGGCTGTTTGGGTTTCGTGAGTGCCGTGTAGTAGAATCGTGTCGAGTAGACGTGTAGAGCTGACGCGTGGAGCGGGCGCGCGCGCAGACCACCCGCGCTCGACCACCGGCCGCCGGGGGCGTGCGCTCACACGTGGATTGTAGTTCCCAACATTTCATAGTTTTTATGACCAGATGACATATTTGCAAAAAAATACTTAATGATTTTATATACAATTGGGTACCTGAGTTCCATTCGATTGGAATGGCACCGTTGTCTTATGAGGCAAGTGACGTCCAGCGTTTCTGAAGATAACAATCGTTTTGTCCATTTACATACGTCAACAAGGTTGACCCAGAACCGAGCATGGCATTCTGTGATGAGGTCGAGTGTTGTTCTGGTGTGGTCCGCGGCCGGACCGGCTGTCGGCGGCGCGGCAGGCACGCGCGCAATGCGGCCCGGCTGCGCGCGCGCAACTACTCAACTGCTTAATAAATGACCAGCGCGCAGTATTAGGCGGATCGCATACATCATTTATGTAAATTGTGACGAAGACATATCTAGCTCGGTCGGTCCCTGCCTTCACTCGACACGACGCGCATTCCGTCTTATTTTATTATGCTTTTGTAAGTAAATAAATCCTCAAATAAATATCAGGGCTCATTACAAAGTGTCACGATATTACAGCGAGTAATCCTGTCTTTAATATAGTATCGCTTATGGTTGTATCTCCATATTTATTTGTAAGCTCAAGTCAAGAACCGTCGATGCCGGATGTATGTAGCTTTGCATAAGAAACAGGCGAGTTAAGTACCTACAGTAAATTGAGACCGTTTGCTTGCTCATGGGCTACGAACATTAAATTGGCCATTTCCCTCGACTCTTTGCGGGTCGATACACTGGTAAATAACTGTTGAAGAACATAGCATTGGGGATACATCTAACTACATAATCGTATAACTTCCTAATAGCAATGGAAAGCTAACTTAAAATCCACTATCTTTGTACTTTTTGCGAGCTTAAATGTTCTTTCATGTATTAAATGTAATGGCACTTTAAATTACCGAAATTCAAGTTGAACGTGAAGACGACTTGATTTAGCCAACATGGCACAGCGTGGTGCACGGGGTGTCTATTTGTGCCTTCAAATGACTATTATATTTTGCACGTCGTTGTTTTCATTCTTATGGTGCTCATTCACTAAAGGTTGGGCCCCCCTTGAACAAGAGACAATTATTGTTTGAAGGACATCTTTGTTGGTTATAAAGTCACCTGTGATATATATTTGAAAAAAACAGTGGGAACAAGGTTTGATAGTGAATGCTGTAGAGGGGTTTAATTACCATGGGGATCAGGTCTGATTAATTGAAGTGTCTAAAAAGTTTGAATGTATATTATGTAGTTTTAGTTTGTCATACTTCAAAGTACATATAGATAAAGCATGATATTACAGTGAACTTTTGTGTATGTTCTGTGTGTAGGAATAATTATTTTTAAATAATATTATGTCATTTAAAAATACTCGTAGCTGTGTATATTTAAACCCATTAAAAACAGACGAGGATCTATTCACGGTTCACCTCCATTTTATACAGATCTGCCGTAACACAGAAAAACAAAATCAAACTTTTTTTGTTGCATGAAGTTTTTCTACTGGTGTTTACTAATTTGGGTGCGCTGATTTCAAATCTACCCTCAGATTTTTTGTAGCAGCTCTAGTTAGTGAGATACAGGTACCGTCTTGAATTTACATATAAGTAGTCGGTAGTTTCTATCAATAGCGGTGTAACTTAACTAGTTCCTTTATAAATTTCATTATGTCTTCCTCAAGAAGGACGTGACTAAATAATCCTGATGGCTTTTGTGTTATTTGTGGAGAATATATGTTCCAAAAATTTCGTTTAAATGTGTCGGACTTTGTGAAAAAGGCATACTTCGACTACTTAGGGTTTCCGTTGCCGTCAAACGCTAAACCTTGGATGCCAAGTTTGGTATGCAAAAGTTGTGTTGAATCTTCGCGACTGTGAGCAAACAAAAAAAGACCCACTTTTAAGTACAAATCTCCTATGATTTGGCGTGAACCATCCAACCATCATGACGACTGTTATATCTGTGTAACGAAAATCATAGGAACAAACCACAAAAATTGTGATTCCCGGTAAGCAAAATGTAATTAATGCCCCACTAGTATCCAGAGACCGAATTATATTGCCTCCTTTGTTTTGATAAAACAGTTCGTAAAAGCTCTTAACAAAGATGGCGAATGTTTCAAATACATTGAAAAAGTGTTTCCAAAATTGAGTAGTGAGAAAACCAAAGGTGGTATTTTCGATGACCCACAAATCAGGAAGTTGATAGATGCTAAAAATTTCATCAACCATATGACAGCTGTCGAGAAATGTGCATGGGGAGAGTTTGTTTGGGTAGTGAGAATGTTTTTGTGCAATAGGAAGTCTGACGGCTACAATCAGTACGTTGAATAGTTGCTGATACACTTCCAGCGGCTTGGATGCAACATGAGTATTAAGCTTCACTACCTTCACAGCCATCTAGACTATTTTCCTGAAAATCTCGGTGACCTGAGCGAGGAACAAGGAGAGCGCTTTCACCAGGATATTCGCACTATGGAGCAGAGGTATCAGGGGTACTGGAATGAACATATGATGGCTGATTATTGTTGGAGCATTCAAAATAGTACTCTTAATACATCTCACTCTAGAAAATCTAAAAAACTTAAACTATATGCATTTTCAATGAAAAACCCTGTCACTTCGTAACTCCAAAACTAGAGCTGCTACATAAAAACGGCATATATTTTTTAAATCAGCGTGGAAAAATTGTTCAGATTCATGTAAAATATCTCATGCAACAGACATGCGGTTTTCCAGTGAATTATTTATTATATTTCTAAGAAATCTTTATTAAATAACCAACTCAAGATATAAAGCTAGCTGTGCTTCATGGTGATTAAATAAATTCGGTGAGGAAGGAGATCAACAATTGACTTTCTCTTCATCTCAAACTTAATATTTACAATAGAAATCACCCTAATACACATAACCAGAAGACATCTGCCACCATCATACAAGTCTCGTTAGCTCCTACTGTGCCATTGATCACGAAGGACACAAGCAACTCACTCGCGACTTACTCAAGACTATTAAATACACTTTCAGTGGCCCCCATTGTACTCGTGAATTATTGTGGGCGTCTTCTAGTATAAACTAAACGGGATAACAGTTACACACAAGCGGTATATTTGCGGTTACTCCGTGTGGCCTGTACAATGACTTGAGAAAAATTGATCCTGTTTATTGTAGTAAAGTCCAAGTATTTTGTAGGTGAATGATTTGGCGATACTTTTTGTTACGTTGGCACTGGGGAATGTGGCAGTCGCTCCATGTAAAATACTGATATCCAGCTGTATCCGGTTATAGACTGGAAGATGACCTCAAAATAGTTGAAAAAAAGCTAGGTAGGTTTGGCACTGGGGAATGTGTGTAATCGAATTTTTTTTTGGTTTGGTATTTATAAATAACTTCTCCCGCTCTGGGCAAAGCGGGAGGGTGGGTCAGACTTACTGACTAAAAACCACCCGTACTCCTTCCGTAGCCTGTGTTGCCAGGGGCCTCGGTAACCCCTTTGGACTGCCACGCGACCCCGGCAGGCATCGGCCCTAGTAGACCCCTACACTTGTGCTGACATTTCTTCGAGGCGCGCGTGGAACACAACGCGCCGTAGACCAGGATCTGGTCCTTATCGGACGGTGAGCTACCCATTGCTCACCGTCTGCAAACCCACGCCTACGGTGGCCGGAAATCCGCCCGGGATTCCCGACGCCCAGGGCGTCGGAAATCCGCCCGGGATTTCCGACGCCCAGGGCGTCTCCTGCGGCGGCTAGGGGCGAGAGGGTACTTAATGACATTAGCGTAAAAATATTATATTTCAGAAAAGTACCTAACTTGTGCTATGAATTGACACTGCAAGAGCGTAAAGTCATCAAGTATAATTTCTGTGCATTTCGCATTTTTTGTATAGTTCAAGGCGTATCTGTTATTAACAGCAGTGTTTCTCACTAATCTATGATATCATCTCAACTTCAAAAGATGCTATAAGAATTCAACCAATCGGGCCAGCATTATTATATTCTAAATAGATTAATTTTCAACAAAAAATAGAAAATACAGGCGACCCTCGTTTTAAAAACCAATTTATTCTAGACCACCTAAGGTAAAAGGGGCAATCGACCTCTTATATTGTTCTGAGTACTTCAAAATAGATATAATTCTTAATCTCACTTTCATTAAACTACAATAAAGGTGCAAGTTCATTAAAAACCTATCAAAACTCGACCACGTGGTCGCCCATGGAGGTCCATGTTTGGACAAGGCGACCACTATCGTGGCACCCCTGCGGTTTCGCAAAACTATAATTTTTTCACGCCCAGTATCTTGGTTTGTCAACTGGGACATTAGCCAAGGTGTTTCCATCATGGTGGTCGTTTTTTGCGTGCCCACACCCTGTTTATTGGTGACAATTGTGATCTCCGGCCATTTGGGTGAAGAGAGATGTTTTCCTACAACAGATGTGTTAATAATGTTAAGAGGACAAACAAAGTATTGTGATACGTTACTTGAGTTGTATTTTGTACCTACGTCTGCTGAACCGATGACTGAGGATTTCATCTCACACATCCCACGTCACATTAGTCTTCAAAAACGAAGTTACAAGATGTCACAATTTTCGCGGAATTAAGAATTAAATAGGCTTTGATGCTTCTTCACTTGCAACTGAAATCTTTCTGTCTTTCCACATGCCAACTATTTATTTATTTATACTATACTATACTAAACTATAGCAGGTAAACCTTACCTATAATTACAGGCGGTATACAAAAAGCCCATTAGCCCGATGGCAACAAGTACTCTAGCTCTACAGGGCCAGAAATAACGGGGGCACATGCATTTTTTCCTCTGTCTATTTACGTGCTCAAGAGTGATGTATTCGGCGGCTCACTAAGAGATTATACGTATTCTGAGCTGCCGACTGTCGAGGCTCCTGGCGCCACACATTTGATACTGTTCTAGTGCTCTTAAGAGCTCTTTGTGGAGTTGTTAAGAAAATATGAATGGGCTCTGTAAGTTTTTGTAGAGCTTTTGGTTATTGGTTGTTAGACGATAGTCCTGAGGAATTCCGATTACATGTTTTCGGAACTTGTAAGGTAACGTAAAAAAGAACTAATGATGTCTGTCGCAATTATTTCATCAATTTAGGTGAAATTGTAACTCAAACGCTACTTTCAGAGCAAATAAACTTGTTATTTTGGAACATGAACCGTCTGATGTTTTACACTAACCAATAAGAAGTTTTTCCCCTGCGGAATATTTTTCCCTTGATATTAGATCTTTACATAATCATCATAAACTTCACTAACCTAGCGTAATTAAAAACACTTACTGGCGTGCTAAGAATATTCAACGCTGCAATTCAATTTTCTCACCATTAAGTTGGCGGATAAGCGTATAAGTTTCGTATAAGGTATATAAATTATCATGTGTAGAGCGGTATTATTTATGCGAGGTAGCGGAGAGAGCGTCTCGATCATGTTTGATCGCGATTTAAGCACCTGTAAGCTTGACTCGCCCGCTCTTTGTGCCGCCCGCTCACACACGTAGCGTCCGCAAATATGGTGCATTATCTTTCAATGGTATGATGTCGAAGGCCCGAAGATTTAGTGTAGCTTTTATTTGACAGCTTTGTCCGTTAGTCTTTAACAGTAAAAAATCGGCCAAGTGTGTGTCGGACCACGCACAATGAAGGGTTCCGTAGTTAGGAAGTTGGGATGAACTTGTCCCAAAAACAAACTTAACATTGTAGTTGAAAAACTTGTTCTTCCATATATCGATATATGCCACGGCGAATTCTCCAACTGCAAGTTTATGTTGATCGACTATTACTCGTTAACTTGTAAAGCCTTTAATTATTATGTACTATTGCTATGATGTTTTTCACATCTCCATAAATATCCATTTAGCTGGCAAGGGCCAAGTGTTAATTTATGTTAGAGCCAAGTGTCCCCCCGGACACTTGGCTCTAACATAAATGCTTAATATTACGCAAACAGATCCTTGAATCGAAAAATCGCAATATTTTTGAACTGCCTATCCTACACCATGCGACAGACGAGAAAAAAAATATCATCATTACGTGCAACGGACCTTAAAAATATGTTTTTTTTTTTCAAGATTTTATATTATCACTTTGTCGGCGTAATTAATATGTATACCTATGGCAACTTACAGCTTTCTAGTACTAAGCGTCTGTCAGCTACAGTGGGGAAAGACAGACAGACGGACATGGCGAAAGTATAAGGGTTCCTTGTTTGCTACGGAACCCTAAAACCGGCCAAGTGCGTGTCGGACCACGCACAATGAATTCCGTAGTTGGGATGAATTTATCCCAAGAACAAACTTAACATTGTAGTTAAAAATCATGTTCTCCCATACATTCCAACTGCAAATGTAAGTTGGTCGACAATTACTCGTTAACTTCTAAAGCCTACTTAGCTGTGACAGTTTTCCTTTTTCTTCGTTATATAAGCTATTGCCGTGAAAAAGCTTCATATTTCGAAAACGGATCCCTGAATCTAAAAATGGTTTTCACACACTCGCAATATTTTAACGAACTTTCCAACGACACAAAGGCACAGACAAAAAATATCATCCCCACTTTACGTGCTGGAGCGGTACCCTAAAATAAAATATTTTTAAGATTTTATTTCACCTCTTTGTCGGCGTGATTAAAGCGCTGACAAGACCCAATTGACCAAAATAGGCTTCTCTTAAGAAAAAAAATTGCCAAATCTGTATAGTTTGTGGTAGCGGAAAAAATATATGTTAATTTTGAACATATTTCCCAGAACTTGGATGTTACCAAAACACGTTTTAAAAAAAAATCTCGATACAAACTAAAGTTAAACTAACCTCTTACCTTGAGTTCTAATCCAAAATATCTGCATTAAATATCAACATACGTTACGTATTTAATTAATAACAAGAACGTCTTATTTGAATGCAGAACTTGGTTGTTTTTTATTTTCGATTACTCAACTCAATTTTGAGTAAATAGAGAATTGCTTCATATTTTGCAATAAATTACAAGCGTTGTGTCATCGCGCTTCTCTTTCTTTTCTATGGAATTTGACAGTGACCGTGGTTTAGGTGTTGTCAGCGTCTTAATATGTATACCCATGCCAAATTAGTGTAGTCTTCAAATGACTAGAACTAGAAACCAAGTAGAGACTGTGGCAAACACCAAGTTTGGGAAGATACTCCTAAATAAATAAGCGGACTTTTGAAAAAACTATTTTGTTCTATCCTTGGCTTACGTCAGACTGTTATGCAGACCGTACGAACTGCAAGTACGCAAAGGTTTACTGTTGAAGCGTGATTTTTTACAAATTCGGCCGCCAGAGGACCGGCTTCGACTATTACTGCGGCCCTGCTCCTGGATACTGTAACTATATCATTTTATTACTTGGATGGTGGTAGCTTGAAAGAAACCATGTGTGAATACATTCCAAAAATTTTACATTCATAAATGAAAAGCGAAAATATAAAGGAAAATTGGAGGAGTCAATGATGTTTAAAAATTAGGAAAATATTGAATTGCCTCTAAATGAGATTGAAGCCATATAAGCGAGCCTTAGAGTCATACTTTCCTATACAACGGTAACATTTTCTAAAATACTTTTCAATTTTGCTACTAAAAGGTAAATTCGTACTTTCAACAAACTTATTGAAATATTTTGTTAAAAGACTCTGAAAAAATCTTAGAACCTTATAAGAAAAAAATGCATGTAATATTAAAAACTAATCCGCATTGTATAAAGCCGACCTTGCTGGCAATCGAAGCTAATATTACCCTCTCGTCTGCCGGGGTCGCGGAAAGGTACTTATGGGTCACCGAGGCCCCAGCAACACAGGCAACAAGAAGGAATACGGGTGGGTTTTAGTCTGACACACCCTCCCGCTCCGCCCAGAGCGGGAGAAGTTATTTGATGATTTCCCATCCTCAAAAAAAAAAAAACCTCTCGTCCTTAGCTGGTGTTGATGAAATAGTTTTTGCGCAGATTCGCGGTACTCTCCTTAGAGCACATAAACGATACCGATACGGTATTAAATAGATATTGCATCGATACTCAATGACGTTAAATATATTACTCGAGAGAATTGCTCACCGCTCGGTAGTATTAATTGCTTTAAACGATCCGTGCGAGGCGAGCGCTAACATGACATCTGCCGTCTACTGTAACTAAATTGCTGTGTTTACTATGCAGTTCTAACTATGTTAAAACACTCATAAAAAATTCATAGAACGTTATAAGAAAACAGTGCATTTAAGAAAAAATAATCATTGTTGCATAAAGCCGTCCTCACTGGCAATCGAAGTTAATTACCGTCCCGTCCTTAGTTGGTGTTGATGAAAGAGTTTTTGCGCGGATTCGCGGTACTCTCCTTAGAGCACATAAACGATACCGATACTGTATTAAATCGATATTGCATCGATACTTAATGACGCTAAATATATTACTCGAGAGAATCGCTCGCCGCTCAGTAGCCGCTTGTATCGATTAATTGTTTTAAACGATCCGTGCGTGGCGAGCGCTAACATGACGACATCTGCCGTCGACTGAAACTAAGCTGATGTGTTTTCTATGCACTTCTAACTAGAGCGTGAATGAATTATTTCAAACGTAGTTTTGCAGCGATGCAAAAGAGAGTATAAGTATTTACTGCTTTTTGACGAGTGCTCACAATAAGCTACTATTGCTTTTGAGCTTCTAATACTGGTTTTTGAGTTAGCTCAATAATACGTCTATATTCCACTTTGTGTATGTTGATTATGTTATTATAAGTTCCTTTCACTGTTTTACGAGTACATAGCAAATAGTGGTATACGAATTTTTGTGGGGTACACAACTCATCATCATCATCATCATTTCAGCCGAAAGACATCCACTGCTGGACATAGGCCTCCCCCAAGCACCGCCACTTCGACCTAATTTGCGCTTCCCGCATCCAGCGGATTCCTGCGGCCTTCACAAGGTCATCGATCCACCTTGTAGGAGGCCTTCCAACGCTACGTCTTCCGGTACGCAGTCGCCACTCCAGAACCTTTCGGCCCCATCGGCCCCATCGTTCTACGAGCAATGTGCCCTGCCCACTGCCACTTAAGTTTGGCAATTCTTCGGGCTACGTCGGTAACCTTGGTTCGCCTGCGGATCTCTTCATTTCTGATTCGATCACGTAGGGAAACTCCAAGCATAGCCCTCTCCCTTCCCTCCCTTCCTTCCTCTCTCCTCTCCCTTTGAGTGACTTTTAGCCTTTTAATAAGGCCCATTGTAAGCGACCACGTTTCAGTGCCATATGTCATCACTGGCAACACGCACTGGTCAAAGACTTTCGTCTTGAGACACTGCGGTATGTGTGACGAGAAGATATTGCGTAGCTTCCCGAACGCTGCCCAGCCGAGTCGGATTCGACGATTGACCTCTTTCTCGAAGTTGAACCTACCTAACTACCTACAATCGGGCCAGCATTATTATATTCTAAATAGATTAATTTTCAACAAAAAATAGAAAATACAGGCGACCCTCGTTTTAAAAACCAATTTATTCTAGACCACCTAAGGTAAAAGGGGCAATCGACCTCTTATATTGTTCTGAGTACTTCAAAATAGATATAATTCTTAATCTCACTTTCATTAAACTACAATAAAGGTGCAAGTTCATTAAAAACCTATCAAAACTCGACCACGTGGTCGCCCATGGAGGTCCATGTTTGGACAAGGCGACCACTATCGTGGCACCCCTGCGGTTTCGCAAAACTATAATTTTTTCACGCCCAGTATCTTGGTTTGTCAACTGGGACATTAGCCAAGGTGTTTCCATCATGGTGGTCGTTTTTTGCGTGCCCACACCCTGTTTATTGGTGACAATTGTGATCTCCGGCCATTTGGGTGAAGAGAGATGTTTTCCTACAACAGATGTGTTAATAATGTTAAGAGGACAAACAAAGTATTGTGATACGTTACTTGAGTTGTATTTTGTACCTACGTCTGCTGAACCGATGACTGAGGATTTCATCTCACACATCCCACGTCACATTAGTCTTCAAAAACGAAGTTACAAGATGTCACAATTTTCGCGGAATTAAGAATTAAATAGGCTTTGATGCTTCTTCACTTGCAACTGAAATCTTTCTGTCTTTCCACATGCCAACTATTTATTTATTTATACTATACTATACTAAACTATAGCAGGTAAACCTTACCTATAATTACAGGCGGTATACAAAAAGCCCATTAGCCCGATGGCAACAAGTACTCTAGCTCTACAGGGCCAGAAATAACGGGGGCACATGCATTTTTTCCTCTGTCTATTTACGTGCTCAAGAGTGATGTATTCGGCGGCTCACTAAGAGATTATACGTATTCTGAGCTGCCGACTGTCGAGGCTCCTGGCGCCACACATTTGATACTGTTCTAGTGCTCTTAAGAGCTCTTTGTGGAGTTGTTAAGAAAATATGAATGGGCTCTGTAAGTTTTTGTAGAGCTTTTGGTTATTGGTTGTTAGACGATAGTCCTGAGGAATTCCGATTACATGTTTTCGGAACTTGTAAGGTAACGTAAAAAAGAACTAATGATGTCTGTCGCAATTATTTCATCAATTTAGGTGAAATTGTAACTCAAACGCTACTTTCAGAGCAAATAAACTTGTTATTTTGGAACATGAACCGTCTGATGTTTTACACTAACCAATAAGAAGTTTTTCCCCTGCGGAATATTTTTCCCTTGATATTAGATCTTTACATAATCATCATAAACTTCACTAACCTAGCGTAATTAAAAACACTTACTGGCGTGCTAAGAATATTCAACGCTGCAATTCAATTTTCTCACCATTAAGTTGGCGGATAAGCGTATAAGTTTCGTATAAGGTATATAAATTATCATGTGTAGAGCGGTATTATTTATGCGAGGTAGCGGAGAGAGCGTCTCGATCATGTTTGATCGCGATTTAAGCACCTGTAAGCTTGACTCGCCCGCTCTTTGTGCCGCCCGCTCACACACGTAGCGTCCGCAAATATGGTGCATTATCTTTCAATGGTATGATGTCGAAGGCCCGAAGATTTAGTGTAGCTTTTATTTGACAGCTTTGTCCGTTAGTCTTTAACAGTAAAAAATCGGCCAAGTGTGTGTCGGACCACGCACAATGAAGGGTTCCGTAGTTAGGAAGTTGGGATGAACTTGTCCCAAAAACAAACTTAACATTGTAGTTGAAAAACTTGTTCTTCCATATATCGATATATGCCACGGCGAATTCTCCAACTGCAAGTTTATGTTGATCGACTATTACTCGTTAACTTGTAAAGCCTTTAATTATTATGTACTATTGCTATGATGTTTTTCACATCTCCATAAATATCCATTTAGCTGGCAAGGGCCAAGTGTTAATTTATGTTAGAGCCAAGTGTCCCCCCGGACACTTGGCTCTAACATAAATGCTTAATATTACGCAAACAGATCCTTGAATCGAAAAATCGCAATATTTTTGAACTGCCTATCCTACACCATGCGACAGACGAGAAAAAAAATATCATCATTACGTGCAACGGACCTTAAAAATATGTTTTTTTTTTTCAAGATTTTATATTATCACTTTGTCGGCGTAATTAATATGTATACCTATGGCAACTTACAGCTTTCTAGTACTAAGCGTCTGTCAGCTACAGTGGGGAAAGACAGACAGACGGACATGGCGAAAGTATAAGGGTTCCTTGTTTGCTACGGAACCCTAAAACCGGCCAAGTGCGTGTCGGACCACGCACAATGAATTCCGTAGTTGGGATGAATTTATCCCAAGAACAAACTTAACATTGTAGTTAAAAATCATGTTCTCCCATACATTCCAACTGCAAATGTAAGTTGGTCGACAATTACTCGTTAACTTCTAAAGCCTACTTAGCTGTGACAGTTTTCCTTTTTCTTCGTTATATAAGCTATTGCCGTGAAAAAGCTTCATATTTCGAAAACGGATCCCTGAATCTAAAAATGGTTTTCACACACTCGCAATATTTTAACGAACTTTCCAACGACACAAAGGCACAGACAAAAAATATCATCCCCACTTTACGTGCTGGAGCGGTACCCTAAAATAAAATATTTTTAAGATTTTATTTCACCTCTTTGTCGGCGTGATTAAAGCGCTGACAAGACCCAATTGACCAAAATAGGCTTCTCTTAAGAAAAAAAATTGCCAAATCTGTATAGTTTGTGGTAGCGGAAAAAATATATGTTAATTTTGAACATATTTCCCAGAACTTGGATGTTACCAAAACACGTTTTAAAAAAAAATCTCGATACAAACTAAAGTTAAACTAACCTCTTACCTTGAGTTCTAATCCAAAATATCTGCATTAAATATCAACATACGTTACGTATTTAATTAATAACAAGAACGTCTTATTTGAATGCAGAACTTGGTTGTTTTTTATTTTCGATTACTCAACTCAATTTTGAGTAAATAGAGAATTGCTTCATATTTTGCAATAAATTACAAGCGTTGTGTCATCGCGCTTCTCTTTCTTTTCTATGGAATTTGACAGTGACCGTGGTTTAGGTGTTGTCAGCGTCTTAATATGTATACCCATGCCAAATTAGTGTAGTCTTCAAATGACTAGAACTAGAAACCAAGTAGAGACTGTGGCAAACACCAAGTTTGGGAAGATACTCCTAAATAAATAAGCGGACTTTTGAAAAAACTATTTTGTTCTATCCTTGGCTTACGTCAGACTGTTATGCAGACCGTACGAACTGCAAGTACGCAAAGGTTTACTGTTGAAGCGTGATTTTTTACAAATTCGGCCGCCAGAGGACCGGCTTCGACTATTACTGCGGCCCTGCTCCTGGATACTGTAACTATATCATTTTATTACTTGGATGGTGGTAGCTTGAAAGAAACCATGTGTGAATACATTCCAAAAATTTTACATTCATAAATGAAAAGCGAAAATATAAAGGAAAATTGGAGGAGTCAATGATGTTTAAAAATTAGGAAAATATTGAATTGCCTCTAAATGAGATTGAAGCCATATAAGCGAGCCTTAGAGTCATACTTTCCTATACAACGGTAACATTTTCTAAAATACTTTTCAATTTTGCTACTAAAAGGTAAATTCGTACTTTCAACAAACTTATTGAAATATTTTGTTAAAAGACTCTGAAAAAATCTTAGAACCTTATAAGAAAAAAATGCATGTAATATTAAAAACTAATCCGCATTGTATAAAGCCGACCTTGCTGGCAATCGAAGCTAATATTACCCTCTCGTCTGCCGGGGTCGCGGAAAGGTACTTATGGGTCACCGAGGCCCCAGCAACACAGGCAACAAGAAGGAATACGGGTGGGTTTTAGTCTGACACACCCTCCCGCTCCGCCCAGAGCGGGAGAAGTTATTTGATGATTTCCCATCCTCAAAAAAAAAAAAACCTCTCGTCCTTAGCTGGTGTTGATGAAATAGTTTTTGCGCAGATTCGCGGTACTCTCCTTAGAGCACATAAACGATACCGATACGGTATTAAATAGATATTGCATCGATACTCAATGACGTTAAATATATTACTCGAGAGAATTGCTCACCGCTCGGTAGTATTAATTGCTTTAAACGATCCGTGCGAGGCGAGCGCTAACATGACATCTGCCGTCTACTGTAACTAAATTGCTGTGTTTACTATGCAGTTCTAACTATGTTAAAACACTCATAAAAAATTCATAGAACGTTATAAGAAAACAGTGCATTTAAGAAAAAATAATCATTGTTGCATAAAGCCGTCCTCACTGGCAATCGAAGTTAATTACCGTCCCGTCCTTAGTTGGTGTTGATGAAAGAGTTTTTGCGCGGATTCGCGGTACTCTCCTTAGAGCACATAAACGATACCGATACTGTATTAAATCGATATTGCATCGATACTTAATTACGCTAAATATATTACTCGAGAGAATCGCTCGCCGCTCAGTAGCCGCTTGTATCGATTAATTGTTTTAAACGATCCGTGCGTGGCGAGCGCTAACATGACGACATCTGCCGTCGACTGAAACTAAGCTGATGTGTTTTCTATGCACTTCTAACTAGAGCGTGAATGAATTATTTCAAACGTAGTTTTGCAGCGATGCAAAAGAGAGTATAAGTATTTACTGCTTTTTGACGAGTGCTCACAATAAGCTACTATTGCTTTTGAGCTTCTAATACTGGTTTTTGAGTTAGCTCAATAATACGTCTATATTCCACTTTGTGTATGTTGATTATGTTATTATAAGTTCCTTTCACTGTTTTACGAGTACATAGCAAATAGTGGTATACGAATTTTTGTGGGGTACACAACTCATCATCATCATCATCATTTCAGCCGAAAGACATCCACTGCTGGACATAGGCCTCCCCCAAGCACCGCCACTTCGACCTAATTTGCGCTTCCCGCATCCAGCGGATTCCTGCGGCCTTCACAAGGTCATCGATCCACCTTGTAGGAGGCCTTCCAACGCTACGTCTTCCGGTACGCAGTCGCCACTCCAGAACCTTTCGGCCCCATCGGCCCCATCGTTCTACGAGCAATGTGCCCTGCCCACTGCCACTTAAGTTTGGCAATTCTTCGGGCTACGTCGGTAACCTTGGTTCGCCTGCGGATCTCTTCATTTCTGATTCGATCACGTAGGGAAACTCCAAGCATAGCCCTCTCCCTTCCCTCCCTTCCTTCCTCTCTCCTCTCCCTTTGAGTGACTTTTAGCCTTTTAATAAGGCCCATTGTAAGCGACCACGTTTCAGTGCCATATGTCATCACTGGCAACACGCACTGGTCAAAGACTTTCGTCTTGAGACACTGCGGTATGTGTGACGAGAAGATATTGCGTAGCTTCCCGAACGCTGCCCAGCCGAGTCGGATTCGACGATTGACCTCTTTCTCGAAGTTGAACCTACCTAACTGGACAGTTTGTCCTAGGTAAACATACTTGTCCACAACTTCAAGCGTAGCTTCATGAGAGTGGGTGTAACATGGGCATTTGACATGCCCTTTATCTTGTCCATGTTCATTTTAAGACCCACTCTTTCGGAAGCTCTACTGAGGTCATCGAGCATTGTACTGAGGTCCTCCATAGTCTCAGCCATGACAACTATGTCGTCGGCAAACTGAAGGTGAGTGATGTACTCATCATTGATGTTGATGCCTGGCCCTTTCCAGTCCAGAACCTTGAAGACATCCTTCAGTGCAGCGGTGAACAGTTTCGGAGAGTCGAACGTCTCCCTGCCTGACACCTCGCTGCAGAAGGATAGGTTTCGAGGTCTGGTCCTTGAGTCGGACTGACATAGTGGCGTTTTCGTACAGAGACGTAAGCACCTCGATGTACCGATAGTCGATTTGGCACAGAACTAAAAAGTGAAAAATAAAAAACTTTCGGTTTTTTTTTTCTGTTAACTTTTGTCGGTTATTTATTTTGTAAAAACGATTTAAGACTCTTACAAACAAGCGCGACACGCGACGCGACACGAAGGCACCGCTTGTAGTGCTACACGCGGTGTCTTTGTGTCGCGTCGCGTGTCGCGCCTGTTTGAAGGAGCCTTTAATCATTTAAATTTTAAATCTTACACAGTTTAAAATTGCACGCCCTTCCATTGCTTCTTGCATACACATTTCAAATGTTTGTACAGACATTTTAATGGGGGGCGTGTAGTTTTAAATTAGACGATTTCTACTTACTTCTGTCGTGTAGTTACATCATCAGCCTAGCCTTTGCCCACCTATGTTGGGATCCGCTTCTAGTCTAACCGCTTCCAGCCTCTGTCATGTATTTGTACAATAGGGTATTTTACTATATACGAGAAAAATCTATTCTGTCTTGACAGATTGACAGACACAAAGAAGTGATCCTATAAGGGTTCCGTTTTTTTTTCTTTTGAGGTACGGTATGTTATGCTTTTAACCGATTTCAATAAAAAACCAGTACTTATTCTAAAAGGTTTTTAAGTAGGTATGAGTAGCGACATAACGCACAATAGGCTATTTTACTATAGGTATACGAGAAAAAATCTATAAATAGATTATTGAGATAGTTTAGGCAAAAAGGAGTCGGTAAATGTTACTTATAGTTCATAAAATAACAAAATAAATTTTAAAATTCAATTCAACGTTTTCAGTTTTTCTAATCTGTTAAAAAACACCATGAAATTGTAGCCGCCGTGTTATTACGTCATACCGCTAAGTAAACTAAAACGTGTCAACCGTCAACTGATAGTTAGATAATAGATCAGCGCATTTGTTTACTAGCCAAGTGACGTCATGACCACAGAGCAACATGGCGTCCACTGCGTCCAGCGTTTTCGTCAAACTACGCGCGAAATTTGAAAATGTAAAATTTAAATGCATTTTTATGGCACTTATCGATTGAATAAACATTTTGTGATTTTTTTTGGGGGCATATTAGCACTATAGAATTTAATTAAGACACTTTTTAAAAATGGGTGTAAGACCCTATTGTACACTGTCCAACGCGACTAGAGGGTATTCGGAATACCCTATTTAAAAAATGCTCAACATAAACGCCACATTCACTTGTTTTTTTATCGCTGTAAGCAAAGCTACACTATCTGCCATTATCTTCCAAGCCTTACCGCAACAATAGTTAGTACATAATTATTATAACTTGTTACAAGATACCATTTACCTCAGCTGATTGTTATAACTTGCACAGACATATTTAAGTAGCTCATTACGCAGTGTTTACTTTTCATTCGCAAGACAGAAACGTTTATCACATTAGCTAAATTACTGACGCTCAATTACTTTAATAAATATTCAGTGGAGTCAAAAGTAATGTAAGGCATTTGTTTTATTCTTTCAAATGAATCAGGAGTACGTGGATCAAAGGCACTGGAAGCAGGCGTGCGAATTTTGGCCGCTGCAACATTGGCACCGCGTAGGTTGGGTAATGGCCGTTCGCGCTTATTGATTGAAGCAGGCAGCTGGTAATAAAACGGGTCGGTGCTCGTAAACTGGCACTCGATCCCGTCGCTACTGGCGCCCGCGCACCGATCAAAGAACGACGCCGACAAAGACGCCGCCGCCGCCCTTCTCCCGCCCTGTCAACGCGGTCACGGTCCATACTTAATGCTCGCCCCCGGCTGAAATTACGGGCGATGACTGCTATCGACAATTGAATATTAATATCACGAATTTACATAAAATTCTCATGAAAACGAGATAAAACACAATCGCGCGAAGCATGGCCGTTGCAACGCATAAAACACACAGTAAGTTCGTCGAAGCAATCCTAATCCGGCTGGAACGAGCCCAAAAACTGTGGGCGTCTCAAGACGAGAGTCACCGTTTTAATTGGTCGCATTAGTGCTGAGCCCCTTATTAATAGGTTGATTACTTGCGGAGCTGCGCGCGTGGTGCCACCGGCCGCCGATCTGCATCCGCCTCACAGACCTCGACTTATGCAACGACGCTAAGAAAAGCTTTGCGACTGTAAAGTAGTTTCAAATGCATGCACTTCCAACAAATCCGTGGTAAATAATATAAAATGCAGTGCGCCAGCCTTCAGTGTGTAGCGCAATCTGAGCGGAGTACTTTGTTTTGCATCATGATTTTTATGGTAATTTTTATTCCAGTGTGTTCGCATAGTATGGAATTGTATTGGCGCTCATTGAGGTGCAGCGAATTCACTTCGCGAAGTACTTTAGCGCGTCGGGAGCTAATAGCCGTACAGCGAGTTGAAAATATCAATATCGTCCGGAAATAGCGGCCATATCGGCATTCAGCCATAAATCTGCAAGGTGTCGGTCACTATCGGCCGCTCACTCTCCGCCTGATGGTTTGTATCATTTGCAAAGCAGCTTAGGAAGTATTTTGAGTGCGTCTTACACATCAGAAATGGAAAGAAAACAGCGCCGAACGCAAATTGAAATCTTTCAAGGAGTTCGAGTCATTATGATGTGTGCTTTTAAGTCAATTAATTACCTCAATTGGTTGATAAATTAATGTGTGTAAATCGGTTAATTTAAACGAGACTGAAACCTCGGTTTTGCCACCACTATTTAATGAATTTATGAACACTTGCAGGCCCTGTTCCAATCTGTAGTACCTACCCAACCAGATTAGAAACAGACACTACTAAATCCCAAAGCAGCAGTATGGTGCAGGACTGCGATACCTATGAACGTTTGCAGTTTTGTAAGTTTATAGTTTGGTTTTAAACTATGGTAATGGTTTGATTTTATGTGCCATCTCGTCTTAGGTAGGTATGTGGAAGTAGATACCTACATGTGTTTTGAACAGTCGAACTTCGCTTTGGAAAGAGTCGAATCTCTTCCTATACCTACTTATGTGCGATAGGCTGAGCAGTTGATGATTTGTTGTGAAACTTGCGAACTATTCCGACATTATAACCTTAGTGGTGAGGTTGCAGCTCTGCTCCTGAATCCAGCTACTGTTAGTCATGAGTAGGACTTCAGATCAAAATAGTATTATTTTAAGCTGTTAAAGATGCACACTATACAATGTTGGATAAACAACACACGGTAATCGTTCAAAGAATTTCTTTAATGTCTTATGAAATGTGATTGAGCTCATATCAGTGGCACATAAAGCAGCGTTCAACCGTTATCGTGGCTGCAGCCGTGCCGTACATCAAACGTGAATGTTTTTCAGACAGGATCGAATTATTATCGACGGCTCGGCGGCAAGGCAGCGATGCTGTGGCACGTGCTGTTTGACTCAGCGCAGTAAGTGCTGCCCGCAATTAAGATTGCGCCGATGAAGACACACGCTGAAGTGTTTTCTAATTATGTACACTATCAATCACGACTCAGCCCGAACAGGCCAGAACACCGCCAATCAAGTAATTGCATCGCGTGCATCAGCTTTTCGGCCCTCGATAATAATAGGCATTTTATTGCCTGTAATGGAGTCTCTAGGGCCCGCCGGTTAATGCTCGGCATTTGGTACCGTCACTGCTTTTAATTCAGATTAATATGCAAGAACTGAGGAAGTAAACGTATCCGTCCGTAGTCCGAGACCCAATATAACATTGTTTTTGTAATCAATTAAGCAGACGATTGTTAGTCTATTGATATTACCAACATGGTAATGGAGGTTTGATATCGTTGAGTGCGGACTATAACGTTGATTGCTTACGGATCACGCAACAGTTATAAAGTTGGGGAATGCGTTGCGTTCCTCGCTATTAGTCATCATGTAATCCACCGGCATCGCTCCGCGTCAGCTAGATCCTTTGACACGGCATAACGAAACAGATTTCAATTGGTGGCGCGGTGCGGCGGAGTGCCGTCACTGAGTGACCCGATATAGGAGGTGATGCTAATCGGACAGGTGGGCTGACGTGGGCTCCGTGCCCGCCGACCCAGCTCCGCCAGATACGCGCTAAACAAAACTCGTGTTGTGATCGATCGATATTTTAATTCTTCGCTTTTGTTACATTTTTTGAATATTTCACAGGTGAATCCGATGATCAATCAGTTTTTTGTGGAACAGTAGGTACTTGGGATACTTACGTAACACTAAAAACTAATGCGACTATAAGTAAATTGTTAAGACGCTGACAACACCTAAACCGCGGTCACTGTCAAATTCCATAGAAAAGAAAGAGAAGCGCGATGACACAACGCTTGTAATTTATTGCAAAATATGAAGTAATTATCTATTTACTCAAAATTGAGTTAAGTAATCGAAAATAAAAAACAACCAAGTTCTGCATTCAAATAAGACGTTCTTGTTATTAATTAAATACGTAACGTATGTTGATATTTGATAGAGATATTTTGGATTAGAACTAAAAGTAAGAGGTTAGTTTAACGTTAGTTTGTATCGAGATTTTGTTTTCAAAACGTGTTTTGGTAACAACCAAGTTCTGGGAAATATGGTCAAAATTAACATATATTTTTCCGCTACCACAAACTATACAGATTTGCCATTTTTTTTTCTTAAGCGAAGCCTATTTTGGTCAATTGGGTCTTGTCAGCGCCTTAAACAGACACCAACTGAAGCTTTTTAAACAAGGTGTCGTTTTGCATCCTCGTCAAATTCAAGGAGGTAACTATGCTAATGATTCTCGACAAGAATCAATAATAAAATAAGTAGGTAATTTTTTTTTTTCTAATTTTTGGAAATCGTCATGTATGAGACATGCATGTTAAAACGCGGTCCGTGTGATACCGCACTGTAACTGCCCTTTTACACACACACACTACCGCATACGCAACGGGGTGATTCTGTTCTGTGAAAGTGGTGGTGTATTCTAAAATATTTTCAAACTTAAGTAACTAAAAAAACAAGTATGTATTAATTATTGAGTAGGTATCGTCATTTTATTTGATTATGTATGTCTTACATAGCAGCCTCCTGAAATTTTGCAAAACGACACCTTGTAGATAAAATGCTAAATAAATCGGCTACGTAACTGCAGTTCAACATCATCGATAACGTCAGCCCAGTTACCAAATATGAAAAAATGAACAAAGGATTGTGTAAACCGAACTCATAAATCACAATTCATTAGAGGCTTTAGTAAGCTGCGTGACCTATTGCGAAATTGACTTGTTCCGCGATATGTGAATTAACCGAAAGCGGGCTTGCTCCTACAGAACATCTATTGTACTGATTTGTTGAGTACATAGCGGCGTGTGCGATTCGACGCTGTTCAATGACTAGTACAATAAACAGAAATGGATGATGCGCGCACAAGTTCAACAAACGAGAATCAATTGTTATGGAGCTGATCACCTATCACCGTTCAGCGTGTCCGTAAATCATGATCAGTCGATGATCGAACGTGATGCGACGTCAGATTAGGATGCTCCTAGCTTTTTGTTTGTAATTTGTGATGGCCGCCGAGATGCCTGGATGACTTGCGCGCGCGCAGCGGTGCGGGCGGCAGCCACGCGGTGAAAGAAATCACTAACATTCACTTCAGTTAGTTAACTCTGATAGTAATTTATCAGTGTGATTGTTTTTATGTCATTGATCCTCGGACCGTAGAAAATGTGCCAAGTAGACATTGAGCTCGGTCCGGCTAATACGATGATTAGACAGATATTACTGTAGTGGATACTTTATTTTTATTAAGTCAAGGAGAACTTAGCTTGTAAGTAGTCCGTCACGAAGAAGCCTTTTGCAAATATTTGCTATGGTTTAATAGTTGAGGCACTAAACATTATTCAATGATTTGCAATATTGAGCGAAGCTTTATATTAGCCTCTCAAAAATTCAGAGTCGTGAAATGTCATTCGATCTTGACTCAGTTTAATAGTAGATTGTTTTGGAGCAACACAGTCAGTTGGCAATTGTTTCGAAAGTGTTTTCCGTACGGCTGAGTGAGTGGGCATCACTAACGAACATCCTCGGGGATAAGTTGGGGCTTGCCGGGATATCGGCCAAGCCGCAATTACCGGCGGCTTTGCGTTCCATAGCCACCGGCACTGGCTTCCTCTACGGCTACTAATCGCAAGGGTCATTGGAGTACACCCTTAATCTGCGCTTAAATGATACGTGACTCTGTTTAATTATGTGTATAGGTAAAGATGTCGCTATGTCGGTGACAGTATTTGATTTACGTGACATGGGAACATAGGCTATAGGTTTGTGCTTAAGGCGCTGACAAGACCCGATTGAACAAAATAGGCTTCTCTTAAGAAAAAAAAATGCCAAATCTGTACAGTTTGTGGTAGCGGAAAAAATATATGTTAATTTTGAACTTGGTTGTTACCAAAACACGTTTTGAAAAAAAATCTCGATACAAACTAACGTTAAACTAACCTCTTACCTTGAGTTCAAATCAAAAATATCTGTATTAAATATCAACATACGTTACACATTTAATTAACAACAAGAAGGTCTTATTTGAATGCAGAACTTGGTTGTTTTTTATTTTCGATTACTCAACTCAATTTTGAGTAAATAGATAATTGCTTCATATTTTGCAATAGATTACAAGCGTTGTGTCATCGCGCTTCTCTTTCTTTTCTATGCAATCTGACAGTGACCGCGGTTTAGGTGTTGTCAGCGTCTTAAAAGTGCTGTAATAGGATGTCGCCGTAACTTTTAATTTAGGCGGGACTTATACCCACCCGAGTTAAAAGTTACACAAAGCCGATTTTTTTATATAATTTTTCTCTTATTCTTAATGACGTCAAGAATATTTGACGAGTAATTAAATTCTTCTTGTCCTTCGTTCCTGATCGGTTCATATTCTTGTGTATCGACACGAGCTATTTGAGACTTGCTCGTAAGCTACCTAAGGTTTTTAACAGGACTCAATACCCGGTATCACCATTGCGGAGGGTACAATGATTGGAACACCACACTATGTGCATTTTTGTACACAAACATGTTTTTTTTTTTTCTGTAAAAGCTTGAAAATACAATGTATAGTGAGATAGGGGGGACCCCCTATCTCACTATACATTGTATCCCTATCCAATATTCCCAGCTCCGCCGGTCGGCATTATGCAAAGGTAATGGATACAAAGCCTTGTGTATCAATAAGCGGCTAAAGAGCCAGTAATCCGTCACAAGGCGACGCGACAGTCACACAAGCACAATGGGACATTACCACCACTCGTCTCTGACGTTACTCGCCGAATGTGAATACGGAACTATATGTTTTATTATAATAAAACATAGTTCCCACCTAGTTAGACCCTGATGTTTATGAACATTGTAGGTCAGTAAATTGTAAATGAATACTACGTTGGTTTAGACTAGAGTTTAGGGTGCAAAAAAAACTGGAAAATCGATTATTTTATGACATGAAAACACGTTATATACCTAGGTAAATAAGTGTTATATAGGTATCTACTTGTACTATTTAATTAGCTACATAACCCTCAAATAATAATGATGAAGCTGAAAAGCAATAGGAACAATAACCTTTACCGTTCTGTAATTCCTACCTATGTAATTCCAATCGACCGAAAATGTAGTAGAGAACCTTACTTTTCAACCACACCAAAGCTTAACACCGTGTCAGTCGAAATTTATAACTGTTATAAGCGATGGATGTTATAAGCATTCGCTTTCATTACGTGATTATCTCAGTTATTTCTTGCTATACGAACTATTAACAAATCTCTACAACAAAACACCAGTAAATTAGCAACACAATAGCTCTAACAGTAGAAGATTGTTGCGATTATCTGCAAGTTGGGAAACGCAAACAAGTCTGACACGAAAGCGGCAGCAACTCTTGCGCAAGCAACACACCAGCTGTCAATCCAATTTATCGAGCGTCGATCAACTCTCTCACCTGCCGCCACTGTCTGTCGAAGGCCTTATAAAAAACATATTACGACAATTCGCCAACAGTTATGGATTTGTCACGGCAATTATTTTGTTTCATGTCTGAATATCGCGTAAATTATACGCTGGTGTAACTTCTTTCTTCACGAGCTCACGCACAAATTGTTGTGATCTAATACGACTGAACATAAAGGTGACAATCCATTTACTGGCGCACATGTCACTGCTAAAAGCAAGCCTAGTAGCACTACCATGTCATAGATCTTGTCACGATAGAGCGTGCTAGGTGCACTGGGTATGAGCCTTCTTTCCGTCACGCCATCTTAAAGTGACCACAAAATGTCACACATGATACACGGGAACATCATTTGTAACGTAGACAGATTAAATTAAATTTGTCTTCCGGCTTATTACTAACCCGCGAGGATAAAAAGGCGTAAAGATGAAGAAGATTAACATCGATTTTGTGGCAACAACACGGACTTGTCTTACATGAATGGACATTGTGCGTCTGAGTGGCCCGGGACTGTAGGTAGCGTTCAAAAAGCAATCGTTCATGCAGCTTGACAGGCCGGGCTGTGTGGCCCAAGTGACAGTGTGGCGAGCTAAACGTTCCTCGTTCGTGTCCCGATTGTATCGAACTTCAGGGAACCGTTTATTTTTCTTGCCAATAATGTCGTATGTAACTTATCGGACTGAATCGAAGAAGGTCTCCGATATTGATGTCTGAGCGAATCGAGCAACAGAGATTATTTAAGATTATACTTTATTGTATTGTTTTATAAAAACCCTCAAGTCGACAAGCTTGGTTCTAAAACATGCACCTTTTTCGTTTCTATATTTTATTGTTTGTCCAAGTTCACATTGTTACGGTGTTAACTGTTTTGATGCTGCCATGTGGAAATAAAGGCCATGTTGTTATATTATCTCGGTTTACGTCACTTGTCGGTTACGCATAATTGTTCATCGAAAGCAACTGTCAGTCAACTGTCAAAATAACACTATAGAATGTGTAAGCTTGTCGGCTAATTTCCCATAACATCGGGAATTTCAGTGCGACCACAACACACGTGGCGAATGAATAGACTACGATTGACAGGATAAACGCTATTGTGAGATAAATCTGATGTTAGTATGTAATACCAACCAACTATAGCTAAAATAAGACCATTTAACGCATTTCAATTGTTTTTTTTTTTGCTATATCTACCCCGAAATCATTACACCTTACGAAAACTCTGACACTAAATCTGTAATTCCGCGTACCTAACACTCCAAATTGCTTATATTAAAACCTGACAGAAGACGATTATACTTATCTACCGAAAATTATAGTGTAGATATATTAGAAAGCTACTGTCTAAATAAAACAACAAAGGAATAGAAACCGATTCAGCTGCTACGTTTCGGGTGTGCGCGGTTCCGTACGTGCGGCGGACGTGCGGCATCCGACAAATTATAGACAAATCTCGGGAGGTATTATTTTTTCAACGCGCCCGGGTGAGAAATGCGTGATTGAGGGCCGGCACAAGATTACAGGCTACAGGAGACACGCCACCGCCGAGCTCTCTAACTCACTTATTATCATTATTTAGCTGTAATAAAGTGTTAGAATAAGTAATTATTGCCACCCAAGAAACTGTGGCTCCGAAACATTTGTAATCTCTGCGGTCACTGTGATGTTCTCTGTATCATGACAGTCATTCTAGCAGAATTTTCGGGACACTTAGCGGACATTATAAAGCTTACGTACACGGCATTATAAAAAGCGATTCTAATACCGTTCACATTAACTTTTTTAGCTTCTGCTCAACCGAATGTTTAAGCCAAATTACCCGCTCGAACCCAATTTAAGTCGATCTTGGCGATAAT
Source organism: Atethmia centrago (assembly GCA_905333075.3). Lineage (NCBI taxonomy): Eukaryota > Metazoa > Arthropoda > Insecta > Lepidoptera > Noctuidae > Atethmia > Atethmia centrago. Next base: position 11,237,725 of record HG995375.1, read on the forward strand.
ATGGTCCATAATAAAATTCGAATAGGTAGACGCCAATTTTGACACGTCGAATATTGCGTTAACTGTCATTAACAATTTTATGCAAATCCTAATTTGGATCACAGGTTTAAAATGGGAAAATTAGGGAGGAAATTATAGGGCTGACGCGCCGATGGCACGTTTATGATGCGTTGCCACGGGCCGCGCCGCCGCCACGCCGCGCCGATACCGACTCTATGTTGAATTGTAACATCCAAGTGTAAAATTATGCTGAATATATTACATGCATATGCAATTTTAAGGTATAATGATCAATGTTATCGACTTTTTTATACAAATCCCCGATAAAAAGATCGCATTAAGGGCCAAAGACGCAAAAATAAAACAACTTGAGCGCAACCTTTGCTGCCAAAATATGATTAAATAACTGAATTCACAGTTCTCTCTTCCGAAAGGTAATAACAGTTACATGGTATGTCACTTCTCAGCAATTCGAGGAACAGTCCAAGAAATCGCTAACAAATTAATGATATGTGTTCCGAGTGTTGTGTTGGCGCGGATGGGCCATGGGGCGCGCGCGGCTCTGATTACAAGGCGGCCGGTAATAGGCCCGTCGCGTCCCACCCTATACTCAACTTAATGCTCTCGCAATTTCACTCAAAATAATGAACACAGTAAAAAATAAGTTTTCGGCGGATCCTTAAATGAGAGCTGGCGACGTGAGCCGCGACTCCTGGCACACGGTACACGGAGCCTCTTGTATTGATCCCTCGGCAGATGAGCTTCATTCGTGTTTTGATCTGGCGAAATTGTTCTACGAACTTCCAAATTGCTTTTTGCGTTATTGAATGGGGTTTATAAGATTGAATCTGCCGATCATTTTAGGTAATATGTAGGTATAAAAGCGTTAAATTTGCGGATGCTAAACAGGTAAATCTTTGAATCATTCTGTTTTTAAAGGTGCTCCTCGTCAACTAATTATTAAAGGATACGAGCATACCGAACTTTAGTAGCACATATATAAAGAAGCTTAAACGAAATTATGAAATAAAAATCGAACGTAGGTATTTTCTCACATGATACCTAACTTGTATATATGTAAGAGAAACCGAAAAAGCTCTTCAAAAACCGCGAGAAAACACGCATTAGAATTTCCCTACCATAACATTAGGTACAATTTAAAAATATAAACATGTCGTATTTGTAGCGAGCAGTTGTTTCCGGGGCTGCGGTTAGGCGCGGAGATAGCGCGTCCCCGGGGGAGGCCATCTGATAGCGCTGGAATATGACGACAGTTCGCGAGCACACTCCTGAACCATGCCGTACACGTAAATGATAAAGATAAACAGAACACTGCCTCCCGCACTGGGCGAGATGGGCGCATTTTAGGAGTTTGCAGCTTATCGTGCGCCTATTAGAAAGGATTGCCGTATGTCCACTGATATAAATCCTGTGCAAAATGATTACCATAGGCTTTTAACAAAGGTTTTTGTTTGTTATCACTTGGGGTTGACTGATTACCTAGTCATGATTGAAACATGGAAACGCATTTTCATCATTACTCTTTGAGTCACAAAAAAAGATTTAGGGTAACATGGCTCAAAAATATTGTTGTAGTTTTAAGTATGACTTTTCAACCTCAACCTGGCTTCTTAGAATTATATATTTTTAGGAAAGTATGTCCCAAAAACTGAGTTCTTAATGATTTGATCAAGCAAAACTAAATACAAAGACTGAGCAGGTCAAAGGCAGGCCGGTGGCTACAGAGGAGAAAATGTAGTGCAGATTCCGTAGCACTAAAGTCGCCCAACGTATGCCTAATTATCGAAATCAGGGTAGGTAATATGGAGGAAATTCGTAGCTTACTTTTCCGGCAGGTTGAAAATACAACTTTCACAATTTTTTCAGGCAATAACTGTAACGAACGAAATAGTACCTAGTAGGTATAAAGAATCGAAAACAGAATTTAGACTTTTAAGAAAGCATTTGATTACTTTTATTTAAAACAACTATTATTTACTTAAGTAAATTGCCTGAAATATTTAAAACAAATTACCTGCTAACGTCAAGAGTCAAAACTCCATTTAAAAGGACTTCGAGAAATTACATCGAGCGACAACATCAAACAATAATTTCGGAAAAAGCAATTATCATTATCCAGATAGGAGGGTCGGAGGCGATCGCATTAACATCATAAAAGGGGCGAAGTTTGTGTACGAGCCCCCGGGACTCCCGTCGGCGACGAGACAGTTACATATTACGCAATAAAGAGCTGTTCTCGCGAAAGGAAGTGTGAAAATGAACAACATCAAGGGGTTATCTTGAATTACTCACTAAAAACTTATTGTCGGGCGTCCTGGGTGTCCTGGGTGGAGGGGCGGGCGGGGGTGGATTTGCCGCGAACAGATAAGGGCGCGCTATTGGGATCGCGCCGTTCTCATCCAATTACACGGTCGAGCGCCCGCGCCGCGCCGCGCCGTACAGTGTCGAGATAAAAACGGAGCTGCCTCGGCGCTGTCTCCGCGGGGATTGTCGCTCGCCTAACGTTTTCACCTACAACGTCCTCTGTAGCTACCAACTCAATTTGTGTCCCGAACTCCCGACACGGCGACAGCTATCACCCCACTGAAACAACCCAACCATCTCCGTACGCAATAAGGTCAATGTGAATAGATAAATAGAAGCTGTTTTCGGACTTCAGCTGTTACAAATTATGTTTTGTTTTCTTTCGTGCAATGTACCTATTATTCAGTCACCTGAAGAGGCTGCATAGAGGGTGCGTAGAGGCTTGCGTAGCAGGAGAGCTGAGTACTTCCTTAAAGCATTTGATTTGTAACGATTATTTATACAAACATAACATATCTAATGTTAAAAGAAAAAAGGAAAATATATATATTGAAATTTTTCGTTTTGGAACATTATAACCCACCCATAGATATACATACTTCGGAACGTTTGCTTTAGTCGATATAAGAATAAATAGTGACAGCATGGACAAAGGGAATCACAACTTTCCGTTCTGCACGAGTAGCCACATCACATTATTATTTGCAACATCTTGTGCATATAACCAGCTATATGACGCTCCTACCTGCTTGCAGACGGAAGTAATCTAAGTCGACGCGCTAAGGGAGTTGGTGTCGGGCGCGAGACCGCGGGATTTGATTCAATTAGAGAGATCGCCGTGGGACCGTACCGCCGTGCTACGAAGACGCCGAGACGTCTAGAAGTCAACTTACAAACTTAACTCTGTTAAAGTTGAATGTTACGAACGGAGGCAATCGTGAAATTACGAATAATGAGATTATTAATTTGAATGTTTAGTCCTAATTCCATTTTCAACCCTTAAAACTATAAGTAACTGCCGATAGGTATCTAAGCAGAGCTGTTCCAGAATTTTTCGCCGGATTAAGAGCTAAGTACCGAATGGTTTGGCTATACCCAAACCATAATTCCCGTCTTGGGCTTAATAGTACCGTAACCTAATAAATAACAGTGACATTTGTTTTCGGTACTAAGCCCCACCCTCCGTCACAAGCCAATCCGACAGCGCGGCCGCCGCCGTATGTAAATAGTTTACCGAAAGTCGCCGCTCGTCCATCACGCGTTGTCACATAAATTATGCCGCGGCGAATCCGCGGTCGAATCATTGTTTGACTTTTATCTTATTACGTACATCTCCTGATTTTGTTCGCGTCATATTTCTTCTGACTTATCGGCTTTTATCTATCGTTTTGTGGCGAGTCGCGCTATCGATCACCCGATCCCTGCCGCGAGCCGACAAATGTCTCTGAATGTTTTGAGTGGATTAGGCGAACTGTCGGTGTCGGTCACCGGGCTAACTAATGCGCTCCTGAGCTTATTTGGAACGCGTATCGAGTTATTGTCGCTTATCTGATGATGTGCGTGCGCGCACCTCTGTGACGGTCACTCGGTGGCCTGATGCTCCCCTGCCGCATCATCCACCACTCATAATGAATAATGACTGTTCTTCTGTAATGTCTAAGAATTATTTTACATTGATCGTGGCAATAAATTAAGTCACGCACTCGACTCTTTAGGAATGCGTGATTTAATATGTAAATAACCATAACACGACTTGACCATGAGTTGCACTTCTTCATATCAAAGATAGATCGGTACCTATCAAGGCTACGCATAAAGAGAGATTTGGAAACTTCGATCTGAATGCTATTTCAGTGAATGACGTCAGAGAAACCTGAGAAGTGTGACAAATGTTGAAGAACGATGAACGGTAGTCGCCGCACGAGCCTGGCTATCTGTCAGATCTGTGTGTCACCGGACACCCGACACCTCGGTGGCATCGCCGGATCCGCGTTAAATTAATGAAAACATCCATCCATAAAGACCCGAACGCCTCTGCGTTCTTATGAATGAAATTCCAACCTGCACGGGTTCGAATCCTTTTTTATGATGATCATAAATTAAACGACCAATTTCCAGCGAGTGTCACAGCGCGGATAAAGGAATCATTTTTATAATATCCTCAGCGCTTAACAAGGGTACAAATAATGCCCACGCATATTCACGCGGCCATAAGTCGGGATCGAGAGAGCTGCCACTGACTGCTAAACTGTTAATATAAATAATGAACTGTGTTATGGGCTGGTGGTAGGTAGCAGTTCGTTGACTAACGATGTTTTTGTGCTGCCCCTCGTAACTTGCGGAGGACGCGAACTGCTTGTTTGTTATTGTTCGCGGGTTTTGGCATCAGACCCTGACTCACTCACATTGATTCCAATGCACTTGGAAGATATATTCATTTGGTTTTGGTCACAGCTTGAATAAAAATATACTTATTATCGATATACAGTACCTACCTATGGTGTGTATTGACTCTCAGTTATTTTCGAATAAAGGTGCCTTAACTTTATACTCTTTCAAGTATGAAGAACGGAATTGCATCATCATCATCTGCCTAGCCTTTTCCCAACTATGTTGGGGTCGGCTTCCAGTCTTACCGGATACAGCTGAATACCAGTATTTTACATGGAGCGACTGCCTATCTGACCTCCACAACCCGGTTACTGGGTAACACGATAACCCTTGGTAAGACTGGTTGTCAGACTTTCGAGCGGAATTGCATGTTAGTATGAAATTAGAATAAACTGATTATTTTTTTATTATTTTTGTATTACCTAATTAAAAACGAAAAAAATACTGACATCTATCTTGAAGGCCTTTTACAGAGCGCAAAGTTGATTATTGCTTGACTAATTGCTTTAATTAATCGGCTTTATTGCTAGCTGGATTTTTAATTTAACAGATTTCGCTGCCTATGTTCTGCCGAACATTACGAATCTACGATGTCCTGAAGTGACACTGGATTAAAAAAAAATACAAATACTCTAATCATTCTAGATATATGTTTTAGTAGATAACGAAGATTTTATTTTATCATCCTCGCATTTAGTGAAAGAATTGCCAACATTTTAACAATAGCCATTTAAAAACGTAGTCCAACCACAAAAACCCTGAAATAGTATCTATAATAGTCTGCAAACTGAAACATGATACAGCGTAAGCAGGAGTATACACTATACCCAGGCTACCGGTCGCCCACGCGTGCCGTCGTCCTCAGCCAGGCGCCCGCTAATTTATCGTCCACCTCACTCGCCTGACTTATGACATCTGCGCTTGCGCTCCTGCCCTTTTAGGTACACAGTTTAATGGACGAACGACACTGGTTGCCACGTTGTTCTCGTGTGATAATGTCGTGAGATCATTGGGAGTAACTTAATAAGTTAGCTGGGTTTGGTGTCTGTTACTGTTTGGCAAAACAGCAAAGTTTTAGTTGGTCGTCTGTGGAGTCTAGATAGAAGTAAAATGTGACTGATTGAAAAGCAAATAATAAAGATTTTATTTTGGAGAATGATAGTCAAATGAGTAGCAATATACAGCGTGGTCGTTAGTAGCAAGCTTCTCCGTAGATCTCAATGGTCGAGTGTCATTGTGGCCGAGGTCCTCAGCATCGCAGCCTTGGGCACTATAAAGTGTCCGTATAAATGATTAAGTGTTAAGTTACGATGTTGGCAGGCGCTCGAGCAGCGTGGCTCCGTCCTCCATTCACTGACCAGCGGATAATATTACCTTACCGCCGAAAATATCAAATCGACAGGAAGATGTTATCGCTACAGAATGTTATAAAATTGAATATTTTCATATATTACGCTGGCTTGCTCACCCCCGCGGCGACACTCTTCCGGCTCGCCCGTTTGTCCTGACTATCCCTAAACATTTTTATGACACATTTTATTGTGAATAGAGATGTTATTTAATATCGCTGTTAACGTCTCTACAAAATTTGAAAAATGTTTTGAATACTTTTCCTTCTCGATGTGCTGTGCGCAGTTGTCATTCCAGTTTATTATATGCTATAAATATTCAATAAATAACAAAAAAAAAAGTAAATACTTGTATTGCACCGGACGGACGCTACGTTTTTATGATGAAATAGATACAACACATTGGTAACTCAGGCGACACAGCTCAATAAAACTTGATATTTCAGTCAACAAATTAATCTTGTATTCAAATTAAGTCGATAAAAATATTGTGCTTCTAAGCATTTCCATATACAAGTACCTTATATGTTCACAGTAACATCCTCATCATCTGCCTAGCCTTTTCCCAACCATGTTGGGATCAGCTTCCAGTCTTACCGGATACAGCTGAAAACCAGTATTTTACATGGAACGACTGCCTATCTGACCTCCACAACCCAGTTACTGGGTAACACGATACCCCTAAGTAAGACTGGTTGTCAGAGTTTCGAGCTTCTGACGACCCGTAACGACTGTCAAAGATCTACAATTGACCGCCGGGACTAACGGCTTAACGTGCTTTCCGAGGCACGGAGGGGTCTTGGTATGTAAAGATGGTCACCCATCCACGGACCAACCGCGGCAAGCGTAGCTTAACCTGATCGATCGACCCATGCGGCTGTTATTACTTAGCCACAAGCCCCACCGTTCACAGTAACATCCTAAACTGAGTAAACATTAAGGTGGGTGTAACTATCGAAATGAAACTGTACATGCAAATGCCTTACCGTTCCAGTTTTTCTGGTATAAAACACCCAAACAATTTAATCGAACTCAATTGTTTTTTCTAAAAAGCCCACATAGAGTTTTGGAAACATAAGACATAAACAAGGAGATACATCGGACATAACGCCCAGCGTGACAACCACGCTCCTGCACCATTCACCATTAACTTAAAACAAATCTATAAAAAAACTCACTTTAAATAAATACACTATTAAAAAGACGTAAAGTACACTCTAGTCGTACAAATAGTTCGATTATGTAAACCGTGAATTTCGCGTTATGTTCATAGAGTATTTATCGCCAAGCGCGGGTTATTAACAAACCGGTTATCTTCACGCGTGATGTGTGCACCGAGAAGTGGGCGCCCAACACATATAAAGACTCATTATCTCGCCGGGAGTCTCGCTTATTAGCATGCTAAATTGATTTCGACGCCTACGCAAGATCGAACACCACTTTAGCTAAGTCTGATAGTTGAAAAAGGAAAAAAACAAACACACCGATAAAAATACCGTTTACTATAATGTCTTATTTAAAATCAACAATTTTTATCGGCAATAAGATTAAGAAACTTATTAATATTAATTAAATCCTGCTTTGTACGTCAAAGAGTAGCCGAAAGCAGTCCAACCTGATTGTTGGGTGTTTTGCAGCAAACTGTTCGGAAAAGTTGTGCAAAAAATGTTTCGCTCTAGAAATTGTTATCAGGAATTGTGTATAAAAATGTGTGGAGTGTGTCGCGGCGAATATCAATTAATAGGCGTTGGTGCGCGCGGAGCTGCCAAAGTGTAAAGTGCACTGAGGCGGGGGGCGTTGCGTAAATCACGCGCGGATACGCGTGAATTGCCAACGTGGAAATATGTCCATCCGAGACTCGGGCGCTGCGCACCTCGCGGCTCGCACTGCTCTTTTTCAGGGGAAGGGTTGATTTTTAACTATTTTTGAGACTTTGCACTTGGGTTCAGTTGGGTATCTTAAAATGAATGGATAATAGAAGTTTAATACGCAAAATTCACATACATGTTCATATTCTAATGTAGAGTCGAGTCATTCTATATGCCATTTCAAAGATGAGTGAAAGCATAGTGATGAAAAAGCAAAGTTTCTAAAACTATCTTCCTCCTAAATAACTCTTATTGTCTTACATACAGGTGCACTTCCAACTTACATAGCAAGTAAATACCGCCGTAGTTTACGAAACAACTCAATATGCCAAAACACGAGAAACAACCGGACAGATATCTGATACTGAAACTACAGGTGAACGAAGTAAATCTGTTCGCTGAAAAAAGTCGCTCCGGGTCCGTTTGGCAGCGGCCGCAGTGAAAAAGTAGGTAGGGGTAGGCGCACTATACAACACATGGCACGCGAAAATTATTGCCGCTCGGATTTTTCGAAAGCATTAATGCAAATTTATCGAGCCGCGCAGCGCTAATTGCGAACGACGCTGCCTCGCTGATTGTTTTCTCGTCCGATTTATGGCAACACCTATTGCCGATTTAAAGCTTTAATTGTAAACGATTCACGTGTTTTATTGGATAGTCGGTGTGTATTTATTCGAGTGCTCTCTGTGCGGTTTCGATTATTGATTTTCCGTCTGCTATGTTTTTTGAGAATGTTGTTTTTAAGTTTCTCTTGTCGTTATCTATGGACACGACGTTTGTGGCGGTCGTATACTAAAATGTCGAGCTCTTTTTAAATATTAAAAATACATTGACACTTTATTTCGGAATGAACCCTATAGAATTCATATATTTATCAAAACTTTTAACACACCTATACGAGCCGGTATACCTACCGTACGTCAATATACTTAATTAAGAGGATGACAAAAGAAGCGCCTGATAAAATATTCTAATAACGTTATTAACCTTTTGGTCTCCAAGCAATAAATTATGATACTTAAAACATTATTAGTTTTAATCTTATTAGCGTCATAACTAAATCGAATAATTTAGATGTAAATATTTTCAAGATCTTAATTACTCGTAGTAACAATAAACAAAAGCAGCGTCTTTATTTAAATATTTATTTAATATAATTTTATAGCTTTGTAGGTAAGTGACGTAAAACAATATTGATGTAAACAGTTTTATTACTTTACATTTTTTAGCGCGATTAATCAAGTTTTTACTCTCCTTCTCTTTACCCGGAAAAAAAACGCTCTGATACTAATAAAATAATGTTATTTCGTCTAAGATAATATTATATTAAGCAGTTCTGTTTTTAAATAAGCAGTTAAAAACAGAGTGACAACAAAACTATTTGCCTACTGTGGCGCTACGAAATTGTAGCACGTTGAGTGAGAAGTGGAAAAGTGTCGTAAAAACCAAGAATTACCTCTCGGCGGAGGTAGGGATGTGTTAATAAATTAAGTGACGTCACATCCAAGCGGTTAACAAAGTTAGCGGTGACGGCCGGGGGCGTTTCCCGCCTTTTTCGCTTAAGTTTTCCGCGCCGCCGGCACCGGAAGTTCGGCCATTATTATTTTACGCGGGCAACAAGCGGCGCGATAATATCCCGCGCTTCAGCCGGCCCGCTGCTTGAGACTGCCTTAATGGCGGAACGTGTCTTCTTACTTTGCGTTTAATAGGTGTAATAACTTAAACAGAATACCGGGATTTATTAAAGTTCCGCCTGATCTGACCAATCGATGGTATTTTCGAAAGTGGCTTAAATTATGCCATAAATGAGTTTATCTCTTTCTTCATAAATATCGATATACTCGTATTTGCTGTTTGCGTTTAGCTAAATGTGGGAAATAAAAACTTGGTCATTAATGGAGTTATTACACGAATACATTATTATTTACAACTTAGTAAGATAGCCAAAACCATGCGATTAATAAAAGTCATAAAAAACCACTTTCCAAGAGGCTATTTAACCTCTTAAACAGTATGAAAACTCAACCCTTCGCAGAGGCGAGCTGTTCTCAATTCGGCACACGTCACAGCGATCGGTGGCGTGTGTTTTGCGTAATCCCGGAATAAAGCTTAGTTAGGAGTAAGCCGGGGTCGGGTGGGGCGAGTCACTTGGCCCCGTAAATCAATCCAGGTCCGTCTCAGGCGACGCGGCAAAAATAAGAGGTCGAGGTTTACACCGCACCGAGTACCGAGCGCCGAACGACAAACAAATCCGCTTCGGTCGGTTTTACAGGATATTCTTACTTTTTCTTACCATAGGAAAGTGCAATATTAAAAGCTTTACAAAATGGTTTTTAAAATCGAGATAGTAGTTTAAAAAGGAGCCACAAAATGAAAAGAAAGCGTAGTCGTCATTCCTTGCTATTCTAAGCCCACCATACACAGTACAGTATTCGTAGAAAGAAATCTTGGATCTACATAATAATAATAATAATAATAATTCTTTAATTCAGATAACTAAGATCAGGTAGTTAATCGATATCGATTTTTCTTGAAACTGGATTCAATACAGACAACGTCATAAAAACTTGTTGCTTTGAATTCCAATTAATTAGTCAAATCCACTCCCAAAAATACATTGAGCAGAATTAATACGTCAATGGCTATAGCGTCAGATGACAAACTATTCATTAGTAAACTGTTTGCTATGTTCGTGTTACAGGTACATACCTAACACAAAAGATTTTCCTGAGATAAGGTAGTGTTGAGTGGAAACAGCTTGTTAGTACTCATACATTGTAGCGTATCTTCCATCTTTTTCTTCATCATCCTAACGTTTTCCCGGCCACTTACCGTGTTCCACTTTTCATCAATTAGCGACCGAGTTTCAGCTCGGCACTCATTAAGTTGTAAATGTCTCATGTCTTTCATTTACCAATCTTAATAGAAATCTGACCTGTATAAACATTATAGATATAGTAGCTGGCCAATTCGACATATTCGCTAACTTATCTTGTGTGACAAACACGTTGTTGGAAATAATCGTGAAAAAACAAAATATCGTCAACATGTTTACAAAAAAATTCAGCTGAATGTTTATGTATGTTGTAAACGCAGATTCTAATTAAGAATATAGGTGCATAACATTAATTTACAACACAACACGACTTTACATTCACCCTCCAGAAATTATCTCTAACATTTCATAGCGTTTATTTTCGCCAGTCATTATGCTTTCACAAAGCTTACGCAAACATATTTAAACGTTATTACGAACAAATGCCACTTTCTCGTGACGTTCGACACGACAATACCGAAATAATACAATAAAAGAGTTGACAGTCCATTGTCTGGGAAATTATTCACGAAATCTATTCGTCACTCGCTCTAGATGTTGTGTGAGATTATCGTGATACGGTGGATCGCAGCGTTTCCATATTTCACGGTGGTGACGCTGATGACAGTCGTGACAGGCCTGTATCGAGTGGCCCACTTACACGTGGTTAATGATGGCGCTTAACTTTTAAAATATATAAATGATGTGTGGTCTTCTATGTTTTTATAGGTAGAGTTTCATGTTCAGATTTCGTGAAGAAGTTGCGTGATAGATAGAGAAAGTCAGACTAAGCCAAGAATAAATTATGATAATATTCACAAAAACTGATTACACCCTGTTAAAGTTATTCACCGAATCTACAAAATGTATCAATCAATCAAGTTTTTTATTCAAATGATCCGTATTTCCACTGCTAATAACACGGTATAAAGCCACACAGTTGCAAATAAATATCAATCACACAGCTACTTATTAAAATACAAGATATACCGCAATTTACGTATATAAAGAATGTGTATCGACTGTAGCCCGGGGGTAAAGACAATTAAAAATTAATCTTATGCGGCCATTGATAGTTGGTTAATACACGGCGGCATCCGGCAGCGCCCGCGCCCCGTCATTACGGGCCCGACGATTCAATTCGACACATCTTCAGGGTTTCACCTCGCTCAATAATTACCCAGTGCTATCATTAAGCCGCGTGCACAACAAAACGTAATAACCTTGCAATTAGATGGTGACTGTCATTAGATTGTAATAGAGTTTCGTACAACAATTTGTGAGTAAAATCGTCAAGCGTGTCACATTACCGGAGTCCATTAGGGCGTTTACACAACACGGAATTGAAATGAGCAGTCCACAGATTATCGTGATAGACAAACAGACCGCATTGTCTCGTAATAATACTTTATACGGCGTGTTCACTATTAACAACTACTTTGAAGTAAACTATAAGCCAACAATTGATAATTTTGCTGCTCCACAAGCAAATAATATTGATATCCCATTCCACTTGATTACAAAACAAGTCACAAAGGCTTTTCATCTCTCCCTATGGTAAAGGTCAACTGAAGGGCTTCCCTGACTAATCCTAAGATAACGAACACATTGCTAAAGCGACGGCGGCCGATGCGACGTACAACGACACGCGCTTAAGGGGACTACAGGACCTAAACGCAAATTATGTATGTTTTATAATGCCTAAAATTATATGATCCACTGCAGTAATCAAAATTAAATAAATATATGTTATTCTTCAGGATATATTCTAGGTAGATAGTCTGTTGAAAACATAATATAACTAATTTGATACGATAGAAAAAAATCACGAAAATACCTCTAAAAATTTTTTTAACGATTCAAAACCATACATGCAATCATTCTGATTTTTTTTTAGATTATTCAACAAGCAACATATTAGCATAATAGTGTTTTAATTTTTTTATCCAATCAATAGATTTTTTGTAAACAGAGAATTGCTTCATATTTTGCAATAAATTTCAAGCGTTGTGTCATCCTGCTTCTCTTTCTTTTCTTTGCAGTCCGACAGTGACCGCGCTTTAGCTGTTGTCAGCCTCTTAATGAAACTGGAAATTTTTGCGAGTATTTCGGTAATATTGACAAGCGACAAGTCAAGAACTTGTAATACATAACAGAAGAAGGCGTAACTTTAAGCCTTCTTCCCATCGGGGTAGGTAGAAAATACAGAACGCCACCTGCTACGATCCTTACATACTCCTTTTTCTTCGTTTACGTTAAATGATAAATGATTTTTATTTCTGTAAATAGGTTTGTACAAACACATTTACACGTCAATCATATTTTTAAAATAAAGCTAGATGAGGTCAGCGTTCCTATCTGACTACTCTGAGAAGAAAGGCCGAAACAAACTCAGAGGTCACAGTCTCTTTTAAAGTCCAGACATAATCTTGGTCAGATCATGTGAAGGCCGTGTAGATTGGTGTATGAAATGGTCCTTTTGAAAAACACGCGTTTGTGAGTAATCGTGCAGCTCAACTCACTTCATACATACCTATAACTGTTAAATACATTACTAGATATTTTAATAGTCTATCCCACTGTACTAGCTTTATCTTAAATGATTTTCTTTTTCTTTATCGTAAAGATAAGAAAAGCTGTTTTGCAGGAGAATATTCCTGAAAATTGAGCTTTTTATCTTAGTCGTTCAAAGCTCTACTAACTTAGGTAGGTACATTTTTATTAATCAAAATAATATACCTAAAGCGAAAAGATATACAAATCTTAAACTCATAGATCAGTCAGTGTATGAATTTAAGATTTTTATATATTTTCTAGGTCCACCTAGACCCAGAAACTTGGGCCAAGATGCATGAAACTTGCGCAAGAGTTCCTTTTATAACGAAGGGGAGCACTAAGGGAGGATTTTTTCCCTGAAGGTGCTAAATAAGGGTTGAAAGTATCTATGGACGTTCGTCATTTGTACCGATGGGACATCCCATCAGGCACACGGTTTGTCTTATACGAAATCATACGTTTTAATCTCAAACTTAAAAAATCGACCAAGTGCATGTCAGACCACGCAAAATGAAGAGTCCCATGGTTGGGATGAATTTATCCCAAGTACAAACTTAACAATGTAGTTGAAAAACATTCTCTCATATATTCCAACTGCATGTTGATAGATTTACCATTTTATTTTAAGACCAAAGACTTCATAAAGGCTGTCCTGTAATCTATAAGTATAGAACTATTTTCTGTATTTTATTCAAAGCTTTAGACTCAGTAGTTTCGGAGATAATGGTAAATTATCATCTACTTTCTTAAATAGCTTTAATACTATTTATTTTTAATGTATTAAAAAAATAAATACACCCTCACATTTGATATTAATTCATAATACAGCCCTTCCATTTGATATGCCACTCGGTACAACTTGCAAAACTTTCTTTTTTCATTTCTTATTTGCCTCCCAAAAGACCCTCTTAATGAAAATTCATTTATTTATGTTACACTTCCGTGTTTGGATCACTGAAAGTCATATGTGTACCCAGTTTCAACTTAATCAATCCTTTAGATTCTGAGCAAAATGGCTGAACAGACAGACACACAAGTGTCCCTATACTGAAGTGTTCCATTTTTTTATTCGGTCGTATGGAACCCTAAAAAGCACCATAATAATTTAGAAAAACTTTCAGTAATTATCTACATAGCCTAAAACGACCAATTTCAAAAACTTCAGCCTGTACACAAAACGTTAATGGCAGCCATGTGTCGAATATCCACAGTATATCCGGGCGATTTCGTCAGGTAGCACGATAATATCCACACATCGGGTATTAGGATCAGGCGATAAGATCGTATCGCCTCTACGTTAAATAACATGTTTCCTGCAATCGTCGTGGTAATTTTAATAATATAATTACGATATTCGTATGGCGGCTTTTCAGCCCTATAATAACACCGAACACCAAACAATGTGTTTATATCATTCACGCCGAGCTGTTATTATGTTTTCATACACACATTGATCGTGTAATTTGGGGAGTTTTTGAATCGACTGAAATATAGACAAGAATAGATTTTAATCGTCCTGATGAAATTAGGCAGCAGCATATAGAGTATAAGTACTTATTAGTTATTTTGTTGAATTGATCTGGGGGGCAACCATCACCAGGTATAGCAGTATTATTTCAATATTACTTCAGCGTGCGAAAGAGATGGAGCTATGCGTCCTGTACAGCTCCATCACTTTTCCACTGTGAAGTAATATTATAATAATACTGCTATAAGAGGTGATGGTTGCCCCCCTGATCTGGTAAAAAATGGTGTTTAAAAAGGTGAATTAATTTAGCAGCCACCACACAACATTATCACAACTTGTCGTGATAATGCAGAATTATCTAAGGATAATCTTCTGAAAGTTACTGAAATCAGTCTTCTGTATATGGCGTTGGTTTATATGATAAAAATTCCCTGATGAAAGCAACGTTTGTGAGAACTCGTTAGTCAAGATCGGAAAAACACTGTAGCACTGTCACGGCAACCGGATGTGGAAGGAAAACCTTAGAGAATATAAACAAATAAGTTACCATTTTCCTTCTAAACAAATATTGAAAGAAACTTCCTTTGGACGCTTTCACCTTGGGTTAAAAATGTATCATATTGTTTTTGGAAATGAACAAAGACGATTAAAATTTTATTTTTCTAGTTATTTTTATGTGTCCTGCAATCTTGTCTATACAGGGTGGAATTTTGTAATGCCACCTGAAGGGAAAGTACTCTTAATACTGTAAATAGAAAATTTTACTCAAAGAAAATATCCTTTATTTTGTAATAGAAAGAAAACTGCATTCAAAGATTTTCAAAAATTCGCTTGCCACACCCGGCAATCGAACCGACTAAAATCTGCAAAAAATTACACCCTGTACTTTTATTGCATTGATCGTTAGGATCAATTATAAGGATGAAATCTCTCTAACAAACTTGATATATTAAATGATAGGAAAACCATGAAATCTTAAATTATTTACCAAAAATGGTAAACTAACTAGGTAATTAGTTGCTCGAAATGGGCTCCATTTTCTTGGATACACAAATGTATTCTTCTAAAGAATTTATAAGGTGTTGTGGTGAATATTATAAATCGTATTCTGAACTAACTCTCAACTCGTTTACATTCGTATAAGATTTAATGTAAATTTCATTTTTCACATATCCCCACAAAAAAATCTAAAGGGGTGAGATCTGGTGATCCCGCAGGCCATCTGATTGTGCCGTTTGTACCAATCCAGGTATTAAAATATTTATTAATGTAGGCAGTAGTGATTCTGCTGATATGGGCTGGAGCACCATCTTGCTGTAGAATTATTTTGTTTCGCTCTTGCTCGGGGAAACCATTTAACTCATTTCTTAAGAGATCCAGTATTTCAAGATACTTGACAGTGTTTTAATGGCCTTCGTTCTTAAAGTGGACTAACACAACCAATATATGGTTGTGTTAGTCCACGTTTATTCATACACTCATATTACCGCACCAAACATTGAAAGAAAATCTTACTTGATTGTTAGTTTCATAAACACGAACAGGATTCACTCGAGACCAATAGTGGTTATTGCGGCGATTATACATGCCGTTATTGCTGAAGTTGGTTTCGTCAGACCACACAATGTTACTCAAAAAATTAGGGTTGCGGTCAATTTCTCTCAGCATGTTTTGACAAAATTGTAATCGTCTCTCACAATCCCCAGGATGCAATTTTTGCACCAACCAACCTTCACGATAACATTTATAGTTATACTTTTTCAGCACTTTATGTAGGCGACTGTGGGTTGTGCCTAATTCTTCGGCAGCATCTCTGCTTGAAGCCTTCGGAAATGATTCAAAGTATGTTAGTACATTTAGATCAAAATTGAAATATTTCTGCTGAAGAGGTTGCCGTCGCTTTTTGAAACTACCCGTATTTTTTAAATGATCTACCGTTCTTTTCGATACGAACCGAGTTGGTGCCTGTCGGAGCTACATTCACGTTTTTGTTATTTAAAAAATAAGCTTCCATTAAATCAAATTGTTCTTGATAAGCCATTTTTACCGTGAGACAATGAAAAAATTTGTAAAAAAAATGTGAATACTCGTAACAAATATGACAATCTATTTTCAAATGTACGAGTAACATTCCATATTTAGACTACCTCATACACGCAGTTATGTCGCATCTAAGAAAGAAGTCTGCATTACAAACACGTGCAAATTGCAATCGTCTTAACTAAATAGTAATTCGTCATTTTAATGGATAAATGACGTCAATGATAATTATTAATTACTAACATAAGTAAACAGATGGATCTTTGAGTTAAAAAGTTTTAACTTGACCTATTGAATTATAAGTCCAGATTTCATGATTTTCCTACCATTTAATTTATCAAGTTTGTAAGAGAGATTTCATCCTTATAATTGATCCTAACGACCAATGCAATAAAAGTACAGGGTGTAATTTTTACAGATTTTAGTCGTTTCAATTCCCGGGTGTGGCAAGCGAATTTTTGAAAGTATTTAAATGCAGTTTTCTTTCTATTCAAAAATAAAGGAATGTTTTCTTTCAGTAAAATTTTCTATCTACAGTATTAAGAGTACTTTCCCTTCAGGTGGCATTACAAAATTCCAGCCTGTATAAGAAAGAACAATTCTTCTGTTTCAAATCTAGAAGCTGAACTATGCGAAGCTGTTTGTATAAATATCACACATTTACTACCAAGTAAAGCGGAACTCATAAATCCAAGCATAATTTGCACCCTCCTACTACATTTATTCTACCATAAGGTTTTACTTCGCAGCAATTAGCTTAATTGATAAAATGAATACTGAATTTAATTTCCTTCTCGCATCCATCTCACGTGTAATTAGTTCCGGATATACTTCACGACTAGCTTGAAAGGAGATTTTATGTTTTTTTCTTAATTTACTAGTTTTGTTTTCGTTAGTTCGTTAAGTGCCTGGTATTCTAAGAAGAATAATTTAGTAAATGGCTTGTTATAATTTTTTTAAAGCATATACGAAGTTGTTTGTGTATCTCTGCAACTCGCAATAAGTATTTTGTTCATAAATCTGCAAAAGTTTAAATAAAAAATTATAATGCCTTCCATCAAAAGCAACATAAAAGTCCCATTGAAGAAGTAAGGACCGCGAAGGATTTGAAAATTTTCACTCGATGCCTCTGTGTCCAAAGTTTAAAAATCTTACGGGAAAATATATTACAGAATAAATCAAATTTGTTTAAAATATGTTTTGGATATTTTATTTTAAGTCACCATAAGTCAGTAAGTAGGTAGGTACCTAGTTTTATAACAATATTTCTTTAAAAAAAAACCATTTCACCAACTGAAAATGATTACTGGTTACTGAACATAAAATTTTGTTGTGACTAAAATAAAGGCTGAAATGGAATTTAAATAAATATGATTAAAAAGAAGGGAACATAAACTTAATAACACAATTGCATAGCACAGGTACCCAGACGTAATAAATACGAAATTAAATGTGAAGGGACTAAATGTCGTCACGTTAGGGAGGTGCAGTAATCTGCAGCGGGTTGCCGGCCACTAATGACGGTGTCAGCTTATTGTTTTAGATCACCACCGCCCTCTAATTCACTGCATCACCTCTAATTAACCACCCGCCGACCTCAAAAAAACACATCCAAGTTCACCCCTTAGTGATAACTGCATCTATGTTATATAGAACGACCCAAGTAACGGACCAACGGACTTTGTTCGGTCTTCCAAAATGTTGCGTAATACTCGTACTTACGGATATTAGAGTAAAATTTATTTTTTCTAATGTTCCTTTTCACCCCTACTTCAATTGCGTAAAAGTTTAAGACAAAAAAGTTGTAACGGCCATCCAATTAGTTTAAGAATCCGCACAGAAGCGCTTCGCCGACCCTAAATTTTTCCCAATTAAATGCAAAACTCGCCCGGCACCGCCGGCTATATAAAATTTAAAGTCCATACAATTCGCGCAACACAAATTTTTATTACCTTTGCCCGGTAAGTAAACAAAAAGAACAAATTAGCCAGCCTCAGTAGGTACAAGACGTCGCCGTCGCGTCGTCCGCGCTACATCCCACTCGGGACACAAGGGTGTAAAAAGTAAAACAATAAGGATTCTGTGCGGCTGCAAGGGGATATTTATTGTTAATGAAAATGGCGGGATTTGAACTAACGTCTTGTAACTAAATACCCCCTCACGGTTAAAGCGGGCACTAATTTGGTTTTTATAGCGCGTCCTTAATTTGATTTGGCGGCATCGCGGCCGCGCCACTATTGCCTGTAGGAGCAATTAATTTGCTCGGATTATATTTTTTCCCGGGGTGGCCTGTGCGACTCTCCCCGAGCCCGCGGAGCTTGCTTACGCGCCCACAACACGATCGAACCGACGAGGAAAAAATAAAATAAAACTTAAGCCCCGTTTAATTTGAAGGGTGGTTCTGGGCTATTAAAGTAACACGCTTATGTATTGCAAATTATATTGAAATTTGTCTTCCATTACTGAGCGTCTTCCTCACACAAATGTTGCCCGCATTACGAGCGGGAGATTTTTATTCCTCGCTACGCCCACCCTTGTCTCCCGGTTTTTTACGTCGGAAGTTTTGTGGTGCTTTTTTCTCGCTAATTAAAACTCTTCCGCGCTGTTTCCTCTGAGAAACGAGATCCGATCAATTAATTTTTGGGCGGCGTAAGCCATCTCGAAATTTACTGGGCTCAATAAAAAAACCATTTTCTTTACAAAAAAGGGTATCAAAAAGTAATTGATCAAATAAGGTTTATATTTAACAAACTTTTTAAATTGCCTCTGAGAGTTTAAATTATTGTTGTACAATTTTCTGGGTAGCTGGGAAATATGTTAGTAATCAAGGTGTCGGTCATCTAATAGAATAGCATTGTTTATAGAAAATTCTATGCAATCAACAGCGCGGGCGCAGCGTAGCGGTGGTAGTGCGGACGGTGCGAGATGGAATCACGCGCGCTATTGTCTCGAACACCGAGGACAGACTATTTCATCTAATACAATCATTTGTAAATCATAATATTATGTACGATAACTACTTACTACCGAGATGACTACTAAATTATTTATTACCTTCCGACTTTTCATCGTCGGTAGCAAGCCGCTGCTTTCATGCCTAAAGCAGAATCATATTTAGGAAATGCATTCAAGACGTCATCATCTTCACTGCATTTCTTGATATTTGGCCTGTTCGGATATAAGCGATATCGATGTCGCGCTCGGTAGCGATACCGATTCGGTACGCGATATCGCCGTCGCGCTCGGTATGCGATTACGATACCCGTGTTTACCTACTAATGGACAGTACAAAACTGACTAACTAGAAGGCGGGGATCGCTACCGAGCGTGACAGCGATACCGCGTACTGAATCGGTATCGCTACCGAGCGTGACGACGATATCGCTTATATCTGTATAGGCCTTATGAACTTTGGAACTAAGCGTGTCGTCAGACTCTCACATGCTAACTTCAACATCTAAGCCGTAGGGCTTAGATGTTGAATTTAGCATGATGATGCCCATGATGCTCATTAGCATGATGCCCATGATGTTAAAACCCACATACAGAAACAAACCTGCAAACAAAACACAAAAGCAACAGTACCCTTCAATCAGTGGAAATGAAGGCAGCAGAGGTTCAGCAGCAATTTGTCGTTGATAGCAGCGCGTCGGTAGGCAGGCCAGTGGAAGCACGCGCCGAATTAAATGGAAATCAATAGCAATCGCTGCACGTGACCGACGACCCTTACATCTCGCCGACAGCCGCCATCACTCACACAGCCCAAGAATATGGCAGTTCGTGACAGATCATGGTCTTAATAGAAAACGCTCACCGGTCTGTAGATAGGATCGTGCCAACTCGTTTGTTTTGGTCCGCTGCAACCTGATTGGTCTGAAAAAGAAATTCGTATCGGGAAATTTGGAGGATTTTTCCAAGGGCCATCCATAGAATTTCAAGATTCTATGTGATTATATGTGTGTTCTGTGTGTGATTCCATATTCCTTATAAAGAAATCATGATGAAAACTTATCTTAGATGGCAAGGTTTCCCGAAACAAGTGACGAAGATTTCAGGATACAGCAGTATCGGCTAAAATAGATATAGGTAACATCTGAGTGCGTTTACCAATGTCCTTTTCCAATGCCCAATGATAAACATTGCGTCCAGAGTAAAAATATATGTTTAATGAACATTAAAAGAGTTCCATTGAGACCTCTGAACATTTATTTAATTCAAATGTTCTTTCAATCAAATCGGAAAGCTTTGTTCGTGCATTACGCAGGTACAGGAGTCCGGTGGAACAATTCATGCTGAAATCACTGCTCTCCGCCACAATGACGGATCAATCGGTGTAGCCTGCTATTACTGACAAAGATCAAACATCGACGTTTATGAGTTTAGGCAGAATACTAAAGACTGTACACCTGAAGACTAGCCGAATATGATGAGAACAAGAATAATAGGGATGAAGCCTGGGTAAAAAAAAAACTATTTAGTCCATCAGTCAGATAATAAAAAAAATATTAGACACGTATTTTAGATACTCGTAAAACGCATTAAAGTTGGAGAGTGGGGGCTCGCTACGTCACAATTCAATATAAAATCTAGCAAGGCGTGACGTCATGACAAATTTTAACTCAATGTATCGCCGTAATCTTTTGATTCCGTAAAAAAAGAAAGATATGAATCCAATATTTTTTAATATGCTATACGACGGACAAAAAAAATTACGGTATCATCCCTATTATGTTTAGTGAACATAAAAATAAAATCTCGTTTTGAGCCTTAACTGTAGTAGGTATACCTAAATAAAAAGGTGGAGATTTACCTCAGAATCATCTGGTTATTGGCATTCAATCGTAGAAACACTTAAATACTAATGCATTAATTTTGACGCTCGATTAGAAGTCCGACAAATATTAAGTACAGTCGCCAGCACATTAGGTTATCCTAAACTGTAAAATTTCTCCAAATGTGTTTAAACCTTAACATTTTGATGGTTAAGCTCAAAATCGAATGAGGAAATTTGAAAGTTTGTGGTAACTTGATATGCTGGCAACTGTAGTGCTGCACCTACACTTATTTTTCTGCAACTGTCATCAAGAAATCTAACAGAATTTGTATTACGGTATTGATTCATTCGCGTCAGTAAACCTGAAAACAAATAAAATAGGCATAAAGCCATCCCAGCTACGTGTCTAGTCTACGCATCAATTCGGCGGGCACGTCCGCGCTCGATGCGGGCCGGCAGACAAAGCAGCACTTCCTTCGATTGTCGTCCGATGATAGATCAATCAATGCATTAGAAAGGCCGGCTTAATTGCAGCCATTCCGAACCACTGTTTGTACTGAGGAATTACGTTAATGCTTGCTTTACATGGCTCCGTTGTATCTAAGGGAAACTATTTGTGATTTATTTGGAATATGACTGGTATTTTCACTCGGGTTTTCTAGATTTTCAGTATTTTCAGGAAATTGGATAATCTTGTTATCTCATAGATTTCATAAATTAATCAAAACTACATTCAACTGGTTGCCGTTATACAGCATTTTCCCGACATGGTTAGTCTCTTAGTAGATCAAGAACTTCTTCTTATTTTTTTTTCAGGCATCCCATTCTTTATTCATTATTTCTATTAGTACTACTCAAATATCATTTAATTTACACGACGTCATAATTATGACATCAATTATACTATGAA
The DNA here is from genome assembly GCA_905333075.3 of Atethmia centrago. Taxonomy (NCBI): domain Eukaryota; kingdom Metazoa; phylum Arthropoda; class Insecta; order Lepidoptera; family Noctuidae; genus Atethmia; species Atethmia centrago. Next base: position 11,260,221 of record HG995375.1, read on the forward strand.
AGTCACACAATATTTTCTACTTGAAATCTACATGAAAATGCTCATGAAAACATGAAAATTATGATATGACATATGGTTAATTGGTTACCTAACTTATTCTAAATTATTTTATTTTTTCTCAGATTGTCCTGATTAATGAGGAAAGTATTTTTAAGTAAAGTTTCGTAAAAGTATATAAGGATTTTAAAATGATCAAAAAGTCATGCTGAAGTAGATACGCTCCTCTTTACGAAGGTACAATTGTCTTTTTAATGCTAATGATTTAAATGGACTTTGATGTAGTCATTTGCCTTATTCCTAGGTTTCCGTTAACCGCAACAAAGTGGTCCAATTAGCTAAACCAAGCCGGTTTCAAAATAACTCTTTAGAGAAAATTGGCAGCAATTAGGCTGAAATTACTGCGAAATCTGTTTAAATGTTAACTGAATTTGTTTATTCACGTAACAACGAAGTGGATGCGAGTGGTTGACTTCAATTTTTTCTGGGCAATTTTCCACCAATATCAACGGGAGCAGACCCACGTCCAGTGCTTACATAGTAAAGCAATATCTACAAAAGGACAAAATATCGCTGCAAATAAACGTTTAACTTTATGGACTCGAAAGATATTACCGATTCGTGATCTCCTTTTTGTTTAGTTTCGCGTTTCGCCCGGTCGGCCATCTTGGCGACATGTGGCGGGAGATTTAGGCGGGAAACGTGCCCCGCTATATTAGATTATGTCGAAATGAATTGAGCGCTACTATTGGATATGTTATTGACGTAGATTTGCGATCGGAGGAACGAACTGATATTTCGTATTGTTATTAAAGGCGCAGCGCTCCCCGTGGACGTGAGCGGCGTCCCGAGTGCCGGCCCGCCCGATACGACGCCCTTATGGACCTATCGTTTAGGCCTCTTTATATTTTTCTTATGTAAATACGGTTTCATATCCGATGAGCTTTATTTATGTGGGAATCGTTTTAGCGAGATAAGTCTCTCCTCTGTTCCACTGTTCACCTCTCGCGATGTATGGAGATTTTGTTTGTTTTGGAATACTGATTTATTGTATCTTGTGATATGACTGTCTTTCTTTTATTTGAGATACTTTACATATCGGACGTAGAATAAAAAAGGTAGCGACTGTCTCTTGTACATCAGTATTTATCTACATCATACAAATTTTCAAAGGACGAATGTGTTTTGAAGAGCAGAGAGTATTTGAAGTGTCGCTAAACATCAAAGAGTGTATGTGCCAGGCTGAGAGCGTTGTTAAAACGTCTTCAAGGGCTTCAGCGCGGTAAACAGTAGCACAGGCGCTGGCGCAAGTCATAAGACGGAACAGGGACACGCGATGGAACATACATAATTAATGAAATTACCATTGAAAAGGAAACCATCTAGGTACTTACATACTAACGTAAAGATAAACATGTTATCTTCCTAATAGGTACTATATCAAAATATATTTTTTGTCGCAACGCACAACGTAGAGCTATTTTCTAATCTAAACTGAATAGATACGTAACAGAAATTAACTAAAATAACGTATAACTACTAAAGATTTGTTACAAAACCTTAAAACAGCTCAGCACTCAAACAATTTCCCATACCCTTTCTCACCGAGGCGGTTTTCCGTCGCTTGAGCCGCTGTGCGAGGGCGGCGCATGCGATCGCGGCTCGCTTTGATGTCGCGAGGGTAGTTATGGAAATTAATAAAGTGAACAACGTGTAATTGCTTCCGATAAGCCGGGCGGCTTGCCTGCCTGCGCCGGAGCAACGTTTTTTTGCCTCTTTAACGAGCCGCGCACAATACAAACACCACGTCTTAAACGATACCCGCTATTAATTTGTTCATCGATGTTTTTTCTAATTGATTTTGTTGATGAGCTTTTTAATAAACAATGTTTTTTATTGTGGTTTAGGTTTTATTTTTAACTTTTTAGAGTACGTTTTTGATATCAAAGAAAACCTGAAGGAAAGTATCGTGAGGAAACCGGCATGTCCTAGAACCAAAAATTCCAAGACATGACATCTATCAACCCGCACTTGGCCCGCGTGGTGGATTACGGCCCACTCTCTGTCACAAAGAGGAGGGCTGTGTCCCAGCAGTGGGAACATTATAGGCTGATTATGTTAAAAAAAATCCCAGAATAGATCTTCTCTTCATTGCATTATCTATCGTTATTTTTTGCTGGTTCAGTATACATAGATCTGAATTCAGGACAAATTGGAACAACCTTCTCACTTTTGACTTTGTCTTTAAACATCAATGAAAGTAACAGAAGCATGAATAGATCCTGTTCTCTACAAGTCATTATATTTTAAAACCCGGTTACGCAGACCACTTTAATAGAATCATTGGTAGTTCTCAAAACACATAAGTAGATCGGCACCTGTCGGTCTGGTATGATAGCGGTGGCGATGGCGGTGCGCCACAGTGCGCCCGCGCCGACGCCGACGGCGACGTTAAAAGCTTTGCCCACACATTCGCCGACCTCTTAGGTACTTTGTTCAATATTAACTATCCATACACAGTAGCGCTATCTTTAACCCCTGGCGCCTCCACACACACTTCACTTCTAACTCTTACAAAAAACATCTATTTTTAGAACCACTTCCAACTCATAAGTGGCGCTTATTTATTCCGCATTTACGTCATTGTAATTCATCATCATAACATTATCCCTCAACATGCCAATACCAACCAAATCAATGACGAATAGACAAAAAATACCTTTATAATATCTCAGAACGTCGCAAGGAATAAATAAATAATAATGAATAATGTTAAAAGAAACCTATCAATAAAATTGAACTTAACGTATCCCGAAATAAAACACTTTGTTATTAAGTTGACAAGCAACCGTAAAAATGCTCCTTTAAAATGTAAAATAAACAGATCAATCATGTTAAAGCGATCCCACCGGGCTCGCACCGATCCCCGAAAAGAAGCCTACGTAAGCGTCTATTATAAAGCACAGATGTTACCACAAGACCGATTTCATACGTTGTCTCTGTCGAGCCCACGGCGACCTAACTGGACAAAGTGGGACACAAAATAAAAGTGATACTCATTTTTTATTCTTTTTCGAAATAAGAATTGTTCTACATTCGGGAGAGTGATTGACATGCGGTCGCCGGCGGCGCCCCCCGACGCCCGGTATTAAAGCGTTTCACAAGATGGCCCTTGTATTATTATCATTTTATAATTTATTACGCTAATTATGAAAGGGTCGTATTTAAAAATAAAACAAAGGTATTACGGATGCCATATTTGTGTGGTAAAAGCTTTGCGGACGTGTAGCGTGTTACTTTTTGGGCGTATAAATCTAGGAAGGCACATCAATCAAGTTGTCGGATGGACGGGAAGTCCCGTTCCACATTATTATGTAGATCCGTGATTAAAACGTTAAAAAATATGTAGACACAGTACGCAACAACCCTTTAATGTAACGTATAATATAATATCATTCGTAAAAGGCGGGTCGAGCTCGGACCGTCTATGACCTACGCCATTAACTTTTTCATACTTGTGTCATTTAAAGAGGTATTATCATTTATCTGTAACGTTTGTTTAGTAAGTACAGGTTTACGATATTGACTCATAACAAAGTTACGTTCCATATTCATGGGAGGCTATAATAAACCAATATTGTCATTTGTGCGGGCGGGCCCGGCGCCGGGCGGGTCGCTCTAATTGAAACCCCGGCTCGCCACGACGTGAGAAGACTAACCATCGGCTAATCCTCGGAGGCTGGACCTTGTCCGCCCGCTGCCCATACACATCTATGTAATTGGAGATTTCACGAGATAACACTATGACCCCTAATTATGAAATGGGGTGCACACGTCCCAGCTCCGAGGTAAGATGAGACGTTATGACTTCCTGTTATCTGCTGTAATGCAGTTAAACTTAATACACTTCGCATTGCCCGCTCACAACTTTGATTAATTGTGTATTTGTCACTAATATACCTACTAACACAGGAGCTCATGGCTATGTAATAACAGCTGCAGGCTTAGCACGAGCACCGTTTTGTCTACGGGAGAATATACAAAAATGACGTTCCGTGTAGAAAGTACGACGACACCAAAGTAGAAAGAGTCAACTGCACTTTTTACGAAAATCACTCTTTTACATAATTCGACTCAGAATTCTTTGTTTTGTCATACGATTTTTTTTTGTTTGATGTTCAATTTTTCCTGATACTAAGTCACGTATATAAAGACAACTACATCAATTTTTCTCAACGTGTCGAAGTACCGTATTTTGGAACAAAAAAATATTATAGTAATATTGGCCTTCACCATTTTCTTGGTAATGTCCTATTAACTAAATGATAGGAGGAATAAGCCTTGTTCTTCTATTAATTATCACAGTTTTGCGTTCAAAACGCTCTCCTGTAAAATCATGATTTTGTCGATATACCTTGTGGCCTTCGAGTAGAACAACGCAAATTGTCTTCACTACCGTAGACAACTGTCAGTTGTGAGTGTGATTTTGACAGTTTGGGATAGAAACTTTCTTCTTAAAAATAGTCTACATAAAAATCTAGACAAAGATCGTTAGAAACGAAAGACAAAATGACAGATTGCAGAAGGATTTCTGCGGTGCGGTGTCAAAAATGGAGAACCGAAATGTCAACTTGTGTAGAAAGAGCTATGTCTACCTATTCTTCGAAGAAATAGAAAGCGTCATGATAAGCCTGCTGCAAAGGTTGATCCATCAGGTTAAGCTACGCTTGCCGGGGTTGGTCCATGAATGGGTGACTATCTTTATATACCGAGACTCGGAAAGCACGTTAAGCCGTTGGTCCCGGCTGTCATTCGGGATCTTTGACAGTCGTTACGGGCCGTCAGAAGCCCGAAAGTCTTACAACCAGTCTTCTTACCAAGGGGTATCGTATTAACCAGTAACTGGGTGTGGAAGTCAGATAGGCAGTCGCTCCATGTAACATTCAGCTGCATCCGGTTAGACTGGAAGCTGACCCCAACATAGTTGGGAAAAGGCTAGGCAGATATACCTACCAACACAAGTGATGGTAAATCCAAACGATTAAGTAGTTAAAGAAGTTATTTCTTACTTTATGGGAAGCTTTGTACCTACGTACTGTAAGCTATATTAAACACCGTGACGTTTCGTTACGACATTTAATGAGTACATAACTATTCAGTGTAAGTGAGACAATGTTCACCCCAACCCCAAGCTATCAGAGAGATTATCATCGCTAACTTAAGCCCTTTCTCCAAACTCTGACTATTCAACTTTATCGAGCGTGTCAATTTACAATCTACTTAGCAGATGCACGCCAGAAACAATCGAAGAGTGCCTCTTTGATTAGTTAATTATTTAGATCAGCTAATGAAACATGAAGGATGAAATACAAGATATTGAAGGAGGAGTAGGTACATAAAAATCTACAGTTTTTTATGATGTAGCCATCTTGAGTTGGAACCGAAATAGGTTGTAAAGACAGTGAAAACGATATAAATGAAATTAAGGTTAGGCGCGTTTCAACGCATTCCGGAGTAGGGGTGAGCCCTTAAGCCGCAGGCGCACTTACGATTGAAACATCGCCGCCGAGCCTAAAACAACCGAGGCTTAGCGCTTCTCGTGCCAAACTTGATACCCGTCTTCTAACTTGTGATTTGGGACTTAGGCGCCGAAGTAACGCAAATTCGCGACTCGCGGAAGCCAAAGACGAAAAGACTGTAAATTAAGGCGATACAATTTATTATAGAGCTGTTGGATTTCTCAAGTAAGTGTCTTGAGTAACAAACGATGCGGACGACGAGACGTTTGACATGAGTCTCGTGCGGCGCCAGGAGCCGTCACGGGGCTGTTCTGCGTCCACTCCACAAGACTGCGTGGTCACGAGCGTAATCCTTATTTATGGCAAGACGCCCTGCGATGCCTCCGCTGGACCAACTATTTGTCAGGCACAGGCGGCCGACCAGCATCAATCTCGACTGCTGGCTTAACGCGACCTCGATCCTTGACGACTCATATACGTACCCCATTTATCATCCCGCCGCTTTGAGTCGCACAATAATCGAGTGGCCGCTATTATTAACAGTGGCAACGTTATCTACTGCCGACGTCGGTAATAAATACGAAACGGACATAAAGTGACCAACAAAAGTGAAACTGAATCACCCCCGACCACTTAATACAACAAGAGAGGCGCGCACCGGACAAACAGCTACAAACGGCCCCCAGCGCTCGTTACCAGATCGCACTAAATTACGCGCAACTTACGCGGGCCATCTTTCATTATTACGACTCTATTTTGGCAAGTCACAACAGGACGGGCGTGGTGGCCGGCCCGATGACCATTATCCCTCTATTACCCCGGTGCACTTTTTTTCGCCGGCCACACTGACCACTGCCCCTATGCGGGGTGCCCGCCGAGATAAAATCGTAAATTACAACCCAATTCCATGGCTGTTAAGACTTGACAGATGAAAAGGCTTAATGTGAGATTGTTGGTGCTATATCGTTAACATATCAAATGAAATGATGGTATTGTCCCATAGAGACATTGTATATGATTAACGTCCATTTTCATTATTTGTGGTCAATTTAAAGTTATTTGGCGTTATTTATTACAGAAATATTTAAATGTTTCCCAAATAACAAATGTAAAGTTCATCTTGTTGCATTGTCCTACGTTGATTGATGATAAATATGTGCGGAATGCAACATAGATGGTTCCTAATGATTGTCAAATAGATAGTGAAGCCCTGTACTGTGGTATCGATGGCTGTCGGGTCAGCGGGGCGCGTCGCCGAGTGGGAGGACATTACAGTAATGTTACTGAAAGACGGTACTCGCCGCTCGGCGCCAGCCGCTCCAACAATACCCCATTACGCTAAACTATTCACAGAGTAAACTGACAACCGAACTGTTACAAACTCTATGCGATTACAGAGAGCACGAGGAGATAGGGCGAAGGTTTTCGTTCAAATCGTAAACCTCTATTGCTTGGCGTTAGCGTTTATTTATTTGTACCAATTCTCTAATGATCTGCAACCTCTCTGATAATGAAAACCTAGTTAACCAATTTTCTTCAATTAACTCTATGTTAATTTGATTAAACTTTCTGAATCCTGGAGTCATGATTCTGCGCAGCTTTTAAGCGATTTTTGACAATTATCTGCGAAAGCCTATTAGAAATACTTCAACTTCATCGTTACATTTGCATGATGTTTATCCAAAACCAACGGACGGTGAAATATGTCCAATATAATGTAACTAACAATTATGTATACAATAATATTATACCTTCATGATTAGGACTCTCTAAATATACCACACTCTATGGTCAAAGATAAGCCATCGACTAAAACTATGACGTGCCTGTCGCGTGATCGTTAGTAGGTTCCGATGTATCGATGGCCTCGTGTTGTGTCTCTTATGCGATTATTGAATTAAAGTAAGGGATGGCGCTGAATGCCGGACCCCTGCCGAGTCAGACCACAAAACGCTCCACTACACTGATTTCATACGAGGATATGAATGCCCTCGATATTCTGTGTTTGGACAGGAATGATCGAGTGCCGGTGGCATTAAATACACATCGATATTATGTAACATGCGTTGTATTCATGTTAAAAATTTTATTCTAGCGATTTTTGATGACATTCTTGATTTAGTAACAATGATACGGAACGACCCCTATGAACTTTTTAACCACCTCCAGATAAGTTCTGGTTAACTTATTCGGTGGGAACATATGGTTTACCACGATTTTTTTTTAACTTTTTTCCTAGCAATTAGTGCGTATTTCACAGTATTCTCGGTTCTTTATAACTATGATGAGTAGCAGCCAAATGAAACATAACACCTACGGGTAGTACAAGACGTTAAGCAGACATCGTCCAAATTGTTAGTACAAAAACAGGAAAAAGATTCTTTTATAATTCCAATAATGATGAAAGACAGGATGGAAATATGGCTAATATGACTATATTGTGTACGAGTACCTATGTTGTGTATGCGTGGTACAAAAACAATATGCGGGACAGATGGATGGAAACCTTTACCTACATTGATTTAGTTATAATAAGTTCACCCGACAGACGTAGTCCTGTCCAAATTTTAATAATTCATACCAAAAGCTCATAGAAAAAGGACGTTCAGTATTCCCGAATTTTGAACATTTTCGGGAAACTTTTAAATTTTTCTTTCCATAAAAACCTAATTCGGACTATAACGAACCTTTTAAACAAAAAATAGCCAAACTGGTCCAGCCGTTCTCAAGTGATGCACCTACCGACGAACAGCATTTCATTTTAATTTATCATAATATGATATGATAGATTACCTACCCGTCATTAATGAGTACGTTTTTACCCCACTTAGTTGCTGAAATTTATATACAATTCGTAGAGATTATTACATACTAAGTTAAATTATTGATTTTTTTTCTCGCAATAGTAGACCGTTTCACACGTAGATCGCAACACTCCATGTTAATTAAATGTATGCCAACTTAAACTAGCGAACTCATTAATAGAGATGGCTCCTGATTTTTGCGGCGTTAATGACGGAAAGCTTCTATAATAATCATCATCATAATTAGCCTAAAATGTTTCCACTGCTGGGACACAGGCCTCCTCTATGTGACAGTCAGTGGGCCTTAAAACACCACACAGGCCCAGTGAAGGTTGGGCGTTTTGGGGGACTGTCTTATGTAATTTTGACGTTCGAAAAGTGCTGATCCTCAGCCTAGTTTGAATAAATGACTTTTGATTTTTGATTTTTTTTTCACATGTCTTCGAATTTTTGGTTCTAGGACATGCCGGTTTCCTCACGATGTTTCTCTTCACCGTTTTGAGTGCAGTGGTGATAAAATAATTTACACAAAGTAAATTACCCGCTGTGAAAGAAAACATCGTGAGGAAAACCGCATGTCCTAGAACCAAAAATTCAAAGACATGTGACATCTACCAACCCGCACTGGTCCGGTGTGGTAGATTACGACCCACTCCCTCTCACAGAGAGGTGGCCTGTGTCCCAGCAGTGGAAACATTAGGCTGATTATATATAATATAAAGTACCTGCTTGGCTTCGAATCCACGACATACAACTAGTAAGTCGTGGCCGTTACCATTGTGCCACCACTGCTCTCCACTACGTCCACCGGAAAATTCACATATAAGACTTTGACCTCAGATATGATACGTAGGTACTAAACCTACCCATTTACTACTATTTTATAAGCGCACATAAAACTAGTGACTTCTACTTAACTGCTATAGTACCTATATACAATAAACAAACGTTGCATTTACGAGCTATGACAAATCCAAATTACTATCATAACCTTTGTCCAACGCATTCTCGACGCATTCGGGCCAATAAAATAACTCATGTCCAATTTATGTTAATACAATAAATAGTGACATAAATAATTCCGGGGAAGCCACGGAAGACAATTTAAATTTATGTAGATTCGGTCTACTGTCTTTAAAGGAGCAACTAGGTATTCAAATTGAATGATTTGTGCATATAATTGTCGTATATACTTATAAGTAGATTGTGTACTTTAGAAAGTAGGTACCTATGTATAGAAAAATGGAATGAATCTTGAATCATGCTCCTAATATTTTTAGACGATGACATGGTTTTAATAAATTGGATATTCATATCACTTTGGGAAAAGCGTACAAAAGGGAGCAGTGGTGTCCCAGTGGTAACGGCCGCGACTTACAAGTTGTAGGTCGTAGGTTTGAACACAGACAGGCGCTTTACTTTTTGTAAATTATTTCATCACCACTGCTCTCAGAACGGTGAAGGAAAACATCGTGAGGAAACCGGTATGTCCTAGAACCAAAAATTTGAAGACGTGACATCTACCAACCCGCATTGGCCCGCGTGGTGGATTACGGCCGACTCCCTCTCACAGAGAGGAGGCCTGTGTCCCAGCAGTGGGAACATTATAGGCTGATTATGTATGTACAAAAGCTTGTAACAGTATGCAAAAACATATGAAGTAATTTTTCAGAATGAAGATGTTAAATTATGATTACTGTATCCAATCGTAAGTTAAATTTTCAAAGATTTAAACATAATGTGATCAGCATTATAATACGTGTTGGGCAATGGGCTAATACAAGTAATCTATGACATATGTTAGTTCACTTGCTATGACGCACTGTAGCTACCAACCTGACTGACTGGGTATAAGGTAAATCTTATCACATTTCTTGCCGTTTATGAGCTTTCTTGTACAGCTCGTACCAACACAATGGAAGACGAAAAAACCGGCCAAGTGCGTGTCGGGCCACGCACAATGAAGGGTTCCGTAGTTGGGATTACTTGGGATGAATTTATTCCAAAAACAAACTTAACATTGTAGTTGAAAAACATGTTCTCCCATACATCGATATACGTCACGATCAATTCTCCAACCGCAAATTTAAGTTGGTCGACTATTACTCGTTAACTTGTAAAGCCTACTTAGCTGTGATAGTTTTGCTTTTAATTTTGTGTTGTGTTGAACGGCCCATCCAACGATACCCCCATCATGGGATAGACGAGAAATAGAAATATCATCACCACATTATGTGCAAGGGAGACCATAAAACCAAATCTTATTCATGATTTTATTCTAGCACTTTGTCAGCGTGATTAATATTAGTATACCTATGCCAAATTACAGCTTTCTAGTACTAAGCGTCTCTGAGCTACAGCGGGAACACACAGACAGACAGACATGGACATGGCGAAACTATAAGGGTCCCTTGTTTACTACGGAACCCTAAAAATGAGTTAAGTTCATTGTAGTCGTGAAATCCATCTTTGAGCGTAGCGTAGCCGAGCTACGGCGTAGCAGTACGTACTTGAAGAAGACTTTAACAAATCATCCATATACGTTTGCTTACGCATTGTACTGTGCTTTTTTATCATTTTGAACATCAGCCTTACAAATAATCAAAAGTAACTATAAATACGAACCCGGCTACCTATTTCTTAACATTTAAATAATATGACGATGTTTGTTTGATGCATTTTTTAAATTACACAAAGTGTTCATATGAATGTAGTGAACCGCAATAATAACAACATTCGAGTAATTGTATCAAGAAAACGGTTATTTGCAGGGAAAGAGCGACAAACCGACAGATGCTCCCGGCCATCTTGTGGCTGCGACACAAGTATCGCATGACGCGTTCGTGACTTTGTGGTCACAATGTCGCCGTTTAAAATCAAATTTCGGTAATATAATGTCGCCGAAATTGTTCGTAACGACTGAAAGCTGCCGGTGCCATGTAAATGATGTGACGACGATGTAACTTTTAATATAATCATGTACAGTTTTAGTAGGTAATTGTTACCAATTTTCTAATTAACGACCGTTGCAAATTCGCGACAATGTTTCGCAATTATTATTTTTATTTCTAAAAGAGTTATCGGCAAGCTTTTGTCTCATACATGTGGATAACAAATACTTTGTCAGAGTTATAAAAAACAATATGGGATACAAGGCAAGAAGTTGTGATCCGTGAAATTGCCATCTGCGTCGCGAACACTGTTAAGTGGGTAGCTACGTAGTGTTAGCTATTTGCGACATTTTGTAATTTCTTTCATGTATTCTTAATAAAAACAGAGTAGTAGAAGTATTTTGAAAGCCGTTTTATAATTTTACCCGAATTTGAGGAGAGCGCAGTCATAAAAATGTGAGCCACAACAGACTACAGCTATACAGAGTTTATTAATCAAGTGGAGCGACATCTCTGGGCTCAGTGGCATTTTTCTCGGAGGATGTCGTGTTCATTATTTCCCGGGAAGACGGGCGGTGTGATGAGAAATTAATCCGGGGGTGGGCAGGTGGCCGCCAGGGCGCCGCAGGTGCGGTGCGTGGCCAATTTGCCGCAACAATAAGCTGGCCGCGCCGCGCCAGCCTCTTCATGAGTGCACGTCTCCGCGCACACGCACACTAAACTTTGCCACTTTATTTCTTCAGTTGTCCCACTTAAGAGCTTTTGAACAGCGCGCGGCATCTTGTAATTGTTTTTATTTTCGGTACCCTTAATGAGAGCTGAAGCATTACCAGAGTTTACTTTACGGTACGAGCTTATTTCTTTTTTAAATGCTTTTTATGAATAACTTACAAAGTTTATAATACCTCTAAATACCTAAATACAGAAGATAATTTTTGTAAATGGGTTCCAGCTGCAAAACACTGAAGAAAAGCAGTAGATATGAAGGAAAGCGCGCGGAGCTGCGGCGCGCCGTAATCCGAACATATCTCGGTACATTGCTCAGCGCGACACAGCGGGACTTAGCGAAAAGCCTCGCCGCGCAGATGCTTATCTCAATAACAGTTTTATTTATTTTTGCGAGCGGCTGATCCGCTCCCGGCGGATCCGTCTAATGAAAATAGAGTAAGACGCGCTCATGCCGCTAACACCGCGCCGCAGCGGAGACGCGGCTGAGACAAATGTGTCTCCGAGCAAGGATTCTAGCACCCGGACAAAACGATATCTTTTATGATATCAACAAATGAGTACCGATTTCTGGGTTTTCGCATTTGTCAAAGAAGCTACATGACTTGTCACAATCTTGCACCGCTCGTCTGTTCATTTTCTTTGAAGTGAGGATTCCAAACGCGGTACTTATTCGTCATCAGGAACTTTTGTTAATTTCCTTTTCAAGCTGGCAGTTAGAGAATAACGACAAAGTAGCGAGAAGACATGGCACGTTTGAGTTTATTTAGTCGCGATTAACGACCACAACTGTCGTAACGCTGACTTCATATGTCGTAAACCGAAACACATTGCGATTTGTAAGAACAGACGATCGAATTTGAAATATACAGGATAAGTTGGAAAAGAGTGCGGATATTTTCGGAGGTAATCAGGTGCATAAACCTGAACAGCTTTCCCCAAGGAAAATGGGTCGAAATATAAAAAATAAAATTCAACTTCTCATACAAAAACATAAGTCAAGTGATCAGTCACTTTGTATGAAAAGTCGATTTTCAATTTTAAGATTTCGACCTATGTTCCTTGGGGAAAGTTGTCCAGTTTTATGTACCTGATTACCTCCCAAGATATCCACACTCCTTTTAAACTTATCCTGTATAGATACTTATATACTTAATCATATATTATTACTCGTAATAATCACTTATTCTAAAACGTATATGAGATTAATAATTTCACGAAAAAAATTTGGATAGGTCCTACGTGGATGACCAGATACAGTTCCTAGGTCCGGCTGTAGACCGTGATGCCAACCTGTCCACTAATATTTTTGTCCACGTTATGGGCTAAGTAATATTCTCATACAGCTCGAAGGTACTGAAATGAAAGAAGAAAAATCATTTTAACTGTCAAATAAATGTGGAGCACTAACTGTATTCAAGCACACATACATTCTGTGAGACACAAACAAAACGTCGATTAGGTATAAAATTTAAATCTGACAAAAAAGGATGTAGGTATATTTCCAAAACATAGACAAACTTACCTACAAACCATGATATTCACTCCGTTATTCCATGGTATTCACACAAAACAAAATAACTCGACACATATTAAAAGCCAATTCTCTCGGAGACCGCAAACAACGGGGGAGGTGAAAAATCTTGCGGTGGCGAGACGGGCCCGGAGCACCGGTGGGGTCTAATTAGGTCATTTGCCATAATTGCTAGCTCCAGATTGGTTTTTTCGCGTCGGCAGCGTCCCGCGAGAGCCTCAGGACGTTGCCTTGCTTTAATGAACACTTCTAGCACTGAGACAGTAGAATAAAAACTCTTATTTCACAGTGGTCATCGGTACTTACTTTTTATTTGATTTGACGATTTCAGTATTTTGCGAACAGACACAGTTTGTAGCGGACGTGCAAGGTTCTCAAATAATTATTTATGTAATTAGGTATATAGGTAGGTATATAAAATATTGTCGGTGAATGGCCTGTTCCAAAAGCTTGGTATTAGTATGTAGATAATATACCTACACATCTCCGAACACTGGATCGAGCTACCCTGCATTTTTTGTTTAAAGTCTTCTCTCCTTTTTAAATAATGGTAGTACAAAAAAAAAATAGTTTTGAAGCCAGTCATTCACTATCATTTCCGTTTTTAATTTTTCCAAAGGTGAACGGCAGATTTCGTACAGCTTACTGTTTTTGTTGTTTTGTTATAGAATTTGTACCACATATTAAGGCAACTAAGCCATTTATTTTCATGTAAGTGTAATATTTTTGGAAGTTCGGATTAACTAACAATATTAAAAAGAAGACTTTAATAACTACACGTAATTTAGTCGTAAACTAAACGCAGTTATGTTGGTATTTTAGCTATGCTCGCCATGAGGGTATTACCCGACCTGCCCCCTACTTAGATGAAGTAATATTAACTATTAATTAATTATAAATAAAATCATCATCATCAGCCTAGCCTTTTCCCAACTAAGTTGGGATCGGCTTCCAGTCTAACCGGATGCAGCTGAATACCAGTATTTTACATGGAGCGACTGCCTATCTGACCTCCACAACCCAGTTACTGGGTAATACGATACCCCTTGGTAAGACTGGTTGTCAGACTTTCGGGCTTCTGACGACCCGTAACGACTGTCTAAGATTTACGAATGACAGCCGGGACCAACGGCTTAACGTGCTTTCCGAGGCACGGAGGGGTCTTGGTATGTAAAGATGTTCACCCATCTATGGACCAACCGCGGCAAGCGTAGCTTAACCTGATCGATTGACTCGCGCGGCTGTTATTATTTAGCCACAAGCCCCTCAACAAAAAAATAAATAAAATAAATGAAATAATAATTAATAATTAATTAACTAATTATAAATCAAATAAATGTACTTAAAAAAAACTATGAACTGTATTGTTTTATTTAACTACACTCAAAACCCTGTCAGGACTTCATCATTATCAAAATGTTGCAGTCAGCTGCGTGACATAGGTATCTCCTAATGCACTCCGCTGAATAGGTACGATCCTCATCTCAGTTTACCTACTTGATAGTAAGTAAAACACTACAGAAATAGCGATAACCAATCTAGAACTTGTACTTTATTACCGAAACAATGCTTATGTGCCTATAAGTAACAATCTACATACTATGGTACACTAGTACTAACCTTAAAAATAAAACTAGTTATAACTTTTACGTCCCAAGTTCTAAAAATCAAAGAATTTAAAAAGGGCTTGTCTATCGTATTATCTACCAATTAAAATAAAAAATATCCCAAAACACGAAATTTTATTAGTTGTACGAAAGTCCCATTGCCAAAGCCTACCGTTCGCCTTTGCAATCGGAATACAAAAGAAAACTGTTTAATTGCAATAAGTCGTCGTGCCGGCGGTCATGTGGTTCGGCATGGAATTAATTAATGTATGACGTGCTGTGGAATGTTCTCCCATGCTTCCAAGATGGCAATTTTCAGCTCCTACAAAGTTTCTGGAGCTGGTTGGTTAGCTCTAACACGCCTCTTCAGCTCATCCCATAAGTGCTCTATTGGAATCATATCAGGGCTTCTTGCTGGCCATTCCATTACTGCGATGCTAACGTCATTCAGGTATTCTCGATCAATTCCTGCAGTGCGCCCTTGTATTATCATGCATAAAAATGAATTCCTGGCCTAGAAACTCAGCATATGGCATCACATAAGCCTCTAGGCATTGATGAATGTATCGGACGCTATTTAATGGCGGCCCCGTAGTCCCGTCACAACCTCAAGACCAGTTTTTCCATCAGTGGAAATTCTGCCCCAGATTGTCGATGACGCACCGCCATGACTTACATTCTCTTCAATGCAACATTGCTGAAAACATTCTCCCTGTCTTCGGCAGAATTTCCTACGGCGCGCCATTCTGAGTGCTCTTGTCAGTTTGGGACCATTGGCTGTCTTATGAGGTTTCAGGCCACGTTCTTGGCGTCTCTTTGTAACAGTTCGAGCGCAAACAGTCAGTCTATGAAAGTCTCGAAGCTGTTCTTGGACCTGTTCTGAGGTCAGATGACAATTACCCAGGCTGGTGGTAAAGATAAATCTATCTTGTTATGCTGTAGTGACCCAGTTTCGTGGTCTTCCTGAACGGAGCATGAAGCCACCAGTCTCCAGGTATTGATGGTAAATTCTTTGAACGGCAGAATTACTTACATAAAGTTGTGCACTTAGGTACGTTTCGCTAACTAAGCCAGTCATTTTTTTAAATTTGTTTTTTATTGAAATTTTATTATATTTTAATCAGGTAAATTGTATTTGTGGGAAATATGGGATATAAAAATAAGATAATTATTACTAAAACTAATATTTATTTAACTTTTAAGCACTAAATCACAAATCTTAAATGCATGTTTGTTTGAGATCAATAAGGCACTTAAACTTGCAATTTCTAAATTAGGAACTATTATTGAGAAAATTTGGTATTTTCCTTTAGAATTATAAGGAAAAATCTTCCAAATCAACGATAATTATTAAATGACTTAAATTATTTTGGCGCAAGTTGGGCAAAAGTCAACTTCGCTACAAATGGGAACTTTACAACTACGGCAGTATTTCTTTGTCATGCGCCTTTTTTTGTAGGAACACAAATTGCAGCTTCTTCTTTTTTTCTTTGAGGCATTTCAGGTCTCAAAGGACTTCCAGAACCAGATGGTCCAGGAATTTGACCTTGACCATCGGCGCGTTCCTCATGGTTCAAACCCAAAACATCTCTTATTTTATCTTTTATTCTTCGAGGCATTGTTGGTGTTTCGAGTTGTTCATGCAATTGCTTCATATAGCTTTTTCGCGACAGTGGTTTACATTCAGATACCATGACATTATGGTAATGGATGATGTAGGAGTTCATACTCCATATATTCAGCATGTCATAGAACATGCACATGGACCACCGATTAGACTTCCGGTTGCATGACATATTTGAACAAATAATTAGAAGCTGATGAAGAATTCTCACCGAGTGGAAGATCATCGGAAGGCGGCATTCTATGTTCCTCTTCAATGCCTAAATGTGGACTTACTTGTGTTCCTGCAATGTCCGAGGGTTCGTCGTGAAAATCACCCTCCACGTCTTCAATCAATAACCCGTCCTCATTCTCACTATCAGAAAAAACATAATTTATGCTCACATTTAATCATCATCATCTAACGCACGAACTATGTCGCCATCTGTGATAATCGATCTCGCAGCCATATTTCACCATCAAAGTAATACTTAGCTAAAAAAACAAAGCAACAATTAACACAAAGTACAGGTGTAAAAGTTACGCATAAGCTAACCATTCGTCAAAATGACGAGTATGCAGTACATATCTCAAAAACAAAACTACTTACCGGCTAAACGCTACCACCATGCGACGCAGTCCATCGGATACTAAGTTGGCCTGAAACCGTAAGTAAAACAATTAGAAAGAAAGAGGGAAATATTTGTTGGATGCTCGTCGTTTTGACGAACGTTAGCTTTCTAGGGTTAATTGTGCTATTCTGTGTTGTGCTATGTGTTTTGTGTGCATAAATGTTTTATCTATCTATCTATCTGTTCAGGTAAAAGTCTTACGCAATCACTATCTAAAGGGGTGAGTAAAACATTCATCTGCATGTCGATTCTGTAAAAATTTCACCGTGAAAACTCGCGTGGAGTGAGCTGTCAATGTCATCTCACTGATGCTAGGGAGTGACCAAGCATTACATTTATAATCATAATCGAGATTTTAATAATATTTTTATGCTAATTCTATTGATCATTTTATATTATTTCAAAACTAGTATTTAAGTGTTGAAACGTTACTATTAAGGGGTTTTTTAAATAAAATAGCAAAACAGAAATTTAGTCAGAAACTCAATTTTGTTTTTTTTATTCACAAGGTTTGGTAATTTCCGCAGCCGCCATCTTGCTTTTTAAATTTGACCTCACTATCGGCTTTAACACCCCAGAAAACCATGAAAACGACACCCATGATGAAAAATCTGAATATTTTCGCAGCCGCCATCTTGCTTTTTTGATTTGACCTCACTATCGGCTTTAACACCCCCAAAACCATGAAAACGACACCCATGATGAAAAATCTGAACATTTTCGCAGCCGCCATCTTGCTTTTTAATTTTGACCTCAGTATCGGCTGTAACACCCCCGAAAACCATGAAAACGACACCCATGATGAAAAATGATTGTAGCCGCCATTTTGGATTTTGATATAAAGGTGGTAAAACCAAATTTTTGTTTGTCGAGCATTTAAAAATAAAAAACGACAAATTAAAAAACTCAACTTGATATTAATAACAGCACCTCACGCGCAAGCGCGGCGTGATCGTATCACTTCACCCGATTCTCGTAACCATAGTAACCACCCGTGCCGAAGTGAATCAGCTAGGTGTAGTGAATCGGTAAGCGCGAAGCGTGAGTGTCGTGATCTTATCACTTCACTCGAATCTCGTTGCCATAGCAACATCACTTCACTTGAGCTGGATGAAGTGAGCCTAGCCGCCCGCCGGCCGGTGCGCGCGCCGCGCAAGTGTCAGTTGAACTGTTCAATTTTGTTATAATATCGATGACGATGATTTTATGAATATTATTTATTATTGGCAACGCGTAGGTCGGTATAAATTTACCTACCTATAATAAAATATTGAAAAGGTACTTATTTAATAAACCGCACCTTTTTTATATTCAAAAGGCTTATGTACACAGACACACACATCGTTTAGTGAGGTTTCCACATAGTTTGTGAGGGGATAAATTCTATGGTCCGTCAGCCAGGCACACTTTTAGCACTCGATCACTTGACACACTCGGTTATCTCTTCTTATTGAATAGACTTGGGTTAATAACAACGCTGAATAACGTCGCACAGACTTTAGTCGACTCAATTCACTATCGCTTCTTCAAAACACAACGCGGTTGGGTCATAGGATTGCGGTTATTTAATCAGTTAACTGATTATGATGAAAAGAATTAGCATAAAATCTTGATTATGATTGTAAATGTAATCCTTGGTCCATCCCTAGTATCAGGTGGGATGACACTGACAGTTCACTCCACGTTCACTTCACTTAAGTTTCACGGTGAGAAGGTTACAGAATAGCACTGCTGTTTCAATTTTCAAAAGTTATCAACTTTATATCTCACCAGTTTGTTCTACAATTATTGTTTGAATATTGAATTTACTAAAATTATTGAATTGTAATTAAAAAAACATCGATGGAGAAGTTGGTTGGTGGTTATAAAATTAACCTCGATTATCAAATGAAAAATATCTCTAAAGGTGATTTAAAATGAGATTTTCGGGTTTTAGATAATTATTTACACGTGAAACTATAAATGCATAACTAGAATATATGCATAACTAGTTTCATAATCTAAATTCGGCTTAGTATTAAAATAATCAACATTCAATTTTGTAAGTGGCACAAAATGGCATCCACGTGAAGGTTTTTTGATCCGTTTGGTTACATTATCATCAAATACTTTTGACAGACTATAGTTCCTGAAACGGATAAGGTCAACAACCCTCTCCTTCTATTAGTGTCTAGTGAGTAAGAATTTAAGGAGAAAGTAAATGATGGGCAACAGCAGCAACTCTGCAAGAGAGAATAGGTACCTATTATTAAGTAGGTACCTTGGTTACATTATTGCTATTCAATCTTGAAATACGCCTGTATTCCCCGCAGGGTTAGGCAGAGGTACACCTACATCTGTACACCCACATTTCGCCAGTTATGTATAAGTCTCACCCACGAAACAGGGGGGGCGAGCCTATTGCCACAAATCCAGAGTCCGGGCTACTACTGAGAAATTCCCGATGGAAAAACTCGAATAACACTTTACCCGACCCTGGAATCAAACCCGGGATCTCATACTCAGCAGTAGCGCTTGGGACCAATAGACCGACGAGGAAGTCATCTATACAGGGTGGATTTTTGAGACGGGGCAAAGTCTCCTAAGACCGCTTTCCTGTAGCCACAACGCGGCAACGGTCACGGTATCTGCCCTTACTGCCCCGTCTCAAAAATTCACCCTGTATAGATGACCTCCTCGTTGGTCTTGTTTACAGTTCTGTAGTAGTATTCGGACAACTATTTTAGGCATATCATAGCCCGGAAACCAGGCGTAGGTATATTAGTAGTACTTAAATAGTTGTTGGTACTTACTTTCATATCACTATCTACTAAGTACCTAAGTACTTACTAAATCAAACTGAAGAATACGGTTGGTCAGAATAATTTTATTGTTTAATCCTAAAATTCAATAACATGAATTTCAGCAGGTAACACAAGCATTTCCTTAACGAACAACATTCACTGATAATTAAATTGTATGGTTGCCTTTGATTTAAAGGAACACAACGATGAAATTGTCTTTTTATGTAAATCACGTGTTCAATATTACATAATTTTTTTTTTAGTTGCGTTGATTTTTTCGTAGTATTCGCCCCTGAAGACTATTGGTAAGATGAACCAGAGCTAGGTACGATTGCTGGCGGATGCTGCTTTTTGAGCTTCTCTCGTTTCCGGAGCTCGTCTCTCAATAGCACCAGGTTCTCGTAGTGGTCGGCGGAGGCATCCAGTAGGTCCACACACACGCGGACCGCATTCGCCTGGCGATCGCGCTCCACCTCCATCGTCAAGTCCGTGGCTTGGCTCACCGTTAGCACCTTCTCAACCATGTCGTCTAACCTGGAAGGAATAATTTGTAAGTGAATAAGGCGGTACGACTAGTCCAGGAATACAAGTCGCTAGCGAGCTATGGAAAGCGTAACATTTGTCATTCCGCTAAGGGAATGACGCCATCTGGCTAGGGGGAGCCACGCACGTCTTCGCAGAATGGGTGGTAGGTATAGCAGCTAGATGAGAGCAGCTGGAAATCGAGTGGAATGGCGTGGGATTGGAGAAGCCTTATGTCCAGCAGTAAACTGCTATAGGATGATGATAAATAACCGATGAAATTGTTCTGTCGTAAGCACCGTGTTCATACACGGTGCTTACGACAGAACAATTTCATTAGTAAGACCTCTAGCCGCCAGCGGGAGATATAGGTAAGGGCAACAACGTAGTACCTAACCAACCACAACAATGAATAACTACAATTCCGTCTACGAAATTGACATTAACGTCGTTAAAACGACTAAGGTCAACAACATCCTCATAAACACTATTAAGGACAAGATTCACAAACCGCACTTTTGACTTAACAGACGTAGCAGAGTCAAAGTAAGCGTAGGTAATTCCTAAATGAATAGGTATTTAACTGTATTCTAACATTTAAAGCATATCAACGTCGGTATCTAGTTCATCAAATTCAAATTTAAAACATCGAAAGAGAAAATGAACTTACTTTCGTTTCCGAATTTCTAGACAAAAGCAGAAGAACAGAATCAGCAGCAAAATAATGGCAGCGTTCAACTGCGGCCAAGTGAGGTCCTGGCTGAATATGTGGAGGCGCAAGATTCGCACCTTGGGCACCACATCCCACACAGAGAACCCTGGCACTAGCGTCGTCACCGGTAGTGCGAAAACCACAAGCACTCCTAAAATCACGGTTATATCCCAATCGTTATCAATCATCACTGTGTGGGTAGGTATAACTATTGAGGGAAGATTATTGAAATTTATTAAAACACTTTATTTTGACATGACAAACCGAAAATAAAAATCCTCTGTGCCGAAAATTATCACGAAAATGATTGAATGATGATTTGACATTTCCACAGACTTCTTATTGTAGAAAAAGAAAAGAGGTAGGTATCCGTAGTTAATGAAGAATTAATATTTTACTGTTTTGAGTCGATGAACAGCCAGGTAGGCTTATAATTACGACATTTACCTACCTATGCCTACGAATTTTAACACCTATCCTTGACCTGAAGGTCTCCTCAATAATAAATTCTTATAGGTAAATGGTCCATTTTATTCCCGATATTCAGTTCACATTATCGGGACAAACATCTTATTCACGTTACGACAAAACATCAAAGAAGCGATCGCCATTTGTAAGTTTAGTGCGCAAAATTCGCGAGGCAGCAAACGGCCCCTTGCGGAACCTGTGTCCGTCATATGGAGCGAGCCGTCGACGCTCGCGCGGCATATCAATTTCGACTAGGTACACACAATAAAATTGGACGGTCTCCGGAGAGGGCTTAAACGATTCGCCGTTTTGTCTCGGGGCCCAGCTGCGTAATGACCGGAGCAGGAAAAAATTGTCAGCAAGAAAACGCGAGGGTAGTCGGGTTTATGTGCACGCGGCAGCTGGCGGCGCCGGGCGGCGACGCGCTCCTAACTGCCTCTGCTTACCTCGCAAAACCCGCGCCAATTTTATTTATCGAAAATATAAACCGATTTGCGGAGGGCCCTCGTAAATTCTGAACGGCTGATTTATGGCGGTTACCAGGCGCGCTTAAAACAAAGTTGCTTCTTAAGGGACTTCCTTACCTATCTATTACTTCCCTATACAGACCTGTAATGAAAAACCAGCTATCCAGATAAATAGGTCTCTTTCATATTTTTCCTGAAATTAACTTTGATGCGGGATATTTGAGCTTCTTGTGCGAAAATCTCGTAAGTGATAGTTTCAGTTTCTCGTAAGTGATACTCCTAACGCTTACCTACTTAAAGGTAATACCTAGGTACGATGCTGGTTATCTCAAAGACATGGTCAAGTGAATGTCACCCAATAATTTTGGTTGCAGCCTACTAAAGTTATAAAATTGTCAAAAATTCCGACTTTGTTAATTGCTTGGTGTGGGGGACTTTCCAATTATTACGCGGCATATATCTGCGCAGGCTACTACTAAGACATGGAAAAATTAATGATTAAATGGTTGGGTTTTCCTTATGGAAAAAACCCATTAACCATTTCCCCAACTACGAGATCGAACCCTCTCCTGCTGAGCAGTCGCGCTTGCGACCACTAAACACGAAGCAATCACACGTTCAAATCAAAAGCCATAATTTTAAAATTTTCGAATTTTCTTTAAAAGCCTCATACCTAAATGGATGGATAAGTAAATCTGGATGTCCATCGCGTGTCACAAGAAACTTTCTCGAGGAATTAACAAGCTTGGGGCTGACGGGATCGCAAACAAGTCCCCCAGGGCGGTCGGACGGCAGTCCTCGCCGGCCTGCCGTGTCTAAGGAGACCGCCACGCGAATCAATTAGGTGATTTGAGGCATTTGAGGGTTGGCTGCGGCCTCGCGTGACGGAACCTCGCTCGAGTCAACATTGATGCTCATGCCCACGATATTGCTTGCGTTTTTGAGAACGATTATGTGAAGTGAGTAGGTACTTGGGAGTTCAGTTAAGCTGAATATGTTATATGACGAGAACCCACCCACTACAGTTAGTCCAGTTAGTAGGTAGGTACAGGGTGGGAAACGTAAACGAAGCAAAAGGAGTATGTAAGGATCGTAGCAGGTGGCGTTCTGTAGTTCTGCCTACTCCTTGGGAAGAAAACATGAGTTTATGTAGGTATGTATGTACTAGATGGAAAAAACGGCTGTAGAATTGCAAAATAATTCTTCATTCTTCAGCCGAGGAATTTATACGCAAAAATAGCAACCTGTATTAGTTGCAACCACAATCCTCTATCGTCGGTGATATTCTGAAACCGCGGAACTAACAGTGTTTAAAACCGCGTATTTACAAAAGTAGCAAAATCGAGATTTCTGATTTTCTAATTCATTAATATATATTTTACATAACTAATGCACTAAGAATTTATCAATATAAAAGTTTAAACAATAGAAAGTCAAGTGGTTTAGTAAATATTACGTTTTTCCTCGTTCCTGTAAAATTCACTGCACCTACCTTACGCGGTTTTAAACACTGTTAGTTCCGCGGTTTCAGAATATCACCGACGCTATTAACAACATCGTTGTTCCGTCTAGTCTACGCGTTCCAAACTAGGAGTTTAAGCCATACTCAGACAACTACACTTTTGCACTGACCTTTTAAAATAATAATCAATATCGTATCGCATGAAAATAATTATCCGTATGGCACGAGAACATTAGCCAAGTGCTTTATTGAAAACATTGTGTCCATGTACCTACTTAGGTATCAATAATGAAGGAACCACTCAACCGCAGTATTAGGGCCCTCACATCAAATAATTGAACCAAATTAATTTACCTTTATGAAGGGCAAATTGTTTTGGTGAATCCCCAATCAATTTACTAAATTGATCAATGTTTTATGACAGAGCCGCATCACGTAAGTAGGTAGGTACCTGTGACAAAAAATCACCAGCCAAGTGCGCGTCGGACCACGCACAATGAAGGGTTACGTAGTTGGAATGATTTTATCCCAAAAACAAACTTAAAATTGTATACATCGTTATACACCACGATAAAATACTGCAAATTTAAGTTGATCGACTATCACTCTTTAACTTGTAAAGCCCACTTAGGTGTGATAGTTTTCCTTTTAATTTCATTATATGTATGAATTATTTCACATCTCCATAAACAACCATTTCGCTAGCAGGACACTTGACTCTATCAAAAATTAGCACTTTAATGCTCAATGTTACGCAAACGGATCCTTGAATCAAAAAGTGGTGTTCACAGACCCTCAATAATTTTAAACGGTACCCCACACCATGGGATTGACGAGAAAAAAAAATATCATCCCCACATTACGTGCAAGGACTGCAAGGAGGTAACAAAAAAATTTTTTTTTCAAAATTTTATTTTATCACTTTGTCAATATGTACTCGTATACCTTTGCCAAATTACAGCTTTCTAGTACTTAGCGTCTCTGAGCTACAGCGGGGACAGACAGACAGACGGACGGACGGACATAGCGAAACTATAAGGGTTCCTTGTTTACTACGGAACCCTAAAAAAGAGGTGTACATATAGAACACCCACATTTGTGCCATTTGCCAGTGTTTTAATCGCATGTAATAGGGGGCGACCCTATTGCCATCAACCGGCACAAATCAAGATTGCGGGCTGCTGCTAAGAAATTCAAAGACTGGGAAAAACCCAATAAAACTTTGCCCTACCTGGGAATCGAACCCAAGATATGCTGAGCAGTAAAGCTTTCGACCACTAGACCAACAAGGCAATCAGACAGTGATTTTTTACATAGACGTATATTAATAACATTTCGTTATCATAACTTGCGTCAAAACTCTTTCAAATAATATTATGAATAACGCTGGGCCGTTTGGAGTGTTGTGGCCCGTGGAACAAAGGGTATAATTTTATCTGTAACCTGTTAAGCCCCGCGCGACACCGATTCGGAGTCAAACAATAGAAAATCACTTGTGTCTCATTAGCTGTCCTTGACCAATTATAGCCTTTATCGGTGAGCGATAACGTCGCCTTATAACAATATCATCAATATTAGTAAAATATCTTAGTGAGTAGTCTTAGTGAGTGAGAGAGCGTATCTTCCAATGTCCTAATTTGATGCGGTTTCATACTTTCAGTTACTTCTTTACAAAGAACAAAGCCCATTTCAAAAATTCTCATTCACCTCCCGTACTAGCAAAAACCAAAGCTCATGCTGTGGTATGAATATTAACCAGTCACTAACTACCTACAGCAAGTGAGTCTATTATCAGGGGAAGATATTTTATAAATAAAAAACACAATGAGAAATAAATATATGTATACAATTTTTATTATTTCCTACGATGGCTACAAATGTATAAAATATCAGTCATCTTAACATTACCATTATTATAAACAATAATATCATAGAAAACGCGTAGCTGATTAAACCGTTTAGAAACAGATTATATATTATTACTTGATAAGAAACTGAACTGTTAAAATTCGATATACATTCTGCAGATGGATGCTATATTTTCTAAATACCTATTATCTAGATTATTACATTGAATATTATGCTTATTTTTTTAAACTAAATAATATATTAAATCTCAAGTAAATTACCAGGCCATGCACATTTAAATGCTGAATATCAAACATTTATTAATTGCTACAATACGTAATTGACTTTTAAATAATTACAGTGCTGTTTTAAAGCTACTTCATAGATGTCGCGGTAATGTGATTTTTTTTTACATTATATTTTGTGAGTAGACTAGACTTAATATCATTTACATAAAATTAAAGCTTAGATATAATAAAACGCGTTTTATAGTAATATTTAGAGCATTATCAGAGCTTTGGGAAGCTTAAAATCGATTTAAAGCTCTGATTTTTTTTTAACTTTTGTGAAATTAACCAGCATGCTGTTAGTTTATTAAAATGAACAAGACATTATTAATTACATGCATTTTTAACATTTATTGATTTCATTGATTTATTGATAAAATGCATAAATATATAATTATAATATCTTGTCTTGTGTTGATAAGGGACTATTGATCTATAAAATGCCAAAATCGATTATATAAAATTCTAATTCTAATACACATTGGCGAGTTCACCTTATTTCCCTTCAATAACCTTTAAAAAATAAAATCTTATAATTGAACTAAAAACAATAAAGCCGAAGCACAATCCAATTGTTTCTCGTCTAAACTAATATGGTTTAACATAATTGGTATCTAAACAAATCGCCAATAATTTATTTACTTTTTATATTTATAATATAAATAGATAAATGATTCAAACAAATAACTTCACTTAGAATCTAATGAGATACAAGCCCATACAAAAAAGTTAACGCGTATACCTACGTTTAAAACAACAAATATACAAAAATCGCTACAAGTATTCAAAATGCGAAAACTACTAATATACATCTCACAAATGGCGAACCATGTGGCACAACAAGAGACACCAAAAAAAGTTGGTTAGTTAGCTAAACATATTCAGTTTTTCAACCATAAATAAACATTAAAGAGATGTGATATAAATTAATATTATATTAACACAAATTCTTGACTTATTGAAATGCAGGAAACCAAAGTAACGAACCATTTTGTGTCAATTTACTCGAAAAGTAACAGTGTTAACCAACTTTCATTGCATTAATATTCATCAATTTACTTTCAAAAGAAATCTACATGTGTTTAATTATTATTATTTGCCAATACACTAAGATTTACGGTTTGTTGGCATGTCAGGAACCCATGGCCCGTCGCCACATGAAACAATAATTGTTTAAGAAAATTGGCACGTAGATGCTTAATGGTTCGCCGTCCCAGATAAACATAGTTCCTTTGAAATAATAATTATTCAATAATGCCCTCAGAATTTTACTTTTAGTAAATGATGCCATCTGTTGGATCAAGGTTGAACTAGAAACGATGACTATCAAACATGGATTTAGAACGTTTCATAAGAGTTTATGACGTACGGAGCCGTGCAAATACACCCATGTGATACAATCTAGTGACTTTCAGGTCAGCATTATTAAACGATAACCCTTCCGATTCCACCTTGGCACTATTAAAACTCTAATAAGAGTTTTAATCGTGCCAAGGTGGAATTATACAGGACATACAGCGCCATCTCTTTTTCACATTCGATAAATGATGATTTTGCCACTTTCCTCTGACGACATTACACACGCCACTTGAATATTTTGAATATTCTAAAGTGTAACTTAGCAACCAAATGGTCAAAATTATTATAAGATTCTTAAGTCTAAAAATGTTGCAACATACATACATTCCAATAGTAGTCAAGAAACAACAGTCATAATGATGTTGAACCACTTATTTCATTAGACTGTGGTAAGACTGTCCACAGCTTCCATAAGGCTTGGCACGGAGTCTACTTTCATTCCACGCTTACGAAGGTCGTTCAGCTCTTCGACCAACTTCGACTTGTCTCTGCCGAGTGTCTCCCTGAAAATAATTATGTACTTTATTAATGACGAACTTTCATCCAATATTTCAACACAAACAACAACTTTCAAAAATCCTTACATAAGAGATCCATAAGAGAGCTCTAGTGCAAAATTTCATGCTTCTAAACCCAGCAGTTTACGCTGTGCGTTGTGTGTCAGTGAATGAATTTAAGGTTTTTATTAAGTAGAAGATAATAGGATAGGGACTTGTTACTGTACTTGCTAAGTAATAACAGCCGCACGGGTCGATCGATCAGGTTAAGCTTCACTTGCCGCGGTTAGTCCGTGGATGGGTGACCATCTTTACATACCAAGACCCTTCCGTGCCTCGGAAAGCACGTTAAGCCGTTGGTCCCGGCTGTCATTTGTAGATCTTTGACAGTCGTTACGGGTCGTCAGAAGCTCGAAAGTCTTACAACCAGTCTTACCAAGGGGTATCGTGTTACCCAGTAACTGAGTTGTGGAGGTCAGATAGGCAGTCGCTCCATGTAAATACTGGTATTCAGCTGTATCCGGTAAGACTGGAAGCCGACCCCAACATGGTTGGGAAAAGGCAGGCAGATGATGAGAAGATAATAGGTATGTGGGTTGGTAAGCATGATAAACTGTTTTCGATAGGCCCTAGATATAATGAAATGAATTGAGGTTGAAAATGTTCCTGGATTATGTATAACTAGCTGCGCCCCGCGGTTTCACCCGCATAAGTCTCGATCCCGTGGGAATATCGGGATAAAAAGTATCTTATGTCCTAATCCAAGGTCACGGTTTACCCTTAAGTCAAATAACATCCAAATCCGTTCATTCGTGAAAGGCATTTATTATCTGGGTAAAATGGATCTTCACACATTATAATTCGATCAATCAAGTCAATCTATCACAATCCACTTCCAGACAAAGACCTTGTTTAAGTCACACCACCTCACCGCCCCCACTACCAAGGACCACACACATTATCAGTTTTATGACAAACACGAACTAAGTTTATCAATATTACACTTCTGGACACATCTATTGGCCCACCTTGTATTTTCAGTTTCGTTTGGTCCTAGCTAAAATTTTATATTAGGTCGAGCAAAAAGTTTTTATGCAGTTTTGAACCTGGCACATTCACAATTTCATTCAATAGTCTTTTTTTGAATTTCGAACACAGAATTTAAAGAAACAAAAGACAATTTGGAGCCTGTTTGTTGATATCAAACAATCGAATACTAAGAAAACTTGGTTTTATTGGTTTACTTGGATTTAATTCTTGAAAAAGTGATTGATATTTTTGGTTTTGCAACAAACATTACTTATTCTTAACATTAAGGTGAGGTTCTATCAATAATCTATGGATACTTCACCTGAAGTCGCCGCCCAAGCTGTGGCACTTATTCAGGCCGGACACAGCCAAAGAAACGTGAGTGCTCAACTTAATTTAAGTCGATCTGCGGTCCGAAATGTTTATCGGAGGTACCTAGAGACTGGCGGCTTTGTTCGTCGCCAAGGAAGGCCACGATCTCGGGTCACAACTGAAAGGCAGGATCGATTCATCGTGACGACCAGCTTGAGAAATCGTCACCTTACCTCCATTGAGATACAAAACCAACTTCGCGACTTCCACGGAGTATCTGTGAGCGCTCGAACTGTTCGGAGAAGGTTAAAAGAACGCGATATGGTACGACACAAGCCAGCTAATGGGCCCAAACTAACGCGAGCCCACCGAACAGCGCGCCTTCATTTCGCACGCAGTCATTTAAATTGGACACAGCAAGATTGGAGCCGTGTACTCTTTTCTGATGAGTCTAAAATTGTGTTACATGGCAATGATGGAAGGAAGAAGGTCTACCGACGTAAGGGAGAGCGTTTCGCACAATGCTGCTTTGAAGAGAGGGTTGCTTATGGCGGTGGCTCATGGACTGTCTGGGGCGGTATATCCGCGAGCGGCAAAACTCAACTTGAGGTTGTTACTGGACCACGGCTGCCAACATTAAATGCTGAAAGGTACATTCGTGAGTGCTTAGAACCTCACGTGATACCATACGCGGACTATGTGGGTTTAAATTTCCTTTTTATGCATGATAATGCAAGAGCCCATGCGGCCGGCATCGTCAGGGAATATCTTCGGGATGTGAACATCACAGTTATGGACTGGCCAGCCAGAAGCCCAGACATGAACCCCATTGAGCACATGTGGGACGAGCTAAAAAGACGTGTTAGGGCTCGTCAGCCAGTTGCCCAGACGATGCAGGAGTTGAAAACTGCCATAGAAGAGGAATGGGAGATGATCCCTCAAAATTTCATAGAGCGGTTGATAAACTCTATGCCTAATCGTATGAGAGCTGTGGTAGATGCCCATGGAGGCAACACGCGTTATTAAATTAAACCTTTATTTGATAAAACATGTTTTTTATTCAAAAATCAATTGCCTTTAACAAGGCGCATATCCGACTTGTTAGGCGTAGCTCCATATCGTATGGTATTCTGAATTCAAATTTAAAACAATACGATCGAAAAAGATGGTAAAATGTATCAGGTTTAAAACTGCATCAACAGTTTTTGTTCAATCTAGCAATCATATTTCGGTAGGGGCCATCGAAACCTAAACTCTAAGGTGGGCCAATAGATGTGTCCAGAAGTGTATTTATGACGCATTTTACCTTAAACAGTTCAATTAATTATATTGTTGTGATATCAGTTCATTTATTTATTCGCAAGTAATCATCCTATTGTTTTGTGTCATTATTTACATTATCAGCTGACTTGCAGGAGGCCATAGATAATATTTTACATAAATTATTGTGTATTTTGTGAATGTGAGAATGTTGTAGGCTTAATAGACTAGATTTGTAGACTATTTATTTTTTGTTAAGTACCTGGTAATTCTTGACAGGCCTACACCATCCTCCCATACCTATTAACACTGTGATTTGAAAACATTGTAAAAACCAATTATTTTTAAAAGAGTAACCGTGGAGTTTCTTGCCGGCTCTTCTCCATAGGAAACGACCCATTGGAACTGTGCACCTAGCTTCTGAGGTTTCTTAAGTGCCTATGATGTAGGTTTATGTGAAATAAAAATATTTTGATTTTGATCTACAGTAGCGTGCCTCTGCGGTTTCAACCTATCAATTAATTTTTTCTAGTTCGTGTAACTGGTCATAAATTTTTTTTTTTTTATTCTTCATTTTTCAAATCTAAATCTATTCTAGACTATTCTAAGACTACTCTATTCTAAATTGTCATTTGTTTATTGGGACGTAGTTATGCGAAAACGTTCCATTCCACAATGACTGCAATTTGAGAAAAACACTTTTTTGCCGTAACTAGTACAGGCGAACACTTTATAAAACCTAAAGTGTTCGCCTGTACTAGTTACGGCAAAAAAGTGTACCACTGAAACACTAAATTGCGTTTTTCTCAAATTGCAGTCATTGTGGAATGGAACGTTTTCGCATAACTACGTCAGGAAAACTTGAATTGCTGAAAAACAGGAATCGAATCCAGTCGATTTTTATGTTAATTTTATTGATTATACCTTAATTCCTAATCAAGTCTCAAGTAATTATGTACTCGGTGGAGCATACGGTGGAGGTCTGCCCGGCTTGGGCAGAGCACCGCCGTGTCCTCGTGGAGGCGATCGGCGGCAGAGACCTCTCGCGTCCGGCCCTGGTTCAGGCCATGGTACGGAGCGAGAGGGCATGGGCAGCCGTCACCTCCTTCTGCGAAGCAGTAATGCTCGCGAAGGAGGAGGCGGGACGGTTGAGGGAAAGGCACGTTTCGCGCCCTCTCGCCCCTAGCCGCCGCAGGAGACGCCCAGGGCGTCGGGAATCCCGGGCGGATTTCCGGCCACCGTAGGCGCGGGCTTGCGGACGGTGAGCAATGGGTAGCTCACCGTCCGGTAAGGACCAGGCCCGGGTCGACGGCGCGTCGTATTCCACGCGCGCCTCAAAGAGATGTCATCAGCACAAAGTAGGGGTCCACTAGGGCCGATGCCTGCCGGGGTCGCGGGAAGGTACTTATGGGTCACCGAGGCCCCCGCAACACAGGCAACAGGAAGGAATACGGGTGGGTTTTAGTCAGTAAGAGTCTGACACACCCTCCCGCTCCACCCAGAGCGGGAGAAGTTATTTGATGATTTCCCACCCTCAAAAAAAAAAAAAAAAAGTAATTATGTACTGTGAAATACAACTTGGTTGACTGCAGATAGCAGTCAACCAAGTTATATTTATTGTTGAGTTCTGCACAAATGGTGTAAGATATTCTTTGAATTTGGTATGTACTTTCCCTTATTTGCTGTCTCAGCGGAAGTTTTAGCCTCTACTCTGGAGTAATTTACCCTATTTTATTTTATTTATCGTAGGTGTAGAACCAGTTTAAAAGAGCTGCTTCCGGATTTTTTCCGGGTACCGGACTATTCGCCAAGCTTGCGTGCTTTTGGGTTGTTTTTGCTAGCCGCATAGAATCCTGTTCGAGACCGGCATGTCGGTATTGGTCCACGACACATCATCGTCGTGTCACCTGCGATTCTCTCGAGGAGTACTACAGTTTGAGGTTGTGGTTCGTCAGGATCGACTTTTTATCTAAATTATCACATAATCAGCCTATAATGTTCCCACTGCTGGGACACAGGCCTCCACTGTGAGAGGGAGTGGGCCGTAATCCACCACGCGGTCCAGTGCGGGTTGGTAGATGTCACATGTCTTCGATTTTTTGGTTCTAGGACATGTCGGTTTCCTCACGATGTTTTCCTTCACCGTTTTTGAGAGCAGTGGTGATGAAATAATTTACACAAAGTAAAGCGCCTGTCTGGGTTCGAACTTACGACCTACAACTCGTAAGTCGCGGCCATTACCACTGGGCCACCACTGCTCACTATCACACTTAACTACTATAGTTATTAGCACCTAGGTACTTTCAGGGGTAACATTTTAATACTAGTTGATCTTTAACCAGGACTGTTTATATCGGGATAACTTAGGTTCACATTTAAAAGATAATATTCATTTGAAAGTTTACGTAATTTAGTGGTCACGATCCTAAAACTGGTTGCAATCGATTCCCTGGTTCGGGAACCAAATGCGTAACAAAGATTTATCAGCCGATGTACCTTAAGTTTTCTCGTAATCTCTTTTCATTTATGCCAAATTAACTGTTCCGAAACCGTTTTAATGATATTTAATTTTAGCTTATTATCATTATTTGATGGATTGCAGTGCTGAATTTTTATTTCGCTACACTACGCAATTTCGGAAGATCGATGTGACGTACTGACTGTAGATTTAATTATAATGGTAGGTGAACAAATTATATTTTTACTGAAGAAGAATGCTAACTTATCATTGTACAGTTCTTTACTGAAAAGCTCGAAACCTTTCCTTACAGCCTTTGATAATTATATCAAAAACTAAAATTCATAAAAAATACCTGCATTTAAAAGTGGTAAACGGAAAGTGGTACAGAAATGTGTGCTAAAACACATAGCTACCAGATATTGATTATTCACATTATTTAGAGAGCGACCTGTCCCTGCTTCGCACGGTTTTTACGACTTGACAACATATCGAGATTTCTTTATTTTATGTAACTTTCATATTTTATGTATTATATACATAAACTTCCGTAATAAACTCTCTAAACGATGGAGAAAACCGCATTAAGATCCATTTTGTAATTTAGGAGAACAACGCGGTCACACAGATAGACACGAAAAGAGACTAATATATAATTTGTTTATATACAACCTTCACGGTTTCGTTAGCCAAAACCAAATGACCAATATAAAACTTACCATATAGAAATGCATGTATGTAAGAGAGGTATGTATATGAGCAGTAAGTCGGAGTCACTGACAGCCTCGTATCGTTTGAGCGCGAGTTGCGCCCAACGCTCTACGGGCCCAGCCAGGGTGCCGTCGCTTGCGCCTGCGCACGCCACGATGCGGCACAACGCACCAAGCACCACGCGTGATCGGTCTGTGTACACCTGGAAAACGATAGTATATTCATTAAGGCCAGCTTGCACCAGAAATTGCTCATTACGTTTAACGCTAAACGATTTTAGAACATCGTTCTGTTTCTGTCAATGTTTGAAGATGACAGGGACAGAATAATATTATATACAATTAGATCTTAATGTACACGTCTGTAGATAGTTACACGGGAAAGATCTAACGCCTAAGGTACAGGCTCGGCCTAGTTTAGGTGTTGGTGGTCATTCGAATTGTGTTCAATTGCAGAATTGTACCTACTGTTTACCAAAATCAACTTATAAATTATTTTTGGGTCAGCTTTTTTATTTTTATTTTTTTTATTTTATATTTAAATAATGTTTAGCACTAAACGTATCTAGTATGCTGTAGTACAAATAGGCCTAATATTCAATGATAAAATGGATACACTAAAAAAAACGCTGT
This sequence comes from Atethmia centrago, assembly GCA_905333075.3. Lineage (NCBI taxonomy): Eukaryota > Metazoa > Arthropoda > Insecta > Lepidoptera > Noctuidae > Atethmia > Atethmia centrago. The sequence goes on from HG995375.1 coordinate 11,294,340, forward strand.
GAGCGTAAAATTTATGTGAACCCAGTTGTCTCACGGACAATAGGCTACATAACAGCATAGCAATAACAAGAATATTAGTAGTAAATAAAAACAATGAGCTTTAAATTACTAAACTTTCAAAAATACAAAATAAATTACATTGCTTGTCTTTTTGTCCAAGTGGGAATTAATTAAGCCATGCCCCAAAGAGTTTTCCTGGTAAAATTAAATGTTTGCATTAAGCAATCTGTGTGTAAATATTTGTGCATGACGTATAGGGAACCTATCTTATTTATTTGCAGTTCAAGGGTTATCATATCATGACTATGCCACACCCTACAGATATTGATTTATATTATTCCATTGGGCCATTTCACTTAGTGCGGATTTTACAAATGAAACTGAACGCGATTAGCACTTCTAAATCGCGTTCAAGAGCTGTCAGTGGAGCCGAATCTCTTGTACACCGAACTAAACTAAACTATCACTAAAATGTCTTATTTTTGGTTATGAGAATCTTAAAAGCTATCTTGCAAACAAGATTCTCTAAACATAAACAATTTTGACACAACTAAAATCGAGTTTAACAATCGCTAAGTTGAGTGACTGGTGATGGACCAAGATTTGTCGGAAATAAAAATAAAGAGTGAATGAAGGTGAATGAAATGATCCGAAATGCAAAAAAAGTAAGTAACAAAATCACATAATAATCTTTAATTGTTTGTCAATAATTATTTAAATGAAATATAGGGAGCATAATAAGGCGCAATTGTAAATAATAGTGAATAAATAATTCACAATTTTACTAACATAAATATGTGTTAGTAAAACTATGAGTTATTTATTCATTATAAGGTATTATTTAGGTACTAACAATGTATGGAATTTTTATTCTGAAATAAAATGATTAATAATAGTAATGACGGCGTAAAACTATATTGTTGATTATATTATAAAATAAGGATGCAATAACCTGTAATTTGTTTTTATTATTTGTGATCGATGTGATCCTGTTAGGATTGATTACCTACACCGAAAACGATTTAGAACTTCTGCGATACTTTTTCCTTTCATTTTATTAAAATCTACAAACTACAGCATTACAAAAAATATTCGGTTAGCATGATTATCTTGCCATTTATTTCGGCGCAATAAAGCTAATTTACTAATAAAAATGTCCAGTAAGTTGAAAATTTCCGATATTCTCGTCGCCTTAGGAAAGCCCTATCAAGGACATCTTGACTTGTCTGTTTGTGACTTCTTGACTTTGTTTCATGTCAATTGGTTGGTTGTCTGCAGCAAACTCCCGATCTAGGGAGCCAGTTTATTTTTTATTTTGCTTCAGTCATTTGGAAAGAGTTCGAACGGTCTCGCAATGTTTCCAACTGAACTCTATTGAACACTAAAGACTATACTGAGGACAAAAAGGCTTGGGATTGAGCTGCTCCAATAAATTTACAGTGAATGTTGTTTTTTTTTACTTTTTTTTTTGCTGGCTATTTAAATTTTCTTTTTCTATTTACCATTTTACACAAACAATGACACGCATATTTACTTTCTAAAGTATTATACTTATTATTTTAATTATTATGAATGTGAAGAATATGTGGGTCATTGTTTATTTTTTATTTTTTGAGTTAGGTTTAATGATGGTCCGGCAGTTTGAGTACTTTATGCGGCCTACCCAAATGTTCTTTCTTTGGTATTGTTCGTCGAATCGTTGAGCTCCTTCAGTTTTTAGTTGAGCTGCACGATAACTGACAAATGCGTGCACTGTCTGGACAGGTCCACTGAAATCTGTGTGGTTCTTTCTTCAAAAGACCATTTTAGACACCAACCTACATGGTCCTAAAATGGTCCTGACCAAGATTATGTCCGGATTGTTATATACACATTGACATTGATATATTTTATTTAACTCCGCTACTGAATGTCGAAGTTTGAAATGTCGACGTATGTTAGTTCTAAAGTACAGGATCTCGATGTACGCCAGTTCGAAAGTTCACTGGAGCGAAGTATGCAAGGCCGACGTATCGTTAGTTAGAAAGCATACGAGTGCGAATATAGCGAAGAATAATATTAGGTTAGGTTAGAACAGTGACCATTAACGCGCGAAGGCGAGCGAGCGAATCGAGCGTGTCGCGACAGCGACCGCCGAGCGCCAGATCCCCTCTATTACTCTAATTCAGGGTAATTTCGAACTGGCGTACATCGCACTCGTATACTTTCTAACTAACGATACGTCGGCCTTGCATACTTCGCTCCAGTGAACTTTCGAACTGGCGTACATCGAGATCCTGTACTTTATAACTAACATACGTCGACATTTCAAACTTCGACATTCAGTAGAGGAGTCATTTTATTTATGCAATGACATGAATATTTACTCTGTAAAGTATAATATTATTTTTAACTATTGTAAATGTGAAGACTATGCGGGTCATTCTTTTCTCTCAGATTATTTTTAACATGGTTTGGCAGTTTTGAGTATGTTTTTGCGGCCTACCCAAATGTCCTTTCTTTAGTATTGTTCATTGAATCGCTGAGGTCCTTAAGTACTGAGTTGAGCTGCACGACTACCGACAAATGCGTGCACTGACTGGACAGGTCCACTCAATCTGTGTGGTTCTTTCATGAAAAGACCATTTCAGACACCAATCCGTCCACCAGAGCGACTTGACCAAACTCGAATGAACCCAAAGATTCACACTAGCCCCTGGAGCCTCATAATTCATGGGGCTACAGAGACCATTGTATATCAAAAAGTAGACTAGAAAGAGTAGTCAGTAATGGCAGTGAAGATGTGCCTTTAGGATATGGAAGGATTACCTAGAGAAGAAGAAGGTCCAATTATTTATTTCAAATAGGCACATAAAAGGCACTTTTGAACGGCAAAATTAACAAAAAGAAAAATAGAATTGATTCTAGTTGCCCCTTCCAAAAGGTAGATTCGTATGGAGAAGAATGGGCAAGAAACTCCACCATTACTCTTTTAAAATGTTTTACAAAATTTTGTTTAAGTACATTTTAAAATTATATGTGAAGACGATGCACCTAGAATAAAATTACTACACCAAAACAGGTAAAAAAAGAATGAAAATAAAGCAATGACAGATAAATGAATTATGTGATAGGTACATGATGCTCACATATTTACAAACATTGTAAAAGTATACGTTTTCCTAAAAATAATAAATAAAGTCAGTGTGTGAGTTAAAGTAATCACAGAATTGAAATTCAACATTGATTTATTATTTGTATCAAATAATAAATTGTACAATTAAAATAGCAACCAGTTTGATTTTGTCTAGAAGAAGAACCTAGAGTAGGCATTGCAATAGTGAAGAGACAGGTGATATTTATCTATGCTGTAGCTTCATCGAATCTTGAATGTTGAATCTTTTGACAGGTTAAACTGCTTTCTAGACGCTTTTCTATGTCACTTCTATGCTGTGTTGCTGTTTCCAATGTCTTCGCCTGAGGTCTCTTTACTATCTCGTTACTATTACAGGTTACAAGTACCGAGTCCAACACTTGAATCCCGAAATGTCTAAAAATAGAATGCGCACACTAAAAAGAACAAAAACATTTGGAACACTATAGCACTGCACTGCACTGCACATAATATTATTATAATTGACACACACGTATAAGCAAGCCTCATCAGCAGATCCCTGTAAGGTATGGAAAGATCTCACCAGATTAGCTTGCATAAGGGCTCAGGATCCTAAAGCAGGCAATCAGACGCTCGTAAGCACTGATCAGGAATGCACATAGGCGTAGTCCACCCCACCATTACACAGCTCTAACGAATTTTATTTGGCAACACAAAGACACAACAAAATAAACACTGATAGATTTCGATGTGCGACAAAGCGCGAAACCGCAACATCTGTCGCGCGTGCTGCAGTAGACGCACAGTAAAAAAATATATTTGAAAAGATGGAGAGGTCTCGATACGACCTTTCACTACAAGGTCTAACAACCGACCCTCCCTAGAGTAAATATGTTCCTTGTACCGACCCCAGGTGCCAAACGTCAAAGTCGGAATAGCAAAATTGCCACGTTCACTAAATTGATTAACTAAAATGACTTAGTGCTGTCAAACTATAATATGGTTGTGTCAATTAAGTCAATTTGAGAATTGAAAATATGGTTTGGCAGGAACAAACTAAATATTGGTGATTTTTAGTCTGGTTTATAGAATTTTGTGACAAGAGAATCGGCACCAGTGTCAATATTCTGTAACAATTTTAACACTGATAGCTCTTTAACGCGGTTTATGAAGTGCTGATCAGTTTCATTGGTGAAATTCGCTCTCAGCCTATCACAGTCGCTATGTTTGGCCTCTTAAATAGGCAAACTCTGGAAAATCAAATTTTACCAATTTATTGTTCCAATATTCATTCATACCTTGATATTTAATTAAAAACTCACTTATGTTCCTCAAAGTGGGAAGTTTAGTAATTATTTTCTTTATATTATGAGACTTAAGTATAATTGATTTAGAGTTATTTAACTCTAAAACTAGACTATGGTTATGAAATTATCAAACCAAAAATTTTTATTTTTTTTAAACTACTGAATCTACTAACAAAAGAAAATGAATCATTATACAAATAAGACTAAGTTTGTTTAAAAATGTATGCTAATCTACTAACCTTGTTTAATAATTTAAAACTTGTCTCCAAAACTGACAGTGCTTGATCGAACTTGCCCTCATTAATCAGTTGTTTTGCTTCATTTAGCTCAATATCCTGGAAGAATGTGATAGCAGCCGGGGAGTCCCGCAGCCGTGAGTCACCCGCTATCAAGTCTAGTAGTGACTCAAATGCAGTACATCGTGTGGAAATCAAGTTTGGATCAAAGTTACCCATGACTATCTGAAATGAGTTCAGATACACTTGAAAAACATAAGTGTTATAATAAATACCACTCTTTGGCAAGTCATGTTTCACAAAAGTCTTCAAACTACTGGTTATTTACATATATTACAAAATGACTTCACAATATTAGCAACTAGTTAGTGCACAATGTTGCTAATTGAATTGACCTAAGTTAGATCCAGCCTTCCAACAGGAAAACTATGTTTCATAATACGCCTACTTGATTAATTTTAGTTATGACTCATAATAATAACAAAGAACTAAAATTTACACTTGTTTACCTTTCTAGGAAATGATATACTGCTTAGCAGAGCCGGAAATTCCTTTTTCAAACCGTGGTACAGATCTAGGAAGTGGGTGTATCGCCTCTCAACATTTGCTGGGTCTGGATCTAACACCCTGGATTCTGTAGCTTGTCTTGCTTGTACCATGTAAGCAACGAATTTCTTTTCATTCTCAAAACCTTCCACTGTTCTTGAAGAAACTATTTGAAACTTTAGCATGGTTGCTTTTAAATAGTTTATTTATTGTTTTCTATTCAACAACTTGCTGTTTGGGTGGTTCAAAGAAATAATGACAAACAAAAGTGACTTGACAAAGAACAATCATTTATTGGCAGCTGGCCTGGCAGTGGCAGCAGCAGCAGCATGTCAAGTTCAAAGTGACGTTTAAGTTTTGACATTGACAACTTGTAGTAATTTAGGACAGCTGTTGCAGTGTGTTGTTAGTGTGTTTGGTTGATATTCTCAGAGGTTCCTAATTCACAACTACAGTGTGCCAAATATATTTTTGATCATGTTATTATAGGACAGCTGTTGTAATCCCTGTCAGTGTCTGGTTGATATTCTCAGAGACGGTACCTAATTCTCAATAAAATACAGCGTGCCAAGAATATTTTTGGTCATGTTATATGTATCTAGCAAATGGCGCCAATTAGATACCACGCAAATAAAGCAAACTGCCAAAATCGTTATTTTTTGCATAATTTTTCGGTATAATTTAACCCTTGTTACTATAAACGTAGGTTCAATTAAAACCAAACGGTTAAAAACATGCACGAAGGTATTTCAAACAGATTTGTTTTATTTTATTGAACAACTTTACAATATATTTGAAAAGTATAGATAGCATTCAAAATATTGTGTTTTACCTTAGGTTTATACTCATGATTTGTAAAAAATTCTTCATTCTTATAGTCCTCCGCTCTAAAATGATCAGAACACAACCTTGAATGTTTTGTGGCTCTTAAGTGCGTCCGAGGTAACTAGCTACAGCTATTTCATTTTCCTTCCTGCGAAATTTTTCGTTTTTAGTGACCTGCCTATGTGACCTACTGCCACTCTTACATATTATTCCTGACGAACGTGCTGTTCCAGAGTAAGAATGTAGCCACCCCATCTAATTTCGTGGGTGTCGTAGGAGGAGACTATCTGAACTTTTGACCTAGTGCATACTATTTTAGGACCTTGGGTCGCTCGCGCGGTGGCCAACCACCGCTGGTAAACCACCAACGAAAGCATTCCCAAGGATGGTTGGTGTCAGGTAGGCGGCCGACTGTAAAACTGTGCCAAAACCATAACCAACATGTGTGAAAATGATGTGATGCGTGGTAGAGGAAAGAAACTATCAGATGTTTTAACAAGGCGACGACTGAACATAGCGTGTCTGCTAGAGACAAAGTGGAAGGATGTGAAGGCTAGAGAAATAAGAGAAGCATCTATAAGGTATTTATATGCGATATTACGAGGTCTATCCATTTTACCCGTATCCAACCTTATTTATTTTAGACACACAACAAACACAATGAGCTAAGAGTTAGGAGGTGTCTTGCACCTTTCACCTCTACTCCTTCGTCGGTGCACTCTTGACAGAGCGATCGTGATCATCACGTTGCAGTGACATTTCGGACAGCCGTGATTTGCCCATGGATTTGCCTCACGATGCGACGCCATCCTTCTCTGTCGAAGCCAGATATTTTGCGCGTCACATGTGGCCTGAGCGCATTTTCAAAAATGTCAAAAAAATTACCGACCTGTCTCATAGCCACCTGGTTATTTTTTTTTAATATTTTGTATGGCTGCCTGAGTTACCAAAACCTTTTCTCAGACATTTTAAATGACACATAAAAATAATTTATAAAATGAAAATGACGTTTCGGAGTCGCCCGGCAAACGCACAGTGCTTGTTACGCTCCTATCTCTCACGACAACGATGATGAGTCTGACAATGATTAAAAATGATATTTTTATTTCAATAAACAGAATTTTTCAAACTTTACCCAGTTTCCTTTTGTCCAATTTATTAAAAAACGTCCTTTAATATCAGTTCGATGGTTTCCGGTTAGCTCTTTATTAATCTTACGTAAATACATTTTTTTTATAATGTCTATATATCGAAAAGTTGTCTGAGTAACGTGATACACAACATTTGTATGATATATTTTTTCCTCAACAGTTATCAGACCCAATGCTATGTTACCGATCGGAAAAAAGATTCAACACAGTCAAATTGGATTGAACACACAAGTTGCTCACACTTTCTTCTGAAAAATTATTTATTTGCATCAACTGTCCAATGTTATGTTTACTTGAAAACAAGATTTTCAGACGGTTTGCTATAGGTTTTTTTTCATGCCTCATTTTTTATTTTCTCTACTGGTTTCCTGGGTACGTGTGGAGACTTTACTGGTGTCTGAAAATGATATTTTCGCTATCTAAAATCTATCGTTCAACTACATTTTAATAAATAATCAGACAGATTTGAAAATGTGGTCAGATCAGACGTGACGCCGAAACTTTCTGAAAATAGACGTTCACTTCACTTAAGTTTTCACGGTGAGAAAGTTACAGAATAGCACTGCTGTAATGCTATTCTGTAAAAATCTCATCGTGAAAACTTAGGTGAAGCGAGCTTGAAGTGACCCGTCTTAAAGGTAATAAAATTATTTATTTATTTATTTATTTATTTATTTATTTACTATTTCAGGTTTTATAAGCCCATTGGTCCGGAAGTAAGTAAAAATTTTAGTTCAACCATTTTTTATATAACGTATATATTTTTTTTATAAAAAAAACCGCAGTGGTGCAGATTTATTACTTTGAATTCTTTTTTTTTATACACTCGAGAGCAATGAATTGGGGTCACATTTAAAGAACATTTGATTGTCTATTAAACACAATTTATTTAATTAAGCTAGCATTCTTAGTTTCCGAGTCTTTCAGGTATCTACATATATGTGACCCTAATTCATTGCTCTCGAGTGTAATTTAGTTTACCTATGAAATTATATTCTTTATATATCTGCTGAAGGTATTAGAAGCTTATCAAAAGCAAAAAAAATAATTAAATGCCTATGAAGCTCGATATTCAGCTTACAGGGTTGCGTGTCAATGGGGCCCCAGAGATCAGTTAGATTTAATCCAGGCGGATTAAATCTCAGAAAAATAATCAGAGGAAAAGGAATGGAGGTAGGCATCTCCATTCCTTTTTCATCTACAAGCAAAACTCATTTATAGTGCGAACGAGTATTCTTTGTAAAGAGTTCTCATTTGACCCATTCACTACCAAAACCTATTCTGTATGCACTCAGCTGAACGCCGCCGACCCGTATTCTTTTCTATCATACTTGTTAATGATCCTAACATTTCTACTACTTTTTCTGTTGGCTCTGTGTTACATATACAATTGTTATCCATTTGTTTATAGCTGTTGGTTCTCCTCCTATAAATAAATAAATATTAAAATTATTTACAACAAGCTGACCCGACCGACGTGGTCATGTCCAAACTAAAATAGTTCATACAAAAATCCCAAAGAAAAAGAAAGGTTTAGTAACATTTTCCGCGAATCTTTACCAATTTTTCTTTCGGGGATGATTCTTTTTTTCTCGTCTACCCCATGGTGAGGGGGAATCGTTGGACAGGCCATTCAAAAAATATTGCGGATCTGTAAACAACACTTTTCGATTTAAGGATCCGCTTGCGTAATGTTAAGCATTAAAGTACTAATTTTTGTTTGAGTCAAGTGCCAGCTAAATGGTTGTTTATGGAAATGTGAAAAAATCATGGCAAAAAATTAAATTAAAAGGAAAACTATCACAGCTAAGTGGGCTTTACAAGTTAACAAGTAATAGTCGACCAACTTAAATTTGCAGTTGGAGAATTGACCGTGGCATATATCGATATATGGGAGAACATATTTTTCAACTACAATGTTAAGTTTGTTTTTGGGATAAATTCATCCCAACTTCCCAACTACGGAACCCTTCATTGTGCGTGGTCCGATACGCACTTGGCCGGTTTTTTATTATATAGAAGATTTAAAAATGTAGAAGATTTGGAAGATTTGGAAACTTTTTATTATAACACTTTTTATATATGTATAGTGCAAGGGTGCCCTCTAGTGGGAGAAATTGGTAGTAAGGTTCTCTATCATAACCATTCGGAATTATAAAAATCGGTTTTTTTGAAATTCGTATTTGTGACTGACGGAATAAAGTTTTTCGTATTTTTTTTGTATTTGATTCTTTTATCAATACTTCAATGCATATACCAACCTATATAAATAGTCCTCTGTCTGTGACATAGACTACTTCACACACATGCGGACGCGCGTACAGACACTCGCGTGGCTGCTTTCCACTAGCGTGGCGTCTTATCTTAAATGAAAGTTAAATAAAATTACTCTACTTAATCACTGCCTTAATCAAATCTATATACACCGTATCCGGTCATCCGGTGAAAGCAACCCAGACTAATTTTCTAAAAAAATAATATAATATATATATATAATAAAATATATATATATTTTTCTAAAAAATATATATAAAAAATATATAAATTGATGGGCCGTTTATTAGGCACTGGGCTGGGAGACATGTGCGTACAGACGTACATGTGCAAAATTAATTGTTTTTTTATTTGTGATGTCACTTTTGTTCTAATTTATTTTTCACTAACAATAGGTTATGGCAATACTAACACATTATGGATCCTGTAATCTGAATTAAAGAGTTATTATTATTATTAATATTATCTGTTTTGTAGGTCGCTAGGCCAATACTACGCCAATGCACCACCACTGCCACTCACACCACTGTAACAGGCTTTACAGGTGGCGCAACCCGCGAACAGGTCAGTGTTAGAGATAAAGGAAACACGTAATGTTCACACATATACTTAGTAGTATAAAGGCTAGGTCGCGGGTAAGGTCATTCACTGTGTTTCACTGTTCTGAGAGCTTTCACATTTTAAAGTAAGAAGGGTACCGTCCTTGGCAGCACGTGGCAGACGTAGGGGGCTTATCTGCACAGCCCTTCGTAAAACTGCAGTTAGCATGCGGTGGTAACAGGCCGTGGGACGCAGGTAGCGCACAGTTCAGCCACGCGTGCAGCGCGCAGTTCAGCTACGCGTGCAGCGCGCAGTTCAGCTACGCGTGCAGCGCGCAGTTCAGCTACGCGTGCAGCGCACAGTTCGGAGCTACGTGCAGATGGAGCAGCGGCCGATGTGTATATTGTCCTGCTCTAAGCCTGGACGTAGAACCCCTATATAGGTTGGGCAGACAGATCCTGAGGTTCAGGGAATAGCTTCTGCTAGCTAACCAAGCGGATGTCGAAACACAAAGTAATTTTTATGTATCGAAATGCCCGAGTAATCTTAGAGAAATTGTGTGTTTGTTGTTAGTGTTGTGCTGAGCAACTTGTGAGATATTTAGCATCTAACTATCAACTCGACTATTCACCGTTAAAATCCCTCACTACGGTACAGTACCCCAGCTATAGAGAGAGGATTTTACCTATATGAAATCCGCTAGAACCAACTATGCCTTCCTGCTAATCTATCCTCTGTCCGGTTCAGAAGTCAGCCAGTTTCACCTTTGGCTTTGGCTACGCCGGTGCTACGCCCGTGCTACGCTAGTGCTACGCCAGTGCTACTCGAGTGCTACGCCCGTGCTACGCCCGTGCTACGCCAGTGCTACGCTAGTGCTACGCCAAGGCCAGCGTTACCCGCCTCTGGTTAAGTTCGATCCCTAACCGGTGTCGTTACTTTTTGTGATTGTTTAATATATTGTTTTTGTTTTTTTTTTATCATACTTTTGAGCTTTATTGAATTTGACACTGTACTGAGTCGAATTACTAGAATTACCAAACAGTAACGCGGCTAATATAGCATTTTGTTCATCTATAAGAACTTGTTGTAATTTTGCTCGAACCATTAATTTACTATGTTTAGGGATATCATATCATTTTAAAATACTGGGAATCAGAATCATTTGCTCTTTCTTGAAAGTACTACTTCTCTTCAATATGCTTGTATCGATTTCATGTGGCTGACGTCTTTTGACTTTTAGTTTTTTTGGAGATTTAAATATTAACTTTGCAGTTAGTTCCTCATTTGGTTTCGGGGATTGACCAGGGTCGGCGAAGGTGGGAGATAGTCTGAACTCTGAACATGTACTTGAATTTGCACTTTCCTACCCTTCAGAAATCTCACCTGTATCTGGTACGCTACTTTTAACATCCTGTCGAGACATTTGTACTTCGAAGAAACAGCAAAAGTTTAAAATAAGGCCATTTTGGAGTCAGGTTCTGTAGAAGCTGCTTGACCAGACTTTTTACTATTGTTATATTTTTAAGTTCTTTTCCGAAAGTCTCTTCCGGAATTGTTAATAATTTTGTATTATTATTATTACAGGTACTTGCAACTGGCTCATCATTCAGAGCACATGGATATTAATTTAGGATTTCTGAAAATACTAATGGTTGTATTGTATATGATACTTGTAACGCTATTTGGGAAAATCTTTCTGAAATTCATATAAAGTTTCCATTAAGCGAACATATGGTCACTAATCGTATAAGTAAAACGATCTTTGAACAAACTAGAGGTTTCCTACTTAACGCGCCAGTCCACGCTGCCAGCATGTTCTGTAATTACAAGTCATTTTCTCAATTGTATTGCAAGCTGTTGTAGAAGCAAACCACATATTTATTCTGTACGTGGGGAAGCTTATGGCAAAGAGACTGACGGTGATATATTTTCACATTAAAATTTCTCAAGACAGTATTTGAAAACGGTGCTCTCAACGTAAGCTAGGAAAATTATTACCAGGCACTGACATAGCTTTGCCTCACTTCTTAGATGGTAATGAAGCTTCTCCCTTAAAGACATATCTCATGCGCCCTTATTTCCAAAGAAATTTGGGTCGAGAAGAGGAAATATTTAACAAATGCAAGGCAAGTTGAGCGTGCCTTTGGTATTCTGGTAGTAAGTTGAGATTGTTATTAAAAGCAATTGAAGTAAATCCCGACCGTGCGATAACATAATAAAGTGTATATGTTTACTTCGTAACGTAATAATTGATAAGGAAGGTATTCATGAATTGCCTCCGGAAACAACACTAGGTACCACAAAATTAAAACAGAAACAGATTCATGACTGCAGGAGAGGGATGCACATGAGAACATTTTTTCTCGAAATAAAAATTAATTATAATATGATCAATCTGATTGTCATAAATAAACGTAATACATTTACTTTTTCTAAGTGATAATAAGTAATGTAGTTTTTCTAAGTGAACAGCTCTGCTGCTGGGTAGATTGTTGCGCCACTTCTTCTTCCCAGCTAAAGCATTAGGAAGGGCGGGCGTTTTGGGGGTTGTCTTATGTAGTTTTGACGTTCGAAAAGTGCTGATTCTCAGCCTAGTTTGAATAAATGACTTTTGATTTTGATTTTACAAGACATTTCCATTTCTTCGAATATTCCTCACCATACCCTACGCTGAAGGTCACGTACGTGACAATTTGAATCACTCTGATACAACAAACATTATGAACAAAGTTAATAAATTTATTTATATCCATTTTTAAGTTTCAACGCAGTGTTTTAAATTCCAACAAGTTCCGATTAATTATTTTCGGACGTTGGAACTACACGTACATACGTATAACTAACACTAACTTGCACTGAGTCTGCGCGCCCCCTTAGTACTTGGAAGGTTGGGATCTTTCGTGCGTGTTCGAACGCGTTCGCACGGGTAAAATTCGTACGAAAACGCGTCCAAAGTGCGCGCGGCCATATCTATGCGTACACACATCTTGTCACATGGTCGATAATACATATAATAATATGTGGTTTGATTAAAAATAGAGCATAGATTTTTCTTCATTTACACGTCGTCTAGGATAGCTAAAGAAAACCATTTTTGTAAAAAATAGCTAGCTATAAATTCATCTGCGACCACGTAGCGATCACATTTGTCAGTTGAATTCACATCGTGCTCCAAAATGGACGTCGAAGAGGAATTATAGTTGCGCTGATTTTCTTACTGTTGGAGCAGCTGAAAATTGTAAGACTATCTTTGCATTGTATAAATTCAACCCACGTTGTATTGTATAATTGCATTGCATGGGTGTGAGTACTATGTATAATAGAGCTACCATTTACCGGTTATGTAATTGACTTGAATGGGCCCTGGCGGCTGAGAGTATGTCATGCTCACTCAGATGTCTCGCTGATGGTGGCGCGTGTGTTGGATGATTTAGCTCCCTTCAAAATGGTTGAGCTGAATGGTGCTAATCCATGCGTCATGCTCGTGAACGGGCGCCGTCAGTTGGGACTGGTCACCTCTTAGCGTCCTCGGCTTATTTGTAATTATTTTATTTAGAAATTGTTTTTGTTTCTCTTTCTACTATGGACGCGTCTTTTATTTTACATCGTCCTCACATTTAGTTATAACTTCAACATTATTTTTGTACTAATCTTTATGTATCAATTTAATTTAAAAGAGTGTCCATGGAGTTCCTTGCCCGTTCTTCTCCATAGGTACCTACTACGCTTTGGAATGGGCAACTAGCTTCATATTTCTAACTGACCGACTCCTTGACAATTCAAAAGTGCCTGTAAATGGTTTAATTGAAATAAATGCTTTGAGTTTGAGTTTGAGTTTGAGAGTTTGAGTTTGACTTATTACAAAAGCGATAGAAAAAGAACAAATAATTAATTTTGGATTCACCCATTGTTACGGGAGAGGCTTTTTTTTTTTTTTTTTTTATTTGTGATGGATTGCTCTTGACCTTAGTCTATGTCAGAGGTGACAGAAACAAAGTCGAAAGGCTTACAAAAGGAATATATCATTATGTACATACTTTCCAGACCTATTGCATTATGAAGATATTTTTTGTAACTATATGAGAATGTCTAAAAAACTTTTCACGAGATCTTGAACATACTAAAATTACATAATACTGGACTCAGTCAATTTCGGGAGTGTATCTCTGTTGAAGAAAATTTGGTTATAAGTCTGAGGTAAGGTGTCACTGTTTATGTTTTTATTAGCTTAGTTTGACATACATTACGTGGATATTTATATTTTTACGATTTTTTTTTGCCTGTGTTGACAAGACCCAGTACTTGAGAGTTTTTTAGCAATCACTAATACCTGTGCTTACTACAAGTATATAAAAATTATTTACTTAACAACTTAACTCTCTTTGTTGTAACTAAAGCAAATATAATTATGTCAATGTGTAACTTTTAAATTAAGAAATGAGTTTCATCGTCAAAGAGCCATTAGTACTCTTTTTAATAGACTTCAAAAAAAGGAGGTTCTCAATTCGACTGTATGGTTCTCCGCCAATTATAAATTGATTTTGTTGATTCTTTTTTGCTTGGTATACTTCAGAGGTGGTCCCAACTCCCATATGTATGTTATGCAAACAAACATTTTATACACATATGACGTTTTGGTTTGTGGTTCCTTACAGCAAAAGTGTTGATGAGGACTTTCAATCTCTGCTTTAACTGTCATCGCAGAAACATTAGCCAAGAACTTCGCAAAACAAAGAAAATTGTATGTATTTGTAAGGAGCCGTCATAATAATCCTAGTATGTTCACCGATTTCTCCGTCAATTATGAACCAATTTTGAAAATACTTTTTTGTTTGAAATGGTATGCTCTTGAGGTAGTCCCATTGTCACCAAATCAGAATCTGATGAGGGGATCCCATGGAAATCGAGGGAAATCCCTAGATTTTATAGGCACACCTATAGCGATTTGCGTGTTTTTTTTTTATAGTAAGTCGTGCATTTTCTCTCGGAAAGCACCATTTGGTGAAGTGGAACTGATGAAGGCCAGCGGTACTACTTAATAATAAGTATATCACAGGTTAAGATTCGATTAGGTACTTTAATATTGCTAAGCAATTTACGCTCGTCACAATGCATGTGACGAAGTGGAGCTGATGGCTTCACCATCAGCTTTACTTCTCTTGATTCTTACCAGGAGAACTCCTCATCAATTAACGTCCCTGCATAGGGAAAAGCAATATTTTGTAAAATGGTGATGAACAGACATTAGGCTATTGTAACTTAGATAAATTACAAACTGACCCACTAAAAATTTTTTGTTAGGATAGATGCTTCACAACGGCTGTTAAAAAGTAATAAGTACTTAGATATAGTACTACTGCCATTATCCGTTTTCTAATTAGATTCTTTATCACACTACTGTGATAAAGAATCTAATTAGAAAACGGATAATTATTTTTAGACTGCGACTGTCGTCAGCATCTGCCCAGCCTTTCCCCAACTTTGCTGGGGTCGGCTTCCAGTCTAACCGGATGGCAGCTTAATACCATTATTTTACATGGAGCGACTGCCTATCTGGAGGGCAACCATCACCTCTTATATCATGTAGTAGCGTGCGAAAGAGATGGAGCTATACGTCCTGTACAGCTCCATCAGTTTCCCACTGTGAAGTAATATTATAATAATACTGCTATAAGAGGTGATGGTGACCTCCACAACCCAGTTACTGGGTAATACGATACCTCTTGGTAAGACTGGTTACTTTCGGGCTTCGGACACCCCGTAACGACTGTTAGACCGCGACTAAATGTAAGTGAATAAAAGCAGTAAAATACAGCCACGTGAGCAAAGCCACCGGCACGGTTAGTATATAAAGCCGCGTCCTGACCGTAAGTGATCGTCGCGCTCGTATACCTATATGAATATGACATACTCGCGCGATCACTCAAATCGCGTGTGTCCGTCATTATTTAGGTAAATGACAGTAGCTTTCGGTTAGGACGAAAGGTAATCTTTAAGTCTTGTGTAACTTTAAAAGTACAGCCGTATTTATTCAAAATAATATATATTTAAAAATCAGCATTATTACCTATCGGTCACAGATTTTTTTTTATGTAGCATTGGTACTATTGTAAAGCATATTTTAAGCTCTTTGTCAAAAAATAATAAACGTTGAAAATGCTAATAAACGCTACGAATCAAATCCTACGTTAACGATCGACGTCTCCAAAAACAACGTCGATTGACGCTATAAGCATTGTAATATCGGCAAGCATTAGCTGCGGGCCCATAACAGATACTCCCAATATGTGGTTATATGAACTCGGACGTAAGTGCACCCGATATGGAATGGAAGTACCGTCAGCCACCATGTAGACACCCAGTTCGCCTTTTGGCGCTTCTATTGCGGTATATGTAATTCCAGGTGGCACAGGATAACCCTCACTGCACAACTTAAAATGATGAATTAAGGATTCCATTGAAGTTTTCATTTCCTTTCTTGAAGGCAAACTTACTTTGGAATCGTCTGTTTTAAATTCTCCTTCAGGCATCGTGTCAAGAACTTGATTGATAATTCGTAAAGTTTGACGCATTTCTTCGTAACGTATTAGGTATCGGTCATACATATCACCTAATGTTCCAACAACGCCATCAAAATCGTATAAGTCATATCCATCATACGGGTCGTTAATTCTTATATCCCATTTGATTCCACTGCCGCGTACCATCGCCCCCGAAAAGCCTAGAGACATAGCTTCGTGCGCACTTATAATACCAAGCCCTGCAGTCCTAGCATAGAACAATCGATTCTTGGTTGCAAGATCATCAGTTTCATCGAAACGAACTTCCATCTTACTACATAATTCGTAAATATCGTCGAGATAACCAATGGGAATATCCTGGACCACCCCACCAGGACGAAGATAGCAGCAGTGTACTCGAGCGCCACAAATTCTCTCAAACATTTCATAAAGTTTCTCTCGTTCCTCACACATCCAAAAGAAAGGTGTAATACCACCACAATCAAGTATTGTGCCCGAGACATTCAGCAAATGATTTGCTAAACGACTCAATTCGGCGCATAGGATTCGAATTGCCTTACCCCTCGGTGGTACTTCTATGTTAAGAAGCTTTTCAACAGCAATACAGAAAGCTTGCTCGTTTGCCATAACGGACACATAATCTAGACGATCCATGAAGGGCAGACTCTGGTTATAATGCTTGTGTTCCATCAGTTTCTCGGTGGCTCTGTGCAGGAAACCTATGTGAGGGTCAGCTCTGACTACAGTCTCGCCATCCAGTTCCAGTATTAATCGAAGAACGCCGTGAGCAGCAGGATGTTGAGGCCCGAAATTAATAAACATGTTTTGAAGCTTGCGTTCAACCGGGTGTAGTTTTCCATGATGGATTATCCTGAAATACTTATCGGTCTCTGGCGTAGGGTACATCACTGAACCGGCGAATTGTCTGATATAATCCACGTCGGGGTACCACCTATTTCCGTAAAGCGGGGCACGGATGGTGAGCTGCCGAGCTTGTATCGCTACATTTACAAAACTTAAACGTTTAGTAAACAACATTTTTATCCAAGTACTTCAACGTCAGCTATTCCTATTGTAACAGTTTGACGGTTTGCCGCATCAAGTTTGACTCATTAATCTATGTTTGACTCTACGGTTAGATGTAAGTATGGGGATTTTATAATGTGCCAGTAGGTAGGAATTCATTGTCAAACCTCATGAAGTTTGTTTTGTTGAAACAGACGAGGAAAACGCTTTTAAAATAAGGTTTTATATTAAATTTTGTAAATTACGGGCAGGACCCAAGAATGTTATACTTATTACGATTACAGTAGACTAAATATTAAAGAGAGCATTTCACCACCAACTTTTGAATGTTCACTATGGCTCATGACAGTTTACTCGCTGAATGCTGTTCACTCGTCGCTGGAGCTTTATTTATTTATTTATTTCTAGTAAGAAAGCTAGTAAGCTGACCCGACAAGCACAAGCCAAGCAACACATGAGCGGAAATTACATCCATAAACATTATATATAATATTACACTCAAAGGCTCTTAAGTAGATATACTAACGAATAAATGGATTTTTGAGACTGTATTAGGGGTGATCTCGTACTCTGTAAAACAGTATAGCTGACTAATGGAGAAAACAACAAAATGCATTTTTATAGAATTTGAAAGCAGTATTGTGCAGGCTTTGGCTGCGCATGAAGGCCAAGGCATGTAAACGGCTGATTAACGTGATAAAGTCACACCTCTTCTGAAGCTGTGAGTTGTAAAATCCATGGAAAAAAGAAAAAGAACTAGTGCAATTAAAAATAAACTTTCGTAAGACGCATACTTCTTTTATAGCAACTATGATCTGTCGCTTGAGATGTTCTCCTACATAACTAGGAAAATAACTAACTACGGAATGAGAAACATACACAGCCGAATTGTGTGCAATATACTACCTATACGATTTAGATCTATTTGACCAGACAGACAAAACAACAATAACTAATAAGCTGGAAGATAACGGTTCTAATAACCATGACATTTTTCGTATATAATCATATATTTACAATGCACCAAAATATAAATGATCTAATCAGTAAATCGGATCTATTGGGTGTACATCTAAATGAACTCTCCGAAGAAGGTAGGTCAATTGATATAATTTGTATAACAGAACACAACATGAAACAGGGTGATCATCACCATTTACATATTGCGAAATATTCACTAGCAACATGCTACACTAGACATGATAGAAACGGGGGGTCATGCATTCTAATAACAAACATACATAAATTTGAAGTTATTAGCGTAAAAAAATGGGCCATACCTAATTTAATAGAATGTTGTGCAATTAAACTTTCCTCTCACCCTATCGTAATTATTTGTATTTATAGACCGCCAGATAATAAAAAGGATAAACTATGTATGTTTTTTGATAATTTAGATATGATGATAAAAGAAATTTGCCTGAAACATAATAATAAAATCATACTGAGTGGAGTTTTTTTTATATAGATATTTGTAAAAATAGCAAACCTTCCACTTTTCAACACTGCGTAGCTATAACCTAATTTTGGGTACTCGATCACCAACACGGTTATGCAGTGGGACCTGCATCGACAACATTATTCATAATATCAGATGCAGTAGATGCGAGTTTAAAGAATTAGCAATATCTGACCATACAGCGCAACTACTAAAATGTCGAGTCAGGAAAACATGCGCGTTATCTCATTGGTTTATTCACAGACGCGACTATAGTGATGACAATATTAAAAAATTCAAAGAATTTCTTCAAAATTTTACGTTTTATGATGTATATATGTGCTCCAATCCCAATAATGCATTTAATGAGTTCCATGACATTTATAAATCATTCTATGACTTGTGCTTTCCAATTAATAAAATAAAAGTTTCGGTAATTAAAAGAGCTAGATATCAACGGGACTAAAAAAATGTTAAAACGAAAAAGGGATATGCTATGGGAATATCGAAAATCACCTAACTCAGAAAACAAAATTAAACTTAAAACCAACACTAATAGATTGAAATACATAATTAAACAAACTCAAAAGGCCCAAAATTATCATACTATACATAGCTCTGTAAACAAGAGCAAAGCTACATGGAGTATAATAAATAATCAGAAAATAAATCATCCAAAAGAAGGAATAAACCAGATAATTATCGACGATAAAGTTATTAACAGTCCAGAACAAATAGCGGAATCATTTAATGAATATTTTATAAATCAAATTAAATTTCAGAATGACATTGACTATAGTAATATGCTGACGTATGACACAATTTCTAATTCAATATTTATGATTCCCATGGTACCAGCTGACATTATTAAAATAATAAAAACTCTGAAAAATACTAACAGCACTGGATATGACGATATAACCACCAAAGTTATTAAAGCTACATCTTTCATTATTGCCCCCATACTCAGTCACATTATCAATAATTGCATTGAGAAAGGCAACTTCCCAAAAAAGCTAAACATTTCTGTAATTAAACCAATGTTCAAAAAAGGTAACAGGCAAGATCCCAGCAACTACAGACCTATTACCCTTATTCCAGTCTTTTCTAAAATATTTGAAAAAATACTACATAAAAGTATATATTCCTTCTTAGAAACTAACAAAGTTTTAATCGGCAAACAATATTTTTAGGAAAAATAAAAGAATTAATTCCGCTATATATGCGCTTGTTGAGCACGTTCTTACTAATGTAGATAATAGAACTCCTGTATTAACATTGTTTATGGACATGACGAAGGCCTTTGACTATGTTAGTCACAAAATACTCAACAACAAATTGGAAAAATATGGCATCAGAGGGAATATAGTTCAACTTATTGAATCATACCTAATGAATCGAGAACAATTTACATGCATAAGGAAAATCTGCCCTTATACTAAAACAGAAATTACGTATAATTCTGAATATTGCAAATGCCTATTCGGGGTACCACAAGGCGGTGTCCTAGCACCGTTATTATTCATAGTATATATAAACGATATGCCTAAAATTAGTTCTAATCCAATGATCTTATTTGCGGACGATAGCACAATATTTTTCACAAGCAAAAATGATGAGACTTTCGAAAATGACATAAATAATAACTTAAATGACATAATAACCTGGCTTACTGAAAATAACCTAAAACTTAATCTTGAACAAAACAACATACATTTAATTTGGACAAAGAACAATTAATAAAAACTAGATATTAGATATGGTGACAAAAGTATTCGCGAGACTGATTCTACTAAATTCTTAGGTATCTGGATCGATAAGAAGATGAACTGGAAAACACATATTGAAAATGTATGCAAAAAACTTAGCCAATGTTCCTATGCCCTTTATAACTTAAGAAAAATCTCAAATCAGCCGACATTATTAATGGCGTACTACGTTTATGTGTCCTCAACATTGCGATACCGACTTATATTTCGGGGGAACTCGGCTGATAGAGAATTGGCGTTCATAGCACAAAAGAAATACATAAGGGCAATAAGTGGCATTCAAAGCACAGACAGTTGTAAGCCACATTTCCAAAAGCTTTAGCTACTTTCCACTTCACACACTTCCCTGTCTTTACATTTACAAAGTAGCAAGCTATGTTAAATCGAATATGCATCTATATAACCACCCAAAGAGTTTACGATTCAAAAATAAAATATGCGCAACACCACATAAAAAAGCTATTTTCTATAAAAATCTTTTAGGTATGGCACCCAAAATTTACAATAAACTACCTAAACACATCATGGAAATTAAAGATATCTATTTAAAACCAAAATACACGATTTTTTAGTTGCGAAATGTTATTATCATATTAATGAAAGATGCTAGGCCTGCTACATCTAATATATTGTGTTAGCAAAAATCATTTGTTAGTTATTATTTTGAATTTAATTACTATTGATTATTCTGAATTAAATTGTTGGTATGTATTATTTATTATTATTTAATTTAGTTATTATTGATTTATGTTAAATTATTTTTTATTGTTTTAGAATTGTGATTTATTGAATTTAGTTGACATTATTGATAGTTTTAAATTGTATTACACTATTTGCATACCCATGTGATGGTAAAATATGGAGGACTTTATTATAAGGAAAAACATCTATGTATCCCTTACCTATGTTTGCAAATATATAAATGATTTATGATTTAAAGAATACGATAAGCAAGGATAAATATAAAAATATCCTTCATATAAGTAGCTACAGTCAAATGCCGGTGCCAATTACAAATGAGGGTTCCGGACATAGATTTTTCCGGATTCAGATCATGATTCAATACAATTGATGGATTCGGCCAGACCCAGTTTGATTAATTTCTTTTAAGGAGTGTCTTTTAGTAAAATTATCTGAAGTCCGAAGAAAGGGGGAGGACTCGATAATCCTCAAATCCGGCAACTTGCTCTATTTCCGAGAGGGCGACCAACAGTCCCAAGGTGGTGTCGGGTTTATCCATAAGTCCATAAGTCCCTTGTGAGCAACGCGGTGAAGATCGAGAGTGTGTTTACCAGGGTTGCATACCTTATACTCAGAATATCCGAAAGATATTCGCTGAAGGTCGTACAGGTTTACGCCCCGACTTCATCACACCACGGTGATGAAGTGGAGACCATGTATGAGGATATTTCCAGAGCCATGCATGGCTCTAAAACTCATTTCACCGTTTTCATGGGGGACTTCAACGCGTTTTTTTTTTTGTAAGTGTTTATGGTCTTCTTCTTTTGATAATTAGGTAAATAGTAGCTGGTCCCTTTGCCTGCCTAACCGATGTAGATAGGGCCAGAATTGTTTATTTTAGTTATTTTCATAGTCTTATGTCATATGGAATTCTTCTCTGGGGAACCTGTCATCATCATCTGCCTAGCCTTTTCCCAACTACGTTGGGGTCGGCTTCCAGTCTACCCGGATGCAGCTGAATACCAGTATTTTACATGGAGCGACTGCCTATCTGACCTCCACAACCCAGTTACTGGGTAATACGATACCCCTTGGTAAGACTGGTTGTCAGACTTTCGGACTTCTGACGACCCGTAACGACTGTCAAAGATTTACGAATAACAGCCGGGACCAACGGCTTAACGTGCTTTCCGAAGCACGGAGGGGTCTTGGTATGTAAATATGGTCACCCATCTACAGAACAACTGCGGCAAGCGTAGCTCTCTGGTCGTGGTCTCTGGGGAACGTGTGCGGACATTAATAACGTCTTTGTTTTACAAAAAAGGGCTGTTCGAGCCATTTACAACCTAGGTCCAAGAGATTCCCTTCGAGAAAAATTCAAAGAAATAGATATTCTGACTGTTGCCTCTCAATATATATTTGATAAGTTTATGTATGTACACAAAATGTATCAAATTTTAAGAAAATGTCCGATATCCATGGTTTAAATACCAGGAATAAACATAATCTTGCTGTACTTCACACTCGCCTGCACAGAGTAGGCAACTCGTTCATGGGTCAATGTATACGCTTTTACAACAAACTTCCTATTGATATTCGAAATTTACCCATTAAACGAAAGCTGTAATAAAACCAAACTTTGTAAAAAAGGGTACTACAAAATTTCTGATTATTTAGAAGACAAAAAGCTTGGGATTGAGCTGCTCGCTCTGCTAAGCCTTGTGATAAAACCGTAAAACTTGACATTTTAATTATGCAAAATCATCATTATATACAACTGTATATTGACATTGATGAATATTATAAACAAAATTACGTGAATATTTATGTACCTTGAAAAGTATTATATTACTTTAATTATTGTGAATGTGAGCACTATGTGGGTCATTTTTATTTATTTCTTGTTGTTTTTTTTCTCTTAGTTTTAATGATGGTCTGGCATTTTGAATACTTTATGCGGCCAACCCAAATGTCCTTTCCTTGGTACTGTTCGTCGAGTCGTTCAGCTCCTTAAGTTCTGAGTTGAGCTACACGATTACTGACAAAATAATGCTTGCACTGACTGGACAGATCCACTCAAATTTGTGTGGTTCTTTCCCCAAAAGACCAGTTCAGACATGGATCTACATGGCCCTCACATGATCTGACCAAGATTATGTCTGGACTTTAAAAGAGACTTTGACCCTTGAGTTTGTTTCGCCATTTCTTCTCAGGGGTAGTCAGATAGGAAATGTCGACTCCATCTAGCTTATTTTTTTTTTTTTAATATGACGTGAAAAAGTGATTCTCATATCCTATTTACAGAATAAACAATTTCACTTCATTTCATTTAATTTCATTGCTTTGTCTTGCTTCTCAGTCATGATTAGCTAAAATAACAAATTACACTTCTCTTGAAAATCCCTGAATTCGTACCAATAGGGAAATTAATTAGAAGACAATTTAATATTGTATGGACGTTAGAAAAACGCGGCGCTGAGGGCACAATTGGTTGTCTTCTTTAAATGTCATCTCAGTGACGCTCAAAAAGTTAAATATGAATTTCCAAGCCACATGATTATTTTACTGTACAAAGTGCTTTTGTAAGAAAAAGTGCTATTCGCGATGGATCTTTAGTTCTTGTTTCAAACAAGTTGAAATGTAAACAACGTTTAGACTTAGTTAATCTTTCTATCGAGCGCACTAGCTATTGAGTTGTCATGTGTTGAACTCGAGCGATACGTTATAATTTGCGTTTATCGACCCCCCCCCCCCCCCCCGGTAATGGAGGATTCATTCAATAGGTTAAAAAGTGGTAACAAAAGTATAGTGTCATGTGGAGATTTTAATATTAATATTTTAGATGCTCCTACATTAAGTATTAGGCTTCTCAATCTGTTTAGGTATTATAATTTAATTAACTTGTTTTTTGGACCTACTAGGATCACGGCGTCCTCGTCGACTTATCTTGATAAAAAAATTTCTCTATGACATTACATAAAAAGCCGTATAAAATAGAATGCAGGCCTGCATTCTATTTTATACGGCTTTTTACAGCTAGTCGGTGCGACAAGTTTAAAAATAATATAGCTCATAGAATTACACCATCTATAGCAGAACACGAGAATCCTAATGATATCTATGGAGCCCTTTTTGATGTTGTGCAAAAAGAGTACCAATCTACTTTCAAGATCAAAACCATTAACATTAATGGCACCTCCGCGGGCTTCAACCAATGGGCTACTCCAGGTATTTACGAAAGTAGAGCGCGACTATACGAGTTATGCGGTTTGAAAAAATACAGGTTTGACACTCCTTTCCTAGAGTATGTCAAAAGTTATTCAAAACTATTTAAAAAGATTTGTGTTTTTGCTAAATCTAAATTTTTAAGCGATACAATTTAAAATTCCAATAATAAAGTAAAAACCACTTTGAAAATGATTAACAATGAAACGGGTAAGTCGGTTAAACAAGAAAAACAACTTGAGATTATGGTCGACAGCAAATTAGTTAATAAAGCAGCTGACGTAGCTGAAGCATTCAATGAGTTTTTTGCCAACATACCTATAACTACGACTCGCTCCTTAAATTCGTCCCCGTCTAAAGCTGAAAACCTTTTGCATAGTAGTGTGCCTAAATGTAGTCGCTTATTTAGCTTCGAACATGTAACACCTCGTGATGTAGTTAGTGTTTTTAACACACTTAAGTCTAAAAGCACTGGTGATATCTGGGGTATCTCCATTAAACTATTAAGCAATATAATAGAAATCGTAGCCCCTATAGATCTCTATCGAGTCGTATTTGATGATTTCCGAACCTCAAAAAAAAAAATCCCCTATCTAGCTGTTACTTTTAATAAATGTGTTGATTTGGGCTCTTTTCCTGACCTCATGAAGAGTAGTAAAGTCATACCTTTATTTAAATCAGGTAATAAAAATGACGTGGGCAATTTCAGGCCTATTACTATCTTACCTACATTCAGAAAAATATTTGAAAAGTTAATACTCAAGCAATTGCTAAGACATTTTATACATTTACATTTAAACAGCCAATAATGAACAATATGGCTTTACAAAAGGTCGTTCGACTACAGATGCGGGAGTTGCACTGCTGAAACACATATTTGACGCATGGGAGAACTGGCAAAATGCTATTGGAGTTTTCTGTGATCTCTCCAAAGCCTTTGATTGCGTTCACCATGACACGCTTTTGCGTAAACTACGTCATTATGGTGTCCAAAATAAAGCTCTCAAAGTAATAAATTCTTATTTACGTAATAGGTTCCAATGTGTAGATGTGAATGGTGTGAAATCATCCGGGTTAGCAGTTCAGTTAGGTGTACTTCAAGGCTCAATATTGGGTCCATTCTTATTCTTAGTGTATATTAATGACTTACCATTCTATTTAAAGGGTATCTGTGACGTTATATTGTTTGCAGATGACACCTCTCTTCTTTTTAAAGTAAACAGGAATAGACAAAATTTTGACGACGTAAACAGTGCACTCTGAATGGTTACGGGTTGGTTTACGACAAATAACCTAGTTCTCAATGCCAAGAAAACGAAATGTATAAAGTTCGCCTTGCCAAATGTTAGGAATCTAGGTCCTAACATCGTCTTAGATAATGGGGTGGTTAAAACTGTAGACTCGGCAGTTTTTCTTGGTATAACAGTAAATGCCAAACTTTGTGTGGGGCCCACACATATCAAGCCTAGCGGGCAGGCTCAGTTCGGCCGCCTACGCCGTCAGAAAAGTAAGACAATACACTGACGTTGACACAGCTCGATTAGTTTATTTTAGTTATTTTCATAGCGTTATGTCCTACGGTATTCTGCTGTGGGGCCAAGCCGCTGTCATTCAAAATATATTCGTTCTTCAAAAACGAGCTGTTCGAGCTATTTACCAGCTTGGTGCCAGAGTTTCTCTGAGAGATTTTTTAAAGATATTGGTATTCTCACGGTGGGATCACAATTCATCTTCGCCAACATCTTATATATTAGGCAAAATATACACTTATACACTAAAAACAATGATATTCACAATATTAACACCAGAAATAAGGACAAATTACGAGCTCCATTTCACCGGCTTCATAAGGTTCATAACTCATTTGTTGGGCTTGGTATAACTTTTTATAATATGCTACCCTCTTCTTTGCTAGATTTGCCTTTTAATGCGTTTAAAACTAAAGTAAAATCCACCCTTTGTTCACAGGCATACTATTGTATCAATGACTACTTAAACGAAATAGTTGGTCGCTGTGATTAACTCAAGACAATGTTTATGTTCTTTCTCCAGAATTAGCTTACCTACTGACAGGTTATATGAGTTCATATAATTGACTATTTTTTATTTGACTGTATAAGTCAATACATTTTAGTTTAATTAAATTTTAATTTATTAGTGACATAATCTACTCATTACAATGTGTTTTTTTATGAGTTGTATTGCAATAAGTGGTTAGCTGGCGTCCTCGACAATTGATTGACTATTCTTGCCTGAGCAACCGGCAGCAAGTTCGTCATGCTCCCTTAAATGTCAGTGCCTGCGGTAGCGTCGGGGTTCGGGTTGCCTCCTTCCCTCCAATATGGCGAGGGGGGTGATGGCTGATCTTTATGCTCGTAAACGGGTGCTGCTTGTGGTGACTGGTCGTCTTGCTGATCACGGTTTTAATTGTTATTAGTAATTGTTTATTTATTTTACTTCGATGGTGCTAGTTCATCATTTCTCACTTCGAGTTACAGCAATATATTTATGTAAGCGGGCACGCCCTTTATGCCTGGAGGCTTTAATTTAGTAATACCTAAATAAAAGCCTCCAGGCATAAAGGGCGTGCCCGCTTTACTGCTTAGTTCTGTTTACGTTTTTATGTTGTAATTTTTATCTGCTTGAGTACAGTTTTCATTGTTTTGTTGGTATATTGGCGTGTGCTAGCTAACATATGGCAAGTAATTTAATTTAATGTTGTGTTTCGTAATGTTAATTGCTTTGCATACAATTTGTATAGAATCAAGTTTATATAACTAAACAGACAGGTGTGCTGCTGGGGAGTTAGTTCCGCCACTTCTTCTTCCCAGCTAAAGCACTAGGAAGTGGTAAAGGGCGGGCATTTTTGTGGGAATGTCTTATGTAACTTTGACGTTCGAAAATTGCTGATTCTCAGCCTAGTTTGAATAAATGACTTTTGATTATTGATTTTGATTTTTGACAATGGTTCGCTAGTTTGCCAATAACCGGCGAGACTAAGTAGGATCACAAAATCAAGTGAAGTACCTAAGCTACTTAAGTTCGAAATGGTTTTCTATCAAGATTATAGATCCTTATGACACTCTTGTATCACTTTAATTAAAGTAAAAACATTATGTAATTGTTTCAAATGGATATTAATTACTTATACAATTATACCTGTATCTTATTTTATATATTAGACCCAGGCTCTTCTGTCCGCGGGCTTGCGGATGGTGAGCAATGGGTAGCTCACCATCCGGTAAGGACCAGGCCCGGGTCGACGGCACGTTGTATTCCACGCGCGCCTCAAAGAGATGTCGTCAGCACAAGTGTAGGGGCCCCTTAGGGCCGATGCCTGCCGGGGTCGCGGGAAGGTACTAAAGGGTTACCGAGGCCCCTGGCAACACAGGCAACAGTAGGAATACGGGTGGTTTTTAGTCAGTAAGAGTCTGACACACCCTGCCGCTCTGCCCAGAGCGGGAGAACTAATTTGATGATTTCCCAACCAAAAAATAATAAATAAGGCTCTTCTGTCATTGCCATGCAGACACATTCTGCACTCGTCAGTGAACAAGAGCGACTGCCATTGCGCGACGCTCCAATTGAGATGCTCTCGAGCAAATTGAGGGCGCACTTGTCGGTGCCCTGCACTCAATTTCGGGCCCGTGGCTGACCGTTTGGGAGTGAGATTGGCTTCCCTCAAGAGTCTTCTTACTGTCCGCTCGTCTCTCTCTGGAGAGTACCGGTGGCGGCCGTCTCTTGGTCTCCGATTAAAGGCACCAGTCTCTTGAAATCTTATGTTTACTCTTGATACAGCAGCCTGGCTCAAATGAAGCTGGGCAGCGACTGTTCGCTGACTGATTCCTTGTTGCAACAGAGCAACAACTTGAGCAGCTTCTTCAGGTAGTGTCCATAGTTTCTTCAAAACAATGAGTGCAATTTGTGCACAGGTCAACTTCTGATAAGGGACTGATAAGGTACAAAACTAACCATAGAGTGCATTTTCCTATACTGCCGTTTAAATTGCTTAAATAAAAAGTAAAGAAAATGATTATCTTTGGAATTTCAATGAAACGTGGTAAATTGATAAGTATGTTTTATTTTAACCGTTTTTGTAGTTACTTAGGTAAACATTCATATATAAATATGTTATATTGGTACCTTATACATTCTAAACCTATAAGTACATGTATTATCTATTATTTTATTATTTTCTTTAATTCGATAAAAGTCTTTCTTATCATAGAAAATGGTTAGGTACTGTTGAACTGGTTACACGTTTTGATATCATGTTATAAGACACTGACAGTCACATTTATTAAACGTATAATTACTAGATACCCTTATTAAATACAATATTTTTTTATAAATACGTCATAATATTTTTGTATAAACAAACTGTATAAATAACATTGTAACTACAAAAAGTCTGAATACATATCTCAAAACAGTTGTAAAAAAACGTAGCAAAACTAACAAATATAGCCTAAACTTTAGGTCTAATAAAAACAGTGCTTTGTAGGAATGTCCGTACCTTATAATCATTAAAATATAAATAGGCTCTTATTACAATTACATTTTTTTAATAAAGTAGATATTCAGAGAGCAACCACGACATACCAATATAAATTAGGTAGCTTTAAACAGCAAACATCGCTTGAAGATACAGATAGGTACAGTAAGCTTTTATACATTATAAATGTACCTTATCTTAGTTTTATATAAATGACGGTTGCAACTGCACCCTAAACATAGATATTTTAAGGCTACTTTGCATGAGTAGGTAAGCCATAAGTTCTCCGAGTCTAGAAACCAGCATAAAGAAAAACCTATGTTTTAGGTTTTCACAGGGCCGGATTTAAAGGTGGTGGAGACCCTAGGGCACCCAAGAAGTGGAGGCCCCGAAAAGTTTGTGGGACAAGTGAAAAAAGAAACGATTTAAAAGGTATATTGTGTTTGTGAACTTATTTTCTCTGATGGACACAAAGGATGAATTTTATCGAAAAAGAATCAAATTGTGGAGGCCCCTTCTTTGTGGAGGGGCCAGTGTCCCTGTTGCTGTGCCCTAAATCCAGCCCTGGGGTTTCAGCACAAACGAGATATACCGCAAAGTAGCAAACGGCGTGCATTATGATGCATGCAGTTTTTCCCTGCATGCAGGGCTCGCGACTTTCGAAGGATATCATTCAGTAAAGCAGATCGTCTATGAATACTGACTTGGTTTAATATTGTCGAAATATTCTGATAAATTATTGTTTACTTGTCACTTTTTACATAAATCTCTGAGTTTGGTCCTGTATAAACAGTAAACTCACACAAAAAGTATTTCTGTGACGTTTTAAACTGGAATAAATTTTGCATTAATAGCATCATTTATCAATTAATAAGGAAGCATTCGCCTAAACAACATATCGTCGGCGAACACGGAGCAGAACACTAAGATTGAATGTGTATTTTCATAAAACGAATTTAGTACGATACGTTTGTAGAAAAAACACGTTTATCACAGTATCATGTTAAAATGAACGATTCCGAATTCGTGTAACTACCGACATTAGCTATCAGATTGGTCCTTTACATTTAAATATCTAATCGGGTTTTATTTAATATTTTCGTCAATCCAATTTTCGACATTTCGTTCCAGACAAACGCAATCTAAATCCAAATTCTTTCTACAATGATGATTCAATTCGAAATTTTTTCGGAGGATTCTAAGTAAACACATGAGCAAAGTTTCTGTAGGAACCTTAGGATACAACCGGAGAAAGAATGGTACATTTCAGGCTTGCTCTTCCATTTGACACACAGGTAGTACACTGGGATGCCAGAGAGGAGTATAGCTACACCAATAGCGGTGTCTTTAGGTCGCGTAATGGCTGGTATGACCACTAAGCAGCCAATGGCGATGAGGAACAGGTACGGGATGACGATGTTGACCCTGATGGGTCTCGGTATGTCCGGCTTGACGCGCCGCAGCCACAGCATGCCCACGACCGAGGCGCCCACGGACAGCCACAGCGTTTGAGAGAAGTAGTTGATGAGATCAAACACGTTGCTCGTCGTCAACATCAGGAGCGAGAAGAGACACTGGAAGTTTAAAACGAACTCTTTCAGGTGGATCCGCAGTGGTAGCCCGCGAAATTCAAATTTTCGTAGGTTTTTGCCATTTGCAGGTCATGTCAGGTTTTATCTTGATCTAAATGAGTGTAAATTGTAAAAATCATAAGACAATTTGAATTTCGCGGGCTACCACAGCGGATTCACTTTAAATGCTGATTTTACGTAACATAATTCAATAAGTAGTATAGTTACTACTCACTTAAAGTTTTTACTGACAATAACTAAATAAATATAGGTACCTACGATGCATGCTACCATCGTATAAGAATGATTTACCTTTGGAAATCTGCAATGTAAAAAGCGCGAAGAACTGCTCAAAGGTATTAAAAAGATACTTTCTAGATTGCAGTTCGATCTAGAAAGATAAATAAAAATATCTATGTACCTACCTAATTGTTCATTAATTAATATTAAATATTTAGTGTGCACTGAGTTGCCGTGTCTGGCCAACCCGCGATGGTTTGTTTGGTATGTTTATAGAGGCATGAGAAACAGGGTGTAAAGGCTCCTACATACTGGCGCGACTTGTCGCGCGACGCGTCGCGACACAAAGGCACCGCTTGTAGCGCTACAAGCGGTGCCTTTGTGTCGCGACGCGTCGCGCGACAAGTCGCGCCAGTATGTAGAAGCCTTAAAGTTCAGTCCGGGTGGCAAGTGCCCGACGGTTGATGTCGGAATGTTGTATATATGCTACTTGCGCGGTAGTTTACCGCGCAAGTAGCTGTTTGCACGATGCAGGATTTTGCGTGACGTCAGTATGTTGCGTAATTCGCATGTGGCGATGTAGATGCCGCCACATGTTTAAAGGTTCAACAAATGCTTATAGGTACACTGTTTTTGTTTAATAAACGATAAAAAAATATGCAGTTGTTTAGCTACTTACAGTGAACATAAGCGAAGGTATGGGCGTCTGCTTCTTAATATGGAAGAGGGAGAAGAATGCAGGCATGTGTCCCTCTTGCGCACCGGTCGCGAACAGACGGGCTGATGTGAACAAGACTCCGTTTACCCCGCCGAATGTAGACAGTGCCACGAATACGGGGATTATCCAGCTCCACGCGGCGAACAAGCGATCGCCGAACACCTGCCGAAGTAGAAGAATAAAACAAATGAATAACTTTAACATGGATTGAGTTTCTGGGTATAATGAATGAGAGACTCCGACGCAGCGAGCGGTCAGTCCCACTACTGACTCCGCTGTCGCATTACCTCCGTACCAAAGCGTGACCTATGTTCTATGTTATAATATGTTAAATAATAAATATTTTATTTCAGATAAGATCCATATGTTGTTAGTAAAAGTCTTAACTGAAATGATTGACACCTACGTGTGCAGCCGTATCCAGTGAGCCAGCATGGGGCTGTCCCACCTATCACACAATACACCCAGGATACTGTTAGGGCTAGCACGCATTCTTCCGAGAATGTAAGCGCACCGTTTCCGTATAATGGCATAAAAACCATCAACCCTGGCTTCGGTGAACATCCCGGAAGCGCTACAAAAGCGTGGTAGACCCAACAGCATCCTGATTACATTATTATACTGGACACGCAAGGCGTTGTATACCCTCAGTGAATACCTGACCCAGAGATAGCACGTATAAAAAGACTGGCAGTATGCTCTGAAAAGGGTTATTCTGACTAGCATCGTATAACGTGCAAATCTGCGGATCAGAATATTAAAGGGTTCAAAGGGTTTGGGTTACTGGTTCACTTAGTCCTTCAGGTGGACCATTTTACGTGAGGTGTGAACTATTAAACTCTGGCCTAACAGGCAAATCTCGCAAGGGATGCAGTATAAAATTCGCACACATCGATTGTGTATGGAGCACGCTGGAAGTGACGTCCCGCATCACGCGCGGGGTTCGTCAGTGCGGCCAGAGCTTTATCTTATACCTAGAGCTGGCAAGAAAGAAGAAGAAGAATAAAAACCATTGTTGCAACCATATTGTAGCAAGCAATATGAACAAACTGCATTCATAGCCTACATGCATAGTATATTGTGTGTAATTGGACCATTCTCCGATGTATCAATAATGGGTATTGTACCTACCTACTGATATTTTGTTAAGGAATTCAGGGAGTGGTTTTTATTGCGGATGCCAGTCCGACCGTGAATAGGATTTTTTTTAGACCGAAACGATTCTGAGTAGTACTTTTGATTCAAATTTACTCTTTATTCAAATAAGGACCACATCCTACCACACATTTATATTACATTAATAATATTATGTCGTTATAACATTTTACTATAGTCGTAAAACTGAACTGAATAATAATATTTAAATGGTCCAGCTATTTACATAAGCTAGCTATTTTTTTTTAACTAGCTGCTGCACGCGGCTTCGCCCGCGTGGCTTTTTCTAAAAAAGCCACGCGTTACCTACTCCTTATAATATCATCTATCTGCCAGTGAAAGTCCCGTCAAAATCGGTCCAACCGATTCAGAGATTAGCCGGATCAGACAGACAGACAGACATTTTTTTTTTGTTATAAGTAGCGTAGTACATACTTGCATAATTATGCATTTAGTAAAAACGCTGTTATTTTGACATTACAAACAGACACTTCAATTTCGTTTATTTGTATAGAGATTAATCACTAATTGTCAAACTGTCTATTGAACGACATTCATTCGAAGATGGTGACTGATCTACGTAAATGGTAGAGATGGGCTTAAATGATAAAAAATAATAACACTGCTAAATGCTAATGCTAATAATAAATAACACTTAAAGTTAGTAGTTATTTTTAGCAACTGTTAAATTTTAACACAGACAGATTGTTATCATAATTCATGAGAATTCTCATTTCCTTCATACTTTTCATCGTAACGAATATCAGTATTTATTTAACACTAGTTACATGTAACATTTCCGAACTCAGCAGTTAAATATATACTGGAGACTGAAACAAAATTGGACGTAGTTACACGAAAAGGATCCAATCCACAAAAATACCAAAATTGAGTTAATATACCAAAGAAACCATAAATTACGATCTCTTAAGTAAGTATACCAAAGAGACCGTAATTTACGGTCTCTTTGGTTCATTCAATTTTGGTATTTTTGTGGATTGGATCCTTTTCGTGTAACTACGTAGATAAGTATGGTATTATTGTTCTCTGTGCTCAGAGTGTGACCGTTAAATTTAACAATTATCTCAGAATTTATTTAACAGGTGTTAACACTAAAAATATATAGCCCTTTTAATGCTGGGGAATTTGTTGGCCACTTCTTCTTCCCAGCTAAAGCACTAGGAAGTGGCGAAGGTTGGGCGTTTTGGGGGACTGTCTTATGTAATTTTGACGTTCGAAAAGTGCTGCTCCTCAGCCTCATTTGAATAAATGACTTTTGATTTTGATTTTTTCAGCAGCTTATTAATTTTAGACCCATCAATCGTAAATTGCTACTTCAATGGCCGCTCGTGCCGCGGTGCGTGGAATATACCGGGACGATAAGTGATAGGCGACACATTTGACATGATAATTATTTCTGGATAAAATTATGGCCTACCGAACTGTAGTGTAGTCTGTAGTAGGAATATTCCTTCTTTTACTGATAATGTCAGATGATGATGTATTGTTTTGTAAGCTGAGTTCCCGGCGAATAATAGATCGCACTCCCTACTCTGCCCGTGGTTTCATCGCAAAAGTCAGATAGCAGTCACAGAATTTTAAAGATGGCCACCGGGACATTGCGTAAACACACATAAAATGACCTTTGATCGCAATTTGACAGTTCACTCACGTTCATTGCGTTATTTACGTTGTTGAGCAGACGAACTTTTGAAACCTATGAAGCAATGGATTAGCGATATCCTTCAAAACTCTCGGAATGTGTGAATGAGTGTGTTACGTAATGAGGGTGTTCTATCTACAAAAACCTTTTGCACGATAATAATAAAAATGTGGTCATAAATCCACCGAGATACGTCTGGTCATCATTTCGACAGCTGACTAATATGGGCTCTATGCCCATCATGATGTATTGTCTTGTCAGTGAAGGTGTATCCACACCGCAGTTTCTTTGTGTGGATCAACGTTGGCAAATGTTACTGGGTAACAATGAATAACAAAATTTATAAAAAAAAGCCGCAAAAATGATGTTGCAAAACAGTTGCTCTATAAAAAGTAACTTAGGTGTGGATGCGCCTTTAGACTTAAACGTATTTTGTATTAAGGCTCGTACAGACTGGAGCGATATCGCGGGCTCGACAGGCATATTACTGCCTGTCGCGCCCGCGATATCGCGCTATTCTGCACGAGCCTTTATGAAATCCAACAATAAAATGTTACACTTTATATACTAAAATGATTGTCCTCATTCCATAAGGATAATATTCTCAGGTAGGTACTAAATGTTTTACAGCTTAACACAACAAGTTAATAGGTACTTAGAACTTCCAGGAGTCCCCGTGACCCTATCACAAGCAATAGACTGTCATTTTTGTTGTCGCCCTGTACTGGGCTCAAATACGAGTGTGTACTAATTTAACGACCACCAATTGCATCATCCGCGATGTCTTTGCAATTTTCCTGGTCTACGGCTATTAGTTAAAATTTGAATTAACGCGCATACGCAACAATATACGGATAACTAGAATTGAGCGGCATGGAATACTTACTTAAGTTTTCTGTAACTATACGTATACCTAATAGATATTTTAATTCAGCTAAGATATAGTTACTTTAAAGGGCTGCAGTCTCGACATATATAGCGCTAGCTTTACGACCGAATTTGGTTACAAAGTCCTGATGGGGGTCTTTAGACGGTCAAGATTGCGATTGTTTCTTGTTTGTCAAGCAATTTTGACTGTCTAGGGACCCCATTAGGACTTTCCGACCGAATTCGGTCGTAAAGCGATCGCTATTTATGTCGAGACTGCAGGCCCAGGACAGGCTAAGATTTTTGCACAGAGCAAGGGAATTTTTGAAGTACCTAGAGAGGTTTTTGTCACTTCATAAATTTCAAACTTGCATGTATGCATCACAATGCAATCATATTATATTAAAAAAAAACGTATGCGGTCGGGGGACTCCCGTCAGGAACTAAGTTCCTTCTCACGTGTGCCTAAATAGGTTTTAACGAAATCTCCATGCGTTTAGTACTCGTCTACTTGAATCTCGATATTCGCACACGGTGTGTGTGCGAATATCACTCGCATATAATAAGAGATAGAGAGAGAGAGAAAGTCGCATGGGCATAACGCTTTTTCCTTACGTGACGATTTGTACCAGTCAACACCTACCGCTGAAGAGTTTGTTTGTTTGAACGCGCTAATCTCTGGAACTCCGAGTCAGATTAGAAAATATGTTTGCATTTGATAGCCCCATTTCTTAAAGAAGGTTATAGGCTAACATCCCGGTACGGCCCTTAGGAGCCGAGCAAATAGAAAAAAGTAACGGTAGGTTCATTTCACATAATTATCCAAAAACAGCCATTTAGCTGCACGGAAAAAAAGGATCTCTTCAGCGAAGAATATCAATATTCTCAGAAAATTTGTTTCAATCCAAGTAAATATTTTCTTAACGTAAGTAAATGTACTCAGTCCAAGAAAACCTGTTTACTCAAATTAAGAATATTAAATAATTGGTTTTTATTCTTGACTTAAGCAAATATTTTTGATTCAAGACTATAATAATCTTAATTGAAGAAAATTTCTAGTTTTTATCTAGTTTTAGAAATAATATTCTTAAAATTAAACCTAATAATTCTTCATGTAAGTATAATGTCTTCGAAGAAGACAATAAAACTAAGACACAATTTTAATTCATTCAAGAATATATTGTTTTCCCCATATATCAATCAATATTTGTCTTGACCAAAAGGATATTGTCTTAATTTAAGACATCCTTTTTTCCGTGTGGCACCGGGGATGGGTGAACTTTTTGTATCGGCCTATCCAACGGTACCCCACACAATGGGATATACGAGAAAAAAAATATCGTCCCCACTTTTCGTGCAAAGGAGGTACGGTATCTAAAAAAAAT
Organism: Atethmia centrago; assembly: GCA_905333075.3. Lineage (NCBI taxonomy): Eukaryota > Metazoa > Arthropoda > Insecta > Lepidoptera > Noctuidae > Atethmia > Atethmia centrago. The sequence goes on from HG995375.1 coordinate 11,331,067, forward strand.
AAGATTTATTTTACCTCTTTTTCGGCGTGGTTATGTATACCTATGCCAAATTACAGCTTTCTAGTACAAAACGTCTCCAAGCTAAGCCGCGGACAGGCAGACATGGCGAAACTATAAGGATTCCTAGTTGACTACGGAACCCTAAAAAGTAGAGGTACTTACCTACTTACTTGAAATTAAGGCTCCCGCAGACTGGGGCGATATCGCGCTAGTCTGCACGAGCCCTTAGTCTAAATGTATCACTTACTACCTGCTATACTGCCAAGGTAGCTATTTTATTCTAGGTAAGTGTAGATACCTACTTAATATTCTTGAGGAGTCTATATTTTTATTGGTGTTCTCAATGCCATTGGTGCCGATTCCCTTGTTCACAAACTAAATTAAATTTAAGTTCAGTGCATCTTTTTCTTTCTATTTTATTCACAAAAGGACAGAAGATAAATTTTAGTTTAGTCCTGTCAAATTAATCAGCGCTTGACGTAAATTGACGTAATTTTAGTAGGCAAGTTTTTAATCACGTCTAAACTTGTATGGAGTAGTGACAGGCGCTGATTAATTTGACAGGACTAAACTAAAATTTATTTTCTGTCCTTTTCTTAATGAAATAGAAAGAAACAGATGCACTGAACTTAAATTTAGTTTAGTTTGTGAACAAGGGAATCGGCACCATTGTCTTGCCAGCAACTCAGTGTTAAGGATTTGCCAAATATATGGAAAATCGTGGCAGAAAAGACACATTGTATAGCGGCCATTAGGACGTCTAAATACAAACAATGTTGGTCAATGTAATGCTGATGAGACGAAATGTGATAAAGCAAGTAGGTATCTACATTTCAACGAGATGCCAGTTGCCAAATGCAGTTGATACAAACTCTCAATGGTATTGTGAGTTAAGGGGCTTGTGGCTACGTAATAACAGCCGCACGGGTCTATCGATCAGGTTAAGCTATGGTTGCCGCGGTTGGTCCGTGGATGGGTGACCATCTTTACATACCAAGACCCCTCTGTGCTTCGGAAAGTACGTTAAGCCGTTGGTCCCGGCTGTGATTTGTAAATCTTTGACAGTCGTTACGGGTCGTCAGAAGCTCGAAAGTCTGACAACCAGTCTTACCAAGGGGTATCGTGTTACCCAGTAACTGGGTTGTGGAGGTCAGACAGGCAGTCGCTCCATGTAAAATACTGGTATTCAGCTGTATCCGGTAAGACTGGAAGCCGACCCCTACATAGTTGGGAAAAGGCTAGGCAGATGATGACAAACTATAATACTCTCAATGGTATTGTGAGTTATATTAGTTATAAAGTTTATAACACCGAAGTGTCTACCTTTTTTGTAAATTTTGACGTTCAAAAGTGCCATTTATGTGCCTATTTGAAATAAATAATTTGACTTTGACTTTGCGTAGAATGTTTTTATCAAGATCATTTTCAGACAAAAAATATACAAACTAAATCCCAACTACGACAAAAACGCCAACCTAAAAGGTTCACTAAACACTAAACAAGACATCATAGACAGACAAATTCAAAATCCGGAATCACATGTAAAGTAGGCATAAATCGAACAACATAAACGTGTGACTCCAGAATTTTTAATTTGTCTGTCTATGACTTCGATCAAGTATTGATCGAAGGTCTATAGTGTCTTGTTTAGACCTTTGTAGTTGGAGTTTTTGTCGTAATTGGATTTTAGTTTTTAACTTTAATTTTTGTTCAATTATTTTGGGCTTTCGATACCCATCACGTCTGCGGAGTTTCGCAATTATTTTCAGAAAAAAAAACTTCTTAAGACCTTTCATTAAACACCAAACACGATGTATACCAAAAAATAATATTCAGGGTTCCTTTACATCCGCTATAAGCCGCTTGGGTTATATACGACGCCATAAAAGCCCATAACCCGTGGAACAGCATGACTCTTCTAACATTACCTCGTTTGTCAAAATACTACCGAGTAGTTTAGCGGTTATATTAGAACAGATGAATATACATACATAGCCTGTTAAAATCATAACTATAATATAATCACCCTCCTTTGGCTTTGCCTTAGTCGGATAAAAATGATGCTTACCGCAGCCACCGCAGGATTTGACATCATTTCAAGCTTGGTGACGACGGCAAAGTAGGCCAAGTTTGCCATCACGTAGATAACAGTCACCAAGGGCATGGCGATCCATATCGCGCGGGGCAAATTCCTGAAACAGAATGGAATGAACTTATAGCACATAAAATCTTATTACTCTCAGTGTGGAATGTTGGGAATTTCACTTATCATGATTCATGAATTTGGCAACAGAATGTGCAAATAAAAAAATACATTTTTATACTTAGGCTTGGGTTGGTAATTTAATATTAATGAACAGGATTACGCTATAGTAGCTAATTTATCCAGACATTTATTAATATAGTGATTATGTACATGCATACAAAATTTGGATATTATCTTCATCCACAACGTTATAAATAAATGAGATCGAAAATTATTTTTACTTGTTTCTGTAAGAACCTACGAATTTAAATATGTTTTAACATGGCCACTATCAACAATTCACATAGAATAAGATACCTCACATTGCAGAAAAGAATAATTCTGAATTAATTTAAATATCTAAGTAGGTAATTACACTAAATTGGATTTTAAAACACCTGCTTACAGAATTAGAGATTAAGAAAAAAATATGTTGGTACTGTGTACACACTACGATAAAAATTCGTGGAAACGTATGTTTTATCTGCTGACCTTCGAAATATGAACTTCAAACATATGAACATAAATATTTAACTAATAATAATATGCAAAGTTAGGTCCAGTGTTTACGTTACTTACAATATTAATCACGGTGAAAATGTCCGATGAGTCAACAGTTCAACGCTGATTTTGATAACGTGATAAAATAAATGCATCTCGGAGTAAATGACGGATATTGGCGTCCATCCAACTGTGATAAAACTATTAATGAAATTCTTGACGTAGAAACTTATTCCCAATTTAATTAAATGGCTTGTTCAAATTTAGTTCCATGCTCCCGGTCTGTTCCAAAGTTATGACTAGGGATGTGCAAAGTGCTCTCATTGATTTTTTAATTGATTGGACAGGCATGGAGTTGTTCGCGGGAAGGTACTATAGGGTTACCGATGACCCCGGCAACACTGGCAACGGAAGGAATACGGGTGGGTTTTAGTCAGTAACAGTCTGACACTCCTTCCCGCTCCGCCCAGAGCAGGAGAAGTTATTTGATTTCCCACCCAAAACAAAAAAAGGCATGGAACATGTGTGAACTTTTAAAGTGGTTTTGCTAATTATTGTAAGAGAACATGTGGAACCATGAAAAACAACGAAAGCAATCGGAATCCAGCCTGATTATCATTGATTAGGTTTAGAACTACATATGGTAGGCTGATGAAGCATAGCTTAAACCACAAACCATTAGAAATATTAATGGAAGCTAAATTTGTTAACTAAAGGAAATTCACGGTCTTATCTCAAGAAATTCTCAGACTTTAATTATGCTATTAACTTCCATTTACAGCACCTAGGCAATTACACCAACCATTATTGAATAACGCATTTTCAAAAACAAAACTTTTTAATTGAATCTATTCTCGCGGAAAAAATATCTACTCTGCTGCTATTCGAATAAACCCCAATGAGTGTGATTTCCTCTCGAGTAAATACTGTAATAGACCGAACTGTCGAGTGGTCACTATTCACTATCAACCGGCGCGAAATATGTGTCTCAATGAATAAAACATGCAATACGAAGAGTGAGAACACTTGGCTTTAGCTACCCAATGAATAAAAGAATAAACATTATCGACTTTGTTTCTGTCGCCTCTGGCATAGACTAAAGTCAAGAGCAAACCCATCACAAATAAAAAAAAAAAAAAAAAAAAAAAAAAAAAAAAAAAAAATCCTTTGCCAACATTCCTACATCATTGTAATTTCTAGTTTCAATTTACAATCTAATAGAAGCTTTGGGAAGGCTTGGTCACCTTATTTGAAGGACACAGTCATCTGCGCCAACCCTAATCGTGACTTCAAACAATAGACGTATTTGAGGAGCTCTCCAGGCAACCACTTCAGACAGATTTTAGAATCTATCCGGTGTGTAACCCTAGCCTAATACAATACCAAATCGTCGATCTTGACACCGATCCTTTTATTTGCTCCACTTTGTATGACGCAACTCGTTCGTGTGTTACATAAACTTTAGAAATACGAATAGGTATAGTTACTGACTCGTATAAAAGTTGTTGTTAAGGGGCGGGTAATCGCTGCTGACCTTGGCCATACAAATGTGCGTGGCACTCACGCCGCGCTGCCGTTCGGTTTCCAAGGGAATATTTATTTTTAGTAACGAAAATATAAATATTTGAAAAAAATCACAGATAGAATTATCGATAATAAAATAGTCTGCTCATACAAAAAAAAAACATGAAAATATCTTAAGTAGTTTGAAAGTAATATCGTTTTTATGCCTTGGGTAGATATTACTTCCTGAATTTATTTCATAAAGTATTTTAATACTTAAATTTTCACATATAGAATTGATGTGTACGCGTTCTAGTTTAACATACATTTGCATAACTTATTTACATTATATGAAGGCTTAATAACAGATTTATTATCCGATTCAGTATCCTTGGAAAATGGACGGTCAGCGATATCATCTGCGATTCTAGATATCAGGTACACAGATTTAATAAGTGTCTTTTGAGATCGACGCACGTGTTTCCTTCGCAATGATGCTAGTTACGAACTAAGGTTTGCAGAAAGTCAAGTTCTGTCTCGTTATCTGTGTCAAAGTTATTACTAAACTCAGCGGGATTGTACTTGTCCTCTCTAAAAGGTTAGTTGTACATGGCAAGCTAACTTTGCCTAGTAAAGCTAGCCTAGTTAATATAAAAATGATATAACTAAAATTTAAAGGACCGGCAGTAGGATCCAGGTTTTACACAATGTAGGTATCATTATTAATAGGCTAGGGACCTGTATAATAATCATGCACGATTTCGTTTTATTTTTTGTTTGATTTTTTTTTTATTTGTTATATCATACATAGAATATTGTTTATCCTTTTTTTTTTTTACTTTTTTTAATCATGTAAGCACTGCTACAGTTAACGTTTGCTAACAGCTTGTTTTTATTATCTTATAATACAGTAATCTGTGTGTCAGTAAATGTTGTGGGTAGTATATTTGTTAAGTTTAATTTTAAGACAACACTGTTTATGCTTAATATACTACTGGTTGTTTTCCCAATTGTAATAAATAAATAAAGGTTGTTTTTTTAGGGAAATCCCGGGTTTATTTTGTGTTCATATAATGAGGAAAAGACTCACTTGTAAGGATCTTGTAGTTCTTCAGTGACGAAGTTGAGGTAGTTCCACCCCCCAAACGCGAACAATCCTGAGTAAAAGGCGAGAGCAATGTTGCCAGCACTGAACTCCCCCTCAAATGCTGCGTCGAAGTTTTCAGTGTGACCTGATAATTGACAAAAAAAAACTTATAATCTCGATAGTGTGAGTTAAATAACAAACCCTCATTGTAAAGATACGATATACAACTATCCCGATCTGACTTTACCTATGCATAGGTAAAGTCAGATCGGGATAGTTGTAGTTGCTCGCATAGCTATTTAATACCATTAAAGTTTATTAGTCAACACATCAATTTTACACCCTAGCAGATTTAGTAACATTAGATAAGGCACGGGATTACCGGACAATCAGGTAACACACACTTAATACATCTACAAAAATCAATTGCCGTGCGTTAGTCTCGCAAAATTTCGAAAATGGCTTGATATTTGAACATTTTTTGTTTTGTTCGCCTCAAACCTGGGGCTATTTAAGAAAAAAAGGAAATTAGGAAAAACCCAAAGGAACAGCCGAAAAATGTTAAAAATCTAAATGTTCACGTACCCACCCATCAAGCGTTGTAATAAAAATCTAGCCAAGTGCGGGTCAGACCACGCACAATGAAAGGTTCCTTAGTTGGGATGAATTATCCAGAACAAACTTAACATTGTAGTTGATAAACATGATCTCCCATACATTCCAACAACAAATCTAAGTTGGTCGACTATTACTCGTTAACTTGTAAAGCATACTTTTCCTTTTACCTTCGTTATATAGGTATACTGCCGTGATTTTTTCACATATCCAAAAACAACCATTTAGCTGGCCGGTACACTTGACTCTAACAAAAATTAACACTTTAAAACTTAATATTTCGCAAACAGATCCCTGAATCGAGAAGTGGTTTTCACAGACCCGCAATATTTTTTGAAAGGCCTATACAACGATGTACCACCCACACCCATGGTGTGGTATATCGCTGGATAGACAAGACAAAAATAATATCCCCACTTTACGTGCAAGGAAGGTACCCCACTGTCATGATTTCCAAATGTTAATAAGATTTGTAGTGATTATAAACAGTAAATATAAAATTGAAAGTATGTGATTTGCTTCAAATGATTTTTGTATCAGGGTAGTCATGCAGTTTAAAAGTATCTAATTTGACAGTTACCGTAAAAGTACTGTTTTTTTTAACACAACCGAATGCAAAACATGATATTTGTGCGGCGTAGTAAGTTAGTTCTCTTCGAGCCTCGGAATCTAAAAATGTCTTCAAGAAGTCTAAAGTCTACTGATACTATATTCTAGTATACTGATATTATATTGAGTACCTAATTAAGGCGCTACCCAATTGACGAAAATAGGTTTCTCTTAAGAAAAAAAATTGCCATATCTGTATAGTTTGTGGTAGCGGAAAAAATATATGTTAATTTTGAAGATATTTCCCAGAACTTGGTTGTTACCAAAAAAGGTTTTGAGAAAAAGTCTCGACACAAACTAACGTTAAACTAACCCCTTACCTTGAGTTCTAAACAAAAATATATGTATGAAATATCAACATACGTTACGTATTTAATTAATAACAAGAGCATCTTATTTGAATGCAGAACTTGGTTGATTTTTATTTTCGATTACTCAACTCAATTTTGAGTAAATAGATAATTGCTTCATATTTTGCAATAAATTACAAGCGTTGTGTCATCGCGCTTCTCTTTCTTTTCTATGCAATCTGATAGTGACCGCGGTTTAGGTGTTGTCAGCGTCTTAAATAGTTTGTTAAATATTGCTAAATACCAAGTTTGTATGTGTGCAACAATATAAATACAGAAATATTCATACTGACAAGGCGTGTTCATTTCACTACAAAAAAAATATGTTACCACTTTGTTAGCGTGATTAATATTTATACCCATGCCAAATTACAGCTTACTAGCACTAAGAGTCTCTGAGCTAAGCCGCGGACAGACAGACAGACAGACGGACATGGCGAAACTATAAAGGGTTCCTTGTTGACTACGGAACTCCATGCGTAGCGCTGCACATTGTCTGTAGTTTTCAGTAATTCTGCAGATAATTAACGCAAGCAGTCCTACATCTACAGTGCATTAATAAAACTTATCAAGCGAAAAGGATATAAATATGGAGTACGCAACAGACTCCAGAATTGTTCATATCATGGCCAGGCGTATCATTTATTTATTGCGTACTACATACATAGGTATGAACACAACAGCGAAGCTTATTCGATGAATAAATTTTAATAATGGAAGAATGCCTCCTTTGATAGCTTTGTTGGCAATAAATTAGTCAATGACAGTGCTGATAAATGACGACTGCATTCTACCCTACTACGTTGTACGGGTATTCAGTGATTATTTCGTCTTCGAACTGTTTAAAATAATTGTAGGAAATTGGTCATTTAATATAATTATATTGGTCCTTCTTTTCATTTCCTTGCTGTGCACACTCTGGCATTTGAATTGCAACGCTATATCCAGGCTCTACCCGTACCCGGTCTTACTTTGCGCGCGAAACTTCCACCACACTACTTATAATGCTTTTTTTTCCGTTGCACACTGGAGGATAACAGGAGTATGACACACGTCATACTCCTGTTATCCTCCAGTTTCACGGATCAGTGGATGATTATTCATTTATCCATGTCCATTATGACCATATGGGCCTTTAACGTCATAAATCCAACTCATGGAAGGTTTATTTAAGGGCCCATGCCCATTGGGGAACGTGTTACGTTCGAAGGGTGGGCACGTGCATTGGCCCACGTGCCCACCCTTCGAATTCGAACGTATGATCTGCGGTAAATGTATCGATCGTAACTAAAGATTACCTAACTTTCTTATAGTTAACTTGCTAATCATCTTCCTCAAAATTAGGCATAATAATTATGCAATTATCATAATTAACTAATGTATAGTTTCCACCCGAGGTGACCGTGGACGTGAACTCTAATATCACGAATTCACGATCACAAATTCAAGAGAAGGTTAAGAAATTACGTTATTTAGTTATACCTATATAGTTACATAATTATCTAAAACAAAATATGATTTGATTAATAAGGTTAAAGTTGATCGGAGATTTCGCTTCTTCGTGTCATTAGCACCCAAGTACTTAACTTTATTTATTTATTGTTTTTAAACACTACCGTATTTGTACGTCTTCATTCTGCCGTTGCTGTAGACAAGGGCCATGGAATTAGTAAGTACTACATACATATATACTGCTATATCTATACTTCTATACTAATATAATAAAGAGAAATGATTAGATTTTTTGTTTGTTAGTTTGTAATGGATAAACTCAAAAACTTCTTAACATCAGTTAAGTACTTACTACTTAATAAAAACTTCCACCTATAGAAAGCTACATTATCACTTTATGAGCGAGTAACATAAGCTGAATTTTATTTTCAAATAAAATTAGAGATCCCTACGAAAATGACATAATGTAACCCAAGGTATCAAAAATTGTATATAAATGTAATTATTTAGCGTGCGCTGCAAAAACTATTGATGATACTAAAAATAATGTACGTTAGTTATAGTTAAGTCACAATAACCGTTTTTTTTTTGTTCAGATTAGCCAAGCAAAACAAGGGTTAAATCGAAAGATGAGGCCATTCGTATCATGATCAAGGTTGATTATGTCCTGCCGGGGTCTCGGGAAGGCATGGGTCACCGAGGCCCCCGCAACACAGGCAACAGGAAGGAATACGGGTGGGTTTTAGTCAGTAATAGTCTGACACACCCTCCCGCTCCGCCCAGAGCGGGAGAAGTTATTTGATGATTTCCCACCCTCAAAAAAAAAAAAAGTTGATTATGTATATGTAAATTAATCCTTAAATTATTCGAATCCGGACCTTTCATTTACAAGTTACGACGGGTATAAAAATGCTAAAAGTAAGAAAAATGCCGCGGTGTGAGCGAACAGTTTAGTCTATTTTATTACCTATACATTTTATTTTTTGTGGATTAACACATAGGTAAATCCTATTACCACTTTTCATCCCGGTAGTACGTGCCCTACTACGTATAGTACATTATATAGACAAGGGCTGACCAGGGCCTCAAGTCTGCTATTACAATAGTGTCAGAATGGTCTATAATTGATTTTATAATTGTTGATTTTGAGAAGTTTGGTAATCTACTAATATAATAGCGTCATTAATGAGGATCGGAACAGACCCTTCTGACACTATTGTAATAGCAGACTTGAGGCCCAGTGGCAGAGACTTAAATGAACGCATAGTTACTACTTTACTAGGCCCTCAGATAGCAGATAGAAGTAGACCTCTATACACGTGTGTCACGTAGACTTGACGCGTAATACGACGTTATAATTGCCGGCCCTTTGAGCTTTCTTTTCAATACTTTCGATCTTAAGGTATTTAAGTACTTCCATCACTGCTTTCAATACATTCATAAGCAAGAGAATGTCTACACGACTGACAAGTTGTTACGAAGGGAATTATTTTTATCAAGATTCGGCCCTTCAAACTTTCTATATTTTCTATTTCGTTCGATGTTATAGAAAGTTATAAAATAAAAAATTGTTACGTTTTACTTTCTCGCTTGGTACACACAGCTACATATCAAGCTATACATTTCCAGTATAAGCTGACCTCTCATTGTGTGGAAATCCTATACAATGCAAGATCAGCTTATACTGGAAATGTATAGCTTTATATGTAGCCGTGTGTACATAACTTTTCTCATTACTGTGCATTGAATATTTTAAACGGAAAATATATTTATTCTCTACAGTTCATTGCTGATGACTGATGACTCATTACGTTCCTATATGGTGTATGCACACACGCCAGTCACGTCAGCGTCAAGTCTCCGATCAGTAACGTCATAGTTACGTAAAATTTTTAGGACGTTGGCTACACACATCAGTCACGTCACTACCGACGCGACTTGGTCAACGTCGCGTCACCGGCAAGTCAAAACTTGTATTGCTACAAACGAAACGTGGCATTGTGGCAAAGACAATTTGTAACCAAGGCGTTTTGCTATGAATGACTGAGCCTCAAGTCTGCTATTACAATAGTGTCAGAATGGTCTATCATTGATTTCATAATTGTTGATTTTGACAAGTTTCGTCTCATCTATCAATATACTAATATAATGGCGTCATTAATGAGAATCGAAACAGACCATTCTGACACTATTGTAATAGCAGACTTAAGGCCCTGGTCACACACGTCTCTGAAATTGACGTGACTGATCGCGATCGGCGACTTGACGTTGACGTAACTGGCGTGTGTACATGAACCTTTACACTTTCATAAAACTCGATGGTTGCATAGGTATATGCAGTTGTGTCAAACCTCAATGTCAATGTTATTTACCGCGTTGTAATGATGTACTTACATAGGTACGCGAGTATTTCCTTTGCGGAATAAACAACTCTACCCACATGCCACAGTGCCCACGCCAGTCAATCTGGCTGTTAAAAGAGACCTATCGGAAGCAGACAACAAGTCCATCATTATCATTAATGAACATAACAGTATCCACTGAGACAAGCATAGTCCATACGTGTATTATTCATAAGTACATACTCTAAACTCGACATAAACTTATGCGTTTTTCCCTGGGGTATAGGCAGAAACTATAGAACACCGCGAAATTTATGAAAACTAACAGGTAACTTAAATGTGACAATCCGCGGCTAAAGGTACCTTATGGACGTTTATAGTTTCGAAGATATTTAATGTTTTGTAAATTTTGCAAGAAATATAATTTTTTTTTTATTGCTTTGTTCGAGGTGACTGAACTTAAAATGTCTGTTTCTCGAAATTGCACAATTTCGAATATAATTAAAAAAAAATCATATCTCCGTAACAAAACATCCTAGGAGGTTGATCTTTTTTGATATCTACAGCGTATTAATCGCAGATTACTAGCGTATGCATAACTCCATATCGACCACAAGGTAGGAGTCATCAGAGACCACCTTTAGCCGCGGATTGTCACAAATATTTATTTGCAAAGACCATTAGCAATGGGGAATATTTCTTTAGCCCCGCTTTTACCAAACGACTTCATGATCAGTCTATGGTCTGCCTAATGAACACACAGAAAGACATTAGATATTGCCTGTATCCCATATAGACGTAAATAACTTAACTTATCTTAACTTATTTTTATCAAAACAGGTTTGTAAAAGTAAGCTTAAACGGAATCCACCTGCCAGTATAGCAGGTGGCTTCTAAGAAAAAGGGCGTTAACACCGTCACATAAATAGACACTGAGTACCAACGGCCTCGTGGTCTGCATGGCCTTCAAAGATTATGACGATAGGTACGTGTTCATAATTAATTAAACTATTAGACAATCAATCAGCTTTAGGTAGGTTGTACAACTTGTACAAATACAACCATTTATAAGTAGACATGATCTATTTTAAAGATACAACATTTTTTTATACCTAAGTACAAAGTTCCTACTTATTTTCAAATCATTATCAGCATGAATTTTACAGCTAACTGCTACACTGGACTCTCCAGATTTCCGGATAAAATGGCCTCCATTGCCCCGTAAAAATATACAGGGTGAAATTTAATTCATGGGCATCCTCTTAAGGGGTCATTGCACTCATCATTATGTTATACAACAAACTAGTCCCATAGTAAAAGTTGCTCATAATGATGAGTACAATGACCCCTTAAGAGGATGCCCACGAATTCAATTTCACCCTGTATATTAACTATTGCGTAGGCGAATAGTTCAGTGACAGCAGACCCCTATATTCAAGCCATATTCAAGCATACTCAATTACTCATGTAAGATAAGCGGGAAGAAAGGCAACTCAAAGTGACTCTGGAAATTTCTCGCTACATTAATCATGTCATAGCAACTCCTAAGAGACTCTTGAGTAGGTAACAATATAATAAGCTAGGCAATCAGTAGACCACCAAACGGTTATCTATGTAGGAAGCTACCTACGTACCTATGGGACGTGCTCGCGTAATCGTACGTAACCGTATCAATAATTATTATTATTATACGTATAGACACATCGAGCTTATCTTATATTTCCAAAAATACATTAAAATTTGCTTATTTCGTTCATACATACAATAAAAAACAAATAAAAAATAAAACTCGTCTGCTAAAACACATAACTGAAAAGAGAGAAACAAGCATTATAAATTTATAATCTATAGAATTTTGGTATCTTAGCTGGGTACAAACAAAAGTTACAACATATTTCAGGTTATTGGTCTGTCACCGTCTATATTTTATATAGATATAGGTAATGCTTGTTTTTTTTTCCGCTGTGTTTTAGCAGTCGGGTTTTTTTTATAATTTGTTTCATTTCAAACTTTTTAGTAATAATAATAAAAAGTTTAATGTTAATAATAATAGTGTTAATAATAATATATTATATATTAATATTAATAATAATAATAATAAAGCATGCATGTAAAGCGAGGGGAGATTGTGGAATCCGTGGGAACCCAACTCTCGGATTCCATAAACCTTAGAGCCCTTTCCGCATCCGAAACCTACAAGTATTTGGGTATGTCGGAAGCGTTGGGCATCAATGTTACTGACATGAAGCAATCGTTGAAGCAGCGCTTTTTTGACCGCCTGAAGAAAGTATTTAATAGTCTTCTATCAGGCGGAAACAAGGTGCGCGCCTTCAACGGTTGGGTCATGCCCGTTTTGATGTACTCTTTTGGCATACTCAAATGGACTCAAACCGAACTCGACGCCTTGGATAGGAGGGTCCGTACGCTGTTGACTGCATATCGAATGCATCACCCACGGTCATCGGTAATGAGACTGTATATCCCGGGAAAGTGTGGAGGTCGAGGCTTTTTAAACGCTAAGACCCTCCACAATCGCGAGGTATGCAGTCTCAGGGAATATTTCCTAGAAGCCGACGTGGGGATGCATCGAGATGTGGTCGCGGTGGACAAGGGCCTCACCCCACTCTCCTTGGCTAAAGAGAACTGGCGCAAGCTTGTAGTGCTTGACACTAACGATCGCAGGGAGGTATGGCAGAGTAAGGAGCTTCACGGACGCTTTTTCCGGGCCCTACATGAACCCGATGTAGATTTCCAAGCGTCCGTAGCCTGGCTTCGTGTCGGTGACCTCTTTGGGGAAACCGAAGGTTTTGTCTGTGCAATTATGGACAAAGTTATCATGACGAAGAATTACCGGAGATTTATTGTGAAGGACGGCACGGTTGACATGTGTCGGGCATGCCACCGTCCGGGAGAATCAATCCGACACATTATCTCCGGGTATTCTCGTCTAGCTAACGAAGAGTATTTGCATAGACACAATCTTGTAGCCAGGATTATCCATCAGCAACTTGCTCTTAAATACAGCCTTGTAGAATCTGAAGTGCCGTACTACAGGTATGTGCCCGACCCAGTTCTCGACAATGGAAATATCACCCTGTACTGGGATCGATCCATCATCACTGACAGGACTATTGTTGCCAATAAGCCTGACATAGTGGTGGTGGATCGAACAGAGCGGCGCGCAATGATTGTTGACATAACAGTCCGTCATGACGGGAATCTCGTGAAAGCCGAGAAAGATAAACAGATCAAGTATCTTGACTTGGCTCGCGAGGTTGTCGACATATGGGATGTAGATTCAGCAATCATTGTGCCGATAGTCGTATCAGCCAATGGCTTAATTGCCAAGAGCCTCGACCAACACCTAAGGAGGCTCACGTTGGACGGCTGGATTAAGGGCTTGATTCAGAAAGCGGTACTTCTGGACACGGCCCACATTGTTAGGAGGTTCCTCTCTCTGGAGCCCTGACCGCCGGTAGCTTGGACCCTGTTCCCGATACCGGTGGGCCACCATTTTTTTATATTTTTAAATGTTTTTATATATTTTTGTATATTCTAATATTTAAAAATATAATTATATTGTGTAAATAATGAAATAAAAGAAAATAATAATAATATACATGGAATTGACTCATTACTAGCTAGTATTTGATATCAACATTGTTGTAATTTATTTAAAAAATCCTTCCCCTCTCATTTTTTTGTATTTGCAGATGCAATATATAAATATTATATAGCTTATGTCACTCCCACAGTTAAGAAGAATTTAAAGACACATCTTATGTTAAAATCCATCAAGCCGTTTAGGCTACAGAGCGTGCCAAAGAAATAGACATACATACCTACATACATACTCTCGAAAAACATTACCCTCCTTCTGGGGCAGTCGGGTAAAAATTAACCCATGAGTTGACTTTTATCTTCTCGACATAATACGGAACGAACATCGGTGATTGTCTAAAGACGAAAAATTCTTGTTACTGGAGTTTTGAAGTTTGTAGGTGGACGAAATTGAAGATGACAAGCAGCTGGTTCCTCATCTCCCTAGTTAGAATGAAATGTATCATTATCAACATACCGATGCAGATATAGTAGACCCCAGAGATGATGATGACGATCAGCGCCAGCAGCTTGGACGAGGTGAACACATCCTGTATCCGCATGGTCCATCGCACGCTGATGCAGTTGATCGCTGTTAGAATACCTGCAGAGCAAGGGAAATTATTTTTAATATACATATTAATTTAAATAGGCAAAAGTCTTTCGATACCTACTAGAATATATTTGAAACTTACGAAAGCCGAAAAAGGTTCTTTGAAAGGTATTAACGTGGACCATTAAACCATAAACTTCCAACATAGTTCCAATTACCTATACATAATCAACCTATAATGTTCCCACTATTGGGACACAGGCCTCCTCTCTGTGAGAGGGAGTGGGCCATAATCTACCACGCGGGCCCAATGTGGGTTGGTGGTAACTGATAATTATAATAGCGTTTGTTTAGGTAGATATCTATTTGTATGGTCAAAAGAGACGTATAAAGTATTTAAATGAGTGTGACGTGTTCTTGAGTGGAGACCGCGAATCGGCAAATGTAAGGTAGGACGCCCTCAGGCTGGGTGGAGCGACGATCTTCCCAGGGTGGCTGGTGGCTGCTAGATGAGAATTGCCGAGAATCGAGCCGAATGGCGTGCAATTGGAGAGGCCTATGTCCAGCAGTAGACTGCTGTAGGCTTATGATGATTATGATTCAAACAACACCGTGTCTATACTAAAACACTGTGTATTCAATAAAGCCATCGCTATACCATGCTCTAACATTAAAATGGAGGATGATTGATCAATTCGATTCACACATAAATAAAAATAACATACATCACACTATGTTAATCTGTTTTGAACGAATGAAGAAATTAAAATTTATATGTCGCGTCTGGACACATCAGGGTTCCGGTCAAGGACACATTAGCTTCCGTTCGAGATTCTTTTCGACTGCATCAAACATGACGTTACGACTACAACACGCAAATAGGAACAACATGCAAATTATATTCGTTGCAAAATAAATTGTCCTAAGTGATCCATAAGTGAGTCATTAGATCCATTTGAATACGTCAAATGCTCCCAGACAAACAGTTCCGAATCATATTTCGGTGAGACTTGTGTAGCGTTTCCGCTTACGCTCATACCTTGTACCATAATGAGAACAACTTATTAATTTTTAAAAGTAATATGAGGTGCAAACTGCAAGATGAGATTTGACGTGGATTTGACACAAACAATTTAATTTCTTACTACCTGAAGGAACAGTGACAAAAGAAGTAAAACTGAAAATAAATAAAAAATTAAATACCAAGTATTAGAAAGAGCATTCGAACTGTGTTGATAAACTTAAATGAGGATCCTTTCTCTATCACGTTACAGTAAAAATACTCCATTAGTTCATTCTTAGGGCGTGGAAGTTCGAAAGGGTTACGGAGGCCCCTGGCAACACAGGCGTCGGAAGGAATACGGTTGGGTTTTAGTCAGTAAGAGTCTGACACACCCTCCCGCTCCGCCCAGAGCGGCAGAAGTTATATGGTAATATCCCACCCAAAAAAAAAGGGGCCTTATACAGAACCTTACTCAAGACTCAAGTATTAGATACTTAAAACTCGTTTAGTGCCATTTGATCGGTTGAAACTTTGAGTCTTGAGTAAGTTTCTGTAAAGACTCCCGCAGACAGGCGCGACGCTACAGCGCGACGTGACACTAGTAGCACAATTTCTATGAAACTTCATGGAAAGTGTCACGCTGCCTGTCGCGCCCGCGATATCGCGCCAGTCTGCACGAGCTTTAATACGGCCCCAAGTGTTGGTGTGTTGGAAGTTATAAAACCCGCTCATAGGTATTTTATTTTTTTAAGATTACACCACTAAGATCACAGCTCTTAAAGCAATATTATTTTAATATTACTTAAAGACTTAAAGAGATGAAGCTACAGGATGTATAGCTCCATACCTATGCTACCTACAGGATGTATAGCTCCATCTCTTTCCCCCACTGAAGTAAGATTAAAATAATACTGCTTTATGAGGTGGTGGTGGGCCCAGCAGGCTTAGCATAACACTTTCTATTTCTTCGAAGAAAAGACACGGCTCTTTCTATACAAATTGACATTTGTTTCTCCTTTTTTGACATCCCACCGTAGAAATCCTTCTACGTAAAAAAGGACCTAAACAAAGATCGTTAGAAACGGAAGACAAAATGACAGATTGTAGACAATCTGTCATTTTGTCTTCCGTTTCGGAACAAATGTCACTTTGTATAGAAAGAGCCGTGTCTATTCTTCGAAGAAATAGAAAGCGTCATGCTAAGCCTGCTGATCCTTTATCATATTATCATCTATATTTTATATCTGTACACGGTATTAAAACAAAGTCGCTTTTCTTGTTCGTCTGTGACCGCTAAGATCTTCGTAACTACACGATGGACTTTGGATGCGGTTTTCACCACCATTTAGTTAGAGCATTGATTCACTTTGAGTACATAATCAGCCTATAATGTTCCCACTGCTGGGACACAGGCCTCCACTCTGTGAGAGGGAGTGGGCCGTAATCCACCACGCGGGCCCAGTGCGGGTTGGTAGATGTCACATGTCTTCGAATTTTTGGTTCTAGGACACGTTTCCTCACGATGTTTTCCTTCACCGTTTTGAGAACAGTGGTTATGAAATAATTTACACAAAGTAAAGCACCTGTCTGGGTTCGAACCTACGATCGTTACCACTGCGCCAACACCACTGCTCTCATAAAATACATTAATATTTAGATACGCTATATCTGAATATTCATGTACTTTAATAATAATAATAATAAGGTAAATCTAAGGGAAATCTCGTTTTGTTTTGACATGTCGCCATAACACCCGTGCGAAGCAGCTAAGGCAGGTTGCTTTATAAGTAGTCAAGTCACCAATAAAAGGTAATTGTATCATGTAGGTATGCTTTGACCCAGTACTCCGATGACTTGATAAAGATAAATCTGTAAACGATTTGGTAAAAATAAACTAGCTTAACAAGTCTCAAAAAAGCGATAAGACTACATTAATAAAATGTAGATAAACTCGAAATCCAGTTAAAGAGAAGAATGCGTAAACAACTGAACATACGAGTAGAACATGATATTTGGAAAATATGAAGAGGTGAAGGACCGAGACTCCTCTTGAGCGGGTCAATCGGGGGGTTTGAATGAGGAAATGGCGCGGGCAATAATGGGCTGCCAAAACCATCTCCTTATAAAACATTTAAATTCAAGTCGCAGTCGTCGACAATCACTGTCCAAATCTAGGTAAGAGGTTTTATGACAGATTAACACTGAGATTAGAATGCGACGTTACTAAAAATACGGTAATTGCCCCTCCGATCATTGATAGGTATATACATATTCATTCTCATTATTATGTAAAGGGTGGTTTAGAAACAAGATCTCAGTCAGTCGTAATTTCAAGAGTCGAGTTACGGTGACCGCAACCTGTCATGTCATTAGATCAAGCTCCGCGAATTTAACGCTTGGTCGAAACTAGGTTGCATAAACATTACTATCTGAGTTGAGTACAAGGTGGCCCAATATTGAGACAAGAAAATATGTTTACATTAGGACAATAACTCCGAAAATTATGCGTGGCAGAAGCTTAGTTTAATATCTAGAAAACTTTTGCGTCACACAAATTTGTGCTTATAACTAACTGTTAACTGAAACAACTGTAGACGAGTATTTTAACAATATTATAACTTCAAAAAATATAATAAAGACAAAGTATATATTTAAAACATAACACAACGACTGCCTCTGACAAAGGTCTCAGAAAAAGTCCACTCATATAGTTTTAAATTAAGACTAGGTATAATCAGCCTATAATGTTCCCACTACTGGGACACAGGCCTCCTCTCTGTGAAAGGGAGTGGGCCGTAATCTACCACGCGGGCCCAGTGCGGGTTGGTACGTGATACATGTCTTCGAATTTTTGGTTCTAGGACATACCGGTTTCCTCACGATGTTTTCCTTCACCGTTTTGAGAGCAGTGGTGATGAAATAATTTACACATAGTAAAGTGCCTGTCAGGGTTCGAACCTACGACCTACAACTCGTAAGTCGCGGTCGTATATGAGGTATATCTGGGTATATGAGTGGACTTTTTCTAAGACTCTTGCTCTTGCTGCTCTTGTTTATGTTCCCATGCTGAAGTGTGATGATGATGAGTGATGAGTGATGACCCATCTTATCGATGTTTACGCCCGGCTCGGGATAGAGCAGCGCATGCACCTCATCTCACCGTGGGCTACTTTCCGCTCCGGTGATGTCACTCTTAACTTTATAAAGAGAACGCGGCAATCGCCAACACAAATAAATCTAGCCAGTACATGACAGGATTTCCATCATTTGCGAATATTACAAACGAAAACCTTCAGAAGATATACACACAGATACATGCTGTAGGTAAACTAATTTACGCCAGCATTCACTGACAAGATGGAGGTTCATTTTCAGAGCAGTTCATCTCATCTATCAACAGCAATTGGGTTAAGTGGAGTTTCCGCCGACAGTTCCGCCCCGAGACGCAATGCAATCAAATAATGAAAGGCGTCCTATTACAATAGATTTTCGTTTATCTTTCTTGGCTCCAAAGTTAACTGATGAATGTCTGATTTGTATTTCTTTAAAGTTGAAATGGAATTCCCGATGATATTTGAATTTTCCTTGTTGGAAAATTCTCTTTTTACCATTTAATTGATTTCAAATACCACAAAGTCATTAAAAATCAAAGGCCGTCTACTGTTACACTCCATTGTCCAATAGACTTCCTTTGGGTTTTGGAGCAGATGGCGAAATTGCACCGACTTTGTGGTGTTTATTGAAACAAAAACAAACGAAATCAATACATATAAAAATAAAAGTCCTGACTCACTCAGTCATTGACTGACTCATCATTTCATCAACGAACTGCCCAAACAAAAACCTGGCCAAGTGCGTGTTGGGCCACGCACAATGAAGTGTTCGTAATTGGGATGAATTTATCCCAAGATAACATTGTAGTTGAAAAACATATTATCTCATACAATCCAACTGCTTATTGATAGATGTACCAGGTTATCTTAAGACCATAAAGTTGTTACTTATTCTATAATCTATAAGTACATAACTATTCTCTGTATTTTTTTCAAAGTTTTAGGCTCAGTAGTTTCGGCGATAAGGGGGGTAACCATCACCGCTTATAGCAGTATTATTTCAATATTACTTCAGCGAGAGAAAGAGATGGAGCTATAAGTCCTGTATAGCTCCATCATTTTCCCACTGTAAAGTAATATTATAATAATACTGCTATATGAGGTGATGGTTACCCGCCAGGTCAATTTTCATCTATTTTCTTAGCTTTAAAACTGTCTCTTCCATTTGGTATGTCACACGGCACAATTTACAAAATTAATAACAAATAAAAATAGCCAAAAGTGACCCCTTAATCAAAATCATTTATTTACGTTACACGTCCGTGTTTGGGTCACTGAAATGCCCTTGTGTACCATATTGCAACTTAATCGGTCCATTACATTCGGAGCAAAATGGCTGTGACAAACGGACAGACATACAGACACGAGTGATCTTATAACTTATAAGGGTTCCGTTTTTAAATTCGGACGTACGGGACCCTAAAAAGCGGAATAGATATTCTTTTGCAATGTAAAGGAATTAGGCCAATTTTACCTAATTTCCATTTAGAAAAATATGTGCTCTGTTGACTAACAATTTGTAGGCATCATTTTAGGGAACTCCCTGTCCCTGCAAAGTAGTAGTGGCACTGTTATAATGATTAATGCGTTACAATTCCGCATAAAGCTAGATGACCACATGAATTGAGGAAAATGTTAAACGCCACCACATTCCTAAGGTCCTACTCGTACATTACACGCATACCTACCAGTGGCGAAAGCACTATATAACACGATTCCTACCGGCTTCCCTTCTGAAGTTCGCATCAGCAACTCTACCGCAATTGAAAAATGACACAGTCAATAGTGTCTCATGTCATATTACCAAACATTCAAACAACTAAAACGCCTATTTTATGCTTCAAATTACAACAACAACAACAAAAATTATCTAAAATAACCCGGCGCCAAAACGTCATAATCGGGAACTAAAAATATATAAACAATTGCCATCCCGTCATGACATCACTTTACGTCACGGTGTTAGTAAGTTGTAGAAGCTTTTATGACCTTACATCTTACAAACACATAATATTCATTATCTATACTTATCCTATGGATATCCTTACATTTGTAGGTATACCTACCGTGCAGGAATCGAACCCGCAACTCGTTTCTCAAAAGCTAAAAAATAATACCAGAGTATTATTTTAATGTAAAACAAAAAAGTAATAGAATAAAAAAACTCATAATGATTTTCCTGAACCGGATATCGAACCCAAGTCCATTAGACCAATAATGCAAGCATTCCATACAAAAATACCATATCCATTTCATTCACGCTTCACTTCTGCCATAAATGGCAATTCTCTTTATTTAGCTGGGTGCCGTATTGGGGTGGGATAGATCGTTGATTGAAGAATGTGAGCCAACGTTTTCATAAACGTTAAAATACAAGCATTTGATCATTCAAATGCTTGTATGATACGAACTCATGTGCGATATTGGTGGTTAGATTAATAAGCTTATAACAAAAGGGGTACCAAATAATAATAATGAAAGATGATTTTATGTTAATTGGTCAAGGACGGCTAGAGGGGCTTGTGGCTAAGTAATAACAGCCGCACGGGTCAATCGATCAGGTTAAGCTACGCTTGCCGCGGTTGGTCCGTAGATGGGTGACCCTCTTTACATACCAAGATCCCTCCGAGCCTCGGAAAGCACGTTAAGCCGTTGGTCCCGGCTGTCATTCGTGGATCTTTAACAGTCGTTACGGGTCGTCAGAAGCCCGAAAGTCGACAACCAGTCTTACCAAAGGGTTTCGTATTACCCAGGAACTGGGTTGTGGAGGTCAGATAGGCAGTCGCTCCATGTCAAATACTGGTATTCAGCTGCATCCGGTTAGACTGGAAGCCGACCCCAACATATTTGGGAAAAGGCTAGGTAGATGATGGTCAAGGACAGCTAATGAGACACAATTGATTTTCTATTGTTTGACTCCGAATCGGTGTCGCGCGGGGCTTAACAGGTTAATTAGATAATTAGCGGCGATGGCATTCTATAGTTTCTGCCTACCCACATGGGAAGAAGGCGTGAGCTTATGTATTAACTGGCACCGCTTGAAATGGACGAGAGCAAGCCGCTATACAACGGTTTACTATAGAGACAGGCATTGAAAAAATGCATCAGCGAGAACGAGATGGAGGCACATATTGCACATTTTATTTAATTTTCACCTGTTTTTCCTACAAGGGTTCAGTCTGACGACAGACATGTCGGTCAGTCTTCTGTCTGTCTGTCGGTCAGTCTGTCTGTCTGTCCGTCTGTCTCAGCAAATTTGCTCCGAATCTAATGGACCGATTAAGTTGAAATTCAATTTCAAAACAACATAAAACATATAAATTTCGTTCGTTTTCGTTTTCAAAACACATATCAATTTCTTTGAGTAAGCTGGCCTACTCTGATAATCAGAATAAAGAAAAAAAATCAGGACCATTAAGAAAAATTGAGACTTCTTCGTTTTTAATCATTTGGTTAAATAATCAGAAAAAAAAAACAAATTTTCTTCTGAAATTTCCAGAATAATGATATTAATAAGAACAGTATTACAGTAGGTACCTAATAATCTAACTACAATTAAATGACAACTGAAACTAAACTACTCGTCCGAACTAAAATAAATTTGTGTTGTTAAATTAATATTTATTTAGGGATTTGGCGCATTTTAGAAGATTTTTAATTTTTTACCACGTAATCGACAAGTTCAGAACGTGTTTCGCTAAAATTAACTCTAACTTGTAATTCGGATGTAACATGTTCAAGCGTCAGTCTGTTTCTATCATCAGTTCAAGTTTTACCACGGAGAGAAAAAAAATCTCTCTGCATGTGCGTTTGATACCGGAATCGACGCAAGGTATTAAAATATTTTAATTAAATTAACTAAGTTTTTATTCTTAGAGAAAAGTTTATGCCATTGCTCAAAGGGAGTGGTTGGTGTTTCAGCTTTTCCTTAATTAAAATACATAATACTTCCCTAGCTTCACAAACCTCTTCATATAGGTGATCCATATCAATACTATTCTCTTCTGTGGATATTGACATTTTGTCTAAACATGCGGTCAAATCATTAAACTAAACTTTTTTCCAAATGCAACAATTTCAGTACAGCGAATTTGTTGTTTTATGTGAAATCAAAGTGATCCTCAATGTATTTCAAAGCACTTTGATACCAAATTATAAAACAATTTCTGCTCCTCGATACTCAACTCTTTTTAAATGCTTTTTAGTGACAAATCCGAAAAAAATGTCCTATATTCCTTCGTATAGTTTTTTTTTCGCAAATATTTTATTTATATTTATTTACATAACCAAATTACAAGATGATTATTAACATTAACTAAATTAAATTAAAGTTGATGTAACTGGTGACCGAAAAGCTGGCGGTTTTCTCGCGCAACGCATCAGCATTGCAATTCAGCGAGGAAATGCCGCCAGCATCCTCGGTACAATGCCCAGAGGGCCTTTTTCGCAAATTATTAAGTATATCATAAACTCCGCTGATCAAAATATCATCTTTTTCTAGTATTAATATTGCGTTATAAAAGATTTTCAATACGTTTTGAAAAAGGCTAAAAAGCATTCTGTTTTCAAACAATCACTTACTGAAAATTTTTTCTCTAAAGCAAATGGACAATTTTAATTCATCTCGGAAAAAATATATATTTTTTAATTTGGGAAGCCTCGCAGATTCCTTTCCACAGCAGGCAGTAGAGACAGCCAGCTCATTTTAACAATTGATTAAGTCGGCTTCCAAAAATTGATACTTCAGCTGCTGCACCCGTTTCGCATGATAGGATAAATTACCATATGCTTTCAGGACCAAATGTTCTACATAAAATTCGCATGCATTTTTAACTGCATTAACTGCAGCTCATTTGACAACAGCAGCAAGAATGGCGGGAATATTTAATGAAAAATGGGTTGATGTTGAAAATTGGGATAATTAGCGTCCCGCCAGCAGCTTCATCGGGACACGGGGCACAGGAGGCTGAAATCAGGTCATCCCGCTTAAATCGGTACAGTTGGCAACCCACAACCCTATCTGTGACCCAAACGTCAACTTTCGTTGAAAACCAGCGTTGGGGCTCTGTCACTCATACGACTGCGCAGCATTATACTGAGCGATGGCCGTTTTACGTATCTAGATGTGACGCATATTGTCCCCCAACTTGTTCTTTTTTGTGTTCGTGTTCCATCTTTGCCTCATGTTTACCGCAAATAAAGGTATTTTCTGTCTTTCTTTTCTTTTCTTTCAAACACGGACATGTTACGGTAATAAATGAATTTTGTATATGGGGGGGTCACTTTTGGGAGTCAAATAAGAAAATTTAAAAAGTTATGTACCTACATGGTACAGTGTGTGTATCAAATGTAAAGGCCTTCCTGTGGGGGGTCTCAAAGTTGATTTTTTAATATAATTTTAAAACAAATAGTTTTAAAGTTTCTTTATAAAATAGATGGAAATTGACCATTCCCCCCTTATCTCCGAAACTAACGCGTCTAAAATTTTGATAGGAATACAGAAAATAGTCCTATGCTTGTAGATTACAGGAAAACCTATAATAAGTCTTTGGTCTTAAAATAACATGGTAAATCTCCCAATATTGTGCGCACAAACTTGTAGTAGAATGTATGGAAGAACATGTTTTTCAACTACAATGTTAAAGTTCTTGGGATAATTCATCCCAACACGGAACCCTTCATTCTACGTGGTCCGACACACACTTGGCCGGTTTTTAATTTATCTTTTAGACATTATGAAACAGGCCCCTTAGTAACATAATAAATGTTTTAGGGTTTCAAATTCATCTCTACAAATCAAAAGAGTTTTATTATCAATCCTTCCATCTCAGACAATATTCCTGGGTAGGGTCAAGTCTATAAATAAAAAGAGGGGTACTGCCTAACAGTTGGTCAATGATCAGGTTCTTAATGCGCTCATACAGTGATAGGGGGCCAGTCTGCCGTTGTTTTACTAACGAGCTAATCCTCTCAGTTTGTAGTGCGTCAGCCTTTAGACCATTGACCGACGGATTTATTTTCATATGGCTTAGGACCGTCTTCATCATTAATATTATGTAAGCAGGCATTTATCTTCTTCCCTTCAAGAATCGATTGAAAAATGCCAAAATTTTGGGGCCTCGTACTTACTTACGCCACAAGGTCATTTTTTTTAAAGATTCTTCATGAAAAATTTCGGTTCAACATTTTCGGTAAAAGTTTATCTAATGAACAATCTGTACCAGTTCCGTAAATTGTAACAGCTCAGGAAAGTTACGTCGACACAATTTCTCTCGTATCGTAATAAATCGACACCGGCCAGTGTCGACCTATTGTTGTAATCAACGTAGTGGCGTGTCATGGACTGATGGACTAGACAACTTTGTATGTATTGTTTATCTAAGTTGGGCACAATATCTGTGGGTCATGCTCGAGTAAGCATAAAGGCTCGTGCAGACTGGGGGCGATATCGCGGGCGCGACAGGCATACAGCTGCCTGTCGCGCCCGCAATATCGCACCAGTATGCAAAAGCCTTTACAGTAATAAAAACTAGAAATACTGGTTCTTAGGGAATATTGCGTTAGTGTACTACACAAGTTGGTTTTTAAGGTTCCGCAGTCATCAAGAAACCCTTACGGATTCACCATGTTCGTCTGTTTGTCTGTCCCCGACTTAGCTCAAAGACTGTTAGTACTAGAAAGCTGTAATTTGGCATGGTTACTTATACATGTTAATCACGCCGACAAAATGAGACTCAAATCCCTACCTGCCAGCTAAATTGTTGTTTTTGGATATGTGAAAAAATCATGGCTATAGTTATATATAACGGAATTAAAAGGAAAACTATCACACAACTAAGTAGGATTTACAAGTGAACGAGTAATAGTCGATCAACTTATATTTTCAGTTGAAACATATGAGAGAATATGATTTTCAACTACAATGTTATGTTTGTGCTTGGGATAAATTCATCCAAACCCTTCATTATGCGTGGTCCGAGATGCGCTTGGCCGGTTTTTAAAAGATCAGTATACTACATACCATATGAAAGAATGAACCAACTATGGGGGTTCCGTGGTTCCGTTTATTATGCGTGGTCCGACATGCACTTGCCCGGTTTTTCTGTTATTTTTGTTGAATGAACGAACTCTACGTGATAATTATGCTTTGAATCAGTTAATGATTTCAAGCACAAATATTCGTTAAGTAGGTACTGTGATACTGTGCAAACAAATTCAGTGGGAGAAGCCGTAGATGTTAATAGGGTAAGTCCAATCCTATCGATGAATCCTCCATTAAATCTTAAAGATAGTTCAAATTCCTTACGCGACGATGACTTGAATGAACTAGTGACCAGGGCCCCAAGTCTGCTATTACAATAGTGTCAGAATGGTCTATTCCGATCCTCATTCATGACGCCATTATATTAGTAGATTACCAAACTTGTCAAAATCAACAATTATAAAATCAATGATAGACCATACGGACACTATTGTAATAGCAGACTTGAGGCCCAGATTCAACTGTCTTTACGTAAAGAAAATACGGGACAATTGCCATTCACCATAGGCCGGCCAATGATTGTTTGTCCAAACAATGCTGTCACCCGAGCCGTGAACGAAGATCGAAAGCGTTCCCAACGGATTGTATCAACATGCCCATAAAGTTGCCTAGGAACCACTATAACAGAGTACTGAGTATTGATCAGAGAAATTCCGTTCTTTATTAGGTAGGTACGAAGAAGACACAAATCAGCGATATCAGAAATCTTCTAGGGTGGTTGCGCCGGTTCGCGAACACTTAGTTGAGTGTGAGTTGTTGAACTTTAGATGAGTCAAAATATACGCCATTTACACGCAAAATAGTTGGCGACCATATAAATTGGTCCTAAATATCGTCAAGTTGTGAAACAAAATATAAAATATCACATTTCCATTCATAAATGAAAACTGATGGGAAAAGTGCACTTTTTCAATGGACGACCACTAGTAGGTATGCTAGATTACGACCACTATTAAAAAAAAATAAAAATAAAGTAATAAATCAACTTTTATTGACAAAAGATGTTTTAATTTTCACTTTAAATTAAACATAATTCAATATCAAAAAACATCAACACAAGTATTAAATAATTAAATGAAAAAAATCATTAGTAGGAATCTATTTTTTTTTCTTTTCATTAAATGATAAATAATGATCAACACTAACAAACACTGAGATTCTATTAGTGTTTGTTACTTTTTAGGGCCTATTGCCAATCTTTTTACTCGAGCGGCCTGTGGGTTCGGTATACTCAACGTGCCTACAACGCCCTGCGTATTCAGTATAATAATGCTTTCAGAGTGCTGTTGGGGTTGCCGCGTCGCAAATGTTCGCAAATGCGCGCGTTGACGGTTTCCACGCTATAGTGCGTAAAAAAGTGGCGTCATTTTTTCAAAGACTGCGCGGTAGCCCCAACACCATTTTGCAAATGATTGCATCCCGACACGACTGTCCCATACAGGCACACTGGGTGGGAATAGTTACTGGGAAACTGTAAAATAGAGATTTTTATTTTTATGTACCTACTAACATAGATATTTAGAAAATTTTTACTAACACATATATGGATTCTGTCCGAAATAAATGAATAATAAATAAATAAATAAGTCAAATATACAACGAATCATATTCCGTGTTTGGAAGGAATCAATCTAGTAGTCGCGCGCCTTTTTTTTTATGGGTGCGAAATTATCAAATAACTTCTCCCGCTCTGGGCGGAGCGGGAGGATGTGTAAGACTCTTACTGACTAAAACCCACCCGTATTCCTTTCGTTGCCTGTGTTGCTAGGGGCCTCGGTAACACTTTTGTACCTTCCCGCGACACCGACAGGCATCGGCCCTAGTGGACCCCTACACTTGTGCTGACGACATCTCTTTGAGGCGCGCGTGGAATACAACGCGCCGTCGACCAGGGCCTGGTCCTTACCGGACGGTGAGCTACCCATTGTTCACCGTCCGCAAGCCCGCGCCTACGGTGGCCGGAAATCCGCCCGGGATTCTCGACGCCCGCCCAGGGCGTCTCCTGCGGCGGTTAGGGGCGAGAGCGCGCGAAATTTGCCTTTCCCTCAACTGTCCCGCTTCCTCCTTCGCGAGCATTACTGCTTCGCAGAAGGATTTTTTTGCTCTTGTGCAGCACATCCACCACTCACCACTGAGTCAAGACATGAACTTCAACTTCACGTCCTTTTTCTTTGCTTTGGGTCAAGGCGTATCAAATTTAGTAAATTCTTATTACGTAATTATTCAAAAAATATTTAAGGCATCTAATCTCTATAGGTCATCATAATATTTAGGGCTATTATTGATCGAAGAAAGGCTTACTCTTTTTTATTTTTAATTCCTACAGAATGTGAATGAAATAATTAAAGAAATTTAATTATTTCTTTAATTAAAGAAACCTAGTCAAACAAGTAGTCACATACCAGAAGTGGTCGAGAAACCGGCGCAATGACCCTTATTTAGCATGAGCCTATATTTACATATGAATTTGAATATTTGGAATTTTTAGTAATCGATGACGTGGCTTTATATCTCTCTCTGCCTTTGTCTGTCGATATGAAATAAAGGACCTGAACATATTTTTCAAGATTTTAAGTGACTTGATTTACTGATGGAAATGACATGTGTTTTTCTGTAACTACACTGAGAAAAGTTTTTATTAGAAGGTACTTTTAATTATGCTTTTTACACTTGAGAACCTTTTACAACCAGTCGCCAACAAACCTTCGTGCCATGAAGATAATCTACATTTTATATCGCTCGCATTGCAACTTGCACGCTCGTGTTAAAAACAATACGTAAGTTGTTTAAGTACAATACGTAAAATGCACGTGCTTTTATTAAACTTGCCTTTTAGCGCGTAAACATTAAAAAATGCGATTATGTTTATATTACAGCGATTTAAACACGATGTCATATTTATTACCTTTTTACTGCTTACGAAAACAAACACAAGTGCCCCAATAACTACTTATTTTAATTTACTTTCATTGCAAAATGTATATTTATTAATATTGAGTCAACCGCCATTGGCCAATACCAAATGCTGCTAATTTAAAATCTTCCACAAAAAATCCACACCGTTTATCATCAATTCAACCCAATTCATGCTGTCGATTTCATTTTGATTTGCTATTATTTCATTTACTCGCGTCTCATAAAGAACATTAGGGGGAAATCAGTTCTTATTATGTTTATTAAGATTGACATTGACATCGTGTAGTGTTAAAAGATCAACGGGCTGCCCACCATTATCCAGCAATGTTTCACGTCTTGATATATTATGAGTCGTCTTTATTGGATAAAACATACTAATATTATAATCAACTACCTTTTGCCCGCGGCTTCGCCCGCGATATCGGATAATATCCCACGGGAACGTACTACCGGGATTAAAAGGAAACGAAAGCGATAAAGCGATCGTATACCTCATAGCCGAGCGCTGCGTCCGCCGACGCACGGTGGATCGAAAATCGGCTGTAGAAGACATAGGATCTCGATTTCTTAAATGTTATTTTTTTTTGCTGGAAATGACTTCTGCTGATCATTACTGTTCTATAAAATGTCATATGAAGTAAATGTGTGCACAAATGGAAGAGTTATAATTTTTATAAGAAAAAAATGTATGGAGCTAGTATGAAAAATCGAATTATCTCCTAAACGGCATGTTTAACCGTAATATCCTTGGAGGTGGTCATAGTGCTAATTATTTATAATTTTTTGGTTGCGGATTTGACGAAAAATTTCATGCCGTTTTTTTTTTAAATCGTCAAAATATTTTCATTTGTTTTTTCATATCAAACGATTCCTTTTAGTGTTTATGTTGAAGAACACGGACTTTTAACTACACGTAACATAAAATAACATCACTCCTATATTTCCGAAGGAGTTGGCAGAGGTTTATAGTACACCCACACGTAGACAACTATGTTTGAGCTAGATATTTATCAACACATCATGAGTTTTAAAACTTTTCATACAACCAAATTACCAATTGTTTACTCTTCTAATGAGTCCGAAAAGAAGTGATTATGTAACTACACTGATTAGGTCTTCTAATGGGTCTTTATAGGTGATTTAATGATTTTCAATATCTCACGACAATGCCAACTATGGATTATATTCAACTTTTCCTGATAAGTAAGCTAATTTGTTAATTAGCAGTGCTATGAGTTCTAAGAATAGTTAGTGCCAATTATAAATTTTCATTAGCTAATGAGAAGATAACTAATGAGGGTAGTTACCTAATTATTGGCGTTTTGCAATAAAAGGGCTAAAGTTTTGTTTTATAATTTAGTTTGTTCACAACTGTGTAACTGCTAACACTAAATCTGCGACTGTAAAATCTTAGAATGGAAAGTTTAATCACGAATTTAGACTTGTTTGTTCTTCTACGAAGTGAGAGTACTTCATTTGATCATGAAGTATTGTTCAGTGCAGTTGTATCCCGCATAGGCGATTGCCTGTCTGACGAAGATCGTGTTGTTCTCAAAGAATTTTGTCGGAGATTTACGCGAGCCGCTTTACAAAGGTGGCAGAAATCCAACCGATTCCTTGATAATTTCAGGAGAAAGTACGAGAATTGGTTGGGAGCAAATATTGATTGGCCGAGTTTTGTGCAAACTTTAGTTAATCAAGAACCAAGTGTTGATGAGATACCAAGAGCGCCCTCAGTCTCTCCAGAACCGTCGACATCAACGTCCATTGGAACAATGACGAAAAGATCCCGTAAACCATTCGAAGATCTGGGAAGTAAACAAAAAAAGAGAAGATCTGATGAACACACAGGCGAAGATTCCAGTGAATTGGCATATGCAGCTGCAGCACGTTTAAAAGAAGAAGGGCATGGAGATATCGCCTCTGCCATCGAATACATGATGAAAAATCCTGAAGCAGCCGCTAAATTAAATGAAACGCTTAAGAAACCAGCGAAAACAATCATATTTACGTTAGAAAAGGCGCTTGGATTGCTTCTTTCGCTAAAACTCTCAAAGTGGCAATATATTACGTTGCGAGAGGCTGCCATTCGGGAAGGTGCTAAGGATATTTATCCATCTTACTATAAAGTGCAACAAACTAAGCTTGATTGCTACCCTCCGAAGCAATCAGTGACAGTTACTGATTCATCGGCTAGGATTACACTTCAAGCTTTACTTGATATCACAGTTACAAGAATCCTGCAAAGCCTTTCTAAGGAAGAGCATAACAAGCAGTTGAAGCTGATATCCAAGTGGGGATTTGATGGTGCTTCTAACCAAAGCCGATACAAGCAGAAAATGGAGGGTGAGGAAGATGACTCGAGCATTTTCATGACCTCCTTGGTGCCACTTAAACTGACAGATGGAGACAACATCTTATGGACGAACCCAAAACCAGGCTCAGTTTTGTATTGTCGTCCAGTTCAGTTTACTTTTGTAAAGGAGAGTGAAGCAGTTGTCCTTGAGCTGAAAAAACAAATGGATGAAGAAATTTAGGCCCTTATCCCCACAGAGTGCAATAATAATAATAGGGTGACTCATGAACTAATGATGACGATGATCGACGCTAAAGTTTGCACTTACCTTTCTGAAGCTAGATCAAATGCATCGTGCTACCTGTGCTTAGCAAAGCCTACAGAAATGAACCGCTTAGATGCTGTAACATCAAAAATTGTGTGTTCTGACCTGTATGAATTTGGCTTGTCATCCCTACACGCCCGTATAAATTGTATGGAATGTCTGTTACACATTGCATACAGGCTCGACTTCAAACGGTGGGCAGCGAGAAGTGATGAGCACAAAGAAATGCTACAGACAAGGAAGAAAATAATTCAAAATTTTCTTTTGAATTTATTCAAAGATGAGCTCAATCTGTTGATTGATATAGTAAAACAAGGCTCGGGAACCACCAATGACGGGAATACTGCAAGAAAATTCTTTGAGTTTCCTAATAAAACCGCAGCTATAACCGGTTTGGATGAAGACCTCATCAAAAGATTTGCTGTAATTTTACAAGCAATTACATCTGGAGAGCAGGTCGATATAATAAAATTTAGAGATTATGCCCGCAAAACAGCAGAAAAGTACGTATTATTATACGACTGGTACTACATGTCGTCAACCGTTCATAAATTATTAATCCATGGGGCTGACATAATTGAGAAAAATAATATTGTGCCGATTGGGACTCTCTCGGAAGAAGCCTCAGAGTCTCGAAACAAAGATTTTAGGAGGTTTCGAGAACATCATTCGCGGAAGAAGCAGGCAGGATTCCAATCAAGACATTTTAAATATGCTTGTTGTTTCTTCGGATCCTTTGCTAAGTGCACAAAGGCCTAAGTTAGATGCCAAGAAAAAGCAGAGCTTTTTTGCTGAAACTCTCGACTTAATTCAATTTCAGGAAACTGAGTTCGAGTTTTTGGATATATCCAATCTGGATGCTGACTCAGAATTGGAGTCTGACAACGAGAGTGATAAGGAAAATTTGTAAAAAAATTATATATGTACTTATTTGTAAATTTGTATTTGAGTCTGTTTGGGTTTTTTTTTGTAATATTTAATGATATTTTGTCTTTTTTTGTATTTATTTTACTTTATTTTACAAATGCTTAGTATTAATTCCTTAAATTAAATTATTTTGTATATAATATAACTTTATATGTTACTTAAATAAGAGTTTGATAATCTTTTTTTATTTAAATTAATAAAAATGTGTCAAAAAACAGCAATTTTTTTATTTAATTTTTCTTGTTTTGTGTGTTCTTAATATTTGGGTTAATAACATATCGAACTTTTTAACTTGGACACTAAAAGGGATCGTTTTATATGTAAAAATAAATAAACATATCTTGACGATTTTTTTTAAAAAACGGCATTAAATTTTTCGTCAAATCGGCAACCAAAAAATCATAAATAATTAGCACTATGACCAACTCCAAGGATATTACGGTTTAACATGCCGTTTAGGAGATAACTCGATTTTTCATACTAGCTTCATACAAATTTTTCGTAAAAAAAATATATTTCCTTCGTTTTTGGGCAGAATTAACTCGGGTGTCATTTTTGTACACAGTAATGATCAGCAGAAGTCATTTCCAGCAAAAAAAAATAAAATTTAAGAAATCGAGATCCTATGTCTTCTACAGCCGATTTTCGATCCACCGTGCGCCGCCGTGTTAACCATAATTATTTTGTTACGCGTAATTTAGAATCTGTGATATCTTTTATCTACACCCATGCTATAAATCCTCTATATAAAATTCTGAAACAGCTTATTGCCAACATTAAAACAACCAGTGTAAATGTGTAATAGTAACCATAATATCATCCAAACGAGTGTTATAACGTTGTACTAAATTTCACTATACAACTTCTTAAAAAAAAAAAACAGTCATGTACGCGCGTTCAACTACCACAGCGCCGTAATTAAAAAAAAACTT
Source organism: Atethmia centrago (assembly GCA_905333075.3). Taxonomy (NCBI): domain Eukaryota; kingdom Metazoa; phylum Arthropoda; class Insecta; order Lepidoptera; family Noctuidae; genus Atethmia; species Atethmia centrago. The sequence goes on from HG995375.1 coordinate 11,364,478, forward strand.
AAAGGTTATTCGAATTCACGTCGTATCCCGCCATTTTTGTTCGACTAGTATTGCAAAAAATTATTACTTTGTTGTTTACAAAAATGAGTGACACAAGCTTTGATAACACACCACCAGATATTTCTAATGCAGCAAAGGTCATTTCTTATCAATAATATTACCAGAAACTTTCCATGAATTTACATAGTTCTTATAACACTGTACAACACCCTATGGTTTCAGAACCTTTTAAAGAGGATTCAGTCGTGTGTAGATAAATAAAGTCTTGTTTGCAACTGTACATAATTAATTAATTAGGTATTACAACAGTTGCATCAATAACTATTAAAGCATATTTTAATCTAAATGAAATGTCTAATTTAAATAACATATTTTATTTGATAAGGGTTTTTCTTATCGGTTAAAATAGCTTCAGAAACAAAAATGTTTTTTTTAATCAAATAAGTACTGAAAGATGAAAATGGTCGTTTTGTTGAAGTTTTTAAGATGTACAATCCTGTAAAACATAAATTTTATGTATCTAGTACGGTTTACGCGGCCCACGCACACAAAACCTTAATGCACATAAACCTTCCTCATGAATGACTCCGTCCATTGGTGAACACCGTTTGAAAATCCGTTTAGTTTTTGAGTTTATGTAGCGCCTAGTAACCATTATTATGTTTCAAATTTGGTAAAAAAAATATTGTTATTTCCGAAGCTATTTTGACCGGTAGTTTATTCATCCTCACTCAATAAAACATGTTATTTAAACTAAGAATTTTAGATTAAACTGTGACATCATACCTATCATTTAAATAATAATATCACAGATTCAAAATTATGCGTAAGAAAATAATGATGGTTGACGGTGGCGCGGGAGTCAATGACCTTTTCCTCTGCTTTGACTATAACAGAAAAAACAGCTGAACGGATTTGGGTGAAATTTGGCACACAGATAGTTAATAACCTGGATTAACTGATAGTATAAATTAATCCCGGAGTAGGTACATTTCCGTTGTATAATTTCCGACCTCCACGCAGGTGAATCCGCGGACAAAGGTAGTTTGTATTAAAAACAAAATACCTACAGTCACAATCTTTACTAATATTATAAATGCGAAAGTGAGTTTGTTTATTACGCTTTCACGTTAAACTAGCTGAACGGATTTGGATGGAAAATGGCACACGGGTGAACCATGACCGGGATTAGGACATATGATTTTTTTTCCGATATTCCCACGGGATCGCAACCTATGCGGGCGAAACCGCGGGGCGCAGCTAATTTCAAATAAGTATGAAAAGTAGAAGCACTTTACTTACATAAACAAACAGCAGCAAGAAGTTTGACAGCCAGTTCCGGCGGGTCACATTCAGGGAAAAAAGGCTTCACGACGTAGTGGCCGAAGGTGAGGGCCACTATGGCCTGCGTAGTCGGTCGGATGATGAGCAGCGCGATCCACATGCGCAAGAAGGCCGGCAGGGGCCCGAAGGCCGTGTAGATGTAGGCGTAGTCACCTCCAGACCTCGTGATGGAGGTGCCCAGTTCTGCGTAGCACAGAGCCCCCAGGGTTGAAAGCAGGCCGCTCGCAAGCCATATTATCAATGACGCACCTACTGACCTATGACAAAAAAGATTTGGTAAGTTCATGGAAAAATAAACAATCGAAATTTAAAGCGGTGGCAGGTGTAACTTAAAATGCAAATTAAGACTCTTACAAACAAGCGCGACACGCGACGCGACACAAAGGCACCGCTTGTAGTGCTACACGCGGTGCCTTTCTGTCGCGTCGCGTGTCGCGCCTGTTTGAAGGAGCCTTTAATCTATTTGTGTCTATCTGTATCAATGTAGTAATCTGCTAATAATTTCTTTTAAAATTGAATAAAGATTTTGTCTCGAAAAATATTATGTTCTAGGTTCTAGCAGAGGATCATCAAATGTTTATCTTTCTTGCTTCATCAGAAAACTTGAACTGTGTGTAGCAGCTAGTTATCCTACTGCAGAACGAACTCATTTTTATACTCAGCTCTAGCAGCAGGCTTGGCACGAGAACCGTAGAGAAGCGCTTTGTCGACGGAAGAGTAGACAAAATGACGTTTCCGTGTAAACAATTGACAGTTTTCTATCGAGAAATCTAGAGAAGCGATTTCTATTTTGCAATAGAGTGGAAATAGAAAGCGCCTGCAGACAGTCTTCTAGGTATTTCAATACAGGAAGTTCCTTATATTTGTTATCCTAAAATGTTTTGCTTAGTCATCCCTAACTACATTTGTAAACCCACGAATGGTGAGTTGAGTCTATTCATAGGATTCCTAGGACACTATTTATTTGGAGCTGAAACTGATTCAATTATTAATATTAGGTAGAATTTGAGAACATGTATTGTGTTGGAAACTATTAGGTACTTTATGAATGGGTAAATAATTATGGTAAATAAAAGAGAAACAGGATTGTAGGTTGGTTTGCGGTTGCGTTGCGGTAAATGTTACACAGTTCATTATTACTTATACTTAGCTACTATTAGGTATTAAGAACACCCAAGCCCAATTGTACTAGTACATATAAATATAAATAGCTAGCTGCTGCCCGCGGCTTCGCCCGCATGGCTTTTTTCAAAAATAAAAGTAATCTTTATAACAGCCTAAGTTAATCTTTATAACATCAGCTATCTGCTAGTGAAAGTCCCATCAAAATCGGTTCAGCCGTTTCAGAGATTAGCCGGATCAAACAGACAGATTGACAAAAAACTTAAAAAATACAAAAAATGTTATACACGTAAGTACTTTCTTAAGCATTTAGTAAAAAGCTGTTCAATTTGATTTATTTGTAGGAGCCAATAATAATAAATAACAAATAATACTTATTTTTTATTTGACCGAGGTAATTTACCTATAGTTCTTTGTAAAAAATATTATTTTTACTAGTTATTAAATGCGTATTTTTCTAGAGGTGACAAGCTCTTAAATATCATATTCTGTAGAGTCGGTAGAGTCGTAGTAGAGATCACAAGCTCTGTTTTATTATGTGTTTTTCTAACAAGTTTAATAGCTGTTCCAGCGGATAGAACTACACTCGAAAAATTGCTTAAATTGAGACAGTTGCTCTAAAGCAGCTGTCTCAATTCAAGCTATTTCAGTCATTTTGATTACAGATGATATAAAGAGTCCCTAAGGTGCAGCTCAGACGACAGACATTTTATGCGAACTATGCGAAGGAGTGATTATTGAAAGCTTGTGAGCTAAGAAAACTTTTTACAAAAAAAATACAACCGACTTCCAAAAAAACACTACAAAGTGAAAAATAACTTTAATTTCGGAAGTCGGTGTCTTTGGATTTGTATTTTAGTTTTTTGTCACCGACTTCCGAAATTAAAGTTATTTTTCACTTTGTAGTGTTTTGTCGGTTGTATGTTTTTTGTAAAAAGTTTTTATTTTTCACTTTTTAGTGGGTGAGTTTGTAATTTATCTAAGTTACAATAGCCTAATGTCAACTGCTCATCACGTTTTACAAAATATTGCTTTTTATTATGCAAATATATTTTTATTTCATGATACTGGAACGTTAATTTTTGAGGAGTTCTCCTGGTAAGAAGCAGGCGAACTGTCACTCACCATATGGATTGTGAAGAGCATAAATGGCTTAGCAACCATATTAAAGTACCTAATTGAATAGCAACTCGTTAATTAAATACTTCATAATAGGTAATTCCGGTGGCTATCTGTGGTCTTCATCATCAATTCCACTCCACCAAACGGTGCTTTCCGAGAGCAAATGCACAAGTTACTATAAATAATACCTAAGTCGCTATAGCCTTTAAAATTTTAGGGACTTCCCTCGGTTTCCATGGGATCCCCTCATCAGATTATGACTTGGTGACGATGGGACCACCTCGGGAGCATACCCTTTCAAACAAAGAAATATTTTTTTTAATCGGTGAACAAACATAAAAAAGCATATTGAGAAACTTCCTCCTTTTTTGAAGTCGGTTAAAAATGTAATCACATTGTGCCGCAGACTCCTTCGCACAAAAGTCTGTCGTCTGCGCCGCACCTAAAGGGCATAAAATAGTCTAGTGTGACCTACTAATGTTACCTAGAGAGGTTTCAGTGCCACGGTCTACCAGTTTTCAAGTTATGAATGAATCTAGGCAAGCGTGTTAATCGTGCTTTGAAAAACTTTACCAGTTATCGTGAGAAAATCCTGAACGTGACTGCAGTACTTATTAAATGTTTAGGTAAACTGCAATTACGTTACGTTTGTTTTGCCATGCGTTTTGTTGCAATACCTAATTATTTTAATTCATTGTTTTATTGCTAAGTAGCTGTTTTAATTTTGTAATTTAAATCTTCTGTGGTACTTAAACTTACTAGGAAAGGTGTGGCAGCCATTCAAGTGCCCAGGTTAGGCAGTGCTACATCTCAGTCATCAATTTAGTAGGTACAATTAGCCATCGTGTAACTAGGATCTGGTCTTGGCAACCCATATTACATCATTCCAGTAATCCTCGAAAGGTTAGGCAGAGTTTAAATTTTTCTTTTTCTCAGTTAGTTTTATTGATAATCTAGCACTTTGAGTACTTTATACGGCCTACCCAAATGTCCTTTCTTTGGTTTTGTTCGTCGAGTCGTTGAGCTCCAAGTTCTGAGTGGAGCTAAACTGTTACTGACAAATGCGTGCACTGACTGGATAGGTCCACTCAATCTGTGTGGTTCTTTCCTCAAAGGACCATTTCAGACACCAATCTACATGGTCTTCACATGACCTGACCAAGATTATGTCTGAACTTTAAAAGAGACTGTGAACTCTGAGTTTGTTTCGGCCTTTCTTCTCAGAGTAGGCAGATAGGAAACGCCTAATCTACTTTTTTTAATAATATGATTGACGTGTAAAAGTGTTTTTACAAACCTACTTACAGAAATAAAATCATTTATCAATTTATCATTTAGAGGTGTAGCAACATTTTGCCAGTTTGTAATAGTGGGCGAGCAATATTTAGTACATAGGTAAGAATTACAGCCAAGATTTAAATTTGTAAAACGCCTCTTCCGCTGAATTAATGTTTATAACAAAATCATCAGCCCACCCAAGGAGATTACAACGAAATTAGAATACAATAGGTGCACGAAACTCGACCCTTTAATGTCCCCTATGAAGTCGATTAGGTGTCGAATTTCCGTTAATCCCTTTTTAGGGTTCCGTAGTCAACAAGGAACCCTTATAGTTTCACCATGTCTGTCTGACTGTCCGCAGCTTAGTTCAGAGACTCTTAGTACCAGAAAGCTGTACCGCTGCAGCAAAGCTCCTACGGTGCCCGAAGTGAGCCTCCTTACCGCAAAGCCGAATACACCGGTGTACATCTCCCGCCTACACTACACCACTAAGGCGGAGGACATCGTGGAGTACGTGCGCCAAAAGACAAGGTACACGCCGAGGGTGCAGTTACTGGAATCGCACCGGACCGTCAACTTCAAGGCGTTCGTCGTACGTATACCAAATTGTTATTTGCCCCTCGTCATGGAAGAAGACTTTTGGCAACAGCACTGTATTGTGGAACTTTTGACAAGTTCCACAATACAGCACATAGTCTAACTAGTGCAAAGTGAAGTGCTAACATAGTAGAAAACTTGGTTTAATAAAAAGGCTTAATCTTTTTATTAAACCAAGTTTTGTTTTTAAAATATATTATGTTTAGGTTAAGGTATTTTTCTATGGGCCTGTGACGCCTGAAATAAATGGTAAGTATTCCCTTGCACGCAAAGTGGGGATTACATTTTTTTTCTCGTCTGTCCCAAGGTGTGTATCATATAGGTATCATTGGATAGGCCGATCAAAAAGATTGCGGGTCTGTGAAAACCGATTTAGGGATCCGTTTGCGTAATATTAAGCTTTAAAGTGCTAATTTTTGTTGAGTCCAGTTAAACCAGTGTGCCAGCTAAGTGGTTGTTTTTGGATATTTGAAAAAAATCACTGCAGTATACATATATGCATAACGAAGTTAAAAGGAAAACCATCACATCTAAGTAGGCTTTACGTGTTAACGAATAATAGTCGACCAACTTATATTTGCAATTGAAATGTATGAGAGAATATGTTTTTCAACTACAATGTTAAGTTTGTTCTTGGGATAAATTCTTCCCAACTACGGAACCCTTCATTGTGCTTGGTCCGACACGCACTGTGCCTGTTTTTAAAAGATCATTAAAGTACATAATATATGGAAGAATTTGAAGGGTCATTTACCCGGATACCATTTGTAGATCACGGAAATTTACAAGTCAATTAGTGAGAAAATAAAAATACCGTTCTTGATTTTTAAATCATTTTGGAAATAGATTAAAATATTAGAAGCCAGAAAGGGTATTAATTGATTCAGTCATTTGTTAAATACTTATCAAATACTTGAATTAATATTGTATGCCGTAGTTCAATGTAAGCAGATTTTCTTATTTTATTTTGCGTACAAAGATATCTAAGTATGGTACGCAAAATACGCGCTTGGACGTGGAGCGGACACCAGCCCGTTATACAATAATATGTAAGCAGAAAATATATCTGCATAGTCATCAGTTTGAACTAAGTATGTTAATTGAACGTACCAGTAGCTAAATACCTAATATTACGAAATAGGTATGTAAACAGTGCGAAGCAATCTTTCCCACTAAGGTTGGAACTCTTGACTTTTGATACTTAAAGGTTTAAGGGTCTTCTTGGGTATTGCGATGTGTAAGCCCCTAATCAAGACTGCCTCGCCTGGTCGTAGAAACGGGTACATTAATTGAAGTCTTTTGTTAAGTCAATAATGCTTATGTTTATTACATGGAAAACCCAAAAAGACAACCTTCCATAAGAAGTTTAGTTCCAGCAGGCTTTCCTTCCAGGAAATCCTTTCTACTTAAAAAAGGACCTAGACAAAGATCGTTAGAAACGGAAGACAAAATGACAGATTGTAGATGGATTTCTACGGTGAGATGTCAAAAATAGAGTAACGAAATGTCACTTTGTATAGAAAGAGCCGTGTCTATTCTTCGAAGAAATAGAAAGCGTCACGCTAAGCCTGCAGTTATATGGTCCGCCGTTCATTCATACGTCTCGCTTGCATAAATGTTTGCTTATCAAGCGTTCTGCTTTACGAGCTTACATTAGGTATGTCCCTACTTCACAATGGATTCCTCGAAATCCACGTAGGTATCTGCATAGTCAACAGTCGAACTCAGTTACCGGCTGCAATTAAGCCGAAACAATCGGCTAAATATTACGAAATATATAAGGAGTCTTGAGGAGTACTCACAATAGGTACGTCACCATAAACTCCTGACTTTTAATTCCTATAGGTTTTCTCCAAATCCACGTAAGTTACCATCTTACCATCTACAGGCTCAAATTAGTTTAGATAGGGAAACTCCGCAGACGTGATGCACGGAAAAAAAGGATGTCTTAAATTAAGACAATATCCTTTTGGTCAAGACAAATATTGATTCATATATGGGGAAAACAATATATTCTTGAATGAAGTAAAATTGTGTCTTAGTTTTATTGTCTTCTTCGAAGACAATAAAACTATAATTATATAGTATATAACTACTTAAACGAAGAATTATTAACTTTAATTTTAAGAATATTATTTCTCTCTTAGTACATTTTCTTCAATAAAATTAAGATTATTATAGTCTTGAATCAAAAATATTTGCTTAAGTCAAGAAAAAAACCAAGTATTTATTATTCTTAATTTGAGTAAACAGGTTTTCTTGGACAGTACATTTACTTACGTTTTTACACATACATTTATGGCGTTCACGTCGATTGTGTAAATGTGTGCGTGCGTTTTTCAAGGACACTTAGGTCTTGTAGTCCTCTTAAGAAAATATTTACTTGGATTGAAACAATTTTTCTGAGAATATTGATATTCTTCGCTGAAGAGATCCTTTTTTTCCGTGTGGGTATCGATATCTTAACATAATAAAAAAAAGAAATTAATGTGATGATTTTTCTTATGGGGTCATCGACTGCAGTTAATGTAGTGACTTGAAATATCAGTTTAAATAATCGGTTTTTTTTGTGTAAACTTCACAGATGTGATTGGTAACGAAACCTTAACACCATAAAACAAAAGTAAACAGATTTTCTCAACTAATACTTCAAGTACAACACTACCAGCAGGCTTAGCATGACACTCTATTTCTTCTAAGAATACACACGGCTCTTTCTATACAAAGTGACATTTCGTTTCTCAGTTTTTGACCTCTCACCGTAGAAATCCTTCTACAATCTGTCATCTTGTCTTTCGTTTCTAACGATCTTTGTCTAGGTCCTTTTTTATGTAGAAGGATTTCTACGGTGGGATGTCAAAAAAGGATAAACGAAATGTCACTTTGTATGGAATGAGCCGTGTCTATTCTTCGAAGAAATAGAGTGTGTCATGCTAAGCCTGCTGGTAGTGGTGAACTTGAAGTATTAGTTGAGAAAATCTGTCTACTTTACAGCTAAGCCTGCGGGTCGTTGACCCCAAAAAAAAAAATTCAATCGTTTATTTTATCGTGTTTAGATATCGATGCCCATCACGTCTGCAGGCTCGCGAGCTAATTGAATTTGACCCTGTATATTGTACAGGTAGTCTAGATCAGCTAAGTGTCACTTAACTAAGCAGCCTTGGCCGTGTTGCTAAGTTGTGAGGGGCCCGTTCACCACTCTTGTTGGTGGAACTATCTGGTTACCTGCAGTTTCAGTAGTTACGGATAAATCCACAACCTTTGTAATGTCTTATAATAAATTAAAAGACAAACTCAAAACTGTCATAATTACTTACCTAACTATCTAGTCTTTTTTTTATAGCTTACGTGCATATTAATGAAACAATTTATCTATATTTATATATGCATTTTGTCCCAAATTAATGGATAAAACTAAACACAAAATTATATCTAAACTAAAACGATTCACAAACTAAATTCTATAGTTGCCTTCTGAATTAAGAGTTTTAAAAGTCAGTGTTATATTATAACTGCTTTATCATAATTATTATGTTATACCAAAAAACCGGCCAAGTGCGTTTCGGACCACGCACAATAAAGGGTTGCGTAGTTGAGATGAATGTATTTATCCCAAAAACAAACTTAACATTGTAATTGAAAAACATGTTCTCCCATACATTGATATAGTAACGGTCAATTATCCAACTGGAAATGTAAGTTGGTCTACTGTTACTCGTTAACTTGTAAAGCCTACTTATGTAGCTGTGATAGTTTTCCTTTTAACTTCGTTATACAGGCTGTTTGGAATCTGGGTGCAAAGCCTTAAAGGGTTGATAGTTGGCACCATTTAGCGCATTATGAGCCATCCATGTCTTACACGAAGTACGTTTTTTTAATCTGCAATTTTTTGTTAATTGCCAACAGTGCCCCAGTTACTGGCTGGTATGTATTTTTGTTTTCTTTTCGTGGTTTATCTGATGTGCATCTAATCTAATAAAGCACGTTCCAAGCATCTGTTTTATTATAAAAAATACTAGACACTTTTGAAGTCGTAGTACCTATACTTTTAAAATTTCATAAATGAAAAACTTAAACTCAAAGCATTTATTTCAATTAAACCATTTACAGGCACTTTTGAAAAATAGCCTCAATCGTTGAAACCTTTTTAAAAACATGCTCCAAATGGTGTCAACTTGCACCCCCTTAAGGCTTTGCACCCAGCTTCCAAATACCATATTTGAATTTTATCACACATCCGTAAACAACGATTTAGCTGGGGTGACACTTGGCTCTAACAAAAATTAGCACATTAAAACTTAATATTACGCAAACGGATCCCTGAATCAAAATAATGGTTTTCATAGACCCGCAATATTTTTGAACGGCCTATCCAACGATACCCCACACCACTCCTAGAAATAAAAACATCATCCCCACATTAATTCAAGATTTTATTTTACTACTTTGTCCGTGTTTTTAACATGTATACCTATGCCAAATTACAGCTTTCTAGTACTAAGAGTCTCCGAGCTAAAGCGGGGATAGCCAGACGGACAAACAGAAATATACTGACAGAGGGACATGGCGGAACTATACTTAAGGGTTCCTTGTTTACTAGCCTAAAAATGAATCGGTTTTTGTTTTCGTGTCAACGACCACTGTTTATTGAAGTAGGTAAGAGCTTCGAAAATCGGTTTTATGTGTAATCTTCACCTACGTGATGGGTATTAATATCTAAACACGATAAAACGAAAAGAAACTGATTTTCTAAACTCACACTCGAAGAACGAAACTACTTGTGGGCGTTGACTGCAAAAAAAAACATCAATTCATTTATATTTTTCGTCGTTTTTTTATCGATACTCATCACGTCTGCGGAATTTTGCTAGCTTAATTTAACCAGCACCGTAATTGACAATCTGAATGATTTTGAAGTTTATTGCTAATCCATTGCTTCATATGTTCTAAAAATGTGTCTGTTCAACAACGTAAATATTGCAATGAATGTCGTTGAACTGTCAAAATGAAGCCCATTGCCACTGATAGTGTGTTACGTAATTACCCCGCTGATATAATATTCCACCTACTTCTGAAACTTGATACGTTGATATGCTGGCTGTATGTAGATATAGATACTTACTTATGGCAGCCACAGGTGTGTGTACAAAGCCATAAATGAAAGTACGCAACCAGTGTCACCTGCTGACCAATACGGACCAGACTTTAACAATCACTGACTGATACTTATGTAATGACATAACATTAAGACGCTGACAACACCTAAACCGCGGTCACTGTCAAATTCCATAGAAAAGAAAGAGAAGCGCGATGACACAACGCTTGTAATTTATTGCAAAATATGAAGTAATTATCTATTTACTCAAAATTAAGTTGAGTAATCGAAAATAAAAAACAACCAAGTTCAGCATTCAAATAAGACGTTCTTGTTATTAATTAAATACGTAACGTATGTACAGATATTTTGGATTAGAACTCAAAGTAAGAGGTTAGTTTAACGTTAGTTTGTATCGAGATTTTGTTTTCAAAACGTGTTTTGGTAACAACCAAGTTCTGGGAAATATGTTCAAAATTGACATATATTTTTTCCGCTACCACAAACTATACAGATTTGGCAATATTTTTTCTTAAGCGAAGCCTATTTTGGTCAATTGGGTCTTGTCAGCGCCTTAATGCACGCATTTTTTGCATTGCGTTAATTTGGTAATACAACTTTACCACTTAGTAGTTTTGTAAACCGAGTAATTTAAATTGCCTTGCACTGATTGATTTTTTTTATTTTATAAAGACACAAGTTAGGTACTGTATTATCTATGTAGCAGATTATAAATAAGTAGAGTATTTAAGTATAATAAAATATAACAAATGTGATAAACTGCATGTTAATAAAACTGTGTCGTAGATAAGATACCTAATACCTACATGGAAATCAAGGAAGCAGTTGTAAATAATAGAGTCGTGATAAATTTGCGAAACAGTGAAAAGATAAACCCATAAATAAAACTTACAGATAAACACAACACTGAAAATGGTGCCATTCATTTAAAGAATCTGCGAAAATGTCCGATTTTCACATTTTAATTTAGCAACCTGAACGTTGTTTATTCAACAAACAAATCTGGCGTCTCGAATTCAGCGATAAGTGCGAACCGATAAAAACTGAAGAATTCAATTTGAATACGCGAACAAGTGGCTGAAAACATAGTCCAAAAGGCGGGAAACTTGAAAACTCTGCTTACCCAGTGTATAAGAATACTCCAGTCGGAGATATAAATATTCCGGAACCGATAATAGTCCCAATAATTATGCCAACTCCATTAAACAAAGTTATTTTACGTTTTAAAACCACTTTGCCATTGCTGGCCTGAGATTCTTCACCCATTCCGCAAAAAATCAATCGCGTACACCGGTAAACACGACGCACGTGGGTCAAATACGCGCGCTATCCACGCTGTGCCGCGGATCACACGCCCGTGGAGTGACTGGCCGCCTCGGAATATCTCACACGACTGAATCACTTTCTGTTACCATTTTTATGATCTGCGAAACTGGAATAGACGATGCCGTGCTGACGTCAGGCGGAATATACTAATGACGCTATTCAGCCGGCCGACCACTCCGAACAGTCGCCGCAGCGCATGTGTGGAGCGGAGCGCTAGTCGGAACTCGGAACACCATGCGCGCCGGGACCGCGTCCTACCCGAGAGGGACACCACCATGTGTCCCACACAAACCAGACAAAGACAGCGAAACCAATTGCCCCAAGTTGAACTTGTTGCCGGCACATTCAGGGCTCTTTTGAACTTTGACGAGAACGAAACACGTTACCTACCTACTGAATGTGTTAAATTGTAGGTGCCGATAAAACAATAGCATTGATAATAACAATTTTCAATTACACTTCCTGTTTCGCGGTTGGTTAGTGCTCGACAACTGCAATGGTATGACGATACAGAATGAAGTAGTTGCATCATGCATGTTCCTGGGCACTTTTTAGGGTCCCGTAGTAAACAAGGAACCTTTATAGTATCGCCTTGTCCGTCTGTCTGTCTGTCCCCACAGTAGTTCAGAGCCGTTTAGTACTTGAAAGCTGTAATTCGGCATAGGTATTAATTACGCCGACAAAGTGGTAAAATAAAATCTCGTAAAATATTATTTTTAAGGTACCTGACGGATTCACGGATCTATTTGCGTAATATTAAGCTCAAAGTGCTCATTTTTGTTAGAGTCAAGTGTAAACCCCCCCCCCCCCCCCCGCCCTGCCAGCTAAATGGTTAATTATGGAGATGTGAAAAAATCATGGCAGTAGTACCTACATATCGACGGTTAAAAGGTAATTGGGCATAAGCGACATTTTGGTCGAAAATGAGTTATGAATGCCATCCTACTTAAAAAAAGAGATTAAGTAGGATGGCATTCATAACTCATTTTCGATTAAAATGTCGCTTATGCCCTATTACCTTTTAACCGTCGATATAATGAAATCAATAGGAATACTATCACAGCTAAGTAGGCTTTACAAGTTAACGAGTAATAGTTGACTCGACGTCGAATTAACCGTCACGTATATCGATGTATGGGAGAACATGTTTTTCAACTACAATGTTAAGTTTGTTTTTGGGGTAAATTTATCCCAACTTCCCAACTACGGAACCCTTTATTGTGCGTGGTCCGACACGCACTTGGCCGGTTTTTAATAATAACCATCACGAAACTACCTGAACATTGTCGGAGCTATTTATTAATTTGGGACTTGTGACATTCCAAGGAGAGAACTGCAGTAGTAAAATATATATTGAATTAATGACAGATAGTAAAACAGTTTCAACATCATTACAATCAGATTCTCGTATTTTTTTCTGAAATTCAGGATCAACTAAGAGTTATCTATTATGTAGATCAAGTAGTCGTACTTGACCTACTTAATAATAACGAAATAAACGAAACAGATTCCAGTTCTTCTTAAAACACTGCAACTTTTCTTCTTGTACTCTTCCATAAAGAAATAGATGCAATGGCGTAATTATTAATTACATATATTACCAAAATCTGCCAAATGTAGTCTTTAAGTTGTGTAAGTATGTAATTACTAACAAATTGGATTTTATGATTTTTTATTACTAACACTTATCTACACACATATGTACCTATATGGACATGGACACCAGAGCCTCTCCAAGACTCCATACGATAGCAGCATAGGTCTAAACATGGTCTAAATTACAAAAAACCCTTAGTAAATGTGTGATGAGCGCTAGTGTGAGCAGAATATTAGACGAGCCCTTTCCTCCTGCATAGACCGACGATTGACCCTTACATTAGTGCTATCATTGCAGTACCTACAGATCTTTCTATGTAAGTATTCCAATTATTAAAAACGCCTTCTTCTTCTCTTGAGTTTCCTATCTAGCAGGGCATTGTGGTACCTGTAGACTACCTGCAGTATTGTCTCTCCTGTCCCCCCTAATCGATCCAAAGGTTGTCTTTAAAAGATAGCGATAAGACCGCCCATTGCCACCCTATGTAGGTAAATTTCTACATTTATATCTGTAATTTTTATGGTGTACATAATAAAGAGTATTCTATTCTATTCTAACTACATTCTACTGAACTTCAGAACATACGACTTATACGACGGGCAAAGAAAGACGCACTGCACTTACACTCTCGTGATCTAAACTACTGAAACACGTCTACTAGGTACTAAAGTCGTAAATTCGTGATAATCCTAACATAAGTACCTACCTAGGTACTCTACAATAAACAGTCGTGACAATAACAGACGACTCTACTACTGGCCAAACATTTTATAGTAACTGCTGATGTACAATTAATGTCATGTCTTCCTGAATAGCATGTAAAAACGAGTCTTTCATAGGTTATGATTTATCATAAGACTTTGTGTTGGCTTGTTGTGGTTAGAAAAGAATTGATGTTGCTCTACAATCAAACCTTACCCAAGAAAATTCATAATAACATGCTTTTGATCTACCAAAAAGAAAAGATTTATATACATACCGCTTTTATATATGTTGATCATTGTAATCATGTTTTTGAAGACATCGCGGGAGACATCCTGAAATAACACGTATTTGCAGCAGCGATGCGCCCGCGCCGCGGCGCTGCCGTCGCGCGCTTATCCGACGCCATTTTCACACAATCCCCGAGCTTTCCCGCACACAGGTACGTACCAGAATTTTCACATTGTGACAAAACTTACAAGTAAAATAAAATTGTATCTTACACAAATCACTTCAATGAATCAGTGCGGTCGTTCTCACTCAGGAAGCTATCTAATTAACACTAAATTTTATTCGGCCATTCAAAAACAAGAACATTGACCCTCGAGCACACGTAATAGTTAACATGTTTTTTGTTCATTGTGGTAATTACTGAATACGAAAAGATCAAAATTATACGTCTAATTAAAGTACAGTTAACAAGTTGAAATAAAACGATGTAAAATATTCAAAGTGCACTTCAGGAGGGTATCGCAGATAAATAACATCTAAAAGTGAACTGTGGAATGTGACCGTCATGTTTCGGTTACATCAATGCAGCTACTACCATACACTGCTACCTATCTAACTGTTTCACGTAATTAAACAGTATTCTCTTCGAAAGACAATCTATTTATGTCATCATGTCCTTATTTTTTTAATAGATCACCGAGCATCCCCCGCAGCGGCAGTGTTGCGAGACACGAGTCGTGTCGCAAGCGGTGGTGCCCTTGCACGTGCTGTCCAAACATTACGTGTCGCTCTTCAGCTATACACCCATCTGGACATTAATTTAAGTGTAAATCAAGTAATCCAAAATCAGATGACACTCATCCACACATCTGAGGAAGGCAAAGAAGACATCATGACTGATACGACGATGAAAGAAGATCTCGGCAAATCCTCGAGACCTGTCAGAAACAGACGATACACTCGGTTAGTGGCTACAAACATTGACATGCATGAGTCATTACTTTCAGTATTCAGTATAATTTTCTTTGTGCGTCACTTACGTATCATCTACAATGCCTCAATGCCCTTTATTAAAAAATGTAACTATTTACGAACTCCGATGTTTTGTCCATGTTTTTATTTGTCTTTAGTCCCAGAGTACCTATTTATACGAACTTTTTCTTTACTTTTACAGAAGGAGCCTAGTCGCAGGCCAGCGTCCGCAAAAGAGGCTATTCACACCAGAAATTAAGCGCTATCTCAAAGACTGGCTAGTGCGTCGAAGAGATAACCCGTACCCCAACAGAGAAGAAAAAAAATATTTGTCTCGCGAAACGGGCCTCACATACATACAAGTAAGCCATTTAACACATTATTTTAAAGTTCATTGTTTTTAAATTTTTATACATAGGTATCATGTTTGTGCCTAACAGCAACCTAATTGGATCGATGCCAGAAATTGCTATTTGTACATAAATAGGCACTATTTTTGTCCTTGCTTTGTTGACTACTGTTCACCGTTTAACGGTAAGTGAAAAACTAGATTGACTATTGTATATATTTTACTAGGTATCATGAAGTAATTAGTGCAAAATGCCAAATTAATAGAGACAGGTATCAGCAAATTAGATTCATTGTCACCAAGTTAAAAAGTCGTATGTAGATCCCGTATATTAGTACCTATGTAGGTAGGTACTACCAAACAAAGTTAAATTAAATTTAAATTGTCTATTTACAGATTTGTAACTGGTTTGCCAACTGGCGAAGAAAGTTGAAAAATGTGAACGTAGATAGAAATCAACAAACATGGGGACATCTGATACGCACGTACAATGATCGCGCACAGGGAAACGTGGAACAGTTCAGCATCTGCTCCGACGATAGCATATGGAGCGAGTCCGACCCCACCAACCCAGATGACAACTTAGACAATGATGGCGAACTAACAGGCAGTCCCGAAACGATCACTGAATACCACCACGACGATTCCAATACGTCGTCAATTATGAAAGAAAAGTGCGTGAACTTCAACAACAACTCTTACAAACCAGATGCAAATGAGAATGGACCAGAGGAAACAAAAGCGATCACAAGTCCGATGTTACTCAGTAAGTGGCTGGAGAGTGCCGCCCGATTCCAACCAAGCGAGTGTAACTACTCGTGGTGGGCTGATGGTAAACGAAGAAAGCCAGACACAAAGATCCAACGAATTACGATAAATACGTTATCACGTCACGACCGAGACGAGGTGGAAGCTGCAGTGGCCCTGACAGCTCTAGCAACTGCCACCAGCCGCATCGCAGCACCGTGATCTATACCTAGAGTTAAGAAAATTGAATATTTGTCTATTAATATTTTAACTGGAGAATACTCTTTGTAATAGGGTAACTACCAATATAAATATATTGTTTGTATTTTTTAGTTAAATTTAGCCAGCCACGTAAATAAAATTTACTATTACGTAATGCCAATTAAATCAGTGTTGCTCAAGTATTATTAAAAGTAAGTATCTTGTGGAAGCAATCCTGCTTTATTAGTCATTAACTTTTGATCTCTATTGGACTAAGTAGTTATAAGTTGTAACTCCAACCAAAGATTGTGTTTCAAGATTGAAATAAAATACATTTTGTTAAATATTAATATTGTCTTATTTTAAAACGTGTCCCTGAAACAAAACCGAATCATCAGTTTTATTTGTTGTTTCTTTTTTGCTACGGCCGACCACAAACACAGTGGGGCTGCACACACCCTTTGTACAAGGAACATAATTATACTCACCTATGGCATGCCCTTGAGGGGCTTGTGGCTCAGTAATAACAGCCGCACGGGTCGATCGATAAGGTTAAGCTACGCTTGCCGCGGTTGGTCCGTGGATGGGTGACCATCTTTACTTACCAAGACCTCTCCGTGCCTCAGAAAGCACGTTAAGCCGTTTGTCCCGGCTGTCATTTGTAGATCTTTGACAGTCGTTTCAGGTCATCAGAAGCCCGAAAGTCTGACAACCAGTCTTACCAAGGGGTATCGTGTTACCCAGTAACTGGGTTGTGGAGGTCAGATAGGCAGTCGCTCCATGTAAAATACTGGTATTCAGCTGCATCCGGTTAGACTGGAAGCCGACCCCAACATAGTTGGGAAAAGGCTAGGCAGATGATGATGGCATGCCCTTGTGTGACGACCGAGCGTTAATGCAGTATGGCCAAACACACCCCTTGGGCGATGACCAAGTGTGACAACAGTGCGGCCAAAAACACCCCTTGTGTGGCCATATATTATAGGGATATGGTTGACTGATTTATATGCAGCCACAATAACATTATACCATAAATGATATTTAAATAAAACTTAAATTACTTAAATCAATAAATAAAAGAAACTACAATGAAATCTTCTAACTCTTATATTAACAAATAAATCTACATAGTAACAAAATTATTCTGAACTCTCAGGTTCTTTCTTAGCATTGTCTTGAGGTTCAATGCTGGGGGTGTTCTGAAGTTCCACATGCTTTTCTAGGTAACCAACAAGAGTTTGTGGCCCCTGATTCAGTTGTCTCACAAGACAAGACCCTGCACTCTCAAGTACTGCACACAGTTGACTCCTGGCCACATCAATGTTCTGATTTTGACTATATTCAAGTAACTCATTCTTTGACATTAATTTCTCTTGTATGATCCCAGCTGAAAATGAAAGAATTATTTAAATTATTTAGCGGACAGGAAGTTGAAGTGGGTGGGACAATGGAATCCTTGTGTAGAAGACTACAAACTAATACATAATTCTTGCTTTAAAATCCTGCTACAACTGATAAATCTTAGATAGTAAACTTTTATCAAATATAAGAATTGATGGATTACAAACCCATTATAACTAATTGAGGTGCTTTTTTCATTATCTTGAACATTTTAGCAACATTTTCAGGTTGTCCAAACAGCATGTTTTGGTGGGATGTGAACAAGTGATTCACAGCTTCATAGCGAGTCCCAGTGGTGGCCATACTGACTATCTTTTTGCCGTAACATCTTAAATGCATATTGTTTTTTGCTAGTGCAGCGAAAATCGGAGTTTTATCTTCCATACTTATTGAATTAACATGTAAAAATATAACCATCTTTGAAGTGTTGAACCAGTTGAGGCATTCATTCGCTAATATTCTTTCAAAGGGATTATCGATCTGCTTTGCGTACAGTTTCTTTCCTCTATCGCAAAGGGCAGCATCAGGTAACGTGTATTTGGGAGGCCCGTACACAGGTTTAGATAAGTCGAGCAGAAGCTGTCTCTCGAAGTGAGGTTTCTTCGGCCTTTGGATATTAATCTTCCCACGAAATCGTTTAGATATCAGAAACGACGCCTGCGTTGGTAACAAAACTGTAAGACAGAAAATAAGAGGTCATAAGTAACAAATTTTGTGGGGTATAGAAATCGCTGATAAAAGTAAGGTAATTATTTGGTACCTTTTTTAAGTGATGCCATTTTTAAGTATTACTTATCCAGGTAATTATTTATTTCACATTAAGTAACCTAAAACTTTGTTATGTCAAAATCCGATTGTCAGTTTGAGATGTCAATCATCTCGCAATCATACAAAAATTAGTCTATGAACGATGTCAATGTCAAAAATCAAAAACACTTGTAGATTTTTTTTAACCTTGGATACAAGGCATTTGAAAACAACTTATTTTTAGGGCTCCGTAGTAAAACCAGGAACCCTTATAGTTTCGCCAAGTCAATCTGTCTGTCTGAAGTTTAACTCAGAGACCGTCGATACGAAATAGCTGTAATTTGACATGGTTATACTTAGTATTCACGCCTACAAAGTTGGGTTAACTCGTTAAATAAAAACAAGAAAAAAAAAAAGGTTGGGTCCAGATCTTCATTTAAACTGATTCCATAACAGTAATTATATTATATTAAAAATCTTTATTGCAAACCACATGATCCATAAAAAAGCATTATTCAATAAAAAGAATATGGTTGCTTAATACAACAAAAAAAAAACTACAATAAAATGGCATACAAACAAACTCTCGCCTATTTTAACATTTACGCGGCTATTTCCAGGGCTGGATATAAAGTTGTGGCGGCCCTGGTGTAACCAAGAAGTGGAGGCCCCGAAAAATTTGTGGTACAGATGAAAAAAAACAACTCAAAAAAGGCACCTTATGAACTTATGACTCTTTTTTCTTTGATGGACACAAACGATGTTTTTTTTAGATATGAAACAATCTATAAAAAACAAATTGTGGAGGCCCCTTCTTTGTGGAGGACCGGGGCCAGTGCCGCTGTTGCCCTGCCCTAAATCTGGCCCTGGCTATTTCCAACCACCGCTTGTAGGTCTTGGTACATATCCTATTAGCAAGGTCCTTAGCTAGTTATACTGTTTTTACACGTACCAACCCAGGACATGAATGATGGAAATCTGCTTCACTGAATGGCATTGAAAGCGTTCAGCTTCGCAAACATTCTAAATGCACTACAGTATTGGTTCAACCCCATTAGGTGTCTGTAGATGTTATTGTACTAAACACGTATGCCGTCCCAAGACTTCTTTGTATACTCAGTCCAGAGCTGGCACGTATAGAAACTTTGACAGTATGTTCTGAGTAGGTGCACTTTAGTCTTTACTTAAGCCTTAAAAATCTTCTGCCAAGCATGTTTCCTACAACCTATAGGGCACGATGCTGGTGGTCAATATCCGCATCGTCTTACATGTCTGATGTCCGTACGTGACCAAGGTACTTGAACCACTCCACAACTTTCACTGTCTGCCCCTCAATGCACACTGGCGGAACCTACGTCTTAGATTTTCAAATCCAGTATAATCTTACGAGGTGGGTTCTACTATAGGTTAAAATAATGGTCTAAGCTGCGTACTAGTCAGCACCGGGTGTTGCTGAATAGTGCACAGATATCGTGTTGGCTCATACAAGGATTGGCTTTACGCGCCTCGGCACGGCACGGTGGTGACAATATACGTAGATAGATTGAAGAAAATCTATGTGTGAAAACAGACAAATACAAAGACATTATTCGTCGGATATGGTAGGTATAAAGTTGGTTATCAGTGATAAGCTCAGGACACATCCGCCGCTAAAAGCGGCATACGAATAACTAACGTACAATGGGTACAAAACCTATATATACCTACAAAATTAATATACTACTTTTACTTGAATAAACTATACAAACCACTTACACTTTATACATAAAGATACATTTATACTCTATTATACAAAAATCCATCGAGTCCATCGCCGATCAATAGAAATTCGGCCAATGAATAGTGAACCTATAATAATCGCCGATACTTGAAAGATTTGACCCACACTTATGCGGTAGTATGTACGGATTAAACTGACAGGCGACAGCAAACCGATTAACCGACGCACATACGGGTATTTTGCATTCCTAGCCGGGCGAAATTGGTAAAAACAAATTCCAACACAAAAGCAAAAATGAATACTTGTCAGCGAGCCAAGTAGCTAATGAACAATAGACGTCCCTTTTCGGGCTCGTGCGCCCGCCCCATATCCAGCCACAAACCAGTCGGAACTTGATCGTTGTCGCATGCGCTCGCGTCAGTTACTGGCTACATTAAAAATGTACCGTGTTTGAGACCTCAGTGCTTTTTTACTGTGAGTTATTTAACCAAAATTACTATGGATTAATACAGGTAAGAACAGTTTTATTTATTACGATTCAGTAATGTTTACATGTACTTGTAAGGTTCAAAATCAATTTAAAATTGTATCGATTTTTGAAGCAGTTTTTATCTGAATTATACATTTCAAAGTGATTTTAGTTATCCTTCCGAGTGCTTCCGACTAACGATTTCTGTTGTACCGCATGACAACAACTGTCATATGATAGGTATTTCACGAATTGACTGCTACTTTATGCTACTTTCAACAAAATTTACGCGTTAGTGTTGGTGTTAGCTAATAAGTATTAACCTTTATTTTCAAGCAAATTATTTATTTATTTATTTAATTTAATTTATGAAATGTTTTCTTTTTTATTGTTTTAGGTTTACCAGGGGGCTCTAACTACAAAGTTGTAACTAGAGAATACCTGTTCAATAAAATGCAACAACAAGAATTACACACTTTTGACGACAAAGTCGATTATTTGGAAAATTACCTTTTATCGTCTGACAACTTTAATTAAGAACAATTAAAGGTTTTGAAACATAAAATTTCACATTTCAAAACTGATTTAAAAAAAAAGGTGGTTGAAGGCAAATAGAATACTTCATAAATTTATTACTGCCAATGCTACGTGGCTTCAGGGAACGTTCGAGATACCTATTGTTTCGCTACCACAATATCGTGCCGGTCGCCCATCAAAACCTTTTGATGAACTCTCTGACAGGAACAAGCGAAAGAAAACCAGTGAACTACGGTCAACTGTTAGTCAAGGAGTGTTAGTACATGCAGCCAAAACTAGTCTAGAGACGTCTGGCCATAGAAATGCGTCCCGTTTACTGTCAGAAGTCATGAAGTCACCGAAGCGAGCAAAAAAATACAAACAAGCTTGTGCAAAAAGTTTGCAAGCTAGTGATACACAATTATCTTCCTTTAAAGCACTATCAATGTTTGTTGAAGCAGATCTTTCAAGAAAACAATATGAGATCGTGAGAAATTCCAATAAGAAATATTACCCTTGTTATAGCTTAATACAGAAAGAAAAGCTAAAGTGCTACCCACCAAAGTCCTCAATTACTGTGTCTGAAACAATTGCAGAAGTTAATTTGCAAGACAAGTTACAAGGTTGCTTACTTATTTAAAAGAAAATTTAAGTAATTTAACTGAAGGAGAACTTGGTTCATTGGAGCTTATTTATAAGTGGGGCTGTGATGGCTCGCAGCAGTCCCAATTTAAACAGAAAATGCAATATGAAGACTCCACTGACTCCTTTGTGACCGACTGTTAAAATGTAGAAAAAAAATTGTATGGCAAAATCCGACTCCATCCTCGCCACGTTATTGTAGACCAATGAGAATAAGGTTTGCTAAAGAAACTACTGACTTGACAAACGAAGAAATCGAATACATATTGTCAAAAATAGAACACCTAGATAACAGTCAATTCATAATTAATGATGGCTTGTCTGCTAATGTTAAGCATACTTTGACATTAACAATGGTGGATGCTAAAGTGTGCAATGCTGCTACGCAAACCAGCTCCACAATGAGATGTTACATTTGCGGAGCTACTTCTAAGCAATTTAATAATTTAGACGTCCAAATGCTTGTTGATATAGAAGCTTTGGACTTTGGCTTATCTATCCTTCACGCTAGGATTCGCTTGTTTGAAAGTATTTTGCACCTTTCTTACAAGCTTCCGATAAAAAATGCCAAGTGAGGTCAGATTCAGACAAAGATACAGTTAAAGAAAGAAAAGCCAACATACAACAAAGATTTAAAAACGAAACTGGATTAATTGTGGATGTGCCGAAAGCTGGGTTCGGCAATACTAATGATGGTAATACCAGCAGGCGATTTTTGGTGACCCACAGAAGGCTGCAGAAATTAACGGCATCGATTACAACCTGATACTTAGAATAAAAATAATTCTAGAGGTAATTTCAAGCGGCTTTAAAGTTGACTTGAAAAAATTTGCTGATTACTGTTGGGACACAGCTAAAGTATACGTTTCGCTATATGTCTGGCATCTGATGAGCCCGACTATGCACAAAATTTTTATGCATGGTGCTACAGTCGGAAAAGGCGTTATTGCCTATCGGGCTACTATCGGAAGAGGCTGCTGAAGCTAGGAATAAACATTTCAGAATGTACAGATATAATTTTGCGAGGAAGTTTTCGAGAGTAGATTGCAATGCAGATGTAATAAATCGCCTTCTACTATCCTCGGATCCACAGCTCACAAGTCTGAGGCCAAAGCCAAAGAGCAGAATGCATCCTTTTTCAAAAGAAGCGATAGCTATGTTGTTGCCACCTTCTCCTGAATCTGAAGATGATTCAGATTCAGAATCTAAAACAGAAGAAGTCGGTGAAAGTGACGATGAAGCCTGGCATTCTTCCTCATAAAATTAGATTTTATATAAATTTTTATGTAATTCGTTAATCAATAAAATCTATTCCTAATTATGAATACTCCTTTATTTTATAATCATATCAGCCCATGACGCTCAATGTTCGATAAAGGCCTCCCCAATGGTCGTCTTGTACATTTTAGGAAGTCTAACCTACTTTACAGCAGAAAAAACCGCACAAATAATTTCGCCCGGCTAGGAACGCAAAATACCCGTATGTGCGACGACGGGATAGAATTTTGTCATTTTTAGTATAGGCTAAATTCCGAATTGTGCTGTAAACGATTTGAGCACGCTTACACAAGTTCCGAACAAGCGTGAGCGCGATAACGATGATGACGTCATGACATGCGCCATCTTGCGATAACGCCGATCAAACCCGTGAGCGTTGTCAAAAATCACAGTTGTGCTGTTTTGTTTTGAGTCGCATCATATCTTTAAATTATCGTGGTATTCATAGATGAATATTGGTGTCATTTTCGAAATTGTTGTAACACGAAGAAATACTGTAATCCAACCATGAGTATTCAAGTGAATATAGCCGACGAGACTAACGGGCGACAAATTTCTGTCATGCTTACATCAGAGCAATACGAGAGGGCATATAGGCAGTGGCATACATTGCAACTTTGCTTTATGGTCAAACTTTGAATCCAAGACGTTAGTACCTGAAATGAGTTTTAAACTTATGCCCATTATATTTAATTATGTGACTATGTAATTTGTAATTCGTGGTATTTTTCTTCGGAGTACTTTTTTGCCGGGAGCATATAAATAATTTAATTCCAATTGGTCTTTCTTGTACAAGGTTTGGAGTTGCTCATTGCGCGCAGCCTTGTACAATATACATTAATATTTTTCTTTGGATCCAATTTTTCAAAGATATTCTTTGTGATTTCGTAGCTTTTGTTTAAAAAAAATGTTTTCGTTTTCACAGAGTTCGTGTGCACAGAGCACAAACAAAGATGGCTAGGGCCTAAATAATTATATTCCGGGCTGAACAAGAATAAAACGGGCTAGATCTAACCCCGAAGAAGCTAAGTTGGCATCCCTGATGTTAAAAGTTATGACGTTGAGCGGGCACACAGTGGAACGAATGTATGGGAGCGGTTGGACGTAGACATGTCCGAAAAAAAAGAGTAAAATTATGCCAAACTAATGATGCCATCTTATTCGATTACTTAATGCCTTCATAACTTGTGGTGATGAATTTCTTCATAACTCCCATATTTCGGGAGTAATTTGAGAAAATGTGAAATTTTACTATGAAAATGAGTGTATCGAGCTCTCTCCCTCCTGATTCCGGGCTTGTTTCAAGTAGCAGTCTCTAATATCATAATGCTAATACTAAGAGCTATATTTAATACTAAGACACATAGTGCGCCAAATGTGCACTTTCTGGGATAAAGAGTGATGTTTATTTTATAACACAATTTTTTTATTTTTTGTTTATTTTGTTGATTAAAACCGTTTTTCTAAAGGTTTACCTTATTACAATAACATTTCTGAGCAGCCAATTAGAGAAGATATAAGCTAATTAGGATATATAATTAGGGACTTAAAGTTTACATATAAAACTGATGCACTAATGATTACTGATAAGAACATTGCTATTATTTAATTACTAAATGGCTCTTAATACACTAATTTAGCATGCATCATTTACTAATTATCACAATAACTAATTACCTTGCAATATTTAACAAAGGATACCTGGGATACCTGGATTTTATATAAATAGGTCACTATTAGTAACTTTAAAATCAGTGTTGATTTACACCTCGTTGTATCCAAGCTAATCTCGCAATGTATTTTCCAAATTTTAATACAAATCTTGATATTCACGTTGCTTTATGCGCACGCGCACATAAAGATTTACGCGACTTTAACTATTTGTTCAGTGTTTTAAAAGATAACAGTTGTGTTCAGTTATGTGAAAGTGCTGAAACAAGTTTAAAAGACTGGTGTCGTCGATTTTGCTACCGCATTTATGCAAAATGGACACAGTCTGGAAGAAGCACAGATAAGTTTCGGAAGAAACATGAGATTTGGCTACAGGCTGCAATTCAATGGCCGGAATTACAGAATGAAAATATGGAACCTTCTACAGAAAATATAAGTGACGTCATCGAGCCCATAATTTCTCCTGCTAAATCTGATGCTTCAACTTGTACACATCCTAGTCCTCGTAAATCTTTTGAGGACCTTAGTAACCGGCAAAAAAGAAGACGCACTGAAGATAGTCTTTCATGCAGCAGTAGCAGCGCTGAAATTATGTTTTCGGCCGAAAGGGCGCTTCAAAAGGCAGGACAAAGCGATACAGCTTATGTTATGAAATACTTGACGGAGAATCCAGAAGAGGCCTCAAAAATCAAAGCCTTCATTGAAGGTAAATCAATTCAGGTACGGGAAATATCCCCTTTGAAGGCATTGGCTCTTTATGTATCGATGAACTTATCGAAATGGCGCTATAACACTCTTCGGGATTTCAACACTCAAGAAGGAGCTCTTCAATACCCGAGTTACTACATGTTGGTTAAAGAAAAAATTAAGTGCTATCCGGCCAAAGAAGATCTCACAGTTATAGAGAGCTCTGCAAAAATCAAATTACAAGCCTTGATGGATTTAACCTCAAGAAGACTTATTAGGTCGTTAGAAACCCCTGTTGATCCCAATCAACAGCTCGTATTGACCAGCAAATGGGGTTTTGACGGATCATCTAGCCAAAGCATTTATCATCAAAGGACGAGTGAAGATGAGCAAATCGATCTTGCTAGTAATTTTATGATTAGTCTTGTACCACTGCGGCTCGTCTCAAAAGGTGTAACAATTTGGGAAAACGAGCGACCATCTTCCACTTCATTTTGCCGGCCAATATTGTTTAAGTTTATAAAGGAAACCAAAGAAAATGTGCAGAGAGAGATGGCTGAAATCGAAGCAGAGATTGAAGCCTTAACTCCATCCACCATCACTGATGGAATTAGTGTCAAACACCAACTGCTGTTGACAATGATTGATGGTAAAATTCATTCCATTATATCCAATACAGCAGCTTCAGTGTGTGACATATGCAAGGCTTGTCCTAAAGAAATGAATAATTTAGAGTTAATCAAAGATAAACACGCAAACGAGGACATGTATAAATATAGCTTAAGCACCCTTCACGCTTGGATTCGCTCAATGGAATGCTTATTACACATTTCCTACAAATTAGACATAAAATCATGGCAAGTAAGGGGTGATATAGCAAAAAGGCAAGTTGATGACAGGAAGAAAAGAGTTCAAGAGGCTGTAAGAAGAGAAACGGGCTTACTTCTCGATGTTGTGAAACAAGGCAGTGGATCCACCAACAATGGCAACTCGGCAAGGAGATTTTTTGAAAACTACACTAAATCTGCTGAACTGACCGGAATAGATGCTATGCTTTTAAGAAAAATCTGTGTGATCTTGCAGTGTATTTCATCAGGAGAGAAGATCAACGTAACTAAATTCCGAGAGTTCTGCTTTGATACTGCTAAGCTTTACGTGGAGTTATACCCATGGTATTATATGCCTTCTTCACTTCATAAAATTTTAATGCATGGGCCAGACATAGTTCAGAACATGTCAATTGTGCCCATTGGTTTTCTATCCGAAGAGGCATCTGAGGCTAGAAATAAAGATTTTAGAAAATATAGAGAGGGGCATTCTCGAAAGCATAGCAGTATCTCATGCAATGAAGATATTATGCACAATCTTTTACTGTCTTCTGATCCACTTGTTACAAGTATCCGTCCAAAAGGAAATAAGTTTGTAAAAAAATCTTCTTTTAAGGAATTTTATGAGCTTACGGATTCTGAGAAAAGTGATATCGAATTTGTTAACATAAATGATTTAGCGGACATCGATTCTGAATTTGAATTAATTGATGATGATGATGATGACGAAGATAATTAAATGATGTTATTGTTTTAAAATGTGTAACTTAGTAAATTAGAGCTTACATCTTAATTATTTATTGTACTTTTAATGAAACTAGGTAATTTATTATCAACTTACTTAAAAGTCATACTCTCATCAGTTCTTGTGAATATTTTTGTTAATATATATTTCTGTATATATATAATATATTTATAGACCTCTTAATAAGTCTGTCTGCGGTTTAAAGTAAATACAAATGGGGAAAAAACGTTTTTTTTTTTAAATTTTCATTTTCTTTTATCCCAGAAAGTGCACATTTGGCGCACTATGTGTCTTAGTATTAAATATAGCTCTTAGTAATAGCATTACGATATTAGAGACCGCTACTTGAAACAAGCCCGGAATCAGGAGGGAGAGAGCTCGATACACTCATTTTCATAGTAAAATTTCACATTTTCTCAAATTACTCCCGAAATATGGGAGTTATGAAGAAATTCATCACCACAATTTATGAAGGCATTAAGTAATCGAATAAGATGGCATCATTAGTTTGTCATAATTTTACTCTTATTTTTCGGACATGTCTACGTCCAACCGCTCCCATACATTCGTTCCACTGTGGGGCACTGTGAGCGCGTTCACTAGCGTTCCGAATTGTTGACAGCTCTCAGCTGTCATAATCGTGACATCTAAATCGGAACGCAGATTATTGCTGTGAGCGATTATGGCTTATTTCGGAATATAGCCTTAATTTCGAATAGTTTTGAGTTTGACTTTTGACTGAAACATTCAAGACAAAACTGAAGAACAGTTTTTTATTAATTATTAAAACTCGTGCAACGTGTTAACAAGAGACGATTATCTAGTAAATGTCATCACAAGTCGTGTGCGTGCACTTTAGAACGAATTATACGACAGACAGGAACAATCATAATATTAAACAAATTCACATCTGAAGTTTGAACATTGTGTGAAACATAAGAAAGAGGTTAGTTTAGTCGTTTTAATCTTTAATATTGCGCCTTTATTTCGTTTATTGTTTTAATATTTTATGCATTCTAGATAATGCGTGATCAGCAAGAAGACACGCCGCCGTCGTCTGTAAACGGCGACGAAATAACAGGCATGGATGAAGAAGAAATGTTCTATTACGATGAGGTTGAAGAGGTACAGTTAGAAGATCTGGAAGAGATGTTAGGTGTAGAAGAAGAAGACATGGACATGGAACCGCCAGAGGATCATGCAGCTTTTGTATTTAGTAAGCATGTGGGCTCAGTGTTTTGTTGTGATCTTCATCCTGATGGCAAACTTGCGGTTACTGGCGGAGAGGACGACAGGGCCTATGTATGGTCTGTTAGTGATGGGCAGTTGGTCATGGACTGTGTTGGACACAAGGACTCAGTCATCTTTGTAGGCTTCAGTTTTGATGGAGCATACTTGGCCACGGCTGACATGTCTGGATTAATCAAAGTTTGGAAATGCAACACAGAAGAAAACCAGCAACTTCCATGGACTGTTGCTTTTGAGTATGAAGCTGATGATTTAACATGGGGCTTGTGGCACTTTAAAGCTAGAGTGCTTCTATTTGGAACTGTGTCTGGAGATATTTATATATTCAAAGTGCCCTCTGGAGAGACCAAAGTTTTGCAAGGGCACAATATAAAAGTAGAATGTGGAAAGGTAAGCATAAATGGGAACTTTCTCTGTAAATGACATTATTCGTTTATTGATTCTCACCTTAGAAAAAAAATCACCTATCTAATTAGCAAAGTCATCAACAACATTTTTAATGATTCATATTATTTCACATTGTTTAGTTTTTCATTTTGCAAGTCATCTCACATTGAGAGTGAAACTGTTAAGTCACTCTTAAACACCCAGATAGAAAAGTAATCTTATGTATAAGAATTATCTTTTATTGATAAAAAATAATTATGATTCCAGTTGTTCCAAGACGGTGTTCGCTTAGCAGCAGGCTATGAGGATGGAGCGGTGAAGATATGGGACCTCAAGACATCTGCAGTACTGCAGCAGGTGCCTGCCTCAGTTCACGAGATCAGGGTGACAGCTATTGACATACATCCTGATGGCAATCTTATGGCCTCTATTTCTACAGATGGTGAGATTTAGATTCATTTTTTGCTTGAAGTTTTCTATAATGAATCAAATATTTGTAGGCATGTTGCATTGAATATGTCAAGTTATATTTATAACAAAACTAGCTTCTCCAAGGGACTTTGTCTGCGTGGACTTCAGAATTGGGTCCACAGATAAATAAAAAACGCAGATATATAATGCGTTGCTGCAGTTTAATAGATCTTTTTAAGAGGAATAATTCCATAATACATTGTTTTCATATAACTCGATATAATTGGTTTACGCAGTGTATGCCGTCAGCATGATTTTTCCGACATCATCAACAATCATCGTCATATTTTAGCATATTTACACAGAACCGTAATGAATTATACTCCTAAACCTTCCTTATGAATCACTCCATCCATTGGTGAAAACTGCATAAAAATCTGCTTGGTTGTTTTGGAGTTTGTCACGATCAGACAGACAGACGCAACAAAGGACTTGTGTTTTATAATACATAGTGATTTAAACTTCTTTTATTGTACTTTAATTTTGATACTCTTCAGAATTCTCTTTATTATTTGACTACCAGCCCGATTCTAAGCGTAATAATATGCTCTTGCGTTATTTTCTAACAAAATGTTTTCCAATTTCCACAGGTAAAATTGTATTGACCACTACAAACAATGGCAAGGTTGTTGGCCAGATGGAAACAGAGAATGACTTAGAAACTGTTGCCTTTGGACAAGACCCACAGTTAGGATTTCTTGCTACAGGTAAATAATTGTTTTAACCCGGCTGTGCCGAATCTTGCCGACCCGAAAAAGTGCCTAACATGCCTAATATTTCTAATAACAATTTAACATTCCTACATTCAACTCATTATTTATACTACTACATAATTATGTTACAGGTACATTAACAGGAGCTGTAAGCATATGGGATATCCCCAGACAAATGGTTCGTCATCAATGTGCCAAATCAGACGACGCTGTAGGCGGCGTCACCAAGATGGTGTGGGTCAAGAACCACCTGGTCACCGGCTGCCTCGACGGATCCATACGAGTATACGAAGGCAGGACAGGCGAGAGAAGCCAGATGCTCACAGGAAACCGCTCCGAAGTCCTAGATCTATGTTACAACCCAAAAGAAAGCCTAATATTAACCACCTCTGATGATGGAACCGCAAGGATATTTAAATACGAAGTAAACAAAGACAATGATTAAAACCTCTTTTATTGGTTTTAAATAACTATCTCCGATTATTTTCTTTATTTATTGTTATGATATTATCACATTGTTTCGTTTATTTCTTTACAAAATACATGAAAGTCAAATCTAAACATTCTTATTGTATATTTACCCGAAATCCAGACCCTCGAATCTTGAAGTGACTTTTGTATGCACAATTCACGAATACAGTCAAATGAACGCCTACACGGCTGTGTTGAGTTTGGGTTACTGGAGCACCGTGAGCTAGTGAGTAAAGCCCCGGTCATCCCCAGCCCCTGAGGACTGCAATATTGTCAATATTGTCGCCTCCTAAATTTTCTCGATTTTCCCATGGCTTGGGGTATCAGGGGGTAATAGGCCGTTCAAAAATATTGCGGGTCTGTGAACTCCATGTTTCGATTCAGGGATCCGTTTGCGTAATAATAAGTTTTAAAGTGCAAATTTTTGTTAAGAGTCAAGTGATCCCCCCTGCCAGCTAAATGGTTGTTTTTGGAGATGTGAGAAAATTCATGGCAGTAGTACATAATAATGAAATTAAAAGGAAAACTATCACAGCTAAGTAGGCTTTACAAGTTAACGAGTAATAGTCGACCAACATGCGGTTGGAGAATTGACCGTGACGTATATCTTTCTTATTTCAAGATTTAATTTTACCACTTTGTCGGTGTGATTAACACGTCAAATTACAGCTTTCTAGTACTTACTAATAATCTCTAAGCTAAGTCAGGGACAGACAGAGACGGACATGGCGAAACTATAAGGGTTCCTTGTTGACTACGGAATCCAAAAAACTCCAATAAAATAATTAATAACATAAAATTGGTCACACCTATCTCTAACCACCTACGATTAGTTGTTTGTCGGTTAAGAATCAGGTTAGGGTATCAAGTTAATATCCAACCGTTCACGTCGATCTATCGGATCTTTTATTCTCGATCAACGCCGACATGATCTCATTTTCCATAAATCGATCGCTGTTGGTCGAATGGGTGTGGTGGTAGGACCCTAAAATAAGATGTCGCTGCATTCGGGGTTTTAGACGTAGGTACATAATAATATGCAGATGGTGACCATCGGGTCACACTCCCCGGTATTATCCCCAAATACCGGGCGCCTTTTGAAGGTATCCATCCCCCCGAAAAAAAAAAAAGTTACATAATCAAAAGATTCGTCATATTTCATCCTTCTTTCAAGTCGTCTCGTAGTTATTTCTCAGATAAAACATGTTTGACGATTGAAAGATCAGTCCTTAGGCAACTATTCCACAATTCCTAACGCTTGCTATGTCTGCAATCGTGCAAAACGTACCTACGTATTTATTTTGCACGTATTTTTCTGTCGCTGCCTTCTTGTCTGCTGTACTTATGTGTGTACATAAACTAGTAGGTAAATAAATAAATAAAATCTCGTAAATGTGTGGAGAATCTTGCTGAAAGAATCCCCCCCACCATGCATCTATGTATCTATCACATAATTAATTTATCTGTCATTGCTTCATTTTTGATTATTTTTACTTATTGCGGTATAGTAATTTTATTCTAGGTGCATCGTCTTCACATATATAATTAATGTACCTATACAAAATATTGTAAAACATTTTAAAAGAGTAACGGTGTAGTTTCTTACCCATTCTTCATACAAAAATACAAAAATACTTTTTGGAAGAGGCGACTAGAAACAATTCTATTTTTTATGTTTAAAGTTCAAAAGTGCCTTTTATGTGCCATTTGAAATAAATAATTTGACTTTGAAAGCGTTCCAATTCCAAGTTTTTGGGTGGAGTCAACTTATTACGGGCTTAGTCCACATATCATAGCGATATCGTAGGTCATCATGCTAACCTGCATTTCATGTGTAAACAGTTCGATCATTATAGTTCCAATGCGCGATACTAAGCTATTTTACACTTAGGTATACTGCCTCTTTGATCTAGGTAGGTGGTTGCAAGCGCTACTGAGCCTACTACTGTGAGCATGAGGTCCTGCGTTCAGTTCCCAGACCGGCAAGTGTTATTGGGTTTTCCATTAAGAATTCTTCAGTAGCAGCTCGTAGTCTGCATTTGTGCCAAGTTGAGAGTCAAATCATTTATTTCAATTAGGCTCAAAAAACTAACCCGCAGTGGGCCCGCGTGGTAGAGTACTGCCTACTCCCTCTTGAAGAGAGGAGGCCTGTGTCCCAGCAGCAGTGGGAACATGATAGGCTGATTATGAGGTACAAAAAAGGCACATTTGAATATCAAAATTGACAAGAAAATAGAATTTATTCTAGTTACCCCTTCCAAAAGGTAAATAATTTCGTATGCAGAAGAATGAGCAAGAAACTCCATAGATTAGTGCCCGGTTGATGCCAATAGGCTCGCCCCCTCGCAAAATGTGGGTGTTGTAGGTACATTACCTACTATAGGTGCACCTCTGCCTAACCTTCGCGGAAAACAGGCGCATTGACGTCTTGTTATCTTATCATTAAAAAAAATCCCTACTCTACAGAAATTACAATGAACAAGGCCTGATAATCCGTTTCTGCGTATTTAAAAGTCGCCTTTTATCATGACAACTGAAACCACTTAAAATAACGCCCTCGAATTAATTTCAGGAAAGCAAAAAACTAAACCTATTATTATTATTAACGAGCCTTGGAGTGTTCAGTTAGATAAACAACCGTGCGTGAAATTAGTGGACCAAAATCCATACATATAATAAAATCGTACCTAGCGAAGTCAAATCTGTACAATAACGTTTTAGAAATAAAGTAATTGCTTGATCTGGGAACGATTCTAATGCCGAAAATATAGTTTTTAGAAATTTCGTTGTTTGTCTGAATGTATGTTCCACTATCACGCAATTACAACCGGATAGATTTTGTTAAAATTTTGTATAGGTATGTAGATATTCCCCGTAGGTACCTACGTCTACGGAGCAATTGCGTAACACACATAAAATGAGAATTAATCGCAATGGGTTTCATTTTATCTTTTTAACAGTTCACCCACCGCCCACGTCTATTGCGTTATTTACGTAGATGAGCAGACGAATTTTCCAATTTTTTAGCAATGGATTAGCGATATCCGTAAAAACTCTCAGATTGTGATTCAAACTGTGTTACGCAATTAGGGTGCTGGTGAGCCTGTAGGCAGCCCTGGATATACGCCTAGGCTTATAAGGCTCTGGCCTAGCGGCCCAGCCCGCCTAGGGGCTCCAAATCTGACCGGGTAGCTTGCCTGCCTGACGGCAGCCGGACAGGGCTGGATAGCACATGTAACAGGCCCCGCCAAAGAGCGGGGTCCCCGCGCTCATATCATGGTACCAATACCACCCGTAGTAAAGAAATAGAAATTGACCTCTCCGAGGCAGGATGCTAAAAATTTTTGAGCTCGCTTCGCTCGCCCTTGCATCTTAGTAGGTACTCTTAATTCTTAAACTTTCTTGTATGAATAGTCAAAAGAAACCTAACCTTTCCGAGGTGCTAAAATTTTTGAGCTCGCTACGCTCGCTCTTGCATACAAACTTCTCTTAGAAAGATCACCCTTCAATCACTGTCGGCACCAGCTTTGCAAAAAATCACGAAATTAAAAATCACGTGGGTTTTTTACTATAATTAGTGTTGTTTGAAAAAAATCACGAAATTAAAAATCACGTGGGTTTTTTACTATAATTAGTGTTGTTTGAAGAAAGTAAGTTGATTCAAGTAGGTTAAGGAATACGAGGAAAATAACGTTTTTGTTTATAAACGTCGATTTATGACGACCGTTGAAGTAAATTATGGTGACATAAAGTCGATTAGAAGTTATGTTTTCTGTAGTGTATTTTATTTGAAAAATTTCCAAAATTGCTAAAATGTCAAGTACCTAGGGGGCCCTGGATCTCTAAGTCCAGGCCTGTCAGTAGGCTGGAGGCGATCGGCGGCAGAGATCTCTCGCGTCCGGCCTTGGTTCAGGCCATGGTACGGAGCGAGAGGGCATGGGCAGCCATCACCTCCTTCTGCGAAGCAGTAATGCTCGCGAAGGAGGAGGCGGGACGGTTGAGGGAAAGGCAAATTTCGCTCCCTCTATCCCCTAGTCGCCGCAGGAGACGCCCTTGGCGTCGGGAATCCCGGGCGGATTTCCGGCCACCGTAGGCGCGGGCTTGCGGACGGTGAGCAATGGGTAGCTCACCGTCCGGTAAGGACCAGGCCCGGGTCATCGGCGCGTTGTATTTCACGCGCGCCTCAAAGAGATGTCGTCAGCACAAATGTAGGGGTCCACTAGGACCGATGCCTGCCGGGGTCGCGGGAAGGTACTAATGGGTCACCGAGGCGCAACACGGGCAACGGAAGGAATACGGGTGGGTTTTAGTCAATAAGAGTCTGACACACCCTCCCGCTCCACCCAGAGCGGGAGAAGTTATTTGATGCTTTCCCATCCAAAAAAAAAAAGGCCTGTCAGTAGGCTATATAATTATCACGCTATTTGTATGGGG
The DNA here is from genome assembly GCA_905333075.3 of Atethmia centrago. Taxonomy (NCBI): domain Eukaryota; kingdom Metazoa; phylum Arthropoda; class Insecta; order Lepidoptera; family Noctuidae; genus Atethmia; species Atethmia centrago. The sequence goes on from HG995375.1 coordinate 11,399,612, forward strand.
GTTGAGAAATATTACTTGAACTATGTTCGTATTTTTCTATAGTTTACCGCAAATTGTAAAAAGACGAGCCTAACAGTTATAATATTGCAGATAGTTACAGATTTAACCTTTTAAATGATAATCGCTATACCTCTGGAGCTAAACAATCAATCATGACATATACAGGGTGGATTTTTGAGATGGGGCAATACGGGCAGGTAGGTACGTTAACCGTTATCGCTACAAGAAAACGGTCATATGACACTGTCCTTAATTTTTTGCAACATTTTTATCTGCATTAACAGATTTTGAAAAACAAATACCTACAGTCCGCAAGAAAATGGCCAATTTTCACAGAAACTTTTTTTGATGGCAATCAATTCTGTTTCTTTTATGTCCAAAAATGACACAGAAAAACATTAAATTAAAGCTTCTTTTATGGTTACAATAAAAATAAAAATATATATAAATGGTTAGGTGCCCGTTAATGAGAAATCTACTGTTACCTAAATTATTTTAGTGATAGCTGTTCGTCAGGAATAATCTGTAAGAATGTAACAGCCAGTGTAGCAGTGTTGTGGCATTAGGTAGTATATGCAGGAACGAAGGCGTTCATTAATTCACAAAAAATGATAACCAGCCAATGGGACATTGCTACTGAAGTTTGCGGGTGTCGACTGCAGGACGAGCTGCTTCTAACACGGACAACTGCTGGCCATCCATCACCACGTATAGCAGTATTATTTCAATATTACTTTAGCATGAGAAAGAGATGGAGCTATAAGTCCTGTGTGGCTCCATCACTTTCCCACTGTGAAGTAATATTATAATAATAAGAGGTGATAGTTGCCCCCCTGTACTTCGCTTGCTCCCGATTCACCAGGCAGTCCTGACTTTCTTTGTATTTTGGCTGCTAAGATGAAAAATACAAACATAGTACATGTGGTATTACGATTTCCACGCGAACGAAGTCGCGGGCAAAGCTAGTACATAATATAATAAGAAGTGTCATAGGCTTAACGAGCACTATTTATGTATATTTACAACAGATAGCATAATATCACTAAAAAAATTCTAAAGTAATACTCATATAATCTATACTCGAGAGCAGTGGTGGTCCAGTGGTAACGGCCGCGACTTACGAGTTGTAAATCGTAGGTTCGAAACCAAACAGGCGCTTTACTTTGTGTAAATTATTTCATCACCACTGCTCTCAAAACGGTGAAGGAAATCATCTTGAGGAAACCGGCATATCCTAGAACCAAAAATTCGAAGCCTTGTGACATTTACCAACCCGCACTGGGCACGCGTGGTGGATTACGGCCTACTCCCTCTCACAAAAAGGAGGCCTGTGTCCCAGCAGTGGGAACATTATAGGCTGATTATGTATGTGTATGTATACTCATATAATCACTGGATTACAAGTCGGATGGGAAACAGTAGCTTTCACCATACTGATTGATATCTCGAATCACCACACTGTCATTGACCTCTTTGCAGCGAACAAGCTATAAATGAATTGCTCTTATCCTGCTTACGTGAAGAACCTAATCCTCTTATAGACGGTCAATGTGCCTATCACTAAACGTGGTGGCACTTTATCACAGTCGTTTGTTTAATAATTTATTGTTCAAAATATTAACTGTGCCAAATGTGGGACACGTGGTGGTGCACATAGGACGGTGATGGTGAGAACGAGATAAAAAAACTAGTTGTACGAACTTGGCAGTGAATTCTCGTGCCCGCGGAAAGTACGCTCAAATGCTTCAAAATTAGAGTTGATTTTAACTCGATATGATATTCGACCCATGCCGTTTCGTGTCTGAGTCATCCTCGCGGACGCAGACGACTCGTGGTTAACTTGCAAAGTAGCTTATTGAATTGTACGGCAAGCGGACGTAACGCCGGACGTCTGTTCCTCGTAGCATATGGATACGATCGCGACCGGGAGAAAAGCGAAATAAAAATTGTCTCATAAATTAAATAAAGCCGATATTTTGCAAAGACAACTAATAACACTATAGCTTATTTTAAAAACAGGTGTCCTGAATGTGCTGAATATTTTAACCTAAATAAAACAATGTGAAGCTGTTTTAGCTAATATTTATTGTAGGTTTCTGTCGTGTTATCAGCTATAGTCGGCTAGTAAACCGCAGGAGTTTTATTTTATCAGTCCATGGTAGTTCAATGGTGTTCATCGCCGCACGTGGTGTTTCCCGCCGCAGCTCACACCGCAGTGTGATGCAATGTTTGTATGACAGTGCTTCAGAATTTCGGCTGTGCTACATCTTGCTGTTTGACAATGTGTAAAAGTGTTTAAAATTTTATTAGTGTTACGAATTCAAGTCGCGTGTGTCTACAAAGAATTTGTTATTTATAAACGTTGATCATGGCGAAAGTGAGTGATATCGATGTTCTGCCGCCGAAAGCGATGGAAATGGGTCCAGAAATTAAAGGCACCGATGATAAAGAATCCACTGGAGGGGTTCGCTTGAAGAAGGAGCTCGGTCTGGTAAATGGAGTGGCTATCATTGTCGGTGTGATAGTTGGATCAGGAATATTCGTGTCCCCAAGCCTGGCTCTCAAATACGCTGGGTCCAAGGGCATGGCGTTGATCGTGTGGGTACTCTCCGGCTTCCTCTCAATGATCGGGGCTCTCTGCTACGCAGAGTTAGGTAAGACGAATTAATCATGAAGCAAAAATGTATAGGGTTCTGCCGTCATCGCATGTTAATTAATGACGGCAGTTTAATTGTGTTATCAAGGTGTTATGAATCCGTTACTCTCCTGCATTTCCTACACATACCTACTTCTAAATTTCCTGTTTCCAATATCTCGATAAAAAGAACAGTAGGTCTTGGTCGTAATCCGTATACCTACAATAAATACCAAAAATAATTTCACAACACGTGAAAACTTGCATGCGTTGTGCGGATCACTTTACACCTAACACCTTCAACCATCATCTACCAAAACTATTCGTCCACTATAACTGTATTAAACAGTGGTCCACCCATCTCCTCCCGTGTTGCAGCGAGCTTGACGAGAATGCACACATCATGCCATCGCGCCGTGATTTAAAGATTATCCAGTCAGCAAGGTTGGCACCGGGTGACCGGGGCCGACTGTGTCAGGTGCACTGAATGCCTACTTATGATCACCTCGGGGCTTCTTTTAAAGCATTGTTAAATTAATAAAATTATAAGAGTGACCCACAAAATGTTTACGTTATCGTATTTTGATTAAACCACGTGGTGCTTACAACTTAACAAATCTTTATAGATAACTAGCTGCGCACCGTGTGGGAATATCGGGATAAAACGTCCTTTGTCCTAATCCAGGTCATGGTCTTTCCATGTGCCAAATTTCATCCATATCCGTTCAGTCGTTTTAGCGTGAAACCGTAACAGACAAACAAACTCACTTTCGGATTTATAATATTAGTTAGGATGTGGCAATCTGACCACGTTTAGTTGAACTGCACGCAAAATCTATTAATCTACGAAGAAAACACTTATTTAAAAAAACCTATAGTCAAAGTTACATTATTAATAAGGCTAATTTGGTATAAGCTGCTTAAAACACTAAATGAGGATTGACCTAAAACGCAATGCGGGGAGGTATCGAATTATCGAGTGGGTTACGGACTCTATTTGCAAGATGTTAGAGAGTCTGCATACTGCATTAACTGGGTATCTACCCACATATTAATTGTTTATTCAATCTCAGAGACCTCAGAAGCATAGACTATTAAAAACTAGGTACGTGAAGGATTTAAAAATCATAATTCGATATTTAAAAGTGTACATTTTGTATATTGGGGTCACAGATTACTGTAGTCTGTCTACTACATAAATATAAACAAGTAACTTAACTTATTTATCTATGTAGATCTATATCGACATCAAACGACAGCTTGATGTCGTACACCTACACTTAAGTATGAAAAAAAGTAAAAAGTCCGCCGTTTTGATTTTCTATAATTTTAATATACCCAGTGACACTCGTGCAATAAAGACGAATCTACCACATATCATTCATCAAAATGGGTTCAGCTGTTTAGTAGTTACGAGGGAACATTTTGGCTTTGCCGCAGCCTGGCTAAAAATATATTACACTATTACAAGTCAACTTAGTCGTAAATTCCCGATATGATACGACGAGGATATTTTCATTGCCCGATAAAGATAAGCAACTATATTTAATTTTGTCCTTCCTCCATAAATTCTACACCTATTCACAGTATTCCAACGATTATGTGCCAATAAGGTGCCAATGATGAGTAGGTAGGACTATAGCGAAAAAGTAGGTAAGTATTCTCTCGATCGGCCAGAGAAAGTATAAATCAGTACCATCTACGCTGATGACAGTGCACAGGAAAGAAAGAAAAAAAGAAGCTAGATAGAACACAAACGCTTCTGTCACTTCACTTCAACAGAGGTTCACCCTTGAAGCAGCGTTGATATGTTTGTGATGCCTTTACTTCAACTTGCGAACTTCATTTGTACCGCAAATGGGACAGGCTTTACAATTACTAAAATGAACTATGATTACTGGCCCACAAACACTTGAGAGGTTCGGAAGCGTTTGCGCTGTAAATGAACCAATAGAGCTAAAATATAACCAAGAGTTTTATAGCCGTAATACCTAAACAGCTGTCTAAATGTTACGTGTTCAACTAAAGTCTGTTTTTTAATCTCGGAGACTAAATTGACACATGCAAATGTCAAACTCCAAATTGAAAAAACGAACAACAATCGTTTAAAATGTCAAATTAGTCTCTGGGATTAAAAAACGAACCATACCTACACTTGGAAAAGGCCCATAAAAGTCTCAACGCCTGTAAAATGTACAACCCCATGTTAGCGAGGTCATTTTGTGTGTACTGTACAGAACAGGCAGCTGTTCACTATTTATTAGTGGCTTTTGTGGACAGGATACTTGACTTGTTACAGTTGTAATGGCAAACATGTCATTTGGTTTTATTATTTTATTAATATTTTACTTGAGAACGTTGTAGGCTTGATAGACCATTTATTTTTTGTTAAGTACCTGGTACTTCTTGACAGGCCTACAGGCCTCCCATAGCTATTAACACTGTAATTTGAAAACATTGTAAAAGCCAACTATTTTTAAAAGAGTAACCGTGGAGTTTCTTGCCGGCTCTTCTCCATAGGAAACGACCAATTGGAACCGTGCACCTAGCTTCTGACGTTTCATAAGTGCCCATGTTTATGTGAAATATAATATATTGATTTTGATTTTCTGGCAGTTATGAGTAGTTACGATTGACCCAAATGTTGAAGTTCGTAGACCGTGTCGTGCCGCGGCAGCGGCCGCCGAGCGTCAGTTCCCCTCGGTTGTTGGTGACTCTCAGTTACCAAAACAAAAACTCGATGTTAGTTTAAATTAAAACAAAGCTAACAATTGATTATTAAGCTGCTACTTTATACTTAAAATGCTACTTCACTGTAGCTGCCAACCTATTATTTTTGCTACCCATTTTAATTATTAAAACCCTAAATCCGATTAGTTTGTCGCCTCGTTAAATACATGCCTTATAACTTGAAGTAAAACGGGATGGACCCCTGCTCTGACACGTGTTTAATGTATCTATCCAAAAAAAAATATAAGTTACGTAGCAGCATAAAATATAGCTAGCTATGTAGGTTGTGTAACAAACAGCTTCATTATACTGAATACTATTCTTATTATTTTTGGTAAAAATATATGTATATACTTGACATATTGAACTAGTTCGATTCGAAAACGACCGGTTCTGCCCATTGAAAACGAAAACTAGACATAATGGCATTTTGAAACATATTATATTAATGCAACTTCTTCATGAACCCGGAACAAAGATTTTCAACTGTTCACTGCTCAATAACAAATGTTTTAGTAAATCAGTCAATGTTCCATTATACAAACATAAGAACGTAAGAACAGAATTAAATACAATAGCCTGACCTTAGTTCGGATTAGGGCCACTTCAGTGGTTCAACGTTTTACGAACTATGTATAACATGAATTGCTTTATAATCATTCGAATCGTTATACATATTATAATATTATATGTCACCGTACAATTATGAACTTTGTTAGTTTATATATATTATAAACTGTCGAAAAATTATAAACCACAGCAAACCGTCTACAATTTAACGCATTATTTTTCGATAGTTTATAATCTACCCATGCGAAACCGAAAAATTGTGTACCGGTATCACACTTGCTTGCGACGTAACGCATCTTGGGCTAAGGCTGCTTTTCCACCATAGATGTGCTTTGCTACGTTACTATGGTTGCGTTTATATCCACCAATCATATTCATTGGTCCACATAGCATAGCACTGGTGGAAACGGGTTCAACTAAGCTGTTTTTTATGTGGAAGGGTGCGTGCTATGGATGGGGGCTATGGATGTGCGAGTGGTGTAGCTATGTGCAAAGTTATGAAATGATCTGGCCGAGTGGCCGAGTGTCCGCAGCAGCTCCCCGTACCTTGTCGATGCATTGCATACCTCGAGCTTCGCATCTCCCTCGCACAGCTACTGCGCGGCGGCGCATCTTCATAGCACATCTTACTCGCTCCGCTACACAGCTTAGCATTAGTGGAAACGGTCACATACTTTATAATTCATATGGAAGGCTGCGTGCTATGGATGCGTGCTATCATATGGATGCGTGCTATGGATGCGTGCTATGGATCCGTGCTATGGATGGGAGCTATGGATGCACGAGTGGTGTAGCTATGTGCAAAGTTATGAAATGAACTGGGCCGAGCGGCCGGCAGGACGCGCGGAAACCGGCGGCGCGAGTGCCTCTGCTATCGCGCCGCAGCCGCTCTCCGTACTTTCCGACTCCGGTCGACGGATTGCACAGCTATCTCGCGGCGGCCTATCTTCATAGCACATCTTACTCGCTCCGCTACGCTTTGCTAAGCTGCGTAGCGGAAGTAGTGGAAACGGTCACATAGTTTCGTAGCTTAGCTCGCAGCATAGCTCCATAGCACATCTCTGGTGGAAACGCACCCTTATACTAAATAGCCTGCATAGCTGTGAGTAACTTGGAAGTAGCATTCGCTGGCTGCTACCGACGCGCCGCCGCTCGCTTCGCTCGCTCGGCTCGCGCGCGGTTGGTCAAAGTTCTAACCTATTATAACCTAACCCAGTTCACAATTTTTCGACAGTTAATAATGTAACGGAAATAATACCGATAGATTATAAACTAACGGTTCTCACGACCTTACGTGACATATTTTTAATAATAATAGGAAACCCACTTCAGATACTTTAATCAGCTGATATAAACTAAATTTCATTTAGGTATTCGAATCGAAATCGTTCAACAATGTTATATCAGCTCAAAATTCGGACAAAAACCATTTCGAGTGCGAAACCATCTCTCAAAACTTGTACTTGATGTTGTAAGTTTACACTGTCCAAAGATGTTACATCAGCCAACTTTTCCAAAATAAGAAAATACAATTGGTTAGCGCCAACGCTTGCTTTGGTGCCTATCTTGAGAGCACCAATAGAAGTCTTGAAAGTATAATCAATGATGCTCTGACAGGCTTTTATAAGTTAGCGTTAGCGCTAATTGACTAATCCTTACAATCAATAGCTAACACGATCTCTAAAAGACAGTTTGTTTCTATCAGTGATGGGCAAAAAGTAATTAGATTAATAATTACAAATTACAGTTACATTGTAATTAGTAATTAAAATACTTTGGAACAGATTACATAAGTAACTAATTGCAATGAGTACTTAATGTAATTAAATACAAAGTAATTTAATTACAAGTTAATCTAATTACATTATAACAGATTACATATTATAAGTAATCTGATAAAACGTAATTACACATTTATATTAGTACTGGCCGTAATAGGACATCTGCGTCTTACAAAAAATTTATACATTTTTGACAAATACGAAAATGAAACACATAATTATACAAAAAATTGCGATGCAAGCATGCGACATTTCATATTTAAAGTTATTATAATTACAATATAATTGAATACTATGTAATTAGGTTAACTTGTAATCAAATTATTTTGTAATTAAATACATTGTAATTAATTTCATAGCACATCCAAAGTAATCTAATTACAATGTAATTGAATATTATGTAATTAGATTACATTTTAATCAAATTATTATGTAATTCAATTATTAATTAAATTACATAAGTAACTAGTTACGCCCATCACTGGTTTCTATTAACTTAAGGGTTTATTATATCTTTGATCGCTTCTCTCACGTGGAAGGTATCTCTGGAAAATCTTAACAACCTTTCCCCTCCTTGCATTATTTAATTTTTTTTTTACTTATTTTACTGAGTCCTGAGGTATAGTAGTAGGTTTTCGTAATCATCATTTGTTATTAGGTACATCTTTTTAGTCTGCGTTACTTCTTATCAATGAGGAAATTGATTCGTTTACTTTTTGTTTATCAAGTTTGTCCGGGGATCCCATGAGTACCAAAATTATTTTTATTTCAGTGACTTCTCAATAAAATGTATAATCGTTTTAAATTTCAGGTACAATGATTCCAAAGTCTGGGGGCGACTACGCATACATAGGAGAAGCCTTCGGTCCTCTACCTTCATTCCTGTACTTGTGGGTGGCGCTCTTCATCCTGGTTCCTACAGGCAACGCTATCACGGCGCTGACCTTCGCCCAGAACATCCTCAAACCTCTGTGGCCAGCCTGCACACCACCTGACACTGCTGTCAGCCTCATAGCTGCTTCAATCACATGTTAGTATCCAAAATATGAAGTGTTTTATCAAATTGATGATGGATGGCCAAGACCCACTTCTCGTTAGAATATTGCGCACGTGATTGTATTTGACACTGCTTCTACCACTATTATAAAGCTGAGTTTCAAACTGTGACTAGTTATATCTGTGATAGAATTGTTTTTGATACCTAATTGCAGCTAATCGTTAAAACTGTCCTAAAGTCCCAATACACTAACTGTGGCATGATTTATCTTTAAAATAACTGACATACCTACCTAATAGCTACTTCCCACATGTGGGACAGAGTAGTAAAAAACAATAATAAAAATAAAAATGAATGTCTTCCAAAGACAGATGGTATAGTAGTCCCAAATGTGCGCTCATTCCTGAAATGGCTACATCGTCATGCATAAATGTGTACATTTTTCTATTAGGTATCTAAAATACTAGAAATAAATTCTAATGTCTTCGTGTTGATAAATAAAATAGACAAGAACCCCATAAATAGAACATCTTCAGCGCTCCGGTTAACGACCTACCCGAGAACGATCACAACGATTCTAGCACAAGTTTGGATAAACACTTTTTGCCCCTTTCACGTCAAGTGTAACTATGAGCCGATTATGGAAATGATGGCGTCAACGAGTATCCCGGTTGGTTACTAGGTCGCCATTACGACCATTTTTTTTTCTGTTTGAACAGATCTAACGAATGTTTGTTTAACATAGTTCGTTAGACTGTATTGTATCTATGCCTATAACCAAGGTTGCTTTATTAAATTCAACAGTAACAAATAACTCACCAACAGTAATTGAATCATTGTGTCTCTATCTACACTCAACAAAAAAGGACACGAGGCAACGAGGGAGGGTTTTTTAACAAAGTGTCACGCTCATGCGCCCAATTTGTTGAGGATATTTAAAGAATTTAAAATAATTTTGGACAAACCATAATCACAAATAAGTAACTCGTCCTTATAATTTCACATTTGAATGTTTACAATCATTTACACAGCAATAAGATCCATTGTTTATGAATACAAAATGGGAGAGGCATTGGCTGATTATAGAAAAGGTTGAACTTATTCGAATACCATCCCATCCGATCATACGCAGAAATCTCAACGTGAAACCTGTATCGATGTTCAACTTCCAAGAAACTTGTTCGATGATTTAAGAATTCTCTCACGGAATTTGCACAAGTATGCCTCGTGTTATGCAGTTTTGCTCAACAATAAGAGGTCCGCAGAGGACGCATTATCGTCACCCCATGCTGCGAAACGACTTCATTCCATGGAATAATGGTCCAACGATTTATTTTTGCTTTCTAAAATTAGTTTTTAAGAATTAGGGAGCTTGTTATTGTGAAATCTAGAGAGCAATGCAATTGCGAGTCGTGAATATTATTCTAAGATTATTTGCGAAGCCATTATGTCTCACATTCATCTGACATGTCTGGATCATTGACTTCAGCCTAAGTACTTTAAATTACCTTTCATCATTGCATGCCTTATTTTAAGGTTAAGTGGGTAATAAGTCAGACACTCGGTATGTTACATAATACAATTTTAAGGATTACCACATAAGCCCATACATCTTCAAACCTAGATTCATTGATGAATGTTGTTCTAGTTACAACAAAATAAACGAACTTGATTAAATAAAAAATCCACTAATCGTTTTGCTTACATCTTTAACCCCATGGGAAAGGCGGAGATAGAACCTAGTGTATTTTCTGTGAATCAAAGGATAAATTGCTAAAATTGCAACTGATAATATCAGAACAAATTCAGCTCAACGCCAATTTTAAACTGCACTGCTACGCCCAAGCCCATTTCTGACGGAAAATGGTGCAACTACTCAACAAGACGCAAGATATCGCTTCACTCTGATAAGTACATCGCGCATCTATCATAGTCAAGCGATTTTTGTGCTTATGCCCCCAGGCTGTCTCTCCAATAGGGCTATTGTGCCCGCGTCTTTATCTCCCGGTAGGTATATAGGTGTACTGTCGCGCGATCGCCGTGCTGATTGCGCCTGACAGGATAATGAGAGCTTCCTCCCGCATCGTACTGACACTCGCTCTTGTGCGGAATTATCACGCTCAACGTATAGTAAGGGCACTTAATAACCCGACGTGATATTGCTATTACCATGTAAACGACGACTTCCGTAAGAGTTTTGACCTGATTTAGTAAGTGCGTAATTGCCATGGGATGATTTGCTAAAGTCGGTTACGTATTTTAGATTTAGCTCATAGAAAACGCCAGATCATTTGCGGCGAAACAAACAAGAAACGTCTAAGTTTTAGGGTACAAAACAAAAGGTCTAAGTTTTAGTACGCATATTCTATTTGATTCTTAAAATCAGTAAACATAATGTTTGGAAGAAATCCATATCAAAGACAATCCCGTTCAGCATCGTAGGCCCTTGAACAATGTAATAGGTAACTTCCTACTCGCTACCGTGCAACTGCTCATGTAAACGTTGTTTCGTACACTAAATAATAGATAATCTCATTTGTTCAATTGTTTCATTCCAGGTTTCCTGACAGTTATAAACTGCTATAACGTTAAGTGGGTGACGCGAGTGCAAGATTCGTTTACAGCGGCGAAGATCCTCGCCTTGCTGGTCACGTTCTTCGCCAGTTTATGGTACTTATTCTCCGGGCACACGGAGAACTTGGAGAACATGATGCAGGGCACGATCACAAAGCCCGGAGAACTGGCCATTGCCTTTTATACGGGGCTATTCTCTTACTCCGGATGGAACTACTTAAACTTCGTCACGGAGGAATTGAAAGAGCCGTACAAGTGAGTTGATTGATAAATAGTTTGTTATTTCGATATTTAGATTCTTTACGTTGGTAGGTACAGGAGTTTCTGCAAGTTAATATAGTCCTCCTACTTAATCCTTTATGTGAAATGATCTCAAAGACAAAAAGATCTACGGATGTGACCCAGCAATGAGCAGAGGTTGCCAACGACATTATTCTATTGGATAATGGACAAACATTCTGTTAGCCACAAAAAAAATGATTGTCGAAGTTCATTACCATCAAAAGTTCTCATAGATAATCTTTACAGTTACATTTGTTAGGTGCATTATCTCGCCCAACTCATTAGTTGTGGCATGCATGTGGGTCATTTGTTTATCCGTAGTGTAAACACAATAATATAATCATAAAGTTCGTTAATAATGTAAACTATTATGACTATTTATGACTCATGGGAATTCTCGTACATTTGAAATTATTTATTAATAATCAAGTAACATATACAGCCATTTGAACGGTGATCCCCAAACTAGACGTTAGGCTGTATCTTGGGGATCAGAGTTGTACATTTTCGTTATATCCAAAATGATCGTATACGGTGATAATTAAGATAATTAAACTAGAAGTGAAGTTAATGAATTAAAGTAAAACAAGAAATATATAATTAAGAGTGCATACGAAAGTTAAAAATTGGTAATAATACTCTTACAAACAAGATTCAACTTAATTGTGTGCGTTTGTTTGTGTGTGTGTGTGTGTGTGTGTGTGTGTGTGTGTGTGTGTGTGAGTGTGTGTGTGCGTGTGTGTGTGTGTGTATGTGCGTGTGCGTGTGTGTGACTGAGTCAGATTAGGGAGTGCTGTCAGTTTGTTTAGTCTTAAGGCTCCTACATACTGGCGCGATTTGTCGCGCGACGCGTCGCGACACAAAGGCACCGCTTGTAGCGCTACACGCGGTGTCTTAAGTGCCTATTTGTAGATAATCCTTTCTGTTTCGTCGTAGGAGAGTCTAAGGAGCTAGGTCTTTATGATATTTTTACACAGGGATAATTTGAGGTTTATTATGTTGCAGTTTTTAACAGCTTCGATATATATGCGTGGGTGTAGATAGCTTGAAGAACGTCTTGCCATATGAGAGTTTGCTTGGGGTATGGGAATCCTAAATGTACGTTTTGAGATTATCTCTGTGTAGTCTGGTCTGGATTTTATTTTTCTGTGTGTTTGAAGTACTGCATTGAGGATAAACAGCTGTCGGACACGGAGGACGGATGGTCAGTTGGATGCATTAAAGATTTCTTGAGCATTACTTTAATGACGGCTCTTTGTGCTCTTTCGGCTTCAATTAAGACGCTGACAGCACCTAAACCGCGGTCACTGTCAGATCGCATAGAAAAGAAAGAGAAGCACGATGACACAACGCTTGTAATTTATTGCAAACTCTGAAGCAATTCTCTATTTACAAAAAATCGATTAATTGGATAAAAAAATTAAAACACTATTATGCTAATATGTTGCTTGTAGAATAATCTGACAAAAAAACAGAATGATTGCATGTATATTAGTATGGTTTTTAATCGTTAAATGAAAAATTTAAAGAGGTATCTTCATGACTTTTTTCTATCGTAGCAAATTAGTTGTATTATATTTTCAATACACTATCTACATAGCATATATCCTGAAGAATATCATATTTTTGTTTTATTTTGTTTATTACAGGGGATCATATACTTTTAGGCATTATAAAACTTACAAAATTTACGTTTAGGTTCTGTAGTCCCCTTAATATAATTTGTTTTTTTAGTTTGTTGTTATAAAGTTATCTACATTCATAATAAATATACTTTTAATAGGTTGTCATACGTAATTAAGATATATCTTATCTTACGGACTAACGAACCTAAAAGTACCTAGTTATCTGGCTTAGTTCCCATTCCCACACTAGGCCATCGGGTCAGTGACCGTAGGGTTGGCTCTCTCTGTAGGTAGTTTGTTTGATGTTGACGTCTCTGTAGGTCTTCACAAAGATTTTATTGATTAACCGTTACAATGGATATTGCCTTAAAAGTAGTATTAGAAGACGTAAAAACAAAATCATAATACTATTGAATTCAATCCTCCTTTCTGTGGACTGTAATTGACTAGCAATAGGCATTACTGTGACCAGAGCGGAGAGCCTCGGCGATTTAATATGTACCTGATCGATACTGCAATACAAACAACATGCTAAATCAATGAATGTTTCTATTTCCAGGAACCTGCCGCGTGCTATCTGCATATCCATGCCAGTGGTGACGTTAGTCTACGCGCTGACCAACGTAGCGTACTTCGCAGTCCTCACCAACGATGAGATCCATGCCTCCCAGGCCGTCGCCGTCACCTTCAGCGTCAAGATTCTCGGCATGATGTCCTGGATCATGCCTCTATTCGTCGCTCTATGCACCTTTGGGTCTCTCAACGGGGCCATCTATGCCTCATCCAGGCTATTCTTCGTTGGAGCCAGGAATGGACACTTACCACTTGCGATATCCCTGATTGATGTTAAGAGGCTGACTCCGGTGCCTTCGTTACTATTCCTTGTAAGTATAAGTAAATCGTTTAATATTTAAAAAACCGGCTAAGTCCGTGGTCAACGCACAATAAAGAGTTCCGTATTTCGGATGAATTTATCGCAAAACAAACTATATACAATAACAATCGATATTATTATTATTCTTTATTTTTCGGACAACAGTGATCCATCGTGTTAGTAAGCAAAACAAAAATAACTTATTTCTAGTGTTAGTAGCTGAGATACAATAGAGAATAATAAAAAAAAAAAAAAAAAAAAATAGTAAGTATTGTGAAAAGGATACCTCCGGTTTAATGTCCAGTGATTGTCCTTCTCACAAAACTTTTAACAATCGGAGAGTCAATACTCTCCGCCATAGTTTTTAGGATGCTGTTGCCACTCGCGATATTGTTGTATACGTGACGATCAATTCTCCAACTGCAAATGTAAGTTGGTGGACCATTAACTTGTTAACTTGTAACTCTTGTAACGGCTACTGTGATAGTTTTCCTTTTTATTTCGTTAAATATACTTCTGCCATGAAAAACAACAATTTAGCTGGCAAGCCCCCCCCCCCCTGCAATTCAACTGGTTGTTTTTGAAGGGGGACACGTGACTAACAAAAATTAGCACTTTAAAGCTAAAATAGTTGTCAAAGACCCGCAATATTTTTAACGGCCTTTCCAACGATACCAAGGAATACACGAGCTAAAAAAGTATCTTCCCCACTTTACGTGCACCCCACAGTTTTTTTTTTTCAAGATTTTATTTTAGCACTTTGTCGGCGTGATTAATATGTATACCTATGCCAAATTACAGCTTTCTGGTACTAAGCATCTCTGAGCTAAGCCGGGGGCAGACATACAGACAGACGGACATGGCAAAACTATTAGGGTTCCTTGTTTACTACGGAACCCTATAAAGTAAAGTATTTGGAGCTCTTCTCAAACGTTGCGAGGACAAGAAAATAGTAATAAATCTAGAGAATCTAATTCTAAGAATCAATTTACGATTACTTACACGCACAATAAAGGGTTCCGTAGTTGGGATGAATTTATCCCAAAAACAATCTTAACATTGTAGTTGAAAAACATCGTCACGGTCAATTCTTAAGCTATATGATTTTAGTGAATTTTAAACAGATTTAAAATTTACTAAAATCATATATCTTTTATATGATTTTAGTGAATTTTAAATCTGTTTTTACGCCTTCATATAAGAAGGCGTTATAACACAAGTAAGTTATGCAAAAAATGTATGTTTAACGAACGCATACACATCAATTCTATGTCTGTGAATATTTAAGTATTGTAGTAAAATACTTTATGAAATAAATTCAGTAAGTAATATCTACCCAAAGCATAAAAAACGATATCACTTTCAAACTAGTTAAGATTTCTTCATGTTTTTTTTTGTATGAACAGATTATTTTATTAGGTATCTATAATTCTATCTGTGTTTTTTCCGCGAACGGCGGCGGCGTCGCGGCGTGAGCGCGACGCACTTTTGTATGGCCAAGGTCAACGGCGATTACCCGACCTTTAATATTACGCAAACGGATCCTTTTTTTTTTGGGTTGGGAATTCATCAAATAACTTCTGCCGTTCTGGGCGGAGCGGGAGGGTGTGTCAGACTCTTACTGACTAAAACCCACCCGTATTCCTTCCGTTGCCTGTGTTGCCAGGGGCCTCGGACTCGGTAACCCTTTTTCGACACCGGAAGTAAAAATTGGTGTTCACAGACCCCCAATATTTTTGAACGGCCTCTGCAACGATACCCAACACCATGGAATAGACGAGAAAAAAATAAATCATGCCCACATTACGTGCAAGGTACCACTTTTTCGGCGTGATTCATATGTAAACCCGTGCCAAATTACAGCTTTTTAGTACTAAGCGTCTCTGAGCTAAAGCGGGTAGACAGACAGACAGACGGACATGGCGAAACTAAGAGTTCTTTGTTGACTAGGGAACCCTAAAAATCCAGGAATATTAACTCAAGTCTTCTACTTTAACCAAGATTCTAAACTTTTGAATTTCCCTGTATGTAAAAAAAATTAATTCCAATAATTTTTTTAAGTAATCGATTTTTTTGTAGACTTTAATTAGTTTTCAACTAATCTTTGCACTCGCAGAGTGCATTGGAAAAGTGTGTAACCGCTATCATAATTAAGGTACATACTTAAATAGGTAGATTTGTGATTAGCTAGAAATAATTCATAACGTCCTTTCAATCTGTTTCTCTTTTTAATAACTACTTTTAATTACTACTTTAAGATCGCATTGTAGATGATCATGATATTTCTATTTTATGATGATATTTCTGACACGGTATGACCGTGTCATAATGGAAAGTTAATCAAAGAGAAATTAATATCTACGATTCTAGAAAGTGATCACATTATGTACTTACGTCCATCATTGCAAGGGTTAAGATGAAATGAAATGATTTTGAAATGATTATGAAATGATTTTATTTTCTGTAAGTAGGTTTGTACAAAAAACTAGATGTACTCGGCGTTTCCTATCTGACTACTCTGAGAAGAAATGCCGAAACAAACTCAGAGTCTCTTTTAAAGTCCAGACATACGAGTAATCTTGGTCAGATCATGTGAAGACCATGTAGATTGGTGTCTGAAATGGTCTTTTGAGGAAAGAACCACACAGATCGAGTGGACCGACATTTGGGTAGGCCGCTTAAATGACTCAAACTGCCAGACCAAGATTAAAACTAACTGAGAAAAAGTAAAATTTAAAAATATATGATCCACATAGTCCTCACATACCTACATGTCAATAAAAATAAAAATGTCAATATTAATTCTAATATAGATTAATATTCTTTTTTACATAACTCAGGTTCTCATATACATATTGAGGTGCGACTGTCATTATGTTTATATCCTTAAATGTATCCCTCAGTGAATGCCTACAACTTAGGTTATAAATCGCTTGAAAGGTTCGTTTCGTTTCGTTTTCTGCAGCACAAATATAGCCTGAATGTCGGCTGCATTTCCCCATAGCAAACGGCCGTACGTGAATTTATCCCAAGAACAAACTTCACCTTTTAGTTGAAAAAATGTTCTCCCATACATCGATAAATGTCTCGGTCAATTTTCCAACGGCAAATGTAAGCGTAATCGAAAAAAAAAAATGTTATATTAACTACAAATTATCGTTTTTTGGACTTCTTCCTTTACTCGTGCTGCGACCTTGCTTCTTGCCAAAATTCATAATTCTAGGACAGCGGGAAGTACCATATAAAAAATAGGTTTTGATTTATTAGTCTGAATTTTTTGAAAAATTTAGACTATTTTGCAAGGAACAAAAAGGATTTAGAAAAAATATCAATATAATATGGCGCTATTTGATCTATTATCAAGTGTATTGACATCTGTTGATAAAAGAAATCGGGTATGTGCTATATATACAGATATGACGAAAGCATTTGATTTTGTGGATCATAAACTTTTACTAGAAAAATTATGTTGGTATGGCATTAGAGGATATATTCTAAAACTCATAGAATCTTACCTAAGCAACAGGTTGCAATACACTGAACTTACCAGAATCTTTCCAGTTACTAAGCTAGAAACAACATATACCTCTAAAGCAAGGCAAATTAATTATGGTGTGCCTCAAGGTAGTGTTTTGGGACCCCTACTATTCCTAATATATATTAATGACCTACCGAAAACTACAGGGCACGAAATGGTACTTTTTGCTGATGACAGCACGGTTATAATAAAATGCAATAATCCAGACAATTATCAACTTGACATTAATAATACTCTCTTTAAAATAATTAATTGGCTAAATGAGAATAATCTAGTAATTAATCTAAATAAAACAAAAATTATGCACTTCCACCAACGGCTTGAAAATGTGCCAGTTAATGTCAGCTACAATAATTCTAGAATAGAAAAAGCCAGCATTGTAAAATTCTTGGGTGTTACAATAGATAGCAAGTTAACTTGGAAACCACATCTAGAAGAAGTATGCAAGCGATTAAGCAAGTCAGCTTACCTTCTATTTCAACTGTCAAAAAAAGTAAACATAGAGACACTCTTAACGGCTTATCATGGTTTGGTGTCCTCAGTTTTACGGTATGGTGTTATTTTTTGGGGACAGTCCACAAATCGAGAAATTGTTCTTAAGATGCAAAAGAGATGTATACGGGCGATGTTTGGGTTAAAAAATATTGACAGTTGCATTCCTTATTTAAAAAAAAATATAATATAGCTCTTTACATTTTTGAAACTGCATTATTTGTAAAAAAAAATCCCCATTTATTAAAAAAAAAACTGACTGCAGTAAAGAAAATACCCATACGTACTCAATATCTCAACACAATATGCAATGTGAAATGTAAAATCGCATTATTGAAAAAAAGTTTCTTGGGTATTGCTCCCCAAGTGTGTAACAAATTACCAGATGTAATTAAATGTATGCCAGTACAAAAGTTTAGAACTGCCTTACACCAGCTGCTACATAAAAAATGTTATTACACGTTAGACGACTTTCTGAATGATAAATTTAATTAACCAATCCCTAAATAAATAGAATTTGTTTTTATGTTAATGTGAATATGATTATGTTAATTTGTAAATTTTGATTATTATGAATGAGTGCAATTATTATTTATTTGTAATTTGATTTTTTATCTATAATTTTGACATGATTTATAATTGACATAGTTTCTAAAATGTATTTGGCTTAAAAACCCTTCATATTTTGTATGCCTTTTGGCGGGACACAGCTCGGATCCTATTTATTATAACATCTTCTGTATGTACCCTGTGTTCACAAAATAAATGAATTTGAATTTGCAAGTATCAAATATGTCGCATAAATGGCCGTATTTTTACTTGACTGCCCCAGAAGGAGGGTATTGTTTTTCGAGAGTATGTATGTATGTCTATTTCTTTGGCACGCTCTGTAGCCTAAACGGCTTGATGGATTTTAACATAAGAGGTGTCGTCCGATCCGTCTTAATTGTAGGAGTGGCATAGGCTAATATTTATATATTGCATCTGAAAATACAAGAAAGATAGGGAAAAGTTAAAAAAAAAATACAACAATATTGATATCAAGTAATAGCTAGTAATGAGTCTATATCATATATATAAATATATATATATTAATAAAACTAAAAAGCTTGAAATAAAACAAATTATTTGAAAAATAAAAAACCCAACTGCTAAAACACATAACTGAAAAGAGAATAAAACAAATTATTTAAAAAACAAAAAACCCGACTGCTAAAACACAACACTGAAAAGAGAAAAACAAGCATAAAGAATTTTGGTATCGCCGGGGGGACAAACAAAAGTTACACAATATTTCAGATTATTGGTTTGTCCCACCTGCGATACCAAAATTCTATAGATTATAATGCTTGTTTTTCTCTTTTCAGTGTTGTGTTTTAGCAGTCGGGTTTTTTGTTTTTTAAATAATTTGTTTTAATTCAGGCTTTTTTTGTTCTATTAATATATGGAATTGACTTATTATTAGCTATTATTTGATATCAATATTGTTAAAAATTATTAAAAAAAAACTTCACCTCCCTTTTTTTGTATTTTCAGATGCAATATATACTATATTACATAGCCTATGTCACTCCCACAATGAAGACGAATCTAACGACACCACTTATGTTAAAATCCATCAAGCCGTTTAGGCTACAGAGCGTGCCAAAGAAATAGACATACATATAGAGAATCCAATCCCGCATCAAAATCGCGATCCCGCAAGCCTGCGGGATTAAGATCATAAATCCCGCGGATCCCGCGGGATTTGCGGGATTGATTTAAATTATTATTATTTTTGTTTCATGTAATTTAAAGAAAGAAAATACACACAAATATTTTTAATTATTCTTATCAACATGAAGCAAAGTTATCACTTATATTATAAATTAAATATAATGATGTTTAAGACAATACAATATTCACAATATTTCACGTTTCATATTTAGATTTTTATTTGAA
Organism: Atethmia centrago; assembly: GCA_905333075.3. NCBI lineage: Eukaryota > Metazoa > Arthropoda > Insecta > Lepidoptera > Noctuidae > Atethmia > Atethmia centrago. The sequence continues at coordinate 11,419,651 of HG995375.1, forward strand.
ATAGAATATATTCATCGGTTTTAGAGGCATTTAAAATCAGCTTATTTTTTTTTGAAAATACTTTCGAAGAAATGATAAAGTATCCAACGTTTCATCTTTTAGATTTGATCTTATCTTGTTGCATAAATAGCCAGCGGCGGAAAAAGCACGCTCGGCTTCCACACTTGTAGGCGGAATTGACTTTATATAAGTATAAACAGCTTCCAAATACTTCCCCCTATTCCCTCCACATTCAAAAAGTGTCATCTCACGTTTCAATATCAAATCAATTGAATTATCTCGAGTGGGTACACGCACAGCAGCTCTAGACTCTGCCATCCATTCAGTACGGAGACTGCGCTCTAATTCTTCTTCTAGTGTATGTGAAGGCAGATTCGATAAAGGCATGTCTTCTTCACTGTCATCATCTTGCTGGTTTTCAGTTTCAGGTTGCACGTCTGACATCAGTCTCTCAATTAAACACTTCATTTCAGTTCTTAGCGTAGCTTTACTTGGATAAAAGAATGGATTGTCCTCTACACTTGCAGACCTTGAATCTTTTTCTAGATATTTTTTTGGATTTTCCAAGTAAAGCAACACAGCAGTTATTGATGTGCGGCGTTCTTTTATCCGGCGAGACAGTGACACAACAAGTTCCTGGCTTAACCTGGTGTTTTGTAGATTCAGTTTATTAATCATGAAACGCAATGTGGTTTCTGCGGTAATTAATGTTGCATCCTCGCGGCATAAGACGTTTACAGCGAGCTTCACTGGCTCTAAAGCTTGTTCAATATGAGTCAAAGTCATATATTCTTCGTCTGTGAATGAAAATGAAGATGATGTCAGTTTAAGGTCAATAAGTGCTTTAGATATGCAATGTTTGACTTCGTTGAACCTCGACAACATTGATGCGAGACTGCTCCAGCGCGTTCGGCAATCTAAAATAAGCTGCAATTCTTTGCCAAATTCTGCTTTGATGTATTGTTGCAGCAGATCATTTTTTACAGGAGATTTTGAACTAAAAACCTTGACAATTTTTCTCACTTTTTGAATAAGTTCTCTGTATTGTGGTAGCACTAGCAAATCTTCTGCTTGGATTTCTTCCTCTACCGAAAAATTACCTTGCTCGTCGTTATCATCTTCACTTTCATTATCACTCTCATTATCTGGTCTGTTTCCGAGTACTTCAGCTTGCATTTCTTCTTCTTGTTGTTCTTGTCTCTTATTGTACAGAACTTCAAGTACAGCGAGTTGCAATCCATGTGCGAAGCATAATTGGTGGTGCGCTGATAATAATCTGCCAACTTTCTTCATGACGGCTGCACCATCGGTTGTCGCTGCGATCACATCTAGATTTAGGTCAATTTTAAAATCCTGGAGTTTTTTTTCAAGCGCAGTTACACAGGCTTCTGCAGGAAAACGTCCTTCAATTCTTACTAGCCCCAGGTTCCAAATGTTCGCAGTCGCAGCTCCACCGGTAAATAAGTGAAGATTTAAATTCAAATAGCGGCGATTTCTTAAAGATGTCCACTCATCAAAAGTTAGTGTGAAACGCTTTTGCAATTTTTTCAGTGTTTCAAGTTCGCCGATAGTTTTCTTTCGAATGGATGCTCCGTAGGCCATCACCATAGTTTGTATCGTTCTGGCAGAAGAAGGCAATTTGTGGCCTTCCGATTCAAATAATTCGCGCAAATCAATTGACGTGATGAATTTTGAGAATGGGATTCCATCTTTTGCTACCATTCTGCACACTCTTTCTTCCATAGAAACTTTTTTTTCGAATGGGAAATAATCTGTTAATTTCTTTCTTTTCGGTGGGACTGACACTGCCGAAGTTGAAGCACATTCGTCTAAACGTGAAGTAGTTGAACTAAACGAGCCAATTTGGCTTGCGCTGCTCGTTTCCATTCCCGGTGCTGGATTTTCAACGCTACTGCTGACGCTGACGCTATCAACCAAGTTCAAATTCATGTTATGCTTTGTTCGCAAGTGGGTGTGAAGGCCTTTAGTAGAGCGAGCAGAGATTTTTATAATAGCAGGACATAACTTACATTTAGCGGTTGATCCATTTTCCGCTCTTAAAAAATGTTTCCATACTTCACTCGAGCTTTTATACTCTTTATAAACTAAATTGACACTCATTTTTAATAATAAATTGTATTTTTTCACTCGTAACGTGCTCTTAGCACTTTGATAACTTGATAATAAAAAATAATAGTCCTGTCGTACGTTACGTAACCTTTTCACATCACAAGTAAGACGCAAATGACGCAATAACATTCTTTGACACTTGACCGCGCGCAAAGGTAAATCCCCGTGCGCCGTAGGGGAATCCCCAGTCATAGAGTACTGGAACTGACATTGATTACGTTCCGTTCCGTCCGATAATAGTTCCGATCATCGTCTGAGCCTATTTTTCTTACTTTTTTTCAATCCCGCGAACGTGCGGGATCCCGCATGAGTAATCCCGCATTTTTGATTCCGCAAAAAAGGTGCGGGATCCCGCATTAGCGGGATCCCGCACCGCGTTTGCGGGATTGGATTCCCTACATACATACATACCTACATTACATACATACATACATACTCTGGAAAAACAGTACCCTCCTTCTGGGGCAGTCGGGTAAAAACAAGCATTATAATCTATAGAATTTTGGTATCGCAGGCAGGGACAAACCAATAATCCGAAATATGGTGTAACTTTTGTTTGTCCCCGACGATACCAAAATTCTATAGATTATAATGCTTGTTTTTCTCTTTTCAGTTATGTGTTTTGGCAGTCGGGTTTTTATGTTTCAAATAATTTGTTTTATTGTTATTACTGACTTGACTAGCTTGTGTGTTTCGTTGTCTGGATTTTTTAAATGTTTGGTATAATTTATGCCTATGCCGTATGCACCTTAATTGGTCAAGGACACTAAACTAAAAATTAATTACGCCGACAAAGTGCTAAAATAAATACTTGAACAAATTTTTTTTAGGGAACCTACCTCCCTTGTACGTAAGCATTAAAGTGCTAACTTTTGTTAGAGTCAAGTGTCCTGCCAGCTAAATGGTTGTTTATGGAGATGTGAAAAAAATCATGGCAGTAGTGCATATAACGAAATTAAAAGGAAAACTATAACGGCTAAGTAGGCTTCACAAGTTAACGAGTTATAGTCGACCAACTTAAATTTGCAGTTGGAGAATTGACCGCGGCATATATCGATGTATGGGAGAACATGTTTTTCAACTACAATTTTAAGTTTATTTTTGTGATAAATTCATCCCAACTTCCCAACTACGGAACCCTTCATTGTACGCGGTCCGACACGCACTTGGCCGGAAAAGCGTCTGTTCAGATGCGGCAAGCAATGTTGCAATGGGCGTTGGAGCCGGGAGGGGGGGGGGGGGGGGGGATGTTGTATTAATGTTTAATTTTGAACGGTTTGCTTGTTCAACTTGAGTGGTGTTTTAGCATATACTGGTGGCTAGCGACAGATCGGAACAAAACGGCAAGTTTAAGGAGACCTCCGCGAAGAAAAATATAAAATATCTGTGCTCTCTACTCACGGAGAATTTCTTCCCTATCACCCTTTTTTACTATGCGCTCTTGTCAGTCACGATGACGCGCAGACAGCTTGAATGGACAGTAGGCGTCGCGGCGTCGCCTCGCGTACTATGACACAAATAGAATCCGGAGGGAAGGGGAATATGTACACATACATATACTCCGCCTTTTTGGAAGTCGGTTAAAAATAGGGTTTTTGATGAAGCTATGCCTTTGCGTCTATGTTACGAGTACATTACTTACCCCAAAAACTAAACAGCAGTTCAACATTTTATTTATCAGGTTCTTTTTTTATAATTTTTTTTTTCTGTCGGGAAACAGTGAATTATTTCCCGATTAAGGTTTTTACGGATTCCCCATTTTATAACAGTGTTTTCAGACAATACCACTTATGATGCTCTGAGCTGTTTTAACAGAACACCCAGTTTCTAAATTCTTTGAACGATTGAACCACAGTTAGTCCTGTGGTTCAATGGTTCAAAGAATTTTGAAACTGGGTTTTCTTAGAGCTAACTGAGTAGGTTGCTAACCTTGAATGACGATTATTATGCCTAATATGATAAGCAGTGATAGGAATAGGTAGTGCCTATTAGCCCTTCGAAGAACAGAGACAAGAAACGGAGACTTCCTTAGGACTAAATTATTTCCGGCACATCTGTCTCGAAATTTCGAGACAACACTTAAATACATTTAAAAAAATGTGTTATTTGGAATAAGTAATTCGTCTATATTTATCTAAAGTTTGTCTATAAATGTGATAGTTTGTATGGATGTCCATTACTCAATGCCACTGAAAATGCTGATTTTGGTAGTGATATAGATTAAGGTGTGGAATAGCACATATGCTACATCCTATTAAAAAAAAGTATAGTTCCCATGGGATACAAAAACAATAGTACACGCGGGAAAAGCCGCGGGCATTAACTAGTTAAAAAAAAAACGTAAGGGTCCTTTCACACCACCGATATTGTCTGGCGATTTTTGGAGATTTCTATGCAAAAAAAAAACGAAAGGAAAAATGCTCAAAAATCGCCGGTCGATATCGCTCTAGGTTCATTAAATAATTAATGGGCTCTAAAGGAAAAATAAAACACATAGAATATTGTTGTAACAAATGTATGTATATTTATATTATTTTAAAATATGACGTAATTGGAAACCATGAAACAAAATGTACAGAAGGAAAGATTTAAGAAACAAATTTATGTTTATCTATCTTTAAATATCTATGTCATATTTATTTTACTGACGTTGAGGGATGCAATTTTTACTCAAATCAAAGTACAAATTAACCTTTGAAGTTTACAAATTAATATTTGAAGCATTTAGGACAATCAGTTTTAATACTGAACTACTAACTGTTCGGTTTTGATAAAGAACTTGATGCATCAAAAATTGCTAAGAATTTGAAAATCTTTATTTGTGTTACAAATACCATAAAAAATAAAGAACGATTTTAATTTAATCATCGTGATTCGATTCGTCAAGTTCAGTATCAGAACCGAAATTTTCTTTGTCAGATGAGTCATCTAAGTTAAAATACACAATCATATTTTTTTCTATATTTTCAACTGTCAGGCGATTTCTTTTTATGTTAAGAATCCATTTATAAGTTGAAAATGACCTTCCAACATCAACTGAGGTTAAAGGCGCGTACATATAGTATGATCGCTCATCCTTTCCTGCTGTTATCGCTTCACATATGTCTCTAATTTTATCTAAACCGGGATTTCTGTCCATGACATTTACGAGTTTATTTTTTATAAGCTCAGATGAACACCAGCTAAGCACAGTTCTCACGTGATCAAATATTTCAAAGGATTCCGTTAGAGTTAAATTCGATTTTTGTAATTTCTTTAATCCAATTTGTATATCTTTAAAATATTCCTCAATGTAGTCCAAGTCCGATTTCAAGTTTTCCTTTTGAAGAACATTTTTGGCACACCTAATAGATAGCGCGTCGGAACTTCTTAAAAGATTTACAATTGTTTTAATTTGATCATAATATTTTGCATAATATGACACTGCCTCCAACCAAGTACCCCATCTTGTAATAACGGGTTCTGGAGGAAGCGGCATGTGGGGAAAGTTGTTTTTTAACAAGCGCACTCTATTAGGTGATTTTAAAAATATTTTTTTTACGTTTGAAATTAATTCATCTACATCTGAGTATTCGTATCGTATTTTTTCTGCCACGAGATTCAGTGCATGTGCTAAGCAAGTGACGTGTATCATGTTGGGCAAATAATTTTTCAGCACACGTCCCGCTTTTAGCATATATGCTACACTATCAGTGCATAATACAGCAACGTCTCCTACTTTGGATTCATACAAATCGCACCACATATTTTCAAAGCAGTCTATTACAAATTGGGCAATTGTGCTCCCATTAACAATTTCTAGTACTTTGCAAGCAACTAAAAATGGTTTTTGTGTGATCGCATTTAAAGGTTTCACAAGTAAATACACCATGTATCTGCCTAAAAAATCAGTTGTCTCGTCTAAAGATACCCACAGCTTTTGATTTGCAATTTGTTCATAAATCGAGTCAATTTTAGTTTTAAAAATCTTATCTAAATAAACTTTTCTCAGCAATGATTGCTCAGGAAGCTTTTGTCGATTTGTACAATTGCAGCAAATATATTTATGGAAGAATTTTTTGAAAGCGGGGTTGTTTACTTGAATCCAAGGTATATTACATAATATGAGAAATTGTACTAGGTCCAAATAAAATTCTTCATTTGGTTTTTTACTTGTCCCTTTGTGTTTCGGACCTTTAACGTGCCTCTTGACACTACTAAGTTTAGCTGTTATACTGCTCTCGCACTTAGAACAGTAAATCAAATTACTGGCAGGGTCGTAATATAATTCAGGATGAAGTCCAATCCAACTTTGTACTGTTGCTTTCTTAGGCTTGTTCGCCATCTCCAATCTTACTGATCTCCAAAAAGATGTACGATGGCAAGTACCTAAAATAAAATAAAATTTTATGTTTTCCATGCCTCAAAAGGAATAACGAACCTTTATAGATACAGGGAGGTGGAAAGGAAAGCGGGAGAGGTGCGCGCATTCCAGCTAGGTGCATCGATTGTATCGATTTAAAGATTTTATTCTTTCATTTTACGCTCTAATAAAGAAAAACGGTTAGATAATATGAACACGCGTAACATCATTGTTATTGAATTTTTTTTTTTGCATTTTAGTCAATGCGCAAAAGACATATTGCTTTTTGGTTCAAATATTAAAAGAACTGGCCAGAAAAATAATATATTTTGATAGAATTCGTCCACCTTAGCAATTCTTTATGACACGAATGATATAACATTACTATGCTTGGTAGTATTGAAGTTCACTTTTATATTTGAACCAAAAGTTAAATGCGTATGTTTTTTTTCTTTAACTACGTTTCATACACAATAATTATAAAAACTCCACTAAAAAATATCAAGTTCATACAATTGCATATCAATCTAGACTGTCAAATTGCTAGTTTAAGATAAAATAATATATACATTAATGTTCTTCTTTATATCTAACTTACTGTTTGTTTCCCTACAAGAAATAAAATAAATAACTTTAGCCAAAACATTAAAAAGTAATAAATGTTGACTTACCGTATTATTTGATGTAGACAGACAGGAACAATGTTATTGCAGCAAATCGTAATCCATAAATTCAAGCCAAAGTAGTCGTATTAAGAAGATCCAATGAACCAAAAAACGAGCGAGGGTGAAAAACAATATTCACAAAAACAATACAGGAAGATGCGCACTTAACAAACCGAAGTACAGGATTGAAGTGAAGGTAACCTGCGCGCACGCGGGGCGGTAAGGAGTAGGGGGGGAGACCCTCCCCGCGTCGCACAGGTATGCGACCATGGCGGTTACCTTTTGTAATTTCTAAGAATAGATAACGAAACGCGCTGCCGTAAAATGTGATAATGTGATACCATTATTATGCAATTATTTTAATATCATGCACATTTTTAAATATACTTTAGAAATATATTTCATTAAGATGAAAGAAAAAAGGTATTTGTATTTTCATTTGTAACTAAATATTTGCACATCATGTATAACGGTAGAATGTAAAGGGACCTCATTAATATTAAGATCATACCACTTTGTATACCTACATTCTGGCAAATAAATGAATTATTTATTTATTTTAAATACCGATAAAATCAAAATCAAAGCATTTATTTCAAATAGACCATTTACGGGCACTTTTGAATAGTCAAATGTCGGTCAGTCCAAGAAAAGTGAAGCTAAATTGCACGTTCCAAAGAGTAGGTCTCTATGGAGAAGAACGTGCAAGAAACTCCATGGACACTCTTTTAAATCATATTATGTGTTACATATAATGCCTTTTTTACACTTGAACTTTAGAAATCTCATTAAACGTAGCCGAGAGTGAGCTAGAAAGAAGATATTTACTTCGAAACGTGTACGGCTTCTTATTCAAACATTGTGATTCATTGTGTATTACGATCAACAAGTCATTTACAAAATGTTCTCCAAAAAAAAATTCAGAAAATTTTATGGTTGTAACTACTGTGTATGTTATTTATTATGATATATCTAGTCGCAAACTTTAGGTAAATATAGACGAATTACTTATTCCAAATAACATTTTTTTAAAATGTATTTATGTGTTGTCTCGAAATTTCGGGACAGATGTCTCGGAAAAAAGTTAGTCCTAAGGAAGTCTCCGTTTCTTGTCGCTGTTCTTCGAAGTTTAGGCAAATAGGCACTACCTATTCCTATCAATGATGATAAGAGACATCTAGTTAAGAAAAAAAAATCTGTACACGTAACCTCTTCGCTCTAGTTCGACCGATAACAAAACTATCTCTTCTAGATCGTTTCCAAAAAAACGCTAACTGCAGCTACAGTTAGCACCTTCTGTCGGGATGTTAGAGAAACAGTTATTAATGCAAACAATTTCCTCCTTCCAGTGCATAGCTACGCTGATGCTGCTACTGTCGAACAACGTGGAGTCCCTGATAGTGTACGTGACGGCCGTGGAGGCGCTGTTCACGTTAGCGTCAGTCGCGGGCCTGCTGTGGATGCGCTTCACGCGGGCGCACCTCGTGCGGCCCATCCGCGTCAACATCATCCTCCCCGTCTCCTTCCTCATCATCTGCACCTTCGTCGTCATCTGCTCCTGCTTCACACACCCCATGGAGGTCGGCATCGGCGTCGCGTTCATCGCCCTCGGGGTCCCAGTATACTACGTCTTCATCGTATGGAACAACAAACCCCAATGGCTGCTCACAGCATGCAACTCCTTCAATCTCGCCTGTTCCAAAATATTCCTATGCCTCCCCGAAGATTCCAAGGATTTATGATCTTTACGATATAACTTTATGTATTATTTAGTGTGATCTGATTAATTATTTTTGCTATTTTTATTTTACTTTTTATGTCGATTTACATGGCATAAATGGGTTGGCATAATATTAAGTACAGATCTGTTATAACTAAGATAAGCTGATGATTCCTATGCAGTTAGAGGTTAAGTATCTATATGTGAATAGATGTTAAGTATATGACAAAATTCTTATTGATAATACAATACAATCATTGTTAGTTCGTGTATTTATTCAGATGTTATCACCCGCTACCTACGTCATGTCCCGGTTCACATTAATATAGCCGGTATAGTACCCATACCTACTCGGCAATTAATATTATTTGTATAGATGGTACATGCGACAGCTACGGTTCTCGTGACAACTTTCCATTGTGGCTGAGTTGTGCCAGATGTCGACAGACAGCTAGCCTACAAAAGTTTTGTAGATCGATAAGACGGTTTTGCCTAGACGCCTAGCAATACATCTCATAGTTACTTATAGCTGCTAGGGAGTTTGTTGCGCCACTTTTTCTTCCCAGCTAAAGTACTAGTAGTAAAGGGCGGCCGTTTTTGGGGGACTGTCTTGTGTAATTTTGACGTTTGAAAAGTGCTGATTCTCAGCCTAGTTTGAATAAATGACTTGATTTTGATTTATATCGCACAAAGTCACTACAATAGTAATAGCTTTCATTTACAGCTACGCCGAATCAGACGTAGGCGCTTTTGATAAATAAATTCTGCCAACAACACGTTTTTGACTCAATAATGTACCATTTTCAAATATTTTAATAATCATTATTGTTTATGATATAGTTATGTGAATTCAGCGCTCATTTTGCCGTCAGTTCTTACGGCCAATGTTCTATACATATATCCAATATTCAAGAATCTCAAAAAACATAAAATAAGTATATATAATTGTTAGCATACGGTGGAGGTCTGCCCGGCTTGGGCAGAGCACCGCCGTGTCCTCGTGGAGGCGATCGGCGGCGGAGATCTCTCGCGCCCGGCCCTGGTCCAGGCCATGATACGGAGCGAGAGGGCATGGGCAGCCGCCACCTCCTTTTGCGAATCAGTAATGCTCGCGAAGGAGGTGGATGAGGGAGAGGCCAATTTCGCGCCCTCATGCCCCTAGCCGCCGCACGAGACGCCCTGGGCGTCGGCCACCGTAGGCGCGGGCTTGCGGACGGTGAGCAAAGCTCGCCGTCCGATAAGGACCAGGTCCGGGTCGACGGCGCGTTGTGTGCCACGCGCGCCTCTAAGAGATGTCGTCAGCGCAAGTGTAGGGGACCACTAGGGCCGATGCCTGCCGGGATCGCGGGAAAGTCCGAAAGGGATACCGAGGTCCCTGGCAATAAAGGCAACGGAAGGAACACGGGTGGGTTTTAGTCAATAAGAGTATGACACACCCCCCCGCTCCAACCCGAGCGGGAGAAGTTATTTAATAATTTCCCACCCAAAAAAAAAAGTATATATGGAGGAGCTCTTGTTAGGCAGTTAGATCAAGGCAGCAAAAAGGTATCTCTGGAGCCCTACCACCCCTCCAACCCTTAATAGGGCAAGATGAACATTATTCCCACATCAATTCCCTGTTGTAAACGGTCAAATGTACCCACAAAATGTCATTGTCATTTTTTTCATTATGTGTTTACCTACGGCATGGGCCAAAAGACTCGTTTTCGAAACGAACGGAGGAATTATTTTCCCACATATTTTCCTGACAAACTGAAAACATTTAGGGACGTACTGATTTACTATCTTACAAGACTATACACCCATAATGCCAAATTGACTGCGTTTTGGTTTCAAACACCCACAGTTTTAAGTCCTTAATAGGCCATGGGATTTTGTAGTTCTCTCCCCAGGTCGACCAGTGTTATTAGGTTTGTGGGTTGAGTAATGTGGGTGCGCTATATAAGTCATCTCCTAACCCTTCAGGGAACACAAGGATTATTACTAATTATTACAACAAAGATTATTCGATTTTTACTAGCTGCGCTCCGCGGCTTTACCCGCGCAAGTCTTTATCCCGTGAGAATATCGGGATAAAAAGTATGCTATGTTCTAATCCAAGTCATGGTCTACCCATGTGCCAAATTTCATCCAAATCCGTTCAGCCGTTTTAGCGTGTACGCGTAACAAACAAATAAACAAATCAACAAACTCGCATTGGCATTTATAATTTTAGTAAGGATTATTCCTTATAAGTACCTTCCCGCGACACCGGCATTCCTTATAAGCCTGACAACGAATAAGTTACAATATAATGCACGAGTTCAAAATAAAACGGCCAAGTGCGTGTCGGACCACGCACAATGAGGGGTTCCGTAGTTGGAATGAATTTATCCCAAGAACAAACTTAACATTGTCGTTAAAAAACATGTTCCCCATACATTCCACCAGCAAATGTAAGTTTCTACGCACAATATTGAGTGACTTACAATGTTATTTTAAGACCACAGACTTCTTATAGGTTTCCTGTAATCTATAAGTTTAGATAGCCTGTATCCCAGCAGTGGGAATAATATAGACTGAATATGCATTTTGCATAAGTATAGAACTATCTTCTGTTTTTCAAGATAGCTCAACAGGTTCGAGATATGGGGGGAAAGGTCAATTTTCATCAATTTTATTTAATTAACTTTCAAACTAATTATTTTAATATGATATAATAATATATTTGAAACCCTCATAACAAGTCCTTTCATTTGATATGTCACACGGTACAGTTACAAAACTTTATTTTAATTTTCAAATTTTCCCTCAAAGGGTTAACTTTAACCCTATATTCAAAATTAATTTATTCACTTTACACGTTCGTGTTTGGGTTACAGAAAATCACATGTGTACCAAAAACTTTAACCTCATCGGTGCAGTAGATTCGGAGCAAATCGGCTGTGAAACACGGACAGACAGTCACGAGTGCTATAGGGGTTCCGTATTTCCTTTTGAGGTACGGAACCCTAAAAAAATTGTCTGATGGGTTTGTTTCAACTAATCCACTCGGGGCAAACAATGAAATACTTTTTTTTAGAACGATATTTTTCCTCAGCAAATATCCTGCTAACATAAAGTAACAGACAGACACACGAGTGATCCTATACCTAAACGTTCCGTTCTTTTCTTTTTGAGGTACGGAATCCTAAAAATGTGAGTGTTTTCATGAAGCTAATTTTAGTAGTCGATGGTGATGATAATGGCTGGTGAAAACGATGGCTGGGGTTGACGAGCCGATGGGGTGAGGTGAAGCGCCGCGGTGCTTATGTGTGTGCGATGACCTTTATGAGATAGTTCAATTAAAGTGCGATGTTTTATAAACACTCAAGTACCCACCAATGTACTTGGTGAGATAAACACTCGATATATTTGCCTATAACTGAACAGCGTGTCCAACACGACGTCCCTGGTTGTCTGTCGCTTCCCACCTTGGCCATTTCCTATCATTGTTATTTATTTATGCACTGTGAATCACTTTCCATTTCGAATTGCCACACACAATGTTATAAGAAATTAAATTTTCGGAAAATTCAGGACTATCTCAGAAATGTAGGAAATTATTATTGTAACTTTATGATAACACAAATAAAAAAACAGGAGTCCTAGTCAAGTATTTCAATTATTTGTCCAACAAATAACTTGTTCGCGTTTATTTTGGTGAGTTTTTTGACCAAAGCAGTGCTCGGCGAAGCATGAAAACTGACGTGCTCGGCTCTGAAATCACGTACAACCTACCTATAAGCAATGTTATGAAGTACGCGACACCGCCATTGTGTGCTTACCGTGAAAATTGGCTAAATTAAAGTTTCGTAACCGTTACGGAAGTCTACAAAACGTCCACTAGTTCAATACACAGATTTGTGCTGCAATAATAACCACCGTCTCAGGATTTTTCCGGAACTTTTTATACCTACGAGTGCTGATTTTGTTTCCGTCAATTAGTCAAATATGACTAATTGGTTATGACAAAAGGTTGAACATTTAGATCACATTCTTATAGGTTTCAAGCATGCCATTTTTTTTTGTTGTCATGGTGGAAATCCACTTGGATGTCCTCCGCCCTAGGAGGGCAGAAGGGTCTGTCAGACTCTTACTGACTAAACCCACCCCCCGGTGATCGTACACTTGCGTCGGGAGGCTGCAGATGGGAATGAGACTTCCGCTGCCCCGTACTGGTGACAGCCCATGTTAGGCGGGCCTTGCCTCGTAGGGGGAGTGAGGTGTTGAAATCCCCCCGTTACGTCTCAGAGAGGCGCGCGTGGTAAACTACGCGCCGCCCTCTCGGTCTCAAGACTGCCTTTCCGGTCAATACGCAGACTGATAACTGAAAGACAAACAGGGCCATACTATTCTCAGCAAGGTTCCATTGGGTCTGTTGGAAAGGGTTAAAATTATGAAAATGTTTTATAGTTTATGATTTTGAAAAGACCGAAACTAGAAACCACAGCAGCGAAAGCCTTTTGCCAAATTATATGCTGCCTGAAACAGCCTTTCCACAGTGGTGCATGGGGCGGACGGCCCGAGAGTTACCCATGTCAACGGGAATGAGAGCAATTTCCTCTTTTGCTACACAACTACTCTGAGAAGAAAGACCGCAACAAACTCATGGTTCACAGTCTCTCTTAAAGTCTACGAGGTAGGTAATTTTGGTCAGATCATGTGAAGACCATGTAGATTAGTGTCTACGCCCCACATAATCTTCACATTTACAATAATTAAAATAATTACTTTACAGAGTAGGTAAATATTCATGTAAAACATGTCAATGTGTATATAACAATCCGGACATAACTTTGGTCAGATCATTTGAGGACCATGTAGGTTGGTTTCTGAAATGGTATTTTGAGGAAAGAACCACACAGATTTGAGTGGACCTGTTCAGTCAGTGCACGCATTTGTCAATTATCGTGCAGCTCAACTCAAAACTTAAAGAGCTCAACGATTCGAAGAACAATACCAAAGAAAGGACATGGGACATTGGGTAGACCGCATAAAGTAGGTACTCAAACTGCCAGATCATCATTAGAACTACGAGAAAAAAAACATTCATGACAATTCAAATAAGTAATATAATACTTTACAAAGTAAATATTCATGTCATTGCATATGGAAAATGGTGTAAAGAAAAAGGAAACATAAATACTCGTAGTTAGCAAAACAAAACAAAACAAAACAACATTCACTGTAAATTTATTGGAGCAGCTCAATGCCAAGTCTTTTTATCATCAATAGTCTTTAACAGTATAAAAGGCTTTCCAGCACAGTTTCTGCTTTATAAAACATTTGAATTTATTAAGGCTTAGTTCTTGAGTTCTTAAAAATAGGTATACATTGGTATCTTAAACGAGCCACATATTTTTTGAGCCTTGTTGTAGGAACAACAAATTTGTGTTTGTTCCTAGTCTTTATATTATGGAAATCACTGTATTTTTTAAACAGAATAATATTTTTATGTGCATACAAAAGCTTTTCATAAATCAAACTCGAATAATCAAATTTATTCTTTGTCTCTGAGAGAGTGTCTGGGACTTAATTTATAAATTGAACGAATTGCCCTTTTTTGTAAAACAAACATTGTCTGAACATCGCCGGAACTTCCCCATAACAGATTACCGTACGACATTACACTATGAAAATAACTAAAGTATACTAAACGGGCTCTAAATCAGTTAAGTCACGATATTTTTTAATGGCGTATGCATTTGATAATATATCTATAAATTAGATTGTTTTGATGGATCAATACTAACGGCTTGGTAACAGTAACAGCACCCACTGTGTTCATCTTTTATTTTCCCAAAAGTTTTGTACAGCCATCGTCGTATAACGGATTTCGGGCAAAATTTCGCACGAAACTTGAACGAAATAATTTTTTTCCGTCAAGGTTTCTTTCATTAGTTCAGGAATTGCACAGCGAACTCATTCTCCTGGCAGCATTTCATTGCGTATACGTAGTAAAACAGACAGAATTTACTTTTTGCCATCAGGACTGAAGAAAAGTTACGTCTAAAACGAAGTTCTTACGTAAGTAAATGTTAAACCTACAAAGGCTGCTTATCTCCCCAAGCATGCTCAAGTGTCGACGGACGGAAATGAGTCGTTATGGTTAAACGAAGAGCCAACGGCCAACCATTTATCGTAATCTATATAAAATGTCGTAACGTTTAAATCCAACACGTGGACAAACAGCGTACCTGCCGTTCTGGCGCAGGTAAACAGATTCACCTGTAAGTAAAGTTACAGTACCGACATATTTCGATGTTAAATTAAAAAAAAAACCTTAACACATCGCTCAATACTAAGAAACAGCAGAAAGTTGCAGACTAGCGAATTCATATCTTAACCAAAGCCTTTATTCTTCCATACATGAAGTATGGAAGAATAAAGGCATACCTACCATTTTCTGCAGCACTTTTTCTATGAATTGAAAATTCTTGTCCTTGACGCCCACATAATTACATGCCTTCTTATGGAGACACACTACTATTTCCACGCCGGTCATCAAATGCTCGCATGTTATGAGCAACTAATGATTATCGATGTTTTTAATTGATGTTGATATATCCATTAGATTAGACGTGTTGATTCTGGCTATCTGTCCCCGTGGATGGGATTAATGTTTGCTTTGGGCGCAGTCAGTAAATAATGCTACAAACATTAGTATCTAAGTTCACACATCGCTCGAGTAACCAATAAGCTAGTAAACAGTTATCACAGTAGGTAGTTCTAGAAAGCAAATACATGGACAGCGTCATTAAAAATTGAAGTGGAGTAAATATGTACGTGGGTACTTTTTCTGAAGAACGTTACGTCCTTACTTGGTGAACTTTGTATGTCCTTACGAATGACTGTCTGTAATCTATAATTTTGACCTTAACTTGATTTCTTTAACAAATATAAATATCTAAATAATCTTAAATACCACAGTGCTCGCTTATAAGTACCCAACAATGTTACACCTTATAGATAAACTTGTAGACCGTACTGAAATATTACAAATCAACAACGACAGATAGAAATGTGAAATTGACGGAATTCCATTCCCTCAATTTCACCTTTCAATTCAAAGATGTAAATGAGCAAAATAAAACAAAAGCGTTCAGGAAAATGATAATCCTTTAACCTGACGCTGACAACACCTAAACCGCGGTCACTGTCAGATTGCATAAAAAAGAAAGAGAAGCGCGATGACACAACGCTTGTAATTTATTGCAAAATATGAAGCAGTTATCTACTCGTATTTACTCAAAATTGAGTTGAGTAATCGAAAATAAAAAACAACCAAGTTCTGCATTCAAATAAGACGTTCTTGTTATTAATTAAATACGTAATGTATGTTGATATTTAATGCAGATATTTTGGATTAGAACTCAAGGTAAGAGGTTAGTTTAACGTTAGTTTGTATCGAGATCTTTTTCCAAAACGTGTTTTGGTAACAACCAAGTTCTGGAAAATATGTTCAAAATTAACATATATTTTTTCCGCTGCCACAAACTATACAGATATGGCAATTTTTTTTCTTAAGAGAAGCCTATTTTGGCCAATTGGGTCTTGTCAGCGCCTCCGCGCGACACCGATTCGGAGTCAAACAATAGAAAATCAATTGTGTCTCATTAGCTGTAATTGACCAATTAATATAGTCTAGTAGTGGAGTGTGATGATGAGGCGATTTGGTAATGAGGCGAGGAGCTCTTGGCTAGCTAATAACAGCCGCACGGGTCAATCCATTAGGTTAAGCTATATACGCTTGCCGGGGTTGGTCGGCGGATAGGTGACCCATCATTACATACCGCGACTCCGTGCCTCGGAAAGCACGTTAAGCGATGGCCCCGGCTGTCATTTTTGGATCTTTGACAGTCATTAGGTACGGGGCGTCAGAAGCCCGACAACCAGTCTTACCAAGGGGTATCGTATTACCCAGTAACTGGGTTGTGGTGGTCACACGAAAAAAAAGGATCTCTTCAGCGAAGAATATCAATATTCTCAGAAAAATTGTTTCAATCCAAGTAAATATTTTCTTAACGTAAGTAAATGTACTCAGTCCAAGAAAACCTGTTTGCTCAAATTAAGAATAATTAATACTTGGTTTTTATTCTTGACTTAAGCAAATATTTTTGATTCAAGACTATAATAATCTTAATTGAAGAAAATATTCTAAGAGAGAAATAATATTCTTAAAATTAAACTTAATAATTCTTCATTTAAGTATAATGTCTTCGAAGAAGACAATAAAACTAAGAAAAAATTTTACTTCATTCAAGAATATATTGTTTTCCCCAATAAATGAATCAATATTTGTCTTGACCAAAAGGATATTGTCTTAATTTAAGACATCCTTTTTTTCTGTGCAGATATCGCTCCTTGTAAAATACTGGTATTCAGCTGCATTCGATTAGACTTGAAGGCGACCCGAACATAGTTGGGAAAAGGCTCGGCAGATTGATTTAGCGGAGTGTGGTGATTGTGACTTCGGACATGGAACAAGTAGTTCCGGGAGACCACTGCAAACTGCAATAAAATAGTTGAAAATGGTGATGACGAAGCAATTATTAAAATCTGGTCATCTCAATCATCACAGTCAAATAGGTAAATTGGCGTATTCATAAAATCTAAATCTTTTATTTCACATAAACCTACCCTTATAGAAACGTCAGAAGCTAAATGCACGGTTCCATTGGTCGTTTGCTATGGAAAGGACCCGGCAAGAGACTATTTTAAAAATTAATTAAATAATTGGCTTTTACAATGTTTTCAAATTACAGTGGTACTCGTAATAGCCAATAGGTATACCTAGGAGGACAGTGTAGGCATGTCAAAAAGTACCAGGTACTAAAAAGAAAATGGTCTACAAATCTACAGTCTAACGTTCTCACATTCACAAAATATAAAAGAATCTATGTAAAATATTAATAAAATAATAAAAACCTATTTAAACAAAATGACATGATTTCCATTACAACTGTAACAAGTTTGAATTAATAAAGATCCTAAGAACATATAATTTCAGTCAATGTGCCTGCTCTTCTTGAGCCGACTGGCATTGTCAGAGATGATGGCAAAAGACCTGATGGTGTGTCTTTGGTCCCGTGGAGTTTGGGAAAAAAAAAAATTTCAGTCATAAAGATATCATCTAGCCTTTTCCCAACCACGTTGGGGTCGGCTTCCAGTCTCACCGGATGCAGCTGAATACCAGTATTTTACATGGAGCGACTGCCTATGTGACATCCACAAACCACTACTCCGCGGTAAGACTGGTTGTCAGACTTTCGGGCTTCTGACGTCCTGGAAATGGAAATAATAACTTTTTGCAATGCTATGCATGTTTGGATAGCAGATATGCATGTTGAGATAGGGTCCACCTGAAATACAAATAGAGGGCTTGGCTGAGTAGGCGTTTCGGCCGCTGAGTTTCGTCCGATCTGGTCGAAACAGGAAATTATTATTAATATTTTTGAGTGATGTTTCGGACGAATCCTTTTTAGAGGCAAAGTAACGTCAGAAACATAATTAAATAATACTTATTTTACTTTGTGGCCATGGATAAATTATTATTTAGAAATAAAATAAACATTAAATGAGTGATTTTTGTATTGCTAACTAATAAATTAAAAAGAAATTGATGTTCAGAATAATTAAGAGTCAGATACCAGAGTGGAAACCAAAATCATTTAAGTATTCTTGATTATGAAATGGCAGCAATTCGTTCGAATCCGTTTTTCCTGAAGTACCTGTTAGTGGTTGTTACTTCCGTTTTTCAAGGTGCTTGTGGCGAAAAGCCGATGAGTTATATATAACGACATCAAGCTTACTCGAAAGCATATAAAACGATCTGTAGCTTTATCCCATTTACCTCGACAAGTCATTGACGATGCTTGGTTATACGTTATGTCGAAGTGTCCTAATCATAAATATAGGAAAGTATATTTCTATGGTTCTAATGATGGTAATGTCACATTACCATCATTAGAACCATAGTCTACCTAACGTCATACCTAACGTCACATAAAGTCACATTACTAATGTGACTTTATGTGACGTTAGTCAACGATTATTTTGTAAATACCTACGTGGCTTGTAGAAACATCATTTTTTTACAATACATGGTCTTGTTACAATCTACAGAATCGAACCACAAACTTGGCATGGAAACTGTCAATAAAAAAAAATAAAAAAATCGCGAAATGTGGCACAATTTTTTACTTTATTACAAGAAGAAGCTAACTATTTTGAAATCTTAACTATGCAAGTGCAAAGAGTCAGAGCATTATAATACACATACAAAAGTTCGTGAAACAATTAAAATTGATAACCACATTTCTAGCACCATTTCATTTCGCTAGAACAATGTGTTGAACTTTTTGTATTTTAAGTGACCTTTTTCGCTAAGAACTAATTTTCAGGTCATAGAAAAACACATGAGACTTAAAGATTTCTTGATTATGATATGATTATTTATTTGTTTAATGAAAATAGTTGATTATTGTTTTAATCGTATTGAACAGACTGATTGTTTTAAATATTATATAAACATAAGAAGAGGTTATTTTGATATCGTAGTTATTCACTGATTTTTGACGCTGTTGTTCATTATTTTCGGTATTTTAGTAAAGTGATTGTTAATAGGTAATTGATATACAAGACTGATTACAGATATTTTCCATTTAATATTCTTGTTGTACACGATTCAATTGATATATAAGACGGATTATTGTTGTTAACATTTATAATTTTTATTGTCCGCTTTTTAATTGATACATAGGACTGATTATTGTGATTTATCATGTTTACTGTTGATTGTTGTAATTGTAGATACATTCAACTTTATCTTTTTCCAACAATTCCCTGACTTTCACTTAAATAATATAACCTACTTAAGGTTTTTCATTCTGACTGTACAAAAACTGTTTGAAATAAAGTATAGTTAGAAACACCACTTAAAAATATTAATAATAATTAAATTTCTGTTTCGACCTTATCGGACGAAACTCAGGGGCTTTATGGGTCACCGAGGCCCCCGCAACGCAGGCAACAGGAAGGAATACGGGTGGGTTTTAGTCAGTAAGAGTCTGACACACCCTCCCGCTCCGCCCAGAGCGGGAGAAGTTATCTGATGATTTCCCACCCTCAAAAAAAAAAAAAAAGGGGCTGAGACGCCTACGAAGCCAAATAGAGAGCATTAGGAACTCGGCGCTAATGGTAGTATATACCTATCTATCGATGGAAACTTAAACGAAAAGATGAGCATTTTTTAGGGTTCCGTACGTCCGAATGAAAAACGGAACCCGTGTAGGATCACTCGTGTGTCTGTCTGTATGTCCGTTTGTCAGAGCCAATTTGTTCCGAATCTACTGTTACCGATTAAAATGAAACTGGGTACACATATGAATTTGTGTGAACCAAACACGGACATGCTAACAATAAATTAATTTTGAATATGAGGGTCACTTTTGGGGAAAAAGTAGAAAAAAAATTGCATGCTGTAGGTACCGTGTTACAAATGAAATGAAAATTAATAAAAATTGAGACCCCCATCAATTTTTATTAATTTTAAAAATAGCTTTAGATGCATTTAGGAAAATAGATGAAAATTGACCGTTCCTTTTTATCTCCGAAACTACTGAGCCTAACATTTTGAAAAAAAAATACAGAAAATAGTTCTTTACTTCTATACTTACAAGAAAACCTATAAGAAGTCTATGGTGTTAAAATAACAATGTAACTCTCTCAATATTGTGCGATAAACTTACATTTGCAGTTGGAATGTATGGGAAAACATGTATTTCAACTACAATTTTAAGTTTGTTCTTGGGATAAACTACCTTGGGATAAAAACATATTCATTTTACGGAACCCTCACCACGCGAGTTCAACTCGCACTTGTACGGTTATTTTATGTATGTTAGTGTACATATACATAAGTAAATATAATTCCTGATTTGGCAATCTTTTACTACATCAATAAATATAGTGGCGTTTCGGTCTATTTCGAGCGCTTTCGACATGTTGATACACCTATTTTTATCATGTTTTTATTGATTAAGGGTAACACTCATGTGTGTTCTTCATTCACGTGAAGAAATAATGATTAAAAGATGACGTGAGTCCCAAAACCTAACCTACTGTTGTATGGATTTGTTGAGTCAGCATAGTGTGCGCGTTGTATTCCACGCGCGCCTCAAAGAGATGTCGTCAGCACATAGGAGGGGTCCACTAGGGCCGATGCCTGCCGGGGTCGCGGGAAGGTACTTATGGGTCACCGAGGCCCCCGCAACACAGGCAACAGGAAGGAATACGGGTGGGTTTTAGTCAGTAAGAGTCTGACACACCCTCCCGCTCCGCCCAGAGCGGGAGAAGTTATTTGATGATTTCCCACCCTCAAAAAAAAAAAAAAGCATAGTGTACCTATAATATTAGCTGTATACATAGGTAGGTATATATTAGGTATATATACGTACGTGCACGTATACCTTGAGTACAGCTATCAGCAGACTGAGGACAGACGACTAAGCATTAAGATGGTTGACAACGATCGTCAGCATGCCTACACACGACATAAAATAACTCTCGACAAATTAATACATTAAAAAGTTAATACCGTAAAACGGGGTGAAACGGTGAAATAATATAATAAAAATAGGTAAATAATAATAAAAATAATGTCGTACGGTATTTTACTATGAGGACGGGCTGCAGACATCGAGTCTATTTTTATTCTGCCGAAAAGAGCCATCAGAGCCATATAATACGGCCTGTGCAGGCGCGACTCTCTAAAAAAATGAACATCATGACGATACCTTGTCAATATGAAAACATCATGTACCTACGTAAGGAAAAATCTACATACATCTTTTTAGTAAAACGTTTAAATTTTTTTTTTAAATCCTTGACACAACCAAAAATCTGTAAAAAGTAAAATAATAATATGTATTGCTCGTTAAGTGTAATATAACTTGTAGGTAATATTTTGATTCAAGCGTTGTCGCGTCGGGGGACGGCTAATGAAAATAGGAAGCTAACAGCAGCTATCCTTTCTACAATAGCATATATATGCATATGTGTTTGGAGCATCATGAGCCAAATTGAAATGGTCGACTGGGGGGTCCATCTGCTATCCTTTCAGACCCCTAAACACTTCTCATGCCCTGTGGATGTTTTTCATCGACTTTTTATTGTTTTATTTAAAAAATCCTCAAATTTTACATTCAAGTACAAATTAAAAAAAAAAAGTACAAGTTGTAGACTCAGAATTTTAATTTTATTTAGATGTGTATTGTATTACAGTACTTTTAAATTAAAATTTAGTGATATTAGCCATCTAGTTTTTTTTTAATTTACTCGCAGTTTCGGACTTCAATGAAAGCTGTCCATGTTACAGCTATTTGTTACATGGCTAAAAAAAAACCAAAAGCGACCGGGATCTTCCAACTCCCTCAAAAATTATCTAGTCTATCCTCTTGCTAGTGATGTGCCAATGCCATAAAAATCTTTTTACAACTTTGGGAATTCGCTAGAATTGTGAATCGAGTCACAAAATACTAAATTCCAAATTATGATTTAATTTTTTTTTTTTATTAAATGGTACCTGAAAAACGTATTAAATCTGTTATCTGACTCTTATAAGGTAAAATCTGTCTCGTATCTCTCTTTTTTTACTAGAAATAAAAAAAAACCCATTTTTAACATTTATTTAATATTTTTTTACATACTTATTCTGCTTGTTGACCTCTATTGCGAATGCAGGCCCGATATCTATTTCGTATTTCCACAGTTGTTGTACGAAGTCGCATTTCCTCCTTAATCAAGCAAGCAAGAGCAAGGCACACGCACAAGCACATCACTAGCAAGAGGATAGACTAGAAAATTTTTGAGGGAGTTGGAAGATCCCGGTCGCTTTTGGTTATTTTTTTATAGCCATGTAAATAGCTGTACCTAACATGGACAGCTCTAATTGAATTCCGAAAGGTGAACGGCAGATTTCGTACGGCTTACTATTTTTGTTGTTTTGTTATAGAATTTATACCACATATTAAGGCAACTAAGCCATTTATTTTCATGTAAGTGTACTATTTTTCGGTTCTAAGTTCGGATTAATTAATAATATATATAAAAAAAAATAATAACTACACGTAATTTAGTCGTAAACTAAACGCAGTTATATTGGTATTTAAGCTATGCTCGCCATGAGGGTATTACCTGACAAGCCCCTTCTTAGATGAAGTAATATTGAGAATTAATGAATTATAAATAAAATAAATGTACTTAAAAAAATCTATTAACTGTATTGTTTTATTTACCTACACTCAAAACCCATCAGGACTTCATCATTATCAAACTGTTGCAGTCAGCTGCTGTCCATAGGTCATAGCTCCTAATGCACTCCGCTGAGTAGGTACTATCCTCATCTCAATTTACCTACGTGTTAGTAAGTAAAACACTACAAAAATAGCGACAACCAATCTAGAACATATACTTTATTACCGAAACAGTATGTATGTGCCTTTATGGAGCAACCTACAATGGTACACTAGTACATAACCTTAAAAAATAAAACAGGTTATAACTTTTACGTCCCAAGTTCTAAAAATCCAAGAATTTAAAAAGGGCTTGTCTATCATATTAACTACCAATTAAAACAAAAAATATCCCAAAACACGAAATTTTACTGGCGGTACGAAATTCCCATACAAGCCTGCCGTTCGCCTTTGCGAGTAAATAAAAAAAAACTAGATGGCTAATGTCACTAATTTTGAATTTAAAATTACTGTAATACAATACACATATATAAAATTAAAATTCAGAGTCTACGACTTGTACTTTTTTTTTTATTTGTACTTGTGGGTGTACTACAGGTACACCTCTGGCCAACCCTTCGGGGAAACAAGGCGTGATCTTATGTTATGTTGTACTTGAAAGTAAAATTTGGGTATTTTTTTAATACAACAATAAAAAGTCGATGAAAAAAATCCACAGGGCATGAGAAGCTGGGCACGCCACAATTGCGGCGATAAGTCCCCTCTTTGAGGAGTGGCTAGAGAGGCGCCACGGCGTCCTTAACTTCCGCCTGACGCAGGTCCTCACCGGACACGGCAGCTTCGGGAGGTTCCTGTGTCGGATAAGGCGGGAAGAAACGCCCGGGTGTCACCACTGTGTGGATCGCCCGGAGGACACGGTGGAGCATACGGTGGAGGTCTGCCCGGCTTGGGCAGAGCACCGCCGTGTCCTCGTGGAGGCGATCGGTGGCAGAGATCTCTCGCGTCCGGCCCTGGTTCAGGCCATGGTACGGAGCGAGAGGGCATGGGCAGCCGTCACCTCCTTCTGCGAAGCAGTAATGCTCGCGAAGCAGGAGGCGGGATGGTTGAAGGAAAGGCAAATTTCGCGCCCTCTCGCCCCTAGCCGCCGCAGGAGACGCCCTGGGCGTCGGGAATCCCGGGCGTATTTCCGGCCACTGTAGGTGCGGGCTTGCGGACGGTGAGCAATGGGTAGCTCACCGTCCGGTAAGGACCAGGCCCGGGTCAACGGCGCGTTGTATTCCACGCGCGCCTCAAAGAGATGTCGTCAGCACAAATGTGGGTCCACTAGGGCCGATGCCTGCCGGGGTCGCGGGAAGGTACTTATGGGTCACCGAGGCCCCCGCAACACAGGCAACAGGAAGGAATACGGGTGGGTTTTAGTCAGTAAGAGTCTGACACACCCTCCCGCTCCGCCCAGAGCGGGAGAAGTTATTTGATGATTTCCCACCCTAAAAAAAAGGGCATGAGAAGTGTTTAGGGGTCTGAAAGGATAGCAGATGACCCCCCCAGTCGACTAATATATGCTATTGTAGAAAGGATAGCTGCTGTTAGCTTCCTATTTTCATTAGCCGTCCCCAGACGCGGCAACGCTTGGATCAAAATATTACCTACAAGTTATATTAAACATAACGAGCAATACATATTATTATTTTACTTTTTACAGATATGTGGTTGCCAAATAAAAAAAAAAAAAATATTCAACGTTTTACTAAAAAGATGTAGATTTTTCCTTACGTACATGATGTTTTCATATTGACTAGGTACCGTCATGATGTTCATTTTTTTAAACAGTTCCCTCAGAGTCGCGCCTGCGGAGGCCATATATGGGTCTGGTGGCTCTTTTCTGCAGAATAAAAATAGACTCGATGTCTGCAGCCTGTCTCCATAGTAAAATACCGTACGACATTATTTTTATTATTATTATATTACGACCCCCAGTCGGCCATTTCAATTTGGCACACGATGCACCAAACAACCTGTTTATTCATATATTTATATTGTATATTCTTTATTGCCAGGCTTAAGTCTTGTCTGTTTAGCGTTTTCATTAGCGGTCCCTCGTCGACGCGACGACGCCGACGCTTGGATCAAAATATTACCTACAACTTATATTAAACCTAAAGGGCCAATACATCATTATATTTTTTTAACTTTTTAGAGATTTTTGTTCGTCTCGGGGTTTTTTTTTTATTTTTAATTTAACATTTTTTTCTTATTTTTTAAACTTTATATATTACTAGTAGACAACCGAAAATGCGCCCGAATTTTGAGACATGAAAATGCGGCAGAATTTTATCGATTGAACTTCGATATTTGATAAAAATGTTTACATTTAGAGTAACCTGTAGATTATTAATACCCTTTTTTTTTTTTTTGAGGGTGGGAAATCATCAAATAACTTCTCCCGCTCTGGGCGGAGCGGGAGGGTGTGTCAGACTCTTACTGACTAAAACCCACCCGTATTCCTTACTGTTGCCTGTGTTGCGGGGGCCTCGGTGACCCATAAGTACCTTCCCGCAACCCCAGCAGGCATCGGCCCTAGTGGACCCCTACTATATGTGCTGACGACATCTCTTTGAGGCGCGCGTGGAATACGACGCGCCGTCGACCCGGGCCTGGTCCTTACCGGACGGTGAGCTACCCATTGGTCACCGTCCGCAAGCCCGCGCCTACGGTGGCCGGAAATCCGCCCGGGATTCCCGACGCCCTGGGCGTCTCCTGCGGCGGCTAGGGGCGAGAGGGCGCGAAACTTGCCTTTCCCTCAAACGTCCCGCCTCCTCCTTCGCGAGCATTACTGCTTCGCAGAAGGAGGTGACGGCTGCCCATGCCCTCTCGCTCCGTACCATGGCCTGAACCAGGGCCGGACGCGAGAGGTCTCTGCCGCCGATCGCCTCCACGAAGACACGGCGGTGCTCTGCCCAAGCCGGGCAGACCTCCACCGTATGCTCCACCGTGTCCTCTGTCCTCTGGGCGATCCACACAGTGGTGACACCCGGACGTTTCCTCCCGCCTTATCCGACACAGGAAC
Source organism: Atethmia centrago (assembly GCA_905333075.3). Lineage (NCBI taxonomy): Eukaryota > Metazoa > Arthropoda > Insecta > Lepidoptera > Noctuidae > Atethmia > Atethmia centrago. The sequence goes on from HG995375.1 coordinate 11,445,851, forward strand.
CTCTCGAAGCTGCCGTGTCCGGTGAGGACCTGTGTCAGGCGGAAGGTGAGGACGCCGTGGCGCCTCTCCAGCCACTCCTCAAAGAGGGGACTTATCGCCGCAATCGTGGCGTGCCCAGCACTGGGTTGCGACAACCGTACTTTCTATGACGCCATGAGATCCCGCCGGAGCTCCGTCCACTGTGCCGCGATTTCTCGCGGCAGCGGACTAACGCCCCGGCGTTTCGCCTCCTCGCGCCACTCCCATACGTGCGCGAGGACTTTTGCCTCCAGATCCCATGGCGGCAATCCGGCAAGGAGGCTCGCTGCCTCGCAGGAGACCGTGCGGTATCCCCGGACCATCCGGATGGCCATGACCCTTTGGGCCGCGCTCAACCGGCGGGCTGGCCGCAGCGCCAGAGAGCGCGCCCATACAGGAGCCCCGTAGAAGCGTTTGGACCCCCTAGATTGGGCAGGAGCCGCTTCAATGCAGCGCCCGCCCGCTCCAGTTTGGAGATTATTAATACCCTAACCGCTTAGCTTGTATTAGCATGTACTCGTGAAAATGCATCGTATGAGCCCAAACACAAGGTTAATGCCGTACACCGTTGAGGAGTTCTTCTGGACGGTTGGGTATCCTGCAGAATCCTGATGATGCCTGCGCATCAGGTCAAGGTTATCATACTTTTGGCATTGACAACCTGTCCCATTGAAAGGATTTCAAATTTCGATTCGATCAGACCTATGGAAGTTGTTTATATCTCTTCATCAACTAGAAGAGAAGAGAGGTTATAATCTTCAAACGGCTGAGTAGATATTCTTGAAACATAGCTAAGAACACTCTCGATTAAGACACCAAACAAACAAAAAAGTCGGTTCATCCGTTCAGGAGCTATGATGCCACAGACAGGCACACAGATACACACTACAGACTTATAACACCCCTCTTTTTCGTAGGGGGTTAAAAAGAGATGAAAGACACATTTATATCACTAGAAATAGGGACGGGCTGGCTAAAGTTGACTCATCTTTCATGAGGTAGGTACTGTTTAAAATGATACAATAAAATATCTCCCCACATACTTCAACTGATTGAATAAAAAACTATTTTATGTATTGTATAATTGCATAGCACATATCGCACCCCCAGTGCGATAAAGGCGTAAGTAAGAATACGTCACTTTTTTTTTATTGCAGTTTCGTATAGCGTAGATAAAGATACACAATGCTCAATTTGACCGTTAAGATCTGACGAAATATTGAGCCATTATACCAAAAAAGAAATTTGTCGCGTCACATAAGTTTTACATTTTTTCAGATAAAAAGGTCCATAAACCTACTTAACTATATAAAATTTGACAAAAATATACTTAATCTTACTTACGTATTTGTTTCCTTATATCAAGCTGAAATTTGTAAATGTACTTTCTAAAATGACTTTGTAAGCCTAAAAAAAAAACAAAGCTCATAAAGTAATACTGATTACATCCCATCACAAATAAAAATAATCAAACGATAAACGTGGTATTATAAATGATATCTACAAAGCTATTGTAATTTAGAAAGCTATCTTGATTACATAAATTTTTAAGCTCATTTTTTATAAGTAACTACAATTAAGTCCCACTATGATTTATAAAACATAAAACGAAGAAATCAGTATTCACTTTAACGGATTCGCAGTTGCGAATCAAATCAAAAGTAATCATGCTTACGCCTTTTTTCCACTCAAATATTATTTATTGCGCAAGAAGTAATCACGAACGCGTCACACGAACGGGCCTAAGGTCCGATGCATTCATCCTTACAGCGCATACGCGCGGGGGGATTGTTTGTTTGCCTTTCATAACTCACGCGACGCTCAGTGATAACAGCACGTAATTGTTGTATTTCCGCATAACAAACGAATTTTGTATGTGTAAGAAGCCTTAGTTATACATAATATTGAATATTTTGCTCTTGATAGTGTTTCGGAGATGTATAAACGACTAAAAAATGGTCGAGCGAGGAAGATGCTGGATTTCGTATGTAAGTACTTACTTAAGTTTATTTATTGCAGTTTGTCTATTATGAGGTCAATGTAATAATATTCTAATGTAATGTAATGTAATAACATAAGCGTAGTAGTATGACAATGATAAAGTCTAGGTATCTGACAAATAGCTGATAATTAGGTACCTACTCATCGATAAATATGATTAATTATTAACTATTAGGTAGGTACTACCCTCTACCGTCCTTCATCTAGATCGGTTTGCTTGTTAGAGCCACACGACCCACACCGTGGTAAACAGCGCGGTAAACCGTGGTAAGCATTGCGCTGCGGTGCCGTACCGCCCGCGCTCGTGTGGCATCTTATAGCTCGAATTCATTACGGTGCGGCACCGCACCACATCATTAACGCATCGAGACGCCTCGCTGGCTGTATTAAGACTCAATGTGAACCTGCCCGGACGACATAGTGAAGGTAGTGGGGAGCCGCTGGTCACAGGCGGCGCAAAGACGTGAAATGTGATTGTCCAGCAGTGGACGTGCTTATAGCATATAATGATAATGTGTTATTATGGTCTTTATTATTACAAATAATAAAACAATAAGTTGAGCCTCACATACCTATTCCTTCGTATGCGAGTCCTACTCGGAATTGTGTGGTTTTTTTTAGTATGTAGGAGTTTTCTTTATCCCTAAGATACAATTACGATCTTGTCAATCACTGTCATTAAATTAACATTAACATATCATTATTTTAGGTGGTGAAGAAACTGAGTCTCTTAACATATCTGACGAAAGTGAAGCACGTCCTTCGAGAACCCCTACAACTGCACCGAGCTACCGACAAAGTGTATCAATGAAAGAAAATGAAGAATCCTTCTCTCCAGCAGTATCTGAGTATGCACCAAGTTTGATTCGGAGCAGATCTTCTAGTCCAATTCGAAGTTTTAATATAACAATGTCATCTTCATTGATACGAGATGTAACGTTGGCGCTCACGAATGGTACTACGCCCCCAACGAGATCAGAAAATCTTTTTCAATTCAACACTCCGTCTAAATGCCACAATAGTATTGACTTTATTGCTAGTCCTTCTGTTATTTTTAAGTCTAATAGTAATTATGATATTCCAACTAATACTAATAATTCTGAGCAATGCGAGTACATTGAAGGTGTTCGTCCAATATTAGCCGGTGACAATTGTAATAATTTGACAGATTTTAATCCTCATAATCTAAACAATCAATCTTCACAATTAACCAATTCACCAAATAGTTGTATAAGCGATAAGCCTTTTTGTTTGTCAACTCAAGCGGAGGCCTACACAGCAATAGAACCAGTTGCAATCTACCTAGAAGAGATTGACAATATTCGTAATACTGACGAACATAGATTATATTTAGATCTTACTGTACCAAATCATACTGACAACCTACAATGTAATACTCGCTCACAAAATATGTTGCTACCAAGTACTAGTTTTGCATCTAAAAATTCCTATTCTAATAATCATAATGCTAATAATTTAATAATGGACAGCCTTACAAATATTGCTACAGATCAAACCGATGAAACAAATAATGCTAGTTCATCGCGTGCTTTACTAACTTCAGAAAGTAATGTCAAATCCAGAAAGCGGACAAGAAATACACATGAATGGGCTAAAAATAGAAACAAAAAAGCAAAAAACAGTGGTCTTGAATATGAAAGTGTTAAAACAAAGAAATTACGGCAATGTTCCAAATTAGGTAGCCCTTGCATAAGCAAGATGAAGTGCTTTGATAAACTTACACAAGAAGTGCGTTCTGAGGTATTTCAATATGACTGGAATATTGGAGACCACGAAAAACAATGGCTTTACATCCTGAACAATACAGAAGTTGAACAGCCTAAAGTTATTAAAGTCCAAAGAAAGCGAGATAGGTCTCGTACACTAATTTACTATCTACCTGATAATAAAGATGGCGAAGTAAAAAAAATAAGAGTATGCAAAGTAATGTTTTTAAATACCTTAGGTATCAAGGAAAAAACTGTTTACTCAGCTATGAATAAATTTACAAATAACCAGCAAATAACGGATTTACGGGGCAAGCATGCCAACCGTCCCCATAAGACAAGTGATGAAACTGAGCAAAGTGTTATACAGCACATTAAATCATTTCCATGTATTGAATCACACTATCTCAGAAAGCAAACTAGCCGTCAATATCTCGCTTCTGATTTAAATTTGGCCAAGATGCATCGATTATATAAAGATTGGATGTCGGAAAATTCAAACTCACTAAAAGTAGCAAGCTTATACCAATATAGTAATATTTTTAATTCTCAATTCAACCTTTCTTTTTTTAAGCCAAAGAAGGATATGTGTCAGATATGTAGTCTTTATGAAAATGCTGATGCTGACCGTAAAATTGAACTAAAGTATAATTACGAAAGCCATTTGAAGAATAAATCCCTTGTTCGCAAAATTAAAGATGACGAAAAATCTTCATCAAATCCTGAGATAAAAACTGTGGCTGTGTTTGACTTGGAAAAGGTACTAAACTTACCACAATCCAACGTAGGAGTTTTCCATTATAAAAGAAAATATCCGGTCTATAACTTCACGGTATACAATTTATTATCTCAACAAGGATACTGTTATTTGTGGCATGCACAGATAGCCAAAAGAGGGGCTAACGAAATCTCAAGCTGTCTCTTTGACTTCTTTAAAAAAGAAGCTCTTTCTGGTATCAAATCTATTTCATTATATTCTGATAATTGTTCAGGGCAAAATAGAAATCGCTTTATATTAGCGATGTACATGCACGCTTCACGGACACTGCATTTAGAAATAGTTCACAGATTTTTACAAACCGGTCATACCCAAAATGAAGGGGATTCTATGCATGCTTGCGTTGAAAAGAATTTAAAAAATAAAGTTGTTTATACTCCTGACCAATTATACGAAATTGTCATGAACGCTAAGGTCCATAAAAAATTCGTCATGACTGAAATGTCGCAGAATTTGTTTTATGATTTTAAATCCCTAGCAATTTCAAACAAAAATTGGCTCACAGACACAAGAGGTGAGAAAGTATACTTGTCGAAGTTAAAAGAGGTCAAAACTACTTTCGATGCCCCTGGTAAACTATTTTACAAATACAATTTCGAGCAAAGCGATTATTTTGTGTTAGATAATGCAAATTGTTCTACTAGAACACGTAAATCCAAATCAATGCAATCTGACCCCGAACTCAAAACTGCTTATGAACAGTTATTACCAGTATCGAATGCACTGTACAGAGATTTAAAAAGTCTGTGTGACACAAATGCAATTCCATTGCATTATCAAGCTTTTTATAGGAATCTGGTGGCTGAAATTAATACCCGTAATTTATTGCCAAGCGACAGTTCAGACGAAGACTGAAACAAATTGTTTAATATTAGTTTTACTCGCAGTTCCTATAGATTAAGGAAAACCCTGATTTTTTTTTATTCCTTTCTTTATTATTTTTACTAATTGATTGTTGAGTTGAGGCGTTTTATCATGTATGTTTTCAATCACAATACATAATAAATACCAATTACGCTTTTTACGTTATTGTACTTAAACTCGAGTACCTACCTACCAATAACAGTTATTGATTATAACATTTATTTTGTTAAATCTGGTTATTTATTACTGGCTACTAAGTATTAGTTGAATCGTTGAATACGATTGTTAAAATTACTATTTCATATAAAAATGTGATGAATATTATACTATGATGATTATTATTCATTATCATTATCAAGTCTAATTTATTTGAAAAATATTATGACTTGGAATTGATAACTGCAACGGGACCTGATTAATTATTCTTTTGCATATTTACAATTCTTTGTAAGAGATTTTGTTAAACCATAATAGTATGTTTTTATGTTTAATATTCTAATAAAGTGCAATTTTATAATTACCTGTTTTATTACACCGCTAAAATATATTTTACCTGGAGGCTTAACATTACTTACAATTAAGGATTTATTGGAAGATATAAAAAAAACCAGTATTCAGACTTAACATTTCGTCTTATTTTGATTTTTTTACAAACACGGCTGTAAAAAGTTCTTACTAATTCACACATAAAACAAAATAAAGCAAAAACAGGCTTAAGTAATATTTACCCTCTGCATTTTATCATGGTCTAAAAGTTCGTAAAAGACATAACCACGAGCAGTTACAGTGTACAAATAAATGTATAAAACGATGATTGGAGTAAACGACATTACATATGAGAATTTGTCCTAATTAAATAAGGAAAACGTGTGTAAAACTTAAAATATTAATTATTCTTTATAAACGACAATTTGAGGTATCTGAAATATTGTTGAAAAAAAGCTTGATTTTTTTACTGTTTAATGGCATATAAAAAAAGATCATAAGATCAAATGCTAAATAGATATACCAGACCAAACAGTGTTTTTGCTCTCCTGTGAAGTTAGTATATTCTTCTTACGCCTTTGTCGCACTGGGGGTGCGATATTATGTGAGTACTATTACTGGGTACCTACTCGTACGTCTTTCATTGACTTGAATGTGCCTTGGCGGCTGGCAGATGTCATGCTCACTCTAATGTCTCACTGATAGTGGCGCGTATGTTGGATTATCTAACTCCCTTCAAAATGGTGGAGCTGAATGGTGGTAACCTATGCGCCATGTTCGTGAACGGGAGCCGTCAGTAAGACTGGTCATCTCTAAGCCGCCACGGCTTATTTTAATTAAATTTAATTTTATAATTTTTTTTTTTATATTTTTATTACGGACGCTTTTGACGTTTTGCATCGTTCTCACATGCATAATTTAAAAATGAATGATGTAACCAATGTTTCTTGCCCGTTCTTCTCCATAGGTACCTACTACGCTTTGGAATGGGCAACTAGCTTAATCTTTCTGACTGACCGACCCCTTGCCATTTCAAAAGCAGGCAATAGGTTTATTTGAAGTAAATGCTTTGAGCTTGAGTTATAAAATATAACATATACATACTTATAAAATATACATTTTATTCACGAAGTTACCTAATGCGACTTACGTATTACGTAAACGACGTTACAACAACCTCCGTAGATAAAGTTTACATTGACATTGCTTTAGTGTTAAGGATAATATTATTATGTTACGTCTACGTTATAGTCTAATCCCGTATAATTGATACCGGTGATAAAATTGAGGCCATTGTGTGATACAGTTTGTAATAACAAACTGTATCACACAATGGTTTTTTAACAAAAATAAAATTCTAAAAAATATATTATTTTGTTAAAAATAAAACTGGCCACGTGCGTGTCGGAACACTGAACATAATATTATTATAATTGTCACACACTTATTATAGGTTAAAGTTAGGTACACTATTTGTTTATCACACACATTTTATATAATTAATTTTCAACAAAAAAAAAATCTAAAAAATATATTATTTTGTTAAAAATAAAACTGGCCAAGTGCGTGTCGGAACACTGCACATAATATTATTATAATTGTCACACACTTATTATAGGTTAAAGTTAGGTACACTATTTGTTTATCACACATAACTATTTTATATAACTAATTAAACCAGTAGGGACAAAATAACTATTGACTTAAAATGACGGACCTAACAGTCTGGTAATACCGTACCGAGATACAATAAAAACCGGCCAAGTGCGTGTTGGACCACGCACAATGAAACTTTCCGTAGTTGGGAATTTATCCCGAAAACAAACTTAACATTGTAGTTGAAAAATTGAAAAATCATGTTCTCCCATACATCGATATAATATGCCACGGTCAATTCTACAACTGCAAATTTAAGTTGGTCGACTATTACTCATTAATGCTTAATATTACGCAAGCGGATCCTTCAATCGAAAAGTGGTGTTCACAGATCCGCAATATTTTTGAACGGCCTATCCAATAATACCCCACACTATGGGTAGACGAGAAAAAAAATAGTACTAGAAAGAGACACTTAGTACTAGAAAGCTGTAATTTGGCATAGGTATACATATTAATCATGCCGACAAAGTGCTAAAATAATGATTTGAAAAAAATAAAATTTCAAGGGTTTATTTTACTTTGTCTCTGAGCTACAGCGGGGACAGACACAGACAGACAGACGGACATGGCGAAACTATAAGGGTTCCTTGTTTACTACGGAATCCTAAAAAAAGTATCTAAGTAATTAGAAGAATGTTTTCAATAAGATTTTTTTCAGGAATTTGGTTCCACTAAAATAGAGTTAGAATCACCTGTAAAGGTCTGTTTATATAGGGGTACATACCGTACATATTATAAATTAAAGTCGCTTTTCGTACAAGTGACCGCGTTGTTGTCATACCGGATTTTGATGCGGTTTTCACCGTAGTTTATTCCGGAAGGTTAATATGTAAAATTTATTAGTATTAAACTTGCATATGTATACTAAAGACATCTCGAAATTTTGTCAAGATGTAAAAACTGTGCGAAGAAGGGGCGGGGCGCTAATTTTAAAATAAAATAAAAATGTTATCAATTAATTTGTAGCCTGAATTTTCGGACCCAGGTATTGTACCTTGGAGAACACCATTTTAATATCTATCAATCTATTTAACCATTTTCAGAATTATCTAATCATCTGCATCAAACGCCACTTTGTGGCCTATTTTGAGGCTTGGGAGCATCATAATATCTAATACCTACTTAATAAAAATCCCAAATTGATAAATACATTCACTGACAAACAACGCACCGTCAAAACCGCTCACTGGGTCTATGAAGGATGAAATTTTGCACATTGCTATTTGCACTTGTATTCTTGTATTCTTGTGGTGGCCCAGTGGTAACGTTCGCGACTTACGATTTGTAAGTCGTAGGTTGGAACCCCAACAGGCACTTTACTTTGTGTAAATTATTTCATCACCACTGCCCTCAAAACGGTGAAGGAAAACATCGTGAGGGAACCGGCATGTCCTAGAACCAAAAATTCATAAAAGACATGTGACATCTACCAACCCACACTAGGCCCGCGTGGTGGATTATGGCCCACTCCCTCTCACAGAGAGGAGGCCTGTGTCCCAGCATTGGGAACATTATAGGCTGATTATGTATTCTTGTATAACGAAAGTGAGCACTAAGGATTTTTTATTCGCCCCTAAACGGGTTAAATAACGGATGAAAATTTGTTCGTTTTTTTCGCCGATGGAAAATCCCATCGAGCACTCGGCTTGTATCTAGATAAGTCATTAATCCGTCACATGAGTCGATAAACACTCTACAGAAAATTGTACCTAAGAAAGCTAAAATTCCGGAACATTCCGGAAAATAACTATAATCGGGTACCTACTACGAACGAACATAGAATCGTACCCTGGGTGGTTACGGTATAGGTACCTAGTTAATTTCGGTTAATTCGGTTGAAAAGTGAAAACTAGAGAAATTGGGGTTCCAATTTCCCTAGTTTTCACTTGTCAACCGAATTGTTCTAATTCCTATAATTTTAAGTTTTTCTTCGTTAATGAACGTTAGGTAAAAATAAGCTGAGACCACACTAACGCATTCATTCATTATCACCGGATAAAGTACCTACCAGTGTAATTTTCAATCCTATTAATGCCCATAGCTAACAATAACCTCGAAATTAGTTAATCACTTTTCACTGTTCTTTTAAACCACGTTAAAAAACTACCAGCGTTACGAATTGACACAGATTAGCACATATGCGTTATGTGCATAAGCACATTTGAAAACATTGCATTGTAGTATTTTTCGTTTTTCAAATCCTCAGTATGTAACTAGATGACAATAATAGTAGATTGTACAACTAGTGCATAAAATAAGTCATTTTATCCGAAGACGCTACTTTGACGACCTACCCGAGCCGCAGGCGAGGATGGATTGTTAAGTCGAAGAGTAAAGTGGTTCGTTTATGCCCAAATTATACACTCAGCTTTTCACTTCGATTGCGAGAAAATGAAACAGGCAGAAAGTACATAACAGTATGTAAGTACTTGTTTGTCTGATCTCTAACGCATGAAATTGTCGTACGCATTGAGATAAAGTTACTTGGATTTCGGCGGTAATATTTCTTCAACCACGTTTTTCGCAATCTGCTCTATTAGCGTGTTAGGCGAGTGTAATTTCTTCGTCACATGAATATTCCATTGTTTTAGTTTAATCACTTTTCACTGTTCAAATACGATGCAAAATTGAAGAAGAGAATAGCTAATTCCCGCCACCAAAACTTTTAAAAAGTTTTTTTTTTTTTTAACACTTGTCATTCACGAAAACACGGAAGTGATATAAATTAAGGCAAATGAAGAAAATAACGACGATTTATTATGTGTGTGGCTGTTGGACCTGATTATCTTAGTCTTAGAAAAAAAGTTTAAAATCTCATGCTCTAAAAGAACTTTTAGAGCATGAGAAGTGAAAAGAACATACGCAGCTGGATTATAAAGGAACAAGTTTCAAAACAATAAATCTAGAACATATTGTTAACTTTATTGTTAACCAAACTATCATAATAGTGTTTAGTAGATATCTATAAAAAATGATCTTGTTTACTGATCTGTGGCGCACTTTCTAATCAACTCTGTACGTTCCTGCCTATGTAAAACACAACCTCAAGGTTCATTCTTACTACTCAATTAACTTATTATTGTTTATTTTCGTGTTATCCACTCTTTCTCGTAGTTTGCGGAAACAACTCTGTAATTGTTTGTCCTGAATATTATCAAGTAGTTTACTGGAAAAGTTTATTTTAATTTTAAATAAAAGACCTTCGTGCCATACTCGATCGAAAGCTTGTGATATGTCCAGAGAAGGCAGCTGAACAGTACTTTTGTCTTCATATATTGCATGATTTTTTTCGACCAGCCGATGTATTTGTTCTGTTGTCCCATGACTTTGTTGAAACCCGAATTGGTAGCCAGCAACTGTCTCTTTGAACGCTTTACCTACAATCTTATATAATAAATGCCTAAGATTCTTTATTTTACTAAATATTACCTCACAATAGTCAATGGTCTGACGGACGTAGTGATTCTTTGTGAATACGTCCTGCCTTTATAAGAATCTAGGAATACGTAATGTGCCTAGTCGTGAATAGTAATCATAATACGTAACCCACGGACGTGTTCGGATTGACAATAGCACCACACGAGACCAAAAAAGTTATCTTACTGCAAAAACAAAAGAGTTTGTTTCGCACTACCTATAAGGACGTCGAACTGCTCATTAACGCGTATTTGTTTTTTATGTAGGTGCAGTCAGTGCTCTACATAACTTGACCCCCCTCTTCCCTTCTTCTTCTTCTTTGTAAGAAGGGTCAGGTAATGCAGAGCACTGACCGCACTAAACACCGTAACTTACTAATAGAACTAATTTCAAAACGGACATACCATAATAAATTCGATATGCATCTAACTTATGAATGAATGCTATGCAAGAACTCTATTTACGTTGACTTGTTGACTTCCACGATATCTACTTACAAGTCAAAAATATCATACAAGATATGATTTGTAAATAACTCGATATTGGTATAAATTCTAATGCCGCTCTTTATTTTCCAACAGTATCACATCGAGCCATAATCCATGCCCAGGTGATACCCTCGAGCGTAGACGGACCCAACATATTGCAAATTAAGTTGGCACCTATGTTAGGTTGTATCGATGCCGGTCACTCCGTAAATATATTATCAGTAACGGTGTCCAACCGGCCTCGGAGCCTCCAGAGAGCGACGGGTGAAAGTCACTGCGCAGAGTCGCAGACGCACACCTCACCTCAAGTGACAAACACGTTTCCACAACTGCGTCTAACATTTGATTCAATTCGCGATTTAATTATTGAAATTTCCAAACAAAACAAATAAACAAAAGAGCGGTCGGCCGATGCGCGAGCGCCACGCGACGCGTCACATTATCACGTTCATCGGAGCGCTGTAGAAGCTGATCGGTTGATAGTGTGGTGCGGAGGCGCGGGACCGCCGCCGGCGCACGCAGCGTGCCACCGTGCGAGGTGCGAGCGCGGGGACATCAGTCGCGACCATGTTGACGACGAGCGCCGTCGTAGTGCTGGCGCTGGCGCTGTGCGCCGCCGACAGCGGCAGCAGTGGCCCTGGCCCTAAAGTGGCCAGCCTCGCCGCGACTCCAGAGGCCGCAGGCAGCCAGCTCAACGACACCATGCCTGCCGAGCAATACTTCATTGACAAAATATTCGATAAATATGGAGATAAAGGCGTCATTACATTTGAGGTGGGTGCAATTTCGTTTTTATAGGATAAGAGTCATGTAATTACACTATTGTAAAAGTTTTATGTTCCGTGGTTACCTAGATTGAATTTTAAAATGGTATCACAATGTTTACTGAGTCTTTTGTCTTTTTGCAACTAAATAAGCAGCTGTTATAACGAGTCTGTTCATAAACGACACAATAATATTCGCCTCTAATGTACTTATACTTCTTGAATATATGTACATTTATAAAAATACAAAATTTCAGCATGTTATCAATAAAAGCCACCTTTTCCTATTTTATAAACGGAACGGTTCATCGAACTTAAACGTAACTTCATTATTTGTATAAAATATTACGCCAGATTTCTTATCACCTGCTTATCAATATTTAGTTAAATCCAACATCTATTGATAACTGCTAATTTGAACTCAATTGCAAAAGTAGCCATATCTTAAGACATAGCATCAAACTCGACGCTTGATATCCTACAATCTACAATATGTTCTCAAAACATCAGTCACCTTTTGTTCTTTCATTATTGAATAGTTTGTTTGAATGCTATACTGTGTCAGTCAGAGGTAGGTTCAGTCGATTAGCATTAAGTATTTTGTAATACTGATCATTCTTAAACAAACATAAATACATATTTGAATAACTCTGGTCGTCTCTTGCTTATATTCTTGAGTTGACGTTTAACAATTCACAAACATCTTCGACTGGGATTATAATTGCGGAAAAGGAAGTCACAGATTGTCTACGGGGACTGGATGATTCAACGAGTGCTTTGAATGTGGAGCATATTTATATTATCAGATATTACTCTTAGATTAGGTATAATACAAATAATAATATGGGATTAGTCCACTACCTAAATAAGTTAAAAAGTTTTTCAATACAACACACACCCTCTCACACACACACACACACACACACACACACACACACACACACACACACACACACACACACACACACACACATTCAATACACATTTATAATTTAATCTTATTTATAGATTAAATTATTAAATAAATTAATCTTATTTGCCCCTGGTCGTTAGTGTGGCTGGTTATTTTATTATATTTTTGCTTATTGCTATGAATTGTGTAATCAGTAAATGGGTAATTGTTTTTAGTCTTACACGCATTGCGTATACCTTGAAGTCACATCTATACACTTTCGAGTTAGTGTTATTTGGTAGTCTGTACTCTTGACGTTTCGTTATGGTTGTTACGAGACGTAATACCTGCCTATATGTGCATATACGTGTAAATTAATTTACAGCGCTGTATGGGCAGATTGCATACCGACTACATACATAATAATAGCATACTTGACTTTTATTTCTAAATCAACGTCAATCCATTAAGCTGCGAAAAATTACGCCTCTGTTCTGGTGTATTGTTCTCTCATGGAAAAGATAAACACATATTACGAATGCAACCAGATGTTTTGAAATGTACCTAAGAGCAGAAAGTACTATGAAGTGGATCACTCACTATTTACCGATTACCTTCCTTACACAAGTTTATTAAATATATCTGCAGGTAACCGGCACAGTCATATAATCTACTACATAATACATGTACTCATTATCATAAAAAGAAAATCTGATTATAATTTTATGAGTAACATTTCGTTGCTACATGACGTTTATATTGTTTCTAATAAAGTCGATGTCCTACCATAAAACCATATTTATAAATAAACCAGGTTTGTTGTAACAATTCTTCCGGGTGCGTCCTATTTCCTAAACTGACTGTGTCGTCCGGTGGAATCGTCCGCATCCGTGCGATCGATCACTTGCGTTTTGCTCAGGGTGGCCTACATCATGTACAAGACTTAGAATAAATATGTGATAAGCGAAAATAATATAATGATATTATTAGCTTAACTAATCCTTTAATTAGTAACAGCAATAAGGAAATTACACATTATTGCAATTCTACGAATTATTTGCATAGATGTTGATAAATACGTACTTAGTATGATAGGGCAAGGATGTGAGTAAACAGTTTTGTTTTTGTCGTACCTAGGATATCTAACTTTTAATATCTACTCTTCATCCTCGGGTCAAGAGCAAATGTGAACATATATAACATTCTTCAACAAAGTATATTAAATTAATTAATTAAAATTCGTAGTGGTGCACTTTATCATATGAACGCGTCGACTAGCACTTTGCCCGCGACTTCGTCTGCGTGGATTTTGAACTCTGAAAGATAGTTTTCGAAAATGAATATGTACGATTTACATTAAAAGATAAGTATTCGTGTCATTTTTAAGTATATAGATCAAAGAAATAAGATTTTGCATTAAATTGAGTCCTCCCTTTCCACCGCAACAAATTATTAAAAAAAAACGTTTGGTACGTTTTCATTGTATGACTTAAACATTATTTCCGAGTTAATTGAAGCAAGCAGTACAACACAGCCCTTAAACTTTATTATCCTTTTCCACCTTGTTAGGAGTTGATTTTTAAAAACTCTGAAACACGTATTTTTTTTTGTTCTGAGTACCGAATTAATCCGACAGTGCGTTTAATTTTTTTCCTTACTAACTTTGACACTCCCTAAATCCTATATGAAGGGTTGCTTAAAAAACTAAAACTGTACAATCTTTATTATTTACTCAAGCAAGTATTGCCAAGTTCAAGTTTATTAACCAAATGAATAAGATTTTTCTTATAAACTGTATCCCCTCTTTTCACCCCGACAGGGGTGGAATCGTTCGGTATGTTTCCATAACGTGACTCAGAGATTATTATTTTTATACCAATTCTCGAGTTAAACAAGCCACGCGGTAACCTCCTACCCCTGTAAAATGCCCCTTTTCCCCCGTTAAAGATAGATTTTCGAAAAACCCTCATACACGTTATTCCTTATTCGGTTTTAAGTATAAATACTGAGTTTTGAGTTAATCGGACCGCGAAATTCTTCCATACAAACTTTGACACCCCCCAATACCCCTTTAAAGGGTAGTTTAAAAAAACAAAAAATGACAACTTCATAATTTATTTAAATAAGTAATCGTGCCAAATTATTAACCCCTTAAAGGTCGAATTTCCAAAAACCCCTTCTTAGTGCTCCCCTACATTATAAGAGGAAGGTGTGCAAAGTTTTACGTTCCTAATCCCAGTAGTTTCGGCTTTGCGTTGATGAATCAGTCAGGACTAGTAATTATAATATATATGTACTAAATCTATTACCAGCACCTTCGCCCGCGTGCATGTCGGAAATCATCCCACGGGGACATACTACCGGGATCTACGCGTGTGCCAAATTTCATCCAAAGCCGAATTAACGTGAAAGCATAAATAACAAACTCACTTTCGCGTTTAATAATATTTCATAAGATAGAAGATGAAAAGTAAGTCCCTTAGTTCTCAACTCAAACATTTTTCGTCATGTATTTGATATGTTTGTATTTCTTTCAATATAACCAAAATTGAAGAATGAAACGAGAAAACCAACCATTTATGTATTAGGTGGCTTAACCATACACCTGTATTATCAAGGCCACCATCGTAATGACTTTACGGAAGAAGCAAATTAGTGCCATACGACACATCTTTACAATGCAAAGGTGTTTTGACATGACATCCAATCCAAGAAACCTTTCAGAATTTCAGGTCAAAGAAATGACCCTTGAGGGACACCTCATAACCGTCTAACATCTATCAATTTAACTAAGTAAGGAATAACGTAATAATTGAACTTCTAGCTGTACTCTTATCTAACTCGAACGCTGTCAAAAGTTGTGATAAATATGGACCAGGAATAATAGTGGAAACTGTTGAATGCTCTTCTTAGATTCTGAAGAATAAGGAACTTTTCTATTTAAATAATGTGTTAAAAAGTTGAAATATAGGGTAGAATCCTAGAAGTATTTCATAAAATAGGTCGGCATTGGATGAGGCTGACGGTGGACAGCTAATAAGTAGGTACAGGCTGGTCACAGGTGGTGCACAGCTTCATCTTTCTGACTGACTGACCGAACCCTTGACAATTCAAAAGTGCCTGTAATTGGTTTATTTGAAATAAATGCTTTGAGTTTGAGTTTGAGTTGAAAACTCGTCCAATATTGAGAAAAAAATAAATGAATGCAGTTTAAAATAGCAGTGAGTAGGTAGGTACGTGTATTAAATTGTATGATGAATGTATTTTTATTCACCGTTTCATTTCTGATAAATTGGGTACATGTCAATAGTAGTTTTTGTGAAAACATATCGTATATATTCGTGAACACTCGTGTAACTGTTTATAGCACTTTTAGGTACTAAGTATTTGAAATTCTGAAATATTTTATAAGTTTCCAGTCCTATTATCAATCATATAAATGCGGTAACCTTGGTCTTGCTTGGGTACAGTCTAATTCATAATGCTGCACGATTTCTATTTAAGACAACTACATTATTTTGGAGCTCATAATGACGCTCTATTGCTGAGACATATCCAAAGATATTACAATGAGTGCTAAATGATTTAGACCTGACCTGGCCGTTTTCTGCGCAAACTGCGTTTATTACTGCGGTAGTCTCTCAGATACACTCACAATGGGTTGAGGTCACAATGTGATTGATTGATTGGTAACAGTCAGGTTCAAGGTTGCGGTTCGATGCGCCTTCAGTTATTGTTCTATATTTTCAATTAAGTATCAATCCTCCTCGGTCCACTTATGATTACCAAAGCCTATACATACAATAAAAAAAACAACTGTTTTATAAACTAATCTAATATACGCAGGAACATCAATAAAATAAATATTACCTACATATTGAATCAAACTCAAGTACGTAATACCTTTATAATTTACAAATTCTATTTTTTTAATTTTCAAAAACATGTTGTGCCGATTATTAAACGTGTTTAATATCTTTACAACATTAATCTCTCTAACAGCTATCGAAATACAGTGACCGTTGCGAATTCTGACTGATATCCACTACCTTAAAAGATAAGTGTTGCAGTTATCACTGATATTGGTACTTGTACGTACTACTGTATAGCCTGACCGTCCTTCAACTTGACTTGGTGATTTCTGACGTAATGTTCTGAGTAAAGCGTACGACGACTCCCTCCACACCTTTCTCGAATTGTTGCCGATAAACAATCCAGCGCCGAGCGAAAAATAACCATAATTATCGTTTTTGATAAGTAGGTACAGCCGATGTTTGGTATACAAGCAACAATGTTCATCTTTCCATTACACTGCCAATACATTCATTTTTGTTGTGTTTGTAATAACTTTATAAGCTTATGGCATACTAAAGAGTATGTATGTAAAATAAATGACTACTTACAACATTGTTTAAAAGTAGTTTCAAGCTACCTGTATGAATACCATATAGCTTTTTCAACTGTACATATTTTTACGATAGGACAACTGAACCACCCTACATAATGTGCGAATCACTTGTTCTAACCCATTGATTAACTGATAAGGTATGACGACAAAACAAGCCCAATTTTTGAAATTAGGATCAGCTGATGCGATTTAAATTATATTTCTAGATACGTAATCTGACCAAGTTTTAAGCGTATAATTTATTAGTCACTATAGATTACAAATGACAAAGTCTTTCTATAACGATCCTTTCCAGTTACCTATATAAAACATTATGGCTATACACAGTTGGTCTTTATTAGTCTAGCAACAACCCGGGTAACTTTACAAAAACACATAAAACACATACGGGCAACACTCAACGAATGAGACCAAACATTGATTTCGAGTGTATTTGTACCAACTGTACCAACCGTTTGTCAAACGAGAGCGGCGCGGCTCGTAGCGAAGTGGCGTAGCACTGCGTAGCAGTAGCGTAGGCGCCGCGAAAACGCAGCGTAGCGGTGTAGTACCGCGTACATGCAATGTAGGCATCACTTAGACTAAGATTTTAGAGGTTTCGGTCAATCTACGAGTACTACCGTACTACCCCTTGACTGTGTCGTACTATTTATTACTTATGTTTTATTTCTCAATTATTACTTAAGTATTTATGATTAAATAATCTTTGCAGGGATTCGAGCACCTGCTAGACAGCCTAGGGCTCGGAGGCCGAGTGTTTGCATCACCTCACGACCTCGCCATACACCGCATCAACGGGACCTTCCGACAGCTGCACGACACTCAGCACAGGCACCGTAGATCTCCATCTCCCAGTGAGTATTCTTTATTGTCATCATTACTACTGTATCTTTTTACCTATGCCATTTTTTAGTTTGTCTAGGGGTGCCCCCCTCCGTCCTCCCCACCCTCTCCAACATAAAACAGTTTTATTGTAATATTGCTTCACAGTGGGCAAGAAATGGAGCTATACAGCTGTATAGCTGCTTCTCATTCTCCCACTGATGTAGTATTAAAGTAATACTGCTTTAAGCGGCCATGGTTGCCCCCCAGTAGTCAAGTGGATGACTTGACTATTGGGGACAATTATTTTCTCGCTGTACTTGGCGTGCCTGACCGTTGCGTTTTGCGTTGTTCTTTGTTGCCCTTCGGAAGGATATGACCTGATATAAGTATTCCCTGAGCCACCCTTTATTGCGTTACTTAGACCGATAGCATATACCAACAATCGAGAAGTATGGTTTGTTGATTTTATTCTCATATTCAACAAACAAATGTCAATAGAGTGAGATGCTTAATGATATGAATGATTCTACCTATTTACTTTGTGTTGTTGACAATTCCGCCGCAGTAAATTCTTGATAAATAGATAAATAACATACAAAGTCGGTATTTATTTGTGTATCTGAAATAATAAGTAGGTATAAGAGATTAGATAACAACCGCATGGAATAATTCAAGCGGCGTACTGAGCAGAAACTTAAGGCTTAAAAATAATGATAGATATCCTTACATGTTATAAAACAAAGTCATTCTCTTAAAAAGTTCAACAAAAACGTCCGCGATAGTATGTCTATCTTTTAAGAATGACCCACAGTAATCATTATCATCGTACTGAATTTAATAAAAATTTTATTGCTATTTCCGAAGCTATTTTAAGGGTCGGATAATCGACGTTGACCTTGGCCATAGAAATGTGCATCGCACTTACGCCGCGCCCGCGCCGTTCGTTTTCATAGGGAATATTTATTTTTAGTAACGAAAACATGAATATTTGAATAAAATCACTGATACAATTTTAGATAATGAAATAGTCTGTTCATACAAAAAAAAAACCATGAAATTATCTTAAGTAGTTTGAAAGTAATATCGTTTTTTTATTGTTTGGGTAGACATTACTTCCTGGATTTTTTTCTTAATGAATTTGAATACAATACTTAAATATTGACATATATAATTGATGTGTATGCGTTCTTATATAATATTAATTTTCTGCATAACTTACTTGCATAATATGAAGGTGTAATAACAGATTTAAAAGTCACTAAAATCATATATCTGCGCCTTAACTGGTATTATATTAATCCGTTTCCAATAAAATATGCTATGTATATTGGGAATTTAATTTAGATTAAAATATGCCTTTAGGAACATCATAGCATTTAACGAATGCTTTAAAAGATATCACAGATTCAAAACACGCGTAACAAAATAAATATTATGGTTGACGCGGTAGCGGCGCGGGCGCAGCGCTCGGCTATGAGGTACTCGTTTGGCATGCGATCGCTTTCCTTTTAATCCTGGTAGTACGTTCTCATGGGATATTTCGCGCCACGCGGGCGAAGCCGCGGGAAAAAGCTAGTAATAGCTAAATTATACTTACATGTACTTCATATATCTGTATTAATAGAGCCAAACGTTACAATTAGGTACCATCGCCGACACTGGTAGTTGACCACTATTCACCCTTATGCTCTAAGCAATAAGGTTGAAAAATGTTCAACCACCAGTATCCGCGATGGTACATCAGTCATGCAGCATCTCGCTCCTATACATATACAGGGCACTGGCAGCACTGGATATCTTGTGGGTTTCACTGACCAAGACATATAAAGAGATGAGGGAATCTTGAAAATTGTGTTTAGGGAAAGCAACAATTTTCAAGACTTGCGTTAAACTAAAAGCAATTGCATTTTTCTGGTTTTGGTAACCCTTTCATTGACTTTTAAACAAAAAAGCATTCATTAAACCAACTAAATGTGACTAACGAATAAACCTTGAAAGCCATGAATATAAAGACCTGAAGGAAAGGAGGAAACTCGGTCTAATCAATGTTCTTTGTAACAATGTTAATTGTTACAAAGAACATATCTATAATTTATCCTTGAAATGAACATGAACTATCGGAATTCTGTGATAATTTATGAAAAAACTTGTAAAGCTATAGACTATGTTTACGATTATTTTTACTGAAAGGTATTTGAATTTTACTTCATATAATCCGACTATACCGTACTGAAGTTTCAAGTATGACTTAACTGCAACAAAATCCGTATTAGACACAACATTTTAGAATTGGGAATGCTGTTAATTAACGAAATAAACAAGTAAAAGAAAACAGACTATAGATTTTGGACGCATTTATTTATTTATTTAACACATATACCTACAGACAGAAAAGAACAGAAAACTACGTACAAAGGTGATGCTTATTTCTAAAGAAATCTCTTCCAGCATACCTGCGATAGGAAAGTAGATAAAGAGATGTAGACACGTGTGTAAAAGTAGAAGAGAAAATAGAATACATAAAATCGAAACAATGCACAAAACAAATATAATGGGAATATACCAATATACGTACATACATTCATACCTCTAAAATAAATATCACTAGAATATTAAAAAAATACAGTGTAATTTCAAATAATAAATACATACGCAACTATGACGAAGTGTAAAAATAGTGTTCTCTCACTCCTCTTTTAAATCTGCAACAGTTTGGCAGCCCCTAACGTTAAGTGTATATTTATAATAACAAATCGATTTGCCTAACAAGAATGATTCCTTTTCTCATTCATTCGGTAAAGCGCGCTGGCGTATGTAAAGATTATATATAATATATTATTATATATTATTTATCGATTTGTGAAACGAAACCACACCGATTACTTTGAACAAAAAAGTATGAAAAGTGTTCAAATAAGGAGAAAAACATCGCTGGTTTCCAAATACATTCCGTTTCATGAAAATCGTAGATGCCTAAGTATTTTACATAAAACCTGGACGCCGTGATTCTACGAAAAGAGCCATTTTTCATAAATATATAATTTTCCTACTTATTTACTTATTTATCGTGCACTAAAGCAAAAAGTTATTATTTCCTGACCAAGCGACTGTCACGTACGTTACGTACGTCACTGTTTCACTGTTTTTTATTAATTTCAAAGGTACGGTCAAAGTACATTATATTCTACAAATTTTGTGAGCTGTGACCAATCTCTTTTTAGGGTTCCGTAGTAAACAAGGAACGCAATATGTGGGGATGATTTTTTTTTTCGTCTACCCCATGGTGTGGGGTGTCGCTGGATAGGTAGAGTCAAGTGTCTCCCCCCCTGCCAGCTAAATGGTTGTTTATGGAGATGTGGAAAAATTCATGGCCGCAGTACATATTAGGTTGGGGAAAAAGTCTTTTCGCATTATAGTATGTATGAACTTGTAATACAATCTCTTTGGGTAGGTATACTATTTGTATCTGGCTGGTTTTGGTATCATTGAAAGTTTAAATTTTAAAGAACATAATTCCAAATTCAAATTAGGAAAATGTGTGATTTTCATTTGTTTTTCGTACCGACAAGATGAGTGAATCTAATGAAGAAATTCGATACATTTTAAAATTTTACTACAAAAAAGGTAAAAATGCAACGCAAGCCGCGAAAAAAAATTGCGATGTTTATGGACCTAGTGCAGTGTCTGTGAGAGTAGCATAAATTTGGTTTAAGCGTTTTCAATCCGGAAATTTTGATGTCAAAGATGCACGTCGCTCTGGTCGCCCTATTACGGATAAAATGGATGCCATTTTTAAAAAGTGGAGCAAGATCGGCATATCAGTAGTTACGACGTAGCTGAAGAACTGGGAATTGACCACAAAACAGTTTTGGCGCATTTGAAAAAAACTGGGTACACAAAAAAGCTCGATATTTGGGTACCTCACGAGCTCACTGAAAGAAACCTAATGAACCGTGTACTCATTTGTGATTCTTTATTACGACGTAATGAAACCGAACCATTTTTGAAGAAGCTGATAACTGATGATGAAAAGTGCATCACGTACGACAAGAACGTGCGAAAAAATTCGTGGTCAAAGGCCGGTCAGGCTTCACAGACTGTGGCGAAACCCGGGTTAACTCGCAACAAGGTGATGCTGTGTGTGTGGTGGGATTGGAAGGGTTCATTATTCATTATGAGCTGTTACCACCAGGCAGGACCATTGATTCTGAACTCTACTGCGAACAACTGATGAGATTAAAGCAAGAAGTTGAGAGAAAGCGGCCGGAATTAATCAACAGATGTGGGTTTTCATCATGATAACGCTAGACCTCACACATCTTTAGCCACTCAGCAAAAAATAAGAGAGTTTGGCAGGGAGCTGTTAATGCATCCGCCGTATAGTCCTGACCTTGCACCTTCAGATTTCCACCTGTTTCGGTCTCTTCAGAATTCTTTAGGCAGTGTCAGGTTAACATCACGAGAGGACTGCCAAAACCACTTGTCGCGGTATTTCGAACTTTGAACTTTTTTTTAATTGTATTTTGATCAGAAGTCCCAAAATTTCTATAGCAATGGGATCATGTCCCTACCTAGAAGATGGCAAAAAGTTATCGAACGAAATGGTACCTACATACTTTAGTTTAATGTAAATAAACTTTATTAAAAAATGTTTGCTTTTTGGGCGTCGGGAATTACAGGCAGATTTCCGGCCACCGTAGGCGCGGAATTGCGGACGGTGAGCAATGGGTAGCTCACCGGCCGGTATGGACCAGGCCCGGGTCGACGGCGCGTCGTATTCCACGCGCGCCTCAAAGAGATGTCGTCAGCACAAATGTAGGGGTCCACTAGGGCCGATGCCTGCCGGGGTCGCGGGAAGGTACTAAAGGGTCACCGAGGCCCCTGGCAACACAGGCAACGGAAGGAATACGGGTGGGTTTTATTCAGTAAGAGTCTGACACTCCCGCTCCGCCCAAAGCGGGAGAAGTTATTTGATGATTTCCCACCCAAAAAAAAAGCTTATAAAGCTTTACAAGTTAACGAGTAATAGTCGACCAACTTAAATTTGCGATTGGAGAATTGACCGTGACGTATATCGATGTATGGGAGAGCATGTTTTTCAACTACAGTGTTAAGTTTGTTTTTGGGATAAATTCATACCAACTTCCTAACTACGGAACCCTTCAATGTGCGTGGTCCGACACGCACTTGGCCGGTTTTTTTATACAAACATTGAGATTACAATGCCACAAAATAGTAGCTATTTGCAAAATGAGGCGATGAGCCATTTTCTAGTTTTTACCAGCAGGCTTTGCGCTGTGGATGCCCTCGAGCGACTTAATCAGAGTCAATAAGTGTTCATGACTATATTAAGAAACGTGAAAGCAGTATATCTCATGGCTGTTTTGAATAATTTGAAACAACAAACGAAAAGTTTTCAAATCCGGTGTGACTTGTACCTACCAGTGATGGTAGAAAGCGATGAAGATAGTTGCGCTGCTTTCTCATTTATTACGACAGCTGTAACGATGTCGGCCGTAGCCCTTATATGAAGGAAGTAACTTTTATCATGTATATTCTTTCTGTAGTAATTAAATATCTGGAACATTTTTAATTCACAATATAGGTCTGTCTATTAATTTCAAGTCACGTACAACCTATGCAATTTCCACCAAGACCTTAAAGACTTGTCGGTTTCCAGTCTCTTGTGGTACTGTAAGCCTTTGTTAAAAATACTCGCTTAGACGCCCGCATTACGTTTTTCTGCTTGCTAATACATGAAGCTCATGACGCCAATGGACCGAGAATTGTATTGTCCTTTATAATCGTGATTATCCTATTACCGAGTGGTCCGCTGCTCTTGCGCAGTCGTCTGACCCCAGCCAAGGATCTGTCACATAAATCCATGAATGAATCGTATTGTTGAAAATTGTCACTGCGTTGCACGTTTATATTTCAAATCACCTACTCAGTTATTGAAACCACGTTTAAAGTTCAAAGCATTCATATTTTTTAAATAAATAAATAGATTAATTATACAATATGATGTTTACGATTTTGTCTTTATTCTTTGTTGTTAAAATTAAATTCCTGTTTTATTAACAACTATAATTTATCAGTTCCAGCTGAGCCCATCTCGCGGAAATCATGTCTATCTCCAAGGGAAATTTTGGAAGTGTACGGAGTGGAGAACGAGGCGCCAGGGGTCATAACTATAAGGCCCAAAACATTCCTGGAAATGTGTCCGGCTCTGGTGTATCAGCTAGACCAGCGGTCTTGTTTTAAAACAGAAGAACCACCGCCGAAATTAGACAGGTTTTGGAGTAAGTAGCTGAATATGCTTAATGCACTTTATTTTAAATAGAGCCCATTGGTAAATAGCCTACCTAACCTGTTACCTAAGTATGATAAATAATTTCAACCATTTATAATATTGGTATTTTTATTTATTCCAGCTTGGATATACGCCACCTTAAGTATATTGGTGATCAGTGCTACGGGCCTACTCGGAGTAGCTATCGTTCCAATGCTAAAGTCGGCGATATTCAGCCACGTGCTGCACTTCCTGGTGGCAGTCGCAGTTGGCACATTGTGCGGAGACGCGCTCCTACATCTCCTGCCACATGCCCTCAAATCACACGGTCCAGCTTCTGCACCTCAAGAAGAAACTGAAGTTGTGTTAAAATGCAGCGTCACCTTCCTCACGATTTTGCTTTTCTACAGTGTAGAAGCAATTATGCAATTGATAAATGGCGGTCACGCCCACTCTCACGATTCGGGAGTATCAACTGAAATGAAGACAGATTCAAGCAAACAAATTGAGCCCATAGAACTCGGTGCGATGATGCCGGGCTCACCGCCGCCGCCCGTCGACCGGCCGATGTCGTCGACAGCGCTCATGGTGATTGTAGGAGACGGACTACACAATTTAACAGATGGGCTGGCGATTGGAGCGGCCTTTAGTGGAGATCCGGTAACTGGTTTTGCAACGGCACTGGCTGTGTTTTGCCACGAACTCCCTCATGAGCTCGGTGATTTCGCTGTGCTGCTACGCTCCGGAATGAGCATCAGACGCGCTCTTTATTACAATCTACTTTCGTCGGTGCTCAGTTTTATGGGCATGGCAGGTGGAATTTGGCTTGCGGAAGATCATGAATCTGCATCCCAGTGGATCTATGCCGCAACAGCTGGTACTTTCCTATATATTGCACTCGCAGATTTAGTGCCTGAAATAAATGCAAACAACAATGGTAAAAGTATTAATTTACTACTCGCAATATTAGGAATACTCTCGGGCGGCATTATAATGTTAATGATTGCTCTTCATGAAGACTCAATTCAATATCTTTTTAGAAATGCAGAACAATAAACAAATTAGTCAAATTGAAACAATGCTCAGTTATGAATAGTTATATGACGTATGTGCTAGTAAGGCTAAACGTGCGTTCATTGAATAATTCTTGTCTAAAGTGTGGTTTAAAGAAACTAGGGACACCGGAGTGACGCGGCTTCCTCGCCCAGCCTGCAGATTTGATACACCAAAATAGTGATATACATGTACAGTACATGTTATGTGATAATATTCGAACTCATGGTTGTTAAAATTGTGTGTAGTAATATTTACTTAGGTTAAATAATTAATTAAGGCGCTGACAAGACCCAATTGACCAAAATAGGCTTCTCTTAAGAAAAAAAAAAATGCCAAATCTGTATATTTTGTTGTAGCGGAAAAAAATATATGTTAATTTTGAACATGTTTCCCAGAACTTGGTTGTTACCAAATCACGTTTTGTAAAAAATCTCGATACAAACTAACGTTAAACTAACCTCTTACCTTGAGTTCTAATCCAAAATATCTGTATTAAATATCAACGTACGTTACGTATTTAATTAATAACAAGTACGTTTGATTTGAATGCAGAACTTGGTTGTGTTTTATTTTCGATTATTTAACTCAATTTTGAGTAAATAGATAATTGCTTCATATTTTGCAATAAATTACAAGCGTTGTGTCATCGCGCTTCTCTTTCTTTTCTATGCAATCTGACAGTGACGCGGTTTAGGTGTTGTCAGCGTCTTAAGGATAATTTTAATTGATGGTTTAGAAAGTAAGTGTATATACTTTTATTTGTAAGCCAAGCTCTTTGTTTTTGAAATAAAAATCAATCTGCCTGCCTTTTCCCAACTATATTGGGGTCGGCTTCCAGTCTAATCGGATACAGCTGAATACCAGTATTTTACACGGAGCGACTGTCTATCTGACCTCCACAACCCAGTAACTGGGTAATACGATACCCCTTAGTAAGACTGGTTGTCAGAATTTCTGGCTTTTTGTGTATCTAAATGTAAATTTCATAGAAAAAAATATTTGTATATGTCACCGTATGATTATGAATATCGTTAGTTTATAATCTATCTAGCGAGATTATGAACTATCGAAACTATTTAGAATTAATTGCATTATTTGTTCATGGTTTATAATTCTATCCCTGGCAAACCGACAAATTGTGAACTAACTTGCATGCGACGAATGCATCTTGCCAAATACTAAATAGCCAAGTAACTGCGACCTACTTGGAAGAAGTGCTCGCCGGACACCGCTGCCGTAGCTCGTTGCGCTCGCATGGCTCGCTCGCGGTTTTTCACAGTTCTAACCTAACCTCACCCATTTGGTCGGGGTACCCTGGCATACTTATTGCGACCAATTCGGCTACAATTTACGGTCCAAGGTACGGTTCACAATTTTACGGGTGATAAAATCGGACAGATTATGAAGCCTGTCGTTATGTGCAGGTAAGAAATTATGAACTACCGAAAATGAATGCGCTATAACAATATAACGCGTTAAGGGGACTACAGGACCTAAACGCAAATTTTGTAAGTTTAGTTAATGCGTAAAAGTATATAATCCAGTGCAGTGAACAAAATCAGAAAAATATATGATATTCTTCAGGATATATGCTAGGTAGATAGTGTGTTGAAAACATAATATAATTAATTTGATACGATAGAAAAAAATCACGAACATACCTCGAAAAAAATCTTTTAACGATTAAAAACCATACTAATATAAATGCAATTATTCTGATTTTATGTCAGATAATTCTACAAGCAACATTACTATGTTGCTTGTAGCAATATGCATAATAATGTTTTATTTTTTTCTGCAATCGATGGATTTTTTGTAAATAGATAATTGCTTCATATTTTGCAATAAATCACCAGCGTTGTGTCATCGCGCTTCTCTTTCTTTTCTATGCAGTCCGACAGTGACCGCGCTTTAGGTGTTGTAAGCCTCTTAAACGCAGAAAAAATATGAACTGTTACAAAACAGTTCATAATTTTTCGATAGTTTATAATCTCGCTAGATAGATTGTAAACTAACGGTGCTCACAATCTTACGATGGCATACCTATGTATAGGTACATTAACAGGTACGTATGACGCGAATTGACTTGATGCACATATCCCTCTGAGAGTGATGAATAAGTGAGAAGGTATTAATTAGGTTCAAATAACTCCGCTGATCACAAACCATCACGTTTGGAAATAGTTCATAGTTATTATTCAAGTTCCTTGCCTCAAGCTAGACATAAGCCATTATTCCTATTTATGGTAATATCTATAAACCTATAATAAATAACTATGTAGTACCTAGTTTCATATTATGATAAAAATGATGGACAGTTAAATATAGTAGGATGGTGCAGGAGCTATACGGAATGTACAATGAGAGACAGGCCACCTACTCGTAAAAATTTAGTAATTGTGCTCGGTTGAAAGCTACATTTGTGTAGAGTCAAATGAAAAATCACATATTTGTAGAGAAGCGTTGTCGACGGGATAGTAGACAAAAATGACGTTTCCGTGTAGACAGTTGACAGTCAGACCGAGAAATGTAGACAAGCGATTTCTATTCTACAGTGGATTGGAAATATAAAGCGTCACTCAAAAGGTACCAAGTGCATCAGTGCTGACGTAATAGAAAAGTCAGAAAAACAATCTCTCCAAAGCTACGGTTTCCTAGAAGAGTTGTGACCGCCACATAGCGTCCGAAATTTCCCGTTTTTTTAAAAAGCCCTTTTAAAAAGACAGACAGACACGCGAGTGATCTTTTTTTTTTTGTTAAGGGTTCTGTTTTTTCCTTTTGAAGTACGGAACCCTAAAAATATGTATAATTGTTTACTGATGGTAGATAGTTTTATTGTCATCTATAGCTGGATACCTGCTAAAACTGTTAATAAAGTATTATGATAGTATTTATTACCTTATAAATAAGATAGTATTTCTTAAGTTCATCACAATGTTGTAATTAACTTTTATTTTGTATTCTTGTAAATAGAAGTAATATTTTTTAATAAGATGTCATAATAATAATTAGGTGTGTACGTATTTTTCACAACATTGTTTTATTTCAAGCATAGTTTATTAAACCTGAAACTGAACAAACACAGCAGCTACAATATTGTAAAATGGACACTGGCAGTGGACCATTTTTCAACCTCGGGTCGGGCAAGTGTAATCTGATTTTTCCATCTGGAATTTCTTAGTAGCAGCCCGGAGTCTGGATTTATGCCCTGTTAATGGCAATCCGAAGTAGCAAAAATTTGCCTTATTATCATCATTAAAGCCTAATAATATCGCTCACAAGGGTGGGTTTGGGCACAATTTATAAGGACATAATGCCTCATAATTACCGTATTGTTACCATATAATAAGCTATGATTCTGAGGAATGGTTAGCAATAAGGATAATTATTCTTGTAATTGCGTGTTGAGATGAGTTTACAAAATCATTAAACATATAATAATTAATTTGTAATACTTGTGCCATTTACAAGGTCGATCCTTCTTATAGCCGACGTAGTGGTTCCGCATAAGTTTGGGGTGACGAATATCGACTAATCACGAAATGCGCACGTGTCTACAAAGTTTTTTTTTTATATTCAGCCATACTTATTGCAGTACTAGTTGTACGAAGAGCCATATTTGTATTTTAGACTAGATATTTCCCGCAGCTTAAATATAATTAGCGAATTCGGTCCAGCCGTTCACGCGTGATGCCGTGACCAAGGGAAATAGGGATTAATTTATATATAGATTACCTTCATCGTGAAATGCTAATAGACCAAAATTTAAATATAATAATCATCTTGTAATTTGGTTATGTAAATATGAAGTGAAATTTTCTATAATATGTGGTATGCTATGTGGATCAGTTTCAATGCCCAATATATTTTTTTAAGTATTTTCAAACGAAATAAACATTTTCACACTTCCATACTACATGGATAAACTTCTTCTTAGCAGTAGTTACAAAGAGACCTGAAAACGTCTACCTCTATAGAGGTTAGGTACCTATATAAATAGCTTCACCATCTCCTTGTTGGGTAGTTTTGAGGTTTCCTTAAGGCGCTGACAAGACCCAATTGACCAAAATAGGCTTCTCTTAAGAAAGAAAATTGCCAAATCTGCATAGTTTGTGGTAGCGGAAAAAATATATGTTAATTTTGAACATATTTCCCAGACCTTGGTTGTCACCAAAACACGTTTTGAAAAAAAAATCTCGATACAAACTAACGTTAAACTAACCTCTTACCTTGAGTTCTAATCCAAAATATCTGTATTAAATATTAACATACACTACGTATTTAATTAATAACAAGTACGTCTTATTCTAATGCAGAACTTGGTTGTTTTTTATTTTCGATTACTCAACTCAATTCTGAGTAAATAGATAATTACTTCATATTTTGCAATAAATTACAAGCGTTTTGTCGTCGCGCTTCTCTTTCTTTTCTTTGCAATCTGACAGTGACCGCGGTTTAGGTGTTGTCAGCGTCTTAATATGTTTACCTATGCCAAGTTACAGCTTTCTAGTACTAAGCTCTACTCTCTGCTACTACTACTCTGAGCTACAGTGGGGACAGACATATGGACATGGCGAAACTATAAGGTAGGAACCCTGTTTACTCATCATCTGCCTAGCCTTTTCCCAACTACGTTGGGGTCGGCTTCCAGTCTAACCGGATGCAGCTGAATATATTTTACATGGAGCGACTGCCTATATGACCTCCACAACCCAGTTACTGGGAAACACGATACCTCTTGGTAAGACTGGTTGTCAGACTTTTGGGCGTCTGACGACCCGTAACGACTGTCTCAAAGATCCACGAATGACAGCCGGGACCAACGGCTTAACGTGATTTCCGAGGCACGGAGGGGTCTTGGGATGTAAAGATGGTCACCCATCCACGGACCAACCGCAGCAAGCGTAGCTTAACCTGATCGATGGACCCGTGCGGCTATTATTAGTTAGCCATAAGCCCCACAGTTCCTTGTTTACCTACATATAGTACGCCCACATTTCGCCGGTTATGTTTAAGTCCCATGTAATAGGGGGCGATATGCCTTTGATTTGTGGCCTTTTTGTATTCAGTGAACGACATGTAGCCTTAAATGAGTTTTCAAAGATTATAAATGTTTTAATGCCAAGAATGCGCATATATTTCTTAAAACGAACGAAAAAGAAATATGGGTTACTGAAATGGGATCAGGCAGGATTGGCATAGGAACAGTTATGAAAACATTTGCAAAATTTCGCTAAATATAAATATCTATGGTTTTTAGCACTTTTCTCTCAAATTACAAAATTGTTACCTATCTATAAAAACCGTCATACATTTAAAAAAATAATATTTAGTTAGAAAACGGCCCGTGTCTATTTCCTGGGTAAAATGATTTAATATACCTAATCATATTATTAGATTAAATATAATAAAATCAAAAATCAAAATCAAAAAGTCATTTATTCAAACTAGGCTGAGAATCAGCACTTTTCGAACGTCAAAATTACATAAGATAGTCCCCCAAAACACCCACCCTTCACCACTTCCTAGTGCTTTAGCTGGGAAGAAGTGGCCCCAGCAGCACAGCTGTCTGTTCAGTTATGAAAAAAAAAATGGATTCTATACTACAGTATGCAAAACAATTTACATTAGGTACGTGCATCACAAAACATTAAATTATTTGCCATGTCAGCTAGCACACCACTATACAAACAAAAAAAAGAAAAGAAAAACACCGAAAACTATTCTCAAGGAGAGATAAAAACGTAAACAGAACTTAATACCCAAATAAAAGCCTCCAAGCATAAAGGGTGTGCCCGCTTACATATAGCTATAGCTGTAACAGTCACAAATGATGAACTAGGACCATCAAAGTCAAATAAATAAACAGTTAATTACTAATAACAAAACAAAACAATGGTCAGCAAGACGACCAGTCACCACAAGCAGCACCCGTTCACGAGCATAACGCAAAAATCAGCCATTTTTTTAAAATCGCCATATTTGTAGGAAGGAGGCAACCCGACCCCTGACGCTACCGCAAGCAGTGACATCTAAGGGAGCATGACGAACTTGCTGCCGGTTGTAAGAATAATATAATCAGCTATCGAGGTCGCTAGCTAACCACATATTGCAATACAACTCAACAAAAAACATTGTAATGAGAAGATTATGGCAATAATAAACGAAAATAAAATTAAAAATAAATTGACTTATACAGTCAAATAAACAATTATATGAACTCATATATAACCTGTCTCTAGGTAAGCTAATTCTGGAGAAATAACATAAACATTGTCCTGAGTTAATCACAGCGACCATTTTTTTTTTTTATGTATGGCGGACTCAAAGCCAGGGGTGAAATACTTACATTAGTAAGCGTCTGCACGCTAAGGGCACCCCCTGTGGGGTACGGACCTCGGCTTAGGGCGTCGCTGGAGGGAGGACAGCAAGGTGGGACAGGCTGGATCTGAACTATTTTATTATTATACGGGGAATTTAAAGCTACAGGCTCAGCTGCGGCGCGGGCTGGCGCTTCGTCGAGCAAGGGTCGGGGGGGACAGTTATGTCGGGGTTTTCGCGAGGGACGTCGGTTTGTGTGATTTGTGCACTGTACTCGTGGCCCTACTGCTTTCCTGGAGGAGGGTAATAATGGGGTCATCGGGGTCGGTGAGCGTATGCCTTGGATGGTGAATAGAGCTAATGGAGGAGGGCCTATAACTGGCGACCTTCACAACCAGAGGGTTGCGGTGGGTGGAGGCAGAGTCAAAGAATCGCTTCGTGATGCGCCAACAAAATTCCCACCATCATGCAGTTCATGAAACTGCTTGATGGTGGGAATTTTAAGGTCGAGATGGAGGATCTCGTTTCGGACGAACCAGGGGGATCCCGTTGCTTTTTGGAGGAAACGCTTTTGGAGGCACTGCATCCTGTGGATGTGGTGGGGCCTAGCTTGTGCGAAGACTGCACAGGCATATGTCATAATGGGACGGATGCACGCTGTGTAAATACGCAATTTGCACTTAAGGAACAATTTGCTGCGTGCATTTATGACGGAGTGTAGTCTACCGAGAACGAAAGCGGCACGCGAACGCGCCTGCTTAATGTGCTCTGAGAAGGAGAGATGATGGTCGAGGGTCACTCCTTGGTATTTGGCTGACTTCTTCCAAGGGATAGGCTTGCCGAACATGGTGAGCGGTCGGGGTGGGATGAGGTGTTTTCGTGGTTTGGTGAAAAGAACCGCCTGACTTTTGTCGGGATTAACTTCGATTCTCCTCTTTCTAAACCAGGCGCCAAGCTCGTTGACTTCGATCTGGAGAGTGCGAGATGTCTGGTCATGAACTAAACCGGTGTAGTAGATGGCCGTGTCGTCTGCGAACAGAGCCAACTGCGCCTTTCTACTTTTGGGGATGTCGATGGTAAAGAGAGTGAAAATGAGAGGGGCTAGCACAGAGCCCTGAGGGACGCCTGCACGGATAGGTTGAGGGGAGGATAGCGCTCCTTCGATGCGATAGTGGAAGGTGCGGTTTGACAAGAAGTCTCGTAAGATGAGCACGAGACGATCGGGCACACCGAGTTTGTAGAGCTTTTATAATAAGCCGTTGTGCCAGACCTTGTCGAACGCTTTTGCTATGTCGAAGAATACAGCACCGGTCGTAAGACCACGTTGATAGCCGTGGCTTATGTTTTCTACGATGCGGTGGACCTGTTGGACGCAAGTGTGCTGGGTTCTAAAACCGAACTGCTCGTCGGGGATGAGGCCCTTGGTTTCAGCAAAATCTCTGAGGCGCTTATAAATAAGCCTCTCATAGATTTTGCCGAAGACATTGAGCAGACTCATGGGCCGGTAGCTGGTGGGCTCCGTTTTTGGCTTACCGGGCTTGGGTATGCCGATGACGGTGGCGTTTTCCACTCTTGTGGAAAGATGTTATTGCACAGGGCACCATTGAAGATGGTGGGCATGAGCATTATAAGGTAAGCGGGGAACAGTTGGAGCATCCTATTGGTGATTCCGTCTGAGCCAGGGACTTTGCGAAGTTTTTGTCCCTTGATGATATCGTGCACTTCGTCTGGAGTGACGGGAGGCAGAGGATAATCAGGGTCTTCGACGGGCGGGAGAGAGGCTCTACGTTCCACTTCCGCGTCGACCTGGGACAGGTGAGCTTGGTCTACTGGTTGAGAGCTGGGTGAGCATTGAGCCTCAAAGACTATCGGCTAGTCATTCCGCCTTGTCGACTTCATCGAAAGCGATGGTCTTGTCGGGGCGCACCAGGGGGGGCATAGAGATGACTTCTTCGGATTTGAGTTTCCTCTGAAGATCCCAGAAAGCTAAGTGGGTGGGCTCTAGCTCGCTCAGCATCTTGTCCCAGCCGGCGTTACGCAGCTCCGATAGGCGTGTCTTTACAGATCTCTGTAAATAGCGCATATGGGCTTTGTTCGCGTGGCAGGGAAAGTTACTGTACGCACGGACAGCCGCGTTCTTCTCATTCAACAGTTCGCGCACATCGTCCGGAAGCTTCCAGCGATGGTCGTCCATCGCCGGAACCTCCCTTGAACAGTTGTTCAGAACTGATTGTAGGTACGTGTACCGTGAATGAGTCGATCGTGGCTCGTCGTCGATAGAGTTGAAGTGGTCGGGAATGGAGTCTAGTCGGGGGCCTAACGTGGTGGATTTCAGGCAGTCGCTTACTTTCCTCCAGTCTGTAACTAACTTGGTGAGGGGGGGGTCTGTCAGGGTCGTGGAGACCTAGGCGGGGGGCCAGCTTTACGACAACTGGACGGTGGTCGGAGGAGAGATCGTCATGCGCTTCTATAGAATCCAACCGTAGGTTGATACTCTTAAGAAGTGCTATGTCAAGTTCGTCAGGAGTTTTGTTAGGGTCGTGGGGAAAGTGAGTGGGAGTCATCGGGGCAATGACGTCGAAATTTAGAATAGAACATAGGTCGAAACAGGTGTTTGCCTCTGGTGGAGATCCTGGTGCTGTTCCAGGCAGGATGTTTGGCGTTGAGATCGCCCGCTATGATAACGGAGTCACTCGATCAGGCCAAGTAGAATTGAAAGGTCGTCAGAGAGGGGGGTAGGGCTAGCTCTGGTGTGGAAACGGGGGGAATATAGGCCGATACTAAGGTGGTCGATTGGTGAGCAGTCATGCCTAACTTACAGATGGACACTTCTAAACGGGAGAGAGGGGGTGGGTCCATTGGGATGCAGTGCAGGGACGTTCTATAATAAATTAGGGTGCCGCCCTTGTGACATCTAGTCCTGTCATTGCGAACTATGCGATAGTTAGCAATTGAAGGGTTTTGAAGGCTGGGCTTTAAAAAGGTTTCCTGTAAGAGGAGAATGTCTATTTGATGGTCGCGGAGGAACGCAGCGATTTCATCGCGTTTTCCTTGAATGCCATTGGCATTAAAGAAGCCTATCTTTAGGAATCGGGGTTTGGTTCGCGCTTGGACTCGTATATCCATTACTGGGGTTTCGCGAAGTTCTCGAGGGCTTGCGTAATCTCGGGATACGCATGGAATATTCTCTGGATCTGAGCGAGATCGCAGGAATTACGGGCGGCAACGAGTTCGTTGGCCATTTTACACGCGCGGGGCGTGAAAAATATTGAGAAGGTCCCAGAGATCACGCTGAACGGGTCTACAGGGACAGACGGACCGCACAGAGACCAACAATTCTTATCGTTTAAGACCCTGACAACACCTAAGCCGCGGTCACTGTCAAATTCCATAGAAAAGAAAGAGAAGCGCGATGACATAACGCTTCTAACTTATTGCAAATTATAAAGTAATTATCTATTTACACAAAATTGAGTTGAGTAATCGAAAATAAAAAACAACCAAGTTCTGCATTCAAATAAGACGTTCTTGTTATTAATTAAATGCCTAACGTATGTTGATATTTGATACAGATATTTTGGATTAGAACTCAAAGTAAAAGGTTAGTTTAACGTTAGTTTGTATCGAGATTTTGTTTTCAAAACGCGTTTTAGTATCAACCAAGTTCTGGGAAATATGTTCAAAATTAACATATATTTTTTCCGCTACCACAAACTATACAGATTTGGCAATTTTTTTTCTTAAGCGAAGCCTATATTTTGGTAAGTTGGGTCTTGTCAGCGCCTTAAGTAGTCGTTGATAGAATAGTATGCCCTTGAACATTGTTTGGATTTTACTTTAGTTTTAAATGCATTAAACTTTTCAAATATTTTGCTAAATGCAGCTAAAATAGAAACAGGCCTGAAATTGCCAACGTCATTTTCATTACCTGAT
Source organism: Atethmia centrago (assembly GCA_905333075.3). Lineage (NCBI taxonomy): Eukaryota > Metazoa > Arthropoda > Insecta > Lepidoptera > Noctuidae > Atethmia > Atethmia centrago. The sequence continues at coordinate 11,481,780 of HG995375.1, forward strand.
TTAAATAATGGTATGACTTTACTACACTTCACGAGGTTAGGAAAAGTTCCTAAATCAACACATTTATTAAAAGTAACAGCTAGATAGGGGCTACGATATCTATGATATTACTTAATAGTTTAATGGAGATACCCCCAGTAATCACCAGTGTTTTAGAAAGAAGAAGAAGTGTGTTAAAAACATTAATATAACCGTGTTACATGTTCGAAACTAAATAAGCGACTACATTTAGGCACACTACTATGCAATAGGTTTTCAGCTTTAGACGGGGACGAATCTAAGGAGCGAGTCGTAGCTATAGGTATGTTGGCAAAAAAACTCATTGAATGCCTCAGCTACGTCAGCTGCTTAATTAACTAACCTGCTTTATTAAACAAAATATAAATACCTGGAGTAGCCCATTAGTTAAATTCAGCGGGGGTGCCATTAATGTTAATGGTTTTGGTCTTGAAAGTAGATTGGTACTCTTTTTGGACATCATCAAAAAGGGCTCCATAGACTTCATTAGGATTCTCGTGTTCAACTATAGATGGTGTAATTCTATGAGCTATATTATTTTTAAATATGTTGCAACGACTAGCTGTAGAAGGCCTGCATTCTATATTATGCAGCTTTTTATGTAATGGCATAGGGAAGCTGGCTAATAAACCACAGCGGTCAGATGTTACAGTCAACACTAATTTATTTTTGGCATCACAATCACTAAATATATTATCAAGACAAGTCGACGAAGATGCTGTGATCCTAGTAGGTTCAAAAACAAGTTAATTAGATTATAGGACCTAAACAGATTGAGAAGTTCAATACAGGACAGCTAATGAGACACAATTGATTTTCTATTGTTTGACACCAAATCGGTGACGGCTTCAGTGGTGTAGCGGATGGAGTAACATCTAAAATATTAATATTTTAAATCTCCATATAACATTATACTTTTATTACTAGATTTTAATATATTGAGTGAATCCTCCATTACCGATTCAAAACGAATAAAATGCCCAGAGGTGGGGGGTCGATAAACGCAAATTATGACGTACCTATCGTTCGAGTTCAACACAAGACAACCCAATAGTGCGCTTGATAGAAAGGTCTAAACATTGCTTATATTTCAACTTGTTTGAAACAAGAACTAATGATCCACCGCGAATAGCACCTTTTCTTACAAATGCAATTTGTACAGTAAAATGATCATCATTCATAAGAGATCTTGATCCTGATCCCTTCATGTTCCTTCAGTTAAACATAACACCTGAACATCATAATTCTCCATAAATAAACTTTATCTCTAGCTCTTTGCCGGACAGACCCTGCATATTTTATATGCGGCTTACCCTTTGTCGCACCTAAAAGTTTTAACAACAAGGCGTATCAAAAGTAGTGTTAGTACCACTACTAACAGTAATCGATGTCATTCGATGGTACACTACAGGTACTTACCAGTGTCATTGTGTTTATTGTATGCTGAAAGATTAGCAATGTGTCTAGGTGGCAAATACATTGTATAATTTTGCAGTTTGTAATCAGTATTAAATTGATTACAATCAAAATATAAAATAGCGTCACTATGACCACAAGTCCATAAATGAACGTATTTCAAAACAGAGAAGTTAACTAACAAAATGCTCCAATGCAAGAATGGCGGCGAGTGGTTTGGGAATAGTGATGCTAAAATGATGGGTTTCTTTTTTAACTAAAACATTTTGTCATTTCTGCAATAATATTATTTTCAAAACTTTTTGATTTGTGGCCCTTTTGTATTCAGTGAGCGATGTGTAATATTAAACTTATCAGCTCAATTTCTGATATTGCTATGAATATCTTCCTTTTTTATAACAGTATCAAAACGGTTGTCTTCATCACTGTTCTCTGTGTCTGTACCACTAAAATATTCTTCCTCAGTATTCTGTGCGTCCGCAGATGGTTGCAACAGCTTTTTATTGTCTACGGAACCACTAGTACTTTCGTTAGTACTCACACTTGCCGAAAAGTTTACAATAGGTGCGGACACTTTTATCATGGTCTTGAACCACTTCTCTACTATTCTTCTAAAACCACCACTTCGCTTTATTCTTTTCCAACCTTCAGATCCATGTTTTTAAATATCTTTGAATAAAAACCCTTTGTTTACTTTATTTGATTGCGCAAAATGACTTTCCAGCTTCTAGAGCAGGGATCCCCAAACTATTTTGGACAAGTGACCCCTTTTCCAAAATGAACTGTTACCTCAGACCCTCATGGCCAAATTACCTACTTTTAAGATGCGGACCATTATGAATAAGGGGCAACCCCCTTATTCATAATGGTCCGCTAACTTAAAACAGCTGCTACTGAGTGTTATTTTTCATTCTCACTTAGGTCAATAGAAGAAGACAGAGTGAGAATTAGCAATGCTTTAAGTTAGCAGACTATTACGAATTAGTTAGTTTAGTTAGTGCTTTAGTTTTTTCCTATTGATAAAAAATACCTAGGTACTAAGGTACCAATTGGAAAACTTTGCACTTGGTTAAGTGAGTAAGTTGACTTCATTTTCTCAATCAAAATTTAACAAAATAAAAAGACATACAATTCAGTAGGTAAATACCAAGTTTAATTTATAAAGATTATTACAAATTAGGTACTTAAAGAATCTTAAGTAGGTAGGAAATTATATTTAAAAAAGTATTAATTCGCAAAGAGAAAATAAAACATTCAGTGTGATAGATGAACCTGGTGACTATCTACCAATCTAGCTACATCCGGTTCAATATTGGTGAGTTGCAGCCTTAAATCTCCACGTTCGTTGATTTTCAAGCGGTTTCTTTGTTTCGTCAAAATGTTTGTTACCACACTGAAACTTTTTTCAACTAGGTATGATGATGGAAAAGCGATAAGGTATTTTTCAGCAATGTTCCACAATGTAGGATACTGTGTTTCAATGTTGCGTTGCAACCAGAACTTCTGATAGCCTTGCTTGAACTTTTGCTTAAGCTCTTCGTCTGTGCTGATGGTAATCAACTCTTCTTGCATTATCACATTGGCTTCTTCTATGGCTGTGGTATTGTACGGATTTATTATCCATTGAGGAATTTGTAAATTTAAAAGATCCTCAAACCTCTCCGTAAAATCCTTGTGTAAAGCGTCCAAGTGAGTGACATATAATAAAATGTCATCATCTTGAAGCACTTCTGGTAATTTTGACAAATACAGAAACTGCGAATATTCTTTTCTGCCTAAATTTTGTTTATAAAGGATTAGTTTACCCACGAAGGCCGATATTATTGATTTTGTTTTAATCAAGTTAAGATCGTCACCCTGCAGCTGCAAATTAACTTTGTTGAACATTCCAAACATATCAGTCAAGTAATAAATATCTGTTTTACAATTGTTCAGATTTTCTTTCAAATTCCGATCTTTTTCTTGTAAAAACTCCAACACAGATTCAAAAATGGGTGAAAATCTTTCTAAGCAAGAGCCTCTTGATAGCCAGCGAACTTCAGTGTGCAGAAGTAATCGAGTAAAGACTTCGTCGTTTTCCTCACATACTCGTAGCTGAGCAAATAACCGAGAGTTCAAAGAATTGCTTTGAATCTTGTTGATAGCATTTATTACATATTATAAAGACTTATGCAATCTAGGACTCATCTTTTTTGCTACTAAATGCTGCCTGTGAATCACGCAGTGAATGACCAGTACATCAGGCAGTTGTCGCTTTAAGTGAGCTATAAAACCACGATGACGACCAACCATAGACGGTGCACCATCAGTCGCAACAGAAACAATGTTCTTCCATGGAATAGCATTGTCAGTAAAAAAATGTTCCACGGCCTGAAAAATCGATTCTCCTCTGGTATCAGTCTCTAAATATGTAGCAAAAAACAGTTCTTGGCACATATTTTCATCTTTGATAATATATATCGAACATATCCTAACAACAGAGCTTCATTGCCGGGTAATATAGACTCGTCCAACTGGAGAGAGAATCTGTTGGTCTGTAAGAACTTGCATAAAATGTTTTCCAAATCGCGTCCCATCTCGTCTATGCGTCTCTGAACGGTGTTATTGCTCAAAGGTATTCTCTTTAAAATATCATGTGCGGGTTTGTGCAATACATTGTTAAGGACCTCCGCAATGGCTGGTAAGATAAGCTGCTCTCCAATTCTGTGGGGTTTCCCCGACTTTGCTATTAGTAAAGATATATTATAGGACGCTCGTAAACCATCATCGTCAATAGATGATGACGCAAACATCGATCTTATGGATGGCCTTTGTCTAGTTTTTCTTTAAGTGCTTGAAAAAACGACAAGGGCTTACTTTTTTTGTCAGCATGTACTCTTGATAAGTGGTCATCCATTTTTGAAGGCTTCATGGCATCGTTACTGAATACTTTTTCACATTTGAGACACATCGGCAAGTGTTGATTTAATGGAGATGCAATAAATCCGAACTTCAAGTAGTCCAAACTGTATTGTCTGCATTTTTTTTCGTGTCCGCCATCATAAAACTCTCAGTAATCCTGCAAATAAAAAAAAAGAAACTACCTAAATAATAAACCACAATGTATGCCCACCGTATGGCAATGCTGATGCGCTGTGCCGAATAAAAACTGTTTGGTACTTACCCTGTTAATTTTTCATAAACTGCAGATATTGTATGGTTACGCTATTAACTCGCGTAGGGAGCTCAGCATTTTGTAAATTCTTTTTCAGTCACTTTACTTCACTTATTAGATATGTAATAACTTTGTAATCTCTTGAAATAAATGAGTACTTATATGAGTTATTATCGTTCAAGCTCCAACGAATTTCAAAACGCAAATGAACTTTCAACCTTTTTTTTTTTTTTTTTTGATACGGGCTTTTATGCAGTGGTCCCGCGGGGGACCTCGACTGCTTTACCGGGTGTCGGTGGGGCCAGAAGGGCCTCTCACCTATATAACTTAAAATTAGGCAGCACAGCTAAGGGCATCCCATAGTGGGATTCGAACCTCGGCTTAGGGCGCTACCGGTTACTGAGCAAGCGGGGACTTGTCGTGTTATGTTATTATTATTAGGGAAATTATTTGGATTAACTTGCTCCGCGCGGGCGGGCGGGTTCAAGGGTCGGGGGGAGTGACTTATAACTCTTTTTAGTCTAGCTCGCGGAGGTACTCGCCGTCGAGTACGGGAGGTCGGTGTGGTGTGTTTTTGTTTCTGATTGGCTAACTTCATACTCTCTTGGTAGAGAGTGATGTCGTCATCCATGTCGGTTAGTGCGTGTTTTGGACGTCGTGTGCGTGATATGCGTGAGGGAGTGTAACTGGCAGCTGCTGCCACTAGTGGGTTAGTGTGCGTGGTAGCAGAATCGAAAAAGCGTTTGCTTAATTTTTTGAGAAATTGCCGGATGGTGGGCAATTTTAGATCGACATGTAGTTGATCATTGCGTACGAACCAGGGGCTATCCGTGGCTCTACGCATGAAACGGTTTTGGAGGACTTGCATTTTTTTTAATAGGGATGGCTTGACGTGTGCGAACACGACGCCCGCATATGTCATAATGGGTCGAATACACGTGGTGTAAATTCGTACCTTAGATTTAAGGGCTAGTTTGCTACGTGCATTTATAAGAAAGTGAAGGCGACCGAGCGCAAAGGCAGCACGGTTACGTACTGTCTTTATATGCTCGTTGAAGCGGAGGTAGTGGTCGAGAGTTACCCCTAGATATTTGGCCTTTAGGTCCCAGGGGATCTGTTGGCCTGACATAGTGATGGGTCGGGTAAGGGTGCGTAAGTGGCGGTTTTTCTGTTTGCCTTGTTTGACAAACAGTACAGCTGCACTTTTAGATGGATTTAGTTCAATCCTCCATTTCTTGAACCATTGCTCTAGGGCGCTGGCTGCTGATTGGAGGTGAGTATGGATGCACTCAGTGCTGCGACTTGAGTGGTAAATTGCTGTGTCGTCAGCGAATAGGGCCAACTGACACTTGTTGTGTCTGGGTATGTCGCTTGTGTAGAGCGAGAAGAGGGAGGGGGAGAGCACGGAGCCTTGTGGAACACCAGCTCGGATCGGGTGGGGGGATGAAAGGGCCTCTCCTATTCGGTAGCGGAAAGTGCGATTTGATAAGTAGTCCCGTATGATGAGCACGAGACGGTCTGGCACATTAAGTGTGTATAGCTTATATATTAAGCCATTGTGCCAAACTTTATCAAATGCTTTCGCTACATCAAAGAAGAGTGCGCCAGTCTTATTGCCCTTTTGAAATCCTTCGCTTATGTGTTCGATTATGCGATGGACTTGGCGGACACAGCAGTGTTTGGGTCGAAATCCAAACTGCTCGTTGGGTAAGAGTTTATTGGATTCGGCAAAATCCATTAATCTTTTAACGATTATTCGTTCATATAGTTTCCCCATTGTGTTGAGGAGACTGATGGGACGGTAACTGGACGGTTCAGCTTTAGGTTTGCCGGGTTTGTGAAAGCCTATAACTACGGCTTCTTTCCATATTTGGGGAAATAGATTGTTGTTCAACAGAGTGTTGAAGATAGCTGTCATAAGGACAATTAATTGGGCCGGGAAGAGTTTAACTACTCGGTTGTTGATGCCGTCTGCGCCAGGTGCTTTCCTGGGTTTTAGGTTTCTAACAAGGGAGAGTACTTCGTCGGGGGTTACTGGGGGTAGGGGGTTTTCGGGGTCCTCGATGGGGGGGAGGGCTGACCTGCGTTCGACCTCTGCGTTCACTAAGTCGCAGTGTGATTGGTCGGCTGGCAGTGAACTTGGCGAGCATTGGGCTTCTAGGCTGTCCGCTAGGCATTCGGCCTTCTCGTCGTCCTCAAAGGCTAAGCTTTGATCGGGACGGAGGAGGGGGGGGATGTCTGTAACAGTATCGGACTTTAGCTTTTTGGTTAATTGCCAGAAAGCTTGTTGGGAGGGCTTAATGGTGCTCATTAGCTCGTCCCAGCGTTCTTCCCGCATTTCTTTCATGCGTGACTTTACAGTACGCTGTAAGCCACGCATGAGAGCGCGGTTGTCGGCATTTGGGAAGGAGTCATAAGCACGGATGGCTGCGTTCTTCTCTGTCAGCAGAGCACGTACATCGGCTGGCAGTTTCCAGCGATGGTCGTCCATCGCTGGTTCCCGCCGTGAACTTTCGTTCACTGCCGCTTGCACGTGACCGGTGAGTGAGTCGATCGCGCCTAGTGCGTCTGTGACTGAATCTATTTGTTCGGGGATTTTGTCTAGGTGGGCTGACGTAGTGGATTTAAGGCGTTTTTCAACCTTTGACCAATCGGTGACGAGTTTCGTTATAGGGGGCTGGCCAGTATCATGGGGTCCTGTGCGGGATGATAACATTAAGATGACTGGCCTGTGATCGGAATCTAATTCTTGTAGCGTTTCTATTGAGCACAAACGTAAGTTTATATTCTTTAGCAGCGCTATGTCGAGAATATCGGGCTTAGAACTTTCAACCTAAGTGCAAGCTCGTTAAATAGTAAAATATCAGGAACATGTTTGGACTTGCAACTTGATCATGAATTCGTTCGTGTTAAATCGCGTAAGCGTCAAATAAAGAGCAAGTCAAAACACGCCTGAAAGACGTACGCTCGAACTCATTATCTTGCACAAACTTGTCCACACTGACTTGCCGAGTTTTTCATCTTGTACGAACTTGAGACTTTACATTAAGTACTACAACAATGTTATTTCCTACAAAAAAAAATATTATTCTTAGTACACGTAACACAACATAAACAATACAGTACCTACCTACCTATCGATTTTTAGACTTCGTCGACCCCCAAAATCAGTTTTCGTTTATGTCGACCCCGAGAAAACCGATAATTTGGGAATCCCTGTTCTAGAGCATAGTATTAAGAGTACTTGAAGAATAATATAGGTACTTATAATTACTATACATATAAGTGATTAGTGATGTCCTAAATTCATTTAATTGATTTTCATGAAGTTTTCAAAGGTGAGGATTGTGTGGTGAAGGACACGACTTTAAAGCTTCAAAGTTTTAAGTGTGTTTTTTTTGGGTTTCAAATGTTAAAAAAACATTTTAGTAAGTATTAAGGCTCCTACATACTGGCGCGACTTGTCGCGACACAAAGGCACCGCTTGTAGCGCTACACGCGGTGTCTTTGTGTCGCGTCGCATCGCGCGACAAGTCGCGCCAGTATGTAGGAGCCTTTACTCATCTACCTAGCCTTTTCCCAAGTATGTTCGTTTCGGCTTTCAGTCTAACCGGATGCAGTTGAATACCAGTATTTTACATGGAGCGACTGTCTATCTGACCTCCACAACCCAGTTATTGTATTAATACGATACCCTTAGGTAAGACTGGTAGTCAGACTTTTGGGTTTCTGACGACTCATAATGACTGGCAAAGATCCAGGAATGTCAGCCGGGACCAACGGCATAACGTGCTTTCCGACGCACGGAGGGGTCTTGTTATGTAAAGATGGTCACCCATCCACGGACCAACCGCGACAAGCGTAGCATAACCTGATCGATCGACCCGTCCGGCTGTTACTTCCTACTTAGCCACAAGCCCCTCTATTTAGTATTACTATGTCAAATATACACTCTACTAGAGGTATTTTATTACGCGAAATCAACACTTTCAAATCGATTACATACATCCCAGTATAACAAAGTAGTCTTTGCATACATCACCACTACAAAAACAAACTTTAAAACAAAAACAAATGTCAATGTCAACTGTCACTCACATACAGTCAGTCAGTGTCAAAAAGTCTGCGCAAAGTGCTATGGGAAAATCCTTTCTTTCATTGTGAATTACGAAAAAAGTGATTTTACTGAATTGTGTTCGGCAGGTTCAGCATAATAATTTCCAGTCAAATACCTTCGAAGGAATCAAATATAATTAATGATTATAAAAATGATTAAAGCAATGGTGAGTAATTCAAAATAGTAAAAAAAAAAAATTGGCGATAGTACATGTAGCTACTAGGTATAAAAATAAACGATATGACAATGATGCTGCAAATAATCACAAGTAATTACAAAGAAGACCCGGGTAGTCAGATTATAAAGACATCAGGAAACAAAGATTTTATATCCAATATGATAATGATCCCTAAGACGACCCACTGGACCGATTTTGGTCATGTTTAGGATAACAGCAATAGAAGTAAATTAATGTGTCGTATTAAAATTCATCTTATGAAATACATGTGTCATGCTTGCCTTTATTTAACAGTATAATGAGTATCGTAGTTAGAGTTAGTAGAGTAGTTATACTGTTAAATAAGGATTGGTTTGGCAAAAAATCAACATGGACCTTTGTACCTACAGCATCTGCTTTGTAATAACAAAGCAGATGCTGTAGGTACAAAGGTAATAGGCAATAGCCTTATCATAACTCTCCTGCCCTTATCCCAATTTATTTGGGGTCAAAGCAACATGTGTTGCATACTTCTCCATTGGTTGACATCTCGGAAGTCACTGCCTTTCTAGCCATATCATCTTTCATACAGTCCATCTGTTTCTTTCGTCTTCCCCTACTCTTATAGCCATCAATGTTCATACTCAAAACTGCTGCTTTATTAGTGCCTATCATATTTACTTACTGTAACTTAATTAATTAATTTACTTAATAAAAAGCAATTTGTATGTAGGTAACAGGATTACTGTTTAGTAGGTAAATTAATTAATTTGGCCATGGAATAACAAATTATGAACAATAACAGCAAAAGACATGGCATAGGATTGTCCTCATTGAATGCTAATATGTTTTGTAAAAGTATATAAAAGTAATGAAATTAAAAAGGTTTTGGTCAGAACCATAAATAAGAAGTTTACCTACAAAAATATTTGCCAATAGTGACATTCCAAATTAAGAAATAAACATAGTTGTCAGTGATATAACCAAAACATTTGGAATTAGAATGTCAAATTAATAGTTTGTTTTATATAAAATGAATTTATATTGCTAGCATATTTACAAAATGAATTATATTTTTGAAGAAAAGCCAAATGTTTATTGAAATGAACATACCTCCAGGTCATAACAAAACATCTTACTGCCAGGAATGTTTATCAAATAGCCATGGGTTGTCTCTTATCACTGTTTAAAACGAGTGTAAGTGAATACAACCATTGCAAATCAAATGTCTATATGATAAAGTATGTATAAAATTAAGGAGCTATGTTATGTACTTACCTCATTAAAATTATTTTTTAGGTAATATTTGGCGCCGGTGCTTACACAGGAGTATATATAGCTCAAAACTATAAGGTAACAGACACAAAGAATTGCTATATGAAGTTATAATGTTTTGGTAATGATTCATAAAACTCCATGTCCTGCAAAGGAGGCCTACATGATCATAATTTTTATTTGTAACATTACTAACACCCTTGTTCTGTCCAAAACCTCATTATTCCTGGTTCAAATAAATGTAGGTATTCTACAATACTGTATGGCCTCTTTTGCTCTGTCACATTTCTATCTACATTTTGTAGCTAATTTAAATTGTAAAGTTGGTTATTAATAAATAATAATTAATATCATGTTAGATTGATTGTACCTATCCATACTATCTCTACTTGATGCAGGGTACTCTGCAAGGACTTTGTAAGAAAGCTACTGAGGAATGTGACAAGGCAGCAAGTAACAGAAAATCCTGGTTAGCATTTATTTTGTTTTTATTTTGTTTGGTACTAGAATACAATGGTAAAATGTGGTCTAAGCCCTCCATATCTTACCTTTTTATGAAAATGCATACAATTAGCACAAGACTTATTAATTATTATGTAGCTTAGCAACCCTAAGTATAGCAAAAGCAAGGCCATCTAGATCTATAATATTTTACCATTTGTTTTGATTAAATTTTTACTTCACTATCAAGTTGGACTCCATTTAGGAAGAGAACAGTATTTTATTATTCATTGGTTGAAGGATACTTAACTGAGAGACGTTTTTTTAAAATTGTTATTACACCTTTGGCCGTTTAGTGTCCCTCAAAGTATTAATAATATTTAATTGTATCACTTACAATATATATCGCTTGAACCAGGAATATAAACAATTTCCTTGATTAAAATAAATTAAGTCCTTGTAATAGTCGTCTACAATTAATTTAGTTTTTGTTTTCTTTGCTACAGATAGACAAAGTCGAAGACCCATCGGTATTATTTGGGAAAGCACAAGCTTATTTGCAAAGCAAACTCGCAGATATCAGCGATAACAGTAAGAAAGGAGATAAATGATCAAGAAAATTTGCTAGGATAATGTGTTAAAAGAATATGACTCATTCAATTACTTTATTGTAAATATTAAGTAGTTCTATACAATGATAAACTAAATAAAGTTAGCAATACATACAAGTGTTTAAATCACTCTGCCTATTCATATTCATATTCATATAAGGGACAAGCCCCCTCCAATATGCTCTACTCTTGTTTGAGGTTCTTCAAAAGCTAACCAGTCACTTGAATGTGTGGGCAATAGTCCCATACTTTGGCATTTGTAAAGCGCAAGTAAAATGTTAACAATGTTTCCAATAAAATACACAAACTTCTGCCCTGTTGCTTGAGTGCCTTCAACCATCTTGAATGTGCTCTGGGTAGCAAATAAAGCTTTCACTGGTCGAACAATCAGCATGCCTACCATCATAATAGGGAAAATAGATATGGAGTTTCCAGCCATGTACATTATGAACAAATTCATTGGCACTTGTTTGAGTGGGCCCAGGGCAACATCCCACAACTTTTTGATTAGAAGTAAATTAGAATCAGCATCTCTGGATGACTCCGTGTAGCTCGCATTAGTGGACTGGCTGTAACCTGGCGGCGATGGTAATTCAGTTGTCTGTGTACGAGTCCTGAAGGAAAATAAATTATTATATTCGTAGTAGCACGTTTTATACTAAGTATTTAGTTACACAATTATAATTAAAGAAGTGCTATTGAGTCCGTAACTCTGTACTTACTTTGGATTGAAATCCAGAGCCCATTTGAACTTTTTGTTCGATTTAACTTGAGACATTTTGACGCTTAACAATTACCCCGCAACAATGAATAACAGAGAAGTTCCTAATCACTATTTATTGATAGATTATTACTTATTTCCTTAGTAATTATTAATTATTTGGAACAAAGTGTCGAACTCAGACTCACTTCCTCCGTTTTATTGACTTGCTTGATTGACTGTCAAAAAAATAAAATGTCATGCATGACATCAAATTGACAAGTCACGCACGCGTTGTGTTTTTTGTATACATTTTACTATTGAAATAGCTAGACGTGGTCACCTTTGTAAAATAGAGATGTTGAATATTAGAAACTTTAAAAAATGTAGATTTTGTTTTTTTTTTTTTTTTTTTTGTTTTGGCGTTGCACTATTCATGCTTATTGCCACTGACAATGTTTTATTTGTTAACAAAACGTAAGAATCAAGTACTCGCGAAATGATAAAATATTATAACGGGGAATTTGGAAATGGAAAGGAGATTAGATGTTATTAAATAAAAATAATAAAATATAACAAATTAACACTATGGGAATTTAATTTAACAGAAAACTAACGTTTTAACGCCACCAGGTGACCCAGCAAAAAGGCCGACTCGATGCGTAAACTAAGAGCTACATGGTAAATAAAAGAGGTTTATAAATGATATTTAAATAGATATATCATTATTTACAAGGAAAAGAGCTATGGTTTTATAGATATCTACATTAAAATTAAATAAAATACATGCAATAGAAGTGGGAAAAGGGACTCGGAGGGAAACAAGACTTTGGAAAAGTGAGGAGTGGTCATAAAGGGGGCAGGAAAAAATAAGGTGGTTCAGATCACCCACTTCAGCGCCACATTCACACGCAGGGTTCTGCACAATGCCAAGCCTGGTAAGATGAGCAGGAGTGCACACATGACCTAATCGCATACGTATGAATATTGTTGTAATCTTTTTGTTTAGTTTGTATTTGCTAAACCAAGGTTTAACAAAAATGGATGGCTGAATATTACGATAAAATTTCCCTTTCACTGATTGCCCGGACCAAAGCTGACCCCAGGATTCCTGTAGATAAACCCTAGGCAGAGCTGCCAGATCTTGGGTGTTATTTTTGTTCGGAAAAACGTCTCCACACAATACGGCATCATTAGCTATCTGGTCAGCTCTCTCATTACCTAAAATGCCACAATGCGAGGGTATCCACGCAAAATGCACTGAATACCCCTTAATAGAACACCTATAAAGGAGTTCACGTGTTTCAAATATAATATAAGGATTATGAGAATAGAAAGGGAATCTGGCCAAAGATTGTAAGGCACTCCTTGCATCAGTCAAAATGAGTGAATTCCGTAAGCCCATTAGAAGTATATATTCGACAGCTTTGAATAGACCGTAACATTCTCCCGTAAAAACAGATGATTCGGGCGGGAGTTTTATTTTTTGGACGATATTAAATTGGGAGTGGTATACACCTACTCCCACACATGAGTCTCTTCCATGCTTCGAAGCATCTGTGAACAAGAGCTGACAGCCCTTCCAGTCTCTATCCATAGTGAAGTTGAAGATATGGTTGTGACATACGTCATCTCGGTAAATGTTAAGGTTATAATGTATATTTGGTGACATAATTAATGAACTGTAATTACAGTGAAATAAAGGAAGAAATTGAGATTGGTGACAGGGAGCTTCAATTAAATTGAATTTTCTAAAGCTTTTAACTAAACACGGAGTAGCTTTGTGCCTCCAGTAAGTGGATGAAATTACTTCTTCAGAGAGAATGAAAAGTTTATTTCGCAAAGGATGATATGTAAATTGCAGACACCGAGCCATAAATCTATCAGCTAAAAATTGACGTCGTAAATGAAGTGGAGGGTCTCCACATTCCACCTGAAGACAATTAATAGGACTGCTTTTCATTGCACCTGAAACTACTCTAAGTGCCTTTGACTGAACACTGTCAAGTTTCTTAAGACCAGCAACATTAGCAGGTTCCAGCAAAAACGTCCCATAGTCCAATACGCTTCTAATCAAGGTGTTGTACAATAGTTTTAATGAAAAGGGATGTGCTCCCCACCAAACACCAGCAAGACATCTAATTATGTTGATATTTCGTTCACATTTAGCAGCTATATAGTCACAGTGTGGTAAACCAGTAAGATGTGTATCCAAAATAAGGCCTAAAAATTTTACCTGGTTTTTAACGGGCATAGGGATATTATTATACCTTACTATAACTATAGGGGGCTTACGCATTCTAGTAAACAAGACAATGTTGCTTTTATCAATTGACAGGTGTAGACCATTGGTTTCTAGCCAAGTCTTCAGTAAGCATAAAGAAGAGGTTAAGGAAGTACAAATATTCTCAACAGAATGACCAGATGAATAAAGAAGTAAATCATCTGCATATTGAAGAACTTGTACTGACTCATTTAGGGAGGATTCCAAATCATAAGTGTAAATATTGTAGAGAATTGGACTAATTACAGAACCTTGAGGGAGACCTTTCCATACTAAACGGGTAAATGTATACCCTTCAATATGAAGATTTAAAGATCTCTCTGAAAGCATGTTAATTATGAACTTAGACAGCATTAATGGAACTTGTAATGAATTCAGCTTTTGTTCTAGGATTGATACCTGGACATTATCGTAAGCTGAGCTAATATCCAGGAAAGCAGCAATTACAGAGTTATTAGAAGAGAAGGCTAAGCGAATATCAGTTGTGAATACACTAAGGCTGTCCATCGTACTTTTACCCTTCCGAAAACCAAACTGTGACGTAGCTAGCAAGTTTTTGCTTTCCAAAAACCACTCCAAACGATTCTTAATGAGATGTTCAACAATTTTAGCAAGAACTGTAGAAAGTGCAATTGGTCGATAAGATGTAACATTAGAGGAAGGTTTGTTTGGTTTCAGAATGGGAATAATTGTTTGAGACTTCCAACTTGATGGTATGTTGCCAGATATCAAAGCTGTATTGATGAGATTTAAATATATTAAAAGAACAGAGTCGGATAAATTAGATATAAATGAATATGGTATACCATCTTCACCAGGAGCTGAATCCTTAACATGTGAAAGGACTCCCTTCAACTCACTTAGTGTGAACAGGGAATTCAACTCAGAATTAGGAATAGGAACATAGGAATAGTGCATTAAAGATCTCTGTTCTGGGACTGAAGGAGGAGCTAAATGATCCATAAACTCATTGGCTAATTCTAATGGCAGTTTTGAGGCTGTTGTGTCACTAAATGCTGACCTGAATCGCCTAATATTTTGCCATACTAGAGATGCATTAACTTCTGGCGAGATAGATGCACAGAATCTTTGCCAACCTTCAAATTTCTTTTTCCTAAGGAGCTTACGAGTTGTACGAGCAGCTTCTAGGTATATCTCAAAATTGTGACGAGTCATAGTATGGCCATAATTTTTTTCTGCCTCTTTTCTTTTTTTAATGGCCTGAGTGCACTCAGCATCCCACCAAGGTGGTGAAGGAATTTTGCCTGTAACACCATTCTTAATAGGGAAAGTATTATCTGCCACCTCTATTAAAATTCTTGTTATTTGATTAGATAATAACTGAGGATCGTGTAGTTGTAAGGAATTAGATAAACCAAGAATTCTTTCTTGTACATCATTTTTGTATGTATCCCAATCTGCATTTTGAAGTCTATACTTTAATCGTGGTGCTGGATTGCTAGCAACTGGTTTTTTATGTGGAAAAGAAATTATTAAAGGGTAATGATCACTACCATAAGAAGACGGTAAAGGAGACCAGGATAATGTTGATGCTAACTCAGGTGTGCAGATTGAGAGGTCAGGGGCACTTATTCCCTCATCTGGATTTGTTCGGCGTGTTGGGAGACATGTGTTCAAAATACACAAATTATTAAAGTCTAGAATTTCTAATAACTTTTCCCCATAGCAATTGGAATTAGAACTACCCCAGGACTGATGTTGTGCGTTAAAATCTCCCATTACCAAAAATGGTTTAGGTAAAACTGAAAGAAGATTACTTATTTCAGAAAGAATATCTATAGTGGGACGAGAATAATATATACATACTAAGCAGATTTTATTTACAATAGCAGCGACAGCAGATATTTCGTCACTGAGACTTGGAAGAGGAAAAGATTGAAAAGACAAGTTATTTTTAATAAGTATGGCGACACCGCCATACCCATCGCTTCTGTCTGTTCTTAGACACGCATAGCCAGGAAATCTAAAAGAAAACCCTGGTTTAAGCCATGTCTCACAGAGAGCGACTGCAAAGGGATCGTATTTGTTCAATATGTAGGACAGATCAGATTTTTTATTCACAATGCTGCGACTGTTCCACTGGACAATCTTGGGTAGATTTAGATCCATTATGATTAAGGTTAAATAAGTTAGACAGAGTATCAATTAAAGTAGCAACGTTGGACGGTTCAATATTATTATTTTTAGATAAAGTATTAATAAGCATAATTATTAAATTAAAAATTTGGCTCTCATTATTATTTGTTGTTTTATTTTGGAATGCAACACCATTCCCTGACACAGAAACATCATTAGTGATTAATGCTTGATGAGCTGCCCGGTCATACCCCTTAGTTGTTTTTGGGGGATCCCGAGGTTTAAGAAATACGGTTTTTCTTTGTGAGGAGACAATTGGTGTGTTACGTGATTGGGGCGAAGGTTGTGAAAAGAAAGAATTTTTAGTGGTATGTGATGGGGCAGATGTGACCACATCGGCATACAATTTTGAGATTGGTGGATGTAGCTGTGACGCTTCCGCATATGACACGCAGCTATGGGCCATATAATGCTTAATTGCTTTTTGCCTCTCAAATTCTGGGCATTTTTTATTAATGGCGTAATGAATGCCACCGCAATGACAGCATTTACTATTACTCTCATCTTCAATACTGCAAGTGTCAGCAGAATGCTTCTCCCCACACTTGAAGCACTGAGGGTTCGACCTGCATTGTACCTTTGTATGGCCAAAACGACAACAATTAAAACATTGAATTGTTGGGAATGTATACAATTCCACTGGCATAGAATTGTAACAACAAAACACACGTTTTGGTAAAATTTGTCCGTCAAAGGTGAGCACGACTGTTTGCGATGGTTTCCACACAGGGGTCGGTTCGTGCACTTTATAATTGAGACGCCTTGCTTTGATAACTTTCCCGCATCCAGCGGGGACAGATATATTTTCCAGTATTTCCTCCGGAGACCATTCGGTAGGTACGCCTTTAACAATTCCAATGCGACACACATTAATTGATGGAACAAATGCCTTCAACTTTTCTTTGGCCAAACTTGGGTCATCTAAGAAAGAGTTAGCATCTACGTAACGAGAGAAACTTAGCGATATTCTATTACGACCAATGCGTTTTAATGAACCGTTAATGATGTTGTTGAACATGCGTTTTTTAAGAAAATGTCCTAAAGTTATTGGGTGTAATGTTTGAGCAGAGTTTTGTGTATCAAACATTTTTTGAATGTGTACAACGTATGGCGACAGGTCTGTGGCCTCATACAAAGTCCTAGTAACCTGTGGCTTCTGGGGAAGATCTGACTTTATGAGGTTTTCAGTCTGGGGAACATCCACAGAACGTGGAGAGGTTTCTTGATGAACTAAAATTGAATGAACCGGTACGTCTGATGCTATTTTTGAACTAGTGGCTGAGTCATTGTCGCAATGACACTGTGCTCCTTTATTTATTTCTGTTGTAGTGTGAGAGTGACTATTTCGCCTTTTTTTATTGCAATTTTTGCACACTTTACGTGGAGCTCTAGTCCTTTTCCGCTCCGATCTGGTTATGGATGAATCGGTATCCATACTGGATTCGTAGATGGTTATATTATGCCCGACCGAGGGGACTGTGCCCCCCGGATCAGGCGGTTCGTTGTCCATTGTGACCAGAAAAATATAAAATACAAAAAACTTACCCTAAATATGAAGTACAATATACACAAACAATAAAATTAACTAATCTAATGAATATCTACATATATTTACACAACTTATCTCCAATATTAAGTGTTTTTTAATTTAAAAAAGAAAACGAAAGAAAAATCACGCCCGCCAAATTCGATGATTCCCGCGCTTTTTTCTCGTAGATTTTGTTTTGGTGTGATCTGGAATGTTTTTGCGTAGAAAAAAAATACCAGTCAGTGTTGCTATCTATATGTGAAAACAGAATGCCCAAGGTACTGCGTTACCTACTCCTACTAAAAATAATCTTTTTAAATTGTAAGACTCGACATAATCTCTTTACTTGCTAACTTTTTCAATTTTACTTTCTCCATGTAAATTTTTGTTATTCTTTTGTTACTCAACTGCTTCTTTACTGCAACTGCTTGTTTATCGCTGTAGGTCTTAGCTGTAATAGATATGACTTCATCTGGTTGTAACATGTACACTAATTATTTTTGCTGATGACACTAATGCAATAGTTTCTGCGGATAAATATCATTAATTTAGAATCTAAGATTAATACTGCCTTGAAAGCCTTTGAAAACTGGTTTGATACAAATAATTTAAAACTTAATGTAGATAAAACAAAATGTTTATTATTCAAGTCAACGGTACAAAATAATGCTAGCCTTAAGGTTGTATCTTGTGGTAACAATGTCGAAGTAGTAGATAATGTTAAATTCCTGGGTGTCTACATTGACGCGTTATTAAACTGGAAAGTTGAGACATTGTCTGTAACGAAGTCTGTTAGCTCTGCGTGCTATGCACTCAGAAGCCTCAGAGATGAACTGACTTTAGCCCAACTTAGGACGGTATACTTTGCTTTGGTTGAGTCAAGGCTCAGATATAGTATTGAGTTTTGGGGCAACAGCTACAAGTACAACGTCGACTCGACATTTGTAATTCAAAAAAGAGCCTTAAGGACAATGCTCCGTATGAAACAGACAGAATCGTGCAAGGGACCACTTCATCAGACTTAACATTTTGACAGTGCCATGTCTCTATATTCTAGTGTTGTTATCCAACTTTGTTAAGAATTTACACGAGACAGATGAGGAAAGGCAAGCTAGACAAAATACTCGTAGGAAAGACTTACCTTCCACAATCCAACCAAAATTGAACGTGGTTCATCACAGTCCCAGAGTTCAATCTGTCTTTTTATACAACAAGTTGCCAAATGAATTCAAAAGCATTAACAGCATAAACTTATTTAAAAACAAATTAAAAACATATTTATTGGGGAAGGGCTACTACAGTATCGATGAGTTCATTGATGACAAACGACAGCCGCGATTAAATGATTTGTGAATTGTTATTTGTGTTTATATAATTTTCTTGTATATTATTTTTTAATTTTGGTTAATTAATTTTTAATTTAAATGTAATGTTGCTGGTTATATAATTATTGTTACTGAATTACTGACATATGTATTTTTTTTTCTTGTGTATTTTTTCTTATTAATTATTGATACATTTTAAATGTGTAATGAATTTTAAATATGAATGTAATGTTTCTACTTTTTATTATTATTGTTTCTATCATCACTAAAATGTTTCAACACAATGCATTTTGTTAAGAAATAAATGACTTATGACTTATGTGGAGGCAAATTTTCCGACCTATGCATGATATTTGTTTGTTATTAGTCTCTAAGGTTTAGACGAGAAAAAATATATCATCCCTACATTACGTGCAAGGGAAGTACCCTAAAAAAAAACTTTTTTAAGATTATATTTTGGCACTTTGTCGGCGTTAATATTAATATTATTATTATTAATATTATTAATATGTACCCTATGCCAAATTACAGCTTTCTACTACGAAGCGTCTCTGAGCTACAGCGGGGTCAGACAGACAGTCGGAAATGGCGAAACTACGAGTATAAGGGTTCCTTGTTTACTACGAAACCCTAAAAACTCTCTCGGGCTACGTTCACAAGATGCTATTTTTCCCGAATACCATATACGAGCTTTTATCGGACAGAACAGTAACAAGGAATATTGTATAAAAACTGCAGTGCTATTCTGTAACCTTCTCACCGTGAAACAGTGTGACCAGATTAAATTTTACGAAAATACCGAGGCACCTCAAAAAAATACTGAAATATACCGACTTACCTAAGACAGATACCAATAAAAATACTGATTTTCTTAACACGTTTTATTTATTCATACTCACAATAAATGTTAGAGTTATATTTTAACATCCTTTTCGAAGGATTAAAATTTACACAACCTCCTTCACCCTTAACACCTTGCTTTGTTTTTAAAATAGCTGACACATTTTTGTTTATAAATCTGTTTCTTTGGTCCGTTTTTATTAAATTTATCTGTGAAAATATGCGCTCGCATGCAGCATTCGACACCGGTATACATAGAAGAGATTTACTAAAACTAGTTATATTTTTGTATTTTAACATGCCATCACTGTTAGAAATTTTCCCAACTTCCACCCAAAATTGTTCACACGAGCCAGTGCTGGAAGATTGTAACAAATCACTTACTTCGCGATCAAACTTTAGGGTTCTATATTCTTCGTCAATTAACTGCATTTGTTCTGGCTGTACTTCGCATGGGAAAGTTTCTATCACATTTCGTAAACTGCGAAATTCTTTATGCACAGCAGTGTGTGGGTCAAGAAATTTCAGTTCTCGAAAAACTGGATTTTCCAAAGGCAAACGTGATTTCAATTGCGTACTGAAAAACTCAGCAATCTGTTCTTTCATGTTTACATTTTCCCTGTGATTGATTAATTCTTGGCCTACTTGAATACCTAAGTACATATCTTTCAATGGCAAATAATTTACATTAGACTTTGGGTCTAACGTAAATACATTGTGCGTACGTTTGATGTAATTAGCTTTCATGAAGCAATTCATTGCGATCACTCAAGTATTGGTCTTGAAAGAACAATTGCAATGCCCTCCACTGCTCAATTATTCTATACTAATACAGGCATGAAGTGAAAGCCACCTTATGTCGTAATGACGCAAAATTCTGTGATTTTCAGTGTCTGTGAAATTTTGGAACTCAGCAAATTCTCTTTGACGCTTGCTGCTTTGAGAAAAATATCCATAATATTAGTTCTAAATTTCTAGGCAGTATTTTACAGGCGTGGCTAACACTTAATGCTGCAGAGTGACAAACACATTTTATGAAAAAGCACTTTGGGTTTACTTCGTAAATTTTTGCATCAATGCCAGAATTTTGACCAAACATCACATTCGTAGTATCAGCAGCGAATCCTATTACGTCTTTTATTTCTAAACCTAATTCGGATAATTTTGATGACAACGAATTAAATAAATGACCTGCGGTCCACCACTTAAATCAACTAAATCAAGGAATTTGGCTTGTACAGTACATTTAGTTTCAGAGAAGTATTTAAATAATATTGCCAATACTTTGACTGTTGCAACATCTGTACTCTCATCGATTATAATTGTCGATTATAATCGGTCGATGTTGATTATAATCGGTCATGCAAAATGCAAAATGGCGCTGCCGTCACCTACAAATTGGCTCCGTATTTAAAAATTAATTAAAAATAGTTATTAGTGTTATTTTGTGAATTTACTATGTCAAGTGTATACAACTAGAAGCAATAACTCAGTGTAAACGTACGTAACAACTAATACTATCGTTTGTAGTTATAAAACAACAAAGCATCGACAACCAAAATATCAACGAAAATAAACAAACCAAGTGAATTAAAACGATTGAAACAAACATTGGATCGAAATACGTTCATCCATAGTGCCCAAGATTGTGATTTCGAACTAAAAGCAAAGTGTAGAATAAAAATTAAAAAAAACTACAAAAATAAAAAAAACAAACAACGCGCGAAGCGACGCACACTGGTCCCAAATGATAAAAAAGGGGACATTAAGAAATTTTTGACAAAAGGTCAACCGATTCAGCTTATTTTTTTTTTGTAGACAGCTGATGCAATTACAAATCACTTTTGTACATTGAGTTTTTGCCAAAAAAGCCGTATTTTCAGAGAAAAAAAATATTCAAATATTTTTGTATGAAAGAAATCCTAATTTTGTCTTTATCTTCCAAGATTCAAACGTATTCAAAATAAAACTTAGCGCAGCTTGTAGAGGGGCTAATTTCTCACTACTTTGTCATAGACACTCAACTGCGATTTTGTGCTCCTTTTGAGTTACATGCACTTTAAATATTTTTTGTATGAAAAAATCCTAATTTTGTCTTTATCTTCCAAGATTCAAACGTATTCAAAATAAAACTTAGCGCAGCTTGTAGAGGGGTTAATTGTTCATCACTTTGCCATAGACACTCAATTGCGATTTTGTGCTCCTTTTCAGTTACAGGCACTTTAAATTTTTCGTTGTCGGATGAGCTTTACTAGTTTTTTGTAGACAGCTGATACAATTACAAGTAACTTTTAAAGATGTATTTTTTGTTAAATAAGCCGTATTTTCAGAGTTAAAAAATTAATTCAGGCGGATTAGAAATAATCTTGTTAAAGATAGACTAAGATGTAATAACATTTTCTTCATTAATAAGTAACTCTTATAAATGTCTTTCTATTAAAAAAAGTCTTATTTTAAATATATCAAATAAACAACTTGGATATCTCAAAACGTGTACAGACATGTTCAGGTACAGGTAATTTATTGTGTGACTCATATTCAGATTATAAGCATTTTTTGGTAATGAGTCATTGCTTAATTAGCCGATTACTTACAATTTGGTCTATATTTGGTCATCTAACGCTAGTGAATGCGTCGGAAACGCTGAATGATAAAAAGGTATAAATTGCAATTAAAACTTTTCCTTCGTACTTTAACGGGCTTAGGACCGTCAAAATACAAACCTATATAATAATATAGGTATTGTATTAAGGCGTACTTAAAAAATTTGAACTACCTGTAACCCTAACGCTTAATTTATCTTTACATGCATGTTTTGTTTATTTATTTATTTTATACTTTATCACTTAATATGTATTTGATTTAGGGCAGGGATCTTGGCGTGCTTATCTGTTTTGGTCACTTTCTTCAATAATAAACGGCACTTGCACTATTAACAGTCTTTTAATTATAGTTCCACAACAAAACACACAATAACTTACCTGTACATAAACATGTCTGAACACGTTTTGAGATTTCCTTGTTTGTTTATTTGATACTGATAATTTCATATATTTGTAAGAGTTACTCTACAAGCTGCGCTAAGTTTTATTTTGAATACGTTTGAATCTTGGAAGATAAAGACAAAATTAGAATTTTTTTATACAAAAAATATTTAAAGTGCCTGTAACTCAAAAGGAGCACAAAATCGCAGAAGAGTGTCTATGACAAAGTAGTGAGCAATTAGCATCTCTACAAGCTGCTTTAAGTTTTATTTTGAATACGTTTGAATCTTGGAAGATAAAGACAAAATTAGGATTTTTTCATACAAAAAATATTTAAAGTGCATGTAACTCAAAAGGAGCACAAAATCGCAGAAGAGTGTCTATGACAAAGTGGTGAGCAATTAGCTCTTCTACAAGCTGCGCTAAGTTTTATTTTGAATACGTTTGAATCTTGGAAGATAAAGAGAAAATTAGGATTTTTTCATACAAAAAATATTTAAAGTGCCTGTAACTCAAAAGGAGCACAAAATCGCAGAAGAGTGTCTATGACAAAGTGGTGAGCAATTAGCACCTCTACAAGCTGCGCTAAGTTTTATTTTGAATACGTTTGAATCTTGGAAGATAAAGACAAAATTAGGATTTCTTTCATACAAAAAATATTTGAATATTTTTTTTCTCTGAAAATACGGCTTATTTGGCAAAAACTCAATCTATAAAAGTGATTTGTAATTGCATCAGCTGTCTACAAAAAAAAAATCAGCCGAATCCGTTGACCTTCTGTCAAAAATTTCTTAATGTCCACTTTTTTATCATTCGGGACCAGTGTGCGACGCTTTGTTTAACGACTTCATTCAAAATTCAAATTTTTGGATTCCTACAAGATAAGATACGTAATTTCACAATATAAATTAAAGCTTGCTCAGTGCTACTTATAATACAGTGTACTGGTTCATAAAGTGCGCGTTCGATCCTGGCTAATTGCTATTCTTTTTGGACTTGTTTTAGAACACTTTTTCTCTTTTGGGTAATAATAAAATGGAAAACATTACTTTTCGAAAAAAATAACCAAGCAATTCTAATAAATCATCAATAGATGACCTGTCGTTCTTGTCAACCGACTCAAACAACTTTCATAGAAGTCTACCCGATTTATCTACATGGAATTGTCAAGAAACCGTAGAACTTCAAGAAACAGTTTCTGACTTAAAGGCAAAATTAGAAAATGCCCATAAACAAATTGATAATTTATTATTAGAAAAAATATCTTTGAAAGAAAAGATCCACGAACAGGAGCGTAAAATTTCATGTTTGACAACGTGCTCTTCCTCTTCAACCAGCACACCTGAACCAAGACGTCGTCGTAATAAAAAAACAAAAAGCAATGTCTTCGGTGCAGAGGTATTAGAAAGCCAGAACACAACATTATTAAATAACACGGTAATAGATGGGGCCACATGCAAGCTAGCCGCAAAAAATACTGACAAAAAAAGTCAATTTAATGTCCGTAATAGTTGCGACCAGTTGACAACAGATGACGCTGCCGCTGCATGCAAACCATTGACACACGACCAATCGAATTCGTTTCAGAAAAATACGATAAATGGAGATAATAGTTCCGAGTTCAAAAAGTGCCGGAAGATATACATATTTGGTGGTCAACAATGTGCCGGATTAGGAGACATACTGGTTCGTACAAGACAAAATACAAAATTCGAACGGTATAAAATATCTTCTACAATAAAGCCATCTGCTCAAACTTCAGACATTCTCAAAAACTGTTACAACTATGTAGAAGATACACCTGAAAACTATATTATCCTGAGTGTTGCGCAGAATGATAAAAATCCTACAAAAATTACCATGGAGTTGGCTGCGTTACTAAGTAAGCTACAATTTATAAACATTATAATTTTAAGTGTAACATACAACCCATACTTAAATGAACGGAAGCTCAATAATTTACTAAAAGGTATTTGTATTAATTTTAAGCAATGTAACTTTCTATCATTATCAAATGTCACAAAATGTAAGACAGCCTTCTTATACGACACTACAGAATTAACTGTTTCATAGACAATAATGACTATGAGAACTTAGCTATAAGACACTGTCCTGATCCTGAACCTAAAGTAACTAAAATTGTCGCAAATCCGCCTCCAAAAAGGGGCACCATTCCGTTTTATTTCTCAATAAAGACTCAACAAAGTTCTATTTGTACTCAACAAAAACCAGATTGTAATATAAATAATAATCTTTTTCGTGACCAATAAAAATACTGATTGCAATTACTATGATTATACCGCTACTCTTTTGCACCAAAATATCGCTGGTTTACTAAATAAAATTGACATTGGTGCCGATTCCCTTGTTCACAAACTAAACTAAATTTAAGTTCAGTGCATCCTTTTCTTTCTATTTCATTAAGAAAAGGACAGAAGATCTATTTTAGTTTAGTCCTGTCAAATTAATCAGCGCTTGACGTAAATTGACGTAATTTTAGTAGGCAAGTTTTTAATCACGTCTAAACTTGTATGGAGTTGTGACAGGCCCTCAATAATTTGACAGGACTAAACTAAAATTTATCTTCTGTCCTCTTCTTAATGAAATAGAAAGAAAAAGATGCACTGAACTTAAATTTAGTTTAGTTTGTGAACAAGGGAATCGGCGCCTCTGTCCAACTCTGTTTAAATGAATTAGTAGTTAAAAATGTTAATGTAGATATTCTTTGTTTCTCTGAGACGTTTGTAAGAGCAGGTGATGAATTAAATATTAACTTTAAAAAATTTAATCTTGCATGCTCGTTTTCAAGGAAAAGAGAAAAACGTGGAGGTGTTTGTATTCTGATCAATAAAATGTTTGACTTTAAGAACATAGAATTACCCAAGGATTTATGTACTGAAAAATTTTTTGAATGTTGTGGAGTAGAGATACCTTCTATAAAATGTATTGTTATTTGTATTTACAGAATTCCAAATTTAAACACATATATATTTTTTGAAAAATTCGACCTACTATTGCACAAATTACTCAAACGAAAAAAACGCATTATAGTTGCAGGAGACCTAAATATCGATACTTTAAAAGAAAGCAACGATACAACTAAACTTAAAGATAATATATCTAACTATTGCCTAAGTCTACACATTAATAAACCAACCCGTCAGCTTTCTTGCCTAGATCAGATTATAAGTAACATAGAAAATTCAACTGGAAACACTCACGAAGTTTTTCTGTCAGATCACAACACTTGCCAAACATTAACATTCCCAGTTGAAGAGAGAAAACCTGCCCTAAAATATTGGTATAATATAAACAGGGATTACTCAGACGATAACATCAAAAAATTTGTGGAAGCTATTGGGAACTTGTCATGGATTGATGTTCTCGAGAACACTGACGCAAACGATAGCTTTAATATATTTCATGAAAATTTCTCACTATTTTATAAGTTATGTTTTCCCATAAGGAAAACTAAAATTTACGTCAATAATACATCACCCAAATGGATTACCAAAGGTATAAAAAAATCTTGCACTTATAAAAGACAGCTAAAAAAAATGTATTACTTAAAAAATAAAAATAGTGATATACGGTGTAGGTATTTAAAATACAATAAAATACTAAAATCATGCGTACTCCGCTCAAAAAAATGCTCAAACCTTAACTACATACTAAAATCTAAAAATAAAAACAAAGCTACATGGGATATCATCAAAAATAGAACAGACACTCATAAAACATTTAATCAAATAAACGCAATAGATCACAATGGCTGTATTTTAAACGATCCAAGTCAAATAGCTAACTCTTTTAATATTTTTTTTATTGATATTGCTAATATAAAACCTCAACCTGCAAGAAATACCTGTTCATCTCAACCCTCTAGAAACAATTCCAGCATATTTTTGAACCCATGTTCTGACACCGAAGTGTTCCGTACAATTATATCTCTAAATAATAAAAAGTCGGTAGGGTATGATGAGATCTCTACGCACATACTCAAAATAATTGCTGAAATCATATCACCAATACTATGCCACACAATTAATTTATCTCTGTTTGAGGGAATCTTCCCTGAAAAATTAAAATTTTCAATAGTTAAGCCCCTTCATAAAAACAAGAGTACACTAGATAAAACAAATTATAGACCTATCACTCTCATTTCAATATTCTCAAAAATTTACGAAAACATAATGCATAGTCGTTTAGTTCAATTTGTAAACAAACATAAAATTATCAATGAAGAACAAAATGGGTTTCAAAAAGGAAAATCAACAACTCTGGCAGCATTCTCTCTAGTCAAGTCCATAACAGATAATATAGATAAAAAACGCTCTGTTTCAGTAATCTTCCTAGATTGAGCAAGGCTTTTGATCTCGTTAATCACAATGCACTTCTAGATAAATGTGAGCGCTACGGCATCAGAGGTCCAGCATTAGAATGGCTGAAAAGTTATCTCAACAATAGACAACAGTGTGTCGAAATATCCCGTATTAATGATAAACTTGTTGCAATGGTATACAAATCTTTATTTAAACACAATGGGTCTGGAGTACCTCAAGGAAGCATACTAGGGCCTCTTCTCTTCCTTTTATATATTAACGACTTACCAAGTATAACAAACCATAAGTGCGTACTATTTGCAGATGATGTGTCAATAATAATACCGGAACATAACAAAACATTACATCAACAAGAAGTAAATCGAACTATCAACGATATAATAAATTGGTTAAATGAAAACAACTTAAAAGTAAATCTATCTAAAACAAAATTCATTCAATTTGCAAACTATAAACAAAACCCCACAAATATAAATTTAAACCACAATAACGAAATAATCAACAAAGCAAATAGTATAAAATTTTTAGGACTAACATTAGATGAAAATT
This sequence comes from Atethmia centrago, assembly GCA_905333075.3. Lineage (NCBI taxonomy): Eukaryota > Metazoa > Arthropoda > Insecta > Lepidoptera > Noctuidae > Atethmia > Atethmia centrago. Next base: position 11,509,679 of record HG995375.1, read on the forward strand.
GTAATTGGGGAATACATGTTGAAAATATATGTAAAAAATAAACAGATTTGTATACGCTCTAAGAGAACTACGCAAAACAGCGAATGAAGAAGCTGCACTCAACGACTACCACGGCTACGTAGCGTCTGTACTGCGGTACGGTTTACTCCTATGGGGTAACTCGTCTCACATTCAAAGAGCTTTCATAGTGCAAAAAAAATGTCTGAGAGCAATAACTGGGGCGCCTCCATATGAGAGCTGTAGACCAATCTTCAAAAAGTTAAAGGTTTTAACGCTAGCTTGTATTTATATTTTAGAAATAGCCATATTTGTTAGGAAAAATTCACATTTCTTCTCCACAGTAGCCGAAAACAATAGATTTACAAAAAGGGACCCCACCAAGTTAAAAAACCAATTTTGTAACAGCACTCTTCACTACAGAAATAGCTACCTTATGTCCATAAAAATTTACAACCATATTCCTAAACTAATAAGAGAACTACCATTTAATTTCTACAAAAAAAATCTAAAAACATGGCTTCTCCAAAATAATTTTTACACTGTGAAAGAACTGTTTGAATTTAAGGGTAATTACAAATTAGATATAATTAGTTAATACAAATGTTGTTGTTATTGTTTTTATACCTGCCTATTGTTTTATTTTCTTGTTTCTTGTTTGTTTTGTATAGTAGAGTATAAATGTATCTTTATGTCTATAGTGTAAGTGTTTTGTATTGATTATTAGAGTAAAAGTAGTTTATAAATTTTATAGGTGTATATAGGTTTTATACCCATTGTACGCTAGATATTCGTATGCCGCTTTTAGCGGCGGATGTGTCCTGAGCATAACATTGATAACCAACTTGTACCTACCATATCCGACGAATAAATGTCTTTGTCTTTGTCTTTGAATATACTGGTTTACCTGAAGGAGATGCTGTACCAAGTATGTCTTCAATCATATCTTTTTCGAAATTGGGTCCTAAAACATTATAAGTTATAGCGGCTGCTTTGGTTCTCTTGCAAGAAAATTCTTTCGCAATATCGGAATCGGTAAAACACTTCACTAGAACATCACTAAGATGGTCCATAGCTCTAAATGGGATGTTGTGTTCCGACAGAAAACTGCATAAACGCAGCTCAGCTTTCTTGACTTCGTCTTTCAGTGGAGCCTTTTTGAAAAATGTATCAACCTGAAAATTAAAAAAAATACTTGGTTGCTTAGTTTTTTTTATAACAGCGCCGCATTTCATAGCGGTTACTTAGCTGATTTTGAGAAACAAAACTAGGATGATTAACTTTAAATTAAAATATATCGAAACTCCTTGAACTAGGTAAGTAAAGCGAGTTATGCTTACCTTTGACTGTCCTTTATATTTTATCAAGTTCGATTTATGCTTTTCAGTATTTGCATGCTGTTTTATAGATGCTAATCTACTTTGCAGTTTCGCATTGCATGCTTTGCAAAATGCGGTGAAATATAATTAAAATATCGATTATGATTATAAATGTAAATTTATAATCATAATCGATATTTTAATTATATTTTTATATTATGACAACATTACTGTTTGGTCACTCCCTAGCATCAGTGAGATGACACTGACAGCTCACTCCACGCGAGCTTTCACGGTGAGATTTTTACAGAATCGACATGCTGGTTGACCCAGAGCCAATGCGATAAAATCCCGCATTCGAGAAATATTTTTTCCGCAGATTAAGAGAACTCCGCAGTAACGAGTTCGTTTTGAGTTTTAATATCGTAACGATTTTATTGCATACATGACGGGACTTATATTTTGGAATACTGTATATTTCGCGCACGGCGAGTGACCGCTAACTGCAGGCTTAGCATGACGCCTTTCATTTCTACTCTACTGTAGAATAGAAATCGCTTGTGTACATTTCTCGGTAGAAAACTGTCAACTGTCTACACGGAAACGTCATTTTTATCTAATCTTCTGTCGTCAAAACGGTCTCGTGCCAAGCCGTGGCTGTCTTTGCTTACAGCTTACAGTCCTTTCACAGTTATTTTACATCTGACATCAGAAAGCCAATAGATAGCTACCTGATCATAACGAAAAAGTAGCTGCAACATTATTGTAACACACAAGTAATGCAATAATCAGACGTAAAATAACTGAAAGGACTGCGTTAAAAATCGGATCGTATTGCTGTGTCGTGGTGTGAACTGACTTATCGTACGTACCTAAGTATTCGATAATACCGCAAACGTGAAGAAATCATACAAAATAGTAATCCTGTGAACTAGGGTTGTAACGGAGGCCAGAAGCGGAGGCGGAGGAAAAAAACCGGCATGTCCTAGGACCGAAAATTCAAAAACATGTGACATCCACCAACCCGCACTGGGCACGCGTGGTGGCTTATGGCTAGAGATCGGATATTTGGATGCATATTCACCTAAAGTTGAGATCATGGATCAGGATCAACAAGGTTTCTGACTATTGAATCAGATTAGTATTATAATCTACTTAAAACTTACTTTCAAATGTTGGCTTATATGGAATGCACTATAGTAAAAAAAAACCCGCGATTACGGAATCGACAGATTTTGTGTTTTTCCCGACTATATAAGCGGATGCATATTGGCGCCGATTCCCTTGTTCACAAACTAAACTAAATTTAAGTTCAGTGCATCTTTCTCTTTCTTTTTCATTAAGAAAAGGACAGAAGATAAATTTTAGTTTAGTCCTGTCAAATTAATCAGCGCTTGACGTAATTTTAAAAGGCAAGTTTTTAATCACGTCTAAACTCGTATGGAGTAGTGACAGACGCTGATTAATTTGACAGGACTAAACTAAAATGTATCTTCTGTTCTTTTCTTAATGAAATAGAAAGAAAAAGATGCACTGAACTTAAATTTAGTTTAGTTTGTGAACAAGGGAATCGGCACCAATATCTACCTACCTAATAATGTAAAGTAGGTAGGTCAATACCAAACTGCCATAGCAAACAACGTTAATATAAGATAACGGACTATATATATTTAGAATAATTGATGTAGGTACCTATTGAAACAAATAGTTAAAAATTATTGTGCTTAGTGAAATTCTGTTAAATTCCTGTCCTATCCACATAGCGAAAAAAAACAGTATATGTTAGCACCAATAAATTAATAGAAAACGACGATAGGCATTTTGCGAGTTTGTGAGTGGGACGGCAAATTATAGGTACCTGCTTATGCGCAAGTAGCTACCCCGATAAATAGTTCTCTTAGTTTATTTAATTACAATAATTGCATTCGTCGCTGTGCTTGCCGTGTTCGGGTGTTTTTTTTTTTTTGTTTTAACTAACACACACCACCCCTCCTCTTACACCCTACATATACATATTTTAGAAGTCGCTTCTGTATTATACACCCGACTAGCTATGCATTCCCGGTGTTCCTGGCATCCCATGTTTTTTTTTTACAAATAAAAATATTTTAAGAAGCCGCTTCCATACTTTCACAGCTAAAATTTAACTTTAGGTAAATATGCATCCGAATATCCGATCTCTGCTTATGGCAATTTACACCTCTTCTAGTCTTTTCGCTATGTTAATAATTTAAAAATAATTATATTTTTATTTACTCTTAACTAATCTTGCCGCACTGTATGATGGCGCTTGAATGGACTCAAAAATAAAAAAAAAATGATATCTTATCGATTGAGTTAATTATTTCTCCAGCGAAGGCCTATATAATGTTTCACGGGCAAACGTCAAGCGCTGTCATTATCTAGCCTAGTGCCGCTGATGTGCCGCTTTGATCAAAATATGATTCGCACCAGAATCATTTACATCTCTCTTAGGTAGTCTCATTTACATCAAATCTAACTAAGAGAGATGTATTAATGATCTCAATTATTAAGATCATTGATACATCTCTCTCTTTCTGTAAATACATATTTGTTATGGTCGCGAATCATATTTTGATCTAGATACAACCTGACATTGACCCAAATCGCAAAAACGTAAAAAAATTGAATTTCGCGGGCTACTACTGCGCATGCGCCGGAATTGATTATTCGAAACAAGTTTCTAGGGCTTCGAATCCTTTGCATCGACTATACGTAGTGGTGCCCATCGACGAATCCAAAGATTTGAAAGAGAGCGGTATCTTATTGTATGACTCTAGCTACTGGGATGATTATGCTAACTTCACTAGCACGGTGGCACCTGAATACTTAGGTACCGTACTTAATTATTTAGGACCCGAGTCAAAAAAGAAGTCTATGCTACGTTAGTGCTACGTTAGTGCTACGTTAGTGCTACGCCAATGCTGCACACACCTGTGCTAAGCCAATGCTACGCCAGTGCTACGTCAATGCTACGTCAATGCTACGTCAATGCTACGTCAACGCCAAGCTGTCGCTACTAGAGCATGGATTCCGTCCATTCGAATTACCGACAAACCGGGATACCGGTAATTTTTTTTTTTTAGGGTTCCCTAGTCAACTAGGAACCCTTATGGTTTCGCCATGTCCAGCTGTCTGTCTGTCCGCGGCTTAGCTCAGAGATTCTTAGTACTAGAAAGCTGTAATTTGTCATGGGTATACATATATACATTTAGCACGCCGACAAAGTGATAAAATAAAATCTTGAAAACCATTTTTTTGTAGTTGAGTCTCTACCTTGAAAACATTTTGATGGTTTTCACGTGTTTATGGTGCTATTTTTATTTTCTTGGTCTTAAATTGTAGAGAGATGTATAGCGAATATAACTGACATAATAGTTTAATTATATTATTTATATCAAATAAAGTTTATTTTCCAAAGTTTCAACTTATGTCAGTTTAGTATAAAAATTAATGATCAATTTTCAAAATTTTTGCAAACTAATATTTATTCATTCAGTTTAGTAGCAGGCGACTGATAATTGCAATGCTTGTAAAAGGCTGCTAAGTCATACTTAAGTACTATCTTAACATAACCAAATAAAATAATCTATTTAGATGAATAATATTTATTACACTTTAAAAGCTAAACGGAAATAAAAATACAGAAATATTTCGCAAAACACCTTTATATTTGATGTAAAATAACAGTTGTTGGTGTGTCTTTGGTCCCGTGGAGTTTGGGACAGATGCTTGTGTGGGACGCTACTTGTGTAGACACACTGGCACCGTCCAACGGACTACTTCTAAAGCGGGTGCAGCGGCAGAAAATGCCGAAAATCTGAAAGTTATTAAATATGGAGGCCTTGGCAGAGAGTACAACTTTGTACCCTTTGGCGTCAAGACCCTCGGTCCGTGGGGTCCCAGTGCGCACAAGTTACTCGTATTTGCGGAAATCGCGAAACGTCTAGTTGATGTAACTGGTGACCGAAAAGCTGGCGGCTTTCTCGCGCAACGCATCAGCATTGCAATTCAGCGAGGAAATGCCGCCAGCATCCTCGGTACAATGCCCCGAGGGCCTTTTTTAAGCTTAACTTAGTTTTAATTTAATTTAGTTAATGTTAATAATCATCTTGTAATTTGGTTATGTAAATAAATCTACTTTACTTAAATAACAGTTTATATTTTACGTTTTATTGTAACTACTTTCTTAACCTAATAACAACAGTAGTTATAATAATCAGTCTTAATAGGAACGTAAATCATGTGTACTTAGTAATTAACGTATTTTTTTAACAATCACAAAATAGTAATTTAAGTTTCATAGTCATCACAAAATGCTTAAGAGATCGAAAATGCTTTACGTAATTATGCTGAAGAACAACAAAAATTGTACCTAATACAAAAGAATAAACTTCTCATATACGGTACCTACTTGTACTTGGTACATCTACCAACATTAATTATAATCTATAATTATAATCAATGATTAGAATCAACAGAACTAAGTAGGTTTTACCTATTAATCTTAATCAGTAACTTGTGACTACTCAAAATATATCGTATCTGTCGAATGTTAGCTCATGGATGTTGATCGGGGGATTACATTTTTTTGCGTTTTTAATTAGTGTTATTCTGTGTTATATTGAACTGCGGTAGAGATTGGGCCGGACTTAAGATTTGTTTTAACTTCTTTTTATATCAAACTGTGTATGTTGTCTGCTTCATTCTGCGTATGCCCTCGGAACATGAATGTATGAGTGATGCTTTGGATGTTAAAAAGATAAACTGCATGCATATACAGGTTGAAATTGAAAACTTGCGAGAAACTGAAATGGGACATTGTATACATCATTATTAACAACTTTTACTAAGGGACCAAAGCTGTAATCCCAAAAAAAAAAATCTGCTTTTCCTACATTTTGATGAGGTATTGCGAACATAAATGTAGGGGACAGCAGTTTTTTTTTTGGGATTGTAGCTTTGGTCCCTTAGTAAAAGTTGTTCATAATGATGAGTACAATCTTCCATTTCGATTTGTCGCATGTTTTCAATGTCACCCTGTATATCGTCATTATAAACTTATTTTTATTCTGACCCGCACAATAATCAGTATGACTGACCGCTGTTACGTAAACATTTGGCTCTGGCTTGTTTCCACTTTGAAGTATCCCTTACTGGTTTTTCTTCATAATGAACAATATGGCTTTACAAAAGGTCGTTCGACTACAGATGCGGGTGTTGCACTGCTGAAACTTATATTTAACGCATGGGAGAACTCGTAAAATGCTATTGGAGTTTTCTGTGATCTCTCCAAAGCTTTTGATTGCGTGCAAAATGACACGCTTTTGCGTAAACTATGTCATTACGGTGTCCAGAATGTAGGTCTTACAGTAATAAGTTCTTATTTACATAATTGATTGCAATTTGTATATGTTAATGGTGTGAAATCATCCGGGCTACTAGTCCAGTTAGGTGTATCTCAAAGCTCAATATTGGGTCCATTCTTATTTTTAGTGTATATTAATGACTTACCATTCTATTTAAAGGGTATTTGTGAAGTTGTACTGTTTTAGATGATACCTCTCTTATTTTTAAAGTAGACAGGAATAGACAAGGTTTTAACGACGTAAACAGTGCACTCTCAGTGTTTACGGATTGGTTTACGACAACAACGTAGTTCTCAATGCCAAGAAAACGAAATGTATAAAGTTTGCCTTACCGAATGTCAGAAATCTAGGACCCAACATCGTCTTGGATAAAGAGGTTCTTAAAACTGTAGATTTCGCGGTTGGTTCGTGGATGGGTGACCATCTTTACATACCAAGACCTCTCCGTGCCTCGGAAAGCACGTTAAGCCGTTGGTCTCGGCTGTCATTTGTAGATCTTTGACAGTCGTTACGGGTCGTCAGAAGCTCGAAAGTCTGGCAATCAGTCTGACCAAGGGGTATCGTGTTACCCAGTAACTGGGTTGTGGAGCTCAGATAGGTAGTCGCTCCATGTAAAATACTGGTATTCAGCTGTATCCGGTAAGACTGGAAGCCGACCCCAACATGGTTAGGAAAAGGCTAGGCAGATGATGATGATTTTGTTTTTTTTATTTTTATTCTGTAGCTGGAGAATTGACTGTGACTGTAACTTTTATCGATGTACGGGAGAACATGTTTTTCAAATACAATGTTATTTTTGGAATAAATTCATCCCAAGTTATCCCAACTACGGAACCCTACATATTGCGTGGTCCGATACGCACTTGGCCTGTTTTTATGAAAGGTTTCAAATTTTTATCTATCATCTATTATAATATCTTCCAAAGTCCTTAAATAAATAAATAAATTATTTATACTAATAATAAATCTGAAGATTTTGTTTGTTTGTTTGAACACGCTCATCTCGAAAAAAAAGCTTTTGCATTTGAGAGCGTAATTCTTGAGGAAGGTTATAGGTTATTTAACATCACGCTGCGACCCTTAGGAATCGAGCAAGAAGAAAAAGTTCTAAAGAAAGCTTAGCGAAGATGAAGTAATAGTACGGCGGGCGGGCAAAGCCATGCGACGCGATTGGTCGCGATAACAAGATAGTTCACACGGATGAAATCGCGGGGCAATCGGTCTAATTGGGAAAAGGCTAGGCAAATAATGACTTTGCTCTATTATCCTTACAGCCTGTCAAAAACAATGAATCGCGACGCAGCAGTGCTGGTGCCCATCGTACCAGTATAAATACAAGCATCGACGATGACCCACAAAAGTCACACACACATATTACATTCACGAACAAAACGATACGTCTTTGCCTCGCCTCGGCCAGTGATATTCGGCCCAAAAGTCAGGGAAAAATGGTCGTAGTCCCTTTTATTTATTTAATTATTATTTAAATCGCTAAATTAAGAATGTTTATTTATTAGTTCAATTAAATCTCTAACACGCAAAAACTCTCACTTGCATAAAAATGTGAGAATACGTTAGTTCGACGAGAAATACCTATAACAAAAATAATAATAAAACTAACAATATTTATAACTAATATTAATTAAATTTATATTTTAAACTAATATTTAAAACTAGCTTCTGCCCACGACTTCATCCGCGTGAAACATCTTGTCCTCCCGATCCACCGCGTCGCATGGCATCACCCGCCCGTGCTATTGCTTCGTTTTCGCTTAGCGGTATTGATTTATTTATTTAACAGTTTATGTACACACATATAAATAGACGAGAAAAAAGGAACAGATAAACACGTACAAAGGTGATTCTAATTTCTAAAGAAACCTCTTCCAGCTAGAATAATTTCAAGAATGCAACGTGGAAAGTCACCGGGTCATGATGGCCTCAGTTAGGTGAAGTGAACGTGGAGTGAACTGTCAATGTCATCCCACCTGTTACTAGGGATGGACCAAGGATTACATTTACAATCATAATCCAGATTTTAATAATATTTTTATGCTAATTCTATTGATCATAATCAGTTAACCGATTAAATAAACGCAATCCCATGACGCAATCGCGATGTGTTTTAACTGATTAAATAAACGCAATCTCATGACCCAACCGCCATGTGTTTTAACTGATTAAATAAACGCAATCCAATGACCCAATCGCGATGTGTTTTAACTGATTAAATAAACGCAATCCCATGACCCAATCGCGATGTGTTTTAACTGATTAAATAAACGCAATCCCATGACCCAATCGCGATGTGTTTTAACTGATTAAATAATCGCAATCCCATGACCCAGTCGCGATATGTTTTATTAACCCATATCTATTCAATAAGAAGAGATAACCGAGTGTGTCAAGTGATCGAGTGCTAAAAGTGTGCCTGGCTGACGGACCATAGAATTTATCTCCTCACAAACTATGTGGTTGGTACGTAAGCCATTTGAATAAAAAACGTGCAGATTATTTAATAAGTACCTTTCTAATAATTTAGTTTAGGTAGGTAAATTTATACCGACCTACGCGTTGCCAATATAAATAATAAAATAATATTCATAAAATCACCGTCATCAATACTATAACAAAATTCATCAGTTCAACTGAAACTCGCGCACCGGCCGGCGGGCGGCTAGGCTCACTTCATCCAGCCCAAGTGAAGTGATGTTGCTATGGCAACGAGAATCAACTGAAGTGATAAGATCACGACACTCGCTCGTCGCGCTTACCAACTCACTTCACCTAGCCGATTCAATTCGGCGCGGGTGGTTACTATGGTTACGAGAATCGGGTGAAGTGTTACGATCACGCCGCGCTTGCGCGTGAGTGGCTGTTATAAATATCAAGACGAGTTTTTTTTGTTTTTAATTTGGCGATTTTTATTTTTAAATGCGCGATAAACAAAAATTTGGTGTTACCACCTTTATATCAAAATCCAAAATGACGGCTACAAACATTTTTCATCAAGGGTGTTGTTTTCATGGTTTTCGGGGGTGTTAAATCCGAGAGTGAAGTCAAATCTAAAAAGCAAGATGGCGGCTGCGAAAATATTCAGATTTTTCATCATGGGTATCGTATTCCTGGTTTTCAGGGGTGTTAAAGCCAATAGTGAGGTCAAATCTAAAAAGCAAGATGGCGGTTACGAAAATTACCAAACCTTTTTGAATAAAAAAGAAAATTGAGTTTCTGACTGAATTTCTTTTTTGCTATTTTATTAAAAAAAAAAAAAAAAACCTAAATAGTTCAACACTTAAATACTAGTTTTGAAATAATTTAAAATGATCAATAGAATTAGCATTAAAATATTATTAAAATCTCGATTATGATTATAAATGTAATGCTTGGTCACTCCCTAGCATCAGTGGGATGACACTGACAGCTCACTCCACGCGAGTTTTTACGGTGAGATTTTTACAGAATCGCCATGCCGATCCGTTGGGAAAGTCCATTTCTACAAGCTCTGTATGGAATATAAATGCCCGGGGGTACGATATAGGTGCTCCCGCAACTTGTATGTAAGTAGAAAACTACTTAAGGTACACTACTTTGGTGTATCATGTCGGGATAGCTCGTGGCCACCAATTAGCTACTCCACACACAGTCTATTTTTACCGCGCGGACCGCAAAATCTTCAGTTCTCTCTGTGTATGCGCAGGATACCTACCCGGTACCTGTGTAGACACAGGGAGAGCCGCCCCGTTGCTGCTCGGTGAGTAATCACCGCAGTGGTCGCGGAGGCCACGCCTAAATTTTTAAAAACATGCCGAAACCCGGCACGCGCGGCTCGCTGGGCCGCGATGCCGGGTTGCCGGAAGCCCGTCCGGCGCTGGACCGGGCGACGTCGCTGCCGAACATCGGCGACGCGTCGTCCGGTGCGCCGCCAGCCGGACCACCTTCCCAGAGAGGAAGGAAGGACCACCTTCGTCAAGAGGAGGTAAGAAGAGGGGGGGGAACGAGTGCCGCGGCTGCCGCCGGCCCACCGGCGACATCGGCGCCTGCGCGCGTTGCGCCGCCGCCGTCGTCGAGCCGGCAGCACGCGGTACCCATCCGCCCAGCCGCGTTTCGCCCGGTGCCTTTTCAGGCACCGGAACCGGCCGCTACCCACCCGGGCCGCGCATCACAAGCGCGGGTCCCGGGCCTACCTGCGCGCGCACCCACACCGGTGCGTGCAGCTGTGCCTGCCGCGCGCACTGTCGCTCCGCACGCGCACCCACCACTGCCAGCACGCACGCCGGCGCCATCCGCGCGCCCCCGCGCGCCTCCTGCTCGAACCGCCGCCCCGCCGCCACGGTTCGCGTCGCCGCCTGCGTCTCAGGAAATTGAGACCGCACACAGGAAGAAGATGGGCAAAGCTGTGGCAGCACCTAGCGCCGCCGCCCCTGGCCCCCGCCGCTTGCTGACGGGACCGGTCGCGGCCGAGCGAGAGCGCCCAGCAGATCCCGGCCCATCTTCCCGGCCACCATATACAATTACGGGGGTGCCCGCCTCACCGGCCCCCCCCCGTACCTCAGCCTACGATTCGCCCACCATGCTATCGGCATGCTCCTCACGTGTGGGGTCGAGCATGTCGCTGGCGTCGGTGGGCTCGGCCGCTTCCGGTCGCGATGATGTGTCCCCGGACACGACCCCGCGATCCGGACAGCGGCCCCACGAGGGAGGAGATTCCGACGCCGCGGCCATACCGCCGGCGTCACCAACACCGCCGCTGGGCTTCGATTATGAGTTTACTCTCGAGGCCAGACCCCAGCGGCGGAGAAGAAGCTCCGGCGACGCCGTGTCGGAGGATCCGAAGAGGTACTGCCTCGACCCGCCGCGACCACAGCGCGAAAGCGTGTCGCGGGGTCGGGGGGCGCCGACATCGCCCACCTTCTCCGACGCGGTGCGCCGCTCACCGCCGGCAACACCGACAGCCACAACATCAACTACACTTACAGGGGTACCTTACCCTACCCACCCTGCTACTACCGCGCCCCCTGTGGCCACCCCCGGCACCGCTCCAGCAGCGACAACGTCGTCTTCAAGTAAGCAGAAGCCGGGGAATAAGGATAAGAAGAAGAAATTACGCTTCCCACCGCTGGTGGTGGAAAGGCTGCCCAATTGGGCCGCCCACTTTAGGGCCATCAGTGCCAAACTGGGCCGGCCTCCGAACGCTCGACCATACGGGAGTGGGGTCCGCTTCACTCCCGACAGCGAAGAGGAGTACAGGCTGGTCCAGAGGTACCTGACTGGCCTGGAAAAGGACAGCGGCGTCTCTTGGTTCGCCTATTCACTGCCGGCGGACAAGAATTTAAAGATCGCCATCAGGGGGCTGCCAGCAGATACAGACCCCAAGGAGATCGAGGAGGAGCTCCGGACGCTGGGATACCAGCCGGAGTATGTGCGCCACATTAAGGGCGCACAAGGACGACCCGGCTGTGTATTCCACGCCATATTGAAGAAGACCCCAGACGTCCGGGCCATCTTTGACACCACCGTGTTCATGTACATGCGTGGTGTCAAGATCGAGGCTTGGCGAGGAAAACGTGGGCCCGCCCAGTGTCACCGGTGCCAGCGTTTTGGGCACAGCTCGCACCAGTGCCACCGACCGCTCGCCTGTGTCCGATGCGGCGGGGAGCACGCGGCACGAGACTGCCCACGCCCGCGGGAGGAGCCGGCCACATGCGCAAACTGCGGTGGCCCGCACCCCGCGTGCAACGTTAAATGCCCCGTGTTCCACACGGAGATCAGGAACAGGCGAGCGGGGACTGTCGCTATCACGGCCGCAACACGCCGGCCCCAATTGGCCGCCGAGAGGTCGCAGGGGACCAACATTGAAGCCGAGGCCGATGGCATGACGCTGATGGCGGCAGCCAATGGGCCTACAGACAGGCAAGCCACCTCCTCAGGGCGGAGGAAGACGAAGCGCGGGGGGAAGGGAAAACGGAAGAAACCCCCCCCCCAGGCGAACCTAGGAGAAGATACCCCTAAGGCTGGCCCTGCCACCGACAAGGCGCAGGCTAAAAAGAGTAGCGGGGGAGCTACCGCTGGCGCCGGCATAGCGCCGCGGGAAAATAAAATACCGCCTGTCGACGCTAGCGCCGACTCAGCGCGGCGACAACAGGCGGAACTAAAAAAGTTCCCCGATAAGACGTGTGGCGGCGCTACCGGCGCCCAATCGTCGAAACAGAAACAATCACACAAACAAAACAAAAGTGAATTTACAGCCTGCGCCATCCAACTACTGATGGACCTTATAAAGGCCATCAGGCAGGGCCAGGATATAGAGACGGTCATCCTTGACGGCCTGGCCACACTATTAACGCTTTACCATGGCTAGGTCGTTAAGGGTGATCCATTGGAACGCCCGCGGCCTTAGGGATAAGGTCGCCCCCCTCCGCCATCTCCTTCGGGAACAAAATATCGACGTGGCGCTCATAAGCGAGACTCTCCTGGGTCCCGAGGACAGGATTAGGTTCCCGGGATATCTCGTTTATAGGAAGGATGAACGGTCGGCTCTTAACATTAGATACCGTGGTCTGGCGGTACTAGTGAAGCGAAGGGTCGTCCATCAGGAAGTCCCCTTGCCGTCTCTCAGCTCATTTTACGCGCTGGGTGTTCAGCTACATGTAGCCGGCGAGGACATGAACATCTACGCCTGTTACAAGCCGCCCGCGGCCCACCTGGACCTGACAGAGCTGCGGGCCTTGTTAAACAACTCGACGCAAGCTACACTCCTCGCCGGTGATTTTAATTGTAAACACCCAGCGTGGAACTCGTACGGTACGAATACCGAGGGGAGACGACTCTTTGCGGACGCGGAAGCCTTCGGCTATACGGTGTCCGGCCCGGAGACGCCTACCCACTACCCTGAGGCCACCCGGTACATGCCGGATGTGCTGGACATCGTAGTCCACCGAGGGCTACACTGCCAGACTACACAGCAAGTTATAGACGACGAGTTACAGTCGGACCACCAACCTGTACTCGTCGTCCTATCGGGTATGCCGACCCGACTGAAGCCCCTAGCGCCACGTCGATCCACGGACTGGGACTCCTTCCGGGAAAAAGTAGAGACCACTGCGCCGACTCGGCCTATTGCCACCGCCGCGGACGTTGACCAGACGGCGAATGACGTCACTGCTTGCATCCAAAGCGCCCTGGAAGCGGCGACTAGCATCATGCAGCCGCAGGGGAGAGGGCTATTGCCGCCCCTGCCGGCCCGCATCAGTGCAATGATCGCCGCGAAGAGGCGCCTACGCAAGCAGTGGCAACAGCTTAGATGCCCTACTCTAAAGACGCAGCTCAACCGTCTCGCGGAGAAGGTGAAGGCCAAACTACAGGCGCACACCGCCGCGGGCTGGGAGGACCGAATCGACGCCACTACGGACAGTTGGCCGTCGATTCACAAGCTGTTCCGCCAACTGACGAATACCCCAGCCCCGGTGCGCCCTATACTCAACAGCGACGGGGCGCTTAAGTTTGTAGCGGAGGACCGGGCGGAGGTCTTCGCCGAACACCTGGAGCGTCAGTTCCGCCCCAACCCGACTGTTGACATCGAACATGTCGCAGCAGTCGAGCAACACCTAGGGGACTATTTCGCAACGCCGATAGCTCCCGATGAGGACCCGATCTTCTTCTCGCCTGGCGCAGTCAGACGCGCCATCCTAAGAACGAAGCCTAGGAAGGCCCCCGGTGCTGACGGTATCACCAACACAGCGCTGCGCCACTTGCCGCACCGTATGGTCGCGGCGCTGGCGCGCCTGTATACGGCGATACTGCGCACGGGGGCCTTCCCCGCTTCGTGGAAGGAAGGGCGCGTCATAATGCTGCCCAAGGCGGGGAAGAACATCCTGAAGCCGGAGAGCTATCGGCCGATCACGCTGCTGCCGACAGTCTCCAAGGTGTTCGAAGCACTCCTGCTGCGACATCTCCAGCCCCACATAGCGCCGCGTCCTGAGCAGTTTGGGTTCCGGGCGGAGCATAGCACGACGCTCCAGCTGTCGAGGGTACTGCACCACCTCACAGCCGCGTTGAACAAGAAGGAGTACTCGGTGGCAGTATTCCTCGACATGGAGAAGGCCTTCGACCGTGTATGGCACGAGGGCCTAATTTATAAACTGGCCACGTCCGATGCGCCCCGTCGCGTTGTACAAGTGGTCTCTACTTTTCTTTCCCATAGGACATTTAGGGTGGTGGTCGATGGGGCGCTATCTAGCGCCCGCCCGGTGCTGGCCGGCGTGCCGCAGGGCAGCTGCATATCGCCGGCGTGCTACTCACGTTACACCGACGACATCCCCACCACGACAGACTCGACGCTCGCGCTGTACGCTGACGACGCCGCGTACATTACCACCTCGCTGAACGCAAAGTACGCGGCCGTCAAGATGCAGCGCGCCCTCGACCTACTTCCCGAGTGGCTGTCAAAGTGGCGGCTGTCGGTTAACGTGGGTAAGACGCAGGCGCTGGTCACTGGATCCGCGCCCCTCCCACCACCCTTGAAGCTTCAAGGAGCCGACGTCGAATGGTCGCCCCGGGTAAAGTACCTGGGAGTCACTATTGACCGTCGGCTCTCGATGGGGACACACGTCCGCAAGGTCGCCGCACAAGGTAGGGTAGCCCGCAACCTACTCAGGCCGGTGCTCTCATCCCGCATACCGGCGCGCGTCAAGTTGGGCGTGTACAAGCTGTACGTACGCCCCATTCTGACGTACGCCGCCCCGGCATGGTTCGCCCTCACAAGTGAGACGAACCGCAGGCTGCTCCGCGCGCAACAGAGTCTGGCGCTGCGGACCATAGTTGCCGCCCCTCACTTCGTGAGGAACGACGTCATCCAGAGGGACCTCGGGATTGAGAGCCTGGATGAGTATGTGCGGCGTCTCGCGAAAGGGATGTTTGCGCGTGCCGACGCATCTGCTTGGCCTCATATCAAGCAGATAGCGCCATGGCATACGCGCCCCCCTGACGCGAGACCCCTGCCCCGCGACCTGGTAGCGGACGACTGACCCCATCGCACCGGACTGGACGCCACGAGTAAGCTGCATCCAGGTTACACGCGGCTTACTCGTTTCAATAGTACTCTACAGATAACATACATCTATTGCGTGGCGTGTGCTAAGTTAATATAGGCGCGTCACGCAATTAACACAGACATTCATTACTAAACAGACATCTAACTCACACACATACGCGTAGCGCGGGCTAAGCGATATGTGTAGACACTGGGCGGTGTTACGCAATAACAATGCCGCTCACACACACACGACAGTTCCTTAGTCCGGACCGTAATCGGCTCGATCTGAAAGCGGGACGGGCGGGAACTATACACCAATACTGTAGGAGCGTCGAGTCGGCACCTACGTCGCTGGTCGCCTTCACTGGGCCTCCCCCGGGTAACCGGGGGTCTCACCTGGCGGGGGTTGACCGCCGTGGTGTCGTGAAGAAAGCGGCGCTAATAGTATTAGCGTCGTGATGCGCCTACAGTAACACAATAGCAACCACTCACATGGGCGCGTTATTAGTTAACGCGCCCAATCATCTAGGCGTCATATTTTAAATGACAAATACAACGAGGGGCCCGTATTTACGGGCCAACGTATTGACTCCGCGGCCGAGGGGCGACGCCCTGGTTCCGCTAGCCGCGCCCCCTTACGGGGACGCAGCGACATCCCACTGTATCATGTCGACAGGAGATTCCGTGCTCGCCACCCGCCGTGAACGGACGTGCTGCCGCTCCCGCTCGCTGCACTCGCTCACTGCTCCCGTCGAATCCGGATTTTGTTACGCTGCCGTAACTTCCAGTAGTCACCGACTACTTCCGATCCAGGGTCGATTAATTTTATTAATCGGCCGTATTGATCACAAAAAGTGCCTTTTTCAAGGCAAGTGTTTCTTTAAAAGAATAGTTGTCAGAGTAGCTTCATAGGCCCCCTCTGGGCTAAAACCACTGTTTCGTGGTCCTCGGTGGATACCTTACGGTGCCAACGAAACCGAGTGGGGTGTTGTTGTCCCAATACACCCGCCGAACCCCTTCAGGGCTAGGCAGTCAATTGGAAGGGTCCCAAAGTCGGATCCGGTCACGGCCTTGGGGGATCTCCTAGTCCGCTCTGGTGCACTGAATTCCTTTTCAGCTACTCACCTAGTGTCTTTAGGGTGTGTCTACACCCTTCGCGCTAGACTGGTTCAGGGCCCCTTTGCACATTAAGACTGGCAAAGGGTTACAAGCTTAGGGCTCACAATTAGGTACACACCTCCCTGTCTGCACCCGACAGGGAGGGCGACTCATCCCCGGGCCTATCCACCCGAGGAGTTAGGTTTAGGGCCGTTAGGTCTATAGTAGGAGGAATAAGTTTACAAAATTTCGCCCCAGTAGTCCCCCTCTCCCCCGTCATGGAGGACGCCCTTATAGTGGCGTTCTTCAAAGAGGTCCTTTTTAAGGACCCAGACTTCCTTGCCAAGTATGGCGCTAAGTTTACGGCTCTCATTCAGCCGCCGTCTGCCGACTCCATCGCTGACTTCAGCGATGCCCTGGCCCCCGCGACCGTGACCATCCCTCCAAGTCCCTCGGTGTCTATGGACATTGAGGAACCCTTGTCGCAAGACAAGAGGTGCCCGACCCCATTCGCGTACTCCGATGTCGAATCTGTGAACTCATCCTCCTCTGCCCACTCTGCTCGCTCTTCCGAGGACGACGGCTTCGTGGCCGTCACCGGAAAGGGGAAGAAGAGGAAGCAGAGGAAGGCAACCTTCTCGCAGGCGACCAAAATAGCCGCCACGGAGGTTCTCTCCGCCCCCACTCCCTCAGTACCTGTGGCGCCCTCCGCCACTATCCCCACCCCGACCGCTTCATCCGCTAAGGTCAGTCCGGTCACTCCGGCCCCAAAAAAGATCCCCCCTCCCCCTCCTGTAATCTTGCAGGATAAGTCCAAATGGTTAGACGTATCAAAATGGTGCGTCGACCTAAAAATCGGCTTTTCGAAAGCCACTACTACCCAGCAGGGTATTAAAATATCTGTCCCGACGTCTCGCGACTATCGGGAGTTAACCAGGGTTCTCCGGGCGAGAGGTGTGTCATACCACACCTACTCGCTCCCCGAGGAACGCCAGATTCGCGTAGTGACCCGCAGGATCCCTAAAGATAGATCCCTAGGTCGGCCTTGATGTCCGCTGTGGGGATCCACAGCGGACATCAAGGCCGACCTTGAGTCCCAAGGCGTCCCCGTGGACGAAGTGCACCGCATGCACCGCGCCAGGGGGGGTTCAGCATACGACATGGTTCTCGTCGTATGCCCCCCGACAGAAGGGCATCACCCTATTTTTAAAATATCTAATATCTGCCGTCTCACGGGCCTCGTAATAGAGAGCCCAGGAAGAGCGGCGTCGTCGGGCAATTTCACCGTTGCCAGCTCTACGGGCATGCGCAGAAGAACTGCCATGCGAAACCCAGGTGCGTCAAGTGCCTGGGTGAGCATGGCACGTCCGACTGCCCCCGCCCCAAAGATAGGTCACTTTGTACCGAGCCACCCAGCTGCGTGCTGTGCGGTGAGGCTGGGCACCCAGCCAACTACCGTGGCTGTCGTATGGCCCCCAAGACTTCTTCCTCAAAGCTGGTGAAGCGTGCAGACGCCCGCCAGCAGAGAGAGTGCCCATCATATGGGTTCTCCCCCCCCCCCCCCATCACAGACCCTCTTGCAACTTCCCCAGAGGCTAAGCCCGCAAAGGCCTAGCCCCTGGAACTACCTGAACCACCAGCAGGCCTTCCCTGCTATGGTTCAGCCGAGACCCACTCCGCCTCCCGTCAGACCGCTGATGGATCCCCGCATCCGCGTCCCCGCGCCAGTACCCACACAACCCGCGAGGCCCGCGCCCGCTCCCATGGCCGCTGCCGC
The DNA here is from genome assembly GCA_905333075.3 of Atethmia centrago. Taxonomy (NCBI): domain Eukaryota; kingdom Metazoa; phylum Arthropoda; class Insecta; order Lepidoptera; family Noctuidae; genus Atethmia; species Atethmia centrago. The sequence goes on from HG995375.1 coordinate 11,528,294, forward strand.
AACCGCTGCGCCACGGACCGTCGCCGCTTCAACCACTTCAACCAACAGTGGTCGGTCCGTCTATCCCAGTAGATCCGTTCAGCGTGATCTCTGGGACCTTCGCGTTATTCTTTACGCCCCGCGCGCGTAAAATGGCCAACGAACTCATTGCCGCCCGAAATTCCTGCGATCTCGCTCAGATCCAACGAATCTTCCTCGCGTATCCCGAGATTACGCAAGCCCTAGAAAACTTCGCGAAACCCCACCAGTAATACATATACGATTCCAAGCACGTATTAAACCCCGATCCCTAAAGTTAGGTTTCTTTAATGCCAATGGCATGCTAAACCAACGCGATGAAATCGCTGCGTTCCTCCGCGACCACCAAATTGATATTCTCCTCTTACAGGAAACCTTTTTAAAGCCCAGCCGTCGAAACCCGTCAATTGCCAACTATCGCATAGTTCGCAATGACAGGACTAGATGCCACAAGGGCCCTTAATCTATTATAGAACGTCCCTTTAGAAGTGTCCATATGTAAGTTAGGCATGACTGGCCACCAACCTTTCACCATAGTTTCGGCCTATGTTCCCCCCGTTTGCACATCGGAGTTAGCCCTTCCCCCCCTCTCTGACGACCTTTCCATTTTACTTGGCCTGAGTGACTCTGTTATCATAGCGGGCGATCTCAACGCCAACATCATGCCTGGAACAGCACCAGGATCTCCACCAGAGGCAAACACCTGTTTGACCTATGTCCCATCCTCAACTTCGGCATCGTCGCCCCGATGACTCCCACTCACTTTCCCCACGACCCTAACCATACCCCCGACGTACTTGACATAGCGCTACTGAAGAGTATCAACCTACGGTTGGATTCTATAGAGGCGCTTGACGAACTCTCCTCTGACCACCGTCCAGTTGTCGTAAAGCTGGCCCCACGCCTAGGTCTCCACGATCCTGACAGACCCCCTCTCACCAAGTTAGTTACAGACTGGAGGAAAGTAAGCGACTGCCTGAAATCCACCACGTTAGGTCCCCGACTAGAATCCATTCTCGACCACTTCGACTCTATCGCTGACACGACAGCCGCGATCGACTCATTCACGGTACGCGTACAATCAGTCCTGAACGACTGTTCAAGGGAGGATGGACGACCTTCGCTGGAAGCTCCCGGACGATACGCGCGAACTGTTGAATGAGAAGAACGCGGCTGTCCGTGCGTACAGTAACTTTCCCAACCACGCGAACAAAGTCCATATGCGCTATTTACAGAGATCTGTAAAGACACGCCTATTGGAGCTGCGTGACGCCGGCTGGGACAAGATGCTGAGCGAGTTAGAGCCCACCCACCTAGCTTTCTGGGACCTTCAGAGGAAACTCAAATCCGAAGAAGTCGTCTCAATGCCCCCCCTGGTACGCCCGGACAAGACCATCGCTTTCGATGACTTCGACAAGGCGGAATGCCTAGCCGATAGTCTTGAGGCTCAATGCTCACCTAGCTCTCAACCAGTAGACCAAGGTCACCTCTCCCAGGTCGACGCGGAAGTCGAACGTAGAGCCTCCCTCCCGCCCGTTGAAGACCCTGATTATCCTCTGCCTCCCGTCACTCCAGACGAAGGGCATGATATCATCAAGGGTCTAAAACCTCGCAAAGCCCCCGGCTCAGACGGAATCACCAATAGGGTACTCCAACTGTTCCCCGCTCACCTCATAATGCTCATGGTCACCATCTTCAATGGAGCCCTGAGCAATAACATCTTTCCAGAAGAGTGGAAGAAGGCCACCGTCATCGGCATACCGAAGCCCGGTAAGCCGAAAACGGAGCCCACCAGCTACCGGCCCATCAGTCTGCTCAATGTCTTCGGCAAAGTCTATGAGAGGCTTATTTTAAAGCGCCTCAGAGATTTTGCGGAAACAAAGGGCCTCATCCCCGACCAGCAGTTCGGTTTTAGATCCCAACACTCTTGCGTCCAACAGGTCCACCGCATCGTTGAACACATAAGCTACGGCTTTCAACGTGGTCTTACGACCGGTGCTGTATTCTTCGACATAGCGAAAGCGTTCGACAAGGTCTGGCACAACGGCTTATTATATAAGCTCTACAAATTCGGTGTGCCCGATCGTCTCGTGCTCATCTTACGAGACTTCTTGTCAAACCGCACCTTCCGCTATCGCATCGAAGGAGCGCTATCCTCCCCTCATCCTATCCGTGCAGGCGTCCCTCAGGGCTCTGTACTAGCCCCTCTCATTTTCACTCTCTTCACCAGCGACATCCCGAAAAGTAGAAAGGCGCAGTTGGCTCTGTTCGCAGACGACACGGCCATCTACTACACCGGGTTAGTCCACGACCATATATCTCGCACTCTCCAGGCCGAAGTCAACAAGCTTGGCGCTTGGTTTAGAAAGTGGAAAATCGAAGTCAATCCCGACAAAAGTCAGGCGGTTCTTTTCACCAAACCGCGTAGAAACATCATCCCCCCCGACCGCTCACCATGTTCGGCAAGCCTATCCCTTGGGAGCCAAATACCTAGGCGTGACCCTTGACCACCATCTCTCGTTCTCAGAGCACATTAAGCAGGTGCGTTCGCGTGCCGCTTTCGCTCTCGGTAGACTACACTCCGTCCTAAATGCGCGCAGCAAATTGTCCCTTAAGGGCAAATTGCGTATTTACACAGCGTGCATCCGTCCCATCATGACATATGCCTGTGCAGTCTTCGCACATGCTAGGCCCCACCACATCCACAGGATGCAGAGCCTCCAAAACCATTTCCTCCGAAAGGCAACGGGAGCCCCCTGGTTCGTCCGAAACGAGATCCTCCATCTCGATCTTAAAATCCCCACCCACCAGTTCATGAAGCGCATCACGAAGCGCTTCTTCGACTCCGCCGCCACCCACCGCAACCCTCTGGTTGTGCAGGCCGCCAGTTATAGGCCCTCCACCATTAGCTCTATTCGCCGTCCAAGGCATACTCTCACCGACCCCGTTGACCCCATTACCCTCCTCCAGGAAAGCAGTAGGGCCACGAGTACAGTGCACAAAACACACCGACCTACGTTCCGACCTCGCCGCCGAGGTCCCTCGCGTAAACCCCGACGTAATTGTCCCCCCGACCCTTGCTCGACGAAGCGCCAGCCCGCGCCGCAGCTGAGCCTGTAGTTTTAAATTCCCTGATTAATAATAATAATACTGATCAGATCCAGCCTGTCCCACCTTGCTGTCCTCCCCCCAGCGACGCCCTAAGCCGAGGTCCGTACCCCACAGGGGGTGCCCTTAGCGTGCAGTCGCTTAGTATTATAAGTAATTCACCCCTGGCTGGAGGCTTTGAGTTCGCTTAAGGCAGCCACAGGAAAGTCCGATTAAGTAGTCACGACCTCTCAAGGTCAACTAAGAGATGCCATACACAAAAAAAAAATAGTGTATCATGTGTGTATCGTTCATATCTCAAGTATATCAATAGTAAATCAAACAGTAGTCATTAGGACTTAGTTAGCAACGGTGCGTTATGCATCAGTCCATCAGCCCTCAGCTGGCATCTGTTCCCATAAAGTCTTCAGATTATAGGACCTATATTTAGTTAGGGAAGTTTAAAGTATTAGATATGATAGCTTACGTTTATAAATTGTGTTCTCTGTGTTTTACGTGATAGTTTTAGTGATAATAGATGATTGTTGGTGACTTTAATTATTGTGTATTGTGCAATAAGAGCTTAACCGTTGTCGCTACAAGAAAATGGTCTTAAGAGAATGTCCTTAACTTTTTGAAACATTTTGATCTGCATTTACAGATTTAAATAAAAATACAATCAGCAAGAAAATGGGGAATTTTCACAAAAACTTTTTGCCTGCGGGTGTCGACCTCAGTTATCGAGCTGCTTCTCTCACGGACAAATGTACCTACCTACGTCGCTTGCTCCCGAGTCACCAGTCCTGACTCTCTTTATATTTAGGCTGCCGAGAGCAAAAATACAAACGTAGTATACAGGGAAGTTTCCTCTTCTATATTCAATATTAAATCCAGAAACTAACTCACTCTCACCCTCAGCAAAATCAAAAGGAGTACGATTAGTTTCAGCCAATCTTGAACTTATCCAATAAATCAAACTATTACGACTTACGACTTCCATGCGAAATGAAGTCGCGGGCAGAAGCTAGTGATGAAATAAAAATAGTTAGTACTTTTTATATTTTATTTACACAAACGAAAGGGTAACTACAAAATTTGTCTATAGTTATAAATTGTAAAATATGCATGCATGGTATGTACATGCGCACATAACAGTAATATTACACTAGTATGAGATTTTACATAATCTATTGAATTTATTAAATGACGTTATACATATTTTATGAATATTTTGATTTTAATTATTAGTATGTAGGTAGGCGGAAATTTTCTGTAAATTAACACTTAATCCATACGTGATACAATTCCAATGCACTGGGTAGGTGCGTGATGCATATGCAATCACTGACATCACAAAATACCACCATCATAAATATCATCATTTTCATTATCATCTCCATAACATCGCACTACAGTTTTGTAACTGTACCAACCGGCTACCGCACTCAGGTAAACTAGAAAACACCTGAAATGCACATTTCAGGAACTGATATTTCAACTAATGGTCATGGTAGGTACTTTTAGAATTATAGCTAAGACCAATCCACTTAAAAACAATTTCTAAAACAGATATGTTGAAGAAAATTAATAAGGATATGCAATATCCAAAATGGTTCCTCCAATATGCTTACTACAAAACTGCTGCGATTTTCAAAATGTCAAAACATTCAATGTTCTATTATATATATTTTATATAATATATTTTATTAAACATACCTTAGGCACATTGAAACCATTTATTCAAAGATAAATGATATTTATTTTACTATTATAAGCAAAAGACATTATTCTAACTTCTAAGCAACATGCGCAGTACCATTGTCACGGATGACGTCATTGTCACTGGATACCGTGACTAAGTTGGTCTCTATCTCCTTCAGAGTTTCACGGGATACGATGTGGTCTTTACAGAAGAGTATTATCCTTTTACAAGCCTCTCGCATGATGTCTTCGGGCACAGTTAATACAATCCTCATGAAGTTTGGGTACGCGAAACACTGAAAACGTAACAAAATGTGAATTATTGGCTATGTTGTTATATTTAAGATCTGAGGGGCTATTCCCGTTTTTTTTTTTTGAGAAAGTTCGCATTCTATTCTGTCACAAATGGCCTCTAAGCTCCATAAAAATCCCTACATTTTTGACGAGTTTTGTTTGCCGTTGAGAATGAGATGTGATAGTGAATAGATTTGAAACGTTTTAAATAACTGGAATTGGCCTTATGGATGAATTCTATAGATCTTTGTAAAAGCGTTTATTAGAAAGAAGAATTTCGGAAGCATTTTCAGCCATTTCTCATTCTGGTATTACGCAAACGTGTTAAAATGGGAATACCTACTCGTACCACTAGGGTCAATTCCGGGTTAAATTCTTGTAATTCAATGATTTTTAATGTATGGCGAATTACAATACCTATAGGTACCTATAGGTACTGTGAAAGTTTGACATATCCATAGGTAACTACATATTTTCAGTAAAACGTTACATTTAGTTTGAAAGTAAAGCACGTTGGAAAATAATAATACAGGGTCCACATCGACCGAAAGGGATACCGAGGTCCCTGGCAACACAGGCAACAGAAGTAACACGAGTGGGTTTTAGTCAGTAAGAGTCTGACACGCCCTCCAGAACGGGAGAAGTTATTTGTTAATTTTCCAACCAAAAAGAAGGGTCCACATCGACACGCAAACTGTGAATTTAGTATCATCTACCTGATTCTTGACCCACCAGCGATGTGATTTTTCGTCAGTTATTAAAAAAAAACAGCTGTTCCATACATTTTTATGGTTTTGGTATTGCTTTTTTTTTATGAAACAGCAGGGTTTCTTTTAAACCGAGATTTTTTAAATTGGGATTTAGAATCATGTGTGACATCATGGTAACAGTTCGCACGTTGATGTACCTGACACCGTGTACACATTAGGCACTGACCTGTCCTGGTAAGCAAAACACTGACTGCTCTGAGACCATGCGCTCAACGAATTGTAATTCATTTTTGAAAGTTGGAAACAACGATAATTTTATTTCAATCATCATGTACATTGCACCCTGTGGCATTATAGGGCGCAAACCGGGAGCACATCGTAGTTCATTAAACGCCAGTTTTGCTTGACTCTGAAAGCAAAAAAAATACATCTTAATATTGTGCATAAAAGATTGAGGGGTATTCTAATAGTTAAAATAATACTCTGAATACATGAGTTTTGAAAGGTGCGATAGAACTTTAGAACTTTTGGCACTGTTTGATTATTATTTGAAATGTCATTAAATTATAAATAAACAAAAAACAAATCTTAACTGCTAACTTCCCGAGATACTACATAAGTATGAAAACAAAACAAGTCTCCTTTCACTCACCTCTATAAATAGCACGACTTCATCGAAAAAACTCTGTGGCGTATATGTCAATATTGCTGGCAATGCCCTCTGTATTAAGGTGTTTGGCCCTAAAATTTTGGTAGCCAGATTCGACAAGCCCCGACGAACTTCCTTCCCTAATATATTATCTCTGTCGTGAATGATCACCCAGCCCGTGCGCCAGCCAGGTACTAAGAATCTCTTTGTGAGTCCGCTACAAGTTAGTATCGGAACATCTTTAGAGAGAGCCGATAATGCAGTGAATTCGTAGTTGGAGAAAACAAAATGTTCGTATATTTCATCAGCAATTATGGGCACGTGGTTTCTCGAGGCTATGTCCAGTATCTCGTACAAATGCTCCTTGTCGTACACTGAGCCGCACGGATTCGACGGATTTATAACAACTAGAGCAGCAGTGTCATCATCTATTTGGCTCTCTAGATCCTCCAAGTCTATCTTCCATTGTTGATCTGGCTACAACAAAACATCGTCATAGTTATGGTCTATCGTTTAATTAAATAACCTTTAATCAAGGATTTACGTAGTTATAAATAAAATAAAGCGTAAATGAGCAGTATGCAAATCAATTCTACAAGAAACTTGTTATGCTTCTAGAAACTCGTTTAACATCGCCTCATATTAATACTTGTCTATCCCGCTACTATGCCCCTAGATTTTGCAAATCACCTGATTGATTCATGTGAAAAATACCTACTTGTCGAATATTATCCAACTATTTTCCACAAAAAAAAAACATCCGTTGCGAAGGCACAAATAATTTTAAGTAAAATAAACATACCAGTAAGTTGTAATATTTGATATTAATGCCTAATCCTTCAGCTACTGTCTTGTATATCATGAAGCCAGGCCGTGGAACGAGCACATTTTGTCCTGCGTCAGCAATCACTGTGATTGCAAGTTCAATAGCATGTGAGCATCCGCTGCAAAGGACGACGTCTTCCGGTGAAATGTCCCCCTGATGGGCACTGTACTCCGCGACGGCCGCCCTCGCCTCGAAGTGTCCCTTCGCAGGACCATAACTGCGACTGCTGAGCCATTCAATACTCTCCCGAACAGCTTGCAGCACTTGGTCGGGAGGGTTAAGATTTCCAAAAGTTGTCGGATCACCTAACGTGCAAAACAAATGAAGTTCATGTGAAATCAAAATCCTTGGTGACCTCGGTTTATAAATAAACAGCCTGCTAACCCATTTCTGCTAGCCTAATTTTCGCGACTTTTACGCAGCATTAGTTGTATCGGTACCACAATTATTTTCATACATAGCTAAAACCATCGTAATAGTAACCTACTGTGTGCAGCTAGAAAATGCTTACTGTCTAATAGCAGTAAAAATTAGATTACACAGTAAGAATTAGGCAGAAAAAAAATAATTTTAAACATATTGTTGGATTTCAAAAAAAAAAATTAGTACCTTCGTCAGAACTTATGGACTTAAAACAAGTGCTAGTTGCTAGTTTTCTAACTAGCAACTAGCACTTGTTTTGCACTTGCACTATTGAAGACTTCTGCACAAGTTGTTACATGTAAGAACTCCATCACATTTTTATGAAACAGCAACAGGTATTTCGTCATGTTTTCTGCACCATTTTTTTTATTTTTTACGTTTAGCATTTGGTTTCTACATAAATAACATGTTACAAAATCTAGGCTTTTCATGCTATCATAGGCAATTCAATTTAGGTACCTATCATGAAATTAAACGTCTGTGTTAAAAATGTAACAAAACACTTACCGACTGAAAGCGCTATGAGCGGCTTGTCTGGGTTCGGCTCCACCTGAAGGTTCTCGACGATATCCCGTATAAGGTTATGGGTATTGCGAGCCAACGTCGATGCACGCACCTCCCATGTGTTGCTTCCTCGAGACCGTCGCGACATGGGCACAAAACTTGCGGAGTATTAAAAGCAGCGGTATCACTTAAACTTGAATTGAGAATATTGCTCGCATTTCGATACAACTCAGTTTTGTATCGGAACAGTGGCGTTTGACAAGCACAGGCTCTCGAGTTGTGGAACTGGTTTGAAAATGTAGATGTGATGACGGCAATAGAATCAGGTTGTTTATATATTCTACAAGCCACATATTTGCCCCTACAGATAGCTTTAGCACTTAATATATTCACTCTACGGGAAAATTCGGAAAAAATATACCAATCAAATACTGCTTGTATATTATATGCGCTACCTCCATAAGTACAATCCCCAAAACTAAGTAAAAACAAATTAAGTAGAAGAAAAAAATATTACAATACCTACACGAACAGAAATTTCACATTAAGAAAAGAAACAAATTTTATATCATTTCTAGAGAGTTTTGATGGAGCTTTTTCCGTATTTTGAAGGCTCAAAGCTTCACTGTTCCTATACCCTTTCAATTACAAAATAAAGCCCCGCATCTGATTCCGATTCGGTGTCAAACAATAGAAAATCAATTGTGTCTCATTAGCTGTCCTTGACCAATTAGTAATGATATCAAAGAAAAACATTCTCAGAGAAATGCTGTAATGGCCTGACTAATTGTTACAATAATAATACAGACATTGTTATGTCCCATTTCTTACCATACTTACATCAAACTTACAACTTGCATCGATGTAGTATTCCAGAACGGCATGGAAAGTTTTGTTGTTTCAACATAACAAGCTTACCGCTTTGGAAGCGCACGGTGTGGTATCTGATTATTCATTAAGTACGTCTCTCACATCAAAAATAACTTGATACCTCCAAAACCTTTACAGTATGACGATGAATGCAATTAACGTATATTTGAGTAAGTACTCTCGGGATCATTAACGATGAAAGACTGAGTTTTTAATTTGAGTGAATATGTAATTTATCAATAAACATTTTTAAATACCTATAGGTATATATATATATATTTCAGTGAAAGTGTCTGTTAAGGATACTTATACAATGTAGGTTCGTACATTTAGGTACTAAGCTGAGTATGTTTAGCATCAAGGGTTAGCGAATGTCATTTAACTTGCTAATTTTAAGTGGCTCCCTTCACCCTTTCGTTCTAAAAATCGCCATGAATCCCCCTCATATTTTCACAACACGTTAAGCCCACCAAATGTATATTTCTTTGCTTTCTTTGATCATAAACTCAGTTCGTTGATGTAACTACAGACCTTAAAAGCCACTGTTATGTCACATTATTGTAGGATGTTGTGGTCTCTAAGCAGCAAGAACTTTGATTTTAAAAGCTTTTAATAAAATGGATGCAGCTGAAGCTGAGACAGTCTGTTTAGCAGAAGATAACTGTTGAAATGTTTGGTAAGAATCAAACATACTTTCGCGCAAAAGAAAAATTATGTAATGTTGTATTTCATATTTTTTTCTTGGTATATACATCTTTTTAAAATTATAAAGTCACTTTTGTTTCCTTTTATTTTGATTTTTTTGTGTTTTCATAAAACAAAAACAATTTGTGTCTTTTTATTACGGGAGGGCACTAGCTCCTGCAACACAGTTATAACTAGTGCAGGAGTCAGAGAATTCAATCATTTGTTGTACAACTTGTTTTATGTTGATAAATATTTTTTTTTCTATTTGAATTGTATTGTATAAGTGTATACCATCTAATTAGCATTAATTTACTGCGCAATAGTTTAATTAAAGAAAACAATAACCATAGGTTGTTTCGTCAAAATAAATCTACAGGGACTCTTACAAAATGTATCAAGTTTACCTTAACCCTACAGTAGTTAGGTATACAGTGTGTTTCGAGAACGGTTACCAATATATTATTTACTAACTTTTATCAAGAAATGCACTTTTAAATACCCTAACCCAACACCCCGCGAATGGCAGCCATCTTATTTTTTTTTTTAATAGCAGTAATAATAGTATCTATATAAAAATTAAATTTAAGCCTCAACGTTTACCTTTGCAATAAGGTTTATAAACTATTAACATTTTATTGAACATAGCCTTGTTCAATAAAATAATAATAACATAATAGTAATAATCTTAACAAAAAAAGGTTATAGAACCAGTTTTTTACAGTGTGTTTGGAGAACGGTTACCGATTCCTTATATTATATACTATTAAATCAAAAATAATAATAATAATCTATATAAAAAATAAATGTAAGCCTCAACGTTTACCTTTGCAATAAGGTTTATAAAATATTAACATTTTATTGAAGTTACCCATGTTAATAATGTAATATTATTGTTATAAGGAATCGGTAACCGTTCTCCAAACACACTGTATAAAACTGGTTCTATAACCTTTGTTTGTTAAGATTATTACAGTTTATAACAATTAACGTAATTATTTTAAAATAAGAGCGTGATAACACAATACAAGTTCTCCATATCATGCATCCTTTATTTTTATTGAGCAATTGAAAAAATTGATGGAGTGTTTAAAGTGATGGTTCAAAACGATTCGGAAATCAAAAAATAGATATGTGTTCTTTTTCCCCATGCTGGCCATCAGTTTCCCAGAGTGCCTTTACTCTATATATTATGTTGCCACCTGGCTCACGAAGCTAGCTTGCAGATGATTTGATTGAAGTAGATGTTTTTGATGTTTAGGGAAGCGGGAATGATAGAAAAGTTTTAGAGATAAAGAAATTTAGGTATATTTTTAATTCTTCTTAGCAATTAATCGCAATATTTTACTAGATCTGAGGAGATTTTGGGTTCATATATTTTCATACAACCTGGAGACAACAATAGGAAAATAAATGAAAACACTGGCAGTACTAAGAGTATTTTGGAACAATCAAAAAAATCCTAACAACGAAATTAAAAAAAAATATTTTTTCAAACAAACCTTATAGCAGCGTTGGTCCGACTACGGGTTTTGCCGATCTTTGACTAGATACAGTGAATAAACTATATTTAGTTGGATTTCAGTATGCAGACAGGGAACGTCATTAAATGTATATACGAAGTTTAATTCATTGTCGTATTGTCGTCTCCACCTTGTAACCCAAAAACTCCTCCCGGTTACTCTAATATATTAGGTTATTCTACTCTATCTACAAGATAACTTAAAAACATGTAATTCGATACGATACTTATACTAAGGTATGTGGTAAGTAATTACGTAGCTTACTTAGGTGTTGCAGTTCCTAAGTACTGAAGTACTACGTAAGCAATGTTGTTTGTCTTGTTACGCACAATACTACGTCTCATACTGCGGAATGTAAACAGAGAGAAACGTAAACAATAACAAGCATTTATTATGCGCCTATGTAGTAAGATTTTGGTGGCACGCGAGGATTAAAAAAATACAATAAAATTAACACATTTATTGTACTGTTTACAATTGAACCTTAGAATCGACTGGTTATAATTAATTCATATTTTAAGACGGACACTCGCAGGCGCCGTCTTATCATAGAGACAAGTCATAACATCCCTTTGCTGTGTCAGCGTCTAGAGACGCACGGAGACAACATCGCGTGGGCGAATAACGGGAATAGGGTGTATAACTCCTCCCTCCATAAGTTCGAAGTTATCAGGGGGTGCATTTTCCGTCTGATGACTTCGATTGTTACGAAATCTATATAATAAAAAGGTAAATATGCTTATTACTATGATTACATATAGGAGTATAGTTCCTAAGCCAATGTTTCTTGTATTCACTATTTCTTCATTTCCACTAACACTGCTCACTATCTCACTACCACTTTTCTTCAGGATGTACGAAAGTAAACGAAGATTGTTCAGTTCAGTTCCATCCAGGTTGACGGGTTTTCTCTCTTGTAGTAGCGGTGCTAACATTGGTATTTCAGGAAATTGAATTATCGGTAGTTTAGGAAATGTTATCTTTTTACCCATTAGCTGGTGTTTCTTCAGGCATATCTCCTTAATTCGCACCTCACAGTCATCATCCATAGTAATTATGTATGGTCCTGTAATACTATGACGAGTTATTTCATTTTCACAGTATTTCGTGAGTAATTCGGTGGTTTTAGTGAAGAGAAGCCATCGGTTTGGTTGTATGGGCTTTATTAATATCTCATTAATTTCGACTGGAACTAGGTGACAAGAGGTGGTATTAGCCTTGAATTTCATCAGGTCGGCGACGCAACTATCTTCCACAGGTAGGTGTCTATCTCTTTCATAGCACAAAAAGCGAGCTTCATCGATTTCAGCACATGGCTGGGAGAGCGATTTGGTTTTCAACCCTTTCACTAACAGGTAGGGGTATTTAGGCAGTATAAGGTGCGTTTGGTTTAGGGAATTAATAACAGGTAAGGGAAGGACTTTATAGTAAGTATATGTTTCGTCTCGGACCAATGGAACGTTCATAATAAACGTTATCTGATTTTCTTTTAAATATGTTTTCAACTCTATGCTTTGTTCAATCTTAACTAGGTTTTCATGGTTTACTGGGTATACAAGTTTATCAGACTTTTCTATAATCATTAGCAATTTTAACAATTCATCGCTATCTAAAATTGACTGATGTAATATTTTTAATTTACTAAAAGCTGCCGCAGTTTCAATCTCATCCAGTTTTATGTAGAGCATTTGGAAATTGTGTAAAAGTGAATTATATACATTAATTAAGTCGTTGTCAATTCGTTGCATTCTCGTTTCATTTAAAGATTGCTTTATTTCCCAAATGGCTTCATCCAACTGTATGAAATTATTATCGGTAGTGTTTGTAAGGTTCACGAGGGCATCCACCATTTCGAGAACCAGAGTAACTTTCTCTAAAACAACATTATGATTACTCTTTATTTCCGTAATCAGCTTATTATACTTAATCGCGTCTTCGTTATCCAAATTCCCGGTAACAAATTTAATCAATGAGCCAATAGGATTTAGCAAGCCTATTTTCATTCTTTTTGAAGGAACCAGCTGGTGGAATTTTTCGGTAGTTAAATTCTTAATGTTTTCTACTTGTGTTCTTGTATTCATGAAGTCTGATCTCAAATCCCTTTCGTTAACACTATTCTGAACCCGCATTTCCAACTCAGTATATCGATTTGAATTAAACTCTAAATCATCATATAGTAAACTTAAATCTAAAACCTTAATTATAGTCCACTTATCGTAGGTAACAATCGCCTGGCCCTCCTTGATAGGTAGTACTCCAGGGTTGTTAAGAATCTGCTGCAGATGAAGGCCCTGGGTCCTGAGAACTTGGACCAGCAGAAGGACGAACCTGTGAAGGGCGTTTGATGTCTTTAACATGTACTTTCGATTTACGGTTTCGGACTATTACTGGTGCTACATTTCTAACAACATGTCCGGAGATGCGCGCTTTCTCATAATGCGGTTTATCTTTGCTCCTCCTAGTGTTCACGCCTTTTATAAATACTACGTCCTCGTCTTGTATATTAAAGTCTTGTTCTCCTCCGCGTTTCTCTCTACTAGCTTCCTTTTTAGCTACGATTTTATCTGTTAGGTACTTATAAAGATACTTCGTTCGCTTAACATGCTCGCTCACTAATTGTTGTGTGTAGTGTTTATCGAAATTAACGTTAAATGTACTGGAAGCCTCCGTATGACCGAAGAGTACCTCAAATGGCGTGAGGCCTGTGGTGGAATGTATAGTGTTATTATATGACATCACCGCATATGTCATGACGGACGCCTCGTCTGTCATTTTGTGTTCATATTCCGCCAAACGGTAAATTTCTAGAATAGTGGAGTGGAATGAGTCCCGTTGAGTTTGGGTTATGTGGCGTACCTATGTGTAGGTCGATCTTATAAAAGGTCATCGTATCTCTCATTAAAGCGTTATTAAATTCCATACCAGGGTCTGAACTATTTTTTCCGGGAACACCATAGAATGAAAAATATCTAATAAGGGCTCTAATAACTTCAGGTGTCGAACGGTTTGAAATCTCTATTGCTTGCCCTGCTTTGCTAAACGCATCTATAATAGTAAGGAAGTATGTGCCCTTTATAGTAAATAAATCGATAAAAAGTTCTTGTAAGGGTTTCGTTTGAGTCTGTGTTAACTGTAATACTGGTTTTAGTGGTTTTCGGTCGTATTTCATTTGCTTACACGCCTCACATGCATTAATCAGTGTCGCTACGGTAAGATCCATATTAGTCCAAAAATAGGTACGTCTTAAGTGTACCAAAGTTTCCTTAATACCCCGGTGGCAAGTTTTGCCATGGTGGTATTTTAGGACTATGTCCCGTTGTTCGTTTTCGTCCTCTACATAAATTACTCTCATAGTGCATTCAAAAAACTTCACAGTACCCTTCTTGAAAAGCGTTATAACAGCTTCCGTAAAATCTTTACGATGGGTTTTGTCCTCAAAATAAATGAAATGTTTTACTTTTGGTCTGGTATATTTTATTAAAAATTGTTTTATTAGGTCCGGTCTCCCAACAGGTAAATGGACTTCCAAAACTCTCTGTTTGTGCCTCGAAAGGTCCTTAACAGCTGTTTCGTTTCGGTTCCATGTGTGGATAAGAATTTGGTTAGACTTAGTATCTATTGCCTCGCTCAGAATGGGAATGCCGTCTGTTTCCGTGTCTAGCGCTGAGTGAGCAGTTTCAGTACTACTGCTCATTGGTCTTTCCGAAGCTGTGGTGGTACTGCTAGTTGGGCTTTGTACTGAAAATGGAGATCGAGGTCTATTTTTGTCTATTGAGGGGATGCTCAAGGTTGCTTCTGAATCCGAAGAAATCAGGATCGGACTAGCGCTACGTTCCCGTGAGGCTTCCCTGTTATGTTGCCTACTTAATCTTTCAATGTCACCGGTTAAATCTTGAATATAGTCTTGTAACCGCTCATTGTTATCTACATTAGCTTTCATGGATTCGTTCCCATCGTTATCGAGGGCGTTAAGTTTTATACGCGACAGCGCATCGGCGTTGCTATTTTGCGACCCCTTTCGATACAATATATCATAGTCAAATTCTCCCAAACGTAGTTTCCACCTGGTGAGTTTACTATTTGGCTCCTTGATAGAATTGAGCCAGGCCAGTGGTCGATGGTCGGTGTAAATGGTAAACTTCCTACCATACAGCTATGGGCGGAAGTGTTTGGTTGCCCATACTATTGCCAATAACTCTTTTTCGATAGTACTGTACCGAGTTTCAGGATCGTTTAAAGTCCTGCTAGCATATGCACTACCAATGGGTCCCTGGGAAAGAACAGCGCCTAATGCGTAGTTTGACGCATCTGTAGTTAGCACGAAAGGCTTTGTGAAATCAGGGAACTGTAATAGGGGGCGTTGACTAATAGTTCTTTACATTTTTGAAAAGCCGCTACATATTGGTCTGTTATTTCCACTTTATTTCGTTTCTTTAAACAAAATGTCAATGGCTGCGTAATCTTAGAAAAATCCCGTATAAACTTCCTATAATATCCTATCAAACCAAGAAAGCTCTTAATTTCAGTTGGTGTTTTCGGTAGTGGGAACTCTAGTACCGCTCGAATTTTATCGTCGTTTGGCTTAAGGTCATTTTTTGTTATTCCGTGTCCTAAGTAAAGAACTTCTCGTCTAAAAAATTCGCATTTGTCTAAGGTGACCTTAAAATTGGTTTCCCTTAGTCGATCGAATATTTTTCGTAATTTCTCCACGTGTTCTTGAAGGACACACACGTGTTGTTAGAGTACACTATGATATCATCAAGGTATACTAAGCAATGTATACCTTGAAGACCTCTGAGCACATTGTCCATAGCCCTCTGAAAGGTAGCCGGGGCTGTCTTAAGGCCAAATGGCATCCTAGTGAATTCATAATGCCCTGACTGGGTGGTAAAAGCAGTTTTGTGTTGGTCGGCTTTATTTACCTCTACCTGGTGATATCCGCTTGCCAAATCAAGCGTAGTGAAGTAGACTGACTTTCCTAGTTTATCAAACAGATCCGTTATGTTGGGCAAAGGGTATTTGTCATCTATTGTTATTTCGTTGAGCCGTCGATAATCAATCACCATCCTAAACTTCTTTTCGCCAGAGGCATCTGCCTTTTTGGGCACTAAATGTACCGGGGCACTCCATGGGGAGTGTGATTCTTGGATGACGTTGTCTTTGAGAAGTTTATCTACTTGTCGCTGTATTTCTTCGTTTTGAGTAGGAGGGTGTCGGTAAGGCCTAACATAGATCGGGTCTTCGTGTTTCGTTCTGATGCTGTGTTTTACATGGTTTGTAAAGGAGAGTGGTATATCTTCGCAGTAAAATATATCGCTGTACTCATAACAAAGTTGTTCTATACATTCTCGTTCCTCTCGATTCGTGTGGTCTAAACGTAATTTCGATAAATTTTGTTTAAGTAAATTATCTATGCCAAAATTGTCAGAGGTGTTGTTAATCTCACATTCATCGCAATTGTATTCCTGAACTTGTAATGGTTTTGAAAAAGTCAAAGTTACCTTTTCTTGAGAAGCATTTTGTATGATTGTATGCGCAAATGAATTGGCGCACCTAACTATTGCTGTAGGCATTCGCACGTCCTTTCCAAACTCAATAAAATCTATTATTCCGTCACCAGTTTGCAAATCCGTCGGTACTTTCGCACGTGTTTCGGATCGGGGTTCTAGACTTATTTCGTATGGGGGGTTGTAGATTATGGGTATATCTGTGTCACACGTTCGCAACACTTGATTTTTCATATCTATTGTCGCATCAAGTTGTTTTATTAGATCTGATCCTATTAGGCCGTGGTATCGGCTATCTACATTATAGACGTAGAACTTATGTTTGGATGTACTTTTGAATGTTTTCAAAAGGGGAATGTGTATGACTTCGTCATGTCTTCTCCGCGCGTGAGTGCTTATGACCTCAAATGATTCATAGTATTTATAATCAGAAAAAAATTGAGAAGCCTTTGCTGGACTTATGAAAGACCTAGTACTGCCAGTATCAATCATAAAACGTGATCCTATTTCTGGGATTTCTATGTGTGGTAGCTTCAATGTATATACCATCACAATTTAATTGAACTACTTCGGGTGGTCTGTTTTCGAGGCTGGTTCGGGAAAATTTATATTTTCAAAATTTTCCGGGTAAGCGATAGCTAATTCAGGTGACTTTACGAAATAATTATCAACGTTGTCAGTATTCTCTACATATTCATTGTATGAATAATTTTTATCGTAACAGGCTTGGTCGTTATAGCCGTCGAAAGCATCTAACTCATTTATTTTATTTTATTTTATTAATTTTAAGAAAACTTACAGCTAATACATTCGAGTAATCAGATGTAATAAGTAGAAGAACGCCAATTACAAGTTTCCACTTATATAAACTAATGTATAAAATTGCCAAAACGGTACAAACAGCGTGAGAGTTTAAAATACAAACAACTGAAGAACATAAACAAAAAAAAATACAGTACGCTCTACGTTACTATATTACTCTTCAAAGAAATAGTTACAAAACATTTTTTTTAACTTCTGGACACTATTCGTAAATAAATCAAGCTCAACATCTCGGCACGCCATATTAAACATTCGACATGCTCTTAAAATGTAAGTATTTTGCCTATAGATCGTTTTCACAGTAGGTACATGTAGGAGATGAGGTCTCCGAAGAAACACAGACGGTACACGAAGTCCAATCTTGGCCACCAGCACAGGGACGTCAGTAGACCCGTTCATTATACCAAATAGGAAAGCAAGATCTGCAATTTTTCTTCGCTCGTGTAAAGGAAGAATATGAAATTTCTTACACCGACTAGTATAGTTAGGAAGATAAGTATTAGAACGATATTGAGTGTACCTTAAAAATCGCTTTTGTATACTTTCAAGGCGATTAATATAAACATTGTAATTTGGATTCCAAACTTGAGAAGCATATTCGAGATGGCTACGGACAAAAGCACAGTATAGAATTTTCATGGTTTTGACATTTTTAAACTCAGTGGAGACCCTAAAAACAAAACCCAACGCTTTAGAAGCCTTGTTGACTATATTGTCAATGTGCGCATCAAACAAAAGCTTTGAGTCAAAAGTTACCCCAAGATCCTTGATGACGTTGACTCTGGCGATTCGAATAGAATACCTACAAATTATCGAATACCTCATTCGATAATTTGTAATTATACATGATAGGACTTGGCTTACGGGTAAATGTACACACATAACATTTTGAAATATTTAAATTCAACCTATTTCGATCGCAGTAATCATGGAACCGGTTCAGATCCCCCTGTAAAAGGTGTGCATCCTCAACGGTTGAGATTTGACTCAAAATTTTCATATCATCCGCGTATAATAAAATTTTAGAATTTAGGAAACAAGAGGCGATGTCATTCACAAAAATATTAAATAAAAGAGGTCCTAATAAGGATCCTTGGGGAACACCCGACGGAATGTACATCGCTCTCGAGGTATAACCGTTGAGGACTACAGTCTGGCATCTATTTTCAACATATGATACAAACCATCTGTACAAGCTACCCCTCACACCAATATCTAGCAATTTGCGCATTAGAAGCGCATGATCTATTCTGTCAAAACATTTCCTGAAGTCAGTGTATATAACGTCGACCTGAGATCTCCTGGACATATGCTCTGAAAGATAGTCACTACAGACAACAAGATTGGATGTGGTGGAGCGACCCTTTAAAAACCCATGTTGGTGTTCGGAGAAACTTAATTTAAGTGAAGACGAAAGTTGTACGTGTACGATTTTCTCCATAATTTTAGCGAACACGCAGAGTTTGGAGATCGGTCTATAGTTTTCAACTCGGTCCTTAGGTCCTTTTTTATGAATCGGTGTTATATACGCCGACTTCCAGACTGTAGGCACCACTCCCAAGTCAAATGACCGTTTGAATAATAATAATGTCAATGGAATGGATAGACAACCGGCACATTTGGTTATAAAAATTGGTGAAATATTATCCGGACCAGCGGATTTGTTAATATCGACTTTCTTTAGCAAGCGGAATACCTCCTCCTCCTGGACATCAATAGAACAGATGTCTGATACAGGACCAGTAGACGAATCCGTTCTCGCAGAGGCCAAGAATTCATCTGCGTCGCGTCGCTCTTGGAAATTCGAAAAGAAGCAGTCGCCAAACATATTACAGATTACCTCTCCGTGACCGGACGTCACCTCACCATGCCTTAATATAGATGGGTAACAGTTGGTTTGTTGCTTAGATTTAACATATTGCCAAAATGCCCTAGGGTTTTTAGAAATGGCTAACTATGTTTGCTATATAGTCATCAAACATTCCCTTCTCCAAATCCTTGGATCGTCGACGTAAGGTAAGAAAAGAATGATAGTCCGAGAGATTTCCATAGGTTTTAAATTTAGAGTGAAATTTTGACTTTTCTTTAATAATTTTAATAAGAGGGCTTTTGTACCAAGGAGGATACTTACCACTTGGAGCGATAGTTTTAGATGGAATATGTGTATTATGAAGCAAGTTAATGGTGTCATAAAAGAATTTAACGGCTTCTTCAAGAGGCCTACGATTGAGCTCTAAAGTCCAATCAATTGACATCATTTCTTCCATTATGGCGTCATAGTTCGCCTGAGCATACAAGAACTTGACTCGAGGCCTAGAATGCAGCCGATGAAGTTGAACGAAGTCGGCTAAAATACAGAGTGCCTTATGATGTGAGTCCTCGTGCACTAGAGGATCCAGGCTGCAAGTGACAGCTACATCACTGTTAGACAAGACGAGGTCAAGAATCCTATTATTCACATTACAATGTGAGTTGTACTGATGTAAATTGCAAGCGGTAAGAGTATCACAAAAGCTAGTTTGAATGGGACCATGCAAGTTACCAGGACACAGATGATCACCCTCCGCCGCGGCGAGCCAATCAATATTCGGTTGGTTAAAGTCACCGAGCACTAAAAACTTATCTGCGGGATGTTTAAGAATAATATCAGCTAAATTACTAGAAAAATTATTGGGTTGTATCATTAAAGAGTTGCCAGACTGTTGGTTACATATATACACAACACATAAATGTATTTTATATGTTATTTTAGTTTTCTTTTGGTGTAAAGTTAAGGTAACCCATAGATCCTCGGCAGACGAGCATCATTCATTGCGGACATCGGCAGTTAGATCCCGACGTATGGCTATTACAACTCCCCCACCCATCCTTTGACTAGTTTGCGAGTAACTTCGATCCCGCCTCCATACAAAATATCTATCATCAAACAGTTCGCTATCAGATATACCATCAATAAGCCATGTTTCCGTCAAACAAATGACATCAAAAGAATTCATACAAACATTTCTGTAGAAAACAGATGTTTTCGTCCGCAGCCCTTGAACATTTTGATAGAAAATACTAATCGGTGCCATAATAATTCAAAAGTAACACCAGAAAAATGATTAAAAAGATGTAAGGTACACTTAGACTAAGTGCCAAGTACAAGCTATAAGTAATAAAAGCCGGCTTAAATAGCAAGTGGTGGAAAAATAAAACGAAAACTATATTAAATAAATCAAATTCGATAGAATAAGTGTAAGAAATCGTACTCAAACTGTATAAACATTTAGTTATAAAATTGTATAGGGTATGACCGTATGAGTAAGAAACTTCAAGTGTAAGCAGATCTCACTTCTAACCACACATACATAGAGTATAAAATGACAATAAACAAAGCCTAATGAGTAGAATGAATTGGCGACACCAAGCGATAAGAGAACAAAAGGCAGGCGAGAATGGAATGCGTGCAAAAAATACGTACCTATGTTTCTCAAACTTAAGTCAAACGAGTTCACTATTAACAATAATGTAACCACAATCTTAAATAGACAAACTTTTTCAAAAAGTGCAAACAACTTGCAAGTAAGATGAGACGTTTTAATTAACAAAAAAACTTTTTTAAATCTTGCTCTGTTTTGATGCAGTGTTTTGGAGACGTGGTGTTTTTTCTTACAAGTATTTTGCATCCTCTAACCCACACATGTTCAAAGCCACGCTCTTTGGCTTGAGCTTTGGTTTTATTCAGTAGGAGTTTATTTTCCAGTGTTAGGTGGTCGTTGATGTACACCCTGTTATTGCCCTGTAAGCCTAGATCTCCAGCATTTAGTTTTTTAAATTTCTTCGACGCCGCTATAAAGTCGTTTTTAAGGTAGCTGTTGTGTACAGAGCAAATAATATTTTTATTATGTTTGTCATTACGTGTCGGCACCCTTGCTATATAGTTGATCTGATCATTCTGTACATGAAAGTCAATAGCTTTACCTATCTTGGCCATTATTGCGAACAAGTCTTCATCATTGGATATAGGCACTCCTTTGATCTCAATATTGTTCATGCGAGACCTCTGTTCATTCTCAGACTGCCGATTCTCAAGCTGAGTAATTCGATCCTGCAAATTAGCTATCACTTCTTTGGTTTTCTTCATTGACTCGATTTCATCTTCCAGAACTGACACTTTAATTGCCAAAGCTTTTATTTCCTGACTGTAGGACTCAAAGGACGATTTCATTTCAGAGACTTCTTGCCGTATGGTTTTTAATTCCGCCAGCTCACTCTGAATAGCCTTCACACTCTCTATCAACGCAGGCAATGCTTCCATTTTAGCCGACAGACGTTGAAGCTCAATCATGATGGTCTCCGAGTTCGCTGGTGATGCCTTCAAACAACCAGTTTGAGGACTGGCAACCGGGGTAGCTTTGCAGCTTTGACATTTCCATGTTGATTTACGCTCGCCAAGTTTTCTCCATCCAGCTTCTGTTATCCCAGCACAAGGAAAGTCGAATTGCGCCTTACAGATAACACACGTAGCACCATCCCTCGATTCAGTGTCACAACGTTTGCAGGTAAACATTTCGACTGACTTTGATATAAAGTTTAAGAAACACTGCCACCGGCCGTTTAGAGAAATAATTATTTAGTTAGCAACGCCGTGTACTCGTGCGATCGGTACGCTGACTACCGTCGAATGAACTTTAGAACACGTTATCCATATCCCGTGGATCAGATAACATGTTTTGTCTCAAGGGGGCTGCTGTACGCATAGATACATCAGTATTATTTTGGGGTTTCTGGACTTGTGGTTGTGGCGGAATGCCAAACCGGAACTGATTTGTTTGGTTCATTGTGAACCCAGGTGATGGTCTATTAAAGTTTTGAGGGGGCCGAAATCCTTGCTGCTGGTAAGGGTTACCACCGAATCTGAAACCTTGTTGATAAGGGTTACCTAACCTGAACCCTCCTTGTGGATTTTGTGGTACCCCAAATTTAAGGCCTTGCTGTGGCGTTTGGTTCTGGTTACCAAACCTAAGGCCAGAGACAGGGTATGGCTGAGTGAATTTATTTTGAGGATTAAAATTAGGTTTGAACCCTACATTCAGTGGAACCCCAAATTTAAAATTTTGTGCAGGGTTCATGTTCTGGGCAAAAACAGGCTTAAAACCTTGAGGCCCTTGAAAGGGTGACAGCTGTTTAAAATTTTGTTGCTGCTGTGGTGGGTTTGATTTCTTATTTTTGGCATTATATTGAAATAAGAAATTCACTTCTTTTGTTACAATAGTCAGAGCCTGCTCCAAGTTTGTGCAGCCTTTGAGACGTGCAATACGTTTCATGCCCTCGGGTAGGTTATACAAGAAAACATTAAGAGACGCTTCATCATAGATAATCATCTTGGCTCGTTTTAAGTTAACATCGGCAAGTCTATTAACCTTTGACATAAGGGTGCTTCGAACTTGTTGCACCCTGTTACAAAAATCTGAGTATGATTTGTTTAATTTTTAAAGTGTCTAACTCAATCGCAACACACTCTTCCGACCGCGGGTCACCGAAATGTTGGATGAACAACTCTTTTACACTTAGCCAGGTATCTACGTCTTCTCTTTCACTGAGTAGAGCAGCAGCTCTCCCAGCGACCCTACTCGTAATCGCATGAAACACATATAAATCTTGGGCCGGGTTTTCCTGGCCTCTAAAACGCGCAATGACATATTCACACTTACTTATAAATAGGTTAAGCAATTTTTCCTCCCCTTCAAACTTGGGGATGATACACAAAATATCTTTTGAAATGATTTGGATTTCCGCCATATTGTTTTCACAAAATTAGAGCAATAAAATTATTAATAAACGAAAATCAGTTAACACTACTGCTATTCTAGCGATTTGGTCCAAAATAACGTTATATACTTAATACAGCCCAAAGGAATAGATTGGGAAGAGACGGAAAGTGAAAAAGTTTACTCACACGCCGCTCCGCTCCATATCCTCCAAGGATAGCTGCTATGAAGATCCTCGACGAGCCGCCGTGTCCACTCACTTATTTATTTGGTCCGAGGATACCCGTGTCCTGGATCCGAAGCCGCACCACGACCGATTTCGTGCCGAAGGCAACAGCCTGCGAATAGGATCTATACGAATATCCTACCGGCTGCGCCAGTAAGATTTTGGTGGCACTCGAGGATTAAAAAAATACAATAAAATTAACACATTTATTGTACCGTTTACAATTGAATCTTAGAATCGACTGGTTATAATTAATTCATATTTTAAGACGGACACTCGCAGGCGCCGTCTTATCATAGAGACAAGTCATAACATCCCTTTGCTGTGTCAGCGTCTAGAGAAGCACGGAGACAACATCGCGTGGGCGAATAACGGGAATAGGGTGTATAACTATGTAGTAAACAGGTAGGAGTTGATATTTTTGAACTATTAGTTCGATGAAATGACACTTAATACAACAGATAATGATTTGTACTATCGAACAACAACCATCTCTGTCCAATTCAGAGGGTGTAAGTGAAAGTAACTAACCGAATTTGGGTCACGGCTGACACTCTCAATAAAAGCTAGCCAACTACGCAGGAGATAATTTATTATAATAGTGTCCCATCTCTCACTAGCCTAATCCGATGAGGCAGCAATCTCAGTTCCACACGAACAGAAAAAGAGCGCCCTCTGTGTACAAAGACTTTCTTGAAAAAAAAAACGAAAACCCTTTCTCTCTGTCCGGGACCTCATGACATGCGCAGCGATATAATAAATTGCCATGCCTAATTAAAACTATTACAATAAAATCTAATAATTTGCATTTGCTGTAAAATAAATAAAAAGTACAATGGGCCAGTCCAGTGGCGGCGCAAAACCCAAACTTAATGTGGGCAAGGTATATTTAGCGAGGCCCTCTGATGGTGTAAGAAGAAGGGAATATAAAATAAAAAATCACTAAGTTCTTTATTCATTAAGAAACAAACCTAATTTCTTACTGATACTTCTTTAGAAAATTAAACAGGTCGTTCGTCGGTCGTCGCAGTGAACGGACGTGTCGCTAATGTTCTCCGTCAAATCCCTAAATATTTTTTTATTGTACACCGCACCGTGCGCGACAGATGTTTGCGCGAGTTTGACCATTCGGAACAGTGTTTATTTTGTTGTGTCTTGGTCTCGTTAAATAAAATCGCTAGAGCTGTACAAGGTTGGAACCTTGGGGCGGTCTGGGCCTAGGTACGCTCCGGATCCCAGGCGAGCCAACCAGTACAGACGAAGAACAACCCTGATCTGACCCTGAACCCGTCCAAGCTAATCCGGTAAGATATTTCCATATCTGTTAGAGATCTGCTGAACAGTCCCGCTTTAACTGTAATACGTGTGTGTCAATCTAATACCCCTTAATCATCCTTTTAATCCCTCAACATTTACTCTGGGGTGCTGTTGGATGATAATACAACTGCTCTAACATTCGATCAATTATTGATCGAAGGTTCTAACTAACTGAGTTCTTGTATTTTATAATCATAACATTAAGCTAAAGTCCCAGAAACTACTTTAAACAAATTGACTTTCTCCTTAGCCTACAAAAGTCACCAGCTAAGCAAATTACCGATTCTTTTGAAAGTTCGTAAATCAAGATTTATTAGACCCTTGTGCGCCGAACGTCAAAGGCCCTGTTGAACAGCCAAAAAAATCCCCTTCATAACAAGATACATCTCTTCACAAAAACAAAGCTCTTACAAATGCTAGCCAATGCACCCGTGGCGCTCCCTTATCTCATTGTGTCTGAAATCCGCACGTGCACGCCAAATTTCTTATCCAAACAAAAGTTTTTAAAATGGCAACATTTGTTCCCATGGAACGGGATAACTGCTTATTCAGAGCAATAAGTCACCAAATTAATTATATAATGGGGCTAATGTTCGACCACTTGTCTGTACGACGAGACCTAGCTACATATGTTTCAGTAAAACGAGTTGGCGACAGGATTCACTTAGCACTTCTGAATTCAAGACTTTCTTCCTAACAGCAATCTTTCCCAGGAACAAGGGATAGCAAAATACATCACGTCACGGCACAGTTTAACGCAATGTTTTGTGGAGGAGTGGATATTCTGATCGCCACGGCCAAATTATATCTTGTAAATGTGCACATTGCACATAAGTTACGAGAACACTTGATCAGACAAAAACCTAGGACATGCACGCTAGTAATCCTAGGTGACTTTAACGTCCATATTGGACGACAAGATACACAAAATTTCCAACGCAAAGGGCTAATTGACCAAAATCTCTATCATGACTATTCCAACTACAACGGGGAACTGTTAATGGATATAGCCAACACACGACAAAAGCGATATCATCATGCAGGATAACATGGTCTGGGTATCCTACCCAGTGTTGGCGTTTGGCAGCCAGTAAAGATTGTTAGGTCCGACACTTTAGGCTACTAGTTATACTGTCCCTACTGCCTTAATTAGCTATGTGTGATAAACAAATAGTGTACCTAACTTTAACCTATAATAAGTGTGTGTCAATTATAATAATATTTGTGCAGTGCAGTGTTATATTATACTCGTAGTGTCCCAAAATCGTTCGTTTTGTGAAGGCCCATTCTAATTTTAGATCCCACGGGCACGTCTTCCTGACCATTACCGCGCACCCCGGTCTACTCTTTGGTCTCTGTAGTCCCATGAAACATGAGGCACCAGGGACTAGTGCGAATCCTTGGGTTCATTCGAGCAATCGAGTCTGGTTTAACCACGCTGGGGTCGGTTCACATTTTGTAACTCCTCATACAACTCAGAAGGTTGGAAGTCACCGCTCTTATCAGAAATATCGATTATTTCATTCACATTCATTTCGTGCGCCGAAGAGTGGAATATCTTTAAGTTGAGAATGAGTTCTAATGTATTTATTATAAGAAAAACCTTGTAGCGTGTGCTTTTGGATTTTCCATACTTTTTCAAATTTATTTTCGGCTGTGAGGCGCGAGGCCCTTTGCACTGCGAGGCCGTGGGCGGTGGCCCACACCGCCAAGCCTTACGCCGCCCCTGGCTGGGTCCTTTTCAGTTCTTGAAATTATTAACTACACGCTGTTCATTATTTGTAACCATTTATTGTGGATGATGCCTAAGTTATCATGCCCAATTAGAATGATGACAACACCGAGTGTAAGTAACATATTGTATACTGTGAATATCAATTTACAACTATTTGAACATACATATTTCTTAATTAAAACTAGGGATTAAAGCTATTTTTTTATCTTTTTTACAGGATTGTGATAAATAATTTCAAGTGTTTTTTTCTTTATAATCATTATTTCACGCAGACAACAGAAATATTTTCTACTGTTGGTCTTTACTTTCTAGCTACACCTAATTTACCTTTTCTGCTTCCAGTGACATTTGTTCAACGCCTCGGAGGATGGAAAATAGGTAAATATTCAAAAACCCATAAATATTTAGTAACAAAAGTAATATTTTTTTAATTAAATAATTATAATTATCCAGCCATGTCCCCGATTGAAAATGAAGCCATTGCCGGATTTCCCATCGGCAAAAATGACGAACTTTCATCCCCTATTTCATTTGCAAGATTTCATGCTTCTAGAGCCAGCGGTTTAGGCTGTCCGTTGTATTCCAGTGAATTTAAGATTTTTATTATAATTAATAAGTAATCAACAACAAATGGAGCAAGCAAGTCACCCTATGGCAACCAAGAGACGGCAAAAGAAGTAGGGGCCGTCAAGTCAGGAGATGGGAAGACGACTCTGAACAGTCAGCGGGACCATTCTGGCTGAGAGTAGCAAGGGACAGGACCCATTGGAAGGAATTGGAGGAGGCCTATGCCAAAAGGCACACCGAACTTAGGGACCTCTTGTAACCCTATGTTTAGGAATAAAAGGCTATTATTATTATTATTATTAAGTAATCAACAGGACGCATAAGTACTTGCGTCTCTTATAGTTTTGCCAGGAGCTTACATTTCCTTTCTTCGATATTATTAATTATTACCAATATTAACTAGATATGTAACATATACCGTATATTTATGACATAAATAAAGTTAAGCAATATTCTTTAACAAGTCGTAAACGATAGAAACGACGTCATGGTCCATTTTCTTCAATTGCTGCTTCAGCATGTGATCTTCGCAGAAACTCGTGATTCTAAGACAGGCTTCACGCAAAATCTCTTCAGGCACGGTGAGCACGATCCGCATGAAGTTTGGATAGTTGAAACACTGAAATTTAATAAAAATATAATTTTATTTTAGTAGGTAGGCCCATAAGTGTCAAACACATTTATCTTCCTCAAATGTTTTGCGTTAAAGTTAAAATTGCACAATAATTGCGAGGGAGAAAGACTCTATTCCTAATTAGGTCAATAAATTATTTGAAGCCATTCATAAAATATGGGTTTTCCAACAGCACGTTAGCAGTCATAACACAACGTACCTTTCCAGGAATACAAAGGACAGATTGCTCGTTACACATCTGAGTAATGAATTGCAGCTCGTTGTCGAATTTAGGAAATAGTGTGGTTTTGATCTCAATCATCATATACATGGACCCTTGTGGCATGATCGGGCGCAGTCCCGGAGCTTTCAGCAATTCCGTGTAAGCTAGTTTAGCTTGACTCTGAAACATATACATTATTTATTTATTAAAACTTTATGCAAGTAAAAAAAAATACCGTGCAAAGGCGGACTTAATGCCTGAGGCATTTTCTACCAGTCAACCTTAGGGTGATGCAGAGAAGAAACATGGCAGGTGCAATATATGGGATAGATAACACGAAAATAACTATACAATACAAGAATAAATACATAGATAGAACATACATATACGTACATATACTCGTATACATATAAACAGAATAAAGTTTGTTAAGAGAAATAATGATCGGCAGTGGGGAAATAACGATCAGTAGAGGAGAAAACGAATCCAGCAAATCAGCGCTGGGATGTTTCTGCCAACTTCTTACATACCTATATGTTCACGTGCGATGGCACGTGAACACTTTAAAGTGAATACTTTAAACGACAACCGACTGGTTACCATCCTGATGTTCAGAGGGAGCCCATTCCAAAGAAAAACCACCTGGACAAAGAAGAAGAGTGAATGAAACCAGAGCGATCGGTGACAAGGACATCAAAGAAGACGTTTGTTTGTGAAACGAAGATTTTGACTACGGGCAGAGCACAGGTATTGAATATGGGAAGTCAGGTAAAAAGGATTGGGTTTGTCGAGAATAGAGAACAACATAGACAGAGCCATCACCTCTCTGCGCTGACGAATACGTAACCATTTTAGAACCACATGGTGCGCGGATACATGGTCATACTGACGAAGATTGAAAACGAATCGAATGGAATTATTCAGAAGCCGGTCAAGTTTATTGAGGAGATCTGCATTCAGGGGGGTAACCATAACCTCATAAAGCAGTATTATTATAATATTACTTCACAGTGGGAAAGTGATGGAGCTGTACAGGACTTTTAGCTCCATCTCTTTCTCACGCTGAACTAATATTGAAATAATACTGCTATAAGAGATGATGGTTGCCCCCCGGTCATAGTAACACACATCACCATAGTCAAGTATGGGAAAGAGTAGGGACTGTACAAGCATTGCCTTTATGTGTGATGGGAGAAGATTTTTCAAGCGATAGAGCGACCGCAACGTTCCGGTGACTTTTTCATTATATTTGCTTACTTACATATTTTCAATTTCATAAAGCAATCCTACTATACTTGACAAGGTGACCTCTCTGTTCCAGCAGGCTTAGCATGACGCTTTCTATTTCTTCGAAGAATAGACACAGTTCTTTCTATACAAACTGACATTTAGTTTCTCCTTTTTTGACATGTCCGTAGAAATCCTTCTACATAAAAAAGGACCTAGACAAAGATCGTTAGAAACGAAAGACAAAATGACAGATTGTAGAAGGATTTCTACGGTGAGAAGTCACAAATGGAGAAACGAAATGTCACTTTGTATAGAAAGAGTCATGAATATTCTTCGAAGAAATAGAAAGCGTCATGCTAAGCCTGCAGGTAAGTCTTGCTTTCAAAATGAAGCATTGAATTTATGATTTTGGCCTACATAGTAATTAATCCATGTATGTGATTTGCAAGAGTAGACAAATCTGATTTTTAGTAGTGTTATTTTTAATATTAATAATAAGATATTTTTATAGCATCTCAATCTGAAAGGTAGTGTAAGAAAAGGAGATCAGCCATATTGGGCTCAAAATCTAACGGAAAAAAATATGTCACCCAAGTCGGAGAAGTCCACCCAAGCATTTTTCTCCAAATATCTACAGCTGTTTTCATTAAGTCTAGTTTACGTACGCCACGTAAGCCAAGGTCCGTAGCGAACAGGGCCATGCCCTTAGCGTGTTTCTGGCTGGGGGCCTAAGCAACCGACAACCTCCTCGATTGAAAGGCGAGATGCCAATAAAAAAGTTGGGGATGTGTACGTGCGCCTCGTTCGCGCCAAAACCATGTTTATCCATGCAACTTTTTGTAACATCGAAAGGCTGGTATACGTTATCAGATTTATTTTATATTCTCATACCCTGGTTTTGTTAGTTTTTAAAGAAATGTGTGAACGACTGTGCCTCGGTGCCGTGAATCCATTAGAAATAGGAGGATCTATACTTGGGCTTCCAGAGAAGAGCATACAATACATATATTTTTTTTATTATAATGTGTAAAACTAGATTTTACAACTTTGAAAAACAGCTGAAGGAATGTTCATAGAGATTTAGCGCTATAGTAAAAAGGTAATATCCCTGTTGGCATAAAATTTCAAGGCATAATGTAGTTTGGCATAACGTTTTCGCATAACTTTTATTAGCGTAATAATACTGCTGCATAATAATACTTTGGCATAATGCAAAGGTTAGCATAACTAGTATGTAGTCTAATATGTTTTGGCTTAAGTTGGAGTTGCATAAATTTTAAAGGTATAATATTTATTCGTATAAACATGAGCCATCCAAGGTTATTTTTTTTTAAACCCTTGAGGCCTACTACGCCATACTACGCCATTGAAAAGACTATAGGTGTTTCGAGGTTAGGTTACAATCATTTGCCAGGGGGCAGAGGGCACCCCCCCCCCCCCCCCAACGTCCCGGGCTGATGAAGTAAAATATAAATTATTTATAACATTATGCTTTATAAAATTATGCAAGGGAGGCACCCTAAAAATTTTTTTTTTCATGATTTTATTTTAGCACTTTGTCGGCGTGATTAAGCCAAATAAAAGCTTACTAGTACTAAGCGTCTCTGAGCTGCAGCGAGGACAGACAGACAGCATGGCGAAACTTTACTACGAAACCCTAAAAATGATTAGGAGGACTTCCCCGACCACCGTAACATATTTTTTTCGCTGGAGACTTTGGGTTTTGGGCCCAACTTTGTATGAAACGTGACTGGTCTCCTTTGTGCTTTATATCTCACCTCAATGAAACGAATTGTCTCGTCGAAGAAACTTTGCGGAGTCTCTTTAAGAATTCTTGGCAAAGCCTTCTGCATCAGTGTATTTGGTCCCAAAATCCGAGTGGACATACTTAACAATCCACTCCGAACCTCTTTTCCTAATATATTCTGGCGGTCGTGTATGATCACCCATCCCAGTCGCCAGCCAGGCACCAAAAATCTTTTCGTGATTCCGCTACAAGTCAAAACTGGGACATCTTTAGATACAGACGATAACGCAGTGAATTCGTGATCGGAGAAAACGAAGTGTTCGTAAATTTCGTCTGCAATTATCGGCACGCGATTTCTCGATGCCACATCGATTATGTTTTGCAGATGTTGACTGGTATACACTGAGCCGCACGGGTTAGAAGGATTATTAACGATGATCGCTGCTGTGTTTTCATCTATTTGACTCTCGAGGCTCACCAGATCCACTTGCCAGTTCTGGTCAGGCTAAAAAATAAGAGACATTTGCGTAAATATGATGTTGAGTTCTATAGAAAAATGTATGATGTTATAGTAGTAGTAGTAGTGATTTAGAATTGCCAAATGGAGGGGCCATTTGGCAATTGTAAATCACTTGAAATAGCTAAAAAGTCAGTCCTCTATATTGAGAAAAATAAAAAACTAATAGGCACCAAATTATTTTAGGTACCATTTACCATCTGGCCGATTAGATGAACAGTAAAACTCACCAATAAGTCATAAAATTTTATAATAATCCCCAGTCCTTCTCCAAGAGTTTTGTGGATCAAGTACCCAGGTCGGGGGATCAGAACGTTCTGTCCAGCGTCAGCGATGACGCTGAGGGCGAGGTCGATAGCATGGGAGCACCCGCTGCAGAGGATCACGTCGTCCGCCGTCACCGTACCCTGGTGAGCGCTGTACTCCGCCACCGCCTGCCTCGCGTCGTGGTGACCCATCGTAGGACCATAGTTCCGACTTTCGTTTAGTTTAGCAGTGTCACATACAGCTTCTATAATGTTTTCAGAAAGTCGTAGATTTCCGAAGGCTGTGGGGTCGCCTGAAATTGAAAAATATTTCATGTCATTTATTGTGATTTATTATTGACAGAAAGAATAGCGATTTTGGTGTGGCTTACATTAGTCTATTCAGCATTCTCCTGCCCTTATCCCAATTTATTTGGGGTTGGCGCAAGATGTCCTTTTATTCCGTACTTCTTTATTAGTCGCCATCTCGGTAGTCACCCCTTTTCTAGCCATATCTTTCACACAGTTCATCGTTTCTTTTGTCTTCCTCTACTCATAAAGCCATCAACATTCATACTCAAAACTTTCCTTACGACATACGCACACGGATCCTTGAATCGAAAACCGGTGTTCACAGACCCACAATATTTTTGAACGGCCTATCTAAAGATACCCCACACCATAGACGAGAAAAAGAATATCATCCCCACATTACGTGCAAGGAAGGTACCCTTGCACATAATATGGGGATGGGCAAAACCCATATTACATTAAAAAAAATCACAACAACAGAATAAATCAGAATAGAATAAAATGTCAATGCAATTAAATAAACGAATGAATATGTACATATTATAAAGGTCACAGAATTGTTATTAAAATAAAATGTCAAAGGTCACATAATTAAATAAAAAATAAAAATAAAACAACCAGATTAAGTGCCCTGGCTAATAAAATTATATGTCTGTTACAGCATTGTCGTATGTAGGAGCAGTCAAAACGCTATGTGATCATCAGCTGGCCCGCATCCTGCGCACTAAGGACGCGCACCGCTTGGCATGGTGGCGTGAAAACAGTCGGTGCGCGCTTCCGCAAACATGCTCGAGGCGCTGCAGAAGCGGGGCAGCCCCCCCTAACACCGCTCTGAAGGCGTTGTTATACTGGACGCGGAGGGCGTTGTAGCTCGCTTGTGTGTAGCGAGCCCACAGGCTGCACGCGTACAGTGAGGTGCAATATGCCTTGAAAAGGGTGATCTTGACTTGGTCGGAGCAACGTGTATACCTGCGAGCCAGCATATTCGCTCTTTTCAACAAGGCCCTCCGCTCCCGTTCAATGTCAGCATGATCCTTGAGTTCAGCCGTGACTAAAAGCCCTAAGTATATTTAAAATGGTCCACTTTGTCTAGGGGAACACCATTGAGAAAGACTGCTGGTACATATTCCTGGCATTTTGCACCGCTGGCTCCAAAGACTATGCATTGACTCTTGCCAACATTATATTTGAACCCATGCCTACCCGCGAAGCTGGTACAGGTCTGTGAGGAGTACTCACAGACCTGTACCAGCTTCGTTAGGCCACAGACCGACGCGCTCAGCAGCACCATGTCGTCAGCATCAACGTGGGGTGCGTGCAGAAAACCTCCTCGTGTGCCTGATTGCTCCTTTTCCCTGCGAATACGTTCGGGGGAAAGTGCAGTCGTCAGGCCGGTGCACTTTGGGCACGGCCAATAGTCTCTCCGTGTACCGGAGAGGGTATTGACTGTGGCGAATTGAATTGAATGCTCGATCTTCGGTCGTCCACTCCCTCTGCTTTGCTTACAGAGAGCAGGTCGAGTGAGCGCAGAGTGGCGGCTCTCGCTGTGCACTCACCCTACCAGCGAGCTAGCAGCGGGAGAACCGATTTTCCCGCAACCGTCGAAATCGTAATCCGTAAAGTGATCACAGTCATGTTTTGTGACTTGGAACGGGACGAGGATCTTGGCTTCGTCGCCCGGATCGCGAGGAAGATAACCTCTATAAAAAATCTTCTAATATCAAGTTTTGGTGCGCGGCGAGATTATGAATGGCTGAGTAGTGTCATCTGCAACTTTTTAGTTGTAGGTGGCGCATCAGTCGCGTGCGCCAGGTTATCAGTGGACCCCTGCTTGGTTTACAAATGTACACTTGCCTAGGGACAGGGGGTGACCCTAGGTGTACTATTTACATCCCCCATACTTGTGGGATTAAGTATGGATAAATCTAACAATAAAAAACAAAAAGTCAAGGGGAGGTGAGTTTTGCGAGGTTGGAGTCCGACGCTGCATCAGGCGCAAAGGGCTCCGGGAGCTCGGAGCGTGAAGAGGTGTACGGGAGGTACCGTGAGTTCACACGAACTTCGAAGCACGTAACTCGGGGTCGTCCTCCGACGAGTGGGTCTCGCAGAGACAGAGGAAGATCTACTCTAGCTGGCGGGGTGGGGCCCGAGGAAAAGGGGTGGACAGAGGGCCCTCCACCAGGGAGGTCGGCGAGCCAAGTCGAGCCAGCCTAGCAGATCCGGCCAAGCGTGCCGAGAGGCTCGCCAAGGAGGTGCCCCTATCAGAGGTTTCAGGTGGTGGACCGGACGCCGCTGGCGGCTCCAATTCGGAGTGTGCGGGTGGGTTGGCGGAGGTCGTTTTAGCCGCTATCAAGGGTGTGGCTCTGAAGAGGCTCAAATTCTCTAAGGATCAGGCCATAACCGCGGCCACGGCCTCTATTATGGCGGCAGCGAAGGCTCTGCACCTTGGGCCTCCGTCGGACGGTATGTCCGAGATGCGGGCGGAGGTCGCTCGCTTGACAGCCGCCATGGAGCTTCTCCGAAAGGAGAATGAGGAGCTCCGAGTGGACCTGGCTGGATTCCGAGGAGCCGGCCCCCGTGGAAGCCGCAGGGGGGCAGCAACATGGGCAAGGACGGTCCGTGCCTGCTGAGGACCGGGTTTTGACCCTGGTGCGGCAGGAGATGGCTTCCTTGCGGAGTCGTTTCGCCGCCCTAAAGGCCATCGTCATCCATCGACCATCGACATGGAAAATGCGATTGTCGCAACCCAGTGCTGAGCACGCCACTATTGCAGCGATAAGAGGGGACCCTCTTTGAGGAGTGGCTAGAGAGGCGCTACGGCGTCCTCACCTTCCACCTGACGCAAGTCCTCACCGGATACGGCAGGTTCAGGAGGTCCCTGTGTCGGATAAGGCGGGAGGTCTGCCCGGCATGGGCAGAGCACCGCCGTGTCCTCGTGGAGACTTGGCGGTGGCTGGAGGATTGGCGGCGGAGATCTCTCGCGTCCGGCCTTGGTCCAGGCCATGGTACGGAGCGAGAGGGCATGGGCAGGCTTCACCTCCTTCTGCGATGCAGCTCGCGGATGTGGAGGTGGGACGGTTGCGGGAAAAGCAGATTTCGCGCCCACTCGCCCCTAGCCGCCGCAGGAGAAGCCCTGGAAGTCGGGATCCCAGGCGGATGTCCGGCCACCGTAGGCGCGGGCTTGCGGACGGTGAGCAATGGGTAGCTCGCCGTCCGATAAGGACCAGACCCAGGTCGACGGTGCGTTGTGTTCCACGCGCGCCTCAAAGAGATGGCAGCACAAGTGTAGGGGTCCACTAGGGCCGATGCCTGCCGGGGTCGCGGGACAGTCCGAAAGGGTTACCGAGGCCCCTGGCAACACAGGCAACGGAAGGAACACAGGTGGGTTTTAGTCAGTAAGAAGTTATTCGATAATTTCCCACCCAAAAAAAATAGATACCATCAACGTGCTGACAGCCGACATGCCGGCTGCTGAGCGTGACGATCAGCACGTCCATGTAGAGGTTGAAAAGGGTTGGCGAGGTCAATCCACCCTGCCTCCACACTCAAGCCGTATACGTTCCGACATGCCCGCGCCCACCTGACGCTGTTGACCTGATGCGTATACCAATACTTGAAAATACTAACAAATTTATGCGAGTCCATTGCCTTGCCTTCCATTGCACCTCGCTTCTGAAGGTAAAACAGCAACTTTTAGAAATCATTTTATATGAATCTTCTATTTACGTCGAGTCTAGATGATGGTGGATAGAGGTTCGCGGGAAATGTTACTTGTACGTTACTTTTTAGGGGTTCGGCCATTGCTTGGCTTTTTGTGGATTTTTTACAATATTATAATTATTGTCAGCCTTGTTAACAACCTTATAAAAATGTTGGTCGCTGTCCCATAATTTAAGTGTAAATGTCTTGAATAGTAAACAAAGTTTTGCAAAAAAACACGTTAAACGTGTTTTAAGTGAAGGTGGATAGCAATATTAAATGGGATGTTTTCACAAAAACTTTATTTGGTGCCAATCGATTCTGTTTCTTACAGGGATCAAAAAACTATATCAGACCAACAGAGGTTTGAGTACTAGAAAAGTCAGAAATCGCAAAAAACTTTTTCCATACATTTCGTAGGAAAGAAACTCAAACTTACTTTTTTATGATGGACAGATTAGCCGAAAATAAACAAAAATTTAAACTTCGAACGAATACACGTTACACATTTATTTGCTTTGAACAAGATAGTTTGTTGTTTGTGATTTCCGAGAAGAATATGACTTCAAATAATTTAGAACTATCAGACTTGTATGGGAAACGTTAAAAATGCCTGTCCGCTACAAAAGTCAGAAATCGCAAAAAACCTTTGTATCGGAAAAGTTTTTCAAAAGCAACAAACTATGTAAATATTATTTATTATTTAAAACAAATTCAATTATAACGCGTATTTAATTTTAAGTTTTTATTTAATTTTAAGTTCATCTTTTTTTGTTTATTTTGGCCAGTCTATCGTAAAAAAGTAAGTTGGGGTTTCGTTTGCTACAAAATGTATGGGAACAGTTTTTTGCTATTTCTGACTTTTCTAGTACCTCTGTTGGTCTGATAGAGTTTTTTGATCCCTGTAAGAAACAGGATCGATTGGCACAAAAAAAGTTTTTGTGAAAACTACCCATTTTCATGCTGACTGTACATTGTTTTCAAAATCTGTGAATGTAGATCTAAATGTCTCAAATAGTTAAGGACGGTCTCTTAAGACCGTTTTCCTGTAGCTACAACGGTTAAGGTAGCTGCCCTTACTGCCCCGTCTCAAAAATCCACAATGTGTAGTACCTACATACTAATTCCATAGTAAGCTCTTATTGAGAAAGGTACTTAATTGTTAGGTAAATGGTGCGGCGAATGAACAAGTAGGTATCTCCCGGGCCCCCGACTCATGGTACTAAAAGGAACAGTGGGGTTTTAGTCGATAAGTCCGACATAACCCTACGTTCTTCCCAGACGGAAGATATCCATGAGAATTTCCAAAAAAAAAGTAAATACACTCCCGGACATCTGAATCGAGCACCCTGCATATTTTTGTTTATAGTATAATTTTCTCTATAGTTTTATATAACAGTAGTGACAAAGAAAAATATGTGGTTTTGAAGCCAGTCACTCACTATCATTTCCATCATCGTTTTTGGCAACGTTCTAAATTCGAAATCGGAATACTAAAAAATAACAGTTTAATGCATTATGTCGTCTTTTCTCGTTTCTGAAGGGAAAAATTTACGTGGAATTTGTTTAAGATAACAATGGTTTACAAAAGTTTATTTAGTAACTTGTGTTACCTCCAAGAGCATTTACGACGGCCGTCAAACGGTTGGGCATGTTTTCAGCTCCTCCAAAGTTTCTGGAGATGTTTAGTTAGTTCGAAAACGCTTCCTCAGGTCATCCCGTACCACTATTAGATTCATATCAGGACTTCTTGCTGGCCATTCCATTACTGCGATACTAACGTCTTACAGGTATTCTCGAACAATTCTAGCAGATAATGCAAGGGCGCACCTTGCATAAGCATGCATAAAAATGAAATAATGAATGAAATCCTGGCCCACAAACTCAGTATATGGCATCACATGAGCCCCTAGGCATTGACGAGTGTATCGGTCTCGTCACAACCTCAAGGCCAGTTTTTCCTTCGATGGAATTCAGCCTCAGACTGTCCATGTCCCACCGCCATACCTCACCTTCTCTTCAATGCAAAATTACTCGTGCTTAACGCTCTGCCTGTCTGCGGTAGACTTTCCTACGTCCATCATTGCCTCATTGACATTGAGTCCATTGCAAACGTTCGCCTGCAAACTGCAGGCGCGCCATTCTGTGAGCTCCTGTCAGTTTGGGACCATTGGCTGCCTTATGAGGTTTCAAGCCACGTTCTTCGAGTCTCCTTCTAACAGTTCGAGCGCAAACAGTCAGTCCATGAAAGTATCAAACCTGTTCTTGGACCTGTTCTGAGGTTAGGTGACGATTACGCAGGATGGTGGTAAAAATAAACCGATCTTGTCGTGCTGTAGTGACGGTTTCGTGGTCTTTCTGTACGGTGCACGAAGCCGCCAGTCTCCAGGTATCGATGGTAAGTTCTTTGAACGGCAGAACAACTTACATGAAGTTGTGCACTTACGTTTCGCTGACTAAGTCCAGACTGAAGAAGTGCCACAGCTTGCGCGGGTACTTCAGGTGCAGTATCCATAATTTAAACGTCAGAATGGGTTAAAAAATAAGGAATAACAATTTCGATACTCTTTTTATGCAAAACAAAACATGACGTTATGACTTAGAGATTCTCTAATCAAAGCTTTTTGCTTCTTTATGAGCGACCAAACTCCGATTTTCTTCTCTTTTTAAAATTCGTGAATTCAGGAACAATGCTGATACCAAAATCATGGCCAGTACAAAAAATCTTCATGGAATCCAGACAATACAATAGTTTCGTAAATTATTTAAGTCAATTTTTTATTCATCAATTATGATCATCGTCATTACAGCCGAAAGACGTCCACTGCTGGACATAGGCCTCCAAGCACCGCTACTTCGAGCGATTCTGTGCTGCTCGCATCCAGCGGATTCCTGCGGCCTTTATAAGGAATTTTTAATTCAGTCTTAAAAGTTCTATGAAAAATAAAGTCTAGCATGACGACTTATCTATGGATCTATTAAGTACCTGGATATTATCGCAGTAAGTATAGGTACTTAGCTCAGTAGGTAGGCACCAATGTACCCAAGTGACATCGTAGTTACATAGCTATAAGGATCGATACGAAAGTGGTGTGTCTGAACATGATCTAACTCCGAACAAAATGTCACAATTTGCATCGAATAGAGGATTGAACACAACAAGATCACCAAAATTATCATTAAAAAAACTCGTTCCACACGTGATATGGACAGAAAAACACTCCAATCCTTAGGCAATTGTCCCACCGCCGCCGCCGAGGAAGCAACTAACCATCGGCTATTTTATCGCTCTAGAAACGTACAATACTCGTAGATATATATTATATTCCGTGTAAACAATAGAGATGCATTCATTAATAGAAGATGAAGATGTACATTTAAAATATCTAACTAGCAGACTGGAGCGATAGACAGGCATATGCTGCTTGTCGCGCCCGCCATATCGCACTTGTCTGCACGAGCCTTTACAGACCACATAGAACTGCTCTTCTGGGCAAAAGTTTTTTTGGAATGGCATCTCTAATGTACAATAAAATACCTGTAGTAATTTTAAACACCAAGGAACTCCCGCTATTCAAATATAAATTGCGTATTTTTTTAATTGACAGAGCTTACTACTTACACGATACAAGATTTTCTTAATAATTAGTATCTACTACAATCTGTCACCATACACCTAATTCTTATTTTGTAAGATTTGCTTTATAAGTGATACTTACCTACATTTTTTATACTGCATGTTGACATAATTTATTATTGTATGCCTACTAGGCAGCAGGAGTACATATCGGATCTGTAATTTACCTAACATCTGTCTGATTGAGTTTATTTGAATAGTTGATCGCTGACTGTTCACACCGCCAGCGAGTACTCGCTCCACTAGTTTGTCGCTGAGCGACAAGAGCTATCAAAGATAATACTCGCTCAGCGATACTTGCCCAGCGAAGCTCGCTTGGCGATCAGAACTCACACCGAGAGACCAGCCAGCGGTCGAGCTAGTGGTGCGAGTAATCACCCGTCGCACTCGGACACTCACTGATAGCCCAGCGACAAAACTATCGCAACTACACACTCGCTGCTCGCCAACTCGTTTTCAGTTAATCGTTAAACTACTCGTTAATCGCCGGCGGTCGGACAACTGCCTTAGACGTTTTTGTAGTCAGATATTCAAACAGTTTTTATAAGTAGATATAACCTTTCTATTAATAACAAAACAATTCTAACTACATAATAATGTAACTAAAGAGACATTAGGTTCGATTAGGTATGTACTTAATCGAACCTAATGCCTACACCTACCTACCTACCTACCTACCTACATGTCTGAATGAATGAACTTTTTACTGAGACTACCTACTGACACTTGTTTTAATACCTTGACATTTGACTTTCATCAGATTCAATGTTATTACTAAAATTTATCAACAAAACCTGATAATAAATAAAATAAAATAAAATAAATTTAATTCAGGCAAAACCCATATTACACAAACTAAAACAAAATTTCACAAAACTGCAACAGAATAGAATAAAATGTCAATACAATTAAATACATCTACGAATTAATAAGTACAAATTATAAAGGTCACAGAATAAAAATAAAATGTCAAATTTTGGTCAAAAATTAAATTTAGAAAATAGTAATAAAAATTTCATATAAAAACATACAATAATTATACCTACTTAATTCTTGTTAGAATGTTATTCGCGTATAAAAATAATTCGCACTGGTCGCGCGATTAACACTGACCAATAAAAATCGAGATGTATCCATCTATAATAAAAGCGGTTAGTATAATAATTATGTAGATTGGTCATTTCGTGCCACTAGTAAATTATGCAAAAATGTAACAAACAAACAACGAATGTAAGTATAAAAAATAACTTTCGTAATCGTAGTCCACTGCAACGGCAAGGAGTTACCATTGTCAATTAGACACCATTGTAAATTATATTATTATATTTAACGACATCCATCCAAAACCATCCGTCACCAATATCCATGCAATATATTGCAACACTACTGGGTTCGAGTCAAGCAGACAAAGAAAATAGTGTTGTTGAACTATTGAGACGTGAGAGCCTCTAATGTGACTAGCTAATTGATCCCTAATTTTCTTGTTATCACAGATCTATGGTAGCCTAATTCTTTACCCCCTAATATCGTAGTGTAAGTAGGTACCATGTATCCGTCTATAATCATTTTTAATATTTACCTACAGCAGGCTTAGTATGACGCTTTCTATTTCTACGAAGAATAGACACAGCTCTACTATACAAAGTGACATTTCGTTTCTCCATTTTTGACAGCGCACCATAGAAATGCTACTCGAACGATCTTTGTCGAGTTCCTTTTCTAGTACTGTTTTAGAAGAAAGTTTTCTATCCCAAACTCTCAAAATCACACTGGCAACTGATAGTTGTCTAAGGTAGTGAAGACAATTTGCATTTTTCTACTCGACGGCCACAAAGTATATACCTACGGCTATCTACAAAATCATGACTTTACAGGAAAAAGTTTTGAACGCAAATCTGTGATAATTAATAGAAGACGAAAAATAGGAGAAGATAGCTTTGTTAGCATTACCAAGGAAATGGTTAAGGCCAATATTACTATAATATAATTTTGTTCCAAAATCCGGTACCTACTTCGACACTTAGAGACAAATTGTTTTAGTTGTCTTTATATACGTGACTTAAAATCAGTAAAAATTGAGAATCAAACAAAAAAAAATCCTTTGACGAAACAAAGAATTCTGAGTCGAATTATCTTCGATCAATAATGCTATTATTGATCGAAGCGAATTATGTAAGAGTGGATTTCGTAAAAAGTGCAGTTGCCTCTTTTTACTTCGCTGCCGTCGTACTGTCTACACGGAACGTCATTTTTGTCTATTCTTCCGTCGACAAACTCGTGCTAAGCCTGCAGTACTCGTAAATATCGCAGGGAATTTCCAGCCAACAGAACCATCAGATGCTTAACTGTTTAGGTACTAGGTAGGTTTAGTATTTACCTAATTGCGCTGACGACACCGTCAACATAGTAACATTATATCTCATAATAAAAACTGTGACATGTCTCTGTATTGTTTGTAAGTGTTCCCAATGTTT
This sequence comes from Atethmia centrago, assembly GCA_905333075.3. Classification (NCBI taxonomy): domain Eukaryota; kingdom Metazoa; phylum Arthropoda; class Insecta; order Lepidoptera; family Noctuidae; genus Atethmia; species Atethmia centrago. Next base: position 11,570,207 of record HG995375.1, read on the forward strand.
AATTTTCATACTCGAAAGCGTTGGCTAGAACCTTTTCAAATTTTGATGGATATTTTGTAGGTAGTTTTAAAGGTTCAATGTTTCGGAAAGATCGGCCAATCGGTTTTCAGGGTTATGAACGATCGGGATTTTAAGCATTCGGGCTTTTGATGCATCGATAAAACAAGTTATCGTGTAAGAAATACCGAACACTTATAAGTGTTCGGGGTGGGGTAATGTCGTTCTGTCTTTCGTCATTCCCCCTTGAACCCCCCATGAACCTTTGTAGTATATATTATGAAATTATATGAAGCTTTGAATTGTTTTCTTTAATGTATAGCAAATTAAAGCAACACCTATATTTTTTTGCAATAATGAAAACTCACTCTATTTATAGATATCGACATACTGGTCATTCTATTCGTCCCTAAGAAAAAACCAAACCAGTCGTCACAAAAGAGAATTTACCCCTCATTACACCAACTGGCGACAACACAATAATTACTTTCAATTTACCGAACTAACGCTATCATGCAAGAATGAGATAAGTGTTGTATTTTAATTAATCTATGTATTTAGTATAATAGCTCCATCGATTATCTGAAAGAGTAAAGCCGACCCTGACCGCAGGTCGTAACAATACTAAGTTGAATTACGACTTTAATAGGTCATTTTTAGCTTCGATTGTCGTCATTAAGGCGCTGACAAGACCCAATTGACTAAAATAGACTTCTTTTAAGAAAAAAAAAATTGCCAAATCTCTATGTGGTAGCGGAAAAAATATATGTTAATTTTGAACATATTTCCCAGAACTTGGTTGTTACCAAAACATCTTTTGAAACAAAAATCTCGATACAAACTTACGTTAAACTAACCTCTTACCTTGAGTTCTAATCCAAAATATCTATATTAAATATCAACATACGTTACGTGTTTAATTAATGACAAGTACGTCTTATTTGAATGCAGAACTTGGTTGTTTTTATTTTCGATTACTCAACTCAGTTTTGAGTAAATAGATAATTGCTTCAAATTTTGCAATAAATTACAAGCGTTTTGTCATCGCGCTTCTCTTTCTTTTCTATGCAATCTGACAGTGACCGCGGTTTAGGTGTTGTCAGCGTCTTAAATAAGCAATATGAAAACATCAAAATGCCAAGAATTCATCAAACAATTCGATGGACAATATCGATGTGATGTATTAGCGTAATCTCAGATCTCTCTAAAGAGTTCGACATTATTTCCGTCCCTAACCAATGATTATTATAAGTCATTGTCCCTAATAGACTTGTTCAACAGGAATATTTATAAAATTCTCGGCGTTTCTCATAGATACATATGTAGGTATATCATTAAAAAGTTCCTGTCCGCCCAATTTCAGTGGACCATTAACGTCACAAATTAATGACGAACCATAAGACTTTGGCGTTCCTCAAGGTAGTAGACTTGGTGTTCTCCTTTTCTAAATCTACATTTAGGAACTTCGTACGCGATGGCACAGTGTTACTCACTAGGTACCCAGATTGAAAACGGCTGGATTGGATGGTTACGTAAATAATGATGAGTATGGGTTTCTCAGCACTTTGTATATCGGTTCTGAGCTCTGGCACAATTTAAATTTTCCCGAATGTATCCTAATCGAAGTTGCAGCAGTAAGCTTATTTGGGTAACCTACCAAATGTACGACAAACTGCAATCACGGAAAACGCCGGAATCGCCGGAATCTAGTAGGTAGCTATATACCTACTAATGACTAAAACTCGCTTGCACATAGAAAATCCAAAACGTGTTTATCTCATAATGAACATAACGAGAATTTTAGTAGCATTGAACATAGCGACAAACACAATCCTGTCTTTACAACATAATATGCGATTTGAAGTTCATAAAACAACATAAATAAGACAAAATAATATCCACCAACCACTATAATCAAATTAAATTCAAACGTAATAATTGAGATTATAATTAAAACGATAAGGAATGCTGGATATAACTAAATCAGGAAATAGACATAGCCCATACGCGAAAATTATTAATAAATGAAGAGAACATAATAAGTGCCTTCTTAATGAACATAACAAATTATAAGGTAGGTACCTACCTCAACAACAACATTAACTATTCATGAATCAACCAAATCTTGTGAAACCTTTCAGCGACCGGGTGAAAGTTGTGAAAAATCATAAATAAACAACTTTGAAATTATCGCAATAACTTTTTCAAACAAAAACATCATATTTTTTGGCCAATCTAAGTGGATGAAATATAATTTAAATAATTCGCTTTTTTTGAGTAATTTCGTCCCATATCTATTCGTGGGCAATTTCTCCCCATGGAAGGATGTTAAAGAATATTTTTTTATATACTTATTACCGTACCCACAATTTTTTCTACGTTTCAGGATACGAAGGAGTGATTTAATTGCCACTACCCCTTATAGGTAGGTAACCTTACTTGTAAAAAAAACATCGCACAAAAGGGTTGTTGCATGCGGAGTAATTGCGTAACACATTTTGACAGTTCACCCACGTTCATTGAGTTATTAGAGTTGTTGAGCAAACAAATATTTCGAACATAATTATGAAGCAATGAATTAACAGTGGTGCCGATTCCCTTGTTCCCAAATTAAACTAAATTTAAGTTCAGTGCATCTTCTTCTTTCTATTTCACGAAGAAAAGGACAGAAGATAAATTTTAGTTTAGTCCTGTCAAATTAATCAGCACTTGACGTAAATTGACGTAATTTTAGTAGGCAAGTTTTTAATCACGTCTAAACTTGTATGGAGTAGTGACAGGCGCTGATTAATTTGACAGGACTAAACTAAAATTTATCTTCTGTCCTTTTCTTAATGAAATAGAAAGAAAAAGATGCACTGAACTTAAATTTAGTTTAGTTTGTGAACAAGGGAATCGGCACCAATATCCTTCAAAATCATTCAGATTGTGATTGATAGTGTGTTACGTAATTAGTGTGCTGAACGTGAACATGTATGCCCCTGAAGTAAGTGTAAAAAAAAAGTTTAACTCACCGACAGAAAGTGGAATGTATGATTTATTCGGATTCGGCATTATTCGAAGAGTTTCAATGATGTCTCGTATAGGATTATATGTATTGCGGGCTAATGAAGAAGCTCGCACGTTCCATTCCTTACGATCCCGTAATCGACACGACATCTTCATAAAAGATCGAGACTATAATGACGATAATTTTTCTTTACACCTCACTTAAGTACGGCTATGACTCGCTAAACTAGAAATGCAAATTAGCCGATTTAATGAAACAATTTTGCGTACTATTCTTCTACGAAAATTGTTAATATAAAAGTTAAGGGTTCCGTTGTAGTATTTTGGGTTTTTCTACTTAAGAGTCCATAATACCAAAGCGCCACCTCACTCTTTCTCTCGCTCGCTCACTACTGCTTGCGGTCACGCGAGAAAGCGAGACAGGGAGAAGGCTCAAGGGCGCCAATAGTTTGGGTATTTTATTTTTACGGTGAAAGTAAGGGTAATTAAAAAAAACATAGTATCTGCTTTATATTTCGTTCCATTATTATGCAAAGTTTCATGATTTAATTTGTAGTATGTTTTTAATACTAGCGGTTTATTATTCGGTTTGGAGGTAACTTTTTAATTTTTTCTATCAAGAAAATTTTATGGAATCGTGTTTTTGTCAAACATAAACTTACTTAACATTAATCCTCAACTTTACCATTATTATATTTATTTCAAAAAGCTGCTTAATTGATAATTAATGATTGATTAATGCTTAATTATTTTCGATATAACGAAAGCTAAGCAGTTTGAGGTATTGTAGACTCTTAAAAAAATCTTCAAATGACGATCTTCTTCACTGAGAGACAACGCGTCAAACAGCCAGTCTAAAATCATTATATTTTTCACAAAAGTTCCTTTGATAACGAAAATGAGCACTAAGGAATGACTTTTGAAAATGCATTCCCTAAAGGGGTTAATAGGGGGTGACACTTATATGGAAAATAAATTTTGGCCGATAGAAAACCCCATCGGGCATACGGTTAGTTTATTTATAACACACTTTATTGTACGCCTCATAAAACAAAAAGGACAAACATATTTGAAACTTGTGTATTGAATGTAGTTCTAGCACATGAATCTCTGTTTTGACATTTTGCCACATCAGTAAATTTCGTTAATAATTCCAGATAAGTCAGATTAGTCATTTGACATTTCAAATGTTTGTTTGTTTTGTTTTTTTAAATTTGGAATTTGTCATTTGCACCTTTTAAATTACTATCTGGGATTAAAAAACGAACCATAGGTACTACATTGCACCCGGACAGCTCGCTAGTCTACTTAATAAAAATCTTTTATTCTTTCACGGACAGACAACAAACAGCCAACAGCGCTGGGTCCAGAAGCATGAAATTTTAATTTTACACAAGAGTTAATTACGAGACATTTTTGAAAATTCATCCCCTAAAGGATAAAAAGCGATTATAGTTTATATGGAAGTTCATCCTTTTAGAGGTTAGAAACGTGAAAGTTGGTAGTACTTAGACTTAGAATTCCTCGTTTTTGGAAACTCATCCCCTATGGCTTCTGCGAAGTTGCCAACAGGAAATCCGATCAGGCACAATGCTTGTAATAACCATAAATTGCTAGTGTGCTTAATTATTGCACGGTCAGCAGAATTGGTAGACGTATTGATAAAATTATTCCGTTCCAACCTGCAGAGCGGCACATCCCTCTGGCTCTGGGAAGATGGGTTCAAGGGCCGATCGGAATCCGGGCAAGCCATTTACCAGGCATTCACCGCATCGGCACTTCAGAGTCAACCAGGGAAGTGGATAAAATTGAGAAAAGCTGTCTTCTAAAATTGGAGAACTTAAATAGGAGGTAGTCAACTTTTTTCTAGAATTTGGATTTTTGGTGCTATTGCATCAAATTTCTGGCGGCCCCCAATCTCAAGAAATACTTTTTAATCAAATTCCAAACAAGGCCAAAATGTGATCCAAAAATGTAAAAGGCAACTTGTAGTTGGAGGCCCCCTACGAATGCTAAAAATAAACGTAGGGTGCTAAAATTTTCGAGCTCACTACGCTCGCTCTTGCAACGTAAATTCTTCAACTCTTCTGTATAGGATTGACAAAGTAACTCCTATTCCTGTATAAATTTTCAATAGAACCTATCCGGGCTACACAAATTTTCGAGCTCGCTTAAATCGGTCCAGCATCCTACTCGTATACATAATCAGCCTATAATGTTCCCACTGCTGGGACACAGGCTGTCTCCTACTCGTATATTCTGCTCTAACTTTTCAGTATAATGAATGGTCAAAAGAAAACCTACCTAACCTTCTCGAGGCAGCGTGCTAAAAATTTGTTTTGCCGCTCCGGGCCCGCGACAGGCTTAGATACTACTTACATAATGATGATCATCTGAAATGATCTGAAATGCAATGTATAGGTTGTAGAGTAGAATGTAGGGCTGTCACGTTGAGGGCTCGAACCCCAACGTAACAGAGCAGAAAAATAAAACACTCGTATCACCACATAGAATCTGGCAAATGAAGGCGTGACCTGAGAAGGCGAATTCAAAAATCTTTATGTGGTCAAGGCTCCGTCACACCAAACGGAGCCATTAAAACAAAAAATAAATTATAATAAAATACAAAAAATACTCAAGTATTAAACTAGAGGTATAGTTAGTAATATACATCAAGATTTTTTGAATTTGCCTCGTTTTCTCAGGTCACGCTTTCGTCGAAATAACAAAACAAACTATAAAATATAACACTGAGATATATATAAAATATTCTGTAAGTCGGGTTTTAGTCGCTATAAGATAACTTATTTAAAAACAAAAGGCTTACGGGAAGCTTTCGGTACGTTAGCATTTGCTTCGTTGGTACGTCAGTATATACTGATAATCTGTTTGCAGCTTAGACACTTTCTAGACTTGGATGAATTTGTTTGAAATGTTTCTGTATTTCTATTGTATTAATATTATGTCATTGATATGAACCAATTACTCTACCAATCTACCGAGTGGATCGTATAGGAATGTTGTTGTGATTAAGCATGATTAAAGAACATTTAAAAAATTAAACTAAAGATGGTGTTCTATCATTTAAAAGCATATTAAACAACATTAACAATAATTTTACTAAAGACGTCGACCTATCATTTAAAAGCGGTATACAAAAAACCTGCAATCGCAACCATAAGTCGGCGGAAGAACTCAGCATGGATTACGCAACTGTCAATTGTAACTCTCAACATATCTACAGCAATAGCAATGGAGACAAATGATTAATTTACTCTTATATTTCTAACTAAATGTGTAAATAACTGTTCATCTGACGACTATTACGAGTTTAAAATGAAATCATCTTGTTGTTACAGAATTAATTCAACCTCGGTGATGATAATACTTACAAACATTATTACTATCCATAGTCATACAAGAAAAAGGAAGTCTTCAATGAGTAATTTAGAAGAATTTTTCGAAATACTACAGAAAAGCAAAAAAAAATACACTATCGTCAACAGTGGGTCGAGCTAGCAGGAGGAGTGTCGTAGCTATCAACCAATACATATGTCGGAGACCAGTCAACGCACCTAATCAAAGTCGAAGTTTACGACATGAAAAAACTGGCGAAAATTCCAATAACGGAGCATTGGGAGCATACCAATTTACGGATAAAGTACTATAAAGAAAACGACAGCAAAATATTCGACAACACCAACAAAGTAATTTAATTAAGTATAGCATTACGAAAGAAATTGCAGAGCGATAACGTGAAAAAGTATTTATTTAATAATGACAAATAACGGCAACGATAACCTAAGTAACACTTACTTACCTTCACCTAATTGGTAGCTTAATGAATAGCTTTTGTGTCTATTGGTAACTTAAAGCATTGTAAGCAATCCTTACTATCTTTTCCCACCGACTCAACTTTAGGGTTGAATGAAAAACAATTGTTGTGTGTATGATAATATTATGATAATAATATCAATGATGTAAAGTCCCTGCTTATGTTTTTCATTTATTTATTTTACAATTTTCATAACATATTGAAATTTGTAACAATTGAAAATACGTAATATTTTTTTAATTTACCCTCTAATTTACCTTGTTTACAATATTATACAAGGTAAATTAGAGGGTAAATGAAAAAAATAGTTTTTTTTACTTATTATTAAATTTTAAACATTTTGTTGATACAATTATCTCCTTATATCTAGATACACTTTCTCTTAGTCTAACTACTATAGTCAACAGTAATATTTCTGTTTTTATCTATTTTAATAATATTATCAAACTCTGAGTAGTGAGTAGTGTAAGTGATAACTCAAAACGAACATCTAAACTTACACTTCCATGTTTTATAAGGTTCCAATGAGTTAGCTGATAAATCAGGGATAAAATCAAACGCTAACAAACAATCGCCTTCAGCATATTGCTCATTACCTTCATTAAGAAAATTATACCAGTTCCTGAGAATAATGTATTGTAGGCTGATGTAAAAATGTTAGTATTAAAAGATGGCTGTAAAGCTTTTGAAGGTACCTATTTGTTGACCATCAATGAACACACGGCTACATATCAGGCTATAAATTCCAGTATACGCTGACCTCTAATTGTAGGGAAATCCTATACAATGCGAGATCAGCTTATACTGGAAATATATAGTTTGATATGTAGATAGTAGCCGTGTGTAGAAGCTAAATGTATTGATAAAATAATTTTCAAAGTTGAATGAATTTTAACGAGGATTTAAATACAGCATTACTTACAAGGCCAACTGTACATCTTTTGGGTACTTGTCCCAGAAAAATATTATCAAGACTTTTTCCTTGAATACCAGATGGTATTGTCAAAGCTTTGACTCCAGCTCGAGTAATAGGGTATTTTGCTGTCGTTGAAGCTAAAACTTTTTGTTGTGCAAGTGATACTGTAGGATTAATTCGTGCCCTACCAACAATAAGAGTAACATCGGTGATGCATACTTTACATTTTGAACAAATTTATTTGTTGATTAAATAAATCACCATGAACATGTCCAATCATTTATATTCCTTTGCTTTCAATTGCAAGTTCTTGTCTTTTAATGAGTCCATTGTTTTTATCAGCTGTGGAATTCATTTTCCCTGCTGTATGTTCATACCAGAGACCACAAGTTAGATGAGATTGTTTAGTTACGGGAGCATAGTTTAAAAGAGTCTCTATGTAAGCTCGTATTGTTCGGTGGAGCCACAAGTTTTAGCAAATGTAACCAATTATTTACTGTTGCTACAACTGAATATGTTATCAAGTTTCTAATCCACTCAGAATTGAACCTAATACCTATTGCTAAGAAAGCTCCTCCTTTTTGTATGATAATATTTTTTCTCAGTTTAATCTTTAATCTTAAACTTACGCACCAATTTTCGAAGTATATTTTTATATATTTTTCTTACCTTGTTCTTTAAGAGGTAAAACTCTTACTCCAACTTTTCCTTGTAGAACGTTATGATTACATTCACAAATACAATTGATTTCTTCTTCATTGCAGGACTTTAATACCGCTTTTTGATATTTTGGTTTAAGTGTATGCAAGGCTTCTAACAAGTTCTTATACGTTGTTAGTCTACGTTACTGCATTATTTACAAATGATTTCAACTGTTTGATTCTTTGAGTTTTTAAACGTTTGTGCAGCGGGACATATACTGTACAATTGCCGTTAAATGAAAATATTTTAGTTTTGATACGACACAAGTCATTAGTATCCTGTTTTAAATCTACCATTAAACATGGGCTTCTGTTAGTGGTGTCTTTGTATGCATCTTTAATACTTGTCGTGCTAAATATGTGTCTGTTTCTTATCACGAGGATTTTTTAAATAAATAATGTAACTTGAATTCAAAGATTATGTCTCTTTGACCTTTGCCTTGATGAAATAAATTTTGTGTAATATAAAATACACTAACATTTCCATACCTTTTTTTTTGGGTGGGAAATCATTCAATAACTTCTCCCGCTCTGGGCGGAGCGGGAGGGTGTGTCAGACTCTTACTGACTAAAACCCACCCGTATTCCTTCCTGTTGCCTGTGTTGCGGGGGCCTCGGTTACCCATAAGTACCTTCCCGCGACCCCGGCAGGCATCGGCCCTAGTGGACCCCTACCTATGTGCTGACGACATCTCTTTGAGGCGGGCGTGGAATACAACGCGCCGTCGACCCGGGCCTGGTTCTTACCGGACGGTGAGCTACCCATTGCTCACCGTCCGCAAGCCCGCGCCTACGGTGGCCGGAAATCCGCCCGGGAGATTTCCATACCTACTACTACGACTACCTTTGGTAAATATTTCAACAATTTACCATCGGATTCTCTCATTAGATCATCGATAACAAGATGGTTTTTCTCCATCAAACATATTAATATTAGGAATATCTTGATGATAGTTGACGTATTGTAAATTATATAAAGGTTGCGTTTCATCAAAGTACCATGTGATTTGGGTGAAACTGCACTCATTGGACAGAGGATTACACACTCTAAAGTCCAGAAGGAGCTCTATCGGTTTACAAAAACGAGAGAAAAGAGAACGAGCTAAGACCATGAGAGATATAATTTTCATTAAATGTTTGAAAGATGACGCCAGTAGGTAAGATTCTGTTCAAAGATGACGAAAGAAAACAGCGATGGAAAAAATGATGGAAGGCTTATTTTTATCAACGCAAACAATGAATGTAATAGTGTGCTCAAAAAGGTATGTATTAGTAAATATGGGTTTGGTGAGCGAAATTAGCATGAATTAAGTAAGAAAGGCAATTCAAAGCATTAAAAATGGAAAGGCCGTGGGTCCAGATAATTTACAGTAGAAGTACCTATGGAAGTGTTTTTAAGAAGATGGATGGGTGCGGCTAACTTTACCTATCAATAAGTTGTTGTATGAAGGACCTATCCATCAAGAATGATGCAATAGTTCGCTAGTGCCCATCTTCAAGGATAAAATTAATATGCGAGTCTGCAACAACTATTTAGGGATAAAGCTTATGTCACATAGTATGAAGGTATGGGAGAAAGTAATATAATAATATAGAAAAAAAATGCGAGAGGAGTTTTTTTTTATGTATGGCATCTCGTAGTTGACCTTGAGAGGTCATGACTACTCAACCGGACTATCCTGTGGCTGCCTTAAGCGGACTCAAAACCTCCAGCTAGGGGCGAATTGCTTACGTTACTAAGCGACTGCACGCTAAGGGCACCCCCTGTGGGGTACGAACCTCAGCTTAGGGCGTCGCTGGGGGGAGGACAGCACAGGCATATGTCATGATTGGACGGATGCACGCTGTGTAAATACGCAATTTGCACTTAAGGGACAATTTGCTGCGTGCATTTAAAACGGAATGGAGTCTACCGAGAGCGAAAGCGGCACGCGAACGCACCTGCTTTATGTGCTCTGAGACGGAGAAATGGTGGTCGAGGGTCACGCCTAGGTATTGGGCTCGCTTCTTCCAAGGGATAGGCTTGCCGAACATGGTGAGTGGTAGGGGAGGGGGACGGGGTTATGTCACAGTTAAAAAACACGGTCACGGTGAGAAAAGAACCGCCTGACTCTTGTAGGGATTGACTTCGATTCTCCACTTTCTAAAACTTGCGCCGAGTTTATCGACTTCGGTTTGGAGAGTACGAGATATCTGGTCATGCACTAAGCCGGTGAAGTAAGTGGCCGTGTCGTCTACGAACAGAGCCAACTGCGCCTTTTTACTTTTAGGGATGTCGCTGGTGAAGAGAGTGACAATGAGAGGGGCTAGCACGGAGCCCTGAGGGACGCCTACGCGGATAGGATGAGGGGAGGATAGCGCTCCTTAGATGCGATAGCGGAAGGTGCGGTTTCACAAAAAGTCTCTTAACCGATAAAGCCCCAATGGCTCCGAATAGGAGCCCTCGCGGCGCGCGATTTGAAAGTAGTTATCGAATAAAAATTTTTTTTTGAGATTGAGAGATGACGTTATTGAGCCATGGGCCTGAGCGGTTAAGATGACCACGAGACGATCGGGCACAGAGAGGAGAGTCAGATTACCCCGGTTTTATACCAGATCGAGGAACCCCACCAAGATGCACACATGCATCTTCTTATAAATATTTCCATACTTCTACTGGTATAAATTATCTGAGCCCATGGCATTTCCATTTTTAATGCTTTGAATTGCCTTTCTTACTTAACTAATCCATGCTAATTTTGCTCACCAAACCCATATTTAAGTACATACCTCTTTGAGCACACCATTCCATTCATTCTTTTCGTTCATCAAAATAAGCCTTCCATCCTTTGTTTCCATCGCTGATTTTTTTCGTCATCTTTGGACAGAACCTTGCTGGCGTCATCTTTTATACATTTAATGAGAATTATATCTCTCATGGCCTTAGCACGTTCTCTTTTCTCTCGCTATTGTTCCGCTGTGTGTGTACCTAGCATTAGATTTTAAAGCTACCTGCTTTAATATACTGAGCACACTGTGGGTGGACCAAAGCGAGAATATCTGCATAGCCAATGCCTACAAAAGACTATTCACTATTTATCCTTGTTGATTTTGACCTTTATTTTGACATTAGCAATTGATAAATTTTAGCTCGGCTGATAATCTACAACCCCGCATGTATTTTTTAGTCATGAATAAACACAGAACTTTTGTTCGTTTTCTGGATTCTTCTAAGCCTGTGAGAATAATATCGAGATCTCTTACAAATGAATCTACTTCTAATAAGACATCAATCAACTATTGTGCAGACACCGTAAAGTAATGATTCGTAAAACCATGATAATATGTAGTAGAATAATATTGACATGAATTTGTATGACGAAAGTCTGGACTGATAAGGTTGTCGCATGTTCTGGTACTTTATTTATTTTGCAGATAGACAGCATGACTATGAAAATTTTTTGGCTACTCTTCTCATGACGAAGTCTCTGCGTTCTCCTGCACTTGTGTTGAGAGCGTTTAACGTAGAAATAGCTCGAGTGCAAGACTTAACAACTGACACACAAACTGCTGCATTCAGATTACAATTTTGGCAAGATGCTCTTCAAGCCATTTTTAACAAAGAGAATGCACAAAAAGCCGTGCCTGCCAATCCCGTAGCACAAGAACTATTTAAGGTGAATGGACTCAATTTATTGTTTTAGTATAACCAGTTCAGATTACCTTGTATTTTATTTTTACATATTTTTAGGTATGCTGCAGTTATGGACTTCAACGGAGGCATTTGGAAAGACTTATTTCATCAAGAAGTAATATGTTAAAGTCTAAACACTTTAGAACTTTAGAAGATATTGAAAAATATGCTGAAGATTCTGTGTCTCCCATATATTATTTACTTTTGAGTGTAGCAGGTGTTAAAGATGTTCATGCTGACCATGCTGCATCACATTTGGGAAAAGCTCAAGGGATAGCTAATATATTGAGGCAAGGAGGATCTATATGGTATTCCTGCTTCAGAATATGAACATTACATAACATTCACTTTGGTAATCCTTACAAATCAAATGTTTCAGATCTGTCCACGTATCCAGTTACCATAAAATGGTTTCCTTGCCCATGGATGTTCTTATGAAGTATAAAATAAGTCAAGAAAATGTTCTTAGATGTATTGACAGTGAGCAAATGAGAAATGTGGCATTTGAAGTTGCCTCCAGAGCAAATAGTCACTTAAACAAGGTAACTAGTTGTGATTGTAGAAGGTCCACCATTGAGTTTAGTGGCAGTGTTGTACCATAGTTAATCCTTATTTTGCCATTTATATTTAATTCCCATGTTCACCCTATAGTCAGCAACTGGGTACAAATCCACACTCCATGCTGATACTGAGAATTCCCAATAACACTGTCCAACATGGAAATCAAACCCAGGATGTCAACCTCAGCAGTAGAGCTTTCTACTGCTAGTGACTAGACCAACAAGTAGTTTATTATATCATTCAACTACTGATTTTACTGCCTCTCTGTAATTATCTTACTGCATATTCACTTAGACAGAAAAACAATTGCAATGACCCTTTCTAATATCTTAAGAAAACCTAATCTGATTGGAAGCAAGTTAATATTATTACTGAACTAACTAAAACAATTTTAATAATGTGAGATTTTGACTGTTTTCAGGCAAGAGAGATTAAAGTTCCTGATCCTACAAAGCAGATATTCTTACCAGCAATAGCTATCCACAAGTACTTAGCTAAACTTGAAAAGAAAAACTTCAACCTATTTGACAAGTCACTTCTACTTGCCAGCCCAACCTTACCATTCAGTTTGTATTATAATAGAATACGTAACAGATATTAGTTTGCGAAAACGCAGTTGATTATATGTAGTGAGTGTTTCAATTTATACATACATATGCAGTAGTAAATTATGTACAAATAAATATGTATTTTATTTTCAATAACAAAAATCCTGTTAATATCTAATTTGCAAGTGTAAAGGGGTTGTCAATGAAACAACGTTTAAATATAGAAATAATTGCACTGTTTACTTTCAAGCTTCTTCATGCAAATAAATATTTCATAACATTCGAGATTCAAGCAAACTTGTTTGGCAACATGAGTACCTTATCAGTTAAATAGTCACTAAATATGCCTACAGTGATAATATAGAATATTCATTACTGTGTTGGATAATGCACATGTAGTGCATTGCTAGCTATACATTTGCAACAAAAATAAAAGTCATATAATTTCTGCTTATTATCGACCTTATCAAGTAATTTAAAAATGTAGGTTGTTATCAAAAATAGAATTGCATTTTAAAATCATCCAATGCAATTCATATACTGTTATAACTTTGGTTAAGTAATCTTCCAAAATCTTTGGTTATAGACAATTCCATTACTGTGATGTGCAAAATATGAATAATACATAAAATATTAATAAGACTAATGTACTTGCGTTTGTGAGTACCTATGAGAAGAATAATTAATTTAAGCATTTAAAATTAAACTAACAAGATTGCTTTGTTACATATCTCCAAAAAAGAGGTTCTAAAAAATAACAATAGTAACATAATACTTTTCCCATTGTCTCTAATGTTACATAAAATCATTTTATGGTTGTGAGAAAATAAATACTAGAAAGGTAAGTACTAACCGTGTTGTAAAAAAGCATAACCTTAATGCTAAATCAAGCTTGTAAACGTAATAAAGCTATTATAATAAAAATATTTCAAATGAAGTGATTAAATAAACACAGCCGATTAGGATATCATAATGCTAATTTGGAATGTAGAGGTTTATAAGTTAATAATAATTTAAAATGTTTGACACTTAAGCTTAATATAAAAAAAGCTAATGATAAGTACTACCGATTCCATCACAATTAACCTGCTGCAAAAAAAGCTGCCATATAGTACAAATAGAACAATGCGTTATTCCGAAGGTGTTAAGTCTTTTTCGGGCTCTCCCTCAAACAAAATTTGTTGTAGTAGATCATAAATAGGTTCAAATGCCTTCCTACATGCCGCATTTGTTGGAGTGAGGTAGTCATGCATATCATGGTGACTGATAGTGCCATCAGTTTGTATAAAACCTTTGTCTATGGGAACCATTTCCACTTTATTCATGTTAGTAACCTTTTCTCGTAAAATTTGATTGATCTTCGAGTTCTTTTCCCTTAATGTATTGGGGTATTGACCACGAGGAAGTAGACTCTAGAATAAAATACACTAATATTATTAGGATTTACAATTAAAATCTATAACAGAACTATTTTAGACCATACTTACAGGCAAAACTATGTAAGCACTTGGGTGTTTCTCCCTGATTGTTCTAATTATTTCTAGGATACCTTCACACACTTGCTCTGGAGTGTATTCAACATTATTTGTTCCAACATGCACAACTATTACCTACAACATCAAAAAGTTCGGAATCAATATAGAAATATTAAAACTCATATAGTATCGGAGTCTTAATCGGAGTTTAATTCACTAATTAAACTCCGATTAAGATAAGAAAAATAGGGAACTTATAGAGTATTTAATTTCTGTTTTTCATTAGTAATTTTAAGAGACAAAACAAGGGCATTTTCTAGATATCACTAACCTTAGGATCAACATGATCAAGTTCTCCATTCTTGATGCGCCACAAAACATTTTGAGTCTGATCTTTGTGGATACTGAAGTTAAGGCAGTGCAAAGGCGCAAACCATTGGTTCCAAACCTCAGTGTGCTCTAATGCTTGCAGGATCGAGTCGCCAATGAAAATCACATCAGCATCTTTCCCTTTTGCATCTGACAAAAATCTATTATGCTGTAACAGAAATTAGCAATAAATGAAAATGTAGTACTGTATAATGTCATACACTTACAGAAGTGAAAACAAATGTCGCGCTTACTAGACAGGCTTCTAAGAGCACCTTTTTTCTTTTTTAAGTTAGAACTACACAACAGTTAGCTCATTCGATTATGAGAACATGTTCACATTTAATGAATATAACAATTCGATGATTTCGCCTTAACTCGTGTGTATAGCAGTAGGTAAATTTACTAATTAGTGCCAGATTACACTAATCTGCACTTGCCGATTATTAGGAATTTAGGTCAGTAAAAACAATCCGAATCTAATTAAAAAAATTACCACGTATATGAATCATAAATGTATTGTGAATTCAACCGTCTATATTTGCAAATTCTAACTGCTTACGAATTAATATTACAATTGAAAACCCACAATGCTATTCCATCTTCCATCCCCTTCAGTGTCTTGTTGAGGAGCGGCGACTGAACAAGGATTCATTCTTCCACAGCAATATTACAAGAAAATGTATCACATCAAATAAGTATCGTATTAATAGACTTTAAATTACCACATCAACTAAAACCACGAAGATGAAAATAACTTGGCGGTTTCTATTACAGGTTGTGTGTTGGTTGCCGTCACTGTCAAATTTACCAACTGTCAATGTCATGTCATTCCCGTTCCCATTGAAGTAGGAAACTATGAGGATTGCCCGTTTCTTGCTCAAGCAAAAAATTGAAGCAACAATTAGGAAACTGCCACTTGCTCACTTCAGATGTCACTGCTATTCAACGTCTTTTTTTTTTGGGTTGGAAATCATCAAATAACTTCTCCGGCTCTTTGTGTCAGTCTCTTAGACTAAAACCCACCGGTATTCCTTCCGTTGCATGTGTTGCCAGGGGCCTCGGTAACCCTTTGGTACCTTCCCGCGACCCCAGCAAGAGTTTGGCAGCTAGCTCTCTCTATCCATTCATTTTTTGTAAACAAGCGACTTCTTCTAGGCATAATTAATTAATTAATATGTCTCGTTCAGCAGCTGTTGACTGCAAATGTACGGGGACCATGTGTTTGCCAAAGATGTTAAAAGACGAAAACTGTGGAAGAAAGCTCCCGAAAAAAAAAACATCGAGACTGTGCTTTTGAAAATTGAAGACTTTTATGGGAGAAATTCGTATACAGGTGATGCTCTCAAGAGTCTGTTTTCTTTACCTACAGGCACTGGTGATGTGATTATGTAAATTATAGTAAAGGTGTATGTGTGTTTTGTATTATCACGTTAGATCAATGCTTGTGAGAGAGGGGCTTGTGGCTAAGTAATAACAGCCGCACGGGTCGATCGATCAGGTTAAGCTACGCTTGCCGCGGTTGGTCCGTGGATTGGTGACCATGTTTACATACCAAGACCACCCCTCCGTGCCTCGGAAAGCACGTTAAGCCGTTGGTCCCGGCTGTCATTTGTAGATCTTTGACAGTAGTTACGGGTCGTCAGAAGCTCAAAAGTCTGACAACCAGTCTTACCAAGGGGTATCGTGTTACCTAGTAACTGGGTTGTGGAGGTCAGATAGGCAGTCGCTCCATATAAAATACTGGTATTCAGCTGTATCCGGTAAGACTGGAAGCCGACCTCAACATGGTTGGGAAAAGGCTAGGCAGATGATGATTAGATCAATGCTAGAATCACATCTCTGAAGTTCTTCAGCCAGGATGATCATCCTGGAGTAGGTTTTCAACTCTGATCAGGTTATTTTAGTCGTACGCCTCCAGTCTTCAACAAAAAGAACTTAAATACAACAACCACAAAATAACTAATAAATTATAAAACATTCATAATTTATTGACTTTTCCTCTACAGCTGCTTTTTTAACGTCTTTTAATAGTGGTACACTCCAAGTTGCATACATATTTATCTACTTTTAGTATTTGCGATCGACACACGGTTGTAGACGGAGAACTGTGCTGCCACCTATGACGAACTTTCAGTTTTTAATCCCATTGACAGACACCGTCTAACTAAATAATACCCACAATTGTAGCACGATACGAGTAAGTCAGTTACCATTCAAAATAGGTCTGTTCTGGTATAGGTCTAAACAGCACGTAGTACATATTTAGGGGTATCTCTTGTATCGCAATGTGTAAGCCTAATCAAGACTGCCTCGTCTGGTTGTAGAAGGTTACGGGTCCATTAATTGAAGTCTTTTGTTAAGTATAATGTTTATGTTTATTACATGGAAAACCCTTTAAGACGACCTTCTACGCAGACCAGTGCGTGGTAACTGGTCCCCATTCATACTTCTCGCTTGTATACATTTTTGCTTATCAAGCGTTCTGCCTTTCGTGTTTACATTGTGTCCCTACACTACATCTCCCCAAAATTTGTAAAAATAAAATTTTATTTACTATTATCTTAAAGTAGGTACTGTAGAGGTTCTATGATAACGCATCATCCTAGCCGCTAGTTGACATTGGCAACTTAATATAAATTAGTAGATTATTAACCAAGGGGATAAAGCAGTGTCTTCTGTCGCGGGTGACAATTTAAATCGCGAGCGTAATGAAGGACTCGGGGTTTACTCCCGAGCGTAGCGTGGGTGTTAAAAACTTAAATCACGAGCGAAGCGAGGGATTTAGGTAAGACGAGTCCTGAGTGTAGCGAGGGATTTAAGTTCACCCAAGACTAAGACAGCTTTATCACCGAGGTTAATAATCTACTAATTTATATTAAGTTGCCAATGTCAACTAGCGGCTAGGATGATGCGTTATCATAGAACCTCTTTTCGTACCATTTGCGAAAAAAATAACACAATAATATTATGAGATAAGCATTTATTAAAAATAATGACAATTAAAAGTAAAAGTTAACATTCGAAACATTGGTCCAATTATTGATAGAGAGAGTTACATTTTTGTTTGGTACATTTATTGTTGATGAGTTGATTTGAGTATTTCTCTGTTCTTGCGTCTGAGAAACTTGCGTTTCATTGTAGATAGTATACGTCGGAGATAGTGGTGGTGGTGCATCGTGAGTTACGGACGAAGATAAGATGCCGGAAGTTGATGGTTGTGGCTCTGATGGATTAAGTTTTATATTTTTGTTAATTTGACTGAACTCACAAACAAATGTGTATTGTATTTTAAGTAAAGCCTGGTATTTTAAACATGCAAATTTTGTGAAGTTTGAGGGTTGATATTGAATAGCGCTTTAACACCATAAATGGTTTGTATAATAATTACTATTGATAAAATTCTTGCTCTGCCAGAGATCTACTTATTATACTCGATGTACTTATTATTTTACGCGCCGTACTAGGTATGACTTTTTTTTTTTTTTTTTTTTTTTTTTTTTTTTAGGGTGGGAAATCATCTAATAACTTCTCCCGCTCTGGGCGGAGCGGGAGGGTGTGTCAGACTCTTACTGACTAAAACCCACCCGTATTCCTTCTTGTTGCCTGTGTTGCGGGGGCCTCGGTGACCCATAAGTACCTTCCCGCGACCCCGGACTAGGTACCTGGTACGCGTTAGGTACGCGTACCGTTCTAAGACATGGGCCGGTATGCGAATGCCTCAAATCGAAACTATCTATTGGTATGATTACCAATACCAGGTTTTGAAACAATTGATGATACCGCGCATAGAGTTCGCCTTAGATAAGTATTGGAATGGTTTTGAAACTACATATTTATTTTGATATCTATGTATCGGTGATACCAAGCACCGAGTTCGGTTTAGGTATTGGAATGGTTTTTAAATTATTTATTTTATTAGGTAACTACCTATTAGTGATACTGAGCTCGGGTTCAGTATTTAAATGTTTGGTCGGTATTCAAAATAAGTTTAAATAAACATTTTCTTTTTCATTTTTGAGTACTTAAATTAACTTTCCTTCATACTTCATCCAGGGTTAGGACTGGATACAAATTAGTTTAGCCTTGAGTTCCAGTTCATATTATTTCGGCAGAACGCGGCTTGGTCCGCCCGCGGACCGTATCAGGCACCAATCGGGTGTTTTCGCTAGTACTCGGTAATTGGTTTAATTATTCAATTTATTTGGGAAAATAAACGGTTACACATTACAGTATTACACAAAGTTTGAGCTACAGAGCGAGTAAATGACATTTTCCACATATTATAAAGACAACTTAAAAAACTAATGCGATGTGCGCTGGGCGTGTTAATGATAACACTAAATGTTAGCGACGATACGTAATTCCATTATTTAGTTACTCAATTTTTTAGATTGTTACTGTGTTGTGTTAGGTCAGAAATTATTTAGTAATAAGACATTGAATTGTTACGCATTCCTAACGCCAGGAGGCGCCACTTGTACCATGTCAATGCATAAGCTTAGTACTGAGAAACTTTACCGTAACGAGAACCGTTACAGAATTTCGCTATTTTTAAGGTTTCAATTAAGGTTTATTGATACAGTTTTTTGTATATAGTTAAAATAGGTCCATTTCTATATTATAAAATTAAGAAAAACATTGTAAGGGACGTTTTACCATAGAAAATTGCCAAAGTAAGTTTCCCATACAAAAGTCACATTAGTGCCGTGTGCAAACTTAAAGCGCTCTGATTGGTTGACAGAAAAAAGTTTAGTGCTGTGTGCAAAATTGAAGTGTTGTGATTGGTTAGGGCTTTCTATAAAAAAAGGGCAAGGTTCTATGGTCAGGCGGGTACCATTAGCTCTGTTCGCCGTCCAAGGCATACTCTCACCGACCCCGATGACCCCATTACCCTCCTCCAGGAAAGCAGTAGGACCACGAGTACAGTGCACAAAGCACACCGACCTACGTTCCGACTTCGCCGCCGAGGTCCCTCGCGTAAACCCCGACGTAATTGTCCCCCCCGACCCTTGCTCGACGAAGCGCCAGCCCGCGCCGCAGCTGAGCCTGTAGTTTTAAATTCCCCAATTAATAATAATTCTGATCAAATCCAGCCTGTCCCACCTTGCTGTCCTCCCCCAGCGACGCCCTAAGCCGAGGTCCGTACCCCACAGGGGGTGCCCTTAGCGTGCAGTCGCTTAGTATTATAAGAAATTCGCCCCTGGCTGGGGCTTTTTTTCTTTTTTCTTGTGTATTTTTATTATTAATTATTGATACATTTTAAATGTGTAATGAATTTTAAATATGAATGTAATGTTTCTACTTTTTTATTATTATTGTTTCTATCATCACTAAAATGTTTCAACACAATGTATTTGGTTAAGAAATAAATGACTTATGACTTATGAGGCTTTGAGTTCGCTTAAGGCAGCCACAGGAAAGTCCGGTTAAGTAGTCACAACCTCTCAAGGTCAACTACGAGATGCCATACATAAAAAAAAGAATATAGTCAGGCATTCCGAATCCAGCAGCATTAGAAGAAATATCAGAAGAAAAAATAAAGAAGTGTTTTATTTACTCTATCGTGTTCACTCTGAAGAAAGGACTGTGTTTACTGTGCCTTCAACTACCTCCTCAAGAATATCCCGCCAGCGAGCCCGCTCCAAAACATCAAATCTAATAGCGGTCCTTCGAGCCGGATCGGGTTCAAGAAAACCGCGAAATTCATGGCCAATTAATGACTTTTCCGCAAGAAAAGTCATTAATTGGACCAGATGGAAGAATCAGAGTACTGGACGTGCGGACATCAGGAAGAATACTTCGCCGACCCACTCAACGGATCATTGTGCTGGTTCCTGCGGCATCGTCGCTTCAAAAGGATGGCGTGCTGCGCACCGTGGGGGAGAATGTTAGCGACGATACGTAATTCCATTATTTAGTTACTCAATTTTTTAGATTGTTACTGTGTTGTATTAGGTCAGAAATTATGTAGTAATAAGACATTCAATTGTTACGCATTCCTAACGCTAGGAGGCGCCACTTGTACCATGTCAATGCATAAGCTTAAGTACTGAGAAACTTTACCGTAACGAGAACCTTTACAGAATTTCGCTATTTTGAAGGTTTAAATTAAGGTTTTTGATACAGTTTTTTGTATATAGTTAAAATATGTCCATTCCTATATTAGAAAATTAAAAAAAACATTGTAAGGGACGTTTTGGAAACTAAAACTTACTTTGGAAATTTTCCATACAAAAGTCACATTAGTGCCGTGTGCAAACTTAAAGCGCTCTGATTGGTTGACAGAAAAAAGGTTAGTGCCGTGTGCAAAATTGAAGTGTTGTGATTGGTTAGGGCTTTCTATAAAAAAGGGGCAAGTTTCTATGGTCAGGCATGGATTGGCTCGTGGCTACACTAAGGTCATCCCATACAGTTTTAATCTTTTTAATCCGCGCGGACCGCAAAAAAGTTAGTTCTCCTTGTGTACGTACAGGCGCTCTACCAGGTACCTGTGCGGACACAGGGGGAGCCCACCGTGCCGCCAGGTGTCCCTACACCAGCGGTCGCGGAGGCCACGCCCCGTGGCGATGCCAAAACCCGGCAAGCGCGGCTCGCTGGGCCGCGATGCCGGGTCGCCGGAGGACCGTCCGGCATTAGACCGGGCGTCGTCGTTGCCCAATATCGGCGACGCGGCGTCCGGTGTGCCGCCGGCCGGACCATCATATTCCACGCCAGCACCCACTGTTTCCCCCAGAAGAGGAGGAGAGGAGGGGAGACATACCCGCCAGAAGAGGAGAGGAGCGACTACCGCGATAGCGGCCGGCCCACCGACGTCGTTGGCGCCTGCGCGCGCTGCGCCGGCACCGTCGTCGAGCCGGCAGCACGCGGTAGCCGTCCGTCCCGCTGCGTTCCGCCCGGTACCCATCCAGGCCCCGGGGTCTGCCGCAAGCTCCACCGGTCGCGCTCCGCCAGCGCGCGCGTCAATTGTGCCGCCCGCGCGCGCCTGCCCCGCCTGCCCCTGTGCGCACCGCTGCGCCCGCTGCGCGCCCCCGCGCACCCCCCGCCCGCACCGCCGCACCTCCGCCGCGGTTCGCGTCGCCGCCCGCGCCTTCCGGGGGCGCGAGAAAAGCTGTGCCAGCTCCGCGCACCGCCGAACCCGGCCCCCGCCTCTTGCTGGCGGGCCCAGTGACGGCTGAGCGGGAGCGGCCAGCCAACACCGGCCCACATTCTCGGCCGGCAACAACGTCTACACCGAGGGTGCCCCAATCACCGGCACCCCCCAGGAACTCGGCCTGCGACTCACCCGCAGTGCTATCGGCATGCTCCTCGCGTATGGGGTCGAGCATGTCGCTAGCGTCTGTGGGCTCGGCCGCGTCCGGTCGCGATGACGTGTCTCCGGACATGACCCCGCGATCCGGACAGCGGCCCACCGCGGGAACCGAAACAGCCGCCAGGCTTCTGGCATCACCGACACCGTCGCTGGGGTTCGACTTCGAATTCCAGCTCGAAGCCAGACCCCAGCGACGCAGGAGGAGCTCCGGCGACGCCGTGGCTGAGGAAGCGAAGCGGCACTGCCTCGACTCACCGCGGCCCCAGCGCGAAAGCGCGCCGCGGGGTCGGGGGGCGCCTGCCTCGCCTACCTTTGCCGACGCGGCGCGTCGCTCGCCGCCACCAACTCAGACGACTGCGGGGGTGAGTACCACCCTGCCCCCCTCTGCACACAATGTGGGCTCAAATGCCCGCCCTGCTGCCCCAACCCCTGGCGACGCGCCGACGGCGACGTCGGCGAAGGGAAAGCCGAAGAAAAAGCTACGCTACCCTCCGCTGGTAGTCGAGAAGCTACCAAATTGGGCCGCTCATTTCCGGGCGATAAGCGCCAAATTGGGCCGGCCCCCAAATGCTCGCCCTTATGGGACGGGGGTGAGATTCACCCCCGACACAGAAGACGAGTACAGGCTGGTCCAAAAATACCTTACCGGCCTGGAAAGGGAGAGCGGTGTCTCGTGGTTTGCGTACTCGCTGCCAGCGGACAAAAACCTAAAGATCGCCATACGGGGACTGCCAGCAGACACGGACCCCAAGGAGATCGAGGAGGAGCTCCGGACGCTGGGATACCAGCCGGAGTACGTGCGTCATATTAAAGGCGCTCAGGGACGACCCGGCTGCGTATTCCACGCGGTTTTAAAGAAGACCCCAGATGTCCGGGCCATCTATGACACCACCGTGTTCATGTACATGCGTGGTGTCAAGATCGAGGCTTGGAGAGGAAAACGTGGGCCCGCTCAGTGCCACCGGTGCCAGCGCTTCCGGCACAGTTCACACCAGTGCCACCGACCGCTCGCCTGTGTACGATGTGGAGGGGAGCACGCGGCGCGTGATTGTCCACGCCCGCGGGAGGAGCCGGCCACATGCATTAACTGTGGTGGCCCGCACCCCGCGTGCAACATCAGGTGCCCCGTCTTCCAGCAGGAGATCCACAACAGGCGAGCGGGGACCGCCGCCATCACGGCCAAAACACGCCGGCCCCAAATGGCCACTGAAAGGCCAACTGAGACGCCAATAGAGGCCCAAGGCACGACGTTGATGGCGGCGGCCAACGGGCCTACGGATAGACAAGCCGCCTCCTCAGGGCGGAGGAAGACCAAACGCGGGGGGAGGGGAAGGGAAAGCGCAAGAAGCACCCCCCCCCCAGGCGAAGGAAGAAGAAGAAATCCCTAAGGCTGGCCCTGCTACAGAGAGGGCACAGGCTGCTAAGATTAGCGGGGGGACTACCGCTGGCGCCGGCATAGCACCGCGGGGAAACACTGAACCATCTGTTGACGCTAGCGCCAGCACAGCGCGGCGGCAACAGATGGAACTAAAAAAGTTCCCCAAAAAGACGAGTGGCGGCGCTACCGGCGCATCGCTACCAACTAAGGAAAAGAGAGAATTTACAGCCTGTGCCATACAGCTATTGATGGACCTTATTAAGGCCATCAAGCAGGGCCAGGACATTGAGACGGTCATCCTTGACGGCCTGGCCACACTGTTGTCGCTTTACCATGGCTAGGTCGTTAAGGGTGATCCACTGGAACGCCCGCGGCCTTAGGGATAAGGTCGCCCCCCTCCGCCATCTCCTTCGGGAACAAGATATCGACGTGGCGCTAATAAGCGAGACACTCCTAGGACCCGAGGACAGGATTAGGTTCCCGGGATATCTCGTTTACAGGAAAGATGAACGGTCGGCTCTCCATATTAGATACCGTGGTCTGGCGGTACTAGTAAAGCGAAGGGTCGTCCATCAAGAAGTCCCCTTGCCGTCACTCAGCACTTTTTACGCGCTGGGTGTCCAGCTACACATAGCCGGCGAGGACTTGAACATTTACGCGTGCTACAAGCCGCCCGCGGCCCAACTGGACCTGACAGAGCTGCGGGCCTTGTTAAACAAGACGCAACACGCCACACTCCTCGCCGGGGATTTTAATTGCAAACACCCAGCGTGGAATTCGTTCTTGATGAATACCGAGGGGAGACGACTCTTTGCGGATGCGGAAGCCTTCGGCTACACGGTGTCCGGCCCGGAGACGCCTACTCACTACCCCGAGGCCTCCCGGTACATGCCGGATGTGCTGGACATCGTAGTCCACCGAGGGCTACACTGCCAGGCCACACAACAAGTCATAGACGACGAGTTACAGTCGGACCACCAACCTGTACTCGTCGTCCTATCGGGTATGCCGACCCGACTGAAGCCTCAAGCGCCACGTCGATCCACGGATTGGGACGCCTTTAGAGAGATAGTAGAGACCACAGCGCCGACTCGGCCTATCGTCACCTCCGCGGACGTAGACCAGACGGCGAAGGACGTCACTGCTTGCATCCAAAGCGCCCTAGAAGCAGCGACTCGCACTATGCAGCCGCAGGGGAGAGGGCTATTGCCGCCCCTGCCGGCTCGCATCACTGCAATGAACGCCGCGAAGAGGCGCCTACGCAAGCAGTGGCAACAGCTGAGATGTCCAACTATGAAGACACAGCTCAACCGTCTCGCGGAGAAGGTGAAGGCCGAACTACAGGCGCACACCGCCGCGGGCTGGGAGGAGCGAATCGACGCCACTACTGACAGTTGGCCGTCGATTCATAAGTTGTGCCGCCAATTGAAGAATACCCCAGCCCCGGTGCGCCCTCTACTCAACAGCGACGGGGCGCTCAAGTTTGTAGCGGAGGACCGGGCGGAGGTCTTCGCCGAGCACCTGGAGCGTCAGTTCCGCCCCAACCCGACTGACGACATCGAACATGTCGCAGCAGTCGAGAAACACCTAGGGGACTATTTCGCATCGCCGATAGCTCCCGATGAGGACCCAATATTCTTCTCGCCTGGCACAGTCAGACGCGCCATCCTAAGAACGAAGCCTAAGAAGGCCCCCGGTGCTGACGGTATCACCAACACAGCGCTGCGCCACCTGCCGCACCGTATGGTTGCGGCCCTGGCGCGCCTGTACACGGGGATACTGCGCACGGGGACCTTTCCCGCTTCGTGGAAGGAAGGGCGCGTCATTATGTTGCCCAAGGCGGGAAAGAACATACTGAAGCCGGAGAGCTATCGGCCGATCACTCTGCTGCCGACAGTCTTCAAGGTGTTTGAAGCACTCCTGCTGCGACATCTCCAACCCCATATTGCGCCGCGTCCGGAGCAGTTTGGGTTTCGGGCGGAACATAGCACGACGCTCCAGCTGTCGAGGGTACTGCACCACCTCGCAGCCGCAATCAACAAGAAGGAATACTCGGTGGCAGTATTCCTCGACATGGAGAAGGCCTTCGACCGCGTATGGCACGAGGGCCTATTATACAAACTGGCCACGTCCGACGCGCCCCGTCGCGTTGTACAGGTGGTCTCACGTTTCTCTCTAACAGGACATTTAGGGTGGTGGTCGATGGGGCGCTATCTAGCGCCCGCCCGGTGCTGGCCGGCGTACCGCAGGGCAGCTGCGTATCGCCGGCGTGTTACTCGCGTTACACCGACGACATCCCCACCACGACAGACTCGACGCTCGCGCTGTATGCTGACGATGCCGCGTACATTACAACTTCGCTGAATGCAAAGTACGCGGCCGTCAAGATGCAGCGCGCCCTCAACTTGCTTCCAGAGTGGCTGTCGAAGTGGCGGCTGTCGGTTAACGTGGGTAAGACGCAGGCGCTGGTTACTGGATCTGCGCCCCTCCCGCCACCCCTGAAGCTACAAGGAGCCGACGTCGAATGGTCGCCCCGGGTCAAATACCTGGGTGTCACTATCGACCGTCGGCTCTCGATGGGGACACACGTCCGCAAGGTCGCCGCCCAAGGTAGGGTAGCCCGCAACCTACTCAGGCCGGTGCTCTCATCCCGCATCCCGGTGCGCGTCAAGATGGGCGTGTACAAACTGTACGTGCGCCCTATCTTGACGTACGCCGCCCCGGCATGGTTCGCCCTCACAAGTGAGACGAATCGTAAGCTGCTCCGCGCGCAACAAAATCTGGCGCTGCGGACCATAGTGGACGCCCCTCACTTTGTGAGGAACGATGTCATCCGGAGGGACCTCAGGATCGAGGGCCTGGATGAGTACGTGCGGCGTCTCGCGAAAGGAATGTTCGCGCGTGCCGACGCATCTGACTGGCCACACGTCAAACAGATAGCGCCATGGCATACGCGCCCCCCTGACGCGAGACCCCTGCCCCGCGACCTGGTAGCGGACGACTGACCCCATCGCACCGGACTGGACGCCTCGAGTAAGCTGCATCAAGGTTACACGCGGCTTACTCGACTCAATATTACTCTACAGATAACATACATCTATTGCGTGGCGTGTGCTAAGTTAATATAGGCGCGTCACGTAATAAACACAGACATCCACCACTAAACAGGCAGTTAAACTCACACACATACGTACAGCGCGGGCTGTGCGATATGTGTAGACACTGGGCGGTGTTACGCAATTACAATGCCGCCCACACACGCACGACAGTTCCTTAGCCCGGACCGTAATCGGTTTGATCTGAAAGCGGGGCGGGCGGGAACTATACACCTATACTGTAGGAGCGTCGAGTCGGCACCTACGTCGCTGGTCGCCTTCACTGGGCCTCCCCCGGGTAACCGGGGGTCTCACCTGGCGGGGGTTGACCGCCGGGGTGTCGTGAAGAAAGCGGCGCTAACAGTACTAGCGTCGTGATGCGCCTACAGTAACACAATAGCAATCACTCACATGGGCGCGTTACTAGTAAACGCGCCCAATCATCTAGGCGTCATTGATAAATGACACTCACAACGAGGGGCCCGTATTTACGGGCCAACGAATTGCTCCCGCGGCCGAGGGGCGACGCCCCGTTTCCGCTAGCCGCGCCCCCTGACGGGGGCGTAGCGACTTCCCAATGTTTGGTCAGGCATTCCGAATCCAGCAGTATTAGAAGAAATAACAGAAGAAAAAATAAAGAAGTGTTTTATTTACTCTATCGTGTTCACTCTGAAGAAAGTACTGTGTTTACTGCGCCTTCAACTACCTCCTCAAGAATATCCCGCCAGCGAGCCCGCTCCGAAACTCAACTCTAATACTAAACAGCCATGCAAATAAAAAAGAAAAACAAGATATTATGAAGATACAGTCGTTAGTCGCTAAGAGTCAAAAATATTACGGAGCAATATCCAAAATAGTTCCATGAACAAGGCCTCTAAATTGATCAGCTGGAAAAGCGAAGATGTCAATATTCTGGAAGAGATTATTATATTGACCAGTAAGACGACGGCGACGTAGGGGTGCTCGTAAGCCCGTGTTTGTACGACTAGAAGATACTGCAAATAGAGGTCGTGCGCGCATCCCTGGGCTTATGGTTGTTCTAGTTACTACGTAGCTAATCTTATAAGTGATATCCATACAATCACTTGCGTTATTACATATACAGGGTGGCCCAAAAGTCGTGGATCAAACACAACTAGGGGTTAGATGGGGTCATCAGCTGCAAAAAGTTGTTCTACGGGAGGTCCTTAAGGTCAACCCCTGCAGAGTTATAATTTATTTTGTGTTTTCATGAGAAAATTTACTTTTTTTAACTAATTCTTATTAATATTCGAAAAAATCTACAGCCTGTATCTTTTTTATAATTTTCACTAGATTGGTACTGATGAGTCCTTGCGTTAGACATGCTATTTATGGTTGTTTATTGGGTGTGTTGAAGATAATATTAAATTTTACGATTTTTTTTTCTCAAATCATAACTTTTTATTTACTTCGAACCCCACTGTGAAAAAAAAATACTCTACCGAAAAGTGACCCTATATTACAAGTTTTGGCGCATTTAATAGAAATTCTGAAAAGGTATTACACATGGCCATGAGTGGCTCTAATATCTTTCTAGGACGAAAAAACAAAACAACGATTGTGAAATAATTGTTTTATTAAGCAAAACATTTTACAATAAATGCTCAAAATTCCTGCCTCTGACCATAATACATAATCTGCACCGTCTAATAAAATTCCTACGTAACCTACGGAATGCACCTCTGTTGTTAGTAACTTGTACCCTAGCAAATTCGAGCTTTTGTCGTAGTTCTTGTTCGCTATTGTTCTCTCCTTGGTAAACTATTTCTTTAAAATAGCCCCAAAGAAAAAAATCTAATGGATTTAAATCGGGCGACCGGGGTGGCCACGCAATATATCCGCCTCGACCAATCTACCGGTTGGAGAAGCGCTCGTTCAAATGATCTCTAACTGCTCGAGCGTAGTGAGGCGGGGCGCCATCATATTGCAGCCACATTTCTGCTATTCTTTCTTCTGGAACTTCAGGTTCGTTAAGAATATGGTTTAAATTATTTTGCAAAAAATTTAAATACTGAGCACCATTCAGCCTTGCTGGCATTTCATGCAGCACCAACTGCTGGCCAATTATACCAGCCCACATATTAATATTAAACAGATGCTGGAATCGATCATTTCTTATGATATGGGTTCACTCTGGAGTAAAAATTTAGATTGTGGATATTGAATACTCCCATTCTTCTAAAAGTTGACTCATCCGTCCATAAAACCTTGTTGAAAAACTGCGGATCCTCTCTGTGGTATCTTAGCATATCTCTGCAAAACCGCACTCTAGGTTCATAGTCACCGGGCAGCAAAGCTTGCACCCTTTGCACGTGGTAGGCGTGATATTTGTTTCTGTTAATGACACGTTGCATCGTCGATCTTGGAATCCCGAGATTACGGGATATTTGGCGTTGACTTATACCAGGATCCAATCTTAATTTTCTCAGCACTACATCTTCATTTTCAAATTGCACCACTGGTCTGCCTGCTCTTGGAGCATGCTAACCAGGTAAGACTCCCTCCATGTACGAATTATGTACGCGCATAAAGACCCTGTAGTCCGGAAAACGATCACGGTTAGGGTAGCGTTGACGGTATTCCCTGGCAGCAGCCCGGGCATTACCGTCGCAAAAGTCATACAGGTAATGCATTTCTGCATACTCCCGTTGGGTGTATTCTCTCCTCGCAGCAGCCATCTGTCCACTTTTGTAGCCAATCCGTCCGATTCACACAGCACTGGTCACAGGCAGGCAATCTATCACAAGTCCGAAAAACAAAGCGTAGGTCAAAGGAAAGAAACTGATCACAAGTCGTCGTAAAACCGAGAAAAGAACACGTGCATACTCACAGGCAGGAAGCGAGTCACTAAAGAACACTAAACATTCTAAAGAAACACGCTCACGCGCATCCCCCGGCCGCCCCCCCGGCCGCCGCCCCGTCCGGCCCGGCCTTTTGTTTCCTAGAAAAGATATCGCTACCTGAACTGACGGGCGAACCGGCCTTTTATTGACAAAGGACTAAATGGTTAGTGTAAAAGAGAGGCAGAGAGTCTTTGTCATTAATTGTATTAGTTCCAGTTTATTTTTAAATAAGCCTAACCGAGTTTTATGGTTAGGTTAACTTTGGCCTTGCTACGAATAATCGTCCTTGAAAGATATCAAAGCCACGCATAGCCATGTGTAATGCCTTTTCAGAATCCTTAATAAATGCGCCAAAACTTGTAATACAGGGTCACTTTTCGGTAGAGTATTTTTTTTCACCCTACCGAAGTGATTTGAGAAAAAAAAAATCGTAAAACTTAATATTGGTGCCGATTCCCTTGTTCACTAACTAAATTAAATTGAAGTTCAGTGCATCTTTTTCTTTCTATTTCATTAAAAAAGGACAGAAGATAAATTTTAGTTTAGTCCTGTCAAATTAATCAGCGCTTGACGTAAATTGACGTAATTTTAGGAGGCAAGTTTTTAATCACGTCTAAACTTGTATGGAGTAGTGACAGGCGATGATTAATTTGACAGGACTAAACCAAAATTTATCTTCTGTCCTTTTCTTAATGCAATAGAAAGAAAAAGATGCACTGAACTTAAATTTAGTTTAGTTTGTGAACAAGGGAATCGGCACCATTATCTTCAACACACCAAATAAACAACCATAAATAGCATGTCTAACGCAAGGACTCATCAGTACCAATCTAGTGAAAATTATAAAAAAGATACAGGATGTAGATTTTCTCGAATTTTAATAAGAATTAGTTAAAAAAAGTCAATTTTCTTATAAAAACACAAAATAAATTATAACTCTGCAGGGTTTTTTTTTTTGAGGGTGGGAAATCATCAAATAACTTCTCCCGCTCTGGGCGGAGCGGGAGGGTATGTCAGACTCTTACTGACTAAAACCCCCCCCGTATTCCTTCCTGTTGCCTGTGTTGCGGGGGCCTCGGTGACCCATAAGTACCTTCCCGCGACCCCGGCTGCAGGAGTTGACCTTAAGGACCTCCCGTAGAACAACTTTTTGCAGCTGATGACCTCATCTAACCCTTAGTTGCGTTTGATCCACGACTTTTGGGCCACCCTGTATAAAAAGAAACATTGTCTCTAAAATAATACGTCTGGCCTTATGTTTATGTAACTTATACCTATTCAGAAGATCACTATACGATGCATAAGTGCGAAAACAACGGAAATGCATGGCTTTCAAAAACTTACTATGAACTTTTTCAATCGCATCTGAGTATTTACTATAGCAGGGATTCCATACCGCAACAGCGTACTCTAACTGGGACCTGATTACCGATTTGTAAAGATATAAATATGTATATGGGCAGAAAAATTCTGTGGCTGATCTCATTACAAAACCGTACATATGGAGGGCGTTATTTATAATTTTACCAATATGAACGTCAAGATATAATTTATCATCCAATAGATTTCCAAGATCGCGCACTGGTGTTTCTCTAGTTAAAATTACGTTATTTATAGAATAAGAATGCGTGATATTGGTGCCGATTCCCTTGTTCACAAACTAACCTAAATGTAAGTTCCTTGCATCTTTTTCTTTCTATTTCATTAAGAAAAGGACAAAAGATAAATTATAGTTTAGTTCTGACAAATTAATCACCACTTGACGCAAGTTGAAGTAATTTTAGTAGGCAAGTTTTTAATCACGTCTAAACTTGTATGGAGTAGTGACAGGCGCTGATTAATTTGACAGGACTAAACTAAAATTTATCTTCTGTCCTTTTCTTAATGAAATAGAAAGAAAAAGATGCACTGACCTTAAATTTAGTTTAGTTTGTGAACAAGGGAATCGGCACCATTGGCGTCGATTCCCTTGTTCACAAACTAAAGTAAATTTTGTGGTGGGAGAAGATAATGTTTATATTATGTGTTAATGAGTAGTGGATTAAAAATTAAATAAGAATGACTTTTATACCTTTGTTTATTGGTGTGGTAATGATTATAGTATATCGTTTGATTAGAAAAGTAGGCTTACACTAGTACATTATGATAAAAGAGTGTGTAATGATCAATACAAGGTCAATCAATGCAAAGAAATGTGAAATATGCACTATGTCCACAATTCGATGGGATAACTGTAATAGAGGCATTACAGTAGTTTTACTAGAAACATTAGATTTTTAATGTTGCTTGTTTCACACAAAACATATTACTCTTGATATTGTATTTTGGCGGGCACCTGAAAAAATTTGGTACCTACTAATATTATG
The DNA here is from genome assembly GCA_905333075.3 of Atethmia centrago. Lineage (NCBI taxonomy): Eukaryota > Metazoa > Arthropoda > Insecta > Lepidoptera > Noctuidae > Atethmia > Atethmia centrago. Next base: position 11,602,306 of record HG995375.1, read on the forward strand.
ATAATCACATTTATTTATTTCAGGCCAAAGGGCCGGGCTATTATTTATCAATCATTTTAATACATACTTACCGAAAATACTGTGGGAACAGAGTTATAATGTAATCTCATTACACCAAGTGTTCTATTGAAACAACTTTCTTCAAAGTGAAGTGAACAACACCATTCTTTATTTCGGGGATTAATATTTTCTTCACCAATAGCCTCTAGCCACTTTTTCTTTAAACCTTTATTTTTAGGAAAGCTATAAAAAAGGCAAGTATTTTGATCAATAATTCATCTTGGTTAGAGCTGCGGAACTAAACAAATAACAAAATGCCAGGGGCGTGCCGTCCATAGAGGCAATTAGGTCTAGCCTACCCTACCAACTACCAACAACGCCAAATGCATTTATTTTAACTATGTAATACAATAATACAAAATATTAAAAAAAAGTTAAACTCCTGTTAAAACTCTTATAGCAACTTGTCGCAGAAGCCACGTGACTAACAGTTCGACGGAGCTTACGTACGCAAACGCAAGGCAAGTATTCGTTTTGCCTACAAGTCATTCATAAATTTACGCACACTCGTGTATATTTTCGTGTGTATGAACGGCACACAATAGTGAAATGGTTTAAATTAGGGGCGTAACTCCGGCGGCAGGAGCTTGGGCCTCATTGGTTGTGTGTAAAGTGAAGATTTAATGAATGAAAAATATTGAAGACCAGGGTTCCCAATTTTTGGACAATTCCCCGAATTGCGGGGAAGTTTCCTTCATGACTACCAGACTACTAGAGACAATGAAAAAAAAGGGTGGTATTGTTGAATTTATACCTTCCAAAAAATTATAAATTGTAAGGAATAGCAAAAGCCCTATAAAAGTAATTAAAAACTTCATATTTTTTATTTTTCTTCTCATATTTGGGAAATTTCGCTTGGTTTGTGGGGATTTAGGAAAATAAGTTTCGGCAACACAGTCCAGTGTGTCAGTGTTATCCGGCAAAATACGATAGTCCCTTTTGTGGAAGAACACGGTATGACAGTGATACAATTTTAATTGGTAGTGTTTGTTTCATGTGACAGTGACACGTAATTTATACGTGATCTTGAATCTTTTGCTGTTTTAGATCTTATTTATCCAAACTATCCAAACTAATATTATAAACGCGAAAGTAACTCTGTCTGTCTGTCTGTCTGTCTTTCTGTCTGTCTGTCTGTCTGTCTGTCTGTCTGTCTGTCTGTCTGTCTGTCTGTCTGTCTGTCTTTGCTTCACGCCTAAACTACTGAACCGATTTGTGTGAAATTTGGTACAGCCATAGTTTGGAACTTGAGAAAGGACATAGGATAGTTTTTATTACAAAAAATAAAATTTATTCCGGACATACAGCGCCATCTATTGGTCAAGAGTCGGCATCAATTCAGTACTGAAAATTCATCGGAAAAATGTAAATAAATAGTAAAAAGGTATCAAAATATAATATAATACAACTTTTAGTACAAAGAAAATGCTCTAACGGAGTATAGATAATTCTATTAGTACTATATGTCGAGTTGGTGATCGCGCAATGGTGTCGATCGTTACACGAGTTCGGTTCATGTTATTGTTTTAATTCATCGGAAAAAAGTAAATAAATAGTAAAAAGGTATGAAAAAAATAATATCAATATAATAAAACTTTTAGTTCAAAGAAAATGCCCGAACGGAGTATAGATAAATAATCCGAGTTGTCACTATGCTCGATAGATGGCGTTGGGATCGAAATAGATCGCGCTATGGTTTCGTTACACGCATTTGGTTGGGTATCGGCCGAGCGCTTCGGTACTGTCGTGGAATTGTGGATTGATCGTTCACGTTTCGTAAATTTAAAATTGGCTCCGTTGTATTAGTAGATTAAAAGTTTTATTTGTTGGGTTGTCTGGTGGTTGTTTTCAAAATTGGTTCCGTTGTATTTGTCGATTAAAAGGTTTATTTGTTGGGTTGTCTGGTTGTTGTATAATGTAAGTTTAGTACTTTAGTTTGATCTCGATTATTAGTAGATATCGATGGGTCCTACGTATAAGGGCCAATGCAACATTTTGAGCATTTTCACTTTTTTGTATTAAATGCTTCCTTTTACTGTGGTTGATAACGTGCACTAAAAAAAAAATACACATTTATAGTTAAAAATACTATTTTTTGCTACAGTAAAAAGGCCTATATGGCACAATTTTAAACGTATAAAGGCCAAACGGTTATTCGAGACTTGTACGCGGGGAGATCCCGCGTCTTTGTTTACTGCAACGGCTAATCGGTCAGTTGAACACTTCTACGTCTCACGGAACGATGTCGCGCTGTGATAATAACCAATTATTTTAGTGAATAATATTATGTTATTAGATGTAACTTAGTGAAATATGACGTCCAAATATCATTCTAAGTTTAGTAGAAGTCGGAAATTACTTAATTTAGCAATTGGTAATGTAAATAATAGTGACTTTGTGGTTTAAATCGAAACCAAAGCAATCAAAACAACACATTGCAACATAATGTTTCCATAGCACCTATTCAACTGACTCAACCCCTGGATAAAGAACATTATACTGATTCACACCTAAATAACCATGAGCCAAATGAACCCACTATAGAAAATGAATAGTCCTATAATAATATCAACTAGTAACTCGTTACATGAAATTAGCGTCAGTTCTCATGGGTTTGACAGCCAAGAGTCAATTCGAATGTCAAATGTGCCTGATCTTCAAGATATACGTAGCGAATATACCCCTATGCCGTCAACCAATGGCAGTATTAATCTTTTTGGTGATGAAGAACCAATCCCATCAGTTGCGTGTGTGCTAACGGATGACAATGTGTCCTCTCCAATTTCACAATACTCACCAAGAGAGGTTTCTGTTCAATTAATTCCAAGAAAAGAAGATTTACAAAAAAAAGAGAGCGGTAAATTGCGAGAATTTTTTTGTTATGAATGGATAGATTTAAAGAGAAAAGACTGACAAATACTGGAAAGTCATACTATAGTCGAAGTGATAAGATAAGAACTGGAAAAAAAATTGGGTGAACCATGTCAAAACACAATGTAAATTGAAATGTTTTCAAAAACGAGATGAAGACACAAGAAGTGAAATATTTAACAAGTTCTGGGAAATCGGCGCCCATTCTAAACAGTATGATTTTATTAGTAACCATTTTATTAGTTTATATTACAACAAGAAGACAAATCGCTGATAGATCTACGGAAATACCCTTAAAACTATGTTAAAATCAGTAATTACGAATACATCCATCCAAAAAAAAGACAATTGTTTTATGTCGCAAAAATATTATTCCACCAGTTTATCATGAGTATTACGAAAATTTGGTAGCATCTAATGATAATTCAATGATTAATACTAGTGATAATGATGACAATGAGTGATTTTGTTTTGTTTTTAAAAATGTTTATTTTTTTTGTTATGCATTTTGTTATTTTTTATTTTATTAAGTTTCCTCTTCATATTCTAAGAATCTTTAATTATGTTTAATAAGTTTTGATTTTATAAAAAAATATAACTTGTTATTATTTTAAACTTTTACTGACCTAAGTTGAGGTATCTACAATAAAAAGCTGATTGATCTTAAGTCCAATGTGATTTTGTCAGGTTTTTAACATTAAGTATTGATTATTTGACTGCCTTTCGATTACAGAAACTTCGATAATTCATTAGAAAACAAATAAAGAAATCAAATTGTTTTATAATCGATTTTATTTTTGTGGCCTAACTGAGGTTTGAGAATATTATGACACCAAGTAAGATAACGTATAAGTGTCAATGTGAATTATGTCATAAAATAATCATATTATTATTGTCTGTCTTAGTTATTTATTTATTTTAAATACTTTATATAAATAATGATATTCAAAACTATTAAAATACACGTTTTTTTCAAAATTTGCTAATGCCAAGTAAATCGTCTAAAGTGACACTTTGGCCTTTTTAATAGTTTTTTTCAGTATAATTTAAATAAAAAAAATAACGTATATAGGCATATCTACATTAATTAAAAAACTAATATATATAAAAATAAATCAATGTATCTATAATAAAGGACATATGTTTCATAGTAACTATGCAAAGTTTCACAAACATCAGTTGAAGCATCTAAAAAATATATCAAATTGAAACTTTGAGAGCCTCTATTGAAAAGTTGTCAATTTGCACATTGGCCCTTATACATAGGACCCATCGATATATTAGTAGATACTAAAATTGTATGTCTAAATTCGTTTTAATTTTTAAATTAATTAGATCGTTCCTTTTAAATTATTTAGTTTTAAGCTTGGTTATTAAGAGAATAGGTTGTAATATAATTTCTTTTAAATTGTTATCAAGTTCGTAATTCGTATTTTTTTTTAATTCTTTTGTTTTCAGTTAGTTTTCAATTTAAGTTCGGAAAGATTGTAATATTTCTTTAGTTTAAGTTCTTTTTTAAACTACTTTTTTCAATGACGAGAAAACGCAAGTCCAATTTAGCACGTAGTTCCAGCGGAGCTCGAGCTAAAAGAGTTGCAAGAAGTCAAGAGTCTCAAGAACAGACTCAAGCCCGTTTAACTTTAGACGCCGAGCGTCACGCTGCTCAAAGAGCTGCTGAGACTGAAGAGGTGAGGCAGGAGCGACGGCTCTTAGACGCTGAGCGTCACGCTACTCAAAGAGCTGCTGAAACCGAAGAGATGGCTCGGGAGCGCCGGCTCTTAGATACCGAACGTCACGCTGCTCAAAGAGCTGCTGAGACAGAGGATACGAGGCAGGAGCGACGGCTCTTAGATGCCGGCCGTCATGCAACTCAAAGAGCTGCTGAGACCGCTGACATGACTCGGGAGCGCCGGCTGTTAGACACCGAACGTCATGCTGCTCAAAGAGCTGCTGAGACTGAGGAGGTGAGGCAGGAGCGACGGCTCTTAGATGCTGGGCGTCATGCAACTCAAAGAGCTGCTGAGACAGAAGAGATGGCTCGGGAGCGACGGCTCTTAGATGCTGGGCGTCATGCAACTCAAAGAGCTGCTGAGACAGAAGAGATGGCTCGGGAGCGCCGGCTCTTAGATGCTGGGCGTCATGCAACTCAAAGAGCTGCTGAGACAGAAGAGATGGCTCGGGAGCGCCGGCTCTTAGACACCGAACGTCACGCTGCTCAAAGAGCTGCTGAGACTGAGGAGGTGAGGCAGGAGCGACGGCTTTTAGACGCCAGGCGTCATGCAACTCAAAGAGCTTCCGAAACTGTAGATCAAACTCGAGTACGTCGGCTTTTGGATGCTGAACGTCATGCGTCTCTGATTTCTGCAGAGTCACATGAAGAATCTCATAGACGACGTGTTCTATTAGCTGCACGGAAAGCACAAAGAAGAAATATATTTACACGTAATACGTGGGAGGTATTTCATGATGCTGCTTTTGATTACGACCCTTTAATCGATTACATGAACCATCGATTAGTGCTCTTAGGACGGATGGCTAAAAAGTGCACATATTGTATGGCACTAAAATGGAAAGAGGAAACTCCGGGTATGTGCTATTCTGGAGGTAAAGTTTCACTTCCATCACTCGGTATTCCAGAAGAACCCCTGAAAACATTCCTTTTATGCGATAGTAATGAGTCACGACTCTTTTTGAACAGTATAAGGAAATATAATAGCTGTTTCCAAATGACGTCATTTGGGGTAGATCATGAGGTTGTTATGCCTGGATTTTCCAGTACATTTAAAATACAAGGTCAAGTTTACCACAGGGTTGGGTCTTTACTGCCTACAAACGATCAGCCTAATTTTTTGCAAATTTATTTTATGGGAGACGAAAATAGTGAAGTTAACCGTAGATGCCAGAATATTAATGGAGTTGTAAGGGATACTGTCTTAAAAATCCAGAGAATGTTGCACGAGCATAACAACCTCATTAATACATTCAAAACAGCATTAGAAAGAATGCCGGGAGAAGAATACAAGTTAATTATGCACCCTGACCGTACACCAACTGGGGAACATGAAAGACGGTACAATGCACCGCTTATTAATGAAGTAGCAGCTGTAGTCACAGGCGAACAGTTTGCTTCCCGTGACATTATTTTGCATGCCCGTAATGACATTTTAAGTAGGGTACCAGATACACACAAATTTTACGACGCATTGCAATATCCGTTGATATTCAGCAAGGGGCAAGAGGGGTACCACTTTCAAATACCCCAAGTCAGTCCTGTAACAGGTTTGCCTGTAAACAACAAAAAAGTCTCATGCATGGATTTTTATGCCTACTATATCATGGTTCGAGAAAATGATTTTAATATAATATCACGATGTAGACAACTGGCTAATCAGTTTTATGTTGATATGTATGTAAAAGTTGAAAGCGAACGATTACGATACATATCATTAAACCAAAACAAATTGAGAGCGGAGAACTATGTCCATCTTCAAGATGCTGTGGCAAATGATGGTAATGTTAACCCTAACGATTTAGGTAAATTGGTAATTTTGCCATCATCTTTTGTAAATAGCCCCCGATATTTACACGCATATACACAGGACGCATTCGCTTACGTACGTACATATGGTCGCCCTGATTTGTTCGTGACTTTTACATGCAACCCAAGCTGGCCTGAAATAGTTGAAGAGTTGCTGCCGGGACAGAGGGCAATCGATAGACATGATATTGTTGCAAGGGTTTTTCGATTAAAAGTTAAAAAGCTTATGGAAGTTGTCAATAAAGGAAATGTGTTCGGTGAAGTACTATGCTTTATGTACTCGATAGAGTGGCAAAAACGCGGGCTTCCTCACGTGCATATTTTAATCTGGCTGAAGGACAAGCTGAGACCCGATCGAATAGATAATGTTATTAGAGCGGAAATACCGGATCCAAGTAGTGACCAGGCACTTCATGAAATTATTATTAAAAATATGATTCATGGTCCTTGCGGTTCTGACAATCCTCAAAGCCCCTGCATGAAAAATGGAAAATGCTCTAAAAAATATCCTCGCGCGCTTATTAAAGAAACTGTCCATAATGACAATGGATATCCGCTGTATCGTAGAAGAGCACCAGGAGATGGGGGACAAACGGCGTCTGTAAAAGTTCGAAATGTTTATGTTACTATTGATAATAGTTGGGTAGTTCCATTTTCGCCCGTATTGTCAAAAATGTTTAACGCCCATATTAACGTAGAGGCTTGCAGCTCAGTGCGCGCTATCAAATATATATGTAAATACATAAACAAAGGTAGCGACCAAGCTATTTTTAATTTTAAAAACACCGATGCTGCTAATCCCATAAATGAAGTCCAAACGTATCAGTCTGGTCGTTATGTTAGCAGCAACGAAGTCGTGTGGCGGCTTTTAGCCTTCCCGTTACACGAAAGGCACCCGACAGTCACACACCTGACTATACACTTGGAAAATGGTGAACGTGTCTATTTTACTGCAAACAATTTCCAAGAGAGATTAACCTCTGCTCTTCTCCTCTGCTTTTTGAGCTCTGCACAAGAGATGAATTTGCAAGGACGCTCCTCTATGTTGATTTACCAAGATATTACACTTGGAACGCAACAAGGAGGGAATGGAAACGACGAATCCAAGGAGTACCGGTTCAGAATTGGCCTGGTGTCAAATCTGGAGATGCCTTAGGTCGAGTTTACACGGTCCACGTTACTAATATGGAGAGTTTTTGTCTGAGAATACTGTTACACCACGTGCGGGGGCCAACTTCATTTGCAGATCTCAAAAAGCTAAATGATCAAGAATTCTCGACATTTAGAGAGGCATGTGAGGCAAGAGGACTATTAGAGAACGATAATCATTGGGATCTAACTCTAGAAGAGGCCGCACAATGCAAATCTGCGCCACAGGTGAGAGAGCTTTTTGCTATATTAATAGCAACGTGTGGACTCTCAAACCCTGAATATCTGTGGGGAAAATATAAAAATGATATGGCGGACGACATTTTACGCAGATTTCAAGAAGAGGACCCAAATATTTCGTATAATGATGTAATTTACAATGACGCTCTGACCAAGGTTGAGAACCAAGTGATAACTATCACTGGTAAATATTTGTCCGATTTTGGTATGAGCAGACCACAAAGAATTGGGGAAGTCAGTAATGATTTAATGCGAGAGCTAAATTATGATCCAGTTTTGTTACAGCAACAAATAACAGAGGCCCTTCCACTTTTAAATCCAGAACAAAGATTAGTCTTTGAGACAATCATCAACAAAGTTGCCAGTGGTGAAGGTGGTTTGTTCTTTTTGGATGCTCCAGGAGGTACCGGCAAAACCTTTCTTCTAAACTTATTATTAGCTGAAATCCGGAAAGATAAAGGAGTCGCTGTGGCAGTAGCTTCATCCGGAATAGCTGCTACGCTGCTTAGTGGAGGACGAAAGGCCCACTCAGTTCTGAAATTGCCACTAAATTTAGCTCATGAGGAAATGCCAGTTTGTAACATAAGTAAAAGTAGTGAGCGTGGAAGAATGTTGCAACAATGTAAACTGCTGGTTTAGGATGAATGTACGATGTCCCATAAAAGAGCAATCGAAGCACTTCATCGCACGATGAAAGACATTAAAAACAATCAAGGTATTATGGGAGGAATGGTGGTTCTATTGGCCGGTGACTTCCGGCAGACCCTGCCGGTTATAGCAAGGGGCACACCGGCAGATGAAATCAATGCCTGTTTAAAAGCATCTGTGCTATGGACACAAGTGAAAAAGGTTTCACTGTCGACGAATATGCGAGTATTACTCCATAATGATTGTCAAGCCGGGTAGTATGCTGCTACTCTTCTGAAGATCGGCGAGGATCGTATGCCTACCGACTCCGAGAGTATGATCACGCTGAGCAGCGAATTATGCCAAATTGTGGATAGCACATACAATTTAAAAAATAGTGTCTATCCGGGTTTACGCGCTAATATCGAAAATCGGGAATGGTTATGCGAAAGGGCGATATTGGCGCCAACAAATGAAATAGTAGGCCGGATAAATGACCAAATTATGTCTGACGTAGAGGGAGATGTCATCGAGTATCTATCAGTAGATAACGTCGTGGATACCGAGCAAGTGACATCTTACCCAACAGAGTTTCTCAACTCCTTAGAGTTATCAGGAGTGCCTTCTCACAAGTTGAGGCTGAAAGTTGGAGTTCCTGTGATGCTTATGAGAAACCTAGATCCACCAAGGCTATGTAACGGCACACGGTTACAAGTAACCTATTTAGGACGGAATGTCATTAAAGCCGTTATTATGACTGGAATGGCAAAAGGCGAAACTGTAATTATTCCCCGCATTCCCATCATTCCAACTGATTTGCCATTCCAATTCAAAAGAGTTCAGTTTCCGCTGAAAACTGCGTTTGCAATGACCATAAATAAAGCCCAAGGGCAAACGCTTAAAGTTGCGGGGGTACATCTTGAAAAAGACTGTTTCTCCCATGGACAACTCTACGTTGCGTGCTCAAGAGTGTCAAAACCACAAGACCTATATATTTTTGCAAAGGATGGCAAAACTAAAAACGTGGTATACAGAAATGTCTTGGTGTAAGAAACTTTAATAATCTTTAAAGCCTAAAATAATAGAAAATTTGTCAAGGGAGAAACAGTATTTTTTTCTGAAATGGCAAATCAAAATAATATTTTGAAAATAAGGGAAAAATAACATTTTCGCCTTTTTCGATCGGCAATAACGGCTTTAATGCCCTAAGTGAGTATACATATCTTCAATTCAAACGCAGAGCTCATTATGTTGATTTTTGAAGAGTTCCCTAGAATATCTTCCACATTTCATTTTTGAAGAGATCCCGCGAGATCGGGAACTATGTGGGTAAAACCAAAAATCTGCCGGAAGTCACTATTCCACGCGAACGAAGTCGCGGGCAAAAGCTAGTTAAGTTATAAGTAATTGGTTTTGAAACGTAAAGTAGTGTAAAGATTATGTGTTATTATTTGTTTATTTACCTATGAATGGTGTTCTGTTGTGAAGTTTGCGCCGATAATGTGTTGGTTAGGTTAGGTTAGTCGCACTTGTCGTTTAATGATAAGATTCAAGTTGTGTATAAAGGTAGATGTGTGCCCGAATTACGAGAATTAATCCAAAAATATGATAATTCATGACTTCGGGCGCCGTTAGTTGGGACTGGTCACCTCTTAGCGTCCTCGGCTTATTTGTAATTATTTTATTTAGAAATTGTTTTTGTTTCTCTTTTTACTATGGGCGCGTTTTTTTATTTTACATCGTCCTCACATTTAGTTATAATTTCAACATTATTTTTGTACTAATCTTTATGTATCAATTTAATTTAAAAGAGTGTCCATGGAGTTTCTTGCCCGTTCTTCTCCATAGGTACCTACTACGCTTTGGAATGGGCAACTAGCTTCATATTTCTAACTGACCGACTCCTTGACAATTCAAAAGTGCCTGTAAATGGTTTAATTGAAATAAATGCTTTGAGTTTGAGTTTGAGTTCGGATATCTTGCAAGTGACGTGTTCTGTAATTATCACCCACCCACTTGGTTATGATATTTGAGGTGGCCGAATCTTTCTTCTATTTGCATCGTTAGAAAATCGTTTTTCAAACCTTGAATAATGTGGTGAGTTCTTGTATGTAGAGCCGCGCTGTGATGTTGCGCGAATTAGTTTTTTTTTTTGGTGTCAGTATGCATGGCCTACCCTCTGTGGAGAACCACTACACGCCACTGCAAAATGCTGACGTCATGCTTAAGGATCACTTATAACTCTGTGGGACGTCTCTCAGACCGTAAACCACGGGCCGGACCTAACAAGGTCACTCGGACCGATTAAGACACGCAGATTAATTTCTGTTAACATCGCAGATTATAACCGATATCGTTTCAGCGGAGGAACTAGTTTCGGAAACTATTACGGTACGGCGTCGCCTCGCATCGGTACAACACTATTCCACTATGACATATTATTGTAAACAAACGAATGAAATAATAAATATTAAAAAAGGTCTGGTATAGGGAAATGAACCCAAATAGCAATACTTTAGCAATAAATTCATGATCCCGTAACATTTTTTTCATGGAATGTGTATTATTGTATGTACTATTGCATGAAAACCGGCTACTAACATGTGTAAAGATAATCGACGTTGATTTTCATTCTTTCTTGCTCTACACTTCACAAAACAACATACAGGCATGTTGAATTTCTGTTTTCCAACATTCTCATGCAGTTTTAAAGGTAAACTCCTCGTAATTTTCTCGCAAATCTCAATAATACAAAAAGTAAACAACCCTTTGACAGCAAAGCTCCCACGAAACTTGGCGCATAAAATGGCTGATATGCCACCTACCTACAACAGTAACTACGTCACGACAAAATGTTACCATAATGAGCAACAACTTAAATGTTGTTGTCTCTTTTATCAAATACGATTATTTTATTAGAAAGAATGAGACAAAACGATATTTCACATTCTGTATCGTATTTCACTAATATTTGTATAAGCAAATCGATACCTTAATCCGCAAACCAGCCAACTCCATTTTGCTATAGTTTACAGGAGACACTTTAAAACTTTCTAGTTTTTATTTTGAATAAAATAAAAAGAAACTAAAAGTCCCGTTGGTGCATTATGTCACAAAGTTTAATATTTTACTAGGTTTATTACTTAATAACTCTTCATTCGCAAATTAAAGCGTTATTTTGGAGTTGGCCCTTTTGCTAAACACTGAAAACATAGCAATCTGCAGTTATCTGATTTTACTGCAATAGGTAAGTAATAAAAAAGGTTGTTTTCTTTAAAATAATATTTATTAAAATAGTATTAATGCCATAGTTTAATATAATGTAGATCAAGGTATGTTTATTCTTCATAAGATAAATTGTCATAAAAATTTCGGTAGTCTTCAGGCATCGTATTTTTTAACTGTTGCAAATCTAAATACTTTTTTTTTGTTATTTTTCTGCGTTCAGTATGTAGCTGTGGTATGTTTTCAAAAGGAGTTTTATTTAATGCCTTATTTCGTCGTTGATTTAAGTAATGCGAATTCATCACGAAATCGAAGCTTATAGAACACTTGACCATCCGGATCATACTTCAGAGATCTTATATCGGTCACCTGGAAAATGAGTCATTTACAAAACGATAAGTAGGTAAAAAGCACATAAAGTTCTACCCCACACCCATCTACCCACTTCTACAATGGTATGGTAGGTATAATTTGAGCTCGAACTTGGTTTGGTACAGTTTGTCGTTTTTGTTAAATAAATGCTTACTTTTGCATCTCCTTTTAGTTTTCCCGGTCTTATTGATCTGAAGAAATTGAGATTTTTAAAACTTTTAAAGTATGTGTGGGTTAAGTATTTCACATGGTAAGGTTTTGTCTTCTTCGCTTTTTGGCAGACAGTTATATACTCAGCTGGTACATTGATGGTTTGATTTTTTAATTTTTTTTCATCCATTGCGTGCATACTATCGACCTCCATCTGCGTATGGCCGACTTCTAAATATTTTTGAATGATTGTCACATTATACAACATTGCTACATTAGAAAGGGCATTCGCTAAGACAGTGTTCCTATTTTGGTAACAGCAACCATCGGAGAATAAAATAATTTCACGATTGTTATTGCCCATTTTGGGAATAACAGTTTCTTTAAAGAATGTGGCTATTATGGTGGCGAATTCGTCTGAATTAAGACCACCCTCGGTCTCGTTCCAAAGAAAGCAATACCCTTCACTACTTTTCATATCATAAATACAAAAGTTGTGTACGCACAAATTAGTTTTATAATAATGTGACGACACATTAGAACGAGGTGACATCAAGACCGCTTGCAGATCTACAGTAAACACAAAGTCTTTATGCTCTTTATCAGAATCTTTTTTTGCTCTAGCTTCTTCTTTCTTAGCAATATGAATATCGTATTCCTCTTTTCTAATATTTTTTAGCTTGTATCCGTTGCAGATCTCACACAAGTCTTTTTTGGGTTTAAACAAAGATATTTTTTGGACTGCCAGGGCGTTGGAAAATGTAGCTATCGATAGTGAGTTAGTATTGTTGTCCAAGCAGTATTGTTTATAGAGATTGTAGAGTTGCCGTTTGCTCTCAATGTCTGGTTGTAAATAAATCTGACTTTTCCTGCAATAATGCGAAGGCATCTTCGGTAACTCGTCCAGGAAATTTTGCATTGTTTGAAGTTCATTCTGAAAAGGCGCCTTTTTAGGCTGTGTTGTTTTTGTTTCATCAGTTGTGGTTTTAGCTTGCGTCTTCCAACCCCAGATACATGATTTACCGATTGATAAAGTATTCAAAAATAATGTTTTACAAACTCTAATCGGCTCATCTCCTTTTTTCAAGTAGTATACAAAACTGCACGATCTTTTCGATTCATCGGGGTTTTTTCTGTCCCTTTGTCTGTTAGTGGGAATAGTTTTTACTAAATTTTCTACATAAACCCGTTTTTCATTCCAAGACATGGTCCAAAATTTATCAAAAATCTTTTGTCTGTCTTCTTCCAATAAGAGGTGGCACTGAATCATTCCTTTCGTTTTTTTACATGAGCATCGAGGTTTCATGATCCTATTAGGTCTCATAATATCTTTTTTCCATTCACCTTCAATTTTTTTCTTACCTAAGTATTTTTTTCCAGTTTCTCTCTTCTTTTTAATAATTTCTTCCGCCCAATCTTCTTTCTTTACTTGGCATCGTTTTTTCCTTTTTATTATTGGTTCCTCTGCTTCAGATTCAGTGTCACTGTAATCAACGAGTTTGTGTGTATCTGTGATAGGTGCATTTGGGGTTTGAAGTATTGAAATACCTTCCTGTATATGATTTGAATTTGAAAATGTTGAAAGAACTACATCGTGTGAAAAGGCATTGAAAGAGTCAACTGCACTAACAGGATCAATAACCAATTCGTCGTTATTTGAGTACCTAGACTGGTCAAGCTGTGACAATAAACTTGGGGATTTCTCTTGAAATCTTGGTTCAAACACTTTTTCAATAATAACTTCGTCAACAATGCTATAAGGGTATGTATTGTTGAGTGCAAGCATCTGGTCATTAGGTAAGTTTAAAGTCTCAGCGGGTACTTCAAGCGCGTAGCATAATTCAGAGCTGTTGTTGTTAGAAGAAGTATTGTTGAGTGCAAGCTCAGGTAAGTTTAAAGTATCAGCGGGTACTTCAAGCGCGTAACATAATTCAGAGCTGTTGTTGTTAGAAGAAAGTAAAGCAGAGTCTGGGTTATTTTGTTCATCTGTGCTTTCTTTTTGCATACTATTAAATATTTTTTTCAAGCGTGATTTTTGGGCAGCCATCTAGCGTAATAAGTACAATACATGAAACAAAAACAAAAAGGTTTTAACACACACACAAGCAGAGAAAACAAAAAAATATGTATGCATTTTTTGACAATTAAGGTTTTTACTTTTCTGCTGCTAGCGAAGCGGACACATTAACCTTTTTACTTAGTCATACAATATGATGACGATATACCATGCAGTTTGTATTGAAATTAGAACTTTTAATTGCAAGGTACATTATTGCAAAATAAAATGAATAAGATAAGCTAACTCCCACCACATATACAAAAACCACAAGGAAAATCGGCCAACTCCAAGCAAAAAATAAAAACACAAATTACCCAAAATGTACAATGCATTTAGATAAATAAAAGTGATTAACACTTACCTTGAATCCTAATAATATTATTCTGCACTCGTTTTCAATCTTATACACTGTTTTTGTTCAATTTACGAAAATACAACGCAACTACAACGTACTCGTGCTGTACCACCATACAAAATGGCCGACTGAGCGGAGTTAGCTGTCAAAATTGGCGCGTTCCGAAACGCTTGGAGTTGTCTGATTTTCGAACACCAATTTACGACAAAAATAGACTTTAAATGGAGTTACTGCTTTTTCCAGATTACGCGGAATTATTGTAGGAAAAAAACGACATCTTAATATTTTTTTTGACAAAAATGGAGTTGGCTGGTTTGCGGATTAAGGTATCGAAATGTATATATAGAATCACGCGGCGCCTCCATGTTTTTCCTATCTCAATGGCCTCATGTCACTTCAGTGTTGCCATCCATACGAGGTTTCTCGTACATGTATGAGATTTAGTGGTCCGTACGAGGTACGAGCTTACATCCATCCTCGTACGATTTTGTACGAGATTCGTTGATAAAAGTCATATTTTGGAACGCGCCTCTGATTATACGAAATTAATGAATGGTGTGTACGTACGAAACGTTTCATTTAATTAATTTTACTTGTTTTGTTTCTATTAGATATAAAGTTAACGTAGTAAATATGTCTATGTTAAATTCCGCTCTACTCCACGTCCACTATAGTACCTAGGTACTATCGGCCAATCTTCCGCATGCTCACCTCTAAGGCGATAATCGTATAGCACGGCTCACGACTCGATCGCCCGATGCAAGCGTTTTGGCCAATGGGATGCATGAAGCGTATTTTAGCCGTGTTTGTATTAATGTAATTATGTATAGTGTGTGTGACAGTCACACTAGGCGCGTGCTATGCTCACTTGTTTGTAAGACATTTTTTTAATGGGCACGGCCAGCGAGAGCGCTTTATGAATTGTTATTGTTGACAAGAAGTAATTTCGTACTAATATCTTCCGTTTGGTTTAGAAAATGTATTATTGGTATTGCTATACGCGTACCCTAAAAAAACTTTATTTAGCATTTTTGTTTACCACTTTGCCAAATTACAGCTTTCTAGTAAGAGTCTGTGAGCTAAGCCGGGGACAGACAGACAGACCGACGGTCATGGCGAAACTATAAGAGTTCCTTGTTGACTACGGAACCCTAAAACGAAGCAAGTTACGTAGTTTTGTTAGAAATTGTCATTTGCTATCTCTTTCTTTTATTGCTGTTTTGATTAAAATAGCAAAATTACTTACAGTAGTATTTGAACCATTACTTGGCGCAGTTTATACAATGTTATCAGATTTTTTTATTATTGCTGTCGCAACTTTTGCAACTGCAATAAAAATAAGTTCATTATCTAAGCACCATTGTTATTCAGTGGGAACGTCAGAACATCTGGTTAAACAATAGATCGGCTTTATAGAACGGCCATAAAATACGGTCGCAAAAAATTACGAAATATTTCTTCAACACACTTGCTTGTAAAGTGACTCAGAAATTCAGCTTAATAGATAGAAGTATTTTTACTTTACATTTCTTTTTTCAATATACGTAGTTTTTGTCCAAAAACAATGAATATTTTTGAGAAAAAAAAATTCGTTACATCAGATAAATCAATCATCAAAATTATCATCATTTCATAAAATTATATATTTTTCACTACATATTAACCTTAATTTGCTTATTCAAAACATTATTTTGTTTATTATATTTTTTATATAGGCTGTTTAGCGGTTTTTCCAGCGCCTTTATTTACACCTGCGGCGCGCGGGATAAACAAAACAAGCGCGGTATTTTCCAGAAATACTTGTTAACGTTTTCATTGTGTGGTTAATTATTATCAAAAATGTTGACTTCAATTAGGAAAGAAGAGCGAAGAGCAACGCGTAGATTTAACCCCCCGGAAATACTAATCTAGGCACGAAACGCTAGTGACAGCCTGTTGCCTGCAAAATCTAGAGAGAAATACCTAGCGGCGTACGAAACTAATAACAATACCAGTCTCTTTTTTTCCTCTCAAGTTGAAAACCGTCGTATGAAACGCGCACACACTCGACTCCCTTATCGCGCTCGCTCGCCCTCGGCTCGCGCGAATAATACCGGCTCGTGCAGTGAGTAACCAACATACCACACATATTTATATTTTTTGTTACACGCCCTATACTCACACAAATTCATATTGTCTCTAATTGGACGAAACCAGGAAGGGGTGTGGTTTGTCACTAGCTGCGCTTGCCGCAGAAATATTTTCTAAAGTGAGCATGCTTAAGTTTTGCCAATAGTACAGTTCGGATACTACATACAGTATCCAAAGCAAAATTCCGGTTGTACGACCTGCCACCTGCGACCATGGATACTAGATTGTCCAGAGCGGTGTGTAATGTGTGTTTGAATAACTTGTACAAACTGCTATGTAGTACTTTTTGACGAAACTGCATTGTAGAGTGCTTGGTTATGAGATAGTTGACTAGAACATCAATAGATTTTAAGCAATTTATTAAATAAATGGTATGTACGAGGTTGTGTTGACAAAATACGAGATTTCAGACCATATATGTACGAGGACACGCCTTGGGCGTCTGGCAACACTGTGTCACTTGTTTTTAGGGTTTAAATGTTCTGTGCACTTGTCAGTTGACACTGACATAGATTGTGCCAAAATCAAAATAGTTCTGGCAAAATAATTTTAAGACAAAGTAAAAAGTTCTAAATTTGCACTGGTTACGGGTTAGTACGTATAAACTTTTAACTTAACTCATCAATTAAACAATGGACAATGAAAATGAAGAATTAGTCATACTCGAAGGTAAACATAGAAAAGAAAAAAAAGAGTTACAAGCACAAATTCAGTCGTTGAAAAAAGCCGCAAAAAATGATAAAACGAAGAAGAAAGAGCTAACAGCTGAAATAGCGAGGTTAGAGGCTGAAATGGATCTTCGACATCAGCAAGACATCGATTCTACTTCCGCAGTTAAAGATGTAGATGATGTTCCAGATTCGGTTCTCAGTAGTGTTGAAAATGAGTTATCAAAAGTGAAAATTTCAAAAGCTCAAAAACGTAGAGAAAAGAAGTCGCAACAAGAAAAGGAAAGAGATGGTCTAATAAAACAGCAAGAACAAGAAAACCTCCATGGACCCAGAAACACTGAGCTGCAGGCAATAAATACAAAGTTAAAAGAAAAGGGACTTCAGATTGTATCAATTCCATCTGATGGTGATTGTTTATACAAAGCCATTGCTCATCAATTTACACTAACCAGGCAGAAAGAATTATTTGTTGATAATTTAAGGGAGAGAGTAGCAAATTACATAAGGCTAAACAAAGATGATTTTGTTCCTTTCATGACTAACCCGGATACTTGTGAGATGCTGACCAATGAAGAGTTTGAAGAATATTGTAGCAAAATAGAAAATACTAAAATGTGGGGTGGTCAGTTGGAGATCAGGGCTTTGTCAAATTCTTTGAAATGTCCAATAAGTGTCATACAAGCAACTGGACCAGGGTCTATTGATCAAGGTGCGGAGTATGAGGGGCCACCTCTAGTAATAACATATCATAGACACCTGTATAGACTAGGTGAACATTACAATTCAACTGTTCATAATGAAGTTGAAGACTAGTTTCAATAATACCAAAAGTATGATTGCAATAAATGTGACTGTATAAAGTCAAAGCTATTGTAATCAAATATCTGTAAATAACTCTCACAGGCTTAAATTTTTTACTGCTGTTTTGCATTGCATAATAAAACAAAACATGATAAATAGTCTTGGTACTTACATTGCTGGTGAATTATTTTTAATAATATAAATATATTCTTTTACTAAACACTGGTTTTATTAAAAAAACATTACATGTAGTAATAATTTATTTATGAAAAGGAAAATCAGTGTTAGTACAATATTGCATAAATATTACATTTCACACATTTGGACACTTAAATAATATCATCACCTAAGAACCATTTTGAACAGGAGCTTCAGCTGGTGCATTTTCGCCTTCAGCATTATGTTTATTGGGGTCATCAGGTTTCATCGCAGGGAACAGTAGTACCTCCTGAAAACAAAGGAAATATATTTGAAATAAAAAAAACTATAAGTACTATTATCTGAAACCATTTAATTGAACAACTGTTTTGTCATCATCTGCAAATATTTGACTGTTGTAAAGACAAAAGTGCTAAGGCGTGAAGCAGGTGTGTAGGCCGCATTCTACTCAGTTGTCTAATTAAAGCAAAGATTGGCTAGTATATGTTCTCCACCTTTCTTCTAATAAACTTACCTTGATGTTATTTGAATTGGTGAGGAACATTGTAAGACGGTCAATGCCCAGGCCCCAACCGGCTGTAGGTGGGAGGCCATATTCAAGAGCAGTACAGAAGGCCTCATCAGTTGGGGGAGTCTCATCATCACCTGCAGCTCGGTCTTTGGCTTGCTGTTCAAACCTCTCCCTTTGCGTTGCTGGATCATTCAATTCAGTGTAGGCATTGCAGATTTCTTTCTTCATTACAAATAGTTCGAATCTGAAACAAAACATCATTATCTTTGTGTGAGAGTAACAAATTCTCAATAAATAAAATAATAGAGCAGAAAAACAAAAAAAATATAAGTAACCAGAATTTTTTGTTTTACCTTTCAGTCAAACCAGGGATATCTCTATGATACTTGGACAAAGGACTCATGATCTGGGGGTGGTCCAATATAAACGTTGGGTTAATACATTTTTCTTCAAGGAATTCCCCTACTAATTTATCTAGTAGTCTGGCTGTGGTCCTTGGTGGTGGACATTCAACCTAGAAAGAATATTTTGCATTGACTAAAGGACATTTAAAGGCAGTTTTTACTTTGTGACATATTTATTTAGAACAGCATGACAGCTGGTGGGTTTGGTGGACCATACCAGAATAAAGTCTTTCACAAGGGTAAACTGTATTTGTATTGTCTCCCTTTATCACATGATTGGCACCTATGTGTAAAATATCTGTATCTTCAGTAATACTTACTTCATGTTTCTCACACAACTGACTTAACAGCTGGTTGGCTTCTTGTGACTCTAATTGATCAGCTGGTGGTAGTTTGACATTCAATGCTTTTTCTAAGCTTGCAATCATTGGCACTCTGGCAAATGGAGGAGTGAAGTCTATCTCCTTCTCTTCACCCTCAGGCCCATCTGGTTGATATTTAACCTATGAATATAAAATGAAGTATTTGTAAATACGAGAAGGAGACGCTACGCTCGAAGTTGTGGACGAGGACAAACTGCCCAGTTAGGTAGGTCCAACTTCGAGAAAGAGTTCAAAGGTCGAATCCGACTCGGCTGGGCAGCGTTCGGAAAGCTACCCAATACCTTCTCGTCCCACATACCGCAGTGTCTCAAGACGACTCAAGACGAAAGTCTGACCCATAGGTCACACACACTGGTCAACCACATTTCAGTGCCATAGCACTGAAATGTGGTTGCCTTATTAAAAGGCTAAAAGTCACTCAAAGGGCAATAGAGAAGGCTATGCTTGGAGTTTCCCTACGTGATCGAATCAGAAATTAAGAGATCCGCAGGCGAACCAAGATTACCAACCTAGCCCAAAGAATTGCCAAACTTAAGGCGCTGACAAGACCCAATTGACCAAAATAGGCTTCTCTTAAGAAAGAAAATTGCCAAATCTGTATAGTTTGTGGTAGCGGAAAAAATATATGTTAATTTTGAACATATTTCCCAGAACTTGGTTGTCACCAAAACACGTTTTGAAAGAAAAATCTTGATACAAACTAACGTTAAACTAACCTCTTACCTTGAGTTCTAATCCAAAATATCTGTATTAAATATCAACATAAATTACGTATTTAATTAATAACAAGTACGTCTTATTCTAATGCAGAACTTGGTTGTTTTTTATTTTCGATTACTCAACTCAATTCTGAGTAAATAGATAATTACTTCATATTTTGCAATAAATTACAAGAGTTTGTCGTCGCGCTTCTCTTTCTTTTCTATGCAATCTGACAGTGACCACGGTTTAGGTGTTGTCAGCGTCTTAAGTAGCAGTGGGCAGGGCACATTGCTCGCAGAACAGATGGCGTTCTCGAGTGGCGACCGTGTACCGGAAGACGTAGCATTGGAAGGCCTCCTACAAGGTGGATCGATAACCTTGTGAAGGCCGCAGGAATCCACTGGATGCGGGAAGCACGAAACCGTTCGAAGTAGCGGTGCTTGTGGGAGGCCTATGTCCAGCAGTGGACGTCTTTTGGCTGAAATGATGATGAATTAACAAATCATCATTTCATGATGATTTGTTAATAATATTACCTATATCCTTGATAATTATCTATTAGTATTAATAGAATTTCAATCATAACATGTGCTAGCTTTAATAATCCTAGTTAGATTACTGTTAATCACTTCATTAATGATTCAACACATATCTTATTAAATGAATGATATATTTACTATTTAGCATTTAACAGTATATCTAGGAGTAATCGTTATAGTAAGAGTAAGTTTGATAACCTATTGTTTGACTTATGAAATCGAAACAAAGAGTTTATTGCAAATGAATTGATATGCATTAAGATAGCAAAATGCAATAAGACAATGAGACACATTGATACACTATTGTGAAATTATTTTATATCAACTTACTTTATAAGAGCCATGGATACTTTTCACCATGCCTGACAGCATAGCTTCTGTTATATTGATAAGGTCATTGTAATCTGCATAAGCCATGTAGAACTCACATGTAGTGAACTCTGGGTTGTGAGTTAGATCAATGCCTTCATTTCGGAACTGTCTGCCGATTTCATAAACACGGTCCAGACCTCCCACTACTAACATCTTGTGGTACAGTTCGGGAGCTATCCTCATGTACAAGTCCATATTGAGATCATTGTGATGTGTGATGAAGGGCTTAGCTGTGGCGCCACCAGGGATCATGTTCATCATTGGAGTTTCAATTTCCAGAAAACCAATATTGTCCAAAAATTTCCTTACATAAGCAATGATTCTTGCTCTAGTGTAAAAGGTTTGTCTTACCTATGGAGGAAAAGAATACCACATTAACTTGAGATGCAACATACAGTAATAAAATAAAAAAACCAATAAACTTACCCTATCATTTAAAATAAGATCTAAATATCTCTTCCTAAATCTGGTTTCTTTATCCTTAAGCCCAAAGTGTAAGTGAGGCAGCATATGCAGGCAAGGAGACAGCAGCTTAATACTTTTGGGTACAATGGACAGTTCTCCCTTCTTTGTCTTGCCCGGATGTCCGGAACAGCCAATTATGTCACCTCTCCTCAGCTTGTCAGTATCAACTACAAATTTTTCTTCTGATTCATACATTTTTGCATTAGCCATAACCTGGAATATTAGAATGTGTTATTAATATTAATAAATGATAATGTCAGAAAAGGTAAAACATAAATTTCTTTTTTCCTTGGATTATTTCTTTACCTGTATTTTAACACCTTCACCTCTCAAATCATAGAAAATTAGTTTAGCTCCAGACTCCCTAATAGAGTGAACTCTTCCAGCCACAGACAGTGTAACAGTGTCTAGAACTTCACCACTGTTTACATGGTTGTACTTTTCAATGAAATCTTCTAAAGATATTGTAACATTGAACTTGTGGGGGTATGGGTGGTCTTCTTTGGAACCTTCCTTGAGAGCCGCAACAGCAGCAGTTCGTAGCTTGTAATACTCATTGGGACTGATCTCCTCTTCAGCTTTGGATGACGATTTCTTATCAGCCGCGGGAGTTGTAAGCTGAGCAACCTTTTCCGCCTTCTCTTTCAATTTTTGGTCGGCTTTCAGTCGCCGTTTCAATTCACTACAATGAAAATAACGAATAACATATCAGTATGATTTATAAATATAATTAAATATAAAATATCACTAACCGTTTGCTAACAGCAGATGAGAAATTCGCACATCGATTGATGAAATGGTTAGCTCTAAGGGGCAAGACACTCAGGTTCCTTAAGGCATACATTTTGGTTCACACGATACTCACTTCTTTGATAACTTTTCACTAGCAGTTTCAGCCATGACTTTTTAAATAGATCAAAATTGATTTTGTTTTATGTGCTAATATATTCTAAGACTTTTTTAACCTAAAAATATCAGGTTGATAATTTGACACGTAAGACGTAATCCTGTTTCATAGAGTAAAAATCTAGCATAAACTATGGAACATAATTATCCATAGAATAAAAGAAAGGCTAGACCACACATTAGGCAACAAGGATCACCTGCCTAGCCTTTTCCTATGTTGGGTCGGCTTCCAGTCTAACCGGATGCAGCTGAATACCAGTATTTTACAAGGAGCGACTGCCTATCTGATCTCCATAACCCAGCTACTGGGTAATACGATACCCCTTGGTATACTGGTTGTCAGACTTTCAGGCTTCTGACGACCCGTGACGACGGTGAAAGATCCACGAATGACCGGCGACAGACGGGACCAATGGCATAACGTGCTTTCCGAGACACAGAAGAGTCTCGGTATGTGAAGATGGTCACCCATCAATGGACTGACCGCGGCAAATGTGGCTTAACCTGATCGATCGACCCGTGCGGCAGTTATTAATAAGAGACGAGACAGAAACAAACTAGATCATTGGTGTAACCGAGAATGTATGCTTTAAAGTAAAATTTGCTCACATAAATATATTTTTACACTGGCAATATAGATTTCTATTGACATCACAGCTGTTCGTTTCGTGTGGTCTGTCTTGCTAGGGAAAATTGTAATAATTAATCTGAAAGTGAGTTATATTTAGTTTTATACGTGAATTTATCATCAATCTGAGTAATTTTAAATTAAATTCAACATTGTTTTAAAGTTCAGTGTCTTCGTGCCAGGTCGGCAAACGTTTTATAAATTTGACAAATTTCGTTTCTCCTGCATTCTCGTGAAATATCAAGAACAATCTCACAGAACATCTGATTTTGTGTTGGAATTATACGCATTAGTTCGTTGGTTACAGGTACAATCTTATGTAGACAGCATTGCTTAGATCATCTGTCTAAATTATCGAAATACTATGCCTCTTTTTGGTAAGTCTCAAAAGAGCCCCGCGGAGCTTGTTAGATCATTGAAAGATGCAGTTACAGCTTTAGAAAGGGGTGATAAGAAAGCTGAAAAAGCTCAAGAAGATGTGAGCAAAAATCTGGTGAGTATTCTGTTGCACACCAATGTTGGGAGGTCAATTTTTTTATTGGTAACTAAGTGGACAATTTATAGTGTTGATTTTGTGTCAATAGGTTTTGATAAAGAACATGCTTTATGGCACATCCGACGCCGAACCACAAACGGATATCATAGTTGCACAGTTGGCTCAGGAACTGTACAACACCAATTTGCTTCTACTTCTCATCCAGGTATCTAAACATTACAGTATTAGATCAATTAAATGATCAATTGTTGTATTATCATGTGTAATGAGTCATTCATTTGCATATAGAATCTAAACCGCATCGACTTTGAAGGCAAGAAGGATGTTGCTCAAGTGTTCAACAATGTGCTTAGACGTCAGATTGGCACCAGATCTCCTACAGTTGAGTACATATGCACCAAGCCTGAGATACTGTTTACTTTGATGTCAGGGTGGGTAATATTATGTTATTGTATATTTTAAAATATATGGTATTTATCTAGGTAGAAAGTATTGTAGGCTTTTTTATTATTTCATTGCAATGGAATAAACATAGCTATTTATATTCTGGTTTATCATGTCAATGTGTGACATAAGTATGTATATGTAAAGTATAGAATTTTATTGTATTGTAATAGTGATATGTGATTTGCAGGTATGAACATCAGGAGATAGCATCTAACTGTGGAACTATGCTACGGGAGTGTGCCCGATATGAGGCTTTGGCTAAAATAATGTTGTATTCAGACGATTTTTACAATTTCTTCCGTTATGTAGAAGTTTCCACTTTTGATATTGCCTCAGATGCCTTTTCTACTTTTAAGGTTTGTTTATTTGAACAGTTTGTTAAATTTTCATTCAGTCTTTTTATCATGCTGAAATCAATGGTTTTAAATGTGCTTACATTAAACACTTGTACTTCAATATTATCAAGAATTCATTATGTGTCCATATTTGGAAAATGTAAATGATGGTTGTTAGTAAATATTGCATGGGGGAGACATGGTGTTCAAATGTAGTCATGCAAAGTTCTACTTACCTCATCAGGCTGTGGAAGAGGAATCTTAATTTTTATAAATTTGAAAGGAATTAATATATTTAATTTTTATTTCCAGGAATTGCTAACACGACATAAAATGTTGTGTGCTGAGTTTCTAGAAACAAACTATGATAAAGTGTTCAGTCATTATCAGCGACTGCTCAACTCTGAAAACTATGTGACTCGACGGCAGAGCCTGAAGCTACTGGGAGAGTTGTTACTGGATCGCCACAACTTCTCCATAATGACACGTTACATCACAAACCCTGATAATCTTAAGCTTATGATGAATATGCTTAAAGAGAAGTCACGTAATATTCAGTTTGAGGCTTTCCATGTTTTTAAGGTACTAATTATAATTAGTGTTGAAATGTTACAAATGACAGTAGTAGTTACCATAATTGTTGACTAATTCTTAATTATTGTTTTAGGTATTTGTAGCCAACCCTAATAAACCTAAACCAATATTGGATATCTTGCTAAGGAATCAAGATAAACTGGTTGACTTCCTCACCAAATTCCACACAGATCGTTCTGAGGATGAGCAGTTCAACGATGAGAAGGCTTACCTTATAAAGCAAATTAAAGAACTCAAGCCCTCGGAACACTAACACTTATTGCATTTCATTAAATCGCCACTTCCTCCTCAGAAAGAAGTTAGTTATAGATGCTATTATATTTAAATGCTTCTAAGTCACCAGAGGGTGTTGTGCGGCGCCGCTAAGACACAAGGTTCAGTAATAAACATTGGAAATCTAAATAGATTTTACATTTGGTCTGTGATGAGTCAGGGAAAGTATATTTGTGCTACGAGCAAATTAACATTTTTAATAAACAATTGTAGGATTTAGTGTTACTTATGGTTTGACTTATATCTTTTGTAAGTTGTTAAAACCATTTTAGTTTTATGACGTGTTTAGTGACAGCTTTGGAGTCACAATCGAAATATTTATCATTATATTTTGTCACATAAGTCTGCAAGTTCCCTAAGTTTTTTCTTTATTTTCTTTGCACATGACTAAATAAAACAGGTAACAGTGATGTAAGGAGATTTTGTATATATGACATTTTAAATTGGAACGTTTTTTAATGTTTATTTTTTGTATTTAAATCAATATCAGAAGTATAAATTGTTGAACAAGAAGGGAAATATATTTTATATTGTATATGTATATCATTCTTATCAATATTGGTTTTGATTACCTCAAGAAATATCATTATTTACTTTGAACACAAACCTTATTTGAATGTCGTTAACATAATTTTGTTCCAGGCTTTGTATTAAAATTCAGATGATCTACTACATATTTTCAAAATTTACACAGGTATTTTTTATTAAATTAAATTTTAGATAGGTAACTATAAGTTTCAAAATTGCTGTATCATATTTTAATGTAAAATGATTATTTTGTCAGCATCGTTAATGCAATTACATTCTATAGAAACGGAATAAATACAATATTTATATCATTTGAATTTATTTTTTCTAAATAGTAATTTATCCCTTACATTATAACGGGTTAAAGTTGCGATAAAATGAAACACTTCTCCCATCTATTAGGATTTTATTAGACACAAAAAGGATCTGTACACAGAATCTTATTTATAAAAACTGTACAGTTACTTTTAAACTATTCTTACAATTATCACAAAATATTTGAAGAACCAATTATTTACAGAAAAACGATCAAATAGTGTATCCGCTGAATATCAGTTATCGTTTAAAAATGTAGAGCTGTGAAAATTAACGAAAAATGTTTCAATATCTATAAAATCAGTAAAGGATCGGTGAATACTCGTTTTATGAAGCTTCGGGATTAGTAGTGTGTATCGAAGGCAACAAAGTAGAAAGAGTTAACTGCACTTTTTACGAAATTTACTTTTTTAGGGTTCCGTCGTAAACAAGGAACCTTTATAGTTTCGCCATGTCTATCTGTCTCAACGCTTAGTACTAGAAAGCTGTAATTTGGCATAGGTATACAAATTAATCACGCCGACATCTTTGTCGGCGTGATTAAAAATAAAATCCTTGCACGTAATGTGGGGATGGTATATTTTTCTCGTCTACCTCATTGTGTGGGGTATCGTTGGATAGGCCGTTAAAGTGAACATTTTTTTGCCCCCCCCCCCCCCCCCCCCTTGGCTGTTTAGAGAGATCTGAAAAAAAAACTCATGGCAGTAGTACATATAATGAAATTAAAAGGAAAACTATCACAGCTAAGTGGGCTTTACAAATTAACGAGTACTAGTCGACCAACTTAAATTTGCAGTTGGAGAATTGATTGGCCAATATCGATGTATGGGAGAACATGTTTTTCAACTACAATGTTGTTTTTGGGATAAATTCATACCAACTTCCCAACTACGTAACCCTTCATTGTGCGTGGACCGACACGCACTTAGCGGTTTATAACTCAGTATTCTGTTATATCGGAATTTTTTTTCGTTTAATTCTCAATATTTACCAATATTAAGTCACGTATGTAGACAACTACACGGACTTAGACCATTAGTCCGTTTATAAGTCGGACCAACGGTGCCTGTTGGAAACAAAGATATCAGTCACATACCTAGCCGTTCTAATTTCGGTTATTTAAACTTGCGTTATTTTAGTGCAACCAATAAATAAGTCACGTCGGCGTTACAAATAATGGTTAACTGTGGAAAAATATTACAAACCTTTATTTATTATATCAATAAATCATATAAAATACAAAAAAATTGTAATAAATCTAAAATTACATTACGAAGTCCCGCGTAGAAGCGGATTTATGGCAGTTGACTCAATTCAGTTTACTTTTTGTACGAAGTAGATACTTACTTTTCTACTTCTATCGTATTTTCGACAAAAATATATATCTATTATAGTAATTGGCATTAACCATTTCATTGGTAATGCCCTAATAACTAAATGTTGTAAAATAGAAAAAGATAGCTTTGTTCTTCTATTAATTATCACTGTTTTGCGTTCAAAATGATCTCCTGTAAAATCATGATTTTGTAGATAACCGTATATACTTTGCGGCCGTCGATATATTAAGTAATGTAGCTGTGAAAACTATTTGGGATTTGGATGTGGCGTTAGGCAAGTAGACATAGCACAACTAGTGACTTACTTCTAGTAACGTAGTCGTACATTTTAAATAGGTAGTTTTATGTACTACGTACCTAATTCCCACTGCACTTAATAAAGACTGGAGATATTCAAAGTTTGCCTTTAGAAGAGCAGAAAATTAACTAAGATTACTTGCAATTTAAAAATCAAGTGTACACAATCTAGAAACAAAATAAGGAGCGCATAATAAAACCAAGATTAGTTCCAAAATTATACCTTGCATCCTAAGGGTGTGGATATTCCGCGGATAACATTATCTTAAACTGAAAATAGTCAAATAAATGATAACTTACTTTAATAGAAATTATTAAATGACACATAGTAACGAAGTACCTTAACATTTTAACTCTGATGATAATCATAATTATTATTAACATAACAAATATTCACTGCTGGGTTAGGGAACCCAACGTTGTAAGATCATAAGAATAAATTGTATTCTGCTTATTGAGCGACATGAAGCAGGGCAAATGCTAAACATTCAATAGATTCACCAGCACATTATATTAGTCTTCCCTTAGGTGGTTAGGTTCCACATATGGTACATGTAGAACTGCTTTCCAGTGTTATCAAATAAGGCTGAATGGAAGTACTATTTTAGTTGACATCCAGATTTTGTACCTTATTAAGGGTAATTAATCAGTAATGACGATTTCGTTGGGCATCTGACCGCAATATTTTCAAAACGTGCAATTTATAAGTTAGATTTCTGGTAATGTATTGACATCGCGACAGTTTGTTGGAAGAATTATAAGTACCACTTACGATACGATGTGAAGTTCTGTTCAACGTCGAACATAACATTGAGAGATAAAAATCAAAATTCAGTACACATAGTGTACGTCGGATATCGACCGAATTAATACCATGTCCCCCTCGCCTAGAAATATGATGCTTATTATCAAATCTTAGACAAAAGTTCATATCTAATAATCACGACAATATCTATTTTCTGTCTGTTTGTTGGTGAATATCGACGGATATCAGTAACTGTTTATCAGACGATTCTTCAAAATGACTTTGTGTGCAAGAATTGGAATAATTAACAAGTAGGGAATCTAATCGAGTGTACTGTGATTTAATAAGCTATCGAATGTGTGTTACTGTCAAGTTCTGTCCACTTACAACAAACACAAGTAAATCCAATCCTGTCACGTGGTACCGAAGTATCTGAAATAATATGCATGTATGGCACATGGGTGATGGGTCCAACGGACGAAACTAGTTTTTCAAACCTAGATTTACATTATTTCTGTTGTTCTGACATCACATCATCATAATTTTAGTGTTACATAATCTTGTTTATAAAATTGTAAGTAACTAAATACTAACATTGTTAGTGATATTTTGAATAGTTATGTTGAAACCAAAGAACGTTGGGCACTAACTTTTGTAGAAAACATGAAATGTTAATATTATAATACAAGTCAAAATTTCACGATATACATATAATAATAATTATTATTATTCCTTATTATCCCCTCCCAAGTTTTTCAGAACTTGTCGAATAACTATCCATCTTACCCTGGTTGAATCAATCATCAGTCTATAAACGCGAAAAAATCAGTCTTGGCCACACGGCTCAGGATTGTTCTTGTGTCAGGAATAATTAAACACAATTAGTCAAATAACGAGAGTATAAATTCATTAAAATGTATTTAACAAAATACTGGAACAGAACGTTTTTAATAATGTTGGTAAGTATAACCGAATATGTGCAGACCCAGCCTAAAATGATAAGATAGGTTTTTAGAAAATCGTTTATATTCAAATAAATACGATTATGTAATAGAAAGAAACGAAGAAAAATGGCATATTGTATTGCTAGTACCAATAAAGCTTCTGAACTATAACTTAAGA
The DNA here is from genome assembly GCA_905333075.3 of Atethmia centrago. NCBI lineage: Eukaryota > Metazoa > Arthropoda > Insecta > Lepidoptera > Noctuidae > Atethmia > Atethmia centrago. Next base: position 11,632,112 of record HG995375.1, read on the forward strand.
AAGGCGCTGCGCCAGAATTTTTATAAATTATAATATAATATGGAAGAACCGAAATCACACTACCTCCGCAAGAAATATTCTTAAAGTTATTAATAGAAATCAATAAGAAAACCTAAAATAATTTAGATGTCAAATTATCGAAACATGATTGCATAGAGTTGAAAGTTTTATAGAATACAAACAGAAATATGATTGTATATAGTTTCAACTTACGAAGGCAGTGTGTATCACAATAACACAAACAATATAAAAGAAAAAACAAACTTAAAAATATGTTATAGACGGGTACCTACTATGAATTTTCAGAATTTCAGATTATTACTATATAAGAATAAATATCTAAAGACTGTCGATAAATCTATACTTTCAATCACGTATTACATGTCTCACGCATTGATGTCTGTCTGTAGTTAACAATGCGAAAAGTAATACAAGCATAAAAGTTTCAACTCTTGTTTGGAACAATAACCTTAACAATTAGTTTTCAGTTATTACACCACACCATAGACATACATGTTGCACAATCAGTTCCAATCCAATGATTCACGAGATCAATTACCTACAATTTAAAGGACATTGGCATTGGACATTACAAACTAGGTGTTTACTTTAAAATCGGATTGACTTTCAATCAAACAATCTGTGATTGGTCTATCCTTACATTATTGTATTATGATATTTTTAAAATATAACTTGACATTCATTACATTATGAAATATTAACATACATGAACCAATCGCTTTTAGTAATTACAAACATGAAGAACTTGCCACAAATGCGTAAAAATGAATTTACTGAATGACACAAAAAGGGCAGTCAGCGTGGCAGTGGCATACAGCATCCATGGCTTTGTGTTTGGAACATCCTTATATGTCATTACATTTCTACTTAGCTCATGATAATGAGTTGTCCAGTGTTGTTTGCATAAACAAGTCCTTGGCCAGGTTGGGGGGCCCAACGGAGGCAGTTGAGGCTGGTGAAGCCGTGCTCCCAATTTTGTTCCAACTCTTTGATAGGAGACAATCCCGTGCGGCTTGAACTTTCTAGAAATTAAAACAAAATTTTAAACAAATTTTATTTTAAATTTATAACTTTAGATCTTTACTGGCTGATATTGGACCAAAGAACTTTAAGCTTTGTTTAGTATAACTGTTTATTTAAACCGGAACGGCATTTTTATTGTGAAGAATAAGATAAAGCGAATGTAAGTGATCGGTGCATACCAAGCGGCTCGAGCCGGTACAGCAGCGCGATGACGTTGTTGCGCGCGTGCGGCGCCGTGGTGAAGCGGCGCGAGCCCAGCCCCACGGCCAGGTGGCGCGCCGTGGGCGACAGCGCCACCGACACCGCGCTCTGCTCCAGCACCGCCGTGTGCAGGCACTGGCCCAGGCGCGCCCACTCCAGCGAGTACACGCCTGCGGGACGGCACAGTTAGCGCGGCAGAGCGAGTGTTGCACACACTCAACACTTGTCGCCCTACACGTTACGCCCTATTTTACGCAATATTTTGCTTACCGAGCCAATGGTTCGTATTTCTTAAGCGGGGCACAGGAAGGAGCGCCACCAAGAGCCGGCCATCTTTAGATATGTCGATACTAGCATCATTATGGATTCTGCATCGCTGTACTACTACATTCTTGGTACCTGATGACATAAAAAATCTGTAGTTGATTTGGCAATAATGGAAAATAATATCGATCCACCTTTTCCGAGCAAGCAAAAATCCAAATAAAACAAAATAACTAGCGTCCCGCCCCTGCTTCGCTTGGTTTTTACGACTTGAGAAAATTTCAAAATTATAATTATTTAGTGTCATATTAAAGAAAAACTACATCAATATTTGCTGCGAACTTTAGAAGGGCAACGCGGTCACAAAGACAAACTCGAAAACTGACTGTCATTTTGAATATGTATAAATATAGATGAGAAACAAAATATCATACTGTCTGATATCTCGGGCGTGTTGCCGGTGGTGAAGTCCCAGGCCTGCACGCGGTGCGAGGGCGCGGGCAGCGCCTCGGAGATGATGCCGGCGTCCAGCAGCCCCGCCATGCCCGCCAGGCGCCGCGCGCCCGCGTCGCCCGCGCCCCCCGCGCCCGCCGCGCCCTCCTCGTCCACCACCATCGCGTTCTGCACCACAGTTACACTTATACCAGTTCTACGATTGCGAATCTATGAAGCCGTACGTGTAGGTTGCCGTTTCATTTACCTGAGCCAGGATGATAGGTTGCAGATATTCATGTATCCTAGGCAGGCGCTGGGTCGAGCCACCGTCGTTGCCGGGCAGGTCGCTCATCTGCATGAGCGGCATGGCCACGTTGTTGAGCACGGTGTGGAACTGATGGCTGAGCTCCTCGCGGCCGGCCGGGTCGGCGCGCGCCGCCAGGATGTGCGGCCGGAACATGGCGAGCGGGTGGCGCGCCGCGCCCTCCGGCGCGCCCCCACCTGCGCCCCCGCCGGCGCTGGGGTCTGGCGACGCGCCGGGCGCCGCGTTGTCGGCGTTGTTCGCCGGCAGCGAGAACATCTCCCGCACGGACGACGGTGTGTATAGACGGATTGTCTGCAGGCGTCTGAATCTGTTCCTGGCTGCATTCCTTAGCCTCACAGCCTGCATATGAGCTATGCGTATAAAATTGACCCTGTGTTCGAACTCGTTCATCAGCTCACTTCCAGGTGATTCCTGAAGATTAGGATTGTCACCGGGTGGCGGAGCGTTCGAGGGCCCGGCCACTGGCTCATTACTTTGCGGATCGACCCTCGGACTTCTGAATCTCGACACGCTGGGTCTCAAAGGTAAACTTCGCAGTGCCGGTATTCTATAATTTGACACTGGAGGTAAAACCCTCTTTTTAATGAGTGGATGTGCAGTAGGATTTGTTCTATGCAGAGCTTTTTGCCTCCTAGTTTCCATGTACAGATCTCGTCTATTTCGTGCAGTTGCAGAATTATTCCTGTTTGCGGCGGCTATTTGGACGGCAAGCCGATTGCTATACCGTTGTGAAATTCTACTCCTTTGTGAATTCTGTGAAGTTGAAGGAGTTTCTTCGTGCGGTCTCTTATTTTTATTACTTTTTTCGACAGTTTCAGCATGAAACGTTGACGGCTTCTCAGCATTTTTAGTTTTGTTATCTTTACTATTTTGCTGTGACCGGTTCGCAACCGATTCCGCAGCTCGCTGTGGGTTACTAGGAGGCGCCAGCTCGTCGGGGCCGTCAACATTCACGTCCACGTTATGCTCAACATTTTGAATACGAACGACATCTAGGGATTCTACACGTTGCGGTGTGGGAGCCTGGCTAGTGGCTGTTCGGCCGTTATTTCTGTTTGACATCACGATTAAGCAAGTCAACGCTAGGGCCCTTTTAAGCGTCCTCAGCATATTAATGATGAGTTGACTGAGGCCGCGTTCTTCTAGACACATCATCATCATATTGAACATAACAGACAATACTTGCATGGCTCTCATGCGTATTTCATGCCTGGTAGCACTTATTTCGATTGCGCGCGCGAAGTCTCTGCGGGATCGGTTGGTGTAGCGCGGAGCCAAACGATTCACGACTGGATTTCGACATCGCCTCCTCAGTTCATCTTCTGCACGCCAACGATAGTTCGATTGTAGTCTTCTTCTCAAAGGCGGAGAAAATCGGGTATTAGGTGAAGATCGCACCTGAGAAGACCGTCCCCCTTGGGTTGGTCTACTTTCGGTAGCATTGTCATTAGATGTACTTCGCTCGGCTTCAGTCTGATTATTATTTGCATTGTTAGGATTCTGAGGCGCATTACGACTTCCAGTCGAATGTCTGTCACTATCTTCATTTCTTGCATTATTTCTTAGGTTTCTTGCAGTGCGGGTGAGGTTATCCGTCATGTCAGTCAACATCATACACCGATCGAGTAATGGTCGAGTATAATAACTGGGAACATCTTGTCTTCCTGTTTCCCTGTGTAACATAAGTATGCGACGTCGTAAATTTTCCCACATTCCGCGTAATTCTCTCATGGTCGTACGATTCCCTCGCAGCCAAAGATTCGTCAATTGCACGGTGTGCTTCTGTAATGCGTTTACACCGCTTCTTACTTTTCTATAAGCTTCGTCCGGTGGAACTGCGCCGCCTCTATTCCAGAAGTCATCCCTACTTGTTGACGGTCTGTCGGGATTGAAATCAGATGGATCTTGCGTACGTGGCTCTGATGTTGTGGCCCCGTCCGCCACATCCCCTCCCTCTACAGGTGCGGCGTCAGCGGCAGTAGGTGTGTCTGCAGCAGGCGTGGCTGCAGCTGGTGCAGGTGCGGCTGCGGCAGGCACAGGCGTGGCTCCGACAGTCGTGGCAGAGGACGCGACTGGTGCGGAAGAGGGTGCTACGTCAGTGCCCATAGAATCGCTTTGTGTTCGAACACGAAACCTATTACTCGACAACGAGACATTGATTCCCCCTGCCTCTCTCGACGGTCCTGGCTCTCTAGGAGGGGCACTATTGCGCGTCTCATCATTCAATTCAAACACCAGTCTATCAGTAAGGTGTGGCAGTCTCTCGGAGGAAGTCGAGGCAGACGGACGATCATTAACTCTGGAGTCGTCTTCTCGAAACGTAGTATTTCTAGTCCTAAAAATATTAACTTCCGAAGACTGATCACTGTCCGAGTCAGAACTGGATGACAAAAATTCTCGTCGCCAAGTGGAGCTGAACAGTCGCACCCGCGGCCGCGCCCCGCGCGTGCGGCCGCCGCCCTCGCTCTCGTCCGAGTGCGCGCGCGACGCGCTGCCCCGCCGCGGAATACTGCGCTCTACACTGGCCAGGGTGGATAATGACATATTAGTGATTAGATTCAACAGTCTTGTGCCAGAGTCACGCAGAATGTCACGAATCAAATCAAGACTTTCGTTAATAGTTTGTGCATCGACTGGTGCCGTCACGGGGCTCATCTGTGTAGATGAATTAGTCATTGTTGGTCTTTGTGAGGAAGAGGAAGAAGAACCAGACGTTGAGGGTTGGTTTCCAGCTGAAGCACTAGTCTGGAATGAGCGTCGTGGTACAAACGGCAATGCGGAAGGAGTGGTTGCTGCAGTTGCAGGGTCGTTACGAGTGGATTCGGTATTTTGTTGTAATGGGGAAAAGTTTCTTCGGCGAAGTGAGAAGTCTCGTCCCACAGAAGATCCTCTAGATGAAGTGAAAATGCTAGTGCGCGAAGTATTCGTCGAACTGGAGGGAGTGATTTCCGTAAAAGTAACTCTGGTCGGCCTCGGTGTTCCGTTAGAAGACGAGAAAGGATTTGGCAAGAGTCGAGTACTCTCGTACTCAATAGTTCTGTATGATCTATCGGCACCGTTCAACGGTTGGAAAGCGGATGATCGTGATCCAAACAGGGAACGTTCTTGATTTGATGAACTTGGATTTCTGAAAATATTAAAGTGAAGCCAAATATAAATGGTTTGTGTGGTATGTTTAAAGGTTCAACAAGTGTTTGTAAACTGTTTTTTGATTAATAAACGATTAAAAAAATGCATTGAATCATATGTTTTTATTTAAACTATACCACTACGATTTTTCTACTACTACTATATTTTTTTTTACTGTGATCGTAATTAGAAAAATAAATAGTCACCTCGAACTGTTTGTATTAAAGTTTGATCAACCACTAGATCACATAGGTACTATATGACTGCATACCTGGAAGGGTTGCTATCAATTGACAACACATCTAAGTTGAGTAAGCGACTGCTGCTCTCTCCGTCGCCGGCGTCCGCGGGCTCCTCGGGGTCGCGAGACGTGCTGGGCGTTGGATTTGCTGAAAATTCACGTTAAAATTATCATTATAAGCTTGGTAAAGCAACAAACCATTTGTGTGGAAGGTGAAACAATATTAGAGGAGTCGCGGTGGCAACCCAAGCCAAGGAAGAGGTTTATTTTTACAGTAAAATGCCTTAGTGTAAGTAAATATATTATGTTGTTTTATGAAAAGGTAATTTCATTCCAGTTGTTTTCTGATTAATTCGCAATTTATTACCCTCATCCTGAGTAGTAGTGGCAGTACGCGTGGGCCGCGTCCAGCCCGAAGTTCCGAGCCCGAAGTCCGTCTCCATGGGGTCCGTACCGCGGTCCGTCTGCGAACATGACAGACTTTATTAGTAAGCAACACTTCAAGCCGCAAAAACATAACGATTTGATTATCTTAACCCAATGTTAATAATTATAGTTTTATAACATTATCCATTACCGTATTTGGAGGCGGCGGAGTGTTGGTTAGGCGATGTCGTACCATAAACAGTCTTTGATAATTCCTCACTAAACTATCATATCTTTGCACCAAGTTTTGGTAAGAGTTTACAATCATGTCTTGTGCGGAGCCGGGGCTCTCCTGCGCCCGATTGCCACCCGGACTGTCGTCGTTGTCATCTCTTCTAGAGTTATTGTTATTGGGGTTATTTGTCGGACCCGAAGCAGGGTTCTGCTGTTGCGCAGAGTTGTTCGCTGGCCCTCCAGCACAAGCCCATAGTGATATTCCAGTGATAAGTTTGTAGCCAAGAGCATCGAAAGCCACAAATCTGAAAGACACAAGCTAAGAAGAATGCATCATATTTAATTGCAGTTTAAAACTAACGAATTTTAGTGTTTCACAAGTGCTGTTGTTGTAGAGGGAATTATACGTGTTATTACTAATGACAAAAACTGATAATTTTTATGTCAAGGCTTAATGCATCAATAAGTATGGATAAAAAGATTATTAGTAAAAGTAAAAACATTTCTTTTGTTGCATTTATTTATACAAGCATGACGCTGTAGAAGCTGTAGAGACTGTATTTACGAACCTGACTTTTTCGTTAACATTATTAGTTGAGACTTTGGTAAAAGGGGCAGGCTTGCTCCAATCCCAAAAGTACAATTCATTGTAAGTGGCGATCACTAACAGCTGCTCGCGTGGGTGGAACGCAATGGAAGCTATGACAGTTTCGTTGCGAACATTCCATACCTCACTGCCACCCTGTAGCAACAAATGAAAGAAAATATTCAGTACCATCTTGAAATTCACCTTTATGTATTTAAAAAACATGTTTATTTTGTTTTTAATTTTGGTATGGAACATTTCTAAGAACCTTCTAATCACTAAAACTACAATTTCTTTCTAATCACTGAATTGAGAATAGATCAAATTGTAACAGGGAAATAATATAAAAATAACTCAACAAACTTTCTGTTAAAGTTATCTATTTACATAAATTGCTGAAGACACACTACTTAATAATAAAATTTGAATTCATGAAAATATGTAAAACTCACACTTGCAATGTCCCACACCCTGACTTGACCGCCAAGACAGCCAGAGCCGATGAGCAGCGGGTGTGATGGATGGAAGGCAATGCACCATGGAGTGCGTGGATGGCCCTTCAATATGCGCACATGCTTCCCACTAGCCAGCTCAGATACATACACATTGTGGTTCCCATGTGTTGATGCCACTTTAGTCCTAAAAGTATGCATGTATTTCAGTAATGTAATTATTTCTAAGGAACCATAACACAATGTGATGTTTTTAGTTTTAATTTCAAGCTCATTTGACTGATCAAACAATACCAAGTCTAATCTCTCAGTAGTGTCGTTGGTTACAAGGCTAAAAAGTCATGGTGTATAATCTAATGATTTCAATGTCTGAAAGCTATAGAATTATATGTAAAACTTACTCTAAAAATCAAAAATCTAGTAAATCGGTCATGATAGGTTTCATTGACTGACTATTTATGCTACAGAATATGAAATACAAATACATTAAATACAATACAAACAGACGAAAATATTAGTAGTGGATATTGGCATGAAGTTCATCATAATCAGCCTATAATGTTCCCATTGCTGGGACATAGGCCACCTCTCTTCGAGTGGGAGTGGGCTGTAATCTAGCAGTTTCAATCAGTGCAGGTTGGTAGATGTTTCTGCTGGGGAGTTTATTGCGCCACATGTTCCAAGCTAAAGCACTAGGAAGTGGTGAAGGGCGGTCGTTTTTTGGGCTGTTTTATGTAGTTTTAATGTTCGAAAAGTGCAGATTCTCAGCCTAGTTTGAACAAATGACTTATGATTTTGATTTACGTCACATGTCTTCGAAATTTTGGTTCTAGGCCATGCCGGTTTCTTAATGATGTTTTCTTTCACCGTTTTGAGAGCAGTGGTGATGAAATCATTTACACAAAGTAAAGCGCCTGTCAGGGTTCTAACCTATAGCCCGCATCTTGGTAAGTTGTGGGTGTTACCACTGGGCCACCACTGCTCATGAAGTTCATTCATTCATAAATACTTAATACCAACTTTTCCAGTCAGTCCCACTCTCTGCTAAGAACATTCCTAAGATAAAAAAAATAAGATTAACTTACCCATCAGGACTAAACACCATTAAAAATGTAGACCTTGGATACCCCGGCAAATCACAACTCTAAAAAGAAAAAGTTGACATGACATGTTTTTTATCATTTAAGGTCTAAGAACATTATAATGCTATTGAATTAGATGATAACCATGAACATACAATTAAAATCTGTAGGTTTATTAAAAAGGAAGATAGTCATACTCTTATTTGAAGTGATTTTTGGACAAGTATGTCCTCAGCCATGTTTTCAAGAACTGTCTTGCTGTTGGGATAGTTGGGTGGGTTAATACCCCTCTCTCTCCACTGCCAGCTCCGAGCAATGTTGCCCACATTCTGTATTTCGTCAATTGGTTCATTCTTGCAACCAAGCCACTCATTGTCTATAACTGGGTCCATTGCCCTGTGCTTCAGGAAAAATATGCAATCATTAGACATCATTGACTTAAAATAATCCATTGAAACAATATTGTACAATATTGTTGACTTAAAGAACATAAAGAACTAGGTTTGCACCTGTTTCTGGAGAGGACCTTCCGTTTAGTTAATTTGTTTTTTTTTTTTTTATAAGATTTAGCATAAGTAAAACATAAGTATTAGTTAATTGCACTAAAAAAAGAAGATTGGTTTGCATGATTTCAAATAATAATAATAATAACTAAAAAAGGAAAAGAGTGATTTTGTTATCATTATTTTATAAATAACACATAGTAATAAATAAGCTGATAATGAAGATGATGTCCTATAATATAAGAATTTTATTTACTGAAGCATAAGCTTGCCTAAGAGATAAGTACATCAATCAATATTAATTACCCATTTGTGTATCACTAACTGATATCTACTGTTTTGTTTATAAAGAGATTGTTATTAATGTTAAATAACAAAAGTAAGCATGTGGACCTATGGAGGGTAGGTTACTTGTTTATTATTTACCTTTATGTTTTTGTGATCATTGAATAGAATTGGGTGTAGTAGATCTGAAAATAAAACAAACATTATTCGGCTGAATGTTGTTTTGTAATGGAACAACATACATGTAAACATGTATTTTGGTTGGCACTTACGCCTGTTCGTCCTAACAATGAAATGTCTTATGTAACATGTTGGAGAGCACACCAATTATAAATTTCTTATTACATTGCAACTAAAGTTGATTAGTGTCGTCTGTCACGTACATTATCGTATCACGATTATACATAAAAGTACCTACCCTATCAAATGACCGGAGTGAGCCATGTTGAAAATTGACAACATGTTATTTCATCAATTTCTTCAAAATAAGATTCACAAGATAATCAGAATCCTAGACACCTATAAATTTGTTCTATATTTCATACGGATTGAACAAAACTGTTGTATACAATACGCATTTTCTGCGTGTAGGCAGAGTGTAAAAACAACGTATTTACCTTAAACATTGTGCCAGATGGAACAAATATTTAACAAACTATTGCAAACGTAGTAAATTAAGACTATCCTACTTGTTTATGACCACAATATTTAAGTATTAACTACGCTAGATGTCTCAAAAATCCATAACAGAAACAATCCAACAGCACCAGCTGCGAACTGTCAAAATTGAGGAAACGAATACAGATAAACAATTATCAACCAGTTGCAAATTAAAAAAATCAAAGGATTGTGATGCTGGTTTATCCTACCGACAATATTTCTGGGAACAAAGAATATTTCGTGTTCCACAATATCGATGGTTCCAATGATGGTTCCATCCTTCCATCATCGTACCAGGCTTTTTAAGCTTCCAGGCGTCGTATCTCGTATTGTCGAATGGTACAAATCTACTTCAGAGGTGTAGTATTTTATGACTCCACACCCAATAATTTAACAAAAATATTTTTTTTTTACAAAAAAAAACAACCGACTTTCAAAAAATACTACTAAATGAAAAATAACTTTAATTTCGGAAGTCGGTGTCTTTGGGTCTGTATTTGTGTTAGTTTTTGCCACCGACTTCCAAAATTAAAGTTATTTTTCACTTAGTAGTATTTTTTTGGAAGTCGCTTGTTTTTTTTTTGTAAAAAGTTTTTATTTTTTAATGTCAACTGCTCATCACCTTTTACAAAATATTGCTTTTCTTGATGCAATGACGTTAATTGTTGAGGAGTTCTCCTAGTAAGAACCAGGAGAACTGCCACTCACCATATGCATTGTGAAGAGCATAAATGGCTTAGCAACCATATTAAAGTACCTAATCGAATCGCAACTCATTAAATACTTCTTATAAATTCTTCTAATTAAATAAATCAGACGTGTTCGCTGTTTTTAAAGATTTAGTGGCTAAAAGCGAGGCTAAATTTAATTTAAAATTAGTCAACTTTTACTGCGATAATGGTGGAGAAAATATCTATCGTCTGAAATTATAGATTATTGTGTAGGGAGAGGGATATCGTATCATTTAACAGTTCCGAGAACACCACAGTTAAATGGCGTTTCTGAACGTATGGACAGAACTATTACAGAAAAAGCTCGTTCATGATAAGCGGTGCTAAATTAGACAGTGTTTTGGGGCGATGCAGTACCGACTGTTGTTTATTTGATTAATTTGACCTCAACTAAAACTTTGAAACTTTCAAAAACGTCTTTCGAAATGTGGCAGGATAAGAACCCTCAAATTAAATATTTGAAGGTATTTGGTTCAACTGTTTACGTTCATAATAAAATCAGTAAGACCGGAAGTCAGAAGTGTGATGAAAAATAATGGAAAGGGGTATCCCTTTAACTCTATAGGCGTTTGGTTCATAACCTACAAGTATTTGTAGGTTATGAACCAAACACCTCTAAGTTTGGAACCCCGAATGCGAAAAATATGTAGTAGTCAGGGATGTTATTGTTGATGAGACTGGTTTTCTTCAATCCAGACCAGACCTCAAGTCTGAAGGGAATATTAAACATTCTCACGGCAAAACTGATGATGTAATATCCAAGTCAGTGCCGGTAACGTCTCATAACTCTGACAGTTCTAAATAGTGATGGGTAACTCATCAATTTTATTTGAGGTTGAGGGAGGACGAGGCACCCCTCATTAGAGGTGAGGAATCGTCAACGGCGGCGTATTCACCTCACGACTCGTGAGCCCGAGCCGAATTCAGCCGAACGTACGAGGGAGCGAGGCGGGCGGGCGCGACGACGACTTACGAGTACTCACGAGTCTCTACTCACTCGCGACTCGCGAGTACTCACGAGTCACGAACTACCTAATAAAATTCGCAAATTAAACCATGATAATTTAATTGAATCGGAGCAAACAGTAGATACAATGTCTGGTAATCCGTCTTCACCAAAAGAAAACATAAAAATCCTGAGGTTAGACGAAGCAATCGGCTCAAAAACTCGGCTAGCTATTTCGTTTAATGACGATGCATGATGATGACATTTTGTTTGCTCAGACAGGGGCGTGTTGATTTATTTGATTTACGTATTTACAAAAATCACTCTTTAATCGATTCTGTAATCCTATTAATATTATAAATGCGAAAGTTTGTAAGGATGGATGGATGGATGGATGGATGGATGGATGGATGGATGGATGGATGTTTCTACTCTTTCACGCAAAAAGTACTCAACGGATTTGGATGAAATTTGGCACACAGATAGTTTATAACCAGGAATAACACATAGGATACTTTTTATCCCGATATACCCACGGGGTCAAAACTTATGCGGGTGAAACCGCGGGGTGCATCTAGTAATCGATATATCTTAGGTACCTACTTATTTAGAAGGAAAAATGGATGCCAGCTTCCCTTACTACCCATTAGCATTCTTAGATTTACTTATTTTTTGCGCTTTAACGGAGACTGACGTATAACCTTCCTAGTCAATTTTAATTGGCTAATAATAATCTATACATTTTAAAATGCTACCAACTCGTTTTATTAAAGTGTTAGAACCTAGATTTCCATAATCCTGATCTATCCGAGGTGCTAACATTTTTGAGCTTTCTTTACTAGGTACTTTCTCTCTATTATTTTTTCTTTCTATTTATCTCTATATTATTGGTTATTTTTGTAAAATAACACAGTTAAGTCACTACTACTCCGCAGTAGCGAAGATTTTTCCTTTTTAAGCAACTTCACAAAAGGAGAAGGTTTCTCAATTCGACCGTATACAGGGTGTGGCGTAAGTAGTGGTCCACCGTTCAGGATTCGATGAACCAGATAATTAACTATAACAATTAAAAATTTTAACCATTTTTACCCAAGGGTTATGAAAATATTTCCTTTCTGTCTTTTATTTACGAAATTTCTACCTTTTATTACAAATTTGTTTGTAGTTTCAACAAAAACCATTATTTTTTCATTTTAATTTCTGTTAATTACTGCTGAATACTAGAGCTATCATGATAAATTATGATTTTTTATGTAAATTTAGCTCTTTTGAAGAAAAAGTTGGTTCTTCTCTAAATTTAACCCTAATTTTTACATACCATCGAAGTTCAAGGGCGATTTTTGTAAAAAAAACGTACTACACTGTCAGTGCCCATTTATTTAATAATATAATATAATCATGACAAAGATTAATAATAAATGATAAATAAAGTGATTTGTTTTTTTGAAATTCTTTGTTCAAATACCTAAAGTAACAAGTTAGGTCTAGATAACTCTGCAATAGTAGTTTTTTTTATACAAATGGGCACTGACACTGTAGTGTATTTATTTGCAAATATCGTAAGTATTAACGCAGTAAAGTTTAAAAAAGTAGTTTCATGAAAATCTTCTTTTCTTCAATTAAAATTGAATATCTTTTTGTTAAATTATTGGATCTGTTATAGTGATATCATTTTGAAATCGGTATTTAGTAGGCATATTATTAAATGCATGTGGCAATGGGCACTGACAATGTAGTACGTTTTTTTTTACAAAAATCGCTCTTGAACTTGAAGGTGTTTTAAAAATTAGGGTTAAAATTAGAGCCAACCACCCACCCACCAACTTTTTCTTCAAAAGAGCTGAATTTACATAAAAAATCATAATTTATCATGATAGCTATAGTATTCAGCAGTAATTAACAGAAATCAAAATGAAAAAATAATGGTTTTTGTTGAAACTACAAACAAATTTGTAAAAGAAGACAAAAAGGAAATATTTTCGTAACCCTTGGGTAAAAATGGTTAAAATTTTTAATTGTTATAGTTAATTATCTGGTTCATCGAATCCTGAACGGTGGACCACTACTTACGCCACACCCTGTATATGCTTTTTTATGTTTGTTCGCCGATTTCTCCGTTAATTTTGGACCGTTTTTAAAAAATCTTTTTTTGTTTGAAAGGGTATGCTCCTGAGGTGGTCCCATTGTCACCACCTCTTAATCTGATGAGGGGATCCCATGGAAATCGAGGGAAATCCTCATATTTTAAAGGCACACCTATAGCGATTTAGGTATTTTTTATAGTAACTTATGCAATTTCGGAAGAACTTTAATTTCGGAAGTCGGTGCCAAAAAACTAAAATACAGACCCAAAGACACCGACTTCCGAAATTAAAGTTATTTTTCACTTTGTAGTATTCTTTTTTAAGTCGGTGGTATTTTTTTGTAAAAAGTTTTTATTTTTTACTTTTTAGTTTGTCAGTTTGTAATTCATCTAAGTGACAATAGCCTAATGTCGACTGCTCATCACCTTTTACAAAATATTGCTTTTCTTGATGCAGGGACGTTAATTATAAAGATAAATAGAAAGAAAAAATAATAGAGAGAAAGTAGTAAATAAAGCTCAAAAATGTTAGCACCTCGGCTAGAACAGGATTATGGAAATCTAGGTTCTAACACTTTAATAAAACGATTTGAGGGCTTTTTAAAATGTATAGATTATTATTAGCCAATTAAAATTGACGAGGAAGGTTATACGTCCGTCTCCGTTAAAGCGCAAAAAAGAAGTAAATGTAAGAATGCTAATGGGTAGTACGGAAAGCAGGCTTCCGTTTTTCCTTCTAAATAAGTACCTAAGATATATCGATTATTACAGAATCGATTAAAGATTGATTTTTGTAAATAGGTAAATCAAATAAATCATCACGCCCCTGTCTGAGCAAACAAAATGTCATCATCATCGTCATTAAACAAATAGCTGGCCGAGTTTTTGAGCCGATTGCTTCATATAACCTCAGGATTTTTATATGTTTTCTTTTGGTGAAGACGGGTTATCAGAAATTGTATCTACTATTTGCTCCGATTCAATTAAATTATCATGGTTTAATTTGCGAATTTTATTAGGTACCTAGTTGGTGACTCGCGAGTACTCGTGAGTATTCGTAAGTCGTGTGATAAGTCGTATGTTCGGCTGAAGTCGTGAGGTGAATACGCCGTTGACGATTCCTCACCTCAAATGAGGGGTGCCTCGTCCTCCCTCAACCTCAAATAAAATTGATGAGTTACCCATCACTATTTAGAACTGTCAGAGTTATGAGACGTTACCGGCACTGACTTGGATATTACATCATCAGTTTTGCCGTGAGAATGTTTAATATTCCTTTCAGACTTGAGGGGCCTGGATTGAAGAAATTGAAGAAATCCAGTCTCATCAACAATAACATCCCTGACTACTACATATTTTTCGCATTCTGGGTTCCAAACTTTGTAGGCGTTTGGTTCTTAACCTACAGTGGCGCCGATTCCCTTTTTCACAAACTAAACTAAATTTAAGTTCAGTGCCTATTTTTCTTTCTATTTCATTAAGAAAAGGACAGAAGATAAATTTTAGTTTAATCCTGTCAAATTAATCAGCGCCTGTCACTACTCTATACAAGTTTAGACGTGAATAAAAACTTGCCTACTAAAATTACGTCAATTTACGTCAAGCGCTGATTAATTTGACAGGAGTAAACTAAAATGTATCTTCTGTCCTTTTCTTAATGAAAATATCCCTTTCCGTGATTTTTCATCACACCTTTGACTTCCGGTCTTACTGATTTTATTATGAACGTAAACAGTTGAACCAAATACCTTCAAATATTTAATTTGAGGTTTTTTATCCTGCCACATTTCGAACGGCGTTTTTGAAAGTTTCAAAGTTTTAGTTGGGGTCAAATTAATCAAATAAACAGCAGTCGGTACTGCATCGCCCCAAAACACTTTGTCTAATTTAGCACCGCTTATCATGAACAAGCTTTTTCTGTAATAGTTCTGACCATACGTTCAGAAACGCCATTTAACTGTGGTGTTCTCGGAACTGTTAAATGATACGATATCCCTCTCCCTACACAATAACCTATCATTTCAGACGATAGATATTCGCCACCATTATCGCAGTGAAAGTTGACTAATTTTAAATTAAACTTAGCCTCGCTTTTAGCCACAAAATCTAAAAGCAGCGAACACGTCTGATTTGTAGGTTAATAGGTACGTGACACAATAATGCGTATACTTACTCATCAACAAAAAGTACAGTCGTTTTTTTGTTGTTAGTTGGGGGAGTAATAGGTTCACAAACATCTGAGTGCACAATAAATAAGGCCACACACAACTCATCATTTGGCATTACAGTTTCGATTAGACTGGTGTCTTACACCATTTTGATATTTTTAATTTTGACGAATTTATTTTTACTAATATGACCAAAGCGTTGATGCCATAATTTGTACATATTTTTATTACTGCATACTTTAGAAACATATTGACATCTATTTACAGATGCCATTAAGTCTACAGCAATTAAATTATTTTTCAACATACCTTGCATGATGGTTTTATTATTCTTAGATACGTATTTGGCTCCTTGCTGGTCGAAAATTACTGTCAACCCAGCACGTTGCATTTTGGATACGGACAGCAGATTACACTTCACGAACTGAGACTTCTTCTGCTTGTTAACCTTCTGGTTGTAGCTATTATACCCTTCATTATTTTGCGAATTTGACTTTGACGCTAGTATCATTGATCTCATTTTTCAACTCGACTTCATGATCCAAAAACCTTGTTTTAACGAATGCTAGCGTTAAATTATCTTCCACTAATGTTTCGATCGCAGTTATCACGCCATCATATATTAAGTTGCGGATAGGGTGAGCAACAAATGAGCTATTTTATCGGTTTCTTCCAACTTCGCTCCGGCGGCTAATAAATCGGTGATCAAATCATCAAAAATCGTAAAATGTTTTATGAGTATAACGTCACCTTGTAGTTTTAAAGTCAACAACTTTTTTCTTAAAGCCAACTGAGTAGCAATACTTTTCCGTTCATATAAGCTGCATCGAATTATCGGGTCGTCGTCAATAACTTTTATCACGTCCATTTCACTTAAAAATGCTCGTATTCTAAACTTCCAGACACTGTATTTTTCTCCATCGAATGGCTTGATATTGCGTTTGGTTTTTAGGGTTCCGTAGTAAACAAGGAACCCTTAGAGTTTCGCCATGTCCGTCTGTCTGTCTGTCCGTCCCCGCTGTAGCTCAGAGACGCTTAGTAGGTACGAAAAAGCTGTAATTTGGCATAGGTATACATATTAATCACGCTGACAAATTGCTGAAATAAGATATTGGAAAAAATAATTAGGGTGTGTAATGTGGGGATGATATTTTTTTTTCTCGTTTTTCCCATAGTGTGGGCCCTTCAAAAATATTGCGGGTCTGTCAACACCATTTTTCGATCCAAGGATCGGCTTGCGTAATATTAAGCATTAAAGTGATAATTTTTGTTAGATTCAAGTGTCCTCCGGGACCCCTGCCGGCTAAATGGTTATTTATGGAGATGTGAAAAAATTCATGGCAGTAGTACATATATAATGAAATTAAAAGGAAAACTATCACAGATAAGTGGGCTTTACAAGTTAACGAGTGATAGTCGAACAACTTAAATTTGCAGTTGGAGAATTGACCGTGGCATATATCGATGTTTAAGTTTGTTTTTGGGATAAATTCATCCCAACTTCCCAACCACGAAACCCTTCATTGAGCGTGGTCCGACACGCACTTGGCCGGTTTTTGTGCTTATATTATTTACTAGCTGCGCTCGATATCACCCGCATGGGTCTCGATCTCGTGGGAATATCGGATTAAAAAGTTAAGGAATAAAAATATCCTATGTTCTTATCCAGGTTATGGTCTACCCATGTGCCAATTTTCATTGAAATCCGTTCAGCCGTTTTAGCGTGAAAGCGTAATAAACAAACAAACAAACTCACTTTCGCATTTATAACATTAGTTAGGATTAGGATGTATT
This sequence comes from Atethmia centrago, assembly GCA_905333075.3. Taxonomy (NCBI): domain Eukaryota; kingdom Metazoa; phylum Arthropoda; class Insecta; order Lepidoptera; family Noctuidae; genus Atethmia; species Atethmia centrago. The sequence continues at coordinate 11,649,641 of HG995375.1, forward strand.
CTGGTGTTTTTTTTTTATTTTATTACTTTTTTTCTTCTTCTTCTAATATTTAATTTATGTATATATGTAAATATTTTAACTTTCTCTCTTATAGTTTCGCTATGTCTATCTGTCCCCGCTGTAGCTCAGAGACGCTTAGTACTAGAAAGCTGTAATTTGGCATAGGTATACATATTAATTACGCCGACAAAGTGCGAAAATAAAATCTAGAATTTTTTTTTTTTAGTTTACCTTCCTTCCGCGTAATGTGGGTATGATATTTTTTTCTCGTCTACCCCATGGTGTGGGATATGGTTGGATAGGCCGTTGCGGGTCTGTGAACACCACGTCCCTATTGAAGGATCCGCTTGCGTAATATTAAGCATTAAAGTGCAAATTTTTGTTAGAGTCAAGTGTTCCCCCTGCCAGCTAAATGGTTATTTATGAAGATATGAAAAAATTTATGGCAGTAGTACATATAATGAAATTTAAAGGAAAACTATAACAGATAAGTAGGCTTTACAAGTTAACGAGTAATAGTCGACCAACTTAATTTTGCAGTTGGCAAATGGCTTAATTTTGAATTGACCGTAACGTATATCGATGTATGGGAGAACATGTTTTTCAACTACAATATTAAGTTAGTTTTTGGGATAAATTCATCCCAACTTCCCAACTACGGAACCCTTCATTTGCGGCACTCGCTTGGCCGGTTTTTAAATTATCCATTTTCAAAAGTTCATAACGGACTTATTTTTAACCACTTATATTGCAGTAAAAACGTAACCTAGGCTCATAACCTATAGGAAATCTAGGTTCTAACACTTTAATAAAACGTGTTGAGGGCTTTTTCAAATGTTTAGATTTTTATTAGCCAATTAAAATTCACTAGGAATGTTATACGTTCGTCTCTGTTAAAGCGCAAACAAGAAGTAAATGTAAGAATGATAATGGGTAGTAAGGGAAGCAGGCTTCCGTTTCTCCTTTTAAATAAGTAACTACGATAAATCGATTATTACAGAATCGATTAAAGATTGATTTTTGTAAATACGTAAATCAAATAAATCAACACTATACATACAGGAACAGATATGTAGACATTCCCTAAGGCCGAAGATGCCCGGCCCTAGGGTAGTCAGATGTTAAGGCGCTGACAAGACCAAATTGACCAAAATAGGCTTCTCTTAAGAAACAAATTTGCAAAATCTGTATAGCTTGTGGTAGTGGAAAAAATATATGTTAATTTTGAACATATTTCCCAGAAATTGGTTGTTACCGAAACACGTTTTGAAAAGAAAATCTCGATACAAACTAACGTTAAACTAACCTCTTACCTTGAGTTCTAATCCAAAATATCTGCATTAAATATCAACATACGTTACGTATTTAATTAATAACAAGAACGTCTTATTTGAATGCAGAACTTGGTTGTTTTTTATTTTCGATTACTCAACTCAGTTTTGAGTAAATAGAGAATTGCTTAATATTTTGCAATAAATTACAAGCGTTGTGTCATCGCGCTTCTCTTTCTTTTCTATGCAATCTGACAATGACCGCGGTTTAGGTGTTGTCAGCGTCTTAAGGCGGCCAGCCTTTTTGTTTTTTTTGGGTGGGAAATTATCAAATAACTTCTCCCGCTCTGGGCGGAGCTGGAGGGTGTGTCAGACTCTTACTGACTAAAACCCACCCGTATTCCTTCCATTGCCTGTGTTGCCAGGGGCCTCGGTAACCCTTTCGAACTTCCACGCGACCCCAGCAGGCATCGGCCCTAGTGGACCCCTACACTTGTGCTGACATCTCTTTTAGGCGCGCGTGGAAAACAACGCGCCGTCGACCCGGACCTGGTCCTTATCGGACGGCGAGCTACCCATTGCTCACCGTCCGCAAGCCCGCACTTACGGGGCCCGGAAATTCACCCAACATTCCCAACGCCCGGGGCGTCTCCTGTGGCGGCTAGGGGCGAGAGGGCGCGAAATTTGTCTTGCCCTCAACCGTCCCGCCTCCTCCTTCGCGAGCATTACTGCTTCGCAGAAGGATGTGACGGCTGCCCATGTCCTCTCGCTCCGTACCATGGCCTGAACCAGGGCCGGACGCGAGAGATCTCTGCCGCCGATCGCCCCCACGAGGACACGACGGTGCTCTGTCCAAGCCGGACAGACCTCCACCGTATGCTCTACCGTGTCCTCCGGGCGATCCACATAGTGGTGACACCCGGGCGTTTCCTCCCGTCTTATCCGACACAGGAACCTGCCGAAGCTGCCATGTCCGGTGAGGACCTGCGTCAGGTGGAAGGTGACGACGCTGTGGCGCTTCTCTAGCCACTCCTCAATGAGAGGAGTTATCGCCGCAATTGTGGCGTGCCCAGCACTGGGTTGCGACAATCGCACTCTCCATTTCGCCATGAGATCCCGCCGGAGTTCTGTCCGTTGTGCCGCGATTTCTCGCGACAGCGGAGAGGCGGCCACTCTGCGCTGGCTGGCCATATCTTAGCTTAGTAAATAATGGAGGGTTTTTTCTGGGGTGGGAAATTATGAAATAACTTCTCCCGCTGTGGGCAGAGCGAGAACGTATCAGACTCTTACAAACTTAAACCCACCCGTGTTTCTTCCGTTGCCTGTGTTGCCAGGGGCCTCGGTATCGCTTTCGGACTTTCCCGCTTTAAGTTTGAAATAAGTTGAATCGAACACAATGTTTTTATATTTTTACACCGCGTTTACACTAAGGTATAAAACATGTATTCTACGTATCGTTTACACCTTAAACAAGTTATAAAGACTACATAGTTGTATACAAAACTCGTAGAAAACTTGTAGGTAGAGGTAGGTTCATGTAGTATTTGAAACAAAGTCAAAACATGTACGATCTCTAAGACTTATCAAAAACAAGTAGGTATGCACATTTTACAACTTGATAACTACAGGCGCGCCGGGAGGAGTGTGAAACTTTCTGCAATCTTTCTTTATATATGTAAATCTAGAAAACTTCTTTGTATTTCATTAAGAAGAGGACAGAAGATAAATTTTAGTTTAGTCCTGTCAAATTAATCAGCGCCTGTTGATGCGATGAAGCGCTGATTAATTTGACAGGACTAAACTAAAATTTATCTTTTGTCCTTTTCTTAATGAAATAGAAAGAAAAAGATGTACTGAACTTAAATTTAGTTTAGTTTGTGAACAAGGGAATCGGCGCCATTGTTGCCGACAGAAGATCAATTTTAGTTTAGTCCTGTCAAATTAATCAGCGCTTGACGTAAATTGACGTAATTTTAGTAGGCAAGTTTTTAATGACGTCTAAACTTGTATGGAGTAGTGACAGGCACTGATTCATTTGACAGGACTAAACTAAAATTAATCTTCCGTCCTCTTCTTAATGAAATAGTAAGAAAAAGATGGACTGAACTTAAATTTAGTTTAGTTTGTGAACAAGGGAATCGGCGCCATTGTTTATTTTTGCCACCTACAGTGCTAGATATCCTGTAAAGTCATCTTGTAGATAGTAAGAACAGCATCAGTACCTATTCTTAAGGAAGGAAATCTATTCCAATTTGCAAATAGAATCTTTTGATCGGACGTTGATTGGCCAAACTAAATCGTGGTTGAATCAATATCCAGTGGTTCGGTGATTCGTTGACACGTGTTAGCCTAGTTTATCTGGTCGAGTGAAATAGGTCACGTTAATTAATCCAATTGCAACAAGGATTACGTTGCACGGCTACTAGCTACCTGTCGTTAACGTACTGCGTCTGACGTTAACGTTCCTAACCGTCTGCTCAATTGCTGAAAGGACGGCTGGTAATCTTGTCTTCTATGAATAACAAAACGATACGGCCGCAGCTTTAGGCAAGGATTAGGAGTTAGTCAGTTAGGACCACTACTATGGTATTTAGGTAGGTACCTAATAAGCAGTGAGTTTACAATCATGATTACCCATGTCTTCATAAACTCAAACTCAAAGCATTGATTCCATACAAGCCGTGCGCTTGACGGGATTTCCCATCCGCTAAAATGACGAACTTTCATCCGCTATTAAACTCCTAGGTATACATTTTTCAAAAATCTTTCCTTAGTGGTCACCTCTGTCGCGGGAAGGTACAAAAGGGTTACCGAGGCCCCTGGCAACACAGGCAACGGAAGGGACACGGGTAGGTAGGTTAAGAGTCTGACACACCCTCCCGCTCCGCCCAGAGCGGGAGAAGTTATTTGATAATTACCCACCCAAAAAAAAAAGTGGTCGCCTCTGTTACTTATGGAACTTTGTGCATATTTCATGCTTCTAGATCTAGCGGTTTAGGCTGCGTTTGTCTCTCAGTGATTGATTTTATAGGGTCACCGAAACGATCCATTGCACTTGTCAATTTTTACGTGTTGAATACACAATGATACGTAAATTGATCGACAACCAAATGCAATTGTAGCGATAGACAATATTACTACAATACAAATTGATGGCAATTGATCAATTGCAATTCAAATCAATCAAAATCAAAAGTCATTTATTCAAACTAGGCTGAAAATCAGCACTTTTCGAACGTCAAAGTTACATAAGACAGTCCCCCAAAAATGCCCGCCCGTCACCACTTCCTAGTGCTTTAGCTGGGAAGAAGAAGTGGTGGAACAAACTCCCCAGCAGCACGTCTGTCTGTTTAGTTATATAAACTTGATTTTATACAAATCGTATGCAAAGTAATTAACATTACGAAACACAAAACATTGGATTAAATTACACACTTGCCATACGTTAGCTAGCACGCGCCAGTATACCAACAAAACAATGAACAAACTGTACTCAAGCAGATAAAAATTTCAACATAAAAAAAACGTAAATAGAACTTAATACTTAAATAAAAGCCTCCAGGCATAAAGGGCGTGCCCGCTTACATAAGGCATTTGCTGTAGCTCGAAGTGAGAAATGATAAACGGGGCTAGTTTATCGAAGTAAAATAAGTAAACAATTACTAATAATAATTAAAACCATGATCAGCAAGACGACCAGTCACCACAAGCAGCACCCGTTCACGAGCATAACGCAAAGATCAGCCATCACCCCCCTCGCCATATTGGAGGGAAGGAGGCAACCCGATCCCCGATGCTACCGCAGGCAGTGACATCTAAGGGAGCATGACGAGCTTGCTGCCGGTTGCTCAGGCAAGAATAGTATAATCAATAGTCGAGGACGCTAGCTAACCACTTATTGCAATACAACTCATAAAACACACATTGTAATGAGTAGATTATGTAACTAATAAATTAAAATTTAACTAATTAAATTACATTGAATTATACAGTCAAATAAAAAAATAATCTATTATATGAACTCATATAACCTGTCAGTAGGAAAGCTAATTCTGGAGAAAGAACATAAACATTGTCTTGAGTTAATCACAGCGACCAACTATTCTTATCGTTTAAGTAGTCATTGATACAATAGTATGCCTTTGAACAAAGGGTGGATTTTACTTTAGTTTTAAACGCATTAAAAGGCAAATCTAGCAAAGAAGAGGGCAGCATGTTATAAAAAGTTATACCAAGCCCAACAAATGAGTTATGTACCTTATGAAGCCGGTGAAATGGAGCTCGTAATTTGTCCTTATTTCTGGTGTTAATATTGTGAATATCACTATTTTTAGTGTATAAGTGTATATTTTGCCTAATATATAAGATGTTGGCGAAGATGAATTGCGATGCCACCGTGAGAATACCAACATCTTTAAAAAAATCTCTCAGAGAAACTCTGGCACCAAGCTGGTAAATAGCTCGAACAGCTCGTTTTTGAAGAACGAATATATTTTGAATGTCAGCGGCTTTGCCCCACAGCAGAATACCGTAGGACATAACGCTATGAAAATAACTAAAATAAACTAATCGAGCTGTATCAACGTCAGTGTATTGTCTTACTTTTCTGACGGCGTAGGCGGCCGAACTGAGCCTGCCCGCTAGGCTTGATATATGAGGGCCCCACTGAAGTTTGGCATCTACTGTTATACCAAGAAAAACTGCCGAGTCTACAGTTTCAAGCACCCCATTATCTAAGACGATGTTGGGACCTAGATTCCTAACATTTGGCAAGGCAAACTTTATACATTTCGTTTTCTTGGCATTGAGAACTAGGTTATTCGTCGTAAACCAATCCGTGACCATTGAGAGTGCACTGTTTACGTCATCAAAATCTTGTCTATTCCTGTTTACTTTAAAAAGAAGTGAGGTGTCATCTACAAACAATACAACGTCTCAGATACCCTTTAAATAAAATGGTAAGTCATTAATATACACTAAGAATAAGAATGGACCCAGTATTGAGCCTTGAGGTACACCTAACTGAACTGGTAACCCGGAAGATTTTACACCATTCACATCTACACATTGTGTTATGTAAATAAGAATTTATTACTTTGAGAGCTTCATTTTGGACACCATAATGACACAGTTTACGCAAAAGCGTGTCATGGTCCACGCAATCAAAGGCTTTGGAGAGATCACAGAAAACACCAATAGCATTTTGCGAGTTCTCCCATGCGTCAAATATGTGTTTCAGCAGTGCAACACCCGCATCTGTAGTCGAACGACCTTTTGTAAAGCCATATTGTTCATTATGAAGGAGGCTGTTTAAATTAAAATGTCTTAGCAATTGCTTGAGTATTAACTTTTCAAATATTTTGCTAAATGCAGGTAAGATAGAAATAGGTCTGAAATTGCCAACGTCATTTTTATTACCTGATTTAAATAAAGGTATGACTTTACTACTCTTCATGAGGTCAGGAAAAGAGCCCAAATCAACACATTTATTAAAAATAGCAGCTAGATAGGGGGCTACGATTTCTATTATATTGCTTAATAGTTTAATGGAGATACCCCAGATATCACCAGTGTTTTTAGACTTAAGTGTGTTAAAAATATTAACTACATCACGAGGTGTTACATGTTCGAAGCTAAATAAGCGACTACATTTAGGCACACTAATATGCAAAAGGTTTTCAGCTTTAGACGGGGACGAATTCAAGGAGCGAGTCGTAGTTATAGGTATGTTGGCAAAAAACTCATTGAATGCTTCAGCTACGTCAGCTGCTTTATTAACTAATTTGTTGTCGACCATAATCTCAAGTTGTTTTTCTTGTTTAACCGACTTACCCGTTTCATTGTTAATAATTTTCCAAGTGGTTTTTACTTTATTATTGGAATTTTTAATTGTATCGCTTAAAAATTTAGATTTAGCAAAAACACAAATCTTTTTAAATAGTTTTGAATAATTTTTGACATACTCTAAGAAAGGAGTGTCAAACCTGAATTTTTTCAAACCGTATAACTCGTATAGTCGCGCTCTACTTTTATAAATACCTGGAGTAGCCCATTGGTTAAAGCCAGCGGAGGTGCCATTAATATTCATGGTTTTGGTCTTGAAAGTAGATTGGTACTCCTTTTGCACAACATCAAAAAGAGCTCCATAGATATCATTAGGATTCACATGTTCTACTATAGATGGTGTAATTCTATGAGCTATATTATTTTTAAACTTGTCGCACCGACTAGCTGTATAAGGCCTGCATTCTATTTTATGCGGCTTTTTATGTAATGGCATAGGGAAGCTAGCTAATAAACCACAGTGGTCAGACGTTAAGTTACTTAACATTAATTTATTTTTGGCATCACAATCACTAAAAATATTATCAATACAAGTCGACGAGGACGCCGTGATCCTAGTAGGTTCAAAAAACAAGTTGAGAAGAGTAATACTTAATGGAGTAACATCTAAAATATTAATATTAAAATCTCCACATAAAATTATACTTTTGTTACTACTTTTTAACCTATTGAGTGAATCCTCCATTACCGATTCGAAAAGAATAAAATCTCCAGAGGGGGGTCGATAAACGCAAATTATAACGTATCGCTCGAGTTCAACACAAGACAACTCAATAGTGCGCTCGATAGAAAGATTAACTAAGTCTAAACGTTGTTTACACTTCAACTTGTTTGCAACAAGAACTAAAGATCCACCGCGAATAGCACTTTTTCTTATAAAAGCACTTTGTACAGTAAAATGATCACTATTCATAAACACTACTTCATGTTCTTTCAACCAGTGTTCAGTTAAACATAACACCTGAACATCATAGTTCTCCATAAATAAACTTAACTCTAGCTCTTTGCCGGACAGACCCTGCATATTTTGATGTACAACATTCAACATATGCAGCTGACCCGTTGTCGCACCTAATAGTTTAAACTACAAGGCGTATCAAAAGTAGTGTTAGTATCACTACTAACAGTAATCGATGGTACACTACAGGTACCAGTGTCATGGTGTATATTGTATGCTAAAAGATTAGCAATATGTCTCCTACAACTAGGTGGCAAATACATTGTATAATTTGTCAGTTTGTAATCAGTAATAAATTGATTACAATCAAAATATAAAATAGCGTCACTGTGACGACAGGTCCTATTATAAATTAACATATTTAAATTATAAATGTGCCTATTTTGGTCAACAGACAAATATTGAGAATAAGGCAAGGCACAGAAAATAAATTTACAACTATTTATTTTTTACTAATTAATTGGCTAATACTGGCACCGGGTAAACAATTATTAATTACATACTGTTGTGAACACTGATTAAATATACTACCAAAACCTTGACCAAATTTGTCTGAAAATAAATATGTGGTATTAACTAAATTATTTATACTATTATTGACATCATTAATACCGCTACCTACTGGCTGAGCCACGGAGGGTGTGGGTGTAATAAGTTGAGACTGGGGTGCCCGGGAGCAGGTACAGCTAAAAGAGAGGTTATTTGTCAGAGACTCATACCTCTCTGCATTGTACTTGACCAGGTCTGCCAACTCATTGGCCTCCTGCAAGCGCTTACTCAGGTTTTGTTGTGAAGCCTCATATTTACTAAAGATGTCCTTTAGAGCATATTCCCTTACAAACAATTCATCCTGAAGCTGCTGAGTGTCAGTATCATACATAGTATTACATAACTGTAATTCACTATTACACATCTTTAATTCTTGAATTAAATTTAAATTTTTTTGTCTAAGTTTTGTATTTAATTTATTTACTTTCTGGCGTTTTAAAGATTTTTGAATTTTTCTAATTACCTAACCTATTAATTTTAATATACTTTTTTATCTTATTATGGCTAGTAAACAAATTGCTTTTAGTGATTGTATCATTAGTTAAATCTATTGTTACAACAGGCTCAACACAAGTGGGTCCGGACCCGCTACCAACCAACTCATCATATAGACTGCAGGTGATCGCAGACTCTTCACTGGCTTTGAGAGATTCCAAACGGGTTATTGTGTTGTGGGCCCTGCTTAATTCCAGTTCTAATTCAGATATCCGTCTCAAAGCCAATTCGTGGGTGTCACTACATTCTTGGAAATTTGACACAAGTTGACGGAGGTGTTGATGCTAGTACTCGCGTCACTGTATCGGTGGCGCGAGGAAGTGAGGGCGCGGGGCGAGTGGCTGATGCAGCGACATGTGGAGTTGCGTCGGTCACAGCTTCGCGCAGCCCTGGTGGCGGAATGGCGGGACAGGCTTTCACGCCCTACCGCCGGCCTCGCCACCATCGAGGCGGTCCGGCCAGTGCTCGAGCCCTGGCTCGGGAGGAGGCACGGCTCCCTGTCGTTTCGGGTGACGCAGGTGCTCTCGGGGCATGGTTGCTTCGGGAAGTACCTGTGTCGCATAAACAGGGAGCCGGACGCCCGGTGTCACCACTGCATCGACTGTCGGGAGGACACGGCGCGGCATACGCTGGCAGAATGTGCCGCTTGGGAGGAGCCACGCCGTGCCCTCATCTCAGGAGTGGGCAGTGACCTGTCGCTGCCGGCCGTGGTCGAGGCGATGGTCGGCAGCGAGGAGTCCTGGGACGCGGTGGTATCCTTCTGCGAAACAGTCGTGTCGCAGAAGGAGGCTGCGGAACGGGAGCGGGAGATCTCTTCCGCTCACCCGGCCCGCAGCAGGCGCACCGGGCGTCGGCAGAGGGCAGACAACGCCCTCTTCCGGCCCCCCTAAATGGGTCCAGGGACGGCGGACTTGGGGACGTCCGCCGCCCCCCCTAAATGGGTCCAGGGACGGCGGACTTGGGGACGTCCGCCGCCCCCCATCACACTGGACCCGAGGTGGCGGCGCGTAGTGTTCCACGCGCGCCCCTTTCAGACGTCGCGGGGGGGGTTTAAACACCCCCCCCCCCCCCCCCCCAGACTTGAGGTGGCCCGCAGAGGCGGGCCGGCACTAGCTGGGGATCGTGGAAGTCGCATTAGATCCCATGATCCCCGGTGCAAGTGTGGGATGGGAACACCGGGGTGGTTTTTAGTCAGTAAGAGTCTGACAGACCCCTCCGCCTACCCCAGGGCGGAGGACATCCATGAGGATTTTCCACCCCGGCAACAAAAAAAAAAAAAAAAGGTGTTGATGCTGGTCAAGTATGTCCATATGCTGTATATGTAGTTCAGCCAATTGGTTCTTAAGCTCAGTGTTCTTGTTATTAATATACTGAACTTCCACCTCGCTGTCTTCCCTTTCCTGTAGCAGCTGATTGCACTGTTTTTGACTAGATTCCAATTCTTTCAACGTAGCCCTCAGTTTTTCCTCCAAGGATGCAGCTCTACGGGTCAACATATTGATAGGCCAACCCTAGAGGCACCCTAGAATGAGAGAAGAGAAAGCCAAGTGAGTAAAGGAATAAGAGAGAGGGATAAAATGTGGATAATAAGTACTAGGATGAAGGGCAAATTAATTAGAATTTAAAGATAACGAAGGGAAAAGTTAAGAAGAGGATGAAATCTCAATTATGGGATGATACATTAATTAATCACTGATATGTCTTAATCGAGATGGTACCTAATATTATAAAAATAAATGGGAAAAACAACAAAATTAAGTTTGGAAAATGGTTGGGGGTACTACTGTTTTAGGTGATTGTAAATCCGGTTTTTTTACATTAATTTCATGCACTAATTCTGTGATTTAACATAACAGAGGTATGTCTAATAATAAAGTGCAGTGATTTCTATGGGGTCTCTAACGTATTAATGCGATTTTATCTTAATTATGCATCAGCATATTGATTGTTTAGAGACCCCTCAGATTTTTATTAAGAAGACAAACCATTTACCTAAGCTAGAAAGATAGAAAAACGAATAAGGGTTTATAACTAGTGCAGATCGCTGTGTAAAATATCCGTATAAGTAATCTATTGATTAATGAACCAATCTTTACCTTAATTTGAATTAACACCACGGTGGCGTGGTGATGTGAATTATCACGCTACCTAAATTATTTCTAATAAAAATCTATAAGTATTTGGAAAGCAGTCTTCATCAAATCACCCGATGGGGGCGTGTCGGTTCTTCGTTCCTTCAGCTTTGATTAGATCTGAAACAGGTGACGTATACCGTCATAGGTACTTGTATAATTCCGTCGACGTCTGCTGGGGGAGTGACGCTCGCTAATGCAGCCAGCCCGCTGTTGCCGCCGTGCCCTGCCGCTCTGCACGACGGAACGATTTGAATTCATTTTGGCACGTACTCGCTACCAAAATTTTAGGAATAGTTGAAGCTGCATCAAGAAGCTTTTAATACTTATAAAAAAAGTACGAAAATAACAAAGAACTCAAACGATTCACAACATGAGACACCTAAACGTGTTGACGTGAGGTCTCGGCTGTGATTGCGAACATAACCATCTCACAAACCCACGCTTTGTAAAATTACACATCTCATTTACATAAATAGTAATGAGATTACATTCGGTTACGCGAGGCAGGGTAGAAAATTACTCTTTCATTCCCACATCTTATGCGTATAAATCTCTATCTCTACGTATGTACATAATGTAGCAAAACGACGAGGTAACGAGATTTTTCACAAAATTTGATTCCCCGCAATTTAGCGCGTGGAATGGATTACTTTTTCGGAGAAGATGCGATGCGTTACTGTGATTTAATATCAACCCTATAAATTTAAATAATTGACTTATGAAATTGATGTCATTATTTTATATTATAGCTATTAGCTATCTTTTAATAACCGCTTTGCTTCGAGGAAGGATGCGAAAACATTTGTTTTTTTTTTAAGATTTAGAAGCTGTAATAAAATAACACAGTTTTGTTTGAAGACCAGGATAAGTTGAATTCACCGAAGAAATATTTTTACTTCTCTACCGCACCAAGGTTTTGATATGGGTATGATTGAGAGCGATCGAGCGGGAAATGGCATCTCCGATCCACTCTGGCAATATAAGTACTTAGAAATAAGCGTAGATAAGTACCTACCTACCTGTAGGTACCTACATGAAATCCTACACAGTTTGTAGTTGTACGGGAGTTATTAGAGATTATGTGATGGAAAGCTGTAGGTAGTACCTACAATTTAGCCGTTTGTGCAAGGATTAAATAGATGAAATTGTGAAAGATTTTTATGACTTTCAGACGACGATGCAGGTACTACTACAGGGTGACATTGAAAACATGCGACAAATCGAAATGGGAGATTGTACTCATCATTATGAACAACTTTTACTAAGGGACCAAAGCTACAATCCCAAAAAAAAAACTGCTTTCCCCTACATTTATGTTCGCAATACCTCATCAAAATGTAGGAAAAGCAGATTTTTTTTTTTTGGATTACAGCTTTGGTCCCTTAGTAAAAGTTGTTAATAATGATGTATACAATGTCCCATTTCAGTTTGTCGCAAGTTTTCAATTTCAACCTGTATATTGATTGCATTGCTAAGAGTAGTCTAAACATGTTAAAACTGCAATATGATACAATTACAGCACAAGATAGGTTGTAATAGTTTTATTAATTTATTTGGATCTAGCTTTGACTCCATCCAGATTTCTCCTCGTTTTCCACTTTTCTATGGCTTTCGTAATAATCAGTTTCTAAGTTGGGTAAACTTGCAATGTAGGTACCTATAAAACAAAAAACATACACACTAGGCAGGTACTTAACATACAAGGGTATCTTAAGTGCCTACCTAGTACGTAGGTACCTATCTAGTAGGGATCTAGAGATGCTGTATCTTTGCGATACAACAGCTGCTTACGCGAAAGCACAAAATGGTAGTACGAGCAATACAAAAATAGGTTTTACTTAGTTTGAACGAAGCTAAACATCGCTGCTGTCCAATTAGGAAGCAGATGTAGCTTCCGATTTGCTGGATTTAGACTCGGCCATCTTACTCTTCAGCCTCCACTTCCGGCTTGTTCCAGAATCAAATATTCATTCAATACAGAAATAGCAGTTGGAGAAGTTGGGTATAACGGAGAAACATCCTTTGATTTTGAAAGCGACACAGCACTCAAATATTTTATTATTGATCGGTCGGCCAACATTGAAACAATGGGTTATTTATATAAATATACAAAAGTAGGTATTGTATATTGAAATATCAACCTATTTCCTTCATACAAACTTAAGACCAGTGTTTTTTATCGTGTTTTTTGTGTTATTGTGTAAAAATAATGTTGAGCTCATTCTGAAAGTTAATTAGCGAGGTTTTTAAATTCCTGTCGTCTTCAAAATGATGGCCATGCGGTAAAGTCGCTGATTAACATTCGTAGCCAACAATAGACATTGTTCAGATCAAACGACTTCGTTCTTTGTGTTTATATTGAAGCTAAAAGGGATGGGGTCTTTAATTTTTGTTCTTTATTGTTCTTTATACTACTTAGTTTAACTGTTTAATTAAATAGATGACAAAGCTTTAATGTGAAAGAGAAATACCTACTTACGTACCTACGTAAGTAAGTATTTCTACTTATAAGTAAGTACCTACTTACTTACACTTATATAAGTAGATAGGGTAACTACTATAGTAATTGGCCACGCCATAGTAACTGGCCACTCATAACAAGGAAATGCAAGAAATGCAAAAAAACAAAAAATATTCCTGTATCTATTGTATTTTCGTTTTAGTTCACATTACCTTGTTTCTACATATTTTGTTATGAGTGGCCAGTTACTAGAGCAGTTACCCTACTTGATTATAGTTTCCAGGAAATATACCTACTTATGTTTTTTTTTTTAATAGAGTTGTAGAGAAGTAAATGTGTAAAGTCTAGTGGACTTTCAGTAGACACTGCAAAGCATGGTCACCAAAACAGCTTCAAAGGGAGATCAAGTGTCTTGCAACAATACACAAAAACGACATGAGTGCTTGTGCAGTGTTGCAGTGCAGTATTTTCAAAGTAAGAACAGTTTTTGTCATCCATGTTAAAATTGCAACATTTATACCTAACTGGCGTGTACGTCTTGCGAGTGTCGAGTTCGTGGAGAGTGATTCGGTCGCGTTTAGTTTCAACTCGGCGAAAGTCGGCGGAGGGCCGTCTGAGGGCCGCAGTGCACTAATTGTCAGCCCCGGGCCGGGTGCCCTGCCGCTCGCGTCTTGCGCGGTTATAAGCTTGACGCTCAGCCGCGTTACCGGCTATCTTGCTACGCTTGCATTCACGGGTAAAGGTAACTGCAAAATTTGAGCACTATTTCTTATGTATGACGACGTAGAATTGACGTGCTTTTGCTATCATAAACCTAATCATGTCTAGAGTTCTTCGCCGACATAAATCAAGTAAATAATGGCTTTTAAATGTATTTTAAAGACATCAAAGAATACACAGCGTTTGCATACGAAAGTATTGTGGATGGGTGGAATGTTGAACTATTGCCACTCTTATTTAATATTTTTGCCTTAGTTAATTAATGAAGTACCTAGGTACATATTTAATTCGAGCCTATCGATAATTTACACTACGTAGGTGGGTAAGTTGTCTTGATACACACGGATAACGTGAAATAGAGCCACGTTATTGGCTAACTAGTAGTCTCTTAACCAGTTAGTGAAACTTGTAATGGATATTTACAGGTCTCTGCGGAGATATTTAACTAACTGAAGCTTACACGCAAAGGCCTTTCAAATACCTAAGTTGGTGGAGAAATACATATGTACTTTGTACATAAAACTTGTAAATATTCACATGACATTATTCAGCTATATATATCTAAGCCACATTGTAACTAAAGTACGTCGACGTTTCAAAGCAACTTTTTTTAAGCAGAAGACGCACGGGTTTTATTTTTTGAGGGTGGGAAATCATCAAGTAACTTCTCCCGCTCTGGGCGGAGCGGGAGGGTGTGTCAGACTCTTACTGACTAAAACCCACCCGTATTCCTTCCTGTTGCCTGTGTTGCGGGGGCCTCGGTGGTGACCCATAAGTACCTTCCCGCGAAGACGAACGGGGTAGAGCCTAAATCGAAACTTTATATCGACGGTTAAAAGGTAATAAGGTATAAGCGACATTTTGGTCGAAAATGAGTTATGAATGCCATCCTACTTAATCTCTATTTTTAAGTAAGTAAGTTTTCTTTTTATTACCTTTTAACCGTCGATATATAAAGTCAAGTTGGTAATTATACTCAATAAATTTATTGTGCCCTTAATTTCGTCGTTGCCATCGTTTCGGCTTCGCCGAGTATTTTTGAAAATTAATTCTTAGACATAATCTTATTTTCCTCGTTATATGTATATTTATATAAACCGAGTAAAAGTTTCGTAAAGATAAATGTCACCCTCGCGATCTCGCTGAAGGTTAATAAGAATCATTTATCAGGAAGTTAAATCACGAAGTTTCCTCGTTTCTGGTGTTTTATTTGATAAAATAACAAATTACAGATTTCTTTATGTAGCATTAGCCAACAAACTGTCGTAGGTGTCGTTTATTTCATAAGTGACGAAGTTGAAGGTATATTTCAATACCTACAATTATAATTAATCATACTTAATTACATCTACGTTAACTATTACTCACGTCCTGTTGAAGTAAACTCAATTAAAATTGTTAAGTGAGTTTTTCACGCGACAAGGCCTTAGCAAGTGAAATTGTTTTGATTTACAAAAATAAATAAACGTCGGTCCGTTCAGCTCCGCCAGTAGAAAAATATTAATTGGGGCATGAGATTTCCTGTGAATTTGTTTCTCGTTTTGCTGGTTGCGGTACGGGTGCCCCTTTGCGCCCGCGTCACGTAAGCTGATTTCTTTCATTTCAAAATTCCACCACTTTCTAGCAACACAAAATAAAACGAACGGGAACGAAGGCACGGTGTGTAATAGCTGTACATTCCTGATACATAAATACAGCCTCGCCAAATCCTATAAATTTTAGGAACAGCTAAAACATCTCCTATGTAATTTGCTATCACATTATTCGAATCCCGGAAGAATGTTAGTTTATCCAGTCTAAATTCTATGAAAACGGTGCCTACACATTCATTCATATAACAGCACAGTTTTTATTCATCGCTGGGATTTTACAACAGGCTTTCACTGAATTGAGCTATGAAAAAGAATATAAAATGTTTATGTAGTTTGTTTCGTTCCGATTCCATAACGGTTATCAAAAGATTGTAGTCTCTTTTGTCTTATTTATTTTCAATGTGTTTTATAAAATTCCGTTATATTTTGGTATAGCTGTACTTCATCACTAGGAGGGACGTACCTAGTTTTTAGTTATATGCCAGGAAAATAATTATCTTCATTTAGTTATTATAGTTCTTGTTCGCTCTGACATCTATTATCTATTACTTATAATACAACCGTAGCGACGTCAAAATTGGACATTGAATATTTTTGAAAAATAGTACTTAATTGCTACCGAAATATTTAATTTTTAGAATTTTTGTCTGTTTATCTGTTTGTCTGAATGTATGTTCCAGCATCACACAAATTCTACTGCATAGATTCTGTTCAAATTTTAAGTCTGGACTGTTGGTAGGCTATAATATATTATGACGCTATTTGTTATAGGGATGAGCAATATTGCATTATGTTTGTATTCCTCTATAGTCTACAGCAAATTGTAAAAGACGAGCCAAACGGTTAGAACATTGCAGATAGTTACAGATTTAACCTTATATAAATATGGTTACCATAACGCTATATTTATAAGGGGCTAAGCAGTCAATCATCGTGACATATACAGCATGGATTTTTGATATGGGGAAGTAAGGGCAGGTGCTTTAACCGTTGCAGCTACACGAAATCTGTCTTAGGAAACTGTTCTTAACTTTTTGAGATATTTTGATCAGCATACACAGATTTTGTAAAAATTGTACAGTCAGCAAGAAAATAGCAATTTAAAAAAAAAATTGGAACATAGTTCTTTAACGCGGTTTGCATAAGGAGTAAACTGGCAGAAATATAGTTACGTGAAAAAGCGTTCATACTTGCGACTGCCTTCTTCTATGGTCAAAATATGTTCAATTTTTTTATCTTGGGTATCGTTTTCATTATTTCTGAGGGTGCTAAAGCCAATAGTGAAGTGAAAATGAAAATGCAAGATGGCGGCTGCGAAAATTTTCAAATTTTTCATCATGCGGGGTCATTTTCATCGTATTCGAGGGTGCTAAAGCCGAAAATGAAGTCAAAATTGAAATCCAAGATGGCGGCTGCGAAAATTTTCATCGTTTTTGTTTTAAGTCATACGTGAGAAAGAACTTCGTTTTTGACGTGGGTCCCCACACCGCACACGTTTTTTTTTTATGCCAATAGGTCCTGTTTCTTATGAGGATCAAAAAGTTTAAATAGACCAACTGCGGTTCCAGTACTAGAAGAAACAGAAATCGCAAAACTTTTACCATACGTACATTTCGTAGGAAATGAGACTCCAGCTTACTTTTTAGGGCTCCGTATGTCAAAAGAAAAAAATAGAATCTGTATAGGATCACTTCGTAGTCCATCCGTATATCCGTATATCTGTCTGCCTGTCAAGACCCTTTTTCTCCGGAACGCGTAGAGGTTTCAAGATGAAATTAATATCATTTACGCAGGTTCACGATCCCTCAAGCTCTAAAAAATCAAATTTCTAAGTCAACGCCTTAAAAAAATACGGCCATATATGTGACAAATTTTGATACTCTCAAATAAATCAAAATCTATAGGGTAAGTACTTCCCGTTGCCCTAGAAGCATTAAAGGCGAACGGCTTGTAAGGGAATTTCGTACCGCTAATAAAATTTCGTGTTTTGGGATATTTTTTGTTTTAATTGGTTGTTAATATGATAGAGAAGCCCTTTTTAAATTCTTGGATTTTTAGAACTTGGGACGTACCTAAAAGTTATAAACAGGTTTATTTTTTAAGGTTATGTACTAGTGTACCAATGTAGATTGTTACATAAAGGCACATAAAAATTGTTTCGGTAATAAAGTATGTGTTCTAGATTGATTGTCGCTATTTTTGTAGTGTTTTACTTACTATCAAGTAGGTAAATTAAGATTAGGAACGTGGGTACCTACTCAGCGGAGTGCATCAGGAGATACCTATGTCCAGCAGCTGACTGCAACAGTTTGATAATGATGAAGTCCTGATGGGGTTTTAAATATAACAATACCGTTAATAGTTTTTTTTTTAAGTACATTTATTTTATTTATAATTAATTAATTCTTAATATTACTTCATCTAGGAACGGGGCAGGTCGGGTAATACCCTCATGGCGACCATAGCTTAAATTTTTTTTTAGATTGGAAATCGTCAAATAACTTCTCCCGCTCTGGGCGGAGCGGGAGGGTGTGTCAGACTCTTACTGACTAAAACCCACCCGTATTCCTTCCTGTTGCCTGTGTTGCCAGGGGCCTCGGTGACCCATTAGTACCTTTCCGCGACCCCGGCGGGCATCGGCCCTCGTGGACCCTACATTGTGCTGACGACATCTCTTTGAGGCGCGCGTGGAATACGACGCGCCATCGACCCGGGCCTGGTCCTTACCGGACGGTGAGCTACCCATTGCTCACCGTCCGCAAGCCCGCGCCTACGGTGGCCGGAAATCCGCCCGGGATTCCCGTCGCCCACGGCGTCTCCTGCGGCGGCTAGGGGCTAGAGGGCGCGAAGTTTGCCTTTCCCTCAACCGTCCCGCCTCCTCCTTCGCGAGCATTACTGCTTCGCAGAAGGAGGTGACGGCTGCCCATGCCCTCTCGCTCTGTACCATGGCCTGAACCAGAGTCGGACGCGAGAGATCTCTGCCGCCGATCGCCTCCACGAGGACACGGTGGACCATACGTCCACCGTGTCCTCCGGGCGATCCACACAGTGGTGGCACCCGGGCGTTTCCTCCCGCCTTATCCGACACAGGAACCTCACGAAGCAGCCGTGTCCGGTGAGGACCTGCGTCAGGCGGAAGGTGAGGACGCCGTGGCGCCTCTCTAGCCACTCCTCAAAGAGGGGACTTATCGCCGCAATCGTGGCGTGCCCAGCACAGGGTTCCGACAACCGTACTCTCCATGTCGCCATGAGATCCCGCCGGAGCTCCGTCCGCTGTGGCGCGATTTCTCGCGGCAGTGGAGTTACGCCCCGGCGTTTCGCCTCCTCGCGCCACTCCCATACGTGCGCGAGGAAGTTTGCCTCCAGATCCCATGGCGGCAGTCCGGCAAGGAGGTTCGCTGCCTCACAGGAGGCCGTGTGGTACCCCTGGACCATCCGGATGGCCATGACCCTTTGGGCCACGCTCAACCGGTGGGCTGGCCGCAGCGCCAGAGAACACGCCCATACAGGAGCCCCATAGAGGGCCATCGACCGCACGACCCCCGCGTAGAGCCTCCGGCAGGAGGCGTTTGGACCCCCTAGGTTGGGCAGGAGTCGCTTCAATGCAGCGCCCGCGCCCTCCAGTTTGGGAGCCAAACGTCGAAAATGCTCCACGAAGTTCCACCGACTGTCGAGGACGAGTCCCAGGTACTTCATCGTCGACTCGACGCCGATGGAAACCCCTCCTACCGTTATTTGGGACCCCAACGGTGGCGCGTTCCGAGGACCATGAAAACACATGGCCTCGGACTTGTGCAGGGCCACCTCGAGTCCCAATTGCCGGATCCTTTCGCCGATTGTAGCAACCCCGCGTGCCGCTACTTCGGCCGTCGCCTGGTGCGACCTCCCCTGCGCCAGGACCAACGTGTCGTCAGCGTAGCACACTACGCTGACGCCGCTAGGGAGGTCGGCGCGCAGCACCCAGTCGTATCCGATGTCCCACAGATGCGGCCCCAGGACCGATCCCTGTGGGACACCGCACGACATCTCTTGCCGGTTCCGCACTCCCTGGTGACCGGGGTAGATGACGGCCCTGTCCGTCAGATAGGCAAATAACAACATAACTGCGTTTAGTTTACGACTAAATTACGTGTAGTTATTAAATTTTTTTGTTTTAATATTATTCATTAATCCGAACTTCTTAAAATCGTACACTTACATGAAAATGAATGGCTTAGATGCCTTAATGTGTGGTATAAATTCTATATCAAAACAACAAAAAAGTAAGCGGTACGAATCTGCCGTTCACCTTTGTCAAGACGCAAGGTCTCACAGCTCAAGTAAAGGATAAAGTGCGAAAATCGCTAATTTGTAGTTAAATAATAAAAATGCGATTATGCACATACATTTGCAGTTGGAGAAGTGACTTGCTTCCGCGTCAGCAGTCCTAAGTCTCTGTATATTTTGACTGCTGACACCAAAACTACAAACGTAGTTTACAGGGAAGTTTTATAAAAAATACCTCATCATGGCTGTATTTCTCGGTGTAGGTACTATAAGTACACCCCTGCGTAAGCCTTTATGCAGAGGTGTACCTATAGTACACCCACATATCGCCAGTTATGTACCATGTAATAGGGGGCGATCCTATTGCCATTCCCCGGGCACAAATCCAGACTTCGGACTGTTACTGAGAAATTTCAGATGGAAAACCCAATAACACTTTGCCTGACTCGGGAATCGAAATGCGAACGAAGCCGGCAGAAGCTAGTCGAATAATTCTAAGCACTATGTTATCTGGTTATTGTGTGCTGGATTTATCTATGTGTATATTCAATTGGAGCACTCTGTTTGTCGTTGCTCAGTATCCACCCCATCAATCTTGGCTTGATACTTTCGCTGGATAAATGGATTGGAGCCGTAGTTAAAGCGGACATTGGCGACTGTCGCATCGTCTATTTACGGCCTAGCATGGTTATGCAGACATTCATTTTTAAACTGATGATAGAACCGAAAATTTTCCGATGTATTCGTACTTATTCTAAATCAAATCAGCCGATTTCAGACGAACTGTTTCATAATATATATTTGATTTAAAAAAAAAATCCTCTGAATCAAATTGATGAACGTGTGAAAGCTTCCCAGGGTAAACGTCACGTATTTTAAGTAAAGGGTCAAATTTTGGGATAATGTGTTGACGCAGATGGATCCAACGCAAATAGCTACGGTAACCGGCGGACCTTGTCGGTGTCATCATGGAGGATAATCAAGGTTTATACGAACAATGGTGACGCTGATTTTTTTCATGGCCCTTTTTTTCCATCGTAAATTTTCCTGAACCGACTAAGTATTTGAATGAAATGGTCTTAACAATTTAATTTCGTTCAACTAAGTATTTATCTTCTGTGAATTTAATATCGAAGTCCCATAAATAAAAAAAACATTTCAAAATTTGTAATCCATTGCTAGACGAGAACAACTTCCGACAAACTGTTACGCAGTTTGGCAGACTATGTATGTTATTGTTAATAGAGATTTTGAATAAATAAATAAATAAATAAAATAAATACATTTCCAATCTTGACAGAGGAGATTCTTTACCAAACAGAGTAAAATCCTCACATAAACATATCTTTTCTCCGTCGCCAGAAATAATTAGTAAAACCCAATCTAATTATTACAATTATTAGGAAATGCCGCCAGCATCCTCGGTACAGTGCCTCGAAGGTCTTTTTTAGGTTTAACTTAGTTTTAATTTAATTTAGTTAATGTTAATAACCATCTTGTAATTTGATTACTATATAGATAACATTTTTATATGTGGTGGGTTTATGTGTTAGATTAAGTCAGAAAACTCCTTTGTCCCAAACTGGGTTTGTTTACGACAAGTGAACTTTATAAGCAGTCCATTTTTATTAGTTTTATCCTTCACACTAATAAAATGGATCGCCTATCAAGTTACCCTAATTATAACAGGTTTATG
Organism: Atethmia centrago; assembly: GCA_905333075.3. Classification (NCBI taxonomy): domain Eukaryota; kingdom Metazoa; phylum Arthropoda; class Insecta; order Lepidoptera; family Noctuidae; genus Atethmia; species Atethmia centrago. Next base: position 11,671,628 of record HG995375.1, read on the forward strand.
CCTCGGGTAACTACATTATTATACGGAGGTACCTATGACTGTAATCCAAATGATATGGAACAGTTCCTACCCGACTCAGCAGAAGGCAGAGCGAAATGTGAAGGGAAGCCTAGAAGTTAATGGGACAAATATTTCAAAGATAAGCATTTTATGGGAAAATATTTATTATGCTGTATAGGTACTTATAATTTAGTCAAAAATTATGTATTTTATTTCTATCCTATTATTTGCTAAATTAACAATATTTTATTGACGATCAGAACTGGACCCCCATTATTTAATTATGTATGCGTATCTTCTATATAATACAAGTATTTATATGTGATTTGGTCTAAACTAGTCGTAACATGGGAGCTATAAATCAGGATCTTCGAAATCTTGGAAGTCTGCCAAAGTCACCTAAAGCTAGGCGACCTAGACCACCAACGAACAGTACCAATTTGTTGGTATCATTTTTCCATCAATAGCCCCTGATACGCAAGCCAAAGAATTTACTATGTATTTACCGGTAAGTATGAGAAAATAGTGTCCCAAAAATATCATATTATTCTGAAGCATATATTGGTAAGATATTTCATAAAGTAGCGAAGTCGGCATTAATAAATAACAATAAAAAAAATCTGTATTGACATGGATTATTATTTTATGTCGTTTCGTTGACATAGCTTCTGAATGGGCCTTCGTTTTGCTTAGAAGAGGAAGATGGTTTACTAAATCGAAGCAATGTCATAAAAATTACATTCTGGTTTGCTTCGAGTCGTTTGTGATGATAACTGAGAAATGCGTGTCTACCATAGGTAATAGGTAAAACGGGCTGGTGTCCGCAACTCCACGTCAATGCGCGTATTTTGCGTACGGGTGGGAAATCAATTATTCGATCACGTGTCTACCATGCTAAAATATACTCGTACATAATCTCGATCGTTAATTTCTTGGTATCCTTAAGATGATGACGCAGAATTTTATTAAAATGTTAAAAGCAGAAGACCCGCTTTACTCAAAACGTAGGTAGTTTTGAGACCTTATTGGTACCTACCTACTATGTTTAAACCAGTCGCTTATATTTGAATTTATCTTGTTTTCAATTGTAAAATTGCAAATACAAAGTCAAATGAAATGTCTGTTCTGCTTAAGTTCATTTGAAAGCATAATCACGAAGACAAAGGTATTATAGGTAGGACATAAAAGTATTATCGATTGTATGTTCGTGAGAGCGATCTGTGGTTCATGCTAATAGAAACACATTAACTATGTGTCAATAGTTCAATAGAAATTCCAGTTATTATGGGTACTGTTTAGAAATATTATCTCAAATTATTAAGACATCTTGCTCAATAGGTCGCGAATAATAAGTCTATAGGGGATATAAAATTTATTAATATTGCTTGTACTTATTTTTGTTTATTAGCTGTATAAAAATAAAGTTGTAACATTAAATTGGTACTTATTTTGAACGTTTATTTTCAATTAACTTCAGCAAAAACTTTTTGCTGATTTTGTAGGAATTTCCATCGTCAGTGCAATCTGCTCGACAAACTGGACGCTGGCAATCGCGTAATTTAATGAACACTTCCCTAATCCAATGACGAGCCGAAAGCCGCTCGATACTCCGGCAAAAATAGCATTTTCGTTTTCCATTTCAAATTTTTGTTCGTTATAAGAAATATTAGTATTGACGTTTCGTAATTTGTAAACTGAGTTAGGTTTTTGAGCTCTTTTGTCGACCTACAATGTCCGTGGCCTTTTAGGTTTGTTTTTATTTTAAGAAAATACTTAATTGCTTCTAAGATTATCTTTTGTCTGAAAAACATCTTGCTACAAAGATGTATCAATCGAAAATCAATTGCATCTTCGTTCTCGATCATCTTGTTTGCTAAACTTAATAGTGTGTACTTACAAACCTACCTTACCTATATTGAATGTGAATTTCAGTAATGCGTTTTTTGTCGAATTAGGTAGATGTATCCGCATACAAGAAGGAATATTGGCTACATTTGTAAGCAGGTCAGAGCAACGATTTATCATTGTGAAGATGACGTTTACGGCCGATAGCGACTGATTTGTTCCAGATCAAATGCGAATCCAATATTTACGCATCGTGATCGTACGGATTTGGAAACATTCGCATCGTATCACTGTAACGTATTGCATTACGGTGCACTTCACATTCTTATGTTAAGTGAGTGAGGGTAGCGTCTGGATGAGTGGGCATGAAACCTTGAGGTACCTTTCAAGACTGTTCGTCTTGTTTATCTAGTTTACCTCTAAATTCGTGAATACGACTACCAAATTGATGGATAATACCTTTGTTAAAGCCACCCACTAATTGACTAACGAAGAAATTACTAGAGTAAACACGATTCCAAGAATTATGTAGCCCCAGCCACAAAATTATTGTTTTAGTAAATATTTACATGAAAATTATTCAAAGAGAGGTTACCGAATCAGACTCATGACGTCAATGGGTTGTGCTCGACTTTGGCGCCCCAGTTCAGGCTGCCTGTGCAAGATAAGCTGGCTGCCTCCCTCTGTATTGTCTAAAATTTAGTTGCTTTGTTACATGCTTGCAACCTAGTTAACACGAGTTAATCCGCTTGTGCACCCATCAGCTCTGTGTACGGATTAGTTTTAGGCTAAATCCGGTTCCTCCGGTTCTTTTGCTGATACACATAAATTCCTTTTCAATAATTACTAACTTTTAGCTCGCGGCTTCGCCCGTCGGAAATTTTCCAACAGAAATGTACTACCGCGATTAATTTAACCTATGTGTTAGTTCAGATTATTAACTATTTGTATGCCAAATTTCACCAAAATCCGTCGAACCGTTTTTTCTGTCGTAGTAATAGCAGAGGAACAGGTCATGGCCTCCCGCGCCACCGTCAACCATAATTATTTTGATATGCGTAATTTTGAATCTGTGATATCTTTTGAAGTATTAATTTAAATGATATGATGTAAAGAACATTAAGCTAAATTGAATGCCCAATTTAAATAACATATTTTCCTTAGATAAGGATTAATGTAATACCGGTTAAAATAGCTTCGGAAGTATCAATTAAATATTTATCAAATTCTGAAAGGTAAAAATGGTTACTGTGGGTCATCCTTGGAAGATAGACATATACTACTATCGCGGATTTTTTGTTGAACTTTCTAAGATTTACAATCCTGTAGAACAGGGATTCCCAAACTATTAAGGGTAAGAGACCCCTTTTCCAAAATGAACTGATACCTCAGACCCCCATATCCAAATCTTTTAATCATGAACGAATTTGTGCTCGCTTATCGACTTGTTGGGTTTTCTAAAAGTACAACAATGATACTTCCTGCTAAAATATTAGTCCTTCTTATAACAAGTTGGTACACGTAACACAAATTATACTGTATCTTGAAAGTTTCATATAAGAACTTGACTTAATTAATAGGGGTCGATTTTTAGACCTCGACCCCCAAAATCAGTTTTCGTTTATATTGACTCTTACTGACTAAAACCCACCCGTATTCCTTCCATTGCCTGTGTGGTCAGTGTATGACTGCCACGCGACCCCGGCAGATGTCGACCCCTGGGAAACCGATTTCGACCCCTTGGGGTCGATATCGACCACTTTGGGAATCCCTGCTGTAGAACATAAGTTTTGTGTATCTCGTACGGTTGCATGATTTTTTCCGATAGCTTCAACAATAATCGTCATATTTCAGCCAATTTACACAAAACCTTAATGAATTATACACTTGAACCTTTCTCATGAATTAGCCCGTCCATTGGTGAAAACCGTTTGAAAATCCGTTCGGTAGTTTTTGAGTTTATCGGGTTCAGACAGACGCGGCGGGGGGGACTTTGTTTTATAATATGTAAGGATCGACAATGGGGAAAGTACAATATCTAATACATATTTAGAAGTCACCATTTGTAACACAAAAAACGTACGTTCATAAGTAACTGATTCTCATTTTTTTAATAATCATTTGAAACATTTGAACAAGTTTTTAATTTAAAACTACACGCGCCACCCGGCCGCGAAGTCACAGCACTCGCTACTTGCTACGAGGCCTACGCGCGTAGACTCAGTGACGCGAAACACGTGCGTAGCTGTTTTTCATCAAACGTTGCGTTCATTTTTTTCATCCATATCCATACCTGCGACTGATCCTCTCTTCCGCTTTGCGTACCTTTCGATTATCCAGTGGGACGGGAGTGGATTTCGTACAATATTTCATCTGTTTCTATTAAAACATTTTATCATATTGCGTAGGATTTGCTGACAGCGTTGTCAGCAAACTATAAATTCTGCTGCTTCTGTTTTCGTGAGCGAGTAAATTGAAATTTGTTTCGTAGACAGCGGGATTAATATATTTTCACTTTTGTATTAAATTAAACGGTAGGTAAAGTAAAATGCGACCTTTTGCATGACGTAGCTATTTGTAAGTTATTACGTATTTGGACGCTGTAGGCTTTTTCTAGACCATTAATTTTTTGTTAAATACCTTGTATTTGTTGACAGACCTACACATATTAACACTGTAATTTTAAAACATTGTAAAAGCCAATTATTTTTAAAAGAGTAACCGGGGAGGTTCTTGCCGGCTCTTCTCCATAGGAACGACCAATTGGAACCGTGCACCTAGCTTCTGATATTTCATAAGTGCCCATGTGGGTTTATGTGAAATAAAATAATTTGATTTTATTCATTGTTTGCACCATAATGTACAATTTATTAATGATTTTAATTCATCGTTTACTTAAAGAAAGTCGTAAAGAAATTATGTTACACGGCAGCATTTTGTGGTAGTTAAGCAAATAAAGAAGTTAACGGTCCCGGTTGCTAAAGTTGTAATTGCTACAAAATAATTAAGTAAATGGGACTTCTTAACGCAATCTCGAACATGAATCGCGTAAAATGTTAGCTGGTTTACATTTAAGTCAAATTGTTGAAAAGAAACGTAGGCTCTTGACATGGTTACGTGGATGTAGGCACATCTGTATGGCTCTAAATCGGCCCGTGTCACCCCCAGTCTTTTATTGTAGCGAGCTTTCCAATTACATCCGAGATGGATATTTGCGCGCCTCGATGGCGCACGTCGCCGGCTCCGACTTGTTATCTCCGAATCGAATGCAAGGGTTCATGAAATAAAAGCTAAGCTTACATAAAATATGACGCTATTATTCCGCTTTGCTGTATTTGTTTTTAACAGCATCGTTTTCGTTCAACTCATAAACCGGGATGAACAATAAATTCATTAACGTGGCGTTAATTATTGTTAATAAAATATGATATTTGGGTTAGGTATACCTACTGAAAGATTTATTTTCTTTTTATGGCATGTTCATTGAATTAAAGGTCAGATAAACTGCATTTAATTACATGTTTCATGTGTGTGTAGGCATAATATTTTAATTATTTTGCTTCGCTATCACATACTAGGTATGTACTACTTGTTCACTGGGAATCATTTCGGAAAGCTTTGAAAGGCCTAAAAATTATGGTGATAACATAGATCTTTATACATATATGAATAAAAACGACCTTATTTATTCAAAAATAAATCATTAAGAATACACATTATTTAAGGGCTCTTACGCGTCGATAAATGCGCACATAATTATTTTAACTAATATAAGATGAATGATTCGTAACTTTATTGAATATGTAAATAGTCGCGATCTTTCAGGTACGTGGGCTCTCCAGCATTGTGTAGAGAGTTGCTATGAAACAGGATATTAGTACACGAGCATCCATTCACTCACGACGGCAGTTCGGACAGTTACCAACTACTTGTTAGTTCGAAAGTCCGGAAGACAATCTAATCGGAGCCAAGTTCCGGACATTACCGATCGGCGCCTAACGATGACTGATCACTTTTTGATGTTCATGTTCTATTAATCTATTGAAATTATTTCGGCATAACTAGATTAAATTTCATCAGTCAACAATCACAAAACCACAATATTACGAGCTTATAGAAAATATCGATACGGAATCGAGTTAGACGGTTGAATTTGTCGCGAGCGGAAATGTGATCAATATTCGATAATTCTAAAGCAGATGTCGTAAATGGCAGGGTAAATGTTGCCGATATATTTATGAAGGGTATTTAGCGTCGAATAAAATATTATTTTGCTATGGAGCAAACAATAAAAAATCTTTAGAGATTTATGGGCGCCGATTATCCGAATGATCCCGTGGGGATCGCCTGTAAATTATCACCAAGGACATACCTCGCTCGTCCTTCAGCGCTCGAAGGTCCAAAAGAATATAATAGAATAAAAAAATAAATAACAAGCTTTCTTAACTTATATTTGCTCAAAAGTACCTTAAAAAACGTTACTCTGACCAAACAGCGCTGAAGCATTTTTTTCTTCTGCTGAATTGAAAGTTACACAAACGGTGTCGGAGCAGTTGATGAAATTTTGCTCTGTGTAGTCGTGATCGATCACGGTGCCCTAACGAACAGTCGTATGTAGGTTTATACTAGGTGTAGGTATAACAGTGCCTCTTATTATGTACCTAGGTACACGCAAACTCGACACTGATAGTACGACAAATAAACATCAAGACATTCACTACTTTGCTTTTCTACTATATTTCCTTTCAGAATTTTGCGAGGAGACAGTTCGTGGAGGCACTTTTTCCTTTATGTTCACAAGATTTGGTAGGTGGAACATGCGAAGACGAGGATCGCAAATTGCTTATGTATTAATTCTTAGAAACCACTGAACAGTTTTTATGTTTTGGTAGAGCTTCAGGCCATTAACATTTTTCTATAAATCTTTACTTTTTCAATATAAGATAACACAACAAATTCAGAGTGCCCTTATATCTATGCTTTCGTCGATGTAGAGTCGTATTTCCATCAGCGGAACAAAGGAAATTAAACTTTTAATTGGTATTCGCAAACAAAATCGTAAAGAATGTAAGGTGTAAAGAATAAATTAAGAGTTTTCTTTGTTTTTACGTTGAATTATTATTTCCTTAATTACTTAAGATGAAATAGATAAATGATTTTATTTATGTAAGTAGGTTTGTACAAACACTTTTGCACGTCTAATAATATTTTAAAAACTAGATGAGGTCGGCGTTTCCTATCTGGAAGGAGCCTTAACAAACTGAGAGGTCACAGTCTCTTTTAAAGTCCAGACATAACCTTGGTCAGATCATGTGAAGACCATGTAGATTGGTGTCTGAAATGGTCTTTTGACGAAAGAACCACACAGATTGAGTGGACCTATCCAGTCAGAACACGCATTTGTCAGTAATCGTGCAGCTCAACTCAGAACTTAAGGAGCTCAACGATTCGCCGCATAAATTATTCAAACTCATAGACCAAGATTAAAACTAACTGAGAAAAAATAAAAACAATGACCCACAAATGATGATTAATACTTTAATTAATGGTGTTTTCTTTTAATTTTGAGATATATCATCTAGTCAATATTAAAGTCTATTGAATACATAATTCCCAAACTCTGGTAAAAGTGTTTCAAACAATTACAATATTGCACATAATTTTTCATCCACGGTTTTCGTTACATCGAAAGCAGGTGTCAAATTTTCACCTCCCCTTATAAATCTTCATTTTCATTACGTACACAAAGGGAGAGAGGGGAAGAATATTATCGAAGACCCTCACTCATTGACTTATTTTATACGGCATTAAATATATTGTACCTCTATAAAAAAGTATAGAATGAACGATGTTTCCTTAGTAAGTACGTAGGTAGGTATCTAACAAAGATAATGAAACAGAAGATGATGACTTTATTGATATTTCTGTACTCCTGTAAGATAAGAATTTATCTACGAGAAAAGTCGAACATATTATAAAAGTAAATTATGAATACCTCAAATTAAATACATTGCATTCAAAAACTGAATGTTATATAAATGTATTAATAATACATGCGTGCAAGACTTCAAAATTATACGGTGTAAAGAGAGAACCAGATACAGATTTAATTTAATATAAAATACAACCAAATTATACATACAGCACTAAATGTAACTTCAAGTTACTAAATAGTCAAAGCCAACATCACGCCCAACAACATACGGATCCAATTTATAAAGTAATCCCAGAGGAACAATATCAAATAGAAAATATGATTGTGTAGCATCCATTGGAACGAGGTCGCGTATAACCTTGAACATAATTGCCTCTTCAGAATAATTAGGTACAATTATAGCTGGTCCCGTTCAGCAGAGCTTCTGATTTCAACGGATTGATTGATGGAGCTGCGGTGATTGGCTCGATAAACGTTAAAACCTCTTTGAACCGATTATGATCTGTTTTCATAATGCAATGGTTCTGTTCTTGCATGATGGTTGGAATCGGTTTTAGTAGTCAGCAGGTTAATTAACGTTTGTCTGTTGTTTTGAACATTTGGATAAAATTCTGTAAGTGCATTTGAGATGTACCTCTTCTATATCTTCGCTTTCAATGTTTTAGACACTTCAATATTTTTTTAATTACTTTATTTAAAAAAAAAAATACGTCTCTATTTCTTTCACATTGAAATGCATCTTCATCATATTTTTTGTAGGTCACTCTCACTGGTCATGAAAAATGTGTGCAATAAAGACTGTATTCCGCCGCAGGCTGCATACAGGACCCACACTCGGTAATAAGGTTAACGAGATGGACGTAGCCTGAATGAGCGCAGGATTTCTTTCATTGAATTAAAAAGCCGTGAAAAGCCTCACTATTGTTTAAATAAAATTATGTGAAAATAAATTCAGACTGCGCGTTCTTAATAAAATCTGGAATCCGGTTCAAATATTTTGTGAAGTGGGAGCACTAACAAAACATTTTGGATATTTAAAGTAAGGAACACCTTTAATCATTTGAATGACCTGTTATAATATTCTATGTATATTAATGATACGAGTTTAGTTATTTAGACGAAATTCCGAAAAAAGACGGTTACTTACCACAAGTACTATGGAAGATCATTTTTTCGATCTCTTTTCCACGACATTAAACAGTCATTTCAGTGAAATGTGATTTGAAATCATATTAGTTACAATTTGATTCTTGAGGATAATATTTATATCTAGGCTATAGCAACATTTAATTAGTTTCCGCAGTTCGCTATTCTGCTCGGTTGAGTAGAGTAGAAACTGATCAGTAACGTATGATGAAACTAGAGCACCGTTCTATTCTTAGCAAAACTTGGTAAAGCCGCGTCGTCCTCTCTACTTCGAAAGTTTTATGAGTCGGATGAGATAGATCAGGGATCGGAATGCATTATTGCCTATTCAAGATTGTGTCATCTCAACCGAAGGAGCTCTCTTTTGATTGCGGGGAAGATGCTGTGTGAAAATATTTTTGAAGTTTTATATATAAATCTATCACCATTTGTAAGATTTGTAACGTTTTGGAAGTTTATCTTGGAACAGGATATGGTTTCGAAATTGTTTGTTCAGCCTATTAATATTTACGATTTACTCTTTATGAAAATTATCTCTAATAGAATTGTGATTTCATCAAAAGAACTGAGGAGTGTCGACGAGAGGTGTACTCGTATATGTGTACAATACGAGCTGATTGCATCTGCCGCTGCAGTTCTAAAGATTCGATCAGTTCGCAGAGGGTCTAGTATCGTCGAGTCCTCGTGCCAAATGCGGAAACTTTGTCAAATTATCACTCTAATCCTTACAGTGCACCTCTTTACATTCAATCTGCGAGATTGGAATTATTAAGATTGAGCTGCGATTGTGCTAAAGTTGTCGGAAGACTTGAGCCGGGTTCTCATTCAGATGCAGATTTAGGTCAGGCGTCAATTGAGTTCGAACAGTGTAATTAAGCGACTTTTGGAAGTTAGATTGCTTAATTTAATTCCCTTCATTGTATAATTTTAAACTTCTTTGTTTCATTCACTTCGTTAAATAATTTTACTACATTGAATAGAGTTGTTGAGAATAGAACAGTATTTAAAAATACGATTCAATGAATGTTTCACGTGTTCCATTTCAACTATATTCCAATTTTACGTGTACACTGTACATACTCGTATTAAAAACTCGCATAAAAACTGTGAAACGTATAAAAAGTGTGGAAAGGAAGTTTACGCAGCAACTTTTATAGAACTAGGTCATAACTCTGCTTGCATATTCAAACGTTCTATTGGCGCCGTGTCTGCACCTCACGTTGTTCAATATTCCTGGAATAAAACCTGTGAAAAGCTTGTTACTACAACGAATATTTCAGATCTAAAAAAGAAAGATATATTTATATTAGAAGCTACAATGCCTTACAATGTTACGGTGCCGATTTTATTTTCTTTATCTCTGTGTTTGCTGGTGTCAATTTCCTGTTAACTTAGGAACGAGAGTATGATAATAAAATATTGACATTGTTTACGTACTCGCTGTTTCTCTTTGCGTATTTCGAGGTAACGAAGGCTCTGGGGATTGCTGCCTAATACTTAGATATCAAAAGATTTCCGATGGGATATTATCCTTTACCGGAGATTATAGCTGTCTACAGGAACGGTAGGTTCTGTCGAATTAATACGAATTTAGATTAGATTTAGTTAAACCCATTGTTTACGAAATTAGGTTAGATATTAACATAATATATTACCTATATTAAAATATTGTACTTATAGCAGAATTATTCTCAAGTGTGGTTAAACATTTTATTAAGCTGGTGTACCTACAGATTAAAATATTATTAATATGATCCTCGAACGTATAAAATGTGTGTTGCAATTAATTTGAAATTTTCTTGCAAAATGTAATTGGAATGCGTTGATGCGAGGTACAGGAGGGGAGACAAGGCGTTGAGTAAACGTCTTCAGATGAAAAATGTTGACTTTATATGGAAAATTCGCGCGTGATTCGCATACATCTCGCGTGAGGGGCGCGCGGGTACCAACGAAAGATACACCAGTCTATATAGCAATGTTATGTTATGCAACTTTCCCTGCTTATTTTAATATAAACTATACTGTTATGCGTTTAAAAAAGATCATAAAAATCGAAGCAAAGGCGGTAGAAAGTATTCGTTCATAGAGCTTCTGAAATGGCCGCATCATTTCTGACGAAAAGTAAAGCGGCAAATAACATGGTTTAAAAAAAATATCAATAAAGTAGTAACTTATGCAGATAGTATGGTGCTGTGGGTCCTCATACTTTAGCCGAACCAATTGTGTCATCCAAACACACTTTGCAAAGCTGGTCTCAGCCTAGACCGAGCGTCACCAAATGTTATGCCCTGAACGCACTAACCGTACCGGGTCGCATGAATAACAGATACTTATAAATAGTACCTATTGAACTCGTAATTATTTATAAAAAAAAAAACCGGCCAAGTGCGTGTCGGATCACGCACAATGAAGGGTTCCGTAGTTGGGACGAAAATGTCTCAAAAACAAATTTAGCATTGTAGTTGAAAAACATTTAACATTCTCCCATACATCGATATACGTACGTCACGGTCAATTCTCCAACTGCAAATGTAACACGTAAATAAATGTAAATGCGACTATTACTCGTTAACTTGTAAAGCCTTTTTAAAGGTTACCTTTTAACTTCGTTATACACCTATACTACTGCTATTATCTTTTTATATTTCCAAAATCAACCATTTAGCTGGCAGGGTCAAGTGTGCTTCGGGAGGTTCCTGTGTCGGATAAGGCGGGAGGAAACGTCCGGGTGTCACCACTGTGTGGATCGCCCGGAGGACACGGTGGAGCATACGGTGGAGGTCTGCCCGGCTTGGGCAGAGCACCGCCGTGTCCTCGTGGACGCGATCGGCGGCAGAGACCTCTCGCGTCCAGCCCTGGTTCAGGCCATGGTACGGAGCGAGAGGGCATGGGCAGCCGTCACCTCCTTCTGCGAAGCAGTAATGCTCGCGAAGGAGGAGGCGGGACGGTTGAGGGAAAGGCAAGTTTCGCGCCCTCTCGCCCCTAGCCGCCGCAGGAGACGCCCAGGGCGTCGGGAATCCCGGGCGGATTTCCGGCCACCGTAGGCGCGGGCTTGCGGACGGTGAGCAATGGGTAGCTCACCGTCCGGTAAGGACCAGGCCCGGGTCGACGGCGCGTTGTATTCCACGCGCGCCTCAAAGAGATGTCGTCAGCACATAGTAGGGGTCCACTAGGGCCGATGCCTGCCGGGGTCGCGGGAAGGTACTTATGGGTCACCGAGGCCCCCGCAACACAGGCAACAAGAAGGAATACGGGTGGGTTTTAGTCAGTAAGAGTCTGACACACCCTCCCGCTCCGCCCAGAGCGGGAGAAGTTATTTGATGATTTCCCACCCAAAAAAAAAAAAAAAAAAAGGGTCAAGTGTACCCCCGGGGTGGACACTTGACTCTAACAAAAATTAGGACTTTCATAGATACGCAATAGTTTTGGATGGCCTATCCAACGTTACATACCATGGGATTGACGAGAACCCCTACCGAGAGACCCTATTTTATTTTTTTTCAATATTTCGTTTTACAACTTTGTCGTGTTACATCTTCCTAGTATTAAGAGTCTCTGAGTTAAGCCTCGGACAGACGGACATGACGAAACTAGAAGGTACTACGGAACTCTAAAACTATTCTACTCATTTTACGTGATGACGCGGTCTGTCAGCTCTTCAAGCTGTCTCTATTATTTTCTATGTCCCGAATTCGAAATATTGTTTATCTCATATTCTTAAGCCATCAACTCATAAAATACTGGCGGAGGTTGCACGGAAACGTCATGCAGGCAAAAGTCTTTACAGTACTTACGTTGTACTGAAAATTTTGCTAGATATAATATCAGTTCAATATAAGTATTCTTTTTCAAAATATATTGCAAATAAACTGAAATTGGATGACATTTATGTGAAAAAACAAACCTAATCCCGTCGTCACCGTTGTATAGCTTGCCGTGAGGGGCGGCGGTCGATTTCGAACATGTCTATCAATTTATTGTCGGTTTATTTCCTTGGCAACGATAAAGTTTACGGCATTCCCTCCTGACATGTGCAGCGTGACACATGTCAAATAATAATATGAATATAGTTAGGGTTGCCAGGCCCAAAAATAGAAAAGCTGGACACCGATTCATATTTAACCGGTCATTTTTCCTTGAAAACCTAACACACTGGTTTTTAAAAGAAAAAGAAAAATTTAAACTTCTATTTGTGTATTTAGTACTGTTATTTATTTGAGACTTAATCTACTCTTAATTTATTATTAATCACATTATTATGAATCACATTTTGTTCTTACTAAAGTAATTTGTACAATTCTTTCGGCATCTTTTGGCGGGGCGGGGATGACCAAAAATCTAACAAAAGCCGGACAGGCCAGACTTGTATATATTTGGCCGGACACGATTGTAAAAAGCCGGACACCTGGCACCCCTGAATATAGTGATTGTACAGCGTGTAGATAGTAAGATAACCAAGCATTGTCTAAGCCAGGGGTTCCCAAACTTATTTTGTCTACTGCCCACTTTGAGAATACATTATTTTTTAGCGCCCCCATTTTTCACCTACTTAAAAACCACTATAACTTCAAATTAAATAAATTACTATATTAGCGGAGATTAAACATTCATTCTAAACGAGACTTTTACTATAGGTCACCCGCAAGAGTTAACTTGAGACCTGAGCGCAGTAGGTAGTACACAACGGCGCTCAGGTCTCAAGTTAACTCTTACGGGCTACACCTACCAATGAGAATGATTATTGAAACGCAACTTAAGTATTCAGAGAGAGTATATTTTATTCAAAATAAAACAAACATAATCGATTCTAAATTCTAATATAAAAACTAATGTGAAGGATGAATCTGATGCTGTTTAACTGTTTAATAAGTTTGTTGATATCAGGTTCCAATTTACTCAAGAACAGCCGCAAGTCGCCACGTTCGGTAACATGCAAACGATTTCTCTTTTTAGTAAGCAGCGTTGCCACAGCACTAAATCCACGTTCACATAAATATGACGATGGCAATGCTATCAAGAATCGTTGAACGATTGATCACAATCCAGGGTACAATTGCGGGATCGGTTTTTGTAGCCAAAATTCTTGGTAGCCATTTTTGAACTTGATTTTTATTTCCTCCTTCGTTGTCAATTCTATAAGTTCTTTTAATTGACATATTCATTCCATTATGGAACATAGGTCGACACCTTAGAATATAGAAAGAACCAGAAGCCGCGAACACGCCTAATACTGAAGCGTCAAAAACTACTCCTAAATAGAGTAGTTTGACGCGCAGCCGATCAGTTACTCTGTGAACGTCGTATACGTCGTCGTCGTAACGTGTTTTACCGGTGTGCAATTTTATTTAATTATGCCGTCTTGTGTCGTTCATACCTGTAAAAATGCAGCGGGGCTAAAAAATAAACAGGCTGGGATCACATTTCACGTGTAAATAGCGCATTCAAATATCGTCTTATTTTATTACTGAATAAATTGTTCAGTTTGTAATTCTCATAGAGAATGATGCATCCATCTTGTTAGTGTTGCCAGTATAAGAGTTTTGATTTTCCCTTCTTTTTATTACCTACTGAGGGCATTTATTCGTTGTAGTGTTAAATTAATAACAACTTAAATAAAACCCGACTTGAAAAAGAAAGGTTATCAATGCAACCCGTATGTATATATGATTTTGTTAGAATTGCATAACATTCATAATAGGTACTATGTTAGACTATTAGGATTTCTAGAGGGGGCGGGTGAAATTATGTATCTATGAAAAGACCAATTGTGATTTTATTATTTATATTATCTTACCAATACTCTCAACGTTTACCCCAAAACGGGTTCATAATGTCCGAGTTAGCAACATTACATGGGTGGGAAGTGAGGTGGGCGCGGGATGCTTGTCTTGATTTTGGACACAGCGTGCTGCTTGCAATGACAGTTGAACGCGGATTCTGGTTCGTTCTTTATTCTAAGTGTGGAGGTTTTCCAAATGTTGGCAGTAGGCAAACAAGTCGTCATTACTGCAGGATACAGATAAATTCGGAAAATTGTGAAACTCAGGTCTGCCCATATTCTTTTTGTGTAGAAGCAGTTAGGCTGCGAAAGCAGCAACGACATTTTTTGTTTTAATTAAATTTAGTTCATAGCCTTGCAGTTGGAGATTCATGTCGTTGAACAATTTATACAAGTCAGTCATGTAAGCTATATCATTCTTTGATGTAATGAGCTTGTTACCCAGTTCTGTATCTTTAGTTTCCAAGAATTCTAACACAGAGTCAGAGACGTTGTCGAGAGAGGAAAATCGAGTCAGACAAATGCCTCTTGATAGCCAACGAACTTCAGTATGAAACACAAACGGTTGCAATCTTCGTCATCCGAAACACAAAGCTGATGAAATAATCTATCATTCAAAGAGCTGTTACGGATTTTATTGACTGCTTTGATGACATATTGCAGTGATTGAAATAGTCGTTCACTTAAATTTCTAGCAACCAAATATTGTCTATGAATAACGCAATGTATACCAAGGACATCTGGAATTTTATTTTTTAAGTACGTTATGAAGCCTTTATGGCACCCTGTCATAGCCGGAGCGCCATCCGTAGTAACTGATTTAATATTTTTCAAGGGAATCTCTTTCTCATCCCAAAACATTTTCAATGTATTGAATATGGTTTCGCCTTTTGTATCGATCTCTAAATTTCTAGCAAACAATTGCCTGCCGCAGCGGCCACGGTGGCGGCGGCGACGACGGTGGTGTTGGAGGCGGCAGCGGCGGTGGCAGTGGTGGCGGCTGCGGCGGTGACGGCGGTGGCGGAGGGCTTGCCTCTGGCCCTGGCTTTGGTGGGTGGGGCGCAGGACTTGCCCCCCATCCGGTGCTCGGCCGGCTTGCCAGCCGCCGCACATACGGCACAGTGCGGCGTGGCGTTGCAAGAGCCGGCCTTGTGCCCGGGCTGACCACAGCGGTAGCAGAGACCGCTGCGGTCCACCTCCGAGGTGCAATTCGCTTGCACGTGGTTGCCCACCTGGCAGCGGAAGCACCTCAGAGGTCTGGGTTCCAGCAGTTTCACCTGCGCGGAAACCCAGCCCACCAATAGCCGTTGGCCCTCCCCGGTAACTTTCCTGGCCGCCGACACGGGGCAGCTCACCATAACGGTTTGCAGCCCCGTGGAGTCAGGACGGATGATGCCTGCCTTCACCTGCTCGGCAGAGCACCCCCCGGTCCTAACCACTGCGGCGACCACCTTCTCTTCAGTCGCGGAGTCGTCCAGGCCCGTGATGCGCATGCTAGCGCATTTGGTGGGCCTGGACACTCGGACTTCGTCCGCATTTAGTGACGCCCTAAGCCTTTCGGCCAGGGCGTCAGCGGCCGGGCCACTGGCCCTACCGGGGACCTCCACCATTCGGGCCCCAGTCGCCGTCACCTTCATTTTGAGGCCTTTTGCTGCGCCGAGCTCCTCCAGGCGCACCGCCGCACCCACCTTCGCCATCACCGTCTTATAGGACACGCCCTTCTTTTCCGCATCCGGCTGTAGTGTGATCACTACAGCTGCGGAATTCGGGGCGCGGAGCCTAGCCGCGGCGGTGCGCTCCTTGCGCTGCTGCCGCCTCTCCCTCTTTTTGGCCGCCCTCTTTGCCTTAGCCGCCTTCCTCTTCTCTCCGGCTACTTGCCATTCGGCATTGGCCGGAAGAGATTTAGGAGGCGGGGGCGGCCGTCTTGCCACCTGGGCCGATGCCCTCGCCGCCAGGGTCGGAGCCCTCGCCGTCGGGGCTGGAGCTCTCGCCGCTGGTGCTGGAGCCTTCGCCGCCTGCGCAGCACCCGCACCCTTTGGCTGCCCCGGCGAGCCCCGTTTGGCCGTGGCACCTGCCGCGGCTGCAAACGAGGCCGGTTTCCGCTGGCCAGAGGGCGGCTGGCTCGCCACCAACGGGGGGCGCAGGACGATGGCCTCCAGGGCGGAGAAACGACTCTGCAGGGAAGCCATTTCCTGCCGCACAAGGGTCAAAATCCGGTCCTCTACAGGCACGGGCCGTCCCTGTCCCTGCTGCTGCTGCTGCCCCCCTTGCGGCCTCATCCGGGGGCCGTCTCCTTGGAGCCCAGCCAGGTCCGCCCGGAGCTTCTCGTTCTCCTTTCGGAGAAGCTCCATGGCAGCTGTCAAGCGGGAGATCTCCGCCCGCATCTCGGACATACTGTCCTGGGGAGGCCTGACGTGAAGGGCTGCCGCTGCCGCCACAATAGAGGCCGTGGCCGCGGCTATGGCCTGATCCTTAGAGGACCTGAGCCTCTTTACGGATACTGCCTTGATTGCGCTGGCCACGACCTCCGCAAAGCTGTCGACACGCTCTAAATTGGAGCCGCCAGCGGCATCCGGTTCACCACCTGAAACCTCTGAGAGGTGGCGCCTCTCGGCTCGCTGGGCTGGCTTGGCTGGACTGGCTCTGCTAGGCTCGCCAACCTCCCTGGTGGTGGACCCTCTATCCACGACTTTCCCTCCTCGGGCCCCCCCCCGCCGGCTGGAGTGGATCTTTTGCCGCTCTTTCTGGCTCAAGACCCACTCGTCGGAGGACGACCCCGAGTTGGGGCGCTTGCGAGTCCTAATGGACTCACGGTTCCTGCCGACCACCTCCTTTTGCACCGAGCTCCGACCTGAGCCCTTTGCGCTAGATGCAGCGTCGGACTCCGACCCTGCATCACTCTCCTCCACTTGACTTTTCGTCTTTTGGTTGTTGTTTTTATTATTTAATTCCATACTTTAATCCCACGAGTATGGGGGATATAAAAAGTACACCTAGGTTCACCCCCTGTCCCTAGGCAAGTGTACATTTATAACCCAACCAGGGGGTCCACTGGTACCCTGGCTGGGGGTGCGCTAACGACTGATGCGCCGCCTACAACTCGGAAGTTGCAGATGACACTACTCCTCAGCCATTCATATCCTCGCCGCGCACCAAAACTTGATATTAGAGGAATTTTTATAGAGGTTATCTTCCTCGCGATCCGGGCGATCAAGCCAAGATCCTCGTCCCGTTCCAAGCCACAAAACATGACTGTGGTCTCTTTACGGATTACGATTTCGACGGTTGCAGACAGAAGAATCATTCTCCCGCTGCTTGCTCGCTGGCAGGGTAAGTGCACAGCAAGCACCGCCACTCTTCGCCCACTTGACCTGCCCTCTGTAAGCAGAGAGGGGAGTGGGCGACCGACGATGGAGCATGAAGCTCCCCGCCACGCAGAAATTCGCCACGGTCAATACCCTCTCCGAAACATGGAGAGACTATTGGCCGTGCCCAGGATGCACCGGCCCGACGACTGCTCTTTCCCCCGAACGTATTCGCAGGGAACCAGCAGCAATCAGACACACGAGGAGGTTTTCTGCACGCACCCCTCGGATAATGTCTGCGGCCGGTTTTTGAAGCACAATAGTTATTAGGTACTTCCTATATTACTAGCAAAATTAACTCTTCTCCGATGTTTTGTGGTTTGCCTTTTTGAGCAATTAACAAAGAGATATTGTACGAAGCTCGAAGTCCGTCGTCATCATGCTTAGCAGCCGCCGAAAAGAGTTTTGCTACACTTGGCTGAGTATTATACTTCTTCTCTAGGTCTTGAAAATAAGCTACATTCTTGTCTTTCTTATCTGGATGCATTTTATTCAAATGATCTTGCAGTCTTGAAGGCTTCATTGCTTCATTCGAAAATGTTTTTAGACATATAAGGCACAAAGGCGACTATGGGTTTGTGGGATTTTCAATGAATCTGAATTTTATATATTCCGCAGAGTATTTCCGACTCTTCTTTTTTACTTCCGACATTGTTTTGTTTTGTTTTGTTTTGAGAAATACGTAAGTGTTGAACTTAAGTACTGCTTATCTATTACGCGCGAAACCGCAAATGAAAATAAAATAAATATTACGTTGTTTATATAGGATTGCATAAGCAGCACGCCTTGACAGGAATAAGACAAACATGCATAAACTCGTTTATATCATTCGACGCTCAATCGTACTCAACAAGTAAGATCAAGTATTCTATTAACCAGCCGATTGATACAGGAATGCACAAATCGGGTTATTTAACAAAAACCTGTCAAAACATGATTGCCCGCGTCTATTATCTACGAAAATGACCTATCTAGGAATACTAATAACTATTAAAATGCGAAAGTGTGCCTGTTGCCTTTTTATTTGTTTGTTTGTGTCTACTTTCGTTACGAAACAGAGCGACCGATGGACATGATTTTTATTATATTTATTCAATAAAACAGGACAGATATATGAACTACGCGGAGAGAAATATCGAACCGAGTTAGTTTGATTAATATTAGTTGATGTTCACAAGTTGTAGTCGAGAGTCGAGAGCTCAGTCGGTGTCTAAGAGTCCTCCTCTAGATGAAATTACAAATCGCCCCCCAAGCCTCTACACAACGCCCCCATTTTTTTTTCTGGGTCTCTTACAGCCCCCTTTAGACCTGCAGCGCCCACAAGAGGGCGTTATCGCCCACTTTGGGAAAGGCTGGTCTAAACCATAGCTTGAGCTCCTGCTCATACGTACCTATTTCATACAATTTACAAGCTTCGCTACTTTTTACGAGCCAGTGCAAGTGAGAGGTTTTGGGCTCGCCTTAAGGCGCTGACAAGACCCAATTGATCAAAATAGGCATTACTTAAGAAAAAAAATGCCAAATCTGTATAGCTTGTGGTAGCGGAAAAAATATATGTTAATTTTGAACATATTTCCCAGAACTTTGTTGTTACCGAAACACGTTTTGAAAAAAAAATCTCGATACAAACTAACGTTAAACTAACCTCTTACCTTGAGTTCTAATCCAAAATATCTGCATTAAATATCAACACACGTTACGTATTTAATTAATAACAAGAACGTCTTATTTGTTGGTTTTTATTTTCGATTACTCAACTCAATTTTGAGTAAATAGAGAATTGCTTCATATTTTGCAATAAATAACAAGCGTTGTGTCATCGCGCTTCTCTTTCTTTTCTATGCAATCTGACAATGACCGCGGTTTAGGTGTTGTCAGCGTCTTAAAGCTTGATGCCAGAAAATGATTTATTAGGGAGCCATACCTCTGTTTATAAATTAGGTCTAAAACATACCAAATAAATTGCTTTTGAAACTTGATTTTCTTTTATATATCTATATATATATATATATATATATATATAATATATATATATATATTATTAAATAAAGTAGCTTTTCGTGTCTGCCTGTATGATCGCGTTGTTCTCTTAAAGCACACAACTTATTTTGATACGGTCTTTGCGGTCATTTAGTTAATTGATTCCGCAAGGTTTATAAAGACACATTTATAATAAACTAACATGTAATAAAAAAATCTCGATATATTGTCAAGACGTAAAAACCGTAAGCAGGGGTGGGTCGCTAGTTCATAAATAAAAAGATAGATGTGTGTCACGTGATTATGTATCAGTCAGTAAATAAGGCCAATGATTAGACGTAATTTATATGAAAATACATCTGAGAAATACAATATTGTATGTTGACGGAAGCAAATACTACTAAAAGAATTTACACGCTGTGCACAACTCCTTTATCACAACAAACGCAGACAATTGACACAATTGCTTCGTGACACAAAGTCTGTTGAGATTATAGTCCCGAATCAATTTGTGCGCGTGCTCTGAATTAACTTGTTACTATAGAACAGCCAATGGACAATCAGTGATTACAGCAAAGATTTTTTTCAGTAAAGGGAAACACATTAACGAGCAGGAAGATAAATTTATTAAAATAAAACAAGTTACGAGTACTATAAGCAACTTAGCAACTAAATACTTTTCGTTTTATGTTTTACGAATATAAAATACAATCAATAATTTAAAAAAAATAGGCAGTCATGGGGAATACCGACAGAAGTGAAAATTTTAAACTTTGGAATAACACATATAGATATATATCTATGTATATACATAAAAATGAACCCCTATTTCCGTTGGTCACCGCGTCACGCGTGAACGGCTGGACCGATTTCGCTAATTATTTTTTGTTGTGTTTGTTATTTTCAGGAGAAGGTTCTTATGTAAGAAAAAAAATACCTCCACGCGGGCGAATCCGGGGGAAAGATCTAGTATTTATATATGTCGGAAATACGTTAGTCACTCGTTTGACTAATCGGGACGCCAGCGCCACCAAGCGGCGCTCGACAGAGTCTACAACATAACGCTCGACCGGTGCTAAGGGCAGTTTGTCGGAAGCGGTCAAGGAGTGAATACGTTTAGAAAATGTCGCGCGTTCCGGATAGTTGTGTCATGTACCTACAGTGTGTGAATAGCCAGTGTGATTATTCGATCGTAAATTATAATTTAATTTAAACTGCAAACGGTTTTTCTATTGTGCAATAACCAACACTTCCCATTGTACGCCCACAGTAGTTAAAATATCGCTGATGATAACGAGAGAGACGCACCTTCTCCGTCATATATATAAATGCGAATACAGGCCGCTGCGCGTCGCCACTCTGGCGCAACACGTCCTATTAGTATGTCGGTGACGCGAACCCATAAGTTTATCCCCTACCAAAAATCGCTCAACGCGCTTAAAGAAGTTTTCACTTCAAAAACATGAGAGATAGCGAGGCTTATGATATAAATAGGTTTGATTTTAACAAAATAATTTGCTGTTAGGTATTGAGTTGCGCTGTCGTTCATTTATTTCACCAAATAGTAGACTACTAATATTTGGTAAAATAAATGAACGACAGCTCTGGAAAGTTCTGAGTGCTGTACCTACTAAGGTACAGCACTCAGAACTTTCCCGTCACTATTATAATGTTATAACGTGTTTAGCGGCTCGTGATTCTTACGATCACGCAGTTCAATTAGTTGACGACGCGTTTAACAATAATAAATGTGTTAATTAATTGGTTCAAAAGTTTTAACGCATGTATATGTAGCTATACATAGAGCCGTGTGATAAATATCTACATCTAAACCTAGTTTAGATGCCATTCAGTTATTTCAAAGTAGCATTTGTTATACCTACAGTCTTCATCAAATTAAATACTCCCTAATTAATCAGGTAACAGTCTTTGGAGATAGAGTGTTGAATTAACTGAAACTAACCTGAATTAATCGCGCTAATAAAGCATTTGTTACGCTTGGTCTTAGAATGTATTCAGTGTTAATACTAAGGCGTGTTACATATCTTAATACAATACATTTACAGTGAGCATCAAAGCAAAAACTTTCTCGTACAAACAAACAAGTAACATTAGTCACTGCTGATACATTACAACATCGTACTCGTTGCCTTTCTTTCTCCAGCTGCTCATCATTTGTCATAGGTGCGGTGTCGCCTGTCCATCTGAATAAAAGATAGCAGCCGGCAAGAAGTCTTCAGGGACCGATTTATGGTTCACTCATATCGAAGTAAGCGCCTTTATTTTCGGAGAGTTTAAAAATAAAGTTAGTCCCGGCTCTGTCGTACGTCGTTTACACCTAGGAAGACCCTCCGGTACACATGCCCTCTTTTCGCAATTTCAACTCCCTCATGGTGATATTATTGCCAAAATATACCATTAGTTATCATAGATCGCGCTAAATAATGTACGCATGCTGAAGGCGCTGAAGGCTGCAGCCGGCCGCCTCCCGCCCACGGGTCGTCGACCTCGCGCACTATTCCGGGTCCCCCGCCCCACATTTTTCTTCGGACACTATACGGCTGGCGGGCGTACGCCTCATGAAATGTGCTACGTCGTCGTCTTGCTGAATATGCGGCTATTGTTCCGCTTTTGCAATTTCATGTGTAATCTTGTCTGCTCATTTTTATTTACTACCCTTACAGTACTTTTACACGAGGAAGTCTAAAATTATGAAGCACATACCTTGGCTACTGCTTTAAATCGCTTAAATT
The DNA here is from genome assembly GCA_905333075.3 of Atethmia centrago. Lineage (NCBI taxonomy): Eukaryota > Metazoa > Arthropoda > Insecta > Lepidoptera > Noctuidae > Atethmia > Atethmia centrago. The sequence goes on from HG995375.1 coordinate 11,694,431, forward strand.
TTAATACCACGTGACGTTATCGCCTTTGTGAAGTGACGTGTGAGTGCAGCTTAGCACTAAGCTTCGTAGTGTCGCACTTTGTTGTATTTTTAAGACTGCAGTATTGAGTAGGCTGTGATTGAGTTTGTTCATGGTGGGCAATAGTAGGTAGCTAACAAAAGTTCATAATTTTTAGAGTTCTGTAGTAAAAAAGGAACCCTTATAGTTTCGCCATGTCCGTCTGTCTGTCTGTCTGTCCTCGCTTTAGCTCAGAGATGCTTAGTACTAGACAGCATAGGTATACATATTAATCACGCCGACAAAGTGGAAATAATGAAAACATTTTGTTTATGTATACCTACCTTTTACGTAATCTGGGGTTATTTTTTTTTCGTGCAAATTTTTGTTAGAGTCTAGTATTCCCCCCCCCCCCCCGCCAGCTAAATGGTTGTGGAGATGTGACATTGATGTGACAAACATTCATAGCAGTAGTACATATAATTAAATTAAAAGGGAAACTATCACAGCTAAATGGGCTTTACAAGTTTGCAGTTGGAGAATTGACCGTGGCATATATCGATGTAACCTAACAAGGGAATCATGTTCTCCTATGGGAGAACATGTATTTCAAGTACAATGTTAAGTTTGTTTTTGGGATAAATTCATACCAACTTCCCAACTACGGAATCCTTCATTGTGCGTGGTCCGACACACACTTGGCTGGTTTTTTCATTCTTACCTTCACACAGAACTTGCATAATACACAGTGTTCAATAGACCAGGGGAATTTTAAGAGTAACGGGTGGAATCTTGAAATAATTTCAGTGCCCTTTTATTTGATGTTATATAGAGATCTCTCCTTACTCTCTGTTGCGGTCAACGAAAGGGTGTAATTTCCCAAAGAAGTCGGGATGAAGGACGGCTCAATTACGTGGTATTCAGTGCGTAACGAGCGCGGCTGAGATTCTCAACATCAGTCAAAGAAACTAGCATTTGCCATCCAACGGTGTTTGTTCATTTACAATTCCTGTAATTTTGCGCGATTCATAACGTAATACCCGTAATTTATTTGTTTTCCTTCAGTTACATAATTTTTTTGTCACAAACTTGCACGAACTGGCTTATATTATTTCCCAAAATAAAATAAATAATCTCATAATGCAGAGTGATCTACCTAATCTAATGATAAGCTTATCTGATTTGAAATTCAGAAGGGTTTTGAGGGAGACGGAAATCCTGACTAATTCATTTGGGTTTCATATTGTTTTCTAAGCTTTAATGTCTTGCATTTAATATTATTATTATGTGGGAGTGAGGTATCCCGCTGGTGTATCACAGCCATCTTAATGATGAAAATCAGTTTAGTGTAGCTCGCTTCAGCGTGTAGCGACAGTTTGCGGACGCTTAAACACAGGCTAGAGGTGTTTCGTGTGCTCACGATTTTCGTTACATAACCTGATTTAGAATATTTGTTTTTATAATAACTTTATAAGAACTGCCTCGTTGTTATAGTGGTCGTAAGCGCTACAACTGAGAATGAGGTCCTGGGTTCGATTCCCAGGTCGGGCAGAGTGTTATTGAGTTTTTCCATTAGGAATTTCTCAGTAGCAGCCCGGAGTCTGGATTTGTGTCCGGTTGGTGGCAATAGGCTCGCCCCCTATTACATGGGACTTAAACATAACTGGCGAAATGCGGGTGTACTATAGGTACACCTCTGTCTAACCCCTCGGGGATTACAGGCGTTATGTTATGTTATGTATGTGTTTTATAATATACTAACTTCTGCCCGTGACTTCATCCACGTGTTTATTTTTTGTTTTAACATAAAATATATCCTATAATATGACTTGGCAATACTGTAGCTTCACATGTGACGCCCTGTGGTCTCCCGGGCGGATTTCCGGTAACCGTAGGTGCGGGCTTGCGGACGGTGAGCAATGGGTAGCTCGCCGTCCGACAGGACCAGGCCCGGGTCGACGGCGCGTTCCATGCGTGCCTCAAAGAGATGTCAGCACAAGTGTAGGGGTCCACTAGGACCGATGCCTGCCGGGGTCGCGTGGAAGTTCGAAAGGGTTCTCGAAGCCCCTGGCAATAGAAGGAATACGGGTGGGTTTTAGTCAGCAAGAGTCTGACACACCCTCCCGCTCCGCCCACAGCGGGAGAAATTATTAGATAATTTCCCAACAAAAAAAAAAAAGCTTCACGTGAAAGAATTTTCGAAATCTGATCAGTAGTTCTGAAGATTGCCCCTAAATACAAACTCACTTTTGATTTTAAATGCAATTAATCTCCTTGATAGCAGGAACTTGCCAAGCAAGCTTAGCCTTAGGCGAAAATATACTTACACTGCCCAAACCATATAAATAATACCTACGTCAAAAAAGGTTTTCATCAAATTTTCAAAAGCTTTTGCTAGGCCTAGGTACTCCATGCTTTTAAAATTGCTTGCCTTTGTATAATTGCTTGCCTATATAACAGACAATATGTATTATTCAAGCAATTATGCAAGAAATTTAATAAACTTATAATTATCTGCGAACCTATTTGCAGATTGTATTATTAATTGAAGCTTCTCTTGTTTGAGAAGTACGAACTACGTGTACGAGAAGTAAGTTTTATCTACATAAAATAGTATACTGTATCCCGCTAATAAATAATGGATCCTACTAACCTACTTACAGCCAACAGCTAAGATTGTACAGAAACAAACGAGGCTCAGTCGAGAATCTCTCCGTAATTAAATACTTTAGGCGGCCCTTCACAATGTCGCCCACCATTTAGCCAACTTAAGTTCTTTTCATTGAAACCATCAAGGAAACGGAATAATTACACCATTCTACTATTTTGAGATATTCAATTTATGATTTTCTTGAGTTTCGTAAATCATTTTCAGTTAGTATGTACCTATTTGTAAGCATTTCTGACTAAACTGACCAGCAATAAATGGTCCACCATTTCACTTAAATTCTAAAAAAATCCCTTACATTTTTAATGTACGAGTATTTTGTGTACCTAAATCGTATTTTCAATTGCATCTACAGAAGTTTATAAATTTTCATTTCTTTTATTTATTTATATATACTTATTTATTTATTACACACCAGATTATACATTACAAAAATAAAATTAATTATACACTACACAAAATACAATGGGCGGCCTTATCGCTTACTGCGATCTCTTCCAGGCAAGCATGGAATGGACAGCGATTTCTGGACATAAAATGGAGTTGTCTTTGGTGCAAATAAAAAGTATATTAGTACAATATAATAAAATAGATACTCAAATATATGCTATATAATAGATACATAGATACATACATAATAACTATATAAGCAACGAAATTAAATAAAGACTATAGATAGTTTAATACAAAAATATTTTTTATATATTAATTTGGTCACCAACTTGCTTTTACGTAACTATACCAATATTCATCACGTACGACCGTTTATTACACACCAGATTATACATTACAAAAATAAAATTAATTATACACTACACAAAATACAATGGGCGGCCTTATCGCTTACTGCGATCTCTTCCAGGCAAGCATGGAATGGACAGCGATTTCTGGACATAAAATGGAGTTGTCTTTGGTGCAAATAAAAAGTATATTAGTACAATATAATAAAATAGATACTCAAATATATGCTATATAATAGATACATAGATACATACATAATAACTATATAAGCAACGAAATTAAATAAAGACTATAGATAGTTTAATACAAAAATATTTTTTATATATTAATTTGGTCACCAACTTGCTTTTACGTAACTATACCAATATTCATCACGTACGACCGTATATTTTAGTGATGACTTACACACAAGAACAATCGTCCCATGTCCTCCTGTGGTTAATCCTAGTGTGCAGACAGTACCTGCTAACACCAGTCTACCTGCCAACTTGCTGATATAACATAATCCACCGTGACCATTAATTATACCGCTTTATGATGACATTCATGGTTCATTAGAGGACATTCACCACTGGCTGATATGACATGAAGTTATTTTAAAGTCTGATACATTCATTTGTGACCTCATTGGTGATGTTCTTCAAAAAGGTCAAGTGCGTAGTACTGACAACCACACCGGTTGTATGCGTGCATGAGAAGGACGTATGAACGTAAACGAAGCAAAAAGATTATATAAGGACCGTAGGAGATTGCGTTCTATAGTTTCTGCCTACCCCCAATGGGAAGAAGGCGTGAGTTTATGTATAATCATTTGTATATATTTTTACCTTTCAGCTTTCAGTCTGCCATTAGCGATTCGCTTGTTTTGTTCTCGCTAACATTGCCTTGCCAACCGAAACCTTTTTTGTGTCTATAAATGGACACTAAAAATATATAATATCACAAAAAAGTGTCAAAAAGGTCCACGCTAACCGCAATCGTATTTAATTGATATAATTGGCGTTTAGGTCCGCCATTATGGAACCATCCCGGCTCGGCCTGGCGCGGCCCGTTCCAGAAACAGGCGCAAACATTTTAATTTCCCTTGCCAGAATGAAATTCGCCTGTGCATTTTTTCCACAATTCCCTTTCAAAGTTGTTTATTATTCAGTCGGATCCCTTTTCAGAATTTTGGGCATCGAAGATAAAAGTAGATCTGCGTAAACCATGTTTGTTTCCTCTTTTTGTAATATTGTAGCAAAGCATTCGTTTTTTTATTAATACAACATATTACCGAGTCCTTTGATGTGGGATTTTCATCTGACTATACCTTTGAGATAATATTTTAATAAAAATATGCAGCGCGGTTTTTATTTTGTAAAACGTGCTTCATATTGAATTTCAAGGGAATGATGGCAAGCGAAAAAAATTATACGTTCTATTTTTACTGTATTGCATATGGTCCAGACTACCGCATACAAAAGACGTAGCATCGAACCCAATCACGTATCTATAAAAGGGAAACCTCAACGAATTCTAGTTTTCTATATATTGGTCGGAGAGTCGGAGCGCACAATAAAAACAGTTGAATTGATTGCGGTGCGAGAGGGCAGCGCGCCGCTCAGGTTGGCCTGGGTTGGCCCACGTGCAATTCACATGAAAAATGGCCACTAAATCACGTGCGCCACTTGAGGCGATCTCCCCGACTATAACCACTACCACGATATAGGGAGATAGGACCCGACAATGATGTCACGTAACGTTCGCGAGGATGTAGTAAAAGGCTATTTCTCTTATTTTATCCGATTTGGTAGAGTTCAGTAAGTATTGGTGCCAATTCCCTTGTTCACAAACTAAACTAAATTTAAGTTAAGTGCATCTTTTTCTTTCTATTTCATTAAGAAAAGGACAGAAGATAAATTTTAGTTTAGTCCTGTTTTAGTAGGCAAGTTTTTAATCACGTCTAAACTTGTATGGAGTAGTGACATGTTTTACTATTGCCTAGAACTATTTTTAATAATTTTCGACGATTGTGTAAAGACGGTATATAACACCATTTTGTTTGGAATACACACGCGTTTAGAAAACCGGAAAATTGCTTGGGTGAAAACAATAATGTTAATTTTTAATTGATAAACAATTTGTGTAAGTATTGTAAACTTTCTCTTACTGCAACTTTTTTGCACTTTATTAAAATTTTACTAGCTCATAAGAATTTCTATATGATTGTAAGTTGGGAAAGTTATGCTCGCGTATGTAAGTATGTACCTACAACAAAAAGAGGGTACTACGCCTGAAATGTGGCGATAAGTTGGACACGGAAATGAAACAGGCGATGAAGATAAGTTGTTATTACTGTTTGTTACCTTGGGCCACGACGGGCAAGGGAGCCATGGGGTGGACACCTAATGTTTGCAAGTAACGGCGATCGCCTGGACATATTACACAAGCAACAATAAAATGTGTCGCTCATGGCAGAATGGAATGCGGAAAAATGCAGCGTCCACACGTTGTCCGCAACTACAGAAATACTCCAGATTTTTCAGGAGCAATGCAATGAAAATACATATAAAGAAAAGCTTACAACATTACAGAAATTCATGGAAAAACTTAAGTACTGTATAATAAACTTACATATTCATAATCGAAAGAAAAGTTATTGTCACTCTAAATTACAGATACATAAATAAAAGAAAGCTGAGTTGTAACTCAGAATATTTATTATTATTATATACCTACAATTTTGATTTCAGACTTGTTGTAATGGCAAACATGTCATTAGGTTTAAATAGGTTTTAATTTTATTATTTTATTAACATTTTACATAGATTTTTGTGTACCTTGTGAATGTGAGAACGTTGTAGGTTTAATAAACTAGATATTTTGTAGACCATTTTTTTTTTTTTGTTAAGTACCTGGTACATCTGTCCTCCCATACCTATTAACATTGGAAAAGCCAATTATTTTTAAAAGAGTAATCGTGGAGTTTCTTGCCGGCTCTTCTCCATAGGAAACGACCAATTGGAACCAATGTGCACCTAGCTTCTGACGTTTTCATAGGTGCCCATGTAGGTTTATGTGAAATAAAAATATTTTGATTTTGATTTTTAGAAATTGCAAGAACAGTTGAAGTATTTCATAAAGAAACGAAAAGTCACTGTCACAATTTTAACACCATAGATTATTATGTAGGTAAATACACTAATCTCTTGGTCCTAGCATGTATACGTCCATATAGCATCATATTAGGAGCGTGTCATGTCCTAATTGCAGTCGGTGGTAATTTACCGTCCATTTAATTGCTGGCTACAGAATATACAGTCTATACATGTGTAGACTGTTATGTAAGTATGGCAACTGAGGTATGAGTGTGAAAATATTGCATGTTTGGCTTCAGTAACGTCAGGTGTAACGTTCATAATCGGCTAATTAGCGGTACTCCGACGAGTGCTCGCGCATTTTTTCAACAGATTTTTTAAAAGGGTTTGCGCCAGACGTCAAAGCCCACGGTGTTCTCTTATTATGCGGTATTGTAACACTGGATAAATACCGGGTCTGCGGGAGCACCAATGCAAATGAACGTTTTATGTGTCCCAGCCCAGCGCGGAGAGCGGGCGGCGGCCGGCGGCACGGCTGCATTCGTCTGGCGAGAATTAAACCGTGCCTCTGAAAAGGTTTAAGATGAATGAGAGCCGTACGCTCACAATGCAACAACAGTTTAGAACAACTTATTCCTGTTGAGCGAATGTAAACAGTCTGAGTTTTATCTGCATAGCGATGTTTACAAATACGAGGCGCGTGTTTTCACCCATTTCACTTGAATAAGATTATTATTATAATAATTCCTTTCAGTCTTTGCGAACATTTTTGAGGCGCAAATTGTGTAAGCACGTGATTCCATAATATCGATCTGCGATATTCGGGTGTATATTTAGAGTATACAGTGTCTGAGCCGCGTCTGAACAGGAAATGACCACCAGATGAGCTGTGCCGTTAGCTTTGGAGCTGTACATACCTGTGTTGTACCTGTGAAGGTGAGGTTTATTGATTTATTTTTGGCTATCAAGAAACGCGACATTTAGTGACGCGTTATTTTTTCAACCAGACTTTTATGTTACATAGTACCTAGAACCACTTGTTACTGCGAAAATCCAGCTTTAAATTAAGCATGCACCCCTTTCTCTACATTTACCTTTCTAGTATCATACATACTAAGTACAGCAATACTATAGTGCTCCTGTAGAGAAGTATTCAATTTGCATCAGTGATTGTGAAAAGAGCTCACTTTAAATTTATCTACATATGGCGATGAGATGATTGAGGGAGCCGGCCCTTTTATTCGCGGCCTATTGCATACCCCGAAAGGGCAAGGGAAATATTTCATGAAAATATACTTTTGTTGGTTACTGACACGTGGATAATATTTATGGATTTATACAAAAATGGCTTTTGGACATACCCCCGCTTTTAATATTCTCTGAGTTTTTGGGACGGTACTGCAGGGCGAAAGATTAACTATAGGGAAAAGGGGAAAAGCGAAACGGTGTTATGAATTTTCAGATTTGACTACAAACGGTATATCTGGAAATAGAAAGCGTGGTTTCTCCGAAAAATACCAGATACAGCGTTACACAAGCTTGGTGTTGTTAGAAATAGCCATTGGAGTTGAATTATTATAACAACCGGCAGCATCTTTATTTTGAAACAACACCAGGCGATCAATGTTTATTTCAATAACTCCCCATACGTGTGTACTAGATATCTAGCCTTGGCATCGTTTTTAGAAAGCAGACATGCATTCTTTTATTTTTAACAACATGTTTGTGCTGTTCGAGATGTATTCGCTGGTATAAAGTAAAAGTTATTTCTCCAATATTGTATACACATGCTATATAATTGCAAGTAAAACCCGTTGCGTGTTCAATATGCCAAATAGACAGAGTTAGTCAGATGATGCTTATTATTTGTCGGTTAGGTTGCGGTAGCGTGGCGTGGCCGGTGCGTGTCCGCGGTTCTCGGAAGCCGCGGGTTAGTGGGCTACCCTGCGGCCGCTGCCAGACGTCGCCTACCTGCCCATACCTGCCTCCCTCTTACCTTACCTTACTTGCCATTAAGCACCGACCATTTGGCTCCGGTACAACAAACACAAAACACAAAATTTTATGGGAGTCGAAAGAAAGAGTTATTTTTGGTTTAAATAGTCCATTGTTTTCGATACTCGGTGTTGGTGCTGCAGCAGATTTTTTGCCCATTTGGTTCCGCTTCAAAATCTTGGGCACTTAGGGTTGTCATAAATTTATCAAATCATTGTATCTAATAATTTGACGTACCCCTGTTTCTTTTGCTCTCATGGCACTTGAGTGAACTCTCGAAAACTCTGTTTATGATAAATGGCTGGGGAAGTGAGAGTGACATAGACGCAGGTTGCACCCCCGGGCCCCGTCGGCTGCGATAAAGACTCAATCACCTGCCCCCGCCAGAACCGGGCTCGGTGACTGCTCGCACCCTCCATGTATCGAGGAATTCCTAATAAATGATATTTATCATCTATTATTATGCAAGGAGTGCGTGGTGCCGATAAGCTTTTTATGACCATATTATTTTAAAACCAAATATATAAAATTTATTTTATAATAATGCCATACAGTACGCATCGCCAGAAATGTGAACGTTGTTTAGAAAACAATAAACGTTTTTCAGGAATTCGTATAGTCTTCTTACTCTAGTAAGTTTACATTTCACTTTTATACAAGGCATATTTAAACTACTTATTATTTTTCTCCGTCGTTATTTTCATTCGTGTTTGTTTTTTTCTTATTTCACGAAGTTTCGTGTATGCGTGGTGAATACATGTTTTTCAGAAATGTTTCCGAAATTTGATTTTGCCTAGGATGTTGATCAATCGACTCAACATTGTATACGAGTATTTTCCTTATAAAGGGAACGGTAAAATGGATGAAGATATTATAATAAATAAAACTGAGTTTAATTTTTTGGTACAATCTTCCGATATTAGATAGTTAAAAGTTTACTTATCTCCTAAAGATAAGTAAATAGTATGAAATAATTTATAGGACTGATTATTTTTTTACGCGACAGCACGCATGCATGTTAACAAACATAATATAAGTATATAAGCGTTTCCTAAACTCTGTAAGGTTACTTTGGCATATTAATTTATTGGCTGGGAAAGCCCAGCAGATTGTTGTTACATTATAAATCAAATGGAAAATACTAATGAACGGTGTAAGTCGTGTGCTGTATCAAAATAAATAATTTGGGATGTTATGGTAGGCTGTTTGTGGGAGAGGCGCGCGCACTGTCGGCAGGCGGCAGGCGTCGCCGGAGCGCGGGGCTTCGTCCTCGGCACTCACTCGCGGCGCCCGAGCGGCTCAGTCGGCGTCCGACCTCGGCCACGAGCGCCGCGCTGAGCTCGAGCCTCACGACTGCCTCGCTAACCTTGCGGACATCGCAGCTTTCGTGATACGCCAGCACGAGACTTCTCATTAAAGACACTTAATGAACTCCCCTCAGACTATTCACCTTTGAATCCCAGAGCCCGGCTCCGAACTTGACCTGTGATTGTTTGCTCCAACTGTCAGTGCGCGTGTTGTGCTTTATCGATAACATAACCTGTACGATTTCAAGGGCACAAAGACTTTGGTTAGATAGTGTTGTGGATGTAGTGTTGTGGAGCTGTCGGAACAGGTCTAACTTAGTCTTTCTTAAAATCTAAGTGGGCGTATTCGAAAGTTTGAAAATCGATCGGGTATCGTGCGTGCGTGGGATTGCGTTTACGTAATCTTTGTTTACCTTGGGAATATGCACTGTGGTGACTGCACGCCGTCTTATTACTGATAGGTACGCGCACAATTTCCCGGATGACAACATAGTATGGGTAAGTTGGCTTTACTGAGTCCTTTCTTATATTTTTGTTATGTTTTCTTGTTTCGTTCCGTATCTAATGAATTATTTCATATAGTTTAATATAAGTTTTATATTTCAGTTTTGTAATTCGTAGTTTTCATGTTATTTACGTTCAATGGTTCGTACAATGGTTTTCATAACAAACGTTTTAATTCTAGGTGCTCAAGGCGACAGCATCTCAAATAAATTTAAAGAAAGTAAACAAGCGTTTTATTGTGAGCGTCTCTATCGCTGATCAATTAGTGAAAGCGTTTTAATTTAGATAGCTTAAGAAATGAAGATTACGTTTCTTCCCACTCGATGGCGAAATGCCTTTCTACAGCGTGGGATGAAAGAGCTCGTAACAACGAAAATGGATGAAGGTCGAAAACCCGAAAAGGCTTTAGTAATGCTTAACTAAGTTACATTTTAAATTAGTGTCTAAATTTCCCTTATAGAAGTTATCGGATGTACCTATTGCTTTTTATTCTAGGTACAAAGATCTGCGTTGCTTTTGTCTTTTTTACGATTTCTAGCTTCCTCGAGTAGATGTACGAACAGCATAGGTACGAATAGCAGGTACCTATTCTATTGTTGCTAATGTCCAGCAGGGGTCCAAAAACTTTTTTGTAAAAAAAGGTCTTTACATTCCATTTCGGAGAACTTATCTATGTATTTGTAAACGTTACTGGGCGTAGGTATATTGCTGTCCCGAATAAATAAAGTAAGTTGACTTGAGTGACTATCGATTTTGATAAGCACAAAGCATGCACCTTATCCCATAGCGGTTCCCATAAATCTTGCCATCCAAATATCCGAACAGGTTTAGTAGCCATGAACCCCTTCTGCATCGATCCTGACCGGTTGAGGTACAGTAATTACACAATGAAAACTGGTTTTACAAAATTATATGAGAAAGCATAAACTTGAGAACCGTTACGGGCCGTTAGTTATAAAATTCGCATTTTGCTACGTCTGTGCAAAATTTATGGATAATATCGATGATGATGCTTCGAGATACCTAAATAAGCCTTTGATAGAAGTAAATAAAATTCTGAAACCAGTTTTTAGATGCCGAATTCCTAATATCTCTACCGACCGTTATTAGTTAAACATTCTACAATTAAATTAAATACTCGTAGGTATGGCGTAGGAGACGGCACTTCCCTACTTTACCAATATCCATGGGTCAGTACTCGTCTCAGTTACAGTTCAGCATATAAACGGTTTTTGCAAATATACTATAATAATACATTCGTAACGAAAAGGACTGTTTGGCCATAAAGGAACCGGCAAACGAGGTTTACCTTCATTGTGCCAATTAGTGGATCCATGTTGAACAGTGGACATACACTAGCTGATATTATAAAAGTATATGATGACAGCCCAGCCGGAGGGTAGTCGCACTATTCGTTCTTTCAGGCGATGGTGTGCATATTTGATGAGAGCCAGTCGTGATACAATGGCGACGGGATGAGGTCGTCTGGCAGGCAGAACACGCCTCCACTCTTCTATTATATGACCTGGCTTGCTATTTATTTCGTGTTCAGTACACAACTTCAACAGGTTTCGCATCATTTTGCAGTAAAATGATTGGATTTTTAACGTCAAGTCCTTTTAAAGCAGCATGAATAGTATTTTTGGTGACCAGCTTTGCGTTAACAGCAGATTTACCGAGTTAAGACTTGATGACTTCCAGGTAACGGGAGTATATGATTGTACAAGAGAACTATATCAATTTTCTAATGTGAAATAACAGAATTTTACCGTCTCTCAATCTTAATTAAATTTTCCTTAAAGTTCTTCACATATTTTCCTCTGTTAAGATACTCCACATGCAAGAATGTTTACTTTGTAGATCGTTTAACGTTGACTCTTTTTCCTTAACTGATCTAATATTTCATAGCCTTTCAAATACAAAGACGTAGAAAACACTTTTGTGCAGGGATACATTTTAGCCATTCAGTATCACCGTGACCACGGCTGTAGGCCTCTTTTATAAAGAAATAAATCTCAATCAATCTTGCCTATAGCAACCGTATCTCATCCTATTGACCCGTCTTTTGATTTACAAATTCTAAATAGAAAAATTATATAACTTGGCACCTCAGTTCATTTCCCTTTTTCATTTCCTCCTCCGTTGCGCTTCGCTCCTGAAAGGAAATAAATTCAACGATTCACTTCTACCTGTTTCCTTTCTCTGAAGATGACTTTGTTACTGGCCTATTTAAGAAGCTATATTTAGATGTAGAAATAACGAGTCAACTCATTTTACCTCTTCAATAAGAATTAGTATCGTAGCGTGGGTATTAATTCCACCCGCCCGACTCAGCCGCGCCGCGTTTCGCAATGGCAGCAATTCCCTTCTAAATTATTAAACAAATTATACTTAAAATTTTACTCAAGTAATATAATGAATCAATCGAAATCGAATTAATACTTTGAAAAGAAATTGAAGTTAAACAATTCAAGATATTATGTTAGTAACTGAAACAGCTTTTAAGGATATCATTACCCAACCCATGGGAAATTAGAATAAATTACATAGCGTATCAGTTACGTTACAACGTGTTCGTATGTAAAAGTTCTTACAACATTTTACATGGGCTGCTTCTACTGAGACAATTAGATTACCGCTTCTACTAACGTAGGCGGCACGTTCGTCTCACCTGATAACAATGTGGGATTAAGAGATCTTATCTCATCCATGATCGGTCCATTAAACAAAGTGGATTCATTAGGAACCCGATTGAACTGCTGATGTGGGCGAGTGAATTTCGAAATGGTCATTGATAAAGTAATCCACAGACCGGCTGACCGCAATTTGGTCTGTTTGTAAACAAACTGATGGTAAATCATGCGACCCGCCATGCGGCACACAGAGCTGTGACTCAGCTCTCAGTTCAGAATGTCATCATCAGTTTGTAGGCACGAGTGACGCCATCGGCACAGGAGTACTGCGCAGTTTTGCTCATGTTACAAAAGAGATTAATGTTTAGTATATTAAAAGGTCAGTGTATGAGATTATTGCAATTAGTGAGCACATTAATGAGTGGCGGAGTTTCTGTCACGTTAGGCGGCTGGTCCCTCTAATGCGTGTTGAATGTAAAGACTACTGCGTCCCACATTACCTCTCCCGAGGGACGCCGCGTGTCTCGCACCGGTGCCCTCTGCCAACGTGTGCGTGCTCGTATCCTTGACGAGAAGTGCTCGTATTGAGTTACCTGCGCGATGCCAGCCAACGGATTTCAAGCATAATGATGAATCAGGTCGACCATTCTAAAACAATTTAAAATTTCAATCTTCATTGTGCCGACATTAATGCTCTATGAAGACTGTTTATTGCTATCATTTTGCGAGTAATCATTACTCAATATTTTATTCATTGCAATTATAACTAAAAACTACGAATTGTAGATACGAGATTTAGTCGGAGGGTTTAATTCTTGTTTATTAACCGTTTTATTCAGTGTGTTTTGGATAACCCAAACATTGAAAATCAGGAATACACCTACGATCGCTGTTTCTTATGGAGTATGTGTGAAGTTGAACGGGTGTTTGTGACGCATTCGGCGTCGTAAAGTAGCGAGATAAAAAGATGACCCTCCGTCGCCTACATCTCATTATTTATGATCCGCAGCCTCCCTTTTGGTAGGTCTTCCATAAAAGTAACTTTTTTACTCACCTTGGTAACTTTTATACTTAGGTATCTGCACTCAGAAAGGCTAATAATGTGATGACTTGATGATTTATTAATAGCTGTTTATTCAATATTAAGGTGGTGGTGCGAGATAACACTTAATTGAGGAGGTTAAAGTTCAATTAGTTTTCACGCGACTTCATTCTCTTAGTGCAGGTTTGACGCGGGTCGAGGTCGGACTGGTTAGTCTCATTCATGCATGACTGCGGTACATCCGATCTTTCGCATTACCACACAAAATATTTTTATAAAAGGCTTCTCATGAAAATAACATTACTAAAAGGACGCTGCCAAAATGTTTCGCTACCTCAGAACAGAAATGGTTGTGCCGTTGGAAGATGCATAATGGGATAAACTGGACCAAAATTAGATTTTTCTGCTTTATCCGCATAAATATGAAAAAAAAAGGTTATTTAAGGCATAGCACATCACGATAAGGAAGTTACTTTGTGCTTAATATATAAGGTACAAACAAATAACGATGCCTTCGTTCCGTTCGTGGCATGGAAATATAAAAAACAGGAGAAGTGGCAAGGGGGCGTGTCTGTGTTCGCACGACATGATCAAAATGCTCATGTCATAGGCAAATGGTCGTTTCCGCGAACTAGTTAGTGCTCTTTCGATCGTGATCATGACAACATATAAAAGAATGCCGTGTTGTTCAGTGGTTTCTTGTAAATACCGAAGCCAAACCTTCTTTCTTATGTCTATGGTTCGTGGTATAGCTATTTTGGGAGATGTAGCAGTAACAGTCAAAGCAAAAATAAGGATTTATCGACCATCAACGGAATTTAAGTAGTTCCCATAGTTTAGTTTCCATTTGCATGGAGTTTTTGCGGTTGCGGTTCTTTAAGTTTCAGTAAAAGACTACATATTTGCTAAAATTCTTTCTTTTTTAGTTTTTAGATGCCCAAGAGTAAAGTAGAGATTGATGGGTTCATTTAAGCCAATGTAAAGATTAAGGTAATGTCATCATATAATTTACGTCGCGAGTCATTAAATTAAATGGAAAATATAAATGACACCATTTTCTGATCCCGCTCATGAGATGCGCTTCCGTCAGCATTATTTAAGTAATGTAATTAACAATAAAGTGCAGGCTCCATATTTATCACGTATTTGATGATCTTTAAATTGTTTCAATTGAGTAATGTTGACTTAGCACATGTGTGGTGATGTATGTAGACCGAGGCAGAGAGACCGGAACTGGCGGGTGCAGCGGACCGAGCACGCTCAAGGTCGAGCACACGCCTTCACAATTCAACTAAATTAACCACAAAACGCATGCATCATAAATGTATAACATTCATAACTCATAATTTGAATCAGCTTCCCGCGATGCTATGAGATGATATTCTATGCGAGATGAGCAAACATTACATCACTTGCTAAAACCATTCAAATAGTGCTACTGCCACCACAGAACACTATTACTCCTAGCGGAGACTGTCACTGTCGATGAGAATCTCAACTTTGTCGATTCTCTTTTCGGAGGACAGACCGATGAAAATATAATTCCGAATACAAAAATGAAGCTTTGAACTTATCCGTTGGTTAACGTAACAATCAAAGATAAATTAATTACATAATGCCAACACTATCGCGACAGTGAACAATGACAATAAAATAGTTGAGATGACACGTACAATGCGAAGATATTTATTACATGAGACACGGATATAATGTGCTGGAAGAGTAAAAACCGAAACTGATTTATTGCCGTTCGGATCGTGGCTCGAAGCGTGACGGATAACGGAGTGGAGCGGCTCCTCACTGCAACTATTTATTATGGATAATGGTCGCAAGCTGCCACGGCTCATCAGACAAATCTCACTAAGTGACCGCTCTGTTCCGTCATCAAATGGCACTTTATGACCGGTTCTAATTGAATCATCTTGTCTTATAACTTCGACCTTATCTTTTTATTTTTTCCATTAGCAAAGTTATTATGAAAATGTTCGGATTAACCAATCTAGAATGTTTGTGTGTATTCGCGTGACTCGTGATGATTGTGGCGAAATTCTCTGCAAAAAATAAGATTGTTTCAAATCACGGGTATTACGCGATGGACGTTGAAATATTCTCTCTTTTTTGTTGTTAGTTCTTGGTTATATTTTGAGAGAAAATGCTAGTTAGACATGCGATTTAAACATAGTTTCCGAAACTCCACTTCCTCAATTGTATTAATGGGCAAAAATTGTCATTACAAGTTTTTAGTGAATGATTGAATACGATTCAAAACAAACAAGTGAAAGTCCAGCCGGGGACATTGTTTGATTCGGCGTTGTTTGTACGTACTACGTGGTGCTGCGCCCGACGACGAGCGACGTTAAAATCGCCGGGGAATCCAGATCACGTCACAGCCAGCCGCCTAGCTAACAATGATAAAGTAGCTGACCTCGAACTTGGAATTACTTTAAACACTTTACTTGTTTATTCTATCGTCACGTGTGTTTTACTAAGTACTTTGTTATGTGACTCACGTTATTTTTCTAGATCACAGTAATTTACTACTATCGCTAAAACTTTGTTAGACCTATATTATGGTAGGAACTTATACATAGTTACAGATTAAATGGATAAATAAATATAACAAGTGTTTGAGCGATATATGAGTCGTCAAAGAATCTCTGATAAAAAACAAGTGGTTGTTGACACACCCGATCATCACCATTTATAGGAGTTCTATACTTTAGTTTACCGGTTGCTCTCGTGCTCTCGAGTGGTCGATGCAGTTTCCTTTATTTTTAGAAAATTAGCCTCTCATGGATCATCGAATCCGGTCACGACGACATTCAGAGCGCGGTGTGCGTATCAAGTATCGATCTGGTGAGCGGTTCAGCTGCGTCGCCCCACATTTCACGCTCGTTGCCAATCGCGACGAACACGCTCGCTTTGGTTAGTCGCTTTGCTCTTGCCGCGCCATCGCGGTTCTATGAATGCTGTATTTATGGATCAAAACAATGGTCACAAATAGAACACGCTGCTGCTATTTGTATTATATTAAGGGCTTGGCATTTTCATGTTCCTCTATTTAAATGTGGTTCACTACGATGGTCTAAAGTTCGGGATTTATTGCCTAAAATATCGTGTTCTTTTATCGTGGTCTTGGTGGGTAACAAAATGGTCCTTAGCTATTTTCGTCGTGACATTTTGGTAGTCTAAAAAATACTCCAATATTTTTCTCGTCTCTATGGCCAGTGTCAATAAAACATTTGGAAGAAACCATTTATACCTGACAGCAATGCAGGAACGCTGTAAATGACTGGCTAAAGGGTCTCACCTACGAAGAGTCTGAGAGTATTTTACAGTTAGTGGGTTGACTGACTTTTTCACCAAAGCATATTCACTCATACTTTCTGAACTTTTGGACACTCAATACAAAACACACACACACACACACACACCCAACACACATATATACACACACACACTTAATCCGTTTGTTTATATCTTTATTTGTTTATGTTAATTGTAATTTTGTATTGTTTAGAATTTATTCAATTTTTTATTCAAAATTTAATAATTGTTTAAAGAACTATCCATGTTGGTCCGGAGGAAGGTGATGGCATTCGTGATACAGGGTAATCCTAGTACGAGTGCCAAAGCACTCCTTTGACGACTAAGTACACATTGCATACAACCAAATTTGTTTTAAGGAGATTTACTGTAACTCTTGTTCTAGTAATAAAGATTATTATTATTATCATTCAAGTGTCGTTAGTAAACTTGTGGTTGCTTGCTCGTCTTATGCTGATACTGAGTCTTGCATAACGCCAGATGTTCGTGACTCACACCTAATGCGAGTGGGTGTCGCAGCCTCTACCGTGATTTAATTACGTCCTTATATACTTAGCTCTCACTAAAAAACTAGGTACTTGTCCTAAAGACAAAGTTATTTTGTCTACGTTGATATTATTGCAGTGGGCTTGTCCCATTCAATGTTTTTTTCTGTTTTTGTGTGGTTAGTGAATAACCTGGTATCAGACTTTTTACGCCGCCCATGGGTGATGATGATGAGAAATGTCTGTCAGGCTCACGATGTTTTCTTTCACCTTTTTTTAAGCAAGTGATAATTATACAATACGCACATGAATCTGAATAGTCAGAGGTGCGTGCCTTGGGTTCGAACTCGAGACCTATGACGTGGCAGTCCGACGGTTACACCACTAGGCTATCACTGCTGGATTAACAATGTCAACATGACACAATTTGCGAAACAAAATCCTATCACTATCGTCATCAGCTCTTTCCCGTTGTGCGGTTACCGGTATTTACCGTAAACACAGGTGTAGTAATAAACCACTTAATCTCACTGTAGCATTTCATACAAGTTACTCATGGTCCTGCGATTATGTCTATCACAGTAATGTCTGGACTCGCTTGTGAAAACCGTGAGAAACATTTCAAGCAAATTAACTTTCCGCCATTACTGTCACGCGAGAAAGAATAAGCAGCAAACTGCACACATTAAGTTTTTGTTGCATGTGTTACATGTATCGCATAACGATCGAGTCTGTAATCGATTAAATTAAAAAGTTTCACGTGCCTCTGCTATGATCATTGTTATTTGGGTCTATGAACTAACGGGACTGTAAGTGAACGCATGCATTCTAGACCTGTCGTGCTGTTGATTATCGTGGCTTATCATTACGTATCTTCTTTTACTAAGAATATTAGCGCCGATTAATTATAATTAACGTGTCGTGTTGACGTAAAACAAGTGGGGTACCTACTTCTTACAACTAAATCGAATAACTTTACCTACTGTCTTCTATCAATAGTGCTATTATTGGTCAGCTCAGTATTGAATATTCAACAAATAATTGATGAAAACCACAAGGAAATAAGATATACAGCTCTACAGTGGTGGTGGAAAGCGAGCCTTTGGCGCGAGGACTGCGGAGACAATCGGCCCTCGTGACGGCTTTGGTGAAGCGAATAATGACAGCATTGTTTGAGCGCTTTTAATTAATATCGATTTGAAGACATGCGATATCTTCATCGAGCAAATTGGAATTGAAGGCATTGTCGGTACTGAGCGTAATAAGCGCCGATTCACGTCGAATAGTTCCTTTTATGGCCTACACCTAGTGATGTAACTATGTGTAATTTGAATGAGCCTGTTTTTTTATAAAAATAACATTAAATGAAATTATACTTTAACAAATTAATGTATGTAATCGATCCATATCGCTATACTAAATAACCAAAGAGCATTGTTTCGTGTTGCATGATGTTCTAACAAAAGCAGACTAAAAACGCGATAAATAAATAAAACATGATTTTTTATCACAATCTGGGCATAAGTGACACTCTGTCTATTGACAGTTGCCACATTCGAATTGTTATCACGTTTACATTTGTAAACAATTCGTACCTACAAGGTATGACAAGGTCTCGAAGTGGTCAATGATATCATGCTGTCGACAGTGACTATCGTAACCCAATCAAGCGAGACATGCTTAACGACGTGTTTGAGCATTATTTATTGTTAAATAACGTCGTTTCTATAAAGTGATGAACGGTATTTATTTCGAAAATATGAAATTACAGTCACAGACAGTCTTGGTAAAGACCAAGTCTGTCGTGTCGCATGAACATTAGTTAAGTTTTTGCGGTTTTGTAACCATAATAATCTAGGAAGTAGCTGTTATGACTAAGTATTATGGTGCAGAATGTTTTGAGTTAGATAATAAATAGACGTAATAATTCCTTTACTTGGATTATGTCTCTTTATGTATTAAGAGGCATAATGTAAATGTAAATAAATTGGATAAACTTTCTTATCTTTTAATCTGGATTTGTAGGAGAAACGGGTCATTTTATCGGGAAGGGCATAAATCGAGTGTTTCTCTCTATTGCTAAGCATTTTCCCTTCCGTGACGTAGGACCTATCTACTGGAAATGACTAATAAAATTGCTGTCTGACATTTTATTGAATATTGATAATAGCGTCGTCAGCTAGGCCGGGATTGGGATCGCTTATTGAAAGCTTTAGTGAGGGGCATTCACGTGATGATTGACAAATTGCCGCTGATCCCGGGGTGATGGAGCACGTCACGCTGCCAACAATGATTAACCCGGACCCGACCCGCTAGCCTCATTTCCTTTTACACATTTTTCTTAATACGTACCTGAAACCTTCTATATAATATATAAATCGAACCAAAAATATATTCGTGAAATCAATAAAGTCTACCCAAATTCACGGAACGGCAAAGTAGGTAAAACAGTTTTAAACTTTGATATTCGATTAGGTCAGCTTCGGTCATGGCTATCTAAAGTTTATTTATAGGTAATAGTTGAAGACCTTAACTCAACGCCTACCTGTGAATTTGAATACATTTACAAACCGTCAAACTTAACACCTTAACGGGGCGTGGGAACAAAAAATACCTGTATTTGGGTTTTTTACCCGTTCGAGAGCCTAATGTAAAATCCGTGCTGTATAACTAACAAGCCAGAATATTCTAACGAACCTCAAAAAACATTCATTAATACTCGTTGGACGCCAGACGCATTATGTTGTCATCGCCTGCTTAAAATTCAATGTGACGTAAAACACATTGGAAAGACCTTATTTTAACGGTTTAAGTAAAATAATCCATTGGATGTATTCTTGCATTGCATACCTTAAACTTTACTAAATGATGTCTAGATAATGGATCTAAATCCTTTGCTTGTAAAATATGGTATCTTAATAATATCAGCGTTGTTTGTTTCTGTGTTATTTCAGCAAACAAAATACGAATATGTACGCTACCATGACCTCATCGTCTTGAGTTTTTACACTACCAAGTCAAGAATTATACCTACTACCTAAATATACATGTAGCTTCACTAAAACAATATTAGGTATAACTTAAGGACGTTTTTAAACAATATGAAAGGCGGTTAACGTTAAGGGATCACATTTAAGTGCACACTCAAGGGATAATCCCTTTTCGAGTATCTCAGCAGCTTTAAAAGCCAATTTGTTTGGAAGAGGTAGTTGCTCAAGGGTGCTCATTTACATATTTGTGTAACTATAGATAATAGGGTAGTTCCCAATATTCGGGTCCGCAGGGATATGATCATATTGTGTCAGTGCGATTTAAACGAAATATTAATTTATGATGAAAGATTATTGTCATTTAATATACGTATCGAAATTAAACTACGATTTAAATTACCGCAGGGATTACAATATTGCATAATTATTGTAGTGTTTGTAAGCTACGCCCCCAACCCTAGTCAGTTCCCGGATAACTTCAACCAATACACGCTACGAAAAGTGCTACGAGCGCTACGAAAGGTATCATTTGAGAAGATTTAGCCGTAATTCTTGGTATTTTATAGGTATTTGAGTAGGACTTCAGATTTGTTTTTTTTAATCTAACATCTCCCTATAACACCACGCTTGTATTCCCCAAAGGGTTTGGCAGAGGTGTACCTATAATACACCCACATTTCGCCATTTATATATAAGTGCCATGTAACGTTGCGGGGCGAGCCTATTGCCACCAACGATTCTGGCCTGCTGCTGAGAAATTCTAGATGGAAATACCCAATAACACTTTTCCTTACCCAGGAGTCGAATCCAGGACCATCAAATAACTTCTCCCGCTCTGGGCGGAGCGGGAGGGTGTGTCAGACTCTTACTGACTAAAACCCACCCGTATTCCTTCCTGTTGCCTGTGTTGCGGGGGCCTCGGTGACCCATAAGTACCTTCCCGCGACCCCGGCAGGCATCGGCCCTAGTGGACCCCTACTTTGTGCTGACGACATCTCTTTGAGGCGCGCGTGGAATACGACGCGCCGTCGACCCGGGCCTGGTCCTTACCGGACGGTGAGCTACCCATTGCTCACCGTCCGCAAGCCCGCGCCTACGGTGGCCGGAAATCCGCCCGGGATTCCCGACGCCCTGGGCGTCTCCTGCGGCGGCTAGGGGCGAGAGGGCGCGAAACGTGCCTTTCCCTCAACCGTCCCGCCTCCTCCTTCGCGAGCATTACTGCTTCGCAGAAGGAGGTGACGGCTGCCCATGCCCTCTCGCTCCGTACCATGGCCTGAACCAGGGCCGGACGCGAGAGGTCTCTGCCGCCGATCGCCTCCACGAGGACACGGCGGTGCTCTGCCCAAGCCGGGCAGACCTCCACCGTATGCTCCACCGTGTCCTCTGGGCGATCCACACAGTGGTGACACCCGGACGTTTCCTCCCGCCTTATCCGACACAGGACCCTCCCGAAGCTGCCGTGTCCGGTGAGGACCTGCGTCAGGCGGAAGGTGAGGACGCCGTGGCGCCTCTCCAGCCACTCCTCAAAGAGGGGACTTATCGCCGCAATCGTGGCGTGCCCAGCACTGGGTTGCGACAACCGTACTTTCCATGACGCCATGAGATCCCGCCGGAGCTCCGTCCGCTGTGCCGCGATTTCTCGCGGCGGCGGACTTACGCCCCGGCGTTTCGCCTCCTCGCGCCAGTCCCATACGTGCGCGAGGACTTTTGCCTCTAGATCCCATGGCGGCAATCCGGCAAGGAGGCTCGCTGCCTCACAGGAGACCGTGCGGTATCCTCGGACCATCCGGATGGCCATGACCCTTTGGGCCGCGCTCAACCGGCGGGCTGGCCGCAGCGCCAGAGAGCGCGCCCATACAGGAGCCCCGTAGAGGGCCATGGACCGCACGACCCCCGCGTAGAGCCTCCGGCAGGAGGCGTTTGGACCCCCTAGATTGGGCAGGAGCCGCTTCAATGCAGCGCCCGCCCGCTCCAGTTTGGGAGCCAAACGTCGGAAATGCTCCACGAAGTTCCACCGGCTGTCGAGGACGAGTCCCAGGTACTTCATCGTCGACTCGACGCCGATAGAAACCCCTCCTACCGTTATTTGGGACCCCAACGGTGGCGCGTTCCGAGGACCATGAAAACACATGGCCTCGGACTTGTGCAGGGCCACCTCGAGTCCCAATTGCCGGATCCTTTCGACGATTGTCGCAACCCCGCGTGCCGCTAATTCGGCCGCCGCATTAGACGATTGGCAGTTATTTTTGCAGTGTTCTAATTTTATGTACTCGTATTGATTAATGTAAAAACAATTAATGTTAATTAGAACGTACTATTATTTGCAGTCTTAAAATAACACATAAAGAACAATAATCTCCAAGACACTCGGAATTCAAACCAAAATCAGCTGTTGTTACAGCCGTAAACAGCACGTTCCCAGATTAAACCACGCTCACCTTAACAAATGTGATCTGAAGGTGAAACTCGCTTTTAAGCCTGTTCGTTTTATAGCTGAGATAATCCGACCGTTGCAAATTCGCCCCATTTAACAATTGACGGTGAACAAACCTGACATGACCCGTTCGAGTCGCATGATGGTGGTGTAATGACTACAATCACGTTGCAACAATCACTAGATAAACTGATTGAAAAGTTTCCCAGTGTTGCGCTGCGTGCTTCAGATCAGAAACTATTGGTTATTGTTTCATAGTTCATACTAATTGGACGCCCACGGCTCGTTACGCGTATGATCGGCTGTGTTATGTAAGCTGAAAGGAATAATCCCCGTTGACAGATTGTCGACATCTTACCGCCATGGTTTACCTTTGAATTCATTGCCAGTGAAACGGACGGTGTGAGTGAACGGATTATAAGAAAAAATATGTTTATAAGAAATGCTTACCAATATAATATAGTCCTAACTATCATCAACGATGTGCACATAGTTGATAGTATACAATTATCTACATGTAGTCATATATCTTACGATTTCTAAACCGTGACAATATCGTGACGATGGACTGATAGCTGTGTGGCGGCTAGTTTATTAAGTGCTCGTTATGATGGCTAGTATGTCTAGGATGTCTAGATAGACGGCTAATAGCGGAAATCTGTAAACAAGAACTTGTCGAAAATGTTTTTTCTGTCTAATTTTTCAGGAGGCAAGATCCTACTAAACTGGATTCACTAGATTTATTTTAGACATAGGTACATAGTTTAATATTTTCTTACTAATATTAATATGTAACTTTGTAATTTCTAGGTAATTTATATGTGAACTTATGAATAAATTTATTATTTCATTTATTTTTTTTTTACATATAAAATATATTTTTAAATATTTCTTAAAAATATATAAACAACATTTAAAATTATAAAAAATAGTGGTCCGCCGGTGTCGGGGGCAGGGTCCAAGCTACCGGTGGTTATTATTATTTTCTTTTATTTCATTATTTACACAATATAATTAT
Source organism: Atethmia centrago (assembly GCA_905333075.3). NCBI lineage: Eukaryota > Metazoa > Arthropoda > Insecta > Lepidoptera > Noctuidae > Atethmia > Atethmia centrago. The sequence goes on from HG995375.1 coordinate 11,718,649, forward strand.
ATTTTTAAATATTGGAATATACAAAAACATTTAAAAATATAAAAAAAATGGTGGCCCACTGGTATCGGGAACAGGGTCCAAGCTACGGGTCAGGGCTCCAGAGAGAGGAACCTCCTAACAATGCGGGCCGTGTCCAGAAGTACCGCTTTCTGAATCAAGCCCTTAATCCCTTATTATTATTATTATTACTACTCAAAAATAGTCTAAATAATCAAATGAACTTACCCTAATTTATTATTATCGTATTTTAATCATTAAACAATTGTTTTAGTCGCACTTCGATGTTTTTATTACCAGTTACCACCTCACCAATATTAATGAACTAAGTAGCTCACTTCTTTTGATTAGAATGAAATTGCATATCTTACACATAAGGGCAAGGGTTCACCAGCTGAATAATAAGGGGTCCCGTTGTGGACATCGGGCGGAGGTCACGTCCGCAGCGCCGCTTGCGCAGCAGTTCGATGCCCGGCACGCGTAATTGGCACACGGCTACAATAACAAACAACACCACATATTATGTAAATTTTATAATACGCAGTTTCATAAACGATTAAACAACGGTTGAAATGAAAGTAAAATAAATAGATAGCAATTAAATGACTAATTAAGCGTGCAAACATGTCATGTTATGAATATTGAATAGGAAAGTCAATGCGACCGTCCGTTTGTTCTTCAATCAAATGAAAACGTTTCTGGGTAATTAATGAATAATGAATCAACGAATGTAATAAACGGCGACACAAAAAGTAAATGGGAAGCGGGAAGGCGAGAGGGATTTAAAAAACAGTCCGTAAATGTAGCCTCTTAGGGGATAAGTATGACCACTAATACTACACTTATATTATTTGGTAGCGTGCTTTTTAAGTTATGAAGTTTTTGGATAAAAGTATTTATTTGCTTAGGTATATATACTTTATTGTACCTACACCAAAAATACATACCAAAAAATAAATCAAACACTAAAAAATATACAACGGGCGGCTCCAAACCATGAAGTGGCTGTCCAATCCATGGTTGCCTGGACGAGATCGAGAGAGAGAGACTTTATGTCCAGGCAAATTACTGTTGATTTACCTGAACATAAAGTGGGGCTGTCCTTACTGCAAAAAATAAATACAATATACTAGAATAGATACACAGATATATACATATCCTAAATAATATTATATACATAATTACATACATATTAAATGTATAAGCAATGTGTATTTAAGGTTTTAATAATGACACTGGGGCCCACAATTTATACTACAATAGGTAGTTCTACAAAATATACCTAGGAGTACGTGGTCTAATAGACTGCTGTCATAATCTTCTTTGTTACATGATGTTCCCCACTGATTTTTCAATTGCGAAATAACTTTAGTCCAGCGCTCCACTCTCAACACTTTCCCTCCCGTGAGATTTTTTATTAATCTACAAGTCGGTACTTCATTCCTGCCAGTAGTTGTTCGAGACACAAAGAGAAAAAAATCACTCAGTAATTATACCGTTGCAAGGAAGGGTCTTCGATTGTTTATTGCCTCCTCCGCCGGATGTGTCTACTATTCTATTTATATTACATGTTTCATTTATGCTTTGAGTTGTCAAGCATACCGAAAAATATATGCCGGTAATTTATACAGGTTATTATGATGAGCAAACCGATACTGAGGAATGTAGAGATAGTGCTATACTTCCAAAATGCTTTGTGAAGTTTCGTGATACAAAATCCCACTGCTTTTGTCCGCGTTCAGAGAGCACAATGACATCTATTTGCTGAAGTAGTGCATGTTGGAAAGCGTTTACTTTCCACTTCGTTGAGATTTACAGCCTCGAGTTTTGCCGGCCGCGGTGTCTGGTGTCATCGGAGGCTTTCTAGTGAAACCCTGCAGAGCTCGGAGCAGGCGTCGCGGCCACTCGTGACCTCGCATTCATATCCGCCGAACTCACGATGTAATGCGACACCACGAATTAAGTTCCTAGATTTAATATTTGAAAAGGATACTCGACTCGACAGTATATAGCTTTTACGTTTGTACATGAATTCAATGTGTGCTACGTTTTATTGCCTATTTCAAAGTTGGAACTGTTAAACTTACGTAATAAACAAACAATATGGCCACTCAGTATGATAGTTAGTGGGTAAAAAAAAAAACTGTAAATACACTATGAATTTACTAAGTCTAATACGGGCCAAAGCCTAACGTGGAAAAGCAAAAGCGTCCTGGAAAATTTGCTAATACATATTCAATTGCAAATACAAGGTTTTTATTCCCGTCATGCTTGATATGTGATTGATAGACAAATTGATAAGTTAGGTCTTGGATGCATAGGCGAGCTGCAGCCACTGTGGGTGAGTGGCCGACTTGCAATGTGAGCACGTCCAGACTCTCACGACGGACGGGCTGCGCTCGCGCAAGTAGCGCACTTTCTCCCGCACGAATGCCCTATATTGTACTTACAGCGCTTCGGCAAATCACACTTTCGTTATTTCAATTTAGCTTATTTTTATTTTGATATTTGTGATATTATATTATTAATATTAAGTCTAACATCAGGACTTAAATATGGTATTTACAATAATGGAGGAACCAGAAATAAATACAACTTCTTCACAACTATTCCCAGGAAACGTTGAGTATGTTTTATCTTTTGGTCGTCGATATTCTAAACATAGACAAGTGTGAACTATAATAAGTCCATGTTTGTTGTCCGACTGCGACGCGGTTGACACGGCGACAGTTATACATTTAAAGATAAATTTTGAGGGAGCAATGACCTCAGGTGGGAATTCCGATAGATAACTAGGGGGACATTTAGAATGTGAAGTTATTGACATAGGTTAGAAGACTATAATATATACTGTTTGTTGTTTGCATTTTAATAGACTACAATATTGTTCTTTAATGGTAATTATCTGCTATAAAAATATTAGATAAGTGAAGCATAATCTTACGGCCGAAACTTTACAAGCCCTCGTGAAACTCGCGAAACGCAGTTAGGAAGCGAGCACACTCCCCTCCGCAACAGCGCATTACCGCCATAATTTTGTACTGTTGCATTACATTATCCCTATTCGTAATTAATGTTCTAATAAGTCAAGTTTTACGCCCAACTCGCATGTGAACACTTGCGCTTTCGCCCGATGCTATTAATTAACGATGTTATTCAACATGTGGTGCATTATTTCACGCTCCGCGTGGCCGACAGTGTTCCGGTGCGCGATGCACCGCTGAGTGCCGCCATGGCGCGTCGCTGTAGAAGCCAGCCGTCACTTTACTTCCCAAGGCAAAATATCTACACGAATTTGACATTTTTAGATCTCGCCTGACGCTTGCAACACTTCGCTTTGAAATACCGCGCTTGTGACGCGTGTCGTAACATTGTTTATATTGTAACCAAACCTAACCCTTTTATAGAAACTGTTGCCTTAAGACTGAAATATAGGCTGACCGAAAGTTCGTTCAACCAAAACAAAAACTTAAATGACTAAACCGGATGTTATAAATCTCACTATGTTATATAAATTAGTATCCATATTGGTATTCTTTATAACATCCTTGAGTTTATTTGCAAGCCTTAAATTGCTTACCTAAAATCGAACTAACTCCATAATAGTATTTGAATAAATCGTTTCAGCGACTGCACTGCCTTTCACGGCGTGCGAGATCGAATCCAATGTTTTTTTTTATTACAGATGTTGTAACGATGTGAGCACAATAATCGTAAAAGCTGGTCCCCCTCGAGATGTGCGCAAACTGTCCGCACCGTGATAAAGGAAAATGCATTACTTCCCCAGTGAGGGCGCACAGGGGGTTTTCCTTAAAACAGCCCTTCAAAATGGCGGCTCAGGTCATTAATGTTCGGCTCAGGAGCCCAAATTTTAAAAGTCCACTTCCAACTTAGTTATTAGTTCTATGCGAGTAGCTCGACAAGATAAAAGTGCGGACTTTTGACACAATTTTTTATCCGAGGTTATAAAAGAATCGCGCGATTTTGTGTTCACTTTAGGCTCAAGTACAACAGACTATTGCTCACAAAACGCAATCCAGTTTTCCCAATATTGTCTCAAGGATTATTGCGTTTTATTTGTAATAAAGATACAAACACATAAATGAAATTATGTAAATCAGTGTTTCATGTGAAATATGCTTTAGCCATATTAAAGTAAAGCTCTGAATTTAAATGAGCCTTCTGAGCGTGTACCTACTGACTGCACGCGGCTCACATTTGTTACAAGTCTCGCGCACTTTTTTATTAAAATAAAATTACACACATCGTTCATTCTTCGTATGCAAAAACCTACCGTAACATGTGTTAATTCTAGCGGTCATTGTCCTCTAACAATAGGCTCTTTAATGACTGTATTCATAAAATACAAATGAAATAGAGACGATTAGATTTGGTTGCAATTATTAGGCCTTGATCTGTAGTCTGTCTTTGTTGCTTTATTGTTTAGCTTTCATTTATTTTTACTTTGTAAACGGTAATATTGTCTGGTCTATATCCGACTGCTTAGCGAATCATTATTTTGCATTTAAACAGCCTTCTGTTTTAATGAAACTGCAACATACACAGTGGATAGTGATTGGTTTACACGTACATTCACTTTATGAGTGTAGCTGACGCGTTCAAAACAATATAATGATATCATAGACAGCTTTATGCTTACTCACCCAAAGGTATATTAAATAAAAAGGTACATAATACATCGCAAAAGTTTTTTCTGAGAAAATCAAAACAATAAATTGTGCCCGATTTGTCCCGGCTGTTTCGCAAAGTTGCCGGCCATATAATACGACGGGCTCTTTGGGCGTCATACATTTAGGGTTAGAGGTCGGAACTGCGGCAACAATGTCGCATCCAGCGGCCCGGTACCGCTCCATTTTATCTGCGTAAGTGTACCTACATTCATTCTTGGTGTAACTTATTTCCCTAAGTTCTGCAGTTCTATTTATACTCTACTTATGTTTTTACTCATTCATAAGTCTTACTCGTAACTAATGGTAATTACGCCATGCCATTAGTTAAATTTTAACGAAGGTAGGAATTTTTAAGTGGTTTGAGTAGAAAACATGCGGTAAGTAATAGGGTTTAGCCTCTCAATGATAGAATAAAGTACCAAATAATTAATTATTTGTTCAAAGTTTAAAAGACGTACAATATAACGGTCCTTACGAAAATGGTTTCAGGTTCAGTTGAATACGTTTTTCATCGTTATTTTGTAATATCTATTCTAAAATCTTCTCAAATTACTTCATCTGTACGAACGCGACCTTCTCCACGCTTACATTTAGTACGCTTGTCAACTACGTTAAGGAAGGTGCGAAAATGTCACGTTACTTACCGTTTGTAAGTAAAATGTTCGCCGTATCATATCGTATTATGCTAAAGCTACACGGAACAGGTGTCAGCGATGCGATGTCTAAAACAAAGTCTTGTTACTTTATTTTAGTGACCTTATTTTTCGTCATGACTATTTTCATGTTAATCTTAAGGTGATAAATATGTTACAGCACATTAAGATTATCGCAAATAATATACATTATAAAGAACGATAACGAATTAAGTGCTGCATTCTGAACCTAATTGTAATAATACCCACTGACAGGTAATCACAGCACGAAATAAAAATAAGTTTTCCGCATGAAGTTTATAATACAATGTATGGGGGCAGGTACTAAAAATCGAATCCAACACAACCAGCACAACGTAGGCAGTACACGTCGACCGCTTAAAACAATGTTACTTAAACCAAAAAAAATATACGAGGCCGCTACGCTGCTACGCCGTTTGACAGCTACTGTCAAGCGGCGTAGCAACGACTCTATGGAGTGTGAAAGTGCATCTACATCCTATATTATTTCCGTCGCAGTGTACAACAACCTCTAATAATATGGTACTAGTATTGCCCGCGGCTCTGCTCTCTTTAATCGAAACAAAAAATAAACTCAACCGGCTCGCGTATCGTCTCTCCGCGCGTCGGCTACACACAATTAGTTCTCTGCATACATCGGCTCCTGCAGTAAAATTATTATTGCTACTTTCAGATATTATCTATTGCAAGAAATTATACACCTCAATGAACCTATCTAGATAATGTATTTATGCATGAGAAAATAAAATTATGGTAAGTAGGACAATCAAATCGAGTTTTAAGTGTTCTAACGGATACTCAGACGTTTTATTTCATAATCATATACTGTTAGTGGTCGTATTACCTGTGGTTCAGTACGAATCTGTCGAGACTCGAGCCTCTAACCCGGGGCCGAGTTTCACACTGTAAGGGGAGGCTTTCTCCGAGCGCGGGCGGAGAGAGGTAGACGTGACGAGATTTTATGATGAGTACAATCAAGACCTGTAGATGCCACGTCTGTGCCACGTGACGAGCTGGTTGGAGCCTCGATGAATACATGGCTCTTGTTTACAACCCAGTGATAAACTACAGCACTTTAAAGGCGTTCGTTATCTCTTTAATGCCACGAGAAATGTCGCTACATTCGCTATAGCTAGTTTTACGCTACGTGTTCCTTTGGCTACAATACTTTGGAGTGTCCTTAAATGTCGTGGACAAGATATTAATTCAGACTTGTTGTAATGGCAAACATGTCATTTGGTTTAAATAGTTTTTTATTTTTATGATTTTATTAATATTTTACATAGATTCTTGTGTATTTTGTGAATGTGAGAACGTTGTAGGCTTAATAGAGTAGATTTGTAGACCATTTATTTTTTGTTAAGTACATGGTACTTCTTGACAGGCCTACACTGTCTTCCCATACCTATTAACACTGTAATTTGAAACATTGTAAAAGCCAATTATTTTTAAAAGAGTAACCGTGGAGTTTCTTGCCGGCTCTTCTCCATAGGAAACGACCAATTGGAACCGTGCACCTAGCTTCTGACGTTTCATAAGTGCCCATGTAGGATTATGTGAAATAAAATTATTTTGATTTGATTTGGAATGTAGCAAGTGAGAAATGACAATGACTATGAAATTTTGCATTTACAACAGACTAGCTTTTGCCCGCGGCGTCGCCCGCGTGGATTTCGGAAAATATCCCACGGCTACTATTACCGAGATTAAAAGTATCCACAAAAAAATGTGTAGGTAACTAATAGATTATGCGTAGGGCTGACCGCACACACCGCGGCTTTTTTACTTTTAGCATTTTTATACCCGTCGTAACTTCTAAACGAAAGGTCCGATTCGAATAATTTAAAGAAGAATTTACATTTTATTTAGTTGGATAAGGGTTAATGTCATGATACGAATGTCATCGTCTTTTGATTCTAACTACCCGTGTTTTGATTGACTAATTTGAGCAAAAAACGGTTATTGTGACTTAACTTTAATAGACATATAGCCTCATGGATTTTTTTGTGATATAAACATGTTGTACATTATTTTATGCATAATCAATATTTTCGCAGCGCACGCCAAATAATTACTTTTATAGGCAATTTTTTATACTAATTTTTAGAAAATAAGATACAGCCCATGTTACTCGCTGATAATGTAGCTTTCTATAGGTGAAAGAATTTGAAAGTTAAGGCTCCTACATACTGGCGCGACTTGTCGCGCGACGCGACGCGACACAAAGGCACCGCGTGTAGCGCTACAAGCGGTGCCTTTGTGTCGCGACGCGTCGCGCGACAAGTCGCGCCAGTATGTAGGAGCCTTTAAGAAGTTTTTGAGTTTATCCATTACAAACAAACTAACAAATGAAAAATCAAGTCTTTTCTCTTTATAATATTAGTATAGATAAGCTGTTTAACCTAGTATTATTGCACAAACTTGCAGAGTAGCTTAATGCAAACCTTTCTACGGAGCTTAGTACTTTAACTACGACTGTTTAAACAAAATCATTGATAATGTTTGTTTGTTGTACTTAGATGAATAATTGCGTGCTACGTTTCCTGCGAAAGTAATTAACGGTACCTACCATGTGAGGTCATTGACCGGCCCTTACCTCGCCACGTGCCCGTTGATTTAATTTTTGTTAATGCACGATACGTCACACAACTCCCTTTGGCAAATTAAGTACAAATGCACTATGAAAATTATTCCGTATTTTTGGACATCAAAATACTGAGTAATGCCTCGAGACGGCCCCCAGAACCATTAACTGAGTAATTCACTATTATATTAATTCATCCAAAATGTACATTTTATTTGTAAATTAATACCTACTGTCTGTGTAGGAGGAACTTAATTTAAATTTTGCTGACATCATTTCTAAAGGTTAATATAGGTTTTCAAAGTTGGTGGGTTGCTAAATACATGGAACCTACCACTGCCTACGTACTTACGTACGCAACGCATAAAATATATTCCATTTCAATTATAATTTTACGGTCGGACCATTATCCCCATGTATCATCATAAGTACAGCTGTACAAGATAACGGCCCTACTCTGAGTCATGATGTTTTCATAAAGAGAACGTGCGCCTGCGACGGACACGAAAGTGAACCAACACAGATTGTAGTGGCCATGTGCACTACAACCGCGGCATCAATGCAGCTGTCCGATTATCGCTGGCCGCATGCCAGCTCATCTGATTACCGATTTATAAAGTTTTTATAGTTCACATTTATTAGAGCAGCAGAAACCCGCTCTTTCAGGTCTGCGAGTTCCGCCGAGGTTATTACAGTAACTGTCTACGAATACAAGACGTCTTTAGGAAATTATTGTGCTAAAGAAATGTCCTTTTATTAAAAGGCTGACGGCATTACTGCGTACTAGCAGGCAAAAGCGGCAGCTTCAACAAAGCTTGGCTTATTCAATCCCGCGCTTTTAAAGGAAATTTTCTGCTTATCATCTTTGACACAGTTGTAGTCACTAGTTTTATTAAATTAACTGTGCGCTACAAGCTTACGCTTTTCTGAGAGCTACAAGCATATTATAAGCTATAATAAAAATAGAGATATGAATAACATCTCTATCTCTGTCTTTCTCTATGTCTACTGTCCTATTGCAGGTATGCTGGAAGAGATTTCTTTAGAAATAAGCATCACCTTTGTACGTATTTTTCTGTTCCTTTCTTCTTGTGTACATAAACTGTTAAATAAATAAATAACATGATTATCGGCCAATAGCATTCATCTCCCCGATGGCGCGGCAAATATTTTCAGCGAATTAGGTCATCTCATGTAGGCAATATGAGATCGTAACTGGAACCCGCGCCTCATGGCCTATCGGCCGGAGGTCGATCGTACATTTTTATTTAGCTACTCGGTGACTGATGACAGATATTGATGGGTCCGATGTTACACGCAGGCTCCCAGTAATACCGCTCGATGATCGGTGATCGCACAGCGGCCGAGGCTAATGTGCTGGGAGTTTTATTTATATGACAGCTCCATAAATAGAGAGAGACGATAATACGATTGAAATTAATGGGTGGGTTCGACAACTAAGTTGTACGATAGGTTAATCAAATAAAATAAATCCTGCGTGTTTTCCTGTAGGGGTAACAAGTTTTCCTCTAAAATCTGAACGTTAGTGAACTCAAACTCAAATATTGAAATACGGACAACATTTGATTTAAGTATCTTTTTGAATAGTCTTAGTACGAGTATTATTCATAAAACTCGTTCAAAACATTTCAGTGTCAGTGAAAATATAGCACCTCAAAGTTAAGCACAAAAGTTGAAATGGTAATAATGGAATAATTAAAGCTACCCGAAGCTCTTGAACACGGACGCTAGTGACGCAGCACAATGGATCTGCTCGGGACATTGTCGAGAGCCTAAAGAATTGCACACAGTTTTATTATTCCGAACACTTGACAAGGTGGGAAAGTGTCTTGATGGCTAGAGTGCGTATTGGGGACGAGAGTACGTGCTGCGATCCCTCGGCGACCCCAGCGCCTTGCCGGATGTCTTGCCTCATAGTAATATTATAATCAGATGCCATTGGGACCAGCGCCCAGCGCATAGATTCAGTTCCTACTGCGCAATACATCAAAACAAAGGATTAGGTACATGAACATTCATAAACAATTATGAATTATTTATTATTAATTATTACAATTACCTGCATATGTCGCGTATTCGACGAGGTGTGACTTGTTTACAATCAATTGTTTTAGCACATCGCAGCATTCGTACCTCGGAGTAGGTACTATGTACGTATTAATGCGTAAAATGTTCAATTGTCTTTACGACTCTGTTTATGAACCTATAATTTAATTATTTATGAAAAATGTTTCTCTGGCTGTGTTCTATGCTCAAAACCTAGACCTAAATCCAACTGTCAATTGATATTAGAAATTATTATGATGAATGGTAAAACTCTAGCACGCTGCAGTGTCCTGTGCTGTCACTTCTCATTGGCCGTCTTGGAGCCACTTAAAACTTATAGACATGATACACACATCACAAGTGCACAACAAAGTGTAACATATTTATTACTTTGTTTCAGATCTACGTCGTTACCACCTCTGAACATTCAGCTAAAGGTAAGCAAACAACTATCCGATATTGTTTACAAAGCATGCTATCAATACTGCATGTTGATTCCGGAGTCCCTAACCCGTTGGCGGCGACGTGTGTGCGCTTCACTCTGCGAACAACAGTGCTAACTAAAGTGGCAGCTTTTGCTTCTTTTTTCTCAAGTTTGGACCATTTATAAAACAACTCGCTGGCAATTTAGCCTCGTTTCGCTTTTCCCGCTCACCATGCAAAAATAGGTTATAGTGAGATAATAGCTGCCCATCTCGTTTGTTTTGCTCCATTGTTAGCATTCTCTACCGCGCCCGATGCCTGCTACACACTATATTTTATTGAAAAACTACTCGAAGTTAATAGGTGAACAATGTTTGGCTTTTCTGCTGAGTTGCGCAGCGCTGTTTTGTTATTGCCTCTTTGTGTCCGCACTTCACTGTATATCCGTAAACAAATTTCAATGAAAATATCCGGGTTTGGATAACTATCCCGATATTGATAGCTAATACAAACATCCGATTCATAACAATGGACTCGTGTTGAATAGCAGTGAGTGAAATCCTTTGTACACAATTTTATCCTCCACCATATGTAGAGATAGTATGTGCATTGTATGGAATGAATAATTCATAAATGCATTTCTAATATTTATAATGAAAGTCTCATAATGATGTGTCGTTTATTTGGATGTCATGAGAAAGAAATTAAAATGAAAAGGCAATCTCAAGAAAGTGTTTTGACACACTAATTAAACAAGATGACAATGGTAAATTCTTGCGCTGAAATAAAGCATCTTTTAGCAGAAATTTGAGTAACGCGACCGTTGTAGCTAAATGAAAGTTTGTTTGTTGTCCGGGTATGTTTGTCGCGAGCCGGGACTCCGGGTGCCGTTCTGCTGACTCCGCTGATTTAGGGTGAAACTTTCCTTGTTTTGCATTTTACTGGAACGCGGGGAAAGTCGCCCCCGAGATTTGAATATTTTAGAAGTGGCGTAACTTCGCTAAGGTGCGTCCCTTTATGCGACTTCCAAGCGATTGCCTCACATGCTTTCAAGGCAGGTAATTGAAACACGCTTTTAAAAGTAAGTGCAAATAATAATTTAAAAAGAAAAAGTCTGTTATACAGAGACGTACGATAAAAAAAGAAGATGGCGCAATGTGATAGGTCAATTCTATTTCCCGCTGTGACAGTCATTTATTTCCTTTGTGCGCGTGTCGGTGCAGTATCAATGTGGAATGAGTGCGGGGTTTGTCTGGCTCTCTGAAACAGGTTAAGTAAATAGTCAGATGGCTATTCATAATGGACCAATGGAATTTCCACGTTCAGCTGAATAGAGTTTGCGCTGTATCTGATTCAGTTTTTAATTAAGGTCGTATAACTTTTTTATTAGTAGAGCAAACTCTTTCTGTTTGCTTTTGTATCGATACCTTTATTCGAAAGCAAGAATATTACAAAAAGAGGATAGCGTGTAACAATCAATTGGGTTTCCGTGTATTGATATAGTTTGTGTTTTTGTTTCAAACAAACGTTGTTACCTGCAATAAAAATCTGAAAGAGACTTCCTGTTAATTTGATGCCGATCCTGATCCTTCTTGTTCCCATGTTTTATTTGAACAAGTAAAACGATTTCTTTTACTACGTATCTATATTTTGGTTGCGTTTCATTTTTTATTTGTTTTTAACTATAAGACAATCTAAAGATATACATATAACGCAGTTGTTTATTAATCCCCTTCCTTTAATTAGACTAGAGAAGCCATAAAAGAATTAAAGTTGAATATACGTTTTGTGAATACGAAAGAAAACGGACCGGGAATCAACGATGTAATCCGATTACGACCTTTTTGATATATTGACATATTTGGGTATATTGGAGTCCTTTGAAGTTGCTTAGTGACAAATCGATACGCAACCATAATAATTGAAACTGTACGATGCCCAAAAATAATATTTATATTGAATTAAATAACATTTTAGTAAATTAATGAAAACGCCTACGACTGTATTGCTTTTACATCCAATCAAATGATTCCACAACATGTTTTAGTTTATTTTTAATTTGTTCGCATCAATATGAAGCACATAAAAGTATCACATTTCAATGTTTGTCTACGTTGTATCAGTTTCCGCCTCGATGCATACTGGCTGAATATTTTTTATTTTGTTTGTGTAAACTGCGACACAGCAGTGAGCTTTTTCTGCGAGCTCTTCTTTGTGGCTCATATAGTGTGGTGAACTAGTGATGGCTGATATTGCCTATCGCAGGAATGTATTCTTTGAGTCTGAAACTGCACTTTGAAAATAAATTTGGTTGGTTTTGGGTGGTTGCTTGTTTCGTTATGCATGTCTTTTGATTCGATGAAAAGCAAAACGAACTTTCAACCAAGTCAACTATTTTGGAGGCGATCGGTGGCAGAGATCTCTCGCGTCCGGCCCTGGTTCAGGGCATGGTACGGGGCGAGAGGGCATGGGCAGCCGTCACCTCCGTCTGCGAAGCAGTAATGCTCGCGAAGGAGGAGGCGGGACGGTTGAGGAAAAGGCAAATTTATTTCGCGCCCTTTCGCCCCTAGCCGCCGCAGGAGACGCCCTGGGCGTCGGGAATCCCGGGCGGATTTCCGGCCACCGTAGGCGCGGGCTTGCGGACGGCGAGCAATGGGTAGCTCACCGTCCGGTAAGGACCAGGCCCGGGTCGACGGCGCGTCGTATTCCACGCGCGCCTCAAAGAGATGTCGTCAGCACAAATCTTAAGGGTCCAGTAGGCCCGATGCCTGCCGGGGTCGCGGGACTAAAGGATCACCGAGGCCCCTGGCAACACAGGCAACAGGAAGGAATACGGGTGGGTTTAAGCCAGTAAGAGTCTGACACACCCTCCCGCTCCACCCAGAGCGGGAGAAGTTATTTGATGATTCCCCAACCAAAAAAAAAAAAAAGTCAACTGTTTGGTCTTACGTACTTACTCAACAAATTCTAAATATCGTTACATGATTGAAAGCTGCACGGTCAAAGGTCTTCATCTTAATGTAATCTAACTCTTCGAGCCTAGGTGAATGTTGTTAAGTTGTTGATGAATCTGTATCGAATTATAATGCGATGTGGCGGCAGGTCGTCGGCCCCGCCGCGCCGCCCGCGCAGCCCTGCCGTGCCGCCGCCGCCGCGCCGGCCAATAATCCGGTTAGGACGACCGCACGCGCTGCCGCCGGCGCTGCCCTGATCGAAATGTAATTGGGTGTGCTCACCTGTCGCACCGCACACCTATTAAAATAGATAATTGCTGAAATTCATTTGGATTAAACAACATGTTAACTACTTTCAATTATGAAACATGAATGTTTGTAGACAATTAACATCATACGAATTTATGGTACGCGTACCTACCTACTGCTAAGTTCTTCTTACCATTTTAACACTGATTAGGTTGGCAATCAGTGGAGTGCAGTGGTGGCCCAGTGGTAACGGCCCCGACTTACGAGTTGTAGGTCGTAGGTTCGAACCCAGGCAGGCGCTTTACCACCACTGACCACCACCACACCACTGTTGTCTTAGTCACCACTGTTGTCAAAACGGTGAAGGAAAACATCGTGAGGAAACCGGCATGTCTTAGAACCTAAAAATTCGAAGACATGTGACATCTACCAACCCGCACTGGGCCCGCGTGGTGGATTATGGCCCACTCCCTCTCTGTGAGAGGAGGCCTGTGTCCCAGCAGTGGGAATATTATAGGCTGTTTATGTAGGCAATGAAGTAATAGCTAGTTTCTAAGAACTTTTAGCTTAGACGGAAAGACCACGTGTTGCGTACCATTATCGTAATGATGTGATTCGCTTTGGCTTATTTATATATTACGTGCAGCATCCATCCGTGCAATAATTTCCATTCGTCAAATGCTGCTATAAAACATAAAATAAAAACTTGATATTTAATATTTTCCAAGAAATTGTTTGGTTTCAGTAAAAACAATTCGCGGAAAAAATATTTTAATAAAAAGACAGCCAAATGTTCTTACGAAAAACGTTTTGTGTTTTGCATCCATTTTGCGTATAAATAATTGTCCGACATCACCGACATGGCAAACAAAAATAATATAAAGGCGAATAAAAGCTGTAATTAAACGGGTGCGTCGTTTACGTTTACAATGGCCGGCGATTTGTATCATGTACGAGCTAACGTTTAGGTGGGATTATTTTTTTAATACAGGGCTGGCCAGGTACATACAAAATACTCGTTATTGTTAACTCGTGGTCCAAGAGTTTCTGCTGAATAGTAGTGTAAAGTATTCAATTTCTATTAAGTCAGAAATTGCCATCAGTATGCAGTTCTATATAAGGTTTTAGAACGATGCTGTCACTTGCATGCTCGAAGCGATCAAAACTCGCTCATTGTTTCACCAGCCACTGGTAACCGAGCGTAACAAAGTCAAATTGAAATGTCAGCCTTTCAAATATTCACACAACGTAGTTCCACCTCCCTGACTGTAACTTGTAAGCTTATTTGGGATCTGCTACGTGTTTGTTGTTTCGGAAGTGTCTCGGAAGCAGGCTTTAACTACGTACAGTTCGTACGTAGTTAATTACAAGACTAAATAAGTAGTTACATATGATCGTAATTGTGCTTAGAATTGTAGTACACGGAAAAAAAGGATCTCTTCAGCGAAGAATAATATTCTCAGAAAAATTGTTTTAATCCAAGTAAATATTTTCTTAACGTAAGTAAATGTACTCAGTCCAAGAAAACCTGTTTACTCGAATTAAGAATAATAAATACTTGGTTTTTATTCTTGACTTAAGCAAATATTTTTGATTCAAGACTATAACAATCTTAATTGAAGAAAATATCTATCTCTATCTATTTTACTGAAGGATTCTTAAAATTAAACTTAATAATTCTTCATTTACCTAAGTATAATGTCTTCGAAGAAGACAATAAAACTAAGACAAAATTTTACTTCATTCAAGAATATATTGTTTTCTCCATATATGAATCAATATTTGTCTTGACCAAAAGGATATTGTCTTAATTTAAGACATTCTTTTTTTCCGTGTAGCATTCTTCTTAAATCGAAACTGTTAGGTGCAAATTAACATTGTCATTTTGCGAATATTTCCAAATCTCTTACATAGCAACATAACGTCACGCTTTCTTTCCAGCAGAGGTGTACCTGTAGTACACCCACATTTCGCTTGTTATGTTTAAGTCCCATGTAATAGGGGGCGAGCCTATTGCCACCAACCGGGCACAAATCCAGACTCCGGGCTGCTACTGAGGAATTCCAGATAGAAAAACCAAATAACAATTAGCTCGACCCGGAAATCGAACCCAAGGCCTCATGCTCGCCATGGGATCTGGAGGCAAAAGTCCTCGCGCACGTATGGGAGTGGCGCAAGGAGGCGAAACGCCGGGGCGTAAGTCCGTTGCCGAGAGAAATCGCGGCACAACGGACGGAGCTCCGGCGGGATCTCATGGCGTCATGGATAGTACGGTTGTCGCAACCCAGTGCTGGGCACGCCACGATTGCGGCGATAAGTCCCCTCTTTGAGGAGTGGCTGGAGAGACGCCACGGCGTCCTCACCTTCCGCCTGACGCAGGTCCTCACCGGACACGGCAGCTTCGGGAGGTTCCTGTGTCGGATAAGGCGGGAGGAAACGTCCGGGTGTCACCACTGTGTGGATCGCCCGGAGGACACGGTGGAGCATACGGTGGAGGTCTGCCCGGCTTGGGCAGAGCACCGCCGTGTCCTCGTGGAGGCGATCGGCGGCAGAGACCTCTCGCGTCCGGCCCTGGTTCAGGCCATGGTACGGAGCGAGAGGGCATGGGCAGCCGTCACCTCCTTCTGCGAAGCAGTAATGCTCGCGATGGAGGAGGCGGGACGGTTGAGGGAAAGGCACGTTTCGCGCCCTCTCGCCCCTAGCCGCCGCAGGAGACGCCCTGGGCGTCGGGAATCTCGGGCGGATTTCCAGCCACCGTAGGCGCGGGCTTGCGGACGGTGAGCAATGGGTAGCTCACCGTCCGGTAAGGACCAGGCCCGGGTCGACGGCGCGTCGTATTCCACGCGCGCCTCAAAGAGATGTCAGCACAAATGTAGGGGTCCACTAGGGCCGATGCCTGCCGGGGTCGCGGGAAGGTACTTATGGGTCACCGAGTCCCCTGGCAACACAGGGAACACGAAGGAATACGCGTGGGTTTTAGTCAGTAAGAGTCTGACACACCCTCCCGCTCCGCCCAGAGCGGGAGAAGTTATTTGATGATTTCCCACCCCTCATGCTCAGCAGTGCGGTTGCGACCACTAGACCAAACGAGGCAATCTCCAAATCTCTTAAAGATATTATATTATGGCATCAGCATACTGCAGATGACAACGAGTCTGCACATTTGTATAATTTATACTTTGCGAAACTTTCATTTTGATTGTGATTAATACGCATGATGTGCAGTTATCTTGAAGTTTTATAATAGCATGTACAGTAAGATGCTTGTCTAAATAAGTAATACATATTTATGTTTCAGGGGAAATCATTAAATAACTTCTCCCGCTCTGGGCGGAGCGGGAGGGTGTGTCAGACTCTTACTGAATAAAACCCACCCGTATTCCTTCCGTTGCCTGTGTTGCCAGGGGCCTCGGTAACCCTTTAGTACATTCCCGCGATCCTGGTGATCAGAATTCTAAATGTATCTTTACACAACTTAAAAGCTTGGTTTACTTATGGAACATGTCTTTTATGTTTGTAGTATGGATTATTTAAGTATTTACCCTTTTTTTTTTTTTTGAGGGTGGGAAATCATCAAATAACTTCTCCCGCTCTGGGCGGAGCAGGAGGGTGTGTCAGACTCTTACTGACTAAAACCCACCCGTATTCCTTCCTGTTGCCTGTGTTGCCAGGGGACTCGGTGACCCATAAGTACCATCCCGCGACCCCGGCAGGAAGTATTTACCCTTGTAGTTTCGAAAGCACTATTTCGCTAGTTTCCAATCACGCCTGCTACAAACTCCTTTTGTTCTATATTTACTGTCCAAGTTATCGACTGACTAATCGACATTTGAAAGTCAACATCTATACTTAGGTGCACCTCTAGATAGAACACAACACCCACACGTATATTGTATACTATAAACCTGTGAGTTTAAAGGTCACGCCACAACAATACAACTTGCCTGTGGTACCGGACTTTCACTGATTGCAATACAAATGCCACATCAGTCACTTGGTATTTCAATGACAAGTAGTTCATAATTGATTCGTTCATTAGTACTAAAGTCTGTTTTTTAATCTCGGAGACTAAATTGACACATGCAAATGCCAAACTCCAAATTGAAAAAACGAACAACAATCATTAGATATGTCAAATTAGTTTCTGGGATTAAAAAACGAACTATAGTATGTTCGTATTCTTTATTTTAAATACAGAGTTGCGTAAAACTGCTATCGTCAGTTTTCATCTGACCGTTAGATTTGGTTCGAGATTCGATTCTAATAATCCATCGCGTCTTGAGATCTTCTTCAACTGAAATATGGATTACATCTAAGTATTAATTTGAAATTCAAAAGACGCTGCCATCGCTTTCTAGTTCGTTGTAATAAACTCGTTTTGTATCGGTATAAAATTAAATAGATATCTTAATTACTATGCGAATACTAAGTAGGGATTAGATAAGTCTAATTCTTTGGTATAAGTAACAACTATATTTCAAGTCAGTTAGAAGGCATTAGATAAAGACATTACACATTACTAGTAGAAAAAAAATCTGTGACAGACGGATAAAAAGGGGTCTTACAATGGTTCAGTTGTCCTATTAAGGTCGCAACCCTAAAATACAACAGAAATAAATTGAATTAACCATCATCATCAACCAGTAACTCCTAACGCTGAACATTGGTCTTCATCAACCTCAACAAAAGCTCAAGATATTTAAAGCACAGGTTCTATAGAGCGCAGTGAAGGCACTGCTATTGAACAGTGTGAACGGAAGTTGTGAGCAATGTCATTGATTTCCGGGACATCTGGAGCGTCCCCAGTAGCCTGGCCTTGCCCGACTTCAGAGAGAATTGCGTCAGTTCGTGGTAAGCCCAGGTTGGCAAGGGCGATTTTTTTATCGCGCACTTGACTTTCAACTCTCGGTGTTGAGTCGAGAATTGAGAATGCAACAGAGTGCATCCCAGCGCGTGAAATAAATACACTGTCGGATTTTTAACTCTCGGCGCTAAGCAATGCGTTGAAAATCCAGTACGCGATAAAAAATCACCCGTGGGTACGAGGGCTACACGTTGACGTCTGTCGGCGCGTGTAACCTTCCGCCTTTTCTGACCTTACACAGCTAAGTACACAAATTACATTGCCCTATGATAACTGATAATATAATATATCTTTTCCAGAGGATTACCTCTGGGAAAGATATTTCGTTTTCTACATTTTTTGAATTTTATCAAAATCTGTAGTATTTTTGTAACTTTCCAGACTCTTGAGCAGCACTTTTTGTGATCAAGCGAGTGAGTGATTCGAATGGGTACTTCCAGAACTGTCGTGTCGGCACGTACTACATATAATTTATAATCTGAATAGCCCCCGCCAGTCAGCAGGGCTAGTTAGCCCTGCTGACCCTGCACAGCCCAGCTCTGGTGCTCTTTTTATTTATCACAAGCTGCTGCCCGCGGCTTCGCCCGGCTTTATCTAAAATAAAAGTAGCCTTAGTTACTCTTTATTACATCAGCTATCTGCCAGTGAAAGTCCTGTCAAAATCTGTCCAGCCGTTTCAGTAATAGCCGGTACAGACAGACAGACAGACAAAAATTGATAAAAATGTTATTTTGGTATATCTACCGTGTATACATCCATATGCATGTTTTTAGTAAAAAGCGGTTATTTTATTATTACAAACAGACACTCCAATTTTATTTATCTGTATAGTAGGGCAACATCTAAACTTTTTCCACATAACTTGGAAGGTACAAGGGTGCTTTAAAACAAGTTAGGCATACAAGAATTTACAACACATAACTTTTATTGTACATATCTTGGAGTCGTAATCATAGTTGATTCTGAAAATACATGGACATTTTGTGGATTTCTTATATTTGGCTGAGGTGTGGTGTGTCTCTTCATCTGAAAAATAACAATTTACTGATCAAAAATTTTCAGTTTCATTATGTTCGCAGGTTTATCATACAATCTATATTCTAATATAAATTCTAAAAACGATAAATATTTTAGTCATATTTAATTTATTAAAAGGTTGGTAAATAACGCTATTGACTGATTAGGTTGGCACTTTTTTGCAAAGCGTCCATCCCTATTTGGTCATAAAATTATTAAGTTTTATTTAAAATTAAAAACTACTTTATTTTTCTCCTTATTTCCTGAAGCCCTAAGTTCCTAATAGTAAGGAGATTATAGGTAATAACACAATTTTATCAATCAGGCTTCTTATATAAGGTAATAAAATACATAACTACCTACTTTATGACGTCAACACTCGCCACGAAGGAAGTATTTAATTTAGTTATTATGTAATCGTACCTTAAAAATGTATGTATAAATAGTGTTGATGGATATAGATAGTCGTATATAAATCACTATCATATAGAGTATTGTTATTATTATTAAAATATTGAGTGTTTTTCGTTCAAACCTTTTTTTTTTTAATAATGATTAGAGAGGCACCCGTTGCATAAAACCATCTCGAAAATCACAATTGATACAGAATTCGAACATTATAATTGACAACAATGTAGGTCAATCTACAAGATTCTTTGTGAAGACTTAGCTTTCATAATGATTTTAATGAATCTAAGCTGGACTTGAATATAAAACAATCCTATGAGGATGGTACCTACAGGATTTAGCTTTTTATGCGTATTATTATAATTATATCTATTGTAAATTGTTTTGTGTTACCTTAACCTTTTCACCAACAGTTTGGCGCAGGTCTTCTCTCGAGCTTGTGAAATACTTAAAGTAACAAATAAGTTAGTTAATTTACATTATAGTAACAAATAAGTTAGTTAATTTACGTTAGGTATAGTAACAAATAAGTTAGTTCATTTACATTATTAGTGGATAACAACGAATTTCTAACAATTATAAACCATGTGAGTATTATACCCCGGGTGTTGAATCTCCGACATATGCAGCCAATGGATGAGGGGTGTGCGTCGTTTTATACGACTGAAAATTAAAAAAAAGCTGTATTAATTTACTGCTCTATGTGCGTAATTATACTACTCATAAAATATACATGCGCCTAGGAGTCTACCACGATATTATAAACAAGATTACACACTCCACGCCAGCAAGCTGGGCCTCAATTCTGCTATTACAATAGTGTCAGAATGGTCAATCATTGATTTTATAATTGTTGATTTTGACAAGTTTGGTAATCTACTAATATAATGGCGTCATTAATGAAAATCTGGACAGACCATTCTGACACTATTGTAATAGCAGACTTGAGGCCCTGGTCAAGTCAATAACTGCAGTGCAAGCTACTCGCGGCGTGTTACCGCATCATACGAGTTTCTGTCATGTGCGATTTTGTCAGTACGAGTACTTATACTACAATACTTTTTGTTTTTGCCACTCGCCTTCCTCCAACACTTTATGAGCCAAATTGGTTCTTGAATAGTCTCTCTGGCAGTAGCTATACTTGCCAGTGCCAGTGTCATGGCAGCTACACTCATCGTGTGATCGGTCGGGGCGAGTCGAGATACTTTCACACAAGTACAATGTCCAGTGCCTTCCAGGCTTTTAGTATTAGCACCTACCTAATGCAAATGACACTCCGGTACCCACATCGGTTCTCATGCATAGTTTATAGCAAAAATAACATCAGTAGCAAGGAGTGAATTATTATCAATCTTTGTAATAAGTTAAGATTCCGATGTAGTTCATCGGAATCTTTACTCAAGAGAACTTAAGTTTTATACGAGTACCAATACTCTGTTGTTTGGAATGTATTGGTAAAATGTGCTGTTAGATTTTATTATCAGTAAATAGGACTAGTGAAAGTCAATCTTTGCTGTATAGTTTGAACAAGATTGTTTATAGACCGCGGGTATCTTCAGTTTAGGCACTTTCTGAACAACATTTAAAAAAAAACTTCCAAAAATACACTAAAAGTGAAAATAAACTTAATTTCGGAACTCGCTGTCTTTGGTTCTGGTTCACGAAACGAATCGCAAGCGCGCCAATTGACGATCCTTCATATACCTATATAAATGAATTGAGAACCTCCTTCTTTTTGAAGTCGGTTAAAAATCATTTATAGCCAGAGTGCAACTCATTACAATTCCAATAAGCCCAAACACGGCTAGGATACATTGTTTTATTACGGGGTTCCGGTGCCTACCTTCTAGCTTCATCATCAGATCAGTTTGATGCCACCATTTTGATCAGAACCATTTATATAAATTTGCTTTGTCATAGTCGCTGTACTATATTAATCGATTATCGCCACCCGTGAAATACTTATCATTGAAGAGTTCCGGCGGCCATCTGTGGTCTTCTTTATCAGTTCCACTTTACCAAATAAAGGCTCCTACATACTGGCGCGACTTGTCGCGCGACGCGACGCGTCACAAAGACACCGCGTGTAGCGCTACAAGCGGTGCCTTTGTGTCGCGACGCGTCGCGCGACAAGTCGCGCCAGTATGTAGGAGCCTTTATACTTTCTAAATGCAAATTATTGACTTGTTGATGAAAATACAAAAATCGCTATATGTATGCCTTTAATATTTGTGGAGTTCCCTCAATTACTCATGGATCCCATCATCAAAACTGGATTATGATAAAAATGGGACCAATCTGGAAGTATATCCTTTCAAACAAAAAAGAATTTTCCAAATAAACGACGGAAATCTGAGGTAAAAAAACTTAAAAAAAAACCACTGAATTGAGAACCTCCTCCTAAGAAGTTGGTTAAAAATAGCTTTGGTGAAAACTCTTGACTTATAAGTTATGTATATCCAATATACGATCGACGTTTCTACGATATAATAATGTGTGTTATTTTACCTCTCCAGAACCGTAGCCTTGCGTCGTCGCTGTAAAATTAAGTACAAGCCTTATTAGCTTATAAAAAACCACTAAACGTGACAGGTGCCCAGCTCCTAAGAAGTCATTATACCTACTCCATTGGTTTAGGTAATAAAGGTTAACAAATTGTAAAAAGGAAGGTTTAAGGTTTTTATAGATGACACTTTTATTGTTTAAAAATACTTTGCAACTTATAACCAAATAAATGTATTTTTACGATAGTTTCCTCTTTTATTACTCTTCGTAGATGTAACTGCTTGAGCACATTTTTTTAGTTAGATATTTATAATAAACACTATAATATTTTGTAATCTGTCTATTGTAAAGAGCCCAAAAAGACAGGTTCTCTAAACGTCAACGGATTATAACGTTGCTAAATTGAAGTGTACAACTGTGTCGTAGCATGACCGCTGAAGTGACAGGTATTATTACATTTAGTCGGTTACTTAAGACGCTGACAACACCTAAACCGCGGTCACTGTGAAATTGCATAGAAAAGAACGAGAAGCGCGATGTAATTTGTTGCAAAATATGAAGGAATTATCTATTTACTCAAAAGTGAGTTGAGTAATCGAAAATAAAAAACAACCAAGTTCTGCATTCAAATAAGACGTTCTTGTTATTAATTAAATACGTAACGTATGTTGATATTTAATACAGATATTTTGGATTAGAACTCAAGGTAAGAGGTTAGTTTAACGTTAGTTTGTATCGAGATTTTTTTTTTCAAAACGTGTTTTGGTAATAACCAAGTTCTGGGAAATACATATGTTCAAAATTAACATTTATTTTTCGGCTACCACAAATTATACAGATTTGCCAAATTATTTTCTTAAGAGAAGCCTATTTTGGTCAATTTGTTCTTGTCAGCGCCTTAACAGCTCTCTCGTCACTTTTTTTTTGTTGAGGTTTATTTAACTACCTAAACCAACGGAGTGTAGAATCAATTCATTAATACTCACATGCGTGTTGAGCCATGATTATGTTATTAAAATATTCGTCGAGGGTTTCTATCTTATAATCTGGTCCTGAAATTGTTCATTAGAAGCATATAATGCGTTTATGTTAACAGTCACATAACTTATAATAAATATATGTATATTTAAAATAAAAAGAATAGCTTACTCATGTTTTCCGGTTTCACTAATATAACATGTTGTTCAACTGAAAGGATATTGTAAATCGCCATTAATAATAATTAATATCAATGACATAAACACTATCTAGTAATAAAATTCCAAAAATCTAACTTAAAGGCTCCTACATACTGGCGCGACTTGTCGCGCGACGCGACGCGACACAAAGGCACCGCTTGTAGCGCTACATGCGGTGCCTTTGTGTCGCGACGCGTCGCGCGACAATTAGCGCCAGTATGTAGGAGCCTTAAGAATAACGTACTTATTTTTTCGACTTCTTCATCCAAGGCCGTAAGACCCACTGTTGAATGTAAATAAATTATATTTAGTAACTATATTATATTTAGTATATTTAGGAACCTAGGTAGGTATACCTAGTACATTCTTATTATAAGTTAACTTAGGTATTCATTATGAGATTACCGAATGATTTTAAGTTTTGTCTCAAAAAGATCCAACTAGCACCAAAAGTATGGTTAGTGTTAAAAAAATGGCTTATAATGTCTATACATAATATAAAACACAATCGCTTTTCGTGTCTGTCCGTGTGACCGCTTATTTCTTCTAAACTACAATTTTGCCTTTTGATGCGATTTCCACCATAATTTAGAGCATTTATTCCGGAAAGTTAATATGTTTAATACATACACTTAGACTAGCAAAGAAATTGGTTTGTTAGTTAATTTTAAAACAAAATTTAAAAAATATAACCTTAATAGTCGCAACAAGTTTATATATTGAAAAGTTGAAAACTTACACATTTTTCGGAAGTGCAACACTAGCTCTTCATTTTCCTTGTTTTTCTTTCCTTCGGTGTCAACATATTTTTCTGTCAAAAAAAAACAATATATCAACCAACCAATGAATTTAATATTTATAATTCTTTATTGTGGTTATTAGAAAGATAAGAAACACCTACATGTTTCAACAGAACGATCACTTATTGACCTCGTGTAATTTTTTGCGTACATAAATGGCTAATATGAATTTAAATTATTTGAAATGTTAGTATAATTAGTTGACTTTGGTCAACCACACACCAGCAAATAATTAGGTTTCAAACCATCCAATGGAAACAATGTACACTTTACAAAGAATACGGTAATTATGTAGGTACACTCGTCTGCATTAAGGTGGAACCGCAGAGGTAGCCCACGAAATGCAAAATGTCTTAAGTTTTTTTGCAATTTGCAGGTGTTTCAGGTTGTATCTTGATCAAAATATGATTCGCGACCATAACAAGTGTGTTTTGTCAGAATTATAATAATTAGAATCATTAATACATCTCCCTAAGTTAGATTATTTTGTTCCATAAGAACTTTTCCTTATGAGATTTGTTCGTAAGGAACAAATCTAACTAAGAGAGATGTATTAATAATTCTAATGATTGTAATTCTGTTAATACATATTTGTTGTGGTCGATAATTATATTTTGATCAAGATACAACCTAACACTGCCATACAAATTGCAAAAAACGTAAGAAAATTTTAATTTCGCGGACTACCACTGCGGATCCACCCTTTTTTTTTTTTGGGATGAGATATCATCAAATAACTTCTCCCGCTCTGGGCGGAGCAGGAGGGTGTGTCAGACTCTTACTGACTAAAACCCACCCGTATTCCTTCCGTTGCCTGTGTTGCCAGGGGCCTCGGTGACCCATTAGTACCTTCCCGCGACCCTGGCAGGCATCGGCCCTAGTGGACCCCTACATTTGTGCTGACGACATCTCTTTGAGGCGCGCGTGGAATACAACGCGCCGTCGACCCGGGCCTGGTCCTTGACCGGACGGTGAGCTACCCGTTGCTCACCGTCCGCAAGCCCGCGCCTACGGTGGCCGGAAATCCGCCCGGGATTCCCGACGCCCAGGGCGTCTCCTGCGGCGGCTAAGGGCGAGAGGGCGCGAAATTTGTGCGGATCCACCCTAAGAATGACTTCTTAAAAAAAAGGTTACCTAACCAACGAATGTAGGCAAATGATGTACCTAGACAAGGTGAATTTTCCAAGTGTGCATTACAAGAAAAGCTGATTGTCAGGACCGATTTTGATCAAAACCAAAACGATATTAATCGATTAAAAAGAAAACTGTGAATCTCACTATCTAACATAGGATTGTTATTTATGCCATCGAAACACGAAGTGTGCAGCCGACACGTATCCAGGTCGCCAGGGATCCTGCAGATATACCGCCACTTGCATAGCGGCCTCTGTGTCGTGGTTATAGGCAAATTTAGATCTGGAATAAACAAAAGTATTTTATAAAATTTATATAATATATAACGCTATGGTTAATTTTAATTGATATCTCCTTCTACGTTACAATAATAGTAAACTAACCGATATTTTGATTCCTTAGATGCTCCAGTTCCTCCGCAAACTTCGTCTCTGTATAGGAAAAGTTCCGTCATTATCTACTTCAATTTTGGGAAAATTTCGTTTGAAATCAATATCAATTATACGAGTATTATTGTTTAATCAACATAGATACTCACTGCTATTCTTCTTTCGTGGTTTACGCTGCTTTTTTATTTTTTTTCGTCTAGCCACTGAATAAAAAGTGATAATGGTCAATTGACATATTCATTCCACAATGGCGCTGTGCGTTGTCTGTCAGTCAAGAAATAGTTTTATATTGACGGATTATACAGGATAAGTTTAAAGGCAGTGTGGATATTTTAGGAGGTAATCAGGTGCAGTCGATTTTAAGATTTCGACCTGTGTTCCTTGGGGAAAGGGGTCCAGTTTTAATGGACCTGATTACCTCCTAAAATATGCAAACTTCTTTTAAACTTATCCTGTATGCTGGACGCGAACATTTAAATCGACACACACAAGGGCGTCGCCAGCCGATGAACCAGGGGAGGGCAATTGTACACGTTGTGCACGGTAGATCGATCAAAATTTTCAAAGTGTTTCCCGTTTCCAGAAAGGTGTTTGCCCCTTTTAGAACATCAGCAACGGTAAGATTTATATACAAGTGCTGCCAAATTTCGATTTAATTTGTTATGTTTGGTAAATCACAAAATTGAACGAATTTAAGTGAGCTAAGGGTGCTTTGGTTGTTTTGCATTCGGGTACTTTTTATCTCTAGGGGGGGGGGGGCTCCCCCTCCCTGCCCCCCTTGGCGACGCCCTTAGACACACACCACACACACACCTCCGATACACACATGTCGCAGAGACTTGACTTGTCTGTCATGGAAACGCCATTACTATTGGGTGAGCTCACTCTTCTCAGTATGAATATTTTTTCGCGCGACTTAGTGCGGTGAGAGCAAATCTCGACATAATGAAACTGTTAAAAATAATATTGTACTTGTACTTACGGCCAATTTTGTATGGTCGGTGTTTGAGTTTCAGCCTCGATTTAAGTTTCTTCACTATGTAATCAGTTAATTAAAAATATTGTATATAACTGAACTTTTGGAAGAAGACTTTAATTTATTAAAGAACTAGCTGTGCCCCGAGGTTTCACCCGCATAAGTCTCAATCCCGTGGGAATATCAGGATAAAAAGTAATCATAGTGCTAATCCAGGTCATGGTCTACCTATGTGCCAAATGTCATCCAAATCCATTCAGCCGTTTTAGCGTGAAAGCGTAACAAACAAACAAACATATAAAGAAACAAACTCACTTTCGCATTTGTAATATTAGTTAAGATAATTGAAGATGGTAAGACCTGGAAGAGACTCGCTCTGACTAACGAAGCATGACATAAAGGCAGGAAGCCTATAGGTACCTACTCAGCAGTGGCTAGAACCAGACTGCCAAAGATGAAGCACGATGATGATGATGATGTGATGAAGACTGAAGCATACAGATAACCATAAGTTAAGTTTACATATAATCAAAGTTAATAAATATTAGCAATTTGTTCTTTTGACAGTTCCCTATTGTCTACTATCGCGGCAATGTTTGTTTTGTGGTGTACCTGCTAAAAATATAAGTACTCAATTATTAATTCACTCCAGGACTCATCTGTTCCACCGGCCATCGGTCCTTCGACAAAGATGGCCAGCCCACTGTCACTTCAGCTTGCTTACTCTGCAAGCTATGTCGGTAACTCCGGTTTTTTTTTATTTCATTCCTAATTTTATCTTTCAAGGAAACTCCGAGCATAGTTCGCGCGCTGAGCGACCATAAATTTGTGGACCAGCCCGACTGCCAGTGTACACGTTTCGGCAGCGTATGTCATAACGGGAAGCATTGGTTGAAGACCTTCAAGCATTGCGGGATAGGATCAACGAAAAGACGTGACGGAGTTTTCCCAGCCCGGTCAGCGTTTGGGCCCGAACTGGATCGTTCTGTCGGCTTCTCAAAATTGTGTCTACCGAGCTGGATGACTTACCCTGGGTAGACATACTCCTTCATAATTTCGAGAACTTCATAACTTCCTTTGATGTGGATTGGATTAGAATTATTCATTCATTTTTTTGTGACGTGTGTTTAAGCACAAGCAACTAAGATCGTCAAGTAGGTATGTGACCGAACAAATGACAGGAATACTTGTATCATACAAAAACAGATGTATCATCAACGGTTCAACATCATCAATAATATACACGGTAGGTACCTTTCTGTTTTCCCTCCTTGTGACGAGTAATTTTGGTTCGCTTTTTCTGTTCGCCATCCTTTGTCACCATTTCCACCTCCTCTCCATTTTGTGTATTTACTCCCGTTTTTAAACTATTATTTTCTTTATTCGACTTACGACCTTTATGGTTTATAATCAAATGTCTATTAGGGCTCATTTTTTTTTCCAATTTTAAAATTTTATTAAATGGTGGAATGCGTCCTGAAAATTATCAATAAATTAACTTCAAAGTCGGACCTACGAACGCAGGGTTCCGTACCCTCGGGATTTCAAACATGGAGGCCAACCAAACCAAGACCTCTTGCTTTTTGATTTTTTATTAGATTATTATTTGGCATAATAGCAGCCATAGTTATCTACACGTATTCTGTGATTTTCTTCTGAATGGCTGTTGTGATTGTGATTCGGTCGGTCTGTCATGATGATAGACATGTGTGTGGATATACAGACTGACAGACGGAGTGACTTTGATGGTTTAATTGACCAAAAACAATAGATTCTATAACTTTTGAGTTGCATATATCGTCACGAAAGGCGATACACTTTACCTATTTGTGGGTTTGGTGTGCCCTAGGAAGTGGCTTTGTTGTCTAATATTTTTGTACAGAATGATCTAATTCTTTTGTTGACTTGACTGCAAAAGTACTTACCGCTCTGTCCTTTTCTTAAAACGGAATCTGAAGGACTGACTTTTTTAAAAATCACTAAAAAGAAAATAAAGTTTTTAGATTATCAATAAATTGGAACTACAGCAAAAGTCACAATTTAGACCATGAAGATTTCGTGATTGTCAGCAAAAAAGAGTAAAGTGATTTACTCACGTTTATAGTGACATCTCATTAGTTGTTGATCCAGTCCGACCAATTGCCCTGATATAAAATGTTACGTAATTAGGTATTATATTGCACTTTTGAAACCTTTTAAAGATTATTGGTATTATATTATTACCATTTATAAGAAACATTTGTTCCGGTTTTTCTGTAATGGAATTGCTTGAACTCCTCATTTTCACAGCTGCAACATGAAAATCTCTAGTTATCTCTAGTTCAATATGAGTTAACTGGTTGCGGGAACCAACATATAACTCAAAATGCATTCTGGTCAACTAACATACTGAATTACTAAACAAGTTGATTGCGAATTGTACACAGATAACGTTTAAATAGTATATTTATATATAATCTGTCCAATACTACTTACTTTCTCCCTCGAGAGCCAGAGCTTGAAGTGCATCCAAACCAGAAAGGTCTTTATCTGAAATAAATTAAAAACAAATTTAAAAAAAAAAAACTAAACTAAACCTTTTTATAAATTGTATGTATTTATAATCCAAAAAAATCATTACCAGTCAATTGTACGATTCTTCTTGTGGTTATGACTGTAAAAATGTTAATGTTTATTGTCCAAGAGGATTTTGTAGATAAATAATAATAAAATGACACATTAAAAGCGTTTAACCTATCTTCATCAATACCGAACACTAAAAGAAAGCGCAGTCATTTAAGTTCTATATACATACAGTAAGTTGCAAACAGTTTATCCGCCAACTCTTCAGGGCTTTTCGCTGAACTCACAATTCCTCTGCCTTCTACATTTGATAAGTTTAATATAAAATATTAGGTTACTAGAAAAATATTGACGTCCATATTATTATAGGTCTTTTAACTTGTCTTCAATTCTTACCTCCTGGAAGGACTGAAAAAGAAATAAATACACAAAATAGGGTAAAATTATTTTTAAGCTGGCACCCTAATTGCGTAACCCACTGGCGCATGGGGTTTCGTATGTTTGAATAAAAGTGAAATAAATAAAGCTTAGGTGCTGAGAAATAGATAGGTACCCATGCGCTTCAGATCGAAGTGCTGTGTGTTGTGGTATTGTTCAATATTATTGTAGCAAAAAAAAAAATTACGTACCTTTGTTCAACAACTTTGTGGCAACCGGCAACAATTCATAAGGCGTAAAAGTATCACCTGTTTGAGTAATAACATGATGAGAATATTACTTTGTTTGTTATTCTTTATTAATATTATAAATAATGGTGCCGATTCCCTTGTTCACAAACTAAACTAAATTTAAGTTCAGTCCATCTTTTTCTTTCTATTTCATTAAGAAGAGGACGGAAGATAAATATTAGTTTAGTCCTGTTAAATGAATCAGTGCCTGTCACTACTCCATACAAGTTTAGACGTGATTAAAAACTTGCCTACTAAAATTACGTCAATTTTCGTCAATCGCTGATTAATTTGACAGGACTAAACTAAAATTGATCTACTGTCCTTTTCACAATGAAATAGCAAGAAAAAGATGCACTGAACTTAAATTTAGTTTAGTTTGTGAACAAGGGAATCGGCGCCAATGTGTGTTTATTTTTAGTTTTTACCTACTTGCAGAGACCTTATCTTAAAATCTGAAATTAAAATTAAATTAAGATCATCATTTCATTATAAATGATGTGGATAGTGTTACGCTTCTATTATAAAAAATGCATCTGTAAATCCTGATAGACATAAATTATGAATAAAATCGACCACATTAATCATTTTTATGGTTCCGTACCTCAAATGGAAAAAAAACGGAATTCTTATAGCACCTTGTTGTTGTCTGTCCGTCAGTCTGTCAGTCAAGACTCTTTTTCTCAGAAACGCGTGGTTCAAGTTGAAATTAATATTAAATACGTAAGTCTAGTCGTAGTCCATGGAGCTCTAAAAAAGATAATAAGATAAAAAGTACCATTTATACGACGTATTTTGATACTCGTAAACAGATCAAAACCTATAGGGTCCTTTGACGTAGAATCATGAAATTTGCCAAGAAGCAAGGCCTCACAGCACAACTAAGGAAAAAGTTCGAAAATCGTTAATTTGTAGTTTTATGACCTTTTTTTTGCTATTACAAACTGTTTTGCAGTTGGAGAATTGGCCGTGACGTATAGAATATATTTTAAAATACAAAGTTAAGTAACAAACTTAACTTCATGGGATAAATTCATCCTAACTATGGAACCCTTCATTGAGCGTGGTCCGACACGCACTCGTTTTTTTTAGAGTTCCGTAGTAAACAAGGAACCCTTATAGTTTCGCCATGTCCGTCTGTCTGTCAGTCTGTCCCCACTATAGCTCAGAGGCGTTTAGTACTAGAAAGCTGTAATTTGGCATAGTTTTACATACTAATTAAGTTTAAAAAAAAAAAAATAGAGTGCCTCCCTTGCACGTAATGTGGGAATAATTTTTTTCTCGTCTATCCCATGGTGTGGAATATCGTTGGATAGGCCGTTCAAAAATATTGCGGGTCTGTGAACACTACTATTCAAGAATCCGTTTCCGTAATATTAAGATTAAAGTCAAGATTAAAGTGCAAATTTTCGTTAGACTCAAGGGTGCCCCTTCCTCACCCCCCTAAATATAGCAATAGCCCCCTGTCAGCTAAATGGTTGTTTATGGAGATGTGAAAAATTCATGGCAGTAGTAGGTACATATAATGAAATTAAAAGGAAAACTATCACACCTAAGTGGGCTTTATAAGTTAACGAGCAATAGTCCGTAGGTAGTAACTTAAATTTGCTGTTGGAGAATTGACCGTGGCATATATCGATGTATGGGAACCTGTTTTTGAACTACAACATTATGTTTGTTTTTGGGATAAATTCATCCCAACTTCTCAACTACGGAAGGGTTCTTCCTTGTGCGTGGTCCGACACGCACTTAGCCGGTTTTTATTTAAGAATTACGAAGAGAGACCCATAATGCCACTACATTATGGGTCTACACGTTGAACCGGAAGATTTTTTATAATTTCGTTTCCTTGTCTTTCTTACCACCTTCTGAGCTGTCGTCGTTATCAGAATCGTCGCTGGTTTCTTCGTCTATAAATATATAGAATATGAATTCATCACTTTAATTAGTTATAATTTAGTTAGAAAACTCAACTAAAATGTCTTAAAAATTCTGTAGGAATTTTTAAGGCATTTTGTTAACTCGTCTTTCTTACCTCTTTCTACGCTGCCATGTAACTGTTCTTGGGCGGAACTATCTTGGGCACCTTGGAAATCATTGATGTCAGTGTATACTGGGTTGCTGAACGCAGCCGATTCCAGAAATTGTCTCTTGCCATTTAAAAGCATTTTACCTCCATTATCTGGAGCGATTTCACTGACATGTGTCTTAGTTACGTCATGGGGTTTATCTAAAATAGGCAAAGTGAGTTTTTTTTTATAAAAACATAGGTAGGTGTATCCCTGAAAGGTATGAATTTTAAAGCCTTACCTGTAGTTTCGTGCGAGTGTACATTAACCTGCGTAAGTTGTTAAGTTGTCTTCATTAATTTTATTGATACCGTACTAGTTTCATTGTTAAATTAAAATTACTCACCGAATCAAATATAATAATAAACAAAATGAAATACAAGGACGGGAACATTTTGCTTCACGACATTATTCTCACTTCTCAATATACAATTGATTTTAATGAAAATTAAAAAATAATTGCCTCTGCATGTGCATTTGATAGAAATGCATTGACCATGAAATGTAAGTGATTTACTAGCTTTCGTCGGGCTAGCACTGAAATACTACTTCAAAAACATAAAATACCTACTTACATCTTATGATATCTTACATCTTAAGATTATCCGAAACTTCAGAGCGTTGAATTTTGTCAATAACGCTTCAGATAATAATATTAGAACCGTATTGGATAATCGATTACACAGTTGTACAATGTTCGCGGGAAGGTACTAATGGGTCACCGAGGCCCCCGCAACACAGGCAACGGAAGGAATACGGGTGGGTTTTAGTCAGTAAGAGTCTGACACACTCTCCCGCTCCACCCAGAGCGAGAGAAGTTATTTGATGATTTCCCATCCAAAAAAAAAAGTTGTACAATGTAGTACACACGGCTACATATCGAGCTATACATTTCCAGTATACGCTGATCTTTTATTGTATAGGATTTCCGTACAATGAGAGGTCAGCTTATACTAGAAATATATAGCTTGATATGTAGCCGTGTGTACATACCTCAACTTTAACGCTGCGGTCATTGGGACTTGGTCTGCAGAAACGAATTCTGGAAAGAAAAGAAAATTAACTGAACAGTTACGTAAGATTGTGGATGTTGTTGACAAAATAATGTCATACCATCATCATTTCAGCCCGGAATCACCTACTACTGGGTATACCGTTTCATGCGACCCCCATTGAGACGCTTCCCGCTTACAAAAAATAAACTTCTTTTAGAATGTATCCAAGGCAGAAGAAGTTGCAAGTGATTTCTCAATATTATATTCGACTCTGTTGTGTTATCTTCAAATCCATATAGCTTTGGTTTGCCGCTTTCCCAGGCTAATAATCAGGTGTCAGGTGGGTTACTGCGACGTTTAACCGCGTGTCTCTCCACACCATCCCGGACATGTCGCATTTCCCTGTTATAACGGTTCCCGCCCGGGAATACTAGCCAGTTTAACGCGGGGCCCACACATGACTCACGTGGGAGGGAAATATGTTATCAAAACAATTAATGATGAATGATTTCCCTCAACTATTATTTTCGTCCGTCACGTTGTCATCGCCCCGGAGTCTAACGTTTTCTTTGGACAGGCACAGCGTGGAAATTTTGTTGGAGGAGGAACGTTTGGTTTTTGTTGATCCAATACGAAAGTGTTGGTTTAAATATCTTTTATAAATAAATGTAAATTTTTGTTCGGAAAAAAAAAACGTCAGCGCATTTCACTGAAAAAGAAATTATTAAGTTTCGAAATAGAAATTTGGTTCCGATCACGTACTGGTTTGTGAGAAGATCAGCATTATGAACAGCTTAAGGTATCGTTCGTGCGAGAACCCGGGCGGCGCGGCTGTGCAGGCGCTAGTGAAAGGTTGCGGCGCGATGACCCGCGACAGATATGCGCGAGCGCAGAGTTCGCTCCGTGTTCCAGTAGCAAACGTTTGTTCCATTGTGAAGCCAACAGTTTCGCCACTTAGCACGACTCTCACCACAGAGAAATGTTGCTAACACCTCACAAATTACTAAGTTTGAGAGTGAGTTTCGTAAACACCTCATTGTCCATTTGATCTAGATTTCTTTGTTGCTCATTGTTGCATTTACTCTAATATAGTTAGTACGGGTTATCTCGAACGACCTATTGTGAAAAAATCCTTTTCACGTTGCATGTGTGGTGTGTGACGCAAACATACTAATGGATTTGAAATACACTCACTCGTTTGAGATTTGATCTGCATTGGAACTAACGCACTGTGTTTAGAATACGCGGGCGCCGCCGTGAAGTGACAGTGAAACAAGCGCACATATCTGCAGAGAGCAGAAAAAGTACCATTGATTTATGGTATTTTTGCGACAAGACAATATATTGATCGACCAAAAGCTTAAAGTGCATTCCGTGCTTTACGTACAAAATGTAAATCGTCAGAAATTCCCGTATTCATGAGAAATATTTCCACGTAATTGGCGGTGTTACGATCTATTCAGACTGTCGTCAGCTAGCGAGGAAATTGTAGTGCGCGCCTGATCGGCGGGGGGGGGGGGGGGGGGCACTGAGGGGCGCAGTGGTTCACTCGCGAGCACAGGCTGCTCCCAACCCTTTTTTTTTTTTTTTTTGAGGGTGGGAAATCATCAAATAACTTCTCCCGCTCTGGGCGGAGCGGGAGGGTGTGTCAGACTCTTACTGACTAAAACCCACCCGTATTCCTTCCTGTTGCCTGTGTTGCGGGGGCCTCGGTGATCCATAAGTACCTTCCCGCGACCCCGGCAGGTGCTCTCAACCCTACTGCGGCGTGTTCAGACTTCGACTTCAACTGTGCTTGTTAGCGTAACCACGTCACGCTTCTTGCCTAAACAGAACACTTTGATCCAGCACTAAGTATTGTTTAGAGATCCAACAGTGATTGAATAGATGTAAGTTAAACATACGTCATGTATTGTAACAGACTATCATTATGTAACTTAAAACTAAATTAAATAAGCGAATAAAGATCGATTTGAACCGGATATCCTAGAGCGGTACGTTGCCCGGCCACGTCACATAATTTTACGGCAGCCGATAGATCCGACGCGCGCCGTCTAGACGCGACAAAAGCGCTAGACTTGTTTTACAACCACTCTGCTAGCAGCCAAATACTAGCGTCGCTCCTAGACTGATCCACCGACAAATCCGATCTAAGAGTGCAGATGGAAATGCGACTAAGGTGTGATTTTGGATAGAAGCTACCACAACGGTAGCGGTAGGCTGCCGCGCCTCTCCCGAGCGCATCTCACCAGTAAAGTAGATTGACATCCTAAGCTGGAATGCGATTGGTTACGAATGCCGCGTGTAATATCAATCAAGGATTCTTTGTACCTACATTTGAATTAAGAACGCAAAAAATATATGCCTGCAAAATACCAATACCGTGAAATCATAGACCGTGACATTCATACAAGTGCATAAACTTGAAGGTGAGCCGGTAAAGTAATCGTCAACAAAGTTATTCGTCATATTGCTACTTGTGTATAAGGTACCTTGTAGTAGAGACGCTAAGTGAATTCATTAGAACCTCTCGGTTGTCTCACACTGGCCGTAACTTAATATAAATGCACCTTTACTTTGTGTCTGAGTGACCCCCCCAATATGAAAATTCACATTTGTTATTATACGTCTAGTTGATGTAACTGGTGACCGAAAAGCTGGCGGCTTTCTCGCGCAACGCATCAGCATTGCAATTCAGCGAGGAAATGCCGCCAGCATCCTCGGTACAATGCCCCGAGGGCCTTTTTTAAGCCTAACTTAGTTTTAATTTAATTTAGTTAATTTGTTATTTGTATATGGCTACTCGCGCAGCTGTACGCAAAAAGTCATATGATATGAGTAGAACAATAACATACCGAGGCGGTATCAGAAACCGATTCATTCTGAAAAACAAAACAAGCGAGCCCATTATCTAGAACAGAACACTTCCTTTCACTTCAAACACACAAGCATCAATTTGTGTAATCTCAGGCCACTTACGGCAAAAACAATGAACCATTACACACGCCTTCGCCGAGTGCGGCGGAGTGCGGCTGGGTTCCACTGCAGTTATACCAGGAACAGACTACTTACTACACACACGGTTACAAATCTGTTACGATGCTGCAAAGTGAAGCAATTACCTAGCTGCAATAAAAAACTATACAAATCTCTGCCGTGTAAAGATCTATTTGTAACTTGGTATCTTGTTTCAACGATTTCTAGTAATAAGATGCTTTCACAAAGTTTCTCTTATTCGCAAATGACTGTTCATATTCAATCGGTGCTCTGTTAACCGGATTACTAAATAAAGAGCAAACACACGGAGTGTAGCCGGCAAAAGTTGCCGTGACTTGAGCGTAGTTGAGGATATCGGTCGCCGTAAGTGCTCTTGTCTATAAACGCATTCCCGACGTCTCAGTCCACTTGACAAAGAGAATTGAAATCCACAAGCTTCTTGTTGGCCGTAAAGCGGCTCACAGTGGCTTACTGAGATCCAGGCCGAATACGGCAGATATATCGACGCCGATACTATCGTATTGCACTTTTATATTCTAGCTTTCTGATAATCGATACGAGATTATCGATAGATATCGGATGTATCTTGTGGAAATTGACCTCAAAAGTTTTTATACTAAGATTAATGTCACGTAACGTACGACATTCTAAATATAAAAGGTATTAGTATTAATTGTTTTAAATTCAATAGAAATCTCGCGATTTCTGAATGCTGCGCAGTTACTGTAACGATCTTTACAATGCTTTGTAAAATTTTCTAGCCCCATCCCTTTTACACCGTCGATGTCACCAATATTGATGGAATTGTTTTAAAGTCACAGGGGTGCTTTTAAAACTACATATTCCATCAAACATCTTTCATCATCTTTCATCTGATCTACATTCATCAAAATTTATCGATTGGAAACAAAATCCAATATGCATTCGGGAGAATATCGTGCTTCTAATATAGATTTATGTTTACTTGGTAGCTTTACCTAATGTAGCCAATAGGAAATGGTTTTATTTCAATATAAGTAGATTTGCCATTTTAAGAATTTAGAAAGTCGTTACATAAAAAAGTATATATATATATATATATATGTATATATTTTTTATTACAATTATATTTTTTTTTTGTTTCAAAATGTTTAACAAAATCAAAAATCTACTTATATTGAAATAAAAACATTTCCTGTTGGCTGAGATTTACAAGTGCAGTTTATGTTAGCTCATGATCCAGACATTTATTTTCAAATAATTACATTAAACAGCTATTGCATCCTCCCCGGGAGTCCCTGTCAATATGTCAGAGTATGGCAGCCAGCTCGACGGCGGGAGAAACCCAAGTTCAAACACCCAAGGGCATTATAACGAGCATACATGCAAACATTAGTGCGATTCATGTAATATGCATCTGAAAATGGCGCAATCTCCGCTGGGAATATATTAACAATCATAAACACAGTTTGGTACTAATATTATATGTCTGCAAGCAAGTGTTTACATAATATATTATCTAAATAGAATTATTTTGATATCTAATATCTAAATATGTCGCGTTAGTTGTGAAATCTTTAAGAGCAGTTGAAAGTAGTCTTACTGATCTTTAAATTCTTGTAATATAGTTCAAGTTTCCGCAAAAAAAAAAGGTAAATTGAGCATGGGGAATGTAGGCACTTAGAGAATATAAAGATTCTAATACCATTAATTTAAACGATGATTGGGGAGGATCAGTGAAATATTAGTCAATTTACAGTTTTAACTACATAATGTAGTTCGTAGAGCTTAATTTTTAACTTTTCTATTATGAATCATCAGTTAGAAATTTAATTTACTATTATTAAGAGTAAACAAACTACATTAGAAGGGACGCGTATGCTTGTATTGTTAG
Organism: Atethmia centrago; assembly: GCA_905333075.3. NCBI lineage: Eukaryota > Metazoa > Arthropoda > Insecta > Lepidoptera > Noctuidae > Atethmia > Atethmia centrago. Next base: position 11,756,723 of record HG995375.1, read on the forward strand.
AGGGTCAAGGCTTAGCAGTGTTCTCGTAAATCGCTAACGTTAGGCAAGGCTCGCCCACCGCAGACAGTGACTATATGGCAGGCCGTACATACAAGCTTAACAAGTAGTGATACTCGGACTGAAGTGATAAACGATCAAACTAGACTCAAGTTATCTAAATTTTACACTTTTACTTTTAAACTTCAACGAAAATGACGTCAGTTTACGTTTTCCTCAACTGTCAAATGACTAAAATTGTTTATGTTACGACATCTCCCAAAATAACCTGATGTCGGACTTGGAAGTAAAAGCTCTTGTGTTACAAACAATTAAATACAATCATAAGAATTTCCAATGCAAATTATTCCATGAATACACGTATATTGTTTGCATGTAGTAATTTATCTTCTATTAAGACTAAGTGCAACACTGTTTTGCTGAAAATGTTATTTACTTCATGCAGTCGCTTGGTTACCTGGAAGCCTGGATACCTCAGTGCTTCGGTTGGCTACAGTCTAAGCGGATGAAAACAAATGAGATACCTATTATTAGATCTCGACGAACGGTGCAGCTGCATTATTAACTTACGTATTGCAAAACAAGGGCCAATGTTTCGATACGATCTCTGATCTACGCACAAAATATGGAATATAAACTCAAAATAGTTGAGCTAAATAGTGCTGATCCATGCGTCATGTTCGTGAACGGGCGCCGTCAGTTGAGACTGGTCATCTCTTAGCTGCCTCAGCTTATTTTTTTATTTTATTAATTAATTATTTTATTTTGACATTGTTTTTTTTTTTCTTCTATGGACACGTGTTTTTTTTACATGTTTTTCACGTTTAATTATAAGTTCAACATTATTTATAATCTTTATATAACAATATAATTTAAAGAGTGTCCATGGAGTTTCTTGCCCGTTCTTCTCCATAGCTACTACGCTTTGGAATGGGCTACTAGCTTCATATTTCTAACTGCCCGACTCTTTGACAATTCAAAAGTGCATGTAAGTGGTTTAATTGAAATAAATGGTTTGAGTTTGAAACATTACAACATAACAATTAGGAGTACATTGGTTATTACAAGTACTCGTAACTGTTGTATTTAAAACAAAAAGCGACAACAATGTCGCACAAAACTTAATTACGAGTATATATCGTTTCAACACTTTTATGACATTTGCTGTCATTGTGTTTTGATATCAGAGTGAAAATAAAAGTAAGCCAAGTTCATAATATGTAATTGACGTGAACGGTTCAATGTCGCAGCGATAGTCGACGGGCGCAGGGAGACGCGGACGCGACATCGCGACCGCGGCGGTGAGTGCGCGAGGGCGTCGCTTTCCCAGGCTAGGGCTGCGGCCGCGACAGCTGCGTCCTGCCGGACGTGCCCTGTGACGTCACTCGCCATTAACTCAGATTATCGCATACCTATTCAGGATTTCCTTTATGACTCTCCGAAGCTGTAAATTCTATTCCCGTGCTGCATTTTCCTAATATACGGAACAAAATTTTTTTCAAGGCAACTGGCGATATGTACTTCTACTATAGGTACCCCTGCTTGACCCTTCGGGGATGACAGGGGTGATGTTATGATGAGTGTTAAAAACAGAACCCTTGTATTCTTATTCATTTTCCTACATAGAGCTCTGTCTTACCGTTCGAGTAATACAAGCATTGTGTTATGCTATGTGATTTTTTTCGAACTTTTAAGTAGTTACGCAATTAACAATAACATTGAATGGTATCATAATACGTTAAGTATCTCGAACCCTCGCCTGCCGGGGTCGCGTGGAAGTTCGAAAGGGTTACCGAGGCCCCTGGCAACACAGGCAATGGAAGGAATACGGGTGGGTTTTAGTCAGTAAGAGTCTGACACACCCACAGTTATTTCATAATTTCCCACCCAAAAAACGAAAAAATAAGGTATCTCAAACCCTCAAGGACAGCTGAAAACAAGAAGATAACTTGAATGTGTGCTATTTATATTAATTAACGTTTAAAAGTATCGCTGAGTTACACAAAACACTTTCGTCGTGCCTAAAATGCAGAAAACTAGTGCAATAAAACGGTCAACGACATATCAAACGAAATGTATGCAAATCTTAATTTATTAAACGCATATATTTATGCGGATTTTATTCATATTAATGGTCTTACGACATAGATAGTGTATAGATATCAGTAAATGTTGTGTTATGTGGAATATAAAGTAATTCATGTTACTTTCGAAACGTGAAAGAGCATGTCGTAAAGCTGTATTCATTAAATAACGCTGTTAGTTTTGGCAATTGACAATCATTTGTACAACATTCGCATGCTATTTGCATATTTACACGCATATTACACTTGTTATAAAATCTCAATGGATTATGTTAGTTTGTTCGTTTTATAGTGTGTGCGAGGCTATTTACTTTAGGTAGTACTTACCTAATATTTAATTAGTGAATTTATTTATTTCTATGCATACTTACATTACGCTACTGCTGAGCATGAGGTCCTGGGTTCGGTTCGGGCGGGCAAAGTGTTATTGGGTTTTTCTACCTGGAATTTCTCAGTAGCAGCCCGGAGTCTGGATTTGTGCCCGGTTGATGGCAATAGGCTCGCCCCCTATTACATGGGATTTAAACATAACTGGCGAAACATGGGTGTATTACAGGTACACCCCTGCCCGAATCTTCGGGGAAACAAGGCGTGATATTATGTATGTATGTATACTAACATTTCATAAAAATAAACTACACACATTCAAACAAGTTTCCAATATTAGTCGTGTGATGTTTTAGTAAAAGTTGCGTGATAATGGCTACAATAATCGCTGAAAGTTTTTCTAAGCCCCTGGAAAAGCTCCATAGGCGCCATGTTAACTCAATCAGTCTGAAACTCCCATTAAATGTTACGTAACACAGATTGTCTATTTATATTAGTTTGTTAAAGGATTAATGTAACTGGTTGGTACAGCATGTCACTTTGCTCATTTTTCTCCATTAGTGCGGAGGCAAATAAAAATTGACATGTCCGTTCGGCTCATTGCCATTCCAAGTAACGTCGTGGAGAGCAAACTTTTCACTTACAACAAATATTAACTCTGTAGACAGAGTGTACAGTGAATACTACTAGTATTTGTGCTGTCTATTTGTATACTATACTATACCCATATTCAGCTACTGTGACGATGCTGTATTTAAACTTTATTCATATTTTATCAATACGCCTCCGTAAAAATGGCTAACGTTCAAAACTTTTGATGATTTATGTTATACGAGTTTGTTACGATATTTTTCATTTAAATTTTATTGTAATAAAATACTTTGTTATTTATGATAGGCACGATAAATGGTAGATAGGCATTAGAAAAATGCGTTTCACAATACATCGTTTATGAAAATAGGAAATGAATTTCCCAAATGTTGGTGACATGTGTTAAAATTATTGCGTAGTTAAATAACTAACAGTAGCAGTTAGTGTTAATTAACAGAATTAGGTAGGTATAATGAACTGTGTAAATTTAGCAGATATCAATTTCTAATAGAACAATCAATGTGTGAGCGCTCGTCACTTCCGCCTGGCACCCCGTCTCCGCGAACAGTACTCGACCACTTCCTGTCTCCGCGGTTGACTGACAAAGCAGGATTCCAATCTGCCCCTCAGTAGTGCTTCGAGGAGGCTCGAAGCCCCGAGTGACTCGAGCCGCGATCGCGACAGCCGCTAAAGGACCCTGGAAATATCAATGTATATTTCTTCCATCCCCTTTCCGTCCCTCGCTCTCGCCCCCGGCACTTACGATAAAAGCTAGTTCACGGTACGTGAAACTTTGGAGTTTCAGACCCTCCAAAATAATAAGCCAAAATAGGATTAATTTTTAATTGTTCCTCAAAACAGACTACTCTCGAACTGCTCACCAAGTTTTACAAAAGCTTCGAATATGTCGATTTGTTTTAGTTTTATTTGTTTACACGTGGTGTAGTAGATATTTTAGATTAATTATAACAGTCGTTTATTTATAAAAACCGGCCAAGTGCGTGTCGCACCATGCACAATGAAGTGTTCCGTAGTTGGGATTACTTCGGATGAATATATTCCAAAAACAAACTTATCATTGTAGTTAAAAAACATGTTCTCCCATACATCGATATACGTGACGAACAATTGATTGGTCGAGTAATAATCGTATTACTCGTTAACTTGTAAAGCCTACTTAGCTGTGACAGTTTTCGTTTTAATTTCATTATAATTATGCACTACTGCCATGATTTTTTTCACATCTCCATAAATAACCATTTAGCTGACAGTGGGGTTATTGTTATATTTTGTTAGAGTCAAGTATCCCCCACACTTGACTCTAACAAAAAATAGCAATTTAAAGCTTTATTACGCAAATGGATCCTTGAATCGAATAATGGTGTTGACAGACCCACAATATTTTTGAACGACCTATCCAGCGGTACCCCACACCATGGGATAGACGGGAAAAAAATACCATCCCCACATTACCCTAACAAAACATTTTTTTATCAAGATTTTATTCTAGCACTTTGTCGGCGTGATTAATATGTATACCTATGCCAAATTACAGCTATCTAGTACTAAGCGTCTCTGAGCTACAGCGGGGGGACAGACAGACAGACGGACATGGCGAAACTATAATCCTTGTTTACTACGGAACCCTAAAAAGGGCACATTTACAATAAGTAACTTAACAATTAAAATAGTTGCTTATTGTTGCTTATTTGCCTGAACTAGGTTGAACATGTGCTTTAGTCTAGGAAGTGCATAAATACTAAGCTTAATAAAATAACAACGAATATAAAGTAAAAACTGAATTAATTTAATTAGGTAAATAAAAGTAAAATAATATGTTAACTGTTTTATTTGCTGACAACGAGTAAATCTTCTGTCTGTGCATAATCTATGGTTAGTAAATATTTAAATATATTTTTTTACAGCTAAAGTAATTTAATTTATAGATACTAAGTTTTCCATTTAATCTATTGTACAAAAATGGGCCTAAGAATGTAAAAAATATTTCTACAAAGACATGTTTGAGGTTGCATTAGATGTGCATACTATATTATTCCGTCTCTTGTTAGTATTGTCAGCAGTGTAGGTAAGCTGCATGGTGTACTGTTTTAATACTAAGTGCATAATGAAAAGTTGGCGAAGAGTCAGCAGGTTGCAGGATTTATATAGCAGATCTGTGAGAAAACAAAAGGGATGGAAGTTTAATTGGATTTATTGATTGTAGGCTGAACAATTTCAAGATCATAAAATGAAGGGAAAATGGGCTTACTGACAACCTACTAGTTATTTTGGAAATGGTCGATATTATTATAACAATCAGAGTATGTTGTAAATTTCATGGTTTTACTTGCTCCAAGACCAGTAGCATGAGACTTGGTGTAGGAAGTTGGCACTCCGCCAGCCGGAAGCCAATCCTGGCGCAGAGTCAGAACATTTTGATAGCACCCGCTTTATCACAGAACTTTATTTATATGTACATAAGTAACTACTTCTATTAGATCATCCCGATAAATTCCCTGTAAAATATTATAACGATAATTTATTCATTCAACATTCTTTTCGTTACAAAGTAGGACTCTCCGTGCTAAGAAAATCAGTGACCGTAACAAAAATATCAACGAAGTATTCCGGGTCACGATTGCAAATATAGTACTTTTTAGGCAAACATCTACATCGTAAGAGTGTTTGTTTATTTTCGTCTCTCCAAATGTTATTCGTAGAAATAAGAAGGAAATATTTATAGTACCTATATTCAGCCGACAGTGCCACTACGGAATTTCGCACGTCTCTTCAAATCCTGAGTTGCCGACACTCAGTTGTCCCCAGCGCGCTGTCTGCTTTTACCATAATTCTGCAACAATGTTATTGTAGCGTATTTTGTCTACCAAAAAACTTTTGCTCTTTGTGTTCTAAGAGGTACGTTTGTAACGTTCAACGTGAAACTAAAAAGGTTTTCTAAGTAGGTTTACGTTCATAATAACCTTAGAACTGGTTATAAAAAATGGAAAAACGTAAGTAATTGTTTTGTTAACACTTTATTTATAACTAGCTTTTGTCCGCGGCTTCGCCGTGTGGATGTCGGAAAATATCCCACGGGAACATACTACCGGAATTAAAACGTTATAAACTATCTGTGTGTAAATTTCTTCCAAATCCATTCTGCCGTTTTTGCGCCAACCCGGAATATACACCCAGACAAACGGACAAAAATTCTAAACTACAATTGATATATAATATATCTGTTATGCTCGTATGTATAGATGTGGCAATACGTCGAAGTTATCATAAGTCTTACAACGTATATTGTGAAATATAAAAATTGTAGAGAAACTGAGAAAGTGCTCAGTGATCCGCGGGTGGACGCTAAATGGGTCGCCATTAGTTTTTATGGAGTATCCCAGCGACTTCGACGGCACGACTGATGCCCAGTTAAACTATGAAATTATGTTCTAAACTCACTTTACACTCCATGCTGTCGTTTTATATGGGTTTGTAAACTGAGTCCGCAGTAAATTTTTTACATCACATCAGATAACTAATAATCAATGTGCACTAATTTACGTTAACCAGATATGTTTTACCTAGATAGTTACATGTCAAAAAAACCGGTTAAGTGCGTGTCGGACCACGCACAATGAAGGGTTCCGTAGTTGGGAAGTTGGGATGAATTTATCCCAAAAACAAACTTAACATTGTAGTTGAAAAAAGATGTTCTCCCATACATCGATATATGCCACAATCAATTCTCTAACTGCAAATTTATGTTGGTCGACTATTAATCGTTAACTTGTTAACCACTTAGCTGTAATAGTTTTCCATTTAATTTAATTATAATATGTATTACTGCCATGAATTTTTCACATCTCCATAAACAACCATTTAGTTGGCATTACAGCTTTCTACTTCTAAGCATCTCTGAGCTACAGCGGGGACAGACAGACAGACGGATACGGCGAAACTATACGGGTAATATGTTTACGGAGTCCTAACAATTAAAACTTTCATTTTGACTTTAATTTATCTTTGTGTATTTATCTACTATTTCTTTTAAAACAATCCAAGTTTACTTTAACATTTTCAATCCTCAGATAAATTGCTAAAATTAACAGCGAAGATCCACTTCAATTAAGTTTATAGACCGACTCACTGCATTAATCCTTGAAACTCTGCAGATGCTTCGACTTAATCAATATGTGTACAAGTAGCAGAGTGTTAGTTGCACCCCTAATTGCTAAATTTAGGCTAAGAATCACGTTGGAGGTGCGTTTACATTTCCGAGGCGCTTAATGACGATGTTTCGCATTCATTAAGTCGACTGAAAGGCATTTTGTAGCGTGTCTGTGAAATGCTAATTTGTTCCTGTACACTCAATATGGGCCTGTCAGTGAACCCTTTGGCCGAGTTTTTACGCCCGAATACGAAAGTTAAGTTTGTTTGTTTATGTTGATATCAACGCTCCCGTTGGCACGTATCCGACGTTCAAGGGAAAAAGATTTTTTTCATTTCACGCACAAACAAAATTAGGTGACTATGTTTGACTACTTGCTGTGTTACTTCTTTGTTTGAACAGAGACTGTTAAAGAGAGAGAGAAAATGTCACACAAAATGTAATTTTGTCGCTTGCGGGATAAGCGGACTTCAGCGAACACAATAGAAACACCTTTTCTTTTGTTTTGCTTGTTTATTTTGCGCCGTTCGTTTCAATTATTGCAGGCATCAAATCGGATATGAGTGAGTTAACTCGAGCAGAAAGCAGTTACAGTTCGTAATAAATCACAAATTACAAAAAAAAAATTGTTACTGGGAATTTCTAAAGCTTTTCTCCTGTAAAGTTCTCAAGTTTTATTTGATTTCGCTTAAAATAATGCGAAATAAAGGTATAGGCAAAAGGAAGCAAGAAAGCATTTAGATATAAAACTGAGATTCATAGTGAAACTTTTATAATTAAATCCTCTGAACCTGAAGCAAACCTAAATTAAAAAGCTTTATGTTCGAGGACCTTGCGCCTGTGTTCTTATTTCATTTAAAGTTTCTAAAACCAAAATTTTATTTTACCTTGAATACTTCAAAGGCCTACCTAAGATATTCTTTGACCCTCATAGTTACAACAGACATGAACTTTGATTTTGTGAGAGTTTACTCTAAGTTGTCACTAAGTAACTTAACCTGACTCAGTACCCACACAAACAATATAGATACTGCCGCGCTGGCGAAGAATACAATAACTCAATTTTGGACGATTTTGAGTTATATATATTCGGAATTCGCTAAATTCGCCGATTCCGAATATACATATATGTATATAGCTTAAAATCGTCCAAAATCGAGTTATTGTATTCTTCGTTAGCGCGGCAGCATATTATGTGTCACCGTAAGATTGTGAGCACTGTTAGTTTATATTTCGCTAGATAGATTATAAATTATAATATATGTAGCGAAATATAAACTATAAAAAAATTGTGAACTGTTACTATTATAAATGTATAACACATTCATTTTCGGTAGTTTTATAATCTATATGTAATTGTCAAATCGTCAAATTGTGAACGAACCTGCACTTATCGACAGGCTTCATAATCTGTCTGATTTTATCACCCGTAAAATTGTGAACCGACCCTGATTGGTAGGTCTTGGCGGTAGCCAAATTGGTCGCAGTAACTAAGTCAGGGCACCCCAACCAAATGGGTTAGGTTAGGTTAGGTTAGAATTGTGACCAAACGCACGCGAGCCGAGCGAACGGAGCGGGCGGTGCCGCGGTAGCTGCAGCGGCAGCTTCTTCCAAGTTGGTCGCAGTTACTTGGCTATTTAATATTACGGCAAGGTGCGTTCGTCGCATGTAAGTTTGAAACCAGTTTACAATTTCTCACAAGTGGTTTGTCGTCAAAAAATAATGCGTTAAATTGTAAATGATTTGTTGCAGGTCACAATTTTTCGATAGTTTATTAATTTCTCTAGATAGATTATAAACTAACGATGTTTACGATCATACGGTGACATATGCACAGCACAGCACAGCACATAGGTACCTAATTATTATCCGTGAAAGGTAGCTTCTGTGACACACCAGGTGATAACTTAATTCTATTACCTCTACAACTTCACTTTCAACGTGCCATTGCCATTCCTCAGACGTAGGTAATAACAAATTCATGAACGGTAATATCGCTGTAAGTTTATTTGGGTCACGTGAATTCCCCCAATGATCGTTGTATGTAATTTGTATTTATTTATTTATATTGACACATTTTGTACAGTGGGGGAAAATGTAATTGTTAAGCAAATTGACACCCTACGTCAATTTGCCGCGTTATAGCCATTTGATATAACTGCCAAAGATGTCAGTTATGGTTTGGATTTACGGATAATTAAGGCTGGATTTAGTCAATTTGCTTAACAATTAATTTCCCTGACTTTCTTATAGAAAACCAGCTGTATTGTTTCATTCTTGTCAAGAAACGGGTACCTAATTTAACTGAGTGAATTTGAAATGTTTGCTTATTAGTTTTATATTGTTTCAGATCACTTTCCAAGAACATTGGACAGGAATATTAACTGTTAGTGTTTCCAGGTACGTACATTTCTACTTCTTCTGCTTTTTGTGACGACGCGACGGTATAGTACGCGTCAAACTTTATGGCGGCTCTGAAGTGCGCTACGCACTGCGCAGTCACATGAACTCTTCACCCCCGCTGTCACATGAATTCGTTACTGTGCAGCGACTCGCCTCATGTTCCGAGCCGCCATAAAGTTTTAATCGGGCTGTACTATGGTTGATTCTTGTTATATTGTTTGAGCCCAGTAGCTGGTCAAGTAGATTGCGGCATTGTTTAGGTCTACAAAGGTGCATGTGAACAACTTTATACCTACTAACATAAAAACATTTTACAAAAAAAAGAAGCACACGACTTCCAAAAAAAAGACACTACAAAGTCAAAAATAAGTTTAATTTAGGAAGTCGTTGTCTTTGGTTTTGTATTTTCGATTTTACCTACCCCACACTAATTCCAACAGTAACAGGAAGTTATTATAACATCCATCATCATCCACATAGGCTAAGCGGGAAAAATACGTATTATTGAAGCTAACCCAGAAATGACCAATAAAAAGTTAATAAAATGTATGTACTTATAAAAAATAATTTCCAAAATCGGTCTACAATTGACGAAAATATCGATGAACATACATAAAAACGACAATGAACAAAAAAAAGGGGTCCTGTTTACCGTGTATTAGGAATGCGCCAACTGGCAAAAGTCGCCTGCGTAACTTGGAAAAGTATTGTAACTTTTAACTTCAGTAAAGTAATTTGTTCCTCGTTGAAGAAGATTTTACCAATCAGATCATGATTATTGTTTTTTTTTTTTTTTTTTTTTTTTTTTTTTTTTTTTTTTTTTTTTTTTTTTTTTTTTTTTTTTTTTTTGGGTGGGAAATCATCAAATAACTTCTCCCGCTCTGGGTGGAGCGGGAGGGTGTGTCAGACTCTTACTGACTAAAACCCACCCGTATTCCTTCTTGTTGCCTGTGTTGCGGGGGCCTCGGTGACCCATAAGTACCTTCCCGCGACCCCAGCAGGCATCGGCCCTAGTGGACCCCTACTATGTGCTGACGACATCTCTTTGAGGCGCGCGTGGAATACAACGCGCCGTCGACCCGGGCCTGGTCCTTACCGGACGGTGAGCTACCCATTGCTCACCGTCCGCAAGCCCGCGCCTACGGTGGCCGGAAATCCGCCCGGGATTCCCGACGCCCTGGGCGTCTCCTGCGGCGGCTAGGGGCGAGAGGGCGCGAAACTTGCCTTTCCCTCAACCGTCCCGCCTCCTCCTTCGCGAGCATTACTGCTTCGCAGAAGGAGGTGACGGCTGCCCATGCCCTCTCGCTCCGTACCATGGCCTGAACCAGGGCCGGACGCGAGAGGTCTCTGCCGCCGATCGCCTCCAAGAGGACACGGCGGTGCTCTGCCCAAGCCGGGCAGACCTCCACCGTATGCTCCACCGTGTCCTCCGGGCGATCCACACAGTGGTGACACCCGGACGTTTCCTCCCGCCTTATCCGACACAGGAACCTCCCGAAGCTGCCGTGTCCGGTGAGGACCTGCGTCAGGCGGAAGGTGAGGACGCCGTGGCGCCTCTCCAGCCACTCCTCAAAGAGGGGATTATTGTTTACTTAATTTTACGAGCTTTTATGTAATTTCACTTGTCAGTTCTAAGATTTTGGCAATCTCATTTTGAACTACTTCCTCTGAAAGATTGACCTATTGCAACAGGATTGTCTCGGTATAAGGAAACTCTTTGTCGACTTTGATGGCCTATGGCACTGAAACGTGGTCGCTCACAATGGGCCTTATTAGAAGGCTAAAAGTCACCCAAAGGGCAATGGAGATGGCTATGCTTGGAGTTTCCCTACGTGATCGAATCAGAAATTAAGAGATCCGCAGGCGAACCAAGGTAACCGACATAGCCCGAAGAATTGCCTAACTTAAGTGGCAGTGTGCAGGGCACAGTGCTCGTAGAACAGATGGCCGAAGGAGCCGAAAGGTTCTGGGGTAGCGACCGCGTACCGGAAGAAGTAGCGTTGGAAGGCCTCTTACAAGGTGGACCGATGACCATGGAATCCGATGGATGCGGGAAGCACAGAAGTGGTCGAAGTGGCGCTGCTTGAGGGAGGCCTATGTCCAGCAGTGGACGTCTTTAATGATGATGATGAAGGAAACTCTTTGTCAGTTGGTATCGTTTTGAAACTAATGGTATACGTTGAGATTGAATAACCAGACCTTAATATCATGGTGATGGCATGCAGCAAATGGTTTTCTCATTTAAGGGGTTAAGGAGGTGTAAGGAGTTATCTTGGTTTAATTGACTGTTATATCTTCATTACACTTGTGGGGCTTGTGGCTAACTAATAACAGCCGCACGGGTCGATCGATCAGGTGAAGATACGCTTGCCAAGGTCCGTACATGTGTGAACATCTTTACATACCAAGACCCCTCTGTGCCTCGGAAAGCACCTTAATCCGTTGGTTGGCTGTCATTTGTAGATCTTTGACAGTTGTTACGGGTCGTCAGAAGCCCGAAAGTCTGACAACTAGTCTTACCAAGGGGTATCGTGTTACCCAGTAACTGGGCTGTGGAGGTCAGATAGGCAGTCATGAAGAGTAGTAAAGTCATACCTTTATTTAAATCAGGTAATAAAAATGAAGTTGGCAGTTCCAGACCTATTTCTATCTTACCTGCATTTTGCAAAATATTTAAAAAGTTAATACTCAAGCAATTGCTAAGACATTTTAATTTAAACAGCCTCCTTCATAATGAACAATATGGCTTTACAAAAGGTCGTTCGACTACAGATGCGGGTGTTGCACTGCTGAAACACATATTTGACGCATGGGAGAGCTCGCAAAATGCTATTGGAGTTTTCTGTGATCTCTCCAAAGCCTTTGATTGCGTGGACCATGACACGCTTTTGCGTAAACTGTGTCATTATGGTGTCCGAAATGAAGCTCTCAAAGTAATAAATTCTTATTTACATAATAGGTTCCAATGTGTAGATGTGAATGGTGTAAAATCTTCCGGGTTACCAGTTCAGTTAGGTGTACCTCAAGGCTCAATACTGGGTCCATTCTTATTCTTAGTGTATATTAATGACTTACCATTTTATTTAAAGGGTATCTGTGACGTTGTATTGTTTGCAGCTCACTTCTTTTTAAAGTAAACAGGAATAGACAAGATTTTGATGACGTAAACAGTGCACTCTCAATGGTTACGGATTGGTTTACGACGAATAACCTAGTTCTCAATGCCAAGAAAACGAAATGTATAAAGTTTGCCTTGCCAAATGTTAGGAATCTAGGTCCCAACATCGTCTTAGATAATGGTGTGCTTGAAACTGTAGACTCGGCAGTTTTTCTTGGTATAACAGTAGATGCCAAACTTCAGTGGGGCGCTCATATATCAAGCCTAGCGGGCAGGCTCACTTCGGCCGCCTACGCCGTCAGAAAAGTAAGACAATACACTGACGTTGATACAGCTCGATTAGTTTATTTTAGTTATTTTCATAGCGTTATGTCCTACGGTATTCTGCTGTGGGGCAAAGCCGCTGACATTCAAAATATATTCGTTCTTCAAAAATGAGCTGTCCGAGCTATTTACCAGCTTGGTGCCAGAGTTTCTCTGAGAGATTTTTTTAAATATGTTGGTATTCTCACGGTGGCATCACAATTCATCTTCGCCAACATCTTATATATTAGGCAAAATATACACTTATACACTAAAAATAGTGATATTCACAATATTAACACCAGAAATAAGGACAAATTACGAGCTCCATTTCACCGGCTTCATAAGGTACATAACTCATGTGTTGGGCTTGGTATAACTTTTTATAACATGCTGCCCTCTTCTTTGCTAGATTTGCCTTTTAATGCGTTTAAAACTAAAGTAAAATCCACCCTTTGTTCAAAGGCATACTATTGTATCAATGACTACTTAAACGATAAGAATAGTTGGTCGCTGTGATTAACTCAAGACAATGTTTATGTTCATTCTCCAGAATTAGCTTACCTACTGACAGGTTATATGAGTTCATATAATTGATTATTTTTTTATTTGACTGTATAAGTCAATGTAATTTAATTTAGTTAAATTTTAATTTATTAGTGACATAATCTACTCATTACAATGTGTGTTTTATGAGTTGTATTGCAATAAGTGGTTAGCTAGCGTCCTCGACTATTGATTATACTATTCTTGCCTAAGCAACCAGCAGCAAGCTCGTCATGCTCCCTTAGATGTCACTGCCTGCGGTAGCGTCGGGGGTCGGGTTGCCTCCTTCCCTCCAATATGGCGAGGGGGGTGATGGCTGATCTTTGCGTTATGCTCGTGAACGGGTGCTGCTTGTGGTGACTGGTCGTCTTGCTGATCATGGTTTTAATTGTTATTAGTAATTGTTTACTTATTTTACTTCGATGGGGCTAGTTTATCATTTCTCACTTCGAGCTACAGCAATTGCCTTATGTAAGCGGGCACGCCCTTTATGCCTCGAGGCTTTTATTTAGGTATTAAGTTCTATTTACGTTTTTTTCTGTTGTAATTTTTATCTGCTTGAGTACAGTTTGTTCATTATTTTGTTGGTATACTGGCGCGTGCTAGCTAACGTATGGCAAGTGTGTAATTTAATCCAATGTTTTGTGTTTCGTAATGTTAATTACTTTGCATACGATTTGTATAGAATCAAGTTTATATAACTAAACAGACAGACGTGCTGCTGGGGAGTTTGTTCCACCACTTCTTCTTCCCAGCTAAAGCACTAGGAAGTGGTGACGGGTGGGCATTTTTGGGGGACTGTCTTATGTAACTTTGACGTTCGAAAAGTGCTGATTTTCAGCCTAGTTTGAATAAATGACTTTTGATTTTGATTTTGAGTCGTTCCGTGTAAAATTCTGGTATTCAGCTAGGTCCGGTTAGACTGGAAGTCGACCCCTTAGTTTCACAACTTAGTCCCCCTTTTCACAACTTAGTTGTGAAAAGCATCTGCATCATCTGCCTAAGCAGATGATGATATCTTCATTACACATGTATTAACATACCGGAACCTACACTGACAACTTGTCTTCAAGTATTTCATAGCGTAGGACCTACTAAATTAGTAACACATGTATTATATAGCCAATAAAATTGTCGTAAAGTGTTGGGACACCCGCCTTTACGTTCAGGTTTGATGCTCACGAGTTTACCCAATAATACAAACGTTCTCTATTATGCGCATAGAAAGTTTACGATTATCTTCTAGTTTTAGTTTCTGAAACTGTTTTGTTAAATTGTTACGTTTTTGGCGTTAAAATAGTAGATAAACTTTATTTTGGTTGTATAGTGTATACAGAATGGACTAATTTGTGCACGTTCAAAACAGTCCTTACCACGGCATCGTTCGATCGCGTAGTCATTGCTGTGTGCGCCAATTAAGGATCGGGTAATCGCCGTTGACCTTAATTATGAGACAGCATTTCTGTGTCAAGCTACTCTTAAGTGCCCTGACTGAAAAATAAATTACAAGGAGAAGACGTTACGATATATTAAAATTTGTGACCAGTAGAACATCTTTTGCTCAAAAATTCTTCATATTCCTAGGCCCTATTCAACATTGCAAATAAACAGTTGCAGTCAAATGTTCTCCTTGACAAAAGAGAGTGCAAACAGAATGTGATTCTTGGCTTCCAACCCTGTCCTATGATGACACTGAAAAGCTATTTTGCTTACTTGCATAATTTCTTTGTTGAAAAAAAAGATTAAGTATTAAAATCGTTTATTTGTTTTTGTTTAAAATGACAACAATAAATGGGCGATATATATACTTGAACACGTAAGTATAGTACGTTATTGTACTTGTTAAAATGCTATATCCTAAGTTTTCCTCTGACACACACAAACACATACACACACACACACACACAAAAACACCCACGTATAACGCACACGTACGTGTACGTATACACACACTCTTACGCACCCGTACTCTCACCAGCACACACCGTTTATCTGTTTTTATTTGTTTTCTTTAATTCATTTTAATTTTAGTTTTGCGCCTATAGAGTCCCTTATTCTTGTGCTCAATTTATTATGACTAATTTTATTATAACTTAAACTCATCAAGATATGTCAAAATTATTCGTGTAATCAAAATACATATTTTATGCCTTACTGTGATTACTTAAGTTAATGCTGCAAGATGTTTTTCTCGTTCATTTATATTTTTTATTCTACAAGCTAGGCACACTAGCATCGGTTATATAACAAGGGTAGGCGCTGATACCTATAATTACAAGATATTAAGTTATCTTATCTTAGTTATTGGCTGCAACTCTAATATGCAACTTTACCAACCTAAAGGCCTATTTTTATTTATTTTTTACCTAGGCCATACAAAATGCGCGTGGTGCTCACGTCGCGCCGCCGTTCGGTTGCATATGGAATATTTATTTTAAAAAATCACAGATTTCTTTATAGATAATAAAATAGTCTGTTAATACAAAAAAAAAAAAATCATGAAAATATCTGTATGTATGTAGTTTCAGAGAATTTTTTTATGCTTTCGGTAGACATTATTACTTCCTGAATTTATTTCATAAAGTACTTTACTACAATACTTAAATATTCTCATATAGAATTGATGTGTATGCTTTCCAGTTTAACATACATTTTTTGCATAACTTACTTGCATTATATGCAGGCGTAATAAGAGATTTAAAAGTCACTAAAGACATACATCCGCGCCTTAACGAATAGTTACAAACCGTATGGTTACTGCAAGACTTGCATCATTTCCGTTAAGTGTTTAACGAAAAATATAATTATGTAGCAGTCAGAAGTTAACTGAACTTCGGTTACTTTTATAGTGCTTTGTGGCGTTTCGTTACAGCTAAATACTAACAAGACCTGCCTACCTAGCATTACTATTACCATAATAAGCCACGAGCGGCCTGTTCCCAGTTCGTACATCCGTCATTAACGATTACTCATAAATATTGACCAATCTCAAAAAATCGCTCCGTCCAAATCCGAATACTATGTAAAATGGCAACAAGATGAACGGTCATGAGAATAGATGCATTTTCGCTGCGTGGTAGATTCGTAGGTACATCGTAGACACTGTGTTAGCAATCTGTTGGCACTGCGTAGCTATATCTACGCTACACTAGGCGCTACGCTAGACGCTACGCGCAACGCTAAGCTCGACAAAGCAACGCTACGCTCGACGCTACGCTAGACGCTACGTAGACACTGCGAAGATGCCCCATAACTACCCATACACTGCGTTAACGTCGCGGATCTATTCAATCACTAACAAAATGTCGTGAAAACATTACTATTGAATTTGTAAGTAAAAATAAAACTGATTACAAAAGACAGTGTGAAAATGGCCAACCCGTCACCGCTTTTACACAGAATTATGAATAAGCTTTGTTTAGTCTAAGCAGTTTATCGTAAAGCCAGGATTAGTTTGTATAAACACAAGCGGCGTTAGGCACCCTGCATCCGTTTAACAGCATTAACACCAGTGCACAGTGGGTCGCTCGTGTTACGAGTATATCTGGGTCATGCTGCAGTCTCGTATTGTTCAATCAATATGTTGACAATGCGTTTGTGCCATTATGTTACTCCTATTATTGTGACGATACCGTTGTTATGTGAATCCTTATACAAAAATTCCAATGTGAAATAATAGTTAGATTGTTATACAAGGGATGAAAGGGAGGGACCTTTCATTTCGAATATGAGGAAAGTAAATAAAAACCTGATTAGTTAAACAAACAACATTTTTTTAAAACATACATAAACATACTGGTAAGTTAATATCTATTTATGTTACTTTCTTATGATTTTGGCGGTCAAAGGCTTTCCACTACTGCCTCTTCTCTAATGAAATCAGGCGTTAAATATTTCCGTAAGTCCATATCTGAATCTAATGAAATCATTTCATACAAATATCTGTATACGTAAAATAATTAGCATTCGACAAAACAACTGAAGGTCGAATTGCCGCTTTCCCACCTTTTTAGGGTTCCGTAGTCAACAAGAAACCCTTATAGTTTCGCCATGTCCGTCTGTCTGTCTGTCTGTCTGTCTTTCTGTCTATCTGCTTACCTCAGAGACTTTTAGACTTTGATATGAGTATATATGTTAATCACGCCGGCAAAATTGTAAAATAATTGATAAACATATTTTTTTAAGGTACCCTTACACGTAAAATGGGGATGATATTTTTTTTTTCTTGTATATCCCATGGTGTGGAGTATCGTTGGACAGGCCGTTCATTATTGCAAGTCTGTGAAAACCATTTTTCGATTCAGGGATCAGTTTGCGTAATATTAATCTTTAAAGTGCTAATTTTTGTTAGAGTCAAATATCTCCTCCTGCCAGCTAAATGGCTATTTTTGGATATGTGAAAAAAATCATGGCAGTCGTATATATAACGAAATTAAAAGGAAAACTATCACAGCTAGGTAGGCTTTACAAGTTAAAGAGTAATAGTCGACCAACTTACATGCAGTTCCATGCAATTGGAGAATTGAACGTGACGTATGTGATGTATGGGAGAACATGTTATTCAACTACAATGTTGTTTGTTTTTGAGATAAATTCATCCCAACTACGGAACCCTTCAATGTGCGTGGTCCGACACGCACTTGGCCGGTTTTTATGTTTCCTTTTCTGTGTCATTCTACCAGCCAGTTTTTTTTTTATAATTGATGGTGGTAAATATTTATCTCAAAAATATGTAAATTGAAAATAATTTAGTGATAAGTAAATTTTATAATTTACTATAAAGTAAATATTTAATATAAAGTACTATATTTGTATAAAGTCATGTTACAAAATTGTTGATAATATTTTTTGATTACAATTTGACGCCGCGATTTAACAGAGTGGCTGTATAAAAATTTGGTATTTGGCTTGCATAGTTTTAAAATTTTTGACAGCAGGGAAAATAGTTTCCCAGGGACGGAAAGTACTGTTTTCATCCCTCTGATCAGGTAACTTCAAGCGTACTTTATTAAAGATTTATTGATTGGGTTCATTCAAACACGAGGTCAGCCTGTTATTGACACCTTTGAATAATCGAAACCAAGAGTAGATAAAGTTACTATTAATAGTAGGCACAAACGTGCGGACATACAAGATACTAACTTCCATACTGAATATACATAAAGCAAGAAACGAGCCCTTACTGCAAAAAAACCCTTACTACAAATTGTATCAGGAAACACCAGGAAAGTTTTTCACAATATAGTGCAACAGACAGAACAAGTAATTTTATGAATTTTATCTACATCGTGGCAAAGTTCAAACGGTGTTATAGCTAAATTATTTGAACCAATTTACAGCGAACAATGCATGCATTGTTTCCCGAGACAAGATTTATTTGCAGTCCGCTTTCACTGAGAAGCGGACTTTCTTTTGCCGTGGCGATTTGAAAACAAACTTGATCTATATCGGGAAGCTTTTGTTAATGTTTCCACCCGTTCTCACATGTTACATAAGACGACTCACATACGCATCCTCAACTCACGCGTTTTATGGGCACGTTTTCCTCAATTGTACAATTCGAACCTCTTATACTACGTTATCCGCACAGAGAAGTCTTTAATTGATATATTTTATATTCCCATAAGTCTAATCGGGCACTCGACTCGACATCTCTTCTGCCAAGTTAGGGGAAATTCTTCGTTTATTATTCACAGTAAATTACTCGACTTCTATATTTTTTTCCCCAGTGGAGCTCTCAAGCCCTTTTATTTATTCAATACGACTTATTTAAGTCCAATAATTCCTACACATTTGTAAAAATGCGCCTTGGGAAAAGAAAGTCTTGTACTATAATTAAATTACTTTTATTGTTTTATACGGGATCAGTTCCGAAGATATATTCGTCGTATTCCTTACCTTCGTGTTCCGAGGGCTCCCATATTGCCGAATCACTAAACGTTATCTATCACTTAGATATTCACTCGCGTTAATTTATGTGGTGACTTGCTCCGCATCTTGCTTTCATTAATTCGAAGAAGACTCCCATGTTAATTCTCTTAAAAGGTCTCGATCGTTTGGAAAACTTCTTACAAGCATCCCGCATCTCATCTTGTGTTCCGCAAAACTTATAGTTGAGGATTCTTGCAATAAGTCGTTCGAGAAGTTCCTTTCTTTGTCTTTGGTTTCGTCATTAATGCATTTGCAGCTAATAAACTGAATGGAATACGATTTATTACCATCTGAAACTACGTTAATAACGATAATTGGGTTGCTTTCATGTTTCCTGTTTTAGGCGCTTAGTGTGCCGACTTTTATTATAATATTCACGTAATATATTTCGGAAGCATGTTTGTTACAAAAACAAGCTTTGCTATTCTGCCTCCCGTAGAGTAGTTTACATGTAAAATTCGAACTAGCTGGCAGCGCCCTCACATGTCGAAGGGGGCCACCCTGGCGCGCATCCCTCTATGTGGCAACACTCGTCTTTGAAACACGCCTTTTGATGTCTGCTTTTCGAGCGACACAATGCCACTGTTTACCTTCGCTCCTGAAACAACTTTGCCTCCCCGTCAATAATGGACTTTTTAACGAGATGTATAAAAGTAACTCGAGGGATTTAGTTGCTACACCTGCACAGTATACTTAAGAGGATCGTTCCTGCGTAGGCATCTTAATTACTGATACACTTACATTAAGCAGAATACGAATTTCTTGACTTACATATTATGACGAAAGTTAATAATTGAGTATGCAGCAGTCATTAATCCAACGAGATACTAGTGAGTAAGAATGAAAGTTACAACCTAAATGAAGAGAATGCCCACAGCGATGCTGACTCCGTGAACACAAGCCACTATCGGCAGTGAAACCGGCTAGCACGCTGTCTTCACAGTAATCGTGCCATAAAAAACTTTTACTATCACAGTTTACGTGCCGTCTTTGAAACAAATGACCTACTTTATGACCTAGCAGTATAGGCTTAATCTCAAAAGAAATGTTATCTCGACAAAAGTAGGTGTCTACCTAATAATAACTTTGTTCTCAGTCCAGCTCTCACTCAAGAAACGTGTTGATAAACTATTCGGACGTTTTTATCGTTTTAAGAAAATTAAATTTTCTCTTTATCGAAACGAGAACCAGTGGAATAAGAAACTAGTTCTTCAGGAGTCAAATAAGTTTTTCAGTTGGCACTGCACAATCAGATAAAGAGTCGCCGACTTGCAACTACATTTCAAGTTCCTGATATAATCTGTAAAAGGACCTTTCAACTATACATTTCCACTTTTGTGCAAATATTTAAGATTAAAACGTCACGGGGTCTTTAAAATCCCATTCAACCACAGTGCTTGTCTTGAATGTTTGCTGTTTTCCGTTTTCAAGATCTAAAAATATTGAACAAAACTAAATATTTAAGGTTGGTCTAAATTTATCATGAAGAGTCTTGAAATGATTTGTAAAACGGCGCCAGTTATTTCAACACTGCTGACACGAGCCGCAATCAGATTGTGGGCGGGGGCGCCACGGCGCGGCCGCCTCGATAAGAGGCTCACCGCCCGCCTCGTGAATATTGCTCATTGTTACATTTTATAAACGATGCACTTTATACAACCGCGGCACTGCCACCGCAGCCAGCCACGAATATAATGAAAATAAAATTTTCGTTTGTAATTAACACGAACACGTACAACACAAGCCTTGGTAATGAGGACCGAGAGCCCCGCTTGCGAATGTTGCTTTACTGATGATTTAGTGATGAAAGTATTTTTTAAATGTTTATCTGGTTAGGTATGTTATTACCAAAAACCTTCAGCCATGCTGTAGAACCTGTAAACATGATAATATTATTCATACTGTTCTGTGAAAAAGACTTTATACACATTGTGTAAATCTGAATAAAGCATTACACATATGTATCAGCCTATAATGTTCGCACTGCTATGATCCTGTATCATCTCCTCCTTGTGAGAGGGATTGGGTCATAATCCACGACGCGGGCCCAGTGCGGGTTGGTAGATGTCACATGTCTTCGAATTTTCTGTTTAGTTCTAGGACATGCCGGTTTCCTCACGATGTTTTCCTTTTGAGAACAGTGGTGATGAGATAATTTACACAAATTAAAGCGCCTGTCTGGGTTCAAACCTACGACCTACCTACAACTGGTAAGTCACGGCCATTACCGCTGGGCCACCACGGCTCACCAAGCATTATACAATCACAATAATCCGCTCATTATTATTGCTGCATTCAATCTCGTATTGATTTATGAAGCTTCAAATTATTACTATTAAGCTATTAAGCGTGCCTATCAATTAATAAACAACTGCTCCTTATCATGCAATCAATTCAATTAGTGGTAATAGCTTCTTGCATTCATTAGTCGCATTGAAATAAAATAGTTTAAACGTGTAGTCATTTCAAACTTCTTTTGCTCAGTAGTCAGCCTTTGTCCTGTTTTACATTTCGTAACTATTATTATATTACCAAATTCTAAGAACAACGTAATAATGTAACATTTTGGCGAAGATATTACTATTTTATTTGTTAATTAAGTAAACAAATATTTGTACATTTTCAGCCAGAGGAGTATTTCAGTAGGTATGTGCAACAAAGCCACCTTAATTAAAGTGAATTACAATGCAGTATTGACATAATATCCAAATAGCAGCGGATACCGCAAATTGTATTACGGACCGGTCGCATAAACATCAGGTTCTCAGCGGGCTTTTATTGGAGCCGACCCGACCCGATTGCCGGTCTCGTTCTGTTTTTCAGGCCATTCAACGATAAAAAACGAGCAAGAAGATCTAAACTGGTTAACACACATGGACGGTTCTAATAGCTCTCTCCATTGTCGCTGGCTAACTAGGGCGCTGCACACCAGGATATTATGTGGATGCGGTGAGGGAAATAGTGTTGTGCACTGTGCACCGTGCATTCTCAGCCTACACTGAGTGACGGTTCTGCACTAGGCATGTGCAATCAATTCAGAGTCGCTGTAACGTTGCTTGTAACTTTATTTATATCTGGCTCAATTTCTTTCTATTTACACACTAGAATTTTCGAAAAAGAAATTATATTATGCATACTAATAGTAATCTCTGGTAGTATTACGTAGGAGTTTATATACGAGACGAACATTTTTATGTTGAAATCGAAATATTTTCAGGAAGGGTAAGGTGGATGTTACTTTATAGTAAGTTGATATCGAATAGTGGCACAGGATGTAGGTCGCGTGCCGGAGATGCCTTTGTTCCGACTGCCGCTGTAAATTATCTACATTCCGTTCTCCTTCATAACTCAGTATCGGAACAAACCGTATATCTGACAATAAAACGGGAAATGTGACCGTTTTTAGCACGAACGAAGCTTTATTGAATTTCTCGTTTAATTTTTCTCGTTCCTACAGGTAGTAATTAGCGAGTACAATCGTGTCGATCGTTATTAACAATTTCACAGTTACGTACGCTACTGTAGAGTATCGTTTCATGGGAGCTCCCACAGCTGAGTTTCTCTTAAAATAAAGAGTCGAATTTTAAAATGTTCCATTAACGTTGCCATTTGCACATTGGGTTCGGGTGCTACTTAACAAAAAGTTAAACTGAATGGTTTCGGTCGCAGCCGGCCTGAATGTTAAAGTTGACCACTACCTTGTGTTTAATAAGGTAACAACAACCAAATTATTAAATATGAAACTGAAATTCATGTACCAAAGCAAATGTAATGCTAAGCAAAGTATGTCAAATATAAACATGGTATAATAATATTGTGTTTGACAAAGCAGAACTCTCAAAACAATGCGTGGTATTTTGTGGGCTATAAAAATGTTTACTGCAGCTGCAGCAGGTGACGCGAAAAACCGCGATTTCGAATGACGCCGAAAGGGATTTATGTTGCCAATATACCATAGAATCACGGAACAGAGGATAATAAACTGCTCTTAATTGTCAATTGCTTTTGTGCCGGGAGCAGCAGCCCGTATATTAATCTGTCGGTGAGTCTGTTTCGTTTTGCTCCAAGAGTTAGTTAGTGAAGTGATCCGCAAACGGGTCGGTGCTCCATTTGGGTCATCTGGATCGGTGTTAGCGGGACACGAGCAGCTGAGGTCGAGCGCACTCGTCCGCAATATAGTTCTAATAGAGTATCCTTCAAACATCTACATATAGTACGAAGTAACGCTCATATCAAATCCAGGCAGCTTATGACAGCTTCGAGAGTTTATGATCACTTCGGCTTCGACGTGGGTCGACCAAAGGTATTTTGAATTTGGAACGTTGCTCCCGTGAAGTCGTGATATGTGGCGATATGAAGTTGTGATGTTTTTCTACGTCAATATAATATGTGCATCGTTAAAAAAGAAGAGTTACCAAAGGTAGACAAACTTAGTTCTTATTTGTTAGTGTGGAAGAATTTAATAGATAAACATTAATAACCCTTGCTAATGCGAATACTCCAAAACTTAGTATGTTACGTATCAGACGATACTTTTTACAACATTGATTTACTAAAATTTTAAGATTAGTGTGATCCCGAAATTATTTTTATCTTTAGTAATGTGATTATTTATATATTACTAATTATATTTTAGGATTCAGAATTAACCTAGAAATATTTGTTTCAGGTATCTGGAATGATCCAAACTAAAAGACAACACATCAGACCCCCCGATCGAATGACTAGGTGAGTCAACATTCATATTTTCTCACAGTAATGCTTATTACGTAGTTCTAACATAGCATTGTCTATGCTATCAGTTTACAGTAGAAACACAATATAACGCAAGTGATATTGAGTGTGAAACGAAATAAGTCGGGTCTACTAACCCAGGGTAAGCACAAACCGTAACTCGAGCAAAATAAAATGGGTAAAGTTTAAAGGTACGCTTATCAGTTGCCATAGTTACGAGATACGGTATCAGACGGAGGACGACGGTAGCGGCCCTCGACACTCACTGAACACGCATTTGCATAAGATTTTTGCAATTTTATTCCGCATACAAAAACGGAATCAGCATTTTACAACTTACTTATGCTTTTATACATAAGCACTTTTATTTTTTCGTTTCATATTGCTAGTTTTATGTATTCTTTCAACGAAATAGAATACGCTTTGTGAATACATGTTTCGTTATCGTCAAAATTTGAAGTTATATTACTATCCGAAACTAGTGCAGTAATAAACTGTTGTACCTACCTATCGTAAAATAAGCCATAAAAAAGCAGCACGCGATTATATTTTGTTAAAACATTTTGTGACGATAAAATTGGGCGAAATATGCTGAAAATAGTGTGAAATATTAATATATATTACTGACTTAAATATATTTAGTCGCCCCTACATGTACTTAAAATACCTATCGTTCATGTAAACATAAAGGCGAACCTGTTATCGGATTCTCTATCCGATTGTGAAAACGGATATT
This sequence comes from Atethmia centrago, assembly GCA_905333075.3. Lineage (NCBI taxonomy): Eukaryota > Metazoa > Arthropoda > Insecta > Lepidoptera > Noctuidae > Atethmia > Atethmia centrago. The sequence continues at coordinate 11,781,661 of HG995375.1, forward strand.
TGCACCGCAAAATGACTAAAAACATTACCAGCCAATAGAGTAGCAATTGGAAATAATTTCCGTGTCAGGTGCCGTGCTGCGGCGTGTGAACACGTCGCTCGTGTGCATCGTGCCGCCTTCAGGATTACCGGCACAGCTACACATGTGCCAGCGAAGCTCCGATATGTAGAAAAACACAGGTGTTCAATCACAATCTTTTGATGCCGATACTATTCACGATAGAAGCTACGTCGACAAGTGCAACCAGGGTAATGGCGGCATCGCGTGCTCTCCTGAATTATCACTCGCGTTCTACGCTATATTACATGACAAAGTGAAAGCTCACGACTAATATCGCTTGTAATCCACTTAAAAGTTCATAATACTGCCCCTTCTGCCCCTTTGCACGTAACTCCAAACAGGCATGCTAACTTTGTGAATGAACCGTTGGTATATATGTAGCAACATGACGCAGGTAATGTAATTAGAAACTATTTTCGTGATTCTGTTTCCGCGTTAATTAATTTAACAAAAAATAATAACAAATAATTTAGCGTGGGCAACAGTGTTATGATGAGGGTACTTACTTCTTCTGACAGTACCGAAAATGCAATACCTACAACTGAAGCACTCAAACTTATAAATATGATAAAAGAAACAGAAAAGTAGATATAACATTCTAAAGAACACTGAAAGTGACTTAAATATTACATTACGCCGGTTTCCCCGGAAAATATGGCTGACAATAGTGTGTACACTTATGAAGACGAGGAGTGAAATGGGCTGATTACAGAGGAAACATCGCGAACGATCCACTTTTTCGTCCTACTTTAATTCTATTGCAAAAATGACAGCAAGGTAAACGTAAGTTTCACTGTAAATCTCTATCCATTTTTTACAGAAAATACTCTTGTATAAGACAATTAACAATACGATCTGAGTTTATTGATCCCATCTACAATTACACGACGACCCCGGGTAGAATTAAAAGTCGTAAGAGCTTCTTACGCTCTACACAGGCTATCCAGGACAAGCCAAGCACTGAGAGAAGTAAATTGTGGGAAGACAAGCATCCACCACCCGAGTTCGTCAAACCCCAGGAACATTTGCCGCCCGAGCGTGATCTGCAGTGGCCTATATGTAAAGCTCGCAATTGATTGCGTGCCCAGGTAGGCCGCTACAAACTCAATCTGTCGAAGACGAGGATTACTGACCCTTCCAACAACCAGTGCGAGTACGCTGCATCAGATCAGACCATGTCCCACTTTGCTGGAGTGTCCTAAGAGCCCGTTTACTTGTACTAAAGAAGTTTAGGTTTTCTTTTTCTCCTGCCGGGGTCCCGGGACAGTACGAAAGGGTTACCGAGGCCCCTGGCAACACATGCAACGGAAGGAAAACGGGTGGGTTTTAGTCAGTAAATACCATCGACACGAACTGAAGAAGAAGTTTATTGATAAAGATTACAATTAGAATTAACAAAAGAAATCGATAAATCGAAGGACGAAGGCTGAAAGCATTCAATACAAATAAGATAATTACAGCCGACAGTTTATTTAAGAAAACTCCAACTATTTCACGCCGCTCGTGGCACAGAAGCGGCTCATAAATCCAGGGCGGATTCATTGTGTACCTATCGCCGTTGATGTCGCAATTTAGAAGCTTTGCAACACGCGCCGGCGCTGAAATATCGTCTCCCAACCATCAATCAAGTTCTTTGCCAAATAGATCGCTGATTAAATTGTTAAATTACTGCATTTATCCTCCAAGGAGTTGTCAAGTAGGCATTACATCGATTCTGAGTTTATCCGGCTCAAGGTGATGTATTGTTTCCGTTTCAGAGTTCTTTGTTGAAAATATAGCGCACTACTAAAAGAAAACTCGTAGTTATGCACGAAATCTTTGGTAAATAATGTTTTTATATCATAAGAAAAACTAGAAAGCCAAATGGTATGTTTTAATTAAAATATGTCTTTTAATTGTGACTTTATTGTGATTCGTTTTCTGACATTGTATTCCTGAATCTTTAGATTGTATGCGCAAAAGTTTATATTTATTGAAAACGAATAATGCTTTGACTTAGTAATAAATAAGTAAGCACCTATATAAATACTGTCAAAATTCAAAACAGAAAGAGAAAATATTCAAGAAATATTGCCGATTGAACCGAAATCTCTTCGGTCTGGAGAACAAAATACATTATTTATGTAGACAAAAATTAAGTTGAGAGAACGGACGGCCGGCATAATTTGGTCTATCATCCGACTAATAATAAATTAAGAGGAGCCTAAACTGTATTTAGTGAGCGTAAAGATGCGGAAAAGGCTCGAGGACGACTTGACGTTAATGGATGGCTCGTTTTTTTTTCAGGGCGTGGGTGTGAGATGGCTCGAGCGGGAATGCTGCACAGGGGCGGAAAAAATGGCGCCGAGTGAGTATTAACCTGTACTACTTGTGGTAACTGATCGGTTTTCACGCCACCCTGATACAAGGAAAACAGTTGAGGACATTGAATTTCATAGTAACTTCAATCATCCAATTCCAGATCATATCCATTAAAATTGCATAATACACAAAAATAAAGTGCAAACAAACACGATAAGTACAATTTCTTTGGAGAGGGGGACAGTGTTAAAGTTCCACCAACGTTTTATGAACAAAGTTCATTTGTTTAGCTAATGGCTCACTTCATATTGTCCCCACACGAGGACAATATTCTTCGCGATTGTCAGCCTACATCCGACTTTCTCTGCCAGACATGATTTGGCACTTAACGTAATTGGCACAATGTTATAACATTCTTGCTAAGTTCTACAACACGTTCGCTACATTTACATTTAAGACACTTCTTGCTCTAATCTGCGGTTGTATGCCGACACTATAACATAATCTTTGTTTGTTTATATCTCTTGGAGGCACGTGTCGTGAAGGGTTTATTTTGTCCTCACTATAAATAGAACGGCATAAATATACATAAAGTGCGCAGAGGAGCTCGCACGATTGCCCTTATCACAAAGTACTTAAGGGCGTGGCGGTAAGGGCGGGCGGTAGGGCACGCCTGGGCGGGCGGCAGGTGCAGGCCTGATAGAGCAATTACTTATTTTAATATTTTTAATGCCGGTCTCCGGAGGAATCCGGTGCTTTTCACTCTCTGATAAAGTTGTTGTTATTATTCTGAGCAACAAAGAAACACCTCGTGGAAAATATCTTTTACAGCAGATATTAACAGCTGACAAAGGCCTACGACCTATTCTCTCACATTAAAACACATCCAATTACAATTTACAATACATTAGTAATTCAAAATACATTCTAAGAAATCCATTCAGGATTTCTTAGAATGTATTTTTTATTTTATCTAATAGATAATGGTGGTGGTATACTAATACTACAATATTATACTGACTAAATTAAATTAATGAGAGAGCTTTATCGCATTACTGGTGTTAACGACCCAAATCTTTTAACAAAGGAACAGCAAGACGCCTCCGCCAATATGAAAGTAACAAATCGATAGATAAGTTACAAATCCCGCACTAGAGAACAATAATATGTACAAGTCGGTTAGCGATGCACCCTATTAGCCGGCGCGGCGCTATCCGTCTTGTCGCCTCAAGTCGAAGTTCGCAGACGGGTCCCCGGTGAATATTCCCCACGTTCCTTTGATGTGGTTCACGTTAATTAGGGATTTTAGCATTGCGATACTCGGGTAGGCAGACGATGTTTTATTAACGAACTAAAATATGTAGCCGCCCGCCCCCGCCGCCGTAGTAGTCATGAACCCTTCATTTGATATTTGGCATTCCCGAATTGTAATTCTCTAATATAATTTTACTGCAAATATTACAGCTGAAATTCCTGTGGACAGAATCTAGTTATTCAGTTCATGACATTTCGGAGCGTTCAATGTTAGACGCTAACTGCAGTTGGACCGCCCCGGTTAAGTTACTTACCCCTGGTTTCGGCGCAACTTTATCAATGCCAGAGAACATTGTCAGACCCGATGTCCGGTGCACCCCCTCCTCCCCCCACTAACGGTTCCTGTACCCCCCATTTTCTCACCTCAGTTCGTACTCATCCTAGACTAACTTTAAATTGTTAGCTGCAACTTTGCTACCCACTCGGCTGAACTTTATTTGTACATTGCATACCTCTCCAACTTTTGATGGCAATTTTCTGGAATAACAGTTATTAAAATGAAATGTTTCAAAAATATTCATCGCGTGTTGATTCTGCTTGCAATTGTTCAAACAATTGAGATATTTGCCATACCATTTCATCGTGTACACAATAAAATAAACTACTGGAATTGTTTTATTAACCTACTCTACATTTATTTTATTGCATAACGTTGGGAAGCTCACAGTGCTTTGTTATCGAATTCATCACTGAAAGCGTTAGAGAGACGTCGTGTGAAGAAAATTAAGTAAGATTAAAATACGTGTGTTATTTTAATAAGCACAAAGGAGTGTTGCACGTATTGTTTTACGGGCACGTTAGCTATATAGCGGCGCAGTGGGGACGCGATATTTGACTTGATCTCGGCGGTGATCCGTCACGCACGAGACCCCTGCCTCGCGCCGTATAACATGTTACTTACAACACAGGTATAACGCCATCAACAACGTGGATGCGAGCCTTATTTTCACAGTTTTTATTTTATGGCAGCGTAAATTTTAACACATTGTATGGTGTATATATATATAACACATTCATGAATTATATAAACGTGTGGATACATAGATTTCTTTGACTACAACTTTTACGAACACTAAAACTTTTTTAAGATTACCAAGATAATATTGTTACTCATCCCATTAGAGCATTATACTCTCTATTCAAGTCTCCAAAGAACATTATTTTATATGCATGATGCATCAACTGCCCACAACCAAAGTATTGTGATCTTTGTATATTTACGGCACAACGGGCTTGTTATAAATCACTATCTCGCTTCTATACAGCAAGGAAATCGCTCATAACTTTGATTAGCCTCTTCGACGTGCAAGGTCTCACCTTCGCTCGCCGCCGTCCAATTGTGGGTCAATGCGGCGCTCGAATGCCTGCATTGTTCATACACTGTACAACTTTACATATACATACTCCGCCACATTGTACAAACTATTTGAACAATAGAATACACAAAGACATTTAATTTCAAGCCTTCAGTGCCTAATGAAGAACCCAACGAGCTACATGTGTAATTATGGAATTAATCACCTTCTTCAACCGCAACTGCTGTTAATTTAGTTAAACGAGAATTAACAAAGCCTACCTGTTATACACACGGTACACATTAACATCACATATCTTATTACGACGGGCTTCAGGTATCCACTTATCGAAAATACCAGGATAGAGAAATAGCTACATACAATTTACACCCTATTCCCTTTTCATGGGGATTTAAGGTCTAAAATATGCAGATGTGTATCGTGATTAGATATGAAAACATGCTTGAACTAAGTACTATTTTCTTTCTTCGTCAAAGTAAATAGCTAGAACAATTCCACGTTTATCTTATTTACATTACAATGAAGGCTCGGAGCTTGTTGTTTTTATGAGTCTCTGTAATAGGGAAGGATTCTTAAAGAGGGCCGCATTATAGATTACTTTTACTGGTTGTTTAGAAGTGGGTCAGTGTCCCGTAAAAGTTTCCGCGAATGTGGTCCGCCAGCCGCATTACCGCAGCAGATCAAAGCTGCCGGCTCTCCACACGATGACCCTTCAATCCATGAGACTCTCCGAAAATCGTGCGTTTGTTTTATCCCCTCGTCACGTATCCGCATCGACTATACTAAGGCCACTAAATTCGAGCGACACTTGACACAAATGTCACTAGACATCTCGGTGAGTTCGAGTCTTAGTTTTAGTATAATCTTGTTTGCATCGAGTTGATACTGAACCACCGCGCGCGGCGGCTGCATAATTATTTTCAGTGTTTGCCCCCTATTAACATCTGCTACGGAGCGGGGTGGGCGGCGCGGGTGGCGACTCCGTTGCGCCTCGGCTAGACGGTATTCTAAAATGAATGTAAACCTAGGACACATTACACAGGCCAACACCAAGTGCATAATTTACACTTTAATTAGCAACATCCAACGAAATTTGAAATAGTATCACTACTTAATAAAATTGGTATTCTCTACGGCACTTGCTCCCCGAAAGATATTCTCTACGGCACTTGCACCCCGAGACCACGTAAAAACGAATTTTGACAAATACAATTTGGACTAATTGAGTTGCATGACTCATAACTTTGTTGATTAATTAAAAACGGAACCTTGATGCACGGAGCGAAGCAAACAAGCCTTTGATGTGTATTTACAAAACGCTCCATTGAAAGTGATGGATATCTGTCATCTGGGTGTGATGGAGCCGCGAGCTCGCGCCGCGTGATGCAAATTCTGTCGACTCACCCGGAAAGCAATTACTGAGTCTAAGCTGCCGCTCGTTCTTCTGCACTGCTTACCATAAATCAATGGGAACGTAGATACACAAAGGCGTGTATGTATATGAAGGTGGTGTAGCCCATAGAGCACAAGGGAGTGTTAGGTAGACCGTAACATGAAGAACTAAACATTCAAAGCCTTGCTCTAAGCCTTACCATTGCTATATTTATTTTAACAGCATTTTTAAAGAAATGTAGCAAGTATTTTATACATTTCCCCGTAGATAGATAGTTTTACGTTCAAGAAAATACTTCTTTTGTCCTCCGACAAAGGAAGTATTTTGTCGAACATAAACTTCTTACAATGTTCTAGGAATAGAGGTAAATACGATAGATCTTACTCTACACGGGTTCTAAGAATAGACTAAGGAAATGGGTTTCAATGATAGGCACCTACTTACACGATGGGCAAGATACTTACCTGGCGTTACTAAAGCAACCCTTGATCTTTTACGCATCAATTCTTTGTATTTTCCTTATGAAGAAAACCGTGGGCTGTTGGCACTAAATAGTAACTCAATAAAACGTAATGAACTATTAATATACTAATTAGTTTTCAAAGATCGACTTTTGTTTTCATTAACGTTAGTGGGCGTGAAGATAGAGTCGGATCGCCTTTTATGAAAAGATGATTTAACATAAAAGAACTCGCTATAGATGAATGCTAAAGTAGTTATAATGAATATTATTAAATGTGACTAAACTTTAATATTAGAGTTAGACAACGTTATAGGTACAATTAAGGTAAACGAATTTGGTCCACAGTGTGGACGCAAGCCACAAATTCTTTTGCTGTGACATAAAAGTGGCGCGTCCAATGTTCGCAATATTGTGATAAAAGTAAATAAATACGCGCACAGGACCCATTTCAACAATTTGCTTAGGATTCTGTATTTTGTTCGTGATCGCCGCAACCGCTCCGACCGTCTAATATTTAACGTATGTTATAGATAGACAAACAAATTCGAAGACCGCCCGCCCACACAATATACGAGTAGCAGTTGTTCTCGGTCATGCAAGTGAAAGTCATTCTTGAACTTGGATATCATTTCAATCACACCCACACCGGTGTAAGTAATATTCGAAGAGGATAAAATTGGGAAAAAACCCCGTGAACTGATAGATGTTGTAAATTCTCATAATCTTGAACTCATCACATGAGTTCATAAAAACGCGCCAATACAGCATACGCCCTGTACTTATGGCTAATGGCTAAGTTCATAATGAAGGTACCGTTTGAAGGTAATAAATATTACGAGTAATTCGATTTGTTCCGTCGGTTCACAACTTCAGACTGCAGTGCCGACTTCGCCAGTCCCACAAAATCAATTAACACGTGGCTAGATGTCGACTGAGAATATTCCAATCGAAAATGGAGCATAAAATCTGTAATTGCCCGGAATCACAGTTTCCGAACGTTTTCGATTTCGCAGATTACATACGTGTATACAACCGATTTCCGATTTACGATAGCAATTCATGTTATCATTTACAGAGGCGAATAAATAATCAAAATATTATATATACATATATATTTTACTGAGATATATTTTTCTGTCGGGTGGAGTTTCGGGGTGATGGTAATATCTGAAATGAATATAATAAAAGTTCTTTCGATTTTTATGACGGTCTTGTGTATTCACACACAGACACTGTATATTCATGAAAACCTAGTTATATATTGAATAGAGTCTTGATTAGAGTCATTTCATTGAACATAAAGAAATCTGTCAGTTTTATTTATTTATTTAATACTTTAAGCACGCAAATGTATAGAGGCGGACTTAATGCCATGATGCAGAGACAGACAGTGGTGGGTGCAATAACGAAAACTGTGGAATAAATATTTATTAAAATATAAGTATATACATACATATACCCATTGAAACATTAAAAATAATACATATTATCCCTAATTATACATATATATAAGACCAAATAAATACACATAAATACACGAATATGCTAAACAGATAAGACAAACAATGGGAAAACATTACCGTTGTGATGATACTGCCAGCTTCTTACGAGTGTGCTCGCGAACTTTAAGTTTTACTTTCTGCACCACAGATTATACTTATAAACCTCACATCTTTGCATTTTAGTGACAGCTTCATCAAAATGATGACAAAAAGCCTAGTTCTAGTAGTACAGAGAGTACAGTAGTACAGAAGATAGTAAAATATAAATCTTTGAACCTTTGTGTTCAAAAACGAGCTTCAAATAAGTAACAGCAAGAAAACCTCTGTTTGCATTACAAGAAAAGGGCAATACGAGTACAAATCCAAATATTCGTCGTCTTCGAACGCTCGGTCAATTTGCTTAGGACTTCTGTTGCTCTTTGATTGAGAAGCTGTTCCTTTTCCCATTTCACTTTCTCAATACACTTAATATTTGCATGCGATTCAAGACTTATATGCCAATTTAAAACCTTTTTGTGTCTGTACAATGTCCTGGATGGCTTGTTATAAGTAATTTGGGATTGGCTTTATATGTCTTCACGGAGAATGTTGTGATTTTTAGGGTTCCATACGTCCGAATGAAAAAACGGGAACCTTATAGGATCATTCGTGTGTCTGTCTGTCTGTCACAGCCAATTTTCTCCGAATCTAATGAACCAATCAAGTTGAAATTTGGTTCACATGAATTTCGGGCGTGTAACGTAAATAACTAAATGATGAATATGGGGTCACTTTTGGGAGGAAAATAGGAATAACAAAGTTTTGCAATCTGTATGTGTGACATGTCAATTTTATAATACTCGTAAATAGTTTTAAAGTTATTTGAGAAAATTGTTGAAAATTGACCCCTGCCTCTTATCACCGAAACACGTAAACCTTAAAATGTGAAAAAAAAAATACATACAAAATAACACACATAACACATAACATCACGCCTTGTTTCCTTGAAGGGTTGGGCAAAGGTGTACCTGTAGTAGTACACCCACATTTCGCCAGTTATGTTTTTTAATCCCATGTAATAGGGGGCGAGCCTATTGCCATCAACCGGGCACAAATCCAGACTCCGGGCTGCTACTGAGAAATTCCAAATAAAACACCCGATAACACTTTGCCCGACCCGGGAATCGAACCCACGATCTCATGCTCAGCTAGCGTTTGCAACCACTAGACCAACGAGGCAGACATAGAAAATAATTCTATACTTATAGGTTACAGGAGAAGCTATAAGCAGTCTATGGTCTTAAAATAATATCATAAATCCCTCAATATTGTGCATACAAACTTACATTTACAGTTATAATGTATGGGAGAACATGTTTTCCAACTACAATGTTAGGTTTGTTCTTGGGATAAATTCATCTCAACTACGGCAGGCCCCTTATTGATAATGTGCGGGGTCCGACACGCACTTGGCCAGATTTTTACTTGGAAATTCCATCTTCTATTTACACATGGGTGTAATAGCTACTTAGACAATGGGAAGAAGTTGTTTCTTCCTTGCACGCTAATGAAAACTTACTGCGATCTTTAACAGTTTGCTGCCGATCGAACTTACCTACTTTTATCCTCAAGATCATTATTGATCAATACACCTAGGGCTAGTTTGATAGTAAGTGTAATTGTATGTCAGAAACATTATTGATGAATTTTATACTTATTGCACGTAGTTTTATCGGGGTAATTAAGCAACACACGTAAATCCGTCTTCAAAATAGAACAATAAATATAAACAGTCTGTGTTCGACCCGAAATAACATGTAGATAAAACCGGCCGAGTGCGTGTCGGACCTCGCACAATGAACGGTTCCGTAGTTGGGAAGTTAGGATGAATTTATCCCAAAAACAAATTTAACATTGTAGTTGAAAAACATGTTCTCCCATACGTCGATATATGCCACGGTCAATTCTCCAACTGCAAATTTAAGTTGGTCAACTATTACTCGTTAACTGTAAAGCCCACTTAGCCGTGATAGTTTTCCTTTTAATTTTATTATTATGTACTACCTACTGCCATGATTTTTTTTACATTTCCATAAACATCCATTTAGCTGGCACACTTGACTCTAACAAAAATTAGCACTTTAATGCTTATTATAACGGAAACGGATCCTTGAATCGTAAAGTGGTGTTCACAGACCCGCAATATTTTGAACTTTTATAAATATCATCCCCACATTACGTGCAAGGCAGGTAGGCAGGACCATAAAAAACATTTTTTTTCCAGATTTTATTGCAGTTCTTCGCCGGCGTGATTTATATGGTAGGTATAGCCATGCCAAATTACAGCTTTCTAGTACTAAGCATCTCTGGACTACAGCGGTGATATAAAGACAGACGGACATGGCGAAACTATAAGGGTTCCTTTTTTACTACGGAACCCTAAAAAATGATGCATGCGTATTAGTTATAGTTGTTATAAATTCTAAACACGCCTCACGCATGTTTAGGGTGCGCTATGATTTAGTGGGCACTTCCTCTAATCAGAGAAAGTGTTGTAGCACAGATAAGACACCCCGTCCTGACCTTCCGAACATACTAAACTATAACTCAGTTTTTTACAAAAAAATTACACCCAATTTAGATTTTGATTTAATGTTACATTCAATTTATGTATGAGTTAATAGTAGTCAAAACAAGATACAATTAATAAATGGACAGATTGCAAAATGGAACGCTTCGTAAACTACTTTCTGTATGATGAGTTTCACATAAATTAAGTTAAAGTTTTAAACTATATTAGGTAGGTACGGCGAATATCCCACAGTCTAGGCACCCCATCCACCTGTCAATTTCCATAATGGAACGATGTCGGCCTTCCGCTGACCAGCTGTTATTATACCGTAGGCTGTGTAAGCCCATTGTTCTGCCATATTGGATAAAATCGTTTCACTAACGCAGACAAACTACCCTGTACACCTAGAGCTAAATACTGCAATAATTTCTATTACAGCTAATTATTTTCTAATTGGCTGCACTTTATACCTGATCGGTTATTGAACTGGACGTTTTATTGTTATGAAACAGACAGAAATAGATATTGAAAGAGACAGTGAATCAGTTAATTGTCATGCCACGCTTACCTATGAGTCTTGTTGAGAGGAAAATACTTAGTTAATCCCAAGCGACACTTGCGTCTAGAGAAAGCCTGCCTTTTATGGCGTGTAGAAACATTCTATCACTTTACCCCGAGGTTTATTATTCTATTCAGTATTGATCAATAATATAATCGGTCATTCTTCGCTATCGCTAATCACAGTAATCACCTACAAATTGATTAAAACACGTTTTAGCGGCGGTGCCATGGATACGAGATACGCTCACTAATATTCATCCATGTTAGGAATTTACGCAACAAATATGGAATTATTCCATTTACGGTTTCCAAAAAGCGAGAATGTTTTGAAACTTCATCAATTCGTTACGAAACATCTATAAATGTTGCGATAGTCCACGAATTCTTTTAATAATATCGTGATAACAGAGTTACGAAAGGCTTAGCAGAGAGGATTGGGAAAGTTGTGCAGTTGGGAAGGTCGAGGCGCTGCTGGCTGGTGGCGGACGAAAGTGAAGGTTTCCCCGCCCCCACCGCCCCGACCACAGCCCCCGACGCTCTGCCACCCCCAAGCACCCCGGCAGATGCACACCCGAGGAGCCGCAGACGCCAGGGAAAGTACTCCAAGGAAACTTTTGCATACGTAATACTGTTATGAGAAAATTTCGGATTATCGTAGTAGTTTACATTTACGTTTCCAATATGGAAGGTTTTGGTTTAGGTACCTACTACGCTTTGGAATGGACAACTAGCTTCATATTTCTAACTGACCGACTCCTTTACAATTCAAAAGTGCCTGTAAATGGTTTTAATTGAAATAAATGCTTTAAATTTGAATTTGACAGACAGAAGAGCTTTCCTACAATGGCGTCGGTCTTGATAACGTAATACTCTTAGTTTATTTTACGTAAATCATCATCAACTGGACGGTTTTCGTATAAAGTCATTAAAATGTCTTTGTAAATTACATTACGTCTCAAGTACTTCATCTATTTCAGTACAAACAGGAGCCATTATATCTATGGCACTTGATATATTATTAAAGAAAACTTACAAAGGCAAACATCACACTCAAGTGTCGCATAAAAATAATAACATTTTCTTTACTCTTGAAAACAAGCAATTCGCAAGATATAATAATAAAGCTAAAGTTGGTAACACTTCGATACTTGTCCTGTGAAGCGTGGCTCATCTCATAACATCGTTAGCGAGGGAGTTCGCAGAATTGAAACATTTTTCAGTGTTGCGTCTGGTGTGTTTTAAGTAAGTTACGCATGTAAGAGCTGCCGTAGAGTTGTGGCGTAATTTAAGCTCTCTCACTAACGAGCAGGCACTCAAGTGAAGCCTCTCCCGCACAGCATTCCTAGATGATACTGTGAGATTTGTAAGCGCATTGTTTACGTTGCGTGTAAAACAGCGAGCTAAGCTGTACGCAGTTCCGCTTCCTCCGCCCCCCCTCCCCCTCGTCCCACTCTGCTTAGGCTTCCTATGTCGTGTCTTATTGTTGTTTCGGCTCATATGAGTAAAAGCGACGCCGATTCATTTCAAATGTTTACAAATATACCTACTCGAGGAATTAAGTGAAGTGTTAATTTTGATAATGAAAGTATGTCATAGTGCAGTTTTTTGTTTCAGCGAGTAACAATTATTTTTTTAAATGAACTGTTTTACAAAAGCTTAAATGCTTCTTATACCTTACGGAGTTTTTTATATAGAAATATTTCTCTCTGATGTTTATCTAACAATATTTTCGTAAGGGAAAATGTTTGCCTACGACCATATTGTGAGAATATATTATGCACACACATTAATTTCTTTGTCGCCATCCAGAGTAAGATAGCGCGTGATATTTATAGCAACTTTAGCCATTGTTGGAATGCACATAAACAGCTAATGTTCATCTCAAACGCTTTTTATGAATGGATGCGGAGGTAGTAGTGTCAGCAAACAACGGCGGCGCGTCGGCGTCGGGAGCTCGTCGGTCGTCGGCGTCACTCCACGCTCCTGGCTAATTACTGGGGGAGGCGCCGGAGCGCGCGCGGCCACACGGCTCCCGGCTGCAAGCAACCACACACGGACGCACTAAACTATCCTATTCAAAATAAACCACTTATTTCTAATTGTCTGTCAACTGTCACTGTCTTAAACTTTAATAAACTTTCTCTAAGTACAACATTAAGACAATATTGCCGATTCCCTTGTTCACAAACTAAACTAAATTTAAGTTCAGTGCATCTTTTTCTTTCTATTTCATTAAAAAAGGACAGAAGATAAATTTTAGTTTAGTCCTGTCAAATTATTCAGCGCTTGACGTAAATTGACGTAATTTTAGTAGGCAAGTTTTTAATCACGTCTAAACTTGTATGGTGTAGTGACAGGCGCTGATTAATTTGACAGGACTAAACTAAAATTTAGCTTCTGTCCTTTTCTTAATGAAATAGAAAGAAAAAGATGCACTGAGCTTAAATTTGGTTTAGTTTGTGAACAAGTGAATCGGCACCATTGTCGGATCGTATCGTCACATTGCTCTTTACGACGTTCTAGACGAGCACGTTCCCGTTAACAAGTTTAGAGGTCGTAACGCCGACGCGCCTTTCCATTAGCACCTGACCGTCACAGCAAGTGTGATTAATGTAAGTTATCCGTTTGATGGTGGGAATAACACTATCGAGACAGATGTAGGTGGGAGTGAGTTCTCTCAGGCTCGCTGGACACCCTGTGAGTAGTACCCCGCGAGTCCCACGCTAGCGCATTTCGTTCCCACTTACCTTAATGACTTCACACCACATATTATTATCCAACGCTTTTACGAATTTCTTCTTGCTGTAATATCCATTATAATAATTATATTCGCACAACGAATGGGATTATCGCTAAAGTCGCAGACTGTCTGAATATTCTGTGAATTTTAAGCTGACTTTTTTGCTTTATACTCGTCGCACAAGATGATTAAACACAAGAAAGGTGCTTTAATACCAAAATAACATTTCGATATCGATCAACCAATTATTTTCTGATGGTTTTAATTAAAACTAATTACTGGGCTTATCGTTCGAATGGTTCGACGTGAATTTTGGGCCCGAATGGTAGCTGGGGGAGAAATTGGCGTTTTGCGATGTCTTCCCCTGTCCGTCCCCTCCGCACACAGATAATTAACTGCAGATAGGTACCTACCCGAATACCCGACTACCCGTACAATCGTGGCACAAGGGTATGGGATCAAATTTTACCCACAAGTTTTAAAGAGCGGTGCCTCGGCTCGGGGCACCGGCTGGCTCGAGTGCACCGCGGGCGACCGATGGGGTTCAACAAATTGAAGGGGTGGCTAGGTAAACGACCGTGATTATATTGATTTTTAAAATGACATCTCTTTTAACCCTTCAATTTGTGGCTAAAGTGATTCCTAGTCAACACAGTAAACAATTTCAAATTTATCTGTGGTGACTCACGTAGAAGCTTCGGAAGTTTTTATTGTTAGTATAAAATCAAAATAAACCACCATAAGCTTGTATTTTTTTCAAACACAACCCTTACAAAACAACGATTTGATTTTGATTTTTCTTTCATTCTTGGACAAACCAAAAACCCCCAATCAACCGGTTCGGTGCATTATGAAAGTTACCCATTCATATTTAAATTCCATCAGAATAATCTCTTTGATGTGGTACCCCGGTACTTATTTGCATGTTTATAGCGTTTCGGATAATGTTTTGTTTAAGCTCCATAGCGTCCCGTAGGTAGGAAAGAGTTGTTCATTGATACATGTTGCAGCAACCCCTGCATTGTTTGTGGAGTTAACGCAGTAGTGTTGCCAGACGTATAAATCACGAGCTAATGCTGCAGCATCCGGCGCGTCTCCGCTTATTGTGGAGCCGCCGACATTTGCTTATGTTCGGTACTTCGGGCCGCAGTCACCCTCGGCGACTGTCGTCGTTCGCGAGGGAGGCGACAATTTATTAATTCGTAAAAACTACTTTCCTGTGCGATTTTGTTTTTCTTTACCCATCCGGGAAGGAGACGCCAATGATGTAAATGGCTTGTATTCTTTCAAAATAAGCTTCTTTTCCTTGAACACACTTGATATACTCGTATATCTAGAACGAGTTGAGCCAACCAGAAAATAGTTATTATGGTTGTATATTGTAGTGTATTATTTTAATTAACCGGTCTTCAGAGCACATTTTAGTAATTACTGACCAATACAAGAGAAAAAGGAAGTATTAAAATTATATCGCGCATAAAATCGACGCGAACGCAAGCAACGCCACGTGGGAAATTAATTAATAGTACAACTAAAACTGATTCTTGTTTTGTCTAATCCCAAGTCAATATAGATCGATGGGATACTTTTAACAACCGTCGCAAGCGAATTTTGAACAAATACCACTGAACTCACTTTCTTGAAATAAACTGATAAACAACAATATCATCCAGAATCGTATTAGAAATGTTTATTGGACGCAACTCCCCTTGTTACACTTCATATCAAAAGTTTAACAAATATCGTTACGTAACAGCAGACATAAAGAGAAACTCGCAAACTTCTCAAATTGTAAGAATTGCGCATCCTTTTTATGAAGAGGGGGGGGGGGGGGGGTGTCAGTATTTATGAAGCGTGGAACCCTCGATGGTATTATTAGCATCATTCTCTTTCCCGGCATTATGGTGTACCCGAAAAGATTATGAATATGTATGCTTAATGTATTAAATGCAGATATTACGTTTGTAATGACGATATATACAAATTAAGAGAGGGACACTAGTGGGCAAAGAATACGGGTCTGTACGAAACACCAAAATTACTCTTGGAAACATTATTAGTTTAATTTATTGTCTAAATTACATTTAAAAAAAAATATCAATATATTTTTACGTTGAAAAAATAATGGTTAGTACCTCACATAAAACACAAAACTGAACTTTAAAACAAAACTAACATAAACACAACATCACGCCTTGTTTCCCCGAAGGGTTGGACAGAGGTGTACCTATAGTACACCCACATTTCGCCAGTTATGAAAAAAAAAACAAAATTAATACTTTATATGCCAGGCGATTGGGCATGCTGTTTATTAAGTTTCATATGCGATGTTGTGGGATGTTGGTTCATTCTTCCACTATGCCGGAGTCGCGGGAAGGTACTTGCCGGGGTCGCGGGAAGGTACTAAAGGGTCGCTGAGGCCCCTGGCAACACAGGCGACGGAAGGAATACGGGTGGGTTTTAGTCAGTAAGAGTCTGACACACCATCCCGCTCCGCCCAGAGCGGGAGAAGTTATATGATGATTTCCCAACCAAAAAAAAAAAAAATCTTCCACTAACGCATGTTTCAGGTCTCGAAGTGTAGCTGGGGGGGGTTTCGATTTCTTACACACTTTCCCAGCTCATCCCAAGCGTTTTTAATTGGATTCAGGTCCGGGCTTCTCGCGGACCAGTCCATGCGATTGATGCCAACGTCCTGAAAATACTCATTTACCATTTGTCCTGTATGTGGCCTGGCGTTGTCATGCAGAATATTGAATTAATTATTATTAATTAAATATGGACCAACATGCTCATTAAGAATTTCTTCCAAATATTTTGCACTAGTGAGTGTACCACTTTCTATCAGCACTAACTCCGTGCGATTCTGTTTTTGAAGAGATTCCAACCCAAACCATAACAGATCCACCACCGAACGGCACTTGCATATAGCATAAATCTGGATTCGTCAGAAAACATTAGTCTTGCCCATTCCTCGTCTCCCCATTGTGTGTGTTTGCGGGGGTAACGTAATCTTGCTACCCGATGTTCCCTTTCAAGTTTTGGACCATTTGCGGTCAATATGGGGTCAAATTAGCTTTCAAGGAGCCGCCACCTTACGTCGTCTGTACGGGTCTCCCGAAGTTGATTTGTTACTTGAACTGCCGTGAGGTGTCGATTTCGAAGCATGGTCGTAACAATAAATTGATCTTCTCGAGTCGTAGTACATCTCGGTCTGCCGGTTGCTGATCTTCTTATGTTCTCTCCAGTTTCTCGGAAACGTTGGACGACTCGCTGCACTGTAGAAATTGACACACCTATTGTTCTTGCTGTTCGTCGCTGACTTTTTCTAACACAGCGACGATACGTGTACCTACATACTTCTGGTGTTAGCAACATGATAGTAATTCAATAACGATGGTAAAAACCGAAAATGAGCGCCTTTTATCATTTTGATTTGACAGATTGAAAACAAAAGTGAGAAAACCAGTAAAAGTGAAACAACCGCTAATTGAATTTATTTCCAAATTCGAGGTTTTTAAAACTTTAACTTTGTTAATTACGTTACAGATCGTTTATGGTTTTATTTCATACTATATTAAAATTCTCTGTAATATAAAGTTAGTTTCATGCATGTAACATTATTAATTTGCAAGTTACAGGGATTTTCGTTTTCATCGACCCGAATTCAACTCAACATCGCACTCAAACAAGAGTCTAGTCTAGGTAATTATAATACTGATCTGCATAAAGTTTGTCGATTTACAAATGCATGCGAACGAGTTGGTACTAGAGTTCAGAACAAAAAGCATAGTTTTTCATTGGCGCGTCGTCGTCGTCCGTCTGGCCGCAGCCAAAAATCGATAGCCTGGCTGCAGCTCCAGACACAATCTTACTGCCTCTGTCTTGACTTGACTAATGTCTTCTATAGCCTTCGTGTACTTTATTACGAGTTGGACTGGTCAATACAAAGTTTAGAAACAATATACTTGAACTTGTGAAGTTGTGAACTTAAAATTAACGATTCATCTTCAACAACGTTAATTTTATGTTGAAAACCGTAGGTACTTAAACTGGTTTTAGTGAATTAACCTCTTTAATTTAATTTAAGTCAGTACAAAACAAAATTAAAGATTAAGAATAGTTTTAATAAAGTTCAAACGATTACAAATAGTTAATAACTCTTTCTCTTTGTCAATCAGGTAATTTGTTGCCTGTTGCCATTTCGAGTTATAAATATTGTCGTGTATAAAAATAGGTATGTAAATACTCATAAGAAAAAACAACGACCTAAAGCACAATTACAGTCTGAAAGCTTCATGGGGTAAAGCTTTTCCGGATCAAAAATAATCTACTTACATCCATTAACAAAAAACTTGCAGAAATCGCACTGCACAATATACTACGTGAGCGTTTAAATTAAACATGCTTGACACATTTTTACAACCGTTACAAAAAGCGTCCTTATTGCGGACACGGGAGCTATGCACTTTACAAGCTTTATCTGCATGTCTGCCACTACCTACTACTTGTGCAAAAAATATATAGACTAAAGAGCGTTTACGCCATACGGCATTTCATACAATTTTTCAAGTCCTTAGAAGAAAACGTAGAAAATATTTTCGAAATGTCTTATTTAAAAAAAGATAGTTGGAAATTTCTGTTTGTATGGAAAATTTCAAATCGCTCTAATTTAACTGAAACACTATTTTTCGATGTTTTCTACTAACTTTTTAGACCTATGTATCCTGCTTATGTGTGTGAAGTTTTATTAAAATCGGTTCAGTCATTTCGAAAAATAAGGACTTGAAAATTTGTATGAAATGCCGTATGGCGTAAACGCTCTTTAGTCTATATATCTTTTGCACAAGTAGTAGGTAGTGGCAGACATGCAGATAATACACGCTCTTAACGTTATCGAAAAGAGACAAGCAGAATGTTGTTGCAACTCCATTTTAATTTAAAGTTTATCATTTGGCCTTGGTATATATATGCTTATGTATTATAATACTCGTTAGATATACAAAAGAGGTGTTATAGCGTTAGAGTTATTGATGTAACTGTAACTATACAGTGGCAAAAGCTCTGAACTTTCTAAATACTCATTGCTAAAATATTAGTTTTCAATTAAGTATAACTTTCTAATGTAGCACAATATAAAGCGTCGACCCCTCAATTAGGTTTAAGTATATAAACTAAAATCGCCGGCAGGCCTAATATAGACACGCGACGTAAACGTTTCGAAAAGGGGACCATTTAGCTAGACCCTTGCTCGCGGCACTGCGGTATTAAACGTAAAAACGTTTCCGTTGCACTAATTTGATAGCCACTAATTACACCAAAAGCAGTAAAATCCATAAATACTAATCTTCGCGCTGGTACCGTAAATTACAGCGGGGAGAACGTTTATTCCGCTGAAATATTACTCGACCACTCGGAATTAAAATGAAAATGCGATGTACCACATATTTTGCATTCCCACGCCTCCTGAACCCTGTGTAATATGTATAACCACGCGTCGTGAACACAGCTTCGATGAAATGCTCACACGTGATTTAGGGTGGAAATGTCACCCGGCCACAGATTGTACCCACCAATACACCGTCTGTACAACATTCAGCTCCGCGTAGCACATGACTTTTTTAATAAAACAATCAACGCTTGTAAATTATACTTTCCAATAAGTATTTCTCTATAAATTGTACCAAAAATATATCTATTGATTCGGTAAAGAGAAACAGCAAAATAGCTTTATCTAAATACATTTCCTTTTAAACTTATTTACGGCTTATAAATGTTCCAAGGCATTTAAGGGTGGAGTCGGTTTTATTATCTGTCTACGTACCTACCTATAGCTAGCAAGTTACCCGTCGGCCTTTGGGATTGATAATAAGGTCGCAGGAGGCTGCTTGGCCGTTTTAATACCTTAACGAGGCCGGCCTGGCTGCCTGACGGGTACGCGGAGACCGCCTGACGGATCTAAGGCCGCTGACGAGACCTAATTGCTTAATTAACACCGCAATCCGACGACGCCGAGCGTAATCTACCCTCACTTTGAGACATCGACTGTGTGATAACTACCTAGTAGATTCATTCAATTGAAAGTTCAAATATATTAGATTACTGTTGGTTAAACGTTTATTAGTAAGCATCTTCAGAGGATATCATCCTGTGCTTTGCACAATTTTTTTGAGATACCTATGTAAGTAGATTCTTCTAGTATAAAGTCAGACAGAAACTTATAATAACTAAAATAAAAATCAAAAATTGTGCTGCGCGGATCCGCACAGCGATGTACGAGTAAGTGGTTCAGTGAATAAGATCTTGCACAGTATTTTAGTGCGAGGGAACACATCGCTCCTATGAGTTGAAAACTTCAATATTGACTCACAAAATTGCTTTAAGTCGCTGCAGCCGATAATAGGGAAAGCTTATTTGGAATGTAAACCTTATTGCATGAGCGCACGAGTGGAATTGCTTCCGGGCCTTGTTTGTGCGAGGTGTTGTTACCGCTCCAGCGGTTATTGGCATGTCCTCAAAGCTTCCTTCCGACACAACCAACATGGTGAGAAATTTCCAGTAGAAGCCCTCCAATAATGTTTAGATAACGCTCTGTACCTGCCGTGTACTTAGATTAATTTATTTTGTAAGCCTGAGCCAAAGCTACAAAGGCTTTTGATCAATAGGAAACTTTGGCTTTAATATTATACTATCGTAGATAGTTAAAGTTTCACCTACTTCTTCTGCCTTTTGGAAATATACCAAACGTTTTCATTAAATTTGAGGGTGCAAATCTGGACATGACCGAAAGAATAGTTAGAATAGAATCATTGTAGGTAATTCTACTTAAAAATTTAATGAATTTGTCAATACAACAAAAAAATCTTCTACTATAAAAATAATTGATTAATTCTTTGTACAAAAAGAAGTGGCTTATTAAAACATTTATAACCCATTACGTATTGTATTTAAGGCAGGTATACAAATTCCTGTTATTCGTGTGATATACAAAAATAACATTTTACACTACAGAGAACAATACAAACACGGGAAAAATACAAACACTACGTATCTAACTTTTATTTATAGAGAACTAAAATATATGTGATTCAATCATGTGTGAGAAGTACTTCGAGGTAGGTACGTGGTGGTTACTTCGGGATCGGTCTGTATAAGTTAGCCCTAGACCGTCGCGGACAAAAGTGTATCGTATCAATGTAACAAAGTTAGTTTGTTTTCGAGAGTACTCGAGCGCACAAAATTAATGGCAGTGCGTTTGATGATACGACTGATACGGGTTTACGAACTTTGCCTATTTACATCGTTAGGATTGTCAGTACATCCTTTATTGTATCCCAATTTCCTGTTTCACAAACTTCAATTAAAACTGTTCGCTCGTAGTTTCAGAGTGCCAAATATCATAGATTATTAGAGATGTGTACTTTTCATGATAGTATAGTATATATGGTTATAGTAGGTAATGAGGTACCTAGTTAGTACCTACTTAAACAGTTATAAAATACAAAAAAAAACTTTTTTATTAAAAAAGCAACCGACTTCCAAAAAAAAAAACACTAAAAAGTCGGAGTCTTTGGTCCTGTATTTTCATTTTTTGCCACCAACATCTGAAATTAAAATTATTTCGTTTCTTTTATTTTCGTTCTTTAGCGCTTTTTGAAAGTCAGTTGTTTTTTTAGTAAAAATGTAAAGAACAGTGACAGGAAGTTTTATAACATCATCAACATACCCGAAGTGAATTAAATACGAATTATTAAAGCTATAACTCAAAAACTACCTAAGAAAAGTTAATAAAAAATATATGAGACCACCGCGCAAGCTTCCAAATGTAACAATTATAAAAATCGGTTCATAAACAAATAAGTTATGCCCGAACATATATATTTTTTTTTTATATATATATATACATATATAGAACAATTGAGAAACTTCTATTTTTTTTTAAATCGATTAAAAATCATGTATATCCAGAGTGCATGTCATGACAATTATCGAAAAAGCCCAAACACGGCTAGGATACATTGTTTTGTTACGGAGTTACGGTGCCTACCTTCCGGCTTCATCATCAGAGCAGTTTGATGGTACCATTTTGATCAGACCCATTTATTTAAATTTGCTTCGTCATAGTCGCTTAACTATCTCAATCGTGATATCTTATCGCCACCCGTGAAATACTTATCATTGAGGAGTTCCAGTGACCATCGGTAGTCTTCTTCATCAGTTCCATTTTACCAAATGATACTTTCTGAATGCCAATGATTGACTTGTTGATGAAAATACAAAAATCGCCTATAATATTTGAGGAGTTCCCTGAATTCATATCATCAGAACTGAATTTTGATAAAAATTAGACCAATCTGGGAAGTATATCCTTTCAAATAAAAAAGAGTTTTCCAAATCGGTTTATAAACGACGGAGTTATAAAAAGGTTAAAAAAAATACTACCGAATCTTCGAGAACCTCCTTCTTTTTTATGAAATCGGTTAAAAATGAGCATCAGTATCATTTGGGACCAGTCTGTCTCTAGTAATTATGGATCAAAACGTTCCTATTTTCCCCAACAGAAAACTAGCTTTACTGTGAAGACATAAAAGTGGGGTTTTAACACCTCAAAAGGACACCTAATTTCGGGAATAAATTAATTATTCAAGTAACTTAACCGACATTTTTTTAATGAATGTGAGAGATATACTTACTTACGTAATTAGTAGATATCCGAACATTGTTTTTTCGCAGCTTCGTACTCTTTTCTAGACAAACAAACACTCCTTTCTTTATAAGGCCCAAACTTCGATCACCCGATATTCATTTACGGTTGTCAAAAAAATAATATTTGTACAAAAACCTCTTCGAAGCCCACCATGTCGACACTCATTAACAGACGACAACCAGTTTTCATTTTTGTGAAAGCACTTTCCGGAAAATTGTCGAACGAGCCGATCGCTTGTATTTTGGTCACGTATAACACGCCATTCTATGATATGCCACGGATGTATTGTATTTACATTGCAAACTAAATGGAATATGGAACATGTTTTAGTTGATTAAAAATAAGGCTTAACACTAACGAGATAACAGTATCTGATTAGAGTTAAGCCTTATTTTTGAAGATCTGGTTATTCTCGAATCCCGAAGCCCACCTCGACCTACTTTGGAAGAAGGAAAAGATGGTAAATAAGATTGCATGGGTCATGGGTGGGTAATCAAACCATCCTTTATAGAAACCGTATGCACTGTGACTGTGTCATGTGATGCACTGTCTCATATTGCAATCAGAAACTTTCAAAATCATTAAGAAATGGTTTTGGAGACAAGTTACATACCTACTTCCTAGCACGTATGTCACTTATCGTGTAACTATAAAGACAACGTCCAAAGTAAATCTAGCATAGCCAAACAGATAAAGCTACAATCCCGCTAAAGTATTTAACAAGTTATTAGCTTGCCGATTATGAGTTCTTGGAAAACCCAGGTCATATCTCTTAGCTAGTTCGCCAAGATGAAAAGCACTGATACATTGTTTCCTATAACTCTCAGTTCAGCGTGGGGAACACAAAGATTTCGATCACAATGTAATGTTTAAATTGTAGATAAGATATCTGCAGTATATAGCAGCATTGTTTGCACAGAGCACCTTTCAATCAGAACATTGTTAGCCGACCACAGAGAAAAGAAAACGAAAGGTATAGCTGTAACAGTACAAGAACGTGCTAACATGATTATCGTTTCGGGCCATTCCGGGAAACAATAGGCATGCTTCCCATTGATCATCAAAACGATGCAGTAACCGGCGAAGACAACCAAGTATGATGGATGACAATTAAATTATTTCAAGCGATGACTCGGTTTTCAGCAGTCACCTACGGCCTGAAATTATGATGAAACGGTCCTGAATCACCTCGACTGTTACCATTATTGTGCATTATTTTGACTTAAATAATTTTAAAAGCACCTCTACGTGTTCATCCCCTAAGGAACAATACTAACAAAACTTCCTACCAACTAATTGGTCAACTTCATTACACTTTAACAACTAGTTGAATTATGTCGGGACTGAAAAAGTTTCAAGCTTCAACCAACTATTCGAATTTTCTCGTCTTAAGCTGTGTTTACCCGGTTGAATTTACTACCAAGTAGCAGAATGTAGGCTTAATATATTATTATATTTTCTGATGGCTAGATGTTCAAAGTTATATAACATACTTATATAAACACTAGGAGCTGGTAGTTTTGCTTGAAGAGCATTACTATACAATAGCATGAAACCTTTATTTTTATCAACCTACTTACTCATATGTCAAAAAAACCATTTCCATATTACTATGCAGATCAAATTATGTCATGTACCTAGTCCCTGATTAGAGCAGCCGCAAGTCCTTTGTTATTGAAATAGAACGTACTCGTACTCAAGTATCATGGACAGAGAGTTTTTACGTAGGATAGCATTACACCATCTGTTGACAACGTAGCCACGAGGTTCGATTGATCTTCGAGAGATTTTCCAAAGCGGACCGTGTTGAGAGGCCGTCGGCATTGAGCTGTTATTGTGTGTGGCGAGGCGGCGAGGTAGTGAAGTAGCGAGGCAGCGAGGTAGCGCGTCGTACGTACGCGAGGTCGACGGCCGAGGGCGCCGCGCGGGGGTGCGACACGGGGTTGCTTTGCATTTCCGCCTCGCTGCACTCATTTCCGCATAAATAGTACCTGCCTCACCGTATCAAGATGTAGGCCTACTGCCGAGGTGTTGTCACGTCATTCGATGACATTCATTCACAATTACAAGTACGGAATACGGAGCAGGAGAATAAAATACCGTGACCGCTAACAAAAATAAATTACCAACTAAACCGACTCCGTCCAACTAATCAGCGCAAACCAGCTCCAGTTAAAAGGCAAAACGCAATTTGAAGTTCCCCTTAAAAGTTTCGAAAGCGCAGGAGTGTGGGTGAAATAAAACAAAGACAGGCACGCGCCCGCCGCGGCACTCATGCTGAGTGCTTGCTGCTTTGTGGCAGGCTGGGCGATACAATGCAATACGCGATACACACACACTGACGAGCACAAGTCTACTGAGCATAGCCAAGTAGGCTTCCGCGGGCGTACGTCCGATGCGGAACCGATATTGTGTTACCTGCTAAATGTACGCCCCACAATACGTCGCAATATTTCGTTAGCGAACGAACATGAACAATGTGTTGTGGTGCCCACTATCCTTTTTAAAGAGTTGCAAGTCTTGCCAAACTTTATTGTACTTTATCCTACTTGGTTTGTATGGCAAATCCAAAAAAGTATCAATCATTATCAATCAATCGTAAAGTGTATATTATTAAGAATATGGTTTAAGCTGGGTTTTCACATAAAACATTTGATTCTACAAAAACAGCTGCGTAATTAAATACATACTTGAAACAAACTCTTCTTTTCGTCAAAAATGTCTCTACATAGAGGCGTTGTGATCATTTTTTAATCTCCACTGAATCTAAGGTGAGATTTTAAATAAATTGAACCAATGGATTGTCTCCAAAAAGTATTTCCACTTGATTGTTGGTGTCCTTACGCTCGACCGCGCAGCGAGGATCATTAGTGAGGTGAACACTAATGATCCCCTCGATCGCGACAGATCGCCGGAGGAGACAAGCGCTCCATCGAGATAGCGGTGACTTCACCAAATATCGGATTTTCCGTGTCAAGAATTCATAACAAGAATTTTACAAAAACCCGCCTCAGGCCTTCCAGTCTCTTTATATTCTGCATGCTTTATTTATGAAATAAATCATAAACTGAATAGCTATCTGATCTTTCTTTTGCATAAAGTTGACAGTACCTAAGTATTTATTTACTAGTTTACGTCTTTCTTTTTCGAATTTTCACACGACTTAAAACAAATTAATGGAGTTTATGAAGTCGAACCTCGCATTTTAAGCAGTGTATTGCAATTTATTGAGCAAATATAAGAGCATGCCGGCCGGCGGCGGCGGCTCTCGCCACTCGGCGGAGGCTTATCGAGAGAAGGCGAAGGAGCACTCTTCTATCTAAAGGGTTGCTTTGTGCCTTCCACTAGAACCACTTCTCAGCCATGCTTCCTTTAAAATATACCCATTTTGCTTAATAAGCTCAAAGACTACGAATTTGCTACGAATTAATTATTTTATATTTTTGTAATAAATAACACGGTTACTTTGTAACCTTCCCCCGATAAGCGATCTTCGCAACTTTCCTTGACATTTACAACAATACACTATACAGTAGCTATACAGCAATAGGTAAGAGATAAAACGACAGCGCCCACCTGAAGTAAATGCCAAGATGAATTTATTATACCTCTTGGAACAAAAAACATTTTTATTACAATATCATAATTTCATGTCAAAGAAAGTACCTAGATGTATTTTCTACTTTAGTTTAGATGATAGATAAGCAAAACAAGTTCAGACGACAGACTCCGACAGTGTCTGATAAGCAAATTGTTCAACGACCCTAGTCTGGTCCAGATCGAATCGCCGGCGCCGTCGTGGAAGTACGTCACGGTTGATTGATAAAAGGATGTAACTATATCGTTATCCTCTAATTCGGTTCTAATGGAACAGTTAAGGAAGCGTTCTGGAAGCGGGGCCAGTCCTCGTGAAGGAAATGAGTTCAATTTACCATTATCTCGGGGAATTGAGAGGCGCGACCTCGCTCGCCACTTGTTATGCTGACTTATTTAGTATGACAATCCATCTAGAAAACCATCACGGAAATTGCACGGCTACAAATTGGATTCGCTCTAGTGCTGCGGTGACTCGAAGTTATTGAATACGATTTTATTGAATACTGAGCTTTAGGAACGACGCCCTTATTTCTTTTCAAAAAAATAGTTTAGCTTTAGAAATAGGAGCCGGTCGTTGCGCGGGGTTATTATGGATTTTATACGGCCTTGCGTCTACCACCTTTTCGGAATATTTAATACCTACCTAAAGTTACTGTATTTTAGTCAAGGCTTCTGTTGTTTGTTAATCGACCGTTGGATCTTTCATAATTTTCGTAAGCGCAGTGGTCGCAGGCCTGCTCCTGCATGAGGTCGATGTATCTTGCCTTTTCCTTCTCTCATCTCCAATAGTCATCTCTAAGGGTCTACCTACCACTGATGTGTACTGCTTGGTTTTTGCAAGTAAACATATTTTTAATTTTAATAACATCCTTGTTTCCAGCGGGTGCGACGACGTGCAGCGTTCGCTGGAGCTGCTGGACCAGGTGTTGAGCGAGTACGACGAGGGCGAGCCGCGCTCGCTGGAAGCGCGTGCGCCTGCTACCCCCGCGACCCCCGCCACCCCCGCTACGCCTGCCACCGACGACGACTCGCCGCTCGCCGGACACACCTCGGAGGACGATGGATACATGAGCATGAACGGCAGGAGGTGAACAACTCATTTTTTTAGGAATCCGTAATACTAAAATGTTTATAAATAATGATTCAGTGTGTGAAAGCAGACTGGCGCGATATCGCGGGCGCAACAGGTATATTGCTGCCTGTCGTGCCCGTGATATCGTGCTGGTCTGCACGAGCCTTTAATCGATTTGCTTTACGTCATGATGTACGTCCTAAAGCCAAAGGTGGCTATTTGACTAGGTGTCACCAACCAATTAGTCACCCTGATAGTTTTAGGCAATAGACAGTAGGCAGGAATATAAAAATTTGTAGGCTACCCAAAGACTCTTGAGCTAATAATAACGCGTCCACTTTAGGCCACAACAATAGACAATGATAACAGATAATGGTTCATATCGTACCTACCTACATAGGTATACCCAACCGAAGCCGTTTGGCTATTGTTGCTTAGACAGGTCCAAATTTAGCTCTATCTTTGAACTACAATAACATTAAATGCCTGTAGTAGTACCCACAATATCATTATAGCGTACTTGTATGAACGTATCATATAGTAGATCTAGATACAGTTCGAAGAATACAACACCCTCCCCTCTTTGTTGCTAGGGTCATTTCCTTCATTTCGCTTTTACTGACCACCCTAAAAAGTGGCTCAGACTGGATGCAGACGGCGCGTTGTATTCCACGCGCGCCTCAAAGAGATGTCGTCAGCACAAAGGTAGGGGTCCACTAGGGCCGATGCCTGCCGGGGTCGCGGGAAGTTACTTATGGGTCACCGAGGCCCCCGCAACACAGGCAACAGGAAGGAATACGGGTGGGTTTTAGTCAGTAAGAGTCTGACACACCCTCCCGCTCCGCCCAGAGCGGGAGAAGTTATTTGATGATTTCCCACCCCTACGACTGGATGCAGAAAGCGGCAAACCGAGTCCAGCAGTCGACCACGATAGGCTGAGTTAGTTGATTAATTGTTATTTTTATGTTAAGAGTAGATATTCTTCTATAGGCTGGTAACAGTACTCAAATCACCAATCCGTTAGTATTTAAACCAAGTCTTGATACTTAATTAGGACCTAATGCATTCGTGGTATATTTCAGAGCAAAGTTCGCGCTGGGCTTCCGTCCGACGGAGGAGCGCGAGGAGCCCTCGCCCCCGGACCCGCCGTCGCCGCGCTCGCCGCCGCCGCCCGAGGAAGCCCAGCGCATCATCTCCACGTTACTGCCCAAGTAAGTATTGTGATATAAAACAATTCAAAAAATGCCTGCCAAACAACGCTAACTGACTGAAACATGTAATTGGATGGAATATTTCCTTGAGGCACCTCTATATTCATTCTGAACCCTAAAATAGAGAACAACTTTTCCCAGTTTACAGAACAACTTATTTAACCCCTTAGCGGTTCTAGCGAGGACTGATTAATAAACCGAAGGCACCCAGAACCTGAAAATTAAAATACATATTTAATAAATACCTAAAAGCATGAATATTTTAATACATTTTATCATAGAGAACTACATTTTACGCAATAGACCCAAGTCTTAGTCTCATTATTATTACAGTTACTAACAATATAATGACAATGTTACAGAGTGTCACCGGCGAACTCAGCCAGGCGAACGATATCAGCAGAACAGCGGGAGGCAGAGGAGAGACTGGACTCCATCATCAGTGTCAATGGTATCACCACGGCCACGCAAACCACTTTTGTAAGTAGATGCAGTTCTTTTTTAAAACACAGGAAAAGCCTTATGTTATAATTTACTAGCTTTTGCTACGGCTCCGGCCGCGTAAAGGTCGGAAATTATTCCACAGGAACCGGGATTCATAGCATCCTATGTCCTAACCCAGGTTTGCCTTATCCAGTATGCCTTTCATCTAAAACTGTTCAGCCGTTACGGCATTAAAAAGTAACAGAAAAAAGACTATTTGAATTTTTATCTGACTGTCTGAGTCAGATAAAAAAATACAGTCTTTTTAGGGTTCTGTACCTAAAAATGAAAAAAATTGGGACCCTTATAGGATGACTTCGTGATCTATAAAGACCCTTTTTCTCAGGAACGCGTGGAGGTATCAATTTGTAATAGATATCAAAAACTTAGATCTCGCAATAAAACATACGGCCATTTTTATGTCGCATATGTTGCCGCTTGCAAATAACCCAAAGCATATTAGTCTAATCATTTTAGGTTTTATCTGCGGAAAAATTCCTAGCGAGCTGATTTTTTTTTATACACCTTTATTACGGCGTTTTAATGAAGATGTAAAAATCGACATTGATATCGTGCCGGCTAAAACGTTATAAAGGTCAAAAGGTCACGAAAATCAGTTTTTCACGAATATCTTGCGATCGCGCTCGGAGGTCAATAGAGGTCATAATAAAAATTATTCGTCGAAAAATTATCCACAAAAAATGCCTCTTGCATTTTTCTGTAAAATTAACCATTTTCGGAGAAGAAGAAGAATGCAAGGCGCGTTTTTGTGACATGGTTTCCCCGTAGGCATAATCTATGATATGTAATAAAAGGTTTTTTTTTTATTTTACTGTGAATAATTTAGTATTATTATATATTATTATATAATATTTGAATACTGAAAAATTTAGAAAAAATAAACTTTAGTTTATAAATATAACGTTTTTAAATTCACACGCTCCTTTACACTTCTTCCATATTTATCACCGCGCGCCTCTGCTGCTTTTAATACTGTGTCTTTCAATGTAAGAGTAGGTACTCACTTCTCTAATAACGCGTCTATATTTTTTTTCTCTTTTTCTCTCAAATCTTTCACTCGCTTCTTCTCCACAAAACAAACATATTTTTTTTAAATCAAATGAGCTGATTATTTTCTTACGCGGAGATTTTGATGTACTCGGTTCTTCTTGGCGTCTTTTAAAAGCCGCCATACTCAAATTGTTCTTATATTTTTTACGACAATTACTATGAATATTCACAAAAGTCACAGTATTTAAATATTCAATATTACCATCACCTCTACCGATACTAGCATTTTTTAATGTTTGTAGATCACGCCTAACTTCTACTACATCACCATCCGATGACAATTCATTGCATATAAATCATGTATCACTCATTATGAAAACTGTTCAAGAGCATGAAACTACTAAAAAAACGTCTTTAACACTCAAGAAATATTTTTCAACTGAGCTATACACAGTCCGACAGGCAGTAGCAGGTAGGGACGGGTCTCGGGAACAATAAAATACGGAACATCTGCCAGTGGAGGTCGTTTGAATAATATATAGTAGATTTTACTAAGTTCCAAAACCTCTATAATATAACAAAACACACACACAATCTCTATAACCTTTAATTATTGTGAATGTGAGCACTATGTGGGTCATTTTTATTTATTTCTTGTTGTTTTTTTTTTTTCTCTTAGTTTTAATGATGGTCTGGCATTTTGAGTTCTTTATGCGGCCAACCCAATTGTCCTTTCCTTGGTACTGTTCGTCGAGTCGTTGAGCTCCTTAAGTTTTGAGTTGAGCTACACGATTACTGACAAATGCTTGCACTGACTGGACAGGCCCACTCAAATTTGTGTGGTTCTTTCCTCAAAAGACCATTTCAGACATAGATCTACATGGTCCTCACATGATCTGACCAAGATTATGTCTGGACTTTAAGAGACTTTGACCCTTGAGTTTGTTTCGCCATTTCTTCTCAGGGGTAGTCAGATAGGAAATGTCGACTAGCTTATTTTTTAATATGACGTGTAAAAGTGATTCTCATATCCTATTTACAGAATAAACAATTTAATTTCATTTCATTATATTTTTCACAAAACGCTCAACTATCAGATAGAAGTTTTTAAAACACTTAAAAACATGAATAAAAAGCAATAGAGTTTTACGCCTTGGTGTACGGTACGGTATACAATACCGTATGTGAGTGCATTCTAATCGCTTTCTCAGCGCTCTACTCCGAAAACGGTTAATTTTACAGAAAAATGCAAGAGGCATTTTTTGTAGATAAAATTACGCCAAACAATTTTTATAATGACCTCTATTGATCCCCGAGCAATAGGTCGCGAGATATTAGCGAAAAACTGATTTTCATGACCTTTATAACTTTTTTAGCCGGCACGATACCAATGTTGATTTTTCACATCTTAATTACAACGCCGTAATAAAGGTGTATACAAAAATTCAGCTCACTTGGAATTTTTCCGAAGATTGGGGTTTAAAATGCCTAAAATGACTGAACTATATATGGTACTTACCTACGTCTCGTTCATCTAAAAAAAAATATGTGCTATAGTCTGGTCATCTTGATTTCAGCCAAAAACCCGGCACCAACGCCCCTACGGTTGGGAAAAAGACACGGAAGCTAACGGTTTCCAACTGCAGCAGCCCCCAGTGCCTCCGTACCGGTTCGCGTCGCTGCAGCACGGCGCGCGCCCGCCGCAGCCCGACACCGCGCCCGCCTGGCTGCCGCCGCGCCACGACGCGCCTCCCACCGGCCTCAAGAAATCACCCAGTGTCGAGAACCCACCAGTGTTCCCCTTCATGGGTTTTTCCAGTGAATTCAACGACAAACCATACAATGAACATCCAGTCACCATATATCCAGGGCCAAATATACAGTTCAAAAAAGAACCAGCACATTCACCGACATACAACG
The DNA here is from genome assembly GCA_905333075.3 of Atethmia centrago. NCBI lineage: Eukaryota > Metazoa > Arthropoda > Insecta > Lepidoptera > Noctuidae > Atethmia > Atethmia centrago. The sequence goes on from HG995375.1 coordinate 11,813,863, forward strand.
TACTAAAAATTTCACCTTCCAACACGAAAAGCTCGGAAATAATGAGCAGTATGAATCGCGACAGCAAGTCAGACGGTGAAATGTTATCACCCATAGGGAAATTACCTCCGCGGACTCTCGCCGGCTCTATGGAGAGACATAGAGAAGTGTGTAGAGGATCTACGGAGGACATGGTTGTGAGCTGTAAGAGGAGAAGTTCGAGTAAGAGTAACGACGAAGAGCACTTTTCGGACGATTCGCTGGAGGAGTCGTTCCCGCCGCCACCGCCGCCCGCTGTTACTACGCCTTCGAAACGCAATTCCATAGCTTGGGAAGTGTCACTCGATGGTGATGACCCTCTACTTACACCAGGAAGCACAAAGGTAGTTGCTTAGTAAACTGTGTTTAACATCTACAGAAAATGGCTTAGCACTTCATTACAAGGGTCCATTAACCATAGGCGCTATGAATTTCTTCTGGTTATAACTCGCAAGTAACAAACTGGATTAGAATCATACTTACATCTGAAAATAAGTGGCTAAATATAGTTCCTATTATCATCATTGAAATTGAGTCTACAACCATCAATTAATTAGGTCTCCTTCCTTACTACTTTAAAAAATATTATATCAATACCTACTACTTTCAACCAAGCCCCGCAATTTAATCGCGTTTATTATGTGTATTACTAATAGCAGTTCACTTTACTTGTTTACAGGTTATTGGCCGACGAAGAAGAAAGTCAGGTGATCAGTCTCATTCTAGCACAAGCTCAATACCACAAAGAGAAGACGATGATTGGGGAGAGGAGTACTGGCCGCCGCCACCTCCACTGACGCAGTGTGAGACCCTCGTGTCACCCACTTCAGATGCTGAACAAGAAAGTCGACGAGCACTAGATCTAGCGTGTGGTACATACGTCATCAGAAAAGGCAAAAATCGAAAGCAGTTACCAAGTTTCAACAAGAACACGACCAACAAATCTCCCACCAATCTTTTCAATAGTCACAGTTTGAATAGAAGTTTAGATACTGATAAGTCCATGGACGGATCGAGCATATCAATCAGCGGCTCCGGATCAGTAGGCTCGTACAACTCCCGGCCGAGCTCAGATTTGAGTTTGCCACAATCTCGCTACAGTGTTGACTTGAACTCGAGACTGAGCCGAGAGCTTAACACTCCAAACTCTAGATATAGTATAGATCTTTGCACACCGAATTCTAGATTGAGTAAAGAGATTACATCGCCAAAATCTCGTCTTAGTTTAGATCTTAATAACGGTCCAGATAGATATATCGCTCAGGAGTACTTCGGCCATAGTCCCAAAAGTAGAAAATCCCACAGTGAGAAAGGCGCTCATACGTCTAAAATTCAGAGCAAACTGTCCCCACAAAATAGGTTTTCCGATTTCAAAAAGTATTCATCGACTTTCGATAATATTCAATCGCTCATAAGAGAAGGCAAGGTAGAGGAAACACCCCCGACGGAATGCACCGAAACCGTCAACGAACTGACCACGGTGCCTCCCAACATGGTGCGCGTGGTGTCGCTGCCGAGCCTGGGCGACGAGGCCGGCGCCGGGCGCACGGCGCTCATCACCACGGTGGAGGAGGAGGAGGACGCGGAGAGCGGCGAGCCCGGCTCCAGCGGGGACACCTCGCCGCTGCGCAAGATCGAGAACAATATTAGCGCTATATTAAGTCAAGGTCGGGACCAAAAACATTTTACCCCATATATACCTAAAGACTGGAATATTCATAAGGATGAATACTGTGATGACGTATCTAAAGATATATTAGAAAACAATTTCCGTTATAGTTCTAGAGAGAGACAAAAGAGACATGATATACAGAAATCGTCGAGTCACAATGAAATACAGAATCAGCGGTCGATAGATCGCCGTGACCGTTCGAAGAGGTCGAACAGTATGCATAAATCCACGAGCGCCAAAGATGTACCAGTTAGTTTGATGCGGCAACCATCTTCGTCCGACTCTGCTGTGTCGAGCGGCGGTGATTTCCCCCTCAATGTTCAAATAGTTGAGCACTCGTACAGGCACCCACCGCTACCGTTGCCCCCATCGCCGATATTAGTGCACGAGATGGGGCCTCTGCCGCAAACCCCAGAATCGCCGAAGTTTCCTCCCCTACCTCCCTCGCCTGTGCAGGAGGTTGAAGATGAATATACAGAAATTATGCAGCCCTCAGAGAAACGTCATGTTAAGAAAGCTGACACGTTGCCAACACCGACCATGGAGTCTAGGAGAAGGTACGCCTAATCCACTTAAAGTAAATGCTTAATGTAATATATATATATATATTTTTTTTAATAAATAATAGCTATTCATACTATTTTCATAGGTACTTAAATAAATATTTTGTTTCTCAGGCCTTCGGAACCCCCCGCAGTGCCGCCGCATCGTGACACCACAAATAGCCTTAAGACGCGCTCTATGGAAACCAGTTACAACAAAAACAGGAGAAGCAGTAACTTCAAGAGTGGTTCAACCGATAGAAGAACGCTACCTACAGGTATGGGTTCTACTTCACAATTTACCTTTGACTTGTAGAGTCCGCCTACGAGAGACAATAAGTACTTTTGAGCATTTTATATGGTCATGCCGTGGTAAAAATAAGAACGAGTCAGCAAGATGATAACTGGGCTGACTGCCGACGGTATACCTATACGAGTCTTCATTTGCAATTTTAATTCAATCCGTGGTCATACATGCTTTAATAAACAAATATAAAAATCTTAGATCCTAAACGAGTACCTATTTCTGAAAGACTTGCCAATCGAGTAAAGTCATCCCACTTACCTATTCGCTTGGCACGGCTACTGGCGACGTATTTAGTATATTAAGTGCTCTGTGTGTAAAGTCCTATAGGTAATAGGTAATACGGGCTGGTGTCCGCAACTCCACGTCAATACGCGTATTTTGCGTACGGCTGGGGAATCAATTATTCGATCCAACCCAGCTCCTCAAGGAAGGCCAGCAACGCCTTTTGTGTAAAGTTCTATATCCTGGCTCTAAAAATAAGTAGAGCCGGAAGACGGCGAGGTAGTAATGTTGTAAGTTCAAACAGACATTGATAGATGGCGCCGTCGATATTCAAAAATCCCGAGGTTTTATGCCAATTGAGCTACCGGTATGTAAACACTAAGCCAGGGTTAAAAATAGGACAGTGCCAGATTTACCAAATATTAAACTTGACTGTTGGAAGTTGCATTAGTAATAATATCTAGTAACAATAACACGTTTGTACTCGTACCTTCCATGCATCTTCTAAACAAACCAACATTATAAACTTTCAGACATCGGAGCGAGTGGCGCCAGACGTAGGACCCTGCAGCGCCAAAGCCGCGAAGCTGCAGCATCAGGTCGCGGGCTCTTGCAGACGTCCGCCAGCCTGCCCGAGACGCCGGTGTTCGCGCGCGGATGCGACGTGCCGCGCACCCCACCGAGAAACTCTACTGGACCCCCCCGGAACAACACCATGAATTCAATACAGTCGATAGGTTAGCTCACTTATTTTAAATCGCAGTGTTGCAGAAAGCACGTGAAGCCATTGGTCCCGACGGGTATTCGTAGATCTTTGACAGTCGTTACAGGTAGTCAGTAGTTTGACAACCAGTTTTACCAAAAGATATCGTGCTACCCTGTAACTGGTCAGATAGGCAGTCGCTCCATGTAAAATACTAGTATTCAGCTGCCGGTTAGACTCCAAAATAGTTAAGAAAAGGCTAGGTAGATGATGATTTCCATCATCTTCCCAGCCTTTTCTATTTGTGATGTTTCATACTTACTCCAAGGCCGTAGTTTCTTTACATAATAGGTTGGGGAAAACGTTTCTTCGCTTTTTTTATGAAAATTCAAAACATTTTTTAATATAGTTTATTTACATTTAACTAAAGTATGTAGGTACCATTTTGTTCGATAACTTTTTGCCATCTTGTAGGATGGGAAACGATCCCATTGCTATAGAAATTTTGGGACTTCTGATCAAAATACCGCGACAAGTAGTTTTGGCAGTCCTCTCGTGATGTTAACCTGACACTGCCTAAAGAATTCTGAAGAGACCGAAACAGGTGGAAATCTGAAGGTGCCAGGTCAGGACGGTCAGGACTATACGGCGGATGCATTAACACCTCCCAGCCAAACTCTCTTAATTTTTGCTGAGTGGCTAAAGATGTGTGAAGTCTTTTTTTTTTTTTTTTTGTGGATGGGAAATCATCAATTAACTTCTCCCGCTCTGGGCGGACCGGGAGAGTGTGTCAGACTCTTACTGACTAAAACCCACCCGTATTCCTTCCGTTGCCTGTGTTGCGGGGGCCTCGGTGACCTATAAGTACCTTCCCGCGACCCCGGCAGGATGTGTCTAGCGTTATCATGATGAAAAACCACACCCCTTCTGTTGATTAATTCCGGCCGCTTTCTCTCAACTTCTTGCTTTAATCTCATCAGTTGTTCGCAGTAGAGTTCAGAATCGATGGTCCTGCCTGGTGGTAACAGCTCATAATGAATAATGCCCTTCCAATCCCACCACACACACAGCATCACCTAGTTGCGAGTTAACCCGGGTTTCGCCACAGTCTCTGAAGCCTGACCGGCCTTTGACCACGACCTTTTTCGCACGTTCTTGTCGTACGTGATCCACTTTTCATCACCAGTTATCAGCTTCTTTAAAAAATGGTTCGGTTTCATTACGTCGTAATAAATAATCGCAAATGAGTACACGGCTCATTAGGTTTCTTTCAGTGAGCTCGTGAGGTACCCAAATATCGAGCTTTTTTTTGTACCCAGTTTTTTTCAAATGCGCCAAAACTGTTTTGTGGTCAATTCCCAGTTCTTCAGCTACGTCGTAACTACTGATATGCCGATCTTGCTCCACTTTTTCAAAAATGGCATCCATTTTATCCGTAATAGGGCGACCAGAGCGACGTGCATCTTTGACACAGACACTGCACTAGGTCCATAAACATCGCAAATTTTTTTCGCGGCTTGCTTTGCGGTCTTACCTTTTTTGTAGTAAAATTTTAAAATGTATCGAATTTCTTCATTAGATTCACTCATCTTGACGATACGAAAAACAAATGAAAATCACACATTTTTCTAATTTGAATTTGGAATTATTTTCTTTAAAATTTAAACTTTCAATGATACCAAAACCAGCCAGATACAAATAGTATACCCAAAGAGATTTTATTACAAGTTCATACATACTATAATGCGAAAAGACTTTTTCCCCAACCTAATACATAAACTCACGCCTTTTTCACTTGGAGGTAGGTAGAAACTATAGAACGCCACCTGCTACGCTCCTTACATACTCCTTTTTCTTCGTTTACGTTCATAGATCTGGTCATATACGCTCGCCGGTTACGAGTACTTCGCACCTGACCTTTCTGAAGAACATTACCAATTAGGTCACTATATGTCTTCTTAGGGCGTCCCTTCCCGGCGTTTCCACTCACATCTGCCTCGTAAATACCTTTTGTTAGTCGCCTTTCATTCATCTTCTCAACATGACCAAACCATTTAAGCATAGTCTTTTCAATGTTTGTTTGTCTTTTCAATCTTCTTTTAAACCGCACCGTTGCCTTAGCACATCATTCCTCAGTCTATCATTCGTGGTCACGCCACACATGCTTCGCAAGAAACGCATGTGCACAGCATTTATTCTACTTTCATGCTTCTTTTGCCACACGCAACATTCACTTCCATACATAAGCATAGACACCAGCACACCATTGTGAACAGACAGTCGAGCCTTTTTAGGCATCGATGGTTGGCTCACAATCGCATGTATAGCCATTCACTTTATTGCCCGTATTTACCCTCGTTTCCACGTCTTTATCAATATTTCCATTCCTTGTAAACTGACTCCCCAAATATACAAACTCACTTACTTGCTCCACACGCGTATCATTTATTTTCACATCACACACCGATACATCCTCTTCTCTTTTAAACACCATGACCTTCGTCGTATTCACATTTATAATCATCCCTTTCATCTTATATGCTTCATCCATCAAAGTCACCATGTCTTGCAACTTTTCTGCTGTTGATACAAGTAGAACTTGATCATCTGCGTAGAGAAAGCATTTGACAGGAAACTCATTCATTCTCAATCCGCACTCGCCCTCTTTCAAATCTATCAGACAACTATCCTTGTACAAGTTAAACAGCCTCGGTAACGTTACACAACTCTGTCTAACACCCCTTAACATGCAGAACCGTCTGTGTATGCCCCATTTATCATAACACAAGCACTGGAAGCCTTGAATAAAGATTTCAGTGCCTGTACCAAGCGCCAGTCCACACCGTACACGGTCGGGGTGTCAATCAGTTCTTCCCTCCAAACACTGTCATAGGCCTTCTCCAAGTCAACGAAAGCACTAGACTTTCTAGTGCTTTGCCAGATGTTTTTCGGCTATGCAACTTAAGGCGAAGATCTGATCCATACAGCCCATTCCCTCTTTAAATCCTGCCATATTTTCTCATCTGTCACTGTAGTTTCTTTAACCAATATAATAGACCTTCTATTGGTCAAACAATTTGTAAATACTCGTAGGTATATGTTTTTGACCTAACGCGATTTAAACACTATGGGACACTGAGATCCGAGTCTATTGGATAAGGATTTTGTTAGCGTAGGATCCCAACAAAAAAGAAGACTACTATATAATTTCTTGAAAAGAAATTATCTAGGAAATTGCTTCGGCACGATTTAGCAAGTTGTCAAGTCAATGTTTCCGAGGGTAGGTAAACAACTCTGCCCTATACCTGCAAAACATGACGAACTCTTGTGGCATTTGTACCTACCGCATATCGAATGACAGATCACGAACAGGTGCATAGTGTAAATCTTACAATTTGTGTTACAAATTGTAAGATGAAATTCTTCATTTTATCATTCTCCTGCCCTTATCCCTATTTATTTGTGGTCGGCGCAACATGTCCTTTTCTGCCATACTTCTCTATTAGTTGTCATCTCGGTAGTGACCCCCTTTCTAGTCATATCATCTTTCACACAGACCATCCATCGTTTCTTTGGACTTCTCCTACTCTTATAGTCATCGACATTCATACTCAAGACTTTCCTCACGACATTTTTCTCATTCCTCCGCATCACACCGTGACAACCGATTACCGACAACCAAAAAAAAGAAATCTTTAAACCAAATATTGCAAAATGTTTGCTGTTGCTACGAGAGTACTATGACGTAGACGTCGTAGACGGCATACATTTTGCACTTTGCTACTTCTACTAACTTCCCTTCCGTCTTCCGGTTCCATACCTCGAAAACTGTTACAGTTTACCTTATTTTATTATTTGCTACGATAGAGGCCATAGTTATTAATACACGTATTCTGTGACAACTGTGTACCTGCTACCTATTACAGTTAAAACATTACAGTGGCAAACAGACAACATAGTCTTAATATGAGGGTCCCATTGGCACCCCTAAGCTCCATCTCGACGGACGAGAGAATCGCGGCGATAGTCACGCTGTCCCTTAAAATGATCGCCGCGACGATAACGCCACGTGGAGATTGATTCATAGAGTTTCTATTGAATTTGATGGCACGGCGAGGCTATCGCGTCGCGATTTTCTCGCCCGTGGAGTAGGCGCCTTAGGGTTGGCTACGGAACCCTAGAAAAAATATATTGTTAACCTAAACATACCCAAATTTTGCATAATCTATAATCATGTTGCTACGAATGTGCTACGAGAGTGCTACGACGTCGTAGAGGGGCCTTTTAGACCTTAAGCTAAACTTTCCTCGATAAACACACGTAATTATCTATTCTTACTTTACTCCCGAGTGTCAGACTTGCAAAACAGAACTATAAGGTGACTTAACACCCTCGCAAACTACAAAACATAGCTTGACCACCGTAGAAACGGAAGAAACTACAGATTGTAGATAGATTTTTACGGTGAGATGTCAAAAAAGAAATGCCCCTTTGTATAAAAATAAATAAATCTATTCATCGTAGAGCCAGCACGCGTACCATGACCATTTCTAACTCTATTAGAAGTGGTCATGGTACGCGTGCTGGTGTAAATAATAATGATTTTATACCAAAATATGATTAAAATGTATCTTAACTTTCACAAACAAACGGGAATTAAGATTTTTTTTACAGATGACTCATACTCGTAAACGCATCACTCCCGATGACCGGAGATGTATTCACATCAAACATACAATAGTTATTTGTGCAACAAGAGAGCAAAGTCGTTTTATGCTGCGAGTGCTGATTTTGAATCCTGAGTGTGGCGAGAGAGTCAAAGGCACGAGATGCAAAAAACTTTGCTCTCGTGTAACACACATAACTTTTCACTTCAGCAGCGAGAACACTTTAGGAGATAAAATAATTAACAGGAATAGATTGAAATAACTATTTATTGTGAATCAAAAGAATTAACATTGTAGGTAGAGGTACCAATTCAATAAAATGGAACATTTTAAAAGTTAAAAGTAAAATTACTGCAATTCTGCAAATTAAAAGTAACAGATTTATTTGGCAACGTTATAGTTGCATTGAGTTGAGTTTGATTATCTGGGGTTAAGGTTTCTGTTTCGGTGGCGGATTGAGAAGGAACAACGGTGAACGTTGGTGACTCTGATCGGCTTTCTGTCTAAGTAGGTACACTGTGCGTCGTTGGAAGTGGATGGGCGTGTGTGAGACCTAGGATCCGGGGTCGAATTCAGACTTATCGTTTCCACTATACGCTTACAGATTTTCGACTTATTTTCTATTGAGTCTTCAATATAGCCTTTTGCAACCGTATTGGATTTCCACCCGCCGTGACGTTTTAAAGTGGTGAGATCGGCTCCGGAATCAGCCAAGAGCGTTGCCGAAGTTCTCTGAAAGCAGTGACCCGTGTATAGCTGAGGCTCTTCCAGTTTTAAGAAAGTGGCAATGTCTCGCGGTGTAGCACCTATTTTATTTACTCCCATAGGCTGAGCATTTATTATTATGGTATTGTATGAAAAATCGGTCGGTTTTTATATTGGCTGGACGTAAATTTTGGTATTTTTCTACAATAGTTACATATTCTTCGCGTACGACAAAAGACCTGTCAAGGATCGTCTTCGTATTTTTCAATTTTACTAACAGTAATTTATCTGAATGCTTTTCGTATTATTGACTGTTAGCTGTAATAGCTCGTTATTGCGACACGCTCCACTAATTCCTATGATCAGTACAACCTGTAATGAAAATATTACATAATTTATATGCATAATTTAACATTTACAGCATCTTTTACATATCGTAATAAATATTTTAACAGTATTGCTAAGCCAGAGTAGGATTCATTGCGCCTCCAAAAATTTGTAGTAGGCAGTAAGTACCTTTATACATAACAGTGTATATACAAATTTTAATAACTAACAACATAGATTTATAGGTACCACTTACCTAGCGGCAAGAAAATTGCAGTCCGGAGCTTCATTAAAATTTTTTTCTATGTTAAGGGCCGTGAAAATTTTGGACTTTTTAGCCTTATTTTTAGCCCAACTTTAGCCCAACTGACATACTTTTTAGAAAAGATACGAGTTTTGCGTATGTTTCAATATGCACGTTACGTTTTGTTGAAAGTAGCTTTCAACATTGAGTAAATACTCCACATTGTAGATGATGGCCTCGTCTGTGATAAATCTAAAAAATAAGATAGCAACACCGTCTCCGAAAAACTGCTTGCGCCCTTTGTAAGTCTCCATTCATTGAAGACATGGTATGCTTTCAGATATTTCTTGCGAGACTTCTCAGGTAGGAAACTTAATTCTGCAAGAGTTAAAACAACAAGTTATTAAACTTGTTGTTTTAAAACTTCCGGTGTTAAAATACTGTTTTCGTCGCTAGTTTCACTCAAATTTTACGATTATTTTAATATTTTTTAACTTATTCAACTCTTTACGCCAGCCACGAAATTTTATTCCTGCTCTTTTATTTAAATTAAGGCGTTTCGGAAATAGCACCCATGATATTTTATTATTCAAAATATATTACGTAACATTATTGAAACTAGAAATAAATATTTACAGGTTAAAAATCTGTTTTATTTGCAGTAAATACTTGTTTTCGTTTAAATACAACAATAAGTTAAAAAATCAATAAATTACATTAAAAGACATAATTATCTTTTTGCAAAATTTCTTTAGTTAGTACGAAATTCCGAACGTGTTTGTCTTTGAGGTCGAATTCAAAATCGGAACTTCGAAAGGGCTGGTCTTTGTCTCTCTCTCTTTCTAATGGCGGGGAAGAGATAGAGTGTGAATGTTTCGAATTGTATGATTAACCCAAGGCTGAATAAGATAATCGCGGCTTTCTGAAAAAAAAAAAAAGTTACTTGGTCTCACTCAGTGAACAAAATCGCATTTTGCTCACTGATTTCAGGCAGCAAAACCTACATGTTTGAGCTAAAACTTATTACTTAAAGAAAATGAGCCTTTTACTGTTACTGGAATAGACCGGAATCGAAGTGTGCTATAAAGTTTACTCGAATAATTTTTCACACGACTTCCTTCGTATCAGTCATAAGCTTTGTTTTGATTTAGGAGAGTTATCGGTAATTTCATTAGGTCAAAACTAGATGCAAGTTAAGCAGTAAATAAAGTCTCTTAAAACTTATACAGCCCAACTAAAACCACGCTGTAGCTAATCCAAGTTTTTTTATTTTTTTTATTTTTATTCAAAGGCATAGTACCAAGTTCCCACATTGTCCTCTAATTGAGATAAGTTCAATCTTTATACGAAACCAGCCTTTGTGATTGTTGTTGATATTCCAGTTAACTGTCGCAGGTCAATTTTATATCAGTTTATATAAGAACTTTCTTTTCTCCTTCAATCTTGATCTTTGCCTGAACAATATACGAGTAGTACCTAAAGTTTCAATCACAAAATTACTGATTGCCTACACTTCCTCGACACCGCCACGGTCCCCACTCACATATCAGAACATATTCCGATAATATTTGCCCACTCTTAGAGAGGCGTTGGTCTGCTTTGGACAAAGACTTGATGCTTCACACGTGTAAGTACTAAAAGTTTTATTACACGTGGGAAGAACCACGACCTCCGAACTACTGAATATTTAGTTTTATTCAATCTGCCTGGCCTTTTCCCAACTATGTTGGGGTCGGCTTCCAGTCTTACCGGATGCAGCTGAATACCAGTATTGTACATGGACTGCCTATCTGACCTCCACAACTCAGTTACAGGGTAACACGATAGGTACTCTTTGATAATACTGGTTTTCAGACTTTTGGGCTTGTCTGATTACCCGCAACGGCTTAGCGTGCTTGCTTACCGAGGCACGGAGGGGTCTCGATATATAATTAATGGTTACCCATTCACGAACCGACCGTGGCAAGCGTAGCTTAACCTTCGATGGATCCGAGCGGCTGTTATCATTTAGCCACGAGTCTTTTGGATTAGTTTTAATATTTTACTTTGCGTATGAGTTATATTTACATAAACATAATCAACCTATAATGTTCCTACTGCTGGGACACAGACCTCCTCTCTGTGAGAGGGAGTGGGCCGCAATCCACAACGTGGCCCCAGTGCGGGTTGGTAGAAGTCACATGGCTTCGAATTTTACTGTGTTATATGTAGGTATACCAACCCGCATTGGGCCCGCGTGGTGGATTACGGCCCACTTCCTCTCACAAAAAGGAGGCCTGTGTCCCAGCAGTGGGAACATTATGGGCTGATTATATGTATAACTATGCAAATAACAATGCGCATCAATAACATTTGTATAATTAGAAGCGTCCTTTACCGTAACTACTGAATAAACAGGTAATTTACATGTAGATAGTTCAAGTCGAGCAAATTGCCTATTAACATGGCAAGCAATAATATACCTAAAAACTGCAACCGTGCCTATGATGTCATGCATGTTGTGCAGCTTGATAATAGAAATAATAATGTTTATGTTTCCAGTAGGTACTCTAAAGTCAACATGTGCTCCTATCCTTATTAAACTTCACAGCATGTTATTACAACATTACGTCACGTGGTAATAAAACAATTATAGATAATATTTTCTATTTCATATATTACCAGAGTGATGAAAAGGCAGTTCTTATTTTTTCAAGGCTGGTCGGAATATTCCCGTTTTAGATTTATAAAAGCCATTGTCTTATTGTTTTCATTAATTTTCAATTCATTCAGACCTTTTCTATACACGTCTTTAACACTATTTAAATAGGTATTTTTACTAATAAAAAAACAGTGACACCTACTATTAGCTTACTATTAGCTTAGATTATCGCCTCGCCTAGTAGCTTGTGCTATCGCTGTCATTTACATAGGTACATTCACGGCCTGAGTTTCCTCCCTGACAGTACCTTCGTAGCAAGCACCGATAAAATAAGGAAATATAGGATGCTATTTGTTGCTGCAACCCGGTATTATGATTTAAATAATTATGTAGCTAGCTAGCATGTATGTGGGTAGTTGCGGAAAACAGCATCACACACAAATATGATGTCTGGTGTGACTCTCAAAAGAATACACATACCTACGTGTGTCGTTGTACATTTCATAATAAGTATGCATAATGCTATTGATAAGAAGTTATAAATATGGGAAAAGGCGTGATTTTATATTTGTATCCTATGTATGATAAGAAATTTAGAACTGCTAAAATTACGTGGACACACTTTCTAAAATCATGAAAACGTTAGATATTCTGCAGTATTTAAAGGGATTACTAAATCAGCTCCTTTGATGTATAATAGTTGGTCAGCGGTCGGCGGATCCACGGCTGACCAAACACTCTAGCACGTTCGCCATTCTCTGGACCTTCAATTCCGCTCCTTGCTGATTGCGTCTTTTCTTTTAACCGTGACGTGTATTGTTCTTGTTCCTGTCCACTTTTAGGCTTCTGGCCGGACTTAGCCTCGTAGGGGCAACACTGTCACCACAGTTACATAATTATTATTAAAGTTATCCGGGAGAAATTTCTATTTTCAGTAGGTACCTACCTGCATTTTACGACTGTCAGAAGAGAAGCACGGTGAATATAGTTACATTAGACTTGTTCCCTAAGAACAAATCTCTTATGGAACAAATCTAACTAAGAGATATGTATTAATGATTCTAATGATTATAATTCTGTAAATACATATTTGTTATGGTCGCGAATCATATTTTGATCAAGATAGAACCTGACACTAAACTGAAAATTGCAAAAAAACGTAAGAAAATTTGAATTTCGCGGGCTACCAATGTGAATCCACCATAAAGTTGTTTTTTGTGTGAACAGGGAGCTCGGCGACGCTGGGCGGGTACGGGCGCGGCTCGGTGATGGGCGCGACAGGCGTCTGCACCGGCGCCGACCTGCTGCGGCTCGGCGGCCCGCCCCGGGGCTGGTATCCTCGCCAGAGACATAGGTACGCACCACCAGTACAGGAAGCATGCTACAACTTGACTAGCCATGAATATGGAGAGTCAAGTTGTAGCACGAATGAATACTCGTGACGAGTGAATACCTACTCGACGATGGTCTACTAACGTTATTTATTTTTACAAGTCTATTGAAATCTATTTCTAACGATGTACACAGTGGTGGGCCACATCATACTTTATTTAGTTACGTAAGAATACTACAGCATTATTCAATCTAAATTAAGGAAAGGGAGGCCTGCAGTAGCAACAAAGATTAAAAATAAATAAAGAACAACCACAGATACAAAACTAGATATCCATGGGTGCAATGTTTTTAAACTTAAATACTAACAAGACACGTTTATTGAACAGACATGGATAGTTTAGGTAGTATATAGTAGCTTACAACAATAAAATGTTGTAAGCTTCTCTATATTTACGAAAATAAAGCCAATAAACAGGAAGGAAAAAATCCAAATAGTTATGTTTAGTCATGCGTTCCATGTAACTGTGCTCCACCTATCAGATAATACGCTTGGTAAATTTGGGAATTTTAACCATTATGTTTTATTTCCTCCACCTGTCACATAAGTAGGTACATGACCATTACCATTGTAGCCTTTTAAATCCGTACTTACCTAAAATACATTTTTGTTAAATTGACGGAAAACTGAATCACCGCAAACGCTGTTTACAATGTAGTCCTGACAGTTTTAATGATTATAATACTAACCAGGTCAATATTACTAGGTATAATCATTAATTATCCTCAAACTAAGGAACATCAGTGCTGTAAAACCTCGTATCAGAACGTCCAAAATGTTATCAACCCGAAGGTAGACCTAGGTATTTCAATATTCGCCCTTATATAGCTATAGGTAGGTACTATTGAATAATAAGAATGGAATTAATTGTCGAGGTAACCTACATTTCCTGAACAGTCTCGAGGATTCATATAAAGTGGTTAAAACTGAAACAGTTATTCCAAAGAGGAACTCTAATGATTAATATTTGAATTATTATAGTAACAACCAGCTGCTGCACGCGGCTTCGCCCGCGTGGCTCTTTCTAAAATACAAGTAGCCTAAGTTACTCCTTATGACATCAGCTATTTGCCAGTGAAAGTCTCGTCAAAATCGGTCCAGCCGTTTCAGACACTAGCCGGGACGAACAGAGAGAGGGACAAATTTTTAAAAATGATTTTTTATTATAAATACCGTATAACATTTTCCTAAGCATTTAGTAAAAGCTGTTATTTTGACATTACAAACAGATACTTCAATTTTATTTATTTGCATAGATGTATAGATGAACTACAAAACCACAATCTTAATAAATACTAGCCACGGTTAAGGTAGATTTTTCAAAAAGGGTGGGCAACGCACCTGTGGTGGCCCTGGTATTGTAGATGTCCATAGGTGACGGTGACCACCAGAAGGGCTGCATGCTTGATCGCCATTCATAAAAAAATATGTTGTAGGTCTAATATTCAAATTTTAGGGAGACTTGGTTGTATTTGTCATATTTAGATCCAATAATATTCTCTAACCACCGCAATGCTGAGCTTTTCAAATAAATAAAAACTAATTTGTTAACTTTCTTAACCCGCATTGACCAGCTCTCTAACTAGTCCGCTTGCTGGCAGGCCTGCTTCAACGGAGCACCTGGACCGACTAACAGCCTCGTCAAAGATGGCGGTGGAGCACCCGGTTGCCTGGGAGGGCAGTGCAGCCCGCAAGCCCCTCACCCTGCCGCCCAACCTGACGCCTAAGTTCTTCCAGAAGTCACCCAGGGAGGCGCTTCGCAGGGTAACCAGCTTACTAATACGAAAAGGTGAGTTAATTTTACTTATTTAGTTTAATTAGTTAAGCCTCTTGGGTCTACGCTCTACTTAAATTAAAAAATGTAACGTTGTCTAGACGTGAACTGACAATGTAAGCTCATCGGGCGTGCATTGTGAAGGGGTAGACCAGCCCGAAACTCCGGACCTACGAGCTACGCAGTACCACGCAAAACCAAAAGTAAATTCATCAAAACTAACAGAGTTAACTACAAATGATTATGTTTTGTAAAACGCCGAGGGAGACTGAGATGCAAATCATGCAAGTTAGAAAATAACACTGGTTTTTAAAGTCGCTCACAAATATTCCTGGTACGATCTGAAACCGTCCTGCCTGTAAATATTTCAGCAGGAGCACCTACAACTGATTCTAATTTTGTATCACGAATATACGGTTACAGGTAGTCAGAAGACCAAAAGTCTGACAACCAGGTCTTACCAAGGGGTATTGTGTTACCCAGTAGGTAACTGGGTTGTAGAGGCCAGATAGGCAGTCGCTCTATGTAAAATACTCGTATTCAGCTGCAACAAGTTAGACTGAAAGCCGACCCCTACAAAATTGGGAAAAGGCTAAGAAGATTAATTTTATCTCGAATATAAATCAATTTCATGCGAACAATTTCCCGTTTTGTGTTCTCTCACAACATTTACAATATCGTTCATTTGCGAGAAGCTTGACATAATACAAAAAGAGTCGTTTTTGGGTATGACGAATTAAAAGTTTTAAATCAGCGGTCAGAATGCGACGAAGTATAAAGTCACACCTCTCTAGCTCCCTCATTTTCCTGCTCATCTCGTATACACCAACGGCAGAGGCAACAGCAGCCGTCGACTCGTCGACGGCAGATGCAACTGCAGCCAACTCAAAATGCAGAGTTTTTTGTTATGTCACCCTTCTTGCCAATAAGCGATATGTATTTAACCGGATACGCCCTCTTTTTTTTCGGGTGGGAAATTATCAAATAACTTCTATAAGAAGATATTTGACTAAAACCTACCCGTGCCTGTGTTGCCAGGGGCCTCGGTAACCCTTTCGTACTTTCCCGCGACCTCGGTTTTCTTCCATACTTCTCTATTAGTCATCGTCTCGGTAGTCACCTCATAGGTCTCCAGCCATATCATCTTTCAAACAGTCCATCCATCGATTATATGGGTTTCCTGTTAGTATGCTTAGAGATACATAAATACAAAACGATTCTTGAATATTCTTGATTTAAAAATATCATAATTAGGTAAATATCAGTAAATGCTTTTTAATAAATTTGCATCTCAACTCTATTTTAAGGTTCTTACTGGGTCTATCTTATCATTTATTCACAGAATAGGCAAACAATTAGTCATCTTGTGTAAATGACACGATGTCTAATAGCACCTCCTACTCAGAATTTGAAGGCGTAATAATGAGTAGGTACAGGACCTACTCACTCATTATGAACGTGCAATAATGACTAATTAGGTAGACACAGACTGCCTGCCCGAAAATATTCATTGCTGAAAATCAGTCATGTACGATTCGGAATAATTTTGACTGTAGTTTGCGGACTTCAAACAAAACATTCAACAACATTGTACGATTTTCACATATAAAATTGATTCCTCCTGAATCGAATAGTTCAGCACTGTAAGAGTCTTTAGGTGAAAAGAAGTCAATCCCATACCTTCAAAGGTTCGACATTCAAACATTTCATGGCCACGCCCGTTCGTAAAGAATTCCATTCATGACATCATTTATAACGACCTTAATAAGGTGCCATTAACCTTATAGTATCTAACCAACAACTAAACGATAAAATAGAAAATTACATAACCGTTAGATATAAACTAGTTGGGTTCTTGCCAAATATTGTTCGTGTATTCAAACTGAAACGCAATGATCTTGAGTCTCCTCTTATAAGTGAATATGTGCAGTTTTGTTTATTTTTCATCGCTATCATGTATCATCATGTATGACATTTTTTTGTTATTTTAAACTTTAGAAAGTTACAATGTACTCTTCTAAGGCTATTCTGGCCTGCCAAGGTTATTTAATTCGATGATATAATCGACATTGATCTTGTTAAACCGTTACTTATTTCAATTCAGTATTCTATTAATAGTTATTTACCATTTCATTATAATTAAGTGTGCACTGTGCAGAATAAGTTTAATTACTTCTGCTAATAAGATAAATTAAATCACTAATTAAGATAGAACATACCTACATTTACTTGCGTATCATGTTTTTGTTACACAGACCAGTTTTATTTTGACCGTTATATTTCATATGTGTTCACGTTTGTTGCTACTAGATGGCGTTAGTGGTTGCGGTTCGTCGTTAATGATATTTGTGAGTGAATAATTCCCACGCGGCACAAACAACCGCGGACGTGTCTAAATAGCTGTTTACTCTATGAGACATAAAAAGAAATATATGTGTTATCGGTTTGAAGTAGACGCACTTATTTTCCGTCTGTAATGCAATAACGTTCCATCTTGACGAGTACCGTACATTAAATCATCATTTAAACTATTGACCCAATCACTAGGACTTTGTTCAACTAATACGATATGATAACTAATCTGCAATGTAATACCTATGTAAAATTGTTTAAAGTCCGGCAAGTAAAGGCTCGTGCACACTGGCGCGGCATCGCGGGCGTGACAGGCAGCGCGACGCTTTTTTCATAGAAATTGTGCTACTAGTGTCGCGTCGCGCCTGTCTGCGGGAGCCTTAAGGATTCCGTACCATTCTATTCTACACTTAGGAAACATCTGCGTATTAAAAAACGCGTGTAGGTACTTACACGTACATTGTAAGTACATGTAGCAGTTAAATGAAAGTACTCGAAAGTCGGACAACCAGTCTTACCAAGGGGTATCGTGTTACCCAGTAACTGGGTTGTGGAGGTCAGATAGGCAGTCACTCCATGTAAAATACTGGTATTCAGCTTTATCCGGTAAGACTGGAAGCCGACCCCAACATAGTTGGGAAAAGGCTAGGCAGATGATGTGATATGATGTAGCAGTTAAATGAAAACAGTTGTAAAGGAATAATAGTGCTGGTTATTAACTGCTGTCACAAGGGCCGCTAATAAGGTACGTAGCCAGTTCCAGCATTTTAAGGTCACAATGACAGAACTGCCATTGTGACCTTACCATCGGTTACATGCAAAAGAGACACTAAACTCTCAGGTCTGAATATAATGGTGAAATGTTATCTAAGTGTACAACTTTGTTTTTAACTGACTGCCCCAGAAGTAGGATAATCAAAAATCAAAATCAAAAGTCATTTATTCAAACTAGGCTGAAAATCAGCACTTTTCGAACGTCAAAGTTACATAAGACAGTCCCCCAAAAATGCCCGCCCGTCACCACTTCCTAGTGCTTTAGTCGCTTATTTAGCTATTTAAATGTAGTCGCTTATTTAGCTTCGAACATGTAACACCTCGTGATGTAGTTAATATTTTTAACACACTTAAGTCTAAAAACACTGGTGATATCTCGGGTATCTCCATTAAACTATTAAGCAATATAATAGAAATCGTAGCCCCCTACCTAGCTGTTACTTTTAATAAATGTGTTGATTTGGGCTCTTTTCCTGACCTCATGAAGAGTAGTAAAGTCATACCTTTATTTAAATCAGGTAATAAAAATGACGTTGGCAATTTCAGACCTATTTCTATCTTACCTGCATTTAGCAAAATATTTGAAAAGTTAATACTCAAGCAATTGCTAAGACATTTTAATTTAAACAGCCTCTTTCGTAATGAACAATATGGCGTTACAAAAGGTCGTTCGACTACAGATGCGGGTGTTGCACTGCTGAAACACATATTTGACGCATGGGAGAACTCGCAAAATGCTATTGGAGTTTTCTGTGATCTCTCCAAAGCCTTTGATTGCGTGGACCACGACACGCTTTTGCGTAAACTGTGTCATTATGGTGTCCAAAATGAAGCTCTCAAAGTTATACATTCTTATTTACATAATAGGTTCCAATGTGTAGATGTGAATGGTGTAAAATCTTCCGGGTTACCAGTTCAATTAGGTGTACCTCAAGGCTCAATACTGGGTCCATTCTTATTCTTAGTGTATATTAATGACCTACCATTTTATTTAAAGGGTATCTGTGACGTTGTATCGTTTGCAGATGACACCTCACTTCTTTTTAAAGTAAACAGGAATAGACAAGATTTTGATGACGTAAACAGTGCACTCTCAATGGTTACGGATTGGTTTACGACGAATAACCTAGTTCTCAATGCCAAGAAAACGAAATGTATAAAGTTTGCCTTGCCAAATGTTAGGAATCTAGGTCCCAACATCGTCTTAGATAATGGGGTGCTTGAAACTGTAGACTCGGCAGTTTTTCTTGGTATAACAGTAGATGCCAAACTTCAGTGGGGCCCTCATATATCAAGCCTAGCGGGCAGGCTCAGTTCAGCCGCCTACGCCGTCAGAAAAGTAAGACAATACACTGACGTTGATACAGCTCGATTAGTTTATTTTAGTTATTTTCATAGCGTTATGTCCTACGGTATTCTGCTGTGGGGCAAAGCCGCTGACATTCAAAATATATTCGTTCTTCAAAAACGAGCTGTTCGAGCTATTTACCAGCTTGGTGCCAGAGTTTCTCCGAGAGATTTTTTTAAAGATGTTGGTATTCTCACGGTGGCATCACAATTCATCTTCGCCAACATTTTATATATTAGGCAAAATATACACTAATACACTAAAAATAGTGGTATTCACAATATTAACACCAGAAATAAGGACAAATTACGAGCTCCATTTCACCGGCTTCATAAGGTACATAACTCATTTGTTGGGCTTGGTATAACTTTTTATAACATGCTGTCCTCTTCTTTGCTAGATTTGCCTTTTAATGAGTTTAAAACTAAAGTAAAATCCA
Source organism: Atethmia centrago (assembly GCA_905333075.3). Classification (NCBI taxonomy): domain Eukaryota; kingdom Metazoa; phylum Arthropoda; class Insecta; order Lepidoptera; family Noctuidae; genus Atethmia; species Atethmia centrago. Next base: position 11,833,991 of record HG995375.1, read on the forward strand.
CCCTTTGTTCAAAGGCATACTATTGTATCAATGACTACTTAAACGATAAGAATAGTTGGTCGCTGTGATTAACTCAAGACAATGGCGCCGATTCCCTTGTTCACAAACTAAATTAAATTTAAGTTCAGTGCATCTTTTTCTTTCTATTTCATTAAGAAAAGGACAGAAGATAAATTTTAGTTCAGTCCTGTCAAATTAATCAGCGCTTGACGTAAATTGACGTAATTTTAGTAGGCAAGTTTTTAATCACGTCTAAACTTGTGTGGAGTATTGACAGGCGCTGATTAATTTGACAGGACTAAACTAAAATTTATCTTCTGTCCTTTTCTTAATGAAATAGAAAGAAAAAGATGCACTGAACTTAAATTTAGTTTAGTTTGTGAACAAGGGAATCGGCACCATTGTCAATTCCAGTCAATTCCATATATATTAATAAAACTAAAAATCTTGAAATAAAACTAATTATTTAAAAAACAAAAAACCCGACTGCAAAAACATACCTTACTGAAAAGAGAAAAACAAGCATTTTAATCTATAGAATGTTGGTATCGCAGGCGGGGGCAAACCAATAACCCGAAGTATGGTGTAACTTTAACTAATTAGTTTTTTAATGAGTTATTCATAGTCGGAGTTGCCAACAAAAAAGTTCGACTAACTAGTGTATGATCGTGTCAATACATGAAAAATTGCCAATAAGTATTATGTAGATAACGATAAATAAAAATGATAGCAGAACCAAGTTAACCGACTCGTATTCCGAGTGTGCTATCTTTATAAACTCAGGTAGACGTGTCAGTTATAGAAACAATAACCGGGTGCTACCTACCTGTGTAGATTCATACGCTGTAACAAAGAAACTCAGAACCTAGAGTCTAGACAATTAAAATTTTAATTGACACAACGTGCTGCAGGCATGACTCAAAACATGAATATATTCATAATACATAAACATAACAATTTGAATGAAACTGGTCTGTGGGCTTAGAATCCTGTTATTATTACACTCTAAATAAACCGGCACATTCGAGCCGTGTAACAATAAGGCGTTAACAATCGCTTACGGGGACCTAAAAAGTTCGGCTGCACAATAGTGAATAGCATACAATGGCGATTCTGTTACCTGCGACATCAATATGTGCATAATAGTATGGTGAGGGCCAAGGTATGGCGTGGTGTGGCGTGGCGGCGCTGTCGACCGTCAGTGAATCACGCTCACCCTGCATGAGTGTCGCCGTCGCTGACTCACCACCTCCGCGCCACCGACAGCGCCAAGAAAGATGCCAATACACCTATATTCCGTGATTAATAGAGACGAGAAAGTAGATAATGGCTGACTCCATTATTATTTATTACTCACTCATAAATTATTACTTCTCAGAAAACCACTTTTGTGTCTGATTATTCACACATCCGTCACGAGAAGTCCTGACAGTTCATCCAACGACACATTTGCTTTGTAACGTTATACGTTAACGCAAATAATGATTGTTAGAGAGTAAACTTTTCTACAAAGAACTTGGTCTGTTAAACCGGTCGCTGCCAAAGAAGGTAACCGGTCAGGATTTGAGGCCAAGATCGTAGCTGTAACAGCGGGTCGAGCGCGGCGCGACTCAGCGACTGACGATTGCTGCCCTATATACGACCTCACCGCTATCTTCTTTAAAGCATATTATATGTACTTGCACTCTAGAATAACAGTGACATCAAATTTATCGACTCATTGATTTAGCTCGTAAAGTGAGTCAATGATTCGGCTGTAAACGTAACGTTTAAGATGATGCAGTGTGCCCAATTTTAGTTGACTGGTCTCATGACTACGCATACCCTACAGTTGTCATAGATGATATTGTGCTTTCGAATCTAATGTTTTAAATTTTGAACCAATCACCAATTTTATCATGAAATTACCCCTTTGACATCCAGTCTAAAATTGTAAACTCTTATAGATACAGTGTCATTTATTAGAAAATGCTGGAAAATATTTTCTCTGAAATAGTTTGGAAGGTGGCCAGCTTTCATTCATTGTGTACACTGGCATGCTATTTAAAACTTGGCTCCGTTTTCAAGGGAAAGCCCTTTGATATTTAATTAAACCGTTGTTTAATTCAAATTCAAATTGATTGTACACATAGGTATAATGTTGGTACATGATGTAATAAAATAAAAAATATTGTGTCACTATGTCCCGCCCTGCTAGGCGTACAAACGTTTCTTACATAGTAGGTAAGGTGTACAGGTAGTATTGCCTATAAAATAATAAAAATACTGCTAAATAATAGGCTCAAATCTTTAGCAATACAAATACCAACTTGCCGCGCTTGATTCGGTGGAACGCAGAGCTAAGAGGCTCATTGGCGACGTAAATCTGGTGGATGCCAAGCTTCACAATTTGGCCCATCGTCGCAAGGTTGCCTGCTTGTCGGTCTTCTATAGATTGTACTTCGGAGAGTGTGCTCAGGAACTCCACGACCTCATTCCACCGGCCCCCTTCTATTATCGGTCATCTAGGCGCACTTCAGGTTACCATCCCTTCCTGGTGGCTATCCCACCAACTCGCACTAAGCGTTTCCAAACTTCTTTTATAATGCGCACAGCAAAGGAATGGAACTCTCTGCCTGCGTCTGTGTTTCCGAACGCATATAACCCTAATCTCTTCAAAGTGAGAGTGAACAGGCTTCTTCTGGGTAAGCTCGCTCCATCGTCGACTTTGTTTCTGTCGCCTCAGACATAGACTAAGGTCAAGAGCAAACCCATCACAAATAAAAAAAAAAAAAAAAAAAAAAAGCAATAAACAAAAACCTTATACAAAATAATAAAAATTAAGGTAACAATCATATTAACTAAACATATTATCTAAAGTAAGTAGGTAATAAATAAGTCTGAGAAGATGGTATTATGTTTTTATTTTTCTTCTAAATATTCATTTATAGTGTTATATACTAAAATCAAAATAAAAATCAAAAGTCAATTATTCAAACTAGGCTGAGAATCAGCTCTTTTCGAACGTCAAAATTACATAAGACAGCCCCCCAAAACGCCCACCCTTCACCACTTCCTAGTGCTTTAGCTGGGAAGAAGAAGTACAATAAAACAAGTAGGTAAACCTGGTGTTAATTACTAGGTACTGGCTATTATAATTGTTGTTATTCACAGGCAAAATATTACAGAATATTTTGAACATTGAATCAGGAGTTGCATTTGAAACAAGTAAACCGCCTTCAACTTGGCTGACATATCTGTGGCGCACAGTATCCAATATTGATAACGAAATTTGATAGGGTGGTATCAGTGATAGCGCGGTGTAATCAACAAACTTCACATCTTAATCTGGCCTGGCTCAACCAAACCCATATTTTGCGGGTATTTACTATCAGAGGAAATATTGTATCTGTTCAAAAACATTAGTCTTTGCCAGATAATCAAGCAAGAATTGCATTGCACAGGTGTGAGTACTATGTATAATAGAGCTACCATTTACCGGTTATGTAATTGGCTTGAATGGGCCCTGGCGGCTGAGAGTATGTCATGCTCACTCAGATGTCTCGCTGATGGTGGCGCGTGTGTTGGATCATTTAGCTCCCTTCAAAATGGTTGAGCTGAATGGTGCTGATCCACGCGTCATGCTTGTGAACGGGCGCCGTTAGTCGGGACTGGTCACCTCTTAGCGTCCTCGGCTTATTTGTAATTATTTTATTTAGAAATTGTTTTTGTTTGTTTTTCTACTATGGACGCGTTTTTTATTTTACTTCGTCCTCACATTTAGTTATAATTTCAACATTATTTTTGTACTAATCTTTATGTATCAATTTAATTTAAAAGAGTGTCCATGGAGTTTCTTGCCCGTTCTTCTCCATAGGTACCTACTACGCTTTGGAATGGGCAACTAGCTTAATATTTCTAACTGACCGACTCCTTGACGATTCAAAATTGCCTGTAAATGGTTTAATTGAAATAAATGCTTTGAGTTTGAGTTTTTTTCGCTGTGGTACGTTGGCTTGGCATTGTACCAGTTATACCTACTTGATTAATTAAACAGGTTTAGGAACCTAAATATACCTGCGTCTGGATTTTAAGGGGACTACAGGACCTAAATGCAAAATTTGTAAGTTTTATAATGCCTAAAAGTATATGATCCACTGCAATAAACAAAATCAGAAAAATATATAATATTGTTCAGGATTTATATGCTAGGTAGATAGTGTGTTGAAAACATAATACAACTAATTTGATACGATAGAAAAAAATCACGAAGACACCTCTAAAAATCTCTAAAAATACATGCAATCATTCAGATTTTTGTCAGATTATTCCACAAGCAATATATTAGCATAATAGTGTTTTAATTTTTTTGTCCAATCAATAGATTTTTTGTAAACAGATAATTGCTTCATATTTTGCAATAAATTACCAGCGTTGTATCATTGTCCTTCTCTTTCTTTTCTATGCAGTCCGACAGTGACCGCGCTTTAGCTGTTGTCAGCCTCTTTTATACTAACAGAATTACACAATTAGTAAATACCATGTTATTTATATCATTCGAATTATTTAGTCATCAGTACGCAAATAGTCCATTGTTAATAAACGGTTTTCGATAAACTACAACAATGCCTTATTATTATACATACAATTTTATTTCATCGAGTATGTAAGAATATTAATGAAGGAATTAAATATAGCTAAATATCATTCAAATCCTTATTGAAATTCTCTTTAAGGCTCGTACAGACTAGGGCGATATCGCGGGCGCGCCAGGCATATTGCTGCTTATCGCGACCGCGATATGCCGCTAGTCTGCACGACCCTTATAACTCACAAAACCTTGTACGCAATAAAACTTAGTTTTACACCAATGTAATATGTTCTGCTAGTAAGATCGTTTCGGGAGCTCCGCACTCCGCAGCAGGCATGCATTGTCCTGAGCACGCGACGTGCATGCAAATGACGCCACATCCGTCTCCCAACGAATAATATATCCGGTGTGTAGTAAGACCTTTTTAATATTCATATAGTTATATAGAAAATCTTGTTGTTGGCTCCTGGACTGGTCTCTGTGAAGGCCGCTGACGCCACGGCAGGCCACGTATCACTGAAGGATGCCATTCCGACTGACTGCGTTTCCTCTACTTATTTATCCTCTACCATTATGTTTTACATTGTTATGTTACATTAGTGGAAAAAACAGGAGCTAATTAAAATATTCAAAATATTCACAAACAACTCTGGACCTTTCAAGGCTTGTGGAGACTGGCGCGATATCTCGGGCGCGACAGGCAGCGCGACACTCTCCAAGAATTTTTCAGAGATAGAAATTTAGAAACTTTGTGTCGCGTCGCGCTGTCGCATCGCGCCTGTCTGCGGGATTAAATGCTCTTCATCGAAGACCTGTTGCTTTAAGATAAACAAAAAACATTTTATAAAGTATCTAGTTAGTAACCTGCGATACATAAACGACAATTAGAACAAAGGGAGAAAAGTTTAGAGTAATGTCAACTAATCTGATTACACTCGACTTGGTGCGAAACGAGTCACTTAGTATAATACGCTTATACATAGGTATAGAATATGAGAACCTGACTAAACCAAATACAATTTTTACTCGGTGTGACTGTAAAGGCTCCCGCAGACTGGAGCGATGTCGAGGGCGCGACCGCGACAGGCATATTGCTGCCTGTCGCGCCCGTGATATCGCGCTAGTCTGCACGAGCCGTAACTGGGACTGAACCAATCTCCAATGATTAGCCTTAAAGGTAATTTATGTCATGGAAACCGCAATAATTAAAATAGATTTTCTTTATACCTACATCTAAAAACAGTAAACATCTCAACTCGGCTTTTCCGATATATTTTTAGTTGAAGTTTCGTGGAACTTGTTCCCAGTATTCGGGTTGGAATGTTACAGCCGAGAAAACATCATAGAATACTTCAGAGACTCACTTTTGGGACTCGTCATGTCACGCACGAGGGTGGCTCTTTCTATTAATGTTGGTAGATGAAACAACTGATGAATAATATGTTTACGAGTTATAAAACAGGCGTTTGCCTGGCCGCTGCTTGAGGAATGATTGTATACTTACAACATGTTTCAAGCGAGGTCATGACTAAGCTTCATGTCCGAACTGGGTGTACTTTATGTATTGAGTATTGGAAAATATCTGTTGAATCTCAATTACGTAACGCCTTCGTGAACGACCTTCACCTTGGATGCCCACGTGCTTACCAGTCCTAAAGTACCAGCTTCGACTTACCACATGTACGTGAGTACCTATGAACACTCAATATGTGGGTTGGGCACAATTAATTTAAGCAAAAGTTAAACGACCGGCGAGTTAGTAGATGGCAAATAAATCTATATTAAAACCAGCAATAAACATCAGCGTAGCACGCAACACTCCAGTTTGTTTAGAAGGGCAGACGTTCTGTGCTCCTGTTCGTAATCCATATTAATATTCATGACTGTCTCGCCTGAAGACACTTTCATGAGTTCATGACTTATTAATTCTCCTAACACAAGCATTGTTTGCTTAAAAGGAGGCTCCAAACACTAAACCCTTTTTGTAAACTGATGCATAAATAAAAACCTTTGATTATTTATATTTCTAGATAGTTATTGGTCTATAGACTCGTGTTTTAGACCAATGCAAATGTCTGTCAACTGTCGCGCTGCAAAGGAACTAAAACAAACAGGCCAACTTTGTTGTGCTGGTGTGCGTGACAGCTACGTCTTACCCGCGCGCCACGTCATTGTGTTATTCTAGTGTGCGTGAATTTTGCGGCCAACAGTTGGACGCAACAGTTTCGACGAGTTCACGACTTTGACTGTCTATCTAGACATAGATATTTATATCTTGGATAAAAGCTTTATTATTATTATTTTTACGTGTCTTGATATTTCTCAAAACCCCGGGGTCCCAGTCTCCCGGACCTTTGGAAGTCGTACGAGGGGCCAAAACCAGAGGCAGAGGCTCGTTAAAACTTCTCCCGGGAGATAACGGGAGGATAGTTCGCCACTTGCTGCCCTGCGGATTTATGTACCTCTCTTGGTCTGGCTCCTCACTCTAGCTGCTTCGGCAATATAAACTCTACGAGCACAGAACCAGAGTTCAGGAGCGCGCAAGCCCCACCACGACGTCAACGTAGAGATACAACGGTATTATATTTACACAGAATTCATTTTGACTCATTAGGGGACTTAATTAAACTGAATTTAGATACTGGTTATGAATCCAGCTGGCCCGGGTATTATCGATTTAATATCCTCGAGAAATTAACTATTAGATTAGCCTATAAGTATATGTCTCTATGTAGAAAACATGGCTATTGATACAATGATGGTATGTGTTCCCAATCCGTGAGCTCTCTAAACAATCCCTTAAAAGAGTAACGTTATTCACTGGGTACATGTTGAAGCACGACCTTTACCGGCGTGTAACCTAAAAGCATCATAAACCTTTTTATGGGTAGGTATGACTCCGTCGACAACCGCCAGTGCCATATGGCGCTGTACAGTCGAGTACACATTCACTGTAACGATAATGTTCATGGATCACTACTTCACATGTTGAACTAGATGCCAAAGATTGATAGATACGTACAGTGTTTACGAGCTACCATACTTATATATGAGTTTGAAAAAATACATTTAAGCAATCGTAAAACATTAAGACGTCTCTGCCTGCGTGCCAACACGCTTAACGAAATAAAGATAAGTTAAAACGCTTATCATCGATAACACTTTCTTTCATCTAAGTGACTCATTTCCGTCACAATTTTAAAAGCAATCGATTTGCACGTTTTCGCTGAAGCAAATAGGTACTGAACGTTTTGTAGGTCGCTGTAGAAAAGTGTTGATAATTTCTCGTAATCTAGTTAATACCTTTGTGCGTGACTTTACAAAGCTTAACCTTAGTGGTATCCTTTGGTATCACACGCTCAACCACGAGTACCGCGACCTCGTGGTAATGCAATATGGCGAGGCGCCACGCTCGACTTACGCCGTGATTACTCTTTTGTGACATGTTACAACCATCTCTTACTAAAAATCCTTATACTGAGTGTACCTAAGTACGTGCCATCACGCTTATCGCAACAGTTCTTTGAAAAATAAAAGACATGAGTCACCATCAACATTCGATAAGGCACTAACTCATACAGTTCAATAATTGGTTGTATGTATTCATATTGTATCAACTATAAATTAAATACCAAATAATAATCAATAGAGTCGGTATAAATCTGTTATTTTCCATGGCGAGAATCGAACGAGCTGTAAATGTATTTTTAAACTCGTCTCCAGTCCAGCCAGACGTGGCAGACGTCGGTCGGTGGTCGCGGTGCCGCGGTGCGTCTGCGCCTGCGACCATCACCCACATATCGCATACCGCATGCGGCAAGCCTAGGTGGGACACCTGTGCACACACCTCGGAACTTACATACTGCACTTTTACTGTTACTGACTAAAAACACTCATTTAGTTTTACTGCAGAAGGATTTGATTTCGATAACTTATAGTTTACAGGCAAGAACACAGATTAATTCAGGGTGAAATTATAAAATTATTGTGTGAGTCTAGCAAGTGGGTAGACTCTACGAAATGTATTTTCTCTAAACATTTAAATGGTTAAAGATACATTGGTAAATTGATGATGATTGCAGTAAATAGGTAACTGGAACAACATTAACCTACGATAAACACACATGAAACTTTCGAAAGCCATTTCTCACCCATTGACACATGCTCCCAATAACATATCATTTAAAATGCAAAATACCCTTTCATTTATAATTATTATCTTCCAAATAAGGTACGCAAATGTAACACACTGCTTGCGTGTTACATTTGCGTCAGTTTTTTTTTTGGTTGGCTCAATAATGAATTAAATAATATAATTATAGGGTTCCATGGTATCCAATGGGAGCCAACTGTATTGCTGTTTCTTTAATTTAGAATTATTTATGGTACTACTTTAAAACTACCGAGATTAATAGAGAAGTACATGTTGAAGAAACAATCAAGTTGCGCCGACCCCAAATAAATTGGGATGAGGCCAAGTGAATTATTTGATGATGGTAATGTAATTATAACGAACTAGGTTGAACCTAGGAGGACTAATAACTACGATCAATAATATATTAGTTCCCTTCATTACTGCAATACATGCAAGCACCGAATTTAGTCAGCTTATCGATTTTCACATTATTATCATAGTTACTGATACTGTTAGACTTGATTCATCTGTACAAAGTGTCATGGTGTCGGTGTCAGTGTTTATTCTGATGGATTTCATACAATGTAGTGTATATAATATTCTATTCTATTCTATAAAACCACACAAACTTTTCCTGTTTTCCAAAGTTATAGATAGTTGCAGTTAAAAATCAGCTAAGTAGGTAATAAGTTTAAATACATAATTATAAGTATACCAGTAAATGTTAGATCGATATCGAGAAATGCAAACACATAGAAAACTTTAAAAAAAAATGTTGGATAATAGGTATAACATATAGGTAACACTCGGGTGTTCCTCTACTGCTTTTGTTTTGACCAAGTACCGCTAATGCGTGGTACAATCGCTAGGTATAATGAAGTTAGGGAAGGAAATACGTGATTTCCTTCCCATCGGTCAACCCTATTATTATCCACATTCCACGAAGTACATTCGTGGAATGCGGATAATAACGTGGTTGACCATTAATTAGCTTCTATGTCAACCACATAATATTAAGTAGATCTACCCGGGACACGTAGCTTCATTCAGTCCCTGAACGATTCTATATGAACCTTCAGGTTTTAACGTAGCCGTTGCAAAAGTCGTACAAAATTTGCTATTTTGAGGTATAGTATGTATAAGAAGCCTCCTTGGAGAATCATTTTTGATGTTTCATTGGGTGCTAAATTAAAGTCACAATCTCTTCTTTTATCCAGATAAAAGAAGAGATTGTGACTTTAATTATACCAGAGAGACCCCGGTCTCTCTCGATACTGAGATATAGTCGTGACAAACGGACAGACAAACAATGTAAGCTTAGTAAAGTACTATGGCAGTCCCACTGATGACACGCATTGCATACGGAACCGAATATTCTCGATCAGTAATAACTTGTCGTCAACATGTCAACATATTACACAGATCGGCTGCAATCAGACCACACTGCAATGCAACCACATACACAGCAGCCATATCTTTACTGCTTTGTGTAAGATCTAGTAGTTACATGAACATGTTCAAAAAATCATAGACATAATTACTTATGTCGAGTAAGCATGGGAGCTATATTATGGCTCATGTATTAAATCTATGGCGGGACGGTCGGTTGCGAATTGAGGCCGCGCGAGTCAACGCCACTGCCAAGGTCGCCTCGTCTGCCACTTGGAACAATTGTTACTTGGATTCGGTGCAAGCGACTGAGCTTTATCTTTATTGATTAATCGTATTCCTATATTGTGCCACTAAGAGACAAAAAGAAAATTTCCGATTGGCAAAACAAATTGTGAACACTATCAGTCACGTAGTTTAGCATTATGTTAGGTAGATTAGTATTTTTTATAGTTTTAGTATCAAATGATTTGCATCTCTTATTTAAATGACAATGTGGTCCTTTACGAAAACAGGATTTTGCAGACGGTTAGTTGTTTTGAGCAATGTTTTAACATCACAACCCCATTCCAGAACGGTCACCATCAACTGACCACTGAGACTGAGCACAGTCACCAGTCCAAACGGTCGCCTCGATCGTTGCGAGGACTTGTTAGTAGAATAATGACTCAGCAAAATCGATAATAAGTGGGTATCAAATAATACTCATTTGTGATTTGTTACTTTGTAGAGGAAAGCCATGCAATGTAAATTTGCGAGCGAGTTTGCTCGGGTGAATGATCGCAATAGAACCGGTCTGACAGGCAGCCACGGCAAGAAGGATCCTCCCGGGAATGTGCGCCGCAGTCTGCCGACCTACGACCACTCCTGCGCTCCTCTATCTGCACCCAGATATTTCCGGTTTATATTGAAACTAATTCGTTTGAAAATCACTCCACAATGGTGTTATCGGTCATTGTGTAGAGGAAACAGCAACAGGAAATATAGGTTTTAAGCACTGTATTGTTTAATTAAATAAATATAACAGTGATTCAATAACGAACTTATTTTTCCTGTTAAATATTTATAACTATTTAATTAATACAAAAAGATTTGCGTATGGTCTGTTTTTTAATCTCGGAGACTAAATTGACACATGCAAATGTCAAACTCCAAATTGAAAAAACGAACAATAATCATTTGAAATGTCAAATTAGTCTCTGGGATTAAAAAACGAACCATAGGCTGGTGCCTAGGTACTAAGATTTTTTCAGTTTATTTCGTTTCCTCGTTGGTAGAGACTTGCAATCAATAAGTAATAAACGGTTTAGTATTGTAAGAACTGATAATGTATCGATTAGGTACCTTTAGTTCGGTGTTGGTGAGCGTCATCGATTCCTTCGAGTTGATGGCGGACATCACTTTTAAATGTAATAATTTACCTATATCGATAATATAGTAATAATATCTTTCTGAAATTACATCACTATTATTTATTTGCATAATGTACACTCAATTACAGGCTAGGCTAAAACGTATGAGTACCTACATGACGCTGTTAGGGCGCAGCAAGTATTATTTAACTTATATCTAGGATAAATATTTAGAACTTAACATTACATTGCATACCTACTAGATATTAATTACTTTGTGGTTGAGGTATTATTTCTGAGTCCGTCCTACTGCTCGACCATTACTCCGGTATAAATATAAACGTCCTGCAGGCTTAACACGAGAACCGTAGATAATCGTTTTGTCGAAGACGGAAGATTAGACAAAAATGACGTTTCAGTGTAGACAATTGACAGTTTTCTACCGAGAAATATGGTCAAGCGACTTCTATTCAAGATTGGAGAGCAGTGGTGGCCGAGAGCAGTGGTGGCCCAGTGGTAACGGCCGCGACTTACGAGTTGTAGATCGTAGGTTCTAACCCAGACAGGGACTTTACTTTGTGTAAATTATTTCATCTCCACTGTTCTCAAAACGGTGAAGGAAAACATCGTGAGGAAACCGACATGTCCTAGAACCAAAAAATCGAAGACATGTGACATCTACCAACCCGCACTGGGCCGCGTGGTGGATTACGGCCCGCTCCCTCTCACAGAGAGGAGGCCTGTGTCCCAGCAGTGGGAACATTATAGGCTGATTATGATGACTTCTATCCTATCTACAGTAGAGTAGACATACAGAAAGCGTCATGCCAAGTCTGCAGCGGGGTAATTGCGTAACACATAAAATGACAATTGATCGCAATGGGTTTCATTTTGACAGTTCACCCACGTTCATTGCGTTTTTACGTAGTTGAGCAGACAGAACTTTTCGAATATATGAAGCAATGGATTAGCAATATCCTTCAAAATCATTCCGATTGTGCTTGACAGTGTGCTACGCAATTAGGGTGCTGATGTTTCCTAATTCATACATTTTCATTCAGCTAGTTTACTTTTGGGTTTAGAGATAGAAAGGCTACTAACATAAACCCTTTTACTGGGTTGTATCGTTGTGTGTCAGTCGCTCTCGGATGGTGTCTCGAAATCTCGATTCGATAATTCATCTCTCTCTGCTGTTATATTGGGACTTGGGATCTAATATTAGTATCGGCGAACTATAAGTGAACGATAGCACACCTGTTCTCTGCCAACAACGCCCTCGAGTTATACTCGTAGCAAGTTCTTGGCTGGCACAACATTGATTGCTATTTGCTACTTATACATTTAGGTAGAAGATACCAACTTATATACACACATATAATACATAGGTACACCCTCGATTGTTTGCTAGTGAGTTTTAATTTCTTTTACTTTAGGTGTTTATTTACCCAACGACCGATTTAGCAGCAAAATAATGGCGCCGATTCCCTTGTTCACAAACTAAATTAAATTTTAGTTCCGTGCATCTTTTTCTTTCTATTTCATTAAGAAAAGGACAGAAGATAAATTTTAGTTCAGTCCTGTCAAATTAATCAGCGCTTGACATAAATTGACGTAATTTTAGTAGGCAAGTTTTTAATCACGTCTAAACTTGTATGGAGTAGTGACAGGCGCCGATTAATTTGACAGGACTAAACTAAAATGTATCTTCTGTCCTTTTCTTAATGAAATAGAAAGAAAAAGATACACTGAACTTAAATTTAGTTTAGTTTGTGAACAAGGGAATCGGCACCATTGTTAAAATAAGTACTTAGAATAAAATTTAATTAAATAACTCCTTTTTCAAATAATTTCTTTGGTTTGTCCTAGGGAACAACGGGAAGGAGAAAGAAAGTTCTCGAAACAAGGAAGCCACGTCACCAGCAGCGCGCTCCGCAAACGGTCAGTACCTCCCAAAACTCTGGTTCTCCCTTCACAGTACAGTTCTTCATATGTTAACAAAATCTCATTGACTAACATCGCGGGTTGCGGTATATACTCGTAGTTACCATAGTGATAATCGCGTATTAAAGCTTGAATGAGTGCTTAATAATCGAGCTTTCAATCGGGAAGAGGAAGCTTCCCTCGTTTGCGGAGCAAAGGTTCGGGGTTCGGGGAGGGTACATAACGCACATGCGGCGCGGCGCGTCCCCGGGGCCCGGGGCCCGCGGCGCGCGCAGCCGGCACCCCTGTGCTCTGCCGCGCCCCGCACCTTGCCCACGCCGCACACCCCTCTCTGCAGGGGCGACTCGCGACACCCCATCCTACCACATTTTTGCGGAAATTGGAATCCACCCTAGATATTCGACTAGGTACATCATATTCGCATGTACGATTTTTTTTTCAATTCGCCAAAGACGGGCAGTGCGTTATTAATTTATTATTATTCCAATTTATAATTATCTCAGTAACGTAAACGACAATGAGTCATACATATATAATAACATTAATAGATTATATTATTTATGTCCAACAACGGCTCGTCCAATCAATTATGACAATAACAATAATACCTAACCATCGCCTTGGTATGAGACAAAACAATGAACTTGATATAAGTCGAGTTTACATTACATAGTGCTAACATAACACAATCTCGGTATCGTTTACATGGCTACCTACTTATTTCAATAATTATTATATTCTCGCCTGCACAAAAGCATCCCAACACCCTGCGGTATGATAAACGTTGGAACACTATGTCAGCATGTCGTCAGACGTGACTTATCAATGGGACAAACTGCCAGATAAAAGGACATCCGACTTCCGCGCATGCCTACCTACTCGTGTAACACTAGAAATATGATACTATAGCAAAGTACCTAATGTTCATGTCATTACAACACACGCTGTCTCTATTGAATGCTAAATAATAGATACTTTCAACTTTTCAACATAGAGCGTTTTTATATACAAGGTGGAAAGTTGAAGAGGGCCCTGGGGGAAGTACCTTAAATATTGAAGTTACCCAGTTTTACTCTAAGGAAACATTCTTTAATGTGTGAATAAAACTTCAATTTTTCAAAGTCGTTTTCCTCCGTATAACGAATCGACGCAAATATTTTTATGTCACCATTCGAAAGCAAATTTGTGGACCAGCCCGACTGTCAGTGTCCACGTTTCGCCACCGTATGTAATAACGGGCAGGACGCACTGGTTGAAGACCTTAGTCTTCAAACACTGCGGGATTGGCGACGAGAAGACTTGACGAAGTGGGCTGGCCATGTGTGTCGAAGGACCGATGGCCGGTGGAGCAGATGAGTCCTGCAGTGAAGACCGCGTATCGGCAAGCGTAGTGTGGGACGCCCCCCAGCTAGATGGACCGACGACCTTAAAAAGGTGGCTGGGACAGACTGGATGCGAAGGCGGAGGACAGGTTTTTGTGGCACAGCCTGGGAGAGGCCTATGTCCAGCAGTGGACTGATATAGGCTGAGTTGATTGATTGATTCGAAAGCGTCAACTTTAAGGATCAAATCTCTCCTCCGTGAACATTATTTTTTTATCGAACATCATGAAATCTTAGAATCCATACTTTATCTTCCAGAGCCCGCTTCAACTTTCCGCCCTGTTAAAAACGTTACTCTTAAATACGCCCAATTATCCAGCCAAAAGATGGACACTAAATGTTGACTTTATTTTTCTTGTAGGAGAAAAACATAGTTAAACCACATGGTTATACTTAACTATCAAATTCGAGTTCATTTATTTGCTTATCACAGGTTTATGGAATGTTACAAAATATTGAATTATGTACTCTTATACAATAACTTCGTGGATAAGTCCCTCGTCTGCGCAGGTCTTAAGAGGTATGCACATTTTGTAGGCATGCTAGGTCTCAAGATCAAAGGTATATCAATATGATAGGAATTGGCCATTGCGTGGCTCTCGTTGTAGTGTAAGACAAAATTACTCACACGCAAACGTTAAATGGATTTGGATTAAACAGCTATTTTTATATTAACACAGACTGAGACTGAGCATCGACAAATCCTTTGTCGATGATCAGTCTGACTGTCTGTGTTTTCTCACCCGACTGCCAAGAATGGTCATGTTACGTGTTGCATTTCAGTTACCCATACCGCATTATGTTTTCTGCCTTTGTTTTTCTAACTTATGTCGAGTAAAATAAACAGCAGTTCACGTTCGGTTAACGTGTCCTACTCGTGTCAGTTTTTTATCGATAGAGCGATGAGTCGGTGACGTCACCGAGCATAACAACCACCTTTCCACTGGGAATAAGTGATTAGTTAATTGGTTAGAATCTTCCCGTCCATTACAGCAGACTGGGTGAGTCAAGTGTCGTGGTATTCCTTAATTGATGTTCTGACGCACTTTTATCATCACTCACTGAGATAGCATTATATCTTTTTGTTAAGTAACTACTAACAATGTTTGAGTTATGCACGCAAATTTAGTTTTAAAAGCTGCCAGGTAAACAAAAGAAAGTTAAAAAAACCGGCCAAGTGCGTTTCGGACCACGCACAATGAAGGGTTCCGCAGTTGGGATTACTTGGTATGAATTTATTCCAAAAACAAACTTAACACTGTAGTTGAAAAACATGTTCTCCCATACAATCAAAATACGTCACGATCAATTCTCCAACCGCAAATTTAAGTTGGTCGATTATTACTCGTTAACTAGTAAAGGCTACTTAGCTGTGATAGTTTTCCTTTTAATTTCATTATATGCACTACTGCCATGATTATTTTCACATCTCCATAAATAACCATTTCGCTGGCAGGAGGGGGGCACTTGATTCTAACAAAAAATAGCATTTTAAAGCATAATATTACACAAACGGATCCTTGAATCGAAAAATGGTGTTCACCGATCCGCAATATTTTTGAACTGCCTATCCCACATGGGATAGACGTAAAAAAAAATCATCCCCACATGACATGCAAGGGAGGTACCCTAAAAAAAATTTTTTTCAAGATTTTATTCTAGGACTTTGTCGGCGTGATTAATATGTAGGTATAACTACGCAAAATTACAGTTTTCTAGTACTAAGCGTCTCTGAGCTACAGCGGGGACAAACAGACAGACAGACAGACAGACGGACATGGCGAAACTATAAGGGTTCCTTGTTTACTACGGAACCCTAAAAACGTCTTTAACAAAAAAATAACATCTTCAAATACCGGAATTTTCATAGTTGATGTTCTCATACATTTATCTTTAAACAAGCTAACGCAATTCTTTAATTCGAAGCCACAGCTGCTGATAAACGTTCGCCTCATTTTCGCAATTTGGATCGGTTCCAGTGGTGAACACGCACGACAGCATAAAATACTTTTCAAGTTTTAATTCTACCATTTCAATATTATTCAAGTACTTACTTAGTTATTTATTTAGCCACATAATATTATATGTAATCAATTTCTATAGAAACAAAATCGAAGGAACTACATAATTATGTAGCTACCTACCTACATCATTTACGTGTGCTGTGCCTAACGAGCAGCCCACGGTTCGCTACAGGACTACAGATATTTTTCAAGTTCATAATACAGGGTGACATTGAAAACATGCGACAAATCGAAATGGGAGATTGTACTCATCATTATGAACAACTTTCACTAAGGGACCAAAGCTACAATCCCAAAAAAAAAACTGCTGTCCCCTACATTTATGTTCGCAATACCTCATCAAATGTAGGAAAAGCAGATTTTTTTTTTGGGATTACAGCTTTGGTCCCTTAGTAAAAGTTGTTAATAATGATTTAAACAATGTCCCATTTCAGTTTGTCGCAAGTTTTCAATTTCAACCTGTATATGTTATAATAGCTTATAGTGTAATATCCATTCTAATATTTTTTTATAATGCGACTCTGTCTGTCTCTCTGTAACGCCTAAACCACTGAACCGGTCGTTATGAAATTTGACAGATAGGTAGGTACCTATCTGTCAAATATATATATAATATAGATAGGTCGTTCAATAGGAAAAATGTATGACATTGTGGCCTTTCATCTGTTTGTTTTATTAAATAGGCCCCTCAAAAAAAACATACTTTTCATCCCGGATATTTGAATTTAAAAAAAAATGATAATTATACAAAATACACGCAGCCGAAGTCGCGGGCAACAGCTAGCAGCTAGCACCTATAGGTAGCTATTATAATTATTAGGTATGTCACGATAAGTAGATCACTGTTCACACCTGCCGTTGGTTTTATTTTCTTAATATTCCAGCATTAGGAATTTTGAAGGTGACAAAATTAAAAAAAATGCTAATTGATTTTCGAGTCATGATTATAATTTATTTGGTAGAGCGAAGCGGGTTCCAGTTGATGTCATAGTGGTGAGGTCAATGAACTTGCACTGAACATTGTCTACAATTAATAATTCGTGTTGTTATGGCGGCTGACCGCGAACACATTTGGCGAACTTTAATTTTCCGCAATCATTATTCCGAGACAAGGATCGTTCAGAATTTAATAACTCAAGATACCTATTTGAATAAGTTCAAGCTACGAAAGCAAGATGGATAAATCTTGCTTTCGTAGGTTTTATTTTCTACTAGCTACTTCGCGTTGTTTTTTTTATTTTATTTATATAGTTTTTTTGGGCTAGAAACCCTTGGGGCGTCCTCAAAAGACCCTACCAAAGTTTCATCACAATCTGATTAATGGTTTATAGAAACGCATAGAGGACAAACATAATACAGAAAATAGATGTGAATTAATTTTTCTGAATTTCTTAAGGCTCATGCAGACTAGCCCCAGTCTGCACGAGCCTTTATGATCATCTCTGAAGTAGGTATTATCAGTTCCATGTTACCAGTGATAATAAAATACTTCTAATATAAAAAAGCGATTCTTTTTGTTCTAGCAGAAGGTACATATTTACTTACAGTACTTACTTACTTATGCTTTTTTACTCACACTCGCAAGTTGCACCTCACCGTAATTCTTCGCGCCTTTTAAGGTGGATCCGTAGCCCGTATGGTAGCCCGCGAAATTCTTTCTTACGGTTTTTGAAATTTGCAGGTCATCGTCAGATTGTATCTTGATCAAAATATGATTCGCGACCTTAACAAGTGTGTATTTACAAAATTATAATACATAATCTAAGTTAGATTTGTTCTTATATTTTGCGGGCTATTACTGCGGATCCACCTAACAGTTGTAGCGGCTGGATCAGTTCAGCTTTGATGCACCGATTAGTTTGTGTGTTCTGTTCATTACCGGAAGAGAGTGACTTAACCATCAATTAGGTATACTTCATAAATTTGATAAGCTATCTATAACTACCTGTTTTTTCTTGTTGGAAAATTTCTTCAGTAGGTAACGTAGGTATGTTACCTACGTTGCACGATCTTACCAACCTTTGCAACCTGCTATTAGACTAAATTAGGTAACCCCATAATTTCTTAAATGGTGAATTTTGTAATTTAAGACCTGTAGTACAAAAAGTAGGTTCCTGAATAATCCTGTACCTACTGTACCTACCTACTTTTATTGACTAAATGACATGTTACCTACATGTCAACCTAACAAATCTACTCGTCAAAAATTTAACTTGGCTTCTAGAAGTCAAGTTAGATTTTCGCAACGACCGATCCCTTACTTCAAACGTGAGCATATCCTTAGAAAAAAAAAAGTTCTACATAATAAGATCCAGTAGGTTATGTATATAAATATGTATGCGATACTGCAATAATATAGGTACCTAGAAAGAGTAAAAAATTGCAAAAAGTAGATACCAACCAGCCAGTACACACAATGATTTATTAATTAACTAGCTTATGGTCTCCCATGTAGTCCCATGAAACATGAGGCTCCAGGGACTAGTGTGAATCCTTGGGTTCTTTCGAGCAATCGAGTATGATTTAACCACGCTGGGGTCGGTGCATTTCATTCATTCATTTTTCCCGCGGCTTCGCCGGCGTGGGGTACTTTACTAGTATAGTTAGGTAGTACTTTTTTGTGGGATAATCCCTGAAGGATTATCCCACAAAAAAGTACTACCGGGATTAAAGTATCCCATGTTTTAATCCAGGTTATTGTGTCAAATTTCATCCAAATCCGTTCAGCCATTTTTTCTGTCGTAGTAAAACCCGAGGACATTGACACATGTGCTAGTGGCGTGCCGCCGTCAACCATAATTATTTTGTTACGCGTAATTTTGAATCTGTGATATCTTTTAAAGTACTTATTCATTTAAATGATACGACGCGCGACGTCAAGGCATATTTTAATCTAAATTAAATGCCTGATTGAAACAACATATTTTATTGGATAAGGGTTAATACCGGTCAAAATAGCTTCGGAAATAACAATATTTTTTTTATAAAATTCTGAAAGGTAATAATGGTCATCCTTAGAAGATACACATAATTGTCATCGCGGACTTTTTTGTTGAACTTTTTAAAATGTACAATCCTGAAGGTACTAATTACTTATATGTATCTCTTACGGTTACCGCGGCTCACGACAGTAAAGCTTCCAGTCAGCATGTTTTTTTCCGACATCTTCAACAATCATCGTCATATTTCAGCCAATTTAAGACTCTTACAAACAAGCGCGACACGCGACGCGACACAAAGGCACCTCTTGTAGTGCTACACGCGGTGCCTTTGTGTCGCGTCGCGTGTCGCGCCTGTTTGAAGGAGCCTTTACTCAAAACCTTTATGCCAAGAATGCTTTTCAAATTGCTTGACCAGGTAAAGAATTTCCAGAAAACCCAAAATCTCAAAGGAGCTGGGACGATATTTAATGCGATTTAACATACAAATCGATTCTGAGCCGCAGTTCAGGTCCAGATCGCGCAAGACTTTTGGCGGTCGGAGCCACAGAGGCCGGTCATTGGCTACATGCCCATCCTCTCCATATACGGGTAAGCTACCCGTATCTTTGAGCCTTTATAGTCAGACGGCGCAGTTTGTGCAGTGGCTGAGCAGTTGGCTACTGCGCTGGGTGTCGTGGGTTCGATTCCCGCACGGAACAACTATTTGTGTGGCCTACAGGTAGGTAGTTGTTGCGGGTCTGACTATGTGAGTTCAAATGTTTGTAGGTACTTTGCTAGTATGGGGCGGTTTTTAGGGTTCCGTACCTCAAAAGGAAAAACGTAACCCTTATAGGATTACTCCGTTGTCCGTCTGTCTGCCAGTTTGTCAAGAGTCAAGACCCTTTTTCTCAGGAACGCGTGGTGGAGGTATCAAGTTGAAATTCCCTTGCTAACTCTAAAAAAAATTAAGCTAAGTCAACGCTATAAAAAAATACGGCTATTTATACGACATTTTTTGATACTCTTAAATAAATCAAAACATAGGGAAGTACTTCCCGTTGACCTAGAATCATGAAATTTGGCAAGAAGTAAGGTGTCACAGCACAAGTAAAGGAAACCGTTAATTTGTAGTTTGACCATATATATATGGTATATCGATGTATGGGAGAACAGTTTGTTTTTCGGATAAATTCATCCCAACTACGGAACCCTTCATTGTGCGTGGCCCGACACGCACTTTGCCGGTTTTTTTTTCTATAACAAACATACCTAAGCATTGCGGATTAGCTAAGTGTGTCGCCCGAATCGGCGACTCAAGTTCTAGCGTATGGCACTGGTCTAGCGGGCCTAGGTCGCTCGGAGAAAGTAAACACTTCACAGATGTATCCTCATCTACCTACCTACTAACCTGCATATTATCACAGATACAAACTTTTGACATCAATCTAAGTTGAATGTTTAAAGTCGACTAGATAATAATTTAATTTCAAACACTTGATATAGTAAAATAAATATTGTCTATGATTAGTGATATATTGTGGTTCCTAGAGGCTTCTTGCTTGTTTGTGGTCGTTCACAGTATACTGCTCGATTTAGGGTGAAATAGTCGACTAGTTATTAATTCAATTTCAAAGACTTGATTTACCTACTTAGTACCTAGTGTAACTACCCACTGCTCAAAACCCCAATTAGTTTTGCATTTTGCACAAACGGTAAATATTGTTGCCGCGGATACGTTCGCCTCTCGTCGTTAATTAGTGCACTCGAGCTATTACATTAAAATTGCTTATGGTTCGAAAGCGTCTCCGCCAGTGCATACCGCAGCTACCTACAAACAATATTTTAAAAGAATGAGCCAAAACAATAAAAATATAAGCGTATTTATTTGCACTAAATAACAAGGTAAAATTAATAACAGTTTGAAAGCCAGTGATAAGAGGTCAATACATCGTCGTTTATCGCAGTTCAATGGCCGCGCAAGATTTACGAGGAAGCATATTGCACAGAACACTTTACAAGCATTTCAATTCTGTGACATTGGTGCCGATTCCCTTGTTCACAAACTAAACTAAATTTTAGTGCAGTGCATATTTTTCTTTCTATTTCATTAAGAAAAGGACAGAAGATAAATTTTAGTTTAGTCCTGTCTAATTAATCAACGCCTGTCACTACTCCTTATAAGTTTAAACGTGATTAAAAACCTGCCTACTAAAATTACTTCGATTTGCATCAAGCACTGATTAATTTGACAGGACTAAACTATAATTTATCTTGTACTTTTCTTAATGAAATAAATTTAGTTTAGTTTGTGAACAAGGGAATCGGCACCATTATTTCTAAAACCACAATATATATCTTTTATTGTATCTTCTTAAATATAAAAGTTAGATAATACAGGTATATCGTGGACTTTTAAGAACTAATTGAGACCAATATTTTTGCAAAATGTACCAACATTGTATAGTACCAAACTTTTTTCCCACGTTCGCACAAATATCGCGGCGGAATTTTATCGCGCACTGGATTTTCAACTCTCGGTGTTGAGGCGAGTGTTGAAAATCCAACAGACCGCAAGCCAGCGCGTCGAAAAAACACATTTGGATTTCCAACACTCTTGGCTTACAAGCAAAGCGATGAAAATCCAATGTGCTCAAAAAAAAGCCGCGGGAAATAATCGCCCGTGCGCACCAGCTCCCTAATTGCGTAACACGCACACACACGTCACATTTTTGAAGTATATTGTTAATCCATTGCTTCATACATTTGAAAATTTGTCTACTCAACAACGTAAATAACGTAATGAATATTATTGAACTGTCAAAATTAAACTTAGTGATAGTAGATAGTGGTGCCGATTCCCTTGTTCACAAATTAAACTAAATTTAAGTTCAGTGCATCTTTTTCTTTCTATTTCATTAAGAAAAGGACAGAAGCTAAATTTTAGTTTAGTCCTGTCAAATTAATCAGCGCCTGTCACTACTCTATACAAGTTTAGACGTGATTAAAAACTTGCCTACTAAAATTACGTCAATTTACGTCAAGCGCTGATTAATTGGACAGGACTAAACTAAAATGTATCTTCTGTCTTTTTCTTAATGAAATAGATATAAAAAGATGCACTGAACTTAAATTTAGTTTAGTTTGTGAACAAGGGAATCGGCGCCATTGCCTCAATTTTCATTTAGTTTGATGTAATAATTTGAGAAACAATAAACATTTTGAATTTGAATAGTGTGATAAGCAATTAACCCGCTGGGCTTTAATCAGCTAATTTTTGGTCGACTTCATTTAAAATTAAAGTGATTATAATATGCTAAAACATTATAATTTCACCATAAAACAGCAATTATCCTATGGCACACAGCGCTAGTGTAGCTTTCTGTAAAAGATTTTTAGTACGGGTTTAATAATTGTAACATCTTTCTAATATAAGTGTAAGTATAGGCAAGATAGTGGCAGGCATTACATTTAGGCTCCCGCAAACAGGCGCGCCGCGACTTTCTATGAAAACTTCATGGAAATTGTTTTACCAAAATCGCGTCGCGCCTGTCTGCAGGAGCCTTTAGTGATCGTGTTGCAGAAACCATAGCCGTCGCCTGCAGCCGCGGTCGCTGCGGCAACGCAGCTAACTCACGTTACACTCAGGGCTATCACAGCAGGATATAAAAAAAAAACTGAGTTGTTTTTAAAATAAGTACTAAATATGGTACCTTACTGTAAATATATATTTTTGGATCATTTAGCAGGAACATACACCTGTTGAAATTAGTAGGTAGGTATTCCGATAAATACCGATACGATTCGATACGTTACGACACGTTACCGATAACGATACGTTTCAATTATAAGAATACCAAATCGTCTCTAATAACTAAGAACAGTTTAATAAATGAGTAATTTATATGACTATGATGGATGACATGTTTCTTGACCTAGGTATTTATATTGTAATCAGGATTCTATTTAAAATAAAAGTCTTCGTAGGAATTAAATCCAAATGGCAATAAATGTTTAGGAAATCCAGTAGAGATGGTAGCGCGGTTCGAGTGCGGGAGGCTGCGATCAATACGCGGAGCCGTGGACGCCGCCGCTTCGCCGCGCCGCCCGCCTACGAAAGCGAACGCACCGACCTCGCTGCCCTTCACCGAAGTGTCGACGACCCCTGGACCCCGCGCACCTCCCCGCACGCCACGCATCCCTCGCACATCAGCCCTTCGCTCTTCTCCAACTCGATCTTCGTGACCCGATTAGTTAAAATTTCCTTTTGTCACCAGAAAACCATTGGCGGAAGTTACTAAGTACCTATGTACAAAGATCCGTTTATATGTGGATCATTCATTATGTTCGTCAGGTTCATGAGATTGATACAATATTGTTTCCAAAATGTTTAATTCAGTAAAAGCTTACGCTTGAACCCGAGTCATTTCCTGTACCTATGGACAGATTAATATGTTACCTGTGTCTGTGTATGTCCAAACTACAATCCGGCTTTCCGCTGGTTGCCACCCGGAACTCCGTACCTACCGTCGACGAATCTTTACAGACCTCCAAACAATACAGTTTTAGGATATAAATTATTTAATATTGCGAGAATTCGGGTTTCGTTCCAAAAATATTTTCATGTTGGTTTTAGTAAGCTTTTGCCCTTTACTTACAATTTTGTTGGCATAGATTGCATTAATTTGTTTTTGATAATTATTATTTCTAAAAACAATCCAGCTACTGAAGTGCCGATTGCCATTAGTTCTGTTCTGAGTTGGATCATAGGCCCTGGCAAACGTAACCCTTTGCGGGGAGTTTAGTCACCGAACTTAAATTGGATGGACCTCCACTGCACAAGACACGAGCTATAAATACAAAGGCCCACAATGCCGCACAGCTGTATAATCATTCAATACTGTCTAAATTTAAGTTTTTGAAATGTAACGCAAAGTTAGTAGGTAGGTTACTGAATTTTGAAAAGCGCTATAGAGCTGAAGAGTCGGTACTTACAACGGAATAGTAGGTTAGGAAAACCTACCTACAGTACGCAAAATAAATTAATTTACTAACAAATGATGGGGTAAATATTATTCAGAAATAGGAAAACCGCCTTTCAATAAATCAATTAATTCAATGCACGACAAACAAATTAAGGCTCCTACATACTGGCGCGACTTGTCGCGCGACGCGACGCGACACAAAGACACCGCATGTAGCGCTACAAGCGGTGCCTTTGTGTCGCGACGCGTCGCGCGACAAGTCGTGCCAGTATGTAGGAGCCTTTACGCTTACAAGCATCGGAGTCGGATGTCGGGTGCGGCATCTCACGTGGCTCAGTCCAAGACTATTTTAGGCAGCGTGCATGGCATTTGGGACGCGTGCTGGAAACTACCTACTTACTGCGGTTTATTTTCGGATGCCCTACTAACAGCTCTTACTGCATAGATGAAATATCGGAATTTCAAACTATTTAAATTTAGACATTTTATTTTTACATCGACGCTGTCTAAAATAACAATATGTATTTTACATGAATTTATCAAGGTGGTAATTGCTATTTTTATTGGTATCTGGCTGGAGGGTAATCATTCACGGTCTTGTGAGCTTTAAATTAATTCATGTCTCTATCCAGAGCGTCTAAATAAAAAAGTGCAGCTAATTAGGTTTGTCTGAACACGACTGAGCAAGTGAACGCCTACCTAACGCAGCAGCAGTAAATTTAACGGTTAACCAACATTCAGTACCTATCTTTGAAATACCTATACTTATTCAATATCCTGCATTTACAAATTTGTATGTAGATTTCAAATAGGTACATAATTCGAATAGGTAGGTAATAATTAAACTAGGGGGTAGATAATGAGTTTGATTTGAAGCTTATTCTGTCTGGCAGGAGTTGAAGGTGGGTGGGTAACACTGATGGTGCATTTTCGTACCTAATTGACGATAGATTCGCAATTTTAAATCTTTAGTCATTTGTGAATCCAGTAAAAGAGCGAGGTAGAGAAGGAGGGCGTAGTTACTACAACAAAGTTCGTTCGTGTTGTTCCGGGCCGAAAGCTCTTCCCACCGCCCGCGGCAATACCTACGCGTTTGTATCGACCCGCTTGCCGAGACACCAACGAACGAGCCGGCTGCGGCGCGCTCGTACACTTGACATTCGCGTTCCCCAATAGAGGGTTCACGACTCCGAACGACCCTATAAGCGTTGATTTTAACGATATCGAGCAGTACCTAGCTAGGTACTTTATAGTGCTGGGCATAATTTCAACATTAAGTTTTCCACTTATTTACGAGACCCAGAGATGTTTAGTTAAGTAATAAGTGGGAACATTGTTTTATTGTTTGTAATTACAAAGCGACGTTTTTAACATCCATTATCATTGGTATAATTATAGCAACAGGAAAATACTATCTTCATATGTATTTGTATTTTATATCTATCTCGGCGGAAGCAAAGTAAGATAAATTCTTATAGCAAAACATGTAACATCTCATATCCTTACAACCAGTGCAACATTTATTTATTGCATCTCATCTCATTTTGCCTACTTGTTTATAAAAAAAATCTTATACAGTACCTACGTACTTCAAAGGTTGTATTTAAAAAAAAATCTTTTTATTATCTATAATAACAAATGTTAGCCTAATTTGAAAAGACTTAATAATATGACCATTGGAGAACTTTCACATTACACCAAAAATAATGTCGTAGTTTTTTTGAGATAATTTTCCCTTTGTGTACGGCTATCGAGATGCTGGCTTAATAAAAAAAAACTTGTAACAACTTTTTATTCGCAATGGATGGATTTGCTTGGTCGCAGAGTCAAAATATTAAGGCCTACGGCATGAGCACGACTCGTATCGCAGTGTATGTTTTGACATACTTATCTGATACCTGTTTTATTATTTTTTATCCAATCCAGGTACGTACCTTATAGGAACAGCAAATTTTGTGACTCTTCTTCCTTGTACCAGCGACACAAATTTACGTGTTTTTTTTAGATTACACAAATTTAAATGTGTGTAAATCACACATTTATTTATTTAGAATTAACGACTATCTTTTCATTGTTAACAGGCGAGGAGCACCCAGGACAGAAGCAACGCAAAGGGTTCTTCAGAAGCCTTTGGAAAAAATCTCGCCATTACTCTCTAGAGCACCCTTGAAGCAACACCATGGGAGATTTTCGACTTGATCACGATTCATGATGTTTTCCTCGCACCCACAAGGATGGAAATCAAGAAAATGTTCGGACAATACGTGTAACAAGTTAATGAGCGTATTACTGCGGAGAGAAAGACCAATAAAAAGTCTGCTTGAACGAACAGTCGAACGTGACGAATATATTTTTGAAACACGTTTAATACGGCATGTCAATCATTCGATGAAATACTTTATAATTAAATAAAATTAATAATCAACACTGATAGACTAACGCAGTTGTGCGAGACTACAGTAGTTGATAGTACAGTTCTCAATGACTTGGGTTACGGAATCAATTAGTTATAAGATGTGTTGGCTTTATGGGACTTGGAGTATTATTATTTTAATAAATCTGATGTATATGGATGATATAAAACATTGTGTATTGATTTGTATAATTCATGTTTTTATCGACGCATAATTTATTTGTTAAGATGTGTAAAGTACCTATTTTATTCAAACACGGCAAACGTTTTTTTTCGTATAAATAGAATTGTAGAAATGTAGATAACCACGTAGTAAGTAAAACAAACGCGTTTTCATTACTTTGATATATTGTTATAAATGCTCTTTAGTGAAATAACGAATAAACAGCAATTTGTATGTCATCAAAGGAAATCTACTTTAATTAAATATAGATAGTAACGCAACTTAACTATAAACCTTTTTTCATAAAATCTCTGAAAATATTTTACAACTTAATTAGAGAAAAATACTCAGGTGTTGGACTTCGATGAACCAAAATCACTTGATAATTATTATTGCTACAAGTTAAACTTTTTATACCAATCCTTGTATTCGAGTGTACTTAACTCATAATACTGTAGATTTTGTCAAAAGGAAAATAAATTATGTTCATTAGCAATAAAAAAGGTTTTTATCTTTTCTTCCTGCAACTCGGTTGATTTTCAAAGAAACTAAATATTATAATACAAATCATTTTATTATTAGATAGACACAGTTCCCATCGCTTATCAGAAACAATGTACAAAGCTATAGTAGTAATATCAAATATAAACAATATGCACCCTTCGTTTACTGCAAGCCTTGTCTGAGGATACAGGGTAATTGAGCGCTTCTATTTCTGCAGCTAAGAGATAGAATAGAACAGAATGCAAATGTTTATTACTCACTACACAAGATTATAAATGCGGCACAATTAAAAAGAAAGCATAGCAGAAAACTGTAATAGCGGGCCATGTGGAGGCCGCGGCCGCGGCGCGTCGCGGCGCGGGCCTCGCGCGCCTCGCACTGCTGTCGGATATTACTCACACGATGGATCCAGTGGGACTAGAGATCTTCAATTAAAATCGTAATACTTGGGTTACAGTGTCTTTCAATTTGTAACAAGCCCTTACACAAATGCTATTTATAATTATATATATATGTTGTTACAGTAATTTCATTACGTGGTTATTATAACTTCTCTTCAAGCATCTGTACGCGGGCATTTTTGTCTAGATGGCTAGTGACGCTATTTTCAAGTCTACCTCAATTATAATTTAGATCATTGTACACGCCAGATAAAGTATCAGAATGCTTGAAAAGAAACCTAAAAAAATCTCTATACATCATGCTTTGAGACCTGCTTGCAAAGCTGAATATGCTTTACCATACTGGTCAATAAAAGCAAACTTTAAAATACATGTTTAAACCATTACAGCTCACAATTACTTTATGGAAGCGGTGAGCGTATAAAAAGGGTCCAAAATCCGCAAAGTAATTGCATCTGCACACAGTTACGAAATGCATCACGCACTGATGACGCCATAATTTATCGAATATCAAAACAAATGAACGGTCCTTATCACTTTATAGAATATACAAAATGCAGTTACTTATTTCCCTGTGGAAAAAATATTATCTTATAGTATTCTTAGATCACGGCGCGCTTCGATCTGTAAAAGAAAGAAATTATGTTTTTGAAGTCTTCAGGGTAATATCATACTTTACACATCCCGGTGTCTAAATCGTTAAAAATAAACAAATAGTGTTAGAACTCACCTCTAATAACCACAGGTAATTAAATAGTCTCCTAACTTCTCCACTACGGATGCGGCTTGCTGGGGTTGGATGGGTTCTTCATACAGAGAAATTACGACGGCTGAAACAAAACATTAAAATAAACTAGCCGCTGAAGAATATGCACGTCAGTCACTTGATTCACTTTCCCCGCACATAACCGTGCCTAAGTAACTTACGAGCTTTCCCTTTCGTTAACATCATGAAGATTACAACGTTACTGTACGTAACATCAAGATAAAAGTTATTTATAATTATGCAACAATGAATTATTTCGACGGTTGCAGTTACAAATCTAATCAGAAATGAATATTATACATACACATGTTTGGCCATAGTGGTTTTATCCATACTGATATTATAAATGCAAAAGTAACTCTTGTCTTTCTGTCTGTGAGTTACCTTTCCACGCCTAAAGCTTAGGAACTAGAGAAGGACATAGGCTACTTTTCATCCGATATTTGTATTAAAAATGATGAAATACAAAATACACGCAGACGAAGTAGCAGGCAACAACTAGAGTATAATAAAGCTATCACTAGATCACCATTATAGGGCAGTTCAGACTACGCTATACTATTTCGCTAAACAAGTAAAGCATATTGCGTCATAAGTTATGACAATATAGCATGACGTTCACACTATACGCTATATCGCAAGCCGGTCTACTGTGTGTAGCAAGTAAATGGACGGCAATCCGTCATAAACAGCACAAATAACGGATTTGGTACTCACTAGCGTGGAAAACTAATCAAGCGATGACGATGACGTGGAATTTGACTCCAGCTTATTATTAATTACGAAAAAGAAAAAATAAACCCCGGATAATCGTACGATATAGTTCTGAGACTCGCTCTAGTTTATCGCATACAGCAACAAGACAATATTTTATAGCATAGCGTTGTGTGAAAGTGTCTATATATAATGTATGCTGAGCGATAGTGCTATACAATATTTACTATATATGTTATATTATTGTAGCGTAGTCTGACCTGCCTTTATAATTAGCCTGTATTATTTTCCGTCTGGAGGACAAAGACCTTCATACTCTCTATCTAGGCTATCTAGGACCCGTCATGGTGCCATCTCCGTCTGGGGCTGCTGCGAGGTCACAATATTATTAATTTAATTGCTGTCGCTACTAGTGCGAAATGTGCGTGTATTTCTATCACGGCCTTACGTTCATACTTATTTGCCAATTTTATGACCGCGCGAAAAAGCTATAATAATTATTAATACAAACAATGGCGCCGATTCCCTTGTTCATAAACTAAACTAAATTTAACTTCAGTGCATCTTTTTCTTTCTATTTCATTAAGAAGAGGACGGAAGATAAATTTTAGTTTAGTCCTGTCAAAGTAATCAGCGCCTGTCACTACTCCATACAAGTTTAGACGTGATTAAAAACTTGCCTACTAATATTACGTCAATTTACGTCAAGCGCTGATTAATTTGACAGGACTAAGCTAAAATTGATATTTTGTCCTTTTCTTAATAAAATAGAAAAAAAAGGATGCCCTGAACTTAAATTTAGTTTAGTTTGTGAACAAGGGAATCGGCGCCATTGGCAATTTAAAATCTTATCAAGACCTGTCATTGTTTGGATTGGAACTGCTTTTATATGTCTTATTGACATCCCGTCAATAAGACATATAAAAGCAGAATACAGCGGAGCTGAGAAGTTGAGATGAGGGTGGTATCAGAGACTAAAGTTGAAAGGTATCATTTAACTAGGTATGAGCAACTGATGGCGAAGGATGAAACGTATGTGACTAAGATAATCATGTCGGTGAAGTGTAAAAATAGTGTGGATTGTGTGAGGAGGATAAGTGTAGCAGACAGAAGCTCTATAGCTTCGCAGAAGTCTGGAGAGACTATATTACTTTACCTAGAAATGTATCCGTCAGCCACCAATATAGCGCTGTCAGGTAGCCAGTTTCGAATATATTTATTTACGCGACGAATAATACGAAGAATTAAATTATATATCCGAAATTCGATTTGAAGGTTCTGTAGCCAAATGGCAAAAACGGAGCACTTATAATTTTGCCATGATCGTCCGAGTAAAGTGGTCGTGTAACATTCAGACGATGTTACGATGTTACACGGCCATTTTACTCGGGATAATATTTGCACAATAACTAAAACTAACCTTATATACACAGAAGGTATAGTTGAATCCCATCATTAAAAAGATTATGATGTTTATAAGTGACTTTTCGAGA
This sequence comes from Atethmia centrago, assembly GCA_905333075.3. NCBI lineage: Eukaryota > Metazoa > Arthropoda > Insecta > Lepidoptera > Noctuidae > Atethmia > Atethmia centrago. Next base: position 11,865,141 of record HG995375.1, read on the forward strand.
TATGGGATCTTTGTTAGAACCGCAGTAATAACGTCGTTTTTCATGGTTTTTTAGAGAAAGTTAACCACCATACCACTTTAATACCTACTTATTTTTGCTGTAGATTAAATCGATATTGTGCATGCGTAAATACTCATCGTCCAACTACCGAACCTTTTCATCCGACACGCACTTGGCCGTTTCTTTGTTATACGGTTTTCAGACTGGCAAGACGCGACTGGGAAATCTATCCTTTCTACATTTTCCATGATAAGCGCGTGACACAGGCGCAACGCCACTCAAGAAGAATGGCAGTGTCTCAGAACAACAACTCGACATGTTGCACGTGTGGAAATCAGTTGACATAGTTTGGGTAGGATGTGATATGGACTCTGAATGAGTTTTGAGTATGAATGTGGATAGCTTTATAGTCATGGGCGGATTGCGGGAAATGACAGTTAAAAAGTGGGTGAATACTGAGATGACGACGACGGCTGATAGATATTATTTATATGGAATACTAGCTTTTGTCCGCGGCTTTACCCGCGTAGAGGTCACAAATTATCCCATGGGAACGTACTACCGGAATCAAAACCTCATATCCTATGACCTAACCCAGGACATGGTCTACCTGAGTCAAATTTCATCGAAAGCCCTCAGCTATTAAGGCATTAAGACAGACAGACGGAGCTACTGTCACATTTATAATATTTATCAAGATAGTATGGATTAACACATATAATATGGACATTGAGGAAGAAAACAAAAGCGTGCCCTGGAGGGCAAAGTAAAGTACTCTTAATATTAATGTAACCAATTTTTACTTAAAGAAAACATCCTGTTTTTGTTTTAATTGTAAAACTACATTCAAACATTTTTGGAAAGTCGCTTGCTCAACTAGAAATTGAACCAACTCTAATTTGAAACAGAATATCCTGTATTTTTATAACACTATTATTCAATGGAAAGAACTCATGCAGCGCCCATCCTAAATAAATGGACATAAGGGTTAAGAGGACGATGTGTTGGTTTTGTGTACAAATAAACTATTATTATTATTATTACTTTAACACGTTGCGGGACGGCACTGACTTTTTCAAATTATGCGATATGGCAGTAAAATTGCCCATACAAGTTACGACGATTGCTATATCCGTACTGCCCTAGAGCAATACCAAAGAATAATAACACGACGACAGTACTTTCATAGCCGTAGGCCGGTTATAGCCCCGAACTGTTATATAATTATGATTAATCATATAATTATAATTATGATTTACTGTCTTATAATTATTAAATATTAAAATTGTACGGCGATGCCCGTACTGTCATTTTTCAACTTCTAAAAATCTACTGCTAACGCTCTGTCCCGCAACGTGTTGATCGCAAACCCAACTGCTATGAGTAAGGTCGCGGCGTTATCTCTGGCCTAGCCGGTGTGTGTTACATATATTATTTTCTGTTAGGAAATGATCAGGGTAGACCAGTTTTGATTTGGGTCCGGTAAGTATCAGTTGATTCTCCTTCGATAACATGGGACGGAATGAATACAAAAGCTGGTGCTTGATGTAGCCCTGATTGGAGCAATTCAGCGAAGATGTCAAGGTCAGAAGGCCAATTCTCGTAAATAAAAAGCGTTCAAATTCAAGTCGCAATCTCATCTCAGCAAATATCAATGTCAAAAACGCATAAAAAAGTGAATGAGGTATTTTTGACAGATAAGAATTAGTGATGCAGCGATACCGATACGATTATCATAAGTTTTACGATCATTTGGATGGATCGTTCGTTATGGTAAACATTACGATATTCAAGATGAAACTAAAAACTATCTGAAGACTACTAATTTAGAGATGGACGCTAGTGTCGCCGACTATTCACACATAGCACAATAAAGCTTCAGAGTATCCAAATTTATAAAAGATAGCGTTTTAATATTTATCCCTATTACCTGCAACGGTGCCATCTGAAAGACTATTCTCCACAGCAGGGCTGATACATCGTGATGAGAGAAACCGATTTAGGGAAAAATCTTTGAATGTCGTGTTTTCTCAATAGGAATTTGCCTAACTACGACTATAATTAATCAATTATACAGGGTGGCCGGAACATAGACGTCCAAAAATAAAATTAAGGCCCCTCGTATCGTAATTTTTGAGAATTTTCGACCTGACCAATAAAAAAGTAGAAGACTGTCGAGTATTTTTTTTTGCAATTGAATCTTCATGAGTTTATAATTAATCAATTATACAGGGTGCCCGGAACATTGACGTCCAAAAATAAAATTTAGGCCCCTCGTATCGTAATTTTTGAGAATTTTCTACCTGACCAATAATAGAGTAGAAGATTCGGTTGCAAAAAAACAATTTCGACAAGATTGTTTTTTTGCAACCGAATCTTCATGAGTAGGTAGGTAGGTTTATGCATAAAATAATCATCTTCGTAACTGTGATGAAAGTTATGAAAATGGTGGATGAAGTGAAAAATTTACGTTTATTAATTAACTTATTTTTTAATTTTAGTAAATCTAAATATTGATTTAATAACATACAGCAATACAAACAAGCTTCTAATAAATTCAATAAAATGCTATTAAACAATAATCATAATGCATTCGGATCGTAATTCGTTACCGTATTTGGCCATTACGATGTATTCTTCATTCGTATTGGTATCGTGATAGCCGTATCGTTGCATCACTAATTAGAATGCCAACCGTTCTTATAAATACGAGAACTGCCCCACATCAAACCGCCACCCTTAAATAAGGGTCTGTAAGTTATAATATTGTATACTAGATGCGTCCCGCGGTTTCATCCGCATAAGTTTTGACCCCGTGGGTATATCGGGATAAAAATATACCCACGGGTTATAAACTATCCGTGTGCCAAATTTCATCCAAATCCGTTCAGTACTTTTTGCGTGAAAGAGTAACAAACATCCATCCATCCATTCTTACAAACTTTCGCATTAAAATATTAGTAGGATAAGTATTTTATTGATCAGGCCAGGTTTATGCTGTCAGCCAATACAAAATACTTACCTAGACACAATATTTTAGACATGCGAGACAGTCTTGATATCTTAATTCTAATAAATCTGCCTCACAGGGCGTGTTTACATAATAAAACAAATGCCTACCTTGTTGTGTCTTCATGCAGTGCACGCCGACCTTGCCGAGTTTTGCGCGTATGATGCGGTCTGTGCCACTGAGGTAGATGTACCGCGTGCCCGCTATCGTCAGGCCACCACTCGTTAACAGTGATTCATTGTCGAAACCGGCCACTATCTTCGCGACTTCATCTTTTGATATCTGTTAACAAATGTTAAATTGAGCAAAAGTAAACAATATATGGTGTAGAAAAATATGAAGCCCTCTACAGTGATGTTATTTGTACGGTCGGCATCAAATCTGAACAATTTTTTTTTTATATTACAAAGTTAGGTAGTTAGGTTTTCAAGAACAAGAATTTTATATAGTACCTAATTATCTAGAACAATTATGTTAAAAAAACAATGACTTCCAAAAAATCGGAAGTGTCTTTGGATCTGTATTTTAGTTTTTTGCCACAAACTTACAAAATTAAAGTGATTTTTCATTTTGTAGTGTTTTTTGTGGAATTGTTTTTTAGTTTTAGTACCCCACACCAATTCGTATACCACTACTTGCTAAGTAAACAGTGACAGGAAGTATTACAACATCATAATCAACATACACAAAGTGGATGTATTATCGAAGGTAACTCAAAAATTACCAAAGCAAAGATAATAAAATGTATATGTGAACACCGCGCAAGTTTCCTCTACTTAACGAAAAAGAATTTTAAAATTCTGTCCACAATTGACAAAAATGAATATATTAAAGAAAAGAAAAAAAAAAAACAAAAACAATGTAATTTCCTGCTTTTTTGAAGTCGGTTAAAAATAAACATTGAATAATCAGTTTCGGAAGTTAGTGGCAAAAAACAACCAACAAAACCAACTTCCGAAATGGAAGAGTTAGTTCAGTTATTTTTTTTAATTATTTTTTTTAAGGTTCCGTGCCTCAGAAGGAAAAAACGGAACCCTTATAGGACCACTTGTGTGTCTGTCTGTCAGTGCAGCTGATTTGCTCAGAATCTGCTGGACCAATTAAGTTAAAATTTAGTACACATATGAATTTCTGTATCCCAAACACAGATGTGCAATGTAAACAAATGAATTTTGAATATGAGGGTAACATTAGTGGCAAATTAGAAAATTTTAAAAAAAGTTTTGCATACTGTACCTACTGTGTGACGGCGTGACATATCAAATGAAAGGTCTTGTTGTGAAGGTCTCTAATCTTTTTTAAATATAATTTTAAAATAAATAGTATTAAAAATATTTAAGAAAATGCAATGATGAAAATTGATTACCCCCTTATCTCCGAAACTAGACAGCCCAATACATAAAATAGTTCTTCACTTATAGATTACAGGAAAACCTTAAGTCTATGGTGTTAAAATAAAATGGTAAATCTCTCAATATTATGCATACAAACTTACATTTTCAGTTGGAATGTATGGGAGAACATTCAACTACAATGTTGTTTGTTCTTGGGATTAAACAAAATATTAATAAGATATTCATTGTACAGATCACTGTCCAGTTTTTTATTTCTGTTACCCCACACAAATTCGTTTATCACTTCCTTACTATGCAAACAACATAGACAAAATTACAAGTTTAGGGTTTGCGGTTAAGACGCTGACAACACCTAAACCACGGTCACTGTCAGATTGCATAGAAAAGAAAGAGAAGCGCGATGACACAACACTTGTAATTTATTGCAAAATATGAAGCAATTATCTATTTACTCAAAATTGAGTTGAGGAATCGTAAATAAAAAACAACCAAGTTCTGCATTAAAATAAGATGTTCTTGTTATTAATTGAATACATAACATATGTAAATAATGCAGATAATTTGGATTAGAACTCAAGGTAAGAGGTTAGTTAACCATTAGTTTGTTTCAAGATATTTTTTCAAAACGTGTTTTGGTAACAACCAAGTTGTGGGAAATATGTTTAAAATTAACATATATTTTTTCCGCTACCGCAAACTATACAGACTTGGCAATTTTTTTTCTTAAGAGAAGCCTATTTTGGTCAATTGGGTCTTGTCAGCGCCTTAAGGATATAATAGAATAATAGAATATAATAACAGCCACACAGGTCGATCTAAAGTTAAGCTACCCTTGCCATGGTGGGTTCATATATATGCCCATCCATTACATACCAAGACCTCACAGACCCTCAGCAAGCATGTTAAGCCATTGGTCCTGGAAGCCGACCGCAATATAGTTGGGAAAAGGCTAGGTAAAAATCAATTTATGGATTAACATTTTTCAGTTTATTGTGTGTTAATTATCATACATCTAGCAATACTGGGCAAAGTCCTCCCTCTACTTTTTCCACCTCTCACAACTGTTTCTTTTTATGGTTGTGTGTGAAGTAGTTTGTGTAAAAACAAGTACCTATATGATTTTGGTAGAGGACATTGGGTAAAATCTATGGCAATGCCATAGATTTTATTAAAAATCATGTCTTGAATCAAACCATGAACAAAATTTTGCAAAAATTTAAGTATTGTTGGGTCCCTTCGCTGGCATTGGATGAATAAAGTTCGTTTTTAATTGCAGATAGTAATATGATTGTTTTTTCAATTTGGAGTATGGCCAAATTACTATCTCAGATTAAAAAATGAACTTAGATGAATGATACCTCTTAAAAGTATATTTGGTTGAAAGTGGTTGGGATATATTATGGGTCTGTCATAGCTTGATTTAATAACTATAACAAACATTACCCTCCTGGGGCAGTCGGGTAATTAAACACAAGTCAAGCGTAAGTTGTACTTAGGTCATGATTAGTATCTATGCACTCTAAACAACAAAATACAGTCCTGACCTACTTTATAATAGGGTTGTTTAAAAAAAAAACTGGTACCATTTTTACACCATCTCCACCATAAATTATATTTTTGAAGTTAATGATTTTATAGCTTTTGTTTGAAATAAGGTGAATAAATATTTACATTAAAATATTAAATATGATATGGCTATAGTAGTCTTCCTTAAGAATTGAAAAGCAGGCTATGTCAATACTAATTTGATTCTGAATATGAATTTCAAATGCAGAATTTAATTGAATTCATTTTCTAAATTAGTGTACCAGCCAAGCATTCAGTGTCCTCGTCTAAACATACAAGACACACTGATTAGAGGACCTTAGTCTTTTAGGTCTGTAGAACCACAAGCTTGAAGAAAAGTAACTTGACACTCAAGAACAAATGAGAATGTGGGACACTATAATTATATCTCTGCCTAACCCTTGGGGAATACAGGACTGATGTTAAGTCATTATCTAATTATTTATGAAACTGTCTAAGCAAATTACATAACAAATGAGTGCATCAAACAGGAATTAATTCAAGGAAATTTGACTGTCACAACACTTAAGATTCCAAGTTTTGTTCACTGCCAGTTTGGCCACATGGCACTAAAAAATTATGTTGCAGTGATTATTACTTGGCAATCAGTTGGATTCCCTAAACATCTGACTAAAATTTGTGTCACCAAACGCAATATCAAACAGTGTAATCAAATATTGAGGTTCCTAGTTGTGTGTAACAAACATAATTCATAAAGGTACATTTAATAAAAACTGATTATTTCACCCTCAGTAAATACACATTTTGTGAACCATTAGGCCTTGCCAGAACTGTATCGCTATTGGTTTTTATGTAATAAATGCAGAAAAGTACTGTTACGTTTTATAATCCTGTCTTGTATTTTTTATTAAGTTTTTTCCCCCTTTTGAAGGGGGATTGAAGGGAATATTAAATATTATTGAAGGGAAGCCGACCCAACAGTTGGGAAAAGGCTAGGCAGATTGATATTTAAGGGAATGTTTTGGTCTAACATTGTCTTACTATAATAACTAGTTTGTAGGAACAAAGCACATAGCTCTAAACCCTAATTACTACACCTCTGTAATTTAGGGTTCATGTGTAATGATCCTCACTAGTTGTTAGTGATTTGTCGGTAAAGTTAAATAATTAATTTAATAGTCGTTACATTCTTTAAGTCCTAGAGCGATGAGCACAAGTTCAGCGCTAACATTAGCGTGATAGTTTGCTTCGGCAAATAACTTATCGATTAAAGTATTAATTTGACAACAGGTCGTCGTAAGCCTATTTTAATCAGTCGGATTTTCAAATATTCTATAAGAATACCTATAAATTTAAAAAATGGAACAGTCATTAGACAGAAGAATTGACCCCGGTTGACATACAAAGTAAGTTGTTAGGATGATATCCTGACAAACTGACAGTGTACCGGCCGGCAGTTTCGGCTTTTGCCTAGCACAAATAAAAGCAACAAATTCATTAATACGGCAACAGTAATAGCAACTTAATAATGTGATAAGTTATGGACTTTTATGCATAATCATTCGTAGTGCGGCGATTATCACGTTTCTAATCCGAATAGCAGGCTCCACCACATGTCGCCATCTTGTCAAACTCGCCGGATAAAGAAAGAATTCGTCATCCGTCGAACCTAATACGAACTGCACTTGATAACACTATTTAGCACTGGTATTCACAGCAAATTTAAAATTTTGCAAATCACTGACCGCGTAGTAAGTAACTTGGCAGAGGAAAAACTTACTTCGAAGCCTTCTGACTTGGCCCAGACATTCCCATCGTGACCGGCAATCGCAGCTTTTGTAACACATCTGGATGCCATTAACTGTTTATCGACATAATCTTGCCAGCTCATTTTGATTGAGTTCGACTTAAAATAAAACTACACTTGACTAAATCACAATCTACTCCTCACAACGAGCAAGCGCTTCACACGAACAAAAAGCACTGCCGTTCCAAAATGGCAGCGTAGTCATAGACAAGACCGGAAGAACAAGTCACCAACGTAACAAAAGTAAGTATTGTTTATGGTGAGTTATCAAAGACAAAAATCGTGCTCTAAAGCTATTCTGAAAAGAGCGTTTTTCAAATCAGAAATAAAAAGAAATGTAGCCGGTCCACACCAGTCTTAGCATAAACATTAAGGGGATCTTAGACGACCAACTTGGCATCCGCCTAAGTATGTCGATAAGTCGAAGTATTCAAAATATTTTATTTAACATAAACCTTCTAACATATCATTATAACATACGGGCACTTAATAATTAATGTCAGTTGGTATCATGGTTTAAAGTTCGTAAAGAAATTTAAATATTTAGGGCACATTATGATGGACAGATTCCCGGCCGATTTAGGGCTGGCCCTTTTAGTGAGGAGTAACATGCTCACGCGCAAAGTGAAGTGCACCAGAGACGTGAAGAACACTCTCAGAGCTTATTGTTTGTCAATCACACCTACCCCTGCCAACTTTGGCGCAACTTGAAGTTATACAGTTCATTATGGGTTTGATATGCCTCGAGCATGTTTGCAGAAGCGAGGGTCCCTGACTTTTTCACCATGATGAGGTCGAGGATCGCGTCTTTTTGGAAAAGTTTGCTGCAGTTACAGCATTTTGAGGGTTATCTCATACAACCTAGCAAGCCCTATATTAATGGATTTCTCACATAAGCGAGAACAAAAAATTACGGAAAACTTATAAATTATACATCCGTGTTTTAATTACTAATATTAGAGACACTGTTTGCAATTTCTTTTTTTCTATAATGCCTGCAATAAACACTATTTATTTTATTTAATAATTTGGCTAATGTAATAATACATGTATCTTCAAGTTACGTTTTCTAAGATTTTTCTAGGCCAAGCATTTAGGAGATTGGTCATTGTGCTTTCTGAAATCGATGGTTCTGCAGTACAATCTTGTTGTTTCTTGAATTTGTATGACTAAACTTAAATAAAGTGACCTATTTTATCACCAATGATCGTTGAGTCAATGAACGCCGATGATGATTCCTTTAATGTAATGGTTTTTACAAATTGCAGCGCTGTTATACATTGTATATAGATCAAAATTCAATACACGATAATTATGATAATATATTTACAAAATTATAATAGGTAATTTATGATTATAATTTTGTAATTATAATATAATTATATTTTATTATAATTATATTATATTATCCTAATCTCTTTATTTAACAATAAAGACCTATTGCCTCCGATTGCACGAGTTCGTATGGCTTAGGGTATACAAGTATGGGGTGTGGAATTGGAATACGGAAATAGGTCATTTTGTTTCCATCATAATTAGAGTTCACTTTTTACGCAGTCGAGTTTATTGATTTTTAAAATTTACTTTTTTATTTTACACTTTTTTATTATCATTTATTTATTCAGACTTAGATTATTTTTCTCTCACTGTATTAAGATCTTTCAAAGCAGTAAACATCGGGGTTTGTTACTCGATTTATAATTATATTGAATTTTATTATAATAATTAATTTTCACGTTATTGGGACCTACCATACGATTTGAACTTTATCACAGCTTTATTATAAGATTTATAAGTTTTGAAAATTTAAGTAAAAAATGGTAACTTAAAATCGTTATAGATCCTAAATGGTAATTCAAAATTTAAAATCATTTGAGAAACATAGAAGATGATTGTCAAATACTTATTCAATGATACCCCACTTGACATAGTTCGTCGAATTTATTTTTTTCTTTTTCTCAATATTGCGTCTGGTTGTCACCTTATTGAATTTTGATAACTGTCATGTTTATTGACACTCACAAGATTAAAACAATTCGATTGACATAAGAATCTTTAAAACCAGCCCACGCGAGCCACCAGTAGAGCGCCACAAAGGAACAAACATACATACTAACATATACACATCAAAAGTGTCTAGGGATGAAGGTATTATATTTTATTGACCTATTCATATGGGGTTAAAATGAAAGCTCATCATAGGTGGCAGCACAAGTGTCCATCTTTGCTTTATGTTTACTTTTGTGTCGATAACAAATTAAACGAATACTAGATAAATATGTACGCGACTTGGAGTAAAGCACTATTAAAAGACGAGCTAAGGACGGGGGAAGCGTTTACCACTGGTAAAAAAGCAGCTTTCGAGGGAAAGTCAATAAATTATGAACGTTTTATAATTTATAGGTAATTTTGTGTTTCTAAACTTTGTTCTTTTTTGTTAAAGACTGGAGGCATACGATAGAAATAGCCTGATCAGAGTTGAAAACAACTCGAGGATGATCTTCCTGACTGAAAAACTTCAGATATGTTAAAAATTCTAGCACTGGTCTAATATTATAATACAAAACACACACCTTCAATAATTTACATAATATCACATCACAAGTGCCTGCAGGTAAAGAAAATAGACTTTAATTCTTTAAGGAGCATGTGTACGAATTTCTTCCATAAGTCTTAATGTTTCAAAAGGATAGCACTTAATCTCGACGAAATATCGGATTTCTATTTTTTTCCACAGTTTTCGTCTTTTAACATCTTTGGAAAAAAGGGTCCCCATATTTTTGCAGTCAACAGTTGCGCAACGGGGCAAATTAAATATTTATGCGTAAAATAAGTCGCTCGTTTACAAAAATGCATGGATAGTGACAGCTAGCTATCAAAGTGATGTGTGTGGCAGTGGCAGTTTTTATCCTCATTAAATAAAAATGTCTATTTAGATTGATTATATAGAATGTTTTCGTATCTGTAGATCGACGAAGTACTCTCTGCTTTTACATTAATAATACAGACTTATCGCGATTTTTGTGTATGCTGGATTTTTCACCTTGGTTAATCCTGATATTAAAATGAGATAAAAATATATGTTTTTAAAGGTTTTTATTGGGTAAAACAAACAATTAGTAGTCTATATTTCCGACCTTAGCGCATATAACACAATCGCAGCGATTCGGCTTACTCACGTTGATGGCCGCCCACGTCCGTTGTAACAGGCCAAAAATATAGCGATTGGTGTGCGTACTGCATCCATATTTGGCAGAGCTCTTCTTTGAAGCAAATCCTATGCGTGCTCAATGGGAATCAAGATTGGCGATAGAGCAGGCCATGGAAGGACGTTGAAATTAGTTGCGGCAAGTGTGTTTGCAACGACTCTGGCTGTGTGTGGACGTGTATTATCATGCATAAGCAGAAATAAAGCACCAAATTGGGTCCGCAAAGGAATGATAACATCTGATACAATCTGTTTAGCGTAAATCTATGCATTGAGATTGCCTCTGATCCAAATCAGTTCTGTGTTTCCGCCGATCCAAATACCCACCCATATCATAATATTGTTCCACCACTACACACCGTATGCATGGACTTCTTGGAATAATTTTAAACGTTCTTGGCGGCCATGGGTCCTCCAATATCTAATACTAGTTGTATACACAGTCATCTAGTATTTGGCCTCATACCAAAGCGAGATTCATCAGAAAAACACACAAAACGCTCTTTTGCTCAACTTCTATGTTCACGAGCCCATTGTAAATGGTGTGGGACTCAATAGGTGGTACACCGAAAGCGATTTATTATGGTTGGATGGCTTATTAACATCCCTCTATGTTAACATCCCTGAAGAGCTATGAAGATTCGGAACCAACATCATCGTGGTTATTGTACGATTTCGTCGAACAGTAATTTGTATGCAACGATCTAGTCTGCGTGTAGTGATGGGAGCTTGTCCTCCTTGTCGCTTATAACACTCTGCATATTACTCACAGCGATTACCACAGCACGTTGCCGAGAACCAGCTTCCAACATTCCCACGGCTATGATCATTTCTTCTCGGCCCAAGTGACGTGTTCTCTCCATAATAACGTACCTACTTTTGTGTTGATTCCGCTCAGAAATACGGCAGAAATTTTACTGATTTGTCCTATAACTTTTTTTTTTTTTTTGTTAGTGGCATGTCGTATTTGACCTTGAGAGGTTGTGACTACTTAACCGGACTATCCTGTGGCTGCCTTAAGCTAACTCAACGCCTCCAGCCGGGGGCGAATTTCTTATATTACTAAGCGACTGCACGCTAATGGCACCACCTGTGCGGTACGAACCTCGGCTTAGGGCGTCGCTGGGGGGAGGACAACAAGGTGGGACAGGCTGGATCATAACTGGATAGTTATTATTATCAGGAGAATTTAAACCTACGGGCTCAGCTACGGCGCGGGCTGGCACTTCGTCGAGCAAGGGTCGAGGGGGAAAGTTACGTCGGGGTCTTCGCGATGGACTTCGGCGGTGAGATCGTAATGTCGGTTTGTGTTTGTGCACTGTACTCGTGGCTCTACTGCTTTCCTGGAGGAGGGTAATGGGCTCATCGGGGTTGGTGAGAACATGCCTTGTACGGCGATCTCAGCTAATAGTGGAGGGCCTATAACTGGCGGCCTTCACAATGCGATGAATGACGGCAGAGTCAAAGAAACACTTGGTAATGCGTTTCGTATACTGCTGGATTGTGGGAATTTTGAGGTCGAGATGGAGGATCTCGTTTCGAACGAACCAGGGAGATCTCGTTTCTTTACGGAGGAAACGGTTTTGAAGGCTTCCTATGGATGTTGTGGGGCTTAGCTTGTGCGAAGATTGCACAGGCATATGTCATGATGGGACGGATATACGCTGTGTAAATACGCAATTTGCACTTAGGGACAATTTGCTGCGTGCATTTAGAACAGAATTGAGTTTACCGAGAGCGAAAGCGGCACGTGAACGCGCCTTCTTTATGTGCTCTGAGAAGGAGAGGGGGTGGTCGAGAGTCACGCTTAGATATTTGGCTCGCTTCTCCCAAGGGATAGGTTTGCCGAACATGGTAAGCGGTCGGGGGGGGGGGGGGGGGGGAGGACTGTCGCAGTTTCGAGAAAAGAACCGCCTGTCTCATGTCGGGATTGACTTCGATTCTCCACTTTCTAATCCATGCGCCGAGTTTATTGACTTCAGTTTGGAGAGTGCGAGATATCTGGTCATGTTTTAAGCCGCTGTAGTAAATGGCCGTGTCGTCTGCGAACAGAGCCAACTGCGCCTTTTTACTTTTTGGGATATCGCTAGTGAAGAGAGTGAAAATGAGTGGGGCTAACACGGAGCCCTGAGGGACGCCTGCGCGGATAGGATGGGGGAAGGATAGCGCTCCTTCGATGCGATAGCGGAAGGTGCGGTTTGACAAAAAGTCTCGTAAGATGAGCACGAGACGATCGGGCACACCGAGTTTGTAGAGCCTATATAATAAGCCGTTGTGCCAGACCTTGTCGCTTTCGCTATGTCGTGTACGCAAGAATATTGGGTTCTAAAACCAAACTGCTGGTTGAAAGAAAGAAAAAAGTAAAAAGGGAGCATTTAAAACTAAACTTCGAATAAACAAAAAACAACAAAGAAAATCAATAAAAACGACTTGTGCGATGCCAAAAAGGTTGGGGATGAGGCCCTTTACTTCGGCATAATCTCTGAGGCGCTTATAAATAAGCCTCTCATAGACTTTGCCAAGAACATTGAGCAGACTGATGGGGCGCTAGCTCGTGGGCTCCGTTTTCTGCTTACCAGGATTGGGTATGCCGATGACGGTGGCCTTTTTCCACTCTTGTGGAAAGATGTTATTGCTCAGGGCACCGTTGAAGATGGTAGCCATGAGCATAATCAGGTGAATGGGAAACAGTTGGCGCACCCTATTGGTGATTCCGTCTGAGCCGAAGGCTTTACGAGATTTTAGACCCTTGATGATATCGTGCACTTCGTCTGGAGTGACGGGAGGCAGAGGATAATCAGGGTCTTCAATTCTCTACTTTCGAATTCCACGTCGACCTGGGATAGGTGAGCTTGGCGTGTTAGCCCTATCCCTGAAGGAGCTAGAGCTCCAACTGAGAGGACTCTACACAGCGTGCCTTGAGCAGGACCAGTTTCCCACTTTGTGGAAATCTGGCCGTCTTATCCTGCTCAGGAAGGCGGGGTGCCCTGCGGACTCACCGTCCGCGTACACGCCCATATTGCTGCTAAACGAGGTAGGGACACTTTTGGAGCGGTTTATCGCTGCCCGCCTCCTCGGCCACTTGTGCACAGAGGGGCCTGATCTGGCCGAGAGCCAGTTCGGCTTTCGGCACGGGCGCTCCACCATCCATGCAATATCGCGAGTGAGAGTCCTGGCGGAGGAAGCAGTGTCCCGGGGCGGGGTGATGTTGGTGGTGTCCTTGGACATCTCCAACGCCTTCAAGACCCTGCCCTGGAGTTGTATTCGGGAGGCACTGCGGTACCATCGAGTGCCTCCCTATCTCCACCGCATCGTTGGGGCTTATTTGGCGGAGAGGTGTGTCACCTACACGGGACGTGATGGCGGAAACCAGTGCCGCATGTCGTGCGGTGTTCCACAGGGCTCGGTCGTGGGCCCACTCCTGTGGAATATTGGGTACGACTGGGTGCTGCGGGGCGAGCTCCAGCTGGGCGTGGTTATGCGGACGACACGCTGGTCACGGCCCGGGAGAGCTCGTACAGGGAGGCAGCGTTGTTGGCGACGGCTGCGGTCTCTCAAGTGGTGAGCCACATACGGCGCCTAGGCCTGGAGGTGGCCCTCAACAAGTCGGAGGCCATAGTATTTCATGGCCCCCGACGGGCGCCTTCGCCCAGATCACACATCGTGGTCGGGGGCTCGAATCGCTTTCGAGTCTACCATGAAGTACCTGGGATTGTTGCTCGACAGCCGGTGGGACTTCGGCCCCACTTTCGGCGGCTGGCGCCCAAGTTGTTGGGCGCGGCTGGGGCGCTATCAACGCTGCTTCCCAATCTGGGGGGCCCGAGCGCCGCCTGTAGTCTCTACGTGGGGATCGTGCAATCGAGGGCCCTGTATGGGGCCCCGATCTGGGCGGCTGACCTGACGTCTGGCAGCATCGCTGTCTTGCGGAAGCCGCAGAGAGCGATGACCGTCAGAGTCATTAGGGGTTATCGCACGATCTCTAACGAAGCGGCTTGTGTACTGACCGGATCCCCGCCCTGGGGCCTTGATGCGAAAGTACTTGCGTCACTGCACAAGTGGCGCGAGGAAGCGAGGGCGCGAGGCGAGCGGCTGATGCAGTGACATATGGAGTTGCGTCGGTCGAGGCTTCGCGCAGGCCTGGTGGCGGAATGGCAGGCTTTCACGCCCTACCGCCAGACTCGTCACCATTGAGGCGGTCCGGCCGGTACTCAAGCGCTGGCTCGGGAGGAGGCACGGCTCCCTGTCGTTTCGGGTGACGCAGGTGCTCTCGGGGCACGGTTGCTTCGAGAAGTACCTGTGTCGCATAAACAGGGAGCCGGACGCCCGGTGTCACCACTGCGTCCACTGTCAGGAGGACACGGCGCGGCATACGCTGGCAGAGTGTGCCGCTTGGGAGGAGCCGTGCCGTTCCCTTGTCTCAGGAGTAGTCGCTGCCAGCCGTTGCCGACTCCTTGGTCGGCAGGAGTCCTGGGACGCTGGGCAGTGGTGTCCTTCTGCGAAACAGTCATGTCGCAGAAGGAGGCTGCGGAAAGGAAGCGGGAGATCTCTTCCTCTCGCCCTGCCTGCAGCAGTCGCACCGGGTGTCGGCGGAGGGCGGACAATGCCCTCTTCCAGCCCCCCTAAATGGGTCCAGGGACGGCGACAGACTCGGGGACATCCGTCGCCCCCCACATAGCAGGACCTGAGGTGGCGGCGCGTAGTGTTTCACGCGCGCCCCTATTGGACGTCGAGGGGGGAGTTTTACACCTCACTCTCCCCGCGAGCTTGAGGTGGCCCGCAATGGCGGGCCGCCTCACCAGCCGGGGAGGTTTTTAGTCAGTAAGAGTCAGTACAGACCCCTCCGCCTGCCCCAGGGCGGAGGACATCCATGAGGATTTTCCATCCCGGAACGAAAAAAAAAAAAGGTGAGCTTGGTCTACTGGTCGAGAGCTGGCTGTGCTTCGAGCCTCAAGACTATCGGCTAGGCATGCCGCCTTGTCGACGTCATTGAAAGTGATGGTCTTGTCTTGGCGTGCTTTGGCCTCAAACTCGTTGCAGATAAATAGTGCCGTCAAATAGGAATACGACTTGACAGAAGATTTTCATCTTTTGACTAACATTCAAAAACTATTCCCTTTTTTTGTTATATGACGAAATTTACTAAAAAAGTGTCCATAGGAGTTAAAAAAAATAATAATTCAAAACCTGATTTTTGTAATTAGCAAAAACGTGCTTGATCCCTAGACATATTTGATATGTGTTTAAAGGCTGATAAACACATTACCGTCCTGCGCGTCGCGCAAGCGGGTAAAACTAAAACTAAAGTTGGATTATTTAATTCACTGGAGTAATTTAATTGCTAGATAGCTGTATCTATCCTAGACTTTTACACTTATTATTATACATTTATTTAAATCTATTAAACTAAACGATCATCATTACAATAAATATGACTATTTTATTACACAAACTGACAGCAAGCACATGTCAGATTACACCAGTGAATTAATAATTCGACTTTCTAAGTTCATCTCAAATATTGAAAACTTAGAAAATGGAAATGCATTTTTTATACCAAGGCTATGGTCCTAAGGAACCCTCGGTGGGCACAACTCTATACAACTCTTTAAAGTTAGAATTGACCTCAAATATGCTAATGATTCTGTAAATGCATATTTGTTACGATTGCGAATCATATCTTGATTTAACATACAACTTGATAGGTACTGACCTGAAAATGTGGGTTTCGCGGGCTACCTTGGCGCTTTAACTTTATTTTCTTTCGTGGGGTGGCGTCTCATTTATGTGGTTCTTCAAGTTTATTTTGAAATACATTTTATTAGAAAATGTAATGAGATTTACCATGACGCTATTTTATAAAAAATATTATTGTGTGTTCAAAGTGCATAGGTAGGTAGACTTATGAAAAAAAAAAAAAACTTTTAACAGAAATGGCAATAGAGTACTAATCGATAGTGCGTTGTGAATTTCATGTATAGAGTGCCGGTGTTCCATAAATTGTCTTGACGTACTTCCGCCATTTAATTCCTCAATAATTTAGTAATATTCACATTGTTGTAATAGAGTACGTTTATCGACTTTTAATAATTTTATAAATCATAAAAAAATACTTTAAAATTATTGTCATACAATTTGTTCAATAAAGTACTTAATTTCGCAAAACCTATATAAAAAGCTTCTGTTAACTTAACTTGACCTTGCTTATGCTTTGCTAGTTCTTTTCCGTTCAGCTACCGCGATTGGAACATGTCTTATTCACCTGAAAGAAGGTAAGTTGAGTTCTTGAGCTAGATGAGCCTTTCTACGATAAGTTTGTACTATATATTTGTTAGAAAAAACGCTAGGTTTCGTTAGGGCGTAGTAATTGCGTGTAATTTGCCATAAATTGTGAAATAATTTCAATGTCCCTGTCGCCGATTGCCAACATGGCGCTGGTAGGAGTACATTAATGCAAGTCCGATTCAGCGCACGTGTTTTACACTATAGTAACTATTTCTCTTCTTGATTTTGTAAAAAAAACGTATTGTAGTAAGTTGTATGTTGATTTTTGTATTGCTTTTATTTGAAACGTATAATTTACAACAATGATATGCCAATTTGACAGAAGTGCTACTAAATGTAATTTTATTAATGATTTTTGCTAATTCATTCAAACAAGGTTAGCTACGTATTATAATTGAATAAATGTTATTTTAATCTCAAACACTATTGTTTCACAGATCAGAAGATTGGCCGGAGGATTCCAAAAATGGGCCTGCAAAAGATCAAGGAAGCTACGATGGACCTCCGGGGATGGAACCCCAAGGGAACCTGGATACTAACTGGCATCAGGTCGTGGAAAGCTTTGATGACATGAATTTGAAGGAAGAATTGCTGAGAGGAATTTACGCCTATGGTTTTGAAAAACCGTCTGCTATCCAGCAACGCGCTATTATGCCTTGCATTCAAGGCCGCGATGTTATAGCTCAAGCTCAGTCAGGAACTGGCAAAACTGCTACTTTCTCGATTTCAATTCTTCAACAAATTGATACCAGTATTCGTGAATGCCAAGCACTGATTCTGGCCCCAACCAGAGAGCTGGCGCAGCAAATTCAGAAGGTATGAACTGTGGTTGGCTTTGTGTTGTGTTTGGTGATTAATTAATGCTTTAGAGTTTGGACTTAACAGTGTGATATTTTTAGGTGGTGATAGCTCTTGGTGATCATTTGACTGCTAAATGTCATGCCTGCATTGGAGGCACCAATGTTCGCGAGGATGTGCGTCAGTTGGAGAGTGGTGTTCATGTGGTGGTGGGCACGCCTGGTCGCGTCTACGACATGATAACACGCCGTGCACTGCGTGCTAACACTATCAAGCTATTTGTGCTGGATGAAGCTGATGAAATGTTGTCCAGAGGGTGAGTCACACTAATATTGAATTGAATTTTAATAATATTAAAGTACGTAATTAGGTCTAAGGAGCATTTCATAAGATGTCATGTTTTCCCTAGCTACTATAGTATCTACCAATATATATAACATCAAAATATGGGTGTACCTATAGTACACCCATATTTTGCAAGTTAAAGGTCCCCCAGGTATTAGGGGGCGAGTCTATTATCCAGTAGCAAATCAAGCCAGTATAAAATTAATTAATGATATTTGAACAATGGTACTGCTGAACACCAATCTACTAACAGCTGTTTTTATATTATTATAATTCACATAAACTCAGATTTGGGTGTACATGTGAATTTCTAAATTACTTCTTCAGTCATACCAAAAATTGTGTATAAAAACATTTCAGATTCAAAGATCAAATTCATGATGTATTCAAGATGTTGTCTGCTGATGTACAAGTTATTTTGCTGTCTGCCACTATGCCAGATGATGTACTGGAGGTGTCTCGATGCTTCATGAGAGACCCTGTGCGCATTCTTGTGCAAAAGGAAGAGGTATTTAAATGCCCATATTTCATAATTACAACCTGCCATGTTTTAGAAGTAAAGTTAACCATGTTTATACTTAGAACTAACACAAAATTACACATTTGTGTTCCCCAAAGGATTGTGCAGAGTTGGATAGGGCACCCACATCTTGCCAGTTGTTTAAGTCCTATGTAATAGGGGGCAAGCCTTTGCCATCAACTGGTCACAAATTCAAGACTCCAGGCTGCTAAGAAATTCCTAATAGAAACCCAGTCAGGAAATTGAACCTAGGACCCCACAAAGACAATGATGCAGTAAAACGAAAATAGATCAGTTAAAACCCTATTATAGTATTATTAAAGTTTCAGATTGTGTCTATGATAAGATTTGAGCATCTTGGTTATTGCTAATTATACAGAATGGCTGTGGTAAATGATTATTAATGTTAATTAAGTTTCCATAATATAGGATTCATTGCAAATGTACCCAATTTTCTTATTTTTATAGTTAACACTGGAAGGTATCAAACAGTTTTATATTGCCATTGAACTTGAAGAATGGAAGTTGGAGACCCTTTGTGACTTGTATGACACCCTCTCTATCGCTCAGGCTGTTATTTTCTGCAACACTCGTCGCAAGGTAATTACAACCTATATTATGTTTCACAAATTTTACTCTTCCTTTTAGGGCAATTAAGTAAAAACTCATAAAAATACCCGTTTTCTAAAGAATTGTAAATGCTTGAATATAAACACAACCCAAACACACACATGTGATCTATCACACAAATTGTGACAGATAACATCTGTCTGTGTATCCCTAGGATATTTTCTATGATGGGTGAGACTTCACATAGGAATTGAGGTGTCATAATGGCATATCAAGTGACAAGTTGCACCTGTGGTTCCTTGAGTTATATGCATAACTTATCCTTGCTAGTCTTTCTTTTTTCCACTTTTTAAACATTTAAAGAAAACTTGGAATAGTGTGCCAATGAATGTGGGGCAATAGTAGCAAAAAACTAAATCAGTTGTTTTGTAACATCCCCTGACAGACTTCACATAGGAATTGAGGTGTCATGATGGCATATCAAGTGACAAGTTGCACCTGTGTTTCCTTGAGTTATATGCATAACGTATCCTAGTCTTTCTTTTTTTCACTTTTTAAACATTTAAAGAAAACTTGGAATAGTGTGCCGGTGAATGCGGGGCAATAGTAGCAAAGAACCAAACCAGTTTTGTAACATTCCTTGACTAGTTTTTGCTATTAATCTATCATTATATTTCAGGTGGACTGGCTGACTGAATCCATGCATGAGCGTGATTTCACTGTGTCTGCTATGCACGGCGATATGGACCAGCGTGAGCGTGAAGTGATTATGCGGCAGTTCCGTACAGGATCCTCTCGTGTCCTGATCACAACCGATTTACTTGCCCGCGGTATTGACGTGCAGCAAGTCTCTTGCGTCATCAATTATGATCTGCCCACTAACCGTGAAAACTACATTCATAGGTAAGTGTATTTAGCATAACTTACATGTTTGATAAAGACTTCTGTTTTATAAAAAAAAACTATTGCTAAACGTTGCATGCACTTCCAAAATGGAAGCTTGTTTGCTTTTGCACTCTGGCCAAACATTAGTCACAACACTTAGGTTGTGACTAATGTTTACGCAGCAAGGTCAATATCTCATTGAATCTTTCAGGACAAAAAAAACAAATCTTGAACGAAAATCACGAAAATAATGATTTTATGAAACAAACTGAACATAATTTTATGCTCATCTATCATACTTTTATTGATAGATGTAACTGTATCTCATAATACTGGAAGATGACCAATGAATAGAAATAGTGGTTGTCCGTACCCTAGACCATGATAATGTAGGGTAGGTAACCAGGAATTAAAGTCATGTTTTTCATGTTTCAGAATTGGAAGAGGAGGTCGTTTCGGCCGTAAAGGAATTGCTATCAACTTCGTTACTGAAGCTGACAGGAGAGCGCTCAAGGATATTGAGGAGTTCTACCATACAAGCATCTCGGAAATGCCCAGTGATGTGGCTAACCTCATCTGAGGAGCCTGCGCTTACCCGGTTTATACTTTGTGTCCTGCGTTCTATTGCGATATTTATAAGGTGTGTGTATTAGGAGGAGCCTTCTAATAACCGCTGTGCCGAATTTTCATTGGAACTCATTTCGTTCGGACCGATATAATCGTTTTAGTTTAATTAATGATTACTATACTATAATAGACGTATCAATATAAGTTTAATATACATAGTTAGGAGTAAGACCGGCTCGGCCGGATGGCCCCCGTTCCGCGCAGGCCTCTCTGCCACTTGCACAGAGGTCTCATCGGGTACTGGAGAGGCTATTTCAATCACAAAAGTTCTAGAAGGAAACCCACTGTATTGTAACTTTTTTTCCAGTTGTACATAATATGGTAACTGTTTTTGTAATACCCTAAATAAATATAATGAAATATCTCAACTGTATTGTTATTGACATACTTGAAAATTGTAGCGCTCCATTCCCGATCGGAACCTTAATTTCTATAAAGCAATTGTATTGAATTGTGTAAATTTTGTTTACAGAAGATCTACCCACTGAGCCTGTGAAACGCACTTTGGACACAACTATGTGGAAATAATAAATCAAAATTTCCTCAATATGTTCATTACTTTCTTTTGACAGGTCCTTATTGTATCCTGTACTCCCATTTACATTTGCTTTTGCATTTTACTTTTTAAAAGATTGTTTTCTACATGGTTTTTATGTTCATTTCGAATTATTTATATTTTTGGAATAAATTTTGTTCGAAGTATTAGTGACTTTTGACAAAAATGATAATTAAGGTTCCTACGCTTACATATAATATTATCTTTATATAAAAAATGAAGATCTTATTCCAAATACATTTAATAACAATGTTAATGCTTGTAAACACTGACGATCAATATTCCGATATAAACGCATGACACATTTTTTGTGTGTTAACTCTCAACATTACACTGAGATTACGATAATATTATTATGTTCGCTATTCCAGATTGATCAATTGGAGCTGTGTTGCTAACAGGAACTATCTGTGAAAAAATCGAAACATTGAATTTCAAGTTATGGATGTCTTAGTTGTTGCAATGACGTGTTCCTGTAAAATGTCTGAAAATAACTTCAGTCGACTGGAACCAATGAAAATTTATTCATATTACCTGATCTCAAATCCATACATCCTTATCAATCCTACTCCAGAATGGTACCATCATTTCTGGCAAGTATTTTTTATTTTATGAACTAGTAGGCCATATAATTATGTCTTAGAATGGGCAATTGGAAAAATCGAATCTGCGAAAATCCTAAGATGAACAAAGACAAGCTTTTCGTAATCAAAGTAAATCGCGAACAACGATGATGAGTATTAGCGCTGACTGGCTGATTATGAACTTTATGAAATAAAGAAAATTATTCAACCCAGATTCAGGGTCTACACAAAAAACAAAACTAAGAAATATTGTGTGTCGCACATCTGTGACAGATAGGTCTATAGTTCTTTATTGTCTATTTGGTAAATGTACTCCGGACACCTGAATCGGGCCACCCTGCATAGTTTTGTTTAAAAATCTCTATATTTTTAAATAATGGTAGTACAAATAAAAAAATGTGGTTTTGAAGTATGGTTCCAAATTTGAAATCGGAATTATAATAAAAAAATATGTAAAAGAAACACGCTTTTATCACGCACTAAAATGATAATATAATTTAATTGACTACGGACTCGAGGGACGGAGTACCGGCGGCGGCCGACGAAATTAGGGTCACTGAGCCGCTTAGGTCCTCCACCCAGTCAGTATTAGTCACGATATACAAGGTGATTGGAAGATTTTGCAAGGCGGCTGTCCAGCGCATGGGACTTTACATTCTTCGACTTTAAATACCTCTCTCAAATTGGTTTGTAGGTCCTAATTTCAATAATTTGTAAGATATACGCGCATTGACGTGGAGTTGCGGACACCAGCCCGTATTACCTAAGATATCCGCGTTAATGATACCTCAAAAGAAAGCGATTATCAAGCATGTTTTCGAAAAGGTTTGAACAGAAAGCACCCTCCGTTGTTTTTTTTTTTTATGAACTTTAAATGTTTAACGACACAGCTTGTTTTTCTAGATTGCTTACTTTAATGAAATAAAATTAAAATAAATCCATTTATCATTCAATTTGGCCATAAATAAGCAGTTTAGTTAAAATTTTGGGATTTTTAAAAAAAAAAACATGAAAACTTGGTTAATACCTACCAAAATTCTACAGATTAATAATGCTTGTTTTCTCTTTTCAGTTTAGTGTTTTTGCAGACGGGTTTTTTGTTTTTTAAATAATTTATTCTATTTCAAGCTTTTGTTTTATTAATATATACTTATATATATATGAAATTGACTCACTAGGTACTAGCTTTTATTTGATATCAATATTGTTGTAATTTATTTTAAGAAAACCTTCCCCTCCAATTTTTTTGTATTTGCAGATGCATTATATACATATTATATAGCCTATGTCACTCCCACAATGAAGACGAATCTAACGATGGTGTCGTTAGATTAAAATCCATTTAGGCTACAGAGCGTGCCAAAGAAATAGACATACTCTCGAAAAACATTACCCTCCTTCTGGGGCAGTCGAGTAAAAAAAATGTTAAGACTTCGTGTAAGACAACCATGGCTTAAATGGTTCTAAATTGTCTGTACTATCTTCGCCTTAAAGCTTTGCACCCATCTTCCAATCACCTTGTATAACTAAACGTGCAAGGGTAAAGGTACCTACCCTACATTTTTTTTAAAGATTTTAATTTACAATTTACAACTGGTGTGATTAATATGTATAGCCCCATGCATGCCAAATTACCGCTTTCTAGTACTAAGATTCTCTGAGCTTAACCGTAGACAGACATACAGATGGACCTGGCGAAACTAAGGGTTCCTTGTTGACTACGAAACCCCAAAAATTTTAACCCACTAACTCCGCTTAAGGCATCACATGAGCGTCTAAGCATATTGACAAATGTATCGGGTCGCTATTTATTGGTGGCACCCGTGGTTCCGTCACAACCTCAAGGCCAGTTTTTCCTTCGGTGGAAATTGCGCCCCAGACTATGTGCATGACCTACTGCCATAGCACCTCTTCAATGTAATATTGCTAAAAACGTTCTCCCTGTCTTCGGTAAGCTTTCCTACGTCCATCATTACCATACAACATAATCTTGGTTTCATCCGTAAAAAGAACCTGGCTCCAAAAATTCGAGTCCAATGCAATTGTTCGCGTGCAGAGTTCGCAGAATGGCGCGCCTACAGTAGGCGCGCCATTCTGCGAACTCTTGTCAGTTCGGGTCTATTGGCTGGCTTATGTAGTTTCAGGCCACGCTCTTCGAGTCTCCTTCTAACAGTTCGAGAGCAAACAGTCAGTCCATGAGTCTCGAAGTTGTTCTTGGACCTGAACTGAGGTCGGTGACGATTAATCAGGCTGGTGGTAAAGATAAACCAATCTAGTCGTGCTGTAGTGATCCGGTTACGTGGTCCTCGGACGGATGTGACTGACACTGGTATAACCACCATCAGGGATTTTAATTTTGATAACTTAAAAAATTTGTCGCCAAATATCAGAATTAGTCTGTCACTGGTTCAAAAGCTTTACGGGTTTATTTATAGGTGGCCGATCTGGAGAGCGCCTACCCCAGCTTGGCCACATATATCTCAGAAACTAGACACCTAGCGAAGATCTGTTTTCTCCCAAATTTGTCGCTAATTAGTCGCAATTTTTCGTCAAGTCACAGATATAGTTGGTGTGTAATTAAAAAGATTTAAAGAATTCAATTTATACATTGGTACAAGCAAGTACAAAATACTAAGTAGTTTCTAGACAATTATCTACGATGTCTTATTATGGTGGAATGTTTGTTTCGAAATATATAAATATAAATTTATTCTATAATTTGAACCCACTAAAAGAAAGCTTTAATTCATTAATTACCTCTATACAGATCTACAATAAATACCTATGTATAGTTATTTATCGAATAGTCTGCATTTCGAATTACGCTGTAATCGATTTGAGCGTACTTACCGGGTGTAAGTACGCTGAAAGCGATTACAACGTAATTCAGAATTAACGAGAGCGCGATAACGATGTCCTGTGAATCGTCGTAGATGACGTCATGACATGCGCCATCTTGCGATAACGCCGACTACCCTAAAATAGTATAATAAATTGTTAGCAGCTGTCATAATCGTGTTATCTAAATCGGAACGCAAATTATTGACGTGAGCGATTACAGCTTGATTCTGAATGTAGCCTAAAGCCATGTATTCACTAGGCGACAAAGACGCGGGACATTTACGTGCGACAATGTCGGTCGACATTTTGCTTCCTTTTTCCACATACCGAAGTTGTGGTCGCGATGTCACCCGAGATGTACATTTCAACCGCGTGGCCAACTGATTATTTTTGATGAAACTTTGCCAGGAAGTAGTGGTAATTTGTTACTCTGAACACCTCTTTTCCTGAATTTGTTGCAAAAAAAAAACTAAGACGCTATGACCAAAAATATTTGGCCGCTAAAACCGCCACTTGCCGTAGTCATCGCCTATGATGACTGATGCATCAAAAGAAAGGTCTTCATTTTTTGTATTTGTTGCAAAAAATAAAAAATAAACGTTAAAACGTAATTAAACAAAAAGTTATGCTATATTTAGTTTCCAGGTTATGGTAGGTAGGTATCTTGCCATAAATATCAAATTAATAGAGGCTTATGTGTATGGAAAATTAGTTGCGAATTTGTTGCAGCGAATAAACAAGAAAAATACTAGAGAAAAGGTTCAATAATTTGTTAGAGTCGATTTTAGTTGGACGCTCAGACGGCAATATGCCTAAAATACAATGGCGTTTATTTCGTTATTAAAAATAAATTCAAGCTTAGTTAATATACTAATCGATAGGTAACGTAACCTAGTTTGGATAAATGTGGCGAAAATAATGGTGAAATTCATATTTCAGGATATACACTAAAATATAGTAGTATGAAACTGTATTAGAGTAGGTTGACCATGAATTTTCACAATGAAGTGAGACTGAATCGTGAATATTGGAATGTTCGATAGTCATATCTTATTTTTTTCATGGCGAGTGCTTACACTTTAAGGAGTTTAAGGTATTCTATAAATCCTATACCAGGAACCTCCCGAAGCTGCCATGTCCGGTGAGGACCTGCGTCAGGCGGAAGGCGAGGACGCCGTGGCGCCTCTCTAGCCACTCCTGAAAGAGGGGACTTATCGCCGCAATTGTGGCGTGCCCAGCACTGGGTTGCGACAACCGTACTCTCCATGTCGCCATGAGATCCCGCCGCACTTACAACTATACTAATCAATTTATCAACCTAATTTTTGTACCTTTTGTTTGCTTATTATATCTATTATTGTTGTACTGTTTGAAAAAATATGCGGTTCGTTTGCGGCCATATACAAGCTGTTGTTTTGAACCTGCAAAACATTTCAGGAGGTTGTTATGAAACTCGTAAATAATCGTATAACAATACGATACCAAGTCAATAATCAATAATACTTTTATTTTAGATTTTTAAATTTTATCTTTTCGTTTTATTTTTTTTTTATTATTATTATTTTTTTTTTTATTTTTTTTTTTTGTTGATTCGGGTCGAGAATCACTAACATAATTACCTCCTAAAATGTTTTGTAGGTCCAAAACAACACCTTGTATATTTCTATAGTTTTTTATTCTTTAAAGTATTTACTGATATAAGTTTCGATTCACTGACTTTCCGCAGGTGTTTTATGATGGGATCGATTGCAGAAAAAAGATCTCTTTTGTTTCCAAACAATTGTTAAAAATATTTGTCGCAAAGGGGTTTGAAAAGCGATTATTATTTGTTGTGAATATTGTCATTACTGTGCTGAATTTTGAAGTGTCTGCTCGTGTGTATTTCATTCCCGTGATTTTCATACTACTAAGTTACTGAGACAATTATTACTATATCCAGAAGTGTCTAACTGTGCTTAGTTATGAGTTGTGCCCACTTGTATGTTGGATTTTTTAATGTAGATCTCACCACCAAAAAGTGTATTACCGAGGGATTCAAATCAACTGTGGTAAGTTTTATTTACAATTTCATGACTCGAATAAAGAAATAAACTGTAATACCTATTATAATATCGGTGGAAATATAAAGTAGGTATCTATAAAAAGACGTCTGAAATTAGTTTCTGTCACATTTGAATGTGATTTTTCTTCTAATCGTCTCGCAGAAGTCTTAAAAATGTTTATAAAGTATGCTCTAAGATACCTTAGTGTAAGCACTCGCCCAAACAAAAATAAGGTATGACTATCGAACATTCCAATATTCACGATTCAGTCTCACTTCATTGTGAAAATTCATGGTCACCCTACTCTAAATACAGTTTCATACTACTATATTTTAGCACATTTGAATGTGATTTTTCTTCACGTGTAACCGTCTCGCAGAAATCTTAAAAATATTTATTTTATAAAGTATGCTCTAAGATACCATAACCCTTAATCGGGCACAGGGAACTATGTTCCCACCCCGACAGCCGAGTCATACTCGAATATTTTTAAAATGGCAACTCCCCAGACTATTTTTTACTCAAATATATTCTTGATTAGTTACTGATTTATTTTATTGACAACCCCACTTTTTCAAATGTCAACGTCAGAAGCAGATTAACGTTACTATTGAAAAAAGTGCGCGTTTCATGTAATGGAGACATAATTCTGTTAAGGCGCTGACAAGACCCAATTGACCAAAATAGGCCTCTCTTAAGAAAAACAATTGGCAAATCTGTATAGTTTGTGGTAGCGGAAAAAATATATGTTAATTTTGAACATATTTCCCAGAACTTGGTTGTTACCAAAACACGTTTTTAAAGAAAAATCTCGATACAAACTAACGTTAAACTAACCTCTTACCTTGAGTTCTAATCCAAAATATCTGTGTGAAATATCAACATACGTTACGTATTTAATTATTAACAGGAGCGTCTTGTTTGAATGCAGAACTTGGTTGTTTTTTATTTTCGATTACTCAACTCAATTTTGAGTAAATAGATAATTGCTTCATATTTTGCAGTAAATTGCAAGCGTTGTGTCATAGCGCTTCTCTTTCTTTTCTATGCAAACTGACAGTGACCGCGGTTTAGGTGTTGTCAGCGGCTTAAGTTTCTCCAAGAAAGATTCTGATAAGTAGATACGAGGGTGGCACTGAAAATTTCGGCAATCAAGGAAGTGACACAACATTACTATTTAAAAATGTATTTATTGCTTTTCGAAGTATTCTCCGCGAAATTTGACACATTTTTCCATACGATGGAACCAATCATTGAAGCAACCATTCCATTCGGAAGTTAGGGTCTCCAAAATGGCCGTTTTGTAGGCGTCCACAGCTTCTTCAGGTGATGAAAATCTCTGTCCACGCAATTTATTCTTTATTTTAGGGAAAGTATAGAAATCATTAGGGCTTAGGTCGGGGCTGTACGGCGGATGGTCTAATAATTCTATGTTTTCTTGCTCTAAAAACTCTTTTGTTCTGTGCACGGTGTGAGAACTCGCATTGTCGTGATGGAGGATGATGCGGCGGTTGCAGTTCTCTTTACGGAGTTCAGAAACGACCTGTGGCAAACAAATGCTAGCATACCATTCTGCATTAACCGTTTTTTGTCCCTCAAGAGGAATAGTCGTAACATGGCCGGTTTTGGAGACAAACGTGGCCACCATTTTTTTTGCAACACTCCGTGAACGAACAATTTTTGTTGGATTTAACTCATTTTCGAACACCCAAACTCGTGACTGGTTTTTTGTTTCGGGTTCGTACGCGTATACCCAGGATTAGTCACCTGATACGATGTCGTATGTAACAGCATTTGAGGATCCTGCGTGGAATCTTTCAAGAGTTCTGACGCACCAAGTAACGCGAGCCGCCTTTTGCTCTTCACGGAGCGAATGCGGTATCCATCGGGAAAACAACTTTTTTACACCTAATTGTTCATGCAAGATTATTTGTATTTGACTCATGCCAATGTCTAAAGTTGCCTGAATTTCGCGGTATGTCACATGTCGATCTTCCTCAATCAGCTTACGCATAGTATCAACGTTTTCTTGGGTGACTGCAGTTTTTGGACGACCTTGACGGGGATCATCACTGAGCTTGACACGTCCACGTTGAAATTCAGCAAACCAGCGATAAATTGTGGTTTTGGATGAGGCTTCATCACCAAATGCAGAAATCATCCGATCAACACACTGTTTTTGTGTTAAACCACTTCGCAAGTCATAATAAATCATCGCTCTTGAATTTTCTCGAGTCAATTCCATTTTCTCAACGACTAAACAAGTTTGACAAAACCTTGTGACAAGACCGATAATCTTTTTTTAAATAAATAAATGGTATTCGATTTTTAAAACGAAGGAGTTTTCAATTAAAAAGATTTTAATATGACAGGAACAGTGGAAATATTCCATTCCCGATACTTTTAGTGCAACCCTCGTATTTGACCCATTAGTGACCAATTTATTATATTCTGTGTAACGTTGTTATGAAATTCAATACAAAAATTTAATATCTGTTTGTTTGTTTGTTAAAGCGGCAACAGCAATACCTGCATCATCTGTGAAAATTTCAACGGTTTCACGGTTCATGAGATACAGCCTGGTGACAGACGGACGGACAGCGGAGTCTTGTAATAGGGTTCTGTTTTACCCTTTGGGTACGGAACCCTAAAAAAGGAAAAACGATTTCGATACACTTTTGTAATACAAAATAAATAACGAAATAATTATTGATCTAGAGATGGTCTAATCAAACCTTGTTGCTTCTTAGCAGAGCGACCAAACTAAGATTTAATTTTCTTTTCAAATTCGTGAATTCAAATTTAAAACAATGGTGATACCGAAATGATGGCCAGTATGTCAGCTTCAAAACTGTTTAAAAACTTTTTCTCTGACTAATCAATCATCATTTTAATGTTTTAGGCTTACAAAAAAAGTCACGGTGACTCGATTTAGGAGTCCGGGAGAGTAGGTACCTAGTAGTACTTATACCTGCTTGCATAAATAATTCACGATTGTTATGAATACAACAAATCTGACTATTTTATTACACAAAGTGACAACTTTGTGTAATAAAATGGTCAGATTTGTTGACATTTCAGATTACTTCAGTGAATTAATAATTCGACTTTAGGGTTGGGAAATCGGGACTCATACTTTAGCCCCGTTCTAATACGGGCCTATACCTACGTGTCAAAAACTAGGAAAGGGTAGAATCTAAATAATACGATCAACCGGATAGACTTTTATTTGTTATAAATAACACTTTTACACGTCAGATGTTTCACGTGAGTTTTTAAAACTATTTGAGTTCGATGTTTCCTAGCTAAATGATGAAACAAACTAAAATGCTGTATTTGATACCTTAGTTATGAAAACATGCGGGTAAGGCTTCATAGCCATAGTCTAGTTCAGCGGTACTCTAAGTGTGTTCCGCTGAACCCTAGGGTTCCGCTATACCCCTGTAGGGGTTCCGCAAGAATTTAGAAAAAAAAAAATTAAAACACCTCTCTGGTCACTGGTGAGAGGCCTATGTCGAGAAATGGACTGCAATAGGCTGACTTGAGGAGAATTCAGGATTTGTATAATGTTATACCTAGCCAAGAGTTTCTTAGTGTTGGTTAATGAGGCATGTTGTGGTCAGCGACGCGGAACGATCTTACAAAAGGGGAAATACCTATATCCTAAGGTAAAATCGGTTCGGTGGTCAGAATTCAAGCTTTCCTGTAATAGGTAACTACCTACTTATATGTACGGCAGTAGATACTGAAAGTTTATTAGTACCGAGGGGTAGATACACATGGATGGCTAACTGATGAACTCACTAATTAATTGGTATCAAACGTGTTGGCTTGTAAATACAGGTTCATTTTAAAAGTCAATAGGCTCAAGTCCGAGTTCGTGTATTTATTTATTTCGGGACAACAAGCAGCAGTGTAATACCAGCAGTAGTAGTAGTGTAGTATGCAGTGTAGTGGTATATGTATGTATATCCTTATATTTAAATAAATATTTATGCCACAGTTTTCGCTATTGCACCTACCACTGTCTATCTCTGCATCACCCAAAGTTTGACTGGTACAAAATGCCCATGGCATTAAGTCCGCCTCTGCACATTTTTGTGCTTAAAGTATTAAATAAATAATTAATAATAATAAGTAAACATAGGTTAGAACTTAATAATAGAGGTAACAAATACACTACTCACAACGTTATCCACATATTACTAAACATATCTAGTAGTTGTTAGAAAGAATGATATAAAAATAAACGGAATAAAAGTAAACATTACTTAATTATTAAGGCTCGTGCAGACCGGGGCGATGGGTATATCGCGCTAGTCTGCATGAGCCTTTACGGTTCTGATCACTTAAAATAGTAACAATTTCTTTTACAAATATAGCCTTGATAGTTAAACTTTATGTGACTATATATTATAAAATATTTATATATATTTAAAATATTATTATATAAAATATAAAAACTAGTTTAGAGTATGTTTATGCACTTGCATACCATATTAATATTAAATACCATATTAATATTAATTACTGCGCGCTCACTTGTGAGCGCGCAGTCCCTTTGATAAAAGCCGCCTCTGAATTAGACGCTATAGTTGTGAACAAGCGACTTTCAGCTCTATCTTCAAAAACAAAGTCGAGATTGTTTACAACGCATTTTTTTGTATTTCTAATTTTATTTCCGCTTTTTGTTTATCAAAGGCGCCGACTCGAGCATTTTTGAGAATGTTCGAGTTCGAGTCTAGGACTAAGTATAAAAGCGGCGACCGCGCGTCGCGCCTCGTGGGCAGTTGCCCACCAGACACGACACCCGTCTGGTCGGAGGATCCTCCCTTTTCTATGGAGGATGAGTGAACTTTACACCCTGTTCCTCATGCCTCTATAATTAAATTGAAACCGCAGAACGTTAAATATATATATATATATATATATATATATATATTTACCCTTGCTCGACGAAGTGCCAGCCCGCGCCGCAGCTGAGCCTGTAGTTTTAAATTCTCCGATTAATAATAATAATACTAACCAGATCCAGCCTGTCCCCACCTTGCTGTCCTCCCCCCAGCGACGCCCTACGCCGAGGTCCGTACCCCACAGAGGGTGCCCTTAGCGTGCAGTCGCTTAGTATTATAAGAAATTCGCCCCTGGCTGGAGACTGAGTTCGCTTAAGGCAGCCACAGGAAAGTCCAGTTAAGTAGTCACGACCTCTCAAGGTCAACTACGAGATGCCATTCACAAAAAAAAAAAAAGTCGCGCCTCGTCATTCAGTTGACGATTAGCGTTCGGAGCGATATGTTCGTACCTACCTACTTACAAGCTGGCTAGCCTGCTGCCTGCTTGTAAGTTCTACTGCCTGCTGTATTCTGATTGTATCAGTTTTGTACATTTCTTCTTTGGACTAAACTTTGTCTCATAAACGCAGTAACGATTGTGCATTATTTTGACCCCACCATCCTGACGTGTAACATTATTAATGAAGAAGAATGGAACGTTGGCTTAAAGGTGTTAAACGTGTTGCAACAACATCTAATGACGCTGAATGTTCAAAAGCAGTACGCGCGGAGAATACAGCAATTACCGATCCAGACGATGATGCCACGACGTCAACCTCCACGGTTTCAAAGACGAAAAAAAGGAAGTATGATGAATCATAAATATCAGTTTCGGATTTGTTGATTCCAACGGCTCACCTCTCTGCATGTTATGTAGTAAACTGCTTCCTAATAGTTCCATGGCACCTGCCAAATTGCGCAGACATTTAGAAACTGTACACCCCGAGTCTAAAGACAAGAATAAAGGATTTTTTGTTCGTAAAAAAGAACAGTTATTGGAAAGTCAAAAAAATATGATGCATGTAACACAAACTATCAATGAAAAGGCCACGGAGGCATCATATTTAGTTAGCTATCGCATTGCACAAGCAGGTGAAGCGCACACTATCGCTGAGAATTTAATAAAGCCATGTGTGTTAGACATAACAAAATGTATGCTCGATGAAAAATCTGCAAAGGATCTTTCTACTGTACCGCTATCAAACGATACTGTTTCACGGCGAATCCATGATCTGGCAAGCTACGTCAAACAAGAACTAGTTGCACGTCTACAAAAAACACGATTCGCCTTGCAAATGGATGAGTCAACTGATGTCACTGGTCTGGCATCTTGCTGGTTATCGTGAGATATCCATATGAACGTTCTTTTGAAGAAGACATGCTTATGTGTTCAACGCTGCCCACAAACACTACCGGGGAAGAAATTTTTAATAAAATAAACATATTTTTTAAAGAAAATAATCTTAGTTGGAACGATTGCATGGACATTTGTACAGATGGGGCCAAGGCGATGACAGGTAAAACAGCAGGAGCAGTATCACGAATAAAAAGTAAAGCGCCTAATTGTAGTTCCAGCCATTGTATTTTGCATAGACAAGCACTTGCGATGAAGCAAATGCCGTCAAATCTAAAATTAGTTATGGATGAAGCGGTAAAAATAATTAATTTTATCAAATTACGACCACTACAATCCCGATAGTTCTCATTATTGTGTGAAGATTATGGCAGCAAACATAAAACACTGCTGCTCCATACAGAAGTGCGATGGCTGTCTCGGGGTAAAACTTTAACAAGGCTATTTGAAGTTAGAGCCGAGTTACAAATGTTTCTTTCAGCAGATACAGTTTCTTTTAATTTGAAAGACCGTTTGTATGATAAAACTTGGTTGTTCCGATTGTCTTTTATGGCGGATATCTTTCAAAAACTGAACGAATTGAATTTATCATTGCAAGGTAAACAGACAACAGTGTTCAAGGCCTATAACAAAATAACTGCCTTCAAAAGAAAATTAGATTTTTGGATTATTTGAATATCGCTTGACTTTGTTTTTGAGGTACCTCCATAAAAAAAGTCCATGGGGGTAAAATCCGGGGATCTCGGTGGCCATGGGATGTCCCCAAAGCGGCTGATTAGTTTTTGCGGGAAATGTTCATTAAGGAAATTCATGGACGTTCTAGCGGTGTGTGGCGTGATCTTGCTGCAACCACGTGAGCGACGAGTAAGAAGGATGTGCTCGCAAATTCGATAAAAAATAATCTGTGATCATGCGTCCATAATTGTCACTGTTCATTATTCCATGTAAACATAGAATTTAAAGAAAAAATAGGACCTGATAATTCCGTTCGTCGATAAGGCGCACCAAACAGTAACTCGAGGGCAATGTAAAGGACGTTGGTGTTTCAATCGCGGATTACATCTTCGTGGAGTCCAATAGCGACAATTTTGTTTATACGTGGGCCTCGTCGCTCCAAAAGATGCAATTTAGAATGCGAAATCTTTCCAACACTTTCACAAAAGTTTTCCTTAAATTGAAGTCGTTTTCTTTAAGTTTTTGGACTAATTGGATCTTGAATGGCTGGAACTTTAAATCCTTTTTCAAAATTTCATGGACAATACTCTTTGGGGAGCGCCAAAATGGCCGCTCTTTTCCGCACTGAAAGACGTGGATTTTCAGGCTAGCTTCGTTCCACGTTTCGGTGGTCCTTGTTGTCCTGCTAGGCCCAGGCTGAGGGGTATTCAGTGCTGAAGATGTTTCGCGGAATCTTTGCACCCACGAACGAATCAAATTTACACTTGTTCCATCGCTCAGTTGCCTTATATTGTATTGAGAACAAAAGTTGGCGAGAACGCTCGTAAGAATCGCCACTCTTAAAAAACGCTTTAATAGCGTAAGCACGGTTCTCTTCCGACCACTGCGGCATTGTGCAACAAATCTAATTAGGAGAGTGATGTATTAATCATTCTAATCTCTAACTCTATTACGTGGGGCATACCTTCTGAAATTTTCTGGAACTGGGCACTTACAATTAAAAAGCAAACATGTTCCCAGAGTTCCATTTTCGAATTCTGTAATTCCTAAATGGAAGGGAATTAAAAATTGCGAGACTGTCATTTGTTTTTTTTTTTCACTGTGCCATCCTTTAGAAAATTGTGTCGTTATTACAATGAACTTAACTCGTAAAAAATTTCACTCAATGATTTTTTTTTACGATTTTCGCTGTGGCTTAAGTCAACAAACAAAAAAATACTTTCAACAAATCCGTACTGTATTAGGCATTGTACTGAGCCAACCAAGTGCAAGACATTTTGCATGTCCAACTGGAGGTGAGGAAGCTTTGCACTCGATGGATACCGAATGATTTAACGGAAGACCAGAAACGACTGCGTGTCGAGTGGTGCCGTAAAATAATAAAAAGTTTAATGGAGAACAGTCATGGCTGTCTATAATATCGTGACAGTTGACGAAACTTGTGTGTACTGCTTTGAACTGGAAATAAAAAGCCAGTCGGCAGAATGGGTCTTTTCTTTTGAAAACTTGTCGACGACAGTTAAGACGAACGACGAATTCGAAGCATGGGTAAGAAAATGGTTGCATCTTTTTCGGGAGAAACCGGGTACAAAAGTAACGGCGCACAGTGGGCCCATACTGAAAATTAGTGGACTTAGGCAACAAAGTTCCTATATCGATGCGATTTTTTTTTATATGACGTGTTATATTATTCCTGACAACTTTTATTCTTATAAAATTTCTTCTAAAGTTGATAGTTTGTCTTGAAAAAAATTAATTAGATTTTTTTGTATGGAGCGAATCACGTTTAATTTTTTTTCTTCAATTGTACTAATATGTTGAGTGTGTGGCGTGAGTATATGATAGCTAGGGTCATTCTCTATCCATGAAAAAAAAATCAGCGCCGGCCATCTGCGGCAGCGCGAGTAATCATTCGGTAAAAAAAAAATGATTAGGAAGAATTTTTTTGTCATTTAAAATAAATTCAAAGCATATTTTTTGTCTCATTTGGCAGTTTTCACCTTCTTTTTAGTTAAATAAATAGTTTTAATAGCGCATACGTACTTATAACTAGTAATTCTGGTAGAGATTTAGTTATTATTGCATGTTATCGGTAGCACCTGCATTGTGATTGATGACTCATTTGTTTGTGCACTCGGCTAAGCGCATAACTAATGAGTCATCGAAAAATGCTCGTCTCGGATTGGCTGAATAATTTTCACTCACTGTTATGTCCACTACTTGAGTAATTAACACTAACTATAAATATAAAGACATTCATTAAGTCCATCTAGTTTCGCTCTTGTCGCTTGTTTGTGAACACAGTGAAATACTTGTATTTTTATATTTACATTAGAACTATGGCTGGATTTTGTACCAACCTAGATGTTTTTGTGAAATTAAGAAGTGGCGGTGATCTGAAAAATCATATGTTTCTGTATGAAAGTATCATTTCTGTCTTGACTACCGAAGTTTCTGAAGAAGACAAGAACCGAATCAAGGAGTTCTGTCGACTTTTTTGTGTAAATTTAAATAAAAAGTGGATAGAGTCAAGTAGAAATCAAAAAACTTTTATGAATCGTGTAATTAATCGCAAGTGGTTGGAAAAAAACATCAACTGGCCTGTTTGTGACAGTGTTGATGTGAGAAGTGTGATGGGCTTTTCGGACGCAGCCTTATCTGAGCTTGTGGATACAGATTGCCATGTTCCTATTCTTCCAGTATGTACTGCGGAAGCGGGAACATCTACAGAAAAGGAGCACAGAAAACCGTTCGAAGAGTTAAGTAATAAGCAAAAGAAAAGACGTTCTACTTCCATAGTAGAAGAAATTTCCGAGGAAGAGTTGCAGCACTGGTACATAACAGAATTGAAAGACAACGGCAAAACGAATCTGGCAAAAGTGGTCGAATACCTTTCCAGTAATCCAGATGCGCTATCCGAAGTAGAAGAGAGACTATTCAAAAAGCAGAGCTTAAGTACTGTCTCTGAAGATAAGTGTTTAGCTCTTTATACATCAGTTGCGCTCTCGAAATGGAAGTACTTAGCTCTTCGACAATTTCTGAAAGAAGAAAACTGTGCTGCCTTTCCATCTTATCCAAAGCTTGTAAATGCCAAGAAAAGATGTTACCCACCACAAGAGAGTATGGAGATTACCGAAAACGGAGCTCACATTAAATTGCAAGCGCTATTGGACCACACTGTGGAGAGGATATTACTTGATATAAATACTGTTGATAGGTCTCAAAATGAAGAACTCAAGTTGACCTGGAAATGGGGACTTGATGGTTCTTTGTCGCAGAGTAACTATAAACAGAAAACGTCAAACACAGCTACAGAGTTCGATGATTCATCAGTAGTCATGATAAGCATCGTCCCTCTTCGGCTAGTGTCTACTAGGCCATCATCTGGGAATGAAAATCTAGTTTGGGAGAACCCCACACCTTGCTCAACTCTGTACTGTCGACCAGTGAAGTTCACTTTCACTTCGGAGACAGCTGACTTTATAAAGTCTGAAGAGTCTGAGATGAAAAAACAAATTGATGAACGAATATCTACACAGTGTGGAAATATTATTGTATCACATGAATTGCATATGACCATGATTGATGGAAAAGTGGCCAATATTATTGCTGGAGTACCATCATATGCAACGTGTCCCATTTGCTTGGCAAAACCGAATGAGATGAATAATTTAGACGCTTTGACTTCTAAACCACTTCGTGAAGAAATTTACAAACAAGGAATTTCTTCACTGCATATGAAGATTCGGTGTATGGAATGTCTTCTCCATATATCTTATAATCTGGATTTTCAACGATGGACTGCTCGCGGCGAACATAAGGCTTTGAAACAAGCTAAAAAAAATACCACACAGCAAGAGTTTCGTGAGCAAACTGGAATGCTGATTGATATAGTCAAACAGGTATGTATTTAATTTTCGCTCTCTTTATGTTGTTTGTGAATTATATCTCTATGTATTGTATATTACAGTATTGTTTTCCCATTTTAGGGTTTTGGAACTACAAACGACGGGAATACAGCGAGGCGCTTTTTCCAAGATTACAAAAGATCTTCCAGAATAACGGGAATTGACGAAAATCTGATTTTCAGATTTTCCGTTATTCTACAAGCCATATCATCAGGCAAAAACATTGACTGTGAAAAATTTAGAAGATACTGTAGAGAAACAGCTGATGTGTACGTGCAACACTATTCGTGGTACTACATGCCAGTTAGTGTACATAAACTTCTAATGCACGGTGCAGACATCTGTAACCACTTTGGTGTTTTGCCAATCGGTAAGTAAAAAATAAATATAGTTTGATGTATTATTTGACTCGATTGCGTTTTGAAATTAAAATGTATGTACTTATTCGTTTTAGGTACCTTATCTGAAGAAGCTTCGGAAGCCCGTAATAAGGACTTCAGAAACGTCAGAGAGAGGCACACTCGGAAAACGGGGAGAATAGCAACAAACGAAGACATCCTCCATGGACTTCTAATAAGCTCTGATCCCCACATATCCTACATAAGGCCTAAAATAATGAAACAGGTTCATAATGAGTTGTTGCCTGAAGCAACTCAGTTGTTACAGACTACTGAGCCTCCCTGTGACAGTGAAATTATGGAGGAAGAAGAATGCCTCATAGCAGAGTACGAAAATTTGCCGGACCCACTAGCACTTCTGGAACAAGAAATAATGTGATCCGGCTCTAAATTATTCCCACAAAAGCCCATCAGGGTTAGGAATATGACAAACAGCCCTTTTCAGGGCTACAATTACTTCACAGTTTCATATTGATCATACGTACGATAACTTATACTATAATAATATACATACAGTTGATTATGTAGATAATTATCAACGACTTGCCCGTACAAATTTAAATTATTTCACCTATCATTAACAAAATTAGTATAACCTGAAACATTACGATATATTTATTCAACAATAGATAACGTGCAGTTAAAAAATAACACAGCCAATCAGAGACGAGCATTTTTCGATGACTCATTAGTTATGCGCGCACAAACAAATGAGTCATCAATCACAATGCAGAGCACCTGCATTGTGATTGATGACTCATTTGTACCGATAACATGCAATAATAACTAAATCTCTACCAGAATTACTAGTTCTAAGTACGTATGCGCTATTAAAACTATTTATTTAACTAAAAAGAAGGTGAAAACAGCCAAATGAGACAAAAAATATGCTTTGAATTTATTTTAAATGACAAAAAAATTCTTCCAAATTATTATTTTTTTACCGAATGATTACTCGCGCTGCCGCAGATGGCCGGCGCTGATTTTTTTTTCGTGGATAGAGAATGACCCTAGCTATCATATACTCACGCCACACACCCAACATATTAGTACAATTGAAGAAAAAAAATTAAACGTGATTCGCTCCATACAAAAAAATCTAATAATTTTTTTTCAAGACAAACTATCAAGTTTAGAAGAAATTTTATAAGAATAAAAGTTGTCAGGAATATTATAACACGTCATATAAAAAAAAATCGCATCGATATGGTAACTTTGTTGCCTAAGTCCACTAATTTTCAGTATGGGCCCACTGTGCGGCGGGTTGAAAGTAACAAATGCTCTGTAGGTTTATCCAATAATCGAAACACCGCTTCGATGCCGTCTGGTGATAGCCGGTGGCGCTCCCCCTCACTTGCATTCAGTCGCCACTGGTCGCCGCGCACGCCACGCGCTGTTAGGTTGTGCTAGAGGACGCTACGTGATTTCACAATACAAAAAAAAGTTTTTTGATGTTTACTTATTTGGTGTTTACCTAGTATTAAAATTAATGTTTGCATAATCATTCTTGATTAGATTGATTGCACAGTGTTTATATTCGTTGTTGTCTACCACGTTCCGTTTCAAGGTTATCTTTCATATTATAACAAAAATAAGGTAGGGTACAAAAGTAACAGCCCTATGGGTGTTGATTAACTTACGTAATAATTTTATGTGTGTGTTAATTTTAACAGAATGCCGCGACAATGAATAAGAAAGACCACACGAGGAACTACGGACATGGATGTGTACCGATAAGCGGCTGAAGAGCATTTCAAAGGTGGTGCAAAAATTAGAGCTCTGGCAAAAAATATAATGTTTGCCATGTGACATTATATAGATACATACATTACAATAATAAAATCAGGAAATACTAGCGCAGTTGTTGGCTACCATTGCGTCAACCGTGTTTTTTCTATTGATGAGGAAAAAAATCTTCAGGACTATTTGATCGAGTGACTTTACTTCGGTTTGTCTCCGCCTGAAGTCCGTAAACTGGCATACGAGTTGGCGATTAAAAATGGTAAAACATTTCTTGAAAAGTGGCATCACACTCAAATGGTGGGTAAGGAATGGTTGACGGGTTTTTTAAAACGACACCCGAGCCTTTCTTTGCGGTGTCCTCAAGCAACTTCTCAGTCATTTGATTTCTCACCTAAAGATCTTAGACCTTTACCACAAGCAGGTCCGAGGACTTTAATAAATAAAGGACGTAAAAAACGTAAGCCATGCAATATTGATGAACACATCCGAAAAAAACGCAATCGAAGAAGAATACAAAAATGAAATAAAGCCAAGAAAACGGTGTTATAGCCCGTTACTGGAAATGGTAAGAAGTTGACATCTACGAAAGGAAATGGAAAAGGAAAGATGAGGTTAACGAAGGCAACAAAAAGCAAGGAAAATAAATCTGATGACGAGGATTGTTTCTGTCTCGTTTGTTTAGAATCTGTTGCTAATAGTCGATCAAATGAGCAATGGATACAATGTATCGAATGTAAAATGAGGTCACATGCTGAATGCGTCAATAATGATAAAAATGATGTGTGCCGAATCTGAATAGAAGACTGAATAGCCTGATTAGAAGAAAAAAAATATGATTGATCTCATTAGTCAATGGCGCCGATTCCCTTGTTCACAAACTAAACTAAATTTAAGTTCAGTGCATCTTTTTCTTTCTATTTCATTAAGAAAAGGACAGAAGATAAATTTTAGTTTAGTCCTGTCAAATTAATCAGCGCCTGTCACTACTCCATACAAGTTTAGACGTGATTAAAAACTTGCCTACTAAAATTACGTCAATTTACGTCAAGCGCTGATTAATTTGACAGGACTAAACTAATATTTATCTTCTGTCCTTTTCTTAATGAAATAGAAAGAAAAAGATGCACTGAACTTAAATTTAGTTTAGTTTGTGAACAAGGGAATCGGCGCCATTACCTACTTAGACTAAGAATAATTCCTAACGAGAAGTTAAATATTTCTGATTCGTTTTCAAGAAAGATATAATTTTTGAGCATTTAAAATGCAAATGATTATTTGTGTTATTCATACAAAGTTTTCTAATAAATAATTTCTTGATTTAATATTTTATATCATATTTATTACAAACCCCCTTTATCCTGTTACTGTCGGCCTGACCCGCTGTCAGGTCGAAAGAAACAACTGCTGATTTTTTTAAAAGTCTCTGTGATTCATACAAAATACATAATAATTAGGTAAATCAAGATACTAATCTGTAGAACGGAATTTATATATAGCTATAATCATTTCGTCAAAAAGATAAAACTTAACCAGAAACCAAGATGAAAACACAATATGTAACTTTTGTAGGTACTCGGTCTCCCGTAGGTAAATCAGAACGTTACACAACAGTGTCACTTGAAGACCAAAGGACAGTGACCGCAGATTGGTACGTCAACACTTGCTTGCCCAGAGTATTAGAAAAAGTTCGCGAAAAGCGTCCTCGAAGCAATGTCGTCCTTCACCACGATAACGCGTCCTCAAATTCCGCTGAGTTAACGGAAGCGTACCTATTCGAAGGCTTCAAATGTAGAACTGATGACGCATCCGCCATACAGCCCAGACCCCGCAGCTTGCGACTTCTTTTCATTTCTTAAAATTAAAGACAAACTTAAGAGGCAAGTGTTTTCACGAGCCCTGAATCGGCGGCGAAGCCATTGTAGACTTCCCCAGTTTAAGGAAGACTGGTCCAACTGCTTTTTACAATGGTTACAGCGAATGCAAAAATGTATAAATTGTGAGTGCATAACAATAAATGTATCATAAGTCTAATATCTGGTCTTATTTATCAGAATCCACAAACTTTCAGCATGACCTAAGTACATGGGATGATGAGCCTAAAACATAACTGGCGAAATGTAGTGAATACATGCAGATGTTATATCTTTATGTGTGCGTCTATTAACTTTAAAACATAACTGGCGAAATGTACCTACACTTTTGCCATCCCTATTGGACAATAAATGCAGATTTTATATCTTTATGTATTTATGTGTGCGTCTACTAACTTAAACTGCACAAAAGATTGAAAAGATGTGTGGCAATAAATCGGCACCATAAGGCGTTAAACGCGCTTTGCATGCGTTGGGATAAAATTCGCGCGGATTTTATGAGTCAAGTCTGAGTGCTATCTAACTATAACTACTTATATGTAAGCGCATGCATTACGAATAATAAACCGCACACGGATCTGTAGGCGCTTTATAAATCGCCAGAAAAAAACGTGCGGTTCATTAGATCGTAGTGAGAGTGACTAACTGTAATTCAACCACAGATTATTACACCCTGTTTTAAGGAATGGTTGTAGATTAATATCTAATTCAGTAATCTTGGTTACACAAAACAATTGCAATAACTTGCGATCCCACGATGTACTAATTATTGACCTACCAAGTGGTAGTAATGGCAATTAATGCGATTTCGAATAAATTTCATTAACATGTTAATTCGTGGGTCTTAGCATGATAATTGCTATTGCTATGCTATTTGCTAATATGACGATAATTGATAATAATGAAGTATGTGAATTTTGCTAAATTATGCGAATTAAAAAGCGCGTTCGCCTTAGGACGTCTCCTGGCGTGCGTTTAGTTTACTCGCCGATAACGTTTTATTTGTGCTAGTACACTTGCTTATGTAATGTGTTAAGATTGATCACATAATTATCAGCATTCTGCACCTGACGCACCTGTACCGAACGGGACCGAGTCGGTTCACATTCGACCAAAAAGTTATTGTAATGGCCAAAGTGTTTAAGTTTTAGATGGGTTTTTAAATTGTGATTGATGTTCGGTAAGAAAGGTTTTTAGAGCACTGATTACAGTTAGCAATTTTATTTTCACTAACAATATTAGAAAAATAATTATGTAATGTGTTAAGATTGATCACATAACTATCAGCATTCTGCACCTGACGCACCTGTACCGAACGGGACCGAGTCGGTTCACATTCGACCAAAAAGTTATTGTAATGGCCAGTGTTTAAGTTTTAGATGGGTTTTTAATTTGTGATTGATGTTCGGTAAGAAAGGTTTTTAGAGCACTGATTACAGTTAGCAATTTTATTTTCACTAACAATATTAGAAAAATAATCCCATATAGTCTTAGTTCGGTGAGACATTGTCACGTTCAAGTCCGTTCAACAGTTTATTTACACTAAAATATTTATATACTAAACTTAAAATTATTATTTACACTTTTATACATGCCACTTCTCACTACACACTACTTCTTACTACCTCCTATTATTTACAGGTAGGTATTGAGTTCACGCTATTATCTATAAGTACAATATTATGCACAAAACGAAAGAATGTAAGTACTGTATAACGAATACGTAAACCAAAATCTCACTATCACTTGCCAAAACGTACTGAACGAACACAAAACGACGCGCGCCACGCGCGTACCACGCAAATATATTATTAAACAATCACGCATTCATTCAACCAATACACGACTCTAAGTACGAGCAAATCAAAGACAATAAGGTAATAATTTCTAAACATCATTCTTCGCACCATCCATAATTTAAATACATTAAACAAGCACAAGCATTCATTCAATATACAACCTTAAGTACGCACAAATCAAAGATAATAAGATAACAATTGCTTAACCCATTATTCGTAAGTTCGCAGCGAACAAGGTCACTGTCACGTGAAACCGATATATTTAGTATTCCCGACTTCCCGTGGGTGCGACGGAGAGCGCACGCTACCGCTGCGTGCGCCGATG
The DNA here is from genome assembly GCA_905333075.3 of Atethmia centrago. Lineage (NCBI taxonomy): Eukaryota > Metazoa > Arthropoda > Insecta > Lepidoptera > Noctuidae > Atethmia > Atethmia centrago. Next base: position 11,909,003 of record HG995375.1, read on the forward strand.
CTCTGACGAGTCTGACATATGATAGTCATTAAATTAAAAAATTACGAAAATTGAAATTAATTTTCTAATTTCACAAAATTTCGCAACTACATTTAATTTGCTAAATGCTAAATGAGCTTTCGCAAGCTAACAATGAATGCTAATGCTAATTAATCCATCACTACCAAGTGGTACAAATTTTTGAGATATATTTCGGCCTTGAGAAATACACCGCGATCCTGACACTCACTGACAGTAAGTATCAGTATCGGTTAGAAAACTGTGTGTCATTTTATAATAAGGTGACCATATATACTGGAAAGTAGGACACGTTGGAAAACATGAATATAACTTTATTGACAGAATGAAAGTATTAGTAGATAAGAATAGAAAAAAAAACATTTTTTTTTCATGTTCCAAGCATGTATATTATCCCGGGTCGACGGCGCGTTGTATTCCACGCGCTCCTCAGAGATGTCGTCAGAACAAGCGTAGGGGTCCACTAGGGCCGATGCCTGCCGGGGTCGCGGGAAGGTACCAAAGGGTTACCGAGGCCCCTGGCAACACAGGCAACTGAAGGAATATGGGTGGGTTTTAGTCAGTATGAGTCTGACACACCCTCCCGCTCCGCCCAGAGCGGGAGAAGTTATTTGATGATTTCCCACCCAAAAAAAAGCATGTTATTATAAAATATACTTAGTAAGAACATGGCAAAGGATAGATACGTTATAGAATCTTCAGTGCTATTCTGTATCCTTCTCACCGTGAACACTTAAGTGAAGTGAACGTGGAGTTAACTGTCCATGTCATCCCACCTGATACTAGGGATGGACCAAGGATTATATTTACAATCATAATCGAGATTTTAATAATATTTTTATGCTAATTCTATTGATCATAATCAGTTAACTTAATTAAATAAACGCAATCCCATGGCCAAACCGCGATGTGTTTTGAAAAAGCGATAGTGAATTGAGTCGAGTTAAGACTGTGCGACGTTATTCAGCATTGTTATTAACCCAAATATATTCAATAAGAAAAGATAACCGAGTGTGTCAAGTGATCGAGTGCCAAAAGTATGCCTGGCTGACGGACCATAGAATTTATCCCCTCACAAACTATGTGGAAACCTAACTAAACCATGTGTGTGTCTGTGTACATAAGCCATTTGAATAAAAAACGTGATGATTATTTAATAAGTACCTTTCTAATATTTTATGTCAGGTAGGTGAATTTATACCGACCTACGCGTTGCCAAAACAAATAATAAAATAATATTCATAAAATCACCGTCATTAATACTATAACAAATGTAACAGTTTAACTGACACTCGCGCAGCGCGCGCACCGGCCGGCGGGCGGCTAGGCTCATTTCACCCAGCCCAAGTGAAGTGATGTTGCTATGGCAACGAGAATCGAGTGAAGTGATAAGATCACGACACTCACGCGTCGCGCTTACTGAGTCACTTCACCTAGCCGATTCACTTCGGCGCGGGTGGTTACTACTTACTATGGTTACGAGAATCGGGTGAAGTGATAAGATCACGCCGCGCTTGCGCGTGAAGCTGTTATTAACAGTGATAGGAATAGGTAGTGCCTATTTGCCTAAACTTCGAAGAACAGAGACAAGAAACGGAGACTTCCTTAGGACTAACTTTTTTTCCAAGACATCTGTCCCGAAATTTCGAGACAACACATAAATACATTTAAAAAAAATGTTATTTGGAATAAGTAATTCGTCTATATTTACCTAAAGTTTGCGACTAGATATATCATAATAAATAACATACACAGTCGTTACAACCATAAAATTTTCTGAATTTTTTTTTGGAGAACATTTTGTAAATGACTTGTTGATCGTAATACACAATGAATCACAATGTTTGAATAAGAAGCCGTACACGTTTCGAAGTAAATATCTTCTTTCTAGCTCACTCTCGGCTACGTTAAATGAGATTTCTAAAGTTCAAGTGTAAAAAAGGCATTGGCGCCGATTCCCTTGTTCACAAACAAAACTAAACTTAAGTTCAGTGCATCTTTTTCTTTCTATTTCATTAAGAAAAGGACAGAAGATACATTTTAGTTTAGTCCTGTCAAATTAATCAGCGCCTGTCACTACTCCATACAAGTTTAGACGTGATTAAAAACTTGCCTACTAAAATTACGTCAGTTTACGTCAAGCGCTGATTAATTTGACAGGACTAAACTAAAATTTATCTTCTGTCCTTTTCTTGACGAAATAGAAAGAAAAAGATGCACTGAACTTAAATTTGGTTTAGTTTGTGAACAAGGGAATCGGCGCCATTATATGTAACACATAATATGATTTAAAAGAGTGTCCATGGAGTTTCTTGCACGTTCTTCTCCATAGAGACCTACTCTTTGGAACGTGCAATTTAGCTTCACTTTTCTTGGACTGACCGACATTTGACTATTCAAAAGTGCCCGTAAATGGTCTATTTGAAATAAATGCTTTGATTTTGATTTTATCGGTATTTAAAATAAATAAATAATTCATTTATTTGCCAGAATGTAGGTATACAAAGTGGTATGATCTTAATATTAATGAGGTCCCTTTACATTCTACCGTTATATATGATGTGCAAATATTTAGTTACAAATGAAAATACAAATACCTTTTTTTCTTTCATCTTAATGAAATATATTTCTAAAGTATATTTAAAAATGTGCATGATATTAAAATAATTGCATAATAATGGTATCACATTATCACATTTTACGGCAGCGCGTTTCGTTATCTATTCTTAGAAATTACAAAAGGTAACCGCCGTGGTCGCATACCTGTGCGGCGCGGGGGGTCTACATACCCCCTCCCCCCCTACTCCTTACCGCCCCGCGTGCGCGCAGGTTACCTTCACTTCAATCCTGTACTTCGGTTTGTTAAGTGCGCATCTTCCTGTATTGTTTTTGTGAATATTGTTTTTCACCCTCGCTCGTTTTTTGGTTCATTGGATCTTCTTAATACGACTACTTTGGCTTGAATTTATGGATTATGATTTGCTGCAATAACATTGTTCCTGTCTGTCTACATCAAATAATACGGTAAGTCAACATTTATTACTTTTTAATGTTTTGGCTAAAGTTATTTATTTTATTTCTTGTAGGGAAACAAACAGTAAGTTAGATATAAAGAAGAACATTAATGTATATATTATTTTATCTTAAGGTGCAGATATATGATTTCAGTGACTTTTAAATCTGTTATTACGCCTTCAATTAATGCAAGTAAGTTACGCAAAAAATGTATATTAAACTAGACCGCATACACATCAATTATATCTGTGAATATTTTAGTATTGTAGTAAAATACTTTATGAAATAAATTCAGGAAGTAAGGTCTACCCAAATATAAAAATCGAATTTACTTCCAAACTACTAAAGACATTTTCATGGTTTTTTTTTTGTGTGAATGGACTATTTTGTTATCTATAATTCTATCTGTGAATTTTTTCAAATATTCATACTTTTATTACTAAAAATAAATATTCCCTATAAAATCGAACGGAACGGCATGCGGCGCTCTGCGCGGGTGACGGGCGGCAGTGTACCGCTGACCACTGTCACGGGTAGACGCTGACACTTTGCGCGACCGCTGTACTTACGTATTTTTTCGACAATATGGGTAGAACAACTAAAGTTCTGAAAGAGAAATGACGTATATATGAACGAAACAGGATACTGAGGTAAGTTTCTCATATATTACATAATCAGCCTATAATGTTCCCACTGCTGGGACACAGGCCTCCTCTCTGTGAGAGGGAGTGGGCCGTAATCCACCACGCGGGCCCAGTGCGGGTTGGTAGATGTCACATGTCTTCGAATTTTTGGTTCTAGGACATGCCGGTTTCCTCACGATGTTTTCCTTCACCGTTTTGAGAGCAGTGGTGATGAAATAATTTACACAAAGTAAAGCAGCTTATCTGGGTTCGAACCCACGACCTACAATTCGTAAGTCGCGGCCGTTACCGCTGGGCCACCACCGCTCTCATATATTATTATAATATAATGAGGTTAGCTAAATGTTATTTTGATAATAATTTGTGCGCGAGTATATCCATTATTTACGAGTAAGTTCAAACATAACTTTAGATCCGTATCTAACTTTTTTTTTTTAGGAGGATAGGAAATAATAATACAGATTCCCGAAACGAAAATGCGGAGAGCAAGTAAGTACCTACCTAATAAATTGTAGACTACCATTTATTATGGTTTTTTGAGGACAATCCCGTTACAGCAGGTTTGAAACTTACCTAGCTTAAAAAAAAACAGGTGTAGTACATTTTTAAGATTATGTTTTACTATTTTAGTTGTTGCGACCCGACGGAAGTAAATAATGATAAAAATAATGAAAGAACTGACAATGATTCCCAACATGAAAAGCGGAGACAAAGTGAGTATTAAATTGTAGATTCTAGGCATACCATTTATTATGGTTTTAGGGGGACAATCCCGTTATATTACGTTAGAAACTTGTCTAGCTTAAAAAAAAACAGGTGCAGCTCATTAATAAGATTATGTTTTAATATTTTAGTTGTTGCGACCCGACGGAAATAAATAATGATAAAAACAATGAAAGAACTGTTCGTTATTTATTATATACAATGTAGATTCACAGGTTTTTTTTTATATTTCCAGGACCATCAACTGGAATGGAATCAATGATTTTGGTTGAAGGCAAAATACAGACAAAGAAGAGACAGAGAAACAGGAAGATCAAGACACTCGACAAGAGGAATATTTCGAAAAATAACTACATTTCTACGAAATGTAAAAAAAATAATTAGTACAAACAAATTCACGCCTTAAAAACTATAGAAGGCCAGCTGCATGCTTCTTTTAAACCGCACCGTTGCCTTATCACATAATTTTTCAGCCTATTTTTTATAGTTACGTCACACATGCTTCGCAAAGAGGCATTTCCACAGCATTTAGGGCCGATTTTTCAATAATCAGTTAACTTCTATGCGAGGAATAAATATGGCGCTTTGACATATTTTCTATACAAAAGCTGTCAAAACGTCAATAATATTCTTCACATAAAAGTTATCTGGCGATTGAAAAATCGGCCCTTATTCTACTTTTATGCTTCTTTTGCCACACCCAAAATTCATTCACTTCCATGCATACGCTCAGACACCAGCACACCATTATGAACAGCCAGTCGAGCCTTTTTAGGCATCGACTAGTTGGTTACAATTGCATGTATAGTATTCACTTTATTTCCCGCATTTACTCTCCTTTCCACATCTTCATCAATCTTTCCATCCCTTGTAAACTGACTCCCCAAATATACTAACTTACTCTGATTCTACTAACAACATTGTTCTAAAATGGCAATTGAACCTCAACTCAATCAGGGTTTTCAAGCGTTTTCATATTTTACTTATGAACAACGTATGATTCTTTTTGCTATTGTAGGTATACGTAGGTACGCACCGGAATATTAATATATTTGATGTTAGAACTAACATTATACGAAAATCATTGAATACTTATCACATCACATATCATACCGTGATACCTACTGATCCTAAAATTATTTCTTTGTTTCAAGGACATGCAACAGTGATCAGCGACTATTGGCATGGCCACCATGCCATGTAGTATAGTAGTTAGTATTCCATTCCCGCTGTTTATTTTATAGTAAAGTAACTCTATCCGACATTTAAAATCCGTTTCGTTTTACGTGATTCGAACCGCCCAGACTGTTTCCTTTAAGAAAATCTGCTAATTTACATTTATTAAAATATATGGAAAAAATCATTTACTTTTCGTGGTAAATATAACGGAAAATAAGTTTTAATGGGTTTATTATTCGTATAAACTTTATTTGTTATTTAACCATGTTTGTTATAGTAATACACTGGACAGCAAATAAACCGAGCCACCCGCTACCTAGGCACTCTAATTCGATTTTCTCAAAAACTAAAAAACCTACAATTATCAAAGTTGTACCTACAGAAAGTGCGTTTCATGGTGATTAAAATGAAAGGAAACTCATTGGGTTTAATCAATATTTCAGTGTTTATTAAGAATTTTACAAAGAAGAGTCGTTTTCCAGTCGTGACAATCGTTAGTAATGTAAACTGAAAAAAAAAATTAAAGCCAAAAACAAAGATAAAATCAAAAAAAGTTTTTGATCAATATTCCGTATTCCCTCCCCTTGCTCGGATAACTGCCAGCATCCTTGTATTCATCGACCTTACGAGCCTGACGATAAAATCTTGAGGAATTGTATTCCACTCCTCTTCAATTGCGATTCGCAGCTCTGGAAGCCTTGTTGGAGCAGGTACCCGGGCTCGAACCCGACGTTTCAGCTCATCCCATAAGTGTTCTATCGGATTCAAGTCCGGGCTTCGAGCTGGCCAGTCCATCGTACGAATGCTGACGTCGCGTAGATACTGGGTCACCACATAAGCAACATGAGGCCGTGCATTATCTTGCATCAATTGCATATCCTGCCCGATATATCCTGCGTAAGGTACCACATGGTCTGCGAGGATTTCAGTAATGTAGCGATGAGAAGTCAGTCCACGTGTACGGCCCGTCGGTTCGATGAAAACTAACGCTGTATGTGCTGTTAACGAGATGCCGCCCCAGACCATTACAGATCCTCCTCCATAAGCAACAGTTTCCTCGATGCAACACTGAGAATAACGTTCTCCAGGGCGACGATATACTCTCTGACGTCGATCACTTCCATGTAGACTCACCCTGGTCTCATCAGTGAAGAGTACATTACTCCACTGCTCTAATGTCCAATCCCCATGCTCTCGAGCAAATTCAAGTCGTGTTCGACGGTGTGCTACCGTTAATGCTGGGCCTGTTGCAGCTCTTTTTGGGGTCAGGTTCCGTTCAGCAAGTCTCCTTCTGACGGTATCTGAACTTATGACCACTAGGCGTTCGTCACGCAGACTTTGTTGTACTTGAACTGCGTTGAGGTGGCGATTTCGCAGAACAGTAAGGTGGATATAACGATTATCTGCTGCTGATGTAGCCCTAGGTCTGCCCGTACCTGGACGGCGATCGAATGCTCCAGTCTCTAGGTATCGTCTGTAAACTCGTTGCACCGAAGATCTGCTGATTCGAAGCCTTCGAGCGACTTCACGTTGCGCAATGCCTGCTTGAAGTAATGCTACAGCTTGAGCTGCTTCCTGAGGTGTTGTATCCATTATTAATCGAAAAAAGTAGCAAAAACACGCGCGTCTGAGCAAACGATGGACAAAAACTAAAGAAATGATAAGAAATATCCGACTACCCTCATTGCAGGGAAAAAGAACGCTAATTTCAAATTCTGGTGAAAACAGAGCAAATCGTTAGCATTGTGTTTGTTGCTTGATTACAATGTGAGTTGACGGTACTTTCGAATTAATTTGTAGTAATTTTAATCACCATGAAACGCACTTTTTGTAGGTATAACTTTGATAGTTGTAAGTTTTATACTTTTTGAGAAAATCGAATCAGAGTTCCTAGGTAGCGGGTGGCTCGGTTTATTTGCTGACCAGTGTATTATAAACTTACTAATTGAACTATAGGTAACACTCATTCATTGCCATTCATTCCCATAGTGATTGAGTTGGGTTTCGACTTGGTTACAGTCAGTTACAGTTTCAGTTATTGTCATAAAAATTGTAGAATAGATTTATGGGGGACGAACGAGAGCCGAACGAAACCGAATCATTGATGAGACGGTATAGAGCGTATAACTTTACAAATTAGTAGAATCGGCCCCCTGATCCATACAGCCCATTCCCTCTCTAATTCTGGCCTGCACATCTCATATTTTCTCATCTGTCACTAAAGAAATTAATTGTTTTATTTTAGAATTAAATTTATTTATTTAGATTTTTGGCTTTTCATTTCACTTTATATTGTTTCCATAGCTAAAGAGCTCATTAGTCGCATCACAGCCGCACGGGCCGATCAATTAGGTTAAGCTATTCTTGCCGCGGTTGTTCCGTGGATGGGTGAGCATCTTTACGTACCGAGACTCATCCGTGCCTCGTAAAGTCGCGAAAAAAATCTGCTGTTCCCTACATTTGTGTTCGCTTAATTCGTCAAAATGTAAGGAACAACTGTTTTTTTTTCGCGATTTCATGTTTAGTCCAAGTTATTTCATGTTGTGTCCAATATAGTAAAAGTTGTTTACAATGATGAGTACAATGACGAGAGAGGTTAATGGTGTTTAAAATTACACCCTGTTTAAACCAACTTATTCAATGCAAACTATTAAAATAATATAATATATTACAATCTTATTTTATTATCAGAATATTACCTTATTTATGAACACTACATAAAAAAAATTGGATGGTGATAAAAAATCAGGCCGGACAGTCCACACAATCTGAAACGTATAGTTACCCTACGTACGCGGGGTCGCGGGGGCTGACGCAAGCTCCTCCCACTCGCTCAAGGTCGCTGGCATTTACCGTCCTCTTAAACTAGCAATTTGACAGTCTAGATTGATATGCAATTGTATGAACTTGATATTTTTTAGTGGAGTTTTTAAGATAATTATTGTGTATGAAACGTAGTTAAAGAAAAAAAACATACGCATTTAACTTTTGGTTCAAATATAAAAGTGAACTGCAATACTACCAAGCATAGTAATGTTATATCTTTGGTGTCATAAAGAATTGCTAAGGTGGACGAATTCTATCAAAATATATTATTTTTCGGGCCGGTTCTTTTAATATTTGAACCAAAAAGGAATATGTCTTTTGCGCATTGACTAAAATGCGAAAAAAAAATTTCAATAACAATGATGTTACGCGTGTTCATATTATCTAACCGTTTTTCTTTATTAGAGCGTAAAATTAAAGAATAAAATCTTTAAATCGATACAATCGATGCACCTAGCTGGAATGCGCGCACCTCTCCCGCTTTCCTTTCCACCTCCCTGTATCTATAAAGGTTCGTTATTCCTTTTGAGGCATGGAAAACTTAAAATTTTATTTTATTTTAGGTACTTGCCATCGTACATCTTTTTGGAGACCAGTAAGATTGGAGATGGCGAACAAGCCTAAGAAAGCAACAGTACAAAGTTGGATTGGACTTCATCCTGAATTATATTACGACCCGGCCAGTAATTTGATTTACTGTTCTAAGTGCGAGAGCAGTATAACAGCTAAACTTAGTAGTGTCAAGAGGCACGTTTAAGGTCCGAAACACAAAGGGACAAGTAAAAAACCAAATGAAGAATTTTATTTGGACCTAGTACAATTTCTCATATTATGTAATATACCTTGGATTCAAGTAAACAACCCCGCTTTCAAAAAATTCTTCCATAAATATATTTGCTGCAATTGTACAAATCGACAAAAGCTTCCTGAGCAATCATTGCTGAGAAAAGTTTATTTAGATAAGATTTTTAAAACTAAAATTGACTCGATTTATGAACAAATTGCAAATCAAAGCTGTGGGTATCTTTAGACGAGACAACTGATTTTTTAGGCAGATACATGGTACATTTACTTGTAAAACCTTTAAATGCGATCACACAAAAACCATTTTTAGTTGCTTGCAAAGTACTAGAAATTGTTAATGGGAGCACAATTGTCCAATTTGTAATAGACTGCTTTGAAAATATGTGGTGCGATTTGTATGAATCCAAAGTAGGAGACGTTGCTGTATTATGCACTGATAGTGTAGCATATATGCTAAAAGCGGTACGTGTGCTGAAAAATTATTTGCCCAACATGATACACGTCACTTGCTTAGCACATGCACTGAATCTCGTGGCAGAAAAAATACGATACGAATACTCAGATGTAGATGAATTAATTTCAAACGTAAAAAAAATATTTTTAAAATCTCCTAATAGAGTGCGCTTGTTAAAAAACACCTTTCCCCACATGCCGCTTCCTCTAGAACCCGTTATTACAAGATGGGGTACTTGGTTGGAGGCAGTGTCATATTATGCAAAATATTATGATCAAATTAAAACAATTGTAAATCTTTTAAGAAGTTCCGACGCGCTATCTATTAGGTGTGCCAAAAATGTTCTTCAAAAGGAAAACTTGAAATCGGACTTGGACTACATTGAGGAATATTTTAAAGATATACAAATTGGATTAAAGAAATTACAAAAATCGAATTTAACTCTAACGGAATCCTTTGAAATATTTGATCACGTGAGAACTGTGCTTAGCTGGTGTTCATCTGAGCTTATAAAAAATAAACTCGTAAATGTCATGGACAGAAATCCCGGTTTTGATAAAATTAGTTACATATGTGAAGCGATAACAGCAGGAAAGGATGAGCGATCATACTATATGTACGCGCCTTTAACCTCAGTTGATGTTGAAAGGTCATTTTCAACTTATAAATGGATTCTTAACATAAAAAGAAATCGCCTGACAGTTGAAAATATAGAAAAAATTATGATTGTGTATTTTAACTTAGATGACTCATCTGACAAAGAAAATTTCGGTTCTGATACTGAACTTGACGTATCGAATCACGATGATTAAATTAAAATCGTTCTTTATTTTTTATGGTATTTGTAACACAAATAAAGATTTTCAAATTCTTAGCAATTTTTGATGCATCAAGTTCTTTATCAAAACCGAACAGTTAGTAGTTCAGTATTAAAACTGATTGTCCTAAATGCTTCAAATATTAATTTGTAAACTTCAAAGGTTAATTTGTACTTTGATTTGAGTAAAAATTGCATCCCTCAACGTCAGTAAAATAAATATGACATAGATATTTAAAGATAGATAAACATAAATTTGTTTCTTAAATCTTTCCTTCTGTACATTTTGTTTCATGGTTTCCAATTACGTCATATTTTAAAATAATATAAATATACATATATTTGTTACAACAATATTCTATGTGTTTTATTTTTCCTTTAGAGCCCATTAATTATTTAATGAACCTAGAGCGATATCGACCGGCGATTTTTGAGCATTTTTTCTTTCGTTTTTTTTTGCATAGAAATCTTCAAAAATCGCCAGACAATATCGGTGGTGTGAAAGGACCCTTAAGTTTTTTTTTTTTAACTAGTTAATGCCCGCGGCTTTTCCCGCGTGTACTATTGTTTTTGTATCCCATGGGAACTATACTTTTTTTTTAATAGGAAGTAGCATATGTGCTATTCCACACCTTAATCTATATCACTACCAAAATCAGCATTTTCAGTGGCATTGAGTAATGGACATCCATACAAACTATCACATTTATAGACAAACTTTAGATAAATATAGACGAATTACTTATTCCAAATAACACATTTTTTTAAATGTATTTAAGTGTTGTCTCGAAATTTCGAGACAGATGTGCCGGAAATAATTTAGTCCTAAGGAAGTCTCCGTTTCTTGTCTCTGTTCTTCGAAGTTTAGGCTAATAGGCACTACCTATTCCTATCACTGGTATTAATATCAAGATAAGTTTTTTTTTTTAATTTTCCGTTTTAAATTTTTAAATGCGTGGCAAAAAAATATTTGGTTGTACCACCCACGCGATGGCGGCTGCGAAAATGTACAGATTTTTCATCATGGGTGTCGTTTTCATGGTTTTCGGGGGTGTTAAAGCCGATAGTGAGGTCAAATCTAAAAAGCAAGATGGAGGCTGCGAAAATTACCAAACATTTGGAATAAAAAAAATAAAATTGAGTTTCTGACTGAATTTATGTTTTGCTATTTTATTAAAATAAAACCCTAAATAGTAACTTTTCAACACTTAAATACTAGTTTTGAAATAATATAAAATGATCAATAGAATTAGCATCAAAATATTATTAAAATCTCGATTATGATTATAAATGTAATGCTTGGTCACTCCCTAGCATCAGTGGGATGACACTGACAGCTCACTCCACGCGAGTTTTCACGGTGAGATTTTTATAGAATCGACATGCTGATACTAGGGATGGACCAAGGATTACATTTACAATCATAATCGAGATTTTAATAATATTTTTATGCTAATTCTAATGATCACAATCAGTTAACTGATTAAATAAACGCAATCCCATGACCCAATCGCGATGTGTTTTAACTGATTAAATAAACGCAATCCCGTGACCCAACCGCGATGTGTTTTGAAGAAGCGATAGTGGATTGAGTCGACTAAAGACTGCGCGACGTTATTTAGCGTTGTTATTAAATCTATTCACTAAGAAGAGATAACCAAGTGTGTCAAGTGATCGAGTACTAAAAGTGTGCCTGGCTGACGGACCATAGAATTTATCCCCTCACAAACTATGTGGAAACCTAACTAAACGATGTGTGTGTCCATTTGAATAAAAAAACCTGCGTATTATTTAATACTAGATGCGCCCCGCGGTTATGATATATATTAAAGTTTTGACCCCGTGGGAATATCGGGATAAAAAGTATCCTATGTGTTATTCCTGGTTATAAACTATCTGTGTGCCAAATTTCATCCAAATCCGTTTAGTACTTTTTGCGTGAAACAGTAACAAACATCCATCCATCCATCCATCCATCCATCCTTACAAATTTTCGCATTTATACTATTAGTAGGAAGTAACTTTCTAATATTTTATTTTAGGTAGGTAAATTTATACCGACCTACGCGTTGCCAATAATAAAATATTATTCATAAAATCACCGTCATCAATACAATAACAAAATTCAACAGTTCAGCAACTGACACTCGCGCAGCGGGCGCACCGGCTCACTTCACCCAGCCGAAGTGAAGTGATGTTGCTGTGGCAACGAGAATTGAGTGAAGTGATCACGACACTAGCACGTCGCGCTTACCGACTCACTTCACCTAGCCGATTCACTTCCTAGCAGAAGTCTCGTGTCAATTACAGATGGCGGTTTTTATGAAATAAAACAGAAATAAAAGTATTTATGGAACGAATTTACAAAAAAAAAAACATCACAATGTCACCACAACAATGATAATTATGCAATCTTTGATACAATACCATCAAGTTTCGTTACAATTGATATTTATTAACTGACAAATGAGCAGTGGTGGCCCAGTGGTAACGGTCGCGACTTACGAGTTGTAGGTTGTAGGTTCGAATCCTGACAGGCGCTTTACTTTGTGTAAATTATTTCATCGCCACTGCTCTCAAAACGGTGAAGGAAAACATCGTGAGAAAACCAGCATGTCCTAGAACCAAAAATTCGAAGACATGTGACATCTACCAACCCGCACTGGGCTCGCGTGGTGGATTACGGCCCATTCCCTCTCACCGAGAGGAGGCCTGTGTCCCAGCAGTGGGAACATTAAAGGCTGATTATGTAACTGACAAATTGCTTGATGTTTATTTATTTTTTGCTGCTGTTGTATAATTGTAGGCTTTTTTTTGGGTGGGATATTATCAAATAACTTCTCCCGCTCTGGGCGGAGCGGAAGGGTGTGTCAGACTCTTACTGGCTAAAACCCACCCGTGTTCCTTCCGTTGCCTGTGTTGCCAGGGGCCTCGGTAACCCTTTTGGACATTCACGCGACTCCAGCAGGCATCGGCCCTAGTGGACCCCTACACTTACTATCGGCCTGACATCTCTTTGAGGCGCGCGTGGAACACAACGCGCCGTCGACCCGGGCCTGGTCCTTATCGGACGGTGAGCTACCCATTGCTCACCGTCCGCAAGTCCTACGGTGGCCGGAAATCCACCCGGGATTACCGACGCCCAGAGCGTCTCCTGCGGCGGCTAGGGGCGAGAGGGCACGAAATTTGCCTTTCCGAATCGATCGAACAAATGTGGCTAACGCTTACAATGAACACACATACATCTTACCGGCCACCATGGCTTGACCTTGTTCTTTTTCTGGATGCCTTAACGTATTCGCTTAGCTCACTGGGAAATTGTGACCATTATATATTACTAGGGGATTTTAATGTTAACTTGCTGGACACAAACTGCATAAAAACAAAAAAAAACGAACGAGTTTCTGAATAGCCTCAGTCTTACTCAATTGGTCACCTCTCCTAGTCACATCACAGACTCCAGTGAAACTCTCATCGATCTCCTGTGTACCGACCTAAGGGCAAGATACAGGTCAGTGGAATCTTTTGGTTCACCTACCGGTCATTCAATCATAGTTGGGGAATTTCAAGACATAAAAGCAACAAGTCTATATTAAAGCTATGCAAACATTTTTAAGTGGCCTAAATTTATTTCGTCGTTAGAAAATGTAAATGACATGGTGCATGTTTTTAACTCCAACATAATTTCACTTTTCGATGTTCACGCACCAATCAAAACATGTACTGTCAGGGAAAAGTCGTATCCGTGGATTACTGACACGATTAAACTCATGATGCGTTTACGGGACGATGCATTAACTTGTTCCAGGAAAACTAAACCAGATTCTAAAAAAGAATACTACGAAGAGTTAAAGACCCTGGTGTTAAGTTCTTTGTACAGCGAAAAGGTTGCGATTCTCAAGCATAATATAAATAATAAAAAAAGAACCCTAAACTATTATGGAAACGTCTGAAATCCTTATTATCATCCTATAAACCCAGACAAGACCTTCCGTCGCATTTTACAAACCCAAACCTAATTAATAATACTTTTTTAACCCCGGTAACCCCGTTGCAAGCATGCCACTTTTGACTTATTTTGAGAATCATAGACATGGTAAAGAAACTTTCACAATAAATCCTGTGGAACAGACTGACATCTCTCGCATTATATCCAACCTTAAAAGTAACGCCGAAGGTTACGAAAACATTAGTCTTGACATGCTAAATATGACTCTGCCATAAGCACTAAGTACTATAACTGATATTATAAACTGCTCAATAGTGACGTCAACGTTCCCTGACTAATGGAAAATTGCTTCCGTTAGGCCCTTACCAAAAAATTCCAATCCAATTGAAGTAAAAGACCTACGCCCTATTAGCATTTTAACATGTCTGTCTAAAGTGTTAAAGAAAATCGTCAGCCACCAATTAACGAACTTTTCAACACACTTGCTCATAAAGTGGCTCTATGGTCACCGTAATTAGGCACAGAATGACAGCCATAATTAAACTATGACTTTTTCATTGCTATAACTCACTAGTGAGTTATAGATTTTTTTTTAAATTTTATTGGTTGAGTTGCATTGTTCTTATAATAGTACATTATGGTACTAGTGTGTAAACATCAATACACACGTGTATCATACGACGTTTTTTAACACACTTGTGAATAAAATAACAAAAAAACTCATTTTATTTAGTAGGTAAAAAGTTTATTTAGTGAAACAATTAGTAAATGTGCAGTTAGTAAAATTATAATTAACTGTTTTTGATGGCATAGCGGTCTCGTCAGATAGATTATTTATTGAAATATTTTAATGTTCTATTGTAATTTGAGATGGCTCATTATTCGTGTAGGTAGCTGAAATCCAATTATTGGCTGTACTTGGTGTTTCGTCAGTAGGAAGCGCCTCAGAATAAAGTTTAATTCTTTTTGTGATTTTTATACAAATTTGCTTCTTGTTTTGTATGGAATCTTCTACGTATGATTCTGCTACATTGCTAGATCGCCACGCACCATGACGCTTCAAAGTCATTATATCAGCTCCTGAATTAGCTATGTAGCAGATGTTCTTCTGAAACTATGTCCAGTGTAGCTCTCAGCATCTGCTAAACCTAAAAACTTAGCGATTTCTTTAGGCATAGATCCAAATTTGTTTATACCTATAGGCTGACAGGTACATTTACCATTCTGGTAATTTAGAAAGAAACAGTCAGTTTTTGCTTCTGATGACCGCAAATTTTCATACTTCTTAACAATGTCATAGAATGGACCGTGTATGGTGAATGACCTCGGTATTTTATTTTTCGTGATAGGTATCTTCACTAAAAGCATCTGGCCATGGTTCTCTATGTTTTTTACGGTTATATTTGTTAATTCTTGTGGATACAAGAATTACTGTAGGATTACAGGCACCAGTTACACCAAATATTAAAGCAACCTGAAAAAAAAAGAAACAATAATTAAGTTCAACACACAACACAGGCTGAAGTCGCGTAGATATTTAAAATTAATTTAACTAACCTTAGTAGCCAGATATTGGTTACCTATCTGGAGCATCTTTTATAAATTTTTCAATATCGTCAGACGATAAAACCTTAAATCCATCGGATAGTCTCTTTAGCTATAATAAGCTGACAAATTAGAGTGGCCAAGCCTGACGCGTGGCCTGGCCTAGCCTGAAGCGTGGCCCGGCCTAGCCTGACGCGTTGGCTGGCCTAGCCTGACGCGTGGCCTGGCCTAGCCTGACGCGTTGGCTGGCCTAGCCTGACGTGTGGCCTGGCCTAGCCTGAAGCGTGGCCTGGCCTAGCCTGCAGCGTGGCCTGGCCTAGCATGACGCGTAGACTGGCCTAACCTGACGCGTGGCCTGGCCTAGTCTGACGCGTGGCCTGGCCTAGGTGTCTCAGCCCTCATCGCGGCGTCGGCGGCTCCGCCTGGAGAAGCCGCCGACGAACAATTATTAAAACTATGAAATTAAATAACAACTTCAAAAAATTAGAAATGAACAATTTAATTAATCAACAATACATCTAATTCTTTAGACATACTGTCTTATTATTAATGACGCCATTCGCCTAATAAGCCTATATTTTGGTCTAGCCTGACGCGTGGCCTGGCCTGGCCTAGCCTGACTTGTGGCCTGGCCTGGCCTAGCCTAGCCTGACGCGTTGACTGGCCTAGCCTGACGCGTGGCCTGGCCAGAAGCGTGGCCTGGCCTAGCCTGAGGCGTTACCTGGCCTAGCCTGAGGCGTGGCGTGGCCTAGCCTGATGCGTGGCCTGGCATAGCCTGACGCATGGCCTGGCCTAGCCTGACGCGTGGCCTGGCCCAGCCAGACGCGTGGCCTGGCCTAGCCTGACGCGTGGCCTGGCTTAGCCTGACGCGTGGCCTGGCCTAGGCTGACGCGTGGCCTGGCCTTGCCTGACGCGTGGCCTGGCCTAGCCTAACGTGTTAGCTGGCCTAGCCTGACGCGTGGCCTGGCCCAGCCAGACGCGTGGCCTGGCCTAGCATGACGCGTGGCCTGGCCTAGCCTGACGCGTTAGTTCAACACACAACACAGGCTGAAGTCGCGTAGATATTTAAAATTAATTTAACTAACCTTAGTAGCCAGATATTGGTTACCTATCTGGAGCATCTTTTATAAATTTTTCAATATCGTCAGACGATAAAACCTTTGATTTCTTGCTTCTAAATCTATCGGATAGTCTCTTTAGCTATAATAAGCTGACAAATTAGAGTATGTTTTTAAGTCCACTCCATTTTTTGTTCGGACTGTACTTTTTAACATTGATTATAAACACCACAAAGAGCTAGGTTTGTACTTAGAAGATATTTTTTTAAAGTACGCCATGAACACATTTTCTGAAAAAGACTGCGTATTCTTGCTGTTTTGCCATTTTATGAAATTTTGGTACGCTAATAGATATTTTTCCTTGGAGTTTTCAGGTAGTAAACTTTCCATAACGTTAACGTCTTATATCGGGCGGTGTACAACATAAATCATTTTCTTCGTAACTAGTACTTGTAGACATTTTAATTAGGTAATAAATAACTATAATTTCAACAGTGAAAACGAGTTGTGAAAAATGTTTCGCAATGGCGCGAAAAATTAATCAGTTTTCTTAAGCGCGCGCATTGCGATCGACCACAGACTAAAGAGATGAGTTTTTTTTTATTTTCCGCGCATAGGGTTTGCGCCTATTTTGCCACGAACAAAATGGGGAATTTAAAGTTTTCTTTTATTACAGAGAAAACAAAAGTTATATTTGAGTGAAAGTTTTATTTATTAAACACGTACGAGTTAAAATTATCTATTTAAATAAGAAGTTGCATGAAATGAGCAAGCAATAGGAACATTAATTTATTGGCTGTGCCTCCGCTGCCGGTACCGGTTCCTAATTTATTTGTTCTATTGAACACGATCTTCTTTTTGAATAAAAGCTTTTATAAGAACAAAGCAACTCAACCAATAAAATTAAAAAAATATATATATAACTCACTAGTGAGCTAAAGCAATGAAAAAGTCATAAAAAAGTTTGATTATGGGTGTCATTCTGTGCCTAATTGCGGTGACCATAGAGCCACTTTATGAGCAAGTGTGTTGAAAAAGTTTTTATTCAAAAAGAAGGTCGTGTTCAATAGAACAAATTAATGTTCCTATTGCTTGCTCATTTCATGCAACTTCTTATTTAAATAGATAATTTTTACTCGTACCTACGTGTTTAATAAATAAAACTTTCACTCAAATATAACTTTTGTTTTCTCTGTAATAAAAGAAAACTTAACTAACTGCAATGTAGCAGAATCATACGTAGAAGATTCCATACAAAACAAGAAGGAAATTTGTGTAAAAATCACAAAAAGAATTAAACTTTATTCTGAGGCGCTCCCTACTGACGAAACACCAAGTACATCCAATAATTGGATTTCACCTACCTACACGAATAATGAGCCATCTCAAATTACAATAGAACTATTGAAAATATTTTAATAAATAATCTATCTGATGAGAGATAAAATTATGATTATGATATTTCGCAATCGTAAAGCCCAATTTACTGACATTAATATACATTATGCAGGGAACAAAATAAATGAGATAGCAACTACTAAATTATAATTTGAATTGGAAGACACATGTTGACACGTTAAATCAAAAATTAAATAAGCAATCATACGCCCTACATATGCTGGCAAAAACGGTAGACACTTCCTCTGTACTTGCAGCTGCCATGGTATATGGCTACGTGGGATCCTTGATAAGGTATGGTATTGTATTCTGGGGTAATTCCATTAATAAGGACATCGCATTCAAGGCACAAAAGCGGTGTATTAGGGGCATGTTTAATATCAACGAGTCGGATAGCTGCAGACCATATTTTATCAAATATGATATATTGACATTGGCGCCGATTCCCTTGTTCACAAACTAAACTAAATTTAAGTTCAGTGCATCTTTTTCTTTCTATTTCATTAAGAAGAGGACAGAAGATACATTTTAGTTTAGTCCTGTCAAATTAATCAGCGCCCGTCACAACTCCATACAAGTTTAGACGTGATTAAAAACTTGCCTACTAAAATTACGTCAATTTACGTCAAGCGCTGATTAATTTGACAGGACTAAACCAAAATTGATCTTCTGTCCTTTTCTTAATGAAATAGAAAGAAAAGGATGCACTGAACTTAAATTTAATTTAGTTTGTGAACAAGGGAATCGGCACCATTGCCGTGTGTCTACATTTATGAGATTGCTAGCTTCGCAAGAAACATCTTTTTGTTAAGTACAGAAGTAAGCGGCATAGTGATAAAATTTGTTGTAAATCTAGCAAGACGGCCTAATATACCAAAAGCATTTTCAGTATGGCACCGCGTATATACAATCACTTACCAAAGTCTATACTAGAAACTCCATCCATTAATGAATTTAAAAAGAAATTTAAAAGATTCTTGCTGTTTAAATGTTATTATAGTATTCAGGATTATTTAATAGAGGATGTAAGGACATGTGATTAATGCAATAATTAATTACCCATTATTATAATTTTGACATTTATTTCCAAAACATCTTGACATTCTCATGATACATGACTTTTTAATTTTTAATATTATTCTAATGACATTTTTTATTTGTGAAGTTTCTCATTATTAATTGCCACGGTGAAATTACCAAAATTGTGTTGTTAATTATATATTATCGTTGCATGTAATTGCCTAATAGTGTTGTGACACAGTCAAAACTTGAGATTTGCATGCCTCAAGGCGTAAGTTGTTAAAAATAGAGTATAGTATTTTTAACAACTTCATGTATTTACCCATATTAGCAAATAAATGATTTTTGAATCACCATTTATTTTCTTAAACACCACTATGTAATTATCTATAATTTTTTTTAAACAATTATCCAAGTGATTTTATTATTTTTTGCTACACATATCTATCTATTTTTTATTTAAATATTTACATACACTATAAAACTGATTTACATCCGTAAGACGTCCTCGTAACATAAGGTCTGTTGAAAACCAGCGTCAGGCACCAGTTGTCTGGTATTTATACTGAACTGGGCCTATTTGGCGCAGCCGTGAGGCACACAATACTGTGTTCTAACTACTTTCTGTGTTTTGTTTTTGTATGAGTATTGTGTGCCTTAACCTGGGTCAAATAAATTTATTTTCTTTCTTCTTTCTTTCCCTCAACCGTCCCGCCTCCTCCTTCGCGAGCATTACTGCTTCACAGAAGAAGGTTACGGCTGCCCATGCCCTCTCGCTCCGTACTATGGCCTGGAACAGGGCCGGACGCGAGAGATCTCCGCCACCGATCCGGGCAGACCTCCACCGTATTCTCCACCATGTCCTCCGGGCGACACACACAGCGGTGACACCCGGGCATTTCCTCCCGCCTTATCCGACACAGGAACCTCCCGAAGCTGCTGTGTCCGGTGTGGACCTGCGTCAGGTGGAAGGTGAGGACGGCGTGGCGCCTCTCTAGCCACTCCTCAAAGAGGGGACTTATCGCCGCAATTGTGGCGTGCCCTAGGTTGCGACAATCGCACTCTCCATGTCGCCATGAGATCTCGCCGGAGCTCTGTCCGCTGTGCCGTGATTTCTCGCGGCAGCGGAGTTACGCCCCGGCGTTTCGCCTCCTCGCGCCACTCCGATACGTGCGCGAGAACTAGGTTTAGAATTCCGATGAAATAAGCTAAAATATATTCAAAATACATTAATCGTATGTAATGGCGACTTTGGGCGTTGTGTTGGTTCGAATTTACCTCAAACTTATAATATTTTAAAACTTGAGCCCCCCCCCCACATAGTGACGTTATCTGTACAAAAGAGACAAGCGAGTGTACAATTTTGTGAAAAAGCGGAGAATACATCGCATAGTCGCGGCATGCTCGCTGTGTACATTAACAAATCGCCTCACTGAACTGTACATTGAATATTTTTGAAAAATAGTAGGTAATTGTTACGAGGTATGGGTTTTTAGAATTTTTGTCCGCTTGTCTGGATGTACGTTTCGGGTTGGCGCAAAATCGGATGAACTGACTTGGATGAAATTTGGCACACATAGTTTATAACCTTTCACAAGTACCGATTCTCTTGTTCACAAACTAAACTGAATTTAAGGTCAGTGCATCTTTTTCTTTGTATTTCATTAAGAAGAGGACAGAAGATAAATTTTAGTTTAGTCCTGTCAAATTAATCGGCACCTGTCACTATTCTATACAAATTTAGACGTGATTAAAAACTTGCATACTAAATTTACGTCAACTGCTGATTAATTTGACAGGACGAAACTAAAATTTATCTTCTGTCCTTTTCTTAATAAAATAGAAAGAAAAAGATGCACTGAACTTAAATTTAGTTTAGTTTGTGAACAATGGAATCGGCACCATTGAATCACTATTACGTGTGGTACTAAGTGTGTACCGTGTGTGATTCGGCACAGCCGGCGGCAAAATACCTGCTTTCGATTTTGTGCCGAATCATGCCGACCCGAACACGTGTGTAGTAAGTACTAGTACCCCTTTTACGTTCATTAATTTTATAATTTTGATATACCAGCGCTGGTAGTCAATTCAGATACCGGTACAGGTAGTTGTATGAATAGCCAGCACCACCGGCAGCCAAATCAGCTGACTAGATTAATTATTACGCGGGTGACACTGAAAGTTTTTAGAACTGGCCACTTGTAAACGATATACTCGAAATAAAAAAAACAGTTCAAATTTTGAAAATGGAACTGCTAATATTATCGTGTAAGTATTTTATACATTTGTCATTTGTTTACGATTTGGCGGCAAATTGATCACGATTGATTGATTGATTTGATTGTCTGTGTCACGTCAGCATGAATTTAAAAATTTACGTACAATTATTTTTTATGACTTTCGATGTCATTTAAGTCAACAAGAAAATACACTTCGATTGGCCTTTCACGATGAAGCCCCTCTCGTACCACTGTTTACAACTGGTTTAATGAGTTTAAAAGTGGTCGCACTAATCTCACCGATGATCTGCGTGTGTGACAGCTTCTACGGCGTTGACTGAATAACATCAGTGTTGTGCGGCGTATGATAGAGACTGACAAACGAGTGACTTAGCAGCAGATTCTGGCTAGCTTAGGCATCGGTATGAGTCAAGTGCACAAAATCCTCCATGAACATTTAGCTGTCAGGAAGATTTGTGCCCGGTGGATACCTCATAATTTGACAGAGGCCCAAAAACTCCGTAGTGTTGATTGTCGTCGTGAAATGGTGCCATGATTTAACGGAGGTGACTCAAATGCTGTGTTCGACATACTGACGGGTGACGAAAGCTGGATTTATTATTATTATCCTGAAACTAAGAGACAGTCTCCTGTCTGGGTGTTTCCTTCCGAGGAGTTGCCAACTAAAGTGAAGAGAGGTTTAAGCGTGGGAAAAAAGATGATGACCTCGTTCTTTGGAAGGACAGGGGGGTAACCATCACCTCATATAGCAGTATTATTATAATATTACTTTACAGTGGGAAAGTGATGGAGCTATACAGGACTTATAGCTCCATCTCTTTCTCACGCGGAAGTAATATTGAAATAATACTGCTATAAGAGGTGATGGTTACCCCCCAGGTCATTACGCAACAATTGCTTCAGAGGATCGAAAAACAGTTACTGCAGAGTGGTACACTAATAATTGTTTGCTACTTGTCTAGGAAAAAGTTCGGGAGAGACGACCTCGCAGTAGGATCCTCCTTCACCACGACAACGCCTCGTCGCACACCGCCAAGCAAACAATCGACTACTTGGCGACGTCAGACGTGGAATTACTGGGTCATCCGCCCTATAGCCCCGACCTCGCACCTTGCGATTTTTATTTATTTCCGAAAATGAAATAAAAACTTCGAGGAAAACGTTTTATGGACGCCGAGGAAGCAGTGGCTGCGTTTCAAAATGCCGTCGAAAAGACCCCTAAGGTCGAGTGCGTAAAGTGCTTTTCTCAGTGGTTCCATCGGATGCAGCGATGTAAATGGACGCTATTTTGAAAAGATATAATAAAAGTAATAACTTGCTAGTTTGTTAAATTTTTGATTTTCTAGGAACTTTCAGTGTCACCCTCATATCACTGGTGTTCGAAAGCCGCCACATTTTTTATAAACCGCTCTCTGCTGTGCAATCTGACAATGGACTTCTGAGTAAGAGCCGACCGGCGCGTCAGTGTCGGGTATCGGCGTTTTGTGTTGTTGTTTTGTGTGTAGGTAATTAACGGACGAAAACGTTCAGAAGGAACAGTGAACTTTTAAATACGCCTATAATTGTTTTAAATAATGACATACCTACTTTATTTCTTAATAACACTTAATCAATTATAGACAGTCCTAAGCCTGGAAAAGGAAAGTTTATTGTTTTTTTTTACTGTTCCGTAATAAATTCATAAACGCGATGTAATATTCCGCTCTGACAACACCGCGCTGGTTTATTCGCGCCCGCCCGTTTGGTCGTAACAAGTAGTACATATAAAAAAGCATGCTTCAAATAAAGCATATAAAATAGTACCTATGCTTAAAATAAAGAGCATATAGCATTAAGCAAGTGATTGCCATAAAGCAACTTTGAACACCACTACTGTGAGTCCCTACAAAATATATGAAAAAGCGTGTGCCCTATTTGTCGCTGGCCACCGGGGTGGCTATGGTCGGAGGCTCGTTTGCACCGAGCCTGACTCGCACACAACCCGTGCGAGTCAGGCTCGGTGCAAACGAGCTATTTTCGATGTCGCTGTTGTGAATTTTTGGTTTTTGTTACCGACTTCCGAAATTAAAGTTCTTTTAAAATGTAGTTTATTTTTTTGTTTAATTTTTTATACTTGGCAATTATTGTACAGACAACCGCACATCAGTGGTAACGCTTACGCGCTTGCACTACGAAAATTGTCCATACTGGGACCACTAAGGCTATGCCCGCACTACGATTTTAAACGTTGCGATTTTTAAACTCCGAATAAAATCGCAAACGACAAACAATTTTTCAAGCGAATTCTCAAGCGATTTTTAACTGCAGTGCACGGACTCTAATATATTAGTATTTTTCACAGATCTGCGATTATTATCCGCAACAATTAAAATTCGTAGTGCGCGCTTACCCTTAGAGGCGCTGTCAATATCAAACTGCTACCATTGATGTGTGGTTGACCGTATCTACGTACTCTGTTTACACCAAGAAGTTTTGAACAATATGTATTGAGCAAAAATGTTAAGTGGTGATGATTGGTGATTGACGCCAATCAATAATTATTGCTTCAATTTGATATGCAACAGGGAATAAACTTGCATCGTGTAAATGGGGTTTTAGAGTTAAGAAATAAATACGCCCGGATTTAATTACTTTTATATTAGGTATACACAATAATTAGCAGGCCGCCATCACACTAAACGTTTAATCGGCCGCCGACTGTGAGCATCAAGTTCAAAATGTATGAAAAGAAACAACGTCAGCCGCCAACTGACTGTCCGTTGTGTTTCAGTCGTCGGCCGCCTATATGTTTGGTGTGATCGCGGCCTTATACCTTCATTATTAGGTACTTACCTATATTATATCTAATATAATTTCACAACTTTTATTCATCATTTAACATCACTACACAAACTCTATAAACTTAATAAATTAATATCACACTTCTGGTAATGTTCATGTTGACTAAAATTAAATGAAATAAAACTATTAACAAATATCATAAAAATGCAAAAAGGAGTATAAGTAACAAGACAGTTATAGGAAAAAATATATAAACAGAAATTCGAGGATGGCATATGGATACCAGAATTGAAGAGTCACTTTCTTCATTTTGTAAGCCTTCTTTAGTCGGTTTTTCAACTATAACTAATTCATCACTAAAGAAGTCTATATCAAATTCACATTCTGTTTTATTAACACATACTTTGGATTCAGAATTATTTACATATTGGAATGTTGGTTTATAAATATCGAAAATTGCGTGTATATCATTAACACCATTATCTGTATAGAATATATAATAATAATATCCATCAAGAAGCACTTCGTGAACTACCTTGAGGATGGTAGTATTTTCTAAGTAATTTGTACTGTTACATTGCATGGAGAAGGGGAATAAGCGGTTTATCAAAATTGTATCATGAAAACATTCATGCAAATTATTCTCAAATCTAGATATAGGTTCCTGTTTCACAGTACTGTTAAAAGCATTTCCTCCATGATATACACCAGTATCTAATAATGTGTTAGGATTATGTAACGGTATGTTTTTTATATCTCTTCTTAGTCTTTCTTGATTATATTGTGTCCTTTTTTCTGTATAATAGTCATCTTTGGCATTATTCAGCATCAAGTCCTGTGGGTTATTCTTATTATCAGACTTTTTGTCCATGATGTCTTCGTCTTTATTATGTGTTATATTACGTTGTGCAGTATTATTGTTTTTATGTCTGTAATCAGGTTTCTCTAATGTCACTAGAACTCCTTGGTGTTCCACTTTTGGAAGGTCTTTCTCTTGTCTATTATATCCATCCAAAAGTCCACATGTGTTCAATATCCTGTCTCCTTTAACAACTAGAATCTTGGAACCTTTATGCTGAGAACATGCTTTCAATTCAACAGCAGCCCCTTTTAATAAATAAAATCCCCAATATTCTAATGTATCATCTGGTAAGATCATTGACTTTTTTAAACGAATATGTTTTCGCTTGTTAGATATTTCTGGTGTACCTTTCATTTGGAATGCACTAAACGTAGTATTCATTTTTAATGAATGCTTCTCACAAAATATTGATGATTGACCTTTATGAATTTGGATAACATCCGAGTCTGATATTTTATACATGACATCAGCATATCTTATATTTCTCAGATACAAGGGTAACACAATCAGAATCGAAGGCAAAACTGTAGTTAGTAGGCAAAATGTTATAACACGCCGAGATCCATGCATTTTATTTCCATCTGAAAAATAAACAAATTATGAAAATATTATGGAAAATCTAGAAGTAGAAACTTAAAATTTCGCACACTGCCTGCTGCCATTCGCACGGACACAAAACGTTTTATTTAAAGTACTACGATGAGGCACCTACCAGTTTCTAATGTTTCTGAAGAATCATTATAGCCTCGCTTTGTTTTAGTGGCCTTAAAAATAGAGATAGTTTATACAGAAAGATGGATTGGATTGTGTTTATGTTTACATTATTTACCTATCACATTTCACATCACATTCATGTCATCGCCATTCCATTATATGTCAATGTCATTATCTAATCTGTCTACCTGCCTGGCATGGAATTAGTAAGATAGAACTTTCCAGATTATATTTGAGGCAAATCGTCACGGTTTCGCGGAATAGTAAAATTTTCTTGGCGTTGCGGACTTTATGAAAATGATACACACAACGTAAAACACCGCACTGATTTTAATTTCGCGGGCTACATTGGAGAAATTGCCTACGCCTCTGTCCACACTTAAGACACACGTAGACTTTTGGCATCCCAATTTGCAAGTCAGAAGCTCATTATGGAATTGAATTCTAATACAACATCACCACCACGACGATGGCTCTGTGGAGAGCGATAAAGAACAATAATTATTATTAATAAAAGAACTAAGTCGTTTAGAGCATGCCACGAGTCACCGCGACGCGACTTTCCATACGACTCTTGGCTCGACGGCGACGGATAGAAACAGGTGACGCTTGACCCAGGTCGTAACGATTTAATTATTTTTGGCAGCGCCATTAATTCATAGCTGTTGTCGCCCTTCTTAGTTTGTGTTGTAGCCGGTTTCGTTTGTTATATTTCTAGTAAGTACTTTAAATTCAAATTAATTACTTACTTGTAGGTAGGTTAAATTAAAATTATTTTTTTGAACTTTAATTCTAATTAAGATTAACATAACATAACATCACGTCTTGTTTCCCCGGAGGGTCGGGCATAGGTGTGCGGTAGCGCGTATGCTCCCGTTACTGCGCGCTACCTTTCACCTCTAGACCCTTCGATGCTTTCGGGGGCTAGTAGATAGGTAGTTGTGTTCATTGATTTTAGATATTTTTTTCAAGGTTAGCAATTTTGGTAAATGGTTTGGCATTTAAAAAATGCTCTCCAATGGGCCTCGCCAAATATACGCCCTAAGCAGAAACGCGGACAGTGATGACGTTGGCGTCCATTCCTGTAGTCCATTCCACACATACGGAGGTAGGTATTCCTTTGTTTTCTCTCCGTACACTAGAGTATCTAAATACTTCTTTAAGATAACAACAACCTATCTGAACACGATTACAAGTTGCTTCTTGCAGCTCTAACATAAAATAACTTGGTGTTCTATATCGAAAATCGACACAAAAAAAATATTTGCACAGTCAACCGCACATCACGGGTAACACTTGGACTACGATCGTCCATATTACTACGACTTAAAGGCGCTGTCAGTGTCAAATTGTTACTATCGATGTGCAGTTGACTGCACCGACCTATGCAATGCTATTGCACAAAGTATCTATCATGCTGGGGCCATATGCATTGTCGCGATAAGGTGAACGACACTTCGCGCGCTCCCTCTCGCACACCGGTCGACGTCTCGCTGTACAATAGAGAGCGCGCGAAGTGTAGTTCGCGTTATCGCGACAGTGTAGCCATAGCATTAAAAAAAGCACAGTGAGAAAAGATGGAAGACCACATACCTACCTGATTATAATGCACAGTCAGCCTCAAAACCATGTAAAAACACAAATTGTAGACAATCAAATTAATTCTTACCGATTTATGTATACATCTTATTGAGGCTGACTGTACCTAAGTATCAAAGTATGTGAAATCACAATTATAGATAATTTAAAGGCACTTACCTTCTTTATTTACGTTAGTATAATGATAATTTGACATATAGGACGTGTTTACTAGCCTCGGAAAGTTTTTGTCCATTTTTCAAGGACTTACATTAATTATTATTGTTCAAGAATAAAAACACGGGCACGTCAGCTGTAGTGACATTTAACTATATTACAAACGAAAATATAAATACTATATTACTTAGCAGCGCAATAGGTTAATGATAAGCTTATCAGACGTTTTATCGGCTGTACTATATTTCGCCTTGTCCACAATTGAGAGCAATAAGCATACTGACTCGCTCACTCGCCTTTTCTCGTGATATCCATTTGTTTGTTTATCAACCTATTTAAACATCATCAGCATCAATGACATTAGGTAGTTAAACATGATGTAGGTAGTAATTCAATTAAGTAGGTACATAATTATGTAGAAGTTTGGTATTTTTTAGAGTTCCGTATTCAAATTGACAAAACCAACACTAATCACATCAGACGAAAATGCTTTCATCTTTTACAGGCGATTTTCTCAAAAACGCCGGCTATCACCAAACCAATTGTTTAAAAATAGAATAAAAAAAATAAATATAATAAATAATTAGGAATACTGAAGTAGTACAGTCGCAGGTTCAGGAATCCGCTGGACGCGGGAAGCACAGAACCGGTCGAAGTGGCGGGGCTTGGGGGAGGCTTATATCCAGCAGTGGATGTCTTTCGGCTGCAATGGCAAGTAGTACAGTCATTTAATGCTCAAACCTTTTTGAGCTCTAAATGACTGTACTACTTGGATTAGGTACCTGGAAAGTCTGTTGTCCGTGGGTTTTGAAATTTGGTGATTTTATTCATTTCAACGTGCTCTTTTCCAATTTTCACATTGCCACCTCAAATCTTTGCCGCTCGCGCCGCTGTATTGGAAAAATAGCGCCCAAAAACAGTTTTTTGACAATATCTCCTTGCCGACTCATTATATAGTGAAAATTATTATGTAATAAATTAAACTAGAGCAACATTTCCTATAATTTATGTGGTAACGTTTGTTTTCGTTAAATTAATTGTTTCAGCGGACGATCGCAGCAAAGTCTACATCAACACGCGTTTCAGCCAAAAAAAAAATACACCACACCATTAGGTAGGTAGAGTAAAAAAAATATATTTTCAGAAACATGCTAAACACCTGTAGGTGTACGAAACACCTGCTTTTATTGTCCGACTTACACTTGACATTTATCCACCTAAAATATTCTTATCGCTGTTTAATTTTCCAATAACGTCACGTGAACATTAATCCAAGGTCGATTCAGCCATTCAAAGATTTAAATAGGGACCTACATATCCAATGTCACTGATTTCAAGAATGTTTTTTCAAAATATATAGGTAATCAATTTTCTCTTCCGAGTTCATTATCCTCGGATACCTACTATGACGGGATACAACCTTTAGCCCACTTCAAAGTTTATCAGTGATTATCATTTATTAAATATGTCATCAATATTGCGCGTTGTATCAATAGGTAATTCAACATACAACCCAGGCGCGGACTGAGAGACCCAGGGCCCATAGGCACTTGGCATTTTAGGTCGCCCTTCCCTCATCCCGAAGTCATTTTGAAAGATTACAAAAAAAAAAATCGGCCTAGTGCGTGTCGGATTACGTACTCACGGCTACACATTAAGCTATACATTTCCAATATAAGCTGATCTCGCATTGTATAGTATTTCCGTACAATAAGAGGTCAGCTTATACTGGAAATTCATAGCTTGATATGTAGCCGTGTGTACAATGAAGGTTTCAGTAGTACGATGAAATTATTCCAAAAACAAACTTAACATAGTAGTTGAAAAACATGTTCCCATATTTCGATTTCAATTCTCCAGCTGCAAAAATGTTAGTTTTATAATAGCAAATTTTTTTTTTATGTGATGATAAAACTACAATTAACGATTTTCGGACTTTTTCCTCTACTATATTAAGTACATCACTAATTCACCAAAGTTACGACAACGATCGTCATAAATCGACGTTCTTAAACAAAGGCGTTCTTTTCCTCTTAAACACTAAAGTTACGCAGTTATGCAGAAAAGTAGAAGAAATAAGTGGAACTATGATACATGAGCAAGCGAAGCGAGGTCGAAAATTTTTATCATCCCCCGTCAGGCAGGCAAGCTACCTAGTTCGGGATAGCTCTTAGGTGGGCCCTTAGGCTGGCTGGGCCCCTAGGCCGGGGCCTTGCAGGCCTCGGCGGATATCGGGGGCTGCATACAACGTAAATAAAACAGAACGCTGCTTTGTAAGAAAACGAAGCATTTAGGCCCGCTAAATGCTACATTGTAGGAATCGTTCAACAAGCGACTAATACTGGATTCACACGGTTTGATTTTAGTTGAACAGCTTTTGTTGTCTAGTCTGTTCTGACGGTTCAAATCGCTTTTGAATTAGCAGTTGATCAACTAAAATCGAACCGTGTGAATACGGTTAATAATATGCCCGCGTGTGTGGCAGACGTTAGACGTGCCCACAGTGTAGACAGGCCGCTACTGGGCCAAACCATTGTACATACACACACGTTTTTTGCCGTGAAAAACTACGGTTGATTCGCCGTGTGTAGACACGGTCGTCAATATAGTATGAATCACTATGGAAGCTTGTTGACAGACACCGCGGCACTACGACAGGGCGCCGTCACCGTATATGCGTCGTCCGGTGGTTTGCCGTGTCATATACAAGCTCACACGCAGGGGCGCCAACTCCGTGAGTGCTCGGGGGCTCCAGCACCCACGAGAGGTGAATAGTTGGTGCGGAGCAACCATGAGCATAGACATCAAGACTGGTCAGTCAATTTCTTTAACATGACCCGCCGCGCGGCAAGTCATCTAGGTACATACTACTTACTTACGTTAATTACGTTGCAGCGTTGGTTGGTATGACCTGATAAAGCGGGTGCTAAAATTTACGAGCGATCACTCGCTCATGCGTCCTACAGTTTCTTAATTCTTAAGCTTTTCTGTATTTAGTCTGCAAAGTATCTGATTTCTGAATGGTCAAAAATAAAATTTACCTTACCGAGGTGCTAAAATTTTCGGGCTTGTTTTGCTCGCAGCTCAGAATTCAGATTCAGCAACAAAAACTACACTACCGTAAGGTACCATACGCACCGTCGCACAGTGTTTTATAAACCCAAAAAAAGTGACATCGTCTTTTTATTCCAGATTCGTGTAGATTGATTCAAAAGAAACGCTAGAGTAAAATACCGAGGTTTCTAGTACATCTAGATGATGAGATATACATTTTTGAAAATGCCTAAATTTTTATCCGGATTATTAAAAAAAAAATCATAATAAATTACTAGTTAAAATTATTAGCAAACTGATTAAATTCATGCACGAAGATTTTAAAGGCGCAAATTACCATGTTATCAAAAATATTTAGGTTCATTTAAATCGACGTTATCATTTTTTTTTAATATTTTCGATATTATTTTTAAACTCGATTAATCCTGAATTTCGCTTCTTAATTTTTTTACATAAAATTGCTTTATATGTGGCCTATACACACTAAAAAATTCAAAGCCCGAATCCGTGGACTAACGAAGTTATAATCATTAGAAATTTATTGCTAGGGTTGGCACTTACAACCAATGTAAACCCGGGTATAAATTGATTATTTTTTTTTATTATTTCACTTACAAAACGTCAGAAGCTAGTGCGTGATTCGCAATTAGTCGTTTCCTATGGAGAAAAACCGGCAAGAAACTCTATGGCTACTCTTTAAAAAAAATGGTTGATTTACAATATTTCCATATACATAATATGTGCTGAAATATATTATATTTTCACCACACTTATTCGAAGAGGACGGCTTAGTTCGCCTCCAAATGCACCCAAAGGTGGTGTTTTCTGTAAGAAACTTTCAGCGGCCAGTGATGAGTATTCCAATTTCAAAAAGTGCGCGGCAAAGATGATTGCTGCGCAGTTATTAGAGGATTCTGTTCATAAGTGCGCCGCAATTTAAATTGCCACGCACTTTTTGAAATTGGAACATCTTAGCGTTCAGCTCCAAAGAAATCGAACGAAAATATTGTTTGAATAAAGATTGGCTGGTATGACGGCCCTCAACTCAAAAATGTTATTTTGCTCCCTTATAATACAATCTACTATATATATATTGTATTTGATTCGAACTGTTATGTCGTGATGGTCCTGTGGTTCAGGCCCGCTTTTTATGCACGAGGTTGCTGGTTCCGTACCGAGCAAGTACAAATGTAACTTTTTAAATTCATATATACTGTCCAAGTTTAATATAGACTAGCCATGTCTATAATAAACTTGGACAGCACATGAAAGAAAGAGTTGATTTTATCTCATCTTGAAGTATATTGTGTATATAAGTGTAAATGATGAAACTTGTTGACCAAATAGATAACTAACTAAACTTTAATTGCAGATATTTTAAATATCAAAATCATCAAAAACCAAAAATAAATCAATCAATCATTAATCATTTTCTGCAGTCAACATTTCGTGGTCGTCTATATCTTCAGTAAATTCTTTCTCATTGTGATTTGGTTTAAGTAACGCCAAAGCAGCAGCAGGTAATGGACGTTTTTTCAGATGTTTTCTTCTTTGGAGCTGCATTTCAGCAGCAATAATTGGGTCGGAAGACACTAGTGCTCTATGAAACAGATCATACATTGTTTGTTTACGATCAAATTTGCGTGTGTGGTGCTCCCGATCAGATCGCCAATATTTGTTTCGTGATTCGGCGGCTTGCTCGGAAAGCATACCGATTGGTAGTGGTGTTTTGTCAATAATAGATGCCCCATGAATTAAAATTTTATGAATGGAAACCGTCATAGGATGCCAGTCATAGACACTTACATATTTGTAGGCAAGGTCTTTACAGAATGTACCAAATTTCTCTGCATCTACGGGAATTCCACAAGAGATCACGATTAAGATAATGTATAAACCATCAAGAAGCCAAAGTTCTAATCCTAAA
Source organism: Atethmia centrago (assembly GCA_905333075.3). Classification (NCBI taxonomy): domain Eukaryota; kingdom Metazoa; phylum Arthropoda; class Insecta; order Lepidoptera; family Noctuidae; genus Atethmia; species Atethmia centrago. The sequence continues at coordinate 11,941,786 of HG995375.1, forward strand.
ATATCTGCAAAAGTTTTTCGGTTTTCATCTGCCAAAACTATGCGGCTTGTGTTGCCATCATTCGTGGTTCCGGAATTAGGAAGAACGACATCTACCAATACACCAATTTTATCACGTATAGCATCTTGGATACGTTTTTTTCTCTCCTGTACTGCAAGCCCTTCTGGTGAAGATTGCTTGATACGCCATTTTTTCACTTCACATTTGTATCCGAGTTTGAGAAGAAACTCCAAAACTCGGATCCAGGCGTGCAGAGGATTGATACCATGCGTCAACGTATCTGAGTCAACTGTTTTCGAAAATGCAATGTCCAAGTTGTTAAATTGTGTTGCTGTAAGTGCACAATATGGACAACGCATTTGCGATGGCGTATCAAGTATCGTATTAAGAACTTTACCGTCAATTGCCGCTAAATATAAATTGCTGGTAGCGTTGATTTGCTGCCCACTCGGTAATTTATGATCGAAAGGAGTAAGGTGTTCGATTTCTTGGTTAACTCTGTCTTTTTCGGATAAAATCAGTTCTTTAGATTCTTTTTTATAAATTATTCGCAATGGGCGGCAAGATCTGTAAGACTGAGCTGCAATGTTTGTCCACAATAATACCTTATAATTTTGGGTGCTTTGATGGTAAATTCTTAAAGGTACAAAAGTTGTAGCAAAAATACTGCTTTCGTTTTCTCCTTGATCCTCAAATGCTTGTTTGTACAAAGCTTGCCCCGAACTACCATCAAAACCCCAAACCCCTTCAAAGACACAGTCTAAAATATTTGTTCCTATTTTGTTGCAGTATTGTGAGAATACTTCACCTTGCAATTACACAATGCGGCTAAAAGTGTGCTGCAGGAGTGACTGTAAAGGAACAACCGCTTCTCGTTCTGTAATATTAACAAATTCTGGGTAACAATTTTGTTTGGCTTTCAAAATTTTATAATACGGTGGGTATGCCGGAAAACCCCGCTCTTGCAAATCTAAATGAATAAAATTATATGCCTCAACAGTCATGTTTTTGTCAATTAATATTGCTAGAGCTTCTGCTGTGTAAGGTTTTGTAGTTGTTGTAATTTTGTTGGCTATTTCCGTGACAGCGACTTTCGACTGTAGGCACGACTCAATCACATTTGCAAATACCGTTGATGTATGATGTGAGACTTGCTCTCCACCAATGTGCAAGGTATTTGCAAAGGCTTTGATCCTTTTTTGTTGAGGCTCACATTCCAGTGTAGACTCTAATCTTTGGCGACTACGGATTTGCTGACGTTTGCTAAGTTTCCTGAAACTATCATCGTCAGTGTGTTCAGGTGGAGCGCTAATGTAGCCGCTAATAAACGTTTCACTTAGCCTCTTTCCATGTTTTTTCATAAAACTAGACATGTTCTTACATTGTTTATATTTTGTATCACACTTGGACATCAGACTAGAAAGAGTTGATTTTATCTCATCTTCAGTACGAGAAATTTGATAGTCAGCCCCAATTGTGTTGACAATCAAATTTACTCGTTCTGAAAGAGATAAATGGCGTTTCCCTTTCATTAGTTGGAAAATATCCAACCTAGATAAAATTTTTGAACCTGAGGTTCCTTCACCAGACGCCTCTCCTAGCACTGGAGCGATCACCCCCGGAGGTTGAAGGATGTCGGCTGTGGCGCTATCCACAACTTCACTTGCCACTCGTGAACCAACATGAGGGTTGGCGCCCTCATGCCCTCCTAGCATTAAGTCCTCTGATCGGAGCTCAGAAGGACATCCCTCAGCAGCATGGGTCAGGTGCTGCTGAGGCAAAGTGGCATCAAGGGTCTGTGACGGCTCCATGATGCCTCACCCCCGTTCCTCCAGGCTACGTGTAATGATATGGGGTTTCAGCAAAAGCCTATCGAGGGTGGACCTCTTCCCATACCACGCGTATCCCTTCATCAGAAATTGACACAACTACGGATTATACATAAACGTGTACTGGCTGATTCATGAAATAATTTTTACAAAAATAGTTTTCATCTTTCACAATATAAGTGGAGATTATATTGGAGTGTTATAAACATAGATCGGAATAGGTAGGCCTATTTATGTACTTGCCATGAGTTAGAATAATATAGATATTCCCCGAATTCCGGGATTTCTTTTTTAAGTAAGTAAATAGTGAAATCATAAAATAACTATTCTCGCTCCGGGATAAATGAAAGATTCCTTCCTTTCCGAAAGAAAGATTTTTTCCTTTCTGACGGGTAGGTAAATAAAAGAAGGACGGAATTAGCGGCAACGTCGCGCGCTTATTGGCTTACATAATACATTTTTATACGTATTAACAAAAAGAATTAAGTTCAATTAAATGCTGTAGTATCAGCCGAAATTCCGTGGAATATCCATATTCCATATCAATGTTTGCAGTCAATGAACCAAAATAGGCCTACCTATTCCGATCTATGGTTATAAATCACAATAATTCTACATTTTTCGTTTTAATGAACAAAACAAACAAAATTAACCAAAAATATATTTTTACAAAATTGACAACCCTAACATCAATTCGATCCGGATAAACATATTATCAATCATAACTTCGTTAGTCCACGGATTCGGGCTTTGATTTTTTTAGTGTGTATAGGCCACATATAAAGCAATTTTATGTAAAAAAATTAAGAAGCGAAATTCAGGATTAATCGAGTTTAAAAATAAAATCGAAAATATTTAAAAAAATGATAACGTCGATTTAAATGAACCTAAATATTTTTTGATAACATGGTAGTTTGCGCCTTTAAAATCTTCGTGCATGAATTTAATCAGTTTGCTAATAATTTTAACTAGTAATTTATTATGATTTTTTTTTAATAATCCGGATAAAAATTTAGGCATTTTCAAAAATTTATATCTCATCATCTAGATGTACTAGAAACCTCGGTATTTTACTCTAGCGTTTCTTTTGAATCAATCTATACGAATCTGGAATAAAAAGATGATGTCACTTTTTTTGGGACTATAAGACACTGTGCGCGTCGGTGTTATTTAAATAATAAATAAAACTATGTATAAAAAAACTGTTTTGGGGGTAGTTTGATCCATTCTTTCATTTTATATTTTTCCTGTTCAGCCCCGCGCGACACCGGTGCGGTGTTAAACAATAGAAAATCAATTGTGTCTCATTAGCTATCCTTGACCGATTAAATAAAAATATATATGTCGGAAATACGTTAGTCACTCGTTTGACTAATCGGGACCCCAGCGCCACCAAGCGGCGCTCGCAGAGTCTACAACATAACGCTCGACCCGAGTTAAAGTGCAGTTTTTCGGAAGCGGTCAAGAAGTGAACACGTTTAGAAACTGTCGCACGTTCCGTATAGTTGTGTCGTGTATCTACAGTGTATGAATAGCTAGTGTGATTATTTGATCGTAAATTATAATTCGATTTAATTGGACATGGTTTTTTTATTGTTCAATAACCAACATTTCCTATTGTACGCCCACAGTAGTTAAAATATGGCTGATGATAACGAGCGAGACGTACCTTCTCCGTCATCAGAAGTGGGATTACGTGTTGGTTCAGGCGCAAAATGAAAACTCTGAAAGTGGCCGTTGGCGTGCCATGTTTGAACAACAAAATGCAAAAATGCGAGCGCTGATTGAAGCCCTGCAAGTGCCTAAAACCAACAATCATGTGGATCTGCCGAGTTCAACCCAGACAAGGTACATGATGGATAATGGATGCGGGATAATGGTGCGTGACAGCTGATTTGTTTTGCTGAAAATTCACTGCAAGGACACCCTTGTTGCCTGTGCGAATCGCCTGATGACGTCGGTCACAGGAGCACAGAAGCAAGCTGATTGACAGCAGAGGAAGAGCTACGACGTCTTCAGTATCGAGCCAAGCAGCCCCGCAGCCGTCAGCCGAAGCCGAAGCCCTTCGTGTACTTCAAATGTGGGAAACCAGGATATCGCGGCCCGGTGCACGAATAGTGGCAGCCAATCGGATGGCGGAGCACGTGTGTATGCAGTGAACGGCGAGTGGATGTTTGCATCGTACAACCATCCTCAGGCACGTAAGCACGTTAGAACATACATTCATAAACTCACGCCTTCATCCCATGGGGGTAGGCAGAAACTATAGAAAGCCACCTGCTACGCTCCTTACATACTCCTTTTGCTTCGTTTACGTCTAGTCATACATGCACGCCGGTTGCAAGTACTACGCACCTGACTTTGTCTTCCTGGAGCGTCCCCTCCCGCTGTTTCCACTCACAACTGCCTTATATACCTTTTGTTAGTCACCTTTCATTCATCTTCTCAACATGACCAAACCATCTAAGCATACTCTATTCAATTTTTGTCACTACATCTTCTTTTAAACCGCACCTTTGCCTTATCACATCATTTTTCAGCCTATACTTTATAGTCACGCAACAAATGCTTCGCAAGGAACGCAATTCCACATAGTACATGTGGGTTATAAAAATAATGGACTTGAGGAGACGATTCCAAAAATATATGTAACATACTAAAAGGCTGACTCACATGTGAAGCGTTTGGTGACATCAAATCTGAGACTGAAAAAATAACCGCGATCAACTGCGTTAGACTAACGGATTTTTTTGGACTTTTTAGTTGTAGTTGGGCTTTTTATTTTTTCAAGTTTTTAGGTTTGGTCCGAAACGCTCATGGTCCTTTTGAATTTCGCAGGCCACATTGAACATGAATATGCTATTTTCTTACTTATTTGGTGTACATTGTTGTATACAGCTAGTAGCTGGAAGTGGCTCTTGGTTTAATCTACATATTAACTTTCGCTATTAATTTTGACAAAATAAACGGTTTCAGGTTGACGAGCCTCGGAAATCTACATTGATCAAAGTGCTTCAGTTGGTGCTGAAGCATGGAATTAGTAAGTACTGATACAATTTTTAACCATTTTTGACGCATCAAACCTGTGCATCAATCGAACTGTCAGATTCATTCAGTCGTCAGATCATATTAATGTCAGACACCAGACACTGTCACTGGTCAGACATTTGTTTGTGTTTCTAAAATTCTAATATAGGTACAACATATGACTAGTATATTATATATATAGTTATCTGTGTATCTCATAGTGTGATTGGTGAACTAAAAATAATCACAATCAAATAAATTTAAATTGCTACTTATTTGTTGCTGGCTTATAAGTGGGCGAGTAATACTCATCATAATAAAACATACATTCTCCAGCCATACTCTCAAAACGTAAATATCGTAGACCATAGTTTAGTTTAGTATTATATACCAGAATATATAATTAAAAAATATGTCGGACATCCTTAGACCACATGTAAAGTGGATAGAAGGCAGATGTTATAGGGTGAATGATCCAGCAGTAGAAACAACTACTTTCCAAGAACACGACTTATATGAAAATGGTAATTTTATTTATAGTATTTTAACCAGAAACTAATGTGGATTAAGTGCCAATAAGTAATGAAGTATTATCATTATTGATTAGTCTGCCTGCTTTACCATGACACATCATGGTAAAGCCAATGTTAAATGCCATTGATTCTATATTGCAGTCACCAATCTGTTCACTAAGGCCCGTATTATAGAACGTCACTCAATACTCAAGCACTACTTAAAACTAGATTCAAGCCATTTCATTGGTTAAAACTAGTTTTAAGTAATGCTTGAGAATTGAGTGATGTTCTGTAATACGGAACTAAGAATGGTAATCTACAGTACCTACATTCTTGTTACTCACTGTCCTTGTAGTGTTCTATTATTATATGGGTTTTATTCAGCAGTAATTACAAAAAAAAAAAAATATTAAATGCTCAGTAGAAAATAGAGAATGCAAAATAACTTTACAACTTATGCAATCTATTAATAATTATAAAGTGAAAGTCTGAAAGTTTGTGAATTTGGATGTTCATTCATTTATTACACCTTAGCGGCTAAATATGTTCTTTTATTTTTTATGCCTTAATTACTATTAAATATGTTCATTCATTTATTACGCCTTAATGTCTAGGCGGATTTAGTTATGGCATATGGGTAGATCATGTCCTGAATTAGGAAAATTTGATTGACTTTCATGTGGTAAAGCCGCTGGCAAAAACTATCATTATAATCAAATAATAAATAATCTTATAAACACAACAGAAGAATTAATATAATTTATTTGCAGATGTAGCACGCAATGATGTTCTCGATGAAGGAGATGACGATGACTTTGAAGTAGTGACGGTGGATAATTCTAGGTACAGCACCAGTTTACATGTATCTAAGTAAGTGCAAGTTACATGTATTACAATTTGCAATTGCATGCATCTTTTATTAAAATTGGCTATATTATTATTATAAGAGCTTAGACCATTGCAGTGTACATGGCATTAGGGTGTGATAAACACATGAACACACATGAATTAATTGTTTAATTTGCAGACATTATCTTGGATCCATTATAGGAAAGAAGGGAGCAATGAAAATTAGAATTGAGAGAGATACTAAGACAGATATTAAGATACCAAAACATGGCCAGGAAGGTGACATTGTCATATTTGGTCCCACAGCAACCGTAAATATTTTTTTAAATTATATAAATTAAAATTAATTTATTAAACTTACACATATTTCACTAACTTGCAATTAACCCTTTGACCGCCAGTACAGATGACAAACTTAAATGTGCCCAGCACGCCACGGTCACAACTACATGACAGATTTTAAGGAATTATTCGTAGTGTGGCGCCGTGGGCTTGTTTTTTCTTTTTTGACTAGGCGGTCAAAGGGAAAACTTAGATAGGTTTAACAGCAGGTCCCAAATTAGGCACAGCCTGTATATGGTTTATTCATCGCCTTATGGGCTTGTACATTGCCTTTTCCCAACAATGTTGTGGTTGGCTTCCAGTCAAACTGGTTGCAGCTGAATACAAGCGTTTTCAAAATAAAGTGTATAATGTCTGAATTTATGGTAATATTTTAAATACCACATTTTCGAAAAATAAAATTGATTCAAATATTAAGATACATACATAGTTCACATAACATCACATAATCAGCTTTTAATGTTCCCAATTCTGGGACTCAGGCTTCCTCTCTGCGAGAGGGAGTGGGCCGTAATCCACCACACGGGCCCAATGCGGGTTGGTAGATGTCACATGTCTTAGAATTTTTGGTTCTAGCACGTTTCCTCACGATGTTTTCTTTCACTGTTTTGAGAGCAGTGGTGATGAAATAATTTACACAAAGTAAAGCGCCTGTTTGGGTTAGAACCTACGATCTACAACTCGTATGTCGCGGCCGTTACCACTGGGCCACCACTGCTCTACCACTGCTCTGCATAATTCATGAAATTATATTTAATTGCTTGCAGATTAATCTATATTATGAGAAATCATCAAATGAAATAATAAACTGGTACTGTGGAAAAAATAACAGCTTTGCGACTGTCTTTAAAGCTTTCTACTAACTATGAAGAGAGTTTTCAAATACATTTCGCAATTTCAATGCAAATGATGTTGATTGAGTTACGAACGAAGATTAGCATAAATATTATTTAAAAAACTGGCCAAGTGCGTGTCGGACTACGCTCAATGAAGGGTTCCGTTGGAACCGGAACCGGTTCCGTTGGAACCGGAATCGGTTCCGTTGAATCTGTTGAAGGAAGTTGAGAAGTTGGTATCAATTTATCCCAAAAACAAACTTAACATTGTAGTTAAAAAACATGTTCTCCCATACATCGATATAATATGCCACGGTCAATTCTCCAACTGCAAATTTAAGTTGGTCAACTATAACTCGTTAACTTGTAAAGTCTACTTAGCTGTGATAGTTTTCCTTTTATTTTCATTATATGTACTATTGCCATGATTTTTTAAATATCTCCATAAACAACCATTTAGCTAGCAGGGGGGGGGACGACGACGACGACACTTGACTCTAACAAAATTAGCACTTTAATGCTTAATATTACGCAAGCGGATCCTTAAATCAAAAAGTGGTGTTCAAAAACCCGCAATATTGATTTTATTTTGGCACTTTGTCGGCGTGACTAATAGGTATACCTATGCCAAATTACAGATTTCTAGTACCTACTAAGCTGAGCTACAGTGGGGTCAGACAGACAGACAGACGGACATGGCGAAACGGGTTCCTTCTTTACTACGGAACCCTAAAACTAGGTAAATATAATCACCAAATTAATAAAATACGAATTATGCTAGTTTTTAGTTCGATATGTCACAGTAATTACGTTTACGAGTAGGGGAAGTCCAAAGAAACGATGGATGGACTGTGTGAAAGATGATATGGCTAGAAAGAGAGTGACTACCGAGATGACAGCTAATAGAGGAGTATGGAAGATAAAGACATGTTGCACCGATCGATCGAAATAAATTGGGATAAGTGCAGGAGAATGATGATGAATAATGAGTTTAATCCGCAAAGTAATTATTAGTGCCGATTCCCTTGTTCACAAACTAAACAAATTTTAAGATCAGTGCATCTTTTTCTTTCTATTTCATTAAGAAAAGGACAGAAGATAAATTTTAGTTTAGTCCTGTCAAATTAATCAGCGCTTGACGTATTTTGACGTAATTTTAGTAGGCAAGTTTTTAATCACGTCTAAACTTGTATGGAGTAGTGACAGGCGCTGATTAATTTGACAGGACTAAACTAAAATGTATCTTCTGTCCTCTTCGTAATGAAATACAAAGAAAAAGATGCAGTTTAGATTGTGAACAAGGGAATCGGTACTTACCATTGTATTCCGGAACATTAAAACTATTTTAAATGATGCATTCAAATCATTTTATATTTACGTTGGGGTGGTACAAACCATAAATACGTTTATTTACATAACCAAATTACAAGATGATTATTAACAGTGGCGCCGATTCCCTTGTTCACAAACTAAACTAAATTTAAGTTCAGTGCATCTTTTTATTTCTATTTCATTAAGAAAAGGACAGAAGATAAATTTTAGTTTAGTCCTGTCAAATTAATCGGCGCTTGACGTAAATTGACGTAATTTTAGTAGGCAACTTTTTAATCACGGCTAAACTAGTATGGAGTAGTGACAGGCGCTGATTAATTTGACAGGACTAAACTAAAATTTATCTTCTGTCCTTTTCTTAATGAAATAGAAAGAAAAAGATGCACTGAACTTAAATTTAGTTTAGTTTGTGAACAAGGGAATCGGCACCAGTACCTAACAAAATTAAATTAAAACTAAGTTAAACCTAAAAAATGCCCTCGAGGTATTGTAGGTACCGAGGATGCCGGCGGCATTTCCTCGCTGAATTGCAATGCTGATGCGTTGCGCGAGAAAGCCGCCAGCTTGTCGGTCACCAGTTACATCAACTAAACCTTTCGCAATTTCCGCAAACAACTTAAATTGTTTAACAACCATAAATAGTTTCGATAACTATAAATGGCGTGAAACTATTTATTGGCTTCATACGTGATAAAGAATTACAGAGTACTAGCAACAACACCCGATTGATGCCCGATTCGGTCCGCGGGCGGACTTAGCGGGAATACGAACTGGAAGTCTGGAACTCAAGGCTAAACTAATTTGTAGCCAGTCCTAAGCCTGGATAAAGTATGAAGGAAAGTTCATTTACTCAAAAAGGTAAACAAAAATGTTTAGCTCAACTTATTTTTTAATACCGACCAAATGTTCAAATATTGAACCCGAGCTCAGTATCTGGTATTAGTAATCATAACAATAGTTTCGGTATTACGAATTGGCATGTTTACTCGAAATGTATTTGAAAACTAGCTTGTTAAAATGGTATTCGGTAAATGTAAAGGGCATGTATCTGATTTAGGGTTTTAAAAGTAGGTAATTAAAATGGGTAGCAAAAATAATAGGTTGGCAGCTACAGTGATGTAGCATTTTAAGTATACAGTAGCAGCTTATTAATCAATTGTTAGCTTTGTTTTAATAATAGCATCGAGTTTTTGTTTTGGTACTGACGCTCGGCGGCCGCTGCCGCGGCACGCTCGCTACGCTCGCTCGTCTTCGCGCTTTAGTGGTCTGGTCACTGTTCTAACCTAACCTAACCCAAATGATTTTATACTTTTTATTTTTTTAGTAACAAATAGTTAGTCGCCTTTTAAGTTGTTAGTCACCTGGAAAATAATTAGCCAATGTAAAGGATGCTGTTGCCATTTCGAAAACTAAAATAGTCTAAAGTCAAAATCGACATGTCCAGATGGTACTACTTTTGACGTTTTTTTTTTGTATTTAAATGCTCAATGCTTGAATTATAAACTACCAGCGACTTGAGAGTATTTCAAACGATGACCAATAAACTCATGCTACCCTAGTACAAAAGTTTTCAAAATCGCTTACATGTAACATTGAGGAACTTGAGGAGGACACGTCATGAACTGACACGCCTTGGTGTTAAAATTTATTGTTTATTACTCAAATTATTAGTGAAATTATTATTTGTATTTATTTAACTAGTTACGTGTGTGTTTTAATGCTATTTCAATCACTGAAATAATTAATTAGCCAGATATAAATTTTACAAGTTATTATTGATTAATTACACTTAAAAAACCAGGAACAGCCCATAAGTGAAGGATACACTTTTTTTTTAAAACGCTCATACAAGTGTTATACTTAGTGGTACTACTTAGTGTGTGACATGGTGCAACTGCTCTGATTCCCACAACCCAGTTTCTGGATGATACCCCTTGTAAGACTGGTTGTCAGACTTTCGGTCTTCTGACTGCCAATATCGACTGTCAAAGATCTGCGAAGGACAGCCAGGATCAAAGGCTTAACATGCTTTCTGAAGCACGGAGGGGCTTCCGTATGAATTGGATGATCGCCCATCTATAAACGGATGTCAGGGTTCGCTAGCATTGTTTAACCTTTGACCAATTAATGTTTTATTAAAATACCAAGTTAAGAAAGAAAAAAACGTTTACCTATATAAATAGATAATTTAATTTTTCAGAGTGTAAAAGCAGCTAGAAGAAGAATAAATATAATAGTGATGTCATCTAGGATGAAACAGAAATCAACACATTTTATATCAATACCTATGAATCAGCTGAACATACAGAAAAAATTTGAAGAATTTGAGGTGATTACAATAATTTTCTGAGAACTCGAAACTTGATCCTTTATAATATTCGTTTCAATAATTCATCAACTGTCTGCACTGCCCAAAGGTATACTTAAAATCATTAAATGTTCTATTCCGAAGGCCGCAAGCTGCCTCCTGCAGCTTCAGTGCCGCTTAACCACAATGACAGTTGCAATACTATTGGTTTCTATGTATTTCTATAAATGGCGACAGTGCCGCTTGCTGCTGGGGTCGATTGGTGACCGCAGAAGGCATATCAGTAGTACTGCCAGTAGCTCTTACTAACAGAAGACAAGATATATTTTATTGTTTGACAAATGAGTTTCGTGAAACTGAAGAAGACAAATGCCGCCGCCGTCGTAGATGTGACGTCGCGTTCAGAACCAAAACTGAAGCCGCACTATCGCTGCGTTTATTGTCAATCGCAACGCCCCTGCCGTCTGCGGTCTACCGTGGCGTTCGGAGTTGTACTTTAAACATAATAATGACCTATTTTCTATGTGGGTTTTAAATTCCTAAAATTAAGCCCTAGTTAAATTCTGATCCGAGTTACAGAAGAGTGAATGATGATGAGTGTTTGCTGCGATGATTGGTGGACTAAAATTACAATAAGGGCCTGTGGTAGTCACGCAACATTTATGCTAAGCGCCGTCAACGCACGTTACCTGCGCTGCTGAACTTGACTATGCAGCACCTGTTGCATTTGCAACGCATTTTAACGCACGTAGCCTTGACGGCGCGTGAAAAAGCTTCGTGTGCATAGGCCATTGCTACTTCACTTTATTTCCTATTTGATACTTGAATTGATTTTCTGCAACTGAAGGGTTGTAATCTTGCTTTGGTAAGTTCGTGTTTATATTCTTATTTTGAAAATGCTCACCTATTTTGTATTTTCAGGCAAGTGTTATTCGTGAGTGCCCAAGCAGAAATCTTGATAAGTCTCTATTTATCAAACCAAATAAGTTGCATCTTACACTTGGTGTGATGTGCTTGATGGACAATGAGGAAAGAATGTGGGCATCCCGGCTACTTACTGAAGCTAAAGAAAAAGTTGTCATGTGAGAATAATTTATTAATATTTTAATAACCTATTTTGCCTATAATTTTCTTTTCCAGGGGGTCAACCATCACCTCTTATAGCAGTATTATTATAATATTACCTCACAGTGGGAAAGTGATGGAGCTGTACTGGACTTATAGCTCCATCTCTTTCTCACGCTGAAGTAATATTGAAATAATACTGCTTTAAGAGTTGATGGTTATTTCTTCACATTTAAAAAAAATGTGTTTGTTTTCAGGCCTATACTTAAAGGACATTTACCATTGAAGATCAGACTAAAAGGGCTGTCATACATGAATGATGATCCATCACAAATTGATGTTTTGTATGGAATTGTTCAAGAAGAGGGAAGCTCAAAGGGGTTGATTCAAAACCTGGCTGATGCGTTAGTGGATCATTTTTATAAAGCAGGTGATGATAAAATGCTTTCAAATGATGATTCTGAACTTCTTAAGAAATAAAGTTTATGTACACACGGCTACATTTTAAGCTATACATTTCCAGTACAAGCTGATCTCGCATTGTATAACATTTCCGTACAATGAGAGGTCAGCTAATAATGGAAATGTATAGCTTGATATGTAGCCGTGTGTACCTACATAACTATTAAACTTATATTTGTCTATACTTACAGGATTTATGAACAGAGAACACGGGAGAGACAGTGTGAAACTGCATGTAACTTTAATCAATTCTAAGTACAGGATTCGTTCAGAAAACGCGAATGCTGATAATTCTGTGTCGTCAGCAAGATACACAAGACGGCCAAGGGAGACTTTCGACGGCTCAGAGGTGCTTAAGAAATTCGTTGACTACGACTTTGGAGAGGCAGAGTTAACGGATATTCACTTATCACAGCGACACTCGGTGGGTCCTGACGGATATTATCAGGCAACTTGCGTGATCCCTTGTAATTAGAGTTGATACTGTTGATGTCGCTTTTTTAAAACATTTTACCTAATAAATATATTTTTATTGTTTTATTACCTGTTTCTTCTTACCATTCAACTTCGGGTTCTGTTTACAGTGTGAATTTCCCATGTGTGTGGATGGTGGGGATGGCAAAACCCGGATCTAAAAAAAAGCGAAAAGTATTCAGTCTGTCAGATTTTTATAAAAAAACTGCTTCATATAAATAATAACATAAATGCTTTATGCATCTACAATAAAAATCTCACTCACTGCCAGACAACGCACATCCTAAACCGCTGCGTCTATTATTTATTCGTAGGTCTAGTCAGTTTTTTTTATTCTCGGAGACTAATTTGACAGGTGCAAATGTCAAACTCCATAGTGAAAAATCAAACAACAATAATTTGAAATGTCAAATTAGTCTGGGATTAAAAAACGAACTTTAGAAGCATGAAACTGCAAAAACTTCCTTATACGAGATATAGGTGACCGCTGAAACGATAGCCAAAAGAAAATGTTAGAATCCGCCATCCAAGGGCTTCCCGAAACAACTCCTTTTATGTTCAGCGATAATTTATAGTTTAGGAGCCAGACTTTTTAGGGTTCCGTAGTAAACAAGGAACCCTTATAATTTCGTCATGTCCGTCTGTCTGTTCCCAGATTTTTTTTTTTGGTGGGAAATCATCAAATAACTTCTCCCGTTCTGGGTGGAGCGCGAGGGTGTGTCAGACTCTTGCTGACTAAAACCCACCCGTACTCCTTCCGTTGCCTGTGTTGCCAGGGGCCTCGGTAACCCTTTACTACCTTCCCGCGACCCCGGCAGGCCCTAGTGGACCCCTACACTTGTGCTGACGACATCTCTTTGTGGCGCGCGTGGAATACAATGTGCCATCGACCCTGGCCTGGTCCTTACCGGACGGTGAGCTACCCATTGCTCACCGTCCGCAAGCCCGCGCCTGCGGTGGCCGGAAATCCGCCCGGGATTCCCGACGCCCAGGGCGTCTCCTGCGGCGGCTAGGGGCAAGAGTGCGCGAAATTTGCCTTTCCCTCAACCGTCCCGCCTCCTCCTTCGCGAGCATTACTGCTTCGCAGAAGGAGGTGACGGCTGCCCGTGCCCTCTCGCTCCGTACCATGGCCTGAACCAGGGCCGGACGCGAGAGATCTCTGCCGCCGACGATCGCCTCCACGAGGACACGGCGGTGCTCTGCCCAAGCCGGGCAGACCTCTACCGCATGCTTCACCGTGTCCTCCGGGCGATCCACACAGTGGTGACACCCGGGCGTTTCCTCCCGCCTTATCCGACACAAGAACCTCCCGAAGCTGCCGTGTCCGGTGAGGACCTGCGTCAGGCGGAAGGTGAGGACGCCGTGGCGCCTCTCTAGCCACTCCTCAAAGAGGGGACTTATCGCCGCAATTGTGGCGTGCCCAGCATTGGGTTGCGGCAACCGTAGGTACTCTCCATGTCGCCAAGAGATCCCGCCGGAGCTCCGTCCGCTGTGCCGCGATTTCTCGCGGCAGCGGAGTTACGCCCCGGCGTTTCGCCTCCTCGCGCCATTCCCATACGTGCGCGAGGACTTTTGCCTCCAGATCCTATGGCGGCAATCCGGCAAGGAGGCTCGCTGCCTCACAGGAGACCGTGCGGTATCCCCGGACCAGCCGGATGGCCATAACCCTTTGGGCCGCGCTCAACCGGCGCGGGCGGGCTGGTCGCAGCGCCTGGGAACGCGCCCACACAGGAGCCCCATAGAGGGCCTTGGACCGCACGAACCCCGCGTAGAGCTTCCGGCAGGAGGCGTTTGGACCCCCTAGATTGGGCAGGAGCCGCTTCAAGGCAGCCCCTGCCCGCTCCAGTTTGGGAGTCAAACGTCGGAGTTTGTTCCCAGCTTATGTATGTAAGTACTTTGCAATTATCTACTTTCAATAGGGTTTTTAGGGTTCCTCAGAGACTTTTAGATTCCGATTTTTTCAGATTCAGATTCATTTATTTGCTTGAAATGTGGTATTTTACAGGTTTTATGGTTCCTCAGAGACTCTTAGATTCCGATTTTTTCAGATTCAGATTCATTTATTTGCTTGAAATATGGTATTTTACAGGTTTTATAACAAATATACAATAGGTCTTCATAGTCCGCCTACTAAATTCGGCATGCAAATTTTAGTGACAATAGTAATTAATTATTCTAAAATACACAACAGAACTAATTTCAAATGACAAAAAATAAAATAAAAAATTATCACAATAATTGTTTAAACAACAAATTACAAAAATAAAAAAATAAAAACAATATTAAATTAAAAATGTCAAATATTAAATTACCAATGTCAAATATTAAATTACCAATGTCAAATATTAAATTACCAATGTCAAATATTAAATTACAATTTTATAATGTTATCGAGTTTCAAACGACCACCAAAGAAATTAAATTACAAAATGCCAATAGCTTAAAAATAAAAATGTCAAATTCAATATTCAGTTAATGCAACTAGATAGTACTAGATAGCTGTAATTTGGCATGGGTATACATGTTAATCACGCCGACAAAGTGGTAAAATAAATTCTTGAAAAATATTTTATTAAGGTATCTGTCTCCCTTACACTTAAAATGGTGATAACTTTTTTTTTCGTCTATCCCATGGTGTGAGGTATCGTTGGATAGGCCGTTCAAAAATATTGCGAGTTTGTGAAAACCATGTTTCGATACCTAATGTTCACAATGTATCGAAAAATCATTTATCGTGATCGTTTGCGTAATATTAAAGCGCAAGTTTTTGTTAGAGTGAAGTGTCCCCAAGCCTGTCATTAATTGATTTGTAGTGCGATTTCTAGCGCTCTTTCTAGCATTATGTTTATTTTATTGGTTTTATATAATTTATATACACGACTTGTATAGAATCAAGTTTATATAGGTAACTAAACAGACAGGTGTGCTGCTGGGGAGTTTGTTCCGCCACTTCTTCCCAGCTAAAGCACTAGGAAGTGGTGAAGGGCGGGCGTTTTTGGGGGACTGTCTCATGTAACTTTGACGTTCGAAAAGTGCTGATTCTCAGCCTAGTTTGAATAAATGACTTTTGATTTTGATTTTTGATTTTTAATTAGGTTAAATTCAATTTGCCAACTAAGTAGTCAAACTAAGTATCAAAATACGTAAAACGGGACCAAATGTGGCAATGACATTGAATAATTGTCTAATTAGCATACTAATTACTTCGAAAAACTTATCCAGGGTAAACTAAATGCTAATACTCATATATTGTACCTATTTCGCGACAGAAAAATGAGAAAGAATTAAAAATGAATTAAGAAGTACAATGCTTCAAGAAAGATTGACCAGTTTGTCGCTAATTTCCATAGAATGTGATGTGCTCAAAGACATAGACATTGTACAACTGATTGACGATTTTGCTTATCTGAAAACTATAGAAGTACCTTTACAATAATCATAGAATTTTAAGCACTCACCTGTGAAAGCTAAGAGTAATTTTTCCGAATCATATACCTTACAACATATCGATTCATTTATTGTGATTGTAAAGAAATAAAAATAATTGTTGAATCATTTTAGAATTTTGCTTAACTACTCCTCAGACCGAAAAAAAAGTCTGAGATCTACTCTCACTACCCCCCGTGATTCTCAAGTGCCCAGCGCCTCCATTAGGTTTTTATTTTTTTATTTTTGGGTGGGAAATTATCAAATAACTTCTCCCGCTCTGGACGGAGCGGGATGGTGTGTCAGACTCTTACTGACTAAAACCCATCCGTGTTCCTTCCGTTGTCTGTGTTGCCAGGGGCCACCTCAAATAGGATAAAGACGGCCCTGAGTGTCCCTTCCCCCCCTGCCAGCTAAATATTTGTATTTGGATATGTGAAAAAATCAATACAGTACTACCTATATATAACGAAATTAAAAGGATAACTATCACAGCTGAGTTGCCTTTACAAGTTAACCAACTTACATTTGCAGTTGGAGAATTGACCATGACGTATATCGATGAATGGGAGTATATGTTTTTAAACTACAATGTTAAGTTTGTTTTTGAGTTAAATTCATCCCAACTACGGAACCCTTCATTGTGCGTGGTCCGACACGCACATGGTTGGTTTATTTTATTTTTTTTTTCAGTGTCGTAGTTTCAGGTTTTGAAAATATTTTTGTTGATATTGAATCCTTTAAATATGGCCTACCCTTGATAAAAACACTGTCTATCTAGGTAATCATCACCCAAAGTGACTAAATCGTATAGTTCAGATAGAAAATGTTGGGTCATTAAAATTGCATTGCACAGTTGTGAGTACTATGTATAATAGAGCTACCATTTACCGGTTATGTAATTGACTTAAATGGGCCCTGGCCGCTGAGAGTATGTCATGCTCACTCAGATGTCTCGCTGATGGTGGCGCGTGTGTTGGATCATTTAGCTCCCTTCAAAATGGTTGAGCTGAATGGTGCTGATCCATGCGTCATGCTCGTGAACGAGCGCCGTTAGTTGGGACTGGTCACCTCTTAGCCTCCTCGGCTTATTTGTAATTATTTTATTTAGAAATTGTTTTTGTTTTTCTCCGTCCTCACATTTAGTTATAATTTCAACATTATTTTTGTACTAATCTTAATGTATCAATTTAATTTAAAAGAGTGTCCATGGAGTTTCTTGCCCGTTCTTCTCCATAGGTACCTACTACGCTTTGGAATGGGCAACTAGCTTCATATTTCTAACTGACCGACTCCTTGACAATTCAAAAGTGCCTGTAAATGGTTTAATTGAATTTAATACTTTGAGTTTCGTTCCAGTTTTACAGAAATAAAAAAAAAATACAAAAAAAAGAAGGGCGGAAATGACCCAAAAGAAGTGTTAAAAACTTCCACGACGCTCAGCTTTCCAAAACAATACACATAACGTGTACCTACTTTTCGGGACATTATTTGGTGTAATTATTTCTTTGCTGTTATTTGGGGAGTCTGTTTACAAGGGATGGAAAGATTGATGAAGATGTGGAAAGGAGAGTAAATGCGGGAAATAAAGTGAATGGTGTTATACATGCGATGGTGACCAACCAGTCGATACCCAAAGAGGCTCGACTGGCTGTTCATAATGGTGTGCTGGTGCCTACACTTATGTATGGAAGTGAATGTTGGTTGTGGCAAAAGAAGCATGAAAGTAGAGTAAATGCTGTATAAATGCGTTTCTTGAGAAGCATGTGTGGTGTGACTATATATGATAGGCTGAAAAATTATGTGATAAGGCAACGGTGCGGTTTAAAGGAAGATGTAGTGACAAAAATTAAAATGAGTATGCTTAGATGGTTTGGTGATGTTGAGAGGATATTCATGAAAGGCGACTAACAAAAGGTATTTACAAGGCAGATGTGAGTGGAAATGCCGGGAGGGGACGGCCCAGAAAGACATATAGTGACCTCATTAATGATGTTCTTCAAAAGGTCGGGTGCGTAGTACTCGCAACCGGCGTGCGTGTATGACCAGATGTATGAACGTAAACGAAGCAAAAGGAGTATGCTAGGAGCGTAGCAGGTGGCGTTCTATAGTTTCTGCCTACCTCCATGGGAAGAAGGCGTGAGTTTATGTATGTATGTATGTATGTATGTATGTATGTATGTATGTATGTATGTATGTATGTATGTATGTATGTATATGTGTATGTATGTATGTATTTGGTGTACCTAATTGATATTTGAACATGGTAGGTAAGGTGTTTTTATGATACTTTCTTACCTACCTACTGCCAAGTAGGTAGGTAATAAAGTATCTTGTGCCCGGTTGGAGTAATCTATTTTTCATGCAGTTGCTGGCATCAAATTAACCTAAAATTTGGAATACCTATAAGTACTTACGCAACTTTGCTAACAATGTAGCGACAGCACCTCCTCAACCAAACATGAAAGCCCCGTCGCGTTTGGTCTCGTTGGATTAATCTTGACAAGTAGGTACTTACTGTAGCCCTGCGATGGGAAACCCCATCCGGGCACACGGCTTGTCCTTAATAAAAGCCTAGTGTTTTGCAGGATGGTTTTAATTGGTCGATATTTTTTATAGGGGTAGGTATCGCATTATGGTCTCGTTTGTTGTCACACCGACTCATTAATGGCTCATTTATTTTGGTAATTGATTATTATCGATCACATCTTGAAACTTCTAATTATATCTAATAGATAGACGGGTACCTACGTGTACTTTAAGTACTATGCTGTAAGTAACGGGTAGCAGTCCGACCAAATTTTGGTCACGACGGCCAGTCATTGCCCATTATACGCAGGAGATCTTATATTTTATAGTGCAAAAGTGTGTGCGCAGACAGGTGCACTCTCTATTCCCTCACTCTCCTAGTCCGACGGGACGGCAATCTGCACGACTGGGGAGAAATCAGGCGCAGAAACAAAGGCTTTATGTGCTTTCTGATGCACACCGCCAACTTGAAATGTAAAAAAAATAAAATTGAACATTTTTAATGGAAACTGCCCGACGTGGAAATTTAATCCAGGCTTCTTTTTTTGTTCCGGTGTGGGAATCCTCATGGATGTCCTCCGCCCTGGGGCGGGCGGAGGGGTCTGTCAGACTCTTACTGACTAAAAACCACCCCGGTGTTCCCCTTCCCCACTTGCACCGGGGATCACACCCGCCCTTTGCGGGCCACCTCAGGCCCGCGGGGGGGAGTGAGTTGTAAGACTTCCCCCGCGACGTTCAATATGGGCGCTCGTGGAACACTACGCGCCACCACCTCGGGTCCTGCTGTGTGGGGGGCGACGGACGTCCCTGAGTACGTTGCCCCTGGACCCATTTAGGGAGGCTGGAATTGTCGCTGCAGCGGTCGTTCGCCCCGCACCCTCGCTTCCTCGCGCCACCGATACTGTGACGTGAGTACTTTCGCCTCGAGGTCCCAGGGCGGGGATCCGGCCAGTACACAAGCCAGGCCCCGGATCCCTCGCTCAACATTTGAGCTTGTGACCATGAGATCAAATTCATTTATTGTTTGTCACAGGTGAAATATCAGTTCATATGGTTATTATAATAAAAGCTCGCTGTCAACTCAGCCTATAACAGTCCACTGCTGGACATAGCCCTCTCCCAGGCTGCGCCACAACATCCTGTCCTCCGCCTTCCGCATCCAGTCTGTCCCAGCCACCTTTTTAAGGCCGTCGGTCCATCTAGCTGGGGGGCGTCCCACACTACGCTTGCCGATACGCGGTCTCCGCACCAGGACTCGTCTGCTCCACCGGCCATCGTTCCTTAGACAAACATGGCCAGCCCACTGCCACTTCAGCTTGCTAACTCTGCAGACTATGTCGGTAACTCCGGTTCTCTTCCGGATAACTTAATTAAGGCTCGCTGTAACATACCTATAACGTGTACAATATTTCATGCTGGTTCAATATTTGTTTTTAACATTAAAATAATTATTCGTCCTAAGTCAACGTACATCATTCATCATGCATTAATATAAGTTGTTTATTCACATCAACAGGGCACGGGCAGGCAAGTTGTAGGTAGGTAACTTGAGAGAACTTTGCAATCGACCATTAAGCCAGCAAACAATAACCTCACTAGTAGAGTCCGACCGGATTTTGTTTTCTGTTTTCAGCAGTTTTCGTCCAAAACGTTTTCAACTTTCATTTCCACCCGAAACAAATGTATTATTTAGGGTCGTGACCGTAAACAAATTAAGTGCCGGCAAATCCATACTTTTAATTCATTTATTCAGAGAAAATCAATAGTTACATCAACTAAAATCACAATTGACAATAAAGAACAAAAATACTTTTTCTCGAATGTAACTTCGGATTGTTTGATTATTACCTATTAATTATTATGTCTGAGAAAAGTATAATTTTCATGTGATTTAAGTTTAAATGGTTAAAAATATAATAATTAAAATATTGACATTTAATTTCTTTTAATTTCCAAAGTAAAACCTATCAACGAACAAAAAATCATTTTTTTAGTTGCCGTTTTCAGTTTTCGATCGAAAATGCAATTGAGGCCGATCTTCGATTTCGTTTCCAAACGGGAAAAATCATTTTCGGTCGGACTCTCCTAACCTAACCTAACTCAGTAGAGTGGCGCAAACATTAGGGTCTATTAGAACAATCATTTTTTTTGCAAATGGCGTGTTATGACTTTGCTAATTTGATATTTGGGAAGGAGACAGATGTAAAATACCCACATCACGACAAACCATGAAGCGCTATATCACGAGAGCACGGTATATTGTCTCCGGCCGCTTTGCAAAGGCCCGCAAGAATGCCTTTCCTTTTTTCAGTTCGAGAGTATTCATTGCCTAGGTGATTTACATTGTTGAGCATACATATTTTTTGTACATATGAAGCAATGGATGAAGAATTTCTTTCAAAATCTTACAGATTACGGTTAAAAGTGTTAAAGCATTTATTTCAAATAAACCAATTACAGGCACTTTTGAATTATCAAAGAGTCGGCCGGTCAGTCAGAAAGATGAAGCTAGTTGCCCATTTCAAAGCGTAGTAGGTACCTATGGAGAAGAATGGGCAAGAAACTCCACGGACACTCTTTTAAATCAACGTATTATGGTTACAAAATATTGTTTACATCATTTATTTTGAAATTATACAAGTGAGAACGATGCAAAACGTAAAAGCGTCCGTAATAAAAATATTAACAAAAAAAAAGCAATTCAAAAATTAAAATAAGCCGTGGCAGCTAAGAGATGACCAGTCTCTACTGACGGCGCTCGTTCACGAACATGGCGCATGGATTAGCACCATTCCGCTCAACCATTTTGAAGGGAGCTAAATGATCCAACACACGCGTCACCATCAGCGAGACATTAGAGTGAGCACGACATACTCCCAGCCGCCAGGGCACATTCAAGTCAATGAAAGACGTATCCAGTAAATGGCAGATTTTATATAGTACTCACATAACAATGTGCTGTGAACTATACAATAGAGATTGAATTTACACAATCCAAAATTTTTGAAATCTTCAGCAGCTCCAACACTATTTTCAAATGCTGATCAATTCGTTTTTGCGCCCTTGTGGAGTAGGACCAGCGTTGAGCCAAGCATTTTTATCAGCGATGTAATCCCCCAACTTATAATATGCTTGGCTGCAAAGTGTGCGTTTTTTATACAAGATTTAAATTTCGTTTCATTCAGTTGAAGTATGTGTGGAGGTATTTTATTGTAACATTTTTAACAGTACCCCATGAAAGATAAGTCTACTTTAGCCAGCCTGAAACCTGTTTGAACTAATTGGTCCCTATTTCTAGTGATATAATTGTGTCTTTCACCTCTTTTACTAAAAAGATGTATATTTTTCTTACGTACATGGCGAAACTATAAGGATAAGGCATTTTAAAATGAAGTCATTCAATAAGTACCTACTTACTTGTGCGCCGCCCACTACATGCTTTCATGTAGTTTATTTTTAATTAAATCTGTAGGTATACTTACATTCTTAGGTAAGTACTTATTATTAGATAACGGTCGGGTACGGTCTACTTAAATTCATTTTATTATATTGTATTTGACAAAGGTCCATACAATTGTAACAAATTAAATTGCAAATACAACATTTTCTTTACCGATCCTCGCATGTTAATGATTATTGTAAGTTCTCTATTCGATGAGACGTACAATACTTACTTTATAACTGGGGCTTCACATCGAGTATTGTGTCAGCTAAAGTGGGAAATATCTCTAAAATAAAGCCGCGATCATCACATTACCCTCCGAAGGCTTTAATCCGACATCGAGCTTATTCGAGTTTCCGGTTAAATGGCTTTTATCGGCTGCTTTGTGAGTTCAGACTTTCAGCGTTAAAAGGATTTAGATACTTAGATGCTACTACTGAAAATACTCAATGTTGCTACTTAGTTGAAATATTAAAATGTCGTTCTTGATCGAAGTAATTTGTGAAGAAAAACTGATTTAGCAAAGCTTACTTAATGAGTAAGTATTAATGTAGGTATGTATAAAAATACATATCTAATGTATTTTTACTTTAAATTAATGAGTTGCAAAAAACATACGAATTAATATTTTGAATTTGTTGTTAATAAATTGTATGCATTTATGTAAGACATATTATTTGGAGAGCTAGCGTTTTGCTACGCCGTAGCATCTCGTAGCCCGCCTACGCGCTACAAAAGCTGATAAATGTTTAGGAAAAAAAAACGAATTCTCGTAGTTCCATGTCGCACTTGGCAGGCTAGGAAGTGGTGTATGCGGGCGGGGCGGCCCGGCCAACGTCACAGTCAGTCCTTCAGTAGGGGCGCATTGTCTACGTAATGCGCCCGTCCTGCGCTGCTCCGCGGCCGTACCACTCGCCTTACGACTCCGAGCGAACCTTCACGTGAAAGTGTACACAACGGATTTATCTCGCATACGTAAGTGGCTTTAATATTTGTGATCACTTAAATTAGTATATAATTAAGACAGCTACTCGTTTAATGAGAATTTTAAGATGTTCAGGCTTTTCCTGAAGTTTTTGCCCATGAATCAAGAAAATAAAAATAAAAAATATTTGTTGTGTATTTTTCTGTTGATTCATATGTGTATTTGTTTCTTGTATTTGTCAGTGATAGTGATTTCAAGCAAGTAGGTACTTAGGTACTTACGTAAAACTTAACGAAACAGTTTCTGTTTCCTCCAGTTAGTCACCCCACGTTATTATAAATCTATGTCCGCTCGGAGCCTTCATGGGGTTTACGTTTCATTTGCATATATTTTGAATATTTATGCATAAAGTTTAGATGTTATTGCAGGCAACGAGATTTTATATTATTTTATATTACCTTTTTTGCCATAAGTAGATAGACATAAAGCAGAGCTCCGGCGAAATCGACCCAGCTCGTAAACTGCTGAATGTAAATCGCGTTCCTTTATAACAACCAAAAAGGGACCCTCCATCAGAGGGATTTATACCATTTGTTTTATACGTTATAAATAGTATTCAGCCGCTCAAAGTACGTATACCTAGGTACTATACATGATACGAGGGCTGCACTAAAAGTATCGGGAATGGAATATTTCCACTGTTCCTGTCATATTAAAATCTTTTTAATTGAAAACTCCTTGGTTTTAAAAATCGAATACCATTTATTTATTTAAAAAAAGATTCTCGGTCTTGTCACAAGGTTTTGTCAAACTTGTTTAGTCGTTGAGAAAATGGAATTAACTCGAGAAAATTCAAGAGTGATGATTTATTATGACTTTCGAAGTGGTTTAACACAAAAACAGTGTGTTGACCGGGTGATTTCTGCATTTGGTAATGAAGCCCCATCCAAAACCACAATTTATCGCTGTCACAAGTTTGCTGAATTTCAACGTGGACGTGTCAAGCTCAGTGATGATCCCCGTCAAGGTCGTCGAAAAACTGCAGTCACCCAAGAAAACGTTGATGCTGTGCGTAAGTTGATTGAGGAAGATCGACATGTGACATACCGCGAAATTCAGGCAACTTTAGACATTGGCATGAGTCAAATACAAATAATCTTGCATGAACAATTAGGTGTAAAAAAGTTGTTTTCCCGATGGATACCACATTCGCTCTGTGAAGAGCAAAAAGCGGCTCGAGTTACTTGGTGCGTCGAAAGATTCCACGCAGGATCCTCAAATGCTGTATACAACATCGTATCAGGTGACGAATCCTGGATATACGCGTACCAACCCGAAACAAAAAACCAGTCACGAGTTTGGGTGTTCGAAAATGAGTTAAAGCCAACAAAAATTGTTCGTTCACGGAGTGTTGCAAAAAAAATGGTGGCCACGTTTGTCTCCAAAACCGGCCATGTTATGACTATTCATCTTGAGGGACAAAGAACGGTTAATGCAGAATGGTATGCTAGCATTTGTTTGCTACAGGTCGTTTCTGAACTCCGTAAAGAGAACTGCAACCGCCGCATCATCCTCCATCACGACAATGCGAGTTCTCACACCGCGCACAGAACAAAAGAGTTTTTAGAGCAAGAAAATATAGAATTATTAGACCATCCGCCGTACAGCCCCGACCTAAGCCCTAATGATTTCTATACTTTCCCTAAAATAAAGAATAAATTGCGTGGACAGAGATTTTCATCACCTGAAGAAGCTGTGGACGCCTACAAAACGGCCATTTTGGAGACCCCAACTTCCGAATGGAATGGTTGCTTCAATGATTGGTTCCATCGTATGGAAAAATGTGTCAAATTTCGCGGAGAATACTTCGAAAAGCAATAAATACATTTTTAAATAGTAATGTTGTGTCACTTCCTTTATTCCCGAAATTTTCAGTGCCGCCCTCGTATAAAGATTCGACTTAGGTTTAGCTTTCCTTAAGATATCTACCTAGGTAAATATTTTTTTTATTACCTTATCATAGTTAACGTCTATTATAGAATATTCCATAGATAAACCCGCTATTGTATGCTTATTGTTTTGTTGTATTATATCCACGTATGTTTACGAAATAATAAAATACATTTATTAAAATTTCTTCAATTCTTTATAGCTATTTTCGTAACAAAATAAGTAAATCCTACCTATTTATTAGGTACTGCGCGGCATAACCACTAAAATTGGTTAGAAGGTTTAATTTAGGTATATCTACCTAAATTAAACCTTCTAACCAATTTTAACGGTTTTTTTAAATATATTAGAACTTTTTTTTTGGGTACACACGGCCACATATCAAGCTATACATTTCCAGTATAAGCTGACCTCTCATTGTACGGAAATCCTATACAATGCGAGATCAGCTTATACTGGAAATGTATAGCTTGATATGTAGCCGTGTGTACCTATAATAAATACAATTAGCAATTATTTTCTTAAATAATTGATGCTATTCAAGTGAGTTATATCCAATTTTAGTAGCACTGCTCGCAATTCATGGAAACTTTAAGGCTATTGATAGATATTATTTCTATCGTTTATTTATAAAATATCTAGGTATCAAAAAGAGTACCCATTACTTGAACGTGCGGCTGACTTCTTAATTTGGCTGTGGTACTCATCAGAGAGCTCACAAAAGGAAGGAAAATTAGTAGCTATGGGTTGCTAATTCGCTATCACCGGAGACAGTGAAGTGGCTATATGACGCTGCACAGTAAGCGATAGAAGATCTGTTATTTTACTGTCACGGATTGTAGACGATCGATTTGATGATCAATGCCTATATTATAAATCTAACAAGTTCGTCATCGTAGTTAATTACCAGAAGGTGCGTCAATGCCACAAGCATTCGTGTTTAATGTGCGTTCAGCCAGGATTATTTGAGCGTACGTTAATTTGATATGTGTACTTTGTGTAATTTTTTATGTGTATCGTTATGGTTGAACCGAACATTAGAAGTTAGGACACAGTTTCTTTGGGCAGCACGTTCTAACGAGCTTTCAGACGAACAGATTCGTCTTTATATTAGTGATCAAACCAATTGGCACACAATGGTATTTTTTTAAAACAACGTGAATACTCGTTTTCGATTGCATCTTAATAATATTCGTAGAAATGTTTTCTACATTAACTTCAGGACCTAGTGTCCTCTATAGTCCATAAGCTACCCATAGCAAAAACGGACCTGAAAAAGGTCGGTATTTCTTAGTATTCAGATTTATATTCTCTTAATTAAAACCGCATCGGTGCAATAGTATGTGCTTAAATAGAGTGTCAGTTTGAAACGTAAAATCGTGGATAATAGGTAATCGGGCACTATCAGAATACCAGCGCTGCGGAATTTGTTTTTTTTTTTATTATCGCCGCATCATGCTGAGATAGAAGACTTTTCGGCGTCGCACAGGTCTTCTTTTTTGTTTTCACTATTATGTTAGTTTTAATGTAATTTTTTTTGTTGTTTTCATGATTTTGTTAGTCTTAAGAGCGTGTACGCGGGCGTACGGCATTTTATACAAATTTTTAAGTCCTTATTTTTCGAAATGACTGAACCGATTTTAATGAAACGTTACACACATAAGCAGGATACATACTCGTAGGTCTAAATTGTTAGTATAAAACATTCGAAGTCGAAATGTCTTATTTAAAACAAAAGATTATTGGAAATTTCTGTTTGTATGGAAAATTTAAAATCGCTCTAATTTAACTGTAACACTATTTTTCGAAAATGTTTTCTACTAACTTTTTACACCTATTTATCCTGCTTATGTGTGTGAAGGTTCATTAAAACCGGTTCAGTCATATCGAAAAATAAGGTCTTGAAAATTTGTATGAAATGCCGTACGGCGTACACGCTCTTAATGTTCTATTGTTGTCTTTCCTGGGCGTGACTCAAATAAATTTTTTTTTTCTTTCTTTAAACATAATAAAAGGATGCCTGTATCTGTAACTCGTCGTAGAAATGATAAAACTAAAACAACCGACCTATTGATATTCTGTATTAGTTTGAATGCGCTGATATATGTATTACTAGCTTTTGCCCGCGGCTTCGCCCGCGTTGAGGTCGGAAATTATCCCACAGGAACGCACTACCAGGATGCAAAGTATACTATGTCCTAACCCGGGTAACTGTCTACCCAGGCCTCAAATTTCATCCAAATCTGTTCAGCCGTTTCAGCGTAAAAGCGAAACAAACAAACACACTTTCGCATTTATAATTTTACTAGCTGCCGCATAAGTCACGATCTCGCGGGAATATCACGATAAAAGTATCTTACGAGTATGTCCTAATCCAGGGCATGGTTTACCCATGTGCCAAATTTCATCCAAATCCGTTCAGCCTTTTTAACGTGAAATCGTAACAATCAAACAAACAAGCTCACTTTCGTATTATAATATTAGTTAGGATTAGGATTTTAGTTCGTATTAACAGCGGTTATTAATCACAACCACGTCCCGTAACCTACCTACTTGATTTTCCTGTACTAACAGAAATAGGGATTTCGTATCTTTAGTCACACGTTCAAGAATTGTAAGCAGGTAAGTCCTTACAATTCCTGAACGCTCTAGTGTTGGTAGCAGGACGATACGATCTACCCGTTATTACAAGATTTATTGACCCTATTACAGATAACGGCTTGCACAATAGTTGCAACATAAATATCTATCCTAAACGAGTATAGGTCGATTTTCATATTATTTTTAGCTTTGAATGTTCCTGTAGAATTGGTACCTACTGGTACTGATCTGATAATATAGGAACATAATCACATCTACTATGTTAGGATAGGTATCTTATATACATATTTCTTCAACCAAGCACATAAAAACAGTGCTTTTAAATTTGCCTAAATAGGTAGGTACTAGTAATTATTTATACCTCGTTCTGGAACTATCACTGTGAACATTGTTTTGGCCATAGGGTGTATAGATGTTTTGGGATAAAATGTTTACTTTGTTTTGGTAAAATCAATTGCGTACTATGTTTTGTACGATATGGTGGATACAACGTTATGGGACAAAGGTGTTGACAGTAAAATGGTTCCTTGTCCGTGTCTACATCTTTTTTGGGGCTGACTGTACCAGCTATTACTCCAACAGAATAATTGTAGACGATGAATTGGCACTATTAGGATACGCAACCTCTCTTGGTCACCATTTATCTACACACAACATAATCAGCCTATAATGTTCCCACTGCTGGGACACGGGTCTCTCTCTGTGAGAGGGAGTGGGCCGTAATCCACCACACAGGCCCAGTGCGAGTTGGTATATGTCACATGTCTTAGAATTTTTGGTTCTAGAACATGCCTGTTTCCTCACGATGTTTTCCTTCACTGTTTTGAGAGCAGTGGTGATGAAATAATTTACACAAAGTAAAGCGCCTGCCTGGGTTCGAACCTACGACCTACTCGTAAGTCGCGGCCGTTGCCACTGGGCCACCACTGCTCTACATTGCTGCCATTCATATGTTTAAACACAATACAGCTTGTTGTATGAAGAGGTCTAGCAATTTTAGCGAAAACGTTTTACAAAATCTACAATTAAAATGGTTTTACAAATAAAATAACGTTAAGTTAATAAATACATTGTTCCCAATAGATTATCTACGGGGGCTTTATTGGCAAGGATGCTTATATATTGTGTAGGGGCGGGTAAAAGTGTCGTAATTTATAACTATGGGATACTTACTCCAGAATTCCACTTTCCCGTGACTGGAATTTAAGGCTATATTATAAGGGACTTAAATTTTGTTACATCGCGCTTAAACTGCAGTGAACATAGGGAATCTTAACCTATAATTATTGTAAAATCGCCTTTGTTTTGGGTACACAGTGCTGGTAGGGGCAGCATCATCATATTGTGGTGTGGTGGTGGTGGGTATAGCTTTGTTGAATTCAGTGGTTGAAACCCTTGTTACTGTCCCTAGGCCTAGCGTATCTGTCTTAATACTTAGATGCACAACAGACGCGGCCCGTAATCGTTACGGGCCAATAAGCAAGCACAAATCCCGGTTGTCAAACTTTTATGGCTTGAATACGAGGCTTTTGGTTACTTTGTACCTACGTGTGTATTTTATTTATGTATTTTTTTTTGTAATGTGCGTTTTGTGAATAAACAATTTATCTTTCTTTCGATTTATCTATAACTATATTTGAGTACCTGCTTATAGATTAGTAATTCGAGATTGTAATTCGAGATCAAAACGTCCTAGAATAGGTCCTAGGGTAACGGACCTAGGCGAGATTATCCAGGAGTTAATTAAGTATTGCTACCCGGGTTTCTCACACGTACTACCTTCAATCCTACAAGTTTGAACGTAGCTCTCATGCCTAGTAAAAACCTTTGCGTCTGCAGACTGGGAAGAATTTTCTTTAACCTGGATTTATTTTAGGAGCAAGCCGATTAGAAATATCTATGAGGGTCACTGAATAAAGAACTTTTAGTGATGGTCCTAACGGTTATGGTAACACCACTCTCTTCAGCTCCGACGTCTGTGGTTAACCAAGTTATAGTGACTGATGTGTTTGCCCTTGAAGTTTTATGCAACTTCTAGTGTAAAGACTTCGCAGCGGATCCAAAAAAAAAGTGATACAAATTGATTTTATCCATGGGGAACACATGAAGAAAGAGATACAGTAGTCAGAAGGTTCATTGTTTATTAATAAGTGTCGGAAGGTTTGTGAATACCTTGGTCAAACTCTATTACTACCTAGGTAGGTACTTAGATTATTTTCGTTTTTCGCACTCTTAATTCATAGTTCATTTTGTTAAGGATCGATCTAAAGTCGAATTATTACTTCACTGGAGTAATCTGACCTGTGCTAGCTGTCACTTTGTGTAATAAAATGGAAAATAAAATAACATAAAAAATATAATTATAGGTATAATATATATTAATAAAATAAAATAAATCATATTTATTGTAATAGTGACCGTTTAGTTTAATCGATTTATATAGGTGTAAAATAAATGTATAATAATAAGTGTAAAGTCTAGAATACAATAAATATGATCATTTTATTACACAAAGTGACAGATAGCACATGTAAGATTACTCCAGTGGATTAATAATTCGACTTTAGTAATATTTTGCCTTTTAAAGTAATATGGGTTGTTACATACAACCTAAACCCAACCAAAATGTACAAAACTCAATAAAAATTCAAACTTCAGAAAAAATGGTTAAAAATACGTAAGCTTGTTGACATAAAATATTCCATTCACCACTCGAAACGTTCGGCAAGGCCTTGGTAAATCTTACGGACAAATAAACGAATTTTCCTAACGTCGGCGTTTCTTGAGGCGTGTTTACGTGTCTCATTAAAGATACAGATAACGTAGCAACTGGAATCAATAGACAATACCTCGTGAAGTCATGCTTGACAATAATTATTAAAAGTAGGTTTAATAAAGTTAGTTTAATTTGAGTGCAATGACGTAAATAAACGCCGTCATTATGGGAATTATTAGACGCCAGGAGATAGTTAAATTCTGGCTTTGTTATGAAAATCAAGAGCTTTCAGAATATGGGTAGTACCTATGCAACACTACACTAATTGAAGCACCGACCACCTTTCCCATCGCAATTATTGTCACAGAGACAGACATGTAGCTGGCTATTAGTAGATACAACTGAAAGTCTCCACATTCGTAAATTAGAAACAAGTGGGTACCCATAGAGGTATACTACGAATTTTGTTGGATTGTATTCGCCTACACGCACCCCACTTTATTGATACCATTCTGTCACGCAACGAATTATATTCATATTTCTACGTTTGTTGGAAGAAGTAATTTGGAAAGCCACAAAGACACTTTGTATATTACCAGACTTACATTTCAGTCAAGGATGTTTCTGTTTTGAAATCTGTTATCGATTTCAACGTTTTGTAAATCTGTTCAAAAGCTTCACCGCCCTGTCTCCGAACCACAGATCTTTAAGTAAGTTTCGACTCGAGCTGTGACTTTCTGTAACTCAATAACGGATTTAAGAGAAATTCCATTCCACAACTCCCGTTGCTAGGGTGCCCTAGCTATACCTACGAACTCTACCTACACCACTCTTGTAAGTATACAAGTACCTACTCACACAGACAGAAACGCACCCCTTTTTCTTAAGCGAGGCGCATAATTTGAAGGGGCACTAGGCATTACTTACAATTCGAGTCATTGGGTCCGAAAGTTCCAAAATGGAACTCCGTTTGTCCGGTCAGCAAACCGCATCGGTTAAGGGATCGCAGTAGAGCGTGAGTAGTAACACAATCCTTATCCCGGCTCCCACAGCCATCCGTTTTCTTCTATTGACAGTTTAAACGTGGATTGGAGCTTAAATAGCTTTCCCCGACTGGCTACTTATTTAAAGCCAAGGGCCTGCGAAATCATCGTAAAAACTTTTATCGGGTTCGGTTATGTTCGGGTTAGGGGGCTTGTGGCTAAGTGATAACAGCCGCACGGGTCGATCGATCAGGTTAAGCTACGCTTGCCGCGGTTGGTCCGTGGATGGGTGACCATCTTTACATACCAAGACTCCCTCCGTGCCTCTGAAAGCACGTTAAACCGTTGGGCCCGGCTGTCATTTGTAGATATTTGACAGTCGTTACGGGTCGTCAGAGGCTCGAAAGTCGGACAACCAGTCTTGCCAAGGGGTACCGTGTTACCCAGTGACTGGGTTGTGGAGGTCAGATAGGCAGTCGCTCCATGTAAAATACTGGTATTCAGCTGTATCCGGTAAGACTGGAAGCCGACCCTGACAAAGTTGGGAAAAGGCTAGGCAGATGATGATGGTTATGTTCGGGTTAGTGGGTTGATTAGGTATCTTTATACAGGGTCAAATTGAAATAGCTAGCAAAACTCCGCAGACTTGATGGGTATTGGTGTCTAAACACCAAAAAACAAAAAGATGTTTATTTGATGAATTTTTTGTGGGGTTGGCGAACGCAGTTATTGTAGCCACTTGAAATGTCGGTTCAAAAAGTCTGTTTTTTTTTGGTGTAAACTTCACAGACGTGATTGGTATCGATAGTCCTAAACAAGGTAAAACAAAAGAAAAAAGACAATTCTCAACTCGTACTTCAAGTAACAACACTACCGCCGCAGGAGACGCTCTGCGCGTCGGGAATCCCGGGCGGATTTCCGGCCATCGTAGGCGCGGGCTTGCGGGCGGTGAGCAATGGGTAGCTCACCGTCCGGTAAGGACCAGGCCCGGGTCGACGGCGCGTTGTATTCCACGCGCGCCTCAAAGAGATGTCGTCAGCACAAATGTAGGGGTCCACTAGGGCCGATGCCTGCCGAGGTCGTGGGAAGGTACTAAAGGGTCACCGAAGCCCCTGGCAACACAGGCAACAGGAAGGAATACGGGTGGGTATTAGTCAGTAAGAGTCTGACACACCCTCCCGCTCCGCCCGGAGCGGGAGAAGTTATTTGATGATTTCCCAAACAAAAAAAAAAGTAACAACACTACCAATACTGTCTTTAACCCCCAAAAAAACTTCTACTCTTTTTTTATTTCATCGTGTTCCCATCACGTCTGCAGGAGTTTCGCCAGCTAATTTAGTTTTCCTCTGTATAGATCAGACTTGCCCATTGTTTACAAGTGCCAAAATTGCTACACATATTACCTATGTATTTTCAATTCAAAATGTAGTGTAATCCAAATACCTACTCTATTGTGCACTGGCGTGTGTTTACTTCAGACAACTTCTTATGTGTTTAGTTCTTGCTTCAATTTGTTCGTATACAAAATATTACAAAACTTTACTGGACCGTAAGATTCTTCCTTCGATATCTACGAACGCTAAGACCGTGTTGATAGCAATACGGAAAGTTTTCTCATTTTCACACGTTGCTTTCGTGAAGAAAAAGCCACGACCAAGACTTACAATTTAAAGGACCTAGAAAACAAAAAAAAATATTCCTAGGTAACTAACTATTTACACTAGGTACTAAATTAAATGACTTGAATGTAGTTATGTAAATAAAAAAACAAAATTATACTTGGGCGTCGAAGTACTCCTCCATATTGCTGTTATCCGGAAACTAGGTACAATATTAAAAACCGGCCAAGTGCGTATCGGACTACCCACAATGAAGATTTCCGTAGCTGGGATGAATTTTTCCCAAAAATAAAATTAACATTGTAGTTGAAAAACATGTTCTCCATCGTGTTCCTCCTCCAACATGTTCTACATCGATATACGTCACGGTCAATTCTCCAACTGCAAATGTAAGCTGGTCGACTATTACTCGTTAACTTGTAAAGCCTACTTAGCTGTGATAGTTTTTCTTTTAATTTCGTTATATATTATACTACTGCTTGGATTTTTTTAACATATCCAAAAACAACCATTTAGCTGGCAGGGTCTTTCCAACGAAAAAGATTTTATTTTACCACATTGTCGGCGTGATTAAGACGCTACAACACCTAAAGCGCGGTCACTGTCGGACTGCATAGAAAAGAAAGAGAAGCGCGATGACACAACGCTGGTAATTTAGTGCAAAATATGAAGCAATTATCGATTTACAAAAAGCTATAGATTATATAAAAAAAATAAAACACTATTATGCTAATAATAGTGTTTTATTGTAAAATAATCTGACAAAAAATCAGAATGATTGCATGTATATTAGTATGGTTTTTACTCGTTAAAAGAAATTTTTAGAGGTATCTTCGTGATTTTTTTCTATCGTATTAAATTAGTTGTATTATGTTTTCAACACACTATCTACCTAGCATATATCCTGAAGAATATCATATATTTTTCTGATTTTGTTTACTGCAGTGGATCATATACTTTTAGGCATTAAAAAACTTACAAAATTTGCGTTTAAGTCCTGTAGTCCCCTTGATATGGGCCCCACCCATACCCATGCCAAATTACCGCTTTCTAGTACTAAGAGTCTGCGCTAAGCCGGGGACAGACAGACGGGCCTTGTTGACTACGGAGCCCTTAAAACGCTATTGAGTATAATTAATTATATTATATATTATATTTTATTATTATTATTATTTATTTTTAATTGTATTATATATTATATTTATTATATTATTTTATATTTATTGTTTTTATATTTATAATTTCAAAGTAATTACATGCTTTTATGTATGTAAAAATTCTGCCGAACTGCGGGTGGGTGTTACAAATTAATGTGTATAAAGGGTGTCAGGTTCAGTTGGATGATGAATGGGCGACCGCCGCGCGCCGTACGCCATCGATCCACTTAGGGGGCAAGATTCCAAAAGACAGTTCATGTAAATGTGCTACGATGACGCACCTTAACGGCTGCTCGCCTATCTTTACATGCGAAGCACACGAGTATTACACAAACAAAAATATTTGTCTAAGTAGCCGGGGACAACATCTGGATATTTTTCGCTTTGTTCAAAACTCCAATACGACTCTTCGTTTATTGTCCTTGGGGGAATATTTTCTCCGGCTGTTCGAATAGGCATTAATGAGAAACGGAATACAAAACAGATTTACAATATCTGCATAGCCGCAACATAATAGAAAAATGGATACTTTTTGTATCTATTCACAATTAACCTAATAAAACCGCAAAGTACTCGATGAAGAAAATTTTAACTGTGGAAAACATTAGATACTTACTATGAAAATGTGTCATTCATTGCAACGTCAGCGTACCAGAAGGCTTCTTAATTGGAATCAGGACACTGTAAAACTAATTTGAATCAGACTAGGCTAGACATCAGATGAAAATTCAATTTGAAACGTTCAAAAAACTTCTGTATAAACTGAAATTAATAGAAAGAGTACCTACCTAATTTAATAAAGTTTTACTTGTCTTATCTTGTAGTATGAAAATCAATCAATCTAAGTATTTTGAGATGAACAACTCGAGATCAGTTTAGAACAACAAGATTTTATTAAAAATTTTGACAACATTGCAGCAGTGGACTGAATACTGGTATTACAAAAATGATATTTACTAACAACTGGCGTTGTGCCAACTCATGTAATCTAGTTTCCCGTGTCTTGAAGTGCAACTCTGTCCTTTAAATTGTGCTCTGAAGTTAGCCGGACTGTGGCCCAGTTAGGTGCGGATGGACGCTTCCCGCGACTTCGTCCGCCTGTCGGATTATAACAAATATATATATATAATATATAACAATATCCGCCTATAACACTCGGTAATACGGTAGCATCCCATTGGCGAAAGGATTTTTCGGAATCTGATCAGTAGTTACGAATATTGCCCCCTACATAAACTCATAATCATGATATCGCGTATTAATATCACCTAACAAAGTTTACTTGCTGGTTATGAGAGATTAACGTATTATTAACGAAATATAACGTAACAATAGTAATTTGTGCAACAAGAGAGCAAAGTAGGTTTTAGCTGCGAGTGTTGATTTTGAATCCGAGCGCACGTTAGGTTAGAAGCCTGACTATTTTTAAAGAAAACCTGTTAAAAATATGATTAATCCTATTATGCAGTATTTTAGTTAAACATGTATAGTCAGTTACTTTCTTTATATTTCCTCTTCCATATTCTCTCAGACAATCAACTTTTACTATATACTTACGTTTTTATCTCAGTTAAAAGTTAGGAGGAAGTAAAATGAAACGGCTCGACATTAAACGTTAGCAGAGCCTTAACAGGTAAAGGACTCTCTGAAGAGGAAAATTCTTAAGAAAATAAATTGACTGCTGAAGTTACGACATAAATCTTCATATGAGAAATTTGAGTAAAATACTTTTCGTGCCTAGTTTTGTCAGCCCCAAAGTTTTAACTTTTCCTTTGGCATCGCAGATGAGTCAGATAAAACAAATATCTGGGAACTTTGAGAGGAATGGATATGAAGATCATTTTGTGCGTTATACGGAGACCAGAGACGTATTTCAATTTCAAACGAGAATCTTTCGATTGTTTTTATTCGATTGAATGAACAATTCTGAATGCATATTTTATGACGCTTAAGCAATTTTAATTAATAATTGTAAGTTTACCGCAAGTCGGTGAATCAGAAAGCTGCCGAAATTAGATTGGGTAGTGGAAAGGTACGAAAATAGTATCCTACCAATCCACCAATCCCTAATAGAAGGTAAAGGTAAATTGTAATACGAAAGAATGTCCGGCTTTTCGTTATCTAATACAATACATCCATATAGGTACCTATTTGGGTAAGGATTTTGGGGGACTTTTTTTATGTTTATTTCAGATTTTTGTTTTGCTCATAACGAAAATTAACTTTTGACGCAGAAAGCGTTCAATGGGTTGTATTTGTTTCCAAACTTGACGCTGTGAAGAGCAATCCACTCTCGTTTGTATTGGCGACCGGCGCGAAGAGCCCATTGTTTGTTATGAAAACGCCTCCAGTGTGATTGCCTTGTAAACGAGCTCTCCGCAAAACGCTAAGGCATTGTCTACATTCCGCACATATTTTCACGAGCATTCCTTCAGAAAAGCACGCGCAAATGCGTTGGGACCTTTACGACAAGTCCGACAAGACATGATGAGTACCTACTAAAAATGTAATGAAGTTACGTTAATATTAAAGGATATGAAGGTTTGGTGCAAAGGCAGCATTTTGGATCGAATTGCGGTCGTGATCCGCCAAGCGTGTTCAATTGGTGATCATGGCAATTTCGATTTGGGATCTGAATGCCTGTTCGAAGGAAGCACAATATTCAATGGTTATTTTTATTCAGGGGCACTTATTTGGATGCTAATGATGATTTTGAATTATACACTGTGAAGTTTGTGTCTTTATACTTTTTGTTTTACTTAGACAGTAGGTAGTTACATAATATGACTATGAGCAGGTCCTACCGAAAGGTTTTCTTTAATTGTCTCAAGTCCTGTACAAAGAACAGTGATGCATAAGTAGGTAAAATACAATTTCAATCCAAAGTAAGTACCAAGAACAATGAAAAGCTCAGATCGTTGAAATAAATGTTTTTGTTTTCGAGTGTTTAGAATTAACTATGTTAACGCTTTGAAGGACACTGAACGAGACACAAAAGAAGTTTTACTGAACATATTAATAACCAAAATTCATAAACAAACGTAGAATAAGTCCCTAGACATATTTTATTTGTTTATCGTTACCCGGAATAGGAACCTTGACCCAATTAGTGCGCGCGGGCGTCACTTCAGTGCCTGGCGACAACTGTGAATGCGCCTCGTGCTCGTGAGGCTCGTTGAGGGTCACAATGGTGCCACTGTCTGTTACATAAGAGGATGTAGTGACGTGCGGTTCCGCTCACTTTTCACTCTGGAATAGCTGCACCTGTACCACATAAAAATAAAAGCTCAACACTGAGCATAAGAAACTTCTCTCGCTGTCTCAAACAAAAGCAAGATCGTAAACATTTTTGTTTATTGAGACTATCTCGAGTTTGTTTTACAGGTTTTTTTTATTTTGCCCGACTTGTTCACTTAAATTTATTTATATTTGGTTCAGTTATCAAAGTTGGCAATTACTTATTGTAATTTGCTGGGAATGGTGGTGAAAGCAAGGTGAAAGCAGGCTTTGTTTCCGATTACGTTCGCTCTGCTATCCCGCATTTATAGCTAATATTTTAAAGTTATGGCTCGCCCAAGGCCTTGTTCGAGGGATCGTTACGTTTTGCCTGAAGGCAGTTTGTGAAATACCTGGTTTCGAAGAAACGATCCCTTACGTTTGCTGTTTTGCAAAGTTCTGAAATGTTTGTTGTTGCCAACGTTTATCGTTCAAATTACAACTTTATATACTTATTTATTTTTTGATTATATCTTCCAGAAGACGAGGGACTGCGTAAGGGTTCTGATTAATTACTCACTTTTAGTGTTGTAAATTGAATTGAAAATCTTAAATACGAGTAGTTATGATTGAGAGGATTTTGTTGTCAGGATAACGTGGGGTTATACAGTAAAATAGCTATACCGCGTAGCTTAAATATCTTTATACATTTTGACACGCTAACTTGTGATTCAATTTCACGCACGTAATGGATCAACATCAATAACCTTACATGTTTCCCCGTGAGTAATCTAGCAATGTATTTACCTACTCGAATATTGGTTTTGGGTACAACATAATATTGGGTGTATCTCTTTTTATTAGGTGTACCTATTAGGGATGAAACTTAATCATGACTGTAGAAAAAATAATCACAAAATGATGCCATACTGAATTTCCTGTGAAATTATTTAAAAGACGAGTTTTGAACTCAGAAAGACACCTATTTTATTGAAAACGATTAAGTAGCTACTTCGTTGATTCAACGAGGGTTGTTCGGTACAATATTTGCAACCGAACAGCTCAGCACTTTTGCAGGCATGCATTTCCATAAATACATGTATCGGAACTACTATCAATTAGTACGTATGTACCAATCGCGTAACTCAAACCACACCAGATCAAACCATCTTAGTGCTAATTTAGCTTAGATTTACCGTTTGATAACTTTAATAAATTGTAGTGTTCAATATAGCTTTTAAACCATATAGTTTCGTATCATTAAATCAGCGATCGTAAACCAACCACAAAACCATAACCAGTCTAACATATATACCAAATCAATCAAATATCAACCAACCCAGAATTTAGTGCCACATCAAGCAGGCGCTAAATTCTACAAGGTGACAAACCCACATAGCCACACATACACCCACATAGCACATTCATACATAAACATAAACATATGAAAAAGTCAAACCGACACGTAGGACCAACACGTTTTTCTTCAACATGATCCCAGATCTTATAAGAGTGATTCATACGAGGATATCGCGTTGCCAGATTAAAATGATCGGTGGCGAGTGAGGAATTTTCCGTGTTCATATTTTTTTTTCTATGTTATAAGACCTATTACAGGACAACAACATGTCCTTACGACCAAGGCTTCAACGAGGTTACGTAATATAATCGTGTTTCCAACCGTGAGCACCGTTAGTTTACAATCTAGGTAGATACCTAGAGATACGCTAGATAGCGAGATTATAAACTGTCGGAAAATTGTGAACTGTTACAATATAACGCATTCATTTTCGGTAGTTTATTTATTTATAATCCATCAATGTCAAATCGACAAATTGTGAACGGACCTGGACTTATCGACAAGGTTCATAATCTTCCCGATTTTATCACCCGTAAAATTGTAAACCATCCCTGATTGGTAGGTCTTGGCGGTAGCCGATTTGGTCGAGGTATCTACGCCCAAATGAGTTACATTACCTTACACATCAGATATAAAAAAATAAAGAAAATACATTTATTTAGCACAGACTAAAAGCCAAAAGGCACCCAATATGATATACTTACAGCAGATAAAAAAAAAAAAACAAATAAAAAGTGTAAAGTGCGATGTAAGAAATTAGCAGGAAAGTGTGTCTCACGGCTGCGCCAAAAAGGCCCCAGTTCAGCAAAACGCTAGACAACTAGTGCCTGATGCTGGTTTTCAACTGGCGAATAAACCAGCGATGCGATGTTCCTAATCATACGGTGACATAGACAAACAAAATCCATTTTCAGTTTAGGTGACTAGAATAATAAAAGTTTGCGAAATGTTAATAATGGGTTCAGCAAGACGTACTAATAGTTTTTGGTTATGCTTTGAATATTAAGCTCTATAATATTCAAATAACTCCTGAGTATTATATGATTAACTTTAGTCACCTCAGGCCTTTTCATAAATCTAGAGTCATCCATATTTCAAGTTGAAGGCTTTGTTACGAAAACAAAATGAGGTTTTGTATAAAAGAGTTAGAAACGTTAAAAGCTTTGAAATGACATCATTATACTACAAAGAAGGAAATACGAAAAAAAACGTCTCATATGTATTTTTAACCGGCTTCAGAAAAGAGGAGGTGATAACCTCCTCTTTTTCGACATGTTTATATTTTTATTTTGTGACAACATCTACCCAAAACCAAATAAGTAATAAACTTGTGTCAATTGTACAATCAAAAAATATCAGGCAGTTTTTCTAGCAAGTATCTACTAACACAAAATAATAGTTATCCCTGGATCTTATTATAGTACCTAGGTATTATGACTTGCACTGAATAGGTTCTGGAAATCACTAATGTTTAATTTAAGTCGTAACTAGTACTGAACTACTGAGTAAAGTAATCAGTGCTGCCGCCACGAAGCACCCACATAGATTGTGCCTATTTCTTTACATTGGCTATGTAAGTAAGTAGATTGGCCTGCGGTGTTGGGGCTAAGTATCGGGGGCTCGGAG
This sequence comes from Atethmia centrago, assembly GCA_905333075.3. Classification (NCBI taxonomy): domain Eukaryota; kingdom Metazoa; phylum Arthropoda; class Insecta; order Lepidoptera; family Noctuidae; genus Atethmia; species Atethmia centrago. Next base: position 11,982,375 of record HG995375.1, read on the forward strand.
CGCCGCACCGTCTGCCCTGACCGCCTAATTTCGTCTAGGAGCCCTTATCGATTCAGGATTCTGGCTTTGTAATCATCAAAGGAATATGATACTATCTAACGACCTTTTTGATGTGTTTTCGATGCCATAAGAATATGTGCAATTTTCTTGCAATTAGTGGATCTACAGTAAAAAAAACTATGATAAGATACTGTGAATATAATAAATGTTACAATATAAAATAAAAAAATAAATACGTATATAATAAAAAACACTACAAAAAAACGCAATTCTTAACATTTTTAGACAACAATTTAATCAAACTGTGTAGTGACACGAACGAACTACAAATTATCAAAGAGCAAATTCATTTTATAACATTATTTTACCACTCTTCCAAGGAATAAAACTTCTCAGTCAAAACATGTAGTCTTATTTAAGTACAGATAATGAGGTACAGGATTGTAGTAATATCAAACAATAGTGACATGGAGTAATAACAGACAGTAGTGAATGTAAATGACAGCGCGTTATGAACTCACGCTGTATATTACTAGAAGAATGCGCGTAGTTAATTGCTTACTTGAGAGCCTTGAATATAATATATTGTTATTTAATGTTACTTTCATTCAGTGCGGCCTACTCGGAGAATTATTTTCTATACTGGCGTTTTACGGGTTGATTTTGATGACGTGTGCTTTATATGATTACCAGAAAGTTCAATGAGGAATTGAGGTCGCTACTAAATGCATAATATTCGCATTGTAGATGGGATAATGAAAGGGGTATTTTGTTATAATCTGTCAATGCGTTTACATAATGTTTCATTATTCTTAGAATAAATCTTGTAGAAATCAGCTATGCCACATATTTAAAAAAAATATTTATTTCTTGTTGTGATTACAAAACAAAATCTTTAAGCAGTTTAGTATTGGCTTCACCTAATCTGATTGTCTGGGGGGCTGTATTTGGCCCTTCTTACTTTTTTTGCTTGTTTCATTTGCCCGCAGTACCTTGTCCGGCTTCAAGTGGCTGGCTGTCTTATCTGTCTTCAGGCACGTTATACAAAGGTTTATAATGTGAGGTATGAATTATATATAAAATATAAATGTAATATATTTACATATAAACGAAATATGGGCGTACCTACTATAGGTATACCTCTGCTTAACTCTTCAGGGAAATACAGGCGTGATGTTAACCGTCTTTAAAATTGTCCTTTTTATCTACTAATAAGTAGGTACTTAAGAATGTAAGTATACCTACAGATTTAATAAAAAATAAACTCCATGAAAGCATGTAGTGGGCGGCGCAAAAGTAAGTACTTATTGAATGACTTAATTTTAAAATGCCTTATCCTTTTTTAGGGTTCCGTAGTAAACAAGGAACCCACATTTTTTAAAATTATAGTTTTACCATGTTCGTCTCTCTGTCTGTCTGTCTGTCTGACCCCACTGCAGCTCAGAGGCGCTTTACTAAGCGTCGTCGCTTTAGAAAACTGTAATTTGGCATAGGTATACATATTAATCATGCCGACAAAGTAGGTACTAAAATAAAATAACGAAAAAAATTTTTTTTTAGCGTACCCCCCTATAACACGTAATGTGGGGATGATATTTTTTTCTCGTCTACCCCATGGTGTGGGTTATCGTTGGATAGGCCGTTCAAAAATATTCGGTTTCTGTGAACTGATCGGAACTGTTCGGGTCTGTGAACTCCACTTTTCGAATCAAGGATCCGTTTGCATAATATTAAAGTGCTAATTTTTGTTAGAGTCAAGCCCCCAGCTAAATGGTTGTTTATGGAGATGTGAAAAAAATCATGGCAGTAGTACATATAATGAAATTAAAAGGAATTGCTGCTTTTATGCTCAAAGATTTCAAAATGTCATGACATTTAGGTACAATTATTGTACTACTACCGCGCAACATATCTAGCGAGAATATAAAACACAAAAGTAACCGAATCCTTTTCTAAACACTCACTCTAACTGACATTGTAACAGTAACATTACAAGGAAAGCAAAACTCAATGCTTTAATTAACACTATCTTGCAAAAATCAACTGCTACGCTTTTCGTAGACGTGCTACGAATTTATCAACAAGCTTTATTTTCGTAGCCTTCTCTTGCCACTTTTGTTTTGGCAATGATATATTTATGGAATGTACCGTCAGCGTCAATGAGATGTATACTTACATCGACAAGAGTTAATTTGATAGTCTACAATTTGTGTTCCTTAAAAAAGTTACATGCATGTTATTGTCTACAATCTTTGTTTTAACATACTGTATCAATGTGTAGTAAAATTAAGAACCCAGTGTGTAATATTTTATGTGGCTAAAAATCGATAGAACAAAGTTTGTAGACAATATGAAATAAGCATTAAAATTTTTTTCACTTAATTAATTAATTAATTTATTAAAACTTTATGCACAAGTAAAAAAAAATACCGTACAAAGGCGGACTTAATGCCTGAGGCATTTTCTACCAGTCAACCTTAGGGTGATGCAGAGAAGACACATGACAGGTGCAACTACACACACGCGGATACATCCATATAAACAGAAAAAACTTTGTCAGGAGAAATAACGATCGGTAGTGGGGAAATAACGATCAGTAGAGGAGAAAACGAATCCAGCAAAATATCAGCGCTGGGATGTTTCTGCCAACTTCTTACGTATATGTTCACGTGCCTTCAGTTTAAAAGACAACCGACTGGTCGCCGTCCTGATGTTTAGAGGAAGCGCATTCCAAAGAAAGAGCCTGGACAAAGAAAGAAGAGTGAATTAAACCAGAGCGGTGAGAAGTACATCGAAGAAGACGATTGTTGGTGGAACGAAGATTTTTTACTATGGGAAGAGCACAAGTATTGAATATGAGAAGTCAGATAAGAAGGAGAAGTGGGTTTGTTGAGAATAGAGAACAACATAGACAGCCCTCACCTCTCTGCGCTGACGAATGGGTAACCATTTTAGAAGCACACGGTGTGCGGATACAATCAATAAAAGACAGAAATATAAACTCAAGAATAGTAGATTATGCATCAAGCGGATAAAGAAGTGTCTTATGTCGCGGGCGCCGTATTGAGCGTAACGAAGGATTCTAATGTTTAAAGTTAAGACAAGAATCCTGAGTACCATTCACACCAAAATCAAGACCACCTGTAACAAATATAGGCAAGTAGGTTAATGCGTAGGAGTTGACAGTCTTAGAACAATAGAGGAGGTTGCAAACGAATCACGTAACCTATGGGAGGGGAGCTATGTTCAGAGCCTCAAGATAGCGGCAGTTACAGTACAGACTGCGGTGGCTGAGTTAGCCACGCGATCGGCAGTTGAGGTCAACGTTGAGAGGCTGGAGAACCAAAACGCTGACTTGAAGGCTTGGCTTATCAGTCTCTCAGCACAGGTCGAGAAGCTGACAGTGCAGGTCACCCTGCTTAATGGCCAGGGTGAACTTAAGGCAAGCCCCATAGTGGCAGCCTCTTCGTATCGATAGTGGGACCTAGTCAGGTCGCTGCAGTGGCCAGACCTTTTCAATCTGACGAATCGGAGGCCCAGCTTCGGCGTTCTATAGCCTTAGAAATTGGCTGCATGCTAGACGCCAAACTTGCCGCTATAGAGAGGAGGTTGCCCCCAGGGAAGCCCTTGCGTCTGCCACTTGCCACCGACGTGAGGAGGGCTTCACCAACGGTTGCCCAGGTGCAGCCAATTGACGAGTCACGCTTGGTGCTTAACGCAGCAAAGAAAACGGGGAGAGCCTGCCTTGTTGGCGATGCCCACGTCTGTAAAGGGGAAAAAACAACGAGTAGAACTTGCCTCGGGTTCCCGCCACGGTGGCTATTGCGGTCTCCTTAAGAGAGGGATCATCTGCTAATATCGGTCAGGTTATGTCCGCCGTAAGACAATGAATTCGTTTACCCGATGGTGGCATTGACACTGTCAGCCAGAAAAGGGCTGTAGATGGTGGTGTAGTAATTACCGTCGCTGGCGCCGACTCTTCTACCAAGGCAAACAGTCTCGCCAACTGAATGAGAGAGGTCCTAGCTGAATATAATTTAAAGATTTCACGCCCAACCAAGAGAGCTGAGGCGAGGATCATGGATCTAGATGATGCTGTCACACCTGATGAGGTAGCAGCTCCTATTGCCGAAGTGGGTGGCTGTTTCGCCGAAGATATAAAAGTGGGTGAAATTCGTCGTCCACTCTCTTCTTTGGGACACGTCTGGGTCCGTGGCCCCCTGGTGGCGATAAGGAAGCTGGCGTCCGACAAGTGCATGCGCTTAGGTTGGACGATGGCGAGGGTTAGAAGCGCGTCGTATGATGTGCTTCCGTTGCCTCGAGCCCGGGCACGTCCGCTGCCAATGCACTAGTGCAGTCGACCGAAGTACCCAGTGCTATGCTTGTGGGGGAGAACACAAAGCGAGAGAGTACACGTCGCAAACCATGTGGTGTCCGCTGTGTGTAGATTATGGTCTTCCAGCGAATCATCGGCTGGGTGGAAAGAAATGCGCTCCACGCAAGAAAAAGGCTTCGCTTGTCCCCGCCACATCGCAAGGGTCGCATGCGCAGGCACCACTGGGTTAAGGCCCTGCGGAGGAAATGGATACTTCGCCTTCCCAGCCCTAAAAGTACTCCAGTGCAATCTGAACCACTGCCGTAACGCGCAGAAACTTTTTCTGCCGACTTTTGCGGAGTGGTCGGTTGCCTTGGCGGAGCCCTACGGCCTTCGAGATCATCCTCGCTGGTTCCGGGACACCACGGACTCAGTCGCTGTTTATTGGGCTAGTGGAAGCGGTGGGCCTCACTGCTCCGTACTAGATAGGGGGCAAGGATTCGTTGCAGGGAAATGGGGAACTCTGACCGTAGTAGGCTGCTACGTGTCTCCCAATATTTCCCTCGCCGAATTCGAGAAATATCTGGACGGGGTTGCGAACTGCATTCGGTGTAAATGTTCACCCTGTCCGGTGCTCGTCTTGCGTGATTTCAATGACCACACTAGAGCTTGGAGGAGCACTCAGGACAGACCGAGGGGACACGCAGTACAAGACTGGGTGGCGTCGCTTGACTTCCGTCTTCTGAAACAGGGGTCCGTTTCCACATGCGTTCGATGGCAGGGGGAGTCAATTGTGGATCTCTCATGGGCAATTCCTTCGGTTGCCCGCATGGTGTTGGAGTGGATAGTGGCGGAGGAGATACTGACACTTTCGGACCATCGCCACATCGTTTTTAAGGTTAAACTCCGCCCTTTGGATGGCCTGAGTAGTAATTCTAGCCCACAGAACGCGGCAATGGGCCCTCAAGCGGCTCAATCAAGATATGCTCGTCGCTGCTGCTAACGTTGCGGCATGGCCGGAAGATAGTGTTTCCCAGGGGACCTCGTCAGATCCGAAAGGAAGAGGCGGTGTGGTTCCGGGATAGGATGACGTTGATTTGCGATGCTTCCATGCCCCGGGTCCGGTGCGCCCAGCATCCTGGTGCGGTTTACTGGTGGTCGGAAAGTATCGCGCAGTTATAACGAGTAAAATGAGTGAAAATTACCCAAGAGAAAACAGTGATTTAAAAAACAATTTTAATTTAAAGTTATCAGAGTTTTATGAAATGCAGTCCTAAAAATACTACAAAAGCCAAGAAACTGCGACCAACTTGGAGTAGGAGAGTAGAAAAGAGTGGTGCCGCGGCAACGCTCGGCTTGCGCGCGGTTGGTCACAGTTCAGTTGGAATCGACAATCCATATGCTACATTTAATATTGAAAAGGTTTTAAATTATTTGCATATTTCCTATTAAAGGAATTCTTGTCGATGTATACCTACATATTTTTGAGGCTGACTGTACAGTGAAAAGAGAATGGGGTGTTAGACAAGAGGCGGAGTGCAGGGGGAGGGAAGGGGGTGAAATAAGTTTACCTTTTTGTAACGTTGACAAGACGTTTTTCAAGAACAAAGGCGTAAAATACTGTGCATTTATAGTAACTTTCAGAAACAACACACGTTGTTGTGTATTTCTATATGGAATAGGTAAATATGAAACAAGTTCACTCAGGGAGGGTGAAGTCAAAATTACAAAATCGATGCTAGTACACGAGTATATTCCTTCAGTGTATCGGTATTAAATGCTACATACATAAATAGTTCATAACTTTTGACTGTCAACTGTATATGTTCTGAAGTCAGGCTATTATAGTTGTGATACAAGCATACATTGTTAATAAAATACCAGTCCACGGCACGAAAAGCCTTTGGTTCCACGTTATTTCATAACCAACGCGTCAGGTGGCGGTTCCTATCGGCGCGTTCAGTGCACGACGCAAGTAGAATATATTATGAAGTGGATGTTCCCCCACGATGTGTGTCGTTCAGCGTTAGTGTGATGTCTTATGAATTTTATTTAAAAAAAACACCATTCATTCTGTCGTTGTAGATATTACTTTTATAAGAATTGCAAAAAATATATATCTTTTTAGGAAATTATATACTCAATTAGACGTTGTCCTTTTTTTTTTTGAGGGTGGGAAATCATCAAATAACTTCTCCCGCTCTGGGCGGAGCGGGAGGGTGTGTCAGACTCTTACTGACTAAAACCCACCCGTATTCCTTCCTGTTGCCTGTGTTGCGGAGGCCTCGGTGACCCATAAGTACCTTCCCGCGACCCCGGCAGGCATCGGCCCTAGTGGACCCCTACTTTTATGCTGACGACATCTCTTTGAGGCGCGCGTGGAATACGACGCGCCGTCGACCCGGGCCTGGTCCTTACCGGACGGTGAGCTACCCATTGCTCACCGTCCGCAAGCCCGCGCCTACGGTGGCTGGAAATCCGCCCGAGATTCCCGACGCCCAGGGCGTCTCCTGCGGCGGCTAGGGGCGAGAGGGCGCGAAACGTTGCTTTTCCCTCAACCGTCCCGCCTCCTCCTTCGCGAGCATTACTGCTTCGCAGAAGGAGGTGACGGCTGCCCATGCCCTCTCGCTCCGTACCATGGCCTGAACCAGGGCCGGACGCGAGAGGTCTCTGCCACCGATCGCCTCCATGAGGACACGGCGGTGCTCTGCCCAAGCCGTGCAGACCTCCACCGTATGCTCCACCGTGTCCTCCGGACGATCCACACAGTGGTGACACCCGGACGTTTCCTCCCGCCTTATCCGACACAGGAACCTCCCGAAGCTGCCGTGTCCGGTGAGGACCTGCGTCAGGCGGAAGGTGAGGACGCCGTGGCGCCTCTCCAGCCACTCCTCAAAGAGGGGACTTATCGCCGCAATCGTGGCGTGCCCAGCACTGGGTTGCGACAACCGTACTTTCCATGACGCCATGAGATCCCGCCGGAGCTCCGTCCGCTGTGCCGCGATTTCTCGCGGCAGCGGACTTACGCCCCGGCGTTTCGCCTCCTCGCGCCACTCCCATACGTGCGCGAGGACTTTTGCCTCCAGATCCCATGGCGGCAATCCGGCAAGGAGGCTCGCTGCCTCACAGGAGAATTAGACGTTGTCCTGTGAAAACAATAATTCATAAGAAAATCCCATAGAAAAAATGACATTCAGTGTTTCCCGAATTTTTCCATTTCGGGGAACTTTTTCAATTTTCTTCTTTCCATAAAAACCTAGTTCGGATTATAACGAACATTTTGAAATAAAAAATTGCCAAATCGGTCCAGCCGTTTTCAAGTGATGCGCTTACCAACGGACAGTATTTTATTTTGAGGGCTCCGTAGTCAACAAGGAACCCTTACAGTTTCGCCATGCTTGTCTGTCTGTCTGTCTGTCTCCGGCTTAGCTCAGAGACTCTTAGTACTAGAAAGCTGTAATTTGGCCGGCGTGATTAATATATATATATTAATCACGCCAACAGTGGTAAAAGAAATAATAAAAAAAAAAAACAAAATTACGGCAAGTACTTGCACGTAAAGTGTATATTTTTTTCTAGTCTGTCAGTCCAAAAATATTGCGAGTCTGTGAAAACCAGTCAGGGATTTGTTTGCGTAATATTAAGCTTTAAAGTGCTATTTTCTGTTAGAGTCAAGTGTCGCCAAGTGCCGCCACAGCTAAATGATTGTTTTTGGACATGTGAAAACATTCATGGCATTAGTATACATATAACGAAATTAAAAGGAAAACTATCACAGCTAATTAGACTTTACAAGTTAACGAGTAATAGTCGACCATTTTACATTTGCAGTTGGAGAATTGACTGTGACGTATATCGATGTATGGGAGAACATGTTTTTCAACTACAATGTTAAGTTTGTTTTTGGGATAAATTCATCCCAACTAGATAGGTAAGATGTAAAGGTAGGAACTTTATTTAAAGTCATCTAATTTTATGTAGTTACGACTATGTAAAAAATATGTTATAACGTGGGGATTTCAATATAAAATACTGCAGGTAAACATTGTGTGTTTTCCCACAATTCAGTTTTTAGCGAGAAAACCGTCTTCATATGACGCATGTGGAGCTTTAAGATGACATCACTTAGCGATCGAGTAAGCTCCAGACTTGTAGAGTGCAGCTTTATGTCTGAACTACGACATTTAAGGACATTTTGAGGTTATGCAGCCGGTCGTTAATGTTTTATGACTTTTATTAGATATAAGTACATGAGTACAGTTAAGTTAAGGCATACAAAAGTGTATGAAACCGTTTATTATTTATCGAAATAAAAAACAACATGCTTGAAAAACATTCGTTCCGGCCCCACGTTAACGATAGTGATTCTGTCCTCTGATATCGTCGCCATTTCAGTAGCGACACAAATGGAATATTTTACTTGCTTCCCACTTGGTGTTTGCTACAATTTCCGGTTTGTACGTACCTTCGTTTGTAAGGTTTTTTCGCGCCTGTTTTAATATAAATACTTCTGAACGGTCTGATCCGATTATGGGATTATGGCAAGGGGATTGGTAACAAGTTCTTTTTTTTTTTCGAGTAAAATGCTAATTAATTTAGCCAAGTGAGAAAATCCGTCCAAATCCTAGAATAAGATAATGTTTCCAAGCCACATTATTTTTAACTCACAATATTTACTGCAGTTTACAAGAAAGGAAATAGAATGAGGAGTTGATGTGATCAATCGAATAAAACATGGAGAACTGAGGGCAAGCGACGATAGCAGTCTGACAACTATCACTATTGTGAAAATAATAGATGTAGGTGGAATTGCAATATAACTAAGTACGATAATAGATGTAGGTGGAATTGCAATATAACTAAGTACGATAATAGATGTAGGTGGAATTGCAATATAACTAAGTACGATAATAGATGTAGGTGGAATTGCAATATAACTAAGTACGATAATAGATGTAGGTGGAATTGCAATATAACTAAGTACGATAATAGATGTAGGTGGAATTGCAATATAACTAAGTACGATAATAGATGTAGGTGGAATTGCAATATAACTAAGTACGATAATAGATGTAGGTGGAATTGCAATATAACTAAGTACGATAATAGATGTAGGTGGAATTGCAATATAACTAAGTACGATAATAGATGTAGGTGGAATTGCAATATAACTAAGTACGATAATAGATGTAGGTGGAATTGCAATATAACTAAGTACGATAATAGATGTAGGTGGAATTGCAATATAACTAAGTACGATAATAGATGTAGGTGGAATTGCAATATAACTAAGTACGATAATAGATGTAGGTGGAATTGCAATATAACTAAGTACGATAATAGATGTAGGTGGAATTGCAATATAACTAAGTACGATAATACTGCATCGGCAAATTCATTCCCCTGTGGGGTGGGTATCGTTCGCCAGATTCTAAGTTAAAAAACCTGCACAGTGCGTGTCGGACTTGTGAATTTATCAATATTACCCAAAAACAAACTTAACATTGTAGTTGAAAAACATACAACAATTTACGTCACGGTCGATTCTCCAACTGCAACTGTACAGCCTACTTAGCTGTGATAGTTTTCCTTTTAATTTCGTTATATGTACTACTGCCATTATTTTTATCACAATTTTCACACAACAATCATTTAGCTCCAGGGCCCCCCTGGCAGCTAAATGATTGTTTTCAGAGCTGTGGGGGAAACACAGACGAGGAATATTTTTGAACGGCCCATCTATCGATACCCCAGACCGTCGGATAGACGAGAAAATATGTGGGGATGATATAAAAAAAAACATTTCAATTTACCACTGTGTCGGCGTGATTAATATGGCCATATATTATATTCTATTATTAACCTATGCCAAATTACAGCTTTCTAGTACCAAGCGTCTCTTAGCTAAAGCGGGGACAGACAGACAGATAGACAGACGGACATGACGAAACTAGAAGGATCCCTTTTTGACTACGGAACCCTAAAAAGCATGCATTGGATAGATAAAAATACGAAAATATAGGTATAAAAAACGATATAAGTATACCGTATGACATTGCAAAAAGCTCTCGTATATCCAAATGCATACAAAAGCACTCTCAAAATTAAAAAGAGCAAGCCGCAAACCCAGATTTTCAACAGCGACAGTTTGTTCCATTTTAGACTGAACTATATTTTAGGCTCATGTATATAAATAACAGTAGGCCGTTAGACACTACAGATAAAGCCTAAAGCTTAGTACCTAGTGATAAACTTAATGTCAACCCGTTTTCATTATTGAACTGTGCCAGCGATATAAACTTTGATGAATTGTAATATGAATCGTAATAACATAAACCTTGCTTATCTATGAACAAAACTTAACTTGAAATTTTATTTGAGATTGCATTTGGTTTTGATATTCAATTCCTTTTATTATAACAGACCGTAGCAGTAGCGAAGCGTGGAAATTTTCAGAAACGCTGTCAAGGATTGCCCTTGTAAGTAAAAAGTTTCACTGCTAAAATAAGTAACGTTACTTTAGCAAATAATCTTTGAATTTATGATCATGATCAAAGGTGGAACGGAGCTTGAGTATCGATCGATTGTTGTACTGAAACAGGATTGGAAGAACAGTAATGTGTACCTGATAACTGACTTTATGAAACTAAGCGGCTAGTCGCCCATAGTGACAGGTATAAATTATTGTCGTAGCGTTAAATTAGCCACGGTTCGTACTTCGTAATGTACGCTCAATAGTTCATTCTGTGGCTGATACAAATACATAAAACGGGTACCTACATGCTAACTTAGTTTTGAAACTTCTGACAATTGAATAAATTCGATGCGAGATTGAATTAAGATAGCAAACTAATAAATATAAAACTTTCCTTTTATACGACTGTGGCAAACTTGATAATCCATTGTAATGGGGTTTCCACATTACAAGAACTGGGTTCATAGAAGTTAAGGGGTCTAAATCTCTCGTGATAGAAGCAGCTGCGGAACTTACTTTAGAACGAAAATATATATAATGTTAATGTCAAAGGAACTACAGATATTTTACAGAATTAAGTTTAATAAGTATAATAATTTATAATAATGTCGCTTAAACGACTCATAGGTTTGATCCCAAAGTAATTATAACAGGAGTTTTCCGCTTGCAATGATAGTTAAGCCACATAAATTGTGTCGTACGAGGCCCTGTTCTGCCGGTGATTTGCTGCTTGAATTTAAGAACAAAAGTATTGTACAGATGATGTGAATCGTTTTCTTTTTTAAGTTGATTGTTTTTTAGATTGAGTAAGTATTTTTGTATACGTTACCCAACAAGCTTTTGAATACTTACATAATATTCCTAACCAAAGTTATCGGCACAGACGTAGTTGTACTTCATTTACATATAAATCGTTTGCACTTTAAACTCTTGAACGTGTTCCTCGCTGGAATAGCTGCTGTTGTTATAACTGTATCGTACAAACCCTCAACCTTGGAGACAGTATTAGGAATAAAGAAATTCCCCGGGCGAAGCCGTGAAAAGGCCACTTTATTCCCGCAAATAAAGTTGTGCTGAAATCTTTGTTATTACGTAAACGTGGTACTGGGTAGCGGCACATGAGTATCTACTCATGTTTTAGCGGTGTGGTAAATATGATGATCTTAGGGATTGCGGGACAGACAATTAGGTAACATGTTTGAATTTCTATTTATGTTTTATCTTATACCAGGCTACTTTTAGGTGCTAAAAACGAAAATAAAGATTTAATCATTTGAATAAACACTTTGTTTACTACCTTAGCTAGTATTCTAAGTTTTCTGAAGCTTTTTTTAAAAGCTGTCCGTTTACGTCATTACTACCTACATATTTTTGAGTACCTATTGTTATATGTATATTTCACCGTAAGATTATGAGCACCGTTTGTTTACAATCTATCTAGCGAGATTGTAACCATCGAAAAATGGTGAACTGTTACAATATAAAGCATTTATTTTCGGTACGAACCTGCACTTATCGGCAGGGTTCATAATCTGTCCGATTTTATCACCCGTAAAATTGAGAACCGTCCCTGATTGGTAGGTCTTAGCGGTAGCCGAATTGGTCGCAGTATCTAATCCAGGGCACCCCGATTAAATGGGTTAGGTTAGGTTAGAATTGTGAACAAAACGCGCGCGAGCCGAGCAAGTGCTTCTTTCTAGTTGGTCGCAGTTACTTAGCTATTGAGTATTGCCTGCCGGGGTCGCGGGAAGGTACTAATGGGACACCGAGGCCCCCGCAACACAGGCAACGGAAGGAATACGGGTGGGTTTTAGTCAGTAAGAGTCTGACACACCCTCCCGCTCCGTCCAGAGCGAGAGAAGTTATTTGATGATTTCCCACCCAAAAAAAAGACTATTGAGTATTAGCGCAAGATGCGTTCGTCGGTGTAAATGGTTTGTAATGTTCACAATTTTTTGATAGTTTATAATCTCGCTAGATAGATTATAAACTAATGATGTGCATGTCAATGCGATGTTCATAATCATACGGTGACATAATACAAGATGTCGTTTTGCATCCTCGTCAAATTTCAGGAGGCTGCTATGAAAGACATATGTATTACTTACATTAAATGTATCTAGACAAGTATTACTACGTACGAAGTAGGCTAATGTTTTCAGGTACCTATACATCTGGAACACAATAAAAAAAATATGGCACTTCTTCTTTTGATGGTCTTGAAATAAAAGAAGTTGTTCCGTATTGGAGCAACAGAGCGACACGCACTGAATTTTAAAAGCATCATTTGTGAAAGCTTTGGTCTTAGTACCTTCTTACATACACATTGTACTTATGGTCTTCTTCGCATATCGGCACGAATTGTATGAGAACAGCCGACCTATCCTGTAAAAATCTCATTCCTCCTGATTCTAGGGATTGACACTATTGACAGCTCACTTCATATTACTTCAGCTCACTTCACCTAAGTTTTCACGGTGAGCTTTTTACAGAATAGATCGATAGCACCTGCCTTGGTACAAATATTAACCAGTGAGGTGATCCTTATGGAAATGAATAGGGTGTGAGCTGTTTACAACTCATTATCCCCGAATTGTATACACTTAATTAATAAATTTCAAATCGAAAACCCAGCTAGTTAATGAAGCGGTTTGCTTTGAATCGATCACAAACATTTTATTAGCTAAAGGAAGATTAAAAAAATCGGCCATGTGCGTGTTGAACCACGCACAATGAAGGGGAGTGAAGTGTTGTCAAATGTCAAATGTTGGGAAGTTTGGATGAATTTATCCCAAAAACAAACTTAACATGTAGGCCTCCTGTGGTAGGAACGAATTACAGACGGAATTCATACTTAATCAGAGCGAGTATAATGCGTTCTGCCGGGGCGTCGACATCGATGTTTTCAGTAATAGCATTTCGAAATTGAAAAGGATTCTTTGTAATTTCTTTTTTGATAACGTAAACTAATTGATTACAATTTACGCTTGAACCACATTTTCACTTATGAAACTGTTTTTACTTAAACACTGTCTACCTTCTCAAATATTTTTGTTTGTATGTAAGCTCTCTTCCATCTGTGAAAACTTTTAATTGGGCTTATTTTTTACTCTCAATCGTGTAAAAATCTTTAGCCGTAAGTTTTCCTAAAACTGTAAAATAAAATAAAATAAACATTGTAGTTGAAAAACTTGTTCTCCCATACGTCGATATATGCCACGGTCAATTCTCTAACTGCAAATTTAAGTTGGTCGACTATAACTCGCTAACTTGTAAAGCCTACTTAGCTGTGATAGTTTTTCTTTTAATTTCATTATACTACTGTCATGCATTTTTTCATTACTCTATAAACAACCATTTAGTTGGTAGTGGAAAGTGCTATTTTTTGTTAGAGTCAAGTGTCCCCCACTTGACTCTAACAAAAAATAGCACTTTAATGTTTAATATTACGCAAGTGGATTGAATCAAAAAGTGGTGTTCACAGACCCGCAATATTTTTTAATAAGGCCTATCCAACGATACCCCACACAATGGGGTAGACGATAAAAATAAATATCACCCCCACGTTACGCGCAAGGCTACGTTACCCTAAAACATTGTTTTTCAAGATTTTGTTTTAGCACTTTGTCGGTGGGATTAATATGTGTACCTATGCCAAATTACAGCTTTCTAGTACTAAGCGTCTCTGAGCTACAGTGGGGACAGACAGACAGACAGACAGACGGACACGGCGAAACTATATAGGGTTCCTTGTTTACAACGGAACCCTAAAAAGGACACGTAGGTAGATACCACGAATAATTAATTAAGTTTATTATCAACCAGCGCTGCGCTTCCGATTTTCAGATAAAGCAATCATGTCTAGTGGTAAATTAATGACTAATAAAGTCTGTTTTTTTATCCACCTCCATACATCCTCCGTACATATAAGAAAACAACTAAGTTTTTTTAATGTATTATTTAGTTCTTAAAATACTCATTTCTAAAGTAAATGCACAAGCCACAACGTCTTTATTTACGAGGGCGACACTGAAAGTGTTTAGAACTGGCCACTTGTAAACGATACATTAAAAAAAATGTTCCAATTTTGAAAACGGAACTCTTTGCCAATATTATTGTGTATGTATTCTAAAAATTTGTCATTTGTTTACGATTTGGCGGCAAATTAAAAATTGTCTGTGTCACGTCAGCGTGAATTAAACGCGAGAAAATTTTCGTAAAATATTTTTTTATGACTTTCGATGTCATTTAAGTCAACAAGAAAGTTGTAGTTATAGACTTCGATTGGCCTTTCACGATGAAGCCCCATCTCGTGCCACTGTTTACAACTGGTTTAATGAGTTTAAGCGTGGTCGCACTAATCTCACCGACGATCTGCGTGAGGGACGGCCTTCTACGGCGACTGCTGCAGATAACATCAGTGTTGTGCGGCGTGTGATAGAGACTGACAAAAGAGTGACTTATCAGCAGATTCGGACAAGCTTAGTTATCGGTATGAGTCAAGTGCACAAAATCCTCCATGAACATTTAGCTGTCAGGAATCTTTGTGCCCGGTGGATACCTCATAATTTGACAGAGGCCCAAAAACTCCGTCGTGTTGATTGGTGTCGTGAAATGGTTCAAAGATTTAACGGAGGTGACTCAAATGCTGTGTTCGACATACTTACGGGTGACGAAAGCTGAATTTATTGTTATGATCCTGAAACTAAGAGACAGTCTCCTGTCTGGGTGTTTCCTTCCGAGGAGTTGCCAACTAAAAAAAAGAGAGGTCGAAGTGTGGAAAAAATATTGTGGCCTCGTTCTTCGGAAGGACAGGTCATTAAGCAACAATTGTTTTAGAGGATCGAAAAACAGTTATTGCAGAGTGGTACACTAGCAATTGATTGCACTTGTCTTGGAAAAAGTTCGGGAGAAACGACCTCGCAGTAGGATCCTCCACCACGACAACGCCTCGTCACACACCGCCAAGCAAACAATCGACTACTTGGCGACGTCAGACGTGGAATTACTGTGTCACCCGCCCTATAGCCACGACCTCGACGACCTTGCGATTTTTATTTATTTTCGAAAATAAAAGTAACACTTCAAGGAAAACTTTTTATGGACGCCGAGGAAGCAGTGGCTGCGTTTCAAAATGCCGTCGAAGTGACCCCTAAGGACGAGTGGGTAAAGTGCTTTTCTCAGTGGTTCCATCGGATGCAGCGATGTATTGATGTAAATGGACACTATTTTGAAAAGATATAATAAAACTAATAACTTGCTGGTTTGTTCAGTTTTTGATTTTCTAAGAACTTTTAATGTCACCCTCGTGCTAGTGTCATTGTATTTGAGCAAGCTTTAACGTTGTTAAATATTTAACAGTTGCGAAGTATGCATGTTTATGAGGTTCAATTAGGTACATTGCACTATAACCATACAGTAACTATCGTGACCTTACAAACGAGTTGTAGCGCCATCTGTAGAAGGGTGAAGATAGTAAAGCAGTTGTAGCAACAGGTGCATGATAAGTGCCATCTAGCGGAGGGTAGTATAAACAGTAAGTTTTCCTGCCAGTGTCTGAGGTCGGGAAACTCCATATACCTTCGTGGAAGAAAAGTGAACTACTTCTGCAAAAGGTTGACTAAAGCGACATCTAGGCATTTTCCATTTTCACTGAACGTTGCCGAATAAATTCTATGAAAACATCCGGACAAAGAACAGGATGTCCTTAGTTCAGATGTAAAAGACAGAGGGGTTTTCCCAATGGCTTTTCTGGATTTACCGTTTACTTATACCTACGTATAGAGTTCGCACGTAACTACTTACTTCCTATGAATGAATCCTTAAAGGCACATGAAATGTAACGACCGATATGAATTCCGTTCGTATTGTCAGTCGTATAAAAATTTTACAACTTCGCGTAGAACCGTAGAACACACCGTCATCAAATCAATTTTACGACCATTTTAGGGGTTGCTATGGTTATTTCTTATCAGTGAAAATCTATTTAAAAAACAGCTCGACGATCGGCAAGGTCACCGCAGTAAATGAGGCGTGATGCAATATGAATTTGTGATGATTAAAAAAGCTTAATACGAAATCGATATTTAATCTCATTGCTATAGAAGTTAACGTTAATATTAAGTATTATAAATAGCAGATACTTAAAAAGCGCGATAGATTATGCTATTTATATAGGTGAAGCTTCAATTGAATAACAAACAGCGTGCTATCGTATGCACAATCAGATGCAGTCCTACAAACTAGGTACAAACATTCATATAAATTCATTGGCGACTTTAAACAGACCTGCGCGGTAGTGACCTAGGCCGCGAATGCAATGCTTAACTTAAATAGAACACAGTTTTATCAGTTGAGTTATTTATTTATCCAGGATATTTCCAGAGTAAAATATAAAAGTCACTTAACGGAGTAAGTACGAATAAGGTTACACTTCATTTCAATTTCTATACAATTTATTTGTAAAACGTTAAGAGATAAAACCACATATCCCGTCCTTGTTATTCTAAAGGGGAGCAACACATGTTCACAATGTTAAGTATGAACAATAGAGGTTATTTTATCTGAAATCCTAGTATTTACTATGCAAAAGCTGCCCAAGCCTGCAACCGGGGCGCGGGGTGCGTGCGACCGCCACGCCACGCGATCATTTTGCACCGAAAGGCGGGCGGGGTGCACGTCGAACAGAAACCGTCCGCCCGCGCCTCCCACATACCGACTCTATACTACAACCTCGTTAGTCTAAGTGACGTAAAGCCCCCATATAGACGCGCACAGTGAATGAGTACGTACGTTATTGAGGACAACGTGTAATCCTTGCATTGGGTTTGTAGTGTACGGACAAATAGAAAATAACCTTGCGAGGTGCATTTATTATTCAGTGACTGCGCTAAAGCCAACATATAGCCAGGATGGCGCCCTGTACAGGTGAGTTTTTCTATGGGTTTGTTTTTCCATCAGATTTCACAATGTCAAATGAAGAAGATCAAATGAAGTTGAATAAGGATTTTTAAATGACAACTTCTAGATATGTACACGTATTCAGTAATGATATTTCAGTAAATTCGTATTTACACATTATAATCGGCTTTGTGCTTATGGTTCAAAATGCAATGTCAGAAAATACAATGAATAGCAATCACTAGCGGGCTGCATGCACCCAGGTGCGCAACTCTACGTCTGCTTTTTGTAACTCTAGCGCAATAGAAAAAATGGAAATGGTACCATGCTTGCCAAAGTAACATTGGAATGAGAATTCGTATGTATTCGTACTGTATTTAGATTTTCGTTGTAAAGTTGAGGATAGTATTGTATAAGGGTAGAAAACAACTTTGTGAAGTTAAATTGCTGCTGTTGTCGTACTAACCGCCTAATTACAGTTCGCAGGGTAGTTCCACAGTAGTCGAGTACTAAAACGATTGGAGTAGCAGTGAGTAGTGAGGAAAAGGCCGGTGGCGGTCGTAAGCGCTATTTACGGCGCGAACGGTTCATTTACCGCCGGTCACTTTATTGCCAGCGTGAACTTTACTTAATGCATAGCTCGACCTGCCAGCCAACAACGCACGATACTAAATTGATTAAGCATTGGTTTAATGGGAGCGAAAGGTTCTGGCCTAAAGTGCTGTTGAGTGCTACGCCTAATAGGTACCTACATGACAACATTGACACAGTGACCAACTCCAATTACGGAAGTACCTAATGTACCTATTAAGTAAATCAAAACCGCGTCCCGTTTTTACTTTTTGAACAAGTTGGGTGAGAATTTCTCTGCCTATTTAATTGGTTTTAGGATTTGTTTTTTAAACTTTTTGAAATACTTATCTATATTATTGTATAATTAAATACCCTTAATAAGAAACGTGGCCGAAAACATGTGTAGGTTTGGTAGCTTAGTCTACGAGTCAGATTAAATATAAGCCACGCTGGGATTTTCTAATCGCTCATATGGCATCGGGTGGACTCAAGGCGTCGGCGTCGATATTTTTCATCAGTCCCACATTCACACCGCAGACGTTTTTAATGGACACATAAAAGCGTAACTCCTTATTTATATGTAAATGTAGTCTCATCATGCTTGGCAATACGAAAACAGACAAAACAATGTATGTTAGAACCGTAGCCCTGGGTCGGCAGTTCGATAGTAGTTGTGCCAACTCGATTAATGGCATCGGAGCCGAGAAACGTTATTTACATTACACTACTCGACATTTCTTTCGCCCGAATAAGTGTGTGTTGTAGCCTGACTGGACCAAATTAAGGTTTTACTGCCAGCGCTGTTTACATACTTCATATTAGCGTGATTACATGAAGTATTGATGTCACATTACATTATTTTATGGTCGAGGTTCTCCGTGTTTCTTTCTTCGACGAACAAAGAGCGGTATACCTACTTACATTGTATTTAATTACATAAGTAGTACTTACATTTAAAAATAAACCCAACTAAGTGCCAGCAGTGTATGGCGATAAGGTTTCGTAGGGTTGTGTTACGTCTTAATACCGCTGTATTGTTTGGAAGTTCGCAGCTTATTTACTAGCTCGGCCGCGGAGCTTATTAGTTATTTCTATGATGTTATTTTAGTTTAACTGTTTGTGTTTGAAGTAAATTCATACTATACTGCGACCATTACCATTATTAATAACTTATTTAGCCATAGTATTTGCTTAAAACTAATGTCCGACCGAAACATGTTTTTTTGCTGAAACCGAAACCGGAGGTTCGGTTTTTATTATAGTTTCGGCCGAAACCGAAACCGAAACTGAAACCGAACCTTTTATAAACGTGATTAAAACGTTGAATAAAATGTCAGTGCGTGAAATTTCAACATTGTCATAGTGACACTGGGTCTAAATTAAACTACCCTAAAAAGTGAAAGGTAACATTAACTGTAATACTGAAGCAGCGACCTGTGTATAAAATAAAACAAGTTAGTATTAACAAAACATGATATGATTGTGATTATAGAAATTAAAACTATTAAATATTAATAATCACAATCAGCCTCGAAAGGCTAATTCAAATTTACTTATACGAATCTTTTTGTTTTATATAACATTTTAAATATTACTTTTTCTTTTTTGACCCAAAAGTACGATGTTGTAAGTTTCGTCGCGGCCGAAACGTTCGGCTGTTTTTGGCCGAAACCGAACCTTTGGCCGGAACATGATTAATAGGCCGAAACCGAAACTTCGGTCGGACACTACTTAAAACTAAAATGATGCTGTTCCTTTTCTATGAATTACTTTGAATTTCAAAATGATTCACGAACGATTTACCTCATCGATGATATTAACGTAATTTCAATGTAACGAATGTATGAGTGGTATTCAGAATCAAAAATCACAAAATACACAAAAGTCACAACATTTCGAGTATCTGCTAGAATGAACATTAAAGAAGAAGACTGTTACATATTTTATTGGTACAAAACGGCCAGAATGGCGTGTAAGCTGTTTCAGTGGAACTACATAAGTAAGCATTTGTAAGGTCGCGAAGGAAATGTTACACACTCTAGAATTATGGTGTTGCAGCGTCGGCTTATGGAGAAAAATCGATACTAATTCAAAGCCTGTAGAATTCTGAATCATTGTTATGTGAAAACGGAATGGTTTCAATACCTATAATAATCATCGGATAAGTTGTTAGTTTGTTGGTCTTTACCTATGTAATTGGAGATTCTATAACCAGCATTTTCAGATTTAATTATCTGTGGATTGGCGCGCAATGCGAAATTCAAATAAATTTTATTCGAAAGTCGTGTTAATTTAATTTTAAATTCAGTCATTTGTTTTTAGATAGTTTTTTGTTTTTGTGAAATTGTGGTAGTTTTAGGCGCCATGGATAAACTGAAATTTCGTACAATTTTCGAATATGAGTTCCTACGTGGAAATACCGCTGCGCTAACAACACGAAATATTAACGAAGTGTACGGGCCTAACACTGCATGCATAAACACGGTCCATTATTGGTTCAATCGTTATAAATCTGGAAATTTTGGGTTGAAGAACGAGCCTCGCGGTCGGCCGGTAGCCATTGTCGACAACGACGAATTGAAGGCGATAATGGAAGCGGATCCAACTCAATCTACGGCTGAGCTTGCTGCGGGCCTTGGAGTTAGTGTCAAAATAACATTGAAGCACTTGCGTCAAATCGGAAAGATAAAAAAGCTAGATAATTGGGTCCCACACGAACTAAGCGACCAACAGCGAGACTGATGCGTCGAAGCATGCATAGCACTACTGAATCGGCATAGAAACGAAAAAATTCTAAATCGAATTGTTACCTGCGCGATGAAAAGTGGATCCTGTACGACAACCGCAAGCGTTCGTCTCAGTGGGTGGACCCAGGTACAGCACCTAATCAGTGCGCTAAAAAAAAAGATTACTCTTAGGAAGATGATGGTGACTGTCTGGTGGACCAGTGCCGGACTTATACATCACAGCTTCTTACCGAGTGACAGCAGATGTCTATTGCCAAGAATTGCAAACAATGATGGAGAAGCTCGCAATTCAACAACCAAGACTGGTCAATCGCTCTTCTCCATTGCTTCTCAACCTCCACGCGCGAGCTCATACTTCACGACAGACCATCGCAAAGCTACAAGAGTTACAGCTGGAAGCTCTCCGTCACCCACCGTACTCACCGGACCTTATCCTAACAGATTGCATCGTTCTCACATGTATAATTTCAAAATGAATGATGTAAACAATAATTTGTAACCATAATACGTTGATTTAAAAGAGTGTCCGTGGAGTTTCTTGCCCGTTCTTCTCCATAGGTACCTACTACGCTTTGGAATGGGCAACTAGCTTCATCTTTCTGACTGACTGACCGAACCCTTGACAATTCAAAAGTGCCTGTAATTGGTTTATTTGAAATAAATGCTTTGAGTTTAAGTTTGAGTTTGAATTTCTACTTTTATCAAAATTTAGACATTTTTTTAACTGGGAAATAATTCAACACCCGAGAGGCAGTACAAAACGCTTTCACTGAATTCATCACCTCCTGTCCGGCAGACTTCTACAGTAACGGGATAAACAATCTGCCATCAAAATGGCAAAATTGTATAGATAATTTGGGCCAGTACTTTGATTAGCGGAAATAAAAAAGAAACCAAAATTTTTGTATTTTAAAACTTTCATACAAATCTCCAATTTTATAGGTAAAACCTAATACAAAAGACAGTTGTCGATCGTCTTGGTTTAACACTGACAAAAGACTATCGTTAAGCCACGAAGCAATTTAAACTATTAAGACTAGGAATATTTTCTGTTCACGCGAGTATTGGATTACGAGAATCAATAATCCATTGTACAGCCAGGGAAATTAAGGGCACTGGCACCCACTGGCAGTAGGTGCGGCACGGCAAGGGATTTTTATGCGACGAATGGAAATATAACTTAACAGTATGACAATAAAATTTTAGTTTCAACGGCAACGATACCGCTGTATCCTTACGCATGCCGCGACGTCCTCAGGCATCATCATTGAAATTTCAATTTTATTTTCATACATAAATGTTATATTTCTATTCGTCGCATAAAAATCCCTTGCCATGCCATGCTGCCAGCGTTAAGAAAATTGACACCCCACACCAGTTTTCTGTGTTATTGCCATTTGATACAACAGATAAAATTTGACAGTTGTGATTGGAATAAACGGACATTTTAAGTTGGTAGTCAATTTGCTTAACAATTAATTTCCCTGACTTTACCTATTGCTCAAATGTGTTCCATTTGTTTTTTATTAGGTCAATGATGAAGAAGCCATGCATACATAATGATATGCTAATAACCAGATTATCATAATGTCCCTCCCGTGGGCTTATGCCGAACAAATTAGCCTAATATAATAACTACTACATATTACGTACTGAACTACTCCCCACTGAACTACCACGTCGGGGTCAAAACGTTGATTTGTTTTGTATGAAATTACACGAACACACACGATCACACACATTCAGATAAAACCTGTGGGTAAAAAGTTTGCTGCACTGAATTTCAACTGGTTGCGGCACAATATTGATACAAGAATAATATAATATAATTTTGTCCATAGTAACGTTTTTAATTATACTAATGGTCGCCGACTACATAAATATTAAATATGTATGAGATACTCTAGCGCCGCCATTGACTACGTATTATCTACATCTATACAAATAAATATTCATGCAAGCCTAGTACTTTTTGTACCAAATTTCATTCTAATCCTATTATTAGTGGAATATTAATAATACTATCCTTGAATTCGTGCATGCCTATTACTTGTTGTTAGGTTGCTGCTCGAAATTGTGTACAATCGTACTGTCTTTATTAATTGAATTTATTTCTAATGCATACTATATCAATAATAGCTTTCTGCACTCCTTCTCCATATACATTTTAACTGTGTCAAATTTCATACTCCTCAATCCGCGTAATTTTCGTAAAAAGGGTTACAAAGGGCTTCACGTATTAACTTATCCAATAGATAAGTATAACATAAATCAAATCTAAGTTTTCGTGCTTACTGTAAACATGGATTTAATAAATGTTTACCAAATTCGCATGTTTAATATTTGTACATCGGTGTATGAAGCTAAACATGATTGGACTCTATTGATTTAATATCTTACATACTTCTGTATGTACATTGTACACATATGTTTATACAAATAAAGATTATCTTATTTTATCTTACCTAAATCTAAAAAAAACCGGAATATTAAAGGACAAAATATTTCGTAGTCCTCGCTACGCTCGCTGCTACGAATAGCCTACGACGGCGACGGCCTACGCGGCTTTTTCTCGTAGGCGTCGTTCGTAGACTGACCTATAATGATGGTTTGAGAGGGTTACGCTTTTGGAATTATTAAAAGTGGCCAAAATGCCAAATATCCTCTCTGGATCACATAAATAAAGAACATATAAAATAATACACAACTCCATAACTATTTCCTGTTATCACGTGAATAATACTTATAATAATACGTGAAGCTACAGAGTAGAGGAATAATATAGGTGTGCGCTACTGTGTACATATAGTTTGCATGACGAATGGTTTGTGGATGTACATATGGTAACTGCAAAGGCAACGTTTCATGGAAATCCGAATGAATTAGTAAAGCTACAAATTCAAAGCATTTATTTCAAATAAAACAAATACAGGCACTTTTGAATGGTCAAGGGTCGACCAGTCAGAAAGATGAAGCTAGTTGCCCATTCCAAAGCGTAGTGGTTCCTATGGAGAAGAACGGGCAAGAAACTCCACGGACACACTTTTAAATTAAAATATTGTTACAAAATTTATTAACAAAATAATGTCAAAATAACAGCTTTTTACTACACATTTGACACTATATACGGTGCTTGTAACAAAAAAACAATTTTTAACATTTTTGTCTGTCTGTCTGTCTGTTTGTTCCGACTAATCTCCGAAAAGGCTGCACCGATTTTGACGAGAATTTCACTGGCAGATAGCTGATGTTCTAAGGAGTTTTTTTTTCGTTTTTCACGCGGGTGATGCGGCGGTCAGCAGCTAGTATATATAAATATGAGTATGTACAAATTCCAAGTAAACATTGATTATTCAGTCAATAAAATGACCATAACTGCAACAAGCAAAAAGCTAGTGCCTTTTGATAGGTTTCTCGTGTACTTTTTAAATTTCTCAGTAGCAGCCCGGGATCTGGATTTGTGCCTGGTTGACGGCAATAGGCTCGCCTCCTGTTACATGGGACTAAAATAATAAAATAAAAAAGCCTTTTATTTCTTAAAATTAACTTACATTTACTTAAAAAAGTAAATAACAGTGAATTGACTATACACAAGTACTTACTATAGTCAGCTAAGCCAGAAATCTGTAATATGATTAATCACGCCGATGAAGGGGTAAATAAATTTTTAAAAAAATATGGTACCTCCTATGGTAATATTAAGCAAATTTTTGTTAGAATCAAATGTCTCCTCCTGCCAGCTAAATGGTTGTTTATAATGGATATAAAAACCTATGATTACATCTACTCTGACTATCATCTAACTATGATTGTATTATCTAATTTTTATAGTTTTAAATATAATATCCGTTATTATTGTTTATATATTTTTGTATAATACATATATATATATATTACGATTTTTATTTTGTATAATAATATTAAATAATATTTTTTATTAAATTTTAAGATGTTATGTTATGTTTTTAAAGTTCTTTTCCTTAAAATACTGGCCTGCAAAAGCTGTATCAATACCAAAATTGTCGATCGGTTCGTTTAGGAAACGATGTCACTGCCAAACAAAATCCTTGATATTGCATCACCCTTCTTTTTCGTCACGACTTAAAAATGTTCTCGACCTATTTAAACAGCAAACTTAATACCTAGAGTGTTTATAAGAGTTTGCTCAAAAGGACAAAAGAATAGCGTCCTTATTTGTTATATTGTCTCCCCGCCTGTCTATTCTCCTCTGTGCATTTATCACTTAAATAATAATAGAAATAAAGTGTTCGAGACTGCCGGCGTCTGCCAGACGGGGTCTGATCGTCTCGCCTCCAGCCCGACGTCGCGACGTGGTCGGCCATGGCAGTAATCACTGGCATCTGCAATGTTTAGTGTTTATCTACATGAATTCACCAGTATACAAAGTTTCGTGAGGTACGATTAGTACCTATAATTATAAAACCCCACGGTACCTACATAGTTTCAACTATCGACCGCAGAATACATAGTTTGCTTGCCAAATGTCGTATTAAGAGAATTGTTACAAATGTATTTATTCTCCTGCGTATCATTAACCTGTTTTCTTGGCATGATGAATCCATCTAGTATCCAAACCGTTGCTTCGGCAACGTTTTGACTACTGAATACCTACTTTCGTCGCGTAAGGTTATGTAACATCCTCCGTGAATACACAAACAAAGTTATTGTACAGCTTTAGTCGTAACAATATCATAAACAATCAAAATTAAGTGTTGTTAGATGTAAGTTTAGGATATGATCTGGTAAACCTTGACATTTCTACGTATGCCTGTCTTTTCGACCTCAGTATTTTAATCATTGTAGTGTTTTCGTTTATTTTAAGGTATTTTTTTCATGCTGAAATCCTAAGTAAGCAAAATATGTGGAACTATTTATATTAACGACCATTTATATACCATATTGTATGCAAGGATATTCTATTCTATCCCAGTTTACATACATGAAACGTCTCTAGGGATCAAGGTATTTTTAGTGGTCCGTAGTCAATAAGGAACTCTTATAGTTTCGGCATGTCTGTCTGTCTGCACAGACAGACAACTGGACATGGCGAAACTATAGGGGTGACTACGAGTACTAACAGAACTAAGAGTGGTACTAAGTGTCTCTGAGCTAAGCCAGAAATCTGTAATATGGCATGGGTATGCATATTAAACACGCCGATAAAGTGGTAAACAAAATTAAAAAAAAAATATGGTACCTCCTATGGTAACATTAAGCAAATTTTTGTTAGAGTCAAGTGTCCCCCCCTGCCAGCTAAATGGTTGTTTGTGGCTATGTGGAAAGAAGCATGGCAGTGGTATATATAACGAAGTCAAAAGGAAAACTATCACAGCTCAGTAGGCTTTACAAATAGTCGACCAACTTACATTTGCAGTTGCAGAATTGACCGTGACGTATATCGATGTATGAGAGAACATATTTTTCAAGTACAATGTTAAGTTGGTTTTAAGGATAAATTTATCCCTTCATTGCGTGTGGTCCGACACACACTTGGCCGGTCTTTTTTATAGCAGTTTAAGAAACTGTTGCATAATATTATAACACTCGTGTTTTAATACCTAGTTATGTGTAGTTTCATACACTACTTTATCTAGTCTCATACATTGGGATCGAATTGAATCTACTAAATAAGAGATCAAAGTTAAACGAGTCAGAAATGGTTTATTGCTTAAAATAATATTATTCCCCAGCACATCACCGCGCATGCGCTAATCCGGACGCTGCCACAGATAAGTAAAAGTTGGAATCAAAACTTATTTATTACAAAAAGGTTTTGATTTAAATTTTATTTGCTCTAAAAAGGCGCGGTCCGCATATGCGTTCCATTAGAAAAAAATAATTGTCGGAAACTCCTTGGTGATATTGACTTCTTGGATTTCCCCAGTACCTATCGTATTGGTAAAAAAATTGTTAAATTATTTTGTTAGAGAAAAAGTGTTAAAATATGATTCTATTTTTGAATTTCAAAGAAAATGTATAGAATTCAAATTTTAAGTTATAAGAGTATATTGTACAACTAGCGCATAAAAGAATCCATATTAAGGACTAGTTGTACAATCTACTATTTTGCACTAGCTAGAGCATAAAAAGCGACTTTATGTCGCCTTTGCGTAACTTGATTTGCCTGTATTAAATAGCCAAGTCGAATGACACATGTTTAAAATAAAATAAAAACTTTTAAAAAGTTTCGTACTTTAGCTATTTATTCTCTTCTTCAATTTTGCAACAACTTTGAACAGTTAATAATGATGAAACTAAAACAATGGAATACAGTTATATACATTATGTCTGTTTCATTTTCACGCAATCGATGTGAAAGCAGAGTGTACACGGGCATAAACGAGCCATTTTACCCTCGACTTCTTCGACTGCTTGTTTTATGCACTAGTTGTATAATCTAGTATTATTGCCGTATTGAAATTAAATTAGATTGATTAAATAAAATGTTTTCGTATGTGTAGATCGACGCAGTACTCTCTGCTTCTGCATAATCAAAAATCACGAAAAGTCTTTATTAATTAAAGACTTTTCGTGATTTTTGATTATGCTGGATTTTTTGTCCTGACATTAAAATGTGATAAAAATATAATAATACACGTTTTTAGAGGTTTTTATTGCGTAAAATAAACAATTAGTAGTCTGTTTGTCCACCGTTAACGCGTATAACACAATCGCAGCGATTCGGCGGCATACTCAATATGAGCTCATCCAATTCACGTTGCCCAATGACCGCCCATGTCCGTTGTAACAGGCGAAAAAGATTTTCTGGTGTGTGTATGGAATCCATATTTGGCAGAGCTCTTCTTTGAAGGATATCCCATGCGTGCTCAATGGGATTCAGGTCTGGCGATTAAGCTGGTCATGGTAGGACGTTGGTATTATCTGCGGCAAGTGTGTTTGCAACGACTCTGTGTGGTCGTGCATAAGCAGAAATGAAGCACCAAATTGGGTCCGCAAGGAAAATAAAACAATCTGATACAATCGTTTCAGCGTAAATCTGTGCATTGAGATTGCCTCCGGTCCTAATCAGTTCGGTTCTTTCGCCGATCCAAATCCCGCCCATGATTGTTTCACCATTGTATACATGAACTTTCTGGTACAATTTTAAACGTTCTTGGCGTTCTGGGTTCCGCCAATACCGTGTACATCTGGTATCAAACCAAATATTTTTTTTAAATTATGGGTATAGGTTTTACATACAGATGTTAGGTAAATTACATATCCATTATGTCCTTCCTAGTAAGCATACAATAATAAATTATGTCAACATGCAGTATAAAAAAATTTGTTATCACTTATAAAGCAAATCTTACAAAAAGAATAACTGACAGATTGTAGTGCCCCAAGGTTCAATTCTTGGCCCTTTCCTATTTCTAGTTTATATTAATGATCTCCCTTACATGATGGCAAACTTATCCGATATAATCCTATTCGCTTACGATACTTCTCTTATTTTTAAAATAGATAGAAAAGATCCGGATGTCTTACACGTCAACGATAGTCTGGCTGTTCTTTCGAAATGGTTCGCAGCTAATAATCTCTTACTTAATGCGACCAAAACAAAATGTCTTAAGTTCTCACTACCAAATGTACCCCAAGAGGCTCTAAATTTAAAACTTGATGGCAAGAGACTAGATGCTATTACGGAAACTGTATTTCTAGGAATTACTCTAGATTCGAAGTTGCAATGGGGAGCCCACATTAGAGCTCTTTCAGGTAGATTAAGTTCAGCTGCATATGCAGTAAGAAAAATTAGACAGTTGACTGATATAGCCACAGCTAGGTTAGTATATTTTGCTTATTTCCACAGTATTATGTCTTATGGCGTTCTGCTGTGGGGATCGGCAGCTGATGTAGATTCAATTTTTATTTTACAAAAGAGTCTATAGAATGGGTCCTCGTGAGTCCCTTAGAAACAAATTCAAAAAAATTAATGTACTAACTCTGCCTTCTCTTTATATCTTAGAAAGTATTTTGTATGTTCGCAAAAATAATAAAAATAAATGTGAAGAAATGCGAAGACCCTCCACAACCGCGAGATATGCAGTCTCAGGGAATATTTTTTGAAAACCGAAGTGGGTATGCACCGTGATGTGGTCGCAGTGGACAAAGGGCTCATCCCACTTTCCATGGCTAAAGAGAACTAGTGCAAACCTGTAATACTTACAACGGATGACCGCAAGGAGATATGGCAAAACAAGGAGCTACACGGGCGCTTCTATCGAGCTCTTCATGAGCCCGATGTAGATTTTTTAGCGTCCGTATCCTGGCTACGCTTTGGGGACCTTTTCGGGGAAACTGAAGGTTTCGTCTGTGCAATTATGGACGAAGTTATCTTGACGAATAACTACCGGAGACATATTATGAAGGACGGGACGGTTGACGTGTGTCGGGCATGCCACCGTCCGGGTGAGTCTATCAGACATATTATCTCTGGTTGTTCTCGTCGGGCTAACGGCGAGTACTTGCACAGACATAACCAAGTGGCTAGGATTATTCACCAGCAACTTGCTTTGAAATATAAACTTGTGAACTCTGAGGTACCGTATTACAAGTATGCGCCCGACCCAGTTCTCGAAAATGACCATGTCACGTTGTACTGGGATCGGTCTATCATTACTGACAGGACTATTGTCGCCAATAAGCCTGATATAGTGGTGATAGATCGATTAGCGCGCCGCGCAATGATAGTCGATGTTACCATTCCACATGACGAAAACCTCGTGAAAGCTGAGAAAGAGAAGCAAATAAAATATCTCGACTTAGCACACGAGGTTGTTGACATGTGGAATGTTGACTCGGCTGTCATTGTGCCGATTGTCGTTACGGCCAATGGCCTGATGGCTGAAAGCCTCAACCATCATCTCTCGAGGCTCTCGTTAGGCGGCTGGATCAAGGGCCTGATTCAGAAGGCAGTACTCCTCGATACGGCCCGCATTGTGAGGAGGTTCCTGTCTCTGGAGTCCTAACCACCGGTAGCTTGGACTCTGCTCCCGACACCGGCGGACCACTATTTTTTATATTTTTAAATGTTTTTTTTTATACATTTTTTCAAGAAATATTTAAAAATATATTTTATATGTAAAAAAATAAATAAACGAAATAATAATAATAATCTGGCAACACTAATAATAATGGTCTTTTCAAAACAAGAAGTGATTTCCATAATATAAATACACGTAGTAAACATGAAATTGTGATACCCAAATTTAGATTAACAAAAACAAGCAAATCATTTGTTATCAACAGTATCCGCTTTTATAACAAGTTGCCAAAGTCAGTTACAGAACTTAGCGATGGAAAGTTCAAAACCCACATCAAACGTGTCCTTACCAAAAACGCATATTATACGATTAAAGACTACGTTGAAGACAAGGAAGTTTGGCAATAATTCCTTCTGCACATGTAGCTTCTCTGGTACCTCATAAACGGCATAACTATGTAAATGTCTATTGACTGCTCCCAAATTACGATGTTTATTATTATTATTATTTATACAAATTTTCTTTTTGACATATTATTTTCACTGTTTGACATTATATACCTAAAATTTTGATTTCAGACTTGTAATGGCAAACTTCGTTTGGTTTAAATGTGTTTTTATTTTTATTATTTTATTAATATTTTACACAGATTTGTGTGTACCTTGTGAATGTGAGAACGTTGTAGGCTTAATAGACTAGATATTTTGTAGACCTTTTTCTTTTTTTTTTTTGTTGAGTACCTGGTACGTCTCGACAGGCCTACACTGTCCTCCCATACCTATTAACACTGTAATTTGAAAACATTCTAAAAGCCAATTATTTTTAAAAGAGTAACCGTGGAGTTTATTTTCCATAGGAAACGACCCATTGGAACCGTGCACCTAGCTTCTGACGTTTCAGAAGTGCCCATGTAGGTTTATGTGAAATAAAAATATTTTGATTTTGATTTTGAGTACTGGTGACAGATTGTAGCAGGTATTAATTATTAGAAAATCTTGGATCGTGTGGTGGAACGCAATTTATATTTGAAAAGTGGGAGTTCCTTGGTGTCTAAAATGTCTACAGGTATTTTATTGTAAATTTTAGATGCCATTCCAAAAAAAACTTTTGCCGAAAAGAGCAGTTCTATGTGGTATATTAGATATTTTAAGTGTATATCTTTTTTATTGTAGTTCACCGAACAGGTTTTTATTTATTTTAACAAATACTGTAACTTCATAGATATAAGCTGACGGAAAGGTCAAAATTTTAAACCCGTTAAAGTATGGATCGCAAGATTCAGGAACAAAGGTACCAGCAATTGCGCGAACGCATCTTTTTTGCACTTTAAACACTGATTCTTTATTTGCGGCGTTGCCCCAGAATATAATAGCGTATTTTAGGGTTGATGATACGTAGGCATGATAGGTATCTGGCCTCATACCAAAGTGGGATTCGACAGAAAACCACAAAACGCCACACTTGTTCTGCCCAATTTCTGTGTTCACGAGCCCATTGTAAACGGGCTCTGTGATTGCGGGGCTATATATACATATATAGATGCAGGTACACGTAGCGGAATGGAGGTTGATTTCATGCAAGCGATTTCTTATTGTTCGTTCGCTTATTAACATTTCTGAAGAGCTATGGAGCTTCGTAACCAACATCATCGCGCTCATTGTACGATTTCGTCGAGCAGTAGTTTGTATGTAACGATCTTGTCTGCGTGTGGTGTGCAAACTCGTGCTTCGTTTCACTCTGCCACGCTGCCAATGATGCGATAACGTGTCCAAAGTCGACTTATAACACTCTGCGTAGTGCCAAGAGCGATTGCCACAGCACATTGTGGAGAACCAGCTTCCAACATTCCCACGGCTCTGAGATCTTTTCTTATCGGCTCAAATGATGTCTACTCTCCATAATAACGTTATTTTGCATTGATTCCACTCAGAAGTATGGTAGAAATATTACTGATTTGGCCTCAAACTTGTTGCAGGATCATATAGAAATAGATTTGACAGAAGATTTTCTTCTTTTGACCGAAATTAAAAAACTATTCCCTTTTCAAATGACGAAATTTACTAAAAATAATCCATAGGAGTTACAAAAGATATAATTAAAAAACAGATTTTTGTAACTAGGAAAACGTGCTTGATCCCTAGACGCGTTTTTTTCCGACCTTTACACGGGCGAAGCCGCGGGCAATAGCTAGTTTATCGATATTTAGGTACTTTATTTCTGCGAATAACTACAAAAATATAAAAATGTTGATTAAAATGAACACGACGTTTATTAAATAGTTAATGTGTGGGTCAGTACACCGCAAATATCTACCTTCCCATTCAATACATTTTACTTGCTTATCTATTGTTTAATTTACGTACCTACTGAAATGTGTAGCAGACCCTCCGTTTACTCACGTAGGTATATAACTTGTTTCCAGGTCATAAAGTAATAACCGGGCCGTAAGTAAACATTATGACATGTTGGCTAAAGTTTCCTATTGAGCTCTCGTCACCGAGAATCAATCTTTTCCGACCTTTAATGTTTGCTAGTCATTCCGTCCGCATACGAATATAGGTATTACAAAGGATATAATTTTTGTGAATGGAAATTACCTACATATTGGATGGTGAGTATTTTATAGACTTGTTTGTTTAGAAATAAATTTTAATTAACTTCGCCAGCTCTTTTGTTGGCTCAGTTTGGGAATCAGTATTAGAGACAACTCCAGCGAATTACATAAGTGTTAGACTGGTAATTTGACTTTGAACAATTTCGATTTATGACGTTTTTGTATATGCGGTATGCTTTTCCATTTTGTAAAAGTATCCAAAAAGAATGCAAAAAGGTTTCATTGAATTGAATTTATTCATAAAAGTCTCGGCTGTTTTAGCTTAAACACAGAAAGTGAAAGCCTTTCATTCAAACGACGAATAAAATTTAAAAGAAAATCTGCATTTCCTTTTATTTTTTACTGCGAACGGCCGGTGGTCATAAGTACCTACATTCAAGTATTGCAAATACCTACTCCATGCATGAATATTCCAAACTTGCAATAGAATATTTAAGTCAACTGAAAACCGCAACCCGTGGGCCCCTGGGTTATTAATTTCAGGTACTCTATGGTCAGGTTACAAGGAAGGGTTAGGCAGAGGTGTGTGAAGTCCGAAAGGGATACCGAGGCCCCTGGCAACACAGGCAACTTAAGGATTACGAGTGGGTTTTAGTCAGTAAGAGTCTGACACACCCTCCCGCTCTGCCCAGAGCGGGAGAACTTATTTGATAATTAGCCACTCAAAAAAAAAAAAAGGCAGTGGAGCTCCTATTGAACACCGACATTTCACCAGTTATATTTTTTACACTCAGTACCTAATGGGGGCGAGCCTATTGCCATTAACCGAGCACAAATCCCGACTCCGGTCTGCTACTGAGAAATTCAAGATAGAAAAACCCAATGACACTTTGCGCGACCCGAGTATCGAACCCATGAACTCATGCTCAGCAGTAGCGCTTGCGACCCCTGGACCAACGAGTCAGACCGAGGTACAAATAGATAAACAAAGCAACACACAAATAATAATAGTAATTATATATAATTACTTAAATGAATTATTCTTCACAGGATCTCTCCGTAGATAAAACTAAATAAAGCAACTTATTCTCGTATGAATGTTGTAGGACTAGATAGGTATAAGTAGGTACTTATGTATTGTATAATATAACGTTAAAGCTCAGTTAACAATAGAAATACCCAAGATTAGATACCATATCTAATGTCCTTTAACATTAGATGCCAAAAAGGTTAAAAGGGTTAACCTGAAACGTAACCTTTTATACATCGACATCATATTATTTGTTCTCAGAAGTTTGGGTTTTCAAAGACTTTTTGAATGGTACCATTAAAAGCCAAGTGCCTTCTTCATACTCGTAAGTATTATTAATTAAGGCGCAGATAAATGATTTTAGTGACTTTTTAATTTGTTATTACACGTTCATAATGCAAGTAAGTTATGCAAAAATGTATGTTAAACTGGAACGCGTTCATGTCAATTCTATAAGTGAATATTTAAGTATTGTAGTAAAATACTTTATGAAAAAAATTCAGGAAGTAATGTCTACCCAAAGCTAACTAAAACCGGAGAAGTGCGAGTCGGACTCGCCCGCCGAGGGTTCCGTACAAATTTGTAGGTACATATTAATCCGTACATATTAAGTACAAATACAATACGGTCTAACACCCATTTTTAAAAAGTGGCTTAATTAAATTCTATAGTGCTAATATGCCCCAAAAAAATCACAATATTTTTATTCAATCGATAAGTGCCATAAAAATGCATTTAGATTTTACATTTTCAAATTTCGCGCGTAGTTTGACGAAAACGCTGGACGCAGTGGATGCC
This sequence comes from Atethmia centrago, assembly GCA_905333075.3. NCBI lineage: Eukaryota > Metazoa > Arthropoda > Insecta > Lepidoptera > Noctuidae > Atethmia > Atethmia centrago. Next base: position 12,016,772 of record HG995375.1, read on the forward strand.
ATGTTGCTCTGTGGTCATGACGTCACTTGGCTATGTAAACAAATGCGCTGATCTATTATCTATCAGTTGACAGTTGACACGTTTTAGTTTACACAGCGGTATGACGTAATAACACGGCGGCTACTATTTCATGGTGTTTTTTAATAGATTAGAAAAACTGAAAACGTTGAATTGAATTTTAATATTTATTTTGTTATTTTATGAACAAAAAGTAACATTTTCCGACTCCTTTTTGCCTAAACTATCTCAATAATCTATTTATAGATTTTTTTCTCGTATATAGTAAAATACCCTATTATGACCGCGCATGCCGTTGCTTAACCTCGATGATTGATTACGTACTTTAAATAAAGACTTTATTTTTATGATTTAATTACAAATGTATAGTTTTCAGATTTTCCCTGTACTTGTAGTATAAGACGATATTACTTGCCAAATTTCATAGTTCTAGGTCAACGGCAAGTACCAAGTAAGGGTGTCGAAATATACGTTTTTTGCGGCATAAAGGGCGGTATCATTTTTTTACGTTAACTTAGAAGTTTGATTTTTTCACAGCTTCAAGGGACTGTAGACTTGAGTATACGGTTTTAATTTAAACTTGATACCTTTACGCGTTCCCGAGATAAAGGGAGACTGACAGACAGACAGACGGAAAACAAAGTGATCCTGTAACGGTTCCGTTTTTTCCTTTTGAGGTGGTCGAGTCGGGGGCGGCTAATGGAAATAGGAAATTAACAGCGGCTATCCTTTCTAGAATAGCATACATTCATTATTACTAGGTATAAGCCTCGTCTGTTTGACTTTTTCGGCTGAACCGTTTGGGACCTACGATGCCACAGACAGACACACAGATACACACTTTAAACATATAACACCCCTCTCTTTCGGTCGGGGTTTATAAATACTGATCAAAACGAATCCAGACATGACATATCTGCTATTATTTTTTCAAGAGTGTACTAGTGTGCTGGATATCTTGGCTGCAGCATCAGACCAAGAATTGCATAATCTTGCACAGTTATGTAGCATACATGTGTGTTTCAAATTTTATGTCACACATAATATGTTTGAAAGTAAAGTAAATACCCATTATCCGTCTAAGATCCATACCGCAGCTAACAAAAGAGCTGATGACCTTGAAACGGCTGAACCGATTTTGATAAAACATGTCTAAGAACCACCGGTAGACAACCTGCATTTAAATTTCAAAAATTGCATCCAAATCGGTTCACCCGTTTAAGAGCTACGGTGCCACAGACAGACAGACATAGCGGTCAAACTTATATTATATTTATATATATATTTTTATTATATTTATATTTGCGTTGAGGGTTAAAAACGATATTACCTTGAAACTACTTAAGATATTTTCATGATTTCTTTTGTATGAAGATAAAGTTTTAATATCTATAATTCTATCTGTGATTTTTTTCACATATTCATATTTTTGTTACTATAAACAAAATTTGTTTATAGTAACGAAAATATGAATAGGGAATATTTAATATTCCCTATGAAACCGAACGGCCGTGTGGCGTGCGCGCGAGGCGCATTTGTATGGCCAAGGTCACCGACGACTACCCGATCCTTAAATGACCAGAGCACTTTTATTTTGCCTGGAACCCATAAACATGCAGTAAGGGTCGGGTAATCGCCATTGACCTTGGCCATACAAATTCGCGTCACGCTCGCACCGCTCCGCCGTTCGGTTTCACAGGGAATATTAATTTTTAGTAACGAAAATATGAATATTTGAACAAAATATCAGATAGAATTATAGATAGTAAAATAGTCTGTTCATACAAAAAAAAACCATGAAAATAACTTAAGTAGTTTGAAAGTAATATCGTTTTTTATGCTTTGGGTAGACCTTACTTCCTGAATTTATTACATAAAGTATTTTACTACAATACTTAAATATTCACATAGGTATAGAATTCAAGTGTATGCGTTCTAGTTTAACATCCATTTTTTGCATAACTTACTTCCATTATATGAAGGCATAATAACAGATATAAAAGTCACTAAAATCATATATCTGCGCCTTAAACAATTTAATCATGACACACGTCACATGACACTCGTATTACCCGAAGGTAAAACATACTATTATTAATTTATTAATTTGATCGAACCTATTTGCCACTAGTACCTACCTGTTACTGTAACACTTACATATTATATCTAATGGATAGATCGTGCCAGCCCGCACTGAACCGTAACGATTTGTATACGCCTCATCAGATACTAAATCTGAAAACAAAACCACTACGAACATTTCGTTCTATGTTCGCTTTATTGGATTATTGAAAGTGGTTTGGGTAGAGCGGTATCTACATAAATACTTACCTTAAAGAAACGAATACCTTAAGTGTATTAGGTATACTACGTAGTCAGAAACAAAACGTAAATCTACTATAAAAACTGATACTCGAAGAAGTGTGTTTATTTGCCTAAAATATTTTATAAACACACTTTTCAACTAAATAGTAATAAAAAATAAATATTCCGCGCTTAGTCGCGGTCGTATCCAATTAAAAAATAATTAATATTTATTTGGTCGGCATTTTTATAAATAAGGCCCCACGGGTGTCGGGCCGCGATTGTGTCGTGCAGTACTTGAGCCATCCATCATGCCGGAGCCATTAACGCAGGGCGAAGGCTGAGGGCGCGCCGGGTCACGCCAACCTAACCGACTCCTACGTATTTTAGCCTACGGAAAAAGGCTATAAGTAGGTGCTACATCAAAATATGTTAAACGTCCCAGAAAAAAATTGCCATTAGAAAAATTCTAGAACTTACCATTTTTTGTCCCATATTTTTCGTTTTTTTACAAACCAAAACACATTTTTTTTTGTGATTTGTCTGAGAAACCGACCTACCCGACCCCCGGGGCACTTCAGCAACTGAAATAAAGAAACCTTAGGAATACTACCTGATATTACTGGTTACAATACATATTATTTAGAAGTTTTAACTACACGGTCCACTGGTGTAGACCCACGGTGCGAGGTTCGTCATTGCCTTGCGTGCAAGTTGTGCGCAAGTCATCTAAGTTAAGAAATTGGATTTTGTAGGTTCTCGTAAACTGTTCTAACGGCCTATTCCAACAATTTACAAAACTTTGATTCAAATTGTTATTGTACACCAGATGACCCAAATTGTTGCTGAGAGGCGACGCCGACGACGACGGTGAAGCGTCAAGCATCACTTAAGAGTTCAGTACACTCATCTGAGATGATACATTTATTATTGTAGCGTAATCTCTAACGCGATTTGTAATGAAATTGCGTTAGAGATTATGCTAGAGATTAAATTATTTTTTCGAGAAATGTTATTTTTTCGTAACGAAGCAATGAATATTTGAAAAAAATCACAGAATTATTTATTATAATAAAATAGTCTGTTCATAAAAAAAAAACACGAAAATATCTTAAGTAGTTTGAAAGTAATGTCGTTTTTAGGGTTCCGTAGTAAGGAACCCTTATAGTTTCGCCATGTCCGTCTGTCTGTCTGTCTGTCTGTCGGTCCCCGCTGTAGCTCAGAGACGCTTAGTACTAGAAAACTGTATTTTGGCATTAATCACGCCGACAAAGTATTAAAATAAAATCTTGAAAATTTTTTTTTACGGTACCTCCCTTTCACGTAATGTGGGGATGTTTTTTTTTTCTCGTCTGTCCCATGGTGTGGGATATCGTTGGACAGGCCGTTGAAAAATATTGCAGGTCTGTGAACACCACTTTTCGATTCAAGGATCCACTTGCGTAATATTAAGCATTAAAGTGCTAATTTTTGTTAGAGTCAAGTGTCCCCCTGCCAGCTAAATGGTTGTTTATGGAGATGTGAAAAGAATTATAGCAATAGTACATAATTATAATTAAATTAAAAGGAAAACTATCGCAGCTAAGTGGGCTTTACAAGTTAACGAGGAATCGTCGACCAACTTAAATATGCAGTTGGAGAATTGATTGTGGCATATATCGTTTGGATGAATATGTTTGGTCGAATATTCGTGTGGGAGAATATGTTTTTCAACTAAAATGTTAAGTTTGATTTTGGGATAAATTCATACCAACTTCCGAACTACCTTTCATTGAGCGTGGTCCGACACGCACTTGGCCGGATTTTTTGGGTAGACATTACTTCCTGAAAATATTTTATAAAGTATTTTAACTTACTTGCATTATGTGAAGGAGTAATAACAGATTTAAAAGTCACTAAAATCATATATCTGCGCATTAAGCTTGCGGTACCGTGGTACCGACTCGTGATGACGGCCACCCATAAAAAGAATCGTCTTTTCAAAACACCGCCATTTTCTTGATTTCATATCAGGGAAATGGCGGTTTTTCATCAGAAACGGTCGGGAACCAAACTTTACGGCCGATTAATTTAAAACAAACGAAAACAATACTAAAACGCCAATATCGCTATCATGTTTATAATTTTTCTAGCAAAACTACTAATGGTACCAATCCGAGATTTCCACTGCCTGAAACATGAAACCTCTATTTGGTTAATATTAGTTCGAAGTTTGCGCTACGCAGTTAAGGCGGAGATACATGATTTTAGTGACTAGTAAATATGCCATTACGCCTTCATACAATGCAAGTAAGTTATGCAATAATGTATGTTAAACTAGAGCGCACACCCTCCAATTATTTGTGTGAATTTAAGTATTATGGTAAAATACTTTGTGAAATAAATTCGGGAAGTAATGTCTATCCAAAGCATAACAAATGATATTTCTTTCAAACTGCTTAAGATATTTTCATGTTTTTTTTTTTTTTGTATGAACAGACTATTTTATTTCCTATCTGTGATTATTTTCAAATATTTGACGGAGAAGGTACGTCTCGCTCGTTATTATCAGCTATATTTTAACTACTGTGGGCGTACAATGGGAAGTGTTGGTTATTGCGCAATAGAAAACCCGTTCGCAGTTTAAATCAAATTATAATTTACGAAAAAATAATCACACTATCTAATAACACACTGTAGGTACACGACACAACTATACGGAACGCGCGACAGTTTCTAAACGTCACTGTTCACTGTTCACTCCATGACCGCCTCCGACAGACTTTGCTTATCTCCGGTCAAGCGTTATGTTGTAGACTCTGTCGAGCGCCGCTTGGTGGCGCTGGCGTCTCGATTAGTCAAACGAGTGACTAACGTATTCCTGACATATTCATATTTTCGTTACTAAAATACATATTCTCTATGAAACCGAACGACGTGACCACGGCGGCGCGGCGAGATCGCAAAGCGCATTTGTATGGGCAAGGTCAACGGCGATTACCCGACCCTTAAGAAATCTTCTTGATTTCTTAACGTAGAAGTTTATATAAAAGTGCCTTTCATTAACAATTAACTTTCACAAGTGGTGCGGGCAAGAGCCGCTAAATATCTGTAGATAACAGAACCATGTTTCGTTTTCTTTCCTTCTCGAATCTCGGATCGACGTGGAATTTCATTATCTTCATTTTTCAAATAGGCCATTGCGAGAGGGTAATATTAGGTACCGAGCTCAAGGGAACGGTTCTAGTAGTAATTGCCTTTCTCAAATCGTTGAAATGGAGGCTTAAATCTATGACCATGAATAGCAACAATGAGTGTTATTAGATTAAGCTTTAAGTTTAAATTGTCTCCAATAGGCGAATGACCTCCTTTGACGAATAAATTCCGTTTGTGCTGTAATACCTATATAAGGTCCCAAGTCGAAAATATGGCTAAGTAATTTAATTTATTTTGTTTCTTGATGTCCGGAGCAATTGATGGCGGGTGCGGCGCGGCGCGGCGGGCTGCGACCGCTCGACGCTCGCACGCTGTAACGCCGCGCTATAAATATTAGATGCCGCGCTGCCTCCTCACGACTCACGCCGCGCCCGTGCGAGCCGGAACCCTGAGAATCGATAGTCCACAACACGATGTGTCACTATCTTGTCCCATACATTCTAATAACTCGAAATAATGTTCTCGCTCTGAGGTATTCTCATCCCCGAGAGTGTATTAGGGTCTGAACGCACAGTTTACGCGTCAATAAAAAACAAAATGAAATACCTTTATTCCCCCCGTGCTCCATACAAAATTGTACGGTTTTTCGGTATTATAGAGGCATCGCAATGGATTGTTAGCTGTTTGATCGATAAAACTCTGTTATTACTGGCCTCTGTAGTTGTGGGCCGCCCGCCGCCGCCGCCGCGAAAGGAGGAATTATGTGTCATTAAAAACCGAAGTCGAAGCTAATCGGCATTAGGTAAGGCTCTTACAGACGATATCGCGGGTGCGACCTATTAATTATTGATCGAAGGCGACAGGCATATATCTGCCTGTTGCGCCCGCGATGTCGCCCCTGTCTGTAAGAACCTTTAGCCGATATTATGTCGAAAATTATGATTTTTGGAACTTAATAAGAGGTCTGTATTTAAGATGAAAACTATAAAAATATTTTAGAACTTATGTAAAAAATTACAATACAATAAATCGGGAGGTAATGTACTCTAACTAAGTACATTACCTCCCAATTTATTGTATTGTAATTTTTTACATAACTTCTAAAACAGAATGCTTTAATGGAAACAAAGAGCAATGAAATCTCCCTTGATTGCTTTTGGGTGGTAGGTACTAAAACAAATGTATGCACATTTTTCATGCCGTTAGCTTTACAGATTAGGTAAATCAATTATGTTCACTTTGAAGAGAGCTTGTGTGATAGGTCGTTTGAATAATAGATTACTTTTGTAGATAGCAAACGATTCGATCCGATACGCTTATATCCAGGCCTTGTGATTTGCTTTCAGTTTCCGTTTAAGGCGTATGTCATTACTTCTAAGAAAACTTGTAGGACCAGGAGTCCCAAACCTTCCCTAAGAAGGTAACTTACGCACAACGTTTGTATAGAAATGTAAATGATTCTTGACAAAGTTTCCTTCTCAGCGTTATCTTAACGGTAGTGCCTCGGTCCCTTTTTGTATAAGTTCCCGCCATTGGAGAGAACACTGCGATGTTTGCACGTTCCTTGTTAGAGCTAACAAGCAGTTAAAGGTTGAAAGAACAAAGATTTGGTTTAAATGAATTCCGTTTCCGCTGTAAGTAAATAGGTAATATTTTTATACATTAATGAAGTCAGTTAAAAACTAGGTCAGCCTTTCACAAGACTGGAACAAAGGTATCGCGCCATAATTCAAAGGAAAGAAACCATTATATTAAATTCTATAGAATTAGGTCAAATAACGATGGCTAAAAATGAACTGGGTTGTGATAGTTCGTTGAAATTAAACAGCCTTTCATCTTATAAATATAAACCTCTATCCCCGGGCGATGTGCCCTTGAGGGAGTAAGTAGGTACTTTCCTACACCCACAGGTCGCCGATAATGGCATTTATGGTCTGTTCCAAAAAATTCTCATGAAAATGTAAACAACTGGATCAGAAAACGTACATTGTGGATGCCACTTCCAAATATACACTCGCGGACAAAGAATACTGGTTAGTAAGAAAAAAAACTAAAATTACTCTTAAAATACTAGAGCTAGTGGCATGAAGGAAACCGTATGTTGTAAATAATTTACCAGTTAATAAAAAATACCAAATGTTGGAAACATTATTAGTTTAATTGTCAAAATCGCATAAAAAAAACAAAATATCCATTATTTTTACGTTGAAAAAATAATGGTTGGTACCACACAAAAACGAACTTTAAAACAAAATTAATACTTTGTATTGCCTCCACAGGCTCCTCTCACAGCTCCCAGGCGATTGGGCATGCTGTTTATTAACTTTCTTATGCGATGTTGCGGGATATTGGTTCATTCTTCAACTAACGCATGTTTCAGGTCTTGAAGTGTAGCTGGGGCGGGGTTTCGATTTCTTACACACCTCTCAAGTTCGTCCCAAGCGTGTTCAATTGGATTCAGGTACGGGCTTCTCGTGGACCAATCCATGCGATTGATGCCAACGTCCTGATAATAATCATTTACAATTTGAGCTGTATGTGGCCTGACGCTGTCATGCATGAATATTTTTTTACCTATATTAATTAGATAGCCGACATGCTGATTAAGAATTTCTTCCACACATCTTGAACTAGTTAGCGTACCATTTAGTCAGTGTATCAGCACTAACTCCGTGCGACTCTCTGAAGAGATTCCAGCCCAAACCAAAACAAATCCACCGCCGAACGGCACTTTTTCCTCAAAACAAGCTGGAATAAAACGTTCCGTCGGTAAACTTTTCGCCGCCCATCATGTGCATACAGCATAAATCTGGATTCGACAGAAAATATTACTTTTGCCCATTCTTCGTCTTCCCATTGTGCTTGTTTGCGGGCGTAACGTAATCTTGCTACCCGATGTTCTCTTTCAAGTTTTGGACCGTCTATGTGGGGTCAAAAATCAAAATCAAAATCAAAAATCAAAATCAAAAGTCATTTATTCAAACTAGGCTGAGAATCAGCACTTTTCGAACGTCAAAATTACATAAGACAGTCCCCCAAAACGCCCACCCTTCACCACTTCCTAGTGCTTTAGCTGGGAAGAAGAAGTGGTCAACAAACTCCCCAGCAGCACAGCTGTCTGTTCAGTTAGAGGGAAAAAAAATGGATTCTATACAACAGTATGCAAAACAATTTACATTACGTGCAACATAAAACATTAAATTATTAGCCATATGTCAGCTAGCACACCACTATACCAACAAAAAAAAAAAGAAAAGCAAAACACCGAAAACTATTAATTCTCAAGCAGAGATAAAAACGTAAACAGAACTTAATGCCCAAATAAAAGCCTCCAAGCATAAAAGGCGTGCCCGCTTACATATAGCTATAGCTGTAACAGTCACAAATGATGAACTAGGACCATCAAAGTAAAATAAATAAACAATTAATTACTAATAACAAAACAAAACAATGGTCAGCAAGACGACCAGTCACCACAAGCAGCACCCGTTCACGAGCATAACGCAAAAATCAGCCATTACCCCCCTCGCCATATTAGAGGGAAGGAGGTAACCCGACCCCCGACGCTACCGCAAGCAGTGACAACTAAGGGAGCATGACGAACTTGCTGCCGGTTGTAAGAATAATATAATCAGTTATCGAGGTCGCTAGCTAACCACATATTGCAATACAACTCAACAAAAAACATTGTAATGAGAAGATTATGTCAATAATAAACGAAAATAAAATTTAAAATAAATTGACTTATACAGTCAAATAAAATAAACAATTATATGAACTCATATAACCTGTCACTAGGTAGGCTAATTCTGGAGAAAGAACATAAACATTGTCTTGAGTTAATCACAGCGACCAACAATTCTTATCATTTAAGTAGTCGTTGATAGAATAGTATGCCCTTGAACAAAGTTTGGATTTTACTTTAGTTTTAAACGCATTAAAAGGCAAATCTAGCAAAGAAGAGGGTAACTTGTTATAAAAAGTAATACCAAGCCCAACAAACGAGTTATGAACCTTGTGAAGCCGGTGAAATGGAGCACGTAATTTGTCCTTATTTCTGGTGTTAATATTGTGAATATCACTGTTTTTAATGTATAAGTGTATATTTTGCCTAATATATAAGATGTTGGCGAAGATGAATTGTGATGCCACCGTGAGAATACCAATACTTTAAAAAAATCTCTCAGAGAAACTCTGGCACCTAGCTGGTAAATTGCTCGAACAGCTCGTTTTTGAAGAACAAATATATTTTGAATGTCAGCGGCTTTGCCCCACAGCAGAATACCGTAGGACATAACGCTATGAAAATAACTAAAATATACTAACCGAGCTGTATTAACGTCAGTGTATTGTCTTACTTTCCTGACGGCGTAAGCGGCCGAACTGAGCCTTCCCGCTAGGCTTGATATATGAGGGCCCCACTGAAGTTTGGCATCTACTGTTATGCCCAGAAAAACTGCCGAGTCTACAGTTCCAAGAACCTCTTTATCCAAGACGATGTTGGGTCCTAGATTTCTAACATTTGGTAAAGCGAACTTTATACATTTTGTTTTCTTAGCATTGAGAACTAAGTTATTTGTCGTAAACCAATCCGTCACAATTGAGAGTGCACTGTTTACGTCGTCAAAATCTTGTCTATTCCTTTCTACTTTAAAAATAAGAGAGGTGTCATCTGCAAACAGTACAACGTCACAGATACCCTTTAAATATAATGGTAAGTCATTAATATATACTAAGAATAAGAATGGACCCAGTATTGAGCCTTGTGGTACACCTAACTGTACTAGAAGCTCGGAAGATTTCACACCATTAACATCTACACATTGCAACCTATTATGTAAATATGAACTTATTACTTTAAGAGCTTCATTTTGGACACCGTAATGATGTAGTTTACGCAAGAGCGTGTCATGTTGCACGCAATCAAAAGCTTTGGAGAGATCACAGAAAACTCCAATAGCATTTTGCGAGTTCTCCCATGCGTTAAATACGTGTTTTAGCAGTGCAACACCTGCATCTGTAGTCGAACGACCTTTTGTAAAGCCATATTGTTCATTATGAAGGAGGCTGTTTAAATTAAAATGTCTTAGCAACTGCTTGAGTATTAACTTTTCAAATATTTTGCTAAATGCAGGTAAAATAGAAATAGGCCTGAAATTGCCAACGTCTTTTTTATTACCTGATTTAAATAATGGTATGACTTTACTACTCTTCATGAGGTCAGGAAAAGTTCCTAAATCAACACATTTATTAAAAGTAACAGCTAGATAGGGGGCTACAATGTTTATTATATTGCTTAATAGTTTAATGGAGATACCCCAGTAATCACCAGTGTTTTTAGACTTAAGTGTGTTAAAAACGTTAACAACATCACCAGGTGTTACATGTTCGAAACTAAATAAACGACTACATTTAGGCACACTACTATGCAAAAGGTTTTCAGCTTTAGACGGGGACGAATTTAAGGAGCGAGTCGTAGTTATAGGTATGTTGGCAAAAAACTCATTGAATGCCTCAGCTACGTCAGCTGCTTTATTAACTAATTTGCTGTCGACCATAAGCTCAAGATGTTTTTCTTGTTGGTTAACCGACTTACCAGTTTCATTGTTAATAATTTTCCAAGTGGTTTTTATTTTATTATTGGAATTTTTAATTGTGTCGCTTAAAAATTTAGATTTAGCAAAAACACAAATCTTTTTAAATAATTTTGAATAATTTTTGACATACTCTAGAAAAGGAGCATCAAACCTGTATTTTTTTAAACCATATAACTCGTATAGTCTCGCTCTACTTTTATAAATACCCGGAGTAGCCCATTGGTTAAAGCCAGCGGGGGTGCTATTAATGTTAATGGTTTTGGTCTTGAAAATAGATTGGTGCTCTTTTCGGACAACATCAAAAAGGGCTCCATAGATTTCATTAGGATTCTCGTGTTCTACTATACATGGTGTAATTCTATGAGCTATATTATTTTTAAACTTGTTGCAACGACTAGCTGTATAAGGCCTACATTCTATTTTATACGGCTTTTTATGTAATGGCACAGGGAAGCTAGCTAGTAAACCACAGTGGTCAGACGTTAAGTCACTTAACACTCATTTATTTTTGGCATCACAATCACTAAATATATTATCAAGACATGTCGACGAAGATGCCGTAATCCTAGTAGGTTCAAAAAACAAGTTAAGTAGATTATAGGACCTAAACAAATTCAGAAGTCTAATACTTAATGGAGTAACATCTAAAATATTAATATTAAAATCTCCACATAAAATTATACTTTTATTACTAGATTTTAATCTATTGAGTGAATCCTCCATTACCGATTCAAAACAAATAAAATCCCCAGAGGGGAAAGTAGTAGGGAAGTAGCTTCAAGGACCCTCCGTCTTACAGTGCTGTCGCTTTCATCGTCGCTACGGCTCTCCCGAAGTTGATTTGTTACTTCAACAGCCGTGAGGTGCCGATTTCGGAGCATGTTCGTAACAATAAATCGATCCTCTCGAGTCGTAGTAGGTACATCTCGGTCTGCCAGTTCCTGGTCTTCTTATGTTCTGTCCAGTTTCGTTGGATGATTCTCTGCACTGTAGAAAGTGACACGCCTATTGTTCTTGCTGTAGGTACTTCGCTGACTTCTGCCTTCTTCTAACATAGTGACGATACGCGTACACTCTTCTGGTGGTAACGACATGATAGTAATTCAATAATGATGGTGAAAGACGACAATGACTGCCTTTTATCATTTTGATTTGACATACTAAACACAAAAGTGAGAAAACAAGCAAAGGTAAAACAACCGCGTATTGAACAATGATATTTTACTTATAATATCATTGGTATTGAATATATTTCCAAATTCGAGGTTTTTTAATATTTTTTTTATTACGTTGTAGATCATTTAAGGTTATTTCATATGATAAAATTCTCTGTATTATAAATTTAGTTGTATGCATGTACCATTATTAATTTGCAAGTTACAGGGATTTTCGTCATAGACCCGTATTATTTGACCGCGAGTGTAATTGCTTTGATTTGAATATTTGAATACAAACTTTCGGATTTAGAAATTCAAAGTTTAAGTCACCTTAAATATGTTTCATTCTCATTTTCAGAAACAAAATATTTTATTTCATATAAACCTAAATGGGCACTTTTGAAACGTCAGAAGGTAAGTGCACGGTTCCAATTGGTCATTTACTATGGAGATGTTACTCTTTTAAAAATAATTGGTTTTTATAATGTTTTCACATTACTGTTAATAGGTATGGGAGGACTGTGTAGGCCTGTCAAGAAGATCCAGGTACTTAACAAAATAGAAAATGGTCTACAAATCTACAGTCTATTAAACCTACACCGTTGTATCTGAAGACCCTACGACACATGAACGTGAAATGAACTATACGCATATATCATCTACGGTTAACTGGCTAAGTTTAAATTAAGTTAAAATAAACCTAAATCAATTTTAATGACTTTCAAAAATAAAAGTTCAAAATTAAGCACATTCAATATAAATTATTTACAAATAAACATGGGAAAAATAAACACTACAAAAGTTTTTGGAAAATTTCTTGGACTAAGTACGCATAGATGTAGTCCAAGAATTTTTTCAAGAACTCAGATATGACATAGAATACACATATTTATCAAGTATGTACTAAACTAACTCAGTATTCGTATGACATCTATTTTATCCTTCGGAAAGTGATAAATCAAAGTGCACTTCTATCTGCTTACCATGCTTACGTTGGTTCGACACTAAGATATGTTATAATGTTTTGGGGGAATGCCACTGAGAGAGAAACCTTCTTCAAAGCCCAAAAGAAAGGTATCCGGGAAATATGTGCATTCAAACCAGATAGTTGTAAATTTGTAATCCACATTTTATAAATTTAAAAATATTGATTTCCATCACTGTATAATATCTATGAACTAGCATTAGACATTAGAAATAATATGAAGCGTTAAAAAGTACCAGGCTTGCCAGTACTCCTCATGTAATAAACCATAGAACAGCTATATTATTATACCTAGTTAAAATATTATTAAAATAATAAAAATAAAAAGCTATAAAACCAAATGACATGATTGCCATTAATACATTAACTAATCTGAATTAAGGCACTGACAAGACCCAATTGACAAAAATAGGCTTCTCTTAAGAAAAAAAATTGCCAAATCTGTATAGTTTGTGGTAGCGGAAAAAATAATATGTTAATTTTGAACATATTTCCCAGAACTTGGTTGTTACCAAAACATGTTTTGAAAACAAAATCTCGATACAAACTAACGTTAAACTAACCTCTTACTTTGAGTTCTAATCCAAAATATCTGTATCAAATGTGAACATACGACGTATTTAAATAATAACAAGAACGTCTTATTTGAATGCAGAACTTGGTTGTTTTTTATTTTCGATTACTCAACTCAATTTTGAGTAAATAGATAATTACTTCATATTTTGCAATAAATTACATGCGTTGTGTGATCGCGCTTCTCTTTCTTTTCTATACAATCTGACAGGGACCGCGGTTTAGGTGTTGTCAGCGTCTTAATATTCTGTCCACAAAAGCCACAAATAAATAGTAGAAATTAAAATTGTATGTATAATATAATGAAAAGATTATGTCAAGGAAGTAGATAAAAAAACAGCGTAATTTGATAGCAATTATTAAACATTTACATAGTTATGCCGTTAATGAGGTATTAGGGAAGCCACATGTGCATAAGGAATTATTGCCAAATTTCCTTGTATGCAACGTAATCTTTAATCTCATAATATGCTTTTTGATAAGGACATGTTTGATGTCGTTTTGAACTTTCCATAGCTAAGTTCTGTAACCGACTCACAGTGGAACGAATGTATGGGAGCGGTTGGACGTAGACATGTCCGAAAAAAAAGAGTAAAATTATGCCAAACTAATGATGCCATCTTATTCGATTACTTAATGCCTTCATAACTTGTGGTGATGAATTTCTTCATAACTCCCATATTTCGGGAGTAATTTGAGAAAATGTGAAATTTTACTATGAAAATGAGTGTATCGAGCTCTCTCCCTCCTGATTCCGGGCTTGTTTCAAGTAGCGGTCTCTAATATCATAATGCTAATACTAAGAGCTATATTTAATACTAAGACACATAGTGCGCCAAATGTGCACTTTCTGGGATAAAGAGTGATGTTTATTTTATAACACAATTTTTTTATTTTTTGTTTATTTTGTTGATTAAAACCGTTTTTCTAAAGGTTTACCTTATTACAATAACATTTCTGAGCAGCCAATTAGAGAAGATATAAGCTAATTAGGATATATAATTAGGGACTTAAGGTTTACATATAAAACTGATGCACTAATGATTACTGATAAGAACATTGCTATTATTTAATTACTAAATGGCTCTTAATACACTAATTTAGCATGCATCATTTACTAATTATCACAATAACTAATTACCTTGCAATATTTAACAAAGGATACCTGGGATACCTGGATTTTATATAAATAGGTCACTATTAGTAACTTTAAAATCAGTGTTGATTTACACCTCGTTGTATCCAAGCTAATCTCGCAATGTATTTTCCAAATTTTAATACAAATCTTGATATTCACGTTGCTTTATGCGCACGCGCACATAAAGATTTACGCGACTTTAACTATTTGTTCAGTGTTTTAAAAGATAACAGTTGTGTTCAGTTATGTGAAAGTGCTGAAACAAGTTTAAAAGACTGGTGTCGTCGATTTTGCTACCGCATTTATGCAAAATGGACACAGTCTGGAAGAAGCACAGATAAGTTTCGGAAGAAACATGAGATTTGGCTACAGGCTGCAATTCAATGGCCGGAATTACAGAATGAAAATATGGAACCTTCTACAGAAAATATAAGTGACGTCATCGAGCCCATAATTTCTCCTGCTAAATCTGATGCTTCAACTTGTACACATCCTAGTCCTCGTAAATCTTTTGAGGACCTTAGTAACCGGCAAAAAAGAAGACGCACTGAAGATAGTCTTTCATGCAGCAGTAGCAGCGCTGAAATTATGTTTTCGGCCGAAAGGGCGCTTCAAAAGGCAGGACAAAGCGATACAGCTTATGTTATGAAATACTTGACGGAGAATCCAGAAGAGGCCTCAAAAATCAAAGCCTTCATTGAAGGTAAATCAATTCAGGTACGGGAAATATCCCCTTTGAAGGCATTGGCTCTTTATGTATCGATGAACTTATCGAAATGGCGCTATAACACTCTTCGGGATTTCAACACTCAAGAAGGAGCTCTTCAATACCCGAGTTACTACATGTTGGTTAAAGAAAAAATTAAGTGCTATCCGGCCAAAGAAGATCTCACAGTTACAGAGAGCTCTGCAAAAATCAAATTAGAAGCCTTGATGGATTTAACCTCAAGAAGACTTATTAGGTCGTTAGAAACCCCTGTTGATCCCAATCAACAGCTCGTATTGACCAGCAAATGGGGTTTTGACGGATCATCTAGCCAAAGCATTTATCATCAAAGGACGAGTGAAGATGAGCAAATCGATCTTGCTAGTAATTTTATGATTAGTCTTGTACCACTGCGGCTCGTCTCAAAAGGTGTAACAATTTGGGAAAACGAGCGACCATCTTCCACTTCATTTTGCCGGCCAATATTGTTTAAGTTTATAAAGGAAACCAAAGAAAATGTGCAGAGAGAGATGGCTGAAATCGAAGCAGAGATTGAAGCCTTAACTCCATCCACCATCACTGATGGAATTAGTGTCAAACACCAACTGCTGTTGACAATGATTGATGGTAAAATTCATTCCATTATATCCAATACAGCAGCTTCAGTGTGTGACATATGCAAGGCTTGTCCTAAAGAAATGAATAATTTAGAGTTAATCAAAGATAAACACGCAAACGAGGACATGTATAAATATAGCTTAAGCACCCTTCACGCTTGGATTCGCTCAATGGAATGCTTATTACACATTTCCTACAAATTAGACATAAAATCATGGCAAGTAAGGGGTGATATAGCAAAAAGGCAAGTTGATGACAGGAAGAAAAGAGTTCAAGAGGCTGTAAGAAGAGAAACGGGCTTACTTCTCGATGTTGTGAAACAAGGCAGTGGATCCACCAACAATGGCAACTCGGCAAGGAGATTTTTTGAAAACTACACTAAATCTGCTGAACTGACCGGAATAGATGCTATGCTTTTAAGAAAAATCTGTGTGATCTTGCAGTGTATTTCATCAGGAGAGAAGATCAACGTAACTAAATTCCGAGAGTTCTGCTTTGATACTGCTAAGCTTTACGTGGAGTTATACCCATGGTATTATATGCCTTCTTCACTTCATAAAATTTTAATGCATGGGCCAGACATAGTTCAGAACATGTCAATTGTGCCCATTGGTTTTCTATCCGAAGAGGCATCTGAGGCTAGAAATAAAGATTTTAGAAAATATAGAGAGGGGCATTCTCGAAAGCATAGCAGTATCTCATGCAATGAAGATATTATGCACAATCTTTTACTGTCTTCTGATCCACTTGTTACAAGTATCCGTCCAAAAGGAAATAAGTTTGTAAAAAAATCTTCTTTTAAGGAATTTTATGAGCTTACGGATTCTGAGAAAAGTGATATCGAATTTGTTAACATAAATGATTTAGCGGACATCGATTCTGAATTTGAATTAATTGATGATGATGATGATGACGAAGATAATTAAATGATGTTATTGTTTTAAAATGTGTAACTTAGTAAATTAGAGCTTACATCTTAATTATTTATTGTACTTTTAATGAAACTAGGTAATTTATTATCAACTTACTTAAAAGTCATACTCTCATCAGTTCTTGTGAATATTTTTGTTAATATATATTTCTGTATATATATAATATATTTATAGACCTCTTAATAAGTCTGTCTGCGGTTTAAAGTAAATACAAATGGGGAAAAAACGTTTTTTTTTTTAAATTTTCATTTCCTTTTATCCCAGAAAGTGCACATTTGGCGCACTATGTGTCTTAGTATTAAATATAGCTCTTAGTAATAGCATTACGATATTAGAGACCGCTACTTGAAACAAGCCCGGAATCAGGAGGGAGAGAGCTCGATACACTCATTTTCATAGTAAAATTTCACATTTTCTCAAATTACTCCCGAAATATGGGAGTTATGAAGAAATTCATCACCACAATTTATGAAGGCATTAAGTAATCGAATAAGATGGCATCATTAGTTTGGCATAATTTTACTCTTATTTTTCGGACATGTCTACGTCCAACCGCTCCCATACATTCGTTCCACTGTGCGACTTTGGCAAGTTGTTATAAAAGTGGACACTGTCGATAAGAATTGTTTTGCATGTTTTTGTTAATCTAAATTTGAGTATAACAATTTCATGTGTCAACATGAAATTGTTATACTCAAATTTACGTCTATTTTTTAAAATCTTTGATGAGATGTCGGGGGCAAGGAGACAGTTTAAAGCTAAGTTAAAATGGTGTCAGGTTAGGCAAGAGCAATTTAAAATGGACCTCCTTGCATCCGACCACTCCTCTAAGGATTTTAAAAGCTTTTGGAAACATACTAACAAAATGAACGTTAGGCCTAGTTTCCCCGCCCAGGGCGTCGGGAATCCCGGGCGGATTTCCGGCCACCGTAGGCGCGGGCTTGCGGACGGTGAGCAATGGGTAGCTCACCGTCCGGTAAGGACCAGGCCTGGGTCGACGGCGCGTTGTATTCCACGCGCGCCTCAAAGAGATGTCGTCAGCACATAGTAGGGGTCCACTAGGGCCGATACCTGCCGGGGTCGCGGGAAGGTACTTATGGGTCACCGAGGCCCCCGCAACACAGGCAACAAGAAGGAATACGGGTGGGTTTTAGTCAGTAAGAGTCTGACACACCCTCCCGCTCCGCCCAGAGCGGGAGAAGTTATTTGATGATATCCCACCAGCAAAAAAAAAAAAAAAAAGGCCTAGTTTCCCGATGAGTGTTGGCAGTTCTGCTAATCACAAGACCATTGCAGAGGCTTTTAGAGAGCACTTTACTGTGCGGTCGCCCTTAGGTCCCACGTCTGGTGAGGGGAGAGATGGTGAGCCCATTGTGACGGGGCAGAACGTAAAGATACCTGCCAAGAGTGTGGCTAAAATTATTAAAGGAATGCAGCGTGGAAAATCTCCCGGTCACGATGGGCTCAGTATCGAGCATTTTAAATATGCGGGGGTTCATTTGCCGCGGGTACTGTCCATGTTTTTCAGTCTGTGCATCGGACACTCGTACTTGCCGGAGCCGCTAATGCGGACAATAGTTGTCCCTATAGTCAAAAATAAGACGGGTGACACGTCTGACATAAATAACTATCGGCTCATTTCACTCGCAACCACAACAGCTAAGGTGCTTGACAGTCTGCTAAACAGTCGCCTCACTGCACAGGTGCAGTTGCACGATGCCCAGTTCGGGTTCAAAGCAGGAGTCTCAACAGAGAGCGCTATACTGAGTCTGAAGCGAACTGTCATGTACTACACAGCGAGGAGGACGCGTATACGCGTGTTTCCTTGACTTGTCAAAAGCTTTTGATCTAGTTGCATATGATATACTGAGGGACAAGTTGAGGAGCGCGGGTGTATCGGCAGGGTACAGCTCATTCCTCAGATATTGGTACTCTAATCAGAAGAACCGTGTGAGGTGGGTCGGTACTCTGTCGGACGAGTACAGGCTGGAATGTGGAGTTAGGCAGGGGGGGTTGAGCTCGCCTCTGCTATTTAATCTGTAAATCGATCAGCTTATCGAGCGACTGAGCAGTACACATGTCGGCTGCCATGTTGATGGAACATGTGTAAATAATATAAGCTATGCAGACGATATGGTGCTGCTCAGTCCATCGATAGGTGGGCTGAAGAAGTTACTAGCGACCTGCGAGGCCTATGCGGCGGAACATGGCTTGATATACAACTCGAAGAAGAGTGAGCTCCTTGTATTTAAAGCGCCAAAGCAGCAGCCGCGCAGTGTTCCACCCATAAGTCTCAACGGCGTAGCACTAAATATTGTCAATAGTTTTAGGTACCTCGGCCACATTATCATAAGCGACTTAAGGGACAACGGAGATATAGAAAGGGAGCGCAGGGCGTTGTCTGTAAGGAGCAATATGCTCGCCCGCAGGTTCGCTCGTTGTACTACTAACGTCAAAGTAACCCTTTTTAAGGCATTCTGTCAATCGTTTTACACGAGCGGCCTGTGGGTGTCATACACGCAGCGAGCCTACAATGTCCTGCGTGTTCAATTTAATAATGCCTTCAGGATGCTGTTGGGACTGCCATGGCGCTGTAGTGCGTCGGGAATGTTCGCGGAGGCTCGGACAGCTCGGCAGCCTCCTCACTACAGCGCCTGCATGGTAGTGACAACAGCATTTTGAAAATGATTGCTGCCAGACCAGACTGCCCCTTTCAGAGACACTGGGTGGGAACAGTATTAAACCTGAAAATAAATAAAATGTAAAAAACTAACAATACTAACCTATTTATTTAAGCACTATTGTTACTAACACTAAAATACTAACAAAACTATGGACTGAAGTCTGAAATAAATTTATTATTATTATCTTTTATTTCACTATATACACATTATAATTATATTTTTAAATATTAGAATATAAAAAAAATATATAAAAACATTTACAAATAAAAAAAAATGGTAGCCCACCGGTATCGGGAACAGGGTCCAAGCTACCGGCGGTCAGGGCTCCAGAGAGAGGAACCTCCTAACAATGCGGGCCGTGTCCAGAAGTACCGCTTTCTGAATCAAGCCCTTAATCCAGCCGTCCAACGTGAGCCTCCTTAGGTGTTGGTCTTAGGCTCTTGGCAATTAAGCCATTGGCAAATACGACTATCGGCACAATGATTGCTGAATCCACATCCCACATGTCGACAACCTCGCGAGCCAAGTCAAGATACTTGATCTGCTTATCTTTCTCGGCTTTCACGAGATTCCCGTCATGAGGGACTGTTATGTCAACAATCATTGCGCGCCGCTCTGTTCGATCCACCACCACTATGTCAGGCTTATTGGCAACAATAGTCCTGTCAGTGATGATGGATCGATCCCAGTACAAAGTGATATTTCCATTGTCGAGAACTGGGTCGGGCACATACCTGTAGTACGGCACTTCAGATTCTACAAGGCTGTATTTAAGAGCAAGTTGCTGATGGATAATCCTGGCTACAAGGTTGTGTCTATGCAAATACTCTTCGTTAGCTAGACGAGAATACCCGGAGATAATGTGTCGGATTGTTTCTCCCGGACGGTGGCATGCCCGACACACGTCAACCGTCCCGTCCTTCATAATATGTCTCCGGTAGTTATTCGTCAAGATAACTTCGTCCATAATTGCACAGACGAAACCTTCAGTTTCCCCGAAAAGGTCCCCAAAGCGTAGCCAGGATACGGACGCTAAAAAATCTACATCGGGCTATCGGTCCCACGGATTCCACAATCTCCCCTCGCTTTACATGTATGACCGCACATTTATCCATTCCAAATTCCATCCTGATGGCGCTACTGACAGTTTCAGTTATTTTCAGTAGCTCCATCAGTTGCAAATTATTGGAGGCAGAGAGTTTTAGGTCATCCATGTAGAGGAGGTGAGATATTACCTGACAACCTCTCCTCAACCAATAGCCTAGACCTGAATCCTCCAGCAGTGTGCTTAGAGGATTCAAGGCTAAGCAGGACCAAAGCGGACTCAAACTATCGCCCTGAAATATGCCCCGCTCGATCCTTATCGGTTCGCTATTCCTCTGGATATTTCGACATCCTGGATAACGAAGGACCGTCCTCCATTGCCCCATACACGACATCAGGAAGGTGCGCAGAGTTGCATCTACTTTATACAACTCCAGCACCCTCATGAGCCATGTATGTGGCACCGAGTCATAGGCCTTCTTATAATCTATCCAACATGTCGACAGATCCTTTCGGAAACGACGAACCTGTTGGCTAATGGTCATATCAATGAGGAGTAACTCCTTAGTACCGCGGGACCCGTTCCTACATCCATTTTGAGAGGCAGACATGATGGAATTGGTGTCTATATGTTTGTTAATTTTAGCTCTCAAAATGGATGTAAGAACTTTATATACCGTCCCGTACCCGTACCGTCCGTACCGTCGGTAAACACGTGATCGGTCTATAATTTTTGGGTTCCGCGGTGCTACCTGATTTATGGAGCAGGTGGGTAACGCCTATCGTTAGGAATTGGGGCAGCGAACCAGATTCCAAAGCAGTCTGGTACTGAGCCGCCAAGCGAGCGTGCGACCCTAAAAACCATTTCAGCCAGAAATTGTGCACCCGGGGATTTCCAGTTAGGTAACGGACGGACTGCACGAGCTACATCTTGGGGGCAGATGGTAATAGCCCCGATTTCTGGTAATGGATCGCAGGCTCGCTCGACCTTTCGAGCCCAATCACCTTCGGTGTGACTGACAGGCACTGACCAGATACTGCGCCAAAACGAACACATGACATCGTCATCTGGCAGGCGCGAGTCAGTCACACCTTAGTCTCGCTGCTCCCAACCCCTATAAACCCACCTTTCATCGCTCTGGAAGGTGCGATTCTGAGTGTATCGGTCTACTCGCCGCTTATACCTACGAATACGGTTCGCCCATGCATACACTTTCTGCTTCAGGAAGTCGATGCGCTCTGTGACACGGGACATATAGTCCTGAGGGCCGATATCAGTCCCTGAGAACGCCCGCCTCACAAAGCGCATCACTCTAGGGCGAGTATTGCCCTCCCTGAAGCAGATTAGTTTGCCGATGAGCGCTCTGGCCCCACCAATACGGCGTTCAATTCTGCACTGCCAAATTGGTACGGTTGGTTTCGGTCGTGTAGCTCTAGAATCATTAGGAAATATTACGTGAGCTACACGACATACCGCTACAGCCGCGGCAGCGGCCGGCGATGTGCCAGAAGCGAATCGCTTTTGTAAAAAGAAACAGTTAAGTTACTGTGTCATTATGAAAAGCAGACCAAACGTACAGTTGGTAACTGTGAGGTTGGGAAATAAAACAAAATTCGACTAAATCATTATTAGTGTAGTGAAACATTAGTTTAAATAAAATTAGTGCATTTGAAAATTCGGCGAAATGAAATTAGTTCAAATAAATAATTACGCTAAATAAAAATTTAACTATTCGGTCAAATGAATAATTCTTCGAAATTACTTTATTGCAACTAAAATTCGATTTAGTAATATTATATCAAACGTTGTTCTATCAAACAAGGGTGAACCGGCGATGACATGGCTGCTCTGTATTTCACTTCGCAGGCGCTCAAGTATAGTGTCATCCAACATATGATTACGCTGGATAACCCGCACCTGATCCGACAGTCGTTGTGCCGAAACGTTGACAGCTAGGTCAAGCACCTGAAAAAGAGAGAGCATCCGAACACGGTACGCGGTCAGATTGTTTCCCCCATCTGTAGCCCCATAGTATGAGCGCATGACGTTCTCATTGATAGATCGTGTCCATCTCATGCGCTGCACACTTCCGCCGGGAGCTGGGACCCTAACAGAGTTCGGCGGTTTTTAATAAAATTTTGTTACATTTTGGTGTTGTGTAATGGTATTAATATTATTATTATTATTTTTATGTCCTTACATATCTCGGGACCATGGGGTCCCGGACCTTTGGAAGGCGTACGAGGGGCCGAAGCCAACTCGCAGAGGCCCCTTGGACAATTTTAATGGAATGAGGCACATTATTATTATT
This sequence comes from Atethmia centrago, assembly GCA_905333075.3. NCBI lineage: Eukaryota > Metazoa > Arthropoda > Insecta > Lepidoptera > Noctuidae > Atethmia > Atethmia centrago. The sequence continues at coordinate 12,039,975 of HG995375.1, forward strand.
ACTTATTATTATTATTTATGTTATGGAAAGCGCTTTTTATTTTGAAAAGTCCTAAATTTTTGCGAACATACAAAATACTTTCTAAGATATAAAGAGAAGGCAGAGTTAGTACATACATTTCTTTGAATTTGTATCTAAGGGACTCACGAGGACCCATTCTATAGACGAATTGCGCGAATTGTCCTCTTTTGTATAATTAAAATTGAATCTGCGCTGCCGATCCCCACAGTAGAACGCCATAAGACATACCTACAAACTGTGGAAATAAGCAAAGTATACTAACCCAGCTGTGGCAATATCAGTCAACTGCCTTATTTTTCTTTTTGTCTATGCAGCTTAACTTAATCTACCTAAAAGAGCTCTAATGTGGGCGCCCCATTGCAATTTCGAATCTAGAGTAATTCCTAGAAATACAGTCTCCGTAATAGAATCTAGTTTCTTGCCATCAAGTTTTAAATTTAGACCCACTTGGGGTACATTAATTGGTAACGAAAACTTAGGACATTTTGTTTTGTTCGCATTAAGTAAAAGATTATTAGTTGCCTACCATTTTGAAAGAACATCCAGACTATGATATGTAAGACATCCGTATCTTTCTATCTATTTTAAAAATTAGAGAAGTACCATCAGCGAATAGAATTATTTCCGATAACTTAGCCATCATGTTAGGAAGATCATTAATTTAAACTGGAAATAGGAAAGGGCCAAGAATTGAACCTTGAGGTACGCCCATCTTTACTAGAGACCTCGAGGATGTCGCGCCGTTAACATTTACTTTTTGCTGCCTGTTTCAAGAACAAGATCAGCAGCTTGTCCACGAATTCCGTAGTGGTGTAATTTACAGATCAGTGTATTGTGGTCAACGCAGTCAAACGCTTATGAGAGGTCACAGACAATGCCAATTGATCCTGGGACTTCTCCCAGTATTCCAAAATGTGACTGATGAGTTTTACTCCTGCGTCAGTCGTCGACCTACCTTTCGTGAAATCCAACTGGCGACTATGTAAAATCCCATTTAAATTAAAATGTGACAACATCTGGTCCAGCAGATTTTTTTATTGTACTCAATGCTGGTAGCACAGATATAGATCTATAATTAGAGTGATCACTCTTACGACCCGATTTGAAAATTGGTACTACTTTACTATGTTTTATTTAATCAGGAAACGTACCGCTGTCTAAACATTTATTAAATATGCCTGTTAGTACCCCTTGTAAAAATGGACTTGAATTCAAAACTTGGAATGTCGTTAGTGAAGTTTTCTTTGAGAAGAGATTCAGCTAATATAGATGAGGGCAGAGATTTCGTAACCTCTATTGGGATGTTGGTAAAGAAATGTTTTAGTGTATCAGCAACTTTTAAATTATCTGAAACATTATGATTTTTTAAAGACAATTTATTCTCATCTCACAGTTTTGTGTTTCCAGTTTCTTTGTTAATTACCTACCATTTTGTTACTTATTAATTAAGATTTAGCTTGAGCGCTTTGAATATTTTAGATTAGTTTCTGACATAATTAATAATAATAATAATAGTTTATTTCCAAAAATTATGAAGGGCTTGATCAGAAGTCAATGATTTCTCGTAGTACAAATTATATGAAATATCTCTGCTTTTCTAATACCAGAAGCGACCCATTCATGAAATATTGGTTTAGTATGGTTTGTAACTTTTTATAGAGGACGCCCTTTTTTGAATTCTTGGCATACTGTAGAAAATAATGTACCGTAGTTTATATTGCGGTCTTGTGAATCAAAACTAGCTGTTGAAATATTGCTAAGAACATTATTATTAAACATTTTCAATTCAATACGTATTTAATAATTGAGGTTAATTTTATAACCTCAATTTTCGTCGTCGATTTTTCAATTCAATATAATAATATTTTTTCAACAGTAATTTTTGGTAAAAGTCGTGAGATATAAAATAAAGAGTACATATTCGTACGAGTAGTACGTAGTCACATATTCATCTGTATTTCGAACAGATGAAATTTGAGTGATGAGAATTGAGTGACAAGCTTCTGCCCGCGTCTTTTTCCGCGTCAAATTTCGGCCCCCGACTCACCGCGTACCATCGCATCGCCCGCCCGCGTGACTTCGACTTAGCTTAGCGTTCTTTCTGACTTTTTGCTCTGGCTCCTAAAGGTCCTGGTGTAATGTTAAATAGCCTATAATATTTCTCAAAAACTGGGCTAGCAAATTTTTCAAATCCGACTGGCAGTTGCAGAGATTAGCGCGTTCAAACAAACAAACTCTTCAGCTTTATAATGTTAGTGTAGATTGCGTAAGAATGTTACCTAAACAGGGTTTGTTTATAATTTCATCAGATACTTTTGGAACAGATCTACTTAAATTGAAGTTTGAAGTAAGTAGATATAAGTTATACTTTAAGACCCGCCCGCGCCTGCATCGCACGGTTTGTACAACTTGACAAAACATCGAGATTTCCTTATTATATATAAGTTTATAATATAATTTGTATAAAAATAATCTTCCGGAATAAATTATCTAAATGATGGTGAAAACCGCATCAAAATCCGTTGTGTGTAGCACACACAGACAGACACGAAAAGCGACTTTAATTTATAATCTGTATAGAAAAGGCATTTTCAGCAAAAGATCCAGTAATTACCAATACTTATGTTTGTATTAAATTATGAAAGCAAATAAAACTACCAAAAAGTTTTAAATTAGCCCGTTATTCAAAGTGAACGTTTTTACGTTAACAATAACTGATTGAGTCGGCCGGTATTTTATCTTTACCTACTGACTAGGTACCAGCTATCTAAATAAAACCTTTTTTGATATAAAATATATTATTTTTACCCAACAATTTTATTTAAAATAAAAATAGGCGCTCCAAACGTGACCATAAAATATAAAATATTTGTGAATGCCCCGACTTACTTAATTGTAAATATCCATTTGAGTTGGGATGCGGCACCAGCGGAGCACGTTTCTGCTGAATTATCCTAAACAAAGATCGTTACTGCTCAGATATTAACAATTATAAAGCTGAATTGCTTTATTTAGGCAACTTAACGAGATTGTTAGGGAACACAAAAGGTTCTCGCTTTCATTCGAGCGACAAAAATGCGCTTCATTTCGTCTTTTCTCAACGTAATTTGAAGTGTAAACAATTAGTTGGAAGGTGGAAGGGCCCTGAAGTTTTCTCCTTAATGAGATTAGTTTCCGCTTGTAGGCAGGAAATCAATTTGCTGGCATCCAGCCACGATGATACGTTTCCCAGCTCAGTATTCTATAAGTCTACTAAGCTTAATATTGCTTGTCGGCTTTGTCTGCAATAATACAACGGACCTTTAGAATTCATACTAGATACATCGATTTAAAAAAGCACAATATGAGATTTGGTATTTTCTAAAGAAAGGCCGCTTTTGTTAGACTGCTTCATATAATAAAAAGAAATTGTAGATAATAATAACACGTTCGTATCCAATAATACTTAGTTGGAAAAGAATACTTACCGAGCCCACGCCATAGTAGCTTATTCCTAGTTCTAATCTTAAAGTCCAATTCAATTTCATTTAATGCAATAAAAAGGCAAGATTATGAGACCATTAAGAAAAATAATATCGTGTTTATATTGGACTGAAATTCTTACCTAAGTGCCATTAGATACCGCCGCTTGGTGGCGGAGTTAAAATGAATTAAATCTCTCACTTATCTAAGGAGGTTCGTTCTCTAGAGACATAAAATGTAAAGTTTTCTGTTTGAGCCAATGAGCTGCGCGCTAGCCAGAAGCAATCCATTGTACTAAAAATCTTATCGAGAAATTTAAAACTTTCTAGTTTCTTCTGTTAAGTTGATATTTAGATGATCTTTCATACGTGATACGGGTCTGTGTAATGTTAACGAGACGATCGTCAGTTCGGCGCTGCTGAAATAAATACTTTTTGCAGTCACAATGCCGTAGATACTGGTTAGTGCGTTATAGCACGTCAATAGCGGGCATTGCCCTTTCTTAATTCGCCCAATAAACTATGTATGATTTAGTCATTAGTGAGAAATATTATTGTCGACAACAATAGATACCTATCGATTCAAGATGTTAACCGACGTTATTTCTGTAAATAAATGTAGGTACTTCAATAAGTACCTACATTTATTAACAGAAATAACGTACCAATGGCGTAGACCATTGGGTCAATGGCCGCTAATGCCATGCTAAAACACACCGACTATAGTGGCTAAAAACACTTGTGGACGATATCGTTGCTGCCAACTCATTGAGTTAAATAGGCATCGAGGCAATTAATACCGTCAATAACTACGATTTACTTGATTCTCTTTGGTTTTCTTTATTTTCCAGATTAGCGAGAAAAGCGAATACGAAAGGTCTTTAACCTTTTATTATGTCCTTACTTACATAGGGGTCTCGTATTACCCAGTAACTGGGTTGTGGAGGTCAGATAGGCAGTCGCTCCATGTAAATAAATACTGGTATTCATCTGCATCTGGTTGGACTGTAAGCCAACCCCAACATAATATGTAGTTGGGAAAAGGCTCGGCAGATTGATATGTACTTACATATTATATTTATAGAATTTCCTATGTAACTTAATACAATATATTCCTTTAATATTGGAGCATTAGCATATCCATGAATTTTATATGTAGTTTTTTCTTTGCGGGTCGAGGAAAAGGATTCGACACTTCCCTCTTATTTAAAATCGCGTGGGGAAAGTAACAAAAGCCAGTGCTCTGTGGTTTTTTCGTAATGTTATCTTTAGTAAATATGGGTGAGGTCGGTCGGTTTATTAAGTGGGTGCGTGCGGGGTTGGGGTCGGACTTGAGACATGCCGCGGCGTGTTTGGCCCCCGCCCGCCCTACGCCCGCCGCCTCAGCCGCGCCGTGCTCACAATATCCGGTACTGATCCGCAATATCACTATATGGATTTAGGACATAAAATTCAATGATTATAATATAGCCTGAACGGTTCTATTTATACAAGATATTACGTCGCTGGACGGAATTCTTTAAAAAAATCTACCTTCATATCCCGTATCTCAATTATTTTTGACATTCCAATAGTGGTAATTTTCTTCAGGTGTTGTTTCTTTTGATTTACGATTATATTTTTATAATTGTTCAATGTGGCTAGTTAGGTAAACGTTTTATTAGGGAAATGTCTAATGCTACGGCTACATTTCACGCGCTCTCTCTCGCACAGCGCTCGACGTCTCGCTGTACAACAGTGAGCGCACGAAGTGTAATTCGCGTTATCGCGACGATGTAGCCGTAGCATAAATCTGTCTCTCTACTTCATAAAATGTCATTTGGGTGGACGTTTATAACGGATTGCGGATATTTATAATACATTTGTCTGTACAGTGTTTCATGCTTAAGTTATACGCTACACTTACCTTCAATAAACTCGAATGAATATTCATGAGTTTCCGCCAGCGTTTTTATAATGAGACCTTCCTAAATAAAACATTAGGCACATAATCTAATTCAGTTTTTATTAAAGGACATTATTATTGTTATTAAAATACTCAAAAGGTACCTAATATTTCTTTACAGGTAATCATGAGGATCAAGACGACAGACAATGGTAACATCGCCGTATACAATCGCCAGGGCGTATCGTCACACGGAAATCCCGATAACAGAACTTGGTTAACTGCGAACAGTGCAGAATCCAATTTACGTGAGAATACAACGGATTACTCGCAAGTTACGAATTGTAACACAGTTTATAAATCTCAAAGGAGTTCAGAGACCTTTGAGAATTACTTGACTGTCAGGGGAACCGGTGCAGACAGTGAAGCCTCGACTCCGAGCGCGGAGCTAGTATGCAATCGACAGTACCGGATCAACAGCAGGCACGTGAATACCGTGCCGTCGTGCAATAACAGCGAGACGGAAAATCTGGAGAAAACCACAGCCACCGTCCGTCCTCCATGCGAAGGTTTCTTAAGTAGGTATTATTTATTAATCCGTTCAACACTTTATTCCCAACAATCAGAAGCAAGAATAGGAAAACTAAAACGTATTTAAAAACTATTTCAGATAATACTAATGTATCTGCAGAACCTACGCCAACCGACGAGGAACGAGCATTTGAGCATTCTGACACAGATGAGATGTCCGAGAACGGCATCCAGGCTGTGCCGAGGGGAATTGTGAATCCAAATTATCCAGGCTTCCAACACTTAGCGCACACACTACAGGTAAAGTTTCACTTACAAAAAGAATCCTTGGAAGTGTTTAAACTTTGCTCGTTACAGCGACACAAAGGAAGCCCCAGTTGTTACTGAATGTTACTGGGCCGGGAACCGTGACTACTTATTTATATGTACATTTATATGGGCTTTTACCGAGTTCTACCCATTTGTGTAACTCCTGCAGATTTACATTTTGTTGAAACACTTTCCTTCCAGAGTTTTAATAATGTTTATAATGATAATTGAATATATTTTGATTGTTTAAGGATTATTCATCAAATATAGAAAATTTTTACCATTCAGAAAATGAAATGACTGATGATGATGTTGATATAGAAATAACTGACCTGGCATATGAATCCGAGCCTAATCAAAATGGAACCACGGATTATAAAAATATCAACAACAATAATAACGTAAAATCTGATCTAGTAAAAACAACATTGTTGTCACCACAAAATAAATCTTATTCACAACAAAAAAATTTAGATAGTCAAATAAAAAATGATATACCAGACCTTTTAAAAACTATATCTAAAAATAATAATAACAATGATGAGGTGTTCAATTATGATCTGAACTGCACGGATGCCGATATAGAAAATAACTTCCACGCCAAAGATATTATTGGTGACTTCAATAAAGAAATTGAAGACGAAATTAAACAATTACTTAACTATAATATAAACATCCAAGACGACTTAGAAGAATTACGCAAGGATATAAAAGACACTTTTGCAAAACCTATTGAAAATACTATTAATAATATAAGTGACGTTGTTAATCACGTTATTAAGAAACTAGTGGAAACGCAGTGTGATGAAAATGAGGATAGTTTGACTCAACAACAAACAATAGACAAAGAAGTTAGTGAAATAAATAAAGAAAATGAAAAAAATATCCGGACAGAAATGAGTTTAAGTAGGCCTACGTTTTTACTAATAGAGAATAACACTAATGGAAAGATCACGGACGCGTTTCTGTCAGATGGGAAGGACGAAATAAATGTTAACGATTATGACACGGAGAAGTTGAGCCTTAATGTGGAGAATACAATTAAGCAGCTCAGCACTGAGCTTAGAAAGATAATTCCAAAACTAGATGAAATGCGTGAACGTGATCGACTATGGGCTGAAAGTAAAAAAGAAACAGTTATTATAGATGGAAATTCTAATGAGATAGCGCATAATTCTAAAGGTTACTGTTTACTAAATAGTGTTCATACGCAAGATAAACCAGATGTTACTAAAACTATCAGGCATACTGATAACCATGTTAGTGTCAAAAATAATACCATACGGTCACCAAAGTAAGTATTTCTGATATTTTCAGTTTGGTTTCATGACTTTTCTCATTCTTATACTTCATATTTGTAAACTAGATATTACTTATATGACTATCAATATCAAGTACTAGATGGATGCATTTGGGCTAACTTAAAAAGTTTGTAAGTTTGTCATGGTTGTAAAACAGTGCAAACCTAAAACCTGCGTACCTATGCAAATTCATTGCCTCATACTAACATTTAAAATAGATTTGACGCAGCACGTATAACTCCGATAAATTTAGAAGGGAAGTACACACGACGTGCTCGGGAATTCCTTGTATCAATTTCATTTAGGTGGCCAAATTGAATTGGCGGAATTCTTGCAAATGAGGCGTGGTACAACAATTTGTTTAAAGTAGTGTAATACTGTAATCTAAAATGCATTCATACTTCAGTGAACCCAAGGCGGCCAGAGAGAAACAAAAAGAAATTACTTCAAGTAAAAACTCTTACCGCACTGCTCAAAGCAAAGCATCCGTCCGTAAAAATGATAACTCAAAAGATGTAGATTTGGGTAAGTCGGCCATTTTAAATAGTTTTTATTTTGTAGATAGTTGTTACTTATTATAAGTCACCATTCATTTTATTTATTTTTTTACACATAGCACGTTAAACCTTTAAGTAACTATGCTCACGACTGTGTATCTGGGAGCCGGCACAGTGATCTCTCTTTCGGCAGCTTCATAACGAACCAAGTTACAACAGAGATGTTAATTCTTTTTGTTGTTATTATATGATACGTATCACAGCTACCATTCTACCATCTGTTTATTTCAGTTTAGTGTGCACAGGTATACCTACCTACCTACCTACCTATTATAAAACGTTCTTAATCATCAGAACTAATATACGTAACTAGCTGATACACATAAATAAGTAGATATAATTTTATGTGATATGCTAGGTAATTCTTACGTTTCATTAGCATGTATTTTACATGACCTAGCCTTAGTAATATAGTCTTTTACTTATATTCTACATAGGTAAATAATTGTTTATTTTTCCTTTGCTGTTTTGGTAAAAGTAGTTAGGTACCTAACTTCGCCACTTGTTAATCCACCTTCCACCAAGCCAACCAATTAGACAAAAATTATAGGTAGGCAAGTATCTACCTAGTCATACCTACTTTCTTGCTTGTTATTGTGTAAATACCAAGCCAATATTTTGCTAGTTAGGATAAAGCAGTTTATTAACTATCTATTTTCTTTTGTCTTATGTTTTCCAGGGAGTTTTGACGTATACAACATTGAAACAGCGTTACCCAAATTAGATTTGGATGCTATTGAAAACCATTTGAGAGCTGCGAAAGAAGCCGAGAGACGGGTGAGTTCAATTAATTTAATAAGTATCTGCTTCTCTTACAAAAACCTCAACCTACCTTGGTAATCCAACAAGTCACGGCCAGGTCTGGTACCTGTACGTACGGGCGTAGGTACATATGTAATATACATACCTATCTACAATAATAATACCTACAAAATTAAGAACTACCTACCTAACATTAAATCTACACTGCTGACTGATTTGTCTACACTTAGTAGATAAAATAAAACTTAAAAAATAGTTTAAATTCCGCGCTGTTAAGGTAACGGTAACCGCACATTCGCGTTTGATCCACGTCTGCCGCAGCCATGTGTAACAGTTAATTTATCAATAGGTAGTACCTACGTTCAGCTTTCTAAGGTGATTCAGCGGTGTAGCAGGCTGCCAGTCTCTTACTAAATACCGCCGATACCGATTCATTCCGCAAAGTGTGCGAGTGGTGCTTAGACAGCAATATAAGTTTCTATTGTTATTATTATTGTAAATTCAGTTAAGTGATGGCGTCAATGCCTTATTTTGTTAACTCAGAACAAAGACATTATAAAAAAGATACTAGATTTTTATTGGATTTATACACGATTACTTATGATAACCACGAATCTGTTGATAACATCTGTTGCTTGGTAAGTTTTTTTTTTCAAGTACATACTCTAAGTTGCTGCTCAAGCTCAACATATTGGATATAGGTTAAATGGAACACTTTTTGACCTTGTCCTAAATGTCAAAATGACAGGAATGACAAGACTTCCATTTTTTTGTTTACTTTAGTTGATTTACAGTTATCGTTTGTACTGTACAACAGCCATCCGTGCCATATTATTGCCAAAATAAAGAAGACTGACTAATTTTTAATATGTTCGAAAATTTAGTTACTAACATTCGAAGGAAATTTAGCAAAACATCTGAAGAAATCCGTGAAAACGTGAACACAGATACGATAGAAAAATCTGGATTCAAACGAAGTTTACATCTCTTCAAGACGAAGTTGTTCAATAAAAGTGACAGTGAACATTTCCACGTTGAAAATTGTGACGATACTGTTTTGAGTCCAAGAGCTGTTGGCTCAGCCGAGTGTAATGCCCTGACAGAGATTGAGTGGCCTCATCTTGCCGACAATAATCCTAACATATTAGAGAAATTTACAAGAATTGTGACTGTTACCGACCATGTCCCTTATGACAAAAATGTAAGCGTTGAAAGCACAGTGAATTTAATTATGTCCTACTTCATTATATTTTTATCCAGGCTATTTCATGTTATAGGCTTAATAGTGTGAGTTCACCTGGACCTGCACCAATTGATTGTGGACACAAAGTAGTAGAAAGTAGAAATAAAACTCAAAAAACAGTTGGATTTTTCATAGAATAGTATATTGATAGAGTATTAATATAAAATATACTTTTTAATACCTATTCATAATTTTATCCATTCCAAATTTGAATATACCACATGGGCATACTTCATAGAATTATCAGAAATGGATTCTCATGCTGCTTTTTATTGCAGAAACGCAATGACAGAGAAGAGATCAGGAGGCGACTGGCAATGGGAGCAGATGCCGAGGAGTACTACAGTGTGGGCCACACAGACCGGCCGGGGAAGAAACCCAGTCTGCATTCACGACTTCAAAGTGGTGAGTATTACTCATTGCTATACAATTCAATGTTGGTGTGGAATCATAAATAGATAGCTCATATAAACAATAACAAGATATTACTATGTAAACTATAATTAATTCAAGCAATTTGTGCTGTTTGTTGAGCACTAATTAATTTATCTTTATTAGTTAATTGCATAAATAGGTATCCTTGTTTTGACAGCCAACCATGATAAAGTAATATGATTACAGATAAAATAAACACAAGGATTAATATTTTGTTACATGTTATTGGGTTGTACGCAACTAATTATTGTTTCCATTTATCCCACCTAGACAACTCTTTTTCAAAAGTTTCAAAGCAGCAATAAAATATATAATGACACTTTTGGAAATCAGTTTTTTATTTACAATCTGCATTCAATATCAAAAAGTGCCAAGATCTTGATTTCTAAATATTATAGTAATCATATTGCTGAAAAAACGTAGAAAATAGGCTTATTTCAACAATATGCAGATTGTATCTACATTATGTACTTCACAATCATTTTGTGATGTTCTCATACTAAATGTGTTGTGGTGTCTGGTACAGGGATGAACCTACAAATATGTTTCATGAATGAGACAGCATCTGACAATGAATCTCAAGCATCAGACTTAGAAAAAAATTACAATAACACAAAAAGTTTGTCACGGTCAAGTATTTTTAGCAAGTCGGGCTACAATCATCCGTATCAAACAAGACCGCTATCAGTTAACATCACAAAAAATGACAAAATAAGCACCGTGCAGAGTGGTGAGTACATCCTGCCTATTGTTTCATGTTGGGGTCACTCTGTGTGCGAAGAATTGATTTAGCATTAACACCATTACAGAAGGCTTGCCATTAAGCATTTAACTTTCCCTGTCTTGGCTTTAGAATTCTATTGTAATTGTAAAAATGAAAGTTATTGATAATAAAGTCAATTACATGAGTGCATTATGTTTCTAACAAATAGAAATTTTGTTTTGTTGTTAGCCATGGACCATCAATTTATTAAATTATTTGTAATTTAATTTTTTAAATCTTGCATGTAATCTATATTAGTTTCTCTATCTTACAAGAGTATTCATGTTTCTTACTTGTTTGCAGGTGCAAAACTACGTCCTACGTCCCTTTCATTAAAGACAAAGTCGAGGTCATCACATTCTCTAGGGCATATTGAAATAAAAGAGTCTGACTTCTATGTCCTACAAGCAACTCTACAGACTGAGGCCAGGGTTGCCCTGGCACAAGCAAAAGAAATGGCTCGTATACAAATGGAGGTATGAAACTACAATGCATTTTACATTATCTAAAATCTAAAATCTTGGTATAATACAATACTTGAGTATTGTATCATAATCTAAATCTATACTTCTATACTAATGATTTATAGAGAAGAGATTTGATTTTTTGTTTGTTTGTTTGTAATGGATAAACTCAAAAACTACTTAACTGTTTTTAAAAATTCTTTCACATAAAGAAATAAATGTAGCTTACATTATCAGCGAGTAAAATGAGCTGTATTTAAATAATTAGAGATCCCTACGAAAATTACAATAATGTAACCCAAGGTATCAAAAATGTTCCTATAAATGTCATTATTTGGCGTGCGCTAAGAAAACTATTGATGATACATAAAATAATATACTATATGTTTATAGTCTCATCATTATCCACAAAAAAGTTTGCGAGGCTATATGTCTAACTATTATAGTTAATTCACAATAACCGTTTTTGTTCAAATTAGTCAATAATGCGCGATGATCTCAGGAACTGCCAGTCGGATTTGAAAAATGATTTTAGCCCAATTATTGAGAAGGTTAAAGGCTATTTAACATCACGCTGCGACCCTTGGGAGCCGAGCAAAAAGAATAAAAGCGACAAAGAACGCTAAGTGAAAACGAAGTAATAGCGCGGGCGGGCGATGGGATGCGACGCGGTGGGTCGGGGGACGCAATTTCACGCGGGCGAAGTCGCGTACATTAAGTTGTTACTTAGTTAACTGGTGAAGCGATTTATTTACCTATTCAGTGGGTAAAGTATCCAGCAATCATTTTTAAATGTCTGCAGCAGGAAATCCTATGATATCTTTATACCTTATAAAATTTTACATTTAGTACCTGAAAATTTTATTGACTTATTAATAGTAGTAAAAAAACACATAAAAATATGGCGTTTTATTCATGGTATTGTCGGCAAGTTTAATCATAGTGTGGTGCACTATTGCAGCGCGAGCGCCGCAGCCGCGCGGTGTCGCCGGTGACGGAGATGCTCCGGCGCAGCATGCAGAAGGCCAACGTGCCTCTCGCGCCCGACCGCCGCCGCGTGTCGCGACAACTGCTCACCGACATGAACATCGCACAGTTGCAGGTTTGTTTCATATCAAAATCCATTTATTCAAATTAGGCTGAGAATCAGTGCTTTTTGAACTTTGAAATTTCATAAGACAATCCCCCAAGACACCCGCCCTTCACCGATTGCTAGTGCTTTGGCTTGGAAGAAGTGGCGCAGCAAAATCCCCAGCAGCACAAGTGTCTGTTAAATTAGAAGAACTTGATTCTATACTATTGTATATTCAGTAGAAGTAATTCACATTACAAAACAAAGAAACAACATTAAATTAAATTATTAGCTATATTGTCAGCTAGCACAGGCCATCACAGGACGACATCCTGGGGACTTATTAACATGGGTGGGACAGTTCCCGAATGCTGTGCACTTCACAAGGCGTGTTTGTTCTATTATTCGTGTGTATTAACCCAATATAAAAAGCGGCCAAGTGCGAGTCGGTCTCGCACATGAAGGGTTCCGTACCATTGTACAATTTTTAACACTACACATTACTTTAACACGTTTCTTTATTGTTTATTCTTTGTTCCTTTATTTTTTTTTATGTTATAGCGGCCATAGTACACACTAAAAATTTGAAGTGTCTACCTATTAGGGTTCAAAAGATACAGCCCTGTGACAGACGGACGAAGTAGAGCCTTAGTAATAGGGTCCCGCTGGCACCCTTGGGTTACGGAACCCTAAAAAGTACACTACTAGGAATAATAACATAGGAATCAAATTCTCAAGCCAATACTCATATAAAACTTCTTGATATTAATGCTGTTAACTGCTGTGTATCTGCTATCAGGTATAAGGAAATTTCTTTAGTAGGTATATTCCGATTCAAATTTTATGGCGCCTCGGAACAAGAGGCGAATCACTGTGCAGTAACAAATTCACGTGTCTGCGGGGGTGAGGGTTGCGGTACTGCACAGCGGGTAACGCACTTCAGAGCCGCCATAAAGTTTGACGCGTACTACACATTTATGAAACCTGTCGGGGTATTCAGCTGGACCGGAACATTAGGATTATGTTGCCTATTATAGTAATTACGACTTCTCAGCTAATAAATGTACTTGAAGCAGAGGCCTTGAAGTACTTCCCTGCATTTTAAAATGTATAGAATTCTAGATGCTTATACAAAGATTCGTGTAGTTGTAAACGTGTTTTTGTTTCAACGTTATTCAGGACGAATACATAATAAATGAATAATATTAATAATACATAACATCACGCCTTGTTTCCCCGAAGGGTTGGGCAGAAGTATACCTGTAGTAAACCCACATTTCGCCAGTTATATTTTAAGTCCCATGTAATAGGGGGCGACCCTATAGACATCAACCGGGCACAAATCCAGACTCCGGGCTGCTACTGAGAGATTCCTGATAGAAAAACCCAATAACATTTTGCCCGACCCGGGAATTGAACCCAGGGCCTCATGCTCAGCAGTAGCGCTTGCAACCACTAGACCAAAGTCAAAGTATTTATTTCAAATAGGCACACAAAAGGCACTTTTGAACGTCAAAATTTACAAAAAAAAACAAATTGATTCTAGTTGCAACCCTTCCAAAAGGTAGTTTCGTATGGAGAAGAATGAACAAGAAACTCCACCGTTACTCTTTTAATTTTTTTTACAATAATTTTGTATAGGTCCTACATTATATAATTATATGTGAAGACGATGCACCTAGAATAAAATTACTATACCAAAATAGGTAAAAAATAATTAAAAATGAAGCAATGACAGATACATTAATTATGTGATAGGTACATGATGCTCACATATTTACAAATATTTATTTTTATATTGTAAAAGTAAAATAAAGACATAAAATTATCCCACGCTATATGTCAGCATCTAAGTTATGAAACTGCATTTATTTATGAATATCAATAGCTTCCCACTTGAACTATTTTCGGTACGTTGCGATATTGTGCTCGTGTGATTCATATTGATGCATAATTTTGCCTTCACACGACACTTTTGTTTGCCGTTCTAAAGATTCGTGTCGAACTGATCTAGAATACCGACCGTTGTAAATAAACGTGCAATATAATATGATTGCTGGTTTTTATGACGTTCCGCCACGGCCTTGAGGATCAAGATCGACTCCGGCGCAAGCTGACTCATGCACAAAGACCATTTGTACAATGGATTTATTCAACCACAATGTCTATTGTGTTAAGATTTTCTTGTTTTTTTTCGTCGTATTAGATAGAGTACCAATTCTTTATTGCACACAAAATATAGAGAGAACAAAAATAATATGATTAAAACAACAGGGGTGTGTTTCACGAGTGTTGATCTTCCATATTTCGGGATGAAGACTTATTAAAGTACAAATTTTGCACTTCCGGATCTGGTGAAATTACAGGAACGTGAGACGTCTTTGGTCGCTGACCCCAACATAATTTGGGAAAAGGCATATTTAAATTGAGACCTTTGGTTGTACGGTCCCCGTCCTGAGGTCGGCAACGTCATGACAATGGTTTGAGTGTTGCTAGTCTCCAAGGCGGCTTTAACAACTTTCAATTAGGCGTCAGTTCATGGACATCGACCTGTTTGCCAACAGACACAATGTCATAATCGTCAAACCTGTGGTTGAGCTGTGAAAAAGAATGAAACGTGCAGACGGATTCACTTTCGCATTTATAATATTAGCATACCGTGTATTATATGCGTGGGGTATTGCGTAATTACCTTTAATAATTGACACGAAAACATTGAACTCCATAACATTCACAACTTTAATATGTACTTCTGAAGGTTCAAAATTATTCATAATGCTTAATTGTACAATATGTAATTACTTTTGACACCGTTAGCTGTCTTTATGGCTTTAAAGATTAATGATTAAACTTTCCAACGGTACATTATAATAATGCGTTTGTGTACACACGGCTACACAGCAAGCTATAATTTCCAGTATCAGCTGACCTCTCATTGTTCGGAAATCCTATACAATGAAGAACAAACACTATAATTTTAAAATCGCTCTACAAGCCTGGCTACAAAGCCAAACATATACTGCCACAGAAGCTCTCTTTGACGTATTAGTTTAATCAGACTCGTCCACTAACACTCTCCCACGCACACGCACACACACACACAAAAACTTACACTCATAAAAACCTCCCAACATACTTTTACTTTTTAATCGTTTTAGTTATTTATTTTTACTTTAATAATGCTCACTGATTGTTTGAATTATTACTTGCTGTGATATCAGATGTAAGCTATCAAATATGCAACCATGAACAGGGTGGGGACCTGGTGACCTGTATTACAGGTGTTACTACCTACCACAGGCACCAGCGATGTCTGCTGGGGTCGCGGGAAGGTACTTATGGGTCACCGAGGCCCCCGCAACACAGGCAACAGGAAGGAATACGGGTGGGTTTTAGTCAGTAAGAGTCTGACACACCCTCCCGCTCCGCCCAGAGCGGGAGAAGTTATTTGATGATTTCCCAACCTCAAAAAAAAAAAGGCACCAGCGATCCACAACCAACATTTTTTTGGGCTGTGGTGAGAAATAAACACGTTGTATTTATTTACCTATTTAATGCGAAATCACCTTATACTGATCTAAGAGACTGTGACCTCTGAGTTTGTTTCGGCCTTTCTTCTCAGAGTAGTCAGATAGGATACGCCGAGCTCATCTAGTTTTTTTTTTTTAAATATGATTGACGTGTAAAAGTTTTTGTACAAACCTACTTACAGAAAATAAAATAATTTCGATCATTTCATTTCACTGGAAATGTATAGCTTGATATATGTAGCCGTGTGTACTAATAATCTGAACATTATTATTTCTTATATGTTAAGGATAAAATGCCCATACCGATAAACTCTTAACAAACACCTAACACGATAAATATAACAATGAATATTGTTATTATGTAGGTAACTACTCTAATATACAGCAACCTGTGGTATTATCCCTCATGGTTATCTCTTCCAGACGATCGTGCGACCGTTAGAAGGACTCAGTCATAATAAATATTCTTTATTTGTCGATATCGGTTTTATTTGAACACGGGGAAGGCAAATCCATGACCACTTTTTAAAAACTGCTTAAACAGTAGGTACCTACTTCATAAAAAATCACATTCCTTACAATAATTTCGAGACACATCCAGATAACTTATCTGTGTTGAACGGAAACTTCTTTACTTTTGTATTTGATGTTTGAGCCCGTGTATCAGGCGAACACAGGCGTATTCCTAGTAGGATTGTAGACGACAGTTACATTTTACCACGTGATCGATTCAATGATTGGGTAAATCTTAGAATAGAAACTATAACTAAACTATAACTTTATTATAACTCGTTTATGTACACCATAAAAATTACAGATATAAATGTAGAAATTTTACATACATAAAAAAGTAAGTTTGAGTTTCTTTCCTACAAAATGTATGGAAAAAGTTTTTTGCGATTTATGACTTTTCTACTACTCAAACCTCTGTTGGTCTAATAGAGCTTTTGATCCCTGTAAGAAACAGGATCGATTGGCACCAAAAGTTTTTTTTTGTGAAAACTGCCCATTTTCCTGCTGACTGTAGATTTTTTTTAAATCTGTGAATGCAGATCTAAATATCTCAAAAAGTTAAGGACAATCTCCTGAGACCGTTTTCCTGTAGCTACAACGGTTAAAGTAGCTGCACTTACTGTCCCGTCTCAAAAATCTACCCTTTATAATATATTCAATAATAATCATGAAACAGGTGCAAAGAACAAAGTAAATATAATTTAAAAAATATGTTTAAGGAGAGAGATAGTGTTTTTAAATCTTACGCCCAATTATGAAATTTTAATAGCGTTTATTTAATTTTGGGTGTTTGGAAGCCTGATTCTATTATCGCCTGAACGAGTCTCTGACGAGATAGATCTCATGTTAGTTGTTGTGATTTGTTGACCAACTTACAATAACAAATTATAAATTTTAAGTAGCAATCACCAACAGATTAAATTGAAAAACTCCGGAGATCGTAAATAATTTGTTCATTTGCATCAAACATTTTACAATAGATTAATTGTCGTTTTTTTGTCTATGAACCCTGCCAGGACACTGCAAAAAAAACCGAATGGTGGTTTGCTGTTGAGTTAGTGAAAATTAACACAAATTGAAACAAAACTGATTAACTGACTGATCAAAGAGATTACAATTGATTGACTGACCGATCAAAGGGATTACAATTGATTAACTGACTGATCAAAGGGATTACAATTGATTAACTGACTGATAAAGTTATAAAAGACGGTTATTATTCGTATTTGCAGGTGATAGTGAACGAGCTGCACTCTCAGATCGAGTCGCTGAATGACTCGCTCGTCAAGATGCTGATGGCGCGCGATGAGCTACACATGGGACAGGACTCCATGCTCGTTGATATTGAGGACCTCACACGCTATCTGTAAGTCTCGCACCACTATTATGAATAACCCATGGTAATACAGAAGTCACTTAAAAAAAGAAACACTTCAATCAAATTCTCATATTTGTGGTTGAGTTATTTGCGCAAAACTGACAAACAGACAGAGATGTTGCGCTTCATATTATTACTATCACACTTGTATACAATATGTTGACTATATAATCCTTATTTATATTATTACGCCGCCGCCATTGAGGCCAAACATGACTGTGATAGAATTAATTGTAACATATTGCATTCCATGTGTGTGTATACTCATAATTTTGTCAAATAAATGATCTTATAGTATGGCCTCCTAGACTCCTATAGGTGAGCGAAAGGCAAATATCCACTTCCAATGTCATTTTCACTGAAGATCGACGTTCGACAAATTAAAAAAATAACACACTTGTTCTTTTTTCAATACATACATTTGAATGAAGAAATAGAACATGCAATCACAATGAAGCGAGCAGCTTGAGAGCTTTTATGATTGCAGACACTGACAACATGCTATGCATAGTAAATATTTCGGTAATAAGACAAAATTCCAAGGTCCAAGGAAAAGCAAGGTTTTCTTATTATTACACTACCAATTGTGTGTGATTATGTTATGTTTATTTATTTTTACTTATGTTTATTTTTTCTGTATCTTTTTACTGTATCTTGAATATAGATATGCGCCTTTTAATGTGTGCGATTCGAGTCTCGGAGAAAATGAAATCCCGGAAATTCTGGTTGAAGAGGAAGACCTCGATGTAACGATCAATAATATTCACACTTTGTAGAAAATAGCTAACATTTGTTAGTGTATTATTAATTAGAGTCGACTTGTATGTCACATAATATATTTTAATTACAATAGTCCCATAATAATTCATAATAGAACTGCCGAAAGTAGTCTTAATATTGTACTTACAATATTATTTTTATTATTTATGGATTCAACACCTCATTTCAGTCTCTCTAACTTTTCGTTCACTTTTCAGGGGCGTCAAAGAGCAGACTAAGAAAACCAAAGGCACTACTAAATCGGGTATGAGGAGGCTCACATCTTTAGTGCACAAATAAGTACACAATATTTTAACATTAGGCTTATTATAACTGCGATCTATCTATTTATTACATACAATGGTGGTCCCTGTAAGGCATTTATGCAACAGTGCGAAAGATAGATATTACGTCAGAGTCCTGGCATTGTGTCGCTCGGTTTAAGGTTGAATACACACTTGAGCAAATTAAAGTGAGAAATTAGCAACAACGATTCGATATGCACGTGTCTTTTTAAATATACTACAGAAAATTCACCGTTGTTCCACATACGCATTTAGGCTAATATCGTAAGAGTGAAAACGCATTGTATAACGAATCGCTCTGTATGATGTGCGTCAACAAACGTAGCAGTTGATGTAAATGTGTTGTACTGACCCACTGAACTACGAACATACGTTAGTCTGCTAGAAGAGAAGTGTTTTTACACACAATTTAGAACAGTTTGTGCCTGATGAGACTAGAACCTAGTGTACGGTCAGTGCCCTGCATTACCTGACCCCTGTTACAAAGAAGAAGACGGGAAGGGGGGGTCGGGTTATGCGGGTTACTGACTACTAAGAGTGTTCAAATCACTACAACTTTAAATCTCACTGACTTTTATTGGTTGTACATCTATCTTCGCACTGTAAATGATATTCCTAAATCCTATAATCGGTAATGTCGTATAATTTTTGTGACAGCTGAGTTAGTTAAAATGTTCAGGGTCGCGGTTGTTGGAGCCGAGCAAATTCCGTGTGGCAACTATTACGAGAACGTTTGAAATCAAATTGATCGACGTTGCTCGTTCATGGATACACTTGAATGCATTTAATAGTACCAATGAAAATGAGGTTCTTTGTCATTTACTGCAGCTAATTATGCAATATTTTTAAGTTTACTTGGATGACGAAATTTTGAGAAAATATTCTGGTTAATATAAAAACAAGCAGTGGTGGCCGCGTCTTACGAGATGTAGATCGTAGGTTCGAACCCGGACAGGCGTTTTACTTTATGTAAATTATTTCATCACCATTGCTCTCAAAACGGTGAAGGAAAACATCGTGAGGAAACCGGCATGTCCTAGAACCAAACATTCGAAGACATGTGACATCTACCAACCCGCACTGGGCCCGCGTGGTGGATTACGGCCCACTCCCTCTCACAGAGAGGAGGCCTGTGTCCCAGCAGTGGGAACGTTAAAGGCTGATTATGTAATATACAAACAGCAAATGTTTCTTGGCTGTAGAACAAGTTATAATTAATTCATAGAAAGTGAAGGCTACAATTAAACAGAATATTAATCAGAAAGAGTCGAGATGAGTCGTTAGCATACAATTAGCCACATCGCCGGCGCCGACTCGCGGCCCAATTGTTTACACTGCATGGAGTTCCGTAACAGGTGTTATTGCTATATATTTGTATATACTGATTCTCTCGTTAGTAAAGTAACTCCGTCACAGTTCCCTATAATTATAAATGTGTATATCGGATTTACTGTATATTCAAATGATACATTGTATGTCCGCTTGGAATAGATACATATTATAGCCCACCTAAATATTATATTTTACAATATTATTCGCAGATTAGAAAAATATTTTTTCATAATAGTGCTCATTGTTATCTATAGATAATGCGTCTATGCCTTTGGGGTGAGATGGAGGCTACTATTGCGGAATTTAGTTATTACTCAAAATATTACTCAACCATCAGGTTTGAATTTGTGTATACGATTACTAAAAGTAGAAAAATCAATGCAAAATACTGATACGATTAAGGTTTTGGATAAACTATCTCATCCGATTTTAATTTAAACAATGCAATTTCATTTAACTGACATCGTTAAAGGAAAATATCGTCAGGAAACCTGGGGGGCAACCATCACCTCTTATAGCAGTATTATTTCATTATTACTTCAGCGTGAGAAAGAGATGGAGCTATAAGTCATGTACAGCTCCATCACTTTCCCACTGTGAAGTAATATTATAATAATACTGCTATAAGAGGTGATGGTTGGCCCCAGGACTTGTTGTTAATATAAGTCTGAAATCGCCAACCGGTTTGGAGCAAGCATGGTGATCAATGAATGATTGATCACCATGCTTCAAACAAACAAAAAACGCCTATTCTCATACAGAGAACTGTATGAGGATGTTTGCCCAGCAGTGGGACAATAATAGGCTGGTATTATTATTATTATTATTAATAATGCAAATTTTATATTATTTATACAAACACCGCATGATCTCTCAACAAAGGCATAGGTGGTTACTTTTTATAAACTAGTATACTCACAATATATACAGGTAGGCATGTAGATGCACATGCCGTCGATCATGTCCAGTGATCTTATCGGAGGCTTGTAATGAATGTAGTTTACATACTAAATAACTAACGGAATGCAAATCGAGCGCTACCCGTGATTACTTCGTCAATACCTTCATAATTTACTACCTAACAAACTGGAATGTTTCATTATTATTCAATATCAATAACTTTTATCTACAGTAATATATCTAGACTAATTGTTGGTTACGATGCCTCATTTTTATAACTATTTATGTACAGAACTTTTCAATTACTTAGTTGGAAATATGTCTTAGAATATATTTATAAATTCTGCATTTTTACGCCTTTCACTTTCTAAATAATACTATTTACTATATCAGAGTATTTACATGAGATAATTCACTCTGTACACGCGGCTACATATCAAGCTATACATTTCCAGTATAAGCAGACCCCTAATTGTACGGAAATCGTATACGATGCGAGATCACCTTATACTGGAAATGTATAGCTTGATATGTAACAGTGTGTACGTATCATCACAAACATGTACAGTGATTCTATTTACTTAATGTCTCTCGGCAATCATCACCGAATACAAACGAATGGTAATTTGCATGTCCATCAATTTTTAGATTTATCGTGTATAATAATTTGAATTCAGAACTAAGTACTTCTGAATTTTCTATCGTTACAAAGGGCAACTGATATAAATCCGACGACCGAGACATTAACAAAATAGAAGCACTGTATTTAAATGTTCAGAATATTTATATAATCCTAAATAAATACTAATGTTAGGTAGTACTTTATACACGTTTGCATTCCAAAGAAATATTTCGCTGGCTGGTTATTTGTTGTGTAACAATAACTATCAAATATATGGTTCCATCAATCAGCAAATAATTAACTATGGATCTTTCTTGCCTTATCCAAATAATTTAATCTCGCTAAGCTCTAAGCAATTCGTCGGTGATACATAAACATATTATTCTTACAATGTTAATTAGTTATGTATTTATGTCGTTATTAGCTTGAGTATTTTACGAACTCTTAGTACGGCCGCACTATTTCATCACACATATCCATTAGGGTGGTCCTTATTTTTCGATTTTTTTTATAATCATCGGCGGCACTTTGTCATTCGATTATATACATATAAATTTGAAACAGATTTTTTTCTTTTAATTGTTTGATACGATTTAGAGGTCGCTACCAGTCACCAAACTTTAACAAAAATCATTGTCTATGGCCGCTTAAATAAGTGTCTCACTAATTGTTTTTGCGTTTATTTAGGAATATAATGAATTGATTACAACCAATAAAGAACAAAAGCAGTATTTGCTTTTATTGGTGAACGAGTATAGGAATTCTTCCTATACTCGTTCACCAATAAACATTATACAACCCTTATACTAATAAATCAACACTTATTTTTTTAAGAAATATTATGATTCAAATATTTAAATGTGATTTAATTTGTAATAATAACAATAATTTTGTATTTCTTATGTTCAGACTTATGAATAAAAGAAATAAAAACTCTACATTTTGTTAAAGTTTGGTGAAAAAAACTGTTTCATATTTAGATGTATATAAGTGAATGACAAAGTGCCGCCGATGATATAAAAAAATCGAAATATAAGGACTACCTAATTAATATTCATCTCTACTTATCGGTCCAAGTAAAATACTCAAGTCTTATAATGGTCAAACTATAAAAGGTACTGACTGGCAAGACACCAATGTTATCAGTTTTTCTAATCTAAGTATGTATAGGCCTCTAAATTAAAACAAAGTGTATCATTGAAATAAGTTAATTCGTCGTGGTTTTAAAGCTCATTGTTTAGAATGTTTTATTCTTCTATATTATTGTTTATTACTTGGGATCTCAAGTGTTATTCCTACTATTGTGTACCTATTGATATTAAGTATCTTTCTTACTTTTTCATGTAGTCGAATACTATGTAATATTATGTGTTATTGGGCACAGTCGTCTTCAGACTTTAAAAGCTTTTCCTGCAGTCTAATGGCGTAACACACGATCAATCACAATCTGAATGATTTTGAAGTAAATTGCTTATCTATTGCTTCATGTGTTCGAAAAGTTTGTCTGCTCAACAACGTAATTAGCGCAATGAATGTTGTTGAACTGTCAAATGAAACCCATTGCTACTACAAGTGTGTTACGAAATTACCCCGTAGAACAGATTTTAAGGTCTAGAAGTATTGATTATGTCTGATGAATAGTTTTGCTGTGCTAGATTTAGTTACCATTATTGTTAGTTCTACATAATTTCGTGCATATATCTAAGATATGTTTGTATGTACGAGGGCTAAGAGACGTGCTATCATTTACATTACGGTCTTGAGTTGCCTTTTAATAAGTCGGTGCGTTATGGCCCTTTGTGGCCAAAATCATCACGTCACTGTGGTAGAACAACGACGTGATGATATGTAAAATTTGCTATAAAAATGCTACTTGATGCTAATCCTACAATTTAAAACTGGATACTACATACATAACATCACGCCTTGTTCCCACGTAGGTTTGGGCAGAGGTGTACCTGTAGTACACCCACATTTCGCCAGTTATGTTTAAGTCCCATGTAATAGGGGGCGAGCAAACTAGATACTAAACCTAGTAAATAATCTAGTTATCGACTGACTCTCACCAAAGACTACTGAATCATTCTCTGCAGGTGGACCTTCACTGTTCGTGTTGTCTCTGTAATATCAATTATTTAAAAAAAAGGTCGATTACAGCTGTCATTTTGGTCTAGTAAATTAAAAATCAGAGTTTATGGATTTCCTTAACATTATATGGAAAATACAAGACATTTTGGTGCTATGTCGGCCCGTTTATTTTCTGTCTTCTACTAAACACATCTCCGACTTTAATTATATACTTCTTAAACTAGGCCACGACGTATACCTACTACTTTATTACATAATTCTTACCGTGATGTAGGTGGTAGTACGAATGTATCAAGCAAACTTTATGATATTATGTTAAATATGTACCTTTCTCTCTAAATTGTTTATTACAAGCATACTAGGCGCATTTATTTACCTAAATGTTATTCACTAGGTTAATCAAAGTTTAAATTTACACAAGAACTTAATATTATATGTATTAATAATGAAATGTTGGAAATAAGTATAGCATTTCAAATTATAATCATGCAAATGTGCACCTTAGCCGCACTCCAGGATGGGATATCAATGTTCCGTAAGTTTCGCTATTGTATAATACAACTTAAATTACATACTATAATTTATGTAGGTATGTATTGTAATATATTTTTATAACGTTAACGGACGTAGCACCAATAAGGTGAATTTGACAGGCCGGTGTAATCGCTGTTCTTTAAGAGCGTGTACGCCGCATGGCATTTCATACAAAATTTCAAGTCCTTGTTTTTCGAAATGACTGAACCGATTTTAATTAAACTTCACACACATAAGCAGGATACATAGGTCTAAAATGTTCGTAGAAAACATTTTCGAAATGTCTTATTTAAAAAAATAATAATTGGAAATATGTTTGTATGGAAATTTAAAATCGCTTTAATTTAACTGTACTACACTATTTTTCGAAAATGTTTTCTACTAACTTTTTAAACCTATGTATCCTGCTTATGTGTGTGAAGTTTAATTAAACTTGGTTCAGTCATATCGAAAAATAAGGACTTGAAAATTTGTACCTATGAAATGCCGCACGGCGTACACGCTCTTAACACAGAGCGAAATAATCTTTTTTTAATTACTTACTCTAGGTTACTATATTTTTACGAGCTTTCAACACAGGTGCACTTGAACTCATTCAAAACGTTAATACAATGTATTTATCCTGTTTGCAAATGTTATTCTGATAATCTTCTGCTAAAACCTGATTATTATGACAATTTTATGACTCATTACAAGTGTGTAAAAGCTCCATTGACGTTAAAGAACTGTAAAATATAATTATATATTCATCGTTTCAAGAATAACTTCTTTTATCTTTGGATCCATTAATTGAATGTTGAAAAATATGCAGTTTCAAAAAAAACATTTATGTTCTTTAAATTAACAAGAAGGGCAGACTATATTTTACTGATAAACTATATTTTTTGATAATCTGGGGACGGCTAATATTATGAGCTAAGTATTTAACACCACACAATATGCGTTCGTTTCCAACATTTTTGATATGGCAACTTACAAAATTGTACTCTTTTTGTTAGTGATTAAAGTTACAGGGAATTTATGAAACAGCTGAATTAAACAGAGCTTTCAACTGCTAAATATTTTATTAAATTTATGAAAGGTTTTACTTATGATTAATTATTCGACAAGTTATTATGATAACTGTACTTTTTTGTTTTTCTTCGTTCTTCAATAAGTTTTCCACTGGTGTTGGTCTGGCAGAGTAGATCGTCTACCGACGTTCGTGGTAAGACACAAGAATGCTTGGCGTGCTTATTGTCAACTCTTACCGACATGTGATAAAATATTATTGAATATTCTAAATAAACGGGAAAGTGTTAATATGGACTTTTATTTTAACTTCCTTATGACCTAGTAGTTTTGCTTGTTTTCAGATAAATATAGTGCTTATCAAATCATAATGTAGTTTGGACAGTAAACGTCAACGTACGAACAACGGATGAGACTCAATTTGCTAGGCATAATAGAATAGAATAGAATAGAAATCTTTATTTCAAGCTTAGAGCTCATAAATGGTTAGTAACAATTTTCTTATACAACTAGTGTTAGTAAAACACATAAATTTGATTATCAATTACAATTATAATATAAAATTGAAATAAAACTAAAATACAATTGAAATAAAATAAAAATTAATAAATTAAAAATAAAGATTGATATAAAATTAAAATGAAATTGAAATAAAATTGAGATATAAAAATTTACAATAACAAAACATTAAATAAAACGTGAGGATCCACTAGCATGCAACTTCATCCATGTCTTTAAAAGGGGCAGATCCCATCGCTCGGACAATACCTTCAGCATGCCATTAGTGCTACCACGCAGGCGACCAAGAAGTGAAACGCTCCGCTTTCTAATTATGGCGAAAAAGTCATCAGTTCGTGCTTCAGCAAACATAGCTGAAGCACTACAAAACCTCGGTAACCCCAACAGCACCCTGAAGGCATTGTTGTACTGTACACGCAGTGCGCTGTACGCCCGCTGCGTGTAGTTGGCCCACAGGCTGCACGTGTAAAACGATTGGCAGTAGGCCTTGAACAAAGTCACTTTTACTGGCAGAGTACAACGTGCAAACCTGCGAGCCAACATATTACACCGGACGGACAGCGCCCTGCGCTCCCTGTCAATGTCCATGTTATCGCACAAATCGTCAGAGACCCAGTGGCCCAAGTATTTGAAATGCGTCACCCTTTTGAGTGGTGTGCCACACAGAATAACCGGAGGTACAGACGAATAAACTTTGGTACCAGCTTTAAAAACCATTAGCTCACTTTTCTTGGCATTATATTTGAGCCCATGGGCCTCCGCATACGACTCACAAATGCCCAACAGTTTGCGTAGCGCATTGATCGATGGGCTCAGCAGCACCATATCATCCGCGTAGCTTATGTTATTCATACATGCCCCATCTATGGAACAACCTATATTAGTGCTGCTGAGCTCACCTATCAACCCGTTCATATACAGGTTGAAAAGACGAGGCGAGGACAATCCCCCCTGCCTCACCCCGCATTCCAACCCGTACACGTCCGACCGCGCATCAGCCCACCTTACACTATTCTTTTGCTGACCGTACCAATACTTGAATAAGGACACAATCTCATGAGGCACATCTGTCTCGCACTGTAGCTTCTGCCATAGCTTATCATAACTGACTAGATCAAAAGCTCTCGAAAGATCTAAGTAACATGCGTACACAGGTGTGTTTCTGTCTGTATAGTACTGGACAGTCTGCTTGAGACAGAGAACAGCACTCTCAGTCGACAACCCTTTCCTAAACCCGAACTGAGCGTCGTGCAGCTGCATGTGCTGCTCCAACTGTCGGTCAAGCAAACTATCCAGCACCTTCGCTATGACAGTCGCCAGTGAGATTGGCCTGTAGTTAGACAGGTCAGGTGAGTCCCCATTCTTATCCTTTATTGGTACTACGACCGTATACAATAGATCGTCGGGTAGATACGTATGACTAATACACAGGTTAAAAAATAGTGCTAGTACTCTTGGTAGGTGTACACCCGCGTACTTCAAATGCTCGATACTAAGATTATCATGACCTGGGGACTTGCCTCTCACCATCTTCAAATAACTGAATTGATTATAATCGCAAATAACCGTTACCTACTAGTTGTCTGATTGAAGAGTCCCGCATAGCATAGATGTTCAGGTTCATAAGTGAAAAACCGGCCAAGTAGAGATGAAAGGCTTTGTGTTTGTAGTTGGGATTAATTTAACTCAAAAACAAACTTAATATTGTAGTTGAAAAACATGTTCTCCCATATCACGGTCAATTCTTCAACTACAAATGTAAGTTGGTATTACTCGTTAACTTGTAAAGTCTAATTAGCTGTGATCTGTGTCATGATTTTTTTCACATATATATATATATATATTCAAAACAGCCATTTAGCTGGGGGCCATTTAACAGTCGATAACCTGAAATATGGTGTAACTTTTGAATGTCCCCGCCTGCAAGACCAAAATGATATAGATTATAATGCTTGTTTTTCCCTTTTCAGGTATGTGTTTTTGCAGTCGGGTTTTTTGTTTTTTAAATAATTTATTTTATTTCAAGCTTTTTAGTTTTATTAGTATATATTTGAAAATTACTCATTACTAGCTTTTATTTGATACCAATATTGTTGCAATTAATTTAAAAAAAAAACATCCCCTCCTTTTTTTTTGTATTTGCAAATGCAATTTATAAATATTATATAGCCTATGTCACTCCCACAATTAAGACGAATCGAAAGACAAAATGTTAAAATCCATTAAGCCGTTTAGGCTACAGAGCGTGCCAAAGAAATAGACATACATACATACATACATACTCTCGAAAAACATTACCCTTCTGAGGCAGTCGGGTAAAAACTTAAAACAAACACTATCTCCTTATCTCCGTGCGGTGTCAATTCCCACAATTCTTTAAAATGTTGCACGGTGTCAAAACCATGGCTGACCCCAAATTGAAACAGTCACCTGCAGGCCCAGGTGCGTACGCGCAATTAATATCGTCCTCTAATAATAGATACACCTCGCAACAATAATTTATTTGTTTTATTGTCTTTATCGCTAGCGAAGAACTCGACACGTTAATCGCATAAACCTAAAATATATTGTTTCCTTCGTTGCGAAATGCTATTCAAAACGTTCCCATTTATTGGACCACTTCTTTATCTTAATTGAAAATATAGACAGAGATATTGAAATGTTTTTATTTAGTAGGGTGTATTAATTGTGTGAATAAACACATTTTTGCAATCTTATCATTGTTTATTGGGCATCAGCAGTTTGGGGCAAATTAATTTCCTGTGGGAACTAATATCGCATCAACGTCGCTTTTCTAAGCTAAGTGTTTCGTGAGTGGACCTTTATTACATAATCAGCCTATAATGTTCCCACTGCCGGGACACAGACCTCCTCTCTGTGAGAGGGAGTGGACTGTAATCCACCACGCGGGCCCAGTGCGGGTTGGTAGATGTCACATGTCTTCCAATTTTTGGTTCTAGGACGTGCTGGGTTCCTCAAGATGTTTTTCTTCACTGTTTTGAGAGCAGTGGTGATGAAATAATTTACACAAAGTAAAGCGCCTGTCCGGGTTCGAACCTACGACCTACATCTCGTAAGTCGCGGGCGTTACCAATGGGCCACCACTGCTCTCAAGCTTTATTATATTAGTATAGATTTGTATGAAGTTCACGCATAACTCCAGAGTATTCACCTGAACTGATCCCGTTTAGATTAATCTTGATTCTATAAAACATGTTT
This sequence comes from Atethmia centrago, assembly GCA_905333075.3. Classification (NCBI taxonomy): domain Eukaryota; kingdom Metazoa; phylum Arthropoda; class Insecta; order Lepidoptera; family Noctuidae; genus Atethmia; species Atethmia centrago. The sequence goes on from HG995375.1 coordinate 12,069,489, forward strand.
TTGGATCTTGCCTTTTTTTTTTTTGGATGGGAATTCATCAAATAACTTCTCCCGCTGGCGGAGTGGGAGGGTGTGTCAGGCTCTTACTGACTAAAACCCTCCCGTATTCCTGTTGCCTGTGTTGCCAGGGGCCTCGGTGACCCATTAGTACCTTCCCGCGGGACCTTGCCTATCACATTAATTTCAAAGGATACATTTAACTTTACCTATTTATTCGTTTCGTAAATTGGTTTTAAATTAAACTGCTTTTAATTTTCTTTTGGCTAATTGTAGTCAGATAGTAGACACCTAAGTATGTACTTACCTACCCATTTCATATTCGTCGATGTGTCCCCACTGTTCCAATAGGTAACCTTTGATTAACTAAGTGCCCATCACGTATGTATACGAGTTTGATTCAACGTCTGATTACTTAGTGTGTCATGTGTTTTATTTATAACCGTCGAAGCTGTTAAAGTTATCGTGGAAGTGATCGGTTCGCTTGAGGAGCATGCAAATCACCGCACTACGCCACGAGGCGGCATGCGGGCGAACTCCTCACTACCACAATCGTGGGGAGGCATGGCTTACATTTACATTTAGTTTTACATAAATTAATTTGTAAAAGTGTATTGTTTTGCAGTTTTGTATACCATCAGAACCAATAGTATCCTTACACATTGTAAGAAAGCAGGTACTTAATAATGGAAGGTGTGCTCATAAAATTTTACATTATATCCATTTCATTGTATAATTCGGTACCCATACTCTGCATAAAATAATTCAGTAATCAGTCTACTCTTCTAATGAAAGATAATTGATTCACTATCTTGTTCAATGATTTGGTAACCGACGACGAGTGCTGCGCCGCCTACGCCGAGGGCTACGCCAAAACTACGATAATTATGGTTTTTGGAGTTCCGTACATCAAAAGGAAAAATATACTACGATAATTATGGTTTTTGGAGTTCCGTACCACAAAAGGAAAAATATAAACCTCAAAGGTTCCCTCGTGTGTCTGTCTGTCTGTCACAGCCGATTTGCTCCGAATCTACGGGACCGATTAAGTTAAAATTTGGTACACATATGAATTGCTGTGACCCAAACACGGAGGTGTAACGTAAATAAAATATTTTTTTTAAATTGAGGGTCACTTTTGGAAGCAAATTAGAAAATTAAAAAAAAAGTTTTGCAAACTGTACTGTGTGACATATCAAATGAAAGGGCTTGTTATGAGGATCTCAACTTTATTGTTTATAATTTTGAAATTGACGGTTTTAAAATGATTTAAGAAAAAATATGAAAATTGACCCTTCCCCGGTTATCTACGAAACTAAAAAAAAATGTTAAAAATAAAGAAAATAGTTCTTTACTTATAGATTACAGGAAAACCTATAAGAAGTCTATGGGGTAAATCTCACAATAGTATGCGTATAAACTTACATTTGCAGTTGGAACATGCTTTTCAACTACAATTTTAAGTTTGTTCTTGGGATAAAAACATGGTAGATAACTTAATCATTGTACGGAACCCTCACCACGCGAGTTCAATTCGCACTTGTCCGGTTTTTTAGGGCTCCTTAGTAAACAAGGAACCCTTATAGTTTCGCCATTTCCGCCTGTCTGTCGGTGTCTGTCTGACCCCATTGTAGCTCAGAGACGCTTAGTACTAGAAAGCTGTAATTTGGCATAAGTATACGTCATATTAATCGTATGTATATATGTATCGTATATATGTATAGTACCTCCCTTGCACGTAATTTGGGGATGATTTTTTTTTTCTCGTCTATCCCATAGTCCCATAGGATATGGTTGGATAGGCCGTTCGAAAATATTGCGGATCTGTGAACACTTTTTTTCGACTCAAAGATCCGTTTGCGTAATATTAAGCTTTAAAGTGCAAATATTTGTTAGAGTCAGTGTTCAATTATCCAACTGCAAATTCAATTTGGTTGACTATTACTCGTTAACTTGTAAAACCCACTTAGCTGTGATAGTTTTCCTTTTAATTTCATTATATTATGTACATTTAGCTGGCATGGACGGAGGGGGCACTTGACTCTAACAAAAATTAACACTTTAATGCTTAATATAAGCGGATCCTTGAATCGAAAAGTGGTGTTCACAGACCCGCAATATTGAACGGCCTATCCAACAATACCCCACACCATGGGGTAGACGAGAAAAAAGATCAATATTTTATTTTAGCACTTTGTCGGCGTGATTAATATGTATACCTATGCCAAATTACAGCTATCTAATAATAAGCGTCTCTGAGCTACAGTGGGGACAGACAGACAGACGAACATGGTGAAACTATAAGGGATCCTTGTTTACTGCGGAACCCTAAAAAAGACCATATCAAGTAATCTTAGTAACTTACTCACTATCAGCTTTCGCTGCGTATATTATCTAAGAAGCCGGCAGGCATTATCTTATTTAGTTATTAGAAAGATACTCCATTATCCTTTATTTGCAAACTTTATTGCAAACATATAGCACTCCTATTGATATTAGATACAAAAGGTGTTTATAATTGGACGTTCTAGGCATGAATAAATATTCTGTTCGAGAGGATATAAAAAGTTTTCAGGAAAGATAGGACGATAGGCCAATCCAATCTAGGTAACACCTACATATTGATTTAAACTAGAATAATCATACGGAAAATTGCGAATGGAAGTGATGTGATGAGGTGTGGTGAGCTGTGGGGTGAGAAATGAAAATTAAGATACACTTATCTCAGGGATGGATGAGGAGATAAAATATTTGATAAATTATAGTGATGTCGTTTTCCCCGTCGCCACCCAAGCTTCAAGCTATAGAGTTCAATGTCAGCGGTAGGGTCAAACCGCGGCCGAACCATACGGGCGACCGATGACGTCCACACATTGTTATTGTTTGAAGACCTTGTTGACGCTACGCATCTCCATGATAAATATCTGCTACAAAAAAGTAATCTGAAAAATTTTGCACGCTTAAAATTAGCTATGAGTTATAATCCGTGTAGGGTGAAGCACAATAAACCCCATCAACCGAAAAATGATTAACTAGCGATTACACTGACGGATGGGCGGCGCGCGCGCACTGGCTTCTCTAACCATAGAGCTTACAATCTACTACAACTGGTAACGAAAACTTTGAAGCTCTAAGGTGGATACATATTTACTTCGGGTACGAACTTATGAATTACCCGTTTCCCTTCTGCCCACAACGGACAAATACACTAAAATTGAGTTTTTTTTAGATCTTTTTCGAGGTGTTAGGTAAATAGTGCTACACATAGGCTAAAATGATGAAGTACCTACCTACATGCAAACATCACGGTAAATCTGCAGAAGCAATCTGAGGGTAGGTGAAATTAACGACTAGAAGAGGCTTGATCTAGGATCTATCAATTTCAGTTTGAAACTGGCTACCTTTTTTTTGTCGGGGTGGAAATCCTCATGCGTGTCTTCCGCCCTAGGGTGGGCAGAGGGGTCTGTCAGAGTAACTAAATCCACCCCAGTGTTCCCTCATACACTTGCGTCGGGGGCCGCGGGTGCGAATGCGACTTCCGCTGCCCCTGACTGGTGACGGCCCACACTAAGCAGACCCCGTCCCGTGGGGGGAGTGAGGTGTTGAACTACCCCCGTTACGTCTTAGAGAGGCGCGCGTGGAACTCTACGCGCCACCCTTTCGGGTCCGGTGGATTGGGGGGCGACGGATATCCCTGAGTCCGTCGCCCCTGGACCCATTTGAAACTGGCTACCTATCTTAACCTTACCGGGGAAGTCCTGAGCTGAAAACTGACTACCTACATAAGTTTTGTAAGAAATAAAAGCTTCTCTTGCTATGCGCTATCTATCCATCGTATATACTGTGGTTTACAGTTTCACCGATGAGTGAGCAGCGAGTTGGATGCGCGGGCGCACGTGCCACGACATATGGCGGCGCCATACTGTTTGTTTGCCAATCATAACGGACATATTTCATCAGATAACGGCCCACCGCCTCCGACATATTGCCTCCATCTAAAACAATGTGTAACAATTAAAATGTCGACACGTTACCGAATTAATCTCGTGGTCGATTCGTTATGGTTTTCAGCGGAGATGTGTGTGAGGGGGGTGCTAGATCATAATGGTCGTAGATTTTTATAATGAGGATGACTGGAATATCCTTATGGACTTGTGATTAATGATATCTAATAATATTTATCATTGAATTGGATATGAATAGGTATCTATTGGTTTCATTTGATTGGCTTGACTTGATTTCTATCAGTAAGGTTTCGTGGCATCAAAAAAGCATCAACCCTTATATTTTGAGGACCTTACTTAACTAGATGCCTATAAATCACTAATTTATTGACAACAGCTTTATTGCAAAACAGGAATAGGTATCATAGTTTTCCCATCATACCTACATGAAAAGAAAAAAACAAAGAAAATACATTTATTAAGCACAGACTAAACACAGACATGTCTAACCAGACACCATACAGACTTCATGAACAGATCCAAAAGCATCTCAACTCTAATGCCAAATCTGGGAATTTTAGTATCGGAAAATATGCATGTATTTACCTTCATGTCTATCCCAAAGTTCTACTTATCCCAAATATTTAAAAATATCTATGTTCGCGTGCCGACACGTGTAAATTCGTAACGGTACATAAACTCGCAGTTTTAAGTGCAAACAATTATACTAACACCAGGCTCGTCCCAACGTTAGGTCCCCCTTGAACGAGACCAATTGATATAACCTGCAATTTGGAGCGGGCACGGGCGCAGGCGCAGGGCGGCCACCATATGGCGCGGATCATAGCCAGCGATTCGAGGGACGACCACCAAACCTTGCAGACACATTATTATACGTATCAAGGAAACCTTGTTACTGGAACTGTCAAATATACTTACAAGTTTATTGATATTCATTCATATTATAGTGTATCAAGAATCGCACCTGAATATTTATTCCCATTTTATCTAAGGTTAAAAGAAGACATAAATATTACGGCGGTTATAATCATATAATAAGGTCTAAAATTAATATAATACTATATTTAGTAAACATGGAAATCGTTAACCCGAAGTTGATGTGATTAAGTTTCTGATTTACTTAAATGATTGTTATTCTTCAGCGCTGCGCGTGCGACGGTTCTTGTTACGATTGAACTCGCATCCATAAAAACACGGTTTTATACGTCTATTGTTAATTATTGTTAATAACATTATTATGGTCTTGGAGATCATGATCATGAACATGATGAAGAATAACAATCATTTAAGTAAATCAGAACCTTAATCACATCAAATTCGGGTAAATACAAGTAATATAGTTTGACCTACAAATAACAATAACTATATCTCTTTACAGCAAACGACAATGCAGTTAATAAATTAAACATAAACCATAACATATATTATTTTGATTACTTACCTACTGAAAGGTGTTTGCGAGTAAATAAAAACGGACTGAATAAATTTTAAACAGGCAACCATGTCTGATCCAGCAACAAAGTAACTTTAGCCGTAAACGGAGTGCAACCCCACGACTTTCTTGAATAACGAAAAACTTCTTGAATTTTTTAGAACATCATAAGGCATCTCATAAAAAACTGTCGCGGTTTTGTTTTACAGATGACTCTACGAGGAGAAAGTTTCTTAGAAGTATTTCTGGACTCAAAAAAGTTTTTAAAACTGTCGATAAAAAGTAAAAAAAATCCTTAAAAGATTTATTACAAGAAATTATTGAACTTTTTGTAAGTCGTTAAAGTAAATGGGTATTATTATTATATCACTTACTAGTTCCTAATGACATCACTATCATTATAATTATGGACTTAGCGAATTAATCGTACACCTATAAATAGTCCACAACTAATCCTCATAAAATCATTTAAATGCGCTGAGGCATAAAAACTGCGTATGTACAAATAACGTTTTGATCGTTGATGTCTTTTGTACTGCGGGCATGTTAGTACTCTCTTGAACATTTACACAAATATGAATACCTACGTAGTTAGGCTATTGGAATATATCCAGGAAAGTTGTATTAAAAAAGGTTTTTTACTAAAAATATATGAATAAAATTTATCATTGAACCAGAACTTATCCGATCTGTTATCAGCTATTAATCGCCCCTTAAATTAATGACTAAGTAGTTTTCGTAAGCAATATTATATTGACCCACACTAATTAGAATTGTAATCATAAATCACTTTATTATGTTCTTAATACATTAACTATTTACTCAATTTTCATGCACCAAGATTGTAGGACATGAAAGAACTCGATCCATAGAAGTGAGATTTTTTGTGCGTAATAGCTGAGTTATCACCATCCATATCCATATAATCCATATATATCTCGTTCTAAGCTAAATATAAGTTCTGGTTTAAGAAAGCTGTAAAACTTGAAATGACGTCACCGTGTTTTAAGCCGTGGGAAAATGTTGAGTGAACATGAAATGAATCAATAAACAAAGCTAACGTTACGCCGACGACGACGGTTAGCCCGGATCCTTGTAACGTCTAATGTTATATTGTCATTATGGTATGTACTACGTATGTTACGTAACCAGCAGTGTTAAGTGTATTCCCATGTAAGAAACACGTGTGTATTTTATTAAACCACTGAGTAAATTGGGTGTGAAGAGAACCAGTTTATGCTCCTCCATAAGAAACGGAAAGTGATGCTCATCTTATCGGCTTGTACATACATAATCAGCCTATAACGTTCCCACTGCTAGGAACACAGGCCTCCTCTCTGTGAGAGAGGGTGGGCCGAAATCCACCACGCGGGCCCAGTGCGGATTGGTAGATATCACATATCTTCGAATTTTTGGATCTAGGACTTGCCGGTTTCCTCACGATGTTTTCCTTCACCGTTTTGAGAGCAGTGATGATGAAGTAAAGCGCCTGTCCGGGTTCGAACCTACGCCCAACAACTCGTAAGTTGCGGCCGTTACCACTGGGCCACCACTGGGCCACCACACACATACCTACCAACCTACCTACTATCGAAAATGAGAACAATGCTAAAAATAAAATCATAAACCAAAATAAATAACAAAAAAAGCCAATCAAAAAATAAAAAACTAGATTCGAGCTGCTAGCTGCGGGAATTCCCGAAAATGCGCGAGAATTCTCCGGAAAACGCACCACCTGTTTTTCTGCTCATATCTAGTTTGTAAGTTACACAATTGACATAAAGTTCATTATGCTTTGTCCCAATTTCGTAACAAAAATACGCCATTGCCGCGGACTGTCCGCGGCAATGTAAACTGAGTACCGTAGATATTCACTGATAAATGTGGTTTATGTACCATAAACCGCTACTGTAATCGATCCTGGGAGAATTACGTTTGCCATTGATGGCCGGCCCGGATCGGTGATTGGTGTCTGATAAATTAATAACACATGGCATATGACTTTGATAGGGGTAGATTTTTGTCGTTCAATTGATACCACAAATAACTAACATATACTTTGTTTTTCAGAGAGAGACAAAGAAAATATTCAACTTAAAGTCACAGTTTGCCATCAAGTTTATTTCTGTTTTTATGTTTGGCACTTAACATATAGAAAAGCTTACATTGTAGACATAAGTTCAAATAAAAGCATTTTATGGAGCGGATCTAAAACCGCAGTAGAGTATTTTATACAGCCTGAAGGCAAAATAAGTAAAAATCTGAAACATATTTACATAGTAAACGCGCGCAAGTTGTCTTACGAAGATGATAGCTGACAGTCGATAGGTAATTACTACAGATGCGATCTCGGTAAGTAGACAGGCTTTATATACACAATACACGTCAATTTTCTCAGGTCTGCCTGGTCTTAGCAAATTTTTCGTCTACTAAACACGGTGTCAGTTAACTTAGTGTTGGGTTTTAGAACAAATACAACACAGATAGAGTAAATAACTTATTATCCCACTACATACGTGTCACAAGATCGACTCTACAACTCTTTTGTATCTGGGCTGCTGAAACATGACAACATAGCTTCATTCCACTAACTACCTTTGTTCTTAAAAGCGCCTACTTATAATATTTTACAACTGTTGTACCCACATATGTAAAGCACTTAAAATAAACATAATCCTATTTAACGTAAACCATTTTAGCTCCAGTCATAGATACTTCAAACTCAACAAAAGAAAATACAGTAGGCGCGTGGACTTGTTGTCTGTCGATTAACTCTGAAAGGTGGATGGGGACACGCGACGTGCGCCGGGCGGCTTGCACCCGCGCCCGCGCCGCGCCGGCAGCGGCTAGATCCCACCACTTACCGGCTAACCCATTTATACGCCGCGTTGAAAACAGGACTAAATGAATTAATGCAAATTTATACTATAAAAATTGTCGCAGGTGCGCCAGGACGAGTTCCAACCATCGTCGGATTCGATTTAACGCGCTTGCGCCCCGCGAAAGTTTTATTTATAACCGCGTAGCCTGCTCAGCTATTACGCACAACAAGCACAACTGCAATTTGGCGAAAAAAATATTCACTTTCTGTATAGTCCAGCATTCCTACAACAACAGGATCTAGATATTTATTATTTGGGTTGTTTAGAAATTGATTAAATAAAAACTATATGAGGTCCTTTACCAGACAACTGAAATCAATTAATGTTCACAAGTAAGAAATAAAACGCTTATTAACTATACTTGGAGTTTAAAACTTGGTTTTTATAATCCGCAATAAAGTTATTTTATTCAGTTCAGATGTGGATATTAAATTGTGATTATTAAATACCTAATTGCTTGCTATGAGTGCTTCCAGATTATGATTTTATACGTAATTGAAATCGTAAAATTTTTATCTTCATTGATATGAACTCGCCGTCAAAGTAACATTGAAATTAAATAACTCTTTCTGTAATAAGAATGTTAATCAGACATTTAAATATTAATATTTTTATGGTTACGCAGAATCTCTGCAAACGAGTGCTTTATACCTAGAGACAGACAGTTCTAATAACATGCCAGCAGAGAAATTACTATCTTTGATGTTGGTATGTAGGGAAAATCAGGACTTTATAGATTCATTTTTATTTTTATGTCATTCATAGGGCTGAAGTAAGACTTGTTTACTAGGCAGGTTAAGGTGACGTCCGTTGGGTCATAAAGGCGGCGGCAGATGTTCCGACTAGTCGACGCAGTGAGCCGCGACGCGTCGCGTCACTGTGCGACGGACGCGCGAACCTGTCACACAATCATAACACATGAAATTCATGGCCGTACCTACTTAATGTAGGCTTTGTTGTGCCACTACCACATGCCGTCGCCGCCGACACTTAATTGCAATTGGCTTTAATATTACCCGGACAGATGACCGTGGCGAACCGGCAATTTATCGGAAAACAGTTTTATTATATTGTTGACGGCTTCTGATAAACAAAGAATGTGCATTGATTTATTGTGAACACATGGCCTCCTAAACTTTTTATTCGTAAAAAAAATTAAATACCTACTAACCTAGAAGCCAGTAAGTAAATACCAAAGTGTTCCCAGACAGTTCGCAAATACACACCATTTGCGGGCAATTATTCAGATATGTATTCAACTGTGCAATCTGTAAAATCACGCGCAAAAAAAACTTTTATTTAAACATTTTGTCCATTTCATGAAAAATATGCATTGACAAAATAATATGAATATGCTGTGTAAATTAATTTAGCGCTGTAACAAAGGAAAATTTAGTGTCACGTTCATATTGACTGAAAAGAAAACACTGCCATACATTATTGCCAGTAGCAGAGTGTAGCTTAGTAGCTACTATTTTACGAACACTGCGATATATTTATTTGAACCAAAAAATGTTAATGTCATTAAAATAACTTACTAACATTTTTGTTTTTATTTTCTTGGTCAAGTAATGTAATTGATTCGATTGACTAACTAAATGATTTGCGTTATGATTTAAATTATTTGCGTCGAGATGGTATGTAAAAGGTTTTGATAGAGTAGGTATCTTTCTTCGTCACTAAATAATATCACAATATTATGCATAATTCTCTCATAAATTGCCCTGAACGGCGATCCCGCACGTACATTTAGGCGGGTAATTTATTTGTCGATCGACAATAATTATTGCTATATTATGTTAATTTATTGGAGGACTTAAAATACTAAATGCAATCATGGCGGGTAACGTGCAGACCGTGCTATACCCATAGGTACCCATAAAATCTTGAAAATATCTTCATTTTCGAATAGCGTCACCTATATACAATTTACGATGGCAATATGAAAGCTTAACACTGGCACTCAGCTTACGTCTTCGCATATCTTTACGTACGTTTAAATGGAATCGTTAAAAGTATTTACGATATTATGATGATACTTTCGTCCACAAAATGGTTTTTGTTCCTTTGTTTTTTGATTCCTGAACATTCTAGATGTTGGTAATCGAATTTTTTATCTCTACAGTGAGGTTTTATCTAAGTACCGAATATTGAGATGAGTTTATGAAACTTTTGGGTTTTCGAATATTTTAACTTCTTATTTAAGGTAAACTTATATTTTTGAATAATAAACCCTTCGATAAGCAAAGTATCATTGGGTTATCGAAAATAATTGTTACCTACTATTTCATTTATTGAAGTACTTAAACACTTTTGCTGTGAAGCGTACAGCATAATTTCTGTCAAGAAGATTAAGCGGTCAATGGTGGCACAGAACATACGTACGTACGGAATGATGCAGCTTTGATACGGTTACTGAATTCTCTATACCTACTTAGCATGGTTTGATACCTAATTATTACAGGGTAATTGCCGACATAAACTTGCATTTTTCAAATTATTTGCTGGTATTGCGACTGGTCCATAAGCAACAATGCGATGGGTAGTTTACATAAATATCTCGTATGCATAGTCAGTGAATGGGGAATCACTTTTGTCGTAGAGATTATATCTTCATCCGCAAAGTATTTGCATAATTAATGGTATTTTTGTGTTTATTGCATAAGACAGAGGGTAAAACGTTTATGATCGTGTACAAAACAAACAGTTCTATTTTAAATTAAATTATTATTAACTATTTTAATTTAGTTAAATTAAATCATGTTTTAATGGAAAGGTTACCTACGGTAACTTCTTATTTTATTTCCGTAAGTAGGTTTGTACTAACAGTTTTACACGTCAATCATATTTTAATAAAAACTAGATAATGTCGGCGTTTCCTATCTGACTACTCGGAGAAGAAAGGCCAAATCCAACTCAGAGGTCGCAGTCTCTTTTAAAGTCCAGACATAATCTTGGGCAGACCATGTGAAGGCCATGTAGGTTGGTGTCTGCAATGGTCTTTTGACGAAAAAACCACACAGATTGAGTGGACCTGTCCAGTCTGTGCACACATTTGTCAGTAATCGTGCAGCTCAATTCAGAACTTAGGAGCTCAACGATTCTATGAACAATACTAAAGAAAGGACATTTGGGTAGACCGCATAAATTACTCAAACTGATTTATACTTAGAATTACTCAGTTATCTGGCAGCCAATGGTCAATAGTTCTGCGATAAGCTAGGTATCGACGGGTAGGCATTGCGACGTAGGAATCGCGACTGACAGTTGTCTAATTCTCTTGGTTGAATAGTAACAATAGATAATAGTTTGCAGTGTGCTGTAGATATGTGTCATTGTCAATATTACCAGTAAGCGAATTCTATTAATCACATCGCTGAATTTCTATGACAAAAAACCGCAAAATAATTCAGGTATTAATTAATAGATAAAGACGCGAATACTAATAAATTTAGCCGAAATTATGCCATCGTAGAGATTCCACATTAGCATTTACATTGAGCAAGCCATTAGCAACGGTCAAGTCGGTAGGATTTAATGACGAAGGATCATGTTACAGGATCTAATGACGTCAGTACATAGCGCGTTTAATGTTGCTTGAAAGTGAAGATGAGCCCGAGGCGACGGTGTAATGGTGGTGGAATGGGGCATGCGCAGGCGGCGCGGGCGAGCGCAATGTGCGCGCGCGACCTTTTGCGCGTAATTACTAGGCGCGTGCGCTCTCCGCGCAGTCGCACGCACCGTTCGCCGATACCCGCTACCCGCTGTCTGCTTACATATATGGAAACAGCTACTTTACAACACACTCGCCCTTTGATTAGCATTTTTTGTGTTTGATTTTAATCACACTAGTTAACAAAGTGTTTTATTATTCTCAGTACCTTTTAATCAATAACGACTAAAATACTTTGTATGTTTTGTTACCTGCTAACATGAGCATTGACGAGTAGGTAATTAATCATGGCTGCTGTCGTTTTTCATGAATAAACAGCATAATTTAAAACTGTCATGCGTGTAAACCTCGAAAGTTTTCATAGGATCGTTCCTTTCTCAACTGACACGCGAACCTTCCTCATGAATGAACAACCAAATTAGACAGTTTTCGACACAAGGCGTACTATAGCTATTTGTAAGCCCGAGATTTGACGTCCAATCTTAGACAAATTTCATGTAAGTATTTTAGTCAAAATCAATTTAGTGTTTTTATGAATTAATCTGTAAATTTTGATAGAAGCTTTTATAACTGCATATGATCTTCTGTTTGTACAAAGTAAAAAAGTTACCCATAATCCGCATCTTAAAAAAAATGTTTATGTGAGGCCCCATCAACTACGGCGATTACTAGATTCTGTTCATTATTCTAAAGTGGTCAATAAAAAACAATTATAAATGGTCCTGTACGTAATGATTGAACCTGTATTAAAAGTTATTAATATGTAGATCAATTGATTTTTCATAAGTAAATGTCGCAATTCAGTTGTATTTTGTCCAAATATTGATTGCGGTCATTAAATACATATTAACATTAAGCCATTTTCAATATCGATACCTATTATTACTTGAGTAAAATGGACAGAAAATGACGATACGCACTCGAAATAGCCACTGTGCAAAGGAAACGGTCTTGTCCACGGATTAATGACGGCAATTAAATCGGTTTAAGCCGGCGGCGCGGCGCGGGCTCACGGCGGCGGCGGTTCGGCCTAAAAGCTCGTTTTTATTAGGGTTGCGTAGTAAAAACGAGCCTAAACCTAGTTTCACCATGTCCATCTTTCTGTCTGTCCCCGCTGTAGCTCAGAGACGCTTAGTACTAGGAAGCTGTAATTTGGCATGGGTATACATATTAATCACGCCGACAAAGTGCTAAAATAAAAACTTGAAAAAATAAATTATTTAGGGTACCTCAATAATGTGGGAATGATATTTTTTTTTCTCGTTTACCCCGTGGTATGGGGTATCGTTGGATAGGCCGTTCAAAAATATTGAGGATATGTGAACACCACTTTTAGATTCACCAGCCGCTTGCGTACCTAATATTAAGTATTAAAGTGCTAATTTTTGTTAGAGTCAAGTGTGTCCCCCCTGCCAACTAAATTGTTGTTTATGGAGATGTGAAAAAATTCATGGCGATTCAAGTAGTACATAATATAATGAAATTAAAAGGAAAACTATAACAGCTAGGTAGGCGTTACAAGTTAACGAGTAACTGACGACCAACTTAAATTTGCAGTTGGAGAATTGATTGTGGCATATATAGGTGTATAGGAGAACATGTTTTTTAATTACAATGTTGTTTGTTTTTGGGATAAATTCATACCAACTTCCCAACTACGGAACCCTTCATTGTGCGTGGTCCGACACGCACTTTGCCGGTTTTTATTTTCATTAAGTAAATTCTAGATCGTCTTCTAGTCTGTACTTAATGAAAATCAATGGTTCTGAAATCTATAAAAAGGCTGGTATGCACTCGCAAAATGATCAGTTTATAGAGAATAAATAATTTCTTGATCCATGAGTTGATTAGAACCTAAATGTCGCTCTAATTGATCTGTGTTTTGAAAACTTAGCATTTCTGTTCAATAAATAGCCTAAATTAAGTTTAATATAGTTTTTCAGAAGTTTCTATGAATATAGATATATTTCATTACTCGGGAGTTACACTGGTTTTCAGTTCAGATGTGTCTACAGAACCAAAATTTAAATGGTTGTCGATAAAATCACCATAAAAAGTGAATACATTGTCAAGTCAAACAAGAAGAAAAAACAATCTTCGTTTCATACCTTGATAAGTAACGGGTAAATGTCAATTATTTAGATAAACGTAATCTGAATATAAGTTCTATCAATACAAAACCAATAGAAATACGAAATGCCGTTACCTGTCGACCGTTTTGTAATAACCAAAGAGCGAGAGTGGATACACACTTACTTACGGAGTGAATTATCGTGAGCCGCTTCTCAGATTGGAATCAATTAACTGGAGGCGACGCGCTCCCGGTCCCGGAGTGGCCTTCGCGCCACCTGCCGGCCGCTCCCCGCTGGGCGGCGCGGGCGCGAGCTGCCCCGGCCCCCGCGCCGCGCGCGCTCCAGGGCCCCGGGACGCGGCTCCTTCCCGACCCACGGTTACCGCTAGCTGGTCACCCTGCGCACTTATCAAAGTCGCCTGATTGCCCATTCATTATCCGCCAGGAAAATCGCGGCACCTTTGGCGGTTAATTGCGCTAACCCAATTTTTTTGTATGCGAATTTCGAGTTGTCGTTCGGGATACCACATTGCGAAGTTTATTTCGATTGTCGTGGTATGGATAAAAATATTATGTCGTTAAATACAAATATAGCTTTACATATGCCATTTTATTACGTGTTGATGACGATTTTACTAAAATATAGGTTATATTTGGGACATCTTATGGGTTTTATTGATCTCCGCGTACAACCTTTCTGTTGTCGATATTATTCGATTGCATACGATAATTGCCTTTAAGTTCTGAATCATGATGCGCAGCTGAGTCGCGTCGTATATCTGAGCCCGAAGGATGTAAAAGCATGATTTACCAACAGTAGTTAAAACACTCATTAAGTGGACATGAGCGGCGACCGCAGCCGCCGCCGCGGGGCACGCGTTAACTCGTCCAGACATCTTCACTGAACGTTTGCGAGTATTGAGTGCCGCCCAAACCTGGCTGATCGACAGAAATAAAACCTGAGCACATTTAATTTAGTCATTTTATATTATCTGTTTTCATTGCAAAAGATTCCATTTCGGTTTTTAACAATCATCATTTTAAAAATCCAGAGACAAACCATAAGAAAAACTGAATCAACACAGCACACATTTTCCGACTGATCAAATCCTAATTCAAGTTGCTGTTTACAAAGGGTGACATAAAAGGAAAACCTTACCTATCAATGGCATATAATTATAATATAAATAGCAGAACAGGTAGGTACGTCGGTGTACGTGAAATGTGAAAACAAGGCATACCTATTATTAAGTATTTAGGTTCAGGGCTGGTCTGAGGACCTAATAAATCCAAGTATGGTCAAACGTTATAAAAACATAACACGGGGGCTTAATGCACCTTTCCAATCAATTACCAATAAATAGCGTATAAGATAGGCTAGAGGACGACCGCGGCGACGAATTCCGCGCTTCACTGCCTGAAGCGTGCGCCTACTTTTTGCAATGGCAGGTGCAAGCGCATATGCTATTAAATTGTCAAAGAATACACGTAAATACACACGCCTGTGTATGCCTCTGATAGCTTCCAATAATCAAAAGTCAAGTGTCTGTGTGTTTTTGAAAACTCTATAGACGCGATTGTAAAGCTCTACTTATGCGCACACGCAAGTTCTCGAGTGCGCCCAGCAGTCGGTTACCGCAAACCTTAACTGCTGTATATTTAATAATGTATTAATAAAAGCTATAAATATGAATATCTGAAACGTAAGTTTTTGCCGAGGACTCGCGCATTCATTACACAATTACACTCGCAGTAGGTAATCCAAACCGCAACATAGCAGCAGCTCGCGCTTGCGCGGTGTGCGCGGCCTCGGCTTCGGGAACATGTGCTCACTCAATATGGGAGCGCGTACGGCGTAAGAATGATCGCAATTAGCAAAGAGGAGCGCTGTGTTTCGTCGTAATGAGCGGGCGTGTCGTCCGCACCGCCGCCGCACCGCTGCACCGCCGCACCGCACGACGCACACAATGCGCACGCTCCACAAGCTTTTACGGTTTCAGCCGACGCCCGCCATATGACTCGCCGCAGTCGCCTTCTAAATGTGGGCCTCCAACTGCTAACATATGCAAATTGAAACCGTTCGTATCGGATGTTTAGGCGATAAAATGTTACACTGATTTTTGGGATTCCCTTATGTTATTTTAGAATAAACAGCGCATTTGCGCATGGTAGGTATTATTTTTGAGAACCTCATTAAAGAAGTCCTAGTTTTTGTCGTAGTCATAAACAGCATTTAGGGGCCGTGCACGCAATCAGCAGATTTTTATCAATTTGGTTCATTGGTGGTGAGAAAGGGAAAAGGAATTTAAACAATAGGTATTATTTGTGATTTCTTTATTTGGCATGTGGCTTTTTATTTGGGTGGGAAAATAACTTCTCCCGCTCTGGGCAGAACGGGAGGGTATGTCAGACTCTTACTTACTAAAACCCACCCGTGTTCCTTCCGTTGCCTGTGTTGCCAGGGGCGTAACCCTTTCGGACTTTCCCGCGACCCCGGCAGGCACCGGCCCTAGTAGCGCCCTACACTTGTGCTGACATCTCTTTGAGGCGCGCGTGGAACACAACGCGCCATCGTCCCGGGCCTGGTCCTTATCGGACGGCGAGCTACCCATTGCTCACCGTCCGCAAGCCTGCACCTACGGTGGCCGGAAATTTTGCATGTAGCTGGAAAGGATTTTTCAAATAAATTAATTATTCATGGAAAATCCCTAGTATTCGCAACAAGTTTTCCGAAAAAATACGCGAAACTGACGTTTGATCATCTTTATAAAAAAAAAATACTTTTGATTTTGAACAACAAAAAATTATCATCAATATTTATATGGTCTACTTGCATGTGGGTGAAGCACTTTTTTCAATTTCGATACAAAATATAGCAGAAAAATAATGTTAAAAAACCTGTTTTTTAAACCCAGACAGTAATCCATTTTTTCCTATTATTTTGCAAACCAAATAAAGAAATTTAAAAATCACTCACTAGGCTTACTTAAGCTTCCTTGAGGTAAAATCAAAATTTTATTTTATGATAAATAAAATATAATCCTAACATAAAATTTAGAATTAAAGAATTCATTTAGAATTTAATTAGATATTGTATAAATATCTTCATGATGTAAATCAAAGGTGAAATAAACTATATTTTCGAGTGTAAGTGATGAAACTATACATGTGTGGCCTGTGACTGACAAGAATGGTTTAGCACCACGAAAACTGAACTTTTTTAGTTACACGGACTTAAGGATTCAATTAATTTAAGCTTTCTCACAATTAGATAAGAAATTGACAAAAAAAGGGTTTTTTGTGCACGGAGCCTTAACAAACAATTATCCGCCTTAGGATGTACAGCCAACTGAACGTTAATGGTAACTCTTGAAGTACGATCGCCACCCGCTACGACATAATATAGCTACTAACTGCTACGAAATAAGTCGCTGTTAAAGTCTGGTTGGTGTGGTTGACTGTGCTGTCATTAATCAAGCACAGGTAGCTAGGATTTAATTATTTTTTTAATACTGTTTTCCTTACTGAAAAAACTGAAAATTGCCTGCGCGATATATGAAATATTTTTTATTGTGATAATTTTCGTCCGTCTGGTTTTCTTCATACTCATTCACATCAAATCATAATTTAGTAAAATGCTTATAAATATCTAAGTATTCGACAAAATTATGATTTCTCAATCCTTAACTGCATCACCAAATTAGATAAGAACATCTCTCAATCCTGAAATTCTGATGAACTACCCACATATTCGAACCTAAAGTATTCCTTGAACGTTTACAAGGCAAACTATTTAGGCAGGTTAGTTGCTAGCAATTTAGAAAACCGTATCAACTACTCTAAACTACAGTTTTCTTAATCGGATACTCGATAAAGCGTAGAGAAAGTGTTCACCCAGACCCATGCATTGAGCAAATAAAGGCGGTGCACACGAGTGGATGACGCACGGCACGCGCAGGCGCTTCAATAAATCCGTTAAAGGCACATGGCGCGGGCGCAGGCAGCGCGCCGACTCGCGTGCTGAATCTTGTCTCAAGCATTGAGGGTGCTCCTTAGACGCGCCATGTGTCGATCGCAGTTATCGACAGTTAGATTTTATTAGAAACATTATTTAAAGGTAAACGTTAGTTGTAAAATACATATGTAAAAATTTGTGTAACTTTTTTTTTTTTTGAGCTTGGGAAATCATCAAATAACTGCTCCCGCTCTGGGCGGAGCGGGAGGGTGTGTCAGACTCTTACTGACTAAAACCCACCCGTATTCCTTCCTGTTGCCTGTGTTGCGGGGGCCTCGGTGACCCATAAGTACCTTCCCGCGACCCAATTTGTGTAACTTAATGATTTAATATTATCCTAAGCAAGAATTCCCGTTTCTGTGATCGAGTTAATTAAACTTGTCTGATAATTGTTAATTGTGTGCTTAATGGAACGGATTGTTCTTAGAAAACTTTTAGATTTATAACCTCTCTTATCTCGTACGCTCACTTATATACGACAAGGTCACAAAGAGGAATGTGAAAAATTCCAGGTGGAATGTCACCCAGTGACCAATACCAGCAGTCCAGCACGATTAATTAACTACATCTTCACTGGGGTTCCGTCTCTATTTAATTGGTCAAGGACAGCTAATGAGACACAATTGATTTTCTATTGTTTGACTCCGAATCGGTGTCGCGCGGGGCTTAAAGATGTTGGCATTTTACAGGAAAGCTTTTAAATCTCGTTTCGAAGCTGAAATCTTAATCCACTTCTGAAAACACCTCACAAACTTAGGTTTTCATGCCTATTTGATTATTTATATCTATGTAATCAATAGACATAAATATAAATATAATTTTAGAGAGTTCGTGTTGTTTTCGTGTTACCCAGTAACTGGGTTGTGGAGGTCAGATAGGCAGTCGCTCTATGTAAAATACTGGTATTCAGCTGCATCCGGGAAGACTGGAAGCCGACCCCAACGTAGTTGGGAAAAGGATGATGAAGGTAGATGATGTTTCAGATAGAGTTTAGAGATAAACAAGTTTTTTTTTCGATAAAAATGTAATGTCAAGGTCTGAAAGTAGTATATTTGTCCAACTACAATAAAACATTTATAAAACGATAAAAGAACGTAGAAACCACAATTGTCATGACTGTCTCCAAATCACATTGCGTGTCGATATCTTAGTCGGAACAATGGGAGCATCCCTAAGCCGCAGCCACCTGCCACCCGCACCCCTACACTATATTTTATTCCACTTAATCGTCCTTTCCGTTATATTACCTGTTTTTATAAATACTTAAAGCATATATTCTCGTTTCTATAAACACTACAATGTCTGATCGTCCTATTAACTATAATAGACAGTTTTAATTGAGAATCTATAAAAGGTTTCGCGAACTGCTGGCCGTATAAGGGATAAGCATTCATCATGGAAGCCGTGGCTCTCATCTGCCCAATTAATAAAAGTTGACTGTAAGGAATGGCGCACGGCGACAGCGCCAGCCGCCTGCGCCGGCGCAGCACCGCGCGGCCGCGCCGCCGCGCGCCTGCGACCGGTTCTGTAGGTACCTACGCCTGCAGCTGAAACATACGTATCTACCCTTCAACTGTTTTATTTTGATTTACTTATCTATCAACCATGTACTCGCATACTTTATGAACGTGTTTAAGAATTTGCATGGTTTTTATCTATATACATCTCCCCGCACTACATACCTGTCCACATTCAGTTTAAAGTTTTTGTGATTACTAATACGAATCTAGTGTTAACTAAAGTATAAATTGTATAAAGATAACCTACTGAACACTTTACTGCCTACACCTAGACCTAACTGTATATAACTTAAAGCGCCACAACTTGTATTCCGTTAATCGATAAAATGCCAAAACTTTCGGGAACATCCAAAAATAAAAGTCACAACGAACTATGAATGAATAACAAAATCTTATCAGACTTATGATCGTGATATCTTAAACCCGGCTTCATTAATTCACCCAGAAATCGAAATGGAGGCTTTAATTCGTATTTTGAACAAAGGAAGAAAACAAAAACAGCAACAGAAAAAAGAAGGATAAAAAGTGGCGCGGGCGCGTGCCGAGGCGACATGTGCACGCGCCGAGGATCCGCGCTAACGGGCCGTGACGCGCGCCCTGCGCCCCGCACCCCACGCCGCGCGCCCCCCGCACCCCTGACACGCGCTCGCCGTTATGTTTACAGCCCCCATGGCTCTTCCCCCCCTGCCGCCCCCTGTGCTGCACGCGCCCTCCCTCGCGCCTGCACTCGCTGAAGCACTTCCCCCACTGAAGCCCTACGTTGCCTCACGTAACAAAACACGCAGCAACCAAAGCAGATTATCCGTCTAATTGAATTTCCCGAGATTGCTATTACAATCGCTTGATCAGGTGAAAATGTGATTAATGAAAGACAATATTCCGATAAGTTGAGAATTGTTCGTTGCGTTGCTGGAAAAACTGAAATATTAGGCTTTTAAGTTACAGATTAGCAACTAATTTATGGCTTTTGTGTTAAAGAAACTGCAATCATTTGTAAACTACAAATTAAAACACCACTCGAATTAACACGAAACTGTCAATTCACAACTAATCAATAGAGAGATATAAATCTTTACTAAGAATGTAGACCACATTCTCAGTAAAGATTATATCTCTCTTCTTCCTACAGCATAAAAATAATATGTATATATCTCTAGCAATCTATAACAAGTTGCAGTTTATTTTTAGTCACATAAATAGTTTTTATGGAATATTTTAATTGGAACTGTAATACATAATAAGGCATTTAAAGTGTCACGTAAAGTATCGATCGCCAATTTCTCATGCAAGTTCGTAGAACACCTTTCCATCTGTCAAGCTATGGCCAATTCAGAAGAAGTATTACCTATTTATGCAAAGTTAATCAGTTTTTACTTCGGGCTTACAGCAATCAGTAAAAATAAGTCTCCGCATGCAAGCAAATGTATTTTTTTAAGTCATGCTAATTAATTGCTGTAACTTTAAGACGTTTTGTCTTGCAAACGAGACCGAGACCTGAGGGTAGTCTCAGACCAAAATATAGGCGACATCAGATTTAAAAAAAAAATGTTTTATTTAAATCAGTGTCTCAGGCGACTTAGCAAAGTTTTTACTTAGATAAGCATAGGAACCTACCCTGACCCGATTTTTATGAGTGACGCGACGTGACATTCAATTCACACCCTAGTCTGTAGGTATTCAAGGTATATTAATTTCATTAAAGCTCTAAAATAATCGAACGAATCGTTTTGTAAATAAATAATATTAGATTGTTACGTTAAAAAGGCTTCTAAGTTAGTATCTAAGCAACGCTCCGCCCAGCTCTAGATGGCGACCAATAGCGTGCGGTGGGCGGGGCGCGACGCTACGAGAAATCTAAGCCTCGTGCATTTAGTTAATCTCAGTTTTGGGTAGAAATCAAATAAACTATTTACTAGTACATAGTTAATTCAGAAACATGGCATGTATGTAATCCTCCAAATCCAACCTGAGGCTTCATCCAAAGTAGCGGACCGGTCTATGCGCAACTAACTTTTGCAATTATTAATGCAAGGGTTTTAATGTCACATAGGGAGCAACCGCTTATTTGTGGGCATTAATACTTAAAAGCCATTTTTCAGTGCATCCTCTGCGCCGTCAACGTAAGCGCAACCAACAATTAAGTTCTGCCTGCGACGATGCAACGCGAGCCACCTTTCAAGTGCCTGTTTCATCAAATCATTTCTTTATTGCTCAGCCTCCATCCGACCTCTTTTTTGTTAGCAGAGTTTTGAAAAAAGAACGTTATTGTGGAAGAGCAGTCGGGTAGGTCGGGGCGCGCGAGCCTTATTTCAGTCAGGTGCCGGGCGCCAAACGCGACGCACCGTAGCAGTCAGTGACGGGTTCCGATCCTACGCAGCCTTACGATTTTCGCGACGTCATATCGTTCGCTGCATTTACTTACATTTACTACCTAAAATAAAAATGACATTAGCTTTATGGTGTATATTGGACTGATTAAAAAAAACATTTTTCGTAGACCCTAGTGTTTCGTAGCAGTGAGTGAAATAGATTTTCGTAGCTTCGTAGAAGTTCCGTTTGAGGTAAGATCTTTTTGGACATTATTATTTAACCTATTATATTATTAATATTTATTAGAAGGTATTTATAGACTATAACAGAATACAAAATGCCTAACACTGTCTTCTCTTAAAAGTATTTCTTCACACCATTTTATGATTGATGATGTCATGGGAAAAATGTATACTGTTAAATGTTTATTTACATAATCAAATTACAAGATGGTTATTAACATAATAACTAAATTAAATTAAAACTAACTAAAAAAGGCCCTCGAGGCATTGTACCGAGGATGCTGGCGGCATTTCCTCGCTGAATTGCAATACTGTTAAATTAATTGGATAAGTTTATTTTAAAGATATATAAGAGAATATTTTTATATTTGTACTCCCAAATAGCTAATAAATTTGTATTATTAACTCACAACTTATTTTGTAACTGACTATTGTACCTTCCCACAATGCACACTTTAGTAAATTTCTTTAATCTATGTAATTGCTACGCATTTAGGTACATCGAATATAAAAAGTTTCCGTACATGCAAACAACTTTAACTTACCATTAATTTACACAAGTAGGTAAATAATTCACTTGCAACGTAACTCTGCCAATGACAGGTGTAATAATTTTCATTCTTATTCTTCACTTTGCAAAAAGTGTTCCTACTTGAACGAAACACTTTTTACACAAGTAGGTTTGATATTTTAGTCTAGAACCTACCTATTTTATGAAACTAATATTAATTATTCGAGAAAAGGAAAAAGAGCTGAAAATCTTTACCTACTATACTCGTAATTTGAAATCTTACAGCAACCTATAAGCTTCTTTATCTTAGAAGAGCTCCCTAAACATTTTCCCACTAACTTGATAACCTGCATGTCATGAAATCTAAATCATGCGCAATTTACGGAAGAAAGAACTGCATTATGAAAGTCCTACTTGTCACATATTTGCTCATGTCTATATTTATACAAGCAACAATATACATAATCAGCCTATAATGTTCCCACTGCTGGGACACAGGCCTCCTCTCTGTGAGAGGGAGTGGGCCGTAATCCACCACGCGGGCCCAGTGCGGGTTGGTAGATGTCACATGTCTTCGAATTTTTGTTCTAGGACATGCCGGTTTCCTCACGATGTTTACCTTCACCGTTTTTGAGAGCAATGGTGATGAAATAATTTACACAAAGTAAAGCGCCTGTCCGGGTTCGAACCTACGACGTACAAGTCGTAAGTCACGGCCGTTACCACTGGGCCACCACTGCTCTCAATATACCTACAGTAATATAATACGTAGTCGCTACACCACACGTCTGGGGATGCAGTGCCGAGCAAATAATCTGCAATTCTATATTCTCATAGCAATATACAAACAAAGTGAAACCAAATTTGTACATGTGTTCCGACATGTTTAATACCTAAAAGTAACAACACAAGAACAACTCGGTCAGATAAAGCCACGGGTAGTGAAATATGTTCTGTGTCTGCGAATCAACCGTTTTTTTTTTATTTGGTTAATTGAGCGTTTAAATTGCGCTAAATTACCATTTTCTTCTATATCATACATAAATAAACTCACGCCTTTTTCCCATGGGGTCATACACGCACGCCGTTTGCAATTACTATGCACCTGATCTTTCTGAAGAACATCACCAATGAGGTCACTAGGTATGTCTTTCTGGGGCGTCCTCTCCCGGCGTTTCCAGTCGCACTGCCTTGTAAATGCCTTTTATTCGTCGCCTTTCATTCATCCTCTCAACATGACCAAACCATCCAAACATACCTACTCTTTTAAATTTTTGTCACTACATCTTCTTTTAAACCTTCTTCTATATCAGGTTTTTTGAAAAACAAGAATCACGGAAATGATTATACCTACACAAACTATTCTCAATGACATCACAAGTTAAAAAGAAAAGCAAGGAAAAGTAGCTAGATATACCTACAATGAATATCAACTATCAAAAACCAGTTTTTTTAAGTTCGTCACCGTTTTTACATTATGAACCGCTCGTTTTAATTACTTGGAAAAACGCAAGTTACTTTGCAACCTGCGCCATGAAACCGTAACCATGAATATCGACGAAATAAGTAATTTTCAGTATGCATTGGTCGGCTACGAGGTTCTGGATGCTTATAGAGTGCAGCACTCAGCTTCTACCGTATATATTATATTTTAATCATTGTACCATGTATTTCATTAATAAAACAGAGTCATACAATTGTTGAAAATGCTAATTACATTGATTGACATTGACAACAAGATTTGTTAAGAAATCTGTTCAAATAGTCAGATTTTGATTGAATCTTTTTTCTAAGAAACACCTGTTCGTATCAAAATATAACATACGGCGGCCAGCACTTTATACCTCACACACAGGTGTCTAAAGATTTAAAAGAGTCGATAGACATGAACAAGTAGAGTAAACATCAATATAATTTACGGACAATTTTTGCGCTGATTGATTTTCTCAACATTTGCTCGAGTTCCCACTGAACGTAAGAAAAAAATAAGGTGGCAGTCGTCGCGCGGTAGGTAATTGCTACTCGCTATCTAATAAATAAAGCCTTGCTTTATTGAAACAAGAAATTGCGTCACTCAACCCTCGCGTTAGCCAGCTTGTTACCCAATTAGTAGTAATAGCACGAATCAATTGGTTTGCATTTGTAAGACAAGAAAATTGAACTGCCCCTTCGTGGATACCATGAATATGATCGATATCTACACGAAAACTATTCGTTAATGAGTCTGTTTGGGCATTATTGTAATTAGGAAATTTTGCAAATCATTGTCCGACATCATTATTTATAATTTACGAAGACAAATGTAATGTCTCCGCCTATACTGGTACTGGTGAACTCCTCGAGTTTAATTCCTAATGGAAGCGCGGTGAAATGGTATGGGAACACGCGGACGTTTCTGTAAATATGTAATGTGTGTTAGTCTAATGAAGATTGTTTTACTCGACACGTGCATTATTAATGCGCGTACGCAGCGGGCGCCGGCCGCGCTCCGCCGCCGACCACTTCCATTATTCTGATTCTTCATTTGCTTGATTGAGCTTTTAATACGATTCGCTGTGAAAAAACATGCGGTCGGATTAATCAGCAAGGGCTGTCAACAAATACGTACGTACGTAAGTCGGATGGACACTAATGACGTCGGTCACGTAAAACAAAGATGATATCGCAACTTTTGAATTGATCTGCGCTGACCGTAAAATCTTGATAAACGCGGTACCTACTTACCATCATATTGAGTTGTCTTCGTGAACAAGGTGACTGACAATGCCGCCGCCGTTATCATGTAGAATATGTTCTGAAGTTATGGCAATTAAGTAGTGTTTTATTACGTGAAATAAGACAATACGGCTATACGTTATAGGGCTATACGTTAGGTCTACTTTAGTTATGTCGTTTTTAAAAGACAATAAGTTCCTATTTTTGAAGTTTTGAGGTTTAGTGTGTGTCCTTGGTAAAAATCTAGATGCCATTGACTTCGAAATACAGCAACAAGCAGAAACGAGAAATCCTTGTGATATCCAGTTTTTACTTAGCGGGCTTTAAACCTATTTTTATGTTTTTTTTTATGAATGAATAATTGTGTCACTTTAAAAAATAATTAACATTCTTTAATTGAAATATGTAGGTTATTACAAAAACTATAGATACCTAAAGATCTTCAGAAAACTGAAGGTTCCCACGGCAATACGATCGATCGATAAGGCTCTACCAGTCAATGACAATTCAAAAGCTCAGATGGTTTGTTCTAATTGGACGCATAATGGAACTTAACATTGTGATGCAGGCGTTAATTGTTAAAGAATCGTTATTACCTGTAAATTATTCAAGTTGTTATTTTAGCTGCATGAAAACAAAAGAGATTGCCACTTGAGGTATTTTTAATTTAGCTGCTTTTATCACGGTATTTTGTCGGAGGAACTTTTAGGGTATTTTTTTTAATTGACATTTTTAGATAGCTTTTACCCTCAGTCTTCGTCAAATTGTTGGTATCTTAACCACTTTTTTTCTATTGCTTAGGATGTCTCGGCACGTCCTGCTGTCGCGGCTGGCGGAGCAGTTCCAACCCTCCTCGCCGCCGCCACCAGCTCACCGGTTCCCATCACCAGAAGGCAGCGTCTCACCCCGTACCCCGCCGTCGCCGCACTCACCCCCGCGCTCGCCCGATTCGATCTCACATCACCGACTGGATCTACTCCAGTTGGGAGACATCGAGATAGCAGGGAGAGCGCTCAAGCAATACGCGCGAGCTACTGGTATGTGTTCACTGCTTAGACAGGACTCGTTTAGCCTGCGGGACAGGCTAAACGAGGCTTGACTAAATGTTTAAAAATACTTTTTTGACCTGTTCAGTTCAAACCAAATATCTCATTCGTCTCCTTGACAAGATGACAATAGGGCTTGTCCCTCCTGATTGCATTTTCATTCTTTTCCATCCAGTTTTGAAAAGAACTTGTGTTACCAGCTAGTGTTTTGTGTTCAGAACTGGGAGCGCTCATGTACTGCAGTGGGCTGGGAGCTCTGTACAGTGGCGCAGGAGTCTGGCCACTGCTGATGCCACGCGCCTCCCCACAGTTCGTGCGACCACCCATCGACCACGCCAGGCATACCCCGCCCAGAGATGGTAACTACCTTGCTTTATTTCCAACCGCATCAAAGCTTTTTACGACACCAAGAAAATTGAAAAAAAAAATACATTGAAAAGGATATAATATATTAGAAAAATTACTGAAAATAGATTACTAAATGTATCTTTTTCACCAATTTAAGTGATTCGGTTCCTTGCAAATGATGAAGGGAATCTGAACCATCATGTTTGCTTGAAAACCATCATGAAAGTATCTTCTTACTCTAATCTATTTACTTACCTAGGATATTACATACTAGCTCCTGCCCGCGACTTCGCCCGTGTGCCTTTTTCTAAAACAAAAGTAAGTCTAAGTTACTGTCTAAGTTACTCCTTATACGAGTAATGTCAGCTGAAAACAAACTGTTAATTTGACATAACAAACAGCCAGTTAATATTTATTCTTTTGTATAGATAAATGTCAATCTGGTAGAGTTTTAAAAACTTTTTTAAATCGAATGTGACTCACGGTACCCTAGTTTCATTGTTGAACACTGTCTAAGTGTCTGAACATGTTGCAGCTGACAATAGATAACATGTAGTTAGTTAGTAATATTTTATTTGTAATTCACTAGAATTACATTGTATTGAAAGTCATTTTCAGTCAATACTTGACCTACTTACATATTCGCAATTACCTACTATAAATCGATCTAGTGCTTAAATCAAAGTCTGAACAATTGAAGTTTCTACGCTGTACCTACTGTATGTCATCACATTGGAATTCATATAAACAAAATAAACCACCTCGCACTGAAAGTGTTTACGTGTTTCAAGAATCCTAAAAATGGTAATTAGATACGTTCGCGGCATTACAAAACATCGTTCGCCTCGGCCTCCTTACGCGGCGTCTCCTGAACAATACTCATTAGAATAGCTATCAGTGTACGGCACCGATTAATAACTCGAGGCGCTGATATGTCGTCGTTTACATGTCGTTTACCTCCGCCAATGGAGCCAACGCGCTTGTTTCCTTCACTCCAAGGAAAAGCGACGAAATACTGCCGTCATTCATTGTCGCCAAACGAAATTGTATTCTAATTGCCTCTTATCCGTATTGGTACCGGTTACGACTCAACCTCGTAGATAACTAACAAACCGGGAGTAAGAACCTCAATATGTATCTATTTGATTTTATTTATTGAAACTATTTTCGATAAGAAAATGTATTTTAAAGATTTAACTAAGAACAATTAAATTAAGTGGTTTGTATATTATCAGTTTTAAGTAATTGCAAATTGAAAACGTACCGTGGATTAAAAACCTCAAACTTATTGGGCACTTAGGTAATAAATTCTAAAGAAGAAAGTGAAACGGTAGAGTTTGGTAGACAAATGTAACTGAAAACATTGATAGATACGTAAGGTATTACTTAAGTAAAAGAGGTTAGGTTAAGTTGACAATTTCATAATGGAATACAATTTTATGACTACTCTGTTGCTTGGTAGGAATGTGGTTCATCACTAAAACAATTTGACTCTTTTGATAATCATCTTCCGTGAAGGTAGACAAAAGTATGCAAGTTTTTAATGTATTGTTGAGCAAACAATGACGTTACCGTCGGCAAACACTGCCACACCTGTACAGATTTCATAAGTCACTCTACAGACGCCCGATTTGACTCGTCCGACTTTAAATTTACTTATAGAAGCGTGAAGAACAGTCGAAGAGAAACTGTCAGTACTCGCCGTCTGTTGACACAGTCTTGCATTTGTACAATAACGATGTATTTCCTACCTTAGCATTTCGTACCTACAATGTTATTCTCTTGTTTGCAGTTGACGAGGAAGAGCTTCCTCTTAACTTGTCGACAAAAAACCGCCAGATTTGGTCTCCGGGAAGCGCATGTGAGCGTGAGAAAGTGGAAATAGGAGAAGAGTCACCGATCTCCCGATGGGAGGGTCACGACGATACTGACACGCCTCTGGAGTTAGTAAAGAGGTGCCGCAGTAACCCGGACGAGGCCGAGCGCCCTCCAAGCGCCGAGCCGCGCCGCTGCCCCTCCGCGCCCGCGCACCACACCTACCCCATCAAACCCTCGCCAGCCGGAGATCTCAACTTCTCTCTACTCCTCAAAAACGAAAACAGAAATGAAAAATCATTCCAAGTAAGTAATCAATAGCACTCATTCTCAATTGGTACACAGCTCCAACATCCAGATAGCTATATCCTTTAACAAGTTCAGAATACCTAACTGTACAGTTTCCGTTCAAAATGCTTTAAAATAGCAAACCAGTATCCGTTTTAGTCTCTTTAACAAATCAAATAGCAAAAACTGCCCCTGTCTTAATAAGTACTCGCGTATCGGAACGAGTCGCGCTGCGCAGGCGCGTCGTCCGCTAGCGGCTCACATGGAGCTTGCTGGCTCGTCTTCTCGCCATTTTTGTGCCTTTCGTTTTTTCTGCGTGCCGCCGTTATAAAAATCCGCATCGGTTTTAATCAAAATTCCAACTTTTAATATCACGGCGCGGCAGATTATGATTGGACGAATAGTTACCTTGTGTCATACGACGATAAATATGTTGTAGAGCCTCACCGCGATGCCACACTTTATCATTTAAATAAAGTGTTGAGCGTTTGTTAGGTATCATCGATACCGAGCCGTGCATAATTGAAAGTGACACGACTACTACCTGTATCGAGCAACAGAAAATAAAAGTTTTTAAGTCATTTTAATTATTAACCGCTCGAAGACAATCATCGGCAATAAATATTCATATTTTCCGGTAATCAAAAAAGACCGTCCTTCCCTTGTAGGTATTTATATTGACTAATTAGTTATTTATGATCACATTAATAAGTGCACGTAGAAGAACAATGGCGGGTGGCGAGAGAACCGGCGCGTGCGCGCCACGCGCCACTCACGCGTCGCTCCCTCCCCTCCCTCTTCTTCAAACTTTGTTACGACTAAATATGACTAGGTACTTCATTTAAATTACTTATGCCTACTGAAAAGCAGAGCAATGTTAGTAGTAACATGAGGTGAAATGACCGTACATTACAATAGTAGTTAGAAATTTTCCCGGAGCGTTTTTTCCAATTATAATTTTCGTTCTTTCGGTATTCATCTAGAAAAGTCGCATGCCAGCGAAGCAGCACGCTACTCTACTTTAAGTTAGGTATCGATAACTTTCCCATTTCACGTTAGGTATATACTAATCCTGCCGGGGTCGCGGGAAGGTACTAAAGGGTCACCGAGGCCCCTGGCAACACAGGCAACAGGAAGGAATACGGGTGGGTTTTAGTCAGTAAGAGTCTGGCACACCCTTCCGCTCCGCCCAGAGCGTGAGAAGTTATTTGATGATTTCCCATTCAAAAAATAGGTTTATACTAATAATAAATGAAAAGTGTTACTTAAAAAAAGTATCTATAAGAACGATGCGTCTATTATATGAACATAATATTATATTTTCTCAAATGATTCAAGAACCTTCCTTGAAAAATGTTTCAAGTTTCAAAGTCATTTGATAGGACACTGTCCAAAATAATTAGGTAATACATATCATCTAATTACACATCGTGATAAAACTGAAGTAAGTAGGTAAGACAATTCAAAAGTTTTCTTTTAATCATTGTAAGTTCCCATTAAGACACGTAACAGTCGGTTTACCCCTCGCGAGGGACCGTAGCAGGTTTCACAAAGCCTTTAATAAAAAGCCTTTAATAAAAAGCCAGTTTCGTAAAAAAAGACACTAGATTTTTTAAATTCAAACGGCTATCATAAAAAATCACCTCTCTACGTGGTACGAGCCGATAACCATATGTGGACGGTCATACCCTAGCACCTGTGTTGTTTATAAGAGAGTGCATCGATTGTATAAAAAGGCGACCAAAAAAGTAGCGGTTTTTGTGAGGCGCGAGGCGCTGCAGCTGCCCCGCCAACTGTCACAGGGCCCGCTACGCGGATTTGTGCCGTGGATTATCATGCGCCGCATACTTAACGACTAACCACTCAACTAATAGCCGTACAACTTATTTTCCCGTTCTTATATTTAATGTCAGTCTGCGAATAGTTACGGCTACAAACATAGCCGGTTGTCTCCTCACATGAAAATTTAAATATCTTCATAAGGCTATCTGTATTGACTTAACGTCGCAATACTTAAAAACTACTCAAAGCCACATAACAACCTGCGAATTATCCAGTTGACCATTTTTTAACATACATACACATAACATCACGCCTTGTTTCCCAGAAGGGTGGGGCAGAGGTGTACCTGTAGTACACCGCCATTTCGCCAGTTATGTTTAAGTTCCATGTAATAGGGGGCGAGCCTATTGCCATCAACCGAGCCCTCATCCAGACTCCGAGCTGCTACTGAGAAATTCCAGATAGAAAAACCCAGTAACACTATGCCCGACCCAGGAATTGTCATTGTCAGCGCTACTGCTGACCATGATCAGCAGTAGCGCTTGCGATCACTAGACGAACAAAGCAGTCTATTCAGAGGCCATTCTTTATTATTTTCACAAAACCGTAAGACCGTAATTTACGAAACACTTTACGAAACCACTAGGTATAGGTGGTCCAATGCTAAATACTAAAAGGGTTGTTGAACTTATTAATTTGTCAAGGACAGTTAATGAGACACAATTGATTTTCTATTGTTTGACTCCGAATCGGTGTCGCGCGGGGCTTGACCAATTTAAATGATAAATTAAAATAAGTAGCTACGTAGGGCTAACGTGACATAAAATGAGCTATTGTGAAATCCTCCTTCAAAACAATCCATATCTAACGTGGAATCTGTGTGTTGAATAAATAAACCAAGTTAGTAACGAAATTATTCCATTGCATACCAAAAACATCTGATTCAATAAATCTAAAGCAAAGTCACTGCAAGTACTTACTTAGTTAAAAATCTTTTGTCTCACAAACAAAGATGAACAGAAGACATTCTATTTGCTTTCAAGCTTTGTGTGGAATTCGGAAACCAACTAAGTTATATACTGATTTTCTATCAAGAAAGCTCGTAGCGCTTTCAACTTACGATTGTATCCTTAAGTAAAAAAAAAAACATAATCAGCCTATAATGTTCCCACTGCTGGGAAACAGCCCTCCTCTCTGCGAGAGGGAGTGGGCCGTAATCCACCACGCGGGCCCAGTGCGTGTTGGTAGATGTCACATGTCTTCGAATTTTTGGTTCTAGGACATGTCGGTTTCCTCACGATGTTTTCCTTCACCGTTTTGAGGGCAGTGGTGATGAAATAATTTACACAAAGTAAAGCGCCCGTCTGGGTTCGAACCTACGACCTACAACTTGTAAGTCGCGGCCGTTACAACTGGGCCACCACTGCTCCCAATCCTTAAGTAAATTTTTATAATCCGTTAACAAATTCCTTAATACCTGTAGTATCTGTATCTAGTACGTAAACTACGTTACAACAATGCCAAGTAAAATAAGCTTTATTGACACACAAATCAATAAAATGTACCCATCACATTACGTTCCTACATTGGATTTTATTCAAAGTATCCTTTTATTAGTATATAATTCTCGTGAAAAATACTAACTTATGAATAATAATGCGTTAATAGACGCTAATTACTAGGCAATGAAACAAAAAATTCAAAGCCGATGCTAGATAGGAAATCAAAGAAAAATGTAGAAAGGGGTAGAGACCTGTTATTACTTTATTACTAGCTGTCACCGACTAACTGAAGGTGATGGACGCTGTCCTCGCCACGTTTGTAATTATATCTAGTGTCGTACTATACCTCACCCGATTTCTAAGCAATCGTCGTGGGGTCAAGTGACTGAATTGCAATATTCCTTTACACGATAGTTAAATGGAACT
Organism: Atethmia centrago; assembly: GCA_905333075.3. Taxonomy (NCBI): domain Eukaryota; kingdom Metazoa; phylum Arthropoda; class Insecta; order Lepidoptera; family Noctuidae; genus Atethmia; species Atethmia centrago. Next base: position 12,102,029 of record HG995375.1, read on the forward strand.
ATTATGGGTTATTAGCATCGGCGACTTGCTGACGACAGGCATCTAATAAATATATTATTAGATGCCTGTCGTATAATTTATTTTTTTCTTTTTTAATGTTAAAGCCTAAGTTACTCCTTATAACATCAGCTATCTGCCAGTGAAAGTCCCGTTAAAATCCATCCAGCCGTTTCGGAGATTCGATTCGAGATAGGAACAAACAAACAAACAGACAGACAACATTTTTAAATTGTTTTTTTGTTATAAGTACCGTTTATACTTTCATAAGGATTAAGTAAAAAGCTGTTATTTTGACATTACAAACAGACACTTCAATTTTATGTATTTGTATGTATTGTATGGATTAAAGGGACGTGTTGTACAATAAAGCGATGCAATTACTTCATACGTATATTGTTTGTTGGTGCAGTGCAAGCAGTGCGGCAAGTGCTTCAAGCGCTCGAGCACGCTGTCCACGCACCTGCTGATACACTCGGACACGCGACCCTACCCCTGCCAGTACTGCGGCAAGCGGTTCCACCAGAAGTCGGACATGAAGAAGCATACCTACATACACACAGGTTTGTTCTCACTTTTGCTTTCCTCCACATTAATAAATAACTCAATTTTGAAGTGCTTATTGGTATTGACATTTTGCATCGATTTTTCCAGTAGCTAGCAGCTTGACTTGCTTCCTTTGTTACTGCTGAAAATTCTGACGGCAGGTTGTCATCATTGTCAACCAGCCGTCAGAATTTTAAAAACAAGCCGTCTTTACGAAAGCCTTAAAGAAAAACACTACATAATGGGTAGTATTTTTCTTTAAGGTTTTCGTAGAGCATACTATTAGATAACTAGGAATCATAGTTTTAAAGATTTCAACAATCTTCAAAGATATAGTTTTACATAGGTAATTATATTATGTATAAAGATAAACCAACTTATAAGTTTTTACGGAAATAATTGAACTCAAAGCAAATTGAAGCTGTTAAAGTGCTCATTTATTTGCACAAGTATAAATGTGGTGAATTTTCCAACTGCACAAAAAAACATTTTCGTTTAAAATGATTGTATTCAAGGACTTATTAATTAAGTATTGACAAAACACAGTTTCAGTTTCATTTGTTAACATTTTGATCCTGCTGTATCTATTTGCTGGGTGACGAAAGCGAACCGCCTCGCGCCTCTAGAGATAGTGAATTTTGTAACAAAAATAGTCTTAATCTAGTAACATGACCTCAATAACGTACGTATGTACTAGTAGGTACCTACCTAAAACCTTTTTAGTGCTACGTACGTGTATTTAGCCAAATTGACTAAAACTTGAATGGATGAAATGCACCGACCCAAGCGTGGTTTGACCAGAGTCGAATGAACCCAAAGAATCCACTAGAGCTGCATGTTTCCTGGGGTTACAGCGATCATTGCATATCAAGGAGTAGACCAAGGGGCGCGTTAAGGTCAGGAAGACGTGCCTTTAGGATATAGAAGGATTATTAGTGCCGTACCGGGTTTTTGGTAGAGCCGTACTGGGTTTTGCTGTTTCCAAAGTCTGAGGTCTCGCTACTATCCGTTTCAGGTTTCATGTAAATCTCGTTAGCAGCACATATCTTAATGTGCTCGTAACGAGATTGAAGAACACGGCTGAAGCCGTGTCCATCCAAAAATTGATTTCCTTGTCGAAATAAATAATGTCCTGTTTTAGGTTATAATTCCATATGTAAATAAGTCGGCCGACTTTCTTGGATTTGACATTGTACCTACTGCGTTGCATGTAACTAGCCAAATTTACTAAAACTTAAGTAAAAAGCTTTCCTTCGACTAAATTTAGAAAAAAAAAAACTAAATCTTTCTACTGATAAAAGAAACTAAGGACTAATTAGACAAGTACGTATTTTACAAAAAATAAATAAAGAACGTTGGTTCTAAAATCTTACAAATAAAAAGGTTCATTAAACAATAACACATTCTTGTCAGAGATATGTAACAGGAATTAAATTATATGGTGTGTTCCATTCCAAGTAGTGTGAAACTCAAATTATTGTGACAACTGTTTCATGTTTGACGTAAGGAAGTGTCAGCGCGTCCCCTTATTACACAACTTTACGAAGACCTATCATTTCATTCGAAACTTTTATTGCTGCCTTAATATCGATAACGTCTATCAATAAAGAGTTGAAAATATGTTTGTATTAGGTAGTTTTTTTTAATACCTATGTACGCTTTTAATATTGATTTACTGGATTACAGAATTACTCTAATTTCTGAGGTCGTTAATAAGTTAATTTCATTATCTATAAAACCATAATTATTATTGTGTAGGTACCATGCTGAAAGCTTAACTGTATTATGTTGTTAACATCAATCTCCTACGAAGGTAGCCCCGGAGCTATCGAATAAGAGTTCATGGAAAGGTGTTAATTGCAGCTATACCTAACATCTAAATAAGTCAGCTTCGCGGTGAATAACGTTATAGCACGTTTTATTGCGATAAATAAATCCGATATCATTATTTTACTCTTCACCGCCATAATTTCGATCGTGTCGTCCTTTTTTAAGAATTTGTATCATTGCCAAGTAGCTGTTAATTTATTTATTCACATAAAATTTTACTTTCTCAATTAGTCGCCTGCGATACCCACGTACGTTCGTGTGGAGCGTGTAATGATAGGTAATCTCCGACGATTGCCCTTTTAATCGGAATGACAGTAAACAGCTGCTGAAGACGTTATCCGACTTTATCCTCGTCGATTTATTAAGCTGTATAAGTACATGATATAGTGTTATAACCGAGGCATAGCCTAGACTTCTCTACTGTGAAACAAGTTCATTAAATGGAAAACATATAGGCAGTCGCCCAATAAAAGCAATCACGCGACACATCGCAGACGATGCCTTGGGAATTAAATATTTAAATGCTGTGCAATTACGTTTTCGACGTCAAATCGCAGCCCGTCCACTGCACTTAATGAATTTCCAATAAGCAAAAAATACGCATTTGCAATGCTCGACAGTTTATCCAGAGCTTTCGTCGGTCCGTATTAGAGCTTTACGCTTAGTACCTAACATGTTGTTCCCAGAAATATGTAGTTACATTCTTGAATTCTAATTCTCAAAAATAAACATTTTACTTTAACTGATTTTAAAAGAACGGCTGCATAAGAAAAGCCTGCCTATCACATAATGGCAAAAAACGGACGAACTGTAAGAAAAATAAATGTCTCATACGTTTTTCAATGGTCCGACTACTTCCAGTAAGCTCAACGAGACGAATTATAGTAGCTAAAAAATGTGGCGGACATATTTGTCTTGGCCGGAGACATCTCGTCACGTCTCTGCCCTGTTCCGAATGATTTACAGCGGCCTTACATGGTGCTCGTCCTCCCGATAAATGCCTCATCATCAATATTCCAAAATGCGGCTCGGCCTGCAATTAGCCGCGCAGCCTTCACAGGCCTTCACGTGCACGCCGATCACGGCACAAACAAAAAGTAAACTTAAATCCTGTTCTATCTATAAAATGACATTTGCATTTTTTGCCATAATTTTATTCGTAAACTATCTTTGGAGATTTTAAGTAACTGGTCAGATAAACTTGCCAATGGTTTTGATGTTTTTATTGAAACGTGATTCATTACACAAAATACATAAGGTCTTGAAGATCCTTCTGTCCTTAACCCTCCGAATACTTAATAAAGTTTTATGAAACTGGTTGGTGACTTGGTGTTATATCGTTATATCGAGCTACTAACAATTACCGTTAAAGTTAATAAATACCAGTGTACAAGGCGACGTTGCATATTAAATCAGTTCGGAAACCTCACCGTAAATAATAAATAGCCAATGATTATGACAAGTATTGCTCCACTTATACAAGCTTTAATTACTTGGCGAAGTGATACGTAATGTTTTAAATCGTTTATGAATTAGAAAATTGTTTCGTAATGAAAGCTCTGCTGTGATGTCATGTTATTTGATATAAGTACCTACCTATTTTAGGTGGATTCCGTTAAACTAATCATAATTACTCGTAAAAACCAAAAAAAAAGCTCTCAATGCTTCAAATACCGTTTCTAAAACTGTAGAGCCGCCACCAAGAGGCACCTGTTAATTCTTACTTAGAAATTGTATAAAGTATTATAAATACCTTAAGTTTGTAACTAATCATTGCATTTAATTAGAAAAGCCGTAATTGATCGCAGGCGGTTTTAATAAAATGGAAAATAAAAAGAAATTATTTTGTTTTAGGTGAGAAGCCACACAAGTGCGTAGTGTGCTCCAAGGCGTTCAGCCAGAGCTCGAACTTGATCACGCACATGCGCAAGCACACCGGGTACAAGCCTTTCTCGTGCGGCCTGTGCGACAAAGCCTTCCAGCGCAAGGTGGACCTGCGCCGCCACCGCGACTCGCAGCACGCGGACGCCGCCGAGCCAGCCTCGCTGCAGGTCCCCCATCGCTACAGGTACTACGGCGACGAACCTGCGGCACCACTCACCCCACTCATGACCAATTAAAATCAATTGGGATTCACAGTTGCAGCAATACATTCCTATAATATTATCCACTATTTGTACAAATATGTGTATGTGTATTTGTAGGTCGAATATTCCTGACATGAATGAGCGAGCCTGAATTTTTCCAGTGAAACTTAGTACGTAACTTAATGACCCTGACCATGAAATCTATTGATGCGAAAGCTCTCAAAACATCTTTAATATATGGAGTTGCAGAATCAGAAGGTTGTATCCAGTGCCGGATTAAGCAAGCCATGATCTGCTATGGGTTCTTAAGAATAAAGTGGTAAAAAAAATAGGGAAAATAAAGGTTTGGTATAGGATTACCAAATTATAATAAAAAAATGTAGACTGTAAGTCTTACAAATAAATACGACGTTTGGCTCCCAAACTGGAGCGGGCCGGGGCTGTCTTGAAGCGGTTCCTACCCAATCTAGGGGGTCCAAACGCCCCGCGCGCTCGCTCCCGCCGGAGGCTCTACGCGGGGGTCGTGCGGTCCATGGCCCTTTACGGGGCTCCTGTGTGGGCGCGTTCCCTGGCACTGCGGCCAGCCCGCCGGTTAAGCGCGGCCCAAAGAATCATGGCCATCCGGGTGGTCCGGGGATACCGCACGGTCTCCGGTGAGGCGGCGAGCCTCCTTGCCGGATTGCCACCATGGGATTTGGAGGCAAAAGTCCTCGTGCACGTATGGGAGTGGCGCGAGGAGGCGAAACGCCGGGGCGTAACTCCGCTGCCGCGAGAAATCGCGGCACAGCGGCCAGAGCTCCAGCGGGATCTCATGGTGACATGGAGAGTGCGATTGTCGCAACCCAGTGCTGGGCACGCCACAATTGCGGCGATAAGCACCTTCTTTGAGGAGTGGCTAGAGAGGCGCCACGGCCTCCTCACCTTCCGCTTGACGTAGGTCCTTACGGGACACGGCAGCTTCGGGAGGTTCCTGTGTCGGATAAGGCAAGAGAAAACGCCCGGGTGTCACCACTATGTGGATCGCCCGGAGGACACGGTGGAGAATACATTGGAGGTCTGCCCGGCTTGGGCAGAGCACCGCCGTGTCCTCGTGAAGGCGATCGGCGGCAGAGATCTCTCGCGTCCGGCCCTGGTTCAGGCCATGGTACGGAGCGAGAGGGCATCGGCAGCCGTCACCTCCTTCTGCGAAGCAGTAATGCTAGCAAAGGAAGAGGCGGGACGGTTGAGGCAAAGGCAAATTTCGCGCCCTCTCGCTCCTAGCCGCCGCAGGAGACGCCCTGGGCATCGGGAATCCCGGGCGGATTTCCGGCCACCGTAGGCGCGGGCATGCGGACGGTGAGCAATGGGTAGCTCACCGTCCGGTAAGGACCAGGCCCGGGTCGACGGCGCGTTGTGTTCCACGCGCGCCTTAAAGAGTTATTTGATAATTACCCAAGCAAAAAAAAAAGTCTTACAAATAAATTCCTTTTTGTATAGCCTATCTTAGGTATACGATCGACTTTTAATTGAACTTGTGCGTTACCGTATGAAATTCTGTTTTATTTTCGCGAACGAAATAATCAGTTACCGATTTTGTGGCGTGGATTGTCTTAGTCGGAAAGGTGTTACATTTCACGTTTTTGTGACATCAAATAAATTCAGTATACCTTATTAAGTTTCACTCAAAAAATTACGCTCAGGCAGAGGTTTGGATACGCGGGGCCCCCTTTTGCGCGGGGCCCGTAGCAATTGCTACTCTTGCTAAGCGGTTAATCCGGCACTGGTTGTATGTATAAGGGGTTGTCCATGTAAATAAAAATAATTGTTACCTTTTAGTGCCTTAAGAAAAGCCTGTGAAATGTGTTGTTACTAACTACCCATGTTCTACGAGTAGTTCGATTAATAATATGTATATTTTTAGTCAAAACACTTAAATGTCCGTCCCTTGAAACAGTGATATAATAAATATATAATGGTATAGTTTGTTCACCATTGTTTGACAGCAGCCACTAGCCACCGGGGTCGCGGGAAGGTACTTATGGGTCACCGAGGCCCCCGCAACACAGGCAACAGGAAGGAATACGGGTGGGTTTTAGTCAGTAAGAGTCTGACACACCCTCCCGCTCCGCCCAGAGCGGGAGAAGTTATTTGATGATTTCCCACCCTCAAAAAAAAAAAAAAAAAAAAAGCCACTAGCCAGGTTTACAGTAGGTAAGTAATATGTAGTCTAATAATACCAAAGTAAAGTGTCTTATTTAGTCGAGTGTGAAACGCTTTATTTATTTAGACTAAAACTAAATAGGCGTCATATATTTTATTTTATTTATTCCGAGTAGTTGACCTACGATATGTGTAACGAAACGCCACATGGGCCTTGAAATAATAAACTTGTGGAGTTTTAAAGATTGGTCTTTTCAAAATACCTAATATCATTTGTGTTTAGAGCTTTTTCAATTCTAAGCATTCATCAGCGTTCCAAGAGTTAAAAATAAAGTATTATTCAAGTGACCTTAGACACCATTTTACCACTCAAATGAGAAATTCACGTGTTACCACTCATTGGTCTGATACCAAACAAACCTTTGCATGGAGGCAAGTCCTCCCTGAGCAGTCGTCTAATCGATTTATTTACGTTGCTGATACTACCCACTTAGTTACTAATAACCGCTGTTGTAAAATTAAGTTATTCACGTAAACTTAAGAAAGCAGCAACGTAGGAACTATACAGGGTCACATTAAATTAGCTAGCTAGTACTCGTATATCGATACCAATCACGTCTGGATTTTCGCATTTATTTGTTATTTTTTCGTGTTTATATATCGATAGAAACACGAACTGAATGACTGTCTCATTGGTCTAGTGGTCGCAAGCGCTACTGCTGTGCATGAGGTCCTGGGTTCGATTCCCGGGTCGGGCAGTGTTATTGGGTTTTTCTATCTGGAATTTCTCAGTAGCAGTCTAGAGTCTAGATTTGTGCCCGGTTGATGGCAATAGGCTCGCCCACTATTACATGGGACTTAAACATAACTGGCGAAATGTGGGTGTACCTACTACAGGTACACCTCTGCCCCACCCTTAGGAGAAACAAGGCGTGATGTTATGTATGTATGTATGTAGAAACACAAAAAAAAATAGATTTGACGTTTTTTTTGGGGGTCGACCTTTGTTAGTGTTGTTACTGGAAGTACCTATATGAGTTGAGAAAATCTGTTTATTTTTATTTTATCGTACTCGTATTTAGTTATCAATACCCAATATTTCAAGTGAATACACTAATGGCGGTTGATGACCCCAAACAAAAACTCATCAAATTCATTTATTTTTTGTTTTATCTTAACATAAGATCCCGCCTTGTTTCCCTGAAGGGTTGGGCAGAGGTGTACCTGTAGTACACCCCCATTTCGCCAGTTATCTTTAGATATAGTCATCTTTAGGTACAATACCCATCGCGTCTGCGGAGTTGTGCTAGCTTATTTAACTTGACCCTATATAATAGCATCGTACCTATAAGGCGGCTATATTACCTACCATTAATGTCACCATTTTAAACAAATGCAATTATTAATGTATATTTCGTCGTTAATGCATTTACTTTAGCAATAAGTTGTGTTTTATAGATATTGAGAAATATAAACGTAATTCATTAGAGGCTATACCTAATTTCTTTTATGAGACTGCGCTTAAAATTAAACAGAAACATTATTTTTTGAATGTGTATAAAAAAAAGGTTTATAAGTATTTTTGTCAATGTAATTGAAGTGTGAAATTTTATGTTATTATAAAAATCAGATGTACCTTATTATGTTTAGATAGGTCGGTATAGCACACAATCGCGTGGGTTCAATTGTAAAAGTTACGTTGTGAAGACTTAACGGCTAGAACACCAAAGACAGTACCTACAGCACAGCGGTCAGCGATGATTGATTCGTCCATACCTACGACTTGAATTGTGACTGAATAATGTGAGGAGCATTATCGAAGCGTTTAGAATAAGTATTTACCTTTGTATATTATTAAAAACCAACCAAATTTTCTCGGTAAAGTACTGCGGTTAAACCGTTTTTACTACCTTTCAATGTTTTGGACACATTTTTTAATATTGTCATCACTCGTTTGCTTAAAAGTAGAATCGTCAGTCAGTTTTTATAAGTTTGGTTTTAAGTTGTAATTTATTAAGGCCCGTTCAATATAAATATTTATGAAATATCGTGGATGTTTTACTTTATATCCCAAATTCCTACAGCAAACATTGCAGTGGTAATATAAGTAGGCGCCTCACGTAATAAATTATGTAGGTTGTACCGAACTAGAACATAATCCCAGGCCGATTCCCGGCCACCGTAGGCGCGAGGTTGCGGACGGTGAACAATGGGTAGCTCGCCGTCTGATAAGGACCATGCCGCGTTTCCACGCGTTCCACGCGCGCCTCAAAGAGATGTCAGCACAAGTGTAGGGGCCTGAAGCCTGCCGGGGTCGCGGGAAAGTCCGAAAGGGATACCGTGGCCTCAGGCAACACAGGCAACGGAAGGAACACGGGTGGGTTTTAGTCAGTAAGAGTCCGACACACCCTCCGCCTAGAGCGGGAATAGTTATTTGATAATTTCCCACCCAAAAAAAAAACTTGCTAATTAGAACATGAGTAGGTATTTATAGTTTTTGGTTAAAGTATGTCTATTCAATTCCTTTGTTCAAACGAGACAGCTGTCTCATTAGAACAAAGGAATTAAAATAGTTTTTTTTTTATATAAAAAAATAGCTTAATGTTACTAGATATATTTAATTGTTTGTCAAACTACATAGTGGCTTCTATAGATGTCCGATTCGGTGATGTGATCAGAGGTCATGAAACGTTAACGAAAAAGATTAAAGACCTGCCCCACGTCTGTCCTCATAAAAATAAGAGTAGGGAGCAAGAAGAATAAACAACCAAAGAAGCACATTGCTTAATGTCCCAGTAGGTAGGTAGGTACATCACTGAAGAACCACCTGTATCAGTAGATAGGTACCTCTTATTTTTCCTGTCAAAGAAGCTGTCTTGTCAGCCTCAGCCATTGCTGAAAATGTTTTTATTTTTATGTTTTTATTTTTTATTTTCATTTTCATATCCGACAGATCGTTCTCTGTTGCGTTCTATTAGGATATACTTAGGACACTGTTAAACAAAACCAAGTGCGTGTCGGACCACGCACAGTGAAGGTTTGCGTTGTTTGAATGAATATTGACGCATGCACAATAAGTTTGTATTTCATGGTATTTCTCGAAAAACTATGAAAATTGCCGAAAAACCCAGGTATGTCGTACGGGGACCCGCTTTAATTTTTAACTTTATTCTATTTTTATTATTTGTTGTTATAGCGGCCATAGTAGTACACATTTTGTGAAAATTTAAAAGGGTCTATCTATTTCGACTCAAAAGATACAACCCTGTGACAGACGGACGGACGGACAGCGGAGCCGAAGTAATAGGGCCCCGTTGGCATCCTTTAGATACGAAACCCTAAAAATGGTACCTACGTGTGTCATGTAGTGTTGGACCTAGTGTAGTAATATCTATGGATACCTACTAATTACCTTTATAGTAACTTATTTATTTATTTCAATATATTTGTTAATTTTGGTAATGCTCGTCTAGTGGCAGCCTTCTGCTTTGGCAGATCTTTAGATATGTGTTATTTGCGGATAATGCAGTGAACTGCAACTTTGCTAATTAACCTGCCCTGCCCTGCCCGAACCGGCCCTGGTTCAGGCCATGGTACGGAGCGAGAGGGCCTGGGCAGCCGTCAACTCCTTCTGCGAAGCAGTAACGCGCCCTCTCGCCCCTAGCCGCCGCAGGAGACGCCCTGGGCCCCAGGAATCCCGGGCGGATTTCCGGCCACCGTAGGCGCGGGCTTGTGGACGGTGAGCAATGGGTAGCTCACCGTCCGGTAAGGACCAGGCCTGGGTCGACGGCGCGTTGTATTTCACGCGCGCCTCAAAGAGATGTCGTCAGCACAAGCGTAGAGGTCCACTAGGGCCGATGCCTGCCGGGGTTGCGGAAAGGTACTAAAGGGTCACCGAGGCCCCTGGCAACACAGGCAACGGAAGGAATACGGGTAGGTTTTAGTCAGTAAGAGTCTGACACACCCTCCCGCTCCGCCCAGAGCGAGAGAAGTTATATGATGAATTCCCACCCCAAAAATAAAAAAAGCCTAGCATCATCAAGAATTGAAGCCATATTTTGTTGATAGGTACCTGCTTAAGTTGTACGGTTAGCAACGAAAATCGGTTAACGCTGTTTCTTTTGCAAGGGATGATAGGAGGGTAACTAAATTGTCACGAAATTATTAGTGGTTTTCATTTTAGTATTCAAGAACGAGTTGTATTCAATTTTATTTATAATATTTACCTATACCTATTTCACTCGCATAACTACTTGTTTTATCCACATCGGGGAACTCTTGGCCTTCATCTCACCTGGGCCTCAAGTCTGCTATTACAATAGTGTCAGAATGGTCTGTTCCGATCCTCATTAATGACGCCATTATATTAGTAGATTACCAAACTTGTCAAAATCAACGATTATAAAATCAATGATAGACCATTCTGACACTATTGTAATAGCAGACTTGAGGCCCTGATGGTAAGTGATGATAAGGCCGAAAGTGGAAGCGAGCCTCACCCGGAAGCCTCAACATAGAGGAACTGGCTATTTTACTTCTAACTGCAGAAACACAACGAATGCTGTTAACATTGTTGTTATGGCGACAGACTTCGATAAGATGGTGGTAGCTAGCCAGGCGGACTTAGAACAAGCCCTACCACCAACCAAACCGAGCAGAAAAAATTACACCCGCTGGGATTCGAACCTGGGACCTCTGGTTCTGAGACAGGTGGTCTCAGTCACAAGGCAATATCTGTCACTCACTCAACCTTTGGGTTAAAAGGACTTAAATAAGTAGATAGGTACCTACAGTATACGGTAGTTGAAATTAATAAATAAGTGTATGTCTAATAGCGCTGTATCAAAAATATTAATAAAATTAAAGGGGGTCCCATACAAGAAACGTATTTTTGTCGGCATTTATTGCTCAATCTTAATACGGTACGAAACTCTCCGTAAGCGAGTCCGACTCGCACTTGTCCGGTCTTATTTAGATAATATTATGGTGTTCATGTTCTGATTAAAAAAAACTGAAGTGTTATCCGACCTGGCTCCCTTCATTCATGGATTCATGTGCTTCAGACATCAGACGTCAGAATCAATAAAAAGCACAAGTCCTGAGCTATCCACTGAGTTGTTTTTATTCAACACAGTTTCAGAACGAGCCCGAAGTTTGACTCGTGACTTTACCCAAGTACTAAAATAATTGAAACACATGACTCTACTATACCGAGCACGTTACCTTAGATGACGACCAGGTGACCTACATACATGATTAATTGATTGCCTACTTAATGAATAGTTTGTTTTTGGGCTAAGCTAACTCAAATCTGGATGGCCCTCTCCGATGTTTAAAATCTAAATGATATTTTTACATAATATCACGCCTGTAATATTTGGGAGAGAGAGAGGAGTACCTATTGTATACCTATGGTGCACCCACATTTCGCCAGTTCTGGTTAAGTCCCATGGCGAGCTTATTGCCATCAACCGTGCTCAAGTCCAGACTTCGAGTTGCTACTGAAAAAATCCTGATGGAAAAACCCTATAACACTTTGCTCGGTCTGGGAATCGAACCCAGGACCGCATGCTCAGCAGTAGCGCTTGCGACCACCAGACGAACGAAGCATTAGGTATGAGAAGATGATTAATTGATTACATAATTAATAGCTTGATTTTCGGATAAGGTAAGTCAAATCTGTACGTCTCCAATGATGATATCTTTATAACGTACCTAATATTTCATAATAAATATCATACTGAACTAAGTACTCCATCTATTAAAGTACCAAAATTAAATCAACAATCAAGTGAAAGATATCGACGTCGGCACTAGACACCTCCATGTAAACAAACAATTACGGGACATGAAATGAACATTACGTAGGTACATGAGAACTAACACAAGTCATTCGGAATTAATCGTGTTTATCAAAGCATTTTCATTTCGTTTCCAAGAGGTAATGTACTAAGGAAATCAAAATAACGAGTGTCGCGTGATAGTTATCAATTCTGTTGTAGATATTGTAGGTGGACACTAAAAGAATTTTGTAATTTGGTCTGACTCAATTATTTTAATAGCTTTATTAATCGAATGACACTTTCAACACCAGATACTTGTTAGCTTATTCATAAAAATATACCTAACATCTAGGATTCAATTTCTTTATCTGAAGCGTCTGTACTACCTATTTTCAACTATATTTTATTAAACTTTACATAAACCTATCTTTTTAGGTACCAACTCAGATTAAGTAGGTACTATATACTAGGCCACTCTGAAAGTATTGCAAAAAAAAAGGTTTTATCTATGAAAGACTGGCCAGTTATAATATATTTTGAAAATATGATTATTTGTAAGTAAAAATAGGTATGTTCCAATTTAAAAAATTTCCCTCCACATAGTTTGCGAGCTAATTTAAATTATCGCGTCTCATAAAAAAATGGATCCACACCGAGAACATTTTCACTATGATTTTTTACGATTTTTTAGTGTCGCCTGAAACCGGACGAATCGTACGATAGACTTCAAATGGCATTCGTGGATGAAGGCCCTTCTAAGGCAAACCGTATATCGTTGGTATAACGAATTCAAGCGCGGCCGACTAACTTTGGGGGATGAAGAAAGAAGTGGTCGCCCTTTGACGGCTGTTACGGAAGAAATGACAATAGGCGAGTTACTTATCAAGAGATTCAGCACATACTGGAGGTTGGATCGGGAAGCCTTCACGAAATTCTACACGTGCATTTTCGCGTGAGAAGGATAGTTTCACGCTGGGTGACGCGCCACCTCACCGATGCTCAGAAGCAGGCCCGGGTGGAATGGTGCAGTGCTCGTCGCGGCGTGTTTACGACATCATTACAGGTGATGAGTCTTGGATTTATTAATACGATCCAGAAACGTCACGCCGGTCAAACTCCTGGGCTCTTTACAGCCCTGACCTAGCACCGTGTGACTTAATTTTATTCCCGAAAAAAAAATCAGCTCAAAGGGATATCATTTTCGTCGCCGGAGGATGCGCTGTCAGTGTTCGAGCAGGCTGTAAACGAGGTGTCTGCGGTGTACTCGAAAAATTGTTTCGAAAACTGGTTCAGACGCATGAAACTTAGCCTCCTTGCCGGATTGCCGCCATGGGATCTGGAGGCAAAAGTCCTCGCGCACGTATGGGAGTGGCGCGAGGAGGCGAAACGCCGGGGCGTAACTCCGCTGCCGCGAGAAATCGCGGCACAGCGGACGGAGCTGCGGCGGGATCTCATGGCGTCATGGAGAGTACGGTTTTCGCAACCCAGTGCTGAGCACGCCACAATTGCGGCGATAAGTCCCCTCTTTGAGGAGTGGCTGGAGAGGCGCCACGGCGTCCTCACCTTCCGCCTGACGCAGGTCCTCACCGGACACCTCCACGTTCCTGTGTCGGATAAGGCGGGAGGCAACGCCCGGGTGTCACCACTGTGTGGATCGCCCGGAGGACACGGTGGAGCATACGGTGGAGGTATGCCCGGCTTGGGCAGAGCACTGCCGTGTCCTCGTGGAGGCGATCGGCGGCAGTGATCTCTCGCGTCCGGCCCTGGTTCAGGTCATGGTACGGAGCGACAGGGCATGGGCAGCCGTCACCTCCTTCTGCGAAGCAGTAATGCTCGCGAAGGAGGAGGCGGGACGGTTGAGGGAAAGGCAAGTTTCGCGCCCTCTCGCCCCTAGCCGCCGTAGGAGACGCCCAGGGCGTCGGGAATTCCGGGCGGATTTCCGGCCACCGTAGGCGCGGGCTTGCGGACGGTGAGCAATGGGTAGCTAACCGTCCGGTAAGGACCAGGCCCGGGTCGACGGCGTGTTGTATTCCACACGCGCCTCAAAGAGATGTCGTCAGCACATAGGTAGGGGTCCACTAGGGCCGATGCCTGCCGGGGTCGCGGGAAGGTACTTATGGGTCACCGAGGCCCCCGCAACACAGGCAACAGGAAGGAATACGGGTGGGTTTTAGTCAGTAAGAGTCTAACACACCCTCCCGCTCCAGCCAGAGCGGGAGAAGTTATTTGATGAGTACGTAGGAGCCTTTACTTTGTGTAAATTATTTCATCACCACTGCTCTCAAAACGGTGAAGGAAAACATCGTGAGGAAACCGACATGTCCTAGAACCAAAAATTCGAAGACATGTGACATCTACCAACCCGCACTGGGCCCGCGTGGTGGATTACGGCCCACTCCCTCTCACAGAGAGGAGGCCTGTGTCTCAGCAGTGGGAACATTATAGGCCGATTATGTCACGTTTAAGCACATTTCGTTACGTATGAGTGAGAAGAAAGCCTACCTATCTCTCTCGCACCAAATCTCTACTAAACTTTATTTTTTAAGAAGTATCACTGCTGTCACGTGTTTTTTTTAAGTTTTTAGATGGTTGAGAAAAATGAGACGAAGGACATTGGTACCTACTTACTTTAAAAAAATAAGGACGCGAATAGGTATTCCAAAAACACCTAGTTTTTAATCAATTAAATTCAGTACGTAATAATGCAGTCTATGCTACTACAGTTACGTTACGTCAAGGTCGTCATACGTGGCGTATAATATACCCGTATGATTCTATGAGCTTTAAGAATTAAGTAATTCTTTACCCTCTTTAGCGCTGACAACGACCGTTCTGCCGAGCAGTTTGATGCTGGTTCACACAACAGCATTCGGAGCGCAATTCCTGCGTTTGGAGAAATGTCCAATAAGCCTCTTTCTGCTAAGTATTTATATAGCTTCAGTGACGATAACTCTGTAACCTCATCATCATCCGACAACAATAATGATCGCACAGGTGCGTCTACACTCGTTTTCCAAAATCCCATTCAAATTCCCTGGATAGGAGCTGTAAGGTTCCTGGCTCCTTCGACTGGTGGCTGGTCTTTAGATTCCATACGATGAGTTTCGTAAGAAAGTCAAACTTTTTACTTAACTCCTCATAAGCAGATCCGCTTCTCCGTAGTTCTGCAATCAGTCTGTCTATAATGACGTTAAAAATGGTAACTCTAATATGTCCCTGCGAGAGAGTTCGGTCTCATTTTCCTTGAATTCGTCGAAGTGGACTTCATGCTTACGTTTCCTCCGTATTCATAGCTATTTTCACCGGATTTTTCAATAGCTTTGACTTATAATGATCAAAAGTTCCCGGTTTCCTTAAGTCTTCTAGGTATGTTACCAAGGACTGATAAAGTTTAGCGATCGTACCTAAGTCGATGTTTACAGATTGCAGAGTCTTGCTCACTTTGTTGAACCTTTCCAAGATGTCATTCCAGAGAAGAGCCAGAAAGCAAGTTTCCATGGAATTTAATGAATTAAAAAGACCTGAAGCCTAAGCCTATGTGGTTTTTCACTTGCGTCAATGGCAATTATCTGAAGAGCTGCCATCATCTTATTCCAGGAGTCACATAGACTTCGGCAGGCATCAGCTCGAACAGATCTATATATATATTTTTTTAATATTTAGTTTTTCTCTCTCAGTTTACAATTTTATTTCTGCCTGCCGTCGGGCAAGCAAGCTACGTGGTCGGCGGAGCTGGGTGAGTGGGGCCCCGAGGCCAGTGCCTAGGCGTAAAAACAGGGCTGACAATACCCCCGTTAGGTAGGTACCTACCATTTCCGGAAAATACCCGACTCGCTGAAATCTACCTAAAACCACATCACATCGACATTTCGCCAGTTTCTTTATATAAGGTACCTAAGTACCTACCTACTTATAAGTAGATATATAAACTACTTATAAATAGATAGGTTTATTTATACCTACTTGTTTATCCGTGTCAACCCTTCGATACTTAGCAACAAATCTCATTACGGGTAGTACCAATGCACAAGCAGCGCCTTGTATGGATTCTATCGACGTCGATCCCTGCCTTACTAGGGAGTAATTGTATTATAAAATCGTAATAGTGGACGGTAAAGGGGTAGTGTACTACTGGGCGACTAACGCCTATATCTGAGATGTGTACGGCTTCTATGGGCGGTTTCTATCATGTATCCATAAACATTAAACAATAAGTTAACGTGACACACGTGGACGCTATTTAGAACGTCAATTAGGATTGATTTGTAGAATCAAACCGCTGCTGCTGCCGGCTAATTTTACGAGATACCCAGCCATCACCACATATTTTTTAATCTATTTATATAAAAATTAATCCCTATTTCCCTTGTGAACGGCTGGACCGATTTCGCTAATTATTTTTTGTTGTATTTGTTATTGTCAGGAGAAGGTTCTTAGGTAAGAACGAAAGAAAAGTAGGTGCTGTATCGGTACCTAAGTAGGTGCATATATGCTACTATTAATAAAATTATTATTATTAAACACGGAAGTTATTTCTACAAATACAAACTTATATCTAAGTAAGTATAATGACTAACTCATCATCATCTGACTTCATCTTCTGACTATATTGATTGTTGGAGATTTCCACGAGACAGGCTCGACCTAGTGTGGAGTTCATAAGCAAAATGCTTCCTTTGCGTCTTATTTTATTATTGTAAACCTAGTTACTAATGTAGACTATAAGGAAATGTAATCACTGTTTTTGGCAAATAAACATTATTATTATATTTAAAAAAAAATCTAGAGTCTATAGACAAAATCAAACTGGTTGCTATTTTTAATTTTATAATTTATTATTTGATAAAAGTAACATATCAATGTTGATTTTGCGTTCTGTGATTGCTTTAACTCACACACTGACCTATAGATGCCAAACTTGAGTGGGGCCCACATATTATATATCAAGCCTAGCGGGCAGGCTCAGTTCGGCCGCCTACGCCGTCAGAAAAGTAAGACAATACACTGACGTTGACACAGCTCGATTAGTTTATTTTAGTCATTTTCATAGCGTTACGTCCTACGGTATTCTGCTGTGGGGCAAAGCCGCTGACATTCAAAATATATTCGTTCTTCAAAAACGAGCTGTTCAAGCAATTTACCAGCTTGCAGCCTGAGTTTCTCTGAGAGATTTTTTTAAAGATATTGGTATTCTCACGGTGGGATCACAATTCATCTTCGCCAACATCTAATATATTAGGCAAAATATACACTTATACACTAGAAACAGTGATATTCACAATATTAACACCAGAAATAAATAACGATGATAAATAATAATAAATTACGAGCTCCATTTCACCGGATTCATAAGGTTCATAACTCATTTGTTGGGCTTGGTATAACTTTTTATAACACCCTACCCTCTTCTTTGCTAGATTTGCCTTTTAATGCGTTTTAATAAAACTAAAGTAAAATCCACCCTTTGTTCTAAGGCATACTATTGTATCAATGACTACTTAAACGATAATCACAGCGACCAACTATTCAGTTGGTCGCTGTGATTAACTCAAGACAATATTTATGTTCTTTCTCAAGAATTAGCTTACCTGCTGACACGTTATATGAGTTCATATAATTGTTTATTTTTTATTTGACTGTATAAGTCAATCTATTTTAATTTAATTAAATTTTAATTTATTAGTGACATATTCTACTCATTACAGTGTGTTTTTTTATGAGTTGTATTGCAATAAGTGGTTAGCTAGCGACCTCAACAATAGGGTATTTTACTATATACGAGAAAATCAATAAATATATTATTGAGATAGTTTAGGCAAAAAGGAGTCGGAAAATGTTAGTTTTAGTTCATAAAATAACAAAATAAATTTTAAAATTCAATTCAACGTTTTCAGTTTTTCTAATCTGTTAAAACACACCATGAAATAGTAGCCGCCATGTTATTACGTCATACGGCTATGTTAACAAAAACGTGTCAATTATCATACAAAGATCAGCGCATTTGTTTTCATAGTCCAGTGACGTCATGACCACAGAGCAACATGGCGTCCACTGCGTCCAGCGTTTTCGTCAACCTACGTGCGAAATTTGAAAATGTAAAATTTTAAATGCATTTTTATGGCACTTATCGATTGAATAAAATTTTTGTGATTTTATTTTTGGGCATATTAGCACTAAAGAATTTTATTAAGACACTTTTCAAAAATGGGTGTAAGACCCTATTGATTATATTATTCTTGCCTGAGCAACCGGCAGCAAGTTCGTCATGCTGCCTTAGATGTCACTGCCTGGAGTAGCGTCGTGGGTCGGGTTGCCTCCTTCCCTCCCATATGGCGAGTGGGGTGATGGCTGATCTTTGCGTTATGCTCGTGAACGGGTGTTGCTTGTTGTGACTGGTCGTCTTGCTGACCATGGTTTTATTATTGTTATTAGTAATTGTTTATTTATTTTACTTCGATGGTGCTAGTTTGTCATTTCTCACTTCGAGTTACAGCAATAGCCTTATGTAAGCGGGCACGCCTTTATTCCTGGAGGCTTTTATTTAGGTATTAAGTTCTGTTTACGTTTTTATGTTGTAATTTTTATCTGCTTGAGTACAGTTTTCATTGTTTTGTTGGTATATTGGCGTGTGCTAGCTAACATATGGCAAGTAATTTAATTTCATGTGTGTTTCGTAATGTTAATTACTTTGCATACGATTTGTATAGAATCAAGTCTTTAAAACTAAACAGACAGATGTTCTGCTGGGGAGTTTGTTGCGCCACTTCTTTTTCCCAGCTAAAGCAATAGGAAGTGGCGAAGGGCGGGCGTTTTTGGGGGACTGTCTTAATGTAACTTTGACGTTCGAAAAGTGCTGATTCTCAGCCTAGTTTGAATAAATGACTTGATTTTGATTACTTATCTTTTCTTTTTTTTTTTAGCTGTCATTATTTTTAATTATTTTGGATTTTACCTATTGTGGTATAGTAATTTTATTCTAGGTGCATCGTCTTCACATATTATTAAAGTACCTATACAAAATATTGTAAAACATTTTAAAAGAGGGAGGGGGTGGAGTTTCTTGCACATTCTTCTCCATACGAAACTACCTTTTGGAAGGGGCGACTAGAATAAATTCTATATTTTTTGTAAATTTTGACGTTCAAAAGTGCCTTTTATGTGCCTATTTGAAATAAATAATTTGAGTCTCACGGGATGAAGTAAAATGTCTTACTGAAATAAGTACGTATTAAATTAACTAGTTATTAGTATTATTTTGTTTCTTGCCAAATCATCAGAAGTGCCTCGGAACAAAACGTGGCACGCGGCGTAGCGTTCGTAGACACTGCGTAGACATCTCGTAGCGCGTGTCGTAGATGCTACGCCCCTGCAGTGTCGGCGCTGGCAAGTAGCCTATGCGGTCATTACATTAGTCCACATCACACGAGCGCTTTTTTTTACCGCGCACTGGTTTTTTTACGTTAGGTACGTTTTTCAACGCTCGGCTTAGCGAGTTGAAATCACAACAGTACTTTCTTATAACGCGCTTGGGATGCGTTGGATTCTCAATGTTCGCCTCAATGCCGAGAGTTGACAATCCAGGGCGCTAAAAAATAAACGCCTGCCTATCGTGTCGATAGAATAGCAAACGAATGCATTTCGACGAAGAAACTCACCTAACCTATTACAAACACGAGAAAAGAGAAAAAGAAGCGGCGCCGGCGCGGCGACGTTACGCGTGGGCGACTTGGGCCTTCGCCTACAGCCTCGCGGTCCGAGGAGCTTGCAGCTTCATCAACTCATAAATAATATTAAAACTACGACCATTTTGACTACCTATTCATACTATGACTGGTTTGCTCTTTTTAACCGACTCCAAACCAAATGATTAAAAAAAAACAAAAAACCTCGACTGTAAAAATACATAACAAAAAAATTACATTTAAAAAGGTAATATTTTGAGGCAAGCATCGTGGAGTCGGGGGACGGCTAATAAAAATAGGAATTTAACAGCGGCTATTCTTTCTACAATAGCATACATTAATTATTGCTAGACCTCGTCTGTTTGAAGCCCCCCGACTCGACGACGACGTTTGGCTCAAAATATTACACTCAGAAAGCTTTGCGAAAATTTAAAAAAAATGTTCTATATGCAAATATTTTTTTATTAAATCTTTTCAAAGTGCTCTCCACTAGCCACTATACAAAGTTTCATGCGTCTCAACCAGTTTTCAAAACACTTTTTCCAGTCCGCCGCAGACATCTCGTTTACAGCCTGCTCGAACGCTGACAGCGCTTCTTCCGGCGACGAAAATTGTATCCCTTTGAGCTGATGTTTTATTTTCGGGAATAAAAAGAAGTCATACGGTGCTAGGTCAGGGCTGTAAGGAGGGTGACCCAGAGTTTGACCGGCGTTCTGTCCAGGAAGTCCCTTCAGTGTAGAATTTCGTGAAGGCTTTCCGATCTAACCTGCAGTATGTGCTGAATCTCTTGATACGTAACTCGCCTATTGTTATGGATTAAATTTTACACTGCTAGCACGTTTTCTTCCGTAACAGCCGTCAAAGGGCGGTCGCCCTTTGACGGCTGACGGCGACGACTTCTTTCTTCATCCCCCAAAGTTAGTCGACCGCGCTCGGATTCGTTATACTAACGATACACGGTTGCCTTAGAAGTTAGATGGGATTTCATCCATGAATGGGATTTGAAGTCTATCGTACGATTCGTCCGGTTTCAGGCGACTCTCGAAAGCGTAAAAAATCATAGCGCGAAAATGTTCCCGGCGCAGATCCATTTTTTAATGAGACACAATAATTTAAATTAGCTCGCAAACAATGTGGAGGCAAATTTTGAAATTAGAACATACCTATTTTTACTTATAAATAAGTAATCATATTTTCAAAATAGAATAAATCTGGCCAGTCTCTCATACATAAAAAACTTTTTATGTAGTACTTTCTGAGTGGCTTGGTAATCTATTGAATTTTGGTATTGCACAGCGGGACATTTTTCTCTTTTCAGTTATGTGTTTTTGCAGGCGGGTTTTTTGTTAATAATTTGTTTTATTATAAGCTTTTCAGTTTTACTAATATATACAGGGCGTCCCACGACTTTGCCAGATGGAGGGAAAATACCTTAAATACAGAGATAGAAAATTTTTCTAGGTAAATGAGGACTTCATTTTTATTTTAAAAACAATACGAACTGCATTCAAATAATTTTAAATAATCGCCTGTCTAAACCGGGAATCGAACCCGCTAAATGTGAAAAACCCTGTAATTTTACTGTACCGATAGAAAGGCTCAATCTCAATCAAAGCTTAAAAAATAATTCAAAAATAAAAAAAATAAATCAATAGGAAGCGAAATTACTAAAATAGTTACAATTTGTATAGGTATAACGGGAAGGAACAACAGGAACCTTTTGTGCATTTAATAAATTAAATTGATTGTAAGTTGAAGTTAAACGTAACTTATTATTTTAAATAAAAGTTAAATTTCATGGTCTTCCTTTTATTTTAGATGCTATGTTATTTAGAAGAAATAAATGATAATGATTGAGCCTTTCGATCGGTACAGTAAAATTACAGGTTTTTTTTTAACATTTAGCGGTTTCGATTCCTGGTTCAGGCAGGCGATTATTTAAAATTCTTTGAATGCAGTTCCAATTGTTTGTAAAATAAAAATGAAGTCTTCATTCAGTATTTTTTTCTATCAAATTTTTTTTTCTATTTACCTAAGGAACTTTCCCTACATGTAGCAAAGTCGTGAGACGCTCTGTTTATTTGGAATTGACTCATTACTAGCTTTTATTTGACACCAATATTGTTGTAATTTATTTTTAAATAAACCTTTTCCTCCCTTTTTAGGGTTCCGTAGTAAACAAACCCTTATAGTTTCACCATGTCCGTCTGTCTGTCAGTCTGTCCCCGCTGTAGCTCAGAGCCGCTTAATACTAGAAAGCTGTAATTTGGCATAGGTATTGTAATTTGGCATATTAATCACGCCGACAAAGTGCTAAAATAAAAAATTGAAAATAATTTTTTTTAGGGTAGTGTGGGGACGATATTTTTTTCTCGTCTACCCCATGGTGTGGGTTATCGTTGGATAGGCCGTTGCGGGTCTGTGAACACCACTTTTCGATTCCAGGAGCCGCTTACGTAATATTAAGCATTAAAGTGCTAATTTTTGTTAGTCAGGTTCCCCCCCCCCCCCCCCCCCTGCCAGCTAAATGGTTGTTTATTGAGATATGAAAAAAATCATGGCAGTAGTACATATAATGAAATTAAAAGGAAAACTATCACGGCTTAGTAGGCTTTACAAGTTAACGAGCTATAGTCGACCAATTTAAATTTGCAGTTGGAGAATTACCCGTGGTAGGTATATATCGATGTATGGGAGAACATGTTTTTCAACTACAATGTTATGTTTGTTTTTGGCATAAATTCATCCCAACTTCCCAACTACGGAAACCTTCATTGTGCGTGGTCCGACACGCACTTGGCCGGTTTTTATTTTTTTATGTTGTTCCTACACCGGTTTTTTGTGATTCTTGGGCCGATTGTTGACGTGATTCTTTTTCATTTGATTCAGAGGAAACTCTCGCGGTGACCCCACATAAATTTCATTTACTTAGTTTGTGTAGTTTTTGAGTTAGCGTCAATAATACGCCTATGACCTACATAGGCGTATCCACTTTGTGTATGTTGTAGATGTATTAACATAAAACTTCTTGTCACTGTTGTTTTCATAGCAAGAAGTGGTAGGTATACGAATTTGTGTGGAGTAGGTACCCAAGCAATGCAAATAAAATATTAGTTAAAATTATTTTTTTATGGTAAAAACTACATTTGTGTCGATCAGGGTTTTTAAATTTGCTATTTTTTTACTCAATTGACCGCCCCAGTCGGCTTAAAGCGACGAATGTTTTCGTGCCCGTGCCTTGGCGTATTTATGCGACTGAGACTCTATGTTGGCTTTTAGGGTTCCGTACCCGAAGGGTGCACCCTACTACTAAACCTCCGCTGTCCGTCCGTCCGTCTGTCTGTCAGCGGGCTGTATCGCATGAACCGGTACCTAATAGGTAGCTAGATAGTTGAAATATTTTCACAGATTGTGTATTTCTATTGCCGCTATAACAACAAATAATAAAATTTAATAAAGTTAGCAATTAAAGTTAACAATTATTAAATAAATTTAAAAATTATTGTTTTGTTTTTGCTCGATTTTTACGGTACGGAACCCTTCGTGTACAAGTCCGACCCGCACTTGGCCGGTTTTTTTGTTTTTATTTGATTGCACGACCCTATTCGTCGTAGGTATTTATTTGTCGACTATCGTCCGCGTGGCTTTTTCTAAAATAAACGTAGCCTAGCAGTCACTCCTTATAACATCAGCTATCTGCCATTGAAAGTCCCGTCAAAATCGGTCCAGCCGTTTCGGAGATTACCAGAAAAAAACAGACAAAAAAATATGTTTTTTTGTTCTAAACTTTCATTAAGCATTTAGTAAAAAGCTGTGATTTTGAAATTACTAACAAATAAAATGTAAGTGTCTACTTCAATTTTATTTATTTGTATAGATTTATAAGCTGTCGAGGGGCACGGCAATTGCCCCGCGCCCAGCTCCAAGCGGTCAATAGGTTAATAACTTGTTAAATCATAAGAGGAGAAGATGCAAAACTAAAATCAGTGGGGAGGTCTTGAATTTATTTTATCGAGGTAAGTCTGTATGATGACTTATGATTCTGTATTTGAGTCGAGCTTGTGGGCCCACCTACGTTAGGCCGCGTAGCTTTTAGGCCAATCAATTGTTACTTTTCAAGGGATTAATTTATGGGTACTTAGTAAGAAATTATTATGTAGGTAGGTACGTATAACCTACCTATTTGGTAAGTATAAGTATCTCAGATTTTAGCAATACCTAGTTATGTATGTCCACATATAACGGACGGCCGGCACGATTGTTTATTAATACCTACCTACACAAATACGGAACATCGGGCCCCATGGGCGGCCACCATATTATAACAGTAGCTGGAACGTACACGAACGGCACCGGCAGTCATTGTCAACTGCTCGATGCTGATGGATTGTCTACTAACAATCCATATTGCATCTACATGCAATATGGAATTTGAGGAGGAATACTGCGCCAGGTCAGTCGACAGCTAGAGAAGTCTAGAGTAGTCAACGTATGTATGTCTTGCAACTGCTCGACCGCAGGACGGAAATTCTACTGAGCGCTCGGAGCGGTCGCTACTGCTGAAGCGGTCTCGTATTAGGGAATGTAAGTAGGAACAATCACGTATTATAATAGACACGTCATGAACCAACATCGCGGCGCTTACAAACGGCGAAAATACTAGATAGCTACTTATACGCGTGAAGAAAGGGAAAGGACACGTTTTTGTCTTTAACTTTTGGAGTATAATTTGTACATCGTCTGAAAACACACGACGGCATGTTTTTTTTTTATGTTTTGCACAGGTTTAGGTACACACACAATATAAATTAAAAACAAACGTAGTGTCGCGCGACAGGTTGGTGCGTAACTAAGCGCGATGTGGCCAATTGGCTTTATTTCATGTTGTCATTTTAGAGTGCGGACAACGTATCTATAGTTTTAAATATCATTGGGTAGGAATTTCAATGTAACACACATTGTAGTTCGCTGCCACGACTACCTACATAAGTCGTAGATTAAAGCGGTCAGTCATGATGACTGCTTCAAGCTGTCCATATTGGTAGTGGGCTGTCATATAGGTAAGCAGCCTTTACCACTTACCTAACTACTTATCTCGATTGTTTAAGTGTGGGTTGCAATTCCCAGTCGGTACCCACAGGTAGGGGTTCTGAATATACTATTATTACCTTTGAATATTTCTAATTATAAAAATCCACAGAATAGAAAATACATTTATTTCGTGAATTTGAAATCAGTACCTACAATAACATTCGCTGAAACTATGTGTGCAGTCGCTATGTACCTACCTACATTGTAGGTACCTAGCCTATTGACAGATGTCTGATATAACGTGGAAATGGTTGCTGCTGCGCTTTTATAGATTTTATAAACTCGGAAATTAACTTTCTGAATTGCTACTGGTTTTTGGCACATAGGTACGTTATCTGCGACCGACATACGGATGGTACAGATCGACATGACGAAATTATTGAGGTTCCATGTTTTACAGAATACTTTAGAAGATAAATCCAATACAATAGCGCATTTCTAACTTATATTTTTTAACGACATAATATCTCAAATTCATAATAATGTTCTCTATAAATATTTAAAGTACAGAACTGATTCATCAACCCCACTGAATTACTTTATCAACTGTACAAGTTATCAAAAGGTTATCATACAACTATTATATTGTTCATTGCTTTGTTTTATTTAAGCATACTTACTAAACACATCTGTCATAACATTATGTTATGCTTACAGTCTTTCATGTTTACATATTTGTCCTTTTTTCTTTGGGTTGTACAAAATGGGGTTCCCTAGACTGTCTAAAACTAGGTTTGTCTTGGCAGTGAACTTATATTTAAGATTTTCATAACATTACAGTAATTTCACAAAAATACACCAAGCTTTTTTCTCTTAATATTGAACTTCTTGTATGTACCACATAATCTGTAACAAAATTTATTCTGCATTTGCTCTTTACATAAACTAAGAAATAATAATGATTTCCACTAAGAGCTTTCACTAATTGTTTACCATAACATTCTACCTTATACTCCAAAATATTGTTAATCATGTTAAAAGTTGAAAGGAATTATAATGTGAAAATATATTAAAATAATATAGAGTGAGTGAACAATACATATACCTATGGAACTTAATACATTAAAGAAAACAGTTGAGTTGTTTTGATTTGAATACTTTTTACTAACAAATAGATAACTTTATATCATCCTGTAACATAGTGATGATGGCATTTTAAAAGTGAACAAGTATATAGAATGTACATTAGTCACAATTAGGCCAACAAATATACACATGCTGTTAATATAAATGATTCACAACCTCCATACAAGAAAATATAAGTACATAATATACACAATAGCTCAGATTATAATATGTAACAAATAAAAACATGTAAACTAGAAGAAATTATGTATTTTCGTTTAAAGTGCATGTGACACTGATATCACAGCATTAACATGGTTGTAACACTAACAATTTAAAAAGCCATTACATCCTTAGTCATCCCAATTAACATGATGACAATCATGCCATATGAACGCTCCTTTAAGTGACTGGGGTGCTTCTAGTGCCAAGTACAGAGGAGCTCGCGCCCCTCGCTCTGGGGTGAAGTCACCCATGCCTTTGGTCATATCAGTCATTACAAATCCAGGGTGGACACAGTTTATAGAAATGTTTTTACCTTGTTCAAGGAACTGCCGCTGCTGAACAAATGTTAATGCTGACATAGCCACTTTAGACACTTTATAATCTCCAAAATGGCCCGCAATTGAAACAAAAGAACTTTTACCATTTTTAGCTGCCCGCAAGAACTCATTTACAAAGTCTAAGATTTCTTCAACTGTGAGATCTTCTTTAACCAACGTGTCTAGCCATACTTGTTTACGTACATTAGATAATAAACCCCAATCACTGCTAATGTTTATTATTCTGGCTGTGTTTGAGAGTAGAGGGTATAATATCTTTGATATTGACAATAAACTCATAAAGTTCGTATCAATGAGTCTCTTAGCATCTTCGTGTGATGAGATAGCCTTATCAAAGTCTAGGATGCCGGCGTTGTTTACCAAAACATCAATGCCAGAGTGGTGTGTTGAAATATGTGTAGCTAAGTCTTGAACACTTTTCTCGCTTGTGACGTCCAATATGTGGAATAGAGGTTTTAGGCCTAAGTCTTGTAATTTCTTTACGGCTTGTCGTCCTCTGTCTTCGTTTCTAGCCGTAAGGTACACAGCACCATCAAACTTTTGGCACAGCCCTTTCACTATTTCGAAACCTATGCCTCTGTTGCCTCCGGTTACTATTGCTACTTTGGTTTCCATTTTGTACATAGAAATTTAGAAACTTAATAATAATTACGTAGAAAATACTACGTTTATATGTAAAAATAAATATTTATTTTATCAATGCGCCTAATGACATTTCGGTTTTTCGGTCATTTTTGACACTTCGTTGACAACACAGTTGACAGCACTAAGGTTGACAGTGTTATCTTGATGCTGAACGTTCCTCGGTTCGTCCAGAAAAGCGACTGTCAGTGGTACTGTAAAAAAAAGCAAAGGGCCAAGGACCTGTCAAGTAGGTATATGTACTAGACAAACGCAAAAAACGTCGACGATTTTTAACTATAACGCGGAGAATTGCACAAAATATATGGAAGCTGATTTACGAACCAACAACAACCATAAATATGTCATTAAATAGGTATTTTAATGTAATGCAATACCTAACTACTATGGAGCCTCATTCCTAATGGCTGTGTGAAAAATGATACCTACGGCGATATTTCTTAGGACTGACGGATGGTAGTTAACGGGACCCTTGAATAATTAATCACTTCTAGGTCTCACGGTCTTACTTTGAATATTTGCAAATGTATGCATTGCGGTGATAATACGATAATATGGTACCATCGAGGGTACTGCGGGGTAATCGCGTAACACACTATCAGTAGCAATGTGTATCATTTTGACAGTTCAACAACAATTCATTGCGTTATATACGTTGTTGAGCAGATAAATTTTTCGAACATATGATGCAAAGGATTAGCAATATACTTCAAACTCATTTAGATTGTGATTGATAGTATGTTACGCAATAAGGTTGCTGGTCTTATGATGGACGCTAGATATCGGAACCCTTGAAACTAGTAAACCCCTAAGTGTCTAACGAGTCCAAATAAAATAAAACACCGGCCAAGTGCGTGTCGGACCACACACAATGAAGGGATCCGTAACTTCCGTAGTGGGGATTAATTTATCCTAAAAATAAACATAACATTGTAGTGGAAAAACATGTTCCCTCATACATTCCAACTGCAAAAGTAAGTTTGTACGCACAATTGAGATATTTACTACTTCTTATAGGTTTTCCTGTAATCTTTATGTAAAGTACTATTTTCTGTTTCATTTAATTTTAGGATCAGTAGTTTCGGAGTTAAAGAGGGGGAGTGGTCAATTTTCATATATCTGAAATCCTTACAAGCTCTTTTGTTTGATATGACGTCACACGGTACAGTTCGCATTTTTGTTTTTAACTTGCCCCCAAAAATAACCTCCGTATTCAAAGTTCATTTATTTATGTTATTCGTCCGTGTTTGGGTCACAGAAGTTCATGTGTGTACCAAATTTTAACTTAATCGGTCCTAGATTCGGAGCAAATCAGCTGTGACAGACGCACAGACAGACAGACAGACAGACACGAGTGATCCAATAAGGGTTCCGTTTTTTACGTATGGAACCCTAAAAACAAGTAGAATATTATACATACCGTCATCTATAATGATCGGCAAAAACGTATTTATTTATATTCTAAATGTAAAAATTTAAATTCATAAAAAATAAAACAGGCTGTCATGGGGATTGCCGACAGAAAATTAATCGCTCAACGCGCCTACAATTTAACTTCGCTTACTGCTACTACAGCATGTCGGCACGGGCAAGTCGGTGATGCGAACCCATGTTTTTCCCCTACCAAAAATCGCCCAACGCGCTTAGAAGTTTTCACTTTAAAAACTTGAAAAGATAGGAAAGTACGAAAGAGGACGCACCAACAAGACCCTATAACAAGGGAAAAGTAAAAGTCATCGACATCTAATTAACGCACACTCAGTGGGATTACCTATTAGTAGCCATTCAAGGGTTCCATTATCTAGCGTCCACCAGCTCAATGGTACCATATTATTGTATTATCATCGGAATGCATACATTTGCAACTAGACCACTAGAAGTGATTAAATATTCAAGGGTCCCGTTACCTAGGTAACGTCCGTCAGTCCTACGAAACATCGCCGTATCATTTTGCACACAGCGATTTGAAATGAACTACCATATGGTGGTTATTTCATTATACAGAGAGTCTTTATGATGTGCAGTGTGCACATATAGAAATGAGGGAATCTATGCTTAATTTTATCGACGAAAATATATTTAAAAAACCCTTTTACTGTTTTGAGGACCGGACCATTTTGTCCGGTCCTCAAAACAATAGCATTTACATTACTCGAACTTTGGTTAACATTTTTGTTTATGTCTTTTAGTTAGGTTAAATCATCTAAAACTTATTTTATTTGAATTACATAAGGCACATTTGGGGTCAGTGTGGTACAGTACGCAGTAGGTATAGATACCTATGTCAAACGCGGTTACAAGATGGCACCTGTAGCTTAGGCAGTAAACAATAAATGGTGCAGTCAGTCAACAGCACAACAATGGTTACAATTTAACATTGACAGCTATGTCGTACCTAGTAGTAAGGGTGACTTTTGTACTGCGAGTATTAGACTGATGTGAGGTTGACTGCACGCTTTATTAAAACATCCGAAAACGCAGCATTGATGCAATCATTTTTAGGTGTACATAAATGATTTAGGATGATACTTAATTGGCAGTAGGTCTTTCACTTTATAGTTCGTTTCGCCATGGTATTTTTTTTTAACCGACTTCAAATGGTTCTCTGTTCGTTAAATCTTTTTATGTATTCCCCGATAACTCGAAGACGGCTGGGTCGATTTGGAAAATTCTTTTTTTTGTTTGAAAACACAGTATATTTTCTAGATGGTCCCATTGTCATCATGTCTGGACCTGATGATGGGATCCTGGACAAAACTAGGGACTTAGGGTATAGCGATTTGGATATATTTTAGGGTTCCGTAGTTAACAAGGAACTATAAGGCGAGCTAAGCCGCGGATA
Source organism: Atethmia centrago (assembly GCA_905333075.3). Classification (NCBI taxonomy): domain Eukaryota; kingdom Metazoa; phylum Arthropoda; class Insecta; order Lepidoptera; family Noctuidae; genus Atethmia; species Atethmia centrago. Next base: position 12,132,296 of record HG995375.1, read on the forward strand.
GACACACAGACAGACAGACGGTTAGTCTGTCTGTCTGTCCTCGGCTTAGTTCAGTGACTCTTCTCTTAGTACTAGAAAGCTATAATTTGACATGGATATTAATCACGCAGACAAATGAATGAAATGCACCGACCCCAGCGTGGTTAAACCAGACTCGATTGCTCGAATGAACCCAAGGATTCGCACTAGTCCCTGGAGCCTCATGTTTCATGGAACTACAGAGACCATTGCATATCAAAGAGTAGACCGGGGGGCGCGGTAATGGTCAGGAAGACGTGCCCTTAGGATAGGAAGGATTATTAGAGCCTACCGGATATGCATCCTTGAGCAAGCAATGGAATAGTGGAGAGATGGGTAATTTATTTATGGGAGGGCATCTTTTAACAACGTCGCTGCCCGGCTGGCTCAGGTCCAGTTGCTTTGGTGGCGGAATGGCGGGACAGGCTTTCACGCCGGCCTCGCCACTATCGAGGCGGTCCGGCCAGTGCTCGAGCCCTGGCTCGGGAGGAGGCACGGCTCCCTGTCGTTTCGGGTGACGCAGGTGCTCTCGGGGCATGGTTGCTTCGGGAAGTACCTGTGTCGCATAAACAGGGAGCCGGACGCCCGGTGTCACCACTGCATCGACTGCCGGGAGGACACGGCGCGACATACGCTGGCAGAGTGTGCCGCTTGGGAGGAGCCAGGCCGTGCCCTCATCTCAGGAGTGGGCAGTGACCTGTCGCTGCCGGCCGTGGTCGAGGCGATGGTCGGCAGCGAGGAGTCCTGGGACGCGGTGGTATCCTTCTGCAAAACAGTCGTGTCGCAGAAGGAGGCTGCGGAACGGGAGCGGGAGATCTCTTCCGCTCACCCGGCCCGCAGCAGGCGCACCGGGCGTCGGCAGAGGGCAGACAACGCCCTCTTCCGGCCCCCCTAAATGGGTCCAGGGACGGCGGACTTGGGGACGTCCGCGCCCCCCATCACACTGGACCCGAGGTGGCGGCGCGTAGTGTTCTACGCGCGCCCCTTTCAGACGTCGCAGGGGGGGTTTAAACACCTCACCCCCCCAGACTTGAGGTGGCCCGCAGAGGTGGGCCGGCACTAGCCGGGGATCGTGGAAGTCGCATTAGATCCCATGATCCCCGGTGCAAGTGTGGGACGGGAACACCGGGGTGGTTTTTAGTCAGTAAGAGTCTGACAGACCCCTCCGCCTACCCCAGGGCGGAGGACATCCATGAGGATTTTCCACCACGGGAAAAAAAAAAAAAAGGTCCAGTTGCTTTCTTGAGTCTTTTTTGTGTCACTGCTATGCTGTGTTTCACGTTGCTGTTTCCAGTGTCTTCCTCTGAGCTCTCGCTACTATCCGTTTCTGATTTCTTGTAAATCACGCTAGCAGCCTTCCTGATCTTAACTCGATCTTCGGCCGTGTCCATACAAAAGTTGATTTCCATGTCGAAGTACTTCATGTCCTGCTTTAGGTTGTCTTTCCAGGTGTAAATAGGTCGGCCGACTTTCATGGATTTGACCTTATACTGCATTGCTGCATGTAACAGATGTGGTTCGCGGCGCCTGTGCACATGTGCAAGATAGCACATCCTGTGGTTCTTGATGCGTTTGGTTACAGTTTTTCCGTCCAAGATTTCATGCATTTTCTTTTCCTTTGATTTATTCCTAGCGTGGTTAATCAAGTCTCTCATGATAACTCTCTCATACCTTCTCAATCTTGGCCTGTTAGCTTTAGTGAGTGCCGATACTTTCCAACCGTGTATCATACAGGGCACGATCACCATTCGATACATGAGTCTGGCTAATTTCCAATCCATCTTTGGGTATTAATCACGCCGACAAAGTGGTAAAATAATTGAAAACATTTTTTTGTTGTAGGGTACGTCGCTTGAACGTAGTGGGGATGATATATTTTCTCGTCTGTCCCATTGTGAGGGGTATCGTTGGATAGGCCGTTCAAAAATATTGCGGGTCTGTGAAAACCATTGTTCGATTCAGGGATCCGTTTGCGTAATATTAAGCTTATTAAATTCAAAATTTTGTTAGAGTCAAGTGATCCCGCCTGCCAGCTAAATGGTTGTTTTTGGTTAAGAGAAACATTCATGGCAGTAGTATATACATATAACGAAGTTAAAAGGAAAACTATCACAGCTAAGTAGGCTTTACAAGTTAATGAGTAATAGTCGATCAATTTACATTTGCAGTTGAAGAATTGACTGTGACGTAGGTATATCGATGTATGGGAGAATATGTTTTTAAACTACAACGTTAAGTTTATTTTAGGGATTAATGCATCCCAACTACGGAACCCTTCATTGTGCGTGGTCCGACACGCACTTGGCCGGTTTTTTACATTACAATGAATGAAACAACTTTTTATGTTTTCTAATTTTCATGTTTTGGGTAGGTACTTACAAGTAAAATTGTAAACATCATAAGGAGATTTAATAGCCATGTTTAAAAATTATACTGACAGTTACATAAAATAAGACAACTCAATGATTGACAAACATGATCCTATTGAGAGACTGCCATCTGTTTGATACAGTAGGCAACGATATAAATATGGCTGATCAAAGCTGTGAAGTCGTCGTAAAAATTGCGTCCAACTGTTGGCCACAAAATGCACACACACTAGAATAACACAATGACAGCGCACAGACGTGGCGCGCGGGTAAGACGTAGCTGTCACGCACACCAGCATACCAAAGTTGGCCTGTTTGTTTTAGTTATTTTGCAGCGTAGAGTGTCGCGCTGCACACACATAAAAATCATCACACTCTGGACATATAAATCATCAAAGACACTAGGTATCAGTATCTACATGGTATCTGCGGAAAGCTTATCTCTGCCCTTCAGGTGAGATAGTGGTCAAACATTAGCCTATCAATAATAAAACCTAAAACAGTACAAATAGAAAAGATTGTTTAAGTTCATGAAGAAAGCAGGCAGTGCGTACGTTTTTATAAATAAGAATCTTAAAATTCGTAACAATACAAAATCAATCTTATTATAATAGTCAAATAAAATTGTGTTTTAAAATGCAATTTTTAACTACATACTATTTACACAAATCATATGCACAATATGTATAAATCAGCAAAAGATCTTTGTTCAATTCATTCGTCATTCATACCAACTTAAATAAAATAGTAATGGCTACAAATTAAACTTAGTCAATCTTTACAGCCGCATAAATTTTTCTTATAAATGTGTATGCTGCGAAGAATCCTATGGTGCCAGTGAGAAGCCAAAATGTTAACACCATAAGACCTGTAACAAAATAGCATAACATTAATAAGTCAAGCGTTTACCCCTGGCGGGTCAGCGCCGCTCGCTAGTCCACGCCCTGGAGAGCATTTCCATCCATTGGTGTGGTTTGGGTGCGCAATGTGACTTGGTAGATTTCTGCACGTCTCCTCTCCCTACGCTCTAGTCGTCTCCACTTCAGTGGAAACGCACCCATAACTGTATATAAAGTCCCAAGTCCCATCCCAATGTATATAAAGTCAGCAAGGTTGGCAGCAGGACTGCCCAGAGCACGCCAGATGTACACTTGTAGCACAATCCCTTATATGTTAAATAAAATCGCAGCAACTTTCTAATTAGTAGAAATAAATAGTTGACGATGCTAGCAATAACTGTTGGCAAAATGTACTACTGCTTACTTGGCTGTAAAATGAAGTAACTCAGAACTTATGAAAGAGTCTATCAAGCTCAGTAGTAAGTATGAAGTTTAATATAAATAAAATCGCTACCAAAGTAAATTTTGTGTTGAATTACCTGTGTAGCCAATATAAAGCAGTGTTGGTATAAACTCTGTGATTTCCAATTTCGTGAAAAAGTAAAATATGGAGTATATTAAAATATACACAGCAGAACCTCCTGAGACGATAAAACTCTTCCACCACCAATGATAATCCTGTAAACCGCAGAAAAGATGAATAAATAACAATCTATTGGAATCAGTATACATTATTTTCGAAAAATAAAAGAACATGTTATTACCTCTCCACAGAGTTGGAAATATACCATAACAATTGATATTTGTGATACAGACACCACTAATATACAAAACACGAGGAATAAAAATCCAAAGAGATAATAAAATTGGTTCTCCCACAGTGCATTAAAAATGAAAAACAGTTCAATGAATACTGCTCCAAATGGTAGAATGCCAGCCATCAAAATGCTGAAACAATTTTTAAGTAGATATATTATCACAGCATAACAAACAATAAAATAGAAATTTCCCAATGTCCACATTGATAAGGTTGAGGCAAACACGATGAAATTGTGCTATGATAAACTATAGCGTAGTTAATGAGGTTGATATTGTAATTATAATGAATTTATTAGACCCCAAATACTCAATCACTCAATAGTTATTTTGATAAACCACTCTCAGTGATATACTCCATGTACAACAACAAGGAATTTTGTATCATGCATGCTTAAATCTTTATCGTCATTTCAGCCGAAAGACGTCGACTGCTGGACATAGGCCTCCCCCAAGTACCGCTACTTCAACCGGTTCTGTGCTTCCCGCATCCAGCGGATTCCTGCGGCCTTCACAAGGTCATCGATCCACCTTGTGGGAGGCCTTCCAACGCTACGTCTTCCGGTACAAGGTCGTCACTCCAGAACCTTTCGGCCCCATCGGCCATCTGTTCTGCGAGCAATGTGCCCCGCCCATTGACACTTAAGTTTGGCAATTTTTCGAGATATGTCGGTTACCTTGGTTCTCCTGCGGATCTCTTCATTTCTGATTCCATCACGTAGAGAAATTCCAAGCATAGCCATTTCCATTGCCCTTTGGGTGACTTTTAGCATTCTAATAAGGCCCACTGTGAGCGACCACGTTTCAGTGCCATAGATCATCACTAGCAACACACACTGGTCAAAGTCTTTCGTCTTGAGACATGAACGTGCTGCTGGTGGTGCTGGCGTTGCCGGGCGGAGCGTAGACTTCATCAGTCGAGATCTTCCCAGCTTGATATTTAACCTATTGACCGCCACGTCAGAAAAGCAAAGACGTGCCCTCGAAGCTACGAATTATTCCTTGAAATTGTCATATAGTCGTGACCATGGCGTGCTGGGCACATTTTGCGCTGTCATCTATACATGACTGTGGCGGTCAAAAGGTTAAGTTCAATGTGCCTCTTACCATGCGATGATCACTTCCGGTTTTGACCGCGTTGATCACAGAGACATTGAATACTTGCTTCTTCGTTAATACAATGAAGTCAATCTCATTTTTATTGCACCATCAGGGCTCTGCCAGGTCCACTTTTTGTGCTCACGTTTTCTGAAGAAGGAATTAATCATAAGGAGGTCTTCCTTCTCCCTAAAACTGGCCAGTAGGTGACCTCGGTCTCCGACGTTAACTCCAAATTGCCCTACTCGCAGCTCAGCTTCGTTTGCCCAGTTTCATGTTGAAGTCCCCCATGACAATGGTGAAGTGAGTTTAAGAGCCATGAATGGCTCTGGAAATATGCTCATATAAGGTTTCCACCTCATTGTTGGGGTGTAACGAGGTCGAGGCGTAACGTCTGTACGACCTTCAGCGAATATCTTGCGGATATACTGAGTATAAGGTACCCCACCCTGGTCGACAGTCTCAATTATCACCAGGATACTCTCAAGGGACATATGGACGATAAACCTGACACCAACTTGGGACTGCTGGTCACCCTCCCGGAAATAGAGCAAGCTCCCGGATATGAGGCTTATCGAGTCCTCCCTCTCTTCGGACTTCAGATAACCCCACATCGTGACCTGTTCAATTCTTCCTCGAGTTCGATGATCGCCGACCGACGAGAAGTCGTCGCTCCGGCGACCTGGCAACATACAACACGCGTACACTCCACGCGTGTTGTATGTTGCCAGGTCGTCCCCCCTTCCGGGGATTCTTAGCAACCCTTGCCGCACCATGCACCTTGCCCCGGCCTCGACCACTACAGTAGCCAAGGTTAGGTTGGCCGCCGGACACTAGGGGTGCCATAAAAAAAATGTTATTGGTGCTCGTCATTTTAAGTGGGGGGGGCGGGTTCCATAAAAAAAAGGTTAGAGAATGCTGCTGCCCATTCTCTAGTAAGTCCCTTAGTTGCCTTTTACGACACCCACGGGAAAAAATAAGATGGTTCTATCCTTCCCATCCGGCATCACACGCCACACACATCCAGTACGCTTGCGCTATGCTAAAATTAATCATGCTTTATTGTATAATTAGTATAAAATTATAAATGTCTTACCAAATGAAGATGTTCATGTACCAAACTTGTTCAGGGACTTTTCTTGGAATAAAATTAGTTCTTACTGGATGTTGGAATGGTTGTTTCCGACACCCAAAATAATATCCCAAGTATACTAATGGCAATGAAATGCAGAACCAAAGACATAATAAAGCCATCATGGTCGAAAACGGAACTGCACCACTGGAATGTTTACCCATAATAAAAAAGTTTAAAAAGAAACATGTGCCAAAAACAATAGCTGGATATAGTGTCGCCGTCAGAAAAGCAGCCTGCTTCCATTGTTTTCCCTTCATAGTATTGTATAAGCGCGCCGAATAATAGCCCGCAATGAGACCCATGAATACATAAAGGAATATAGCAGCAGTCATTAACGCACCGCGGCTGGCCGGTGACAACATGCCGAGCATAGCAATAACTGAAAAGTATATAAACTTATTAGTAGAGCACCAATATTAATTACAAGGTAAAGCTATTAAATAAAGCGCTTTTAATATTTCTAGTTAAAATCAATTTCCTCACAAAACACATTGTAAATGTTGGGTTATTAAAATTTTGCCTAATTAAAATTTTAAGTTATGCATAATTGTAATGGTATTTTCGACTGGCACTGATAAAGAAAGCCACGATCACTGTGATCGCGGTTTATCATAGATTTCAATTATGATAAGTTCCAAATATTTGACATTATATTTGGAATGTAACCTAGTACCTAGTAGCTTGCTCTAACTCCAAAATTGAAACCATGGTGGTTTCACATTATGCAAAAAGGATGTTAATATTGCGGATTTCTTACAGATTGTAATGAGAGCCATCAGGAAGACTTGTATGCCACTACCAATAACAGCAGCAAACAACATTCGTTTGGGTGGTGGGCGAAAAACATCTCCATGCACTAGCTTCCAGCCAGTTTCTTCCATCATATCATCAATGCTCTCATCTGAATTATAACGAGCTATATCTCTTCTCAATGTGCGTACCATTATCATTGTCAAAATACCTGCAAATGCAATTTTTTTAAAGTAGTGTCTTAATTTACTTTTAAAAATATAGTTTCTTAATACAGAAGGCATGTGCCATCTGCCAATCCGCACGAACCATGTGATAGACCCACTCCCTCGCGAAGAGAGCTCGAAGAGAGGAGGCCGGTGTCCCAGCAGTGGGAACATTATAGGCGGATTATACTTATGCTTACATATGCTATTATTACCTATGAGACTTATAGTTCATATAGATTTAAATTTATTCTCATGCATCTTATTTACTGAACATATCTCCAAGAAATCTTTAATAAAGCAAACAAAATATAAAAAAAATCATCAATTAATTACCTGATAAGAAGAACAACACTACAATAGAATTAACAATAGAGAACCAATGGATTTGTACGTCTTTCATGCCTAAATATATATCCCATCTGGATGCCCAGCTTATATCAGACTCTCCCCACTCAACAGAATATGTAAAATATAACTTTGTGCCTGTGTCTTCATTGACAAGTTGCGGATTAGGATCCGATGGAAACTGGCAAGAATCATCAACAAAGGTTAGATCATCTTTATCCACAGAAATAGTCTCCACTTCAAATCCAACAACTCTGTAAGAATCCCTGGAAACAAATATAAAAATATACAGTTTTGCCAGATTAAGCCAATTGAAATAATTAAATTTTTATTTTTATATTTTAATATTATTATGAGCCAATGAACACAGGCTTATAATAATTTCAACATTCATTCAACCACTAGTATCCCAATTGATAGGGCTCAGTTTGAATCCTAGAGAAACACATTTGTCTAAAATTAAACAAACTTTTCAATAATGGAAACTAAATAAGCCTTATTTACATTAAAATTTATATATTTTTTCACAGGTCATGTACATATTCACAAATAATGATATAACAAACAGAAACATACTTACTGGCTATGCTTGTGATATTTGAGCATTAGCTTTAAATGATTATTAATGTATGCTTTCCCTTTGGACATAAAACCAAGACGATAACCTTGCTCTATACTTCTTTCTGAAGTGTCAGTGATAGTAATTCTGGTGGCCACTGGTAAATTATCAACAAGCCTGAAAAGGGTCATGTCACACGTTTTCAAATTAGCAATATTAGACTCACAAATGATATATACCTACTAGCAATTAAAATTAATACTCACAAATGCACAAAATACTCATGTTCAATGCGGCTAGCCACTTTTCCAGATTCTTCCACACTCCAGTTTATGGGGTTATTTTTATGGTGACATAGAAGTCTACACTTAATGTTCTCCGTCATACGGACTTCATACGGAGTGTTTACTATACGGTCTCCACGTAACACCTCGCCTAAATTTTCTGATTTATATACAAATGTACCATTCTTGGGTAAACACAAAGGTAAAGAATAATACTCATATGGAAGTTGTGTGTGTATGCTGGTCATTTTGACGGCTTTCACTTCAATTCTCTGGCCTTTTTTGAATTCCACCGGAGCCACCCCGGGTACATAGAATCCATTGCTAAAGTGGATGCAGCTACTCAGTAAAAAGCAATGAAAAAGAACCTGAAAAAAACAATGCATTATAATTCGACCAGTTGTAACGAGTTTACCATAGCAGCATTACTGGAATACGCACCGACAACATATTCAGTTAAAACTAAAGGAAAATATAATCATTCTACGAACGCTTCCTTGGTCTCCCATCTGTCCACACAACTGTCAGTAAAAATTTGTCTGACGTTATAATTACCCAAGATTGACTTTCGGCTATGGCTTCGTTCATATTTTTCAATTTTGTCAATATTTTTTAAACAATAACGAATCAAACATATTTATTTCATACAAACAAGGATGCGCTAAGGTACAGGTGATTCTGATTAACATTAACAAGCATCCCTACTCTGAACTTGCAAATTGGAAAAAACTGAACGTTTTTTAAAGTCTGACAAAATTACAGTAAATTATAGTAAAGATGCGTGTGTTTTTGACGTGAATACGTTTTTAAATTTCCTTCCGTAATGGGAGGCATTTCAGCAAACTGATGATAACAAAATCAGGCGATAGAGTTTGTTGTTGCAACTACATATCTAACTATATATCAATAGATAAAGGATAAAATGTACAGTCAACGCACACCAGGTTATACGAAACTTTTGATTTTAAACCTTAAAATATTGAGTTCAAAACCTAATGAGAAAATTTGACAGTTTGTGTTCAATAATGAGTACACTCATCAAAAAGGTGGTTCATTCGATAGGAAAACAATTCGAACTCAAGTTATGTGCCCCTTCACTAAAAGAAAAGCACTAAATGCACTATATTTCACGCGTAAACTGAATATTCACGTAAAAAACACGGCCGTGTCCATGACACAGCCACACCCCGATTTTATATTATCATATTAGTGCTAGAATTAACATCTCTGAAGTTTTTTATTAAGGAAGATCAACCTTGAGTTTGTTTTCAACTCCGATCAGGTTATTCCTGTCGTAAGGGCTCCAATCTTCAACAAAAAAAGAACTTTAAAGTCAACAAACACAAAATAAACTATAAATTAAAAATGCTTATAATTTTATTTACTTTTCCAATACAGCTACTTTTTTACCAGGGTTAGACGCTTCCCTTTTCCTACGCTTCAAATCGCATACATATTTATCTACTTTTGATTTAATTTGCTATCGGCACTAAAATAAACTTAGACAAAACAATGGTGGTTGGTAGACGAGCAGCAGTGCTACCATCTATGACAAGCTTTTCAGTTTTTAACCCCATTATGATGTATATGTATAATTTAATTTAAATCTGATATGGAAATGTGGACTCCCTTGCATATAATATGTTGCTATTGAATCGGTATTGTAGTACTACTACACTAGGACTTTTAATGCTGCAGTAAAATGACACCCCTTACAGTTATTTCGTCAATCTTTGAATCTGTTCTAACAAAATTACAGTAAGAAGTGTAATTTTACTGCAGCTAGCTAAAAGTCTGACTAAAGTCTATAGCGTAGTTGTATCTTAAGAAATATTGAATGACATTGACAGGAAGGCGTTGTTGGCACTTGTTGGTAAACATTTGTGAAAATGTCACAAAAAATGTAGAGGCAAAACAAGATTACGGTGTTACCACGTACCAAAAAATCCTTATCGCGTTGTAGCAGTGTAATCTGTGGTTTACGCTGTCTTTACTTACTCTGTGTGGGCGTCGTTAACACAGAATATATCAGCGTTGCCAGGTTGGGGGCTTTTTATCGCGATTTTGGGGAAAAATTGGTATTTCGGGAAAGTTTGGGAAATGATATTTTTGAGGGAAAAAAATTGACATTGGGGAAATTTGGGGTTGACTAAGAATGAAATATTTATTGAATTAATTTATACGACCTTACAAGAGTGGAGAATGCTCCCTCTTCAACCGTGAAGTAAAATTGAATCGGTCGATGAATCTTGGGCTTAAGTTCTATGTTATAAAATTGCTGAAATAGCGTTTCCTCATTTAATGAAATTAGCCACGTCCATGTAGACACTTCACCAATGCGAGAATGCAATGTAGAAAGTACTTTTCCTATCATGAATGTTGTCAAAAAAAAGCTAAGAAACCGGCTGCTTACCACAACGGCATACCACATAATTAGGGTGAGAATCAGACTAGCAGCCCGTGGCAGATGTTCACAGTTTGAGCCAACTGCTAAAATGATAAACTGGTTCAATTCCGAAAACGTCTACTCTGCTGGAGATGGAGATGTAGAATTACTTATTACATTTGTTTGGTCTGATACTGGAAACTTTTGTGCCTTTTCAATAAATAATATAAAAAATAGCATAGCATTTCTTTAATCCTGCAAATTAAGTTTGGAGACTTATCCTGAAAAAGGTATCATTTTAGGGAAAAATAATTTTGAATCTGGGGAAATTTGAGAAATTACATCTGGCTACCCTGGAACCCTGGTCGTTTATTCACCCAATATTCGCAGGGAATACTTAGTTGTTTTATTTTTATTTTTATATGTTTTTTGGTTATTTCCATCCTGCAACAGACTGAGCTGCTACTATAAAAGTGATCTTGTACGCCAGCCAGTTACGGAAGAGGTTAACTACACAGCATCATGGTGCAGGTGATTGTTTTGAAGTTTAGCTATGCTCATGATATGCCATGTGATTAGTCATATTTAACAAAACATTTGTAGGGGGATATTGTATGGTATCGGCAAAGAATATTAAGCGCTTGGAGACATTGGAGTGTATTACATGTCATTATTATTTTATTTACAGGCTTCAGAGGAAATGGAGCAGCCTGACCTGCCTCAAGCTGTTAAACTGCTCAAAGAAATGAACACTAATGTGCAGCAGGTGTCACAGCTTGTCGACAACATGCTGGTGCGCGTCAAAAGTGGAGAACTCTCAACAGATAAAGGTCTTAGTTTTCTGGAAATGAAATATCAAATGCTACTTAACTATTTAATAAATTTAACTTATATTGTATTAAGAAAGTGCTCTGGTGAAAGAATAGAATCAGATCCATCAATTGAGAGGCTTATTGAGATAAGAACTGTTCTCGAGAAAATTCGTCCCATAGATTCAAAATTAAAATACCAAATTGACAAGCTTGTTAAAACTGCTGTTATTGGTGGCACATCTGAAGATGATCCTCAAGCATATCATGCTAATCCTGGAAATTTAGTTAGTAAGATAAATGAGTCTGCTGAGGAATCTAGTGAATCTTCAGATGAGGGAGAGAACAAGAAAGATAAGAGTAGCAAATCAAATATCTATGTGCCTCCTAAATTAGCTGCAGTACACTTTGATGAAAACACTTCAAGAGTTGATAGTGAAAAGAAGAACAAGGAGAAGTCAAAGAAGCAATTCCTTAACTCAAGTATAATGCGTGAATTACGTGATGAATATTCTGAAGCACCACTGGAAGTGAGCACAGGGAATCATGTTAAACAGTCAATATCTAAATTTGAACTGGAAAAGACTGAATATGAAGAAAATTATTTAACACGTCTGCCAGTTACGAAAGCAGAGAAAAACCGCAGGAAAAAGTTATCAACAGTAGGAATGATTGCTGATGAAATCACAGGTACAAGCAGTAGCCAGCCTCGGAAACACAAGTTGAAGTCTAAGAAAGGTAAAGGTTTTAAAAGAAGGCGTACTCAATGAGACTAGACTATAGACCCTTGATTTTATATAATTTATATGGACTTGTTGAATTGTTGAATATACCACAACAATACTAGAAAAACAGCTCACTTCATTTAATTGGCAACTACAGTTCCATCTTATTTTAGCAAACTTACAGTGATTGTGATATTTATGCTTTAGTGAAAACAATTTGTTAATTAGTTTCTTGTAATGCATTATTTCTGAAAAATAATACTATACTTTATTAAACTAGGTTTATAATAACTGTTACAAAATTCAAATATTGTAAATACTCACACATTCAAATTCCAATAGGTATATTAAAGGGAACATAGATAGCCAAGATTGGGCACAGGGTAATTCTCATTTAAACAATAAGATACTCTCCCTATTTTAAATTAAAATACTATTCCAAGTTACATTATGCATAGATTAAAATACATTGAACATTATCAGAGAAAACTATCTTGCTATGTACATTACATAGGTCATCATCTAAAATACTCTAATTTTATTGCTACTTCTCAGGGCCTTTTTTTTTACCATACGGATTTGTGGCCGCATTCGTGTCTGGGTGACTATGTCTGTCAATTGTCTGTCCACGCACAATGGTCCATCTGAAGGACTAAGTGCGGAAATCAAACCCTCTAACATAGAAGTCTGTCAACGAAGATACAGACCTGTCCGAAAGTAGTTGATCCGTGAAAACAAGTTACAAATATAATTTTTCGAATGGGCTAAAACACATTGCGAGTAGGGACTACTGTCAAATCGTGTTGTCTTTCATTCTCAGTTCGGGCTCCAAAGTAATCATATGTCTGTAGGTGATACAGAGTAGGAACCGCCCGTAACTTCGGCCGAAACTACGGATTTAGTGCTTTGCGTGTAGGCCCTAAGCCCGTATGCGCGCTGCCTGCATCCTGTCGTTTCGTACATACTTTTCCTGACATGCATGCCAAACGCACGCAGGACGCGGGAAGATTGTTTGGTGACGAAGCTTTGTCTACGTGTACACGTGGAAAAATATTCGCATGCGTGAGTTAGCACTCACGCATGCAGGTGAGGTACGCACGCGGGCGCAAACCCGCATTACGAGAAAGAGGTACTTAGCATTTTGGCACATTTGCGCGCACGGCGAAATAGTCATATTGCCAGGCTGTCATTTATGCCTGCGCTAGCTATACGCATTGTCTCTCCGTCCATACACGATGCATGAAAGTGCATTGCGTTCGATCGATGGCATCGACTGTTCGGGCCGATGCAGTGTGGTGTCTGGTGGCTAGCTAGATTACCGTCGATTGTTTTTAACCAGCTTCAAAATGGAGGTTCTCCATCATCCTGTATACAATAGTAGCGGCTGCTCGTGACTTGGTTCTCGTGAAATTTCAGTCCCCGACCCACCTGCGTCGCTGCGCATCGCCCACCTATAACTTCGTTTTCGGTTAGCGTTCATTCAATTTTTTTTTTCCTTTTTGCTCGACTCCTAAGGGTCGTAGCCTGATTTTAAATACCTAGCTATAAACTTCCTCAAGAATTAGGCTATCTAATGCATAAATATTTTCACAAACAAACAAGCTCTTCAGCTTGATTATACATACATACATAATCAGCCTATAATGTTCCCACTGCTGGGACACAGGCCTCCACTCTGTGAGAGGGAGTGGGCCGTAATCCACCACGCGGGCCCAGTGCGGGTTGGTAGATGTCACATGTCTTCGAATTTTTAGTTCTAGGACATGCCGGTTTCCTCACGATGTTTTCTTTCACCGTTTTGAGAGCAGTGGTGATGAAACAATTTACACAAAGTAAAGCGCTTGTCTGGATTCGAACCTACGACCTACAACAGTTGTAGGAGTTACTCGTAAGTCGCGGCGGTTACCACTAGGCCACCTCGGCTCTCAAGCTTTATTATATTAAGTAGTATAGATTTGTATGAAGTTCACGCATAACTCCAGAGTATTCACCTGAACTGATCCCTATTAAATTAATCTTGATTCTACAAGGTATCGTTTTGCATCCTCGTCAAATTTCAGGAAGCTGCTATGAAAGACTTAAATATTCAAATAAAATTACGATACCTGCTCAATAATTAATACATACTTGTTTTTTTTGTTTTTTAAGTTTGACAGTATTTTAGAATACACCACTTTCACGGGACAGAATCACCCCGTTGCGTATGCGGTAGTGTGTGTGTGTAAAAGGGCTGTTACAGTGCGGTATCATACGGGCCGTGTTTTAACATGCGTGTCCCACATTTATGCCGATTTCCGAAAATTAGAAAAAAATGAAAAAATAATACCTACTCATTTTATTATTGATTCGTGTCGAGAATAATTAGCATAGTTAACTCCTTGAATTTGACGAGGATGCAAAACGACACCTTGTATAGAATATGTTTTGAGGGCTATCAATATCGAACGACTGGTCGACGTCGATTGAACGCATTTTGGTTATCTTTACGCGTAATGATAGTGCGTAGAGCACATGTCTCAAGATGCATCATACGTGGAGGATTTTTTCTTATAATCGTAGCCCAAGAAAATAAGATGTTGTCTAAAATATCCTCCATCCTCAATAACATTCACTTTGTACCAATAGTTCTCGACATAATTATATGGGGAAAAAAAATCAGGGAAAGCGTATTTCTAATCCTACTAAATCTGTGCGTATAGTATTGTAAATTGTTTTTTATTCTCAAGAAAGCAGTTTTATATACGCTTTTTGTTCTTATTTTCCTGGGTTATTAGACTATCTCTGAGAACGCAATAGCATGGCTACAAAAACCGGACTAGGCATATAATATAGTGTACTTCTGAGGCGATCGAGACTTCTTGATTTATAGAAGATTACACGACAATATGTCACTTACTTGATGCTCGAGTACCGGGACTAACGCCTTTGCTTAAAGCAACAAATCTAGTATACGGTGGTTGGTCGCTTCAGCAAAGGATAAGATGCGCGGACTACCATTGCTCAAGCAATGTTGCCAAGGTGCGGCCAGCTTGAATCGTCACGGTCATAGCTGCTAACATCCTCTGAGCTTTCTCAACAACCGCTACAATATTAATTCATACGTAATAGCGTGAGATGTATTAAGGCGCAGATATATGATTTCAGTGAGTCTTTAATCTGTTATTACGCCTTTAAATAATGCAAGTAAATTATGCAAAAAATGCATGTTAAACTAGAACAATTCTACAGGTGAATATTTAAGTATTGTACTAAAATACTGTAAGAAATCATAGCAAAGCATAAAAAGCGATATTACTTTCAAACTACACAAGATATTTTCATGATTTATTTTGTATTTTTAGATTATTATCTTTAATACTGTTTTTTTTTTAATATTCATATTTTCGTTACTAAAAATAAATATTCCGTTTGAACCAAACGGCAGCGCGGCGTGATCGCGACGCGCAATTTATATGGCCAAGGTCAACGGCCCGGGCGTTTACTCGGCCTATAAGAAGTGACTAATGCCACAGTCCGCACAGTCTGCAGTCATCAGAACTTCATATTAACCGCAACCGGACTGAACAATCCTGAATTTCGGACTGAAAGTCCTTTAACCTTTTGACCGCCACAGTCATGTATAGATGACAAACCAAAACGTGCCCAGCACGCCACGGTCACGACTACATGACAGATTTTAAGGAATAATTCGTAGTTTGGAGCCGTGGGCATGATTTTGATTTTTAGACGTGACTGTCAAAGGGTTAAGCCGAGTGGCTTGATATTATGGCTACGGTTGCAAAAACTTTTGAATTGTCATTACTCATTTTTTACAAGGTATGTAAGATTGTGTCCAATGTGTCGAGATTATACCATACGCCAGTAGGTATTGCTAGTCTGGCAGTGGCAACCATGAAGCAATCGCTTTATATGGAAGCAAGAATAAAATCAAAAACACAATTAGTTTAAAATCTCATTATATTCTAAATAATGTTGTTTAAAAATTAAGATACACAGCAAAGTCAAAAATTGAATTTGAAGAAGTTGTTTATTGTGCTGCAGCAAATTCTGATTCAGGGGTTTTCACTTTAAGTAGTAAGTACCTAAATGCCTAATTCATTTCAGAGAAAATATATGTCATGAGCGTAGATTACGTACGACAAAATGTCTTCGGTAACAATAAATTAATTCTTTAGTTCTGTTTAAATATGTTAATTGTATTTTTTTTTGTTTTGTTTGTGTTTAATTTCATTTTTGTTTATTTTTTGTATGGAATAATTGTAATAAACGGTTGCATAAATTAATTTTTGGTTTCGTTATTCATCAACGATTTGGTTAAAATGGGGAAATTCTTGGAGACATGTTGAAGGATCGAAAGATTGATAGCGGAATAATCTCATGTGACGAATGTGTCCAATTGGCGTGTGGGTATCAAGGCACTGGTAGTCACCACGCGGCGGTGCAGTACCGTGGTTGTGTGTGAGGTCCGAGCGGATCACGCGGTTCAACAGCCAGGGTGGAGATGACATCGTCAACTGAAATTAATTATCATTAAATGTAGTTATTAGTCAAAAGAGGAGCTCGTGGCTAAATAATAACAGCTGCACGGGCCGATCTTCAAGGTTAACTAACGCTTGCCGAGGTCGCGACGTGGATGGGTGCTCCTACGTGCCTCGGAAAGCTCGTAAAGCAGTTGGTTCCGGCTATCATTCGTAGATCTTTGACAGTCGTTACGTATAGTCAGGAGTCCGAAAATCTGACAACCAGTCTTGCCAAGAAGTATCGTGTTACCCAGTAACTGGGTTGTGGACGTCAGATAGGCAGTCGCTCCGTAAAAACGTATTCAGCTGCATCCGGTTAGACTGGAAGCCGACCCCAACGGCTAGGATTGATTTAATTATTAGTACTGCAGGTGGTACTTAATATTTTTGAATATCAATGTTTGCCATTAAATGCATTAGATACATAAGCTAAGTATGGCAATTTTGGATTAGATAGATATGTATTGATCATCATAATCAGCATACCTACTTCCTGCTGATACTTTGCGGCTAAACATAGGCGGTTCTATACTAAGCCCAGGCCGGCCCATAGATCGCTGCAAATTACCTACTGGGCTACTGCTTAACCTTTTGACCGCCACAGTCATGTATAGATGACAGCCCATAATGTGCCCAGCACGCCACGCTCACGATTACATATTTTAAGGAATAATTCGTAGCTTGGCGCCGAAGACACGTTTTTGCGTTTTTGATGTGGCAGTCAATATGTTAAAAGGCATTAACCAATGAAAGCGCTAAACGTTAGATAAGCCATCGCCGGCGGTGACGTATTAACGAAGGAAAAAAACTGCTGCATGTCCTACTAAAAAAATCGTTTCTTACGACACTAACTTGAGGAATGAGTAATGACACGTAACCTACAGCATATCATGTTAGATCTATGAGGAGTCAATAATAAAGTTGATTCAGCAGTTTAATAACATACCGGTTTTGTCACTGCTGGGTAAGGGTTCCTGTAATCATCCTGTTGAGTGGAAAGGTAATCCATCACTCCGAAATCTGCAGGAAGTTGAGCCAAGTCTGCGTTCTTCATTAATTTATTTCGTCCTGGAGTGCTACGCAACGTAAAATAAATGAAGTAAATAATGTATAGTAGGTATACACTACTATGATAGCTAACTAACTATCTGCTAATTTAATTAATAAAATAATGCATTTTCGACGACAGTAATACAGGGGATCTGGATCGTTAATGGTCACTGTTCTAACCCAACTTTTTTTTTTTTTATGTTCCGGGGTGGAAAATCCTCATGGATGTCCTCCGCCCTGGGGTAGGCGGAGGGGTCTGTCAGACTCTTACTGACTAAAAACCACCCTGGTGTTCCCGTCCCACAATTGCACCGGGGATCGATCTAATGCGACTTCCGCGATCCCCGGCTACTCCTCTGCGGGCCACCTCAAGTCTGGGGGGCGGGGGGGGGGGGGGGGGGTGAGGTGTTTAAACCCCCCCACGACGTCTGAAAGGGGCGCACGTGGAACACTACGCGCCGCCACCTCGGGTCCAGTGTGAGGGGGGGGCGGCGGACGTCCCCAAGTCCGCCGTCCCTGGACCCATTTAGGGGGGCCGGAAGAGGGCGTTGTCTGCTCTCTGCCGACGCCCGGTGCGCCTACTGCGGGCCGGGTGAGCGGAAGAGATCTCCCGCTCCCGTTCCGCAGCCTCCTTCTGCGACACGACTGTTTCGCAGAAGGATACCACTGCGTCCCAGGACTCCTCGCTGCCGACCATCGACTCGACCACGGCCGGCAGCGACAGATCATTACCCACTCCTGAGATGAGGGCACGGCGCGGCTCCTCCCAAGCGGCACACACTGCCTGCGTATGTCGCGCCGTGTCCTCCCGACAGTCGACGCAGTGGTGACACCGGGCGTCCGGCTCCCTGTTTATGCGACACAGGTACTTCCCGAAGCAACCATGCCCCGAGAGCACCTGCGTCACCCGAAATGACAGGGAGTCGTGCCTCCTCTCGAGCCAGGGCTCGAGCACTGGCCGGACCGCCATGATGGTGGCGAGGCGTGAAAGACTGTCCCGCCATTCCGCCACCAGGGCTGCGCGGAGCTGTGACCGACGCAACTCCATATGTCGCTGCATCAGCCACTCGCCCCGCGCCCTCACTTCCTCGCGCCACCGGTACAGCGACGCGAGTACTTTCGCCTCGAGGTCCCAGGGCCGGGATCCGGCCAGTACACAAGCCGCCTCGTAGGAGATCGTGCGATATCCCCTGATGACTCTCGACGGCCATCGCTCTCTGCGGCTTTCGCAGGACAGCGATGCTGCCGGCCGTCAGGTCAGCTGCCCAGATCGGGGCCCCATACAGGGCCATCGATCGCACGATCCCCACGTAGAGCTGCCTACAGGCGGCGCTCGAGCCCCCCAGACTGGGAAGCAGTGTTGACAACGCCCCAGCCGCGCCCAACAACTTGGGCGCTAGCCGCCGGAAGTGGGGGCCAAAATCCCACCGGCTGTCGAGCACCAATCCTAGGTACTTCATGGTGGTCAGGACAGTGATTTGAGCCCCCCCGACCGCGATGTGTGATCCCGGCGACGGCGCCCGCCGGGGGCCATGAAAGATCATGGCCTCCGACTTGTTGAGGGCAACCTCCAGGCCCAGGCGCCGTATGCGGCTCACCACCTGTGAAACCGCAGCCGTCGCCAGCAACGCTGCCTCCCTGTACGTGCTCCCCCGGGCCGTGACCAGTGTGTCGTCTGCATAACACGTCAGGTCCACGCCCGGCTGGAGCTCGCCCCGCAGTCGTACCCGCTGTTCCACAAGAGCGGGCCCACGACCGAGCCTGTGGAACATCGCACGACATGCGGCGATGGCTTCCGTCATCACGTCCCGTGTAGGTGACACACCTCTCCGCTAAATGAGCCCCAACTATGCGGCGGAGGTAGGAAGGCACCCAATGATAACGCAGTGCCTCCCTAATACAGCTCCAGGGCAGGGTTTTGAAGGCGTTGGAGATGTCCAAGGACACCGCCAACATCACCCCGCCACGGGACACCGCTTCCTCCGCCAGGACTCTCACCCGCGATATAGCGTGGATGGTGGAGCGCCCGTGCCGAAAGCCGAACTGGCTCTCGGCCAGGCCTCTCCGCACAAGTGGCTGACGAGGCTGGCAGCGATTATACGCTCAAACATCTTACCCACCTCGTCTAGCAGTACTATGGGCCTGTACGTGGACGGTGAGTCCGCAGGGCGCTCCGCCTTCCTGAGCAGGACCAGACGACCAGATTTCCACATAGTGGGAAACTTGCCCTGCTCAAGGCACGCTGTGTAGAGTCCTGTCAAGTAGGGGTCTAGCTCCTTCAGAGCGAGGGCTTACGCTTGGCCGTGGATCCCGTCAGGCCCCGGAGCCACGTTCTTGGCCCGGAGCCGCACCACGGCTGCCCCCGTTCTAACCCAACCTAACCCAACATTATCCTTCGCTGTAGCTGCCAACCTACCTATATTTGCTACCAAGGAGTGTCGTCGAAAGTGACGCATATATGAAAGGTTCTGTCGGCGAAAGGTCCATAGGTGAAACGTTCTATCGACGAATCTCTCAAAAACAAAACGTCCTGTCGGTGATCAGTCCAAAGGAGAAATGACTGTCGGAGAACGCTTGCAGAGTAACTTATTCTATGCTATAGCAGTATAATATTTTAAAACTTGAGGGGTCCCCCACATAATGACGCTGTCTGTACAATCGAAATAGCGCCAACGAACTTTGGAGCCGGAGACCTATACATTTTTTTTTTTGATCGTGTGGAAATCCTAGTGGATGGCCTCCACACTGGGGTGGGTGGAGAGGTTTGTCAGACTCTACTGACTAAAACGACACGGTGTTCTGCTGCTAGTTTAGCCGGGGTGCTGGAGTGCTTGTACATTGCGTCACGCACCCCGGTTAGGTGTTGGCCCGCATGAATTCATGAGGACCCCGTCACCCTCAGCGGCAGCATACGACCTCAATTGCTCTAGAGAGACGTACCTACTACCTAGATAGACCAGGTACTAGGTCCCTACACGCTGTCATTGTTTTCGAGAGGCGACACAAAGTTAAGCGCAACGTGCTTGTCTTGTTTGTATATTGGAGGCGCCTCGTTTCTCTAGTGGTCGCAAGCGCGCCCGCTGAGCTTGGGCTTGGATTCTATATAGGTATCCCCACTGCCGGGAAGTGTTATAGGTTTTTATAGCAGCCTGGAGTCTGGATTTACGCCCTGTTGATGGCAATAGGTTCGCTCTGTACACGAGAATTAGGTATAGGCACCTACCTGTAAAATGGCGACATGTCATTGTGCGTGAGGTATAATGTAAGTTTCTAATCCCTCGGGGAACACGGGCGTCATGTTATGTTATGTTTCTAAAATAATAGATTTCGCTGGGTCAAACCTAATTCTACTTACTCTGTGCAGGGATAAGATGTGAAATTTACAAGTGGCTTGAAGGAATATATCGGGTCAGTCTTGGTGAATATCTGTGCTAGCATGTGGCGGGTTTCAGTCATACTAGTCCCCTGGTCCTCCGTCCCCCAGCGGTTGTAAGTGCTAATGTGGTTACTCAACTTGTCGCGATATGCATAATTATCTTTTTTTTCGGCATGTATAGCGAAGTCCCAATTTTCTACTTTTGTTTTTGGTCCATATGTATTCCTGGAAAACAATATCTGTTGTGGCTTTTTCGCCATAGGATTCTTAAACTTCATTTTGACGAACCCTTTTCTTTTGTACGAAATAACAAATTTGCAAATATTTTCAAAAACCTTATACGTAATGTCACTTACGTCACCTGTTATTTTTTTATTATGGAGAAATATAATAAGTACCTTCAAAGTTTATTTTTTTAGTTTGTTAAGCAGACTGCAAGCGGCAATAAAGTTTTTAACCCAGCAAAAAATAATATTGAATGTTGATTCAAATTATGTATCGAGGGTCATAGGTTAAAGCCCAATAAGTGCCAAAAAATCTAAAATCGTTTCATTAATCCATCTTAATACATTTTTGACGCTCTTTCCAGTGGTCTAATCCAATAACCGGAAATTGCAGTAGAAAGAAATTTACTTGAGGTAATATACTTAATTTAAGCTAACTTACTTAATTTAAGTTGAAATCATATCACTCAATACAAATAAATAGCTTTATGTGGTTTAAGCGTGAAATTAAAATATTATTTATCAAGATTTATCGTGATTTACGTATCAAGATTTAACACACTTTATCGTGTTCCAGTTTCCAGTTTTGGCTAAATGTGGTCATTTTATTCGTAAAATAAAGATAACACACTTTATCGTGTTCCAGTTTTCAGTTTTGTCTAAATGTGGTCATTTTACCAATAAAATGACCACATTTAGCCAAAACTGAAAACTGGAACACGTAAAAGTACCTATGTTAAATCTTGATACGTAAATCACGATAAATCTTGATAAATAATATTTTAATGTCACGCTTAAACCACATAAAGCTATTTATTTGTATTGAGTGATCTATGATTTCAACTTAAATTAAGTACCTAACCGCATAAAGGCAATAACCACTACTTATTTGTATAAATTTATCGGGATAAGAAAACAAACAAAACCAACAGCTGAAACAAAACAAAAGTACCTATTTGTTGAGTTTTATAGGCCGATTATATTTTAAAAAGTACCTAAGTTATGTCCTACTAATATTATAAATGCGAAAGTTTGTGAGGATGGATGTATCTATGTGTATGTGTATGTTTGTTACCCTTTCACGAAAAAACTACTGGACGGATTTGGATGAAACTTTACAGTAATATAGGTTATTCATCAGAATAACACATAGACTACAATTTATAATGATTTTATCTAATTTTAGTCATAATATAACGATACGTGTCAATTAAGTCGGAAAAAATCTTCCATCTGACAGCTATCTTGGCGTGCGCTGCCTAAACCAATGGAGTTACGTAAAGATGATGTACCGCAGGATTGTTTGTCTTAAGTAGATCTAAATAAAAGTCCGCGACAGCATATATCTACCTTTTATGTGCAAGCCAGTACGACCAAAATTGTGAACCATAAATTTAATTAAATTTGGTACTATTTAACAATGCACATATTAGTATATAATTATCAAACTCTTATCAAAATGAATACATTTCTCGCATTAAGTATTTAATGTAGATAAACTTTGTCTTTCACACTAAGTAATTTGGCGGAGCGCGATGCGGCGTCGCGGTCGCAGGGGAGCACAATGCAATCCAAGCAATGGCGAGGCATCGCCGAGTGCGCGACCCGAACGCGGGTAGACGCGTGAGGGCAGACGTCATTGATGGTTGTGTTCTGTATGCATTTTTATTGTCATGTCATTTATTCTTCGTCATTTATCCTAGATAGCGATTAATTACTTTTTTTTTTATTCAGTCGTATTAAAGAATTGTTCTTTATTGTTTGTTTAAATATAGGATCGTAGATTTCGGGCGGACTTTTTTTTCTTGATGCCCCGGGTGGTACAGGAAAAACTTTCTTGCTTAATTTACTTTTGGCAAAAATTCGTGGCGGCCATAACGTTGCATTAGCTGTGGCTTCCTCTGGAATTGCTGCAACATTGCTAAGCGGTGGACGGACAGCACATTCGGTCTTTAAATTACCTCTTAATGTGGCGAGTGAAGAAACCCCATCGTGTAACATCAGCAAAAGCAGTGCCCGTGGCCTCCTCTTGCAACAGTGTAAATTAATCGTGTGGGACGAGTGCACAATGTCACACAAACGTGCCATCGAAGCTCTTGATCGTTGTTTACAAGACTTACACGGCAAACAAACAATAGTGGGTGGTGTGGTTGTTTTATTGGCTGGGGACTTTCGGCAAACTTTGCCTGTCATCGAGCGAGGCACTGCAGCAGACGAAATTAACGCATCTCTAAAATCCTCATATTTATGGACCAAAGTTGAAAAGCTGCACCTTATCACCTACATGCGTGTCCAGTTATTCAGTGATCTAGAGTCGGGCGCGTCCGCTGAAAAACTGGAGAAGAACTCGAGATAGGTGAAGGTCGAATCGAAACTGACGAAGAAGGTATGGTTCTATTCACTAACCAATTTTGTCAAGTTGTGGATTCGGAAGACGCACACATTGCTCAAGCTTTTCCAAATTTGCAACAGAACATCCACGATGAAAGTTGGCTATGTGAAAGAACTATACTAGCACCAAGAAATGAGACAGTTGCGAAAATCAATAAAATTATCTTGGACCAAGTAACCAGCGATGCAACAACCTACAACTCCATCGACACAGTCATGTCATCTGAAGACTGTACGAGCTACCCTGTGGAGTTTCTTAACTCTTTGGAGCTATCCGGGGTGCCATCACATAAGCTCGAATTAAAAGTCGGTATACTTGGACGCCCCGAGACTATGTAATGGCACTAGATTGCAAGTCATTGAACTAGGCAGGCATATTGTTAAGGCCACAATTTTAACTGGAGAAGCTAAGGGTGAAAATGTTCTTATTCCACGCATCTCAATAATACCCAATAACTTACCCTTCAATTTCAAACATTTACAGTTCCCACTTAAAGTTGCATTTTCTATGACTATTAATAAATCGCAAGGGCAAACTTTGAAGGTAGCGGGGATACATTTAGGCACGCCCTGTTTTTCCCATGGGCAGCTATACGCAGCTTGCTCACGTGTATCTAAATCCCAAAATCTACATATTTACGCTGAACAAAAAAAATCAAATAACATAGTATACAGGAGTATATTACAGTAAAAACACAGATGTTCACCTATTCCAGTTATATACCACATAATTCTTTACTTTTTACAAAATCTATTAAAAAAACCGCATCAAAATCCGTTGCGTAGTTTTAAAAATTTAAACATACATAGGGACATAGGGACAAAGAAAGCTACTTTGTTTTATATTATGTAGTGATTAAATGCAAGTAACATTGGTCCAACCTGTTTATTAGTCAGTGTTTAGTAATCCGTTTGTGCTGGATAGGATAACCTCAAACCCGGGGAAGGACATAGCGCTACTTTTTATAAACACACCATACAGGTAAGGATTGATGAAGAAACCACTGGACTAAGCATTTTGAAATTTGCAGAGTTCTATTATAGCTTAAATAATGAGCACTTAGAAAGGAATTCAGATAATTCCACCCTCAAGAGATTCCCTCTAAATATTAGGTATAGGAGTTCAAAGATTGTATGGAAACTAATTTTGATGTTAGAAATCTGGGATGTACGATGTGAAGTTACATTAAAAAAATATAAGTATTTAAAAAAAATGTCACGTAACTTAATGTGGCAGACCAGATTCTACGCGAGCGAAGCCGCGGGCAAAAGCTAGTTTATTATAAATATAGTATTTCGTCCACTAACTTTCTTCAAATGTTGTTCGGAGAAGAACCCAATAATTCAAATTTTACCTATCAACTTCCAGCTCTATTGTTGTCAGTTTGCGACGAGCATCGCATTCGACATCGATCGCGGGTCTTGTTTTCAATTTTTTTCTGTGTATTGCTAATTGTTTGTGTTTGCTACGATGGGGTGAACGACGAAGAAAATGAGTGCAACTAGCTCGCATCAAGCCGCTGATATCAGGTAAATTCTCACTTTATGGGAATATTTTAAAATATTTAAGTTTACCTTGTATATAGGGTAGGTCTGGACCACAGGTAATTTATATAATATGATCTGTGGTTTGGACATATTTTTATAACGTTTTATTTTAATTTTAGATAGTAGGTACGACTTCCACGGTTACTCTTTTATAAATAATTGGCTTTTACAATGTTTTCAAATTACAGTGTTAATAGGTATGGGAGGACAGTGTAGGCCTGTCGAGAAGTACTTAACAAAAAAAAAGAAAAGAAAAAGGTCTACAAACGATCTAGTCTATTAAGCCTACAACGTTCTCACATTCACAACGTACACAAGAATTCATGTAAAATAATATTAAAATAATAAAAATAAAAACCCATTTAAACCAAATGACATGTTTACCATTACAACAAGTCTGAAATCAAAATATAATATATATAGTATATAATGTCAAATAATGAAACTATAATGTCAAAAAAGTGTGTCTAAAAATAATAATAATAAACATCGTAATTTAGGACCAGTTAATAGACATTTACATAGTTATGCCTTTTCTGATGTACCAGGGAAGCCACATGTGCAGAAGGAATTATTGCCAAACTTCCTTGTTTTCAACGTAGTCTCCCTGGTACATCATAAACGGCATAACTATGTAAATGTCTATTAACTGCTCCCAAATTACGATGTTTATTATTTTTTTTTTATACATATTTTTTTGACATAATATTTTCATTATTTGACATTATATATACCTACAATTTTGATATCAAACTATTTACTAGTGGCTTTTGTGGACATTAATTCAGACTTGGCATGGCAAACGTCATTTGGTTGGTTTTTATTTTTATTATTTTGTTAGTATTTTACATAGATTCTTGTGTACTTTGTGAATGTGAGAACGTTGTAGACCTTTTTCTTTTTTTTTTGTTAAGTACCTGGTACTTCTTGACAGGCCTACACTGTCCTCCCATACCTATTGTTGCTGTTCCGAGGTTGTGGTGCTGCGGTGAAATAGTAGTAGATTGTACAACTAGTGCACAAAAGAAGCCATTTTATCCTGAGCCGTTTTACCAAAAAATGGCTTCTTTTATGCACTAGTTGTACAATCTACTATTTTACTTTTCATGCTCTAAAAGTTCGCCTTTATTTTGTGCGTAGGCGATATAAAATCGCTCTTTATGCTCTAGTGCATAAAGTATTTTTTTTAAGACTAAGGTAATCAGGCCCGACAGCCGTACGCACAATAAAACGTCACAGATTAACCTTTTGACCGCCACGTCAAAAAAGCAAACTACGAATTCGTTCTTTGATACCTTTCAGGTAGTCGTGTACGTACGATGATAAATTCTTCAATAAATATTTTAATGTTTAAATATTGTGTTCATTTTGATAATTCCTTGAATTTGAGATAGTAAAAGATAATTGTAAAAATTGTAGATGTAGTATCTATAATATTTACAAATATATTATTCATATATCGGTGTGTGATGTGAAAATAAATTATAAGAGTGTAGAGCGAGTAAGTAAATTTGTATATTTAGGGAGTTTGTTTACAAGGGATGGAAAGATTGATGAAGTTGTGGAAAGGAGAGTAAATGCGGGAAATAAAGTTAATGGTGCTATACATGCGATGGTGACCAACCAGTCGATGCCAAAGAGGCTCGACTGGCTGTTCATAATGGTGTGCTGGTGCCTACACTTATGTATGGAAGTGAATGTTGGGTGTGGCAAAAAAAGCATGAAAGTAGAGTAAATGCTGTGGAAATGCGTTCCTTGAGAAGCATGTGTGGCGTGACCATAAATGATAAGCTGGAAAATGATGTGATAAGGTAACGGTGTGGTTGAAAATGATGTGATAAGGTAAGGAAGATGTAGTGACAAACATTGAAAAGAGTATGCTTAGATGGTTTGGCTATGTTGAGAAGAAGAATGAAAGTCGACTAACAAAAGGTATTTACAAGGCAGACGTGAGTCGGGCTTGCGGACGGTGAGCAATGGGTAGCTCACTGTCCGGTAAGGACCAGGCCCGGGTCGACGGCGCGTTGTATTCCACGCGCGCCTCAAAGAGATGTCGTCAGCACAAATGTAGGGGTCCACTAGGGCCGATGATGCCGGGGTCGCGGGGATGTACTAAAGGGTCACCGAAGCCCCTGGCAACACAGGCAACAGGGAGGAATACGGGTGGGTTTTAGTCAGTAAGAGTCTGACACACCCTCCCGCTCCGCCCAGAGCGGGAGAAGTTATTTGATGATTTCCAAACAAAAAAAAAAGGCAGATGTGAGTGGAAATGCCGGGAGGCCCCAGAAAGACATATATGACCTCATTAATGATGTTCTTCAAAAAGGTCAGGTGCGTAGTACTCGCAACCGGCGTACGTGTATGACCAGATGTATGAACGTAAACGAAGCAAAAGGAGTATGTAAGGAGCGTAGCAGGTGGCGTTCTATAGTTTCTGCCTACCCCCATGGGAAGAAGGCGTGAGTTTATGTATGTATGCATTGTATGTATTATTCATAGTCGATTAAAAAAAAATTGGCAAAATTACGTAATTACGTAATTACGGAATGGGAGAAAAAAGTTGCGTAATTAGTTACGTAATTGACATTTCCGTAATTTTGGAAGCCCTAGTCGTGACCGTGGCGTGCTGGGCACATTTTGGTTTGTTATCTTTAAATGACTGTGGCGATCAAAAGGTTAAAGTCGATATTTTAGTTCATTTGCTTTAATTTATCTTCCACTTCCGTGTTTTTATCGTTAATTTAATAAAACCAGTTAAAATAGTTGTATGTAATTTATTATTTAAAAACGCAAAGAAAGATTTTTATGACTTGGTAATATGAAGTAGCCAAGTCGAATGACATTTATGTTGAAAAAAATAACTATTAAAAAGTTTCGTGGCGGGTATTAGCTATTCTCTTCTTCAATTTTGCAACATTTTTGAACAGTTGAATACTGTTATTTAATTCATGTTAATTTTCTCGCAATCGAAGTAAAAAGCATAGTGTATAACTCAGGTTTAAACGAGCCACTTTACCCCTTGACGTATCTATAAACGTCTCGGGGTAAAATGGCTTCTTTTATGCACTAGTTGTACAATCTACGTCTACGATTTCACCTCAGCACCTCAACAAGCCCATTGAATGACTTTTTCATGAAGTCGTGATATTGGGGAAAAAACCGTACTTAGAGAGATGTATGAATGATTTCAATAATTATAATTCTTTAAATACATATCTGTTATAGTCGCGAATCATATTTTGATCAAGATACAATTTAACCTGACACTGACCTGCAAGTAGCAAAAAACGTAAGAAAATTTGAAATTCGTGGGCTACAGCTGCGGCTCCACCGCTTTAAATGTAATTAATTATATTTTTTTCAAAATAATCGAATGCTTTTTTTATAATCAAATAAAGAGAATGTTAAAGAAAAAAATACGAAGTTTATCATGTATCTAGATAATTATTTATAGCAATCTTTAGTATTGTGACAGAATACCGCGGGTGCAGTTTCACAACGCATCTTTAAAAAATAGCGGGATTTCAATTTTTATTCTCGCTAAGGTGAAAAGATGTTACACGAGAGCAAAGTTATTTCGTGTCTTTGAATCCTTCGCTTACTCGGGATTCAAAATCAACACTCGCAGCAAAAACCAACTTTGCTCTCTTGTTGCACAAATGACTATAATTTCGTCGGTCTTTGGTTTTGTATTTTCGTCTTTTGCCACCGACTTCCAAAAAAAAGTTATTTATCACTTTGTAGTGTTTTCTATGGAATTTGGTTGTTTTTTTTTTTTGGAAAGTTTATATTTTTCACTTTTTAGTTGTGGTACTCTAACGCAATGCGAATATGTAAATAACAGTTACGAGAAGATAACTTCTCGTAACTTATAACATCACCCACATAGACTAAGTTGGAAAAATACCTATTATTGAAGCCAACTCAAAAACTACCCAAGGAAAGTTAATAAAATGTAATGGGACCACCGCGCAAGCTTCCTCTCGATGAGCATACATAAAAAAATACACAAGCTCTATGTTCGTATGTGTATTTTGTTTTCTCTCCTCCTCCTTTTTGGATGTCGGTTAATAAAGTGCTGCTAGTGCTACGCTACCTTTAAGATAACTATTTGGATCTAGCTCCATGTCCCGCTGGAGTACTTGGTGGCACCAACATTTCATTATTCATAGAGAATTTATTCCTCCACTTCAATTCTTCGTCTCTCACACGAACACTTTCAATCGCGCACGTAACAAATGCTTCAAAAAATTCTAAAAATGATAGTTCGATGTCAAGATCCATAATTCTATCGCCTTCACATAGGTTTGGAAATATTCTTGAAAATATTCTTATAATAGTTTTGCTCGATAAATTTCCAAAGTTGAAAAGTTTTAAGTTTTCAACGTCTTCGTTTATTTCAAAGAATTCAGGGAGTTCATTATCATCTGCAATAAGAAGTAACGGAATTTGGTTTTAAGTAACTATAACGCTTAGGCACCGCCTCCACGGGCGAGAAAATCGCGGCGATATTATCGTCCTGCCACTTCATTCTATAACAACTCTATGAACGTGTCTCTACACGGCGAAATTATCGCGAAGATCCGGTGAGTAACATTGAAGAGCAAAACGTCAATAACTCGCTGTGCACTCGCCGCGAGACACTACCTACACGCAGCGTGCTTGCCGGCGGCATCGCGAGACAACCTGCTCCCAGCGTGTGCGCTCGCCTCTCGCCTTGAGACGCGTCCTGGGAGCCTCGCTAACCCCTATCCCGCGCGTGTACGAACTACTGTGAAACAAGTTGTTGAGGATACGCGGCAAGTCGTCGCCACTCGCAACGAGTGCCTTTTTTTTTTTGCTAGTTTTTATCAAATAACTTCTACCGCTCTGGGCGGAGCGGGAGGGTGAGTCTTTCTGAGGAGACTCTTTCTGACTAAAACCCACCCGTGTTCCTTCCGTTGCTTGTGCTGCCAGGGGCCTCGGTAACCTTTTCGGACTTTCTCGCAACATCGGCCCTAGTGGTGACCCCTACGCGATCACGCGGCGATCCGTCGCGAGTCGCGGCGATATGCAGGTGGAAGAATAATAGTCTCGTGGAGATTACCCCACGATAGCAGGGCGGACTCGTGGCGATACACTCGCTCGTGGAGGTGGCGCCTTAGCGAAATGATAAAAAATGTTTAAAAAATATTATTTACCAGCAACAAAAGTTAATTCATCTCCAAAAATATAAACATTACGGCCTAGTGGCAGGCATATGTTGGGCACTTCCACGAGGCCGGGTTGAGGACGTTCTAGGCAGTGTGGCGGGCGACGGACGGCGCAAAGAAAAGTGCGCACTGTGTGTGGCTCTCCCAAGCTACGGTACAACTCATAGGTTGCGCGCAAAGGTATACATTTACCATAACCGTTTACCAAATGACCTTAAAACGAAATAATATTCCAATAAATATACTTTTCCAATTTAGTTTTTTCATTGTTTAAAGGTGAACGGCAGATTTCGTACAGCTTACTTTTTTTGTTGTTTTGTTAAAGAATTTGTACCACATTATTGCATACACATAAGGCAACTAAGCCATTTATTTTCATGTAAGTGTAATATTTTTGGAAGTTCGGATTAATTATTAATATTAAAAAAAGAGATTTTAATAACTACACGTAATTTAGTCGTAAACTAAACGCTTATGTTGGTATTTTAGCTATGCTCGCCATGATGCCCGACCTGCCCCTACTTAGATGAAGTAATATTACGATTAATTAATTATAAATCATCATCATCTGCCGAGCCTTTTCCCAACTACGTTGGGGTCGGCTTCCAGTCTAACCGGATGCAGCTGAATACCAATATTTTACATGGAGCGACTGCCTATCTGACCTCCACAACCCAGTTACTGGGTAATACGATAGCCCATGGTAAGACTGGTTGTCAGACTTTCGGGCTGACGACCCGTAACTTTCAAAGATTTACGAATGACAGCCGGGACCAACGGCTTAACGTGCTTTCCGAGGCACGGAGGGGTCTTGGTATGTAAAGATGTTCACCCATCTACGGACTAACCGCGGCAAGCGTAGCTTAACCTGATCGATTGACCCGTGCGGCTGTTATTATTTAGTCACAAGTCCCTCAACAAAAAATTTAATAAAATAAATGAAAAGAAGAAAGAAAATAATAATAAATAATTAATTAATTAAATATAAATAAAATAAATGTACCTACTTAAAAAAAAAAAAAAACTATTAACTGTATTATTTTATTTAACTACACTCAAAACCCCATCAGGATTATCTGACTGCATCTCCTAATGCACTCCGCTGAGTAGGTACGATCCTCATCTCAATTTACCTACTTGATAGTAAGTAAAACACTACAAAAATAGCGACAAGCAATCTAGAACATGTACTTTATTACCGAAACAATGTTTATGTGCTTATAAGTAACAATCTATATTGGTACACTAGCACATAACCTTAAAAAATAAAACTAGTTATAACTTTTACGTCCCAAGTTCTAAAAATCCAAGAATTTAAAAAGGGCTTTTTTATCGTATTAGCTACCAATTAAAACAAAAAATATCCCAAAACACGAAATTTTATTAGCTGTACGAAAGTCCCATACAAGCCTGCCGTTCGCCTTTAAAAAGACTTTTAAAAACTAATTTCACTCTACCTCTATGGCGACTAGATCCCCGTAATACATCCCATTCCATAAAATTTCTAAAAGCACTTGCTAGAATTGTATCAGGTTTGGTCTCTGGCAATTCTCTCTTTGCATATAATTTACTGGCAACTGATATCAGACTATGTAAGAACTGCCAAAAGTATACTTTCTCGAACGGGTTATGCGGGCTCCTTGCGAGCCATTCAGGATTTTGGTGATATATTTTGTCAATCTCGACGAGTGTCAAGCCTTTCTCGTGAACATTACAGTCGTAATACAATTGCCATAAAAACAAGCGAATCAGCACAGGCGTAAACGCTATTTGCTCGGTGTTGCATATGGTCGCATACTTGTAATAAATGTTCAACAAATCGGTCTTATAACACTTCAATGTCTGGCGTAACGAACTTTCCTCAAACATGATCAAGTCTTCGATGTTCCCTAGTCTATTTGGTCCTTCTGAGGAATGCTCCTCTTTTCCAGTTGTTTGTGGAAAATCTTTTTCTGTTATTTTATTATTTTCCAAGTAGTCATTTATCATATTCGTTCTAATTTCAGCTTGTCTGTCTATATTTTTAAGCGATTTATCTATATGATAAATAAGGCCGACAGTACTGTCGCATATTTCAAATTGGTAGGGTTCATTAACAGTTACAGTTCGCTTAGTGTCTTGAGGGTATCTGGTGGTAGTACCAAAAGAATTCAAGGGTCCTAAATTGTCATCAGTAAAAAGGTTTCTATCTTGGATGATTAATCCATTATTTGTGATCAATTTTCCTACGCCATGTTTTTTATTTTTTTTAAACTCTCCCTTATAATGCGATCCCAAGCCGAGTCCTAGATTAAGTATACCATATCCATTTCGCTGACCTTTTTCCCACATACCGCGAAATGCATTTATAGATGGCAGTGCCATGGTGTTATTATAACAAGCTTCCCATATGTAAATACCATAACCGGACATGACTCCTTTCTGCCACCCTCCACGGTAAAACTAAAAAAAATAGAAACATTCATGTAGATATTGTTTTACAATAGAACTTCAATATTGGTTAGTGTGTAGACAGTGGATCGTTTCTTTCACGCCGAGAATTCGAAACATTTCCAAGCTTTAGTTTTTCCTACCACATTAAGCCAGTCGTTATTGGTATAATAATTATAGATGCTCGAAACTAGATAGTCTGATCACGACTAAATGCTTCGGTTATAGGAAGATGTGTGTGCATAACTTCCTAATAAGTGTTTCTAGGTTACTGAAGCTGAAGAAAAACTTCTGAGCTTCTTATGCCCGTTTTCACTAACACTACGCGGCACCTAAATATAATTTCTTATAACGCAGGGTAGATGGCAAGGTGGTCCATGTGGGTAACAGCATTCGGTCTGCTTAGACTCCTCAGTCCAAGTCAGCTAGCTAGGTACCTACTCTACTACTACTCCTAGGTAGATCTATCTAACGAAACATCGTTATAGGTACTTCATCGTAATGATCCTAGCAACCAATTATGTAGATACCTAGAGTTACTAGTTACTTAAAGATTAGGTAGGTAGGGGAAGTACGTCCAAAACGACATTTATGGATATGATGATGACACACCGGGCTTTTTTCGATATTGGCTGCAGTTGTCAGAACATCACCTGATGTCGGCCATGGCCACAACTTGACAGGTATGCCAATACCTGTCAAGTTGTTAGCGCCATTGACTCAGTCATGTGTAACTTGTAGGTACAGTGTAGTACTATAAATTAGTGTAACTTGTACGAAGGCGTTTTTTACGCGTAAAAGTTTATTGTTTTGATGGATTTCGTCCTGTTTTTGGTCAGTTTTACGTTGTTTTTATTAGGTACATATTATGATGTAAATTTAAATAGTGTAGCATTATGCTGATCATCATTATGTTTATGATTTACAATTATTAATGAAATAGATATCTCGTGTAATTACAGAAATGATGACTTAGTTAAAGTTTTCATAAGGTGTGGGACAAAATTACATACTTACATTCAGGGCAAAACGACATATTATAGCTTTTTTCAATGAGGTTTAAACCAGGGACTGAAACCGGTTACGCTTAAAGGTTAAGATACCTCAAAAATATACCGGTACCGGTTTAAAATAAAGGTTGAGCTATACCGATACCTTTATAAATAAAGGTTGGGCTAAACCGTTATTTAACCTTTACAGGATTTCGGTAGGTACCGAAAAACATGCGAAATGGAGCGGGGGGGGGGGGTCCGAACACGTCAGAACTTGTGTACTTGTTGTGTCGACTGCTGATCGGTCATCAACGTAATAAATAATATAATTATTAATAATAAAATGGGAAGAAAGCTTGGGCCATGCGGGCCCAGTGTGTGTTGGTAGATGTCACATGTCTTCGAACTTTTGGTTCTAGGACATGCCGGTTTCCTAACGATGTTTCCCTTCACCGTTTTTAGAGCAGTAGTGATGAAATAATTTACACAAAATAAAGCGCTTGTCTGGGTTCGAACTTACGACATAATAATGGGTAGGTAGGTATTTAAATGGAGTGCCAATAATGGCCCCATTACGCCTCCCCCAGGCGAACATCAACCACTGCGCCTCCGCTCAGGATCTGTTGCTTCAGAGCATGGCGCATTTCGTCGGCCGCCGCCTGTACTCCGTCCCTCGAGACCGTCAAGAGAGGACGGGGTTCGTGGTAGCACGGTTCGGGAGATTGTCGTGGTAGGGGTATACTTCTCCCCGAACCGAACTCTTGCCGAGTTCCACAACTCCCTTGCGGAGTTGAGAGTCGTCATCGCGTCGTCGGGTTCGGTTCCCTACCCGTGCTCGTCCTCGGGGACTTCAATGCCAAGAATTTGGCTTGGAGTTCCCGGTATACGAACGGACACATGGGGCAGGATGGTGGAGGACTGGGCTCTGGAGACAGGCCTGGTCGTCCTAAACCTGGGTTCTGTCATGTGTGCGGATGCGGGGTGAATCAGTGGTGGACATCTCGTTTGCCAGCCCCGCTCTGTCGCCACGTGTAGTTGACTTGCGCGTCATGGAGGGGTGGAGACCTAGTCCGACCATCGGTAAATCCGGTTTGACGTCTCCGCCCAGACCTCGAAGGCACCGGTCTGATAGGCCCCGAGTGGTCCGCGGTGGGCGCTGAAGCAGCTAAACCGGGAACTCCTTATGGAAGCTTCGATCGTGCAGGCCTGGGTGTCATAACACGGAATCGGACGGACCTGCTGACATCAACGACGAGGCGTAGTGGTTCCGGGAGGCCATGTCCAAAATATGTGACGTGGCAATGCCCCGGGTCCAGCCTGGACGTGCCTCGAGCCAGGTGTATTGGTGGTCGCAGGAGCTGACGGCTCTGCGCACTGCGTGCGTTGCTGCGCGACGCCGGTACACCAGGCACCGCAGGCCTCGTATTCGCCCTCCGGATACGGAAGCCATTCAGGCGGAGATCTACGAGGGGTACAGAGTGGAGAAGACCGCCCTCCAAGCAAAGATCCTGCGGGCCAGGGGACTAGCCCACGAGAAGTCGCTGAGGACTCTGAACTGAGACCCGTGGGGACACCCATACAAAGTGGTGCGGGACAAACTCCGCCAATGGGTTCCCCCGCTGACGCAGATCCTCCGGCCCCAGTTTTTAGAGGACGTAGTGAGCACTCTGTTCCCTTCGAGAGGGGGGGGAGGTGTGTTCCCCACACCTCCCCCCCCGCCCATGGCACCGCCTACTGCGGTGCTTGATACGGACCACACCGCCGACGGCAACAGTGCTCCGGAGGTGACCGAGGTAGAGATGAGAGTGGCGGTATGCAGGCTGAATGCCAAAAATACCGCCCCAGGACCCAACGGCTTACCTGGGAAAACCTGGGTCCTGGCTTTAAAGGCTCTCGGGCCTCAACTAAGGGGGCTCCTAAGCGCATTCTTGGAGGGGGCCAGTTCTCACTTCGTTGGAAGACGGGGAAACTAGTACTCCTAAACAAGCCGGGGCGCCTTGCGGACTCTCTGTCCGCTAATCGGGCCATTGTGCTGCTCGACGAGGTGGGCAAGCTCTTTGAAAGAGTCATTGCAGACCGCCTCGTCGGGCGGGTGGGGCCGTATTTGGCGGAGAGCCAGTTTGGTTTCCACAGGGGGCACTCTACGGTGGACGCCATCATGCGCTTACGGGCCCTCACGACGGGGAATGCTGTTGCCCAGGGTGGGGTCGTCTTGGCGGTGTCTCTAGACATTGCCAATGCCCTCAATACCCTGCCCTGGAGGCATCAGCACAGAATCAGGCAGGCACTCCGGTATCACTGGATGCCGATCTACCTCTGTCGTGTGGTCGAGGCCTATCTGACGGACAGGACCGTTATCTACCCCGGTCACCAGGGAATATGGAACCGGCAAGAGATGTCGTGCGGTGTCCCACAGGGATCGGTTCTGGGGCCGCGTCTGTGGGACATCAGATACGAATGGGTGCTGCGCGCTGACCTCCCTAACGGCGTCACCGTAGTGTGCTACGCTGACGATACGTTAGTCCTGGCGCAAGGGAGGTCGCACCAGGCGGTGGCAAGTAGCGGCATGCAGGGTTGTGACAATCGTCGACAGGATCCGGCAATTGGGACTCGAGGTGGCCCTGCTCAAGTCCGAGGCCATGTGTTTTCATGGTCTTCGGAACGCGCCACCGTCGGGGTCCCAAATAACGGTAGAAGGGGTTCACATCGGCGTCGAGTCGACGACGTACCTGGGACTCGTCCCCGACAGCCGGTGGAACTTCATGGAGAATTTCCGACGTTTGGCTCCCAAACTGGAGCGGGCCGGGGCTGCCTTGAAGCGGGTTCTGCCCAATCTAGGCGGTCCAAACGCCTCCTGCCGGAGGCTCTACGCGGGGGTCGTGCGGTCCATGCCCCTCTATGGGGCATCGGTGTGTGCACATTGTTGATCGCCGCCCTGCGCCCCGCCCGAAAGGGTCATGGCCATCCGGCTACCGGGACATCCGGGTAATAATAATATGTAATAGTATATACCGGTATGCGTTTTCAACCTCAACATTCCGCTACAGAAAAAAGAACGGTATCGAAATATTTCGGTAACCCGTATGTAACGGTATGACGTCATACTGAAATTTAAAGGTACCTTAATTTTTGGGTAATTCGGTCCCTGGTTTAAATCCTTTCAAACCAAAAAAATATTTTCATCATACGGTCTAGTCGTCTTCGAGTAATCAGGGAACACAAAAAAAAATCCGACGAACTGAGAACCTGCTCCATTTTTTGATGTCGGTGAAAAAAAACTGCGACCAACTTGGAAGTAGTGCTCGCAGGCCGCTGCCGCGGCACCGCGCTCGCTTCGCTCGCTCGGCTCGCGTGTGTTTGGTCACGGTTCTAACCTAAGCCAATTGGTCAGGGTGCCCTAGCTTAATTACTGCGACCAATTTGGCATTAGAAGCCACACCAAACGATAATTGTGACTGGAGATGAGCTATTCTGCATTACGTCTAAACGTGGGTAACAGTTTTGTTAAACGTAGCGCAATGGCGTTTTTAGCCTACCCATTAGTTGTAGCGGTTATGTGAAACAGCTTAAGCAATCCATTTGCGACATATACAATCCCAAACTCACACGGAACCGCTTATTGGATAGGTATTAGACCTAAGGAGGGCCATCATACATAGAATGTCAGTTAAGGTAAGAGTTTATTTATCATTTTATATGATTTATGTAAGTATATCGCGTGGCGTGATTACGTGATAATGATTATTAAACAATTTATTAAAACTTACGTCATGATTCGGCCATATCATTAATCCTTTACCTTCCCTTTCGTTTCTATCCCAATCTCCTTTATATCCACTTAGTTCGCAGTATTCTCTAGATCCATATCCGTATCGTTCATTCTAAATAAATATTTGAATTAAGTATTATAATAATAAAAGAATCTGACAAAATCAAC
The DNA here is from genome assembly GCA_905333075.3 of Atethmia centrago. Taxonomy (NCBI): domain Eukaryota; kingdom Metazoa; phylum Arthropoda; class Insecta; order Lepidoptera; family Noctuidae; genus Atethmia; species Atethmia centrago. The sequence goes on from HG995375.1 coordinate 12,170,298, forward strand.
CAGTTTAATTTAATGCGGTGCTCAGTTGGACATAGACCTCTGGTGTGTCTGGGTCTGGTCTGCTTTGTGTCTTCCGCGCCGCGCTACTACTTAGGTCCGGTCCCCGGGGTAAGATGGGATACTTAAGAGAAAAACGTCATAATGTGAAAATCAAACTGTTTATTAAAAATCTTTTACAGCAAAAGCAACACTTACAGTTTTAATTAACGTATTTTAATATTTTATGCCGCTAAATCACATACTTTTTTGGCAAATAGAATCTAAATGACACATGTCAAATATCCCTTCTTGCCCCATGATCGGGGCAAAATGGGAAACGCTATGGGGCATTATGAGTACACATTTTAATCTGTTTGGCAACGTTCACATATATGTGCCTCTTCATCGTCGTCATCTACACCTACGCAGGAATTATGAGCCCAGCCATGGCACACGCTACAAATAAGCCATCCTTCAGTGGACTATGAATATAAGTACCCACAATATAGGCAAGGACAATCATTTTCATCGTCTTCTGATGAACTAGTATCCGTGTCACTTTCTTTTTGCGTCTTTTGTTTTTATTCTTTTTTTCGGGTTCTTTTTTTCAGGTCTTCTCTTTTCAGTCTTTTTATTGTTAGGTTTCTTTTTGTCAGTCTTCTTATTTATTTTTTATTTATATCTCTAATGAGATCATTCTTGTATGGAGAAGCTGTAAGTATTGCAGTTTTACCGCGTTTTCTGGTTTTTCTCTCTTGGGATCTTACTTCCTTGTGTATAGTTGTGATATTTTCTGGAGTCACGGAAAACGAGGATTTTGCTGGCTGTATTTGTCTCTCAGGGGTCTTTTCTTTAATTAATTGTGCAGTAGTCGAAATCTGAGGCAAAAACTCAGTGCTCATTAGTTCCTCAGCTGCAGGATCAGCAGATATATCTTTTTGTGCTGGAATGGATGGTTGATCTTGGGTTACTTCCAATATAGCTGGCGTTGAAAGTGTGGGTTGGAATGTCGATTCTATATTTAGATTTTCAGATGGTAGAGAATCGATGATTGATGTCCCAGCAGATGTAGCTTCATGGGCAATCTCATTATGAGGAGAGGACAATATTTGTTGGGTTGCCTCACATATTAACTGCAAACAAAAAATTAACTTATTATTAAATAGGCATGAAACAGACACATTTCGCAAAAGTAACAATAGTTCTAACCTACAAAATTATTTTGCGAAAAAGCAATCTAAATTCTTAATTTGACACTATTACAACAAATATCTGGTAATATGTTACAATAGCACTGATAGCACCTACCTTGGTGTTCATCGACTCGAAACAGAAAACTTCGTAAAAATCCTCTAAAAAAACTGTTTTTTGTCGCCGCACAGCCAAAACACGCAGTGACACGCACGCGCCGCTCGGACTCGTGTGAAGCGTAAGGCTCTGCTGTGTTCACCAGTCACGCGCGCAAGCACACTTCTCGTCCTGCCCCGAGCTTCGTCTTGCCCCGGTCTCCCCTACATCATGTTCGCTGTCGGTTCATTTGGTCGAAGAGCGTTTGAGCAGTTTATGGGTAAGATACAGTGACGAAACTTAGCTTTAACTTTCGTTTCGATCTGTCAAAATCACGCCGAAATGTGTGTGATTTTGTGACAGATCGGAGCGCCTACCGATGGTAAGTTTCTTCTCCGTATCTTACAATCTTAGCCACGTTCCCATATCCCTTATTAATAAACCCAGAGTAAAAATACCTTCCTACCTTCACGTCATACTCAAGTAGGTATTTTTAGGGTTCCGTACCTCAAAAGACAAAAAACCGGCCAAGCGCGTGTCGGACCACGCACAATGAACGGTTCCGTAATTGGGATGAATTTATCTCAAAAACAAACTAACAACTACAATGATAATTTTAGTTGAAAAACATGTTCTCCCATACATCAATATACGTCACGGACCACGTACAATGAAGGGTTCCACCCTTCATTGTGCGTGGAACTTGGCCGGTTTTTTAGGTTTAACTTTGGAATGACTTTACTGCAGGTTTATTACAGCTAAGATTTATTTTTATACATACGTAAACCCATTGCCCGTCGTATGAATTCTTAAAGTCCTTAGAATAGTAGATAACTCCTTCTCCATGCTTAGTTCCACAATGCCAGCCGCCAGCGTAGGAGCGCTGGCTGCGAGAGTCCACGTAAAGACCTCTACCGTGTCGTAGGTTTCCGACAAACTCGCCTTCGTACCACGTGTCATTTTTCCAGTGAATTGTGCCTTTTCCGTTAATTTCATTATTTTGAAAATGTCCCTGAAATTAGAATCGGACGAACCACTCTCAGTCATTGACGTCAGTCTTTTTTTTTTTTGGATGGGAAATCATCAAATAATTTCTCCCGCTCTGGGCGGAGCGGGAGGGTGTGTCAGACTCATACTGACTAAAACCCACCCGTATTCCTTCCTGTTGCATGTGTTGCCAGGGGCCTCGGCGACCCATTAGTACCTTCCCGCGACCCCGGCAGGCATCGGCCCTAGTGGACCCCTACATTGTGCTGACGACATCTCTTTGAGGCGCGCGTGGTATTCCACGCGCGCCGTCGACCCGGGCCTGGTCCTTACCGGACGGTAAGCTACCTATTGCTCACCGTCCGCAAGCCCGCGCCTACGGTGGCCGGAAATCCGCCCGGGATTCCCGACGCCCAGGGCGTCTCCTGCGGCGGCTAGGGGCGAGAGGGCGCGAAATTTGCCTTTCCCATTGACGTCAGTCTTCAAATAAAAAAATGTTTTTTTTACTTACTAAGTAGACGGTTCCGTCGGCCCATTGAAAACGACCTTCGCCATGCATACATTTTGAAGAAATATTTCCTTCGTACATATTGCCATTTCGGAATCGTATAATAGCCTTTTCATCAGGACTTGACCACCAAATAGTTTGAGACAAGTCGTTCTGTGAATAATGAAACCGGCTAAGTAGATGATCTTCTCGAACTTGAGCAAATAATCAATCAATCTGCCTAGCCTTTTCCCAACTATGTTGAGGTCGGCTTCCAGTCTACCCGGATACAGCTGAATACCAGTATTTTACATGGAGCGACTGCCTATCTGATCTCCACAACCCAGTAACTAGGTGATACGATACCTAGTAAGACTGGTTGTCATACTTTTGGGCTTCTGACGACCCCTAACGACTGTCAAATATTCACGAATGACAGCCGGTACCACTGGCTTAACGTGCTTTCCCAGGCACGGACGAGTCTCAGTATGTAAAGATGGTCACCCATCGACGGACCAACCCCGGCAAGTATAGCTCAGCCGGACGAATCGATCCGCATATTACTTAGCAACGAGCTCCTTGAACGAACGAACTTGTGCAAATAGGTAGTCTCGCATTTATTTTTCAACACGATTGTAAAGTGATTCTTATGGCAACGCATTTAGGTTCATAATTCAGCTGATTATACACTCATGTTTTTAGGGTTCCTTACCTCAAAAGGAAAAATGGAACCCTTATAGGATCACTCGTTTGTCTGTTTGTCTGTCCGTCTGTCATAGCCGGTTTGCTCCGAATTACTCGACCGATTAAGTTGAAATTTGGTAAATACACATAAGAATTTCTGCGACCCAATCACGGACGTGTAACGTACATAAATGAATTTTGAATGTGACGGTCGATTTTGGGAGGCAAATTAGAAAACAAAAAATAAAAATAGTTATGCAAACTGTACCTACCTACCGTGTGACATATCAAATGAAAGGGCTTGTTATGAGGGTCTCAATTTCATTTAATAAATTGCAAATAGATAGTTTTTTTTTATTTCAGGAAATAAATGGAAATTGCCCATTGCAAACCCTCTCCGAAACTACTGCGCCTAAAATTCTGAAAATCTACAGAAAATAGTTCTAATACTTATAGGTTACAGGAAAATCTATAAGTAAGAAGTTTATGGCATAACATGGTAAATCTCTCGCAAAGAGTTTTTATGTCTAAAAACAATGAATATTTTTGTGAATAAATAAACTATTTTAGGTTACCTACTTACATTTATGATAAATCAATCATCAAAATTATCAACATTTCATCAAATTATATATTTTTCACCACATATTAACCTTAATTTGCGTATTCAAAACAATATTTTGTGTTATAAATAGACTGTTTAGCAGTTTTGCCAGTGCCTTAATTTACACCTGCGCGCGCAACGCTAGCGTAGCACGGCGCGCGGAAAAACAAAACCAGCGCGCCATTTTCCATACCTACTTAAATATTTGTTAACGTTTTCATTGTGTGGTTAATTATTATCAAAAATGTCAACTTCACTGTTTCAATGTCACTTCTTCTTCCCTACGCAGCTAGCGTAGGGAAGAAGAGCAATACGTAGATTTGACCCCGCCGGAAATTATAATCGAGGCACGAAACGCGAGTGATACCCAGTTGCCAGAGAAATACCTAGCGGTCTACGAAACTAATAATAATAAAAGTCTGTTTTTTTCCTTGCAAGTGTATTTGCGTCTTATGAAACGCGTGTGTATTGATAATTACACACTCGGCTCCCTTATCGAATAATACCGCATTACCGCCTCGAGGTGTAATGACCAACATAGCACACTTGTATCATTAATTAGCACTTTACGAACAACTTCGCCCGACTTCCCCTATCCCGTGGGAAATTTGAATTTTGAAAAAACCAATTGTGTTATACATACTTGTCTAATTAGGCTACGTCGTAAAGGGAACCTCTGTGAAAAATTTCAGCTTTCGGTCCAAGGGTTTGGGCTGGACGTTGATCAACCAGTCAATGAGTGATTCAGGATTGATTATGTAGGTATTAGGTACCTACCTAGTTACCTACGTAATCACCTAAGGTCGATGATAGTGCACGCTTCATCACACGTACTTTAAAAGTGACATTTGATCCAAATTATTATCAGTTAGTTGGAGTAAAAATAGCGATTTCATCACATTTACAAGATACAAATCTTTTAGGTCTAAAATATCTAAGAATATTGTAATTACCTCTTGTTCATCAACCCTTGAACGGCTTCGTTTCGTTGCCTTTGAAAGTCGTCGTGGAGTAGCTAAAAATATAAAGTGTTTATCCTGCTTAGGTAGGTAGGTAAGAAAGAGGCATAATCACGGTTTCATTTATCAGAGCGAAATCCGGAACAAACTACAGAAATACCTACTTAGAGAAAAGTGGTCGATGGAGTTCAAAATCAAGTCATTTATTCAAACTAGGTACGCTGAGAACCAGCACTTTTCGAACGTCAAAATTCCATAAGACAGTCCCCCAAAAACGCCCACCCTTCACCACTGCCTACTCTTCCTAGTGCTTTAGTTGGTAAGAAGAAGAGTTTATTAGGTAGCCCGATTTCACAGAAAACTAAAACAACATTTTAGACTTTCACATGTGAAAGAGCTGCTTGTCATCAAGCCTTATTAGGCAGCAATCCCGATCCTTTTACTCGACTTATGCTCGAAGTTTATGCAAAATTAAAATAATACACTATACAACCAGTTTTTGTTTTCCATAAGCTAAACAAGCATTGTACTCATCATAAAAAACTAATATAGGACCAACACATGAAATTGCGACTTACGACCAGATTTTTTCTTTTTGCCCATAATTGTAGTTTCGCTAGATGTCTTCCCCAAATCTAGGGAAGGACGACGAAAGCTGTCGTCTGCCTTAAGTGGCTGAATAGTTTCCCATGATTCTACTATGCAGTCTAGCATTGACTCGAACATCATTGTTATCAATTCTTTTCTCACGGAACCCTTGGGACGCACTGCTACGGAGGCTATAGAATCATTTGTTAACGCTGCATTAGATAAATGGCCTTGCGTTGTAGACCACGTATCACAGTCCACATCTTGTCCATGTTTTGGTTGCAAAATCAGAGAACTGTCACGACGTGTAACTGTTCGCTGTGAATCTACATAAAACATGATGTCTAGAGAATTCAAAAACGTAATAATTGGTACCTATATGGCAACAAGCAAACAAAAAATGTTACATAAATTCAACCACTATCCTCTAAACGCAGACAAATCAGTGGCGGTGGACAAAACAATTGACATTTGTCATTATGACAACGTTAAACAATTAATAATGTTCTAAACTAAATAGATTTTTATGTTAGTCTATGCTACACAGTATGCACCATTTAAATTTTTCCGGCTTAGGTAGGGAGCCCTAAAAACAATTTAAGGGGTTTTATTCATTTTTGTTCTCTTAAATGTCGCGAGATACACCATTGGTGCATAAGAACTTAGGAATCCGGATTCTGGCGTTCAACAGGAAGAGCAACAGTAAACGGAGCCATAAATTGTACCGATAAACTATAAGAGTAGGACTCCTGATTCCAGGGGTTAGGATAAGGTTTGGATAGAAGCTCCATATAACTAGTACCTCCTAAATGGTTTGTGTATTGAGCAGAGGAGCCTAGAAAGCAAACATCAGCGACTTAGCGAAGAAGGTACTTGAGTAGATTGGTATAACTTAATACACCATATCTTATTCGTGTAATTAATTTGTTGTTAATTTAATTAGTGCATAAATTGGACTAATGAACTGACAGCCTTATCGTACTAACATAATCAGCCCATAATGTTCTCACTGCTCGGACACGTTGCAGTACCTGAGAGAGAAAGTGGGCTGGGCCCGGTTCAGTTCGTTTGAACAGTAGGTTACAAGGTAGGCATCCACTGAGGATTTTTTTTAAATTCTACCCCTAGGGGGGTTAAAAGGAGGACTTTCTACAAATATGTATTTAAATAAATAATAAGGTTTGATATTATTAATCCACTTACAGTTTGCATAGAAGGTTCTTAACGCGCGGTCTGATTAATTTAAAACTTGGTACTCTTCTCGTGGTAAACTTGACAAAGAAATTAGAATCATTTGTTTTTGGATTTCTGTAGAAATAACCGGAGGGTAAGCCGGGGGAAGAGGGGTAGGTAATGAAGTTTTTAGGGGAGGATTTAGCTGCTGCTCCAAAATTGATATAAATAATTTTAAGGTCAAATAATGGAAACGTAGGTACCAAACGATTTTGCAAAAATCGACCTCTGCTTGGGTAAAAAGAGGGAATACAGTTTGTATGAAAAATTTTATTCCTTTCGGTTTAGAACCTTGAAACTTATATTTTCACACAAATATTTTTCTAGGTATAAAGATCGTAGTGATTAATTTTATTGTATGTTTTAACTATCCTATAGAGGGGCGGAGGGAGTGTTGAAGTTCGACGGGGAAACTGGAAAGTACGCAATCCACGCTTATGAAGACGCGGGCAAAGACCTAGTGAAATATTTATTTATTTTTTATAAAACACAGTTTTACAGTAAATTGATTTGATATTAACGACAAATAAATTACAATTAAAGTTTAAAAAGATGGGTGGATTGTTTAAGGAACGATATGAAAGAGAAGGGAGTGAGTGACTGACATGTTCATGTGAGAACGTTGTAGTCTTAATAGACTAGATATTTTGTAGAACTTTTTCTTTTTTTTTGTTAAGTACCTGGTACGTCTCGACAGGCCTACACTGTCCTCCCATACCTATTAACACTGTAATTTGAAAACATTGTAAAAGCCAATTATTTTTAAAAGAGTAACCGTGAAGTTTCTTGCCGGCTCTTCTCCATAGGAAACGACCAATTGGAACCGTGCACCTAGTTTCTGACGTTTCATAAGTGCCCATGTAGGTTTATGTGAAATAAAAATATTTTGATTTTTTTTGACAGCATGACGGCGTGATGCTGTGTCGGTGTAACACGTTTCCTTAAACGTGTTACACCGACCCAACATGGGACAAGGGCAGGAAGATGATGACGAAATGACAATTAAAGTTTATACCTAGATAATTTGGGTATCAATCTGGTTCCATGACTGACTTTAATTGGTCAAGGACAGCTAATGAGACACAATTGATTTTCTATTGTTTGACTCCGAATCGATGTGGGGCTTGTGGCTACGTAATAACAGCCGCACGAGTCGATCGATCAGGTTAAGTTACGCTTGCCGCGGTTGGTCCGTGGATGGGTGACCATCTTTACATACCAAGACCCCTCCGTGCCTCGGAAAGCATGTTAAGCCGTTGGTCCCGGCTGTCATTTGTAGATCTTTGACAGTTGTTACGGGTCGTCAGAAGCTCAAAAGTGTGATAACCAGTCTTAAATGATAAATGATAAATGATTTTATTTCTGTAAGTAGGTTTTTACAAACACTTTTACACGTCAAAACATATTTTTTAAACTAGATGAGGCCGGCGTTTCCTATCTGACTACTCTGAGAAGAAAGGCCGAAACAAATTCAGAGGTCACAGTCTCTTTTAAAGTCCAGACATAATCTTGGTCAGATCATGTGAAGACCATGTCGATTGGTGTCTGAAATGGTCTTTTGATGAAAGAACCACACAGATTGAGTGGACCTGTCCAGTCAGTGCACGCATTTGTCAGTCGTTGTGCAGCTCAACTCATAACTAAAGGAGCTCAACGATTCAACGAACAATACCAAAGAAAGGACATTTGGCTAGGCCGCAAAAAAATACTCAAAACTGCCAGACCAAGGGGTATCGTGTTACCCAGTAACTGGGTTATGGAGGTCAGATAGGCAGTCGTTCCATGTAAAATACTGGTATTCAGCTGTATCCGGTAAGACTGGAAGCCGACCCCAACATAGTTGGGAAAAGGCTAGGCAGATGATGACTCCGAATCGATGTCGCGCGGGGCTTAACAGGTTAAACTGGATTGAAAAAAAAATGTTTACATTTCAAACTGTTTTAATTTGAAAAGTAATTTTATTTTGTTTTTAAGCTTGCGTTTGGGTCTGTCACGATGATAATGTAGTCCACCATGTTCGCTCTCCTTCATCGCAGGGGAACGTGTAAACTTTTTATGAAATATTGAATGACCTGAAAGAAACAAGCAGTTACAAAACCGTAGCTCTGCTGATGTTACTTATTAAAATAGTGGACCAGGTCAGGGCCATCTTTGCCATTGGCCACTCTGTACCCAGGGTTCCGCGATCCATGGAGCCCCCTAGTTCCTGCTAGCGTCGTAGCTAGAGGCTATCAAAAGCAAAACTAAGTAACTCTCAGACGGGGTGCTAAAATTTTCGAGCTCACTACGCACACTCATATACATCCTACGTTTTATTAGTTCCCAAACTTTATTGCATAAGTCGGTATGAACGGTGAAATGAAATCCTAACCGCTCCGAGGCGGGGTGCTATAAATTTCGAGCTCGCTCTTGCATCCTGCATTCTACATATCCTAAAGTGACCAGGGCCTGCAATAGATTAAAGACGGTCCTGGACCAGGTAGTAGGTAACCTACCCGATTCTCATGTATATTCCCATAGATAGGTTCTACTTATACGGTTTTATTATTTTGTTTTGGTCACCAATTTATTCATAGCAGTATAGGTAATACGGGCTGGTGTCCGCAACTCCACGTCAATGTGCGTATTTTGTGTAAGGAAACTAGTATCATAGCAGAAAAGAGAATTGAGAGAGAACTTGTGAGAGTGCACGCGCAACACTTGTCCCGCGCGCGCTCTAACACATAAATAATAGTAATACCAGTATGTTACTGTCCCAACACGATACAAAGCCTCTTCTCATACAGGAAGGCATAAGCATTAATTACTACCCTTGCTAAAGGCTTAGTACCTGCATATTCTAGATCTGAAATCTAAACAACTTCACATTGGCGAAGATACGAGTGGTAGTTTAAATTATAATGGAACGTAAACCGTAGAAATGTAAATTTTGGTACAGCCCGATTCGAACTTTATGGCGGCTCTGAAGTGCGCTACACGCTGCGCAATACCCCACCCCTCACCCCTGCAGACACATGAATTCGTTACTGCGCCACGACTTGCCTCCTGTCCATGTTCCGAACCGCCATAAAGTTTGACGCGTACTACTTACCTACAGGGATAAAAATTTACTGACCCCAGTCCCTGAATGGCCTCCATAATCGCCATATGCTCGCTTCTTGATCAAGGTCATTGTCATCTGATATCCACTCGTTGGAATCCGAATCAAGTGTTTTGTTCGATGTGCCTTCCGTCACCAGCTCTTGGGTCGAGTTCTCGTGAGCGCAGCACAAACTCAGGATGCAAAATACTGCACAGGAAACCGATATCTTAAATGGAAGAAATATTATCAACAAAACTTGAAAAAAATGCCAAACTTCCTTTATAAGTACTTATCTAGTTAACCACTCTACCTATTTGGCGGTAACCAAATCCGATTTCCGATCCATCTCGCCCTAATTCCTAAGTCTTGTGTGAAATAAGATCCGGTCACCATCTCCTGCGAGGAGAAGTCGAACAAGATGGCAGCGTGATATAGGTAAGAGAGAATCGGGGAATCTTGTTAACTTCGCCACTCGAAGGCCAGAGAGTAACAGGAATTTTCCATCCCCATTATAATCTGGCCTGGGCGCGGGGAAGCAATTCGCTGTTGTAAGAAGAATAAGGCATGAAATGGCATCCCCCAGTAGTCGCACTCCCAACCCATGGTGACGACTGATAAGAAGCACGGAGGGAAACTTCCTACCTCCGATGTTCTAAGGCAGTTGAATAGAAGATAGGTAGACTTATTGACATAAGTAGAGCCATTAAAAGACAGACTTAGAGCAAAACAAAGAGCATTTTCTTTAGACTTTCTTCCCGGGAGTAAAAAGAAAAATCATATCCAAATCAGAGGAGAGCACACATGGCATAAAATATTCACATTTTATTTTTTTGCCGAAACAGCACATTTTACGGTCACTTAACAATATTTACCTTAGCACTCATTTTAACTTAAAATACAAGTGATCCACGTGATTGAGGTACGAGTTCTATTTTATTTCTAAACGTGAATTAATAAAACATGTACTTATATTGGTTATTTCCACTTCAATAATGTGGAACGGACGAGGTTTCATGTTAGGACATACGATAGTGTAAAAGCAATTTCAGTGATCCAAATAATCATTGTGTAAACCAGTTACGGAGTATTATTATTTTAATACGGGTATCGACCAGTACACTTAGGTATTAATTGTTATTTATAAGGATATTATTATTGTAATTGGTGAAGGTTCTACTTATGAATTGCAGGCTGAAGTTGCATTTCCGTTCTTGTGTGTTATTATTGTGATAAGCGGGAGGCCAGACAATACTTATGAGTTGTATATTTTTTGAATAATAAGGGATTTCTCCAGCTATAGATTTCTGTGCTAAAGTTACGTGAGCCCTACATACATCTAGACCCGAATCATAGTATAAAGGCTCCTACATAATGGCGCGTATTGTCGCGTCGCGTCGCGCGACAAGTCGCGCCAGTATGTAGGAGCCTTAATACTATGCCCGGATGGAACAACTATCTGTTGGCATTAAAAATATTAGCGCCGTCCGGTAGTCGAACCTGCGAAGTGAAGAGTAGGACCTTACAGCCACTGTGCTGTGACAATTACGGAATAGAACATGCCATTCTTGATTTGTGTCGTAAATATATACCGAATAGGGAATAGCTGAGACTAATTTTATTGGGCATCACCTTGGAAAAATGGAACCTGTGAAACTGTGCCCAGCGCTAGTAAGGAAGGCATCTCAAAAGACAGCTTTTAGGGACATGTGAGAATGTAGAAGGGTGTTTAGTGATAAGTGTGATTAGTGATGTGTTTCGAACAGCGTTTATGGCGTGCGCTCGAGCGTGACGTTCGGTGACACCACACTGAATAGCACGCGCGCGGCGCTCAGCGTTCACCTAGGCGCAGCATTGATTAATTGAACAGGTTTTACAGAAGTATTCAATGGGTAAACATACGGCCAGGAAATACTTTTTCTCAAACATGCATGGAAATATTGTCATTATTTTCGAAAAAAGAACACGCGAAGTATCGAATTTACGGACAAAGACAATCAAATACATTGCTGATGCGTTTTTGAATTTGGAACATTACAACGCTCCAGCAACGTTGTATGAAACGGTGTGCTGGGGTTATTAAATACTCTTTGATTGGTTCTCTTTTATCATTCATGGCATACCAAACCCTTAACAACCCACAAGTGTCTCGCGGACACAATTTTTTGTTCATTTATTCATAAAAAGTTAAGTATTTATTTCTACGAAAAACCACTTTATCTATTCTATCTGCAAGGTTTCAAGATTCTAAATCTGTAAAGGCTCCTACATACTGGTGCGACTTGTCGCGCGACGCGTCGCGACACAAAGGCACCGCTTGTAGCGCTACTCGCGGTGTTTTTGTCGCGCGACAAGTCGCGCCGGTATGTAGGAGCCTTAATAATAATGTTTATAATTTGAATCGTATAGCATTTATTAACAATAAACTAAAATAGTAACTTATCGACCCACAAGTGTCCGATGGACACATTAGGTAACTCGTTGTTGCACTCGAGTATGAAGGTAGACTGTTTGTTTACATCCTACTCAGAATTATATCCCAGTAAGTGGGTACCTAATTATAATAAATCACAAAGAATTTGTTTATAATAGAAACAGTTGTGGGGTAAGCACTCATAGTTTCGATTATTTTGTATCCGTACTTAGACGCGTGTCACGTAATAAAAGTGCTGGAATCTGTTTTAGTTTTGTAAAATGGCTAAAAGCAAACTAACAGAAAGTGAAATTCAATGTGCCCTAGACAAAAGTGATGACGAAAACATTTATGTGCATCAGTTTCATAGCGACGATGAAGAAAATTTTGCTATTGACAGTTGTTCTGATAGTGAAAGTAACGCGACAGAACAAGCTTCTGAGCATGAAGACGAACAATTATAGAGTGATGATGTACCATTGCAAGTATACGTTTCATCTCAAACTTATGACGGCAGAGATAGTAAGAAGTGGAAATATTAGAACCTGAGAAACAAAGTAGAACTCCTCGCCACAATATAATTCGTGGTGGTATTCATAAGGTAGTTCTACCGCCGGGGAAACATATAATAGATCCAATAGATAGTTTCAAGCTTTTTTTCGACGAACATATCCTAGAAATCATAGTCAAACATACCAATTCTGAGGCGCAAAGAGTGTTACAAAATCGATGGAAAGTTACGGACACAATCGAAATGCAAGCATTTATAGGTTTGTTGTTGACATTTATAGGTGTCAATAAACAAGGAGGCGTGGACTGTAGAGAAAACTGGGACCCAATATTTGGAAATCCAATATTTCGCGCTACAATGGGTAAAAACAGATTTTCTTCTTTGCTACGGTTCTTGAGATTTGATGATAAAAATACTAGGTCTCTCAGAAAGTCAAGAGATAAACTGGCACCTATTAGAGAGTTATGGGAATGTGTAAATCAAAACTTAAAAAAGTTTTATTTGCCTGGAGAAAACCTGACAATTATTGAGCAGTTAGTACCTTTTCGAGGACGTGTATCATTTAAACAATATTTACCCAGTAAACCTGACAAGTATGGTATGAAAATCTGGTGGATTTGTGATAGCAAAACTAGCTACCCACTATATGGCATACCATATCTTGGAAAAGAAGGAAGTAACAGAGCGGCAAATTTGGCGTACAGTGTTGTCAACCAGTTATGTGAACCATATTTTCGAACAAACAGAAACATTACTTTCGACAATTATTTTATGAGCATTGAAGTTGCTAAATCCTTGGCTGAAAATGGACTTACAATAGTTGGAACAATGAGAAAAAATAAAACTTGTATTCCTTCAAATTTTCAACCTCACAGAAACCGTGACGTGGAATCAAATGTCTTCGGTTTTTCAAAAAATATGACGTTGGTGTCTTATGTGCCAAAAAAGAACCGTGCTGTGATTTTGTTGTCTACGATGCATCATAGTAATGAAGTAAATGTGAGCAATAAGAACAAATCTGAAATAAATTTGTATTACAACTCCACCAATTGGGGTGTAGACACGCTTGATCAGATTGTCTGCTACTAAAAAAAAAACGCTGTCACATTTGTCCTGCAAAAATATCCAGAACATCTAAACAGTGCTGCGATAAATGCAACCGTAATGTATGCTCTGAGCACTCAGGAAAAAAAATCATTTGTAATGTTTGTAAATAAATAAGTATATAATTTTAAAAGTTATATGTATGTAAATAAATAAATATAAATGTTTAAAACCACATTAAAGTCTATAATTATGGTACGCCTCGTATTTTTTCCCTAGAAGTACTCTAAGCTTCATATATGGTGTCCGTTGGACACTTCTGGTCAGTTACGTTTGAAAAGCTTACTGGGTTGTTAAGGGTTAAGTCTCTTTGCTTAGTAAAAATTGCGTTCACGTGGCTGTATAGATAAATGCATTTGCCTTTCGACACAGGTGATAAATAAAAAAAAGGGCGGCAAAGCTGAAAATTTATCTTGATTTGTTATTTACATACTTAATAAATATAAATTTAATCATTAAAATGAGATCCAACGGTTCAGAGAGTGAAATTCATTGTACTCTATCAGATTTAAGATTAGAAGCCAAATTGGCAATGGAAAACCTGCTTCCAGCGAAGTCAAAAATATTAATAAAAAAATGGATAATATAAAAAGTATATTTTATTTCCCTGCATTCTTTTGAGAAAAGCCCTATATATGCCTCGGCGGAAATGGCAATTGCCTGTCTCGTATTAGTGAAGTCATACTCGACCTTGCAATAATGTACTATTTTACAAAAAAAAAAAACAAATACCTACCCTAAAAAAAACACTACAAAGTGAACCTATCCCCCACAAATTCGTATGCTTTAAGAAAACAAAAGTGACAGAAAGTTTACTTACTTTTTAATTTGAGAGACTGTCGTTTGTTTTTGTCATTAGAAAATTGTGTGTCGCAATGAATTTATCTGGTGAATATTTTCGCTCAATGATTCTGAGAGTTACCAGAGACTTCAATTTGCATTTGGTGATGAAGCCCCATGTCGCATTTCTGTGGTTCGGAGAATTTAGACGTAAACGTGATCATCTCCATGATGATGAACGTGAAGGTCGGCCGGCGACGCGACGGCGGTTACAGAACCCAATACGACAACTAATTGAAACTGACAAAAAAAATAATTGTCAGCAAATTCGTACTGTATCGGGCATTGGAATGAGCCAAGTGCAAAACATTTTGCATGTGCATCTGAAGGTTCGGAAGCTTTGCACTCGATGGGTACCGCATGATTTACCGGAAGACCAAAAACGACTGCGTGTCGAGTAATGCCGGAAAATGATAAAAAAGTTGAATGGAGGACAATCATTGCTTGTCTATAATATCGTGACAGGTGACGAAACCTGCGTGTACTACTTTGAACCCGAAAGAAAAAGCCAGTCGGCAGAATGGGTCTTTCCTTTTGAAGACTTGCCGACGAAAGTTAAGAAAAGTCGAAGCATTAGCATTTTCTTACCAATGAAAATGATTGCTTCTTTTTTCGACAAATCAGGGCCTCAAGTCTGCTATTACAATAGTGTCAGAATGGTCTATCATTGATTTTATAATTATTGATTTTGACAAGTTTTGTAATCTACTAATATAATGGCGTCATGAATGAGGATCGGAACAGACCATTCTGACATTATTGTAGGTAATAGCAGACTTGAGGCCCTGGACATTACACAACAGTGTTGCTTGAAGACCAAAGGATAGTGACCGTGGATTGGTATGTCAACATTTGCTTGCCCAAAGTTTTAGAAAAACTTCGCGAAAAGCGTCCTCGAAGCAATGTCGTCCTTCACCAAGATTAACGCGTCCTCGCATTCCGCTGAGATAATGGAAGTGTATTTGAAGGCTTTAAATGTAGAACTGATGACGCATCCGCCATACAGCCCAGACTTCGCCTAGCGACTTCTTTTTGTTTCCTTACTTTTAAGAGCGCGCGTTCAATTTAGCGCAAGTCAAAATCTGCGCGATCTATCAAATGGCACACACTGCGACACATTACAATGGTTTCTCTGTGTGCGTGAGCGCTTAACTGTTTGCACGAATCATTTTGATACTTTTATTTATTTATGATTTATTTTTTTTTTCTAATTGTTGAAATAAATTTTAACAAGCGAAGTTTAAAGTATTTAATTTTAAAATCGCACATATCTATTAAGATTGGCTTTGAGCGACTTTTTCTTGGGTCGATCATCTCTGGCAACCAAGGGTGGATCTAGGATTTATTTCTGCCCCTGGGGCACAAGGGGCAGACAGGCAAAAATAATCAATCATATGTATCTGTTAAAAATAAACTTATAGTATTTATATAAAGATTTATTAAAATATGAAAACAATAAAAAAATTAAAGGATTAATACAGGCAGTTTTATGTTGTTTCCTGCTGAAAAACCTGATGTCCAGCACTTCATTAGCGTTCATTTTTGTCGCAGTCTTGATGGATATGCATTAAAGCCAGTCCATTCAAATGTTTTTCTGTCATCCTGCTGCGAAGATACGACTTGAATCGGTGTAAGGTGGAGAAAGATTACTCGGCAGTGCTAGTAGTCATAGGAAACGTGCAGAGCAATTGACAAAGTGTTCTAATATTCGGCAGCACCGATGCCGTCTGTTGCAATTTTTAGCTCTCCTTTTAAAGCTAAAAAACAAAGAAGGTATTGATTATATACTTCAGCGCCTTGCAAAACATCCTCTATATCTTCAAACATTTTTTAATATTGAAAATAAATTTGATTTTATCTGAAAAAAATAAATGCCAAAATTAAAATCTACCTAATAAGCATGGTCAACCGAACGTCAGTTACATGACCTGTATCATCGTATTCATCATAGTTTAATGCATCATTGGATTTACTCGACTGTTCTTCAATTTAATTCTTTTTTGGTCTGACAAAACCTACTCGTAAATGTGCTTTTAAATAGTCGAAATTTCAAGTACCTACATTTCACGCGGGCGAAAGCCGCAAGTGGAAGTTCATCATCATCTGCCTAGCCATTTCCCAACTATGTTGGGGTCAGCTTCCACTCTTATCGGATACAGCTGAATACCAGTATTTTACATGGAGCGTTACTGGGTAACACGATAGCCCTTGGTAAGACTGGTTGTCAGACTTTCGAGCTTCTGATGACCCGTAACGACTGTCAAAGATCTACAAATGACAGCCGGGACCAACGGCTTAGCGTGCTTTCCGAGGCACGGAGGGGTCTTGGTATGTAAAGATGGTCACCCATCCCCGGACCAATTGCGGCAAGCGTTGCTTAACCTGATCGATCGACCCGTGCGGCTGTTATCACTTAGCCACAACCCCCTCGCGAGTGGATGTTCATATAACATAAATATCCCAACCTTTTAGCCCTTGCCTAAGCCATATTTTCAAAATTTTTTCGTTTTTTTTTTCCTAAAAATCTGTAACATAAATTTGTTACTATTAAAATAATGTCGTTCATCAAAAAAATATAGGCCACCAATAACCATGAAAACGATACCCATGATGAAAAATTTGAACATTTTCACAGCCGTCATCTTAGATTTACATTTTGAACTCACTATCGGCTTTAGCACCTTCGAAAACTATGAAAACGATACCCATGACGAAAAATGTGAATATTTTCGCTGCCGCTATTTTGGATTTTCATTTTGAACTCACTATCGGCTTAGCACCTTCGAAAACTACGAAAACGATACCCATGACGAAAAATGTGAATATTTTCGCTGCCGCCATCTTGGATTTTCATTTTGAACTCACTATCGGCTTTAGCACCTTCAAAAACTATGAAAACGATACCCATGACGAAAAATGTGATTATTTTCGCAGCCACCATCTTGAATTTTCATTTTGACCAAATTAAATGATAATAAAATCAAATTTTCCTAATTAAAACTTCAATTAATCCTACGACAGCATGTCGGCAGGGCATGTCGGTGACATGAACCCATAAGTTATTCCTCTACCAAAAATTGCTCAACGCGCCTAAAGAAGTTTTCACTTCCGAAAATACTTACCAGAGTACTTACGATCACACTATAAAATATTATCGGTCATCAAAAATAAAATATTTTACTTTCCAAAGTATTAAGATCTGACGATCACACTATAAGCTTGCACTATCCTTATACAGGGTGTCCCGTAGATAATGGATCAAACGTAACGGGTAGGTAGCTTACCTCATTTCCAACAACTAATTTGAACAGTAAAAAAAAAACCGATAAGGTAACCAAGAAATTTTTTTTTCGATTTTTACTATTTTCTGTACCAGCATTCAGTGTTTTTAATGCTGTTGCTGCAAATGGTATCATATTTAGGTGTGATTTTTGTCAAACATTTCTGAATAGTTTACTAATGTTATAAGATACCATTTTTTTAAATAACATTTTATTTGCCTTAGAAAAAAAATCTTGAATTGAAAAGTTTTGTTTTTACGATGAAAAGACCAGAATTGGAAAAATTCTCCTGTAAAAAAAATGTATGACACCAAAGTGTACCATTATTTTAAAAACTTGTAAAATTACTAAGGTTTGCAAATTGGTATAAAAATTACGTCTAGTCCTTGCGGTTACAAAGATATTGCTATGAATGTGATGAAGAAGACAGAACAGAAATTAAAATGGTACAATCTAACTTTTCTTTCTCGCAATGGCTTATGCTTGTAATCTAAGCATGTGGTTAAGCGTGTAGCGTAATTCCGAGCCGATGACGTCATCTGTTCGGAATTTGGGACCGCTACCTGCGGAGTTGCACCTCACTCAGTGTGAAAGGGATAGATAGCGCCGCTTTTGTATTTTTGGTAAATCGGTGTCTTTGTGCAGGTATTTTTTTTCCTTCACCCTTCACTCATACAGGGCTTCATTGTTGCATGATTTTATTTGTTTAGTTGACACGAATCTCTCTTCGAGTTGATACGTACGTCAGACTACTTTCGCTCCCGCTGTACCTAACTGTTGTGTTCCTTAAAATTAAACTTGTGCTGTGTATTTGGACTTTGCTTTGCCTAACGATTTGGAACTGTTTGTGTTTTGGACGAATGACTTGGCAATCCTACGGACTTCGAAAACAATCATTTGTGTGCAGTAGTACGATGCCTCGTTACGAGTACACGCCACGGGAGTATGCCGAAATGCATTTTATCTACGGAGAAGCAAGAGGTAATGCCAGGGCGGCCGCAAGATTGTATCGTGAAAGATACCCGAACCGGGATCGACATCCCGACTATCGCGTATTCATTAGAGTGCATAACGCGCATCTTGAGGGAAGAATTCTTGGCACAGTTGGGGGTGCCAGTGAAGGGCGACCGTCACAAGTCAATGACGAAATTATTATTCGAGAAATCGAGGAAGATTCGTCGGTCTCAATTCGCGTCATAGCGCAACGCACAGGTATTCCAAGATCGACGGTACATCGAGTTCTAAAAAGGCACCGGTTGCACCCATATCACGTGCAACGTGTTCAAACGCTGACGTCACGTGATTACCAAAGAGTAGCATTTTGCCAAAGGATGCTTAGAATGATACGGGCGGACCCACAGTTTTTTAATAAAATTTTATGGAGTGACGAGTCTTCATGCCGGCGAGATGGATATCTCAATTTGCATAATTTGCACAGTTGGCAGCTGGTAAACCCACATTTGATGCGAGAGGACAGGAGCCAACATCAATTTAAAATAAATTTATGGGCAGGAATAATAAATGGGCAAATAATAGGGCCCTTTGAACTACCAGCAACTCTAAACGCCGAATACTATCTGCATTTTTTAAGGAATGAGTTGCCAACGTTATTAGAAAATATTCCAGAAGACGTGCGGCAAGCAATGTGGTTACAAAATGATGGTTGCCCCGCTCACTATGCGACGGCAGTAAGGGCGCAACTCAATGAAACTTACCCTGACAGATGGATCGGCCGATTAGGACCAATTTTGTGGCCTCCGCGATCTCCGGATTTAAATCCCTTAGATTTTTTTTTATTGGGGATGTTTAAAAGACAAAGTTTACAAACAACGAATAACGTCGGAAGAAGAATTACGTCAGCGCATCCAATCTGCTGTATCAGAAATAAACAACAGCCATTTTGTCCGTCGGATAAGAGCTTCCTTTATTAGGAGGTGCAGACTTAGCATTCTCGTAGGGGGACGTCAGTTTGAACATTTACTGTAAAAACAAAATAAACGATTTATTTGTACTTTTTTTTTAATTTAACCTCCTAATTTTTTCATACGCTGAGATACCTAAACATTTTTAAGAAAATAGTTTAATTGTGCACACTTTTTCAAATTTTATTTTATTTCGTAATTTGGCAACTCTGTCAGATTCATAGCAATATCTTTGTAACGACAAAGACTAGGCGTAAGTTTTATACCAATTTGCAAACCTTAGTAATTTTACAAGTTTTTAAAATAATGGTACACTTTGGTGTCATACATTTTTTTACAGGAGAATTTTTCCAATTCTGGTCTTTTCATCGTAAAAACAAAACTTTTCAATTCAAGATTTTTTTTCTAAGGCAAATAAAATGTTATTTAAAAAAATGGTATATTTTAACATTAGTAAACTATTCAGAAATGTTTGACAAAAATCACACCTAAATATGATACCATTTGCAGCAACAGCATTAAAAACACTGAATGCTGGTACAGAAAATAGTAAAAATCGAAAAAAAAAAATTTCTTGGTTACCTTATCGGTTTTTTTTTTACTGTTCAAATTAGTTGTTGGAAATGAGGTAAGCTACCTACCCGTTACGTTTGATCCATTATTTACGGGACACCCTGTATACGCACGACAAAGGTCGACAAGGGTCAGGCAGAGCGCTCAGCGACGTGTCCTCTCTCTGGATTCTGGAAGAGCTCGCGGCCGACTGATTTGAATCGATTCTCACGCAGAGTTTTATAGTAGTTTTAAAATATTTATAGAAAAATAATAGAGATAATTTACTTAAAATTTTAAAGTGTATATTATAAAGAAAAAGTTCTTCTATTATAGTAAATATTAATTATATTCAGTTAAGTAAGATATATTGGTAAAAATAATCATTTTCTAGACTGTAATTTCAGAAAAAAAACACATTGTTTGGATTTTAATTTCATAAGTATGTAGTCGAAAACAAAAAATCTGTTTAACTAACTATTTTTTTAAGGATCTTTGCTGTTAGATATTTTTTTTGCGAAATTTGTCAGGAATTTCAGATATTTTTAGCTTCGAAATTGACACTGAAAGTGAAATCAAGAACAGGGGTTCCTGTTCAGTTATCTTGATGGCATTCCCAAACACTTTATTAATCGAAAAAAGTGTCTAACTAACAAACTAGACAACAATATTTCCTAAAAGTACCAGTAATTGGTATTTTTGTAAGATAAGTAGTCGTTGGACAATCTGGTTTGAAAAATCACGTTTTTGAGCAAAACAGCTCTCGGACCGCGTGTACGCTCTTAAGACAAACTTAGAGGTACACGTTTTATGAGCCATGAATCGGCGGTGATTGCGTTCCACAAAACCATTGAAGAGGTCCGAAACACTGGTCCAACTGCTTTTTACAATGGTCCCAACGAAAGCAAAAATGTATAAATTGTGAGGGATTCTTGATATATTCAATAATAATTTACATTAAATAAGTCAAAAACAATTTTAGTCAATAATTCGCTCATTAAGAAATTCGTTAGGTAATTGAATATTGAAATTCTTTTAGCTTTAATTTAAAACTATTTAATGATGAGATATTCTTAACAGTTTGGGGGTTTGTTATAGATTTTAACTCCGATACCAAATACACTCGATTTAAATTTTACTGTTCTACATTTAATGCCTTTAAGTTCAGTTTTGTTTCTCGCACTTCTCAAAGTTTCATGCATATCTATATCGCGTTTTATTATCATCATTGCCGCTTCAAATATGTATAATGAAGGTAAGGTTAAGATGTTCAACCTTTTGAAAACTGGTCTGGTTCGCCATGTCCGTCTGTCTGTCTGTCTGTCTTCGAAATTAAAAGGAGAACTATCACAGCTAAGTAGGCTGTATAAGTTAACGTGTAATAGTCAACCAACTTACATTTGCAGTTGGAGAATTGAGCGTGACATATATCGATGTATGGGAGAACATGTTTTTCAATTACAAAGTTTGTTTTTGCGATAAGTTCATCCCCCTACATTGTGCGTGGTCCGACACGCATTTGGCCGGTTTTTTATAATATTTTTTGGATGCTGGTGTGGCAAGTTATTGCCCCTTACATTTTTTTGATTGTGGACGGTTTATAAGGTGTCTGTAGTCTGTCTTAGGCTTATATTGCAGCCGCGGATATTGTGTGTCGCGGGATTTAGAGAATCCTGCGGCTAGTGACAGCTAATGATGGCTGTCAGACGTCATAGTGCACCGGCGCCGAACGGAAGCATTTCGTCTCACCGCAAACCACGTTTTTTCAATCTCAGTTCATCGCGCCCGCAAAACCGCAAACTTTATTACGTTATCCCGTAATCCTTGGGGATATACTGTGCTACGTTTTCAAAATTAAAAATAATAACCCGCGTCCGATTAAATCCAAAATATAGACTTTCAAGTGACCAGTGTACGGGCAAGCAAGGTGGCCACCTGCCCAGAAGGATTCTTCAAGACTTTCGCCAGGAGAAGCACAGGTACCGCTTTTGCATTATTTGCTGGAGTTAGGCTACAAACGCCACCTGACCGTCACCAATTCCTCTTTGAAAGTTTGCTCAAAAAAAAGGCAAATTGAATTATTATGCATTCCAGATAATAATTTTTCTGTCGTCCTCGACCCGCAAGGATACACGGCTATTTTATACGCCTGTCCCTCCAGATGCTTTTTACTAAATTTTATTATTTCAATAAGGAATAGTTTTTGAATTTCGAACAAAAAATTAAAATCTTCTGTCAAATCCTCTAATTACAAAATGACAAATGAAGCAATGAAAATCATTGGACGTGATAACCAAATTGAAGAAGTTAACCATACGAAAATTTCAGGCATAGTAGGTAATTAATTGATAAAAATTGTAATTGGAAAAAACATGTCGAAAATATGTGTAATAGGCTAAACAGCTTTGTATTTGCACTAAGAAATCTCAGAAAAACTGTTGGACGTAATGTCGCTCTATTGGATATGTCTCATTGTGCTAAGATACGACTTAATCATAAGTATGGGGTAATTCCACTGACAGCATTAGGGCATTTATTGTGCAAAAAAGTGTTTACGAGCTGTGTTTGGTGCAGACCCATTATAATCGTGCAGACCTATTTAAAAAAATATACATTATTAACATTAGCTTGCTTATTTATATACTGGTAATGGGAGTATTTGTAAAAAAAACTTTGGCAAAATCTCAAGGGATCCAACAAAATTGACAATGTAAAGATGTAGTACAGCGTACTGCCATAAAAAAACACTACTTAAGTAGTCGAATGGCAATAAAGATATTTAATAATATAAGATGCAGTTTTGAACCTGCAAAACATTTCAGGAGGTTGTTATGAAACTCGTAAATAATCATATAACAATACGATACCAAGTCAATAATCAATAATTAATACTTTTTATTTTTGATTTTTATTTTTTTTTTGTTTTTCAGAATAACTCCCTTAATAACCCTATCTAAGATCTATGAAAAAATGTCGGTTGCATTTGTTTGTGTGTGTGTGTGAAAGCGCAGTTTAAGGACACGTACAGACTGGCCGCGTTCACACTTAGGTACCGATTTCCGTAAATAAGAATTAAAAAAAAAAAAAACCTGTCCATTTTATTGTTGATTCGGGTCGAGAATCACTAACATAATTACCTCCTAAAATGTTTTGCAGATTCAAAACAACACCTTGTATAACGAAGGTTATTAGAGAACTGCGAACCAGCTTATTTCAAAAGCATCTCAGAGCATGGCATATCGAAAATTGGTTTTATACTGTTATCGTTTTACACGAGCGGCCTGTGGGTGTCACAGCGAGCCTACGAGAATGTCCTGCGTGTTCAATTTAATAATGCCTTCAGGATGCTATTGGGTCTGCCATGGCGCTGTAGTGTGTCGGGAATGTTCGCGGAGGCTCGGACAGATGGTTTCCACGCCATCATGCGAAAGAAAGCAGCCTCCTTACTTCAGCGCCTGCATGGTAGTGACAACAGCATTTTGAAAATGATTGCTGCCAGGCCAGACTGCCCCTTTCAGAGACACTGGGTGGGAACAGTATTAAATATGAAAATAAATAAAATTTCAAAAACTAACAATACTAACCTATTTATTTAAGCACTATTGTTACTAACGATAAAATACTAACAAAACTATGGACTGAAGTCTGAAATAAATTTATTATTATTGCGTTTATTTATTTTTTTACATATAAAATATATTTTTAAATATTTCTTGAAAAAGGTATAATAGAACATTTAAAAATATAAAAAATGTCTGCCGGTGTCGGGAGCAGGGTCCAAGCTACCGGTGGTTAGGGCTCCAGAGACAGGAACCTCCTCACAATGCGGGCCGTATCGAGGGCCTTCTGAATCAGGCTCTTGATCCAGCCGCCTAGCGAGAGCCTCGAGACATGATGGTTGAGGCTTTCAGCCATCAGGCCATTGGCCGTAACGACAATCGGCACAATGACAGCCGAGTTAACATTCCACATGTCAACAACCTCGTGTGCTAAGTCGAGATATTTTATTTGCTTCTCTTTCTCAGCTTTCACGAGGTTTCCGTCATGTGGAATGGTAACATCGACTATCATTGCGCGGCGCGCTAATCGATCTATCACCACTATATCAGGTTTATTGGCGTCAATAGTCCTGTCAGTAATGATAGACCTATCCCAGTACAACATGACATGGTCATTTTCGAGAACTGGGTCGGGCACATACTTGTAATACGGTACCTCAGAGTTTACAAGATTATTAAATATTTCAAAGCAAGTTGCTGGTGAATAATCCTAGCCACTTGGTTATGTCTGTGCAAGTACTCGCCGTTAGCCAGACGAGAACAACCAGAGATAATATGTCTGATAGACTCACCCGGACGGTGGCATGCCCGACACACATCAACCGTCCCGTCCTTCATAATATGTCTCCGGTAGTTATTCGTCAAGATAACTTCGTCCAAAATTGCACAGACAAAACCTTCAGTTTCCCCGAAAAGGTCCCCAAAACGTAGCCAGGATACGGACGCTAAAAAATCTACATCGGGCTCATGAAGAGCCCGATAGAAGCGCCCGTGTAGCTCCTTGTTTTGCCATATCTCCTTGCGGTCATCCATGGTAAGTATTACAGGTTTGGTTTGAAAAGCGACAGAGAAAACCACCAGATTGGCAGTAGGATTATGAGATGGATGAACAATTATTCCTCTGTGATATAGATGAGAATAGTGATGAATGGGAAGACGCAATAATAAGCGAAATTGAATCTCACCTAAAAAATAATACTTGGAAAGTTGTACACAAGAATGAAAGTAGAAATTTGATAGATAATAAACTGATTCTAAAATATAACTGACTACTAATATGACTACGCTGAAACATTTGCAGCAGTAGCAAAACTTAGCACAATAAGACTATTGATTGCATATGCGATAGAAAATAATATGAAACTAAGTCAGCTGGATGTCTGTACCTACAGCATTTTTAAACGGTGATATAGACGAACTAATTTATATGAAGAGAATCTTGATAAATATTTAAGAATGATTATATCACACGGAAAAGACAAAGAGTTGTTAAGAAAAGCAAGAGAAATGCTAATAGATATAAATAAATATAAAAATATGTCAACTAAATAAAGCTATGTACGGATTAAAACAGGCAGGAAGGCAATGGTATTTAAAATTACATAGAAAATTATTGGAAATTGGTTTTAGAAATGCTACAGCAGATCCTTGTTTGTACATATTTGAAAAAGGAGGCGAAAAACTGTTTGTCAACATCTATGTCGCCGATTTGATTCTCGCATACAAATCAGAAAATTTATTCAGGGAAGTCAAATCCAAGTTGGAAAAAGCTTTTGAACTGAGAGATATGGGTCCTCTTCATCACTGTTTGGGCATACGATTCACCCATGTAGGGGAAGAGATTACGCTGTCCCAAGAAACTTATATTGATAACTTGATAGAAAAATTTAACATGGGAGAATGTAAACCCGTGTCTACACCAATGGAGCCAGCTCTGAAGTTAGAGAAAAATGAGAATGTAGATGAGAAGGATAACCTTCCATATCAAAAACTGATTGGTTCATTAATGTACCTAGCTGTCGCAACAAGACCGGACATAATGTTTGCAGTAAGTTATTTAAGCTGGTACAACAACTGTTATGACCAAAGTCACTGGCAAGCAGCAAAAAGAGTTATACGTTACCTAAAAGGAACGAAGAATACATGTATAAGATACAAGAAAACAGGAAGTCAGCGGTCAGCCGACGCAGACTGGGCAGCATGCACTATCGATCGCCGATCATATACCGGTCATATTTTTAAATATGGCGTTGGTCTTTAGTTACGAGACAAAGAAACAGAGAGTGGTCGCATTATCAACAGCTGAGGCCGAATACATGGCAATGACAGAAGCGACGAAGCAAGCTTTGCATTTGAAACACCTTCTAGAAGACATAGGAGTGCCACAACAAACAGTCCTGATCTACAATGATAATATGGCTGCACAAAAATTAGCAAATAATATGATTACCGGGAAAAGGTCAAAACATATTAACATAAAATAACATTTTATAAGAGATTGTGTCGAAAAGAAATTAGTGACAATTCGATAAAAGGACAGAAAATATGGAGGCCGATATTTTAACGAAGGCGCTGCCACTAGTAGGACTCACTCAAACCGAAAGGTCATCTGCGTGAGGGGGAGTGTGGATAAAACTTCTTACTCTATGGTTTATGTTGTCAACAAGGATTTACAAAGAAGTAATTTATATGTCAATGTTATGTCGTCAATTAAATAAAATGTTAAATAAAATAAATATATTCTTTCAATAAATTATAAGTATAATACATATAATACCTACACTACACCGGACCCAAACCACCACTCTAAAATAAAAATAAAACTCGAGTTTATTTCTTATTTTGGCAGTGTGGACGACGGCTCATTATTTTATTTAAATCAGGGGATATCATCTACCTACATAGGTACATATATAAAAATCAATTGCCATGCGTTAATCTCGCAAAATTTCTAAAACGGCTCGATTGCGATAAAACTGGTAAGTTAATATGTGCGCGCCGGAGAAGATAGGTACCTAAGAGCCTGTCCAGACGAGGCGATCTGCGCGCGATTCCACTTGCGCGTTCTCGAGATACTGGAGGTATATCCTGTCCAAAATTTGGACAGGATATACCTCCAGCGCGCGCCCGCATTTGGACTCCAAATGCGGGCGCGCGTTTCCGCGCGTAAAACGCGTGCAATGAGCGGGGACTCTGGAGTCGCTTGTTTTACGCGCGAGTTAAGATACTCGGGCGCCATTGCTGCGTCCAGTACCTACTACGCGCGAGTCGAGTTTGGTTCGAAATTGAGCGTGATTACTTCGATACGGAACTTTTAATTGAAGAAGTTGTAAAAAGTATAAAAGTATCTGTATCCGAGTTCATGTTTATAACTGGGAGGGAATCCCTCCTAGCGTAGAAACGCGGTATCTGGACGCAATATAAACTGAAGCACGCGAGTGAACTCGCGCGCAGATCGCCTCATCTGGACAGGCTCTAAAAAAGGCAATACAACTAGTAATAAAGGTAGACAAAATTTTATTTTTAAGGTTTTATTAAAACAAACATTAGATTTCACACCCTAATTATTAAAATAACTTAACACTTATATGTAGGTACTTAAATACAATGAATTGCGAAAGATACGAGGTCTTACCTACGTTTCTACTGTAAAAAAATACAATTTATGTATTTAATTAATGTAATGCATATGCAATGTCAGCACTCTCTCTTACCCAAACATGCCGAAAATAAATTACTTCCAAACACATTATAATTTACTTATATTTTAGCTTATTAACTTAGATAAATACATGTATTGTGTTCATATCACAGTTGCATCATTTGGCTATAATTACACTAATCTCACATATATTATATCTACCTAAGCTGGCAAGATGTTGACGCTAAAGCTAGATAGGGGCGCGATATACATTGCGCGTCATGCGAGGCAGAGAGTTGCACAGAAGCTTCTGTTGGAGTCACCAAACGAGACAGCCAAACTTCATTAGATTGAGCAACTAACTATTGGCTGGCCGTCAAACTATCATCATTAAAAAAAACAGGTCAATTGCGTGTCTGACCACGCACAATGAAGGGTTCCGTAGTTGGGATGAATTTATCCCAAGAACAAACTTAACATTGTATGTAGTTGAAATACATGCAAATGCATTGCAAATGTAAGTTTGTATGCACAACATTGAGAGATTCACCATGTTAAAAATAACATAGTAAATCTCTCAATGGTGTGTATGAACTCTATGGTCTTATAAAAGACCAGTTCTTATAGGTTTTCCTATAATCTAAATAACTTACATAAGTATATAACTATTTTCTGTGGTTTTCAAAATTTTTGGTTCAGTGGTTTCGGAGATAAGGGCCCCCCCTTATCTCCGAAACCACTGAACCGAAATTTTTAGGGGGTGGAATGGTCTATTTTCTTAAGTAACTTTAGACACAATTGATTTTCTACTGTTTGACTCCGAATCGGTGTCGCGCGGGGCTTAACAGGTTAAAAAACATATTTTAAAATTCTAAAGAAAAAATATTGGACTCTCACGGTAAGGCCTTTCATTTAAACTATTGACCGCCACATCAAAAAAGCAAATGATTGTGGCGGTCAAAAGGTTAATGTGTCACACGGTAGTTTGCAATACTTTTTTAAATTGTCTAATTTGTCCCCCAAAAGTGACCCCCATCCCATATTTAAAATTCATTTATTTACGTTACACGTCCGCTTTTGAGTCACAGTAATTCATATGATACCAAATTTCAACTTAATCGGTCTAGTAGATTCGGAGCAAATCGGCTGCGACAGAGGGACAGACAGACGGACACACGAGTGATCCTATAAGGGTTTCGTTTTTACCTATTGAACCCTAAAAACCGTCAACATCTAGTGACGGGGGATATTTATACTTATAGCTCTCCTATTAACCACTACCTGAATGAGTATAATGGCGAAACTTCAGAGACTTTTCGTGTCGACATAAAATTTTACCATTTTCATAAGAGCTTGTTTTTCTGACCCCTCCATACACTCCACCATGGTTTGTTATTGTTATTAGTAATTAACTGTTTATTTATTTTACTTCGATGGTCCAAGTTTATCATTTAATTGTGACTACAGAGTTACAGCTATAGTTACATGTAAGCGGGCACGCCCTTTAAGCCTGGAGGCTTTTATTTAGGTATCAAGTTCTTTTTACGTTTTTATTTCTGCTTGAGTTTTCGATGTTTTTTATTTGTTGGTATAGTGGCGTGTGCTAGCCTCACATATGACTAATAATTTAATGTAATGTTTTGTGTTGCGCGTATTGTAAATTATTTTGTATACTATTTTATAGAATCCAGTTTTTCTAACAGTACAGACAGCTGTGCTGCTGGGGAGTTTGTTGCACCACTTCCTTCTTTTCAGCTAAAGCACTAGGAAGTGGTGAAGGGTGGGCGTTTTGGGGCACTGTCTTATGTAATTTTACGTTCAAAAAGCGCCTGCCTAGTTTTATTACTTTTGATTTTCTGATTTGAACGCGTCTTTCACTGTACATGAGGTAACTGAATTATTCTTAGATTATTGTAACATATAGTGGGGCTTTTGTTATTAATTACATTCCCGGACTCCTAAATCGAACCACCTTGCATTTTTATGTTCATAGGCATAAAACATGTCAGAGAAAAAGTTGTTATGCAGTTTTAAAGCTGACATACTGGCCAGCATTTTGGTATCGCCATTGTTCCAAATTTGAAATCACGAATTTGATAAAAAGAAGAAAATTGGAGTTTTCATTGGTCATTGGACTCAACGTCAGTGGAGCCATGGCAGGTTCTTTTTACGGATGAAACCAAGATTATACTGTATGGCAATCACATCGAATCAAAAGTCATTTATTCAGCACTTTTCGAAAGTCAAAATTACATAACATAAGACAGTCCCCCAAAAACGCCCGACCTTCACCACTTCCTAGTGCTTTAGCTGGGAAGAAGTGGCGCAACAAAATGTTTGATGATGATGAATGATGGACGTAGGAAAATCTACCGAAGACAGGACGAACGTTTTCAGCAATGTTGCATTGAAGAGAAGGTGAGTTATGGCGGTGCATGACCCACCGCCATAACTCAGTCAGTCTGGGGGCACAATTTCCACCAAAGAAAAAACTGGCCTTGGGGGTTGTGACGGGACCACGGTTGCCATTACTGAATAGCGACAGATACATTCATCAATGCCTAGAGGCTCATGTAATGCCAAGATGGTTTGTGGGTCAGGATTTCTGCACTTATGGGATGAGCTGAAGAGGCGTGTTTGAACCAACCAGCTCCAAAAACTTTGCAGGAGGTGAAAACTGCCACCTTGGAAGCATGGGAGAACATTCCACAGCACGTCATAGTGGTATTAATTAATTCTTTGCCGAACCTCATGACGGCCATCGTAAATGGTGTTGGAGGTAACACAAGTTACCTATTAAACGTTTCCTCTATGGAAGCCATTGTTTTCTTTAAAAATTCCACGCAAATTTTGCCCCTGAGAAACGCGAAAAGATGACTTATTGCAACTAAACAGGTTTTTTTTAGCATCCCGATTTCAAATTTGGTACAATGACAAACGGAAATGACTGAGTAGTTTCAGTAGCACATATTTTTTCTTTGTACTAACATTATTTAAAAAGATATTAAACAAAAATATGCAGGGTGGCTTGCAGGTGCAGGTGTCAGGGAGTGTATTAATGAATAAAGATATGCTTCAAGAACGTTTCAATTCTGGGACAAGTCAGGTAGAGGACAAATAGAGCCATTGATCGCCTTACCAGTCTATTTAGTTTTTTTTTTTTGCAATCTCGTATCCCAAAATAGTTTTGCCAGCATATTTACATTATTTAGAATTTATTCTGTAGTTACCTACTTACTATTTTAATTTTCCTACATAAAAATATGACAGAAATACTATTAAGATTCTAGCTAGGCAAGTAATAATTTTAAACAGTGGTACCTATTCTAATCTAAATATTTTTAAGGCCTAGTTAAGATTTGTGTCGATGTTGGATCAAGTGTAATCTTATTTAACATCTATTTACCCAATAAACTGCTAGGCTACATAATTATTTATCTATGCATAATGAACCGACGATGCTGCTTTCAGCTGCGTTAATGTTTACCTGGTTATCAAACGAGTAATGGCGGCAATATAATATTAGGATTTATTGTACGGGAAAAGTTAAAAGAACCCCAGTAAGTATTCGGTTAGTCAGTTTGCCACTTGGGTGCAGCGTTTTCCCTGTTTTTGCCGACGCGGCACATTGACATTAAGATTACTTTATACTACGCAATACATCTACAAAAACAAAAAACTACTAATTTAAGACTACCAACAACACTTTACAACTACAAGAATGTTCTCATGAACTTGGTCTTTCAACACTTTACATCCAGGCACTGGCTCTTAAATTGTCAACGATGGTAGCGCGTCGTCTGTGACACACGCGGATGCACGGGTCGAAGGCCAGTCGGCGCCAAGGTCACGAGTCGTGCAGCAGGCGCTGGTAGTGCGGGAACACCTCGTACGGCGGCACGTGCAACCCAAACTCTAACGCCACAAGGACGGCGAATTCGAATCGCATCAAATCTTTTCTGTTCACCCTAAATGTGGTTTCAATGCGCTGAAAGAATAAATAAAACTACTTAAGTATATGAGGTCATTCTAATTGTTACCCTTTGAGTAAAACATTGCCCTACTTCTATGAGCGCCTTCAATGCTTCTCCTTTCACATCATTGAGTTTGGCAGAGAGCATTAAACAAGCGCCGGCACACAATTTCCTATTATCTTTGTTGATCAGATTTGCCAGAATCAACTTCTCGAAGTAAACATAGGCTTGTGCTACTGACAGCAAATCCACTCCTCCATTGTCATGTTTGGCAATCTTCCGCATTTCTTTCTTGATGCTGCAAAATTAAGATACAGTTAAAATCCAAAATATTTTGAATCAAATATTATTGTTAAAATATTACCTTCTTAATTTACTGAGAGTTAACTTGATGTGTGGGAATTTCTCCCTAAACTTGTCATTGAGTTCTTTTTTGAGATCTTGCGGTCGGACATAGTCAATAATAGACGTCATGTAGGATGTGAATGTTAGAAGTGTTCTGTGTTTTCCAGCAATCAGTTCCGGATCGTCTAATACATTGGGACAGTATTGAACCTGCAAAATAATAAATACTCAATATAAATATCTTTTCACATTCAGGTGTAAATGTAATGTACTGTACATATTGAGGGCACTGAGAATTTCCTAATAGGAAAACCCAGTAACTTGGCAGTTATGACTCAGTAATCTAACCCAGGATCGCTTGGCACTGGTGCTTGCTACTGAGGATAATCAACTAATATTAGAAATGCGAAAGTGAGTTTGTTTGTTACGCTTTCACGCAAAAACGGCTAAACGGATTTGGATGAAATTCGGCACACGGGTATACCATGACCTGGATTAGGACATAGGATACTTTTTATTCCGGCAGTACGTTCCCGTGGGATATTTCCGAACGTGCACGCGGCTGACAAAAGCTAGTATACAATATTTTGAAAAACTAAGTTATCAATGTTTTATACAAAATCCAAATAGACGCATACATATTTTTGAGAGAGTAATGATCCTTCATCCCAGTCGAATATTTTCATATCAACTGAGGAGTGTGGTGGTGATGATGGTATTGCTGTCCTCTGCGATGATTCATAAGAGAAACACCTGCAAAGATAACAACTGTTATTATTCTGCTAAACATAATTTATACTATGTGTGCAGGCTGTTATTAATTTGATGTTAGAACCAATTAAATCAGCATGCATTAAAAGAGAGTCAGTAAGAAGTGGACTGGTAACATGCTCTAGAATTCTAAATACATAAGGTCATACTTAATGTATATATTAATGTTTTAACCGATAAAGCCCCAATGGCTCCGAATAGGAGCCCTCGCGGCGCGCGATTTGAAAGTAGTTATCGAATAAAAATGTTTTTTTTGAGATTGAGAGATGACGTTATTGAGCCACGGGCCTGAGCGGTTAAACCCCTTCATCTCATTCTATGCTCCCAATGAAAATCATGCACACTTCTAAATGTTATATTATGTTCTAGCAGTAACTTCAAGAGCACATAAAACCCAGGTTATTACATGGACATGTGATTAGTGGGTGAGGTGAGTTTTACATACATAGCATTTGTAGCCTGGATTTACATAGTATTAGGTATCAAGACAGTGATAAATACACAGAAGTTTTTCAATAGACACCAATTACTCCCAAATATTAAGCTTAGAATTTCACTGCACAACACCTAAAGAAACTTGGTAATTACCAACTGACCAAAAATAAGCAGTGTAAAATATTACAAATTATCCTAATGTATATTATAAAATACAGAATGCCTCCATATTTTTAGCAGGGATATAAGTAATAGCATTAGCCAAATCTAAGTGTTGCATAGCAGATTTTAATCTGTTCAGTGTTTACCATTTTTTATCCGTGTGCCTCGTCAATAACTTAGTCCTGAAAGTCAAATTTGTTAGTGATGAAATGATTGTGAAGACTTCATGAGTTCAAAATGCATTTAATAATAATGCATGTAAGTACGAGTTGGTAATAAATATGTAGAATAATGATGGAAATGTGTGTGAACATGTGGGTAATGTTTGACATGTATTAACAGATAAGTATGTAAGTTATAGATGAGTGCATTGCACTTATATTTGTCAAGATTTTGAGCTCATTGTAATCAATATTTAATAATGAGGTATTCATAACTTTAGTTACAGAACAGTGAATATTGTTTTTGAAAGTCTAATAAATTAATGAATTAGCAACATTCAAATGTCTTTTTACATTGTCCTCATAATTTCATTTAAAAACTCTCTGTACATATTCACTAGGAAAATATAGTAGACAGAGAAGATAGCACACGCATATTTTTGTAAAGATAATAGTATTATTGAAGAAAGTAAAACATTCAATAACATGCACAGCATGGGTCATGTAGAGATAACCACATCTTTGATATTTGACAAATTAAATGAATGTTAGACTTCAACAAGCGGCTGGAAATGAATTGATGGGTCTATTCTGCAAATAAATGCTACAACTTCTATCAAAATTTTCGAACAACCATATTTTCTGAATAAAAAACAAAAAGAAAACTATTATAATTACCTTGCTATAACATGTGGATGGCGATTAACTAGTTTCCAATTAGCCTTTTCAGTCATTTCACCTTCATACATTTTTTTGTACTGTTCCCTTGTACAAACTTTGGAGGGCACCAATAATTTGGAATATGATATTTCTTGGCCATTTTCTTCTCTCTCTAGGCCAAGAAGGTCAAAGGGATCCATACCATTGTCAGTGATGGCAGAAAGGGGTCTTGGCCCTGATGTATTCCTCCTTCTAACACCATCTTTTCGTAGATCAGACCTAAAGGAAATATTATGAGTTTTAACATAATTTTACTAAGGTAATACAAGTAAAGCACCCACAAAAATGTTAAAACATAAAATAAATTACCGTGCATTGCGAATAGTCTTAGAGTATGGGATGGTGCTAAATATTACACAAGGAGCACCCTGTCCTGGCACTATTGCACATCTTTCATCCCTGAACGATACTCCTTTATTTGGACGTACCATGCGCACTTCTTTTGTTAACGCATGATGTTCTGGGATGCATGTGTTACTTGTTCTGAATTTGCCTGTAAAAGTAATCACATTTACAGTTAATACAGTGCACAATTCGTTTTAATTGAATTTAAAGCCCATAAATAACATTGTTTATGTTTTTAAATAGTATTTGATACTAAACAATTTATTATTTACCAAAATTAAGGCTTTCTGAACTGCTTTTCTCATCTGCATTAGCACCAGTTAGGGTAACAAGATGAGTTTTTCTAGATCTAGATGAGCCATGCTTATCTTTAAAAGAGTCTGTAGTTCCAGAAGAACACCTATAAAATAAGTATTAAAATTAAAACGACACAGGTTTCAGCCAAAGAAAACTTTGCACATTATTATGTATTCTAATCACTACAACATTATATAAACACTTCTGAGGGAATAGTACAACATTAACATTAGTAATCATACTTAGATTAGTATAATTTTTTTATGAATTGTTAGCACTTTTAATAAAAGAGTTGTTAATTTTCAATTTCTTGAAAACCCCCTGAAAGACATCTTGGCCCTCAAAACATTGAAATGATATGAAATTGTTTATTCTGTAAATAGGATATCAGAATCACTTTTACACGTCATATTAAAAAGAAATAAAAAAAATAAGCTAGATGGAGTCAACATTTTCTATCTGACTACCCCTGAGAAGAAATGGCGAAACAAACTCAAGGGTCAAAGTCTCTTTTAAAGTCCAGACATAATCTTGGTCAGATTATGTGAGGACCATGTAGATCCATGTCTGAAATGGTATTTTGAGGATTAAGAGCATAGAGAACTCACTATCTCCTTGAGGGGAATAATCGGTTCTCTTTTCTTTGTCAGGTAAGCACACAGTTATTAACAAAAACACAATGTAATAAAATTTATATTAGTGCATTCCTAAGGGATGCTTTTATGATAAATCATGGATGCCTATGTAGTTAGATGTGACATAGTCTATGAATTAAAATAAAATAATGTTGTTAAAAGTACCTTTCTCTGATGAAAGAAGTATTAACACCTTTTACAGGTGTAATAATGGTGTTTGTGTGGTCAGAGTCTGAACTTAAAGAACGGTTATCAGCGCCGATACGATGCACAGGACTTGAGTTTAGTGCTTTATTTTTATTCCGAACACTGTTTCGTAGAGTCGTTTCTTTATCCTTGAGAACGGCTCCATCAACCGCTTTGGATCCCGAATCAGTTTTGTCTTTTTTCGGTGTCTTTTCCACTATCTGAACTAAATCAGGGTCTCTTAGCTTGCCATCTAATGATATATTTGATAAAAATGTTACCGCAGCAAGACGTCTTCGAGCTTTTTCATATTTATTGCGATTGCTAGACATCGTAGCAAAAATGATGTAAGCTCTACTGAATGAAACCTGAACACACTCGAACTCGAATCCTTCAATAATGAAGCACCCAAAATAAAAATAAACCACCGCACGGTTCCAGACTTCAATGAAGTAACACAATATTTATCAAATAGACGACTGCTGAAGCATTTTGATCAAATTAGATTAATCCACCTGTTCCACGAATTATTTAATTGCTTTTGACAGTTTTCAAACTTCGACAAGTGACAGATAGAGATAAAGTAGTATATACTAATTCCATGGTAGTCTGTGAGTGAGAGTGAGGTTTTCGGGTGCGTTCAATTATTTCACTCGATGAAGTTCAACGATGCATGGAACGTTAATCAATGCGGTGAACTGCTAAAGTACAGTCAACCGCACATCAGTAGTAACGCACTACAAAAATCTGTTTAACTTTTTTGTTTTATTGGCAAGCAAAGTCGATTTCGACCGTTCTGAAACATCCAAAAATTAATAAAAATTAACAAAATTGTTTTATACCATCCCACATAGACAGAATATTTGGAGTAGACCATAATTTTATATTTATTGCGTCGGATGAAGGTCATGCACGGCATGAGGAGAGGGCCACTACAGAAATCACCACTATTACTACGACAAAAAAGCGTTGTTAATGTCAGTATTACCACTTCATTTATTTATATTAGTCTATGTTACCACTGATGTGCGGTTGACAGTACACGCCTAACGTCAGTGCGTCGCGTCGTCGAGTGCTGCTGAAATAAATATTAATTGAATGCATTCTTCACGCCTAGGCGCCTGAGCCTGACTAAGAGCAATGGCTATGGTCACAAAATGGTCACCACTGGACATTTCTGTGCATAGACTAAGTAGTACTTTTCTGTGTAACGAGTGGTGTGGTGGAGCGCCACTGACTCAAACGTACTGCCTGTGTTTTATTCTATTTATTAATAAACTGCTAAACCAGAGTATTTTAATTAAACTGACAAGTGACATTCAAAAATAATGTTTCAGTAGGTTTTTTAGGGTGGGAAATCATCAAATAACATCTCCCGCTCTGGGCGGAGCGGGAGGGTGTGTCAGACTCTTACTGACTAAAACCCACCCGTATTCCTTCTTGTTGCCTGTGTTGCGGGGGCCTCGGTGACCCATAAGTACCTTCCCGCGACCCCGGCAGGCATCGGCCCTAGTGGACCCCTACTATGTGCTGACGACATCTCTTTGAGGCGCGCGTGGAATACAACGCGCCGTCGACCCGGGCCTGGTCCTTACCGGA
Organism: Atethmia centrago; assembly: GCA_905333075.3. Taxonomy (NCBI): domain Eukaryota; kingdom Metazoa; phylum Arthropoda; class Insecta; order Lepidoptera; family Noctuidae; genus Atethmia; species Atethmia centrago. The sequence continues at coordinate 12,207,638 of HG995375.1, forward strand.
CGGTGAGCTACCCATTGCTCACCGTCCGCAAGCCCGCGCCTGAAATCCCGGAAATCCGCCCGGGATTCCCGACGCCCTGGGCGTCTCCTGCGGCGGCTAGGGGCGAGAGGGCGCGAAACTTGCCTTTCCCTCAACCGTCCCGCCTCCTCCTTCGCGAGCATTACTGCTTCGCAGAAGGAGATGACGGCTGCCCATGCCCTCTCGCTCCGTACCATGGCCTGAACCAGGGCTGGACGCGAGAGGTCTCTGCCGCCGATCGCCTCCACGAGGACACGGCGGTGCTCTGCCCAAGCCGGGCAGACCTCCACCGTATGCTCCACCGTGTCCTCCGGGCGATCCACACAGTGGTGACACCCGGACGTTTCCTCCCGCCTTATCCGACACAGGAACCTCCCGAAGCTGCCATGTCCGGTGAGGACCTGCGTCACGCGGAAGGTGAAGACGCCGTGGCGCCTCTCCAGCCACTCCTCAAAGAGGGGACTTATCGCCGCAATCGTGGCGTGCCCAGCACTGGGTTGCGACAACCGTACTTTCCATGACGCCATGAGATCCCGCCGGAGCTCCGTCCGCTGTGCCGCGATTTCTCGCGGCAGCGGACTTACGCCCCGGCGTTTCGCCTCTTCGCGCCATTCCCATACGTGCGCGAGGACTTTTGCCTCCAGATCCCATGGCGGCAATCCGGCAAGGAGGCTCGCTGCCTCACAGGAGACCGTGCGGTATCCTCGGACCATCCGGATGGCCATGACCCTTTGGGCCGCGCTCAACCGGCGGGCTGGCCGCAGCGCCAGAGAGCGCGCCCATACAGGAGCCCCGTAGAGGGCCATGGACCGCACGACCCCCGCGTAGAGCCTCCGGCAGGAGGCGTTTGGACCCCCTAGATTGGGCAGGAGCCGCTTCAATGCAGCGCCCGCCCGCTCCAGTTTGGGAGCCAAACGTCGGAATTCGCGGGCTACCCTGGCGCTTTCACCTAGCGAAAACTTGAAAATTAAGTCTTTATGATTTTTGTGTTGCTATTACCTTGGCTAAAAGCTGACAGTTTAGTTTTTCAAAATTCCAGCTCGTAACAAGCGGACTAACTATTCATGGATATCAGCCATGACACATGATACCTACTGAAATAAAATGAAATTCTTTATTCTGTAAATAAGATAACGGAATCACTTTTACGTGCTATACAAAAATAAAAATAAGCTAGGTGGATTCGACATTTCGTAACTACCCCTGAGAAGAAATGGCGAAACAAAAACAAAGTGTTTTTTAAAGTCCTGACCGTCCAGACATAATCTTGGTCAGACCATGTGAGGACCATTGTAGATCCGTGTCTGAAATGCTCTTTTGAGGAAATAACCACACCAATTTGAGTGGACTTAACCAGTCAGTGCACCTATAATCGGTTGGTTGCCATCCTGGATTTCCTGGGGGAGCGCATTCCACAGAGAGATAGACTGAACGAAGAAGGAAGAGTGAATGAAGTCAGTGCGGTGAGTGGGACATTGAAAAAGACGATTGTGTGATGAACGTAGGTTTCTACTGTGGTTTACGCAAATGTACTGAAAGTGGGGGATGAGATAACTAGGGGAAGAGGGCGAGTCAAGAAATGAAAACAATGTGGTCAGCGCAGCGTTAGTATTACACAATTAATTTAATAATAAAGTTACTACAACTAAACACGGTTTAAAAACAATAACTACGATTAAAGTGATTATAAACCAAACACTTTTAGTGATAAGGCTGCTCATTGTGTCACCCCTTGTAAAACTTCAACATTTGGATCTGTAATTTTTATAGTGTACATAATAAATAGTATTCTATTCTATGCTATTCACGTGGTGACGCGAGCAACGGTTAAAGAGAAAGATATGACGAAAAAAAAAGTATACATACCATATAATATATACATATATCATTTGAAGTTCAATAAGCTTGTAAAGTATATAATTCACATTATGAAACGATTCACGGAAACTGAAATTGAACCTCCAAGACACACAGAGGGCACATTTTTGGCAGGCAAGTAGGAATGTTGTCTTATCGTACGAAGGCAATTTTAATGATTCCAGTCCATTATTTTGAGGCCCAGGGTTTATTGAAGTTTATTTAATAATTAAAATTTGAAGTTTGATCTTACATTGTAATAATGCTTAGTTGAGAAAATGGGGGGCGGCAAATTTAGCATTTGTCCCAGGTGGCAGAAATACACGCTACGCCACAGATTCTGTCCATAACTTATTATTCTTAATTTTTCCATCATGTCCTACTTTTAACGTAAATGTATGGTCACATTTTAAAAAAAGGAGTTTTTTTTTTCAATACAGTTTTTTTCATTTTTATAGGACATACTAATTCCATGGTTGTGACGCACACTCACAGACGCTCACTTGACTGAGTTCACAATTCGTTCACCAAGTTACATTGTGACAACTCGGCAATAAAAAGGTGACAAATTGGTTGGAAACACATCGATGGCTGGAAAACGTTCCTGGACGAAATTTGACTGTCAAATCAAAAGTTTTGACATTTACTTTTGAAGCTGCAGGAGGAGGAGTGAATAAATAACTTTTTACAATCTTACACAACTGCTTATTATTGTTTAAATGGAACCTAATATACCTGGGTCATCAACAGCGTCTAGGGCCACTAGATTTATGATGGAAGGGGTTGGGGCTCGTGTAATTCGGGGTCCAGATTGGAAATGGGGCAAACAGGTAGAATTAACTCTGTTTATTTTTGTTAAATACTATTTTCTATTAAATGTTTCCAGAAATTCGAAACAATATTTGGTTTTGGTGGAAGCAGAAGATGTTTCTGTCGATTAGACAAATAAATATCGTCTCAACCTATTGCTTTTCTGTCTACCTTTCATTGATATTTTTTGCAGTATAGTTGCATCTTCAGGTGTCGTACCCTTTGTTAATATAATATAATTTAATTTAATTACTTTTAAATATCATAAATAAAATACGTCACTATTACAATATAGTTGGTTTCTAAGTGAATGTGCTGCAATGGCATAATTATTCTGATAAGAATCAATAACAAATTAATGTAAACAAAAGTGGTATCAACATAAATATTGCCTGATTGTTTTTCTATATATTTTATAAACTTCCAAGCAACTCTTGACTGATTCAAGCTATTTATGAATGTAAGTTATTGTACCTACATAACACTTGATGACTCTTATTGTTTGCAGGATGGTGGGGAGGGTCATGTTGGTACTGTGAGGAACTTTGAATCTCCTGAGGAGGTGGTTGTCGTTTGGGATAATGGGACGGCTGCTAATTACAGATGCTCTGGAGCTTATGACTTGCGAATACTTGATAGTGCCCCTACTGGTGTCAAGCATGAAGGCACTATGTGTGACACTTGTAGACAGCAACCTATATTTGGTAACTATATGATTATGTTTCAGGTTTATCTGATATTATGTAAATAAACTGTAATGGAAATTGGACACAAGATAATAAAATAACCTAATAAAATATTTTCTATGTATGGAATAGATTATTAATATTTTGAACTTTCTAGGCATTCGTTGGAAGTGTGCTGAGTGCAGTAACTATGATCTATGTTCAGTTTGCTATCATGGTGACAAACACAATCTCAGACATAGATTCTACCGCATAAGTGCACCGGGGGCCCAGAGGTGTCTTGTAGAGCCTCGACGCAAGAGCAAAAAGCAAGCTGTTAGAGGCATCTTTCCAGGAGCAAGAGTTGTGAGAGGGGTATGTTAATTTATGTTGTCTTAAGGTTTTTATTATTGAAACCTTTATTTAAACAGATAGTAGTTTTTTTTTTTGAGTATTGGCCAGTAGTGATGACATACTGGAAAAGTGCACCTTTAAATTAATTTGAGAAGAACTGAAAAATAATGTGATTATATCCCCAAAAGTTATTTAAATGTTTTTATGAAAGGATGACAACTTGAATTGATATACACTACACTTTATTTTATAGGTTGACTGGCAATGGGAAGATCAGGATGGTGGGAATGGAAGAAGAGGAAAGGTCAATGAGGTACAAGACTGGTCTGCTGCAAGTCCTAGATCTGCTGCTTATGTTGTGTGGGACAATGGAGCTAAGAATCTCTATAGAGTTGGATTTGAGGGCATGGCCGACTTAAAGGTATCCAATCCATTTTCCTCATTATTGTTATAGACCAATATAAACACTATTATGTTTGAATTACTTTGTACAATCATTTATTTATTTAAAAAATAATACATAGTCCCACAAAACCATGTAAATGTATATGTTAGCATATTTATTTATGCTTTCCTTGGTAACATTGAACACATGGAAATGTAGTACATAATAACAATGATCAATTTGAAAAAATGTTTGTTTTTTCAGGTTGTAAATGATGTGAAAGGTCAAAATGTCTACAAGGAACATTTACCACTTTTGGGGGAGTTAGGCCCCGGGCGCACTGGGCCGCATGGCCTGCAAGTGGGTGATCAGGTGGGTGTATGTATATTATTGGACATTTCATTCTCACACATCTCGCTCATTAATCTTAACATCCTAGATTTTTTTATCTTAATCAAATAGTATTTTGATAGTCTTTGCTTCTTTAGAAAAGGCTGCCACAAGTGGATGCATAGAAAGGCAAAAATGTATGCTATTGTACAATGTTATGTAAATTGCTCAGCAACTTTCATTGATATAAGATACCAGCATAAATTGGTTCTCTAACACATTTGTTAAATAATTTTAATTTCAAATTCTTTCAGGTTTGCCACTAATATAAGAATTTATTATTATTTTCAGGTGAATGTAGACCTGGACCTTGAAATAGTACAGTCATTGCAACACGGTCATGGCGGCTGGACAGATGGCATGTTCGAGTGCCTCGGCACCACGGGCACGGTGGTCGGCATTGACGAGGACCACGACATCGTAGTCACATACCCCAGTGGAAACAGATGGACTTTCAACCCTGCTGTGCTGACCAAGGTATTTTAGTACTAGAAGTATGCAATGAAGAAAGTAATAATAGATAGGAATTAATAAAATAAAAATTTAGTGATGGTATTATTATAAGAATGTACATGACTGCCTACCAGTACAGGGAATAAAGGCGTGATACTAACATAAGAATATAACCACTATACTTTTCCATACCCATATTGTTGTAAACTAAACAACAAATAAGTGTTGAAATCAGGAATCCTTGGTAAAAACCGCAGAGTTAAAACAAGGAAGGAGGTCACAACTAAATGAATCACAGAAAGGAATGTTATTCACATTCCAAACGATTGATGTTGTAATCACACTAATAATAAATGTAGCATATTGCTTGAGGTAATATTGACTATATTTATTGAGAATCAATATTTATTGTTTAGTTGGTTGTAAAAAGGTTGGCAATCTTAGAACCTTGAAAAGTCGTTCGTAGTCAGGACCTGACTGGGCTGTCACAAAATGCTAATGTGTTCCAATAATAATTCGTCTGAATCGCTCAAGTTCATACCAATGACGCAGATTTTGTTTTCCAATTCAACGAGTTTGTGAACAGTAAGGCCTGAATTCCTCTGACGCCGACGTTGTGCGCGTATTTATTTATTTGTAAACAACATTAAACTTTATGCAACGAATACGTACACAAAAGGACTTATGCCCGTTTTCACTAACACTAGGCGACCGAAACCGAAGTGAATGCCTAAAAAAAATGAGCTGTTGGTTTTGCAACGCTCAGCTCAGCGCCAAAAGTGAAGCATTCTCAACCCCGTCATCTACCCCGGTCACCAGGGAGTGTGGAACGAGATGTCGTGTGGTGTCTCACAGGGATTGGTCCTGGGGCCGCATCTGTGGGACATCGGATACGACTGGGTGCTGCGCGCCGACTTCCCTAGCGGCGTCAGCTTAGTGTGCTACGATGACGACACGTTGATCCTGGCGCGAGGGAGGTCGCACCAGGCGGCGGTCGAGGTAGCGACACGCGGGGTTGCGACAATTGTCAACCGGATCCGGCAATTGGGACTCGAGGTGGCCCTGCACAAGTCCGAGGCCATGTGTTTTCATGGTCCTTGGAACGCGCCACCGCCATTGGCGTCGAGTCGACGATGAAGTACCTGGGACTCGTCCTCAACAGCCGGTGGAACTTCATGGAGCATTTCCGACGTTTGGCTCCCAAACTGGAGCGGGCCGGGGTTGCCTTGAAGCGGCTCCTGGTCAATCTAGGGGGTCCAAACGCCTCCTGCCGTAGGTTCTACGCAGGGGTCGTGCGGTCCATGGCCCTCTACGGGGCACCGGTACGGGCGCGATCCTTGGCGCGGCGGCCAGCCCGCCGGTTGAACGTGGCCCAAAGAGAATTAAACCACTTGAGATAAACAGATTTCGTCTAGGCACACGAGTCACCACTGCGGGCCGGAGGACGAAATAAATACAGCGGTTGTTGATTTGTCGATGAAAAAATGTCAGGACAAATGTTCCAAACATAGTGATGCACAAGTCAGTTTTGCAACAATAATATCGATATCGATAAAATCGACGTCTATTAATTATACCTTTTTAAACTATACTGGTAGGGTGTTAACTGCGCCCTCTCGCTCCTAGCCGCCGCAGGAGACGAGAATCCCGGGCGGATTTCCGGCCACCATAGGCGCGGGCTTGCGGACGGTGAGCAATGGGTAGTTCGCCGTCCGATAAGGACCAGGGCCGGGTCGACGGCGCGTTATTATGCAAAATCATCATTATATACAACTATATGTACATATTGACATTGATGAATATTATAAGCAAAATTAAGTGAATATTAATGTACCTTGAAAAATATTATATTACTTTAATTATTGTGAATGTGAGCACCATGTGGGTCATTTTTATTTATTTCTTGTTGTTTTTTTTTCTCTTAGTTTTAATGATGGTCTGGCTGGCATTTTGAGTTCTTTATGCGGCCAACCCAATTGTCCTTTCCTTGGTATTGTTCGTCGAGTCGTTGAGCTCCTTAAGTTTTGAGTTGAGCTACACGATTACTGACAAATGCTTGCACTGACTGGACAGGTCCACTCACTTGTGTGGTTCTTTCCTCAAAAGACCATTTCAGACATAGATCTACATGGTCCTCACATGATCTGACCAAGATTATGTCTGGACTTTATAAGAGACTTTGACCCTTGAGTTTGTTTCGCCATTTCTTCTCAGGGGTAGTCAGATAGGAAATGTCGACTCCATCTAGCTTATTTTTTAATATGACGTGTAAAAGTGATTCTCATATCCTATTTACAGAATAAACAATTTCATTTCATTTCATTTCATTTCGTTGTGTTCCACGCGCGCCTCAAAGAGATGTCAGCACAAGTGTGGTCCATTAGGGCCGATGCCTGCCGGGGTCGCGGGAAGGTACGAAAGGGTTACCGAGGCCCCTGGCAACACAGGCAACGGAAGGAACAAGGGTGGGTTTTAGTCAGTAAGAGTCTGACACACCCTCCCGTTCCGCCCAGAGCAGGAAAAGTTGTTAATTTCACATCAAAAAAAAAGAAAGGGTGTTAACTGGGTGCTAATAAAACACTGACGTAATACTTCAAATTTAACTTTATTCAATTAAATCAATCACGGCTAATTTAATCGACTGAAAGTGTTTCTTATAAAAATAATAGCAATGTGTTAATGCAATTAGGAGTTAAAAAAAACACTTTTAGACGTCATTATGTAACAAGCTAGCTGGAGTCGACATTTCCTAACTGACTACTCTGATAAGGAATGTCAAAACAAACTCAGTGGTCACTGTCTGTTCAAAGTACAGAAATTAATTGGTTCATATTATACATTATCCCTGCATCCGCCTAAGGTAGCCAATGCCTTCAACAAATAACGCTATAAACAAACAAAAACATTGTTTATTTATTGAACTAATTGATTTACATAACTATATATTTGCTATATTTTATTGGAAACCAATTTTCCCTGTGAACTGCATTATTCCACTTTTCGTTCGGTTCCGGAATATTTGGAAACTAAAATGTAAACATTAAGTAATATTAGAAATAAAGAAAGGGACAGACATATTGACCCTAGTGAGAGAAAGGGACTTTTCAAAATTATATTTTACGTAAACAACCAGTTTAGCTTGAGCCCTGCAATTATTCATAATTATAAATACATTTTACTTACCGATGTAAAGTTATGTCATTTTTTTTTTTTAAATATGGCATAATTTTTCATTCTAGACGATTTCCCACACTGTTTAATTGAATAGAAACTCATAATTGTTTTTATTTATGCAGAAATGTTTTAAAAGGTATCAAAATAACCGCGCGTGCAGAGATCCAAACTAAAATGGCCACTCATATTGTCATCTAATATAAATGCAATTTCATTTATGTGTCGTGAGCCTGAGTGGCCCGCATGAGCAGTCAAGAGGCTGTATAGTCATTGGATACAAAGGATGCAATGTTGTTTATTGCAAAAAAGTAAAATACAGAAATTGTAATATTTTTGAAAATAATGAAGAATAGAGATAAGAATTCAGGCCTAAGAAAGGTCACTCTATACTGACGTTGTATGTATGCATCGCAGGTTTGCAGCGGCAACCTGAGCGCGTCGGCGTCTTCTTCTGGCGCGAGCGGCGGCGGGTTCGCGGTCGGCGACCTGGTGCAGGTGTGCGCCGACCAGGAGCGAGTCAAGACGCTGCAGCGTGGGCACGGCGAGTGGGCAGAGGCCATGGCGCCCGTTAGTACTCTTTATTGAAAAATATGCTCGACGGGATTTCCCAACGTCAAAAATGACGCACTTGCGTTCAAAATTTAATTCCCTATTTATCCACATTAGAGAAGAACTTTTCAAAAACCCTTCCTTAGCGCTGCCCTTTCGCTATATAAGGAACTGTCGGGCAAAATCGGGCAAAAAGCTGTGCGTTGTATGTCAGTGAATTATTGAATTTAAGAATTTTTTTGGGCGATTTTGTATATAAGGCCATTCTCTACCAACCAATATTTGACTCTAAAAAGTGGTGTATAAACAAGACAAAAGTTGCTACGCATCTAAGCAGCAAAAATATGGAAGCGTCCGTATATCGAGCTCCGTACATCCATATTATCGGGGACGTGAGGTTCGGAAGTCAAGGGTACATTTTTCTCGAAAAAAAAGTAATTTTTCTTTTAACTGAATAGCTGCTGTCTTGTATTTATTTATTTCTCATAATTCACTTTTGAAGAGATAAACTTTAAACCAGTTCGCCCCTGACTCAGTAAGCAGCTCATACCATCATCATTTGCCTGCCTTTTCCCGACTACGTTGGGGTCGGCTTCCAGTCTAACCGGATGCAGCTGAATACCAGTATTTTACATGGAGCGACTGCCTATCCGACCTCACAATCCAGCAATACGATACCCCTTGGTAAGACTGGTTGTCAGACTTTCGGACTTCTGACGACTTGTAACGACTGTCAAAGATCTACAAATGACAGCCGGGCCCAACGGTTTAACGTGCTTTCCGAGGCACGGAGGGGCTCTTGGTATGTAAAGATGGTCATCCATCTACGGACCAACCGCGGCAAGTGTAGCTGATCGATTGACTCGTGCGGCTGTTATTATTTAGCCAAAAGCCCATCTAAGCAGCTTATACCGATTGTAAAAATAAAAACGGATGAGTTGACCACATGAAATATGTTGTTCTTCACAGACACTCGGAAAAATTGGTCGTATTCAACAAATATACCACGACAATGATCTCAAAGTGGAGGTATGCAACACATCGTGGACGTACAATCCTAACGCTGTAACTAAAGTCGCGTCGTCTGATGGAAGTATTCCTGGAAACTCGTCAGGTAAGCTTCATCTGCTTCTTTGTCACTAATATGCATATATCGGTTTAATATAAAGCGGATTTTGCTGTTTCAATTTATATTTATGCTCTATAAAAGGCCTAATCTACAACATGCTTCTGCAAATCGCCACACGATGACAAATGTTTTACTTATCTTCATTTTGGAGTAGCTTAAGCAAGAACGTTAATAAATGGTTCGTTCGAGAGATCATCAGTTCAGATCAGTGCTATCAACATCGTTCGCTCCGCGCAACGCTCAGCTGCTTTCTCTTTGTGCCTCTAATTTGGCTTAATAGCGTTTTTTTCGTGTAAGCCTTAATGGCTTATGAGCGAAAAGTAATATTACACTTTCAGCAAGCTGAATTAAATAGAAAAAAATGGTGGGGGATGCGCCGACGGGACTCACAAATGGAACAAGGTTAATTTTAGCGGCGACGAAGCAGATTTGCTGTTATTTTAAGTAAAAAGACTAACACTTAGAACGTGGGTCAGTTTCGGAAAATGTTCTACAGTCAGGGAAAAGGATTGTTAAGCAAATCAACTATAAACTTAAATTATTGTCCGTTTATTCTAATCACAACTTTCAACTTCTTTATCAATCGTATACAATGGCTTTAGCACGGAAAATTGACGTAGTGTGTCGATCTGCTAAACAAGACATTTCCCTGACCGTACATAAAAGCCCGTAATTAACAGCCAAGTCAGTAACCGCACGACATCTTAGTTGACCCGCTTTCTATGAGTGTCTTTTTGATAGATCTAACAAATATTGGTTTATAGTATTATAAAAACGTATCGTTATTGTAGGGGAACGTCTGTCGGCGCTTTTGAAGAAGTTGTTCGAATCTCACGTGACGGGTGACGCTAACGAGGAGCTGGTGAAGGCGGCCGCCAACGGGGACGCGACGCGCTGCGCCGAGATCCTGGGCCGCACTGATGCCGCACATGTTGATGTGAACGGCTTCTATGGAGGACACACTGCCCTACAGGTATATTAGAATTTAAGTCTTAAAACCGGGACTATATTCTGTATTGTATTCAACAATATTAATTTCTCTTAGAAGCATATTTTCTGGAAAAATATAGACTACTGCTTAACACAGTGTGTCGTGAAGAGTAAGGGAATTATCAGCATATAGGTCATCATCCTCATCGGCATCCAGTATGACCGTTAAATCTAAGCGAGTTTTGGACGTAGCGTGATGTTAAATAGCCTATAACCTTCCTCAAGAATCGGGCTAACAAATATATATTTTTTATTAATTCGACTTTAAATTCGTTCCATAGATTAGTGTGACTTCAAACAAAAAAAAACAAACAACTTCTTCGGCTTTATTATATTAGCATAGATTGCAACGAGAGATTAAAAATTAAAACTTGTACAGTTAAATTAGTACTTGTATACATTATCCTGTATTGCACACTCAGTTACAGGTAACCACAGCTTACACGTCATCGAGTAATGTGCACTCGATAATGTGTTAAACTGTGGTGTGCTCTGAATACATAATTAAATTAAGAATACTACATGAATACAAACAATTTTATTTTATTAAATATTAATAATATCAGGTAAATTGACAAGAATACAATTCAATAAAACCAAGCTATAAATTAATTTTCAATAATATTATGTCAGATATTTCAGAAATGTATGGAATAAAACAATATAATGTTAAAAATAGAAGTACAAATTAAAATAAAAGTAATAAACTAATAATTATTGAAATGTTAGGTCAAATGTCCTCTAATTGAAAGTGCGTATATAATTTTCTTTTAAAAGTGTTAAGACTCGTGATTGATATCAATTTTAGCTTTGCATATAGCATTATACAATTTGGTAGCCCTCGTAAAGGGAGAATTGCCACATAAGAGTCTTTGCAGACCATGCGTTGCGGCGCCGCACCGTAAATATTTCGCCCTGTCTTCTGCCGCAAAAACAACTAAGCGGTGCCGCTCTGGCGTCGCAACGCGTAGGTATATCCAGCGTCTCCCCGCCTCGTCTCGCGGGTCGCAAGTCCGGTGTACGTGCGGGGCGACGCCGGAACGCACCGTGTGTCATGCCGTGGATATTTGTATCTAGGACGCCGCAGCGACACCGTTCAGGCGCTGCGCCGCCGCCGCAACGCATCGTGTGCACAGGCCTAAGTTGGTTCTAGGTTGGTTTTGTGCGTCGTCTTTATAAGATTTTAATTGTTTCGCGGTTGTGTATTGTAAATAAAGATGATACAAATACCTCCTTTGGACTTGCTCTTTTTATCGGACGTGGTCCATGCCTTTGTTACGGATACATATACGATACCGTTAACTGTTATCGCGACAGGCGGCAGCACAAAACGGTCACGTGGAGGTGATCCGCGCGCTCGTGGAGGCGGGCGCGGACGTGGACGCGGAGGACCGCGACGGCGACCGCGCGGCGCACCACGCGGCCTTCGGCGACGAGCCGGCCGCACTGCGCGCGCTGGCGGGCGCCGGCGCCGACCTCAGCGCGCGCAACCGGCGCCGCCAGACGCCGCTGCACATCGCCGTCAACAAGGGACACCTCGGCGTCGTTAGGACGTTGCTGCAGCTCGCCGTGCATCCTAGCTTGCAGGTCAGTTTTCTGTTTTTTTTTTCCAGCGTGTGCAAAACTTCCATCGTGTCATGAAATTATGGTAACTTCGCAAGCTCAATTGCTTTAGCAAAACCAATTTGACTTTGAAAGCGCATTGTGTCTTAGAAGTAAGGGTGGTTTTCGTAGTTTAAGGTCTGATTGTACAACCAATTACTGATTGCGTATTTTTTGCGCTAGACGTATCTAAAACATCACTCTGTCTCTATCATCTTCAAACAATTGCCAGGAACACAATGATATTTTAAATTAGTTTAACATTAAATATGTCCAGCATTTTTTGGTGCAAGTGGACCTAAGTATTACTATTGACGTGCAGTTGACCGTACGGATTCGTGCCACCACTAATCCGTCCAAGAACTAAACTAGGAATGTCGATTGTCCGCAAAATAGGCGGACGAAAATGTCGCGGGTCGATCCTATTTGGGAAAAGTGTAGGAGAGTGGATTTGAAACTCTTTAATTGTGACAGCGCATAATCAGAATCAAAGTAATATTTCTGGCATATAATCAGAAATATTATACGCCCCGAAACTGCAGGACATTTGAGACAACAGATTCTATTCGAAATATTTTTTTTCCATGGTTATGGCGCTGACAAGACCCAATTGACCAAAATAGGCTTCTCTTAAGAAAAAAAAAAATTGCCAAATCTGTATAGTTTGTAGGAGAGGAAAAAATATATGTTAATTTTGAACATATTTCCCAGAACTTGGTTGTTACCAAAACACGTTACAAACTAACGTGAAACTAACCTCTTACCTTGAGTTCTAATCCAAAATATCTGCATTAAATATCAACATACGTTACGTATTTAATTAATAACAAGATTGGGGTGTAAGGGAGAGCACACAACAACCGGACTCCCCAAATGTCAACCTCGCCTGCACGCGGTACACCCTGCCACTGACGGACGAGGCGCTCACGACCGGCCGATAGCGGTATAACCATCCAAGAAGCTAATTTAAATTCTCCAGAGCGATGACGGGCAGCAGCGTCATCGGTGCGAAAGGATTGGCACTGCGGTCACCAACCCGCTTGCCCAGCGTGGTGACTATGGGCATTAAAAACCTCCCAACATGAATATAGTGCCAAAACAACGGCCCCCAGTTCCCGGTGGTCCCGCTATTCCTGGTAAAGGTAGCGGTCACGGTAACGGCGGGACGGGATGCGAATAATCCCCGGGCTACGGCAGGTTACCAACGACGACTACATCTGGCGACGTACAATGGACGTTCGATGAGGCTGGACCATCACCTTGCCGAACTCGAGGTAGAGTTAGGTCGCATTAACTGGCATATACTGGGGTTATCTGAAGTCCGAAGACAGGGGGAGGACACGATAACCCTGGAGTCAGGTCACCTATTCTACTTCCGCGAAGGTGATCAGCTCTCCCAAGGCGGTGTCGGCTTCCATGTCAACAAGGATCTCACTAGCAGCGTTGTGGAAATCAGTAGTGTGTCGACACGGGTAGCGTACCTTGTACTGAAACTCACTGACAGGTACTACCTGAAGGTGATACAGGTATATGCGCCGACTTCGACATGCTCTGACGAGACAGCCGATGCCATGTACGAGGACATTACCAAGGCAATGCATAGTACGACAAAGGCCCACTACTAAGTTGTTATGGCGACTTCAATGCCAAAGTGGGAGTACAAGGATGCGGCGAAACGAAAGTTGGACCGTTCGGTTTGGGGCGCAGGAATCACAGGGGGCAAATGCTGGTCAACTTTTTAAGAGTTTTAGGGGCTCTTCTTGATGAATTCGTTCTTCGAGAAGAAGCCCCAAAGGAAGTGGACCTGGCAGAGCCCCGATAACGTGACAAGGAACGAGATAGACTTCATTATGACGGATAAGAGGCACATATTTAGAGATGTCTCCGTGATCAGCAAGTTTAATACCGGAAGCGATCACAGGCTTGTTCGAGGCACTCTAAATATCAATTTTCGAGCCGAGAGAATCCGAATGATGAGGCCTACTCTCCGACCTACGCAGCTTCAAGCCGCTCTAGGATCCGAGAAGTTCCAACAGGAACTTCAAAATCGATTCGCCCTACTGGAAACCACAGGCACTGTTGATGAGAAGGCCGACGAGGTGGTCAAAGCACTACGCGTCGTGTCCCGCAGACTTTTCCCGTCACAACGTAAAAGTAAAGTGTCCAAACTTTCCTCGGAGACTCTCGGACTTATGACGCAAAGACGAGAGTTACCATCCACGCCGCCGTCTTCGTCAGATAAGAGGGCCTTAAACCTAAGAATTAGAAAGCTGACACGTCGCGACCTTCGGTGCTCTAACACTCGTGACATTATGGTCACGATTGAGCAGAACCGAGGGTCAAAAGTGTTCGCTCAGCAATTAGGGAGGCCCCTTCTGACGAAACTGAAAACTGCGGATGGTAGGATCGTGACTTCGAAGTCCGAGATACTCGAGGAAGTCGAGGATTTCTACGGGCACTTGTACTCAACGCGGATGGCGAAACCAGCGGGGCATAGTGAAGATGATCATCGAGCCGAATTAACGCTCCACCACACGGAAGACATCCCGGATGTCGACCAGTGCGAGATTAGGGCGGCTCTCGAGCAACTAAAGAACAACAAGGCACCTGGTGATGACGGAATAACGACAGAGCTCCTTAAAGCGGGCGGGGCTCCAGTCCTGAAAGAGCTAGCGAGTCTCTTCAACTCCGTCATCCAAGAAGGCACAACGCCGGAGGCGTGGAGCAGAGGTGCAGTGGTTCTGTTCTTCAAAAAAGGCGACAAAACCTTGCTGAAGAACTATATACCCATCTCACTTCTGAGCCACGTTTATAAGCTGTTTTCGAGTGTCGTCACGAACCGTCTCGCCAGGAGACTTGACGAGTTCCAGCCACCAGAACAAGCCGGTTTTCGAAAAGGCTTCAGTACCGTGGACCACATCCATACTGTTCGGCAGATTGTACAGAAGACCGAAGAGTACAACCAACCGCTGTGTATGGCATTTGTGGACTACGAAAAATCCTTCGACTCCGTCGAAATATGGACAGTTCTGGCCTCTCTGCAACGATGTCGAATTGACTGGCGTTACATCGAAGTGTTGAGGTGTCTGTATGACGCTGCAACGATGACTGTCCAAATCCAGGATGAAAAACCAGCCCTATCCAACTGCTCAGGGAGGTGAGACAAGGGGATGTAATATCCCCAAAACTTTTCACCAATGCGTTGGAGGACGTGTTTAAGACGCTGGACTGGACTGGGCAGGGTATCAATGTAAACGGCGAGTACATCTCACACCTTCGTTTTGCCGATGACATCGTCATAATGGCAGAGACGCTGGAACAGTTAGACCAGATGCTGCACAGCCTAAATGGAGCCTCTCGGCGGGTTGGCCTCGGCATGAATTTGGACAAGACAAAAGTCATGTACAATTCGCACGTCTTGCCGAGTCCAATCCACATCGAAGGGTCGCTTCTCGAAGTTGTGAAGGAGTACGTCTACCTAGGACAAGTTATCCAGCTCGGTAGACACAACTTTGAGAAAGAAGCCGACAGGAGGATCCGATTGGGTTGGGCAGCGTTTGGAAAACTTTGTCAAGTCTTCTCGTCGCCAATCCCGCAGTGTTTAAAGACTAAGGTCTTCAACCAGTGCGTCCTGCCCGTTATTACATACGGTGCCGAAACGTGGACACTGACAGTCGGGCTGGTCCACAAATTAAAGGTCGCTCAGCGCGCCATGGAGCGGGCTATGCTCGGAGTTTCTTTGAAGGATAAGATCAGAAATGAAGTTATCCGGAAGAGAACCGCAGTTACCGACATAGCCTGCAGAGTCAGTAAGCTGAAGTGGCAGTGGGCTGGCCATGTGTGTCGAAGTACCGATGGCCGGTGGAGCAGACGAGTCCTGGAGTGGAAGCCGCGTATCGGCAAGCGTAGTGTGGGACGCCAAGATGAACCGATGACCTTAAAAAGGTGGCTGGGACAGACTGGATGCGGAAGGCGGAGGACAGGGTGTTGTGGCGCAGTCTGGGAGAGGCCTATGTCCAGCAGTGGACTGCTATAGGCTGAGTTGATTGATTGATTGATAATAACAAGAACGTCTTATATAAATGCAGAACTTGGTTGTTTTTTATTTTGGATTACTTAACTCAATTTTGAGTAAATAGATAATTGCTTCATATTTTGCATTAAATTACAAGCGTTGTGTCATCGCGCTTCTCTTTCTTTTCTATGCAATCTAACAGTGACCGCGGTTTAGGTGTTGTCAGCGTCTTAATATAGAAAAATAATTGTCTGCAGGAAAAGTCGCAGCAGCTTGTTCACTCGTCTTTCGTGATGATAAACCTAAAATGTTTTTCCGTCCATTTCTGAAAATAAAGCATGGTGTTGTGCTTGTGAACGTTAAACTATAGAGCACGAATAATCGAGTAAAGTAACCGTTTCTACGAAAATAATATTCCTTTTAGAATAATAAGTAGCTTAACAGCAGCTTCGTTCGCGTAAAGTTAGCACTCAAACTTTCCTCGTTGGTCTTTACTCAGAAGTGTGTGTCTGACTATCAGAAAGTGTTTGTGTTACGAACTGGCTATGAATAAGACTTGTAAATTATTCATTCATTTCATAATTCCCGCGGAAAATGCTTCTGTGATACCCGAACTGGAAATCTTTCTATTTTCTCTGTTTTTATATCCTATGCCTAATGAAAATAGTTTGCTAGTTCAATTTAATTGTATTCGATAATTAATTTTGATTCTTCTTGTTTGCAAAACCCACTTGATCAAGACAAAGTAATTAGCTCGACTTTTCACTAGATGTGTGTATTTACCGGGACTCGGACGCTTCGACAACTTCTTTCAACTTCGCCGAACCATTACAAACGCACACAACGTGGTAACTTATACACGACTCAACTTAATCTACGTGTTATTCGTCTTTTCGACACGGATAATCCGACCTAAATAAACGGAAAAACTTTAGTAGGTACGTGCGATAAAGAAGGTGTTTGTTTTCTTACTTGTAAAAATATTAATCTTTGATTTACTGGCACTCAATGTCCAGAATCACTTTTTCTTCTCGGACGAGACTCGAAAAGCGTTGTAACACGCTTTGTTATTAATTAATCGTGTTTTAAGTAGCTATGCTAGCCATACATAGTCCAGTAAAAGATTACATCTGCCTCTATTCTTCACCACACCGGCTGTCTACTCGAAACGTATTGCAAAGCCTAGATAATACATAAATATGATCCTGCTTCTGCCTCTGCGCTTATCCTACGCTCTTTGGTGGCTACTGCAGAAATAATCTAATAAACCCAATGGGTCAATTTAGACTTACGCGCTTTCGTGCGCGCCTAAGGCGAAGGAGGGGCGATGTGGGTGGAAGGGCGGGATTGCGCGAGTAAGATACGAATAGTATTATTGTGCGAGTGAAAGAGTAAACAATATTATCCCGCACGATTGCGCGAAGAAAAGCGCGTGTGTCTAAATTAACCCAATGGGTCCATTTTTTACGCGCTTTCGTGCGCGCCTAGGGCGAAGAAGGGGCGATGTGGGTAGAGGGACGGGATTACGCGAGTGAGAGAGAAATAGTATTATTAAGCGAGTGAAAGAGTAAACAATATTATTTCGCACGATTGCGCGAAGGAAAGCGCGTCTGTCTAAATTAACCCATTGGGCTATCAGCTATCACAGACAGACTTGATATATCTCTTGGCAAAGGTAATGCATGTTCCTTCTTTACTGCTGGGTCGATTATATTGGTTCGAGAAACCTGGAGTTCTTTCATTATTTAAACCACTCTTTTTCTTTTTTGGTTGGGTAGGTACTTGTATATTCTGCGATAAGTTTCCCTGTATTTTCGTATTCGAACTAAGAATACTCGAGAAGAGGGGAATCTAACTACGTTATTTGTTTAGATGTTCTCGAACACGGAGCGAAGCAGTTGGCGTGGCACAGTTAGCTTGCTACTTATTAAACTTACCCGTTTGTTTTCAGACTTCGTGATTTAATTATCCTAAGACTTTTTCACTCGCTTTCGTTGAATTTATTCAACGTCTCTGTTGGGTAAATGATGAACATTGTATGTCGTTCCGTTTGAACCGAATAATTGATTACGTTGTTTAACCAAAGGGCACTTCAACTATCGGGGAAGTCTTAACTACGCTATTTGTTTAGACGCTGTCTCCAACATTAATCCCCATCTTATTCAGCGCTTGGCGTGGTATTTCCCGGGACCCGTGTCTCTTGGACTTTTAATCTAGACGAGTCGAGTTTCAGTCGGTAATGAGTGTAGCGACGCTCTCAGACATGCGGTCGCCATAATTGCCAAACTTTGTGCCGCCCTGGGCCCCGCGTCCCTCTGCTTGTCGCGCGCCATTGTTCGCACGGTAACGCGTGCGGTAGATGCCTTTACTCAACGTCACTTGTAAGTTCACACTAAATTAAGGACGATTATGTTCGATACAGTTATAAATTATCCCTTGCTACGCATTAAGTGAAACAGACATACTCACACTGACACACGTACGCGAAGCTTGTTCGTGTTCATATATGTGTACTATTAACACTAATGATAAGGTAATTTACTAACAAATTGGACCATATTGTTGTCCGAATAGAATAAAAAAATGTTATAATGTTGCCACTGTGTCGCCACCACACCGACCATGGCGTTTTGTTCCTTATCCAACACCAGTATTTTTATTATTTATACGTGGGTATTTAGGGGTTAGGGGTGAATAACAGCCGCACGGGTCAATCGATCTGGTTAAGCTACGCTTGATCGATGACCATCTTTACATACCATTCCAAGACCCCTCCGTGCCTCGCAAAGCACGTTAAGCCGTTGGTCCCGGCTGCCATTCGTGGATCTTTGACAGTCGTTACGGGTCGTCAGAAGCCCGAAAGTCTGATAACCAGTCTTACCAAGACCCCTTGGTCCTCCACAACCAAGTTACTGGGTAATACGATACCCATCGTATTACCCAGTAACTTGGTTGTGGAGGTCAGATAGGAAGTCACTCTATGTAAAATACTGGTATTCAGCTGCATCCTGATCCCAACATAGTTGGGGAAGGGAAGGGGCTAGGCAGATGATGATGACGTGGGTATTTAGGGTCCACACAATGTACCTGCTTACTTATTTACCTACATTGAAAAAAATGAAACGATACTTTTTACTGTTGTTGTACATTAAAAAAAGAAAACGGTTCAGGAAACTTATTTTTATGTTAAAATAATTGATTACTGACACTGCACTGAAATGGGCAAAAACAGTAAAGAGCTAAACAGTTATTTCAATTGGATGAACATTAAAGTTTACTGAAACAAACAGTTTCTTTTAAGTATTGCTTATTTAGAGCTTAAGAGATGCACAGTAAAATTTACTGTTACAACTGTTTTTTTTTCAGTTAGTTCTACTTCTTTGGACAATAGGCTCTATTTTTACTGACCAAAGTGGTGAATATTACCGAAAAATGGATATTTTTTTTTTTCAGTGTACCTTTGCACGTATTTAATTAATGTTGCGTATTCTACTTTCTATGTACCAATACAAAAAACAATGATAAACATATGCTTGCCATCTGGAATTGTGAACGTAGTATAATTTCTATCCGTGTTAAAGTGGATATTGCTGCCCATCAACGTGTAATAATCCCCCAATCGCCTCTTACGACCCCCACGGGAATGGAGGGAGCGGCTTATGCTCATCCAAGTACCTGGCAACGTAAATACATTGTAAAAGCTGACACTTGGTGGGCAAAATTTGAAGGCAGGATTTCGTGAATAAAACCTATTAAGGCGCTGACAAGAGGCAAATGACCAAAATAGGCTTGTTTTAAGAAAGAAAATTGCCAAATCTGTATAGTTAGTGGTAGCGGAAAAAATATACTTATGTTAATTTTGAACATATTTTTAAGAACTTGGTTGTTACCAAAACACGTTTTGAAAAAAAGTCTCGATACAAACTAACGTTAAAGTAACCTTTTACCTTGAGTTCCAAACCAAAATATCTGTATTAAATATCAACATACGTTACGTATTTAATTAATAACAGGAACGTCTTATTTGAATGCAAAACTTGGTTGTTTTTTATTTTCAATTACTCAACTCAATTTTGAGTAATTAGATAATTGCTTCATATTTTGCAATAAATTACAAGCGTTGTGTCATCGCGCTTCTCTTTCTTTTATATGCAGTCTGACAGAGACCGCGGTTTAGGTGTTGTCAGCGTCTTAAATTCAATATAAATAAATTATTGTCAGATTTCATCTGCATGCCTTGCTCAAATTAAGTAGGCTCTGGCTCTGAACTGAAAGTATTACTTCAGATAAAGACTTTCCAAACTTTGCAAAGTGATCATATGTTTAAACGTCTTTGGTAGCAATAAATATGCTATAGTACATTACTGCAGTGGCCGGCAAAAGAGGCATTGATGGACGAACGTGAAAATGTGGGCCGAGGTGAAGCCGAGGCATTGCACGTAAGTCCATAAATGCGTGGTTGCGGCCAAGGCTTGTATAGTACTTTTCTCAAATAATGCGCGAAAATTCAAACTAAGTAAATTAATTAATTATACGTTCCGGAATCAATGACGAATAACAATAATTTTTCACGCGTCAATTTGTTATTTTTTTTCTTTTTTAGGGTACCGTAGTCAACAAGGAACCCTTATAGTTCCGCGTTGTCTGTCTGTCCGCGGCTTAGGTCAGATACGGGTATGATGTATATTAATCACGCCTACAAAGTGTTACAACAAAATCTTGAAAAAGGAATTGTAACCTCCCTTGCACGTAAAGCGGGGTGATATCTTTTTCTCATCTATCCCACGGTGTGGGGTATCGTTGGATAGGCCGTTAAAAATATTGCGCGTCTATGCAAACCATTTTTCAATTCAGGGATCCGTTTGCGTCGTATTAAACTTGAAGTGCACATTTTTGTTAGAGTCAAGTGTTCCTTTCTGCCAGTTAAATGGTTATTTTTGGATGTGTAAAAAAATTCGCGGTAATAGCATATATAACAAAGTTAAAAGGAAAACTATTACAGCTAATTAGGCTTTACAAGTAAACGAAATAACGAGTAATAGCCGACCGACTTACATTTGCAGTTGGAATGTATGGGAGAACATGTTTTTCAACTACAGTGTTAAGTTTGTTCTTGGGATAAATTCATTCTAACTACGAAACCCTTAATTCTGCGTGGTCCGAGACGCACTTGGCCGGTTTTTATTATTTTAAACAGCTCTTTATGCAAGCCAGTTTGAAATAAAAATAAAATCTTTGATAAGTTACCTTCTTGGTTGCCATGTTCGAAGTAAAAAGTTAGTTCCATTTTTAAATTACACGATAGATTGAGTTTTCATAGTAATTTATTCGGCCGCTAAACACGACTGGTATGGATTTTCATACTAACATTGCCGGCCGCTGCTCGCACGTATTGGACCAGTAGGTACAGCATTTGCGAAGTTTTGTGAAATTTTTATTTCGAAGAAGGTTGTTAAAATTACCAGGCATTTTTGAGAAAAACGTATTTAGGTCCACTTGGATCACATAACACTAATACGCTAAACGAGTTTAAGGCCTAGCGCACACCACGATTTTTTATCATGCGATCATTTTGTCGCAGGAATGCAACGTATGAGTTAGTACGGCAGTGCACGCGCGAGTAATAAATCGCAGCGATTTTAAAATTGTGATATGTCACAATTTGCTGCGTATGCTCGCGACGCGATTATCGCGAAAGTAAACTGCAGCGTATGGAATTGTATGGTCCCGCGCGCACAGTGCGACAGAAAAATCGCGCAGTCGGGCCGGCTGGCGCCCATACGTATTACTTACGTTCTTTCGAGAATAAACATGTCGGCGCCTGCATCTCCACTGTAGTCTCAATACGAAACGAGGCTAGACGAGGAATATTTGATAATCGCAATACAAGAAAGACCACCTTTGTGGAATAAACACTCAAAATCAAAATCCAAATCCAAAAGTCATTTATTCGAACTAGGCTGAGGATCAGCACTTTTCGAACGTCAAAATTACATAAGACAGTCCCCCAAAACGCCCACCCTTCCACTCCAAAGAATATAGTGATCGTAATTTGAAAACACGTTTATGGCAGGAGGTATGCCAAAATGTTGTAATGTTTTTGTATTCAATGTGAGGTCCAACAATTCTCAGTAATCTGTGAAATGTTTGAAATTTCATTCTATAATAGCCATAGAAATATAGCCGAAGATCATTGTAATTCAGATGAAAGAAACCCTTAGTAAATCTATCCGCTGTAAGAAAAACAATCTTCAGTACTGGACTCATCCTTGAGTCCAGTACTGAAGATTGTTTTTCTTTTTTCTTCTTTCGCTCCGAAGTAGTAAATAGAGACAAGCAACTTGTACCGAATCAATGGTAAATGACCACCGATTTTTTTTATCGCAGTGCGTGCACTGTACTTTCTGCGATATTTCACAGCGCGATTCTAAAATGTGCCGCAAAAAGGAAAATCGTGGTGCGCGCTAGGTCTAAAATATTTTCTACTTCTGTCAATCGTTTGAAGTTGATATATTGATCGTCGATGATGATAAAATGGATCGTCGTTCGCACAACCCTTCCGGGTTGCATACTAATATCTGCATGAGGTGACTCGATGTCAATTTCGATTTGCAAATTAATTTATGCAACTTTTACTTTGAGCAATGCCACAAACACTGCCTAATTCTTATTGAACCTTCTTACTCCTTTAAGAGAAACATGTCGTGAATCTAACCAAATGCTAAAAACAAAACCAATACGGCCCAACTAAATGTTTTAAAATCTCGATACGTGGAGCACGCTTGCTAAACGACACTCGTTTTTAGGGTTCCGTACCCGTTGACAATTGACCATCCGACCCTTATCTCCGAAACTACTGACGCAAACATTTTGAAAAAATACTGAAAAAAGTTCTTTACTTATAGATTGCAGGAAAACCTATAAGAAGTATCATCATCTGCCTAGCCTTTACCCAACTATGTTGGGGTCGGCTTCCAGTCTTACCGGATACAGCTGAATACCAGTATTTTACATGGAGCGACTGCCTATCAGACCTCCACAACCCAGTTACTGGGTAACACGATACCCCTTGGTAAGACTGGTTGTCAGAATTTCGAGCTTCTGACGACCCGTAACGACTGTCAAAGATCTACAAATGACAGCCGGGACCAACGGCTTAACGTGCTTTCAGAGGCACGGAGGTGTCTTGGTATGTAAAGATGGTCACCCATCCACGGCAAGCGAAGCTTAACCTGATCGATCGACCCGTGCGGCTGTTATTACTTAGCCACAGCCCCTTATTATCATCATTATCATACCTATAAGACAGGGGCGTGCCGTCCATAGAGGCAATTAGGCCTAGCCTACCCTACCAACAACGCCAAATGCATTTATTTTAACTATGTAATATAATAATACAAAATATAAAAAAAAAAGTTAAAGTCCTGTTAAAACTCTTATAGCAATTTGTCGCAGACGCCACGTGACTCATAGTTCGACGGAGCTTACGTTTTACGTAAGCAAGGCAAGCATTCGTTTCGTCTACATTCTGTTCATAAATTTACGCACACTCGTGTATATTTTCGTGTGTATGAACGGCACACAATAGTGAAATGGTTTAAATTAGGGGCGTAACTCCGGCGGCAGGAGCTTGGTCCTCATTGGTTGTGTGTAAAGTGAAGATTTAATTAATGAAAAATATTGAAGACCAGGGTTCCCAATTTTTGGACAATTCCCCGAATTGCGGGGAAGTTTCCTACATGACTACCAGACTACTAGAGACAATTAAAAAAAAAGGGTGGTATTGTTGAACTTATACCTTCCAAAAAATTATAAATTGTAAGGAATAGCAAAAGCCCTATAAAAATAATTAAAAACTTCATAATTTTTTATTTTTCTTCTCATATTTGGGAAATTTCGTTTGGTTTTTGGGGAGTTAGGAAAATAAGTTTCGGCAACACAGTCCAGTGTGTCAGTGTTATCCGGCAAAATATGGTAGTCCCTTTTGTGGAAGAACACGGTATGACAGTGATACAATTTTAATTGGTAGTGTTTGTTTCATGTGACAGTGACACGTAATTTATATGTGAAAGTTTAGCTTTTACAGATCTTATTATGTTATAAGTAATTGGTTTTGAAACGTAAAGTAGTGTAAATATTATGTGTTGTGTTATTATTTGTTTATTTACCTAAGAATGGTGTTCTGTTGTGAAGTTTGCGCCGATAATGTGTTGGTTATGTTAGGTTAGTCGCACTTGTCGTTTAATGATAAGATTCAAGTTGTGTCTAAAGGTAGATGTGTGCCCGAATTAAGAGAATTAATCCAAAATCATGATAATTCATGACTTCGGATATCTTGCAAGTGACGTGTTCTGTAATTATCACCCACCCACTTGGTTATGATATTTGAGGTGGCCGAATCTTTCTTCTGTTTGCATCGTTAGAAAATCGTGTTTTAAGCCTTGAATAATGTGGTGAGTTCTTGTATGTAGAGCGGCGCTGTGATGTTGCGCGAATTAGTTTTTTTTTTTGGTGTCAGTATGCATGGCCTACCCTCTGTGGAGAACCACTGCACGCCACTGCTATAAGAAGTCTATGCTGTTAAAATTACTTGTTAAATCTCTCAATATTGTGCGTACCAACTTACATTTGCAGTTGGATTGTTTGGGGGAACATTTCATCCCAATTACGGAACTCTTCATAGTGCGACACGCACTTGGCAGGTTTTTCTAAATAGTAAACGCAAAGATTTCTAAAGAACACTCTTTAGAGCAAAGTTTTAAATAGGTAGGTAGGTAGGTAGGTAGGTACTTTAAATATTCGAGCTCTTGAATTTCTTAAATAGCTAATTAACGTTTATGAATCAGCAAAACTTTCTTTCTCGCTTTCACATTATCTCTATTTTATGAGGTTTTTTTATCATAGGTACCTAATTAAAAATCTTTTCGTTTTAATTTGGGGAAGATTAGGGGTATATCATATTTTACACAGCTCATAAATACTTTCGGAACGTAAAACTTATGAAGTTCGTTAAATTGTTTCGTGAAGTATTCCAATGCGAACTTATCTCTCTAAAATCTTTGTTTAATTATATATACTATTCTCTCGAGGTACAGCCATATTGAAGCGCAATTGGGCGTAAAGCTATTTAAATCTGAATAGGGCTTTGTGAAGGCGCGTCACCTTGATTCAGAGAGGAGTCTCGTCCTTAATAAAGTTAGAGTACCGTCGCTCGCGGACACCCATTCTGTCGTGAACCGTCGGCCGCCCACCGCTGCCTCGGGCGACTCTCGAAATCATCTTGTACGGGCTAAATGCCTTTCTCGAACCTCTTTATACTCCGCTACCTAGTTTATGAGCAATGGACCATGCGTATTTGTATTAGACCCACAAAGGGACAGTAATTACTTTGATTGTCTAACCATATATAGATTTGTAGAGACTAATCGGATTAATTACATTAACTGTTTCTGCCTTCGATCAAGAATATACGTTTTTGCAGTTTATTTTCCAATCAAATCACCATTAATTTTTTTGGGCGATGGCTAAGCAATTCATTTGATTCTGAACCAAACAAAATTAGTCGTTACCCTGAAGAAAACAAAAAATACTTTTAGCATCTATTCGCACAACAAGTAGATTGTAATTGGGTTTCTGCCAGTCGGAGATGTATACGGTGCAGATTTGTTATGTGTACTCTCAATATAACATTGCTTTGTTACGCTTAGAAGACGGTGTCAGAAGTCAGCAGAGGCGTCTGTTACGTAAATATCGGCTGGGCGTGTTGCGAATAGGACAGAATACACGATGAGGGGAGGACGAAAGTATGTCCCGTTTATTTTGTATAAGTAAATGTATTCAACAACGAGTTAAAATAAGTTTATGTTCTTTCCTATACGTGACAGTAAACTCAATAGTGTGCCCGAAAGTTTTGACTACATTATTCAATGTTTTAACTGTGGTCGATAAAAAAATTGGTCCTTATTTTAAATCCGGCGGCCAATATTGTTGACGTCTCATTAAAATCTAATCTGCGTTAAACTTGAAGAGAGACTTTTAGTAGTACTAAAAGCTTCCTTTTAATAGGCAAATTTAGGCTACTACTTCAACAACTTCACTTTTATGTCGATTTTCTCGCGTAAATCAGGCACTCGGTGATTGCAAATTGAAGATTGAATCGATAAGGTGTCTAGTTTTGTAGAGAAAACTTCAGGTTTTAATAAACAATAATCAAAATAATTTCGTATTTATTTAAGGGTAAAAGTTGCGCCAGACCGTTCACCGCGAAGCGGAAATTCACAGCCCTTCCATTTCTGGTTATGCGTCGATTTATATTCTGCGCCCACTCGCCGCCTGAGGAATCTCATGTTGGAGGTGCTCTTTCAATTTGAATCGGAACACTCGGATCGGGGAATAATGTATTTCGGTATCGACCCTCCGCTCGGTACGGATCCTCCTGTTTATCGCAGCTCTCATTTATTCGGGCGTCGTCGCGCCTTTATTTTTTCAACAAACTCTGTGTCGCGCAGTTTATCCGTCGCGCGATGCTATTAGCAGGATTTTGTTTTGAAAGGCAGTCAGATTGCGTCGCCCTGACTAAAGGATAATTGAATTGTCACATTACAGCATGTGTCCCATAACGGTATTTCTAAGGTTATATTGTAACAGTCATATTATCGAACGACGGTTCCATTTGTGGAAATGTTCTTATATCCCAATTCGCAGTTTAACGAATCTGAAGGTGGACTTATCAACCGCTTTCCAAGTTACAAATAAAAAAAACCGTGTTATATGAAACTAAAACTAAATAACTAACTATTTAGTTTAAAAGGATAGGAAAAACTGCTATCAGTTATATACTACGGGTAACAGGCCACTTTACCTAAGTCGACATTTACAGAGAGCCTCGGGGGTTTAAGTTTCTCTATGCGATCGTCTAAACGCGAAGAAAAACTACGTTGCCTGTTAGTCGCCTTTATCGAACGCTGCACGAAACTGCATATGCAATGTTTTACGCTAGACATCTGTTTGACTACTTTGTGTGAGTTGGAGACGGAAAAGGTTAGTTTTTCGATAATGTAAGGAGAACAAGAGCAGTTCGGTGATTGCCTCATCTAGCATTCGAGTCGCGCTGCGGATACCCCGCGGACCCTTAACCCGCGCCCTATTTCTCCTATTCCGAGGACTATTTACGTCGTTTTGTTTGATAATCTGCTATTGTTTCGTTGGGCAACGCGGCGTCCCTGTGAGAATTATGCTAGCTATCTATACAGAACGTGGACGGCGTGCGAATATGTAATGAACTAGGAGCCCATCCGCGCTCCGCCTGCGTGCTTACGTTTTTTATGGCTATTTGTGTTTGTACATTGATGTAGGTAGCTGTTGGAGAATGCGTTTGTACCTGTAGGGTCTCCTAATTAAATGTAGATACTTTGGCACCTAATAAACACAGAATGCGTAATGTAATGCTACTCAAACACTGGTGGGTAAATAAAAAAATAGAAATCGCAATTTTATTCTTAACTTCTAAATATTTTCATAGATACTTTTGCAAAAAGCGAAAAGGAACATTTTTGGAATCGCTTCAGTGTCCGCCCATCTGTCTGTCATTATACGCGATTTTCTCTAAAACTATTCAACGTTCAATCTGAATTCTGAAATTTCGCACAAAGGCAGATTGTGGTTAACCATTATTTTTGACGTTAAGGATAAATGGAAGCTTTTTCTACTGAGGGGCAATTCAGCAGGTAAATTAGGAAATGGAACAAATGTTTTAAAGTGCCATCGTGTGGGCCGTGGTTCTTTTGAATAAATGCTTACACAAATATAGCGAACCGACGTGAAATTTGAAGATAACATGTCGTTGTCGGAGTGTGTTACTTACATAAAATAAAGACCCAGCTCGACTAGCTTTCACGCTCAATTTTTCTTACAATAAATTCTTTGTAATCTCCTCCCTTGACAAACTGTCCTCCGATGTGACTCGTCCATACGATTCATGAAGCCATTTCATTTCCGTTTATATGCCTATTTGTATTCTCTCTTCCTTCGCGGTTAGAGAAATCTCTATACTGAGATGCTCTTTCAATTTGAATCGAAATGGCCGAATTGGGGGAATTATTTATTTGGAAAGCTACTTTTTTATTCAGAACAGCTCTCTATGCTTAAGGCGCTGACAAGACCTAATTGAACAAAATAGGCTTCTCTTAAGAAAAAAAATTGCCAAATCTGTATAGTTTATGGTAGTGGAAAGAATATAAATATGTTAATTTTGAACATACTGCCCAGAACTTGGTTGTTACCAAAACATGTTTTGAAAAAAAAAATCTTGATACAAACTAACGTTAAACTAAGCCTTTGAGTTCAAATCCAAAATATCTGTATTAAATATCAACATTCGTTACGTATTTAATTAATAACAAGAACGTCTTATTTGAATGCAGAACTTGGTTGTTTTTTATTTTCTATTACTCAACTCAATTTTGAGTAAATAGATAATTGCTTCATATTTTGCAATAAATTACAAGCGTTGTGTCATCGCGCTTCTCTTTCTTTTCTATGCAATCTGACAGTGACCGCGGTTTAAGTGTTGTCAGCGTCTTAACGTCCCTGGGTGTTTTCCTTGTTGTTAGTTATTTGATCACTGTTTGAAACCAACATTGATATAAGCAAACATTTAAGTTCCGAGTACCCTAAAATAATTTTACATTTTAACTAAGGTAAACCTACCCAAAGATGTTAACTAAAGTTGAAATACATACCTATGTGTATATTGTTCCAATTTATTTCGGTCGTTTCGGACTCGAGAGCCTAAATTAAATTGCGACCCCAAAGCTGTTGTTTATTTATATTATGCTACTTCTATGTATTAACTTCTACCTTTTATATTTAGTATAGGTATATTCAAATGTAATTTAATCGGGTACAAAAAGCTTAACTGTTTCAGTTCAGGGTTGAAAATTGTTTCAATAAATATCTATAGCTATAATTTGTACATGTATCAGCTTAACATAGGATTAAGTGTTTACTTAATGTGTGCGTATGTAGTGGGAGGCGCAGATCTCACAGCGCTCGCTCGGCGCCGCGCGCCGGGTTGCTGACATTGCTTTAAAAGGTGGAGCGTGACCGTCTGCGCATTACCCGGCTTCGACTTAGGTTTGTTCCATGTCTCGACTCAAGCATCTTATTGAAATCTAATTTTCGTTAATCCTCGGAACGAGTCCGCTCGGCGAAGCGAAGCCACTGCCAATAATATTGTCGTTGTTATTACTCTGTGGAATGCATTTCATTCCGTCCACTACATCGAAATGCTATGATAATGTTTGTACCACACGTTTATTTACACTGCACAACACGGGCGGGGTGCTTATTTTTGGTACGGAATTACGGAGGCATTATGAAGTACTGATTGCTTTTGTAACTCGCTCATTTATCACAATGTCTGGTCGTTACGAATTCTATCGCTATAACGTGACTAATGCTGTTATTTTGGATAGATACTACCAATATTCAAATAGGTAGGTATCTTACCCAGCAGACGTGCATATAAAAGTTTTTATTAGTCATTAATAATATGGCCTCTTCTTAAAAAAATGTTATAATTTCTGGGCATTTCATCATGAATAATGAAAATTATTTTTTATAAAATATGTTTGGTTTGGGCTTTTTATTTAATACTTAAAGCCGATTGGTTTAATTTGTACCTCTGGTGTGCCGCCTCGTCTGCAACAGGACGTATGACAGGCTCTTAATTTAGCCGTGACTCCTCTGCGTGCTGCTCGGAGCGGTCTTGCGGCGCGAGGCGCTACAGTCTGATTTATGTTATTTGCACGTAAAGCGGAATTAATGGCTTTATTACTCTTCTCTGTTTGCTGATCTCGGATGCCGAGCTCCGTCCGCGTCCACAACTGCGTTTGAACAGCCGGAAAGCCCTTTGAATCAGCGGTTTGGCAAATATGTAATGTATTCGTATGCAACGTTTCAGCAAATTTCAACAGAATTGCAAGATTCTGCCTTAAAGTCTTAAGAATATACAATCTTGTTCCAAGTTTTATGTTATAGGAACAAAGAAATACGTACCTACTTGCATAAAATATAACGCACATAAAGTTAAATTCAGCCAAGGTGTTATAGTGGGTCTGGTAAGTTAGCCAGAGTTTCATTATAGAACGTCATAATTCATGTGTGAGTAATATCTCGTGTGGCACACATTCTCTGGCGGCGCCGGTGCGCAGCCCCAGGTGAAAAATTTGAACGTGGCCTCGTTGTGCCGCGAGCTTAGTGTTTTATCTCGGCTTAGCGTTACGAGGATTTGTGGCTCGCTAAGTAACGTTTTATGTCCCTGGAACGGCTGCAAGTTAGCTCCCTTGATAAATATCCATCTTTGATACTCTGCGCATCAACTTTACGTACCGAAAATGTTCTCTTCGTAGATTTGTTAAATGTACAATAAACCAGTAAAGCAAACAATAAAAATTAAGTCTGTGAAAATGCTCGTGGAACAACATCAAGCTGCAGGTGGATTTCCTGCACAATCCTCGTTGCGCCGGAATCACTGCTCGTAAATAACACGTCGCATTCGTGCTTCCTTTCTTCTGCTTGTAGGAGAGAACCTTCGAATTTGCTTGCTAAAGTAATAAATCATTTAACTTTATCTGTGCACTGTTTATGTACATATTTTAAAGACCTTTTTGCTTATCTTTTTGAAGAACCATGTTTTAAATTTATTCGAAACAGTCTGCTGTTTGTCCGATACAATCACCGCTATTCGGAAATCATGGATCGTCAATATAATCGTATCCGAGAAACCCTTTTCTCAATAATGGTATTTACATATTTGCAAGTGTATCTTTTTTTTTTGGGGGGGAAAATTATCAAATAACTTCAGTGTCAGACTCTTACTGACTAAAACCTACCCGCTACCCGTATTTCTTCCGTTGCCTGTGTTGCCAGGGGCCTCGGTAACCCTTTAGTACCTTACCGCGACCCCGGCAGGCATCGGCCCTAGTGACCCCTACACTTGTGCTGACGACATCTCTTTGCGGCGCGCGTGGAAAACAACGCGGCGTCGACCCGGGCCTGGTCCTTACTGGACGGTGAGCTACTCATTGCTCACCGTCCGCAAGCCCGCGCCTACGGTGGTCGGAAATCCGCCCGGGATTCCCGACGCCCAGAGCGTCTCCTGCCGCGGCTAGGGGCGAGAGGGCGCGAAATTTGCCTTTCCCTCAACCGTCCCGCCTCCTCCTTCGCGAGCATTACTGCTTCGCAGAAGGAGGTGACGGCTGCCCATGCCCTCTCGCTCCGGACCATGGCCTGAATCAGAGCCGGATGCGAGATATCTCTGCCGCCGATCGCCTCCACAAGGACACGGCGGTGCTCTGCCCAAGCCTGCAAGTGCAATTGTACATATGGATGAACATTTTTAACATCATGAAGAAAAGTTGAAACCACGAAAGTAAAAAAAAACCTGTATACAAGATGCAGTTTTGAACCTGCAAAACATTTCAGGAGGTTGTTATGAAACTCGTAAATAATCATATAACAATACGATACCAAGTCAATAATCAATAATACTTTTTATTTTAGATTTTTAAATTTTATCTGGACTGGACAGGGTATCAACGTAAACGGCGAGTACATCTCACATCTTCGTTTTGCCAATGACATCGTCATAATGGCAGAGAAACTGGAACAGTTAGACCAGATGCTGCACAGCCTAAATGGAGCCTCTCGGCGGGTTGGCCTCGGCATGAATTTGGACAACACGAAAGTCATGTACAATTCGCACGTCTTGCCGAGTCCAATCCATATCGAAGGGTCGCTTCTCGAAGTTGTGAAGGAGTACGTCTACCTAGGACAAGTTATCCAGCTCGGTAGACACAACTTTGAGAAAGAAGCCGACAGGAGGATCCGATTGGGTTGGGCAGCGTTTGGAAAACTTCGTCAAGTCTTCTCGTCGCCAATCCCGCAGTGTTTGAAGACTAAGGTCTTTAACCAGTGCGTCCTGCCCGTTATGACATACGGTGCCGAAACGTGGACACTGACAGTCGGGCTGGTCCACAAATTCAAGGTCGCTCAGCACGCCATGGAGCGGGCTATGCTTGGAGTTTCTTTGAAGGATAAGATCAGAAATGAAGTTATCCGGAAGAGAACCGGAGTGACCGACATAGCCTGCAGAGTAAGCAAGCTGAAGTGGCAGTGGGCTGGCCATATTTGTCGAAGGACCGATGGCCGGTGGAGCAGACGAGTCCTAGAGTGGAGACCGCGTATCGGCAAGCGTAGTGTGGGACGCCCCCCAGCTAGATGGACCGACGACCTTAAAAAGGTGGCTGGGACAGACTGGAAGCGGAAGGCGGAGGACAGGGTGTTGTGGCGCAGCCTGGGAGAGGCCTATGTCCAGCAGTGGACTGTTATAGGCTGAGTTGATTGATTGATTGAAATTTTATAATTTTTTTTTCGCTTTTTATAAAGGGGAGTTCACACTTACCGATTTCCGTAAATAAGAATAAAATGAAAAAAAAAAATACCTGTCCATTTTATTGTTGATTCGGGTCGAGAATCACTAACATAATTACCTCCTAAAATGTTTTGCAGATCCAAAACAACATAACAAATTTTTGAGATTGGGTCTACAAAATTGCAACCTTTGGAACAGTTTACTACCTATTTTCCTGAAAAACCTCTCATAACTGTATCTCCAATGCGATTTGTAATACCCAGAACGGACCCATAACAACCTTGAACGAAGACGGCTTCGTATACCATATTTTTTTCTTGCACAATTATTTTTAGCACCAGTCCAACAGTATATATATACGTAACCTATATATTAGGTTTTGTAACTTACTTTAACTTTTTGCCTGCATACGGAAAAGCAACTGTGAAAAGTATTCTGTAGTTTATTTGCGTTAGGAATCGAATTGGTAATAAAACCCGGTATATCCACATAAAATTGGATAGGAAGTGTTGTATCGAAGCAGCGGAGTGGAATGCAGGCGACGTGCCACTCAGTGTTGTGTCGGCGTTGTCGCTTAGAGAGCGCGCGGCGGCAAACCATACTCACAGCTGCAAGCGTACGTACGGAATGCGGAATAGTCTACGGTTACACCTCGCATCGTCCAAATAATTTATACCCAAGCCACTGTCGAGTAGGCACACACGTGAAATTGATGTCAACCGGTGGTTTATTGTTACATTGCCATGCCGTTACTACCTCGTAGCTACTAGCTCGTGAAGTTATCATGAAAATGTGAATTAAAATTTTCTAATAACTCGGCTTAGCTTCTTAACATGGTTTTAGTAGAACCCAAAAGCTAAAAAAGAGCAGAACTGTATAGGTACGAATAAAGTGTGAACCATTGACACAAAAGCAGAAAATCTATTGAATACATACTGTGGCGATAAACTGATTTGAAACATTAAAAAGTATTTCAGTCATTCTGTAGTGTGATTCAGAAAAATAAAACACTCACCACATTCTATACGTATAATTTTGTTCAAAAAAAGAATAATACACCGAACCAGAAGTAATGAATTATATAAAAATGTAAATTTAAAAATATCACTTGGTATTTAAAAAATAATAAAACACCGAACCAAAACTAATGAATTATATAAAAATGTAAATTTAAAAAATATCACTTGGTATTTTTAAATTTACATTTTTATGTAATTCATTAGTTTTGGTTCTGTGTTTTATAATATTTTTGAACAAAATTATACGTATTGAATGTGGTGATTGTTTTTTATATCTGAATTATACTACAATACACACTAATTTCATTTTCTAGAGCTGTACAAAATCTGTCTATACAACTTGTTTTGTTAAAACAAAAGTCATTCTTAAGGATACCTATTGAAGGCAGGATGCACGTTTGTTTAGATTTCATGGAGGGTAAAGACAGTAGAACAATATAATCAAATTCATCAGCCCTTTGTCTTGGAGCCGCTCTGTCAGCCCGCTCGTCGGACGCGAGTCTGTGCCGATTGTTTACTTCGTTAGCCGAGTCTCTATGTCTACCCGCACACACATTGCTTCAACGAACTTTGATCGTGTTATATTCCTGAAAGTAAATATTTTTTTCCGAGCAGTGAGAGCATCGTGTAGAAATGTTGGCTCAAATCGATTCAAGTTTTCTACATAAAAGTGTGATGTGCTAACACAGAGATATTTACACCAAATTTATTATTAACGTACCGCTTCCTAGTCGTGGATATAGGCTTTCTCTCGAAGCTCGTATATGGCACCACCTGCGCCCAGCACAGGCTCGTCTCGCGTAAATTTATGAACGCTTTCAACGTGTGCCACCTGACCTGGCGAACGACATTTTGCTGGACAAATGGCTCTTTGCCTCCATTTCTATTGGATACTTATTTTAACTCGGTTACGATTCGTAAACTAATAACTGAGATCTACGACATCAATAGGAATTCATCCCTATGTTTTAAGGTCTCTTATACCCACTTGATTTTCTAGATTAATGTTTTTGTGGCTGGTAGCACCTCAAGGCTTACGCAAGTTGAATTTGTTTAATCTAGCCGGGATATAGGGCAAGACTTACTTTTGTGGAATTACAAAAAATTGTTAGTGATTTGAAGGACAGTGCGAAAAACTCCTGATATTCTAGTTTCCTAAAGTTAAAATAATAGCATTAATAACTATTGTGTACTGTAAGTAAATTGTTATATTGAATTTGAGCATATTTTTGTACGGAACACTGATTGCGCGAACCGAACGCGTTCTTGACTGTGTTTTCCCATTTATAAATATTCTTGTGTAAGCGTTAAATTTCCCCTCAAAGCAAAATAAAATAAAAACTGTGCGGTATTCACAAACAACGTTATAATTGGAAAAATATTTATAGCGAAGATATAGCAGTACACACGAATTGTATTTCTATTTTGCGCAGAACTTCTTTGATACTTTCGTTGCCCATTTTATCTACTCGAAATATTGTTTGAAGAAATGCTGAAATTCAATGAAAAACATTAGCGTTCTTTGGAATTTTATTTTACGGTGCGTTTAATTGCAATGGAATCCTCGCTCTCTTCTTAGACGAAGTCCTTATAGGAAAACTTTTTTAATATCAAGCGTTACAGGCTGTCCCTCCGATCGGAAACATCTATTTGAGACAGTGAAAACAAAAGGATTTTTGTATGAATCAAGAATCGCAAGTAGAATTGTGTTCCCGGCCTAGTTGCGGATAAATTTATAGCGAAATGTAATGGCGTCCTGGGGGACACTCTCCTTGTGAGGTTCGGCCCTCCCTTTGCACGACACTATCTCGCATCTTATGGTCCAGCGTTGCTTTTCTATTTAATAAATTAACTTTAAATCCATTAAAGCTAATGTACCTACCTACATTTATTTCAAGATAGCTTTATTTCTAATTTTATCTTTTATCGGAGTGGAGTTTAGAAAGGTTCGCAATGGGTGCGCGTTTCACGAAGGTAGGTATTTTCCCTTTTCCATTTCTCCCATACATTTCTTATGAAAAGACTGGGCACATATTTACTTTTGTTTATGTTTCTTACTTTGAAGGTTGAAGAAGTTTCATGTAAGAGGCTGGTGTGTCATAAATTGTGAAATGCTTTTTGTTACTACGATGCCTACGGCTACTTATTGGAAAAAAACGGCCAAGTGCGTGTCGGACCACGCACAATGAAGGGTTGCGTAGTTGGGATGAATTTATCCCGTGAACAAACTTAACACTGTAGTCGAAAAACATGTTCTCCCATACATTCCAACTGCAAATGTAAGTTTGTGCGCACAATATTGAGAGATATTACCACCATGTTATTTTAAGACCATAGACTTCTTATAGGTTTTCCTGTAATCTATAAGTATAGAACATTTTACTATATTTTTTTTAAAATAAATTTTCACCAATTTTCTTAAATACTTAACTTTAAAACATTTTATTTTAAAATGTATTCCTTACCGAGGAGTTGACGGAGGCTTGTGTGGCTGTGACAGACGGACAGACAGATAGACATACGAGTGATCCTATAAGGGATCCGGTTTTACATTTGGACGTACGGAACCCTAAAAATAAGAGTATGAGGTTAATATAATCATTTCTAGTAACCGACAAACATTTATGAGACCAAAATAGGACATCTAAATTGTTCGGATCAGAAACCTTGACTATTTTGTTTCTTTATAGGCTCGTGCAGACAAGCGCGATATCGCGGGCGCGACAGGCAGCAATATGCCTGTCGCGCCCGCGATATCGCTCCAGTCTGCGGGAGCCTTATTGGTCTCATATTTAGTACTGTGTTACTTTTTCTGTGTCCTGTAAGATAAAAGACTTGACTTAGAAAAGTAAAAAAACAGTGTTGTACCATTGATGTTAAAAGTATTTGAAGCTATCTCCTAACATAAACTGAAACTATAACCTTAAGGGTCGGGTAATCAAAGGGTCATGGCCATCCGGATGGTCCGGGGATACCGCACGGTCTCCTGTGAGGCAGCGAGCCTCCTTGCCGGATTGCCGCCATGGGATCTGGAGGCAAAAGTCCTCGCGCACATATGAGAGTGGCGCGAGGAGGCGAAACGCCGGGGCGTAACTCCGCTGCCGCGAGAAATCGCGGCACAGCAGACGGAGCTCCGGCGGGATCTCATGGCGACATGGAGAGTACGGTTGTCGCAACCCAGTGCTGGGCACGCCACGATTGCAGCGATAAGTACCCTCTTTGAGGAGTGGCTAGAGAGGCGCCACGGCGTCCTCACCTTCCGCCTGATGCAGGTCCTCACCGGACACGGCAGCTTCGGGAGGTTCCTGTGTCAGATAAGGCGGAAGGAAACGCCCGGGGTTGCGATCCACACAATGGTGACACCATTGTGTGGATCGCCCGGAGGACACGGTGGAGCATACGGTGGAGGTCTGCCCGGCTTGGGCAGAGCACCGCCGTGTCCTCGTGGAGGCGATCGGCGGCAGAGATCTCTCGCGTCCGGCCCTGGTTCAGGCCATGGTACGGAGCGAGAGGGCATGGGCAGCCGTCACCTTCTTCTGCGAAGCAGTAATGCTCGCGAAGGGGGAGGCGGGACGGTTGAGGGAAATGCAAATTTCGCGCCCTCTTGCCCCTAGCCGCCGCAGGAGACGCCCTGGGCGTTGGGAATCCCGGGCGGATTTCCGGCCACCGTAGGCACGGGCTTGCGGACGTTGAGCAATGGGTAGCTCACCGTCCGGTAAGGACCAGGCCCGGGTCGACGGCGCGTTGTATTCCACGCGCGCCTCAAAGAGATGTCTTCAGCACAAATGTAGGGTCCATTAGGGCCGATGCCTGCCGGGGTCGCGGGAAGGTACTAATGGGTCACCGAGGCCCCTGGCAACACAAGCAACAGGAAGGAATACGGGTGGGTTTTAGTCAGTAACAGTCTGACACACCCTCCCGTTCCGCCCAGAGCGGGAGAAGTTATTTGATGATTTTCCATCCAAGAAAAAAAAAGGGTCGGGTAATCGGCGTTGACCTTGGCATGCAAATGCGCGTCGCACTCACGCCGCGCCAACTTTCGGTTTCATAGGGAATATTTATTTTTAGTAACGAAAATATGAATATTAGAAAAAAATCACATATAATAATTACCTATAGATAATAAAATAGTCTGATTCTACAAAATGTACCTTAAGTAGTTTGAAAGTAATATCGTTTTTTATGCTTTGGGTACACTTACTTAAATATTCACATATAGAATTGATGTGAATGCGTATTAGTTTAACATACATTGTTTTGTAAAACTTACTTGCATTATATGAAGGTGTAATAACAGGCTTAAAAGTCACTAAAATCATATATATGCGCCTTAATATAAAAGTACTTTCGAAAATTGGATGTATAGCGGGTAGATAGTGATACCGCAAAATGTGCCAAGAGAGGAGTGTTACTGTAGCGCTACAGTCACAGCCGGTGCGTGAAACAAGAGGTAGTAGGAAAGCGATTGTGGAGCTATCGTGCCCGTGCCCGGCTAGATTTAGTTTACAGAGATACGCTCCACTTTAATGTCCAACCTCTTGGTACGGAACGTTGGTTCGTCGCTATCTATCTACAGCTTTATGTACTCGTACATGTCTGCTTTGTGCACGTTTTGTTTTTATTGTATTAGTTATCGTCCAAGGTGAATTACTACACAATTTGCTTATAATATGATATAATATAATATAATATAATAATGTTCTATCTCTGAATATTTGTTAAGATAAGCTTCTGCTTACTGGTTTAGGTTGTTCATATCAATTTGTATGCGGTGAATATTATATGGATCACCATATAATCAATGAATATCAATTTACAGCGATTTTGTAACAACGTTCGTGGCATTCTTTGAGAATGTTGCTCCTTTTTTTTTTGGTGGGAAATTATCAAATAACTTCTCCCGCTCTGGGCGGAGCGGGAGGGTGTGTCAGACTCTTACTGACTAAAACCCACCAGTATTCCTTCCGTTGCCTATGTTAACAGGGGCCTCGGTAATCCTTTTGGACTGCCACGCGACCCCGGCAGGCATCGGCCCTAGTGGACCCCTACACTTGTGCTGACATCTCTTTGAGGCGCGCGTGGAACACAACGCGCCGTCGACCCTGGGCCTGGTCATTATCGGACGGCGAGCTACCCATTACTCACCGTCCGCAAGCCCGCGCTTACGGTGGCCGGAAATCCGCGCGGGATGCCCGACGCCCAGGGCGTCTCCTGCGGCGGCTAGGGGCGAGAGGGCGTGAAATTTGCCTTTACCTCAACCGTCCCGCCTCCTCCTTCGCGAGCATTACTGCTTCGCAGAAGGAGATGACGGCTGCCCATACCCTCTTGCTCCGTACCATGGCCTGAACCAGGGCCGGACGCGAGAGATCTCTGCCGCCGATCACCTCCACGAGGACACGGTGGTGCTCTGCCCAAGCCGGGCAGAAGAATGTTGATGCTGGAAGTACAGTCGCTAACACATAAAGTTACCACAAACTGTCAAATGTTCTCATTCGATTTTGAACTTAACCAACAACATTTTAAGGTTTAAACGTCATTTGGAGAAATTTGACAGTTTCTTATGTATACCCTGATGTGCTGTAGACTGTACCTGAATAACCTTGTGCAAAATAACTCCGTACCTAGCAAAACGTAGGATAATATACGGATATTATCCTATTATTAGCGACGGCGCTAGGCACATAAAGAATGTTGTCACGGGCAATATACGTACCTATATTCAATGAATGCAGTGTTGACAGTGCAAACCAGGCAGAGACATTAACCCAATACTCCCGGCGAATAGAAAAGAAAATAGGCATATTCATATTCAAATATATTCTATTTAGTTTCGCATAGGTTGAGCAATATATTCTTTGTGTCACGGTCCTCCCTCCTACATAATGGAATACATGTATAACTTTATCTATAAAACCCTAGTTTTGCCTACAAAAATGTTGAGCACTTGTTACAAAAGCTTTGGTGCATAAAATTTATTTTACCGTCGAAATATACATATTTAGATCTAAGACAGCATGAAGTATCTTTAATTAAATGTTATGATGTTTTTAAAGCATTTCATCTATAAACTAGCTATTTTTGATCTAGAGTCTAGACATATCGTATGTCGAGCGTAACCTGTTCCATTTACGTGAGTTCCATTTACTTTCAGTGTTTATAATTTCCATTAGAGTTTTAGCGAACTGAACTTTACAAGTTTAATAAACGAGAAGTGGTTTTAAGTATTCCCTTACCGAGGAGTTGTCGGAGGCTTGTGTGTTTGTGCGGCGCGCGGCGGCGGCCAGGCGGGTCCGACACCACGCCTCGGGAAGCATCGCCCGAGATGCCACAAAAACTTCACCCCCGTTTTATTATTACTACGATGCTAATTAAAATAGCTCCGAATAGATTACGGGCAGCTTCTGGCAGCGGCGCTTAATGCGCTGGCTTTACGACGTCACGCTTTATGCTCTCTCATTAGCGCCGTCTCCTAACTCACCGTTTTTATGGATACACATTTTCCCGCATCCTATATTTCCTTTTTTGTTTGATTAGTTTCTTCTTGTGAGCTGGACACAAAACACAGTTATTTGGAACTCAGGTAAACTCACAAACAAAAGTACCTACCTCTGCCAAATGCGACGTTGTGTCTGGACTGTGCACGACCTTCACATTCAATACAGACTAGAGAAAATGCAACAGCGGGCGTAGCGTTGAAGTACGTAAAAAAACTAACGATATTTATGTAGATTTACTAGAGCTTATCCCTAAGTATCATGAGTGCCGCTGAAATGACAGACACATGAGACTTTTTCACTTTATCTCTAAGATATGCAATCCCCTGGGTGGGGCTGATGTCCACCCACAGGTTTCGGTAACAGATGTTTGTGAGGGGGCAGTCAGCCTGTTTGTTATCCTTGAACATCATCTAGCAAACTTATACATACAGAATATTCATGATTAACTTGTTAAAAAAAAAGAACATAAATATGACATACATTGGTTCAATTGTTAGTTACATTACACAAAATGCAGATATACTATATTATAATTATTTTCCTGATAATACTACGGTCTGATATTTACGCAGGCAATGAATGGACACTACGATAATAACAATAAAATAATCCAGTTTCAGAGGCGTGTGATAATGACGCGACCAGCTCGTTAGCCACGTGGGGATTACCTATTGTTAATGTTTTAATTTGTTTCTGCCCCCGTATACAGACCTTCGTTATTTGTCGTTTTACGATTAACATTAATGGTTTTGTATTTACTGTACGAAGCTAACATGTTCAAATATAAATGTGCTTTTAATAATAATCAGTTTATGAAAGCGATGTAAAAAAATCTACTTCAAACTTTTGTAATTTCGTTTTACAAGCTTCTTTATGTGTTGTGATTTCGTATGGTGACGTGGTACAAGATAAAAGGTTTTGTTTAATCCCAGGGCGGCAAAGCTAATATTTTAATACACGAAACATATTTATTTGTTTAGTGGTATTGACGGAGTCCGACCTCGTTTCCACATGTGTTGCTAGGAGTTTTCGGGCGCACGTAACTTTGCCTTTTCGTAGCCATTCTCAGTGAGAGCTGGTGCCGGCCGCTGCCGCAGACCCCTTGCCGCAAACTCACACCCTATTGTGTCCATTACAACCCTTTACAACTTTTAGTTTTTACTCACCTCAGTATACGTGGCACAAAACGAGCGTAAAGACCTTACATTGTTAAATATAGTTGTTACCTCGGGTTGTATTTTGTAGTGTTATGTTTATTAAGGTTTAGTTACATTGATAATGGAATAACAATGTAGGTCTTAATAAAAATCACTGTTTTATTCACTTTTATGCATCAACTAGCCTAAGTCTGGATCCCGTGGGAATATTGGGAAAAAGTATCCAGTCATGGTCTAACCATGTGCCAAATTTCATCCAAATCCGCTCATCCGTTTTAGCGTGAAAGCGTAACAAACAATCAAACTGACTTTCGCATTTATAATATTAGTTAGGATAATCTTCATGAATATATTTCATGTAAGTACTCAGCATCGTTTGTTCGTCTTCAGTGATGAAATACAGAATGGGTGCCCATTTCCCAGAACCCTAGCCTTTGTGCTTTACTGTCGGTTTGTTTATGTTAGGGGCCTGGCTCGTAAACACTCACAGACCGATACACTAAATTTAAGTTGCCCTTCTTTATGTTCTCACCAGAAATTCTTTTTGGACGGAAGATGGTCTTCCTTTCCTAAAAATATATATGCTTTTTACTTATTATTTTTATTAGGTAGTCCATTCGTTTTAATTAATGTTTCCACCTTTTAACAGTTAATTATTATGCAGAAGGAGAGCTTAATACAAATGAACAACACACTGTATAATACAGGTACATACGATGTAGCCGTGCAAACTGGAAACTGATATAAGTGCACTTGTAACATTAAAAGGTTTCCTGGTTGGTTGCGGTGTTAGATAGTGTAGGATGCTCGCGTAAGATAGCTGGCTCGAGCCGCGTCCCTCGCCCGTGCCCGTACTTAATTTACTGCCACGGTAACGCCACAAGCACGCTCCATATCCACCGCGTTATTGCCAACTTGAAAGCAAGAATAGCATACACATTTCCTTCATATCTCCTGAATTTAAGCGTCTGCCCACTCCAACATTACATTATATTCTTTTTGTACAACTCGTTCCAGACGCGAGTTTTATACAGAATTTTCCATGGTCTATATTTTTATAGGGGTAGTTTAGCTGGTTGATGGTTGTAATATTAATAAATTAATAAAACATTTGTGGCCGTTTATAGGTACCTATTGTAGGTACAATTGACGTAACTTATGTGAAAACTAGTTGATATAATTTTCACAATGTTTTACATAATTTTTATACCGGTTTGGTTGATCTGTCTCTCCAAATATGTGATAACACAAGGGATATTTTTATTATTCCGAAGAGCACCGCTAGTCGGCAGGCAGGTAGCGAGACGCGAGGCGTGGCGGGCGCATGCCACGTGTGCCACACTTTTATTACACCGCAGCCGGAGGCCGCGAGCGAACGTTTTGTCACCTCTTCGAGAGGCTTACATCGTAGAAAGGAGAGGGTATTTTTCATGACTTTTCCACGCGGATGCATTTCACCGCTTTGCTTCAATGGGTTTGCGAGGTACCTAACCTTTGCCGCTGAGTTATATCAAAGTGCTTTCGTTTCCACGTTCGCACTGGAAAGCTTTAATTCATGACTGCTAGAAAATGTTCTTTCGCTGTAGTTGTGAGAGGAAAAATCTGTTAAGTTCTGAAAATACGTGAATGTGGTTTTAACTTCGTGACTTAATTACTTCCAAGAGCGAATATAACTTGGTAATATAAGCAATTAGAAACTTATTTGACGCTGCCGGTCCGCCCGCTCCGCCTCGGGCGCAGGAATCGTGAGCGGGATGAGCCATTACGTGCTTTCGCAGAACTTTTCCTTTTAAAAGTCGTCTCTTACTCTTTTGAAACTTATTATATTGGATAATTCGGCCGAAAATATGAATATGATGGCCACAACTTTAGTAATTTTAGCGAAAGGCAGAAAAATTCTGTCGATTACGCCATGAAAAACGGTCTCCTACGGCGTTTAGCCCAGATTAAGGCTTTATGAGAATCCTCTTTATTATAACGTTAGCACGAGGTGGCGCCGGCTACTTTACGGATAAAGTTTGCACAGTAAAGGCATTATAACAAAACTTGTCACATACAACATTTACACAGCTGATTCCCTTAAA
Source organism: Atethmia centrago (assembly GCA_905333075.3). Taxonomy (NCBI): domain Eukaryota; kingdom Metazoa; phylum Arthropoda; class Insecta; order Lepidoptera; family Noctuidae; genus Atethmia; species Atethmia centrago. The sequence continues at coordinate 12,251,221 of HG995375.1, forward strand.
TTGTTATCTAAAATTGTAAAACATAAACCTATCAGTAGTAATATATAATATGTAAAATGGGACTTATTTAAGTAACAATCCTACACGGTGCTGTTTATGCAAACAGTTACAGCAAATACAAATAAATAGAAATAGGTACGCGACCTCTCCCTTCGACTGTTTTTGGGAACTTGTAAAATACACCAAGACCAGTCGTGGAAGCTATAAAACTGCAAGTAATTCCATACCCGTCGATTAATGACAATTCGCTCGACATCGCATACTAATCACTTCAATTTGTGACTGGGTTCTATTGGGAACATGAAAAAATGAATGTCGATTTTTCAAAGTTAAAAACGGACATAATGCTAAAAGGTATTCTTTTCCCATTTTATTTATTTATTATATTTTAATCAGCTTAGGCCGAATTTGACCTTACTTTTACCTAGGTAGTACTTGTAAGTCTTACTTATCCTGCGAATAAATTTGGGATTTTTCACAGTTTTTTCATAAAAATACTGTCAAATTTCATAAATGTATTTGCGGGATAATTAAGGTATATTAGGTATAAAAGTATGGTTGATTTGTCCTTAGAGATAAAAAGTGTATTCTTCTACACACATTGATAAACACCTACAAAAGTGCCTTCTATTTTCATGAATTTTAAGTAATCGGCAAGTTCCTTTTGAATGCGATTCACGTCAATTCCCAGAGAATCACGTCTCTTTGTCACGACAGGAAGCGCATGCGTGTGTTCTTGCCTAATACGCGGAATATTAACTTTTATATTCCGCGTAGGTATACTGCTTAGCATCATATTTCTGTAAGAGTTAATTATTTAATCCCAATAGCTAAAACGCTTTGGAATATACTCAGTATTTTTGCAAAAGCTTTGATAAGAATCAAACAAAAAGGAAAGATATTGGTAGCTATTCTAAACTGGTGGCGCGGGAATGCCTAAAACAACTGCCCGCGCGATCCACTTTGGTATCGGACTAGACAAGAACCTTTTCGAGGTATTCTGATACCTCTTGTAATTTTTTTGAGAAAATTAACCTAAAGGTGCCTACAGATTTATTTAATTATTTCATTTGATCATCTAAATTCGAGCAATTCTTTAGGCATCGTAACTCTAAAAGATTAAAAGTCAAAGATCAAGTTTTTGTAAAATGTTAAGAGTTATTCCTGAATGTTTTTGGTGAGATTTAATTCTCAGTTAACAAAGACGATTTCTTTATTATTTTACTGGGTAGCCGCAGGAACAAATGACTACAAAGTGAAATACAATAGAAGTAATCTTTGAGCATTAAAGTGATACGCACAGTTGTACTTGCTGTGCTTCTGTATGTACGTACTTGTATTACCAATTATGCAAAGCGTCTTCCGCGTTGCGGTGCGCGGGCGGGGCGTCGCGGGGTGCAGGCAGGGCGGCCGCTGTCGCGCTCTTTCCTCACTCGTAGCGAAATAACGACCTCAATTTGCATAACAATGCTCGTCACCCCTTATTCCCCACCAGCGACTTTCACAGGCTACGCGGCTGTGTCCCACCGGACCCGACACCTTTTTTTACTCAAAATCTGTCCAGCGACAAGTTTCATTGACATTAACCCAAAGCTAATAAATTTTCCGTAACTACGAATGCACCGTTAAACTAGTTTTCCTTAAATCCGTAGTATATACAATAAACGTTCAGGAACTAGCGGAACTGAGTTTAAGTTTTGATTTAGTGGTGGTAGTGCGCCGACAGCGTCTCGCTGCAGCCGCCTCCGCCGGGCCGCGCGCCGGCCACGCTGCGCCTGCCGCCGAGCGCGATACCCGACCGAACACTTTCGGCCGCGCTCGTAACTTCTTCGTCCAACTTTCTGTTTTAATTGAATCAAAGTTTTCGGCTTTTTGCGGCGAGCGTGCCAGCCACGCACGCTTCCTAAACTTTCTTTATTAAATTATTGGAAGTTCAGAAACGTTCGCCTTTGAACGTGAATTCAGAAACAAAATTGGGGATAGTCGTGAGTTACAGAAAAGTATTTATCCTCTACGGATTCACGGCAGAATTATAGTTTAAAGCTATAAATAGCTAATGACTGCGGCGTCTGCTGTACCGAATGTACCGTTGAAATTCCAAACAAAAGAACAGTAACGACAATTACGAAAGACAATTCAAAACCCTACAAGTAAACAGTTCATAAAGATGTACGATTCTCTTTGCTAACGACTAAAGCATTCGTCCGGGGCATTGTTTTGCGGCGTAGCTTTATCTGGCGCGGAACGAGTTGTCGTTTCAGTAATTTATAGATCTTTCCCCGCCCCGGGCTCAGAGTAACGATTCGGCAAGAGGAACTAGTCTGCTAGCTGCGGCTCTGCCCGGTCCCCGCCTGAACGCTATTAAAGGTCATGTAATAGACTGACTCCTCACGTCCCGGATTCAAATTTGAGTAAATATGTCGCCGCCGACCTCTTATTGTACTACGCCTTTGTATTTACATTTACTTTGGGGCTATTTTGAATTTGAACGTGAATGTCCGCTTGTTATCTCGTATTGTTTGTGTGCATTGTAAAGGTCGTTTAAATTGTGTGTTCTGGATTCAACATATATTTAGGTTCTTTGTTCATACCTACAAATATATATCTACAATATATATCCTCCTAAACACAGGTTATTTTGTAACCTATCTAGGAGAACAGTACGGCACCCACTAACTAGATTAAGAAACTTTATGCTTGTGCTTTATATATTACCTTGCCATGTAATCTAGTCCTAGTTCAACAATAAATCTTATTATTATTATTTTTATGTCCTTACATATCTCGGGACCATTGGGTCCCGGACCTTTGGAAGGCGTACGAGGGGCCGAAGCCAACTCGCAGAGGCCCCTTCGACAATTGTAATGGAATAAGGCGTCAACCGAAGATTATCCCTGTTGCTCTATGAAGGTGCACCCAAGGACAACCTCCGGTTGATGCAAGACTATTGCAGAACATGGGAACAAAAAATATTGGGCTATGGGTTTGCGCGGCTATAGTGGATCGGTTTCCTAAGACTATAGAAAGGCTATGGCCCCTACCTGACCAATGCTTTATATAAAATACACCGACAAAATGGCAGGGGGTGACTTGCACACTCAATAATGGGCCCCCGAAAACGGCCGCTAGCACATAGTGACAAGGGGGCAACACTTCCTGAGGTGCTTGAGGAGTGGAGAGGTATTCCACGGCTATCAGGACAATCCCGGAAGTACGGTCAAGATCCCTACCAGCATCTTACTGGAATACTTCCTTCCTCCGAGCACGTTTGCTCTTGCGAATCAACACTCAAGCCGGCCAATAAAGGCAAGAATGAGGTGGGAGCTCTGTTCCTCGTCAGTGTTTACTCTAGCCGGCCAATAAAGGTAAGCCAGAGATGAGGAACAAGACTTCTCCCAGGAGATAGGGTCCGTGGGGTCGCTACTGCCCAACAGCTCGCCACATGCTGCCCTGCGGGTTTCTGTATCTCTCTTAGTTTGGCTTATCCAAGACCTGTTCCGGCAAAGTAAACTCTACCGGCACAGACCTGGAGTTTGGAGCGCGCAAGCCCCACCACGACGTCAACGTAGAGATACGGCGGTGGGGTTATTATTATTATTATTATTATTATTATTATTATTTGAGTCAACCTAAAGAAGATTATTGGAGAGAAAAACAATTTTGTTTAGATACGGGACTTTAAATGACGTAATTAGTAGATAACCTAATATTGCTATTATGTTTCTGACCTTCGTAATATCCAGAAAATAATTCCATGAATGCTAAATATGTGTTCACATATTCTGTAAGAGTTTCATGAAACAATGATAATCTGATATGCCTTATTCATACGTAACATAGGAACTATATTCATGCATGTGGCTTTTCTGAAGCCGATAGCGACGGATATTGGAGATTTACCTAAGTGTGACGAGATCCGGCGAAGACTTTGTGCCGGAGCTTTAGTATCGGATCCCGGCCTCACATACAATGGCTGTTAGAACATCTAGTAATAGTTCTCTTCCCCCTATTCATCTTTTACTTGTATGATTTTGCTCTGAAAGTTTCGCAGCACTTGCGCATCTTATTTTTAGAAAACATTATAATTTTGTTCATCATTACTGTTTTAGACCTAATGCGTTAAGATAATATTGTTGAAATATCTCTTGTCTGTACCTACCAATTTTTAAAACAAGCTTAACATAATCATGCTCTCCAAAAAAGCATAAACACTACAAAGATATAGATACCGGCAGGGTAAGTGCAAGCGGCAGGTACGTGCGCGATGACAGTGCTATGGCTCCCAGTGGAACCCTTCTGCGATCCTCGTAAATTGCGAATATTAGATTATAAGTACGGAGTGCGGGCGCCCGGCAGCACGGGGGCCATCAGCCGAATATCGAACTCGTGCGCTGGTTAACATAGCGCCGTGATCTGAATCTGCTTTTTAGTTAATCCCAGTTGTGTCGTTATACTCTTGCTTTACTTTTTGCTAGTTAACACTTCGAAAATAAATGCAGAGCATTATAAGTACCTAGTCAATGAAATCTTATTGAATTGTGTATTTATAGCAGTTCTTCTTTTCCTTTTGTATCGGCACAAGCTCTTGCTGCACGGAGAGTTGAAAATCGACTTTCAAACACATCTATGGCTTTCAATTTTTAAGTGTCGTTTTTTCTTGGATATGGCTTTTGTTTACCATTCACACCATTCTGCAACAGTAACCGTTTTATGTGGTATGTCAATAAATAATAAGTTCTAAAACCAACTGTAAGGATATTTTACGGTTCAACTTATGGTTCCAAAGATAAGCAGATTTTTCATACGAACTTCATACAAATTTTTCGTAAAAAACATACAAGCCATCCGTTTATATGCAAAATTAACCTTGTGTGAAAATTTGAGCATAGTAATGGTAAACAAAAGCCATATCCAAGAATAACACAACACAAATTGAAATCCCTATGTCTTTTCAGCCCACCGTGTGCCGTGGTAAAAAAGGTCTGCAAAGTCGGTTTATTCACAATGTTTTTTATACGAATTCTAATTTAAATCCCTAATCTCTAATACGAGCAGTTCTCTTGTTAAAGAAGCTTTGAATCTCAAGTAGGTAATTTTCTAAGAAGCGTATTGTTTTGAAATGCTCTCTATATAGTGATGATAACAATAACAACAGCTGTGCCGGTGTGAGCCGGTGTTGGTTTTCCCATTGCTCGCTTCGTTACGGCTTCATTAGGACAGCGGGTGCGGGGCTCCGGAGCTCCGCGGCGCACGCTACGATCGTCCTCGTGCCGCTAAGACAGCGTGATTGTACACAGTGCCTCGTAATGTTTCTATTCATTCAGTACTGAGTGTACAAACGTATTCAATAGAATTACTTTAAGATTCTTCAGAAAAAGATTTGAATTAAGTGTTTGTTTGAAACAGTATAAAGTATTTAATATTATATTGCAGCGCGCAAAACATCTTATAAATTAAAATTACTCTTCACTTTGATACCGGCTTTGCCGTTTATTATTTGTAGCGCCTCAGGCAAATTTCAAGTCTCTTATATGCGTCTACAGTCATTACAGCTCCCGAAATCTCTAACTGTTCTTCGTTCAATTAAAGTAAGTTAAGCTTTATAGCTTTTATCTACCCTCTATTACTTTTATTTTTTGTTAACGGGCAATTTATATATGACGAGAAACATTTGAAGAACAAACGATAGCTTAACTTCAATTTAATGAGAAGCGAAAAGGTACGCACGAGGTGAAAGAATAAAAATATCGATTACTTGGAAGTTGAGTAGACAGTCTCAAAAATAGGTATATGAAATGTAAAAAGTATCAAATAAGAGCACGCTATCATAAAATACAAGCGTGTATACATTACATATACAGGATTTTAAAAGGAGCGCGGATATTTTAGGAGGTAATGAGGTGCACAACTTTCCAAAAACTCAAACTCAAAGCATTTATTTCAAATAAACCAAATACAGGCACTTTGGAATTGTCAAGGGGTCGGTCAGTCAGAAATATGAAGCTAGTTGCCAATTCCAAAGCGTAGTAGGTTCCTATGGAGAAGAACAGGCAAGGAAGTCCACGGAAACTCTTTTAAATTAAAATATTGTTACAAAAATATTGATTAAATCATTCATGTTGAAATTATACATGTGAGAACAATGTAGAAAGACGTGCACGTTAAAAGTGTCCGTAATATAAAGAAAAAAAAAAATTAAAATAAGCCGTGGCAGCTAAGAAATGACCAGTCCCTACTGCCGGCGCCCGTTCAGGAACATAACGGATGGATCAGCACCATTCAGCTTAACCATTTTGAAGGGAGCTTAATGATCCAACACGCATGCCACCACCAACGAGACATTTGAGTAAGCATGACATACTCTCAGACGCCAGGGCACATTCAAGTCAATTAAAGACGTACCCAGTAAATGGTAGCTTTATAGCAGGTACCAAGAGCTCACACATGTGCCATGCAATTATTTCCCCAAAGAAAATACGTCTAAATCTAAAAAAATAAAATTAAACTTCTCATACAAACATAAGTCACGTGACCAGTTACGTTGTATGAAAAGTCGATGTTCAATTTTAAGATTTCGACCTGTTCCTTGGGGAAAGTTGTTCAGTTTTATGCACCTTTTTACCTCCTGAAATATCCGCTGCCCTTTTAAACTTACCCTGCATGATTTAGATAAAAGTGTTTAATAAGGGCACGTTATCATAAAATACAAGCGCATCTACATAATTATATATACAGACGTCGCATGTAGAGTACATATTGGCAATGCATTAGACACTTTGCAACTGTGCCTACTGCGCGCCTGCTCTTCGGCCTCGCGGCCTTTGTGAGCCGCGCCGTGTAATTACTCGGGGACTATGGGAAATAGCTCAGCGGGCGCGAAAGCACTTTTGTGTTATTACAGTAAATTAAACCAGATAAAAAATAACGAGACTTTTTTTGTATTCCTAAATTGCGTACGGAAAAAAGACCTGATATTAAAAATATCGTTACATATTTAATTAAGAAAATGTTTATAAAACTGTGCTGCCAAGTTTTCTCTTGCTAGTCAATACAGATAAATCTGAGAAATAATATCTAACATGTGTCTGTCTAAACGTAGATTGGGTTGGACGTCTCTTATACGTAACAACTGAAAGTTATCGTCATATCTGAGTTGGGAACTTTCGCAAAGACAAATTGGAGTGGAGGCGGTAAATAAAGTTTTACGATATGCGCGGTTATCAGAAGTGTGCGTCGAAGCGGGGTGTGGGAGGGAGATGTATTTATCTACGATGCGGGCTCCATCTCGCTGTGAGGTTACTTCCCGTACACCTGTACGTATTAAATACCTCTCGTTGCTACTCGTTATCTTTCGCCCCCTCTCCAAATTAAGAGCTTTGTATGTCGTCCCGCGTTGCGAATAAAATAGTAACTTAATTTATCATCTCACATCAAGTTATATACGTCAGAGCTGATTGTTATACTTTGTCGGATGGAAGTGGGAATCGATAAGAAAGATAATTGAGAATGCATTTTCACAATACATCTCGTTCAGATATTATTCCATCGTCTTTTGTTTAATTTAGATGCACAATTTTCTATCACGGGTACTTTTTAACTTGGGATATTAAGAACTTTTCACGCGGTAGAGCAGTAAACACTGCAAGTATTTAAATTATTTAGTACCTATGACGTTCGTATGTTTATACATGGAGTTTTAAGTTCAAAGTCTGTCTGCAGGGTACGATGTGAAGTATCTTTTAAAAATTCTTTTTATATACGGCAACCTGGGAAAAGTTCCACTTAGTTTCGTCCGTCGTCGTACCGTATCTAAGTAAGAACTACGCGAGTGGTTGGAAAGTCCAGAGACGCTTTTAAGACGTTTCATAATAAATGTAAGATGGTAATTTCTAGGCGATATCATTTGTCCCTAATTCATATGGTAATTCAGGTACGTTGAGGACAGGACCGCTCCTGTTGTTTATAAGCATTCGCTGTGCATAAAGTGTAGTGGGCAAATTGGCCGTGGTTTCATTTACAAAGAAGGATCGAGCAATACGAGTATACCTAGATATTACTCTCCTCAGATTATGATCTCTTTTTCAATTCGGTTAAAAAAACACCCACTAAAGTAAAGTCAGTAATGGTACACAGTTAGATTTTCGCATTTTATTAATTATCACCTTACGCGATGCGTGTATTTACTTAACGCATATCAGGTGACGCTTTGTCGGATATTGTTTTCAACTGTACGTGGATTCTTATGGAACAAGTCGCTCCCAAGCTCGGTACAGAGTAAAGTCCACATCTCGTATACGCGCCCCTCAATCGCGCCGCTCGCCCCGCCGCCGCCCGCGCTCTCCTTACACCGCCACGAGCTCGAAAACCGACTCCGTGAGCGTAGAGATAAAACGTATGTTCATTTTATTTTATTTCCACATTTGTCAGCGTTCGTTTTGTGCCCACTAACATAAATTGGACGTGGAGGGAAACCTCGCAGGTGAATGTAAAATAGCCGGGTTTTCCCAAGATAATACCGCCGAAATTTTACGACACCATTATGCGATTTATTGGTCGTGTCACATTCAGAAAGAATGATATTTCATAAAATATTTTCATAAAATATGTCGTTTAAAAATGGTGTCACATTATATCATCACATTATACATATCCATTATAATACAAACGATCTACTTCATTTTTATTTTAAATACACAAGTACCTGATAATATGTATTGCTGATTATTGGAAATAAAAACAAATGAAATATAAAAGCGCGTAGACAAAATTTGATGTATGTCACTCGAGGTCGGAGGAGCATATCCTAAAGTTTCGTAGCCGCGCTACGAAATGCTATGTGTCACCAAAAGCTACGCCAGTAGTGTGTCAGCGCTCCTACAATGGCAACATTTCGATAACCGGTACGTAGCGCGACATGCGTCCCGATCTGTGTCCGGACGTCAAGCTACTACCAATAAACGGTAATGACTGAAACAGGCGTTCAATTAAACGTCCCAATTAACCTGAAGGGAGCTCTGTTAAACGTGTGATGCACACGGAAATAAGTCTATGCAAGTAGAATAGACACCCTTTTGAGGAAAATCTTTTACTTTAGTTTAGTTAAAACTACAATCTTCTTTATAGAAACAAGATCTTTTTAAAACAGTCCAACATTTTCCCAGCTAGAACGGTAGGCTAATAATTAGCTAATGAAAATCGCGCACGGCGCTGTTCTACTTCATAAATATTTTCCTTATTGCCTGTTACCACGAGCTGTCGATAAATTTATGGAAGGGCCGACGTCACCTGAAATTTTATGGTTTCTTTCTTCGGCACTCATTTTTTATATTTAGAACTTGAGTAGTTTTTAAGGTTCTGTAGTCAACAAGGAACCCTTATAGTTTCGACATGTCCGTCTGCCTGTCCGTGGCTTATTTCAGAGACTGTTAGTACTAGAAAGCTGTAATTTGCCATGGGTAAGAAATCCATGCCATTATTTATGCCGTCAAAGTGGTAAAATAATACCTTGAAAAAATTAAACTTTGTAGTGTCTGTACCTCCCTCGCACGAAGAGTGGGGATGATATTTTTTTTCTCGTCTATTCCATGGTATACATGATACCCTCGTTGGATAGGCCGTTAAAAATAATGCGGGTTTTCCAATATCATTTTTTTGATTCGGGTATCTGTTTGCGTAGTGTTAAGCTTTTAAGTGTTAATTTTTGTTAGATTCAAGTGTCCCCCCTCCTGCCAACTAAATGGTCGTTTTTGGATATGTGGAAAAAATCACGGCTGTAGTATATACACATATAACAAAGTTATAAGGAAAACTATCACAGCTATGCGGGCTTTACAAGTTAACGAATAATAGTCGACATTTGCAGTTGGAATGTATGGGAGAACATGTTTATCAACTGCAATGTTAAGTTTGTTCTTGGAATAAATTCTGCCGAACTAAGGAACCCTTCATTGTGCGTGGTCCGACACGCACTTGGCCGGTTTTTATCGTAAGATATAAATATACATGCATAAAATTGAAAGAGTAAGTATGAATTATGTTCTTATATAATTATAACCTAAATGAAACGTTTCTTAATAAGAAGTGCGCCCAGATATTACGAGTATAATTCAAAAATCCTAATCGTAACTAATATTATAAATGCGAAAGTGAAACCGACAGTAAAGCACAAAGGCTAGGGTTCTGGGAAATGGGCACCCATTCTGTATTTCATCACTGAAGACGAACAAACGATGCTGAGTACTTACTTGAAATATATTCATGAAGATTATCCTAACTAATATTATAAATGCGAAAGTCAGTTTGTTTGTTTGTTACGCTTTCACGTTAAAACGGGTGAACGGATTTGGATGAAATTTAGCACATAGGTAGACCATGATCTAGGTTAGGACATTTCATCCCGGTAGTACAATTCTCGTGGGATAATTTCTGACCTCTACGCGGGCGAAGCCGCGGGCAAAAGAAAGTAAGATATAAGGTAACATATCATCACGCTTACCCCCGAAGGTGAAAAGATAGAAGGAAGGAAGAAGAGGTGTAGGGAAGACCCATGAATAATCAGCGTATAATGTTCCCACTGCTGGGACATGGGCCGCCTCTCTTCGAGAAGGAGTGGGCTGTAATGTACCCTGCGGGCCCAGTGCGGGTTAGAAGATGTCGCATGCCTTCGAATTTTCGGTTCTAGGATCTGCTGGACATGACAAAATTAAAAGTATACGAACATTTAAGGTGAACACACAGATTCCTATACACATTCATCGACTGCTTAGTTACATACTGAAATAACTCCGCTTAAATTACATGCGGAGTTGGTGTTTTTGTCCCGAAGCGCGATTTGTGCCTCATTACCGACACCTGTGCGAGGCCCGCAGCGTTAGGTCGGAAAAACTATCCTCGCACCGTAATGTCGCACACTCGCACCGGGCCAATATTCACCTAATAAATACTTTCCTTCTCCAATATTCACAGCGGTTCTATCGATAGTTCCAGAACTATTATTGAAACCGTGGAACCGAATATTTTACGTGTCTACCTACGTCATTCTTTTATTGGATGTTTATGGTTTCAAGCTAAGAGCGTTTACGTCTAGCGCGGGATGTCAAGTTTAGGTAATTCTTCGCAAATTTCAGTCACACAGAAGCGAGCGTAACTGTGTGCGTAGAGTTGAAGCGTTCTCGCTCTTTAAGGCTTTTGCAGACTGGGGCGATATCGCGGGCGCGACAGACATATTGCTGCCTGTCGCGCCCGCGGTATCGCCCAGTCTCCAGAAGCCATTATAGTAAGCTAACTTCGGTTTACAGCAATGATTGTGATAGCAAAATTAAATTGGAATTTAAATCCTACTTCAATTTTTGATACTTATGATTTGTATGATAAATAAAAAATTATATTATATTTAAATAAAACAGTTTATTTATATGCATCTTGTTGTGTTTATTTAACATTAGACATAGATAAAAATTTAATAAACGATATTTATTTCTGTAAGTACATCTTTTAAATTCACTTTAATGACTATTCGCTGTTTCCATGTTTTCAGAAGATGACGCTGACGTAGGATTCTGAAAAAGTATGAACGCCCTTTTCTTCATTTTGGATTTAAATTCTTTCGGTGCTTCTCTCATCACTAGAGTTATACATTGCCTGAAGTTAAACCATATAGCAGTAAGCATACAAACCTTGTTGCAACGAAGGTCCTTAACACGGCTTGCAGTAGTTCACTGGTAGAAATCGTCACGTAAGGAAAAAGCTTTATGCCACCTCAATATTTTATACGAGTTTGTGTGTGTGTCTGCGAGTGTTGGTGTGGAATTTCGTTCCTGAAGTTCCTGATCCCCGATCGCACACGTTTTTTACAAGCTTTTATTTAGTTTCACCTGTCCCGATGTCTGTAATTAAATCTTGCAAGTTAAATTTGACCCACTTCCCGGTTTCCGATTGAGGTGAAATTGTGCATGCATATGTAAATCGGTTGACAATGCAATATTATTGACATGGACCTGATCTGATGATCAGCCGGATGATGAGCCGGATGATGAGCCGGAAGGTAGCCATGGGAATTTTGTTATAAAACGACGCAAACTAATCGAGCTTGGGCTCGTTTGATTCGTCTTGATAAAGACTCTGATCCTAGATGGTATCCAAGGTCTGATGATGGAACCAGAATATGGCAACCTGGAAGGTGGCTATGGGAACTCTGTAATAAAACGAAGCAACCCCATCGAGTTTGGGCTTATTTGATTCATCTTGACAAGTTCTCTGGTTCTAGGGTCTATATAAAATAAATACATGTCTATAATAACCATATCAAATTTCAACTTTTTAGCATTAGGTAGTTTATGTAGTTTTGTACGTCGATAGTTTGTAAGTCCTATAAGGGTTCCGTTTTTCCTTTTGTGGTGAGGAACTCTAAAATTATTGTTTTCTTTTAATAAGCTTTTATTGGTTGTTAATAAGAAAGAACTAAAAAGTTAAATTTAATTTTATTCCGATTGGAAATAACCGTTTTATACTTCTTAACCTTTATACTATAATGAAGCACCTTCGTCATCTCACAATCATCTATTAATATAATTATTAAACCTTGACCTTTCATACCATTCTATTAAATCTTTGTGTACTTATCACAGTCTCAAGTTGGCCAATAAAAGCGTGTTACATTTTAACAGCAAGGGAGAAAAAAGAGGGTGTAATACGCTTATGTTTGAAAACTTAAAATTGAAAAGTTATCTTTTATTAACAAGCAATGAAAGCTTCTTTTAAGAAAAATAATATTTTCTTTTATTTGTTATTTGAAAGCAAGCGTACGTATTAAGCAAAAATTCTTATGAAATAAAAGAAAACAATGTAAACGATCAACGCTATTAACATAAGCCTGTTTTTAAAACAGTAACCTGTTGCTCATGTGGTTTAAAGAGCGTTGTTGAGTAAACAGAGCAACAAATATAACTACAGACAAATCTTACCCTATCATAACTATACCAACCTTTTAGCTCTTGCCTTATCCAAATTTTCAGAATTTTTGCATGTCCTTTTTTTGCTAAATATAGCTTGGTTTTAATTCCCATTATATCTGAAACATAAATTGTTGTCACTATATAAATATTGTCGGTCATCAAAATAAAATATTTTTCACTTCTCATGCTCTAAAAGTTCGTCTTTATGTTGTGCGTAGGCGAGATGAAGTCGCTTTTTATGCTCTAGTGCATAAAGTATTTTTTTTCTAAGACTAAGATATCAGGCCCTACGGCCACACGTACAATAAAACGTCGCAGATTAAAGTCGTTATTTTATTTCATTTGATTTAATTTATATCACTTCCGTGTTTTCTATCGTTAATTTAATAAAACCAGATAAAATAGTTGTATTATTTAAAAACTCAAAGAAACGTTATATGGCAATATGAAGTACCCAAGTCGAATGACACATGTTGATAATTAAAAAAAAAACTTTTAAAAAGTTTCGTGGCGGGAATTAGCTCTTCTCTTCTTCAATTTTGCAACATCTTTTGACAGTGAAAAGTGAGTAAACTAAAACAATGGAATACTGTTCATCATCATCTGCCTAGCCTTTTCCCAACTATGTTGGGGTCGGCTTCCAGTCTTACGGGATACAGCTGAATACCAGTATTTTACATGGAGCGACTGTCCATCTGACCTCCATAACCCAGTTACTGGGTAACACGATACCCCTTGGTAAGACTGGTTGTCAGACTTTCGAGCTTCTGACGACCCGTAACGACTGTCAAAGATCTACAAATGACAGCCGGGACCAACGGCTTAACGTGCTTTCCGAGGCACGGAGGGGTCTTGGTATGTAAAGATGGTCACCCATCCACCCATCAATGGAATACTGTTATACTCGTATATTTTATGTCTGTTCCATTTTCCCGCAATCGAAGTGAAAAGCAGAGTGTATTATAACTCGGGCATGAACGACCCATTTTACCCCTCGACTTAACTACTGCCGCTCGGGTAGATATATAAACGTCTCGGGGTAAAATGGCTTCTTTTATGCACTAGTTGTACAATCTACTATTATTTACCAAAGTACTAAGATTTGGTGATCATACTATACTCGTGAACTAATCGTTGTACGCATGGCAAAGATCAACAGCGATCAGGCAGAGCGCCGAGCGACACGTCCACTCTTTGTAAGGACTTATTTAAAACGATTTGCGCGTAGAGTTTAAAAGCACTTTTAAAATATTTCTAGAAAATAATAGAATTAATTTAGTTAAAATTTTAAATCGCAAGTTTTAAAGAAGATGTTCTTCTATTAAAGTAACCCATTATTATATTAAATTAAAAAAGATTTAAAATAAAAAAAAACTGCGAAATTATCAAGAAATTTTGGTTGATCATTTTTTAAGGCGTGGATATATAATTCCTTTTAAGGCGTAGATATATGATTTTAGTGACTTTTAAATCTGTTATTACGCCTTCATGTAATGCAAGTAAGTTATGCAAAAAATTATGTTATACTAGAATGCATACACATCAATTCTGTGAATATTTGAGTATTGTAGTGAAATACTTTATGAAATAAATTCAGTAATTAATGTTTACCCAAAGCATAAAAAACGATATTACTTTCAAACTACTTAAGATATTTTCATGTTTTTTTTTATATGAACAGACAATTTTATTAACTATAATTTCATCTGTGATTTTTATACAAATATTCATATTTTCGTTACTGAAAATAAATATTCTTTATGAAACGGCGGCGCGGCGTGAGCGCGACGCGCATTTGTATTGACCTTGATCAATGACGATTACCCGACCTTTAACTAACTATTTTTCAAAGGATACAAATAAATACAAAATACAATACATATTTGTATTGTATTTTGTATTTATTTGTATCCTTACAAATATGAACGTCTAAATTGACGCTCTAAGTGAAATTAAAAAAAAAAAACTTCTGTTCAGTAATCTTGATAGGATTTACAAATGCTCTATTAATCTAAAAATGTTCCTTACTACGACTATTTAGACAACATCATTTCCTGAAATTATTAGTAATTAATTTGTTTTTAAAATAATGTTTGATGGATATTAACTGGTTCGAAAAGTACTGTTTACAGCACACGGATGGCGTAAATGCTATTAAATAAAAGCATTACAAATAATTATTATTTAAATGGGATCGCATTTTAAATTTGGTATTTTAATTTATTTCATTTCCTCGGCCACATAATAGCAAAGTAACCGAAGCGTATACCTAAGCTTAATTACAAGAATATGATAATTTATGAAATATTATTTTCCGCCAGGGGCTACTGGACTGTTTGTATATTCTATCCAGCGTATATATAGTCACAGCGGTGGGTCATGTTACAATAGCACGGCGTTGCGCATAGCGGCAGAGCACCGCTCAGCGTTAAATCTCACCAAGTACCGAGTACATTAGCGTTTTCCGATATCTAAAGCATAGCGCTCGCTGCGGCTGCGGTCCAGTTGAATAACAAAGAATTGCGTGGTTGAGATATCGGAACACTAATGGACTGCGGAATTTATGAAGCTTCCCAGAAGCTTGTCGTCGTTATGAACAATGTATGTATAAGTAATGACTCAATGAGCTGTGCGTGGCAGAACTAGTGTTTCATATATTTCGTAATATCCATGAGTGAGTGAACGTGGATGCGGACCGAAAGCTGGATTTATTTCCGCACAATCAATCAAGGCGACTTATGAGGGTGCAGTCTGTTAGTGTAAAATCCGCACTATGTAATTTAGTGAGTCTATTGATATATTCGTTATCGATATGGACCGGGAGTTGCAAATTAATTCAATTATTTTGCAGCTCCCACTTTTAACGTTGACGTTAAACAAACACTTTTTCTCTTGTTAAAAAATTACACTAGTAGTTCTGCGAACAGTAGACCTCGCGAGCGCAAACTGTTTTGCAACAATTGATATACCATTAAAGTTATTTAAAACGGGATATTCATGTTTTTTTCCGATTCTACTGGAAGAAATCTAAAAGTGAGCAATTTACTGCATTTTGAGGAGCTATTCTGCTTATCACGCTGAAGATCCTCATCAGATCTTCACCAAATTCCTATGAGACCCACTTAAAGCTACTACCTTTCAAATAAAAAAAAGAACCATCGAAATCGGATCTCATAAGGCGAACTTATCCAGTAGCCCCCTTTTTGGAGGAAGTACTCCTCCAATCAAAAATCGCCGACGGCAAAATAATCTATAAAATCGTTAAAGCTGTATACCAAGTTTCGTCCAGATCGGTTGTAAAATACGACCTGGTAGAGGAGTACCAACAAACTGACGGAGGAAAGCAAATTTTGCCAGACTTGAAGCAGAGACGCTTCGCTCGCTCGGTCAATAAAGAAAATCAAATATTCCGCGTTGGCAATTTAACACGATATATTGCTAAATGTATATTTCGACATGACGCCGCAATTTATACTCCTTTCATTGTCATTCCAACAAGTCAATTAAGTAAGTATTTATTTTTAACTAGCTTTTGCCCGCGACTTCGCCCGCGTGGATGTCGGAAAACATCCGACGGGCACGTGCTACCGGGATTAAAAGTAGTAAATCCTACGTGTTAATCCACAAAAAATAAAATGTGTAGGTAAATAATAGACTAAGCATAGGGCTGTTCGCTTACACCGCGGCATTTTTCTTACTTTTAGCATTTTTATAATTATTTAGTTGGATAAGGATTAATATCCTGATACGAATGTTATCGTGCGATATTGTGACTAAACTATAATAGTAAGATATATAGCCTCGCGAACTTTTTTTTGGCTAATGATTAGTAGTATAAACATGTAGTACATCATTTTATGTACCATCAATAGTTTTCGCAGCGCACGCCAAATAATGACTTTTATACGCAAATTTTTGATACCTTGGGTTATATTGTTGTATTTTTCGGAGGAATCTCTAATAATTTTGAAAATAAAATAGAGTCCATGTTACTCGCTGATAATGTAGCTTTTAAGTGAAAGAACTTTTAAAATCAGTTAGTAGTTTTTGAGTTTATCCATTACAAACAAATAAACGAGCCATTTTTTCTCTTTATAATATTAGTATAGATTAAATGCAAGTCGTTTAGTAAACGGTTCCTATAAAACACTAAGTTACTATAAATGCAACGACAATTTCGTAGACATTTGAAAGACTCAGCATCCACATTTATTGGTTCATTGACCATTAACTATTACGGTCGTTATTCAGTTTTGTACAATCATTATTGGATGTTTCAGTGATATCCAGCCTGTCACAGAAATATTTGGTGATAAATAGAGCTGGCATTTCGAGTCCAGAAATGAGGCTTTTGTGTGTGTAATGTATCGTGATTAAACGATAGTTAGAAGTGAATGCGGAGCGTAGTGTCAAAAGTAGGTATTACCGGTCGGAGGCGGCAGCGGCGGCGCGGTGGCGGTGTGGCGGCGAGTCGGTACGCGCCGCGCCCTGCGCTGATGCTGCGGTATATGGCCCGTGAATAATCCACCCGTAATACTCGACTTAATGGCTTGGAATTAAACAATTAGTTGTTTTCTTTCTGCCTCGTCAATGATGAAGTTTCGCCTGAACACCACTGAATAAGCATCGTTGTTTGAGAAGATTTTCCATTCGCAGTATAAAGATTTTCATATTTTTATCTTTTGAAGACTTGAAACGTTCATGTATACAAAATAATTTCGCAAGAACTGAGCACTTAAATCGTTTCATATTAAATGTTTTAAGTTATTATTTGCAGCCGCTGCTTTTTAATGTCTGTTTTAGGGTAAAGCTTATTCTTACTGTTTCGTGTATTAATTCGTCTGATAAGCCAGCTCTTTGTTCATCCACAGTAAGGCGACGAGCAGACGTTTTAATCAAGGCTAACGAATTTTTAACCTTAGTAAGAGGCTGCGCGATATCAGCCGCCGCCCGCCTCCACGAGCACGCCTCGCCACTTCTCGTGCTCGACGCGTTGTTCTTATCTTTGAGTAATTACCTTGTTGTTTTGTTTTTATTGTTCGGGCTTCCGAGTCGCTTTCTGTTTTATTACATGATCACTGTAGTACCGCGGTAATGGTTTTCTTTTCTACAATATTTCTATAGGTTTTAAAAACTAAGTGCTTTTTAAAAATAATTTTCATAAATTAGATAACACAGTGATAAATTTGATAACACGAGAGCAGTGGTGGCCCAGTGGTAACGGCCGCGACTTACGAGTTGTAGGTCGTAGGTTCGAACCCGGACAGGCGCTTTACTTTGTGTAAATTATTTCATCACCACTGCTCTCAAAACGGTGAAGGAAAACATCGTGAGGAAACCGGCATGTTCTAGAACCAAAAATTCGAAGATATGTGACATCTACCAACCCGCACTGGGCCCGCGTGGTGGATTACGGCCCACTCCCTCTCACAGAGAGGAGGCCTGTGTCCCAGCAGTGGGAACATTATAGGCTGATTATGATGATGATGAGTGATAAATTAATAATGAACACTTTATTTAATATTCAGATTTTATCCGTCTGGAAATAGTCCAACATTAACCTGGTATTTTTAATAAACATACCTTAAAAGTGGTGATTGGGGTTGTCAGTTCTCACGTGTATGAGCTTTAAATTTAAATATGTGAACGGTGAGTGTTATGAGGCCGTCAACTAGGCGGCTATAATATTCGTAAGGATATTTATATCGCGGCGCGGCTTGCAGGTGCATCTCACGTGCACCTGCGGATATTGCCGCGTAAATCAAATTTCTTATTTCGCCTCAACACTTATTTCTGCCCGGGCGTGTTTACCTGGTGCCCGTCCTCGCACATTAACGTGTTTTATTAAAATTATTATTAATTCTTGTGTGGCGAATAACTATATGTTAGGATATTCTGTTCTTATTCTTTATCGTACACAATAATAATAACAAAATGGTGGTGGTGGTTTTAGAGAGATTTTAGAGAAGGTATAATAATTAGTACTAGCGTTTGCCCACTGGTTGAAAGTTGAGCCCCTCTACTTACAATCTATATAGTACTAACTGATTTCATGCTATTAAAAAGAACTTACTTATTCCATGCACAAGCTGTGTTTTCTGTCACCTATCTTCAAGTCATGCCGCTCTAGTACTATGTGTGTGTCAAACGCATGGTAGTGTGTGTAATGTTTTTTTCTTTTTTATTAATTTAATTTATTAAATATTTCTAATGCACTCCACCACCATAGAAGCTTTAACTGTGCCAAATTTCATACTCCTCCATCGTAATTTTCATAAAAAGGGTTACAATGTTTTCGCTACACGTATTAATTGGTCAAGGACAGCTAATGAGACACAATTGATTTTCTATTGTTTGACTCCGAATCGGTGTCGCGCGATAATGATGGGTGTATTTCAATTATTATAATTATTTCAATTATAGACTAAAATTACTCATTTGCACAGCTTATTTGAAACAAAAGAGACAGTGACCAAAAATAACTGAGACTACACAGTTATGTATGTAACCAAAGAGGATTTAATGAAAACGTTTGTTTTATTCGTTTCGCCATATAAAAAACTACTCCGTTCAAAATTTTATTAGTCCTGCGCTAAACAGTAACGCTACATACACATAATGATGTACAATCATATAATTAGCGTTGCATGTAACGCATACACCGCAACACGATGTCATGAATTACAGGCCGTAATGACCATCTATATGCCAATACGATTAATATTTAATGCTGCTATTCTGCGCGGAATTACCCCGTGTCTGTGGTTGAGCTTGCACTGAATTACTGCATCTGAATGGGTGTCGGATGCTTTGTCATCCCTCTGATATACCTGTGAGTGCGGCCTGATATTTATCTCGCTGTATTAAATCTAAGCTCGGTGCTTCTATTGTGGGTAGTAAAAGTTGTATAAGTTAAGTTAGGCAACAACAACATACAATTCATTTCATTATTGACAACGTGAGCATTAACAGTAACAACTTTTAACAAAGCTCACGTATAAAAAGTGTTATATTTCAGCTTATTTATATCTTTTAGAAATTGTTACAAAACAATTTCTAAAAGATATAACACTTTTTATACGTGAGCTTTGCGCGGGCACCTTGGTTCCGCCTTATTTATGATTTGATGTATGATACTTTCACTTATAAACGTAATATGATCGGTTGTGATGACCGTAACAGGTTGTTGATATAAACAAAAATGTATGTTTTTGTATCTAAAAAGCACTAAGAAGGCCTATACCTGGATGAATGCTATTACATCAAAGTGAAAACACTCATCTTACGAACCCTTGCAAATTAATTGCAGGAATGACAGAGCACAACGCTCGGCTCTCTTAATGCACGCTCACAAAGCAAAACGGCTTGGGCGGCACCGCCGCGGCACGCAGCAGTGGTGATTATGATAATGACGCGGTAGCCGCGCTTTTTGCGCCGTTCGTCCTATATTACTGAACTCGACACCATTCTCTGATATCTGTCGCGCGCCGGCACCCGCTCGGCTTTGCCTTTCGCTGCTCGCCTCAACCACTCCGAGACGCTTATAAATTATGCAAGTCGCCATAATCCTCGCCCTAAACGCCTTCTCCGCCGCCTCAATTATTCATTCGAGCGGTTTGATGTTTTAGAAAATTGTCGCGATACTCAAGACGGGCTGTGCTTTATAATTCAGTAGCGAATATCGTCACAGCTGGCGCCGGCGCCGGCTCGCCTTTATCTACTGATTAAAGTGCATTTGACCTAATTTGTCCATAGCTACTCTATCCCTCGCAGTGAATCTAAATGTGTAAGCCTAAATTAATATTCTATTCTATTTTCCTGTTACAGGATTCCGAAGGCGACACCCCCTTACATGATGCCATTTCGAAGAAACGTGACGACATGTTGACTTTATTGTTGGAGCATGGAGCCGACATGACTCTCACGAATAACAATGGTTTCAACGCGTTACACCATGCGGCTCTGCGAGGAAATCCAAGGTAACGTTAAACATTGAAATCTAGCTCCTAAATAGAATGTTATTTACAGCTTCAAAACAAACACAAGCCGTAAACTAAGTTGATAACTTCTCTTATTGCTATACTCGTACTGGTTACTCGATACAACTAAAGGCATTGCTTTCCCAACAATACTTTTTAAATGAAAACAACAACTCTATGATCGTTGATTAATATAAGATGTTCGTGTAAAGATAATATTCGGCCACTTGTGCACGAGACCTTTATAACGCGGAGTTAGTCTGAAATAAACATAACGTCGCTTGTCCGACATTATCCCGGGGAGAATGGGTAGTTATGAGCGAGCCTGCCTCACAATAAACTGCTTACACGTCTAATACCTCGCGCCGAGAGGATGTGTGGCCCAGCCTTGTGTGATGTCTTTATTGCTGCCGACATGCCGTGCAGGTTTTCCCAAAAAACGATATGAACTACAATATTTTGACATTGATAGCTTGATATTATATGAATATGTATTCTTTAACTTTTCTAAACATACGATTTGACACACCATCTAGGTTATTTCTGACTACGTTATGTCTTCGTTATTTCATAGAACAAAGCTACGAATATCGTGGTGGAAGAAGTAAATATTGTCTTATAATGGTTTTTTTGCGAGAGAAAAATAGTCTCGAGTTTTATTTAAAGCAAGTAAAAAGTTTTGTAGATGCACTTAAATATTTTACGGGCTTATGTTAGTAAATAAAAGCTGCGTTCTGTATGGGTTTTATGATTAGTGTGTTATTAGATCGAGGGTCGAGCTAAGGGCCTGTGCACACCACGTTTTTTAAACGCGCCGTTGACGCTCGTTTTTGAAACGTGCGTCGACGGCGCGCTTTTATCCTACAGAAGGTATATAGGCTGCGACTGACTCGCGTGCGTATCGCTACAAACGCGCGTAAACGGCGCGTTTAAAAAACTTGGTGTGCACAGGCCCTTAATGTCATGCAATGGAGAGGCTACTGTCCAACAGTGGACTGTTAATGGGCTTTGTCCAGCAGTGGACTGCTAATACTTAATATTATTTATTTGTATTGAGTCTAAGGCTGACCTTTCACCGAGGTGGAGCGGAGGCAAATTAATCAATACCCTTTATGTTAAACGGTTCTTCTCCGTTTAACATTAATAAAAAACCTATTTGTTATGGGTTTATTTTCATCAGTGGAGTCAGCCAATACCCCAATTAATACAAAGGTGGGAGGCCCGTAGCCTACGGCGTAGTACTCGCGTAGCCTATGGCGTAGCAGATAGCGTGTGGCGTAGCAATGTAGCGCGTAGCACGTGGCGTAGCAATGTAGCACCTGGTGTAGCGTATTACAGGCTGCGTAGCAGTGTAGCGGACGGCGTAGTTCAGACGAAATTGCAATGCAGTGAGTATTGTAGGAGGCTTTAATTTCTTGCGTTAGCAGTTGTAACACATTGAAAAACTTACACCCGGCTGCCATAGCGCCAGGGTCACGACATTAACATTATTTTTTATTAGTTTGCTTTAATGTTTTTAGTTTATTTTAAATCGATGTTCATCTCACATAAAATCAAGTCCATCGGGGTAGATATCAGAGAATAGCATAGTCATCACTTGCTAATAAAAATCGTCATTGCAAATGGCAAAATAAGGACCACTTTATTATACAAAAGAATTTAAAAGCTTCCGGTCATGCCATATATTTGGATCGGAAAACCCAGGGACCCGTAAGGGTGGTCAGATAAAACTGATCCATGAAAAAGAAAACTTTAGTAATGTATTATGAATCGGTAAGAGTTAGAATAATGAATCTCCGCTGGCGGATCGTGCGTAAAGCGGTTTATTTGTGGAGGGTCCGAGGAGACGCTGGATCGCGGTGGCCCATATTTATTCAAGTCACGTGACGCGTCCCACGGAAATAATACGAAATGTGGCTACGTGACCAGTTCATTATGCGGCGGCACAGAGCCCGGCCGGCCCCGGCAGGACCCGGCAGCACCTCGCCACCAAACGACACTTTTCGTATGTCTGTCGGCGTCGCGTATTACAGAAAACAGAACGTGTTGCCATGCACAGACCCTCTCGGATTTCTTTTAAATCACTGTTCGGCTTCGATTTTGTTGTGCATAGTTTATTTTTAAAGCTTCGAAAATAACAATTTCCTTTGTTGTGACTTTTACATACGAACCTAATTAAATATTATAAAAAAAAACCGCTTTGTTCGTATAGATCTATCTAAACTCCGATTTTGTAATTGACATACAAAAAAACGCCGAGCACGATTTTTTCTTAAGATTGTTGTTTAACGGAAGGTAATCGAATAGAAGATTGTCGTAAAACGTTCCTGATTTTATCGCGGAATGAGAAGTCGCTCGCGACTTTTCCCATTCGACAAAAACGTTCGTTTCCCCCTGGAGATGTAAAATCGTTTTATTTTATTACTTCCGCCAGTATATCGTTATATCAGAAGCACCCGTCCTCCTAGTTTCGGGGATATATTTACTGTATTAAACGGGTTGAATATCATTCAGTGTCTTAATTATAACGTGTTTATCTTCGATCGTATTTTGCTACTTCTAACTATAATTATAAGGGACGTTATTAGGGTATTAATTTAGATCGTGGGTTTTGTATGTCAAGAATAAACACGCTTATTTAAACAAGGTTATAACGGCGACGGTGATAGAGGCCACGCCGTGTTATTACGTCTGATTAGAAACAGTTATCAGTTGCGGCCATCGTTACAGCCCCACTAACGAGCCCCTGTAAAACTTCTTTAGCATTATCATGATACATTACTGAGACTCGATAAACTGTTGATAAATTCACAACGTAGGTTTGTTTACAGCTGAATGGAACCCTGTCCCGCATAAAAATTAATAATAATAAATTACTCATATTTTGATGTCATGAAAAACTGTAATATTTAACTTGGTGGTTTCATATGTTCTTTATTAAAACTCGTTTAATGATGACATTGCATATGTTCGTAGTTAAAAAGAAATTGAACAAATCTGCACTCAACTTTTATTGCAAACCATAAGATAAGAATTGATAAATAAGTTCTTGGGATGGACCGATTGCTGCCTTGGTGAACATCTGCGTTTGTGATGCCGCTACTCATTCGATAAAACGCGAATTCGCGCCTGGCATTAATCGTGAGCTTAAATATTTTAACGCGTCGTAACATTGATTTATTCGGAGCGTAATCTCAGCTCGCGGCTTGTTTGTTCTTAGGCTCGAGACGTATAGGTAAGATTAAGCTACGCGCCCTCAATCCATACCCACGGACCCACCCGGTCTCCGGACTCTTTACTTAAATTGTTATTTACCATTTCTAATTGGCTTAATTTCAATCAATGTTATCTCTGTTATCAATCTTGTGTTAGTAGTTACGAATGTACATTGTTAGGGTATAAGCTGGACTGCGTCGACAAGCACTACGTGGGTTATAGAACGAACAGAGCATTCGTAGAAGATTTATATGGTCATTGTGTAGCGTTAATTGCAGCGAGTGGAGCGAAGTACGATGGTATCGTACCATCCGAACGAGAAATGTAATGCCCCGTCGACTGCTTCAGTGTGTAGCTCATGAGAATAATGTATGCGATGTAAACACGTAAACCGCGCAATACACGACGTCCTATTTCAGATATTAACATTCATGTTTGTGTTGTACGGTATTTAAATTGATAAATTGTTGCTTTGATGGCTATAATACACTCTTTCAAGCAAAACATTATGGCGCATTATAAAGGGGGCTCCCTTTACAAGGGGAGATAGTATGAGGCCGCGTCTGACGGACCACTGGGTTTAACTGAATCGAAACAGCGGGCACACTGGCATCGAAAACCTATTGGCACAGATATCGACGGCGTCCGTCACACGACTGGCCGGCAGCGGAGCACATTTCAGTGTGGCAGATTTATGAGAACCGACCGACGGCTATAGAAGCATGGGGAGGCTTATAACTAGGAAGGACTGTGGAGAAGGGTCGGGCGGTCGCGGGAGGCTCTGTTATTGTGCGACGTTTGATTTACGCACGTACCGCTATCACCCTTTTGTTAGGCCGGATACCGACTGCTGTGCTAGTTCCGCCAGCCCGAATGCAGCCTCTCTTTACTGATGTTCACCTCCCTCGCCCCCTTGTGTGCTTACTATCATTTCAGACTTCACCTTTTTAATTAAATTATTTACATTTTTATGCTCGCATTGTTTAACATACATAAGCCCGAACCCGACCGTTAGTCTTTAGCCCATTTTGAAAAGCAAACGACAATAAAGTGATGTTCTTGCAGTAAACGAGAATGATATTGGAAAGAACCATATTCATAAATCGTAGCAGGTATGCATAGCACTCACGTTTAGTTGCGGAATACGAAGTGCTTAGTTTATTTTAAATTCATGAAAACGTGCGACACATACCGATCGCATAGCGCGCGGTGATTTGGTGGTAGGTGCATCGCGCGCGAGCGTGCGGCGCGGCGGCGGCGCGGTGGCGGCGCGCGGCGGTTGGCTCGTCGTTACCCGCAATTAGCGGCTCTACACACGCGGATAATCCGCGCGTCGCGCCGCCCGCGCCACCCGGGCCCGCACACGATTGCACTACGGATTCAGCGAATAAATTCATTTGTACGCAAATTGTATCGGCGCTTGCAATTAAAACTTTGTTGGCGCTTCGAGCTAAGATAAATAACACTAATACATTCTGCTTATTGCGGGAAGTTGCCGGATACAGAGGATATATTAATGTTGTTCATAATTTGTTTGGGCGGATTAACCTTGTTGGTCTGTAAACTTATATTTAACAATAGTCCCGCGTTGTCCCTTATTACACATTCAAAGTTACGGTATCAAAAATGTTATTTAACAAGTCTACAATAGGAATATGTTTGCATAATTTTATATTATATTTACATAATACAACGGCTGTGGTCGAACACTGGCTCCGTTGTAATAAGGCTACTAAATTAATGTTGATTCATTGGAAGAAAGCATCAGAAATATAACTGAAATGAAAAAACCTAAACAGGAAAATAAGTTTTTCAAGGGATGCCAGGAGAAAGATATTAATAGCTGTCATCATGCTTTGTCTGGTGGTATACTAAGTTTAAATCCACTGCCCGTACGAAAATCTTTGTCCTATTGGTTAATTCACCTAAATATAAATTGAACAAAAACAAATCGCAAAAGAAATAACAATAATTCTAATCTAATGCTCATTTTAACTTGATTAAGGAAGGACGAGCGTATAGCCCTAATTGACGAGACTCCAAGCTTGACTGCGATATTATGTTGCATTCGGTTTCATACAATATTACGATATGCGTCACAGCCGACTTAGCTATTAAAATGAGTTCGTCTGAAGCTTCCTGTGGTCGATCGTAAATCCTCACCAAATCCTAGCCTCTTAGGTACTTTTATATAGAGTTACAAGGATTGACTAATAGTAAGGTAGAAATATGAAAAAATAGGTGAAAGGTGGAACTAATTCCCACAAAGATAATATTTGATTTTTTAGTTCCTTCTTGGTATCTTTTTGATATACTAAAAGTCTAGAAAAATCTGAGTATGCAAAATGCGTATTGTGGGCCGCCATGTTGAAAAAATAAAAAAAACACTTTAAATATGATATCAAATTAAAGGAAATTTCATGCTGAAAAAGGTTTACCATTTATATAAAAAAAAAAAATATGATGGGAGAAAAACTGAGGCCGCCATGTTGATAAAATAAAAAGAAACTTTATATGATATCAAACTAAAGGAAATTTCATGCTGAAAAAGGCTCATATTTTATTAAACAAATATATATGATGGGTGAAAATCTGAGGCCGCCATGTTGAAAAAATAAAAAACCTTTATATGATATCAAATTAAAGGAAGTTTCATGCTGAAAAAGGCATGAATTTATTTAAAAAAAAATATGATGGGTGTAAAACTGAAAGTCTGTGTCAAATCATTCTATTCATCATAGACTCTAACAGAATTCTTATTCAAAGACAGATTATTCTAGTCTATGTATATTCTTATTTAGTCTTATTCTATTCTAGCCTAGTCTTCTTCAGTTTCTTGAAAATTTGTTTCAGTGCACTATTTGTACAATGGGTATACCGAAACAGATATTATCTCAGTACATTCCACGCAATAACGTCGACGATAATTTTTAGTAATGACTCATTTTACATGTTATGGACTGTAGTTGGTCTCTTATTTTTTTCCAACCCTACTCTTCGGGATTGGCTAAACTGGTGTTCATTGTTTTCCAATAAAGGCCTTGAAAATTTACCCATTGAAGATAATCAACAGCAGCATCTTCTGTGTAGGTGGCAATCTTGCAATATTAAATTCAATTTTGGCTGTTGTAACTTTTCAAGTAGATATTATATAGCAGAAGGTTCAAAGTCTCTGTCTTAGGAATTCCACCGTAAAATGATAGCAATGCTTTGGTCCCGATATCCGTGAGTTACTTTCTGTTTGCATTTTCTGATCCAACAGAGTTGCGTAACCAAAAAATTCAAAATGCGTCTTTGTGGGAATAAGTTCCTTCAAAACCTATGTATGTACTCTACTATAAGACAAATACGTAGACCTGCAATGTTATATTGCTGCAAGTTTTGATCAAGAATGCGGGTGTCGATCCATGTTTGTGTACAATCGACAAATGTTACAGTTTCTACTACAAGTTAAAATCAGTGCAGCGGATCGCGGGATGATCTGTGACATATCTGCTGGTGCAGTATTATTCCTCTCAACAATTTGACGAAGCGGAACTCTGTTCGATGATATACAAGGTAGCCGCATTTGTTCGCGGCACCAACACTGAGCCCGCCCTCGCATACAAGGTTTTGTCAGCGCGTTCCGTCTCTTTGTGTGCCTTGCCATTGTTCCATTCGCTAATGTTGTTAGTGCACTTTTTCTGCGACTACGCTAATTTAAATACCTCTCCTTCCTTTTGTAAAGAGACTCGTCTTCCGTTTTCCGCGAGTGGCGGGCTCCCTTTGCGTTTGAGAAGTCCGCGTTGTGAGACTGCATTTAAATGAGACACTTAATCACCCGAGTTGGCCCCGCATTTCTTAAAGTCGTTTGTTCTCTTCATTCATTACATCCTTTGTACAGATTTATCAAGAGCTAGAGTGATTTTATTGCTTGACCATAAAGTTACTTTCTTAAATTAATCTTCCACATACCTCTACCTCTGTGACCTACCTATAACATGCATGATTTAAATGTTTCAACTAAAACGTCAAAATAATGATAAGTCAGAGAAATAGTTTTTATAGATATTTAAAACATGCATGTTAAAGGTAAGCTATAACATGCTTGTTTTAAATTTTTCAACTAAAACGTCAAAATAATGATAAGTAAGAGAAAAAGTTTTTATGCAGTTTTGAAGCTGACTTACTGGCCCTCATTTCGGTATCACTATTGTTCCAAATTTGAATTCACGAATTTGAAAAAGAAGAAAATCGGAGTTTGGTCGTTCTTAAAGAAGGATTAGAGCATCTGTAAGTCTTTATTTTTTATTTTACTTTATTGGGACATAAAACAGTTAAACCTTACAACTTAAGTGTGACAGAATAAATTAAAATACTAGGTAACCGTGCCACACCAATGTCCGCGAAATAATGGTTAATTAATAGATAGATTACTGCGTGCGTTGCTTTTACAGAAAATTAAGAAGTACTCGTACGTATTTTTGTAATAATAGGTATAAAATGTCTGTTTTTCAATAGTTATTTCGTTATTTGTTTTGTTTTGCATAAAAAGAGTATCGAAATTGTTTTACCTTATTTTTTTTATCCATTCTGACGTTTAAATTATGGATACTGCACCTGAAATAGCTGCGCAAACTGTGGCACTTCTTCAGTCTGGGCTAAGTCAGCGAAACGTAAGTGCACAATTGCATGCCAGCTGTTCTGCCGTTCATATCATTTACCATCGATTCCTGGAACCTGGCGGCATCGTGCGCCGTCGAGGAGGGCAAAGAAACCGGGTCACAACAGCACGACAAGATCGGTTTATCTTTACCACCAGCCTGCGTAATCGTCACCTGATCTCAGTAAAGCTGACTGTTTGCGCTCGAATTGCCAGGAGACTCTAAGAACGTGGCCTGAAACCTCATAAGCCAGCCCATGGTCCCAAACTGACACGAGCTCATAGAATGACGCGCCTACAGTTTGCAATGGAGCCAGGTTCTTTTTACGGATGAAACTAAGATTATGCTGTATGGCAAGGCAATGATGGACGTAGGAAAGTCTACCGAAGAAAGGGAGGACGTTTTCATCAATGTTGCATTGAAGAGAAGGTGAGTTAGGGTGGACAATCTGGGGCGGAATTTCTACCGAAGGAAAACTGGCCTTGAGGTTGTGACGGGACACGGTTGCCACCACTAAATAGCGACCGATACATTCGTCAATGCCTAGAAGCTCATGTGATGCCATATGCTGAGTTTGTGGATCAGGATTTCATTTTTATCCACGTTACATCTACACTAATTTTGCCCCTGAGAAACGCAAAAGGAGGATTTATTGATTCAATTGTTTTTTTAAATATTCCGATTTCAAATTTAGAACAATGACAAAGTGATAAGAGATAGTGAGCAACTGGCTTCAAAACCACGTACTTTTCTTTGTATTTTAGATATATGTGCGGGGTAGATTGTTGCCAAAATCAAATGAGCCAGGGGTTGGTTTACTCGAACAACTTGAATTTGCAGTTGGAGAATGGACCGTGGCATATATCGCTGTATGGGAGAACAGGTTTTTCAACTATAATGTTAAGTTTGTTTTTGGAATAAATTCGTCCCAAGTAATCCCAACTACGGAACCCTTCATTGTGCGAGGTCCGACACGCACTTGGCCAGTTTTTAACATTACATTTACAAAATTAATCGCTTTACCATTGCTCAACGTGTTAAAATTATTTAGTTGTTGTGTTTGCGTTAGATGTTTTGCGTGAAACGTGAACGGTCAGAGGACGCATTATTTCACGTTACGGTGACGTCAACTAGCCGCCAAGATCGTGCGATTTAACGTCGTTAGATTTTTTTGTGGGGTTTTCTTAAGAGTTGCGTCTATACCAACACACCTGCAACGTTAGAGTACCTAAAAACTAACATCCGCCAAGTTATTGCCGAGAAAATACACGAAACTTGCGAAAGAATCAATTGCAGATGGTCCAGAGACGCCCATTTGCCTGACATGACTTTGCATAATTTATGAATAACACTAAATATTCGATTAAAGAAAAAAATAATTAATATATTGTTACATTTTGTGTATTATTTAAAATAAAATGTAGGAAACTAGAACTGGATTAATGGCCTTCCTAGCCTTTATAAAAAGGTTTGGCGTCTGATTTTTTAAAGAAGTTTGTATGTCTGCGATGTCGGGTGACAAGACCACTAACACCCACTCAAATTGTGTAAATATGAGGAAGGTAATAAACTCTTGGCGAGTGGCGTGCTCGGATTTGCCTGGAGTTTGGGACGTGCCCTCCCAACCCCTCCCTCAGGCGCAGCGCAACGGCGTCTCTTCGCGCTACTGCGCTACTTACTTTGCGTTGTGCCTCGTTCACATATCAAAGTTTAAGTCGCAGATAGTGTTAGGGATCCTTTGAGACGTTTGTTTATTTTAGTTTAGCAAGTTACATGCACGACGAGTCTTTAAACTATCTTATAATTTTTTTAAAAGCTATTTACGTTTAGTCCTCTGATTTTGAACCGTTGACACGAGTTTGCCCTCTATAAAGGTGGCTTAAACCAAGGTCTATCACCAGGTAGACTGATATATGAACCAGTTTTATTTCGAGGCTACGAAGTTAGATTGTAGCATCATCGATGAAAATGGCGAATATTAGTGCGGTGTCGTTTTTAACTCGTCGCAATATAGCACGTGAGACCACGTATTAATATCTTTACTAAGCTGAGTGGATCACGGCGTCAGCGTGGCTTGGCCGAACGTAGCCTATGATGCATGGCGTGGCCTGACGGTGCTCGCTTAATGAAATATTCGCACGGAGAGTGAAACAGACACGGTCATCATTCACAGGTGAAGTCACTGTGCCAACCATTCGCTAATTTCTATGTTGAGGGTGAAATTATTTCAATTCTTAAATAATTTCATCGTAAATATAGTCAAACTCAGTTGATTTATGTAGTACCTAAAATCACTTTTGAAATAATGATTAACTTTTATAATCATATGTGCAACCTAAAATCTGTGGTGATCATAGAGATGACGTTGAGTAAACAAAAACAAACTTAACAAATGTCTTATAATGTAGTTAGGTAAACATAATTAAAATAAACTTACCCTTGTTAGCAAGTATGTGCAGGAAGACTATAAAAACACCAATACTTAGTTGGTGTAATATTGATAAGTTCATTGATTTTAATGTATGATCTACTCGCAAGTGAATCTTGGAGGAGATGAGATGAAGTAAATGGCACCTTTTAACGGGTCACGTATATACCATAACTTTGTTGGTAACGTTATTACGTCAGACGTGAAAACAGTAACTGAACGACGTGACCGCAATAGCAATAATCAATTGGCTCGTGTTTTATTACTTACGATACACCGCGGAACAGTGATTTTTTTCTATAATATTGAAGGTCTGTATGACAGAGTTTACTTCCAACTCCTGTCAACATTTTATTGATTGTAATCTATTTCCGTTTTGATGTAGGTATTACCATCTTAGTAATGCATTTGCAATGCAAATAACCGGTACTAGATAAACAAAATATTGCTACTTTCCTCTTACAGTTAAAAGAAGCTATATCCACAGGGACAATATGCGCAGATAATAATGGAATTTTAAGATTTATCGTTACTCACCTTCCTTGCCACGCCTCGATGTAATCCTTGTAATAAGGAGAGGTCTACAAAGAGGAGCACAATAGCTGTTGGCATGCAGAGCGGAGCATGACGCGGGCGTTATTTTACCATCACTCAAGATGACAGTTGTATTTTTCGCGGCCAGCGGCCGACGCTCAGGCGCCGGCTCCGTGTCGTTTATCATCGCTTCGCGATCGTGTCCAGGCCTTAGTTATATATGGATATGTAGATAAAATATTCAAGAAGTCATTTGTATTAAAAGTTTACTAAAATATGTACCTACATATGTAATAAAACGACTACCTGCTTGGTAACATGGTGCGTGTCAGACGACAATCTAAAATTCACCGTAGCTCACCCGTTCGAATGATGTTTCTAAAATCAGCGACATGTTTCATGTTAAGATTTATCGTGGTGTCGGTCGTAGACGTATATTGTGGATGGAAGTCGGAGGCGCTGGCGATGCATCCGGAGACGGCGTCAGCAGTACGTGCGGCCGTAGTGCGGCGCACTCGACTCGCTCCACGTTTATTATCGAGTGATTGCCTGCCTGCGTGATCTGACTTGCCAACTATCTTTTGAACTGATCTGAACGTTCTTTTCCTGAGATTAGCTGCTTTTATTTCTATTTTACAATCCTCGTGATTACTGCTCGATCGTTGGGTAATTTATCGAAGACCGATCGATCGAGTTTTTCAATTTATTCTATACACATTGTTTAGCGTAAGTTTATCTAGATATATATTTAGCCGTCAAAACTTTTTCTTGTGAACGAACAACTAAAAAAATTGTTAACGCTTCTTTCTGAAGATACAAAATTATGATAAACTGCTTAGAGCATACTCGGTACCATACCGTACATGTTTGTGTACAACGCATACAGAGTTCTTGCCGACACTTTGACAGTTAGTAGGGGCAAGTCTGAAATATCGGCGTGCGCGGCTTAATCGCTCAGCGTGCGATATTGGCGTTACATCATGTTGTCAGCGGAGAGAAAAATTGCCGCACTCCGTCCCCCCTGCACCCCTCCGCGCCGCTCCGCGCCTAGCCGCGCGTTCCACACGCCTCGCTCGCCGATGTCGACAGCGCGTTTATATTACTTGGGGATTTATTGTAGTTTTACGAACGCACATTTATCTGTTTCCATAAGAAAAATAAAATATCACGTATTATGGTACTTAAATTTATTCACATAAATATTGATTAAATAATTAGACTCCTGAGTTGAATTTTCTTCAGTACTTTGTGATGCAGACATCGCAGAATGAGGATGTTTGGCGTCAGTGTCAAGCCATCAAAAATCTTACGAATGCGATATAATATCCTACAACCTACAACCGCATCCATTGTAAGAAAGTAATGCATACTCAAGATGTTGAGTGAGGTTAAATTCATGTATCGCCTTACGCACACGAGTTAGGCACACAATGCCTAAAATACCTACACATATAACTCAAGTTCCAACAATCTCCTGTTTCGATCGAGTACACCTTCGGGACTGCAACTTTAAAAGCATCTTTTTGCAACAATTCAAAAGTTTTCCCTTTGTCCATCGCAGTCTGCATTATACAAAGAAAAAGTTCATTCAAAATGTTATTTGCTGCTCTAACAAATGTATGGGAAATACGTGTGTATATTCTGACTAGTATATTGATTTAATCAGATGCAAAAGCGTAAAATAACAAATAAGGACAAGCCTCAAACCAAGCTCTTCAAAACACATGACTGATCCCCAGCAGTATTGGTGAAGAAAATTCAAATATGACATTTCTGGTTTGTGGTGACGCATGATATTATCGGCGTAAAATATGCTGGGCTTATTGGAAATATTCTGGCTCCGTTGACATACTTACTTCTGTATTAAAATCACCCGATTCGTAGCCACTTACTGAAATTATCATAATAAGTTTTTAGTTGATTAACTTAGCGTTACGACTCTAGACGAATTTAATTAAATTTGTCTTCCAAAACAGCGTTATCGTCAAACATATAACATTGAAATAATTTAACGCCCTCAAGAGCAAATTATGTAATCAAGATCCAAGACAGTTATGTAGACCAAACTTTGGCATTCAGGTCGGTTGGTACACTTTACTTTTAAGACCATCATAAAATTGTGGTAGGCGTGCGTTTGTACTACATTATTGAAAATTGGAAGATGATGAAGAACCGAAAAGTCTATGTTCTTTTTTACATAAAATCGTCAGACTCTTTTCGAAACAGTATTAGGTGTCATAGTAACAGATGGTGCTAGATTTTAGATAAAAATGGTAATAATACGTCTAAAAAAATAATCTAACTCAAATGTAATGCGCATAGACATCGGAGTCTGAAAAATCACAGGCCCCAATTACACAGTTCGTTACTTTCTGAACAACAGAAGATGACAGGAAAATAGGTACACTAGTTTTGTCGCATATAAGATAACTCAGACAATATAAATGGTTCATTTCATTATATATCAATCAATCTTGGCATCTAAAGATCAGATTACCTATAGCTAAACTAAGTGTACCTTAACGAAGACCGTACTGGTCTTAATTAAAGATCTGTCTAAAAGCAGATTTATATTTCTCATATACATAGCTATTATTGTAGTCTCGCGTTGTCGGAGTCTATTCAATAACAGGCGCACACCTGCTTGATTTACGAGCTGCGCAAATTCATTGTTATTCTCAACCAACGAGTTTGGCTCAGAACTATTCTATTCGAAATTATTTTATCCGATGAAATAATTATGACCATACTATGCAAAAGATCACACAAGGAACTTCGTGGACAATATATCAATACTTGATTCATAAGTTGCACATCACATGTGCTGCGCACCATTCTGTTCCTAGCTAGAGGGGTGTGGGTAATTGTACTAGTAGATTGTCGTGGTCGAGTGTTCGGCATGGTCCACGTGGCACAAGATTGCGGAGGCGGTGTTTGCTCTTTGGCGGAGCCCGCAACGGGCTTACGGTTCAGCGAGTCGTGCGGCGAGCGCTCGGCCTCTCGGGTCGCGTCTCCGGCCAAATTGAAATATCCCCGCTGCCACGACGTCCACCACTCGCATAGAGAACCATGCCAGTCGCTCGCCTGCGGCCACCCGCTTCACACACACATATCCTCAAAATGAACTGTTAAAGCTCACATTAACATTATTTTCTTCCTTTTTTCCTCTAGATATTACCTACATTTTCAAACACCCTTTTTATGCGCTATGGCATAAAATCCAAATACTAAATGGCTAAGTGCTTTATTCGCTCTTGTGCCGCTCGGTAGTAATAATTTCATAATTCAAGTAAGTAGGTAGACCCGAAATGGGTCGGGTCATATTTCGCTAAAAATTATATATTGGCATGGTTCTCGAACGATTCAATTTCCGTGCGCAGACAGCAGCGGAATTTACGTGCGCAGATTTACATGCCAACGAAATTATTTGCAAATGGTACCTCGAGCGATTCATCTATATTTTATGATTCGTACCGAGCACACTTTAAGGTTTCTCTCTTCGAGATGAAATTATCACTTTATATTTCAAAAGAAAAGATATTTTTCGTGTAAAATATGGAAATAAAAACAGATGGCAGATTGTTAAGAACAGACTTTGAAATTGGATAAAGTTTATTTATAAGTAAGCATAACGACATATTTTGAATGTTTGTTATGTATTCCGTAACACAATTCAATTTCACAATGTCCTGAAACTGGTGTGAATTTCCAAACATACATAATACGCGTGCAATTATTGGTGCTATGTTTTTCGTTTAAGCGACTCCATATTTGTATCTGTGACCAGTGTGAAAACCAGAAAATAAATAAGTGAAGTAAGTGACGCGTGCACACATTGTTTGAATCGATAACCTTTGTAGAGGTGGTTGTCTTACGAAGCCCCTTTGCAGGTAATCCTGCCCACTTGGAGTTATTGCCGCCGAGGGAAGGAAAGATTACCTCGGCGGGAGATAAGGAGGTCGCCGGGGCTTCGAGTGCGATTGTCCCCGAGTCAGGCGTCGAATTGTGTCAAGTGAAGCGGCAAATTAAACGGCCAGGCCTTCTGCGCGCCCTGCTCACTAATCGTCACATAAACTGCTGCCGCCCGAACGTTTAATTACGCAAAACGCTTTCTTCTACATGTACTTTATTAACCGTACCTAGCCACTAACTTAAAGCTTTTGTTTTACTTTTATCTGTGGCCAGTGCCCAAACTACAGCGGCCATGAAAATTTGCAGTCGCTGTTGCCTTATAAAGACAAATGTTATTTACTCATTATTAGTCATTAAAATATTATATTATTTTAAAATATAAAACAATTCAAAGAAGAAATTAAAACAATCCGCTACAAATAATCGTGCCTACCCGTATAGGATAAGTCTGAAGATATTGCCCGTATGTAAGGATACATTTTCGACTGACAGATAGGATTTCAGCCGTCGGTAGTCATACGGCATCCGACCTCCTTTCTAATAAAACGAAATACATTTTCATGTTACGCATTCGTAATAAAATACTAATAATGATACTTAACATCAACCACAGTCCCAAGACGCCGACAATAAAAAACAGTGTACACGACAATATATGTCAGCCAGTAAACAAAATCCCTTACATCAAAAAGGTTTATTGTTATGAAAACCAGTTCCTACTACCTAATTGTGTTTTATCATATTGAGAACATTACGCGAAAAAACAACATAATTATTATTTTTAAACAAACAATTTAGCTTAAATCAATACGTTAGTTAAAATCTAAATAAAGAATAATATTTTCAATTATATATCGCTGTTTAGGTAGTAACACTTTGTAAGCTTAAACACATTTGCTACAAATGGCTACGTAGAGCTACGCG
Organism: Atethmia centrago; assembly: GCA_905333075.3. Lineage (NCBI taxonomy): Eukaryota > Metazoa > Arthropoda > Insecta > Lepidoptera > Noctuidae > Atethmia > Atethmia centrago. The sequence goes on from HG995375.1 coordinate 12,287,810, forward strand.
TAGACCTCGTAGCACTTGTGTAGCACTAAATTATGGTTTGGGAATATTATGCGCTTCGTCAAAAGTTTTAATATAAAAACTAACTACCATGTTCCCTACCTATATTTTATAGGATCACATAGCAAAAAAACACGCCATGTTTAACCTGTTAAGCCCCGCGCGACACCGTTTCGGAGTCAAACAATATAAAATCAATTGTGTCTCATTAGCTGTCCTTGACCAATTAATTTGATAGCTTTATTTAACGTAAAAGTCTAACTGTAAACTGTCTCGAAGACATGATCAGGTTTCTATATTAATTAAATAGACACAGTAAACGATAGCGACAATGTGAATCGGTGGCAGGAAGCAAATTGTGAGTGACGCTAATGATAGGGCGCTCAGCAGTCGTAGTGTACCACGTAGCGTCTTTCCAATTACGTTACGGCGGCGGCGGAGCGGGGCCGGAGTCACGCTGCGCTCCATTCGTTACCGGGACGTGCCACCAACATCTGGACCATCCGTGTTATAACTCCGATAACTTGTTGCTACACAAAATTGGTTTTAGTTTTTCTCATAGTATATTGTAAGTTGTGTGGGTGTACCTTATACATATATTAAATGAATGCGGTTAAGCGATACTGCTATGATACTGTTGAGCTGCTACTAGTTAAGATAGAAAGAAGTTGTTAATTTTTACTGTCGAAATAATGTACTTATAACATGTACCAATGTAAATCCGTTTAATAGGTATAGTTTAGTTATTGTGACGACCCATATCGGTGCGCGGCAACATGTTAGCTTTTTTTTTTCTAGTTGGATTGTGTTGCCAGAGGCCACGGTATCCCTATCGGACTTTCCCGCGACCCCGGCAGGGCAACATGTTAGCTGGGCGGTTTAGTCGCTGTAGCGGAAGGCTCAGCTATTTACCAGCTACTACGAGAACACACCGTATACACAGTCGAGTTGTGGACAAACTACACCAAGGCGGCACTGAGCGACATGCGAGTGCAGTACAACGAAGCGTGGCGCGAGATGTTTCGACTGCCCCGGTAGTGGTGTAGCGCGAGCGCCATGTTCGTCGCGGGCCGCGCGCCCTGCTGGCAGGCGCTACTGATGAGCCGGTCGACCGCCGCACGCACCGCCATACATCGATCGGCCAATTGCTTGGTGGCCGCGGTACGAGAATGGCACCACAGCCCCCTACATATAAGGTGGCAGTCCTACCACACACAGATTACCTAATTCGCTGCTCTGACTGATTCTGCTGCTGTGCAGACACAGAGCAGCAGAATCGGCAAAGTGAATGTGGCATATTTATAATTTTATTTATTTATTACGTTATCTATGTATATATTTATTAAAAATTGTATAAATCCAAATATCTGTAAAATAAAGATATAATTTAATTTCATTGTTCAAACTCCTGTGAACTAAACCAAACCGTTTGCTAAGGGTGGATAGTTAAGCAACTCGACAAAATCAGTTGATTGGGATAGTTTTCGAAGGCCCTTTTTCCGCAGTGGAAGTTTACGGAATAAGACTAGGTATAACGTTTTATATACCCTCGCTAAAATTATGTCATGCAAAAGCGTTTCAAATATTAAAGTAATCTCGGATTTCAAAATGGCAGTCTCGTGCGGGTACTAAATAAACTTTAAACTTTATATAAAAATGTTCTTGCTCTGTTTATAAAGTTCATATAAATATTATTATCGTTTGAAGGCTTGAAATTGTTGCGACGTGATATATACATAATGCCAAAAGTTTCTTGGTCACAGAATAAAGTAGAGTATTCCGACAAAACACTCCACGTGGAATACTGTGATAAGGCGAAACTTTGTCTTGCTAACAAATTAAACTCTGAATTGCTCTGAATTTCGGTTGATAAACTTGTTCAAATGAAATCATTTGAACGGTGGCCACGTATCGTCCGTGGTATTTACTCGCTTTTATACATTGTTTGTGGCATTCTTATTCTTTTTGGGTGTATGAGAAATTATTATTACCTAAACCCCTTGGATGTCGCTTCACTCGAGTGAAGGTAATTTTTTGTTTCATTCCATGTTCTCACGACACCGACAAAATTACATAGGAATGAACGTTCATCTGCTTCTTTCATTACATTTTCCGATCATTCGGTAGGCGAGTGAAAGATGCCAGTTTCGAAATCCAACGTCGTTGGAACACTAATTATTTTTTACAATTTTTTTTTTTTTTTTTGTGAATGAAAGGCGACTAACAAAAGATATTTTTTACAAGGCAAATATGAGTTGAAACGCCAGGAAGGAAGACATATAGTGACCTCATTGGTGATGTTCTTCAAAGAGGTCAGTTGCGTAGTAGGTACTAGCAACCGGAGTGCGTGTATGACCAGATGTATGAACGTAAACGAAGCAAAAGGAGTATGTAAGACGCGTAGCAGGTGGCTTTCTATAGTTTCTGCCTACCCCCATGGGAAGAGGGCGTGAGTTTATGTGTGTATGTGTATGTCTTCTTTTTTGTTTAGTCCTTCCACTTCTAGTGAATGCCGAATGGAAATGGCAAACAATTAACAAAAAGTGAAGCGTTTGTTATCGGTTTAAACGAATAACCAATATTTTAATACAATAAGGTATTGTTTATTGGTATTTCGGTTATTCATATGATGTCAAAACAATTTGATTTAAATGTATGCCTTCAACATAACATAAGTCAGTGGAGCCATCTGGTTCCCAGTCATTACAGTCACAGTCCCCTCCATACCAGATGGTGGTGCAGTATATACTGTGAAAAATTGTAAAAGGTGTAATAATAATGGGTTTAAGGTTTTTGTTTTTATAGCTTGACTGAAAGACATTCACGGTCACGGAAGATTTACGATTTTATTAACTTGTCTGTTTTGGGATTGTCCGACTAGTACGAGTATCAGACTAAAACGGAGCTTTTATCACGCGACGACGACGCGGGTCAAACTGTAATCAATCGTACAATTTTTTTTTTGTAAATCTAGTTTCGATCACAGCTTATGATGTCATTTACGACCGCGCTCGAAGATTTGTCTTAAAATATTTAAAAAAAAACAAGAAACATACCGAGTAAACTTACACTATAAGATTGTTCTAAAAACGACACACCACCTTTGAAAAAGGTTACTGATCTGCCACATAAAGTATGATATTACTTTGTCACATTCTGCACGAAATTCTGTGCGTCACGTCATGGCGCACCTTTGATCTTTATCTGTAGTGCGGTGGGCATCTTAGAACAAAGTACGCATTGTGTCTCCTTGCATGTAACTTCTATTACCTAATAATAATTAAAAGTATTAAACATGTCTGTCTTCATGCTATTTTATGAGTTGTTATTCGTATGAAGCAATATGGAGATTTACGTCCAGCGTTAGTCAATATACTAACAGCTTGTTGAATGTTGCATTCACCTACTCACATAATAACCGCGGTGCTCCATTATGATATTGCCCTCTGAGTGAATTCGGTTTCATATCTTCCTACATAAAAGTGGCTTTTTGAGCTTTACGAAGCGCGAACATCATTCAACGCAACTCCTACTTAACTTTCTCTCAGTATCCAATCATATTTATGCAAAGTAACCATATTGTATTTGTTTTATTCGAAAAACGTTGATATAATTGTTTCGTGACTGAAAATATTTACCTACCAGTCCACCTACTTATCTATTTTCTGTGTCGCTCTTTTTATTAATGTTGATTTTACCAGCAAGTATTTCGTGGCTTTAGCGACTAACTAGGTTTTAATTAAAAAAAATATGTTCATTAATCCAATTGCGAAATTTATATATAGTTTGGCCGCGTCCAATAACTGTTCCAGTAGCTATCTACGTAGATTCTTCAGACTTGCAGCTTTTGTAGATTTGATGGAGCAACAGATCGCTCTGAAGGTGGTTTACTACATATGTATCTAGCTTTAACGAAGCCAGCATAGGACATTAAAGCCGTTGCCGGTTAAATTGTCAATCAGGTACATAATTGACGGTGTGGCACTTACCGCGCCACAACGCCATTCAGTTGGGGCTCGCTGACACAGCGCCGCACTTGACGCGCCGCACGTGCCGATCACCGCCACTCTTCGCGATACTATCGCACACGCGCCGCTGATCATATACCACTACTTACTTACACTATTCGCACTAGGTGTCCTCTAAACCTTAGAGAATAAAAGGCATTACAATCCGTCGTATCTGCCAAGAGAACATAGTAATGTCAACTCATTAGCTTATAAGTACAAACAATTCTACTCTAAGAACCGTAAACACACAATTTCACACCAATAATAATTTACGCTTGGTGAACTCCGGATGGTATGGAGAGTGTTATTACAATGTACCCCCGTTACTGAATCCCCACACTAAAATTAATCAAATTAAGAAAGTTTGCTGCAACAAAACAACACATCGACCCTTTTTAGCGAAGGTAATTTTGCTGGCGGTCCGTTAACTGACGCGACGCGACAATTATTTTCATATAACATAATCCTGGGGCGTTGCGAGGTGTGTTCTCTTGGGACCCGTGATTTGGAGGTACGGCCGGGCATCCGGGCGTCCGGCGTCCGGCGTCCGGGCGCGGCGGGCCGGACCCGACGCCTGCTAAACATCGCTCGTTGACACGCCGCGGCGCTGTCTCGTCACCGTCTCCGGAAAACTCGTATTAATGTAAATTAGAGTAACCTGTCCTTGCTCTCCCTCGTCAGCAGAGGCCACCCTCGTCATTATATTTTTACTAACTTATTTTTATAAAGAGCAGCACAATTCTTTCCAATTACATTTTCTCGGGTGTTTTTATGATTTTTAAGATTATCTTGGCAGGTTTCTTTTGTGTTTTGCTAATGTGAACATTTTACGGATGTTGAAAGACCTGAAAGGAAAAAACAAATTGTATTTCGTGTATCATGCATGCCTGTCCTCGATCATGCATACTAGAACTTATCACAATAAATAATTGATCTATGTTTTTAGATTTTATACGTTTGGTTATTTGGTTTGAGAATTGTATCATGAACCTCTCAACCTGGTTGGTCGTTAGACCCAAAGGTATTACAATTACTAAACATAGTTAAGTTCGTCTCATGAGCAGTTTCTTCATTGGTGTGGAAAAAAAACAATAATATATTTTATCAATAAATAAATAATATTTAAAAACGATCTTATTTCTATTTATTATTTGTACATTTTTAATTACTATCTGTCTTTTTTATTTTCAGGTAAGTGAAACAGAAAACGGTGAGTATTATGAATAGTCGCGGCCGCCTTATTCATAAACATCTTATGTTGGTGTAATGGGGAGACCAGCCCTCTTAGCAAGGAAAGGTAAGGGTAGCCCCTTATCTTTCCTTACAAATGGTGGGTGTATGAAAAAAAAATATTACAAATATTAGTTACCATACCAACACCGTGTCTCTGGACATAAATCTCAAAGTTCGGATTAAAATCGGCATTATTTTCTGTCAGAAATTTCTCCAGATACTACGGCGTGCTCGCTTGAAACTCTAGAGAACGGAGACATTTGATTTTAAGCCTCGCGGACTATAAGTGTTATTTCTTCGGGAGAAGTATTATTCTGCGACAGGAGCGCAGCTCCGCCGTCTCGAATGCTCCATTTAGTTCCAAAGTTTTTCTCGTTTATCACCGTTGAGCTCTCAGAGGCGGAGATTTTTCCTTTAGATTTGTTGTCACGCCAGACCTTTTTAATGTACCTTTCTTATCGTGGCTCGATTAAGAAGGAACTTGTTTTAGATCTAACTCTTCTTGGCTACTTTATTACTTCCTTGTAATTAACAACAAGGAGGGAAAAAATAAATGAAACCCGTAAAGTAAGGTAAGGTAAAAAACGTAAAAAGCCATCTCTCTGAAATGTATACAAACATTTGTGTTGAAAAATTTTCAATTTTAGTTCGTTTATATTCAATTTGGGTATCCACTACTTATTCGATGTGTGACTGTCTTCATTGTTCCTACTAATTAACTGGTGTTTATTATAAACAATGTAATTATATTATTAGAGTGAGCAATTATTATTTTTAATTCAATAAGAATTACAGTGTAAACTCTATATAACGACACTGAAAGGACTGTGCATTTTATGGCGTTATAGAGAGTTGTCGTTAAAAAGAGAAGTCAAAAGTAAATCAGAATTAGAAAAATAAAAAGTTTATTTCAGAGCAGTGTTATTAGTTATGTACATAAAAAATAATCTTTTGCTATTGCGCCATGTTTACAGCTTGAAAGTTTGTAAGCAACTATAATGATACATAGATAAGGTATAGATGATCCATGACTCCTTCTTATTAGTCATGGTCAAAAACAGTCTATACGTGCAAGCAATCCGAATTTGTAAACAAAAGAATGAATTTCTTAGAAAGTTCGGTATATATGATGCCAACAGTAGAGTTTATTGCGGGCTAGGATAACAAAGCAACAAAAAAACGTACGCAGCTGCGCAGTTTTTACTAATTTTAGCAACTTAAAAGGTACTTTTTATTACTCAATTGTTGTCGTTATTGGGACTGAGGGTGATGCTATGTAGAGTGTATCATTGTATGGTAGACAAGCTAAACCAACCAAAGTCGATTGATTTCGACGCTTTAGAGAGTTTGTCGTTAAATCGAGTGACGTTACGTGGAGTTTACACTGTATTAAGTCTGTTTTATTAGATTGAATATCTTTATTATTTAAAATATTTGTTTTCTTAATTTGTTCTGTTGTCAAAGACTCAGATTGGATTTGCTTATTGGTTCGAGTTTTTGGCGGTTTGTTTATTTTTATTGTATGTAGTTACGTCCTTATGTTAACATGGTCCTAGAAAGTGTTAATGGTGCTACTATTTTGTGGTCCTCTCAGGCCATTGGAATAAAAATGTTATGTTTTTGTATGGAACAGCAAATGGGAAACGTACAAACGACGTAAGTAAACTTAATACGTCAATTTGGTAAGGTTGGTGAAGCGAGCGGTTCGTTAATTAAGCGACTGAAACGCGGCCATAATAAAAAGAGGGCAGATTAAGCTCGGCTCGGCTCAAGTGTGGCCGAACAGGTGCGAGAGGCGGTAAGCTACAAGCACATTCTCCCAACTCCACCGCGTGCTGCGCTTAGATAAAAGGATTAGCAGACTTTCTACTCCCCTCTACAAAGTACTCACAATTACATTACGTCTACCACTCAGCAAATTCGTGCGCATTTTACAGTATCGAATATCAAAGCCAAAATATTTCATGCCAATATTTTCGTTCTCCATCACATATAACCTAACAGTACAAAATGTTTTTCATAATTTTACGAAAAGATAATGTTTGTTTTTGTATGATTATGTACCCTGGAGCGGAGTGAAGGTGAGATTGTATCCCGTAACGGTTCAGCGCCGCGCCATAATGACTCGGCGCGAGCCGTCGACGTCGCGTCGGCCCTCGCTCAGAGATTGGAAAATGCCTCCACAACTTTCCTACTTATACAAAAAGTTAACGTGAAAACTTTGTTAATGTTTCGATGGCTTAAGGGCTATTTTTATTGTTAGGAACAGAGTTTGTCACATAAATTTTATGGTGCTTAGTATTTTTAAACCGATTTCATTGCTACATTAGAAATATCATCAAATAAAAGCCATAGAAACTATCATCAAAACAACTGTATAGTTGTAGGTAATTAAAAACTAAGTTCTTGTAAGAAATACCTACCGCGTTGCTTAGTTACGTAAGTACTTATGCAGTATAGATGACTTTATTCAAATAATAAACAATGGTGCCGATTCCCTTGTTCACAAACTAAACTATATTTGAATTCAGTGCATCTTTTTCTTTCGATTTCATTAAGAAGAGGACAGAAGATAAATTTTAGTTTAGTCCTGTCAAATTAATCGGCGCTTGACGTTAGTTGACATAATTTTAGTAGGCAAGTTTTTAATTACGTCTAAACTTGTATGGAGTAGTGACAGGCGCTGATTATGTCCTTTTCTTAATGAAATAGAAAGTAAAAGATGCACTGAACTTAAATTTAGTTTAGTTTGTGAACAAGGGAATCGGCACCATTATCTTCCGATAGAGCAATGAGATCAAAACAGCATTTTAGAAACATCGACTCTCTTCTCAGTTGATGGCGTAAAATTTGCATAAAAATATAGTTAAAATGATTTGTGTTGTAGAAAATGTCTGAGTTTCGGGCAAATGGTGCTGTAAAAATGTTGGTAGATCGGGATAGGCAGGCTCGCGTAAACAGCTCGGTAAATCACGAGAATTGCGCGCCGCAGCTCGACTTGGACAATATTTGTGCCAATAAAATCCTCCCTAACAAAGCTGTTGTTGTCAACGAAAAGCCGCCTGACCTGTTTTTAGTCTATCATGGATTTCGTTGTCATCGTTTCCGAAGCTTAATATAGATGTTGAGTGTTTTTAGATCCACATAATTACGACGCCCCTCAGTCCTGCAACGATGGACAAAATAGAAGCTCAGTCTAACACGTTTTATTTTTAGGGTTCCGTAACTAGAAAAGATCGAAGAACCTATAACCAAACTAATAAGCCTGTTTGTATATCTGTCCTACCTTCACAAAGCTCTACAGTACTTATTGTTAAGAGGTAGCTGACATTGTCACTGTGTGTTGTGGTGAAAATGAATAAAACATCAGCATTCAATGTCGAGTTTATAAAGATCCTTCATTTAGAAGGTTAGTTCATGTATATAGTAGCACATACTGGACGTCTCCTTGACTTCTCAATAACTTGAAAACTATCACCGGCAGCTTTAGCGGGCGGGTAACTAATAAAGTAAGTTGGAGAGCAAAGTAAACTAATATCGGGTTGTTCTGGCGACGGCGACGAGCGCTGGCCGGTGCTGGAGCCCGACCGAGACGTCATTTTCGCTACAGATTTATTACTTTTAATATTATGTGCACTCCATTTACGAATGTCAACTACTTATGTATGTTTTTACCCCATATTGGAGGAAATATGAAGTTTCTAAGATTTATATTTTCGCAACCTTACTTACGTCTTGGTGCTAACATGCTACTTCCTTCTTTAAACAAATAATCTTCAAATAAATTGATGATCCTGCCAACCTTAATAAATTGCCATAAATAAGAAACGTTACTGTAATCATTAGCACTGTTCCCATCTTTCTCACTTTAAAAGTCGTTTTGAAGTTTCTTAAAATTTGCGAAAAAGTTTCGGTACAAATTAAGAGCAAATTCTACTCCGTCCGTTTAGCCATCAGTAATTTCAAAGTTCTAATGAATTTTCTTCTCTGACATTGAAAAATGAATTTCTACCCCTTATTTCAGCCGCTCTGGGACATCTGTAAGCACCGATCGTGAGCAGCCTCACCCACATCATTTTAATATATACACAAATCAATTTTTTATGATTTTGAATTCAGCTAGTCGATGATGCAAGTGTGTTTTAATTAATAAACCTACAAAATAACAGCGTATTTGTTAGATTTGAAATAGAAATAATTTCAGCTGTCTGGGCTTAGGCATAGTAAGGCAAAAGGCGAGGTCCGCCCGATCCCCGCGCCCCTCATTACCCCCCCTAACGGTGCCCCATTAAGCGCACGGGCCGAAGTGCTCCGGACCGTAGTTAATCCACGTCCTCATTCACTGTTATTTCGAAGGTCTGATCTAATCTAAACAGGGCTTAGGATCCTACAATGCCAGTATTTCGCGCGACTCATCCCTTTTATGTATTTGACTATCCTCATACCGGGCCCGCCGCCCGCCGCCGGTCGGTTGACGTTTGCCTTTGCTATAAAAGGAAATAACACTTCCGAAACTTCCGATGCGATTTCGCGTTAATGCCTGTCTATGAAAATTAATTTATTTGTAGGCATTTGGGTCGCAACAGTAACAAATTGTTTACTCTAACAAAATTACGCACATTATTTATGGATTAAAACATAGCATACTGAAGACAAAAACTATTTATTGCCTATGAAATGTAGTGATAATGCTGACGCGAGCGGCGGCTAAGGCAGAAGTGGAAGGGTCAATTTGGAAGCTATTATACGGCGGCGGTTAGAGGCCCACTTCCGGCGGCTGCACTAAGCTGGCGTGTTCAAATCCCTCCCGCTCAATTTCGGCCTTTCTGCAACACCATTCATCCTTCGCCTATTTGGTGTAAGTACATTTTCACGATGAAGTTGTTCTCGACGTTATTTAATTTTAGTGAACAAACGATTGTAACTAACGAACTCGTAATTATTTTTTAGTAAAAGTTTTTTTTTTTAAACTCCGTTTTGATGAACCAGCTTAATAAATTGCTTTAGAGGTAGAAATGTTTTAACTGTAGCGCACCCGTAAGCCGATTTCGGCTTACCTCTTCATTTTTTACGATCCTCGGAGAAAATTTACGAATTTAGATTGAGTATTTATGGATTCCATATCCGATATTCATTTATAGCGGGGTCGGATCCGCGCCCGACCCCTATGTGAGCGTTTCAGAAAGTTCAAATGACTCCTTGATTCACCTATTTTCGAATATTTTGTATACACTCTGTTCAAAACAGGTTAGGAATCATAGTAATGAAATTATTACTAAGCGTTTCTTTGAATATGTGATGGTAGTTTCTACTATTAAAAACCGGCCAAATGCGTGTCGGACCCGGACGGGTTCCGTAGTTGGGATGTATTTATCCCAAAAACAAACTTAACATTGTAGTTGAAAAGCATATTCTCCATACATCGATATACGTCACGGTCAATTCTCCAACTGCAAATGTAAGTTGGTCGACTATTACTAGCTAACTTGAAAAGCCTACTTAGTTGTGATAGTTTTCCTTTTAACCGACTTAAAAAAAGGAGGTTATCAATTCGATACGTATGTATGTAATATTATTCGAACTGCAATATATCCACATATGCTTATCTATTACGTCATCCAAATAAATATATAACATTTTTATAGGTGTATGTCCACGCATTTCTCCGAAACTATAAATCGGATTGTGAACATTTTTTATTCGCTTACATTTAATTCGACTTAGGGAATAGTTTGATCAAAATCGGTTGACTAGTTTTCAAGATATGGACTAATACGTGTAAGTGTAACGGCCTGGCTTATTGATACGAGCTACGGCTGCGGAGCAGTGGTGGCCCAGTGGTAACGGTCGTGACTTACTAGTTGTAGGTCGTAGGTTCGAATCCAGGCGGGCGCTTTACTTTGTGTAAATTATTTTAGCATCACTGCTCTCAAAACGGTGAAGGAAAACATCGTGAGGAAACCGGCATGTCGTAGAACCTAAAATTCGTAGACATGTGACATCTACCAACCCGCACTGGGCCCGCGTGGTGGATTACGGCCCTCTCCCTCTCACAAAGAGGAGGCCTGTGTCCCAGCAGTAGGAACATTATAGGCTGATTATGGACGGGTGTGGCGTCAAAGGGAAAACATCTCAAAACCTTGGTCAAATTCTAGTGCATGTAAGAAAAATTCAGCAAAATATTAACTACTTATTACAAACAAGTATTTGAGCTTTTACTCAAAACTCAACTCAAATTATTTAAAAAAAACAAGAAACCCGACTGCAAAAACACATTCCTAACTGAAAAGAGAAAAACAAGCATTACAATCTATAGAATTTGGTATCGCAGGCGGGGACATACCAATAACCTGAAGTATGGTGTAATTTTTGTTTGTCCCCCGCCTGCGATACCAAAATTCTATAGATTGTAATGCTTGTTTTTCTCTTTTCAGTTAGGAATGTGGTTTTGCAGTCGGGTTTTTTGTTTTTTTAAATAATTTGTTTTATTTCAAGCTTTTTAGTTTTATTAATATATATACATATGGAATTGACTCATTACTAGCTTTTATTTGATATCAATATTGTTGTAATATATTAAAAAAAAAAAACGTTTTTCTCCTTTTTTTTGTAATTGCAGATGCAATTTATAAATATTATATAGCCTATGTCACTTCCACAATTGAGACGAATCTAACGACACCTCTTATGTTAAAATCCATCAAGCCGTTTAGGCTACAGAGCAAGCCAAAGAAATAGACATACATACATACATACATACATACATACATACACACATACATACATACACACATACATACATACATACATACATACATACATACATACATACATACATACATACATACATACATACATACATACATGCATGCATGGGTAAAAAAATATCATCCCCACTTTACGTGAAATCCCCATATTGTCGGCATGATTAATATACGAGTATAATAATATACGCATGCATATGTATACCTATGCCAAATTTCTAGTACAAAGTAGTCTCTGAGCTAAGCTGGTGACAGACAGACAGACGGACATGGCGAAACTGTAAGGGTTCCTTGTTTACTACGGAACCCTAAAAACCGTGTCGCCTATTTTATGATTTTGCATAATGTTATGTATAAATTGTATGTAGGAAGGAACCGATATTATTTGTTCCTTTGACCTTAACAAGAAATGAGACAAAAATATTATAAATTTCATTGAAATTAATGTTTATAAGTTCTCCTTAAATTCTCGCCCACAGCTCCTCTGAAACGCTTACACTATGATTTTTTTTTCAAAACTCGTTTTTGATAAGTAGTTTAGAAGATTATTTTTTAATTATAACCTTCTTTGAAATGTAAATTAAAACCTTAAATGAACATTTATGAAAATATCCTATTAGTTACAACAGTGGCTGGACGCACGATGCACCGCCCGTGTTTCGCTAGTGGAAAAGCGGTGTAGCACATTGTAGCGGGCCAGCAAACGAGGAGTTATGACGTCGGCGGAGGATTACGTGAGTGGATGTCGTAATAAAGCTTGCGATGAAGCCGTTACCCGAAGATAAACGTAAATATCTCCGGCCGTCGGTGTTGGCAACTTGGCAGTATTCACCCCGGTCTGCCAGTGTGCCTGTGCCCGTTTCTCACATTTGTGTTTGTCTTCTCCCTTCATAATTATGCTACTGATAATATCTACAGCTACTGTGTATACAGCGTCGGTGGAATTAATTTTCACAAAAATAAAACGACATGATAACCGTAAAAATGATACAATTTGTTTTCCCTTTCCAAACAGTGTTTCAGTAGATACGTAAGCCTCACAGTGATAATATACATTTAGGAATCTAGGCCGCCGAACAGGGCGACTGTGTTGTAGCATCCTTTGTGCTCTATACAACGGATGTATTCGCGCCTGCTCTTATCTCCTAAATTAATTACATAAATCTTGTTTGCACACGTCTTAAGCTTATATGACACGCCGCCATAATTCAACCGGAATAGAGGTGGAACCGGACTGCTAACGAAGGAAGATTACTCTGCGATACGTGCGAGATGCATCAGCTTATATTTATAAAAACTGCATGCATTCACAGCTTATTATTTAATAGAATTACTTAAATCCTGAAGAAAAACACATTGCTTATTAAAATACCAACAATCTAAATGCAATTTAGTAGATTCAAATTAGATATTTTTGCTGGGACATAAAGCTAGTCGCTATGATCGCGATGTCAGGATTCATCGTTGCCCGTAAGGGTGAAGAGGCGTCGGCCATGATTTCCCAAGGCGTTCGCTGTCGGGCGTACAGTCGACAACGCAGAGACCCACTACAGTTTGCACCCCAGGTTACACGGAGGCGCTGCCTTATTGCAATCACGTCAACAACTGCCTTCGTGTGCTACATGACGATAGATGCTACTGTAGACGCTAGCTCGTTAAATATTTGCCTTTAACGTGTAACGGTGGTTCAATTTAATAACTTATTTAAGGAAATTTTATCGCTCGTGCCCTCTTATGTAGGTACATTGTTTACTCAGACATCTGAAAGATGCGACTTTTAAAAAAGAAGGGAAAGACAATTACTATTGTCTTTCCCTTCTTTTTTAAAAGTCGAAAATATGTTTATGTATAACCACCACAGTAAAAAAAGTTTCGCTGTGATCAGAATAATGCTATTTGAATTACTTGCTTTGTGTGGAATTACAACTTGCTGTAAAACTTAGCAAAATTGAATTAAAAAAACCGGTCATGAGCGAGTCGTGCTCGCAAAATTAGGTTTAACCAAAGTACGCTGAGCACAGTATATAGAACGGTCGCTGGTCAGCCGTAATTTCTGTATTACGCGTAATTAATAAACGTGCGCTAGCTCCGAAACTGTACGTCTAAATGTGTAATTTAGATAGGTATAGTTTAGGTGCCGACGCAGATTTTTTTTCTTGACACTGTCATGAAAAAAATATATTTGTGATTCAGCTAACTTTTTTATTTGAACAGGGTATGTCCTAGGTCAAAAGACATAAGTCGTAAAGACACTAAGTAGGCCTATTTTCGGTATTTTTTTCAGAAACAATAACACTGACTGTCGGAAACTATAATTTTCCTGTAAAATATGGGTCAATACTTAAAATAAACCTATTAAAAACCACATTTTTTATTTACAAACCTAGGAGTCTTATCTCCTAGGTTTGTAAATAAAAAATGTGGTTTTTCTGAAGGTGGTGGTGAAAGTTTCTGAGGTGGGGAAACGGTCAAGCTTTGCAAATTTGTAGGTCTATTCTTAAGGCCACTGGATCAAAAAAATATATTTTTAGAATCTTTAGAAAAGGCTTAATCAAATCTTACACGATACATTTATGATGAAAACTTAAGTATGTGAGCTATGGATTGACTAGATTAAGTATGAGAATGATAAACATAATAAAGCCGAGCTATCGTTGCAAAGCATGTATTCCAAAGCAGACAGGAGACAGACGAAATACAAAATTAATTTTGACACTTAGGTAGAACATCGCGTTCGTCAACATGACAGAAGGTTGCGTTCATATTTCTTCATCTTCCCTTGAACGCAAGCCCATGCCTTCCAAGAACTGGTAATGCCTCACCAAAGCCTTGGCTTTGGTGAGGCAGTCGGCGATCATCGAGTTTGTGCTCGACAGTGATATCACCAGATGCCCGTAGATAATGGTGACGTATGCTTATGTGCGTGCACCTGGTATGATAAGCAGAATTACCTGTAAGTTAATAGCGCATTGACACATTATCACAAAACAATGTAATAGCTTTACTCACAACTGAGGGCCAAGCTCGTGATGTAGCTGTCTCAGCCATAAAGCTTCTTGAGTGGCTGTTGACAACGCCATATATTCTGCTTCAGTGATAGACAAGGCAACAGTCCGTTGCCTCTTTTAACTCCACGAAATCGCAGCACCCTGAAAGATGAAAGTGTATCCGGTACAAGATCTCCTTTCAACAGTACAGGAGGCATAATCAGTAACAATACCCAACAATGTCTTGATAAATACCACCCTTGAAAAATAATCTATAGGTTTTTGTGCCCTGTAAATATCGAATAATCCGTTCGAATGCATTATAATGGTCTCTTGTCGGACTATTATTAAATCTGCTCAAATTGTTTACTGCATAACTAATATCAGGGCGTGTTCCCTGAGATATATACAATAAGCAACCAATTTCCCTTTCTCGGTCACTAACATCTGGAAACAGAAGGCTGTCAGCAGTGCTATTCTGTAACCATCTCACCGCGAAAACTTAGGAGAAGTGAGCGTGGAATGAACTGTCAGTATCATCCCACCTGATGCTAGGGATGGACCAAAGATTACATTTACTCCCATGACCCAATCGCGATGTGTTTTGAAGAAGCGATAGTGGATTGAGTCGAGTAAAGACTGTGCGACGCATGACGTTATTGATCGTTTGAATAACACACACACTTGGTTATCTCTTCATAATGCATGGATTTGGATCTATTCAATAAAAAGAGCTAACGAAGTGGGTCAAGTGATCGAGTGCTAAAAGTGTGCCTGGCTGTAGGACTATAGAATTTATCCCCACACAAACTATGTGGGAACCTACCTAAACGATGTGTGTGGCCATTTGAATGTAATAAGTACCTATCTAATATTTTATTTTAGGTAGGTAAAACCTACGCGTTGTCAATAATAAAAGAATATTCATAAAATCATCTTCATCAATACTATAACAAAATACAACAGTTCAACTAAAATTCGCGCGGCGCGCGCACCGGCCGAAGGACGGCTAGGCTCACTTCATCCAGCTAAGTGAAGTGGTGTTGCTATGGCAACGAGAATCGAGGAAAGTGATAAGATCACGACACTCGCGCGTCGCGTTAATCGTGAAGTGAGTCACTTCACCTAGCCGATTCACTTCGGCGCGGGTGGTTACTATGTTACGAGAATTGGGTGAAGTGATAAGATCACGCCGCGCTTGCGCGTTAATCGCTGCTGTTATTAATGCAAAATGTTTCATCGTGGGTGTCGTTTTCATGGTTTTCGGGGTTTTAAAGCCGATAGTGAGGTCAAATCTAAAAAGCAAGATGGCGGCTGCGAAATGTTCAAAGGAGATCGGATATTTTAGTATGGGCTTTGGCCCAAGTGTCGTCGGATGATGAGACCTGCTTTATTTATTAGATAATTTAATATTGTAACACTAACTATACCCGCAAATCAATCGACACACAAGGAAAAGGAATTGACACTTAGGTATATCACCCATATTATTTTAAAGAGGTATTATAATATTTTAATTTTTATTATTTATATGCAGATTATTAGAAAAATAAGATATATTTATATTACAGGCATTTATTAAAGCACACATAACAACATAACATAACGCCTCTAAACCCCGAAGTCATAGACAGAGGTATACCTATAGTAATAATTTAAGTTTTGTATATAATAAAGGTTAAAATAAAAGAAACATGAACGATTAATACGTATTTATTATATTAATATGTGGTTCAAAAATTCTGCGGGATGGCGTATGTGATCTTGGTAGCGAGCCCACCCTAAATACCATATTATGGTCATAATATGGGCACAACACCCTAAAGTCCTCTTCCTCGTTATACAGCTACAATAATAATACCGTATGGCATCCAATCCTGCAGCTTCTCTATACATTGTGTATAATAGGTCCTTGACCTGGCGTGGCGTGACTGTATGCGCCATAGTGTTTGGTTCTGTAATATTATGTCGCTCCAAACCTGCGGGTGGTGCGCCGTCACGATAAATATCTATGCTGTATATACCATCACGGTCATGCTAACCATGGTAGCTACGCGCTAGATTTAGTTGATATGTTCCGAGAGCGAATATTATTAAATCTTCTTCTGACAGCCGTGGGAACCCTCTTAATTCTGGGAGATCCCCCGAAATCGCTGTGAAATCTGCACGCCGTCGGTTCATATTACTGGCCGTTACATATTCTGCTAGATTATTAGGCATATTTATACGGTGGTTAATGTTTTCAATAAACCGGTCCGCATCTACGCTGTCATGCACTCGCATGTGAAAAGCATTTAACAATGCAGCAGCTATTCTAAAATTCGGGAATAGGTGTTTTAGGGCAACGTTGAAATATTCTTGCCTTAGTAGTTTGAAGTCGCGCTTGATGCGTCCGAAAACAATCTCCACAACCCAGCGGACCATGGTTACTTTTCTGGATTTATTAGCTTGCATGGTGGTTAGTTGAGTTTCTCCAGGATGTAAAGACTCAGGCGTATGTGTTGTGTAGCCGAAACTTCTAAAATCTGGCAACGCGTCCCGAAATCCTCTATCCAAAATAAAAACGTCACCGGATCGAAAAAAATAATGGAATGCGTCTTGTTCATCGTGGAGAACATCTTGCATTATACTTGCATCCGATTTGGTCGCTTTATATGGCCCGTAATTATCTATTATGTAGCCATCCGAACATGTCAGTACCAGTGGTTTTATTAAATGCCTGTATTTATGAGGGCTATATGGGCTATATGACTATATATATATATAGGGCTATATGGGCGTATGGGCGGCGAGGGGTGAGTGCGAGTACTCGGAAGACAGGTTTTGGTCGGACTAAAGGTAGCTTTTTAAAATGTTTGCCTACAATAGGTATTTTAATAATCATTTTTCAATACATTTTTCTGGATTTTATAACTTTTTTCTCCGTGGGAAAATTTTATGGTGCCCATAAAATTTTCCCGAACTATTATATGGACTAGGTTTCATCAGCCGACGCCATTTGGACCACTTCCGCCCGTTCTCCTTTTTCATCATGGGTATTGTTTTCATGGTGTTAGGGGTTGTTAAAACCGATAGTGAAGTCAAAATTAAAAAACCAAGATGGCAACGCTGGAAATTATAAAAATATTTCGTCACGGGTGTCGTTTTTATGGTTTTCGGGGGTGTTAAAGCCGATAGTGAAGTCAAAATTAAAAACCAAGATGGCGGCGAAAATTTTTAAATTTTCATCATGGGTGTCGTTTTCATGGTTTTCGGGGGTGTTAAAGCCGATAGTGAAGTCAAAATTAAAAGCCAAGATGGCGGCGGCAGACATTTTAAAATTTTTCATCATGGGTGTCGTTTTCGTGGTTTTCGGGGGTGTTAAAGCCGATAGTGAAGTCAAAATTAAAAACCAAGATGGCAGCGGCGGAAATATTAAAATTGTTCATCATGGGTGTCGTTTTCATGGTTTTCGGGGGTGTTAAAGCCGATAGTGAAGTCAAAATTAAAAACCAAGATGGCAGCGGCGGAAATATTAAAATTGTTCATCATGGGTGTCGTTTTCATGGTTTTCGGGGGTGATTAAGCCGATGATGAGGTGAAATCTAAAACTCAACGTAGCGGCTACGAAAATGTTAAAATTCTTCATCATGGGTGTCGTTTTCATGGTTTTCGAGGATGTTAAAGCCGATAGTGAGATCAAAATTAAAAACTAAGATGGCGGCGGCGAAAATTACCAAAAAAATTTGATTAAAAAAAAAACACATAAATGTAATGCTTGGTCACTCCCTAGCAGCAGTGGGATGACATTGACAGCTCACTCCACGCAAGTTTTCACGGTGAGATTTTTACAGAATCGACATGCTGGACTGACAGCTCGTTCAGGAACATACTTATCGTTATCGGTGTCAGGGCAACTATCAGTTTCCTTGATTGTGCTCACACTGCACTGTCATATGAACTAACACTATCATTTAAACTCCCATTCTTATTTTCTTATTATGTATAGCGCATTCGCATCAGGATAAAATTATTTTCAAAATTTCCTCAAAGAAAACTACATCTCTACTGCTGATAATCTTTCCTTCCTTTTTATCAAATAGCCGGTAACCTGACTCTGGGCTATATCTTACACATATGAATTCTTTGGCTTTATAATTCCATTTTAATCGCCGTTCTTTGGGTATGTGCACCATTGCATGACAACCAAATACTCTAATATTTTGAATGTTTGGTTAAACACCTAGAATTTTTTATTCAATGGACTTTGTAGGCGAACGGTTAATCAAAAAGGCAGCTGCTGAAACAGCTTCTGCCCAGTACTTCTCCGGTGGCTATGCATCACTCAATAGGCATTTGGCAAGTTAAACTAAAGTTCTATGCATCCTTTTGCTCATACCATTTCTGTTCAGGAGAATAGAATAGAATAAATTTATTTCGCTAAGTTTACATTCAAGTGAATTCCTAGACCTCACACTAGGATTCCCTATGTTGAGAGATCCAGCCTCCTTCGTTCCGTTGACAATTTTATATAAAAAGGGACATTTATTAAACCTAAAATAGGTAATAAAAAAGTATATGCATGATTTTTGTCAGTTGTGTTGGTGTTGTAAGAGAGTGTCTGTATGTTATACGTACGAGTATGTTAGTGAGTGCACATGTTTTGTGAATTGTCAATGTGTGTACTGTGAGTTTTTACTTAAACTAAGAAACTTTCTGTCATGCGTAGTCCAGTGTAAGAAGCCAGTTTGTTTCCATTACTCTGCATTGTTCTGTGTTAGTTTTCGTATTTTGTGTATACCATTATGAATATGGTACAGTGAGCTGTCTTTTGATACCAGACTCTTTACATAAGTTGTCGAATGCTTCATTTACATATTCTTTACTTATCAGATCTTAGAACTTTTATGTTAATTTCCAGCTGATTCTCCACAAAATTCTTGAATTCTTTAAATTTCTCAATTAAAAAGAAAAAGAAAAAAATATCAATGAATGTTACATAACATCTGGCTCCACCGAGGGACTTCTTCTCCATAAGGCCACACACAAGAGTGTATCAGCTCGAGGACACTGGAAGCCCTTGTGCCATTATTCTTGAAAGGTTTGTTTACTCTACAGACGAGTATTACATAATCAATTATCTTGTTTAGTAAGTTTCATGACACCATTGTCAACAGATTCTGCAGGATTCTGAATATTCTGATAATTAAGGTGGCCCAGCCTTAAATGCCACAAATGTGCTGAGGTAAACAATGCATAAGCTTAATTACAAATTACATACAAATTATTATATCAGTTGATGACCAATTTTGAATCATGAAATATTTTACAACAATCTTTATCAAACTTCATTTCACAGTTGTTCTGGCTTATCTGCAAGTAAGTTCACAGTCCAGTAGAATGTACAAGAAATGTTTACCTGTATGACTCTTATTAGTTGCTTGCTTACACCATCATACCTTTTGAAATTTACCACAGTCTTTTACTGAGAGAGTCTTTTAGAGTTTTATTGTCAGCTACTTTGATCGAAGTTACTGAAGCGGAACTATGATCATAAATCCAGTCTCTGTTGTTCGACATATGCATCGCAGCTCCAGAGTCCAGGTACTAACAACCACTGTTTCAAGGCTGGGGAGGCAGCAAAAGTGGCTACAAAATTGAAAGAAGTTTTTGATTTATTTTCATCACTAGCATTGTTTTGTTCCTACTGTGTTTTGTTTGGAGCAGTGGTGGCCCAGTGGTAACGGCCGCGACTTACGAGTTGTAGGTCGTAGGTTCGAACCCAGACGGGCGCTTTACTTTGTGTAAATTATTTCATCACCACTGCTCTCAAAACGGTGAAGGAAAACATCGTGAGGAAACCGGCATGTCCTAGAACCAAAAATTCGAAGACATATGACATCTACCAACCCGCACTGGGCCCGCGTGGTGGATTACGGCCCACTCCCTCTCACAGAGAGGAGGCCTGTTTCCCAGCAGTGGGAACATTATAGGCTGATTATGTTTGTGTTTTGCTTTGAGTGTACTGACTTAAACGGCGGCTACATGCCCGTATTTATTGCACTTGAAACCACGAGGTCCTTTTCCTGATGGCTTGTTAGACTTAACATTCCCCTTATTTGAATAAAAAGCTGCAGAATCATTAGTACCTTTTACATCCTGCAGTATCTTTGTTTTAACAAGATCTGTTCTAATGGCCACACTCGAGCTCTCTATTGCCATTATCATAGACCTGTAGGTTTCGGGTAGCCCAGCGAGAAGAATAGTGCCTAGCCATTCATCGTCGACTATAACACCTATACAGTGTGTCCCTGGATAAAGTGCACAAACGAAAATGGGTGAAACTAGCTAACTAACCATTATTCATCGCC
The DNA here is from genome assembly GCA_905333075.3 of Atethmia centrago. Lineage (NCBI taxonomy): Eukaryota > Metazoa > Arthropoda > Insecta > Lepidoptera > Noctuidae > Atethmia > Atethmia centrago. The sequence goes on from HG995375.1 coordinate 12,309,151, forward strand.
AAATTTTTTTTTTTTTAATTCGATATTATTGAAAACTTTAGACAATTAAAAAAAACGTATTTTTTTACTTGATTTAACGAAATTCCCTCAACTAAGTTATTACATTTTCAATACAGGCGTCTTTAATAGGCAATAAAAAGTAAAAAAAATCTATAATAATTATTACGATTTTTTTAAGATTTTTTTTCTAATTTTCTTGTCGACTAATTATGGTCTAGTTTCACCCATTTTCGTTTGTGCACTTTATCCAAGGACACACTGTATTACGGAGCTTGTGTGTACAGGTTATCACCCTGTTTACGTAAGCTTCAACAGTACCACAACCTACAAGATCTGTGGTGATTAACTCGCGTAACAAGCCGACTTTCCTTGTTAAGCCAGAATCATCCATACTTATTTTGCCGTCTTAGCGTCCTGAATGTTGATGTAATTATCGGCATCCATCAGTAGGACAATTTTTGTTCGAGTCTTGGTACCTTCAACTTTTGTGAAAACTACTTCACCCGACACGCACTTGTAAAGATCTTCATGCTCCAAATACGTACGCACAGCAAAAGCCACAGTTGCATAATTATCTCTTCCAAGCAATTTTTCTAAATGTCCCATGGGCACAATTGCTGAAGCCATTTGTTTTTTTGCTGAAAAAAAAATAGCCGCGTACGTACTAGATATTTTTTCTTTAAACTTAATACTTTCCCTACGGCTTAGCTAATCGGGCGTCTGGGCTCATAACCTGATGAAAACTTATACGTAGAACGTCGCGCCTCGCTTTTGTTGACAGAAGGTTGCGTTCATATTTCTTGAATTCATTCAAACTTTTTTCTTAGGATCGAACTGAGCCCCAAAATATTTTGTTTTTTTAGTCTTGGCTGGCGATCTGTGTTCCCATCATTGAACACAACATTATGCCAAAATTCAATTACCTAAGTTGCTGAGATTTTGAGAAAAATCTCTGTGACAGACGGACAAGGAAGTGATCTTGCCGGCTATCGCTGAAAACCAGCACTGGGGCTCTGTCTCGCGTAGGTTTGCAGCATTATGCTGAGCGTTGGCCGTTTTGCGTGGATGTAACGCATATTCTCCCCCAAATTGTTTCTTTTTTGTATTTGTGTTCCTTCTTTGCGTCCTGTTTACCGCAAATAAACGTATTTTCTTTCTTTTTTTCTTTTATCTTATAGGCTCCGTTTTTTCTTTCAGGTCGGAACCTTAAAAAAAACACTATACTTAAATGTTTTAGTAATTCAGAAGCGATTTTAATTTTAACACGCTTTTATTAGCTTGGCCTGTATGTTTTGTATGTTTGTATGTAACGGAATCTTTTAACTCGATTTTCGACCACTTCATAACATCGGGTTAATTTGAAATTATGCACACTTACTCGTATCAAGGACCGGTGACAACAATACATTAATTTAATAAGTGTGGCCCATTATTCTTACCAGAATCTTCAGGATTAGCGATTTTTCACATTCGGAGACACGATGGTGTCTTGCGCCAGTACTACGACGTGTACTAAGACATACATGACTTAAACTTTGAGACAAGCATTTGACAACTGGCAGGGTCAACTAAAAAAGTAGAAAATAATTTTAAATAAATTTTAGTTTAGTTTTCTATTAAAGCGTGTTTTTTTAGATTTTTACTGAATATTATTTATTTTGTATTTTACTAGCGTGGACTGAGGATGATAACTCAGTTTGTGTTTCGGACTGTGGGTGCTTAACGGACGGTACTCACCGCGAGAATACGTTTCGCGACTTTGTTTTACCACCATTTGTTGCACGAGCTTTTTTGTTCCGCGACGAACATTCATTCGGGAATCAAACAGAAAATTGTCTTGTTGACAGTAAGAAAATAACTTATGAATTTTGTTTTGTAGAATGGTTCCGAGCTAAAAATATCAGAACTCAACTTATTTTTCATACCGCACCAACATACTTAATCGTACCTCTATACACATTACTCCTTTTAAGATAATTGCACACAGTCACAATTGATCAGGTAAGGCACCTCACCTTGCTTGGATTAGTCGTATTAGCTGGACCTTTCACATGGACTCAGTCTGTGGCAAGTTGCGAGTTATACTGGCAAAATTCTACATTTTGAAACCTAAAATCCCTCAACGTAAATTTCTTTAGCGGAACCTAATAAATAGCATACGGAATTTACGAGTTATGAGCGACCATTTAAATCATATACTGAAAAATTTTCAAAACAGCAAGTTAATCTTTTAAAATTCATCGAATTGTATTTAAATATTGTAAAAAAATATCCAGCACAGACTAGACTTAATATGAACAGTTGAATAATAAAATCCATTAAAAAAACCATATTACATAAAATAATCAGAAGAAGTATAAAAAAAAAATAAAATAACTGTACCTCAGGCTGGAAATTATTATGGCAAGCGAACAGTAAAAAAAATAATTTTCACAATAATCATTGAAATACCATACCTATCAAAGCAAAAAAAGGTAAAAATCTAGTATCGTTTGGCAGGAGAAGGGGGGTGGGAGTGGGGGGGAGGTTGGGGCGTAGTGCCCCATACCCCCTGGCACCACTCCCATGAAAAGGTAACGCACCGTTCTTGAGAAAAACAAATTATTGTAACCTAACCTCAAAACTCTTAGTCGCTTAAAAAGCCGTAGTATGAAAACTACTAAACTGAACGGTACTGGATGAGTACTAGGGTTTAAAAAAAAATAACGTCGAAGGGGGTGGCCGGGTCTGAGTTCGCTCGCTCCGCTCGCTCACTAGACCCCGCCATCCCCTTCGAACCTAACCTGACCGAGTCGGGGTGCCACAAGTCCTGAGCTCGCTTCGCTCGCTCTTACATCCTAAGTTCTCCTAGTAACAGTAGTAACATTGCCTTTTATACACATATACGATCAGTGGAAGTAACAACACAGAGAAAAAATTCACGCAACTCAAGGAGAAACGGAACGATCGAAAACAAATGACAGTGACACATGACGCAAATGGCATACCTGTTTTATTGTTTACGTTCCGTGTTATCGATTTTGCCCGACATTTTATACCACGGACTGACTACAAATACTGATACTGGATACTGACTACAGACACTGGGGCAGATATGGTTGTCAATCGCCCATTTTAAACGTTTCGTTTTCGCTTCTTATCGGATTTGAGGTTAGAAACATTTTTTTATTAATTTCTCGAAAAATATGCATTACCTTTTAATAAGAGTGGTAGCGTTATAATCGGGGACCCAACCCCTACCAACTTTAGCCCCTTTTACCCCCCAACTCTTGCAAAACGATACTAGATCCAACCCAAAAAAAAACCTCGAAAACTAAGCAATACAAATAATACTGTTATAACTACAAAGATAATATACAGGGTGACATTGAAAACATGCGACAAATCGAAATGGGAGATTGTACTCATCATTATGAACAACTTTTACTAGGGGACCAAAGCTACAATCCCAAAAAAAAAAAACTGCTGTCCCCTACATTTATGTTCGCAATACCTCATCAAAATGTAGGAAAAGCAGATTTTTTTTTTTGGGATTACAGCTTTGGTCCCTTAGTAAAAGTTGTTAATAATGATGTATACAATGTCCCATTTCAGTTTGTCGCAAGTTTTCAATTTCAACCTGTAGTTTAATAAAATAATCTCGGCTCATATGTCATTGTCACACCTTACTGAATCATAACACACTAGCTGATCCGACAGACATTGTCCTGTCATAATTTCAATATGGTCTGGACTTCATACAAAAATCCATAGAAAAAAAGTCGTTCAGATTTCCGAAGTTCGGACTATAACGATCATTTAAAACAAAAAACTTTTTACGAACAAAAAACAAAAGACTTCCAAAAAACACTACAAAGTGAAAAATAACTTTCATATTGGAAATCCGTGCCTTTGGATCTTTTTACCGCCGGCTTCCGAAGTTATTTTACACTTAGTAGTGTTTTTTTTTTGGAAATCGGTTGTTTTTTTTTTGTATTTTTTTTCACATTTTAGTCAGTCAGTTTGTAATTTATCTAAGTTACAATAGCTTAATGTCAACTGTTCATCACCTTTTACAAAATATTGCTTTTTCCCATACAGGGACGAACCGACGACCAGGAGAACTGGAGCTGGTGGTGAAATCACCATCAGTTCCACTTCACCACATGCACTGTGACGAGCATAAATATTGCGTAGCAACCATGTTAAAGTATCTAATTGAATCGCAACCCATGAAATACTTATTATTAAGTAGTTCCGGTGGCTATTTGTGGTCTGCATCATCAGGTCCACTTCACCAAATAGTGCTTTCCAAGAGCAAATGCACGAGTTAATATAAAAAAATACCCAAATCTCTTTAGGCGTGCTAATAAAATCTGAGGATTTCCTTCGATTTCCATGGGGATTCCTCATCGGATTCTGACTTGGCGACGATGGGACCACCTCGACAGCTCCTTTCAAACAAAAAATTATTTTCAAAATCGGTCCATTAATTGACGGAGAGATCGGTGAACAAGGTAGGTGAACATAATGGATAGTTTTCTTAAAGAATAGGTATTCATGTATAATTGCGTTTAGCAATTGTGTTTAAAAAAATTTAAAAAAATAAAATTAATTACAAGGAATTCATTTTTAAAAGCTGATCGACGTACCATTTTGGTTTATCCCACTTCTGAAGTGAACTAGGCGACGCTTCATACATCATGTTTCTGTTCCGTTAAAAAACGGGTACTCAAAGGTTCAAGCACACACGTCAGTCACGTCAACGTCAAGTCTCCGATCAGTCACTTCAAAAAATATAGTTACGTAGAAGTTGTAGGACGTTGGCTACACACAGCAGTCACGTCACTACCGGCGCGTCTCAATCGACGTCGCGTCACCGTCAAGTCAAAACTTGTATTGCTACGAACAAAACGTACGTGGCATTGTGACAAATATAATTTGTAAAGTGTAGTAAGGAGTAGTGTGTAATGTGTAGTCCCCGACGCCCGAGGCCTTGCTATGACTGACTGACTATCTGTTCACACACGTCCCTGAAATTGACGAGACTGATTGGCGACTTGACGTTGACGTGACTGACGTGTGTACATTAATCTTTACGGTAACTGTCAAATGAGATACCTACTTTTAAACTTTATGACTACACTGATACAAAAAAATGATTTAAGGCAAATCACATACTTTCAATTTTATATTTAGTTTTTAAAATCACAATAAATAATTGGAAATCATGACATTACCGAGTATTAAAATATTGCGACAGTAGTATTAAATGAAGATGGTGTGCAGACAACCCTATGACGACACTCGAATCGCCATGACAGTATGTTCCGTATTGACAAATAAAAATTAAATTGTGCTATAAAAATTAATTCTGTCAATGTTAATATTTCGCTAAAATATTCATTTTGAAAAACAAAACCACACGTAAAATTAACAATTTGTTTTCTCAAAAACTTTCAATTATCCTATATAAGTGCAAGTGCTCGCGAAAGAATGTTTGATTTCGCGAATGAATGTTCGCCACAAAAGCTCGAACAACGAATGTTTGCGAAACAAATTCGTGAAGAATGCTCGCGGAGAATCCTTCCGTTCTGTGGATAGATTATATGTAAACACATTTTTGAAGTGAAAAATTTAAAGTACCCAAAATATGTTGTAATTGGCTAAAAATCATTGAAAGATTGATTATTCACCAAAACTGCTAATCGATTTCGTTTGCAATTTATAATAAAAATACCAAATGAAGTTATGATTTTTTGAAGTTTAGCGACGTCGATTTCAATCAGACGGAACCGTTTTACAGTGCCATCTACTTGTGTAAAGAGAGTAAATGAAGAGTTCCTCACAAGTCGTTCAAATATTCTGTGAGCGCACCGCTGCAGCCGCGCCGCGCCGATGACCCGCCGACAACGCGCCGCTCTGCCAGCCGCCCGCACCCGCGCGGTAATCAGCTTTTGTGCGCGGTAATTGGGTGTCTGAGCTGCCAACCGAAGCATTTATTCCCGATAAATTGAAAACTGCTTTGTGCTTGGAATCAGATGAATCTGCGGGTTGTGTTTTTTTAACTTAGGAGATAGGTCATAACTATGTGCTTAGCTTGAAAAAAATCAGAATTATAAAAAAATTGAATTAAATACACAGTAAGCGAAAGAATAGGTAGAGAAGAATGTTTTTTAATTCGTTTTTATTTGTATGTGAATCGAAGCGTTATTTTAGCAGCAGTTTCAGAACCTAATAACTTATTTTGAAAACGTATAATGGAAAGTAACGTAATATTCTTAATCCTAAGCCATGTGACGTAATAATTGTGAAGCTGTATAAAATTGTGATAACGCTCGTAGGTAATAGTCTCACTAATGAAAATATTGCGTCGTTAGAGATATCCTCCCCCGCAATTGTAAGGTCCTTACCGTAGTATCTACGCGGTGGAATGGCGTCATTTACATATTTTAATAAAATAATATCGCAACTGAATCGTAACTGAGAACTTGATTTAAGTTCTTACCGCGATGAATGTAAATTCGCCACCGCCGCCGCCGCAATTCCAGATTTCAATTCTGGAATTAATGGCAGCCGTCGTGGGCCCAGCCTCGTCTAATATTTGCGTTACTTCCGGAGACTTCTCTTAAGAATGGAATAAATTAGTGCCAATAAGTGAAGATTGCGTTACACTCACCAAAATAAAATGTATGCTAGCTCACGATTGTTTTCTGTTGCTGAAGACGCTTGACTGCTTTTAGATAAGGCGCTTTTTTGGAATGTTCTGTAGGCGGTGCACGACGACGCTTGGCCCTGCTAAGCGTGCATTAATATTGTCAATAGTTGGAGTTAGTGGAAGTGAAGTACGTGTTCCGCCTGCCGCTATCTACGGCGCAGCTCGCGCGGTGAATTCGAATGGCTTCTCACACCGCCGCACCTCCTCGATCCCACCTTGTGCCCTCCACCCCAGTAACGCCCCATAAACTCGCGTCTTAATTTTAACTTTATTTCTTACCGCCGCTGTGTTCAAACAAAATTAAGTGTGAAAATACTACTGAAGGATTCGCACAGGCTTTAATATGTTTACGTGTCAATCGTGCTAATCCGAGAAAATGATGTATAGGTAGGTACGGGTAGACTCTAAATAGTATTAAAAGAAAACCGGCCGAAAGATGACGAAAAGTAACACAAAACCTTGAAAAAAATATTTGATTGGTTTTGGCTTTTATATTTTCAATAGTAACACTTATTCCGTATTTCAACGGGCTTGATACGATTAAAAAATACACCCTTTGACAGACAGCTAGATAGACCGACGACTTAGTCTTAGAGTAGATCCTATTGAGGTCCCGTTGGCACTCTTTCGGCATGGAAGTCTCATTTTGTAGTTGTTTCGCTCTGACGAATATATCTGCACTTAGTACTATTTGTATGCGTGTCAAACAGTCGAAAACCTACATATTTCGTACAATAAATAATAGTAAGTATTGTACGTACGACGACAGTAGAAATATCTTAGAAATAGATTGCCAATTGTAGTGGTTATATACCTGATGATTGCAAGTTTACATCGAGAGCACGTCGAAGCGTTTGGAATTTCTCAAAGGTAAAAGTTTTCTTGAGCGCATGCAATTCCGGAGTTGCACGGCAGCGAGCGGGCGCATGGGGCAGGCACGGCGGGCCGAGACGCGCGCGGGCGGTAGCGAGCGCGCTAACTTCACTAGCACGGCCGCGCGCTCGCTCGCGCTGCTAACGTCGCGGCGTCCACACAATAGCGATTATTGGGGCAATCGAGGCGAGCGAGGCCGAACCCGAGACGCGCCCCGCGATGCAAATAAAATTCGGAGGAGGCCACGGCTGGACAACGCTGCCCCTCGTTATTATTCGACTCTCGCGGAATTGCTTTTATGTCCTTAATGGAAAAGCGAGATATTTATTTCGGGTTTGTGAAAAGACCTTCCTTTAACATTTTCCTTGTTATGGCTACGGACCGGGCCTGAAAATTATACGGTCCCGGTGTTGTTTGATTTTACATTAATGTTAGCTTAGCTCACCCTTGTTCCTTTAGATTGTATGAGCATTATCTTATTTTCTATCTGTATATTTAATTTTAAATTCTTCTATGTCCAGGACAACACGACAACATAATAGGAAATTGTTTTATTAAATATAGTGTCACGCTGGCGCCATATGTCATATTTAAAACCATGTCCCGTATACCGCTGTCGCCACTGGACTTGGCTTTCGAGATGAGAATATCTAATAAGCAACCCCTCGTGTACACCCTGCGCCAAATTTTCACGAGTTCATTAGGTAACTCCAGTCTTCGTTGTTTATTCTAGTTCACCCTTTCTGTTTTTGTTTCTTTTTGTTTGTGTTCTTGCTCATTAGATATACTTATATTTTTATTCCATGATTGTATTTTCTAAATAATTAACCTTATTTTCATTTTCTATCTTAACGACGAAGAAATTTTTTGAAATTTTTGGCAAATGGAGATTATCAGACTCATCTTAGTTTGAATGTGTAAGTTATATTTTCCGAAGACATGAAAATCGGAACCTTTATAATGTCACTTTCTTGTCCGTCTGCCACGGTGTTTTTTCTCGAGATATAAGCAACTTAAGAATTTGTATTTCTGCGTAATGTAAGGTCTCGATGACGCGCGCACAAATCGCCAGCCAAAGACCAAAAAATGATTTTTATTTTTATTTATTTGGGAGTTAGTTTGACCTTTAAAAATATATATATTATTGTTGCGTATTGTTTAAAAGAGCTTACTTTAAGGATTCGAAAACTATATTTATTATAATATTTGGTTTAGAGACTGTAGATCTCCAAATTTGCAAAATATGTAAATTTAAAAAAAATGGTGCTTATTTACGAAGGCCTTTTGGCCCCATGTAGTATTATTTTCTATCAAATAATAATTGTTACTACAAAAATATATTATTATTAAAAATATATAATAATTCTAGCTAAATTATTATATATTTTTAATAATAATATATTTTACTATAATAATTTAGCTAGGATTATTATAGTAGGTTTTTTTTTCCTCGACACTGTCATTTAGGTGTATAGTTTAAGGAATATTAAAAATACATTAATTCCCTATTGCTGGCCAGCGCCTGTTCCAAAGACTGAGTTCAGTTTGGTTCGGAACCTTAATTGTGACTTGCATGCTTTGGTCGGTTTTTTTGTATGATATTGATAGTCTATTCTTAATATAAGTAAATACACACATATATGAAAATTCTCTTCATCCATTGACCAAGGATCCAATACCAATCAAGAATATATTTTGGCACAGGTAAACCGCTACCGAACCACTTGGAAGAATCTCATGATGAATGAATAATTTATAACACTAACACTTAACGTGGATACTATGGATAAAGAATAACGTCTGCGTTAGGTCATTAAAATAAAGTAAAATGTGACAGCACAATCAGAATCAGAATTTATTTATTTGTGAGAATATAGTTTTACATAGCATGACGTTAATATTTTTTTAAGTTCTATAAATTCTACCATACCATAGAGTATAAATATTCAAATGTCATTCTCAATTAACTAAGAACAATTAATTTATGATTTACATTATGTCCAATATGAATTAATGTTATTGTAATTTGGTAATCGTTACTTCTAACTCAACGTGAAAATTAAGTACATGTTCTCTATCTATATATCTTGGATTTTTATATACTCGCCAATGTCGTAAAAACAATTATCCAATACCCAACTTGTCAGCTTTTTCTTGAACATGGGGATGGGAAGATCCTTCAATGAGTAAGGTAACTTGTTATTTACCTGAATGGCATACATTCCACCTAAATATTTGCAATCTACATTGAGGTACATTTAATTCGTATTTATATTTAACAATGCACAACACAGCATGTTAATCTGCATGCAAGCATAATTTGTGTCATATTAAAATAGTAGCGCATGATAAGTTGGTAATTAATGTACAACAAGACAAACTAGTATTATTGAAGTAAGTGGCTATAAATAAGTTTCGCCAGTTGGTGCGAACTGCCCCTTTAATTATGAAAATGTATGCGAAGCACATGAAAGTTTGTGCAATTATGCCGTAGACGCTGCGCCGTCGTGCGGCGGCCGGCCACGTCCTTAACTACCGAGCACTGGCTTCTGGTGCTATTCAATTACCTACCTACACCATTCTGAGAGGAATTTACAAGAAGCTTTTGTCGGAAATTCAACTGAATAGAATATTATCGTGATGTTGAACATATCTATTTCATAACGTTGTGTAGTTTCTTAATACAATGTCTACAGTTATAGTATAGTAGATCAGGCAGTAATGGCTAACCACCCATTGATACCAGCCATTACTTCAATATTTTAGTGACAAATCTAAGCTATCAGCTTAATGAACGCAGCTAGATAAAATAAATAAATTAAATAAGCCTTCATTGCTGTAACTTAATAACATGCATGATATAACATTTAACTTAATTCTAATTATCAATACCTATAACTTTTAGCTAACAAAAGGTAACAAAGGGTATTTACAAGGCAGATGTGAGTGGAAACGCCGGGAGGGGGACGCCCCAGGAAGACATATAGTGACTTCATTGGTGATGTTCTTCAAAAAGGTCAGGTGCATAGTACTCGTAACCGGCGTGGGTGTATGACCTGATGTATGAACGTAAACGAAGCAAAAGGAGTATGTAAGGAGCCTAGCAGGTGGCGTTCTATAGTTTCTGCCTACCCCCATGGAAAGAAGGCGCGAGTTTATGTAACTTTTAGCTAATTGTGTCGGCAGCCGGTTTACCTTTTACAGCTTTCCATTATGTCCTGCCCATTCTGGACCAGCTATCTTTTTCATGTCGTTTTCCCAACGTTTAGTTTGTCTACCTTTGTTCCTTTTTCTATCACGCGGGTACTATTCCGGTACTAGGCTCGTCCACATCTCTTTCCCTTCCCTTATACATGTCCTGTCCATCTTCATTTCAAGCATTTGTATACAGTACCTATGTATATTTTTAAATTTAGTTTAGCTCTTTATATTTTGTAATCTTACCTGGAAAATAAAAGAAGCGTAATTGGAGGTAAAAGAAAAGACAATCTTCTTTTAAGCTCTAATTACGCTTCTTTATTTTTTGCCATATTTGGACTGTTGCTCAGTTAGTGTCCATGTTTGACATCCATACGATAAACATGGAAGGATACATGTTTGTGTTATATGCTTTCTTTTTTTCTTTAATAGGCATATCTCTGTACTTCATGACCTCGCTCAGCGACCAAAACCGTTCCCAGCTGTTTGCTACCCTTCTATCTATTTCCTTTTGCATTGTGACTTCCGCAGCTAAAAGATGCATGCGGCAATGTTATTTTGATGTTAAAATTTCAAGGACATTGAGCTGTCATTCATCATCACAGTATTGTCCGTCAAATCCTATCTCAAAAATATACCCTGCGTAAAAACATAAGCCTAATGCCATCGAATGGTATCTCTAAAATTTTTATTACCTAACTAGTACAAAATAAGCCAGCAATAAAATGTCGCGGTCGAGGGTTATTTACAACCGGGGTCAATTATGTCGCAATAAAGTTTTTAGTGTTGCACAAATTGTCGATTTGGACTCGCTGACGGATGGCCGCGAGACTGGCGCCGGCAAATGAGCACACGATAAAATTATCGTTAGCGGTAACGACATGAATAAATGCAAGAGGGTGGTCCGCGGCCGCGGCCGACGACTAGCGAGACGAGTCCGCTTCGGCAGCGGCACTCGTTAGGGCTCTTGTGACGACTGCAACGAACATGTACCCCTTCGCTGTGCCGCCCGCCGCTTACCGCACTTTCCTTATAGGTAAACCGCATTAATTTTATTTTAGCGTCACATGCCTACGACCTTATATTTACCAATAGCTAAAGAAATCGAGACAAAGTTGTCATTATCTGTTTGTGTATCTCTTAAGACGCTGACAACACCTAAGCCGCGGTCACTGTCAGATTGCATAGAAAAGAAAGAGAAGCGCGATGACACAACTCTTGTAATTTATTGCAAAATATGAAGCGATTATCTATTTACTCAAAATTGAGTTGAGTAAAAAATTGAGTCGAAAATAAAAAACAACCAAGTTCTGCATTTAAATAAGACGTTTTTGTTATTAATTAAATACGTATCGTATGTTCATATTTAATACAGATATTTTGGATTAGAACTCAAGGTAAGAGGTTAGTTTAACGTTAGTTTGTATCGAGATGGTGACAACCAAGTTCTGGGAAATATGTTCAAAATTAACATATATTTTTTTCCGCTACCTCTAACTATACAGGTTTGGCAATTTTTTAACTTAAGACAAGCCTATTTAGGTCAATTAGGTCTTGTCAGCGCCTTAACAGTCGAGATAATCATTATAAAACCACAATTTTGACACAAATGATTTTAAATTAGAACAATATACCTATCGATCTCACGAAGGTAGAGTAGGTAAATTAAACAACCAAAATGCACATTATACGCACTCGGTCGTATAAAACCAGTACCACATGAACCATGCTATAAATATCAGCAAACCAGAGCGCCTAAATTATTGCACACAGGAGAATTTCCAGTAAAAGTAGAATATTTTCAAACAAGAATTCCGGTGTCAGAATTTATAAAAGCGATTGTATTTTGTTTATATTGTAGTTTGTTTAACAATCATGTAAATAAGGAGCTAATAATAGAAATCCACTCCCCGAAACTAGTGTATGCGTTGATTTATAGTGGGTTGTGGAGCGCGCCGGCGGTAATTTTAAATGTCACGCATTATGATGAATACTAGCAATTTTCTCACGGGATCACGGGGACGATAGCCTTGTAACTGGTGAAACTTTTTACCCGCATGATAAATGATATTAGTTATTTTAATCAATTCTCCTGTGGTGCTGAAGAATTGGATATTATAAGGATTGTTTTTATTTCATTCAACTAGAATAATAAAGAAAAAAGCTGCGTTTAGGTATCTCAATCAGATACATACATTTGTCATCAGAATCATCAAGTAAGGATAAATATCATAACATCAGTTTTTCTCAATGTCATGTTACTTTTTATCATGTTCCTGTATAATTTATTTCAAGGGGAAGTAAACTAAAACTCCCAAAAATATTATGGTTTGGGAAACTCGCTGCAATAGGGTATTTTACTATACACGATAAAAAATCTATAAATATGTTATTGAGATAGTTTAACGTCGTCGGAGCAAAAAAGAGTCGGAAAATGTTAGTTTTAATTCATAAAATAACAAAATAAACTTTAAAATTCAATTCAACGTTTTCAGTTTATCTAATCTGTTAAAAAACACCATGAAATAGTAGCCGCCATGTTATTATGTCATACGGATATGTAAACAAAAACGTGTCAATTATCATACAAAAGATCAGCGCATTTGTTTTCATAGCCCAGTGACGTCATGACCAAAGAGCAACATGGCGTCCACTGCGTCCAACGTTTTCGTCAACCTACGCGCGAAATTTGAAAAAGTAAAATTTAAAATGCATTTTTATGGCACTTATCGATAGAATAAAAATTTGGGGCATATTAGCACTATAGAATTTAATTAAGACACTTTTCAAAAACGGGTGTAAGACCCTATTCTATTAATAGATAATGCAGACACGCTGTCATTAAACTAGGCTCCAAAAATACTGCTTATGTGCTCGTGAATTGTAAATAAAAGACACAGACACAAACAAAAGTCCCAATAACTAATTCCACTGCATACCAGGTAAAACAGAAGAAGACTCATTCAATTCCATTATCATTAAAAAGACAATCAATTTTATTTCAACTATCCTCATAACTATCCTCATCAAAAGAACTACACCTACGAATTCATTCCATGTAAAACAAATAAGAAACTAATAAACATCTTACAAAGACGTAAACGTGAAAAATGACTGTCAGGAACTTTGTAATAATAGTATGACGTAAGCTATCGAGTCGGGGAAAATAAGAGTGAGTGAGACGCGTGTCACATGATCATCACGTAGCTTCTCATAGGTCGTAGCGCTCCCCGGGCCCGTTACGGTCTTAATCGCGTCGTCATCGCGCGTAGGCACTACTTGTGTCGCTGCCACGACCTCCTGCCATAAATCAGTCTACACCGTTTGATGGATGACTCTTCCTTGATAGAAAAACAGTGGGCATAACCTCTCTATCGATCATAGTTTTTGTAATTAACGCTTTCAATGTAGCATTCAGAGTAACTTAACACAAATATGTTTCTAAATTATTATCAAAATCAGCTATAAGAAAATTAAATAGGCTTCAGTATCATAAAGATGTTACCATGGAAACAAACAACGGTAACGCAAAACACGCACTAATTAAAATATGATTATGCATGGTTTATTATTATGGGCTGTATTGCCAACGCAACGAGAGATAATTAGCTTAATCACCGCGCTAGCTCTACCCTTATCATCACACAGGGACTCGAGTGTGAGGTATTGTGTTATATTATTGCTCTGTGAAGGCAAAACAATACACAAATCATTTGTTATAATAAATGTATGCGCTATGTATGCACTAATACGAGCGCGCAAAAGCGTTCACCGAATAATTAATGTTAATGAATTATAGACGAAACATTTAATATTTGTAGATGCACTGCATAATTGTAGCAATTTTGTCACCAAAATAAATTCAGTTTTATACAATGAACTAAAAATAAATACACTGCGTTTCATGCTATTGTAATGAGTTTGTTAATATTCGGAAACAATTGTAACATAATCAACTACGTTTTGTGTATATTTGTTAATTTATTGTCTTTATTTACGTAGGTACGCTAACTGTGATTAAAGTTATTTGTTTTTGTTTACTGGATTTTTTCTATCACAAATACCTAAGGTTTTCGTTTGAATCCAAAATAAATCATACTTTTGGATTTATTTGTGAGATTATCAGTCACAAAGTGCAGCAACGATTTCAATTGAATTGACGTTTCACCACTCGCCGCATACTATAAGAGAATATTTTTTCTTGGAGGATCATTATTTTGTACTTACTTTTCATTATCGTGATACCCAGACAGAATCTTAGGTAAAGGGATAAACTCCTAGTTTTAGAAAACATAATATTGTAGACCACTTACAATGCTTTTGTCTCCGCACGTTGGTCAAAACCTGCGTAATGACTGAAAATCGTGAATTAAGTATATACATTATAATGATATATAAAAATATTACATTTAATGAATAGACACGTTTACTGTACCACCACAATAAGCGATCGTAAGGGTGTGAATGACTCTTATTACGGTGTTAAAAAGTAAAAGAAATCTAAAACAAAAAAGAAATAAGCATCCCGGGGGAGTGATAGTAAACAGGGCCCGTGACGAGGCCAGCTCGAGCCGAGTCGGGCCACGGTGCCCTCCCGCCGGCGCCTCGCGGGCGCACAGCGCTAACTTTTATTATTTTTGTAGCGCTCGCGCTGTTTTTATTATAGCGAATGGCTTTGCCTGCTCCATCTCCTCTAATATTCTATATAGTTGTAGGCGGGTTTACATAGGTGCCACTGCCACAATGTAACAACTGCTACAATAAAGCGTATTACTAGTAAAATAAAAAAGGTAAATTGTAAACAAACACAAGTGCGCTTTTCATTAATGAAACGCTGCCTTTGAAATAGTTCAGTATGGGAACAGTGGTTCGAGTATTGAAAATGCACACCCGCTCGTTAGGCGCCGCCCGCCGCCGGCCAGCAGCGGCAGCGGCTGCGGTCCGACGCGTGACGTCACGTCCCGCCCGCGCCCTCATTAGCATACATTATATTCACCATTACGTTCAGCTCCGCTTGCTACTTTTTGTGATGTTTTTAATGATACACCCATGCGGGGACACCATTATACTGTAGGCTTCTTATTAGCTCCAAATGGTGGCACAGCAGGTCTATTTCTGTTTTCATTTTAATTCGCTACGGAAACACTTGCAACAGCTGAAGTACTAATGATGATCGCAAAATTGTTTGGCTTTACTTTTAAATTAATCGAACAAAATTATAAAAATGAATAGGTACTAATAAAAGTAAAATGAATAAACAATGATATCAGTGAGCTAGTTGGTAGCTCATGTCGAGCGCAGTGGGAGCCCCGCGGCGCGGCGCTCTGATTTACGTGGCCGGCCGCCCACCAACGCTCCACGCGCACTATTGTACCGTGCATGCAGCTGTGCTGTGCAAAACATATCTTTCAACGTACAATACAACGCAAAATTTGGTTACGGCATGCTGTTAATTTTTAATAAGCGATGTAATTGCATAAACGTAGCGTCGGGACACGCGTAAATCACTAGCCTGCCGGTCAGCGAGCGAAGCTAATATTTGCATATCGCGATTGATGCGAACCAATCAATACTGCAAATAATGAAAATGTTATATGAAATTTACAAATAGATTTCACGTGACGCTTGTTATTTTAAATAATTACTTAATGATATTTGGATTTATGCTTTAAAATAATTGCTTGCAGTTTTGGGTTAAGTTGTTGTTAACTATTTTTAACTAGTACCTACCTAGTATTAGTAAACAACATTAGTAATTTTACAAGAAAAGAGAAAATAAAACGCTCAATTACTATCAAAATCTATCAAAACCATAACTGTAACATATCAAAGCGATACGTTTGAAATAGTAGCAGCTTATCTCTCGCGTGCATGGTTCAATTTCCGGAGAGGGGCTATTTCCTACTAGGCCTCTGTGGATCATCTGCGAATATAAAAGCTTCACATACATAGTTCATAAACAATTATCTCTATTATCAATACGGGAAGACACGATAGATCTTATACAGGGTGACATTGAAAACATGCGACAATTCGAAATGGGAGATTGTACTCATCATTATGAACAACTTTTACTAAGGGACCAAAGCTACAATCCCAAAAAAAAAAACTGCTGTCCCCTACATTTATGTTCGCAATACCTCATCAAAATGTAGGAAAAACAGATTATTTTTTTGGGATTACAGCTTTGGTCCCTTAGTAAAAGTTGTTAATAATGATGTATACAATGTCCCATTTCAGTTTGTCGCAAGTTTTCAATTTCAACCTGTACTCATAAGATCTATCGTGTCTTCCCGTATTGATAATAGAGATAATTGTAGGTTGCTTTTTGTATAAGCATGAAATAATCCTACAGTAAAAATAACAAGCATGTTAAAATAAATGATACCAAGTTCAACAATACCCAGTTTACCCAAATCTGTACAAATTTACCTAATCAAAAATGTATATACCTACTCATACGTACGCATGAATGTTATTATCCTGCATTTGTTTTCGCCGGCGGAGGGTAGAAAGTGTTAGTTTTTGTGCGAATACTTTGTAGCCAATTGTTACGACATAATACCTTCTCAGGAGACTGTCGCTCTCTGTTACCAGCAAGGTTATTAAGGCAGTAGGAGGCAATATTCTTGTCTCATAGGAGTCATAAATATTTTTTATAAGCACGAAGGAAGCGGACGCACAAACAACACCGCACAAAAGCGGCGCAATCAAAATAACACATCGGAGGCGCGCCGTCCAAATTGCTGTGTCAAAGTGTTCTCGTCCTGATTGCTCCATTCTGCTCCCAGAGCAACCTACCATACTTTATTTGCTTTTTGCTTTCTTATCGTTGACACAACGTGCCTTGTAGGTACTAGGTAGGTATTGGACGTGGTAGATCTTTATTTTGATCATTCTAGTCATAAGTAAGCTCAGAATGATAGTGACCCGATATATGTATGTATGTATGTATGTTGTCCGTACCTTCAACGGACGTAAATACATTATTTATTCTATGGATATCTAGAATTGGTACTATATAGGACACGGCATACGGCAGTAACAAAATGTTAGTGTATGCATTTCCAGTTATACTGGAAATGTATAGCTTGATGTGTAGCCGTGTGTACATTATTGTACATTCAGCAGCATATGTAAACAATTTTTGTTTAGATAATTACTTGCCAAAGAAAACAATAATCGAATCACAGTAGGATATGAGCCGAGGCAAATGTCCAGGATATGATGGGCTCAGTATTGAGCACTTGAAGCGCACAGGTGTAGATCTGCCGCTGAGTTTGAGTTTGAGTCCAGTTTATGTTTTTAACAATGTGTAATGGTCACGCGTATTTACCTGCTAATCTGATAAGACCATTGTAACTCCCTTTGTACAAAACGGGTGATATCTCGCACAACTACCATTACTATACGTCCCATTTGCCTTGTGACAATAATATCAAAACTGGTGGACGGTATGCTTGATACTTGTTAAATGATTATAATACATACATCTTCATTACGCGCAGTTCGGGTTTGGTCCCGCACTTCCAACTGAAACTCAATATTTTAGGTCTCTAGCATACAGTTCAATACTTTATAGATCGCAAGACGTGTAGGTACGCCTCTTTCCTTTATCTCTCCAGGGCCTTCGATCTTGTCTCGTATGATGGTGATGTGCTCTGGGAAAAGATGGTAAACAAGAGTATACCCGAGGAAATATTATATGTGGACTACTTCAGCATTGGTATTGTAATCAGACCAATCATGTGAAATGGCACGGTACGCTCGGCCGGTACGGTTCCGACCGTATGGGTTGGAGTGCGGGGTGAGACGAGGTGGTTTGACGTCTCCCAGGATCTTCAACCTACAACGTAGATGACCTCATAGAGGGACGCAGCAGCATGCGTGTCGAATAGTGTTGATGCGGGTATCATTAACAACATCAGCTATGCTGACGACATGGTACTGCTGGGTCCGTCTGCGGGAGCAATCAAAGAGTTGTTTAAGACATGTAAAGCCTACGCTACCGCACATGTATTAACTTATAATGTGAAGAAATGTGAATACATGGTCTGTAAGGTCCGCGGCAAATGACGCGAAGTGGAACCCGAGCTACTTATAAACGAGTCAGTAATTAAAAGGGTATGCACTTTTAAATACTTACGTATAGGGACCTTGTAGACATAGAGAGGCAGCGCAGGGCACTCGCCATCTGGTGCAACATGTTGGCCCGATTTTCTCGCTCGCGAACCACCATTTTCAAGGCTTACTGCCAGAGGATGTACACGAGTGATCTATGGGTCAATTACACCAACAGATCGCTGGATGATCTGCGCGTCCAGTACAAGAAAGGTTTCAAGATGTTGTTGAGACTTCGTCGCTACTGCAGCGCGTCGGAAATGTTTGCGCAAGCTCGTACCGACGGGTTTCACTCGATTGTGCGCAAGAAAACAGCTTCACTACTGAGGAGAGTGAGAGACAGTCGCAACAGTTTCATCTCTCCAATTGTAAAGCAGTTTTTGCGGTGGGTGATTGATACTAACACTATGTAGATAATAAGTTATTTTTAATATTATGTTACTAACACTATGGATTCATTGTTCCGAAATAAAAATCCTTATTATTTTTACGTTTACGTCTGTTGACATTTCTCGGGACCCTTGGGTTACGAACCATTACCGACGATTATCCCTTCAAGCACTATGCAAGTGCACCCAAGGACAATCCCCGGTTGGTGTAGGACTATTACAGGGTAATGGAACCAAAGATATTGGACTATGGGTTTGGGTGGCTAAAGTGGATTGGTTACTTGTACACTCAGTAATTGTCCCTAGCACATAGTGATGTAGCGACAAGGGGGCAACATGTTCTAAGGTGTTAGAACGGTGGAGAGATATTCCACGGCTATCAGGACAATCCCAGAGCCCGAAAGATGGTCAAGATTCCTACCAGCATCTTACTGGTATACTTCCTTCCTCCGAGCACGTTTACTCTTGCGAATCTCCACTCAATCTAGACAATAAAGAGGTAGGAGCCATTACCCTCGTCAGTGTTCCCTCCAGCCGGCCAATAAAGGCAAGCCAGAGGTGAGGAACAAGACTTCTCCCAGGAGATAGACGCCATAGGGTCGCTACTGTCCATCAGCTCGCCACACGCTGCCCTGCGGGTTTATGTATCTCTCTTAGTCTGGCTCCTCACCCTAGACCTGTTTCGGCAAGTAAACTCTACTGGCAAAAATCTCAGTTCAGGAGCGCACAAGCCCCACAACGACGAAAAAGTAGAGTGATTATTATTAAAGAAAACACACTATGAATGCATTTTCCAGTCACCTAAATGGTTTTTTCATACTCTTTTCAATGATTATTTGCTTTTGATACTAACTGTACCTGCGTAAAATTTGATTTACAAAACATGACATTCGATTTGCACAATTGGAACTGCAAACATAAACTGAATACATCATGGTGTGCTGCGTTGCTTTACTAGATGAGCACGTAGGAACAAGGGCGCGGGGCGGCCGGGCCCCGTTCGCTCTGACAACGTCGCCCGCTCAGCCTAATTCAATTTCTCCTACTCGCTTAACAATTCCTCCAGCTAAAACGTCTAAATAGATGGGTCACAGCACCGGATTTAGTTTATTACGAATAGCATTAAGTGAGCAATTAATCTGAATCCGTAATGGATGAAACTAGAAACGTAAGCATTCAGACTGCGGCTAACTTCCAATAATAGCTGCCTATTCAAATTTGTGAATTAGCATAGTTAACGAAAGCGGTATCATTGATTGCAACAGATAAATCACATTCACTAGCGATTTATTTAATGCGAAGTAATAATTCATGGATATTGTTTTTCACAGTGATACAATATTGGTAATAAATCGCGTGCAATATTTTAATAATAATATTTTTGCTTTTAAAATTAAACTTATTATGATATAACCTTTGGATGAATGAAACAATCGGAATATCAAAAGCCAAATGATCAAAAAAAAAATTGTTTTTCATTAATCAAAGGCACAAGTTTGTTCATGACATCAAATCATCAATAATCGTTTCAAGGCGTAAATCAATCAGACCATAACATTAAAACTGAACATGCCAATGTTCTATGACCTCCAAACAGAACCTGCTAAGTCAAATCACATGAGGACCATTCAGCGACACACTATTGAAAGCCCATTACAATTATGTTTTAAATACTAAATGCTTGAGAGCAATGAATTGGGGTCACCAAATGAAACCTTAATATCTCTGAAACGAACGAGTGCTACCTTATTCAACAGTATTTTCTAGCTTATACACTTCTGCAGGGCTATTGCGTATCTCTGTTGACAGTTCATAATGATGATCACTTGGCAAAGTGTGTAACGATTAACTGTCAAACAGTTAGTTTCGTATTGGCTAACTTCAGTGATTAACTAGGATGACGTCATAGGCACCCAGTACCGCTGATAGCCACCGTAACACATTTTGACAGATGTTTTTGTATCGATACTGCTAAGATTGCGATTGTGTAAGCTTAGTGGACATCAAATTGATGATCATTTAGTTTGTGGTGGCTTTCGTGAAAGACACTACTCAAAGGTAGTGTTTTATAAATTATAGTGATTAACACCGAAGCAGATAGTAAGTTATGCGTGTAAATATTACTTCTTATGTTGTTTTATTGTGATTCTTGGTCGTGGCAGAAGTATGGCACGTCTAATATTGCTGAGATTATATATATATTTTAATATACCTAAGTATTTTTTAATACCTACATATTTTTTTTTATTCATTGATTATTTTATGTGAATATACAGACAACTATATTTATTTTGAGAAACAAGTTGAAAAAAAACAATAAATAATATTGTTTTAATTATTTTAGAAGCATTGCGATGTATTTTTTAATTATTTATTTATTAAGGTTTGCCAACAGCTTCGGTATACAATATGTATATTATAACAATTAACCTTGAACTTACACAGCTTCCAATTACAGGTTAACTAGCATTCTCTAAAATAAGTGGGAACACAGAGAAATAAAAATATAAGAATTAAGATATGGCAAAATTAAGACAAAGAAATTATATGACATTACAAAACAAAACAATGCAGACGGTGTTGCAATTTTTCCAAATTATTTAAAACTAAGACATAAAATATGGTTAAAACCGGCCAAGTGCGTGTCGGACCACGCACACTGAAGGGTTCCGTAGTTGGGAATGTTGGGATGAATTTATCCGAATAGCAAACTTGTAGTTGAGAAACATGTTCTCCCATACATCGCTATACGTCACGGTTTATTCTCCAACTGCACATTTAAGTTGGTCGACTATTACTCGTTAACTTGTAAAGCCTACTAAGCTGTGATAGTTTTCTTTTAAATTTCATTATATGTACTACTGCCACGATTTTTTTCACATCTCCATAAACAACCATTTAGCCGGCAGGGGAGGGACATTTGACTCTAACAAAAATTTGCACTTTAAAGCTTAATATTACCAAATATGCACATAATTATGTAGGTACATATACTCTAGTATGATGATACTAGAGTCCTAACGATGTACATATCTATATACAGTATCCAAAATGATCTTCTAATACTTTAACAACTTTTACATTATATACCGTGGTTTTGTTTACCTATTTCGTGGTTTTATTTACCTACCTTTCCTTTGAGGATTTATTTTCACTAAGTTACACTTTATTAGCACAGGTAAAAACACAGTATTTAATTGCGCTAGACTGTCGAGTTAAAACTGCAAAAGATTGAATTTACCGCCAGTTTCACGTTTCAAGTATATAAACCGCTTAATACAAAATGTTCCCTAAAATAAACTATTCTAGCGCTCAAAAGGCGCCACTCAACTTAGCCGCATAATAGTCGATTAAAAATAGAGGCGTCAAGTGTTGGGACGATGAGCACCGTTCCCGGTCTGTTGGTCACCGTAACGTGATGTCCACTTACTGTGATACGTAATACCAATGTTATGAAATTCTCAGTTGTCATCAAAGTTCGGTGTACAACTGAAGCTAGTTAGTCACTGGCAATGAAAAAGATAGCCAATAGCCCCGCTGGACTCCTAAATAGAGCCACGGTGATTTTTTATGTTTTTAGGCTTAAAACATCAAAATAATGATAAGTCAGTTTTTTTTATGCAGTTTAAAGGTGACAAACTGGCCATTATTTCGGTATCAGCATTGTACCAAATTAGAATTCACGAATTTGAAAAAGAGAAGAAAATCGGAGTTTGGTCGCTTTTAAAGAAGCAGCTAGCTTTGATTAGAGCATTTCTAAGTCAATAACGACTTTATTTCGTTGTTTGTTTTGTTTTGCATAAAAAGAGTATCGAAATTGTATTTCCTTATTTTTTAATCCATTCTGACATTCAAATTATGAATATAGATATTGCACCTGAAGTAGCCGCGCAAGCTGTGGCACTTCTTCAGTATGTGCGTAAGGTTAAATCAGCGAAACGAAAGTGCACAATTTCGTGTCTGCCGTTCAATCATTTACCATTATGGAGACTGGCGGCTTCGTGCGCCGTCCAGTAGGACCACGAAACCGGGTCACTACAGCACGACAAGATTGGTTTATCCAATTTGGTTTAACCACCAGCCTGCGTAATCATCACCTGATCTCAGTACAGGTCCAAGAACAACTTCGAGTCGTTCATGGACTGACTGTTTGCCCTCGAACTGTTAGAAGGAGACTCGAAGAAGGTGGCTTTTAGCCTTATACATAAGCCAGCCAATGGTCTCAAACTGATACGAGCTCATATTAGGCGCGCCTACAGTTTGGGCGCAAACATTTCCATTGAACTACAACGACAATGGAGCCAGGTTCTTTTTACGGATGAAACCAAGATTATGCTGTAGGGCAATGATGGATATAAGAAAGTCTACTAAAGACAGGGAGAGGCGTACGGTTTCAGCATTGAAAAGAAGGAGAGTTATGACGGTGGGTCATGGACAGTCTGGGGCGGAATTTCCATCGAAGGAAAAACTGGCCTTGAGGTTGTGACGCCTACGGTTGCCACCACTAAACAGCGATACATTCGACAATGTCCGGAGGCGCATGTGATGCTTTATGCTGAGTTTGTGGGCTAAAATTTCATTTTTATGCATGATAATCAGCGATTGGAGTAGGTAGAGCTATATTTTGTACTTGCGATACGTTCTCTTAATATGGACACTCCCGGAATCCTGGGATTTTAAATACATATATATTATTAAATAAGTTAGAAATTACTTTGTAAAAAGCTATTTACGTCTTAAGTAATTATGAACGAACACTTATCCCTCCACCCCTCCGACGGGTAAGTATAGGACGTTTCAGATTAATAAAATTAAAATCTTTATTTTTAAAATATTTTTTTATTTTATTTTTTCCATCAATTTTGTATAGACCAGTATCAATAGCCGTTACAAACTTATTCTAACGTTCTACAAGATCATGTTACCTTACAAATTGTTTGTTCCATCGATATTTAAGATACGTTAGAAAGAAAAAAAAAAAACTATTTGTAAAATTGACCTCCGCTGATGTTAGTTTGACCACGTCGTGCGCCAATACATAAGACAATCTTTCTTTTATCTTTGTTAGTAAAAAATCTATTAATTTTTTCGAATCCCGGAGTTTCTCTTAGAATCCCGGGGAATGTCCATATTAACATCAACGTTTGCGGTCATTAAACCAAAATAGCTCTACCTACTCCGATCACTGATGATAATGCAAGGGCGCACGTGCAAGAATTGTTGGAGAATACCTCCATGACGTTAGTATCACAGTAATGGAATGGCCAGCAAGAAGCCCAGAAGACCCCAAGAAGCTATATGAATCCAATAGAGCCTTTATAGGATGGTCTTAAGAGGCGTGTTTGAACTAACCAAACAGCTCCAGAAACTTTGCAGGAGCTGAAAACTGCCATCTTCGAAGCATGGGAGAACATTCCACATCCGCCATAGTGGCATTCATTTATTCCAGGTCGAACCGCATGACGACCGTCTTAAATGCGGTGTCCTGTCATTTGACAAAAACTAATCATACATATGTATACTTGATACACTTACTTATGCTTACTACTGAGTTATACTTGATTAAGTTATCACTTTACAAACTATTATTTCTGTAAATAACTCATTTAACAAATAATTGAAGAAAAGATTAGTCGTCTACATTTCATTACATCAAAACATCATTTGACAAACTAATATTTTTATAATCATGTTAGTTGGTAAAACAACGTAAAGCATAAATAACATTTTACCAAAATGCATTGCTTGATTTTACTTACCTACTTAATTTACTTTGATTACGAAATCATCAGTCATTAGTAGGGTAGTTCAGCTGCAAAGAAATGGGTAGGTTTAGGTTAGGTTAGAACTGCTACCACAACGCGAGTTCGATTCGCACTTGCCCGTTTTTTTTTTCTTAATCCTAGCACTTTTTTAAAAGATACACATTTGAACAAAATTATGTAAGGTGGCTCGATTCGGTGTCCAGGAGCGTATTAAAGTTTTGACTAACTAAATTAACCATCTTTTGGCACAGATACGATTTTAGTACAGTCTCCTCATAAAGGATAATCATGATATAGTGTTGTTTGCGGATGACACTTCACTTTTGTTTAAACTTAAACGTCAGCAGCTGGTTACTGACGATGTTAATAGTGCGATCTCAAAAGTAGTTCACTGGTTCAATGTTAATAATTTACTTCTTAATGAAAAAAAAACCAAATGCATTAAGTTTACGCTACCTCACGTTAAGCAGGTGAAAACTAACGTATTGATAAAGGGCGAAGAATTGAACCCTGAAGATAGCACAGTATTCTTGGGCTTAACTTCGGATGCTAAGCTTCAGTGGGGTCCACATATAGATAAATTGTCGAAAAAGCTAAGCTCCGCAGCATACGCTGTTAGAAAAATTCGTAATTTAACTGATATAGAGACAGCCCGTTTAGTGTACTTTAGCTATTTTCATAGTGTAATGTCGTAAGTACGGTATTCTGTTGTGGGGAAATGCCGCTGACATTCAGACTATCTTCGTTTTGCAGAAAAGAGCTGTTCGGTCAATTTATAGATTAAGTCCGAGACACTCTCTCAGAGAGAAATTTAAGGAGACTAATGTAATGACTGTGCCCTCCCAGTATATTTTTGAAAATCTTTTATATGCCCATAAAAATATAAAATTGTTTAAAAAATACAGTGATATCCATAATATAAATACTAGGAACAAACACAAATTTGTTGTACCTACAACAAGGCTCAAGAAAATAGGTGGCTCATTCAGATGTCAATGTATACGTTTTTATAATAAACTTCCAAGCCACGTTCAAGATCTAAGCCTTAATAAATTCAAATCATTTATTAAAAGTAAGTTGTGCCAGAAAGCCTTTTATACTATTAAAGATTATATTGAGGACAAAAAGGCTTGGGATTAGGCTGCTCCAATTATTGCATACTGAAACTTTTATTTTATTTATATACCATTTTGACATATTTACTTTGTGGAGTTCAATATACTGTTTGGAACTTAATATTTACTTGTAAAGTATTATATTGTTTTCAATTATTGTGAATGTGAAGCCTATGTGGGTCATTATTGTTTTTTTTTTCTTCTCATTTAGTATTAATCATGGTCTGGCAGTTTGAGTAATTTATGCGGCCTACCCAAATGTTCTTTCTTTGGTATTGTTCGTCGAATCGTTGAGCTCCTTAAGTTCTGAGTTGAGCAGCACGATTACTGACAAATGCGTGCACTGACTGGACAGGTCCACTCAATCTGTGTGGTTCTTTCCTCAAAAGGACTATTTCGGACACCAATCTACATGGCCTTCACATGATCTGACCAAGATTATGTCTGGACTTTAAAAGAGACTGTGACCTCTGAGTTTGTTTCGGCCTTTCTTCTCAGAGTAGTCAGATAGGAAACGCCGACCTCATCTAGCTTTATTTAAAAAAATATGATTGACGTGTAAAAGTGTTTGTACAAACCTACTTACAGAAAATAAATCATTTATCATTTATCATTTATCCAGCACGTCAAATTTCTCCAAATGATTTTTTAAAGCTTAAAATGTTGATAGTTAAGTTCAAAATCGAATGAGAAAATTTGACAGTTTGTGGTAACTTGATGTGCTGGCGACTGTACATCTATATTTCTGGAACATTATTAAAATTAAATTAGTTTGGTCTAGTATCGTAGCTGGCGTGAGTCTCGCTCGCCAGGTGCCCAGGGTGTAGCAGCAACCTGTTCGATCTCAGTATCATATCATGTTACACTAGGTTTCACATTAGGAAACTTACAAGATGGCTTATATGACTACTGACTGTTAATTATTGATTTCTTTATTTATTAATTTAACAGTTTATGTACTCACATATAAACAGATAAGAAGAAAGTAACAGACAAATACGTACAAAAGTGATGCTTATTTCTAAAGAAATCTCTTCCAGCATACCTGCTATAGGACAGTAGACAAAGAGATGTAGACACCATGTGTAAAAGTAGAAGAAAAAACAAAATACATAAAAAAAACAAAAAAGAAACTATTAACTATTATTATTCTATTCATAGTTATTGTATTATTGATGAGTTAAATATTTATATAACCTCCATGCTCTGTCAATACAGATGTCCTGCGATTAGGCATCCCGTACACCAAGTTTCTGAGGCGATGCGCAATGTTGGGGAATAATCTCCCATTCCTCTATCGATACAATTTTTAGCTCACGAAACGTAATTGGGGCGGGGTTTCATAGCCTCACACACCGCCCGAGCTCGTCTCAGGCATGCTGGATAGGATTTTGGTCGGAGCTACCCAGCCCCGACCAAAATCAGGTGAGTATTAGTACCCACTAATACTCACCTCTTGAAGGTAATCGTTCACTATCCCAGCAGTATGGGAACGGGGATTATTCTGTATAAAAACAAAGCTGCTAATAGGACCTCCTTTACGTATGTGTCGCTATTCAAAGTGCCATTTTTGGTCAGCACTCGCTCTGTGCGATTTTCCGAATAAATCCCAACTAACAGGAGTACTAAGCGCCACTGTATGCAACTTTTTTGTCAATACAGGCTTTTTTTTTTTTTTTGAGGGTGGGAAATCATCAAGTAACTTCTCCCGCTCTGGGTGGAGCGGGAGGGTGTGTCAGACTCTTACTGACTAAAACCCACCCGTATTCCTTCCTGTTGCCTGTGTTGCGGGGGCCTCGGTGACCCATAAGACCTCAAAGAGGGGACTTATCGCCGCAATCGTGGCGTGCCCAGCACTGGGTTGCGACAACCGTACTTTCCATGACGC
This sequence comes from Atethmia centrago, assembly GCA_905333075.3. Taxonomy (NCBI): domain Eukaryota; kingdom Metazoa; phylum Arthropoda; class Insecta; order Lepidoptera; family Noctuidae; genus Atethmia; species Atethmia centrago. The sequence continues at coordinate 12,337,197 of HG995375.1, forward strand.
CATGAGATCCCGCCGGAGCTCCGTCCGCTGTGCCGCGATTTCTCGCGGCGGCGGACTTACGCCCCGGCGTTTCGCCTCCTCGCGCCACTCCCATACGTGCGCGAGGACTTTTGCCTCCAGATCCCATGGCGGCAATCCGGCAAGGAGGCTCGCTGCCTCACAGGAGACCGTGCGGTATCCTCGGACCATCCGGATGGCCATGACCCTTTGGGCCGCGCTCAACCGGCGGGCTGGCCGCAGCGCCAGAGAGCGCGCCCATACAGGAGCCCCGTAGAGGGCCATGGACCGCACGACCCCCGCGTAGAGCCTCCGGCAGGAGGCGTTTGGACCCCCTAGATTGGGCAGGAGCCGCTTCAATGCAGCACCCGCCCGCTCCAGTTTGGGAGCCAAACGTCGGAAATGCTCCACGAAGTTCCACCGGCTGTCGAGGACGAGTCCCAGGTACTTCATCGTCGACTCGACGCCGATAGCAACCCCTCCTACCGTTATTTGGGACCCCAACGGTGGCGCGTTCCGAGGACCATGAAAACACATGGCCTCGGACTTGTGCAGGGCCACCTCGAGTCCCAATTGCTGGATCCTTTCGACGATTGTCGCAACCCCGCGTGCCGCTAATTCGGCCGCCGCCTGGTGCGACCTCCCCTGCGCCAGGACCAACGTATCGTCAGCGTAGCACACTACGCTGACGCCGCTAGGGAGGTCGGCGCGCAGCACCCAGTCGTATCCGATGTCCCACAGATGCGGCCCCAGGACCGATCCCTGTGGGACACCGCACGACATCTCTTGCCGGTTCCACACTCCCTGGTGACCGGGGTAGATGACGGCCCTGTCCGTCAAATAGGCCTCGACCACACGACAGAGGTAGGTCGGCATCCGGTGATACCGGAGTGCCTCCCTGATGCAACTCCAGGGCAGGGTATTGAAGGCATTGGCGATGTCTAGAGACACCGCCAAGACGACCCCACCCTGGGCAACAGCATTCCCCGTCGTCAGGGCTCGCACACGCATGATGGCGTCCACCGTAGAGCGCCCTCTGCGGAAACCAAACTGGCTCTCCGCCAAATCCGGCCCCACCTGCACCAGCTGGCCGACGAGGCGGTCTGCAATGACTCTTTCAAAGAGCTTGCCCACCTCGTCGAGCAGCACGATGGGCCGATAAGCGGACGGAGAGTCCGCAGGGCGCCCTGCCTTCTTTATGAGGACCAGTTTCCCCGTCTTCCAGCGAAGCGGGAACTGGCCCCTCTCCATGCATGCGCTTAGGAGCCCCCTAAGTCGAGGCCCGAGAGCCTTCAAGGCCAGGACCCAGGCCTTCCCAGGTAAGCCGTCGGGTCCTGGGGCGGTATTTTTGGCATTAAGCCTGTGTACCGCCGCTCTCATTTCTACCTCAGTCACCTCCGGAGCATCGTCGTCGTCGGCGGTGTGGTCCGCATCGGGCACCGCAGTAGGCGGAGCCATAGGCGGGGAGGTGTGTTCCCCTCGGGAAGGGAACAGAGCGCTCACCACGTCCTCCACAAGCTGGGGCCGGAGACTAAGGCTTGCTGTATCGATCTCCCCGGTTTTTTTACACATGCATCCATGGCATTAAGTCCGCCTCTGTACGTTTGTGCGCTTAAAGTATTAAATCGATAAATAAATGAGACCTCCAAATTGCAATGTAACGGAACAATTAGGCCTATTGGCATCAACTTTCATGTTACTTTTTTTACAAATCTGTACCGCTGGCATTAGCATCGTGTTTGCACAGCATACGTTTTGATTCGACTGTCAACATGACCTTTGACCAATCCTCAAAAAGTCCTATTTAATGTTTTCATCCGTATCTCTGTCTAGCAATACGATGTCCATGGTCCAGTTTAGGAACATTGACAGAGTCGAAATGGTTTAATATTAGTTCACAGTTCAGCTGCACTCTCTGTTCCTTTACCCTCATAGTCCGTTGGGGCAGCAATCCGACACGACCGGGAAGAGATCAGGCGTAGGACCAAAAGTTTCACGTGCTTTGCCGAGACATGGGCATACCATACCACAGACTCCAGGCTGTTACTGAGGAATTCCTAATAAAAAAGCTCATTAACACTGCGCAATCTGAGAAAAGAATCGTGGATGCTTCCATGCCGTCGTACATCTGAACCTGATTATTCTTGGTCCACATTGTCTAGAGCCTTAAACTGTTGCATAACCCGTTGCGCTATTGACAGCGATGCGACTGTCCTTGCTGTTTCACAGGAATGGTAGAATATTCCCCAACATCACCTCAAAATGTTGTATTACGTAATCTCGGAAATACAGATGGTATTGCTAGCGCAAGGAGATAATAATTATGTAATGTAGAGCAGTGGTAGCCCATTGGTAAGGGCCGCAACTTACTAGTTGTAGGTCGTACTTTCGAACCCTGGCAAGCGTTTTACCTTGTGTGAATTATTTCATCACCACTGCTCTCAAAACGGTGAAGGAAAACATCGTAAGGAAACCGGCATGTCCTAGAACTAAAAATTCGAAAACATGTTTCATCTACCAACCTGCACTGGGCCCGCATGGTGGATTACGGCCCACTCCCTCACTCACAGAGAGGAGGCCTGTGTCTCAGCAGTGGTAACATTATAGGCTGATGTAATGTTAATTTGAATAAGCTTGCATTCTTAATTTGCTGAGCTGGTGGCTAAGTAATAAAAGCCGCACTGGTCGATCCATCAGGTTAAGCTACGCTTGCCGGGGTTGGTCCGTCGATGGGTGACATACTATGGGTGATATTTTTACATACTGAGACTTCTCCGTGCCTCGAAAAGCACGTTAAGCCGTTGATCCCGGCTGTTCTTCGTGGATATCGTTAGGGGAAGCCCGAAAGTCTGACAACCGCTCTTACCAAGGGGTATCGTATTACCCAGTTACTGAGTTGTGAAGGTCAGATAGGCAGTCGCTCTATGTAAAATACAGGTATTCAGCTGCATCCGGTTAGACTTTTTTTTTTTTGGATGTGATATCATCAAATAACTTCTCCCGCTCTGGGCGGAGCGGGAGGGTGTGTCAGAAGCTTACTGACTAAAACCCACCCGTATTCCTTCCGTTGCCTGTGTTGCAGGGCCCTCGGTGACCCCGGCAGGATCCGGTTAGACTAGGAGTCAACCAACATAATTGGGAAAGGCTAGGCAGATTTATTGTAAGTTTCAGAGTTATTAAGGTTCTGTTGGTGACCCGGATTCATTGCTTTTGAGTGTATAATGATAAATTATGGTTACTTACCGAAAAACCATAAAATGTTAAAGGTGCGTTAAGTTGTTCCATGTACTCGTTTTAAAGCCTATGGTGTAACAACTGGTCTTCCTTTAGCAATCGAAAAGATTGTCATTTATTTTCTTTTCATATCAATTCTGAAAGGAATGAGTTTCCGTTTTCCCTAATCGAAATGCGGTGTTCGCAATATTCTCTTCGGTTTCGTTAGAAACAATTTCATTTCGCTCATGGTCCTTTCAGCTCGTATGTAACAATGAGTTTAATCCTATTAAAACGGACACACATTGTGCCAGAATTGTAGCGTGGTGGCTTTGGTCTGTCGCCGGTCGCATCGGCTCCCTATATCTACTAACCGGAACCAGACCTTAAACAGAATTAAACATGGTTTAATTTCCCTACTGAAGCTACGCTGAAAAAGCTCCGCCTAGTCGAAACACAACTATGCCGGGAGGAAATAAAATAGCAAGGGAAGCGATGCGGGCGTCGGACGAAGCGATTATGCAGTCGAGAATAATGGGCGCCGGTCCACATGCACGTTTTTGTTTGTGGTCTGTGACGCGATTTATACGCGAATTTCTACCGTCGCTGAAGTGAGCACTATTCACAATAATTGCTTTGAACAAAATTCCCTCGCACGTGTCTTTTGTTCTAGTCCACACAACTCGTTTTATAATATAGGAAACATGCAATAAAATTGTGGTATTTTTGCGGGACACTTCCACGACACCTCCGCACAGCTATATTTAAAGCTTTTTTTTCCGAAGCTTTTTTTAGCTTTACTTGTTAATATGGTTTTTAGCTTTACTTGTAAGTATGGTTTTTAGCTTATTTGTTAGTATGGTGGAAGTTTCATGTTTTGGACAATTTCCTTTTGACCTAACAATTAAAACTTATACTCTATTCGTTTCAATTATAAAGCAGCCAGTTTCCGTTAAAAGTTGATTAGCAAAAATACTCATCGTCGCGCGTCGATTTCAAAACAGTTATGAACAGTATGAGAATAAATTCAGTAGTATACTGAATTTGTTCGCAAATTTTATAACATCCTCATCCTTTTCATCAAGAAAAGAAAAAAAAAAACATCTTCTTAAACTTGAATCAGTGAATCGCTTTCTGAAACAAACAACAGCTGGAAGTTACTTATTTCTTTTGCTTGGGTTGCAACATTACCGTGGCGGTTACCATTTTAGAGTAGCTACTGTTATTGCAATCTCTTTGCTTTACTTGGTTTGTTTTCTTGTCTTGTAAAAGGTTTTCTTTGGTATCGGTAGGTATAGTATCAGTTTAATCCAGACGTTGGTCTGTGAGCGTAAGTTTTAATAGCCTTATCAGTACTCGAGCAGACCGCGTTCTCTATCTCCGTCTCGGCCTTACTACAGATTCCGGCGCTACTGAGCCTTCATCAACCTTTATTAACCGCTGCAAACACGAAACACCGCCTCGTCTAATCTCTATTTCTGCTGGAATTTGATAAAATCTAAACTCAATCACACCAGTTATCGCTCTTTGGTTTCTTATGTTGATTAATGTCCTAGTCAACATTATTACTGAGAAAAGTCTGCTTAGCTAAAAACATAATAAAAATTGACTTTATTATTTGTTATAGCGGTAGTAAAAATACATCTGTGTAAATTTCAACTGTCTACCTATTACACACGTATAGCGAAGGCTTATTAATAGGGTTCGGTTTGGCATCCTTCGAGTACGGAACTAAAGCACTGTTTTTTGGAATTAGGTTTTTTTTTTTGTAAAACAGTTTTTATTATTATTATTATTTTTTTTAATTTTCGCATTGCTAAGTTATTGTATGTCAGTTCGTAGGTAGTTATTGTATGTCGGTTCGTACTCATTTATTATTTTAACACATTGTTGAAATTAGACTATAGCTTCATATCTCAAAGGCACTCCTGCGCTATCACACCCTTAACGGAGCGTCCAATGTGAACAAATTTGTCCGACTGGATGTGCACGGAACACTTTAGAGTTTACGGTATTGGTAAAAGAGTTCACTGCCGTTAAATCTGCCATAAACAATAAAATTTGCATTTATTGGTCGTCGTCACTGCCATAAATTTACAGCGAGCGAGCTGCCAACGACATTTTGAGTGAATATCTGCTGCCATTATACCAGGAATAGTGGCGTTTCGTGAACTCACCGATGTGCATTAATTGAAATCACCAGTCAATTAAAGTCGGTGCCGGCAGTGAGCGCCGCGATGTCGTTGCTCTCTGCACGCCAATTATTGTCATTTGTTCAGCCATCCACTCGTGTACACCCTTCGGTCACGCGGCACGATACTCCCGTGTAACGTCACACAACACATGTACGCATCTAACTGCCTGTGTCAACCGTCCACGCTGATCAATTTGTCACCATGGCAAATCAAAACTTTTTTTGTTTGTTAGCTTGTAAAAATATATTTAGTAACATAATTGCATGCTAAGCGACAACTAAAATAACAACGACGAAATTTCATGCAAACAAGAAACAAAACTTTGCACTCTCGGCGGCATGTAAGTAGGTGTGTAAGTCCAATAATTCAAGGGAGCGGGTGGTCGTAATGTTGGAAATTTCCAGGGTACTCCGAAAAGTTAGGATCTTCCGAGTCCAGTGAACTAGTGACGCTCACTGAATCCTTATCTTTATGTTCGTAAGTGCTTTAAATTATACCATGCTTAGTTGTTACCGTAATGGGGAGGCAACTGTCAAAATGGCGCTTTCATAGCTATTTCCCAACACACGCTATTACAACAAGGCGTGAGGTAATTTTATTTTATTTTTGCGAAAATGACGCGTTGTTGTGTTCCTAATTACTCCGAAATTGGAGTCCACCATTTCCCGAAAAAACCACCTAAAATTAGAAGATTGTGGCTTAAAGGTATTCGTAGATTTAAAAAAAAAATAGTTCCAGGTTTGGTCGAAAACATTTTGAAGAAAGATTACGAGGAAATATTTAAGGCTCTAAATTCTGCCACTTTCCATGTCCAATACTTGATTCAAAATATTGAAATCACCGAAAATAGTGAAATAAAAGCAAACTCATGAATGAACACGAAATGGAATGAGAAATGTCAAATTTATTGTAGACCGTAAGGATCTGTCTATGATCACGCCATCTACAATTAGCTTTGCCTGACCTTCCCCATTAAGACATATAATAACAAAAAAAGATAAACGATAATAAAAATTAGGTAGATGTAGAGAAATTGGGTGTTCAGAAATATTTTAGAGTTCTCTAGTTATCTCTTAAACTATCATTAACTAATATTAGAAGCTTATCGCTCGTTAGTCGCACAGGACGTGCTTGGGACTTTACAGCATTGAAATAAGTACCCACTTAACCTACCTACGCGTATTTTTCTTGCAAGTTTATTTAACAAAATATTATTTTAATTATATTTTAGCGGATGTTTGGTAGGTACCCTACAATTGTACTGTAAAAGAAGTGCCAACCAAAACCAACAATTTCTTATCTACTTTCCTTCTGTAAAAAATGTATGTATCAGAAAGAATTGATTGAATGTAAACGCAAGCCTGTTTTTTTTCCAATTTCCCGCCCTCTCTCTCCTAGCTGCCGCAGGAGCTCCTAGCTGACGCCCTGGGCGTCGGGAACCCCGGGCGGCTTTCCGGCCACCGTAGGCGTGGGCACTTCTCCCGGTCTAGTCGGAGCGGAGGGTGTGTCGGACTCTTACTGACTAAAACCCACCCGTGTTCCTTCCGTTGCCTGTGTTGGCAGGGGCCTCGGTATCCCTTTCGGACTTTCCCGCGACCCCGGCAGGCATCGGCCCCTACACTTGTGCTGACATTTCTTTGAGGCGCGCGTCGAACACAACGCGCCGTCGACCCGGGCCTGGTCCTTATCGGACGGCGAGCTACCCATTGCTCACCGTCCGCAAGGTGAGTAATGGGTCACGCGCGCCTCAAAGAGATGTTAGCAGAAGTGTAGGGGTCCACTAGGGCCGATGCCTGCCGGGGTCGCATGGAAGTTCGAAAGGGTTACCGAGGCCCCTGGCAACATAGGCAACGGATGGAATACGGATGGGTTTTAGTCAGTAGGAGTCTGACACACCCTCTCGCTCCGCCCAGAGCGGGAGAAGTTATTTGATGATTTCCCACCCAAAAAAAAAAAGTGTTTTTCCACAGTTTGTGAAACAATACAATAATTGACAGTTACAATGATTTTATTCATACTCGAATGTCTCCCGTATTGGACAAATTCGGGATATTAAAAAACGTAGCCATACTTGTACTGTATATATCCCTACTGTGCACATAAAGTGATTTACAAAATGTCATAGATTTCGTGGAAGGTCGTGCATTTATTTATTTTGTTCGCTATAATATGACCAGGCACGCATTTGTTATGGATAAAAAAGACTACGGAGAGAGTACATTATATTCGTTTTAAAGTATAAACTCTTGTTATTGATATTTTTTAGTAAAACTATCGTTTTCCTTAAGAAAAAGTCGGGAGGTTTTCTTGACCAACAAATGTCGTATTGCTAATTGTGATGCAAACTGCGCCAAGGCGTACATTATTGGAGGTTGTAAAACTGACTGATCTTTCATTTAACCAAATAGTTATGTGTAACATCTACACAAACTAGATCATTACGGTATCCCCAAGTGTTGTAAATAATCAAGTAAATATGTACATTGCGCGCTGGTGTCTATTCGGTATTGTATATGAAAACGAGTATCGGTTAAACGGATAATGTAATAAGTTTAGGTGGTCGGGCGCTAGGTAGCTCACAGTGTAGCGGCGCAGATACAATGGGAGCGATGGCGGGACGACGACGGAACCGGATAGCGCCTATTGCCGGCGCACTCGGTGCCGATAAGAACCGCCGAGGCAGTCGCGCCCGCGCCGCACCGTGCCGCTGCCGACGCCTGCCCCTGATTTATGTACGACGTGTCTCCTTTTTAATGAGTCCGTAAGAAGATATCTCCCTGAACACCACAATAAATTTCCGAGCTGTGACTTGCCAAAATGTTTCAACGTCGATATCTGCAAACAAACCCAGTCCCATTCCGTTAATCTGCCGAAGCGAAGAACGTATCGCGTATATAAGTCGTGCTTATCTCGGGTAATGGCCGCCTATCTAGTTGATCTGCCAGTTTTATTTATAGCCATGTTTTCCTTTACGCGCTCCTTCCAATTTGTGGAGAGTGAAAGGGATTGTTATGAGGCTGCCATGTTTCATAGCAATAAACATGTGTATCCAAAATAACGACATTAACTATTTTTCTTTTAGGTGCTTTTGTTACAAAATTCTTGTGACGATTGTTTCCCTTCCCTATTGTTTGGGTTATTTTCACTTTTCCTAAAACTATTTGTAACAGAGAACAGCAACCAAGGATCAGAGCGCGGACAGATACCGTAAATAAATTGTAGACGACTAAAAACCGTTTTTTTTTTGTCTAAAAATATGTGATGTTACTAATTCAAAGTCATTTCAGTTTTTAAAAATTTAGATAATGGGCAATCTAGTGTTGTCATAAAAAACAATAAATGGCTGCAGGTTGTCATAAATATCACATAATTGAACGAACGCAACTCGAGTGTATAACGATATGTTCAATTTAAAAATGCACTTACTTGAACGAATTGCTTAACAAATGTGGCTAAGTATTACAAAATTGATTAAAACATGGAATTATTTATTATTCGATTGAAACAATTTTATAATAAATTAGAAATATGAGTAAACGAGGGGTTTACTCCTATTTCTAAATGAAAATTATTGATAAAACCTAAATCAACAACATATTTTTAATCCAACTGCTGTTTTCTAGTTAACTTATTCGGCCATTTCAACTACGTAGCATATTTGAAGATTATAGGTATGATACGTAGGATCTAAAGTATAAATTTTACGACACGACAAAACTTCTATAAAAATATAGAGACTTACTTATATGACAAGCCAAATGCCCGATGGGATTTCCCATCGGCGATTTCTTAGGAGCCTTAAGAGATGAGTTTCCAAAAAACGATGATACAACTAACTTATCCCTAAAGAGAAATCTGAGTACTTACTTCCACGATTCTAACTTAAAAAAATACGAACTTCCGTACAGACTTACATCCCCCTTAGGAGGTGAGTTTCCTAAAAACGATGATAAAACTAAATTATCCCTAAACCAACCAAGTACCAAGTTCCACGTTTCAAACTTCAAAAATGACGAACTTCCGTACAAACTTTCATCCGCTATTTAACCCCCTTAGGGGATGAGTTTCCAAAAAACGATGATACAACTCTAACTTATAAGCAGAAGTCTAAGTACCTTCGACGTTGTTCACCAGAGCGTCTTTTGGGAATAGGTTTCAATAATTGAATACAAACTGTTGCTGTGTGTGTACCCCATATGATTATTAATCGTAAAAAAGTAATAGTAAAAGTGATAATCTTTTCAAAGAGTTCCTCACGACTTAGAAAAAATAATGTTGTTAACGCTAAAGAAGCGCAAAGAACACTCACACATATAATATAATGTCACAAGTCAATATTTAACGCAGTAACAATGATATTCAAAGGCAAGTTTGTATAAAGTAGAATACCGTAGGTCATTAATAAAACGGTTTAAATAAAAATGTCCTGGGAAGCCTGAAAAACGAAGGGCGGGGGCGGGTTAAAACACAGAGCGGTGGTTGCGTGCCCCCTCGTTACGGGCACCGGCGGCGCGGCGTCCGCGCTCGTTCTGTGTAAGTAGTGCGTTCATCCTGTTAAATTTATTGCCGCTTTTATATCAGCCGTTACAGAGAGGTCCCCTTTCGTCCGTATCGGGCCGCGCGGAGCCCAGCTTAGTGAAGTCGCAATTACGTTTTACCGGCTTTGAGTCCAACGGAGGCGACTTTTGCCGTCCATCGAATCGTAATGGAATTAGCGTTTCAGTGCTCTTTTAATTTGTCTTCTATCCTTGTACTAAACGAATCTTCTACCTGAACTGTTTGCTCTCCTCGTAACACATTTCTGATGAACAAGGTATTTATCTAATTCGTAATCTATTTGTGTTTATTTATACTAGATGTGCTTGTATGCGTGTAGAGTAACAATTGTATCTCATTGGCATTCAAGTCATTCTCATTTGTCTGCTGATAATGCGTCTGATGTTGTTTTGAAACAACCCTTATCCTCTATCAGCTAACGATGTAACGTAATATAACAATCGTATACTGCTACTGTTCTAACAAAGACGTTGCATTTAAGTTTAACAATTCAATTTATTTATTTATTTATTTATTTATTTAACCCGTTCAGCGCGTTTGGGTTAAAATAAGTCTCGTAGCAGGCGCGTAGCAATAGCGCTACGAGCGTAGCATGCAGTGCATTTTACTATTGGTAATTATATGACTTTGTTTTTTTTTCCCATTTGAATTGGTTATTAGTTTTAATTATTTGAACTTATAATATGTGAATATCATACTGCTGTATTTGTTCGCAAATTGCATACCTTACCTACCTACACAACTTGAAAAAAATCCTTTTTTTGACAATTTGCGGTTCGTATACTTACAAGGTGAAACGATAGACTTGCACTTCGGAAGTTAATCCTTTTTATAAACGAGTTCTTGAGTCTCAGACAAATTGCAATAGTTGTTTTGCATTAAAAATAAGTCGGACGTCACCTGTAGAGAGCACGGCGCGCGGCTCATCTAACTTGCATGTGCCGGCACCCGGCGCCGCTCGCGTCACGCCGCGCATCTCATTACCGCTTCACACCTAGCTACATCGCAATATGCCACACGTACTGATTCACTGCACTTTTTTGACGTACCTTAATATGGATTAGACTCTTAACGTCTCTTCTGTCTGTCTTCGTCTCTCATTACAAAACCAAGTCCAACACTAAGCCTACACACAGACACAGGCAGTGGTCGCGGGATGGTACTTATGGGTCACCGAGGCCCTCGCAACACAGGCAACAGGAAGGAATACGGGTGGGTTTTAGTCAGTAAGAGTCTGACACACCCTCCCGCTCCGCCCAGAGCGGGAGAAGTTATTTGATGATTTCCCACCCTCAAAAAAAAAAAAAGCCTACAGTAATTATAAAATGATTACGGTAACTAATTTCCAAAGTCATCATCATCATCTGCCTCGCCTTTTCCCAACTACGTCGGGGTCGGCTTCCAGTCTACCGGATGCAGCTGAATACCAGTATTTTACATGGAGCGACTGCCTATCTGACCTCCACAACCCAGTTACTGGGTAACACGATACCCCTTGGTAAGACTGGTTGTCAGACTTTTGGGATTCTGACGACCCGTAACGACTCTCAAAGATCCACGAATGGCAGCCGGGACCAACGGCTTAACGTGCTTTCCGAGGCACGGAACTAATTTCCAAAGTGATGTTAGTAATATATAATATTTCGTACCAAGCAATAATACGATGTGCCTTAGAACCATATATTTTAGAGGACGAGTATTGTAGTAAAAGATTATCGCTGGGCGAACGTAGAAACCTCGAATAAGGATATTACCCTGAAAATTTGAACGCCGATATATTGTTACCTCGCCTAAAATGTAATATTGACGTGTGCATTGTTAACAACAAGCAGCCGGGACTGCGGGCGGCGGGCGAGGTCGGAACTCGCTTTGGATGAGGCAATTTTATGGGTTTATTGAAAGATAGTCGTCTTCAGCGCACAACCCTAAGTGATGAGATCCGGCCGAACCCCGGCCTTCATAACGTTTGTAATACCATTTTACGACCAGCTTAGGACGTAACTTATACATATTTTGAATAACTTTACGCGCTGCTTAGAAAAGAATTACTACAACCCGCCCCACCGAGATAGGTTTATATATTATACAACATATACTTTACGACGGAGGTGTTTGTTGACTATGATGATGTTCATTTGCTTTCGAATACAAATATTGCGCCTATATAAAAAAAATAACTAGGACAAAAAAAAAGAGTGCCTTAGTAACTTAATGCTTTTGTAACATATTTAGAAACTTAGTTTCGCAAACAAAACTTAATGATATTAAGGCCTGTAATAAAATAAATTAAATATCAAAAGCACCAATATTCACTGAGCACTCCCAGTTGCGTCACTTTCAGATTTTATCTTAACAAAATAACCCCAAGGTGGGACCGCTACGCACAAACGTCGCACTTACCAGCAAAACGACCTCAACTCTAATACACGTTTCGCGTGTTCTCCTCCGGTGTGTATAATAAAAGTAACATTTTTGTTACAGTTCCATTTTAGCCAAACTATGTTTGTACGTATTGAGTAGAAATCGTACGGGTCAGCACACGTGTTCCGCACATACAATCAGCCGTTAGGGCACGCCCTGACACCCCTAAAACGATTTGATTAAACTCATAAAACTCGAGGTAGCTTCCTACCGCCGCCGCCGGTGGACGCGGCCCGGCCCACGATAGAAAGTTGAAGTTATATGAGCCCTTCCCAGAGAGCGCCTGCCTGAACCTCCGCTCCACCGACCACCTTTTAATAACACAGTTGAGTGCTTTCACCACCACGATTAAGATGACTGTGAATAATTACATTTGCAACTCTTTTTGTTTTTTACCTGGAGCAACCAAACCATGCTAAGGTATTATATTATATTAAGATGATGGTATAGCAATCTGCAGGCTTCTACTATGTGAGAGAAAAACAGTGAGTTAAAAGACTAAGTGCTGTTCTTTGTTTGCTATACCTGACCGGCCAGTATACCGACATTGCATTGGCATTACTAGTTGTCAGTAAAAATTACCGGACCGAAGTCAGGCCGACTATACCAAGTTTTCATACCACCAGGTTTTGTGACTTATGTGCTGTATCATAGTATAAACATTATCAAATATGTTGTTTTTACTAAACAGAGTAGTAAGTCTTTATTTTTTTAGGAACTTTCAAAATTACGTCAGTTTATTGCTTGCCCTGCAGACAATAATCTTTCCCTGGTGTCACCAAAACTATGCTAATTCCTTCATCACGTACACTTTCAGGCTGAAGGACTCCGCGATCTGATAACGGTTCCGTAACCTTATAAGAACGTGGTGTTTGCTTTTGCTGCAACGTTTTACGTAAACACATGCGTGCCCTGCCTCTTTATTGGATGTTGTTACCAAGTATCGAATCCCAGAGCTTACGGTGCTGGCGCGTGCACGTCAAACTTCGCTAACCGCCCTTAAGAAAGTTGGTAAAGTTGCCTCCCGTCGGAGATGTGCTATGCCGTGCCGCCCTCGCGACGTCGTGTAAACTCTAATCCCTCAGATGATGCTAGGATTTAGCAGCTTTATATTACCTCCACTGAAAGTTGTTTGATAAATGTTGTCTTTAACAATCAAAGATACAGATCAGACATTTATCACTTCTTTATATCTTCGAATAAAAATAATCCTAACTCTTTTATTAAAAGCGACCAATGTGCTCAAAAACATTGGGATTACTACCTATTTTCATTTGTATCGTATGAGTTGAGTTCGGCGAAGTAAAAGCCGCGGATAGCTCAAGGATTCGCGTCCTCGCACTCCACTGCGCGTGAATGGCGCTCGCGTCGCATTATCAACCGTCACTTCGCTCGACAGGTGTCGCCTTCAGCCAACTCGAGAGTAAATTACTAGCTTCGAAGTCGCTGATTCAACCCGACTCCTTAATCGATTTTCAAACCACTCGCCCAAGAGCTAGAGACACAAATGAGTATAAATGACTACCGCAAAATAGAAGACCGCATCGATGCAGTTCTATAGGCATTATTATTCTTGGCTAAACTTAAATTCAATCTAATGAACAAGAGAAGCAATCATATACATACTAAGAACTCGCATAGAATTAACTGAATGTATTTAAATATCTCTATGTATTTCGTGTAGCAGTTGAATAGCAACATCTTGCATGCTAAGCGCGAGCTACGAGCTCGTTTTCGTATTTAAATAGGGAAATAGGAAACAGACGCGGTGAGTCGACGAAGCACTGGTGCCGTGGTATTGTTTTAATTAAAGTAATTGGAGGAGGCACGTTGAGAGCCGCCGCTCGGTTGGCATGATCTGTGCCTTGAGGATTTACACCAATTTAAGACCGAACCCAGCCAGCCGTCAATTAACGGTACGACTCCTACTCAATCGTATAACTGTGTACGATTTATCTTCGTACGTATTATGATGAAATCGTAAGCAAATATGTAATTCATTGTAAATTTCTCATTCAACGTTTTTAATTAAACTGCTACTACAGAAATAAGACTATAGAAATATAATAATATGGAGGTACATATTTCAAGAAGCTCCCAGTGCCTTTTAGACGAATTGTATATCTATATTTATAAAGCCACATCAGTGGCTTTCTTTAGTTTCTTTCTGTACGACAAATGTAGCGGTGGAATATGAGAAACGAAACGAAAGAAACTGACACTAACAAAAAAGCAACCAAAGATAAACGGAAACGGACTCGCTCATAGAGAAAAGTAGACGGTAGACGCTCTGTGCAACAGAAAACTTTGTGGGGAGTCACTCCTTAGCTATCTGTAAAGTAAGTACTTAAATCTTTGTTAACAAAATAACGCTCATTTTATATGGGTAAATATTATCTTTGATTTTTATCCTAAAAGAGCTGTTTGATCAACATAACGCAATGATTTTCTAACATTACGACTATGTTTTTCTTAAGGGAAACTTTCAAGAACGTCGCCACCTTTTGTCTGTAATCAGGCAAATGTTCTATTTTCGTAGCAAAGCTCGGATTAACCCTTCGCCGAGAGCGCGTTTGTACAAGTTTCCTTAAAGTAATTAAAGGTTCAAGCAATTTGAACTCTGAAATGAAAATTCATAATCTATTTATCTGCAAGGGTATCTTTAAAAGAATGTTTTATTCTACGTCATACAAATATAAAGAAAACAAGATAAATTACATTGCAAAAATGTTTTATTATTAGTTTAATAAGTGCAATGAGCATTACAAACGTACAGACAGACACATGAATTGTAAAGTTAACATGTGCTTTCCCAACCGCACCGCTGGGAGAGCGCGCATCGCCGAAAACAGTGAATAATGCAAAGGCCTTACGAATCGGATCATATTTTTTCAGAGAAATGTGGAATCGCGAAGTGGCAAAACAGAATTTAATATTCGTAAAAGGGTTGACGTCGGGATAGGGGCAGCGCGGCAGTTGACGCGTGCCTGCTCTAGGAGTTTTTTTGGCTACTTTCCAAAATCAATATCTTCGGATACACAGGCCGTCGCGCATTTTGCACTAATCTTACCGAAAACACGCCGTGCAGTAGACTTAAATGTGTAGCTGTCAATGATATTTTTGATACATCAACATTATATCATTTTCTTTTATAGTAGTAAGAATACTGATTTTTTAATATTGCAAAATGTCTAAACATCCCGTTTATTTCCAAAGTTTACACAGAATTGTGTAGATATAATTAATTAAAGATTTTTACGAAAAGATTACACCTATTTATTATTCCAAAAATAAAGAAAATATCTAATTTTGAATTTATTTATAATTTTAAAGTATATCTCAGGTTTATGGCAAATATCATTATCGTACCACCAAAATATCACGTCGAAATGAAAACGCTCGGGGACACGTGAATGAATAATACATGAAAAATAAATCTTTCCGAAGACATTTCTTTTTCTGAGTGGAATTTACAGTACGTAAATATTATCTGCCATAAGATCAACACAATAGGAACACCCTTACTGCCGTAGATCAAAATCTGTCCTTACTTGGGACATTCTATACATTGGATCTTGGAACCAGCTTACGTGTCTTAAGGAGGTTATATACCTACCTACATAACCAGCCTATAGTGGTTCCCAGTGCTGGGACACACGCTTCCTCTCTGTGAGAGGGAGTGGGCCGTAATCCACCACGCGGGCCCAGTGCGGGTTGGTAGATGTCATATGCCTTCGATTTTTTTTTTTGGTTCTTAGACATGGTTTCTTCATGATGTTTTCCTTCACCGTTTTGAGAGCAGTGGTGATAAAATAATTTACACAAAGTAAAGCTCCTGCCTGGATTCGAGAACCTACGACCTAAAACTCGTAAGCCGCGGCCGTTACCACCGCTGCGCTATTCCATACCTATATAAAGACAATATACTCAACATTAGATTAATAAATACTACATTACGCCAAACTCCATTTATTTATTCAGCAGGATAAGTAAGGAGCCTAAATTAATTGATAAATGATTGACATGCGATCATAAGCAGGGGTAATAAGTGAAGATACTCTTTTTAAATGAAATTAACACAGTTAGTGTGGAAATGGTTAGGCGGCGGAGTGGGCGCAGTCGGGTGCGAAGCGATGCGCCGTGCTCGAGAGCTCGGTTCATTTAAAGGCACTTGTCTGTAATTGCAGAGCGACTAAGACTTACCCTGACTGAACGGCAGACGTTATCGAATAAAAAAAGTTTTAATGGTATGCCTTTGTCGAACCTTTATGGGCCTCGCAAAACTTATCTCGACCTACTTCCATCTTCACAGTTTTATAACCCTCAAGTCCTAACACGCAATGTATCTCTGCTATGAATTTGGTTACGACGCCTTACTTCTACTCGTACTAATTAGGTGCTCGCACTAGAATTGGAAACTTAATAATCACATCAAATATTTTTAGGTGAATGTCTCTTGAAGAAATGCACTTCGAAAGGATACTTTAAATAAAAAATACCAGATAGCGGTTGCAATTTCGTCGGAAACGCAATAAATAGCTCGGGCGGCGCCGCTTGACCCACTTCCTGTTACATGCCGAAACGCCTGCGATTTAATCGCACCCTGCCTCACTCCATCCTTCCGTCGAGACCCCACACGCTTCGCTTCTTTGCCCCATAATTATTAAATCCATTCCGAGCTCGCCAAGAAAGAGGCACACCCAAATAAAAAGCTCTACCGGACCTAGTGAACCATGCACATTAACATCAATAGCTTGTTGGAAATTTATTTTAGGGCAAGTTTACACAACATTCTTAAGATCTTTCATGCAAAACCCAAGCATATAATAGCTGTCGCATAACTCTCGTAGACGCCGAGTGGCATAAATAATCATATGAATTAAAAGATCTTTCCTTCACCAGAAGGCGCTATGACATTGTTATATCTACAACCATAAACTGAAAGTTACGTTTGGAAGCACATGGCATCTTAAACATTTTACACATTGTATCATGTCGTTCAGATTCGCAGTATCAATGTTTTTTTATTCAGTGGAGAATGCAACATCGTGTAGCCACCACCCTGTTTCACGTTCTCGGTTGAGTTCACATGGTGGCAAGTGCGGGCGAAGCGGGCCGGCGCGAGCGTCGCATCTGATAGCGAAGCGGAAATTGCGCGGCGCGTCGCGTGCGCCGCGTGTCCGTGACGTGCACTCTATTCGCTTGCTATTTTATTTCGCTTTGCTACTCTCCTCGTACGCCTCCAAAATCTTTTACACTGCTGGATTCCAAGCATTCCTTTTGATACATTTTACTTTGAGCTTCTATAGAAATATTTTTTGTCACACACAGAAATTACTTACAAGCCACCGTTTAAATGTAGCAAGTTTCGAGTTTATTATTTACGATGACTTCTTTTGATAGGCAACTGATTAAGTATTATGAATATTAGAGCAAAGCCTGCGTATTAAGCCTTTTCCTTTACCTTGGTTTAAAAATCTACAAAGACGTAGGTACTTACTTGAACCTAATACGACTGAGGACAACGACAAGCATCTTATAAGTCACTTTTCATAAGAATATTCCTACACAAAGACATCATAAGTAGGAAGCGAGCTTGTCTCAATATGAAGTTGATACGGGCTCGTGTATGTTTTGTCTATGTCGCGCTCATAACAAAGCAACGGGAGAACGCTCAAATATTTTTGTGAAACTTTCATGAATATATTAGCCATAAATGTGACTAAAGGAATCTATTTCCTCTACTGAACCGTGCGCAATGCTGCCCACAATGTACACTTTCAAACACATAAACACTTTGAGGGTTCTACTTATAACGCTAAAACTACATGCGTATCAAAAATAATCCCATCTTCTTAAAGGTACTTTCAAATAATCACAAGAATAATTGCTATATTTTGCTGAAGGTCACAAAAGGACGGAAATAAATGTAAAAAGGCCGAAAACCTAATTATTATTCAAGTATTTTAGCAACACGCTCACACGCTAACTCCGATTTTCGTCATCGGGACTTCTAGCGCTCGTAAAACACAAGTTACACCATTATATTTTTACGACGGCAACGAATGTCAAGTTTTCAAAAACACGCCTGTCGCCTACCCCCGTAGCATTTGTTCGTTATCCCAGCTGGAAAACAAGTGATACTCTGTGCGCTGGTGAAACTCGGCGGATACGATTCGTTAAATTTTGTATCGTTAATTACTGTCATGCAAAACATTATCTATCATTTTTTATTTAAATGTCACGGCACAAAAACCAACTGACGCTAACTGGAGATAAGTAGTATTTTAAGTGTGAGGTGGAGAAACATTTTTTCTTTGCGATAACTGTACTGTCAGCGACATAGTCGCCAAAAAATGCTGACTGTACTGTTTCGTAAAACCTTTAAAAATTTATTTACATATCTACATACTGTCATATCGTGAAATCCTAATTATGAAATCAAAAGTATCAAGTCAAGTTCTTATTCTAACCGCGTTACCTGATGTTTGTTTCGCAAGAATCTTTTACGTCGTGTTTTGTTATTGTTGAGCATGTTAAGATTTATATATTACTTGAATAGTGTTTATGAAACTGTTACATAACGGGTTATTAAAACACGAGTGTGAGTTTATAAACCGAGTCTAAAACTAGGTCTATATGTATCACACGAGTGTTTTAATACCTAAACACATCAAAAGTATCTAGGGATCAAGCACGTTTTTGCTAGTTAGCAAAACGTGCTTGATCCCTAGACACTTGAAATGTAATAAAAAAAAACAGATTTTTAGTACCTACTATAAATCTGATTTTTTTATTATATTTTTGCAAGTCCTATGGATACTATTTTAGTAAATTTTGTCGTTTAAAAAGGGAATAGTTTTTGGATTTCGGTCAAAACATGAAATCTTCTGTCAAGTCGTATTCCTATATAATCCTACAACGGGTTTGAGGCCAAATCAGTAAAATCTCTGCCATACTTCTAATTGGAATCAATACAAAATAACGTTATTATGGATAGAAGACGTCAGTCATTGAGGCCGAGAAGAAATGATCAGAGCCGTGGGAATGTTGGAGGCTCATTCTCGGCAACGTGCTATGGCAAACGCTCTGGGCACTACGTAAACTGTTATACGTCGACTTTAGACACGTGACCGCGTCACTAGCAGCGTGGCAGAGCAACATGGAGGACGAGCTCGCATCACCACACGTACCTAGACATGATCGTAACATACAAATTACTGCTCGACGAAATTGTTCAATGACCGCGATGATGTTGGTTACGAGGCTTCATAGCTCTTCAGGAATGCTAATAAGCGATCAAACCAAAAGAAATCGCTTGCATCAACTTATCTCCGTTCCCGAAAGCCGCTACGTGAACCACTCTTGAGCCATGCAATCGCAGAGCCCGTTTACAATGGGCTCGTGAACACATAAATTGGGCAGAAGAAGAGTAGCGTTTTGTGTGTTTTCAATGTAATAAAAAACGGTGGATTTTTGAGATCGGGCAGTAAGGACAGCGGTAACGGTTAAGGTCCCTTGCTGCCCCATCTCAAAAATCCACCATGTATATTTAAAAAATACCTTGATCCCCACTTTTGATGTATGTAGTTATGTGCAGTTTCATACACTACTTACTTAATTAGTCAAGTTCAACTAGTGAGACACAATTGATTTTCTATTGTTTGACTCCGAATCGGTGTCGCGCGGGGCTTAACAGATTAAACTAGATGATAGCTTGATACGTAAAAGTTTTATCAATTACCATAACCTCACAAAAAAAAAAATGGTTTGACCTTTTTAATTGTGAGATCTTTTTGACATTCTAAAAATATTTACGGTATTTCCAAATATACAAAACTGAACTGACACTGAAACTGAATGCCATATCAGTGCACAGCCCAAACTACTTGGACTACTGGGACTGACACACCCTCCCGCTCCGCCCAGAGCGGGAGAAGTTATTTGATGATTTCCCACCCTAAAAAAAAAAAAAACTACTGGGACAAGGATTGTATTTTTTTAGCGCAAGGCTTGTTTATCACACCCAGTGTCGGGGTGTTTATGTCACTTATACCTGGTGAAGGCAATTATATATGAGTTTGTTTGTATGGAGCACCGGCTTCTCCGCACGCGTTTTATGTGTGTAGGTCAGGTAGTCATTGTCTAAGCTGGGCTATGTAAGCCCATCACAGCACGGCACTACTGCCAAGCCTAACCTGCTGCGGGTGTGAATGTCGCTTCTTGCTTGACTAAGTAATAGTTATTATTTTTTACTTTTATAATGTAGGTGTACTATGTTGGTGTGCTATATTAATATTATACGAGTATTGGGAGGGATTTTTAATAAAAACAAAGGGGGGAAATAAGGGAAAGTTTGTACAAAAATCCTTCATTTTTATGTAACGTCGTTGTGTTTAGTTTCGATAAAAAAATTAAACACTTTCAGGATTTTTTGAAAACTCTACCCCTAAAAGGGGAAAATAGTGAGGAAAGTTTGTATGGAGAAGTCTTCGCGGACGTAGTCGTAGTCAAAGGACACTAATATGTATAAGAACTTCCCAACCTAATAATGAAAAGTAATAAACTAGTTAATACTCCTAACTTTTTACTGCATGGGGTCAGTATACTTAATATTCATAATCGGTATACATATACCCTGAATTAGTTAAATCCGATCTTCCAGCAATTATATCTGCCTAACCCTTCGGGGAAAACAGGCGTGACGTTATGTTTTTTTTTTTGTTATGTGTTTTTATATCCAAACAAAACTATTTATTTATTTATTTATTTATATTAATATATACTTTATTGTACACCACAAAAATACATGACAAAAATAAATCAAACACTACAAAATATACAATGGGCGGCCTTTTATTTTATTTTATTTTATTTTATTTGGGAAAATAAACGGTTACACATTACAATGTTATGGTATAGAACTTAAAACTAAGTTATGAGTATAAATGTATAACCAACAACATTTTCCACATAATATAAATCCTTATCGCCTTCTGCGATCTCTTCCAGGCAATCATGGGATGGACAGTGATTTGCTTGGACATAAAGTGGGGCTGTCTTTGGTGTAAAAAATAAATAAATACGTTATACTAAAATTGATACACAAATACATATATATCCTAAATAATATATACATAAATATTTAGTAGTATTTATAAATTTAATATCTTGTTAATATGCAGATAATACTTTCGCAAAGAATATTAGCAAAATAATACTTTCGCCGTAGTGCATTGTAACAATGACCTATTTATATAATGATCCAACACAGTTTATTATCTCCTAAAAAATATTCAATTCCCAAGCCATATTAAATATTACCATTTCTTTCTACATAATACTCTTGAACATAAGTCAGGCAGGAAATAAAACGTTACAATTTACAAATTAACTTACCTTAAATAATTTGGTTACGTTATGTTTTTTTTTTGTGAGCTTTTAAACTTTACGGTCGTCCAATATGTACATTTCTGGTAAGCGGTTAAGCAACAGCCGTAAATAAACACCTTCGGTTTGAAAGAGCTGTGAGAATTAACAGCTGGCAAGCTTGCTTCAGACGCCCTTTAACCTGATCGGACGACGTTCGTATTTTACCTATGTTGTCCAAGTTTCGTCTCAGCTCCGTATAGACCCATATAGTAACATTACTTTCTTGTATGAGCTTAGGAAGAAATGCTGCCTTGATACCTAGCAGAACAACAAAACATAACAGACCTTGTCACTTTTCATTAGATTTCGTTCGTTCTACTTTTAGCCAACACAATAACACACGATGGGTAACAATTTTTTTTACAGTTAAACAACATTAATTGCGCTATTTGCTTTGTTGATCGTACGATTTTTTTTACAGTTAAACAACATTAATTGCGCTATTTTCTTTGTTGATCGTACGAATTTTTTTACAGTTAAACTACATTAATTGCGCTATTAGCTTTGTTGATCGTACGATTTTTTTACAGTTAAACTACATTAATTGCGCTATTAGCTTTGTTGATCGTACGATTTTTTTTACAGTTAAACTACATTAATTGCGCTATTAGCTTTGTTGATCGTACGATTTTTTTACAGTTAAACAACATTAATTGCGCTATTTGCTTTGTTGATCATACGATTTTTTTCAAACATATAAAGCAGTGTACTCGTAAATTCCTACAAAATTCTTCGTTTTGTGATTGAAAGTGTGTTACGCATTTGGGGTGCCGTCAGATAAGTTTGTGGCATTACTATTAACGTTTTTACCTCGAATGTTAATAATATTGTGGAATTTAGGTACCACCGCCAAGGTGCAATGATCAAGGTTAACTGCACTGAGACGTGTTTAAATAGGTATTGATAATTATAAAACTTATGTGGAATAAACTAAAATCATAACTCTCCTTTTTGCTTTGCCGTAGTCGGATAAATTAGGTTTGAACCGGAAAGAAATCGTGTCAAAAGTTTCCCACAAGAAGCATCTACCTGAATGTCAACTAGAATATTTTGTCTGTTAAAAGAAAGTTTGTAACGAAATGATGATAAATGCTGGTTATGACCTACTCGTAACTATAAATAACTGGTTACATTCCTGTAGACTTACCTTATTAAGTTATTCATCATCATCATCATCATCTGCCTAGCCTTTTCCCAACTCTGTTGGGGTCGGTGTCCAGTCTAACCGAATGAAGCTGAATACCAGTATTTTAAGTTTAAGTTTTATTAAGTTCTTCTTCATAACAAACATAAAACAGATATAATATACATCAATATTTTAACTATTTAATTTCCAACAACTTTTTCCTGCGGCTTCGTCCGCGTGGAGGTCGGAAATTATCCCACGGGAACGTACTACCGGGATAAAAAGTATCATATATCCAGGTTATAAACTATCTGTGTGCCAAATTTCATCCAAATCCATTCAGCCGTTTTTGTGTCATTGTAACAAACATACAAACTTTCACATTTATGATATTATATTACTTAAATTAACCAATAGAAAATCAATTGTTTCTCATTAGCTGGCTTGACCAATTAAACTAGGATAATCCTTTACAGCTTTAAATTAAATACATCTTAAATTAATCGACATTAGACTTATTTGAAATAAAACCTGTCTAACGAATAATAATTAATCGAATACATCTACTTATATTATAAAAATTAAATGCTCTTCGTTGGTAGCGCATCACTTGAAAACGGCTGGACTGATTTGGCATTTTTTTGTTTTAAAATGATTATAATAATCCAAATTAGGTGTTTAAAATTTGGAAAAATCTGAACGTCCTTATTCTATGAACTATTGAAATTTGGACAGGACCACGTCTGTCTGGTCAGCTAGTTAGAAATAAATATTTAATTGATTTAGAAATGAACTGCTCAACATTAAGTTTCATTATTTATAATCTGAAGCCACCTTAGTAGTAGAAATCATGTAAATCGAAGTGGTGTCGAGTTTTAAGCGTACTAGCGGATAGTCAGACAGAGAGATGTTGCTTATTATGATACGTTACTTATATGTATATAAAATGCTGTCCCCTACTAGTTGATATTGACATCGAGTCATATTTAAAAGTGGTGCCAAACTTATGTTTGATCAGTAGTTATGGTTCCGTACTGAACTGCTTTAGACGCGGATAACAAGTACTTAGGTTAAACATTTAGATTTTAAGTTACATTTTTGTTGACGATAGGTAGTGTTATGCTATTTAATAATATATTTATTTAGTGCATAGTTAAGTTGCAAAGCAAAGGATCGATTAGTTAGTATGGGGGCGCGGTCGCGTGCACGAGGGCCATAGCGGCCGGGCGGCGGGCGGCTCGGCGCGGCGTTGCCTTCCGGCGAAACGCGAGGAATGTTGCCGATAGATTAACTTCTGATCTCTTTTCCGATATTATAGCGGAGCGCTTATGTAAGGAATTCTAAGCGCTTCAATCTGGTTTAAGGCCAACTAAGGCTTTCCGAGAAATCTGCTCAGTATCTCCGACATAGATATATTATTCAACGTCTTACTAATACCCACAGCTATGCGACTCGAGTAGCGCCGCACGTACTACATCCCTCGTGTTTATATATTAAAAGTACATATAACTTTCTAAATCAAGACTCGCATTCGCTACTCTCCGCTTTACATTTAGGTTTTACGTTGAATTTAAAAACAAACATTATTTAAGTTAGAATGGAACATGTGCATAATAAATTAAAATGTATGTATTCTTTCCTGCTAGCTAACTTTGTTCCAGGCTCGTGTCCTTCGCTTTAACATTTTATGACACTATATCACTGTCCTTATGTAGTGGATACTTATATTAGTTTGAAATATTGCACACATAGAGTCTCTTTCGTCTTTGCGACACCACATAATATAACGACATCATAGTGAAATATGAAAGGACATCAGCGGTTGCCGAATATTTTCTCTTACGAGCTTTTCCTCTATTTTTCTTTTTCATATGACTACTTGTACGTAACTTAATAATATATATTTTGTTTCAGGTACGAATTTTATTTACCTACAGTATCATGAAAATGTAAGCATAAAGACTGTACGTACGTAATACCTACTTGCCGGTAAGTAAATACCACATAATATCTTCTACTTAAACTTGAAATTACGTTCTGTTTTGGAACAGGAGCTCTGTGTCAACTTACATAAAGTCAGCCTATTTCGACAAGCGTACACACACCTGCACCCTAATTGAGTTCAAACACAGTTTGAATCAAATCTAAATGATTTTGAAGTATGTTGCTAATCCATTGCTCTTTACGTTCGGAAAAAAATTCTGCTCAACAACGTAAATAACGCAATGAATGTTGTTGAACTGTCAGAATGCAGCCCCTTGCTACTGATAGTGTGTTAAGCAATTGCCCCGCAGTTATCAGCATCCATGTACAGCTAACTATACAAAATACCATGAAATTCATTGCTTTCGTAAAATTTTTTGAAGCAACAAATGCATACCTAATGGATTCCCTCGTCATTTGTGTGTAATCACACATTAAAGGTAACGCATGTAATGTAATAAATCGGCGGGGTGATGCAGCCCGTGAGCCCGTCGGATACTTACGTCTGCTCCGCTCAGGTGGGGCGAGGGCGTTCTGCGGCTTGTTTGCGTACAAGTGAATTCCATTAGATCCAGCGTGTGTACCGCCGCCGCAACTTCCACGCCCGCTTCATTCATATGCCATTAGCTGATCGATTTACAAATACAATATGTGTTCATTTACTTATATCTACTTATTAGCATATTATAAGTTCATGATAGCTACTTTTGAACGTGGGGTATTTATAGGTATTTTACTGTTAGTTGGTGCAGACAAGCTGGGTGCGTGTAACGTTACAACAAAACTACAAATTACAAAAAAGTATGATATCAGTCAGTCCTGTTAGCTACGTAAAAAATATTTTGGCAGCATCATAGCGGACCGTTACTCTTTATGTAATTATAATAACTCAACATGAAAACTCATTTAGTGTCACAGAATTGTGCTTCACCATTTAAAAGTGTGTTCAACTGTGGCGCTGTAGTCGTGGAACAATAATTAAATTTTCCCTCGGCGCTGAGTGCGGAGTATGTCGTTTCATCAACCTCGGCACTAACTCGCGAGAACGGCGCACCACCTGAAATATTTAATTCAGACCAGCCATTGTACTTTAATTCACCGGAAATGAAAATTCATGGCACTTTCTATACCATTAAAATTTCATCATACAACTCACCACCGTCATAACTTCAACTTGTAAGTAAACTATAATCTACAAATAATTTCAACTTATCATTAAGTTGGATAATTTTTTTTTTTTGCTATGATGCTATGGAACGGTGACGTCTTTATTTTTACCCCTATAGTCTACCGGTCCCCTAATGATTTGGAAAAACTGTTTACAGTTCTCTCGAGGGTAAGAAACCTATGCGCATACCAGTTATAACTATTTATATTTGCAAATCCGCCCCTGATTCATATGAATAAAATATTCACGCAGTGTTTAGAGTGTGGCCTTACGAATAGCACTCAGCATTAAAGATTAGGCGCCGTATTAAAACTCTTAGACAATCATCATTTCCATTATGAATATGTTTTTCTGGTTTTATTAGAACTGTGCATAGGAGGTTTGCATTCTGAAAATTATGAAATGTCGCTCTTTAAAGAACTAAAATATAAATTATGAATTGCAATCATTAATATCGTTGCACTGCATATTTAGTTTACAGAAATGCTGTTTGTACGCTTTCAACTGTTACAATATCTAATTCAGTAGGTATTATTATTGCAATTCATAATCAATGTTTTAGTGCACTACAGAGCGATGAGAGTAATATTGACAAATTAGTGTGAACAGCGTAATATTTGACAGCTATTTGCGACGTTGCCAATTTTCAGAACTCACCCTCTTAAAATGAGACAATCTCACTTTCAGAACTTAAGTTGTAGGTATAAAAATATGTTAATCTACATTCATATCATAAAATTATTATTTTGAAATAAAAAATAGTACCTTAATGACGGGCTTTACCCACGTGGAATTAAAAAGATTTATTAAAACACACTTTCTCCAACAAAATAATGCCTTAATAGCAGTTTATGAAACTATTACATAATAGCCGTTTTTAAAACCCTGTTATATTATGAGTGTTTCAATGTCTATGTATATGTGCAGTTTCATACACTACTTTATCTAACCTCATGCAATTTTATCAAAAACACAATAAATAATATCGTAAATATGTCGCCCAACCCAAATAACACGTCCGCGGGGATGCACGGCACTGCAAGCTCCTCCACAGATAACACTACAATAATTGGAAATTGCACTTTAATAGAACAAATAATAATTATACAGCATATTTTTTGTTTTTTTTTTAACACATTTCCCTAAGTGTACTTATTTTTATATAAATTTTAATTTCAAGCCTGACATAATTAATGGTACCACTTTTTTGTATATAATAAGAACTTTAAGTACTGTGAGTACGTATGAGTGTGGATAAAATATTTAACTTATTTTCTCTTAAAGTACAAGTGTTCAATGATTTTAGTATTATCTGTGGTACAGGTTGCTGAGGAACGTACCCCCGCGGAGGAATGTTGGAATTGGGCGCCATTTTACGATATTATTTGTGTTTTTGATGAAGTGCATGAGTTTAAATATATTTATGTATGAAACTGCACATAACTAGATATTAAAACACTCGAGTGAAACTATTATAGACCTCTTCTGTGGTTCGATTAACAAAGTCACACTCGTGTTTTAATAATCGCTGTTATGTAAGAGTTTCATAAACTACTAACTGTTGACAAAATTTTCTGCCACGACGTGTACGTAGTCCTTCCGTATACATAACGTACGAATAATTTTAACAGCCGTAAATCCATTAAAATATACTTTTCAAGACACTTGCTCGCTTGCTTGGCTCGTATTTATCGCTTGAACCGCTTAGATTCACAATGCAAAGTATTAAAGATTCGTGTGCTTTTACTTTATATTAAATACATAGAAACTATTTAATAGTCGGAGATGTGCGGTTTTTAATCTCATCAAAGAGACTTCATGCTTTTGTATGCCTACTGTGTAAATAAATAAAATATGATAAATTAATATAACATTCCATCATTTTATTTATTTTTGTAAAAAAAAATAACATTATTTCGTGTTCTACATCCAAATAACATACAGTAAATAATATTCAGTTTTTATGCTTGCAATACCTATTAGAATGCCCGACGGCTTCGTGTCTTTGAGTCTCCTTCAACCTGCGAAGACACCGCGATAAATGGAATCCGCACATGGATGGGTTTTAGTCAGTAAGAGTCTGACACACCCTCCCGCTCCGCCCAGAACAGGAGAAGTTATTTGATAATTTCCCACCCAAAAAGAAAAAGTATGTTGGAAATCGTCGTATGATACGCCTGAGCATTCAATAAACCATGTTGCAGTGAGCAACTTTGCTCACTTGTATCATAATTTAATAATGTAGTTACTAGGTCCAGGTTACTATTATACAATAAATCATGCTCTATAAGAGAAAAGACCTTTCCCTGCAATGGGAAAATAACAGGCTGGCACACTAAACAATAACACTTAAAATAAAACTATTCATTTTATTCACGTGAATGAGTTACAGATATCTCACCTGCCTGTTAAATATTAAACTTGTCAACGACAATTATGATTAGTCCGCTAAGTGAAGTAAAGGTGAACAAAGTATTACAACATGTTTTATTGAATACTAGCTGACTTAAAGGACGTTGTCCTATCCAAACAATAATTCATACAAAAATCGCATAGAAAAAAGGACGTTCAGTTTTTCACGAATTTGAAAATTTTGCGACAAATTTTTCCAATGTTTCTTTCAGTAAAAACCTAATTAGGACAATTACGAACATTTTAAAACAAAAAGTAGTCAAAACGGTCCGGCCGTTCTCAAGTGATGCGCTTACCAACGAGCAGCATTTCATTTTTTTATAGGTAGATGAATACCTACAAATCAGTACCGAACTATAGAAAAATCTCACAGCTTTTTGGACAAAAGCTTTATTATAGACTAAATAGCAAAGTTCAAACGTAATCTGTGAAAAATTCAAACAACTAGATGGCCCACCCAAAGAAAATGGAAGAAAAAAAGTAAAACTTGTTATAGTGTAGTTTCTCGCGGAGGACACTCGACGCGGGGGCAGTAGGGCACGCTGCCTTTTCTGCCGTACCATTATAATTTTATTTGCCATGTCAAACATCGAACCATGCGCCGTGTTTCCATGAATTTTAAATGAACTGCTAATGCAGCTACTTTAAAATTAGTCTTTAGTACTTATCTTTTACCGACTGAAATAAAGCGCTTTGAGTGCTCTTAAACTGTTAAGTCCCAGAAACTTTAGTCTTGTTTAGGAGTTTAAACAAAACAATTATAGTATGATATATTCTAAATGACACGTGACTGAAAACTCAGGCAAATTATAACTGTAGCAACATCTAGACACACTTTTATTTACCGATGATGACAGCACTGCTCGAAGCAGGCGATGTTACAAGTAGCGCGTAAATATTTAGTTGAGACGTTTATAACATTTCTCGAGATAAGTATACCTAGTGACTTTTTTGAACGACCTGAAAGCCAAAGTGAATTTACTTTATACTTATCGAAGTATGTACATTGGTGGTGTCAAGTTGCGAACGGCAATGATTGGCCCGGTTTCTTGCCACCGCCTTATTTCCATCTTATTACCGGCAGCGCGGCGATATTAAAGCGGGCGCTACGCCGCCACCCGCGTCTCCGCCCTGTCTTTGCGTCCGTGAATTAGGTTAATGGCCTGCCAGGTGATTTCCTTCTAAGCCGTATTTCGAGTAAAGCGCCACCACCTTAACACGCCAATGTCGCTGGAACAACTCTAAATGTTTAACTTTTTCCTATACCCGCAATCGTTTTATACACACACATAGGTGCTTACGCTAAGTTTAGCGATAACCTAAGTAAGTAGTTATTTCCGTGAATTCAACTACTAAATTACAAAGATTTACGTCCTTAGATTTACCCTCACCGTACTTAGGTCGCGCAAGAAGTGTCAATACTGAGATTGTGAGCTCAAATATACCGAATCATTTGCTCATAGAAAACAGTGCGTGGCACACGCCAGACAAACTTAATTGTTTTTGGTAAATCCGATACAAAGGGCTGTAAAAATGGCCTCTTTTTGTGCCTTCAGAAAGTGCTCTAACAACTTAAAAAAATCTAAAAGAGTGACTTCTAAATGTGTAAATATTTTGCGTTTCCATGACAGTAAAGTCAAGTCACTTGTGTCCATTGTGTGAAAACAAAACAGAAACGCTATTGACACGGTAGAGCGAATCTATCCATTTAAATCCTTACTGAATAATGCCAACGACCGAGTTCCGAGTTCGAAAATTAGAGTGACTGTGGGTATCACTTGTAATTTTATTTTGTCTTGCTACTTTGATAACCGAGTAAATTACTTCCTATCTATATTATATGTTCATCAAGGTTAAGTAACTAAACTATTTCACTAGATTTAAACAAACAACATTATTTTTGATCCCTATTAACCCGGCTACTTAAAATTCCTTTGTATTTTCATCAGTGATAGATTGTTTTATACATACTTACATTATACGACGGGAGGGTTCCCGCGGGTGCTTTTGATTTATGGCACAAAGTCGCACCGCAGAGCGCCGCGACGCCCGCCGGCGCGGCTGCAGCCACTGCCTCCGGGTTTTTGCGACCCCACCACCCTCTCAGCAGTCACACTTTCCTGCCCAACAAAAACTAATCATGTAGAGTTAGGAAAGTTATCGACATTTCAAGAAGTTTAGCTTCGTTTAAATAGTTTACTTAAACAACGCTTTAGTTTGATTTAATTGTAATATTGAATACATTAACGTATCGCAAAAATATGCATACCTAAATGAACGTAGATGAATAACTCGCTAATGTACATAAATTCAAAGAGAAATACATCAAAGTATAAATTAAAAGCACAAAGGCAGCCTTATCGCAATCAGCGATCGTCGCGAGCCTGACAAACACAACGGAATATATGTTTGAAAGAAAAAAAATTACTACGCGGTGTTCCAAATATCAATCGTACCTAATGTGAACAATTGAGCGTGGAAATACACCTAAAGGCTCCCGCAGACAGGCGCGTACGTGCACTAGTAGCACGATGTCTTTGAAAACTTCTTGTAAAGTATCACGCTGTGCGTCGCGCTGCCTGTCCCGCCCGCCAGTCTGCACGAGCTGCTTTTCACGGATATTCCGTTCGCAATACCTATTTTGAAAATATTTTTAATATTTAATGACAATGAGTATGCAATAAACATCCAGTATTTCTCAAAACAAATAGGTAGGAGAAACAGTAACAGCGTTGTAGGTAGTTAAATTGTTTCAAGTTAATAAAGCACGCAACATGCAATTATGCGGCTTAAGCTCCTGAACGATTTTTAAACCAGTAACAATATTACGTTTTAAAACACCATAGTAAAATTATTAAAAACGCTGATACTCGGCGCTGTTTATTATTATTTCATAAATAATAATAATCATGTTTGACTTAGTAATTACTACATTTTGGTCCTTATAGTTAAGTTGACTAGTTTTCAAAAGAAACTGCTATCTTGATATGCCTTACATCAATACAGGCATTGAAGTTGGAGAATTTTCGGAAACTTTAACTCAATTATAGAATTATAAGTAAATAAATGTATTAAATATTACTAATAATTACTAAAATTAATTCATGTATTCAAAATCGAAATATTTTATTTCACATAAACCTACATGGGCACTTATGAAACGTCAGGAGCTAGGTGCACGGTTCCAATTGGTCGTGTCCTATGGAGGACAGCCGAAAAGAAACTCCACGGTTACTCTTATATAACAATATTTTTAAATTACAGTACATTATTTGAGTTGAGCTGCATGATAACTGACAAATGCGTGCACTGACTGGACAGGTCCACTCAAAGCTGTGTGGTTCTTTCCTCAAAAGACCATTTCGGACACCAACCTACATGGTCCTCAAACGATCTGACCAAGATTATGTCCTGATATACACATTGACATTGATGAAATTGATTTATGCAATGACATGAATTTTTATCTCTCTTTTATATATTATTTTAATTATTGTAAATGTGAAGACTGTGTGGGTCATTCTTTAATTTTGTTTTATTCTCAGTTAGTTTTTTTACATGGTCTGGCAGTTTGAGTAGTTTTTGCGGCCTAGCCAAATGTCCTTTCTTTGGATAGTTCGTTGAATCGTTAAGCTCCTTTAGTTCTGAGTTGAGCTACACAACTACTGACAAATGCGTGCACTGACTGGACAGGTCCACTCAATCTGTGTGGTTATTTCATCAAAAGATCATTTCAGACACCAATCGACATGGTCTTCACATGATCTGACCAAGATTATGTCTGGAAAAGAGACTGTGACCTCTGAGTTTGTTTCGGCCTTTCTTCTCAGAGTAGTCAGATAGGAAACGCCGATCTCATCTAGTTTTAAAAAATATGTTTGACGTGTAAAAGTGTTTGTATAAATCTACTTACAGAAATAAAATCATTTATCATTTACAGTGTTAATAAGTATTGGAAAACATTGTAGACCTGTCAAGAAGTACCGGTACTTAACAAAAAATAAATGGGCTACAAATCTAGTCTATTAAGCCTATCGCGTTCTCACTTTTACAAAATATAAAAGAATTAACAAAAGCCACTAATAAATAGTTTAAAACCAAAATTGTAAGTATATAATGTCAAATAATGAAAATAGTATGTCAAGGAAGTATCTATAAAAAATATATAAATAAACAGCGTAATTTGGGAGCAATTAATAGACATTTACATAGTTGTGCCGTTTATGAGGTACCAGGGAAGCCACATGTGCAGAACGATTTATTTCCAAACTTCCTTGTCTTCAACGTATTCTTTAATCATATAATATGCGTGTTTGATAAGGACACGTTTGATGTGGATTTTGAACTTTCCATCGCTAAGTTCTGTAACTGACTTTGGCAACTTGTTATAAAAGCGGATACTGAAGAACACAAATGATTTGCTTGTTTTAGTTAATCTAAATTTGGGTATCACAATTTCATGTTTACTACGTGTATTTATATTATGGAAATCGCTTCTTATTTTGAAAAACCTACGTTTTTGCGAACATACAAAATACTTTCTAAGATATAAAGAGAAAGCAGAGTTAGTAAATTAATTTCTTAGAATTTGTTTCTAAGGGTCTCACGACGACCCATTCGAAGATTGCGCGGATTTCCCTCTTTTGTAAAATAAAAATTGAATCTACATTGATGCTGGTCGGCAGCTGATGTAGCCCCACAGCAGAACGACATAGGACATAATACTGTGGACATAAGCAAAGTATACCAACCTAGCCAACCAATCCACTGCCTAATTTTTCTTACTGCATATGCAGCTGAACTTAATCTACCTGAAAGAGCTCTAATGTGGGCTCCCCATTTCAATTTCGAATCTAGAGTTATTCCTAGAAATACAGTTTCCGTAACAGCATCTAGTTTCTTGCCATCAAGTTTTAAAGTGAGACCCACTTTTTTTGTTTTTTTTTTTTTGAGTGGGAAATCATCAAGTAACTTCTCCCGCTCTGGGCGGAGCGGGAGGGTGTGTCAGACTCTTACTGACTAAAACCCACCCGTATTCCCTCCCTTGCCTGTGTTGCCACTTGGGGTATATTTGGTAATGAGAACTTAAAACATTTTGTTTTGTTCGCATTAAGTAAGAGATCATTAGCTGCGAGCCATTTCGAAAGAACAGCCAGACTATTGTTGACATGTAAGACATCCGTATCTTTTCTATCTATTCAAAAAAAGGAGAAGTGTCAATTAGCGAATATAATTATATCCGATAAGTTAGCCATCATGTAAGTACGATCATTAATATAAAACAGGAAAGGGCCAAGAATTGAACCTTGAGGCTCGCCCATGTTTACTAGTGGACGTCGTCCCGTTAACGTTTACTTTTTGGTGCTGCTGATCTTGTTCTGTCTTATTAGTATTTCTTATTAGTATTTCTAAAATTTTATTTTTAGAAATACTAATTTTGTTACTTATTAATTTAGCTTGAGCGCAGAGTCTTTTGAATATCTTAGAATAGTTTCTGACATAATTATGAAAGGCATGCAGGGTATTTAGATTACAATCAGTCAGTGTATTGTGGTCAACGCAGTCAAACGCTTTTGAGAGGTCATAGAAAATGCCAATGGGATCCTGGGATTTCTCCCGGGATTCGAAAAGGTGACTGATGAGTTTTACTCCTGCGTCAGTCGTAGACCTACCTTTCGTGAAACCAAACTGGCGACTATGTAAAATCCCATTTGAATTGAAATGTGACAACATCTGGATCTGGTCCAGCACGATTTTTTTCATATATTTCACTCAATGCTGGTAGCACAGATATAGGTCTATAATTACCTCTAATTAAAAATCAAATCAATTTTCAAATCGGGTAGTAAGAGTGATCGAGGGATCACTCTTACTACCCGATTTGAAAATTGGTACTACGTACTATGTTTTATTAAATCAGGAAACGTACAGCTGTCTAACCATTGATTATATATGCCTGTTAGGACAGGGGCTATAATTGTGTCAATGATATCTACATGAACCTTAACGGAAATCCCCTATAAGTCTTCAGTGTTCTTTGACAAGATTTTTGAATGCCTTTTTAATTGTGGCAATAGAAATGGACTTGAATTCAAACTTGGAATGTCCTTACAGAAATGTTTTTTTGAGAAGAGATTCAACTAATATGATAATGAGGGGTGAGATTTTGTAACCTCTATTGGGATGTTGGTAAAGAAATTTTCTAGTGTTTCAGCAACTTTTAACTTATCTGAAATGGTTTCATTATTAATATTAAAAGACAATTCATTCTGATCTCGCTGTTTTGTGTTTCCAGTTTCTTTGTTAATTACCTGCCACACAGATTTTATGTTATTACTAGAAATACTAATTTTGTTACTTATTTATTTAGATTTAGCTTGAGCGCAGACTCTTGAATATCTTAGAATAGTTTCTGACATAATTATGAAGGACATGCTGGGCATTTAGATTACAATCATGAAATTGTGTAATTTTTTATAAAACTTTAGTGAACTGAAAAATCTTGCTGGCTGATTAAAGGCTCCCGCAGACAGACGCGACGCGACACTAGTAGCACAATTTCTATGAAACTTCATGGAAAGTATCGCGCTGCCTGTCGCGCCATTCTGCAGGAGCCTCACAATTGTCATCTAGACTCACATTCACGGATTTGTAATCATAAATTTAATTAACTCATGCTGTAAAATTAATTAAATCAGTGTGTAGACAGTAAATAATGAAATTAAAGTATGAATTTTATGTTAACAAAAGATCGAACCATTGCCTGTAGGATACAATGGTCTGATTTAATTTCAACACCAAAACGTTGTCGATTTTAATTACTTATTTAACTTTACATTTTAATTCAATTAATTTTCATCAAATACTACTCGTATTCTTTACAGGTAAGCATTATTAAGCCAGTTTAGATAAATAAACTCTTCTCCTGAATTATAATAGGTCTACACCGAAACACTGCACGCCACAATTATATTATTATTGCTGTAGTTTCGAAGTTAATGTGTAAATAGGTACATGTTATTTATGCGGTATGTACTCAAAGTGGCAACCCGTTAGTGGTTTCTCGAATAATCTCGTTTATAATATCAAACTGCGTTGCGCGTTATGACTCTCCCTCGCGTGCGAACTCCGAAAGCCTTACTGCCTTCAATCAATATCATGACCGCACGGGCACAAACGACTTTATCCACTACCTTCTGAAAGCCTGTTTTCCCAAAGGTACCCCTTGATCAAAAAAATCTGTAAAGCTATGAAACCGTCCGCACTAAATTCAGGTACGGCTCACGACTCACGAGACGCATAGCTACATGACCTTTTAAAAGCCATCTTTTATTCTTTTTTCGCTACTCGGATATTATTTTAGATCCCTTGCCTTTTATGTTAGATTTTTTATCATTGTATTGTTTCGCAATACTTTGAAATGTAACAGTATCAAATAAGGATGAGATAAAAGCCACATGTTACAGTTTTGTACTGAAATTACACTTCTTTAGGTTCTATTATGTGAAATGATAATAATGAAGTTATTGTTGGTTACATTTCATTTTTTCTGTGAAGTCCCTAGAAGTGGCGTGTTCAGCCTATTCCTTGGTACAAATAACCGTAACAAGCGTGAATTCCCGAAGGAAAATTATTAAAATATATGAAAACAAAATTAGATATTTGTCTTTGAAGAATTCCAGGTAGGCAGTTACTACAGATTCATGTCTTTAATAAAATCTAAAAGTTCACATAGAGTTTTTATTATTAAATTATGTTTGACAGAATAGTGCCAAGAGAAAATTGGTTGTAAATTGAGTAAGATGGTGATAGTTAATAAGCGGCTGACCGACAATACAGATTGCGGTACTTCATGTTACCATCCAGATATCCGCCGGCAAGTTGAACCCTAAATCCGCTGCTATTGGCCTACTATTTTTATTAACCTCACTATATTTATTTTAGTTTTCTCTTAGAAATAATAATAATATAATATACACATAAAAGTGTTAAAAATAAATAAGTAGGTATATATAAGATAATAAGTACGTAAGTTTCCCGTCGGAACATGTTCGCGGGCGTATGCAGTGCGTATGTGCGACCATTTCACAACAATAACACATCTCATTAGCCGTTGTTTTCAACTAAGTAATGCATGTTTCCTTGTGTCGCACCGGGCGGGGTGAAACAAAATGTAATTAATTAATTACGCTTACGAGACCACTGTTTGCACAACTTACATTCATATGTATATGACTATATTCTGGTCCAAAAGATCTTAAAAATTAGTTTGCAATTAAATACGTGTGTTAACTACAATTCAGTGTGCTGAGTTTGAAAGTGAAAAATATTAACAAGACTACGGTTTTATTTTAATAGTTACATTTGTAATAATGTAACGTACCTACATCTTAATTTTAATATTTCCGATCTTAAACCGTGTACAATACATACAATTAAATGGTTTTACATATTTAAAAAAATAGAGTAACTACAAAATAAAACAGGTAATACATAATAATGATTTCTTTCAATTTTGGGGTTTTTGATTGCTTCTAACTATTGCAGCTCATCTTCGAGTAGTGCGGTAAGAAAGCGAAACAGATGTCAACTACAGCTGGTTGAAGGGGACCAAATGATATCAAAATTACAATTTGACCCGAAGTCAACCAGCTAAAGCGAACAACGCTTACACTTTCACGCACGACGGCGACGCCGCGGCCTCTTCAACAATCTTCACACGTTTCACGTCTCTCAAATTCTTCGCTTGTTATTAAAGCATATTCATCAACGTACATCTTCATCTCGGCTCTTGAAATATAATATTAAGCGAGTAATAAACATTACATGAGTGGGTTACAGGGAATACTAATTTCAGTGTGCTTAGTTTATGTATATTTAGAAAGGTGTAAAATTTTGCGTATACAGTGGAACAGATGACTCCAGGAATAGCTAGTAGTGCGAGGTGCGAGGGCGTGCGGGCGGCGGCGCGGCGGCGGCGGCGGCGGCGGCCCGCGGCGCCTCCACATATAGGGCTGGCCTCAGCCCGCTCTGCAATCAGACGCAGTGTAAGCTTACCCGCCGAGAGCCGCCGGAGCACGCGGTGCCGGCGCGCCGACATTGACGCGCCGTATGTAACCGTACACGCCGCCTCGCTATTTTAGTCTCGTCCGGTGCACTAATTCGGGCAGGGTTAACGCGGTGGCCTCCCGATCGCTGCCAGTCGTAACACACTTCCGTCTTCGCTCTTCACGTCGACACTCATTTATTTTTTCTTCCGGTTCGTTACTTTATCT
This sequence comes from Atethmia centrago, assembly GCA_905333075.3. Taxonomy (NCBI): domain Eukaryota; kingdom Metazoa; phylum Arthropoda; class Insecta; order Lepidoptera; family Noctuidae; genus Atethmia; species Atethmia centrago. The sequence goes on from HG995375.1 coordinate 12,374,976, forward strand.
TACTAGAGCACAACACAGTAAAGTTTCAGTTCAGAGATTGGTAACATTAGTAGTTGGTGCTACGATAGTGTTAAAAGTTTTGTACTGTCAACGTAAACGTCATCGACCTGACGTAGGCACCGGACGAGGGGTTCGTTGACACCTAGCAGGCTTGACCTTGCATCTCGTCATGTTTGACCCAAAAATAATTCTATGCTCGAAGGTTGTAGCCGGGAAAAAATCCGAAATGGAGTGAAATGTTAAGTGAAGTTTCATTAATAAAAGAGGTAACCGACCCCGAGTGGCCAGGTGAGAACCGCGGCGGCACCTCAGGTCGCCGCTCTACGTTCGCGAATGCATTCCGACCGACGACGACGCGACATCGCGAACCTACTAACCCCGCGTCGCGAGGGGCCCTGCGCCCCGCGACCCTCCGAATCCGTCGACCCTCCCGCCCCCCTTCCGGTCCATCCAAAAGCTTCGAAAATACTCGACAACTATACGCGCGTGTAAGCCCAAATAATGAGGAGATAATTCTTCAAATTTTGGCGAATGTGATAATTCATTAAGTACACATGCGAATCCAGCATAGGGATGTAATTAACGATCGTAGGTAGAGCGAATCGTGGAGAGCGACGCGTGACGAGCGCGCGGGGCGGGCGGGCGGCAGCACGGGCGGCTAGGGCGGGCGGGCCTCGCGTCTCGACTGAGAGGCGCGCAGCATCGCGCCGCCGCGCCGCCCCCGCGCCCCGCGCCCCCGCGCCCCGGCGCCGCCGCCGCCGAGCCGCACTGTCTGCCGCGTCTGCAGCCGCGCCGGCCCGCGCTGCCGACTGCCGCCTGCCGCGCATGCTAGCTCACAGGCCCACACACCGCCGCACAGCCACATCTACCTGCCTCATCTAAAACTTTACTTTATATCTTAGCAACAACAGATGACTTCGTCTGTTTGCGTCCTGTCTTTTTTATATTTCAGATTCGCCCGAGACTTTTTTATGCTTTTTTTAATAACCCCATTAGGATTCCCTTAGGTTTTCAACACTTTAAACACATTATTCTCTTAACGCTACTGCGCGGTGCACAGCCATCAAGCCAACATAATTTTAAAAGTTTGAGAATTTACTGGTGTGGTCTGCATTAGGCCAAAAATCTAATTTAGATAATGTAAATTCATCGCAAATAGTCACAAGTATTGATATAGTATCAAACAAATAGATAAATGAAACATGGATGTAGTGCTTAATTCGCAGAATGTATCATGGCAATCTATCACTGGATTGACCAAATATGTTATATTTGCACATCCACAGATAGTATAGGAAAATACGAAACTTATGCGCTACAAAATGTTTGGAAACATGCATTGTACGCGTAGCATCGTAGCAAAGTAGCAGTAACAGCGTAGCACCATGTTTTATTTACCAAATTTTGGGTTTACAGTTCTACGATATGCATTAAATGACTATGATATATGTATGATGAATATATGATATACTATCTATCTATCTAAGTTAAAAGTTTACATTTATTCAAGTTTTTCTTATATCAAACTGTAGCCTCACAACTGCAAAAAGGGAGCTCGTAGCTGCGTAGGTTACGGCAACCTAGCGCCTCTAAGTGACGAAGATATAAAACCAATATCCATTCAATATGTTACAAGGACTCATTCCGACCAATCGACAAATACATTATATAATAAAATTGTTTTATTTTATTCTTGCCTGATGCGCTTCCTGCGTAAACTTCGCGCGATAAAAAACGCAGACAACTACATACGCACTACTACTTCCAAAATGTATGAACAGTGGAAATAGGACTTGTGCGTGTGGGTTGACTTCTCGTAGCAAACTTGACACTTCAAAACACTTTATAAATATCCGACCTTGTCATTTTGAAGTAATGCTTCCCATATTTTATTTAATCAAATTTAATAGCCTTTATTTCCTCTGCCTCAACCCTTTTCCGTACATAAACAATTTCATAATGAATAATATAATAACATATATTAGCTAGCTTCTGATTGCTAACCCTATATTAGCAACTATCAGCTACCATACCAGGTCAGGCTGTCTTGTGACACAGGCCTCCTCTATTTTCCTCCACTTATTCCTATCGAAAGCTGGTCCTCATCAACCTATTTTCAAATCATCGTCCCACCTTTTCACCTGTCTTCATTTAGGTCGTTTTCCATTCATCGGGTACCTTTCTGTGACTGTTAAGGTTCGTTTTTTTAAAATATCTTGTCAAAATCAAAAAATGATTTCTACGCGCTACTCCTGGAAAACGAATTTATTTTCTGTAGAATGCTTAGTATTTATGTCTTTATCAAGGAAAGTGATTTGTAATCTTTAAGAATTTATTTCAAACTGAAAAGCGCGAGGTACTTTACATAAAACTCAGAATAAAACCAAGAGGCAGTCAACATTACGGGAACTGATACGATGGTAGTATTTTTTTTATTTTAGTACTTAATGGTTATTGGTTTCACAACTTTGCTATAATACTACAGGTTTATATTGAAAAATTGTTTCTAGCTTCGCCGTCTGCATTTACTCAGCAATGAATACGCGGCATCATAAGTACCCATTTAAAATAATGTAGGAAATGATATACGCCTCGAATGGTCCCCGGTATTCGTAGGCATGAGTGACCTCGTGCCAAGTCTGTTAATTCAACGTAATCCATGTTATTATAGATATTGAATACCACCAACCAAAATATAAAAATAAATGCGTTCAAAAGCAATTCATGTTCTCGACAATAACTTTTCTATCAATTATAAAACAGTATTAAAAATACTCCGACGGAAAACGAAAATTTTACTTTATTCGTCCAACCAAATTGGAACTTTTCATACAATTCCACCAAATAAAACCCACTATTCAAATATCAGAAAAAGCTATGTCCGCATAGAATGTCTATCGACTAACAATAAAGTGGGAGCTTTGAGCTTTTAGGCTGATGTCACAGATATCCATTCGCTGAGTCGGCTCTTTTGTTCATCTACGAATTTATCGGAAGATTAATGAACTTTCGTCTGTATAATATTATAGGTTTCATTTAGTCAGTTATATATCCGTAAATGTTACATACATATTTTTCGTCTTTAACAGTTTTAGTTCCTAAACCCGGTGTTATAGCACCCTAACCGGTGTGTCACATCAATTCAAACATGATTTAAATTGTTACGGCGACCTGTGGATGCAGCGTTAACACTGCCATCTCACCTCAAATACGAGTTCTGTTTTTATAACTGTTATAACAACAATTCATTTCATTTTTTAACGTTTCCCACGCGTCATTTTTTTTTTGTGTATGCTGGTGTATCAACTATGTAAACATACACAAAACTCATCTGCGCGTGCGGACTGCCGATTGTAGCGCAAGAGGTAGTCATACAGCCATAACGCCAATCGAGAAATCACTGTATAAAACCTAGGAATTTGACATAACATTGTTTGATCTACAAACAATGTTATTGAGGCAATTTATCAAAAAAAACCTAGTATATAACATTATGTGCCTACCTATTTATATGGTCGTCCCACTCGGTAGTTTTATTTCATGTTTGCATGATCAACCTAAGGTGAAATGAAATGAAATTGTTTATTCTGTAAATAGGATATCAGAATCACTTTTACACATCATATTAAAAAATAAGCTAGATGGAGTCGACATTTCCTATATGATTACCCCTGAGAAGAAATGGTGTTCTCTCTTCTTCTTAACTAAATTTCAACTTAAACCTTAGTGCTATTAGACCTAACTGCTCTTTTCCTGTGCTCAATTTAATGTTTCACAGAAAATCACTACCGAGTCAGGAAAGTACAAAGACTATCCATAATTATAATGTTATTTTCTGTCACCAAACAAAAAGGACGATTAATATAATTAAATAGCGCCTAAATATACAAAAAATATGCATTCAAATATTAGCCAGCCGCAGAATCATAGATACTAAACAATGATTAAGGTTTTAAAAAGTGGTCCCTTAAAAAAAATCTGAGGAAACTGCTTACCATAGTACAACACAGGATGGGATGGGGATGGGTGTCGTATAGCATAATCAGCATATAATATTCCCACTGCTGGGACATAGGCCTCCTCTCTGTGAGAAGGAGTGGACTATAATCAAACACGCGGGCCCAATGTGGGATGGTAGATGTCACATGTCTTCGAATTGTGTGTTCTAGGATATACCGGTTTCCTCACGATGTTTTCCTTCACCGTTTTGAGAGCAGTGGTGATGAAATTATTTACACAAAGTAAAGCGCCTGTCTTGGTTCGAACCTTCGACCTACATACAACTCGTAAGTCGCGGTCGTTACCACTGGGCTCCCTATACCTATGGTGTCGTATATACCTACAATAGTACAACATGAAACACTGATGAAAGTCAAGTCAAGCTTAGCTATTGCGCTATGAGCTGATAACCTGTAGGTATCAGTTATTTTCATCCGGCCTACCCTACCGACTACCCTCTCTACTTCAACATCTCTACGTCACGGACCATCGGCTGAACCTACCCTCCGTGACGATTTTATCAGAACGGTCACCCACCCAAGACTTAACCGCAACAAGGTTGCTTAACCTTACAGGTCGATATCGTTAAGAATTTAGCCCTGATTGCCCCGTGGCCCAATTCAATATATAAAAGACGTTATTCGGGTAGGTATATCTTCATTCTTATCTCTTTCTTTTATTTTCGTATTACTATTGAGTGGAGTTAGAGGCCGTTACGGTTCCCGGTTCCTAGCCAAAGCAATTACATTTTATATCGTCAGATCTTTTAAAGCCTTTCTTTATATTTCTATTTAGTCTTGAATGAACTGTAGAGCTAAACTTAAATTGACGAATTTTATGGTTTCGTTAAGTTTTCTTTCTTTACTTCTCGTTATAGGGTTCCGCACCCGAAGGGTGCCAAACGGAATCCTGTTACAAAGCCTCCGCTGTCGTGGTCCGTCCGTCTGTCAGTCAGCGAGCTATATCCCATGAACCGTAATAGGTAGACAGTTGAAATTTTCACAGATAATGTATTTCTATTGGTAATATAACAAAAAATAATAAAAATAAAATAAAGTTCAAAATACAACAAACGTGATTTTTGCTAAATATTGTACGGTGGTACAGAACCCTTCTTATTCCTTTGGGTTTTCTACTGTTTCTGGCGCTTAGAACTGTGATAAATATATATCCTTATTTATTATTTAATAGAATTATCCGATATTTATTCCGCGTCTGTGCTTCAGTGTGTCATCTGCTTAATATGCTTGATCAGTAAGCACCGATACACATAGTACAGTTGTCACAGTTTCCGTGATTATTTCAACACGAACGCAATTAGAGAGGAGTGGCAAGCCTCCTCCTGTTTGTTTTAATTACGTCGAAATATCCGCCGCTGTGTCCGCGCGCCGCACCGCACCGCATCGCGCCGCACACTCCATGCCGCACCACGCCACACCGCACCGAGCCTCGATCCACTTTTTATTGCAAATTGCAAACCCCCATTAATGATAAAAACAAACCGATTCCACGATTTCAAATTACAAACCTATGTTAAGCTTAACGATAATCAATTTAACCCATTCTAATTGGAGTACTTAATCCTTTTTAGTATGAATTTATAAAACAAAGTTTCTTTTGCATACGGTTAATGTAAACACGCTTTTTTTTTTTGTGTGGAAATCATCAAATAACTTCTCCCGCTCTGGGCCACGCTGACTTATATACGTATACACTTCAAAATGTACTCTACATAAGCTCGAAGTTTCAAATCTTTTATCAACTTAAATCGAATCGACAGTAGCATTATTTTATCGCTGTGGCTACATATGTTATTGTCAATAGCTACACGCTACAGGCCTCCTGTATCAGTTTTGAGGATAATATCAATTATCGTGTTGCCCTGTCCACAACACTCGGTCCGCAGAGTTATCCGATTTTTATATTTCAAAGCTTAGCTCCTTTCGGGATAGTGTACAGGAAAATCTCTATTATAGTGAAAGATTTATGAAACCCTACAAAGCATTACAAAGATGTATGTGTTATGTGTGTGTTGAAAATAAACACAGATACTTAATGGAGAATGTCATCGGGCTGAGTGTTTGGCACTCGAAATGTTAATTGCGCCCCGTTAATTTATGGGTAACGTTATAACCGGCGCCATCTATTGGCGTTCTTGGAGCGATATATTTTAAGTTTATCAATACATAACCTTTCATTAATTATGTTAATATCACACTTTATACTTACCTACTTTGTATTTACATTGAAGGCTGATGATCAATATGTCTTAAATAGTATTCTTGAAAAGGACAAAGCTTTTCCTAAAATACCAGAGGGGCAATTCCTGTATGTTACAGAACGTTCGCATTCTAATATCAGTCTCATTCTGCCAAAAATACTTCTAATTTACCTACATTTTTGACAAGTTTTTGACATTGCTTGTTGCCGAGATGAGATTGCGAGCAACCAGTCTATTCTGTAAACATCTCACAGTAATAACTTAGGTGTAGAGGAGGTTCAAATAAGCTGTCAGTGGCGCCGATTCCCTTGTTCACAAACTAAACTAAATTTAAGTTCAGTGCATCTTTTTCTTTCTATTTCATTAAGAAAAGGACATAAGATAAATATTAGTTTAGTCCTGTCAACTTAATCAGCGCTTGACGTAAATTGACGTAATTTTAGTAGGCAAGTTTTTAATCACGTCTAAACTTGTATAGAGTAGTGACAGGCGCTGATTAATTTGACAGGACTAAACTAAAATTTATCTTCTGTCCTTTTCTTAATGAAATAGAAAGAAAAAGATGCACTGAACTTAAATTTAGTTTAGTTTGTGAACAAGGGAATCGGCACCAATAACTAGTATCAGTTGGAATGAAGGCTCACTTTAAACTTACTTCACCGAAGTTATCACGGTGAGATTTTTACAGAATACTCGTAAATCAGTAAATTTTAAACGTTTTAAGGGTTCCGTACCTCAAAAGAAAAAAACGAAGCCCTTATAGGATCACTCGTGTGTGTCTGTCTGTCTGGCTGTCTGTCTGTCTATCTGTCTTTCTGTCTTTCTGTCTGTCTGTCCGTCTGTCACAGCCGATTTGCTCCGTATCTACTGGACCGATTAAGTTGAAATTTGATACACATACGAATTCCTGTGACCCAAACACGGACGTGTAACATAAATAAAAGAATTTTGAATATGATGGACAGTTTTTGGGGGCAAATTAGAAAATTGTAAAAGTCGCCGGGAAAATTGGAAAAGTCGGAAAAACAGAAAGTGTATTTTCTGTTGGAATTTTATGTGAATTATTGAAATTTGGACAGGACAACGTCTATCAGGTAATTAAATTTCAAATTAGGCTGAAAATAAGCACTTTTCGAACGTCAAAATTACATACGACAGTCCCCCAAAAACGCCCACCCTTCACCATATAGAATTAATTTAAAATAACACTTAGTAAAATATTAATATAGGTAATGCACATTGTGCAGTAATATAATGATGTGTTAGCTAAGTCTTCATTCGATTCTGTTCTGGCACAGGGGCAACTTTAACTCGTAACTATCTGACAAGCCCATTGACACAATACCTTACCAGTTGGCCTGTTGTGTCTGGGTTTGTTACCCACACAGAATAAATATTTGAATGGCTAAAGGATATTTATGTTGTGCCTTGTTTATAATCATAGCGTCAGTTGATGTTTGCGAATTCTATATCGTTTAAATTCTGTGAAATGTTAACTTTCTTTTCGCTGTGTTTATTTAAAGCATGTATTTAACGCGGCGACAAACTAATCTGATTTAGGGTTTTAAAAATAATTAAAACGGGTAACAAAAATAATAGGTTGGCAGCTATAGTGAAGTAGCATTTTAAGAATAAAGTAGCAGCTTAATAATCAATTAGCTTTGTTTTAATTTAAACTAGCATCGAGTTTTTGTTTTGGTAACTGAGAGTCACCAACAACCGAAGGGATCTGAAGCTCGGCGGCCGCTGCCGCGGCACGCTCGCTTCGCTCGCTCTCCTTCGCGCGTTAGTGGTCACTGTTCTAACCTAACCTAACCCAAATGATTTTATACTTAAAATGCTACTTCACTGTAGCTGCCAACCTATTATTTTTGCTTCCCATTTTATTTTTTTAGGAACAAATAGTTAGTCGCCCCTTAAGTTGTTAGTCGCCTGGACAATAATTAGCCTTTATTTAAGAGCATTAATGTTGTCTATCGAGCGACCCGCCTCTGATTCACACGGGTGCAATCTATTGACATGTCAAAACATCGAGATATCTGTACTATATGATCTAAGTTAAAATATTAATGTAATACAAAAACACCTTCCAGAATAAATGATCTAAGTGATAGTTAAAACCTCATCAAAATCCATTGTCTAGTATAGAATAACTAAGCGGAGCGACTTGGGTACACCTAACACCTGTAAAAATCACCGAGCGGACGTTGCATTTGGTACATATTTAAAAAATAATCAAAATGTTTAATCATACATTTTGTGTGAAGATAAATCGAATAACACATCATTCATTGAATTCAGTTCAGTTCCTTGCAGGACAATTACAGAACAAAACAACAAATACCACATCCATACGAATGTACGGCAACGTTACGTGAAAAGGAATTGTAGAGTTTTCATTCCAACGTATTATTCAAAATAACGTTCGTATCTTTCTATATAGTTCAAAATGTCTATATTTGCTGTTAAACATAATGAGTGTGTCACGTAATATATGTAGACATGATTAAGATGTATCAATTTAAATCTCGTAGCGATAACATGTATCGATCAGGCTGAGGCGAGCGCGTAGCTAACCCCGTTAGCTGGGAGCGCGCCCGGCCGCCCGGCCGCGCCGCCGCCGTCCGTCCGCGTCATTGCCATTCGCTGAGGAAGCACGTTTCCTGCTTCATTGTTTCCTAATTTTTCTAACTTCTTTCTACTCCTCGCTCATTGGAGCTTCTTTTGTTTCGTCCTTTCCTTCCGGAGATGTTCCGGTTAAATTGTCACTTTTATTATCCGTTCCTGGGCAGGGTTGCTCTTTGGTAGAGGTTAGGGAAATAATTTACCGATTCATTTTACATCCTGCATTCATATTGCTTTGACGTCGTTTCATTATTTTATTATTTTTATATTAATTTAAAGTAAGAATATTTACTAAAAGAAAAGATAAATAAAAAAAGGTATCTGTATTTATTATTTTAAATTCGGCCCCAATTGCTAAATAAGTTTCAGAAAACCCTAACGGTAAAAATCCAACTAATCTGCTAGCTTTCTATTTATATTACTGCTTAAAAACAAAATAAATATATAATACTAAGTACCTAACGTCATGTATGAGTGTTTCAGTGTAGTTAGTTTAAGACAAGATGTAAGAACATGTACAGATATCGTTGGTTTAAGAGACGGTAGCTGGTTGAGTGAGGGGCGTTTAACGGGCTAATTATCAAACGGCTAATGAAGTTTGTATTCAGCGGGCGGCGGCGGGAGCGCGGGGCCCGGGCCGCTACGTGCTGCGACTCGCAAAGCGCCCCACCTGATAACTCCCCGCCCTCCACAGAAAAATTGCAGAGAAAAAGTTTCATCGCAAGGGAACGTGAATGAAATGAAGAATTGTGCCGGCCGCTTTCGGGATTATTCCCAACATAAAATTTCTTGAGAACCTTTTCGATCTGTTTCAATTCATCAAGACTCGTCTTTATATAGATAACCATTCGAATTCGTAATAATAGGTACGTCTACAAAATAAATATGAATATACATCTTCGTACTAATACATATTTTATATGTGTTTATTTCTACCTGCCTATTGACAGAGTGTGCTCCACACTCCGGTCTTGAGTTTTCTAGACAAATGAACTCTAAATCTTTTTGTAACATACTGTTTTTTTTTTAAATAATATATTATATTCCATACTTGCTCCTCTCCTAAATAACGACATTTTTTTTTTTCTGATTGCAAATAGCTATTATTTTCCTATGGAATTCTGGGAATTCAATACCTGTCTGGTCATCATATCTATTTTACAAATCCGAACTAGATTGTTAAAGGACATGACAAAATGGACTGTTTGAAACGTTCTCCAACTTTGAGCCTCCTAAAAAATATTTAGAGTTAGTAGTGGTACATGGAAACTGCGAATTTTCTCGGAGCCAGCAGTTTCATTTAATAACATTATATCTTGTTTCATAAAAAAAACTTTTTGGTATTTAATTTGTAACAGAATTATGGCCAGACTAGTTATTAATAAAATTAGATAGAAGATATTTCTCGTAGATATTTTCCTGTTACAAAAGAAAACTTTAATGTTTTCTTTGTGATATACCAGATAAGGATAAAAGGAAAAACTCGGAAAAATTGCTACATTTTTTTTTTTCTGAAAATGCTCCGTAACTGATTGGTTTGGTGGGGAAGTATAGAGCAATGGAAAAACGCGTGGTGGTCATTTCTGTTAGAACATTTTCATGAGCCATCTGAATTTCGTTGATGCCTAAGTCATTCCCATTCCTGCTTCATTGTGGAGAACTACATAGTTTCGATTTGAAACGTCTATTGAAGGTGGACATTTAGTTTATAAATTTTGGTAAAGCTAATGTTTTAGTAGCCTACTTTATCTGTGTGTTTAATCAGTTTTTTTATTACCTTGTATTCGGTAAGAGCGCATCAAGAAACATGTTTATCGATGTACCCTTTCATACACAGTTTGAAACATAAACGGCAAATGCAACAGCCGTCCACTTGAAATGTTTTGGAAGCAGTTTGTTGTAGTCCCGTGTGCGCTGTTGCAGTACATCCAAGTCATTTCGCGCAATAGCTCGCGCCGCGGGTCTCTTTGGGAAGGCCACTTCCCTGTAACGACTGCTATCATCTACCAAGAAAATATAAAGAGGTTTATTTGTTTTATGGCAACCTCGTAACTAGACTTAGTTTTCAAAACTAACTTGAACGTTTGTTTGGAAAGATAAATGATTGAATTTGTTTTAATTTAAATATGTGCTGGAAAACGTGTAGAGTGCGAGTATAATTCTTTCAATTGGACCTTGTGGTTTTATATTGTTATAAACATATTCAGCCAATAATGTTGTCACTGCAGGGACACAGACCTCCTCTCTTCGAAAGAGAGTGGGCCATAATCAACCACGCGGGCCCAGTGCGGGTTAGTAGATGTCACATGTTTTCGAACTTTGGTTCTACGAGTAGGACATTTTCCTCACGACGCCGGTTTCCTCACGATGTTTTCCATTACCGTTTTGAGAGCAGTGATGATGAAATTATTTACACAAAGTAAAGCACCTGCCTGGGTTCGAACCCACGGTCGGGGATGGCCCGACCGTGGGTTCCAACCCAGACAGGTGCTTTAGAATGGTATAGAATAGAATAGAACAACTTTATTTGCATTAAAACTTTTTGTGAATAAATAAAAAAACCGTTGGTTTATAACAATGATAAACAATGAGAGCAGTGGTGGCCTAGTGGATACGGATCCATTCGGTTTTTTTATTTATTTACAAAAACTTTTAATGCAAATAAAGACGTTCTATTCTATATTTAAGTTTTATAAATGGAGCAAATATTTGAATGGTACTAGTAATGTAACGTAGATAGAAATCCCACCAAATACATTCAAGTAAGTTGCCAAGACTCGAAGATACTGAACTGTATCCTTCGAGGCGGCAACTCTCTTGGCAAGCTTTCCGCGGCTGGATATCTTGGAGGATATGGATGCGAGGGTCTATAAACCAATGATTTTTAACAAAAAAATCATTGGTTATTAAGACTCACATAACGCTTTCACTGACATTAGATCTGATAACTTTTTAACAGTGAAAGCGCGTTAGGGGCGACTCTTTTGTTTTTTGGTGGGAAATCATCAAATAACTTCTCCCGCTCTGGGCGGAGCGGGAGGGTGTGTCAGACTCTTATTGACTAAAACCCACCCGTATTCCTTCCGTTGCCTGTGTTGCCAGGGGCCTCGGTAACCCTTTGGTACCTTCCCGCGACCCCGGCAGGCATCGGCCCTAGTGGACCCCTACGCTTGTGCTGACGATATCTTTGTGAGGCGCGCGCCTACGGTGGCCGGATATCCGTCCGGGATTCCCGACGCCCAGGGCGTCTCCTGCGGCGGCTAGGGGCGAGGGGGCGCGAAATTTGCCTTTCCCTCAACCGTCCCGCCTCCTCCTTCGCGAGCATTACTGCTTCGCTGAAGAAGGTGATGGCTGCCCATGCGAGATCTCTGCCGCCGATCGCCTCCATGAGGACACGGCGGTGCTCTGCCCAAGCCGGGCAGACCTCCACCGTATGCTCCACCGTCTCCTCCGGGCGATCCACACAGTGGTGACACCCGGGCGTTTCCCCTGCCTTATCCGACACAGGGACCTCCCGAAGCTGCCGTGTCCGGTGAGGACCTGCGTCAGGAAGGTGAGGACACCGTGGCGCCTCTCTAGCCACAGGGGCGACCCTAACGCGCACAAAACGTCTACAAGGTTTATTAAAATAAAACAGACACTCATATGGGCTTAAGTCTTTAATGTTGTGTCATGCAATAGTTGAATGGAACGGCCAAAACATACATTTTGACCCAGATGCGGTGATATTGTACTGATATTACACATACATGTTAAAATCATAAACCTTACTTCTAGCATAGTCGGGGAAAAAGGTTCTTGCACGCCAACAGTTACTTTCTTCATAGACAACGAAAAAGAGTTTCTTCTTCATTATTTATGTACATACTAATCTAGCTTTCATAACAAATGGAAGTAGGTATAACTATTATCCGTAAGAAATACAGATTTGCTTCCCTTCGGGAAGGGGGTTGCAGGGTGAAAGTTACAGATTTCTTAATTTTTTTGTTGTTTGTGTGTAAATTTTAGCCTGCATACTCGTACCAAATTTCTGCTGTTTTAGACTTCGGAAAGCCACACTTCCCGTTGAGTGAGTCAGTCAGTAACGAAAACGACGTATTTTAGGTATTAATACAATCCAAAGTATAAAAGGTAGGTATTTCCACTGCTTTTTATTTCTAGCTCGTTTTATCCAGATTAGAAGAAAATCAACATTTTGCACAACAGATGGTTCGTTAGCACGGGAAAGTCCTACCACTGACCGCTTCAGTAGTAGGACTTTCCCTTTTAAATTGACAGGTTTAGTTATAAATAAGCTTTCTTTGTATGGGATCCTGGGTCAAAGATGACAGGGAAATTTTTTATGTTAATTTAGTTATCGTAGAACATGTTTGAAATGCTATTCTCTAGGTTCCAGACTACCTATTTGTCAAATTTCATAACGATCCGTTCAGTGGTTTAGGCGTGCTTAAGTAACATGCAGATAGACAGACTGAGTTACTTGCATTTATAATATTAATATTGGCATAAAAAAAGGGTTTTTTGAAAACTGCCCGTTTTCTTGATGACTGTTCATTTTTGTCAAAATCAGTGAATGGAGATCTAAATGTCTCAAAAAGTTAAGGACGGTCTCCTAAGACCGTTTTCCTGTAGCTACAACGGTTATGGTAGCTGCCCTTACTGCCCCGTCTCAAAAATCCACTCTGTATATCTACACCTACATTATAAATTAAAGTCGCTTTTCATGTCTGTCTGTGTGACCGCGTTGATCTTCTAAACTATGCAACGAATTTTAATGCGGATGTTACCATCATTTGGAGAATTTATTCCGAAAGGTTTAAGTTTATAATTCATGAATATTAAACTCACATGACGGCGCAGCTAGTGGCGCTGCCTCGTTTTGTTACGAAGTTACTGGAATTACCGAAAAGTTCGGATAAGAGTGATAGTGGCTGGTGACTCTAGCAGAGCGTCGCATCGATGCATCGATGGTTGCGTGGCGGCTGTCTTCTGATGACAGGAGAAGATGTCAAAGGAATCGCTGTCGAAGACAGCCGCCACGCAACCATCGATGCATCGACCGCACCCCGACGTGACAGGAGAGGATGTCAAAGGAATCGCTGTCGTACCACGTCCACAATTAACGGCTATATTCCGCCACAATTCTGATGATATTGAAGCTGCTGAACCACTAATATGATGACCACCTCTGGTAAAGGCTGGGCACGCCACAATTGCGGCAATAAGTCCCCTCTTTGAGGAGTGGCTAGAGAGGCGCCACGGCGTCTTCACCTTCCGCTTGACGCAGGTCCTCACGGGACACGGCAGCTCCGAGAAATTCCTGTGTCTGATAAGGTGGGAGCCTAGGAAACGCCCGGGTGTCACCACTGTGTGGATCGCCCGGAGGATACGGTGGAGCATACGGCGGAGGTCTGCCCGGCTTGGGCAGGGCACCGCCGTGTCCTCGTGGAGGCGATCGGCCATGGTACGGAGCAAGAGGGCATGGGCAGCCGTCACCTCCTTCTGCGAAGCAGTAATGCTCGCGAAGCCTCCTTCGCCTCCTCAGGCGGGACGGTTGACGGAAAGGCTAATATCGCGCCCTCTCGCCCCTAGCCGCCGCAGGAGACGCCCTGAGCGTCGGGAATCCCGGGTGGATTTCCGGCCATCGTAGGCGCGGGCTTCTGGACGATGAGCAATGGGTAGCTCACCGTCCGGTAAGGGCCAGGCCCGGGCCGACGGCGCGGCGAGACGTCGTCAGCACAAGTGTAGGGGTCCACTAGGGCCGATGCCTGCCGGGGTCGCGGGAAAGTTCGAAAGGGTTACCGAGGCCCCTGGCAACATAGGTAACGGAAAGAACACGGGTGAGTTTTAGACAGTAAGAGTCTGACACACCCTCCCGCTCCGTCCAGAGCGGGAGAAGTTATTTGATAATTTCCCAACCAAAAAACAAAACCTCTGGTAAAGGCTATCCTGCGCCGTTATACATATAATAAATTATGAAATCTCGATGTCTTGTCAAATCGTTAAAACCGTGCGAAACTGGGGCGGATCGCTAGTGTCGAAATATGGATAAGAATTTGTATACATTTGTATACAGAAGAATATTACGTTTTGTACAAACACTTGGTACAAATATCTGCTTCTTACACTCTACAGAGTTGCTAGAGGTATAGCAACCCAGTACGTATAAGGTATATGCATGGCAGTGGTGTGCAGTGGTTCTCCACAGCATGCATACTGACACCAAAAAAAAAACTAATTCGCGCAACATCACAGCGCGGCTCTACATACAAGAACTCACCACATTATTCCAGGTAATTAAAACACGATTTTCTAACGATGCAAACAGAAGAAAGATTCGGCCACCTCAAATATCATAACCAAGTGGGTGGGTGATAGTTACAGAACACGTCACTTGCAAGATATCCGAAGTCATGAATTATCATATTTTTGGATTAATTCTCGTAATTCGGGCACACATCTACCTTTAGACACAACTTGAATCTTATCATTAAACGACAAGTGCGACTAACCTAACCTAACCAACACATTATCGGCGCAAACTTCACAACAGAACACCATTCTTAGGTAAATAAACAAATAATAACACAACACATAATCTTTACACTACTTTACGTTTCAAAACCAATTACTTATAACTTAATAAGATCTAAAACAGCAAAACATTCAAGATCACATATAAATTACGTGTCACTATCACATGAAACAAACACTACCAATTAAAATTGTATCACTGTCATACCGTGTTCTTCCACAAAAGGGACTATCATATTTTGCCGGATAACACTGACACACTGGACTGTGTTGCCGAAACTTATTTTCCTAACTCCCCACAAACCAAGCGAAATTTTCCAAATATAGAAAGAAAAATATAAAATTATGAAGTTTTTAATTACTTTTATAGGGCTTTTGCTATTCCTTACAATTTATAATTTTTTGGAAGGTATAAATTCAACAATACCACCCTTTTTTAATTGTCTCTAATAGTCTGGTAGTCATGAAGGAAACTTCCCCGCAATTCTGGGAACTGTCCAAAAATTGGGAACCCTGGTCTTCAATATTTTTCATTCATTAAATCTTCACTTTACACACAACCAATGAGGACCAAGCTCCTGCCGCCGGAGTTACGCCCCTAATTTAAACCATTTCACTATTGTGTGCCGTTCATACACACGAAAATATACACGAGTGTGCGTAAATTCATGAACGAAATATAGGCGAAACGAATCCTTGCCTCGCGTACGTAAGCTCCGTCGAACTGTGAGTCACGTGGCGTCTGCGACAAGTTGCTATAAGAGTTTTAACAGGAGTTTAACTTTTTTTGTAATATTTTGTGTTATTGTATTACATAGTTTATTTATTACATAGTAGCCTCTATGGACGGCACGCCCCTGATGCATGGAACTTTTTTTTAATCATAAAAGACAGTAACATAAACCGAAGAAAATTATTAAAAGCCTCATTCAACTACAGCTTACTGCTCACAAAACTTATTGAACTCCAACAATTTTTTACTACTTACCTTAGTGACTATTTACGGCTATTTACGTCACTTCCAGCCAAAAAAAAAATGCTATTACGGAAACCATATTTCTAGGAATTACTCTAGATTCAAAATTGCAATGGGGAGCCCACATTAGAGCTCTTTCAGGTAGATTAAGTTCAGCTGCATATGCAGTAAGAAAAATTTGACAGTTGACTGATATAGCCACAGCTAGGTTAGTATACTTTGCTTAGTTCAATTTAGTAGATTCAATTTTTATTTTACAAAAGAGGGCAATCCGCGCAGTCTAGAATGGGTCCTCGTGAGTCCCTTAGAAACAAATTCTAAGAAATTAATGTACTAACTCTGCCTTCTCTTTATATCTCAGAAAGTATTTTGTATGTTCGCAAAAACTTATGTCTTTTCAAAACAAGAAGTGATTTCCATAATATAAATACACGTAGTAAACATGAAATTGTGATACTCAAAGGCGAACGGCAGGCTGGTATGGGAATTTCGTACCGCTAATAAAATTTCGTGTTTTGGGATATTTTTTGTTTTAATTTGTAGTTAATATGATAGACAAGCTCTTTTTAAATTCTTGGATTTTTAGAACTTGGGACGTAAAAGTTAAAACCAGTTTTATTTGGTTATGTACTAGTGTACCAATGTAGATTGTTACATAAAGGCACTTAAACATTGTTTCGGTAATAAAGTATATGTTCTAGATTGCTTGTCGCTATTGTTGTAGTGTTTTACTTACTATCAAGTAGGTAAATTGAGATGAGGATCGTACCTACTCAGCGGAGTGCATTAGGAGATACCTTTGTCCAGCAGCTGACGGCAACAGTTTGATAATGATGAACTCCTGATTGGGTTTTGAGTGTAGGTAAATAAAACAATACAGTTAATAGTTTTTTTTTAAATACATTTATTTTATTTATAATTAATTATTTCTTAATATTACTTCATCTAAGAAGCGGGCAGGTCGGGTAATACCCTCATGGCGAGCATAGCTTAAATACCAACATAACTGCGTTTAGTTTACGACTAAATTACGTGTAGTTATTAAAATCTTTTTTAAATATTATTAATTAATCCGAACTTCTAAATATAGTACACTTACATGAAAATAAATGGCTTAGTTGCCTTAATATGTGGTACAAATTCTATAACAAAACAACAAAAAAAGTAAGCGGTACGAAATCTGCCGTTCACCTTTAGATTAACAAAAACAAGCAAATCATTTGTTATCAACAGTATCCGCTTTTATAACAAGTTGCCAAAGTCAGTTACAGAACTTAGCGATGGAAAGTTCAAAACCCACATCAAACGTGTCCTTATCAAAAACGCATATTATAAGATTAAAGACTACGTTGAAGACAAGGAAGTTTGGCAATAATTCCTTCTGCACATGTGGCTTCCCTGGTACATCAGAAATGCCATAACTATGTAAATGTCTATTAACTGCTCTTAAATTACGATGTTTATTATTATTATTTTTAGACATACTTTTTTGACATTGTATTTTCATTATTTGACATTATATACTATATATATATTTTGATTTTAGACTTGTTGTAATGGCAAACATGTCATTTGGTTTAAATAGTTTTTATTTTTATTATTTTAATATTATTTTACATGGATTCTTGTGTACGTTGTGAATGTGAGAACGTTGTAGGCTTAATAGACTAGATCTTTTGTAGACCTTTTTCTTTTCTTTTTTTTTTGTTAAGTACTTAAGCCAATTATTTTTAAAAGAATAACCGTGGAGTTTCTTGCCGGCTCTTCTCCATAGGAAACGACCAATTGGAACTGTGCACCTAGCTTCTGACGTTTCATAAGTGCCCATGTAGGTTTATGTGAAATAAAAATATTTAGATTTTTTTTTTATTGTTTGACTCCGAATCGGTGTCGCGCGGGGCTTAACAGATTGAATAAAAAAATAAAAATATTTTATTGTTTCTCATACAATTGTTATATAGCTCAAAAATGAGGCAACGCCGATAAGTCATAAGGATACTTGTAATGGGTTTACCTGGGTTACTAGCTACAATGTTGAGACATAATTAAAAATAGAAAAGTTTACGTACTAGGATGATACAAATATTGTTGAAGCATGTTCAGGTATGTGTAGTGTTTGTGTGTGTGTGTGTGTGTGGAGGGGTCGTATGTGTGGTGAATTACTTGCATATTCCCCATTATTAACATAAAATCACACCTGTTTTCCCCGAAGGAAAACTCGAACACTCACACAGGCACACAACAAAACACAAATATACAAACTAAGAAATATAAACTTCTTCAACAAAAATATCCTCGGGAAACCGCTACTGGGTTTGTATTTTTAATGGTCATTAGTCACGAAAAGATAACAGAATGACAAACGAAACCGACTCCGTAGGTAAATGAGTGATAGGGCCATATTTTTGGTAAACGTCATGTAAAGCACTGTCGAGTGTACCTACATTTAAAAGTAAATGCTGTCCAGTCAAAAATAGACTTTTTTGATATAAAAAAAATAATGGCGAGCACGTTTTTCTCTCTCTCTCATCTGAATTATTCGTGATTATATAAATGAGAAGACTGACTGAAACGTGCGAATGTGTAGCACTAGGGGGCATTAGTAACGATACGATGACTAATAGTGTTTGACTCGTAGTGGTCTGATCGCCATGACCCTGGTAGCCAGAACATATCGTCGTTATTTATATACGTATAGAAAGTCAGACCTGAAGCTTAAAATACTTACATTTCACTAGAAAGCAAGACCCTGAAAAAAAATCCTTAAAAATATTCTGTAGAGCTTGCTATCTTCGTTATATTTTCGAGGATTTTTTATGATGCTCTTTACCAGGTGTAGCTTCTATTTTTATAGCCCCGGAAGTGTTCTGTTTGTTGTTTTCTTGCAACCCTCTTGCTCGACTGCCAATGCATTCTGAACATATGAGGTTTGTGAAATTCGCAAAAAATGTAATAAAAAACGGTAGTACTTTTCATTACAATTTATCTGTCTTCTAGTATATCGCTCGAGCCGTGTGCAACATGGGATTTCCCATAGGCAAAAATTAAAAACTTACATACAAACTTTCTTCCCCCTAGTTAATTTTAATTCAAAATATTTTATTTCACATATGTAAAACGTACATGAGCACTTTGAAACGTTTCCGATTGGTCGTTTCCTATGGAGAAAAGCCAGCAAGAAACTCTAGGTTACGCCTACGGGGTTCCGTACCTCAAAAGGAAAACGGAAACCTTATAGGATCACTCATGAGTCTGTCTGTCTGTCCGTCTGTCACAGCCGATTTGCTCCGAATCTACGGACCGATTAAGTTGAGGACACATGAATGAATTGTGGTCACTCTTAGGGGTAAAAAAGAAAATTTAAAAAAAAGTTTTGCAAAACGTGTGACATTAAATGAAACAGCTTGTTATAATGTCAGATTTTTTTTAATAGTTTGTAAATACTTATTTTTAAAGTTATTTAAGAAAATAAATGAATATTAACCATCCCCCCCGCCTTTATCTCCAAAACTACTGAACCCAATTTTTTTAAACAATTATAGAAAATAATTCTTTATTGATTGCAGGAAAACCTATAAGAAGTCTATGGTGTTAAAATAACACGGTAAATCTCTCAATATTGTGTGCACAAACAAATTGCAGTTGGAATATATGGGAGAACATGTTTTTCAACTATAATGTTAAGTTCTTGCGATATGTAATTATCTTGGGATAAAAACATGGTTAAAAAAGGGTGATAACATATTATTCATATACGGAACCATCACAACGCGAATCAACCCGTTTAAATAATTGGCTTTTACAATCCCCTTCTGTGCCTCGTATAATGGTTTAACGTGCTAAACCGGGTCGGTTCTAATTCGGGTCGTCAGAAGCTCGATAGTCTGACAACCAGTCTTACCAAGGGATATCGTGTTACCCAGTAACTGGGTTGTGGAGGTCAGATGGACAGTCGCTCCATGTAAAATACTGGTATTCAGCTGAATCCGGTAAGACTGGAAGCCGGCCCCAGCATAGTTGGGAAAAAGGCTAGGCAGATGATGATGATGATACAGCGTTAAACAGCGCCATAACTTCTCCCGCTCTGGGTGGAGCGGGAGGGTGTGTCAGACTCTTACTGAATAAAACCCACCCGTATTCCTTCCGTTGCCTGTGTTGCGGGGGCCTCTGTGACCCATTAGTACCTTCCCGCGGCTCCGGCAGGCATTGAATCACTCTAAGCATTTTATATCTCGTCTCACCAGCTTGTGTATGATTTAAGCTGACCCACCTGTAGCATTTTCTGATATGATTATCAGTCTCCCCCCGCCCTTACCCTAATTTCTTTCACTTCTCTATTAATCGTCATAATACACTCCCGGACACCTGAATCGACCCACCCTGCATATTTATGTTTAAAGGTCTTCTATATCTTTTTGAACAATGGTAGTACCTACAAAGAAAAAACAATGTGGTTTTGACGGCTTGCTATCATTTCCGTCGGAATAAAAAAAAAACAGTTTAGTTGCAATAAGTCGTCTTTTCGCGTTTCTCGGAGGCAAAACTAGCGTGGATTGTTTTAATAAAACAATGGTTTACATAGAGATAAGGTTCTTTTAGTAACTTGTGTTACCTCCAAGAGCATTTACGACGGCCGTCATATGGTTGGGCATGGACTTAATTAATGCCACTATGATGTACTGTTGAATGTTCTCCCATGCTTCCAAAATAGCAGTTGGCTCCTGCAAAGTTTCTGGAGCTGGTTGGTTAGCTCGAACACACCTCTTCAGCTCATCCCATAAAGATTATGTTGGATTCATATCAGGGTTTCTTTTACTGCGATAACATCATGTAGATATTCTCCAACAATTCTTGCAGTGTGCGTGTGCGAGTGTGCATTATCATGCATAAAAATGAAATCTTAGCCCACGAACTCATCATATAGCATCACATGAGCCTCTAGACATTGACGAATGTATCGGTCGCGATTTAGTGGTGGCAACCGTGGTCCCGTCACAACCTCAAGGCCAGTTTTTCCTTCCGTGAAAATTCCGTTCCAGACTGTCCATGACCCACCGCCATAACTCACCTTCTCTTCAATGCAACATTTCTGAAAACGTTACGCCCTGTCTTCAGTAGACTTTCCTACGTCCATCATTGCCATACATCATAATCTTGGTTTCATCCGTAAAAAGAAGCTGGCTCCAGTGATGTTTGAGTTCATTGCAAATGTTTGCGTGCAAACTGAAGGCGCGCCGTTCTGTGACCTCGTGTCAATTTGAGACCATTGGCTGGCTTATAAGGTTTCATGCCACGTTTTTCGAGTCTCTTTCTAACAATTCGAACGCAAACAGTCAGTCCGTGAAAGTCTCGAAGCTGTTCTTGGACCTGTAGGTACTGAGGTCAGGTGACGATTACGCAGGCTGGTGGTAAAGGTAAACCGATCTAGTTGTGCTGTAGTGACCCGGTTTCGTGGTCGTCCTGGACGGCGGACTAAGCCGCCAGCCTCTAGGTATCAATGGTAAATTCTTTGAACGGCAGAATGACTTACATGAAGTTGTGCATTTATGTTTCGCTGACTAAGCCCAGGCTGAAGAAGTGTCACAGCTTGCGCGGCTGCTTCGGGTGCAGTATCCATAATTAGAACGTAACAATATATTAAAAAATAAGGAAAAACAATTTCGATACTCTTTTTATGCAAATCAAAACAAATAACGAAATAACTATTAGCTCATAGATGCTCTAATCAAAGCTTGTTGCTTCTTTAAGAGCGACCAAACTCCGATTCTCTTCTCTTTTTACCCGACTGCCCCAGAAGGAGAGTAATGTTTTTCGAGAGTATGTATGTATTTATGTATGAATGTATTCTGTTTCTTTGGCACGCTCTGTAGCCTAAACGGCTTGATGGATTTTAACATAAGAGGTGTCGTTAGATTCGTCTTAATTGTGGGAGTGATATAGGCTATACCATATTTATACATTGCATCTGCAAATACAAAAAAGGGAGGGGAAGGTTTGTTTAAAATAAATTACAAGAATATTTGTTTTATTTCAGGCTTTTATGTTTTATTTATATAAAACAAAAAAGCTTGAAATAAAATAAATTATTTAAAAAAACAAAGACCCGACAGTTTATAAAATACAATACTTGTTTTTCTCTTTTCAGTTATGTGTTTTTGCAGTCGGGTCTTTGTTTTTTTTTAATAATTTGTTTTTTCAAATTCGTGAATTTAAATTTGGAAAATGGTGACACCGAAATGATACTGCCATAATTTCGGTATCACCATTCTCCAAATTTATATGTCAACTTCAAAAATGCATAAAAAGTTTTCTCTGATATATCATTATTTTGATGTTTATAGGCCTGGTCTATAAACATAAAAATGCTTGATTTACCTTAAATGCTACTAAGGCTCTTGACAGGCTCGGGGATTGGGCTCAGTGCGTGTCATTAAGGTTTTTTTAATTTTTATGTTTAATTTTTCCGATTATATTACCCTTGGCTAAACTACTAGCGATTTTCAGGGTTCCATACCTACGGAACCCTAAATAAATAAATAAATAAATTATTTACTTATAGAAAAGCTATAAGAAGTCCATGGTGTCAAAATAACATGGTAAATCTCTCAACACTACGTATAATATACACTAGTTCAGAGTAGATTCTTAATCAAAAACAACTTTTATAATGTGAATCAATTATAGGAACGAAGACGAACTGAAAATATATTATTATAAAGAGGAGTCCGTTTTATTATTACTTACCACAAATAACGCCGAGCGCTCGGGAAGACCAATTATGGTAGCCATTGAGAGTATCGTCAAAAAGAAAATTAGTATTAAAAAAAAGTATTATTATTTGCCTAACCAAAACAGACCGTTAGGTACAGGCAGAGTCGTTGGCGATATTATAATCTAAATACGGTTACCGTTATTATTCATATCTTTAAAAAATGCTGGTTTAATTACAGCTTGTTTAATTACACCGATATTTCTGCGGGCGAACATTTTGTTGGGCAATAAGTCTCAGCTAATTGTTTGAAAAGATAATTTGGTGGTTTATTGTGGGCGCCGGCCGGGACGGGCGCGTTAGTGATCGCACCAGGGCCGCCCAGCCGCCCGGCCCCACGCACATATGCCACTAATTACCTATTCACTGGTTTAAGATACGTTCGCTAAAAGTTAAGTAAATAATAGCTGTAATGACTGTTTGAACGAGGAAGTCTTATAATAGCAAATGTCTGTTTATCCTCAAATGACTAACAAAGCTTCTACGCTACGAGGTGTCGCTGTTTTATTTCTATAGTCAGGATCTATATATTTGCCTTATCATTCTCCTGCCCTTATCCCTATTTGTTTGGAGCTGGCGCAACATATCTTATATCTGTTTATCTTATACTAGCTTCCGCACGCGGGTTCGCCCTCGTTGATGTCGGAAATTATTACACGGGGAAGTGCTACCGGGATTAAAACTATCCTATGTACCCAGGGCATGGCCTATCCGTGTACCTTTCATCCAAATCCATTCAGACGTTAAACCGTAGGGGTAACAGACAGACAGATAATAAATTCTAATAATTTACCTTTTTTTTAATTAAACTGGTTTTTATGATTCTAAATGTCTAACCTTAAAAAAAAACCCGCAAATGCGTGTCGGACCACGCACAATGAAGGGTTTCATAGTTGGGATGAATTTATCCCAAGAACAAACTTAACATTGTAGTTGAAAAACATGTTCTCCCATACATCGATATATGCCACGGTCAATTCTCCAACTGCAAATTTAAGTTGGTCGGCTATAACTCGTTAACTTGTAAAGCCTACTTAGCCGTGATAGTTTTCCTTTTAATTTCATTATATGTACTACTGCCATGAATTTTTTCACATCTCCATAAACAACCATTTAGTTAGCACTTGACTCTAACAAAAATGAGCACTTTCATACTTAATATTACGCAAGCTGATCCTTGAATCGAAAAGTGGTGTTAACAGGCCCGCAATATTTTTGAGCGGCCTATCCAACGATACCCCATACCATGGGGTAGACGAGAAAGATAATATCATCTCCACATTACGTGTAACGCTTGGTACAGCTTTCTAGTACCAAGCGTCTCTGAGCTAGTGGGGACAGACAGACAGACAGACAGACGGACATGGCGAAACTATAAGGGTTCCTTGTTTACTAAGGAACCATAACAAAGATTGTTTCAGCGTTCAGTAAAATCATTCAAGAGGTACAATGTTTTTTGTAATATTTGTGTATACCCATCAAGTACTGTAACTGTCAAATTTTCTCATTCGATTTTAAACTTAACCATCAACATTTTAAGGTTTAAAATCATTTGGAGAAATTTGACAGTTTTGTATAACCTATGTGCTGTTCATTGTACCTACCTATTTTTAAGAGATTTAAGGAATTGAAAATATAGTCAGAGTATATCATAGAAAAAATATATCAGAATATATTAAAGTAGAGACTTGGAAGTATAGTCATATCTTGGGGTGCCTAATATTTATGTTAGTATTTATTTAATTAAAATTGGTCCACCCGCTTAAAAGTTAATACAATTTATAGCTATTAAGTAGATATTACGTGTCAATGGCGGCGCTAGAGTAGATTAATTTCAAATTAATGATGATAATATTCAAATTAATTATTATTATTGATGTGAAACATTTTTCCTCTCGCTATCTGTGGGAGTGATTTCGTGAAAAGGGACGGAAGTGTGTAAAAGGAAGTGACATCTTGAGCATGGAATAAGTAAGTACTTTAGTAAGTACTCATGGAATTGGTAAACTGTACTATAAAGATTATAAGTAGAGGGGGTCGAATTTCGACCAGTGGGCGACCACTAGTAATAAATATAATTATTCGAATAAATATTTCAGATGCGACTACTGTAAGGCTCGCTTGTTTTTAGGGTTCCGTAGAACCCTTATAGTTTCGCCATGTTCGTCTGTCTGTTTGCCCCCAGTTTAGCTCAGAGACTTTTAGTACTAGAGAGCTGTAATTTGGCATGGGTATACATGTTAACCACGCCGAAAAAGTGGGGTTTTTAGGTCCCTTACACGTAAAATGAGGACGATATTTTTTTTCTCGTCTATCCTATAGTGTTGGGTATCGTTGGATAGGCCGTTCAAAAATATTGCGAGTTAAGTGTAAACCATTTTTCGGCTCAGGGTTCCGTTTGCGTAATATTAAGCTTTAAAGTGCACATTTTTGTTAGAGTCAAGTGTCAAGGCTTTACAAGTTAATGAGTAATAGTTGTCATTTGCAGTTGGACAATTGACCGTGACGTATATCGATGTATGGGAAAACATGTTTTTCAACTACAATGTTAGTTTGTTTTTGGGATAAATTCATCCCAACTTCCCAACTATGGATCCCTTAATTTTGCGTGGTCCGACACGCACTTGGCCGGTTTTATTTCTTACCAAAAGCATATATTTAAATTTTCATATCCCTAACTTAAGAAATGCTAAGTTTCGCATACAAACTTTCGTACCCTGTATCGCCCCATTAGGATTATTTTTGAGAAAAAAAGTAACCAAAAATAGCTATTTGCTTGCCAAATTTTATCGAAATCCCGTACAGTAGTATAGGCGGGAAAATGTAACATATAGACAGACAGACAGACAGAGTACTTTCGAATTTATATTTTTAGTATACGTAGTATATAATATATACTACGTATACTAAAAATATAAATTAAAATCCATACTGTATACTATACTTACTATATTATAGTAAGTATAGTATACAGTATGGATTTTACTAAAACAAATCAATATTATTTTGTAACATTATCATTATCAGCATAAAGATGTCCTCCCAGAACTAAAGTTTACACTAAATGTAGTACACTAAATGACATTTTATACAATGACAAATTGTTTACTTTTAGCCTTAGCCTTCAACCTATAGGTACGTCATTTTCTTGGTTCTAACGCAGAACGTAGGATTCGCAAAACGTCAAGTTGAAAAAAAAAGTTTGATTCCCCCACGCGAAGATCCCTGATTCGGGTGTGCTCGGGCGGGCTCGCCTCGCGGATATCCGCGACTGGGCGCTAGCGCATTTTGGGAGCATGCGCAAGGAAACGCTTGATGTCTGCGTCAAATTTTATACTTAATGTCAATATTGTTACTTATTCAGTGAAATTTAAAAAGTTTTCGAGCATCCGGGAGGATTTTTCCGCTTGGTAGAAACTTATCCTTAGAAACCAGTTAGCAAATTCAAATTCAAATTCTTTATTACATTCATGTGTACATTTAGTTGTTACAATATAAGTAAGTTCCAACATGAAACCCGGTTAGGGCACGGCAATAATATAATAGCATAATTTTCGGATATAAAATATTATTATTATTTGCACCAAACGGCAGTGACACGACACCGCCCATTCCAAGGTTGTCTGGAAGAGTGTATTTTGTAGTGTTTAATTTTTTTTTTGTTATGTATTTATTATTTATTTATATAAATAAATAAAATCTCTTATAAGAATAAGTAAATATTTACTTAAAATTAAAACAAGCGAAACTAAACTAAGTTACTAAACAATTCGTTGGAAATCTTAACACGAATATTGGTCGTGCAATAAACTGTCATACATAAACATTATACATATATAATACACACATTGACACATTGTAAGTAGCAACACACGGCGGCCGTTTATAAGACCACTGAAATGCCAGAACAAATTGTTTCGTAAAGTGCTTTATAATTCGTACTGATTGAACTAGAACAGAAAACAAATATGGAGCAAGAAAACAAAGACATAAATAATACTGGTAATGCTGTGATCTCATTAACCAAGTGTTTATTCATTGTATACATTTCAGTACTTATTACCTATTAGACTGGATGTTAATTGGCTCATAACGATTAAGTAGTGATTATACACCGTGAGCTCACTGTATAGTGACCAGAAATCCCATATAAGTGTATACTTATATGGGATTTCTGGTTTAGGTTTTACAACAGCAAGCTAGCTTCTACAAAATTAGCTCATAATATTTCACATACTTAATCTATGATGCGTAGGTTTCAGATAGCGCATCCAAACTGCAGCGATGGTCAGGGCCGAATTTAGAGAAGGGGCACTGGCCCTGGGCCTCCACAAAGATGGGGCCTCCCCAATTTGATTCTTTTTAGATAAGAAAAAAATCATTCTTTGTGTCCATCAGATCACAGAAAAAAAAATAATCACAAGATACCTTTTAAATTGTTTCTTTTTTCAGTTGCCCCACAAACTATTCGTGGCCTCCACTTCTTGGGTGGCCCAGGGTCTCCACACCTTTAAATCCGGCCCTGGCGGTGGTCGACACTGTCGTTAGCTCTTTTACGTACTGCGATTATTTTTCTCTTACAAATTTTGTACTTCTCGTTCTTGCGATAAAAATCAGTATCTACCTATAGAATGTGCAATACCTACTTGAATACTTATATCAAAAATATATATCTTACTATTATTCATTTAATCCACGTGTGTGTGATAAATTCCTAATATAGATCACACATGTGTCGCCATCTAGTGTACGTAGCTGACATTGTGACGATAGTTCACGATCTATCGCAATAATATCATTATGGTAGATCGTGAACTATCGAAAATGAAAAACCTGTTAATCCCCGCGCGACACCGATTCGGAATCAAACAATAGAAAATCAATTGTGTCTCATTAGCTGTCCTTAACCAATTAAAATGATTAATATCGCATTTAATTTTTAATGAGAGTAAAGTGAACAATACATATTTTGTTGACTGCATTGAATAATCCAGTAATAGGCTGGTTTTTTTATACTGAATAATTTGCCAACTCACTTGCAAAATTCTCACTTTCTCTTTATTTCAGCATAACGATTATTTATTTCTTATCTGTAATTCCGCAAAGATAAAAGTAAAGAAACAAAACAACGAAATGTTTAAAGATAAGTTTTTATTTAAAAACTGTCAAAATAATATTATTATTATTAAATATTTTGGTAAGTTACAAAATTCAGAGTTTCAGACCTATTTAAGCGTTTATGGAAAAATAGAGCCACAACATTTCTTCCTATGTCTCTAACGCTTCATTGTGGACTACGCGTTACAAAATCAAATCAAAAGTTATTTATTCAAACTAGGCTGAAAATGAGCACTTTTCGAAAATGATTTAAGAAACCATCATTAGATGACTTCTTTATTTGCGTTAGGTTTATTCATTAATTTCTTAATCATAAGTATCTCTGTTCAACTTTGCTAAGTACTTACCTATACTAGTTTTTGAACACATAGTTTTGTGCAAATTATTCTATAGCTCGGCTAGGTGTGATTAACTTAAATGTAATTTATAATACGTTTTAATTGTGTCTACCCGTAATACCTACATATATGGAAATATATGTAGAGTGAGGCACGGCGTCGGAGACTTTCAGTGGCCTCTGGAGCGCTGCCAACGATCCGTCTGGTGGTTATTTTCGCACGTCATCCACAAATAACAAGACTACCGATTCGGTCTTGTATCTATAGTCTATGAAAAACCTACATCGTGTATAAAAAATGGTTTATAAGTTTTGTGATGCACATGTTATCATTCATACACCTTGTTTCTATTATATTCTTACAAGCCCGTTCTTACATTCAACTTCAATAAAATCACTAAACTGAATTGCACGCAAGTAACTCTATTTAAAATGCCCTTTGTCTAGTATTCATTATCCCCCGTCTAGTTTTAAATTCTTTTGTTGATCGTAGTCGTTGCATGGATGCATGAATAAATTGTTTTTGAGAGTCGAACGTACCGAACAAACTGGTAGGTCAAGATCCCTTTCTCATAGAACACTCTTTTGTGCGATAGTAAAAGGCGTTCGCTATTTAAAGGGCGCGGGTCGGGTAGAATGTTGATTTGTGGGTAATTATTATTTAATCTAAGGCAGTGAGTAAAGCTGGGTTCACTTTCTTGAAGGGACGAAGAGTGTTGTGTTGGTCTCTTCGTGCATCGAGTTGGTCGCTGGCCGCGCCTGCTCACTTATGTGTGTGTTCCTGATCGTAATGCGTGCGCGCTGTCATTGCCCTAGTCCCACCGCTGCCCCCTCGGCTCTTGAAACAATGAACGGAACCTGGTTAATGATCGCCCTGTTTTCGGCGTTATTTTAAAATTTACCTTTTGATGATTGAATATTCAATGAGAACTCGAAAAACACATATTCCATCCATATAAAAACAATGCTTACAAATACGGAATCAAATAGTAATCTAAACTATATGTACCCGGTATGTGCCCGCTCTTGTATAAACTGTACTTCTGAAGATGACCATCTCACCCAGTTGTTCCTTACATAAAAACTATACAAGTTAACTTTTACAGCGTTTTTATTATTTTTTATACCTAGCTTCCGAATACACCCAAGAACAAGTCTGCAGACAATGTTATTAGGATCTCTACGTTTTTGTTAAACATACAATATTTTAATTTGGCAACAACACAACGTCTATTCAAAGCTCACGTAAAATAAATTCGTTGAAAAACAACATGCTTATAGTTTTATAAAAATATTTTTTATCAATTCAAATAGCCGTAACCGTTTCGAGTCTGACTCAAAACTATTAACGATGGATTAGATTAGTAGGACTAGGTATTTGAATGGATGAATCTGTAAAATTTTGTAGCTCATAAAACTCGTTAGAAAGAGTAATACTTTCTGTATTAGTGAACGTACCTGCGTAGGTACGTAATTCACTAATATAGAGAGTAAGTATGCGTATACTTAGCGAGGTATTCAAGCATTACTCATTTCTATCCTTCCTTATAGGTACAGAATCGTTTACTGACATGAAACCGTTTCTAACAAATAATAAAAAATACAACATACAATAATTTGCTAATCAGTCTGTTCATCTGTGTTCGGATCGGGATCGTCTGTCATGGAAATAATAACACACAAAAAGCACTCTCATTACTTACAAGTCACAAGTCGGAACTGACTAACAATATAGCTGTATAAAAGCAAGAAACAATGTAATGTCCAAATAATATAGTTATATTAGGAGCATTGTTCGGCGAGGGCACGGGCTCGGGCGTCCATTCAGCCGCGACCGATCCGCATAATGAGATGCAGTGCTCCTCCAGATGTGGCGCAGGCGCGGCCCCAACGCCCTGCCGTTTTTTGTTTCCCCGTTTTTGCCTTCCACTCACCAGATAAACGGTTTAGCAATGCTGGTTACTTACACATAACATCCGACGTCTTCTGAGTCATCTTGAAGATAGGTAGGTATAGGTACTATAACAAAATATTAATTCACACAAATTTTAATACCCCTGGAAATAGTAGGTACACTTTCATTACAATAAAGGATGTTCATTATTTAAACTTCATTCGAGAAGAATATCTATTAATTAATAATATGATACTTTACAAATAGGTACCAAAGGTATATCCTTTAAGCGATTAACTGAAAACGGTTTAACTAGACCACTAGAATGATAGTAATTGTACTTAAAAGTTTATAAAGGAACATTAAACATTCCTTTACGGAATTATTAAAATATTTAGACTAGGTTAATAAAAAGTATTGGCTGCTATTTTTACATGATGAATATTGTTGGTAACTACAAAATTAAGATTAATGTCTTTCGAAGAAATAGAAAATAATTTCAACTATTCAGTAACAATAACAACTATGTAATAACTATTTTGATAATTTTGAATGAAAACCTACAATTATTTGCCTTAGCTAATTCTCACATAATTTAAAGTTAGGAATGGAGTTGTAAGCTCCGGGCTGCGTGAGCCTCGCGTTTATTTATGTTGCCTTAGTCAGAACCGTTACCTACGCCAGATGTTATTTTACGACAGTTCGCCACCGAATAAACAATCTCTCCTTTTCTCTTACTTTTATTACCCAAAGAACTAAAATTGCAAACGTACCCTATGTCTTAATTTTAAACGTTACAAAACACCAAGATATCAAAATAGTTTTTGAACACGCGTCACTATAGATTCAGTTTCAAGATTTAATAAATTAATACGAGTAATCGATTTGAATATTTACCACTGCGCGTTCTACGAATAGCATTATTCATTTCTGACAAGTTAGTTATTATTCCGATTCACAGACTGAAATACAAGAAGTCCATGGAAAATATACACGTCGTCGCTTCTGAACTATAAACAGATATCACACAATTTAATTAAAATGAAACACTTAAACCGTGATCACAAATAACAAGACAAAGCTTCTGTCACACATGTGAACCAGGATGATGCGATTTCCGGACCCGCGGGCACGCCCGCGCTGCTCCATACTTCTTTACATTCCATACGATTATAATTACTATGGGAAGTAAGGAAGCACGGAACTCGCGCAAGGCTTTGTGTCTTCATTCTTGATTGTACTGCAATCCCGTGTAGTTGCAATTAGCAACTACCTGTTACACATAAAGTATATGCAGCGATGGTAGGGTGCGTGACGCCATCTCTTGGTCGATGGTGATGGGAGCACAACGCGACAGTGGGCGACAACGTGGGGGTGGCGAGCGACGCGGCGTGGTGGCAGCTCGCAAAGCACTGGCAGCGCGCTCGCTGCGCACGCGCAGACCAGCTCTAAAAATGGAGTCAACCGGCGGAGTTCGCTTACGACTCGGGAGTACCATCCATTCCAAATTTGTATTTTCCCGAAATAGAACCGGCGGCGCGCGTCCATCGGATCGGTTACCCGACCGTGCAGCGACCTGCAGCTTGCGAGGACTGGTCGAAGTGCACGTCTGAACCACGGCGCGGACTCGCCGGAGGCCGCGCGGCCGCCGGGCCGCTCTTATGTAAGGAACACCGTGAACCGCGCCGCGTGACGACCGCTTCGAAAATAAACGTGCACGCCGAGTCCGACGCCGACGGGCGCCACATGTGCGCGCTCCCGTCAGCGTTCCAATGATCGCGCGCTGGAGGGGAGGCTATTATTAGTTGTACACCATCCACCACTGTCACCTCCCGCAGGGTAGTCGAGCTATACATAGTTCCGATCACGGGATCTGGCAATCCTCAGCGTTCACTGACCTCCCCTGAAACAACATCAAATATTATATACCTGATCAATATACCTAAGAATGTAATAAATAAGCCAATGCATTTTATTGCGATTTTAAAGCTCTGCTAATTTGTGCTGTAGACGACTCGTAGGTTTATCAAGGAGATATTCATTAATGCAATATTGAACAAGTAATTTATTATTGCTACCAGTTTCGCGTCTATCTAATCTATGTATCCTAGTAAATAGGTGTGTTTGTATGAGAGAACGTGGCAGCCGCATCGCGGTAGAGAATTCCCGCTGCCGCCCGTAAAGCTCGCCTCTTCGTACACTCAGTCAATAAAAGAATTTTGGCAAACTTTCGTAGACAAACAAGTGGGACGACAGCCAACTCATCTTTTGTCTGCTTGAAAGCAACATGGTTCTGTTAGCATTTCGATACCACAATGTATCAGACTACTTTTTTGAAACATTCACTCCTTGATATTTTCTTCATGATAATAATATATTTTATTGGATTTTTGTTATTGCTTTCTTTGGTTTACATAAACCAAAGTTTATAGGTTTGTATTCTAAACCAATTAACATTTAGGTACTAAGTTAATATCCATAATTTAATCTTTATAAAAACTCGGTTAGTTATTACTAGCTGAAGTTTTATTTTTATTAATGTCAATGGCGTGGGTGGCAGTTAGTTAAGGAAAATAAAATCATAAGAAATATAGTTTTTTGAATGGCCTTATTTTTGTTTTTAAAATATATCTACAAAGGTATGTGCCTTAGGTATGTACCTACATATAAAAAACCGGCCAAGTGTGTGTCGGACCACACACAATGAACGGTTACGTAGTTGGGACGAATTTATCCCAAGAACAAACTTAATATTGTTGTTGAAAAACATGTTCTCCCGTCCATTCCAACTGCAAATGTAACTTTGTACGCACAATATTGAGTGATTTACCACGTTTTTAAGCCCATAGAATTATTATAGGTTTTCCTGTAATATATAAGTATAGAACTATTCTCTGTATTTAAAAAAAAATTAGGCGCAAACGGCTGCGCCTAATTTTTTCGGAGACAAGCGTGGAGAATGGACCATTTTCATATATTTTCTTTAATAACTTTAAAACGAAAAATTTGAAAGTTATAAAAAAATGTATATTTAAAATCCTCATAACAAGCCCGTTTCATTTGATATGTCTCACGGCACAGTTTGCATATTTTTTTCATATTTTTTCCCCCAGAAGTGAACCCCATGTTACATGTTCGTGTTTTGGTCAAAGAAATTCATATATGTACCAAATTTCAACTTAATCGATCCAGTAGATTCGGAGCAAATTGGCTGTGACAGGCAGACAGACAGACAGACACACGAGTGATCCTATAAGGGTTCCGTTGTTTCCTTTTGAGATACGGAACCCTTATAATGACGCTGCTAAATAAAATGATATAGCTCAAATTCTCTCTAGGTATATACTTAGTTGTACTATTGCAGACCTAAGATGACTAATAGTAGTGGGGCTAAATTTAATTTGCAGGTTCATAGGTAATTAATGCACCCTGTAACCATTACAGGGGGTACGTAGTTATCTAATGTAATTTTATGAGATGAGCTACTAGGACCATCTCTTGAGTAAAGAAAGGCGGCGATGCTGTCCGCAGAGCAGCCGTCCGTCCAAAGAGCGCCTGTTGAATATTAATGCGACATTGTTATTGGCCACTAGTGCTCGCTGCTGCCCCAATCGCACATTTCCATAACTTACTATTCTGGATCCGCGGGGAATCAACTCACTATGTAGGAATATGATCACTTGGGCCACTCATATTTGCCCTGTAAATTGTGTTCCGTCGCGACAATACATTACATTATTCATTACGGAATCTATAAGTGGACGGCAACTTTAGCCTGCCTTCTGGAATACTCTGCACGATGCTAAGTTCTGTGGCAACGCAATGATTCACGGCCCGATTCTTTTACATAACTTTACTAAATGTCATGTACGCTCCACTAGTTATTGAATTTGTCGTTGATTGTAAACAACCAGTGAATTAAACGCGTCCAATGTTAATCGTTAACGGGAACTGCACCGACGGCGATACAATTTAAAAATGCATGCTCATGTTATATTTATTTATCCACTGAGATAAACCTACTTCTCCATTCAAAATTCTAAGCAGCTCTCCGCTGCTTTGTTTTCGGTGGATTTACTTAAGTTGAATCAAAGTCGTTTCAAGTTAAAAGGTCCCTCCTTCCATTGCCATAATAATAATGTGTGTTTGCTATTTTTTATAAGGACAGTAGATTTTGTAGGGATAGCTGCAGACTAACTTCAAGAAACTGTAAAATTATCATACCGTTTGGGTTTTTAAACACACATTTCAAGATTTCAAGTAGTAGTAGACCAGTACAATGAATAAATTTGATAATTGACTGACCTGACTCTGTAGCTAGGTTTAGATTTTAAAATGTAATATGTTTACTGGAGTCTCGCTAGGATAATTATTGGTTAATATCAAGTCAATGTGTCATGTTTATTTATAGTAATTCTCAACCAACATCGGTAATAGAGAGGTAGGTATACCAAAACATGTATGCCAAAAATGAAAATCTGGATGGCAGCTCGATTTAGATAAATGAGTCATATTTTTCCAGCTACAGATTATGAATCAGAAATACAAAGAATGTAACTTTCCCGGATATAAAACAAGTAATCAGTATTCGAAGTTGCGGTAAAGATCATTGATCATCTTCTATCAATAAAAATTAAAAGAAATACTGTACGTTGGTATCGTGTTACCCAGTAGGTAACTGAGTTGTGGAGGTCAGATAGGCAGTCGCTCTATGTAAAATACTGGTCCGGCTATTTCAGCTGCATCCGGTTAGACTGGAAGCCGACCCCAACATAGTTGGGAAAAGGCAGGCAGATGATGACTGTACGTTGGTAAGCATCACTTTAGAACGGCCGGACCGATTTGACTATTTTTTGTTTTAAAATGTTCGAATAAGTAGAATAGTCCGAATTAAGTTTAGATGGAAAGAAAAATTTGAAAAGTTGCCCGGAACTTTGAAGAAATCGGGAAAAAGTGAACTCAAGCCCATCATAAAATTTTGATAGGATGTCTGTGTGGGGTGAGGTAGGTAGTACGAGTAACAAAATAAATTATAAAGAACTTTGTGTACGATGTGTAAACCCGCGAACGTTAATTCTTATCTCAGCTGTAACAATAGGTACGTGTTTTGGGAATACAGTCCCGGGATCCTGGCCATTTACTAGTCCCAAAAATCCCGGGGTTGGACTTGGCTTATCCCGAGATTTTCGGAATTGCATTAAAATAATTCAAAGTCAAATCATTTATTTCAAATGGACACATAGAAGGCACTTTTGATCATCATAATTTACAAAAAAATAGAATTTATTCTAGTTGCCCCTTCCTCAATGTAGTTTCGTATGGAGAAGAAATATAAATTTCTATTGTCAGTCCCTCCAACCACTGTAGAACCAGATCGAGAGTTTTCAGCTGCTTCTTAGTTTCAGTCATTTTCCGAAAACCAAAAAGTGTTTTTTTGTTTTGTGTTACACTTACATACAATTATGTACATTTTATTCTGTTTGTAATAAACGACTTTAATTTTTATTAGTTTATTATCCAAAAACACTAATTACTTCAAAGAAATAAAAAATTTTAAAAAAATACTTAAGTTTATCTTTAGTTTAGTCCATTTTGAACTTAATGGTCGAATCCTGGGATAATCTTGGGATCCCGGGATCTCGTATA
Source organism: Atethmia centrago (assembly GCA_905333075.3). NCBI lineage: Eukaryota > Metazoa > Arthropoda > Insecta > Lepidoptera > Noctuidae > Atethmia > Atethmia centrago. Next base: position 12,411,095 of record HG995375.1, read on the forward strand.
ACAAATCCCGGAGTCCCGGGAGTGATGAAGATGTCCGCGAGTTATAGTTGGGATAGATCAAAAATGTTATTGGTGTGTTACCTTAATGCTCTAGTTTAAGAATACATTAAAGTGGTTTTCATGGGTTGAATAATCTAACGAGTCTAATAATTTCTAGCCTTTAGCTAGAAATTACTTACCTTTTGGCAAGTCCAAAATGCAAAGATGTATGTGTAGGAAATAAAAACCGTGCATTAATTTCTTTTTTTAGGAAACGCGTTTTTGATATTTTACTCTATTACTAAACGAAACGTATCGCAGCTCATAAACTAGTAACGTAAGTCTAACTAATTAAAACGGATTACTCGTAGGAGACTTGCTAACAATGCACCATTATTGTCCTATATTATATTATCCTTAAGCCCAACACGTTCCACGACACGCTTCAAACTTTGGTAATTATTGGAGCTCTACTTACTTATCTTGAAGCTATCACTTAAGAGACACCAGTAATAAGTTGAGACAGCAGTTATAAATCGAATTTATGGCGTGGCGTCGCCTTCGGCTCATCTCGATGCTTAATGAACATATTTCTACAAAACGACTGATAATATTGTTTGTATTTCAAATACAAACTCCATTTTGAAATAACGCATGATATTATGTTATGTACATAACATCAAGCCTTGATTCCCCGAAAGGTCGGGCATAGGTGTACCCACACTACCCACATTTCGCCAGGTATGTTTTAAGTCCCATGTAATGGGGTGAGCCCAATGCCATCAACCGGGCACAAATCCATACTCCGGGTTGCTACTGAGAAATTCCAGATATTACCAGTATTTTAATATTGAGTAAGTGTTAAATTATGCAGCTGAACATTATCAAGACTGGTGTATGCGGTCGCTTCCTTCATTTTAGCCGCGCCGCGCATGTTCACTAAATGATGAAGTCCCCCCCGGGACTCCTGGAATGGAAATCAGTTGTACCTGTAAATGTGTAGTACACAGTACGCGACATTATATTACATAGGTAATCGTTAATATACCTGCACGGAAAAAAAGGATCTCTTCAGCGAAGAATATCAATATTCTCAGAAAAATTGTTTCAATCCAAGTAAATATTTTCTTAACGTAAGTAAATGTACTCAGTCCAAGAAAACCTGTTTACTCAAACTAAGAATAATAAATACTTGGTTTTTATTCTTGACTTAAGCAAATATTTTTGATTCAAGACTATAATAATCTTAATTGAAGAAAATATCTAGTTTTTATCTAGTTTTAGAAATAATATTCTTAAAATTAAACTTAATAATTCTTCATTTAAGTATAATGTCTTCGAAGAAGACAATAAAACTAAGACAAAATTTTGCTTCCTTCAAGAATATATTGTTTTCCCCATATATGAATCAATATTTGTCTTGACCAAAAGGATATTGTCTTAATTTAAGACATCCTTTTTTTCAGTGTGATATTTAACATATTATTTGTATTGCACATTGACAGATCACTTCGCTAACCATCGCCAGCTTTTTAGCTCATCAGCACTCCTGTTTGGTCACCTACTGCAGGCTTAGCACCAGAACCGTAGAGGAGCGTTTTGTCGACGGAAGAGTAGAGTTTCCATGTAGACAGTTGACAGTTTTCTACCGAGAAATGTAGTAAAGTCACGCTAAGCCTGCATTGGTAGATACTCATAATACGTTATCAAAAAGAAAAGTAACTAAATGACACAAATAACTAACTATTGAAAACAGTCAAAAGCTAGTCGGACTTGTACTACTTTATCAACAAACAATTGATCGAATCTCTCACAGTAACAGTAGGTAAATGTGGTAGTTTCCCCAAACTGACTGTAATAATGCGGTAGGTACTTTTCCTGTTCTCTTCATTCACATGTTTCATGGTACAGTCATGAATCTCGTTTAATTACTTAGAACTTTCTTTTGTACTATAGATTTGCTATGAAATCTATCAATTTAAAATCGACAGTCATCTTTACTATCGTTAGCTAAACCTAACCTTTTTCGAGCAAAAACCTTCAAAAAGCGCTCGGACTCTGGGTATAAGACCGGGGAGTGTGGGATTTTTGGCTCACTAAATCTACCCGGAAAACACCATCAGCAAATGGAAGGGAGCACCGTGTCCAACCGAGCTAATACTTTCCTACTCTGTAAACGATTGTACTGATACCGACCCTGGTAGCATCGAAAATTAAGGTTTACCAGATAAAATATTTAAGAAACTTGAACTTCAAAACATTTTCCCATATCTAAAAAGCTACCTATATCATTAAAATAATACAATTTTTTTAATGTATTAATATACATACATTAACAAAATCTTTACGTATTTTTAGAATCCCTCATCGTAGATGAGTCATATTAGATATTATATGCTACGTCTACCACCACTATACAAAATATGATCATTTTTGAAAGGGTTAACTCAACCCTAATAAAAAATAAGTGCTACATAATAAATATACCTAAATTCTGGCACATTTTAAAATCCTTCGTCATATTGTAGACGAGAGAATCGGCTCCGACAGATACAAACGAGAGCTACAAAATGTTTATACGTAGTACATTTTAAGTACCTTTTCCCTTTTTTTAAAAGCTTGTATTTAGTTTCACTGATGAATCCTGCAACCTAATTTTGGACAACTTTCTTTTGGCTATCAAGTTGAAACTTTGTATATCTACTACCACGTTTATTTGGTAGAGCTGGCCTGATGCTGTGGCGAATAAACTCTACACGATGAAACTTTTTAACGGTTACTGATATTGTCTTGAAATTTCGTAAACACGTTGACATTGGATAGTAAAACTTTATCAAAATGATGATCAGCAGCGTTTAGTAAGAGATAATTTTGAAAAGTAATTATTGTAGGTCCAGAGTCCATGTGGGTCTATGAGGCGCGCGTGGAACATAACGGTCGACGGCGCGTTGAGTTCCAAGCGCGCCTCAAAGAGATGTCGTCAGCACAAGTGTAGAGGTCCACTAGGGCCGATGCTTGCCGGGGTCGCGGGAAGGTACAAAAGGGCTACCGAGGCCCCTGGCAACACAGGCAACGGCCCTTCCGTTGGTTTGGTGGGTTTTAGTCAGTAAGAGTCTGACACACCCTCCCGCTCCGCCGAGAAAGGGAGAAGTTATTTGATGATTTCCCACCCAAAAAAAGAAAAAGAGTCCATGTATAAATACTTAAAAAATAACCGTTTTTCTGTAGTTTGTTCAGTAACCTTAATCACATTATTTTCAACGTCACGTATTATACTAACCCTATATTACTTAGTATGTGTCTTTACTACATACATATTATTATAAGTATGTGTTTGCTTGCTCGCCAGAACGGTACATAAAGTATTTTAAAATTATACTTTTGGAGTCTGTTTGTTGTGCTATCACGCTTATGTTTAGATTTTCACACACGCATGAACTGAATTTCTGCATCGAATATCCATTATTAGGATAAGGTTTTCTCACCACATCATAATCTTTTTAAAAGTTAGAAGATAGCATTCGATTGATTCGACTGATGGTTGATTAGGATTACTGATAAATTTATGTAGCTCGTTTTAAATATATAGGTATATATAACTTAGCTACTATAAATGCATATATACATGTATTATGCACCTACATATTATATACATACACCTTTTCCCAGCAGTGAGACAACAAAAAGTAAAAAAAAGTGTACCTAGAATCATTGGAAACTTAGTGACGTGTTACTTGATCTGTTAACACAAGTAATGTTGAACTCTTCACTTATTATTAAACTCGCAATGTATTCAATAAATCAGTATACACTTACATATTCCGTTGTGTAAGTTTCTTTCGTTCAAACTAATCTGATGAATCAACACCGTTCCACGATTTAGAAATCCGTTGGTTTTAAGTAATAAATACAATTGAATATCTTAATCAGTTTGTTTGCAATAACGCCTGAAAAAGTATAATGAAGGATTGTCTTTTGTTGTATTCCACTCAAATAGAAATTTAAAATAAAAATGATTTGAGCAGTAATTTCTAATTTACTTGTAGATCTAGGTACCTACATATACAAATATTTATGTTGATACCTATGTGCATAATACGAGTACTTATACACATACAGGACCACATAACTAAAGTGTCTAAAGTGTAACTTTATAATTTTGTGACTTGTAATGACATTGAACTGAAACCGAAATATACTTACCACTGCTATAGGTATACACCATTCCTTTAGGTACGCCAAAGCAAGAGACATTCTTGAACTAATTAATAATAGTCGGTATCGTTATAGCACTGTCTTTGTGATTCAGTCACTTTGTGTACGAGTTAACGAGAACTGCTAGATTAGTGCATAAATGTATCACTGATGATGCGACACACAGTGACAGATGAGCGGGGCGAGGCGTGCGGCGCGCTGTCGCGGACTGCTGGCGCGTAGGACGAGCGCTGTGCGTACGCGCAGGCGAGCGCCCGCGCCGCCGCCGCCGCCGCCGCGCCCGCCGCTGTCGACGTTTGACCTTATTTAATTAGTTCGTTCGTTTTTACTCTTTGAATGTAACGTAGCATATTAAAATGTGTAACCGTCTAATTCATTGTTGCCATCCACTGGGTCATTATTGTCAACTCTTTAACTAACTCTACTATCATAACGATCATGATTACTAAATGCACTAATGACCACATCAGAGTGTATGTAGTTACTTCATTCTTAACTCCAAAATTAAAGTGATCCTTAGGAGTTTATTTAGCGTGTTATTAGGTTCTCGTTCTTATTGAAGCGATCTTTATTTTTCTTGTAGAGTAAACCTTGTATCTAGCTGTAGGAACGTAACTTGCGCTATTTCTGTTTGGAGTTCACCCACCTCGACATCGTCGTTGATTTCTGCATCTGAGATTACATAAATTATTTGCCTTCTTACTGAACATTTACTCACACTACTCGCACTAAATTCTGATAAAGTATAGGTAGTGATCCAAATTTATGCATACAATTAAAAAATACACTCACTGTGTTCTCGTTACCTACTTTGCTCGAATGTGGGGTTTCAAAACTTATAATTTCGCGCCTTGATTTCAACAAGGTACCTACTGAACTGGTACGTACCACGCACAATGAGGGTTCCGTAGTTGGGATGAATTTATCCCAAAAACAAACTTAACATTGTAGTTTAAAAACATGTTCTCCCATACGATATATGCGACGGTCAATTCTCCAACTGAAAATTTAAGTTGGGCGACTATAACTCGTTAGCTTGTAAAGCCTACATAGCCGTGATAGTTTTCCTTTTAATTTCATTAGAATTTAGTTATGTACAATCAATCCATGTACATCAATGCCATGATGTTATGTGCCATCAATTTTTTCACATCACCTTACAGAACCATTCAGCTGGCAGGGCATTTTAATGCTTAATATTATGCAAGTGGATCCTTGAATCGAAAAATGGTGTTCATAGACCTGCAATATTTTTGAACGGCCAATCCAACGATATCCCATACCATAGGGAAGACGAGAAAAAAAAATATCATCCCTACGTTACGTGCAAGGAAGGTACCCTAAAAAATTTTTTTGCAAGATTTTGTTTTAGCACTTTGTCGGCGGGATTAATATGTATACCTATGCCAAATTACAACTTTCTAGTACTAAGCGTCTCTGAGCTACAGTATGGACAGACAGACAGACAGACGGATGTGGCGAAACTATAAGGGTTCCTTGTTTCTACGGAACCCTAAAAAGTATCCTATGTCCTAACCCAGATCATGGTATACCCCAGTGCCAAATTTCATCCAAACCCGTTCAGTCGTTTTAGCGTGAAAGCGTAATAACAAGCGTAAGAGTTTGAACTCGCTTTGGATTTATAATATTAGTTAGGATTATATTAACAGCATATAGATGTATGACAAATTATATACCTAATTATCATCATAAACCTAATCCTTTTCCAGGTGTTGGGTTCTAATCAGTTCTTAAGCATGTTAAGCATGTGGCTGAACATTCTCCGTATGCTTAAGGCTTCTCACCTAACCACTTGCGATTCTACAAAGTTGTAGAAGACCAAAACCATTACGCTATCTCCAACTCCAAGACTTCCAGAAAGAGACCAAAGAAAGTCCAGAGCTCGTTTACTTACATATTTTATTATTTTGCAAACAAAAATACTGGCAATCTTCATAATTACGCAATTTAAAAACAACATATCTAATTCATGAATTCATGATACGAGTTAATAATAGTGAGGCTCAGCGGGGGATGCGTTATATCCACTTTTTTCTTAAACAGTCTATGAATATCCCAGGGAATATCGCCTATACGCGGGGGTGTGAATCTGTTTTTTTTTTTTGAAAAATGTTTGTCACAGACAGGCGTTGTTGGCAACGGCTTTTGAATACAATGCAGTATTTGCATACATTTGCATACGAGGTACTTAGAATAAAACCAACATAAATATTTCCGGGGTTTTCAGATTTTCAGTATGCATAGGTTGTATAGGCTGGTGAAAAGGATAAAATAGATAGGTAACGTTGCCCATACAGCCAAAATAATTATGTTGAATAGATAACTGACAATCAGTCTGTATTTATTCGTGTTTTTTATATGGCATTGACATAAAACATAACATCACATCTGTAGTATTTTCTGAAGGAGCAGACAGAGGTGTATGGGAGGTTTACCCACATTTCGCGTAATAAGAAAAAACACAAATCCAGACTCCGAGAAAAAAATCCTAATGAAAATTAAATAACACTTGTTCGACCCAAGCATGGAACGCTGGAAGTACCCTACGTTCGACAGTTACGGTAGCGACCACTATAATCTAGCTAGAGAATACTAGAGATCGACGTATACCTCTCTGTCAATCTGAACCAAAGTTTCATTAATCTAAAAAATAGAGAAGTCAAAGAATCAAGAAGAGTTCCATACTTCTTGTATGGAACTCTGGTTAACACAAATATCTGTGACTGGGCAAGTGGGCAGAGTGCATTTTTGTACTAATTTCACTGAAGTGAAGCATTTTTTTCAATTTCAATTCATAAGAAAATCATAATGGAGTAATTTTAGCCTACAATTCATTAGTTTCATTCAAATTACAACATCAACTTTCTATACCAGTCTATCTAGGTAAGCTCTTACTTACCTAAATAGCTAGTAGGTACTGCGAAAGTTATCCGATAAAAGAGGTCACTGTAGTAGTCTACGAATTTGCTCTAACATCGCAATCTACACTATCGAATTACGTTGTTTGCGACGGTATCAAAGCAATTTATATTGGTACAAACACGATATGCTCCGGGGTACACTTTGAACTTTAAAAGCTAGCCAGTTTAAAATCTGCTAATAAACTGCCCCGCTAATTTTTAGTATGTACAAAGGTACGAGCATAAATATATTACTATGGACAGTTCGGCATTCATATCTGAAGACCAATTCCCGTTATTAAAAACGTTCAAAATCTAGTCGCAAGTCATCTCAGCGACAAAAACAAAAACAGGTACCTATTTTTGACAGATTTCAGACTGTGAACGTTCTTAAAAGTACGTGAATTTCATGATTTAATGATTCATTAATTAATATCTGTTCTCAAGAAGACAGCATTTTGATATCTTGCAGGGTGAATGTGTAACACACAATGGCAATGCCTCTCATTTCGACAGTTCAACAACATTCATTGCGTTATAAATATTGTAGAGCAGACGAATGTTCCAAAAATATGAAGCAAAGAATTAGATTTTCCTTCAAAATGTTTCGGATTGTGATTGTACGAGTCATGTATGGCACGCGCATATTGCATAGATCACCACTTTTCCGTCGCCTTGCACAAATTATCGTGTAACGCACCAGTACCTACACGATCAGCGTTCTTATTCAGCCGTACTCATTCATAGAACATTCATAAAGCATTCGTTAAATATATTCAATATCATATATAAATCTTTGGTTATCCGTGATTTATTATTTCAAGCCAACATCCAAGGTGTGTGCGACCCATTCAACAGCGCATACAGTGATTGAAGTTTGTTACACAATTAGGGCGCGGGTAGCATACACTAAACGTCAAAGTTTGCGACACAAATTGTGAAAAAAGGGCCCCGCTGAAAGTTCAAAAACTGAAACGTAAACGTAAATAATTTATAAACCTATAAAGAGGCGGAAAGATTATTTTATTGACATAAGTTTCATACCTTTTATTTTCGGTAAAAACGAAGAAGGGCCTGCTGGCTTTACTTAGATTTAGCTTATCTCATACATCTTTGAAGCACAAAATCAAAACCAAACTTCTAGAAAGTACAAAGTTAGTACTAAATCATAAGTTAGTCTTAGCCCTTCTTCTTATTCGTGTCGCTGGCACGACAGCCTTATGGTCAAGGGTCACGTACATATTCGTACTTAGTAAATAGCGTCTTGGCCAAGCAAACACTTTGGTTTAAGCTCTAAAACGGATCTGCACCAAACATTAATGGATTATTAAAAACTTTATGTTGCCTTTAATACAACAATAATATTTTCTTTAGATCTTGGCTGTTTTTTTCGTGTTTACGTGCCATTCTTACACAAGTCCTTGTATTGTTTACAGCGCAATGAAAATAATGCTGGGCAAGCTGCCGCGGCCGTGGATCGTTGACGACGCGAAGGACGACGGTTACACGGCGCTGCACTTGGCTGCGTTGAACAACCACGCGGAGGTCGCCGAGCTGCTGGTCCGCGGCGGCGCGCGCCCCGACCTCCAGAACGCAAATCTGCAAACAGCCCTACACCTTGCCGTGGAACGGCAACACACGCAAATCGTCCGTCTACTCGTCGCGCATGGAGCGAATCTCAATATTTGTGACAAGGTGACCTTTAAGACTAATCCTTAACTAATCCAGTCCCTTTCGGCACACATCAATGAACACTAACCATGTTTATAAACTAGCGCCATTTTGGGAGTATTCTCCCATGGCATCTACTTAATATAAATCTTAAATTCATTCATTCACTGACAGACAACGCACAGCCTAATTCGCTGGGTATAGAAACACGAAATTTTGCACAAAGGTTCCTTATATAGCGAAAGTGAGCACTAAGAAAAGATTGATGAAAATTCACCCCCTATGGAACCTACAAGGTGGACTTTGTGAAGGCCGCAGGAATCCGCCGCAGGATGCGGGAAGCACAAAACCGGTCGAAGTGGCGGTGCTTGGGGGAGGCCTATGTCCAGCAGTGGACTTCTTGTCTTAAATGGGGGATGGAAGTTAATTTTTACCGATAGAAAATCCCATCGGGCACACGGCTTGTACTTAATAACACAAAAACTCTTCATCAGGACGGCGATACTCCGCTGCACGAGGCGCTGCGTCACCACACGCTGCAGCAGCTGCGGCGCCTGCAAGACGCGCGTGACGCGGCGCTGCTCACGGGCCTTGCGCATGCGCACGACAAAAAGTCCTCCGCCTCGATCGCATGCTTCCTCGCCGCGCATGGCGCTGATCTCACCATTAAGAATAAGAAAGGTACAAGAATAATATATCCTATATGTGTCTATGTAGGTATGCGGTTTTAATAAAAAAGCAAAAAAGAAAGAAAGACAAAAAGTTTATTTTGTCACAGAAACACATGCATATAAAACGCATAGCACGCAGCCACAGCAGCTTCATTAATCGATGTTTAAAATATCACCAACAAAATGGCACCTACCTACCTTAAATATTTTTACAAGGATGAGCCCGAAAATGCAACAACATTTCTTGAAGATTTTTGTGAGAGGGATTCATAATTGTTTGCATTGCTTTTTGAATAGCATACCTTAGTACCACAACAGTACGGTTTTAGAAGAAACAAATATTTTAATAAGGCTTTATTTTAAAAAATACACTGTTTTATACAATATGGACATCACTAAAGCATTTTACCATGTAAAAGATGACATTCATCTAAACAAAATGTATCAATACGGAATTAGAGGAAATGTCTATAAAGTCGTAGAATCTTACTTATCTGATAACAAACAACACCAAAATCAATATTTTGTACTCAAACAAAAACAGAAAAGATATATACGAGGGCGGCACTGAAAATTTCGGGAATCAAGGAAGTGACACAACATTACTATTTAAAAATGTATTTATTGCTTTTCGAAGTATTCTCCGCGAAATTTGACACATTATTCCATACGATGGAACCAATCATTGAAGCAACCATTCCCTTCGGAAGTTGGGGTCTCCAAAATGGCCGTTTTGTAGGCGTCCACAGCTTCTTCAGGTGATGAAAATCTCTGTCCACGCAATTTATTTTTATTTTAGGGAAAGTATAGAAATCATTAGGTCTTAGGTCGGGGCTGTACGGCGGATGGTCTAATAATTCTGTGTTTTCTTGCTCTAAAAACTCTTTTGTTCTGTGCGCGGTGTGAGAACTCGCATTGTCGTGATGGAGGATGATGCGGCGGTTGCAGTTCTCTTTACGGAGTTCAGAAACGACCTGTGGCAAACAAATGCTAGCTGACCATTCTGCATTAACCGTTCTTTGTCCCTCAAGAGGAATAGTCGTAACATGGCCGGTTTTGGAGATAAACGTGGCCACCATTTTTTTTGCAAAACTCCGTGAACGAACAATTTTTGTAAGCTTTAACTCATTTTCGAACACCCAAACTCGTGACTGGTTTTTTGTTTCGGGTTCGTACGCGTATATCCAGCATTCGTCACCTGATACGATGGTGTATACAGCATTTGAGGATCTTGCGTGGAATCTTTCGAGAGTTCTGACGCACCAAGTAACGCGAGCCGCTTTTTGCTCTTCACAGAGCGAATGCGGTATCCATCGGGAAAACAACTTTTTTACACCTAATTGTTCATGCAAGATTATTTGTATTTGACTCATGCCAATGTCTAAAGTTGCCTGAATTTCGTGGTATGTCACATGTCGATCTTCCTCAATCAGCTTACGCACAGCATCAACGTTTTCTTGGGTGACTGCAGTTTTTGGACGACCTTGATGGGGATCATCACTGAGTTTGACACGTCCACGTTGAAATTCAGCAAACCAGCGATAAATTGTGGTTTTGGATGGGGCTTCATCACCAAATGCTGAAGTCATCCGGTCAACACACTGTTTTGTGTTAAACCACTTCGAAAGTCATAATAAATCATCGCTCTTGAATTTTCTCGAGTCAATTCCATTTTATGAACCAATAAACAAGTTTGACAAAACCTTGTGACAAGACCGAGAATCTTTTTTTAAATAAATAAATGGTATTCGATTTTTAAAACCAAGGAGTTTTCAATTAAAAAGATTTTAATATGACAGGAACAGTGGAAATATTCCATTCCCGATACAGATATTCTATTTCACGAAGTCCGTTCGGCTTTGATTGTAGTAGTGACGTATCCCGACAAGCGCGCTTGTGTGTGTAAAAGTAGGTAACGTTAGCAAAAAAATCTGATCTGAAGTCGAGATTTAATAATCTATATAAAATTTTGGTTTTAAAAGTATATACATTTTGTAAATAAATTAGATTAGGTTGCAATAAATACAAAAATATTAAGAATATGTAGGCATTTAATTAAGCATTGGTGTTACAGAATGGAAACGAAACAAGTAGGACTATTCACTATTCGTCATGTTTTGCTCGATATTTTTAGATGCGACATAATTTTTAACGATCCCCCAAATATTTTCAATCGCATTTAATTCTGGGTGATAAGGGGGAAGGCGTAAGACATCAAAACCCTTGCTTTTTATAAAATCGTCAATCTTGTAGATTACGTGTTGGGCTTTGTACTTCTTTATTGTATCGTACAATTCCAATTTAAGAAGAGATTCATCAAATGCTATACCCTTATCCCTGAGCCATTGCTGCATATCGGCTTTCTTTGTAGATTGCGTCGGTAGTCGTTCAGCCCGTGTGTTGTGATAAGATGCATTGTCTAAGACAATGACAGAGCGCGGAAGTATATTGGGTAGCAACTTTTCATTTAGCCATTTTACATAGTTATCATAGCTCATATTTGAATGATAATCACCAGCTGTTGAGTTGGCCTTATAAACCAAGGAAGCATTTTCAATAAAACCATCCTTGGTTCCCGCGTGCACTAAAATAAAGCGAGTGCCTGTGCTAATTTTGTTTAAAAACGGAGTTCTTTCCTTTTTTTGCCCAGTTGTTGTTTCGCACGTGTGTCGAAAGGACGTAGCTCTCATCGGTGTAGACAATGGGCCGACTTTGAGAGCGGTACTCTGTTATTTTTTTTAATATCATGACGCTCCGTCAAGACTTTACGGTTGTTCTCTGTTTTGCGCCACTTGTAACCTAATTTCAACAGTAACTTGCGAACAGTTTCTAAACAACCTTCGAATCCGATTTTTTCATTCAATGCTGTTCTTAACTTAGCTAATGTTGGAATTTCTTTATGGACAATATGGAAATCTTGTACAGTACTGCGAACCACATCGGCTGTAAAATTATCTATATCCACTTTATTATCTCGCTTTCTCCTTTTCTTCATAGGTGAAGTGAATTTTGATGAAGTGGATGGCAATTCCTTCTCTTCTTTTAATATTCTTTGAACTGTTTTTTGGCTCACACCCGTAGCTTCAGCTGTACGGCGTGTAATGTCTCGTAAATGAGACAAATCACAGTTGAGTTCCATTAATGATTTTGTAAATTCATATTCTTCTCGCAAAATGATAAACACTAGCTATCATGTTTCGACCCTAAAACAAAATGTAATCAAAATAATTAAGTAATATAAACATTTTATAACACAAAAAAACATTCATTTTATATATACTTCTATTGCTATATTAAGTATCTTTGTATAACATTTTAATTGAAAACGTATAAATAAATATTACCTCACTATGGACAACTCTTCTTCGTTTTGTTGCCATGCTGACCTTACTCCGTGAAACAATTTGGCGCGAACTAAAAACCACTACTGATCCGGACCGTGTCCCGATCGACACTGAGCGCTCTCGAGGTTACGCACACAAAAACAATGTGCATGTGCACGCTTGACAACATTCATAGCCAAACGGACTTCGTGACATAGAACATCTGTACTTTTAGTGCAACCCTCGTAACTCGAAGGTCAGAATGGTTAAATACGGACCCTTACTATTTATCGTATATATCAACCTGACGTACCAGCTAAAGTTGTCAAAAAATAAAAGGCCCGTTTTGACATTTGTCATCGCGACGTAACTAGTAAAGTAACCATACGACTCGGTACTCGATACTCACGATAAATCGATTCAAGTTTGTATGAGTATTTGATCGATTTGATTATGTATTGTAAAGTGCGTTGAATTAAATGTATGATTAGAATTTAACTTAAACTTTAATAAGTATTGTAGGTATTTTGAAATGATACAATGGTACTAAAAGGTCAATTTGTCTTTAATTTAATATTTTTAGTTACAATAACATTCACTCAATCACAAAAAAATCAAGAAAAAGCGAAAGTGATTGAATCTTTATTTTCTTCGGATGATGAGCCAAAGTCGTCAGTTGAGCTATCGTTACCTGTAAATATAATTATTTCATTTTCAATTTTATTACCAATATTGACGTCTAAATCTCTACTCTGTTAAAATCTTCCTTTATTATTTTTCGAGCTTTTTCTACCATTTTGCCCAGTCTTCTTTAGTAATTTTGGCACAAGCTTCTTTCAGCAATGTCATCATTTTCTTAGTGGAAAATGGCGGCTTTGTATTGTGGAGAGCTGCGTATCCTTTGACTTAAGCTCAGATCAACTCAATAGCATTGTACTGACAATGGTACGGCGGCGTTCTCATCACTTTGTGCCCATGCTGATGTGCCAATTCATCAATTTTATATTTCAGTTTCGCAGGTTTATTTTCTGTTAACAGTTCCAGCAATTCAGCTTACAACAATTTCATGTCAGCGTCAACGCCTTGTCTTTGTAGCCATGTCACTAAATCAGCTTTTTTGTTTGCTTGAGTAGGTGCTTTATCTATTTGAACTGAATGGTAATATGCATTGTTCATAATGATTATGCACTGTTCGGGGAGGTTTGTTAACAAGTTAGTAAACCACTCTGTGAATTTATTTGCGTCCATTTCTTTGTGATATTCTTTTGTACTTTTAGACTCGAATGCGAGTAAGGCATCATTCACAAAACCTCCCCCGGCTGACCCAGCGTGGTAGATTATTAGGCGTCCACCTTTTCCCATTGGCACTTTTGAGCAAGATGCCTTGGTATCGTCTGTCCACGACTGCGATACGGTATGATTCGAGTTCAGTCAAGTCTGATCGATAAATAATGACATTGTCCCAATTTGTGATTTTGTTCATCACCCTCAAGAATGATACTCTGTACAAAATTAAATCATATCGTTCCATCATAATTTTCCTCTTGTCGGTTTTCTTGTATTTGAATCCATTTTGCTTCATAATTGTTATTAAAGACGTGGAACTGCCACTAAACAGGCCTCACTCTCGTAGTGATATCAGCAATTTACTCACAGTTGGGTATTCATTTCTTGTGTAATAAGCATACACGTGGTTTCGAATAGCGTCTGCGTCAAATGTACACCTGCGTACGCCAAATGTATACCTGTTACAGGCTTGCTTTTCTTCCTCTTTTTAGGCGTACGTAATACTTTTTCTTCAGTACCGGAAAGCCCATACTTTTCCTTCAAGATGGTTCGAATAATTTTTTTGCCGATTCCAAGTGCTTCTGCGACGCGATCTTGCTTGCACTTGCGATAAATATTTTAAGACTCCCAAGAATAAGGATAGACTCCCTAGACTTTTACCTACTTTCTTTTTTAACTACATCATGCGTATTGATATTTCTATCTTTCGCAGTATTTATTGGAATAGTTCTTGTTATAGTTTAATCCATGTTAGAATATTCTTTATAATATTTATTTATTTTCTTATTATTGTACACCTAGACTCCATAGAGCTATGTTGTAGAGATACTTTTTTAATTTTTTCGCAACTTTGTTTGTTAATCACCTACATATAGTAAACCATATTCTATTCTAAAAATATTTCAATTTCTAGGTCAGACGCCCCTGGACTTATGCCCGGATCCGAATCTATGCAAGACTTTGACGTCTTGTCGCAAGGAAGGAGCAAGTTTGGGTAGCGAAAGCATACCTGAGAACGAGCCGAGCTCGTTGAATGCTGTGGCTGTGGCCGGAGGCAGCGCGTCACCGCCCCCGGTCGGTGAGAGCGCACCCGGGCCGCCCGCGCCTGCGCCTCCCGCGCCCCTCGCGCCCCTCGCGCCCGTCGCACACGACCCCACCGCGGACGAGTGCCTCGTTTGTTCTGATGCCAAGCGAGACACACTCTTCCGCCCCTGTGGACACATCTGCTGCTGTAACGTCTGCGCAGCGAGGGTAACACATTCCACTTTATATCATCTTTCTGGCTGGTTCTCAACAAGTATAAGGGTCGCAGGCTGACTAGCTTAGATCTGAATCTCGAACGCCTCGTTTTAAAAGAAGCGACTGCCAAGATAAACCAATCCTCATCTCTTTCTCGTGCTCTTATCCCAATTTATTTGGGGTTTAATTGGGTTATTATGGAAGAAGAAAACATGCTGCCCTGATGCAGCAAGTTTTCTTATTCCATAATAACCCAATTTGGGAGATAAATATCCAATGATTAGATCAGTTGTCAAAGTAATCAGCACAATAAGGTGAAATGATATTTACACGTACGGATCAGCATTTTCCTATTTCTGTCCCTTTCTGTCACTCAGAGGAGGTATACAAGCCACATCAGAGCACATGCTCGTAATCTATAGTCACCAAAATACAAAGCAGAAACAGGCACCGTAGCCGAAATCTGCATGGGAGATATTATTTTGTGTGCAGGTGAAGAAGTGCCTGATTTGCCGCGCGTGCGTGTCGTCGCGGGCGCGAGTCGGCGAGTGCGTGGTGTGCTCGGAGGCGCCCGCCACCGTGGTGTTCCGGCCGTGCGGCGACGTGTGCGCCTGCGCCGCCTGCGCGCCGCTCATGCGCAAGTGCGTGGAGTGCCGCACGCCGCTCGCGCCGCCCGCCGCGCCGCCGCACGCGCCGCCGCACGCCGCGCCGCACGCGCCGCCGCACGCAACGACGCACGCACCGACGCACGCACCGGCGCCGCCGCTCAAGATTGATTGTAACTACCTTTCGAGACAATATTTGCTAAAGTAGGATGTTTGAGGAATACCCTTCGGTGCGGGGTCCGGTTCGGTTCTGCAGGTTTAATTAATGTGCATAACTCCAGCTTCCTCATAAGTGGTAGAATAATTCTACCTATGCCAATATTTAAGGCTTTATAGCTGCAATCAAAGTTCCCAGTCCAGCTGCCACAAAAATGTTTTAGCTAGAGTGACGTCGTCCCAGCTTCCTCATTAAATACAGATAAACCAGTGAGGTTAGGGTTTTGGTCTATAGTAAAAACAAGGCATAATAGCTGTACAAAAAATAAAGAACTGAACGATAATACTTAAAAAGTGTTGAAACTACGATCAAAAAACGTCGTAAGCTGGAGTGACGTCACTCCAACTGCTTATGTCATATCTTCCAAACAAAAGAAGATATGATTATGTATTATTGCTCAAAAAATAAGGCACAATAGCTGCCATTGGCATCAAAATTTTCAAATCTCTGGTCAAAATACTCTTAGTTATTAAACCGATAAATATGTGTAAGCTGGAATGACCGCACCACAGCTGCTCAGTCATATCTTCGGAACGAAAGAAGATATGATTATGTATTACAACTCAAAAATTAAGGCATAATAGCTGCCATAGGTAGCAAAATTTTCAAATCCCTAGACCTTATAGTTTCCACGTAATAAACAAAAAAATTGTTTCCGCGCCAAATAAATCAAATGATTGCTTCGGTCCTCCGAAGCAATAATTTGATTTATTTGGCGCCTAATACTTTGATCTATTTGCCTCCTAGCAAGGAGCGAAAGCCTGTGAAAACTTCATGGTGAAGATAAAAAAATGTGAAATCTATGGTGAGAAAGTCGTGGTCAATTAACTAGAACACTCAATCTGCTAACCTGAGAAAATACTGTAACTCGCGTCTCATCTAATTTTTCTGTGGAATAATTGTATTGAATTTGTGAAAACTATTCACAAATATTCAATTGATTTTAACGGTTTATTTGGATTTTATAAAGGTTTATTTAGAGCACTCAATGTTCCTATGGTGTAGAGGGAGTGTTTCAAAACTCTCTAACTTTAGCTAAATAAATTCTTAATATTCTTACTCTATTTTACGAGTATAATTCAGTGTAAATTTGTGAAACAAAAACCTTGATATAAAACATAATAGAGAGTAAATAATAAAAAAAAAACTTTATTTTCAACGTTCCGTTTGAGTGTTCCATGTTGTAGCGTTTATTTATTTAAGGCGCTGACAAGACCCAATTGACTAAAATAGGCTTCTCTTAAGAAAAAAAATTGCTAAATCTGTATAGTTTGTGGTAGTGGAAAAAATATGTGTTAATTTTGAACATATTTCCCAGAACTTGTTACCAGAACACTTTTTGAAAAAACATCTCTATACAAACTAACGTTAAACTAACCTCTTACCTTGAGTTCTAATCCAAAATATCTGTATTAAATATCAAAATACGTTACGTATTTAATTAATAACAAGAACGTCTTATTTTAATGCAGAACTTGGTTGATTTTTATTTTCGATTACTCAACTCAATTTTGAGTAAATAGATAATTGCTTCATATTTTGCAATAAATTACAAGCATTGTGTCATCGCGCTTCTCTTTCTTTTCTATGCAATCTGACAGTGACCGCAGTTTAGGTGTTGTCAGCGTCTTAACCAGAATTTCAAACAGCGGCGGCCACATCAGACATTATTGTGAAAATGTTGTCACTAAAGTTTAACACGTTTTCTTTTTTTGTGAACGCTTAATTTTAACAATAATCAACATTATTGTATTTCTAAGCGACAAAATTGTGTAGGGTGACCATGCATACAAAAAAAATAAAATTATTTTTATACATTTTATTACAAGACAAACTAGAAAAAGTGTAACAGTAATTACTCATGCTATAAAGTAGTCAAAAAATAAAAGGCCCGTTTTGACATTGGTCATCGCGACGTAACTAGTGAAGTAACCATACGACTCGGTACTCGATACTTACGATAACTCGATTCAAGTTTGTATGAGTATTTGATCGATTTGATTATGTATTGTTAAGTGCATTGGATTAAAGTTCTAATTAGAAAATTTAACTTAAACTTTAATATTGTAGGTATTTTGAAATGATACAATGGTACGAAAGGTCAATTTGTCTTTAATTTTATATTTTTAGTTACAATAACATTCACTCAATCACAAAAAATCAAGAAAAAGCGAAAGTGTTTGAATCTTCATTCTATCATTTTCTTCGGATGATGAGCCAAAATCGTCAGTTCATTTTCAATTTTATTATCAATATTGACGTCTCTGTCAAAATCTTCTTTTCTATTTTTCGAGTTTTTTCTACCACTTTTTTTGCCCATTCTTCTTTAATAATTTTGTGTGCCAAAATTCTTTCAGCAATGTGATCATTTTCTTGGTGGAGAATGGCGGCTTTGCAATGTGGCGAGCTGCGCTTTTTTTTTTAGGGTGGGATAATCATCAAATAACTTTTCCCGCTCTGGGCGGAGCGGGAGGATGTGTCAGACTCTAACTGACTAAAACCCACCCATATTCCTTCCTGTTGCCTGTGTTGCGGGGGCCTCGGTGACCCATAAGTACCTTCCCGCGACCCCGGCAGGCATCGGCCCTAGTGGACCCCTACCTTTGTGCTGACGACATCTCTTTGAGGCGCGCGTGGAATACAACGCGCTGTCGACTCGGGCCTGGTCCTTACCGGACGGTGAGCTACCCATTGCTCACCGTCCGCAAGCCCGCGCCTACGGTGGCCGGAAATCCGCCCGGGATTCCCGATGCCCAGGGCGTCTCCTGCGGCGGCTAGGGGCGAGAGGGCGCGAAATTTGCCTTTCCCTCAACCTTCCCGCCTCCTCCTTCGCGAGCATTACTGCTTCGCAGGAGGTGACGGCTGCCCATGCCCTCTCGCTCCGTACCATGGCCTGAACCAGGGCCGGACGCGAGAGATCTCTGCCGCCGATCGCCACGGAGGACACGGTGGTGCTCTGCCCAAGCCGGGCAGACCTCCACCGTATGCTCCACCGTGTCCTCCGGGCGATCCACACAGTGGTGACACCCGGGCGTTTCCTCCCGCCTTATCCGACACAGGAACCTCCCGAAGCTGCCGTGTCCGGTGAGGACCTGCGTCAGGCGGAAGGTGAGGACACCGTGGCGCCTCTCTAGCCACTCCTCAAAGAGGGGACTTATCGCCGCAATTGTGGCGTGCCCGGTTGTGTCCATGCTGAAGTGCCAATTCATCAATTTTATATTTTAGTTTCGCAGGTTTATTTTCTTTTACCAGTTCCAGCAATTCAGCTTTCAACAATTTCATGTCCGCTTCAACGGCTTGTCTTTATAGCCATGCCACTAAATCAGCCTTTTTGTTTGCTTGAGTAGGTGCTTTATCTATTTGAACTGAATAGTAAGATGCATTGTCCATAATGATTATGCACTGTTCGGGGAGGTTTGTTAACAACTTAGTAAACCACTCTGTGAATTTATTTGCGTCCATTTCTACGTGATATTCTTTTGTACTTTTAGACTCGAATGCGAGTAAGTAGCAGTAAATAATACTCGCAATATATTCCATCATATTATTTAAAGCGCCAAAAAAATGTATGTATTTTTTTAAAACACTTTATTTAATTAATTATTATTTTATTGTTTTTTTTCGTTCCAAGCTACATTCTATGGTCTTTCTTAAATGTCATAACAGGCCTTTTATTTTTTGACAACTTTAGTAGATATTGAGTAGATGTCGATGGGAGTAACATCTATCTTTTCCAAATCTAAAAGACCGTAGGTTATAGAGTGTCAAATAATAAGACCATCTAAAGATGGTCCTATTATTTACTATTGTACATTGTTTCCGCTAAATCATCATAGCAGACCATATTATTGTTAATAAAACCATGTCCTTTGTAGTGGCCGAGATTATCAGTACCCATTCCAGGAATGAATTGAATACCCCCCACCGATTTGTTGTGTCGTATTTCTTGTTGTTGTATTTCTTATTCAAATAGTTTTAGGGATATCCTTTAAGATAACCTTTTCGACACCATTTAAATCTAAGGATATTCAATTCGAAAGTTCATTAGTAACGATAGTCTGGTTTTTACACCATTTAAACTCTAGCGCTTCATTAATAAAATAGATTGCTTTTTCTAAGACAGAAATGCCGAAAATCGAATGCATATCTATGTATATTGATGGGCAGGAATGCAGTCTTCCTTACTATCTTACATGATTCGTTCAAACACTCTTTTGTGAAAGTAGCACTAAAATAACGCTATTAATTCATAAATGTTCAAATATAAATGAGACATTACATGCGTAATCAACATTGACATATTCATCGTATAATAGCCCGCAATTTTAACACATCCTGATTTGTGTCTTTATCAGAAAAACATTTGATGTATTCTGTAACTGGAATATCTTTGAATAAGTCTATATAAACCCATAACGTTATTATTCGTATAATATCCCAAAGTTAATACGTATATCACAGAGTCTAAAGCACACGTGTTTGCTAGTTTTATTCTATTATACCATCGGTAAAGACATAATTACACAGGTTACCGTTTTTCAAGATTATTACATCTATTTTGAGTTCGGTATGGTCATTTGCACTTTTCCTCTCCTTTTCATGCCTTAAATATTGGCATAGGTAGAATTATTCTACCACTTATGTGGAAGCTAGAGTTATGCACATGTTTCATTAGAGTGTCCGCCTGTTATTCAAAATTTAAGATTATTTAGCTCCTGTTATGAGTTTTTGCATATTCGCAGTGGAGAAGGAGAGCGGCAGCAACCTGGCGCAGGTGCAGGTGAACAAGGGGCAGCCGGGGCCGGCGCAGTCCGCGCCGCACTACATGAACAACGGCTCGCGCTTCGCAGCCGCGCCCGTGCCGGCCGGGCCCGCGCCCGCCGCCTCTGCCACCCCCGCCGGCCCCGTCGGCCCCGCCACCCCCGCGAACCCCGCGGCCCCTGCGCCCGCCGTGGCCGACGTACAGAAGCTACAACAACAGCTCCAGGACATCAAGGAACAGGTCAGCACTACCACGTTCTCGTTCGTTCGTTCTCGTCCACGTTCCTCGGGCATGTTGGATTTTAAATAGCGAAGCAGTTTTCATTTTGCATTCCCTTATTTCCACATAAAAACTACTACCATGATATTTTTATACTTCTTGTTATTATAATGATTAATTATTTCAACCAACTTTATTAAAACACCGACATGGAAAAAATGGCACCATGACAAACGGCATGCGATACGCATATCATTGCTGACCACGGAACCCTACACTGCACGTGGAATTAGACACGCACTTAACCTGTCCTTGTTATAATTTTCCCGCTGGCGGTCTTGACATACCCAACTGACAAGCACACCCGGTGCACCCGGCAACGAGAAAACAACCCACGAAGATAGTTGTAACGACATATTACATTTTGAATACGTATGTTACAGACGATGTGTCCAATCTGCTTGGACCGGTTGAAGAACATGATCTTCCTGTGCGGGCACGGCATGTGCCAGATGTGCGGCGACCGCATCACCGTGTGCCCCATCTGTCGCAAGCAGGTCGAGAAGCGAATCCTGCTCTATTGAACATCGAGGCAGCTATTTATATAGCTATTTATGACAAACAGAAGCCCGCCTTTTGCTTTAGGCTTCAATACTATAAGGCTGATTTTCTTTATAATGGCTTAGTTAAGTACCTACCCAACGTTATTTATTAGAGAATACTTGTATGATAAGCAAGTACAGTACCTATTTTGTTTCCTGATCCTTGATACTTTGTTTCCTCTAGTGTATTAGCTGCGAGTTGTCTTAAAACACAAACTTTGCAGTTGTTTGTGAGCTTCAAGTTCGAACATAAGCTTTAAGAAGCTTCGTGTTATAGCATTTAGACAGGCTGCTATAGAGAAATTATTAAATTAAATCCCCAAAACAACTGTATATTACCGTTACGTTAATTTTTGTTACCGTTTGCCGTACGTTGCGCAAAATGGATATTGTTATATTGTGTTTGCTTATCTGCTATCAGTAATCTGTTTTACTTCTATTGCGTATGTTCAAAACTAGGTAGGAGTACTTTTATTCATATTTAATGAAAAATTATGAACTTCCATCGTCTCATGCATTTATGTATCAGCTCTAAATAAAATACGATACAATATAAAAAATATATCTTTTAATAATATTAGTATTTTACACGTGCGTTATACGACGCAGCCTTACATACGATGTTAAACTAAAACTTGCCCGTGCGTCTCACAGCTATTTGCATAGTTTCGTGTACGACAATATCTGGCGGTTTGGGTTGTCAAGTTACAAGTAAATATTATCTAATAGTCAATGTATTTTGCACGTACTTTTGAATACAAAATAGAACCACAAGTCGTTACGTTACTAGTACTTGTTTTAAACGTTGGCTCTTATTATTGTTGTAAGTGCATATTGGTTACTAAATAATGTTATAATAAGGCTTTTTTTATAATCCTACGAGTTGTACAATTATATACCTTACATAACCAATATTGAATACTTTATGTTAAAATAAATACAATAAAATTGTCCAAATAGCACATTTTTTATTTTTTTAAACTAACAAACCAGACCTAAAAGTTATAATAATAAATTGAATTCACTATTGTCACAAATTAACCGGAGTAATTAGCCACCAATGTCGTTTCATCAATATCTGGGAAGGTGACTGATTCTTTAACTCTGATGAGGTCAGCACTCGCTACGAGACGGTCGCGGAGCAACGTTTTAGTTAGATCGTAGATTCTGAAGGACAGATGTAAGTCCTGCGCCAGGTCGCTCACCTCACATCGTTGGCAGTCCTTGAAGTAGATGTCGGAGAGGCCGCGCAGGCCGGGAGACGCGGCGCAGTACACTGGCGTACTGGCTGCTTGCCTCTGTGCAAATAAATTATGAGAATGAAGTCATTTGTCGTAATCAACAAAACGCTTTCACGTGTTCGCTTAGTAATTTATAATTCGCGCGTTCAATATAACAACATCTTTAGAATGCTGATGCGGCTGCCTGCCTATTGCAGTGCGTCGCTTATGTTTGCAGAAGCTCGAACGGATGGCTATCCGAAAAAAGGTCGCTTCTTTATTAAGACTTAAGACGAGTGAGAGACAGTAGCAATATCATCCTCAGGATACATATATATAACATAGATGGATGTGTATATCTACTGGACAATACTGACATGTTATTATTTTATATTGTTTTATTTTATTGTAAAGTATTGTTATTGCTATTAACTGAATTCTTTTATTTTGTAATTTTTTATATTTATGCGCTGACTTTTTATTACTATTACGCTTTATGGATTTTATATGAAATAAACGTTTTTATTATTATTATGTCGTTTATTAAACTTTTTGCCATATAAAATACATTATTAAATATTTCTTAGAAAAATTATAAAAAAAAACATTCAAAAATGTAAAAGTAGTGGTCCGCCGGTATCGGGAGCAGGGTCCAAGCTACCGGTGGTTAAGGCTCCAGGGACAGGAACCTCCTCACGTTGCGAGCCGTATCGAGGAGTACTGCCTTCTGAATCAAGGCCTTGATCCAACCACCTAACGAGAGCCTCGAGAGATGTTAGTCGAGGCTCCCGGCCATCAGGCCATTGGCCGTTATGACAATCGGCACAATGATAGCCGAGTTCACATATCAACAACCTCGTGTGCTAAGGCGAGATACTTTATTTGTTTCTCTTTCTCAGCTTTCACGAAGTTCTCGTCATGTGGAACATCGACTATCATTGGGCGGCGCGCTAATCGATCTATCACCACTATATCTATGGCTTATTGGCGACAATAGTCCTGTCAGTAATGATAGACCGATCCCAGTACAATGTGACATGGTCATTTTCGAGAACTGGGTCGGGCACATACTTGTAATACGGTACCTCAGAGTCTACAAGTTTATATTTCAAAGCAAGTTGCTGGTGAATAATCCTAGCCACTTGGTTATGCCTGTGCAAGTATTCCCCGTTAGCCAGACGAGAACAACCAGAGATAGTATGTCAGATGGACTCACCCGGACGGTGGCATACCCGATACACGTCAACCGTCCCGTCCTTCATAATGTCTCCGGTAGTTAATCGTCAAGATAACTTCGTCCATAATTGCACAGACGAAACCTTCAGTTTCCCCAAAGAGGTCTAAAAAACGTAGCCAGGATACGGACGCTAAGAAATCCACAGCGGGCTCATGAAGAGCCCGATAGAAGCGCCCGTGCAGCTCCTTGCTTTGCCATACCTTCTTGCGGTCATCGGTTGTAAGTACTACAGGTTTGCGCCAGTTCTCTTTAGCCATGGAGAGCGGGGTGAGCCCCTTATCCACTGCGACCACATCACGGTGCATACCCACTTCGGCTTTTAAAAAATATTCCCTGACACTGCACATCTCGCGGTTTGAAGGGTCTTCACATTTAAAAAGCCTCGACCCCCGCACTTCCGCGGGATATACAGTCTCATCACCGATGATCGTGGGTGATGCATACGGTTTGTGGTAAGCAGAGTGTACGGACCCTCCTATCTAGGGCGTCAACTTCGGTCTGTGTCCATTTGAGTAGGTATGCCGAAAGAGAACATCATAATACCGGTAGGTATATATCCATACACCTTAGATCCCTCTCCTCATCCAAAAGCTATAAGTACCTTCTGCGACGTAGTAATGCTCGTGAAGGTGGAGGCGGGATGGTTGAGGGAAAGGCAAATTTGGCGCCCTCTCGCCCCTAGCCGCCACAGGAGACGCCCTGGGCATCGGGAATCCCGGGCGGATTTCCGGCCACCGTAGGCGCGGGCTTGCGGACGGTGAGCAATGGGTAGCTCAACGTCCGGTAAAGACCAGGCCCGGGTCGATGGCGCGTTGTATTCCACGCGCGCCTCAAAGAGATGTCGTCTGCACAAGTGTAGGGGTCCACTAGGGCCGATGCCTGCCGGGGTCGCGGGAAGGTAATAAAGGGTCACTGAGGCCCCTGGCAACACAAGCAACAGGAAGGAATACGGGTGGGTTTTAGTCAGTAAGAGTCTGACACACCCTTCCGCTCCGCCCAGAGCGGGAAAAGTTATTTGATGCTTTCCCACCCAAAAAAAAAATGCCTTATAATCTATCCAGCAAGTCGACAAATCCTTGCGGGGTCGACGAACCTGTTGGCTAATGACTATGTCGATGAGGAGTAGCTCCGTCACACCCCGTAAGTGAGTTTTAGAGCCATGCATGGCTCTAAAACTCACTTCACCGATGTCATGGGGGACTTCAACGCGAAACTGGGCAAACGAAACGATGATTAGCTGCGGGTGGAGCAATTTGGAGTTGGACGTCGGAACCACCGAGAGTCACCTACTAGCTAGTTTTATGAAGAAGTATGGCCTCTTTATGATGAACTCCTTCTTCAGAAAACGTGAGCACAGAAAGTGGACCTGGCAGAGCCTTGATGGTGTAACAAAAAATGAGATTGACTTAATTATGTATTCAATGATGTCTCTGTGATCAACGCGGTGAAAACCGGAAGTGATCACCGAACGGTAAGAGGCACATTGAACTTAAATATCAAGCTGGAAAGATCTCGACTGATGAAGTATACGCTCCGCCTAGCACCGATCCAAGTCCAAAACCCCGAAAGCTTTCAGCTTGAACTTCAGAATCGTTTCGAGTGCCGAGGGACCTCCGCGGACGATTATAACGTTGGGTTCGTGAAAACTGTCCATACGGTCGGGTCTAAGATCTTCAAGACCCGTCGTACAAATAGAAACAGGAAGCTCTCTGTTCCTACTATACAGCTCATGGAGGAGAGGCGCGAGATAATCCTGCAGTCTTCAGTTGATGCGCTCAAGGTACCGCCAGCTCAATAGACGGATCTCTAAGTCCTTAAAAAGCGACCTTCGCCGCTTTAATACAGACCGCAGTAAGGACGCGATAGAGCGGACTAACAGCTTCAAGGTCTTTACAGGAGATCTATTGGTATAAGGTCTATTGGGCAGAGCCAGCTTGTGAAACTGAAGACCAATGATGGCAGGATCGTATCCGCCAAACTTAGCTGTTGAGAAAGATCGAGAGTTTCTATGGACAGTTATACACGTCAACAGGTAACTCTGGTATGAATCTGGCAAACGACCCAAGAGCTAGATTGACCCGACACTACACCGAAGACATCCCGGACGTCAGCTTGTACGAGATTAGGATGGCTCTGAAGCAGCTCAAAAACAACAAGGCGCCGGGTGATGACGGAATTACAGCCGAGCTTCTGGGTCCGGTGGAAAACCCGTTCTCAAAGCCCTCTAGAAGCTGTTTGGTTCCGTCATAATCGAGGGCAAAACGCCATAGGCCTGGAACAGAGGTGTGGTAATACTGTTCTAGAGGAAGGGCGACAATACCCTCCTTAAGAATTATAGACCCATCTCACTTCTGAGCCATGTTTACAAGCTGTTTACAAGAGTCATCACGAACCGTCTCGCGCGCAGGTTTTACGACTTCCAGCCTCCTAAACAAGCCGGATTCCGTAAAGGCTTAAGCACCGTAGCCCGCATACATACGCTGCGGCAGGTTATATAGAAGACCGAAGAGTATAACCTGCCTCTCTGCTTAGCGTTTGTGGATTACGAAAAAGCCTTCGATTCGATCGAGACATGGGCTATACTGCAGTCTCTTCAACGGTGCCAGATCGACTATCGGTATATCGAGGTGTAAGCACCGGTCCTGGAGTCGGACTGACATAGTGGCGTTTTCGTACAGTGTCTGTACGAAAACGCCACTATTTCAGTCTGAATCCAGGACTGGACGTCGAAAGCTATCCTTCTGCAGCGAGGTGTGAGGCAGGGAGACGTTATCCCTCCGAAACTGTTCACCGCTGCACTGGAACTAGAAAGGACAAGGCATCAACATCAATGGCGAGTACATCAATCACCTTCGGTTTGCCGATGATGTAGTTGTCATGGCTGAGACTATGAAGTACATTGCTCGATGACCTCAGTAGAGCTTCCAAAAGAGTGGGTCTTAAAATGAACATGGACAAGACAAAGGTCATGTCAAATGCCCATGTTACACCCACTCTCATAAAGATTGGAGACGCTACGCTCGAAGTTGTGGACGAGTATGCTTACCGAGGACAACTGTCCAGTTAGGTAGGTCCAACTTCGAGAAAGAGGTCAATCGTCGAATCCGACTCGGCTGGGCAGCGTTCGAGAAGCTACGATATATCTTCTCGTCCCACATACTGCAGTGTCTCAAGACGAAAGTTTTTGACCAGTGCGTGTTGCCAGTGATGACCTATGGCACTGAAACGTGGTCGCTTACAAAGGGCCTTATTAAAAAGCTAAAAGTCACTCAAAGGGCCGTGGAGAGGGCTATGCTTAGAGTTTCCCTACGTCATCGTATCAGAAGTGAAGAAATCCGCAGGCGAACCAAGGTTACCGACATAGCTCGAAGAATTGCCAAACTTAAGTGGCAGTGGGCAGGTGGCATGATGTTGCGGGTTCGATTACCGCACGGAGCAAATTAGTATTTGTTCCGGTTTGGATTTGGTTTTTATGATTTTTTACATTCTTTTATAATATAATCAATTACTCTATTTCCATAATACAGTTACTTTTACACACGCTAACACATCAAGTTATAATTACCAGTAAAAGCTGACCTCTCATTACACGGAAAGCCTATGCATCCATCAGTACAAGATGTGCACCACATCGTTTCGATGCAACGCTGCGCGGCGATCGAACCTGATATGGTTGTTTATTATTTTTAAGTACACGCGATAACTTTGCTTCGCCAGCAGTTTATGATACACACGACAAGCGCACGGACTGGTAAAAACAATCGGAGATGTTGTATCAAGCACTCCACTGTGAATAAAACACAATACTCAATCTATAGTATGAACTATATCGCAGATTACAATAGTAGTGTATGATTGGAGTGCACTTACCCTCGCTTCGCTCGAGCACGTGATCCAGAACCCCCAATTATACACTACTACTGCAGCAAGACAAGATCGGTTTATCTTTACCACCAGCCTGCGTAATCGTTACCTACAGTACAGCTTCGAGACTTTCATAAGACTGTCTTTTAGCGCTCAAACTGTTAAAAGGAGACTAATAACGTGGCCTGAAACGTCATAAGCCAGCGCGCGCCTACAGTTTGCACGTCAACATTTGCATTGGACTCAACGTCAATGGAGCCAGGTTCTTTTTACGAATTAAACTAAAATTATGCTGTATAGTAATGATGGACGTAGGAAAGTCTACCGAAGACAGGAAGAACGTTTTCAGCAATGTTGCATTGAGGAGAATGTGAGATATGGTTGGGGTCAAGAACAGTCTGGGTTGGAATTTCCACCAAACGAAAAACAGGCCTTGAGGTTGTGTCGGGACTACGGTTGCCGCCAATAAATAGCGACCGATACATTCATTAATGCCTAGAGGTTTATATGATATACCACACCATATGCTGAGTTTCTGGGTCAGGATTTAATTTTTATGCTTGATAATGCAAGAGCGCAACTTCAAGAATTACTAGAATACCTGCATGACGTTAGTATCGCAGGAATTGAATGGCCAGTCAAAAGCGCACTTATGGGATGGGCTGAAGAGGCGTGTTCGAGCTAACCAACCAGCTCCAGAAATTTTGCAGGATCTGAAAACTGTCATCTTGGAAGCATGAGAGAACATTCCACAATACATCATAGTGGCATTAACTAATTCCATGCCGAATCGCCGTCGTAAACTCGTAAATGGTGTGCGATGTAACACATAATTTGTGTTACCTAAACAAACGTTTTCTCTAAGTCAACCATTGTTTTTTTCAAAAATTCCACGCTAATTTTGCCCCTGAGAAACGCGAAAAGACGACCTATTGCAATTAAACAGTTTGGTTTAGTATTCAGATTTCAAGTTTGGCTTCAAAATCGCGTTTTTTTTTTTCTTTGTACTACCGTTATTTAAAAAGATCTCTCCTGATAAAAATATCAGGGTGGCACAACTCAGGTGTCGGGAGTGTATAATCATATTAGAGCAGTGTTAGAATTCATCAACAATATCCCTGTAGTTATCAGTCAGGAATATTATCCTCGAGTTGTTTTTCAACTCCGAGCAGGTTAAGGTTATTCCTATCGTGCGCCTCCACAACTCAACAAAAAAAAAAAAAAATTAGTCAGCCATGGGGACTGCCGTCAGAAGTAAAAACTTAAAACTACACATATACTGTTAATATTAGCATGTCGGTGAAGCGAACCCACAAGATTTTCTCAAACCAAAAATCGCTCAACGCGCCTAAAGTAGTTTTCACTTCAAAAATAACTAAGTGAACAAACGTATTCCTAACTAATTTATAAACGCCAAAACGGCCGAACGGATATGGATGTAATTTGGCGCATAGGCAGACCGTGACCTGGATTAGGACGTAGGATATTTTTATTTTATTTTTATCTCGATATTTCCACGAGATCGAGACTTATGCGGGTGAAACCGCGGGGCGCAGCTAGTTAACCTATTGAATATGAATATTTTTAGGGTTTCGTTTTTCGAGGTTCTGAACCCTAAAAACTTTCAAATGTACAAATATAAATAAGTAGTTAATTAATAATATTTTCGCCTATCGACATTAAGAGACCTCGTACACTACGCGGCTACGACCAAGGAGGGCCAGCCTAAGTAACCCAATACGCATCGAAGCATCGCACACTTGGCCGCAACGACCAACTGGTCGCACGACGAACCTACCGTCGACTAGTTGCGACCAAACTTTGTGTGAAATTAACCTCATCTTGGTCGCAGCTTCTGCGACCAAAGATGCGGACACGACCACGGCCAGTCGTGGTCGTGGTCGCGGCCGCGTAGCGCGCGAGGTCCGCAACATCATCGACTGCCGCTGTCAGAAGCTTTTAGGATTTGTTCAAACGTAATAAACGTACCTACGTATAAGACTAATTTTGACTGAAGACCATAAAAAATATTAGGAAACTTACAATTGATTTGGAAAAAGGCTTCATACTCGTATACAGTAATTCGTACGGCCACCAGTTCCGACACAGTCTAGTCTTGACAAAAGACCCAGGATGAGCGCAGAACACCGACTTACCGGTGTTCACCCAGCGGTAATTCAAGAAGTGCATAAAATGAATACCACACAGCTTAGAGATGTTATAAGCTCTTATAGAAGTGTACTCTTGTTCAGGCAGTGACACCATTGCTTCAGTGGGTGTTAACTGATTGTTGAAATCCCAGCTTACGTGCCTGAGAAAAAAATAACGGTATTTTCACATTTGCCACAACTGAACTTTATAACAAATGAACCCCACAAATACACATCTACTATAAATTACCTATGCGATTCCGAAGATACAAGTACGACCCGTGCATCTGGGGCAAGAATATGTTCAAGGTTCGTTAGTAAGACAAATTGACTCAAGTAATTAACTTGAAATGTTGTCTCCAATGAGTCTTCCGTAAGAGTCCACGGTAATCCAAATACAGCCGCGTTTAAAATAACTATATCAAGCTTTCTAAAAAAATAAAAAAATATCATTCATTTATATAACATAATATCACACCTGTATTAGGCAGAGGTGTACACACAATTTGCGCCAGTTATGTTTAGGTCCCATGTCATAGGGGGCGAGCCTATTGCCATCAACCGGGCCCAAATCCAGATCCCGGGCTGCTACTGAGAAATTCCAGATAGAAAAGCCCAATAACGCTTTGGCCGACCTGGGAATCGAACCCAAGATCTCATGCTCAGCAGTAGCAACCGGAGTAGCCTCTGAAAATATTGTCGAGTATTGTATACGTTGGCCTAGCCCGCGCCACACTTAAAATATTGCTGGCAATGTGTTGCCAGCCCCACATTGCCGGAAAAGTATAGTACGAAATGTTAGTTATGAGAAAAGTATCTTACGGCTGTTCTTTCAGAATCTCGTCGGAGCACTTTTTCACAGATCTCAGTGAAGCAAGATTCAGCTCGTATAATTTCAGAAGATTACTCTTTTCACAAGCGTTTTTAACAATGTTCGCCGCGTAAGGATTGCGACACGCCATAAGCACAGTGCAGTTTCGAGAACTTAAACATTTCGCCATCTCCAATCCAATCCCACTATTCGCACCCGTGATCAAACATGTTTTATTAGACAGATCAATATCTTGGGTCACCTGCAAAAATAAATATTCAGGTACTACCTTCCACCATACCTACTACCCATACTCCAAACTAATATTACAAATGCGAAAGTATGTCTGTCTGCATGTTATCTTTTCACGCCCTAGCGGCTGAACAGATTTCGATGTTTGACACACAAGTAGAACTGGGTAAGGTGACAGTATATTTTTTTATCCCGGTAGTACATAAACAGTTTACTAAAGTTCTCTGCACGCAGTGGGCGCGGCGTGACGGGACGCAGCGTGACGGGGCGGCGACGCGGCGGCAGTGGTCACACTGCGGGCGCGATCACGTCCCGTCCCGCCGCGCCCCTTCACGCCGATCGGGTCATTCATCAAAAAGATTTCGAGCGATTCATGGCCCAAATCGTAAAACATACGTGAGCACAAACACATTCGATTAGCTTTTCCACATCCATTTTTGTAAAACAATACAAAATCACATTCACGCTCCATCGCGTCCGACCTGACATGTTCACGCCATACAACACAAATCGTCGGCGTCCTGCCGGCGCTGCACTTGCGTCCCGCCACTCCCCGCCCCACCGCTTCTGACTTGTATTCGCGCTCTGCGAGGCGGCGGCTTGGCGCGACGGTTACCGTCGCGTCGAGCGCGGCGGCTCTGAGTGGCGTCGTCCGTTATATCTAGTACATTACAACTGGTCAGCGTCGCGTCGGCGTCCAGTCCCGCCGCGCTGCGCCCGCTGTGTGCAGAGACCTTAAACGTTCCCGATCTTTTGGGGGAATTAAGTATAGCTGTACCTCGACAGAAAGCTTTAGATCTGTTCGCGAAACCGTAACCTTTGCCACAACTGCAAGTCGTACCTACCTACTAACCTTGGTAGCACCGCACCTATGAACCGTCTAATGGGGAACTACAATAAAATCGCTACACGAACCAATAGCATCGACATCTACTTTATCTCTTTGCGACAATTCCGATCGAGACTTCTAACCAGCTCGGAGTCTCGAGTCGTCTGTGCGTCACGAGCCACCATGCCACGTAATAATTATTGTATTTACTTCCATTCCATTCTTTGCCGGCCTTTTCTTTTTGTTGTTTTTTTTTTTTTAATATTTTGTACTTTCGATCTTAACTAACTATTTGTGAACATAGCTCATTTTAATTCTATTTTATTTTCTTTTATGTAATGCAAACTACGTGTAACAAAACAACTACTTGTACGTATCTACTATAAATTTCTGTGCCAGTGCTGTGCATTTTTGCAAGTAACGAATTCACAATAATTCCTAAGACCTATGTGATTTTTCTTTGTGTATGTCTTAGTGAGTAAGTCGTTGAAGCGCCATAAAAATAAAGAAGTACTTACGTTCCCGTGGGATAAATCCCAACCACCACGCGGGTTTGTACCCGCGGTTTTGGATGCGGGCAAAAGCTATGTTGTAAATAATTGTTTACTAATTGGATTTTGCCATTTGGATCAGTTACGAACATTAAACATATCGTGTATATACCATACAGGCTGGCCCGTGAAACTAGGTCGAAAGAAAAATTTTAGAAGCCCCTCTCCAAGGGCTTCGCGAAACACCCCATGTGTGTTTAGCGATTATTTATAGTTTAGGAGCTAGATCGTTTTAATATTTTTTGGGAAATTCTCATTTGACTTCAGACTTTTTTTCTCTATTTGTATGCCAAATTTCAGCTTAATTAAGCACAAGCGGAAATACATACACCACTTTAGTACTACCAAGTATGAAACAATATATATTTAATATATAGTAATATATTTATGCTCGTGACTGTACCAAATTGTCAAATTCCACAGAACAATATAATGAGGCGGGATTATTGTCATCCACTCCGCATCTTATTCACAAAATTGAACATCAGCAATCTTACCTCATCCGCAGTTGGTCCATGAATCCTAAATAAATCAAGACTGCTTCGAATAGCAGTTAAATAATTGTTGAGAAGAGTTCCATTTTTGGCTATGGTATTTATAAAATGTTTATTTACGCGTTTTAATTTATCGGGAATACTGTAACCGAAAACATTATTAGTATAGGTAGACCCATTCTTCATTACAAAAGAAAGCTCAAGGCACTGAGCTGCAAACAGGTAAGTAGCGATTGTATCATTCATCATTTCAGCCGAAAGACGTCCACTGCTGGACATAGGCCTCCCCCAAGCACCGCCACTTCGACCGGTTCTGTGCTTCCCGCATCCAGCGGATTCCTGCGGCCTTCACAAGGTCATCGGTCCATCTTCTAGGAGGCCTTCCAACGCTACGTATTCCGGTACGCGGTCGCCACTCCAGAACCTTTCGGCCACCTGTTCTGCGAGCAATGTGCCCTGCCCACTGCCACTTAAGTTTGGCAATTCTTAGGGCTATGTAAGTAACCTTGGTTCGCCTGCAGATCTCTTCATTTCTGATTCGATCACGTAGGGAAATTCCAAGCATAGCATAGGCTAAAAGTCACTCAAAGGGCAATGGAGAGGTCCATTGCCCTTTGAGTGACTTTTAGCCTTTTAATAAGGCCCATTGTAAGCGACCACGTTTCAGTGCCATAGGTCATCATCTGTAGATATCATTACAATACCTAAATACCGAACTAAATGTTTCACATTATACGTAAATATAATATGAAAATATTTGTTCCGTAGTAATGCCGTAAACTCCATAGAAGTTTTTAATGTCAGCGGTAAACTCACATTACTTTAGCCAGCGGGGGTAACAGATGGCAAGGTCAGAGAGCGCTTGTTTTGTCACACAGACTGGCTAGGAGAGCATGTTTGAAACGGATGCACTTTCATGCTGAGCGTGTTGGGACGGCTCTCGAACATCAAGTACATAATCTCATATCACAAAGATGTGAAATGTAAAAATAAATCTTGTTTCAATGTCCCAAAAATCTTATTTAATACGATCAAAAGCTTTGCTCTCCCATATATTGTGGAAATTGATGTTTGCATCTATGTACGAGTATGTAGATGATAAAGTTACCTACATGAATGACTGACGGAATGGTAGTCCATTCCATCAGTCATTCGTAATTCATGATTGATGGAATTGATCGATGAGTAAACAGTCGTTGTGCTCATGGGGTCGCCTAGTCGTGCAGCTGAGCATGAATGGAAAGAACATTCCCGATAGAAACAGCCATTCAGCTAGGTACCTTACTAAATATCCCCTAGTTAGATACCTACCTACTGAGCAGATTTTTCAATCGTCAGTTCAGTTGAAATGTGTTTCTTTAGGTACCTATAGTCGTAAGGTACGTAGGGTAGGGATATAAAATTTATAGGTAGGGACCTAGATACAATAATAGATAAGGTATTGGATTTAAATACTCACCAGCGAAACTGAGAACGTAACATTGTTTCAAATTACAGTCGAACTCTTTTATTATTAAATTTGTGCTAAAAATGGTACTTACTTTCGTTTTTATTTATTATTTTTTGTAATAATGTCACAATAACAGGTACAACCTAATGTTTTTTTTTTATTTATTAATTTTCTTAGTGGCTTGTAATATTATCACTAAGAGAATAATCCTACAAGTAGCCACCTACTTGGTATAGGTAAAGTTATGCCAGGTACACACACAATGACGTTCGTAATAATCTAACTTACCCTATACAATGTTAGATTATGTATTATGATGAGTTTAACCCGCACATAATTAATAGCAATGTCTTAATAAAATAACTATTGTACTATTTTAGTCCTACTAGTTTTTTAAATCGGTTAAAAATATTTAGCATCATACAAAACGAACCTTCACCTACAATAATATATTCTGCAACTCTACGTCTTTCAATACTTACTGTGTTGTAAGTTTAATTTTATACTAAATATGTTTATAAATAAATAAAAATGACTTTTTATTTTTAAGCGACATGTTTATTGCCTATAGGTAAAAATTTTAAATTCCTACCGAAAGGTAGGAATTTAATATTTTGCAATGGTAATTAGACTTTATGTTTGAGTGTTATGGTTTATAATAAACAGAAGTTGTTAATATCATTAAATTTTATTCTATATTTCGTAGTAAGAAATATAAATGTGTAAGTGTGTGAAATCGTGGCCACTTGAGCGACTAATTTTTGTTCCTGATCCTTAATCTAATTGATCATGCTAAGTCGTTATTATTTGTGAAGTATCTATGGCAGACCAGTAGTTGCTAAGATACAGTTGTTTATACTTTGATGTTGTCACTTATAATAAAAGAACTGTGTACTTTCAGTCCTAAATATTGTATTTCTATATTTTATATTTCACAATATTTAACATGGTAGCAGAGAGTGTACGAAATAAAAAGTTTTAAGTACCCGAAATGTCGAGCACTAAAATTGACCCTCTAACTAGAGAGAACTACGACACTTGGGTGATACAGGCTGAAGCTGTTCTCGTACTACACAAATTATGGAAATACATCGAGACGGATACTGCAGTGGTTGATAAAGAAGGCGATAGACAGGCGAGATCTGAACTCATACTTATAATCGCTCCTTCTGAGCTTAAACAAATAAAAAATTGCACTACTGCTAAAGCATTATGGGAAAAATTGAAAGACACTTACGCCAGTAAGGGACCTGCAGGAAAGGCATCCCTATTAAAGCAACTTATCCTAACGAAATTAGAAGGACACGATGTAAGAACTCATCTAAACAAGTTCATGGATATAGTTGACAAATTGGCAGACATGGACGTAGCTATTAATGAGGATCTGTTAACAATCATGATGTTGTACAGTCTCTCAAATGAATTTGAGAATTTCAGAGTCGCTATAGAATCGCGAGACACTCTTCCGAAGCCAGAGGAGCTTCAAACTAAAATAATAGAAGAATGTGAAGCACGTCATAGCCAAAACATGACCAATAACAACGAACCTGAATCCTTTTTTCAAGAAGAAGCCCTATACACGTCCTGTAAAATTTGCAAACGTACTGGTAACATCTTCAAACGCAAGAATCACAAAATTTGTACCAATTGCTGGAAGAAAAACAGTGAGAAGCCTAATAAACATACTAACTGTTCTCATAAGAACAATTTTGCTATACAGTGTCTTCTTACCCATAACGAAAAATCTGAAAACAACATTTGGGTTTTGGATAGCGGATGTACGTCTCACATGACTTATCAACGAGACTTATTTAGGACTATAGAGAAAACATCTGGAAAACTAAACTTTGCAACTAAGAAACAAACTGCAGATATTAAAGGAAAAGGTACTGTCTCCTTTGTAACAAAAAATGGTAATGGTATAGCCCTTACACAGCTACAAAACACTCTATATGTACCTAGTCTGTGCACCAACTTGATGTCCGTCAGTAAGATGACAGATGCTGGCTGTTCTGTCCTCTTCACAGACACTAAAGCGACGGTCAACAATCCAAAAGATGGTATAACTCTCACCGCATTTAAACAAGGAGATGGTCTTTATTACATCAAACCAAATAAACACGAGCGCAACAATCTGGCTAATCATAAAGCCACGTATTCATTAGTAAACATTTGTTAATAAACACTGTTTATAAACTGTTCATAAACAATGTTTCATAATGTTTCATCATCTCTGTAAACAGTTTATAAACAGTTCATAAACATAGGTGATGAAACATTGTTTATGATACGTGTTGCAGTGCTCCCCACTACGAGCGGAGAGCAAGACGAAACATCTAGTATATAAACAAAAGTCAACAGGTGTGGACGTGTTTTGCGCGAGTTTATAAACATGGAGGTAGCGTGGTCCAACAACCAAAT
The DNA here is from genome assembly GCA_905333075.3 of Atethmia centrago. Lineage (NCBI taxonomy): Eukaryota > Metazoa > Arthropoda > Insecta > Lepidoptera > Noctuidae > Atethmia > Atethmia centrago. The sequence continues at coordinate 12,448,085 of HG995375.1, forward strand.
TTCGATGCTCATAGAGCTTTATCACCTCGGGCGACATCCTGTGAACAACTGACAAGTGTGGACGGCCAAGTTTCAGAAACATGTGTTTATTGTAAACTTGTTTAACGCTAGTCATAAACAGTTTATCAACAAATGTTTACTAATGAATACGTGGCTTTATGATGACACTGTTCCGATTCCAATTGCTAAAAAGAAAGCGAACTCATCAAACATCTACGACTGGCACAGAAAGCTTGGTCACATGAACGCCAAAGATCTGAAACATGCACTCAAAAACAATAATTTGCTTGGCTTGAACTTTGATGCTTCTGAAACCTTGGCAGACTGTGAAATCTGTATCCAAGCAAAACTCCATCGTGTTCCTGCCCCCCGTGAGAAAACAACTCAACGAACAACAGAACGCTTAGAAATCGTTCATAGTGATGTATGTGGACCTATCAGAACGCCCACAGTAAGCGGAAACAAATACTTCGTTACTTTTATAGATGACTATAGCAGATACAGTCGAATTTACATGATTAAAAGCAAGAACGAAGTATTAGAAAAGTTTAAAGAATTCAAGGAGTTAGCGGAAACGCACACTGGGAACAAAATCAAATTCTTACAATCAGATAATGGTACTGAGTATGTGAACAAACAGTTCAACACTTATCTGAAACGTTGCGGGATACAGAGACGTCTCACCGCACCCTACACCCCGAACCAAAACGGAGTTGCTGAAAGAAAGAATCGTACCCTTGTGGATAAAGCGAGAGCAATGATGATTGACGCACAGGCACCATTAAAATTCTGGGGCGAAGCAGTATTCACTGCTAACTACCTATCAAACAGGAGTATAAACAGCGCCGTTCAGAACCAAACGCCATTCGAGCGATGGGTTGGGAGAAAGCCATGTATTAATCATTTATACGTGTTCGGTAGCAAGACTTACGTTCTGATGAAAGGCACTAACGGTCACAAATTTGCACCAAAGGCAATTCCTGGCATGTTTGCGGGATACTCTGAAACGTCTAAAGCTTTCAGGGTGTTCATACCCTCGAAGAACAGCATCATAACTTCAAAAGATGTTAGGGTATTGAAGACTATGTTCTATGATGAATCGAATAAAAATGCAATCTCCAGACTTCTCACCGATTTAGAGTTTTCACACGAACAACCTAATGAAACACGCAAGCGAGTGGATATTCAACTTGACAATAATAAAGAAGATGATCAGCAACATGATAGTGATAGTGACGCAGATGATCAAGATAAATCACTGCAACAAAGTTTGGTCGGTAGTACTGAAGACGTTCGACAAGTGGACCCAGCGAATAATGAAAGTGAATACGAATCTCTTTCCGGATCTTTTACCGCTGTCGATGATAATGAACCGGATGCTGATGCTGAAGAAAATGCGACCGTTCAAACGAAGGTTTTAAGAGACAGGTCAAAAATCACAGCTCCTAAGCGCTACGATGATTTTATTTTGGCAGCAGCTGAAGAAATCTAAAATCTTCACAAGCCTAAAGAGCCTGAGACGTTCAAAGAAGCGATGGAATCTCCCAACAAAACAAAATGGCTAGATGCCATGCACAATGAAATAAGTTCACTGCATGACAACCAAACCTGGGATCTGGTTGATTTACCCAAAGGACGAAAAGCCCTCCCTTGCAAATGGGTGTATAAAGTTAAAATGAATCCTGATGGTACCGTCGATAGGTATAAAGCCAGAATGGTTATCAAGGGTTACTCCCAACAACCTGGAGTTGACTATGATAAAACATTCAGTCCAGTGGTTCGTCTGAGCACCGTACGAGCATTGCTTGCTATAGCTGCTCGAGAAAATCTGAAACTACATCAGTTTGATGTTTCAACTGCCTTTCTAAACGGCACAATAAAGGAAGATATATATATGAAACAGCCTGATGGCTATCAGGATGGCACCAAACGAGTCTGCAAGCTGAAACGCAGCCTCTATGGTCTGAAACAAGCACCGCGCTGCTGGAACACCTGCATTGCCGAATTCTTAATAAATTCTGATTTCCAACAGAGTGAAGCGGATCCATGCTTATATGTTCGAATCAGAGGACAATCTAAAGTCTTTATTGGTCTTTATGTTGACGATGGACTTGTAGCATATAATACAACCAGAGCAGGAGACGAATTTATCAAGGAATTGAAAACAAGGTTTAAGATAACTACGAAACCTGCGACATACTTCCTTGGAATGAAAATCAATGTCCGTAAGGACAAGACCATTTCACTTTGCCAAAAGGCCTACACAAAGAAAGTGTTAGAAAAATATAGGATGTCCAATTGCAAACCAGCACCAACGCCAATCATCAAAGAAAATGAGACGGCAGAGGAAGAGGATGTCAACGCCAGCTTCCCATATAGACAAGCCGTGGGTGCTTTGGCATACTTATCAGTAGGCACAAGGCCTGATATTTCATATGCTCTGGGTGTCGCATCTCGAAACCTCGGAGCACCTACTAACAAAGATATCATGCTGGTAAAACGCATCTTCCGATACTTGAAAGGGACCCAACAGAATGGGCTAACCTATACGGAAAAGTCGCCTCCACGCTTAGTCTGCTACAGCGACGCAGATCATGCAGGAGACCAAACTACGGGAAAGTCGACATCTGGAATAGTGTGCTTATTCTCTGGAGCTGCTATTAGCTGGAGAAGCCAGAAACAAACGACAGTCTCCATCTCCTCGACTGAAGCGGAGATTATAGCAGCAAGCGAATCGGCGCAAGAGATTTTATGGTTGAGTCGCCTTATTAATAACTTGATTAAAATTGAGAAACCAGTACTGAACCTGGACAATGAATCAGCTGTAAAACTTGCGCACAATCCAAAGTATGAATATCACAAGCGCACTAAACACTTCAAGCTAAAACATTTTTTTGTAAGAGAATGTGTTAGCAACGGAGACTTCAACGTAACGCATGTTCCTTCGGAGCAGCAGTTGGCTGATATGTTAACCAAACCACTGTTTGGCCCCAGGCTGCATAATTTAAGTTCAGCATTGGGATTGAAGAATATATTACCTTAATATTCTTCTAAAAAGTTCCGAGGATGTGAAGTATCTATGGCAGACCAGTAGTTGCTAAGATACAGTTGTTTATACTTTGATGTTGTCACTTATAATAAAAGAACTGTGTACTTTCAGTCCTAAATATTGTATTTCTATATTTTATATTTCACAATATTTAACATTATTTGAATCTTTGTCAGTGAATAAGAAGAAAATATCTCGACGAAAGGACATACAACATAGAGATCTGGAAGACATCATAACGTTGCTAAAGACAACAGATCCTGAGATCATACCTATTTTTGTGGCCCGAGACTTATGCAAACTGCACCCCGTGACATTTGACCATGTCGACGTAACGGGTTTGCTAAAGAACTTAGTGGTATTAAAAACTGAGTTACGTGAAATAAGAAATACGTATGCGACTGTGAAACAGCTGGACGAAATAAAAGAGGAGTTACATAACTGCAAGTATGGGTCTATCCTGACATTAGATGAGGGCAACATAAATAAGCTTCGACGAGGTGCGTTTTGTATGGATAGTGGGCCGGTAGGTATATCACCAATGCTGAACCGATCCACACACGCGCCGTCACGGGTAGCGCGCGAGAGTGCGAGCACACCATGTCAGTTGTCTCTTTCATGCCAGCGCGCAGCTGATGACTCGGCGAGTGTGACCTGTAGTGCCGAGCGGGACAGAAAAAAACACAGTGCCGCGCGCGAGTCTGTTGGAAAACAGTGTGCGCCGAGAAATCTGTTATCTCAAACAGCTGACAAGGAGGTATGTACCTACAATTGCAAGTTCTATAACTAGTTCTACAACTAGTAATGTGATTACGCCTGCTGTTATTAACGACCCCGAGATGCGACGGCCATCAATGGCGGAAATTGTGCAGGCAAATGGTGATTTTAAAAAGGATAAGCCGAATGAAAGTTGGATACTTGTACAGAAGAAGCGTTTACGTAATCGGTTTGCTAGTCAATTTGGCAAAGCTACCGCGGAGCCTTCGACCAACTTCAAGGCGGCTGAGATAAAAGAGCATGTGTTTATTTCTAACGTACATAAAGACACGGCGGAGTCTGACATAGTGAATTATATACACTCAAAAACACATGAGAAAGTTAGCCTAACCAAAATAAAAATGAAATACGACAAGGGCTACAATTCTTTTAAGCTATTTGTCTCGAAACATAAGCTTCAACTATATTTAGATGATAATATGTGGCCCGATGGAATTAAATTCCGTCGCTTTGTGAATTTGAGTAACGGGCTGAACAAACATCATTTTAATGGATTATCTCAATCAAAATATGAGGCTCGTGAGCTTTAATTGTAAAAATGTAAAGCGGAGTGTGGAGTGTGTTAGATCACTGTGCAGGGAAGCTGATGTGATAGCCCTTCAGGAAACATGGCTGGTCCCACAGGACCTACCTTTCCTTGACAGCATCGATGACAACTTTAGCTTCACTGGGAAATCTGCCATGGACCTATCAGCTGGCGTGAGACGGGGCCGTCCGTTTGGTGGTGTAGCAATCTTGTGGCGAAAAAGTGTGTTTACCAATGTATCAATCGTGAAGTGTGAAAGTGATCGAATCGTGGCAATCAAAGCGTGTACGGTCAGTCAGCGGGAGGTACTGATCATATCTGTGTACATGCCAACAGACCAGCCAGACAATCTGCCAATGTTTTCGAACTGTATGGGCGAGGTTAGTGCCATTGTTCAAAGTAATAACATAGAATCGGTTTATATCCTAGGAGATTTTAATGCGCACCCGTCTGCTGCTTTTTTGTGACGAGTTACTGAATTTTTGTTCAGATAACAATTGGTTATGTGGGGACGATAAGCTAGGCTTGTCGTCTGATACATATACATTCTTTAGTGAGGCTCACGGATGTAAACGTTGCCGCGTTGGTTAGACCATTGTTTAGTTACAGAATCTGCGTGGCAAACGATTATTAGTGTTAGAGTTGACTATGGAGTGTATTGGTCGGACCACTTGCCTTTAATCATAGAATGTGACTTTGACATAATTAGAAAAAAATGTACTGTTGACAATTGGATTAGTAATTTTATTATTTGGGGAGAAAGATCTAAGCAGGAAACTGTAAAATATTTTGATATTTGTAATAATAAATTGAAAAACATTCATTTCCCTAGTGAACTTGGTGCCTTTGCGGATAGGATGTGTGATAACTTAAAACATAGACTTGTTATTGACCAATTATATAATGATATTGTGGACATATTATGTTATGCTTATGTACAAAGCAAACCTGCTAGAAAACGTAGGAAAGGTAAGAGTGTGGTAGGGTGGAACAAGCACGTAAAGGTGGCTCACAATGAGGCTAGGCAGGCGTATACTAGGTATGTGTCGTGTGGCAAACCAGAAAATGGGCCGTTGTATGACGACATGTATACAACACGTAAAGTGTTCAAATCCAGGCTAAAGTTTTGTCAAAACCACGAAAAACAGCTTGAGATGGACATTTTAGCAGAACATGTTGCCGGGAAAAACTTCCGAGCATTCTGGAAGAGTACTAGGAAAATGAAGGGTAAAGTGAGCATACCTGCTTGTGTTGAGGGATGTAGCGATGCTCTGGGTATAGCCAACTTGTTCAGGGATCATTTTAAAGTTGTCTCACCGCTGTCGTCCGGTGCTGCCGCGCCCGTGGCGATTGCCCCCCAGTCGGATAATTTTATAGGCTTTTCCAGCAAAGATGTGGAAAACGTTATCACAAATATGGTACGAGGCAAATCCCCGGGCAATGATGGCCTCAGTATTGAGCATCTGCAGTATGCAGGCAAGCATCTTTATAGGGTCCTATCTATGCTGTATACCTTTTGTATGCGACACTCTTACCTACCTGCAAAGCTGATAGAAACTATTGTGGTATCAATAGCGAAAAATGTAACTGGTGACGTCACGGATATAAACAATTACAGGCCGATATCTCTTGCGACTGTAATTGCAAAGGTTTTTGACAGTCTACTGGATGCACAAATCGGCAAGCATATTCGGCTTAACGATGCGCAGTTTGGGTTTCGTGAAAATCTGTCAACCGAATGTGCTATCTTGACACTGAAACATACCGTCAACTACCTACTATGTTAATAGAAAAACACCTGTCTATGCTTGTTTCCTGGACTTGTCAAAAGCCTTCGACCTGGTGGATTACAACAGGCTCTGGACCAAGCTTGGGGAGGTGGGGGCTCCCACTGAACTTATTAACATCTTGTCTTTCTGGTGCAACCATCAGAAAAACTATGTCAAGTGGGGAAATGTGCTTTCGGATGAGTATGCACTTGAGTGTGGTGTCAGACAGGGAGGCCTGACCTCTCCAAGACTTTTTAACTTTTTTTTTTTTTTTAGGGTCTCAGTCACTGTGTGTCCTAGATATCTAAACTGAGAAACGTGTCTCTCAGTTTAGATATCTAGGACACACAGTGACTGAGACCCTAAATGACGATGCAGATATCGAGAGGGAGTGAAGGGCGTTGTCGGTTCGTGCGAATATGTTGGTGCATAGATTTGCAAGGTGTACAGTAGATGTAAAAGTGACACTGTTCAGGGCCTACTGCCAAAGCTTTTACACCAGTGCTCTATGGACCAGCTACACGCAACGGGCCTACAACGCTCTTCGCGTACAATACAACAACGCCTTCAGAGTTCTGGTGGGGCTCCCACGTTTCTGCAGCGCATCAGGCATGTTTGCTGACGCTAGGGTCGACGATTTTTATGCCATAATGCGTAAAAAAGCAGCATCTCTGATGTTTAGGATCCGTGGGAGCCCCAACGGAATTATGAGGATGATATCAGTTAGGCCGGAGTCTTCAGTGCTGGGGAGGCTTATTCGGCTTCACGTGACATAATTAATATATGTAATGTTATGTCTGAAATAAATGAAATTTAATTTTAATTTTAATAAAGTGTACCTGTACTGTGTGCATGTAACCTGTACTCAAAACTGAGTATGCAAACTTCTTTGAGTGCAATGTGTATCACCATAGAAACCTTGTCTTGCTTATAGTTGTCATGGTGTCTTGTCACATAATAAAAAGAACTGAATGTGGGATCGCGCTTCAATATTAATGATAATGTTTAAATCGAGACTAAACAACTCGTAATAGGTTATGGGCCCAGATATTGTCACTTAAATATTTGTTGGAAACTAAGCATTGAGCTAAGTAAAATACAGATATGTAAGCTTTATGGAAATAACTGGATGCAATGGAAGTACCGCATGTCTGCTCTGTTACGGGGCATAGACGGACTTTTAGACATTATTCAGGGAAAAAATTCAAATTCAAAAACCGAATAAACCTGTAGCTGAGGGCGATGATCCTGATGCTGCGTCCGCAGTGGCTTTGACGAAGTATAATAATAAATTTATGGGAGTATGTTAGGATGGAAAGTGCTGCGTTACTGCTGGTTACGAACAACATATCAGATGAAGTCTTAGACAAGGTGATTCGTTTCTCTCATCCTAAGGACGTATGGGATGAACTGCATAGACTCTATGACGGTGTCAATGAAGACAGGTTATATGAAGTATGTATGGAGTTCTTTAAATTTCAAAAGGATACTGTTGATGACATGGCAACTCATTTATCGAAATTAAAAATATGTGGCACAAACTGAATCAGGAATTATTAAAAGCCGAAGAAAGTAAGCAATTACCAGAAATACTTTTAATCTGTAAGATTTTAGATATACTGCCAGAAAGTTATTTTTCATTTAAGTCCAGTTGGATGTTGATCTCCAAGAAAGACTGTTGAGAATATTACCAGCCAAGTTTGTGCGCATGAAAAAGCGCTGATAGGAAGCAAGGAAGGCACGTCTAGTGAAGCGCTTCCCACAAAAACTAGTAAGAAAAGTGTTGAGAAACAGAAGGAACAGATATCAGGGAATAAAAAGTTACCAAGTTCAGATGTCATAATGTAATGAAGTTGGTCACTTTAGGAAAGAGTGTCCCAATAAAACTAGTAAGGAAGATAGAAGGAATAGTAGAGATAGCACCAATATGATGGCACTACTCAATCAGACTGAAAGCTGTTAAGGAATGCATACTCTTTATTAGTACTCTATGGTTGGGTGGCCTAGCAATACTTACCCTTGATAAAAATATAATTCCTATTTTTCGTTTTATACTAAGATAATCAATATACTTTGTTTTTTTTTTCTCGTTTCTCTTATTAACTGTTTTCTTGTATCCTCACCACCTAAATTAATAACATGGTAGCAGAGCATTGAAAGTTGCGAGAGAAGCTGCAAGTTTTTTTTTTCCTTGTTGGAATGAATATAAGAAAAATAAAATTATTCTAGCAGAAGTGTACCTAGACAAATCCATCAAAAATGAATAGGGCTATAGCTGAAGCCTCAAATGTACAAATAGTGCACCTAAACGGAAACAATTACAAGCAGCATATAGAATCGAAACGGTATGCAGAGCCATTCCCGCAGCTAAACAAACTTTACAAGGAAAAATAATGAAGCCCGGAGAACCAGCAAAGACTGCAGATGCTGATGCTAAAGTAAAATATGAGAACGATTTACAACAATTAATAATTGTATAGTCTAGTAAAGACTGATGACAACGAATATGACAGACGAGTTATTAGAGCAAGTTATGCGTTACAAAAGCGCGAAAGAGGTATGGGACGAACTAGAACGCCTATACTCGTACAATGGAAGTACCTAGCGAAGACAAAAGTTACCTCCGTCTAAAATTCTTTGATTATAAAAAGATCTTGAACATGACATAAGGAAGTACTATCGGCCCAAGTTAAGCATGCTCACTTAAGAAAATATTCCTGCGAGAGCGCAGCTAGTGAAAAACCACACCCCTTCCTAGTTTCCCCCAATTAGAGACAATATGCATTTGTGTGAGTAATGAGCGAGTAACATAAAATAACAAACATTAGCTAGAGCGCGGCAGTGCCAATTTGCTCTCGCTAATTGTTGACGCTTCCCTTAAATTCCTATCGCCATTTCATTTTACGACCTGTTTATTTCTATCGGACTGATTGCCTGCCTAACTGTGACCTCTGCTTGTATACCGGACTGTGATCGAAAGCCTCTTCTTGACCCTAGCTTGTATCCTGGACTGTGTGTGTATTGTGTGTGGGCTGTGACTAACGTGGTGCAACCATGACGACCCGAAACCTGATTCAGGAAGAAAGGAATCAAATTATTGTTTTGCATAGACAAGGGTTAAATATATCCCAAATAGCAGTGGGGTTGAACATGCAAGTAAGTTATGTTTTTGTATTCAGATAGAGGGAGAGATATAGAAATAAATAAAGTGATAGTAATATTATTATTTCATAGTTTGCATTTTTCCTTATATTGCAATTTAAAAACAAATTCCATGAAAAATATTGGTATTCAGCTGCATCCGGTTAGACTGGAAGCCGACCCCAACATAGTTGGGAAAAGGCTAGGCAGATTTATATAATAAAAATAATAAAATTATTATAACTTTCAGATGGATTCTTTTTAAAAGTCTCATATGATATTACCTACTTATAGTAATGCATTCAAATAAGATTGTTCTTTTTATTTATTTTTGCTTTCAAAGACGTTGTTGGAGCCTTTTATGACCCGATAATAAATCCTAAAGGCTCCTACATACTGGCGCGACTTGTCGCGCGACGCGTCGCGACACAAAGGCACCGCTTGTAGCGCTACACGCGGTGTCTTTGTGTCGCGTCGCGTCGCGCGACAAGTCGCGCCAGTATGTAGGAGCCTTAAACCAAAACAACCTAAACAATGGTGCCTTATCTCACAGCGTCGTTGCCGCATTTTAATTAGAAAAACCAGAGCGCATTCGTCGCATTTCTAGAGGCTTGATCATTATATTTCAAACTACAAATTTTTTTCGCCCAAGCACAAGATAATTGTTTTTTATAATTATTTTTAACATTTATTTTATCATAATACTGCAGATGGAAAGTAATTGACAATAATGTAAATTTTTGTTAGTAGTGCTCGTAAATACTTACCAAAAAAACTTAAAAAAAATTGCACACATAGTTTTAAATACTAACGATTTAGTGCTTGGCTGGCCGATAAATTAGCAAGTACTTACTATTTTTTCGGCCAAGCACTAGATCGCAAAAAAAAATATTTTGACGCAGGAGCAGAAAGCTGCTCGCGTGCGATTCGCTCGTGACTACAGGGACTTCGATTTCTCTTACGCCATATTTTCTGATGAAAAGTGCTTTAGGTCTAGCCAACAAGGTCGTCGGAATTTATGGCGTGTAGATAACACAAGATAAGAACCTCGAAATGTGAACCCAAATGCAGAATCGGGAAGAATTGTAGTGAACATGTGGGGCTGGATGAGTGCTGCTGGACCAGGCGAGCTCGCTTTTATACCAGGGAGGGCAAACGGCCAAACGTATTTAGAGGTGCTACAAACCATCATGGTACCCACAGTGCGCACGGTGTATCCACAACTGGACGTGCCAGAATTTTATTTTTTCCAGGACAATTGCCCGATACACCGTGCGCGGGTTGTTCAAGAGTGGTTGCGAGGGCAACCACAAATTAAAACAGTGCCATGGCCCTCCCGATCGCCAGACTTAAACCCCATTGAAAATTTGTGGGGTTTAATGGTCCAGAGATGGGATAGTAGAGCAGAAAGAACGAAGGAAGCACTTGTCACACATTGCGAACAAGTTTGGGACACATTCAGAGGTTCGAATTTGTGCGAAGTCCTGGCTAGGTCCATGCGTAGCCGTTGCGATGCTGTGATAGATGCGGGAGGAGCAGCGACGAAATATTAAGTTAATATAATTTTTAACATGCACTATGTTAATTAACGAAAGGCGTTCCCGTTAACCCGCAATAGTACAAACATGCTACAATTAATATTACCATTTAAAAATTCGCGAAAAAAAATCAGCTGCTCCCTACATTTTGTTAAGCTAGGTATGCGAACATAAATGTAATGAACAGCAGATTTTTTTTCGTGAATTTTCGAATGGATATATTTTGGTAGCATGTGGACGCTATACTATTGCGGGTTAACGGGAACGCCTTTCGTTAATTAACATACTGTATAATTACATTATACAGGGTTATTTTTCTAACACCTGGTAGGACTATATTAGTACAACCACTTTTGATCTATGACTTTTTAGAATACCAAAAGTAAACTTTCAAGTTTTTGTTGTAATATTTGTAATAACACTTTTTAGATCTGTATTTTGTAGTAAGTACCGCTGCGACCCTGCATTCGCAACGCACTGTTTCTTTATTTAACTACTTACATATTTTGGTACTGCGTAGAGTTGTTCAAATTTAGAGCGATCAAAATAAATATTTTTAATTGTATTATGAAATTATTTTTTTATGAATTATTAAAAGTCATACAACAAAAGTTGTTATTTATGATGTTAGTATTATAGTCCTACGAGCTTATTAGTGTTTTATCATCAAATGACTTCTCCCGCTCTGGGCGGAGCGGAAGGTCGTGTCAAACTTTTACTGACTAAAACCCACCCGTGTTCCTTCAGTTGCCTGTGCCAGGGCCATGGTATCTCTTTCGAACAACCCGCGACTCCGGCGGCTTGCAAATAACCCTGTATAGCTATTTTTATTAGGTTTATTTTTATTATTCCAATTTGTATTATATTACTTCGTTGATTAATGTCACAGGGTAGACTGTAGACCGTAATCATAGTTTAAAATATTGCCAACGATTTTGAAGTCTTCTTGTAAAATTATTGATGTCAATTTAGTGTCATGTTGCCTTTATTGGTGGATTTGTTGTTTTATTTACAATCAATGTTGTCATAAGCCCCGATCTCGTTAGTTTGTTATTTTACATATTCAGTAGTGTCATCATATCCGTCCACCTCATAAATAATTGATCTCATTTGCTTGATAAACCTAGTCTGTAGTGTAATGTAATTATTGCAAATTATAAAAATTATTAAGATTCTTAAATTGTACTAATCTTAAAACTTTTCAATTTCATTAGAACTGCACGAGCAATATTCTCCTAATCTTATTTACTGACAGGCTTTTTGCCTGTTGTTGTTGTGTTGTCTGTTTGTCATTGTTGTGTTGATTTCATATTTTGAACTTTACGATATAAGTGTAGATAAATACAGTTTATAAATGATATTATGAGTAAGAATCTTTTCACTTATAATATTTTGCATTTTGATGATAATTTCTGTGTAATTTTTTGTTATAATATGTTAATTTCTGGATGAATCTTTAATGTTTTGAAAAAGTATATTAAAAATAAATTAAGTTACTTATATTGTTTTTTTTTCTACAACAGCAAATCCTTAAAATTGTTCTCAAGTAGATTTTAACTAACTGTTTATTTTTTCACACTGAGATTACAGCCGATAGTTTCATACAAAAAGCACTTACTATACATCTTTTATTATACAGATAAGATTTAAATATCAACCTAAATAAATCTTTAATCCTGCATAATGTTAAATGAACACAAACTAAAAATATATATTTCACTAGTACCCAACATTTTATTTCAATCCTTTCACTCTCACTGCTGCCAAGGCATAAATTATAGTTCAGTTTAATTACTTGATAAGCTTCTGAATTTTAAAGTGGCGTAGGAACTGAATCATTGTTAGATTTGTCAAAAAAAAACTTGACATGCATGATTTCGCTTAAAATCATGAATTGTCAAACTATGACTAGAGCATGAATTATAAAAGAGTAAAGTGTTGGTTTGATTATAATCCAGTCTTAAAGTGCTCATCCTGCACGGCATGCCTGGGCATTTTAATTGCAACGATAGGTACCTTGTTCGTTATACAGGCTGAAATTTAATTCATGGGTATCCTCTTAAGGGGTCATTGTACTCGTCATTATGAACAACTTTGACTATGGGAACAAATATGAAATCGTGAAAAAAAAATTGCTGTTCCCTACATTTTGTCGAGTTATGCAAACATAAATGTAGGGAACAGCTGATTTTTTTTTCGCGATTTCAGGTATGGTCTCATAGTTGAAGTTGTTCATAATGATGAGTACAATGACCCCTTAAAAGGATGCCCATGAATTCAATTTCACCCTGTATTATTTTAATGAATAAAAGGTAATATTACAATTACCTACTGTTAAAAGTATTAAACCCAATACAAGGAACAACTGCAAAACATTTGAGATAATCCTAAGGTAATAAAAAAACGTATGGCCCTTGTATTAAGCCGTCCTCTATTGTTTAACCGAATTTCCAGACATTCCCACTAAATAACAATGGGTCTTAGATAATGAACTTATTTTTATTTCAGTTGCAAGAGTTGTGCGGCTTGCGGCCTTGCGTTAGCTACAAACAAAAAGCTCTGATAACATTGTATGAACTGCGCAGAGTATTGGTTCAAATATTACTGTAATTTTCAAGTATTCCCAAATTGCCCAAGTATAAACAAACACATAGAAATTTAGATAGTTATTTACTTTTAATAAAGTCGATTAAACACAAAAAATTTCAATATAAACATTTGATACCTTCATGCAGTGCCGGTCAACGCACCTATACCTAACGTATTCAGGGAGCCGTGAGATAAAAGGTAAACAAACCATAAATGTCCGTTCAATCGATTTTGAATGCTATTGTGTTGGTGGCATGACAAATGGCAGCTGCAGTAAACAGTTGGTATTGTAACCACTTTTTTGCCTTTAATGCCATCCATAAGCCTACGGAATAGAAGTCAAAATCGGTGGAACGGACTGTAATAAAACGGTTCGTTTCAATGTCTCATCTTATTGTGAAGGGAATATGGTGCGGTTGCTGCGGCATGCGGCATCACATACGATATGGTGAAAATTGGAGAGGCAGTGAAAGTGTTCATAAATAACCTATATCTATAGACCCGATAGAGAGAGGAAAATATTAAAGTGGATTAATACATATAAATTGTAGTTTATTAGTTATTACAAATTATTTTTGTAAATACTGCAATATCAATAATACATTTTCTAAACCAAACAAACAGAAGATATGAGTACTAAAATTAATTCTTGTCAATAATAAAATAACAATTCAATTCAATAACAAAGAGCTCACGCCGCCGCCGAGCCGCGCTGGCCGTGCCCATTAAAAACTCGTCTCTTAGCAGAAACAAGTGAGCATAGTACGCTCCTAGTGTGAGTGTCACACATTCTATACATGATTATACTAATACGAACACCACTAAAATACGCTTTGTGCATCCTATTGGTCAAAACTCGTGCATTGTGCGATCGAGTCGTGAGTCGTGCTATGCGATTATCGCCTTTAAGGTGAGCATGCGGAACTTTGGCCGATAGTACATATCTGCGTTAAAGAATATTTGGCACAAGCTGAATAGCCAAATCGAAGGAAATCTGCCTGAGATAATACTGATTTGTAAGACTTGGAACTTTGCCACAAGATTATTTTGCTTTTGGCAAAATGTTGGCTTGGATCGGACAGTTGACAACCTGACGTCGCAATTGAGCGCGTATGAAAACGGATAGTTGAAAATCTGACGTCGCAATTGAGCGCTTATGAAAAAGCATTGGCTACTAAAGAATCGGAGAATACCGAGGAAGTATTAGCTGTGAAGACACGAAAAAAGTGTTAATATTTTTATCACTCTAGTAATAAATATGTTGTGTTCAAAATTTATTGTAGCACACATCAGGAAAAAACAAGAAGACAAGCGAAAGTACATAATGAGAAAAAAACATGTCAAAAGGAATACAGTAATATCAAAAGAAAATAATATTAAAGAGGTAGAAAAACTAAGACACGAAACTCTTTTCTTCCTAACACTCCTCCTGAATTTCATTCTTCCAGACCCATTCCTTTCGCACACCATTCATACTTTCCTCTCAACAAAGCTTTAGTCAGACTGTCAGCCACTATTCGAGTCGTCTCTACATACTCTATCCTAACATGTCCATTCTCAATGGCCTCTCTAATAAAGTGGTGGCGTACGTCAATATGCTTTGTACGTTGATGGTGCACAGCATTCTGTGCAATAGCAATTGCAGATTGACTGTCGCTGCAGATCTTGACAATCACACCACCACTACACCACTGATCTCTGCAATAAATCTTTTAAGAAATATTGGTTCTCTTGTAGCTTCAGATATATTGCCACATATTCTGCCTCTGCAGTTGAAAGAGCTACCGTTCTCTGTTTCTTGCTCTCCCAGCACACTGCTCCTCCTTTCAATAGGAAAACTACTCCAGTGTATGACCTCCTATCATAGCATGTTGCATGGCTTGCATCTGCATAGCACTGTAAATCATTGCTATTATTCTTCTTCTTGTACTTTAGTCCAAGGCTTTTAGTACCCTTTAAATATCTGAGTACCCGTTTTGCGGCTGTCCAATGCTCGTCACTGTAGCAACTATTAAATTGACTCAGATAATTTACTGCATGTGCTATGTCTTTCCTCGTGCAAACAGACAAGTACATCAGAGAACCAATTAAATTTTGATACGGAATGCTCGGATCCGATTTATATTCTGGTCCTGGCTTTTCCAGCCTTTGACCAGTAACTGACGGCGTTGTAGCGATCTTGCAATCATCCTTCCCAAACATCTTCAAAACTTTATTGACATACTTCTCTTGGTCAACTTTGGGTTCTGTCTCGTTCTGCGTTATTTGCATCCCCAAGATTAGTTCTGCCTTACCAAGATCCTTCATCTCAAATTTAGACATGAAATCTTTTTTCACTTTGCGCAACTCCTATGCGTCATTCCAGAAAATAAGCATGTCATCCACATGTTTTTGTTTCGTTGGGGAAAAAGTCTTTTCGCATTATAGTATGTATGAACTTGTAATAAAATCTCTTTGGGTATACTATTTGTATCTGGCTGGTTTTGGTATCATTGAAAGTTTAAATTTTAAAGAACATAATTCCAAATTAGGAAAATGTGTGATTTTCATTTGTTTTTCGTACCGTCAAGATGAGTGAATCTAATGAAGAAATTCGATACAAAAAAGGCAAAAATGCAACGCAAGCCGCGAAAAAAATTTGCGATGTTTATGGACCTAGTGCAGTGTCTGTGAGGGTAGCACAAATTTAGTTTAAGTTTAATTTAGTTTTGATGTCAAAGATGTACGTCACTCTGGTCGGATTATTTACACTATTACGGATAAAATGGATGCCATTTTTGAAAAAGTGGAGCAAGATCGGCATATCAGTAGTTACGACGTAGCTGAAGAACTGGGAATTGACCACAAAACAGTTTTGGCGCATTTGAAAAAAAGTTCGATATTTGGGTACCTCACGACCTCACTGAAAGAAACCTAATGAACCGTGTACTCATTTGTGATTCTTTATTACGACGTAATGAAACCGAACCATTTTTGAAGAAGCTGATAACTGGTGATGAAAAGTGGATCACGTACGACAAGAACGTGCGAAAAAGGTCGTGGTCAGGCTTCACAGATTGTGGCGAAACCCGGGTTAACTCGCAACAAGGTGATGCTGTGTGTGTGGTGGGATTGGAAGGGCATTATTCATTATGAGCTGTTACCACCAGGCAGGACCATCGATTCTGAACTCTATTGCGAACAACTGATGAAATTAAAGCAAGAAGTTGAGAGAAAGCGGCCGGAATTAATCAACAGAAGGGGTGTGGTATTTCACCATGATAACGCTAGACCTCACACATCTTTAGCCACTCAGCAAAAATTAAAAGAGTTTGGCTGGGAGGTGTTAATGCATCCGCCGCATAGTCCTGACCTTGCATCTTCAGATTTCCACCTCTTTCGGTCTCTTCAGAATTCTTTAGGCAGTGTCAGGTTAACATCACGAGAGGACTGCCAAAACCACTTGTCGCGGTATTTTGATCAGAAGTCCCAAAATTTCTATAGCAATGGGATCATGTCCCTACCTACAAGATGGCAAAAAGTTATCAAACAAAATGGTACCTACATACTTCAGTTAAATGTAAATAAATTAAAAAATGTTTTGAATATTCTTAAAAAATGCGAAGAAACTTTTTCCCCAACCTATTATACCGCTAAAATGATGACCTTCTTGTCTTTGGATCTTGTATACACGCATGGTTCATTCTTGGATCGTTTGAAGCCAAGATGTAACAACTCATTATTTAATTTGCTGTTCCAAGCTCTAGCGGCTTGCTTTAATCCATAAAGCGATCGATTAAGAAGACACACATTATCTTCTTTTCCTTGCTCCTCAAATCCTTCCGGTTGCTTCATATAGACAGTCTCAGATAAGTCTCCGTTCAAAAACGCTGTTTTCACGTCCATCTGTTCAACATTAAAGCCTTCATGAGCAGCCATCGCTAAAAGGACTCTAAGTGAACTATGTCTAACAACTGTAGAAATAGTCTCGTCATAATCCACTCCATATCTCTGGCTAAAGCCTCTTGCAACCAGTCGAGCTTTATATCTCTTCTTAATTCTTTCTAGTCGTGTGCCAAACGCATAGGCTTGTAGTGCTTCCTTCCTTTGTTGTTTCGGATTATCTGGACATTTGTGTGCTTTGTGTGGTCCTTCACAAATGAAGCACTTGACCTTCACTTTCGGTTTCTTTTTGGGTGTTGCCTTGCTCTTGTGATTCTTAGTCAGCAATGCTGATGGCTGTCTTACACTTGAGCTAGCCGAGAAGGTATCTTCCATCTGAAAGAGCTTCGTCTTCACATAGTCGGTAGTAAGCTTAATATTGCTATTCTCTATGGCTAATCTCATGGTTGCTCAAATCCAGGGTTAGTCCTTGTAACAAAAGTGCAGCCAACAGTTCATCGTCGACTTCCTTTCCAAGGTCATGCAACTGCTGTGACGTGGCCATAACTGACGTCACATATTCTCTAACTGTTGAAAATTGCTCCAGTCCATGCTTACAAATCCATGCTTACCAACTTTGTTAATAAGCGGCACCGGTTGTTAAGACCCAAGGGTCTTAACAACCGGTGCCGCTTCAAACGCATTTCTTAGAGCGTCCCATGCTTCCCTAGCCGTTTTCGCTTTGCGCACATGAACTAAGCAATGGGGCCTGGGCATTAAATAAATCTTTCCTCGAGCTCCCTCATCAGATCCCTTCTCATACCTTGTACATCCGTGGCTTCAAGTGTAACACTCGTCTACTCCCAAAGATTGTCGTGTATTAGATATAGCTCCATCAAGAACTTCCAAGTTGCATAGTCGCTATTACCGTCGAGTTTTTCGATTGATGGCATGCCACTACTGAAATTCCAGTTTCATGTGTCTGGGAACTCCCGTTACCATTTCCGCTTTCCGACATTTCTGCGATTTTTATGATCATTTGCATGCTGGGCCAATAAACTGTTAATATTTTTATCACACTAGTAATAAATAACTCTATGTTGTGTTCAAAATTTATTGTTGACACACATCAGGAAAAAACAAGAAGACAAACGAAAGTATATAACGAGTACGGAACGAGCAGCATGGGCATGGGCAGCCGTCACCTCCTTCTGCGAAGGAGGAGGCGGGACGGTTGTGGGAAAGGCAAATTTCGCGCCCTCTCGCCCCTAGCCGCCGCAGGAGACGCCCTGGGCGTCGGGAATCCCGGGCGGATTTCGGGCCACCGTAGGCGCGGGCTTGCGGACGGTGAGAGAAAAAAAAAAAGTATATAACGAGAAAAAAACATGTCAAAAGGAATACAGTCAATATCAAAAGAAGAAATTATTAAAGAGGTAGAAAAAATAAGACACGAAACTCTTTTCTTCCTAACAAAAAGACAAAGAATACAGTTTTCAAAAGTAAGTACTCTTGTGGAGAATCAGGCCAGGTTGTGCGAAAATGCCAAAAATGGATAAAAGATGGAAGACCGCCAAAGCTGTCAAACGCTAGACAAAACCCAAATGTGACTGTAAATATGATTGTGTTAGCTATAGAGAATGGATTGCCAATAGATAAAGTTAACTGGTGCGTTGATAACGGAGCAACAAGCCATGTAACTAATAGAGGTGACTTCTTCGAGAGCTTCGAGCACTTCAAAGGAACACATACGGTGACTGCGGCGAACGGAGAAACCATTGAAGCCATTGGTATAGGCAACATTAAAGCTGAAGCCATCGTTAATGGAAAAGTTGAGCAAATACTTTTGATAGACGTTTGGTATGTCCAAAAGATTAAAAGAAACATATTCTCAATGCTGTCTGTGCATGATAACTTGAGCACAAGTGCGTTAGAGTCTAAACCTAAGCAATGTGTAGTAAAAGTAAATGGAGAAGCATCATTCAAGCTGCAGTTGAAATGTGTCGCGCCCAAAAATCAAGAAGTCAATCAATTACTGACAAATCCTTTACAAGTATACCATGAAAGGCTGGTACATCAGAACAAAAGACATGTACGTCAGGTTATCGAAAAAGAGCTAGGATTAAGGCGCTGACAAGAGACAAATGACCAAACAGGCTTGTCTTAAGAAAAAAATTGCCAAATCTGTATAGTTTGTGGTAGTGGAAATAATATACGAGTATGCTAATTTTGAACATATTCTTCAGAACTTGGTTGTTAAGAAACACGTTTTGAAAAAAAATCTCGATACAAACTAACGTTACACTAACCTCTTACCTTGAGTTACAATCCAAAACATCTGTATTAAATATCAACATACGTTACGTATTTAATTATTATCAAGAACGTCTTATTTGAATGCAGAACTTGGTTGTTTTTTAATTTCGATTTATCATTTCAGCCGAAAGACGTCCACTGCTGGACATAGGCCTCCCCCAAATTTACTTTCTTCGACAAAAGTCTGAAACAGATTCAAAGCTTAAGATCTGCTTAAAAGAAGCTAAAGCAGCAGGACATGTCATTAAATAAATGTTAAGAGACAACGGAGGAGAATTTGTTAGCACGGAATTCAAAAATATCCTAACTGAAAACGGAATTAAGCAAAGATTCACAATGCCCCACACCCCAGAGCAAGCAGGCTGCGTAGAGCGTGAAATTCGGACGGTAGTAGAAGCCGCACGCGCCATCATGCATGCACATGATAAAATACCTGATGACTTGTGAGCAGAGATAGTAATTGCGACAGTTTACGTGTTGAATCGCACAGGGCCAACGAATGTGCCAAACAAGTCTCCACATGATCTGTGGTACGGACAGAAGCCATCGATAACATTTCTTAGAATACTAGGTTGCACCTGCTATGCTCATGTTCCTAAAGCTAATCGCAAGAAGCTGCACAAAAAGGCACAAAAAGGGATACTTATTGGTTATGAAGGAGATGAAAGCTATAGGATCTGGGACAAAGAAGCATTCAAATTAATTAGATCCAGAGATGAGTCACTTTCGAAGAGGTACCTTTACTGGGAAAATCAAAAGAGGATGTACCTAAACCGACAGAGCCGACTCCTGTTCTTCAGAGGAACTTCAATCATAATATCCCAAGTCTCGAGAGTGAATATGAAATGAATGTTAATAGAGAGAATGGAGAACGACATGCTTCAGAGGATGAAATCGAAATCATTTCGAGACCTTCTTCATTGATGAAGAAGGTCTCGAAATGATTTCGATTTCCATTTCTTTATTGGTTTCAAACCATTGGTTGGAAACCAATGAAGAAATGGTAGATGATATGAATGAATCAGATTTCGAGTCCTTAGCTTCTGAAGAAGAAAACGAAAACCTAGCTGAAGAAAACGAAAGCCACAATTCTGACGAAAACCGCATGGTTCTCAGAGATAGAATACAAATACAAATACAAATATTTTTTATTTGTTGAACCTACCTATGGTAGGTTAGGTACAGATGTTGTAATTATTAAAGAACGCTATGTCTAGCCGTCATCGGCGTACAAATATTATTTTGGTACAAAGATGCTGATTGTAATAAATTATCAAACGATTATCACACGCTATAGTTGTGAACAAGCGACTTTCGGCTCTATCTTCAAAAACATTAAGTCGAGATTGTTTACAACGCATTTTTTTGTATTTCTATTTTTATTTCCGCTTTTTGTTTATTAAAGGCGCCGACTCGAGTATTTTTGAGAATGTTCGAGTTCGAGTCTAGGACTAAGTATAAAAGCGGCGACCGCGCGTCGCGCCTCGACACCAGATCCAGCCTGTCCCATCTTGCTGTCCTCCCCCCAGCGACGCCCTAAGCCGAGGTCCGTACCCCACAGGGGGTGCCCTTAGCGTGCAGTCGCTTAGTACTATAAGAAATTCGCCCCTGGCTGGAGGCTTTGAGTTCGCTTAAGGCAGCCACAGGAAAGTCCGGTTAAGTAGTCACGACCTCTCAAGGTCAACTACGAGATGCCAATCATAAAAAAAAAAAAAGTCGCGCCTCGTCAGTCAGTTGACGATTAGCGTTCGGAGCGATAAGTTCGTACCTACCTACTTACAAGCTGGCTAGCTTGCTGCCTGCTTGTAAGTTCTACTGCCTGCTGTATTCTGATTGTATCAGTTTTGTACATTTCTTCTTTGGACTAAACTTTGTCTCATAAACGCAGTAACGATTGTGCATTATTTTGACCCCACCATCCTGACGTGTAACATTATTAATAAAAAAGAATGGAACGTTGGCTTAAAGATGTTAAACGTGTTGCAACAACATCTTATAATGACGCTGAATGTTCAAAAGCAGTACGCGCGGAGAATACAGCAATTACCGATCCAGACGATGATGCCACGACCGTCAAGCTCCACGGAAGGAAGGAAGTATGATGAATCATATATCAGTTTCGGATTTGTTGATTCCAACGGCTCACCTCTCTGCATGTTATGTAGTAAACTGCTTCCTAATAGTTCCATGGCACCTGCCAAATTGCGCAGACATTTAGAAACTGTAAACCCCGAGTCTAAAAACAAGAATAAAGAATTTTTTGTTCGTAAAAAAGAACAGTTATTGGAAAGTCAAAAAAATATGATGCATGTAACACAAACTATCAATGAAAAGGCCACGGGGGCATCATATTTAATTAGCTATCGCAATGCACAAGCAGGTGAAGCGCACACTATCGCTGAGAATTTAATATAGCCATGTGTGTTAGACATAACAAAATGTATGCTCGATGAAAAATCTGCAAAGCATCTTTCTACTGTACCGCTATCAAACGATACTGTTTCACGGCGAATCCATGATCTGGCAAGCTACGTCAAACAAGAACTAGTTGCACGTCTACAAAAAACACGATTCGCCTTGCAAATGGATGAGTCAACTAATGTCACTGGTCTGGCTATCTTGCTGGTTATCGTGAGATATCCATATGAACGTTCTTTTGAAGAAGACATGCTTATGTGTTCACCGCTGCCCACAAACACTACCGGGGAAGAAATTTTTCAGGGATCATATTTTTCAAAGAAAATAATCTTAGTTGGAACGATTGCATTGACATTTGTACAGATGGGGCCAAGGCGCTGACAGGTAAAACAGCAGGAGCAGTATCACGAATAAAAAGTAAAGCGCCTAATTGTAGTTCCAGCCATTTTATTCGGCATAGACAAGCACTTGCGATGAAGCAAATGCCGTCAAATCTAAAATTAGTTATGGATGAAGCGGTAAAAATAATTAATTTTATCAAATCACGACCACTACAATCCCGATTGTTCTCATTATTGTGTGAAGATTATGGCAGCAAACATAAAACACTGCTGCTCCATACAGAAGTGCGATGGCTGTCTTGGGGTAAAACTTTAACAACGCTATTTGAACTTAGAGCCGAGTTACAAATGTTTCTTTCAGCAGATACAGTTTCTTTTAATTTGAAAGACCGTTTGTATGATAAAACTTGGTTGTTCCGATTGTCTTTTATGGCGGATATCTTTCAAAAACTGAACGAATTGAATTTATCATTGCAAGGTAAACAGACAACAGTGTTCCAGGCCTCTAACAAAATAACTGCCTTCAAAAGAAAATTAGATTTTTGGATTATTTTCGTTGGTAAGAGAGAAATAGAAAGCTTTACGTCACTCAGTGAGTTTTTTAGCGATAACGACTCAGAAATGTTTCAAGATGATGTGTTTGAAGAATTGGTCCAATATCTCACTTCGATGCGCGCATCTTTTGAAAAGTATTTTCCCGAAGAACAGAATACAAAAATGAAGCTGAATTCATGGATTCATAATCCTTTTTTACCCAACTTGCAAAAGCCCGAAAGTATAAACGAGGTATATGAATCTCTTTTAGAAATGTCATCAGACACAAGTATGGAGTCACTGTTCAAAACGACGCCTCTCAACGATTTTTGGTGCAAAATCCGTGGTGAATATCCAATGCTTGGCATAATGGCTCTGAATACAACATATTTGTGCGAAACAGGATTCTCAACCTCAGCCACGAAAACAAAATATCGCAATAGACTGGACGCCGAACCTGATATGAAACTTCAAATGTCTTCTATCAAACCTGATATCAACCAATTGATGAAAAATAAAAAACAGTTTCATACCTCCCATTACTTAATATTTTTTCATTTTTAATATCTTCTATTATTGTACTTGCCATGTGGTAAAATAAGTAATAATTAGTAACTGTTACATTGTACCTTTATTATGCTTATATAATAAAGAATACACTTTTAAAAACTATTGTTTTATTGTAGGGTTCCGTCACGTATTTTGCTTGTCAAAAGGGTTCCGTGACCAAAAAACTTTGAGAACCGCTGTTCTATGCCACAAAAAGCGAACATTACAATAGTCATTTTTAATCTGTTAAAAACAGGAAAAGAAAATTGTACTGAATTTCATTCATCCTCTAGGGGGAGAATGTGATTTAAATTTGGAATACTTACCGAAATTTATACTGAACTACATCTGTTTTTACACCATTGAGTTTGTATATAAAGCATTATACATCTTTTTGAAAAAGGAATACGCATTTATTATGCAGTTATGATTATTAAATAAAATTACGGAAACCGACGAGGCCGTATGAGCTTGATGCCTTTGCTTTTCCGACAAAAAAATATTAGTCTAGGAATTTGCCGCGTTATTGTTTTCTTTAAGTTAAGTTTTTTTGTTCTTTGATAAAATGTCATGAGCTTTGTCTTATCTATGTTTATTTTTAATTTATTTATAAGTAACCAATTTATGATGCAAAGGATGGACTTATTTATGTCATCTTTATAAGTTTCTATATTTTTACATGGAACAATAAGTGTACTGATATCGGCAAACAAAACAGTTTGATGCTCATTGCATTTTGGCAAATCGTTAATATATATGAGAAACAACAAGGGCCCAAGGACAGTACCTTGGGGTACACCACATGCTGTGTCTCTAATTGGTGACATATGAGTATCTTCTATCTTGGATTTAGAACAAATTCTATTTAAAACAGTGGCTTGCTTACGTCCAGTGAGATATGTTTTGACTAGATTTAATATGTTTCCCCTGACACCGTATCGTTCTAACTTACCCAATAATATTTCATGATTTACGTGATCGAATGCTTTCGACATATCCATAAGTACTGCTGCAATTGGATTTTTTGTGTCAACATTACTAACGATTTCTGTAAATAATTCGTAGACAGCTTTATTAATGTTTCTGTTTTTCCGAAAACCATATTGTTCTTTAGCCAGTATATTGTTTACTACAAAGAATGAGTTTATAGATATATAAAATACTTTTTCAAAAATCTTTGACATTACCGGTATCAGAGCTATTGGACGGTAATTTGAAATAGCATCTCTATCGCCTTTTTATGCAGTGGTTTAATAATGGTCATTTTTAACAAATTAGGAAAGTGGCCATGTTCTATGCAATGATTAATAATAATATTAAATAATTTTAAATTAATAATGATAATAAGTAATATTAAATATTTCCAACGAATCTGTCGGTGTTATAAATAGAGATTTGGGATAATAATCTACGCAAGATATAGCATTACTAGTATTATAATTAATTTCAGGATGAATTGAGTCTATAAAGTAATCATTGAATTGAATGCCGTAGCCATTTCTTTAGGGTCACTTATTAGTTTACCACCATTGAGTAATTTTTTTACGGATTTTGTTGTTTACGAAGTTTAATTTACATCTATTAATTATTTTCCACGTAGCTTTAGTTTTATTCCCAGCACTATTCATTACATGACTGTTTTGAGATATTTGTGTCAACTGGATCACTTTTTGTAATCGTTTTGAATATTGCTTAAGTAACAGTTTATTTTCAATATTACGTGATCGCCTATACTGCCATAACATTTCTCTTTTGCGTTTACTACATATTCTATACCTTTAGGAATCCATCTCGAAGATTTACGAGTAGAGATCTTTTTTCTCACAGTCGGGAAACACAAGTCATAGAAAAGTTTAAATAGGTCATGAAATGAATTGAAAGCTAGTTCTGGGTCGATACTATTGTATACTTCAACAAAACTAAGACTACTAATGGCTTCAATAAACTTTGACTCGTTTTCAGAGCTATAATCTCGAATTAGTACGTACCAGTGATTACTCGAACAGGACTTTTTATAGGACACTTAAAGAGTTGAGCTGTGTGATCAGATAAGGCCAATTCTAGAACTGTACTACTACCACCCTTGTCATTATGGATGTTGTTGTCAATACATGTTCCAGACGATATACGTGTAGGCTGTTTTATACTTGGTTTCAGATTGTAATTTAGTAGTAGATGTAGGAATTCAATAGATACACTGGTATTTTTCAAGATATCAATATTGAAATCACCACATAGCAATACCTTTCTTCCTAAGTTTCGTCCATAACGGTTTAATATACATTCAATGTTTTCAAAGAAAATCGTTATAGCACCTCTATTAGATATTGGGGGTCTATAAATGCAAATTATAATCAATTTGTGAGTTACTAATTCAATGGCACAACACTCCATAATTCCGGGAACGCAAAATTCTTTAATATCTATAACCCTAAACACGTGTCCATGCTTAATTAGTATACACGTACCACCTTTCCTGGTGCTTCTTGATGAGTATGTTGAAAGTTTGTAGTTCGGTATATAAAATTGTAAGTCATCATCATCTATCATGTTGTGTTCCTTAGTACACCATATCTACTATTTTCCCTTTATGCAAGAGTTCGTGTATAGATGTAAATATTAACGGATTGATAGAAAAGTCAGACTTATTTACTTTTTTTATTTACTATTTACTTTAGACTTTCCTATCAATCCGTTAATATTTTGATTTAAGATAAATAAATTATTATAATTATAAACGAAAAAGATCATTCTCAGTTTCATTATGAGTGTTCTCGGTTTGTGTTGCCTGACCCGTAGGTAATTTATATAGTTGTTGCCTGATTGATTGGAACTAGCTTTGACAGCAATATTATCGAAACACTGATGAGAAACCAAATTATACGAAATTTCTGTGAGTCCAAATAACTCATAAAAAGCATTACGTTTTTAAGAATGATGGAAACTGCTTTATTATTTACCCTTGCGTTATATTTCCAGAACATTTCGTTCGTGTATTCTAGACAGAAATTGGAATCAAAAAGATATGCGTACTCACACAATTCCACATCCAAATACATGCAATGATTAAACATTTCAATTCGCTTATTAAAAATTCCATAATTATTACTTAGTTTAAAATTTGGTGAACATATTATTACAATATTGGTATTAATCACATTTTTAAGCTCATTTTTAATGTAGTCTATTAAAAGTCTATAGTTGTTAGAGACTCTTTCGAAGTCTCTTTCGCCTATGTAGATGATACAGAAATCTTCATGAGTAAAGTTTATGAGTTTCTTATCTATATCTGCAAATAATTGTTTTATACCTGCATTTAGCATGATGTAATGACATAATTCATACCCTATGAATGTATTTTCACCTATAGCTAATATTTTAACAAAATTGTTGCTAGAGATCATACATAGTTTTTTGCATCTACGGGTTTCTGATAAAGTGTATGATTGGAAGTTCATCGGAGTTATAGATTGCTCTTCCAAATTGACGCTATTTTTTAAATGTGTTTCTTGAGGTTCTTGAGTGTTTGCACTTGGCATATTTTTACATTTATCTATAGCTGATGTAAGTGATTTGGGATGTGATACAGCAAACCGATCCGATAGAGCAAACCTAAAGCCTCCTAAGGTTTAATGATCATATTATGACTCTGGAAACCAAAAATGTATACGAGCTCCTAACCTATAAGCAGGCAATATCATGTAAAGACAAAGAAAAGCATTTGTCCAAAATGCTATCTAGAGCAAAATAAATTCGTTAAGAGAGAACGAAACATGGGAACTAGTCGAACTACCAAAAGGTCGAAAAGCCATCCCATGCAAGTGGATTTTCAAAATAAAGAGCAATCCTGATGGCTCTATTGATAAATACAAGGCTCGGCTAGTGATAAAGAGATATTCGCAGAAGAAAGATATTGTTTTCCACGAAACATTTAGTCCAGTTGCTAGGAGCAGCACGATAAGAGCCGTCTTGAGCGTAGCTGCAAGGGAGAAACTCAAGCTATTACAATTCGACGTGTCCTTCCTATATGGCACGTTAGACGAGAAGATTTACATGAAACCGCCTGAAGGTTATGCTGACGAGAGGTATGTCTTTAAATTTAAGAAGAGCTTGTATGGACTAAAGCAAGCCCCACTCTGCTGGAACAGATGCATCACAGACTATATCGTAAAGGCAGGATAAGCAAGCAGAGTAATACTGATTCCTGTTTGTTTATAAGACGACAAGGAAAGGAGAAAATTATTCTAGCCCTGTATGTTGACGAAGGTCTATTGGCATATACCAGCGAGAAAATGGCTAACTGTTTCCTGAATGAATTAAAAGCACCTTTTAAGATAACAGTAAAACCCGCAAGCTACTTTCTAGGAATAGAGATAAAAAGGTACTCTGATGGTTCCATTTTGTTGCATCAGATAGCATACATCACTCGTTTGTTGGAGAGATTTGGCATGGACGAATGCATGCCAGTGACAACACAATTTTAAAGGCAAACAATGCTCAGGTTGAGAAATCTACTACGAAGACATTTCCCTACCGTTAAGCTGTTGGTACCTTGTCCTATTTGATGACAAGCAGGCCTGATATTGCCTATGCAGTAAGCGTTGCGTCGCGAAATTTGGATAAACCGACAAAGGAGGACATCCTGAACGCAAAAAGAATTATGCGATATCTAAAAGGAACTATGGATGAAGGTATGCGTTACAGGACAGATAATGTTCATAGTTTGGAATGTTATAGCGATGCAGATCATGGTGATGATATGGAAACTGCGCGATCTATATCAGGCATTCTCTGTATTCACGCTGGAGGTGCTGTTTCCTGGTATAGCAGACGGCAGAGCACCGTTGCAATATCCTCGACAGAAGCGGAAATTGTAGCAGTCAGCGAAACCGCCAGAGAGATTATATGGTTACAACGAAAAAGCCTACAGAATTTCACCAGAAGACAAAACACATCAGGATAAGATCTTTCATCGGCAGAGAATGTTTACAAGATGGAAACATGGCAATCAGCCATGTGCCAGCAACCAGACAGATAGCTGATATGTTAACAAAACCGTTATATGGGCCCAGACTTGAAATGCTAAATAAGAAGGCTGACATTATCATCAACAGGGGTGGATGTTAAGGAATGCAAACTCTTTGTTAGTACTCTCTGGTTGTGTTGCCTAGCAATACTTACTCTTGATAAAAATGTCAGTCCTATTATTCGTTTTATATTAAGATATCAATATACTTTGTTTTTTTCTCGTTTCTCTTACTCTGTTTTCTTATATCCTCACCACCTTTCACAACTTTAACAAATGCATCCAAGATCGTGAAGAATGGTTTTTTGATATTGGAACAACACACCATGTTCATTTCGAGCATTTCAGTATACCTCACACAGTTACTACGGCTGATGGAAATGTAATAGAAGCCTTAGGAAAAGGGACAATTAGAATTAAACCTAATGTTGGAAAAGAGTTTCTCCTCAGTGATGTCTTGCTTGTTTGTATTAGCAAGAATCTTTTTTCAGTCGCATCGTTGAGCTCCTTAAGTTCTGAGTTGAGCTGCACGATTACTGACAAATGCGTGCACTGACTGGACAGGTCCACTCAATCTGTATGGTTCATTCCTCCAAAGGACCATTTCAGACACCAATCTACATGGCCTTCACATGATCTGACCAAGATTATGTCTGGACTTTAAAAGAGCCTGTGACCTCTGGGTTTGTTTCGCCTTTTTTCTCAGAGTAGTCAGATAGGAAACGACGACCTCATCTAGCTTTATTTAAAAAAATATGATTGACGTGTAAAAGTGTTTGTATAAACCTACTTACAGAAATAAAAATCATTTATCATCATTTATCATTACTGATAATGACACATGACAAGAATACAAATAGTTTATTTGAGTCACGAGTAACCACATGCTCTATTAAGGTAAATGGAATAGTCGCCGTGACGGGAACCAGAACAAGATATATCCTATATAAGCTGAATTGTAAAGCAATTAAGCCAAAGGTAGTCGCATCAATTAATGCGGTAGATACCTTGCAGCTTTACCATGAACACATGGGCCACCAAGATAAAAGGCATGTGAAAGGTCTTAAAGAAAGAGAGTTGAACATAAAGACAAAGGAAAATGGCATATTATGCGAAGGTTGTATTTTCGGAAAAACTCACAGGTAGTAGAGAAAAAGCTAAATTTCCTGGAGTACGCATGCATTCGGATGTTTGCGGTCCTTTTCCGTTTTCATTCTTGAAGATCCGGTATTTCGTCCTTTTCAAACATAAACACACTCGATTTCGCTACGTCTACTTTATGAAGACAAAATCTGAACTACCTGAAAAGCTGAAGCAAATGTTGGCAGAAGCTAGAGAAGCAGGACACACGATCAAATAATTCCTTAGTGATAACGGTGGAGAGTTCGACAATGAACTAGTTCGGAAAGAATTATCGAAATACTGAAATACACCAAAGACTAATAATACCGTATACGCCTGAACAGAATGGGTGTAGTGAAAGAGAAAATCGTATGATCGTAGAGTCAGCTAGAACTATGATGCATGCACATGAAGAGTTGCCTCAACAGTTGTGGGCGGAGTTGGTACAGACAGCTGTTCATGTTTTAAAGTTGTTGTCGAGAGATATCATTTTTGATGAAAAGCCATTGGAAACGAAATTCCAACAGCCAGATGAGGAAGTCACAGAAGTGGGAATTCCCGTTCAAGTATGAAGGGAGTATGACGAAGTAGTGACACCCGCTACGATCAAAAATCAAGTCGTAACGGTAGATAACGAAATGAATAGTCAATTGGAAAGTCATACACCTGTTATCGAAGAAGACAATTTTGATGATGATGTATCGACTCATGAAGAATCAATTTAACCAAGGGGAGAAAATGACGATGTTGATAATGATAATCTTGAGCAGATGGTTGGAAATGATGATGTTAATGAAGACTAAGAAAATCTTGAGAAACTTATTAACGCACAGAGTGATCGAGTACTCCAAGAGCGATCATTGATCAGACGTCCGGCCAGGTTTAATGATTATGTCATGGTCACAGACGGATTTTTCGAACCAACATGTTACATAGGCGCAGTATCTTGTAACTAAAGTTAATTAAAGCAATGGACAGCAAAATTCATTTTCTCAACGAGAATGAAAATTTGGGTTCTAGAAAAATTACCAAAAAACAGAAAAGCAATACCAGTAAATGGATTTTTCGTGTGAAGCTGATTGCTGATGGATCGCTAAGGGTTTTCGCCAGAGGATAGGAGAGGACTACGATCAGACTTTCAGCCCTCGCAACAGGACTGAAAGTGTGATCATAGTCCTCTCCTCTATCGCAGCAAGCGAAGGTATGAATATGTGTAAATTTTTATATGGAACACTCTCGGAAGCAGAAATTTACGTTAAGCAATCCGAAGGCTATGATGATGGTTCTGGCAGGGTATGCTTAAGGCGCTGACAAGACCCAATTGACCAAAATAGGCTTCTCTTAAGAAAGAAAATTGCCAAATCTGTATAATTTGTGGTAGCGGAAAAAATATATGTTAATTTTGAACATATTTCCCAGAACTTGGTTGTCACCAAAACTCGTTTTGAAAAAAAAATCTCGATACAAACTAACGTTAAACTAACCTCTTACCTTGAGTTCTAATCCAAAATATCTGTATTAAATATCAACATAAATTACGTATTTAATTAATAACAAGTACGTCTTATTCTAATGCAGAACTTGGTTGTTTTTTATTTTCGATTACTCAACTCAATTCTGAGTAAATAGATAATTACTTCATATTTTGCAATAAATTACAAGCGTTTTGTCGTCGCGCTTCTCTTTCTTTTCTATGCAATCTGACAGTGACCGCGGTTTAGGTGTTGTCAGCGTCTTAATGAAGAAAAGCCTCTATGGGTTAAAACAAACCCCGAGATGTTGGAATCAGAAAATTCTTTATTTCTTCAAGGAAGTGGGCTTTAAAATCAGTGAAGCCGATACCTGTTTATTTGTAAGAGAGAAAGACCACCGGAAACTGATTATGGTTCTCTACGTTGATGATGGGCTAGTAGCTGGAACAGATCAATAACTCATTGATGAATTTATTGAAGAGTTGAAAGAAAGATTACAACCAAACCAGCTACCTATTTTCTAGGTATAGAGATTTCAACCAGAGAAGATCTTGGAATAGTAATACATCAAACATCTTACGTTAAGAAAGTTTTAAACAGGTTTGGAATGCTGGACTGCAAACATGTGACTACACCAATATAACCAAGGAGAATATATTCTTACAAAACGAGAACGATGAGTACATTCTGAGAAACTACAGCCAAGTAGTTGGAGCACTTGCATATGTAATGGTCGGAACGAGTCCTGATATTGCATACGCAGTCAGTGTAGTGTCAAGGAGTCTGGAGAAACCAACTCAAGCTGATTGTGTCAGAGTAAAACGTATCATGAGATACCCACAGTACACACTTGATATCAGCATTATGTATAAAAATAAACTATAAAATTGGAATTATAGAGTCATACAGTGACCGGCCGACCACGCAGGTGACATTGGAACTGGAAGATCGACTTCTGGAGTACTTTGCCTGTATGCCGGAGGACCAGTCTCCTGGATGAGTCAGAGACAGCAAAATGTCGCTATTTCAACAACGGAAGCTGAAGTTGACTCGGCTCATAGGAAGTCTCGTAAAACTTAAAGGTCTTCCTACGTTACTAGTGGATAACGAAGCAGCAATAAAGTTAGCTGAGAATCCAAAGTTTCACCGAAGCACCAAACACATCCGTATACGTCACTTCTTGACATGAGCTTGTAATTCATGGAGAGCTGCTAATAAAGAAGGTAACAAGCGAGCTTCAACTAGCGGATCTTCTCACCAAGCCGTTGCCCAAACCTAGACTTCGCAAGCTTGTTGTACGAGGGTGACACTGAAAGTTCTTATAAAATCAAAAACTGAACAAAGTAGCAAGTTATTAGTTTTATTATATCGTTTCAAAATAGCGTCCATTTACATCATTACATCGCTGCATCCGATGGAACCACTGAGAAAAGCACTTTACTCTCTCGTCCTTAGGGGTCTCTTCGACGGTATTTTGAAATGCAGCCACTGCTTCCT
The DNA here is from genome assembly GCA_905333075.3 of Atethmia centrago. Classification (NCBI taxonomy): domain Eukaryota; kingdom Metazoa; phylum Arthropoda; class Insecta; order Lepidoptera; family Noctuidae; genus Atethmia; species Atethmia centrago. The sequence continues at coordinate 12,480,607 of HG995375.1, forward strand.
CGGCGTCCATAAAACGTTTTCTTCGAAGTTTTTCTTTTATTTTCAGAAATAAATAAAAATCGCAAGGTGCGAGGTCGGGGCTATATAGGACGGGTGACCCAGCAATTCCACGTCTGACGTCGCCAAGTAGACGATTGTTTCTTGGCAGTGTGCGACGAGGCGTGGTCGTGCTGAAGGAGGATCCTACTGCGAGGTCGTTTCTCCCGAACTTTATCCAAGACAAGTGGCAAACAATTGATAGTGTACCACTCTGCAGTAACTGTTTTTCGATCCTCTAAAACAACTGTTGCGTAATGACCTGTCCTTCCGAAGAACCAGGCCACCATCTTTTTTCCCACGCTTCGACCTCTCTTCAGTTTAGTTGACAACTCCTCGGAAGGAAACACCTAGACAGCAAACTGTCTCTTAGTTCCGTATTACAGAACGTCACTCAATTCTCAAGCATTACTTAAAACTAGTTTTAACTAATCAAATGGCTTGAATCTAGTTTTAAGTAGTGCTTGAGTATTGAGTGACGTTCTATAATACGGGCCTTAGTTTCAGGATCATAACAATAAATCCAGCTTTCGTCACCCGTATTTATGTCGAACACAGCAAATTGAGTCACCTCCGTTAAATCTTTAAACCATTTCACGACACCAATCAACACGACGGAGTTTTTGGGCCTCTGTCAAATTATGAGGTATCCACCGGGCACAAAGCTTCCTGACCGCTAAAAGTTCATGGAGGACTTTGTGCACTTGACTCATACCGATACCTAAGCTCGTCCGAATCTGCTGATAAGTCACTCTTTCGTCAGTCTCTATTATACGCCGCACAACACTGATGTAATCTTCAGTCGTCGCCGTAGAAGGCCGTCCCTCACGCAGATCATCGGTGAGATAAGTGCGACCACGTTTAAACTCATTAAACCAGCTGTAAACAGTGGCACGAGATGGGGCTTCATCGTGAAAGGCCAATCGAAGTATATCATAACTTTCTTGTTGACTTAAATGACATCGAAAGTCATAAAAAATCATTGTACGAAAATTTTCTCGCGTTAAATTCATGCTGACGTGACACAGACAATTTTCAATTTGTCGCCAAATCGAACAAATGACAAATTAATAAAATACATGTATACACAATAATATTGGCAAAGAGTTCCATTTTAAAAATTTGAACTGTATTTTGTATTATATCGTTTACAAGTGGCCAGTTCTAAAAACTTCAGTGTCGCCTCGTAGTTGTCATGATGTCTTGTCACATAATAAAAAGAACTGAATGGGGGATCGCGTTTCAATATTACTGATAATATTAAAATCGAGACTAAACAACACGTAATAGATCACACGATTTATTTTCAGCTTACTATAGCTCAATTTTGCAACACTGGTTATCTGTGTGTCAGCTTCTGTCTGTCGGGCAGTGTTCTCGAACCTACCGATTTATCGGTATTTATACCGATATGGGCTCTGTGCTACCGAAATACCGAAATATAACGAATTTTCTACGATTTCTGGATGCACATGGAAATTCTCCCGATTTCTCTACCGATTTTACACTTTTCAGTTGGCAACCCTTTTCATTTATGTTTAATTTAATGTTACGGACGGGGAAGCCCTCAATAGTAAGTATGGGCCTAGTGCAGAATGTTCCATATATTTTGGGGAATACCCTTGTTCCTACAACTTGTTGTCTTACAACTCGATGTTATAAGGGGCTTCCCGCTAGGGAATTTACCTGTAACCAGTCTAGTCTATATAAACAGGAATTCGGTTTTATTTTTTTCATTAATTTTCTTAACTTTGAAGAGATAGTAGAGTACTTATCCTAAAGAGTGCGTGAGAAGACCATTCAGTTAAAATGTCGTCTGACGAGGAGCCAAGCACAAGTGCGAGTGTAAGAAGAAAAAAATATCTACAATATTATAGAAAAGAATGGGAAAAAGAATTTCCAGGCTGGTTGCAAGATAGTCGTAAAGGCGAAAGCTATGCCTATTGTAAGAGTTGTGATAAAGATATCAACATCACATCAGGAAAAGACGCTTTAAAGAAACATAGTTCTTCACAAACACACTCAGTATCATCAAAGAATATAAAATCTCAACCGAAGATATCATCATTTACTGTGACCAAAACTCAAAAAACTGATACACTGGTTAAGCAAGGTAATTTCTTTTTAATTATTTGTTAGGTACTATTTAGATTGTTATATTATTTTGTTTTCTAGTTATCGATAAATAGAAGCAGTGGATATAATTAGACCCTAATCGCTACTAGATATACCTACATAATTTTTAATTCTAAATTTTAATTTCAGGTGAAATAAGATTAGCCTCGTTTGTTGCTGAACACAATCTACCATTCACTATTATGGAGCACCTACCGAAGCTGATGCAAGCCGTTTGTCCTGATTCAAAAATTGGCAAAGAAATCAAATGTTCTTCGACGAAAACTCACGACATAATTGATCATATTATAGGTAAAGAAAGTTTCGATAATTTATGTGAAGATCTGCGGCAAACTAAGTTTTCGCTTATTATTGACGAGTCCACTGATCTTAGTACAACCAAACACTTGTGCTTAGTCGTGAGATATGCGAAAATGAATCGTATTAAAGATTGTTTTTTAGCTCTTATTCCATTAGAAGAAGCTAATGCAGCAACCTTATTTGAACACATAGTAAACTTTTTTAGCAGCAATGATATTCCATATCAAAATAATCTAATAGGGTTTGCATCTGATGGGGCAAACGTAATGATGGGACGTAATAATTCTGTTGTAACATTGCTGCAAAATGAAATTCCCAACATTTTTATACTTAAATGCACCTGCCATTCGTTTCATCTTTGCGCGTCATATGCTTGTACCAAATTGCCACGCTTTATAGAGGATCTAGTAAGGGACATTTACAACTACTTTTCTTCTAGTCCAAAAAGAGTAGCAGAGTTTAAAAACTTTCAAATGTTTTGCGACTTAAAAGTACATAGAATACTTCACCCCTCTCAAACACGCTGGTTATCAGTACATGCAGCAGTGAAGAGAATATTGGAACAACTCTCTGCTCTAAAACTATTTTTTATAGACCAAATCTCTAATAATGATCATCTTTTAGCTGCAGAACATATATTACAAAAGCTCCAAGATCCCACTACGGTATTATTTTTGGAATTTTTAGATTTTGTATTACCATTATTTACCGATTTAAATAAAGAAATGCAAGCAGAACACCCGAAAATTCATACTTTATATGAAAAAATAACTGGAACATTAAAAACTATATTTGATTGTTTTTTAAAAAGAGAATATTTAACTAGCACACCAATCGAAAATGTTGATTTTAAAAATCCTAGAAATTTTATGGATATTGACGCCGTATACTATGGTGCTGCTGCGTCTAATACACTACTAAGTAGTTCAGAAAATCTAAACGCAGATCAAGTAAATTTGTTTAAATGCAGATGCCTAGATTTTTATATCGAAGCTTGTAAGCAAATAACCACGCGGTTTCCATTGAAAAATAATCCAATAAAGGGTTTAGACATAATTGACCCAAAAAATGTTAAAATTGGCAATACCTCTTCGATAGTTCCTATGAGTAGGCTTTTTCCCAATATTGTTCAGAGCAATGATTTCCAGGAAATTGATACAGAGTGGCGCATTTTAAGAAATTGTGAACAAATCAAAACACTTCCTGATGATGTAGAACTATTTTGGGATGAAGTAAGTTTACTAAAGCGTGGCGATGAAACTCAAATGTTTCCTTTGTTATCTAATTTCATCTTTAATATTTTATCACTTCCCCATTCATCCGCTAACGTTGAACGCATATTTTCACATATTAATCTTTTGAAAACAAAACAGCGAAATAGGCTGTCTACTGAATCAATCACTGGTCTATTACACGCAAAACGACTCTTTAATACAGCTAACTGTTATGACTTTGAAATCAACTCGAAGATGACCGCGGCTATGGCCAAAGAATATTGGTATAAAAAATGATTATATAAACTAGTCTGTAAGTGATTGTATATAAATTAGTCTGTAAGTTTTTGTTTTCAATAAATAAACGAATTTGATTGAATACTGTTTGTTTTTTGTCAAATACCGATTTTGGGTACAAATATACCGATTTTAGCTGGCAACTCTACCGATCTTGCTCTATGACGTTCGAGACCACTGCTGTCGGGACTGTCAAGTGTCAACGGTCAAGTTGTCAGAGTGACAATTAAAATGTATGTTGTATGCATTGTTGTAAGCAGTTGTATACTTGGTTAAATAAATCGTTACGATCGATGAAAACAATACACGAGTTTGTTTGTAATATTACTTTCTGCAAAAATGGATAAACAAAGTAAAAGACGTTATTCGTCGAGTTCCGATAGTGCTGAAGAAGATCGTTTAAAAGACATAAAGGAACGTGATGAATTTGCTAAGAGATTGAAAAGACGCGATGAAGAAAAAGTTAAAAAAGTAGCGGAGTCTTCCGGTAAAAGGTCGTACGAAGAAGCAGCAAAGCGTCTAAAGTTAGAAGCAGAGGACAGAGAAAAAATATTGCCCAAGTTGCGCGTTCACTCACGTCGCAAATACTTAGAAAAGAGGAAAGACGACAAGGTTATTGAATTGGAAGCAGACATAGCTGATGATGAATACCTCTTTGATGAAAGCAGGTAAGCTGATTCCTATTAACAACGCTTTTAAAGTGGCATAATCAGCATCAGCCGAAAGACGTCCACAACTGGACAACTGTCCAGTTTACTCTTTTATAGTTACTCCTACATTGTAAAAACAACAAAAAAATATTTAAGGCATTTCCCCTCCATACCGCTTTCATTTTCCACCCAGTCAACAATACCTCCTAACCAGAAGCTTGTTTAGTACTACTCCACCCAAGTGGTGGCCCGAAGAAGCATTATGCATACTAAGATTTGACTTTATTTATATCCCCTTAGGGGATGATATTCCTAAAATGACGATCCAACTGACTTCTCTTTATAAACAGAAGCATAAATTACAATTTCCATTTTTCTAACTTCAAAAATAACAAACATTCACTAGCCCCTAATTCACTTGAGTAATAATTTAAAAAAAAATCCTTGATGCTCACCTTCGTTATATAATAATACTTCTATACAAGAGGTGGTGTCCAGGAACCAAAACCAATTAAATTAAATTTGTCTAGAAATGGAACGCAATTTCTGTGTGGTGCTGATTAATAACGCCCCTAATAGCACTCACATATTATCACAATGACTCTTTCATCCTATGGATCACCAGAAAACTATTAAATATACTATTTATTCATCAATAACAGTGAACATCTGGGAGGATTTTTTAATTCATACAAAATGTCAAATGACTGACTTGATTTTGTCTCCTTGAATTTTACTTTGTCATTGAATTATGTGATGTGACTTATTAAATATCAACAATATGTTTAATATACATATGTATATATGTTTAAGGGTATAGAACAGCATTATTATTTTTTCTATAAATGTTTATAGAAAAAATAATAATGCTGTTCTATACCCTTAGAGAACTATAACATTAATATTTTTATTATATTCTTATTTTCCTTATAGTCATCCATATGACTATACAGAAAAATAAGGTGTAACAAAAGGGCGAAGAAGAAGCCTTTGGTGTCAAAATTTAGCTATTTTCGTTCATAAAATATATTTTTACATATGAATTGATCTATCAATAAAACTACTAATTTGAACTACATTTTTCATAATAAAAACAAACAAATTATCAAAATTCAAATGATTTAATCTACTCTACGCACATAAATAATGTAATTATAATTGAAACATCAATCAACCCTGAAATTAAATTTCATACAGCCCTAACACTAAACTAAATAAATTACTAGATTTCGAGCGGCCATTGTTGTTTTACATCTGTAAATTACCGCATACCCACGTTTCTAAATTTGCTAAAGATTTGGAAATTTTAGAAACACCAGGGTTTAGACCCAACGGTTTTGGCTGTGTGTTGTCTGTAAGTGAGTGAAAGAATAAATCTAAGATTTTCTATCAAGTAGAAAAGCCTTGTGGGATTTCCCATTAGAAAAAATGATGAACTTCCATACAAACCTTCTTCCACTATTTAACCCCTTTAGGGATGAATTTTCAAAAACCCTTAATGCTTACCTCTGTTGTGCAAGTTGGATGCTGGAAGCATCAAATAGCCAGACCCGGCAGCTTCGGTTGTACAGTGTGCATCGGCTTTCAGTAGGTGAATGAATTTAAGATTTTTATTAAGTAGTAAAAATGATAGTGAAAACCACTTCATAATCCATTGTGTAGTTTAGAAAAACACACACAGATAAGAAAAGCGAATCTGTTTTGTACTATTTATTACTAATTAGGTACCCAATATTTTTTATCTTGTCTGAATATACTGTTTTTGTTACAGCTTAACTCAACGAGAAAGGTTGGAAAGAGAACATAAAAAAACTATTTTAAAATTAGCTAAAGAACATGAAAAAGCCCGAGAGTTGGAGAATGTCCAGAGATATCATATGCCACAAGATTTGGGAAAAGATGCTAAAGGTTTAGTTTCCTGCAAATTATATAAACTTTCAAATTCTATAATATTGAATACAATAATAATTTTCTATACTGTTATAAAGAAGAGTGGGCAACAAACTATGGCACCTGCCCTAGAGCCCAATAGTCATAAGATGTATGTCACTGGAAAGAGCTCTTCAAGTAGAACCTTTGCCAATAACACCATATTGCCAATTGTTAGTCTGGGGTTAATTACCTACTTGGGCAGGGAAGCTTAGAAATTTTCTTAGTGCCCAATAGCCATAAGATATTCATCAATGAAAAGAGCTTTTCAAGGAGAACCTTTGCTAATAACAAAACTTCCCAATCGTTAGTGACCTAAAATGTGACTACTGGGGTACCAAAGTAAAGGAATTTTCTCTACGCCCAATAACCATTTGTAACTATGATGACTTGTGTCAATATTGTAAGTCCATTCGGAGTAACATTAGCCCTTAAAGTGAGTAACTACATTACATCTTAATTCTCGTATTTCGTTAAATAAGTTACTTTCACTAGGTAAATTAATTGCTTTACTAGTATTTGCAATCATCATTATTCTTTATGGTTATTCTATAAGGGTACTTCGCACGGGTGCAAGCTAGCGACATAATAAATACCTAATCGAGATTTATGTGGTATATCTAAGTTAAACTGGAATTCTCTAAATGATGGTGAATAACTAAAAACTTACAAGTTTAGAAGAAGGAAACGAACCCAGACACGAAAGACTACTTTGTTTTATACTTGTAAATGGAAGATAAAAATACCTCTGTATCCAAAATGTAGTTGTAGGTAATTCAGGCGTGATGTTTTGCTATGTTAAAATAATAGGTACCTAGTGATATTTACAAGCTGTTTTGTGATATTATAAGTTAACTTATTACGAGATCTAAGTTTTGTGTTGAATGAACAAACTCCAGTCGTAATGAAATATATCATAACGGTATGCGGCATTCTGTCCGATTATTAGAAACATTGTCCCTAATATAGGAGCCAATGTTTTATAAAAGTGGATGTTGTAAGGCTTCTAAGATGATGTTTGAAAGACACAGTAATAATGAAATACCTACGAAATACCAGATTTTAAATAATACTTAATTACTCACATTTAGAGCTCTGTATCTCCAAACGGACAATCAATTGAGAGAAGTTATCTTTCCATTGGCATATATCTTAACGCTATTGGACATGAGGTCGTTAGGGCGGATTATCCCAATCCTCTTATGATAATAAATATTACCAAATTGTCTTACTTTACAGGAGAATATGTTGAAGTTGATGAAAGAGAAAAATTGCCACACTCAGAACAACAAAGATGGGAACAAGAGCAAATAAAATCTGCTTTCTTTAAATTTGGTGCCAAGGATGCAAAAGCCCAAGATGAATATGAGCTGTTACTGGATGAGCAGATTGATTTTATTCAAGCTCTTCAATTGGAAGGTAACAAAGAAAAGAAAGAACAAGAAGAAAAGTCTGAGTACCAGAAAATACGTATGACCATTGAAGAAACAAAGAAGTCGCTGCCAGTTTACCCTTTTAAGCAAACATTGATAGAAGCTATAAAGAATTATCAAATACTAATAGTAGAAGGTGAGACAGGATCTGGTAAAACTACTCAGATACCTCAATATCTTCATGATGCTGGTTTCACTGAAGATGGGAAAAAAATTGGTTGCACCCAACCAAGAAGGGTAGCAGCAATGTCTGTATCAGCCCGAGTGGCTCAGGAAATGAATGTTAAACTTGGGAATGAAGTTGGCTATAGCATTAGATTTGAAGACTGCACATCTGACAGAACTGTCATTAAATATATGACTGATGGTACCCTGCATCGAGAGTTTCTCTCAGAGCCAGACTTAGCCTCTTATAGTGTAATGATAATTGACGAAGCTCACGAGCGAACACTGCACACTGATATTCTCTTTGGCCTTGTCAAAGATATAACTAGATTTAGACCCGATTTGAAATTGCTTATATCAAGTGCCACATTAGATGCTGAGAAATTTTCAAGTTTTTTTGATGATGCCCCTATCTTCAGAATCCCTGGAAGAAGATTTCCAGTTGATATATATTATACAAAAGCACCAGAAGCAGATTATGTAGATGCTAGTGTTGTTTCTGTATTACAGATACATGCCACACAACCACTTGGAGACATACTAGTTTTTCTCACAGGACAAGAAGAAATAGAGACTTGTTTTGAAATGTTACAAGAAAGAACAAAAAGAATTGGTAAAAAGTTAAGAGAACTACTTATATTACCAGTGTATGCAAACTTGCCAAGTGATATGCAAGCTAAAATATTTGAGCCTACTCCAGAAGGTGCTCGGAAAGTAGTGTTAGCCACTAACATCGCTGAAACGTCTTTGACTATTGATAATATTATTTACGTAATTGATCCTGGATTTGCAAAGCAGAATAATTTTAACTCGAAAACGGGCATGGAAAGTTTAATGGTGGTACCTATTTCTAAAGCATCAGCAAATCAGCGTGCAGGTAGAGCTGGCAGAGTGGCACCTGGGAAATGTTTCCGCCTATACACAGCCTGGGCTTACAAGTATGAACTTGAAGATAACACTATTCCAGAAATACAGAGGATAAATCTCGGAAATGCTGTTCTCACACTAAAAGCTTTGGGGATTAATGATCTAATCCATTTTGATTTCTTGGACCCACCTCCACATGAAACATTAGTGTTAGCCCTAGAACAACTTTATGCTTTGGGAGCTCTTAATCATCATGGTGAATTAACTAAAGCTGGTAGAAGAATGGCTGAGTTCCCCACAGATCCCATGCTTGCAAAAATGTTATTGGCAAGTGAAAAGTAAGTGTCTTCCTCATCCTTAAGTTACCTTAAAAAAGTTGAGCTGAGAAAGTAGTAACTAGTAAGAATCAAGTACACAAGAGTTGGGAATTGGGTAGCAAGTTAGATTTCTGCATATTTATACTTGTACTATCACTTTTATGTGCACTTCAAGTCTAAACAAATCCTACAAATCCATATTTATTGTGACGGTTTTTTTTTTTTTGCCTGGGAAATCATCAAATAACTTCTCCCGCTCTGAGCGGAGCGGGAGGGTGTGTCAGACTCCTACTGACTAAAACCCACCCGTATTCCTTCCTGTTGCCTGTGTTGCCAGGGGACTCGGTGACCTATAAGTACCTTCCCGCAACCCCGGCAGGCATCGGCCCTAGTGGACCCCTACATTTGTGCTGACATCTCTTTGAGGCGCGCGTGGAATACGATGCGCCGTCGACCCGGGCCTGGTCCTTGCCGGACGGTGAGCTACCCATTGCTCACCGTCCGCAAGCCCGCGCCTACGGTGGCCGGAAATCCGCCCGGGATTCCCGACGCCCAGGGCGTCTCCTGCGGCGGCTAGGGGCGAGAGGGCGCGAAACATGCCTTTCCCTCAACCGTCCCGCCTCCTCCTTCGCGAGCATTACTGCTTCGCAGAAGGAGGTGACGGCTGCCCATGCCCTCTCGCTCCGTACCATGGCCTGAACCAGGGCCGGACGCGAGAGATCTCTACCGCCGATCGCCTCCACGAGGACACGGCGGTGCTCTGCCCAAGCCGGGCAGACCTACACCGTATGCTCCACCGTGTCCTCCAGGCGATCCACACAGTGGTGACACCCGGACGTTTCCTCCCGCCTTATCCGACACAGGAACCTCCCGAAACTGCCGTGTCCGGTAAGGACCTGCGTCAGGCGTGCATTCGTGCTGTCTTACGGTACGTTAATTGCTTTTTATTTAGGGTTATTTAGGGCAAGAAAAACAAACCCGCTGTCAATTTCATTGTGAGAAAGCTAAAAAGGATTGAAATATTGATCTGTGTGACTATAAAACATAACATACAGTTTTCGTGGCGCAAAACCATTCGTGTCAGTCACAGCACATGTTATCTCAAACTCAAAGCATTTATTTAAATTAAACCATTTACCGTCGTTGCAAAGCATTACTACGCTTTGGCAACTCCATGGATACTCTTTTAAATTATATTGTTGCAAACATATTAGTTACATGATTAATGTTGAATTTATAATTATATGTAAGAACGATGTAAAAAAACGTACACGTTAAAAGCGTCCAGAGTATTTACAGCTAATAGAAACAAAAACAAAAATTAAAATAAATCGTGGCAGCTAAGAGACGCACAGTCCCAACTGACGGCGCCCGTTCACGAAGATGACGCATGGATCAGCACCATTCAGCTCAAACATTTTGAAGGGCTAAATGATCCAAAACGCACCACAATCAGCGAGACGTTTGAGTGAGCCTGACATAGTCACAGCTGCCAGAGCACATTCAAATCCATGAAAGACTTATTACCCGATAAATGGTAGCTCTATAGTACATCGTACTTCTGCTATGCAAATACATATAATACAAAGGAGATTGATAGATACATACAATGCAAAAATAATCTTACAATCTTCAGGAGCTCCAACAGTATTTTCAAATATTAATCAATTTGTTGTGGTTCTGGAGCAGTTTTGAGCCAAGCACTTATATTATGCCTGCCTGCATAGCCTGCGTTTTATACAAAATTTTAATTTCGTCTCATTCAGTTGAAGTGGGGAGGTATATTATAGTAACATTTTAAACACTACCCCATGAAAGATGAGTCTACTTTAGCCACTCAGAAACCTGGTTGAACTAATGGTCCCTATTTCTAGTACTATAATTATGTCTTTCACTTTTTTTTTTCACTATCTTTTACGGAAAAGATTTTTTTTTTCTTTTGTACATGATGTTTTCATAGGTATATTAACAAGGTACCGTCATGATGTTAATATCCAACAGTTCCCTTTAGAGAATCGCGCCTGCAGAGATTATAATTATATGGCTCTGACAGCTCTTTTCTGCAGATTAAAAATAGACTTGATATATGCAGCCCGTCCCCAAAGTGAAATACCGTAAGCTACGGTACTATAAAAGTAACTAAAATAGACTAGCCTCGCGGTATCTACATCAGTTAATTGACGGATTTTTCCGCTCTGGGTGGAGCGGGAGGGTGTGTCAGACTCTTACTGACTAAAACCCACCCGTATTCCTACTGTTGCCTGTATTGCGGGGGCCTCGGTGACTCATTAGTACCTTCCCGCGACGAATGGCAGTGTTGAAGATGAGAATGGTAGTTTGAAAGCAGAAAAAAGGATCTGGGGGGTAACCATCACCTCTTATAGCAGTATTATTATAATATTACTTCACAGTGGAAAAGTGATGCAGCTATACAGGACTTATAGCTCCATCTCTTTCTCACGCTAAAGTAATATTGAAATAATACTGCTTTAAGAGGTGATGGTTACCCCCCAGTCCTTTTTTTTTCAGTGCCTTTTTTATTTAGAGCATCATACTCAGGTATGATGCTTTAAATAAAAAAGGCAAGAAAGCTGTCGCCATAGCGTGAGCAAAAGCCCAGGACTAGGGCATGTAATATCGGAACGTTCTCAATTCCGATACTGATTTCCGATATTAGATCTCAATATCGGAATTCCGATATTAATATCGGAATTTCGTTGTTTCGTTAGAAATTGCACATTTTATTAATAAATTGCACAAATTCGGTATGAGGTTGGATTGAGTACAATAAAAAACATTTCACTTGTTCAAAAACCATTTTCACAATAGTATTTGCCGTTTTCGGTAAGTCGTAATCAATTTTTTTGAAGTGTTGCCTGATCTTGACTTTCAGCAAAGAATCTGAAACTTGCACTATTTAAAGCGGTCATTCGAAAAACAATAGCTTCCATTGATTCTGAAGACCTATCGGTTTCCGTTTCTTGAGCTTTGTCGTCTGCTCTTGTGATGTGGATTTGCTTGGAGTACTCTCCGATGAAGTGGGTCCAACTGCAATGATGTTTGAGTGCACAGTTCGTAAATGTGTGTGCAAGCCCATAGTAGACCTACCAGTAGTTTTTAGTTTTTTTTTTTTTAACATATCTCGCACTTAGCGGTTTGGCCGTCATCCAATCGATGAAAATGATCCCATACATTTGATGAGCGTTTCTTGAGAAATCTGATCTCTGATTTCGTTTCTGAGTATGTGGCATTATTTTTGATGAAACCCTGCAAAAAAAAATGTTTTATGTAATACAGCTAAATAATTGTACAATTTTTTTTTTAGTTTTCTGCTTTATTTATTAAATTATTAACTTTTGTTTACAATTTTAGTTTACGAAATGAAAATGGAGAAACCATCTTTTTACGATCCGAACGAAAGAATAATTTTCGGTGTTTTTTGTTTTATTTTGAGCTAGCACAATTATAAAACCATTTAAAAACTTGAATTGGAAAACAACAATTACATAATAATTTGTACTTACACCTTTTATAGCGACGACGTTGCATATAGCCACATAAAACACAAACACGTAGCGCGATATCACGGGCGCGACAGGCAGCAATATGCCTGCCGCGCCCGCGATATCGCCCCAGTCTTCACGAGCCTTTAACTTACACAGTTCACGAGCGCAACTGATTGACAGGATATTTTGTTCGTTTATGCGAATAAACAAGACATACACGCGCAGGTAAAGAGTGAGCGAGACAGACAACCAACACTATTATACTCGTAGCTCTTGTATAGCATGCTGCATTAGCGAGCTGGCACAGGAGCCGCACAAGGAGTTAAAATATAGGTTTAGTTTAAAACTGAAATAAAAAAAATTGTCTGATTCCGATATTGGATCACTCAATATCGGAATTGTAATATCGGAACTTCCGTTCCGAGATTCCGATATTACGATATTCCGAGATTCATGCCCTGCCCAGGACAAGCCTTATGACACACCGGATAGTCCAGCAGGCAAAAAAAAAGTATACCGGCTAGTGACCCAATACCGAGCCTTGTGGAACACTCATTTTTACTTTTACACCGAGTTAATTGACAAAATGTATTTGAACTTGCCGTTGTCTATCATTTAAATAAGATTTTACTAAACCGAACGCAAGTTTTCCGAGCACGTTATGCTTAAATTTTAAACAGTAAGGTATCATGATCAACTCAATCAAATGCCTTGGACAGGTCACAAAATATTCGTATAGCGTCTTGAGCCTCTTCCCACGCGTTAAAAATGAGTTTTAATAAGTTTAAACCGGCGTCGATCGTACAACGTCCTTTGGTGAAACCATACTGTTGATCGTGAAGGATTTTATTCGTGTTAAAATGATTGTGCATTTGATTTAAGCAATACCTTTTAAAAAATACGGGTCTGTAATTATTGGTGTCTTTACTGTCCCGGAAAGCTCCTTGATCCACACACAAATTAAATGTTAAAGGCTAAGTCGCTATAGTCTCAATTATGGAGGTAGAGACTTTAATGTACATTCCCCAAAGATCTTCGTTCAATTTGATCTTGATTAATAGTTTCATCACTTTTATGCTCTCGAAAATAATGTAAACCATAATATGGTTTATTTACCATAATATTATTGTGGTAATTCGCCTTTTACTTGCTTAGTGCAGGTATTGTATTTTCATAAAATAAAAAGTCAATGACCAAAATGTATAGAGCAAAGGTGCCTGTTTAGGGTTCCGTAGCCAAATAACAAAATGGAACCTTTATCATTTCGTCATGTCCGTCTGTCCGGAAGTCACATAGCCATTTTAATCGGAGACTATTAGCCAATGCAAAAATGACTTTGCTATAAAGTCAATAGTTTTGAGATATGGAATAAGTTCCGTTACAACCGCAGAAATAACGTTGATTTTCATAGTTTTTTCGAGTACCTAACGAAAGAAATACTATGAAATATAAAATAATTTTTGCGGTCGATAAAATTAATACTTGCAGGAGTTAATATTCATCCAAATTACGGAACCCTTTATTGTGTGTGGTCCAACACACCTTAGCCGGTTTTTTTTTTCTTGGCGGCCAGTGGGCGTCATGGACTTACTAAAAACATATTGTAAACACGGCTACATATCAAGCTATACATTTCCAGTTTATGCTGACCTCTCATTGTACGGAAATCGTATATAATGCGAGATCAGCTCATACTGGAAATGTATAGCTTGATATGTAGCCGTGTGTACTACGGGAAATCTTAGAAATCAGTCCGAACTGAGTTATATCAGTTTATACAGTTGAGTTGATTTTATGTGCTAAATCAAAATATTTTTATTTCACATAAACCTACATGGGCACTTATGAAACGTCAGAAGCTAGGTGCACGGTTCCAATTGGTCGTTTCCTATGGAGAAGAGCCGGCAAGAAACTACACTGTTACTCTTTTAAAAATAATTGGCTTTTACAATGTTTTCAAATTACACAAATTAGGTATGGGAGGACAGTGTAGGCCTGTCGAGAAGTACTTAACAAAAAAAAAAGAAAAGAAAACGGTCTACAAAATATCTAGTCTATTAAGCCTACAACGTTCTCACATTCACAACGTACACAAGAATCCATGTAAAATAATATTAATAATACTAAGTCTGAAATATAAATTGTAGGTAATAATGTCAAATAGTGAAAATATAATGTCAAAAAAGTATGTCTAAAAAATAATAATAATAAACATCGTAAATAGGGAGCAGTTAATAGACATTTCCATAGTTATGCCGTTTCTGATGTACCAGGGAAATTTGGCAACAATTCCTTCTGCACATGTGGCTTACATGTGCAGAAGGAATTATTGCCAAATTTCCTTGTCTTCGACGTAGTCTTTAATCTTGTAATATGCGTTTTTGATAAGGACACGTTTGATGTGGGTATTGAACTTTCCATCGCTAAGTTCTGTAACTGACTTTGGCAACTTGTTATAAAAGCGGATACTGTTGATAACAAATGATTTGCTTGTTTTTGTTAATCTAAATTTGGGTATCACAATTTCACGTTTACTACGTGTATTTATATTATGGAAATGACTTCTTGTTTTGAAAAGACATAAGTTTTTGCGAACATACAAAATTCTTTCTAAGATATATCTTAGAAAGTATTTTCCTTGTTAGTGCATTAATTTCTTTGAATTTGTTTCTAAGGGACTCACGAGGACCCGTTCTATAGACTGCGCGGATTGCCCTCTTTTGTAAGATAAAAATTGAGTCTACATCAGCTGCCGATCCCCACAGCAGAACGCCGAGAATACTGTGGAAATAAGCAAAGTATACTAACCTAGCTGTGGCTATATCAGTCAACTGTCTATTTTTTCTTACTTTCTCATATGCAGCTGAACTTAATCTACCTGAAAGAGCTCTAATGTGAGCTCCCCATTGCAATTTTGAATCTAGAGAAATTCCTAGAAATATAGTTTCCGTAATAGCATCTAGTCTCTTGCCATCAAGTTTTAAATTTAGAGCCACTTGGGGTACATTTGGTAGTGAGAACTTAATACATTTTGTTTTGTTCACATTAAGTAAGAGATTATTAGCTGCGAACCATTTCGAAAGAATATCCAGACTATCGTTGACGTGTAAGACATCCGGATTTTTTCTATATATTTTAAAAATGAGAGAAGTATCGTCAGCGAATAGAATTATATCCGATAAGTTTGCCATCATGTAAGGAAGATCATTAATATAAACTAGAAATAGGAAAGGGCCAAGAATTGAACCTTGGGGCACGCCCATCTTTACTAGAGACCCCGATCCGATCCGAAACTATGGGTACTAGAGTAAAGTTGTCAAAGGAAACATGACCTACATTTTTGAGGAAAATAAAACAAAATTTGTTTTTATAAAGTTGCGTGGACCAAGAAGTGAAACCAGTTTTTTTTACAAAATCAGCACTCTGTATTATTACTTATCGATAATGTAGCTAGTAAAGATCAAATGCTGCGAACAATGTCTCAAATGGCAGTTTCTTTAAATTTCGAGTTTTTTTTTTATGAATAACTGGTACCTCCCTGGATTATACTAATCATGTTCCTTAAAAAATGGCAACAACTTTGGTCAAAAGCACAGTTTTGTTGGATAGCTGATTAATGTATGAGTTTTAAATTTCTTAAAAAGTTTGCTAGATAGGAAAAAATATACATCAACTTCCGATCATTTCTATCTAAAGGTTTACCTCGACGAAACGGTAGATGTTGAACAAAACCATATTTCGATATACCACAACTTTCCATTAATGAAACAATTTTTTTTTTAGATATAAATGCTCAGAAGAAATTGTCACTATTGCAGCTATGTTATCAGTAAATAGCTCAGTATTCTACAGGCCTAAAGATAAGATAATACATGCAGATACTGCCAGGAAAAACTTCTTCCATCCGCATGGAGACCACTTAACACTAATGAACGTGTATAACCAATGGCTTGGCTCTGAATACTCAGTGCAGTGGTGCTATGAAAACTTTATACAGTACCGATCAATGAAGCGAGCGCGGGATGTGCGAGAACAGCTGGCTGGTCTTATGGACAGAGTGGAAATTGAAATGGTGTCAAGCCTAACTGACGACACTAACATTCGAAAAGCTATAACTGCTGGTTACTTTTACCACATAGCCAAATTTTCAAAAGGAGGCCATTACAAAACTGTGAAACATAACCAAGTAAGTCTTTGCGCACACTGGCGCAGCAGTATGACGCGATGTTGGCAAGATGAGATCTGTTTACTAAAGGTATAATTCTGATGACGACGGCAGACCGCAAACTGCAGCGGCATACCGCCCAGCCACAATGACAGACCGCAGCGTCACTACTAGTTTCTATGTAACTTTATGCAATCGATTCCGTAGATTGGCAATGGTGCCGATTCCCTTGTTCACAAACTAAACTAAATTCGTTCAGAGCATCTTTTTCTTTCTATTTCATTAAGAAAAGGACAGAAGATAAATTCTAGTTTAGTCCTGTCAAATTAATCAGCGCTTGACGTAAATTGATGTAATTTTAGTAGGCAAGTTTTTAATCACGTTTAGACTTGTATGGAGTAGTGACAGGCGCTGATTAAGTTGACAGGACTAAACTAAAATGTATCTTCTGTCCTCTTCTTAATGAAACAGAAAGAAAAAAATGCATGTTACCTATATTTAGTTTAGTTTGTGAACAAGGGAATCGGCACCAATGCCGCTTTCTGCTGCGGTCGAGTGGCGACTGCAGATAGCATACCATTAGTGCTGACAGTGACGTATTTTTTTTTATTTGAGCAATGACTTTCGCTTAGTTAAGAGAAAGTCATTGGTTCATTGGTCAAGCGGCAGTTTTCTTCTTCAGTTGGAAGAAGAGAACTGCCGCTGCCGTCTCTGTGACGTCACGTTCGGAATTAAAACCGCAGCGCCATATCGCTTGCGGTTATTCTCAACCGCAACATCGGTCTGCTGTCTCTCGGAAGTGTACCTTAATTGGCTTGTGCTTTTCCAATTTCCCTTTGGTACTGCGTGGTCTATGGTATCCTTAAAAATCCATGCTATAAATTATTTACTGATGCATGACTTTAGCATACCTATGTAGAGGCTCATCTCGTCGCGGGCGCAACGCTCAGCTTTTAATACAAATTATTTGCTATTTAAAAGTAAAACCTTTTTTTTGGTTTTCAGACTGTAATGATTCACCCAAATAGTGCTTTATTTGAAGAATTACCTCGATGGGTGATTTACCATGAATTAGTATTTACTTCTAAAGAATTTATGAGGCAAGTTACAGAAATAGAAAGTAAATGGCTCTTGGAAGTTGCTCCACATTATTACAAAGCCAAAGAACTTGAAGATTCCACAAATAAGAAGATGCCTAAAACTGTTGGTAAATCTTCCAATCAATAAAAACTAACATGTACATTTCAAACTTGTATTTATTTTCTAAAACTCCTCTTTAGAAGTAGCTAACTAACAATAAATAGGTACAATCTATTATGAGTCTACAATACCTCAAATTGCTTAGCATGATCCTCCATTATATCCAAAATACTGCAGCATTAAATTTAATTGAGGATTAATGTTAATAAGTACTGTTTGACGAAAATAATTCCATAAAATTTTCTCAACAGAAAAAAAAATACAAAGTCAACCTCCAAACCAAACAATTCAAAAAAACTTCGCATAGTAACTGAAGCAGATAGGCTTTATTTACCCCATAAAAAGCAATTACATAAACTATCTCCATGGCGCCCAGCACCCAACGCAGTCTCGCTTGAGTGACCGCAAGCAGTAGTGTGCCAGGAGTGAGGTGGCACTGAGGTATCATGGACTCTTAAGCACAAAAAGTTCTAAATAAAATATTATCCAAAATAAACTTTAACCCCAACAATATCTTCAACATACTTTCCTCAAACATTTTCATTATGCTGTTATGGATTAACCTTCCTAATGATCTGGGATCCTTTGCACCTAGAATTGGGAAAGTACCATGGGCAGACTAAAAGTACTGGGTTGGTCTGACAGAAGTCTGATTAGAGAACCTCATATTTCAATATGCATAAAAATGTACAGATAACAAATACTAATTTAATGGCACTCCTCTCCCCTACCACTAAAACTTAAACAGACTACACTCCTAAACATCCCATTATGAGTCTCTCTAGCTTACAGAAATGCTCTAAGAACTTTAGTGCCAATAATAATTGATACTGTTGTAATTTCATATTATCAAGATATTTCTACTATCTAACTACTAGTACAAAATTTGGCTAAATTTCTTTAAAAGTCTGAACATCTTCCCTTCCTTTCCCAATCTCCATATCGGGTAGGTTCAGGTCCCCTGGGTCCACCTACTTCGCCTGTATGGGGGTTAATATCATTGGGCCATGGAGGAAAAGGCTCTTCTTTTTGAGAGGGATGCATTGTTGGTTGTTCCCCAAGATCATCAATGGGAGTAGTCTCCCTCAGCTTTTTTTTAAATTCTGCCATTCTTTTGGACTGGGGCCTCTTGGATTCATCTGCAGCCTTTTCAATTTGTTCTGCCTCTTCAGATGTTGTTGTATTATGAGAATACTTGCATAGTAATATGTTTACAGATGATAAATCTGAAATATAATAGAAAAAGTTTATAGAAAAGACCAACCCGCACTGGGCCCGCATGGTGGATTACAGCCCACTCCCTCTCACAGAGAGGAGGCCTGTGTCCCAGCAGAGGGAACATTATCGGCTGATTATGTATGTATGTATAGTTTTCAGATTTTTCCCTGTACTTGTAGTACAATATTACTTGCCAAATTTCAATGTTCTAGATCAACAGAAAATACTCTATACATTTTGATTCCCTTGAGAGTGACGAAATATACTTTTTAGCGGCATATACGGCCGTATCTTTTTCATATAGAAGTTTGATTTTTTTCACAGCTACATGGGGCTGTAGACCTGAGTATATGGTTTTAATTTTAACACGATACCTCCACGCGTTCCCGAGATAAAGGGTCTTGACAGACAGACAGACGGACAACAAAGTGATCCTTTATGGGTTCCGTTTTTTTCTTTTTGAGGCACGGAACCCTAAAAATCAACCAAAAAAACTACTTCGTAAATATTGAAAACCCGCTGTATCGTCTACTTATTATTAGTCATATGGCACTTACTTTTAGGGAGAATTTTCTTTAAATAACAAATATGAAACATAATTCAAACAAATAAATCTAAAACCAGACTGAAAATCTGAAAATAAAACGCAATTTGTTCTTTTATTTCCTTTCAGTGACACTTGTCCACAGAATACTATTACCCTAGCGGATAAGCGAAGTAACAGCACTTGTCTAGCTTGTTTTAATTGCTTTTGCTGAAAACAAGACGACTTGACAATGACAAGTGACAGCAAAAGATTTTTTTTTTTTTTTATGTGTGGCATCTCGTAGTTGACCTTGAGAGGTCGTGACTACTTAACAGGACTTTCCTGTGGCTGCCTTAAGCGAACTCAAAGCCTCCAGCCAGGGGCGAATTTCTTATAGCACTAAGCGACTGCACGCTAAGGGCACCCCCTGTGGGGTACGGACCTCGGCTTAGGGCGTCGCTGGGGGGAGGACAGCAAGATGGGACAGGCTCGATCTGGTTGATATTATTATTATTAATCGGGGAATTTAAAGCTACAGGCTCAGCTGCGGCGCGGGCTGGCACTTCGTCGAGCAAGGGTCGGGGGGGACAATTACGTCGGGGTTTACGCGAGGGACCTCGGCGGTGAGGTCGGAACGTAGGTCGGTGTGATTTGTGCACTGTACTCGTTGCCCTACTGCTTTCCTGGAGGAGGGTAATGGGGTCATCGGGGTCGGTAAGAATATGCCTTGGACGACGAATAGAGCTAATGGTTGAGGGCCTATAACTGGCGGCCTGCACAACCAGAGGGTTGCGGTGGGTGGTGGCGGAGTCGAAGAAGCGCTTCGTGATGCGCTTCATGAACTGCTTGATGGTGGGGATTTTGAGATCGAGATGGAGGATCTCGTTTCGGACAAACCAGGGGGCTCCCGTTGCCTTTCGGAGGAAACGGTTTTGGAGGGACTGCATCCTGTGGATGTGGTGGGGCCTAGCATGTGCGAAGACTGCACAGGCATACGTCATGATGGGACGGATGCACGCTGTGTAAATACGCAATTTGCCCTTAAGGGACAATTTGCTGCGCGCATTTAGGACGGAGTGTAGTCTACCGAGAGCGAAAGCGGCACGCGAACGCACCTGCTTGATGTGCTCTGAGAACGAGAGATGGTGGTCAAGGGTCACGCCTAGGTATTTGGCTCGCTTCTCCCAAGGGATGATAGGCTTGCCGAACATGGTGAGCGGTCGGGGGGCGATGAGGTTTCTACGCTGTTTGGTGAAGAGAACAGCCTGACTTTTGTCGGGATTGACCTCGATTCTCCACTTTCTAAACCAAGCGCCAAGCTTGTTGACTTCGGTCTGGAGAGTGCGAGATAAGTGGTCGTGGACTAACCCGGTGTAGTAGATGGCCGTGTCGTCTGCGAACAGAGCCAACTGCGCCTTTCTACTTTTCGGGATGTCGCTGGTGAAGAGAGTAAAAATGAGAGGGGATAGTACAGAGCCCTGAGGGACGCCTGCACGGATAGGGTGAGGGGAGGATAGCGCTCCTTCGATGCGATAGCGGAAGGTGCGGTTTGACAAGAAGTCTCGTAAGATGAGCACGAGACGATCGGACACACCGAGTTTGTAGAGCTTATATAATAAGCCGTTGTGCCAGACCTTGTCAAACGCTTTCGCTATGTCGAAGAATACAGCACCGGTCGTAAGACCACGTTGAAAGCCGTAGCTTATGTGTTCAACGATGCGGTGGACCTGTTGGACGCAAAAATGTTGGGCTCTAAAGCCGAACTGCTGGTCGGGGATGAGGCCCTTTGTTTCCGCAAAATCTCTGAGGCGCTTTAAGATAAGCCTCTCATAGATTTTGCCGAAGACATTGAGCAGACTGATGGGCCGGTAGCTGGTGGGCTCCGTTTTCGGCTTACCGGGCTTCGGTATGCCGATGACGGTGCCTTCTTCCACTCTTGTGGGAAGATGTTATTGCTCAGGGCTCCATTGAAGATGGTGGCCATGAGCATTATGAGGTGAGCGGGGAACAGTTGGAGCACCCTATTGGTGATTCCGTCTGAGCCGGGGGCTTTGCGAGGTTTTAGACCCTTGATGATATCATGCACTTCGTCTGGAGTGACGGGAGGCAGAGGATAGTCAGGATCTTCAACGGGCGGGAACAGCAAAAGAAAGATTTTTTCCACAGATGTTTAAGCCTTGCCATCTGTCAAACTATGAATACTTGTATTGTATGCAAAAGAAACAACACGTTACTCTTCCGCGGGGTTCCCTATATCTTGCAGAATCTTGATGCTCCGAAATTTATTTGGCATAACACACTTGGCATAAATTTAAACGAATATACATAAAATTATTTAATATAATTATTGTTTGGCCGATATGTCCGAATTTACAAAGGCCTACCTTTAACCTTTTGACCGCCACAGTCGTGTATAGATGACAAGCCAAAAAGTGCCCAGTACGCCTCGGTCACGTCTACATGACAGACTTTTATCAGCTCAAAAATCTGACAAAAATATTTCGGGCCGTTATCTTTTAGATCGCAATCAGTGCAGCTCATATTGCCAAAACGTGTGACATCCCAATGGCAGCTTATATATCAATTTAATTTATTACATGACTGCCCAAAAATGTGTGTAATATGTTTAGGTTTCATGTATGTATGTATCTATGTGAGTTTATTTGTGCCACCATAACTTTTAAATGCCCTATCAGATTTAGATGTCTGGGGTATCATTAGAATCCTTACGCCATCCCAAGTTACGAGTACATAGGTTATAAATATGTAAGATCAATATGGCTCTATTTTAAAATGTGAAGAATCGTCAATTATTACGATATGGGTATCATATTGAAGGCCACATGATCAGCACATGCCAAAATTATAAAATTTATTGGCATACATTTTACTTGTACATACATGCAAAACAAACAATTCATCCCCACGCCACCCACGCCTCGCCTCACCGTGAGAGTATAAAACCACCTTTAGTTCTTAAAATAAAAATAAATAATTAAAAACTGTACTGCCCTGCCAACATAACGGACTAAAAAGAAAAAAAACAAGTTATATTAGTTATTTTTTACAAAGCGAAAGGTCACTCATTTACTCGCTGACTAAATAGATGAATAAAACCATTGCGACTGCAATGATTTTATTCATATGTTTAGTCAGGGTACCTCGTAGATGAAAAAGTATTCCACAGAGCGGTCCCCCGACATCAACAGCAATGAAAATTTTGTTTATCTGTTTAGTCAACTCACTAAAATTAAAGATAAAAATTAGAAATCGTTTAAAAATTAAAACCAAATAAAAAAAGCGAGCGAGCCTTACAGTAATCGCATATGATATACAGAAATTAACCGCTCAGGCCCGTGGCTCAATAACGTCATCTCTCAATCTCAAAAAAAACATTTTTATTCGATAACTACTTTCAAATCGCGCGCCGCGAGGGCTCCTATTCGGAGCCATTGGGGCTTTATCGGTTAAGCTCAAAATTAAAAAAAACTAAATACTGAAATATTTATTCGAATAATTATTCATTACTAGTGGTTGCTCATTTCGACCCCCTCTACTTACAATCTATATACTTAATACCTACTTACCATGAGTACACTAACTCCATGCTCAAGTTGTCACTTTCTGTTACGCATCAAACAAAATGAACAATATGGGCCCTAATATAGATCCTTGTGGAACACCGGCACAAATATAAAAAATAAATATTATAATTTTGTCTACGTCCATCTCGCATCTCAGTGATTTCTACAAACATTTTACTGTTTTAATGTAGGAACAAAAACTCTGTAGTGATTTAGTTTAGCTATAAGTAATTCGTGAACAACAGTGTCACATGCTGAGCACAAATCTAAAAATACACCGGCTAATCTCATCTTATTAACTATTTTATTGATTACATCATTAACAAGAGTATATAATAGCGTCGCCTGTGCCAACATTTTTTTTGATATCCAAATTGTGTTCTATGTAAGACTTTGTTTTTATTATTAAGTACCTACAAGTCGAGATTTGATTATTTGTTCAAATATCTTTGAAAGCGTTGGCACCAAAGAAATTGACCTGTAATTTTTAAGATCGGTCTTTGTGCCATTTTGGTGGATCGGTATGATCTTGGCTATTGCTCTGGGAATATTCGTTCATTAATACACTTATTAAAGAAACAAGAAAGCGGTTTAGCAAGTATATTTATATTATACTTAAAAAAAATGCCCTTTTTACCCCTAAAATGATGACTTTCCAAAAACCCTTTCTAAGTGGTCGCCTACATTATAAAAAGTAGCCTTGGGCATAAGGCGGTGGGCTGATATGTCAGTCAGTTACTTTCAAAATAAAAGTGCACAGTTAAATACTGTGTTAAGGAGGGGTTTGTGGCTAGCTAATAATAGCCTCACGGGTCCTCGTGTTAAGCTCGCTTGCCGAGGTTAGTCCGCGGATGGATGGTGACCATCCATACCGAGAGTCTTTCGTGCCTCGGCTTGCTCCTCCGAAAACAAGCCGCGGGTTGGATCTAGTATCGTTTGGCAGGAGTTGGGGGGTAAAAGGGGCTAAAGTTGGTAGGGGTTGGGTCCCCGATTATAACACTACCACTCTTATTAAAAGGTAATGCATATTTTTCGAAAAATTAATAAAAAATGTTTCTAACCTCAAATCCAATAACAAGCGAAAACGAAACGTTTAAAATGGGCAATTGACAACCAAATCTGCCCCAGTATCTGTAGTCAGTATCCAGTATCCAGTATCAGTATTTGTAGTCAGTCCGTGGTATAAAATGTCGGGCAAAATCGATAACACGGAACGTAAACAATAAAACAGGTATGCCATTCGCGTCATGTGTCACTTTCATTTGTTTTCGATCGTTCCGTTTCTCCTCGAGTTGCGTGAATTTTTTCTGTGT
Organism: Atethmia centrago; assembly: GCA_905333075.3. Taxonomy (NCBI): domain Eukaryota; kingdom Metazoa; phylum Arthropoda; class Insecta; order Lepidoptera; family Noctuidae; genus Atethmia; species Atethmia centrago. The sequence continues at coordinate 12,505,463 of HG995375.1, forward strand.
TTGTACTTCCACTGATCGTATGTGTGTACAAAAGGCAATGTTATTACTGTTACTAGGAAAACTTAGGATGCAAGAGCGAGTGAAGCAAGCTCAGGACTTGGGGCACCCCGACTCGGTCAGGTTAGGTTCGAAGGGGATGGTGGGGTCTAGTGAGCGAGCGGAGCGAGCGAACTCCGACTCCGTCATCCCCTTCAAGGTAATTTTTTTTAAACCTCATACTATGCCTTTTAATCGACTTTATGTGTTTTGAGGTTAGGTTGCAATAATTTGTTTTTCTCAAGAACCGTGCGTTACCTTTTCATGGGAGTGGTTCCAGGAGGCAGCCCCCCCCCCCCCAATCTCTCCCGCGAAGCTGGGCTCATACTACGGCTTTTTAAGCGACTAAGAGTTTTGAGGTTAGGTTACAATAATTAGTTTTTCTCAAGAACAGTGCGTTACCTTTTCATGGGAGTAATGCCAGTGGGCAAGGGCACCACCCCCCAACCTCCCCACCACTCCCACGCCCCTTCTCCTGCCAAACGATACTAGATTTTTACCCAAGCCGCTGGTCCCGGCTATCATTTGTAGATCTTTGACAGTCGTTATGGGCGTTTCCGTACTAAAGCCCGAAAGTCGGACATCCAGTTTTACCAACTGCACGAACCCTCTATAAACATCATTCGAGCGCCAAAAAATCCTTGTAACACTGTAATAGTCTGTACGTCTGTATTTTCCTCATCATACTGTACATACTGGTTCCTTGAGGTTAACCCATAGACATATGTTTTTCCTATCGCAATGTACTCTGTGGGTTAACTTATTGACAGTTGACAATGTTGACATTAATGACAATGGACACGACCGCATCGTAAGCGAACACTACTGTACTTTTTACAGTTTTGACTGAGAACTTGCAAGTTTGCAACTTTGAATGTTTTAGTTTTCTAAAGTTCATGAGATTGTAAAAAGCTTTAGTTTAGTGTTCCACTACGTGGCCGAAGTTCGAGATACTTTTTGGAAGATGTAATGATAGTTATTAATTTAATAAGAATAATACCATTATCTCAAATTGCAGTGCTACGAATCCATAAAATGGCAAAAAGTTCATTTGAGTACGTTAAAAAATTCGAACTAGACGATACTCTTTTGCCTAATAGTTGGATAGTCGTAAGATTAGATGGAAAATGCTTCCACAAATTCTCGCAAGAACATGAGTTTACAAAACCGAACGATGTCAGGGCTTTGAAATTGATGAATTATGCCGCGTTTACCGTGCTTCGTGAGTTCAATGACTTGCTAATGGCTTTTGGGCAAAGCGACGAATATTCTTTTGTTTTCAAAAAAAGTACTACATTGTACAAACGACGGGCAGCAAAACTGTTGACAACCTTAAACAGCAAGTTTTCCTCATCTTACGTATTTTACTGGAAAAAATTTTTTGGTGAAAAACCATTAAAATATCCGCCAACATTTGATGGTCGTATAGTGCTTTATCCCAATGATGAGAATCTAATAGATTACATGAAGTGGAGACAAGCCGATGTACACATAAATAATTTATACAACACCACATTTTGGACTTTGGTTTTAAAAGGGAACCTGAGTCCATCGCAAGTAAGTTAATTCAAGCAGCCTATTATTTTTGTATAATCACTACAGCTGTTTACCAAAACATGTATCATATAAAATAATTATAGAATCTTAGAAGACAGCATACCTTTGCTTCTGCCTACCTCCATGGCTGTTGGTAAATTGTGTGAGTTTCTATATTAATTAAAAGTCTTCTAGTCAAGATACTGGAACTCCCAAATTATAATGTACAATTTGTTACATCTGTCAATTTACTTTAATGTGTTCAAAACTAAAACTTCTATTTCAGGCTGAGAAACGTTTATGTGGGACAGTATCTGCTGATAAAAATGAAATTTTATTTCAAGAATTCCTAATAAATTATAATAATGAACCAGAAATATTCAAAAGAGGAACATTGCTGATCCGGAAGACCATTAACCATAATAATTTAGATAAGCCCAGTAATGTGATAGTTGATACACATGATGACTTGCTAAAAGATAGGTTCTGGAAGGAGCACTCAAGTTTATTATTAAACAAGTCTAAAGAGAGTATGATGTATAATGGTCCCGTCACTGATATTATTGAAGAACAAATAAATTGTATTAAAGAATAATAACTAGTTTTTATTGGGATCTCCTCCCTTAATTTTAACAACTCCATGGGTTGATTGGTGACCATCCATTACGTGTAGAGAGTCCTCCGTGTCTCAGAAAGCATGTTTACCTGTTGGTTTTGGGTGTCATTTGTAAATTGACAGTTGTTATGGGTAGTCAGTCTTACCAACAGGTATCATATTACCCAGTAACTGGTCAGGTTGGCAGTCAGTCGCATGTAGAATTCAAATAATCACCTGTATCTTGTTAGATTGGAAGTTGACCCCCAATACATTTGGGAAAAGGTTAGGGTCCACTAGGACCAATGTCTGCCGGGGTCTCGGGCAAGTCCGAAAGGGTTACTGAGGCCCTTGGCAACAGTAGGAACATGGGTGGGTTTTAGTCATTACTGACTAAAACCCACCCATGTTCTTTACGCTCCACCAAGAGCGGGAGAAGTTACCCGCTCTGGGCGGAGCGTGAGGATGTGGTAGATAATTATAATAATACCAGCCTGTAACTGTCCCTCTGCAAGGCAAAGGCTTCGTCTCATACAGAGAAGACACAAGCATTGATCGCCACACTCGCTCAAGGTGGATTGGCGATTTCAGAATTATATTGATTACAAGTCCAGGGGGCCAACCACCGCCTCTTATAGCAGTATTATTATAATATTGCTTCACAGTGGGAAAGAGATGGAGCTATACCCCCTATACAGCTTCATCTCATTCTCACACTGATGTAATATTAAAATAATACTGCTTTAAGAGGCGGTGGTTGGCCCCCTGGTTTTCTCATGATGTCAGTCCTTTACTGATGTCAGTGTCTAAGATAAACTGAGAAAGTAGTTACCTAAGAATTTAAAAAGTCACATTGGTAGGTACTTGCCCGGATTTGAACCCACAACCACAACCTCGTGCACGAGTCAAAGGCGAGGTCTTAACGACATCACGACTATTTTTCTAATTATTTATGAAAATTTTAATTATTGACTTGATCGCGCGGTCCTGACGATCACCTTTTAAATAATATTTTAACAAATAAAAAGTTAAATTTAAAATATAAAAAACCCCCACACTAATAAAAACATCTAAAAAGTAACAACATAATAGAGGTACATATTGGGCTCCGGGTACCTACGGCGGGTACACGTCACCGCCGCCGCGCCTCTGCGAGTCTACGCTGTGTTGTATATACGAGACCGCCACCACGCCGCCGCCGCTTGTTTTCACCATACCACTATACGGTTGTTAGTAATACATAGCTAGGCACGGTAAAAAATACTGCAGCGGGGTGGCGGGGGCCACGGTGGCGGCGCGGTGACGACTCGTATACACAGCGTAGAGGCGCGGCGGCGGAGCGGTAGTGCATGGCGGCGCGGCGGCGGTGCCGTGTACACGAGCCCTTAGCCCACACGTGAGGAGTCGACCGCTTGCCGATGTCTCGAAAAACTAAGAGGGCCCTCGGACCCCATGGCCCTAGTGTTTCAACCCTAAACGGCTTGAATAGGTTCAGAGTATTTGCAACGTTTCAAGATTTTCCGCACCTGCAGCAGCCCAGCACAGCCCGCCGAGCTAGGAAGATGGGATGGCGATGGCGCAAGAATGTTCACTCCAAAGGCCTACCTAGCTTCCAAGATTTGATTCATATCTATGGATTATGCATAAGTTTAAATCGAAATGCTGTAGGGTGAAAAATCGTTGGTTACGTTACGTTTACGTCTCGCGTTCGGATTGTGTGACTTTACTTCATTTTGCGAGGATTTGATATATGACGTGGTTATTATTAGTTCAGGCTTGGTTTTTCCCCTTGAAGAACGCTCGCCCCAATACTTACTTACAACCCTTCCCTTTGGAAATGGCAGACAGGGATATGATCTGTTGTATATTGCGCTTCTTTAGATTTTATTGAATGGTTGAATTTTTAACCCCCGCCGCAAAAACGACGGGGTGTTATAAGTTTGACGTGTCTGTCTGTGGCATCGTAGCTCCCGAACGCATGAACCGATTTTGATTTTGTTTGAAAGGTGACTTAATCGAGTGTTCTTAGCTATGGCTCAAGAAAATCAGTTCAGTCGTTTGAAGATTATCAGCTCTTTTCTAGTTGATATTTATTTCGGTCACCAACTTACAGCGCAGGTATCGTGTTTGGGTTCATTGTACAGGCCTCAATAAATAGGTTATAGCTAGATGGTGATCAAGGTTTGATGATGGAGAAGGAAAGAGAAATGAGGGTAAATCAGTTAGTTACTTCACTTTGGGAAATACGTACAGGTGCGCAGATTTCGGCGAGGCAAGTATTGATGGCAGCGTGTCTGATCTACAAGTAATATATTAAAAAAAACCGGCCGAGTGCGTGTCGGACCACGCACAATGAAGGGTTCCGCAGTTGGGATTACTTTTTTTTTTTTTTGGGTGGGAAATCATCAAATAACTTCTCCCGCTCTGGGCGGAGCGGGAGGGTGTGTCAGACTCTTACTGACTAAAACCCACCCGTATTCCTTCTTGTTGCCTGTGTTGCGGGGGCCTCGGTGACCCATAAGTACCTTCCCGCGACCCCGGCAGGCATCGGCCCTAGTGGACCCCTACTATGTGCTGACGACATCTCTTTGAGGCGCGCGTGGAATACAACGCGCCGTCGACCCGGGCCTGGTCCTTACCGGACGGTGAGCTACCCATTGCTCACCGTCCGCAAGCCCGCGCCTACGGTGGCCGGAAATCCGCCCGGGATTCCCGACGCCCTGGGCGTCTCCTGCGGCGGCTAGGGGCGAGAGGGCGCGAAACTTGCCTTTCCCTCAACCGTCCCGCCTCCTCCTTCGCGAGCATTACTGCTTCGCAGAAGGAGGTGACGGCTGCCCATGCCCAGTTGGGATTACTTGGGATGAATTTATTCCAAAAAGCTAGTTCAGCCATTAAGGCATCAAAAGGTACCAGACAGGCGAGTTACTTTCTAATATGGCTATGGCTTTGGGGTGATAACTTCAATTCGTCAATTATTCTAATGTATACCTTACCTACTAGCAACCCGCCCGGCTTCGCATAGGTAGCAGAACATTATATGCCTACATTCTTTTTTCTGTCGTAGTGTCCTAACAGCCTGTTGCGTCGAGCATGCGGGTTAGATTAAAATATAACTGATATTCATCATAATTAGAGTATTTTTAATTTCAAATCCTCTAAATATTTGAAAATTTAAAGAATCCTTACTTAATAAATGCGAAGGTGAGTTGGTGTTTGTTTGTTACGCTTTCACGCTAAAACGGATTTGGATAAAATTTGACACATGAATAGACCATGACCCTGGTTAAGGACATAGCAATCATAGCATAGAATTATAAAAAAAAACAGGAGAAGTGGCAAGGGGGCGTGTCCATGTCCGCACGACTGAATGCTCATGTCATAGTAGTTTTCGAGGACTAGTGCGATTTCGACCGTGATCGTGACAACATCTAAGAATGCCGTGTTGTTCAGTGGTTTCTTGTAAATACCGAAGCCAAAACAAAAACTTTATAAATCATGGAATTACTTACCTACCATAATTATGTAAGTTCAAGTATTTTACTTTGAAATCATGAAAAACAACCAATCGTATTTAAAATATTTCTTGGTTTTACTACGTTATTTTTGTTTGCAAATATCACAGCGACTGTACATTTTGTGCAGTAAATACATTGCTTTTAACCACTACCTTAGTATGTCGCTAAGTGGACTGGACAAGCAATGTACATACATACATACATACATACATACATACATAAACTCACGCCTTCTTCCCATGGGGGTAGGCAGAAACTATAGAACGCCACCTGCTACGCCCCTTACATACTCTTTTTGCTTCGTTTACGTTCATAAGTACATCTGGTCATACAAGCAATGTAAAAACCACAAAACGATACTTTATCTACGCGGATGCATCGCGTAGTATGTGTGTGTGTCTTGCGACGAGTTAATGACGTGCTTGTGCACATCCACTAACGTAGGTTCATACGGTTAAAAACAAATGCAGTAAATGTATGAAATTGCCGGATGATCCCAAAATTCTACAATATCGTACGGGCCATATGTACATTTCAACCGCGCGGCCAACTCATAAAATTTGATGAAACTTTGCCAGGAATTAGTGATAATTTGTTACTCTAAACACCTCTTTTCCAGAATTTGTTGCAAAAAAACTAAAACGCTATGACCAAAAATAGTTGGCAGCTAGAACCGCCACTTGCCGTAGTCATCGCTGTGATTACACAGAAACTAAATAATGCAGATAGGCGACCATTGTATTTAAGGCATATTGCCGTCCGAGCGGCCAACTCAAATCGACTCTAACAAGTTATTGAACCTTTTTTCTAGTATTGTTCTTATTACTTCGCTGCAAGAAATTACCAACTAATTGTCCATACACATAAGCCTCTATTAATTTGATATTTATGGTGAGATACCTACCTACCCATAACCTGGAAATTAAATTTATTAATTAAATTATTATTTATTATTAATTATTTATTATTAAATTAAGGTTGACTGGTAGAAAATGCCTATGGCATTAAGTCCGCCTCTGTACATTTGTGTGCGTAAAGTATTAAATAAATAAATATACCATAACTTTCTGTTTATTTACGTATTGACGTTTTTTATTTTTGTAACAAATACAACAAATGTAGACCTTTTTTTTAATGCAACATTCGCCTATCTGCATTATTTAGTTTCTGTTTATTTACAGGCGATGAATACGGCAAGAGGCGGTTCTAGCGGCCAACTATTTTTGAATGGTAGAAAATGCCTATGGCATTAAGTCCGCCTCTGTACATTTGTGTGCGTAAAGTATTAAATAAATAAATATACCATAACTTTCTGTTTATTTACGTATTGACGTTTTTTATTTTTGTAACAAATACAACAAATGTAGACCTTTTTTTTAATGCAACATTCGCCTATCTGCATTATTTAGTTTCTGTTTATTTACAGGCGATGAATACGGCAAGAGGCGGTTCTAGCGGCCAACTATTTTTGGTCATAGCGTCTTAGTTTTTTTGCAACAAATTAAGGAAAAGAGGTGTGTATAGTAACAAATTACCTACCACTAAATCCTGGCAAAGTTTCATCAAATTTTATGAGTTGGCCGCGCGGTTGAAATGGACTTCTGGCCATCACGTGGCGTGGTGTAAACAGGCCTTAGGTACAATAATTAAAAAAATTGAAATAGTCAATGGTCCCACTACCTATTTAGGTTGAATGGTTAAAAGAAAATAAATAATAAATCCTTCTCCATTAGCTTCAATCATCAGCACCACAGGTTGTCATCAAACAGCGACGATTGCATACATAATAGCCGAGGAAAAGGTAATGGACTCTTGTCCTAGCGCCGCCGCGCCGCCGTCAACCATACATAATTTCTTTCGCGTAACTCCGAGTTTGTGATATATTTTAAAGTTCAGTTAAATTATATGATGTCTATAAATATCATATTGTATTGGTTATGCATTAACAATGTACCTACCGGTCAAAATAGCTTCGGAAATAACTATACCTACTTTTTATCAAATTCTTCGCGGACTTCTTATGTTTAATTTTTTAAGATGTGCAATCCTGTAGAACAGCGGTTCTCGAACTTTTTTGGTCACGGAACCCTTTTGACAAGCAAAATTCAAGTATTTTCGGAACCCTACAATAAAACAATAGTTTTTAAAAGTGTAACGTATTCTTTATTATATAAGCATAATAAAGGTACAACGTAACAGTTACTAATTATTACTTACTTTACCACATGGCAAGTACAATAATAGAAGATATTAAAAATGAAAAAATCTTAACTAATGGGAGATATGAAACTGTTTTTTTTTATTTTTCATCAATTGGTTGATATCAGGTTTGATAGAAGACATTTGAAGTCTCATATCAGGTTCGGCGTCCAGTCTATTGCGATATTTTGTTTTCGTGGCTGCATAGGTTGAGAATCCTGTTTCGCACAAATATGTTGTTGGGAACGGGAGAAGAATATTCAGAGCCATTCTGCCAAGCATTGGATATACATCACGGATTCTGCACCAAAAATCGTTGAGAGGCGTCGTTTTGAACAGTGACTCCTTAATTGTGTCTGATGACATTTCTAAAAGAGATTCATATATCTCTTTTGACATACCTACTTTCGGGCTTTTGCAAGTTGGGTAAAAAAGGATTATGAATCCATGAATTCAGCTTAATTTTTTTATTCTGTTCTTCGGGTAAATACTTTTTAAAAGATGCGCGCATCGAAGCGGTCGCATTGGACCAATTCTTCAAACACATCATCTTGAAACATTTCTGAGTCGTTATCGCTAACAAACTCACTGAGTGACGTAAAGCTTTCTATTTCTCTCTTACCAACGCAAATAATCCAAAAATCTAATTTTCTTTTGAAGGCAGTTATTTTGTTATAGGCCTGGAACACTGTTGTCTGTTTACCTTGCAATGATAAATTCAATTCGTTCAGTTTTTGAAAGATATCCCCCATAAAAGACAATCGGAACAACCAAGTTTTATCATACAAACGGTCTTTCAAATTAAAAGAAACTGTATCTGCTGAAAGAAACATTTGTAACTCGGCTCTAAGTTCAAATAGCCTTGTTAAAGTTTTACCCCGAGACAGCCATCGCACTTCTGTATGGAGCAGCAGTGTTTTATGTTTGCTGCCATAATCTTCACACAATAATGAGAACAATCGGGATTGTAGTGGTCGTGATTTGATAAAATTTATTATTTTTACCGCTTCATCCATAACTAATTTTAGATTTGACGGCATTTGCTTCATCGCAAGTGCTTGTCTATGAAGAATACAATGGCTGGAACTACAATTAGGCGCTTTACTTTTTATTCGTGATACTGCTCCTGCTGTTTTACCTGTCATCGCCTTGGAACCATCTGTACAAATGTCAATGCAATCGTTCCAACTAAGATTATTTTCATTAAAAAATATGTTTATTTTATTAAAAATTTCTTCCCTGGTAGTGTTTGTGGGCAGCGGTGAACACATAAGCATGTCTTCTTCAAAAGAACGTTCATATGGATATCTCACGATAACCAGCAAGATAGCCAGACCAGTGACATCAGTTGACTCATCCATTTGCAAGGCGAATCGTGTTTTTTGTAGACGTGCAGTTGCACAAGAACTAGTTAGTTCTTGTTTGACGTAGCTTGCCAGATCATGGATTCGCCGTGAAACAGTATCGTTTGATAGCGGTACAGTAGAAAGATGCTTTGCAGATTTTTCATCGAGCATACATTTTGTTATGTCTAACACACATAGCTTTATTAAATTCTCAGCGATAGTGTGCGCTTCACCTGCTTGTGCAATGCGATAGCTAACTAAATATGATGCCTCCGTGGCCTTTTCATTGATTTGAAACGGTGGAGCTTGACGTCGTGGCATCATCGTCTGAACATTCAGCGTCATTAGAAGATGTTGTTGCAACACGTTTAACACCTTTAATGAAATAGAAAGAAAAAGATGCCCTGAACTTAAATTTAGTTTAGTATGTGAACAAAGGAATCGGCACCAATGATGCAGTACTGGATCTAACGCAACAGGTTGCCTCAAATCTAGATAAAAAATCGAAATGCCTAGGTATATCCCTGGACCTTTCGAAGGCTTTTGACACAGTCTCTGTTCCCAAACTCATTATGAAGCTGGAAAGTATCGGTGTGCGTGGAATGCCGCTGGAGATATTTAAGGATTACTTACAAAACCGTAAGCAATGCATTAAAATTGATACTCACCTAAGTGATGAGTTTCTCGTGTCCTATGGTGTTCCCCAGGGAGGGATCCTTTCCCCGACTCTATTCTGCAGAGGTCATTTACGTAGATCTGACGTAAATGACCTCTGCAGACTGAGTTTCCCAAATGGTAGGATTTACGCTTATGCAGACGACACTGCAATTCTTGTAGACGGAATCACTTGGGACATTGTGAAAGCAAATTCGGAGGTGGCCATAGCTAAAGTTATGATGTGGTTAAACTCAAACCTTCTTACATTAAACCTACAAAAAACTACCAATATTCCCTTTGCCTTCGACGCTTGCTTTCGACGTAACGCTAAACCTCCTCCTTCTTTTAGTATAGCTCCTCATTCTTGCACAAACCCGTCCATCCGCACTTGTCCTCCGCTTGCTAGATCCGAAAGCGTTAAATACACACAGACGACGGAGTACACATAGACGACGGACTGAGATGGGGCCACCAAATTGACGCCGTCACCACCAGAACTTTACGTCTTATACATGTGTTTAAGTCTGAAAAGTCCTAAAAAGTCTTAAGATGGTGTACCTTGCACTATGTCAATCAGTGATTGGTTTTTTGCATAGTTGCATGGCGCGGTGCTGCTAAAACAAGATTCCTGAGGGTGGAAAGAACACAGCGAGCTATACTTAACCGATAAAGCCCCAATGGCTCCGAATAGGAGCCCTCGCGGCGCGCGATTTGAAAGTAGTTATCGAATAAAAATGTTTTTTTTGAGATTGAGAGATGACGTTATTGAGCCACGGGCCTGAGCGGTTAAAGTCATGACGAAAAAGCCCTATCGGTATCCAACAACTGAACTGTTCTCTGACTGTAAAGTACTTACGGTTCGTCAGCTTTATGTGGTTAAATGCACCCTTAGAAAGCACTCAGGCCTTCCTCCTCCTTTTACAAACAAACGCACGTAGGTACCTTCCACCAAATATCCAACACAAGACCTCCTGCGCCAAACATCAATATTATATACTAATGTGGCGGCATCTACAGCGCCACATACAAAACTACGCATCACACTGACGTCACGCAAAATCCTGCATCGCGCAAGCAGAGTTTACCGCGCAACTAGCATATATACAACATCCCGACATCAACCGTCGGGCAGTTGCCCACCAGACACGACACCCGTCTGGTCGGAGGATCCTCCCTTTTCTATGGAGGATGAGTGAACTTTACACCCTGTTCCTCATGCCACCATACTGGTGACCCCGAATATGAACGTCAGCGCAGCCTTCGTGCAACTACTTCAGCGTGACGTCATCATCTACACTTCCTCAAGCTCTCGAGCGGCGAGTCACACAGCCAGCCAGCACCCACGGCTTCAACGGGTATCCTGACCACCAGCATGCAGCGACCGCGCATACCTGGTCATCACCCTAAGCCTCATCAGCAACCTTGGCACAGCACACTGCACTTTCGGCCGGTCAACAAGCAGAGCTCTTCAACGCTCTCCTGGTCGACGCCAGCAGTCAGCCCTCAACCCGGCGCTGTACCACGTCCGACTCACTGGAGCATAACGCAGCGCCACCCCGACTCACTGGGGCATCACCGCAGACAGTTCCGACCCACCGCGAACTATGCGACAACCGGTTCCGACCCACTGGAACCCCACCTGGCACTGGCAAGCATCGCAAGATACACGACTCAGCCCACTATCGACCTCCGGTCTCCGGAGGGGAGTGATGTGGCGGCATCTACAGCGCCACATACAAAACTACGCATCACACTGACGTCACGCAAAATCCTGCATCGCGCAAGCAGAGTTTACCGCGCAACTAGCATATATACAACATCCCGACATCAACCGTCGGGCAGTTGCCCACCAGACACGACACCCGTCTGGTCGGAGGATCCTCCCTTTTCTATGGAGGATGAGTGAACTTTACACCCTGTTCCTCATGCCACCATACTAAGTACTCATTTACCCAACATCTATAAAAACATTAACAAACATCTCAATATTATAAATATAAACTCACATGCACTACGATCTAAAGTAACAGAGTGGCTGCTCCTTAAGGATTACTCGTATAAGGAGTCTTTACTAGTGGTGGTTAATAAAGCATATAGCACAATAAAGCATCTTGCTTATCATAAATAACAAAGCAAATGCTATCGTGGCTCTCACTTGTTGCTATTTGCGTTTTGCTTTACATCGCACTCTCTGGCTCTGTCCGTCGCACATCGCAAGCGCATGTAGTAATAAGCAACCAGGCATAGCAAAGCGGCGGGTGCCGGCCGCCGGGTGGCTAGTCGTCGCATGCTAGCGTTTGCTTTCGGTCGCGTGTGTAATCGTTTTAGGCACCATGTGTGTTATCGCGATCTCAGGCGGCTCACGTACGTAACGTAATATTATAAACAATGTTGTTTTGCTTCGTGCGTTTTTAGTGTAAATAAACAGTGATAGGATACGCAATATTGATTATGTAAATAAAAACTAATTGTGTAAGTAAGGACGATTGACTGAGTGAGGTATCGTGTTGTTGTTTTGTGTGTAGGTATTTAACGGACGAAAATGTTTAGAAGGAACAGTGAACTTTTAAATACGCCTATAATGGTTTTAAATACTAACATGCTTTATTTCCTAATAACACTTAATCAAATAGACAGTCCTAAGCCTGGAAAGTATGAAGGAAATTTCATTGTTTTTTTTTACTGTTCCGTAATAAATTCATAAACGCGATGTAATATTCCTCTCTGACAACACCGCACTGGTTTTATTCGCGCCGCCCGTTTGGTCGTAACAAGCTTAAAATAAAGCATATAAAATAGTATGCTTAACATAAACAGCATATAGCATTAAGCAAGTGATTTCCATAAAGCAACTTTGAACACCACTAGTCTTTACTCACCTATCTTGTATAATACAGTCACACACATTCACACCTACACTCACACCACTCACGCACACAAACACACATTCCCACTCTTGTTTACCATACAGTAGAATGACACAGTCCACTTGAGATAAGTTTTTGTTAATTATTGACCGTAAACTACCTTTTAAAATAAAGGTATAGCGGTAGAGTATTATTCTTGTACAGATTTTGCAACATAAACAGTATAAATGAACTTTTAAACCAAACTGTATTTCAAACTCTGTGTTTTTTATAAATATAGATTATTATTATTATTATTATTATTATAGATGTTCTATGTCACAAAGTCCGTTTGGCTATGAATGTTGTCAAGCGTGCACATGCACATTGTTTTTGTGTGCGTAACCTCGAGAGCGCTCAGTGTCGATCGGGACACGGTCCGGATCAGTAGTGGTTTTTAGTTCGCGCCAAATTGTTTCACGGAGTAAGGTCAGCATGGCAACAAAACGAAGAAGAGTTGTCCATAGTGAGGTAATATTTATTTATACGTTTTCAATTAAAATGTTATACAAAGATACTTAATATAGCAATAGAAGTATTTATAAAATGAATGTTTTTTTTGTGTTATAAAATGTTTATATTACTTAATTATTTTGATTACATTTTGTTTTAGGGTCGAAACATGATAGCTAGTGTTTATCATTTTCTGCGAGAAGAATATGAATTTACAAAATCATTAATGGAACTCAACTGTAATTTGTCTCATTTACGAGACATTACACGCCGTACAGCTGAAGCTACGGGTGTGAGCCAAAAAACAGTTCAAAGAATATTAAAAGAAGAGAAGGAATTGCCATCCACTTCATCAAAATTCACTTCACCTATGAAGAAAAGGAGAAAGCGAGATAATAAAGTGGATATAGATAATTTTACAGCCGATGTGGTTCGCAGTACTGTACGGGATTTCCATATTGTCCATAAATAAATTTCAACATTAGCTAAGTTAAGAACAGCATTGAATGACAAAATCGGATTCGAAGGTTGTTTAGAAACTGTTCGCAAGTTACTGTTGAAATTAGGTTACAAGTGGCGCAAAACAGAGAACAACCGTAAAGTCTTGACGGAGCGTCATGATATACAAATGTGGCGTTTAAAATATTTAAAAACAGAGTACCGCTCTCAAAGTCGGCCCATTGTCTACACCGATGAGAGCTACGTCCTTTCGACACACGTGCGAAACAACACCTGGGCAAAAAAAAAGGAAAGAACTCCGTTTTAAAAAAAAATTAGCACAGGCACTCGCTTTATTTTATTGCACGCGGGAACCAAGGATGGTTTTATTGAAAATGCTTCCTTGGTTTATAAGGCCAACTCAACAGCTGGTGATTATCATTCAAATATGAGCTATGATAACTATGTAAAATGGCTAAATGAAAAGTTGCTACCCAATTTACTTCCGCGCTCTGTCATTGTCTTAGACAATGCATCTTATCACAACACACGGGCTGAACGACTACCGACGCAATCTACAAAGAAAGCCGATATGCAGCAATGGCTCAGGGATAAGGGTATAGCATTTGATGAATCTCTTCTTAAATTGGAATTGTACGATACAATAAAGAAGTACAAAGCCCAACACGTAATCTACAAGATTGACGATTTTATAAAAAGCAAAGGTTTTGATGTCTTACGCCTTCCCCCTTATCACCCAGAATTAAATGCAATTGAAAATATTTGGGGGATCGTTAAAAATTATGTCGCATCTAAAAATATCGAGCAAAACATGACGAATACGGAAAGACTGATCAATGAAAGTTTGGGCCAAGTTAGCAGTGAAACGTGGCAAAAAACTTGTGCTCATGTTGAAAAAATTGAAAAAGACTACTTGAAATATTTTGATCTCGATTTTGAATTTATAATCAATGTACAAGATGATTCTGACGACAGCAAAACGGAATCGGAAATCGAAAATTTATCTGATAGTGATTGAAAATACTGAATAGTCCTACTTGTTTCGTTTCCATTCTGTAACACCAATGCCAACATATTCTTAATATTTTTGTATTTATTGCAACCTAATCTAATTTATTTTAATATTAAATGCCTACATATTCTTAATATTTTTGTATTTATTGCAACCTAATCTAATTTATTTACAAAATGTATATACTTTTAAAACCAAAATTTTATTTAGATTATTAAATCTCGACTTGAATATATATCAGATTTGTTTGCTAACGTTACCTACTTTTACACACACAAGCGCGCTTGTCGGGATACGTCACTACTACAATCAAAGCCGAACGGAGTTCGTGAAATAGAATATCTGTACTACCTATCTATCTGCAAAACGTGAGAACATGCCGTTACCCTTCTGACTGGTTATTGGGTGGCTTACGGATCCCACTGAGGTGAGCTGCTACAGATGATAAAGAGAATATTTTATTTAAAATGATGACAATCAAATTTGGATTATTATGAATACTTTATTTAACTATATAACATTAAATAGGTGTCCAATGACTTTAATAGACATACATTTTCAAACTAATTATCACCACGATTTTAAAGCAAATAAGAGAAAATAGTACTGTGCTACAAAAAGGAGTACCTATTATAAAGGCGATATGAGGGTTTTCTGGCAGCACTGAGACGTCACGTCAGGATCTGTCAAAATTGTCAAACCGCCTACTTTCTTTAGTCGTGAAAGACTGAAACGAATGATGAACGTCATCATATATTTTATACTCATTGTCGTTAAGGAAGACCACTTGCCAAAGTGGCGCCAACTGTTGGCGTAGATTTTCATGAAAACCCTCATTACCGTTTGCTTGTACTCAGCACAGTATTATACCATCCCTTTTTTACTTTTAATACCATTATGTAATTAAATAAGGATAACAATATAAGTTATTTTCTTTATATTTGTTGTAAATTTGTATGTATTATTTTAATTAAAACAAAACTAAACGCAACTGCAAGCTTGTTATAAGGTTTCCGATAACGGTTACCAGTTGCAGCAACGTCTACGTCTGCACAGTTTCTTGAAATTATATGCATAGTTGCCAGTTGCCGAAACTCGAAAATCAAAATTGCTCCATCTGCGCAGCGCCTAGCTCGAGTCCTAGCTTAAACCTTCGTACCAGTCATCGTATTTTATGTTTTTTATTATCTTTATTCCAATAAAAGTAAAGTTTTGTTTAAAGTTTTAACAAAAACTGACTAAGATGTAAATTTTGGATTAAGAACTTTACCACAGTCGGAAAATATTTAGAAATACAAAAACTGGCTTGATGGTTTAAACAAAGTCTAAAGACAAATCTTGTTTTGTAATAAGACGTGTTTATATGGGCATCAAATATATTAACCTCCTACTCATCAATCAGATGATCCTCAAATAGAGATTTTAAACTTTTAAATACTGTTTCAAAGATAGTTAATAATAATATATTCATTTTCAATAGCTGAAATACAGCAGTGTAGGCATAATACAGAATGAATGTGACTAACCTAACATTTACCTAAAGTTGTATACAATGAAATACCAGCCTCGATAATTATCCCATCAAGAACTTTAGGTGAATAAAATTTAGAAATTCTCATTCTTCTACATCATACAGTATTTTGTATACATAGGTAAAGTCAACCGCATGTCGGTGGTAACACATTGACCTTGAGCTGGCATAGCATAATATGGGGTTTCAATAGATTATGAGGCCAGCTTATACTAACTTTGTTACCACTGACGTGCCGCCCACTGTACGTTAGTCTGGCCTGATCAAAATTATAAATAGGGATGTACAAAGAAAAAAAGTATTTTACAGGGAATTCTCAAAGTTCAGACTGCTGTAAATAGACTGTTTAGAAAATGGGAATGTAGTTGTCGATTTTAGCACGATGCTTTTGAGCCACGCATTCACTTATCCATACAATGTTTCGGCATTCCTGTTCCTTCAGCTTCAGGTATGAATAGAATACGCCAAAGTGGAATTGTTGTAGGAATGCATGGACATTTAGGCTCACCTGAAAAAAAAAAACAAACATTAAAATACTGTCACTTATCAATACAGGTTGGATTTTTGAAAAGAGGCAGTAAGGGCAGATATGTACCTACTTTAACCATTGTAGCTACAGTTAAACGGTCTTTAGAGACTATCCTAACTTTTTCAGAAATTTTGATCTACATTCACAGATTTTGAAAAAAATGTGGTCAGCTACAAAATTAGCAATTTTCATAAAACTTTTTTTTGTTGCCAATCAATCCTATTTTTTATTAGGAACAAAAAACTGTACTGGACCTACTAAGGTTTGAGTACTAGAAAAGTTAGAAACTGCAAAAATCCTTTCCCATATGATATTTCGTAGGAAATTAAACTCGCAATAATATTTTTTTATTATTATAATCATTTATTTGTTAAGACTACAAATGGGGTCCATCCAGATAATATAGATTTACAAGCAACAAACTTTCAAAATGTATTCTCAAAGCAAATAAAATTGTAAAATCAAAATTAGTTATTTTTTTTTTGTTTATTTTCCGCCAGTACTATCTATCATAAAAAAAGTCCTAGCCTACCCTACCAACAACACCAAATGCATTTATTTTAACTATGTAATACAGTAATACAAAATATAAAAAAAAAGTTAAACTCCTGTTATAACACTTATAGCAACTTGTCGCGCCCGCCGTGTAACGTAACTCACAGTTCGCCGGAGCTCGGTACGCATTTATTAGGCAGGCACTCGGCCAGCCTAAATCCCATTGATAACTTTACTGGTGTATATTTTGGTGTGTATGAACGGATCCCATTGATAAATTTACTGGTGTATATTTTCGTGTGTATGAACGGCACACACTATTGACATTGTTTAAATTATGGGTGTAACTACTGCGGCTGGAGCTGGCCACCACGTGCTGTGGTTGGTTGTGTGTAAAGTCAAGATATAAAGAATGAAAATTATTGAAGACCAGGGTTCCCAATTTTTGGACAATTCCCCGAATTGCGGGAAAGGAGATGTTTCAAAATGTATGGAGCCCCGGCCAGGTCTTAGTACACCATACTAAAAAATGGGGAAACACAATTAAAACAGTTTTCAATCATCCAATTACTATAAATTGGCTTTGTTTGGTAGTAAAGCACAAGAATGTACACTTGAAATTGCAACACACAGCAAAAACCCGTCATGGCGGTAAGCTGTCATGTTGATTGATTATTGACGTTTGACATGTTTATTTCTTTACATTGTCAAAGAGAATCACTACGTTACCGTACTTTTAGTCTTTTGTAATATTATATTAGATCTAGTTGTAGTTTGTACACAAAGTATAGTCCAGTTAAGCAGACGATAACCTGATAGGTTGACCAGCGAGATGCCATAAAAAAATTACTCCAGAAATTCAAACAAACCGAACATCAAAACACGATCGACAACGAAAGCGACTGAAGTGACAGTAGACAGTTCACGATCAATGGTCGATCTATGGTATACTGTCATTGTTTTTTAACCACAGAGTACCTAAATTGGCGAGACGCCATATTGAAAGTTGATAAAAATAATTGATAAATATCAAATGATTACAAGAAAAATATGCATTTATGCAATTTATCTGTATTTTTCCCGAATTCCAAGGATTTTTTTCGATTTTTCGAGGCACTGTACATATACTGGGCCCGTTTTGAAACATCTCCTTTGAGAAACACGACGTTTGTCTCTAGTAGTCATTAAGTAATAATGACTACTAGAGACAATTAAAAAAACAGGGTGATATTGTTGAATTTATACCTTCCAAAAAAACTATAAATTGTAATGAATAGCAAAAGTCCTATAAAAATTATTAAAAACTTCAAAACTTTTTATTTTTCTCCTCATATTTGGGAAATTTCGCTTTGATTTTTGGGGAGTTAGGAAAATAAGTTTCGGCAACCCTGGACTGTATTATCCGGCAAAATTTGGTAATCCCTTTTGTGGAAGAACACGGTATGACAATGATACAATTTTAATTGGTAGTGTTTTTTTATCGACAAATTAGAAATTATATTTTTCTTAGGGAAGCCATATTGTTTCATGTGACAAAAATTTATATACGATCTTGAATGTTTTGCTTTTTTATATCTTATTAAGTTATAAGTAATTCGTTTTGAAATGTAAAGTAGTGTAAATATTATTTGTTGTGTTTATTATTTATTTATTTACCTAAGAGTGGTGTTCTGTTGTGAAGTTTTCGCCGATAATGTGTTTGTTACAAGTTAAAAGCAGTAAGTTTTCGCAATTATCGTTTAATGATAAGATTCAAGTTGTGTCTAAAGGTAGATGTGTGACCGAATTACGAGAATTAATCCAAAAATATGATAATTCATGACTTCGGACACCTTGCAAGTGATGTGTTCTGTAATTATCAGTACCCACTTGGTTATGATATTTGAGGTGGCCGAATCTTTCTTCTGTTTGCATCGTCAGAAAATCGTGTTTTGAACCTTGAATAATGTGGTTCTTGTATTTATAACTTTTCATTTTTACAGGATTGTTTTCTTTTTTTCAAATATTATTAATCAATAATGACTACTTTGAGGGTCATCATATGTAGAGCGACGCTGTGATGTTGCGCGAATTAGTTTTTTTTTTTTTGGTATCCGTATGCATGGCCTATCCTCCGCGGAGAACCACTGCACGCCACTGTCTTGTTTCCAATGAAATGTATGGGAAAATTCAGAAATCACAAGTTTGTCTGAGACAGTGTTTGATCTCTAACAAGATCGAGTAGCTTCAAAGGTTTTGTGAAAATTGCCCATTTTCTAAAATTCTATTTTTTTTTTTCTAAAGTCTATGAATGGATGAAAGGTATGAATGAATTAAGGACTCCTCTTACAAGCTCTTAGTTCCTCATCTCCAAAATCCACTCCGTATATGTAGGGGTAAATTATTTGATTCAGAAGAATACAGAATAAGAAAATTAAGTATAACTTGTAAACAAAAACAGGAAATACAATGCACAACTAGTTAAAAATATTATGTCAAGTGGATTGGCAGAACCATCCTCCCCACATTATGTCATAATATCCACAGATTGATTTAATCACTGATCAATTTGTTTTACAATAAGACAAAATAATATTATTATTTTCAAGTTCATAATTACCAGACGATGGAATATTAAAGGAACCTAGTCCAAAAATTCTATAAAAATTACCTCATGTTCAAAGAACTTGTCTTCCAAAGTCTTGTCGCCAACATTGGTGCCAGCACCTTCAAACAATGCTTGGTACTCTGCATAGTACTCAGCCACGGCCTTGACCTGCTCATAATCATCTGCTCTCGCTAGAGCAGCCAATCCATCCGGATTCAGTTTACCACAGCGTGGGTATAGTTTTGCACGGTCATCCTTGGATAACTCGGTCCCAAAGGAGTTGATGGTAATGATGATAGCACGGCGATCTGCTTCAAACTGTAATTAAATATTTCATTAAAAACTATACTACATTAAAAATTAACATAAACAAAGTATACCACTTACTGCCAAAATTTCACACATAACATCAGCTGTAGTACCACCAGTCTGCTTGCAGAAATCATAGAAGGCTTCTAGGTATGCCTTATACAGAGTGTTACGAATAATCTCAATATTCATCTCATCCAAGTCTTGCTCACTGATGCAGTCCACAAAGAATGGGGCCAGAGGAGTGTCAACAAGGACTGCATTGTACAGTTCTGCAGGGGTAGCAGCAACATGGATAGCTTCCATCTGCTCAAAAGAACCCAAGGGGTGGCATTTCGGAATCAGCTCAGAAATGGGTCTCTGGTGTAAAGTACCAGTAATTAGCAAAATGATGTTGTCGATCATGTAACTGTATGTAATAAAATCCAAAAATGTAGACAGGGGCTCTACTGAGTGATTCCTGAGATGTTGGAACTCAATGACAAGTTTCTCACGAAGCTTATCATCGATGGTGGAGACAGCAAGAGGGCTGGGCTCATTGGCCAGGAAACTACCGTAGTCAGTACCCTGCAGATGAAGTTTCAAATCTGTAAACATTCATTAATGTCAAATGATTAACATGTTAGATTATTGTAAAATTGGGTATTACATATGTTCATTCCTATCACAAGTGGTTTCAAACATGATATATTGATCTCATATTGTCTTCTATTACCTTCTAGTGTCTCGCACTGCACCAAGTTCAGGTAGTCTGCCTGCTTGAGGATACCACACTTGAAACCACGGCACAATCCTTCCAAATACCCAGAATCAATGTTAAAAATGCACCCCTTCATTTTGCTAGTGTAATAATTTCACTAAAACAGTTTAACTTTACGCTGTTATTGAAAATTCAGGCTACCCAAATCAGTAAAAAGCCCAAAGAGACACAGAATAGGGAAATCAATTCAAGTGGGTGATCAATGATCATATGATGTATCTATAGACAATTCAGCTTTTTTTCTGACTATACTCATTAGTACCATAGACAAAGATTACTACTGCAAGTATATTGGAACGAAAAATGTTAAAAAAAATCGCAGTCGTAGTGCCACATTGTGCGATAGGTGCACATAGCTAGATATCAGTATAGTTTTCCAGTATAAGCTGACCTCTCATTGTACAGAAATCCTATACAATGCAACATCAACATAAAATAGAAATTATAGCTCGATATGTAGCCGTGTGTATACACTATATATCAAAGATCTTCTTTTCAAGACCATTTTTTCCGGTAGTCCATTGTTAATGCAATATAAACTGTATTTCATGTACATTTATTTATATTTACTATTTGAAAGACAGAACCACTCCAGTTTCATTCTTGGGCTCCTTGCTTGACTTTAAATAGGTAACCAAAGAGATGCAACAAATCCATAGTACATACTAATTCCATGTTACTACACACCGAACACATGATTATTTAAAAAAAAACATGATTTCTCACGTTTTCAGCTGGCAAGTCTCATGATTTTCTAAATCTCACTTTTGCAACACTGGTAATGTTTACATAGAGCTACGTGTCAGTCAGTGGTGTTTCGGAAATAATTAGTTGATTACAACAAATACTATGGATTCTGCTTATAATAATCCTATAAGACAAAGAATAAATAAGATCTTTGACAGTCATATCCTTTCAGATAATACAGATGCGCTACATTCTGTGTCTGGCTTTTGTTCATCAAATTCGGCATACACAAGAAGAATAATTGTAAATGAAATTGAAAAACGCGATATGCTGGTAAATAAAGCGGTTATGCTAGAATATAGTAAGGTAAAAGATAAGCTGCAAGTGCTGCTTGATTCTCTGGCATCTTTAGATGTAGCAGTCAAAGATATGTCAAGCAGATTATCTGATTCTAAAAATAAAACCCACCATCTTATAACTCAAACAACTAAACTCAAAGACGAAAGGAAAAAAACAGAAAAGAAGCAGACTTGGGTTGGTGCTTTTGTACAAGGATTTCAACTATCTCCAGAACAAAATGAATACATATACAATGTTTCAGTCAAAACGCCACTAACACATGATTTCTTTGGGACACTATCCCATATAGAACAGTTGTATAGTAATTGTAAAACACTTATAAAATGTTGGCATCAGACTTCTGCATTTGATATCATGGAGACAGTGGGGCTGCAACAAGAAGTTGCTATAGAGAAATTGTATCATTGGACTATTGGAGCCTGCCTAAGTACTGATTCACCAAATAATGCACTAGTTCCTACTGCTTTAGCTAAATTTCAGAATAGACAAGTACTGTTTTCTAATATTATTGATGAGTATAGTTCAGCTCGTAAAGCAACTATTGTGCAACTTTTTATTGATGCATTAACAAAAGGTACAGACGGCTCTAAACCTATTGAATTTTATGCCAATGATGCCAAACGGTACATCGGAGATATTTTAACATGGGTGTATCAAGTGATACCAGTAGAAAAAGAAAATCTTGCAACTTTATTTAAATTTTGCAATATGCCTGAAAAGAAACAACTTATTATTGATGCTCTGACGAATATCATGGAAGCTATTTGTCCTCTGCTAAAAGTTAGAGCAGAACTTATATTGAAACCTGATAAAGATCCTCTTGTTCTATGGTCAATAACTAATCTAATAATTTATTATAAGGATGTCATACAGGCTATTATATTAAATGGTCATCTAATAAATACATTTGAGGAGCTACTGAAGAAAAGTGAAGAAGTTTTCCTTATTACTCTGGATAGTAAAATACAAAAGGAACTAAGCCATGGGGTCAAAGCTCCACCAGTAGATTTAAACCCTTCAATTGTTGTGACTGATTTGGTCAGTTTCCTTCGTGATTTGTTGGCCATAATGAATATGTCCCATAATATAAATACTGCTGATAGAAAAATGATAATTACACATATATTAGATCCCTTATTACATGCAATAAATGAGACTGCATGTCATTTGAGTTCTTCTGATATGTCAGTGTATATGTTAAACTGTATTTATCATATTCAGTGTACCTTATCTTTGTACACAGTAATGGATGAATACAATGAAAGGCTACAAGCTCAATCTGAAGCCCAAATTGATACTTTAACTTCTGAACAGGCTAGCTTCCTTGTTGCTAATTTAAATTTGGGGCCTATTTATACTATTCTTCAAGAAAAACTAAGTGGTCCTTTATCAGCTATACCTGGAATGGACACATCCACATTGAAGACATTTTTAAACAAGTTTGATATGTTCCTAGTATCTCCAGATGTGTACATGTTACCGCAACTCAATTTGCTTTTGAGTCATACTCACAAGTCTTTAGTAAAAAAACGAGCATTTGAAGTAATATTTGCTATATATGAACAACTGTACCAAGCAGTTCATGATCCAGTAAATGGTTATGCTGATCCACATACTATTGTTCGCAGAAAACCAGATGAGGTAAATAAGCTACTTGTGTGAAAATTTATATTATGTTTAAATACAGTCAGCAACAAAATCGGTTAACATTTCAGTTTTCTAAATTTTCATAATTGAGCAAGACCTTTTATTAAAATCGGAACAGAATTTTAGGAGGATCATTTACCGCCCATACAATTTTGTGGCTAAATATTAAAGTGGCCAAACAAAAAAGTAATATTCCGAAAAATTACGATTTTCTGTTCATTTTTTACAATGGGAAGAAACCTATAGGGTGATTCCGGTCGAAAAATCACTTTTTCATACTTATTTAATACGGGCTTATGAGTGATGTAATGAATTTAATTTAATTGATTTATATTCAGGCATGCTATTGCTATCATACACGCTTCTTTTGCTAGTAGGTACACTGAAATAGCCGAATTATTGGAATAATACGGCTATTTTAAACTGCTTGCATTAAATTAGTCATTCTTTCTCTTCCGACTTGAAACATATGACAACAGCTTAGAGCTGTTTCTTTCATCTTTGTTGCATTTTTAAATATATAAAGACCCATAAAATATCCGTTATCTATACATTCTGTATGTACATCAAACTGTAAATATTAAATGCTAAAAGTATTGCTAGGAACCAACTTTTATTTTTGGTGTGAGTAATCGTTGTTTACAGCAGGGGTGATGTAACGCACATAAACCGCTTGCAACGGTACAGGAGTTGTGGGAATATTCTTTTAAAAGTTAAGTTTACTGGTTTTCGTGAAAAAAGTAAATAAAAGTAGACAATTTTGACATTCAATATCTCCGTAACCAGAAAGTTCCTAATCTTTGAATGGTTACGCAATTCCAAATATGGCAAATGATTGCGAGTGCTACATTTTGAGAGAGAGAGAGAGAGCCTTAGTTTCACAATAAAAAATGATAACTATGTATAATGTTTACTGGCATACAAAGCTATTATTACCTTAGATACGTAGGTATTAGCTATTTTTTACTGACCAGTAGGTACGGTCAGTAACAGAAGTGAACCTGTGTAATGTTCATGTTCACCTATTATTATGTTGTATCATTGTATGAATAATAAATCCAGTGTAAATACTTGTTTTTTTTATAACCCGCAGTTATACTATTCCTACACCTATTTATTAACATCAATTAAATATACGCCATAAATTGAAGCCTACACCCACCACTGGCTAGTTGTCTTACTTGTGTTTTAGATAAGTATCAGTCTAAGACAAATCATTTATTCAGATTAGACCATTTTAAGGCACTTTTAAAATGTTTCTTGGCATAATATTACGCCTAGGTACTGATATGGTCGAGATTCGCGTACCTATATATTTTTATGTAGGATACGGATACGTTTTAAAGCAGGGATCCCCAAACTATTTTGGACAAGTGACCCCTTTTCCAAAATGAACTGTTACCTCAGACCCCCATGGCCTCAAAGAGATGTCGTCAGCACAAAAGTAGGGGTCCACTAGGGCCGATGCCTGCCGGGGTCGCAGGAAGGTACTTATGGGTCACTGAGGCCCCCGCAACACAGGCAACAGGAAGGAATACGGGTGGGTTTTAGTCAGTAAGAGTCTGACACACCCTCCCGCTCCGCCCAGAGCGGGAGAATTTACTTGATGATTTCCCACCCTCAAAAAAAAAAAAAAAGATCCCCATGGCCATATTACCTACTTTTAAGATCAACCCCCTTATCCATAATAGTCCGCTAACTTAAAACAGCTGCTACAGAGTGTTATTTTTCATTCTGACTTAGGTCTATAGAAGAAGACAGAGTGAGAATTAGCAATGCTTTACGTTAGCAGACTATTATGAATATCTTTAGTTTTCTATCTTTAGTTTTTTCCTATTGATATAAAACACCTAGGTACTAAGGTACCAATTGGAAAACTTTGCACTTTGTTAAGTGAGTAAAGTTGACTTCATTTTCTCATCAAAATTAAACAAAATAAAAAGACATACAATTCAGTAAATATCAAGTTTAATTTATAATGATTATTACAAATTAGGTAGGTACTTTTAAGTAGGTAGGAAATCATATTTAAAAAAGTATTAATTCGCAAAGAGAAAATAAAACATTCAGTGTGATGGATGAACCTGGTGACTATCTACCAATCTAGCTACATCCGGTTCAATATTGGTGAGTTGCAGCCTTAAATCTCCACGTTCGTTGATTTTCAAGCGGTTTCTTTGTTTCGTCAAAATATTTGTTACCACACTGAAGCTTTTTTCAACTAGGTATGATGATGGAAAAGCGATATTTTTCAGCAATGTTCCACAATGTAGGATACTGTGTTTCAATGTTGCGTTGCAACCAGAACTTCTGATAGCCTTGCTTGAACTTCTGCTTAAGCCCTTCGTCTGTGCTGATGGTAATCAACTCTTCTTGCATTATCACATTGGCTTCTTCTATGGCTGTGGTATTGTATGGATTTATTATCCATTGAGGAATTTATAAATTTAACCCTTTACGGCGCTGAATTGCAGTTCTGCATCATACCATTTGAACTAACAATTTCGTTCAAAGAAACGAATAAAATACCGTTTAACGCAGCAATGCATATCTGCAGCAAACCATTCTATCGAATTAGTTACCACATTTAGCGCTAGATGGCGTTATTTGTATTTTATGGCCACTCGTAGTGACGAACCCGTCAGAACCGATTTGTGTAGTTCGCACGCGATTCCAATTGCTTTTTTTAAATAGTTATAATGAAAATATCGACGTGAAATTGTTGTGGAGTAACGGTAAGATATTGATGTTCACTGATTAGATGTAATTAAATTTTTTTATTTTGTAATTACAGAGATCGATTCGAGTTTTGTTCTGATGCAGTAATGCATCACTGCGCTAACCTGTTGTATTTTATTACTTTTTTCTAATACTTATCTTTTTTATTCCATTTTATCAAAATGAGTTCGAGGCTTCCACGTTCAGGTTCTAGACTTCCACATTTGTCGACTGAGGAACTGGAAAATCTGTTAGGTCAATGTGAAGATAGTGAGGATGGCTCAGCTTAGACTATTCAGACGACGATGATGTAGCTGATCCCTCGTACATATTGGAACTGAATGATCCGTATTTACGTCTAGACTCGGATGAAGAACCCGAAGTAGCAAACCCAGAAGATCAGGACAATGACATCTTGCCACCGATCTCTGAGAGAAATACTAGCATACTACGGTTCCTCCATGTGAGACACCGCCTACTGTTGTAGTACCCTGTCAGTACCAGTTTCGAGCCCATTTCACAAAGCACACGTGTTCCTAAGACAAATACCATATGGAAAACTAAAAACCCTTGCTTCGAGTTCTTATCACGCCGTGGTATTTTAGCTTTGGGCACCGTTAGGAGAAACCGCATCTCTAACTGCAAACTTTCAGAAGAAAAACAGCTGAAAAAGCAACCTAGAGGCACAACAGTCGAACAGGTCGCAAGCTATAACGGTATTGACATATCCCTGGTGGCCTGGAGAGAAAATAAAATTGTGCACCTAGTATTCAACTTTGCTGGCAAAAATCCCACATCTGTCGTTAGTAGATTCGACAAGTCTCAAAAGACATACATCACTGTGGAACGGCCCTTTATTGTCGCAGAATACAATCGACATATGAGGGTATAGACCTAATGAACAGAATGGGTCATTATAAAATTAGACTTCGAAGCAAACTTGGTTTATGCGACTCTTTTATCATTTTCTTGATATGACCATGTGTAATTCCTGGCTGCTATATAGAAGAATTCATGCGTACACGGCAAATACTGACAAGGTGCTAAATTCTGCTGATTTCTGACTAGAAATTGCTGAGAATATAGTCAAATATAAAAGAGTGTTCCGGCTGAACCGCACTAGCGACGTAGAAGCACTTATCCAGGACAAAAAGAAGAAAGGGCCTTGTCAGCAAATCCCACCTGAAGATTACAGATTGGATCAGTTAGGGCACTGGCCTATTTGGCCTAACAAAAGGCAAATATCCAAGTTGTACTGGAACAGCCCAAACAGAATGTTAAAAGTGCATAGCCTTGTGTTTTAACAAAAATAACAACCGTTTTCGATCCTTTCTCATTTCGTAACATTTAATATCTATGTTTTAACACCATGATGCACATCTGCATCACCATGTTTTGTTTCAAAAATACGAGTAAATACCTTTTCATACATATTTTTTTTTCATTATTTTTCCTTTCATTATAAAGCTCGTCTAGAAAAAAAAAAGCGCGGGAAACATAACTTTGTGGACGTGTCCTTTTTTACTTAAATTGAAAATTATTAATTAACTTGTATTATAGGATCAGTAGTAGGTAGTAGTTTTAGTGTTTTATCTTCTTTCACTTATATTTTAATTTTAGTTTTGTATATTTTCTTCAGTAGGGTAAGTTTTTTTTACTAATATTTTATAGCGCGGGAAAATGAAAGACCCGCCTGACCCGGGGGACTTTGTTCCCCCGGCAGGAAATTTTGTCACTATAATGTCCAACGAATCGGGCATGGATACCGATGGGTCGTCGTCGGCTCGCCATCTTAAAAGAAGCCGCGTGCATGTGTGCAAAAATTGCAATAAACGCCGTCGTACCCGAAAAAACCTAGGTTCCGAGTCTTTGGGTTGTGGTTGCTTCGACTCTACTCCTCCCTCTCTAACTCCATCGGAGCCTAAAAGCTCTGAAGCAATTATTGTATGTAAAGATATTCCGGATATTTCTGCTCCGCCTTCAGTTATTCCCACTCAGATTGGTCGAAAAACTTATGATAAAACTGACAGCGCGCCATACGTTGTTCACGTACAAAAAATATTAGTATCACCAGATGATGGAACGTCATTGCACCCTATTACATTTGGCAAGTTCCTAAAACACAACGCTTTCCAAAATATTATAAACGGTAGCGTCAAAAAAATCGGACGTAATAAAATATCTATTTCTTTTTCCAATTTCCTGGACGCAAATTCTTTTATTACACATAATAGCCTTGAAACATATAATTATAAAGCTTTTATAATGTCACTAGAATGGGTTTAGTGCGTGGTGTTCCTGCGGAATGGTCTCCGGAGGAAGTTATTGATAATATAACGGTACCAATTGGTTGCGGTCCAATTTTAAAAGTCAGACGTCTCAATTTTAAAACTGTTGTTGATGGTACAACCATTTGGAAACCATCCCAATCTATAGTTATTACTTTTGATGGGCAGATTCTGCCTAAAAGAATTTTTATGTGTTATAATGCATTACCTGTAGATTTATATATTTTCCCTACTGTACAGTGTTTCAGTTGCTGTCGTTTTGGTCACACAAAAATTCAGTGCAGGTCCAAACCTCGTTGTTATAAATGTGGCCAAGGACATACGGGGGACAGTTGTGAAAGAGAACAAGAAAGTGCATCTTGCTGCCTTTGCTCCGGTTTTCACTATGCTACTAATAAATCTTGCCCAGAAATGTCTAGGCAAAAATTAATTAAAACATACATGGCACAAAGTTCAGTATCTTATGCTGAAGCGGCAAAAATGTACCCCCCAGTTACTAAATCGTATGCAGATACTCCATCTTTCCCTTCAACTAATAGAGTACCTGTTTCAAGTAGCTATAAAAAAACTGTCTTCCTTAAACCACGCTCACCACCCAAACCTGTACAAGGATATAATAAAGAGGCTCACAATGCCATTATTAAAGATTTCAACATTCCCCAACCATCAAATGGTTGTGCTTTTTCTAATCACAATAATGGACAAATTGAAGCAAGTTTTTCCATAAACGATTTTCTTTCTGCATTACACAATCTTCTGTCTCAGTTTAACATTTCACCGTCCAACATTGCCCCATCTTTCAATGTATCTCAATCCATTCATAATGGACAACACATCCAAAATAATCCAGTGGAACTGCCGCAGTCTACTAAACAAAAAGAGTGATGTTATATATTTTATAAATAAATATGAGCCATTTGCCTTTGCTTTAGCAGAGACTTGGCTCAAATCTAATCATAGTTTTAAAATTAATGGTTATTTAACCATTAGAGAGGATAGATCTGATGGGTATGGTGGAGTAGCTATACTTATCAAGAATTCTATCTCTTTCTCCATCATTACATTACCTACTCATAGTGAGGAAATTTCTATTGTAGCTATTAAAGTGCATCATACTTGTCTTGTTTCTATTTACATTCCTCATCCCTCTTTTTCTGTTCTTCAAGAGATGAATAATCTAGTTTCTTTTCTTCCAAAGCCATTATTAATACTGGGGGATTTTAATTGCCATCACCAATCATGGGGTTGTGCAACTTCTACCTGTTATGGCGATGAGTTACTAGATATAATAGACTTACATAACTTATGTATTTTAAATTCAGGAGCTGCCACACGTCGTTCAGATCCCATAAGCTATGTCCACACTGTGCCCTTTTTTGTTCATCAAGGGCATGCGTCATAGCGCAGTCAACAGCGCAAGTCGGGCATGCCCTTGACGCATGCGCAATGACAGTTGAAAGCGTAACGCGCGCTGTGATACACGTCATTCCGCGTCGGATGGATTTCTGTTCCACAAAGCGTTCAACAACAAGATGGCAGACGAAATTACATTGAATTTTAATGAAGATTACCGAAACTTTCCACAGCTCTGGGATCCAAATAACAAACTTTATACAAATAAAGTAAAGAGGAACGATGGTTTACAAGTTTTGGCTACTAAATATAACATGGACATCGATGGTGTTAAAAAAAAGATAAAAGTCTACGCTCATATTTTTTCAAAGAGCATCAGAAAGTTATGAAGAAAAAGAGTAGCTCTGGATCCGATGAGATATACGTTTCACCGTGGTTTGCCTATAAACATTTGTTGTTCACTGCTGACTCTGTGACGCCAAGGGAAACTAGAGAAACTAGTACTGAGGAAGAAAAGGTATTTTTAAACGCATATTTGGTGAAATTAATTTATTACATTCTTCCACAAAATAAATGTTATAAGTATTTGCTTTGAAACGGTATTGCTCCAATATCTGACATGAAATAGTTCATAAATTCCTCTCGTATTTGGTTCGATGTATTTGATGGCCTACGAGGAATTCTTTGAAGTGCCCTGTAACCACTGTCATCTGCAGTTATTGCTCTCCACGACCCGGGAATAATTTCTCCAGTGCGTACATCCTCATTATCAAAACAACCTGGAGGGCAGTAATGACGGGATGAATCTGTTTGCAATCGTAGAAAATTGTGAATGTAAACACAACTCAAAACAATATCAATTACAGTACTGTCGACTTTTAATTCAATTGGCTTACGAAATATTCTAAATACAGATGCAAGCAGCCCAAATGCATTTTCAACCATACGTCTTGCCCTTGATAACCTATCGCACGCTGAGAACGAAAGTGACTCAACTCAAAACGACAACTCATGGACAACACTGATTTCGTCACTTTCATTCGGGCGCGGGGGGAGGGAACGGTTGAGTGACAAAGAGACCGAAATATACCTCTATCCTTTTCTTACCTTTATTGGCCAGTTTTCTAATATAATTATGATAGAATATACTTTTTTAAGTCATTCTGTATACTTAACTCATTTAACCAAAATTTTGAAATCGGTCACTTTCGTTCTCAGCGTGCGCTATAATTAAACACTCTTTTTGGAGACCCCACATTTAAATCTGTTGAATACGGTTTCATAGTATAGGTAGATAGAGCAAATGCATCGTCAGCAACTAAGACATAAGGAACTGACATCGTTCTAACACGTAGTGATTCATTGTGGGGTAAATTTAATTCATTTTTTTCAATTTTCTTATAAAACGCAGTGGATTTAAAAACACCACTGTCCGATATACGGCCCTGACAACCAACGTTAACATATGTAAAACAATAGTTTGCATCTACGATTGCGAACAATACTATGCTATGTGTTCCTTTGTAGTTATGAAATTCGCCCACAGTATTTTCTGGTCTTTGGATGACCACATGTTTTCCATCCATGGCGCCAATACAATGTGGAAAGTTCCATCGCTTGTCAAATTCATTCGCAATAGATTTCCATTGCTGCTCGTTTGTTGGTAACTGAAAAAAAAAATTGAATTAAGTAACATTTACATTACATTTCAGGACACGCAAGCTGAAGTATTCAATAGAGAAAGCTCTGCGACTTCGCAGTCTACGTGTATGTCTGAAAATGAGCATGATTTTACCTTACCATCAATAAGAAAGAAGAGAAATGTTAAAAGTACAAAGATTGACGATAAAGAGGAAGAAGCTTACAAATTTATGAAAAAAGCTACTGAGGAATTAAGTCAAAAAGATGAGTTTACTGTTTATGGACAAGCTATTAGCTCATAAATTTCGAAATCTTAATCCATTAAATCGACTATTAGCTCAACAGCGCATAAATAATATACTTTTTGATCTGGAAATGCAACAGATGACTGGTGCAGCCGCAACGCAGAATGTTACTGAGATGCGGAATGTGACTGAGATACCGAATGTTATTGAGATATTTAAATCATTAAATATCTCAATAACATTCGGTATCTCAGTCACATTCCGCATTGGCATCTCGGTATCAACCGAGATGCCAAATGACTCTCCAGCTGAGACAGAAGCATTTGATATTAATACTGTTTCTGAATTTGTTATATTTAAAAAATGATTATCATTGTGCTAAATATTGTCTATTATATGTATAATATATAAATAAAACTCTTTCTTACCTTAATATAATCCTTTAGTACTTTAATTATGGCTTTCAATACATCTGGTAGCATTGCTGATATGAATTGTTTGGACACCTTGAATAAATATGAAAGAGACATTAAATTGTCTCCAGTAGCTAAGAACCTAAGTGTTATAGCTAATTTTATTTCACTAGGTATTGCTTCACGTACAAGGGTTGACTGCTTTGTAATTATTGGTGTAACCAATTTCAAAAGTCTATCGAATTTTTTTTCAGACATGCGTGTAAAATTTTTAAAAAGAATATCTTTATCTTCTCGTAGTTCTCTTATAATCACATTACTTCGATTATTGTAATAGCCTCGTATCCAAAACTTTCGCTTGGTTCTTTTTTTTCTGGATATTCTTATGTATGACCAAGTAAGCAGCACATATTCCACTAAGTAAAATGTTGTCGTCGCACATGTTTACACAAGCTGACAAACTACGACTGAACTAAATGACTATATTGGCATTGCGTTCGTTAACGCATTCAATTATTGAAAGCGACAAACGAAAGTTGAATAGAAAGATGAAGACGAAAGTTGAAGATGAAAGTGCATAGTGTGGACATAGCTAATCAGAACCAAAGCGCAATTGACCTTTCTATCTGTTCTCCAAACTTAGCCTCTTCATTAACTTGGCATACTTTAAACTCTACTCATGGTAGTAAAAATAAAATAATAAATTAATTATGTTACTAATTCTACAATCAAGTCATGCATGTTTGTT
Source organism: Atethmia centrago (assembly GCA_905333075.3). Taxonomy (NCBI): domain Eukaryota; kingdom Metazoa; phylum Arthropoda; class Insecta; order Lepidoptera; family Noctuidae; genus Atethmia; species Atethmia centrago. The sequence goes on from HG995375.1 coordinate 12,538,488, forward strand.
GCAACGAATGCCTTCACCAACCTTTATAATATCAAATTGTTAGTAAGAATAATCATTGTTTGAATTTCCAGTTGCTGCTGATAAGTAGTGATTTCGGCGGTTCGTTTTTGATCGAATCTTTGATACTTTGTTTGGTCATCATGAGAGCTGATATAGTGTCTGTGTTTAATCTATTACGATTATCGGTTTTGATGAGTTTAAGCTGGCTGAATATTCGTTCGACCGAAGCATTTGAAAAGGGAAGGACTAGAAGTAGACAAATAACTTTCTTTAGGTTGGGAAACAGAGGGTCTTCGTTCATGTTTCGTAACTTGAAAACCTTATTCCAGTAGCTGGTGGCCGTTAATTTTGGGTCTAGTTTCAATGTTTCATGATCCAGCAGAGCATGCTCTCGCCATTCTTTGTGTAGAGCTGCCTTGTCAACAACACTTTTCAAAACTGGATACCTACCTTTTTAACACTTCATTTAAATCGTTTCGTTCGAACGATTGTGCCACTTTTGGGTCCAGTATAGATATAGTGTTAAACACAGGATCATTAAAATCAAATCTATCCTTGATTTGTTTGATCAATTCTATGTAGAATGTAAGGCAGCGTCTTCTGAGGTTAGTCACATCAAGTAGTGCTGAAGGTTGGTCTTGTAAGATCTGAATCACAGAATCTTGTGCCAGTACTCCAAGATATATCTTTTCGAGAGGCATAAAGTGACCCGGGTTGGCGTGATCGATGAGTAACGGTTTAATGTTTCTGACGTGGTTTAATTTCATGTAATTAGATGCAATGGATTGGATTAACTTTTCTATTTCGGGCTTTAGGCAGTGTAGAAGTGGTTTGTCGGTTTGGAATAATTTGTTGAAATCGGTTAGGAACTCCAATATGTATGATAGAAATTCGAGGTACACTTTTGTCACTTTATTTTCCAGGCCTTCGTAAATACGAACGTTAGCGCTTGTGCCATCTTCGAACATCTCCAGGCGAAAATACTCGGTTAGGACCACGTACTGCTCTAGCGTGCGATCAACACAGGCTTTCAGAGAAAGCCATCGGGTGTTAGCTGGGCTCAATATTTTATGCATTTCCACACCGTAAAACTCCTGGCACTCTTGAAGACGGCTTACTCTTTTAGAGCTTCGGCTGAAGTGTGCTTCTATGTTTCTTAAAAGGTCTTCGATCGAGCTTGGAAGTTTAGAGCACGCTTTTGATGCCACTAAATGGATCATATGGCAGCTGCACTTTACGCAAGTAATATCCGGTATTCTTTCTTTTAAATGGCTGAAAACTGAGTTATGCTGCCCAACCATGCTATTAGTCGTATCAGACGCAAATCCTACGACGTTTTCTAAAGGAATTGAGTTCATGTTCAGACGGAGTAACATGTCCTCACACAAATCTTCAGCTTTACCAAAGTCGGTTTCATACAAACCAAAAAATCTTGTTTCTACAATTTCAGTATCGTTGTTGAAAAATATCACGGACAGCGCGCATTGTTTTTTTGTAGATACATCAGTCGTTTCGTTCATTACCAAACTGAAAAAAAATCCAGGAGTGCTTAAGTGAGTTATCACCTGGGATCTATAAGCTGGCGCTACAACTTTAGTCAGAACGTCAGTGGCTTTAGTACGACCTAAAGACATTTCTCGTGCAATAGTCGAATCCGGGAATGTGTTACGTACGAATGGGACAAGAGAATCAGCTAAAGATAACGGCAGATTATGTTCAGCCAAGAATGCAGTGCATTTTACTTCTGCCCGTCTTGCTTGATCCCTGCTAGTACTACTAGTTTTTTTTATTTTATTACATTGTGAGAGAAAATAAATGAACTAATTATTTATTAGGTCACCAATGTGTTTAGTGTGCTGTATAGCATTAGCATTTGTTTGGTGTAGTGTGGTTGTCATGTGTCTTTCTAATACAGGTTTATGATTAGCAATTGTGACTTCACACAACTTACAAAATGCAGTCCGTTCTTTATCTTTTTCTTCTTTCTTTTCTAGCCATTTGCAAAATGACGACAACAAAAGGCAGTCATCATTGAATTTATAGACCTGTTTTCTTTTTTTAGCGGGAGGTTCTGCACCTAGAAACTCTATCTCGGACTCTGGCACATTATCAAACTGTACTGTTTCTATGTTAGCAGTAGAACTAGTTGCAGGATGTTCTTGTTCAGCAGGCCTTGTTTTTGCCTCTTCTTTTGTTAAAACCATTTTTGAAGAAGCAGGCTTTGTGTTTGAGTCTGGTTTGGAAGTTGGGTTCGAGTCAGATAATGCTGTTTTTTAGGTTAAATTAGGTTTTGGGGGTAAGCGGCGGATAAATTTATCCATTTTCTTACTGGGTTAGTTAGTAGTGAGATTTTCTATGTTCTTTAGTAATTAGTAAGTAATTGAAATTGTTTCAAGCTTCTGTTCCATGCATCATCATCATGCGAAATCATGAAATTAAAACAGCAAACATTTTAGAGTCATACAAGCATACTGCTAGCATAGATTATATTTATAAGAAACCAACACCTTTAATAGGTATGTAATGTTATATTGTGTTTGTGGCATTCATTATGTATTATTGTTTGCTTTTCATGGCTGCGTTAGGCACCTAAGATTAAAATATAGCTAAAAAAGGAATTCTAAAATGCCAAGCCAAAAAGGTCTATAAACTGCGACTGCGTCAGTAACAATAGGTCCAGCAGACTGGTTACAATCCTGATTTTATTAGCCAGATAGAGATTAATTTGCTTTATGAGAAACTAAGAACTTTTATGTATCTATGCCATCGATATTTTCTACACAAAGAACCAGACTTTTAGAGGCTGGCAACTCTGGTATGCTATGCTAGAGAAAGGGACAAAGGGATGACATGACATTGACACATGACGTACACACACACAGACAGTGTGTACTACACACTAATATTTGTTCGAGCTAGTAATAATAATTATTCTAATTTTATTGTAGTATATATGTAATATTAAGAATTCTTTGTCCTTACTTACGTACAATGTTCGATACAAAACCCGATAAGTGTAAGTTGGTTCGCGTGGCAAACCTGCTATAACCGTAATCTGCCTGGCCGGGGTTTGTTTGTAACAACCGAACATTGTAGGTAGGTAAAGTTAAATTATCGAATTACAGTACCGTGATTGAAGGCACAATTGTTTTGTTTGTATTTGTTTATACTATTAAAAACTTATGTACTTAGGTTGTTGAGTTTATATTTCATAGTTTCAACCGTTCAGAGAACGCAAATTGCATAGCTACGTAATATAATCGGGAATTTGGGCCTGTGGTGTGGCACCACCCCCTGAGGGTGTCGTAAAAATCGACTAAGGGATAAAACCGTAAGATGGGCAGCAGCGTTTTTTCCGCGTACTGTACCACTACATCGCGATCGCCAACTCGCAATGCCAAGCGTGGCGATTACGACAAAACCCCCTAACTTGGGGACGCCTATGTGCAATGGACGTCTCTATAGTAGTTAGTAGAAGTAGTAATAGAACCAAAGCCCACAGCAAAACACAATGCAACACACACAAAATATCTAGTAATATTCTCAAGGAAGTATTTTACAAGTTACCTAGCACCACAGCAGCGAGCGAATAAAGGCACCGGCAAGCCGCCCGGGGCCGTCACGACCAAATCGAACACAGGATTCGATTAATGGAAATGGGCTTATTCTATTAATTTATTGTACACTACCTATGTATACAAGAAAGAAAATCACTTTCCCTTATCGCAGAGACCAATATCTCGCGCGCTTAAAAATACAAAACAAAATTGACCTATCAAAACTATCCTCTTTGCAAACAAACGCGCACTGTGAGTAGAGTAGCCACAGAGTGGTGTGTGTTCTGTATCATCGTATCTGTCTGTGTCTGTGGTGATGTGGTCACTTGGTGAGCGCGCCCAAAGAGCTTTCTCGTTTTGGCGGCGGTTTTAAATTTTGGATGTTAAGTTGAAAAGGTACGTCATGTGGACCCCATTACACATTACACATGGGAGGCTTAAAAGGTACGTCAAATGTGTAAAATGTACGCTAACGGCAACGCTGATGGAAACGTCAAATGGTGTTGCCATTCCTTAAACCAAATAAAACTCCTTCTGATGCTTCTTCCTGTCGTCCCATAGTTTTGTCTTCAATTCTGATGAAATTAGCGGAACACTTAATAAAAAATCGCCTAGAATGGTATGTTGAAAGTAAGGGTCTTTTGGCAGAATCACAATATGGCTTTAGAAAGGGTAAAAGTACAACTGACTGTTTATGTATTTTAACATCTGATATTCGGTTATCCTTCTCTAATAACCAATCCACCGTTGCAGTTTTCCTTGATATTAATGCGGCATATGATAATGTTGTATTATCAGTTTTATAAAATAAATTAAAAGCCTTATAAGTTCCTTTGAATTTGTCGAATTTCATTATTAATATCTTGACTGAACGCTCTGTTAACATGTTATTAAGAGACCATGAGATATCACATCTTGTATGGAGGGGTCTCCCACAGGGTTCTGTGCTCAGTCCCCTTCTATACAATGGCGCCGATTCCCTTGTTCACAAACTAAACTAAATTTAAGTTCAGTGCATCTTTCTCTTTCTATTTCATTAAGAAAAGGATAGAAGATAAATTTTAGTTTAGTCCTGTCAAATTAATCAGCGCTTGACGTAAATTGACGTAATTTTAGTAGAGAAGTTTTTAATCACGTCTAAACTTGTATGGAGTAGTGACAGACGCTGATTAATTTGACAGGACTAAACTAAAATGTATCTTCTGTCCTTTTCTTAATGAAATAGAAAGAAAAAGATGCACTGAACTTAAATTTAGTTTAGTTTGTGAACAAGGGAATCGGCACCAATATTTACACTTTTGATTTAGATCTATCCTTAACTAGTCACGTTACGGTTCTTCAATATGCCGATGATTTATTATTATATTCTTCAAGTCAATCTGTTGAGCAAGCTAGCTCTGCTATTAATTCTGCTTTATCTATTTTGGAGTCATCCATCAGACATCTAAACGGTTTGGATTTATCCACATCTAAAAGCGCGGCTGTTTTATTCACCCGGAAGAGAAATATTCCCTTAGTAAATCTCTTTTATAAGGAAATACCTATTCCAGTTAAAGATAAATTCAGATATCTAGGTATAATACTTGACTGTACATTAAGTAGTGTCCCTCATTGTGAATATATTGTTAACAAATGCGAAAATCACCTAAACATGCTTAGATGCCTCTCTGGTGTGTGGTGGGGTGCACATCCCTTTTCTTTGAAACTCATTTACAACGCAATCATCAGAAGCACTCTGGATTATGGATTGTTCGCTCTAGAACCTGGTAGTGTAATGGCTTTTAAAAAAATGGATCGCATCCAGTCTAAAGCATTACGCATTATTTCAGGTGCAATGAAGTCTAGTCCCATTAATGCACTTCAAGTGGAATGCGGGGATGCTCCTTTAAGCATTAGAAGACAATTCCTATCTGACAAATATTTGTTCCGGATTCTTCAATTCTCAACTCATCCTCTCATTCCTAAACTGGACGCTTTAGTGTTGCAGATTGAATCTTCAGATTACTGGTCCCATAAACGTGCTCCTTGTTTAGTTGTAAGTTATAAAAAATTTCTTTCACTTTCTTCTCCTATTTTCCGTTCCAATAAACTTCCCCTATTTAGCAGTAGTTATGAGAGTTTACATTTCAGTCCCTCTATAAAATATAACTGTGTAAGTAAATTAGATCCCGATTGTCATTTAAGTTTGAATCATTTTCTGTCAGAACACTTAGAGTACCACTATATTTTTACGGATGCTGCCAAGCCTTCTCCGATGGGTTGTGTTGGGATAGGTACTTACCATTCCCAATACAACATCGTACAAAAAATAAAACTACCTCCGGAGACTTCTGGGTGCAGTGTAGGGTCTTAGTTCCATATATAAATTTTAGTTATGATCTCGCGACGTTACCAAAGACTTTTCTTCGGGAAACCTGGAAGGTAGCTTGGGATATCGGAAGCAAATCGAAGGGACATTATTTCTCACTTATCCAACCTGATATACCAGAAAAACCATGGTTTGGCAAGGCCAAGTTTGGCAAGGCCAAGTTTGGCAAGATAATATAATATAATATATTCTAAATAATATCAAGTTGTAATTTTTTTGTTTTCATTTATCCATATGGTATCCTTGTTACTTATAATTATACTGATCCTATTTTTCCGTCCTATCCTAAATCCCGTTAAAATATTTATAATAATGTTGTTTCCCTACCTTTAAATAAAACTAAACGTGACATTGGCTAAATGCACAAACCGTGCGAAGCCAAAGAATAAAAAAAAAAAAAAAAAGCTCGTCTAAACCTATAGTCATCAAAAAAAATACAAAAACACGTTCTTGCGCCGTAAAGGGTTAAAAGATCCTCAAACCTCGTAAAATCCTTGTGCGTCCAAGTGAGTGACATATAGTAAAATGTCATCATCTTGAAGCATTTCTGGTAATTTTGACAAATGCAGAAACTGCGAATATTCTTTTCTACCTAAATTTTGTTTATAAAGGATTAGTTTACCCACGAAGGCCGATATATTGTTGATTTTGTTTTAATCAAGTTAAGATCGTCACCCTGCAGCTGCAAATTAACTTTGTTGAACATTCCAAAGATATCAGTCAAGTAATAAATGTCTGTTTCATAATTGTTCAGATTTTCTTTCAAATTCGGATCTTTTTCTTGTAAAAACTCCAACGCAGATTCAAAAATGGCTGAAAATCTTTCTAAGCAAAAGCCTCTTGATAGCCAGCGAACTTCAGTGTGCAGAAGTAATCGAGTAAAGACTTCGTCGTTTTGCTCAGCTAGAGCTATTTGCTCTAGCTGAGCAAAACGACGAAGTCTTTACCGAGAGTTCAAAGAATTGCTTCGAATCTTGTTGATAGCATTTATTACATATTGTAAAGACTTATGCAATCTAGGACTCAGTTTTTTTGCTACTAAATGCTGCCTGTGAATCACGCAGTGAATGACCAGTACATCAGGCAGTTGTCGCTTTAAGTGAGCTATAAAACCACGATGACAATCAACCATAGACGGTGCACCATCAGTCGCAACAGAAACAATGTTCTTCCATGGAATAGCTTTGTCAGTAAAAAAATGTTCCACGGCCTGAAAAATCGATTCTCCTCTGGTATCAGTCTCTAAATATGTAGCAATAAGCAGTTCTTGGCACATATTTTCATCTTTGATATATCGAACATATCCTAACAACATAACTTCATTGCCGGGTAATGTAGACTCGTCCAACTGGAGAGAGAATCTGTTGGTCGGTAAGAACTTGCATAAAATGTTTTCCACATCGCGTCCCATCTCGTCTATGCGTCTCTGAACGGTGTTAATGCTCAAAGGTATTCTCTTTAAAATATCATGTGCGGGTTTGTGCAATACATTGTTAAGGACCTCCGCAATGTCTGGTAAGATAAGCTGCTCTCCAATTGTGTGGGGTTTCCCCGACTTCGCTATTAGTAAAGATATATATTATAGGACGCTCGTCAACCATCATCGTCTTTAATAGATGATGACGCAAACATCGATCTTATGGATGGCCTTTTGTCTAGTTTTTCTTTAAGTGCTTGAAAAAATGACAAGGGCTTACTTTTTTTGTTAGCATGTACTCTTGATAAGTGGACATCCATTTTTGAAGGCTTCATGGCAACGTTACTGAATACTTTTTCACCTACGAGACACATCGGCAAGTGTTGATTTAATGGAGATGCAATAAATCCGAACTTCAAGTAGGTAGTCCAAACTGTATTGTCTGCATTTTTTTTTCGTGTCCGCCATCATAAAACTCTCAGTAATCCTGCAAATAAAAAAAAAAGAAACTACCTAAATAAAAAACCGCAATGTATGCCCCACTGTATGGCAAAGGCAATGCTGATGCGCTGTGCCGAATAAAAACTGTTTGGTACTTACCCTGTTAATTTTTCATAAACTGCAGATATTGTATGGTTACGCTATTAACTCGCGTAGGGAGCTCAGCATTTTGTAAATTATTTTTCAGTCACTTTACTTCACTTATTAGCTATGTAATAACTTTGTAATCTTTTGAAACAAATAAGTACATATATGAGTTATTATCGTTCAAGCTCCAACGAATTTCAAAACGCAAATGAACTTTCAACCTAAGTGCAAGCTCGTTAAATAGTAAAATATCAGGAACATGTTTGGACTTGCAACTTGATCATGAATTCGTTCGTGTTAAATCGCGTAAGCGTCAAATAGAGAGCAAGTTAAAACGCGCCTGAAAGACGTACGCTCGAACTCATTATCTTGCACAAACTTGTCTACACTGACTTGCCGAGTTTTTCATCTTGTACGAACTTGAGACTCTAAATTACTACAACAATGCTATTTCCTACAAAAATATTAAGTTTTAAATAAGAACTTGTGTTAATTTAATAGGGGTCGATTTTTAGACCTCGTCGACCCCCAAAATCAGTTTTTGTTTATGTCGACCCCTAGGAAACAGATATCGACCCCAAGGGGTCGATGTCGACCACTTTGGGAATCCCTGATTTAAAGGATACCTATTATTTGGGATACGAATACTTTGCAGACACCAGTCTCTCGCAAACTAATACCACGCAGTTTTTTATTAAGCTTGTTTCAAATAAATGATGTTATTGTCGCTTAGGGTCTTTCAAATAAGGCGGGTCGATGTTGACAGTTTGTGGCGGCCATGTTGTTTTGGCGGCATCTGTCAAATGCGTTGTTATTTCTTCAGTTACTGATGCCAAATAACAGTTACACGATTGAGCAGCACGTCCATATGATAAAACTTTATTATCAAAATGAGTGTTCGTTAGTGCAAACGCTGCGCGCAGTACGTCCATTTTACGGCAGACGCAGTGGCCCTTCAAAGTCGACTCTCCAACGTTTGGTGACCAAATTCGAGACGACTGGTTCGGTAAACAACCAACCAACACCCTTACGTCAAAGGAACGCCAGATCGGCCGAGAACATCGCTGTTGTCCGTGAGAGTGTGCAGCAGGGCTAACATGACACACGCGACAATTACTCACTCTCGCGTGAGTAATTTTTGTCTATTTCTGTCAATTTTCTCGTTTTCTGACAGCGCTGCTATACAAAATACTCGACTCGTTCTGTCAAACTCGATATTTTCTCGACAAACCCTAACATGGCACCTAAGTTATCTCGAATTTTGACAATTCAACACGAGATAATCTTCGATTTTGCTGTCATTTAGTCGTCCTCGATTTTGACGACGAGAAGAGTAGACAAAATTATAATACAAAAAAATATGGCATTCATGGGGACTGGTGACAGAAATGAAAAATTGAAACTTTGGAATAACATATCTATGTATATATATATTCGTATACATGTACGTACACAGGCCGCTGCGCGACGCCAGTCTGATGCTCACGTTACATTAGCTTGTCGGTGACTTGGGTAGCATGTTTGTGCCGCAGTCTGCATGTCGGTGACGCGGTGTGCATGTTGGTGACGCAAATTGCATGTCAACAAGTGCTTTCAGAATGTCGGTGACGCGTTTATCACGGCGTAATTCGATTGGCATTTCGTAAATCTGCTAGCATTTTGATGACGCTGCTAGTAGGTCGGGCTCGCTGTTAGCATGTCGGTGACGCTGTTAGCATGTCGGTGACTCTGCCAGCACGTCGGGCACGCTGCTAGCAGGTAGGGCATGCTGTTAGCATGTCGGTGACTCGGTTAGCGTGTTGGTGACGCTTTGAGCATGTTGATGACGCATTGAGCATGTCGGTGACTCGGTTAGCATGTTGGTGACGCAGATTGCATATTCAAGGGATGCTGGTCATATGTCGGTGACGCGGCTAGGATGTCGGTGACGTGGTTAGTATGTCGGTGACGCGGTTAACATATTGGTGACGCGAACCCACAGGTTTTTCCCCTATCAAAAATAGCTCACTCATTTTCATTTCCGTCATTTTGTATTTTAATTTCGGCATGCCATAGAAAAATATTAAATTTTAATAAAAAAAGTCGGTTACACAAAAAATTACAACATAAATTAATAGAGGTGGATGTAAAATCAATATCGTACATACTAATTCCATGCGTAAAATTTAATGAATGAGCCGATGTTGCTAAAATAAAAATGATTTGTTTTTAATAATTTGCTACATCGGCCTCTCGTCGCGAGATAAAGAACTGTCAAAGTGCCTTTCTCGAGTTTACTCGAGCTAAGCGGTCATGTTAGGCATTCGGATGACGTCAGAATCGTAGACAAATTTCGACAAATCGAGAAAGAGAGCGTTCTCGCGCTTGGCATGTTAGCCCTGCAGGAGACTCCGAGGCAGTCGATTTTTCGCCGTGCACAAGAACTCGGCCTTTCGCAGACTTCAACTTGGCGAATTTTGCGTCGGGACTTGGGCCTACACCCGTACAAGATCCGACTGACCCAGGAGCTCAAAGTGAATGACCATAGCCAACACCGTTTGTTCGCTGACTGGGTTACAGAACGTTTGGAAGAGGACCCCGATTTTGGCCGAAAAATCATCTTTAGCGACGAGGCGCATTTTTGGATGAATGGTTTTGATAATAAGCAAAATTGCCGTATTGGGACTACCACAACCCACATGAGGTTCACCTGGTGGTAATGCATCCACAAAAAGTTACTGTTTGGTGCGGATTTTGGTCCGGCGGCGTCATTGGTCCGTACTTCTTCGAAAACGATGATGGCGAGGCCATTACTGTCAAAGGCGAGCGCTACAGATCAATGATTAACAATTTATTTTGGCCTGAATTTAACGATATGGACGTGGACAACATGTGGTTCCAACAAGACGGCGCTACGTGCCACGCAGCGAGCGACACAATGAACATTCTGCATGAACGGTTCGAGGGTAGGGTTATCTCGCGCAGAGGTGACATGAATTGGCCACCAAGATCGTGCGATTTGACCCCGCTAGACTTTTTCTTCTGGGGTTTTGTCAAGTCGCAGGTCTATGCCAATAATCCGCAATCAACTGATGCCCTGAAAGTCAACACAACGCAGGCCATCGCTGAGATTCAGCCGGATCTATGCAGTAGAGTAATTGAAAATTGGACCTCTCGGATCCGTTCCACCGTTCTAAGCCGCGGTGGACATTTAAACGATGTCCTATTTCATAAATATTGGCATAAATGGGCCTTTCAAATAAAAAAAATATATTTCTTTAATATCTCACATACAGCTTGTTTTATTTAATTTCAACATCGACCTGTCCTTGTTGAAAGACCCTTTAGTTATGCATAGCATAGTTTTCAGTTTCACTTCTGTCGGTAGTCCCCATAGGCCATGACTGCCTATTTGAAAAAAAAATGTAAAGCAAGTTATTTCAAACGCATAATTGGGGATTCACATCGTTCGTAATATCGTATATGGTTTAAATAATTATCTTTATTTTCCCTTTGCCTGAAAGTACTCGAACTAGGTGCGGTCTAGTCCGCAGAAATACCTACTGCGCGTACCTGTTCAAGTAAATACTAAATACGCATCATCTCTATTTCTAACCTAAAAACACTATTAATTTGAGCTGTCATTTGGTGATATGATAATGTGCGGGGTTTCGATGTTTGTACGAAGGTAATTTAACTAAATGCGTTTAAAGTGAAATATAAAATTTAATGATGGGGTCCCGTCAAGTTATAGAGAAATCTCTCTCTATGTTGAGGTCCCTACCAAGGATATCACTTGCTAATATTCGCGACAATCCTAATTCAAAGAAACCAGTAAGTACCTACTTTTTTGCATTAGTGTAGAAAAAAGAAAAAAATTGTATCCCTATCTAAGATGGTTTCCTTTTTGCATTACAGGCAAAACGGGGCCGCGGCCAACATGGTGGTGATAAGCACGGCTCTGGTAACAAAGGTTCAGGTCAACGGCAGAACTTTATGAGGCTAGGTTATGAAACTGGAAATAATCCTTTTTATTTGCGGGTACCTCAAGAACATTACTACAGGGGCCACCAGTAAGTCAGCAAATTATTGGGTACCTAACCTCCTGTTAACATAATAATCAGAGCCTGATATTAAATGCCCATAAACCCTTGACTACTTATGTATGGTTTATAGTTTTGGTTTCCCCCAAAATGAAACATTAATTCTGTATTATCAAATAGTACATTATAACTAGTTCATAATTAGTAGGTACTAAAACTTGTTCAGAAAATCCTTTGATTATATTAAGTGTTATTGAAACTGAGTAAAATTTATTTTCTTTTCTTTTTCAGCCTAAGAAGGGAATATCCACCACTAACCTTACACCAGCTGCAGGGTATAATTGATAAAGACCGCTTGGATGTAAACAAACCTATAGATATTGCTAGTATTATTAGGTCAGGCATTTACAATTTTTTCCCTGACCAAAAGCAGTTTGGTATTCATCTCACTGATGAAGGAGCAGATCTCTTTGCAGCCAAGATAAATATTGAGGTACAATGGGCTAGTGAACAAGTCATTGCTGCTATTGAAAAAAATGGTGGAGTTATTACAACTGCTTATTATGACCCACATAGTCTTTTCTTGCTCAAGAACCCTAAAAAGTTTTTTGAGTCAGGGCAAGCTATTCCAAGGAGGATGATACCACCACCTGATGCTATTGAATATTATACCAGTGCTCAAACACGTGGATATTTGGCTGATCCTGAAGAAATATCCAAGGAAAGGCTAAAATTATCTCAAAAATATGGGTATAGTCTACCAGACATGGAAAATGAATCAAATTACAAAATGTTATGTGAAAGGAAAGATCCTAGACAAATATTTTATGGATTAGAGCCTGGATGGGTCATAAATTTGGAAGACGAATGTATTCTTAAACCTAAAGATCAAGAATTGCTGCAATTCTACAACACATAAGTGAAATAAAGAATAATCATTGAAAATAAAATAGGTACTTAGATATAATAATTATTTTATTTCTATATATTTTGCTTCTCATACGTGTAGTAAAATAGATTGTACAAGTGATATCCAAAGGTTTAGACAGAACTTGTTTACAAATAGATTTTGTTTCAAGTGATAGTTATTAACTAAAACAGAAAATAAGAACATTTGTTTATTTGCACTAAAGTTGAAAAAAAAAATATAAGGCACATAAACATCATTATTATATTTACTCCAAATCATCACAAAGTTTTACAATGCTACCTGTAAAGCATTTAAATTCTGTATTTATACAGGTTGATTGATAATTGGGTACATTCCTTGAATTGGGTGATAGTGGAGCTAGTTTGCAACATTATTGAACCCTGAAAACTTGGGGTCCAAGATGAGTCTTTTTTTGAAAATTTCCCACCTGTTAACCATTAACTGCTAATTGTGAGAAATCTAATCTATTTTGGATGTTAAACTGATACTTTTCTGATAGGTCTTGAAGTAATGAAGCCTTCACAAACCATATCATTAATCATTTTTATACATAGTTCCCTTAGATTAAAGTATTTGGTTTTGTTTTTCTTTATCAAACAGAAACTAAGGTCAGTCTAGCTCCAAATACATAGATAGATGTCCGTAGAGACCCGGATTTTTCTAGAAGCGATCTAGAGATGTCTCAGACATTTCAGGGTAAACATACGGATTTAAAAAAATCGGATTTGGTAACACCCCGTGTTGGGTAGCTTCCCCTCCCCCATTCCCATATTCGTATGGCCCGTTTATACTGCAACCACTTGTTTTTAAGCAGGTAGGTAGTTAGTTAGGTCCTTGGATTCTACTTGTGAATTCCCAAACCCAACATTTTCCATCTAACTCTACGGCTACACTGTCGCGATAACGCGAACTACATTTAGCGCGCTCTCAACAACACTGTACAACAGTACAGAGAGACGTCAACCGGTGTGTACAGAGAGCGCGCGAAGTGGAGTTCTCGTTATCGCGACATTGTAGCCGTAGGGTTACAGAAGTCGCAGGAAGGTACTTATGGGTCACCGAGGCCCCCGCAACACAGGCAACGGAAGGAATACGGGTGGGTTTTAGTCAGTAAGAGTCTGACACACCCTCCCGCTCCGCCCAGAGCGGGAGAAGTTATTTGACGATTTCCCATCCACAAAAAAAAAAAAAGAAAAGGGTTACAGAAAGAAAACATTTTGCTTGAGAGTATTAGGTACTAGCCTCAGCCCGCGACTTCGTCCGCGTGAGATTTCGGACACCGACCAACCGCGTCGCATCCCATCGCCCGCCCGCGCCATAACTTCCGGCCTTTTTTTCTTTTTGCTCGGCTACCAAGGGTCGTAGCGTGATGTTAAATAACCTTAAACCTTTCTTAAGAATTAGGCATCATAAGATCATCGCGCATCAATTTTCGATCTTACCCGTGTTTTGATTGACTAATTTGAACAAAAACTTAACTATAATAGTTAAGACATAAATTTAACCCGCGGACTTTTTTGTGGGTAAATCATTACCCACAAAAAAGGTGTAAGTTCTATTGTCGCGGACAAAAGTCCCTTTTCTGAGCTGGGCTTAAGGATAAAATTGCAGTCAGCAACCTATTTTTCTATTGCTCGAAATACTGGGGGCCTACCATGAACTCATAAGCAGGGCCTCAAGTCTGCTATTACAATAGTGTCAGAATGGTCTGTTCCGATCCATTAATGACGCCATTATATTAGTAGATTACCAAACTTGTCAAAATCAACAATTATAAAATCAATGATAGACCACTCTGACACTATTGTAATAGCAGACTTGAAGCCCGGGTCAATTTTCGACGGAATGTGAACTGATATCGACACGGGCGGCGCACAGTGGGCCCATACTGAAAATTAGTGGACTTAGGCAACAAAGTTCCTATATCGATGCGATTTTTTTTTATATGACGTGTTATAATATTCCTGACAACTTTTATTCTTATAAAATTTCTTCTAAACTTGATAGTTTGTCTTGAAAAAAATTAATTAGATTTTTTTGTATGGAGCGAATCACGTTTAATTTTTTTTCTTCAATTGTACTAATATGTTGAGTGTGTGGCGTGAGTATATGATAGCTAGGGTCATTCTCTATCCATGAAAAAAAAATCAGCGCCGGCCATCTGCGGCAGCGCGAGTAATCATTCGGTAAAAAAAAAATGATTTGGAAGAATTTTTTTGTCATTTAAAATAAATTCAAAGCATATTTTTTGTCTCATTTGGCTGTTTTCACCTTCTTTTTTGTTAAATAAATAGTTTTAATAGCGCATACGTACTTATAACTAGTAATTCTGGTAGAGATTTGGCATGTTATCGGTAGCACCTGCATTGTGATTGATGACTCATTTGTTTGTGCACTCGGCTAAGCGCATAACTAATGAGTCATCGAAAAATGCTCGTCTCTGATTGGCTGAATAATTTTCACTCACTGTTATGTCCACTACTTGAGTAATTAACACTAACTATAAATATAAAGACATTCATTAAGTCCATCTAGTTTCGCTCTTGTCGCTTGTTTGTGAACACAGTGAAATACTTGTATTTTTATATTTACATTAGAACTATGGCTGGATTTTGTACCAACCTAGATCTTTTTGTGAAATTAAGAAGTGGCGGTGATCTGAAAAATCATATGTTTCTGTATGAAAGTATCATTTCTGTCTTGACTACCGAAGTTTCTGAAGAAGACAAGAACCGAATCAAGGAGTTCTGACGACTTTTTTGTGTAAATTTAAATAAAAAGTGGATAGAGTCAAGTAGAAATCGAAAAACTTTTATGAATCGTGTAATTAATCGCAAGTGGTTGGAAAAAAACATCAACTGGCCTGTTTGTGACAGTGTTGATCTGAGAAGTGTGATGGGCTTTTCGGACGCAGCCTTATCTGAGCTTGTGGATATAGATTGCCATGTTCCTACTCTTGCAGTATGTACTGCGGAAGCGGGAACATCTACAGAAAAGGAGCACAGAAAACCGTTCGAAGAGTTAAGTAATAAGCAAAAGAAAAGACGTTCTACTTCCATAGTAGAAGAAAATTCCGAGGAAGAGTTGCAGCACTGGTACATAACAAAATTGAAAGACAACGGCAAAACGAATCTGGCAAAAGTGGTCGAATACCTTTCCAGTAATCCAGATGCGCTATCCGAAGTAGAAGAGAGACTATTCAAAAAGCAGAGCTTAAGTACTGTCTCTGAAGATAAGTGTTTAGCTCTTTATACATCAGTTGCGCTCTCGAAATGGAAGTACTTAGCTCTTCGACAATTTCTGAAAGAAGAAAACTGTGCTGCCTTTCCATCTTATCCAAAGCTTGTAAATGCCAAGAAAAGATGTTACCCACCACAAGAGAGTATGGAGATTACCGAAAACGGAGCTCACATTAAATTACAAGCGCTATTGGACCACACTGTGGAGAGGATATTACTTGATATAAATACTGTTGATAGGTCTCAAAATGAAGAACTCAAGTTGACCTGGAAATGGGGACTTGATGGTTCTTCGTCGCAGAGTAACTATAAACACAAAACGTCAAACACAGCTACAGAGTTCGATGATTCATCAGTAGTCATGATAAGCATCATCCCTCTTCGGCTAGTGTCTACTAGGCCATCATCTGGGAATGAAAATCTAGTTTGGGAGAACCCCACACCTTGCTCAACTCTGTACTGTCGACCAGTGAAGTTCACTTTCACTTCGGAGACAGCTGACTTTATAAAGTCTGAAGAGTCTGAGATGAAAAAACAAATTGATGAACGAATATCTACACAGTGTGGAAATATTATTGTATCACATGAATTGCATATGACCATGATTGATGGAAAAGTGGCCAATATTATTGCTGGAGTACCATCATATGCAACGTGTCCCATTTGCTTGGCAAAACCGAGTGAGATGAATAATTTAGACGCTTTGACTTCTAAACCACTTCGTGAAGAAATTTACAAACAAGGAATTTCTTCACTGCATATGAAGATTCGGTGTATGGAATGTCTTCTCCATATATCTTATAATCTGGATTTTCAACGATGGACTGCTCGCGGCGAACATAAGGCTTTGAAACAAGCTAAAAAAAATACCACACAGCAAGAGTTTCGTGAGCAAACTGGAATGCTGATTGATATAGTCAAACATGTATGTATTTAATTTTCGCTCTCTTTATGTTGTTTGTGAATTATATCTCTATGTATTGTATATTACAGTATTGTTTTCCCATTTTAGGGTTTTGGAACTACAAACGACGGGAATACAGCGAGGCGCTTTTTCCAAGATTACAAAAGATCTTCCAGAATAACGGGAATTGACGAAAATCTGATTTCCAGATTTTCCGTTATTCTACATGCCATATCATCAGGCAAAAACATTGACTGTGAAAAATTTAGAAGATACTGTAGAGAAACAGCTGATGTGTACGTGCAACACTATTCGTGGTACTACATGCCAGTTAGTGTACATAAACTTCTAATGCACGGTGCAGACATCTGTAACCACTTTGGTGTTTTGCCAATCGGTAAGTAAAAAATAAATATAGTTTGATGTATTATTTGACTCGATTGCGTTTTGAAATTAAAATGTATGTACTTATTCGTTTTAGGTACCTTATCTGAAGAAGCTTCGGAAGCCCGTAATAAGGACTTCAGAAACGTCAGGGAGAGGCACACTCGGAAAACGGGGAGAATAGCAACAAACGAAGACATCCTCCATGGACTTCTAATAACCTCTGATCCCCACATATCCTACATAAGGCCTAAAATAATGAAACAGGTTCATAATGAGTTGTTGCCTGAAGCAACTCAGTTGTTCCAGACTCAGTTGTTACAGACAGACAGTACTGAGCCTCCCTGTGACAGTGAAATTATGGAGGAAGAAGAATGCCTCATAGCAGAGTCCGAAAATTTGCCGGACCCACTAGCACTTCTGGAACAAGAAATAATGTGATCCGGCTCTAAATTATTCCCACAAAAGCCCATCAGGGTTAGGAATATGACAAACAGCCCTTTTCAGGGCTACAATTACTTCACAGTTTCATATTGATCATACGTACGATAACTTATACTATAATAATATACATACAGTTGATTATGTAGATAATTATCAACGACTTGCCCGTACAAATTTAAATTATTTCACATATCATTAACAAAATTAGTATAACCTGAAACATTACGATATATTTATTCAACAATAGATAACGTGCAGTTAAAAAATAACACAGCCAATCAGAGACGAGCATTTTTCGATGACTCATTAGTTATGCGCGCACAAACAAATGAGTCATCAATCACAATGCAGAGCACCTGCATTGTGATTGATGACTCATTTGTACCGATAGCATGCAATAATAACTAAATCTCTACCAGAATTACTAGTTCTAAGTACGTATGCGCTATTAAAACTATTTATTTAACTAAAAAGAAGGTGAAAACAGCCAAATGAGACAAAAAATATGCTTTGAATTTATTTTAAATGACAAAAAAATTCTTCCAAATTATTATTTTTTTACCGAATGATTACTCGCGCTGCCGCAGATGGCCGGCGCTGATTTTTTTTTCGTGGATAGAGAATGACCCTAGCTATCATATACTCACGCCACACACCCAACATATTAGTACAATTGAAGAAAAAAAATTAAACGTGATTCGCTCCATACAAAAAAATCTAATAAATTTTTTTCAAGACAAACTATCAAGTTTAGAAGAAATTTTATAAGAATAAAAGTTGTCAGGAATATTATAACACGTCATATAAAAAAAAATCGCATCGATATGGTAACTTTGTTGCCTAAGTCCACTAATTTTCAGTATGGGCCCACTGTGCGGCGGCGCGGCGGTCAGTAAAAATATTCCAAAAGAGCAAATATAAAAAAAATACTGTCAAGATGTGTATGTAGTCCTGCGAGTGGGTGAGAGCAGTAACTTCCAACTTCATTAAAAATATGTGAAACAGCTGCTCCATTATATAAAAGAAAATAACTTGAAAGAAATTTATCCAAATATTTACATTGTCGATCGAATTTTGTTACCGGTAAGTACAGCCTCCGCGGAAAGGATTTTTTCTAAATTAAAACGAATAAAACAAATATTTATTAAATTCAATGAGTCAAGAAAGACTTTCAGCTTTGGCAGTTTTATCTATTGAAGCAGATATAGCATCTAAGATGAATTACAATACAATTATTAGAGTTCAGGTAGGCTAAAAACGTGAAAATGTCTGTTTTTTTGTTAGTCAAAGAAAAATGTTTTTTATTTCCTAAAATCAGTCTTCTCGCGCCACCAGAGGGCCTCGCGAAATGTATCTGGCCCACATCAAATTTAGATCTTGCTCCGCCACTGGATACGTTTTACCTTTATAATTATTATTATTGTGAATTTGTGCGAATTCTGCAAGATGATGGACAAAATGTTTTTTTACCAATGTTATTTACTTGTTTGCTTACGTGTTTTATTATTCCTTTCTTATTGCCCACGGCTTCGTCCGCGTGGAGTTCGGAAATTATCCCCACAGAACATAGATACCCTGACGGGATTATCCCACGGAAACGTACCTACTACCTACCGGGATAAAGTAGGTATTCTATGTGTTAGTCCAAGTTATAAACTGTGTGACTAATATAAATCCTATTAGTAGCAAAATACTAATTGTTGGAACTATCTAGGTATCGTGAATTCGTGCAAGCCTAGTAAAATACTTTTTGTTAGGTTGCTGCCCAGAAACAGCTAGGAATAGTTTAATTAAATGAAAAGAATTTTCTCTTCCGAAGTACCTTCCTCGGACTAGCAACGAATATTTCGAAAATAAAATTGCCGAATTGGTCCAGCCGTTCTCGAGTTTTGCGCTTAGCAACACATTTAGCCATTCATTTTTAGGGTTCCGTAGTATACAAGGAACCCTTATAATTTCGCCATTTCCGTTTTCTGTCTTCCCGCTGTAGCTTCAGTGGCGCTTAGTACTAGAACGCTGTAATTTGGTATAGATATACATATCAATCACGCCGACAGTGCTAAAATATTTTTTTTAGGGTATTTCCCAAGCACGTAATGTGGGATGATATTTTTTTCTCTCGTTTACCTACCCCATGGTGTGGTGTATGATAGGTCGTTCAAAAATATTAGGGTCTGTAAACACCACTTTTGGGTTCAAGGATCTGTTTGCATAATATTAAGCATTAAAGTGCTAAGAGTCAAGTGCATTCTTATCGTTCAACTAATTTCTGAAAATCAGACAGATTGCTATGAAAGTTCGGAATTTTTTTTTACATAATTTGAAAATGTGATCAGGTCAGACATGACGCGGAAAATTTTCTGAAAATAGGTTTTTTGGATTCAGAATAACCAAATCTATCGATTTGATACGGTTTTTAAAACGATGAGGCAAACATTTTGGTCACTGGCTCTCGTACCAACAAGCTGATAGCAGAACTTCGGAGACGTGGCTTGAGAAGTTCAGTAAAAGTATTCGTACGGAACTACATCGTGCGGAATCTAAAGACATCCCGTTAAGGAGCCAGGATTTGGATGGAACTTTGGAAAACGAGTGCTTGCACCTGTGCGCTCATTTAATTTTGTCGTCTGATGATGATTTATGAAGTTATGAAATGAAATCTTTTATTTCCAGATATAAATCGAATAGAATAGTAGGTAGGTATTGTAGTTATAGAATTGTCACTGAAGATAGTACAAATTCTTATCAGAAAAAAGGCTTTTTGCACATTTCCAAACGTAGGAGTTGCGCTTCGAATGCTGTTGTGTACACCTGGGTTGAACTGCTCGGCAGAAAGGTGGTTTTCAGCGCTAGAGAGGGTAAAGAATTACTTAAGATCTACCATAGAATCGATTTAAACCGATGTCATAGAAGAGAACAGGCTAAATTAACTCCTCAAGAGTCAGAAATAATGCAGTCTCAAAATAACGGATGACGTCATCATAGTTTCTAAATGGTACCCTACCGCGAAGCCGACCGGTTCCAATGGTGTCGGTAAAAGAGTTGTATGCGAATAGGAGCTTTAACACTATTAAGACACTACAAATTGCCCGGTTGATGGCAATGGGCTCGCCCAAACCCTTCGGGGATTACAGGCGTGATATTAATTTCCTTTACGTTGTTGTCTTAAAATCCGGCTCGCCGCGCGCCCCAACGTCAGAACTATATTATTTATTATTAGGCACCGCCGCCTGCCGGGCAGGTGCATGTCGTGTTTCACAAGGATTTCTGATAATTTTAATGAAAAGCATAAGATTCATCTTCAATATGTTATAATTACTGCTCTTAAACACCCATACTGGCGCCGATTCCCTTGTTCACAAACTAATCTAAATTTAAGTTCAGTGCATCTTTTTCTTTCTATTTCATTAAGTAAAGGACAGAAGATACATTTTAGTTTACTCCTGTCAAATTAATCAGCGCTTGACGTAAATTGACGTAATTTTAGTAGGCAAGTTTTTATTCACGTCTAAACTTGTATAGAGTAGTGACAGGCGCTGATTAATTTGACAGGACTAAACTAAAATTTATCTTCTGTCCTTTTCTTAATGAAATAGAAAGAAAAAGATGCACTGAACTTAAATTTAGTTTAGTTTGTGAACAAGGGAATCGGCGCCAATGTTTATTTTATTTGTTAATAAAAGTACTTAAGTGAGTACCTTTATTAAAAGGAAATAATGGTGTACAAATAATCGCATTGGTGTATTTTGAAGTATATAACTGCAAAGAAATTCTTATGATCAAACATGGTTTCGCTTATAGAAAAAGTGTGTGAACCCAAAATCCACAGACACACATGATTTAATATCTGTAATGGTCTGGCTTGTATGGTCCCTCAATTGGGACGCCAATATATTTAGCTTGTTTCGGTGTTAGCTTAGTTAGTTTAACACCAAGGTGGTCCAAATGCAAAGCAGCTACTTCTTCATCTAATTTCTTAGGTAATGTGTGTACTCCAACAGGGTATACATTATGTCTCGTCCAAAGTTCAATTTGAGCCAACACTTGGTTAGTGAAAGAGTTGGACATAACGAACGACGAATGCCCTGTAGCACATCCTAAATTAACTAGACGTCCAGCAGCCAATACAATAATATGATTCCCATTGTCAAGCTCGTAGCGGTCAACTTGTGCCTTAATGTTTACTTTTTTAGCATTGTTTTCCAACCAGGCAACATCTACTTCACAGTCAAAGTGGCCAATGTTGCAAACAATTGCATCATCTTTCATTTTCAGGAAGTGTTCCTTGCAAATGATGTCTAGGCATCCAGTAGTGGTGACAAATATCTGTCCCACTTCAGCGGCTTCATCCATGGTCGTTACCTGGAATCCTTCCATAGCTGCTTGTAGAGCATTAATGGGATCGATTTCAGTAACAATGACTCGTCCCCCGAATCCCTTAAAAGCTTGAGCGCAGCCTTTGCCCACATCACCATAGCCCGCAACCACGCAGACTTTTCCAGCGACCATTATATCTGTGGCCCTTTTAATTCCGTCAAGTAATGACTCTCTGCATCCATACAAATTATCAAATTTACTCTTGGTGACTGCATCATTTACATTGATAGCTGGAACCTTTAATGAACCGTCACGGAACATTTTATACAAATTGTGTACGCCAGTTGTTGTTTCTTCAGAAATGCCCTTTATACCTTCTAAATATTTTGGGAATTTCTTATGAACCAAGTTTGTTAAGTCACCGCCATCGTCCAAGATCATGTTCATGGGCTGAAATGAAAAATTAATTAAATGACAAGAAAAGTATGAATTAAGCCGGGACTGAGTTGGTAAGAAATAATTTAAAAAAATGTACGCTTATACTATCGTCAAGTTTTCTGCCCAGAAACTTAGCGATATTATATGCGTACATTTTTCCCAGCGGGCCTAGCTACCAGCAGGCTTAGCATGACACTCTCTATTTCTTCGAAGAATAGACACGGCTCTTTCTATACAAAGTGACATTTCGTTTCTCAGTTTTTGACATCTCACCGTAGAAATCCTTCTACAATCTGTCATCTTGTCTTTCGTTTCTAACGATCTTTGTCTAGGTCCTTTTTAATGTAGAAAGATTTCTACGGTGGGATGTCAAAAAAGGAGAAACGAAATGTCAGTTTGTATGGAAAGAGGCGTGTCTATTCTTCGAAGAAATAGAGTGTCATGCTAAGCCTGCAGTATAACAAACTTCTTACGGCAATGGATTGTTAACTGTAGTTTTCCGTGATCAACAAGCACCCGACGACACGTCTTCTTAACGTCACGCTTTTTAAATCCATTAAAATATGCGATAAGGAGACTTGAGATATAATGTTTTGCTAGACGATAGCTCGTCTACCGTACCAGGTGTTAAATTAAGAATATATTTTTTTTCCTGTAAGCCCCGCACAACACTGATTCGGAGTCAAACAATAGACAATCAATTGTGTCTCATTAGCTGTGCTTGACCAATTAATATTCAATCTAGATCTAAGAAGCTTTACTAATTGTTTTAATAAAACACAAATATTAAGGTGGAACCGCGGGTACATACGTCGAACGACCATAAAACCGAAAAAATAAATAACGTAAGTTAATATTGTCGAATGGTTAGATAACATACGTCCATTATATCTAAAATCTAATTATCTACAAAAGCGACATCGAAAGACCTAAATATCGAAGTACAGAGTCTCGAATGTCCTAAATAACGATATTTATTTATTACGTAAAGTCATGTAATGGAACTCCCTTGTTTCGTAGAACACTTTAAATATAATTTTAGTATCCTGTCATTTCACCGAAAAATAATTTACAATTTTTCACTTGACTAGTAACAATTGGCAAAAACATGATTTGTCTCTAGAAAATAATTACCCGATAAACTTTTATTTCATAACGTTTTTAATTCATATTTAAAAGGGTAATTTTAATTAATAAATCAACAAAGATTATATCTTTTATCAGTAGTTACAGATAATTATAATTGCAAATGGCTTACTAAAGTTTGTTTCGCGGAACCGAAATAATTAGATTAGGTTAAATATATTTACTTGTAGAAAAAGGATAGGTTAGATTAGGTTAGTACTGCGACCTCATAAACGACTAGAATATTATATAAAAAACCGGCCAAGTGCATGAAGGGTTCCGTAGTTGCGAAGACCGACAGACAGACGGACATGGCGAAAATATAAGGGTTCCTTGTTTACTAAAAAAATAGTAACCGTGGAGTACTTGCCGGCTCTTCTCCATAGGAAACGACCAATTGCAACCGTGCACCTAGCTTCTGACGTTTCATAAGTATGGGCACTTATGAAACGTCAGAAGCTAGGTGCACGGTTGCAATTGGTCGTTTTATGTGAAAGTGTGTAGGTTTATGTGAAATAAAATTATTTTGATTTTTACTACGGAACCCTAAAAACCTGTCGAGATCACTTTGTCACTGGTTTGTAAAATTTATTATAAAATGATATTTAGTATATACGTGATTTTTTCCAAAAGAATCTAAATGTATAAATGATTAAATATCATGCAAAACCTCAATAATATAATTTCCAATCTATCTACTTTTTTCCACTCATATTACTTAAATAAACATTTGTTCTATATTTTAACTAGTAGGTATTTTTAACGTAATTATAATGAACTGAAGTGTATTAAATGTTGACATTTTGAACTTAGGTATAATGACTCGACATTTTTAATCATTCGATATTTTAATCTTAGGTATAACAATTTTCGACAGTTCGATACAATCGGTATTTAAATTTTCGATGTTTTGAACATTGTCATTTTACCCGTAGGTATTTTAATTTTCGACGTTCAAATATGTACCCGGATCGGCAGTGGTAAGCCGCGAAATTCAATTTTCCTTATGTTTTTTGCAATTTGCAGGTCAGTGTCAGGCTTTATCTTGATTAAAATATGACTCGCGACCATAACAAATATGTTTTTACAGAATTATTATCATTAAAATCATTCATACATCTCTCTAAGTTAGATTTTTTCCCTATGAACTTTTCCATAAGAGATTTGTTCTTATGGAACAAATCTAAATAAGAGAGCTGTATTAATGATTCTAATTCTGTAAATACATATTTGTTATGGTCGAGATTTATATTTAGATCAAGATACAACGTGAAACTGACCTGCAAATTGCAAAAAACATAAGAAAAATTGAATTTCGCGCCTTACCACTGCGGATCCACCTTAAGGAAAAAGGTAAACAGAATTTTCCTCAACGAAGAACATAGTAAAATGTTTGCGTAGGAAAACCCACACTTTTATTACCTTTCCGTCTTGGAATAATAATGTCTGCTCAATGCACCAAACATATTCCTCTTCGGTTTCTCCTTTCCATGCATAGATAGGTATTCCAACGGCAACTAACGCTGCAGCAGCCTCGTCTTGCGTGCTGTAGATGTTACTGCTTGACCACTGGACCTGTGTAACAGAGTAAAGTAAATGTTTTTGGTTGTCAGCCAAGTGATTACCGTAATTAAGCCGCCTTTCAAACAAAACAAAAAAATAATAATCGGTTCAGCCGTTTGGGAGCTACGATGCCACAGACAGACACACAGATACACACTTTAAACTTATAACACGCTCTTTTTCCGTCGGGGGTTAAAAATGAAACAGTACGTTAACACCGTATCTTATATGGGCTACGAAGATACCGCGTTTCTTTATTGCCCTGATGAACTGGGTCGTGGGGGCTAAATATGTCGGGAAAACACGAAGAGTAATGAGCGCCTGGAAATGTCCTCGACTCTGCATAATTTTCATGTGTTTGTACATTATTTTCGGTTACCTACCCTACATCCATTTGCAAACTGTTGACATGAACTATCTAGCGGCTAAGTAATCAATGTTGTTTTTGTGTAGACTAGGCCCAATTTTAGACAAAGACCTCTGCATGCAACGAAGTAGGTATTGCAGAACATCTCGCATTGTATTGTAACCAAAAATACTAAATAGAGTGACTAGTATTAGCAATTGAATACAGACATGATTATTGTTAAAATGATTTCATAATAGTAGCACACATTTCAAAACAGATCGGGGGTTAAAGATAAAGAGGCCAACAGACGATGATACATATCAGCACAATTCTTACATGTATTCACAGAAACAAGATAACAAGTGATTATTTAATCTTTGCCACATTTCAATATCCTTATGAAATAACAAACACAATGATACTCATATATTATGCCTATAAATATTGATATAGTTTTGCTGTTTATCAGAACGTATTGTACTTCTGTTATAAATTGCGATATGAGAAGCCTGCCTCCTTGCCTATGCCTGCATCTCCCAGCATGTAGTCAAGTTTAGGTACGTTAAAGGAATATTCGAGTAGGTACATTCATAACTAACAAGGAGGGCGCCTACTCCGCCTACTCGTCATCACGGATTCCGCTCAAATTTACAGCATATGCAGGGCTTGGCTTGACATGAAAGTACCCGAAGTGGGAACTCCAGATGGCCAAGCGTTTAAGAAATTAAATTTTCGACGCGGCTCTAGCCAGTTAAAACCATCTATGTAAACGCTTGGCCATCTGCAGGCTTAGCATGACGCTTTGTATTTCTTCGAAGAAAAGACAAGGCTCTTTCTATACAAAGTGACATTTCGTTTCTCCTTTTTTGCTTCCCACCGTAGAAATCCTTCTACCTAAAAAATGACCTAGACAAAGATCGTTAGAAACGCAAGACAAAATGATTGTAGAAGAATTTCTACAGTAGGATGTCAAAAATGGAGAAACGAAATGTCACTTTGTATAGAAAGAGCCATGTCTATTCTTCGAAGAAATACAAAGCGTCATGCTAAGCCTGCTGGAGTTCCCACTACACGCTCGTAGGCGGAGTAGGCGCCCTCTCTTTGTTAGTTATGAATGTACCTACTCGAATATTCTTTTAGCGTACCTAAACTTGACTCCATACTGGGATGACGAGTAGGCGCACTCTCCTTGTAAAATTCATATTATTTAAATCTGAATTATAGTACGCCTATTACGCAACCAGAGTTTAGTTCCAGTGATAAGTAGGTACCTACCTACGTGTTTTTGTTGTGCAATCCTAACTAATATTATAAATATGTTACACTTTCAGGCTAAAACCGCTGAACGGATTTGGATGAAATTTGGCACATGGATAGACCTTGACCCAGAGAAGGACATACACTTCTTTTCATCCTAGATCGCAGACGAAGTCACGGGCTACAGCTAGTTATTTATATAATAACTAGCTTTTGCCCGCGGCTTCGCTCGCATTTAAGTCGAAAATTATCCCAGGGGAACGTACTAACGGAATAAAAAATGTCCGAACCCAGGTCTTGGCCTATCCTTATGCTTTTCATCCAAATCCGTGCAGCCGTTAGTCGTGAAAAATTAACAAATAGATAGATAGACAAATAATAAAGTCGAATTATTTAAGCGCTAAACATAACATAATATTTAAAATATCATTCCAACTCAAGCAATTGACAGAAATAAAAAACAGTTTGAAATGGTTTTAGCACTAACGCTAAACCTACGAATAAATGCTAAACGTAATTAGTGATTTGTGGTGCTAGGGATGGGCCTAAATGTCTAACTAAAAATAATCATTAAAAAATGATCACCCTTCATTTGAAATACTCTGGCGCCGCCATTGACCACGTAAGTGTATGTGTTAGCTAAGTTATTTTTATGACTTTAAAATGTAATAACTTTTGACCGAGTGGACCGATTTTAATGAAATAAAGACTGAATGTTATCTCATCTCTAAAACGTATCACATGGTGCTGATAAAATTCCTGTTACTATAAATATAATATTATGATATCGAAACGGTGGCAACCTTGTTTTATTGTTGCAGGCCTCAAAATTCTCCCAATGGTCTTATAGTGACTTCTGACGTGCCTTCGACGAGCGAACCCAACTCGCATTTGCCCAGTTTTTCTATTTTGTATTTTAGGCACCGTCCAGAAGACAATTGGGCAAGATATTATTAGAATTCGAGGTTGCGATAACTATTCCCATTCCTAGATTTTGAATTTATCGCATTAGTGCTGTTTCATAGTCGGCTGCGCCGCTGTTTGCTGACGCTCCACTTAACGTTACTAAGCAAATCGAATCGTAGATAATATTAGGTATCAGACTTCCTCAAACTAAAAACTTGGCAGATAAAAAATGTAACAATTTAATACACCAATATCGACATTTTATTTGCTTTGATAAGTTTATCAATTTTATCATTCCGTGTTTAGATCCTGATCTGATCTATACTGGAGTTAAAGAGTCTTATTATCTTTGAGTATGATAAATTACTTGCAACCAGGAAAATAATTTATGACTAATACTAGCTTTTGCTCGCGATTTCGCCCGCGTATATACCGGGATAAATAGTACCCTATGTCTACCTGTGTTCCATCTTTCATCAAAATCCATTCAGATGTTAACGTGTGGGCAGGAAACAGGCAAACAGAGTTACTTTTGCATTTATAATATTAGTATGGATGTCTAAGATAATTAGGCTAAAATTAGATAGGTAGGTAAGTCATCATCTGCTTTGCCTTTCCATTTATTTTATTATTTAGAGAGTTCTATGTTGGGGTTGGTGAATAGATTGCAAAATAGAGACATTAAGGCTGTCTCTAAAATATTTAATAACAGGCCAGGTGCCTTGCAATGAAAAAATAAATCATCTCAGATCTCTTATAATGCAGAAATAGCACTTACTTCAGCACCAAGCTCTATAAGCGTCTCAATGAGGACTGCGGTCTGCACGGTCATGTGAAGACTTCCAGCAATTCTAGCTCCTTTGAGGATTTTACCCGGAGCATACTTGCGGCGGCAGGCCATCAGTCCTGGCATCTCCTTCTCTGCCAGCATGATCTCTTTGCGGCCAAGCTCAGCCAACTTCTCATTGGCTGTAATACAAAAATAATGTCAATATTTCTTGAATATTCAAAAAAATCAAATAACTTGATCATTTATTTTTTCTTACTATTTCATTTCAGAATATTTTAAAGAATAAAATATCTGTTTCAAAAAAAGTTTAAAAGCCATCAATATTAGGTATGATACAGTAATTTATATAGGTGTAAATTATAATATTTAACAGATAAAATGAAATAGTAAGTACTTTTTTTTTTAACATAATTCAAATTAAGCATTATAACATTTATAATGCAAATAAATATTAATATTAAGTTACTGAGTTGTAATAGGTATTTATATTAGTAAATATGCTTTATTCATAGGCAATAGTGATGAAATTTCAAAATGTTATTAATAACAACCTCATGATCACAATATTTTTGATATTCTATTGGCGCTTGCCTTTTTCAGTCCTTAAGAGTTTTCATCATTCTTTGCCACATTCCCTTTATAAAATTTTTGGGGAATGAAAATCTGGAAAGAATTTTGCCACACGAAATGTTTTTCTTTGAGGTGTTTTCTCCTCAATTATAAATAATCGTTGAAGATACCTACCTATAAGTAGGGAAAGGAAAGTCCTTAGAAAGGGGCTTCTAAAAAATAGAATTGGACCATGTTAAACACACCCTGTATAATGCGTAATGCATGGAACACAGGGTACCTAATAATTGCGATTTTTTGTTTATTATTATAGGTAACGAAGTTATGTAGGTACACACCACACATTAGGTACATTACCATAATCTATCATTTAATCGATGTAAACACTAAAGATATTAGGTCTCATCAGAATAGCAATAACTGCTGATAATTTGATAAGAAACATTATCGTGAATTAAAGTAAATAAGCAGTATACAATAGCGCCGCCGGTCTGTCTCTGAAGTCGCATGGTTAAGATAACCTATAAAAAACGTATTGTAAAATAAAAAAAAAGTACTTAGCTAGCTGTATCTGGGAACGATAAATATTTAAACTCATTATTTTGCTCCCTTAGACATTACTTTCATATTTTAGAAGACAAGTAAAATTACTTACCGATTTTATACGGTGGCTTCATGATGTGAGATGTGTTCAAATTATTAGCAAAGTATGTAATAACCTAGCTTCACTGACTAGTATTTCGAAGTCAATGAATTTCGTGGTAATTTTGACTTCAGAAAGACAAAATTTATTACCAAAGAAGACAACAAAATAAACTGATCGCTTGCAAGACGACCTAGCTTGACCACAGACAGATCTAAAATAGAATTGCGATTCTGCGACAGATGATCACAGACAGATTCACAGAATACCTACCTAAGGTACAGTCACGAGCATAACTATATTACTATGGTTAGGGACAGTTCAGTTCAGCAATAGTAGGCAATATTAACTTGTCGCACTACTGTCAGTTAAATAGGGTTAAATAAAATTGGTTAGCGAAATCCCGCAGTCGCGGTGCGTACCGTAAATCTAAACATGCAAAAATTAAAATTGATTTGATGATATAATTTCTTTGTGCTTAACTATTGTTGGTAGTTTACTTAACAACTAACCTAACTGTACACACGAGTACCCCACTCGTGTACTAGGTTCGAAGTGTAAGAACTTACCTCCATTTTCTTATTTCTCTATTAAATGTTCAAAATAAAATCGAACCTATCCGAGGGGTACCAAACCGTCCGAATGGGGTTAAAAACTGTGGTAGTTTTTATCCTCATTCGGGCGGGTTGCTCACTTCAGATGTCGCTACTATCACTAGTCCAAAAATTTTACAGCTAGCTGTCACTGTACTTTTACGCTTAATTAATGAATAAGCCCCGTTGCACAGCGGTTGACTGCAAAATTACGGGGACCCATGTATTTCCCAAAGCTGTTGTAAGATGAAAACTGTGGGGGAAACAATTATCTCCGAAGAAAAAATGGAAACACAAAAATTCGTCGCGACTATGTCCTATCTATTTTAAAACCTGCATAGCTATTCACAACCATTCGACTAAGACACATTTTCGTTTACCTGATTTGCTTAGTCCCCGACAGCAAATAACTGTCAGAAGAATAGCGGTCGCCTAATTGGCTTAAACTACATAATTTTCGGGTTTCAGACCTGTGATAAGCGTTTAGACGACTCCTTCGATAACATTGATTGATGTTCGATGAATAGCTATGCAAGAGAATTCATAAAAAATCACGACCACGTGACGCGAGGAGGGGGGGCTGGAACTGCAACCTGGTTTCTCGTCTTAAAGTTTTGGTATTCCTTCCATGTCACATATTTCTGGCGATTCTTCTTCTGATGGATGAAGACTATGCGGTCATTCAAGGACACAGGTACAAAGCAAAAAAAAAAAAATTAATGCTATTCAAGGCAAGCACCAAATGTTACACTAACGTGCCAGATGGGACTATACTATACTCTGTTATCTAGAGTAACAAAATTTAAGTACTTGGGTCACTGGGTCACTCATGATCAAATGATAACCGGACATAGGAAGCATAGACTAATATACATACGAGTATATAGAAAGGGAACGCAGGGCGATGGCTGTCCGAGGTAATATGCTGATCCGCAGATTTGCACGTTGTACGACGCAAGTCAAAATAACCCTTTTCAGAGCATGCTTTACTTCTTTTTACATACTTTGTGTCTTTTTACACCACCCACAGACTTGTGGGTCAGATATACGCTTTGGGCAACTCCGCTACTGAATGTCGAAGTTTGAAATGTCGACGTATGTTAGTTCTAAAGTACAGGATCTCGATGTACGCCAGTTCGAAAGTTCACTGGACGAAGTATGCAAGGCCGACGTATCTTTAGTTAGAAAGCATACGAGTGCGATGTACGCCAGTTCGAAATTACCCTGAATTAAAGTAATAGAAGGGATCTAGCGCTCGGCGGTCGCTACCGCGACAGAAAGAGATAAAACGTTGCAACGGCGAACGATTCGCCGACAGAACCTTTCATATAGCGAAGGATAATGTTAGGTTAGGTTAGGTTAGGTTAGAACAGTGACAATTAACGCGCGAAGGCGAGCGAGCGTGTCGCGGCAACGACCGCCGAGCGCCAGATCCCCTGTATTACTCTAATTCAGGGTAATTTCGACTGGCGTACATCGCACTCGTATGCTTTCTAACTAACGATACGTCGGCCTTGCATACTTCGCTCCAGTGAACTTTCGAACTGGCGTACATCGAGATCCTGTACTTTAGAACTAACATACGTCGACATTTCAAACTTCGACATTCAGTAGTGAAGTCACTTTGGGCATAGCTTGCGTGTCCAGTATAATAATGTATTCAGGATGCTGGGTCTATCACGCTTTTGTAGCGCTTCCGGGATGTTCTCCGAGGCCAGGGTTGATGGTTTTCATGCCATTATACGGAAATGGTGCGCTTATATTCTCGGTAGAATACGTGCTAGCTCCCACAGCATCCTGAGTGGTATTGTGTGATAGGTGGGACAGCCCCATGCTGGCTCACTGGATACGGCTGCATACATGTCAGTCGTTTCAATTTTGTCTATAGAGTGTGGTTTTACTACCAACATAGGGATCTCGTAATTTGATCTGAAATAACATATTTATTTTTATTATTTATCGCAAGATAAAAATGAAACTCGAATCTTATAAAAAAGGTAAAGAACTGAAAGCTCGTCATAGGTGGCAGCACAGGTGTCCGTCTAGAAACCGACGTTGTTTTGTTTATGTTTAGTTTTATCGATCACAAATTAAATAAAAACTAGGTAAATATGTATTATGTCTTGGATTATGTATTGTGTCTTGGAGTGTACTATTAAAAAAAGCAGCTGTAGTGGATCAATAAATTACGAATGTTTTATAATTTATAGTGGTTTGTTTTTTTTTGTAGTAGTTTTTAGTTATTTCGTGTTTGTTGTCTTTAAGTTCCTTTTTTGTTGACGACTTGAAGACTTGAGGGGTTTGACAGAAATAACCTGGATCAGAGTTGAAAACTAACTCGAGGGTGGTCTTCCTGGCTGAAAAACTTCTGAGATGTTAATTCTAGCATTGACCTAATACGATAAATTGATAATACAAAACACACATACACCTTTACTATAATTTACATAGTATCACATCAAAAGTGCCTGTAAGTACAGAAAACAGACCTAGTTCTCTTGGGAGCATCACCTGTAAACGAATTGCTCCCATAAAAGTCTTCAGGTTTCAAGAGTATAGTCTCGTCAGTCTCGACAAAAATTGTTTTTGAGTTTTCGTCTTTTAACATCGTTGGCAAATACTCGTACATGGTTCCCCGTATTTTTGTAGTCAACGGGGCATATTAATTCATTATGCGTAAAAGAAGTCGCTTGTTTACAAAAAATGTATGGATAGTGACAGCTAGCTGCCAAATTCTTAGACGTTGGATAGTAGCGACATCAGAAGTGAGAGAGTGGTAGGTTTTATCCCCATTATCCTGCAACACTATATACCTTTCTTAGATGCTAACAATGACGTAATTGTCCCCCCCGACCCTTGCTCGAGGAAGTGCCATCCCGCGCCATAGCTGAGCCTGTAGCTTTAAATTCCCCCGATGATAACAATTATCCAGTTCTGCTCCAGCCTGTCCCATGTTGCTGTCCTCCCCTTAGCGACGCCTTTTTTTTGGGTGGTAAACTATCCCACCCGTGTTATCCACCCTTCCATTGCCTGTGTTGCCAGGGGCCTTGGTAACCCTTTTGTACCTCCCGCGACCCCGGCAGGCAGACATCTCTTTGAGGCGCGCGTGGAACACAACACGCCGTCGACCCGGGCCTAGTCCTTACCGGACGGTGAGCTACCCATTGCTCACCGTCCGCAAGCCCGTGCCTACGGTGGCCGGAAATCCGCCCGGTATTCCCGACGCCCAGGGCGTTGGTTAGGGGCGAGAGGGCGCGAAATTTGCCTTTCCCTAAACCGTCCCGCCTCCTCCTTCGCGAGCATTACTGTTTCGCAGGAGGGACGGCTGCTCATGCCGTCTCGCTCCGTACGATGGCCTGAACCAGGGACGCGAGAGATCTATGCCACCGATCGCCTCCACGAGAACACTCCGGTGCTCTGCCCAAGCCGGGCAGACCTCCACCGTGTCCTCCGGGCGATCCACACAGTGGTGACACCCGGGCGTTTCCTCCCGCCTTATCCGACACAGGAACCTCCCGAAGCTACCGTGTCCCGTGAGGACCTGCGTCAGGCGGAAGTTGAGGACGCCGTGGTAGCGACGCCCTAAGCCGAGGTCCGTACCCCTTAGTGAGCAGTCGCTTATTGGCACTATATCGACGAATATTGGAACGAAGGTGTATTTTGTGCCCTGCTAAACGATGTTGCAGTGAAATTAAAAACAATAATATAAGCTGGCACTCCCCATACATGTAACCGAGGGAGAAAAAAAAACGTTTTACAAAATAAAAACAACTGACTTCCAAAAAAAACACTACAAAGTGAAAAATTACTTTAATTTCGGATGTCAGGTGTCTTTGGATCTGTATTTCAGTTTTTTGCCAGCGACTTTCGAAATTAAAGTTATTTTTCACTTTGTAGTGTTCTTTTGGAAGTCAGTTGTTTTTTTTTTTGTAAAATGTTTTTTATTTATCACTTTTTATCGGGTCAGTTTGTAATTTGTCTAAGTTACAATAGCCTAATGTCAACCTGCTCATCACTTTTTACAAAATATTGTTTTTTCTTGATGCAGGGACGTTAATTGTTGAGGAGTTTTCCTGCTAAGAACCAGGAGAACTGCGACTCACCATATGCACTGTGAAGAGCATAAATGGATTTTTTTTTTGGATGGGAAATCATCAAATAACTTCTCCCGCTCTGGGCGGAGCGGGAGGGTGTGTCAGACTCTTACTGACTAAAACCCACCCGTATTCCTTCCGTTGCCTGTGTTGCGGGGGCCTCGGTGACCCATTAGTACCTTCCCGCGACCCCGGCAGGCTTCGGCCCTAGTGGACCTCTACATTTG
This sequence comes from Atethmia centrago, assembly GCA_905333075.3. Taxonomy (NCBI): domain Eukaryota; kingdom Metazoa; phylum Arthropoda; class Insecta; order Lepidoptera; family Noctuidae; genus Atethmia; species Atethmia centrago. The sequence goes on from HG995375.1 coordinate 12,573,214, forward strand.
TGCTGACGACATCTCTTTGAGGCGCGCGTGGAATACAACGCGCCGTCGACCCGGGCCTGGTCCTTATCGGACGGTGAGCAATGGGTAGCTCACCGTCCGATATCAATCGCACGATGCAGTTGTCAGATGTCAAATAATGGCAAACGAAATCACCAATATAAAATCAGATTTCGTAAATTTTTAAAGTAATTTTTTTTTTTTTTTGTTTGCGAAATTATCATATAACTTATCCCGCAGAAGATGCCCAGGGCGTCGGGAATCCCGGGCGGATTTCCGGCCACCGTAGGCGCGGGTTTGCGGACGGTGAGCAATGGGTAGCTCACCGTCCGGTAAGGACCAGGCCCGGGTCGACGGCGCGTTGTATTCCGCGCGCGCCTCAAAGACATATTCATTGTACGGAATCCCCACCACGCGAGTCCAACTCGCACTTGTCCGGTTTTTTTATCTTAAGTCCTTTGTGAGATATGGGAAGTTTTCCAATAACTTTGTTTTTTATAGTTTTTCAAGAAATAGGTACAAACAAATTATTGCGATCAATGAAAACAATACCGTGCATTTGTAAATATTAATTCCAATTACGGAACCCATCACTGTGCGTGGTCAGACACGCACTGGGCCGGTTTTAATTACTTGCCTTCAGATATTTTATTATTGCCGAACTGTCCTTAATAGTTAATATATTTTATGCTCGTGACTGTACCTATGCAAGTGCAAAAACTTAGGTGACGTGAGCGTGGAGTGAACTGTCAGTGTCATCCCACCTGATGCTAAGGATGGACCAAGGATTACATTTACAATTATAATCGAGATTTTAATAATATTTTTATGCTAATTCTATTGATCATTTTTATAAATTTTATCAAAGCCGGTGTATTGTTTGTTATTATGAACCATTTTTTAACTGATTGACCATATTGACTGACGGACCATAGAATTTATCCCCACACAAACTATGTGGGGACCTACCTAAACGATGTGTGTGTATTTAAGCCATTTGAACAAAAAGACGTGCGGATCTAATATTTTATTTTAGGTAAGTAAATACCTACCTACGCGTTGCCAATAATAAAAGAATATTCATAAAATCATCGTCATCAATACTATAATAAAATGCTACAGTTCAACTAAAACTCACGCAGCGCGCGCATCGGCCGACGGGCGGCCTAGGCTCATTTCATCCAACCTAAATGAAGTGATGTTGCTATGGCAACGAGAATCGAGAGAAGTGATAAGATCACGACACTCGCGCATCGCACTCATCGACTTACTTCACCTAGCTGAATCACGTTGGCGCGAGTGGTTGCTATGGGTACGAGAATCGGTGAAGTGATAAGATCACGCCAGGCTTACGCGTTAGGCGCTGTTATTAATATCAAAAAGCTTTTTTTTTAAATTTGCCGTTTTTTTATTTTTAAATACACGGCAAACAAAAATTTGGTTTTATCACCCTTATATCAAAATCCAAGATGGCGGCTGCAAAATGTTTCATCATGGGTGTCGTTTTCATTGTTTTCGGGGTTTTAAAGTCGATACTGAGGTCAAATTTAAAAAGCAAGATGGCGGCGGTGGAAACTAAAAAAAAAAAAATTATGGGTGTCGTTTTCATGGTTTTCGGGGGTGTTAAAGCCGATAGTGAGGTCAAAATTAAAAAGCATGATCGCAGCGGCGAAAATTTTAAAATTTTCGTCATGCGCGTTGTTTTCATTGTTTTTGGGGGTGTTAAAGACGATGGTTTAAAAAAAACCCTAAATAGGAACGTTTTAACACTTAAATACTAGTTTTGAAATAATATAAAATGATCAATATAGCAATTAATAATTATCATAATGATACTAGCATAAAAATATTATTAAAATCTCGGATTATGATTATAAATGTAATGCTTGGTAATCCCTAGCAGCAGTGGGATGCCACCATTGACATCTACCTATCTCAATGGATGACGCTGATAGCTCACTCCACGCAAGTTTTCACGGTGAGATTTTTACAGAATCGGCATACATACATCCTTTCCCTCCATCTGCGTCGTTACGCGTATTCTGGACGAAACCTTTATGTAGATATTATTTAATTGGGACTATTACTACGAATATATATATTTATTCGTAGGACTATTGGCACTAAAGATAGGGCATGCAACAGAAGTGGGATAGATTCGATTTCGACCATTCATAGTAAATGGTTCAAATGGCCTTAGTTAAATATTTTTCATGAGTTGATGAATGCTACATAAATTTTGAAGCCGCGTTGCCCCTAGGGCCACGACACCGTAGGCCGTAGGCAATGGGGCCCGTCACCCACGCCTATAGCAGATTCTGTTAAAAAACATGGCGAATGTTGAACGACGCGACGTACTGGGTGCGCACTATAAGTAAAGGTTATCCAGCTTAGGCCCCAGAATGTCCAAAACATGGGCGTTGTGAACAGCTATGAAGAGCGGGCATTTTTGGGGGACTGTCTTATGTAACTTTGACGTTCGAAAAGTGCTGATTTTCAGCCTAGTTTGAATAAATGACTTTTGATTTTATGCATAGTTGTTGAGTACTTTAATATACTATATCATCATCATTTCATCGGAACGACGTCCACTACTTGACATAGGCCTTCCCCAACCACCGCCACTTCGACCGGTTTTGTGCAGCCCGCATCCAGCGGATTCCTGCGGCCTCCCACAGAGGCCTGCACCGATTTATGTAAATATGATATAATAATTATGTAATCCCAACAAAATATTGGAAAGGGTCGGCCCTTTATATTAGCCTAGATTTTGATTTCTGATCAACGGAGCTGTGGTCATCACGTGTTTTGAACACAAAACACACAGAAGAAAATTTGAATTTCGCGGGCTAGCTTTGCGCATTCCACCCAAACCGAACTACATTGTTCTCTGTAATTCGGTGAAGTCACAAAAAAAAACCAGTGTTAGTAGGTAGTTCTCTCATCGTCTATGTTGATAAGAATCTACTTTTTAATTAATATTACATTCATACTCGACACTCGTAGTTCCATATAGTTCAGTCGGCTCTCAAATGTCTTCAATATTAGAATTATTTTTAAGCGCTAGTTAAAATTACTTCCAATACAATCTTTCAATAAGTAGCGCACGGAACGACAACAACGCACAGCCATAGTTAATAGAGAGTAAGTAGGCTATCTCCGGCCTAATCCGCGATATAATTGCCTACTGTCTCAGGGTTGTCACTTTAAGCTAAATTTTAATTCTGTGTCTATAAATTGGCAAGGTTCAGGAAGTTGTATTTTTTACTTGTATTGTCTGGGTAAAGGGTTTGTGAGGTCGGTTGTACCTAAACGATGATGAAAAAAAAAAACATCGTAAAACAACATAAAAAAACGAATGCCTGCCTCTTACACTATAATCAAACTTTTGTTCTGTTGTTATGATTCGAACTTTGCTCTATTTATCTGATTCACAATTAGTCAATTACTTATTTTTAATTACGATTTTATAACTGTAAGTAGGTACTTAGTTGCTATACAATACTGAGAAATCAGCATGACTAAACAAAGCAATAGCGGCAAATCAATTGACAGATCAAAAGTACCTAATACATTCTAGTGGGAAAGTAGGCCTACCTACTGCCTCTGTCTGATAGAAAACTAATACAACAAAAATAAGCAAGTAGAAAAGCAACATCATCATCATCAGTAGAAAGTAGCAACATCAAGTAAAAATTATATGCTAGAATAAGTGACTTGCTTACCTTTCCTGTTCAATAGGTACTCTGTACAGAGACAATTCTGGAATCGATGAATTATGAAGACACCCAAACACACAGCAATACGTTCTCCTGCGATTATCACACATTTTTCATTCATTTAGCGGTGCCGAAAAGCCGTGACGCGCGGTGTTAGCCCCGACTGGCGGACTGAGAAACGGGTCGAGATTTTTTTAAGGTTTGCGTTACCCCAGCAAAATAATGTCGAAAATAATGACTATTTTCGACAGTAATTATTAGTTGCCCAGCTTCTGTAATTGTTGCGCACATTTTTTTAAAATTGTTGCACTTATAGTTTTTTAAAACATTTCCTGCTGGGGTAACGTTTATAACGTTACCGCAGCCAGACATTTTTTGAAATATGTGAGAATATTGAAACAAATATTAGCTGTATAATTAGTTGTCTAGACGGGGTAAATGTTGCACCTTAGTTTGTATTTGTTCTTTCTTTTTGTACATAACTTCTTAGGAATTAGTTGTGCAATAAAAAAAATCATAATAATGTACCGTTTAAAGGTTATTTAATTAAATATAAAAACACTTCAATAGGTCCTAACAGTCTAAAAAAGAGCTCTAAAGACTTACTTTAAACGTTATTTTGTAGCTTGTAACTGCCTTCAAATGTATGTGAAGTTTCATTAGTATCCTGTAAGTAACTAACAAATTATGATGATATTCAGTTCTCCACGTTCACGGTCACAATGCATACGGAGTTATTTGGGTACCGACAAACCTGTATGTGGATATATAAACTGAATTTTATATCAATAATTAGTTGCTTAGTTCAGTTTTATACCTTTAAAATGTCAGCGTAGTACATACAATAATTAACGAGATAATCTATACATATAATAAAACAGTAAAAACTGTCTGTACATTGAATATATAAAAAAAAATAATTGAGGGGAGTTTAGAAACAGTAATAGAGCACGAATCAAAAAAAAATTCTGTCTGTTTGTACACGCTAATCTTTGGAACTACAGGACGGATTTGAATGATTTTTTTTTTTGTTGTATAGGTATTAAGTCTGGGCAACATATAGGCTATAATTTATCTTGGAAACTTGGAACACCTGATGCAGAACCGCAACAGACCAGCTAAAGTAGAAGAGATATAAAAATGGTGCCATAGGAAATATTATTCCACGTGAAGAGCATTTTCTGCTGTGAGAATAAATTTGAAGATCTGGAACACCTGTTGTTTCTACTTTGTCTGTAATTTTTATGGTGTACAGTCGCCAGCACATCATGTTACCACAAACTGTCAAATTTTCTCATTTGATTTTGAACTTAACCATCAACATTTTAAGGTTTAAAATCATTTGGAGAAATTTGAGTTTCGTATGACCTGATGTACTGTTGACTGTACATAATAAAGAGTATTCTATTAGGTATATTTAAATAGTCTCCGAGTAAAATGGCTGGGTGACTTCCGGACATGTCGAAATCATAAGAGTGCGGGTTTTGCTGTTTAGCTGCGGAACCCTAAAAATAAATTAACCAAACATGAATAGGTTTTTATAGAAAATCAGAGACCAATTTAACTTCTAAATTGTTTAATCGCCATAGAATAGTTTACAGGGTAGCAGATAGTCATAGTCAAAACTAATGAAAATATACGCCGTAACACAAAATAACTAATTGATTTTAGATTCGCGCAGGAAAAGTGGGTGGTATTCATTGACTCGATGCCTATGATTCTAAATCAGAACCTTTCATGGCATGGCACTAGTCCTCACATATTCTCCTATCATACTTAAATATAAGTACATACGTAACTTGTATGACATTTGGAATATTTTTTAGAATATTATTATATCCAAATTGTTTACTTTTTCAAATATATATGTTGTATTATGTAAAACATAAAACAAGTAATTGGTAGTAATGACACACTTCACGTAATAAATTCTTGCATAATTCGCGCAAACATCATTCCTATCAGTGATGCTCACAGACTAGCAGACACTCAACACGACAATTGAAATTAAATAACATAAAGGGTATTTCCAAATTTTAGCACACGTAGGTAAGTTTTAAACCCGAAGAGTAGGAATAAAGAGTTCCTTCGGAGTTAACGGAACAAATTGATTCAAATATTATTCACGACTTCGCGAGTACCTAATGAAACATCGATAACAGAGTTTAGGTTTAATTCTCGTAAATGTCAAAGGCACTGATAGTCAGTATTAAACGCAAGTTTCATTGACCAATTATCGGAAACAAATATTTCAATACACGACAAGTCATTGCGCGTAGGTATAGTACGCGTCAACTTAATGGCGGCTCTGAAATGCGCTACTCGCTGCGCAGTAGGGGATCCCTCGAACCCGCTGACACGTTGATATGTTACTGCGCAGCGACTCGCCTCACGTTCCGAGCCGCCATAAAGTTTGAATCGGACTGTACCGGAGTCTATGGCCCCAGCTCCACGGGCGAGAAAATTGCGGCGAGTCTCGCCGTGCCATCAAATTCAATAGAAACTGTGAATCAATCACGGCGATAATTTGAAGGCACTATGGACGCGGTTTTCTAATCTGTGGAGATGACGCCTTAGTTTTTATTTAATATTATCATTAACCATAAGCAGTTATTGCGACACGCGAACTTATTTATGCTTTTGAGCTAGTCGACATGTAGAAAGGCCTCGTAGTAGTCGTAGTTTTATGACTTGAAAGGGTAACGCTAAAAAGGATCACAACCTGAAAGTTGCCAAAATGTTATATCCAGAAACATTTCAATAAATGTTACGCTAAATTTCCGCGAGAAGCAATTTTGTATAATAGAATAGAAAGAAAATTAAATGAATTTTAGAAATACCATCATATTTTTTGACACAACAATGCGTGGATACAATAAATAAAGTTAAAACGTTAACACTTAAGAACGCATTAAGTTTGGTGAAATATACCCATTTGAAATTTTGTCGATTATGGTTATCAAAACGCATTAATTTGATAGAAATTGCTTTATCAGCCCATGTTTTAAAAAAGGTCCGCTTGGTCTTTCGTCTTTTCAATTTACTTTCAGGGCATACTATCTCTTAAGGAAAAAAAAAACGCTTTAATTACATATGTACAATAATGTGATATTGAGATCAGAAGGCAAAGACACTTTTCATTCATCACAAGGGAAGATTTGACCAAAATTTCGTCCATTTGAGTTATGTAGTTACTCAGTGTTGATAATGAATTATAATATATTGCAACATTGTTCATTTAGTAAGCGACTATTGTTGTACTAACCCATCAATTTTGTTTCAATAAAGACATACTGACTGCTGCACTTAATTACTAGTACAATTAGTACATAATATGATAATTTTAAGTATATTGTTGTTTATCATTTATCGTTATATGCTTACCTATTGGTCATCGTTTTTTATTGTTTAAATTTCACACTAAGCGATATCTTCAATATTTTTATTATTAACCTGAATTGTGATGAATAAAAAAGAATCATCGCCAATATGGCGTCCTTCAGTCTCGAGTAACGTCGACGGAATCTTAAACATACATTAATATACCGAATTTTCATTATGATCGACAATGCCTAAGTTTATAAAATATCTGAGATAATCATGCACGCATCTACACATGCATTCTTACCCGTTCATAAAAATCTTTCATACATCTTACAAAACATAATAATAATTTATAAAATTCATAATCCCTTGCACATGTGCATGCCTAAAGTAACATACAATCACCTTTCATACATCCCTTTCAAACTATCACTTTATCTCACATAAGTAAAGATACCACAGCCACTGTCTGTATTTATAATACCAAATAGGAAAAATGCTTCAACTTTTAAGATAATTATGGAAAGATTATGGTCAGGCATACATTTAACAGTTTCAATAATGCTACGCTAAGTGCATTGTTTGGGGCCAAAAATCACTTGGTGATGTGAAGAAAAAGCCATAACCAAATTAGCACTTTTCTTACATGCAAAAAAAAACAGTTAATATATTACATAAAAAACATTTCACTTGCTTATAAACATTCATCCACTTTTGATTTGTTGTTATTTTATTATGGTCTTAACAAAATTCATTAACTGTTTTGTCATGGTAATACGCTTTGTAAATTAAACACAGAAATTGTCCCAAATGTTACTATGCTACAATAATGGTAACATGTTACTAAAGTAGACAAATATTCATATAATATCATAGATAATGTAATAATATTTATTTATAAAAAAGGCCAGTGTTAGCCCATGAACACAAAATAACTACTATATAATTGTTGAAGATAGTTAAAAACAATACAGGCCTCTAAACAAATGCACCTAACGACTTATTAATACGGACATAATATGCCTGCCAGCACAGTTGAGTTTACCAGCAGCAAGTTATCTGAAACTGCGTTGCATCACTGTGGCAGTGAATTGTTTCAAATCTGAAATGAAAATGAAAAAAAAAATATTTAAGCTTGTAGCATTTCTTCTGTTTTCGTTGAAATTCAAATGTGTATAGGAAAACCTATAGGTCTATGGTATTTTGAAATATTGGTTTCAATCTCTCGACATAATGGAAAATCACGTATACTACAACACTTGTAGAAAGACACGCTTTGTTTAGTACATACCAGCTAGTGAGAGGCGGCTGGTGCTTGAGCTTGCGTATCTCCTTGGTGGCCCAGTTGGCGAGCGCCTTGGTGCGCGGGGTGCGCGAGCGGCGCGCGGCCTGCAGCAGGTCCAGCAGCGGCCGCGTCTCCAGCAGCGGCAGCACGCGCTGGGCGAACACCGTGCACAGGTCGCCCGTCAGGCCCGCGATCACCGACATGTGTCCGTCCGTGCGCTCGGGCTCGCACGCCACTTGCATCATAAACGACACGATTGCCGGCACGTGCGGCTCAACCAGCGCCACGTCCGACCGCACCTGCCACATTACACACGTTCATTGTTTGCTCAGCAATATACCCACTACGTCATTGCTGAATTGAAACGCTACAAACCTCGCCCGTTGATCCTTTCAAGCCTTGGATGATACCAGTGTAAGCCTCGAGCACGCTTTCGCGAAGTTCGCCTAAATATTCGACCATGTCATAATCGTTACGATCTACTTGAGCATTGCTTGCCTGTAATATAAAACATTAAACATAAAATATAAGGTCCTTTTTATAGTTCTTATTTAAAGTGCCATATTGAGTTTTTACCTGCAATAACATCTGCATCACGACGTCGAAGTATTTAGCAAAATCAGGACCAATACTTAGGGCAATATCACCGAACACAGACAAAATCTGTGGTTTTACAGAGCGGTGAATTGAGGGATCACCAAGATTTTCCAATAGCAAGACTATGATTTCATCACAATAGGGTAGCACCTGTAACAATAATATTTTTATTTTATAAAATTGTGTGAACACAGCTTCTACCTCTGTTCTCCCAAAGTCAGGAGGTTTCAGAGGACATGATATATTGATTAAATGACCACTGTTAAACTTACTTTGCCTTTCAATGCACGACAAATATCACCAGTGAGCCCAACAGCTGCTATGCATACTTGATATTCCTGATGATTTTTAAGTCCAACATAAAGATACCTCTTGAAAGCATCCATATATTTTAAGAAACCTTCTCCTAAGACCTCAACTAGAGTTGAGACTGCCATAAGAGCATCTTCTTGAACACCACCAGCTTTTCCCGCATTGCCAGCAAACATAGTCAACAAGGCGGTCATAATAGCATCTGATATTTGTGGTGCATCTTCTTGAGTTACCTTACGAAGGACCGATTGCAGTGTGGCACACAACAGACTTTGGAGATCATTGAACTGTGAACGATCAGCCTGACTTGAAATGTGATTCTCCATCTGCAAAACTTGTTGAAGCCTCTCTAAAATCACCATAGTTGTTTTTTGCACAGTAACATAACAATCAGTAGGCGAGTTTTTAACCATTTCCATGAGAGCTTCATATGCAGCTGATCTTAAATTATGTTGTGCAGCATCTTGGCGATCGGTTGTTTCAAGAAGCCTTTGAATAATAAAATCAAAGTATTTTGACATGCAATAGGTTTTAGGTTGATTGGAATCTCCGCAATCGGCTGCTTCGTAAGCAGCTTCTGCAAGGCCTGTGAAGGCCCAGCAAACATTAGCAGCTACACGTGGTTCAGCTTTTAATCCATTAACAAGACTTTCTAAGAGTGGTTTCAGATATGTTTCGTTTATAGCTGCTTCCGGAACAATTTCACAAATCCTTCCAAAAGTCCAGGCAGCTGTGTCTCGCACAGCAACACTAGAATCGTACATGGCTTCAATCAAGGTTGGCATAGCCTTCTCCACTAGTGGCTTCAGAGTATTTGCTTCAAGTCCACCAAGAATAGAACCAAATGCCATCAAAGCAGCCTCTCTGTATCTCCAATTTTCATTTTTAATATTTGAATTAATGAAAGGTAATACATGAGGAACCACTTCATCTTCACAGCAGTTTGACAAAAGCATAAGACAAACAGATGCAGCTTTCGAGGGATTCCATTCCAACTCATCTTCAGTATCATCTTGTTTCGTTAGTTTCTGCATGAGAACAGGAGCAAGGTATTGCAGTGCTCCTCGGGCGTAGAATCTAGATGTACGTGCTGGAGGTCGTCCTGAAAAAGAACAGTTGGATATCAAAGATCTTAGTTCCATATACAATACAGGTGCGAAAATATCAACTGTAAAAGTTTCATCATACCTGCATCAGCTGCTTCTACTTCTTCAATTGCAAGATCAATCTCTTCATCACTGACATTAGACCAGAACTCAATGCCTTGAAGTGAAATTTCATCCACATCAGACTTCATAGCTTCTAAAGTGATAGGGAATAATGCTTGACCCATGTAAGGTTCCATATATTGGTAGTACAAAGAGAGAATTTTAACCTGAAATTAAAAATAAACAATAATAAACAATACTTTATACACAAAAACTCAGAAAATAATCAATAGAAATAGAAATGCAATGTAATGAGAATTTACTAGTATTATAATACTTACTAAGCACTGGAGAGCTGCAACACTGATTCTCATGTCACTGGACTGTGTGGCTTCACATACAACTTCCATTATAAAATTCCTTTCATTTTCTTTATCAAAATTAGCTTTAGTAAATTCCAATGAGTTAAGTAAAGCTTGAGTGGCAGCAAGCCGGACATGGTTGCTGGTTTCAATAGATCTCATGCCATGAATGATAGCAGTTAGAATTGGGTTACTCTGTTCTGTTAACACCTCAGCATCAATTTCTTGGCAGATATAACCTGAAGAAGGAATAAAAAAATATCAGAACATGAATATTGAATATTATTTTGAAGTCACAATATCACTATATCATTTGAATTTTAAGCCACAATATTTAGTCCAGTATTTCCATAATGGAAATAAATATATGTAAAAATATCACTGTACCATTTGTACAAAATCTAAACATTTTTTTACAATTTTTTACAATCAGATGTTTAAAGATTGATTAAAAATGTTACATACCAATTGCTTCTAATGTTGCTTCTTTTTTAAGTTCTGTGGATTGGGCATTGACAACATTTTCTACAAGCATGGGTATGAGGTCAATCCACTGCCCTACTGGAAGCTCTGCTACGGCTACGTAAGCTACACACTGGGCAGCTGAACTAGGTCTGCTGTTCTCTGTTCCAATCGCTGTTAGAATCTAAAATAAGAAAGTATAATATTAACTTTCTTAAAATAAGGTGTAATGAGAATGTTAATAAAAATACTAGATAAACATACATTTTTCTTAATATACAATCTGATGTCTTCAGGTAGTGCCAGCCACCTTTGTTGGTATTGCTGTTTTAGGGTAGCATCTTTAGAAGTAAGGTGGTTTTTTAGCTGTAAACCTGCAGCCATCCTAGCCACCTGACTGTTCCCCCCCGCAACCAGAACATCAGACAACATTTTGATAAATGTTGTGAAATTGGTAACAGCCGCATGGTCAAGGTAGGTTTCTGCAGCTTCCAATTCATTTCGATCTGAAAATTTTAATTAACATGATGAAAAGAAGACCAAATACAACACAAAATAATTATTTGCACAATCCTGCTCAACAGTGTTAAATATTACCATCAGTAACATAAGTAATATTGTTGTTATAATTAGGCAGAATTACTGATATGAATTATTTTAGATAACTGTAATACAAAAGCAGTATCACTATAATAAGAACAAAGAGTTGCTTATTATGGTACAGTTTAAAAAGTGCATTGATTTATATATTACAACCAATAACCAATCATGTCAGGTTTACATAAAATATGATTAGTTATTTTTCTAAATTTTGGAGTAGATAAACCCAAAGCTTGTCTCTGTGGAGGTTGGTTGATTACTACTGTTTATTAAAAAAGTAGTAATATAATGAAGTGGTCATAAGTGACTTGATTTTATACATCCTTTAAAATCTAGCAGAATATGTAGGTTTGAAAGTTATGACTTTGGACAAAATACATAAAGTACATAATATTATTAGTCCTCAGGCTTAGCCCAGGCTTAGCTGTGTTAGTTAGGTATTGTGAACGCTAATGGAAATTGGAATGTCAAAGTTGTGAAAGATTGCAGATTTATAACCTTCAAACCTTGAGAAGACCACTAGTCATCAGTAAATAAACCAGTAATAGCAAATGGAAAATAATTTAAGATGTGTGACAAAATGTCAAATTGTTTATGCACATCATTGCCGCGTATTGTAAAACTCGAATCGTAGGTGAACCTAGAATTTTCCTTACATGACAGTTAAGCATCTTTGTCATCCACATTCTATCAACGGCTATGTAGTAGTATGCCGTGCTAAAATATAAAAGTTTCGATAGCAGGATTGCTTTCTGAGGACTGTTTCGACAAAATACAATTTAAAACAGTTACGCTAGGTGATAAGTCGGTTGACGACCTAAAGCGCCATACATGAACAGTTTACAAAATGTGATTTCTTACCTGGTGATACAGTCTTTTCCAATATTTGTATAAGTGTTAATGTAGTTTCTGTATGCATTGTATTCACTGTTACTTCAAAAGTCTAGATATTAACTGGAATCCGTAATAAAAATTAGAAACCGGCACACCACCGACGGAAGAACACTCATTGATGAAATGTTACTAGTAGTGAAAAATAAATAGGAAAGAAAATGTGGTCAGAGCGGGTCAGATTACTCCACATAAAAAAAAAATACTAGTCAAACGGTTTTAAAACGGATTGATGTATGAATTATGATCAATCAAATCTTCAAGGAACATATTTACTCTAGGGAGCAAATCTTCCATCAAACCGAAAACTCTGTGATCAAACCTTTGCTCGGTGTCAACCATGCTTGACTCACTCGCAAATTTCAAAGTCAAGCAACCAAAGACTCTGCGTGTGTATGTAACTCCCAGCATACTGCGTAATGCGCTGTTGAGACCAAGGTCGTGGTGGGGACCATTGGGGTTGGTTTTTCGTCAGACAGTACATTACCTTGCATGGAATTAGTATGTACTTATAAAGATCAATATTCCTTTCTCACCGTGTTGCTTAACACTGATGAACTCTGATGACAATCTAATGTACTACTGTCTTACAAATCCATGCCCTCCACCGCTTCGGTCTGAATAGTGCTTTAAATCTTTGTAAAGCAAAATTTACACATTCATAATCATCTGCCTAGCATTTCCCAACAATGTTGGGGTCGGCTGCCAGTCTAACCGGATGCAGCTGAACACCAGTATTTTACATGGAACGACTGCCTATCTGACCTCCACAACCCAGTTACTGGGCAACACGATACCCCTTGGTAAGACGGGTTGTCCGACTTTCGGGCTTCTGACGACCCGTAACGACTGTCAAAGATCTACAAATGACAGCCGAGACCAACGGCTTAACGCTTAAACAAAATTTACACATTAAGCAGCAATATTGTAAAAATCTGTTATCAGTAAGGGTATATTGATGGCCGATGGTAGCCTAGAGACGGCTTATGGCACCCCTCTCATGCAAAATCTGGGCAAGTACCAATGTGTGTTTTTAAATTCATATGTACGAAGGTGACACTGAAAGTTCTTAGAAAATTAAAAACTAAACAAACAAGCAAGATATTCGTTTTATTATAGCTTTTATAGTGTCCATTTACATCAATATATCGCTGCATCCGATGGAACCACTGAGAAAAGCACTTTACCCACTCGTCCTTAGGGGTCTCTTCCACGGCATTTTGAAACGAAGCCACTGCTTCCCAGGCGTCCATAAAACGTGACCCAGTAATTCCACGTCTGACGTCGCCAAGTAGTCGATTGTTTGCTTGGCAGTGTGCGACGAGGCATTGTCGTGGTGAAGGAGAATCCTACTGTGAGGTCTTTTCTCCCGAATTTTTTTCAAGACAAGTGGCAAACAATTGTTAGTGTACCACTCTGCAGTAACTGTTTTACAATCCTCTAAAACAATTGTTGCGTAATGACCTGTCCTTCCGAAGAACGAGGCCACCATCTTTTTTCCCACGCTTCGACCTCTCTTCACTTTAGTCGGCAACTCCTCGGAAGGAAACACCCAGACAGCAGACTAATGTCTCTTAGTTTCAGGATAATAACAATAAATCCAGCTTTCGTCACCCGTAAGTATGTTGAACACAGCATTTGAGTCACCTCCGTTAAATCTTTGAACCATTTCACGACACCAATCAACACGACGGAGTTTTTGGGCCTCTGTCAAATTATGAGGTATCCACCGGGCACAAAGCTTCCTGACCGCTAAAAGTTCATGGAGGACTTTGTGCACTTGACTCATACCGATACCTAAGCTTGTCTAAATCTGCTGATAAGTCACTCTTTTGTCAGTCTCTATCATACGCCGCACAACACTGATGTTATCTTCAGACGTCGCCGTAGAAGGCCGTCCCTCACGCAGATCATCGGTGAGATTAATGCGACCACGCTTAAACTCATTAAAACCAGTTGTAAATAGTAGCACGAGATGGGGCTTCATCGTGAAAGGCTAATCGAAGTCTATCATAACTTTCTTGTTGACCTAAATGACATCGAAAGTCATAAAAAATCACTGTACGAATTTTTATTTTTTTTATTTTTCTTACAATGATTTTTTCTTTTAATTTTTTTCTCTAAATTCATGCTGACGTGACATAGACAATTTTCAATTTGCCGCCAAATCATAAACAAATGACAAATGAATAAAATACTTAAACAATAATATCGACAAAAAGCTCCATTTTCAAAATTTGAACTGTTTTTTTATTATATCGCTTACAAGTGGCCAGTGCTAAAAACTTTCAGTGTTGCCCTCGTAAGTATGTACTTTGAGTTTATCTTGGACATTACTGAATGGTGAAGGAAAACATCGTGAGAAGAGCTGGACAGCTGGACTTTTAGCTGTCTTTTTTTTTTCGTGGGAAATCATCAAATAACTTCTCCCGCTCTGGGCGGAGCGGGAGGGTGTGTCAGACTCTTACTGCCTAAAACCCACCCTTATTCATTCTGTTGCCTGTGTTTCCAGGGGCCTCGGTGACCCTTTAGTACCTTCCCGCGACCCCGGCAGGCATCGTGCATCGACCCTAGTAGACCCCTACATTTGTGCTGACGACATCTCTTTGAGGCGCGCGTGAATACAACGTGCCGTCGACCCGGGCCTGGTCCTTACCGGACCGTGAGTTACCCATTGCTCACCGTCTGCAAGCCCGCGCCTACGGTGGCCGGAAATCCGCCCGGGATTCCCGACGCCCAGGGCATCTCCTGCGGCGGTTAGGAGCGAGAGGGCGCGAAATTTGCGTTTCCCTCAACCGTCCCGCCTCCTCCTTCGCAGAAGGAGGTGATGACTGCCCATGCCCTCTTGCTCCGTACCATGGCCTGAACCAGGGCCGGACGCGAGAAATCTCTACCGCCGATCACCTCCACGAGGATACGGCGGTGCTCTGCCCAAGCCGGGCAGACTTCCACCGTGTCCTCCAGGCGATCCACTCAGAGGTGACACCCGGGCGTTTCCTCCCGCCTTATCCGACACAGGTACCTCCCGAAGCTGCCGTGTCCGGTGAGGATCTGCGTCAGGTGGAAGGTGAGGACGCCGTGGCGCCTCTCTAGCCACTCCTCAAAGAGGGGCTTTATCGCCGCAATCGTGGCGTGCCCAGTTAATATAAGTCTGAAATCGCTCGCCTTGAGCCAGCGTGGTGATCAATGCTTGTGCCCGCTCTTTATGAGAAAAGGTCTATGCCCTGCAGTGAGATGATAATAGGTTGGTAATTCAAGCCGCTACCATCACAGATCATGTAGGCTAAGTGTTCGCACCGAGGCGGTGGTACCGCCTTGGTGCGAATACCCAGTCCACTAGTTTTCGCTAGGTTTATACGAAGTGACTTTAGTCGCCAGCAACATTTGTGTATGGACTCCTTGAGTTGGAAAAGCTAGGTTTATAAGTCATTGAATGGACGTGAGATTTTGAAATCGCCAGCAAGTTCCTGCGTGTCTAGCAGTACGATAGTGTATTGCCCACGAATTACAAGGAGAGATTACCAGGAGCAAAATTAATTTGTGTAAAATGGCAACTCCTGAAAAATGTTGTCAATGTCATTCTTTTACCCCATGAACCTTTGTTGTTAGTGGTGGTTGACTAACCATTATTTGCAAAAATGGTAATAATCTTATAATTTCGTACTAATCACAAAATCAAAATTGAAATTTAGCGATTGAATGTGGTCTTATAGTATACATTGTGCGAGTTTTCTCAATATTTTGCTTCAATCGGCGTTATAAAATGAGTGTCAACTTTGTTTCAGTCGCTGGTAATTCCAGACAAGTTCCAACATATTCTTCGTATTATGAATACGAACATTGATGGCAAACGTAAAGTTATGTTTGCCATGACCGCGATCAAGGGTGTTGGTCGCAGATACTCTAATATCGTACTGAAGAAGGCCGACATCGATCTTGACAAGCGTGCTGGAGAATGCACTGAAGAAGAGGTATGTATGTTTTTGGTCATTATAGGTATTTGATTCGTTTTCTAATCCTACATACGGTAGTAAGACACAGCTGTATTTGATTTTACAAAAACGCAAATGCATACATCGTAACACTCCTGATGGATCCATCCAGAGTATGCAAAACTAAACCTGAGAATGTAGTCACATCACGACCATATAACTCCGCTCCTAAGACGACCCACTGACCGCACCATGACCTCATTATAAAATATCAATTTATCAGATGTCCCTTTGGCTCAGTATACAAAATCTATTTTATTTTGTCACTCCTTTTGTAATTACTAACGTTTGCATGTCTATGTTAACTGGGCGCCCCAGTTCTCTATTCTGAAAGTAAATCTGTATCACATATTTCTATTTTATCAAACTTCTGTAGTATTAAAATTTGTTCCAGAATATAAAATCTATTTTATTTTGTCACTAAAATTCCTTGTCATTTTTCAGGTTGAAAAGATTATTACAATCATGTCCAACCCCAGACAATACAAAATCCCTGACTGGTTCCTCAACAGGCAAAAAGATATTGTTGACGGCAAGTACAGCCAGTTGACATCTTCTAACTTGGATTCCAAGCTTCGTGAAGATTTGGAGAGGCTGAAGAAAATCCGTGCCCACAGAGGTATGCGTCACTACTGGGGCCTGCGTGTGCGTGGTCAGCATACAAAGACTACTGGCAGGAGAGGAAGAACTGTTGGTGTATCTAAGAAGAAGTAATCTAAATAAATAAAACATAATTTCTGCATTTTAAAAGTTTTATTTGATACTCCATTTGATCTCACTTTAGGTAATTATTAAGTCACTTTCGAGCACAATCACTGTAGTTATTTCATAGTGAGGTACACAATATACATACACTTGTAAAATCACAATAGATATACATCTAAAAGACAATACATAATTTATAACATTATAATACCTAGTGATTGGTGAGACTAAAGATTTATTTGTTTACTTATCCATCACTTTCATTTGAAGACAGATTCATACTTTACACAAATGAACAAGGTAAAATCAAACAATAAAACTAGATTATTGACAGTTTTACAAAAGAATAATAAATTATGAATATGTGATGTTTACTGATTTATTGAAAAAATAGAACAATGTAATTATATTTACATTACATATCATAAGCATACAAAATTATTCATACTGTGCAATAAGTACCATCATGTAGACACCAGCTAGTAGTGCTACTATCTCTTTGACAGACTGAGAAAACTTGGTTGAACTTTCAAGAAGTTCAGGGATAACAGACACAGTAGCAATATAAATAAAGCCTCCAGCAGTGAATGGTAAAATGAGAGATGAAACAAGGCCATCTCCTGAACCTCTTAGATATATAGACAAAACTGTGCCTGATATTGCACCAAATGCTGTGAGCAACTGCAACATCATTGCTTTCCTTCGTGAACATCCCGATTGAACAAGAATTGCAAAGTCTCCTATTTCATGAGGGATTTCATGTAAAAATATAGTTACAGTTGTAATAAGACCAATATTTTGACCAGCAATATAAGATGCTCCAATTGCTAATCCGTCTGTGAAGTTGTGTGTAAAGTCTGCAGCAAGGTTTAAATATCCAGCAATCTTTATATCTTCTTTTTTGTCCTTTGTCTTCTTTTTTTGTTTATCATCAGATTTCTTCTTTTCTGCTCCATGAGAATGGCCATGTCCTCCATCAAATAACCGAACAGTTTTCTCGACCACTAAGAACGTAATAATTCCTCCTAAAACACCAAGCCCAACAGTGATGTCATGTGGTTCATGTTGCTCACCATCATGTAAGTGACTGTGGCTGTGGCCTTCGGCGCCGCCACTAGACATGAGCGCGTGCGGGATCAAGTGCAAAAATGCATCGCCGAGAAGACCGCCAGAAGCAAATGACAGCAAAATCTTTAGTAACGGTTGTTTTTCCACAGTGCCGTCAATAGGTATAAAGAACAGTATCAAAAACGGCGCTATACTTATAAAGAGTGTTGAACTCAATGCTCTGACGTATAGGTCGTAATCTGGTTCAGTTATCACTTCTTCGTTTTTGTGTTGTTCGTTTGCACTTTGGGAATATTTGAATGAGGGCGGTTCATTTCCATGAGAATGATCATGCGAGTGGCTATGACTATGTCCCAATGCCACAATTATTGTACATGCTAGAATAAGACGCAGTAACAGCGCTTTACTAGGATAAAACATTCTTACAGAATATTGGAATTCTCTCCGACAACTCTACACACACACAATACACGACAATGTGAATGAATGACAGAAACAGTATTGAATGACAGAATTGACATTTGACATGGGATGACAATCTGACACGACAGCACGAGCCATAGAAATTAGTAAGTACTTTTGGTCACAGAACACTATTACGTTTTGGTTATGAGAGTGACGGAAGAGGAGGTGCACGGTCTATGTTTGAACACACTTGTGTACTATAATATCTCCTACGAAGTTGGCTAATAATGTCCGCTGAGATTGACCGCCGTGCCCGAAATTCAGTCGCGAGTATTATTATTAATACCTAAGTACTTTTGGCACAAACACTTCCAAGCCACCAGAGCACAGATAATCAATAAAAAAAAACCTTTTTAAACCTTAGACTGCAAAAAAAATATACCTACAGCGCCGCGCTTTTGTTCCTTCTCCGCTCTTTAGTTTTTTTTTTTATGTGTAATGTCTTCCTCTTGCTTTGTGTGGGACTGATTTCGTGGAAAGGGACGGAAGTGTGTAGACAGGAAGTGACAGCTCTAATTAAAACGAATCATAATGCACATGGTGGATAATTCTTTACTCTTTGATGGTGGGTCTGGGTGCTCTATGATAGATAACCCGCAAAATTCAAATAGTATTACCTTAGAATATAGAAAGAATCAGAATCCACGTTCAACTGTCATTGCAAGCCGCACGCTGTTTCCAAAATCAAGACAATTGTCCCGCGCCCGCCTCACTTCCCACCCGCGTAATGTTGCTAGCTCGGACATTATGAACCCGTTTTGGGGTAAACGTTGAGAGTATTGGTAAATTAATATAAATAATAAAATCACAATTGGTCTTTTCATAGATACAATATTTACATAATTTCATACACCCGCCCCCTCTAGAAATCCTAATCGTCTAACATAGTACCTATTATGAATGTTATGCAATTCTAACAAAATCATATATGTATACATACGGGTTGCATCGCCTTTCTTTTTCAAGTCGGGCTTTTTTTAAAGTTGTTTTTAATTTAACACTACAACGAATAAATGCCCTCAGTAGGTAATAAAAAGAAGGGAAAATCAAAACTCTTATACTGGCAACACTAACAAGATGCATGCATCATTCTCTATGACAATTACAAACTGAACAATTTATTCAGTAAATAAATAAGACGATATTTGAATGCGCTATTTACAAGTGAAATGTGATCTAATCCTGTTTATTTTTTAGCCCCGCCGCATTTTTACAGGTATAAACGACACAAGACGGCATAATTAAATAAAATTGCACACCGGTACAACACGTTACGCGATACGACGTTCACAGAGTAACTGATCGGCTGCGCGTCAAACTTGAAACTACTCTATTTAGGAGTAGTTTTTGACGCTTCAGTATTAGGCGTGTTTGTGGCTTCTGGTTCTTTCTATATTCTAAGAGTATTACGTTATTTTCAAATTACAGCTCTGAGCCTCTGTGTTACGCGTAAGTTAATCCAAATGCGATTCGCACTTGCAACGAAACGACATGGATCTACATGTGGGGAACATGATCTGACCAAGATTATGTCTGGATTTTATATAAAAGAGACTTTGACCCTTGAGTTTGTTTCGCCATTTCTTCTCAGGATAGTCAGATAGGAAATGTCAACTCCATCGAGCTTATTTTTTTTATTTGACGTGCAAAAGTGATTCTGATATCCTATTTACAGAATAAGTAATTTCATTTCATATAATTTCAAACGTGATCTAGAAAGTTCTAGATACTTATATATCTCTGATTAAGTAGTACCTATATCAGACTTTCCAGGCTAATTTATGTTAAGTAGGTACCTGAGTAGGTTCACACGGCTACATATCAAGCTATACTTTCCAGTATAAGCTGATCTCTCATTGTACGGAAATCATAGGATTTCCAAACAATGAGCGATTGTATAGACAATGCGAGATCAGCATATACTGGAAATGTACAGCTTGATATGTAGCCGTTTGTACCTACCTACTTGAAAGCGTGAAAAGTCTGATACAATGATGGATGACCCTTGCAACTACAACAGGATTCTTTTAGAATATCTATTTTATACTTCGTTGCTGCAAATGAACAAATATCGTAAATATCGACCAAAATTCGGTTTTTATTGAACGGTGTCCACAGATGTAAACTCTGGAAACGCACACGACGGCCTTTTGGGTAACTTATGTGTTTGCTTAGTCAAGACATCTCTTATATTCTATTCTGTTATTGATATCTAGTTAAGATGGAAAAATAATGTTTCATATTTTTCAGCATAGCATAATCAGCCTATAATGTTCCCAGTGCTGCGACACAGGCCTTCTCTCTTCAGGAGGGAGTGGTCGGGAGTGGGCTGTGATCTACCACGCGGGCCCCGTGCGGGTCGGTAGATGTAACATGTTTTTAAATTTTTGGTTCTAGGACATTGTGGTTTCCTCACGATGTTTTCCTTCACCGTTTTGAGAGCAGTAATGATGAAATTATTTACACAAAGTAAGTAAGTAAAGGCTGGGTTAGAACCCACGATTTACAACTCGTAAGTTGGGACTGTTATCACTGGGCCACCACTGCCACTTGTTCAGGACTTATGCATGTTACGTACGGCTCATTGCATTACCAATTATTATTTTACGCTGTCTTGATAACTAACGTTATACCAAGCCGCAAATAAATTTGATAATTGGGGGCAAAGGATTACTATCCAAAACCAAACCAACAAAGTGGCTAAAAATGATACCATGTTAAACCTAAAATTGCAACTTGCTTGGAAGCTTTTAAAGTTAAACTCATGAATAAATTACCAGGTCTGTCTATTCATGCGGATCCTAAATGTCTAACATCTTTCCTCCTGCTTTCTGTGTGAGTGATTTCGTGAAAAGGGACGGAAGTGTGTAGACAGGAAGTGACAGCTTAAACATGGATTATGTAATTCAATTTTAATTGTATGGTATTAGTAGGTACTATATAGATTGTAAACAAAGGGGGTCGAATTTCGACCAGTGGGCGACTACTAGTAATGAATAATTATTCGAAATCGTATTTATTTTGAAAATATCTACATCATTTAAAAACTAACAAACTTAAAATAATAATAATAATATGTACAATTATATAAAAAGGGAGCGCAAAATATCACAAGGCGTCAAAAAAATCTTCCGCATCCTTGTCAACAGGAAAAATGCCCAAAAGGCTGGCAGCATTACCACGTTGTATGGCAATGCTGATTCTTTGGCCAAAAAATTATTCGAATAAATATTTCAAAATTTAGCTTTTTAAATTCTGGGGCTAATTTCTGTCGCTGCTTAGTTGCTTATTGCCAGGGTGAGATGTCAGATGTTACGCATCATACGCGAGTTATGCGACTACTGTAAGGCTCACTCGATTTTTTAAGGTACACTACACTACACTACACTACACTACACTACACTACACTTAGGGAAAGTGGGGATATTTTTTTTACTCGTCTATCCCATGGTGTGGGATGTCGTTGGATAGGCCGTTCAAAAATATTGCGTGTGTGTGAAAACCGTTTTTCGATTCAGGGGGCATATACGTAGCATTGTTCTAATTCTGCCCTTTAAATCGATCAGGTGTACGGACCACGTCAAGCTGTTATCTACAATGGCTCCTAGATAGAGTCAGTTTGTTCGATTTAACCTTTTGACCGCCACAGTCATGTATAGATGACAGTCTGACAGAGCAAAATGTGCCCAGCACGCCGCGGTCACGACTACATGACAGATTTTAAGGAATAATTCGTAGTTTGGCGCCGAGGGCACGTCTTTGCTTTTTTGACGTGGCGGTTAAGGGAAATACACTGATCGGATCTAATACATATCTAATTAGTAGTTGAGTGAACTGACGTACTTTTGTTCTTCTCTGCAATTTTAATTTATAAAACTAGGACTTTCTTTACTCCGTGCAAATCAAAGTTCATAACTCAGTGAACAATCTGTGTTAAAATTATTGCGAAATACTCATTTTATAATACCAATAAACAGTTTTTTAACCACAAACGGAGATTCATTCTTGCAATTTGTGTTGGTGACGAACAAAACAAGTGATCTTTGGACTCATTAGTTAAGTACGCCCCCTGCCCTATTTGACGGACAGGGCCGTCATCTACCCCGGTCACCAGGGAGTGTGGAACCGGCAAGAGATGTCATGCGGTGTCCCACAGGGATCGGTCCTGGGGCCGCATCTGTGGGACATCGGATACGACTGGGTGCTGCGCGCCGACCTCCCAGCGGCGTCAGCGTAGTGTGCTACGCTGACGTGTTGACCCCATTTCCACTCGGTTTCTTAAGCATTACAAGAACTACTTGGTTCCCACACTTACCCAGTTATTTAATCTTGCACTTTACACAGGCACCTTTCCCTTACCCTAAAAAAAATCACTTGTACATCCTATCCACAAGGCTGGGGACTGTGGGAGGCTGTGTCAACAATCTTCATTCTACCCACTCTTTCCAAATTATTGGAACGGCTCATGAACTGCAGACTTACGAAACACCTAGAACGCAATAACCTCTTATCACAAGGTCAATTTGGATTCAGGGCTGGAAAATTTTGTGCCGACGCTGTTCATAAGCTGACAAATCAGCTTGTTACCAGTCTTGATGGTAAAAATATGGCACTTGTCATATTCCTTGACCTGGCCAAAGCGTTTGACATAGTATAGCCAACCTACTAAACAAGCTGGAAAACATGGGAATCAGGGGTCTCCCACTTCAACTCTTCCGGGACTACCTATCTGATCGGTTCCAGAGGGTTAAAACAGGTAACTATGTTAGTGATGATCTTCCTGTTATTTTTGGTGTACCACAGGGAAGTGTGATCAGGCCCTCCCTCTTCCTAGCCTACATTAATGATCTCTGTAACCTACAGCTACCCTATGGTAAAATCATATCTTTTGCCGATGACACGGCACTACTTTTTACAGCAGACTCATTGGCTAGTGTCTACGATTATGCACAGAAAGGTTTTGATACGGTCCTAGCTTGGTTAAAAAATAATGCCTTTACCCTTAATGTCGATAAAACCAAGTATTTAGCTTTCTCCCTCACTAACAAACGCAATGAACTGTTAGCCCATTTCCAGATTAAAGCGCACTCTTGCATAGACTTAAATTCTAACACTTGCTCCTGTCCGGTTCTCCAAAAGACTACCTCTATTAAGTACCTTGGAATTATAATGGATAATAATTTAAATTTCCAGCCACAAATAGACATTCTAACTTCTAGAATTCGCAAATTAATCTTTCTGTTTAAAAGTCTTCGTCACGCAGCGGACACTGAGGTTATAAGGTGGGTATATTTTGCGATGTGTCAGTGTCTTCTTACTTACTGCATAACATCATTTGGGGTGTGGTGCTCCAAAATCTAACATTTTGAAATTGGAAAGAGCCCAGCGGGTGGTACTAAAGGTGACCTGTTTTCTGCCACACTTGTATCCTACTGTTGACCTTTTCAAACAATTAAAGTCTTGTGAGTTAGGCAACTTTTTATTCTGTACACTGTACTCAAGAAACACTCCTCCATCATATTTGATCCCGAACGCAGAAAATACTCTGTTTGCAATACAGTTAAGGGTCTAAGAACGTGCTTATCTCAAAGATTTTATACATTCTAAGGTTCCCATCTATACAATAAAATTAATCGCATTACCACGATATATCACCTATCACAAAAGTCATGTAAGAGTGCTCTAATTGAATGGCTCCTTAACTTAGATTATAAAGCAACTGATTTTTTTGTATAATCATGTTTAAACTCCGTCTGGTGGGACCCTGGTGATTTGCTATACAGGCAACTATTTCCTAGTGCAGACACCAGTCTCTCACAAACTTTATCACGTAGTTTTTAAGCTAGTTTTATATATTTGTTACGTCATTGTTTGCGAAGCGAAAAAAATAAAAAAATATTTGAATTTGAATACAAGAGTGCAGCCGTAAGCTAGATACTCTGCTAGGGGAAGAACGTTTGCAAATAGCAAAGTTGATTGCCTTGGTTTTTCTATATCCAGCGTCAAAAGATTATGAAACGTTAGTCAGGAAACTCCGCCACTACGGGATCCGGAACACCGCTCTGGATCTTCTTACTTCATACTTGAGTAATAGGATTCAGAGCGTTGACGTTAATGGGAAAAGATCTCCCGGATCTATAGTAACAATGGGAGTCCCACAGGGCTCAATTCTTGGTCCTTTCTTGTTTCTTATTTACATTAATGATTTGCCATACCTCATAAAGGATAATCATGATATAGTGTTGTTTGCGGATGACACTTCACTTTTGTTTAAACTTAAACGTCAGCAGCTGGTTACTGACGATGTTAATAGTGCGATCTCAAAAGTAGTTCACTGGTTCAATGTTAATAATTTACTTCTTAATGAAAAAAAAACCAAATGCATTAAGTTTACGCTACCTCACGTTAAACAGGTGAAAACTAACGTATTGATAAAGGGCGAAGAATTGAACCCTGAAGATAGCACAGTATTCTTGGGCTTAACTTTGGATGCTAAGCTTCAGTGGGGTCCACATATAGATAAATTGTCGAAAAAGCTAAGCTCCGCAGCATACGCTGTTAGAAAAATTCGTAATTTAACTGATATAGAGACAGCCCGTTTAGTGTACTTTAGCTATTTTCATAGTGTAATGTCGTACGGTATTCTGTTGTGGGGAAATGCCGCTGACATTCTGACTATCTTCGTTTTGCAGAAAAGAGCTGTTCGGTCAATTTATAGATTAAGTCCGAGACACTCTCTCAGAGAGAAATTTAAGGAGATTAATGTAATGACTGTGCCCTCCCAGTATATTTTTGAAAATCTTTTATATGCCCATAAAAATATAAAATTGTTTAAAAAATACAGTGATATCCATAATATAAATACTAGGAACAAACACAAATTTGTTGTACCTACAACAAGGCTCAAGAAAATAGGTGGCTCATTCAGATGTCAATGTATACGTTTTTATAATAAACTTCCAAGCCACGTTCAAGATCTAAGCCTTAATAAATTCAAATCATTTATTAAAAGTAAGTTGTGCCAGAAAGCCTTTTATACTATCAAAGATTATATTGAGGACAAAAAGGCTTGGGATTAAGCTGCTCCAATTATTGCATACTGAAACTTTTATTTTATTTATATACCATTTTGACATATTTACTTTGTGGAGTTCAATATACTGTTTGGAACTTAATATTTACTTGTAAAGTATTATATTGTTTTCAATTATTGTGAATGTGAAGCCTGTGTGGGTCATTATTGTTTTTTTTTTTTTTTTTCTTATTTAGTATTAATCATGGTCTGGCAGTTTGAGTAATTTATGCGGCCTACCCAAATGTTCTTTCTTTGGTATTGTTCGTCGAATCGTTGAGCTCCTTAAGTTCTGAGTTGAGCAACACGATTACTGACAAATGCGTGCACTGACTGGACAGGTCCACTCAATCTGTGTGGTTCTTTCCTCAAAAGGACCATTTCAGACACCAATCTACATGGCCTTCACATGATCTGACCAAGATTATGTCTGGACTTTAAAAGAGACTGTGACCTCTGAGTTTGTTTCGGCCTTTCTTCTCAGAGTAGTCAGATAGGAAACGCCGACCTCATCTAGCTTTATTTAAAAAAATATGATTGACGTGTAAAAGTGTTTGTACAAACCTACTTACAGAAAATAAATCATTTATCATTTATGTTGTAGCCAGTTCAGAACAGCCTTTACCCCGCACTGTACTTCATCCCATGTTTTCCCATGAAATACTATCACGGTGTCATCAGCATATGTGAAAATTTTAGCCTGTGGGAGGTTCATGCTGCATAATCTATTTATATAAATAATAAATGTTGAGGGACCCAGCGCGCTTCCCTGGGGAACACCAAAATGTACGGTGGATTGATCGCTACAATGTTTCCCCAGCACAACTGTTTGCCTTCTTTCACAGAGATATGAAGTAAACTAGTCCAAAGCAACGCCTAGAAACATGGGCGTACCCAGGCGTGGGGCAGAAGTAAATACGTAGTCGGGCCATAAGTTCTGTCACATAGGTAAAATTTCGAATTTAGAATGCAAGCCGAGGAAAATATTATGGGTACAGACTATTTTACTGTCTATTATTCTATCTGTGATTTTTTTCAAATATTCATAATAGTCGTTACAAAAAATAAATATTCCCTATGAAACCAAACATCAGCGCGTCGTGACCGCGACGCGCATTTGTATGGCCAAGGTCAACGGCGATTACCCGACCCTTAATTGCACAGAGTCTATAGCAAGCGTTTTAAAATAGCGAGATTCTCGAGCGGTAAAGGAGGTCTGATCACTACCTGGGATTAAAAAACGTACTTTACGTCATACGCGCTCGATTCATTGATACTGCGTCGTTTCACGGGGTAATTTTGAATTTTACCAAATTAATCATTAATTTTGTTACTTGATAGACCAAAGTTTTCAGCTTTGAGTCAGGGACCAGGGTCAGGCACATGCTCCACCTTGGCCCACCCTGGGTACGCCCATGCCTTGAAATCCCAGAAGTATAATTGTCTTGATCAGAATTTTCCTGGAGATCGTATCGAAAGCTTTTGCAAGGTCCACTAAGATGCCAGTACATGCCTGTCCTTGACCTAGGTTTAGCTATAAAATCGGCTAAGTTAGTTCCTGCATCCTCCGCAGGAGCTGCCAACCCGAAAGCCATATTGATTGTCCGACAATAACTAATACTTTTTATTCCAAGAATGCCAGTAGTCTCTTGTTGACAACTTTTTCAAAGAGAAGAAAAATTGGGCGATAATTTGCGGGAGTTTTTGGATCTCCACTTTGAAGATCAGGCAAATATTTGCAATCTTATTGCAGTCGGGTACTACCCCCGTACTGAAGCTTAAGTTGCATAGGAAGTCAATCGGCTCCACTAAAACATGTGCGCAATGCTTAAGGAATGCGTTATTAATCCCATCATAACCCGTTGCTGACGTCGTTTTAAGATGGGTAATAATTGTAAAAAATTTTTTCGTCACTCGGAGCAAGAAAGGGTTTGGACTAGTGTGTAACGTACTATATTGGTCTTTGTTACAGGCCAGTTCAGTTTCAGTCATGTCAAGTTGTCTAAGAGTTTTTGATGCAAGATTTTTGCCTACGGTTGAGAAAAAGTTGCTAACTTTATTTAGTGTGAGGACTGGGTTGTCACTATCAGTTACGATCCTGAGCTACTTACTTAGTAGTATAATACACGTGATATCGGGCAATATCTAAAGTTGCCTGTTCGCTCCATTCACTCACACCATTAGCTGTAACAGGAATGAGATACATAAAATGAGATACATTTTTATGTATCTCATTTTATTAACATGTCATCCCTCAGTGGAAGATCACCTTAGTTGAAAGAAAAGCGCGACCACCTGTTACAGCTAATGGTGTGAGTGAATGGAGCGAACAGGCAACTTTAGATATTGCTCGATATCACGTGTATTATACTACTAAGTAAGTAGCTCAGGATCGTAACTGATAGTGACAACCCAGTCCTCACACTAAATAAAGTTAGCAACTTTTTCTCAACCGTAGGCAAAAACCTTGCATCAAAAACTCTTAGACAACTTGACATGACTGAAACTGAACTGGCCTGTAACAAAGACCAATATAGTACGTTACACACTAGTCCAAACCCTTTCTTGCTCCGAGTGACGAAAAAATTTTTTACAATTGAGTCGTATAGAATCAAAAGCAGCGATCTGAAATTACACTAATCTGTAAAATTAATTCAATTATTATTAATTTAATTTTAATTTATTCTACCGAATGTGATATTTAATTGAAAAAAGAACCTCAAATTTAATAATATACTTCACGTGTGATTAACTTGTGAATTTGATTAAAGAGTGACATTATTTATCTTAATTACCACAAATGAGTGAAATGTCAGATTGCTGCTTTTGATTCTATATGACTCAATTATTACCCATCTTAAAACGACGTCAGCAACGGGTTATGATGGGATTAATAACGCATTCCTTAAGCATTGCGCACATGTTTTAGTGGAGCCGATTGACTTCCTATGCAACTTAAGCTTCAGTACGGGGGTAGTACCCGACTGCAATAAGATTGCAAATATTTGCCTGATCTTCAAAGTGGAGATCCAAAAACTCCCGCAAATTATCGCCCAATTTTTCTTCTCTTTGAAAAAGTTGTCAACAAGAGACTACTGGCATTCTTGGAATAAAAAGTATTAGTTATTGTCGGACAATCAATATGGCTTTCGGGTTGGCAGCTCCTGCGGAGGATGCAGGAACTAACTTAGCCGATTTTATAGCTAAACCTAGGTCAAGGACAGGCATGTACTGGCATCTTAGTGGACCTTGCAAAAGCTTTCGATACGATCTCCAGGAAAATTCTGATCAAGACAATTATACTTCTGGGATTTCAAGGCATGGGCGTACCCAGGGTGGGCCAAGGTGGAGCATGTGCCTGACCCTGGTCCCTGACTCAAAGCTGAAAACTTTGGTCTATCAAGTAACAAAATTAATGATTAATTTGGTAAAATTCAAAATTACCCCGTGAAACGACGCAGTATCAATGAATCGAGCGCGTATGACGTAAAGTACGTTTTTTAATCCCAGGTAGTGATCAGACCTCCTTTACCGCTCGAGAATCTCGCTATTTTAAAACGCTTGCTATAGACTCTGTGCAATTAAGGGTCGGGTAATCGCCGTTGACCTTGGCCATACAAATGCGCGTCGCGGTCACGACGCGCTGATGTTTGGTTTCATAGGGAATATTTATTTTTTGTAACGACTATTATGAATATTTGAAAAAAATCACAGATAGAATAATAGACAGTAAAATAGTCTGTGCCCATAATATTTTCCTCAGCTTGCATTCTAAATTCGAAATTTTACCTATGTGACAGAACTTATGGCCCGACTACGTATTTACTTCTGCCCCACGCCTGGGTACGCCCATGTTTCTAGGCGTTGCTTTGGACTAGTTTACTTCATATCTCTGTGAAAGAAGGCAAACAGTTGTGCTGGGGAAACATTGTAGCGATCAATCCACCGTACATTTTGGTGTTCCCCAGGGAAGCGCGCTGGGTCCCTCAACATTTATTATTTATATAAATAGATTATGCAGCATGAACCTCCCACAGGCTAAAATTTTCACATATGCTGATGACACCGTGATAGTATTTCATGGGAAAACATGGGATGAAGTACAGTGCGGGGTAAAGGCTGTTCTGAACTGGCTACAACATAAATGATAAATGATTTATTTTCTGTAAGTAGGTTTGTACAAACACTTTTACACGTCAATCATATTTTTTTAAATAAAGCTAGATGAGGTCGGCGTTTCCTATCTGACTACTCTGAGAAGAAAGGCCGAAACAAACTCAGAGGTCACAGTCTCTTTTAAAGTCCAGACATAATCTTGGTCAGATCATGTGAAGGCCATGTAGATTGGTGTCTTTTTTTTTTTTTTTTTTTTATTTTTTTTTTTTTTTTTTTTAGGGTGGGAAATCATCAAATAACTTCTCCCGCTCTGGGCGGAGCGGGAGGGTGTGTCAGACTCTTACTGACTAAAACCCACCCGTATTCCTTCTTGTTGCCTGTGTTGCGGGGGCCTCGGTGACCCATAAGTACCTTCCCGCGACCCCGGCAGGCATCGGCCCTAGTGGACCCCTACTTTTGTGCTGACGACATCTCTTTGAGGCGCGCGTGGAATACGACGCGCCGTCGACCCGGGCCTGGTCCTTACCGGACGGTGAGCTACCCATTGCTCACCGTCCGCAAGCCCGCGCCTACGGTGGCCGGAAATCCGCCCGGGATTCCCGACGCCCTGGGCGTCTCCTGCGGCGGCTAGGGGCGAGAGGGCGCGAAACTTGCCTTTCCCTCAACCGTCCCGCCTCCTCCTTTGCGAGCATTACTGCTTCGCAGAAGGAGGTGACGGCTGCCCATGCCCTCTCGCTCCGTACCATGGCCTGAACCAGGGCCGGACGCGAGAGGTCTCTGCCGCCGATCGCCTCCACGAGGACACGGCGGTGCTCTGCCCAAGCCGGGCAGACCTCCACCGTATGCTCCACCGTGTCCTCCAGGCGATCCACACAGTGGTGACACCCGGACGTTTCCTCCCGCCTTATCCGACACAGGAACCTCCCGAAGCTGCCGTGTCCCGTGAGGACCTGCGTCACGCGGAAGGTGAGGACGCCGTGGCGCCTCTCCAGCCACTCCTCAAAGAGGGGACTTATCGCCGCAATCGTGGCGTGCCCAGCACTGGGTTGCAACAACCGTACTTTCCATGACGCCATGAGATCCCGCCGGAGCTCCGTCCGCTGTGCCGCGATTTCTCGCGGCAGCGGACTTACGCCCCGGCGTTTCGCCTCCTCGCGCCACTCCCATACGTGCGCGAGGACTTTTGCCTCCAGATCCCATGGCGGCAATCCGGCAAGAGGTACAACAAATTTGTGTTTGTTCCTAGTATTTATATTAAGGATATCACTGTATTTTTTAAACAATTTTATATTTTTATGGGCATATAAAAGATTTTCAAAAATATACTGGGAGGGCACAGTCATTACATTAATCTCCTTAAATTTCTCTCTGAGAGAGTGTCTCGGACTTAATCTATAAATTGACCGAACAGCTCTTTTCTGCAAAACGAAGATAGTCAGAATGTCAGCGGCATTTCCCCACAACAGAATACCGTACGACATTACACTATGAAAATAGCTAAAGTACACTAAACGGGCTGTCTCTATATCAGTTAAATTACGAATTTTTCTAACAGCGTATGCTGCGGAGCTTAGCTTTTTCGACAATTTATCTATATGTGGACCCCACTGAAGCTTAGCATCCAAAGTTAAGCCCAAGAATACTGTGCTATCTTCAGGGTTCAATTCTTCGCCCTTTATCAATACGTTAGTTTTCACCTGTTTAACGTGAGGTAGCGTAAACTTAATGCATTTGGTTTTTTTTTCATTAAGAAGTAAATTATTAACATTGAACCAGTGAACTACTTTTGAGATCGCACTATTAACATCGTCAGTAACCAGCTGCTGACGTTTAAGTTTAAACAAAAGTGAAGTGTCATCCGCAAACAACACTATATCATGATTAATGTCGTTTTAAGATGGGTAATAATTGTAAAAAATTTTTTCGTCACTCGGAGCAAGAAAGCGTTTGGACTAGTGTGTAACGTACTATATTGGTCTTTGTTACAGGCCAGTTCAGTTTCAGTCATGTCAAGTTGTCTAAGAGTTTTTGATGCAAGGTTTTTGCCTACGGTTGAGAAAAAGTTGCTAACTTTATTTAGTGTGAGGACTGGGTTGTCACTATCAGTTACGATCCTGAGCTACTTACTTAGTAGTATAATACACGTGATATCGGGCAATATCTAAAGTTGCCTGTTCGCTCCATTCACTCACACCATTAGCTGTAACAGGTGGTCGCGCTTTTCTTTCAACTAAGGTGATCTTCCACTGAGGGATGACATGGTAATAAAATGAGATACATTTTTATGTATCTCATTTTATTAACATGTCATCCCTCAGTGGAAGATCACCTTAGTTAACTTCGGATGAGCTTTTGATTTGCTTCCCGACTGCCCCAGGAGGAGAATAATGTTTTTTGAGTGTAAGTATGTATGCAATCGAGTGTGCCTCTGTAGGGACTGTAGGTTATGTATGTTCAAGCAGTCTGACGCTGCTGGTAGCATCAAATCCCAGATCGAAAATAAAATAACTGCATAAGACATGAAACTGAATTTGAATTTTATAGTTCTTTTTGCAGTCGGGTTTTTTGATTATGTCAATAAACAAATGCTACTATCGGGGCCATGGTATCACGTACCTACCTGTGAAAATATTGACAGACAAACTGTGTAAGCTTAGTAAAAGGGTTCCGTTGTCACCCTTGAGATACAGAACCTTAAAAAAACACATCGTGAACTTCCAGTTATTTATTTTTTACTCTTAAAAATATGTAGGTTTTAAAACCAGTATGTCATTTTCATATTTCCGTCGACATCGCGCTGCGTTTCAACGATGCTGGATTGGCGGCGCACGAGTTTGCGCATTGAATTGCGCCTTATGTCCGGGATGTCTGGAACTTCGTCTTCAACGAAAGGTGCTTGAGTGAGTTCGAGTTGATCTAAATTTTCATATGACTCCGCATCGGATATTTTCCTAAAAATAAATAGATTTTTATTTATTTATTTATTTATTTATTTCAATTAAACCATTTACAGGCACTTTTAAATGTCAAGGAGTCGGTCAGTTAGAAATATGAAAATAGTTGCCCATTCCAAAGCCCGTTCTTCTCCATAGGTTCCTAACCTAGAAGAACGGGCAAGAAACTCAATGGACACTCTTTTAAATTATATTGATACATAAAGATTAGTATAAATAATGTTAAATTTATAACTAAATGTGAGGACGATGTAAAAAAAAAACGCGTCCATAGTAGCAAAAAAAAAAAAAAACAAAAAATAAATCGAAAAATATCAAAATAAAATAATTACAAATAAGCCGAGGAAGCTAAGATGTGACCAGTCCTAACTGACGGCGCCCGTTCACGAGCATGACGCATGGATCAGCTCCATTCAGCTCAACCATTTTGAAGGGAGCTAAATGATCCAACACACGCGCCACCATCAGCGAGATATCTGAGTCAGCATGACATACTCTCAGCCGCCGGGGCCCATTCAAGTCAATGACATATTAACCGGTAAATGGTAGCTCTATTATACATAGTACTCACACCTGTGCAATGCAATTATACAATACAAAGTAGATTGAATTTGTACAATGCAAAGATAGTCTTATAATGTTCAGCTGCTCCAACAGTATTTTCAAATGTTAATTATTCAATTGGTTGTGGTTGTGGAGCAGGACCAGCATTGAGCCAATTTTTATCAGCGATGTAATCCCCAACTTATAATATGCCTGCCTGCATAGTGTGCGTTTTATACAAGATTTGAATTTCATCACATTCAGTTGAAGTATGTGGGGTGGAATTTTATTGTAACATTTTAAACAGTACCCCATGAAAGATGAGTCTACTTTAGCCAATCTAATAGGCCTATAGGTTGAGCTAATAGGTCCCTATTTCTAGTACTATAATTATGTTTTTCACCTCTTTTACTGAAAAAATGTAATTTTTTTCTTACGTACATGATGTTTTCATAGATATATTGACAAGGTACTGTCATGATGTTAATGTCCAGGTGCAACAGGTCACTTAGAGAATCGCGCCTGCGGAGATTATAAATGGCTCTGATAGCTCTTTTCTGCAGGATCAAAATTGACTCGAAGTCCGCAGCCCGTCCCCAAAGTAAAATACCGTAAGACATGATACTATGAAAGTAACTAAAATAGACTAGCCTCGCGGTATCTACATCAGTAAATTGACTGATTTTTCTGACAGCATATGCCGCTGAACTTAGCCGTCCTGTAAGAGATGTTAAATGAGGACCCCATTGTAGCCTTGAGTCGACTCAAGGCTACAATGGGGGTTTTCCTGGGAATCACGCTCGAGCGAGATCCCCAGAAAAACAGTTTTATCGATGTATTCTAGTTTCTCTTGATTCAATTCTTATTTAGCCCGAGTAACGAAAAATATGTTAAATATTATTTTATACACTCTGCGTTTAGGCATTGAAATATATATGGATAGTATGGTAGTAATAGTACCTCATTTCTATTATCCTTATCCTCTTTAAAGTGACACTGCATGGTCACTCACGTCATTAAGACGAATCTAGAAATTAGATTCGTCATCATCACCATTCTACTGTGCTTGCCAAAGAAATAGACATACATACAAAGTTTAAGCGGCATTTTGACTACTCTTTAAAGGCATAATATATATTTCTTGTAATATTTACATTATTTGGATTCAACGCTGCAGAACAAAATTATAAATATATTTATAGTCATTTCTCTCTTTATTCTCTATTTAACTAGAAATATAACTTTATATATCTATCAAGAAATGTTCACCCAACGCCAGTATAATAAAATTAAGAGCTATTAGTATATTAGTAGACCCATTCTACTGCCTAGCACTGTTGTTAGTTATGGGGCCTCTACGCTTTCGTAGGCCGATACGTAGCACTTCGTAGCACCGTTGCTACAAAGTGCTACGATTGTTGTTTAGCGGTTGCCATATTTTGTATTTCATCATTTTTAAAACAAATAGTAGTTTTTGTGTTTCTTCAGGTCCCAGGCTACCCATCTGTCAAATTTCATTACGATCGGTTCAGTGGTTTAAGCGTGAAAAGGTAAAAGACAGACAGACAGAGTTACTTTCGATGTTTTAATATTAATTCATACTTCTAATAATATTTTAGATACAATTTTATTTTCTCACATAAAATCTCGTAGATGATTGATCACTACAAAACGTACGAGTTTTTTTGTGATTTGTGGCTTTTCTAGTACTATTGTTGATGAGTCTTTTAATCCTTATACAAAACTACATCGATTGGCGTCATACATGGGTATTTAAGTTTTGACTTTATCCACACATTTATCCCAAATCTGTGAATGCAGTTAGCAATTACTCAAAAGTTAAGAATAATCTTCTAAGATTTCCAGCAGGTGCAGATATCCAAATCCCAAACAAATAATCCTGCCGAAATCCATTTTTTTCTGTCGCTACAAAGGTACCTACCCTTACTGCCCGTCTCATAAATCACCTTGCATATTAGTAGATACTTACCTATAGTAATTTGGCAAAAATGGATTTCGGCAGGATTATTTGTTTGGGATTTGGATATCTGCACCTGCTGGTACCGCAACAGAAAAGTACCGACATGCTTTTCAGAGTGCCGAAAACTTGATATAAGTGCTTTAGATAAATATGTGTTTAATTTGTGTAAATCTCTTTAATACTTGTGAAAAATCTAAAATTTGTTACCTACCTAATGATTAGGATTCCGTATCTAATAGGTCAAAATATGACGTTTTTGAGGATGATGTTGATTTTGTTGATTCTCGCTGTTTAATGCTCACCTTTGATCACCACAAGCCATGCAGTCAGCATAAGTCCAATCCTTGCCAAACTGTTCTCCTTCCTCAGCCGTTTGTGGCAGCGAAGTGTGCAATGTTTCAGGCAAGCGGAGTGCGCTCAACCCTCCCACGACTGAGACTGCGCCCATCACTACCAGAGGCAGGACGAGGTTACTTGAGCCCTGTAAAGGAGGACACTCACGATAACAAAAATACGTTATGCCAGTAGTAACTCTTACATCATAGTAATAAAGTATAAATTAGAATGATGTCGTGAGTTTTATTATTATTTATTTATTCGTCAGATAACATGATCCATTACCGTTAGTAACAACAGGTGCGTATAAACTATTTTAGTGTGTAAATAATTTAAATAACAATTAAAACATTCTATTTTACCGTCCCAACCACAATGCTTACCCAGAGCGAGTGAATCGGACACTGATATTTTGTCGAGACTATCCTCAGAATGTCGTTGCTGCTGCCGCGTATTTTGCCCAATAGCGATGCCACACGCTTGCGTCTTATTGCGTAAAAGT
Organism: Atethmia centrago; assembly: GCA_905333075.3. NCBI lineage: Eukaryota > Metazoa > Arthropoda > Insecta > Lepidoptera > Noctuidae > Atethmia > Atethmia centrago. The sequence continues at coordinate 12,609,645 of HG995375.1, forward strand.
CGTCCGTACGCGCTTCGGCAAACATCGCGGATGCACAACAGAACCGCGGCAACCGCAACAACATCCTGAAGACGTTAGTATATTGTACTCGCAGAGCGCCGTATGCCTTCTGGGTATAATCAACCCACAGGCTGCTCGAGTAGAAAGATTGGCAATATGCTCTGAATAACGATAACTTGACTTCAGCTGAGCAACGAGCAAACCTGCGAGCCAACATATTACCGCGGACTGCCAGCGCTCTGCGTTCACGTTCAATGTCCTCATTGTCCCTTAGATCATCATTTATACAACTCTTGGCAATTTTTCTAACTTATACGTATTGATGAAAAAATAATCGTGAATGTGCCTGTGTGTGTCCTTCTACGTGACGGATCCCGCAGGCAAACAATAAATTTAAATGTTGTAATTATTTTACTGCATTTGGGTACCTACTCCATTTATTCTAACACCACATTAGATTAAAGGCTCGTGCAGACTGGGGTAATATCGCGGGCGCGACAGGCATATTACAGCCTGTTGCGCCCGCGATATCACGCTAGTCTGCACAAGCCTTAAAGTGACCCATTCATACACGAATATTGTACTTCAAGTGGAGTTTCGCTTATTTTGATTGACCGTTACCTACGTAGGTTTTTGTGGCAATGCACTGCAAGGTATTATCCTTGCTGAACGCAAACACGGTGTTTATTTTTCTACACATTTCCTTGTTTTTTTTTTTGCGTAATGTTATAATAAATGAAGCAAGTATTAGGTACATAGGTACATACAAATTTTACCACTTTAATGTTAAAAATGTCAGTGAACTATACAAAGTGGGATTTTCCACTTTACGCACTTTCGTGTTTATCAACATGCCGTGAATAGTCTACACAGGTGGCAATTAAAGCAAAATAAATACCTATAATTATTTAAATACCTACTTGTGAATATGTTGGACTTCAGAATGGTAAGTGTTGTAATTAGCTTGAAAACTCAATAGGTAGGTACTTATAAACTACATAGTTTTACTAAAATATTATTTATTAGATAGAGAAAGCAGGGCCGGATTTAAAGGTGTGGAGGCCCTGGGGCAACCAAGAAGTGGGGCCCCGAAATATGGGTGGAACAGAAGACAAAAAAATCAATTTAAAAAAGGTACGTCTGTGATTTTGAACTTTTTTTTGATGGACCCCAAAGATGTATTTTTTTTTTCTTAGGTTTCTAAAAATACAAATTGGGAGACCCCTTTTTTATGGAGGCCCGGGGCCAGTGCCTTGTTGCCCTAAATCCAGCCCCGAGGAAAAAGTAAAATACAACACGCCTGGGCTGTTGTTAGAAATTGAAAAGATTGTGAACTAAACAGGTCCAATATTCAAATGATGCCTAAGTACATACATAGGTATATATCTACTGTGATTGCGAGCAGATACCTGGGAATTGTTATTTTATATTTGTCTAGCTCTGCCAAAATGTTTGACTAGGTTTTGGTTATCATTCTTACCAGGTAGTTTATAAAAGGTATTATAATCAAACCCAAGCCGCCAATGTATGCCGATGTTCCGATACCAACGCCTCTCAATTCCGTCGGGTACAGTTCTCCGGCATAAGGGTATATTATTAAGAAGGATGCAGATATAAAACACTTGGATATTAAATAGAGGATTAGGGTTTCCGTTCGAGCATCTGGAAAATTATTTCGGTTCTATACACATCTATTTACAAGGGAAGTTGTTATATTACAATAATTCTTACCACTGGGGAGTAATACAGTTACGATACAGAAAATTCCACTTATAACCATTGACAAACAGAGTGGCCATCTTCGTCCAATACGATCCATCAACACCCAACAGACAAGGTAACTTGGTATCTCTACTGCTGACGACAGAAAAAAGCTCATGTACTGGTTTTCGCCCATAGCCGGCCCATAGTAGCTGAGACCCACGTACACCATCTCTGATGCGCACCAATTTAGAGTTATCAGAAATGTTTTAAGTCTCATGTTCGGAGTCCGACACAGAGCGAACACGCTCACAGTTTTAGCCTCTGTTACTCCCCTCTCTTTTTGTTCTATAACCTGTTTTTGTAGTTTATTCGTAAACTCTTCCGGCAATTCCTTCCCGTTGACTCTTGCGATGGTTTTTAAAATATCGTTTGCTTCTTCCAGCCTTTCACGCATGAGTAACCACCGAGGGGACTCTGGTAGTACGAACCAATATAAATAATAAAAAAAGAAAGGTACTGATGTAGCTAAGGCGAGGCTTCTCCAGTCTCTCAGCAAGTAGGTGACGATGGATAATAATATCAAACCCAACGTGTAAAAAACACAGGTCATCACAGTTACAAAAGATCTGTAGTTTGGACCTGCTAACTCCAAAGCTGAAAGGATTAAATATTCATATTATTATCTTTTTGTATGGATACATAAATGTACATTCATAGATCAAGATTTTTATCTTTCATGAATACTTATTTACTTACAAATAATGAAGGGTATCTGATAAACCGCAGGAATAGTTAGTCCTACGATAACTCGTGCCATTGTCCAGAACCAGAACTCATGAGCATACGCAGTCATTAAGCTTCCAAGTAGAAGTGTGCTCAGACAAAGAAAGAAAGATTTCTTGCGTCCTATTCGATCATTTAAAATACCAAACGTGTATACTCCAACTGGCCCTCCAATATTTAAAGCGACCAGACCAAGTGTAGGGTAAACGTCGTACTCGCAGACTAGATCAAACTGAAAAAAAAGTAATGTTATATAATTTTTCTTCACGATATGAATACTCATGATATAGGTTAAATATTTATGTGAAGGTTTTATATTAAATAAAAATATAATTCCTGTGAAAGACCCTACTACTGACCCTATACGCCTTTTGTCTCTTTGCCACTTGCACACGCACACTGGAGGGTTCATAATCGGGATAAATATTTACGCATGCATAATATCGATTTTATCGACAACAAAATTTTTTTTGTATTTCATAGAAGGTATATCTTAAAGAAAGTGTGTGAAACATTAGTTAAATAACTCATGTTTCCCCCCCAAAATATACCACATCTCAAAAAAAAATCTTTTTCAAAACTTATGAAGCTACTATGTATTAAATAAATAAAGAAAAGCAATTTTAATTGAAAATATTTTTTATAATTAAAAAATGAATTATTATTATTAAAATTATTTTTAAAATACGAATTATTATTATTAAAATTATTTTTAAAATATGAATTATTATTATTAAAATTATTTTTAAATAATTATTTAGATATATTTGTTTTTTTTTATGTACATGTCAATATTAAGGCGCTGACAAGACCCAATTGATCAAAATAGGCTTCTCTTAAGAAAAAAATATGGCAAATCTGTATAGTTTGTGGTAGCGGAAAAAATTATGTTAATTTTGAACATATTTCCCAGAACTTGGTTGATACCAAAACACGTTTTGAAAAAAAATCTCGATACAAACTAACGTTAAACTAACCTCTTACCTTGAGTTCTAATCCAAAATATCTGCATTAAATATCAACATACGTTACGTGTTTAATTAATAACAAGAACGTCTTATTTGAATGCAGAACTTGTTTGTTTTTTATTTACGATTACTCAACTCAATTTTGAGTAAATAGATAATTTCTTCATATTTTGCAATAATTTTCAAGCGTTGTGTCATCGCGCATCTCTTTCTTTGCTATGCAATCTGACAGTGACCGCGGTTTAGGTGTTGTCAGCGTCTTAATAAATAAAATATTTTTTAAGTTCTACCAACTTAATTTTTATCCGAATTTTCCACCGAATAGTAGAAAAGTTAGAGGAGACATCTTTTGCGACTAGCGCATATCTCACCAACAGTAAAATATTGACTTAGATAAATCATAATATTTTTAATTATGGGATTTAAAAATACCCCGAATAATAGGAGGAATTGAAAATAAACAATGTGTTATTTTTTACCACCATTGTTTAGCGGTTCGTAGTCCTTCCAAATTTCATTGATAGAGTGACAATAGTCTACGAATAAAATGGCTGTGTGACATATAGAAGGACGGATAGACGGACAGGATGAAATTATATATTTTTTCATTTGGCTATGGAGGCAAACTACATATTATAATAGTTTTCGTGGTACGGAGCCCTTAGGACGTGGTCTAAGGGCTCCAAAAAGGGTAGGTATCTGCCTAGCCTTTTTAGGGTTTAAGACATAGGTAAATAAAAGTGCCTTCTTTTAATTACCTGTCTTACTTACATCAATAACAACAGACGATGTTACTTCAGAGGTGTCGTATTCATAGCCTTGAACACAGTGTTCGGTAGACCAACTCTCATTGACTTCTATATTTCCACCAATTTCTATAATTTCTGTCCAGTTTATGGCATATCGGGAGCATTTTTCAAAGGTTGTATTGTCCTGAAAAATAAACAGAATCACCGTGGTTTCCACTACTGAACATTGACTTTTAATTAACAGCAGACGGATCATTGTTGAACACACCTTGTTTTTATTAGCTGGAATGAGGACACTGCGCTCTTCCTCTTGACATACCTATCTAATAAAGTGCCGGGAAAAATACTAACTATGGTAAAAACATCGCGCTTTGCAGACAGTCAATATTTCTATTTTATTAAAGACTTGTCACTGGGAGGTTCATGTTCAGGATTAGATAAAATTGCAATTTGTGATTGTAAAATAATGAACATAATAAATAATGATCGATTGAAAATGATTAAAGCAAGCTTTATGTGGGGTATTAGAGGAGCAAGTAACGAGATTTTAACTGAATTCTTGACTATTTTATATTAGGGAGCAGTTTAAGAGACCAAAATAAAAAAAAATGTAACAAATAATCAAAGTTGCGGGCGGGCTAATTTATTTGTCAAGCCATATAATATTATTCTTTAGAGAACTAAAACAAATTAAAATAATCTCTAGTGGCATTTCTTTAATTATTTTGACTGAAAATGCCCAATTGCTGTATTTTGTTGTTTAATTATTTTGGGTAAAAGTGGTCTATGATAATAAAAAAACCCGGCCAAGTGCGTGTCGGACCACTCACAATGAAGGGTTCCGTAGTTGGGATGAATTTATCTCAAAAACACACTTAACATTGTAGTTAATAACCTGTTCTCTCAACTTACATTTGCATTCTCCAACTGCAAATGTAAGTTGGTCGACTATTACTCGTTAACTTGTAAAGCCTACTGCTACTAGCTTAGCTGTGCTAGTTTTCCTTTTAATTTCGTTATATGTACTACTGCCATGATTTTTTTCACATATCCTAAAACAACCATTTAGCTGGCGGCGGGGACGGACACTTGACTCTAACAAAAATTAGCACTTTAATGCTTACGACCTATCCAACGATACCACGACGATACGCCATGGGATAGACGAGAAAATAAAAATATGATCCCCATATTAAGTGCAAGGGAGGTACCCAAAAAAAAATGTTTTTCAGACAGATAGACGGACATGGTGATACTAAGGCTCGGCGCAAACAAGCCACCGACCACAGCCACCGGTGGCTGTCGCCTCTTGCGGTGTTGACACGTGTGCGACGAATCCACACAAAATGTATGAAAAAGCATGTGAACTGCTTGTCGCTGGGCTACCGGTGGCCGTGGTCGGTGGGTCGTTTGCGCCGAGCCTAAAGGTTGCTTGTTGACTACGGAACCCTAAAAAAACCGGCCAAGCGCGTGTCGGACCACGCACAATGAGTAGAGAATTTGAATTTCGTATTTGGGAAGAATTTATCCCATAAACAAACTTAAAATTGTAGTTGAAAAACATGTTATTCCATACATCGATATACGTCACGGTCAATTCTTCAACTGCAAATTTAAGTTGGTCGACAATTACTCTGAGGGACTGGGGTAGACGAGAAAAAAAATATTATCCCCACATTACGTGCAAGGTAGGTACCTAAAATAATATATTTTTCAAGATTTTATTTCAGCACTTTGTCGGCTTGATTAATATGTATACCTATGCCAAATTACAGTTTTCTAGTACTAAGCGTCTCTGACACGGTGACTCCTCCATGCCTCGGAAAGCACGTTAAGCCGTTGGTCCCGGCTGTCATTACAAAATGATTGCAGTTGGTATGGTTACTGGTTCTGCCATTATTTCGGAATTGATTACTTATTGGTTATATAACCAGGAAAATCTTTTATTGCTTGTATTTTACTTTAACTCGGCATTATACCCCAGAAATTCTATTTCTTGTTTTAGGAAGTAAGATTAAAAAAAAAATGTCAGTCCATTTACTTTAAAAATGCTCCACCGTGTCCTCCGGGGACACGGTGGAGCATACGGTGGAGGTCTGCCCGGCTTGGGCAGAGCACCGCCGTTCCTCGTGGAGGCGATCGGCGGCAGAGATGTCTCGCGTCCGGCCCTGGTTCAGGCCATGGTACGGAGCGAGAGGGCATGGGCAGCTGTCACCTCCTTCTGCGAAGCAGTAATGCTCGCGAAGGAGGAGGCGGGACGGTTGACGGAAAGGCAAATTGCGCCCTCTCGCCCCTAGCCACCGCAGGACACGGCCTGGGCGTCGGGAATCCCGGGCGGATTTCCGGCCACCGTAGGCGCGGGCTTGCGGACGGTGAGTGATGGGTAGCTCACCGTCTGGTAAGGACCAGGTCCGGGTCGACGGCGCGTTGTGTTCCAGGAGCGCCTCAAAGAGATGTCGTCAGCACAAGTGTAGGGGTCAACTAGGGCCAATGCCTGCCGGGGTCGCGGGAAATTTCGAAAGGTTACCGAGGCAACACAGGCAACGAAAGGAATAGGTGTGGGTTTTAGTCAGTAAGAGTCTGACACACCCTCCCGCTCCGCCCAGAGCGGGATAAGTTATTTGATAATTTCGCAACCAAAAAAAAAAAAATTACTTTATAAATTTACGAAATCTGATTTTATATTGGTGATTTCGTTGGCCATTATTTGACATCTGACAACTGCAACGTGCGATTGATAAAATAATGATACGATGAAATAGCTGATAAAAGACAACAACAAGTTCCTCTTGTAATACCTTTTGTGGAATTGATAATATTTTACGTTGCTGTTGCGTAAGATTGAGTAGCTCTAGTTCAGGAACTCTGCACCAGTAGTCAGGGACGTCTGTCATGAACAGCTGGTTAAACGCACAGAAGCCGCAGGGTAAACAGGCTGGCAGGCACACAAGCCATAACAGTAGCTTCTGGTACAGACCAAACTCCCCGATTTTAGGCAGCAAGTCGTCCAAATCGATGGCCTCATGCGTTTCATCCGCCTTAAGAAATTATTATTGAATATTAAATTATTATGACACTGTTCCTGAAGTACGGGTCTGAAATTAGCATGAAAATCCTTCTGTAGACAGAGGTTGAAACAAAAATTACTGGGTTAATAGCTAACTTCACACTCGCAATATATCTAGGTAAGTTGCAATGCATAGCGAATTGCAATTTACTGTTTATTGCTGTACGGTTATGGGTATCAATTTAAAATAATAATAAAAATAAATTAATTCGTAGCCAAGCTGTATCAAATAGGTGATATATTATAGTTGCTAAATTGAACTTTGATTGTACATATTAATCACACGTTTCGTAGGTACGCGTTTATAGAAGTCACTATGTATATAAACTGAATTTAATATTTACAATATAAATACCGATAGTTTCTCCTCTGTGCCGTAAGTAGTTGTGTTACTGCCATTTTTCGTCATTACACTCAACCGCACACTTTAAACAGTATTTAGTTATAAATAACGCGTGTAAAAATGACCATTCACGTTCAACGTTATAGTTTGACAGTATTTTGTGGAACGAGAAGAAGCCATAAAGTATTAATTAAATTAATAAGAACTTACCTACGCTTACGATAGCATTGTACTATCGTTCTGCTTTAGCCTGAGCCAAAGCCAATGCTTGCCTACTTGCTGAATAAAACCTTTATAGGTCAATACAGGGCGAGTACCTACGTTGTAATGATCGCCACCATGTTACAGGTAGCAGTTTTTAGGTCGTCTTTAAAGACGACGAGAAGTAGTAGTGCTTGCAGTGGCGTAGGGCTTCAGGGCATGGGCTTCAGCAGCCCGGGGCGTACGCAAAATTCGCCGCCTTTATAGCAACAGTCTCGGGCAGACTTGTATTAGCCTTTAAATAAACCTTTAAATAACTGTGTTTTTAGTAAAAGAACCCAGGATGTAACAGCGACCGCAGCGACCTCCAACATTTTAGCACCTAGGATAGGTTAGATTGTATTTTGACCATTCATACAAAAATAGGAGATACTCTGTCGCCTTATGCAGAAAAGTAGTCTGCTGGAGCGAGCAAAGTAAGCTCGAAAATGTTTGCCCTCCACCTCGGATAGGTTAGATTTTCTTTAGACCATTCGTTGTATGGATGGTCACGAGCTACACGCTCAAGCGACGCGTGTCTTGCGACAGCGACTGCTGAGAACACATATGAAAGAAGTGGCTTAGAACATGGCACGAGTGACTGCGGCGCGATTTGCGGAGCGACGGATGGAAACGGGTCCCACGCGCGCGTCGCTTGACCCAAGTCGCGTCGCAAGTCGCATCACTCGAGGCCATAAACGGGGCTTAAGACGCTGAAAACAAGTAAACTGCGGTCTCTGTTAGACTGCATAGAAAAGAAAGAGAAGCGCGATGACACAACTCTAAATAGATAAATTTTATGATATAGTTTTAATTATAATTATAATTGTTAATGAAGAGAAAAATGCTTTTAACGATTATTATGAGGTGTTTTTGAGGATTTTTTTGACGTATTAAAGTATGTTTAATTGTGTTTAGATTTCCACCACTGTACGCAAAAAGGACTTGAAAATATCCTATATTTTTTCTCCAAAATTATTTGTGGTTTAAGAGATACACTGCGTTAAAAACCACCTTTTTGACTGTTTTCAAGAAATCGCCGCCTTAATATTTTTCTAGTTGATGAAAGCTGCAAAAGGTTTGCCACCACTAAAAAATGCCACCCTGGGTGTACCCACCCGAAAGTTAACCTCATAATAAGCTCACCGGTTCATTTTAAGCTTAGTCCCATATACCTGAGCTTACTTGTGGCCTTTTATAGGAAAAAAATATGGTATATTAAAATTATTGTCCGGATGAGTCTGGATGATGATCACATAAGAAATTATTAAAGAATGATAGGTAAACATATTTCCAGATAATTCGGATGTCTATGAGGATCATTATAGATTGGATGGCCTTCTTAGTTGTTTTTTATCTAAAAAAGCTGTAAATATAATTATTTGTCTTCCATGTCAACTTTCACCCGTTTTATGGAATAACCATTCTGTCTGTACCTAATAGAATTGTGTTATTTCTAATTTTCTAGGAAATCGACTTTAGTCTATGAACACGGCACACATCAAGCTATTTATACATTTGCAGTTTACTTACGCAATGCGAGAAATAATAATAAAATCCTATACGTGCATGAGTAATATTACCAAATATTCCGAATAATCTAAGTGGCGAGGCATCCGCTTCCCGTGCAGATGCTGGGATCCATTTCAGCGTTGGAAAAAAAACAGGAAATAGGATGTGAAAATAAAATGTCATAATTGTTTTGTTAAAATATTTTATTTCTGAAACGTAGATAAAATCGATACAAGTAATTAAAATTCTTAAAGACATAACTTATATTCTTTACATAATAATGAAACTGTGAAAATTGTCTTACCAACTGTATTTATAACCTAACAACGAATGTGCGCTTTCAATAAGTTTCGTTGTAGGTGTATATAATACGTATCAACAGTCTCAACGCACGCTTTCCATGCCAATATTAATAAAGTATCTAACATACCATTTATATAGTATTAACCATATAAACAATTCGATTACGAGAGAATTGACTTCATAGGTATAAAATGAAGATTAAATCTTGTATAAAAATTTCAGTATTCATCGCTAGATTTTTATAATTTTAATAAAATAGGAAAATAATGCACACGCATTTTATTTTTTGTCTTGTACATATTGCAAGCATAACAACGTATCTACTTACAGGTAGGTATGCGTACTTTGTGTCATATTTGTAAAACTTTAATTAATATCATTATTACTTATGTACACTTTCGAAACAAGTAGATACCTAAATCTAACATATTTTGTGCCTTTATTATCACTCGGGGTACGTAATATTTCAATCTCTTAATAACCAGCACAAACTATTAAAAATTGACAAATATAATTTATTAATTATTTAAACTTTGACTTAGCAACAATAACATTTAAGTAGTAATAATAACGTCCCCATAACCGACTTCACTAGTGGCGGAAAGTTTTCAGATACCTAATTCGGTCAATCTCTACAATCTGAATGAAGTAGGATACTACATGACTGCCAGCTCTCGACAGCTGCTGCAGAAGGTCGTGGGTGTGCCACGTGCGGTGGCAGTGTAGTGAAACAAACGACTTCCTCGGGGCTGTCATTATTATTATTAATATATATTTTTTCCTCCCACATGAACAAGCGACCATGAATTCTTCGAAAACTCTCTGCTTTCAACAACACCGCAGCTGTTAAAATTACATAAAAGGCGTTAAGCTTCATAATAGAAGGCATAATAAACCTACAATATGCAGGTTTATAGAACAACGTGCTCCTTACATTCGAAGTTTCCGATTACCGGACACAAAACAGGTTCAATTCACTCCCGCACAAAACAAGTCGAAATTATTAGCTCGACGAAATATTTGGATAATGTTTTCACTCTTATATCGTCGTTCTTTGCACACTTTCACAACGTCAAAGAAAAGTACACTAGCAAATTGAAGTCCTTATTGACAAATAAATACGTTTTCATTGGATGTGTAAATGTAACTCTCGTATTGAAAAGGAATAAAGAATAAATGTTATTTTAAACATTTGTCGCACATCAAATAATATTTGGACTATTTCTGGTTCAAAAATTACAAATATTTACAAAAGTGTCGTTAACGGCGTCGGGAAGAGAAGGCGCACGTGCGCCACACGCCGATGCTACGTGAGCAGCTTGAAGAACATGATGCCCAGAGAGATGTTGATGAACAGCACTAGGATCACCAGCTGCTGCCGGGAGAACCAGTCCTGCGAACAGAGCAACACATTTACATATATATGTACGAAGGTCAATAATTTTTGCTTGCCTTTAATGATAAAGTCCGTCGTAGCATTCGTAGGCATTTCGTAGCACTTTCGTAGCAGTTATGATATTTTGTTATCTCCATTTAGGATATTGATCTATACAAATGGTAAAATGAGTGTGTATCTAACCTTGACTTGCGGACTGACTAGGTAGAGCAGAGGGTTGGCCCTCAGCTTCTCGGACTCATCGTGCATGCGGCGCACCTCCTCGCGCCGCGCCGAGCCGAGCGCCGACACCTCCTCGCGTGACATGCCGCCGTCCGGCACGCGCGGCATGCCCGCCACGTCCGGCAATGACTTCTTACGCTGAAGGGTCTGCGGCGTACTTAGCATCTGTACATAAATAATAAATTACTTAAAATCATCTATACAAGGAGGTCTTTGTTTTGGGCTACAACTTTATGTACCTACCTATGTTTTAAGCAACACTGCTGTTATGTAGGTAGGTACGTATAATTTTCATGTTGTGAAAATGCCTAATATAACTTTAATAAGGTTACATGTTTTCGTTTCTTGAAACAAGCTTGAAGTCGGCTATTTCAGAATTCCAATAGCTGGGTCTATTATTAAATCTATTTTTTTAATAATAATATATGAGATTGTTTCGATTTTACAACACACAGCTTAACGGATTTAGTTTGGCTGTCCTTACATGATACGACCCGTTAACATCATAATTTATAAAGTTAGTAAACAATATAATATTTCAAATTTAAATCAGCAGAATGGACGAGCAAAATAAATTGTTTTGTTTAGATTTGCGTCGGAGATCTGGCTCCGGGCGACGGACGTTTTGAAAAAACAAGTTGATTCATCTGACGGTATACACAAACAAATCCCATGACCAATTCAATTGAAAGATAAGTATATAAGTATAATACTTCTAAGTGTGCATACCTTTTGACCTTTAACTATCACAGGTACGAGTGCACCTGAGTAGCATTATGTCATTGTAAGTAATTGATAAGACTAGAGCTTAGCGAGTAACATTATATTAAGGAAGGTCCAGATTTTATCACTGCTAAGTTTATTCTGTATTACTCAAAGTACCCGTCAGTGGAAAAGTTATGCGAGTAAGTTTACCTCCACAGGAGGTACGTTAATCCAGCTCTCGGACGCTCGCCTGGCGAGGATCGCCGGGGAGCACGCAAGATCCTCTTCATCATCTTCCTCGCCTTGGTACCACATTTTCAATTACACAATTTTATACAATTCTACGAATCACCACGGCTCACAACCTTTCAACATGTGGCTTATATAAAGGTACAGTGGCATCGTTTTACGTTACGTATTGATTAACATTTTACAATTAAACGCGAGTAAATTGGTCTTGTGAGTAACTGGCAAAGTATTTTTTGAGATTTAGTGTATTTTAGTTATATATAGCGAAGAGGTGATACACGGAAAGCGGCGGCGAGTGACTGTCTCAATTTAGAAATAGAACGGGCTGAGCGCTGCCCCGAGCCCCGCGCGCGCGCCGCCCGCCTACTACCGTGTCATTACTAAACTTATTGCAATGCCATTCGCACATCCATCGCGTTTTGTCATGCATTTATACAGATTTTCTTCGAGCAAGCTTTTTAGTTCATCTTTCAGCTATAAATATTGTATATTTAGGCCTAAATACTTTGTTCAACTGCTAACGCTGTCAATAAATCTGAATACACTTTCCATTCGCTCGCATGACGATTCCCATGAATTACAAAATGTTTCGATTTCCCAATTAGCAATACAGTATTTCAGTGCCTTGTTATTTAGGTGTGCAAGTAACGTGTACAACAACGTGGGTGACCTTGTTCATAAATTGCGCGTAACGATTAATTAAGATGAGACTAATGTTTGTCTATTATCTTCAAGATTAGTACCACTTAAAGTTCCAAAAATATTTGGGTAGGATTTAGAAGTTTACCATAAAAAAAACATTTGTTTTAAAGTACGAATAAGTGTCGTACTTTTCGTTTGATTAAGATACCGCTAAAATGAGCGTAGCCTTTACCTTAAATGTCAGAAAATGATCAAAAGTTAAGAGCTTAATGGCTAGTTATCCGTGCATTCAGACGTAGCAACTGCTACTAATCTTAAAAAAGAGTTTATAGCTTGCCGGAAATAAGTTTTATCTTATTATACAGTTGGACAGTGATGCCTAACCAATTAATTATCTTTGTTCATTATCGAGGGTGACGTGAAAAAAAAACATTAATGTTTTTAGTAGTGAACTTGTTATTAATATTAAATACCTGACTTAGTCAAGGAGAAAATCTAAACGAAATAACCGAATTTTGCACGCTAAATCGTGGTAGAATAGTAGATTGTTTTACAAGGGTCGAAAGGTTTTTCACCCGTGTTACTCTACTTTTCATTTCAAATATAAGGAAAGTAAAAAATAGTAGTTTCGTCGACATTTCAGAATTGCTTGAACTCATTTTCATTCAAATATTAGTTTATAAAACCGAGATTTTGAATTTCGATACAGCTTACAGAGTCCCCCCTTAGAATCCGATCCCGCCAAATTATATACTTAGTATTTTTTAGTCGTCCCGCTTAATAGGTCTTTTTTTAATTCACACTAGCTGTTTATACACTCACAAGACCGTAGCATTTTTATTTTATTTTAATCGATATTTTTCTTAATTATGTAATTTTTTCGAATCTGACTACCTAACCAAATTTAGTTCTATTTTTAAAATTTAGAGAGGGAAGCAATTACTATGAGTCTTTCACGCCCAAAGGTGGGGAGCAGCGTCTTCCATCCGCTACTCGGAGCAAACAATCACTACTTTCCGAGTATGAGAAATGAAACGTTCGTTATTTAAACAAGTTAAATTTTTCGAAATGCGCACCAGAGAAGCTATGCGCGCTTATATTTTGGCCCTAGGGCTTACGGAAAAAATATAGGGATACATTTACCTGCTCTATTTTGCATGTTTAGCCTCAATAGTATACTAATAGTACTTTGCTTGGCGCAACCAGCTCTAATAATATTAATAGTAGGTACAATTCTGTTGTGGAGGTCAAATAGGCAGTCGCTCCATATAAAATGCTGGTATTCAGCTGAATCCGGTTAAACTGGAGCTCTTAGTTTCTAAATGCAGGTAGAGATACCTACATTAGAGAGAGAGTCACTATGGCATGCAAACTGCGACTGTACTGCATGTACCTCTGGTTTGTTTAAAAATAGAATAGTTTTTTTACAGTGCCTTTTATTTAGTTTTGCTGATATGAAGTCGAATATAATATTATAGGCCGATTACTTTTCAGAATAACTCCAGAGAATCTACCAAAATTTTCCGCTCTCTAAAAATAAACTTATTTTGTTATGTATTACAAGCTGTGCCAAATGGGATTCCCCATCGTTAAAATGACGAACTTGCCATAGAAACGTTCATCCCCCCCCCCCCCCCTATTTAACTCCTTTATTAGCGAATGGCTTTTCAAAAATCTTTCCTTCAATGCGTTATAAATGTAGCTCTTGTGCTTCTAGGCCCCGCGGGTTAGGCTGCACGTTGTTTGTCAGTGAATTAATGAATTTATGATTTTTATTGAGTTATTATTTTTATTTTTATTACTTTATTTACTGTATTAAAGGCCTCATACCTTTTGTATAATTGAATAACGTACTTACACTCAACCTCAAAAGAGATATAAGTACATCGATAAGAATTCATTTAATTGTTTATATATTCGTTTAATAGCCTTAGTTACTTTATTGGTCAACCGGTAGGTTTACAAAAAGATAATTGTTGCATTGCTTAACCGCGCGACACCGATTCGGAGTCAAACAATCGAAAATCAATTGTGTCTCATTAGCTGTCCTTGACCAATTAAAGCTAAGTTCACATTGTCAAATGAAATAAATATACTGAGTATATTGGTAATTTAAACATGTTTTGTTCTTAATCGTACTTTCTGTATCTTTTAATACCGTGTTTTTATGCAAATAAATATATATTTGTTAGGAAAACCGCTCACGAGAGTTCCTAATCGATATTTTACAGATGATTAAAATCGCATTATGACACCCTAGGGCCTGAATTTTGTTGAATCGTACTGTTTATAGTAACATTACTTTACCCATGCTTATTCTTGTTTAACCTACCTTACGGCCTCCTCCGCCTCCTCCACCTCCACCGCCCCCTCCGCCGCCACCGCCCCCTCCACCTCTCTTTGGCGCAGGTGGTGGGGGTTCTGGTACTTGTGCCACGTACAAACTTTCAGTACGTTTGGGCTGATAAGGTGACGGGGATATTTCTTGTCCTAGCGTCCGTTTTCTCAAAAGTGAGTCCTCAAACGCTTGAGGCTCTCGCGAACCCGCACGAGATGATATGGAGCCGCGGCCAGACGCTAGATGCCCGTTGCCTGCAGGTGTTGCGGCTCGTGATGCCGGCCGAGATGGCACCATGGGTTGCGGAGCCACGGAGCCTGCCCGGGAGCCCCCGCTTGGAGCCGCCTCCACAGACGGTTGCCGTGACCGCCGTCCATACCGATCGACACTTGAGTCTCGACTAGGGGGTCTTTTGTAATGATCGAAATAGTCAATGGACGGACGCGGTCCTGCTGGCCGAGCTCCGTTGACAATATCTTGTTCAGTAGGAGCAGTGGGCCTATATCCCTGATCAGCAGAGCCTGTTTGTCGATATGCCTGGTTGTCATTTGGCAGCTGTCGATACATATGATCTTGCGGCTGGCCGTATCCTTGTTGATCATGCGGTTGTCTATACCCTTGGGAATCGATCGTTGGACGATAGGGTTGCTGATTCGTCGGCATTGCTTGTCGGTCGAGAGGGCCCTCAGAATGTACGGTTCCGGTTCGAAGCTCATTTCGTCCATACGCAGAGGCGGTTTCAACATACGCGTTACCCTGGGCGTCATAAGAAGGCTGACCGAGCACACTCTGTCGTCGGGGAGGAGCTTGAGGGGGGTTCCATTCTTGCTGTTGGGGTCTTTGGTTTGGTTGTTGTCTGTTAGCCGAGGACAGTCGTCGATCTTGGGTGACGTATTGCTGGCCACTTTGGTCCATGTTTGGTTGATTGAATCTGTACGAGGAACCTTGCTGTTGTTGCTGACCGCCTTGCGAGATAGGTCCATATGGATTTGTTTGGTCATTTGGTAGGTATGATTTTGGACTGTCGGGTGAAAGTTGAGGCGTTGTATTTGCTGATTTCCAGTTATCTTGATTTGACGAATAGTATGGATCTTGTGGAGGTCCAAGATTTCTATTGTCTGTATTGTAGTTAGAGTTGTTTGCGAGCCGTGGATCTACGGATTTAGGATATTGCGTCGAAGGTCTCCTGGAGGGTACTGCATTTGGAGCTCTATTATTTTGAGGAATCTGTGAATGCATCGGAGGGATATGATTTGGAATGCTCTTTCCATCCAAGATCTTTTCAGATTCTTGTGATACGGTTGCTGCAATTTGTGCATCGTAAACTTTTTGTCTATATTTTTCTCTTAATCCTATTCTGTCAAAGCCTGGGTGCTTAAAATCTGGAGCGAACTGCTTCGCAGTAGCTTGCGCTATATCACAGTCTTCTTTTGCTTGGTCTGCCGCTTCGTCGGCTTGTTCAGCTTTCCCTCGAGCCGTGGCGGTTCTGTAACAATTATGATAAATATTTTCTCAGTGAAATACACATTTATAACAGTTTTTAGGTATATTAAAAATTGCGATATATATATATATATATCTGATATACACTGACCTAGAGATGGCTATATCAGCCTTTTGTAATGCTATTTTGGATGCACGTTGCGCCGCGTTTACTGCTGAGTCAACACGTTCCCGAAATTTAGCGGACCGCATGAGGAATAAATGTTTTCGTTTCTGGCTCGTTATAAGTACGTTGTTCTTATATTTGCCTTCTTCCCTTGTGCCGTCTCGGAACGTAGTAACGCCGTATCCATACTTTTTGTTCGCCGACCACTCTCCCTCGTACCGAAGGCCGTCACTGCGCTCGCTGATACCGAACCCAGTACGTTTATCGTTTTTCCATTCGCCCATGTAAGTTTCTGTGACACTCGCATCCAAATGTTCATCCTGCCAAAGAAAATTACTTTTTAACATATTTATACAATCTTGATGAGAGGAAACTGGTTTTTTTGTATGTTTGACAATACTTTATGTATTGGTTATTAAACAAAACCAAAACGCAAAATATCAATCCCCCACATATCAATAACATGCTTGTCGAGTGAAATTGATTCAGAGATATAATATCGACTCGAAGACTTAAAATGAGTGAATTGTCTGTCTCCTCATATTAATAATCGTGTAATGGCATTCCACATATTATATTATCATAAACTTTTGTTTACAAAGCGCAGTCTGCGAACATTAAACATATATTGCTCAGGATTTTCCATTTAGAATGTGGAAAGTGTGATTGTTAATAAATATACCTAGGTTTCAGAGTTAGAGATGACGTGTCACAAAGATGACAATATGCTTATTTTAGTCAGGATTGGATCTACACGTAC
Source organism: Atethmia centrago (assembly GCA_905333075.3). NCBI lineage: Eukaryota > Metazoa > Arthropoda > Insecta > Lepidoptera > Noctuidae > Atethmia > Atethmia centrago. The sequence goes on from HG995375.1 coordinate 12,627,235, forward strand.
TTATTATGTGTGAATAATATTTGTTAATGGGTTGGTATAGATAATTTTGTTCGTGTGGAGCCATGCTAGCGAGGGATCGGCCCGGGGGTGGAGGGCATTAAGATGGCATTGCATCAACATGCGAACGATTATGTGGGTGATAAATTTGTGATTTAAACCAAATAAGTAAAGTCCCACCTCGACAACGAAACTTGCGTTTGAGTTTGTGTGCAAAGAGGCATGGGTCATAGCGGAGTGGGTGCTGTCTACCGAGGAGACCCACGAAGAGCCCGAGCCCCCCGAGCCCCCGGAGTGGACCGAGCCCGTGCCGGTGCCGTCCAGCTCGCCGACGCTGCGCTGTTTGCGCCATTTCTGAAACATTATACGTCGTCTTAGTAAGTGGAGATCAATAGCTTAGGCAATTTTAAGGGATCTACTAAATACTACATACGTTTTGTATTTTGGTTTTGTTTATCTAGGACTAGATTCATGCCTAAAATACTCACGAAACGACTCCATTGTTTCCGTATTTATCTCTTTACACTAAAATATTATTTGTTAGAGCAGCTTATTTTAGATTAATAAGATGGGATTTGCAGCTTAAATCCTTGCCTTGATCCAAGTGATAACATCCGTAAAATTATTTTTCTTTTTGAAGGCTAATGATAAGACAAGAATGAACATGTTTCAAAATTAAATACCCCATTACAGCAAGTGACAAGAAGTAACGTCTCCAGCGAAAAAAACACTGTCTTCATAATAAGGCTGGCGTGCCCAGTAAGGTGATTTCGAGAATCAAATACCTCTCGAGTAGAGGTCCGGTTGTAAACAGCAGGGGAATGATTGCAGGCTCAACTTACATGTAGCAGTCCTTTAGGTTTTCCAACAAGCGATCCGCGGCGTCCGGACGGCTGGTCGGAGCGGACCGTGAGCACGAAGCCTCCGCGGGCGTCGTCCATGCGCGTAGTGCGCAGCTCGGAGGGGTCGGCGCCGCCTTCGTTGAGCGACGACATGGAACCGCGGTGGCCGCGCGCGCCGCCTCGGTAGTGCGACGCCAGCCCGAACGGCGCCGACGTGCGGACACCGTAGCCGTGCCGCAATCCGCGCATCCATTGTCCCTGGTACGTGCCTGGAATCATATTCAATGGTTTTATCATTTTGTTATAACAGAATCACCATTGCACCTGACATGAAGATCTGACACGACCCTGTTGGTAACGAGTTAAAAAGTGACGCTCTTCTCTGCCACTATATGACAGGCATTTAGAAATCTAGATTGGAGTGGCTATGAGATTTAAATAAACGGAGCAACGTTCAACAATGAACGATATGCTCAAAATCTCATCTTTATTACCGAAAACCCGAAACACTTTTAGGAAATGTTGCACAGTTCGTCAGGGAAACTACCAACGTAGGACTTTAGATACCATATAAAAGAATCATACCTTTTTAATAATAGCAACTGTCATGACATATATCGAAGAATATACCTACCTAGGACAAATTATCTCTCCAACACAACTCACCGCCAATGAAAAACAATGACTGTAGGCAAAGAAATGGGCCCAAGTCATCACTGAATGGTATTCAAGAGAAGGGAAGAGTAAGACCGGTGTGTAGGTTCAAGGATGACCTTAGATCGACAGCAGGTGCAACATGGAGAAGGAAAGCTCACGATCGAAAGCTAAGGATGGGGCTTGGGGAGACCTATGCTAGAAAGCAAAACTAATATATCTAGAAGATATATTAGATTTAGATATCTGTAACGCCGCCGGGTACCAGCTAAGTTTGTATAAAATGTTTATTTCATCCCATCTATTCGAAAAGTGGCGAAGGGTTCCTCGATAAATGCGAGCAAAATGGGTCATTCCGGCGCACTTAATAACAGTGACGAAATGACTTTTGAATTTTGAACACTACTTAATAAAAAAGTTTGAACGCAATTCGCCTCGATAAAGTCCTGGCCGGTAGAAAAAAAGCGCGCTTGCCGACGCGGCATTGGTTAACTAAATTTAAAAAAAATACGCGGGAACTTTTTATTCGTTTTTTCATTACTCTTTGTCAAAATATTACAAACAATTTTAAATTCATATTAATATAAATTTGTAATTTAGTTAAGTAAATATAAATATTGGCCTACTAAAAGCATCTGTTATTTATTTTTCTCATAGAGGGAGGAGGTGACAAGCAGAGTGTGCGACACGGTACCAAAATTATATATTTAACCTCGAGCGGCGTACTTTGAATCCCTCGCTACGCTTAGGACTTTAGAATCCCTTGTTACGCTCGGGATTCTACTCTAGAATCCTTCGCTTCGCTCTGGATTCACACAATCGCTCTTGCCCTCAATACATTATTTTGGCCATGTGACACCATCTACTATTGTAAGTTAGTAAAGGCTATTCGAATTTGAATTGGTTTCAATTTGGACGCGTTTACTTGGAAGTCAGAATGCAAACTGTCACTTTTGCATAACGATTGTAATAGGGGAAAACATGCATGATAACTAGATAAGCACGCAAAGCCCTACTACTACTTTTAATGTTGTAGAGATAAACCACTTACATGAAACAGAAGCCTGTCCAGGACTTTATCATAATACCATTAGCTAGATGCAGTTGAAAAGAGATAAAGAAAATATTCATCGCTCGCTAATCTGTAATCGTATAATAATGGCATCAACGTTGAACAGCAAATGCGATGTAAAGACGTCATAAGTTCGAGCCCGATAGGTCTTTAAATATTACAAGCAAATTGCTCTAATCTATCGCCAGTACACGTCTAGAGAAATGCTTTTAAATGACGCGATTCAACGTTTGTCTATTCCAAAATGTGAGTAATGTTCTATCTATAGTCTATCTAATAGATTACACCTGTAGATGGTTCTTGTACTTTTGCCTGATAGTTAATAGTTTATGACTATGGGCAGGAAAACAAAAAGGACAGAATAAAATTATTCAATGAAAGCCATAATCTAAAAAAAGAGAGATAAAGAATGATGGTAGCCAAAAAATATGGGGTATATACATATATTAAAACATGTATAAAGTGTAAAATTGACTTTTACTGATGCTTTGCATCAATCACTTGCGAATACGAATGAAGTATATCTATGGCACGACTTATTTCTCATACTCAATCTCGCTATAGTCAATGTTCAAGCACCGTATGACGTCAATGACATGCATGAACGTAATGTCTAGCACGTTTTCCGTGCTCAAAGGTGTAACACTGTGTCAAATTTTATATTTCATGTGTTTATATTATCATCCCTATCAGCTGTAGGTACCTTAGGGATAGGTACTGCTGCGGAGTGCTGCGTTTTCTTTTTATGAAAAACAATCAAGCATCAAATCGTTTCTAAATGTTTAACACACTTTTTTTCCGAACATGCTATAGAGTTTGCAAAGTTATCGAGTCGTAGAAAGGGTAGGGACGATAGAAAGGTCTGTTTGGTACACTAGTAAATTAGGTTTGGAAATATAGAGTTGACTCTACCGATTTATTTTACAAAAAATTATGTCCGTGTAATTAGGGTGTGATTGTATAGTTAATTTTTGTAGTGCCTGGTATTAAATGAGTGGTCGACATGATTGTGTGTCGAGGCGGCGCGCGGCGCGGCAGGCGTGCCTGTGCTAAATTTAACCGGCGAGGGCCGCGGGCCGTGCGTGGCGCGCAGAGCACAGGGCCGCTTCACTCCGATCATTCATCGAGAAAACTACTGAAAACTTTCATTGCATACGAGTAACTGGGCTACGAAAAGTTGATAGAGTCGTTGGTAATTTCAAAGCAACATGTTTATAATTTATAATACAGCTGTAGGTATATTAATGTGTCTCTATGAGTAAATATTAATATTATGATCAGTTGAACTAAATTGCTTCAAAGTGTGTCAGAACTCAGAGTATGTAAATTATAAGGACGATGAATATACATAATTGTGTTTACGGTACAAAAGTTAAGTAGATACTTATTTTCGTTAGTTGTTTTCGGAAATATTCATAGGTTACACTGCCACTACATAAAAAACTTCACTGAAAGCTTCGGCATGAGATAATAAAAAAGTCGTAATAAAAGAGTCGTAATATTTTTAAAGGTGAAATTCCTATTACAAATCACTGAATTCATCATTTTAATTTTATGAATGACAAATCTTTATTGAGAGCGTGACTCAACGGGATGCCGTCAGGAAACATATGACGTACCTATTGTCGCACACAACGCTCGCAAACTATTACCTAAATAAACTTTGGACTTGGGTATGTTACTGGGTAACTTATGCCACCATTGACTGTAATTATTATCTGTCACTTGGCACAATATGAATTAACGACATACGAACATGCACACATGTCCTCACGTGCTGTGGGTATTGATAGGTGCATGCGTAATTGAAATCTCTAAGAAACAAAACCATATAAGTCCACGTAGGTGATCATTCGTTCCTTTTATCGCGTGTTCTTTTAACGCAATATAATAAATCGTACCTGAAACAAACTACCTAGTACGACTCCTGAGTATGTTCAGTAAGAATTTATAATGCTGACGGTGTGTTGTTTACAGATATTATTTTCTAACAGAAAACATTGCGCAAGGGTTTCCTTCCTAGTTCACGCCATTACAATCTGGGTCATGAGGCTAACAGCGCGTACAACAAATAGTTATGAAATTAATTTATTACAAATAACTATGTAAGTAGCGCCTCGGGCTAACCCGGATTTCAAGAGTTTATTTTCGGATTAAAACAATAGCTTTAAGTATTATCATCAGATTAACAATAATGTATTTTCTCGTCACGAACGGATCTACCTAGCGAAGAATGCCATGGCCATGTAAACGTATGTATTTTCGTCTGAATTCCAATAGTTTGGCAATGAAAGAAATGAGATAATACTGACCGCCATCAGCGTATGTTTCGGAGCCGTATCCGTCTTGGAGTCCATTAGCCCAGGTGCCCTCGTACTTGGCGTTGCTGATGGTGCTCTGGCGCACACCGTAGCGGCCCTTGTACCCCTGCGTCCACTCGCCGCGGTACAGCCAGCGGTCGCGCGTCTCCACGCCCAGGCCGTGCCGCTTGCCATTCTGCCATTGACCTTCGAATGCGCTGCCACTGTCAAGTAAATTATGTCAGCGTTAATAAAAATAACAAACATTCATAACGATATTGTGTAATTTGTCGAAAAGCTCTAAGTTTCTACTGTTTAGTTGGTACCGAGAAGCTTTAGCTATTGATCATCTCAATTTATTTTTTTACAATAACATGGTTCAGGTAAAAACCATCCACAACTCTACGCAGGACGTGCACGGAGAGGTATGCCGTGGTTTATTTGTTTGCCAGCATTTGTTTCGCGCGTAGCGTGGCCCAGGGCGTGTAGAGCGTGGATACCGGTAAAGTAAAGTAAAGTTTAAGTATTTGCATAGATTGTAGGTACATGACATAAGGTATTAAAAAGAGAATTGTGATCCTTATACAATCTACTTCAGATTAAGCAGGCAAACATTAATTAATGAAGTTAACGAGTTAGTTAATAAAAAACATAGTATCATAATACAAAGACCACATACCAATACCATACCAATACCAAATACCAAAACCAATACCAATACCAAATACCAAAACCAATACCAAATTTCCGGTATTACCGGTAATTTTTTACCGTTTATTAATTATAATTTATACAAAATTTCCATAAAAAATGTATTTTCAGTTTTCCCGAATTCTCGGCAACTTTTCAAATGTATTCTTTTTGTAAGAACCAGATACGGACGATTAAGAACATTAAAAAAAATTGCCAGTTCCGTCCAGCCATTCTGAAGTGATGCGCTTACCAACAAACAGCATTTCATTTTTATTATAAATACAAGCAAGCACTTTTCATAACAGTGTTTTTCATCAATGTTTAATCACAAGTGGCACTGTTATTAAACCAATAGTTTCGTAAATAAACTTTCTGATTGATAATCTAGTTAATTATGTTTTATTTAAGATAATATTCACATATTATATAAGCTAACAATCTTAAAACAATAATATGATTAAAAAAAGGAGGGGAAGAATTTTCGCTAAATATACTTTGACATTTAAAATTTACTGCGCATGAGCTCACTTTGTAAGTACTTGTAGTGAAGGCAGTTTTGTGATACTTCAATAATTATTGTGTAGTTAGAAGAAATAAATGATTATTGATTTTAAAGGGGAACTTTATTAATACTAGTTATTTTTACATTCATAGTGTTTTTCTTTCAATAAAACAAAAGAAAATGATGACATAAGGGAAAAAAAGACGCGGCTTTACTTCAATTATAAAAAAAAATACTGATAAAATACCAGGATTCCGTTTTGACATTTTTAATACCAGAATAATACTGGTATTACCATCAAACCCAATACCGCATAGCCCTAGTGGCGTGAGTCGCAGTGGACGATCCCGCCTACATTATTATATAATTATACTATGTGAAGCTACTAACGCGCGTAACTTAGCAGTGGGCCGTTGTGGAGCGGTGCCTTAATCATCATCAGCCTATAGAGGATGGCGATTTAGTCATCTGCATCAGTCAAGGGATTCTACTCGTCATACTAAACAACTTTCGGTATGAAACTCATATCCAACAGTAGACTGTTCTGTAGGAATTTGTTATTTTTTCGCCGACTATTTCGATGCATCTATGTTTTTTACGAATCTTATGTGAGAGTCATAGCGAAACTTGTTCAGCATGACAGGTAGAATTACCCCCTTGGCGGATGCAGGTGACTAAATCACCACTCCGTATAGTAACCTCGAACTATGCGTGAATTTCGTGTTGAACTATTTTAAACTTTGCATATATCGACACTTCTCTTCTCTAGCTCTATGTCATTTTTAAAGTAGTTTTGTAACTTCGTGGTAACTATAAATAAATGCCACATATTTTTTTAGTTTAACTACTTCAGTACTCATAACTTCGATAACGTGTGTAATAATATGTAACGTGGCTTACAAATTTGGGACAACTTCTACATAGGTAAGTATATTGTGTTGGGTAAAACGAGAATTTGAGAAGTGAGCGCATTGGAAAAAAAATACAGAATTCTGTAATTGTCTGCAAATTTTCTAAATGCGCAATATTGTACAAATATTTTTCAGGGTGAAACCAAATATTTTTTTGTTTATTACGGACATGTTAAAATGCAATTGGTTTCCAAAATAAGTAGGATTTTTATGTATCTTATTAGTTCTCGGACAACTATATAAATATACTAGTTTCTGCCAGCGACTTAGCATGAAATTTCTTGTTCAATCGCACCGCCGCCCGCCCGCGCTATTACTTCGTTTTCACTTAGCGTTTTTTCTGAGTTTTTCTTTTTGCTCGGCTCTTAACGTGATGTTAAATAACCCTCTTCGAGAATTGGGCTATCAAATGCAAAAACATTTTTTCAAAACCGACTTCTTAGACATTAGCGCGTTCAAATAAACAAACTCTTCAACTTTTATTTTTTTTACATTATAACTTTCGCATTTATAATATAATAGATAGGAGGATAGGATTCATTGCTTCAAAGTTAATGCGCGGTCTGATTAACTCATAACTCGCTAGTACCTAATAGGTACTTAAAACCAAATGTAATGAATTGCGTGTGGAAGGGTTTTTCGAAAGTCAACCCCTAACGGGGAGAAACAGGATCGCAAATATTATAGGGGAGGATTTTACTCCTTGGCTCCAGTAACACGAACATTGGTAGAAATAATCTTTACGTCAAGTAATGGCGATTGACTTAAAGCTTATTTCACAAATGTTTTTTTGTTTTTAATCAACCCATTTGTGGATGGGAAATCATCAAATAACTTCTCCCGCTCTGAGCAGGAGGGTGTGTCAGACACTTACTGACTAAAACCCATCCGTATTCCTCCCGTTGCCTGTGTTGCGGGGGCCTCGGTGACCCATTAGTACCTTCCCGCGACCCCGGCAGGCATCGGCCCTAGCTTACCCCTACATTGTGCTGACGACATCTCTTTGAGGCGCGCGTGGAATACGACGCGCCGTCGACCCGGGCCTGGTCCTTACCGGACGGTGAGCTACCCATTGCTCACCGTCCGCAAGCCCGCGCCTACGGTGGCCGGAAATCCGCCCGGGATTCCCGACGCCCAGGGCGTCTCCTGCGGCGGCTAGGGGCGAGAGGCCGCGAAACTTGCCTTTCCCTCAACCGTCCCGCCTCCTCCTTCGCGAGCATTAGTGCTTCGCAGAAGGTGGTGACGGCTGCCCATGCCCTCTCACTCCGTACCATGGCCTGAATCAGGGCCGGACGCGAGAGATTTCTGCCGCCGATCGCCTCCACAAGGACACGGCGGTGCTCTGCCCAAGCCGGGCATACTTCCACCGTATGCTCCACCGTGTCCTCCGTTTAATCAACCCCTGAGGTGTTGAAATGGCCATACAGTTTATATGCAAAATTTTATTCCTTTAATCTATGAACTTAAAACTTGGCCCAAATACTTATTTGAATAAATAATAAATATCGAAATAATTATAGTAATAATACCAGCCTATTAGTGTCAGTGGAAGGGCAAAGGCCATTCCTCATAAAGAGAAGGTACGAGCATCGATCACCAAGAAATCATTAATGGTCGAAAACTACTTTTAAAAGGAGGTAAAGGGTGTTGAAATTTGTAGGGGAAGGGTATATAAGAAATCCACGCGAACAAAGTCGCAGGCGATGTGCTAATTACACATTACAAGCGATCCTAACTTCGCATTTATTATTCGCACGCTACGGTCTTTTACTCCATTTCCAGAAACGAGACGGCTCGTCTACGAAAATCGTAGCGCAAAATGTAGCCCTCTGAGTAGACACCACGTAAGGGTCATGTATGTGTGTACTCGGGCAATATAGTGTAGGCGACCCAGAAGCTACACCTAGCTATTGTTCTCATTTGCGTTGGCATCTTCTCCAACGCCCTAGCTCAATTTCGCAATGCTCTTTTGCAACTCCTTGTTTGAATTACATCATTCATTTGTTGTTCTTTTGTTACAACTTAAACTTTTTAATGAATGTAATTATTTTACTTAATTTGATTCATTTTGCTGTATTATTATTGATTAATTTGATTTTATGATTATCTTTATATTCAATAGGTAAACTATGTAAGTGCTGTGCACACTTTTTAGTGATAAGTTCGCTGTAGTAATTATATAATAAGATTATGTTCTTTTTTAATGTTTTTGTGAATTAGTCGTTGGAGTGCAATAATAAATAAATAAATTTATATATAGGTACGACAGCTGGCGCAGGACTATAATAAAAAACCTTGACACCACGTAGCAGTACAGTCAGAATCAGTACCCTAATTGCATAACAAAGTTTGAATCACAATTCGAGAGTTTTGAAGGATATTGCTAATCCATTGCTTCATAGGTTTCAAAAATGTGTGTGCTCAACAACGTAAATAACGCAATGAACGAGGGTGAACTGTCAAAATGAAACCCATTCTGAACATTTGTCATTTTATGTGTGTTTCTCAATTAGCCCGCAGGACATATATGCGTAGCTTACCCAAAAAAAAGCACATGCTGCGTAGCACCCACGTTGCCTAAAGTTTCTACCCTGATAAAATAAGCATCATTTGTACTTGTTGCCATGTACAGTCAGAGACAAAATTCGATTTACACTGCTACTTTTACACATCGTCTAAATTGACAACAAACTATTCGATACAGTGTTTTTCAGCATTGTATTGTAGCCTAGTGGTGTGATCGTGGCGGCTTAGAAACTCTGTCTCCAGGTTAGTGACTAACCACATGAAAAAGAAAATATTTTATTTATATTTAATTTTTATATTAAAGAATATTAACTCTTAGCTATTATACATATTATGTACAATAGATTTTTCAACACACATGCTCATAAAGTGGCTCTATGGTCACCGCAATTAGGCACAGAATGACACCCATAATCAAACTATGACTTTTTCATTGCTATAAACTCACTAGTGAGTTATAGATTTTTTTTAAAATTTCATTGGTTGAGTTGCTTTGTTCTTATATAAGTTTTTATTCAAAAGAAGATCGTGTTCAATAGAACAAATAAATTAGGAACCGGTACCGGCAGCGGAGGCACAGCCAATAAATTAATGTTCCTATTGCTTGCTCATTTCATGCAACTTCTTATTTAAATAGATAATTTTAACTCGTACGTGTTTAATAAATAAAACTTTCACTCAAATATAACTTTTGTTTTCTCTGTAATAAAAGAAAACTTTAAATTCCCCATTTTGTACGTGGATAAATAGGCGCAAACCCTATGCGCGGAAAATAAAAAAAAACTCATCTCTTTAGTCTGTGGTCGATCGCAATGCGCGCGCATAGGAAAACTGATTAATTTTTCCCGCCATAGCGAAACATTATTCACAACTCGTTTTCACTGTTGAAATTATAGTTATTTACAAGTACTAGTTACGAAGAAAATGATTTATGTTGTACAACGCCCGATATAAGATGTGAAGCCCTTAACGTTATGGAAAGTTTACTACCTGAAAACTCCAAGGAAAAATATCTATTAGCGTACCAAAATTTCATAAAATGGCAAAACAGCAAGAATACGCAGTCTTTTTCAGAAAATGTGTTCATGGCGTACTTTAAAGAATTATCTTCTAAGTACAAACCTAGCTCTTTGTGGTGTTTATACTCAATGTTAAAAAGTACAGTCCGAACAAAGAATGGAGTGGACTTAAAAACATACTCTGATTTTTCAGCTTATCTAAAGAGACTATCCGATGGATTTAGAAGCAAGAAATCAAAGGTTTTATCGTCTGACGATATTGAAAAATTTATAAAAGATGCTCCAGATAGCCAATGGTGCCGATTCCCTTGTTCACAAACCAAACTAAATTTAAGTTCAGTGCATCTTTTTCTTTCTATTTCAATAAGAAAAGGACAGAAGATACATTTTAGTTTAGTCCTGTCAAATTAATCAGCGGTTGACGTAAATTGACGTAATTTTAGTAGGCAAGTTTTTAATCGCGTCTAAACTTGTATAGAGAAGTGACAGGCGCTGATTAATCTGACAGGACTAAACTAAAATGTATCTTCTGTCCTTTTCTTATTGAAATAGAAAGAAAAAGATGCACTGAACTTTAATTTAGTTCAGTTTGTGAACAAGGGAATCGGCGCCAATATCTGACTACTAAGGTTAGTTAAAATAATTTTAAATATCTACGCGATTTCAGCCTATGTTGTGTGTTGAACTTAATTATTGTTTCTTTTTTTTTCAGGTTGCTTTAATATTTGGTGTAACTGGTGCCTGTAGGATACAAGAATTAACAAATATAACCGTAAAAAACATAGAGAACCATGACCAGATGCTTTTAGTGAAGATACCTATCACGAAAAATAAAATACCGAGGTCATTCACCATACACGGTCCATTCTATGAAATTGTTAAAAAGTATGAAAACTTGCGGTCACCAAAAGCAAAAACTGACCGTTTCTTTCTAAATTACCAGAATGGTAAATGTACCTATCAGCCTATACGTATAAACAAATTTGGATCTATGCCTAAAGAAATCGCTAAGCTTTTAGGTTTTAGCAGATGCTGAGAGCTACACTGGACATAGTTTCAGAAGAACATCGCTAGCTACATTGCTAGCTAATTCAGGAGCTGATATAATGACGTTGAAGCGTCATGGTAGGTGGCGATCTAGCAATGTAGCAGAATCATACGTAGAAGATTCCATACAAAACAAGAGAGACGGCTATGCCATCAAAAACAGTTAATTATAATTTTACTAACTGCACATTTACTAATTGTTTCTCTAAATAAACTTTTTACCTACTAAATAAAATGAGTTTTTTTTTTTCATTTTATTCACAAGTGTGTTAAAAAACGTCGTCGTGTGTGTATTGATAATTACCGTCCTCGGCTCTCTTAAGACCCTCGCCTGGCGCCTCAGCGGTAATCACCAATGTTACACACTAGTACCATAATGTACTAATATACAATATTCTTTTATTTTGACTTCAGTTCCGATTTTAATTAAATACATATTTAGCTCTACGATTAAGATTTTAAAAACTTAAGTGTTAATCGACTTTTGTCGCTGACTGACTGACCATGTGCATAGACACTGCGCAGCGTCATGCAAAATACTGTGTCTACACAAGAGTTGGTCACTTATTAGATAGGCGAGACTATCCACAAGAAAGACGCGGCCTAGGAAAATGCCGTATAAAACCTAGCTCACTAAAACGCTTATGAATATCCCATATGCACAAAAGATTGTAGCGTAGCGTATGACGAAATTAAATACTAGCGAGGCCAAATTGTAGCATAGGAAAAAAGAGTTGGTCACTTATTAGCGAGGCTATCCACAAGAAAGACGCGGCCTAGGAAAATGCCGTATAAAACCTAGCTCACTAAAACGCTTATGGATATCCCATATGCACAAAAGATTGTAGCGTAGCGTATGACGAAATTAAATACTAGCGAGGCCAAATTGTAGCAAAGGAAAAAAGAGTTGGTCACTTATTAGCGAGGCTATCCACAAGAAAGACGCGGCCTAGGAAAATGCCGTATAAAACCTAGCTCACTAAAACGCTTATGGATATCCCATAAGCACAAAAGATTGTAGCGTAGCGTATGACGAAATTAAATACTAGCGAGGCCAAATTGTAGCATAGGAAAAAAACCATGGAAGAGCATTATTCCGACAAACAGCATAACAAAACCCGTACCAAAACTGGGTCATCCTTGTTTTCTTTTAGGTATGGTAAGGGTTAGAAAACAAACTGAAGGCCCCACCTGAAGGGAAGTTTTTACCGTCGCCTATAACACCAAAAGGGCTACCGATGCGTTACCATACGGTTCAAGACCCTGTAATTTTAACGGCTAGTTTACCTAAACTGACCATTTATTTTTTAACTCAAAACGGAACATGGGATAGGTATATACGTCAGTTAGCAGGTTAACATTGAAAATAAACACAACTTTTTAATGTTCTCTATTTATAAAAAGTCTAATTAACTCAATATTAATGTTCACTATAATTATATTCAGATTTATTATAATTATTTTTATTATACCAGCTTAATTTCACCAGCTTAATAAAAATAACAAAGGAAAGTTCCTCTGACAGTAATTATTAAATTATAAGAAAAATATATATTTTTAAATTATATTTATATTTGTCGGAGGAATTTTCGCGCGGTTTCAGAAAACGGGAGTATTTTGCGTCCCGGAGCTTTGTCCGGGGACAACGGGACATGTCGCAGAAATAGGGTTGATACACACAAACCCACCGTGGGTCGGTAAACACGCCATGAGGTCAGCCGTGAGAGAACACATTTACCTCGTATCGTCCAATGAGTCGTCCTCACATTTGTCAAATACTAACAATAGAACAAATCTTTTCCCGGTGAAAGACAAACCGATCCGGCTGCCAAAGCTATTTTTTTATAGAATCAGAAGTTGGTAGCAATTATGTGACTAGAGACTAACGTAGTTGATTGGATCGTAAGTTCCTGGCTATACATAGTTGAATAAAACATTGCAACAATCAACACGTGTCAGTGGTACTGAAATTCCTTTCAGTTTTTATTAGTTGCGGTAAGATAACGGATTGGTCTGTTATGCACATGAGTACGGTCGGAACAACTCGAGCCTAACCTCTATTTATATCGCACGTTACACGTACGTTCTGCGGTAACGTAACTAAATATTACAAGTAAAACCAACAGACTTCACTGTAAAGAGAATCGACCTTGAGCACACAAATGAGGGCCGGTCGCTAAACCTATATTCATTTACCAGTGGCAGAAGTTTATATTGAATTAAATATAATTGTGTAGGAATTTTGTGTTCGACCACTAATTTGATATCGATTGAATCACCCCTCGTATTTCGGAAAGGGGAATATGTAAAAGGTGATGACATTACATGTGATGACTTACATGTCAACCGGTCTGTTCTGTAAAAATCTCTCCGTGTGAAAACTTAGGTGAAGTGAGCTTGAAACAGCTGTCATTCCACCTACTGACCTACCGTGCTATTCTGTAAAAGTAACATAACATGACGCCTTGTTTCCCCGAAGGCTTGGACGGAAGTGTACCTGTAGTACACCCACATTTCGCCAGTTATGTTTAAATCCCATGTAATAGGGAGCGAGCCTGTTAAAAAATAAAAAAATGTCACCGTAAAATCTCAGGTGAACTGAGCTGTCATTTCAGCTGATGCTAGGAATTGACACTATTGACAGCTCACTTCACCTACGTTTTCACGGTGAGATTTTTACAGAATAGCACGGCATGCGCTAGGGAATGACACTATTGATATATTTCACTTCAAGCTCACTTCACCTACATTTTCACGGTGAGATTTTTACAGAATAGATAGGCTGGTCAACGTATAAGCATAAAATAGTAAACACAAAGATAGAAATATGTCTAGATAGACAGTCAAAGCTGTGAACTCGTCGAAGAATATTGCGTCCAACTGTTGGTCGCAAAATGCACGCACATTATAGTAAAACACAATGACGGCACAATGACGTGGCGCGCGTGTAAGACGGCGCTGTCACGAACACCAGTCTAACAAAGTTAGCCTGTTTGTTTTAGTTATTTTGCAGCGCGACATTATTTAGACATATAAATAATCAAAGAGTAAATACATATTAACTTTGCTGCGCTAATCTTTATAGAAATCTTATTCATATTTTTATTAATGCCGCATGTGGTACTGCAAACACGTAGGTAGTAGGTAGGTACAAAATTAGATTCTGAATAAACGGGTCCGCTCGAATAATTTCTATCAGCAAAGGCTTGGTTAATTTGGTAAAGCTTAGTTTTGGAATAAAATCATTTTAAAATGATGGTCAAAAAACACTTCCTCTCACCTTAAACATATAGTTCTTTGCTCTTATTTCATTATTATTTTGTGCACATAGGTATATAAGTATATGCTTTATTTATATATGTATGTATGTATATTTATTGATTAAAATTGTACACCACAGACTACCTGCATTATTGTCTCTCCTTCTCCCTTTAATCCATCTAAAGGAGGTTGTCTTCAAAAGATCGCTTTTAGCGATAAGCGCGCCCTTTGTGTGACCTATGTAAAATTTCACCATGTATATCTGTAATTCACCATGTATATATGGTGTATATATAAATAAACAGTATTCTATTCTGTTTTTGACCGCAAAAACATGTTACAACCTATTCAGAATTATCGGACTGGTAAATCCTCGACCTTTAAAACAGAATTATGTAGTTACATTACAACTAGGTGCCTATGTATGCGTCACTAACTTTCAGTAGCTCTGGAGAGAGGTTCGTGGATCGTTTGCTTTGCAAATGTAATAAAAGCTCGCTACGCAGTTAGTTCAAACCATTGTTATGAACAATCGGTCGACTTTTACAAACAATAACTTTGTTCAGGGCCGGATTTAGAGCAGGGCAACACACTGGCCCCGGGCCTCCACAAAGAAGGGGCCTCCACAGTTTGTTTTTTTTTAAGATAAGAAAAAATACATCCTTTGTGTCCTTCAAAGAAAAAACGTTCACAATCATCAAAAACAAAGGTCACCTTCACAAGATACCTTTTTAATAATTGTTTTTTTTTCATCTGTTCCATACATTTTTCGGGGGCTCCACTTCTTGGTTGCCCCAGGGCCTCCACACCTGTAAGTCCGGCCCTGACTTTGTTTACAAATTAAGGCGGATAACGGGTATACCTATGTATCCGTGTAATATTTAAGCACTATTTTCTAAACAGTGGTTAATAAAAAAAGGATAATAATAGCTCTTTACCTTTCCCAATATGACGTTAGGTACTTTTAATCTGCGGAAAATTGTACCGAAGGCGCTCATTGGGAGTCTAGACGTAGATATTAGTTTAGTGCGTACCCAGTTCACAACACACCGCAATATTTTCTTGAAATTTTTCGTAAGACGTCTATGAACCGATTCTGTAATTGGTTGAAAATCCATTCAAGTTTGCTTTACTCGTCTAATCTTTTACAAAAGTTCACAATTATTGTAAAAGATTAGGAATTTACTATTTTTGAAGGATACGTTTTCAGTTTGTTATGTAGGTAAACGGATTTTGATTTGATGGTTATCTCGCCGTACATTTTATATTGTGTCGACCGTAAAATTAAAAGTAACAATATTGAATAACTGTATTTTTTGCAAATCGAAGTTCTTCTGGTATAATAGAGCAGATTTGAGCGGGAAACTTGTCTTGGTAAAGGCTCCTTCAAACAGGCGCGACACGCGACGCGACACAAAGGCACCGCGTGTAGCACTACAAGCGGTGCCTTTGTGTCGCGACGCGTGTCGCGCTTGTTTGTAAGAGTCTTAAGGCGTAGCGGACATATGTTCCGCTCCAAAAGTATCACAATGTTATACTTTTTTTTATCTACCTGAATAATATTGTCTAATTTAAATTGAATTGCATTTATTATTTTATTAGGGTGCCGTACCTCAAGAGGAAAAAACGGAATCCTTATATCACTCGTGTGTCTGTCTGTCTGTTTGTCCGTCTGTCGCAGCCGATTTGCTCCGAATCTACTGGACCGATTAAGTTAGAATTTGGTACACATATGAATTTCTATTACCCAAACACGGACGTGTAACGTAAATAAATGCATTTTGACTATGGGGTTTCCTTTTGGAGGGCTAATTAGATCATTAAAAAAAAAGTTTTGTAATGTAGTCATTGGTAGGCACCGTGTGACATATCAAATGAAATGGTCTCAATTTTTTTTTTATAATTTGAAAATAAACAATTTTAGCTTTAGTTAAGAAAATGGATGAAAATTGACAATTCCTTAAACTTTACAACAATTGTTGTAGGTACCTATGAATAACATCATTAAATTGTAATTGAAAATTTGTTGACGATTTGGGATTATACAATTAAACTCAATTGTCAAACGAAAATGATATTTAAGAAATTTTAAAATTAAAACCTGTCAAAAGTGTCAAAGCGCCTATATATTCTTTAGTCGTGACTGAATGATAAACGAATGAATGAAACGAATGATGAACATCATCGTACATATTTATATTTATTGTCGAAATGGAAGACCTCTCGTCAAAGTGGCGTCAACAAAAAACAACAACAAGTCCGATGAAAGGCTGTTTTAAAACACAATTTGCTTGTAATCAACTGTGTTAACTTAGCACGTAGAATGTACAAACGCGTAGCAATCAAATAACTTAAATTCGTTGCATACTTAATATCCTTCATTTCGTATAATGAAGCTAGCTGTTACCCAGAACTAATGTTGTCTATAAACTGTAATGTAAGATAATAACACTGCTAAAGCACATAATTTATCACAAAAAACCGGCCAAGTGCGAGTCGGACCACGCACAATGAAGGGTTCCGTAGTTGGGATTACTTGTGACGCATTTGTTCCAAAAACAAACTTAACATTGTAGTTGAAAAACCTGTTATGCATCGATTTATGCCACGGTCAGTTCTCCAACTGCAAATTTAAGTTAGTCGACTATGACTGGTTAACTTGTAAAGTCTATAACTTAGCCGTGATAGTTTTCCTTTTAATTTCGTTATATGTACCTACTACTGCCATGAATTTTTTCACATCTCCATAAACAACCGTTTAGCTGGCAAAGCCCCCCCCCCCCTTGCCAGCTAAACGGGGGAGACAAAAAACTCTAACAAAAATTAGCACTTTAATGCTTAATATTACGCAAGTGGGTCTTTGAATCGAAAAGTGTTAACAGACCTGTAAAATTTTTGAACGGCCTATCCAACGGTACCCTACACCAAGGGGTAGAAGAGAAAAAAAAATATCATCCCCACATTACGTGCAAGGGAGGTACGCAAAAAAAAATATGTACTAATAAAAATATGTAATATATACCTATGCCGAATTACAGCTTTCTAGTACTAAGCGTCTCTGAGCTACAGTGGGGTCAGACAGACAGACAGATAGACAGACAGACGGACATGGCAAAACTATAAAGGTTCCTTGTTTACTACGGTACCCTAAAAAGCTGCTTTTATTTAGGAATAAATTATACCAGTAGTAATACTAGAGAACTGTAGTAGACAACTTTTACTTCATGAAAACGACTTTTCAACTCGGTGTACGGTGGCAATTAATTAAAATCAGCTTAATTCTGTACCACAAAAAGGATCCCGTTTTAACATACACTACTAAACAAGTCTAGGGAACAAGACAACTACTATCAACTTATTTAAGAAAACTCTTTAGAAGAAGAATAGAATAGAATAGAATAGAATAGAATACTCTTTATTATGTACACCATAAAAATTACAGATACAAATGTTGAAATTACTTAAATTGAAGTACTGGCCACGAACAATAATAATTGTTAATGTTGGTCGAACCTGCATTAGATAATGATTCGAAATTTAAAAAACCGGCAATGCCAGCCGCTGGTAGGAAACTTCAGTTTCAGCACCGAGTGGTCATCAGTGGCCAAACCATCAGGAGAAAATTGCATGAAGTTAATCTTTCACTCGCAGACCGCTAAGAGTTCCAGCTCTTAGAGTTAGTTTTTCGTTATTGGTATCATTTTGGTAGCGTAGCAGGTGGCGTTTTTTAGTATCTGCCGACCCCCATGGGAAGAACGCGTGAGTTTATGTACGTATGTATGTACGTATGGTACCATTTTAGATATTCATTATAATTTTTACTTTTGCACTAACAACCTTTTTATTTAATTAAACAATCAAAGCTGTATTAAATTAAGCTTTTATTGATATATTTTTTTTACATAAAAACAGTTATAACTAAAATAAATACCCTTGTTTCCTATACTTTGTTGAGTAGTGTAATAACTTCGTGACTAGGTACTCTACGTTTGCCTCGTTAGTCTTAAAAAACCGGCCAAGTGCGTGTCGGACCACGCACAATGAAGGGTTCCGTAGTTGGGAAATTGGGATGAATTTATCCCAAAAACAAACTTAACATTGTAGTTGAAAAACATGTTCTCCCATATATCGATATATGCCACGGTCAATTCTACAACTGCAAATTTTAGTTGGTCGACTATTACTCGTTAACTTGTAAATAAACAACCATTTAGCTGGGGGACGGGGACACTTGACTCCAACAAATATTAGGACTTTAATGCTTAATATTACGCAAGCGGATCCTTGAATCGAAAAGTGATTTTGACAGACCCGCAATATTTTAACGGCCTATCCAACGAGACCCCACATCATGGGATAGACGAGAAAAAAACTGATCACCCCCACATTACGTGCAAGGATAGTGCCTTAAAAAAAATATTTTTCAACAATTTATTTTAGCATTTTGTCGGCGTGATTAATATGTATACCTATGCCAAATTACAGCTTTCTAGTACAAAGAGTCTCTGAGCTACAACCCCCGTTGTAGCTCAGAGACGCTATGCTCAGAGACGACAGACAGACAGACAGACATGGCGAAACTATAAGGGTGCCTTGTTTGTAAACACGGAACCCTAAAAGTTGCTAGGACAAAGTTATTAGGTACTTATAATTTAATTACGTACTTTACTTGTAATAGTTAGTCACGAATTTATTCAAATGTCTGCAAGCTAACAAACTAGAGTACGAGTATCTACGTCAAGTATATTTCCAAGAAAATTATATGTTTTACATTGTTTTTCCTAGCTGTATATGTAGGGTAAAGAAAATTGTTTTTATCCAAAATCAATATTTATGTAACCTTTCAACATTGACTATGATCTATGAATTGAAAATGGCTTGTGATCCCTAGAGACTGCGTTCTCGGGATACGGAATGAAAAATATCACCTCAAGGAGAAAGACAGATTTTTTAGGGTTCCGAAAAAGGATAAAACGGAACCTTTATAGGATTGCTCGTGTGTCTATCTGTCTGGCTGGCTGTCTGTCTGTCTCTAGGTCTGTCACAGCTGATTTGCTCCGAATCTACTGGACTGATTAAGTTGAAATTTGGTACGCATACGAATTTCTGTGACCCAAACACGGACGTGTAAAAAATTAATTTAGAATACGTGGGTCACTTTTGAGCGGCAAATTAAACAACTGTGCCGTGTGACATATCAAATGAATATATAACATAATTATATTATATTTTCGAATAAATAGTTTTAAAGTTAGTTAAGAAAATAGATGAAACTTGACCCCCTTATCGCCGAAACTACAGACCCTAAAATTTTGAAATAATACAGAAAGTTCTTATAGATTACAGGAAAACCTATAAGAAGTCTAAGTATAAGAAGTGTTAATATAACATGGTAAATCTCTCAATGTTGTGCTTACAAACTTAAATTTGCAGTTGGCATGTATTGGAGAACATGTTTTTCAACTACAATGTTAAGTTTGTTCTTGGGATACAGTATCTTGGAATAAAAACATGGTAGATAACATATTCATTGTACGGTTTCCACCACGCGAGTTCAACTCGCACTTGTCCGGTTTGATTTGTTTGCTGCTTTTTTTTTTTTGGTTGGGATTTTATCAAATAACTTCTCTCGCTCTGGGCGCGCTTCGCCCAGAGCGAGAGAAGTTATTTGATTTGGAGGGTGTGTCAGACTCTTACTGACTAAAACCCACCCGTTTTCCTTCCGTTGCCTGTGTTGCCAGGGGCCTCGGTAACTCTTTAGTACCTTCCCGCGACCTCGGCAGGCATCAGCACTAGTGGACCCCTTCACTTGTGCTCACATCTCTTTGAGGCGCGCGTGGAATACAACGCGCCGTCGACCCCGGCCTGGTTCTTATCGGACGACGAGCTACCCATTGCTCACCGTCCGCAAGCCCGCGCCTACGGTTGGCCGGAAATCCACCCGGGATTCGGGCGTCTCCTGCGGCGGCTAGAGGCGAGAGGGCGCGAAATTTGCCTTTCCCTCAACCGTCCCGCCTCCTCTTTCGCGAGCATTACTGCTTCGCAGAAGGGATGACGGCTGCCCATGCCCTCTCGCTCCGTACCATGGCCTGGACCAGGGTCAGACGCGAGAGATCTCCACCGCCGATCGCCTCCACGAGGACACTGCGGTGTTTGCTGCTCTGTGGTTCATTTGAGGTAATGGTACATCTAGAGCATAGATCAGTGGGGTTTATGTTTAGCCGGGAAAGATTGCGGTTTGGTTTATAATCAATAATAGATAGTTTATTTAAAATACTAAATGTCAGTTAATAGTTAATTAGCACAATGGCATTAGCGGTAGAGATTATTGAGTTATAGATATTTACTTAAACCGTCCTTGGCAAGATTCTCATACAGTTTTGTATGTTTTTGTATCTACATTCATCATCATCATCTGCCTGCCTTTTTCCAACTATGTTGGGGTCGGCTTCCAGTCTACCCGGATGCAGCTGAATACCAGTATTTTACATGGAGCGACTGCCTAGGAGAGCAGTGGTAACAATCGTGACTTACGAGTTGTAGGTCGTAGGTTCGAACCCCGACAGTAGCTTTACTTTGCGTAAATTATTTCATCACCACTGCTCTCAAAACGGTGAAGAAAAACATCGTGAGGAAACCGGCATGTCCTAGAACCAAAAATTCGAAGACATGTGACATCTACCAACCCGCATTGGGCCCGCGTGGTGGATTACGGCCCAGTCCCTCTCACAGAGAGGAGGCCTGTGTCTCAGCAGTGGGAACGTTATAGGCTGTATATGTTGACTGCCTATCTGACCTCCACAAACCAGTTACTGGGTAATACGATACCGCTAGATAAGACTGGTTGTGAGACTTATGGGCTTCTGACGACCCGTAACGACTGTCAAAGATCCACGAATGACAGCCGAAACCAACGGCTTTTTTGTAGCTATATTATGAAGCCCAATAAACTTGAAAGCGAAACTTCGAAATTTTCAGACTAAAAACTTGTTTTCATACCATCATTATTTGAAAAACTTTAGAGTTCTTGCGAAAGAGTACAGGCTATTTACCCGAATGTATTATTCTAATAAAAGAAAATTGTTAGGTAAGTAAGAGAGTAATTTGAATAGGGCAAAGTTTTTGTTTCGTGATCTTTTGTTTGTGCGTTTTCGCAACACAGAGAGTTTCACAAGAGCTTTGAAAATAACTTTAGTGGCATAACATTGGGCAACATCTTGCCAGACCACAGGCATAATAAATTAACTTTTTATAGGTATGAATCAAAACATAATATTATTTTTTTATAATTTCATTGAAGACGTCTAACGGCTTTGCGAGTTGGCTTAGGCTCCTCGTAAGCTCTCCAAAGGTCCGTTGGGGACGTAGTAGTAACTCACTATCAGTGGGCAGCAATGGGTTTCATTTTGACAGTTCAACCACATTAATTGCGTTACTTACGTCATTGAGCAGACTAAGTTTTCGAACTTAAGAAGCAATATACTTCTAAATCATTCAGATTGTGATCGATGATGTTTTACGCAATTAGGGTGCAGGTTCCCGAGATATATCAAAGACACAAAAACAATTAATTTTCCTTTTGTTTTTGTATTTTTTTGTATATTTAGTTAGTCAGTAATTTTATTTAGTAGATACCTAGTTTAAATAGTTAGTTGCGTCATATATTGGCGCCGATTCCCTTGTTCACAAACTAAACTAAATTTTAGTTTAGTCCTGTCTAATTAATCAGCGACTGTCACTACTCCATACAAGTTTAGACGTGATTAAAAACTTGCCTACTAAAATTACGTCAATTTACGTCAAGCGCTGATTAATTTGACAGGACTAAACTAAAATTTATCTTCTGTCCTTTTCTTAATGAAATAGAAAGAAAAAGATGCACTGAACTTAAATTTAGTTTAGTTTGTGAACAAGGGAATCGGCACCATTGTTTAATCATTTTAATGTGTTTTAAATTCAATAAAAGTTAAAATTTTAATATTAATTTGAACTTACAGATAATATACCATCACGCCTGTATTCTCCCAAGGGTTGAGTAGAAGTGTATTGTATACCGAGAAATTTCACCAGTTATGTATTTGAACTTACCAACTACATACTTACATATGTATATCCGACACCTGGTACCTAAGCAAATATTACTAAATCATTTTATCAGAAGATGTAAGCATCTCCAATATGTAAAGTCATCAATGATAGCACAAAATTACTTGCCATGCAATTTACAAAAGATGTCGAAGATAACTTTACGAATTATTGTGATATTTCGTTGCATTTAACTTGTATCTGTGTTGGTACAAGTTACTTGAAATGTAATTTCCCACTCTACTGCGAGTGTATAAAAATCTTCAGTTTCTCAGATCACGCACACAAATTTAGGAACACATGCCTTGTTTCTTATTCTTTAAGACTGGAATACACATGCTACTACTCGTAACAAGCATGCTTGTTTGCTACTAGGTAGCATGCTCATTAGTAGCATGCTCTCTGCGCCTGTACAATACTCATGTTATTTCCGTATACGCGTGCTAGTTGAATGCAACTAAATAGCATTTGCTTGAAAGTAGCATGCTTTTTTGCTCTTTTTTTGTATTCCACGCTTTAATTGGTTTGCTTTTGCGAAACAGTGGCGCCGATTCCCTTGTTCACAAACTAATCTAAATTTAAGTTCAGTTCATCTTTTTCTTTCTATTACATTAAGAAAAGGACAGAAGATAAATTTTAGTTTAGTCCTGTCAAATTAATCAGCGCTTGACGTAAATTGACCTAATTTTAGTAGGCAAGTTTTTAATCACGTCTAAACTTGTATGGAGTAGTGACAGGCGCTGATTAATTTGACAGGACTAAACTAAAATTTATCTTCTGTCCTTTTCTTAATGAAATAGAAAGAAAAAGATGCACTGAACTTAAATTTAGTTTAGTTTGTGAACAAGGGAATCGGCACCATTGTCTGCGTTAAGGTCTTAAATAAAAGAGTTTGAATCTAATCGGGGCATACTCGTATCTCATAATTAAAAAATATGAAATGAATCACTCAAATGGCATTACCTATGGCAATCGTTAGACTGAAAAATGTACCTACTACTGAAATAAATTGTGATAGACATACTTCGTGGAACCAACTGATCATGACTCAGCGATTTCACAATCATTTGTGGGCAGTTATTTCGCCATTGCCAGTGGCAAAATATCATGAATGTACATGAAAAACAAAGTCGTTCTGAACCGTAAGAAGTAAAAGAGAGTACCACACATACATACCATAATCAGCCTATAATGTTCCCACTGCTGGGACACAGGCATCCTCTTTGTGAGAGGGAGTGGGCCGTAATCCACCACGTGCCCAATGCGGGTTAGTAGATGTCACATGTCTTCGAATTTTTGGTTCTAGGACATGCCGGTTTCCTCACGATGTTTTTCCTTCAACGTTTTGAGAGCAGTGGTGATGAAATAATTTACACAAAGTAAAACGCCTCGTCTGGGTTCGAACCTACGACCTAAAACTCGTAAGTCGCGACCGTTACCACTGGGCCACCACTGCTCTTAATAGTACCAACTAAACGAAATGTCATACTTGTAAAGTAGTTCAAAGTAATCAATCAACTCAGGCTTATAGCAAGACATAGGCCATAATATTTTAATATAATATAATATTTTTCAATGCATCTTTAATAAGTACATAATTGATCTTCATAACATTTGTTTGAGGGATGTGTGAGGGAGAAGTGTTTCAAATATTATCTTGAACAGAAAACTTCGATGTTTTATTGACGTAACAATACCTATTTACTGATTTACGCACGATTGATGTATGTTTTAGAGTGTGTATAGATACATATTTTACGTTGTAAACGACTGAATTGAACAATGAACCAGCGATTGGGCCAATAAAACATAGTTTATGGTTTGATTTGCATGACGCCATTGCGTGGTTGGTACACACAGAGATGAAAGAAAACAGTACGGAAAATCCGCATGTCGGTATTTTATGTACACTAAGATTGGATAGGGTTTAGGTTCTGTACCCTGTAGGTATTTGTACTATAGTATATGTATGTATCTACTGATTCACAATATATAAAAAACAACGTCTCGTTAAACCATTACTTGGGCAGATTTCCAAATGCGGGTTAAAACTAAAGATTTTCTAACGGAAAACCATATTGCCCGACTTTTAGAGCAATTAGATCAATTTTTTTTTATTTATTAAATTATTGTAATTGCTCGAAAAGTGGCCACAATTTTATGTTTGGGTTTAGAGTAAGACCCTGCATAAAGACAAATATACAGGTTTAAATTAAATTAGCTAGCGAAACTGCAGACGTGATGGGTATTTAAACACGATTAAATCACTATAAAAAAGGATTTGATGTTCTTTGTGGGGGTCACCGACTGCTGGTACTGTTGTTCCTTGAAGTATGATTTGAGGAAATCTCTTTTGTTTTATCGTTTTTAGATATCGATATCCATCACATCTGCGGAGTTTTGCTAGCTAATTTAATTTGACCTTGCATAGATATTTGTCTTATTGCAGGGTCTTACTCTAAACCCAAACATACAATTTGTAGTCACTTTTCGAGCAATTAATTTAATAAATAAAAAAAATGTATTGATCCAATATTGCTCTAAAAGTCGGGCAATGTGGTTTTCTGTTAGAACATGTTTAGTTTTAACCCACATTTGGAACAATACAATACAATTGAGCATAACTACTACTTTGTACTACCTGGTCCAACAATCGAGCTAATAATAAAATCACTCAAAAACTGTAACTGCTTTGGGCAAAGAAGCCCAGACGGTGTCTAGCCGTATAGTCCGTAATATTATTTTTTTTTTGGGTGGGAAATTGTCAAATAACTTATTCTGCTCTGAGCGGAGCGGGAGGGTGTGTCAGACTCTTACTGACTAAAACCCACCCATGTTCCTTCCGTTGCCTATGTTGCCAGAGGCCTCGGTAACCCTTTCGGACTTTCCCGCGACCCCGGTAGGCATCGACCCTAGTGGACCCCTACACTTATGCTGACATCCCTTTAGGCGCGCGTGGGACACATCGCGCCGTCGACTTTACCGGACGGTGAGCTACCTATTGATCACCGTCCGTAAGCCCGCGCCTATGGTGCACGGTGGCTGGAAATCCGCCCGGGATTCCCGATGCCTAGGGCGTCTCCTGCGGCGTCTAGGGGCGAGAGGTCGCGAAATTTGCCTTTCCCTCAACCGTTCCGCCTCCTCCTTCGCGAGCATAACTGCTTCGTAGAAGGACGAGATGGCTGCCCATGCCGAAGCATGGCCTGGACCAGATATAGCCCGTATAGAACTTCATAATGAAGAGGGCATACCCGTTGTGGTTAAGAAAAAAACGTATGTACGTTAAATGAATGGGCATAGAATACAATTATGTGATGATCAAGATAAAATATCTTCTAGTTACAGTCTAAGCAGTACAAATAAACATTGGCTAGTCTCTTTCACAATAGCACACATTGAATAATATATAGGTTTGTAAATACGAGTGCTAAATGGCCATTTCCACGTACTCGAGAAACTTCGCTGTGCTTATAATCGATGTGCCCTATCTTATTTTAACATCAACTCTCATTTCTTCAAACCTACCACTCTTAACTCTTCATAAGAGGCCTGTCATGATGACTCCACTGTTCTTTCTCAAGTAGACACACTTAGTCTGTCGTTAGCATTCGTTTTTTTTAACTTGTGTTTTGATCCCAGCGTGATACATGTTTGCAGATTCTGGAATTTAATGATTTATATGCATATTGTTGCATGAAATCGTGATTGTCTACAACATTAGCATTGCAGCGGAAAAAAATCCCGAAAAAGTTATTGTAATCTGAACTAAAAAGAACCATTTCATTTCATATTTTTGTTGCAACTCTTTCTACCAATTCTTACCGATTAAAATGAGCGCTGAGCTTTTTATTATTTATTATGTGCTGGTACTCCCCTTTCTATATGTGACTTTAATCATCTCGCTCGCTCTAGAGACCAAGTAGTAATTCCCCTTGCAGAAATTCTAAGTGTGGAAGAAGCGGCGTAAGGCGTAGGCGACGCGGTGACGTGGACCATCTCGCGGTCCGAGGCTTTTCGCCTCCAAAGCTGCATTTCCTCCCAGAAGGCTTGCAGTCGCGAGTGGATAGTTAACTTCAAATCTAAACAGTTGGGTGAATCATCTTCGACAATCATCGTTTAACAGACAGTTAGCTAGATAGTGGTATAACACGAAACCAAATATAAACCTCTCTTATTTGAAGTTGGTAAAATGTATTCAGCTGGGTAGCAACTTTACTCTATTTATTTTATTTATTTGAAATAGGAATTACGGATTACGACCAATAATGAAAACAGATTTGCCAGAGGCAGGCTGGAATGAAATCCCTAGGGATATTCGTTAAGCGTTAGAAAAAACCAATATCATGATACTTAGACAAAAAGAGTAACGTCGGTATTACCTACGGATCGACGTGTTTTTTTTGCAAAAATAAGGTTTATAAAGACAGAGCCTTAAAGGAACTTTCGCTGGCTTGGCGTGCAATACTTATTGAACAGGATCAAGTACTTATTATTAAACAGGATTAAATAAGAATTGACCTTCGAATCGTACCTTAATGGTCATTTTCTAAATGACCTATGATTCTTGTTTTGACTTGCCATTTTTTTTACCGGGATCAGTGCTGCGAAGACATGGACGTAACCAGCACTTGTGATGACCATCATACAAATTATGAGTTTCTAAGATTGATGTTAAGGTGTATGGGTAGTGGTGGCCCGCGAAATTCAAATTTTCATACGTTTTTTGGATTTTGCAGATCAGTGTCAGGTTGTATTTTGACCAAAATATGATTCGCGATGTATTAATTAGATTTTAATGATTATAATTCTGTAAATACATATTTGTTATGGTCGCGAATCATATTTTGATCAAGATACAACCTGGCACTGACCTGGAAATTACACAAAGTATGAACATTTGAATTTCGCAGGCTACCGCTGCGGATTCGTGCACCTTAAAGAATATAAGACAATTTAAATCACGCACGAGTAGAGCGGACTCTGATACAGGTAACTTAGCGCATAGACAAAAAACTGTTTTATTGCGATTTGTAAGAGTAGGTACCCACGTACTAAACTTCAGCGTCTCAAAACAATTTTGTGAATCAAATGTATTGAAAGTAGATCGCGAGGAATTAGTCAGATATATGTATGACAAAACTATGAGTAATGAAGGGGAGGGAAGCACTTGTATGGGCATGTGTAAACCTCAGTCAAATTCCGAATAAAATGTAATTTGAGTGCAAGCACATTAGTCATCATTACGTCTTGAAGTACATCATTATTAGTGCTCATTCATGCCCCGTTAAAATAAGACAATGTTGTGCCGATATTGCGCATTTTTAATCTGGACAGTAAGTTATCTTTCAATTAATCGTTAAATATTAGTTCTGTAGATATAACATTTTTATTTACATTTAATAATCTTATTATGTAAAGCTTGGCGAAGTAACCTCGTGTATAGGTTCTCGCTCTAGATAAAGAATTCCAAGAAAATGGGTCACCATGGAACTTGGCATAGACAAGGAACATTTGCTAGTCCTAACTGTTAGTGCTTTTGTTACAGGTTACAGTTGTAGGTCCTTGACACATACACAATTGCGAGCGTCGTAATTACTTTACCAAATTGTTAATAGTTAATTATCACGTGTCGTGTAACTTTCCTTAAGAATTCTGGGTTTACAATTTATTTCAAATAAAAAACAGTCATCAGATCAGATCAATCTGCCTAGCTTTTTCCCAGCTATGTTGGGGTCGGCTTGCAGTCTTACCGGGCGCAGCTGAATACCAGTATTTTGCATGGAACGACATTTGTATGACCTCCTAAAGGCTTCTTCAAACAGGCGCGACACGCGACGCGACACAAAGACACCGCGTGTAGCGCTACAAGCGGTGCCTTTGTGTCGCGTCGCGTGTCGCGCTTGTTTGTAAGAGTCTTAAACCCAGTAATTGTGTAATACTAATATACCCCTTGGTAATACTGATTGTCAGAGTTACGGGCTTTTGTGGACCCCTAACGACTGTCAAAAATCCACGAATGACAGCCGGGACCAAAGGCTTTACGCAGGGCCGTCTTTAATCTATTGGAGGCCTTGGGCACTTAAGGCTATGGAGAATCGAAAGCGAGGTCGAAATTTATAGCACCGTGCCCATGAATCGCGGGGCCCTGGGCACTTGCCACTTGCTGGGCAGTGGCCCTGGTTTTACGTGCTTTCTGAGGCACGGAGGAGTCTCGGTACCTATGGTAAAGATGGTCACCCATCCACATACCTATCCCGGCAAGCGAAGCTTTATCTGATGGATCGACCCGTGTGGCTGTCATTACTTAGTCACGAGCTCCACGAGAAAATTAGTAATAGATGTGATAGAAAATTCTCTGCACTTCAAGAAATATCATGTCTTCGTAGGTAGTTACTGCCCATTTGATCTGATTATTTGGGTCACGCACTCGTAGGATTTATATGAGACAAGATTTAA
The DNA here is from genome assembly GCA_905333075.3 of Atethmia centrago. Classification (NCBI taxonomy): domain Eukaryota; kingdom Metazoa; phylum Arthropoda; class Insecta; order Lepidoptera; family Noctuidae; genus Atethmia; species Atethmia centrago. Next base: position 12,656,600 of record HG995375.1, read on the forward strand.
TTATTCAAGATAATCTCACGCTATTTCTGAATATTACACATCAACAATGACTTCACCATCAAAACGTGAATAGCCAGATTTTTGTCAAATTTTTTCGAAAAACTTGTTTGTAGAAAACACACATGTTTAATTTTTATGTTCGTTTTACTGTTTTCTGAATATCTACGATAATTTTTAAAAAATGGGCTTAGCTGTGGCACCTACCTAATTAGCAAAATTAATTGAAGTCTGCATTTCAATTACTCTTCTATTATTTTATTAACTTTGGCAGGTACCTACAGCTGCTTTATTTAAGAACATTTTTTGAAGATTTTTGTCAACAGAATTAATATTTATGGAGGTGAGTACGAGTATAAATGTGTATGGCTATACAAGTAGGGGGAAGGAAGACCAAAGAAACGATGGATGGACTGTGTGAAAAGTGATATGGCTAGAAAGGGAGTGATTACCGAGATGTCGACTGAAAATACATGTTGCGCCGACCACAAATAAATTGAAAAGAAGTACCCAGTAAGGTTTCAGGAATTTATAGGAATCCCGCGTAGCACGAGAATCAGATCATAATTATCTAAGTTGACAGGTAAACAATGCCTATGGCATTAAGTCCCATTCAGCAGGCTTAAAGGCTCCTACATACTGGCGCGACTTGTAGCGACAACAAAGACACCGCGTGTAGCGCTACAAGCGGTGCCTTTGTGTCGCGACGCGTCGCGCGACAAGTCGCGCCAGTATGTAGGAGCCTTAACACGAGAACCGTAGAGAAGCGTTTTGTTGACGCAATAGTAGACAAAAATGACGTTTACATGTAGACAGTTGACAGTTCTCTACCAAACCTACAGTAGAGTAGAGATAGAGAGCACCATGCATGCCAAGCCTTCTGTACACTTGTGTGCTTGAAGTACCTATTAAACAAATATCATAATATTCATAAAATTTTAATGTAGGTGAAACCCCAGCTTCCAAGTCCGAAGGGCTGAAAGTAAATAAAGATTTTACGAATGCAGTGATTGTGATTTAAATATTCAATGACAATCACTTCTACAATCCAGTTTTAAAAAAGAAACAAAGTTCAGATCAAACTGAAGATTGGTTTTATCGCAGGGCACTAAAGGAACAATATTAACAGTTAGACTTTTGATTTGGTAGTAAATTAGGTACCTATCTAAATAAAAATGTTTAGGTAAGTAAAATATTCTCTAAGATTAAAAAAGGACTGTATATTTTCTTTCTACTCATACCTAATAGCATCAAAACTCGTCCGACATTATTGTGAATTCAGGAATGATGCATGCTGTGTAACACAAGGCAGAATAAAATGCGAAGCCGTTGCCAGACCTTCCGGTTATATCAGAGCAAACTTATTCCAATGCGAACTTTCATTAGGTCAATGCACCGACGAAAAAGGATACCTCTGTCCTATTCTTATTTTCTTTGCTTCATAATATCCGGTACGCAATCTTTAGGATTACCGTTTCATTCAAGATTTATAAGTCAGCTTAATTAAATTGATTAAACTGACTTATATCTTCATTGTATGACCATCAGTAACTTAGTGTTCTAATTACCGAGACCGCTTGATGTTCTTGAAACATGATCAGTTGATACATTAACGTGTATTCATTTACTTTATAACGTAGCTAGACACCTACTAATTGATTGCATTATGAGACAGTAATGGAAGAAGGTGTCAAGATCAATTTATAAGCCTGATCGAAATTAATTAACTACCATGGCTAGAAGTTTCTCTCAGGAAAGTTTAGGTACATTATTTTCGAAGTTGGTATTCCTTTACTGAGTCTACCATTTATGAGAATATAAATTACATAAATAAACCTTTAAAATAAACGTTATAATTTAATAATACTTAAGTAGATACTTAGATCAACTAAACGCATTATTATTAATCATTTATTTCAGTTCATTATGAAATTATGAGTTTGAAATGACGATGACTTTTAACACGCTCTTTTATTCTGGTTTCCCATCTAAAATAAAAGTATAAGAAGTCATAAAACGGCTAACTGTAAGGTTAAGATGGGAATTAGGTCGACAGACGGGTTATTTCGCAGACACTGGCTATTGACTATAGATACGCATAGTAACACTTCTGAGACCGCCACCACCTTGCTATTCTCTAATGGATTGTACACACCTATTCCCATTACATAAAACAATTAAGTCGTTACAATAATTTGTAAAGCAATGGATAACGTGAAAGTACGAGCACGTGAACGTCGTGACACCATAAACTCTTATGAGCAATTACTTGTACACGTACATACATTGTTTATAATGGATCTTCGTAATGTATTTTGGAATATTTGGGATTTCCGTAATATTTTCATAACAAATTATTCAGTCTAGGTATATTTGTGTCATTTGCTTTAAATCACTGTCGTCTAGGCAATTGTGCTAAATTGTTCCAATCAAGGTTTATGAAATCGCGTTTCCTAGTCTTCAATTCATAGATTGTCTAATGGATCTGTCTCCAACAATGACAAGTCAATCGACACCAGGACTTGACTATGATATGATACTGTTATCACTGTGTTGTTATCAGCGTCTACCGATCGATATGAGTATTTTCGCTGAGATTGGGCCATGAGGCACTTTCACCGCCGTTACACGCGTTTTCTAGCGAAACACCGAACTCAATTATTAATAGCAGCCTATTTTTGGAGCGGCTTCGGACGCGGATTTGCGCTCGGGCGTGTGCGAGGCCCGGGCGAAGTCACTATCTCACCTGGGCCAGGTGTAGACACCGGAAACTTCAAAGCCGAAGTGCCAGGAGCCGGCGTAAGCTCCCTGCGCTTTGGGTCCAGTACACACACCATGGCCGTGGGCCTTGCCGTCTTCCCATCCACCACAATAAGTTCCACCATCGTCAAAGTCGAAACGGCCACCGTTGAGGCCACGCTGCGGGGGATTTCCGCTAGCGGCGTGCGCGGCGTCGGCTAGCTCGCTCGGCTGCATCACGCGGAACCGTGGTGCCGCGGAGGGGAGGGCCTCCCGCGCGCACCCTCCACCGAGCTCGCGGTATAAATAAACATCAGCTGGGCATGTCGCGCCGTGGCGCGCCGCCGAGTGAACACCACTCCGGTCCTGCGCGAGGAGCACTGCGCGCCCGCGGCACGCGCGCCGCCCGCCCGCCGCGCCCCGCCCGCCCTGCGCACTGCGTACGCAACGCAGCGCAGCCCGCCGTCGCCGAACTCGCTGCTACCGCCACATCGTCGCCACAACAACTTACAATACTGCTTTTTTAGATTATTTGCCCCAAATAATAAAATTGTTACACTACAATGATAGCTGACACTACAATGTCTACAGTCTACCACGTATTAAAAAACTGGACGTTACCTGGACACGGGGCGTTGACTCCCAGGCTTACATAAAAATCTTGTTATATGTACCAAACCAATACTTTACTTTAATTTTGTAGATTTTGGCGCTCAGACATGGTTCGTCAGGGGTGCTGAGATCAGTACCTCCGTTAGTAGGTCACTCGGTGATCTGCTACAGCTCCGAGCCAAGATCTCCGTAGGTGCCTGCTTAACTTGGATTCCTCTTTATGTTTACTTAAATATTTTTATATGGTGTAATTGGTGGCTCATATTCACCCATTGGCCCATTGGCCCATTGGCTGATGGAGCCGGAAGGTTCTGGACTGGCGACCGCGTACCGGAAGACGTAGCGTTGGAATGCCTCCTACAATGTGGACCGATGACTTTGTGAAGGCCGCAGGAATCCGCTGGGTGCGGGAAGCACAGGACCGGTCGAAGTGGCGGTGATTAGGGGAGGCTTATGTCTAGCAGTGGACGTCTTTTGGCTGAAATGATGATGATGATCCACCCATTTCTCTTTTCGTGGATTACGATGCCATAAATGAATTGTCAAGAGGATGGGCAGTATCATCCTATATCAGCTAACAAATTACAAAGAGCGCGGAGTCCTTCAACACTATAGTTTTGTTCCGCCACTCGTTTTCATCTCGTCCACCTGGGGAAGGCTAGCTCGGTCACGCTACACCTAAGCGGTTTCCATCCAAAATAATCTCTTTATTAACAGTCTAATAAACTTATACGGTGAATATAAATTCTAATACTCCTGTGAAATTGTTTCACGCCAGAGGCAATTTAAATACATAAGTGCAGGAAAATGGCGAGCATTATTTGTTTCTAAATCGAATTTTCATGTTTTATAATAGCTAATTGATAAGAAATGGAACAAGCTATTATTTCCAATCCCATTAATAAAGTTTGTACATGCTTTTGAAATTGTTCACGAAACCAGCGGGCAATTGCGTAGCACACAGTAGCAATGGGATTCATTTTGACAGTTCAACAACATTCATTGCGGTATTTACATTGTTGAACAGACAAATTTTTCGAACATATGAAACAATGGAATTAGCAGTATCCTTCAAAATCATTCATATTGTGATTGATAGTGTGTTATCTAATTAGGGCGCTGCGAAGGTCTGTCATGCATATCGAATAACAGTTACCCTTGTCCAATACCAAAGACCACAATAAGGTGGTACACCTCGCCTCGGCTTTGGTTGACTGCGGTGTTTGGAAGCAGTTGGCTATATGTCACAATACTTCAAGGTACACAAAAGACTCGAGCGTGGAATTGTCTATTTTGATCATTGATAATAATAGAATGGCTTTTATAAACTTTTGGAGTAGACTATCGTAGACTTGATCAATTGCCTTTTACAGTGATCTAATGCCGATGAAGCTAAATCGCATTCGTAGCGTCAGACTGAAGAATACACAGTCCAGTTCGGGGTTCGTTCAACCTACACACCGTACCTACTCTTGTTGAGGTGAACTCATCGCAGAGTTTAGATAGTTGATAATATTAATTGGAAATTGAAAAAAAAAGTGTTATAAAAATCAACATGTAATATATTATGTTGTACCTATACCTAGTTAGTAGTTACCTACTGTTTGAAGAGATAGGATGAAGTACCTACCTACTGGTCGAAAACCAATAATTTAGCGCCAATTTATACTTCATAGGAATGTGAAGTATAATTTGGCGCTAAATTAGTAATTAATATCAAGTAATTCTCTGTCCTCTTCTAACATCAAACAACACGACAATGTTAATGGCAATGTACACTCGCGGTCAAATAAAACGGGTCGATGACGAAAATCCCTGTAACTTACAAATTAATAATGGTACATGCGTGATACTAACTTTATATTCATTTTAATTTTTAATAAAATATATTATATTATTTATATTATTAAATTTTTTAATAAAAAAACTTTAAATAATATCGTATGAAATAAAACCATTGTTAAAACATTAGAAAATCTCCAATTTGGAATAAATTCAATTCGCGGTTGTTCTACTTTTGCTTGTTTTCTCACTTTTGTTTTCAATCTGTCAAATCAAAATGACAAAAGGCGGTCATTCACCATCATTATTGAATTACTATCTTGTCGCCAACACCAGAAGAATGTACCCGTATCGTCACTATGTTAGAAGAAGGCAGAAGTCGGGGAAGTACAGCAAGAACAATAGGCGTGTTACTTTCTACAGTGCAGCGAGTCGTCCAACGTTTCCGAGAAACTGGGCAGAACGTAAGAAGACCAGGAACCGGCAGACCGACATGTTCTACGGCTCGAGAGGATCGATTTATTGTTACGAAATCAGCACCTCACGGCAGTTGAAGTTACAAATCAACTGCGAGAGAACCTAAGAGACGACGTAAGCTAGCGGACTGTAAGGCGGCGGCTTCTTGAAGCTAATTTGACCCCACATAGACCCGCAAATGGTCCAAAACTTGAAAGGGAACATCGGGTAGCAAGATTACGTTACGCCCGTGAACACGGATAATGGGGACGAAGAATGAGCAAGAGCAATTTTTTCTGACGAATCCAGATTTATGCTGTATGCACATGATGGGCGGCGAAGAGTCTACCGACGGCCAGGGGAATGTTTTATTCCAGCTTGTTTTGTGGAAAAAGTGCCGTTTGGCGCTGGCTCTGTTATGGTTTGGGCTGGAATCTCTTCAGAGAGTCGCACGGAGTTAGGGCTGATAGAAAATGATTCGCTTACTAGTGCAAGATCTATGGATGAAATTCTTAATGAGCATGTTGGGCTATATTTTATTAATATGGATGAAAATTCAATACCCATGCATGACAACGCCAGGCCACATACAGCTCAAATTGTAAATGAGTGTTTTCTGGACGTTGGACAGGCCCGCGAGAAGCCCGGATCTGAATCCAATTGAACATGCTTGGGACGAGCTTGGGAGGTGTGTAACATCGAAACCCCGCCCCAGCTATTTTCGATGAGATTATGAATTACTAAAAGATTATGAAATGCTAATTAATTACGAAAATGATAGTGTGGGCAGTTGTTTTAACCGAAAATCTATGCTGCGTCCCGTTCACTAATCTTAGTAAAAAAATATATTAAATCTAAAGCCTCGTAAAGATATAGTTGATTTGTCGGTGGAACATAACATTGAACTGTCCTGTGTTGAGCTAGATAAACATGTAATAGTGTGCGTTTACAGACTCCCAACTTATCAAAACTACTCCGTATTTGAGTCAGTAATGGAAGATGTTCTAACAAAACTTGCAACTGGTATAAAATCGCTAATTATCTGTGGTGACTTCAATATTAATATTTTAGAGAATAGTTTAAATAGCAGTCGATTGTTAAGTCTCTTTAAATCATTCAATTTGTCAAATGTGTTTTCAGAACCAACCCGCATAACTACAAATTTTGCTACATGTATTGATAATGTTTTTTGTTGCTGCGACTACTTAGATAAAGCTATTGTAAATTATCTCCCTTCTGATCACAGCGGTCAAATCGTTGCTTTTAAGTCCAAAAAACCATTTAAAAAAAATCAGACACAATTTAGACAAATAACACCCAGCAATCTAAATAGATATAATAATAACTTAATTAGTAAGTTAAGTACACCGGGCCATATTAATTACAATGTAAATGAATTATATGAGGAATTCTTTTCGATAGTGCGCACCGAGTTCAATAATACTTTAAAAAAGAAAACAAAAACTATTTGCCCAATTTTTTTGTTCAGTGACTGGGCAACTAAGGGACTATTAGGAAAAGTAGGGAAAATTTGTTTGAGCTGTATGGCCTTAAGCCTTATATTATTAACTCTGAAACTTTTAATAAATACGTTGCTACTTACTCTAAAACTTAAAAAAAAACCTGCAAGGTAGCTAAATCCTTGTGTATTCGCAACAAGATCAAATCAGCGGATAATAAAATAAAGACTGTTTGGAAAATTATCAACGACGAAACTAACAGGAGTCAAAATCAAAATCAAAATCAAAAGTCATTTATTCAAACTAGGCTGAAAATCAGCACTTTTCGAACGTCAAAGTTACATAAGACAGTCCCCCAAATGCCCGCCCTTCACCACTTCCTAGTGCTCTAGCTGGGAAGAAGAAGTGGTGGAAAAAACTCCCCAGCAGCACGTCTGTCTGTTTAGTTATACAAACTTGATTCTATACAAATTGTATGCAAAGTAATTAACATTACGAAACACAAAACATTGGATTAAATTACACACTTGCCATACGTTAGCTAGCACGCGCCAGTGTAAAAGACATAATAATGATTTCACTCTAGAAACTTCGCGTGGTCTTTTAAGCTCAAACAAAGAAGTAGCGCAAGATTTGTAAATTTCTTTACCAGTATCCCAATTAAAACTACTGAAACCCAAAATTCCTCGTCTTCGCGTTCTATTGATTTATTAAGGGCAAACGTTTCATCCTGCCCGATTGAATTTAAATTCAAGCATATAAACCCCATAACAGTAACAAAAGCTTTCAAACAAACAAATCAAGATCAAATTAACAGAAGATCTATGGGGAATGTCAATCAAAGTTTGTACCTCCATTATTGAGACTATAGCGCCGTACTTAGCATTATTATTTAATTTGTGTGTTGATCAAGGAGTCTTCTCGGATCTAATGAAATATAGTAAGGTAATACCACTTTTCAAATCCGGGGATAGTAGAGACACCAATAATTATAGACCCGTATCCGTGTTGCCGGTTTTCAGCAAGGTGTTTGAAAGGGTAATGTTTCGTCAAATGCTCAATCATTTTAACACTAATAAATTCTTGCACGATCAACAGTATGGCTTCACCAAGGGACGTTGTACGACTGACGCCGGTGTCACCTTATTAAAACACATATTTACGGCGTGGGAAGAGGCCCAAGACGCAATAGGAATATTTTATGACCTCTCCAAGGCTTTTGATTGCGTCGACCACGAAACATTATCTTTCATTGGGCACTGTTTGTACTTCAACTGAATGAAACAAAATTTAAATCTAGTATAAAATGTACACTATGCAGCCAAGCATATTATAAGTTGGGGGATTACATCGCTAATAAAAAGGCTTGGCTCATCGCTGGTCCTGCTCCACAAGGGCGCAAAAACTGATTGATCAGGTATTGAAAATAGTGTTGGAGCTGCTGAAGATTTTAAAAACTCTCTTTGCATTGTATAAATTCAATCTCTTAGTATTGTACAGTTGCACAGCACATTGTTATGTGACTACTATGTACTATTAAGGTGCTTTTTACTGGATACGTCTTTCATTGACTTGAATGCGCCTTGGCGGCTGGGAGTATGTCGTACTCACTCTAATGTCTCGCTGATGGTGGCGCGTGTGTTGGATCATTTAGCTCCCTTCAAAATGGTTGAGCTGAATGGTGCTAATCCACGCGTCATGTTCGTGAACGGGCGCCGTCAATAGAGACTGGTCATCTCTTAGCTGCACGGCTTATTTTAATTTTTGAATTGCTTTTTTTTTGTTTTGCTAATGTTTTTATTACGGACGCTTTTACGTTTTCATCGTTCTCACATGTATAAAAACGAATGATGTAACCAATATTTTGTAACCATAATACGTTGATTTAAAAGAGTGTCTGTGGAGTTTCTTGCCCGTTCCTCTTATCGAAGCTTTATCTTTCTGACTGACCGACCGAACCCTTGACAAATCAAAAGTGCCTGTAATTGGTTTATTTGAAATAAATGCCTTGAGTTTGAGTTTAATTGAGGTCTGATAGGCATTCGCTCCATATAAAATACCAGTGTTCAGCTGCATCCGGTAGACTGGAATTGACTGGAAGCTGACCACAACATTGTTGGGAAAAGGCTAGGCAGATTGATTGACTGTCCATGACCCATCACCATAACTAGCCTTCTCTTCAATGCAACAATGCTGAAAACGTTCTCCTTGTCTTCGGTAGACTTTCCTACGCCTACGTTCATCATTACCATACAGCATAATCTTGGTTTCATCTGTAAAAAGAACCTGGCTCCATTGAGGTTGAGTCCAATGCAACTGTTCAATGAACCGTGAAAAACAGTATAGGCGCGCCATTCTATGAGCTCGTATCAATTTGGGACTATTGGCTGGCTTATGAGGTTTCAGGCTGCGTTCTTCGAGTGTCCTTCTAACAGTTCGAGTGCAAACAGTCAGTCCATGAAGTCTCGAAGCTGTTCTTGGACCTGTACTGAGGTCAGGTGACGATTACGCAGGCTGGTGATAAAGATAAACCGATCTAGTTGTGACCCGGTTTCGTGGTCCTTCTGAACGGCGCACGAAGCCGCCAGTCTCTGGCATCGATGGTGAATTCTATGAATGTCAGAATGACTTCAGGTGCAGTATCCATAATTTGACGTCAGATTAATTTAAAAAATAATGAAAAACAATTTCGATACTCTTTTTATGCAAAACAAAACAAATAACGAAATAACTATTGACTTATAGATGCTCTAATCAAAGCTTGTTGCTTCTCTACGAGCGACCAGACACGGATTTTCTTCTCTTTTTCAAATGTGCGAATTCAAATTTGGAACAATGGTGATACCAAAATGATGGCTAGTATGTCAGCTTCAAAACTGCATAAATATTTTATCTTTAACTCATCATTATTTTGTTTTTTTAGGCCTTTAGACATTCAAATGCACTGTGGCTCGATTTAGGAGTCCGGGAGAGTAGTTATTAGGGCTGCCAGCGCTATCGGATGTACGTCTAGTGTGGCGCGGCGCGTCGTTGTGGTAACTGCTTTCCATTCGGTATTTTATTCGGAGCGTAACAAAGGCATAGCACAGGCATAACAAAGGCGTAGCCCTGGTGGCGTAGTACAGGCGTAGCACAAGTGTAGCACAGGTGTAGCGCAGGCGTAACAAAGGCGTAGCACTGGCGTAGTACAGGCGTAGCACTAGGGTAGCACAGGTGTAGCACAGGCGTAGCAATTGTGCATTCCACAGGAGACCTACTTACTCTCATTCTAATAGAAAGAGCGAACGAAGCGAGCTCAAAAATGTTTGGGCAACCGAGTACCTAAAGGCGCGAAACCAGTGTGGATTGGGGTATGCGAGCTGTGCGTAATATTGTATTCAATTCTGGCGACGGCTTGATAGATAAATTTTGTATACTTACAAAACTAGAAAAACTACAGGTCCGAATTAACGCTGCGGCTGCCTCGGGTAGATATTCTTTTCGCGAAAAACTAAAGTACCGAAGGCGTTTCTTTACAGTATTTTTATTTAATTTCTTTTGTTATGAAATAATAAAAAAAACTGCAATATATAAAATCGTTTGTGGTATGCGGCGCACGCCTTCCTCCCCCGGTTCCTGCCTTATCAGTTTATACTTGCAAGTAGCTATCGGTCAGACAATCCAAGAATAATTAATCTTGAAGATGTTTTTTGGCATATATGCTAAGCTAGCTACAGAGTGACCAGTATATAAGTAGCTAAAATAAACATATGGCGGTATTTTAGGAAAGAATTATGTTTGATAAAACTGCTGAAAGACGATGTTGCTCATACTGGGTTTTTAAAGGTCTCCAATATGAGGCAGAGCCCTAATTGGGTCCTGTTTACTGGTCTAATGGCAAAAGTTTATATTTATTGTGTCCAGTTGTGTAGCTAAGATAGGGTAAATTAGGAAAGAAAAGAAAAATGATTTTCTACATTTACCGCCTCTGTCTGAACAACGCATTAGTCCGGTACCCACTATATTAATCTTTAAGTATATTTTTCTTCTGTACGTCTGTATGTCACTGAACTTCTCCTAAACGGCTGGACCGATTTTGTTGATTTTTTTTGTGTATGATTGAGTAGGTCCTTGGATGGTTTAGATACACATTGGACCCGGTAGGTGACGCTGCGATCGAGTTCTAGAAAACTGGACGACGTCTGTCAGCTAGTCTATGAATACCCCAGATATTAATGGATGAATCATGAAATCAGCTGAAGAGTTTGTTTGTTTGAACGCGCTAATCTTTAGAACTACCACTCGAATCAGTTTTTTATTTTGCATTTTGTAGCCCAATTCTTGAGGAAGGGAGTTGAGCAAAAAGTCAGAAAGATCGCTAAGCAAAAACGATGTAATAGCGAGGGCAGGCGATGCGACGCGAAGCGGTGGGTCGTCGAACATGAAATTTCCCGCCGCGCTGACGAAGTCGCAGGCGGCTATTTGTAATAGGTCCTGTACAACTACAGTGTCTTTGGAAAACGGATACCGATATTTTAAGGGCATATACAAGGTGTCGTTTTGCATCCTCGTCAAATTCAAGGAGGTAACTATGCTAATGATTCTCGATACGAATCAATAATAAAATAAGTAGGTCTTAACTGCCCTTTTACACACACACACACTACCGCATACGCAACGCGGCAACGGGATGATTCTCCATAGAAAAATCGTATTCAAATTGTATTTATTTGAAAAATGTGGGCAAAGTTGGCATGTTTCACGGGATGTATTAGGTATTGTAACATTTTAAACAGTACCCCATGTTTTATGGTAAATTATCAAATAACTTTTCGCGCTCTGGGCGGAGCAGGAGGGTGTGTCAGACTCTTACTGACTAAAACCCACCCGTGTTCCTTCCGTTGCCTGTGTTGCCAGGGGCCTCGGTAACCCTTTCGTACCTTCCCGCGACAAAAACAGTAGATGAAGGATGAGTATACTTTAGCCAGTCTGAAACCTGGTTGAACTAATTGGCCCCTGTCCCTTTCAGTTGAACTAATTGGTGAGAGCAGTGGTGGCCCAGTGGTAACGGCCGCGACTTACGAGTTGTAGATCGTAGGTTCGAACCCAGACAGGCGCTCTAATTTGTGTAAATTATTTCATCACCACTGCTCTCAAAACGGTGAAGGAAAAAATCGTGAGGAAACCGGCATGTCCTAGAACCAAAACTTCGAAGACATTTGACATCTACCAACCCGCATTGGGCCCGCGTGGTGGATTACGGCCCACTCCCTCTCACAGAGAGGAGGCCTGTGTCCCAGCAGTGGGAACATTATTGGCTGATTACCTATGGATATGTATGTAATTGGTGGAGACCATTGGGCAACTGGCCCAACTGAGCCCTATGTAAAAAAGAACCCACAAAGGTTTTTGCCGTCTTACTCGCATTCGTAAATTTGGTGCCTTATCAATATGCCTTACACTATCAAAAGTAATGGGTTTCATTTTGACAGTTCAACAACTTCATATGTTATCGTAAATAACGCAACATACATTGCGGCAATGAAGCAATGGCTTAGCAATATACTTCAAAAGCATTCAGATTGTGTTTGATAGTGTGTTACGAGATTAAGGTGCTGTTCGCACAAAGAATGCGGTACCTGCGACATTGTGGGGTCTATGCGCTGCGCTAGGGCGAGCATATTTTCAAATTACAATAACTTAAAATAATTGGTGTTGAGCCAATATTTTAGTATCATTTTGTAGATATAAAAACATATACAAAATTCAGGGGTTATTTTTGCACTAGAGTATAAAATGTAAAAAAAACATTTTTTTTTGCTTCTGTTTCCTTATTATTCAAGGAAAATTTATTAAGGTAATTATTCGATAGCCTCGACGTTTACCTTTGCAATAAGGTGATTTGCACGTGTGTAGGTCTCTTACCCGTTACCCGTTCCCAAAACATACGAGGGTCATTCACTAAATACTTAGCCTACAAAAAGTACCTAAACGAAAATTTTGGAAAAGTGGCAATTTATTTTTCAACAAAGTCTCCTTTTAGTTCGATACACTTAGCCCAGCGATGCTCCAACTTTTTTAACCCGTCCGAAAAATAGTTTTTGTCAAACTCTGCAAAATAGGCCTCCGTGGCGGCGATGACCTCCTCATTCGATCCATATCTATTCCCGGCGAGTGATTTTTTCAGATTAGGAAACAGAAAGAAGTCACAAGGGGCCAAATCTGGAGAATACGGTGGATGGGGCAACAATTCGTAGCGTAATTCGACCAATTTGGCCATGGCAACGGCAGACGTGTGAACCGGTGCGTTGTCGTGGTGAAACAGCACTTTTTTCTTCGCCAGATGGGGTCGTTTTTTCTTTAATTCGGCGTCGAATCGGCCCAATAAATCGGCATAGTAAAGCCCTGTAATTGTTTTACCCTTCTCGAGGTAATCGATATAGGTCACACCTTGTGAATCCCAGAAAACGGTGGCCATAACTTTTCCGGCCGATTTTACAGTTTTCGCCTTCTTTGGAGCACGTTCCCCGGTCTGGATCCATTGTTTTGATTGCTCCTTGGTCTCTGGTGTGTACCAGTGGATCCAGGTTTCATCGACGGTCACAAAACGACGCAAAAACTCCGCTGGATTCCGCTTAAACAGCGCCAAACACGTCTCCGATGTGGTCTCACGGTTGCGCTTGTTTTCTGGTGTGAGTACCTAAACGCGGCACCCATCGCGCCGACAGCTTTCTCATGCCGAGTTCCTCGTGAAGAATATGATGCACTGTTCCTTCTGAAATGCCTACAGTCTCAGCTAGCTCCCGAACCTTCAATCGGCGATCTGCCAATACGAAATCATGGATTTTTTTAATGTTTTCCTCCGTAGCAGCTGTTTTCGGTGCACCTGGACGTGGTTCATCAAAAACCGACGTACGGCCACTTGCAAACTCGTTGAACCAATTCTTGACGGTGGCCATCGATGGAGAAGAATCACCGTACACAGCATCCGAGCGCTCTTTGATTTCGATGCGCGTTTTCCCTTCCAAAAATAGGAATCGAATCACCGAACGATATTGCTCTTTTTCCATTTTTGTAAAACCGATCGACACGTTCGCTTCCATAAGTTGTCAAATTAAAACAAATGAAGGGATTGGAATGAAAATTTGAAAAAAGAATTAAAAAAGAATGTGCTACACTGTGGTAAAACTCTTTTGAAACTACAGCGCCCTCTGGCGATGAGGCTAGGTACTTATTGAATGCACCTCGTTTATCTGTGTATTAATTGTGCTATTGACCGTATATACTATCCATTACCATAGATTAGTTTTAAATCGGGGGGCATTCATTTATACTTAAGGTACATTCCGAATTGCGCTGTAATCGATTTGAGCATGCTTACACCCGTTCCGAATTAGCGTGAGCGCGATAACAGTTTCCCGTGAATCGTCATACATGACGTCATGACATGCGCCATCTTGTGATAAGGCCGACCATGCCCTAAATTAAATATCACTGTGACCGCTGTCAAAAATGCTAGTTATGTTGTTTTGTTTGAAGTCGCATCATATCTCTAAACTAACGTGGCATTTTCGGAATTGTGCTTCTGGCTGCAGTCGCCACCTAACCAAAGAAGGAGAAGTTTGTGGTGTATACACAAAGAAATATTATAATCCAATCATGAGTGTTCAAGTGAATGTAGCCGACGAGCCTAACGGGCGACAAATTTCTGTCATGCTCACTTCAGAGCAATACGAGAGGGTTCAGTGGCATCCTACATTAATATCCAAGATGTAACAGCATCCCTGAAAGATCGCTAAGCAAAAACGATGTAATAGCGAGGGCAGGCGATGCGACGCGACGCGGTGGGTCGTCGAACATGAAATTTCCCGCCGCGCTGACGAAGTCGCAGGCGGCTATTTGTAATAGGTCCTGTACAACTACAGTGTCTTTGGAAAACGGATACCGATATTTTAAGGGCATATACAAGGTGTCGTTTTGCATCCTCGTCAAATTCAAGGAGGTAACTATGCTAATGATTCTCGATACGAATTAATAATAAAATAAGTAGGTCTTAATTGCCCTTTTACACACACACACACTACCGCATACGCAACGGGATGATTCTCCATAGAAAAATCGTATTCAAATTGTACCTAATTATTTGAAAAATGTGGGCAAAGTTGGCATGTTTCACGGGATGTATTATTGTAACATTTTAAACAGTACCCCATGTTTTATGGTAAATTATCAAATAACTTTTCGCGCTCTGGGCGGAGCAGGAGGGAGTGTCAGACTCTTACTGACTAAAACCCACCCGTGTTCCTTCCGTTGCCTGTGTTGCCAGGGGCCTCGGTAACCCTTTCGTACCTTCCCGCGACAAAAACAGTAGATGAAGGATGAGTATACTTTAGCCAGTCTGAAACCTGGTTGAACTAATTGGCCCCTGTCCCTTTCAGTTGAACTAATTGGTGAGAGCAGTGGTGGCCCAGTGGTAACGGCCGCGACTTACGAGTTGTAGATCGTAGGTTCGAACCCAGACAGGCGCTCTAATTTGTGTAAATTATTTCATCACAACTGCTCTCAAAACGGTGAAGGAAAAAATCGTGAGGAAACCGGCATGTCCTAGAACCAAAAATTCGAAGACATTTGACATCTACCAACCCGCACTGGGCCCGCGTGGTGGATTACGGCCCACTCCCTCTCACAGAGAGGAGGCCTGTGTCCCAGCAGTGGGAACATTATAGGCTGATTACCTATGGATATGTATGTAATTGGTGGAGACCATTGGGCAACTGGCCCAACTGAGCCCTATGTAAAAAAGAACCCACAAAGGTTTTTGCCGTCTTACTCGCATTCGTAAATTTGGTGCCTTATCAATATGCCTTACACTATCAAAAGTAATGGGTTTCATTTTGACAGTTCAACAACTTCATATGTTATCGTAAATAATGCAACATTCATTGCGGCAATGAAGCAATGGCTTAGCAATATACTTCAAAAGCATTCAGATTGTGTTTGATAGTGTGTTACGAGATTAAGGTGCTGTTCGCACAAAGAATGCGGTACCTGCGACATTGTGGGGTCTATGCGCTGCGCTAGGGCGAGCATATTTTCAAATTACAATAACTTAAAATAATTGGTGTTGAGCCAATATTTTAGTATCATTTTGTAGATATAAAAACATATACAAAATTCAGGGGTTATTTTTGCACTAGAGTATAAAATGTAAAAAAGAACATTTTTTTTGCTTCTGTTTCCTTATTATTCAAGGAAAATATATTAAGGTAATTATTCGATAGCCTCGACGTTTACCTTTGCAATAAGGTGATTTGCACGTGTGTAGGTCTCTTACCCGTTACCCGTTCCCAAAACATACGAGGGTCATTCAATAAATACTTAGCCTACAAAAAGTACCTAAACGAAAATTTTGGAAAAGTGGCAATTTATTTTTCAACAAAGTCTCCTTTTAGTTCGATACACTTAGCCCAGCGATGCTCCAACTTTTTTAACCCGTCCGAAAAATAGTTTTTGTCAAACTCTGCAAAATAGGCCTCCGTGGCGGCGATGACCTCCTCATTCGATCCATATCTATTCCCGGCGAGTGATCTTTTCAGATTAGGAAACAGAAAGAAGTCACAAGGGGCCAAATCTGGAGAATACGGTGGATGGGGCAACAATTCGTAGCGTAATTCGACCAATTTGGCCATGGCAACGGCAGACGTGTGAACCGGTGCGTTGTCGTGGTGAAACAGCACTTTTTTCTTCGCCAGATGGGGTCGTTTTTTCTTTAATTCGGCGTCGAATCGGCCCAATAAATCGGCATAGTAAAGCCCTGTAATTGTTTTACCCTTCTCGAGGTAATCGATATAGATCACACCTTGTGAATCCCAGAAAACGGTGGCCATAACTTTTCCGGCCGATTTTACAGTTTTCGCCTTCTTTGGAGCACGTTCCCCGGTCTGGATCCATTGTTTTGATTGCTCCTTGGTCTCTGGTGTGTACCAGTGGATCCAGGTTTCATCGACGGTCACAAAACGACGCAAAAACTCCGCTGGATTCCGCTTAAACAGCGCCAAACACGTCTCCGATGTGGTCTCACGGTTGCGCTTGTTTTCTGGTGTGAGTAAACGCGGCACCCATCGCGCCGACGGCTTTCTCATGCCGAGTTCCTCGTGAAGAATATGATGCACTGTTCCTTCTGAAATGCCTACAGTCTCAGCTAGCTCCCGAACCTTCAATCGGCGATCTGCCAATACGAAATCATGGATTTTTTTAATGTTTTCCTCCGTAGCAGCTGTTTTCGGTGCACCTGGACGTGGTTCATCAAAAACCGACGTACGGCCACTTGCAAACTCGTTGAACCAATTCTTGATGGTGGCCATCGATGGAGAAGAGTCACCGTACACAGCATCCGAGCGCTCTTTGATTTCGATGCGCGTTTTCCCTTCCAAAAATAGGAATCGAATCACCGAACGATATTGCTCTTTTTCCATTTTTGTAAAACCGATCGACATGTTCGTTTCCATAAGTTGTCAAATTAAAACAAATGAAGGGATTGGAATGAAAATTTGAAAAAAGAATTAAAAAAGAATGTGCTACACTGTGGTAAAACTCTTTTGAAACTACAGCGCCCTCTGGCGATGAGGCTACTTATTGAATGCACCTCGTATAACTGTGTATTAATTGTGCTATTGACCGTATATACTATCCATTACCATAGATTAGTTTTAAATCGGGGGGCATTCATTTATACTTAAGGTACATTCCGAATTGCGCTGTAATCGATTTGAGCATGCTTACACCCGTTCCGAATTAGCGTGAGCGCGATAACAGTTTCCCGTGAATCGTCATACATGACGTCATGACATGCGCCATCTTGTGATAAGGCCGACCATGCCCTAAATTAAATATCACTGTGACCGCTGTCAAAAATGCTAGTTATGTTGTTTTGTTTGAAGTCGCATCATATCTCTAAACTAACGTGGCATTTTTGGAATTGTGCTTCTGGCTGCAGTCGCCACCTAACCAAAGAAGGAGAAGTTTGTGGTGTATACACAAAGAAATATTATAATCCAATCATGAGTGTTCAAGTGAATGTAGCCGACGAGCCTAACGGGCGACAAATTTCTGTCATGCTCACTTCAGAGCAATACGAGAGGGTTCAGTGGCATCCTACATTAATATCCAAGATGTAACAGCATCCCTGAAATTAGTTTGAAACTCATGCGAATTACATTTAATTGTTGTTGCATCTATGTATATTT
Organism: Atethmia centrago; assembly: GCA_905333075.3. Classification (NCBI taxonomy): domain Eukaryota; kingdom Metazoa; phylum Arthropoda; class Insecta; order Lepidoptera; family Noctuidae; genus Atethmia; species Atethmia centrago. The sequence continues at coordinate 12,674,871 of HG995375.1, forward strand.
GTAATTCGCGGTATTTTTCTTCGGAGAAATCTTTGCCGGGAGCATATAAATACGCTAATATAAGCACTTCATCATCCTCTTCATCACTGGACGAATCGTCGTTCTAATCGGTCTTTCTTGTGCAAGGTCCCAAATCTTGCACAAGAAAGACCGATTAACGTGATAAGTTTTGATGTTGAGCGAGCACTGTGAGTGCGTTCCTATGGTGCGTTCACGAGCATTCTGAATTGTTGATAGCTCTCAGCTGTCATAATCGTGATATATCTAAACCGGAATGCAAATTATTGATGTGAGCGCTGTGGGCAATTATACTCGTGCTCCGTCCTCAAGATTAGTAAGAGAGATATATTATTGAACACAATGTAGTAACGCAATAGGTATTACTACTTCGGCACTATAGTTTAGAGGGTATTTGTTATACTCATTATGGCAACACAATTTATTACCCTAATACTTTCCTGCCTGCATGGACATCCAGTCGTTCGAGCTTCATTAGCTTTTCAGTGCTAAACCACTTCGCAAGCTTATAGTTACCGCACAAATAATTATAATAAGTTACCGTTACAAGCGATCATGCCGAAACGTGCTAACGAAGATAATTTAAAATTCATAGCAAAAAACAAATAAGTTAAAAAAACAAATAAAACGTTCGCGCCGCGATAGACGTAATTGTTTTCGGTTAATTTCGTCCTCATCCTCGAGCCAGTCCTCAAGTTCTTCCTCATGCTCGTCGAGGGCTTCTACACCGGCGCTGGCGCCACCTGAGAATCCAGACAGTAAGTACCCACACACTGCAAATTATTAAGTAGAAATGTAACAACCGTTATATTATACTTTAAAAGCAATTACCCTGATCTCTAACGTTCACGTAAAATGAGACAGATTAGTCTGCAGGACTATATCGCCGCATAAATGTATACGTCATTATAGGGAGTAGGGGAAGGTGCCGAACACCGGATAGTTGTTAAGATAAAGACAATAAATAAATCACTTTGTAATTTATTGAGATAATCAATGTCATAATTGTTTAACTATACCTTAGGCATAACTTTGGCATGAAAATGTTTTAGATTAATCTTAATAACTAAAAAATAGGACGATTTTAATTAAAAATTTAAATCCGAATTCACCCCATACCTATGGGTCAAACCGGATAGGCATTTTATATTCAAGGGGTGAATACAGATACTAACAATAAAACTAAATATTCCAATTATTCGCAGTTTTTGCATACATAAAAATAATAATTCTTGCTCAGAACAGGCGATGCAACTTTTCCCATTTAAGACAAGCAATGTATTGGTACCATTCATCTGTGAGTTTGATTGTACTTTTCGCCACAAACCAAACACTCCGAATCCTCATGATAGTTCTCTTTATTCGTCTTTTTACCGACACCTTTACCTTTGCCTTTTTTATTTTAATTACTGATGACGTAGCCTTCTCAGCCTGTTTATTTTTATGTAGTGATTCAATCAAAATGACGGTTTTTCCATGACGCGCTGATGGCCGCATGTTCTTTTTAAAATGAGGAATCGGCATGACATCTTCAATCGGGTGGTACAAGACTTATAGAATCTGAAAACGTTTATCCTTCTGTAGATATTGCTGCTTGCGGGGGATGGAGTTATTTCTCAAGAAATCCACTACCCTACTAGGAAAGTATTAGGGTAATAAATTGTGTTGCCATGATGAGTATAACAAATACCCTCTAAACTATAGTGCTGAAGTGGTAACACTTTAGCGTTACTACATTGTGTTCAATAATATATCACTTTTACTAATCTCTTTAGACGGAGCACTTCGTATAAATTATGATCGAACTTCACGTACAGGTAAGTTCGTTTAATCATTAATTATGGCTTAATTCGGAACGTAACCTTAGTGATCATGGCATGGAATTAGTAAATGCGGTGATCATGGCAGATCACTGACAATGACAGATCGAAAATGACAATTAAACTTTGTTGAATGTTGACGTCTCACTCTGTTGACGTGATTTTTTGTTATTATTCATTACTCATTAATCAAGAACAAAACACCATTGCAGTATTGCACTAACACAACAAGACGTCGTATCTTCTAACATTCATATTTGAGATAATCGAGTAATACCTGCATTGAAAATGAAAACGGAATAATGTGATTTATAAACTATGATTTCCGCGTAACCTGACGATTCTTTTGGACCTGGAAATCGTCAAATATTTTCTAACAATTGCCCGAACAGAATTAGGAACACCAGCTATCAGCTCTAGCACTCCCACAAGAGAAACTATCCAAGAAAGTTTTACGCAGTGGATAAAGATTGCCGTAATACACTTTAGAGGTATTCAAGAGTTTCCAATCAGTGAAATAAAGTCGGCAGAATGGAAGCCCCAGAATCCAGTGGGAGCAGCCGATCCAACATGGTGCAGCCGACATCATGGTGCCATCCTGCAAACAGAGTGCATCGATTTTTCGCACTATTACTAATGTGCTTTCTTTGTTTTGGTAAGCTACAATCAAATTGTTACTATTGTATGCATAGAATTTACTATCTTATGAAATAAACTCTCTATTGTATCCTATGGTAAAAATGTAGGCCTATGGTGTGTAAAACACACCATAGGCCTACATTTTGGATTAAGTCCAGTAGCAAAGAAACAAAAACTCCATATTTAAACTAATACTATACATGCCAAAATAAGTCTGTCTGTCTATTACCATTTTAAGTGTTAATGGCTGAATGGGTTTCAATTAAATTTGGCACATTGGTAGACCATGACCTGGGCAGGAAATAGCATATTTTTCTTATTTTTTATTTTTATCCTGTTAGTATGTTCCTATATCTGACCTGTGAGTGAAGCCATAGGAAAAAGCTAGTACCACATGAAAATTAATAATTTATTTACAATGCTTATTAGTTATTCCTATGCTAAAAAACAGACATTTATTTGGTATTTTTTTAAACATTTCTAATTACACTGGTTTTTAAATTTTCCTGTTTCAGGTTCCTATTTTTGTTATGATACACCTGGAGCGTTGGCTGACAACTTCAAGGATGACTCACACTTGAACACATCCCAGTTTACATTGCTTTATTCTATATACTCATGGCCAAATGTGATATTGTGTTTCATTGGCGGTTATCTTGTTGATAGGTATGTTTCTATGTAATTAGTTTGTTGTTTATCAGGTCATTATGAAACTTAACTCTATTTTCCACCACATATTGGTATTAATAGTATTATTATAAATTTAAAGCTTCTTTGTATTTTCATAATTTTCTTTTACTCATTTTGTTTATTGCATTGTTTTAACCGGTAAAGCCCCAATGGCTCCGAATAGGAGCCCTCGCGGCGCGCGATTTGAAAGTAGTTATCGAATAAAAATGTTTTTTTTGAGATTGAGAGATGACGTTATTGAGCCACGGGCCTGAGCGGTTAAATAAAAAATCTAGTGAGGGTGATTTTCTACCACATTATTTTTCTTTGCTGAAATTGGGTAGTCATATTTGTAACTTAACTGAAACAAATGACACATTTCTAACTATTGAAGTTTAAGGCAAATCATTTCTCTAAAATATCCAATATATTACTTAACCAAAACATTAACCTTTTGACCGCCACAGTCATGTATAGATGACAGAGCAAAATGTGCCCAACACCCCACGACCACATGACAGATTTTAAGGAATAATTTGTAGCTTGTCGCCGAGGGCATGTCTTTGCTTTTTTGATGTGGCAGTCAATAGGTTAATAAAACTGAGGAATCTATACATACACAGTTGTCTGTTATCCTCTGTTCTGACAAAACAAATGGCATTTTATCATTAGGAATTTAGATCAATATGCACACATTGCATTATAAATATGTACTTATAGGTAGGCCTCTGCAGATGATATGATGTTTACAATATCTGTGACCCTATTCAGTCCAATTATATTATTAAAACATTGGGAATATTATACTATATTATGATTGCTATGCTGTTAAGTTGTAATATGCTTGCCCTCATTTATTAGTACATTATTAAATAGCCCAAACCTTGATAATTATGTACTTAGGTATTTTCTTTTATTTCAGGTACTTTGGTGTAAGATTGGGCACCGTAATTTATATGATCATTGTATTTATTGGAGCTGTAATATTTGCATTTGGAGTATATATTAATGCATTCTGGCTGATGATACTAGGCAGATTTGTATTTGGGTAAGTATGTACAACTTGCACATAAAAAGATAGAAACATGAAATGAGAAACAAAACAATAACAATCTCACGTTTTCGAAAAAGGCGTACCTAATTGTGCATCTGAAACTACCTAATGTAAGCTTAGATCACAAATACTCCTTTTACATCACTGATTGTAATATTTAATCTATTTCAGGATTGGAGGAGAATCTCTACAAGTTGTTGTTAACAATTATGTAGTACTTTGGTTCAAAGGAAAGGAACTCAACATGGTATTTGGACTACAGTTATCATTCTCACGGTTTGGAAGTACTGTTAACTTTTGGGTCATGGAACCAGTATACAGATGGGTATCTACATATTATGGAGGATATGAAAGATTAGGAGTTACATTGTTCATTGGTTTGTTCATTTTATTATTTATTGTTAGTTTTCTTAACTCCTTGTCATCTCCGTATTTAAAATAATCTATCTTTTCAGCCTCACTAACTTGCTTCGTATCCCTTATTTGTGGCTTGATTCTTGGCTGGATGGATTACAGAGCTGAAAAAATTCTTGGGAGGCAAGATGAGCAAAGCAATGGTGAACCCTTCCATCTAACAGACATAAGACATTTCAAATCAGTGTTTTGGCTTTTGTCTGTAATTTGTGTGGCATATTACCTAGCCATCTTTCCGTTTATTGCCTTAGGAAAGTGAGTAACTGCCTGGATATTTCCTTTTTTCTGTTACATCTGTGTTCAATCCTGTTCGTAAAGTTAAATTCTAAACAAACAAGATTATTGAAAATTTTCTTATGATCTTACAGATTATTCTATGAGCGAAAATTCGATTATTTGCCGCAAGAGGCAAACACTGTAAATTCTATGGTTTATTTGCTATCAGCAGCTCTAAGCCCATTCTTTGGTATTCTCATAGACAAGACAGGAAGAAATATGACATGGGTTATAATAAGCATTGTGACGACGATTAGTGCTCATTTTATGTTAGCTTTCACATTCTTCAGTCCATACATTGGAGTGGTAAGAAAAAGCCCTTTATGTTATCGCAATACATAAGTTATAATTTAACATCTGTTAAAACATGACATTACTTTTCAGATTACACTGGGCATCTCTTATTCCTTGCTAGCCAGTGGTTTATGGCCACTTGTGGCTTTAATGGTTCCAGAAAACCAATTGGGAACTGCATATGGAATGTAAGGCTATTTTGATGTTTTATTTATGACTAAAACGCCCTGAATGCTGTTGCAGTTTTTTTTATTAAGCCAGCCATAAATGGCACACATGTCATTGCCTCCGGTGCAATACGACCAAGTCACACTAGGGGATTTTTGTATTTATCAGCAGGTAAATTAATAACTAATCTATATAATAAAAAATCGGCCAAGTGCGTGTCGGACCACTCACAATGAAGGGTTCCTTAGTTGGGATGAATTCATCTCAAAAAACAAACTTAACATTGTAGTTGAAAAATATGTTTTCCCATACATCGATACCCGGGGTCGCGGGAAGGTATTTATGGGTCACCGAGGCCCCCGCAACACAGGCAACAGGAAGGAATACGGGTGGGTTTTAGTCAGTAAGAGTCTGACACACCCTCCCGCTCCGCCCAGAGCGGGAGAAGTTATTTGATGATTTCCCAACCTCAAAAAAAAAAAAACAAAAAAAAAAATACATTGATATACGTCACAGTCAATTCTCCAACTGCAAATGTAAGTTGGTCGACTATTACTCATTAACTTGTAAAGCCTATTTAGGCGAGAGAGTTTTCTTTTTACCCGACTGCCCCAGGAGGGTAATGTTTTTTTAATTTCGTTATTTAACTGCCATGAATTTGTTCACATAACCAAAAACAACCAGACATACACTTTAACAAAAGTTTGCACTTTAAAGCTTCATATTACGCAAACGGATCCCTGAATCGACAAATGGTTTTCACAGACCCGCAATATTCATCGGCCTATCCCACGATACCCCACACCACGGGATAGACGAGAAATAAATTTATCATCCGCATTTTACGTGTAAGGTGTAAAAATAAAATCTTGAAAAAAAAAGCTTTTTAGGGTAGGTAGGTACCTCACCTACCTACCCTAAAAAGCTTTTTTTTTTTCAACATTTTATTTTACCACTGTCGGCGTGATTAACATGTGTACCTATGCCAAATTACAGCTATCTAGTACTAACAGTCTCTGAGCTAAGCCGGGGACAGACAGACGGACATGGCGAAACTATAAGGGTTCCTTGATACGCGCAGCTCTTCAGAACGGCTGGACCGATGTGGCAAATTTTTGTTTTAGAATGTTCGTAATAGTCCGAATCTAGTTCTTACGGAAATAAAAAATTGAAGAGTTGCCGGGAAAATTCTGGAAAACTGAACGTCTTTCTAAAGGATTTTGACAGGACAACTTCTTTCGGGTCAGCTAGTACAAAAAATATAAAAAAAAAAACGTTACTTAATCGAAATAAAGTCAAATCATCGCGGCGGATTTCTATCGTAATAGGCTAGGGCTGCCATCCGTCCGCGTTTCACCGGATTTGTCCAAGTTTAGAGGGCGTCCAGGGAGCGTTCGGGCGGGGTTTCATTTGTAGTCATTAATTCTTTCTAGTTTTTGGTTTATTTTTTTAAAAATACCAAATGCTAATTTATATACCGAATTCCTGAAAATCGCGCAGTATTTTCTTTGCATTCCTGCACATAATGCTAAGGGCCTGTGCACACCACGTTTTTTAAACGCGCCGTTGACGCGCGTTTGTAGCGATACGCACGCGAGTCAGACTCAGCCTGTAGACTTTCTGTAGGATAAAAGCGCGCCGTCGACGCACGTTTCTAAAACGCGCGTTAACGGCGCGTTTGAAAAACGTGGTGTGTACAGGCCCTAACGTTGAGAAAGTATTTTCACTAATCTCTCAACACTGGACGAAAGAAAGGAATTCACTAAATGTAGAAACAGTATCGTCAATAATAAAAATTCTATTCAATTTCCAAGAGTAGGTACCTGTCGCGGGAAGGTACTAATGGGTCACCGAGGCCCCCGCAACACAGTCAACAGGAAGGAATACGGTTGGGTTTTAGTCAGTAAGAGTCTGACACACCCTCCCGCTCCGCCCAGAGCGGGAGAAGTTATTTGATGATTTTCCATCCAAAAAAAAAAAAGAGTAGGTACCTACAGCTGTAAGGATTTTTACAAATTCCTTTTAAGAAGGTAAAATATTTTAAAAGCTATAGGAAAGAGCGAGAAATACAAAAACTTGGAAAGTGAAAAATGCAGTGGGTTAATGAAAAAGTGATTAAAAATATTAGAGTGCAAAAAATTATTTTTATGTTTGCTGTTTGTTTTGTGGAATAAGTTATGATATTCTTTACAATGTAGAAGAAGTTCAAAGTATGGTTACTAATTAAAATATATTATTAAGTTACAACTCATTTAGAGAAATTAAAAATAAGACAAGACTTATGCCTCTAAGTTCTCAACCCTAGAATAGGCATACATTGGATTATTCCATTTAGAATTTCCACTTTGTGCCTGCCAGAGCCCAGAGTTCGGAAATAATAATAATAATAATTTTATTTCACTCCACAGTACAAGAAAAACTTAATCTATGAAATACAATTTTTGAAAATATGTTTAATGGTTGTACTGCAGTTCATAATAGGTGATCTACCAACTCCCAAACTACTTGGGTAGTTCTTATGGTGGTTGGTGGTTCTTATGATGGACTTACATAGACACAACCTTGTAGTTGTAATATGAACATAACTGGCAAAATGTGGGTATATTGACTTATCCCTTTGGGGAATACAGGGACGAGGTTATGGTAATATCCTGATTAGTCTGATTAATTAGGTATACAGCCTCTACCGTACCTTCCGCCGATATGCGCTGCCCTCAAAGGGCAAGCGTAGCCTTGGCATCCAGCGGGGTACCTAATTTCGTAATACACAGTGGCAATGGGTTTCATTTTGATAGTTCAACAACAGTCATTGCGTTATTTACATTGTTGAGCACAAACATTTTTCGAACATATGAAGCAATGGTTTAGCAATATCCTTCAAAATCATTCTGATTGTGATTGATAGTGTGTTACAGAATAAGGGTGCAGGTTTGAATAGTTCTGAAGTGCAAGTACAAGTTATTGAAGTGCACATTTTTATTTTTTTCAGATGTCAAGCAGTGCAGAACATGGGCTTAGCTACTGTTATCATCATTGCTGGAATCATAGTTGATAAATATGGATACTTAATGTTAGAAATGTTCTTCCTGGGATGTCTCTTTGGTATGATTGAAAATCATAAAATGAAAATTTAGGTTACTTCTTAATGAATTTAATTCATAATAAGTTTTTTTTTCTAGTGTCCCTTATTGCGGCTGTGCTAATATACATTATTGATTCAGCAAACAATGGTGTACTTAATATGTCACCAAGTATGAGAGATTCTACGAAGACGTAAGTTTTGCCTTCTAACAAATATTTTTACTCGGTAAAATGCACTGTATAACAGTGCCGCAGTAGTTCTAGACCCTAAAATGATGTTTCAAAAATTTTTTTGGGTCAAGGTATTTTAAAATATTTTTTTCATACATCATTTTTAATGATTGAGCTGTTGTAGATGCTACAGTGTTCAATATATTATAGAAATATAATATACATAAGTGCTGTTTAACACTATACTGACCCGTGATCACAAATGATTCACAACAATCATTAATTTCGTAATATTCAATTGTCATGCACTTTTATTTTATGAACAATAAGATTACTACAATCATTCCAGGGTTAAAGAAACTGACGAAACTGCAAACCTATTAGACCATGAGGATTATACAGACCAAGAAGAAACTGACTCGAGGAGGCCCTCGGAGTCGCTAGATCAGTCTATTAACACACGAGACGTCGCCCAAGAACAGTCTGATCGAATACGCAGTAGATACTTAGCACAAATATTGCCAAGCAGTAATGTTTCAGAAAGACAATAAACAACCTGATATAATTTTGCTATAACCTGTAAATAATAATTATTGTCCTATGTACCTATGTACTTCATTTAGATTTAGAATTAATTAATTTACATATTAATTTCATACCTAATCAAAATAAAAGAAAATGTCAAATTGTAAAATAAAAATTTTACTGCGTTGTCGCGTAGTTTTTGAGATAATTGGGATAATTTCGGTAACAGCTGTTTTGAGTTTAGCAAGCTGGGAACCGTAGATATAACTTTGTTTTTCAGTTACCTAAATACTATGAAATACGAACTGAATTTTGCTGTAGATAAAATCAATAATAAGTATGATTCAATTATCCCTTTCACGGAACCCTTCACTGTGCGTTGTCTGACACGCACTTGAACGGTTTTTATTAAGTTATAGTATTTGCTATGGGTAGGTAGGTACTACAACAGTAAAGCTCCATTTTACACTGTGCAAGTTTATTGTCTGTGGCATACCATATAATTGAAGCAATAGTTGACTGGCACCGTCTAAATAACACGTAAAATTGTTGCACGGTATGGGCAAGTTACTTGCCGTTCAAAACTTTGAACGTGCTTTATGGCATGCGATCATTGCTCTTAAACGTTCCAGAAACTTACACTGTCTAAATGGGGCTTATAAGTTGGACCCAAATGCAAAAAAAAAAAATAATAAGACAAGGAAAAATCTGTTTATAAAATATAAAAACAAAACATCTTCCTCTTACATAAATATAAATCTAAGTAAAGTACGCGTCAAACTTCATGGCGGCTCTGAAGTGCGCTACTCGCTGTGTAGTACCCCACTGACACTTAAATTCGTTACTGCGTACTACTGCGCACTACTGCGCAGCGCTTCATGTACCGAACCGCCATAGAGTTTGATTCGGGCTGTACCTGTGACTCACTGAGTATGTTGACACTTTCATCAGAAACTTTATGAAACAGACATTACCTAGTTTAGACAAAATACCAGAATACGCCTGTTACACTAGCTAGTGCCTCGCCGTTAATTATATATATGATATGACTATGAATTGTATGTGACTGTAGGGGACGAAGAGTGCGTTTGTCCTTGTTGTATGTACGTGTATCTTAATAACCGCACCTTTTAGTTCTCACATAACCTGTAGCCTGCTGCTTGCCTTTCTAACAGCACAAAATACGTATTATGTAATTATCTTATTCAAAATACATAACTATATCGACGGTAAAAAGGTAATAAGGCATAAGCGACATTTTGTATGAGCATTTAGTTATGAATGCCATCCTACTTAAAAACTTAAAAATAGAGATTAAGTAGGATGGCATTCATAACTCGTTTTCGACCAAAATGTCGCTTATGCCTTATTACCTGTTAACCGTCGAATATCATCATCATAAATTATTATTATGTACAAGACATGACTAACAGAAGTGGTATCACAGGGAATAGTGATTCAGTCAATGATATTATAAGTAAACTTATAATATCATTGGCTTCCGTATTATTATAGTACTCTGTGATCATTGGATTCAGTTAGTTCCCCGTGACAGATAACTGTGGTGCTAAATAGGTGTTGTCGCGGGAATGAACAAACATTTTAGACTGGTGAAGTAAACATATTAAACAATTAATAAAAAGTCGCATTATTTAAATTCTAAAATGTTTTAGATGCCATTAAATAGTACATTATTTCATATACATAGATTGACTTTAAGTACAGTACAATATTAACAATAAGGTTGAAAAATAAGCCCATTTGCGCTCTTCTTTATTAATATTTTACAAGTGTATAATTATTGCTATTATATTATTAATACTTATTTATTTAACTAAGGCATTGCATATCACTTTGAGCGAATTATAAACGACTTTAGTTTTCATCAATGTTTTGATATGGCATCATCTTGTATGTTCATGAGCCATAGAGTTTAATATAGAGTTCGACCGAATTTCGTTTTCGGTTTTCAGAAATTTTCAGCACAAATATCCATTTACGTTGTAGGCCGAAAATAAAATGTTTTTCGGCAAAGGCCGAAGAAATTAAGTTTCGTCAAATAAATATTTTTTTTTTTATAGAAAACCATCATTACGATTAAGTACTGAGAAAATGCTGAAAAATTCCTTTCCTCGCTTAAACATCGTGGTTAATAATATTATGCTTTTGAGAAAAGTATAAGTATAGTAAATCGTGTGAAGTTAAAAACGGTTTAATACGGTGATTAAAAGATTGACTGTACTTTTACCAAACAAAATAGTAGTAGTATTATTATAGATTTTTTTCGTTTTCTGTTTTCGGCCGAAAATGCAAATAGGGCCGAATTTTGTTTTCGGGCGAAAAAAAATGCGTTTTCCGTCGGACTCTAATATTAATAAAACATAGTACTACGTAGTCTATGAAAAACATGTTGTTGCCCTTGCTATGGCAAACTACAAAAAGCTAGTGGCTTATTTATATGAATGTCAACCTTTCGGCTTTCTTTAACCAGCTAACTGTTTAACTAAGTACATTACATACATGTAATGTATAGTTTTAGAATATTGGCAGCTAATTAGTGCTTTAGTCTTTCTAGTTCACTCACTAATATATTTTGCACTTATCTTCTAAAGGCCATTCAATACCATTTCCTGGTAATTGACTGTGAATAAAAGGGGAAATCCAAGTTAAATACCATCTAGAACCAAATACTTCTATCATATTAAGCTTCCAGCCTTTGTTGTGAACAAAATCTTTAGTGTAAAACTTTATTTCAGGAACTAATCTACCTTTGAGTATGTTAATAAAATGGTAGATGAATAAAAACCCAGAAACAAGTCCAAGTAACACATTCAACTCTATTAAAGCAACATAGAGACTTTCATCACCAAAGTCAATCACAATGCTAGCAAGTGGACAAATAAACTTAAACAATATAATTCCATGGTTCCATGTGATGTACAGGTATAGAAATTTAATATTGTAGTAGAAAGAATATATCATACCCACAAACACATAAAATGTGAACAACATGAAATATCTATGATTAAAGTACCCTATACAACATGCAAGAAATGTACAGTGATGGTCCCTTTTTAAAACACAAATATTGCATATGTCACAATGCCAGGCACGAGGTGGTCTCAAACATTCACACACACTACATAAAGCCCATTTCTCTTTATTGAAACTGTCAAGGTTTATACGTTTAATTGTAGTATTTGTAAACATTCCATAAATCATATTGCCCATAATATTAAGAAACAGAAAGCTTGCACAACCAAGATGACAGAAGAATGGTAAGCTCCAGTGCTCTATCAATGTAGGTAAAACAACACATAATTCAAACATAAATGCAGGTATAAGTAGCAAGTTAATTGCAATATAAAGGCTATGTTCTGTAAACCTTTTCAACTGCTTGTTTTTAATGAACCTCAGTTTCATTAAAAGCATTTTGTTTAATAATTGGATCTTTTTTATATCTATACGTTGTTTCTAGTATCCACCACTCCTGGTCCACAAAAAATTGATGGATGGAATTGTCTGAAATAGAGCAATGATATATTAGTTTAAATATTACATTTTTAGAAGCATTGGGGGATCGTATCGATCTCCGTATCTAGAGTTGAAAGGACGGAGTCATCGGCGTCATTAAAGACTGGTACCTAGGTCTAGAACTCTACATTATTTACTATACCTACCTATATTATAGACTTACTATATGTATCTAGGAACTAGGATATGAAATAATATTTGCCTTTTCTAGTAATTTTCTGAAAAAATCATGAAAGAAAATTGAAAATGTTTTTGTTGTTTAGTCAAAATGATGTCAATTAGCGGCTTGTCAAATGTGACAGTCCCATGCGTGCGTTTGTTTGATAAGAATATTCTGTCTACGCTGTAGAGCAGGGATTCCCAAACTATTTTGGGCAAGTGACCCCTTTTCCAAAATGAACTGATATCCTCAGACCCCCATAGCCAAATTAGTTCATCTTGTACGAACTTGTGGACGCTCATCGACTTGTTAAGTTTTTAAAAGTACAACAATGATACATCCTACTAAAATATTAGTCATTCTTATAACAAGTTGGTACACGTAACACAACTTATACAGTATTTTGAAAGTTTCAAATAAGTAGTTGTGTTAATTAATAGGGGTCGATTTTTAGACCTCGTCGACTGCCAAAATCAGTTTTCGTTTATATCGACCCCTGGGAGACCGATTTCGATCGACCGCTTTGGGAATCGCTGCTTAGAGGCTTACGCTCTGTCAAATTCGAAGACGCATGGAACATAACCCGAAGGGCTAGGTATAGGTGCACCTATAGTACTCCAACATTTCGCTAGTTATATTTAAGTCCCATGTAACAGGGGGCGAGTCTATTGCCATCGACTGGACAGTTGTCCAGACTTCGGGCTTCTACTGATAAATTCTTAATGGAAAAACCCAATTTAATATTGCCCGACCTGGGAATCGAACCCAGGACCACATGCTCAGCAGCAGCGCTTGCGGCGACTAGACCATAAAAAACCGACCAAGTGCGTGTCGGACCACGCACAATGAAGGGTTCCGAAGTTGGAAAGTTGAGATAAAGTCGTCCCACTTTATCTTAAAAACAAACATGTTCTCCCATACATCGATATATGCCACGGTCAATTCTCCAACTGCAAATTTAAGTTGGTCGCCCATTACTCGTTAACTTGTAAAGCCCACTTAGCTGTGATAGTTTTCCTTTTAATTTCATTATATGTACTACTGCCATGAATATTTTCATATCTCTATAAACAACCATTTAGCTGGCAGGGGGGGGGGGGGGGGGGACACTTGACTTCTAACAAAAGTAAGCACTTTAATGCTTTTATTCCGCAAACAGATCCTTGAATCGAAAAGTGATGTTCACAGACCCGCAATATTTTTGAACGGCCTATCCAATGATACCCATAATGTTTTTCAAGATTTTATTTCAGCACTTTGTCTGCATGATTAATATGTATACCAATGCCAAATTACAGCTTTCTAGTACTAAGCGTCTCTGAGCTACAGCGGGGACACAGACGGACATGGCGAAACTATAAGGGTTCCTTGTTTACTACGGAACCCTAAAAAGAGAAAATGTAATTAATATTGTGTGGTTTTATAAAACCACGATGCAAGTGAAACTAGTGAAGCTGATGCGAGCCATGGGCGCCGCCATATTGGCCTTGGCTGGTCTGCCGAGTGCCTTTCACTTTATACCTACTCCGAGGCCGGTTGTAATGCGACATGCGATAGATGGTCGAAAAAAATTGAGGCGATATAATAAAAGTTTCACTTTAATAATATGTATATTACCTAAAATTATAAAATTGCTGGTTATGAAAGACGTAATAATATTAATTGATTTACCACTTCGAGCGGTTCTGAATAATTTGCCTGCCATCATTTGCCATACCCTGACAGAAGGAAGACGAATTTATAAATAGGGAGGTGGAATTTCATTTCTTGGACGTTAGTACTAGTGGGTACTTTGCATAAACTAAAAACATTATCAATTTGTTGACATCCTCAAAATGACTCAGGTAGATTTTGATAATACACCCAAAGGATATATATTCAAATACTAAGTTCCCCAAAAAAATGGCGCATCTTTATGGTCTTCATTTGACGTCTTTACCCGCGCCCTCTTCTTCATCCTTCACCCCCTCTAACTCCCCACATCACGTCGAAAGTTTAGGTTCAAAGTCTGGGTCCAAAATTATTTAATTAGTTAATTCTTTTCATCGTTTTTAGATTTGTTAATATATAAAACTTTCAAACATGTCGAACAGTAAGATATTTAATGCACTTAAGATCTTAAGGACCCGCAAGGATCTAAAATATTTAACTGGTAAGTACTTCTACTTCAGTGACTTTCTCGGCAATTTCATTTGTCGACAAATTTAACAATAATTTTATTTTTTTGTAAAAACGGCATTTTGTATTGTAGTATTAGCGTAATAGTCTTACTGAGGTTTTCATCATCATATTTTAGGTTCACACAGCAGAACCTATGCTGCTGCAGGTAGTCAAGTTCATACCAAATGTAAAATTGTCAATGGCATTTATGTGGTTACTCTTGATTCCCCTAATACAAAGGTAAGTTAAAACTTTCTAGTTTAATTACCAACATATACAAATGCTTATTTTTACCAAGAATGAGACTTCAGAATTTTATAAAAAATACATTGTTTTATTTTCATAATACCTACTGTTTTATGCACTAAACTTACTTATTGACACATATTCTGACTTCAGTGCTTTATAGGATCTCAAAGACCTGTTTCTTAACTTAATAGATGTGCATTATCAGGTTGAATAGGCCTGGTTGATAGCTCAGTTATTTATTTGGAATTCTATCTCTCATACATTTTGAATATTAATGTTTATTTCTTTACTGTTATTTGTTTTTTGATAAATTGATTAACCTAATAATAAAGTGGTACTTAGAAACTAAATCAAATTAGTTTAAAGTATAAAAATAATGAGCCAGATAGTAAATATTTCAATAAAGAATAATTTTGTTAATTTAAGGTTGTAGATAAAAGATGATGACTAAGTTCTTTAAAAAGTTCATTTTTGTTATCCCTTTCTGTTAATAATAAGGCTGACTTAAGGCAAAAGCAGAAAGAAAGAAGAAAAATAAACTAAAAAGGAAAAATTAAACTATCAAATATTGATCTTTAAAAATGTGTTACGGTCTCAAATCAGGATACTGACCTGCAAATTGCAAGAAACCTAAGAAAATGTTAATTGAGCCCTGGTGAATCGGGTGAATAGGGATGCAGGGGTGTATCGGGACAAAACTTTAAAATGGATTTTATTTATTTAAAGAAAAATGGAAGACTTACAGCTTAAAAACTAAATAAGAGAAAACAATAGCCGACCGGAAGCCAATTACAAGTCTTCGCATGTAGAATTTTAATGTTGAAATAATACAGTTTGCTGCCAACAAGGAAAGTTAGTCGTTAATTATTATACAGTAAACACAACAGAGTACTTTTTGGCAAAAAACTATATTATTTCAATGTTACAATCCATTTTAAAGTTTCGTCCGGATTCACCCCTGCATCCTCATTCACCCCGTTTTACGGTAATGAAAAAATATAATAAAACAACAATTGTTAACAAGTGGAAACCACAGAGTACATTATAATTATGTTGAAACTTGACGGACACAATAAGAATGGTGGGTTTGCTGAACAAAAACAGAAAAAAAACAGTACATAAATATTTTTTATTTATAAACACTTAGCTTCATTTTCATTTTAATTTAGACTAAAAACTAAACTGTATTAAAAATTGCTTAATACTTCACTGAAAAAGTATAATTTTAGACCATTTTAATGCCAGACAGGTAACCAGGGGAATTCAAATAAATAAATAAAACTATTTCAATTAAATGTATGTAAAATCCAAGGAGAATTAAGTCCAAGTTCTTTGTTAACTAGTTATGATTGTATGTTTTAGGTGAATTCATTAAACACTGCTGTTATGGATGAGGTGAGTCAGGTACTAAATGAGATTGAATCCAACCCCTCAATCCAAGCAGCAGTATTAATATCAGGCAAGCCAGGATGCTTCATCGCTGGTGCTGACATAACCATGCTGGAAGCTTGCAACAGCAAAGAAGAATTTGTTGACTTGTCTAAGAGAGGTTAGTACTATTCAAATATTGTTAGTATTAACCCCATATATGCTGGAATGTAGCTCAACGCAAGACACAAAGGAAATTTTATAAAGTCGTAAGATAATGACAAACACGCGATTAATGTAATTAAAAAAAATTAAGTCATTTTTTTATTCTACTTAAGACTTAGATAAAAAAAATCAGGGTGTATATGTTAAATAGCCCATAACCTTCCTCAAGAATTGGGCTATCAATTGCAAAAATAATTTTTCAAATCCAACTATTAGTTCCAAACACTACCGTGTTCAAACAAACAAACTCTTTCAGCTTTATTACTAGTATAGATATAGATGTCGCATTTAGTAACAAGCTACAAAAAAATATTAACTCGCTGTTAATACTGCAACTAATTTATTAAATAGGTATGTAAAAAGTTTGTAGCCTGAAGAAGTATAAAGCCAGAGTTCTTGAAATATAATAGATATATCTATTTTTGTTACCAATAGGTAATAAAAATATCATCATATTTCAAGAAGTCTGGCTTTTCAATTCTTATCCTCAAATTCTTATCACCTTGTTGTCGTCCAGGTCATGGAATATTCCATAGGATTGAAAGGTCACGTAAACCCATTGTCGCCGCGATCCAGGGTAGCTGTCTCGGTGGTGGCTTGGAGACAGCCCTTGCCTGTCATTATCGTATCGCTGTTAAGGACCCTAAGACTGGATTCGGTCTTCCTGAGGTTATGTTAGGACTGCTACCCGGAGGAGGCGGAACACAAAGGTAAAATAAAATGCATGTTTTTTAGCAACTACTCTCCCCTATAATTAGCACATGACAGTCAGCGGCTTCATTTTATGTGGCCTTGAAGACTCAATAATACCTAGTTTTGTTGTTTATACAAAACTTTATTCTAGTCATCCAAACCCTTATTCCCAAAATAGATTTACAATTATTATGGGCTGGAGACAAATTAAGTGGGAAAACGCTGAGAATTTATGATAAATGTTAAAATTCAACAAAAGTTTTTGCCGGTTTTGGTCAAGAAATATGCGCGGCTGCGATTTGCCTCGATCAGCGAAATTACTTGCGCGAAATTCCGCTCAGGTTTTCCCCTAGCCTGAAAGTCAATGGATATCATTTCTTCGGCTGGAAATGATAGCAATATAAATTATTATGAGGAAGCAACCATGACCTAGATGAAGATCACATTATATAACATTTGGCAATGAAATACAGAATACTGAGCAAGGTTGCCAAACATTTACAATCAAATAATTTATGTAACTAAGCACTATGTGACCTTATATTGATTGCAGAGTACATTTACATCTAAACCTATTACCTAGATGCACTTGACAATCAGTTCATAAGCAGCTTTTTTAATTAGATCAGGCCACATGAATGAACTCACTGACGAACTGTGACAATATGATGGCATGTAGGACGATTTTATTTTTCTGTGCTCATCATTCATCACATTTCAGCCGAAAGACGTCCACTGCTGGACATAGGCCTCCCCCAAGCACCGCCACTTCGACTGGTTTTGTGCTTTGTACTTCGACCGGTTTTGTGGTTTTGTGTTTTCTGTGCTATGTTAATGCAAAAATGTTAGGCATACTCCTATAATGATGTTTTATTTCCAGAATGCCAGTACTTACATCCGTACCTACGACGTTGGACCTAGCTCTCACCGGCAAAACTGTCAAAGCTGATAAAGCCAAGAAGTTGGGAATAGTTGATTTGTTAGTTTCCCCTCTTGGTCCAGGTAAATTAAATTCCATGTTTTAAAAAAGGTTAAATAAGTTATGTCAACTGTTATGAAGGAAAAGAAAAAGAAAAAAAATAAATAAAAATAAAGTAAACTTACACTAAAGTCGAATTATTAATTCACTGGAGTAATCTGACATGTGCTGGCTGTCACTTTGTGTAATAAAATGGTCATATTTAATGTATTGTAGATTGTTACACTTATTATTATACATTTATGATTTGTTTCCAAAAATTAAGAAAGCAAATAAAATTATTTTGTTTCATTTCCATAGGCTTGAGTTTACCAGGAGATAGCACAATGAAATATTTAGAAGAAGTAGCAATTCAAATTGCAAGAGACATTGCAAATGGCAAAATGAAAATAGATAGAGAGAAAAAGGGATTAATACAGAAAATCACTGCTAACATAATGCAAATGGATATGGTGAAGAATATGATCTTCAACAAAGCCAAGGAGCAGGTCATGAAGGCCTCACGTGGTCTCTATCCAGCACCATTGAAAGTAAGTTGTTAAATAAATGCTACAGTTTTTAACAGGCCAGTTACTAAAAATATTGAATGGGCTGGACCTGGTACCCAATTGGTAAACCATGCTACAGAGAATTCGGTTAGTGGGTCGTCTTAGGGGCAGAGTTGTAGGAGTTTCCCACCGGCCTCCTCTCTTCGTGAGGGAGTGGGCTGTAATCAACCACGCGGGCCCGGAGCGGGTTGGTAGCTGTCACATGTCTTCGAAATTTTGGTTCTAGGACATGCCGGTTTTCTACATCGTTTACATCGTTTTGAGCGCAGTGGTGATGAAAGTATTTACACAAAGTAAAGCGCCCGCCTAGGTTCAAACCCATGAACTACAACTCGTAAATCGGGGCCGTTACCCCCGGGCCACCACTGCTCTCAATGCAGAGAATACTTTAATACAACAAAAACCCAGTGTTGTAACATGAAAAAAAACTTACTTTCAGATCCTAGAAGTAGTAAGAACTGGTGTTGACAAGGGTCCCGATGCTGGCTATGAAGCAGAAGCCCAAGGTTTTGGTGAGCTCGCCGTCACGCCTCAGAGCAAAGGTCTTATTGGACTGTTCAGAGGACAAACTGAGTGCAAGAAAAACAGGTTTGGAAAGTCCAAAGTTGATGTCAAAACGGTGAGTGTTTGAAAACATTTATAATCATGTTTTTCCTTGTATGTTATTTAGCTTTACTTTTATCATTTTGCTTTCTTTTTCCAATACTACATCAAGGAATACTATAGGTACGAAACATTTGTAACTCTCAAAAACAGTAGTACTCAAGCACATCTTTCGATATACTAAAACAGTCTTCAACTTCTAAGTAATAATGTTGATAATTGTTTAGATTGGAGTACTCGGCGCTGGTCTGATGGGAGCCGGTATTGTGCAAGTGTCCATCAACAAAGGTTACAATGTGGTCATAAAGGACACCACTGACCCTGCTCTCTTCAGAGGTGTGGGACAGATTGCAAATGGACTAGTTACTTCTGTTAAACGGAAGAGGATATCTGGGTAATTAATTTGTATGAACAGTTTAACTGTTTCATAACCATTTGCAATTGAAATATTTGTTATTCTGAAATTCTTTGTCTAATTAATCTGTAATTTGCTATTATTTGCAGCCTGCAAAAGGACAAGATGATGTCAAACCTTTTGGCTACTCTGGACTATGATAAGATGAAGAATTGTGACTGCGTCATTGAGGCTGTGTTTGAGGACGTGAACATCAAGCACAGGGTCATCAAAGAGCTGGAAGCCGTGATCCCTAAACACGCGATCCTCGCTACCAACACCAGCGCTATCCCCATCACCAAGATTGCGGCCGGAAGCAGCCGTCCCGACAAGATTATTGGTAAGTTACAATTATTTTTTATTATTCGAGTGCAATTGCGTACACATTTAACTAAGTCATTATTCAGGTTTTTTAAATATAAAATAACATCAAAATACTTTCCTAATCTTAAAGACAATGATTTGAACGAATAATTTAAAGCGCCTGATCGACGGGCGAGCCATAGGCTTTTTGTTTTGGGAGGGAAATAATCAAATAACTTTCCCGCTCTGGGCGGAGCGGGAGGGTGTGTCAGACTCTTACTGACTAAAGCCCACCCGTATTCCTTCCGTTACCTGTGTTGCCAGGGGCCTCGGTAACCCTTTTGAACTTCCACGCGACCCCGGCGAGCCATAGGCTTGCGGTAAAGACTACTAAGATTACTACGGTTTTATTTGAAAAACTTCTATCTTATGATGATCCAAAAGCGAGCTTTATTGGCGAGCCTACAATATTGCAGGAAAGCTCGCTGGTGAGTCTGGCCCTGAAAGACAGTACTCCAATAATAGACGATTATATTCAAGATAACAATGCTTGGAAACATGCTCGTCATGCTCCATAGGCTACTCTGGAGCTGGGTTCACCAAATACCTTTATCGGGGGTCCGTTTTTAGGGTTCCGTAGTCAACTACCCTTATAGTTTCGCCATGTCCGTCTGTCTGTCTGTATGTCCGCGGTGGTGAAGAGGCCGTGGCGCCTCTCTAGCCACTCCTCAAAGAGGGGACTTATTGCCGCGATTGTGGCGTGCCCAGCATCGGGTTGCGACAATCGCACTCTCCATGCCGCCATGAGATCCCGCCAGAGCTCTGTCCGCTGTGCCGTGATTTCTCGCGGCAGCGGAGTTACGCTCCGGCGTTTCGTCTCCTCGCGTCACTCCCATACGTGCGCGAGGACTTTAGCCTCCAGATCCCATGGCAGCAATCCGGAAAGAAGGCTCGCCGCCTCAACTGGTATCCCTGGACCAACCGGATAGCCATGACCCTTTGGGACGCGTTCAACCGGCGGGCTGGCCGCCGCGCCAGAGACTACGCGGGGGTCGTGCGGTCCATGGCCCTTTGCCATGGACCGCACGACCCCCGCGTAGTCTCTGGCAGGAGGCGTTTGGCCTCCCTAAATTGGGCAGGAGCCGCTTCAAGGCAGCCCCGGCCCGCTCTAGTCTGGGAGCCAAACGTCAAAAATCTCTGGAAGGCCTTAAGGCGCTGACAAGACGCAAAAAAAATTGCCAGATCTGTAAGGTTTGTGGTAATGGAAAACATATATGTTAATTTTGATCATATTTCCCAGAACTTGGTTGTTACCAAAACACGTTTTGAAAAAAAAATCTCGATACAAACTAACGTTAAACTAACCTCTTACCTTGAGTTCTAATCCAAAATATCTGTATTAAATATCAACATACGTTACGTATTTAATTAATAACAAAAACGTCTTATTTGAATGCAGAACTTGGTTGTTTTTTATTTTCGATTACTAAACTCAATTTTGAGTAAATAGATAATTTCTTCATATTTTGTAATAAATTACAAGCGTTGTGTCATCGCGATTTTCTTTATTTTCTAGGCAATCTGACAGTGACCGCGGTTTAGGTGTTGTCAGCGTCTTAAGGCGGACTAATTTGAAAAGATTTGCGCGTAGTTTTATAGTAGTTGTAAAATAATTCTAGAAAAATAATAGAACTAATTTAATTAAAATTTTAAATTGCAAGTTTTAAAGAAGATGTTCTTCTATAACAGTAAGCCATTATTATATTAAATTAAGTAAGACTTATTGGTGAACAAAAACATTTTATCGATTAAAATTTCCTGATAATTTCGCATTGTTTGATTTTAATTTCTTATGATAGGTAGGGAACAAAAAAAGAAAATTCCTTTTAACTAATTATTTTCCTAAGGATCTTTGCAGTTAGTAAAACAAAATTGAATGTTTAACATATTTTGAGCTTCTAAATTGACGCTGGAAGTGAAATTAGGAAAACCTCTGTTCAGTATTATTGATAGAATTCACAAATTCTCTATTAGTCTAAAAAAAAATTATTAACTATTTAGACAACGAAATTTCTTGACATGATTAGTAATTAATTTGATTTTAAAATAATGTTTGATGGGTATTAACGGGTTCGAAAAGTACAGTTTGAGCCAAACGGCGTAAACCCTTCTAAATGTTCAATTATTTTTTTCTATATTCATCTGTCTGAAGTCTGGAGTCAAGTTGGTACAAGCTAAAACTCAAACATTTTTAGGGTTCCGTATTTCAAAAGGAAAAAAAGGAACCCTTATATAATCGTGTCTGCCTGTATCACAGCCGATTTGCTCCGAATCGGCTATAAATGACCCATTAAATTGAAATTTGGTACACATTAATTTCTGTGACCCAAACACGGACGTGTAACGTAAATTAATGTTTTTTTATATGAGGGTTACTTTTGGGGGACAAATTAGAAAATTAAAAATAAAAGTTTTGCAAACTGTACCGTGCGTGTCACATGTCAAATTAAAGAGCTTGTTGTGAGGGTCTCGATTTTTTAACAATTTTAAAATAGTTAGTTTTAAAAGTTATTTAAGAAAATAGATGAACTCAAACTCAAAGCATTTATTTCAATTTACAGGCACTTTTGAATTGTCAAGGAGTCGGTCAATTAGAAATATGAAGCAAGTTGCCCATTCCAAAGCATTGTAGGTACCTATGGAGAAGAACGGGCAAGAAACTCCATGGACACTCTTTTAAATTATATTGTTACACAAAGATTAGTATAAATAATGTCGAATTTATGACTAAATGTGAGGAAGATGTAAAAAAAAAGCGTCCATAGTAGTAAAATAAACAAAAACAAAACATTCAAAATAAAATAATTAAAAATAAGCCGAGGCAGCTAAGAGGTGACCAGTCCCAACTGACGGCGCCCGTTCACGAATATGACGCATGGATCAGCACAATTCAGCTCAACCGCTCATAATAGAGCTACCAGGTCCTGTGCTATGCAATTATATAATACAAAGTAGATTGAATTTATACAATTCAAAGATAGTCTCAATGTTCAGCAGCTCCAACATTACTTTCAAAAATGTTAATTAATCAGTTGATTGTGGAGCAGGACTAGCATTGAGCCAAGCATTTTTATCAGCAATGTAATCCCCCAACTTATAATATGCCTGCCTACATACTGTGCGTTTTACACAAGATTTGAATTTATGTATGTGGAGAGGAATCGTATTGTAACATTTTAAACAGTACCTCATGAAAGATGAGTCTACTTTAGCCGGTCTGAAACCTGGGTGAGCTAATAGGTCCCTTTTTCTAGTATTATGTCTTTCACCTCTTTTACTAAAAATATGTATTTTTTTCTTACGTACATAATGTTTTCATAGATATATTGACCCCTTATCTGCGAAAGTACCTACTGACCCTAAACTTAAAAAAAAAATCCGGAAAATAGTTCTTTACTTATAGATTACAGGAAACCTATAAGAAATCTATGGTGTTAAAATAACTTGGTCAATCTCTCAATATTGTGCGTAAAAACTTACATTTGCAATTTGATTGTATGGGTGAACATGCTTTTCAACTACAATGTTAAGTTTGTTCTTGGGATAAATATATCCCATCATTGATTCGTGTCGAGAATCATTAGCATAGTTACCTCCTTGAATTTGACGACGATGCAAAACGACACCTTGTATATTAATTAATAAATGAAATAGTTATAAATTTTACTGTTTACTTAAGGTCCGGCCGGCGCTATGACTTTGAATTTGATCATACACAGGTATGCACTACTTCTCCCCCGTGGACAAGATGCAGCTGCTGGAGATCATCCGGCACCCGGGCACTAGCGACGACACGGCGGCGGCCGCGGTGGGCGTGGGGCTGCGCCAGGGCAAGGTCGTCATCACCGTGGGCGACGGGCCCGGCTTCTACACCACGCGCATCCTCTCCACCATGCTCAGTGAAGCCGTCAGGTAAACTTATTAGACTAGCTGCCTCGACAGACGTTGCCCTGACCAACTTTTAATAAATCATACAAACATCCCTTAGAAAAAAAGACTATTTTTTTCCCGAATTTGATCAATTTCCGGGAAACTTCCGATTTTTTTTTACATAAAAACCTAATTCGTACTATTACAAACATTTTAAAACAAAATTGCCAAATAGGTCCAGCCAGTTTCAAGTGATGTGACAACGAACAGCATTTCATTGTTTTTTTTTTCAAAGATAAAGTGGGTTAAAAGTTCCGATTTGCATTTTGATCTTTCTCAACCAATTAATAAATATTCTTATGTTAGGAATGGGTTCGCATTTATAGTGCAATGGATAGGTATAGCCTTACATTTTTGGGTATAATATCTTACATATATAATATCTTATAATTGAATAAGCTCCTTTGAATTTGTATGGGATGCGAAATTGTTCATTATTAATGCTATTTTTTGTTATTAATAACAGATTGTTACAAGAAGGCGTGGACCCGAAGACTCTGGACAGCCTGACTAAGAACTTCGGTTTCCCAGTCGGTGCCGTCACATTAGCTGACGAAGTCGGCATTGATGTCGGCTCACATATCGCTGTCGATCTAGCTAAGGTTCTGCTCAAAACATGTGATATTCAATATGCAACTGTAAATAATTATGACACCGAGTTTTAGGATAAAGTCGGTGTTGTAGATCGTAGTCTGTTCTTTTTTAAGCTTGATGTGTTATATTTACGACCGATCACTGTAACTATCATATAAATAATTAAATATATTTTATTTAAATAACTCTGAACATTTAATAACATTCTGAATATTTTCAGGCCTTTGGTGACCGCTTCAGCGGAGGTAATTTGCAAGTCATGCCCGACTTTGTCAAGGCTGGGTTCCTGGGCAGGAAATCTGGCAAAGGTTTCTACATTTACGAGCAGGGATCTAAGAGCAAGGAGGTGAACCAGGGGGCCGTCAACATCCTGAGGGAGAGGTACCCGTTGGAGCCCCGGGGAGCCAACACTGCAGAGGACCAGCAACTGCGAATGGTATCTAGGTAAGAACTTTACATGCTACAGAACTATAACTATTTATTTTTATGACGATAGAAAATTTTACAATAATATCTGCTTGTAATATAAATGTTTACTCTCTGTGACCACTGAAAGTATCATTATTTGTGTTATTACAAGATATAAGGTTGACTGGTAGAAAATGCCTACAGCATTAACTCCGCCTCTGTACATTTTTGTGCTTTAAGTATTAAATAAATAAATAAATAAATATTTTCAATTTCAGATTTGTAAATGAAGCTGTTCTTTCATTGGAAGAGAAGATTCTGCACAGCCCTCTGGAAGGAGATGTCGGTGCTGTCTTTGGACTTGGATTCCCGCCGTTTACCGGCGGACCTTTCAGGTACTATTTCATAATAGACTAGACAGTACTTTTTAAATTGTGAATAATTTGTGCAACATAGATAATAACGTGTGTATTGTCGTCTTATAGATGGGTTGATCAATTCGGTGCTGATAAACTGGTTAAGAAGATGGAAGAGTTCCAGGGTCTGTACGGAGCACCTTTCAAGCCCGCTCAAACCCTCGTGGACATGGCCAGGGATGGCAAGAAATTCTACACAAAGTAAATTTATCCATAATTTGTTGAATATTTTTAACTTGTTTAAAAACTCGTGGCCCTTTCCTATGTGGCTGTCTATTTATCCAATTGGTACTGTTTGATATATATCTGTAAGAGGAAATTAGTGATGTATGTATGTATGTGATCACCATCATATTGTGCAATTATCCCGCTTTATATATTTATCACTTTCTGTTGTGTGTGATCAATATTTAAAAATCATTTTCATTCATAAGATTAAGTGAATATTACTTATAGTAAGTACATAGATATGTAGGAAATCAATCATTTTGATACATGAGAGTTTTACTGGTGAATATTATAAATTTTAATATAATGAATGTTGAAATCCTGATCGAGATTGCTTGAAAAATACTAAAACTGCCTTTGTATTATGTATGTAGGTACACATAGAAGGATGTTAAATTAATAAATTATTTTATATCTATATGTCTTTAATTTTATCTTCGTCTAGTCTAGTTTACCGTAAAAACGACCAGCATTGATAATACGAACCTTTTCGCTCTATAATATCATGCGACATAGGAACAAGAAAAGAAAGCGTCGTTACCACGACACGACGAGACCGGGAACGATTTTTACATACAAATTCAATAAAAACTATTAAATATGTACTTCGTGGTTACCTAAGAAAACCTACAAAAGAAGCTACCGCGCAGGTGTCAAACGTAGAGTATTCTCCTTGGGGATAAAGGATTCTTGTGTCCTTCACCACCCAATCCTCACCTAGGAAAACTTCATGAAAATCAATTTAGAGAACGCCAAAAAATAGTCAAGAAATAGTCATAAATGACTATTTATGACTATTTCTTGACTATTTTTATGACTATTTTAATGACTATTTTCGAGATTTGGCGAATTTAACGACTATTTCTTGACTATTTTTTGGAATTGAAACCAAGTCGATAGTCCCAGCCGTTTGTTTGCACTGAGGTGAGGATTGTGTGGAGACGTTCACCCCACAAGCCTCACTAACTTATAATAGCTATAACTTCGGAATCATAATGAGACTATTTTTTTAACCTTGGTGACTACCAAGGTTAAAAAAATAGTCTCATTATGATTACCAAGGTGACTACCAAGGTTAAAAAAATAGTCTCATTATGATTCCGAAGTTATAGCTATTATAAGTTAGTGAGGCTTGTGGGGTGAACGTCTCCACACAATCCTCACCTCAGTGCAAACAAACGGCTGGGACTATCGACTTGGTTTCAATTCCAAAAAATAGTCAAGAAATAGTCGTTAAATTCGCCAAATCTCGAAAATAGTCATTAACAGATTCCAGAGATATAAGGGTGTATTGGTGAGTATTACATGGTGAGCCTTTCTCGCCACAATCCTCACCTGATTACCGTGGAACGCATACGTTTTTGGTGACTCTTTATGATGGTGACCTTTGTGACTATTTCTTGACTATTTTTTGGCGTTTTCAAAATTTGATTTTCGTGAAGTTTTCAAAAGTGAGGATTGTGTGGTGCAGGAGACGGATTCTTCGTCTTGGGCGATCTCGGATATAGCGTCCATGACATAAGAAACTGTTTTATCCCCTTGTTGAATAATCTATATAGTTTTAAGCTGGTGGAGATAACGAGCATACACAAGTTCCGAGTCAAGAGTAACATCTGTGACACGACGTGCTTCCCGCGAAATCTATGTAGATTCGACGTATGTGAGTAGGTGCTAATTGGCTATCGACTTTGTTATTCACACCGTCGTCTTGGCAGATAGTAAAGAACTAAAAATAACCCGTGATTATAGATATGCGCGCGCGGTCAGCGTACCTACTGATGTGGTAACACTAGGTACATAGAAGCCCGAAGTTCGGCTTGTCTCTAGTACGGCCTTCGGACTAGACTCCACAAGCTGTGCTTTCTCTACAGATATTTTAACTTTTGCCCCAGTTTGCATTAGGTAACATCATCCTGGTCATTTAACTATACAACTTCTTTAAAATTGGGAAGTTTTAAATAAATATAAGAGTTCCTTCAAAAACAAAAGCTGTAAAGAAATTAAGACAATGTCAGACAGTGCCCAAGCAGCCGAACAGATCATGACTGGTAAATCTAATATGTCTATAAAATATCTTAATTTTGATTTGGCCAAGATATGCTTTGCATAAGTGTGTTTATAAAATCAAGTAGTTTTAGTAGTATTTATTTATTTAACCATTTATGTACACACATAAAAACAGACAGAACAGAAAAAAAAACACGTACAAAGGTGATGCTTATTTCTAAAGAAATCTCTTCCAGTATACCTGCGATAGGAAAGTAGATTAGACACCGTGTGTAACAGTAGAAGAGAAAATAGAATACGAAAAATCAAAACAATTTACAAAACAAGTAATATGGGAATATACTAACATACATACATATATACTTCTAAAATAAATATCACTAGAATATAAAAAAATACAGTCTAATTTAAAATAATAAATACATACGCAACTATGACGAAGTGGAAAGATAGTGTTCTTTCACTCTTTTAAATACTGCAACAGTTCTAGAATTCAAAACAGTTTTTAGGTAAATAGATTCGGTCTTCAGCGTGGTTGTTGCGTAACACACTTACAATTGCAATGCCTTTCATGTTGATAATTCAATAAAGTTCATTGCGTTATTTACGTTGTCGAGCAGACGAATTTTTCAAACATGAAGCTAGTTATGAATATCTTTCAAAATCGATCGGATTGTGAAAGAAAGTCAACTAAGAATTTTCAAATCCGTTTAGTATCAACTTAGTCTTTAGTATGCCCATTATAAACGCAACATAAGCATATACTTTTTGAACACAGATTTTTTTGAGAATTATGAAGAATGACTTAAATCTATATAAAGCCAAGCTGCCTCATGGTATTAACTTGTATCTACCTAAGTATTATATTAGCTTACAGTAGGGGAGACCGAGGACACTTGAATCCTCGGGGGACTTGTTCCCCAGACCATAACAAAAAACTACAATTAAGGCGTTGACAAGAGGCAAATTACCGAAATAGGCTTGTCTTAAGAATAAAAATTGCTAAATATGTATAGTTTGTGGTAGCGGAAAAAATATATGTTAATTTAGAACGTATTTCTCAGAACTTAGTTGTTACCAAAACACGTTTTGAATTAAAATCTCGCTACAAACTAACGTTAAACCAGGGCTTGTTAACGTTACCAAATAACAAAATAATAACCGTTATGTAACGTTAATTTTAATGTGTTACCTTACTAACGTTACAAAAAAATTAACGTTACTTGTTAACATTACCAGTAATTTAACGTTAATTAACAGTAACGTAAAATATGATAATAACGTTAATTTTACCGTTAATTTTGCTACGTTGCCGTTCTGTAGGTTTACATTTTGTGCGCTCGCTTAGCATTGGATCTGTTTAGGTACACTGTTGCCGCTCTGCCGCCGCACTATGGGAAAATCGCGTGTTTCGTATAAACTCCGTATCTCAGTCGTTTCAAAACTAAATGAGCTGTAATTTTGCAAACGTTTTCTTGGATGTATAAAGTTTAATGTAAATAATTTCGATTTTGAAAATTCTGTTTATTAGTTACTTAAAAAAATACATGCATTCTATAAAAAAAAAAAACAAAATTTGTCTCTTGTTGAATTTACTTAAAATTGAATAATTGCAGCAAACGAGAAAAATTAAGTACAAAATTCAGGAAGCCCCTACAGATTTTCGTTGATAGGCAAGAAGGGCCGTGGCTTCATTTAAAAGTTATTTTGATATTGTTTCTGTGTATTTCTCAAACTTGATATATATGGTTTAGAAGTGTACAATAAGGTATGGAACACGTCTTTATTTGTAGCCGCTCTTGAACACTTTCTATAATGATGATCTATAGACTTCTAAACTTTTTGTAATCCTTATTTTGGATTCTTGCGCGTCTTCGGACAATTTTATTGTCCGATAGGTAAAATAACATAGTACTCAATGATTTTTTCTCCGTGAATAAGTATTTTATGCACGTAGGAAGGCATATAATACCAATTATAAATATCTACGTACAGTTGGGCTGTAGGTACTACATGCGTATTCACCGAATTTTTTTGAATTAATAGCAATTCCAGATGACATACATTATTATGTACATTCGTTTTATAAGTTCTACGTCTACACCTGTAATGCCTGCAGAGCAAGAGTAATTCTGAAAGAATCTCCGAGCTGTGTTTCCGTCATTGCTATTTCCAGTGCCTTGTCAAGGTTTATCGACATGTAGTCCCATTTCCTTCCTAAACCGCTTTTGTGCCAATTTTTTCTTTTCGTCTTTGTTTTTTTTATTTTCAGGCACCTGACCACTTTTCAAAAGACAAGTTATAAAAAATGTGTAAGAGCATCTCCATACTCCTAATCCAAGCATGCAGTGTTGACAGTCCGTATTGAAATGAACTTTCGTTTACATCTCGTGTCCTAACTGCCTCTAAGTTATTATTTTGCCGAGGAGTAGCACTACGAACTGTACAAGAAGCGCTCGAACGAGTTTCAGTTAAAACTTGTGCCACTTTACCATCAATCATGGTTAAAAATAGGTCATGAGTAATTTCGATTACCTCGCCATTCTTATTTATCAGGGATGGAGACAGATTTTGTTTTTGGTTGTTGATATCAGCCACAACAGACGCGGTTTTTTCAGGAGTTTCTTTGGCAAATTCTAACAATATAAGTCTGCAATATCTTACAGATGAGCAAGTTTCATTCTTCCAAACAACAGTATTAGTTGTCTCATCTATGAGTCTAATGGGTACAAGTGAAGCAATAAAAAGGTTTGCATCTGATATAAAATCGCTTTCTTCAGGCAAAACTTGCTTGTACTCACTCTTCCCGGATGACCCGTCGCAACCCCATTTACAGAATAGTTTCAACTTTCTTAAACCGTTTTTGTAAACTGAAGCAATTAGTAATTTACGTGCCACAGTATGATCCAACAAGTCCTGCAGATTGACTTTTGAACTTATGTTAGTAATGGTTATGCTCAAATCTGGTGGGCAACACTTCTTCTTCGCTTCAACTAAAGTTGGATAAGAAGGAAACACTGATCAGTTTTTGTCCGCCAAACAAAGTCGAAGTTTACTATACTGTTCTTTGTCAATAAATGTCCGTAGTGCTTCTTCCTTTGAAAAAGGTGTAACGTCTTCAGAGTTCCCCGTTACGTATTTAACAAAAAAAATCTTATCATTTTTTGATGCAGTTCGTATAATATTGACGATTGCGGCCTCCTCCGTCTCATCCATAGACCGTAACTCCTGAGCATATGCATTGAGAACACAGTCCGATCCGTACTCTTATATTAATTCCATGTTTTTTCGTTCTTTTGTTTTTTTCTGAAGATGCTTCGTATGGTTTCGAGGGTCTGCCGCCACTACTTCCAGGCATATTAGGGTCATTAACCGTGACTCGGCACTCTAGTGGAACACGAAATTGACCATCTAACCAGCTGACTTTCTTACTTTCAAAGCGGTCTTTTATCTGAGATACATTTCTCCAGCGTTCGTTACATTTTGATACCAAGTTTCTTTGAATGTAGAAGACCACAGTAGCCATATCCTCTGGTGACAAATTTAAATTTTCTTGGAAGTAGTCTTCTATATTATGCCCATTTATCAACAAATTGCACAAGTCACGTTTACTACAAACAAATTCAACCCATTTTTCAAATCAGTCAACTTTGCAATTAACTGCTTTTTAGGGCAACTGAATTTTGACCAACAACTGTGAATGTTTCAGGGCTCACCATCCTTTTATAGGCATATGAAATAGTGCTATGTGCAAAAAGATAAGATACTAATAATTTGCACTCTTCCCATAACCAACCTGTTTTTATTTCGACCCTAATAGATAGTGACCATATTTTATCAAGTAAGGTGGTCAAAACTGTACCAAAACCACAAAGAACTATTAATAATAATCATCACTGTAATTAACTTTTTATTAATTTGACCTTAATAGACATAGATAACAAATGATTTTATGAGAAATAAAAAGAAATTGAAAAAAAATATAATTTTTATCTCGCGATATGTTTTAGCACCGTGTCAGAAAAAGAGCAAGTAAGAGCAATTTTTTTTTCTCCTAGCGTAAACTAATGTATAAAGATCTTAATACAATAAATATCTCGACAGCGGCAAGCAGCGGTAAAGGGTAAATGTCTCGTTAAAAAAATAACCTTATAAACATACCATCTTAAACTATATTGGTTAATTTTATTTTATCAAAGTAATACAATTTGTAACAAAAACCCTGTTGTTCCTTCTACCTACGTTTTATGAATCGGTTTACTAAGCGATAAAGCAAGTCATTTATAAAAAACTGTTCAATAGAAAAAATAAAAATAAATATTTATTTATTAATATTTGTAATGTTTAATTGATTTGTTACCTCTGCAATTCTGCATGAAGCGATGACGCGAAACCAGAAGTAGATAGAACGGTCCCGCCACACTCTTTGGTCGGTGCCGCCGCGCCGGTACAAACCGCCGCCCGCCGCCGCATATCTACCTATTTTTCTACACAAGTTCGTGACGTTGTCAGCTGTTGTTTTTCAGTATCACTTAAACGAATTAATTTTTGAAAGCCTTGGTTTACACTCTTTTTAAGCACAATTGATAATTGTTAAAACTACATTTAACACTTCACTACGTTAAAAAAAACAAATTCGCCGCGTCTGTCACATGTAC
The DNA here is from genome assembly GCA_905333075.3 of Atethmia centrago. Classification (NCBI taxonomy): domain Eukaryota; kingdom Metazoa; phylum Arthropoda; class Insecta; order Lepidoptera; family Noctuidae; genus Atethmia; species Atethmia centrago. Next base: position 12,707,517 of record HG995375.1, read on the forward strand.
CTATTTACAAACCTATTGTCAAACCTGATGTACCTATTTACATTTTAATGCATTAATTTATTATGATATCTACTTGACGGCCACGGAGTTGCTGTTCGATATGACCACCTTGTACCTCTACACTTCTTGGCTCATAGTCGGAGGGAAGTAGTGATTGGACGCGACAATAGTGAAATGGGTGCTGGCCATCTTCTTTGAGTACTCTCCTAACGCGCATAAGGTTTACTCCGAGTTCGTGTCCCACTGAGCGTGTACTTCGCGTTGGATCGTGCTCAAGCAAGTCCAAGACTTCTGTCTCGAGTCTTCGGTCTGCCTGCGTCAGCTCGTTGTTGGTCTCGCCCGTGCACACTGCCGGTATTGTACGTACGTATGTGCAAACGTTGGAATACCATCGCCGACGGTAATGGTAGACTCGCAAAACGTTCTTGGTAGAGTCTGCGTGCTTCTGCATAATTGCAGTTACATTTCCGAAGACACATCAACATATTAAAATATTCTACGTTAGAATAAGATATGGTCAACGTTTACGTAAACAAAACACAAGTCACTCATTACGTAGATCAATAATAACATCCATTCGGTAGTAACGTGCGCGGGAGACTAAAGTGATTCGCAGGGAGACGGGTGGCGGGTTGGCGGTGTAGGTAGGCACGTGGTACCGACCCGGGGCACGTGCGCGGCGGCAGTTTTTGGCGGTATCTTTTGTCGCATTCAATGAAAGCCGCTGAGCTCGTAGGCTATTTAGCGAAATAAAGATGTACTTGTAAAATCAGATACTCTAAACATTTTTTGAAATGTGTCGATTTTAAAAGTTATTTGATTTTGACCTCTCGACTAGCCAATGCTTAATTTTTTTAAATTATAATTTCATCAATGTTTTGCTTATAGGTAAATGTATACGTTCCTAAAAGGAACAACAGGGTTTTTGTTACATATTGTATATATAATATTAATTATGAAACGTTATGAGGAGATTATAAGCATTCCAAAAATGTATAATACTGGTACATTTATATCAAAAACTTTCGAGTTATGTGGCATTGAATTGCAGTAACGTATTGCGTCAAAATTACGTTATTGAACAAGAGTTAGCTTTGATGCCTATTTATAATACATTTAATTTAAAAAAAAATGCGAATAAAAAGCTTATTTATTAGACTATATTATTTTTATTCCATAACAACGACATTCACGTGAAACGGTTTTGAGGCGGCTTTGTATGGGGCTTTACCATAGTCCGGCGGCACGGTAGTCTGTTAAATCCTGCATGTGTAAGACGACTATTGTAATAAATATTAATTAGAGGGGCCTGTGGCTAAATAATAACAGCCGCACGGGTCAATCGATCAGATTAAGCTACGCTTGCCGCGGTTGGTCCGTGGATGGGTGACCATCTTTACATACCAAGACCCTTCCGTGCCTCGGAAAGCACGTTAAGCCGTTGGTCCCGGCTGTCATTCGTAAATCTTTGACAGTCGTTACGGGTCGTCAGAAGCCCGAAAGTTTGACAACCAGTCTTACCGATACACCTTGTATTACCCAGTAACTGGGTTGTGGAAGTCAGATAGGCAGTCGCTCCATGTAAAATACTAGTATTCAGCTGCATCCGGTTAGACTGGAAGCCGACCCCAACGTAGTTGGGAAAAGGCTAGGCTGATGATGTTGAATCAATAATTACCTTGACTATTGTCTTCACTCATAGATATTGAATAAATGATCAGTTATCACTGACTAAATCAGCTCACTATACTATCAGCACTTCTCACGCGTAAGAATCAGGCAAGGCAACGTTTTGATCGGCACGATATAAGCGCGGTGCGAGGGCGCGCGGCGGGCGGCCTACCACGCGCCTCAGGCCCCGCTACTTCCACTTTACCCGTTTAAAAATAACGATAAAAGTAACGTTAAGATAAAATTAACGTTAATAAAAATTAACGATAAAATGAAGCATAAATAACGTTAAATCTATTACCGTTATTTTAATATTAACGGTAACGCTGTCAAATAGAGATAACGTTATGAAAAATTTACCGGTATTTAAAGCCCTGCGTTAAACTAACCTCTTACATTGAGTTCCAATCCAAAATATCTGTATTAAATATCAACATACGTTACTTATTTAATTAATAACAAGAACGTCTTATTTGAATGCAGAACTTGGTTGTTTTTAATTTTCGATTATTCTACTCAATTTTGAGTAAATAGATAATTGCTTCATATTCTGCAGTAAATTACAAGCGTTGGTCATTGCACTTCTCTTTCTTTTCTATGTAGTCTGACAGTGACCGTGGTTTAGCTGTTCTCAGCGTCTTAATTATTTTTTAATTTCGGTACATGCTATAATAGGTACTGATTTTAATTCTTCCAATGTCAATTTGAAAGACTAAAAAAAAAACAACCGGCTTCCAAAAAAACACTACATTGTGAAAAATAACTTTAATTTCGGAAGTCTTCGGAAGTTTTCGTTAGTCTTTCTTTGGATCTGTATTTTAGTTTTTTTCCCACCGACTTCCGAAATTAAATTTATTTTTCACCCAGTGGTTTTTAGGAAGTCGGTTGTTTTTGTTTTGTTTTGTTTTGTAAAAAGTTTTTTATTTTTCACTTTTTAGGGGGTCAGTTTGTAATTTATCTAAGTTACAATAGCCTAATGTCAACTGTTGCAGGGACGTTAATTGTTGAGGAGTTCTCCTGATAAGAACCAGGAGAACTGCCACTCACCATATGTATTGTGAAGAGCATAAATGGCTTAGCAACCATATTTTAATATGGTACCTAATCGCATCGCAACTCGTTAAATACATCTTATTAAGTAGTTCCGGTGGCCATCTGTGGTCTTCATCATCAATTCCACTCCACCAAATGGTGCTTTCCGAGAGCAAATGCACAAGTTACTATAAAAATACCTAAATCGCTATAGGTGTGCCTTTAAAATTTGAGGATTTCCCTCGATTTCCATGGGATCCCCCTCATTAGTTTATGACTTGGTGACAATGGGACCACCTCGGGAGCATACCCCAGCTTGGGCGGTGCTCTGCCCAAGCTGGGCAGACCTCCACCGTGTCGCCCGGGCGATCCACACAGTGACCCGGGCGTTTCCTCCCGCCTTATCCGACACAGGAACCTCCCGAAGCTGCCGTATTTGATGAGGACCTGCGTCAGGCGAAAGGTGAGGACGCCGTGGCGCCTCTCTAGCCACTCCTCAAAGACGGGACTTATCGCCGCAATTGTGGCTTGTCCAGCACTGGGTTGCGACAATCGTACTCTTCATATCGCCATGAGATTTCGCCGGAGCTCTGTCCGCTGTGCCGTGATTTTTCGCGGCAGCGGACTTACACCCCGGCGCGGCGTTTCGTCTCCACGCGCCACTCACATATGAGCGCGAAGACTTTTGCCTCCAGATCCCATGGCGGCAATCCGGCAAGGAGGTTCGCCGCCTCACAAGAGACCGTGCGGTATCCCCGGACCAGCTGGATTGCCCTCATTCTTTGGGCCGCGCTCAACCGGAGGGCTGACCGCCGTGCCAGGGAACGCGGTGCGCAGGTGCCCCGTAAAGGGCCGTGGACCGCACTTCATTGGTAGTCTAGTTCTAGAATATTATCTAAAATTCAATCAACATTTTAAACAGTTTTTATACCTAGCTGGACAGATCGGTGTCTTGAGAGTCGTGATTTTTACTTCCATATCTACCACAATAGTACATTATGATATATAAGTGCTGTAATTATCAAAGCGCACGTATGTCATACGACGTTTTATAACATATTTGCGAGGAAATAAATAAATATCGGACTTTCTTAAACGAATAAATCTTTAATCACTTGATAAAGCAGTTATAAAAATTTGAACAATTTGTAAAATTGATTATTACGTTGCCAGTTGGCATTTTTAATGTTGTCAAGTTATTATTATTAGTAACAATTTCACCAGTCTCTCTCTCACTCTCTTGAGTGAAAGTAGGAGAAACGAGACCACAGAGTTCTGCAGTCGGTGGCGGCGACGAAGGCGGCTGCGGCGGTGGAATGTCGCGTACATTTGTGTGCTCGTAGATGGTCGAGAGTCAACACTTGGCTCCGCGGAAGCTAATTTATTCTTTATTTCTTATCGAGTCATCTATGTAACCCTCGGCTACACTGTTCGACCGCAACCCTCCGTGGCGTTTTAGTGTCAATAAGTTCGCACCTGAATCGGCGAGCAATGTAGCCGAGAACCTTCTGAAACTGTGCCCTGTGTATTCATGTGGATCATCTAAATTTAATGTTGTAAAAAAGTGGCAATTTGTTTCGGCATTGCTCCAAATTTATTTATGCCAATGGGTTGGCTATGTAGTGCATTTTTCATTTTGGTAATTTTGAAAAAATCTGTTAGACATCGCTTTTGTTGAACGAAGCGCTTCGTATTTCTTCACTATGTCGTGAAAAGGCCCCTGTATTGTGAACGATCTTGGAATTTCATTTTTTGTGTTTTTGACCTGGACAAGAAGAACCCGCCCATGGTTCTCAACATCATTAGTTGTGATGTTTGCCAACTCTTGACGTCTACATGCACCATTTATACCGAATATTAATACAACGTGAAAAGAGATAAAAACAGCGTACAAAACACCTATATTGTAAAGAAATACGAAAGTGAAAGAAGTTAATAACAATAATTTAGTTTCAACTGACCTTTGTTGCCAAATAGGTATCGGCAATCCGGAGCTTCTTTTAGGAACTTCTTGACATTGTCAGCTGAAAATACTTTCTGCTTTTTACTCACATGGCCACTTGAGCGTCTTTTTAGAAATGCCCGCAAGTTAGAGTATGACTTGATATCAATAGGTACCATGGTTTGTTTTCACAGTGCTTTTTAGCATTGAATAGTAGCACCACAATGAGCTTGACTTATAATTTTGAGAAAGTTCCATGAAATAGGCTAAAAACACACTTTCTGAAATTGAATTTGCATCATTGCTTGTTTTCCATAAGATGAAATTTTGATACGCTTGTAAGTACCTATCTATCGGTCGATTTTTCGGGCAATAGGCTTAGAGTACCCTTTTTCGCTGCCTCTGAGACTTCTGGCGGTGTCGAATTAATAAATGCATCATTACTTGACGACATTTTCAAATAAAAACAATACAGCGAAAAGAAAAAGCGCGCGGAATCATTTTTACTTGTTCACAAATTAGCGACGCGCGCGCATCAGCGCTTTTTTTAATGCAAAGGCACAAAAAACAGCCAGTATTACTAATAAAGTAAATTAATATTTTTGTGGTTTTGTTACAGATTGATGAAAGAAATGGTTGTAATTTGTTGTCAAAATTAATTACATTAAAGAATTAAATGTTTATTTATTATATTTTTTTTCCCAAAGTTAATTTTATTCATAAAGTGTTGACCACTTTTCTGACCTAAAAACTCTTTGCTAAGATTTAAAAAAGTACCGTTCGTTTTAGACGGAGCATCTTGATAAACCGTGTTTTACCTTATTAAAAAGAAACTCGTGCGTTTTACATTACAATAACGCACGAGTACGTAATGAGATACAATACGATATTGAAATTAGTGAAATAAGATACCCTTTTCGAGCAAATGTGTAGGTATATAAGTTCGTGTTCTATAATGTCTTTGTCAACTCTTTTGTCAGTTTTTGAATCCACTTTATTTATGTGTTTCTGGTGCCATGCCCAAAATCCTCCATTTGTCGATTAACTGCTTCGAGGGCATTTGCCGTCCTTGTAACGAACATTTTTAGTGATCTGATCTATAATTTGATCATCTTTATCTTTAAATTGATATTTGTCGGCTTGTTGTCTTAAGCGAACTATTTTTTTAGATTTTTTCATTAGGTTCTTGTTCTGTAATTAAACAAAATAAATGAATTTCATAAACTTTACTCTGTTTCGGTGTAAAATAGGCATCATGATATCTGATTCAACTGTGCCAGTTACATTGGTTTCATTGGAAAAATATAGAATATTTCTTGTAATTCTAAACCGCCAAAATGCAATAAGCTTGCTCTTTTCTTCTCAGTCTTATCAATACCAGAAGCGTCGAGATAGATAAAGAGGGCTCGTTTCCAACGCTCGATCGAGCGTTGGAAACGAGCACTCTTTATCTAGCTTCAAGCTTCAACATCGAGCTTCAACCGAAGAAGGTACTCCTTCTCAGTCGAACTTCTCAAGCATGATTTGGGACATGGCAATAACCTGGAACAACTAGCACCCTATTCATCAATTCAAAGATTGGTTTCTCAATTTTGTATTTACAACTGCTATATTGTAAATTTGATGACCAGGCACTTCGCCAGCTTACGTGGAAGTAGGTGACTCGGGGTCAGGGTTGCCAACCAAGCTGATTAAAACTGTATTTTACTTTGTGTTCCTCTTTTGTACTGTTCAATCATTCTAAAAATGTAAGTACAATACGAAACATTAAAATCTTAGTAATAAAAGTATGGAGGAGAGGATGAACGTGCTCGTGACACGGCTGCATATCTTGTGTTATACGAGGACCCTGTATACAGAGAGGATAAACGTGCTCGTGACACGGCTGCTCATCATATGTTGCGCGAGGACCTGTATACGTGCTCGTGACACGGCTGCTCATCGTGTGTTACGCCAGGATCCTGTATACCTATAGGGAAGAAGAGCGAACGCGTAATACAACATCAATTATCTAGGGAAGACGCCGACTGTGTTGACCATGAGAAAGAGACGCGGGATTTTAGAAAAAAACACTTATATGAGTGATTGGATGGCAGTCCGCCAATTTTTTTTTTGATGATATCGTAGATGGTCACACGAATTTCTGTTCCTGCATGTCGATTATGTAAAAATCTCACCGTGAAAGCTCGCGTGGAGTGAGCTGTCAGTGTCATCTCACTGATGCTAGGGAGTGACCAAACATTACATTTATAATCATAATCGATATTTTAATTCTATTTTTATGCTAATTCTATTGATCATTTTATATTATTTCAAAACTAGTATTTAAGTGTTGAAACGTTACTATTTAGGGTTTTTTAAAAATAAAATAGCAAAACAAAAATTCACCTAGAAACTCAATTTGGTTTCTTTTTATTCCAAAAGGTTTAGTAATTTTCGCAGACTCCATCTTGCTTTTTAGATTTGACCTCACTATCGGATTTAACACCCCCGAAAACCATGAAAACGATACCCATGATGAAAAATCTGAATATTTTCGCAGCCGCCATCTTGTTTTTTAGATTTGACTTCACTATCGGCTTTAACACCCCCGAAAACCATTAACACGACACCCATGATGAAAAATCTGAAATTTTTTGCAGCCGCCATCTTGCTTTTTAGATTTGACCTCACTATCGGCTTTAACACCCCCGAAAATCATGAACACGACACCCATGATGAAAAATCTGAACATTTTCGCAGCCGCCATCTTGCTTTTTAATTTTGACCTCACTATCGGATTTAACACCCCCGAAAACCAACAACGTTTCAACACTTAAATACTGGTTTTGAAATAATATAAAATGATCAATAGAATTAGCATAAAAATATAATTAAAATATCGATTATGATTATAAATGTGATGTTTTGGTCACTCCCTAGCATCAGTGAGATGACACTGACAGCTCACTCCACGCGAGCTTTCACGGTGAGATATTTACAGAAACGACATGCTGAAAGGGTTCTCATATTTGTTGGCCAAATCATATCCTGCAATAGCCAAGAATTAGACGAAAACGTAGTTAAGATACAAATGATAAATGATTTTTATTTCTGTAAGTAGATTTATACAAACACTTTTACACGTTAATCATATTTTTTAAATAAAGCTGGATGAGTTCGGCGTTTCCTATCTGACTACTCTGAGAAGAAAGGCCGAAACAAACTCAGAGGTCACCGTCTCTTTTAAAGTCCAGACATATTCTTGGTCAGATCATGTGAAGGCCATGTAGATTGGTGTCTGAAATGGTCCTTTTGAGGAAAGAACCATACAGATTGAGTGGACCTGTCTAGTCAGTGCAGGCATTTGTCAGTAATCGTGCAGCTAAACTCAGAACGAAAGAACATTTGGGTAGGCCGCATAAATTACTCAAACTGACCATGATTAATACTAAATGAGAAAAACAAAAAAAAAAAAACAACTATGACCCACACAGTCTTCACATTCACAATAATTGAAAACAATATAATACTGTACAAATAAATATTTATGTCATTTTATATATAAAATTCATCAATGCCGATGCGTATAGAGAACCATGTAGGTTGGCGTCTGAAATGGTCTTTTGAGGAAAGAACCACACAGATTTGAGTCGACCTGTCCAGTCAGTGCACGCATTTGTCAGTAATCGTGTAGCTCAACCCAGAGCTTAAGGAGCTCAACGACTTGTGGAACAATACCAAAGAAAGGACATTTGGGTAGGCCGCATAAAGTACTCAAACTGCCAGACTATCATTAAAGCCAAAGACATTAAATTATACTAGGTATATATTTAATCTCGTTGATTAAAGCTAACTGAGAAAGACACAAAACAAAATATGACCCACATAGTCCTCTCATTCACAATAATTTAAATAATAATATATTAAACTCCACAAAGTAAATATGTCATTGTGTTTAGAATAATCATTAAATGTCAAAGCAGTGTTGCCAGTCGGTCATGTCAGAAATCACCTGAAATATAAAAAAATGTAACCTTTTTGTATAAAAAATAACCTTTCATATTTTTTTACTGGAAAGGCATTATAAATTGATAGAATAGAATATTAGTTGTATTGATTTACAGAAACATCGATGAGTATTTGAGCACTTGCCCGCATTTCTTGATTTATTCATATTGATCCTTTTTAATAAAATTGATGCATTAAGAATTGATATGAAGTTAATCCACTGACCGCTATTATAGTACCAGGTCAGGGGTTTAATCTCAGCAACGCGAGTGACCGAGATACAAGTGGTGTAAGTGTGAAAGAGGAAAGAGTACAACGTGTTGTTCCAATAGAGACAGCTATGATTGGGTATGTGCACTTTGCCATTAACTAGGGCTTCTTAAAGGTTTTTGTTCTTCTACTACTGCTAACGAAGCTTACCAACATGAAAAATTCTAAAACGAGCGTTCCGTTTCGCGTTGCTTTTATGTAAAAAATTAAAAGTTAATTCTACAAATCTCGAAAAATCACCTAAAAGTAACCTTTTCATTAGTGTAACCTAAAAGTAACCAATGCAGTTGAAAAATAACCTAAAAGGTTATAAAAGTAACCTTCTGGCAAGACTGTGTCAAAGTGTATAAAAAAAAAAGTTTCAGTAACCAAAAATTGGAGCAGCTCAATCCCAAGCCTTTTTGTCCTCAATAAAATCTTTAACGGTATAAAAGGCCTTCTGGCACAACATACTTTTAATAAATGATTTGAATTTCTTAAGGCTTAGATCAAGAACGTGACTGGGAAGTTAATTATAAAAACTTATACATTCACATCTGAATGAGCCACCTATTTTCTTTAGCCTTGTTGTAGGTACAACAAAGTCTTTGTTCCTAGTATTTATATTGTGGATATCACTGTATTTTCTAAACAATTTTGTATTTTTATGGCATATAAAAGATTTTCAAAAATATACTGTGAGGGCACAGTCATTACATTAATCTCCTTAAATTTCTCTCCGAGAGAGTGTCTCGGACTTAATTTATAAATATTGATCGAACAGCTCTTTTCTGCAAAACAAAGATAGTCTGAATGTCAGCAGCATTTCCCCACAATAGAATACCGTATGACATTACACTATGAAAATAGCTAAAGTAGGTACACTAAACGGGCTGTCTCTATATCAGTTAAATTGCGAATTTTTCTAACAGCGTATGCTGCGGAGCTTAGCTTTTTTGACAATTTATCCATATGTGGACCCCACTGAAGCTTAGCATCCAAAGTTAAGCCCAAGAATACTGTGCTATCTTCAGGATTCAATTCTTCGCCCTTTGTCAACACATTAGTTTTCATCTGCCTAACGTGAGGTAGCGTAAACTTAATGCATTTGTGTTTTTTTCATTAAAAAGTACATTATTAACATTGAACCAGTGAATTACTTTGAGATCGCACTATCGTCAGTAACCAGCTGCTGACGTTTAAGTTTAAACAAAAGTGAAGTGTCACTCGCAAACAACACTATATCATGATCATCCTTTATGAGGTACGGCAAATCATTAATATAAATAAGAAACAAGAAAGGACCAAGAATTGAACCCTGTGGGACTCCCATTGTTACTATAGGTATAGGAGGTCTTTTCCCACTAACGTCAACGCTCTGAATCCTAATACTTAAATATGAAGTAAGAAGATCCAGAGCGGTGTTCCGGATCCCGTAGTGGCGGAGTTTCCTGATTAACGTTTCATGGAGAACACAATCGAATGCCTTCGACAAATCACAAAAGATGCCCAAGGCGTCGCGTTTATCTTTCCATGCATTATAAAAAAAAATACTAAAGGTAGGTAGTACTGAAATAGTTCTATAATTGGTGGGGTCTGATGTACTACCTGATTTAAACAAAGGTATTATTTTACTATTTTTCATAAGGTCAGGAAACTCTCCACAGTCAATGCAATTATTAAATAGGTGCTACAATGTCAAATAATACACATAGCAACTTCACAAACTCACAAACACACACATTTACGTCATCCCAAGCCAAGTCGTCCTTGTAAATTTGGAATACCGTTTTTTCTAATGGGTAAGACACGTCTGCTGACACTCCTGGAAATAATGCAAGCCTAAAAAAATGGAAAGAAGTGTCAAAAAAGTTAAAGGATAACTTGGTGAACATTAGGGTAAACTTGCCAAATTCGTACCCCTTAAGAGAAAACCATCATATTTAGAAAATTAGTTTTAATTAAAATTATTTTTTGTTTGCTAAATGATTTATTGGTTCTATAATCAAATTTAACATATAAACCTTATACATTTCTCAAAAATAAACAATTTAAAAAAAAAAAAAAAAAAAGTACGATTTAAGACCATTCATCCCAAATCGTACTGCTATATCCTTAATTCGTACTTTGAGATCTATTCATTGGTATACAGTATTGAGACTCAGCATCATAATCAACAATGTGTTATTAAAACAAGTAGTAATTCTTAACAAATTCGACGGATGGTCTTCGCCAATTCTCGGCAATCATCGCAGTTATAAATCTCAAACCGTACCAGTACGTTTAAGAATTTAACTCGAGTACGAAATAGGAGCAAGAGCCAAGCATATTTTAAATTTACCGCCAACAAAATTGACAACAGTTACGAGTATGATAACACGTCAGATGAATGCGCAAAGATACATATTAATACGTGTCAAATCGTAAAATAGGTTATACACGACCTTATTTGAATAAAACTCTTACGAAATGTGTAAAAATATTACAACAATCGTTGAAAAAAACTTAATTTTTCAATATTTTTGTCCAGAGCAGCTTCACAGGCGTTATCTGTCAGGTGGTGAAATGGCCGACTGTTATTTCTATTTTTTGACACTAGAGGGGCTGATAGCTGTTACCAAAGCCGAGTTTTAAGTGGAGTACGAATTAGGCAAGTTTACCCTACGCCACATTTCACATTTTGTTAGTACTTATAGAGGCATGAGGAACAGGGTGTAAAGTTCACTCATCCTCCATAGAAAAGGGAGGATCCTCAGACCAGACGGGCGTCGTGTCTGGTGGGCAACTGCCCGACGGTTGATATCGGGATGTTGTATATGCTAGTTGCACGGTAAACTCTGCATGCGCGATGCAGGACTTTACGTGACGTCAGTGTGCTGCGTAGTTCACATGTGGCGATGTAGATGGCCGCCACATCACTCCCCTCCGGAGACCGGAGGTCGATAGTGGGCCGAGTCGTGTATCTTGCGATGCTTGCCAGTGCCAGATGTGGTTCCAGTGAGTCGAACCGGTTGTCGCATAGTTCACGGTGGGTCGGAACTGTCTGCGGTGATTCCCCAGTGAGTCGGGGTGGCGCTGCGTTATACTCCAGTGAGTCGGAAGTGGTACAGCGCCGGGTTGAGGCTGACTGCTGGCGTCGACCAGGAGAGGGTTGAAGAGCTCTGCTTGTTGACCGGCCGAAAGTGCAGTGTGCTGTGCCAAGATTACTGATGAGGCTGAGGGTGATGACCAGGTATGCGCGGTCGCTGCATGCTGGTGGTCAGGAAACCAGTTGAAGCCGTGGGTGAAATGAAATGAAATGAAATGAAATGAAATGAAATTGTTTATTCTGTAAATAGGATATGAGAATCACTTTTACACGTCATATTAAAAAATAAGCTAGATGGAGTCGACATTTCCTATCTGACTACCCCTGAGAAGAAATGGCGAAACAAACTCAAGGGTCAAAGTCTCTTTTAAAGTCCAGACATAATCTTGGTCAGATCATGTGAGGACCATGTAGATCTATGTCTGAAATGGTCTTTTGAGGAAAGAACCACACAAATTTGAGTGGACCTGCCCAGTCAGTGCAAGCATTTGTCAGTAATCGTGTAGCTCAATTCAAAACTTAAGGAGCTCAACGACTCGACGAACAGTACCAAGGAAAGGACAATTGGGTTGGCCGCATAAAGAACTCAAAATGCCAGACCATCATTAAAACTTAAGAGGAAATAAAAAAAAAACAACAAGAAATAAATAAAAATGACCCACATAGTGCTCACATTCACAATAATTAAAGTAATATAATACTTTTCAAGGTACATAAATATTCACTTAATTTTGCTTATAATATTCATCAATGTTAATATGTACATTTATACTCATAGTTGTATAAAATGATGATTTTGCATAATTTAAATATCAAATTTTATGGTTTTAGCACAAAGCTTATCAGAGCGAGCAGCTCAATCCCAAGCTTTTTTGTCTTCTAAATAATCTGAAATTTTATAGTACCCTTTTTTACAAAGTTTGGTTTTAATACAGCTTTTAAATCGTTTAATGGGTAAATTTCGAATAGCAATAGGAAGTTTGTTGTAAAAGCGTATACATTGACCCATGAACGAGTTGCCTACTCTGTGGAGGCGAGTGTGAAGTACAGCAAGATTATGTTTATTCCTGGTATTTAAACTGTGGATATCGGACATTTTCTTAAAATTTGATATATTTTTGTGTACATACATAAGATTATCAAATATATATGTGAGTGGTTGACCAAAAAGGGACCTCAAGGGAAAATAATTGATTTGATTGATTATTTAATAATAATAAATGATTGATTCAAAAATTAAAAAAAAAAAAAAATGGTTTCCAATCCCTCCACGTCCCTTTTTGGTCAACCACTCACAATATTGAGAGGCTACAGTCAGAATATCTATTTCTTTGAATTTTTCTCGAAGGGAATCTCTTGGACCTAGGTTGTAAATGGCTCGAACAGCCCTTTTTTGTAAAACAAAGATGGTATTAATGTCCGCACAGGTTCCCCAGAGAAGAATCCCATATGACATAAGACTATGAAAATAACTAAAATAAACAATTCTGGCCGTATCTACATCGGTTATCTGTCGAATTTTTTTAACAGCATAGGCGGCCGAACTTAGCCTTCCTGACAATTTTTCTATGTGTGGGCGCCATTGTAATTTAGCGTCAATAGTTATTCCAAGAAAAACTGTCGACTCAACAGGGTCCAACTCTATTCCATTAAGTTGAACATTGGTAGTTAGCTGCCTGACATTTGGCGTTGAAAATTTAATAAGTTTAGTCTTTTTTTCGTTCAGGAGAAGATTATTTACATTAAACCAATGGACAACTTTAGAGAGTGCATCGTTAACATGTTCAACGTTGACCAGCAGTCGTTTGATTTTAAAAATGAGGGAAGTGTCATCTGCCAACAATACAATCTTGTGATTATCCCTTATGTGATAAGGGATAATCACAAGAATAATCACAAGGGTGCTGTATGACTCGCCGCTCGAGAGCTTGAGGAAGTGATGATGATGACGTCACGCTGAAGTAGTTGCATGAAGGCTGCGCTGACGTTCATATTCGGGTTCACCAGTATAGAGGCATGAGGAACAGGGTGTAAAGTTCACTCATCCTCCATAGAAAAGGGAGGATCCTCCGACCAGACGGGTGTCGTGTCTGGTGGGCAACTGCCCGACGGTTGATGTCGGGATGTTGTATATGCTAGTTGCGCGGTAAACTCTGCTTGCGCGATGCAGGATTTTGCGTGACGTCAGTGTGCTGCGTAGTTCACAAGTGGCGATGTAGATGGCCACCACATACTTAGCATGAACTGTATTAAATGTTGACCAATACATATTGGCAGTTAGATCTACTCTTTAAGCGGTCGAAAATCGAGCGGCGCGACAGAGACGCCCGAAAGAGGTCATGGTTAATCCATTTTGCATAAAAGTATTGGAATTACAACGAGCTAATATGGACTGCCAATTTATCCTAGATCCGTTTGCCTGTTTATATTGTCGATTATATTAACAAAGCTGATCGAAGCATGTCAAATTCACTAAGAGCAGCGATAAAAGAGGCCAAAAATGGCATCAATAGCGTAAGGGACTCTACGCGGTATATCGAAAGTATTTCCAAATTCTTCTGACATATCAGCCCAAGAGGCTATTTACTGTCTGGCAGGCCTTCCTATATCGCGAGCATATGAGAGCGATGTTTACATAAACACTGTGCACCCCAAACAACGAGTGGGTATTTTAAAATCTATAGTAGATTTGCAGTCCAGTGTCTAGCATCCAGCATTAAAAAAAAAAAAAACTGGATCATTGTCGAAATCGGTCACGTGACTTATGACACAGTATCCAATAACCTTATATCCATAAGGATATAAGAAGAAGTTGAAGAAGTTTATGCGGCAAAATAATTTGCCGCATAAACTTCTTCAATAAAATCTCGCGTACCTACATCAAGAAACAAAGAAAACATTCGAATATTCCTGATCAGTAACACCATGTCGTAAAACACTGTTCATGATCGGGAAAATTTCATTCGTTCACAGTGTAGACTTGTAGACGAACAAGACTATTTTTCGATTACATATTCCCAATCAGTAATACCCCTGTCGTTAACACTGTTGAAAATGGGGACAACAAAATATTCGTTCGTTCACAGATTTGACGAACGGAACTTGTTTTTCCGATCGTACATATGCTTAGTCCAAGAGTCACTTTCATTAAGGTGGGAATCCCGTATTGTGATTAGAAATCTAGAAATTATTGTAAATTAGATGATTACCTGTGATACAAAATAGGAAGCCCATATTTGGCATTTTCTTAACTAAGTATTAAAATTTTATTATTGTAATTACTGCAAAACATATACTGGTAAAAAAGAAGTATTTTTTTATTTTGATGTTAAATTTTTGCTTTGACAGCCGTAATTATAACATTTTAACAATCCGTGTCATCTTTAAATCCACTTTGCTACATCAGACTCTCAGATGACCCAGGGCTTCTGGGAGTCTGGAGCTTCTCTTTTTTATCACGTCAGTGATAAAAAAGAAGGAAGCCCTGGATCATCCGTTGCCGTAGATATAATAAAGTTCAAGATCCTGACAATTCCTACAGAGAGCAGCTAATGTCGTATGTTGTATGCAAACTGGACGGGCGAAATTTCTGAATTGTTCAATATTAATATACACCTCGGTCAGGTATTTATTGAACTTAGTGACGACATACATTCAGAGATTTAATTGCATTAGAGTCCAGATAATTAGCAAAGATGACGGATGAGGATGACGGGAAGGCAGTAAAAGAAATGGCTCGTCCTTTAGACGATTATGAAATAGAGGCCCAAGAAGTTGAACCAGATCATTGTCTACAGTTACATGGACAAGTAGATTTAGTAGAATGAGTGATTGCCCAGCCAGCGGTATTGTGGGAAGATGATGTTTAGTTAGAATTTTTAATTGTGATCAAAGAAATTTCGTATTCCATTCACAAGGCCATCTATAGTACTCGTAAAACAAGTTCTTAGGAATACCGTAGGTCTGCATTGTAGCAAGAGAACTTACAGACTGGGCTTTTCTAGCAGCTTGTGGATTTGATGCTCCTGAAACCACATCGGCTTTAACTGAGTGGGTGCTCAGAACTCGGATCAGTGTCCATTCGAGACTTCGTCAACTTCATTGTTGTATCTATTGACTTCATATTTGGTTGCTAATAAGTATATTGCTCCGTGTGCTTCAGTAACTCTATATCAGTAGAAGTCATCAGAGCGACAGCCATGCTTTTATGGCTATGCGAATGCCGATCGTCCCATTGCCGCATTATTTTTGTCATAGTGCCATGGAACGGATCCCACAACGGAGCGCCAGCTAGAGGTGCTAGGGGATTTCAACTAGTGTTTGGCTAAAAAACCCAGTTGTCTCCTACTGTTGGTTACTCATTGAAGTCCCGATACATAATATGATAGATATAACAGCAAATGAAGTTATACAATTCGGAGAGAAACATAAAACATACTCGGAAAAAATCGAGACTCGATTCCTATAATGGACGAACTATCTACATAAGAGTTTGAGGTAACCCTCGGTGCGCGAGTGACGCGCATTTGTCCGGTTCTTTTTTGATTAAACACAATTTTACAAAGTATCACAAAACATAAAATATACAGATAAATATTGAACTAAGATTCATTTTTTTTTTACTATTTTGTGCTAAAAATGTAACTTGTAGGTTTTATTTTTCCGTAGTAAACATCCCACCTTTATAGTTTCGCCATGTCCGTCTGTCTGTATGTCTGTCTGTCTGTCTGTCCCCGCTATAGCTCAGAGACGCGTAGTACTATAAATCTGTAATTTGGCTAGATATACATTACTAATCACGCCGACAAAGTGGTTAAATGAAATCTTTATCAAAACATATTTTAGGGTACCTCCCTTGCACGTAATGTGGGGATAATATATCTTTCTACTCTATCCCATGGTGTGGGGTATCGTTGGATAGGCCGTTCAAAAATCACCACCATTTTCCGATTCAAGGATCCGTTTGCGTCTGATATCTATGATTTGCGTAATATTAACAGGTTCACAGTCCACGGCCGATAGCGTCCCAAGTCTACAGCCCGCATATGGGCTGTCCGCTTAAACGATTTCAAAGGAGTGTATTAAACTGGACTTGGAGGGAATGTATTATCATATAATGAAATTAAAAGAAAAACTATCACAGCTAAGTAGGTTTTACAAGTTAACGAATAATAGTCGTGCAGTTGGGAATTGACTGTGATGTATATCGATGTATAGGAGAACATGTTTTTCAACTACAATGTTAAGTTTGTTTTTGGGATAAATTCATCTCACAACACCAGAACCCTTCATTGTGCGTGGTCCGACACGCACTAGGCCGGTTTTTTTAAGAATGACTTCATCGACTACGTTAATTTTACACGATGAACTATTGTGCGTTTGAATGTAATCTGTAAGATTAGACAAATCAACAGTTTACAAAATAGGTAGGTCCTGAAATAATTAATATAGAACCATTTTATTTTGCATCCGTATACCACCGTAATTTATCTAAATTCTGTATCTGAGATTAGTAGGTACATATGTGAAGTTTGAAGTTAGTTTTATACGGTAATTTTAGCATTATGTATTATGTCTTTAATACCTATAATATCGAGATATCTTGAAGATATAAGGAAGAATACGCCAATGCTGTTAGCCTTAAGTCTTACATAGTGTAGTGTGTGTGGAATTATTTAAAACACTTACGACATTTAACACGTATAAATTAGTAAAAATATACAAACACTGAACTCCTAAAATAAACAAATGTAACGGATTTTAAATAAAGGTAAATTTAAAAACTACATAATTATGGTATAAAGATTTCTCATGCCAGAGCCAGATTATTTTCAGTGAAAATTTGATTACACGTACCAGATTCACAACTTCAGCGCGCGAGCTGTAACAAAGTTTAAAATTTATTATGCCTAACATAAAATCGTTAAACGTACTATCCAGTTTTCACGCATACGCTTGAAAGATGGGGTTATATGTAATCCTAAAAACCCGTGGCACTAAGCTCTAAACCGTGGTCGTGGTACTGATTTAATCCGGAAAAAGGCTAACTAACACTGACGAGCATTAGAAATTGGTTTAAATTAAATAATAATGAATATTGATAATAATGAAAGAAATTATCTGGATAACATTTCCGAAGCGATGTAGCGTAGATGTCACCAGAACTCCACAGGTTACTAAAATTTCCGGTTGTTAGTTCCGGGAATTACGTCTTCTGATCTCACAGCCTTAACCGACGTTAATTTTTTATCTCAACCCAAACGTTATTTGGTTGGAGGAATAAAGAAAAACCAGAAAAAAAGCTTGGCTTGATGAACTTCATTCAGTTCATTGAGAGATAAACGCCTGACTCGGTAGAGCAGGCTTCTGACTGCACTTTAAACTAATTACACCACGTTGTTACTGGGACAACATTAAAATGGCAATAAAAAAAGACTGAACACTATTATACTATAAAAAATTCAGTGTTAGTGACCCAAATAAAAATATGACCCTCTAAATCGGAGCGCAAAAGACGAATGAGCCCCAAAACAAAATGTTTGACAAGCAAAAAGAATTTTGAAAAAATCGAACATTCCAAAAGAAAAAAACATAATGATAGAACCGAACTTGCAAATATGGTTGAATGTGTGATGATTAGAAAAAAGATAAATACCAAAAAAAATATAGTAGAATTATTAATTCTACAATAGGTACTATAGTTTATTTCTGTAAAGTAGGATGAAGTCTATCTTAACTTATCTGTAAACCTGTGCCCTTGATATCCTCAAGATATCTTGTGGGTCGATATGGTTTTAACCAAGACCATGAATTTAATTAATGTCTCGAAAATTACTACAATAATTTTTAAAATAAGACATGACATTGGTACTTGTGTGGGCTGCTAGTAAAGCGAGCAGTGATCTTGAATGGCTACGCACTAAATACATTTTCAATGTACCTATTTTAGTTTAGATCCGTATTGTCCATCCTCTTGAGTTAATCTCTCAGTCGCCATCTATACAACCTCAGTCAGGGGGAGTGTTGCGCGAAATTACTTAGGCTTATTTTGTGGGCAGGAAATTTTAATAGGCAATATGTATGCACGACATTACATTAGCCTGGCCCTTCCTTTCCTTGTCAGTAAGTCTCGTATATAGATTAAAATATAATTCTAAAGTCGAATTTTAAAGTATAATCTGACATGTGCTAGCTGTCACTTTGTGTAATAAAATGATCATGTTTATTGTAATGGTGATCATTTGATCACTTTAGGTGTAAATTAAATGTAAGCACAATGATAAGTGTAAAAGTCTAGCATACAATAAATATAATAAATATGACCATTGTGTTACACAAAGTGACATCTAGCACATGTCAGATTACTCCAGTCAATTAATAATTCGACTTTAGGTACTATACTTCGAAGAGGCTGCTCTACTTATAACATAAAACTTTCAGAACAAGTCCCTTAACAAAAAAGCTGAGAATAATTGTCGTGATAAGTCCCACTTGTTGCAATAGTCAGCCTCCCTGCTCGGTAACCATGGATACGGTGCGACCGACCACCCTCTTTTCTACCCTCCCACCTCCAGAGACCTCCCGGCCTCTTGTGAAGTCGGGAGCCGAGAGAGCTTGCGTCATCGCGGGTAATTACACATCTAAAGCTTTTGATGGAACAGAGCTTTGTAGCTGTAGGGTCAGACGCTAAGGCAATAATTCATTTCCGTTGCGGTTACCGATTTCTCATGACTAGGAAATTGGTTTAGTGAAGTTCTGGCGCTACGATCATGGCTTTGAAGTTGATTATGTTGTGGACTAATTCGTCATTTAGTTTTAAATAGTTTTTATTAGGGGAGCAACAGTAGATACTTACGTACGGACGTATAAAATTTACTGATTTATGGTTATGATTGAGTACCTATAGGTAATCTATGAAATCTATCACGATTAATTAGGATCCCTGTCAAGGTGTAATCGTAAGCGGGTCAGGATTCCAAAAATGTAACCCTTATTATAGATGTGGTAGTCCTTTGTAGTGTAGACCATGGGTCAACACCCAGACTACTGGTCTAAATGGCAACAGGTAGAAAGTCACCACGGTTGTCAGATCATCGAAGGCATGGGCGCCATGCCGAGTTAATTGATAAAAATTGTGGGATTGTGAACGACAAATCATTGGGATTCGCGTCAGTCGATGTACCTAACGATTAGGTAGGTACCTAGAAGAATAAAATTGTACCGTATTATTTAGGTAGGTATCGATAATTATATCGATTACTATACTAGTGATTCCCATTAAACTGTTTTGAGTAGTTTTAATCAACAAACAAAGCGCTTAGTGGAGAGCATTTTGTTTTTTATTGAGATACTCGGATCCATTAAACATCTACCGACGTATTCACCTTTAGGTATTTATTTTGTTACATAACGGCCATAGTAATTTCGGTAAGTCGCAATATTTATTTATTCATGTACACACAAAATTATAAAATTAATTAAAATTAAAAAAAATATTTAACTCAATAATATCATTCGTTGGCGGTGCAAAATAATGAACATTACCCATAAAGTTTCTTCCAGGAGGTTCCGCAGGATCCGGATTGCGCCTATATCTTTCTGTTGGTCTAATATGAACTACCTCCTTTTTAAGGCTCCTACAAATTTTGAACTGAGTTAATATGGTTTTGTCGATATTCGAGATGATACAGAAAGAACATGATAAATTGTTATTGTAAAAAAAACCTGACTCAACATGTGCATACTAACAATATGAATTGTTTAAAACATTTTATGAATGGAAGAAAGAACATTCATCGACAATTTAGAATGTATTTTATATATCTTCGCTCTAAAGTTTCAATAAATGGGACACTTTTCCAGCGGAGCGGATTTTGTCGAGTCCTCGCGTCGGGGTTAAAAGGAATTGAATCAATTCAGTGCTCGGTCCCAGCGAGCGAGAATGGAGTGGGTGGGTTCCGAGTAGCCCCTACCACTGCCTTTTCATAGAAGCTACTTCGTTTTAGGGTTCCGTACCTCAAGAGTTAAACACGGAACCCTTAAAGGATCACCTTGTTGTCCGTCTGTTTGTCTGTCAAAACCCTTTTCTCAGTAACGTTTTCTCAGACAGCATCTATTGTCAAGAGGTCATTATGGTCTTTATGTAACATATTATATAAGGTCATTTATGTCACATTTTTTGATATCAACATAGCCAAAAATGGGTGGGTACTATACTGGTACTGGTACTGTACGGGTAGGTAGTATAGGTACTTCTCGTTGACCATGCATCATGAAATGTAGCAAGAAACAAGGTAAGTAACGAACAAAAAATATTACCTACTTATTAACTTACAAGAGTATCGATCGTTGTGTTGTCATTATTAGAATTTTTTTTGCAAAGATATGTTTGTCTTTTTTTGTAAGAGCAATGTTCGTTCAGAGCTTATAATCAGCGATCGGATATTCGGATGCATATTTACCTAAAGTTAAATTTTAGCTGTGAAAGTATGGAAGCGGCTTCTTAAAATATTTTTATTTGTGAAAAAAAAATCACGGGATGCCAGGAACACCGGGAATGCATAATAAAGAAGTCGGGTGTATAATAAAGAAGCGACTTCTAAAATATGTATATGTAGGGTGTAAGAGGAGGGGTGGTGTGTGTTAGTTAAAACAAAAAAAAAACACCCGAACGCATGGCAAACACAGCGACGAATGCAATTATTGTAATTAAATAAACTAAGAGAACTATTTGTCGGGGTAGCTACTTGCGCATAAGCAGGTATAATTTGCCGTCCCACTCACAAACTCGCAAAATGCCTATCGTCGTTTTCTATTAATATAATGGTGCTAACATATACTGCTTTTTTCGCTAAGTATGTGGAGAGGAAAGGAATTTAACAGAATTTCACTAAGCACAATATTTTTTAAATATTTGTTTCAATAGGTAGCTACATCAATTATTCTAAATATATGTAGTCCGTTATCTTATATTAACGTTATTTGCTATGGCAGTTTGGTATTTACCTACCTACTTTACAATATTAGGTAGGTAGATATGCATCCGATTAAATAGTCAGAAAAAACACAAAATTTGTCGATTCCGGAATCGCGGGGGTTTTTTTTTTACTATAGTGCATTCCATATAAGCCAACATTTGAAAGTAAGTTATATGTAGTACTGATTATAATACTAATCTGATTCAATAATCAGAAACCTTTTTGATCCCGGAACCGCGGGATTTTTTCGATACAAAAGCGCATTCCACATTCGCCAACATCTCAACTTTAGGTGAATATGCATCCGAATATCCGATCTCTACTTATAATTTTACTTATGGTTTTTGGTGAAAGTAGGTTTTGATTTGGTACGGAACTCTAATTCTGCGAGTCTGACTCCCAGAATCCGTGGTCATTTTTTGTGATAGGTAGGTAGGTACCTAATTAAGATACAAAAGATGCAATAACAGAAATAACTTAACTGCAGGTAAGTACTCTCTAACTAAATAATGACTCTTCCTCTACGTAAGCTTCAAAAGAATCATTAGAATATATCTAGTTTTAATTATTTCCTTAACGAATTACCTCAACTAGTCTTTTTATTGACAAATTGGCACGTTCATATTAACTAATAATTCGCATCAGCATTGCAATTCAGCGAGGATATGCCGCCAGCAACCTCGGTACAATGCCCCGAGGGCCTTTTTTAGGTTTAACTTAGTTTTCATTTAATTTAGTTAATGTTAATAATCATCTTGTAATTTGGTTATGTAAATAAATTTATTTCATTACTAATAGCCAGTAGCTACATATTGTATGAGATACTGTAGCGCCGCCGCCCGCCGCAGTTGACCACGGATCTATATCTAAAAAAATAAGTATTCATGCGAGCCTAGTACTTTTTGTGCCAAATTTCATACAAATCCTATTGTTAGTGGTATAATTACTAATGATTGAAATAATATCTTGAATTCATGCATGCCTAGTACTTTTTACAAGTTCCGTAGTAAACAAGGAACCTTTATAGTTTCACCATGTCCGTCTGTCTGTCTGTCCTCGCTTTAGCTCCGAGACGCTTAGTACTAGAAAGCTGTAATTTGGCATAAGTATACACATTAAAGAAGCCGACAAAGTGGTACAATAAATTACAGCCTTCTAGTACTAAGCTTATTTGAGCTACAGCAGGACAGACAGACAGACGGACACACAGTGGAACGAATGTATGGGAGCGGTTGGACGTAGACATGTCCGAAAAATAAGAGTAAAATTATGACAAACTAATGATGCCATCTTATTCGATTACTTAATGCCTTCATAAATTGTGGTGATGAATTTCTTCATAACTCCCATATTTCGGGAGTAATTTGAGAAAATGTGAAATTTTACTATGAAAATGAGTGTATCGAGCTCTCTCCCTCCTGATTCCGGGCTTGTTTCAAGTAGCGGTCTCTAATATCGTAATGCTATTACTAAGAGCTATATTTAATACTAAGACACATAGTGCGCCAAATGTGCACTTTCTGGGATAAAAGGAAATGAAAATTTAAAAAAAAAAACGTTTTTTCCCCATTTGTATTTACTTTAAACCGCAGACAGACTTATTAAGAGGTCTATAAATATATTATATATATACAGAAATATATATTAACAAAAATATTCACAAGAACTGATGAGAGTATGACTTTTAAGTAAGTTGATAATAAATTACCTAGTTTCATTAAAAGTACAATAAATAATTAAGATGTAAGCTCTAATTGACTAAGTTACACATTTTAAAACAATAACATCATTTAATTATCTTCGTCATCATCATCATCATCAATTAATTCAAATTCAGAATCGATGTCCGCTAAATCATTTATGTTAACAAATTCGATATCACTTTTCTCAGAATCCGTAAGCTCATAAAATTCCTTAAAAGAAGATTTTTTTACAAACTTATTTCCTTTTGGACGGATACTTGTAACAAGTGGATCAGAAGACAGTAAAAGATTGTGCATAATATCTTCATTGCATGAGATACTGCTATGCTTTCGAGAATGCCCCTCTCTATATTTTCTAAAATCTTTATTTCTAGCCTCAGATGCCTCTTCGGATAGAAAACCAATGGGCACAATTGACATGTTCTGAACTATGTCTGGCCCATGCATTAAAATTTTATGAAGTGAAGAAGGCATATAATACCATGGGTATAACTCCACGTAAAGCTTAGCAGTATCAAAGCAGAACTCTCGGAATTTAGTTACGTTGATCTTCTCTCCTGATGAAATACACTGCAAGATCACACAGATTTTTCTTAAAAGCATAGCATCTATTCCGGTCTGTTCAGCAGATTTAGTGTAGTTTTCAAAAAATCTCCTTGCCGAGTTGCCATTGTTGGTGGATCCACTGCCTTGTTTCACAACATCGAGAAGTAAGCCCGTTTCTCTTCTTACAGCCTCTTGAACTCTTTTCTTCCTGTCATCAACTTGCCTTTTTGCTATATCACCCCTTACTTGCCATGATTTTATGTCTAATTTGTAGGAAATGTGTAATAAGCATTCCATTGAGCGAATCCAAGCGTGAAGGGTGCTTAAGCTATATTTATACATGTCCTCGTTTGCGTGTTTATCTTTGATTAACTCTAAATTATTCATTTCTTTAGGACAAGCCTTGCATATGTCACACACTGAAGCTGCTGTATTGGATATAATGGAATGAATTTTACCATCAATCATTGTCAACAGCAGTTGGTGTTTGACACTAATTCCATCAGTGATGGTGGATGGAGTTAAGGCTTCAATCTCTGCTTCGATTTCAGCCATCTCTCTCTGCACATTTTCTTTGGTTTCCTTTATAAACTTAAACAATATTGGCCGGCAAAATGAAGTGGAAGATGGTCGCTCGTTTTCCCAAATTGTTACACCTTTTGAGACGAGCCGCAGTGGTACAAGACTAATCATAAAATTACTAGCAAGATCGATTTGCTCATCTTCACTCGTCCTTTGATGATAAATGCTTTGGCTAGATGATCCGTCAAAACCCCATTTGCTGGTCAATACGAGCTGTTGATTGGGATCAACAGGGGTTTCTAACGACCTAATAAGTCTTCTTGAGGTTAAATCCATCAAGGCTTGTAATTTGATTTTTGCAGAGCTCTCTGTAACTGTGAGATCTTCTTTGGCCGGATAGCACTTAATTTTTTCTTTAACCAACATGTAGTAACTCGGGTATTGAAGAGCTCCTTCTTGAGTGTTGAAATCCCGAAGAGTGTTATAGCGCCATTTCGATAAGTTCATCGATACATAAAGAGCCAATGCCTTCAAAGGGGATATTTCCCGTACCTGAATTGATTTACCTTCAATGAAGGCTTTGATTTTTGAGGCCTCTTCTGGATTCTCCGTCAAGTATTTCATAACATAAGCTGTATCGCTTTGTCCTGCCTTTTGAAGCGCCCTTTCGGCCGAAAACATAATTTCAGCGCTGCTACTGCTGCATGAAAGACTATCTTCAGTGCGTCTTCTTTTTTGCCGGTTACTAAGGTCCTCAAAAGATTTACGAGGACTAGGATGTGTACAAGTTGAAGCATCAGATTTAGCAGGAGAAATTATGGGCTCGATGACGTCACTTATATTTTCTGTAGAAGGTTCCATATTTTCATTCTGTAATTCCGGCCTTTGAATTGCAGCCTGTAGCCAAATCTCATGTTTCTTCCGAAACTTATCTGTGCTTCTTCCAGACTGTGTCCATTTTGCATAAATGCGGTAGCAAAATCGACGACACCAGTCTTTTAAACTTGTTTCAGCACTTTCACATAACTGAACACAACTGTTATCTTTTAAAACACTGAACAAATAGTTAAAGTCGCGTAAATCTTTATGTGCGCGTGCGCATAAAGCAACGTGAATATCAAGATTTGTATTAAAATTTGGAAAATACATTGCGAGATTAGCTTGGATACAACGAGGTGTAAATCAACACTGATTTTAAAGTTACTAATAGTGACCTATTTCTATAAAATCCAGGTATCCCAGGTATCCTTTGTTAAATATTGCAAGGTAATTAGTTATTGTGATAATTAGTAAATGATGCATGCTAAATTAGTGTATTAAGAGCCATTTAGTAATTAAATAATAGCAATGTTCTTATCAGTAATCATTAGTGCATCAGTTTTATATGTAAACCTTAAGTCCCTAATTATATATCCTAATTAGCTTATATCTTCTCTAATTGGCTGCTCAGAAATGTTATTGTAATAAGGTAAACCTTTAGAAAAACGGTTTTAATCAACAAAATAAACAAAAAATAAAAAAATTGTGTTATAAAATAAACATCACTCTTTATCCCAGAAAGTGCACATTTGGCGCACTATGTGTCTTAGTATTAAATATAGCTCTTAGTATTAGCATTATGATATTAGAGACCGCTACTTGAAACAAGCCCGGAATCAGGAGGGAGAGAGCTCGATACACTCATTTTCATAGTAAAATTTCACATTTTCTCAAATTACTCCCGAAATATGGGAGTTATGAAGAAATTCATCACCACAAGTTATGAAGGCATTAAGTAATCGAATAAGATGGCATCATTAGTTTGGCATAATTTTACTCTTTTTTTTCGGACATGTCTACGTCCAACCGCTCCCATACATTCGTTCCACTGTGGGACATGGCGAAACTATAAGAGATCCTTGTTTACTACGGAACCCTAACACTTAGCACTGTAAAGCTTAATATTATGCAAACGGATCCATGAATGGAAAACTGTTTTCACACTCTCGCAATATTTTTGAACAACCTTTCCAACGACACAATGGGATAGACGACAAAAAAAAATCATGCCTACTTTACGTGTAGGAGCGGAACCTTAAAAAATATATATTTTAAGATTTTATTTTACCACTTTGTCGGCGTGATTAATATGTATACCCACGCCAAATTACAGCGTTCTAGTAGTAAGAGTCTCTGAGCTAAGCCGCGGACAGACAGACAGACGCACATGGCAAAACTATAAGGGTTCCTTGATATGCGCAGCTCTTTAGAACAGCTGGACCGATGTCGCAAATTTTTGTTTTAGAATGTTCGTAATAGTCCGAATCTAGTTCTTACGGAAATAAAAAATTGAAGAGTTGCCGGGAAAATTCTGGAAAACTGAACGTCTTTCTAAAGGATTTTGACAGGACAACTTCTTTCGGGTCAGCTAGTACAAAAAATATAAAAAAAAAAACATTACTTAATCGAAATAAAGTCAAATCATCGCGTCGGATTTCTATCGTAATAGGCTAGGGCTGCCATCCGTCCGCGTTTCACCGGATTTGTCCAAGTTTAGAGGGCGTCCAGGGAGCGTCCGGGCGGGGTTTCATTTGTAGTCATTAATTCTTTCTAGTTTTTGGTTTATTTTTAAAAAAATACCAAATGCTAATTTATATACCGAATTCCTGAAAATCGCGCAGTATTTTCTTTGCATTCCTGCACATAATGCTAAGGGCCTGTGCACACCACGTTTTTTAAACGCGCCGTTGACGCGCGTTTGTAGCGATACGCACGCGAGTCAGACTCAGCCTGTAGACTTTCTGTAGGATAAAAGCGCGCCGTCGACGCACGTTTCTAAAACGCGCGTTAACGGCGCGTTTGAAAAACGTGGTGTGCACAGGCCCTAACGTTGAGAGGGTTCCATAGTCAACAAGTAGTTGACTATGGAACCCTAAAAACATGAACTGAAAGTGATGAAAGTGGAAGGCAGACATTAGCAATGTACGTAACTATGTTTAGCTTAAACTGTACCTACAACGGTAATATTATGCCTAAATTTTGTGCCTAAAAAAAAAGTCATAAATATCATGACTAATTACAAGCATGGCAACGTATGTACTTACATGAAATCAATGAAGTTATTCTTCTACATCCAGTACCGACAATTAAAGGCTATATGGGTACGTAACAGAACCGGATATCCGACATTGAAACTAGGCTTAGAAAACCGTGAGAGGTCGTAATAAATTTAATTGTCGACCCATGTATGTAGCTTAGATATTTTTTTATTCATTTAAACTTCTTGCAAAGAATGAGGTACAAACCTAATGCCTCCGGCATTCTCTACCAGTCAACCAAGGGTGGTGAAGAGTTAGGATGGCAGGTGCTCTGCATATTGTTAGATATTATCAGTTTGGATATTTTTATTATTAGATAGTATCAGATTAGATATTGCTATTATTATCTGATATTATTAGTTACTAGCTTTTGCCCGCGATTTCACCCGCGTGCATGTCGGAAAATATTCCATGTGAACGTACTACCGGGATTAAATTTTACTCTATGTGTTTATTCTGGTTATATACTATCTGTGCTATCTGTGCTGTAAATTCCATGCAAATCCGTTCAGCCGTTTTCAATCGTCGGCCTAAACACAAAATTTGAAAATCCTAACTTTGAAACTGTAGAGAGACTTTCATACAAACTTTCATCCCCTATTTTACTTTCCATAAATCCATCCTTAGTGGATAACTACACTGTATAAGGTGCAAAATTTCAAGTGTCTAGGTACAGCGGTTTGGGCTGTGCATTGATATATCAACAGTCAGTCGCTTTTAAATGAAAAGATTATATAGTTTGTGTAGGTATACAATTACAATAAATGCATTTTGATTTTCTAGTTACTTTTCTGACACCCGAAATTCTTATTTTATGTACGTGTCCCACAAACTAACTGTAAAAGATAAAGAATATTGCAGTACATATCAGTTTACTTACCTTAACATTGTGCACAATTTACCCAGGTACCTACTGAGTTTGCTATACCTATTAGTTGTATTAGCTAATATGCAATAAGTGATTGTCTCTTGCCGTCCTCAAGTCGAGACTATGAGTCATACATAAGTACTACCTCAGATACTTAATAACTGGGTCCTTGTGAAAAGGCAGTTTCTTGGAAATTCTATAATCAATATTATATTTTCTATTTGATGGTCCACCTCAACGTACAAATTGAAAAAGTGTAAGAAATGGTAGCTTATCCCAGATTTACCTATGTTTCTTTATAAACAAAGGTACTGAGGTTTGTGCTCACTGTGCCATTTGATGTGTTTGGACAGCGCATGCGTTTACTTTGCAAAGGCGTGTCGTACCAGATACATTATGCTGCGTAGGGGCGTCGTAGGAGATGCGTAGCGGCCCCGCTACGCTGCGTATTCGCGTCATAGGAGGTCCGTAGCAGCCGCGCTTTGCTGCGTAGTTGCGTCGTAGGAGGTCCATTGAAGCCGCGCTACGTTGCATAGTCGCGTCGTAGCAGGTCTGTAGCATCCACGCTACGCTGCGTAGGCGCGTCGTAGGAGTTCCGAGGCAGCCGCGCTACGCTGCATAATCGTGTCGTAGCAGATGCGTTACGCTGCACAGACGCGTCGTAGGAGGTCCGTAGCAGCCGCTTTACGCTACGTAGGCGCGTCGTAGGAAATGCGTGCCGTGTTACTTTGCCTAGACGTTTTGTAGTAGATGCCGCTTTATGCTGAATAGGTTTGCGTAGGAGCGAAAAAAAATTGTGGTAGTCAATCACATGAATGCCATAATGTCCATTCCATATCTATAATATCGAATTTGTTATTTTCTAATACAACTATTAATACTCTTAATAGACTTACTTTAGCTTATGTTGCTTTTTACGATGCAGGGATAGTTATAGTTTTGTTTATACTCATTTTTTTTTATTTACTTTCATCATTATTTATTATTATTACATATTATAATAATCTCCTTAATATTATTCCGTATAACGTAAGATTGGAAAACGTGTTGTTTATCCTGTTCCTCGTGCTCTTTTGCTTTCCCAAAATAACTATTTCGTAATTAGTGATAAAAATCTCTTGTCGTTTACCTGTAGGTAGGTTACAACATTGTACAAAACATACGAGACAGCGAAACAGCCCACGGCGATTACGAAATATTTGATAACTGTGCAATTAAGTCGAATTATCTTATTTTGTATGGTTATAGCTAGGTAGATATACTTTGCAACAATCTTTAGTACCTGGGTCAGGACCAAATTTTTGACGTATTGCACAACGGAAATCACAACGGAAATGTAGTATCACACTGGAAATAAATGCAGCGCAATATAATTATTAAGGTGTTGTGAATATTTCAGGCAGGTGTAATCAAATTAATTACACTTGCCTAAAATATTGCGACGATTTACACACACCCCAATAATTATATTGCGCTGCATTTATTTTCCACTGTGATACATTTCCGTTGTGATTTCCGTTGTGCAATACGTCAAAAATTTGGTCCTGACCCACCTATCCATACTAATATTACAAATGCGAAAATAAATCTGTCTGTTACCTTTTCACTCCTAAACAGGTAGTTATGAAGAATAGCAGTTCTGGTGTCGCTTAATTTCAGAAGCGTTCATGAATGAATGTATGTATATTATACTTTGTATGCATTTGTGTTTTTTTGTTAAGGTGCACAAAGAAAAAATCCGACCAAGTGCGTGACCAAGGACAAAGTTAACATTGTAGTTGAAAAACATGTTACCCCATACATTCCAACTGCAAATGTAAGTTTTTACGCACAATATTGAGTGCTTTACCATGTTATTTTAAGACCATATCCTTCTTATAGGTTTTTCTGTAATCTAGCAGTATAGAACCATTCTCTCTATTTTTTTATAAATTTAGGCTCGGCAGTTCCGGAGATAAGGTTAATTTTCATGTATTCTATTTATTTTAAAATTATAAAAAAATACACCTGAAACCTTACAACAAGCTCTTTCATTTAGTACCTGTGTCACACGGTACAGTTCGCAAAACAGTGTTTTAAAATTTTCTAATTTGCCCCCCAGAAGTGCGACGTAACGTAAATAAATGAATTTTGAATATGGGGGATTCAAAATTCATGTATTTACGTTACGCGTCCGTTTTTGGGTTATAGAAATTCATATTTATACCAAATTTCAACTTAATCAGTCCAGTAGATTCGGAGCAAATTGGTTGTGACAAACAAACGGACAGACATACAGTCAGACACGATTGATCCTATAAGGGTTCCGTTTTTTTACGTTTAAGGTACGGAACCCTAAAAAGAAACGAACATTTTATTAAATCAGAATATCTAAACGGAATTATTTGCAATACCTAAATGCAGGACCTAGGACGGTACGAGTAGAGTAAGCATATTCACCAGAATATAGCATTTCTATTTCTCCATTAAATGCTAATTAGCAGGATAGTGGTGTCGTCGTTTAACTAAGAGACCGGGCACCTCGTTTTTTTAGAGTAGGTATATTTTAATGTCATTTCTCTGCCAGTAAGTAATTCTGAATGTTTACCAGTTAATTTCTATTTGTGATGAAGCATAGAACACGAGGTACAGCTATGGCATAGGTTACAGTTGCTGCTAACATGTGTGATGAGAATCCGATGACGATAGCATGTCGCCCGCGCCGGTTGCTCAGTTATTCGACGAAGTTCTTCTAAGAGTAAAATGTAATATACGTATATATTTTATTCAACTACCAAATAAATGTGTGACTTTTCCCTTAATCCATAGTAGGTAGGAATAAGCCGACCATGAATAATAATGGGATGTCTAACATGATGGGATGCGCGGCCTCCCCAGCCTGTATCCTTCACAGGTACTAAATTCTATATTCACAGTTTACAAAACCTTTTTTTTTTAATGTTCTAATCTTTCCCCAAACATTGAACCCCATATTCAAAAATCATTTATTTACGTTACATAATGTTCGTGTTTGGGTCACAGAAACTCATATGTGTACCAAATTTTAACTTAATCGGTCCAGTAGATTCGCAGCAAATCGGCTGTGACAGACAGACGCACGAGTGCTCCTATACGAGTTCCGTTTTTTTCCTTTTTAGGTACGGAACCTTAAAAATATGCCATGATTATGCTTTAATCTTATTTTGACCGAGATCTACCTTTTGAGACTATTTTTACGAATGTACGCGAAGTTTAAATGCGACACCCATATTATATGGAGTCCTGCCATACTTCTTTATCAAATTGGTTAGGTAGGTACCTATTTCATAAGGAAGAACCTGGAAAACAACATAGGCTTTCCTTCCGTTGCCTATGTTGCCAGGGGCCTCGGTATCCCTTTCGGACTTTCCCACGACCCTGGCAGGCATCGGCCCTAGTGGAGCCCTACTCTTGTGCTGATGACATCTCTTTGAGGCGTGCGTAGAACACAACGCGCCGACGCGTCGGCCCGGGCCTGGTCCTTATCGAACGACGAGCTACCCATTGCTCACCGTCCGCAAGCCCGCGCCTACGATGGCCGGAAATCCGCCTGAGATTCCCGACGCCCAGGGCATCTACTGCGTCGGCTAGGGGCGAGAGGGTGCGAAACTTGCCTTTCCCTCAACCGTCCCGCCTCCTCCTTCGCGAGCATTACTGCTTCGCAGAAGGAGGTGACGGCTGCCCAAAAACAACATAGGCTACTTTTCATATTGGCAAACGAAGTCGCGGGCAACAGCTAGTCGTAAATATAAATTCCCATTTAATAATCATATTGAACGGAATCATTGTCTTTTTTTTTCCTTATTTATTGCGATGGCTATTTATAGCTTTTAACCTTCCAAGGCTTGACTAGTTGTCCCACTATTCCTGTTATTAATGATTAAGGTTCGAATAACAGAAATCATGCATAATTATTGTACATCCACATCAGTAAAATCATCATAGTACCTATTCTTTCCCTTTACTGCTCTCATTGTTCTTGTCTTATTTACGCCGCTTTAATGTTGTTCTATTCTATGTTTAAGTCATTTGTAATAAAGGGCCAGCCATTACCCGGGAACTAATCCAGACTCCGACTCCGGAGAAAATCTTGATGGCTGAATCCAATACCAATTTGCCCGCGTTGGGAATTTAACCCAGAACCCCACGGACGGTTTAGAATTCGCAAGCTGCTGAACAGCTTGCGAATTCTAAACCGACAAGGCAATCATGCTTGATGTTTGGCAGACAACGCCTGCTTATATACCTACTAATTACTTTCTATCAATTCCGGTTACTGATTTTGTCTCAAACTCAATGTCAACAAACTAGTTATTTCTTAAGAGAACACGTCACGAATTCCATCCTTCAATATCGCTGACGGGGTTTTTTATCTGCCACTTTTCACATTTTCCAAAAATCGGCAATTTGATAGGAGTGCTTTCCTTAGGTAAATGCTCCCGTTCTCCATTTTCAAGAATTTGTGAACCACGTCATGAAAGTATAATATTGTTTGGAAGACTTGGCGTCGATCGGTGCTTCGGTTTAAAAGTTTGATACCATTGAAGGATACTTACGAATTTTGTCTATAAAGTCGGTACCTACCGAGTTAATAATTCATGAACTTAATAATTGGTTAATTTTCTGTACCTGTCCCTAATTGTCGAGGAAATCCTGCCCTGAGTGCTCCAGCGAAGTTCCTACTTGTAAAAGTTGTAACGCTAACCCCGCGACGGGATTCTCTTATCTTACGCGTGACGTTGGAATGAAGTACGAATTCATGGTAAAATTAATCACGTAAGTTACGTACGTAAGTTTGTTACCATGCATTGATTTATTAATAATATTATCAACTTCATTAACATTGAAGAAAAAACCGAACGTGGTCCAGAACTTGAATAAAACCTAGGTCAAGGAATGTTTTACGTCTAATCTGATTAAATCAGGGTCTAACAATAATTTATTGTTACCGTTTTTATAATACCTACTATTGCGATAAATATAACTTAGTTTAACCGTTGTATTATAATCTGCGCCTGAATTATAAAACTTTAACTAAAGATAATTTTGTGTATGTGGGTTATTATTACATAACTATTGATAAAGACACTTGGAGCGTTATGAACGTAGGTATATACTCGTACATAGAATCAATTGTTATCAATGAATCAAGACTACTCAGATCAATTTAATTCAATAGAGCAGAATTGCCACGGAACTCCTCCGTTACTCTGTCAATACAAAAAGTTTTAATAACGCGATATCGCTTTTATAAATTGGGAAGCTTTTGTAATATAAAGTCTCCTGAGTATACAAAGTACTTCACAGGTTCAATTCTTCTATTAGCATTCGACTTGACGGCTCATGCGCCGCGGCTAATCTTCTAAATGGAGTCAGCTACATAGTGAATAGTACCCTCGTATCGTAGCTACGAGTATATAAAGGCTGCGAGACTGGCGGCGGCGGGCGTAGTCCGACGCAGGCAGTGATTTGGGTGCACCGCGTTTTCGCCACCACACAGTATCGCGGTAATTCACGGACATTATCCGAAGGAAAATTAGTAACAATTAAGTAGGTGACGCTGTGTTTTTGTTGAACGTCTGCTGTTTTTGTGTTTTAAGCTTTTTATCCTGACACATTTGGTAAGTGTTTGAAACGACAATGGTCTGAAATACTTCTAATAATCTTCTTCTAACAATAATTTATAATTCTTAACTTTTTTAATTATGATTGCATTACTAATATTGGGTTTTCTTGGTGGCACAAGGTAATCATTATCAGAAATAGAATTTAACTACATAATTGGTACGGTGTGCACCTAAGTTTTAAACTATTTTGTTTACTTACTGATCGTTCTTATTAAACTTCCTAAATACGCCTAAGAATCAATTAAGTATAGTTCCTTCACTACCACAAACCGCTTTACTTCTTTGATATGAAAAATGTCTCATATCGGATCCCGACCTAATGATTTTTATCTTGAAGTGTTAAATTATGCAATATTATCAATTATATCATCAATAACAAAATTCGATAATATCGTAATCACAACGTGTCTGTTTTTAATATTAATCCTTATGTCTACATATAACTTCATTTTGTTTTTATCAAATGATCTAAATTAAAAATACCTACTTGCTTAATTATTTGTGTGTATTAAATAGATGTTCTTCATGAATAGTAAGATATTAAATTAAAAAAATAACTAGCTAATTGTTCTTCGTTATTGGCCTTGGTGTAATATAACTTTCAAACTTTTCTAACCCCGCCATGACATTCGTATGATATCAAGGTTATGTCAATAG
This sequence comes from Atethmia centrago, assembly GCA_905333075.3. Taxonomy (NCBI): domain Eukaryota; kingdom Metazoa; phylum Arthropoda; class Insecta; order Lepidoptera; family Noctuidae; genus Atethmia; species Atethmia centrago. The sequence goes on from HG995375.1 coordinate 12,742,484, forward strand.
TGCAAATATTCGTTTAGAGGTAGGTACCTACATAATAATGTAATCTTTTCAATCTCGGTCACCACTCACAATTTACGACCATTACAAATGTATAATTATTATTTGTGTTGGTTCGTAAATAGCAAGCTAAATCTTCCAAAAGATTCGGTAGACTAATTTGTTATTGCAAACGAGAGCTGAAAACGAGTTTTAATAGGTCGCTGAAGTGATTTTTCAAGCCAAACCTTGCATTAGCGACTTCAAAACCATGACTAAAGATTTTAGTTTAAAAATATTAGAGCATCTTTCGAAATGGCCATGAAATCTAGACCATAAAATAGTCCCAGCTTAATTTTGCAACAGATTCAGCTACGGGCTACCTATGCCAAATCATGTTTTAGTACTGACTCAGTCTAACGCTTGTTAAAAACCACTGTGAAGTAACTGAACTACCCACTCCATTTAAATTCAGTGGGAGAGCCGACGAAACAAAGAACTCAACAGTTGGTTATTTAAAGAAATCTAGTTTTATCGATGTGAAGACTATACTGCTCTCCCGCTGTGATAGTATGGACTATAAGGACGATATAAGTAGGTACTTTGTTGCATCGGGACAGGTCAACAAACTTTAATTCTTTCTCGTTGAGACAAGGACTTGCACTTGACTTGGGTTGAATGAATTGCACAATTTGTCATCTTCTTGTGTTTCCCTGGCCCATTGATTGAATTACCATCTGTAATTTCCTCAAAGTGCAACTTCCCTGAATGCATGAGTTCGAAGTTACCTGGTTCCGGTCCCTTACTAATTGAGTTGGAAAAACCGTAAACCACGTCTTTTTTTTAGGTTTCATGAGAAATTTCCGAATAACTACAAAAAAAAATCATATTAGTTCTTGATTTTTATCTAATGGGTACCTACTTAGTCATCTATTGAATCGCTGATAACCGAAATTAGGTTGTTGCTCCTATAGTGAACGGTGATTGTGTAACGATTACTTAGAAAGACCTACCAATAGCAAGTTAGGACGAACCTGACTATGTACCTTATTACTACAGTTACTTTGCATAATTTTTCAAAGCCTTATTATTCTTCCTGCCTCACTTACCTTTCTATTGTAATTTTTATTAATGAGCCAATTACTTAATTCAACGTGTCTCTTTTGCTGTTGTTAATTACGATAATAAGTCAGCGTTTCATCATGCTCTCTGGTCATTAACGAGCCCTTTGATTCGACTGCCGAGACCGACCTATATCGAGCTCGTTGACTGGAGCAACAAGCAACTCCTATAATATATCAAAGACAATCTTGGAAGTCCATTAAAGGATCGTTATAGTTTCCATTATCGAGAACTCTGCTAAAATATCACGTTAATCAAAGGCTTTTTAGGCAATGATTTGAAATCTTGTTTAGTACTTAAGGCGCTGACAAGACCCAATTGACCAAAATAGGCTTCTCTTAAGAAAAAAAATTGTCAAATCTGTATAGTTTGTGGTAACGGAAAAAATATATGTTAATTTTGAACATATTTCCCAGAACTTGGTTGTTACCAAAACACGTTTTGAAAAAAAATCTCGATACAAACTAACGTTAAACTAACCTCTTACCTTGAGTTCTAATCCAAAATATCTGCATTAAATATCAACATACGTTACGTATTTAATTAAATAACAAGAACGTCTTATTTGAATGCAGAACTTGGTTGTTTTTTATTTTCGATTACTCAACTCAATTTTGAGTAAATAGAGAATTGCTTCATATTTTGCAATAAATTACAAGCGTTGTGTCATCGCGCGTCTCTTTCTTTTCTATGCAATCTGAGAGTGACCGCGGTTTAGGTGTTGTCAGCGTCTTAAGGGTCGGATATCAGCCATTGACCTTGGTCATACAAACGTGCGTCGCCGGCCGTCGCGCTCACGCCACGCCACCGCCGTTCGGTTTCATACGATTTATTTTTTAAATAAAATATGAATAATTGAAAAAATCACAGATAAAATTATGGTATATCGTTTTTAGGGTTCCATAGTAAACAAGGAACCCTTATACATTAGTAGTTTCGCCATGTCCGTCTGTCTGTCTGTCCCCGCTGTAGGTCAGGGAGGTTTAGTAATAGAAAGCTGTAATTTGGCATAGGTATACATATTACATATTAATTACGCCGACAAAGTGGTAAAAAAAACCTGGAAAAAAAATTTTTTTTAGGGTACCTCCCTTGGACATAATTTGGGGATGATATTATTTTTTCTCGTCTACCCCATGGTGTGGGGTAGCGCTGGATAGGCCGTTCAAAAATATTGTGGGTCTGTGAACATCATTTTTTCCATTCAAGGATCCGTTTGCGTGCTTTAAAGTGCTAATTTTGTTAGAGTCAAGTGTCCTCCACCTAAATGGTTGTTTATGGAGATGTGAAAAAAATAGTCGACCAACTTAAATTTGCAGTTGGAGAATTGACCGTGACGTATATATATGTATGGAGAACATGTTTTTCCACTACAAAGTTAAATTTGTTTTTGGGATAAATTCAACCCAACTACGGAAACTTTGCCGATGTTTTTTATGTTATAAGTAGACAATACTAAATTTATTTCATATAGTATTTTACTACAATACTTAAATGTTCACATATAGAATTGATGTGTGTTTAAAATATTTTTTTTGCCTATCTTACTTGCATTATATAAAGGTAATAACAGATTTTAAAGTCACTAAAATCATTTGTTTAGCGCCTTAATGTTAAATTCGGATCCGGTTGGTTCGGACATTCGAGGATGCGAGGGATTGTTAGGTGCAATTGGAGAGCTCTACATAACACTCCAATTTGATGGTGACCTGAGTTCGAACCACACTTGACATTTTCGCATTGCGATTTGTTTATGATATGATTAAAGCGTGTGGTATTTAACATTTCTATCAATTCCTTTATCAGCTTCCTTTAGCTCTATAAAATTATTTGACTAAATTAAATTGATGTTCTTACTAAATATGTAAAATTAAATATCAGTCTGTCACTTACGTTGAGGAAGGTCATGAAAACGAAAATAATACGTTTTCTGTTTGTCCATTCCACAATACATAAATCTAATTATTTTTATAAGATTTGCTTTATAAGTGATAAGTGTGATAACTCAATTTTTTATACTGCATATTGACATAATTTATTATTGTATGCCTACTAGGCAGGACATAATGGATCTGTAATTCACCTGACATCTGTATGTATAACCTATGCATACAATAAAAAGATTTGATTTGATTTTTGATCAAAAACAGGTTCTAGATTCTACACAACACTAGAGATAATATTCAATATTATTTTCGTTTTAAATCTTAATTTTGTCACGCCTGTTTTGTTGTCAAGTCCATTAACTTTGCATAAACCGGAAAAAACCACCAACGTTTTGCTGATTCATTCATTCTAAGTATGTGTTGTGCTTTGCCGGTTACCTGCTGCTACAAACTGAGGGATTACCCGTTTGGGAACTAACTGGTACGCAGCGTCACAGAGAGGGTTTTTCCTCATACAGAGTCCGCAATATTTAACATAAATTTTAAAAGAGGATAGTTGGTTACATCTCTTATCCACATAAATTATCTAGTATATACCTAATGCCTAACTGCATTTATTGGAGAGGTCAGTAGAAGTAGCATTGACGTCACTGAAATGACGACAAAAAAACACGAGGTCTCGACTTTTTTAAAATTGTTATTGTCTGCATTTTGTTGAGGACTTCAACCCTTCCAATGCGACATTAATTTCCGTTGATTACTGCCAAATGGTTCACGAAGACAATGCAACTGACTTGCTTCGGAATGACTTAGAACCGTATACCTAGCAAATAATGGGCTTTTGTTAGAGATCGCCATTGTGACCTTCACAGGTTGTCTCAAACTAATCGCTCACAACGTACTCGTACATTCCGGAGTAAACTTCTTATTCGTTCGCATTGGTGAGGACCAAGGTCCGCTATAAAAGGTTTTGGTCTTGGACGTTGCTTTCACGTTATGTTTTGTATGGGGTAGGCAGTGTTAAGTAGCATTAAGGGTGGGGTAATCGCCGTTGAACTTGGCCATACAAAATATGCACCGCGCTCACGCCGCGCCGCGCGCCGCCGCCGTTCGGTTTCATAGGGAATATTTATTTTTAGTAACGAAATTATGAATATTTGAAAATAAGCACAAATAGAATTATAGATAATAAAATAGTCTGTTCAATCTTAAAAAGATCATGAAAATATCTTAAGTGGTTTTAAAGTAATATCGTTTTTTTTTATAGGGAGACATTTCTTTGAGTATACCTACATTACTTCCTGGACTTCTTTCATAAATTATTATTTTACTAAAATACTCAAATATTCACATATAGAATTGATGTGTGTGCGTTCTAGTTTAACATACATATTTTGCATAACTCACTTGCATTATATGTATAAAGGCGAAATAACAGATTTAAAAGTCACTAAAATCATATATCTGCGCTAAACCCTATCTAAGCACCCTATATTTAAGTATCATGTATGATAAACCGGGCCCAAAAAAACCCAATAACACTATGCCCAAGCTGGGGATAGAACCTGGACCCTGAGCTCAGCAATAAGTAGTGTATACCAAATAATTAAAAACTCTTTGTTTTCATCCACATCTTTTTTTTTATTAAGTACGTTATTAAGGTAGGTAGCTAGTTTAGATTTAATCACGATAAGGTACGATTAATAGGTATAAATGTAGACAAAATTGCCTAAGTATTACTAGAAAAATAAAATTACATTATTATGCTATTTGTTAAATGCACCACACAGCGAACCTATTATTACTTGCAATTAAAACTCAATAAGTAATTTAATCTAATTAAACATAATTATGAGGTTTAGAACCGTAACATCCTGTTTCTCCACAATACTTCCGCCGGTTTTAGAAAATGTTATGTATTTTGTTTTGAATTCGTGACAGATGTGACCTCGCGGTATAAACTCGTTTACCACGTCAATAATGTCATTGTGTTAATGAATAATTGAATTATATTTAAGCGTAGACATCGAGATCTTGGAAATATCTCAGTCTTGGATTGATTTTATTTTAGGGTTCCTCAGACTGAAATGATTCGCTGAAAGCCCTTGGAGCTAGTAAACTCTATTGTAGTTTCCTTGATAGGTACTAATAAACCAGCATCCAGTCGGTTTTAGGTAGACCTGCTGAAAGTATTCAAGATGAATTAAAAATCAAGTCCATCGAACGCAGTTTTAAAACTTGGGATATTTTACTCCTTCAGCAAGTGTTTATTTTTGCACAATATACCTAATGGTATCTTTTCTACTCGTCATATACCGTCTCTGAGTGGTAGGTATGAAACATAATGAATGGACTCAACCTAATAGAGTTACCGCACAAAATAAATGACCTTAGCGGAATCAGTGGTAATGAGCGCCCGCTTCGCTAACTTTTTCAGCGATCGCGTGAGTGTCGGCTTGCCTTGGCCCTAAACCTAGCGATCGATGCCGTGAATCTGATACGTTTCGATGAATTAAACATGCTGTTGTGGGAGCCCTCAGCCTGGAGAAAAGATAAAACTAGTGGAGTAGTGAATTATGGCCACAATCTCATTGACTAACTAAATAAATTGCAGCGTTGGTTTTTCGCACGCTTTGCTATGTAATGGGTAGGTACTTCTATTGACTATTCTCTTATTCTTTTTTATTCTCTGAATCAACTTAGGTATCACGTAGTGTTCCTACAGTACGTGATAGTGTATTAAGTATTTTATAAGAAGTTGACCTAGCTTCAGTGCATCCGTTCTCTCTGTATACACGTAGAGTCACTGCGAAAAGGCTATGGTTTATGATATTCCTCTTTTACACGAATATGAATATCGACCGAGTAGGTAGATACTAGACCTAGATACAGGCAGGTAGGTATAATGTATAAGTTAAGTACAATGGAAGTAGTATTTGCTACCACTGTACTTATAAGTACTGGAAACAGTGAAAACCGTTTTCTTTTTGTGGAGAACAGTCTAAAATATAGAATTTTCGATCAGAATGCTCTCTATATTACGTTTGCTTGAAATTAATAAATCTATTTTAACTGCCAAATCAAATTTAGCGAGTCGGGTTTAAGGTTACCTATTCTTAGGTACAACCAGTATAATTACTGGTTGTACCTAAGAATAGGTAACCGGTAGGTGATAGTAACAGTCAGCTCTCATAACTATGAAGTTGTATTGTCTGCATTCGCTCGGCCACTCGGATTCACCGAACACTAAACGGCTCCTAGCAAATTTTAATTAGGTAAGTAAGTAATTAGTTCGTGAACATCGAATCGGCTACCTGGAGTTTAGAATAATGTATTCTATTAAGGGTCGGGTAATCACCGTTGACCTGGGCCATACAAATTTGCGTCGCGCTCACGCCGCGCCGCCGCCGCCGCCGCCGCGCCGTTCGGTTTCACAGGGAATATTAATTTTTATAGTAATGAAAATATGAATATTTGAAAAAAATCACAGATGGAACTATAGATAATAAAATACACCTACTGTTCATACAAAAAAAAAAACATGAACATAATTTAAGTAGTTTGAAAGTAATATCGTTTTTTTATGCTTTGGGTAGACCTTACTTCCTGAATTTATTTCATAAAGTATTTGCTACAATACTTAAATATTCACACATAGAATTGATGTGTATGCGTTTTAGTTTAACATACATCTTTTGCATAAGTTACTTTCATCATATATCTGCGCCTTATGTCATTATTTATGGAGTAAAGTTATCAGTTAACGAGGCCGGATCGCTTGACACAAATCTATAGGCAAGACATCAAAGTCTCTCCTAAGCAGTAATGCTCGCGAAGGAGGAGACGGTACGGTTGAGGGAAAAGCAAATTTGGCCCCTAGCCGTCGCAGGAGACGCCCTGGGCGTCGGGAATCCCAGGCGGATTTCCGGCCACCGTAGGTGCGGGCTTGCAGACGGTGAGCAATGGGTACCTCGCCGTCCGATAATTTCCCAATTTGATAGTTTCCCAACCAACCAAAAAAAAAAAACAAACAGACATCAAAGTCTAAGTCAGTCTTATTTCACAAGCAACCTACTACACTGTGAGCTAGCTGGCTTTTCAAAAAATCAAAATATTTTTATTTCACATAAACCTACATGGGCACTTATGAAACGTCAGAAGCTAGGTGCACGATTCCAATTGGTCGTTTCCTATGGAGAAGAGCCGGGAAGAAACTCGCCGGATCTTTTAAAAATAATTGGCTTTTACAATGTTTTCAAATTATAGTGTTAAGGTAGTGGTAAAGGTCTACAAAATATCTAGTCTATTAAGCCTACAACGTTCTCTCATTCACAAGGTACACAATAATCTATGTACTTAAAATATTAATAAAATAATAAAAATAAAAACCCATTTAAACCAAATGACATGTTTGCCATTACAACAAGTCTGAAATCAAAATTGAATTCAATCAAAATCAAAGTTTTCGAATTGTATATCTATATTTCCACTAGTTGAGAAATATATATATATACGAATGGATTGAGAAAATAAATATGTGGATCCTCTCGGTGCAGTTTTATTTCTTAATTTGGAAACATCGGTAGGTAACAATTTAGATAAATGGTAGAGTTAGTATCTCCTTTAAGAAAGGACGCCTATTCCAAGCGATAACGCTATTCAAAACGTTTCAGTAACGTTTTAGTCAAAAACTGTTAGTAAGCACAGTGGCCAGTGGAGGCAACGAGGTCCATGTATAACCTCGCACCACTTGCTCGCCGGCGGCGCACGCTCGGCGGCTTGCGCAAGCGGCCAAGCGCACGGAGCGCTAGCGCCTGCGCCGCTCTCTCGGCATTGAACAAGGACCACCGATTCAAGTCTATACGCATTATTTACCTGACAACCAGTAGCATTTCACACTGACATTGAACGTGTGACATAATTAATCTGATATAATATGTGATATTGATACGGTCAATGTCACCAGCAGACTGGTAGGACAAGATACTAAATCAGTATCGTAATTAGTTCTTAATAATTACTGTCACCGATCAGCTGAATTAGCATAACTGTTGCGTTGGCCTATCTATAAAAATAGACAATAATATTTCAGGCTTACTAGGTAAGTGAGCCTGAAATATTATTATGTTTTTTTCTGATTGATCCTGATTACTCAATTCGCTTAAGTAAAAGGATTCCACATGATAGCTGCTGTAATTATAACCAATCATAAAATTTTAGATAAAATACCGACAGATAAATGAAAAATATAGCCACCCTCCAAAGACAGGTAGGTAGGTACTTAAGAACTTTGCACGCGACGGTTAAAAGACTATAAAAATTGTCTCAACATTTCCTCATAATGTTTAAATAAATAAACTAGTCCACTGCTGTAAGGCTCGTGCAGACTGAGGCGATATCGCGGGCGCGACTGGCATAAATATTGATGCCTGTCGCATGTCGCGCCCGCGATATCGCGCTAGACTGCACGAGCCTTTATCCTATAAATAGTAACGTAGTTGGTACGTAGGTATAACTTGTATTTGCTTTACCATAATAATTTCAACATAATTTTCTCTTTCTAGCTGCCACAATGTCGGATCAGGATACCAAACTCAAATTCGGTTTGTGTTAAGAAAAAGCATTGAGTAAATGTTTCAAATATTGCTATCTCATATTTTATTTGCATACTTATCGTTATTTGCAATTTCGATTACGTTTATTTTACAATACGGTAGTTATTCATGCAATAAGTGTACGCGATGTTTTGTTACGATCTACTTAAAAGTAGGTAGTTAAATTGTAGACATGCTTCAAAACCACTTGCTTGTAATGTAAACACTATAGGGTACCTAGCTAAGTATTATTATTGTGCTAAACCCAACACTTATACATATATAACAACTACCTCTGCTCCCTTGTCCTAGCAGGCTTAGCACGAGAACCGTAGAGAAGCGTTTTGTCGACGGAAGAGTAGACAAAAATGATGTTTCCGTGTAGACAGTTAACAGTTTTCTACCGAGAAATATAGACAAGCGATTTCTATTCTGCAGTAGAGTAGAAATAGAAAGCGTCATGCTAAGCCTGCTGGTGGACTACTGTACTAGGCTTACCTAGGTTCTCTGACTCACCCCTATTTTTTTTATTCCGGGGTTGAAAATCCTCATGGATGTCCTCCGCCCTAGGGCGGGTGGAGGGGTCTGTCAGTCTCTTACTGACTTCAAACTACTCCGTTGTTTCCCTCCCACACTTACACCGGGGATCATGGGATCTAGTGCGACTTCCGCGATCCCCGGCTCAGACCCATCCCTACCTCAACCCACCGGGTATTTTAATTAATTGAACTTATTGGCTTACTCTGTCTTTATTTTTATTTCAGCATGGGATTGTTAACAAAATAAAAGTTTCACTTTAAAAAAAAACCTCAATGATAATATAAATAATGCATGAATCTCCTCCATGAATCTTGGATTTGCCTAATAGCGTGTTCATATTTTTTAACGCTACGTATTACGTTTTGAATGCTGTGCTATGCTAGAGTGTCTAACCCTGTTTCCCGCATTGACCAAATAATAAAGTATGTTTTATTACCTACTAACATACCACTTAAGTAATGTAAAAAAAAATATGTCACTACGAACTAAGTCCCTAGGTACATAATCATGTGTTCTATAGCTGATGTTGCGTGGCGGAATGATAAGCCGTTTACCAAGGTCGGTAGCAATGCTTCAACAGGGTCATCTTCCTTGTTTTTCTTACTGTCCCAACGTCGCAGCCCCCCAGACCCATTCCCAGGTTGTGATTGATTGATTGAAGATTGTGTAATGTATATGGCTAGAGTTAACGCAGTGTCTTATAATTGTTTATTTAAATTATTTCAGAAACGATGGAGTCCGGAGATTTCAAAGATTTCGCGAAGGCGATGACTGATTATATTGCCGAATATTTGGAAAACATCAGAGACAGGTATTCTTTTTTTTTAATAACACAGTTATAGGTTCTCGAATTGAGTTTAAAGTATGTCTAACTACTATACTATGTACCCTAAATAGAAATGAGTAACTTTATTGTTTTATTGATGTTAACATTGTTCCTGATTATTAAAATAAAAATATAATATCCTACCTAAATAAAAAGCAAATACGCCATAGGAATCTTTTGTGAGCTCTCCAAGACATTTGATTGCGTCGACCATGAAACCTTACTCTTGAAACTTGAGCATTACGGACTTGGAAAACATGCGCTCAGCTTAGTAAAATCTTATTTAAATGATAAACAACAGCAACTACAAATTAATAGTATCAATTCACTCGGTTCAATAGTAAAAATGGGTGTTCCACAAGGCTCGATATTGGGTCCTTTCCTCTTTTTAGTGTATATTAACGATCTACTCCATTTATTAAATAATCAACCACAAATGGTGTTATTTGCTGATGATACTTCTTTAATTTTTAAGGTAGATAGACGTGCTACTAATGTTGACGACGTAAATAACGCCCTATTGCAGGTTCAGAATTGGTTCACTGCCAATTATTTAGTATTAAATGGGAAAAAAACTAAGTGCATTAGATTTTTTTTTACCAAATGTCAAAAGTAGTGATTATGAGATAGTATTGAATCAAGAAAAACTAGAATTCGCGGATAAAACAGTTTTCCTGGGGATCACGGTCGACTCAAGGCTACAATGGGGTCCTCATTTAACATCTCTTGCAGGACGGCTAAGTTCAGCGGCATATGCTGTCAGAAAAACCCGTTCATTTACTGATGTAGATACCGCGAGGCTAGTCTATTTTAGTTATTTTCATAGTATCATTTCTTACGGTATTTTACTTTGGGGGCGGACTGCAGACATCGAGTCAATTTTTATTCTGCAGAAAAGAGCTATCAGAGCCATTTATAATCTCCACAGGCGCGATTCTATAAGGGCCGGTCCAATTATAGTACTAGAAATAGGGAACTATTATCTCAGCCAGGTTTCAGACTGGCTAAAGTAGACTTATCTTTCATGGGGTACTGTTTAAAATGTTACAATAAAATTCCACCCCACATACTTCAACTGCATGAGATGAAATTCAAATCTTGTATAAAACGCACACTATGCAGGCAGGCATATTATGAGTTGGGTGATTACATCGCTGATAAAAATGTTTGGCTCAATGCTGGTCCTGCTCCACAACCACAACCAATTGAATAATTAACATTTGAAAATACTGCTGGAGCAGCTGTAAGACTATCTTTGCATTGTATAAATTCAATCTACTTTGTATTGTATAATTGCATTGCACAGGTGTGAGTACTATGTATAATAGAGCTACCATTTACCGGTTAATATGTAATTGACTTGAATGGGCCCTGGCGGCTGAGAGTATGTCATGCTCACTCAGATGTCTCCCTGATGGTAGCGCGTGTGTTGAATCATTTAGCTCCCTTCAAAATGGTTGAGCTGAATGGTGCTGATCCATGCGTCATGCTCGTGAACGGGCGCCGTCAGTTGGGACTGGTCACCTCTTAGCTTCCTCGGCTTATTTGTAATTATTTTATTTAGAAATTGTTTGTGTTTATTTTGCTACTACGCGTTTTTTATTTTACATCGTCCTCACATTTAGTTATAATTTCAACATTTTTTTGTACTAATCTTTATGTATGTATCAATATAATTTAAAAGAGTGTCCATGGAGTTTCTTGGCCGTTCTTCTCCATAGGTACCTACTACGCTTTGGAATGGGCAACTAGCTTCATATTTCTAACTGACCGACTTCTTGACAAATCAAAAGTGCCTGTAAATGGTTTAATTGAAATAAATGGTTTGAGTTTGAGAGTTTGAGTTTGAAATAAAATCAGTTCACAAATCACCTTATTTAGCCCGTGAACGTTGACTACACATTATATTGAATTATTGTAGGTTTAAAGAATCTTTATTTATATTCCAACGTCGGTTTTTCAGGCAAGTAGTCCCGTCGGTGAAGCCGGGCTACTTACGTCCGCTGGTGCCGGAGCAGGCTCCTGAGAAGGCGGAGCCCTGGACAGCGGTGATGGCCGACATCGAGCGCGTAGTCATGTCCGGGGTCACACACTGGCACTCACCGCGGTTCCACGCGTACTTCCCCACCGCTAACTCCTACCCGGCCATCGTGGCTGACATGCTGAGCGGGGCCATCGCCTGCATTGGATTTACTTGGGTATGGTTTAATTCATACTCAAGCTTAAATATAAACCACTAGATGCGCCCCGCGGTTTCACCCGCATAAGTCTTGATCCTGCGGGAATATCGGGATAAAAAGTATCCTATGTCCTAATCCAGGTAATGGGCTACCTATGTGCCAAATTTCATCCAAATACATTCAGCCGTTTTAGCGTAACAAACAAACGAACTCACTTTCGCATTTATAATATTAGTAAGGATTAGGATGGTATCGTAGTACACTCTATAGTGTACTACGATACCACACTATACCATAGGTACTTGTAGGGACTATTTCCTACAACTCGTGTAATTATTATTATAGTTAATTTTACTGTGCCCATACTGGCATACAATTCCGTGTCGGTACTTAGGTACCGAAGCTAGTGTCAATGTCACATACGGCACATAGGTAGGTAGATAATTCGAACAAGGAAAACCGGTTGTCATATTCGCTCGTGGGTATGTTTTTTTTTTGCGTAAACAGAATAAAGGCTCCCGCAGACAGGCGCGACGCGACGGTGTGACGCGTATTTGGTAAACAATTTCCATGAAGTTTTCATATAGAAATTGTTCTACTAACGTCGCGTCGCGCTTCGCGTCGCTCCTGTCGGTGGGAACCTTAACTTGATAGATAATATAGACATAGCAAGACCTAATGAAAGCGTGTACACTTGCAACGCGTATTGTACTTATTGTGCTACGATTCGATTGTTATCCCAGCTGCACATAATTATGACGGCCGAGGGCGGCGGCCGATCGTCGGGCCACCTGCCATTGATTTAGTTACTACTGTTACCAAGAAGCTACTTACAGGAGTCGCAGAGTGTATTGTTTTGTTTTTCTAAAATCCACACCTGAAAACCTACCACTTTATACTTACATAATACAATGTTGTGTATGGTATAATTACAAAAGTTGTAATAATGACTGCTTCGTTAGTTGTTGGTCAAGTGGTTACAAAGGCGTCTGCTGAGTATGGGGTTCTGGGTTCAATTGAATACTGAGGTCGGGCAAAGTGTGTGTTGTTGTGGATTTCGTTAGGTATGTAAGTATATATGCGGAAGGACGGTCACACTAGTCAATAACACTCGCTAGTCTGTTGCACCGATGCACAGCCCGCTTGCATGGACATTAGATTAAACATTAACATTACATTTACAAAGGACTCGTACACATACAAAGCATCCCTTCCCCATGCGCTAGGCAATACTCTCATCCTATTTTTCTCTAAATCTACCCTTAATCTACGGTCATTTCCGTTTGTTTGTAATCATCACCACTGATTTAATCGCAACTTGTAACTATTCCACTCTTGCGACTGGTGGTCAAAAGTAGACGCCATAAGTCGCTCCCGTAGACATTTTACTGTAAATGTGAGTCCGCTCGTCGGCACGTGTTAGGTATGTAAGTATTACGGAAGGACGGTGACACTAGTCAATCAAACTCGCTAGTCTTTTGCTTACCACCCGTACGCCGTAGCGGGGAGGACTAACATACATAACAGATTTTTATACTGGTGTCTGAATTCGTGCCCGGTTAAAAACAGTAGGCTCGCCCCCTTTTAGATAAGTACGTAACTGGTGAAATGAGGGTAAACATCTAGACCTCTGCCGTCTATATTCTCACTCGGGAAGTTCAGGCGTGACCGCATGATGTAATGTACCTATATATAATGATAAGACTTCAAAAATTCCAGATTGCGAGTCCAGCGTGTACAGAGTTAGAGGTAGTGATGCTCGACTGGTTGGGCCAGATGTTGGGCCTGCCCGAGTCGTTCCTAGCCCGCTCGGGAGGGGAGGCCGGCGGCGTCATCCAAGGCACCGCTAGCGAGGCCACGCTAGTCGCTCTACTGGGAGCCAAGACGCGCACTATGTTACGCGTCAAGGAACAACATCCTGAATGGACCGACACAGACATTATATCTAAACTCGTCGGTTATTGTAACAGTAAGTCGACCATTGTAATAAAATAAATCATCATCATCTGCTTAGACTTCCCAATTATGTTGGGGTCGGCTTCCAGTCTATGGAGGGATCTCCGATCTGACCCATACAACCCAGTTACTGGGTAACACAATACCTATGGTAAGACTGGGTGTCAGACTTTCGGGCTTCTGACGACTTTAACGATTGTTAAAGATCCACGAATGGCAGCTAGGACCTGCTTTCAGAGGCACGGAGGAGTCTCGGTATGGAATGGATGGTCCCCATCCACGAACCGGCTGGTATTACATAGCCACGAGCCCTTGTGTAATATGATATAATTGTAATATACATAGTAAAAGAACTTCCAAAAGAGATCGCGTTCACTTTTCAGCTAAAAACTAATCGTCAACAAAAGTTTAGAGATTACCGGTCAATCTGGCAATACCTACATATTTGTTTACTTCTATTTACAGAGCAAGCCCATTCTTCTGTGGAACGTGCTGGTCTCTTGGGCGGTGTGAAGCTTCGCGCTTTACAGCCCGACGGAAAGAGGAGTCTTCGTGGTGATACTCTTAGTGATGCCATAGAAGAAGATGTTCGCAACGGCCTTATTCCCTTCTATGTATGTTTTATTGCTTTTTCGAATTCCCAAACAATAAGAATAAAATTATAATTATACTTACCATCTGTAACATCATTATTGCAGGTCGTGGCTACTTTGGGTACAACATCCTCATGCGCGTTTGACGCCCTAGAAGAAATCGGCGAAGTGTGCTCCTCGCAAAACATTTGGCTGCACGTGGACGCTGCCTACGCCGGCTCCGCGTTCATCTGTCCTGAATACAGATACCTCATGAAGGGCGTTGACAAAGCGGATTCCTTTAATTTTAATCCGCACAAATGGTTACTGGTTAACTTTGATTGTTCCGCCATGTGGCTTAAAGAACCGCGTTGGATTGTCGATGCTTTCAATGTTGACCCATTATATTTGAAACACGATCAGCAGGGATCAGCCCCTGACTACCGTCACTGGCAAATACCATTAGGACGTCGTTTTAGAGCGCTCAAGTTGTGGTTTGTGTTACGTCTGTACGGCGTAGAAAATCTCCAGAAACACATTAGAAAACACATTGCATTGGCTCATCTTTTTGAAAAACTGTGCAGTGCTGACGAAAGGTTCGAAATTTATGAGGAAGTTACTATGGGACTTGTCTGCTTTAGACTGAAAGGTGGTAACGAGCAGAACGAAGAATTACTTAGGCGTATAAACGGTAGAGGCAAAATTCATTTAGTTCCATCTAAAATTGATGACACTTATTTCCTCAGGGTAGCGATTTGCTCACGCTACAGCGAAGAGAGTGATATTCATATATCTTGGGAAGAAGTAAAGGCTGCTGCTGATGAATTACTCAAAGGCCGTTAAAATATTTTGCACTATTCAGCTCAGCAATATTTCTGACGTTTATAAAAACGGTTTCTACTTCCAATAAACTAAATATTTCATTTCGGCTGTTTGCATAAAAAATATTACTCACTATCTACGAGGAGAGGGATATACGCGTTGTAAACGCATCGTGTGGACATTGGACATTGCCCTAAAGGTGCTAATAAAATGCTGAGCATTCTTGTAAGAAACAGAACAACGAGCATTCGTTTTTAACAACAAAGAGTTGAGCCAAACGACGATACGTGAATACCGTCGATCATTAGACGATCAGCAGACGTTGACGTGTTGGTTGCTCATGTCGTGTGAAAAATGCTCACACAGCATGAGCATTCGTTTTACTCGCTGTAACATTCGCAAGAATGCTCATTACAACCTAATATTCAGGTTTATAACCTAGTATTTACAATCAAAGTGCTACCTAAAGGTACAGACGCATTAACTGGGGACCCCTCACTCATACAATATTTAAGGAAAGGAAGTAACTAATTAGTGCAGTTGTCACAATAAATATTAATGTACTTACCTTTATATGAACGTTATTGAAATACTTATCTAAATGTTATCTAGACTTTATAATATTAGAAGCACAGTTTATCTATGTATAATAATTGCTGTGATAGAAGTGTTTAATAAAATATTAAATTGCCGTAAAAGACAATAAGTCCGTTAGGAAATTAATATTATTACGTCTGATGTAGGTATGTATGTGACTTCTAAGGGCAAGAATCACAGACTGCACTTTGACAATACTTTACAAGTAAAGTAAGCGTCTCGCTCTCATGCAAATATGAACTCTATTTGTTTTATTAATGTTCATATTCGCATGAAACGTTTGCTCACATTCGCATAAACGAATATGAACATTATAAACATAACATCACGCCTGTTTTCGCTAATGGGTTAGGCAGAGGCACGCAGAAGTGACCAGTTATGTTTATGAATATGAACAAGCCTACATAAAGTAAGGTTAGCAACGGAAGAAGACCTACTCTTCAATAAGCCATAAAAGCAATAGAATTTGTTAGATCGTCACATTCATATACGTATTAGTTGTTGTTATTATAGTGTCGATTGTTGCCTGTCGATGGAGTGAGTTGTGATAATTTAATTATTGAATATTTAAATTATTCCTTATTGAAAGACCAATGCGTCCAAATGTTAATACACTTATTAAAAAACATTCAGACATTATGTACAAGTATATATTATATATATTTTGGCACGACGACGCGCGGGGCCTTTTAATAAACTGAATCTTTAAAAGACGCCCGCAAGCGTAGGTAGGTACAGTCAACCACAAATCAGTGGTAACAATTTGACATTGACAGCGCCTTTATATCGTAGCAGTAAAGAAGATTTTCGTAGTGCAAGTGTTACTATTGATGTATGGTTGACTGTACCTACTGCGGTCAGCGAAGGTAAGGGATGCGCAGCGAGTAGCGCACTTCAGAGTTGATACGTACCTACCAATTTTTATATTGTTGTTTCTTCTTAGCGGTTTTTATTATCCGAATAAAGGTAACTATTCTACTTTTTGTTCGGCTAACGACACCCTATTAAGGCTCCCGCAGACAGGCGTGACGCGACAGCGAGACGGGCCCATATTCCTACTTATTGTTAGATATATTTATTTTTATTTATTATAAATTTGGTACCTAGTACCTAACCTTATTTATATTGTCGGAGTGTGATGTTTAAATTACTTAATAAAAACTAATTAAGTATAGTTATGTGTCTATTTAAAATATAGCTGTTGGTTATTTATTATATTTACTGCGTAATAAACAATATCATAAAACATTCATCAAGATTATTATTTCGAACTCCTTGTGAAGGTACAGTCAACGTCCAGAAATCCACTTACACCGCAATGACCATTATCGCCTGCGCTATACGGGCAACAAGATGCCAATGTGTAGTGTTGTCTTATAGAAGAAGGTCATAAGTACAACTAATATTGCTATTCCATAGTTTTGTGAGATTGCTAGTCGACTTCTGACTGTTACTGTACCTACCCGCAACACAGTTTATTAAATAATTTAGCCCGCCCATCTTCGACCGGATCAAAGACTATGACACCCATTCAAGTTATTTTTAAGGTTCCGAACTCTCAAATAACGGAATCTATAAAATATCACTTCATTGTGAAGGTTCTCGCTCACGTCGTGCGGCAAACCTTTTATTGTAGGTCCTACAATTACTCAGATTTTTTTTGTATGACTTCAGTTGTGGAGGACATATGCGTTGATATATTTGATCTCTACTGTTTTATATAGCTCCTACGTAAGATCGACGTATTCCACATTGGGCACCCGCTTAAACAGCACCTGAGTGAATGGCACCATAGGTGCTGTATGTGGAATACCTGATTCCACATACGGCACCTATTGACATTTTTCGCAGGTGCCATAGATCGGCCACCGATTGTATACCGTCAACGAACGCTCTAGAAAAGAAATGATGCGTTTATAATATCACTTTTTTGTTCGTCTGTCACAGAGGTATTTCTTGAATTTGAATTTTGGCATAATGATAGGTCTCGGTGTGTAAATTTTAGTGTTTGCCTACCTACATTATAAAAGGAAGCCTTGTGTAAAATACTTTTCAATTCCGAGAAGTTTCGACTGTGCGTTGATATATTATGTCAATCCGGTTTCTCCTTTTTAACTGACTTCAAGAAAGGAGGATCTATGTTTGTCTCTATGTAAGTTTTTACGTTTGTTCATCGATTTCTCCGTGATTACTAGGCCGATTGACGTGATTCTTTTTTCTTTTGGTAGAGGAAGCCCACGCGGTGGTTCCATGTAAATGTTATTAACTTTGATTTGGTAGCTTTTGAGTAAGCTTCAATGATACGTATTTAATTCCACTTTGTGTATGTTGATGATTTTATATAGCTTCCTGTAAAAATGTTGTTTACATAGCAAGTAGTGGTATACGAATTTGTATGGGGTAGTTACAACAACTAAGAAGCGAAAATGTCGATGGCAAAAACGTAAATACACAATCAAAGACACCGACTTCCGCTAGGAAAATTAATTGTTAAGCAAATTGACACTTCAATTTGCCGTGTTATAAACTATTTCATACAACTGTCAAAGAATGAAAGCTGTGATTTGAATACACGGACAATTTAAGTTGGTAAGGCTTTAAAATAAGGAATTAATTAACGATTTTCAAAATTCATGTGCGCACATGAACTTGGACACCATTTGCCTCAAAATTTTACTCTGACATTTCATAGTAAAATTTAATTTTTCTTTGCTTATGAAGCGCAGAAATGACAGGAAAAATATCTTCATTTAATAAACAACGTAAAATGTTAACAATGTCTAGGGTGCCCATGAAACACTTGATGATAAATTGTTTGAAACATATTTATTATCAACTGTTTCATGGGCACCCTAGACATATTTTGTTAACATTGCTATTGCTGGCAAAGACAGAATTCGCAAATTGTTCAAAAAAAATTGTGATAAGTAATAAAATAAAAAAAAATATATAAAAAAATAATTAAAAGCGGATTAATAAAAACACACATAAATTACAATTGCTCGCCAATGCCTTTCGTTTGAGATCTAAGTACCTATTGCTTCCTAGGTTTGAAAAATTTGTCCGCTCAACAATGTTCTCCTATTTACGTTGTTGAGCAGACTAATTATTAGGTGCCGGTAATTATATATAAAATGTCACGACGAAATGATAAAACGTAACGACCTTATCTGATAAGGAACGAGGGCAAGTAAGAAACAGCGTGCGAAAGCGCAACTGAAAATGACGTATTTTGTATATTTCCCGAACGCCTTGAATAGTAACGTTAGTTCATGCGATTAACAATATTGCGTGTTTGTCCTAATTTAAATAACTTAAATCGTCCCATAAATGTAAAAAATGAAAATAAAATTTTTTAAAATAGGCGGTCTCGGAGGACTGCCGACAGAAGTGAAAACTGAAAACTTTGGAATAACATAAACAAGGTGTCGTTTTGCATAAGCAGTAATGCTCGCGAAGGAGGAGGCGGGACGGTTGAGGGAAAGGCAAGTTTCGCGCCCTCTCGCCCCAAGCCGCCGCAGGAGACGCCCAGGGCGTCGGGAATCCCGGGCGGATTTACGGCCACCGTAGGCGCGGGCTTGCGGACGGTGAGCAATGGGTAGCTCACCGTCCGGTAAGGATCAGGCCCGGGTCGACGGCGCGTCGTATTCCACGCGCGCCTGAAAGAGATGTCGTCAGCACATATAGTAGGGGTCCACTAGGGCCGAGCCTGCTGGGGTCGCGGGAAGGTACTTATGGGTCACCGAGGCCCCCGCAACACAGGCAACAGGAAGGAATACGGGTGGGTTTTAGTCAGTAAGAGTCTGACACACCCTCCCGCTCCGCCCAGAGCGGGAGAAGTTATTTGATGATTTCCCACCCTCAAAAAAAAAAAAAAGGTGTCGTTTTGCATCCTCGTCAAATTTCAGGAGGCTGCTATGAAAGACATACTCGTATAATCAAATACAATTAAGATACCTGTTAATACATACTCAATAATTAATACATACTTGTTTTTTAGTTATTTAAGTTTGACAGTATTTTAGAATACACCACTTTCACAGAACAGAATCACCCCCCCCCCCCTTGCGTATGCGGTAGTGTGTATGAGTAAAAGGGTAGTTACAGTGCGGTATCACACGGGCTGCATTTTAACATGCGTATCCCACACATGCCGATTTCCGAAAATTAGAAAAATAAAAATAAAAATAAATATTTTATTATTGATTCGTGTCGAGAATCGTTAGCTTAGTTACCTCCTTGAATTTGACGAGGATGCAAAACGATACCTTGTATATATGTACATACAATTATGTGCGTACGCAGGCCGGTGCGCGTCGCCAGTCTGGTGCAACACGTCACATTAGCATATCTCGGTTAGCATGATGCAAACACATAAGTTTTTCCCCTAAGTACCAAAAATTGCTCAACGCGCCTAAAGAAGTTTTCACTTAAAAAATCATTGGACCGGTAATAGGTATCTGCAGGTTTTCGATGGGTCGTTTACAGTTGGGTTCACCTAAGTAATGGTTCAACCATTGCATTGGTGGGTTGAACCATTACTGGATGTCAATGAACGCAGTCTATCGTAAAACTCTTTTTCGGCTTTTCTTTTCCTACAATTAACAATAGGAGATCAAAATTACTGCTAGCAAACACAAAACCGCGATTAGAGGTCGGTTCAATACATTTTGAGTAGAATTCACTTTAGTGGTTTGGCCAGCCACCGGTCCTTATCCATAAGAGTGTTGAAAAGGTTCATTCGAAAACCAATGTCAGACGGCACTGTCTGGCACTAATGCTGAAGTGAACCTTTTTGCCGCAGCCGTGAGGCCCACACTAACACAAACTACAAATAACAATAAAAAAATGAAAATGATGTTTTAATAACAATAATTGTTGTTAAAACATAATTTTCACTTTTTTATTGTTATTTGTATTTTTTGTTTTCACGACTGTGCCGAACTAAACGTTATTCTTTCTTTGTTAAAATTACTTGAAGGTCTTTGCCACTCTCCCTTTATTTAATTTTTGGGGACTAAACACCTAACAAGAATTTTAATAAACAACATATTTCCCTTCGAGTTAAGTTTTCTCGTAAACTATAAATATTTGTTGATTATAATAATACACAAATCAGCCTTCATGTAGGTCTTGCAAAAGCCTTTTAAACGAAAATAAAGAAGAAAATGATTCTTTTTCGCTTCTGTCGCTCTATGATGTTCTAAACGTCACCATATTACGCAAAAGCTTTCAAAATTCGAGAGTGATATGTAATTTTTTTAAGTTTTAGATGGCATTTATATCTGCAATATCATAATGAAATTGTCACGTATGAAACTAATATGGAATAGGGATATTTGGATTTTTTTTAAGAATCTTAGGTGTAGCACAGGGTACGGTTCAAATAGAGCGTTGACGAGTGGTCAACGACAGTTTGGTTGCGCGGTGACCACAGCGAGACAAGAACAATGTATTCTAGACTCGTGCAGCATCAATCCCAACTGTCGGGAACCACGTGTCATCATTGTGGGTGCCGGAATGGCAGGCCTGTCAGCAGCACATCGGCTTTCACAATGCGGTATAAACAATTTCCTGGTTCTTGAAGCTAAAGAAAGGTATGCTATATATTATGTAATTTAGAACACAAAAGATGGATACCCAAATATTAATTTTGTTGTAGTGCTTATCTATCCCTAGTTTAGGAGACAGGATTAAATTTTTTCTTGATATACACAATTGTTTTTTACCCCTTGTGTCCATTGTTAGTTGACTAAGTCTTAGCATGTAACTAGTATTTATCCTGTGTCTATTTATATTTTTGGATCAATAAATGTTATTATTATTATTATTATTATATACCTAGGTAGGTACTTGTAATAGTTAATTATAGGTATGAACCCAATTTGTTTATGAATATACCTATAAGCCAGTTTATCCCTCCGATAGCAACATGTAGTGAGTCACTCATAATGTCTGAATATCAAAATCTGTCTAACTTTCTACTAATCTCGGACCAACCAGTGGCGTGAAAATAAGGTGGCAGAGATGGCAAAATGTCACGGGTACACGGCTAGAGGGGGCCCCGGCCCGAGAGGCCGTGAGCACAGGATGAATATAACATTTATTATAAAATTTTATAAAAAATATAAATTTTGTATTTAATCAATTAATGTTTGGTTTTAACTCAAAAACACACGAAAGAACATAGACACGAGAACGAAGACATACGAATTGTACAAATTATGTTATCAAGAGTTGAACACTTATCGCTCAATTTTAGAACGCATCTATTGCACTAAGTTCATAGCTAAATAGGGTTCCGTTGTCAACAAGGAACCCTTATTGTTTCGCCATGTTAGTCTGTCTGTCTGTCTGTCCGTGTCTTAGCTCAGAGACTCTTAGTACTAGAAAGCTGTAATTTGGCGTGGGTATACATATTAATCACGCCGACCAAGTGGGAAAATAAAATATATTTGTAGGATATAGCTCCCTTGCACCTAAAGTGGGGATGATATTTTATTTTTCGTCTATCCCATAATTTGGCATATCGTTGGATAGACCGTTCAAAAATATTGCGGGTCTGTGAACACCATTTTTCGATTCAGAGATCCCTATGCGTAATATTTTGCTGTAAAGTGCTTGTTAGAGTTAAGTGTCCCCTACCCCATGCCAGCTAAATGGTTGTTTTTGGACATGTGATAAAATCACGGCAGCAGTAGCATATACAGGGCGTCCCACGACTTTGCCACATACCTAAAGGGAAAGTACCTTAAATACTGTAGATAGAAAAAAATACTGAATTTTTATTTTAAAAACAATACGAACTGCTTTCAAAGAATTTTTAATAATCGCCGGTCTGGACCAGGAATCGAAGCCGCTAAATGTGAAAAAAAACAAACCTGTAATTTTACTGTACCGATCGAAAGGCATACACTTATATATAACATAGCATCAAATAAAAGTAAGATCATGAAATTTAACATTTAAGTAATTTAAACATTTGTTCAGAATAATGAATAGGATCGGTACTCATGAACAAAGGAGCAGGCTTAGAACGAGAACCGTAGAGAAGCGTTTTGTCGACGTAAGAGTAGACAAAAATGACGTTTCCGTGTAGACAGTTGACAGTTTTCTACCGAGAAATAGACAAGCGATTTCTATTCTACAGTAGAGTAATAATAGGGGGCTTGTGGTTAAGTAATAACAGCCGCACGGGTCGATCGATCAGGTTAAACTACGCTTGCCGCGGTTGGTCCGTGGATGGGTGACCATCTTTACATACCAAGACCCCTCCGTGCCTCGGAAAGCACGTTAAGCCGTTGGTCCCGGCTGTTATTTGTAGATCATTGACAGTCGTTACGGATTGTCAGAAGCTCGAAAGTCTGACAACCAGTCTTACCAAGGGGTATCGCGTTTTGCGGTCCTTGGCCCTACGGGGCTCCTGTATGGGCGCGCTCTTTGGCGCTGCGGCCAGCCCGCCGGTTGAGCGCGGCCCAAAGGGTCATGGCCATCCGGATGGTCCGGGGATACCGCACGGTCTCCTGTGAGGCGGCAATCCGGCAAGGGCCGGATTGCCGCCATGGGATCTAAAGGCAAAAGTCCTCGCGCACGTATGGGAGTGACGCGAGGAGGCGAAATGCCGGGGCGTAAGCCCGCTGCCGCGAGAAATCGCGGCACAGCGGACGGAGCTCCGGCGGGATCTCATGGCGTCATGGAGAGTACGGTTGTCGCAACCCAGTGCTGGGCACGCCATATTTGCGGCGATAAGTCCCCTCTTTGAGGAGTGGCTAGAGAGGCGCCATGGCGTCCTCACCGGACACGGCAGCTTCGGGAGGTTCCTGTGTCGGATAAGGCGGGAGGAAACGCCCGGTCGTCACCACTATGTGGATCGCCCGGAGGACACGGTGGAGCATACGGTGGAGGTCTGCCCGGCTTGGGCAGAGCACCGCCGTGTCCTCGTGGAGGCGTTCGGCGGCAGAGATCTCTCGCGTCCGGCCCTGGTTCAGGCCATGGTACAGAGCGAGAGGGCGTGGGCAGCCGTCACCTCCTGCGAAGCAGTAATACTCGCGAAGGAGGAGGCGGGACGGTTGAGGGAAAGGCAAATTTCGCGCCCTCTCGCCCCTAGCCGCCGCAGGAGACGCCCTGGGCGTCGGCAATCCCGGGCGGATTACCGGCCACCGTAGGCGCGGGCTTTCGGATGGTGAGCATTGGGTAGCTCACCGTCCGGTAAGGACCAAGCCCGGGTCGACGGCGCGTTGTATTCCACGCGCGCCTCAAAGAGATGTCGTCAGCACAAAGGTAGGGGTCCACTAGGGCCTGCCGGGGCCTGCCGGGGTCGCGGGAAGGTACTTATGGGTCACCGAGGCCCCCGCAACACAGGCAACAGGAAGGAATACGGGTGGGTTTTAGTCAGTAAGAGTCTAACACACCCTCCCGCTCCGCCCAGAGCGGGAGAAGATTCGATGATTTCCCACCCCAAAAAAAAAAAAGAAAGGGGTATCGTGTTACCCAGTAACTGGGTTGTGGAGGTCAGATAGGCAGTCGCTCCATGTAAAATACTGGTATTCAGCTGTATCCGGTAAGACAGGAAGCCGACCCCAACATAGTTGGGACAAGGCTAGGCAGATGATGAGTAGAGTAGAAATAGAAAGCGTCATACTAAGCCTGCAGATGGCCTCCGAGATCCCCAAATCTTTATCTAACCCCATTAGATTTTTATTATGGAGTAATGTAATAGATTTATAGAATCAAGAACTATATGAGAGTGTGCAGGATTTATAAACTGAACTTAGAAATATTATTTTAAACATTCACCATGAAAAGATAAAGAAATTTTGAGCATTTCATAAATTAAATTGATTGTATGTTGCAGTTAAACGTACCTTATTATTTCAATAAATGTTAAATTTTCATGGTCTTCCTTTTATTTTAGATGCTATGTTATTTAGAAGAAACGAACGTATATGATTGAGCCTTTCGATCGGCACGTCTTTATTCAGTAAATTTTTCTATCTACAGTATTTAAGTTACGAGTACCTACTTTCCCTCGATGTGGCAAAGTCGTGGGACGCCCTGTGTATGACGAAGTTAAAAGGAAAACTGTCACAGTTAAGTAGGCTTTACAAGTTAACGAGTAATAGTCGACCAACTTACATTTGCAGTTGGAATGTATCAGAGAACATGTTTTTCAACTACAATGTTAAGTTTGTTCTTGGAATAAATTCATTTCAACTTCATTGTTTTTTTTTTACATTGTGGGAGGGCCTCATCCGATGAATTTGCCACAGGCCGCAGATGGTACGCCACTAGGTCGAACCTCATCACCAGCCTAGCCTTTTCCCAACTATGTTGTGGTCAGCTTCCAGTCTAACCGGATGCAGCTGAATACCAGTATTTTACATGGAGCGACTGCCTATCTGACCTCCACAACCCCGTAAGGACTCTCGAAGATCTACAAAACAGCCGAGACCAACGGCTTAACGTGCTTTCCGAGGCACGGAGGGGTCTTAGTATGTAAAGATCCATTCACGGACCAACCGCGGCAAGCGTAGCTTAATCTGATTGATCGTCAAACCTACCAACAGTAATAACTTAGGCAGTAAGGACCTTACGTTCCGTGGATCCCTATAATAAGCATACGAATCCAATAAAATCCCAATCTTTACTAATAAAAATAAATTTTACAGACCTGGAGGACGAATTCATTCATGTTGGCTTGGAGATGCGGTAATCGAAATGGGAGCCGAGTGGATTTTTGGTGCATGTTTACCGAACTCTGTATACACGCTAGCATCGCAAGATAGGCTTTTACAACAACCGTTACCTCGCTTGGATGCATCAAGAGGCCTTTTTTGTACCAGCGAAGGACGAGCAGTTGACTTGCCAGTAACGATTACGGCGTATCATACATTTAGGCAAATAGAACAACAAGCAGCTAGTTTATTTCGACTCGGTGGGGAAAGGCAACATGGAACTCTGTTAAATTTTATCGGTTTACGTATCCAACAAGAATTACACAATTTTCCAGAAGATCAAAGGTATGACGCCGCACGCGTCATGTTCGGATTGACTAATATTTTAAGAAACAAGTGTGGAGATGATCTGTCTCTAGTTAGTGCTGATCAGTACGGCAGTTACATTGAGCTGCCTGGTGGCTGCGTCCGAGTTCCTTTAGGATATGTCGGTGTGATGGCACCATTATTGCGCGGCCTTCCGGACAATTCTATACGTTATAATAAGCCTGTGAGCGTAATTCGATGGGGACAAGGCGCAACTGGCGAAGGACGTGCAATGATTAAATGTTGTGACGGAGAAGAATTATACTCTGATTATGTTATAGTTACAGTATCTCTTGGATGTCTTAAATGTCAAGCCGATAAATTATTTGCTCCACCGCTACCATGCTGTAAATTAAACGCGATATGTAATTTAGGTTTTGGGCTAAGCGATAAAATATTTCTAGAATATGCCGAACCTTTTTGGGTGTGCCAGGAAGGTAATCTAAAACTAGCTTGGTCGGCAGAAGAATTACAATGCAGAACTGATTGGACACGAGGCGTG
This sequence comes from Atethmia centrago, assembly GCA_905333075.3. NCBI lineage: Eukaryota > Metazoa > Arthropoda > Insecta > Lepidoptera > Noctuidae > Atethmia > Atethmia centrago. The sequence continues at coordinate 12,769,097 of HG995375.1, forward strand.
TGTGCCATAGATGAACTACCAGGCAGTAAACATGTACTATGCGCTATAATATCAGGTCAAGAAGCGGCTACGATGGAATCAATGGCAGATAATGACGTCGCTGAAGGACTGACCCAGATACTGCGCAGGTTTACTGGTAACCCGTGCCTTCCTTATCCACAAATGATGTTACGGTCTCGATGGGCGTCGGATCCACATTTCTGCGGGGCATATTCTTACATGGGTTGTTGTTCCACGGTGAGTCACCAATGCGAATTAGGAACGCCAGTGCCAGGTCCGTGTGACCCGATGCCACCCATTCTGCTATTTGCGGGTGAAGCTACAGTGCCTGGATATTTCGCCACAGCACACGGAGCGCGATTGAGTGGTATTCGGGAAGCCGAACGTATTATATTACTAACGAAAAAATTCGATGGTCCTCCAAAACCTCCTGCGTAAAAGTTATTTTAGATATTGTATTTATATTGTTTTGTCTATAATTATGTTGTTATCCGTTTGAATGATACTGTTCATTTCGAAGATTCGTTTTATTAAATGAGGTTGACCTACTTGCTGCACTTGTATTTTGATTTAAATATTACAAAAATACCAGGCGAGCGAATAGTTGAGACCAAACCTTAATAATCCCTTGTCGGTCCTAGGCTAGCACTCTTGCTCTAGGCTCGTGAGATGGCTTACTTGGCTCATGAATAATAGCACTTCCTTCACTAGAATCGTAAATGGGCTTTCTCCGCTTGCACGCCGTTCCGAAAGTAGACTCGCTCCGCTCACTTGCCTTGTGAGGAGCTCGCTTCACTCGCTCATCTCGTGTTTAATGGCCACTCCGCTGCAGAGAGCGAGCATCTGCTCGCTTTGCTGATGTCGTAACTAGTCGCGTTCCGCTCACTAGAATGATGAGTATGCTCGCTTGGGTCGCTCGTCTCGAGAGTGGGTTCGCTTAGCTCTCTCTTTTCATATGTAATTGCCATATACTCACTCGTGTTTAAGTCCACTCCGTTTGAGATTATATGGGGAGCCTTGCGCGTGTTACGAGTATGTTATGACTAATCGGGCTTCGCTCACTATTGTGGTGAGTGTGCGAGTCTCTCGTTTTGAGAATGGGCACGCTACGATCGCTGTCTCATGCGTGCGAGGGTTTCGATTACCTACTACTTTCGCAGATAAGTGCGCTCCATCCGTTGTGCTAAGAAGTAGTCACAGTTCTTACTTACCTAACGTGCCTAGGATGATTTCGTAACTGATCTTTAACAATCCCTAGTCGTTGTCAGCTATTCACAAGCACCTACTGCCGTCATACGCGGCATGAATCAAATCGCTTGCACCAAGCGTGTATAGTTCCTAAATAAGAATTATGCCCGGCTTGGTAAACCTCACCTATCTAGTGTTCTCCTTGTGTCCGCCGAACGAGCCTGACCTCATCCTATCCTATCACGCGCCACCGGTTGATAACATAAATATAATCGGTGTTATTTTTCCAATGGATACTGACTGCGGCTATGAAATGTGTTTATCTAAATGTGTGTCGTTAAGGCGCTGACAAGACCCAATTGGCCAAAATAGGCTTCTCTTAAGAAAAAAAAATCTGTATAGTTTGTGGTAGTGGAAAAAATATATGTTAATTTTGAACATATTTCCCAGAACTTGGTTGTTACCAAAACACGTTTTGACCAAAAATTCTCGATACAAACTAACGTTAAACTAACCTCTTACCTTGACTTCTAATCCAAAATACCTGTATTAAATATCAACATACGTTACGTATTTAATTAATAACAAGAACGTCTTATTTAAATACAAAACTTGGTTGTTTTTTATTTTAGATTACTCAACTCAATTTTCAGTAAATAGATAATAGCTTGATATTTTGCAATAAATTACAAGCGTTTTGTCATCGCGCTTCTCTTTCTTTTCTGTGCAATCTGACAGTGACCGCGGTTTAGGTGTTGTCAGCGTCTTAATTGTTTTTTCTTCTTTTAGCTGCTAAATTTTGTAAGTTAAATATTGCAATAAATTGCTGATGGCTGATTTGTTTACCAAATAATTTATACAAAGAAGTCGAGAGTGTCTACTTATGTTGATTTAAAAAAAGTATTTTACAAGATTTATTTAGTTTCACCTGTCTATTATGTTGATATAAAAAAAGTATTTACCTACAAGATTTTATTTAGTTTCACCTGTCCCGGTATCTGTAATCAAATCTTGCAAGTTAAATGTGACCCAGTTCCCGTTTTCCGACTGAGCTGAAATTTTGCATGCTTATGTAAATCTTGACAATGCAATATTATTAAGTTTTAGATTAATTTAACATGTCTCAAATTTTCAAATAAATTGTGTTACATTTTAACATCAAGAGAGAACAAAAAGAGGGTGTAACATGCTTTTGTTTGATAACTTCACTGATAAGTAATCATTCTCCTGCCCTTATCCCATTTGGGGTCGGCGTAACATGTCTTTATCTTGCATACTTTTCTATTAGTTGTCATCGCGTTATTCACTCCCTTTATAGCTACAGACTCGTATAGCCATCCACATGCATACTCAAAACTTTCCTGGCAACATTTCACTCATTCCTCCACATCACATGCCCATATCATGACAACCTTATTCCACACAACTTTTCACGTCACCGGTGTCACTTTCAGACTTCCTTTCCTTCTTTATATACTTACTCATTTCTTATTCTATCCATTCGGGTAACACCACACATCTCTCTTAGCATTCTCATCTCAGCTGCATGCAATTGCCTTTCATTCATCCCTTTTGTGGCCCAACATTCTGATCCATACAAGAAGACAGCAGGTCTAACCATTGTTTTATACATCTTCCCCTTAAGTTTAAGGGGAATGCGGGAGTCGCAGATTCCGTGCGGCGAAGTAGATCGGACTGTTAACAGTCCGATCTACTTCGCCATCGCTTTGCACGAGTGAACCGAGATACCGAAAGTCGGAGCAAACCGGGAGAAACGCACCATTGAGCGCTATGGCCCCAGAACTAGAGAGACCGCCGAAATCGCAGAACATATAAGTATTCGGTTTTGGTTCTGCTGATTTTCAAGTAAACATTCTCCAGCTTGCAAACACCTATAAAAAAATATATTTAATTCTCAACCAATAATATTATTTAGGACTATAAAAACTGATATGATTTTGAATGAATCCGCATTCAAAGTGTTAGCAAATCAAGTGATAGCTGTCGTAGTAATTCCACATTATAGTCATGATGCCTAAAAGTGGAAAATATTTAAAGGTTGGCTTCCTTAACGCTGGGTCTCTAGGTACAGGCCATGATGATTTGATTTGTGCAATTGACAGATATGGTTTTGATATAATGGCTATAAACGAAACTTGGCTTCGTCCGGGGGAGGAGGGGCGCGCGCCGGACGTGCCCGGCTACCGTCTCCGTCACACTCCACGGCCGACAACTGTTCGCGCGGGACGTGGTGGGGGTGTTGGGTTTTATCTGCGGCGGGGTCTGAGCGCGCGCATCTATACTAGCACGGCTGATCCCAGGTTCGATTCCGTGGAACAGATGTGGCTGATAATGTCGCTAAGCGGGAAAAAAATTGCCATTGGTACAGCGTACCTACCGGCCACCGTGGTTTGACATAGATCACTTCCTTGATGCCATCACGAACACTTTTGCTAGGCTGGGAAACTGTGATCATTATATTTTGCTCGGTGATTTCAATGTGAACATGCTTAACATAAACGAGACTAAAACCAAAAAAGTCCAATAATTTTTAAATTGCCTAAGTCTCGTTCAACTGGTCAAAACGCCGACTCATTTCACAGATACGAGTGAAACTCTTATGGACCTTCTGTGCACAGACCTTAGGGCAAGATACACGACGGTAGAATCCTTTGGTTCGATTACAGGCCATTCCATTATAGTCAGTGAATTTCACATAAAGCGGGACAAATTTACACCGTATGTAACCAAATTTAGGCCGATGAAAGACATATGCAGGGATAGTTTTTATACGGATTTGACGCAATCAAACATAGTTCGTGTTTTTTTTTGTACGACATGCTTAGTTGGATGACTAGTAGACGAGATTGCGCGCCCAGGCAATGTGCACAACAACTTTCAACACAGCCTCATAGGACAGCAGCTTTCAGAGGCACTTTCCGTTACGCTGCATCTAAGGTGTGGAATAATATCCCACCACCGTTAAGGGTACTGGGCACTATCCATACGTTCAGAACACGTTTAAGGCGGTATCGGATAGATTCGCAACAGAAATTAGATATGGTCGCCCTAAATATTTCACTTATATGAAATGCTTACAGTAGTTACTTAGCGTAGAACATAATATGTTGTTATAATATAAAACTAACAAGAGCCTAACAATACCTACTGATCAGCCAAATAAACGTTTCGTATTAAATGACGCTTACCTTCTTCTATTAATATTACTAACTCCCACCTACTTCATCTTTTGTTATAGTAGTTGTGGTAGGTACTTCCCTTTCTCCGAATAGTATTAAATTTGACTATTTATGATTAATTTTTGTCTTTTTTTTATACTTTTTATTATTATTATAGTTATATTCAATTTGTTTATTCAAACAACCCACAATAACTATTTTTCTTGTCGGGTAACTAGATAATTGTCGATAATTTGTCCGTCGCGGTCGGCGGCCTGTATCACTATGTGAGCGCACCGTGCACGGATCACTCTAGCTAATCGCTAGGAACAGGTTTTTGCTGGGACAGTTGTTGTTTTCGTATGTTTTGTGTTTTGTTATTATGTTTAATTACTAATTAATGTATTCATTTATAAGTAAAAATACGTATTAGGTATGTTGAAGCTGTTTGTACTTAGACGTCACTTGTCCCTAAAGGTTCATTAGAAAACCAGCGTCAGACAGCATCAGTCTGGCATTAATGCTGAAATGAACCTTTTTGGTGCAGCCGTGAGGCACAAACTATTTAATCAAAACATTATTTTCACTTTTTTGTTGTTATTTTTATTGTTTCACGAACTGTATCCAAATAAACGTTATTCATTCTTTTCTCTTTCTTAGCTTCTGTTGCCATTTCTCCAATCTGCTCTGGATCTCAGGTCCATCTTCATCGACAATAACAATGTCAAAGGGTGCCTGTTCCTGTATGTCCGACGTCGGAGCGTCCATAATCACCAGGAAAAGGTAAGGACTTCAAGCCGATCCTTGGTGCAAGCCTACAGCCACACTGAATGCGTCGGTGTTGCTAGCAGCCGACCGAGAGATTGACTGTACATAGGTAGCACGAACTAACTCTTCAAAACGAACCCTCCTCCTCTCTATGAAAATGAATTAACTCTGAATTGTTTGAGGCTGATAAGTCCACAAATATTTAATATAAGGTATGAAGTTTCAAGTTTTGAAAATATATAATTATGATATGGGATGATTTTGTCATAGACGAAGGAGCTTTATTATCGTTTAAAGGTTAAAAAGTATTAATCGGAATAAAAATATTTTTGACTCTTTAGTTATTTTTTTAAAAACAAAAAAAAAATCTTGTATAAAAAAATAATCATATGCTTAATATTAAACGCGACAATTTATATAAGTTTAAGTAGGTAGCCCAACTAGTCCAGTCCAGTAGGTCCAGCTTCGAGAATGAGGTCAATCGTCGAATCCGACTCGGCTAGGCAACGTTCGGGAAGCTACGCAATAGCTTCTCGTCCCACATACCGCAGTGTCTCAAGACGAAAGTCTTTAACCAGTGTTTGTTGCCAGTGATGACCCCTAAGTGCATTGGAGGGGGGCTATGCTTGGAATTTTCATAGGTAGATCGAATCAGAAATGCAGAAATCCGCAGGAGAACGAAGGTAACAGATACACCGAAGAATTGTGAAACTTAAGTGGCAGTGGGCACATTGCTCGCAGATGGCCGATGGGGCTGTAAGGTCCGAGTGGCGACCGCGTACCGAACGACGTAGCGTTGGAAGGCCTCCGACAAGGTGGACCGATGACCTTGTGAAGGCCGCAGGAATCCGCTGGATGCGGGAAGCATAGAACCGGTTGAAGTGGCGGTGCTTAGGGGAGGACTATGTCCAGTAGTGGACGTCTTTCGGCTGAAATGATGATTATGATGAATTATCTTCAATTTATTGCTATCTTATGAAAGACGTCAATTAATAGCATAATATAATCTATTCCAAAACGCACTTACCTATCTTTAACAACGTCAAAAATGATATGATTTGTTTCTCGTCTCATATGTAGGTACAGTCAGGAAAATATGTTAAGCTTGACATAATGTCTATAATAGCGTAGGCGGTGGCGTCATGGTAATGTACTTACATAATATGTACATACATGCCTACGCGCCGATGTGTTAAATGCCAAAAACTAATTCAAAACAATACCTATATTTATCTCGGAAATCGGATGTCATCTGTTTCGCTGATGATACTGCTATTATTTTTCATGGAGCTACTTGGGAAGAGACTCTGGATGCAGCTGAAAAAAGAATGAGTATCATAGCAACGTGGCTGGAGCAAAATCTCTTAACACTGAACTTGAAAAAAACGAATTTCTTGACCTTTCACGTCACTCGATCTAGTAGACCATACATCGACACACTAAAAAATACACAACAGCAAATGCAATGTCTTGACAGCAGCAGCCGTCTCCGCTACTGATTGCAACTGCAACGCCATTTTCAGAGTAGAAATCACAAAAATCTAGGCGTCATAATTGATCCCTGTCTATCAAAGCACAAATCCGAACACTCGCAAAAAAGGCTCGCAAGTTCATTTACATTGCGAAACTCTTACGAGTCAGTGCTCCTGGGTTGATTTCAAATTTGGGGCCAATAAGCATTATATTTCATTTAATTCTCGTGGAGTACATGTTAACGTAACTTAAATTACTTTAAATCGACTAACTACTTCTTTGAGGGCCTATTACGACTAGACGACTAGATTGCTATTTATAACAAAATCATGTGCAGGAAACTGGAATTTTATTATTACAATCTGTATATTACCTAATATTATTAAGAGGAAAGATTTTTTTGTTTGTTTGTTTGTACCGAATAAGCTCCGAAACTACTGGACCGATTTTAACCATGTTTTCACCAAAAGAAAGTTAAATTATTAGGAACATGGGCATGGGCCGTATTATATTTTTTTTTTTAAATGAGATCCCTACGAAAATTACAATAATGTAACCCAAGGTATCAAAAAATTGCCTATATAAGTCACTATTTAGTTTGCGCTGCGAAAATTATTAATGATACATAAAACTAATGTACTACTTGTTTATAGTACTCATCATTACCCACAAAAAAGTCCGCGAGGTATATGTCCTAACTACACTGGACAGCAAATAAACCGAGCCACCCGCTACCTAGGTACTCTAATTCGATTTTCTCAAAAACTAAAAAACCTACAATTATCAAAGTTGTACCTACAGAAAGTGCGTTTCATGGTGATTCAAATGAAAGGAAACTCATTGGGTTTAATCAATATTTCAGTGTTTATTAAGGATTTTACAAAGAAGAGTCGTTTTCCAGTCGTGACAATCGTTAGTAATGATAAAGTGAAAAAAAAAATTAAAGCCAAAAACAAAGATAAAATCAAAAAAAAAGTTTTTGATCAATATTCCGTATTCCCTCCCCTTGCTCGGATAACTGCCAGCATCCTTGTATTCATCGACCTTACGAGCCTGACGATAAAATCTTGAGGAATTGTATTCCACTCCTCTTCAATTGCGATTCGCAGCTCTGGAAGCCTTGTTGGAGCAGGTACCCGGGCTTGAACCCGACGTTTCAGCTCATCCCATAAGTGTTCTATCGGATTCAAGTCCGGGCTTCGAGCTGGCCAGTCCATCGTACGAATGCTGACGTCGCGTAGATACTGGGTCACCACATGAGCAACATGAGGCCGTGCATTATCATGCATCAATTGCATATCCTGCCCGATATATCCTGCGTAAGATACCACATGGTCTGCGAGGATTTCAGTAATGTAGCGATGAGAAGTCAGTCCACGTGTACGGCCCGTCGGTTCAATGAAAACTAACGCTGTATGTGCTGTTAACGAGATGCCGCCCCAGACCATTACAGATCCTCCTCCATAAGCAACAGTTTCCTCAATGACGGTAGCTGAACTTATGACCACTTGGCGTTCGTCACGCAGACTTTGTTGGACTTGAACTGCGTTGAGGTGGCGATTTCGCATAACAGTAAGGTGGATATAACGATCATCTGCTGCTGATGTAGCCCTAGGTCTGCCCGTACCTGGACGGCGATCGAATGCTCCAGTCTCTAGGTATCGTCTGTAAACTCGTTGCACCGAAGATCTGCTGATTCGAAGCCTTCGAGCGACTTCACGTTGCGCAATGCCTGCTTGAAGTAATGCTACAGCTTGAGCTGCTTCCTGAGGTGTTGTATCCATTATTAATCGAAAAAAGTAGCAAAAACACGCGCGTCTGAGCAAACGATGGACAAAAACTAAAGAACTGATAAGAAATATCCGACTACCCTCATTGTAGAGAAAAAGAACGCTAATTTCAAACTCTGGTGAAAACAGAGTAAATCGTTAGCATTGTGTTTGTTGCTTGATTACAATGTGAGTTGACGGTACTTTCGAATTAATTTGTAGTCATTTTAATCACCATGAAACGCACTTTTTGTAGGTATAACTTTGATAGTTGTAAGTTTTATACTTTTTGAGAAAATCGAATCAGAGTTCCTAGGTAGCGGGTGGCTCGGTTTATTTGCTGACCAGTGTATTATACGTTTTTGTTCAAATTAGTCAATAAAAACACGGGTAAAATCGAAAGATGATGCGCGATGATCTCTGGAACTGCCAGTCGGATTTAAAAGATTCTTTTTGCATTTTATAGCCCAATTTTAACATCACGTTACGGCCTTTGGTAGCGAGCAAAAAGATAAAAGTCAGAAATAACGCTAAGCGAAAACTAAGTAACAGCGGACGATGGGATGCGACGCGGTGGATCGGTGCCCGAAATTTCACGCGGACGAAGTCGCGAGCAGAAGCTAGTGTTTAATATAATTCTAAAGGAAGGATAATATTCATTGTTGAGGCAATCTTGACTAACAATAAAATAACATTTAATAGCTGTTTAAAATAAATTGTCTATGTAATCTCATTTGTGTAACTGTAATTAAACGCATCAATAAACACCTGGGATAATTAATCTGCTATACCCTGCCTCTCACCCCACGTGATCAATGATTTTCATGTGGTTTTTTAATTACTGAACGCACCTTAAATACAAAAATATACGAAAATATCATACATTTTAACTCATGAATTTCCTACTGTTTTGCCCCTTAATTTGAAAACGACCCTTCTAAGAATATATGTGTACAGGTTTACGTCTCTCCATGCCAATCTGTCCTACAATACTGTGTCAGGGTCACTTTAAAAGAAGACCCTAGGATGACTCACGCGTAAAACGAAACGCCGCAGCTTTCCCAGAAGTACCAAGAGGACAGCCCGCTGCGCCCGTTCCAGCTCCAGCATGCATGTCTTAGCGGCGCTGCCCCAGACACTTACACCCGGAGGCTCAAAGCGGGGGTCGCACGGTCCATGGCCCTTTATGGGGCTCCTGTGTGGGCGCGTTCCCGGCTGTGGCCAGCTCGCCGGTTGAGCGCGGCCCAAAGAGTCATGGCCACCCGACTGGCTGGTCCGAGGATACCGCTCCGTCTCCGGTGAGGTAGCGAGCCTCCTTGCCGGATTGCCGCCATGGGATCTAAAAAAAGAGGAGGTGAAACGCCGTGGCGTAACTCCGCTGCCGCGAGAAAGCTGCCGCTAGGGAACGCACCCACACAGAAGCCCCGTAAAGGCCAATGGACCGCACGAACCCCACGTAAAGCTTCCGGCAGGAGGCGTTTGGACCCCCTAGATTGGGCAGGAGCCGCTTCAAGGCAGCCCCTGCCCGCTCCAGTTTGGGAGCCAAACGTTGGCAATGATCCACGAAGTTCCACCGGCTGTCGACGACGAGTCTCGGGTACTTCATCGTCGACTCGACGCCGATATAAACCCCTCCTACCGTTATTTGGGACCCCGAAGGTGGCGCGTTCCGTCCTCGGAATGCCATGAAAACACATGGCCTCGGACTTGTGCAGGGCCACCTGGAGTCCCAATCGCCTTTCGACGATTTTCGCTTTTCCGCTAGGGAGGTCAGCACGCAGCATCCAGTCGTATACGATGTCCCACAGATGCAGTCCCAGGATCGATCCCTGTGGGACACCGCACGACATCTCTTGCCGGTTCCACACTCACTGGTGACCGGGGGTTGATGACGTGGTCGAGGCCTATCTGACGGACAGGGCGTCGGTCAGATAGGCCTCGACCACACGACAGAGGTAGGTCGGCATCCGGTGGTACCGTAGTGCCCCCCTGATGCAACTCCAGGGCAGGGTATTAAAGGCATTGGCGATGTCAAGAGACACCGCTAAGACGACCCAACCCTGGGCGACAGCATTCTCCGTCGTGAGGGCCCCGCACGCGCATGACGGCGTCCACCGTAGAGCGCCCCCTGCGGAAACCAAACTGGCTCCCCGCCAAATCCGGACCCACACGCACCAGCTGGCCAACGAGGCGGTCTGCAATGACTCTTTCAAAGAGCTTGCCCGCCTCGTCGAGCAGCACGATGGGCCGATAAGCGGACGGAGAGTCCGCAGGGCGCCCCGGCTTCTTTATGAGGACCAGTTTCCCCATCTTTCAACGAAGCGGGAACTAGCCCCTCTCCATGCATGCGCTTAGTAGCCCCCTAAGTCGAGGCCCGGGAGCCTCCAAGGCCAGGACCCAGGCCTTCCCAGGTAAGCCGTAGGGTCCTGGGGCGGTATTTTTGCCTGCGTACCGCCACTCTCATTTCTACCTCGGTCACCTCCGGAGCATCGTCGTCGTCGTCGTCGTCGGCGGTGTGGTCCGCATCGGGCACCTCAGTAGGCGAAGCCATGGGCTGGGAGGTGTGTTCCCCTCGCGAAGAGAACAGAGCGTTCACCACGTCTTCCACAAGCTGGGGGCGGAGACTCTGCGTCAGCGGGGGAGCCCATGGGCGGAGTTTATCCCGCACCACCTTGTAAGGGCGTCCCCACGGGCCCCTGTTGAGAGTCCCCAGCAACTCCTCGCGTGTCAGTCCCCTATGTTCTATGTTAGAGGGTATGGTTTCCGCACTTAGTCCTTCAGGTGGACCATTGTGCGTGGGCCATGGCGGCCGTTTGGTGGTTATTCCAACCAGCCCACCTCCCTCCAGAAGTTGATCACATCTCCTGGTCTGTTTAGAATCTCTGTGTAGGATCTGGGTGCCCCGAGGGTTTCTGTTCTAATATGGGTGACGCCTGTGCATTCGAAGAGCACATGCGCAGCGGTTTCCTCTGCCTCCATGCAAGCTCTGCAGACGGGGCTGTCCGTTATGCCTATTGTGTGAAAGTGTTTGTTTAGCGAGCAGTGGCCCGTGATGGTCCCCGTCAACAGGCGCTGGCCGGTCCGATCCAGGCGTAATAAGCGCCTGGTTAACTTACTATCCAACTTAATAGCCTCCTTGGATGACTCGGAAGCTGTTTAAAAACAACGGATGATGATGGAATTACGGCTTAATTTATTTCTATGTCTACGACAAGCATACGTCCCTATACAACGTTTCAACCAAAGATTAATTCCCGTATTACAGAACGTCACTCAATACTCACTTTACTTAAAACTAGTGGGCCTTAAATCGTTAGACCCTACCGCGTCAAAAGATACTCGCGTAACGCGGGTGTCCGAAGTGTCAAAACGATACAGAAATGAGTCGCGTTTGTTTCGTTTTGACACCTCGGACACACACAAAGACGCAGACTTACTTGATTATCATGGACTCATGGAAACGTTAATAATGTGTGAGCTCACACTTCTCAGTATGGACTCCTTTTAGCGTGACTAAGTACGGTGATCGCAAATCTAGCTCTTCCGCCTTCAATCTGCCTAGCCTTTTCCTAACTATGTTGGGGTCGGCTTCCAGTCTAACCGGATGCAGCTGAATACCAGTATTTTACATGGAGCGACTGCCATGGACCATGGACCTCAATAACCCAGTAACTGGGTAATACAATACCTCTTGGTAAGACTGGTTGTCCGGCTTCCGCTTTCGAATCTAGCGCTTCCGCCTTAATATTGCATTTAGGAAATTAATTTGTACCTACCTCCTCAAAAATGTTTTAAGAAGATTGTTATAGCAGAAGATTGTGTAAAGATTATTTAATAAATTAAAATTCATTGCATACATTAACACCAATTTATTTTTTATTAGTTATGCCTCATTTAGTTTAAATATTCGAATATAATAATGTAATACACTTCAAAATAAAATATCACCAAACTTAAAGAACAAATATTTTAAACCAAAATTATAATGTTCAGCATAAATGAGGTAATATTATTAGGTAAGTGATTGAAGACACAGCTTCACAAACAAAACTTTAACCCACCTAGAAAACTACCACCATTTCCAGCACTAAATGATAGATCATCAAATTCTAAAGACACCTGGTGCCCAGTAAAATGTCTATGTCTAAATTCTACAACATATGAATATGTGTGAAGCCTATTAAGAGGCCACATAAAACTGATTTTGTACCATTCATCTTTCTTTATAAAGCAAGGTTCTATGAGCTCTATATCAACCATTGAATCATATTCAACTGTTTTTATAAAGTTTGTCAGTTTAAAATCACTATTATCTGATTCACACTCTATAGATACAGACATCTGCTCTGAGTAAACTTTAGCTGTATTGTTGCGGAATTGTACTGCCGGTGCCATCCTTGTTGGTACACAAAGTGAATTGATAAATATAGACTTGTTAACTTTTATTCGAGAATGTATGACGTAATTATTTGAATCAATAACTATTGGAGCCACAGATCTAATCGGGCTCCGGTAACATAGGTGCCATTGTAGTTTTAATAAATTTCTTGGCATATCAGTCAAGCCAATAGACCCAATTATATCTTTTTCATCCATATTTGAACTCTTCATCAATTTTTTTATAGCCTCAAATTCATATGGCAATAGGAGATTGCTCATATCAGTTACAATTTCCTCAAGTTCATTGACAGTCAGTGTCAGAAACCTCAACAATTGCAATAAACCATTATTTTTAAGTACATCACGTCTATTTTCAAATGTGTCCAGAATGTTATTCTGTTTGCAGCAATATGTAGACCACTCAAAAACATGTTTGATAAGATCCTTTTCTGATATATTCATTTGGTCACTTTCAAGAAAAGCTTTCAGACAAGAATAGGTAATTGAGTTTTTTTTCTCTTGCAATAAATAATTGGCATGTTCACAGAATAACTTTAATGAGAAGGTGATCAGTTGTTTATCTTGCAAATAGTCTGGGTAATTCAAAACCTCAACCACATTATCAACACTGATATTTGCTTGAATATATGCAATACACATCTCAACTAGGTGTTCCAGCATGTATTTCCTTGAGGCATATAATAATTCAAAGGCTTGATCTATGGTACTAATTTCAACAGTATCAGTATAAATGTAATTAAGTATCAATTGAAAAATATCAGGTTGAATGTCTGTTATCAGAATATCATTATCAGATGATAGTGGTCCATAAAACATAGCTTCAAATACAGGACTACTAATGCCCAGAATCAACTTATGTGCTTTGATTTTTTTTCCTGCCACAGAGAAACTGCAGTCACTCCATTCATAAGATACCAACAGCTTCTTAACACGGTCATATAGACTTGTTTGGTTATAAGTGGATTGGCCAGCCTTCAGGTAGCCCATCTGCAAAAAAATAAAAGGCTATTAAAATGACTTTAGTTTTTGCTACACATATGCTACCTTTACATGCTTTAGTTTTTTTATACTTTATTTTGAAGCAAGCACTCATAGAACAGGTTTTCTAGTTATATCCAAGAAGATCATATAGGTAACTACTACATTTCAGAGTTTGTAGGTACATGGAATATTGATTAAATATCATAAAACAATATTTCATTCTATTATCAATTACACACACACATTAACATGAAGCACATCTTATAAACGAGGCTGTGCAACATAGTATCTAAGGTCAAAGACCTAATTTTAATAATACAGTTATGTGGGACACATTTTAACTTTTCTTTGGAAGCCGTTATGCGCCCCCGAGACTTAATGAATTTGAGTCGGTAATTATATTTACACAAAGACGACATACCTTAATTCAGTTTTATTTTCAAATCCAACTATTTAACCTTGAACTTGAGATGATCACGCGACTGCTGGAATATGCGATTGATGCGAAACAAACTTTGCTATTACCTACCTAGTTATCCTCAAAAGAAACAACAATACAATTATTTTCAAATAATGGAGGAATGTAGGTGGAAAACCTTCAAAAGATTACGGTACTTTCAAGTTGTAATAAATTGCTGTTAAATTAACAACACCCGTATTTATCAAGAATCCCAGACTGTGTACAACAAAATGTTTGCAAACAAAATTCTGTTTGACTTTGACAGTTTGACGTTTTTAACTGCTGATTTGTGTTTGTTACCGACAACCACAGAACACTTAGAGAGGCAGAGAGCTGACATCTGACAAGCCTATCTATTAGAGATGAGACGTATATACTGGTAGAGGTATATATACCAAGTATGTGCTTCCCAGTACATAGACCGGGTACGGACCGAAATACTGGGTAAATACCTTGAAGGTATGACGTCAGACGCATAGTACGATACGAACCGCTACCACAAGGTAGCGCCCAGTTTTATCGGTAGTTCGGTACGCCGAAGCATCTTGAAGCTACCCGACAGCTTACGAAGGGACCCGAAACGTCATTCGTGCTTTATGATTATGAACATTCGGTTGATTTAATTTAGTTAGACAAAATGGGTACTTATTTTTACGTGCATAAGGAACATAATAGCATAATTACATTTTTTGTCACGACGTGAAAGAGTTCCTTAGTTTGTTTATGTTAGGGAATATTATTACGTGTTTGAATGTTTACGTTGTCTAGTGGTACTTAGGTCGACAATGTTTTGATTTTTTGCGTCAGTTGTGATTGCGATTTCGTTACACCTGTTTGTTTTTATTTATCTAGAAAAGTGTATAGTAGACACGTATAAATATTCAATAATAATAGCTTTTATTTATGTGTAACAACTTTGTGGTGTAAATATATTCAAGAAAGTGTAAATATTAGTTGGATAGTACTTAGGTTAGGTATTCTTCTTAGTAGGTATATTAGAGGACTTATAATTTATAAATTAGTAATAATGGCTCCTAAAAAAAGTGTGGCATGGGATCACTTTACCGATAAAGGTGATTTTAAAGCAGAGTGTAAAATGTGTAAAGCTGTTTTCTCTTACAAATCCGGAGTCACAAATCTCACAAAACATATCCAGAGGAAACATCTTGCTGTAAATTTAGTTAGGAGGGATAATAATTTGAACCAACTAGAAAATCAACCTATTCAAGAAGCAAGTATCTATTCACAACACAAACGCACGTTGACCCATTATTAGGGATGAGTCGTACTAGGTAAATGTACTAAGTCCACCTAATCTTATTCCGTACAAATACTCGATCCAAATACCTGTTCCACCTAGTTCACGAAGTTCGCATACTTTAAAATAGGCTTAGCCTTTGCGTACCACCGATACTTATAGGTATGCACGTAAGCAGTAATGAATTGTAGTAATTCCTTCATACTTTACACAGGCTTAGGACTGTCAACGTAAAGATGTATCTATATTATAGATCGTTGGCGTATTTATAAGATTTCAATAATTTTTCAGAGTAATCAAATTTTTGCCATTCAAAAAAAACTTTTGAATTTTATATCACTTATCTAACATTGTTTTTTGTATATACACGTAGAAAATCAGCCTTAAGTTTATATAATCATTTGTTGGCCTTTATCCGGAAAATGATACCTAGCGACACTACTTCCTTATAGTTCCCTATTTATTAAAACAATAAACACTTTAATTAATATAAAATAAAACCAAAAGTTCTTTAAATACATAATAAAACTTCGTTACGAAAACCGAATGCAAAATAAGTCCAATATGCGTATCCGATTGCAACGTCGAGTATCAACACGGCGAGCCAGTGTCCACCGAGATCATATTCTCAATCTGAGTCCCCACTTGATACTCGACTGCATTGCATCTAGTCCATAGACTAAGTAGTACTATCTAGTCCAAAGTCTTCATTCGCATCGAGTATTTACCAGTACCTAGTGTATAAAATCTGCCTAGTAAGTTCGTTACGAAAACCGAATGCAAAATAAGTCCAATATGCGTATCCGATTGCAACGTCGAGTATCAACACGGCGAGCCGGCGTCCACCGAGATCATATTCTCAATCTGAGTCCCCACTTGATACTCGACTGCATTGCATCTAGTCCATAGACTAAGTAGTACTATCTAGTCCAAAGTCTTCATTCGCATCGAGTATTTACCCGTACCTAGTGTATAAAATCTGCCTAGTAAGTTAAATGACTAGTCCCGACTAGTGTCAAGTATTGACAGACAAAGATGGAAAGACTGCGGAATAGTGTAGTTAAAGAAGGACAGAATATATTCTTGCACAACACGAGGGCGTGTCGCATTACTTTTATTTCCATTGAAATATGGTTCAAATTCAAATGACTGACACACGAATGATTTAAGCAAACAGGAGTGAGTGATAAAGCAGACTTGCTGTCTCGATTCACCGCGCCGGTACTTCGATACGAGCGGACTACGTGGGTGCCGTGCGCCGCGCAATCACAGTGAGACTAGAGACCAACTAGATCGAGTATTTTAAAAGTTGGAATAGGTGCAATCTAGTACACAAATACCTAGTTCTTGGATCTGTTCTAGTATATACGCTTCATCACTTCCCATCATTAGTTCTAATATAATTTCGTAACTCGCAATCTTTGTGTTAAGTCAAAAACAATCGCTTTCTCGATACGTTGTTACCTCAATCTACGCAACCGCACGATTCGCTATCGAAGTCGATTGTTAAGGTTCTTAAGGGAAACAACAAAATGGTAACTTTGATTTGATGGTAGAAAATGTTTATGTGGTGCATAAATGTATGATGTATTTCGTATTATAACCTGTGTGAATGATTAATTAAAAAGGAAACATTAATTTAATAAAATAAAATAATATGTTTTTCATAACTCGAATAAAGTTGCTTTGTCATCAGAGAAGTAAACCATGGAATAAATAAGTACTGTTTAAAGTAATGAGTTTACCTCGAACAGTACTTACTTATTCCATGGTTTACTTCTGTGATGTCTTGTCTAAAAAAACAATAGGTATGGTTAGTTGGAAAACCCCCCCCAAAAGAATGGAACCGTCAAAACATTATTAGAATTACATAATTACTAAAAACGCTTAATTTAAAAATTAAGCATTTTAGTAATTATGTATTCCCCTAACTGAATAGCGTAATATAACGGGCATCAAGCTGACCACTGGCCTACATATATTAGTAATCTGTGTGTGTCTGTACACTCTGTACCACTGGCTGCTGGGAGTGCTGGCAAAGTAGCAACCAGTCTATTAGTAGCGTACTTTGCCAACTATCGCATAGTTCGCAATGACAGGACTGGATGTCACAAGGGCAGCACCCTAATTTATTATAGAACGTCCCTGCTCTGCATCCCAATGGACCCGCCCCCTCTCTCACGTTTAGAAGTGTCCATCTGTAAGTTAGGCATGACAGGCCACCAATCGATCACCTTAACATCGGCCTATATTCCCTCCGTTTCCACATCAGAGTTATCCCTACCCCCCTCTCTGACGACCTTTCCGTTCTACTTGGCCTGAATGACTCCGTTATCATAGCGGGTGATCTCAACGCCAAACATCCTGCCTGGAATAGCACCAGGATCTCCACCAGAGGCAAACACCTGTTTGATCTATGTCCCATCTTCAATTTCGACATCATCGCCCCGATGACTCCTACTCACTTTCCCCACGACCCTAATCATACCCCTGACGTACTTGACATAGCACTTCTTAAGAATATCAACCTACGGTTGGGTTCTATAGAAACGCACGACGAACTCTCCTCTGACCACCGTCCAGTTTTCGTAAAGCTGGCCCCCCACCTAGGTCTCCACGACCCTGACAGACCCCCTCTCACCAAGTTAGTTACAGACTGGAGGAAAGTAAGCGACTGCCTGAAATCCACCACGTTAGGGCCCCGACTAGACTCCATTCCCGACCACTTCAACTCTATCGCTGACACGACAGCCACGATCGACTCATTCACGGTACACGTACAATCAGTCCTGAACGACTGTTCAAGGGAGGTTCCGCCGATGGACGACCATCGCTGGAAGCCTCCGGACGATGTGCGCGAACTGTTGAATGAGAAGAACGCGGCTGTCCGTGCGTACAGTAACTTTCCCTGCCACGCGAACAAAGCCCATATGCGTTATTTACAGAGATCTGTAAAGACACGCCTATCGGAGCTGCGTAACGACGGCTGGGACAAGATGCTGAGCGAGTTAGAGCCAACCCACTTAGCTTTCTGGGATCTTCAGAGGAAACCCAAATCCGAAGAAGTCGTCTCTATGAAGTCGCTTTCGATGAAGTCGACAAGGCGGAATGCCTAGCCGATAGTCTTGAGGCTCAATGCTCACCCAGCTCTCAACCAGTAGACCAAGCTCACCTGTCCCAGGTCGACGCGGAAGTCGAACGTAGAGACTCCCTCCCGCCCGTTGAAGACCCTGATTATCCTCTGCCTCCCGTCAATCCAGACGAAGTGCACGATATCATCAAGGGTCTAAAACCTCGCAAAGCCCCCGGCTCAGACGGAATTACCAATAGGGTGCTCCAACTGTTCCCCGCTCACCTCATAATGCTCATGGCCACTTCTTCACACCATCTTCAATGGTGCCCTGAGCAATAATATCTTTCCACAGGAGTGGAAAAAGGCCACCGTCATCGGCATACCCAAGCCCGGTAAGCCAAAAACAGAGCCCACCAGCTACCGGCCCATCAGTCTGCTCAATGTCTTTGGCAAAGTCTATGAGAGGCTTATTTTAAAGCGCCTCAGAGATTTTGCTGAATCAAAGGTCCTCATCCCCGACCAGCAGTTCGGTTTTAGATCCCAACACTCTTGCGTCCAACAGGTCCACCACATTGTAGAACACATAAGCTATGGCTTTCAACGTGGTCTTACGACCAGTGCTGTATTTTTCGACATAGCGAAAGCGTTCGACAAGGTCTGGCACAACAGCTTATTATATAAGCTCTACAAAATCGGTGTGCCCGATCTTCTCGTGCTCATTTTACGAGACTTCTTGTCTAACCGCACCTTCCGCTATTGCATTGAAGGAGCGCTATCCTCCCCTCATCCTATCCGTGCAGGCGTCCCTCAGGGCTCTGTACTAGCCCCTCTCATTTTCACTCTCTTTACCAGCGACATCCACAAAAGTAGAAAGGCGCAGTTGGCTCTGTTCGCAGACGACACGGCCATCTACTACACCGGTTTAGTCTATGACCAGATATCTCGCACTCTCCAGACGGAAGTCAACAAGCTTGGCGCATGATTTAGAAAGTGGAGAAGCGAAGTTAATCCCGACAAAAGTCAGGCGGTTCTTTTCACCAAACCGCGTAGAAACCTTATCCCCCCCGACCGCTCACCGTGTTCGGCAAGCCTCTCCCTTAAGAGAAGCGAGCCAAATACCTAGGCGTGACCCTGGACCACCATCTCTCATTCTCAGAGCACATTAAGCAGGTGCGTTCGCGTGCCGCTTTCGCTCTCGGTAGACTACACTCCGTCTTAAATGCGCGCAGCAAATTGTCCTTTAAGGGAAAATTGCGTATTTACACAGCGTGCATCCGTCCCATTATGACATATGCCTGTGCAGTCTTCGCACAAGCTAAGCCTCACCACATCCAGGATGCAGTGCCTCCAAAACCGTTTCCTCCGAAAGGCAACGGGATTCTCCTGGTTCGTCAGAAACGAGATCCTCCAACTCGACCTTAAAATCCCCACTATCAAGCAGTTCATGAAGCGCATCACGAAGCGATTCTTTGACTCTGCCGCCACCCACCGCAACCCTCTGGTTGTGAAGGCCGCCAGTTATAGGCCCTCCTCCATTAGCTCTATTCGCCGCCCAAGGCATACTCTCACCGACCCCGATGACCCCATTACCCTCCTCCAGGAGAGTAGTAGGGCCACGAGTACAATGCACAAAACACACCGACCTACGTTCCGACCTCGCCGCCGAGGTCCCTCGCGTAAACCCCGACGTAATTGTCCCCACCCTTGCTCGACGAAGTGCCAGCCCGCGCCGCAGCTGAGCCCGTAGCTTTAAATTCCCCGCTTAATAATAATTCTGATCAGATGCAGCCTGTCCCACCTTGCTGTCCTCCCCCCAGCGACGCCCTAGGCCAAAGTCCGTACCCCACAGGGGGTGCCCTTAGCTTGCAGTCGCTTAGTAATGTAAGTTATTCGCCCCTGGCTGGAGGCTTTGAGTCCGCTTAAGGCAGCCACAGGATAGTCCGGTTGAGTAGGTACGACTTCTCAAGGTCGACTACGAGATGCCATAGATTAAAAAAAAATAGTAGCGTACTACCTATTGTTAGTCTGTGGTGGCAACCATGAACCAGGCAACATTGGTCAAAATCAATCAATTTTCTGTGATTGATAATTATGCCGCGCCGGTGAAAATAGTGTTAAAATGTGTTTGATAAATTATTCTTTTAGCAATTGATGTGTTTTTTGAGTTTATAAAATGAGTTCTTCATATGAGAATACAGTGTTTGATTTTGATTTAGATTTTCTTAATCATCCTTCAACTAATAATGTGGTGAGTGTTTTAGGTTATAAATAATTATTTAAAAATAAAATAGGTTCTGTTAATACTTATAACTTTTTAATCCTAATAATTCAAAATAAACGTAGCGTCTACTGGATTATTAAGAACTCGACTATCGCAAAGCAATATCATTTGTTTTCAAAGTACTATAATGAATTATGAATTGGTTTAGAAGAAACATAAAAAGAAAATGCTTTCTTTAAAGGTTCATCCATATCTGGAGCAAAAAGACCACTGCCCTTAACCCCAAGGGTAAAGGAGAAAATCCACTTTCTAAAAGGATTGTGTTTGTTTTATTTCAGGAGCCCGATCTTCAAACAAAGGCTAATAGATTGCGAAAATCAATTATTTACTTGAAACAAAGAATTACTAGTATAGAGTAAGTATCAAGGCATCATGATCAATTATTTAGGCTAGCAGGGCCAATGAAGAGTTAAAATCATCATTGTTTCAATGTAAAAAAATAATGGTGCCGTACATCCTGTATAGCTCACTTAAATGTTGATAATAATATTACCAGCCTTTTATTGTTCTACTGTGGGGCAAAGGTATATTCTTATACAGAGAAGGTGTGAGCTTTGATCACCAATTCGCCAAGCTAGCTCAAGGCAGGTTTGCGATTTCAGACTTATACTGATTATAAGTCCAGGTTTCCTCAAAATGTTTTCCTTCATCGATGTCAGTGGTGTCCAAGGCAATTTTAGAAAGTACATAATGGATTAGAAAACTCATAAAAAACCCATATAAACTTGTCCAGATTTGAACCTACAACCACATACATGAGAGATGAGGCCTAACTCGATGATGTTATAATGTTTCTTGTGTGGGGTACTACAACTGGGAAAATAATAAATGTTTACAATAAAAAAAACTTAAAAGTTATTTTGCACTTTGTAGTGTTTTGTTTGGAAGTTGGTTGTTATTTTTTTGTCTTTATTCCTTATAAGATTGCAGAAAACATTAATTCCAACAAACAACAAACATTAATGCCATTTTCTATTCAATCTCAATCTAGGGTATTTATTAATATTAGTTTTTTTTTATTTTTCAGCAAACTTACGGTTGCTAATAAGTGTGCAAAAAAAGAAAAAGAAGATTTGGCTAATAGTAATATGCAACTTAAACAGCAATGCGGTCAGCATCTTATAGAAATAAGCTATTTTATTGGAAAAGTAACCAAATTAGAGAATGTGAGTTGATTTTTATTGATTTTGTGGAAGAACAATGTGATATAATTATGCCTCTAGCATATCGACACCCTAACAATATAATAGTAAAGTCTGGTAATGTTACTGTAATATGTTTTTATTGCATATTCGTAATCTTCAGATGTGTTTACGTCTGCTAGAATTTTTTGGATTATTGTCAGTAGAAATCGGGGTCTCGTAGTAGATTACAGTCCTCTCGAAGAGAGGAGGCCTGTGTCCCAGCAGTGGGAACATTATAGGCTGATTATGCTATGTTATGTTAACTTAATGTTTACTATATTATCAGCAATCTCCATTTTAACTAAAAAACCTTTAATTAGGTATATGACACATTATCTTATTCTTTTATTTATGAAAAAATATTAAGAAAACAAGTTTTTTTTAACAAACCTTTGCTGACTTAATGATTGGATATAGATTTATTAAAAGGATGGTTTAAGGCCTTTACATGTAATTTAGTATTTCATTGTAGTTCTCGGCATTACACAGGTTTCAAATGGATTTTCAGGTGGATTTTACCTATAATTAAGTAAAGAGATTATTCTAGAGAGATTTCTGATAATATGCTAATACCTAAATAAATAAAAAAACCATCAACAAAAAAAATATATGATGTAAAAAATAAAAGCTTGTTATTTAATACCAAAAATTAAGTCTGGCTGCTGTTTGCACTGAAAAGGCAGGAATAAGTCAGTCAATAAAACAGTCATGGGGATTCCCGACAAAACTGAAAACATAAAGCTAAACTATAACTTAACAGGTTTTTTTTTTTTAATTAATAGTTGTATCCAAAATAAAGAATTAAAATCATTAACTTTAGTCTGGTTTTCACGTCTATCGGCACAATGAGCAACTATTATATACATTTTTGCAAACGCAACACGTCATACTCATAGCTGAAATACTGTTAACATTAGCATGTCGGTGACGCGAACCCATAAGATTTTCCCCTACCAAAAATCGCTCAGCGCGCCTAAAGTAGTTTTCATTTCAAATATATTTCATTATAGTCGGGACCCACTGTGCCGGTTATAACTATGGTGTGGGTCCTTACTCCGTAGTGGCATTATAAATAGGAATTGTCGGTTATTTGATGATTTCCCATCCAAAAAAAAAATAAAGGTCATAACATAGAACGAGACAGCGCTAATGTAGCCGACGCGCTTTGATGCGTTATTCAATCAACCCTTTGATGTGTCGAAGAACAGCCACCCAAGTAAGGTCTAACGACATTAACAAAGACATTTTTCTCAATTAAAGTTATTAAGTAAATATTGACCACACCTGGGTAATGTCTCATTTAACGTGTTAATTTCCGAAAAAAATCTGTACAGTCTGCTGTACAGATTTTTTTAAATTAAAAAAAAATCCGTCATAAAACTGCGTCAAATAAATGTTCAAAGCCTCCATCTTGCTGTATGCAGGTAACGGTATGTTTTGGAACACGGTTAGTGGCGAATATTTTGTGATGGTATGAGATTACTTACAAATTAAATGCAAAATAATTTATTAAAGGACACGTCCAGTTGCTGCCCTCTGGTTAGGTACATGTAATGTTCAAGATTGCGGGTTTACAGTAAAAAATAAAAACTAAGATTTAAATTACTATGGATTTGATAATCCTTTTAAAAGCTTACGGAACAATATTCTGAAAAATAAATAATACTAACAATATCTTCCGATATTTTTGATGTTCTATTTTAGCCCGGACCTTTGAGGTGTGTGAACAATAAAA
Organism: Atethmia centrago; assembly: GCA_905333075.3. Taxonomy (NCBI): domain Eukaryota; kingdom Metazoa; phylum Arthropoda; class Insecta; order Lepidoptera; family Noctuidae; genus Atethmia; species Atethmia centrago. The sequence continues at coordinate 12,792,847 of HG995375.1, forward strand.
GTTGTTTATTTTAGATTAACGTAATCATGTAAAATACACCAAAATTAGGTACAAAACATTTGTTTACCACATAAAACGTGTTTTTTAGGGTTCCGTACCACAAAACGAAAAACGGAACCCTTATAGGATCACTCGTGTCTGTCTGTCCGTCTGTCACAACCGATTAGGTCCACGTATGAATTTTGTCCCAAACACGGATGTGTAACGCAAATAAATGAATTTTGAATATGAGGGTCACCTCATTGGTCTAGTGGTCGCAAGCGCTACTGCTGAGCATGAGATCCTCGATTCGATTCCCGGGTCGGGCAAAGTGTAATTGGGTTTTTCTATCTGGAATTTCTCAGTAGCAGTCTGGATTTGTGCCCGGTTGATGGCAATAGTCTCGCAGAATTAAACATAACTTGCGAAATGTGGGTGTACTACAGGTACACCTCTGCCCAACCTTTCGGGGAAACAAGGCGTGATGTGATGTGATGTTATGTTATGTTATGTTTTGGGGGCAAATTAAAAAAGGTTTTGCAAACTGTACCATGTGGCATATCAAATGAATGCCAAATTTTATCGAAATCCGTTCAGTGGTTTAAGCGTGAATAGATAACTTACAGACAGAGTTCCTTTCGAATATATAATATTAAGTAGATATGGATAGATGTCATTTCAAGTAATTATAAAATAAAGTATAAATAAATGCTTGATGACAAAAATGTGAACCAAAAATCTGCGAAATCTAGTCAGGCCATCAAAATATGAAATGTTTCACTGATCTAGGATAGGAGTTCCACCAGTTAGTATCTGTGTGCACTCACAGATGGCGTTATAATAAAACAAACATACTAAAATCCTAGGAGTATAAACCATATTTTGATCAGTTTTTGTAAGTTCCTGACTTCTAAAGCTTATTAATTGACAAACTAGAAAATGTAGCAGTAAAAATATAAAAATCTTTACTGAACATTCATTTTTGAGTACCCAGGCAATCGGTCATTGACCCACTGGACATGTCCTTTGATCCACTTCTGTTCAGATTTTTGTCATTCTATATAATGAATTAATGATACCGACATAAAACTGAGGCCATGAGCAATAACAAATTGGTGTCCGTCTGTCGGCTGTGACAAACGGACAAAAAGGGTTCCGTTTGAAGTACGGAACCCTCAAAACACTGTCAATGTCATAAAATTATACGGTATAGCAGGAGCTAAGGAAGAGGTTTTTAAAAGCATTTTTTTTTTTCAAATCTATATTGCTCAAAAACATTTAAAAGGCAGATTCATATCAAGTTTTTTTTTTTACTTTTACACGTATTTTGTATGTTTCAGGAAATTCAAGCAGTAGAAACTCGGGAAAGAGAAAAGATCGAAACCATTTGCGAATTGGAAAACAAGATCTTAGCCCTAGAAACAGTTATCAATCAGTTAAAGGTAGTGTGCTCATAATTAAATACACTTCAGCTAATATATAATAGGCTACTTTTTTTTTTTTTTTTTAGGGTGGGAAATCATCAAATAACTTCTCCCGCTCTGGGCGGAGCGGGAGGGTGTGTCAGACTCTTACTGACTAAAACCCACCCGTATTCCTTCTTGTTGCCTGTGTTGCGGGGGCCTCGGTGACCCATAAGTACCTTCCCGCGATAATAGGCTACTTGATAGTTTATGTTAACCATTTAATAATGTCCCTTGTGGTCTATTTAACACAGAATATGAATATTTAAGGAAAATAATTAAGCTAGTTGATAGTAAGAAAAATACCTTATGAATTTTGTATTCTAGAATGGTTTGTGTGTTTTAAATTTATCAGTTATTATTATCGTCTGCAACTTGTGAATTTTGTTGTTTATTTTGTTTAAAATAATTAAACTTCTTAGATTCTAGATAAAGAGAAGAACAAAACAGAATCAACACCTGTCAAAGTTGAAATAAAAAAAGGCAAAGCTGGGGTCACTAATAATGCAAAAAAGGGATTGGTAGAGAAAGAAGTAGAAACTCTTCGCAAAGATAACGCCAATATTTTAAACTTGGAAAAAGAAAATGAAAAACTTCGCAAAGATAATGCCAGAATTTCAAATTTGGAGAGAGAAAATGAAAATCTTCGCAAAAAGAACATTCTTCTTTCAAAATCGGACTCGGTTTCTCACAACGAGATCACCAGAATCCAAAAAATAGAAAAAGAAATAGAAAATCTTTATAAAGAAAATGCCAGAATCCCAAATTTGGAGAATGAAATACAAAACCTTCAAAAAGAAAATTTAGAAATCCCAAACTTGGTGGAAGAAATAGAAAACCTTCAGAAAGAAAATGCCAAAATCCCAAAGTTGGTGAAAGAAATGGAAAACCTTCAGAAAGAAAATGCCAAAATCCCAAAGTTGGTGAAAGAAATAGAAATCCTTCGTAAAGAGAATGTCAAAATCACAAAGTTAGGGAATGAAAATGAAACTTCAAACTTCAAAAAAAACATTAAAATCTCAAACTTGGAGAAAGACATTGAATCCCTTCGTATCAAGAACGCAAAACTCGAGATAGATAAAGCTTGTAACAAAGAGATCATCAAAATCCCAAATAAGGGGGAAGATATTGAAACGCGACTAATTGATCTCACCTCAACAACAAAAGAAAAAGGTATGATTTTAATTCAGTATTCAGCTAATCTTGCCTATAATATTCAGTATTCACCACTGCTTTTGATACACCATTTCATGTATTCCAACGGTATGCGTAGATATACATTAATTCGTAACAACTTTACCCACCTTTTCTTCCATTATACACAGCAGTTCAATTTTTTCTTGAATGGGTAAAAAGAAGACATACTGCTCTACAAATGATAGTATGTTTGTTTACATAATTTACTAGCTTCTCGTGACGCTTTCTAAAGGTTGTGTGGAATAAAGGAGACATGGTAAAATTGGAATGAAGTAATCGAGATGTGGTTAATATTGTTCAATGATGATTATTTTGTTTATCGCATAAAATAGCCTAAACTTGGCGTTTTTATTTAATAATGTTTCTGCAAATTTGACGAACAGCAGGCTTAGCATGACACTCTCTATTTCTTCGAAGAATAGACACTGCTCTTTCTATACAAAGTGACATTTCGATTCTCCATTTTTGACATCGCACTGTAGAAATCCTTCTGCAATCTGTCACTTTGTCTTTCGTTTCTAACGATGCTTGTCTAGGTCATTTTTTATGTAGACTGTTTCAGAAGAAAGTTTCTATACCCAACTGTCAAAATCACACTGACAACTAGTGATGAGTCCCTCACTCATGAGGTCCCTCGTTTGAGGTCCTCGTGATCGCAAATTGAAAGAGTTACTCGATTTTCAACAATGAACCACCTCATTACCTCACCTCACCTCATTCGTTCACGCGTCCTCAAAAATTGACATTGACAACATGAAATTGTGACGAGGGGTGAGGCGAGCGAGGTGAGGCGTGAGGCGTGACTCGCGAGTGAGTATTGAGTGGTTGAGTGATGAGCTCCTCAACGAGTGAGCGAATGAACCGATTTAAAAAATTGTATAGAATTAAAGAATGAGTGAGGTGAGGTCTGGTCTCGAAATTTTGGCAGCATAATAAACATTAACATTATGATTTTGGTATGTACCTAATGAAATAATGTAAGTATGTAATGATGTTTGTTGTGTCATGTGTGTGTGATACTGATGTTTGGTAGGATATTATTTAGATTAAAGTACGAACACAAACAAAACAAAAGTCGACGTAATTGTTACAACAAAATCACGTGCACCTCCAAGGTCAACATTACGTTAAAATTTGTATCTAACATTATTATTCAAAACGAATTTTAAAGAAAATATTTTTATTTCAGTTATGGTTATTTATTACGAACTCTAAAAGCATCAGCATTTAGATTGATAATCAAGTGTCATTGAGTCGTTTATTTTGGCGATCTAAAATTTATGAGCGAAAGAAAACGATATGTGTGAGAGATGAGAGAGATTTGCTTAATCGGACGGAGAGTCGTGAGTACTCGTGAATGTCATCGCGCCCGCCCGCCTCGCTCCCTCGCACGTTCGGCTGAGTTCGGCTCGGACTCACGACTCGTGAGGTGAATACGCCGTTGAGGATTCCTCAAATCCTCACCTCAAATGAGGGGTACCTCGTGAGGACCTCACGAGGCAAAATGAGGTGCTCCCTCAACCTCAAATAAAATTGATGAGTTACCCATCACTACTGACAACTGACAGTTGTCTAAGGTAGTAAAGACAATTTGCACTTTTCTAGTCGACGGCCACAAGGTATATATGGTTATCTACAAAATCATGATTTCACAGGAGAGCGTTTTGAACGCAAAACTATGGTAATTAATAGAAGAGCAAAGCTATCTTCTCCTATTTTACATCATTTTGTTAATAGGGCATTACCAAGGAAATGATGAAGGCCAATATTACTATTATAATGTTTTGTTCCAAAATACGGTGTTCGACACTTTCAGAAAAAAAATGTAGTTGTCTTTATATACGTGACTTAATATCAGTAAAAATTGAGAATCAAACAGAAAAAAAAAATCGTATGACAAAACTTAGAATTCTGAGTCGAATTATGTAAAAGAGTGAATTTCGAAAAAAGTGCAGTTGACTCTTTCAATTTTGCTGCCGTCGTACTTTCTACACGGAACGTCATTTTTGTCTATTCTTCCGTAGACAAAACAGTGCTCGTGCTAAGCCTGCTGGTATCAATATTATGTTATAATGTGGTCATTTTTGTTCGTATCTCGTCTCTACCAGTTAAACCATTGATTTTGGATATCTGAAAAGTATTTAGGAGGACAGGTACCTTCATCGTTGTCGCTACAAGAAAATAGTCTTACGAGACTCTCCTTAACTTTTCAACCTAAACCTCAACTGAGATGTTGATCTCTATTCACATATTATGAAAAATTGTAGCCTCCAAGAAAATCGGCAGTTTTCCACATAAACTTTTTTGATCCTGGCTGGCTAGAGTGCAAAAAAAGTCAGAAATCGCAAAAAACGTTTTCCATACTTTTGGAAGGAATGAAACTCCAACTTAATTTTTTATGATGGACTAGAAGAATAAAAAAATAGTTAATTAGTTATTAGTTATTATTTTTATTTGCTTTAAGAACAAGATAATTTGTTGCTTGCTTGTAGGTACCTGCCCTTACTGCCCTGACTTAAAAATCCATCCTGTATATTATGAAGTTCAAAAGAAAATTATCACAATTAAGTAGGCTTTACAAGTTCACGAGTAATAGTCGACCAACTTACCAACAATAAAATGTACCTGGATAAGTAATAAAAATTTAATAGAGAAGGACTTACATGTCTCTGAGCCAATAAGTTCAAGCTAAATTTGAACCGAATTTCGGCCGAATGTCTCAGTTCGGTTCAAGCCGCCAAAGTTCGGTTAAACCGAATCTAAAAAAAATTCGTCCCATCCCTAATCGTTACACAAATGTCGAAAACCTTGCCGAGATATATTGACATAATGTTTTCATAGAGCAATCTTTGCTTCCAAATATCTCAGCAACTACATAGGAAAAAAAAATTAACAAGTGCGCAAATTTTGACAAATTAAGCTTCAGAGAGTTTCATTAAACAAAAATGTTTTATTTTGATATGTCTTACTACAAAACAATTAAGTTATCGTTAACGAAAGACTGAACAAATAATGGAGATGTGTTATATTACTGATACTGAACCACCAAAAAAAGTTTCACCGTGCATCGCAAGTTTGAGGAAAATTCAAAATGACGATGGGGTGACTATGCCACGTCGGTTCTATGCCCTTTTCTCAGTCTCTTTTGACTCCGAAGGTATATTATAAGTACTTATAACTTACAGGTAAATTACGCCCGAAGTTTAATAATCTAACTCGAAAATGTAAGTCATTGCCCGATAGAAAAGGCGAATGGAGCGACAACAGTGAAGCGGACATTAATGTGTTTGATGATCCTTTATTGTCGCCTACTCGAAATGATACTATTATCGTAAGTACAGAATCTTTTATAATTAATAACATTAATTTCCATTTACTCAACTCTACTTTATCAGTCTTATGTTTTTACTTTATGTCGTCTAATAAAATGTTCAAATAAGGTGATCCTATAAGGGTTCAGTTTTTTCCTTTTGAGGCACGGAATCCTAAAAATAAATAATCAATGTCCCCACAAATACTTGCACACGCAGATTTACACAATACTATCAAGTTTCATGGCTTATATATTTTATTATATTTTATATTGACAAATTGCTTTAGGTTTTAATCTTGTTTTGATTCGTCGTCGTCTTTGAAATGGCATACTGACACACATTAGTATCATGACTCATGGCCGTTATCCATCAAAAATCTCTCCACTTGTAATTAGCTGGTATAAAAAAAAACACAACTTTTAGCCAAGTTTCAATCCTTTTCTGTTGCACTTGGCTAAAAGGTGATGCTGTTTTTTTTAAGCCTTGTTTTCAAATAGTAGATAATGCTTGAAGTCACTCAAGTCACAGTAGATGTCGCATCATAACGTTAAGGATAGTATTATAGTTATGGTGCGACGTCTTCTGTCTTTCTCATCATCATATCATCTTCTGTCTGTTTACCATTTCGATACGGAACCCTAAAAACACATACCAAAATTCAACCCGACGATTATTTCAATAAGCATATTATTATCTATTTAGATATATTAAATAATATCACAGGGATGATGAGAAACAATTTACAAAATCAGTTCTTAGTTAAAAATAATGTCCCTAAAAATTTGGATTGTTATGGTCAGATAAAAAAAAACTCAATGAAATTTACCTATGGAAAGATGTTCCACAACCCTGGATACGATTCCCGCTTACATCCACTTACAACACAAACCAATTTGCCCCGAAATTCCAATGAAATATGCTAAAATATCTATAAAAATACGTATAATTTCACAATGGCGTTGTTAAATTTAAACAACTCGCCCATGTAGTGTTGCTTGCGCACCTAACTAAATTCATTACTCCTGTCGGAATACTTAAACATTCAGTTGTCTTAAATTAACAACGTTTTTAATATTAAAACAAACCCTAAAAAAATAATATTCAAGTCATACAAAACATTATTTAATTTTGTGTTAACGTTTAGTTTAACAGTCGTAGGTAGACTGAATACTACTAAGTCAGGAGAGTAATGAATAGCGCCAGAGGGACAAACTAGATCAAGTGTCCTCCTTTTCAAGACCACTCTTTCCGTACATCCATTGGTAATGCAAAAGAAACTTTGTCTTCAATTTCTGTGTCAATTTTTATGACTTTATGATTATATTTTCAATTTAAAAGACAGAAAGCACTCCAGATATGATATATATTCTAATAAGTCTGTAAATAAATTTTGCTTGCTATAAATATCATTTCAATTTTGACATGTAGGTATGACATAGTTTGAATTACCAAAACTTGAAAGATTCTGAATAAAATTTTACAGAGATGCAGTATAGTATCCTTATTATTTATGTTTTCTCTGATCTGCAGGCCAAGAAATGTCCGATTGCTGATAAAGATATTGCAGTGACTCGGGAATCCGACAATGATAATAGTAATGAAGTCGCCAGCGTTGATACCGGCCGAGGATCATCTCTTGCTAACTCGGATACTGACAAGGGCCTACACAGTCCCGAATACTTTTTAAATTACAGTCCTTCAAATGGAGAAAACATTGAAAATAAAGCAGAAATCAAAGATGCTACCATGACAAGAAGACCAATTTTGTTAGAAGAAATTGGAACTCCAACTATTATAAACGTTAAGCACAATATAAACCAAAGTGTCTGTGAAGCTAAGAGTGCGTGTCACAGAAAGAGCCCTTCTAAGTCAATGAGTACTGTTAATCAGACCAATGCTGCAAGGGAAGTTTCCAATAGTGTTGGTACTTCTGACAACATCAGTCCCAAAAAACGCATTCAGAGTGTACAAGAAAAAGAATGTCTGGAAATGAATAGGTTGCGATGTGAAAGCCACACTGACCTGGAGTTAGAAAATATATTTAGTACAATGAAACTTAATTACAATGCTGTATCTCCTATTCCGAGAACGCCAATATTGGTGCACGAGGTGGACTCTACACCCAGTTCTAGTGTGCTCAATGAAAAGTTTAAAAGGTGCAGTGTCTTGTGTTTTAAAACTGTTGATTTTATGCGAATACTTATGGGATTATTACTAGGCCAAGGTCGCGATGATAATGGTTTTATAATAAATGAATGCGACAAATTGATAGCGTCTTTCGAATCTATCTTAAAATCTGAAAATTCTATACATATAACAAACTCCAACATGGAAATATCAGATTGTGTATTGTCGCATGATGGTAACAATTTAGGATCAATATCAAACCCAGAATTAACGATATCATCATCAGAAAAAGAAACAGAGAATTTCCACAACAAAAAAGACGAAAACCGTTTATCACAAAATGTGTCTTTGTCCATGTTACAAAATAGAAACCTAAATCAATTGCTTCGTGATGATAACAATTCAGTAGTTACATTATCGAATCCATCATCACTTGATAAAGACACAAATATTGTGAGAAATAAACAGGCAGAAAACCAAAAACAATTACTTACCCATTCTGTTTCTGAGGGATTGGCGATGGACAGTGAAATATCTAAAGTCACCGATAGTGTAAGATGCTCACGTGATATTGTAGAGTACCAACCTCCCATCAAATATAGTGTTGGGAAAAAAGCTAAAAACAAAAAAATTACGAAATTGGAAAAGCTTAAAAATAAGTTAAAACCAAAGTATAAAATTATGGTCGAACCAGAGAAGTTCCGGATTAAACCTAAACAAATTTTGCCTATTAAAAAGAAGGCTTCAATAAATGATACATCCGCATCTCTCAATGACAAAGATGCTTATGAAAAAGCCGTGAAATTTATGGCAGAAATGAAGTCGCAACAGGACTCCAAAGCAAAATCACCTAAACACACTAAAATTTTACATGTGTCTCCAACACGTGCTGCTTGTTTGGGAAAAGATATTAACAGCCGTAGTGACCAGGTACTTCAAAATTGCCTCTTCACAACTCTAAGTATAAACCAGTCTGCTGAACTATTTGACACCTGCGCTGCGGTATTAGTAAAAGATCCATTATTATTATCACCTCGCAAAGTCGAAAATTTCACGACTGAAGCACAAGAATATAACACAAAAAATATAGCAAAAGAAGATAATAATTCAACTCGAGAAGAAAACAATTCCACAACTCATAGAGCAAAAGAAGACAACAATTCAACGACTCATAGAGCAAAAGAAGACAACAATTCAACGACTCATAGAGCAAAAGAAGAAAACAATTCCACAACTCAAAGAACAGAAGAAGAAAACAATTCCATAACTCATAGAGCAAAAGATGATAACAAATCCATGACACATAAACGAAAAAAAGATACCAATTCTACAACTCATAGAGCAAAGGAAGATAACAATTCCTTGACTCATAGAGCAAAAGAAGATAACAATTCCATGACTCATCATAAGGGAGAAGAAGACATCGAATCATCTGATGAACTTCCATCAAGGAAAAGACAAAGGCGTTCTTCTAACGAACCACTTAAACAGTATAAGAGAGTATTACGTAGTGCTACTGTACATACAAGATTGAGCACGGAAGACAATATGGAACTATCTAAGTCAAAAGTTGAAAGTAATAGGACATCAATAATGGGCCCAAGTACAAATGAAAGTGGCTCGAAATTTAATAATGAAAATACCTTACAATGCTTGCAACTTGAAAGTCACGACAATGATGTTGTTAGCTATGGAGATTTGGATGTATTTTCTAAAGACATACAACTTGATAAGAAAATGTTGGCTCCAGGAAAAGCAAAAGAAGATAACAATTTCACAACTCATATTGCAAAGGAAGATAACAATTCTATTACTCATAAGGGGGCAAGGGACAACGTATCATTTGATGAACCATTAAGGAAAAGACGCAGACGTTTTTCTAACGAATCACTTATGCAGGATAAAAGAGTATTACGTAGTGCTCCTATACATACAAGATTGAGTACGGAAGACAATATTGAACTATCTAAGTCAAAATGTGAAAATAATAGGAAATCAAGAATGGGCCCAAGTACGAATGAAAATGACACGCAATTCAATAAGGAAAACACCTTAAAATGCTTGCAACTTGATTGTCATGACAATAATGTTGTTAGCTATGGAGATTTGGATGTATTTTCTGAAGACATACAACTTGTTAAGAAAATGTCGGCTCCAGTAAGAGAAGTAAATACGAACGCGTCAGCTTGTCATCCAGAGGAGAGCATTTTGTGTTATATGATAGAGAAAGATGCCAGGGTAGCTGTGAGACCATATGGAAAGAAAATACCAGGTATGTTTTAATTTTTTCCCAAATTTGTTGAAATCTTAAAAATAAAAATGCTACACAGTCACCGAATTTTTGAACATTGAAAGGTTTTAAAGCGAAACCTTTATTGGGTGATCACTTTTTGTCTATCTGCCACAGAGGTTTTTTTCAAAAAGTAAGCAACATAGGAATCTAGGTATTTGAATTATGCGGCCGTTTTATTATAGACTGCTCAGTGTAGCTTGGTTCGGAACCCTATTGTGCGTCCAACTCGATCTTGGCTGGTTTTTACATAGTTAGCTAACTCTTGATCGACATGCCCACAGCAACGTGAGCTGACCTAAGGCAAACTTAGCGACAACCGGATTAATTGTTTCGTCATGCCCATCCGATTGCGTGTCTGAATTGTCTAGAATTGGGTGTCTTCATCATAGTTGCAATAGTAAGACAAACTATTTCAAACGAAATCGTATGGTGATTGTCTACAGAAAACCGTTTAAAATCATTGCCATTGCTTGCTCCTAGCCTCCTGCTAGGTTTTATCTCATGGAGTAAATAATCTTTTTTGAGTCTAATCTAAGATAATATTGTAATAATATGTTACACTTGAATTTTATTGTTAAATTATCTCCACTTCACTATTATGATTACTAACGGTTTACGCTTATTTTTTCAGATAATAAAATCAACAAAATTTGCGAAAAAATAGAACGAGATATAACAACAATAGCAGAAACAAACGACAGAAAAAATGCCATGAATAATTTCGTTGCAGATTTACGAAAACTTAACTACAAGCTTTTTATAGAGGGCTTGATGAAGTATTTAGCGAAGCCGGAAAGAAAATTTGAATTATTAGGAAAAGTAACCTTATTTTCCAAATTTTCGGCTATGACTAAAGCTGAACAAATTCTTCTTTATGCCATAACACAACTGGAAACTCACTGGCCCGCTATTGTTGAAGCTGTTCTGGGTAGCATAGAATTCACACTTTTTAAATTGAATAGAACACCAGAATTTGATGTTGTTGAGAGTATATCCCATTTCTATGCGCTCCTTTGTAAAACATATAAAGCAAAAAATCGGTTGAGGCTTTTTATGTTAGATGCCATGTATTGTATTCAGTTTAAATCTGTGCCCTTAATTAAGCAGTGTCTAGAAGTTTGGAAGGAATTAATACCATTACCACATAAGGGAATTGGTAAGTTATCATATCATTCAATCATAATATTTTGTTTAAGTTTTCCCTCCAATTACAGAGAGCAGTGGTGGCCCAGTGGTAACGGCCACGACTTACGAGTTGTAGGTCGTAGGTTCGAACCCAGCCACCTCCTTTACTTAGTGTAAATTATTTCATCACCACTGCCGCGGCCGCGTATCGATTTATATGGACCCGCGTGTGCTGACCGTCAGTGCTACACTTTGCACGCCCATTTATAGTGAGCGCATTGACGAGTGACGCCAGTGCAACACTATGGCCCTTTTCACACGGCGTTGTTTAGTACCGAAATTTTACAGTGGGATGTTAAAGTGTGATCCCAATTTTTATTACCCTAAAATATTATACAGGACAGTGTGAACGGCCGCTTTTATCAGACTAAAATATTTCTGTAAGTTATTTATCCGACCGTTAAACCGTTACTGCCCACCTAGTAGGTTTCAGGATCATCTACTAATCGTAACGATTTTATATGGTTCTGGCCTTGCAATGCACTTTGGTCGTGGGCTTTGGTGCTTTAAGGTTATACTGTAATTTAATTGAATATACGTTTTTTTTTTGTTTCAGCAAAAAGCCCAATGGTGACATGTTTAGTCTATCTTCTTCATTTCTATAAATGCGATGACAAATTAAATAGGGTGCAAGAAATAAGAAACGTATTACGCCACCGCTATCACTACCAAATCACAAATTGGAATGAAACGAAAATCCTGGAAATGTTTAAAAATTATATCAAGAACCTAAAAGGTATTCAATTTTTTACTTAAAGCGCAGCGCAGCATTGTTTGTTTTCGCAATATAACCAATGTAATGCAAATTAGCCTGCTGCTAAACAAGCTTGGCTCCCTTTGACAGGTCTGCGTCAGCCGTAAAGGCACAACACGATGGCGTGGCATCGTGACATAATCTGAAAATGGCTCATTGAACAACTTTTCCGATGGACCAAACCTAAAATCGTGAAAAAAATCTGCTTTTCCATTTCCATACATTTTGTCAGACAATGGACCCCTTTTCTAATTTTCAGTTAATTCAAAAGCCAGTGACTAAACTGAAGCTTTTTTTTCTTGGCGATATATGAATATTGTATTACTCTAACGAATTATTGTAACACGGAAAATCACGAAAAGCAGTTAGTTGAGTTATTTCAGTTTATACAGGGTCAGTTAGTTCTAAGTTATTTCAGTTTATACAGGGTGATTTTTGCGCTGTCACAACATGGCTAATTTACTTAACTACTACATTTTCAACGAGATATTATATTTTTATTCTAGAAAATGTACTGTTTCAAATGCGTAAGATTGTGCCTTTTATCTTTTAAAATTATTTTTGTATTTTTATAATATCTATGTATCACATTACATTAGGTACGTTTACGTATGTACATTTTTATATTTTTCTTGTTAGAATGATAGAAAACATGTACGTGCAAGATCAGTAGAATTTAGGTAAAATAACATGAAAAAATGGCAAAAATATACAAATGCTTAAGCAAACATGCATTTGACACATTACGTTTGTCTGCAGCATTGAAAACAAAAATTCAAAAAACATTTATTCAAACTAGGCTGAGAATCAGCACTTTTCGTCGAAAACGTCAAAATTACAGAAGACAGTCCCCCAAAAACGCCCGCCCTTCACCACTTCCTAGTGCTTTAGCTGGGAAGAAGTGGCGCAACGTTTGTTGGTCTGGGGGGTTTTCCCCAGCAGCACACTGTCTGTTTAGTTATTAAACTTGATTCTATACAAATCGTATGCAAACTAATTAACATTACGAAACACAAAACAGTCAATTAAATTAATTGCCATATGTTAACTAGCACACTCCAATATACCAACAAAACAATGAAAACTGTACTCAAGTAGAAATAAAAATTACAACATAAAAATGTAAACAAAACTTAATATCTAAACAAAAGCCTCGAGGCTTAAAGGGCCTCTTACATTTAACGCTTTTTAAACGCTTGCATTTACCACTATCTGCAAAAGGGTTCGATTCCTAACTCAGGCAGAATAAAAAAAAAAAACAAGAAATGCATTATTTTCCTCTCAAATCTAATTCATGGTTTCGGATGTAGGGCCCGTGATGCGCCATCGTAAAAATCAGCCTGTAAAAAATTAAATTACTCGGTTCAGGCTTTTCATGATTTACCTTAATACAATATTTCGTTAGTAATGTTTTTAGTTCAATTAATTGCAAGAAAATACCATAAGGCCCCATTGTTTCATACATTTTGGTTTTTCGTCTGTAAAAGTTCGTCGGATTTTTTCGTAGAAAAAAATCCAAATATCGGCCAAGCTACACGAATATTTTCGTCTCGTGTGGTCCAATAACGGCGTCCAAGGTACGACTCCGTTAGCAAGGTTAAACGGCATGACGCCGCGACATCGTCTTGTAGCTGGGACGTAAACATTAGGGCGAGCGAAAGAAGCCGATAAGATTGCCTTTGGGGTTACGTTTTTTGATTCTTTACTTCATAACAATGTGGTTGGTTTCAGACATTTCCATTGAAAAGAAAATGCTAAGATTGGCTCTGATTATTCTTGCAAAACGAAACGGGCCGAAGTGGTGTCAAAATCACATAATCAAAAATTTACTTCAACCAATGATAGAGAAGGAGATCGTACCAAACTACGTGAAGGAGTTTTGTGTATCTATGATTGGACCGCTGATGAAACCTTATCCAGTTGATATGAAAGTTCATTGCGAAATAGCAATTATGCAACTCGTGGATATTATTAACAATAACCGTGAGTAAAGTCAGGGAAATTTACTGTTTATAAAATTGACATACTACGTCAATTTTCCATTTCATACAACTGTCAAAAATGACAGCTGTGATTTGAATACACGGACAATTTAAGTTGGTACTCAATTTGTTGAACAATTAATTTCCCGGACTCCATTTACATGAAAAATAAAAAGGATTTTTTTAGGTGCATGTTTTAACTCTTTAATAATGATTGTTTTATCTTTTTTAGCATCGCCAGAAATGGAAGAAGCGGCCATCACGAGTATGATGTACATCAACAGACACGATCAACGTAGTATCAACAAAACGCTTTTGTCGCGTAAAATGAAACCTATGTCCTTAGCGCTTGAAAAGTCAATATGCGATTACGTGAAAGCTAAGCCACTGAAAATATGGAAGACAATTTTACTCAATAGGGAATATGCATGTAATTTATTTTCATCACTAAATCAATAAAATACAATAATGTAAACCCAAGAAAAGTATTAAGGAGTCTGCCCATTACACCGGATTATACAATGACCGTGTCAGGCAAAATTCTGTTGAAAAGTATGAGAAGAATGCCCATTAGACCGTTCTATCACCGACCAACAGAGTCCCATGCCAAGAGCGTCAACAATTGTCGGCGAGAATATTTTCGCTTCGTGCACAAATGCTAGGTGAACCACTATAACCGAGAGAACGGGAACCGTATGGATATGATACGCGGGGATGCTACGGTCACTAAAACCGTTATACACGTGTTAGTCGTAGTAATAGTCCGTGTCGTGTTTCTTTCCGTGCCTAATATGTTCATAGTGCGGTCATGGTGGTACGGTGTAGTGCGCAAAGAGCTTTAAAAGTTAACTTGACTCCTATACAATGTATATTTAAATAATTAATAAGTTTTGAATTACGTGTATATTCCCCCTATTGCTTGCAAAAAAGCTCAAACTATCATTAATGGTAGCATTAACATCCGGTTTCTGGAAATCCACGAAGTGATCCAATTGCCTGTTGATATTTCAGTCAACAAATCACAGCAGTTGATACGTGCTTGATGTTTTAGTCTAAGACATCAAAACAAGGTTATGCATTCGACGAGTTTCTTTTTTTTTCATGTATGTACGTCGATGTCTCAGTGATTCGGCCGATATCAGACGCTTCACTGGAGTTAAGGTTCTTTTTTGTTTCATTCCATGTTTGCACGACGTGATTCTTTTTACATTTGGTAGAAGACGCCTGCGTGACGGACCCTTACAACAACTTTAATAAGTTTTGAATCCAGTTCGTTTGTTAGTTATCTTCACATAGTAATTAGTGGTACATGAGTTTGCGGTGGGTACTACAACTAAAAAGTGAATAATATCTTAAGTTTCGGAAAAACAAACAAAACTAAAACCAGCGACTTCCGAAACTAAAATTACTTTTCGATTTGTAGGCTTTTTTTTTAAGGTTTCTTTCCAGAAACTGGGCGTTGGTTTTCTATATTATGAAAGTCTTTTTAAGCAGTGACTGATGCTGTATTTTGTAAAGTATAATTAATACTATAGTGTAAATTTCCTCATCTTAAAAAGTGGAGGTTATTTTTTGTGATTTAGTACCTATGTAAGAATGGTCGTATTATATGAATAGTTTAGGAACGTAGGGGTATTGAGAGCTTTGGATTAATTTCTTATTACCTACTTTTTAGTAACTAATATTTTATCTCACCTCATTTTAGTAAACATTCGTTAAGTGCATAGTATGGTTCATTATGGACAATATTTATTTTTTTGTGTGAACTCTAGTTAAAATGAGTACATAGATAAGATAATCTTTTTGATCTCAACAAGTATGAAAATTAAAGAATTAAGTCTCTGCGTATTTATTATGCACTGTAGTGCTAATTTAAGGATACTTAAGGCCTAGCGTATCTGAGTAACAGCGCGGCACGTGTAAAAATTAGGTATAATTGTGTCATTAAAGCTTTAAGAAATAATCTGTTATTTTATTAGTAAGCAACGCGGAGACGGGAGAACGCCGTGTTTGCCCGCGGTACCTACGTCTGGCGATATGGCGGGAACTGCCTCCAAAATTTCTATGAAACGCGGAGCTTCCTGTGATAATAAAAGTAAAAACATGGCGGTACGATATTTTTCGCACTAAATAAAATAATTTTGTATGTAAATATTATCGTAAAGCGTGATTAGAATTACCTACTCTTAACAATCTTCACTGTGTACATACCTACTTATAAAGACCATGTCTAAATTAAAATTAAAAACCAAATAAATGTTGTTTTAATTGATAAAGGACAGCAAATGAGACACGAATGACTCCGAATCGGTGTGGCGCGGGGCTTAACAGGTTAAATGTAGTTTTATTGGACATTGGTGCCGATTCCCTTGTTCACAAACTAAACTAAACTTAAGTTCAGTGCATCCCTTTCTTTCTATTTCATTAAGAAAAGGACAGAAGATCAATTTTAGTTTAGACCTGTCAAATTAATCAGCGCTTGACGTAAATTGACGTAATTTTAGTAGGCAAGTTTTTAATCTCGTCTAAACTTGTATGGAGTAGTGACAGGCGCTGATTAATTTGACAGGACTTAAACTAAAATTTATCTTCTGTCCTCTTCTTAATGAAATAGAAAGAAAAAGATGCACTGAACTTAAATTTAGTTTAGTTTGTGAACAAGGGAATCGGCGCCATTGGTGCAGATTCCCTTGTTCACAAACTAAACTAAATTTAAGTTCAGTGCATATTTTTCTTTCTATTTCATTAAGAAAAGGACAAGATAAATTTTAGTTTAGTCCTGTCAAATTAATCAGTGCTTGACGTAATTTTAGTAGGCAAGTTTTCACGTCTAAACTTGTATGGAGTAGTGACAGGCGCTGATTAATTTGACAGGACCAAACTTTTTCTTCAAATATTCTCTGTACGGTTCATTCCGTCGCTTTTGCAGTGCGTTGGGTTATATTACGCAAATGCGACAAATCTAGTTTGGTTCTTGATCACTTAGCGTGAATTCGTACTCTGTCTTGAGAAAATTGTACACATTTGCAATCTTTTGAAGACCGTAAAACAAACAATGCATAATTAGAATCACGTATTTGATGTTACGATTAAACTCACAATTATATGCATTTAAACATTATTTACTTACCTCACTTTTATCCATTTACTTTCCATGTTGACGGTACCCGACGCAAAATTTTGGCTGGTACCGCCGAACCCCTGCCTTGCCGCGCATTCCTATGGCGCGGTGCCTTAGGAATGCGCGGCGAGGCGGGGGCAGCGGCTTATTTTATCACTTTGTCGGCGTGATTACTATGTATAGGCCATGCCAAATTGCAGTTGTTGATTACAGAACCCTAAAAACGAGTTGGCGAGCAACGAGCAGCGAGTACACGACGGCGACGAGCAATTACTCGGTGGTATGTAAGTACCAAGAGAAACTCTCATCGAGTGTTCTGCCCGCCAAGCAAGTGTCGCTGAGCGAGAACTCTTTGATAGCTCTTGTCACTGCGACAAACGGAGTGAACAAACAGCGATCAACTAGTCTCTTTTACATAGACGGGACCTACAATTATTTCATATCATTAAACATTTATATCTGTAATTTTGATGGTGTAGGTACAAGTTCATAAAAAAGAGTATTCTATTCTACAACCTTTTGTACGTTTCTTGAGCGAGAAAATCGTTAAAGCTAGTCGCTTCCTCGTCGGCGGTGGGACAAGTACCTAATGTGTAATTAAGAAACAAAAGAATGCAGGACGCAAGAGCGAGCTCAATATTTTTTGCATATCGATAGATAAATAGAAGTACCTACCTAATAACAAAAAATGCAGCATGTCCAATCACTAACTTTTGCGGGGGCACGCGCGCGTGCGTCGCAGGCTGTGCAAGCCCGGTTCCGGCGGGCCTGAGTGTGAGACAAAGTGGCCCTCAAAGTTTTAAACATTCCGCTTTGTCCCACTAACTAACAACTTGGTCACAAAGTTAGTGGGACAAAGAAATGTGGGATGATCCGAAAAAAAAATCTGTTGCTCCATGTATTCCTTTATTTATTCAACCACAACGACATAAAGCCATTAAGCAATATGCAAGTAATTCAATTTCATTATTTAAATATAGGTACATTGTATAGGAGTAAAAAAAACAAATTACTATTATATATTTATATGTATTACATGTTTTACGTTTTTTTTAATGGTGCTTTTCGTTGTTGGAACAGAACACAAACTCGAAACGTGTCGTCTTCGACAATACCGAAAGGGACGTAAAAACTATGTCATTAAATATATATATTCTTAGCAAACTGCTTGACATCTCAATAAGGCAAGTGTGATTTCTGCTTGAATTGAATAAAGCTAAAAAATAATTTAATTTATATGATTTGGGGCTAAAAAGATATGTAAACAAAGTAGTATCCTGGATAATGATGTGACATCAAGGCCGCGACAGAAATGAACGTTTGGAGTGTAGGTTTATATTAATGTTGTTGATATGCTGAAAAAAAAAAACGTACGTATTCCCTATTCAATTGATACGATACGTGACAACATAAAGTATGCATTACAAGATTTCTCGTGTCAATTTTACATACAAGAAATAGAATCAAGTTTACTTTTGACAAGTGTGTTAAGAGAAGTCGGATAACATGATGGTTGACCAAACTCACGGCGATTTCTAAGAAAAAACCTAGTCGTCGAAACAATTATCTGGCTAGAGAAGTGATATGCTCGTAGAATGTAAGCTTATAGTCGAAATACATTTGTGATCTCATAACTCGACAAAATTAAGGGCTGTATTATTTTTAGTGTTACTAAACAATCTCTTAAACTATCTTAGCATTTCTGATATTAAGAAAGATATACACAATGAGTACCTACCTGCTGTTTCATTTTTTTATGTTAATAATTGGTTTTATATTTTTTTATTTCTACCATAATAACATGAATATTGACTAATTGCGTCCGCGAATTAGGTGTAAGTAATTTTGCAAACTTGTGATAATATTGTACGAAGTTGGTAAGAGCCATTTGTAGTAGACCAGATCCAGTTACAAGATTTGGAAAGGAAATTAGAACTTCTCTATGGATTTCTTCAAGGCTTTGTTTCCACCCAGAACTAAATGAGGCTACCAAAGTAAGAGACTTTCTTTCTAAATTTGCTAGTTCTGTTTTCTTGTCAGAGTCAAGTAATTGCTCTCCTTCCTTAACAAACTGTATCATTCCTCCAAAATGTGGACTCAAAAGCTCTTCAACGTATTCTGAGCTCCTAGCTTGAAGCTGCTCCCTAAAACTTTCTGCTTCTTTAGTATTGTCTCTTGTTCTTTCCATTAGTATACTTAAGACCATGTCATAGTTATTGATGAGAAAAATTAATTGTTGTATTCTTTGTGGAAATTCAGCTGCCATTTTAAGTAAGAAGCAATGAACTTCATCTTGTAGAACAAGCAGAACATTGCTAAGTTCTTCTGAAGGAAATTGTTCACTCAAGCTAAGCATAGCAGCAGAGAATTCTGCGTATCTCCGAGTAATCTGTAAAAAAAACGTTAGATTATTAAACATAGCGTCACGCCTGTTTTCCCCGAATGGCTTGGCAGAAGTGTACCTAAAGAACACCCACATATCGCCAGTCATCAAGGCCAAAGCCAGGAATTGATTGTGGAAAAGGAGGACTAGCTGTGGGGCATAATTACAAAAACTAAAAGGCAATCAACGTAGATGATCAGAGATAAAGCGCGTGACAACGATCGCAAGAACTCTCATCAAAGCCAATCTGTCGTGATTGTCCCATGCTGATTCTCAAGAAGAGGGGGGGGGTTGATCTCCCCCCTGCCTACGGCCTAGCCTGTTAAGTTTAAGTCCCATTCAACAGGGGGCGAGCCTATTGCCATCAACCGGGCACGAATCCAAGACTCCGGACTGCTACTTCTGCTGCTGCATCTAGGTGGAAAACCCAATAACACTGCCCGACCTGGGAATCGAAACCCAGGCCCTGATGCTCAGCAGGAGTGCTTGCGGCCACTACACCAACTAGGTAAATTATGATGTTTTATGATGACGTGGATTATTATGACGTCTTAATAATATTACGTGTTTAGCTTTAATGTTAATTACTATAATATTTTATATAGCAACAGAATACATACATAGTGTGGTCCTAATTCTTTATTTGATAATTTTGCTGGATCACACTCGCGCACACTCTGTATGTTTAGTTTCAACACATGTTCCAACCTTGGCCACAGTGTACCTTGCAATGAATCCCAGTAACTGAAAGAGACAATAATATATTTTAAAGGCTACAGTAAAAGGGTATAAGATGATGGTTGAATACTGTGTTCATACATGACTGCGATTTAAACTACAATTGTACACATTCAATGAGCAATATTTTGTAGTAATACAATTATAGGTACAGCCATAGTTTTCTCGTAGGGGTTTGGTATCCAAAAATCTATATTATATAAAAGGCAAGTGTCTCAACTGACACACCATCGCCCAGCTCAAACTGCTTAGGGTCGGAATACTTCCTCTAAAGGGGTGAAATGCGGGGATTTCGTTTGTATGAATAATCTTATTCCTTAGGTTTAAAACAATACGAATATGTGTTTAAATAAATAATAAGGTTTGGCATTTTTAGTTTTTCAAAACTACTGCTGAAAGGGTAGGTATTTAGGGGGTGTTAAAGTTTGTATGGAAGAATGTTAACGCGCGGTTCGATATAACTGAAAAGTAAAATTTATTCGAAAGTTGGTATAAATAATCATGGGGTCAAATAATGGAAACAAATCAAACGATTTTTTAAAGTTCAATTCCTGTGGGGGTGAAAAGGTGGTTAAAAAAAATTTAACTTGCCACAAATTGTTATTTAGATAAATATTGTAATAATTAATATTATTTTATTTTGAAACTACGCTTTTACGCGGGGTCGGTAGGGTCCAACCCCTGTAAAGCGTAGTTTAAAAATAAAATAATCTTAACTATTAACCTTTTAAGCCCCGCGCGACACCGATTCGGAGTCAAACAATAGAAAATCAATTGTGTCTCATTCACTGTCCTTGACCAACTATTAAAGGGGTTCGACCCAACACTTTTGAAGCAGTTTAAAAAGATAATAATATTAATTATTACGATCTTTATTATTTACTAAATAACTATTTGTGCCAAGTTTAAATTTTATGTACCAAAGGAATGAAATTTTTCATGAAAACTGTATTCCCCCTTTTTCAAAACGATTTTTCAAAAATCAATTCCTGTGGGGGAGCCCACAGGAATTGATTTTTGAAAAATCGTTTGGTTTGTTTCCATTGCAAACACCCCTGTGTTGAAGTTTGAAGGGTATAATATGAAATTAAGGCGGACGAAGTCGCGGCCGAAGAGTTAGTTACTTGTAAATTTATGATTATAATTAAATTAATAAGGCTCTAGCTGGCAGGTATACATACCTGTCCAAAGCAGCAACGGCTCTTTTGTGGCACATCCATCTATATCTGTTAATAAGTTGTATGCAAAGGTATAATGCTAGGCAGTCAAAACACTCAAGCACATAGTTTTCAACATTTTTCTGAAAAATTTAAAGTAAGTGATGTCAGTTTTGGTAGTACTTCAAACTTTAACTGCAAATTATAAGTTATTGTTCCATACCACTAGTAACGATAAAGTTTTTCCTAGGATCCTGTCGAAAAGTTCCTGAGCATGATTTCCTTTTACATGGAAGAATTCTGTTGTGAATAAATATTCTCTGCAACCATTGTCCACAAGTGCATATTGAAGACTCCTAAATAGGGCTTCATAGGAGTACTGCAACAAAAAACAAAGGTATATAAGTATAGCATAATCAGCCTATAATGTTCGCAATGTGTGGACAGATAGATGCCTTCTCTCTGTGAGAGAGAGCAGGCCATAATCCACCATGCGGGCTCGGTGCGGACTGGCAGTGTGGAGATATTTTCGAATTTTTGGTTCTCGGTTATGTCTGTTTCCTCGCATTGTTTTCCTTTACTGTTTTGAGAGCAGTGGTGATGAAATAAACTACACACAGTAAAGTGCCTGCCTGGATTCAAACCCACAACCTACAAGTCGTAATTCAGGGCCGTTACCACACTTGCCACTGGGCCACAACTGTGGCTAGATAAGGCCGTTACCACTGGGCCACCACTGTTCCTGAGGATTTCTGTGTTGTAAGTGGGGTTAACATACAAAATGAGATAGTTACCTTCGTTTTTTGCTGCACATGAGGAACTATAATAGGGGCTTCAAGTTGCTGTGCCAGCACATCTCCTCTATTGCCAATTGTGAATATTGTGCTTTTGTTTTTTAAGTTTGATTTTTGAAAGAAGCCTCCTTTAGAGCCATCTTCAATCCCCATTAGATCATCTTTTGTAGGAGTCTCTTCATATTTTAATTTGTCTAGTCTTGAGGCATATGATTTAAAATATGAGTAATATACTTTGCTCAAGGTGTCAATGTATTCATTGCATATTTCTTGAGCAACATTTCTCTCATTGGCTAAAATAAACTCAAAGAAGAACTTATACTTAAGCATAGCATTTTGTGGTATCTGATAATTTGCCATTGGTTTGCGAAACTTATAAATATGCTCCAGAATGTAAGCTCTTATTTTAGATACTGCTTTTATTTTGAGTTTTTCCAAAACATCTTTGACATCATGACAAGCTTTTGTTTCTTTAAAATCTTGTTCCTTAACAAAGTTGAGTTTTTGATTCAAAATTGCCAATTGGACCATAAATTCCTTGTCAGTTACTGGAACATTATTGATGCCACTGAAACATTCAATGTGTTCTTATTATAGTAAAATGATTAAAGATATAATTAAAAAATCTGAAGAGTAAGCTACTTACAATATGAGTGTTTCAGAAACTGCCATATCTTCTATAAAAGTAGAGAGGGGTCCTTTCAGAACCTGCCTATTAGAGAGTTGCACTGACATGTTCACTGAACGCTTTTGCAAACTTATAATCTCATTGCTGATACTACCCAAGTCATTCTGTAAAATAATGTCAACTGTTAGTCTGCAAACAAAACATAATTAAAACAAGGTGTGGTCATCAAGAAGCGATATAACTTACTTGGAACACCATAAGCATGCTCTCCATTTTCGCGAGGATCCCATCACAATCTTCAATTTGATTGTGTAGAGAGGCTATATTTTCACTCTCTTTTAAGTAATCTGCCACAGAGGTTTTTTCGGCATCCTTAATGCCTTTATCCAGCTGTAATGCATATTCTCGTAAGTCTGTTCCATTTCGTAGAACCTCTTGTATTTCAAAGTCTTCAAGATTTTTGTCTAGCACGTCTTTAATATCCGTAGACTCCGACATGTTGTATTAACTGTTAAAAGTAGTAACATAGAGCAACAAAATGATCAAGTTGGTTTGATTACGTTGGAAAAATTTAAGGAAAATTATAACAGTTCAGCTTTTAATCATTCAATCAACTTGGAAAATGAACTTCACTAAATGATTGGACACAAATATACAAGACGGAGACTATACTGAATGACTGAATGTGAAAAATTGCTTGTTTTGAATACGAAGTAAATATTACTTCGTGGTTTTGTTAGTGATTAGATAGATTTTACACAGAGTTATAATTGTAATTGCTTGACACTCTTGACAGTATGACGTTTAACATTGACACTGACTGATAGCGACAGCATTTGTCAGTGCGGTTTATATGTCTATGGTATGGTTGCAGCTAATCAACAGATTTCGCTAGTTGGACTCGACTGGGCTAACATTATCTGTTACTTCACAACCTCGCAGTAGTTCTAAAATGCAAAAGTAGTACCTACTTACCTACCTAGGTAGGTAGGTATTACTTCACTTTTGCAAACCCTCTTTTTTAATAGCCATGGCACCCCAGGTTGGTTACAATAAAGTTACAACCGATTGGCGCTCACCAATATAAGTCGATGTCAAGGAACAAGCAATAGACGTACATACCAACCTTAGACCATTTTAACCTCGTACCAACAGGATAATCCTTTTTACAGCATCTCATACTCATAAATTTAAACACGGATACTACCTACCAATATTTCACGTTGTTCACTAGCGACATCCCAAAAAGTAAAAAGGCACAGTTGGCTCTGTTCGCAGATGACACGACCATTTACTACATCGGCAAAAAGCAAGACCAGATATCTCGGACTCTACAAACCGAAGTCGATAACCTCGGCGCATGGTATAGAAACCAGAGAATCGAAGTCAATCCAGATAAGAGTCAGGAGGTTCTTTTTCGAAACCGCAACATAACCCCGTGCCTCCCCCGACCGCTCCATGTTCGGCAAGCCTATCCCTTGGGAGAAGCGAGCCAAATATCTAGGCGTGAAGGCGCGTTCGCGTGCCGCTTTCGTTCTCCGTTTTAAATGCACGCAGCAAATCGTCCCTTAAGTGCTTATTGCGTATTTACACAGCGTGCATCCACCCCATCATAACTTATGCCTGTGCAGTCTTCGCACACGCTAAGCTCCACCATATCCATAGGATGCAGTGCCTCCAAAACCGTTTCCTCCTTAAGGCAACGGGATACCCCTGGTTCGTAAGAAATGAGATCATCCAACTCGACTTTAAATTTCCCACTATCCAGCAGTTCATGAAACGCAATGCCAAGCCTTTCTTCGATTCAGCCATCATTCATCACAACCCTCTGGTTGTCAAGGCCGCCAGTTATAGGCCCTCTACTATTAGCTCAGTTCGCCGTCCGAGGCATGTTCTCACCGACCCCAATGACCCCATTACCCTCCTCCAGGAAAGCAGTAGGTAAGGCCACGAGTAAAGTGCACAAACACAAACTGACATTCCGATCTCGCCGCCGAAGTCCCTCGCAAAGACTCCGACGTAATATTCCCCCCCCGAACCTTGCTCGACGAAGTGCCAGAATGCGCCGTAGCTGAGCTCGTAGCTTTAAATTCCCCTCGTAATAATAATTATCCAGTTCTGATCCAGCCTGTCACACCTTGCTGTCCTCCCCCCAGTGACAACCTAAGCCAAGGTTCGTACCCCACAGGAGGTGCCCTTAGCGTGCAGTCGCTTAGTACCTAATATAAGAAATGCGTCCCTGGCTGGAGGCTTTTAGTTAGCTTAAGGCAGCCACAGGATAGTCCGGTTAAGTAGTCACAACCTCTCAAGGTCAACTACGAGATGCCATTCATAAAAAATAAAAAAAATAGTAGTTGCTGTGTGTTAACTGCATATGAGAACAACTTTCATGGTTTTGAAAATAATGTTGAATGCGTATAGTTTTTATATAGGTAAGCTAACAAAGAAATGGGTTTCGTCACAGAGTACTTTTTTTAGGAATGTGTGAATTTTTGTTCTTCTGAATTTGAGATAGCTACAATGCTTTGATTTGTCATACATTTGGCCGCACGGTTTCTCGGGAAGTAATAAGCCAATAATTATAACTTAAATTATAATTTTTAGTATCATTTAGTAATAAATATATTCTAATTTGTAGTATAAAAATAAAATGGAAAAACTGTATAATTTTTCAATTCAATTCATTTATTCAATAACAATTTATAAATCGTGTCTGAATGTCTATAACTAAATACATAAGAAACATCATGCATGCAATCTATAGGTATTTAAATACCTATTAACAATTATCGAAATTACATTAAAATCAGAATAATCATAAAAATAAAAATATTAAAATAAATGTCCTAAGTCAATTCATAAAATTCAATTAATTTTCATTTCAGATCAATAATATATGTTATTTCGAATTTTGTATCTATTACTCGTAATTTATAATTCATCAATATAATATAGACACTTATTTAACAATTCACTGAAAAAAAAATCGGTAAACCCAATCGATTTTTCGGTAATATTCACCGCTTTGGTCAGTAAAAATAGAGCATATGGTCCAAAGAAGTAAAACTAACTGAAAAAAAACCAGTTGAGTTATAACAGTAGATTTTACTGTGCATCTCTTAAGCTCTGAAAACGGCAATACTTAAAAGAAACTGTTTGTTTCAGTAAACTTTAATTTTCATCCAATTGAAATAACTGTTTAGATTTTACTGTTTTTGCCCATTAGCTTTATGTATATTATTATTTTATTTTTATTTTTTATTTTTTAGCTTTATTAATGATAACTTCCTCCCCAGAAAAGTATGCTGTATCTTAGTTTTGACTCTACTAATGCGTAATAGACCATTTATAAATGTTTTACGGTTACTTCGTTTCTAAGACTTCTTAGTACGTAGCAGGCAGAGCTGATTGCTTTTGGTAATACAACACATTTTTTCTGGCTCAATCTAGATGTTCTATAGGAAATATTTGTACGTAGCTGCTAAAGCAGTTGATCGAATTGGTTAATAATAAAACAGATACTATTAGGTAGAAAATTCTACTAAATATACATAATCCAACATTCTACATACCTACCTAATCAGCATTTCAGAAGATATCAATTATTAAAAAGTTCTTTAGACAGAGTTTTATTTATAAATCATTCTTTATCAATCAGCACTTCCATATTGCAGGAACAAAAAAATAAACTAACAGCGAATTATCTCAAATGGCTTAGCTAATAAGTATTATTTAAAATCACAAATACCTTTATACTTGTTTAAATAAAAAAAGTGCTTTTACCAAAAGAGTCTTAAAGAGTCTTAATGAGTGTGTAAGAAAATCCTGACTGCATGACCCCTATCCTCTATCTAATTACTTACTAAAATTCCTTGTTTTCGGGCTTTCTGTTCAGCAAGTGTTACCTAATGACGATATGAAGATAACACGCAAACATGGCGTCAGCGTCTTCTCGCAGCGTGACTGTGCACAAGGACGCTATAGATCATCATATTATTACTTCGTCGAAGTTGAAAAAAACCGGCCAAGTGCGTGCCGCACCACGCACAATGAAGGGTAAATTCCGTAGTTGGGATAAATCTTAACATTATGATAAACATGTTCATACAATTCAACAGCAAATATAAGTTTGTACGCACAATATTGGGAGATTTACCATGTTATTTTAGGTAGGTGTTGGTTTAGGTTTTCCTGTAATCTATAATAAAATAACTACATATTTTCTGTATTTTTTTCCATTTTTTTGGCTCTGTAGTTTCGGGGTAAGGGGGAATGGGGAATAATCAATTTTCATCAATTTTCTTAAATAAATTTAAAATGAGTTATTTTAAAATGATAAATAATATATATCTGAAATCAAAAGTCTTTTCATTTGATATGTCACACGGTACAGTTGGCAAACTTTTTATTTTTATTTTATAATTTGCCCTCAAATTAGTGACCATTATGTTCAAAATTCATTTATTTACGTTACACGTCCGTGTTTGGGTCACAGAAATTCATATGCTTACCAGATTTGAACTAAATCGGTCAGGTCTAAATCAATAGAGTTTGTTTCTCGATGACGACGATCCTGCCTTTACCGAGAAACAAATTCACACCCTAAATTATGATTAATAAGTAGATAATCTGTGACTAGGTTTGGTCGCACCGGTGCGGGCGGGTTGCGGACGCGGCTCCGGGCGCGGACATCTCCAGACGGATACGTACGCGCGTATACGTATGGAGCTATACGTTTCCGGTATGGGATGACCTCTCATTGTATGGAAATCCTATACAATGCGAGACTAGCTTGTGCTGGGAATGTGTGGCTTGGTGGCCGTGTGTACTTAGAATCTGTCAGTGCTCCGCAATCTATTCGTGTGACTCATCCTTGAGCGAAATAGTACGTAAGTGGTAGTTTTAAGGTTAGTTATTACAAGAATATTAAATTTGTATGTAATCAAGCGCTTCTCGCCATCAAACGAATAAGTTTGGCGAGTAAATCTGTTGAGAAAAAAAAAAGTAAATACGAATAAATAAATAAATAAATAAAAGTAGATTCGGAGCAAATCGGCTGTGACAAACGGACCGACAGACAGACACACGAGTGATCTTAAAGGGGTTCCGATTTTCCTTTTTAGGTACGGAACCCTATAAAGACCCGTGCTTTTTGACAAAAAAACTGAAAGAATTATCTGTCGTTAATTTGAAAATTATTACATATTTTTCAATTATATAATTCAATGCAGTGCGCAGTGGTTCATCAAAATTTCCGACACTTTGTGGCTTTGAGTTAGCCAGGGGTGAATTTCTTACATTACTAAGCGACTGCACGCTAAGGGATGCCCTGTGGGGTATGAACCTCGGCTTAGGGCGTCGCTGGGGGGAGGACAGCAAGGTGGGACAGGCTGGATCATGACTGGATATTATTGTTATCTGGGGAATTTAAAGTTACAGGCTCAGCTACGGCGCGGGCTGGCACTTCGTCGAGCAAGGGTCGTGGGGGACAATTACGTCGGGGTCTTCGCGAGGGACCTCGGCAGTGTCGGTTTGTTTTTTGTGCACTGTACTCGTGGCCTTACTGCTTTCCTGGAGGAGGGTAATGTGGTCGTCTGGGTTGGTGAGAGCATGCCTTGATCGGCGAACTGAGCTAATAGTGGAGGGCCTATAACTGGCGGCCTTCACAACCAGAGGGTTGCGATGAATGACTGCAGGCTGTCAAAGAAACGCTTGCTAGTGCGTTTCATATATTGCTGGATAGTGGGAATTTTGGGGTGGAGATGGAGGATCTCGTTTCGAACGAACCACGATCCGGTTGCCTTGCGGAGGATAGTGAGTTTTGAAGGGACTGCATCCTACGGATGTGGTGGGGCTTAGCTTGTATGAAGACCGCACAGGCATATGTCATGATTGGACGTATGCAAGCTGTGTAAATACGCAATTTGAACTTAAGGGACAATTTGCTGCGTGCATATAAAACGGAATGGAGTCTACCGAGAGCGAAACCGGCACGCGAACGCACCTGCTTTATGTGAAGGAGAGATGGTGGTCTTGCGTCAAGCCTAGGTATTTGGCTCGCTTCTACCAAGGGATAGGCTTGCCGAACATGGGGCGCCAAGCTTGTTGACTTCGGTTTGGAGAGTGCGAGATATCTGGTCATGTACTAAGCCGGTGTAGTAAATGGCCGTGTCGTCTGCGAACAGAGCGAACTGCGCCTTTATACTTTTAGGAATGTCGCTGGTGAAGAGAGTGAAAATGAGAGGGGCTAGCACGGTGCCCTGAGGGACGCCTGCGCGGATAGGATGAGGGGAGGATACGGCTCCTTCGATGCGATAGCGGAAGGTGCAGTTTCGGTAAAAGTCTCGTAAGATGAGCACGAGACTATCGGGCACACCGAGTTTGTAGAGCTTATAAATAAGCCGTTGTGCCAGATCTTGTCGAACGCTTTCGCTATGTCGAAGAATACAGCACCGGTCGTAAGAACACGTTGGAAACCAACGCTTATGTGTGCGGTGGACCTGTTGGACGCAAGAGTGTTGGGTTCTAAAACCAAACTGCTGGTCGGGGATGAGGCCCTTTGTTTCGGCAAAATCTCTGAGACTTTGCCGAGAACATTGAGCAGACTACCCACTCACACACAGAGACACTCTCCCATGCCTACACTTACATTCACACACACATACTCATACAACCACACATCCATAACACTCATGTACACTCAACAACACATGCACACTCATGCAAACGCTCACACGCGTTCACATAATTATATTTTGTCTTACTACACCCATGTACTGTATTTATTGTGCTATAAGTAAGTACCTACTGGTGTGAAGGAGCAGAGTCCTCTAATACAGGCATTATTTGCTTAAAAGAGGACACCAAACCCAAAATTGTTTATGTATAACTATTGACACAATAAACGTTATTATTATTATAGACTGATGGGCCGGTACCTAGTGGGCTCCGTTTTCGGCTTACCGGGCTTGGGTATGCCGATGACGGTGGCCTTTTTCCACCCTTGTGGAAGGACGTTATTGCTCAGGGCACCATTGAAGATTGTGGCCATGAGCATTATCAAGTGTGCGGGGAACAGTTGGAGCATCCTATTGGTGATTCCGTCTAAGCCCGGGCTTTACGAGGTTTTAGACCCTTGATGATATCGTGCACTTCGTCTGGAGTGACGGGAGGCAGAGGATAATCAGGTCTTCTACGAGCGGGAGGGAGGCTCTACGTTCGACTTCTGCGTCAACCTGGGACAGGTGAGCTTGGTCTACTGGTTGAGAGCTGGGTGTGCATTGAGCCTCAAGACTATCGGCCAGGCATTCTGCCTTGTCGACGTCATCGAAAGCGATGGTCTTGTCGGGGCGCACCAAGGAAACGACTTCTTTGGATTTGAGTTTCCTCTGAAGTTCCCAGAAGGCTAAGTGAGTGGCCTCTAACTCGCTCAGAATCTTGTTCCAGCCGGCGTTACGCAGCTCCGATAGGCGTGTCTTTACAGATCTCTGTAAATAGCGCATATGGACTTTGTTCGCGTGGCAGGGAAAGTTGCTATATGCACGGACAACCACGTTCTTTTCATTCAGCAGTTCACGCACATCGTGCGGAAGCTTCCAGCGATGGTCATCCAAAGCCGGAACCTCCCTTGAACAGTCGTTCAGGACTGTTTGTATGTGTACCGTGAGTGAGTCGATCGGTGGCTGTCGTGTCCGCGATAGAGTTAAACTGGTCAGGAATGGAGTCTAGTCGGGGGCCTAACGTGTTGAATTTCAGACAATCCCTTACTTTCCTCCAGTCTGTAACTACCTTGGTGATAGGGGGTCGGTCAGGACACTTACTTGCTCCACACTTTTATCATTTATTTTCACATCACACACCGATACATCCTCTTCTCATTCAAACACCATGACCTTCGTCTTTTTCACACGTATATTCATCCCTTTCCTATATAAATGATATAATGATATTTCATCTATAGTGACTATAAATGATAGGCTGAAAAATCATTATAGGCAACGCGAACGGTGCGGTTTAAAAGAAGATGTAGTGACAATTTTTTTTTAAAGTATGCCTAGATGGTTTGGTCATGTTGAGAGGATGCATGAAAGGCGATTTACAAGGCAGAAGTGAGTGAAAACGCCAGGAGGGGACGCTCTAGGAGGACATTAGTGACCTAATTGGTGATGTTCTTTAGATAGGTGAGGTGTGTAGTACTCGCAACCGGCGTGCGTGTATGACCAAATGTATGAAGTAAACAAAGCAAAAGGAGTATGTAAGGAGTGTAGCCGGTGGCGTGCTATAGTTTCTGCCTTCCGCCATGGGAAGAAGTTGTGAATTTATGAGTTCTTTAAGTCGTATGAATTTGTATATAATGACCGTTTCTTCCAAATCCATGTCGACAAATGACGTCTGAATTTCAAAAAGTTTGCTGACCTCGATCCTTCGGAAGCGCACTCCACTTTAATGACGATTCGAAGAAGACATGATAGTGACAGAAACTTTTTGTCACGGTGACAAAACTCACTCGTTACTACTACTACTCGTATACTAACTCTTATAAAAGTGGATCGAAAACTGCGAATTTCCTTGGCAAACGAGACAAATATCTCTTTTTTATATACATCAACAAATATTATTAACCTTAGGAAATTCAGGGTTAATTGACAATTTTTCCGCTGCACTATTTGCTTGCGTTTATAATTCTTGAAATTCATTTCGATACTTTCAAGGTCTTCCTGACAGACTTAGAAAGGCTTTGAGGCATTTGAAAGATGGCTTTAGATGCCGCGTCGATGTATCTGTAACATTTTGCAATGGAAAACCAGTAACATAATAAAGTTGTAGTTTTCGACCTTCTTCTACTTATTAAATAGCTTCATTTCTATCATGCTTTGGAACTTAATAGAATAGTTTTTGTTACCGACAACAAATCTACATAGTTGGATTTAATGTTTTGAATGTTACTGAATTTGAAAATTTGCCAGACGCTCTTTCTTTATTATACAAGAAACCGGCCAACTGCGTGTCGGACCACGCACAATGAAGGGTTCCGTAGTTGGGATTACTTGGGATGAATTTATTCCAAAACAAACCTTAACATTGTAGTTGAAAAACATCTCCCATACATCGATATACCTACGTCACGATCAATTCTCTAACTGCAAATTTAAGTTGGGCGACTATTACTCGTTAACTTCTAAAGCCTACTTAGCTGTGATAGTTTTTCTTTTAATTTCATTACATGTGCTGCCATGATTTTTTTCACATCTCCATATACAATATGATAATATTATCAAGTTTTTTATATATTGATATTCCATCT
This sequence comes from Atethmia centrago, assembly GCA_905333075.3. Classification (NCBI taxonomy): domain Eukaryota; kingdom Metazoa; phylum Arthropoda; class Insecta; order Lepidoptera; family Noctuidae; genus Atethmia; species Atethmia centrago. The sequence continues at coordinate 12,825,266 of HG995375.1, forward strand.
TTTGCTACAACAAAGTCAATATAAAAAAAAATGTAGTTTCAAAAATGTTATATGTATAACCTCTTTTACTGCAGCATTAACTAGGTGCCAACTTTAAATTATGAGCAGCACAATGGACATAAACTGCATTTGGCTCGCAAACTCATAAGAGTTTTTGAACTCCACCGTAAGTGCCTTTCATGTAGCACCATCATATCCTTGTTCACGGCACTTATTCAGAGGAATATTTTTAGCATTTATGGATTTTATAATCTGATTGAACTTTGCTAAGGCAGTTTGATCCGTAACCTCATGAAATCCTAAAAACTACTCTTTAATTACAAACCACCTTTGAAGTTCCACTTCCATCTTTCTCGATCACACAGTAATGGTAAACTTTACAAAATTATTGATCTGTTTTGAAATGTCTTGATTCGTATCAAATATAATGGATTAAATGCTGCCATATTAACCTATTTCATTTACCAGAAAGTTTTTCACTTTTTGAATCAGAACAGCAATGAGCTCATTTTGTATTTTAGAACTGAATATTAGGATCCTCCTGTGCTCACGGCTTTCTCGGGCCGGGGCCCCCTCTGGCTTGGGGCCCATGGCATTTTGCCCGTCCTGCCACCTTATTGCTACGCCTCTAGGTAGGCTGGATAGCTACTGGAAAGGAAGAACATGCACAGTCTTAATGATTTAACGTTAGAAACAAAAAAACGATATGATTGTAAAAAAGTAATCTTGTGCTTCATTGAAGTGCCATGGTTTGGTTTTATTCATGGTAGGGGTGGGACGGCGCAGGCTAGCAAACAAAAACTTGATATACCTACACTCCAAACAATATCCCACTTTTCACCGAGGAACAATACTTTGTATTGTATATAATACACGTAGCTATTAGTGATGTTCCGGATATCCGTATCCGTATCCGAATCCGCGGATCCCCTTGGGAGAAAAAAGATCCGTATCCGTATCCCTATCCGTAACATTTTTGACGGATCTTTTACATTATTATTTTTTCGTACCACTTGCTCAAAAAAGTGACATTCTATGCCACAAAAAGCGAACATAACAATAGTCATTTTTAATCTGTTAAAAACAGGGAAAGAAAATTGTACTGAATTTCATTCATCCTCTAGGGGGAGAATGTGATTTAAATTTGGAATACTTACCGAAATTTACACTGAACTACATCTGTGTTTACACCATTGAGTTTGTATATAAAGTATTATACATCTTTTTGAAAAAGGAATACGCATTTATTATGCAGTTATGATTACTAAATAAAATTACGAAAACCGACGAGGCCGTATGAGCTTGATGCCTTTGCTTTTCCGACAAAAAAATATTAGTCTAGGAATTTGCCGCGTTTTTGTTTTCTTCAAATACATAAACGTTAAGTTTATTTTAATTTATTTTTATAAATAAGTTAATGTTCTAAAAATACGTTACGATGTTAAATCAAAGCGACAGTGACAGTGAATTGTCGGATTCCATCAGTGCAAATGCTGCCGCAATTATAAATAATTTGCTTCCAACAAAATCCAAGGAAAATTATTTAAAAACTTATGAAGAATTTTCAACGTGGAGAAGTGCGAAAGGCCTATCAATTTCAGAATCAGTACTTCTTGTCTATTTTGATTATTTATCCAAGACAAAGAATCCGAATACACTTTGGTGCATATACTCAAAACTGAAAGCTACAATAAGCATCAAACACAGCATTGAAATAAATAGATTCACGAAATTACTGGCTTTTTTTAAAAGAAAATCAGAAGGGCATTGCGCAAAGAAGTCTAAAATTTTTACGACTCAAAATGTGGAAAAATTTCTTAATGAAGCTCCTGACGAAATTTTTATGAATATTTCGTATCTTAGTAATGGTAATTATTTTATATATTTACCTGTTTTTTATCTTGCCTTAATTTTTGGACTCAATGGTGCTTGCCGCGGATGTGAACTTGTAAACTTAAAGGTGGAGGACGTTGAAAATCATTCCAATGAGTTGCTGCTGATTAATGTAAAGGAAACTAAGACAAAGAAAAATCGGTCATTCATTGTACAAGGACAATATACTAAAATCATTCATAAATACCAAGCATTAGGTACTATTGGCAAAACTTAAGCATGCTCACTTTAGAAAATATTTCTGCGGCAAGCGCAGCTAGTGACAAACCACACACCTTCCTGGTTTCGTCCAATTAGAGACAATATGAATTTGTGTGAGTATAGGGCGTGTAACAAAAAATATAAATAGGTGTGGTATGTTGGTTACTCACTGCACTCGAGCCGGTATTATTCGCGCGAGCCGAGGGCGAGCGAGCGCGATAAGGGAGTCGAGTGTGTGCGCGTTTCATACGACGGTTTTCAACTTGAGAGGAAAAAAAGAGACTGGTATTGTTATTAGTTTCGTACGCCGCTAGGTATTTCTCTCTAGATTTTGCAGGCAACAGGCTGTCACTAGCGTTTCGTGCCTAGATTAGTATTTCCGGGGGGTTAAATCTACGCGTTGCTCTTCGCTCTTCTTTCCTAATTGAAGTCAACATTTTTGATAATAATTAACCACACAATGAAAACGTTAACAAGTATTTCTGGAAAATACCGCGCTTGTTTTGTTTATCCCGCGCGCCGCAGGTGTAAATAAAGGCGCTGGAAAAACCGCTAAACAGCCTATATAAAAAATATAATAAACAAAATAATGTTTTGAATAAGCAAATTAAGGTTAATATGTAGTGAAAAATATATAATTTTATGAAATGATGATAATTTTGATGATTGATTTATCTGATGTAACGAATTTTTTTTTCTCAAAAATATTCATTGTTTTTGGACAAAAACTGCGTATATTGAAAAAAGAAATGTAAAGTAAAAATACTTCTGTATAATAAGCTGAATTTCTGAGTCACTTTACAAGCAAGTGTGTTGAAGAAATATTTCGTAATTTTTTGCGACCGTATTTTATGGCCGTTCTATAAAGCCGATCTATTGTTTAACCAGATGTTCTGACGTTCCCACTGAATAACAATGGTGCTTAGATAATGAACTTATTTTTATTGCAGTTGCAAAAGTTGCGACAGCAATAATAAAAAAATCTGATAACATTGTATAAACTGCGCCAAGTAATGGTTCAAATACTACTGTAAGTAATTTTGCTATTTTAATCAAAACAGCAATAAAAGAAAGAGATAGCAAATGACAATTTCTAACAAAACTACGTAACTTGCTTCGTTTTAGGGTTCCGTAGTCAACAAGGAACTCTTATAGTTTCGCCATGACCGTCTGTCTGTCTGTCTGTCTGTCCCCGGCTTAGCTCACAGACTCTTACTAGAAAGCTGTAATTTGGCAAAGTGGTAAACAAAAATGCTAAATAAAGTTTTTTTAGGGAACGCGTATAGCAATACCAATAATACATTTTCTAAACCAAACGGAAGATATTAGTACGAAATTACTTCTTGTCAACAATAACAATTCATAAAGCGCTCTCGCTGGCCGTGCCCATTAAAAAAATGTCTTACAAACAAGTGAGCATAGCACGCGCCTAGTGTGACTGTCACACACACTATACATAATTACATTAATACAAACACGGCTAAAATACGCTTCATGCATCCCATTGGCCAAAACGCTTGCATCGGGCGATCGAGTCGTGAGCCGTGCTATACGATTATCGCCTTAGAGGTGAGCATGCGGAAGATTGGCCGATAGTACGTCCCACCTATAGTTGCAAAACTTCTGAAAAATTCTGAATAATTCCGGAATACTTCTGGGAAAGTTTCTTTAAATCAGAATTATTCAAAATGAATTTTATTGAAATTTTTATTTGTTTTGCTGAAATATCGTATTTTGCATCGATACTAGCATACAGATGCCTCATCCCATACAAAGAAATGTCCCGACGTAAAGAGCAGGTTTCATCTGGCAATTCTAGCTATTTTTGTACATCAATCGCGTTCGTTCCCAATAGATGGTGATGTGAGTGAACTTGGCAGATCATTTCCCAGCAGAGCATAAAAAAATGTGAGTTCTATTCGCATGCGGCTGCGTTCTAGAGTTCCTTATACTTAAAAAAAAATAGTTCTGTCATATTTGCCTGAAAAAAGTAGAATGAAAATATGCTCTGCTAACTTCCGTTAGCAGATCATTTTTCCCAAAATTTAAATTTTGAAACTGATTTAGGCGCACAATGGTGACTTCTATAGTTCCTTATACTTTTCCGAAATAGTTAAAGTTAAAAACAATAATATTGACCTGTTACTCGAAAAAGACAATCATTTTGATAAAACAGCCGTGAATGGCGTAATTTCTGGATTTTCTTAGATTCTTTGGGCCATAATTGGTAGCAAAGATCCAAGTAACAGAAAAAAAACTAAATGAATGCAGAAGTCTCACAAAAGTATACGCAGAGCCTTGTGCAAAAATTAGGTTAGAAGAAATTGAGATTTCATACAGTGTTTGAGTTAGAAGGATCTCAAAAAGAATTTAAGTAGGACTGAGGAGCAGAAAGTCCTCGTTTCCTAATGCATATATAAAATAACTATTAGAAAACATTAAAAGATAACCCAGAACTCGCACTCAAATATCAGCAGAGCATGGGTAAAGATTTGAGTAAGTTGAAATCGACATTTAATACAGTGCTGCAGTCAAAGAGATAATAAACAAATGAGTAGCGATGAGGAGCCGGAACTCTTCGTTTCCTGATGCACTAATACTAGAAATATCAGAAAACATGCAAAAATAATCCAAAACTCTCACTCAAGTATCAGCAGAGCATGGTTGAAAAGTTAGATTAGTAGAAATCGAGATATAATACAGTGTTTCAGTAAGATGGACCTTAAAAATTTTTAGAAGAACTGAGGAGCCGGAACTCTTCGTTTTCTGATAAAACTGTAACAGTTCTATTTGAAAACATGCAAAAGTAACCAAAAACTCTCACTCAAGTATCAGCAGAGCATGAGTAAAGATTTGAGTAAGTAAAAATCGATATTTAATACAGAGCTTCAGAAAGAAGGATCAAAAAAGAATATATGAGTAGTACAGAGAACCCAGAACTCTTCGTTTCCTGATGAACCTATAGCAAAACTATCCGAAAACCCGCAAAAGTAACCCAGGAATCTCACTCAAGTATCAGCAGAGCATGGGTAAAATTTTGAGTGGGTTAAAATCAAGATTTAATTTAGTGTTTCAGTAAGAAGAAAAAAACAAAGATGTAGGTAGGTCTGAGGTGACAGAACACTTCATTTTCTAATGCAACTATAATAGAATTATCGGAGAACATGGAATAGTAACCGAAAACTCTCACTCAAGTATCAGCAGAGCATAGTTGAAAAGTTAGATTAGTAGAAATCGAGATATAATAGAGTGTTTCAGTGAGAAGGATCTTAAAAATTTTCAGAAGATCTGAGGAGCCAAAACTCCTCGTTTTCTGATGCACCCATAACAGAACTATTGTTAAACATGCAAAAATAATCCAGGACTCTCACTCAAGTATCAGCAGAGCATGGGTAAAGATTTGAGTAAGTAAAAATTGATATTTAATACAGAGCTTCAGAAAGAAGGATCAAAAAAGAATATATGAGTAGTACAAAGAACCCAGAACTCTTCGTTTCCTGATGAACCTATAGCAAAACTATCCGAAAACCCGCAAAAGTAACCCAGGAATCTCACTCAAGTATCAGCAGAGCATGGGTAAAATTTTGAGTAGGGGAAAATCAAGATTTAATTAAGTGTTTCAGTAAGAAGGATAAAACAAAAATGTTGGTTGGACTGAGGTGACAGAACTCTTCATTTTCTAATGCAACTATAATAGAACTATCGGAAAACATGGAAAAGTAACCCAAAACTGTTACTCAAGTATGAGCAGAGCATGGTTGAAAAGTTAGATTAGTAGAAATCGAGATATAATAGAGTGTTTCAGTGAGAAGGATCTTAAAAAATTTCAGAAGAACTAAGAAGTAGCAACTCTTCGTTTTCTGATGGAACTGTAACAGTTCTATTTAAAAACATGCAAAAGTAACCCAGAACTCTCACTCAAGTATCAGCTGAGCATGGGTAAAAGTTTGAGTAGGGGAAAATCAAGATTTAATTTAGTGTTTCAGTAAGAAGGAACAAAAAAATTTGTAGGTAGCACTGAGGTAAGAGAACTCTTCATTTCCTGATGGATCTATAATGTAAGTATCGGAAAACATGCAAAAGTAACACAGGACTCACTCAAATGTCAGCAGAGCATGGGTAAAATTTTGAGTAGGGGAAAATCAAAATTTAATTTAGTGTTCCAGTAAGAAGAAAACAACAAAACTGTAAGTAGGTCTGAGGTGACAGAACTCTTCATTTTCTAATGCAACTATAAAAGAACTATCGGAAAACATGGAATAGTAACCCAAAACTGTCACTCAAGTATCAGCAGAGCATGGTTGAAAAGTTAGATTAGTAGAAATCGAGATATAATAGAGTGTTTCAGTGAGAAGGATCTTAAAAATTTTTAAGATCCTTGTATTATTGTTTTTATTTTTTATTTATTTAGGTCGACAGAACTATTTCGGAAAAGTATAAGGAACTATAGAAGTCACCATTGTGCGCCTAAATTAGTTTCAAAATTTAAATTTTGGGAAAAATGATCTGCTAACGGAAGTTAGCAGAGCATATTTTCATTCTACTTTTTTCAGGCAAATATGACAGAACTATTTTTTTTAAGTATAAGGAACTCTAGAACGCAGCCGCATGCAAATAGAACTCACATTTTTTTATGCTCTGCTGGGAAATGATCTGCCAAGTTCACCCACATCCGGAACTCTTCGTCTTCTCATGCAACTGTAGTAGTTCTATTTGCAAACATGCAAAAGGAACCCAGAACTCTCACTCAAGTATCAGCAGAGCATGGGTAAAAGTTTGAGTAGGGGAAAATCAAGATTTAATTTAGTGTTTCAGTGAGAAGGATCTTAAAAAAAATCAGAAGAACTGAGGAGACGGAACTGCTCGTTTTCTGATTCAACTGTATTAGTTCTATTCGAAAACATGCAAAAGTAACCCAGGACTCTCACTCAAGTATCAGCAGAGCATGGGTAAAAGTTTGAGTAGGGGAAAATCAAGATTTAATTTAGTGTTTCAGTAAGAAGGAACAAAATAAATTGTAAGTAGCACTGAGGTGAGAGAACTCTTCATTTCCTGATGCACCTATAACAGTACTATGGGAAAACATGCAAAAGTAACCCAGGACTCTCACTCAAGTATCAGCAGAGCATTGGTAAAAGTTTGAGTAGTTCAAAATCAAGGTTTAATTTAGTGTTTCAGTAAGACGGATCTTAAGAAATTTCAGAAGAACTGAGGAGCCGGAACTCCTCGTTTTCTGGTGCAGCTGTAGCAGTTCTATTTGCAAACATGCAAAAGGAACCCAGGACTCTCACTCAAGTATCAGCAGAGCATGGGTAAAAGTTTGAGTAGGGGAAAATCAAGATTTAATTTAGTGTTTCAGTGAGAAGGATCTTAAAAAAATCAGAAGAACTGAGGAGACGGAACTGCTGGTTTTCTGATGCAACTGTATTAGTTCTATTCGAAAACATGCAAAAGTAACCCAGGACTCTCACTCAAGTATCAGCAGAGCATGGGTAAAAGTTTGAGTAGGGGAAAATCAAGATATAATTTAGTGTCTCAGCACGAAGGAACAAAAAAAATTATTGGTAGAACTGAGGTGACAGAACTCTTCATTTTCTGAGGCACCTATGACAGAACTATCGGAAAACATGCAAAAGTATCCCACAACTCTCACTTAAGTATCAGCAGAGCATGGGTAAAAAGTTAGTTTAGTAGAAATCGAGATATAATACAGTGTTTCAGTAAGAAGGATCTTAAAAATTTTCAGAAGATTTGAGGAGCCGGAACTCCTCGTTTTCTGATGCAAATGTAGCAGTTCTATTTGAAAACATGCAAAAGTAACCCTGAACTCTCACTGAAGTATCAGCAGAGCATGGGTAAAGGTTTGAGTAGGGAAAAATCAAGATTTAATTTCGTGTTTCAGTAAGAACGAACAAACAAAATTGTAGGTAGGACTGAGGTGAGAGAACTCTATATTTTCTGATCCATCTATAACGGTACTATCGGAAAACATGCAAAAGTAACCCAGGACTCTCACTCAAGTATCAGCAGAGCATGGTTGAAAAGTTAGATTAGTAGAAATCGAGATATAATACAGTGTTTCAGTAAGAAGGATCTTAAAAATTTTCAGAAGATTTAAGGAGCCGAAACTCTTCGTTTTCTGATGCAACTGTAGTAGTTCTATTTGAAAATATGCAAAAGAAACCCAGAACTCTGACTCAAGTATCAGCAGAGCATGGGTAAAAGTTTGAGTAGGTGAAAATCAAGATTTAATTTAGTGTTTCAGTAAGAAGGATCTTTAAAATTTTCAGAAGAACTGAGGAGCCGGAACTCCTCGTTTTCTGGTGCAGCTGTAGCAGTTCTATTGGAAAACATGCAAATGTAACCCAGAACTCTCACTCAAGTATTAGCAGAGCATGGGTAAATATTTGAGTACGTAAAAATATAAAATAGTAGAAATTGAGATATAATAGAGGGTTTCAGTGAGAAGGATCTTAAAAAACTTCAGAAGAACTGAGGAGGCAGACCTCCTCGTTTGCTGATGCAACTGTAGCAGTTCTATTTGAAAACATGCAAAAGTAACCTAGTAATCTCACTCAAGTATCAGCAGAGCATGGGTAAAGGTTTGAGTAGGGGAAAATCAAGATTTAATTTAGTGTTTCAGTAAGAAGGAACAAAATAAATTGTAAGTAGCACTGAGGTGAGAGAACTCTTCATTTCCTGATGCACCTATAACAGGACTATGGGAAAACATGCAAAAGTAACCCAGGACTCTCACTCAAGTATCAGCAGAGCATGGGTAAAGGTTTGAGTAGGTGAAAATCAAGATTTAATTTAGTGTTTCAGTAAGAAGGATCTTAAAAATTTTCAGAAGAACTGAGGAGCCGGAACTCCTCGTTTTCTGGTGCAGCTGTAGCAGTTCTATTGGAAAACATGCAAATGTAACCCAGAACTCTCACTCAAGTATTAGCAGAGCATGGGTAAATATTTGAGTACGTAAAAATCAAAATGTAATTCAGTGTTTCAGTTTGTGGAAATAAAAAAAAAAACGTTTGTCAGAGATTTTAATATATCCAAATAAATATTCTTTAAAAAATACTTTAAGTCGTAGTGAATATCGCATCAAAATCCGTTGCGCAGTTTAGAAGAACCAACCGGTCAAACAAAGTAGACAGAAGGACGTGCTGAAATATTTAACTATTGCTGCCTAGATGGCGTTGTCATCGAATTAGAAGTCGCTATGGTTTCGTTACACGTTATACTATAAGACTGTTGACCGAAATTCTAGTAAAAGAAAGGATTAGCTCGTGGCCACTAAGCAACTACTTCCACACAAAGTTTTTATTTTTATCCGCGCGGACCGCAAAATTTTCAGTTCTCTCTGTTTATGCGCAGGATACCAACCCTGTGTAGACACAGGGAGAGCCGCCCCGTTGCTGCTCGGTGAGAAATCACCGCAGCGGTCGCGGAGGCCACGCCCATTTTAATATGCCAAAACCCGGCACGCGCGGCTCGCTGGGCCGCGATGCCGGAGCCTGAAGGTCTGTATTATATATCGATTTTTACTTAATCAAATTTTTACCCATGCTCTGCTGATACTTGAGTGAGAGTTGTGGGTTACTTTTGCATGTTTTCCGATAGTTCTATCATAGGTGCATCAGGAAATGAAGAGTTCTGTCGCCTCAGTGCTACCTTCAATTTTGTTTGTTCCTTCTTACTGAAACACTTAATTAAATCTTGATTTTCCCCTACTTAAACCTTTACCCATGCTTTGCTGATACTTGAGTGAGAGTTCTGGGTTACTTTTGCATGTTTTCAAATAGAAATGCTACAGTTGCATCAGAAAACGAGGAGTTCTGGCTCCTCAGTTCTTCTGAAAATTTATAAGATCCTTCTTACTGAAACACTAAATAAAATCTTGATTTTCACCCACTCAAACCTTTATCCATGCTCTGCTGATACTTGAGTGAGAGTCCTGGGTTACTTTTCATGTTTTCCGATAGTACTATTACAGGTGCATCAGGAAATGAAGAGTTCTGTCACGTCAGTACTACCTATATTTTTTTTCGTTCCTTCTTGCTGAAACACTAAATTAAATCTTGATTTTCCCCTACTCAAACCTTTACCCACGCTCTGCCGATACTTGAGTGAGAGTTCTAGATAAATTTTGCATGTTTTCAAATAGAACTGCTACAGTTGCATCATAAAACGAGGAGTTCCGGCTCCTCAGTTCTTCTGAAGTTTTTTAAGATCCTTCTCACTGAAACCCTCTATTATATCTCAATTTCTACTATTTTAACTTTTCAACCCCACACTGCTGATACTTGAGTGAGAGTCGTGGGTTACTTTTCCATGTTTTCCGTTAGGTCTATTATAGATGCATCAGAAAATGAAGAGTTCTGTCACTTCAGTCTTACCTACATTGTTGTTTGTTCCTTCTTGCTGAAACACTTAATTAAATCTTGATTTTCCCCTACTTAAACTTTTACCCATGCTCTGCTGATACTTGAGTGAGAGTTCTGGGTTACTTTTGCATGTTTTCAAATAGAAATGCTACAATTGCATCAGAAAACGAGGAGTTCTGGCTCCTCAGTTCTTCTGAAAATTTATAAGATCCTTCTTACTGAAACACTAAATAAAATCTTGATTTTCACCCACTCAAACTTTTATCCATGCTCTGCTGATACTTGAGTGAGAGTCCTGGGTTACTTTTCATGTTTTTCGATAGTACTGTTACAGTTGCATCAGGAAATTAAGAGTTCTGTCACGTCAGTACTACCTATAATTTTTTTTGTTCCTTCTTGCTGAAACACTAAATTAAATCTTGATTTTCCCCTACTCAAACATTTACCCATGCTCTGCTGATACTTGAGTGAGAGTCCTGGGTTACTTTTGCAGGTTTTTGGATAGTTATTTTATAGTTTCATCAGGAAACGAAGAGTTCTGGGTTCTCTGTACTACTCATATATTATTTTTTGATCCTTCTTTCTAAAGCTCTGTATTAAATATCGATTTTTACTTAATCAAATTTTTACTCATGCTGTGCTAATACTTGAGTGAGAGTTCTGGGTTATTTTTGCATGTTTTCAAATAGAACTGCTACAGTTGCATCATAAAACGAGGAGTTCCGGCTCCTCAGTTCTTCTGAAGTTTTTTAAGATCCTTCTCACTGAAACCCTCTATTATATCTCAATTTCTACTATTTTAACTTTTCAACCATGCTCTGCTGATACTTGAGTGAGAGTTGTAGGTTACTTTTGCATGTTTTCTAATAGTACCTTTATAGATGCTTTAGGAAATGAAGAGTTCTCTTACCTCAGTGCTACCTACAATTTTTTTTGTTCCTTCTTACTGAAACACTAAATTAAATCTTGATATTTCCCTACTCAAACGTTTACCCATGCTCTGTTGATACTTAAGTGAGAGTTCTGGGTTAATTTTGCATGTTTTCAAATAGAAATGCTACAGTTGCATCAGAAAACGAAGAGTTCCGGCTCCTCAAGTCTTCTGAAAATTTTTAGGATCCTTCTTACTGAAACACTGTATTATATCTTGATTTCTACTAATCTTACTTTTCAACCATGCTCTGCTGATACTTGATTGAGATTTGTGGGTTACTTTTGCATGTTTTCCAATACTTCTATCATAGGTGCATCGGGAAATGAAGAGTTCTGTCACCTCAGTGCTACCCACAATTTTGTTTGTTCCTTCTTACTGAAACACTAAAATAAAATTTTTATTTTCACCTACTCAAACCTTTACCCATGCTCTGCTGATACTTGAGTGAGAGTCCTGGGTTACTTTTGCAGAATTTCGGATAGTTCTGTTATAGTTTTATCATGAAATGAAGAGTTCTGGGTTCTCTGTTCTACTCATATATTTTTTTTTTGATCCTTTTTTCTGAAGCTCTGTATTAAATATCGATTTTTACTTAATCAAATTTTTACCCATGCTCTGCTGATACTTGAGTGAGAGTTGTGGGTTACTTTTGCATGTTTTCCGATAGTTCTATCATAGGTGCATCAGGAAATGAAGAGTTCTGTCGCCTCAGTGCTACCTTCAATTTTGTTTGTTCCTTCTTACTGAAACACTAAATTAAATCTTGATTTTACCCTACTTAAACCTTTACCCATGCTCTGCTGATGCTTGAGTGAGAGTTCTGGGTTACTTTTGCATGTTTTCAAATATAAATGCTACAGTTGCATCAGAAAACGAGGAGTTCTGGCTCCTCAGTTCTTCTGAAAATTTATAAGATCCTTCTTACTGAAACACTAAATAAAATCTTGATTTTCACCCACTCAAACTTTTATTCATGCTCTGCTGATACTTGAGTGAGAGTCCTGGGTTACTTTTCATGTTTTCCGATAGTACTGTTACAGGTGCATCAGGAAAGGGAGAGTTCTGTCACGTCAGTACTACCTATAATTTTTTTTGTTCCTTCTTGCTGAAACACTAAATTAAATCTTGATTTTCCCCTACTCAAACATTTACCCATGCTCTGCTGATACTTGAGTGAGAGTCCTGGGTTACTTTTGCAGGTTTTTGTATAGTTGTTTTATAGTTTCATCAGGAAACGAAGAGTTCTGGGTTCTCTGTACTACTCATATATTATTTTTTGATCCTTATTTCTAAAGCTCTGTATTAAATATCGATTTTTACTTAATCAAATTTTTACTCATGCTGTGCTAATACTTGAGTGAGAGTTCTGGGTTACTTTTGCATGTTTTCAAATAGAACTGCTACAGTTGCATCATAAAACGAGGAGTTCCGGCTCCTCAGTTCTTCTGAAGTTTTTTAAGATCCTTCTCACTGAAACCCTCTATTATATCTCAATTTCTACTATTTTAACTTTTCAACCCCACACTGCTGATACTTGAGTGAGAGTCGTGGGTTACTTTTCCATGTTTTCCGATAGGTCTATTGTAGATGCATCAGAAAATGAAGAGTTCTGTTACCGCAGTCTTACCTTCATTGTTGTTTGTTCCTTCTTACTGAAACACTAAATTAAATCTTGATTTTTCCCTACTCAAACCTTTACCCATGCTCTGCTGATACTTGAGTGAGGGTTCTGGGTTAATTTTGCATGTTTTCAAATAGAACTGTTACAGTTTCATCAGAAAATGAAGAGTTCTGGCTCCTCAGTTGTTCTGAAAATTTTTAGATCCTTCTTACTGAAACAATGTATTATATCTCGATTTCTACTAATCTAACTTTTCAACCACGCTCTGCTGATACTTGAGTGAGAGTTGTGGGTTACTTTTGCATGTGTTCCAATAGTACCGTTATAGACGCTTTAGGAAATAAAGAGTTCTCTTACCTCAGTGCTACCTACAATTTTTTTTGTTCCTTCTTACTGAAACACTAAATTAAATCTTGATATTTCCCTACTCAAACGTTTACCCATGCTCTGTTGACACTTAAGTGAGAGTTCTGGGTTAATTTGGCATGTTTTCAAATAGAAATGCTACAGTTGCATCAGAAAACGAAGAGTTCCGGCTTCTCAAATCTTCTGAAAATTTTTAGGATCCTTGTTACTGAAACACTGTATTATATCTTGATTTCTACTAATCTAACTTTTCAACCACGCTCTGCTGATACTTGAGTGAGAGTTGTGGGTTACTTTTGCATGTGTTCCAATAGTACCGATATAGATGCTTTAGGAAATGAAGAGTTCTATTACCTCAGTGCTACCTACAATTTTTTTTGTTCCTTCTTACTGAAACACTAAATTAAATCTTCATATTTCCCTACTCAAACGTTTACCCATGCTCTGTTGATACTTAAGTGAGAGTTCTGGGTTAATTTTGCATGTTTTCAAATAGAAATGCTACAGTTGCATCAGAAAACTAAGAGTTCCAGCTCCTCAAATCTTCTAAAAATTTTTAGGATCCTTCTTACTGAAACACTGTATTATATCTTGATTTCTACTAATCTTACTTTCAACCATGCTCTGCTGATACTTGAGTGAGAGTTCTGGGTTACTTTTGCATGTTTTCAAATAGAAATGCTACAGTTGCATCAGAAAACGAGGAGTTCTGGCTCCTCAGTTCTTCTGAAAATTTATAAGATCCTTCTTACTGAAACACTAAATAAAATCTTGATTTTCACCCACTCAAACCTTTATCCATGCTCTGCTGATACTTGTGTGAGAGTCCTGGGTTACTTTTCATGTTTTCCGATAGTACTGTTACAGGTGCATCAGGAAATGAAGAGTTCTGTCACGTCAGTACTACCTATAATTTTTTTTGTTCCTTCTTGCTGAAACACTAAATTAAATCTTGATTTTCCCCTACTCAAACCTTTACCCATGCTCTGCTGATACTTGAGTGAGAGTCCTGGGTTACTTTTGCAGGTTTTTGGATAGTTCTTTTATAGTTTCATCAGGAAACTAAGAGTTCTGGGTTCTCTGTACTACTCATATATTATTTTTTGTTTCTTCTTTCTAAAGCTCTGTATTAAATGTTGATTTTTACTTAATCAAATTTTTACTCATGCTGTGCTAATACTTGAGTGAGAGTTCTGGGTTACTTTTGCATGTTTTCAAATAGAACTGCTACAGTTGCATTATAAAACGAGGAGTTCCGGCTCCTCAGTTCTTCTGAAGTTTTTTAAGATCCTTCTCACTGAAACCCTCTATTATATCTCAATTTCTACTATTTTAACTTTTCAACCCCACACTGCTGATACTTGAGTGAGAGTCGTGGGTTACTTTTCCATGTTTTCCGATAGGTCTATTATAGATGCATCAGAAAATGAAGAGTTCTGTCACCGCAGTCTTACCTACATTGTTGTTTGTTCCATCTTACTGAAACACTAAATTAAATCTTGATTTTTCTCTACTCAAACCTTTACCCATGCTCTGCTGATACTTGAGTGAGGGTTCTGGGTTAATTTTGCATGTTTTCAAATAGAACTGCTACAGTTGTATCAGAAAACGAAGAGTTCCGGCTCCTCAAATCTTCTGAAATTTTTTAAGATCCTTCTTACTGAAACACTGTATTATATCTCGATTTCTACTAATCTAACACGTCAACCATGCTCTGCTGATACTTGAGTGAGGTTTGTGGGTTATTTTTGCATGTTTTCCGATATTTCTATCATAGGTGCATCAGGAAATGAAGGGTTCTGTCGCCTCAGTGCTACCTTCAATTTCGTTTGTTCCTTTTTACTGAAACACTAAATTAAATCTTGATTTTCACCTACTCAAACCTTTACCCATGCTCTGCTGATACTTGAGTGAGAGTTCTGGGTTAATTTTGCATGTTTTCAAAGAGAACTGTTACAGTTTCATCAGAAAATGAAGAGTTCTGGCTCCTCAGTTGTTCTGAAAATTTTTAGATCCTTCTTACTGAAACAATGTATTATATCTCGATTTCTACTAATCTAACTTTTCAACCACGCTCTGCTGATACTTGAGTGAGAGTTGTGGGTTACTTTTGCATGTGTTCCAATAGTACCGTTATAGTTGCTTTAGGAAATGAAGAGTTCTCTTACGTCAGTGCTACGTACATTTTTTTTTGTTCCTTCTTACTGAAACACTAAATTAAATCTTGATTTTTCCCTACTCAAACGTTTACCCATGCTCTGTTGATACTTAAGTGAGAGTTCTGGGTTAATTTTGCATGTTTTCAAATAGAAATGCTACAGTTGCATCAGAAAACGAAGAGTTCCGGCTCCTCAAATCTTCTGAAAATTTTTAGGATCCTTCTTACTGAAACACTGTATTATATCTTGATTTCTACTAATCTTACTTTTCAACCATGCTCTGCTGATACTTGAGTGAGAGTTGTGGGTTACTTTTGCATGTTTTCCGATAGTTCTATCATAGGTGCATCAGGAAATGAAGAGTTCTGTCGCCTCAGTGCTACCTTCAATTTCGTTTGTTCCTTTTTACTGAAACACTAAATTAAATCTTGATTTTCACCTACTCAAACCTTTACCCATGCTCTGCTGATACTTGAGTGAGAGTTCTGGGTTAATTTTGCATGTTTTCAAAGAGAACTGTTACAGTTTCATCAGAAAATGAAGAGTTCTGGCTCCTCAGTTGTTCTGAAAATTTTTAGATCCTTCTTACTGAAACAATGTATTATATCTCGATTTCTACTAATCTAACTTTTCAACCACGCTCTGCTGATACTTGAGTGAGAGTTGTGGGTTACTTTTGCATGTGTTCCAATAGTACCGTTATAGTTGCTTTAGGAAATGAAGAGTTCTCTTACGTCAGTGCTACGTACAATTTTTTTTGTTCCTTCTTACTGAAACACTAAATTAAATCTTGATTTTTCCCTACTCAAACGTTTACCCATGCTCTGTTGATACTTAAGTGAGAGTTCTGGGTTAATTTTGCATGTTTTCAAATAGAAATGCTACAGTTGCATCAGAAAACGAAGAGTTCCGGCTCCTCAAATCTTCTGAAAATTTTTAGGATCCTTCTTACTGAAACACTGTATTATATCTTGATTTCTACTAATCTTACTTTTCAACCATGCTCTGCTGATACTTGAGTGAGAGTTGTGGGTTACTTTTGCATGTTTTCCGATAGTTCTATCATAGGTGCATCAGGAAATGAAGAGTTCTGTCGCCTCAGTGCTACCTTCAATTTTGTTTGTTCCTTCTTACTGAAACACTTAATTAAATCTTGATTTTCCCCTAATTAAACCTTTACCCATGCTCTGCTGATACTTGAGTGAGAGTTCTGGGTTAATTTTGCATGTTTTCAAATAGAACTGTTACAGTTTCATCAGAAAATGAAGAGTTCTGGCTCCTCAGTTCTTCTGAAAATGTTTAGATCCTTCTTACTGAAACAATGTATTATATCTCGATTTCTACTAATCTAACTTTTCAACCATGCTCTGCTGATACTTGAGTGAGAGTTGTGGGTTGTTTTTGCATGTTTTCCAATAGTACCGTTATAGATGCTTTAGGAAATGAAGAGTTCTCTTACCTCAGTGCTACCTACAATTTTTTTTGTTCCTTCTTGCTGAAACACTAAATTAAATCTTGATTTTCCCCTACTCAAACCTTTACCCATGCTCTGCTGATACTTGAGTGAGAGTCCTGGGTTACTTTTGCAGGTTTTTGGATAGTTCTTTTATAGTTTCATCAGGAAACTAAGAGTTCTGGGTTCTCTGTCCTACTCATATATTATTTTTTGATCCTTCTTTCTAAAGCTCTGTATTAAATGTTGATTTTTACTTAATCAAATTTTTACTCATGCTGTGCTAATACTTGTGTGAGAGTTCTGGGTTACTTTTGCATGTTTTCAAATAGAACTGCTACAGTTGCATCATAAAACGAGGAGTTCCGGCTCCTCAGTTCTTCTGAAGTTTTTTAAGATCCTTCTCACTGAAACCCTCTATATATCTCAATTTCTACTATTTTAACTTTTCAACCCCACACTGCTGATACTTGAGTGAGAGTCGTGGGTTACTTTTCCATGTTTTCCGATAGGTCTATTATAGATGCATCAGAAAATGAAGAGTTCTGTCACCTCAGTCTTACCTACATTGTTGTTTGTTCCTTCTTACTGAAACACTAAATTAAATCTTGATTTTTCCCTACTCAAACCTTTACCCATGCTCTGCTGATACTTGAGTGAGGGTTCTGGATTAATTTTGCATGTTTTCAAATAGAACTGCTACAGTTGTATCAGAAAACGAAAAGTTCCGTCTCCTCAAATCTTCTGAAATTTTTTAAGATCCTTCTTACTGAAACACTGTATTATATCTCGATTTCTACTAATCTAACAATTCAACCATGCTCTGCTGATACTTGAGTGAGGTTTGTGGGTTATTTTTGCATGTTTTCCGATAGTTCTATCATAGGTGCATCAGGAAATGAAGAGTTCTGTCGCCTCAGTGCTACCTTCAATTTCGTTTGTTCCTTTTTACTGAAACACTAAATTAAATCTTAATTTTCACCTACTCAAACCTTTACCCATGCTCTGCTGATACTTGAGTGAGAGCTTTGGGTTACTTTTTCATGTTTTCAAATAGAACTTTTACAGTTGCATCAGAAAACGAGGAGCTTTGGCTCCTCAAATCTTCTGAATTTTTTTACGATACTACTTACTGAAACACTTTATTATATCTCAATTTCTACTAATCTAACTGTTCAACCATGCTCTGCTGATACTTGAGTGAGAGTTTTGGATTTTTTTTGCATGTTTTCTGATATGTCTAGTATTATTGCATCAGGAAACGAAGAGTTCCGGCTCCTCATCGCTACTCATTTTTTTTTATCCCACTGACTGCAGCACGGTATTAAATAACGATTTCAACTTACTCAAATCTTTACCCATGCTCTGCTGATATTTGAGTGCGAGTTTTGGGTTATCATTTAATGTTTTCTAATAGTTATTTTATAGATGCATCAGGAAACGAGGACTTTCTGCTCCTCAGTCCTACTTAAATTCTTTTTGGATCCCTCTAACTCAAACACTGTACGAAATCTCAATTTCTTCTAACCTAATTTTTGCACAAGGCTTTGCGTATACTTTTGTGAGACTTCTGTTTTCATTTAGTTTTTTTTTTCTGTTACTTGAATCTCGGCTACCAATTATGGCTTAAAGAATCTAAGAAAATCCAGAAATTACGCCATTCACGGCTGTTTTATCAAAATGATTGTCTTTTTCGAGTAACAGGTCTATATTATTGTTTTTATTTTTTATTTATTTGGGTCGACAGAACTATTTCGGAAAAGTATAAGGAACTATAGAAGTCACCATTGTGCGCCTAAATCAGTTTCAAATTTTAAATTTTGGGAAAAATGATCTGCTAACGGAAGTTAGCAGAGCATATTTTCAATCTACTTTTTTCAGGCAAATATGACAGAACTATTTTTTTTAAGTATAAGGAACTCTAGAACTCAGCCGCATGCGAATAGAACTCACATTTTTTTATGCTCTGCTGGGAAATGATCTGCCAAGTTCACTCACATTAGATGGTGTTAGTAGCTACTTTGCAAGAAGGGTTACATTATACTTTTATTCCGAATAGATGACGTTAAAAGCACACTGTACTTTTGTACTGCTGCTACGTACTCCTTACTCCTATTATCAGTGATATTATTAAACAAAACAAAATTTAAAAAATCGAGATGTTAACCTTTGAAATTTAATACAGCGCCATCTACTGGTATAAATATTAATTGTGCATTCCAATCATCTTTGAAATTTGTACTAAGAGCTTATTGTTACATAATTTGGTGTGATTATGATTATTATTTGTTGATTATGTATGAATAAACCTTATAAAAGTCAACAAAAACTTTGAAATTACACTTCAATCATAGATCAATAAATGTCGTGCCACCACACATTTATTTGAAACTCTTTGTTAGCGGTGATGCAGGCGATGGCGGTGCGGGGTGCGGTAAGAGGGGAGATGCTCCCCGGAAGTTTTCGCCCCCGGAGAAAGATTCATACCCCGCAATCGAATGTTTCCGCGGAATATTTCGACCGAATTATTCAGGAATACCTAAACGTGTTTATTTTGTTGTGTGGTGGGTGAATTTATTTTTCAGTGGCACATAAGTAAGTAAAATATAAATGTTTATTTTATTATAAATATGATTGATTAAGTATAATATATTATGTTGATATTTTTATAGGTAAATATGTTATCCTGCGATTAACAGGATTTTTATTTCTTTGTGCTATTTTTGCAAATGCTCTTTTTCTAAATGTTAGGTACTTAGTTGTGGAATAAAAAACCACCGAGCATATTTGATTTGTTTTTTGAAAAAGGGATACCTATGTTTTTGATTAGTTTGTATATAGCTCTTCTGTTCGCATCCCGAGTATTCGCGAGTCACATAGATATGTATTAATCATTACCTACTTATCTACATATCGCGTATAAAAGTCAATAAAAACAAATAAAGGCAAACCTTGCAAGCAAACACGTTTTGATGCGGTTTTCAGAAAAGTACCTATTTGCTATACTTAGGAGTAGGTTTTGATATATATTAACTGACTTCAATAAAAAGGAGGTTATGAGTTTGAACCGTATGTAGGTGTGTATGTTTGTCCGCGATTATCTCGCGTTAAACCGCTTTTGATGCAGTTTTTAGAACAATATTACTAGGATGCGTCTAATGAAAGCGCGACATGGAGTTTTTTTTTTTAATTTAATTGGCAACATTATTCAGCCGCAATTGTAGGAAACAAAAAAAAATTAAGTGTCAAGAAATAATTCTCCTACTAGTTAGTAATACCACATACAAAATTTTTGTTTTTAACCTCTTTTTCTCAGGTCGCGCTTTCATAAGACGGACTATAGTCACTATATGTATACGTGACATAAACAAATGTTGAGATAAAAATATTTAAGTAAAAAGATAGAACCAACTTCAATGAAGCCGGAGCACCTCAAACCAACCTCTTCAATAAAATCTTAGAACATAGAACCAACTTCAATAAAGACGAAACTTTATTGAAATCCGTTCTGTTTTTATTACTGTTAACCCATTAAAGTATGTTGTACTCAATTGAGTACAGCCTTATCCCGAAGTGTAAATTACAGATCTTGTAAATTTTAAGTGATACACCTTATTATTTTACTTCGTTACGCTGTACTCAATCGAGTACAGTGACTTTTAATAGGTTAATACAATTTTCCCGGTTTTTTTTTTGACAATTGAAATATTCCCAAAGTTTCAGAATATTTCGGAATACTTCCGAAGTATTCGACGGGAATGATTCGGAATTTTTCCCGCCAGCATCTATAGTCCCACCAACATGGAAAACAATAGATTTTTTATAAACTATCGGAATGGGAAATGTACTCGACAAGCCATCGGCAAAAATAAAATTAGCTATATGCCAAAGGAAATTGCTAAATATTTAAAACTTAAAGATGTTGAACTATACACCGGTCACTGCTTTAGAAGAACTTCGGCGACTTTCTTGGCGGATTCAGGGGCGGATATTACGTCAATAAAAAGACACGGTGGTTGGAGCTCTGATGGAGTAGCTGAGGGTTACATCGAAAGCTCAATGGCGAATAAAACCATATTAAGCAGTCAAATTAACAAAAATATAAAACTTAATCCATCAGAGCCACAACCATCAACTTCCGGCATCTTATCTTCGTCCGTAACTCACGATGCACCTCCAGCACTATCTCCGACGTATACTATCTACAATGAAACGCAAGTTCCTCAGACGCAAGAATAGAGAAATACTCAAATCAACTCATCAAAAATAAATGTACCAAACAAAAATGTAACTCTATCAATAATTGGACCAATGTTTCGAATGTAAACTTTTACTTTTAATTGTCATTATTTTTAATAAATGCTTATCTCATATTATTATTGTGTTAATTTTTTCGCAAATGGTACGAAAAGTAGAGTATTTTCCTCGGTGATAAAGCTGTCTTAGTCTTGGGTGAACTTAAATCCCTCGCTACACTCAGGGCTCGTCTTAAATCCCTCGCTTCGCTCGTGATTTCAGATTTTAACACCCTCGCTACGCTCGGGAGTAAACCTCGAGTCCTTCGTTACGCTCGCGATTTAAATCGTCACCCGCGACAGAAGACATTGCTTTATCCCCTTGGTTAATAATCTACTATTTAATACATAGATTCAATTCTATGTAGGTGATTACGTAGCAATAAAATACTATTAAATTTCAATCAAAGCTGTTTTATTTCTAAAAATCTAATATTTTGCATCTTTATATTGCAAACATTTATCGTAGTGAGTTAACATACCAATAGTACGTAACTTAAATGAACTAAATCAACTATCTAATATATTATAAAATATGAATTAAAATATCTTTATAATGAGATCAATTGAGTTTAAATCTTTGTAACATTTATTATAGAAAGTTATAAGATCACTTTTATAACAAAACTTAAATCTTTGTGATATTTTAAATTGTAATTAAAAAGTTAAGATCCGTACCCGTATCCGTATCCGCGGCTCTTAACGCCAATGATCCGTATCCGGATCCGTATCTGCGGATCTACATTTTTAATGATTCGGCACATCACTAGTATATACTAATTTCATACATACAATCATGTCAGCTCATCGCACCCTGACCTCCTCAATTTAACCCTACAAATGACTGTAAATAAGACTTTTATATTTGTTCCTTCTGTTTAAAAGATTGTAGGTAAAAAGTTTATTATGTAGGTACTTGTAGAATAACTTCTTGTAATAAATAATAAGAGGGGCTTGTGGCTAAGTAATAACAGCCGGACGTGTCGACCGATCAGGTTAAGCTTCGCTTGCCGCGGTTGGTCCGTGGATGGGTGACCATCTTTACATACCAAGACCCTTCCGTGCCTCGGAAAGCACGTTAAGTCGTAGGTCTCGGCTGTCATTTGTAAATCTTTGACAGTCGTTACGGGTCGTCAGAAGCTCGAAAGTCTGACAACCAATCTACCAAGGGGTATCGTTTTACCCAGTAACTGGGTTGTGGAGGTCAGGTAGGCAGTCGCTCCATATAAAATACTGGTATTCAGCTGTATCCGGTAAGACTGGAAGTCGACCCCAACATAGTTTGGAAAAGGCTAGGCAGGTGATGAGTTGTAGAATAACTTATGTGTAAATAAAACTGTGTTTATAGTTTGATTTATATGTGGCTTTTTTCTTTGGCGGCCATTAATGAAATTTCTGTTGCGAGCAATACCGTCACCGTCAACATGAAATGTATAGCTTTGCCCCACTTTTACCATGTTCGCAAGACAAACTTCCAACATTTGAAATAAGTACGAGTAGCAAATGATAGCTGTGTGACGTCATCACACAGCTATCCCTTCCGAACTCATAAAGAAAATCACATCGTTTTGCCGATCATACCTACGACGTCGATCCTCTACCAGGCGCGCTTTCAACCAGTTTCCACGGGGCTCGTGACATCCCCTGAAATCATTGAAGCTGTCGAGTGCTGGTTTTGCTAATAATATAATAAGGACCCTAAAATTGTATCTACTTCAAATTGGAATCTCCTTTCTAAATTTTTCGCAAATAGGTACAAAAATAATGAATGATGTTTGATCTGAGTCTCGATCCGTCGCTGCGGCGCGCGGCGCTGCCGCCGCCGCCGCGCCGCTTTGTTTATACTAGTTCACATTTTCGTTATTTATTTGTTTTAGGCGTGTTGTTTTAAGCGTGAAGACAGTGGAGAGGTGATCCATTAATTGCATGATCCTACTAAATTTATAAATGTGAATGTTTGCATGTTTTTTACTCAATAACGTAAAAACGGCTGAACGGATTTGGATGAAATTTGGCTCACAGATAGTTTATAACCTGGAAATATGACAAAGGATACTTCTTATCCCGGTAGTACGTTGAATGCACAAGACGGTATTCTGTTCACGACACGTTGGGCACAATTTCTGAGCAGTAACCTATCAAAATTTACTAGGCTTGTATGAATTTAAGGAAGTATATTTGTGTCCAATTACTGAGCAGTAACCTAAGAAAAAGTACTAGGCTTGCATGAATTCACAAAAGTATTTCAATCATTAGTATTATGCTTCTCATAGGATTTGAATGAAATTTGGCACACAGATAGATTACCTAAATTATGGATCTGGATTAATACATAGGTAAGATACTTTTATCCCGGTAGAACGGTCTCGTGGGACAACTTGTGACATTCACGCGGGCGAAGCCGCTGGCAACAGCTAGTGGAACTATAAAATATCTCTTATTTGATCATTTCATGCGGTTGGTCTTGCAAATACTTAGTAAATAGGTACAAGGATTATTTTATATGAAAATAAATAAAAGAGGCATATTTTCAGTGACGCATTTGCATCGATATTATTTTCACGAAATATTTACAAAGAAAATGTATAACATATCATAACAAAAGCACATTTATGTTTCTATGTTGAGATTTAAGAAATGCAGTTCATTACAAACCTTAAACAAGAAAAGATAATATTACATTAACATTTGTGACTTAGGCTTAAGATACAGGTACACACTGCTATGGAGGGAAATATGTTGATGAGAATCATTTCATAGTAGTTGGAGCAGTATATTTTGTAAGCTCTCCATTCGTTTTTTTCTTTGGGTACGTAATTCTGTATTACCCAAGTACTTAAAAATATTCAGCATGAAGAAATTAAGAACTGTGTGAACCAATACGCAGGTACGTCGTCATATGTGTGCGAAAAAGCATGCAATTGCTCTGGAAATGTCGATTTGAAATGACATATAACAATAACAAGGCTTGCATGAGGTATACATATTTAATGGCTAGCTTGTACTAATGCAGCCCCTGGTTTGTTTTACGTATGGATCTTCATTATATTCATTATTTAGAGGTAGGCGCTCACTTGCGACGACGACGTTATCTCACTGTCGGGTAATATCTAGTCTTATATATTTACATTTATTATGCTGTTAATGATCAATTAATTTGTAGGCTTAGCAGGCTTGTAATGAAGGAATGTCACTTGCAGATTCATGTAGTTTGTTATGTGGAAAGTGTTAATAATACCGGTTAGGATGAAGGGTAGGTAACAATATTTCAAACACAACCGAAGTATTAAATAAGTACAATATTTAGGTTCATTCATTACGAATTTCGTCACAATTTAAAAAAATTAACGACAAATAATTTCCTTGACTACGATTTATAAATCTATAAAATTAATAATATTAGAAGGGAGTGGCGGCATTCGAGTAAAAAGTCCAGCATTGTAATAATTAAGGTTACTATCAATTCTTTGTATAAAATTATTTATTTCCATGCGTCTTGAATTTCTTAAACTCTACGATGTAATAGACAACGTTTATCACTAACTCCATTTTAAAGGACATCAACTTCAACAATCACTCTCTATACGTAGGAATAAATGTTGCTTAGGTACTTAAGTGACATTTATTAACCCATCTACCCAATAGTTATGTCAGATATGAATCTTAAATTCCTTGACCTATCTATACAATGTACCTATAACCTAAATTATAACCGTAGTTTAAGGTTGGACAGAGCACCCAGCGGTACAATAGGTACGTGCAAACTTTCCGTAATAATTTTATACCTACAGTGTTGCTGCAGGCATCTAGTCTTTAAGGAGATACAAGGCAACTTTCAGCTACACTGCAATTGTTTCCACGCCGGCAGATACATAAAAAATATCCACCTTAAGGCGATTGATAGAATATGGATTATAGGATCTTAGTACAGCTTCTTTTAGATAGACCGCACCAGGACTTTTGTTATCGCCTATTTGGTCCAGGGATTTTTTTTACTTAGTCCATTCAAATTTTTGCAAAATGCAGTAGATAAAAATACAGACATCTAACCTGATTATATCAGTAGTTTTCCAATATATATACTTACGAGCAAAAATACACAGTGACTTTAATAGCAATTTAATTTAATGTAAATTTGTTTAAAATGGCCTAGCTTAAATGAGATGCAAAGGATGTCAATTAATACAAAGTGCGATCACAATTTATATTCAATAATATCGTGATATGTTTGAATAGTTACTCAATACATATATAATATGTATTATAGTAAGCATATAAAAGGTCCACATAAGAAAAATCTACGCTATCTACCATAAAGGTACTCTTTAAGACACGTTGTATTAAGGATTTACATTGGGGACGTCAAACATGCTGAACTTTTTCTCAGGCCTTAGGTATAATTATCATAACAAATTACATTAGTGTCCTAGCGTCTAAAAATATTACAAAATAATTTAAAACTAAAAGGTAACTTCCAACAATCGTGTCGTTGTGACGTAACATCGGCTCACCGTCACTCAGACGGGGCGCTCGGGCGGCGCTCACATTCGTACAAAAGGACATTAAATGCCTTACCGATCTTAAAGTAAAGTTTTACTTATATTAATTATAATAAAAAGCCCGATTTTTACGAGCAAATTTTATAACATTTCTAAGTCTTGTGACTAGATTTTCCCTATCTAAGTAATACGTAAGTAAATAACATAGGAATATTTGTACGACAAGATGCCATCGATCACGAGCGGTAACTCAAATGCAGACTACTAAATACACAACATTGTAAGATTAAACGAAATCACACCCAAAAGACAAATTCCTAAACATTTTCAATAAATTAATCTTAACTTAGGACTTACATGGTAAGATTGTCTCCATTAAGTAGATACTTAATATTAAATTCATACGAGTAGCACGAACCGATTCCGTGGGAGATCGCGTCCTAACTAACGTCCACCTAATCTCTAGAAAAATATTTTATATAATCTAAACACTTAAAAAAATAACGGAGTCGGCTCTAAAACAGAAGGAGAACAAGTTTCGAAGGCGGGAGTGGTCCTCAGGGATGGGGCGCGAGGCGTTCAGAAGGGCAGGCTTGAGCGGAACATGTTCTCTATGAGTGGCGGCGCCGGCACCAGGTCCTCGAGCTTCAGGTAGAAGATGCGCTGCAGGCCTTGTACCGACAGCGAGCGCAGCTCGGGCAGCGCGCCCAGCACGCGGCTGAAGTGCGGCGCGCCCCCGCCCATCGCGCCTCCGCCGCCCGGCATGTGTGCTCGCAGGCAGCCTATTATCTTCATTTGTAACTGCTCCACACGGTGAGGCTCCTTGAGACCGTGTCGATCTGTTAACAAAAATAAAATCTCATTTGTAAAATATGACAGGAAACATAAATCTCTAATTATTTTTTTCTTTTAAAGGGGTTTTCTGATGCAACAGTACAGCCGAATTCCACCAACAAATCGGAAAGCGGGTTAAGATGTGGTGATGCACATCGTAACCGCATTCAAAGGCTGTCAGCGTTCATATTTCACAACATTTATGACACTTGACAGTTCTTGAACGCGTTTGAGATGTTTTTATCGCGTTCAGTTTCATTAATTAATTAAATAATATTATCTCAATGGTTCCATTTGTAAAAAATAGCTGTTAATACTTTAGTTAATTGTAGATGTCTTCAAAATAAAATTAATCGACTAGAAAAACGAAAAATTAAACTAACAAGTAGGTATACACACCTGTTATCAAAGTTAATGCGCAAAGACACGCAAAGGTAGATATATCGATATCCATTGAATGTAGAGTGTTGCTGAAGTCCAGCACAGCATGAAGCCAGTCTCCAAACGAGCGCTGGCATTGTCGCTTGTCGAGCACGACGCCACTGCAGAAGGTCAACTTGGTATCTTCTGGACGTGTGCGGTATGCGAGTCGTAATACAAATAGTTCGAGACGAGCTGATGCGAACAGCTGCTCACGGTCTTCAGGGCACAAATCGACATAACCGGGCACTTTATCAGCGAATACTTTAATCATGTCGATTGATGTTGTCAAAAGAGTGTAAAATTGTTGAATCACTTCTAAGTCAGACATCGGTAGCTCCATGGGATTTGGCTCTCGATATTGAGAATAATCAAGATTGGCAAAGTCCGGAGAAGTGTCGACATGAGCTCTCACAAGCGCTGTGATCAGTGATATAGGTGGGCTTGGAGGTGATTCCTGTGGACATTTCGGTTTGGAGGGCAGTCTACCACGTCTGCCTTTCAAGGAATCAGTTCTTACTACTTCCTTGACCATTCCGACATTGAGACATTTCTGGAATCGACAGAACTGGCATCTATTCCGTCTTCTTTTGTCTACTGGACATGATTTTTCAGCTAAGCAAACGTATTTAGATCCCTTCTGCACAGTCCTTTTAAAAAATCCTTTGCATCCTTCGCAAGTCCTGACACCATAGTGTTGGCAAGCCGCGGTGTCTCCACACACAGCGCACAGTTGGCTCGGCGACGAAGGCGCAGCGCGGGGGCCAGCGCCCTCCGGCGCGACGCCCGGCGAGCTCGATGCAGAGCTGGGCGCAGACGCTTGCATGCAGTGTACTCTGCCACCAGGAACTTTGGGGCTGTCATTAGAACTGGTAGATTCTGATCGCTGCACCGGCAAGGAAGCGCGTCGTTGCCGTGCACTTTGTTCCGTAGATATGTGTAGGTCCACTGAACTTGGGAAGGGAGGTAAAGAGTACGAGTCTTGATTGGGTGTAACACCACCGGTGTCAAACGTTGGGCTACACTGTTGCGACGGTGCATAATATGTTGACGGCACATAAGGAATTGATGGTTGATGATATTGATAAAGTAGTTGGGTGGACGTGTGTCCTTGATATGCGCTAACATTATAGCAGTCTTCGTCCATTTTTATTCCAAATTCTGCCATTTCTTGTTTAGGATAACGGACTGAATAAGTTTCTTCAAAACTAGGCAACGCTGGGCCTAGGGTTGGCGATGAAGCCTCACTAATAGGCGTAGTGCGCTGAGATTTAACTTCAGGCAGGATTGGCGCGTGAAACTCGACGTCCGGGAAAGGGTCTAGATTTTCTTCTAAGATTTCAGTAGAGTCTTCTTGATATTGGGGCGACAATAGATCAGTGAAGGACGAACCGTAGTTGCTCTGAAATAGAAATGACAATCAATAATGGAGGCGTCGCAGTAGTGGTAGGCGGCGGATGGCCGTCAGGGGCGGCCGTGACTATCCAATGGCGTGTTGTTTCAATTGTCTACTTGTATCTATAGGGGCTTTATGTAGCCGCCTGTTTATCAATCGATGCAGGTGTTCCACGATGTTCTAATCAATAATGTAAATTTGAATGAGGTTCTTTGAAAAGATGTGATCAAAGAAAAGATACTGATGATATTTGCTGTAAGATGGTATCTTGAAATTTAGCATAAACGTCTCGGATGAAAAGAATAAATGTAAAACTCACGTGTGTTTGCAGCAGTAGCATGCTGGAGGAGTTGGGTGTGAAGGCGCTTGGCGAGCGCGACTCTATGGCGCTCGGCCCTGCAACAATCAGACATTATCACTTCAGTATGAGCCGATAAATACAATTATTTTACTAAGTATATTATTATAATTTAAAACATCGATATTTTTGCGTAAACGAAGTCAGAAATACTAAGAATCAACCGTTACTCCAACGCGAAACGGTCAACCAAGACGAAAGGTCGATTGTGAATGCGTCGGGTAGCCGGTAGACATGATATCGACGGCACCATCCTTTGAACTATCACGCTATTCGAACCATGCATCATTTATATTTACCCTCGGCGAACATACTTTGATTCTTCCTTCACCACAAGCACTCGTTACAAATTAATCGATATCTACTTAAGTAGTCTACTTGGTATCGGAACCCTGATCAGTGCTGATCGCTACCCCAGTACGACTAACAATGAAGATGGCTAGGAAAGGTCTCTCGCTTTATACTGCAGTTTCGCCAACCAAATATTGGCGTTTTGAATACATTGTGTCACGGTGCTTGATTCGCCACGCCCAGAAAATTGAATTCTATGTATACACCTCATCTAGTTCTATTAAAACAACGTCGCAAACAAGCAACAATAAAAACTTAATTTTCCCCTCTAATGTACGGTACTAGAGTTTACATCGGCGTAGCATACTCGCTTGAAATTTTTTGGGGCGAAAAGGCGATGGGTCCCTTGGGAAGTTATGAAATCAGTGGCATTTGCAGTTTCTATTATGTTAAGAACCATTAATTCCAGTATTATTAAGCTATAAACAAAACAAGCTTTTGTTACCGTAAGTTTGTTTTGAACATATCTAGACCAAAAAATGTTAAAATAATAATTCAAATGTGATAGGTACCTTACCGTATCTTGCGTTTGAGAAAGCTGATTTGCAGTAATAAAATTGACTTCTTTATACAATTTTCCAAAATTAAAAATTATAAGTTATACGGAGTCGCGCTTACTTGATGCTGTTTTGTTTTTTTTTTTGTATATATATACCGTATTAATAAGCTACTATTTAATGAGGAATACCTCCATATTATACTTGTGATTAAGATTATTGATTTGTGGACGTACAATGGAAACTGAATCTAATTAGTTAAATGCTTACCCATTAACAAAAATAAAGGTTTTAATTAATTTTACAACTACAATAAGCTTCTTGGGGTCAATACAATATGAAAAACGAATATCACACAGAATAAGATTGAAAATCTCTATTTCCTATATTATCTAGTTTGCTATAAAGAAAGAAATGTTTATTAATAATAACTCGTGATAATTGGAAAATCCTAGATAAAGATCAAGACGACAGTTTCCTTATATCAAATTAAACGTAGGTTCTGGCCCCAGATTAATAATAACAAAATTAAGAAACACAGGTTTAACAAATGGCAATTCATGCATCGGAAGGAACACGGGTGGGCTTTAGTCAGTAAGAGTCTGACACACCCTCCCGCTATGCCCAGAGCGGGAGAAGTTATTTGATAATTTCCCACCAAAAAAATTGCAAATTACTTTTTAACAGCGAGAACAAGTCGCAAACTATGAGAGTGTCATAATATACTGAACTAGCTTCTTCCCGCGACTTCGTTCGCGGAGAAGCCGTAAGATACACAATATTATACAAACACAACGGCCACATTTTTATAGAACTTCCGCGCGCTTGTACTTTGTTTTCACTTAGCGTTCTTACTGAGTTTTATTTTATTTTTGCTCGTGTCCACACACACACACACCGCCACAGCGTGATACTTATCCTATAATCTTCCTCAAGAATTAGGCTATCAAAGGCGAAAATATTTTTCGAAAACAGACTGGTAATTCCGGAGATTAGCGCGTTAAAACAAACAAACAAACTGTTCAGCTTTATTATACTTATAAGTATATACTAATAAGTATAATAAAGCTTAACAGTTTGTTTGTTTTAAAAGAAGCAGGAGGCAGCTTTGAAGCAGGGGCGGGTCGCTATTGTATAAATCTATATAGATTTATACACTAGCGCCCGCCCCTGCTTCGCACGATTTTTACGACTTGATAAAACAGAAATTTCTTTATTATGTGTAAGTTTTATAATAATGTATTATACAAAAACCTGGAATAAATTCTTAAAATGATGGTGAGCATCACTACAAAATCCATTGCGGAGTTTAGAAGAATAACGCGATCACACAGGCAGACACGAAAAGCGACTTTTTATTACCACATCACGCCTGTTATCCCCGAAGGGACAGCAGAGCTGTACCTATAGTACACCTACATTTCGCCAGTTATGTCTAAGTCCCATATAATAGGGGGCGAGCCTATTGCCATCAACCGGGCACAAATCCAGACTCCGGGCTGCTACTGAGAAATTCCTAATGCAAAATTCCAATAACACTTTGCCCGACCAGGGAATCGAACCCAGGACCTCATGCTCAGCCGTAGCGCTTGCGACCGCAAGACTCACGAGGCAGCTTTTTATTAGGTATAAGTTTATCTATAGATATATTTATTTATTGATATTGTATATATAGAAATATCTGTTTACACTCCACGACGGATTTTCTCTAAGTATATACTGCAGACGGTCATAAGGCGCACTAGACTACTTCCTGCCACACTCAGAGACGTCATCCAACTATTTATATTAAATAAGTGAAAGTTTCTGAAGATGTGTGTTATTCAATCAAGCCTTACTCGTATACTGCTGAACGGTTTTGGATAAAACTTGGCACACAGATATACCATGTCCTGAATTAACACGTGTACTTTACACACTTTACAGTACTTTTTCGTTGGTCTAGCGGTCGCAAGCGCTACTGCTGAGCATGAGGTCTTGGGTTTGATTCCCAGGTCGGTCAAAGCGTTATTGGGTTTTTCTATCTGGAATTTCTCAGTAGCAGCCCGGAATCTGGATTTGTGCCCGGTTGATGGCAATAGGCTCGCCCCCTGTTACATGGGACTTAAACATAACTGGGCGAAATGTGGGTGTTCTACAGGTACACTTCTGCCTGATCTTTCGAGGATACAAGGCGTGATGTTATGTTGTATACTTTTTATCCAGGTAATGTGTCACCGAGGGATAATTTTTGGAAATAATGTAGGTATTTCCGACCTCTACGCGGGCAAAAGCTATAGTTTATTTGATAATACATTGGTATAAGCAAGCAAGCAAGTTAGCATATATCTATCGATAACACAACAGAATATCTATCGATAACACAACATAATATCACGCTTTTTCCCTGAAGTGTTAGGCAGAGGTGAGTATCTATAGTAGATACAACCAAAGTTTTCAATCTTTAATATTTTTGCTGACAGCGTTAGTAAAAGTGTCTACTTAATACTTAAAAAAACGAAAGTTGATTCTCTTTACTGTTAACGAAATATTTGTGGGCCTAAGTAGATTATATTGAAAAAGAATAGTTACGAATTGTAAATGGGCCGACTAGCCGACTAGCCAACTAATCTCTTGCAACGAGACCAACTATGGTCGCACCGATCATTGCTTCACAAAGGCAAGGAAGAGTTCCTAGACAATATAAAATAGGAATGAATCAATCTGCTTAGCTTTTGCCCAACTATGTTGGGGTCGCCGTCCAGTTTAACTAGATGCAGCTGGACACCGGTATTTTAATGGAGCGACTGCCTATCTAACCTCCACAACCCAGTAACTGGGTAATACATTTCCCCTTGGTAAGTAACACTGGTTGTCCGACTTTCAGGCTTCTAACGACTTTCAAAGATCCACGAATGACAGCCGGTACCAACGGCTTAATGTGTTTTCTGAGGCACGGAGGGGTCTCGGTATGTAAAGGTGGTTACCAATCCATGGACCCACCCCGGCGTGGCTTAACCTGATGGATCGACCCGTGCGGCTGTTATTACTTAGCCACGAGAATAAGAAAAAAGAATAAAATAAGAATGAACATGTATTATTTATGTTTCAAATGCGAAACCGTTGATCGAGTTGTAGAAGTTCTCACTTTAAGTTTTTTTGTGTGTTAAATTTGTGTTTTTTTTTTAAATTTAATATTAATTATTGACTACCAAAGGAAGAGTTCATATTCCTAGATAAATATAACAAACTGTTATAACTGTAAGGCTAATTCTTAAAATATATATTTTTTATTAACAATAACAGTTACGATTTTATTTCAATCATCCTATTTTAATGAACATAGAAATCATAACATACATAACATCACGCCTTGTTTCCCCGATGGGTTGGGCAGAGGTGTACCTGTAGTACACCCACATTTCGCCAATTATGTTTTTAAGTCCTATGTAATAGGGGGATCCAAGACCTCATGCTCAGCAGTAGCGTTTGCGACCGCTAGACCAACGAAAAAG
Organism: Atethmia centrago; assembly: GCA_905333075.3. NCBI lineage: Eukaryota > Metazoa > Arthropoda > Insecta > Lepidoptera > Noctuidae > Atethmia > Atethmia centrago. Next base: position 12,858,421 of record HG995375.1, read on the forward strand.
TATACAGACGTGTTAATTCAGGACAGGGTATATCTGTGTGCCAAGTTTCATACAAATCCGTTCAGCGGTAGAAGGCTTGATTGAATAACACACATCTTCAGAAACTTTCACTTATTTAATATAAATAGTTGGATGACGTGTCTGAGTGTGGCAGGAAGTAGTCTAGTGCGCCTTATGACCGTCTGCAGTATATACTTAGATAAAATCCGTCGTGGAGTGTAAACAGATATTTCTATATTGTATACAATATCTATAAATAAATAAATAAATAAATAAATATATCTATAGGTATACTTATACCTAATAAAAAGCTGCCTCGTTGTTCTAGCGTTGGATTTGTGCCCGGTTGATGGCAATAGGCTCGCCTCTCAAATCCAGACTCCGGGCTGCTACTGAGAAATTCCAGATAGAAAACCCAATAACACTTTTCCCGACCCGGGAATCGAACCCAGCGCCTAATGCTCATATATAAATTATTTCATATTATAAAACAAAGCCCCCCCCCGCCGCGTCTGTCTGCCTGAACGCGATAAACTCAAAAACTCATACAAAAATTCATACGGTTTTCACCAATATGGACCGAGTGATTCATGAGAAAGGTTAAATATAGGTCCATTAAAGTTTTCTGTACGATGTTTTGTCAAGAGCTAAAAGCCGTGCGAAGCAGGGGCGGATCACTAGTAATGAAAAAAGTAAACGGGAGTACTCGGCGCTTTTTGCCGAGTACTCCCCGACGACAAATATGGCCGGTTAGTCGGTTTTCCCGACTAGTCGCTAGATTTCTAATACTAATGGATTTATGGAAACCAAGAAACTTTTCTTTGTTTTTGGGCTCTCTATACAAAATAGCCTGACTTCGTCACTCATGTGTTTTTTAGTTGGCCAAATAACATATTTTTTCATAATTAACTAATTCACCCCTAATTCAGTAAAATAAACCGCTTTGAATTATATTCGTTCCCACAAATTGTGACCAATTGGTACACTCCTCTCATACTTGAGTACGTTACCTTACTATTATTATAAATGCTAAAGTAACTCTGTCTGTCAACAGACAGACAGAGATACCTTTTTACGCCTTAACGGATTTCGGTGCCTGTGTGCATCGAAATCCGTTGTACGATCTTCATGATCGTGCAACGGATTTCTTCTTTCTTGGTTAGGACTTATCCCAGTAGTACGTTCCCGTGGAATAACTTCCGACTTCCACGCGGGCGAAGCCGCGAGCACAAAGGCTAGATGTTATAACTTAAGGGTACTTTGCTTCGACATTCTTACTATTATAATATCGTTCGTGTTGCAAAAATTACTGTACTACGCATTACTACGTAACACTTTAGTTTTGCAGCTTAATCATTTAATTAACACAGATAACGTATTTATATAAATGTTTCTTTTATTAATGATCTTGCCTATACTTATGTAGGTACCTATTGGTTCGATAAACGAGATATAAATTAAGAGCGTTGTGCAAACATTTTGTATCGTTGTTATTACAGTTATCGTTTCTAATAACATATTATGAAAATATTGGAATGACGGAATACCAACCTATTAATTAATAAACGTTCCAAAAATAAACAATACACCCTATTGTACCTATCATATTTAAGGAGTGAGTAAAAATCATGGATTTAGTATTGCTTAATATAGTTATGTATGTAGACTTATCTAAATATTCGTGATTTAATCAATATTCAAAGTATGCAAAGTTTGTCAATGGTGCCGATTCCCTTGTTCACAAACTAAACTAAACTTAAGTTCAGTGCATCTTTTTCTTTCTATTTCATTAAAAAAAGGACAGAAGATAAATTTTAGTTTAGTCCTGTCAAATTAATCAGCGCCTGTCACTACTCTATACAAGTTTAGACGTGAATAAAAACTTGCCTACTAAAATTACGTCAATTTACGTCAAGCGCTGATTAATTTGACAGGACTAAACTAAAATGTATCTTCTGTCCTTTTCTTAATGAAATAGTAAGACAAAGATGCACTGAACTTAAATTTAGTTTAGTTTGTGAACAAGGGAATCGGCGCCATTGCTCTGTAAATACAGATAATTGAGATTCAATGAATTCTAATTTTAAGTACCTACCTAGTAATTGTTAGTTAGAATAATGATTGAATCGCGAAATATTTATATTTTTATATAGCTAAAATATGTATAAAAATTAGAGATGCGCCGAATAGTGGTTTCACCGAATAACCGAATACCGAATAGTATTCGGTTCAATCTTTACCGAACCGGTTATTCGGCCGAATTATTCGGTTTACCATTTCATTGCATTCCCGCGTAAACAGGTTCAAACGCGCTCGCTGCCCGTCGCTGCTGGCTAGTTGCGAGCGAGCCGTACCTCGCCGCCCGCCACTCGCGCATATACCGCGCTGCCACTTTGCTTTAAAACATTGCACGAGTAAGTTGTAAATAAATTAAAATATTAACTTTACGTGTTTGCAATATGAGTGGGCGTAAAAGATCACGTGCTTGGGACTTTTTTGATGAAATGCAAGATGACAAAACGAAAGTTAAGTGCACTTTGTGTAGTTGTGTTATTTCTCGCGGTGGAACAGGGCGCAGTGCTTCGACGAGTGGAATGACAAATCATTTGAAGCTGAAGCATAAAGAACAACTGCCAGAAACATCGTCTACTTCTGTAAGCGCTCCTGAACATAGCTTTGACACTATACCTACGACTTCGAGCGTAAGATCCAATATAGACCGGTCTCATTCACAAGGTATACAACAAACTTTAGAGGAGGCTTTTGTTACGAAATGGGATATTAATGATTGTCGAGCAAAAGAAATTCATAACGCCATCGCTGAAATGATCGCAACTGACAATCAGCCTATTTCGATTCTGGAAAACAAAGGCTTTGACAGATTATTGCATTTATTGAAGCCTAAATATAAGTTGCCTGGAAGAAAGTATATGAGTGAAGTGGTAATTCCGGCAATTTATGAAAGAGTTAAAAAAATAATCAAAGATGAAATCTCAAAAGCCAATGCTGTTTCGATTACATCTGATATGTGGACTTGCTTGAACAACATGCTTAGCTTTCTAAGCTTTACTGCACACTGGCTTAATGAAGATTTTGTTCTACAACATAGAGTTCTGCAAATGAAACATTTTGTTGGGTCTCATTCAGGTGATCACATACGTTCTGTATTAGAAGAGTTAGCTTCAACTTGGGACATATCTTCGCTTATCCATGTGATTGTGAGAGATAATGGTCCCAATATGGTAAAAGCCATAAGAGAAAGTGCATTTGAAGGCAAGGGGTGTTTTATACATACATTGCAGTTAGCAATTAAAGCGGTATTAGAGGTTGAAAACGTAAATGATGCTTTGATCTCCGCTCGAAGAATAGTAACACACTTCAACCACTCCAGCACGGCGCAACAAAAACTGAAAGATATCCAGAAAGAACTTCATCTAGCTGAGCATCAGCTTGTACAGGACGTTACAACTAGGTGGAACAGCACCTATTATGTGTTGGAAAGAATCGTTGAACAAAAACGTGCGATTTCGCTTTACATTGCTGACAATTCTGGCTCAGTTAACATTCGAAATTGTACTGAAAGACAGTGGCAGATTCTCAAAGAATGTTTAATTCTATTAAAACCTTTTGAAGAAATCACCAAAATTACAAGTTCTACATTTTCTACAATTTCAGAAGTGATTCCCCACAGTAACACTCTGATCAAATATTTAACAAAGCCCGAAATTTCAGTAATATGTTCAAATATACCAGAAATGGTACAAAAACTACGAGAAGAAGTTCAGAGTCGTTGCCTTTCCACATTGTTGGATCCCCGTTTTAGAACGAGATTTTTTGCCCAAGAAAATTATGAACTGGTAAGAAGAAAGCTTTTTCTAGAAGCGATTCAAAGAAGCGACCCTGATGCTGAAAGCTCAAGCGAAGATGAAGCTACAAAGTCAAACAGAGGAAGACCTCCACAAAATGTTTCAAATTTTTTAGAGGAATCTCATGTGACATTTTGGAATTGTTATGAAGAACTTGCCTCGACGAATCCTGTCTTTTCAGAAGATCCTAAAAGCCCAATCGCCGTGGAATTGGACAGTTATGAAGCTGAAAGTTTACTACCAAGAAACCAGAGCCCTTTTGATTGGTGGGCAAAGTATAAGTCAAAATATGCACATTTAGCTAATTTAGCTAGAGTGTTTCTATGTGCTCCTGGTAGTAGTGTGTACAGTGAACGATTATTTTCTGAAGCAGGGAACCTGTATGAAGAAAAACGCAATAGACTCTTGCCGGAGAGGGCCGAGAGCTTGGTGTTTCTGCACCATAACTTACCATTAATAAATTATAAATATTAGAATATGTATGTTCCTTTTTGTATATGTTCTATTTTATTTGTGACCTCTATTATATATTTCTTATTTTATATTCTTAGTTATTATTTTATAAGGTATCTCTATTACAGTGTCTATTGATTAATATTTTAATTTATAATAATTTGCCACGTAAATGTGTTCGTTTAAAATTTAAAATGTTGATCTGAGTTTGAAAAATAAAAGTTTATATTAATATAAATTAAAAAAAAAGTATCGATATCATGTTAATTTGTTAAGTTTCGAAATAAATAGTAAAATGAATATAGAGCTAGGGCTTAAAAATAAACGTTGAATTAAGTTTTAAAATGAATGTTAACTATAGGTCAAGAAATAAATATGTGGACTTAAGACGTTAAAATAAATGTTGATTTCAAGTTTGATTGCTTTCATTCAGGTATTAGCTTTTTAACACATTCTTCACAAGTTTTATTTAACTTATAATAAACATATCTTACATAAGAAGCTTGTCTTTCAGTTCTATTCCATGTCATGTAGCCAGGAAAATAGAAATACTCAAACCGAATATATTAGGCACTAAAACCGAATAATTCGGCCGAATACAAATAGTGGCAAAAATGCCGAATACGCCGAATACCGAATACCAAACGAATATTCGGCGCATCTCTAATAAAAATAACCCGTCGATATCAGTAAAATGATTATTTAACATGACTCATCATCTGCCTAGCCTTTTCCCAACTAATTGGGGTCAGCTGCCAGCCTAACCGGATGCAGCTGAATAGTAGTATTTTACATGGAGCGACTGCCTATCTGACCTCCACAACCCAGTTACTGGGTAACACGATACCCCTTGGTAAGACTGGTTGTCAAACTTTCGGGCCTCTACCCGTAACGACTGTAAAGATCTACAAATAACAGCCGGGACCAACGGCTTAACGTGCTTTCCGAGGCACGGAAGGGTCTTAGTATGTATAGATGTTAACCCATACACGGACCAACCGTGGCAAGCGTGGCTTAACCTGATCGATCGACCCGTGCGGCTTTTATTACTTAGCCACAAGCCAAAATAAACAACATGACTAAATTGTAAAAATTAAAGAAAGAAATTGTGCTTCTGTTATTAAAATTACTTTTTTCTGCATAATTAACATGAAATGTAGAAATCTCAGGATGTAAGTATAAGAAACTAGGAACCTCACGTAGCACAGTCATAAGAGAGAGAGTCAATCAATTTTCAGGTTTCATAGAAAATTTTGCAGGTCTACGTCAGGCCTACGCCAGGCCTACGTCGTAGACTCTACGTACATTTGTGTCCGTAAAACTGTAATATTTGATTTTTGTCCTGCTATATATTTATAATTTATTGAATATTAGTCATTCATGCTACGCCATAATCTTCATTTTGATTTGCTTTTACTGCAGAAAGTGAAAATCTATAATGGTAATAAAAATTTCTATTTTTCTAACATCCCATTAGCCTAAAGTCCAATTAAAGATATCTTTAAAACCATTCGATGGAAAGCTCTATGCCCTCTGTTAGACTTTACAAGAGTTACAATCTCGAGAAAGATACACACGAACGTTGGCACCTCGCTGGAAAGGAGGTTTCATTCCGTCTAATCGTATCACGAACTATCCGACAGATGGCGGTAGAATGGCGTGAGCAGAGATATCGATTATTTAGAGTTTGTGTTAGTGTGACCAGCTACGTCATTCGTCATCGATTCAGCTGGAACTAGACGTAGGTACGAGACTTACGCTATCGGCAAACAAGCTTTTATGAGCTTTCTCATTACATGACGTTTTTGCACGTAGCTTTTTGCGTAATATTTGCGCGTAAACACGTCAGTGACGAGTGTACACAGATTAGCTGTTGTGCAAAGAATAGTCATGTACTAAAATGCGTCACAGTTTTGTGCACGATTTAATATTTATTTACTAAAATTTGTAGTCACCATCTAAAAAGACTTGGTAAAACGGAAAGAGCGCAGGTATGATTTATCCTGCAGGCTGCAGCGAAGCACGACAAACATCATTAGATTGAAAAAAATATATCTTTATGGGGAACAAGAAAAACTAATAGAAATTTCTTGCCCCTTTGTAGGGTTATTTTTTAGATTCTCTTTAGAATAAATTAATAAAATGAATGGTAAACTTTTATGATAGCATGCTCTAAAACTTAGCGCTTACTTTTTCCCGCCAATAATTGTGTTCGCGAAAAATATATGTGCTACTGTAGTAGCTGTAGCTAATACGGCCCACTGCAGACCTCTTCAAGCAACCTTCATATTCTTCCTAACTTAGATACCTAAATTGTCATAGCTAACAGAAACACGTGATAGATTGATTAATTTCAGAAGCTCGGAGTGTTAGAACAACACAGCTTATGAAACTTAAAGTTTTGCGTAGCAGTCTGTAACATAATATGGATGACATAGAGTAACTCTTTAGTTTTCAACGTTAGTACCAGGGTTAGCACAATGAACATGAATTGCAATACTATTAAAAAGATATACAGTTCTGTCAACGTAACAGCGTCTAGTCTGGTAGCAACTTTTCGTAAGGGCAGCGGACGTCACCGGCGTGTGTTTTATCAAATAAACGTGATTTCGGTAGAATTATCAGCTGTTGCGACGGCGTGGGCGGGAGAGGCTTACCGGTGACGTCATAGGAATCTACGTCACAGCCACCCTCCGCCGCCACCTCTCACGTCTGCAGGTAAAACGTTATTGAATATACCGCCTGATACCGCCCCTATTCCGCGTCTAATTTTATTTATCGAATGCTGAAATATTGAAATTGCGCTAATGACTACAGTGTATACTATAAAGCGACATAAATGAGATATAATGGCGAATAGATAAACTTGTTTTTATTTTGTTAGTTGTCAACGATAGTTACGAATTACTACGAAAGTATAAGTTCCTGTTAAACGAGTTTTTATTTATAGTATAGTGAGAAAGTTATATATAAGATAAGAAATAATACACTGAATTTGGCGTTTAAAGAAGCGGTTTTCTGTGTAATTTTATTGATAAATTTGCAGCTGGGCCACTTGCTCGCTACGGTTCTTGCTACGAAAACATTGCTTCCGCTACGAACATTTTATTTCCTCTACGCAACTATTGAGTTCCGCTACGAAACTTTTATTTCCTCTACGCTACTTTTGAGTTCCGCTACGAGACTGTTATTTCTTCTACGCTACTATTGAGTTCCGATACAGGACTCCTATTTCCTCTACGCTACTTTTGAGTTCCGCTACGAGACTGTTATTTCCTTTACGCTACTATTGAGTTCCGATACCAGACTCCTATTTCCTCTACGCTACTTTTGAGTTCCGCTACGAGACTGTTATTTCCTTTACGCTACTATTGAGTTCCGATACCAGACTCCTATTTCCTCTACGCTACTTTTGAGTTCCGCTACGAGACTGTTATTTCCTGTACGCTACTATTGAGTTCCGATACAAGACTCCTATTTCCTCTACGCTACTTTTGAGTTCCACTACGAGACCTAACGATTTGCAGGGGATTGTTATTGCGCAAATAATGTGATTATGTATTCTTAAGTTCTTCAAGAGTTAAAGGACTGAGTTTGTTTTTCGTAAGTTTATCAAACTTTTGTTTGTTTAAACAAACTTAGAGGGATTAGTAACTGCCGAACCGTTGTCGTTACAAGAAAACGGTATTAGGAGACAATCCTTAACTTTTTGAGACATTTTTTGATGCCAATCGATCCTCTTTCTTATAAGGGTCAAATGCCTCTATTGAACCAACTGAGGTTTGAGTACTAAAAGTAAAAGTCAGAAATCGCAAAAATATTTTCCGTTACATTTCGTAGGAAATTAGACTATTTTTTTACGATGGATAGACTGACCGAAACGCGTTATAATTTCATTCGCTTTGAGAAAAAAAAATGGTAGTTTGTTGCTCTTGAAAAAACTTTTTCCACACAGAGATTTTTGTGTTTTCTGACTTTTTTAGCGAACGATATTTTTTAACGTTTCCGATACAAGTCTGAAAATTCTAAATCATTTAAGGTATTTCTTTTCTCAAAACGTCGGAATACACAAGCAACAAACTATCTTGTTCATAAAGCAAATATAACGCATATTCTTTCGAAGTTTATTTTTTTTTTATTTTCGGCTAGTCTGTCCATCATAAAAAGTAAGTTGTAGTTTCTTTCCTACCAAAAGTATGGAAAAAGTTTTTTGCTTCCTTCTTTTTTGATTCCTGACTTGTCCTAAAGAGTTTTGATCCTTATAAGAAACGAGATCAATTGGCATCAAAAAGTTTTTGAAAAACTGTCCATTTTCTTGCAAAGTGTACATTTTTTTCAAAATCTGTGAATGGAGATCAAAATATCTCAAAAAGTTAAGGACAGTCTCTTAAGACCGTTTTTCTGTAGCTACAATGATTAAGGTACTGCCATGTCTCAAAAATCCACCCTGTATATATGTAGATATAGTAAGAATTCGGCGTGTCTTTAGCCCTACATTAACTCTCGCCTATTGTTTGCTCACCACCACCTGCCTCAGGACAAATTGTCGTGATCACCACGTTTGGCAGATGCCTAGTGGTTGCTCTTTAGTTTTAAGTTCAGACTGGATTATGGTGCTGCTTAAGCTGTTTTTCGCTTAATTGCTTTCATGACACTGAGATAGCTAGGTTCCTTTTAGGGTTCCATATCCAAGGGTGCCAAACGGAACCCTATTACTAAGCCTACGCTGTCCGTCCGTCCGTCTGTCTGTCAACGGGCTACAGCCCGAAAACTACCAACACAACAACAAATAAAATTTTCAACTGTCTACCTATTACGGTTCATGAGATACATACATTTCATGAACCGTAATGGGTAGACAGTTAAAAATTTCCACAGATTGTGTATTTCTACTGAAACATGTTTTTTCGGCGTTTTTTGCTCGATCTTAATACTTCGTGTGCGAGTCGGACTCTCACTTGGCTGGTTTTTATTTACCGAGAGCCGTGCGACTACTCCTTACCTACTAGGTAACTACTTACCTAGTAGGTAAGGAGTAGTCGCACGACTGGAAAAGCTAGTTTTTCGTATAAGTCTAAACATCGCAGGTGCTAAATTTTATTCAAGACGAATTAAATTAAGCACATAAAAAAAATGTATACATAAATATATTATTTCTAACTTAACATTGTCTAGACAATTTCAGTTTCCTTGTTTTTATCGGATACTTTTAATAGCTTAATTTACATTGGTGCAGATAAGTGGATATACCACTTATATAGATATGTATACTATACTTTTTTATAAATATGTTTTGTTATCAATATTTGGCGCGTAAATCTTATTCTCACAAGCTTATTCTTTTGTTAGGGATTTTACTTTCTTAGATAGGTTTTTCTGTATTAAATATTTTAGGAATATATCTATTTTCGTCTCCAAAATGAACTAACACCGTTATTTTGTAACTTTAATGGGTAGATATTTAGATCAACAAAGTGCTCTCAGCAATATGTATTGTATTCAGAAACATTTCTAGGTTTTCTTTGATAGAATAGAATAGAAGACTCTTTATTATGTACACACAAAATGACAGATATAAATGTAGAAATTTTACATAGGGTGACACAATGGGCGGTCTAATCGCTAAAAGCGATCTTTTAGAGACAACCTTTGGATGGATTAGTGGGGAAAGGAGAGACAATACTGCAGGTAGTCTGTGGTGTACTATTTACATATAATATACAATAAATACATACATATATAAAACATATTAAAATGATCTGTATAATATATTCAATAATAATCATAAAACTAGTGTTAAGGACAAAAACAGGTGCAAAGAACAATAAAATATGTTTAAGGAGAGAGATAGTGTTTTTTACCATAATTTAAAAAAATGGAGATAATGGACGTAATAGTTTTAATTTTAGCTAGGATTATTTGTACATAGTTCGGTAAATAATTTAACAACACACATTCTTTTTTGGCCTTGGTTAATAAACATGTAGGTAATTAAGTGATTTTAAGACGTCGAAATATTTATTACTTACATATAAATCAGTTTATTTTATAGCTATGCTGATATAAAATGGTGAAGAAACTGTAAACGCCTCCACTTACGGTAGATTTTAATTAGAATAATTACTGGCTACTAACAATGAAGTAGGAGACAACATTTAAACTGTATTAAAAAAACTAAGGCATGTAGTTAAACAAATTGACAGTAACGATAACTTATCATCTGCCTGGCCTTTTCCCAACTATGTTGCGGTCGGCTTCCAGACTGACCGGATGCAGCTGAATACCAGTGTTATACTTGGAGCGACTGCCTATTTGACCTCCACAACCCCTTGGTAAGACTGGTTGTCAGACTTTCGGGCTTCTGACGACCACAACTGTAAAAGATCTACAAATGATAGCCGGGACCAACGGCTTAGCGTGCTTTTCGAGGCACGGAGGGGTATGTAAAGATGAATAGCTTAACTTGATCGACCGACCCATGCGGCTGTTATTCCTTGGCCACAAGCCCCTCAGAAATCCCTAACAGAAACGATTAGTTCAAACTACTAATACAGTACAAATAACATCAGCAGAGCATGACTAGATTTAAGCGAGAACAATATATAAAAGACCCTAACATCATGCCTTGTTTCCCCGCAGGGTTGGGCAGAAATGTACCTATACTACGCCTAAACCGCATTCCCTAATTATGTATAAGAAAAATATATCATTATTGTTTTATATACCTACCTATGTGTATGAAGTGGTGCCCCTGAACTGGTCACACCCCTGTCGCGGGCAAGACGGTGAAATGTCCTAGTGTTATTATCAGAGCTTTACTTAATCTATGATAGATTACCTTGAACTGCAATGTTTTGGATCGTTTTAACGGTCGTCAAAGCTTAATAGGTCGATTCCATAAACGCGCACATTAGATGCCCAGTCTACTGCTCATCAAGTATATTGACATTGCGGGTCAATATTATGGGATGCAAATTTTTGTTTTACCGACTAACTACTCATGTTTTAATATTTGTTGTTTGCGTAAAATGATTCTAAGTTAGATGGAAGTCGGTAGCCGGTTGGGCGGCAAGCAAGGGCGTCCTTGAAGCGGAGCGCACGGTCGATGCGTGACGTCACGCCTCCATGACGTCACGGGCTCGGTCGATGCGGAGGCCGAGGCCGACCGAGACCCACTGCGCCACCTGACACTCTGCCGACCACCCCACACTGCCGCTTCCAATACCACCCTCATATTTTTAGACTCGTGTCGTGACGCAACATCGCTATTAAACGGAAAGCATTAAGCATCTAAAAAATAGCGCCATGGAATAATGAGGTAGATGTTATACGAGTACCGACATCTCCTCGTCTCACGTTTTTAAAGCAACTCAGTGATAACGCAACTACACGTTATAGTTAAATATTCACTGTATACCTGCTTAAGTATTTATGTTGCAGTATAATTAAGTCATAATATCGATAAAATCATCTATTAGAAACACAACGGAAGAACTCTCCCGCTGTGCAAATGGAAGGGGGAAAATCCCAGTATCTTTATATTTGAGGGCAGGGGTGGGTCGCCGGTCGGCCTGGGGCTCGGGGGCAGTGAGAGTGACGCGCTCCGGGTCGGGCTTGTCGTGACGTCATGTCAGCTGGCGGCTGATAGCGGGTTTATCAATACCCCGACGAGTGTCAACCTACCTTCCCTACGTCATATTTCATTCAATTAATTGACGAATCAGAAGTATTTTAAACTTTTCAAACATCACCCGAGTTTGAATTTCGACCAAAAATACAATGCCCCACCTCGATCGAAAAGTTATCGTATTATTTATAGAGCCGCTTTTGTCCAATATTAAGCACACGCTTATGAAAACAAAAAGTGAAAGTTTGTTATTCTATTTTAGCATCAATTTAGATAATTCATTGGCACCTCAGCGTTTATGTTAGGAACGTTGTTATAATGTGCAAGAGACTCGGACCTATGAACAGAACGTCAACAATTCAAGTTGATTACGTAGTTGATAATATGTGGGGTTTGTACAATAGTAGGTATCAGATGTGCGTCGGCACTTTGCACAGGCTCGCATCTCGACAGGTGCAACGTCTGCCGGTTGCGACAACCGATTGGGCAAGTGGCAGCAGGCATCGGCTGAGGCCATCGGACGCAGCCGATCGCGACATAAACATCTCACATTATACTCGAAGTTACCTAACCTCCACTTAAACAAATCCGATTATAATTTAACGACTTACTATCAATTATCGAATGGTTTAGCTAACTTGGTACTGCTCTCCGAATAGTTTTGGATAAAAACGATGGCTGTTAGGACACATTCCGCGATAAGTATAAGTATAACTTAATGTATGCTAGCGAGCATGTGTCATCCTAAACCGGCCCTACCGGTGTGGAAATATATTTCACTATTAGGTACTTGTTTCACTTAAATTCTAATTATTCACTGTTTGTCTTAAAAATATTGACAAGTTCGATTAACACGACTCCGAGAATCTAAAACATATATAACTATTCTGTTAGCGAGGTAATGATAATATAACCCTTAATCCACACAGTCTACTTACCTATTTGTCGTACACTATGTTTTATTGCTGTTGAAAAGAGACAAGTTTGTATGTATTATAAATTTTCTTGATTCCTTCCTTATTTTTTTAACTTGGTAATACTTTTTCGTAGTTTATTAATATAGGGATAATAAATGCCGAACTGGAATTAACCGCTTTATTGATAAAGCGATTGAACTGCAACTGCTTCGGTCATAAATCTTAACTTTTCTAGAAATTTTATTAAAAGTTTCAACCTTATTTATATGTACAATTCCTACAACGTGTGAAAACCTATACTAAAATATTTTTCCTAGCAATACAGTTGACTGAAGGAAGTTTTTTTTAAAGTTTTCTTTGGTAAATTTTCATCACGCACTTGTAGCCGGCAGGTCATGACCCTAGGCTTCAAAATAAACGGCCTTTTATTTCTTATCATAATAGTAACTAAGAAATACCACTTTTGTTGTGTTTTATTTTAAGAAAATAATCAAAAGCTCCGACACAATAAAAGTTTTGACAGTTGTTCTATATGCATGTTTTGGTAGAGGTGTATAAAGAAAGCACTGGGTAAACATTCAGGACAAAATAAAATATAATAAAGTTCTTAAAATAAATTATAATAAAATAAAAATAAAAAAATAAAACAAAAAGGGAGGTACGTACGTGTGTGTTGGAATTGTCTAAGGCCACAGTGTTGGCTGGAGGGCGTCAGCAACGCACCTCGCATTCTAGCCTATGGCCATCGTCACAACAGTCCCACACAGTCTACTACACCCAAAGGTTCTACACAACGAAAGCGAAAATAAACACAGAAGTGGATGTCGGATGGTCGTGCGGGCGCTGACCTGGCGCAGGCTTGGCAGTGTCCAGCGAGGTGGCGCGCGGCTCCAGGTTCAGACCGAAGCAAGCGCCGGACAGTCCCAGCTCACTCAGCAGGATCCTCATGCGGCCGGGCACATTCCACTCACTGTACGCGCACTCACTCACTCAGTCAGTCGGCTGCGGCGGGCAGGTCGCGAGAGGGCGCGCGGAGGTACGCGCTGGCGAACGGTCGGTGCGTTACTGAGGCCGCCGCCGCCGAGGCTGGTGGCTATATCGTGCCGTCTGACGTCACAACGGTGACGTCACGGATGCGACGTCATTAACGGTACCTCCCACGGCCCGCCCGCCGCCGCCTCGCCGCGGCCGCCCGCCCGAGCCTGCGCTAACGGCATCGCTAGTACGAGACGAAGCTTTCATACGGCCGTGCCGCCCGCGCCCGGCCGCTACTTTGTTCCTGCCTCACTGTGTCTGAGCTTTCCACGAACGAACTCGCGCCTCCACTTGTATTAGCGTTACCTATTACAAAATGTACGTCATTCAACAAATACGTTCTGTACAAATCGAGAACATCTCAAAATACCGATTGTTATTTTTATGACGTTAAAAGGTGTTACGAGAAAAGCTAAATATAGAGCTTGGGGTTGCGCTCCTTAATTCTTTTTGAAGCCACGTTTTAGTTGACGTTCATTGAAACAATTTACTATAACGAATGTAATGTTCATAGAATAATTAATAGGTATCATGAATTTTAATCACTCGGTCTTAACACGAGTTCTAGAGAATTCTTAAATATAATTTACCTACGAGTATTTGGGTTCCCAATTATATTTATGAAAGCAGAACATATTCGGGTACTTAATCACTTTATGTGAATATTTTCTTTATATTTCTTTGTGTGCTCTACACATTATTATTTTATTGAAGGAAAACTTGATGGGATTCTACGAACACCGATATAATTATATATATATAGCCTGAAGTATATTTTTGTAAACTAGATATCACATTCAATAGAGAGGGACGGGTACATTTCTAGGCTTGAATTAGATAAAATAATAATATCATAGGAAAACGAATAGATAGGTTTGTAGAAGATCATCAATTCTCTCTTTCTTGAATATGATAAGTATACTTCGTTAAAAGTGAGAGTCCTTAATTTTTCATTCTTTAAGGTAAAGCTTGGCAGTAAGGCTTTTAGGGAGCAGTAGTGGCCCAGCGGTAACGGTCGTGACTTTCGAGTTGTAGGTGGTAGGTTAAAACCCAGACAGGCGCTTTTCATTGTGTAAATTATTTCAACACCATTGCTCTCAAAAATGGAGAAGGAAAACATCGTGAGGAAACCGGCCTGTCCCAGAACCAAACATTCGAAGACATGTGACAATTACCAAACCGCACTGGGCCCACTCACTCTCACCGGGAGGAGGCCTGTGTCCTAGCAGTGGGAACTTTAGAAGCTAATTATGCTAAGGCTTTTAATATTGGCACTACGATTTTATTCTTAAGTAAACCTATTTATTTTCAGATGAGAGCAGATTATACTATATATGTGTTATATGAACTTATGCGGTATTTAAATCGCCATTTAAACTTGTTTTACGATTAAGTTTTAATACACCGTCGAGTAGTACCTACAACCTCATTTTGTGTGAAATGCAACAAAAACAGCGTGTTGACGTTAATTCTACAATAATGATCATGATAGGTCGGGAGCCAGGTCGAATCATTTTGGCAATGATTTTCATTGCAGTATATTATAAGGTACAGATTTACTCAGTCAAGGCTTTCGATCCGGTATCATAATTATTTTCACATTTATCTGCACGTAAATCAATATTCAGCCATACCCAGCTATTTATATTTATTTATGAGATAAGTTTTACATTTGTCCGAACCACCTGAAAGCTCTGTACTCGGTAAGCTTTGGAGGCAAAAGCTCTTCTCGCCTAAACTTAAGATTTAGATTTTAAATATGCACGTGATAACTTTTAATCGCAAAATAAGTGCTATTCGCTTTTAAGAAAGGTATTTTTTTAACTTATGCGCACAGTTCGTCAAAAATGCCTAAATTAAAGTTATATTTTTATTTATCTGTAAACTTGCTGTTAACCTATCAAGTAGAATAAGACTTTCACATAAATAAGTAGGTGGTAAGTTTGACGTTCAATTCTTAACTGATATTTTTTGCATCGTCATTCTCAGTTTATACCATAAAAAACTTCTGCGTGCAAGCCTCTTTTCTCCCGTGGCAACCCTCTGTCTCATGTTTTGTTTCATCATTTTCTTCCGACAACACGTCAGACCATAGGCATTCGATAAATGTTACCTGTCGCCACATTATCCTTTTCTTTCCAATGATACGTTACTGCAATATAAAATAGACAGATTTAGATTTCGCTACGTAGCTACTAAACAACATACATGTCCGAGTAAAAGTACCTGTCGACCATCCCTCATTAGAATGGATTACTGCGTTTAATTGTTTTCTATGTATAAGTGTTCCCGAAAGGAGCGATTACAATAAGTAAGTATAGTGTTTATTGTGGTGCGTGGAGACAAATGTGTCGGTGACGCTGATCTGGGCCGGCGGGGGGGTGCGGCGCGGCGCGGGGTTGCGCCGGCGACGTCCATCGCGTCGCATCCCGTGCTCCCATTCGGGGCAGACTGGCGAACGTTTCCGCATTGATTGTAGCCGTCGTCACACGGAGGACACTTATAGCGCAGTTCGAACACTTGTTGCAGACTTGCATTGGTGTGTCGCCGAGATTAAATTTGCAACCGTTGCTCAAGATACCATCTGCAATCCTAGTCCTTAAATTTTCTTTTGACTTGTTGGACGGAAGTGTCAGTAAAATGTTTGGCGTTTTTTGGGATCCGATCAGCGATGTTCAAAAAACGGAAAGTGAAAATGAAAATCATAGTTGTCTTTGATTATCTAGGACATTTTTCGGCTTTTAGTGATGGAATATAAAGGACTTGGGAATGAAGAAAAACTCCCATGTCCTTTCTGGTCCGTCTCATAAAATGCTAGGTGGACTTAAATGGTCTGCCTCTTCAATCACCAGAATGTTTTTGAAAAGATTTTTATGTATAATTGAGGTGCCTATCATGTTAGACGACTAATCAAATATTTTTCCTTCGACCGGTTAGGGAACCAGAGGTAAGGTCTACCATTTTGTGAGTGGGCTGAGTTGATTGATTGAATGAAGTGATGAATGAAGTGACTCCATGATCTACTAAAAAGCAAGAAAGTCTTACAAATTTTAAATAATAAGTAAGCTTTTAAAAGCTGTATTCAGATCTCGCACTTTAAACTCAAAACAAAATATTCACAAACACCATTGGAAAATACTGCAACCATGGAACAACTTTTCTCATCATATGTATGCGTAACTGATGAGGCATTACTGTCTACATTATGTCATTTTTGTACGCTTCAAACTTGACTGTATGTGAACAAGAAATCTGCCGCGTTATTCAGTTAGCGCAGTTAAATATTTGTGTTGTGTTTCGTACACTGATTGATGTAAGCTAAGTTATCGGTAGCTCGTGAACGGCATGATAAATGAGCTTTTATTTGTTTGAATTGCACGCACAATATGTCGCTTCGATAATATGACGGATAGCAGGACTATTTGCTTAGGTTTGAAACACTGTAAGTTTGTAGAGTATGGTTTGTACGAGATAAAGGGGGCTAGCGTGAGGCTGGTGATTACGCAAGCTGGCGTAGTGCTGACGGCACCAGCGGGAGGCGGCGTGGCGGCGGTGGCGCGCGAGCCTGCGACTACATAATACCGACGTGCAGCGGGTGGAGTGCGGCTGTGGGGGGTTGTTGTCTTCCGCGGTGTGTCCGCATTCAGCGCGGTGCATGTATTTGCGGCTGTTACGATTGGTCGCATGCCCCAGTACTATTTGCTGCTCGCAGAACGGGCAACCGTCCAGTTATTCTAATTTTACATTATAATCGATGTCGTCGTTTCGTCGACTCATCGACAAAAGACTTATCCATCCGTCAAATAATTGTTTTATTTACCTGTAATAAAACTTGTGAATCTAATTTATTGCTTATTACTTATCCGCTGTAGAAGTTACTGCTGTCGCTCATTTGCTAATATAACACCTAAGCAACCTATGTCGCAAGAAGAAAATTACCACTTGTGTCATAAAAGCGACAAAGTTTAGAATGACAGATTTTGATTACTTCTGCGTGGATAATTTGTTTCCTTGCTCACAAATGAGTTAACTTATGAAGACAGGTACGTATTCATTAATATTTATGTCACTTATCTATATGAGATTGACCTTCTTATCCGAGAGTAATTATGGGTTGTTGGACAAAAACTTTGTCTAGTCTGGACCAATGTTCCTGCCAATATAAAATTATTATATATTTTCCGTCAAGCAATGTAATACTAGAATCTGTATCTAATTAACACTCCATTAGTCGAGCGTTCTACTAATGTAGAACACGCGTGCATTTCATGAAATTTTAACGTGTATTGTGGGTACTCAACGCACATACTCATAGTATTCATCTATTGCTAACTGGTGACCACTGTAATTAATAGTGATCACCAGTTAACAACAGAGGTCACCGCTTAGACCCTAATAATTAAGGTTCAAACGGCGACCTGAGCGACCGCACTTGTGAGAAATTTCGCGCCAAAACTGAAATTCTACAACAGTAAAGCGCGCGAGCACTCTCATGACACTTTTGTTCTAGTTTAAAGTCCACCAGAAAACAATGCTACACCTGCAACTAGTGGATTTATCCTCAACATCAGGTTCTTCAATGACTGTAGCAAACATGATGAAAACCGAGTGGAGGATATGAGTGAGTAGAAAAAGATGACCTAGAAGGTTTGATGCCAAATATAATTGATTTTTCCCAAAATTATCAAGACGTCTAATACTAAGTTCCTCTAAAAACGTCTAGTTGATGTAACTGGTGACCGAAAAGCTAGCGGCTTTCTCGCGCAACGCATCAGCATTGCAATTCAGCGAGGAAATGCCGCCAGCATCCTCGATACAATGCCCCGAGGGCCCTTTTTAGGCTTAACTTAGTTTTAATTTAATTTAGTTAATGTTAATAATCATCTTGTAATTTGGTTATGTAAATATATTATACCTATTTATAGGCCAAATAAAATGTCAAAGTTCCTCTTAAATGTTAACAGTTATGTTTTGTCTGTTTTAGTTTCTCAATAAAGATTATATTCATATGATATTGAAATATTTTTAAATCTTTTTAGTATCCCTGTAAAATCTTTACACAAAATAGTTCTACATAATTATGTAGAGCGCGTGAGGACTGGCGTCCGAAACAGGGGCGCGTGTACTGGAGTGTTAAAGTTATAAGTTATCTACAATGGCAACATTGTTTGCTCTGTTGATTCACTATTCACATACAATATCGCAATGATAACGCGGAAACTGTGATTCATTGATGAGTTATAAAACAATGGATTCTATAGCTGTGCAATTATATTGAGTAATAAGATCGTGGTTTATTGTGGAAATTACATAAACAATCAAGGTCGCAGCCCTACACAGTTTTCACAGATTTGCTTGGAGTTAGATAAGTTGGAGAAAATATTTGATGGAGGCAAGTTTCAGAAACAGGTTCTGTCCTAATTGAAAATTTACCGCAATTGCGTAACACATTCTATTACCATCAATGAGCACAATCCCAAGGATTTCGAAGCAAATTTATAATCCATTGCTTCGTGTTTGAAAAATGTGTGGGCTCAACAATGTATAAAACACAAAAAATATTGCTGAATTGTCAAATTCTTTGGGATTGTGAGTCTGTTACGCAATTTTCCCGCTAAAATGGATGCTCTGGTTCAACCAATGACAGTTTTAGGTACTCCTAAAGATATATACTATATCAATCTAAACAGTAATAAAAATAACTAGATAATACAAAAAGAAATATATATAAATAAATCAATAACTACTACTACTGTATGATTTACTTAATAACTTCTTCAAGATATTTTTTCAAGTTCAATCTTTCACATAAATTAAATAGATACGAGGACTCAAGCCGCGCCTTTTCGATAAGAGTCGACTCCGTCAAAGGCGATAAACAAAAACAAAAATAGGAAGGGAAAACCAGGATCAAGTTCACACAACGTTTTCTCGACGAATTCCGATAGATAGCGATTTGTTAGTGGACCCCATTAATCCTAACTAATATGATAAATGCGAAAGCGTTTGTTTATTTGTTAGTCTTTCACGCTAAAACGGCTAACCGGATTTGGATGAAATTTGGCACATGTGTAGGCCATGACTTGGAGAAGGACATAGGCTACTTTTCAACCCGGATCGCAGACGAAATCACAACCTATAATTTACAGATTAATCATAATTTTAATAATTTGCTTGTCAGAACATAAAAAACGAAAATGCAGTTATAAAATGCTGCAACTTTGGCTGGATTTTGACGTTTTTTGTTCATATCTCTGAGCTTATTTAATATTATAGCTTTTTATGAGTTTTCTATGGAAAAGAGACTTTACGCCTTGCCAGGTAGAAGCCAAATATTTTTATATCTTGCTGTTTTTTCGAGTGACAAGCACCCAAAGCCGTAGGCAAAGTTGTAGGTAAAAGACACAATTGTACCTGGAAGGATTTTTCAATAAATGTAATGTTGATTTTTTCAGTATAATTTCGGTGTGCTTGAGACACTGCTCTTGTCCCCGGCAGTTACATCACATGTTACATTATTGCCATGAACATTATATATATATTTTCACAACTAATAGGCAAAGTTGTAGCAGGTACAACTTTCCATACAAAAATATCGTTGACAGAGTTGACCCAAAAAATACAGATAATTTTTTAAATACTCGTACGTTTATTTACGTTTTTCAAAAATTAAACAGATTGCTACTTACTAGTAAAAATCACAAATGGAATGTGTTTTCGTCAATTATATTTTTATAACATGACTTCACCAGAACATATTTATCTAAGTACGTATTATTTTGAGTATGTTTGAGTACGGTTTTAACTTAAGTATTTTAAAACAAAATCGTATCCCTTTACCGCTTCGTATAATGAAATATCTTAGTTTCGCACGAGATCTGGAGCAACATTGCCACTAAGTAATCAGCATAATTACGAGCTAGTGGTTTTCTCCTGCTTCACTTTTTATTGTTTCCTACTTTTTCATATAACTGCAATAGAATTAAGACTTATGTACTTAAATGCAGCACAAAACACAAAATCGCA
Organism: Atethmia centrago; assembly: GCA_905333075.3. NCBI lineage: Eukaryota > Metazoa > Arthropoda > Insecta > Lepidoptera > Noctuidae > Atethmia > Atethmia centrago. The sequence goes on from HG995375.1 coordinate 12,879,345, forward strand.
CCTGTAATCTCCGAAGGGTTTGGCAGAGATGTACAGTACATCGCATTTCGCCAGTTATGTTGATCACTGAATGAAATCATATGAAAAATTATTTCCATAACAGAATCCGACAATTGACAACCTTATTAATTAACAACCCAGGCAAAGTTGTGTCACTCAAGTTTCCAAAACAGTGCATAACATTACCTACTAAGTTATTTTGATGAAAACAAGTCCTTTTTAGAAGAATATCAAATCATACGTAAAATAGACAGTATTTTCTTCTTATCTCGTATCTTGGGACGTTTTTTTTTGCACAAACACAACTTTTCTGTAAAAGTTACAGGACACCAATAATTTCCGCCCACTCGTACCTAACAGAGTTTTAATGGAATTATAATTATAAAAAAAAAACGGCCAGGTGCGTGTTGGACCACGCACAATGAAGGGTTCCGTAGTTGGGATGAATTTATCGCAAGAACAAACAACATTGTAGTTGAAAAACATGTTCTCCCATACATTGGTTGAGCTGAATGGTGCTGTTCGTGAACGGGCGCCGTCAGTTGGACTGGTCACCTCTTAGCTGCCTCGCCTCGGCTTATTTGTAATTATGTTATTTTGAAATTGTTTCTTTCTTTTTGTTTATTTTGCTACTTTGGACGCGTTTTTTTTACATCGTCCTCACATTTAGTTATAAATTCAACATTATTTATATTAATCTTTATGTAACAATATAATTTAAAAGAGTGTGCATGGAGTTTCTTGGCCGTTCTTCTCCATAGGTACCTACTGCGCTTTGGAATGGGCAACTAGCTTCATAATTCTAACTGACCGACTCCTTGACAATTAAAAAGTGCCTGTAAATGGTTTAATTGTAATAAATGCTTTGATTTTGAGTTTGAGTTCATTTTAACTGCAAATGTAAGATGGTCGACGATTGCTCGTTAACTTGTAAAGCCTACTTAGCTGTGATAATTTTCCTTTTAACTTCATATTCAAAACTACCATTTATCTGGCAGGGGGCACTAGAGGGGTAGCCTAGGCCGTTCATTAAGCCAGAGGACACGGTGGAACATATGGTGGAGGTCTGTCCGGCTTGGGCCGAGCACCAATGTGTGCCTTGTGGAGGCGATCGGATCAAGGTCACGGTCGGAACTCAGAAGTTCAGAACACGTGGAGACCAAGCTACTTATGTAGATATTAACCATGAGTCATCATGACGGTGAAAGGAAGGCGTTTAGCATTAAAAATCTTTGCAAGGGTTATAGGTATTTCTTGGTTAAAATTTGATATTCACATTAATTAAGTATTTTTTTTTAATTAAACACTCGATTTATTTAATAATATTCAAAGGATTGGTTGACGTTGCCTCGGAAAACAAACTAAAGACTTTTTGGTCAAGATAGCATCAGCAGTTGAGTATGGTAAAAATAACGATTTTATAACTTTTTCAAGGACACGTTTCGCTTTCTGGCTCAAGGTTAAGCTTACATTTCCAGACAAGAGGAAAATCTAAAAAAATATAAATACAGTATTTTAGAGGAAAAGTAAGGAAAAAGAATAAATTATACATTAATACAAGACTGTTGCTTAAAATAAAATAAAAGATTAGATAAACATTATTTATTTGCTTTAACGTTTTCAGTTTTAGGAGCTTCAATTTCATACGTATCAATTTACTCTTTATTTGTATCCTGAGCTGTTCTAGGTGTATACAAAAAAATAACAGCCAGGTGCGTTTCGGGCCAAGCACAGTGAAGGGTCCCGTAGTTGCACATGCACAGTATCGATTTTGTCGACCGCAAAACTAAGTTTTCTGTTTCATAGTATTCTTCAAAAAACTATAAAAAACCAAGTTATCACCGGGGTGGTAACCGAATAGATCCCTTAACATGGTACCTATCTCAAAAAATACTGACTTAAATAATAAAAAAAAGAAACTCGACTGCGTAAAAACTTTACGAAACTATAAAAAAGATGGAAACAAGATTTGTATACCTTAATACTATAAACGATATCACGCAGTCAGAGGCAATAGGACTTTATTGTTAAATTTAAGAAGTTGCCCGTTGATTGAAGCCATTTTTTTTTGCATTTTATACTTTTTAGTTAGGATTATAAGACGGTAAATTAGGTTATTTTACCCACTTATAATCGGGTGATAACGGCTTACACACTCACAAGTTCGGGATAGTTTTTTTAACATTTCTCATTCCAAATTACATTTAGGGCCGATTTTTCAATCGCCAGATAACTTTTATCTGAAGAATATGTTTGACGTTTTGACAGCTTTTGCATAGAAAATATGTCAAACCGCCATATTTATTCCTCAGATAGAAGTTATCTGATGATTGAAAAATCGGCCCTTAGACATTTAATTTGTTTATATTTTTGTAATCAACTTTTAAACCCTTCATTTTGATACACCTCTCGATAGGTATGGATGGGAGTTTTTTTTAAACATACATTTTGGCGCCAAATATTCGCGTTTTTGATGTTTTATAATTTTAATATACCCAGTGCAATAAAGGCGAATCTAACGATATAATATCATTCATCAAAATGGGTTCAGCGGTTTAGTAGTTACGAGGGAACATAGAGTCGGACATACATACGTACAGGTAAAACACATAACCCTCCTTCTTTGGCTCCGCCGCAGTCGGGTAAAAAGTCACTCAGAAACATTATGATCTTTTAACATAGGATCCAAATCATCCAACGAAATCCCAAACGCTTACATTGTTTTAATTTTGTCATCCTTCCGTTACATGTATCGGGAGAGCTACCCCTAATTGTATTTTTTTTTGTAATTTCACTACAATACTGTTTCGCAGTGCACAGAATACAGCTTTTAAATTTTCATCGATATAGTGCAAATAGTCCCTGAGTAAAATGGCTGTGTAACATCCGGACAGGCGGACGGACGCCCAGACGGACATGACGATATTATAATGGTTCCATCTTTGCCATTTGGCTACGGAACTCTAAAAAAGTACGGGTTTCTTACTAACAAGCAGTGCTAAAAATCACGTGATGCTGCTAGCGACTGTTAAAACTTCACAGAATGCCAAATTGGCAATTTGTGATGCCGATTGTAGATATAATTATCTTTAAACCAACCACCAACATTTAGACGTGCAAGACTAGGTGCAATGTTCTTGCCATAACGGAAAGATAACTGAAAATACTGTATCTAAGCCTATCAACCTAAATATATGTGGAAAACAGGTTGCCACACGCTCTAAAATAGAGTATTGTTCTCTTTTTCGTGTAGGTGTACTTTATAATTTATGACACCAATATCATCATCTCCTTAGCCTTTTATGACACCAATATCATCATCTGCTTAGCCTTTTATGACACCAATTTCATCGTCTGCTTAGCCTTTTATTACACCAATATCATCATCTGCTTATCCTTTTATGACACCAATATCATCATCTGCTTAGCCTTTTATGACACCAGTATCATCATCTGCCTAGCCTTTTATGACACCAATATCATCATCTGCTTAGCCTTTTATGACACCAATATCATCATCTGCTTAGCCTTTTATGACACCGATATCATCATCTGCCTAGCCTTTTATGACACCAATATCATCACCTGCCTAGCCTTTTATGACACCAATATCATCATCTGCCTAGCCTTTTATGACACCAATTTCATCGTCTGCTTAGCCTTTTATGACACCAATATCATCATCTGCTTAGCCTTTTATGACACCAATATCATCACCTGCCTAGCCTTTTATGACACCAATATCATCATCTGCCTAGCCTTTTATGACACCAATTTCATCGTCTGCTTAGCCTTTTATGACACCAATATCATCATCTGCTTAGCCTTTTATGACACCAATATCATCATCTGCCTAGCCTTTTATGACACCAATATCATCGTCTGCCAAGCCTTTTCCCAACTATGTTTGGCTTCCAGTCTAACCGGATGCAGCTGAATACCAGTATTTTACAAGGAGCGACTGCTTATCTGATATTCACAACCCAGTTACTGAGTAACACGATATCCCTTAGTAAGACTGGTTGTCAGACTTTCGGGAACATAGAGTCGGACATACATACGTTCAGGTCAAACACATAACCCTCCTTCTTTGGCTCCAATGCAGTCGGGTAAAAAGTCACGCAGAAACAACGATCTTTTAACATAGGATCCAACTCATCCACCGATACCCCAAACGCTTACATTGTTTTAATTTTGTCATCCTTCCGTTACATGTATGGGGAGAGCTACCCCTAATTGTTGACTGCCTATCTGATCTCCACAACCCAGTTACTGAGTAACAAGATATCCCTTAGTAAGACTGACAACCAGTCTTTCGGGCTTCTGACGACCCGTAACAACTGTCTCTACAAATGACAGCCGGGCCCAACGGCTTAACGTGCTTTCCGAGGCACGGAGGGGTCTTGGTATGTAAAGATGGTCACCCATCCATGGACCAATCGCGGCAAGCTTAGCTTAACTTATCGATCGACCCGTGTGGCTGTTATTACCTAGCCACAAACCCCTCTCAATCTATGAGACCAATAATATATGCTAAACTCCTCTATTTAACTTCTCTCTCCTCCCTCTTTCTCTTCTCTCTTCTTCTCATTCTCTGACTGTTAATGTATTTTAGTTAACTTTACTTTCAACTACAATGTTAAACTTCATATTGTAGTTAGTAAACATGTTCTCCTATACATCGATATACGTCACGTGCGGTCAATTCTCCAACTGCAAATTTAAGTTGGTGGACTTTTACTCGTTAACTTGTAAAACCTACACTGTGATAGTTTTCCTTTTATTTTCCTTTTAATTGCGGGTTTGTTTTCGCGAACCCACAATATTTGAACGGCCTATCCAACGATACCCCACACCATGGGGTCAGACGAGAAAACACATCATCCCCGCAAGGAAGGTACCCTAAAACATTTTTTTTTTAAGATTTTATGTTACCAGTTTGTCGGCGTGATTAACAGACATACGGACATGGTGAAACTATAAGGGTCCCTTGTTTACTACGGAACCCTTAAAACGAGCTGAACAGACAACATCAAACACGTATTCGGCATCGCACCGGAAAATTATATGATTATCATTTACGTAGTCGTGTAAATGATATGATATACTTAATATTTCAATGCCTATACAGATGTAGGTAATGTACATCGGGCCGTAGGGCCCCGCTAAGAATAGGCTTCCCATACCCGAACCTACCCGTGGGTGTCGCAAAGGCGACTAATGAACTCAATCAAGTGGATGGGCAGGAACGCCCACACGTGATACACTGATGACTTCACAAAAATCCATCTTCCCTAAGAGTTATCGATCAGTAGACAGCTATTTTTGTGTGAAAACCAAAAAATCTTTTGTAAATTTAGGGATAGATTATTTTCCTCGATGCTAGAGAAAGCCGGCCGTGGGTGGCAATAGACCAAAAAATCATATGTATGAAGAAAAATGTGAAGAATACTTAGAACCATGGACTATATACGCTTGGTGATAACTGAAGCATAGAAAAGTTTAGTTAGAACGCTACATTTGTAAATGCATATCATTTATGCTATTCATAATTCGTTTAAATTACAAAATGATGAGATAGTATTTTTTTTTGAGTTGGAGTGATATTATTTCGTGAATTCCCAGGTTAAGTAGTTTAAAATTCCTAGTTATAATATATACATACATATTAAGTATGGTTTCGTTAGTGTCCCACACAATATTCAAAGGTCATCTAAAGGAAGTACTCATAGATATGAACTTACTACTTGATGCCTGTATGTTGTTATCATTTTTGCAGGTCAGTTTTAGTTTTTCCGTCCATTTGTATGCCTGGGAAGTTAAATTAACAAATAAAATTAGCTACCTAGGTGTAACACTATATAATATTATTTGTGCACAGCAATTCTAACTAGAATATTATAAATGCGAAAGTGTTTGTTTGTTTGTTACGCTTTCACGCTACAACGGCTGTACGGATTTGAATTAAATTTGGCACATACTCGTAGGTAGACCATGCCCTGGGTATGGGCTGCTTTTCATCCTGGGTCGCAGACGAAATTCGGGCAACAGCCAGTACAATAATAATTCAGCCTTCCTGAATAATCACAATACTTTTTGTTATATATATGTAGGTCGTTAATAGAATTACAAATAAAATGTAAGAAACAAGGTAGATAGTGTGCGTAGCTTTTTCTAACTACAGTGGAAAATATGTCACTGAAATATTTTGAAATAAGTTGATTAGATAATACCTAAGAGGTTTCATTATTTTTATGACCCATGAAGTTAAAGCTTTAAATCTGCATTCATGTCTAATCGTTAAAAAAAAACTGAAAAACTGTCATCCTCACCATGACAGTTACTTCATTTTGATTTGTATTGTCATTTCACTGGTACTACATATTTCAAATTTTTAAACGACTTTATATTTATAAAGAAATGTTTACCTGTGCATGTTGACTGATAAGTGACATCAAATTTAATCAGTGGTAACAGCTTAGTTAGCCGCCGGTAGCGTCATCTATAATACATTTGATGCGTGGCTTGTGTGTGTTTAGGTGATACGCGCGCGCATGTGTGGGTGCGGGCACATATCGGTGCGCGAACGCAGCCGCATCAACAGCCCGCGGCTGCGAGAGAATTCTATACCGTGAACGCGACTCGCTTGTTTCGATGCCGTCAGCGCGTTGTTGGAACACTCTGTGGCTCGATTGTAAATTGTACTAATTGGGCATGGCGGTCTCCGCGACAAAACAGTGGATCCATCAATTCCCGTCTCAGTGCCCATGTTATACAACGTCCGCATAATCGACCAGTGAACTACCTGTGTTCGATTTAACGCGAACACGACGCATATGAAACTATTCGCTAGTATTGGATCCATTATGCATATTGCGAGTGTGTGTGTGAAGTGTTCATAAATAGTCAGTGCTAGAGGGGTTCAGCGTAATGATCTGTGTTGTGAGTATACTATCTGCATCAATTATTAAACTAACATTATTAAAATAATAAAATTGGACGGGCGTTTATTGTGTAACATTTTGAGGTTAGGTATGTTTAAAAGTGCTCGTCACGAAAATACCACTGAGTAGAGCCCGTATATTTAGACAGATATACAATTGTATGCCACATGGCCTGATGGCTGGTGCGTATATTATTGTTTAGGTCTAATCACCATGTGACTGAGAACTAGGCTTGTACACAGTTACGGAAAAAGTTTAAAAGGGTGCTCAGAAGGTTTATATTGCTTTGATTATAATGTTTTCATACACATTAAAAGTGGAAAGATACCTAGTGCGTTTTTATTGGTCTACAAAAAATAAGAGATTTATCATTTGTACTTATGTTTTTTTATGGATGTAACTACTTCGATTAGACCTCGGTGCTACAAAATTGCCTTGCGTTGTTGTTTCTTGGTCTTAAACAGGTTCTCATCGGATTTGCTTCAATTTAAATTTAAACAAAAATGTTCTTTGGTTTTTCTGAGATGTTAATTAAGTACTTGGTTCTAGTCAAGCAACATGATGTTTTTAAGTCTAAACTTCAATCAATATCAGAAACTTGAACATATTAATTGATATTGAAATTTTAAAAGGAGTCTTTGATAAGTTAATTGCCGAATATTTTCCACTTATTCAAAGATTATTCATTTATCAATTCATGATTTATCATTATCAGTAAGTGCCTACTTATAAACTGACGCACTCGTGAGGTAAGTACGTTGTCAGTCGCTGAAGATGTCGGGATTAGTCAAGATTTGAGCAAACGAGACCGACGATTTCTTAATATCTTAAGAGTCTGCAGAACTGGTTATCTTAATTTTTTTATAGTTTGACAGGGCATTGCATGTAGTTAGTACCTACTATCCTACATCACGTGATACGGGCGCACTAGAACTGCATTTATCTATTAGATGAAAAAATGGTGACGAGGTCGAGGTATTATCATTGAAATAATAACATATGTACATAAATTGGAAACTAATATTAATTCTTGTCTGGCTGAACTATTCTTATTGTTATTACCACCACATAGTCAGACCGAAGGTCCGGTTTCGGTTACGGGTTCGGCGAGAAATTGGCCGAATCTTCAGCCGAGCATCTGGTAAATTACTAAATCATTAATCGCAAAAGGTAACAGTAGCCTACCTGTTAGGGCCCTTATCTAAGTTAGGGTTAATTTTTAGGGTTCCGTAGTAAATGTCTGTCTGTCTGTCTGTCCGTCCCCGCTGTAGCTCAGAGACGCTTAGTACTAGAAAGCTGTAATTTGGTAAAGGTATACATATTAATGGACAGCAGTGGTGGCCCAGTGGTAACGGCAGCTTACGAATTGTAGGTCGTAGGTTCGAACCTAGACAGGCGCTTTACTTTGTGTAATTTATTTCATAACCACTGCTCTCAAAACGGTGAAGGAAAACATCGTGAGGAAAACAGCATGTCCTAGAACCAAAAATTCGAAGACATGTGACATCTACCAACCCACACTGGGCCCGCGTGGTGGATTACGGCCCACTCCCTCTCAAAGAGAGGAGGCCTGTGTCCCAGCAGTGGGAACATTATAGGCTGGTTATGTATACATATTAATCACGCCGACAAAGTGCTAAAATAAAATCTTGAATTTTTTTTTATGGTACCTCCCTTGCACGTAATGTGGGGATGATATTTTTTTCTCGTCTATCCCATGGTGTGGGGTGTCTTTGAATAGGCTGTTCAAAATATTGCGGGTCTATGAACACTACTTTTCGATTCAAGGATCCGTATGCGTAATATTAAGCATTAAAGTGCTAATTTTTGTTAGAGTTAAGTGTCCCCCCCCCCTGCCAGCTAAATGGTTGTTTATGAAGATGTGAACAAATTCATAGCAGTAGTACCTACATATAATGAAATTAAGAGGAAAACTATCACAGCTAAGTAGGTTTACAAGTTAACGAGTATTAGTCGACTAACTTAATTTTGCGGTTAGAGAATTGACCGTGGCATAAATCGATGTATGGGAGAAAAAGTTTTTCAACTACAATGTTAAGTTTGTTTATGGGATAAATTCATACCAACTTCCCAACTACCGAACCCTTCATTGTGAGTGGTCCGACACGCATTGGGCCGGTGTTTTCAATTGTCATTTCGAAATTTCGACAGTTTTTCACACAAAATCTAGTACTTAAATGAAATCTGGTAGTTGCAAAGTTAGTTTTTAATACAATTATTTGTATCAAATCTACGAAAAACGACGAATCGCAGAAATGTATGCCAATTTAATTAACTTTTTCTCAACTTTATAAGTTACGGTTTCGGTTTTCCCGAAACTAGAAGAGGAGCCGAAGATTCGGTTACGGTTTCGGTCAAAAATCGCGTTTCGGTCGGACACCACCACCGCGTATCCAATAATCCTAATTTTCTAAATAATATTTTAAATGCGAAAGTGAGTTTATTGGTTATTTTGTTACGCTTTCACGCTAAAACGGCTGAACGGATTTTGATAAAACTTAGCACATGGATAGACCATGACCTGGGTTCGGATATAAACTACTTTTTATCCCGATATTCCCGCGGGATCGAGACTTATGCGGTGATACCGCGGGGCGCAGCTAGTCATTAATATAATAACAGATTTCTCTTTAATTAAAGAGCCCGCTTCATCCGCACAGATGACTTGAGTCCATAAATATTTAGGATAAGCCAGTGACTGGTAGCCACCAGTCACGGCAGTCACCGGTTCGCGGCTTGCGATGTGGTCCAAATCTATCACAGTTGGAACCACGCGGCGTGACAGAGCCAGGTTATCAATTCAGATTACAGCTTAATCACTTAGACCAATATGATTACTTCATTTATTCCGTAGATCAGCTGTAGATAAGCGTTGAATTGAATTTTAGTCTACTACTCGTATTTTTGGCTGAGTACGGCAATTGGCTTAGCGTAATGTATTGAGAACATGTTTACAAGATTCTATTACCTACATTGTTTATAGACTGGATTTTAATATTTTACACTTTATATCTCTGTTTGGCTGTAAAATACTTGACTAACATTTTAAGTAACCGGATTGTAGAACCGTTGAATAAAGTAGATCTATTACCTTATCTGTTATCGTATCAATAGTCTATAACAATTAGTCTCAAAATACATTATTAGTATAGATAGGTAATATTCCAACATAAACATGGTTCTGAGACCGTATAATATTACCATAATTTCATACCATTAGTGATGGATCACTTATGGTGAACCAGGTAAAAGCGATGTGATGGGGTTTTATATGGACATGAAACCCCATCACATCGCTTTTACCTGGGTCACCTGATACATATACTAATCAAAGTAATCATAAATGATGATCATACTCTCAGCCAACATTAAGGCAGGTACATATTAATTTAAACGAAAACATGATTATATAAAAATTCAGTTACGAGATCTGTTAAACGCGTAAATCGTCTATTAATAGAACTGTATCACAAACCGATCGTTGAGTTAATCTGAGCGTCACCAATACTCATATTTATTTAGATGTTTATCCGAAATTGCTTAGATAAGATTTGTTCAGAAACCGTTACATATTCCCAGTATTTTTTGGAATCTGTTAAAATTCTGAAATAGATTTGATTATGTAGATTTTAAGTGAATAATTTTTTAAGAGACTTGATAACTACTAAGTAATATTTCTTTGGTTGGATTCAAAGGTAAGATTAATAACGAATGGAATACTAAGAATGTCGCATTTAGACATCACTTAAAGCATAGCCATGATAATAATATAAAATCATTAGGAAGCAATTCACAGCTTCAACGGTTCAGTGGTTCATGATCCATTAGAATGTCATGTGAGCCCATCTTGTGAACAGTTTGATCGGACGATTGACCTATGCATTATTTATTGTGAGTAGTGCAAGTTGATGTAGCACGTGAGCTGCCGACCCGTGCTTTATCGAAAGGCTGTTTGTTTCTACTCCCGTGCCGCTATTAGTCGAGCGTCACTGAACTACAGGAATATCATTATCAGCGGGTGGCTATCGATCGCACCGCTAGCCACCGCCCTCCTCCCCGCTAGCTACGTCATCATTTGCCTCGTGCCTCTATAACGGTGACGTCACTCATTCATGACGAAACCCTACGTCACCGTTTTCCCCGCATGCGCATTCTGTGTTGGGCAAATTTTACCTAAATTTAGACTGCGATGCCGTCATACCGAGATAAGTGGAAGTACTTTGTTGCTATGTAGGATAACTTGATACTTACTCTCGCTTATTTCTTGCACAGCTTAGTGAATTTGCATACTTATATCAATTTGCTAAAATTCCACTAAAAGTCTTGTCTGGTTCGACTACCTTGTATACGAGTATATATAATCTCTGTAATATCGCAGAAAATATTTTCTTATTTCTAAAGGTTTAAAAATAGTTTAAGGTGCGTGGGTGTAGAATTTTCGCAGTACCTAGCTCCATTGATAAAATTAAGGCTCAGAGTGAAACGTCTCTTATACGTGGGTGTTGACTGGAGTAAGAATTTTAATACAAGATTTGGGGTAGTAGCGTTCATCTGGACACTGTGTGTATCTCATTGTCGCCATACCTGTGATCGTCATTCAGCTCATCAAGTATGGTGATTGTATGATAGGTATTTCCCCAAGAATGTAAATTGTCTGCGACATGGCCCTGTTCAGCAGTAGAAATCCTGGAGATATTACAGTTAGGTTCAAATAAACAGTTTGCCGTTATGCATCAATATTCACTCTGATTTAACTGAACCTAGACTGATAACTCAATAGGTGTCACATTGACATATTTCATTATCTGCCGTTGTGGATACTTCTATAATCGCAATAATATGTCAGCGAGTAAAATATTTTATTTTAGCTGAATGTACAGTCGACAGCACATCAAGTTACCACAAACTGTTCTCATTCGAATTTGAACTTAACCAACAACATTTTAAGGCTTAAAATAATTTGGACAAATTGATTTAAAATTATTTTGGTTACTCATCATTCTCCTGCCCTTATCCCAAATTATTTGAGGTCGGCGCAACATGTCCCTTTCTTCCATACTTCTCTATTAGTTGTCATCGCGATAGTCACCCCTTTCTAGCCATATCATCCTTCACACAGTCCACCCATCGTTTCTTTGGTCTTCCCCGTTCATACTCAAGACTTTCCTCAGAACATTTTCCTCTGTCCTCCGCATCAGATGCCCATACCATGACAACCGATTTCCGCACAACTTATCAGTCACCGGTGCCTCTTTCAGACTTCCTCTTATTTACTCATTTCTTATTCTATCCATTCGTGTCACACCACACATCCCTCTTAGCATTCTCATCTCAGCTACATGCAATTGCCTTTCATTCATCCCTTTTGTGGCCTAACATTCTGATCCATACAAGACAGCAAGTCTTACCATTGTTTCATATATCTTCCCATTAAGTTTAAGGGGAATGTGGGAGTCGCAGATTGTTCCCGTGACCAGGGTCTCAAGTCTGCTATTACAATGTCACACACACTGTCAGAATGGTCTATCATTGATTTTATAATTGTTGATTTTGACAAGTTTTGTAATCTACTAATATAATGGCGTCATTAATGAGGATCGGAACAGACCATTCTGACACTATTGTAATAGCAGACTTGAGGCCCTGCTGCCATTTCATCCATCCAGTGTTAACTGATGTGCTGGTTACTGTGCCTATATTTAGCGGTTTACAAAACGACTATTTTCATACGCTCAATTCTTCAATGCCGCGACATTAGTCACGATGTTCCATAACATAACATTAGGTTTATTACAAATACCTACGTACTACGTAGGTACAATACAATTCATTTGTTTTGCCCTTCAAGCAATTTTATTCATTACTTTTTTTATTGCATGATGTATTTGCTGCATTTACATAATACAGTATTAATTTAAGTTGATCACTTGAAAGTACACATTTTAAGATAATACTGATAGCTTCAACCTACTTCTGCGTCTTGATTCATCAAAAACCGCTCTTCTGGTTCTTAGATACAACAACACATACTAATGATTAATTATAAAAAGAAATTCTATGCTTTTAAAACGATAGAAATTCCGGTTTAATCCATGTTCAACCACCACAATATTTACCATTTCCTTAGGGTTTCTATCTTTTACGCGTCCCTGTTTCGCCTCTGAGTTAATTTCATCAACTGTTTCTATAAGAGCTTCAAGGTATTCAGCTACAGTGTCAAGGTCAACGTGGCATTTGCATTCTTTCTCTTTATTGTTACTCTCTAGTCGTTAAATTAGCCATAATTGACCATTTAGGCATCTGAATTTAACTAGTTTTATGATGTTTTTAGACTTCAATATCAGAACATTCGATTAAAGTGTTTGGTCTGCTGTAATTTTAAACAATGAGGTGACCTCGTTACAATACCTTCCTAGATGTTTCTAAGATTCTAACCTATGCTGTAGAGTTGATAGTAATCACAGTTTTTGTTAACTTCTTGGGGCATTATTACAAATACAGACATAATAGTGTATTCGTACATATATGAACCTAAAAAAAATAAAACGAACATTTAATAATACATTTTTCCAAATGAATGGGTTGTATTACAAATGTACCTCTACTATCTATTCATTTAATTACCAACGGTCCCTACCCTATTGCATCTTTTACAAAATAAATACCTGACGACTCTAATCTAAAATCAGTTCGCCGTGACATCTCACGAATTGAAAGTCTAACTGCGAGCTACAGACAATGATAGCATTCCCACCCGTTCTGATTTGGCTGGCGGGCCGCCCTGCGAAGTGATCCCCTCGCCCGACGGCAGATGTCGCCCCACAAACCCTCGCGTAATTTGACAACCAACATGGCCGCACACAATATCGTCGGGAATAACACGCGACCCCAGTAAAATAGTGCTCAGTCCAAACAAAACACAATACTAGACGTCTCGTTATAATTTAAATCAGTGCGTGAAAATAATTGGAATAAAAAGATGAAGCTCTCGGTGAAGCCAGGTACGTTTTAGTTCATCCAATACCGCATAGTTTTCGCTCTAGAAAAGTATTGATCAATGAAATGGTGTCAAATATAGACTTAGCTACGCGTGTTAATGTGCCGAATGTTATAATATAATATGCTGGTGTTTAGTGTAGGAAAGATTGATCAAACTCATTGGGATTGTCTGTTGAGACTGCAACAAGGACGTAGTGGACGTAGTAGGATTACGCAATGCAACAGCAAATAGCTAACGCATGTAATAAAATGGGTGCATTTGGCGCATTGCGTTGCCTAGCAACGATATAAGGTGTTATAGGATTATTTTATGCGGCAGTTAAACGCGAAGGGATATAGCTGATAGACCACGTATATTACACGCCAACATATGGTGATATTATACCCTAATGACTCATAATTCCTCGATTTTTCGAGTAAACGCAAACATAGTATTATTTCTACATGTGTCAAGACATATGATTGTAAATGCAATGCTCGGTTATCGGTATTTATGATTACAATTGATCGCCAATAAATTACGGAATTTTTTCTTTGCTTGCTCCTTCAAACCGTGCTTCTAATGCTGCTTGTAAGAAGCTATGTGTATATCTTAATTAGGTGTATTACTTCTGTAAAGTAAACTTCGAATGATGAGCTAGAATAAGACTACGTGATTAGATAGTTCGGCTTGAAGTAAGAGTGGTGTGGCAAGCATGGAACAAGCCACCTGGGTATAGCGATATTGCTATCACTAATCTAACTATCCACTGAAGATAAGTGAATGTATTGGTAGGCCAGACATATACTTATTGAATAAATCAAAAACATTAACTGTTCGTTAAGCAGACACAATAGTTAAACAGTCGGCGTAAGTGTAGGGGCACTGGCCAGTGAACGTGTCAATTATTTAGTTTTATCTACAAATATTGATTGTATAAATGGATTTCCTGTTGTTTTTGCATTTAGGTCGTAGGTTTGTAAATAATATATTCAGATTATGGCCTGTTCACACATTGATATTTCAAAATTGTTACATTATGCCCATCAATCTAATTGAACGTGTCCACAATTAATATATATATAAAACATATTCCCGTATTAAGTAATTATATTTCCGTATTATGTTCTAGAATCTCAAGAAAAGTCTTCAAGAATTAATGATAAAACAAATTTGTATTTAAATTCACAATTTCTTAAAACTATTTGTTACAATTTGGTTTTTATATTCCCAGTGTAAATGTTAAAGTAGGGTGGTTATTTCATGTTTTTAATATTATTATTTTCTTTTACAGGTAATGGTAAACAATTTCCTGGATTATGCTACAATATAAAGGTATAAAACTTTCATTTGCAAATATATTTGGATATGGATCCAATTCTAGAAAATGAATCTGCGACGACCGAATCACCGAGTAAACATGGGAAGGCAAAACATAAGAATAAAAAGAAGAAACAATCGGAAGCGCAAAATCAAACAGTTGTTGGTGAGCGAAAGAAATTTGTTGTTACCACACTACCCAACACAGAAGATAAAGTTCCTTCTAGAGTAGCAGATAGTAATGTACATACGGTCCATTTTGGAACGCGTGGAGTCGAGTCACAAAGGCCCCATGTAAGATCAATATTTAGAGATAGAAATGCTGACACATCCAGAGCATCGAGTGCTGAACGCCAATCGGCACCTGAAAAAGGATATGAAACTTTTCATGGAACGTCTTCAAGTCCACGGAGCTCTATTTTTGATATATTCCGTTTAAGAAGAAAAAGTGATGCTAAGAAATATGCACCGAAACAGACGAAAACGACGGAAAGCCAAGAAGCCCCTGAAACTCAAGATGACCAACAATATGCTGACAACAAAGATTCTCATAAGAAGTATTACCATACGGTGACTGGCGCATCTTCTCGAAAGTACAGTCCCATTACTAGGGTAATGGATATATTTCGCAGCAAGCCTCATCCTGAAAGCAGTCCATCTACTGCAGATCCAGTGAAGAAGAAACCTACTAAACAAGTTCGTCGTTCTTCTATTGAGACGACTTCACCTACTTACCATAAAAACTCATACGCTTCATTAGATCCATCGCAAGCAAAACAAATGTTTAGAGAGGTTCGGGGCCTTCCTAAATATGATCCTTATTTATCAATTGTGCAAATATCCATAGGAGGTAGAGATAAAACTAGGCTTTTACTGAACTTCTTTAAATATCATAAATGTTATGAAATTTTACCAAAGTCTGCAAAAGTTATTATATTTGATACACAATTTTTCGTCAGGAAAACATTTCCTACTCTTATATCACATGGTATTCGCTCTGCACCGCTTTGGGATGCTACTAAAAAGCTACTCGTAGGTATGATAACTGTTACAGATTTTATAAGGATTCTTCTCTATCTTGATGAAGAAAACTTATCAGTTGAAGATTTAGAGCGACATACACTTCATACTTGGAGGAAGTTGTTACGAACAACGCGTAAACCTTTATGTAGTGCTGGACCCGATCAATCACTACATGACGCCATTAATTTACTTCATAAAAACCGCGTCCATCGTCTATTAATGATAGATCCTTTTAATGGTGATGTTCTATACATCTTGTCTCACAAAAGAATATTGAGATTTTTATTTGTATATCTTAATGAATTTCCTGAATTAACTTTCTTTCACAAGACACTTTCAGAGTTGAAAATCGGGACATACGAAGATATCGTGTCCGTAACTGAAGAAACAACTATTAAAACAGCATTTCAGTTGTTGTTAGAGAAAGATGTTTCGGCTTTGCCAATTTTAGACGACAACGGTACGCTTATTGATGTTTATGCAAAATATGAAGTGTTAAATCTAGTGAGTGAAAAATTATATTCGAATTTGTCGTTCACGATAGCTGAAATAAGAAATAAGAAGAAAGACTGGGAAGAAAAGTTACAAAAATGTCGTTCAAGTATTACTTTATATGAGGCCTTAGAAGTTATAGTTAGAACTGAGAGTCATCGATTATTGTTAGTAAATAAAGAAGATAAACTAGTAGGAATTGTTTCTCTGTCAGACATATTAGTATATTTAAATAGAATAATTCCCACGGAAAAGAAAGTTTCATCGCTACAAGAAATATTTAGACCACTCGAAGAGAATAAAGTAGCGGAATCACCCAAAGAAACTGAAAATGAGATTATTACAATTGAAGTACCAACGCTTGCACAAACTGTACCTGAAGTTGAGGAAGGCGCCACTGCACTGAGTGCGTCCAACGCCACTGCAACAGAACAAATGCCGAACGAACCTGAAACTAAAGAGGACGGTGTTGATTCGGATGCAGATACAAAAACAAATTCTTTAACAAATAGTCACATTAACAAATCGCACTTAGACCTTGCCATAGACCCGACTATGACTACAATCGAAGAGTCGAGTGCTAACGAATAAGTAGTACGTTTTTATTCCAAAGAAATTGTGATAGGTGAAAACGCCGAGTCGGTATATTAATCTCAGCTTTTGCTTGTATTGATATTGTAATTTAACTTCATACTCATTAATAGTTGCATCAAATACCACGTGATTGCCTTATTATTTAATTCATTAAAACATTGCTAAAACTTAATAAATTATTTTAGCAGTATTTTTGGTATTCTTCTAGTTGTTAAGTAGATACTTTATCCTTTATCTTGATTTATTTCCTTGTTGATCTGGGTCAGTTCCACACTGTGGAGATTATAACAACTGAAGATCGTATTTAAAACGAACAGCAGACTCGTAAAAGTCGACTGAATGAAACTTACATAGGAGCCGATAAAAGGCAGTGAGCAGAGAATTTTAGTGCAACAGCATCATTTTGAGTAGGATTTAGAATACTGTTCTTTGGCACATGACGTTTCGTCTATTTTCAAGATCCCGGTTCATTAGCATAAGTTTAATGACCAACCAGTTAAGGATTATTACAGTGATATGCAGACGTCAAAGTTTCCTAATTCAAAGTACTTACGTGCTATCTTTTAAAACATTGTTTGGTAATTAAGAACAGTGGGTGTCCTCTCACTTGAGTTGTTAACTCGTTAGTCAAGTAAGAAGGTTACGTAACGCGTGTTTATGCGCGATGGGCCAGAAACTTCGCTATTTGCGCATTATTGTTAATATTTACATCCGATAGCTATGTTAGATGAGCTAGCACGTGAACGGACTACTCACCACATACTGTGTTGACATCACCTAGATTCCTGTTAGAGTTTACTCGTAACGTAACCAATTAATTCTAGTTTTATTTTTTCATCCTAATTCAAAGTTTTTATTTTGTAATTTTATTACCGTTTGTAGGTATCAAGCGGCATTTTATAACACGAAATTGGCACCCAGACTACTTACAGATTTATTGATAATCTGCCATCTTGTCTATAATGCATTTAATTGCAATCAATTTAAGTTCGACACATTTATGTGTAGTAGGTAGATACAGATGAGTGCAGCGGAGAGGCGCAGGCGCAGCGACCGGTTGGTGGGTGGAGAACCGAACCCGGAACAAACCACTCGGCCCCAAGGTCGCGCAGTATCTCTTACTTTTAGCCGCCAATTTAATTTTATCTCGTCTCGAGTCGATTTCTTGACGCCATACAACTAATCACATTGAGCATGCTTGTACCAGTATCTATTACGATACGCGCCTCGAAAAGGGTTATTTGTTAATGGATGTATAATGCAAGATTAGATTATCCGCAATGGAAAATTATTTCCAAGTAAGCAACTAGCACGATGTCTGGCAGTATTTTTAGTTATCGTATACGCTGTACTGCGTTGATAGTCATGCCTAGTACTGCAGTATAATGCAAGCGTTGTTAACTGTTATTACAGGAAGATCATCCATGTAAAATTAGAACGGAATTGACGTTCCTATACGTATTATGTGTAGCTACCGTAGCTACCGTCGAGCAGACGTGTGCATTAGGTGTATCTGTCGTTGTTGTCCAGACGTGTATTAAAGGATAGGTATATGGTACAACAGAAATTCATCGACTGTCGATGGTATTATATTGTTATAGTAATAGATACTGGTCCAATTAGCATATGAAAAAGAACTAGTAGCACCCACTCGTGTGAAACCGGTAAGTTACTTGGCACTGGATAAGTAAATATGGAAGCTTGTCGCGCTGTCCTGCGACGAATCTGCCTACACATCACACCGGTCGTCAATGGTCGCCCGTTTCGGTCGGAGTCGCTCGGTCGCGCCGTGTCGCTAGCCGTCCGGCGCTGCACCGGCGGCACTGCGTCGCGCCCCGGCCGATGACGTCGAGTTCCACACTCCGTTATATATATGGATCAATATATGTTAAATAAGTATAACCAATATATGTTTGTAGCTCAGAGCTTGTAGGTCAATAGGTCTTGAACCTATGGTTGGATATGCACAATCTGAAATGATAACTAAATGCTTTGATAAAAATTGTTTGGTGTTTAAAAAATAATCCCATTGTTATCGCATAAGTTTTATGTTTAGAGCGACAATTTAAATTGTAGATATCTATACAATTATTTTCATTTTTGTGAATATTATTAACAAAATCAGATAATCTTTTGGTAATTGTAAATGTTTCTTAGTTTGAATATTCTAGGTGTAAATAAATATCCATACCAGATAGAGTTGCTTAATTTCCACCTGATAGAGGAAATAAAATATTTATAATTGATTTTAAAATTTTTTAAAAGCGTTTTTTGTCATTTACATATAAAATTAATGTGTTATGATTTTTCTTTAAAATTAATGCAGGTAGGCATTTTACATATTTTTATAGCCAATATAAATATAAATTCCGATATAAAGAGAAACGAGATATATTCTTTGTTTTGTTGTTTAGGCACAATGGATTACCAAATCGTAGATGTTTTCAGAATGTTTTTTTTTTAAAGTAAGTTATAAGTAGTAGTTTGATCAGTTGTGTGATGTTGTGAGTTGTGAGCTTTGAAGCTTTTTAGGTACAAAGAGCTGATTTTAAATGGTTTTTACTTGCCTATTGAAATTAACAGGGTTTGTGCCTACTCAAAATAATATATTTTCCCACAAAATGGGTTCTCTTTATAATCCCAAAACGAACCTTGGAATATTATGTATGTCGACCGTTTTATTTAGGATACAAATTGAATTAAATTGGCATTAATTTGGGTAGTCTTATCTGTCTGGGTGCGTTATTACCCACAAGAAACTTTGTTCCAATAAGGGCGATGTTCGCAAGCTTCTGGCTGGGTGGTTTAAAATAAAAGGGGTAAGAAGCAGTAGCCTGAACACGTGTATTCGGGGTGCTCTGATTTGACAAATGCATTTATTTATTAAAACTTTATGCACAAGTAAGAAAAAAAAATACTGTACAAAGGTGGACTTAATGCCTGAGGCATTTGCTACCAGTCAACCTTAGGGTGCTTTTTCTTTTGTTTTTTATTTTATTTTTATATATCTTTTTAATCTTTTCATTATACATTAACAATCTATAAGTCTTGACCTCCTGATAGATTTACTGTTCTCTCGATTCAAAATGGAAATATTTAATCAAGAATATTTGCAAAAATACAAAAATACATAAAAAACTAGAATGAGCAAAACAGTTCTAAATATTGGTTGGTTGTTGCCTAATAAATAATCTAAATTAGCATATTAATCGATCAAGTGGAGGTCACATTGTGGACAATCGCGTTGATACCTGTTCAAGTGGTCTGATGTTGCAAAATATTTCAAGGATGAATCTTGTAAGTTTCATTGTCTAGTGATGAGCTACTATGAAATATTATCTATGAGGTGATTTTATCTGTTAGGCTTTACCCGCTATTTTGGTTATAATTCCAGTCTAGGCGATATAATCGGTTGTATATATAAAAGAACAAAAGGACATTGATCTTACAATAGTTAGTACCTAAGCAAAATATTAATGTCAAACAAATAAACTAAATAAAAAAACCGGCCAAGTGCCTGTCGGACCACGCAAAATGAAGGGTTCCGTAGTTAGGATTACTTGGGACGAATTTATTCCAAAAACTTAAAAATTTATTCCAAACTTAACATTGTAGTTGAAAAACCTGTTCTCCTCTACATCGATATATGCCATGGTCAATTCTCCAACTGCAAATTTAAGTTGGTCGACTATAACTCGTTAACTCGTAAAGCCTACTTAGCCATGATAGTTTTCCTTTTAATTTCATTATATGTACTACTGCCATGATTTTATTAATATCTCCATAAACAACCATTTTGCTGGCAGGAGGGGGGGGGGGAGCCGGGTGTCACCACTGTGTGGATCGCCCGGAGGACACGGTGGAGCATACGGTGGAGGTCTGCCCGGCTTGGGCAGAGCACCGCCGTGTCCTCGTGGAGGCGATCGGCGGCAGAGACCTCTCGCGTCCGGCCCTGGTTCAGGCCATGGTACGGAGCGAGAGGGCATGGGCAGCCGTCACCTCCTTCTGCGAAGCAGTAATGCTCGCGAAGGAGGAGGCGGAACGGTTGAGGGAAAGGCAAGTTTCGCGCCCTCTCGCCCCTAGCCGCCGCAGGAGACGCCCAGGGCGTCGGGAATCCCGGGCGGATTTCCGGCCACCGTAGGCGCGGGCTTGCGGACGGTGAGCAATGGGTAGCTCACCGTCCGGTAAGGACCAGGCCCGGGTCGACGGCGCGTCGTATTCCACGCGCGCCTCAAAGAGATGTCGTCAGCACAAAGTAGGGGTCCACTAGGGCCGATGCCTGCCGGGGTCGCGGGAAGGTACTTATGGGTCACCGAGGCCCCCGCAACACAGGCAACAGGAAGGAATACGGGTGGGTTTTAGTCAGTAAGAGTCTGACACACCCTCCCGCTCCGCCCAGAGCGGGAGAAGTTATTTGATGATTTCCCACACTCAAAAAAAAAAAAAAAAAGGGGGGGGGGAGACTTGACTTTAACGCAAGTGGATCCTTGAATCGAAAAGTGGTGTTCACAGACCTGCAATATTTTTGACCGGCCTATCCAACGATTCCCCACACCATGTGGTAAACGAGAAAAAAAAATATCATCCCCACATTACGTGCAAGGGAGGTAGGCTAAAAAAAATTTTTTTTTAAGATTTTTTTTAGAATTTGTCGGCGTGGTTAATATGTATACGAGTACCTATGCCAAATTACAGCTTTCTAGTACTAAGCGTCTCTGAGCTACAATGGCATCAGACAGACAGACAGACGGACATGGCGAAACTATAAGGGTTCCTTGTTTACTACGGAACCATAAAAACGAGCGAGCTTTACAGTTGTCGCATATGATGTATAACAGCAGACATCTCAGCTTGGTGGTAAGCAACTAAGCGGCGACAGAAATTAACCTCGGAATTTGAAAACGCTAAATACTGTAATATTTATTTGAATAATTATTCATTACTAGTGGTCGCCCACTGGTCGAAATAAGACCCTCTCTATTTACAATCTATATAGTACTTCTAATTCCATGCTCAAGCTGTCACATCCTGTCTACACACTTCCGTCCCTTTTCACGAAATCACTCCCACAGAATGCGAAAGGAAAGATGTTACACATCAAAAACCTCGAAGAGAGTACCAGCGTCACGAAAAGAAGAACAAATAATATTAAGTATTTATTTTCTCACCACAATAAACATTGCAGACATTGTTACACTTACGGTTAAATATCACTCAGTTGATCAAAAGCTCTACAATAGGTAGGGACAACCACCACCACCACCATAGGTCAGGGTAGGGTCTCACAACTTTTGGTATCTAATCGCTCGTCTTAGTAATAATTTCGTAACAAATGAAACAGGTAGTATTTTCTTCCCGGAATCAATTTTGTTAATTTAATATGCATCGGGACTTAGCTCCCACGCGGCCTCTACGCGGCCTCTACGCAGCCTCTACGCAGCCTCTACGCAGCCTCTACGCGCATCTACGCAGCTTCCACGAGGCGCCTATGCTGCGTCAATGCTGGAAAAACGCTCAGTGCGAAGGCATCGTTAATTTGCGCTCTTTTTGTATGATTTAACTATCCACAGATAAACCCGTAGATAGGTCCAAGTATAAAAAGGCATAATAAACTTAAGTTTTAGATTACGTGAATTATATGGGTGTAAATTGCCAATTAACTTGAGCTTAACATTCATGTTTATCCAATTAATATCATCGTCACTTGGAAATAGCGTTTAAAAAAACATTAAAACTTTATAGTGGTGATGTGGAACTATTGTTTTAATATTTATAAGACAAGATTAACTGGTAAAGTAGGTAAAGGTGTAAGAGAACACGAATATCTGCCGATATCCAGCAGCTGTAAAGATATTTTGATGTGGCAGTACCGACTCAGGTAAGTAGGTATTCAATAAAATAAGCCTGTAAAGTCTGATAATAGGATTCATGACCCTTGCAACTGCATCAGGATTCTTTTAGAATATGTATTTTATACTTCGTTGCTGCAAATGAACGAATATCGGAAGTATTGATCAAAAATCAGT
This sequence comes from Atethmia centrago, assembly GCA_905333075.3. Lineage (NCBI taxonomy): Eukaryota > Metazoa > Arthropoda > Insecta > Lepidoptera > Noctuidae > Atethmia > Atethmia centrago. Next base: position 12,902,744 of record HG995375.1, read on the forward strand.
TTTTATTGAACGGTGTCCACAGATGTAAACTCGGGTAACACGACGGCCCTTTTCGTGACTTGTGAGTTTGTTCTTAGTCTTAGACCATTTAACCCAAATAGTTCAAGTTCTTAGTTGTCATCTCATAAATTCTATTATATTAGTGATTGTTAACATATCTACATAATAAATCGTTCAGCATAGCATAATCAGGCCATAATGTTCCCACTGCTGGGACACAGGCCAAGAGGCCTGTGTTACACCCCATTTCTTCTCAAAGAGAGGACTCTTCGAGATTAAATGGGGTGTAATCCACCACGCGGGCCCAGTGCGGTTTGATAGATGTCACATGTCTTCGAATTTTTAGTTCTAGGCCGGATTCCTAACGATATTTTCCTAAACCGTTTTGAGAGCAGTGGTGATGAAATTATTTACATATAGTAAAGCGCCAGGCTGGGTTCGATCCCACGATCTACGACTCACACGGAAAAAAAGGATGTCTTCAGCGAAGAATATCAATATTCTCAGAAAAATTGTTTCAATCCAAGTAAATATTTTCTTAACGTAAGTAAATGTACTCAGTCCAAGAAAACTTGTTTACTCAAATTAAGAATAATAAATACTTGGTTTTTATTCTGGACTTAAGAGGCCGACAACACCTAAAGCGCGATCACTGTCGGACTGCATAGAAAAGAAAGAGAAGCGCGATGACACAACGCTGGTAATTTATTGCAAAATATGAAGCAATTATCGATTTACAAAAAAGCTATAGATTGTATAAAAAAAATAAAACACTATTATGCTAATATGTTGTTTGTAGAATAATCTGACGAAAAATCAGAATGATTGCATGTATATTAGTATCATTTTTATTCGTTAAAAGAAATTTTTAGAGGCATCTTCGTGATTTTTTTCTATCGTATCAAATTAGTTATATTATGTTTTCAACACACTATCTACCTAGCATATGTCCTTAAGAATATCATATATTTTTCTGATTTTGTTTACTGCAGTGGATCATATACTTTAACGCATTATAAAACTTATAAAAATTGCGTTTAGGTCCTGTAGTCCCCTTAAGCAAATATTTTTGATTCAAGACTATAATAATCTTAATTGAAGAAAATATCTAGTTTTAATATCTAATATTCTTAAAATTAAACTTAATAATTCTTCATTTAAGTATAATGTCTTTGAAGAAGACAATAAAACTAAGACAAAATTTTACTTTATTCAAGAATATATTGTTTTCCCCATAAATTAATCAATATTTGTCTTGACCAAAAGGATATTGTCTTAATTTAAGACATCCTTTTTATCCGTGCATTAGTCGGGACCGTTACTACTGGGTCATCACTGCCACTTGCTCAGGACTTATATAATTCCGTTCGACTCATTGCATTACCAACTATTATTTCACGCTATCTTGATAACTAACGTTATACCAAGCCGCAAATAAATTATAAATTTACTAGGTTCTGATCATTGCGGGCAAAAGATTACTATCTAAAACCAAACCAACAAAGTGGCTAAAAAGGACATCACTGTTAAACCCAAACCTGCAAGTCACTTTTAAAGTTAGACTCATTAATAAATTACCAGTTTTGTCTATTCATGCGGATCCTAATCATCAATGAATGATTATTTTAATTATACCGTACACAATTTCCTTCCACGTTTATTCTCAAGACTATCTCGTTTAAAAGTAACGCATCTTTCAGTGATTGGGTTGCCATTGGTATTCATAAATGTAGAACACGTATTTATGAGCTGGACAATGAAAGGACATAGGTAAACACTGCAGATTTTTTTTTTTTTGTTTAAAATATTAAAAATGATTTAAAAAAGTTTGTTGTATTGTCAAGTCGCGTTATTTGAGTTCGGAGATTAATTACATTACTACAATGTAATTAAAACGACTTGGAATATTATTAATAGTGAAATAGGAAGGTCTAGTAACCGAAATACTGACTAGCCTGACAATTAATGACAACATAATAAAACCAGACTCACAAATCACCGCGGTTTTTGAAAATTTATTTTAAGATATTCCCGTTTAACTCACCGTCTTCTGTCGCTGCGTCTTTGCTTGAAGAAAATACTAATGTTTGGGATGTGGAATTTCAATTTGAACATATTACCTGTAGATATATAATTAAAATCTTAAGGGGTAATTCTGTACAAGTTCCCAAGTCTATTTATTATTGACATTGTAGCACCTACTTTAGCTCTAATCTTTAATAAATGTATTGAATGTGGGGAGTTTCCTGACCTAATGATTAGTAAAATAATAACTTTGTTTAAATCAGGTAGTACATCAGACCACACAAATTATATACCTATTTGAGAAATTTATTTTAAACCAATTGTAAAGATTTTTTAATAAACATAAATTATAACATGGCAAATAGTTCGGTTTTACAAGGGGTCGTTCAACTACTGATGCTGTTGAACTTTTAGGACATATTTATAATGCACGGGAAGATAAATGCGATGCCTATGGCATCTTTTGTGATTTGTCCAAGGCATTTAATAGCGTTTTTCATGAAGCGTTAATCAGGTAACTCCACCTCTACGGGGTCCGGAACACCACTCTGGGTCTTCTTACTTCATGCTTGAGTAATAGGATTCAGAATGTTGATGGTAATGGAAAACAGTCTCCCGGATCTATAGTAACGATGGGAGTCGCACAGGGCTCAATTCTTGGTGCTTCCATGTTTCTTATTTATATTAATGACTTACCTATGAAGGATACTCATGATATAGTGACGTTTGTGGATGAGACTTCACTTTTTTAAACTTAAACTTCAGCAGCTGGTTACTGACTATATAAATAGCTCGATCTCAGTAGTTTACTGGTTTAATGTTAATAATTTACTTCTTAATGAAAAAAAAAAACAAAATTAAGTTTACCTCACGTTAGGCAGGTGGAAACTAATGTGTTGATAAAGGGCGAGGAATTGAAACCCGGAATGTAGCACAGCATTTTTGGGCTCAACTTTGGATGCTAAGCTTCGATGGGGCCCACATATCGATAAATTGTCAAAAAAGCTTAGCTCCACAGCATACGCTGTTAGAAAAATTCGTAATTTAACTGACATAGAGACAGCCCGCTTACTGTACCTACTTTAGCTATTTTCGTAGTGTAATGTCGTACAGTATTCTGTTGTGGGGAAATGCCGCCTACATTCAGACTATCTTTGTTTTGCAGTAAAGAGATGTTTTGATCAATTTATAAAGTCCGGGACACTCTCTCAGAGAGAAATTTAAGGAGATTAATGTAATGACTATTGCCTTCTCAGTATATTTTTGAAAATCTTTTATATGCCTTCTTCCTGTTCCTAGTATATAGGTATAATACTCGTACAAATACTAGGAACAAACAAAAATTTGTTGTACCTACAACAAGGCTCCAGAAAATAGGCGGCTCGTTCAGATGTTAATGTATACGCTTTTATAACAAACTAGCTGCTGCCCGCGGTGTCACCCGCGTGGCTTTTTCTAAAATAAAAGTACTAAGTTACTCCTACAACATAAGTTATATGCCAGTGAAAGTCCTGTCAAAATCGGTTCAGCCGTTTCGGAGTTTAGTCAGAACAAACAGACAGACGGACAGACAAAAATTTTAAATATTGTTTTTTTTGTAATAAGTACCGTATATACTTTCATATGCATTTAGTAACGAGCTGTTATTTTGACATTACAAACAGACTCTTCAATTATATTTATTTGTATAGATTTCCAAGCTACATTCCAGATCTAAGCTTTAATAAATTTAAATCATTCATTAAATGTAAGTTGTGCCAGAAAGCCTTTTATACCGGTAAAGAATATATTGAAGAAAAAAAGGCTCGGGATTGAGCTGCTCCTATTTTTACCTATTGAATGTTGTAATGTAGTTTTGCGAACTTTTATTTTTTTATATACACTGACATTGACAATTATTGTTTACAAAATGACATGAATATTTTTTTTGTGGAGTATAATATTATTATTTTAATTATTGTAAATGAGAGGTGGTTCATATTTTTTTTCTAATTCTTAGTTAGTTTTAATGATAATCTGGCAGTTTGAGTACTTTATGCATTCTGGCCATTTTAGCCACCAATCTACATGGTCCTCAAATGATCTGACCAAGATTGTTTTCGGATTTTTTTTATACCAGGCCACTCAGAAAGTATTGTGAAAAAAAGTTTTTATGTATGAGCGACTGGCCAGTTATAATCTATTTTGAAAATATGATTATTTGTAAGTAAAAATAGGTACGTTCCAATTTAAAAATTTCCCTCCACATAGTTTGCGAGCTAATTTAAATTATCGTGTCTCATTAAAAAATAGAACTGTGCCGGGAACATTTTCGCGCTACGATTTTTTTACGATTTCAAATGTCGCCTGAAACCGGACTTCAAATGGCATTCATGGATGAAGGCCCTTCTAAGGCAACCGTGTATCGTTGGTATAACGAATTCAAGCGCGGTTGAATAACTTTGGGGGATGAAGAAAGAAGTGGTCGCTCTTTGACGGCTGGTACGGAAGAAAACGTGCCAGCAGTGAACATTTTAATCAATGACAATAGGCGAGTTACGTATTAAGAGATTCAGCACATACTGCAGATTGGATCGGGAAGCTTTCACGAAATTCTACACGTGCATCTTCGCGTGAGGAAGATAGTGTCACGCTGGGTGCCGCACAACCTCACAGATCATTACAGGTGATGAGTCTTGGATTTATCAATAAGATACAGAAACGATGCGCCAGTCGACAGTTTGGGTGTTTCAAAAACGAATCAACGCCTACCAAAGTGAAGCGATCTAGAAGCGGGGGGAACATTTTATCGAGAGCTTTTTCAATTTAACTGGCTTCTTGGTGTCAATTCCTTTACGGAACCAAAGAAGCATCAACGCTTAATGGTATGCTACCAAATGCTTGGCAGAAGTGTTCTCTGTTGTGAACAACAAGCGACCAAACACTGCTCCACCACGACAACGCGCCTTCGCACACCGCGCTCAAAACGAGGGATTTCCTGGACAGCACGCCGGCCAAGCTCCTGGATCAACCTCCTTACAGCCCTGACCTAGCACCGTGTGACATCTTTTTATTCCCGAAAATAAATAATCAGCTCAAAGGGATACAATTTTCGTCGCCGGAAGATGCGCTGTCAGCGTTCGAGCAGGCTGTAAACGAGGTGTCTGCGGCGGACTGGAAAAAGTGTTTCGAAAACTGGTTTAGACGCATGAAACTTTGTATAGAGACTAGTGGAGAGTACTTTGAAAAGATTTAATAAAAATATTTACCTATAGAACATTTTTTTTAATTTTTGCAAAACTTTCTGAGTGTCCCACGTACATTGTCATTTATGAATATAAAATGACAAGAATGAAGTCATGGTTCTTTTTTCTCCGTTAGTTTTAATCATGGTCTGGCAGTTTGAGTAATTTATGCGGCCTGCCCAAATGTCCTTTCTTTGGTATTGTTTGCCGCATCGTTGAGCTCCTTAAGTTCTGAGTTGAGCTGCACGATTACTGGAAAATGCCTGCACTGACTATAGGTCCACTCAATCTGTGTGGTTCTTTCCTCAAAAGACTATTTCAGACGCAAATTACATGGCCTTCTGATATGACCAAAATTATGTCTGAACTTTAAAAGAGACTGAGACCTCTGTGTTTGTCCCGGCCCTTCTTCTCAGAGTAGTCAGATAGAAACAACGACTTCATCTAGTTTAAAATTAAATATATTTTTATATTGACGTGTAAAAGTGTTTGTGAAAACCTACTTACAGAAATAAAACCTTTTATCATTTAACGCTTCATTCATTCTATAGCAGCAGTAGTAGTTCAATCATATTTTTTCAATTTCTAATCTTTATTGTTGTGAAGTAAACGTGCATTATTTATTTAATTTTTATTTATTTCAGACATAATTCTAGTCCATATTTTTACAAAAATACATTTGAATTAGACTGCTTAAAAAACAGATAAAAACATAAAATAAAATTACGATTAATTAAATTTAAATATTCAAAATAAAATTTTCAAATTGTAAAATGTTATGAAATGAAATTATGGCCATCCGGGCGAATCTTTAAAACTGTTCACAATGTTTTCTTGAGTGAGAGTCATAAGATTTTACGAGTCATTGAAAACATTTGAAAACGTTGCCTAAGAGAATGGATTGATTACTTTTTAACTTCTATGATTATGTTTGTAACTATGCCTAAGGCTAAGTTTCGAGTTATCTCGTCTTTTATTAATGTTCATCATTATTTTTGAGACATCACACTTATCAAGTATGTATAATAATTTTTCGTTCAGATCTGTATGAAGAAGTTAATAAATTATTCACGCATAGATATTTTGCTTACTTGTGATTAGAATATCAATTTAAATGGGTAATGAATAATTATGATTTTTACGTATTAGCTTCTAATGATTTGTGAATTGAGACCTAGGGACCTGCAACTCAGGTTTTTTCTAAAAACTACATCAGGCAGCTCTCACAATGTGAATTTATATAGTTCAAAACTGTTACGAGTATGTGCTACAAAACCATTGTGAGAGAAAACAAATAAATGTATTTATTTGTGTATCAAACATTAGGTCCTACAGGTACCTAATAATTAATTTATCATCTTAGGCACCTCCGGTATCTGTAAGACCTATTTACAAAATGCGAGGCTGGGGACTTGGAAAGACCATCTTGTAAAAAAAAACGGCCAAGTGCGTGTCGGACCACGCACAATGAAGGGTTCCGTAGTTAGGATTACTTGGGACGAATTTATTCCAAAAACAAACTTAACATTGTAGTTGAAAAACCTGTTCTCCCATACATCGATATATGCCATGGTCAATTCTCCAACTGCAAATTTAAGTTGGTCGACTATAACTTGTTAACTCGTAAAGCCTACTTAGCCCTGATAGTTTTCCTTTTAATTTCATTATATGTACTACTGCCATGATTTTTTTACATCTCCATAAACAACCATTTTGCTGGCAGGAGGGGGGGGGGGGGGGGGGGGGGGGGGCACTTGACAAAAATTTGCACTTTAATGCTTAATATTACGCATGTGGGTCCTTGAATCGAAAAGTGGTGTTGACAGACCTGCAAGACGAGAAAAAAAAAAATCATGCCCACATTACGAGGCACGCTAAAAAAAAATTGTTTTCAAGATTTTATTTTAGCACTTTGTCGGTGTGATTAATATGTATACCTATACAAATTACAGCTATCTAGTACTAAGCGTCTCTGAGCTACAGTGGAGTCAGACAGACAGACATGGCGAAACTATAAGGGTTCCTTGTTTACGACGGAACCCTAAAAAGGGTCGAAGCTTATGTTTGTACGCTACTGGTTCACAGTTAACCACGGACAGAAATATATATATCTGTGAAAGTTGTTAAATAGTGGCATCAGTTTCAGGAACGCTGGTCTTTAAACGCCTGGTCTGTGCCTCGAAGAACAGGAAACAATCTAAGTGCTACTTAACACCTAATATGACATAGATGACACTTGAACTACTCGATAAGTGGCTACTGTATGATGACTTGATCTAAAATTAGATGTTTTAAATCCGGTAGTAACGCTGTAGCTAAGTACGCTCTCAAAGACAAGATCCGGAGATTTCTACGATACACTCTTGTCAAATACGATACTACTACTATATTACGATACTAATACTTGGTATAATTCTATTGTACGAATACTAAGAAAAGTTTGGAGAAACACGAGGTTGGGGGTCTTTTTGCGAGTTAATTGCAAATAAAAGGTACCTCTCATAAACTACATAAACTGAAAACATACATTATCTTTAAACTGAAAGAATCTAAGTATACGGCATAATACTTGGTTCAGTAGATTTGGAAATTCTTGTAAATATTTAAACAGTAAGTCGGTAGGCAAACAGGAAAATTCCTCTTTAAGGGTCGGGCAATCGCCGTTGTCCTTGGCCATTTTACGAATGTGCGTCGCGCTCACGCCGCCGCCGCTGCTCCATGCGCCGGGCGCCGTGCGGCTTCCTAAGGAATATTTATTTTTAGTCTGTGTGTCATACAAAAAAAAACATGAAAATATCTTAAGTAGTTTTACACATCGTTTTTTATGCTTTGGCTAGACATTACTTCCTGATTTTTCATACAGGATTTTACTACAATACTTAAATATTCACATATAGAATTGATGATACACATCAATTCGTTCTAATTTAACATATTTTTTTTGCATAACTTATTTGCATCATATGAAGGCGTAGGTAATAAGAATAACAGATTTAAAAGTCACTAAAATCATATATCTGTGCCTTAAAGGACAAAGCTAGAAATAAGCTCTTTATTATGCAACACAGTCCGTCATTACCATCTCGTAGCTATCTGTAGTGAGTGTCTATTGAAAAGTGCTGATAAACCCACAAAATACATTAAATATGAAAGTCATATGTCATCAAGCATCACAATGATGCTGCCAGGGTATAATGAGGTTACAACATTTATTTAAACTCTTACAGTAAGGCCTAGCGCAGTTGTGTTGTTACGTGAGTGAGAGTAAGTGTTTTGTAATCTCAAGTAGTGAAGCTGATGTCATAGCGATTGGGAGCTAGTCGATGACCCCTTGACACGACTATTAAAAATACCTAAATCAGACAATGACCGATACCAGCGCACGCGCCGCCCGACACTAATGAGCTTGAATTATTAACTGATCCAGTTATTTCACGATAATTAAAGGTCATATGAATATTCTATTTATAAATCACATGTTTACAAATAAAGAACGATAACTTTATCGCTGAGCCAACTTGTAATGCATATGTTTATAATCACGTTGTGTATGTACTTAGCAAAACGGTAGACTCAACATGGAGTGTGAGTAATTACAAATAATCAGGCAATCATTAAGTAAATTATATAATTTTTCGGCTAGTTAAGAAGAGGAAAAAATTAAAGATTTACAGATGCATTGAGGAAGTAAAAAGTGTAGGCATGTGAAGATAGTCAATACTCGATTGCATAATGTAAATTCGTTTAACAACATAGTGAAACCTCTAGTGATGATATAATAACGGCGCTCAACACCTATGAGCACGGTCTTCAGTATCCTTTTACAAAACTCTTTTGGTAGGTGCCTACTTATATTTACAGTTTGCACTCTGTGAAATATAATATGGCTTTTTTTTTTGGGTGTTTGGATTATCAAATAACTTCTCCCGCTCTGGGCGGAGCGTGTGTAAACTCTTACTGACTAAAATCCACCCGTGTTCCTTCCATTGCCTGTGTTGCCAGAGGCCGAGGTATCCCTTTTGGACTTTCCCACGAGGAGGAAATTTGAAAACTGAGATGACGGCTAATTATAGAAGAAAAGGTCACAACCTCCAAAAAAAACGTGTCTACAAATCCTATACATAATTTATTTATCAGTGGTGGGGAACAAGATATTAATAAAAAAAATGTTGCACTATTGTGATTAAGGGTTTGCCCTTAATCACAATAGTGCAACATTTTTTCACTGACTTTGGTCAGTGTTATCATTTATCGGTTCAAATAAATGCAATAGTATTGTGTTTCTTATTTCTTAAGGACTTCTTTTGATCAATAGGGTTATTGGGCCCTGTTAGACATTTATAATGATGAAATGTTTTTAATTTATATGGAATTGTGGCTATAAAAAGGAGTGATTGCAGTTTAATATTTATTTGACATGCAACAGCTCCCATAAACACTATTAGGTATACGACCAACGTTAAAAGAGATAATTAGAAGAGGTACTTATTTAGTTATTTACAGCAAATAGTGAGGCCACTTGGCGAGACTATCATTGATTATTTAATTAACTTTTCAACCGTGTTAGCAATTTTGCATAAGAGGTGAACTCACACTGCACAGTAATCTGTAACGACTGACCAATAATGAAAACAGCTCTTAAATGCTACTTTTGAGGATAAACAGAACCGGTGGGCCAGTCGTAAAGCACATTTAAAAATTAAAATGTTTAAGAACGATATGATTACAAAAAAAAAGGTAAGTATGAATATGAGTTCTAGGCTTCAGAGTGGCGTAGCTCTGGACGCTTGGACGGCAGGAAACAGGATCGGCAGCCAGTAGTGGAACAGGGCTTGCAGGCAGTAGTTGAACAGGATGAAGCGGATGAGACAAGAAGACGAGGCTGGTATTTCCCACATCGTATCAATTAGCCGCATTCGGCATATCTGTCCCAGGGAGTAAAACGTCCTTTTGTAAGCAAGAGGTTTATTGTTTTATGGTGTTTTGGTGGTGTATTGGTGTGTTTCACACTAGCAGGAAAGTTGTTCTAGTGTCAAACGCCACGTGGTTAGAATGCCCTAGCGTCAGAAGGGCTTTCCGTGCAGGAGTGGACAGGGAAGAGGGCAGCGTTGACTAGATCCCGCCGACATGGCGGACAGCGGAGGTGCCCTACAGCACCTCACGCTCAACAACTCAAAAAATTGGAGAAACTCCTCCAGTTTCTCGACTTTCCATGGATTTTTCATGGCAGGAGTGGTCGGCTGTGGTATCCCACGCAACGCGACTATAACGCCTCCGCATTGGAGACCTCCCAAAGGTGTAGGTGAGAGGGCCAGAGGCAATGGAGGGCGAGTCACAAATCACACACTTTTTGAGTTTCTTTAAATGGTTATATTTGATAAATTTACATTGACAAATCACTAGCACATGAATACGTTTCTAAAAGCAAGGACCGACTGGACTGGCCTAAGAATAAAGACACTGGCTTACGAGTAAGAATAAAGGCGGACTGAATTGGCTTGAGAACCAAGACCGACTGAACTAGCTTGAGAACCAAGACTGACTGAATCTTTGTCAGGTCGGATGACCGCTTTTATAGATTCTGGAAAAAGCTGTAGAAGTTTCTGATAAACAATCCAAACATTATTCAAATTATTTGTTTGAATGCCTGCCAGGATCAATACAAACGGTTTACAAAGAGTACCTAGCTTAACTAAACGTAATCTGAACTAGCCTTATCATGGTCGCTTTATAGCCCAGATAAATAAATCTGACAGATGACTATTTATGATGAAAGATGTCAATGGATAAAATAATATATTAATAATATGAAATACAGTTTTGAGTGCAGAAACAGTTAAGTGTGACTAAAGTTTTGGTTTTCAGCTGTAGTGTTTAAAATATGTAAGAAAGTGAGAGGCATAACTATATGATTTCATATTTGAAACAAGAAAACAAAGTATAAAGATATAACAAGAATTGTTGGACATAGCAGCCCTTTAAATGTTAAATATATAAATATATTAAAAGATGTGGCTTTGTGTAGCAAAATACCATTATATAAATATATATATATATATATATATATATATATTTATATAATGGTATTTTGCTACATGTTTATAATGCTGACACAACGGTATTCAATCCATCCAGTCATCCATCGACATAGCGTTGTTATCCACTTTACTGAAAATAGGTTCTAATTTATGTGGTACTGGCACATAGTGAACCACATATAATGTAGCCATCCATTGATTTGTTAATATGGATATTTAATCCACGTACGAATCGTAATCCACGTAATTATTATAGTTTATAGCTACGACTAAAAGACGACTCAGCTTCCATCTAACTCTGAGTAATGAACTAATGTTATTACCTGGACACGTACTAAGGTAATACATAAATAAGTACTTTTATAATGTGCTGACACATATTCTCACGGTGAAAAACACGCCGATAAATAATACAGACGTATTGCGGCATACTCTGTGTTTTAATCACCGATATAATCACATTCGTTTACAGACATATTTTATGACAAACAAGTTGCACGCTGATTCCTACATTAACGTTTAACAATTAGATACAGTGAATATTGACAATCGAGCATGTATTTTCCCTTACATGGGGCGGCATATTTCTCACATGATACAGTATGACGCTGTCTTTAACTTACGATTATATAGTTATTATGGAATAGTTATAAATATTTTCATTGTAGTCATGACTAAGGAATTAAATCAAGTTATAGGCTTACGTAACACGTCAGCCATTCATGCTTTATTAAAAAAAAATGATCTGAGAGCTACTTAACGTAAAATCAGTAATTTCTAAATTAAGCTCTGTAAGTAAAGGAATTGTGACCTAGTGACTTTATAATTCGTTTACTTACAGGGCTTAATTTAACCTATACACTACAGATAAAATATACTTATATCATGGGTTAGAATTTATATTTCTGGTGGAAATCTTATGCTAAGAATTAGTTTTGTAAAAACTAATATTAGTGTCTAGTCGCTTTACAAATGGGATTTGAATGATTGCGGGATTTACCCATGCGGGATGCGGGGGGGATTGCGGGATTCTGGGCCAAAGAGGGTAAAGTATATGAGACTGGAGTATAAATTCGGTCATCATCAGCTAGGCGAATTTTTTTTAGGGTTCAGTAGTCAACTAGGAAGTCTGTCTTTTGTCCCGCTTTAGCTCAGAGACGCTTAGTACTAGAAAGCTGCAATTTGGCATGGCATTAATCACGCCGACAAAGAGATAAAATAAAATAATGTAAAAAAAAAATTGTTTACTCGGCTATCCCATGGTGTGGGGTATCGTTGGATAGATCGTTCAATATGATTTATTTATTTAATACTTTAAGCACACAAATGTACAGAGGCGGACTTAATGCCGTAGGCATTTTCTACCATGGCCATCCGGATGGTCCGAGGATACCGCACAGTCTCCTGTGAGGCAGCGAGCCTCCTTGCCGGATTGCCGCCATGGGATCTGGAGGCAAAAGTCCTCGCGCACGTATGGGAGTGGCGCGAGGAGGCGAAACGCCGGGGCGTAAGTCCGCTGCCGCGAGAAATCGCGGCACAGCGGACGGAGCTCCGGCGGGATCTCATGGCGTCATGGAAAGTACGGTTGTCGCAACCTAGTGCTGGGCACGCCACGATTGCGGCGATAAGTCCCCTCTTTGAGGAGTGGCTGGAGAGGCGCCACGGCGTCCTCACCTTCCGCCTGACGCAGGTCCTCACCGGACACGGCAGCTTCGGGAGGTTCCTGTGTCGGATAAGGCGGGAGGAAACGTCCGGGTGTCACCACTGTGTGGATCGCCCGGAGGACACGGTGGAGCATACGGTGGAGGTCTGCCCGGCTTGGGCAGAGCACCGCCGTGTCCTCGTGGAGGCGATCGGCGGCAGAGACCTCTCGCGTCCGGCCCTGGTTCAGGCCATGGTACGGAGCGAGAGGGCATGGGCAGCCGTCACCTCCTTCTGCGAAGCAGTAATGCTCGCGAAGGAGGAGGCGGGACGGTTGAGGGAAAGGCATGTTTCGCGCCCTCTCGCCCCTAGCCGCCGCAGGAGACGCCCAGGGCGTCGGGAATCCCGGGCGGATTTCCGGCCACCGTAGGCGCGGGCTTGCGGACGGTGAGCAATGGGTAGCTCACCGTCCGGTAAGGACCAGGCCCGGGTCGACTTCCACGCGCGCCTCAAAGAGATGTCGTCAGCAAAAAGTAGGGGTCCACCAGGGCCGATGCCTGCCGGGGTCGCGGGAAGGTACTTATGGGTCACCGAGGCCCCCGCAACACAGGCAACAGGAAGGAATACGGGTGGGTTTTAGTCAGTAAGAGTCTGACACACCCTCCCGCTCCGCCCAGAGCGGGAGAAGTTATTTGATGATTTCCCACCCTAAAAAAAAAAAAAAAAAAGGCATTTTCTACCAGTCCACCTTTGGGTGATGCAGAGACAAACAGTGGTAGGTGCAATAGCGAATACTGTGAAATAAAATTATTTAAATACAAGGATATACATACATATACCTATTAATAACTTTAAATATTATATATATACCTAATTATACATAAATATAAGACCTAATCAATACACATAAATACACGAATATACTAAAACAGATAAGACAAACAATGGGAAAACATTACCGTTGTGATGATACTGCCAGCTTCTTACGAATATGCTCGCGAACTTTGACTTTAAAGGATAATCTGGTTGTCATCCTGATTTCCTGGGGGAGCGCATTCCACAGAGAGATAGACTGAACGACGAAGGAAGAGTGAATGAAGTCAGTGCGGTGAGCATTGAAGAAGACGATTGTATGATGAACGTAGGTTTCTACTGTGGTTCGCGCAAATGTACTGAAAGTGGGGGGCGAGATAACTAGGGGAAGAGGGCGAGTTAAGAAATGAAAACAAGGTGGTCAGCGCCCTTTGCTTGCTGCGCTGGCGTATGGGCAAATGCGCAGAGACATGATCATATTTACGCAGATTGAAAACGAATCAAATGCAGTTATTGAGAAGACGGTCAAGTTTGTCGAGGAGTTCTGCATTCAGGTCGTAGTAGCACACATCACCATAATCGATTAAGGACTGAACAAGCATTGTCTTGGTACTTGATGGTAATAAATGTTTCAGTCGGTATAGAGCCCGCAGCGTTCCAGTAACCCTCTGGCTCACCCTAACGACTTGACAATCGATGTGCAAGCCTAGGTCTTTTACGTCAGTGCTAAATGGAACGATCGTACCATTGAAGAGAACTGGTGGCAAGGTTGAACCATTCACCCTACTAATACTACGATGACTCCCAATGATGATCGCCTGACACTTATTAGGGTTTACTGTAACACCAAATTTATCAGACCAGGTTTTAATGGCTGTCAAGTCCCTATTAAACTTGTCGATAGTGTCAGGTATTTCATCAACCCTCCCTTGACAGTACAAATGCAAGTCATCTGCATATAGATGATACGCGCACTGAAGCTCAGAAGTTATAAGATTAATAAAAATAGAAAATAGAAGAGGAGAAAGAATACTGCCTTGAGGAACGCCAGCCTCCAAATCACACCAGCATGACGAAGAATCCCCAACATGAACGGCCTGCTGACGTTCCTGAAGGTAAGAGGAGAACCATTCCAGTGCTTCAGGAGAGACCATGACTTAGGAAAGAATAGCTAACAGGATGTCGTGACTGACGGTATTAAAGGTATTCGAGAAATCGACCAACACTAGAGTAGTGACTTTGGTGTCTTCCAGTCCTGCCCTTATATCGCCAGTCACTTTAAGTAAGGCGGAAACAGTGCTATGCCCAGGCCTGAACCCAGATTGAAGTGCGCTAATTAGTAAATTACGATGAACAAAATTGGAGAATAGTTTGTGGACACAGGCCTCGAGCACTTTAGATAGGAAGGGAAGTATAGAAATTGGACGGAAGTCGGTAGGAAGAGAGGGATTAGATACCTTAGGTAGTGGACGAACATAGGCTGCGCCACAGGGAAGGGAATACTCCGGTGTACAGGGAAAAATTTACAATGTGGGTAACCGCGGGTAGGAGATGATCCAGAATAATTACGATCATACCACGGGTGATATTGTCACATCCCATCGCATTCGATTTAATAAAGAGAATGATCTTTCTGATCTCTGCCGGTTCAACTGGAATGAAACTGAAAGGATATACGAGGACGCGTTAGACAGAGTTTTGCTTGGTTAGACGATCTATGGTAGTTTCTACCATGGAGAAATGACGAAGTGAATATATTGCGGGTCTGTGAACACCATTTTTCGATTCAGGGATACCTTTGCGTAATATTAAGCTTTAAAGTGCAAATTTTTGTTAGAGTCAAGTGTCCGGGGCCCCTGCCAGCTAAATGGATATGTGAAAAAAATCATGGCAGTAGTACATATAACGAAATTAAACGGAAAACTACCACAGCTAAGTAGGCTTTACAAGTTAATGAGTAGTAGTCGACCAACTTACATTTGCGGTTGGAGAATTGACCGTGACGTGTATCGGTGTATGGAAGAACATGTTTAACAACTACAATGTTGAGTTTGTTTTTGGGATAAATTCATTCCAACTACGAAACCCAACCCCATTGTGTTGTTGTTAATTTGTGTCATCGTAGCGCGCTACGAGATTTACTACGCGGACGCGCTACGAGCAACCCTAGTGGTTAATCTCTACACTTCGAAGGTCGAAAATGATTACCTTGTACAAGGAAAATATGATTAATTGTTTCCATGCTATTCTTTTACTTACACGTAAGAAGCTGCAATCCCACTGTCTGTTCGTAGCGAACGCTATGCGATGACGCCAATTATGTCACTTTATTTAGCTCAGCTCCCTAAATGCGCAACATAGTTTGAATCACAATCCGAGAGTTTGGAAGGGTACTGCTAATCCACTGCTTCATAGGTTTGAAAAATTCGTCTGCTCAACAACGTAAATATCGCAATGAACGTGGGTGAAGTGTTAAAATGAAACCCATTGCGATCAATTGTTATTTTATATGTGTTACGCAATTACCCCGGTCGCGCTGGTTTGATTAAACGTCACATAATGTATTGTTAAATAAATTATTATAAATTACTACTCTGGCCTACTCATATAAAGAGATTTGAAAGCCAAAACATCATAATCAGCAGAGTTGTATCAAGTAGCATGTAACTCCACCTGTTATAATATTAATCGTTTATCAAAGCGATCAAAAAGTTATCGCTTATTAGTGTAGAATAAATTATAAAGTGGTTTGCATTTAGTTTATAAAGATACTGATGTGGGTAGATTTCTAACGCCATGCTTACAAAACTGTTAATGGGTTGTGCTGAGATACGATCTTTTAAATCGGCTTCTGATATTTCAGCAGAAATTATAACAGGTTTGGAAACAAAATGTCAAAAAGTTTGTTTTTAATATACCAGGCCACTTAGAAAGTATAGCGAAAAAAAGTTTTTATTTAAGAGAGACTGGCCAGTTATAATCTATTATGGTAATATGATTATTTGTAAGTAAAAATAGGTACGTTCCAATTTCAAAATTTCCCTCCACATTGTTTGCGAGATAATTTAAATGATCGTGTCTCATTAAAAACCGGCCAAATGCGTGTCGGACCACGCACAATGAAGGGTTCCGTAGTTGGGATTACTTGGGACGAATTTATTCCAAAAACAAACTTAAAAGTTGAAAAACCTGTTCTCCCATACATCGATACGAGTATAAGCCACGGTCAATTCTCTAACTGAAAATTTTAGTTGGTCGACTATAACTCGTTAACTTGTATATAAGAACTAGCCAAGTCAGACCTTAGGCTACAATATATTATCCTAAGTTATAAGAAGAAATTATATTTTATGTTGTTATAAATAAATTTCAGGACTGACCATTGAACTTGGCACCCGTTAGATCTCACTTCTTTTGTCTTTGAAGTCAACAACCAAGGCATATATCATAATATTGAACTTGGCTCTCATTTCACATTTGTTTTTGATGGGATATGTACTAATGCCATGATTTTTTTCACATCTCCCTAAACAACCATTTAGCTGGCAGGGGGGGGGGGCACTTGACTTTAATGCTTAATATTACGCAAGTGGATCCTTGAATCGAAAAGTGACAGACCTGCAATATTTTTGAACGGCCTATCCAACGATACCTCCTACACGATAGACGAGAAAAATGAATCCTCGTAGACGAGAAAAAAAAATATCATCCCCACATTACGTGCAAGGGATGTACGCAATTTTTTTTTTTTCAGGATTTTATTTTGCACCATGTCGGCGTTATTAATATGTACACCTATGCCAAATAAAAGCTTTCTAGTACTAAGCGTCTCTAAACTACAGTGGGGTCAGACAGACAGACGGACATGGCGAAACTATAAGGGTTCCTTGTTTACTACGCAACCCTAAAAAATGGATCTGCGCCGGGAACATTTTCGCGCTATGATTTTTTAAGATTTCAAGTGTCGCCTGAAACCGGACGAATCGTACGATAGACTTCAAATGGCATTCATGGATGCCCTTCTAAGGTAACCGTGTATCGTTGGTATAATGAATTCAAGCGCGGTCGACTAACTTTGGGGCAATAGGCGTGTTACGTATCAAGAGTTTCAGCACATACTGCAGGTTGGATCGGGAAGCCTTCACGAAATTCTACACGTGTATCTTCGCGTTAAGAAGGATAGTTTCACGCTGGGTGCCGCACAACCTCACCGATGCTCAGAAGCAGGCCCGGGTGGAATGGTGCCGTGATAAGATAAACAATTTTGAAGCATGCTCGTCACGGCGTGTATACGACATCATTACAGGTGTCGAGTCTTGGATTTATCAATATGATCCAGAAACGAAGCGCCAGTCGACGGTTTGGGTATTTCAAAAAGAATCAACGCCTACTAAAGTGAAGAGAAGCGGGGGGAAGATATCGATCGCGAGCTTTTTTAATTTGACTGGCTACTTGGTTGACACCAATTCCTTTACGTGACCAAAGAAGCAGCAACGCTGAATGGTACCAAATGCTTGGCAGAAGTTTTCTCTGTTGTGAGCAACAAGCGACCAAACACAGGGCTCCGCGGGCTGCTGCTCCACCACGACAACAAGCCTTCGCACACCGCGCTCAAAACGAGGGATTTCCTGGAAGATTTAATAAAAAAATATTTACCTGTAGAACATTTTTATTCAATTTTCGCAAAACTTTCTGAGTGTCCCACGTATATGTTGGTTTATCGGCCTCTTAAGACGCTGACAACACCTAAACCGCGGTCCCTGTCAGATTGCATAGAAAAGAAATAGAAGCGCGATGACACAACGCTTGTAATTTATTGCAAAATATGAAGTAATTATCTATTTACTCAAAATTGAGTTGAGTAATCGAAAATAAAAAACAACCAAGTTCTGTATTCAAATAAGACGTTTTTGTTATTAATTAAATACGTAACGTATGTTGATATTTGATACAGATATTTTGGATTAGAACTCAAAGTAAGAAGTTAGTTTAACGTTAGTTTGTATCAAGATTTTGTTTTCAAAACGTGTTTTGGTAACAACCAAGTTCTGGGAAATATGTTCAAAATTAACATATATTTTTTCCGCTACCACAAACTATACAGATTTGGCAATTTTTTTTCTTAAGAGAAGCCTATTTTTATCAATTGGGTCTTGTCAGCCCCTTAATATCTAGCTGTATTTTACAGATTTCTATGATCCATTTTGTCTTTGAGATGACTTATGTCAATAAGTAACTTTTTAAAACAAGAAGCCTGGAAATGGTACCTACAATATTTTTATTGCAAAAATAATTTTAGTCTAAATAACCTGAGATTGTATTCGTAATACTAGTTAAACATGTTCCAAGAATGGTGACAACTGCTGAATCACCGACAAATCGTAGAAGTTATGATTGCCAACGATGACTGACAACATTCGAGTACATCAGATTAACTCATACGCTCATGCGACTGAGTGTGACTACCTACCTACCCTTCCCTATTAGAACGATTTCCGGTCCATTGTGTAGCCCGCTGCGCTCAAAGAATCGGTCGCGCTCTCATTAGTAAGCGCACGATATGACCTATCATAAGGTTCCCAGGACGTCAACTAGTTATTAAATTAACTGTTACTAAATAACCAAAATCGATGTAAGATAATATGTGATTTATGAATAAACCAATTAAATATTTGTGTATACTGAAATGGAGCTCAGCACATAATTATTAAACTATGCAGGTTTATTCATGCATGCATATTGTAAGTAGGTACAGCTAACGTGATGAATCACGTGTTGGTCAATGAATGAGAATATGTGTGTAGTAAGAAAATATAAACAAGAAAGACTAATAACTTTACATTAACTTACCCGCTTAGAAACAAGTTGCGTTGACGAAACGTGTATGCTTCTCCGTAATGGAAGTAACTTTAGAGCCTATTAACTTGAGATTGTCTTACGCTGAACTACTGATTTGAACATGAACATATAAAAATGCAAATCAAGTAGACGTTAAACAGCATTACTCATGTAAATGATTGACTCTTCAAGACAGGTTATTACTTCAGAATTGACGGATTTTGGGACACCAGACAAATTGTTGGCAACTTTACGTAACTAGAAATGTTCTGAATCACAGAATAAACCGCAAAATAAATAAATTTTAAACAATCACCGCGCTGCAATTTCACGTATTTTATTATTCGTTTAGCATCTTTGTTTAGTAACGATATGTTAATTTGCTCATCCGCAAGACATTGTTAGGTTCGACTCAGACGGGTCATCAATCCTAACTCTGTCCACAAATTGTCTTGGGCAACACTTCCCATGACAGTTCGGTATTAATTAATGATGTATCGGTTTGATAGGCCCGGTGGCCCCTCACTGCTGCGCCTCGCACAGCGGCTCCTCACAACCGTACATAAATACCGTTATCAACTATGACAATTTGTATACGCTAAAGTTGAAAGTACTAAAGTTTTCTCACCTCAGTATGATTTGTATTTTATGCGCGGAAGTTATTGAGGTTGCGTCACCGTACGGCGTTTACCGATGTTTAAGCATTCGTTATTATTTGACACTTACTTGTTTACTTTCGTTTCAGTTATATAGACATACATATATAATATTCTAATACCTATCACCTGTTACAGACTTCCTTGATGTTTATGGAACGCTGAAAGTGCCGAGAGGATTGTTATGTTCACGTACACAACCTAACAACACTTCACAATAACTTATATTTAAACAGATAATTAAATTATTTGTAGCTATTAGAGAATGTAATTTCAATAAAACATACGGACTATTGTTGGACAGGCAGAGAAACTTTCAATATACTAATGATAACAAATTATTTTATTAAAATATGCATATGTGACCGATTGTTATTGCAAAAGGAACGAGATCATGGGCCGCCTGTTATTTTTATTCAAATTTATCGCCTAAACTCATTCTGCCCACACTGCGTGGCCGTACACTGTAAATTGATCACACAGATGATTTATGAATGCCATTTTTACATAATAGATAGGCCGTTTGTGTGTGTGTCCGTTGCAAGGCGTCCGCCATGTTGGTTGGCTGACGTGCAATATTTCTTGTGACCAGAAGCGGTAACTCTACAACATTTCCACAGCACTAATGTGACAACATATAAATCGAATGAATACATAGTACTTCTACCCATTGTCTTCTACTCGAATATTAAATCGAGCAAGAATACCGACTTTATTTCCATGTAGATATCGATTGTTGTTTTCCATTTTAATAGTACCTACTAAGCTCGAAATGTATGAGTACAGACACAATAAGTGTGCAATATTTTATTGAAGTGTCACAGTGGGCATGGGACTACACCATTATTTACGTTGTGTTACGAATACCTTTTTTCTTTTTATGAGTTGGTTTTATAATACATATTTAAAAGTACCTACATCCCTATAATATCACGTAGAAGACTTTATTTACATAAAGCTGCTGACCGAGAATGCTGGCCTTTCTGGCCGCTTTTTAAGGTTATAAGGGTGTATAAAATGGGGTTGTCTTTGGTGCAAATAAAAAGCATATAATTGCTATATAATATTATTATATTATATTTTATTTATGTCCAGAAAATCACTGTCCATTCCAGATTGCCTGGAAGAGATCGCAGTAAGCAACAAGGCTGTCCATTGTATATTTTGTAGTGCAGGTATATATTTTTTTATTTTGTAATGTATAACCTGGTGTACAAAAAGTACATATAAATATAAACAAGCCTTTAAGAAGGAAGATTCTACTTTGCTGAGAATATAAAAAAGACTGTAAAATCGACTTTATTCTAAATTTAAGCAATATCACTGTGTATCAGTATTGTCAAATTCAATATTTGGACAAAATTATAAGGACACAATTTTAAGTTTGCCTCTCTCTTTCTCTATAACCATTGATTTCTAATAGTTAAATCGACCCATACAAGAGATTAAGAGATATCATTAGGACTAAACGTGGATGCGGTGTTCAATCACATCACATTAAAGACCATCACGTGCGATCGCCGATAACTTCCGTGTGATGTATGAATAGAATCTGGAAATTGACAGCTCAAGTATAAGTAGAAATGAGTAGATTATAGTTGGTGTATACGGTATACGCACTGAGTATTTGCGACACAAAGCGAACAATGAGTAATGTGAACCATGAACTTAGATAATGATCTCGTCTTTGTGTTCAAGTTTCTTTGAGGTGAGCTTTATCTATCTTCGGAATTCGTCGTTTTGGATTTGTGTTTGTTTTAACCTTAGTAAGTCGCAATGTTATTACCTATACTTAAATATTATGTAGGTACTTAATGGTTAAGTATTTTCACAAAAGAAAATAAACTTGTAGTTTAGAAAAAAATAAACTGTGCAATAAATAAAAACCATGTGTCAATTTTTCCCAGCAGGTAGATAAACTTTGAAAAACATAGTAGTACCTACCTATTTCGAAAAATATGCATTCACGATTTTTTTGTGGTTTGCTATCCTACTCAGGCATGTTCCAAAGAATATTCAATCGAGCACATTAAAAAACAATCTTGCTGAGCTTTCAAAAGCTCAATTATTATATAAGCTCCGGTTATACATTTAACTGCTTGAAATAACAACAATTATTTTCTAGATCCTGTATCCTTACATTAATTTCCATAATCACCTGTAGGTAGTAAAGCTGTCTCATAAAATAGTGTGTTATTAAGTTGCAAGTCTCACAGACACAGCGACATTATTGCTTGCAAGCCAAAAATCACATTTTTTCTCCAACCCATTTTTCAGGTCCCTTGATTTGCGTTGTCAAGGTATTTCCCTCAAGCGTCTTTACAAGTAACATCTGGATAGTCATTTTTATTTAAGTTCAGAAATAGTATGTACAGGGAAAAACATTTTACCTAGTTCGTGAAACTCAAGAAAATGCCTATTGACAACTGCATAAGCTGAGTCATTTTTAATAAGCGCGTTTGACACAAAGTTTAAGTACCTACTTACAAGGGTAACACTGAAAGTTTTTAGAACTGGCTGGTTAGAAAAAAAGCCAATGACATTTAATTTAAATTTCGAATTTAGAACTCTTTGGTAACCTGATGATGTATAATATTGAATTGATGTGCTTCGATCAATGATTATTATTGATTGAAGTTCATCTGTCATTTATTCCTATACATTGGCAGCAATTTGAAAAGTGCGTGTAGCACGTCAAATTGAATTTATCGCGAGAAAATTTTCGCTTTATGATTTATTATTACGACTTTCGTTGTAGACTTAGTCCACAATGATAGACTTCGATTAGCCTGTCATGATGAAACTCCATCACGTGCCATTGTTTACAACTGGTTCAATGAGTTTAAGCGTGGTCGTAGGAATCTTACTGATGACCTACGTGAGGGAACTCATAACATCATTACTGTACGGCGCATGCTATAGACTGATAACAGATTGACCTACCAACAGATTCGGGCAAGCGATTGGTATGAGTCAGGTGCAAAAAATCTTACAGGAGCATTTAATCGTGAAGAAGCTATCCAGATGGATACCCCATAATCTAAACGAAACCCAAAAACGCCGTCGCTTAGATTGGTGCCGCGAAATGCTAGAAAAGTACAATTGAGATGCATCGAAAGCTTTATTTGACATCATCACAAGTGATGATAGTGGGATATATTGTTACGAACCCGAAACTAAAAGACAATCTGCACAGTGAGTGTTTTCTTTTGAAGATTTCCCAACAATAGTAAAGGAACGAGTGAAGTAAAAAAGATGATGGCTTTATTCTTTGTTCGGACGAGTCATTTCGCGACAGTTGTGCTGGAAGACAAACGACGGTTACGGGAGACTGGTATATTAACAATTGTTTTTAAGAGACTGGGCCCACTGCTTCTTTCAGTGGTTCCATCGAATGCGACGTTGCTTAAAAAGGAACGGAGCATATTTCGTAAAACGGTTAAGGTATTAGCAACTTAATGCTTCAATTCGTTTTTTTATTTTATAAGAACTTTCAGTGTGTCCCACGTACATACCTACATGCTAATATTTTAAGTAAAATCAATCAAATTAAAATATTTTATTTCACATAAACCTACATAGGTACTTATGAAACGTCAGAAGCTAGGTGCACGGTTCCGATTGGTCGTTTCCTATGGAGAAGAGCAACACGATACTCTTTTAAAAATAATTGGTTTTTACAATGTTTTTAAATTAAAGTGTTAATAGGTATGGGAGGACAGTGTAGGGCTGTCAAGAAGTAGGTACCAGGTACTTAACAAAAAATAAATGATCTACAAATCTATTCTATTAAGCCTACAACGTTCCCACATTTACAAAATACATATGAAAAATATTAATAGAATAATAAAAATTAAAACCTATTTAAACTAAAAGACATGTTTGACATTACAACTGTAACAAGTCTGATTTGATATTCTGTCCACAAAAGCCACTAATAGTTTGAAATCAAAATTGTAAGCTACAGTTCTTCCCTAGTTCCCGTAGTTGGTAACTTTAAATTGCACATTTATAAACTCCTCAGTAGAGTAGTCGTAGTCAGCATTTATATCATTATAGTGATGGGGCTTGATCTCCAGTTAGAATTGTGGCAGCCTACAAGGTAAATAGCGTGCGTAATCCTCAATGGAACTATTTATTTAATGATTACTCATCGCTATCCGGATGTAGACATGCAGGCAAGTTTGTGAATGTATTTTTGAGTATTAGACTCAAACGTAACTGTGATGAGCCGTCATAAAAATGATTTGATATTGATAGCAAAAGATCGCAGTTGCTATACAATAAATACCGAATCAAAACTTTGAAATAGTTCAACATCTTTTACTTGACGCCTACGCCCTGACTGGACAGGACCACTCAAATCTGTATGGTTCTTACCTCAAAAGACCATCTCATACTACATACTAACCTGCATGGTCCTCGTGAGGCTTGACCAAGATTATGTCTGGACTTTAAAAAGAGACTGTGACCTCTAAGTTTATTTAGGTCTTTCTTCTCAGAGTTTAGTATAACACCGAATGCATCTGGTTTTAAAAACATAATTTAGTTTTAACACTCACACTCGGTAAAATTAATTTAATTAATTAATTAATTTTAACGAGTGTTATTAATTAATTAATGTAATTAATTAAATTGATTAAAAAACACTTTTACTCAAAAGTGGTATTTTTAATCAATTTACAGAAATAAATATCATTTACCGCAATCCAAAGGTAAACGTTAACTTCATAAAATCCTTAACGTTAAAGCACAGAGCTCATTTTAGAGTTCATAAATCACTGAATATTTTATGTTAAAGTTATGGTAAAGTTAAAGTGCACTTTGTTGCTCTAAATATTTCACAATTCTAAAATAAAGCCGTTGTTGTAAGCAAACTATTATTGCGCTATCTGAAAGTGATAAAAAACTTGAAGCCGCTAAATAAATAGGCTGTCACAAGTTAAATCGAATGTCGTTTCTCAATTAACATAATTATTCCGAACAATTTATTCTGTTACGCGTTGCATTGAAACATAATATGTATTAGTTTCATTGGTATGTAGGTACCTATGAATAAATGAAGCATATTGCACACTTGACGCGCTCGTCACCCACGCCTTGCGCCTCGCCGCGTCACTCTGTCATCTCCACACCATTGGTAAAAACTTTTGCTTACACAATTCAGCATCCATGTAGCGAAGCTTTTGTCGCGGGGTCGAGGACCTTCGGCAATACTAGATAATTACATAACATCTCTGTTTACATAACGTTTCCTAATTAGAGAGAAGATTTCTCACAAGCTCACAAGCGTAATCGAAAGGAAAAAGATGGATAGACGTCGGACATGTTTAAAACTCTAAACCGCAAACAATATTGGTTGAAATCGAACTTGTTCTCCGTTATTCAAACCTGCTTTGTCGTAAATAATAAAATGTGTTATAGTAGGTAAGTATGTATATAGACGATGATCTAAAAGATTGCGGTCGAGCCCGTCGGAGTCTGCGGCGCTCTCAAGGAGGACCGGACTATTTCAAAGCCGGAACCGAACCCGCACATGGAAATTCTACGCTCACATCGACTGAATCGAGAACTGTTGTTTTTAATACTTAAATCAAGAGCAAATATACTTTGTCTCTCTTTTGCCAAGGCATCGAACGGAGAAAAATACTGAATAATGTAGGCAGATCGTATTTGTCTACAGTTTCACTAAATTCAATTTTCGAGATAAGTTTCCGTAATTTCATATCAATAATTAAATTCAGTAGGAAATTATAAGAAAATTATCCGAAGGTATGAGTCGGGTAGAGTCGTCTGACAACACTGGCGCACTTACAGTAAACATGAACCCGTTTGTAACTTTGTTGCTTACAAAAATAAATATAGCAGGCAATGAACCTTCAAAAGACACTTATAAATTGCAATGTATTTTTAGACACCCCGTAAAATGTAAAAGACGTAAATAAGATTTTCTTCTTTTCTCGCCTTAACAACCTGTGAAGGTCGGCCACAATTTTAACCAAATCACAGCTAAATTGTTACCATATTTAAATACCTATATTTCTTACAAGAATATTGATAATCGAAAGTGGATTAAAATTTTATCCACACATAAAACCATTTTGTATGTCCAAAATATACATTGGTACATAATAGTACATTATGATACAAGTGTGTAATTATCACGCACGCGCGTTTCATACAAAGAATTTAACACACTTGAAAAAAACGACTTGTATTGTTATTAGGTTCGTAGGCCACTAAGTATTTCTCTCTAGATTTTGGTGGCACTAGGTTATCACTCGCATTTCTTGCCTCGGTTAGTATTTCCGGTGGAATCAAATCTACGTATCTATTGCTCTTCTTTCCTACGAGAAGTCGAAATTTTGACACAATGAAAACGTTAACAAATACTTATGGAAAATGGCGCGCTGGTTTTGCTTTTTCCTTGCGCCGCGCTAGCGATGCGCGCGCAGGTGTAAATAAAGGCTCTGGCAAAACCGCTAAACAGCCTACATATAAAAAAAAATAATAATAAACACAAGATAATGTTTTGAATATGCAAATTAAGGTTAATAAAATGCAGTGTAAAATATATAATTTAATAAACTGATGATAATTTTGATAGTTGATTTATCATAGGTACTTAAAATAGTATATTTATTCACAAATATATTCATTGTTTTTAGACACACTTTGCAGATTAAAAGAAGTAAAAAATACGAGTGTATAATAAGCTGAATTATGAACCTAAATGTGTTGCCATAAAAGTCACTTTACAAGTATTGAAAAAAATGATGACAGTACCTGTCGCCGTATTATTAAGGATGTGCAAGCTGAACAATATATTCCTTTACCGTTCAAGTCAGTCGTAAATTGTGTAAATATATTGAAAAACACATTGATACATGGCCGGGATTGAATTCGCGACATCACACAGTATCTCGTTTCTGTCCGACACTCCCCACACCCGAGGTGGTCACTGCTTCTGTTCGATTTTAAGTGATTTAACTTCGTTAAAATAATATGATCGAGTACTAACACAAGCAGATATTTCCCGCCGCTTATTATGTATGTATAACGACTAGACAATAATCTGCCGAAAACACATTAATTTATATGCACGCGCTAACAACGTGATACAACTTTTAATGTCGTTAAGAAATCACCGGTTTCTGTGATGATGGCATGGCGAGATTGCGTCTGCGAGCTGTCCACGCTCATATGGCTATATTTTTCGTCTATTATTACGGCAAGTATCGTTCGCTTTCACTAGCGCCCATCAAGTGACGATGTGACAGCATAATTAAGCGCGTCGAACATAATCACGCATGGGTCGCGTGCATTCAGCCTGGAGGCTGGACAAAAAGATCGGTCGTGACCCCGCCTGAACTGCCGGATGTAAAGAAAGTACTCATTGCAATCTTCCGGCTTGCGTTACGTCCGTCATCGAGTGTCATAAGTCGAAAAAAATTATACGCTATTGTCGTGAGACGGTTATTCATTTTTCCATTCTAAAGTGCTTCATGGAAACATTGCTACGCATTTAACGGTTGACAGGTGTTATGGCTATGATGGTATGTTACATATCCTGAATAAACAAAGGAACTAATAAAAAGTAGGTAGGTAAATAACAATATATATTATAAAGCAATACAATTGAATACAGCTTAACAAACTAGTTTTCTTTTGTCTATCTAGAAAACAATGTTTATTTAAATTCAAAGAGATTTGCATTTAAATTAGGCATTACAAAATCATTTACATGCACGTTAACACAATATTGTGAATATTTAAAACACTAAATAAGACACTAACATGTTTAATATGATAACTTGTGTAACAGTCTGATAGTTGATAGTGTTTTATGAAACTGTGGTGTCGGAGTGGAGGTGCATCGCGGTGCTAGGTGAAGCGGTGCGGCGGTGCGGCGCGCGCGCAGTGGGCGAGGTTAAGCGATTGCTTAGATCCGCGTTCACCTCGCATTGTGTAACCACGCGGTGGCGGGAGGGGCGCCGTGGGAACCGCCGAAAGCTCGCTAACGCTATGCGCAGCTTCCGCCGTTACGGCCGCATTAACTTAACGATGCATCTCGCACGCCACCGCAGCCATACGCAACGCAAACTCGCCGCCAAATTGATTCGATCGTCATCTTAGCAACAGGAAATTATAATGTTGATGCCGCAAAACATTGCCACCTACATTTTTGTACCGAGCTGATGCGACTTTCTAGTGTTTCGTATATTACACGATCTGTCTAAGAGAACGGCGAAGATGGTCCGCGTAGGTAAGGCACCGCGCGCCTGCCTTAATGCAGCAAACGAGAGCATGGAGCGCTGAAGGCACACAAAGAGCATTGTGAAAGTTATGAATTCGTATTGTTTTGTAATTGTTTCTAAGCAGTACAGAGCGGTGGAATAATTCATAAGTGTTGTTGTTCCCAGCGGCGGCGATGTTGTTCTCGCGACGACAGCTGAATAGGGCAATGGTGGCGGGCCGTTAGTGCGGCGCGGGTGGACAGGGGGCGCGGAGGCGGGGGGTGCCGAGGGCGGAGCACCTGAGCGCGCCCTGACCTACGACCTGCGGTGAAAGGCGCCCGCGCGGGCACGGGCCGCGCCGCGCCGACGACATAGCATCGGTCTGTTTCGCATGCGCAGAATGACCGGATTTACGAACAAAAACAATGACCCAAAACTGTGATCTTGTTTCGTTATGATTGAATTTTTTTAATATGTTTTTAATTTTTTTTTTCTGCTTGCATATTTTTGGTGAGCATACGTGTGGTCTTGACATTAAAGTAATTTATGAACTTTAGTGGTCCATATGAATACGTGTAAGTATGATACTTTATTAATTTTAATACATATGTACTTTCGAATGGCTTTGCAAGGGAAGGTGTTAATTCGACTTGCTACTACAACCACCAGTAATGAGATGTTTTCGTGTTACAGTACTTCTGTACATGGACACCACGCATCCTTGTCAATTAACTGGTGTAGCGACCATTCAACTGGGCAGTCGAAACTCCTGAACGGTGCACCGTCACTGTTCGACTTCCAAAGGGGAATCCCTAAGATTCCCCTATACAGTAAAAGCCTGCCTGTTTCCAGCAGCCAGCAGGAGATCCACCCAGTAGACTGAACTACATACAGGTCGACTTAACGATGTCAACTCATGATATCGTATTGGAATTTAAATTATGTAACTGTCTACTTAAATTAATTATACTGAACCATTTTCCGTTTTTTTTTATTGTGAGTATGTAACCAATTATAAGCCGACATATTTCTGCTGCGAAGCACGGAATGTCATTAAGACGCTGACAATACCTAAACCGCGGTCACTGTCAGATTTCATAGAAAAAAAAGAGAAGCGCGATGACACAAGGCTTGTAATTTATTGCAAAATATGAAGCAATTATCTATTTATTCAAAATTGGATTGAGTAATCGAAAATAAAAAACAACCAAGTTCTGCATTCAAATAAGACGTTCTTGTTATTAATTAAATACGTAACGTATGTTGACATTTAATACAGATATTTTGGATTAGAACTCAAGGTAAGAGGTTAGTTTAACGTTAGTTTGCACAGAGATTTTTTTTCAAAACGTGTTTTGGTAACAACCAAGTTCTGGAAAATATGTTCAAAATTAACTAATATTTTTTCCGCTACCACAAACTATACAGATTTGGAAATTTTTTTTCTTAAGAGAAGCCTATTTTGGTCAATTGGGTCTTGTCAGCGCCTTAACTTGAAGGTACTTCGACTTGCAATCGATTTCGTCGGAAAGAAATGACCCTGGAAACTTTTACTACCTACAATGTTAAGAATAATTACCAAGAGGAAAATCATTTCTCGCAAACAAAATACAATTTCTCATGAAATGCATTGTTATTAATTGATGTAATTTCTTTTTAATGACTGTTACTGATTACACGCGTGTCTCCAATTTGGTATTCGTTAATGGTTTCAGGAATTAAAGAGTTATTGACGGCAGGAAATATATTCGTTAGTAAAAACAAAGAGGAAAATTGCAAATGAAAACGTCTACAGTTGCAAGAAACATGTATCTAAAACTGACCAGTATAATAGGAATCAAATAATGTAAGAAGTGTTCACATAACACATGAAACATTAATGACGCAACTTTCACGTACGTTACATGTTGGTGGAATGAATCGCAAGGCGCCTCTTACACGGTAATGAAGATTGATGGCTGGCGATGAGCACGACGATTAGCGAAGAGGTACCCTCATTTGTCATGGCTATCATGTACGATTGTTTTATATGTTCTAAATATTTGTTTACCCGCCATCCTTTCCTCGTGACCGGTGCATATCCGTCATTAACGACTGCTATTCGTATGGTAAGAAACACTAATTGGAAAAAAAAACATGGTTTTGAAAACGACATCTCCTAGTGCCAAAAAACTCGAAGACATGTGACATCTACCAACCCGCACTGGACCCGCGTGGTGGATTACGGCCCACTCCCTCTCACCGAGAGGAGGCCTGTGTCCCAGCAGTGGGAACATTATAGGCTGATTATGCTACGATTTTGAGACTGTGCTGTCATTATAATCGGCCATTTGCTATGTATATTCTACTAGCCATTACGTCATTACTATCAATAAAATTCTGTTTCTAGTTCATCTTCCTAGACTCGTCTATCCGTTAAAATCTAGTACTAAACTTAGCTTAAACAAAATTAAATATGTTCATATAACGGCCGTATACATAAAATGAACAGTTTTTTACCCATTGTAAAGAAAACGGTTCGTAATCAGATAAAGGAACCGCGCATTTGTCATTGTTACATTTCTCTTCCTATTGAGTCTACTTTATTCGAAGTGCTTACGAGAATAATTGGACGCAGTTACTCCAAAGAATCCAATTCACAAAAATACCAAAATTGAGTTAAGTAGGTATACCAAAATGACCGTAAAACCTGTACAGTCTCTTTGGTATACTTAACTAAATTTTGGTATTTTTGTAAATTGGATCCTTTACGTGTAAGTAAGACTAATTGGTTGTGCGGTAACTATAAACATACGACCAGTTCATTCAATATTGATATGTAGAGTTTCTGGTTTTACTAGTAGCGACTACCGTCTGACCTCTCAACCCTAAGTGTGATGTTACATATGGCGTCCGTGTGGACACTGCATACTACTGCCTATCCGAATCATCGTTCAGTTAGCGACTTTAGAAACCGACATGTAGACACAGGTTGGCTTATTTGGTTTGAGAATAAAATTGACAAATTACTAATATTTATTTATTATTTCTTAAATATTATTTATTTCCCAGTAAAGAATTAGGTAAATTTAGATGAAAAACAAACAGTCACTCAAATAATATGGCGGTATTTTACTTAATTTAGAGGAATCTGTTTAATAATTAATATTCCACGAATAAATTTACTTAATTTCATATTTTATACACATATCGTTTAAAAGTAATATTGTTTAATAAAATTAATATCTATTTAAAATTTATAAATTTAAATAATTGTTGGAGAACAAGGAGTCCTAAGGCGACTAATGGCGTCCTAAAGTATATCAAGAGAATTGCAGACCGTTACTAATACCGCCACCGCCAATGGTTTGCCAAACCTGGATTTGAAAACTTTTGATCACGAAAACGTCCACGATAAAGCACTGAATTGGCTAATGGAGTTGATAAATAAGTAACCGAAGCATATTAGAAACAGGAAAATGAAGTTGTATTTGTAGATAATTTGTTATAAGTTGGAAGTATTCAAACACTGATTTGCTACCATTTCCGCGGATTAGAGACAATTACAAATAATACACAAGGCTAACAGATCGGCGGGACCATAAATAAGCTCATCGGTTACTATCCTAAGCAGGCATTAATAAGAGAGTTTAACAGTGTAAATTAATTTATTAATCAATTAGATGTTAATCTCACTTAATTAATGAAAGTCCTTTAATTGGCGTTCCCCTTAAACACTATATTAATTACCTTGTATGGCAGCGGCGAGTTACACGCGAATCTTGCGTGTTCTGCGCGACCTCTGACACAGATTTCCCGGAAAGTATTAGCTTAGGCGCTCCTTCAAATCGCAAATACAGCTCGTTATTTCGAAAGCTTATTTTACACTAGTCGTAGCCTCAAGCTACATGTAGGTAATACCTGTATTTGGCATTCGTCAAATATCTAACAAAGATAATGTGCCACCACTTGCCGCTCACTCATTGTTTTGCCGTTTTATGTAGTAGGCATAAATTTTATGTATTTGACAATAAACATTTGTCTTTGTCAGAGTTAATTTATACGCGGATACTTAAGTCGATGATAATTAATTAGTAAAAAATATACCTATTTATTTAATAGGAAAGAATCAATCATTTATATTTAAAAATGACTTAAGATAACAGATGAACGGGAGCCGATAAATTGACTTTATAATGAGTTGCTTAGAGTAGCGTTTTATGGTAAATAATATAATTATGCATATTAAATGTAAATATAAAAATCACACTTAAATTTAAAATAGCTATGCTAAGAATCCATCCTTGGTCATCTCCTAAACGCCATAGGTACGACATCTGGCTATCCGTACGAATCCTGCCTGTATTTCGAAACTATAATAATACTTACTTGTGATTATGCCTATGTTTTCCAATCTGTCTATTTTCTACGTGAATACAGATAACCTAACAGTGTAATTTCGATGAATTTTGCCTATCAGTTAACTTGGTAGGTAGGTAACCTATCGTGGAAGATATTGGGGTAGGTATTTTTCATCCTGGAATACTTTAACTAAGATCCGTTAAGTATATTAATGTTACCACGAATATTACTAGTATTTTGTTTAATGACGGAATTAATCATGATAAAATTATACTATATCCGTTCTAAACTTAGGACATCGGCATCTCCGAGTAATTGCTTTGAAGAGCTCGAAGAATAGTCGTCTCGTGGGAAAAACACATATTTAGCTTCATCTCCTGAGACTAGAAACTTCTAGTTTCAGTAGATGAAGCTAAAGATGTGGTAAGTTATTTTAATTGGAAAAACTTAACATTATTTGTGACCATTTTATTTAAATTATTATACATAATTGTCTCTTTCTGTTTCCGCTTTAATATTAAGTGTAAGCAAAGAAACGTTTATGGTATATTTTTATTTAGACCCTAATGTAATTATCGTTGTTATTGAATAAGAGTTAAAAAGAACAACGAAATATTGTCCTTACATAACGATGAATATTGAATGACCCGTGTCCGACCACTTTTTGTGCTCACTTTGTGTCAAGTCATGTTATTCGGACAAACTCTCCAACGAATTACAGATTTCACTCGATTTTAATACACGGTTATCAAGAATGCAATTTTAAACGTGATCAATATGTATGCACATCTGAATTTTATTATGAAAGTTAAATTGTGAGCTTTGTGTGTTTTATAACGCTTGTGCAACTTTATTCAGTCCACATTTCAGTACCTAATATGCATGTCGAATAACAATCACGACGCTTTAGAAATGTTATTCGCTAAATATGTGAATGTTATGAAATGCAGCTCAAAATATAGCTTAAGATAAGATGTTTGCGCAATTGTTACATATTTGTGTAGTTTTATCAGCATCAGTGAGGCCGTTGCGGCACTAACGGTGTCGGTCATCGCTGAGATCTGTCGATGCGCGGATAATCACGGACTGAGAAGGCTCGCCTCCTCCGCGCTCAGCGACGTGATGATGGCCGGTCATATTGCAACAAATTATCTATACTCATTTGTACAAATGAGCTAGGCATGTCGGCCGCAGGCGATTCCCACAGACATCGACACCTCGTCAACTGCTGCTAAACAAACAAACCACTCAAATGAAAGAAGCGACTTGAAAATCTTTGTCTAGTCTAGGTAATAAAGAGAAAAAATATCGTTTTTATTTCTGACTTGCTCCTGCCCGCGGTTTCGCCAAAGTGGCTAGTTTTAAATTAAAGTAGCCGGTCGGTCCAGCCGTTTCGGAGATTAGCTGAAACAAACAGACAGACAGAAATTAAAAAAATGTTTTTTTTTTAAATTATAAATACCGTATATACTTTCACATGCATTTAGTAAAATGCTGTTTTGACATTATGAACAGCCACTTCAATTTTATTTATTTGTATATATATCTGCCCCACCCACATTATTAGAAGTAATAATATTGACTTTGAATACCTCTTTAGTTGATGGAAAATTAAAAATGTGCATAACTTGTGTTCTAGTTAGGTTTGTCTTTTTGTAATATGTTTTTTATGTTATAAAACGTGTTAAATGTTACCCGATATGGTAAAAAGTGGTTCTTGATGATACATAGTTAATTGTATTTGCATTTAAGATACCACCGAGTGAATGCGCTGACTGTTGAGATAGAGTTTATCCAAAGTAATATACATTTACAATTTAATACGTCGATAAGCTCTCAATAAAAGACCGAAATAAGTAAATCGGTAAGTACGAGTAATGTCATCTTACGATTTCAGCCTATATTGGGCAATCGGTGAAATATTTAACGTTTCGTAACCTACGTTGCTTCGGGAGATTGGTATTTCAAAACTGTATCGAAACAACATCCGTAACTATCTAGAGCTGAATCTAATTCCGAGAAGCATTCAATGTCGCCGGAACGATGGTACCTATGTTTAAATCGAATTACAATAGAGAACGGCCCACGCGAGTGCCTCGCTGCCTCACTGCGCACTTAACCGCACGGGTTGGCCGACCATCAACAGTCAAAATAGTTCCGACATGAAACAATGGTCGATAAGCTGGCTAGTCGGGAGAGAGTGATTTTCCGTAATTTTAATATAAATAATTGCGGACCGCTAGAGTGGAAGGCCTTCGGCCGGTCACGAACGTGCGTCCTCTTGTCTTGCACTGCTTATTATTCGATACGCAGAATTGTCTCTTCGTATTACATCAACTTGTTTTGATTTTGTAGTTATTGCGGTTTGCGCCAAGGGTTCTATCTTGGCTTGTTATTGTTGAGATGTACATTCCACTGTCGCTTCGTTACATTCGAAACTAGTTCCTATTTGGCACAAAGAAATAAGGTGTTGGGTAGATAAATTGTAAATCTACGATACCTTTTATTAAGTTGTATTATATTAAGTGTCAAAAATATGCAGGATCATATACAAATTATTCTATTAGACTAATAAATCTGCAGATTAGTGTCAACAACCAGCATAAATGGTCATAGTTACATACATTTAGAGCAGCGCCCGACAAAGACGTGTCTCATGACTTCCAGGAAATAATCTTATTATACGACGCTTTAAATCGTCTTAAAAGCAAAAGCCTCGCATTTTAAAATTGTGATGCAATTATTTTAAACGCTGACATTGAAAAAGACAAGTTAAAATAATCCGAGAATTCCGAGTGCCCTTCACTTGCGCAGGCGCTGATGCATTGTGATGGCCGCTGTATTCAGACCGTATGAATTCAAGTCGGCTGCTTGAGCACGCTCAAATAGGATCACTTGAGAAGTAGTCAAACTAATGTAGACAGCTGAGGTGAATACTGAAATCGATAATAAATAGTTGAAGTTTAACAATGGATTTTCATTGCATACAAACAGTCAAGTGTTTGATAACGCAGCGAGCATTTAAATAACATAAAGTTCTTATATAATTTCATCAGCAGAATGAAAAAGCACTATATTTAAGCCCAAGATTGGTTTTCTCTCTTGTCCAAGACAATTAATTTAAGAGGAGAATAAATACTCGTATCATTCATAAGGTTGATGTATCTGGAACGCAGTCGTTATGAAAAGATTTTTCATTGGGTGTGGCAACATGAACTCTGACGAAGTTTCATCATGATACTTAGAGATATAAATACGAGTATCCAGACACCAATCGAAGCCTGTGTAAATCATTCAAAGGCGTGTGATGAAATTGCAGCAAAAATAATAAATATACAAGTTTTATTATGTTCACAAATATGTTGTCTATTAATCGTGCGACTGCGGCGTGAATTCAAGCGCTAGATTTTGTTACGACACAGCTAGCTTATGTTTAAAAGCCATCTAAAAATATAATCAAATGCAAAACGGGCTAATGTAGTCGCCAAACTTGCATCGCTGATGTGTAAATATCAGTACTAAAGCTAATGCACGAAATGTGGGCAGACACGTTGACATTACACTAGCGAACTAGATCATATTGCATTAATAACAATTAGTCGTGAAAGTGCTCAGTGTCTGCACGTCTCAGCTGAACAGGATGCAACGCAGCAGCCAGCCGCGTCAAGCAAAAAGCGTTATTGAATTAGGATTAGACTAATAAAACCTTTCAATCTAGATGTTACTGCTTGACTGATCAGCCTAGATAGACAACTAAATTAAATGCCAGTTTCCCAGGGACCGCGTCCGATATATTTATAATAATAAATGGATTAAAGGAACTTATCATTCACTGTGTATTCGAATTTGAGACATCAATACCACTTTTGTAATTATACCAAACAATTTTCTTACGAAATTTAATACGTTAAGCGGTTATGGAATATATTAACGAACAAAATGACTCGTTTATTAAATTGCTTCTCTACGAAGTTAGTAAATATAAAAATATATAACTACTGATATTTCATCGATAAAAATAATGAAGAAATGCACATGAGCAGGCTCGCACGGCGCTGTCACTCGTAACTCCTCATAAGGAGGGATAAGGTCGAGTAGGTCATCGACATTCAGTTTAGTGGGTAAGGTTCGTGTAATAGATGAGTGGTGCGATTGCAGGTGATAAAGCATCAAGGCGGGCGAAGTGCGCGGAGGTGGCGTCCCGAGGTGAGAAGCGTGGCAACAGGGCGTGAGATAGCGCGCCCGATACCGTCCGCGCGGGCCAGCACCCCGCCAACCTACTAACGAATGTAATCCAACTGTACTCCTTATAGGACACACTGATTTTTTTTTCAAAGTTAGTCAAAAATCAATAAAAAAACCAAAAGTAATTTATTCAAACTAGGCTGAGAATCAGCACTTTTCGAACGTCAAAATTACATAAGAGTCCCCCAAAAACGCCCTTCCTTCACCACTTCCTAGTGCTTTAGCAGGGAAGAAGAAGGGGCGCAACAAACTCCCCAGCAGCACACCTGTCTGTTTAGTTTTTGGTTGATATACTTACGCACGCATTTAACAGCACATAACCATGTGTGTATGAACTTCGAAGCATTAGGGAACAGCACTACGAATCCCCCGATGATACGAAGCTTACCGATACAAGTGGGCCTATTATCATTTACCGGGCACATGCCTATAGCTAGACTAACTGAAATTGCTCTAAGTAATCAAAAATTGTTTGTATTCAACACGGGAATATAACCCAGACTCATAAATCACACTTCTGCTTATATTTTACGGCTTTGCTTAATCTGTTTACAAAACCCTAAATTGATGTCTTATTAAAATTCTTCTCCTCATCGACAATGTTGAAATGTTGTCTGGCTGTTGTAATTATATTCAGTCATAAACTTATATCAAGCGTACGAATGAGTAAAATGATCATTAATTATTATAAAAAAAAAAACACTTTGGAATGTTAAACATAATATGAGTGTGGTTATAAATCAAAACATTATAATTATTGTTTTAAGTTGTCGAATAATAATTAGTTATTTGTGTTTCGGCTGAAAGGCTGTGAAAATATAAGCCATCAGTTCCACGCCATCTAGGAAGTATTTATGTAAGAAACAAGACGGTGTTTACAATACTGGACTCTATGATTACTTAATTGACACCGGAACGGGTACCTACATACAATATATGAGGGTTACAGATAAAAAGCCTTTACTTAGCAAATTGGTATAATGACTATGATCTGTTCCAATTTCGAAGTTGTTTTCTGAACACCGTTTTTCGAATCGACACCTCCTGTAATTAATGCACGTCACGCGATCTCTGTACCTACAGAACACGGGTGTAATCGATTTGTACAAGTACGGGTTTGCACAACGGACTGAGCCGTCATTTCTCCGCGCCCTCGGCGACACGACATCAACCTTCGCGTTGACGTTCCATTTCGCTCCATGTGTTCTCACTGGCAGATTTTTTATTCGTGTTGCACTTAAGGTTTATCGTACCCTTGCTTTAATTTTTCGGGGACGTGGAATAATTACTGACGGCATCTTGAAACTGTTCACGCGGCAACTCAGCGATGACAGCTGCACCGCTGCCTATCTGATACTACAGCGGCGGGATATAAGGAATGATATGGCCATCTGGACCGACTGCGGGCTCCTGCTAGCATTCTTTATTTTTGTTCCAC
Organism: Atethmia centrago; assembly: GCA_905333075.3. NCBI lineage: Eukaryota > Metazoa > Arthropoda > Insecta > Lepidoptera > Noctuidae > Atethmia > Atethmia centrago. Next base: position 12,941,240 of record HG995375.1, read on the forward strand.
GTTAATATAAGATGATAGATATATCTTTCGAAAGAACCGTTACCTACCTAGCCAAAGTTATTTTTCTGTGGACTCTTTTCAAGCTGCTTTTAAATGTGTTTATTCACTTATTTATTCCCTGGTATTTTTTTGCTTATAAGAACCTATTTCAGGCTTCATAAGCCTTGTTAAGCCACCTGCCACTGCGTACTTACATTACAGAGATCGAATCAAGAGACTCGTTAAAATTGTCCAGGGTCTACTTTCCGAACATATCACGCACATAGTAATATAATCAATCAATCCCTTTAATCTTAAAGAACGTGTGCTACTTTGTGAAAACTTTTACACCAACGCAAGTGAGTAATTGCAGGCTTCAGTTCACGTAATGATACGCTTAGCGGGCGGCGAGGTGAGACGTGTGAGGATTTTGATAACCTCCAAAAATTAATTTCGCAAAACGTCTCAGAAGTGCGATGTGGAGTAAAATCACGCACAGTGATTACAAGAGGCGTGTTCTGTCATTACGCTGTCGGCGTTCGGCGGTTGGCTAACGAGCCCCCACTCGCCTGAACGAATTCCTCGACGCACAGTCTAACATTCAGTTTCATTTAGGGGCGTAGGGCCAGTTACTATCATGTAGATACGCGGCGACATTTCCGAATTTGTAATAATGTTATCAATTCGGAACCAATCTTTAAACTTGCATACCTCCGAATTATGCAATTAGGTACTATTTCTCGGTAGATTTTTTCTTTACATATACTTAAGTGAGACATGTTTCTAATGGATATATGTTAACTTGTACTTGTACAATACAAACGAGAGTCCTATGAATGTAAATCAGATAGAACATACTCTTGCAATTGCTCGAACGTCTACTAATTAATATTTAATAAGATTGTGTATCTTTGTGCAGCTGCTGTCACATATTTAAATATCCGTTTACGTTGTTTACACCAAATTATATAGCAGTGTCCAAGTAATTACGGACAACACCTTGGAGCAAGAGGTCAAAAAGAAATTCACTTAAAACTGTAACACGCCCTTCACAAGAACCGCAGCAAATTTATAAAGTCGGGTCATTTTCGAAAACCAGTGTCCGAAAGTGAAACTACCCGCGCATTTATTACCGAGTAAAATATGTAGATTGCCGGCAAGATAATAATGATATGTGCTCGTGGTAATGAAATTTCCCGCCGTCAAACGGTGCCAAAGTAATTTGCGTTGCTTGTCTCTGGCAACGAGTGCCCCAAGGGCCGCTTTCGAGGTTGCGCAAGGCGTTAATGAGACGCACTCAACTTTTTATTGGGAGTAACGCACGCGGTAGGGTGGCCCCAGACCATTGTGCCGAGCTCCTACCCGACTCACGAGCCTATCACCCGGCGCACTCCGCGAAATACTCTATTATGCCGCTACCTGCGTATCTTATATTAAAATGATTGCACATGGACATTGTCTAGCTTGTGACTCAACAGTTGATCGATTCGGCACGAACTTACATTTTTATTTATCATAAAACACGAACGTGTAAAACGATTGTTTGCTATAATAAAATATTTATTTACGTACTTACAGGTGGTTTTATGACTTTTTATTTGTTTTCTTTCATACTACACTTTCAAAGCGTTGGAGTCATTAAACCTGATTGTATTTACTTGCGAAGTTAATAAACGCGTTGATGTAAACAGAATAGCGTCATAAAATCTGCTTGCAAATAAAGAGGTTCTTATGTTTAATTAAGTGACTCGAACAGCTCAATTCGGCTGGTAATTAAAGAAATTGGTGCAGCTTTCGTGGGTAAGCTGAATTGTTGTTAAGGGCCATAACATTACAATTTCACGGAAGAGCCACGCGGCCACCCTGTGCGCGCGCGCAGGCGATCCACTCATATTTGTTAAATCATCGGAACCCTGTAATTTTGATCGATATCTTTATTGACAGCAACAAATTTATTGATCATTTCTTTGCAAACGTTCCCTGTGAATACAATATGGCGGCCTGTCGGCTGTCGCAAGTGCCGCAACACTCGACCTTCTTGCGCTGCTCAGATTATTGCTATGGTTTCGTTTTTCAATAATCATTTTATATCAGATTGACCTAGGTACTTCATTTTGTTTGTGAAAACTGAATTTCGCTTCATGCATAATATTTGTTAACCGATCCTTAACGAGAAGTGCTTAATTATTTTTATCTACTTGTGAGCGTATTCCAAGTAATCAACTGAAAAATTGTACTCCACAATGTCAACGGTTAATTTTGTTACATAATCATTATTCATTTAAATAGCTTCGCATGTAGTTTAAAATACCCATAATTAAGATTGGTATTAAAAATACAGTGGACTTGAGCTATGAGATCTGAAAGCTTTCAGCAGTGTGTGGTATGAAACATTTAAAAGCTTTCATTTGTTAGACCTATTTAGTTATAAAATTCTTTGTATAAGTAATCTTAAGTTTAGTATTAAGCTATAACGCAAATTCAGTCGTGTTTTATTTGTTTTATTGACATTAGACCGACACCGAGGTGTTCGGCGCTCCCATAGACGGAATATAAACCATTCATGTCGGACAGATAATAGCCCGACATCCAAAGTTATTACGTTTTTATTTGTTAATCACGAACTATCCGTAAATTATGAGTTTCGTCCGTAAATCTTCACGTGCAAAACCTGGAGCTTTTATAATAAAGCACAAAAGGTGTGTCGGTGACTTGGCTAACGGTCCGTTTACATACATCTGGCATGACGACCCGTGATTTTATTTAGGGCTAATTTCCAAATTTCCTTAAGGGTTGGGGGTAATCGCCGTTGACCCTGGCCATACAAATCCACGTTGCGCTCACGCCGCGCCGCCCCTTTCGGTTTCACAGAGAATATTTATTTTTAGCATCGTAAATATGAATATTTGAAAAACATCACAAATAGAATTATAGATAATAAAATATAATTAATAAAATGTCCATACAAAAAAAAATATCTTAAGTAGTTTGAAAGTAATATCGTTTTTTTATGCTTAGAATAGACATTACTTCTTAAATTTATTTCATAAAGTATTTTACTACAATACTTAATTATTTACTTATAGAATTTGTGTGTATGCGTTCTAGTTTAACATATTTTTTTTTTGCATAACTTAAAGAAAGAAAGAAAGAAAGAAAGAAAAAGTATTTATTGGGACTCGCACAGGAGATCACACATTACTTGCATTATAATATATGAAGGCGTAATAACAGATTCAAAAGTCACTAAAATCATATATCTACGCCTTAAAAAACGACCGCTATCAGACCGAAGTCCCTAATAAAAGCCTTTGCAACAGGGACACATCAGAACACCTAACCAAAAAAAAAATTACACAGAAAAACAAAATAACCACAACAAAATCAAAATCATCTTCTCTGAACACGGCAATTAACATCGAATCAACTGGTAATGTTTGCAGCGAATGAACAATCGCTTCGTAGTGAGATGCCGCCGTAATCGGTGCGCTTAACGCCTGGCAATTGTGATGGTGAATTGGAATATGACGTTGAAGCTAAGTTTATGTTACGAAACTAGTCTTAAAAATATACCTAGATGAATAAAGGCTCCTTCAAACAGGCCCAACACGCGACGCGACACAAAGGCACCGCGTGTAGCACTACAAGTGGTGCCTTTGTGTCGCGTCGCGTGTCGCGCTTGTTTGTAAGAGTCTTAAAAGGAGCCAAGTTGAATGGCTTAGTGTTTAAGGCCTCGCCTCTTATGCACAAGTCAAAAGGGCAAGTACCAATGCGAGTTTTTCAATTCATATATACCTACTTTCTGAGTTTTTTTGGACATTACACATTGGTGAAGGAAAAACGTCGTGACCTTAACTTATATAAGTTCATATAAGTCTGAAATCGCCAACCCGTCGTGGTTATTTAATAGCAGTGGGACCTTAATAGACTAGAATAGAATATACTCTTTATTATGTACACCATAAAAATTACAGATACAAATTTTGAAATTTTACAAGGGGTGACAATGGGCGGTCTTATCGCTAAAAGCGATCTTTTACAGACAACCTTTAATAGGCTGGTATTATTATTTAAAAGAGTCCACGAAAAACGGGCAGCCTGGCTATATTTTAAGAACAGTAAGTCTGATTCTTCCGTGGTTTCCACCATTATCCTGAAGACGTATTCCGCTGAACATGCGGCTCGTCTTCTCATGGGCACATTTCCACACTCACTGGTGGGAATGAAGTGGCTGATATATCTCTGGACCTATCTTAGTGTGTACTGTAGAGGTTATGTGATAATGCTTCTATGATAATGCATTATCCTAGCTGCTAGTTGACAATGGGCCGATTCTCTTGTCACACATTTCTCTAAACTAGACCAAAAATCACCAAAATTTCGTTTATTCCTGTCAGACGACGTTTTCCATTCTGAAATTAACTAAAGTGACATAAATTAACTATATTATAGTTTGACAGCACTAATGTCATTTTAGTTATTCAATTTAGTGAAAATGGCAATTATGCTATTCTGAATTTGACGTTTTTCACCTAAAATTTTAATTTTCAAACTAAATCAGATTATTTTTAATCGCGATTAAAAAGGTGTGGAATAAAATTAGTTGTCATGAACTAAAATTTACAAACCACATTTCTCTTAGATTTCTTGAAAGTTTGGATGCTTGTGGGTTTGGAAAATCTTGGAGATCAGTAAAGACGCTTATGTAATTGCAGCTGTTGTCGATGCGGCAGAAAGAAATAATAAAATTATTGATATTAGAAATTCATTCGTGATAACTTAGAGGTATTTTTGTACTGAACATCTAATGACTTAGTTATAATTTGGAAAAAGCATGAAAGTAGAGTAAATGCTGTGGAAATGCGTTCCTTGAGAAGCATGTGTGGTGTGACTATAAAAACTAGACTAGGCTGAAAATTGATGTGATAAGGCAACGATGCGGTTTAAAGGAAGATGTAGTGACAAAAATTGAAAAAAGTATGCTTAGATGGTCATGTTGAGAGGATGAATGAACAAAAGGTATTTACAAGGCAGATGTGAGTGGAAATGCCAGGAGGGGACGCCCCAGAAAGACTTAAAGTGACCTCATTAATGATGTTTGTCAAAAAGGTCAGGTGTGTAGTACTCGCAACCGGCGTGGGTGTATGACCAAACTTAAATGTATGAACGTAAACGAAGCAGAAGGAGCATGTAAGGAGTGTAGCAGGTGGCATTCTATAGTTTCTGCCTACCCCCATGGGAAGAAGGCGTGAGTTTATGTACGTGTGTGTATGTGTATAATTTGGAAAACAAGTGGAAAAAATAGTTTTTTTAACTATCTGAAAGAGTTCAGTTATTAGAGTTCAACTATCAGCCGGAAACATTGCAAGACCGTTCCAACCCATTCCAAATGGCTGAAAAAAGATTTTTGTACTTACCTCCTAGATTGGGACAGACGAACAAGATGTCCTTGATAGGGCTTTCCTACGGCGACGAGAATACCGGAGACTTTACTGAACGATAAACCGGATTTATAGAGAAAGCTCAATCAGGAGGAGGCTCAGTAGGCGCTCAGGTTTGAATGGAATGAGTTAGTGAAAAAGCTTATCGGAGATAGTGATTATCCAATGTGTTATCCCATGTACCCATATTATGACGCCAGCTCAACAGAACAGCAGGCCACGTTGCCACGTTGTGGTAGTTACACACAAATAACGAGACATTTTTCTAGAAAACAATATATTTTTATAAATAATAAAGCTACATTTTTGTTTATTCATTAAGTTTTTGTTTCCTATATTCTTCCTATAAAGACATGGGTGCCATTCTTTTCTCATGCCACCCTCATTCCTCATCTTTTTCACATAGAATGGTCTCCTCCCTCGCTGTCTTAGCGAGGTTAAATAGTATTGGTGCTTTTTTTTTTTTTGTTGTTGGGTGGGAAATCATCAAATAACTTCTCCCGCTCTGGGCGGAGCGGGAGGGTGTGTCAGACTCTTACTGACTAAAACCCACCCGTATTCCTTCCTGTTGCCTGTGTTGCGGGGGCCTCGGTGATCCATAAGTACCTTCCCGCGACCCCGGCAGGCATCGGCCCTAGTGGACCCCTACTTTGTGCTGACGACATCTCTTTGAGGCGCGCGTGGAATACGACGCGCCGTCGACCCGGGCCTGGTCCTTACCGGACGGTGAGCTACCCATTGCTCACCGTCCGCAAGCCCGCGCCTACGGTGGCTGGAAATCCGCCCGGGATTCCCGACGCCCTGGGCGTCTCCTGCGGCGGCTAGGGGCGAGAGGGCGCGAAACTTGCCTTTCCCTCAACCATCCCGCCTCCTCCTTCGCGAGCATTACTGCTTCGCAGAAGGAGGTGACGGCTGCCCATGCCCTCTCGCTCCGTACCATGGCCTGAACCAGGGCCGGACGCGAGAGGTCTCTGCCGCCGATCGCCTCCACGAGGACACGGCGGTGCTCTGCCCAAGCCGGGCAGACCTCCACCGTATGCTCCACCGTGTCCTCCGGGCGATCCACACAGTGGTGACACCCGGACGTTTCCTCCCGCCTTATCCGACACAGGAACCTCCCGAAGCTGCCGTGTCCGGTGAGGACCTGCGTCAGGCGGAAGGTGAGGACGCCGTGGCGCCTCTCCAGCCACTCCTCAAAGAGGGGACTTATCGCCGCAATCGTGGCGTGCCCAGCACTGGGTTGGGACAACCGTACTTTCCATGACGCCATGAGATCCCGCCGGAGCTCCGTCCGCTGTGCCACGATTTCTCGCGGCAACGGACTTACGCCCCGGCGTTTCGCCTCCTCGCGCCACTCCCATACGTGCGCGTGGACTTTTGCCTCCAGATCCCATGGCGTAGTGTTGGTGCTTGGTGTGGCTTTCATAGCAGCAGTCAAACTCGTACCTGTAAACAAGTATAATTTGTTATTAAAAAACACTGAAACCCTGGTGCAAAAGCAATAGGAAGTAATATAAAATATACATTAGTACCTACATATATTTCTAAATGGTATATTTGTGTGAACAAGCTCTTAAAGGACATGAAAATACATAGCTATTATCAGCTACTGCTTTAACTTTATTTGGTCAGTTTACATTAAGTAAGACAGTTCTAGTAAGTAGATATAAAATCAGAGATAAATACCTTTCATGTTGGACAATTTCTTTATGTCACCTTTTTCTTACAATCTGCCACTATGTATTAGGACATTCAGTATTTTTTATGACATGTTCTGTCTTGCTTGTTAAGTGTCCTTTGACACATCCAAGGTTATGAAACAATCCACACAGTTATGAAACAACAAGCTAAGTTTGTCCGATGAAATCCTGTGGAATTTTGTGTTTTAGCCTGTGTATTCCTTTTTTATCCATTAGGTTGTTAGCCTGGATATATGGGTACCGAGTAATTCTTTCTTTATACGACTTGAGATAGCTTTTTATTTCCTCTTTACTGTCGGTATTTTTATATCATGGTGTAGAGCTTTATTTGGTACAACAATGGGGCGTTTGTGATTGTTCTTAGAAGCTTGGTCTGAAATCGCTGTGTTATCTCTATATTAGAGTATGATGCTGTTCCCCATAGCTGAATGCCATAGGGATAAAGGCTCGATTATAGCTTTGTTTTATTTTCCAGGTCAAATAGTGACCAGTAGAACTTTCTTAGTGAAAATGTGTTTTTCCAAGGAAGACGTCTGTCGAGGTTTATACCAAGGTCTTTCACATGGTCAGCTTGAGGCACTTGTATTCTATTTAATGGAGCTTATTATTTTCATTGCTACCATCGCAAACACATTGAAATAAACTTTATTCATTAATAAAATCAAATTCGAATTTTCCAATAAAATATTTTACTTTTGTCTGTCGAAGTTACGACAGATACAAAAATCATGGATTTAACAAATTTATTGTTCTTTATTCGACTATTTTGGAATATAATCTGTGTCGAACGCATTTTGTCACCTCTATTTTGGCCTATGATTTACTCAACTTACGATTGTCAAACTCGAATATAATTGTGTCAAAATTGTTTCTAATTTTAGTGAAACTTATTTGCAGAATAGCTTTTAGGATTCTCTTAACCAAAAATAAGAAGTTTTAGTGATAGTTTAGTTAAGTTCGGTGAACAACAGAATCGGCACCAATGGCAACTTAATAAAAATAAATATTTTAAATCGGAAGATAGATGAAAAATGATGGGTTGTCACAGACTGACAGACAGTCTTGAATGAACTCACATACGAATGTGTATTGATTTTAAAAGATAAATATAATAACAGTTATCAAAAAGGAATATTATTTATTTAGTGTAGCACGTCCCCGCACACTACAGTACCTAGTCGATCCATGTTAAAGATATTACAAATAAATATTCAACTTTTACGATATAACGGAGAGTGATGGGTTAATTTACCAACTGAATATTACATTAATTAGCACTTCTGCTGGTTAAAATATTTCCCAACAAAGTACTTAATTTTCTTAGGTTTACGGTGGGGCTAATTAAACGTCTAACAGATCTAAATTGATCGTAATTTAAACTTGAAGATACTACCGATTTTATTGATACTAAAACTGCAATAGAAAACTAATTAAAACGTGAAGTAGGTAGCTATTTCGTTGCGCCGTGCAGCGTTGACCTCTGCGGTATAAACCTTTTAGTTTACTTCTAGCTGGCCTTAAATTTTTCTTATTTTTCTGAATTTTTGGATATGGCTTCATCAAGCTTGTCAGTCTATCAACGAAAAAATCAGTTGCTGACAATAATAATTGGAATCAATATGTCGTCATATTTGGATCATTACAGTTTAAAATTGGACTAGATATAAAGCTAATATCATATCGTTTATTGGATTCTGCAATGCTGTTACATAATATTTCTTCGAATTTGGTATGTGTTTGCCTTAGAATAGAGAAAGAACCAGAAGCCGCGAACACGCCTAATACTGAACCGTCAAAAACTACTCCTAAATAGAGTAGTTTGACGCGCAGCCGATCAGTTACTCTGTGAACGTCGTATCGCGTAACGTGTTTTACCGGTGTGCAATTTTATTTAATTATGCCGTCTTGTGTCGTTCATACCTGTAAAAATGCAGCGGGGCTACAAAATAAACAGGATGGGATCACATTTCACGAGTAAATAACGCATTTAAATATCGTCTTATTTAATTACTGAATAAATTGTTCAGTTTGTAATTGTCATAGAGAATGATGCATCCATCTTGTTAGTGTTGCCAGTATAAGAGCTTTGATTTTCCCTTCTTTTTATTACCTACTGAGGGCATTTATTCGTTGTAGTGTTAAATTAATAACAACTTACACAAAAAAAAACCGACTTGAAAAAGAAAGGTTATCAATGCAACCCGTATGTATATATGATTTTGTTAGAATTGCATAAAATTCATAATAGGTACTATGTTAGACTATTAGGATTTCTAGGGGGGCGGGTGTATAAAATTATGTATCTATGAAAAGACCAATTGTGATTTAATTATTTATATTATCTTACCAATACTCTCAACGTTTACCCCAAAACGGGTTCATAATGGCGCCGATTCCCTTGTTCACAAACTAAACTAAATTTAAGTTCAGTGCATCTTTTTCTTTCTATTTCATTAAGAAAAGGACAGAAGATTAATTTTAGTTTAGTCCTGTCAAATTAATCAGCGCCTGTCACTACTCCATACAAGTTTAGACGTGATTAAAAACTTGCCTACTAAAATTACGTCAATTTACGTCAACCGCTGATTAATTTGACAGGACTAAACTAAAATTTATCTTCTGTCCTTTTCTTAATGAAATAGAAAGAAAAAGATGCACTGAACTTAAATTTAGTTTAGTTTGTGAACAAGGGAATCGGCACCAATGTCCGAGCTAGCAACATTACGCGGGTGGGAAGTGAGGCGGGCGCGGGACGCTTGTCTTGATTTTGGACACAGCGTGCGGCTTGCAATAACAGTTGAACGCGGATTTTAGTTCTTTCTATATTCTAAGGTGTTTGCACTGTTTTGGCTCCCCCAATGGTAATTTCATCCTTTTCCCTGGTGTAATACCATTGCTTATTTGTTGTTGGTATAAGACCAGTTGAGAAAGCCGCTTTTGACCTGTTTTACCGGGGTACTAGTGTACCCACCAGGCTAGGCGGTTCGTTTTAACAGCCGCATTACTTGGAGTTCGACAGTGATGAGTACGTTTCGGTGTGTTGGCTGTGCGACTGTCCAGGCGGGCTTCGTCTGAGGGTCCAGTTTGCTGTACGTCATGTCACCTACGGTCGGTCGAGGCACAGGATGCAGTCCGCCAGGAGTAGCGAGTATAGCCACTCCCACACTATTGCAGTTATCAGGACAAGTAGAGTTTATATTTTAGCATGTTGTTTTTAAAACAAGAATGCTTATACCGGGCATAACGTAGGTTCGTCTTTATTAGATTATATTCACGTGTTTTTTACGTATTTAGTGGTTGCAAACCGTAAACTGATTACAATCGATTCTCTGGATCCTAAACCAAACGCGTAACTAAAATCCTCCTTCTGATGTACCTTAAGTTTTCTCATAATCTCACTTCTATTTAGGTCAAAGTTCCCACAGCAACAAATTTTACCATTTTACCCGACTGAAGGGAGAATTATGTATTTTTTTACTTAAGTTTTTTATATTTTGCTTGTTCGATATTATTATTTTTTTGATTAAATTACGTATTACGTGTATGTATAATATACGTGTTAAAGTGGTGATATCTGTTTTTTTTTTTGCTTCAGCCGTTATGTAGGCTGCGTTTTCGCGGCAGCAGCAGTCGTAGAGCAATGGATAGAAAATATGTGAGGAGTTCCATACAAAGCCACGGCCGCATAAAGGCAGGGTTATATAGTATCATAACATATCATGGAGGTGATTGTAAGCGCAGCAGGCTGGCTCCGTCACAACGTACGATGCTGCCACCATGTCATATGTTGTTGGCTCATGTTCGCACAATCGACGCTATTTCATCGATGGCCTTATCTCAGCTTGTCGCTGTACCTTGCGATGATTTATTCCTTCATACTCCTCCTACTTTCTCCCTTCGAGGAAACATTGTCGTTAGTATTTGTGACCACTATAATCGTAATTATGAGCTCGCCGTACATGCGGCGGTAATGGCTGGTAAACAAACATTGTTCATAAAAAGACAGAAACATTTTGATGGGGTGGATTTTCGCGAGTTAAAAGGTGCGTTAAATTTTATTGGCATACTTTGGTAATTCGCACGTTGTCGAAATACTTTACTTGCTTGTATAATAAAATACAGGTATCTTAAAGTTTGAGCTTTTGCTCTGTTTTAAGATTAATACATATATGGATATTTGTAACACTTTTTGACATTTAGTGGGTGCTAATTCAACCTTAGGATCGGAACTGATAGGTTATGTAATACCTACCTATATAATATTGAGTACTATTTACTGAGCACATTACTTACACATGGGACCGCCAAGTGCTCAATGATAGCCATCTAATCTATTTGAACGATAAACTAGTTGACATCTTTAGGAACTGCACATGACATATTATTATTATCCAATATTATTATAGGAATTATGTCACCGTCATAATCAAGTAGAATTATAATAGGAAGGTGGCAATTATAAAATGTCGGGTTAGTTATAAATTTCCCCATGAATATGACTGTACAAATAAAATAAAAAGACATGGTCTTTATTTATAATATCGTGTAGGTGCGGTGAGACAAATAAAGAAACTAAAAGTGATTTCGTGCGAGGTCGGCTTTGTGCTGACGTTCAGGCCGGCCATGTTACCGACGAGGTGGAAGCGACACCTCAGATCCGAAACTATTCGGTGTAAGCTGTGGGGAATTCTCAGATTATAATAACCTATGATCATATGCAGCTAGCTCTAGGAAGTATTAGACGATTTCTATGAAATTACGTGCATTGATTCAACGATGAAACTGCCGTTATCTGAAAATCTCATGAGGCTGTTGTACGTGCATACCTACCTACTATATATATGATATGCAACAATAGGTTATATATACCTTTACGGACAGAGTGTTTTAAGATTTCTTAACACACAAACAAACGCTAACTTAACGTGTCTGTATTCATCAACGAGCTACGAGTATTTCCTAAGACACTAAAGACCCAACATATTTAGTTACCTTTTGTTCTCTCGCAGTTATAATTAACGACGAGATTCAACAAAGTAAATAAAACTCCAAGCTGAAATCTTAATGGTCGTTGTTAAGGTATTAGGTACATTAAGGACAGGTCCGCTGACTAATAAATCACCACGCCACGGAAATCACCACAGAACGCCGTAAGCGTAGAAATTGATCACTGAAAATAAAATACAAAGTCGTGGTCCAGTTACTTGCCTGCAATTATTCTTTAGTGAAATGAAAACACAATAGCCGCTTTATATAAACGCACATTTAAATCACTCAGACTTTCAATGATTTAAAATAAATGGCATAATAAATTATACTTATAAATATGTATAAGTCAAGACATTGATGTCATTACAGAAAAATGCAAATCAAAGTAGTCGGATAGGTACCAAAAATAAAATTTTGCAATCGTAGATACACTCAGAACTGTTTCTATGAATCAATGACGTACGAGATTATAATTTAAATGTACCCAGAAGACATTATTTATTCATAATATATTGGGTCATTACAGTACACAGTGCGGCCCGTATTTTGTAACGCGAGATAAAAAAATACGGGTTCCTCAGCGACGATTAAAACTCTTAATAAATGCGCCTGTAGTACTTTTTTTCCAGCGATGCAATTGAATGGAACAAAAATGTCAGTTGAATTATGAAAGCGATCGATATTGAAAATGTTGGTACGCATGCAGGCCAGTAGAAAGTGTCTCGACCTGCGTGAGCTTTCGTTAATTTGGCAACTCGGCGGGTCACTTGAACCGCGGGTCACATAAACATGTCGGCGCCCCGCCCCCGGCACTACTTTGTTTGTTAATATACTGCCAATTATAATCAAAGTACGCGCACTTGCCAGTCGCTACGATATCGATTTCTTTATCTTTTTAAATCAACCAGATTTCCTTGTTTCCGTATATCTGCAGAGACCATTTACGCGAACCTTGGAGTTGTTTTGTACTTTTGTGATTTGTTTGCTATTTGTAAGATTCGTCATACTTACCAATACATATCTGATTTTATTACAAAAGTACCTCCATATTTGGTGCATAAAGATATTCATTCCACGTTTGAATAATTTTCCATAGTTACGTCTTTACAATGATTGTGTAAAAAAATGTTGATGTTTACAATAAGAAAGTATCTGTGTAGAGTACAGCGAGTGATTGCAAAACGTAGAGATCGTAGAGCCGAAATATAGTTCCCACGGTGCGCGCGCGGCCGTGGCGGGGCGCTGTCGTCCATCAACATCATTATCTATTAAAAATATCACGTCATATTGTTCGCTATTTTGTATAAAGTTACTTTCCGAGTTGGCTTCGTCTCGTTATCGGGGAATATCTCGAAACACCTATAAATCACAACAATAGTAATTATGAAACTCTCAACTCTCACGTGTTCGGCTCACTTGCGAAATGATTTGAGCACTATAACGGTGGTGTTTTGCATAAACAAATTGTTGTCTTTTTATCTTAACTATCAGTTTATTTTAGTTTAGATTTCCAGAGCTTTCAAATTATTTCTTTGCTACCTTAAAGTAGATTAGAACAAAAATTGTTTAAAGCTACGCTGCGCTACGCTATTCTACGCCACGGTACGCTTTGCTACTTGTTAGCTCTAATCTTCTGGCAAGATATTTAAATGGAATTGGTGCTTTGATTTATATAGTATACGATGTTTTATGGTACCATAAACATAGTTATCGAAATAAAATGAGTTAACAGTTAATTTGTCAGTTCCTAAACGAATTACTTAGAATATATGTTTCCGTTATATGAAACGAAATCAAGTTTAGGCATGCTTTGTTTGAAAATGTTGTTTCAAAGAACGTTAACATTATACGAACTACCCTTCTTACATACAAAAGAATATTTATTATTTATGTTGCCTGCAGTAAATATGATAAGAAACGTTATTTCTTCCTTAACAACGTGCTGTAAGTTAATAAGCCGTCATATATAGGAGGACAATTGGACCGGTCTCATGACACTTATGTATTGCTTTACCTGTATACCCGTACAGAGCTTATTATAGTTTTTGCACATATCTGCCTACTTGTTACGTGAGGCAAGTAATTTAGGTGGACGTAGGAAGGCATAAGGAAACTTTTTATGGAGCGCACGAGGCTATGCGTCAGGCTATGGGGGAGCGCGCCGGTAATTGCGCTGCGCCCGCGCCGGCGCACCGCGCTCCTGCTCGCCAGCCTCGTCCTAGAAAGCTCACCGCACTGCTTCGTTACGGCCCTTAAGACTGATTTATGTCTGTAATAAATATTTTTTGAAAGTTCCAGTGCGATAATAACTCCATTAATTTTGATTAATGACAATTTCTTAAAAGTGAATTTTTGACTTGCTGTCTCCGAGCGCGACCTGTTTTGCCGTCGATGTCTGTCGATGTCCGAACCTTCTACATTTTAATTAACTCGGTGCTCTCTGACCGATTGTTTTTGTTTCGATTGCGATGTAAATAAAAACCAGTTATCGTTTACTGCTAACGTATATCATATTTCATTAACTTTTCCATTTGCAACTTTTATTACTCACAGCTTCTAGTATACTGGTTCTGTAAGACTGTTGTGCATGCTCACAAAAATAAACTCAAATTGCAGAGCTCTCAGCACTGTATTTCTTGGAAATATATACTGTGCGTTGTGAAGTATTTGTCCCGAAACATGGTTATTTTCCGAGAGAAATACATTCCGAACGGTGCTTATCGCGAGCGGCCGCTTCGGGTGGCGACACATTCAGCGCATTTGCAATGCGAGATATCCCGCATTACCATAAACAGTACAAGGCGGAGGGCACGCCGTCTATCGCGCTACGACATATAAATTATTCAAAATAAAGTATCGCTTAACCCCTGACCCGCCGCCGCACCGTGCCCGGGAGCGCTGCGCCCGCGCTGCCTCACGCTGCCCCGCAGTGCCTCGTGCTGCCCCGCACTGCCACGTCCTGCCCGAGAGGTGCCGTCGCGCTGACACTCGTCGCTCAACTTCCTCCAGCGAACGAATCCCCTCACTATAACATAAATATGCCAATTATTCGGCAGCGGCCGCCAGCTATACCGTAATATTTATTGGAATGATCTTTTTACGTCGTTTCTGAAACTCAAGTTCAACCCTGATAAAAAGAAAAACATGAATTCAATAACAGTAAAATATGATGCACCGCTATTAGATATAAGTATATATTTTAATCGCCTGTAATAAAAATTGCAATAGGTATTTTTTAACGGAACAAAAAACTGGAATAACACGAAAGCCCATGGAACGTGAGCTAGTTAACTATAAATGTGCCGCTTAACGTATGGAATTCTTATTATGAAGCATTTGCGATTAATGTGGAGCGGAGGGACGCGCGTGTGGCGTGCGGCGGGCGGCGCGCGCGCACCCGGCAGGAACCGCAGGACGCTGCTTATTTACTTAACAGCTTTCGCAAAACGGCCCATTACGGATAACTGTACTAAATAATTACTGCAATGTGCCTTTCTATTTCTATGCGCGCGCGTGCGCCTCCACCTGCCGCTGATCACTGTAATTATTTACTATGCATGAATGCGGCGCGCGGCGGCTGTCTAGGACGACTCGGACAAAGAACGGTCGCTCCTGCAACGGACTGCTCGCGGACAGGTTCCGATATCAACATGGGTGTGCTGCATAGCAATTTAAAAACAAGCTCATTAATTCACATTCGCACGAAATGACTCCTAGACAAGGGCATGAATCAACGAAACTTAATTTAATTTTATCGAGTTTCAATGAAAACTTAACACTTTATGATACTCATTTGTATAAGACAGCAAAGTGGCAACATTTTAGTTTTAATAATTTATTTTATTGTTCAGTACAAAAGACATCAACGCACTTACAGATTCATGTCTGTGGTTTGAACGCGTTATGTTTAGTTATACACCAACAAAATGGTTTTTTAATGCTCTTTGTTGAAAATCTAAATGTGTACCTTAGACATGAAATATAAAAAATATAATTTACTTGGTCTAATAAGCTGACAGGCAGATATCATTCGTTTAAAAATAAATGTATTAAATTGAGCGCATCCTTGAATCAAGTACCTCGTCTTCCGGTTAAGCTTCGTTGTATTACCCCGAGTACGGCGGACAGTGGTGCCGATTCCCTTGTTCACAAACTAAACTAAATTTAAGTTCAGTGCATCTTTTTCTTTCTATTTCATTAAGAAAAGGACAGAAGATAAATATTAGTTTAGTCCTGTCAAATTAATCAGCGCTTGACGTAAATTGACGTAATTTTAGTAGGCAAGTTTTTAATCACGTCTAAACTTGTATGGAGTAGTGACAGGCGCTGATTAATTTCACAGGACTAAACTAAAATTTATCTTCTGTCCTTTTCTTAATGAAATAGAAAGAAAAAGATGCACTGAACTTAAATTTAGTGTAGTTTGTGAACAAGGGAATCGGCACCAGTACAGCCCAATCGTTGTGAGTACGTCACTTCACAATAAGTACCTTCTATTTCGTAACCTGTAACCGCGTGCTTTATTTGAAACGGTAATTATTTGATTTTTGTTATAAGTATTTATATGGCGACCTCGTGTTTCCTGGCCTTGTCAATACCCGACATCATTTCGAGTGGCTTCTCTGATACAACCTTGAATTATCGATGAATCAGGATGTTAGTATTTGCATTGTTTTTTTGGTTTAGGATTGAAGTCGGTGCAACACTAGAACATTGAAACGAAATAGGAAATTAAAATAGTTTTGATACCAGATATGAAACCAGAAACGATGATTTTCTGTTTAATTTGGAAAACATTTGTTTTGAGCTTTTATCTATCATATAAATGTATAGCATAATCAATCAATCCGATTTTCTCCATTAAGATTAATCTGTCGACATAATATATAGACTAAATATCATTTTGCTCTATCTGTCCTGAACTTCTGCGACGTGTGACACATTATGATTTCGCTATGCTACGATTTTGCATAACTACTACGTATGTGAGTATGAGTTTTGATAAAAGGAGAACTGCAACATTATAATTCTTAATTTATACAAGACTAGCTGCGCCCCGGCGCCTTGTTCTAATCCGGGTCATGGTCTATCCATGTACCAAATTTCATCTAAATCCGTTCAGCCGTTTTAGCGTGAAAGCGTAACAAACAAACTCACTTTCACATTTATAATATTAGTTAGGATTAGGATTTACATTAAAACCTACCTTACCTATTCTTTAAGTTATTTGTTTTAAACACGATAGGTATGCAACGGACTATAAGTCTAAGAACATTGTTATCAGTAAACTGAACGGAAACCGCTGACCATTTTCTGTACATTTATCTCTAAAACTAACCGTTACAACTTACAAGCTCCTGAAAACTCTTCTTGGATGCATAGTTAAACCCAAACTTGGAGACACCTGAAAAGAAAATTACTTTTAATGGAAAAAAATATTTTGTCTCTACGGAACCTTGTACTTACAGTATCTTTACACAGCATTACATTATAGGCGTTTCGAATTATCGTCACAATGAGATAGGCATGTGCCGGTGACGCGCGCGGGCGGGGCCAGACAATTGAATTGATAAGCGACTTTCTAGCCGAGCCATTGTGCAGTATCGAACCGTTTTAATACGAACTACGGGATAGCACCGACTAATGTACTCTATGAATTAAATTACAGTCTGACTGAAAAACATAATAATGTAAGTACCTATTCAATTGTAAATGATGGAATAACACGAATCACATCTGATTTTGACGCAAACTCATCAATTAATCACAATTTTTTTTTTAGTAAAGATGCATTATAAAAGTTGAAAAACCACGATTCACATATCAGACATGAGCCGTGATACTGATCGTCTACAGGGCAAAGGGTGCTCCTCGTACAGAGAAGGAAAGAGCATAAATAAACTCGCTTGCTCGCTTACTCTTGTTCGCTATTCCAAACCATTAAATCCAGGTTAACTCACGATGTTTTTCTTTATGTTCAGGAAACTGCTTTCTGCCTCTAAAATAGAGCTTCGTTAGTTAGTGCCCAGTGGTGACCACGATAATCTTAAATACGTGCTTATAGAATTGACCTGAAACATAAACCATAATATCAGCAAGGTAAGCAGAGATGTGAGTCTGTCGATACACCTCAGCCTGCTTATTCGGGCAATACTGGCGAAATGTGGATATAAGTACTAATAGTAATATATTTATTATTATTTAACAGTTTATGTACACATATAATCAGACACGAAGAAAGGAACAGAAAATACGTACAGAGGTGATGCTTATTTCTAAAGAAATCTCTTCCAGCATACCTGCGATAGGACAGTAGACAAAGAGATGTAGACACCGTGTGTAAGAGTAGAAGAGAAAACAAAATACATAAAAACAAAATAAACTATTCACTAATTTCAATATATGAGTACAATACGATAATATACTTACATAAATATGTATTTATGTAAGTATATTATCGTATTGTACTCAAGTATGTACTTCTAAAATAAATATCACTTAAATACTTATATATAATTAAAAGTATAAAATAATAAATACACAATATGCAACTATGGCAAAGTGGAGAGGTAGGTAATGCTCTTTCACTCTTCTTTTAAAAACAGCAACAGTTTGGCAGTCCCTAATGTCAGGCGGAAGTGAATTCCACAGCCGAACCGCGTGCACAGTGAAGGTGTAGGAGTAGTAGTCGGTAGAGTGGGGAGGGGATTTAAGGAGATTTCTAAGATGCGAAGGACAGGCAAAGGAAAAACGTTCCCGCAGATAGGATGGCGTTCTAGGATTATGAAGGATGTTAAATAGCAGGCACAATATCCGAGAGTTCCTGCGAAGACGAATGGGGAGCCACTTGAAAGTCTTGCGGAAGTTAGAAACATGATCATACTTTTTAAGGTTAAAAACAAAACGAATGCAGATATTTTGCAAAGGCTCAAGTCTATTTAAATGCTCTTCGGTGGCATCCAAATAACAGGCATCAGCGTAGTCGATGATGGGCTGTGTGACAGTTTGAGCAAGGAAGATTTTGGTATTCAAGGGCAAGAAGCTCTGGAGGCATTTCAACGAATGGAACTTGTAGTGCACTTTGCGACTGACTAGAGCAACATGGGTAGTTCACGATAGGTAAGAGTCCAAGGTCACCCCTAGGTTTTTAACTGTATTTGCGTATTTAATCTGAACTCCATTCATACAGAGTGGAGACAGCGACGCAATATCGAGCCTATTCCGCATATACCTTCCACCGATAATTATGGCCTGGGATTTCTTAGGGTTGATATGCAGTTCAAAGGACCGCGACCACTCGCTAATCAAATCCAGGTCACTGCTCATGGCAGACACGGCTGCTTCCACATCTTGCCTTAAGAAGTGATTGTAAAGCTGCTGATCATCGCTATAGAGATGGAAGTGGGAAGAAATGACTCTGGTGACGGAGTTCATGAAAATAGAAAAGAGAAGAGGAGAGAGAACGCCACCCTGAGGCACACCCGCGGTAAGAGAACACCAGCTAAGGATCCCTAGAAGGATGTCGAAATCGACAGAGTTAAAGGCACTGCTAAAGTCCAGAAGTACAAGCAAGGTGAGAGATTAACATCATAACATATAGTCATCAACTTAGCACAAATCCAGACTTTGGGCTGTTACTGAGAATACCCCGATGAAAATCGACCTGTTTAAAATAGAACAAGTACTCTCTTTAAATAAAACTGAACATTTTTTAGATTAGAATTAGCAATCATTAAGGCATAATTATTACCTAAACAGTAAACCTTCTTCTAAGTCGTATTGCCATATAAACCTTTGCAAATTTTCTTCTCTGTATTTAAACCCTTTGTTTTCTAAACGTAGTCGTCGTTTTCACTTAAATACCTGTACTGTTTCCCGGTTTACGAGTTTATGAGTTACCAGGTTAAACATATATCCTTGTTATTGTTAAACAGCTTGTGAAATTGCCCCTGTTGAAATTACCGAAGTAATTGTGAGTGGAGCTACGGCTTAGTGGGCGTTTAGGTACATCTCTCTAGCTACGACAAAATGGGGCTACCATAACAAACTAGTAAAAATAATATCAATCTGTTTTGCAAATGAAACCTATTATAGGTTGATAATCAACAAAATTTAAAAGAATGGCTACTCAATTGATTGCACAATAATTATGAATTATTTCTAACCTAAATCGCCTCCAGTAGATGTGTGCTTTTTTTATTTCTCCATAATAGATTATTCCGAGGACATTGGCGTGGGTTACATATTTACCTATATTACCCTAGTTTGTTATTTACAAAAATTATAACGTGTAACTGTTTTATGTCCCAAAAAAAAAAATCTAAACAAAATAGGTACATACCGAGAGATGTACCTATCTCTCTAGCTACGACAAAATGAGTCTACCATAACAAATTAGTGAAAATAATATCAATCTGTTTTGCAAATGAAACCTATTATAGGTTGATAATCAACAAAATTTTAAAGAATGGCTACTCAATTGCTTGCACAATAATTATGAATTATTTCTAACCTAAATCGCCTCCAGTAGATGTGTGTTTTTTTTTTTATTTCTCCATAATAGATTATTCCGCGGACATTGGTGTGGGTTACATGTTTACCTCTATTACCCTAGTTTGTTATTTACAAAAATTATAACGTGTAACTGTTTTATGTCCCAATAAAAAAAAAATCTAATCAAAATAGGTACAAAATAGGTACATACCTAATATAAAAACACAAGTAGGACGAGCACTTTTTGTTTATCAATACACGTTTAATCTATTTAGCACGCGTTGCTATTAGCTAATTAACAAGATAAAATCACAACAAACTTGATGAAGGCTACATTGTCCATTTCACGCTATACAGCGCCCCCGCGCATACAAAACTGCAGATCATTGACAATAGCCGAAATAAACAGCTTATTCATCGATCATTCATACTCTTTCAGGAAATGAGGAGAAAGCCTCAATGACACTCCGTTTTTCGTTCACATCATATTATGATTATATTGGAAGGTAATTGGTATTAAAATTACAAGTCCGAAATCTGAGAATACGATTCGCAAGATAATTTTAAGCCTTGCAATTGTGCGAGATAATTAAGTGAAATTACTATCAAATTACAGAGCTTGTAAGCGATGGACTAACCACTAGTAATTAATTAAATCACTTATATAATTGTACAGTTTTTAATCCAATAGGTGTTTTTATTATTTTGTGGTTATGGTTTTTGGTTTTAACAGTAGGTAGTCAATGTTTTTGAGGTTACTTTTCCTCGAGGAGAAGTTTTCAAACTAATATACCTACGATTACCTAACCACGTAGGCGGTTGCAGCATACCAAAGTAAATTCAATTCTTTGGAAATCTTATAACTATATGATCAGCTATTAAACATTTTCTTGAAACAACATACCTTACGAAGTTAACGGTTTACGATCGACACGGTACGACAGTTGGACGTTGACACCTTGCAAAATTTTTAATCAGTTAAAGACACTACCGACGGAAAATCTTTTACATTGTTATTAAAAAAGAAAGTTTAATATATTTGTTGATTGTTTAACCATAGATGATTGACTGACGGTAATCAACAAAAATTATAAACGCTACCAGCTTTCTTGTTCTACTGATGTAACACGCTTTCGGTTCACACAGATGATGCTGTTATTAAATACCTATCTTCTTCTTCTATTATTTGTGTCTTGTTTCATTTTGATGTCCGCATAAACATTAGCATTATATTTGGATAGATGAAACCATTTTAAACAGGAAGCGTATATGTACATACTACTTTGTTTTCTATTAATACTGCATTTACGTCACCCAATGCCAAAAATGTTTTAAACACTGATTTCAAGGACTTATCTTTCATATTGTACCTAATTTGAATTGAGCTTACATAAATATGTACTCTATTTGGAGAAACGGCTGACGGATATATAATTTTGGTTCATATATTATATTCACATGGTGCTGCGTCATGAGAGCAAGGCGAACATGTCTATCCGAACCTGAGTAAGTAATCGTGATACTGTCCGCACACTGATTCCCACTGACAGACACTTGATGAACAAAATAATAATGTCGAAACATCCAATACCGAATGACGTTATTAACCACAGTTCTCTCATAAATATTCAATAGATATGTTATTGAATAAAAGTAAAAGTGAATCTTCAAAGGCTTAAAGAGGGATTTTGATTGATAGACGAGCTACCGCACATGTCTAGGAAGTACACGTTTAAATTAATTATTGATTGTTTTTTAGGCGGCGGACAGACCTCAAGTGAAGTATAAAGTCAGAGCTCACAAAAAGTGGTCTCTGATTATCTGTACGAATTTTAAGCAGCCACAAAAAGTAGTTTTTGAGCACAATCACCCAATAACTGCAAAACAAACGCAAACGTGGTCCACCCGAGGAGTGCACGGAGCGACGCGCGGCGGCGGCGCCTTCACAATCTCGCTCCGGAGATCATCGTTTTAATAGCTACGATTTATCACACTCTACGTTTTTTAGTAACTGTGTATCACAATCAGTAAGCCACTCAGCTGCAAGGTCGCCGGGTACAAAAAAAAAACTCGCGACTTGTGTTTTTGCTCTATTTTTATTCACGAAGAAAAATAATATCAGAACACCTATTTGGAAGTGGCGAGCTCACCGAGACTGGTCGTTGCAGGAAGTTAAACCTATTGAACAACAATAAGATTTATGTGTTTTTCGAATACTTTTTTAAAGTTTCATATAGGTCATTACATTTTTTGCGAGATGTAAGTATTGCGGCCTCATAACTTAATGTTCAGTTTCTATGTAATAAATATATAACTTACATAATAATTTCGATAATGTATTTCTGTAATAATAAATACCTACAGCAATTGTATATGTCGAAGTAGGAAATTAATATCTGCAATTAATCAGTTAGTTTTGCACAAGATATTAATGTTAAAATATCAATTTGCGGGTATGACTATCACTTCGTAATGGACATGGCTAATTATTGTGGTGGCAGGGATGTTTGCGAGTCAGCGTCCCTTGAGTGAACTTGGTCTATCGAAGGCGCACATTAGTTGTGCGCCACGGGCTATTGTGCTACAACTTATAAGCGTTATGCAAAATACGAAGAGCCTTTCGATTCTACGATATCTATAAATCGAGACGAGCGATCGTGGGATAGCGCAGGTGAACGGCTATTTTGATGAGTTACTCTAGCTCAACCGCCAGCTTTATTATAAAACTAGCTTCAGCCCTCGACTTCGTTCGTGTGAAATTTCGGCCGCCGACCCACCGGGTCGGATCTCATAGCCCGCGCTATAACTTCGTTTTCGCTTACCGTTCTATCTGACTTTTTTTCTTTTTGCTCGGCACCCGAGGGTTGTAGCGTAATATTAAACGGCC
Organism: Atethmia centrago; assembly: GCA_905333075.3. Taxonomy (NCBI): domain Eukaryota; kingdom Metazoa; phylum Arthropoda; class Insecta; order Lepidoptera; family Noctuidae; genus Atethmia; species Atethmia centrago. The sequence continues at coordinate 12,964,729 of HG995375.1, forward strand.
TTTAACCTTTTTCAAGAAATGGGGTATAAAATGCAAAAAGAATCTTTCAAATCCGACCCGCCGCGGCAGTTCCAGAGATCATCCCGCATCATCTTTTGATTTCACCCCTGTTTTGATTGACTAATTTGAACAAAAACGGTTATTGTGACTTAACTATAATAGTAGTTAGACATATATCCCGCGGACTTTTTTGTGGGTTGATGAGTACTATAAACATGTAGTAGGTACATTATTTTTATGTAGGTATCATTAATAGTTTTCGCAGCGCACGCTAAATAGTGACTTTTACAGGCAAATTTTTGATACCTCGGGTTACGTTATTGTCATTTTCGTAGGAATATCTATGGCTATTACTTCCTGATAATTTAGCTTTATATTGGTGAAAAAAATGATAAAATCGGTCCATTAGTTTCGGAGCTTATAAGGTACAAACAAACAAACAAAAAAATCTTTCCTCTTTATAATATTAGTATAAACGATCACTTTTAATTCTATTAGGAGTATTATTTTTATATCCGATTTCTATGTTCACAACTATTAAAGCTACTTTAAAACGTTTGTTGTTATTACTATTTTAAATTAGTCGTTAAACTTAAATACTTATAACTTTAAAGGGTCCCTAAATTAAAGATTATTGTGAATTCTTTATCTTGTTAACGCTTAGATAAAAGATGCCGCGAATTTAAAGGTAGATAAATTAGATAACAACGCCAACAATGTAAGCAATCGTGTGTCGATCGTTAAATATGTAGAAAATAAGGCGGACATAATACACAGACTGTTAAACAAAATTATATGAAAATTATCAGTAGGCGTTATCTTCCAAAACGAGGTGGTGAAAGACCCTATATTTTCTATTGTGCCGGTTGATTAATGGTATAGTTTAGTTTAGCTTTTTAATATAGATATTACTTTCAAAAATCCATTTGCAATGCCATAAAAATTGTAGATAACAATCGTCGGAACGCATTAAAAACGTTTATGAGTTGCTTTATGATATGATGGTGCCATATCTTTATGTTGTATCTCTCACTTCGTTCCGTTAATCCTAGTCTGACCTGTTCAGCTATACAATTGTATTTCTATACCTAGGTATAGTCATTTTTGAGCAATAACTTTATTTGAGATACCAAACTTAAACAGGCAATTTCGAGACAACACCTAACGATTTGCGGTATGTTGCCTCCACGCTTTGTTTGGAACCTATCCTAATAAGTTTCGTAATAAAGGATAATGAGAGTTTATTGCTGTTGCAATGCTTTCGCAACATAAAGGGCTATGAGCGAAAGATGGCAATTAAAATAATGATTTATAATGTCTTAGTTGCTATGCCAGTAACTAAGTCGCCTTGCCTATTAAAAGTAACCACACGAAAATTTGTAGGTATGCTAACAAGTCTATTCAGAGCCAATTTTCCTATTTCCCTGCGGCACAAAGTTGCTCGATACCGGTATCTCGTTGACACACATACACACATCAAAGAGGATGTTTTGTTGGTTGCCTCATACTCGCAATTTGTTGGTTGCAATTTGCTTGCAGTAAAACAATAAAGCGCAAATTTAACGTCGATAGCCATTTGCGTCAAATCGCGTTGTTGTTAAATGGTAATTACTCGGATAGAGAGAACCTGTTTCACACTTTCAAGTGTAAACCAGTCCTTATTTTTATAACTCTATCAGGTAGGTTAGTCTGTTTATTATGCAACTAATCAAAAGAAATAGCTTATTTTGTGCCCATTGAACTGTTTATTTCTAGTGTTTTTTTGTGTATTTAACATCAATAGTGACCAGCTCTTACGCCTGTCACCCGCAGTATTGTTAGTGAACATTATTGAGTCATTCAAATGAAAATACTTGTAAATTGTTTAAGATCACTCGGTTTAGGAACTAGGAATGTTATTACAATTCAGCTCCAGTGTCAACTTTTCAGCGAATGTAAATAATATTTAGATGTGCCTTTTCTTTTTTATCTTTTAAATATGAAATACTATTATAGGATACACTAGATATCTGACAGGGACCAATACCTTGCAAGTGTTTCTGACAAGAATGCTCATTTTTTAATCAGTATTTTAATTCACGCAAACTTATATCACGCAAAATCTTAGTCTAGACTATATAATAGGTACCAGTTTCGTCACTAATATATCTCACATAAATCAGATGAGCTGTATTCATGCAAGATGATGCATAATCCTATTATAACACATACTCGTATTTTGACATGTATATAAGATTGTACAGGCGTCTATTATCAAGTTGTCACATGGCGTCGAAACTATGTAGATTTGCTTAGGTGAATATATAATCCTGTTATGTTCGTATTTAAGCGTTCAATGGTTTGTTTACCCAAAACACACGTCCCATGTACATAGAATGCGACAGAAATTAACATAATTGTTGCGAAGAGTCCAATTTAAATCGCATTTAAAGTTGAGCAAACTTGGTATGTTGTTTAAAATTATAATATTAAAACTCAAAACAGAGTTGAGCCAGTCTAATATATTATTTTATTTAACGAGCTTGTTGGATAATCGCCTCTTATTTGGGCATAACACGTTATTTAATAGATTTTAAACACACACACATTATTCAAATATATGCAAGGTTTTATTTCATATCAGTATATAACAATTCGCTGCAGTGAATATGAATTGATTTTAAAATTCACAACAAGTTTATAGCAGAGACAATATTGTTCGCGCGGCGCAGCGGGGGTCCAGATGACATCTCGCAGCGTGCAGTCTCACTCTATGCGCTCCGTTCTAATCACAAATGCACACGCTGACTGCCCTTCGGCCTTCCACGCAGAGTTCACTTTACATTGTCTGCATACTCGTGCTGTACACCCTACAGTACTTTAGACTTTATTTCTATTACAGTTATTGAAAATAAAAGCGTAGATAAAAAATACAGATAGAGGTACCTCGTTACGAAATTAAGCAACCAAATGGCTTTCGATATCTGTGTTCATTGTTTGATTCACGTTGTTTCCATGTGCGCGGGCGCGTTTCGGCGCGGCGAGCGGCGCGGCGCAGGCGCAGGGTTATCGCGGTTCGGGCGCCCGTCACGGTTCCCACGCCGAGTGGTATTTTAAATACCTATTTATCTAGGTACAGCGACAGGACCGAGGTGCATTCTGTTTGAGTAGCCTCTTCTGGATGGGTCAAGGATTCGCAGGTGAGTGCAGATCCGTGCTCGTTACACGATGCGACGCCGACCTGGCCTTGTAACATGTTGTCTGCCATGTTCTATTATACAATTCGATTGTACGACATGACTTAAATTTAATTGTTGTCTGTTATTCTTGGACGAGTGTGTTTGAGTGAATAAAATACAACAAAGCTTTTACCAGAGCTTATTTCCTTAGACATTGTACGTAGTAAATACATCAACAAAGTTGGAGAACATTGTAGGTAAAATTTGGTTTATTTAATTCCATTGGATTGTTATGAAGCTTTCAGAAAAAGATTTTGTTAATACTACTACTACTGCTGAGTAATCATTAGTTAACCTATGGAAAGGCATAGCAAATTCTATAAAAGTCAGAAGATCTCAATTACATGATATCTTTAAATGATAAACATAAATAATAGGAAAAAGCATATTAATAATAATTTAATTTGTATACGTTAAAGAAATTACTAATATAATAATCAATATTATACTTAATAAAAATAATTGAGAACAATAATTAATGATAATCACGCAACTTATAGGTATGTTTAAAATATATTAATATAACAGTAGATCATTATTTTTAAATAATTTAGTAATAATAATTAATTATTAATATAACTGCCTCGTTGGTCTAGTGGTCAAAAGCGCTACTGCTGAGCATGAGGTCCTGGGTTCGATTCCTGGGTCGGGCAAAGTGTTATTGGGTTTTCCTATCTGGAATTTCTCAGTAGCAGCCCGGAGTCTGGATTTGTGCCCGGTTGATGGCAATAGGCTCGCCCCCTATTACATGGGACTTAAACATAACTGGCGAAATGTGGGTGTACTACAGGTACACCTCTGCCCAACCCTTCGGGAAAACAAGGCGTGATGTTATGTTATGTTATGTTATGTTATGTGTTATGTATTAATATAACAATAATAATAATGAAATTAAATAATTATTCAAAGAAAAACAATTTATACCAAAAAATAAACAGCATTATAATACATACGAGTATGTACAGATATATACAAGTAGTTTAAATATTTAAGTACTTTTGCAGATAAAATAATACATAGATAATAGATAAACGAAATGTTAGTATCTTATTTCGCGATCTCCTGACTTTGAGTATATGAAAGTTAGATCTCCTAAAACACGGCTTCCTCTCTCCTACCCTCTGGCTGTGCTCAATTATATAGTTACAAGTACCACCTAAGTACACATTATGATAAAGCAATAAATATACTGGTGCCGATTCCCTTGTTCACAAACTAAACTAAATTTAAGTTCAGTGCATCTTTTTCTTTCTATTTCATTAAGAAAAGGACAGAAGATAAATTTTAGTTTAGTCCTGTCAAATTAATCAGCGCAAGTCACTACTCTACACAAGTTTCGACGTGATTAAAAACTTGCCTACTAAAATTACGTCAATTTACGTCAAGCGCTGATTAATTTGACAGGACTATACTAAAATTTATCTTCTGTCCTATTTTTAATGAAATAGAAAGAAAAAGATGCACTGAACTTAAATTTAGTTTAGTTTGTGAACAAGGGAATCGGCGCCACTGAGTACTGAGTATCACTAATTATAACGTATTCGTCTTTACTTTTGCTAGAGTGACACTATTACACAGTAATTAGATTTCGAAAGTCAAAAAAATACTTGAAAAATAACACAGAAAACTGAATAAACAAAGCACATAATGAACTAGCTCAAATCGCAGTCTGTGCTAGCAAAAAACTATGGTAGCTCAGGCTGCCACAAAAGAAACTGTGAGAGTTTTTCAGCCAAATTGATTGGACTCCTGAAAAATAAGGGTGTCCTATTCTACTGCAAAACTTGTTTGTTCGAATTTCATTACTTCGACCCTTCGACTCACGTTGCTCCGATTACATCTTACTGCGATGCCTTGTTACCTCGAATACACTGGTTCGATGTAACGTTACTTTAATAAACTCCTAGTAATGAAATTCGAATATAACGCCCGAACCTATTCCGGGTGTACTACTTGAGGGAAGAATTAAACATGAGTTTTTTCCATTTTCAGCTCTATCAGCAACCTGCATGTTTCTATACAAATAAAATCAAAAGTCATTTATTCAAACTAGGCTGAGAATCAGGCCTTTTCGAACGTCAAAATTACATAAGACAGTCCCCCAAAAACGTCCGCCCTTCACCATTTCCTAGTGCTTTAGCTAAGAAAAAGAAGTGGCGCAACCAACTCCCCAGCACAAACGGTACACTCTTTTTTTTTCTTGGGTGGGAAATTAAGGATGTGTCAGACTCTTACTGACTAAAACCCACCCATGTCACTTTCATTGCCTGTGTTGCCAGGGGCCTCGGCAACCCTTTTGTACCTTCCCGCCCGGCAGTCATCGGCCCAAGTGGACCCCTACACTTGTGCTGACGACATCTCTTTGGGACGCGCGTGGAACACAACGCGACATCGTTGCCGTCGCCCCGGGCCTGGTCCTTACCGGACGGTAAGCTAAACGGTACGGTCTTTACATCAGATACACGTCTCTAGTGATCCTGCTCGGTACATATTGTTGACAAAAAGAAAAACCGCTGTTCTTGCTTCTGTATTATATTCACTACTTTATCCGAATAAAAATACATACCCTCGTTACAGTTTTATTGTGTACATAAGTGTCTGAACGACAAAGTATACTTCTGCAAATAAAAATTCAACTTTATGGCATTTAAGTAGATACGTGTGTATGAGTGTATACGGAAGACGGGCGTATTAAGTTACCTGACGATTAAGTGGGTTGTCAACAGTGAGCATAATTCACATTTTACCCCGACTCCATTACTTTTTCGGTGAAAAGAAAGAATGTGCAGCGGGGCAAAATAAATGTACAGCAGTCGAAATATTGCGACGCATATCTACAGAGCGTACATGTGTGCCCGCTGAGAACGATGATGTATGGACTTTATGATGGAGCCTTAATACGCACGATAAAAGTTATTAAAGTCAGTCATGTGCACTTCATATTTCAATATAACTTATATGCAATATGATTTTTTTTTTTAGGAAAATATTCAATCATGCACTTATGTACTTTTCACACGCTGGAACAGTGCAGTTGGAGCGTAAAAATATCGAGGTAAATAGGAAGTACCGATTCTATAAATTATAACCAATGACTGAGAAGTTTTAGTAAGTATTATGTGTTTGATAGCCGCGAGCGCACAATGGTATCGGTTTCCATAGTTAGAGAATTATTGTAACTGTAATTATGGAACCTATTCGTAGATAACCATACGTGTATGATTTTGGCCAACAAACAACTTAATGAATAGGTAGCTCAACTGCTAATTGAGATCTATTACTCGTATCTATACTATTAAATCAAGGTCTACCACATATTGCATATGCATATCAGTATGCAGGTAGTAACAGAGATTGAAACTTGCAAAATAACACGAAGACGCAATTAAAACTAGATTGCATCAATATAATTTATTTTATTGGATTTTTGTAAAATAAAACTATGAATCTAGACATTATAATATTCTCAACTCGACCAAATCTTAACTGGTTAATTTTCGACACATTCCGTTTGAAATGTATTCTATTAAATATCTGCTTGTGTCGCAATCCAGCGGGGGCATTATGCAAACACACGAGGACGTGTATGCTAACTTAATAGATATGTTACTGAACTCTAAAGGATCTACTTTCAATAAAACCGAATAGCACACAGCATTAGTCTTTCTATTAGTTGTAACACATAATGTTTTCGAGATACGGTCTCATTGAATGGTACATTTAATTTTCTATTCAATTTCTTATCTGTAAATGTATGGCACAGTTATATTGGTAACGTGGGAATCGTCATTGATTCACTCCGGATTACTTCGATGACTATCGGTAAGAAAAATAAATTAATAATAACTTCGATATTGGGCGATGTAATCTCTGTGAGCTTCCGAAATGAGATTGCTGACGCGATAATATAAAGTGATGGTACAGCTTCTGGGAGTAATAGATCTTATGACGTGTAGCTGTGTGTGTGGACGTGTCGTTGATACTGGTTTTGAACACTTTAATTATTGAATAAAATTTCTACATATGCTTTTTTTTCTCTACAAGAAACTTAGCGCTAAACTTATTGCCAAGGCGTTGCTAAAAACCAAGTCGAGCTTTAATAAGTTCAGTAAAAGGTGATAAAACCGCACAATCTAGTGACAGGTTGTCAGTTTAAAGAGCAAACTACAAGTAAAACAGTAATTATTTTCTTTAGTTAACTTCTGCGTTCGTCGCATGATTAGCAGCTGCTCTACATTATACTTTTTTGTAAGTACTTCCAGATTAGTGGGTAAGACATAATAGGTACCTACGTATTTAGTTAATTAAATAAATGTTTTAACCGTAAACATCTCTCAATAGTAGGTATCTCATTATCTGAATGTAGTCCGAAAAAGGCTGCTATGGTGAAAACATGCACGCGTATCCTATTTCAAGTATGATAATATTCTTCTCAAATTCTCACCTTGCTAGTCTGCGTTATCCTTCCTTTCCCTTTCCCTATCGTCATAACACAATAATAAAATCAGCTGTTTATTATCTTACATTACAAGTGTTCGAACACAAAAATCACTTCTTACGAGGAGCATGGCGCTGAGACGGGGAGCGCAGGCGCAGCCTGTCCTACACTAAAACACTTTACGATCACTTGTCTAATAAAACAATCGAATAATTCGGTTATTGAGCCTCTTAAACATGTCACATGAGGTCTTTTGTCAGCTAAAATTTTATTCATATAAATGGGATAATAATACGACAATAACCATTCACATATTATGTATTGAGCGCGAGATTGCGCTTAACGCTTTTATCTTAAGACTGATTAAACTATACTTTGCGGAAAAATATAACACGGAAAAGCTTTTATTTTTCTTGTAAGTTCATTGTCGTTGATATAAACAGCGAAGTACGAGTATAACAAGCGATAATGCCCATGCACAAGATAGAGTGCGTCCGCGCGGCCTCGCCGCGGAATAAATGCCGTAATTAAGTGGAATTATTATAATTCTGATTCAGAATTAAATGGATGTCACAATATCACGCCCTTAAGTAACCGTAAATTCATTAAATATTTGGTAGGTATCTTGATTGTCTACATAAATGGTGTCGCATGTTTATTATGTATATTTTGTTGCGTATTAATCGTTTTGCATAGTTTTGGCAGCAAAGAAAATCATGTATGACAGAAAAAAATGTCCTTTCTGTAAAAGTACTGATTTTAATTACACTCCATTAACCGAGGGCACCGCTCTGATAAAATGTGTTTAAATAATTAAAGTAATTAATTTTCAAATTTGTATAAATTATTTTAGCGAAAAAGGTGTCATTTACTTACAGTAAACACGTAACAGGCCAATACGTTACTTGAAAACATTTCGCTTTTTTTACATATTTGGCTCCAATGTGATTTCGGGTGTGAGCGTAGATATCAAAAGCGGCAATCCTATCTGTTATCAGTCCATTATGGTCGCAAACAAATGACGCAGCTTAAAGTCTTAAAGCTTTTTAAAGGGGTGAGAGTCGTGAGTCGTCGCCGGAGTAATTAGCCGCGGAGTTGTTTGTGCGGCTGGCCGCGCCGCGCCACAGAACATGTGATGTAAGACGTACCGGGACAATGAGCCAGCCAGCCAGCACTCGTACTGTCCGTAGGTGCCGTTTTTAATTAAGTCGACCAGATTTACAGCTCGCTGTAACGTTGGGTGTTCTTAGTGTATTTAATCCTATTTCGAGTTAGTGCTAGACTAAGCTCTATTGGCCATCGATGATTGGGCTTTAACAGGGTCCAATTAAATTAGCTGTCGAATCTCTGCAGACGTGATGGGTATCGATATTTAAGACACGACAAAATAAAAAATAAAAAGATTTGTTGATTTTTTTAGGGTCAACGACAGCTGTTAGTGTTGTTAATTGAGAAAGGCTAATTATTTTCCAGGCGACTAACTACTTAAAGGGCGACTAACTATTTGCTACTAAAAAATAACTTGGCAGCGATTAAATATTATTTTTATACCTAAATCAACAAAAGATAAGTCATTTTATTATTTAGTTTTTTATTAAATATAGTAACCCATACTAATACTAATAATATAAAACAAATTGTTTGTGATTGGTATGATACCATCTACTGTTATTGAATCATTTGGGTTAGGTTAGGTTAGAACAGGCGCGGCAGCGGCCGCTGCATCAGATCCCATCTATTGTTGGTGACTCTCAGTTACCAAAACAAAAACTCGAGCCAGTTAAAATTAAAACAAACCAAAAACTGATTATTAAGCCGCTACTTTCTACTTAGAATTGTCCTTCGCTGTAGCTGCCAACCTACTATTTTTGCTAACGGCTTTAATTATTTTTTAATCCCAAATTCAGATTAATTTGTCGCCGCGTTAAATGCATGCCATTGAGAAAATCTGTTTTATTTTCTCGTCTGTGAAGGTTACATAAAAAAAAACTGATTTTTCATGTGATTACAATACGACGGCGGCGGTTGATACCCTAAAAAAAATCATCAAATTAATTATTTTTTGTTTAATCATGTTTAGGTCCCCACCAATCGTGTCGCTAGCTAATTTAATATGACCCTGTATATTGTATGCTTCTTCAAGCCGTGTATGTGTATTATTCTTGTTAAAATATACTATAATCATGTGTGATCTTTAAGACGCTGACAACACCTAAACCGCGGTCATTGTCATATTGCATAGAAAAGAAAGAGAAGCGCGATGACACAATGCTTGTAATTTATTGCAAAATATGAAGCAATTATCTACTTACTCAAAATTGAGTTGAGTAATCGAAATTAAAAAACAACCAAGTTCTGTATTAAAATAAGACGTTCTTGTTATTAATTAAATACGTAACGTATGTTGATATTTAATGCAGATATTTTGGATTAGAACTCAAGGAAAGAGGTTAGTTAGTTTGTATCGAGATTTTTTTTCAAAACGTGTTTCGGTAACAACCAAGCTTAGAATATAGAAAGAACCAGAATCCGCGTTCAACTGTCATTGCAAGCCGCACGCTGTGTCCAAAATCAAGACAAGCGTCCCGCGCCCGCCTCACTTCCCACCCGCGTAAGGTTGCTAGCTCGGACATTATCAACCCGTTTTGGGGTAAACGTTGAGAGTATTGGTAAGATAATATAAATAATAAAATCACAATTGGTCTTTTCATAGATACATAATTTCATACAGCCGCCCCCCTAGAAATCCTAATAGTCTAACATAGTACCTATTATGAATGTTATGCAATTCTAACAAAATCATATATACATACGGGTTGCATTGATAACCTTTCTTATTCAAGTCGGATTTTTTTTTTTTGTGTAAGTTGTTATTATTTTAACACTACAACGAATAAATGCCCTCAGTAGGTAATAAAAAGAAGGGAAAATCAAAACTCTTATACTGGCAATACTATCAAGATGGATGCATCATTCTCTATGACAATTACAAACTGAACAATTTATTCAGTAATTAAATAAGACGATATTTGAATGCGCTATTTACACGTGAAATGTGATCCCATCCTGTTTATTTTGTAGCCCCGCTGCATTTTTACATGTATGAACGACACAAGACGGCATAATTAAATAAAATTGCACACCGGTAAAACACGTTACGCGATACGACGTTCACAGAGTAACTGATCGGCTGCGCGTCAAACTACTCTATTTAGGAGTAGTTTTTGACGCTTCAGTATTAGGCGTGTTCGCGGCTTCTGGTTCTTTCTATATTCTAAGCAACCTAGTTCTGGAAAATATGTTCAAAATTAACATATATTTTTTCCGCTCCCACAAACTATGACATTTGGCATTTATTTTTTCTTTTTTTTCTTTCCTATTTTGGTTAATTGGGTCTTGTCAGCGCCTTAATAGATCGCACAACCAGGCTTACGAAGACTTTGTTACTTCATTGCCGAGCCATGTAAATAGTGCAAGCGCGGTGTCGCGTGTATTCGTGTGACCATGTTAACATAGGCAGCCTTCCGTACAGGTTTTAGACCATAGGGCAATATATCATTATGTTGTTTTGTGAATTAGCAAGCAAACAAGCAGTAGACTGCAATATATTATACTACATACAGCCTGTTCTTACAACGCCTTGGGCTGCATCAGCTCATACCTAGATAAACGAACGATAGACAAATGTCAATAGTGACATTTGTATCAATTTCCATTTAAAACCCAATTAAAACACTAAGTAAAGAGTGTACAAAAGGTTTCGTTAAGATAACGTCATAAAGATAAAATTTGTATACGCCGTGTTGTAATTATGAAAATGGACAAATAAACCGACTGTACCCACTCATGATTGCAGCCTTATTCTTTGGCGACATTTAGCCGAAAACGTTGTCCGTATTGTGACAAATTGTGAGATAAGGACCTGTGAGATAAATATATTGGTCACGAGCAAACCAGACGCAGTGCTGCTGCATGAGATTGTCGCTAAGTAGCATCTGTCGCACCACAGTCTTTTGACGTCATCTCGAACCACTGGCTCATTTATACCGAAACCAAATATTCAGCTCACAGTTCTAAGATCCGGTAGGACTATATTTACATAAGTAATATGAAAAAAAAACAAAACTAGTGCACGATTTAACAGGACTTAGGTACGGCAGTAAAAACGAGACGCACAAGGCCATCCAATGGTGCCGATTCCCTTGTTCACAAACTAAACTAAATTTAAGTTCAGTGCATCTTTTTCTTTCTATTTCATTAAGAAAAGGACAGAAGATAAATTTTAGTTTAGTCCTGTCAAATTAATCAGCGCCTGTCACTACTCTATACAAGTTTAGACGTGATTAAAAACTTGCCTACTAAAATTACGTCAATTTACGTCAACCGCTGATTAATTTGACAGGACTAAACTAAAATGTATCTTCTGTCCTTTTCTTAATGAAATAGAAAGAAAAAGATGCACTGAACTTAAATTTAGTTCAGTTTGTAAACAAGGGAATCGGCGCCAATATCTACAACCTACAATTTTTGTAAGTTATTATTTAAACAAAGATAACAGGCAGGCTCCGATACGTAATTCGTGAATACAAAACAAAAAAAAATGACCAAACCTACTAAATGATTGAAACCTTCAGACTTAAATACCTGACTCGATGATTAGCGATCATCACTCGTTGGCAAATCGACACCGGTCGACTGCTACGTTATGTACAAGTTTTATAATTATATTTGTTTTTGTTTTATGGAAAGTATTTTAATAGAATTGTAATTATATTTCTTTTTGTTTTGTGGCGAGAATTTTAATAGAATTATATGTTTTGTATTGTAAATAATTGAAACGCGAAACAAAAAATGTAACGTCTTACTAACTACAACGCGTTAATTAAACCGTTGTTCAGGTTAGTAACAATTTCATTTAGTAATTAGCTGTACACTTTTTACTTTACACATTAAATACTGATTAATAATACTTTTAGTATTGTAACCATATGAATGCACATGGCTTACAGGCTACTTAAGACAAGTTACATTACTATTCTCTGCTATTTCAACGCGAAAGAATTACGCAACTTTCAATGATGCATTTTGCAAAGTTAATTTGTTTATAATATAATCACCTGTTGTAATAAATGATAAATTGGTAATATAGCCAGCGACGAGTAGTAGTGGATAAATAAATAAAATTTTGCTACAAGCTGTTTAAACTCAGCATCTTATAGAAATGCATTCATTTAAATAATTGTCTGCAAGGTGTTCGATTATATTATTTTATCCTTAACATTGTGGAAAATTTAGTCGAGTCTATTATTCTTTCTCTTATTGACATACCACAAGATTATTTACATTATTTTTGCTATGGATGAACGTGATAAGTTTTCTATTTGACAATAAGTCGTTATAACAACAATCAAATGCATTGAAAAAGCAAAAGCACTAATATTTCGTTATTTTAGTCTTTTCAGTTTTTTATCGATATACACACCCCATTAATCACCCTTAAGATTAAAAAGAAGTTTTCAATGTAAACAATATTACCCTCTATTTTCTCATTGTCCCTAATATAGAGAGGTTATGACGACATCCTATTTAAAACATCAACCAACTTTGGTACAAAAAACAGTCCTTAAATAATTTCTCGGCCTTTCGTAGTAGTTCTCTTCAGTGGTAATTATTGATGAAGTAGAAATAGTAATTAAAAAACTATGAAGCAGCCGGTGAGGGCGATAGCATCGCATTCAGACGGAGAACCTGCGCAGACGCAGAGGCTTATTACACCGCAGATAGTCCTTTGTTCTCTTTTTTATAATTTCCAACTTAATTAGGCAGTTTTTACCGTTAACAGTATCTACAAAACAGTAATATATTTAATACGAGCTACATTAATACTTGTAACTAAAACACTTAGTTTGAAACTGACAAAGTTAAACGGTGTAATAACGACACACATACTTGTGCTTACAATTTTTATGACTAGAATTAACGTAATAGGTGCACGATTTTTCATGTGTACAAGTTACATAGGAAAGTCGTTAAACAGTAAAGTTATTGGAACTTTTCACACTTTTTGAACGACTTCTAAAAAAAGGAGAAGGTTCTTAATTCGTCTGCATGTATACATATATAATGATTAAAAAATATATTACAAATAATATATATATTTTTTTAATTTAAATTAAAAATAAAACTTTTGTGATTATTTTAATATAATATCATTGTTGTGAGATTTTTTAATGTTCAAACGAGATATTTACAGCCGTTTAAAGAAAATGTACCAGAGTTTTTCTTCAGCAATTTTCTTTTAATCACGTAGATATTATTAGTTCACATTCTATTGGCCGCAAATCGTTATAGATTTTATCATACAGTCAGTATCCGTTTTTACAATCTACTATATATTAATGTTATTCACAAACGAATGCCATTAGCGTGTTTCTACCGGTACCTGTGTCATAGGTACCGACATATCAATTATGTAATTTGCAGAGTGATTTGTGCATGCACAACTGCATCAGTGCGTTAGAAACTGCACTCACAAAGCTTCTACCAATGTCTATAATCTACATTACGGACTGATGCAAGCACTCTGAATAAGCATTAGCCACAGTTTTCCGGAGTCGGCTGCATACAAAATGGGTCTATTCTAACATCTAGCTGTGTCATACTTCCCTGTAAGTGTATAACGTGGGTGCACATTGGATAAACAGCACGTTTGCCGATCTGTTTAATTTCGCAATAATTTCTTTTATCTGCGGTCAGTGCATGCAGTGGTTAGATTTCCGTGTGCGCGGGCGCAGTGCACGAGTCAAGCGACGTGGTGCGATGAACGTGTGCGATACCATTCATTAGGCGGCGCGGGCGCAGGGCGCTCACGCGTCAAATTAGCCCGAGCCGCGCTTAATTAGACAAAGCAACGTCGTCGGCTGCCCCCGAGCACCCCACGCCACTCCATACAGACGCCCGCCGTGCACTCGCCTGAACATGATTATCTTAATGCCCACGTAGGTACTATCTGAAACCGACTAGTTTAATATAAGCAAAAGGAGAAATATTAATGCCACTTAGTCCACCCAATAAATAAACATAAATGCCATAATTTTTCTTGTTACTACATACATTTTTCTTTTATTTTTTCAGTAAATATACGCCATCCCTATAAATATCTAAAAATATTTCAAAAACTGCGCTATTGAGTTTAATTAAAGGACAATAGCGAGGATCAGCTGCCGGGACCGTTACACGGCGGCACGCGATGAAACGCGCATGCGCGGCGGGCGGCGCGGCTTGCGCCAGCGCAGGGACGCAGCGCACCCGCCCGCCTTGTGACTTAGGTCAAGATCGCTCCACGATCATGTCAATTACTAACTTGACACACAATAATTGTAACGCCTCGTCTGTCGTCAATTAGTTACAACTAGCTGACAACATCTTGCCGGTATTTAGAAACCAGTTAGACCACTGGGCACGCGATAACGATGCTATTTAAAGATGAAGATCGTAATAAATATCGTAATTATCATATTATATGTTATTAAATTTTTTGTGAATAGGTAAGTATCTGATATGCGGATACGATCATCCAGTACGTCACCCACCAGACGATTGTATTAATCTCTGTTAGACTATAATTTTATCTAGGATACCTGCATAATTACGTCGGAATATTATCGTGTTACAATTTCCAGTTAGCGCGGTACAAAAGTTTTATACTTAGTGGTTAAGGGGACTATATGACCTAAACGCAAATTTTGTAAGTTTTATAATGCCTAAAAGTATATGATCCACAGCAGTAAATAAAATAAGAAAAATAGGTATATGATATTCTTCAGGATCAATGCTAGGTAGATAGTGTGTTGAAAACATAATATAACTAATTTGATACGATGGAAAAAAATCACGAAGATACCTCTAAAAAATTCTTTTAACGATTAAAAACCATACTAATATATATGCAATAATTCTGATTTTTTGTCAGATTATTCTACACGCAACATATTAGCATAATAATGTTTTACTTTTTTATACAATCTATAGCTTTTTTCTAAATCGATAATTGCTTCATATTTTGCAATAAATTACCAGCGTTGTGTCATCGCGCTCCTCTTTCTTTTCTATGCAGTCCGACAGTTACCGCGCTTTAGGTGTTGTCGGCCTCTTAAGCTACAAAAAATTGTTTACTATTCGACAGAACTTGTTTGAAAAACTGTTTTACGCGTAATTAATTGTTCAACTATTGCAGCGACGTTAAGTCGGTTCCTAGCCTAATATTTCTACATATGTAACACATATAGTGGAACAATTAGCGTAATTACGAGAACGGTTTCTATGGGCAGGTGTAAAACATCGACCACTCATAATTCCTAGTAACGGCATTGGCTTAAGGCGATACTAGGGAAACGTGGTACTACGCAGCAAAATTACTGGTTCACCATAATAGATCCTTGGGTAATTCTAAGCACCTTTGCCCGGCTATTTTACTAGCAAAAATTATACATTGTGCATTAGGAAAATCATTTTCAGATCTTACGACGTAGTTACAGATGGATTTAACTGCTTAACTAGAAACTGTTTATATTCTCGATTTTAAACTTGCCGTTTAATGTTCTATAGTAAATAATTTGCTTGATTACAGGTGTTTTTGATTACGACAAAGCAAATGAACAGTACTTAAGTACCTACCAACCGATCACACGGTAATTGAATTCCTTGGTAGACTTAGCAAGAAAACCTCACCAATACTTACACTTCGTCGCGGTCTCAATATTATTAACTTACGGCACATGATGCAAGATTTGCTGTTACTAAAAATCAATAAAATTACGTCCGTGAGTAAATAAATAAATTGTTTATTGCCATAAACAGGTTACAGAAAAATTAAGACGCTGGCTCCAGAGCTAGGTTAGAGTACCTGTATTTCAGGAGCCAGTGACTTCTTGCATTTAGGTTACAGTTTAGCAAGTATATGCAGCAAAAGGTGATAGAATGTTCTTACTTAAAATTAAGTCTAATAGTGAACATTTTAATTTAAGCACTAAATATATTTAGAATAAGAAAAATAAAATTAGAATTAAAGAAATAAAATAATCACATTATCAAAAACAAAATTAGAATAAAAATGTGGGTTAAAACAACATTAGATTAAAAATTGAGAACAATATTAAAATTAAAATAAAATAAAATTAGATCAAAAGTCAGTATTCCCATCAAGTCGAAATTATTATTTCCTAGCTACCTACGTGGTGGATCTATGCTACTTGCATTTTTAGTTCGTAGGCGATAAATCTTCTGTAACGAGCTTTTACAGAAACAACTTAAACAGAACAGTTAATTCTGCCAGTTCACTTTATAGTTCTGTTAATTCTAATCGTAGCCTGTGTTACAAGTTTAATCATAATCTTACATTAGCCTTCTCCTGCAAGCCCAACATCGCCTGACTGATTGTGACTTAATGACAAATACGATACAGATAAGTAATTAATAGTAGGAGCGTAGCACTGAGACAGCTAAGATCGTCGTCGTGTTGTTAAGACGCTGACAACACCTAAACCGCGGTCACTGTCAAATTCCATAGAAAAGAAAGAGAAGCGCGATGACACAACGCTTGTAATTTATTGCAAAATATGAAGTAATTATCTATTTACTTAAAACTGAGTTGAGTAATCGACAATAAAAAACAACCAAGTTCTGCATTAAAATAAGACGTTCTTGTTATTAATTAAATACGTAACGTATGTTGATATTTGATACAGATATTTTGGATTAGAACTCAAAGTAAGAGGTTAGTTTAACGTTAGTTTGTATCGAGATTTTGTTTTCAAAACGTGTTTTGGTAACAACCAAGTTCTGGGAAATATGTTCAAAATTAACATATATTTTTTCCGCTACCGCAAACTATACAGATTTGGCAATTTTTTTTCTTAAGAGAAGCCTATTTTTGTCAATTGGGTCTTGTCAGCCCCTTAACGCGTTATAAACAAGGTGAGACACCGCCGACACAGGGCAGATTGTAGTAATGCTTTGTTCTCGTGATCCGTTGCGAGCTCACTGTTGGCAAAATCTCGCGGCACATAAATTTGCCAGGTTCTGTTGTGAAAGCCAATATTCTTTGTGGCGCTGGCGAGGTCTATTTCTAACATTAAATAAATTACACCGATATTACAAGAACGAATCGGTAGAACTTGTTTTAGTCGGACGTGTCTGGTCTACACGCTGCATCGCAAACATCAATTTCGTGTTGCCTACTTTTAGAGTTATTAACGAAAATTCGTTTTGTTTTTTTGTACGGTACGTACCTATGCTGAAACTGTGGTGACTTATCGGATCGTGTCGATGTGTCTAGTCTAATTTTGTTTGGTGTTTGTATTGTTTATGTGGTTGGCTTCACTAAAAACTACAGCTTAGCATGTTGCAGTTTAGTCACTTGTCATAATTTAATAATGTATCAATATTTTGTAATTTAAATTATACAGGAGCTTGAGCGTAGTTTTCAATTTGTTAGAAGCTATTCATGTAACTATGAATCATCATGAATAAACCAAGATCATTAAGTCCAAGCCATTATTCTTCAACCATATAATATATTTAATATATCAGACACAAGGGTGTTAAAAACTTATTTAGAATACTTATTAGCGTCGTAGTACGCCAATATAAATGTAATAAACAAAATAATCACCAAGGTTGACCAAAATGTAACTGTTATCAATAAAACATTATTTCTGGTTTCAGCGGAAATTGGTTTTTATTAACGGTATTCCGCATCCTGTTAATAAGATGCATTTAAGATGGTCAGTAATCAAAACATATAAAAATATTAAGCAGTGAATTCATTTAATCATAAAATTAAATGTTTGACAAATCGATTAATAGAATTGAGTACCTAGGTCAGTCTGTCTCAAGGTCAAACATAACTTTGGCGAATTTATATACATAATATATATTTAAGTCGGCCTCTGTACGTATGTGTGCTTAAAGCATTAAATTAATAAATATAGTGTCCCTTATAAGACAATTTTTTTTTTTCGAATATTGAAATTCATACTCTATGTTTTTTACTAGCTGCGCCCCGCGGTTTCACCCGCATAAGTCTTGATCCCGTGGGAATATCGGGATAAACGTCCTATGTCCTAACCAAGGTCATACTATATGTGTCAAATTTCATCCGTCTCCACATCTACCTTTAACCATTTTAATGTGAAGAGCGTAACAAATAAAAATACAGTAGATAAGTGCAAAAATGTATCTTTCTAGCATGTATGCAACCAACCACATGCATGGTCGGCACCAAGCCACGAAGTTTATCAATCACGAAATTTATTATGTTTTGTCCTAATATTTGGTTAGTCCTATAAAATTAATAAAAATGCAATAAATGAAGAGAGTACAAAATACCAAATGAAATAAGAGAAATATTTATCTTTATTTAAACATATAAAATAACAACAATCAACCAAGGTAGCAAAATAACAACAATCAACCAAACAACAATCAATCAAATAAGAGTATGTTTTTTACAGTCCGGATACAAATTTCTATGTACCTGGACACAGGGCAACAGGAATTGTTTTTCATTTTTCATACTCAGAAAGTAGTGTTTAATTGATCCGAGTAGCGGGTGCAAGACGCTGCTCCCCAACTTTGAGCGGGAAATACTCATAATACGTAATTGTTTCCCTCTCTAGGGCGGGAATTAATTTTAAAAATAGAACTAAGTTTGTTTAGGTAGCCGGCTACCAATTTTTTTACATAATTAAGATAAATATCGATTCAAATAAAAAAAATGCTGCGGTCTTGTAAGTGTATATACAGCCAGTGTAAATAAAAAAAATATCTATTAAGCGGGACGGCTCGAGGTGGTGACGCAGTTTGTTCCATATTTAAAATTTGTAAATGACTATATGGCGGGATACTAACTTTGTAAGTTGTACTGAAATTCAAAATCTCGTTTTTATAGACAAATATTTGAATAAAAATAAGTTCAAGCGATTCTGAAATGAAAACCAAACCACTAAACTACTATTTACGTATTTTCTTTATAATCGAAATGAAAAGTAGAGCGTTTAGCACGGGTGAAAGTCCTACTTGAACTATAGCCGTCTAAATACCTCGTATGGGAATTGATTCCTTTCGATCCTCGTATAACAATCTACTATTGCTCTTCTCCAGCCGCGATAAGTCCGTAAAAATCTTGCATTAATTTGACAGCCCTTTCAGCAGTGTCTATTTATAACCTTCAAACGACTTATTATTTTAGCTTCCAGAAAAGAAGCATTAACATCCCAAGAAGACATATGCATAGCTAGGCGGCTTGATTTTTATTTGCTTCTCTGAATCTCCTCCCAAAAACATAGTGCGACCAATTTGCGATAA
The DNA here is from genome assembly GCA_905333075.3 of Atethmia centrago. Taxonomy (NCBI): domain Eukaryota; kingdom Metazoa; phylum Arthropoda; class Insecta; order Lepidoptera; family Noctuidae; genus Atethmia; species Atethmia centrago. Next base: position 12,984,751 of record HG995375.1, read on the forward strand.
TCGTCTCTTATAAAAGCTTTGGCTAGTTTTGCTTTCTAAAACATTAACAAAGATATAATGTTTGTCTCAGCGACATGTTCTTTTACAAAATCAAGGCTTTGAATCGATATTTTTCCAATTGTCTCTGAACTTTTTGAAGACCGGAATATCAGGGCTGCTGGTAATTTGCTTTATCTTGGTTTGGAACAAAGTTTTAGGACCAACTCATAAACATGATATCGTCAAATGAAACGATAATTGGCAAGCATTCTTCTTTTAAACTTGGCACGTTAGTAATAATGTTCAATCCCAAAAAATTGTGACTATGTCAGGTAATTTTGAAAGTTAGTTTTTATTGCTTCTGCCCTGGATTTTCTCGTCGGAGTACGAATTCCCGGGATCAAGGATTTGTTAATGGGGAAATTATTGCTGCTCAGCTGGCATAGATCTTGGGCTGGCATAAAGCTGTGACAAGGTTCTACCTCTTTTTGAACGTGTTTCAGGGCAGCAAAATTTGATACATACATAAATAAATTAAAACAACTTCTATTATCTAAATACTATTATTATAATATTAATGAATACGTATTTAAATGGCAAATTGTAAATTATATGTTACCACTTGTCCTCTCTCCTACTTTTGCTGTGCCCAACAGGGTCCACAATAATCATATTTTGTAAAAACCTATCACCTAAGTTCACATGTGGGAGCAATAAATATATATATATATAGGAACAGCCAATAAATCTCTTAGTCTTAGTTTTCTCTCCTCTTCGTCTGATCGTCTTTATCTACCTCTTTCTTTTGTGTCCGCCAACTTTTTGTCTACACCAGCTAAGCATCCCGATCGACCAGGCTCCCTCCGTTTTTTCAAAAATATTTTGTCTTCCTTTATTTTCATTCTTTCAAAGACAACAGCATTTGCAATATCAAATAATGTATTAAGATGTCTTACAAAATTATTTTCACGGTCCTTAAAAGTGCCCTAAGTTTTTTTTACAACTTTTCTGCAGTTCTCTCCAAACATGATATAAATGCCCAAAGTTACGGTAACGGTAAGTTAGTTAGTGAAGTTGCTTCATGCAGTTAGGAAATGCGTTAGTAGGAATTCTTGCATTTTTTCCAAAATATAATGCATTCCCTAATCACAAGATTAGCACTTTCACCGACAGTCAGTTTAACTTCGCGAATATTGTAAAACAAGACAGAAAAAACTTGTCGAATAGATAGTAATTTTGCCATTTATTTGATGGCTAGGCAGCCCGATAAGGAAAATCCTTTAAAGTTAAAGTTCGCGAGCACATTCGTAAGAAGCTGGCAGTATCATCACAACGGTAATGAGGAAAACATTCTTTGTCTTATCTGTTTAATATATACGTGTATTTATTTGGTCTTATATTTATGTATAATTAGGTATATGTATTATATTTAATGTTTTTAATAGGTATATGTATGTACATGCTTATATTTTAATAAATATTTATTCCACAGTTTTCGCTATTGCACCTACCACTGTTTGCTCTGCATCACCCAAAGGTTGACTGGTAGAAAATGCCTATGGCATTAAGTCCGCCTCTGTACATATGTGTGCGTAAAGTATTAAATAAATAATAAAATATTTTGTTTATCCCTAATCTAAAAAGTCTCGCAACTTGTATGAAGAAGTTGAAATCGCAAGTGGGCACGGGTTATCGTTCATAAAACCGGTAAATATTTTTTCTAGACTATATTGGGTTAGTATGAAAGTTTATAGAAAGCATGCGTAAAAAAAATTGAACTAGAAATTGAAAGGCATACGCATACGACCAAATTTGTTTTAAGGAGATTTACTGTACCCCTTGTTCTAGTAATAAAGATTATTATTATTATTATTATTATTAAAGGACACCCTAACCTACATAGATAATTACTGAGATTTTTAGATTCGAGAAATTTCGCCAATCCGTCAATGAAGAGTGGTAATCATAGTATTATAGCAGCTTACTCATTGTAGCAGTCATTGCTTGGAGTGTCTTCACGCCTGCCGTTTCTACAGTGTAAGTCGTTGACGCGCCGTAGACGCAGAGCAATTGCGAGCAATTTCGTTATTTTGAAAAGGAAAAACAATGACTATTTTGATCCTTAAACATTTTCGTCACAATTTTACTACACGTCGGTAAGAGAAGTAGCGTATACGTTGCGTCAACGCCCAATGTGAAGGCTAATCAATGGAAATCTAGAGGAAATTCTTTGTGCTTTTGCTGTTTGTATTATGGTTCTCCATCAAACAGCAGCCATTGTAGGTCCAGGGGTTATTTTCTATAAGAGTTTTTAAATAAAGTGCCTCACTCTTTTGAAATCGCGTAGGTAGTTATTACACTCGAGAGCAATGAATTAGGGTCACATAAAACATCTTAGTTACTCTAAAATTATTCTATCGGAAATTACAAAATAAAAAATAGAACTGCTAATTTTCTGCATCTGTTTTTGCTTTTGTTTCTATTCTGTCATATAAAAAGATATGTAAACAGCGTTTCTGATGTTCAATATTTATTATTGAAGCTGTTATAATGTCGCTTACACCTGAAGAATGCACCAGAATTCTCACAATGCTGGAAATCGGCCGGAGTCAGCATGATACAGCAAGGACCGTTGATGTGTCGCTGTGTGATTTTCGTTAAGGCGCTCCCTCACCGAGAGCATCCACCTGTAATGAAACATTCCAAGATTCCACTGTAACGGCTGGGGCTATGCAAGTAGACTGAGTAGGCCATCAACTGCTAGGTAGTGAAGAGAGATAATTAAAACCAGCAGCATAGGATAATACATATAATTAAATAGGTAGAAGTAACACGGCTAGGTCGCAGGTAAAGGTTACATTACAAGCGAATGCTCCCGGTGAGGGAGTGCCTTAACGAAAATCGAAATATCACTGTTATTAAGTTTTTAGAAGTTCGCCAGAAATCGGTTGTCATGGTATGGGCATGTGATGTGGAGGAATGAGGAAAATGTCGTGAGAAAAGTTTTGAGTATGAATGTTGATGGCTATAAGAGTAGAGGAAGACCAAAGAAACGATGGACGGACTGTGTGAAAGATGATATGGCTAGAAAGAGGGTGACTACCGAGATGACAACTAATAGAGAAGTATGGATGAAAGGGATATGTTGCGCCGACCTCAAATAAATTGGAATAAGGGCAGGAGAATGATGATGATGATGATGAGGTTCGCCGGAAAAGCTCAACGTACCTAGGCCAAGCTCGTAAGTTCAGGTAGGCACGTTCGACGTATACTACAAAATAAAATGAATCAATTATTTAACCTTACAAAATTATGTTTTGAATTTACAACAACAATGTTTACATTTCTAACATTGTTACAAACAAGAAACTACAAACGTTAGAATTGCTCAAAACCATATCAAAATATTAGATATTGCGTTGGCGGACGACACGGCTATTGGCACGCTTCTATTTGATTATTTACAACATTTATCGCTTTACTAAACGCCTGTATCGAATGAGACAATATTCTGCAACATCTTGACTAACACAAATATGTAATTTTACTTACCTACCATATACATTAATATCTATTAGTTCATTTTGGAATTCGATTCTGCCCACGTTCAAAATAAACGTTTTCGAATTATGTTGTATCTGAAACTAATTTATGGCTCAATTCAGAAAGAGGTATTGTGTGTTTAGATGGTACATTAGTACAAACAGTACGCTTCCAATTATTTACGACAGGCCTGCAGCGCCCTCGGGCTTAGTTTCACAACACTTTATGGACGAGCGTCATTACCGAGCCGTTGCTCAACTTTGACGCCTTTGATTATTCGATAATAACGCACACATAATTATAATGCCTATTTATTACTTGTAGATTAAAAAACAATTTTACTCTCACGATGTAATGTGATATTAATTCCGATAATAGATGGACAAAAGTAACGTACTATGACTTCGGGCCTTCGGAATAGCTTAATTCGGGATTTATAATGAAAATGTTAATTCGCAAAATATGTAGTATTTCAAGCCAGGCCTGGATAAATATTAAAAAAAATAAAATATTAACCCAAAAATGTTTATATGCTTTTTTTTGTTTTTTTTTTTGGGTGGGAAAGCATCAAATAACTTCTTCCGCTCCTTGTGTCAGACTCTTACTGACTAAAACCCACCCGTATTCCTTCCGTTGCCTGTGTTGCGGAGGCCTCGGTGACCCATTAGTACCTTCCGCGACCCCGGCAGGATATGCTTGAACTATAATTCAAGTATTTCTAATACCTATTTAACATATACCTAAATCAAAAATATATCCAATAATAATGCTAAGTAGCTTCATGAGAAACATTCACATGATCTTTAATTAAATTAAAATAGCACACAATAAAGGTACCTAATATTAAGAGCACATCGAACCGCTCGATCATGCCGAGGCTGCGCGTGCGCCCCCGCCTTCGCAATGATCCATATTCCATCTATCACCACGCTATTATTTATAGCGCCAATTATAATGGAGTAAGTATCTAATGGTTCACTTCTTTATTTATTGCCTATCCGAATCACAAGTACATGTATTGTTTATAATAGTTATAAAACGGCGAAGTTAATTTATGAGACGGTTTGTCAATAAAACCTTTTTTCTATTAGAGCAAATACCTAACAAGACTCTTGCAGTGTTTATTTTATCAAACAATTCTGCATATAATAGCCTGTCTCTTTGTTTCTTCTTTGAAAAATCGAACTGCGCATAGTGAACACCTTGAGATGCCTACTATAAATTATTCCTGCATGTGCATTCAAGAGATATGATCAATTCACTAATCAGTTTCGCTTGATGTTCTATCTGCCCGTGTTAAACAACACCCAATCGAACAAATACTATTTTCTTTAATCGCATGCGCATTGCGCTCTGCAACGTACATGTAGCTAATAAACGTACCGTTTTACTTAATTAAGAAGGCTCTATGTCGTTCTACCGTCGGTGCAGACAAAGTTTACACAACATTAAAACGTGATAAAGCTCCACAAAGCCTCCATTATTGTAGCAAATGACAGGCGTTTAATTAACATAGATACTGTGCCCGTGTTAGCGGCGTGGCGGCGGTGCGACGGCGCATCGGTCGCGACTCGCGCGCTGCCGGTGCTGCCATTCGCATCAGACGGGTTATTTGTGTCGATAACGCTATTCGTGCCAATGCTAATGAACACGCCAATCTCGGATCTCGTATACTCGTCAATTTCAAACTATAGGGTAAAAAATTTATAACGACAGGATTTAATATTATCTATATTTTTATTACCAAAGGTGTTGTTAAATATAACACCTGGGTTTTTTTTTATTAAATTAATATATAATTAATAGGCAGCTATAGACACATAGTAAAGTTTATTTTGTGCTTTATAAAAAATGTGAGATCGTATTTTTGATGCAAAATATTCTTGGACGCCAGCATACGTAAAGTAATGTGAATAAATTTTTACGACGTATTCATGGTCTGAATTGACCATTTCGAAAGTTTTATTCAAAAAGATTTCAGAATAAAAAATCACTATAAAATAGTAGTACAAAGAAACAGTAGGTAGGTAACTACAAAGAAACATAGTACCTATCTAAAAAAACCCATTATATCTAATAGACATTTTTATTGTAATAATAGTCGGTTATTGTTTAACTTCAAGTGCAGTAGCACAAGCACCGATTTGCACAATTCTCAGATGCTACTGCAGGCTTAGCATGACGCTTTTATTTCTTCCCTACTGTAGAATAGAAATCGCTTGTCTACATTTTTAGTCTACACGGAAACGTAATTTTTGTCTACTCTTCCGTTGGAAAAATGCTTCTCTACGGTTCTCGTGCTAAGCCTGTTGGAATAAAATATTACTTTGCAAGCGCAGCATTTTAGCAATAATTTACACAATAAGCTATAAGTATTGACCTCCACTTCGTCGGTGTTTTCCTAAACTTTAGTCAATTCGATTTAACAAGTGGACCATTTTGTTAAGTAGACAATTACTTTCCTCAGATAAGATTTATGGGCTGTTTTTTATTGACAAGCTGAAATGGCAGTGGGCTGGCCATATTTGTCGAAGGACCGATGGCCGGTGGACCAGGCGAGTCCTGGAGTGGAGACCGCGTATCGGCAAGCGTATTTTGGGACGCCCCCCAGCTAGATGGACCGACGACCTTAAAAAGGTGGCTGTGACCGACTGGATGCGGAAGGCGGAGGACAGGGTGTTGTGGCGCAGCCTGGGAGAGGCCTTCGTCCAGCAGTGGACTGTTATAGGCTGAGTTGATTGAATATGATAATGATACCTACTGATAACGACGTGTAATATTTCCCTATAACAACTTATACCATATCGCCTCAAGTGTGATAGCTAATCACACTTGAGGCAATATGCACACAAAAAATAATTACGGACGGATCTAAATTAGAGTCGGAAACGCTTATTTTCGATAGTCCCTACAAAATCAAAAAAAACATGGGAACGTATGAAGTGATATGTGCCCAAAGCCTACACCTGCCAACTTTTCACAATGCGGTATAGACAAACCGCAGAATCAATGGCGATAATTGTACTCGGAACGAAAAGCAACCGAAACTCACGGTTCACTTCAACACACGTGCTTAATAAGCATTAAAATAATTGTGAGGCGGTTTTATATACAGTTAATTATTATAATAAGACCAAAATATGGGGCCCTTTGTGGCCACGTGCTACGCTCCACCGCTTTCCACTAATTTGTGATGTCCTGTTAAATGCTTCGCGGTACATTCCTCCCTTTAATTTGGTAGTAAAGTTACACCAAAACGGTACGCGAACAATAAATTGAAAGTATATAATTTTGCTTATAAATTGAATATCAATTAAAGTCGCATAAGTTTGTAACGTGCATGAGGTTACGATAGGCAGCATCACTCGGAGGAGACGCAGGCAAGTGAACATACGGGATGGTCGTTTAATCATCATTTCGGTAATTTATCAGTCAGTCGCGACGTGTTTTATCCGATGCCGCAGATGATTTTAATTCGGTTTTAACGGCGTCAGTATTCAAATTTATATAATCAATCACTGGATTGTTATGAAAGTGTGCGATACGAGACGATTTCTCGGCCAAATTTGCATCATCGCTGCAACGAGGTTAATATTATAGTAACGATGTAGGTATGTACAGTCGCTAGCATATCGAGTTACCACAAACTGTCAAATTTTAAACCTTAAAAAGTTGAAGGTTAAAGCCGCCTTTCCACTAGGCAACATTTGGCGCGCGACACGTGACGCTCAACATGTACGGCAACGCTGCACAACAGTGACGGACGTTGCCAGCGGGCGCGCAACATGACGCGCGGCTTGTTGTTTGTTTAAAGAGCATCGTTAGTAGAGCATCAATTGTTGTCGAGTGGAGACGTGACGCGCAACAATGTCCGTAGTGTGGTGTAACGAACGAGTGCTCAAATTAATCGAACTGTACCAAAAGTAGGAATGTTTATGGGATACTGCTCACAGAGACTTTTCTTTTTGATGCATTTTTCGATAAAATTATAACCACTGCCGCTGAAATCAACACCAGTCCCACTGGCGACATGTTGTCGACGACTAACGTAAAGTAGTAGATGCGTAGACAGACAACGTTGTTCAACAAAAGTTCCGCGCTGACTTTCAACATGTTGGGCAACTAGTTGTGCAACATGTTGCGCGTCAATTGTTGCCTAGTGGAAACGCCGCTTTAGCTCAAAATAGAATGAGAAAACTTGACAGTTTGTGGTAACTTGATGTGCTGGCGACTGTACCTATGTACCCCACATGGGCTTGCGAGCTTACACATAAAACGGACATCGAACTACTATCAGCTGAGGCTTATACCATCTCAGAGTCGTAAAATGTTTCAACTTGATATTATTTTTATCCTCGTGATTGGTATCATTTTACATGAAAAATATTTCCGACAAATGTTCTAGAAACTGTCTTCCTTATTGTATCCACTTTCAATTAAGTGCGAATGTTATTATCGGTTGTTTATCGCCTCTATAACGGCTGCTGATAGTGTCAACAAAAACAGGATGTGATTTAATATTTAAGTACTTATAAACATCTAAATGCACATGAACCTTAGTTTTAAAGTTGCAATTAGGTAAACTAATTTTTATCATTTCAATACTATAAAATTAATCAAAAATCATACTAGCTACATGAGCTAAGATGTTAATAACTACGTAACCCCTCACTTTATAGACCTTAAGTAATATCTGCGGCAATGCTTCTCGCTAATGACCGAAAACTAGAAAGGTGCCGGTCGTATCTATCTCGGATGCAACGTTTCACTTGGTTCGTTATGTATGAGATCAGTCACAACGTGTCCTTAATTATACATTTATGCAAATAGCACGAAATATATATCACAAAACTTGTTAATATCTGTGAAATTTATTCACATCTGAGAAATAAAGTGACGTAACCGACGTGCATTTGTGATATTAAAATGCCTCTCACGAACCCGAACATAACGGTATGCCTATGCATTTTTTTTCATGTTCTTATTTAATTTCAGAATGTTTAATAATCATCTTGTAATTTGGTTATGTAAATAAATAATTCATATTTCAGAATGACATAAGAAATTTAATAATTAGTAACACATTCATCTGTATTTAGAAGGTTTCAACTGTATATCTAACCACTTTTTATAACAAATATTGTTTGCATAACATTATTAAATTGTAATTTAACAATCATCGACGAAAGTTAAGGTTATAATAGTAGATTATACAACTAGTGCATAAAAGAAGCCATTTTTTTTAGACGCTTATATCCAACCGAGCCGCAGGCGAGGGTGATGGATAGTTAAGTCGAGGGGTAAAATGGTTCGTTTATGCCCGAGTTATACACTCTGCTTTTCACTGCGATTGCGAGAAAATGAAACAGGCATAAAGTAACAGTATTCCATTGTTTTAGTTTAATCACTTTTCACTGTTCAAAACTGTTCAACTGTTCAAAAAGAGAATAGAAAATTCCCGCCACGAAACTTTATTTTTATTTTTTTTATTTTCAACATGTTTCATTCGAATTGGGTACTTCTACTGCCAAGTCAAGGATTGCTGGGTACGCCACAATTGAGGCGATAAGTCCCCTCTTTGAGGAGTGGCGCCACAGCGTCCTAACCTTCGGCCTGACAGCAGGTCCTCACCGGACACGGCAGCTTCGGGAGGTTCCTGTGTTGGTTAAGGCGGGAGGAAACGCTCGGGTATCACCACTGTGTGGATCGTCCGGAGGACACGGTGGAACATACGGTGAAGGTCTGCCTGGCTTTGGCAGAGCACAGCCGTGTCCTTGTGGAGGTGATCGGCGGCAGAGATCTCTCGCGTCCGGCCCTGGTCCAGGCCATGGTACGGAGCGAGAGGATGCCCTCCGGGTAGCCGTTACCTCCTTCTGCGAAGCAGTAATGCTAGCGAAGGAGGAGGTGGGATGGTTGAGGGAAAGGCAAATTTCGCGCCCTCTCGCCCCTAGCCGCCGCAAGAGACGCCCTGGGCGTCGGGAATCCCGGGCGGATTTCCGGTCACCGTAGGCGCGGGCTTGCGGACGGTGAGCAATGGGTAGTTCGCCGTCCGATAAGGACCAGGCACGGGTCGACGGCGGCGCGTTGTGTTCCACGCGCGCCCCAAAGAGATGTCAGCACAAGTGTAAGGGTCCACTAGGGCCGATGCCTGCCGGGGTCGCGCGAAGGAACGAAAGGGTTACCGACCGCCCCTGGCAACACAGTCAACGGAAGGAACACGGGTGGGTTTTAGTCAGTAAGAGTCTGACACACCCTCAAGTTATTTGATAATTTCTCATCCATTAAAAAAGTCATAAAAACGTTTCATTGCGTTTTTAAATAATCGATGACAACAATTTTATCTGGTTTTATTAAATTAACGTTAGAAAACACGGAAGTGATATAAATTAAAGCAAATGAACTAAAATAACGACTTTAATCTGCGACGTTTTATTGTGCGTGTGGCTGTTGGGCCTGATTACCTATCTTAGTCTTAGAAAAAAAAAAACTTTATGCGTAGACGACATAAAGTCGTTTTTTATGCTCTAGGCATAAAACACGTTATATCGCCTACGCATAACATAAAACTTTTAGAGCATGAGAAGTGAAAATAATAATTTTATTAAACTCTATTTTTAAATAAAAAAAACTCGCTGATGGTAATTTAAAGTTAGAATTTCAGATTTAAATTTTCAAAAATCAAATCAAAGCACTCAATTTGTAAGTGTAACTACAAATTAGCATCCACCGCTACGTTTTCGTATCCATTTGTTTAAATTTTCATCAGATATTTTTGAAACAGTTCGATCATCTCTCCTTCTAATCCTCTTCCATTCTAAACCAACATGGCATCTATAATATATCTGATTCCTTAAAGCTTGATCAAAGTGTCTGCTTTGTAAGTACTTTTGTTCTCCACATATGTAAGCTGTTTCTGCTCATATGGTTTTCAGCCTACCTTAATCAAAAATACGTAATTACATAATTAAGATACGCAGTTACCAAAGATACTACTTCAAAACCAATTATATTTGCGTTTCTAATCACTAAATGAAATGCCTTATTTAGGCTTTATCTGTAAAGCAGTGTTATTCCCTCTTAGAGTCGAGTGATGATGATTGCCCGTTACACTACCGGTACTTGTAACATTTTACAAGATGTGGTAATGAACATATAATGCTAGCATGTCCATGTTGATGAAATACTGTTTATCTTGTAGGCCTGCATACTTCCTATGTTATAAGTTTTAAATAGCTATCTTTCATAGGATTTATTTAGGAGGGTTACCGAGGCCCCTGGTAACACAGGCAACGGAAGGAGCACGGGTTGGTTTTAGTCAGTAGAGTCTGACACACCCTCCCGCGTCGCCCAGAGTGGGTGAAGTTATTTGATAAATTCCCACCCAAAAAGAAAAGGCCTGCATACTTCCTATTTTATAAGTTTTACATAGCTTTCTTTCATAGTATTTACTTAGGAGCTTAAACAGGCTCGTGGCTTTATTACACAGGCCTGCGATAATTTTCCCCTTAAAAAACAGAATTAGCAATTTGGATAGATATTAGGTTACTAAGCTACGAAAAAAATTATAAAAAAAAACCATCACGTAAATTTTATGAAAAAAATATTTTAATTTGTTCTTAGTGTTACCGCGTGTTTAAAATAGTTATCATTCTATTTTCTGTGTAAAATTTCTTTTTTCATTTCTTTTAAGTATTTTTTTTATTTTAAATTCATATTCGTTTTTTCATGAAAATTCTCAAAAAAATCTAAAATATCCATAAAAATAAATCTCGATGTGCTATAAAAAAAAAACAAAGTATTTTAATTTATCTAACATTTACAAAAATAATATAATTATTGGAAGAGGAAAAAAAAGCAAAATTTCGCAGGCCTGTGTTACTTACAATTCTTTAGGCACCTCACGTGGTTTAAAATTAATTTACATGGAAATAGATACAAAATCATAATGATATCATAAATAATTTTATTTTTAATGCTAATAGGATGAAACGGTAGAATAAAATACCTGTGCGAATTAGGCATTCTGTTACATAAATAATCTAGACACATAAATTATGTCAGATTTTTTTTAGTTTTTTAGGTGTGGTTCGTGAATACGTGTATTCTACATATATGATGGACTAATGTTCCGGCCATTCTCTTTACTTACAGAATCTCATAATTACAAAGTACATAAAGTCATCACAGCCCCCAGTGCTCTAATAGTCAATTAACCTCTATGAAATTATCGTAATTATAATAACACATTTAAATTTAAATTAAAATTGCAATCAATTTATATTTATTATGTTCCACGTTTCATAACATGACTGCAGCTTGCGTGACAGCCTTAGGTGAGCAGATTGTTCTATTTCTGTCTGTTCCGAGATAATGCTACCTTCAAACATCATTATTGCATTAATATTTTCTCAGGAAGACTAGAACACGAGTCATTTCTCCGAAACGAAATGAAGTTAACATTGACACTTATCTCGATAAATGAGCTATTATTCGAGGCGAGTAGTTTCGTTCTAAACTGCAGCTGATCTATTACATATTGTCCTACGCATCAGTCATTTGCAATCTTATCTGTGTATCGTGGGAGCGGACAATCCCGATACAGAGCGCGCTCGCTGCGTTAGTGTGCGGCCCAAACGGAGACTGCGGCGCGACGAAGATGACGCCATCCTTATACTATTGCCATATTTTATACCTTGTTTGATTACTACGTTAGCAGACAAGATTTTAGTAATACGCGATGAGTAATTTTCGTAATGAGCGCATCTGAACGCGAGACACGGATTTGTGTACCTAAACGCTGCGCCGCAGCTGCAAATCTTTTTATAGAAGCCGTTGAATATTTATTTGACTTATATTCGTGTAGTCGTTCGTGTTAATGGGCCTTATTGTGTATTTATTTCTCGCCGATGTGACAGGCCCTCGGGCGAAGATATAAAAGATGGTGGTTATACAGTACATAAAGTGATTAACTGGTAGACCGATAGCTACGATAAGTAAGTAGGCAATCCATGATTACTCGCAATGAATTTTTATTTAGAAACAGCTGTAAGACTTCTGATGTGTTATCGTGGCTGCCAATACATTTTTAGTAGCTATCGGTAAATAAAACCGTAAACCGACATGAAAGGAAAACTAATTCAGAGAAAAGTAACTAAACTTTATAAGGAACGTGTTTTTTTACCGTTTAATCTTTACGACATACAGAAGATTTTTTTACATTTGCCCATATCAAAAGACACACATGTGTGAAGCGTGACGCGTGTACATTGAAAGTAGCCGCGGCAGAGAAGCTCCGCCGGTAGCGCTGCGCCCGCGCCGCGCCGTGAGAACTCAATAATTGATTTTACTAATCTCATCTATCGACCGCTGCACTAATACGTGTCTAGACTGAGCATTAGGTAATTGGCCCAGTTGTTCTATGGACTGAGTAAGACCTATGAATAATATTGTGTGCGGTTAGTTTAGGTATTTATTGGGGATTTATAGTTTTGCCTGTTTCCGAAAAGTATTTATAAAAGCTGGCAGGAAGGAGGGCGGCGGGAAGGGGGACACTTGACTCTACCAAAAATTTGCACTTTAATGCTTAATATTACGCAAACGGATCCTTGAATCGGAAAATGGGGTTCACAAACCCGCAATATACTGAACGGCCTATCCAATGATACCCCACACCATGAGATACACGAGAAAAAGAAATATCATCCCCACATTACGTGCAAGGGAGTACCTACCCTTACCAAGATTTTATTTTAGCACTTAATATGTATACCAAATCAAAGCTTTCTAGTACTAAGCGTCTCTTTGCTACATCGGGGACAGACAGACAGACGGACATAACAAACTATAAGGGTTCCTCGGAACCCAAAAGCGCCAACATTTTTGGAAACAGATTATTATTATTAGAACAGGTATCTACCACAATTTTGACATAACAACAAATGGATGAAGGTAACTAAGTATTTAGTTTACGTCGTTATTGTTATAGTTAACTATGTCCTAAAACAGCGAGAAAATTACAATTTAACAACTTATATACAAATAAACATGATGAACATTCTTATCGTAAATAATTTATAAGTTTTCTTCAAATTACGGATTATATTCGACTTTCGAGGCTAAACTAATTAAAGCCATGCACATTTTATTACAGGCTATAAACAGAAGATGTCCAAAATCCATTTTACTATCGTTTTTAAATGTCATAGTTGAAAAAATATAATCCAGACTTCATCAAACTTTGCATTGCATAATGAACAACAGTGTGGTCATTTTGATTCACAGAAATAATTCGCTGCCTTTTGACAAAGTTTCCAAAATTCTTGAAACTCAGGATCAGTTTATATTATACTAGATTCTGCCCGTGACTTCGTCTGCGTGTTTAACATAAAATATATGCTATGGCACTCGGCAATAGCGTAGCTTTCTATCACTGAAAGATTGTTTGATATCAGATGAGTACATTCGAAGATTAACTCCGGCGAATAAATGTCAAGTGCTGGCTTTTCTTTTGGTTGGGAAATTATCAAATAACTTCTCCCGCTCTGGGCGGAGCGGGAGGGTGTGTCAGACTCTTACTGACTAAAACCCACCCGTATTCCTTCTGTTGCCTGTGTTGCCAGGGGCCTCGGTATGTGCACCACTTTACTTATTACAAATAAAAACTGAAAGAATTTCGTGGCCCTAAATTATCTACCATAATAATATAATCCCTTAAACGTTCAGTGCGTACTACGCTGCTACGCCGCTACGCCGTAGCGTTACGTAGCAATACGCGACAGTCGTGAAATTAAAATAGGTTCTTTTATTTTAAGTTTTTATGATTATAATTTTATATTGATTGTAGAATCACTTGCTATTATGAGATTACCGAACGTTATGAATAATTTTAATCATTGGAATAAAAAACCCAGTTGTTTCTAAATAATAATGATAATGTATTTTGTTATTTCTGTTAACTTTGTAATTTGGGTTATACCTGAAATAAAATAATTTTATAATTATTTATAGCTATGTATTATAAAAACTCTAAATAATAAAATTTTATTAGGGACTGTCTGATAAAATAACACATTATTACAGAAAAAAATAACTGACCATGTACAACCTTCAACCCTGTTTAAAATTGCACAAGGTAACGATAGGCAGTCGATGCCTGTCAGATAAGTATTCGGATCACTACGCTCGTCTGGCTAAACAGTCGCTCATAACTGCGCTGTTAGTCACCTCCGAGTGTTCATTGAAGGATTATGACTGTGCGCTATGCCGCTCAGCGGTGCTCACTTGATTGGCTTTTTCTCACACAGCTAATAGATAAATGCTTCAGATAACTCGACGACGATGACTAACGAGATACAATTGTTACAACATGAATCGTAATGTGTGCTTAATTAAAGTCTATCTGTTGTATTATTATTATTATGACGTAAAAACCATGCGTGGTGCATTGTTGTCAAATTGTATGCGGAAATGTTCAACCACAATGCGCACGGAATTCTAAAAAGTCGGGCTGACCACAGGGACAGGACACAGCGGCCGCTGCGACCTGACCTTGTTGCGTTAATGCACCCTAATTTCACCACAAGCCCGCCGTGACTGCACACCAAAAAACTGGCACGTCATTCTGTTTGCACGACTTGCCGATAAATTAATACTGTCCGAGTGCTCCCGCGAGTAAGACACGCACGATCCTCGCGCCAGTCATTCTGTCGCGCGCATGTCGTCGACTGCCGAGTGACAGATGCAAAGCGGCAATCTTTCATGCTCTCGACAAAAACTTACTACCAGGAATTCACTTAACTCAGGCCACGTTATCTTCGATTAAATCAAAATGACGAACGGAACGAATCTCTCATATTTTCGTGAAAGTCGACAGTTTGGTGGTTGCAGAGACAGATTTAACCCGATTTATCTTCGCTATAGTGATGTTCCACGTATTGCGGATGGGGAGCTGATTAGAAAACGATCGGATCTCGGGCCGAAGGGCAGATCTGCGATAAGCCGCCGACGTTGGCAGCGCATGCGTAATTAGAGATAAACAGAAAATAATTGGCCGCAATCACGCGCTTTGAGCGAACGTGCCGGGGCGGGCACCACTCTAGCAGCTTGGCGGAAGCTGTGCCTGGACTCTGGAGCCCTTGGCGTTTGAATAATGGTTTTCTAACTAAGCATTCAACTAATATTTTTTATTTTGTATTGATAAACTTGGAAATAGAGAAATAAACTTACTATAATACCTATTTAGGTAATGTTTTTAAAATATTTTCAAATTTCTTACTACTTCTGCCTTCGATGGTATTTTGTCTGGTTTCATAAAGGGCTTTTAAGTAATATTTTTTGTTTACATACTTGCCATTTTAATTAGTATAATATGTTACACAGTAAAAGCTATAGTTGCTAAGTACCTAGCGTTTTATTGACATGATCAGCCCGGTAGTTTAAGTTCAATGTTTATTATAATCTGCTGCGCTATTGGTACCAATAGCGCAGCAGATACACATTTTTTTTAGTTTTCCACTTGCATTATTAATGAATAATCGAATAATAATCGCAAATACAAATATGATAATTCTTTGCTATCAAGTCAGTATCAAGTCTAGATTTCATTATCTGAAAAGTAAGGCTAAATGCTAATAGGTACTCAAGATTTTATGCAAACTGTGGCAGATTTTAATATTCACTCAAACGAAACATTATTGCAGTCATAGATAGGACCTTAGAAATTGTAAATATATGAAAATTACGCAGTTTTAAATATGTATATAAATAAATAAACAATTTATCCGTATAATTGTGTTCAACATTTCATTTGCCGGAAATATACAATTATTCTTATTTTATAGAGCAATGGTGACAGCTTTTTATCGCCAGCTAATTAAAATTTGGACATTTTGATTTAAGATTAATTAAAATATTGGCACGGAAGTATATCTCGCAGTAGCTCTCGAACTATACGCACGCAGCAAATATACTTGCATGAAATAAATCTTAATTTGTTTTGCTAAGTAAGACATAAAAATAAAACTGCACACACCGAACTTTAATTCGACGTGAGATCTATACTTTAAAACAAGATAATGGTGAACAATTAGGGCAGGATGCAACAAGCACCAGTCCGTGTTTATATCTTTGCAGATTAGAGTGTATCATTATGATTACATGTCGTTATCTTGAGTGCGGTACGTGAGGTGAGCCTCAGTGTCGGCTCTCACCTCGCCGGGGACGCAGACTCACATTAACGACTCGAAATCGATGTTTGTACACGTCCGACCTCTTCCAATAATAGGAGCTGATCGATCTGCGGAGCGGTAAATTGCCAACTGCAGACACACTTGGGAAATAACGAAGCAGCTGTATATCATTGTATACTCACTACTAACACGCGTACTTGTACAACAGACACTGTAATTGTCAGTTTGTCAATGCAAATTACCACTCCGCGCTGTCTGTTTTTATTCCATGTACTTGTCGCCAGTTATGTACTTCAGTTATTTATTCATATATTTGCAATGAAACAACTCCTAAAGTCGATGAATCTTCATTAGAAAATGAACAAGCAGCACGATATCTATGGATGCTCAATGTTTGGCGAGCAGTAAATTTTGTTCAATAGTAATGAATCAATCTGGCTGACGAAGGTTTTCCACAAACATGTCCAAGCACTCAATCGGCGCCTCGAGGCGGTGAGCCCCTTAATTGACATGTGTCAGAATGTGTGCGGCTGACCCGCGGGTCATGCGTGAACATACTTTGTAGCATTCCGCCGTTACTTTCGCCAACACTGCGCCTCTTAGAAGACGAATTCGTTTGGTGTACTGTGCCGACCCACTAACCCAACAACGAGTCCCTTATTTATTGTCAATTACGTCAAAACAGAGAGCCAGGCACTCATTTTGTTCATTACATCTACTTCAAAATGTTTCACAGCCGTTTTCTCCAACTGATGAATAAGATGTTAACGCTATATGCTTGAATGGATTCAGCAAGTGTACGAGCTATTAACGACGTTTTTAAGTGTAGCTAACTCAGAAAATACGTACATAAAGGAGTACTTACCAAAACCCCGTTATTTAAGTATTAGCGTAATGTAGGGTATTCTTAAAGTTCGTGTGAGGAACTATAATACAGGTGTATCTTACAAGAAGCTAAGCTTACAAAGTTGCTTAATACTGTACCTAATACTAGGTGCTTAATATTGTCTGATACAGGTATAGGTATTTTAGAAATGTCGATATAAATAGTGCCTAATCGTGATTTTGTAGAGAGGTTAGTACCGTAGCACCTTCGCAAGCGTTCGCCCCGCTCCTCCGCGCCCCCACATTCCTCTCGAGTCCTGAACCGCGCTGAACTTTGCTCTTATTGTCAATTCGTGCTCACCGGTGCGTCGCGCTCCTAAACATTATACCCATTTAAGAAGTCTCCGAGAGATAAACGTCTTTGTTCGAAGGGTGATTGTCACCGGGACGACGCCTTCGAGAAATACGAGACACGGGAACAATGCTATCCGGCTTGTTGGATCATATTGTATTGTCTAGTCTTTTGTGAATCGACAGATTCTTGACTAGCGTAAAACAGAAACAAACAAATAAATAATTCCGAAGTATAATTATGAAATAAATAATGTTAACTGTCACTTGAGATTTCAGATAATGTGTTTCCCTTGCTTGTTGCAGAATTTTCTGCTTCGTAGTACAACTTGCGCCGTAATAAGTGATTTTAGTAAAAGTGCGGCGCCAATCATCATGGATCAATTGTTGCAGCGCGAACCGATTACGGGGCGGCGTTTCTCAGAATTTTTATATCATCATGCGCTCGTATGTTACCGACACGTAGTACATACTACATTACTTTAATTTCGGCCTACAGATTGATGTAAATTAACTTTGCCGGATCTTATTACGTGTACCAATATCACATAATATGACGATTTTATTTTAATTAGCTTGTGTCCGTGCCTTCACTTGCGGTCCGCCCTTTGGGGTTAAATTAAAATGTTCTTCGCTATCCATAATATGATGCACTACATACACATCCAATCCGGTTACAGAGGTCTTAAGGATTGTATTAGTGAAAGGCTCATTAAATTCTGTAACCAACAATAAGCTCTATGTTTTGATTTTAACAATTTATAGTTCAACTGAGTTATGGGGCTTCAGGTCAACAATCTGTCTATCTTTAGTAATGTGTGTATGTAATTTCGTTTTCCCAAAATGAATAAGGTAATTTTGTTTTTTCAGAACATTTGACATTATGTTACGTAGCTTGAAAGGTATTATTCACAAAAAGCACAAACATAATGGCCTCTGTAAGATTTGAAATCCATTTTTCCAAAGTTTTTACTCTCGGTAAAATTTAATTTGGCAAGAATTCACAAAAGCTCTGAGAAATTGCACGTTATTAATGTAATTACAATATTAACTGATTGCAAGAGTCGTTTCGTCTACCTACAAAGCAGACACTAAAATAATAATCGCTCAACTTACGAAACGTAATAGCCAGATTTCACGCCTTATGTTCAGGTTTAATTGCAGTAACACTATGAGAAAATAACGTTATGAAAATGTATTTCTGTAAATAATCATAAGAACTAGTACCTACTTATGTTTATAACGTATAACTAAGACACTAGAAGCATCCGTATTGGTACTTAAGTGACTATAAAGTTTTTACTGTTAGTGTGCTTTGTCTAGACTGAAAGGGTTATGAAAGCGAATTATTCAGCGCCTTAAGGCATTTACGACTGTGAGTAAAACATATAGACATTATGTTAATGTATCTTTAGAAATCGAACTAAGCTTTAGTTCGTATTAGTTTTACAAAACTAAAAATACACCTTGAATATAATGGTGAGTATTATGAATCTGGCAACATATTGCTGTAACAATATAATACGGTACAAATTCAATTGATCGTAGCTCGAGGCAGACGATACGTTGACGCAACTCAAAACAATGGGGTTTCGGTTCACCGACCTTTTGGGATCTGTGACATCGCCGCGAAAATATGGGCACAGCACAGCACAGCTTCATTGCGTTCTCGCAGAGCGGCGCGCGCGCAGCTGATGACGCGACCGGCACGCCGCTCGTGCCACGCTACGCCCCTTCAGATTAATGGGCAATAGTGTTGAATTTCTAATGAGAGTAACAACTTGTGAAATTGAAATGACGTTATATATTAGTCATCGACAATAACTAAGCTTACAGCTTACAATATTATCGTAGAACATTCCTACTACGTGTTAGACACTCTTACGAGTACCTCATCTAAAAGCGTAAATACCTGAGTGATTCTAATTATCTAATTCTAGCTATCCTAAAGACTGAAAGATTTACGTAAGCCACTTATATAAATCCTCAGGTATTTAACAGAGTTTATATTCATAACATTTGTCTAAATACATTTAAATGTACATCAGTACGGTGAGGTCTCACCTTTGTACGTTTTCAGAGGTCATCTTTGTATTCTACTAACGCGTAGCAATTTATCATTTCATTTTACATCAATAGTTCATTACAGATTTCGTGTTGTGTATGTAAACAAGCACATGGACAGCATTGCATAGACACTGCAGAGTTAAGTGGGTTTTAGTTTTACGAGTTGTGCGTCGTGCGGACACCGCAGCCGGCGCTCGTCCCCCTCGGCGAGCAGATAATGCAGGCTCCAGGCCTCAATAAGAGTAATGCGGCCTCTTTACCACTCCGTACAGAGACGTCTTATTTAGAGCCAAACGCGGCACAAACGCGGCTCAAATTGAAGCCTTTCAGCGCAATTACCTCCGCGAGCAACGGCGCGTTTAGCAGCCGACTATCAAATCAAGTATGGACTTCCTTTCGCACAAACCTGTAAGTTACTCACATTAACATAGCACCTACAAGCTGCTTGATGGCCGTCGAATGTACCGTTTATACAAATCACAGCCCCATTATGTACGAATTTAGTCGATGATTCTTTTATTTGTCTCTTCCGTAGTACCGTGAATCAAAAATCGTCCTATCGTACTCGTAGAATTAGGATTTTTCATTGGATGATGATTTTAGTTGATTTTGGTTGGGCATATTCCATATACCTACGTTTGCAGTTAAAACTACATTTTAGCTCTACGGAGTCGCTTTCAATATTTATTTCGGCCTTAAATTTTCTTCCGTTCTCTTGATCCAATTGAACGATATTCGCTTATAAGACATGAATAAGTCTAATAGATACGATACCTTCTTGTCAACTCGATGAGGTATGTGCGGAAGTTATTTATGAAGTAACGATTCATGTTAAAAAAAGGGAAACTTTCATGTCACAGCTTTCTTATACAAATGAAATGTGTTCAGTTAAGCTACGGTTTCCTAGAAGAATGAGGAGATGGTTCCATCACATAATAGCGGTCGTCAGGTAAGTCTGTAATTTTTCACCAATATTTCATATAAGGTGTCCAAAATCGCTCCGTATTTGGACAGCCGTTATTGTGTGATCGTTCACCGTATTCTTAGGAAACCACAGCTTAACTTAATTTCTTTGGCACGCCTATTCATCCGATAGGAAAAGTGCTACGAAAGCACACCTAGTCGTGACTGAGCTGGTCGGCAATAAGTAGCAGCACATGCTATCAGAGTGATGTTCATATAAACAACAGTGGGCCTTTTAAATACTTAAATTGTGACACCTCTTCTTCTTTAGCTGCAATGCCCCAATTTAGAAGCAATTGATATTATTGGTTCTCGATCCACCTCAATTGCAAATACTTTCGCAAATTATGTTACAAGCACATACCGACACTAAAATGGGTTTTCCTAATCTCTACTCAGAATTGAATTAACAGTCTAAATTACGTGCCACGGGGATGTTATCTAAACGTTTCACAATAGTATTGTTCGCAGAGGTTGGCAGTGTTGGCACACAATGGAACACCAAGAGCGAACCTGTCGAGAGAAGTAGGCCGCCGAGCGTCGTCGCGGCGGTGTAGCGGTGGTGAAATGCGCGGTGGGCGGCGCCCGGCACGCCGCTCCGCCCAGCCCTTTCACCGCCGCCCGCCCGCGGCGCCCCGCCTCGCCAACCTTCCGTCCTACCCTCGCATGAGGGTACCACACCGCTCAATATTTCACAACCATATCACGGTGTTCCCAGAATAGAGCCTCGCCTCGGGTCTTGCCCCATCGTGCTCATAATGAAAACGACGCTTACAAAACAACTGATCGCTAACTCCGTACCTTTCAATTTCAACCCTAACTAAACTTTATACTGCATTAGCGACTAAGGTTTCATGATTACCTGCAAATCGATGTAATTAAATTGAATGGCGTCTTATTTGTCTGTAATTATATAGTAAGATGGAATTTATCAATAATCAGCTACGAGTCGCTTGATGGCATCTCTTGCATAATTGGAAGTGTTCAAATCTATGAGAAGAAAATGAGCGTTTAATTAAATGTTATATGGATCGTAAAATAACTCATTTACTAAAAGATTGCTTTATTACCACTACTCATTAATTTTAAATATCAATTTAGTTTTCAGACCATTCCAAGGCTATATAGAATCCACAAAACTATTAGTTAATATCTAGATCTAAATATCTAACTGCCAAAATATTTAAATATGAATATATAAATAATGTATTATGTATTATTAGATAAACTAAAAACTTATTTACATTAGTTACCTAGGTAGGTATCTAGTTGTAAGTACTTGATAAACCTCTACAAGAATTAAATATTTAGGTAATCATGTTAGTTAACTACTTTTCACAAATGACTTGTGCTGCCTTGCTACGTCTACTCTATTTCATTTATTGTGATAACTACTTTTTTATTCACTTTTCTTGAAACTTAATTTGCATTAATTATCCGCGCGAACATCAAAAATGTGTCTACAGTTTCGTTTGTTCCCAGTGTCTACTGTTCTACGCTTATGGCGGACAATAACAACATTAAGTATCTGCATCGTGTTTATTGTCCCTCAATGCTTAAACCTAACAACAGATGAAAGGTTAAAAAGCTCAAATAAGCGTGCATTAGGAAAGAGGTGGCCTGCCGGGTCGCGGTTAGAATGCAAACTGCCGCCCATACATTAAATCTGCTGCATTGGAATTGCAAAGTCGTGATTTGTCAAAGCATAATCTAAGGAACCGCAATATTCGCACATCGTAATTATTATCAGCGGTAAAATGGCAGCCGAATCTGTTGTTGTATCTTACATTTGTCAAAACATAATCTAAGGAACCGCAATATTCGCACATCGTAATTATTATCAGCGGTAAAATGGCAGCCGAATCTGTTATTGTATCTTATATTTGTCAAAGCATAATCTAAGGAACCGCAATATTCGCACATGCATCGTAATTATTATCAGCGGTAAAATGGCAACCGAATCTGTTGTTGTATCTTATATTTGTCAAAGCATAATCTAAGGAACCGCAACATTCGCACATCGTAATTATTATCAGCGGTAAAATGGCAGCCGAATCTGTTGTTGTATCTTATATTTGTCAAAGCATAATCAAAGGAACCGCAATATTCGCACATCGTAATTATTATCAGCGGTAAAATGGCACATCGTAATTATTATCAGCGGTAAAATGGCAGCCGAATCTGTTGTTGTATCTTATATTTGTCAAAGCATAATCTAAGGAACCGCAATATTCGCACATCGTAATTATTATCAGCGGTAAAATGGCAGCCGAATCTGTTGTTGTATCTTATATTTATCAGACGTAGTAAAGTAACAAACTAAAAAAGGCTAGTATAATAAATAACAGGCTAGCACTGCCCGCGGATTAGTGTAGCGACACTTCATTAACGCACGTCGGCAGGTCGCGCGTGTTCTGGCAGACACCCCTATCGATATCATTAAATTATATTCCCGGAGCATGTGCGATGTAACCGTTACGACGACCAGCTCCGATAAAGCTTTGATTTATAACGTCGAATATTTAATGACAACAGACAATTGAAATTTATTTATAAGGCGCACCGTTTAACTCCGCATGTTACAAATAAATTTTACAGTTAGCATCACGTTTACCATATTGTTGGCTGTTTACAATAAGACTGTCGTCTAGGGCTCTTTTGTATTCCACGAGAGGATCTTTATTGGGGAATAAGGTGTAGGATGCTCGGCATAAGCAAAATAGTGTGCCCATATATGACCTTATACGCTTGCAGGGCGAATAATTCAACGAGAAAATTCATGCAATTGTACTTGTTAACCGAGTTCGAGAATGGAGCCAATGGAGGTGGTTCTCAAGATGACACCTGCATACTAGCAGTTTATTGTTATAGGTTCGTGCATAATGTCGATAAGAATGCATCGATTTGTACTATCTTGGGCCCAAAATGGGAATATAGGAATGTTTATAGAGTCTTCGCCTCTTCGACCCTTTATACATAATTAATCGTTTAGTTTATTCTGATAACAATAACGGGAGTAAGTAATTATCTTTCTTTGCATCCTAGCATAGCCAGGGTCAAATCTTTAAAAAAATATTTACGTGGTCGACCAGTTAATTTTTTTTAAAGATTTATAGATGTTTTTTGGTATGCGAGTTTTTTTATTTGCGTGTTTGAAAAAAAAACCTTATAGATAATAAATCATATATCAGGTTTTTTTATTCAAACACGTGGAGTTTTTGGTTCTACGCACTGCGTCTTCTGCGACGCCATCGGATCTCTTTGACCTTGATGATTTACATTGATTAGTAGGCCCAGACTACTTATTCAAGCTGCTGCCAATACGAAGTTACAAGGGGTAAAAAATATGAAAAACTCAATTGTTTTTCACCCCAACAACAATCACCTGACCGTTAATATTGTTTGAAAAGAACCCCTTGAAATATTACCGTAGTCGTTATTTTAAACCTGTTATAGTCTAACAGGTTTTTTGCTTTTATATTTTGCAGACAGACAGGGCAACATCATAATATACCAACATGAAGGAAGTTGTGTCTAAGTGCAATTTTAACAATTTCTATCATTTTATTTGTGGCGCAGCCTCTGTCCAGCAGTGGACTGTTATAGGCTGAGTTGATTGATTGATTGAAGCATTTTATTTACAAAAAACACATTCATAGAAATGATCCACTTAATAATTAGTTATTAAGTGGATCATTTCTATGAATGTGTTTTTGTGTGAAAACCAACAAGGAGGTCTATTTTTCGAAGTTTTTATGTAAACCCACCCAGTTCCTGAAGGAAAGTGCATCGGTTAAAATATAGTCTCTTGGGACAACTACACAGTTCGTACCTACTAACGCTTTTTGTTAGTTTACTTATCTTCAACCGAATTCAGGCAAGTGTAAAAAATGACAAACAATACAAATAAAACATTGTTAAACGGTTAAAGATAAAGATAATTTTGCCTTACTCATTTCATAGATAGAAATGTTTGCACGTATAGCTAATCATAGATTCATTAAAATATTAATAGGTTAATAGTTTGGTATTTAACTTACATGTTTAATTAACTGTATTAGACGGCTAAACTAATTCAACAACACGTCGCATAAAACGATTACACTAGTCATTGAAAGCGTGAGAGCGAACTACCCTCGACGGACCATTCTAATCGAAATTACAACGAGCACGAAGCACGACCGCGGCAGTATCGCACCGGAGCACCGCGCTGCGCCTGCGCCGCCCGAGCCGCGACGATGCCCAAGCTCGGGATTTATTGGCCGGACCAACCGACGCGCACCTTCAATTATTAAGCATTTAATTATAGTCAGTACCACCAAGATAAATCGCGAGCAATTATTTCTAACTCCTAACGACGCAACGGGTTGCCCAATGGCCGATATTTCGCGCTCGCGGCTTCTACGAGCTAATAATTGAATTTCCCCCCGAGAACAATTGCTCGATTACAGCACAGCCCGACACGGATCGACGCCTAATGAATCTCCCCAGTGTCTAGTTATTTACCGAGATAAACTCTGTGTTTACTGGGTACATGCGCATGATTGCACGAGCTGCCAATAAATTAGATTTATCAGCTACCTACGTAGATACTTATTTTCTTAGAAATAGATTTTAAGATATTTATGTCAAATCTGACAGATTATTTTGTTATAGTACGTTATGGTAAATTAGGTAGATATTTTAGGCAAACAAACATAATAAATAGTTTGTGAACCAGTATATTTGTAGTTGCATCATAAACCTGGCTATTATTTCATCACTAATCTATCTAAACACAAAGTATAGTGGCTGGTATACATTTGCGATTTTCGTAGCAAACCATAATCTCAGTGCTCTTGCTAACCTGACTCCTCACAATAGCACCACGTACAACCATTAAACATAATAATCTGTTTCGAAACACGGAGCAAATCAATATCGGGTATTGACCGACGCACGCGCCGCCCGCCGCACCGCTTCCAATCAATGGGATGCAAGCCCCATTTCACGATTTCAATATATTTTAATGAAATGTCAGCACTTAGTGAAATCTGTATTGTGTAAGGTGAGCCGAGTTCTCCTCCTGCCCTCCAAAATTAATCAGTTTACGAAATAAACAAAACAATGGGAATGGTTGCTCTAGCACTTTTGCGATTGTATTTGGCAATATATAAATCGCCGGTTGATATGAATTAGGGAAGAGTAAATATGAGAGAATAGAGTAAACGTGCGTGTAAGGACGCGATGATCTGTTAGATTTGCCCATCGCCGTGAATCTTAATCGAAATGAAACACCTTTTAAGGGCGTGGAGCCATTAAATAAAAGTAAAATGAAACCGTCACCGTTCGAGACGGTGGCTTAGAATGCGGCGGGTCTAGTGGTTGGATGTTCAATATCTATTAGCGGTAATATCTCAGAGAGAGATGGCTCTGGCCCAGATCTGGAGCCGGTTGGACCAGTTCTCCGAGCATCCTTGCGTAACACTACCGAGCGCAGGCCACCGCCGCTTGCAAAAATGCATTACAAAGCTCCCAAATAACGCACGCCCCTTAAAAGCTTTTCAAGATTCGCGCGTAGCGGCAACAGATTACGCGCGTGACGGTGCTACGAACCACACGACACGACACATTAAATTCATGATCGTTGCGCAATATGAACCGATATTCGAGTATTTTCGCGCATAACTGGAGTTTATTGCAGCAATGTCAAATAATAAATCACCAAATTATAATTACGCATGTCTCTACCACGCCCTAGAATGACATACAATTTTGTTTCGGAAATTATACAGCAACATATTATTTATTGCGCTTCTTTCAATATTTTTGCATAACCTCATCGTTTAGGTAGAAGTCGACCTCCAAAATTGTATTTTAAAGAGATGTGCAGTATATGATTTTGTGTTAGATACAGTTTATATTACGTTTTGCTCAGATTAATTTTTAAAAACTGTTTAGGAACATAATACGACACGAATTCATATGCATACACACCGATTTAATGGCTATTAATTATTACTTATAAAAGCCATTAAGATTACTGGAGCAAAGCATAACGTCCGTGTCATTATATAAAATCGTAGGAGAACTATATCAGTTAATAGGCAGATATTTTATTATATTGGCATTCAGATTTGATCTCTATATGCATCTGTATAAGATTCACACTAGCGGCCACAGTCAGCAGAAGCTTTATTTATCGGGCGCTAAGTTCCCATGCTACTTACACGCCGGCACAAGACTACAACACTGGAACATGATCTTCGTGATAATTTATTATAGAGACTAAAGAAAGCGTGCGCGCAGCCTGCCCCTATTAAGTGATCCATACATCAAGAACGCCTCTGTTGCATCCGATTACTCGCTGAGATTAACGGTAGTATCGCCTAATGTCTAACCGCAGCCCCGCATTAAACTACCTGAAATAAATGATATGCTTGTACAGTCGAGCTGCGCTTACTTATCTAAAGAATCACGAATCCAAGTAAAACATGTAAGTTGTAAGTAAAACAAATTATCAAAATCAAGATAATGCTCCTTCTATCAGAAATTTTGAATAAAATTTTTGGTACTTCAGTAATTTAAACACATTACAGGTAAACAATTTACTTGCTGGCTGATTGTTGATTGTATAGCCTCGAAGCGCGGGCGCAGGCTTGGCTGCCCTCACTAAAATGTTAATAAAATTACTGTCGAATGCAACGGACATTATACTTAATGCGCCCAGTTAG
This sequence comes from Atethmia centrago, assembly GCA_905333075.3. Lineage (NCBI taxonomy): Eukaryota > Metazoa > Arthropoda > Insecta > Lepidoptera > Noctuidae > Atethmia > Atethmia centrago. Next base: position 13,012,379 of record HG995375.1, read on the forward strand.
AGCTGGTGAAGCCAGAGTTTCGTCTAATACATTCGTGTTCCGTTTAATTTATAACTAACTGATATTAAGACATCCGAGTCTTCATTACCTTTGGCGACACCTGTTTATAAACGGCCGTGTGATACCTATGCAGGGCTGTCAGTAACAGAACTAAGTAAATACTTTCATGAAAAATTGACAGACTGAATTAACTAGTTTCACTGTCGTATGAACAGCATAAAACAGCGGCTAAACGGGCATTACATATACGAATCAGCCATTTATATAAATAAAGTAGGTTTTGGCTCAATAGGAGAGGCAGGCTGTAGGGTCAGCAGAGCGACTCGTGACCGAGGCCCGCGCGCCACCGACGTACCGTCACGACCGCCCTCTCCTCGTCGCCTCCAAATAACATGATATTACTCACTAACTGGCCATTTCACGCCACGTTTGCTGCAACTATCTCTATGAAAATATTGTTTGTATCTAATATGTCCTTACAAATCCTATATTTCAAGCGCATTGCACTTACCATTAATAAAAGATAAGCATCTACAAACAGTTTCTACAAATCGCATCGTACGTTCTTGAAATACTTTAGTCAGGTAGAGCAATTCAATACTTGGCAAGTGAGACGCTTAGTTGTGAATTCTATTACTCAATTAATTACACTGACACCTTATGCGTCATGTCATTGTAAAGAAAATGGTGCAATGAAATGAAATGAAATGATTTATTTTCTGTAAGTAGGTTTGTACAAACACTTTTACACGTCAATCATATTTAGAAAAAAAAAACTAGATGAGCTCGGCGTTTCCTATCTGACTACTGTGAGAAGAAAGGCCGAAACAAACTCAGAGGTCACAGTCTCTTTTAAAGTCCAGACATAATCTTGGTCAGATCATGTGAAGACCATGTAGATTGGTGTCTGAAATGGTCTTTTGAGGAAAGAACCACACAGAATGAGTGGACCTATCCAATCAGTGCACGCATTTGTCAGTAATCGTGCAGCTCAACTCAGAACTTAAGGAGCTCAACGATTCGACGAACAATAGCAAAGAAAGGACATTTGAATAGGCCACTTAAATGAGTCAAACTGCCAGACCAAGATTAAAACTAAATGAGAAAAAAAAAAACAATGACCTACATAGTCTTCACATTCACATTATTTGAAAACAATATAATACTTTACAAGTAAATATTAAATTCCACACAATATATCCACAAAGTAAATAATATATGTCATTGTGTTTTGAATAATCATTAAATGTCAAAAGTGTATATAAATAAAATAAAAGTTTCAGTATGCAATAATTGGAGCAGCTCAATCCCAAACCTTTTTGTCCTCAATATAATCTTTAACGGTATAAAAGGCTTTCTGGCACAATTTACTTTTAATAAATGATTTGAATTTATTAAGGCTTAGATCTTGAACGTGGCTTGGAAGTTTATTATAAAAACGTATACATTGACATCTGAATGAGCCACCTATTTTCTTGAGCCTTGTTGTAGGTACAACACATTTGTGTTAGTTCCTAGTATTTATATTATGGATATCACTGTATTTTTTAAACAATTTTATACTTTTATGGGCATATAAAAGAATTTCAAAAATATACTGAGAGGGCACAGTCATAACATTAATCTCCTTAAATTTCTCTCTGAAAGAGTGTCTCGGACTTAATTTATAAATTGATCGAACAGCTCTTTTCTGCAAAACAAAGATAGTCTGAATGTCCGCGACATTTCCCCACAACAGAATACCGTACGACATTACACTATGAAAATAGCTAAAGTACACTAAACGGGCTGTCTCTGTGAAATTTTCGAACAGCGTATGCTGCGGAGCTTAGCTTTTTCGACAATTTATCTATATGTGGACCCCACTGAAGCTTAGCATCCAAAGTTAAGCCCAAAAATACTGTGCTATCTTCAGGATTCAATTCTTCGCCCTTTAACAACACATTAGTTTTGACCTGCCTAACGTGAGGAAGCGTAAACTAGCATTTGGTTTTTAAATTATTAACATTGAACCAGTGAACTACTTTTGAGATCGCACTATTTACATCGTCAGTAACCAGCGGCTGACGTTTAAGTTTAAACAAAAGTGAAGTGTCATCCGCAAACAACACTATATCATGATTATCCTTTATGAGGTACGGTGAGATGAGGCAAAAGAGGACTTGACTGTCCACGCACGTCATTTACTCATGCGATGAGGTGGGATGATATATGAAAAACACAGGAAAAAATAGTCTAGACAAAATGGAGTTTATAAAGCCGGAAACTGAACGTGAGTGATGTGTGAAATATTGATATTGGTAGCAAATAATCAGTTCAACAAAACATTGACCGTTTTAACTCTGTGAGCAACTAAGCGATGGACTCTGTAGTCTCTACCGTAGTTTACTTGTATCCAACTGAGTAGTTTCAACAAATCTGCATAACACCCAAAATTACGCTTCATGTTTAATTTCTGTTTACATACATTTTATTTATAAATATACTTTCAAGTTGTTACAACAACTTTACACTTAAATTACGGATTAAAATATTTCACCACAGGTACTTACGTACCGATGTGCGAAAGTGCGCACGGGCATCGATCGATCATGTTTTGAATCGGCCGATGTCATAAACACGCAATAAGTTTTATATATTCAAAGTATTGAAACTTTGAGAAATGGCCACTGCCCTGTTCTTTACTTATACTTAACCTTATTTTGTTCGTGTCGTATGTTTCAGACGCTCTGCTTCATAGCCAGCATGCAAAATCTGTATCTACTGGCCTGTCTGGCTGCTAGATCCACACTGCCGATCTCATTCAGGGCATCCTCTTCAGTGCTGTGGCAGCTTCGTCCAATGCTTGATGTTCTTTATCCATTGGGCTGATGGGCATTTCCTTGTTCTTGCGTTCATCTCGGCTGTACTCTCGAACAAGTAAATAGTAGCTATATCCTACTGGAAGCTGGAAGCTTCAAGGTAAGGCAGAAGATAATGAATTTATTCGGGTTTTTATAATATCTTGAACCTTGCCATGTTTCTTCTAACCGAAAATAAATAGATACTTCTTAGCTTTACTTGAATGATAAATTAAAATTGATTACTTATAGATCGTACAACACATTGAAATCTATACAACATTACAAAGTATTAAACTAAATTCACGCGAACCTATAGGTAGTTACGAGTTTACGAGTTCAGCGATGTAATTAATGTGAAATTTTTAATTCGCATTTTTTCTTCTGTCCCGGAACATTTATCGATAAATTGACCCGAATGCACATAAATAAAGTTAATGAGGCAAAATCATGGCGAACAGCGTATCAACCTACATAGCTAGTTGTTATTTGAGACATCGTATATTTTAATTAAGCAAGAAGTACTTAAATATTACCCCAGATTTATTGGCAGCACAAAATACCCGAAAATCTTGATATTTTAAATGTTAGCAATGCAGGTATACTACGTCATGCTTGAACCTCTTGAACTATTGCGACACTTGCCTGTACGCATTGCTTCAACAGAATGTTATATAGGTACTTACTTATCCGTAGCGTCCATAGCCAAATTAAACAAAACGGATACGGTACAATTCTAAAACAAAAAAAAAAACATAAAACGTAGCGTGCTTTGCGGATCCAATTAGAATCCATTTTGCTGTGATTAAAGATAGCTCTGTGTCCATTGTTTTGTGACAATGGCGGCGCGGCGTGAAGGAAGCCGCGGCGGCGATCGCTCACCGCCTGTCAGGTGGTAATGGCCGGACCCTTGGCACGTTTACTAAAGCCACTCCATCATCGACACTCATTTCATTAAATGTTCGCCGATAGCCGCGACGGCCACCATTGCGACACTAGTTAACTCTAAAACACGCGCTTCTGTATTATCTTTTTCATTGTCACTAACATCGATTGTGTTAAACGAGCTTCGGGTGCGATCAATCAGTTACGGTACACCGAAAGTTACAGAAAAATGATTCTCATAAGCCGCTGGTCGTGCAACCGAACCGTGTAGGCCATACATCACGCGTTCTATTAAGATTGTCGCATTACAGACACCAAGAATAATAACATTAAATGTGCTTCATGTTTATAGCTTCATACTTGATACCAGTATTATAAATTGATAAGTGTTATTACACATGCCAGAGTTGAATATTCAACACCCAACATTGCATCAACGTTTAAAATAACTGAAGTAGGAACTCAATTTTAGCCAACAGCAAGACTTGGATTGGACTTCTATTCTGCACATAACAAGACGGCTGCACTTAAATGGAAAACATATTTAAAACTTGCTTTTGCCCGCGGCTTCGCGTGGATGTCGGGAAATATCACTCAATGGAGGGTGGTACCTTGATATTATGTAATAGTTTCAGACTTAAGGAAAGGAAGGATATCACTGCTTGCTCTGTTGATCGTTTTTGTGACGTAGCATGTGCAGAGGTCAAAGGCCATATTTTCTTATGAGTTTATGGCCACCACCCTCAAACTTGTCATAATTTTTATTAATTATGGAAGAGATACTAAGTAAATTTCTTAGAGATAATAAATTAGTTTTTTGTTTATGGTGACCAACATATTGATCTAATAATTAATTCACCGGATAAATGTAACCTTATAACATTGTTTAAACCATTCAATTTAAAATATATATATAATGAAGAGACTAGAATAACAACAACCTCAGCTTCATGCATATAAAATGTAAAATAAAAGACTCGTCCTTAATTAGTGGCGTCAAGTCTGACCATTCTGGTCGTTACTTTAGATAAAACCCTTAAATTGAGACCTCTTACTAAAAATAAATTTAAAATATTTAATAATAATGTTCTTAGCAATCTTTTAAGGGCTTGTTTCGATTCACAAGATACCAATATAAACTGACATGGTACATTATTTTCTGCAGTATGCCAAGAATTCAATAAAGTGTGTCCTGTAAAAAAAGTTACAATACTAAACCAAAATTTAATGAATAGGCCACTGCTGACATGAGAAAAAGCAATAGATATTTTATATAATTTGTACCACGATAATTCATTGACTTCTGATCAAGCCCTTCATAATTATGTCAGAAACTATTGTAATATATTCAAAAGAGTCTGCGCTCAAGCTACATCTAAATGAATAAGTAGCAAGATTAGTATTTCTATTATTAAAATAAATCTGTGTGGCAAGAAACTGGAAACACAAAACAGTGAGATCAGAATGTATTTTCTTTAAAAAATCATAATGGAACCATTTCAGATAAGTTAAAAGTTGCTGAGACACTAGAAAATTTCTTTACCAAACTCCCAATAGAGATTACGAAATCTCTCCCTTCATTATCTATCTTAGCTAAATCTCTTCTCAAAAAAAAACTTCATTAAGGACATTCCGAGTTTTGAATCCAAGCCCATTTCTATTGTCACAGTTAAAAAAGCATTCAAAAGTGTCAACATAATAAACACTAAAGACGGGGGAGAAAGAAGGGGATTTCCGTTAAGATTCATGAAGGTATCATTGACACAATTGCCCCTGTCCTAACAGGCATATTTAATCAATTTTTAGAAAGCAGTACGTTTCCTGATTTTAATGAAACGTAGTAAAGTAATACCAATTTTCAAATCGGGTAGTAATAGTGATCCCTGTCCCTCCCGTCCCTCCCGCTCCGCCCAGAGCGGGAGAAGTTATTCGATGATTTCCCACCCAAAAAAAAAAAATGATCTCTGTAATCATAGACCTATAACTGTGCTATCAGCATTGAGTAAAATATGTGAAAATAACATAATAAATGACCAGATGTTGTCACATCTTAATTCAAATGGGACTTGAATTAAAATTCGGATTCGGATTATTAAGATTTGGAGGTCGGCTGTCAGCAGGGCGATCCCCTCAGGCCAGCAATTTTTAGCTTGGCTATAAATCCCATTACTCAGAATTTAAAATCGGAATTTAACGTTTGGTATTTGGATGACGGAACCCTGGGAGGCGATGTAATCCTGATTATATTACTAACACTATTTCTAAATTCTAAAGTCACGCAAATTGTTTACTCGAAATCAGTCCTCATTATGCTCTTGTAATTCTAAAGTTTTGCCTTTTTGTCCCTAAATTTACTTATGTGCTTCGCTGTAGCCCTTTTTGGAAACATCCAAATTTGCTTTCACCAATAGACGATTTAGTCAAAACTAGTTTAGAAATGATTTTAAATATTCAGCTCAATGAACCATCTTGGTTACAAGCATCCCGCCCTATTAGGTTTGGTGGCTTAGAAATCCGCAAAATTTCGAGTTTTGCTTCCCCAGCCTTTTTGTCGTTCAGCTATAGCACGTCACGTCTCACACACGCACGTCGTCTCGTTAGGTAATGTCCTAAAGGCTTTGCCCACAAACTATGAGACTGCGGGCTTGGAGGATGCCAAGATGCTTTTCAAATTGCTTGCCCGGGTAAAGAATTTCCAGACAACCCAAAATCTCAAAGGAGCTGGGACGATATTTATTGCAATTTAACATACAAATCGATTCTGAGCCGCAGTTCAGGTCCGGATCGCGCAAGGCTTTTGGCGGTTCGAGCCAGAGAGGCCGGTCATTAGCTACATGCCCATCCTTCTCCATGTACCGGTACCTTCCTGGATCCGACCTCACTTCGTCTGGCGACTGGTCTGCGGCTTGGGGTCACGGTATGCACTCCACACACATTGTGGCACGGACGTGGACCGACTGAGTCACCACGGACTTTGTTGTCAAAAAGTGCGGGCCGCTTCTCAAGACATGCGACACTTAATGACATAATCCGCCAGTCTCTTGCCAGCATCAATGTCATTGTCAAGCTCTTCTTGAGCTGACTGCCATTGTCAGAGATGATGGCAAAATACCTGATGGTGTGTCTTTGGTTCCGTGGAGTTTGGGACGGATGCTTGTGTGGGACGCTACCTGTGTAGATACACTGGCTCCGTCCCACCTCCAACGGACTACTTCTAAAGCGGGTGCAGCGGCAGAAAATGCCGAAAATCTGAAAATTATTAAATATAGAGGCCTTGGCAGAGAGTACAACTTTGTGCCCTTTGGCGTCGAAACCCTCAGTCCGTGGGGTCCCAGTGCGCATAAGTTATTTGAGGAAATCGCGAAACATCTAGTTGATGTAACTGGTGACCGAAAAGCTGGCGGCTTTCTCGCGCAACGCATCAGCATTGTAATTCAGCGAGGAAATGCGCCAGCATCCTCGGTACAATGCCTCGAAGGCCTTTTTTAGGTATAACTTAGTTTTTATTTAATTTAGTTAATATTAATAACCATCTTGTAATTTTATAATGGGATTTTACATAGTCACCAGTTTGGTTTCACAAAAGGTAGTTCGACGACTGACGCAAGAGAAAAACTCAACATTCACATTTTGGAATCCTGGAAAAAGTCCCAGGATGCAATTGGCATTTTTTGTGACCGCTCAAAAGCGTTTGACTGCGTTGACCATAATACACTGATCTGTAAATTACACCACTATGGAATTTGTGGACAAGCTGCTGATCTTGTCCTTTCCTATCTATCAAACAGGCAGCAAAAAGTAAAAGTAAACGGGGCAACGTCCTCGGGGTCTCTAGTTAAGATGGGCGTGCCTCAAGGCTCAATTCCAGGCCCTTTCCTATTTCGAGTTTATATTAATGACCTTCATTACATGATGGCTAACTTATTGGATATAATTCTATTCGTTGATGACACACCTCTTATTTTTAAAATAAATAGATAATATACGGATGTCTTACATTGCAACGGTAGTCTGGCTTTTCTTTTGAAATGATTCACAGCTCTACTTCTTCTACTCTGCGATCTTTTACTTAATGCGAACAAAACTAAATGTCTTAAGTTCTCTTTTTATTACTCTAGATTCGAAATTGCCATGGGGCGCCCACTTTTGAACTCTTTCAGGTAGATTAAGTTCAGCATATACAGTAAGAATAAAAAATAAGGGTTTATTTCCACAGTATTATGTCATATGGCGTTCTGCTGTGGGGATCGGCCGCTGACGTACCTAGTTTCAATTTTCATTTTACAAAAGAGGGCTATAAAATGGATCCTCGTGACACGTAGTAAACATGAAATTCTGATACTCAAATTTAGATTAGCTAAACAAGTAAGTCATTTCTTATAAACAGTATCCGCTTTTATAACAATTTACCAAAGTCAGTTACAGAACTTGGCGATGGAATTTTAAAACCCACATCAAACGTGTCCTTGACAAAAAGTATATTATAAAATGACGACGCATAAAGACTACGTTGAAGACAAGGCAATTTGGCAATAATTCCTTTTGCACATGTGGCTTCTCTGTTACCCCATTTACGATGACTATGTAAATGTCTATTAACTGCTCCCAAATTAGAAATTTATTTTTGATTTTATTGTTTTACATACTTCCTTGACATAATATTTTAATTATTTGACATTATATACCTACAATTCTAACTTCTGGTATTTATTAGTGGCTTTTGTGGACAGGGTATTCATTCAGATTCGTTACAGTTGTAATGGCAAGCATGTCATTTGGTTTAAATAGGTTTTATTTAATATTTTATTTATCTTTTATATACCCTCTTTTATATTTTGTAAAGGTGAGAACGATGTAGGCTTAATAGACAGATTTGTGACCATTTCCTATTTTGTTAAGTACCTGGTACTTGTTGACAGGCCTACACTGCCCTCTCGTATATTAACACTGTAATTTGAAAACATTGTAAAAGCCAATTACTTTTAAAGAGTTTCTTGCCGGCTCGTCTCCATAGGGAAACGACCAATTGGAACCGTGCACCTAGCTTCTGATGTTTCATAAGTGCCAAAGTAGGTTTATGAGGAATAAAATATTTTGATTTTAATTTTGATCCCACGGTCGTACTACCGGGATTTAAAGTACCCTATAATATGTCAATCCAGGTTTATAAACTATCTGTGTGCGCATCCAAATCCGTTCAGCTGTTTTTTGTTACAAAAGTTCTTCGTTACTATTTTATTATCATCATCATCATCATCATCATTCCAGCCGAAAGACGTCCACTGCTGGACATAGGCCTCCCCCAATAGGGAGGGTTTGCCATAATCGCCACGCTTGGCAGGCGGGTTGGCGATCGCAGTATGGTGTTAAAATGCATAGAGAACGCTGCTGCCCATTCTCTAGTAGTCTAGTCCCTTAGTCGCCTTTTACGACACCCACGGGAAGAAATGGGATGGTACTATTCTTTACGTCCGGCACCGCACGGAACAATTTTATTATATGTATAGATAAAACAATAATAACTTATTTTCTAAGATACAAGGAATAAAATGTCAGTTAAAATAATAACCAAATGGATTTCTCGAATTTGATTGCAGAAGATGTGCTCACTGATAATGTTCTAATAAGTCATCCTGCCTGCAGCTGAAAAAGGTGTGAGTAAGAAGAATAAGTGAATTTCTATTATGGTCCGAGTCTATCAATTTTATTATATCGTATTATTCGCACTTTCGACCTAGTTTGTCCGAAAATAATGACACTATTCATTTCGCTACATTAATGTTGATATTTCAAGCCTAAAACACAAGCCCTGTTCATGTAGCTAACTAGGCCTTCAATACCATTAAACTTAATAAGCTTTTTAATATCTAGTTATTTATGTTAAGGGCCTGTAACACGCCTTACCTACTAATAAATGTTCAGTTAAAGCAAATAGGATAATAAATCAATATAGATACGATGCCACGTTCTAAAAGGTAGAGCTCATTGTTGTTGAGAAATAACGTAAACATTAGATTTGTGTGATTATTAATTGGTAATTGGATACCTATTCCAATTATAAACTATCTTTGCAAACTGCAATCGGATATCCGAGTATATCAACATTAGATCCTAATAGCAAGGTAGGTACTCGTGTATAAAGCTGCAATGAACATACATAGATAAGCATGACAGCTGCAGACAATTCATTCTCATTAGCTTATTCATGACAAAATTATAAAATTATTCCCAAATTAGAGTTACAAAATTCAAACAGCGAGCAAACGGGTATTTTACAATGTAAGCTAAACGACTTTCGGTAAACGAGATGTCGCAGGCCTTGAATCTACAAGCGTTTACAAAATACACAGCTAAAGCGTGGAGCTCTCCTTCGCAAAGCACTATCACATTTGAATTTTGCATTCATTTAGTTAATAAAAACATGCAAAAATAGCTGTCGCACTGCCACCCACTATTCTAATACTGAATAAATATATAAATAATAATAATAAGAGATGTTCAACCTGTTCTTCAATGTTGCACATCTATGCATATTTTTGGTCACACAATTACACTATACCATGCATTTTATAAATAGTTAATTATACAATCTGAGCTGATGTTTGAAAAGTCGCTTTTAGACCAGTTTTAAAATTATTCAACGATTTCGTTGGTGCTTTACAAAAACAAGAGATTACAAGCAAAAATTAATAATGTCTACCTACATCAGAGTCATCAGGGTAAGTAGAGAGAAAACAAGTGCACTTACATGATTAAGTGGAAATGTTCTGATTAATGGTTTCTCTTGTTGACCCCTCTGGAAAACGCAGTAAGCGGTGATTAAGTTTTTATAAATATTCATTATCAATTTTATATACTGTTCGTAATATACGTCGGAACTGGTCCGTTTTCTCTTTCGACGAAATCGTGCAAGTGCAGGACAATAAATCAGAAGTGTAAAGTTGCCTCAATTTACGCTCATTATTTCAGTCTTTAGGTGCAATTTGCCGTGGGCTAATTGTATTAATTAATGTCCATTAAGTTTGGATGCGTTAAAGCTGTTGTCATTTTGTTTCTTTTCTTAATTTTGACCTTGTGCCGTTTGCATTCAGACAAATATAGGTATGTGAAAAACATACATCAACCAATTAGGTACCTACCTATTTGTTTTACAGCTTATTAAATCAGCCATAATAAGCATTTATTACCCCTAAACTTAAAGTGTTATCACTGTTGCAAGTTAACTAATCGTAGTTTCTTTTATTAACTATAGCCAAGTTAATCTGAAGAACTTAACTTGCTGTCAAGTTAATCTTGAAAATTTACGACTTTATTTACAAAATATTACCTTTTCATGATCTTATGTCAGTAGGTAGGTAGGTAATTACTGTAATTTGTGATATTCTGAACGTTACTATAGTTTAATACATAGTCGGTTACCAGCAATTCAACAAAATGATTGAACCAAACTAATTAATTATCATGTGGTAAATACTTAAGTATAAGAGCCACTATACGTAATATTTGATTACCGTTGTTCAGTTGTCTTCCTTCGGGACTCGGGTTGCAGTTCGACCTTCTGCTGTAGGTACTCTGAAAGTCCTAAATGCTATCTATCTACAAAAGAAAGCTCTTCAAAATGTTTGTAGGTACAATTGACAATAAACCAGTTAGACCTAATATTACCTATCGTTCAAACTTTTGTGTCAGTTTACTTTAAGTGGATAAGTACCTATAAGTAGTAGTCAGTGTGTGGGTGTATAGTATGTGTGTGTGTAGTAACCCTTATTAGTTAATTTAACGGCATTTCCATTATTCCTACAAATACAAAGGTGCCTCATAAGGGTGCGTATAGACTGATGAAACGTAACATGAAATATTTCATGCAATGAAATAATTTGCAGTACGCATTGCTGCAATGTATCATGAAAGGTTTGTAACAATTTCTCATAGTTTGGACGTCTTGCGTGCGCGAAATGTGCATTTCTCGCGCACGCTACGAGCATTACAAGCCGCGCAGCGGAGCGATCCGTGATTTGTCGGGTTTTCGAATGAACACAAAGGGGCGCGCAGTATGCGCGGGACAGCAGCGTGGACGGTCGTTTCGGAAATCCGCACGAGCACGCAACGAACATGGAGAGACAAGAGAATACTGCGTGGAGTGAAGAAAAGGCACTCTGCTTGATAGATGCGTACAGAGTTCGTGAAGTTCTGTTGAACCCGTAAAATGAAAACTATTATAAAATAAATCTTAACCTGTTAAGCCCCGCGCGACATAGATTCGGTGTCAAACAATAGAACATCAATTGTGTCTCATTAGCTGTCCTTGACCAATTAAGCAAGATGTGTGGTCGGAAATCGCAAAGTTGATGTCAATGACGGAAGAAAAATGCAAAAACAAAATTGTTACCCGCGTGTTCAGTGTGGCCACGCACTTAGTCTTCTCGGAAACTGGAAAACAAAATCAGGGGGACTGGAAAAAGTAAGACTAATGAATGTTTGTATATTTTTTTTTAATCATTTATTAAGGTTAACAAACAGTAGGTAATCACACTAGCGATACGAAAATCCCAAAAGCTAAAACGAGAATAATAAACAATTCTCATGTTTCAGAAACTTTGCTTATTTATCCTAAATAAACTTTGTATTACCCGGTTGCAGGTGCCTCGAACACATATACAAGTCAATGGTTTGCCTATGATGCTTTAAAGTTCTTAGACGACAGGTCCACACCCCGAAAGAGAAAAAATACGCTAAGGATTATCCTATAAACATGTGTCGAAATCTTTCCTTCTTTCGTAAAATAAAATCAGCCAATTCGTCTCTGATAGCATTGATAAGTGCGGGTGATCGTTTGGGAATATTTCTTATATCCAGTAATGATGTCATGTCGTTATTATTTTGCCTCCATATATACCTTCATTTAAAATTCCATTTTCCTGGGTATCAACTACAGGTACGGCTATACCACGGCAAAAAATTATGATGCTACTGACTACCCAACCAACCAGCCGCCCGTTTTTTTTTTTGTGTGGGAAATCATCAAATAACTTCTCCCGCTCTGGGCGGAGCGGGAGGTGTGTCAGACTCTTACTGATTAAAACCCACCCGTATTCCTTCCGTTGCCTGTGTTGCGGGGGCCTCGGTGACCCATTAGTACCTTCCCGCGACCCCGGCAGGCATCGGCCTTAGTGGGCCCCTACATTTGTGCTGACGACATTGCATCGGTATCATCACAAGAGTCTTACACGTCTCATATTTTAATGATTTAATGTAATAAATTAATTTACTTCTAAACATAAATAAAGATTTTCATAATACGTACCTTCGTATTCTTTTAATTCCTCAACTATAGCGGAACTGCACTTCAGGAACAGTTATGGATTGTTTCGATATTCTAAACGTATACTGCAGACTTGTGTAAGATTCCCCGGAACCTAAAAATAGAAGTATTACTGCTAGTCTGTCTTGGATTGAAATTGGAGCTCGTAAATTTGTATGGTTTCGACTAATTCCTGGTCCGATCATCTCGAGTAAATTTTTAAAGTCTATTGGCCTCATCCTTGTAAAGTTTTTGTATTGTCCACTTATGTGCTGAAAATTCATATCTGTAAGCAGTTCTCCACCTGCTCTCCGTTTATACAATTCTGTGCGGCACCAACGTGGGGGTCCGTGGGGGTCTTCGGCGTTTTTTCATGAGTTGATGTATTATTAATAATGAAGCACTGATAATCGTCATAGCAAGAACGTGGTCTTCGGACTCCATGCTTCGTGAGATCTATCAGTGTTGTGGAGTGTCGCGCACGAAGAAAATAACATTTGACGACGGACCGTGTTCGCGGCGGAATGGTGGAAACAGACGTACGCGGTAGGTTCGTAGTGAATGCGCGGTAAGAGCGCGCTACGCGTCCACGCTTGCAGCGAACATGCAATGAAAGGCAGAATGATACATTTCATGTTACGTTTCACCCGTCTGTACGCACCTTAAGGCGGAACCTTTCTGTGTATCGTAAATATCCAGTGCCATATACTCATGTATGCAGTTAATTTTAGTTATCACTGCGATATAATTTAGAAAACTTCAGTGGCGACCCTGCAAAAACATTTAGGAAAGTTAATTATAAAATAGTAACTAAGTAGATAGGTTCAGGCTACATTATTTTATGCACCTTCATACCCAGATTACCCAGATAGATAATAATCTTACCTATAAAATCGAAAACAACAATGTTGTATATATACCTTTATAGGTGAGTAGGTAATTCATTCTAGAAATACTGGTTACCGATGTTATCGATATAAAATTTCTGTTTACCAATTTATTGAGAAAGATGTAAGAATCTTTAGATTAAATTTTAAGTGAAAATTGTAGAGCAATGTTATAACGTGTATGCTCACCAGCGTGAAGGCACCGGTCTTGAATGTAATTAGCGATTTTGCACAGCGCTGTCGGCGCGGGCACAACGGCGGCGATGGGCCCGGTGACCCCGCGCCCGGGTCACGCGGGCCGCGGGCCCAACCGGCCGCGTTTCACAATTGCAGCGTTACTGGAGTGAAACCTTACACAATATCTACGTGATAAGTATAGTTAACAGGATGTAAAGAGACCCATCACATAGCCGTTATCTAAGTTACATTCAACAAAAACTATTGCTGGGAAACGAATAATTCGTTTGAAAAATCAGTGTCTAGCTAATATAAAAATATCTCCGTAACCAAAAGGTTCCAAGGTATGGTTCTGATAAAAAAAAAAAAACTGTCAGTCGTAGGACTGCACGTCAGAAGTGAAAATTTCTTAGATTCACAAACTTGTACACATCTATACCTATACACGGAGACGCTTTGCATCCTCGTCAAATTTCAGGAGGTTGCTATGAAAGACACATATAATCAAAGCAAATTCCGATACCTGCTCAATAATTAATACATAATTGTTTTTTAGTTATTTAAGTTTGACAATATTTTAGAATACACCACTTTCACTGAAAATAATCACCCCGTTGCGTATGCGGTAGTGTGTGTGTAAAAGGGCAGTTACAGTGCGGTATCACACGGGCGGGCCGCGTTTTAAAATGCGGGTCCCACACGTTTCAAAAAACCTACTTATTTTTGTATTGATTCGTGTCGAGAATCATTAGCATAGTTACCTCCTTGATTTTGACGAGGATGCAAAACGACACCTTGTATATGTATCTGAGCGTGCCGGTCACGCGAGTTCAGTGCTTTTTTTCCATCCCAAAAGTGCCCAACGTAAAGAACTTTTCGCTTCAAAAATATCAATAACGTGGAGTATTAGTGAAACTCGGCTTCGTTAAGCATCTTTTTACACCAGTTATCTATACCTTCTTTATAGGAACCTACCTATACTAGGCGTCCAGAGGCACCTGTATTAGAGAATAAAATTGATCGAGAAATTAAATGCGATCAAAAGAATTAATCAGCATTAACGACGCAATAAACGTTGTAATGTCTTGTCATAAAAGCGTCCATCATAAGTTTTCTATGCTAATTGCGAACCGCAAAAAGCACGTCAAGGTTGGACCATTTACTTTCAATACTTTCATTCACAATAATTATTGAGCTGTTATCTGGATACATTAAGTCGTGGACAAATTTAGGAAATTTTCGACAGCAAATAAGTACTGTCCAGAGAATTAAACGATATTTAAAATTGTATGTGCATTTAATTTTCCTGACAACCCTAGGGTATACTAAACGTGGGAGAGGGCACTACCAATCGACCTAGTGCATAAATATAAAACAACTTCATTGCACATACATAACACCAATATTTATGGTCAGTACTGCAGTCAGGTCACCGAAGAGCAGAGAAGCTTCGACTTGAAATGTACATATTTGAGTACTTTCACGGCAGATTTGAATATTGCGAGAACAGTGATTATCCGTCGACTCATAGTAGGTATAGTAGTTACGCGCCGCTTCAGGTGGATGTCTAGCATCATGGGACAAAGGCATTGTTGTGGGCATCTGGGCCGCGGCCGCAGCACACGCCTCTGTTCCGAGGCGGGGCGGTGAGCATACCCATTGGTTACCGTCGCCAGAGCGTGACAAGTTTCATTGGACAATACAACCAACAGTGAAAGTGACGAAACGCTCCTTGCACGAGGCACCTTGGGCAAAATTAACTACGACAATTAGGCCACTATTAAACCTTAATTCAACATTAATTACTGTAATTAAAACACATTAGTCTACGTTTTAAATAAAGCTGGAAAATCTCAGATAATTTTCTTACATGATGACCTACAAATGGAATTTTAAGTTCTACATATCTTCTTCTTAGCGTGTCGATTCCAAATATTGTTTGAAAATAATTTATAGTACATATATTAGGCTTGCTCAATGGTACCCCTAAACTCGCTACGAGTTTAGTTTCAGTTCTAAAACCCATATAATCCATTTCAGGTTTACTTACGTACCTTACTTACGTACCTTACTTACGTACTTCCGTCATCTCCTTGACAACTTTATTCGTCTAGTGATCACAGGTGCATCTGCTGAGCATAGAGCCCCCCCATGGTCCCCCACGACAGACGGTTTTGCCCTTCGGGGAATACCCTGATACACACCTTCTGAGAACGCTACTTAAACTTAGTATTGAAAGACTACAGTTAGTTGGTATTAAACCTTTCTTAAAAATGGCAATTCCCCTATGATTTTACAACTTACTACTTTGTACTTATATTGAACAAATCAATAAATTGTATTACTTTAACGTCTAGGGTTACAAGTCAAGTACCCATATAAGCCGACCCCAACTCCTGGTCCTGGTTTTATTTACATAATCTCAAGCCTGAACTACGATAGAATAGAATAGAATAGAATAGAATAGAATACTCTTTATTATGTACACCATAAAAATTACAGATACAAATGTTGAAATTTTACAAGGGGTGACACAATGGGCGGTCTTATCGCTAAAAGCGATCTTTTACAGACAACCTTTGACAACGATAAGTAACTAGACGATTATAATTTGCATATACCTTACAAATGTCAATGAACGACCGGCACCTACTTTTGAAGTACAAACCTAATTTCCTTGAGGTATTATTATAAACAAATAAGACCGACAATGTACAACAAAAAGCATTAAGATGCAAATTGATACAAGTATAACGAGAAAATTAGCATTATGAGCGACAATATTGAAGAGTGAGTCAGCGCGTCAGCCCATCAGCTCCGGTTGTGCTCACCGAGCTATTGTGATGCAATGTAATAGCAAGGCGAGTAGACAAGTCAACTGGCAAGCCCGCCCAAGCCCTCGATCAATAGCCGTGAAATTTGATTATAAAAATCGAGGCCATGAAGCTTATTAAATTAAGGTGACAGTGAGAAAATTCAACTACCCACGCTGGTGGCAAGTACATTTCATAAGTAATTCGAGAGATAAGTAGGTACCTAGTATGAAAGATAATATTTAAATAAGCAGTAAATGTCGTAACGAAGCAATAGAAGTATCTAGGGATCGTAGCAGGTGGCGTTCTGTAGTTTCTGCCTACCCCCCTGGGAAGAAGGCGTGACTTTACGTATGTATGTACTTAAATGTCGTAACTTGCTGCTAATCACCATAAATCAAATTCATAAAATATTATTATTATATTATTCAAATCACGACATAAAATACTAAACATGAGTATGTAAATATGTGACCTACATTCTATTCATTATTATCAAACAATAAGATTTTGCTGCTGTCTTCATTAGAACTATATATATCTATACTGTAAACTATGTCTTAAAAGAATATGACGAGAAAGATTATTTCAGTTCATGGTTATTTTCGTGGTTTTCAGACATTCATTTAAGCATATAACCAAACCGTTCATTTTGATGTATGTCAGTGGTTTCAATTTTAAACTTTGATAGGTCTCTTTGCTTCTTAATTCGTACCTAATTGTGGCGAATTCCTAAATCGTACCTTGAGAACAGAACATTTGGAAGGCCTAAAAAATCAAATATATCTAATTAATTAATAAAAATAACTAAAACTAAACACAAACTAAAATAGGGCGTCGAAAAATTCATCCACATCGCTGTCGACTGGTAATGTTCCCAAGAGACTGGCGGCATTGCCACGTTGTGTGGCAATGCTTAGCCTCTGGCCAAGGTAAAACCCAGCCCTTGGGTCACGGGTAGTGTTAACCAGCCGTCTGGAGATTTCCTTAAAAAGGCCATGAGCACTCGGACCCCACGGCCCGAGGGTTTCAACCCCAACCGGCTCGAAAATATAATTACCAACTAGATTATTATACTTACGCCGCTTGAGGTTCTCTGCAGCCGCAGCAGCAGCGCTAGCATAGCACGCCGTGCCAGGAAGATGGGATGGCGCAAGAGTATCGACACACGTTGCATCCCACACTAAAGGCCCACCCACTTTCCATGGAAATAATGACATGCCGTCTGGTCTCTTGCCATCGTCGCGTGCCAGGCCAATGTGTTCTAATACAACTGGAACGCCGACGGTGACAAGAGCTCGTCGGATGATGTCATTAATGTTCGCGTGTCGTGCTAAGCGACCCGCACTTCGGCTGCAAGACAGGCCGTGGTGTCCGAGACTGTTGACAACTTCGCCACAGTGACAGCGATGAGGAAAACAACATGGAGCTCCTAGTCTTAGGGAAGCAGCGAGGCGGAGAGCAGTGTCGTCGAACAGAGTACCAATGTTCGACGACGGTAGTGTATGAAGCCACAGACCCGACTCCCACTTACCCACAGCAGGCGCGCACGCTCCGCAGTAGTAGTAGAGGTGTTAAGTAAATCGTTCTGTACTACTCTACAGAGCGGCTCGTCCCACCGTCTCTGGGAAGATGGATTGTCAGGTATGTCTGAGTTCAGGCAAGCGAGTCTCCAGGCATCCATAGCCTCGGTGAAATACGGTACATCAAAATTAATCAGTGTAGAAGCTAGGATTTTCCTGACAACAACTTATATTAATTAACACAATATTAAATACATTTAGAGTCTAGTTAATTTCTATCTTGTACAGAACTAAAGAATTTTAAGGAACATTATCGAGTACCTTATATACTATTCTAATGACTCCAAAAAGAGAAGAAACCCACTATTAAAACACACTCCAAATAATCTCAAAGGATCACCCCTTTTCTCTTTTTTGGGTGGAAAATTATCAAATAAGTTCTCCCGCACTGTTACTGAGTAAAACCCACTCGTGTTCCTTCCGTTGCCTGTGTTGCCAGGAGCCTCGGTATCCCTTTTGGACTTTCCCGCGACTCCAGCAGGCATCGGTCCTAGCGGACCCCTACACTTGTGCAGACATATCTTTGAGGCACGCGTGGAACACAACGCGCCGTCAACCCGGGCCTGGTCCTTATCGGACGGTTGCTCACCGTCCGCAAGCCCACGCCTATAGTGGCCGGGAATCGGCCTGGGATTCCCAAAGGCCCAGGGCGTCTCTTGCGGCGGCTAGGAGGGTGAGGGCGCGAATTTTTCCTCTCCCTCACATGTTTCGTCTCCTCCTTCGCGAGCATTACTGCTTCGCAAAAGGAGGTGATGGCTTCACATGGCCCTCTCGCTCTGTACCATGGCGAGGACCAGGGCCGGACGCGAAAGATCTCCGCCGCCGATCGCCTCCACGAGGACACAACGGTGCTCTGCCCAAGCCGGGAGGACCTCCACCGTATGCTCCACCGTGTCCTCCGGGCGATCCACAGAGGATCACCCCTGAGCTTATTTGTATTAGAAACTAGCTGCACCGCGCGGTTTCACCCGCATAAGTCTCGATCCCGAGGGAATATCTGGATAAAAAGCATATTCTATGTCCTAATCCAGGTCATGGTCTACCCATGTACCAGATTTCATCCAAATCCGTTCAGCCGTTTTAGCGTGAAGGCGTAACAAACAAACAAACAAATAAACAAACAAACTCACTTTCGCATTTATAATATGTATTAGTTTTAAAGGTTAGAAAATATTTTATTATACTTGTTAAGTAGGTATTTGTGTTTTGTTTTGTGTTTAAGATGCTGACAACACCTAAACCGCGGTCACTGTCAGATTGCATAGAAAAGAAAGAGACGCGCGATGACACAACGCTTGTAATTTATTGCAAAATATGAAGCAATTATTTATTTACTCAAAATTGAGTTGAGTAATCGAAAATAAAAAACAACCAAGTTCTGCATTCAAATAAGACGTTCTTGTTATTAATTAAATACGTAACGTATGTTGATATTTAATGCAGATATTTTGGATTAGAACTCAAGGTAAGAGGTTAGTTTAACGTTAGTTTATACCGAGATTTTTTTCAAAACGTGTTTTGGTAACAACCAAGTTCTGGGAAATATGTTAAAAATGAACATATATTTTTTCCGCGACCACAAACTATACAGATTTGGCAGTTTTTTTTTTCTTAAGAGAAGTCCATTTTATTCAACTGGGTCTTGTCAGCGCCTTAAGTACGTATCGTTTCTAAGACCTTATTCTTAGTACGACTTAGGTTATAAGTGGTACGAATTAGGTATCCCTACCCTAATGGTAGGTACAGAAGGCTTTTTTTTATAGAACCCAAAAAGATTTTAGAGTTTTTATTAATGATGTCCTAGTACTACTCGTATGTTAGTACCTTAATAATTAAAGATTCAGTGGACGCAAAAGATTTCGATTAATATAAATTACCCTAAAAACTACAGCAGTTTTTCTTTAGGGGGACGACTTACGCAACCCTAACCTTTAAATATACAACATGTTCCGGAATGAATGCACACCACCAAACACCCAGTCATAATACATACACTGATTTTTTACTTAGTATTATCGTATAATATAGGTTGTCTGTAAAAGCGATCTCTTAGCGATAGGACCGCCCATTGTGTCACCCCTTGTAAAATTTCAACATTTACCTATATCTGTAATTTTTATGGTGTAGGTACCTACATATTAAAGAGTATTCAATTCTATTCTATTCATTGTTTATTTATACTGATTGTAAGAGAAAATTGTGGAAACATTACAAATCTGCGCACGCACGGTCACACACGTTTAGAGGGTCTAGATACTTCGTCCATTTAGGTTTGTTTTGACTGTACAGTGGAAGTATGACTGTAATTTACGTAGTTTTAATTATTTTTGGGATTTAAAATGACATTCACATTCAAAATTATCTATATTAAAATGACAGAAATTATTCAGTAAACGATTCTGAACATAATGTGCATCAATTAAGTTATACATTGTATAGATAGATTCTATCGTCCTATAATCATAACTATAGTGTTTAATTAGGTAAATAAGCTGGGATTGGGACTAAGTATACCTCTACAAATAAATAAAAGGTCACAAACATTATGACTATTTTATAGTTTGATTAAAAGTAGGTATTAACTAAAGTACATGCGGGTAAAAAGAGACGGTGTCTATTCTAATACATTTATTTAGATTCTATTCACGCACATGTCTAAAGGACCAATCAGAAGGCGTTCATAAGAGCCCGTAACATCACGCGTTGTCAGTAACCGTGCCACCGTCCAGCAAGTAGGTCTACGCCATCAGGCACATGAGGAGGCGGCGCGAGGAAGTGAAACGCCGAGGTGTAACTCCGCTGCCGTGAGAAATCACGGCACAGCGGACGGAGCTCCGGCGGGATCTCATGGCGACATGGAGAGTACGGTTGTCGCAACCCAGTACTGGGCACGCTACAATTGCGGCGATAAGTCCCCTCTTTGAGGAGTGGCTAGAGAGGCGCCACGTCGTCCTCACCTTTCGCCTGACGCAGGTCTTCACCGGACACGGCAGCTTCGGGAGGTCCCTGTGTCGGATAAGGCGGGTGGAACCGCCCGGGTGTCACCACTGTGTGTATTGCCCGGAGGACACGGTGGAGCATACGGTGGAGGTCTGCCCGGCTTGGGCAGAGCACCGCCGTATCCTCGTGGAGGTGATTGGCGGCGGAGATCTCTCACGTCCGGCCCTGGGTCAGGCCATGGTACGGAGAGGGCATGGACAACCGTCACCTACTTCTGCGAAGCAGTAATACTCGCGAAGGAGGAGGCGGGACGGTTGAGGGAAACGCAAATCAAGGTAAGTTAAATTTTATTTGACTTTTTTTGTCCATTTTTCAATTAAATTTGTGAAACTAGTCTTAAGGCTCCTACATATTGGCGCGTAGAAGCCTTGAAGAGTCTAACGAGGGCCACCTTCGGCATGGGATAAGAGGCCGGCCGGCCGGCCGGGTGTGAAAAAAAAATGAAAGTGACTCTTTCAACAAAAGTTAAAGTACCTAAACAAACAAAACAGTAAATCTCAAAAACTCAACAGCAAAAATATTATGGGTAATATTCTTTTTAGCTCTTCAATCTTCAATAAAGAATATTATACATAATATTTTTGTTGTTGAGTACTTTAACTTCTGTTGAAAGAGTCACTTTCATTTTTACTTTAATTCGTTGTACTTGAATTGTGATTTAATGCCAAAATAATAATGTAAGCTAGAAGAGACTTCTTTGAGGAGTGGCTAGAGACGCGCCGCGGCGTCCTCACCTTCCGCCTGACGCAGGTCCTCACCGCACACGGCAGCTTCGGGAGGTTCTTGTGTCGGATAAGGCGGGTGCGGCATACGGTGGAGGTCTGCCCAGCTCGGGCAGAGCACCGCCGTGTCCTCGTGAAGGCGATCGGCGGCAGAGACCTCTCATGTCCGGCCCTGGTTCAGGCCATGGTACGGAGCGAGAGGGCATGGGCAGCCGTCACCTCCTTCTGCGAAGCAGTAATGCTCGCGAAAGAGGAGGCGGGACGGTTGAGGCAAAGGCAAATTTCGCGCCCTCTCGCCCCTAGTCGCCGCAGGATTCCCGACGTCCTGGGCGTCGGGAATCCCGGGCGGATTTCCGGCCACCGTAGGCGCAGGCTTGCGGACGGTGAGCAATGGGTAGCTCACCATCCGGTAAGGACCAGGCCTGGGTCGACGGCGCGTTGTATTCCACGCGCGCCTCAAATAGATGTCGTCAGCACAAGCGTAGGGGTCCACTCCGGGTTGACGGCGCGTCGTATTCCACGCGCGCCTCAAAGAGATGTCGTCAGCACAAAAGTAGGGGTCCACTAGGGCCGATGCCTGCTGGGGTCGCGGGAAGGTACTTATGGGTCACCGAGGCCCCCGCAACACAGGCAACAGGAAGGAATACGGGTGGGTTTTAGTCAGTAAGAGTCTGACACACCCTCCCGCTCCGCCCAGAGCGGGAGAAGTTATTTGATGATTTCCCACCCTAAAAAAAAAAAAAAAAAAAATGGGGTCCACTAGGGCCGATGCCTACCGGGGTCGCGGGAAGGTACTAAATGGTTACCGAGGCCCCTGGCAACACAGGCAACTGAAGGAATACCGGTGGGTTTTAGTCAGTAAGAGTCTGACACACCCTCCCGCTCCGCCCAGAGCGGGAGAAGTTATTTGATGATTTCCTACGCAAAAAAAAAGCTAGAAGAGACTGAAAAACTTAGTGTAAGTTAATGTAACAATTTCTTGACTTTATTACACTACCTAGGTTTAATAAGGGCCATGGGAAAGGTTTTAAAAACCAAATATTGATGAAAATTGTGGAAAAAACAGAGATAATTGTACGATTCTAAATAAATCAATCTTTAAATATTTATATTATCATATAGGTACCTACCTTCGTTTTTCATTTAAATGTTTATTTTATACAAAATATTAATTTTTAAACTATATGTGGCCCTTGTTTGCCGCAAGTACCTCAGGTACGTAACTACGATTCTGAATGGTTTCAATTAGAAATTTTTTAATGCGTTGTTGACTTTATTGAACAACTTACAGTACACATAATTATATACATTCAAAGGTGTCCGTAAGTAATGTTTTCACAGATAGGTATGGCAACATTGTCAACACAAGACTTTGTCTCAATTTCAACCTCTAACTTGATCGTAAAATAATTATAGCAGCAGAAAATGCCATACAAATGATACTATCATGTTGATCTTTGCCTTGGTCTTTACTTATTCGGAAGAAGAAGCGGTAATTAGGTTCTTGGATTAAGATCTATGCATTAAAGTGATGTCTGTATCAACCTACCCTATACCTAGGTAATTAAGTACCTGCAAACCGTAAACTTGTAATGTAGTACACGACTCATGAAAAAGAAGACCGCAGACACCAAATTGTTGTTGCACTTTGTATGTAGTTACTCGTACCTACCTACTCTAAGAGTTTTATCAGATATGGCGGCTACGAGGAGAAGTTGAACTATTGCTGAACATATAACTAGGTACTGTGAAGTAAGCAAAAGAAGCCAAAAGGAGCGCAAACTTACAGTAGGACTCCGAAACGCATCCTTCGGCGCCGCCACACAGTGTGCAGTGGTCTAAAAATCGGTGTCCTTCACCACTCAATCCTCACTTTTGAAAACTTCATGAATATCAATTTTGAGAACGCCAAAGGATAGTCAAGAAATAGTCATAAAGGCGCCCACCCTAATGGGGAAGAATTCAACAAGATTCCACTGCAAAATCTTAGGTAGGTATTCCACTTTGCCCCAACAGTGGGCGGCTCGGTGCGGCAAAGTGGAATGATTCGAAAATATACGTCAAATCAGCAAAATTTACATGCACTTGACATGCGATTACGTCCTTTTGTAAAAATGCTAGACTACCGTAGGGTTGAGGTCATGTTCGAAACCAAAATTGACATGTCCATAATTTCTTAATACGAACTAGTATTATTTTTGTTTAAAAAAATATATACATAATTAGGATTTTATATTTACATTCAAATGATTTCAAAATTTGATTTTTATTTTGTTTTAACTTAATCTGTTTTGTTATTGAGATTATTACAAATGTATAACCTTTTATGTATTGTAAATAAGTATATTTTTTTCTAAAATTTACCTATTTTGTGCATCAGCTGTTTTATTTCATGGATTCAAGCAAAATTCCGAATGAATATCAATATCGACATAAACAAATATAGGTACATATGGATGGACTGTACGGAATTCTCTTTCGCCCGGAAAGAGAAGTCCGTACCATCCATTTGTTTTTTAGAGCAGGTTTTGTTTTTTTTTTGTAGTATCTACCGCATCCGCCCCGCCAAAAGTGACATACTGTTTTGTTCGGAATATTGCGCTTATGACTTCTGCAGTGTTATACTCTAAGCTAGCTAGATAACTGGCAATGATACCCTTTTAGTACAACCAAAAAATAAGGTGGCCATTAAGAATACGTACTTAAGACGCTGACAACACCTAATCCGCGGTCACTGTTAGACTGCATAGAAAAGAAAGAGAAGCGTGATGATCCTTGAATCGAAAAGTGGTGTTCACAGACCCGCTATATTTTTGAACGGCCTATCCAACGATTTCCAACACCATGGGGTAGACGAGAAAAAAAATATCATCACCACATTACGTCCAAGGGAATCACCTTAATTGTTTTTTTCGTGATTTTATTTTAGCACATTGTCGGCGTGATTAATTAATATAACACCTATGCTAAATTACAGCTTTCCACTACTAACCGTCTCTGAGCTACAATGGGGACAGACAGACCGACGGACATGACGAAACCATAAGGGTTCCTTGTTTACTACGGATCCCTAAAAACGTAATCGTTCCGCGGTAATCAGGTGAGGATTGTGGCGAGAGAGTTTTACCACGTAATCATCACTAAGACACCTTTATATTTCTGGAATCTTTGAATGACTATTTTCGAGATTTGGCATAGCGTTACGATAGTGCCAGCCGTATGCTTGCATTGAGGTGAGGATTGTGTGGAGACGTTCACCCCACAATCCTCACTAACTTATAGCTATAACTTCGGAATAATAATGCGACTATTTTTTTAACCTGGGTGACTATTTATGACTATTTCTTGACTATTTTTGGCGTTCTCAAAATTGATATTCATGAAGTTTTCAAAAGTGAGGATTGTGTGGTGATGGACACTAAAATCGAGCTCCATACTCATAGAAACTTAAAGTAAGGAATTAAAAAAGAAAAAATATGTAAATCTTTAGTATATCTCCCTTTACGTCATATTAACGTATGGATAGTATGTATTAGTAGCTCCAGCCGTGAGAAAATAGTTATTTGTGCAACAAGAGAGTAAAGTCGGTTTTTGCTGCGAGTGCTGATTTTGAATCCTGAGTGTGGCGAGGGATTCAAAGGCACGAGATGCAAAAAACTTTGCTCTCGTGTAACACACATAACTTTTAACTTCAGCAGCGAGAACACTTTAGGACATAAAATAATAAACAGGAATAGATTGAAATAACTATTTATTGTGAATCAAAATAATTAAACCGGTTGCATGAACAAGGCTTTCAGTGCTATGCGTTAGGAGCTCTTCCACTTCCATTTTAGTTACTATACTCTATCTCTTTCACTCTCCTTCTCTACTGTAGCGGGCTTAGCTCCAATGGTTTTCTCGGACTTACAACTGATGTTGATGTTCAAACAGTGCACATCTCCGGTCTGTAGGAGGTTGATGCACCCTCATTTACACCAAAGTCAGAACTGGAACATGGTTGCTATTAGTTACCCTCAGGACCTCAGGCCATTTTATGTTCTCTTGCAGTCATGTCTCATACTTTTTATGAATGTACGTCTCGTGCTATTGTTACACGACATCCATTATTTTGTTCCTTAACGAACACACAAGTCTGACAGAATTGTTTCAAATCTTTCTTTTTATTTTTTGACAGATCAACTGTATTCTCAAAAACCTCAAATAATACACTATAAAACAACTGTTGTTTGCCACAAACATGAAAATGCCCAAATTGGTACCAAAAACTTCCATCATAACACAATAACATATAGATCGTATAATAAGTTAGCTCGCACAAGTGCTGAGAGCTACTAATAAAATTAAGCTCATACCACAGAACATATCCACATATATACCCTGACGGGGCTCAAACGTTCTATTTTTATACAACTACCCTCATTGACGTTCGCTATTCTCTAATTAGGTACCGATATTATATACAGATAATATAATTATTTTATTGTGACTAGGGCCCATTTGGCCCCGCTAGAGCGTAACTGGTTAATGCTCCTAGCATTAGTATACAAGGTGTCGTTTTGCATCCTCGTCAAATTTCAGGAGGCTGCTATGAAAGATATATATAATCAAATAAAATTACGATACCAACTCAATAATTAATACATACTTGTTTTTTTTTTGTTATTTATAATAATAATAATAATAATAATAAGTTATTTATTTGTACATACATACATTTAACACATAGTAACATTGTTTAAGCATAAAACAGTAATTGTACAAACGGTGAACAATGGAAATATAAATGAACAGGTGGACTCCTAAACTAAGTAAATAAATACTTGTATCTTAGGAGCCACAGTTCCTCCTAAGAGATGATCATTACAATAAGTTACAAACAAATCATATAGCTTATACGGAGACGTGTAACAGTTTTAAAGAATAATATGAATACTTATGCAGCAATTGTTAGAAGCGTTTCGGTGTTGTCGTAGGATAGTTTTTGCAACCAATCAGATAATTTAATTTTAAGAGTGAATCTGTTTAATGTGTAAATGTTAATCAAGCGATGGACCTTGTTGTAAATTCGTGCACTTAGAATAACGAACTGACGACTGGCAGAAGCGGTGCGATACTGGTGGGAGTCGCATACCGGGTGACCGCGACGTCTGAGGGTGATGTTTGAGTCGAGTGGGAGCATGGAGTGACGGCGGAGAACTACTCGCAGAATGAAGAGTTGACGCACAGTGAGAACTTGGGATTCAGAGTACAATAGGGCAGTAGGATAATCTCTACGCTTAAAGTGCATAACCTTTAGAATCGCCCTTTGAGCACGTTCTACTTGAAGCAGGAGATTTTTATAAGTGCCTCCCCATACCGGAATACAGTACGTGATGATTGAAGTACACAAACTCTGGTAAACCAAGGACAAGGTTACAGGATCTGCCGCGTGTCGCAATTGCTTAAACAAATAAATAAGCTTTCTCGTTCGTGAGCAAAGAGCTTCAATATGGGATGGGATTTAAGTTTGACAGTATTTTAGAATACACCACTTTCACAGAACAGAATCAACCCGTTGCGTATGCGGTAGTGTGTGTAAAAGAGCAGTTACAGTACGGTATCACATGGACCGCGTTTTAACATGCGTGTCCCACACATGGCGATTTCCGAAAATTTGAAAAATAAAGAAGACCTACTTATTTTATTATTGATTCGTATCGAGAATCATTAACATAGTTACCTCTTTGAATTTGACGAGGATGCAAAACGACACCTTGTATAATTATAACTCAACCATAATCACGCTGATTAACAAATGGGTTACTTAGTTCTTGGAATGCAAATGAAATAAAAAAACGTATTTTAACCGGATTTTAATTATTGACATCATAAGCAGGCTGTAAACTAACAACAGTATAAATAAATCGATCGGCAATTTCACTTAACCACCAGCCTATGTTCAGCAGTGGACGTCTTTCGGCTGAAGTGATGATGATGATGACGTCAATGATTTGAAAAATCACATATCGAAAATTAAATTTGCTACGCGCAAAGCGGCACCCAAGGGTGCATGAATTGTATATTATCTAGTTTGCCGTGTATGTTACAATAGCTCGTGTGAGCACCAGCCCTTCAGTTCCATTCAGTTTCAAATAATGTACTTCAAGTGTTTTCTCCCATACAAAATAAAATACAAAACTTTTTTCCTCACGCGTGGAGCTACTTAAATACGTTAATATTACGCAAAAATTAAAAAAAAAAACAATGTCTCTGGTATACCTCCCGTATACCAGAGACATTGTTTTTTTTTTAATTCGTTGCTTTAAGTTTCTATGAATATGGAGTAATAGAGCTCGATTTTCAGACCACTGTGCGCCGGTGCGTAGACACCACGCGGCCCTCGTCGCGTCGTCGACGCCACGCATTAGAGACTCGAAACAGCCACTAGAAGAAGCGGTTGAATTAAGAAACTTTTCTATCTTACTCCGCAGCATCAAGCGTCACAAGAGGACACCTGCTTTCGTCATAGCGATATCTGGTGGCAGTGACTAATTCAAGTGACGGCTAAGAATAGATTTAATTCATGTAAGTATTATAATTTGGGTAAAATTTATAATATGTTTAGCATTTAAGCACTCGGTATTTCATCATCCACTCGCATCTCTCTCGCCCGGGAATATGTAGGTACGAGTCATGTATCGTACATGGCACGCGGACATTGCATAGATCAGCACTTTTCTGCCGCCTTGCACAAATGATAGTGTAACGCGCCAGTACACGATCAGCGTTCATTGGCGCCGATTCCCTTGTTCACAAACTAAACTAAATTTAAGTTCAGTGCATCTTTTCTTTCTATTTCATTAAGAAAAGGACAGAAGATAAATTTTAGTTTAGTCCTGTCAAATTAATCAGCGCCTGTCACTACTCTATACAAGTTTAGACGTGATTAAAAACTTGCCTACTAAAATTACGTCAATTTACGTCAAGCGCTGATTAATTTGACAGGACTAAACTAAAATGTATCTTCTGTCCTTTTCTTAATGAAATAGAAAGAAAAAGATGCACTGAACTTAAATTTACTTTAGTTTGTGAACAAGGGAATCGGCGCCATTGTCAGCTGTACTACTCAGTCACACACCATTCATATAACATTAGTTACGTGGTACTTATTTAAAATATCACTACATATTGGTGCCGATTCCCTTGTTTACAAACTAACCTAAATTTAAGTTCATTGCATCTTTTTCTTTCTATTTCATTAAGAAAAGGACAGAAGATAAATTATAGTTTAGTCCTGTCAAATTAATCACCGCTTGACGTAAGTTGACGTAATTTTAGTAGGCAAGTTTTTAATCACGTCTAAACTTGTATGGAGTAATGACAGGCGCTGATTAATTTGACAGGACTAAACTAAAATTTATCATCTGTCCTCTTCTTAATGAAATAGAAAGAAAGAGATGCACTGAACTTAAATTTAGTTAAGTTTGTGAACAAGGGAATCGGCACCATTATAAAACAAAGGAGTCTGCAAACGTTCTCCGACAGTCATTTCTTCTTTGGATTGATCACCGACAGGACGTTTCGTTTTTGAGAGATTCTTTGATAGAACGTTTCACCTGTGGATGTTTCGCCGACAGAACCTTTCATATGCGTCACTTTCGACGACAGTAATAGAGGGGATCTGGCGTTAATGGTCATTGTTCTAACCTAGCCTAACCCAACATTATCCTTCGCTGTATGAAACGTCTGTGGGCGAAACGTCCATAGGTGAAACGGTCTATCGACGAATATCTCAAAAACGAAACGTCCTGTCGGTGATCAGTCCAAAGGAGAAATGACTGTCGGAGAACGGTTGCAGACCCAAAACAAAGTCCCCCCGCCATGTCTGTCTGGCTGAACGCTATAAACTCAAAAACTACTGAACGGAGTTCAGTAATGGACGGAGTGGTTCATGAGGTAGACTTAGGTGTATAATTCATTAAGGTATTGTGTAAATTGGCTAAAAAATTACGATATTATTGAAGGTGTCGGAAAGAATCATGCGAAGCTTTACTGACGTGCGCGTTACGGCAGTACGTTTCCGATCTTCACGCGGGCGTAACCGCGGGCTAATGCTAGTGTGGCGGCATCTACATCGCCACATGCGAACTAAGCAGCACACTGACGTCACGCAAAAATCCTGCATCGCGCAAGCAGAGTTTACCGCGCAATTAGCATATATACAACATCCCGACATCAACCGTCGGGCAGTTGCCCACCAGACACGACACCAGTCTGGTCGGAGGATCCTCCCTTTTCTATGGAGGATGAGTGAACTATACACCCTGTTCCTCATGCCTCTATACTGGTGACCCCGAATATGAACGTCAGCGCAGCCTTCATGCAACTACTTCAGCGTGACATCATCATCACTTCCTCAAGCTTTCGAGCGGTGAGTCACACAGCCAGCCAGCACCCACGGCTTCAACGGGTATCCTGACCACCAGCATGCAGCGACCGCGCATACCTGGTCACATCGCCCTAAGCCTTATCAGCAACCTTGGCACAGCACACTGCACTTTCGACCGGTCAACAAGCAGAGCTCTTCAACGCTCTCCTGGTCGACGCCAGCAGTCAGCCCTCAACCCGGCGCTGTACCACATCCGACTCACTGGAGCATAACGCAGCGCCACCCCGACTCACTGGGGCATCAACGCAGACAGTTCCGACCCACCACGAACTATGCGACAACCGGTTCCGACCCACTGGAACCACATCTGGCACTGGCAAGCATCGCAAGATACACGACTCAGCCCACTATCGACCTCCGGTCTCCGGAGGGGAGTGATGTGGCGGCATCTACATCGCCACATGCGAACTAAGCAGCACACTGACGTCACGCAAAAATCCTGCATCGCGCAAGCAGAGTTTACCGCGCAATTAGCATATATACAACATCCCGACATCAACCGTCGGGCAGTTGCCCACCAGACACGACACCAGTCTGGTCGGAGGATCCTCCCTTTTCTATGGAGGATGAGTGAACTATACACCCTATTCCTCATGCCTCTATACTAGTATTCAATAAACCATAATCTTTGGCTATCCGTGATTTATCATTCAAGCTAACATCCAAGGTGTGTGCGACCCTTTCAGCAACGCATACCAAATATGTAGATAGAAGGTAGGTACTTACAAATTTATTCCAAACTCACCAGAAGCGACTAAAGTTAAGTCCACAATTCCACACACAGTCACATCACAGGTGATTTTGTCCTAAGATTAAACCGATTCTCGTAGCTACTTAAAAGGTTCTGATTAGCCGGCAACAATCAAAAGAAAAGAAAGAAAGAAAATTAATTAATTGCACCCAGGTTAAAGCACGCTATATTATTCAATAAGAAAAACTTCAAAAAAAAATATTTTAAGTATTTTCGTTTTCTGGCCACCCACTTCAGAAATTAAAGTTATTTATCACTTTGTAGTGTTCTTTTTGGAAATAGTATTTTTTTGTAAAATTTTCGTATTTTTCACTTTTTAGTTGTGGTACCTACCCCCACACAAATTCGAATACGGTACCTGTACTTGCTATGTACAAACAGTGACAGGAAGTTATTATAACATCATCCACAGAGACTAAGTGAGAAAAATACGTATTATTGAAGCTTACTCGAAAACTACCCAAGCAAAGTTAAAAAAAATATATATGGGACCAAGATTCCTCTACCAAATGTAAAAGAATTTACAAAATCGGTCCACAATGACGAAAATATCGATGAACATACAAAAAAATAAATACATTACAGAGAAACATAGAACCTCCTCTTTTTTTTAAGTCGGTTAAAAAAGACCGCCTCAATGGTAACGCAGGTAGGGCGTAAAAGCCTAACCCGCCATACCGCCACCAGGGCTGCGCGAAGCTGCGACTGACGCAACTCCATTTGTCGCTGGATTAGCCACTCGCCTCACGCCCTCGCTTCCTCGCGCCACCGTTACAGTGACGCGAGTACTTTCGCCTCGAGGTCCCAGGGCGGGGATCCAGCTAGTACACAAGTCGCTTCGATGGAGATCGTGCGATCGTGCGCAGAGAGCGATGGTCGTCAGAGCTGCCTACAGGCGGCGCTCGGACCCCCCAGATTGGGAAGCAGCGTTGATAGCACCCCAGCCACGCCCAACAACTTGGGCGCCAGCCGCCGAAAGTGGGGGCCGAAGTCCCACCGGCTGTCGAGCACCAATCCCAGATACTTCATGGTAGACTCGACTGCGATTCGAGCCCCCTCGATCACGATGTGTGATCCGGGCGGCGGCGACGCCCGCCGGGGGTCATGAAGAACTATGGCCTACGACTTGTTGAGGGCCACCTCCAGGCCTAGGCGCCGTATGCGGCTCACCACCTGTGAGACCGCAGCCGTCGCCAGCAACACTGCGTTCCTGTACGAGTTGCCCCGGGCTGTGAACAGCGTATCATCCAGATAACACGTCAAGTCCACGCCCGGCTGGAGCTCGCCCCGCAGCACCCAGTCGTACCCGATGTTCCACAGGAGTGGGCTCACGACCGAGCCCTGTGGAACACCGCACGACATGCGGCGCTGGTTTCTGCCATCACGTCCATGTAGATGACATAACTCTCCGCCATATAAGCCCCAACGATGCGGCGGAGGTAGGGAGGCACTCGATGATACCGCAGTGCCTCCCGAATACAACATCAGGGAAGGGTGTTGAAGGCGTTGGAGATGTACAAGAACACCACCAACATCACCCCGCCCCGGGACATCGCTTCCTCCGTCTCTCTGTACAAGTAGCCGACGAGGCGGGCAGCGATTATTTGCTCTAACAGTTTACCTACCTCGTCTAGCAGCACTATGAGCCTGTCCGGACGTTGCCAAGGCGCCGCGCCTTCCTGAGCAGGACCAGACGCCCAGATTTCCACATAGTGGGAAACTGGCCCTGCTCAAGGCACGCTGTGTAGAGTCTCAGTGGGGTATCTAGCTCTTTCAGGGCGAGGGCTAACACGTGGCCGTGGATTTCGTCGCGCCCCGAAGCCACGTTCTTGGCTCGGAGCCGCATCTCGGCCGGCCCTATATTTGCCTGTGTCGCCTCTAGGACGCTGATGGCGTTCTCTTCTGTAGGCTCTGTGGCTGTGGGCAAAGCTATCGGCGGTTCGTCTTTTAATAGTAGTAATAGATTTCCAGTTTACGCTGACCTCGCATTGTACGGAAATCCTATATAATGCGAGAACAGCTTATATTGTACTATACACTCCAAGTCGCATACATATTCATCTAGTTTTCATTTAATTTGTGATCGACACATTAGTATACAAAACAATGGCGGTTTGTAGACGAACAACTGTGCTGCCACCTATCCATTGACAAGTTTTCAGATTTTAACCCCATTATCTTATGGTAACTCACGAATTTTCTTTACTTTTATTTTTCTACTTGGTAATAACAGAAATCGTATGTCATTGTGACTGTCACTGTCAATTTGTTGAATCGGCTTGTTTTGCTGTCAAAGTAAGCTTCGTGAATCGCTGAAATTGTTTACGAACATTTTTCTTATTTTGTAAAACTTGGGTTTTGCAAAATGATAACTAATTTTGATAAACTATGCGGTGAACTAGAAAAACAAGAACTAGATGTATTTATCTCAAATATTTTTGTACAAAATTTGAAATTATAGGTTATAAATAACTAAACATTTTTTAATAAAAATGTTGTATTGCAGGCCCCAACCGGCGTAGCATCTCCCTCTACATATGCTCAACTGTTGGCAATATATTTATATCAAAATGATTTGTAAGTATAGCTTAAATTATATATTGTTTTCACCAAAATGGTTTTGATACTTTAAAAAGGAACTTTTGAGTAATTTATTTGGGTTGCTTTTGATCAAGTATCAACAGAATGCAGTTCAAAGCCAACAGGTTCCATATGGTTTAAATTGGATAACTCAATGTGAATAATTAGATGAGGTTGACAAAACAAGCAACCGGTGGTCCACCTTAGCCCTGGATAGCAAGCAATGGAAGTCATAGGGAGAGGCCTTTGCCCAGCAGTGGGATGATGCAGGCTATCAGTAACAGTAATTGACAATATAATAAACAGAAATAGTTTAAATCCAATCAGTTTAGTTTATAGTTATAAATCTGGTACCTTACATCCTCTGTTCATATTCATAACAACTACAAAATAATTAATGGCTGAACCATGAATAAATATTCAGACAAATAGCTATTGATCAAAGCAAATTTTAAGGGATTGTGCATGTGCCTACTATTTAAGTTGTAAAAAATTACATCCACTGTAATTTCTATTCACTATTATAAATTTGTTTTTTTAAAAGCAACCAAACTCGAATCTTTAATTTATATGTTTTTTCAGGTGTAATGCAAAATTCTTATGGAAGAGAATTCCTCAAAACATAACAAGTAGTAATCCAGAAATAGCAGCAATTTGGGCTGTGGGCCAGAAGTTGTGGAAGAAAGACCTCCCAGGAACTTACCATGCGTTAGCCGCATTCAATTGGACTGAGCCTGTTGCTAATATCATCCGGGCTTTAGAAGGTAATATAAAATATTACAAGTTTATTATTTAAAAGAATATATATAGAAAGAAAGAATTAATTCTATATATTTTATTAATTTAACATCTATGATCCCGGTGTCGCGAGGGCGACACTGGGATCTGCTGATGGTTTGTATGTCAGAAGAGAGGAGAGCAAACTATATGGGTAAATCGGGTAAGTTGTTAGGGTAAAACATGTGAAAGATTTAATTCTTGCCCAAACAACATAATACTTGTCATACAAAATTTTTTGTTGGGTATTTTAACACTTTCTATGCCAAGCACCCAGCATATGGGTCGAAAAATAATTCGTTTGTGTGCCCACAACTCGCATCCGAGTCGTCGCTATATGTAGCTAAAGATGACTTCTGTTCAGATGACTTCTGTTGATTGAATTGTTATAGATTTGCAATAAACATTATATGGCATGCCAATTTGTATGTATTCTATGTACTTAGCGGTGAAAGTGTTAAGTGGAAGAAGGAACATTACTTTTCCATCGTATTTCTTTGTTAAATATTCTAATTTTCTATTTTTGCTATGCTATTCCAGATAAAGTAAGGGAGCGCACTTTCAACCTGGTAGGTCGTTCATATAGCTCAATATCACTGGATACAGTAGTCTCAATGACTGGTTTGAGCAAAGACGCAGTGTTGCATGTCTGCCGAGACCGTAAGTGGATGCTGAATGAAGATGGTGTCACTGTCAGCCCATCACCACCCACCCAGCCTGCACCACTGCACACATCCAGTGAAGATCAACTGTTCAAGCTCACTGAATTTGTTTCTTTCTTAGAAAATTAAGTAAGTCCTATTTATGTATTTAATTAATACTTACATCTTGTATAAAATGTTTAGCTATCAATAGAATAGTACATTTTCTCTTCCTAAATTATGCAATGTTTTTAAAGACTTTTTTTGTACCTAATTTGTGAAAAAATTAAACTAAGAAAGAAACCCATATTAATTTAATCTCATTTATTACATACAACACTAATTCGAAGTTTATATTCATAAGAACTAAAATAAAAATCTTTAATACAAAGATATTATTTTAATAGGTATAAAAAGATCAATAAATGTAAAGTTAAGTGGCAGTGTAAATTCGTATGTTTTATCGTACAATAAAGCTGTAAATTGTCCAATGTTGGTATTTAATGACAGCACTTTCTGCTATCACAACCTTAAAAAAAGTATATATCACAAGCAATACATTACTCACACAAACATTTGTTGAGTTTTTCATTGTAAAAATACTACAGTCTATGTTTCTAATATCTACATTTGTTTAAACCTAGGCACTTCTTTTTAGTTTGGCAACTCTCAATTAAAATCTACCCTGGAAGGAAACTTGATTTTGTCTAGGCTGTAATCTGATTGAGTTGTTGTCGTCTTCGTCGCCCAGCGTGGTCTCGTAGCCTCGGTTGACTTGACCTCCGTTCGGTTCACCGAAGACATCCTTCACTGATATGTTGGCAGTCGATGTTCTGTGCCGAGGCACGACACCTAGGTTATTATTGAGCTGTAATAGAATAGCAAATATTAGGTCTAATTAAAATTGTAAGGGCTTCCATTTTTCATCCAATTAAAATCTCTAAGCTTAGCAAACAGGCTCTGTCCGTTATCCGAACGGCACCTGCGTTTAAGCAGTACAGTGCACTTCATTATAAGAAGATTTTTGTAACATTACCATTCCAGTCACTCCATATTCGTTATGGGCACCTAGTGTCTGCATCTGTGATTTCCTTCTTTCCGCCATTACTGAGTTTCTTCTCGTCTCCAAGGCCTTCAAAGTTTCTCGTCGCAACGTCATCTTGCGGTTAAGTACTGGTGTACCTATAAAACAATTTTTTTTTATTCACCCTCACATTGCATATGTTTTATGGTAAAGGCGAATTCTTAGTTCATAATATACCTGGTCCATCATTCGCGTTCATATTGAAGAATCTCTTCTTGAAGGCCACATCTAACGTGCCTATATTCCTCTTCTTCTGTCTTGCTTTCTCCAAATTGTGAATGGTCTTTCTTCTGCCGACGTTATGCGGGCCCGACCCCGAATCATTGTCATAATCGTCGTCCAAACCATTCAACTTTTGCAAGTCTTTCACTATTGCTATTGCATTCTTATCTAGCAGCGCGTCTTGAGATAAGTCATCAGCCTGGAAACAGATAAAAAACGAGATTTATAAACATTCTTTACAATCGTTTTACGACTGATTTATCTTCTTGAGCTAGACGTTTACCTTCTTGGAACGGAACCAATTCAGTTCTGTAGACGCTAATATGTGCGCGAGAGTTCCGAATCGATGGAACAACATAGCAGAGAACTGTATCACCAAAATCAAGGCGAAGAAGAATACGAAAACTAGACCAATAGGCTCTAGTTGAAGATATTCTTTTGAAATTAATACCTGAAAATGTTAAGTATGCTTTAAATTTGCCCTCTTGGTGTAATAAGATCAAATTCAAAAGTATTTAATTAGTTATAACAACAAAATTAATGACATTAAGTCAAAAATGTGCTTTCAGACTGTTTCCAATTTGATTGAGATTGTTTAGCTACTAAAATAGTTTGTAAATTAATAAAAACGTAAGTCTTAAAAGCACACCTCTGACAACGAATCATTAAAAACAAAAGTATTTGTGAGAATTAATTATGAAGAATTTTCGTTTTGTTATATACAAGTGCATTATTTTTAAGTGTTGACGTTATGTGGAACATTGAAAATGTATTTTTGGGATGCTTCCGATCCACATGAACTTTGAAATAGTGAAACAAGGTTTACACAAAAATCACACAAACAGTTCGATGCAAAATTTTGTCTCTCGGTAGGTGTATTTCCCGTATTATCCTGAGAACTACAAAACGTGTTAAGCAAATCACCACATTCTTTAAGGTGTACAATTACGTATGTACAAAGGAAACCAAAGTCCCTGTTACTAGT
The DNA here is from genome assembly GCA_905333075.3 of Atethmia centrago. NCBI lineage: Eukaryota > Metazoa > Arthropoda > Insecta > Lepidoptera > Noctuidae > Atethmia > Atethmia centrago. The sequence continues at coordinate 13,050,058 of HG995375.1, forward strand.
GTTTATTAAAAGAAACTCCGCCACCTTAATAGACAGAACAGAAACATTAAGTTACTCCTCGGTGAATTGGATTGGAAAGTGTGCACATATTGGGGAAGTGAATGGTCATCACATCTAAAATCTGCATGGTTTGGGTTTGGATTCGACTACGGCGAATGAAAAAGAAATGCTTTTATCTGTATTTTTAAGTTACGTTTCTTATTTTCGGAACTGGATTGGATTATAGGAGGTTGCAGGATTGATCTTCGTGTCCAGTTTAAAGGCTATTCGGGAATGGATATCCTGTACTGGATTTAGGAATTCAACACCAAAGTCTGTAGGTATTCAGCTCTATTGGCGTAACACCGTAGTCGAATTTTCGTGTGTTATTGTGGATAAAACACGGGGTTTCCATACAACCAAAATATAAGGACACCGGGTTCGGATATTGATTAGACGTGTCACCATCAGAGTTGTTAAGTCTTCAGTGTCACCGGGACGCCATGCTGGTGTGCCCTCCCAGACAGACCGGTTAGAAGAAGGTCGTTAGGATTGTGTAGTGACACACTTGAGTGGTAATATTTGGCTATACCTCGCCTGTATCCTCGATGTACGTAATATTTGTCTTAACTCCCAAAGGCCAAATCACGTGGAGTTGATCTTTGTTCAGTTGTAATAAAAATACTATCAATATGAATAAAGCATTGAACATAACAAATGCGAAAACCGACTTATTGCGAAGTTCAATCAATTCATCTGCAATGCGAGCCTGTAAAGTTCATAAAACAAATATGTTTAAATAATTCGAATCAACTTTCAAGGTTGACTGGGGCTATGGCCAAGTTAAGGTACTTTCAAGTCTGGGTTGTAGCCCGCAGTCCCAAGTCATCGTTGAATGCTGATCGCTGTGTAGTGGACTCTCACGTTACCTCTTGAGTAACCTCATCGTAAGTTATGTTAGTTTTAACTCCGAAGGGCCACTTAAAGTGAAGGTTGTCCTTGTTCAGTTGTAGCAAGAATACAATCAATACAAAGAGGGCATTGACCATAAAGAAAGAAAAAACAGACGAATCTCTCAATTCTTTCAGATCCCTCGAGATACGGGCCTAAAATTAGGGGAAGATTATCATCAAGAATATTTAGTATGACATTATGATAAATATGATTGTGAGATCAAATTAAATTTCTGAAATAAAAGCTTATTAAAAATGCACATAGTTTAAAATAGGACTGTTTTAAATTTCAGTAATTGCATGGATGGGAAGCCATTTCTTGCAGTGTGGTATAATAGTGAAAATCATCATCATCATGACAAACAAAACAAAGACGAGGTTTTCTCATATTCTGAAAGTTTCTCAATTCTTCGTATTTCATAAGATTAAAGCGGCATACCACAAAAAAAAAACTATAAAACCGTATGGTATTGTTACCCATACAAAAAAGCACATGTAAACCATGATTTTATAACTTGGTAAGTGATAGTCCGGTGTCAGGAATAAACAGAATTGTTTCTATTTTCCTGGCACCGTATCTTCAAATGTTTTTTACCTGCTCCTCCTTGTTAGCATCAATAGGGTACAAATATCTGTCAATGAGATCTTTCCAGAACGATAATTCGGCGGGAGTCAAAAAGTCTACTTCACCCTTTTTCAATTCAGGGTCTTCCATCCAATACGGATTAATTAGATCATCTCTCTTTTCCTGAAATCACAAAATAATATTTATATTACTTTTTTTTTATTTTATACTAGCTTTTGCACGCGGCTTCGCCCGTGTTTACCGGGATAAAAAATATATCCTAACCCAGGTCTTTGTCTGTGCTTTTCAAAATTACATCCAAATTCGTTAAGGCGTAAATACAGAGTTTCTATCGCATTTATAATATTAAGTATGGATTAGCGGCCAGTCACACATACGGCTGTTCTTACATAATTCTAACAAAATATTATCTTAGTATCTTACTCTGGGTGAAGTGGAAAGGGTATCGGTTTCGGAATCGGAGTCGTGGTCTTCATCTGGTCGTTCGGCAAGAGCGTCCAATCCGTGGTCTCCACTGGTACTACCTCTCGGCCCCACCGATAGTTTGCGTCCTCTACTTATGCCATGTGGATCCACAGCCCTAAAACATTCAATTGAAATGGATACATATTATAAATTAAATATTCGTGTCTGTCTGTATGACCGCGTTATTCTTCTAAACTGAACAACACATTTTGTTGCAGGTTTCACCATCATTTAGAGAATTCATTCCGAAACTTTGTGTATAATACGTATATATTCGTCTCAAACTTAAATAAAATAAAGAAATGTTCAGATTCTGTTAAGTCATTAAAACCGTGCGAAACATGCTAGTTAGAATTATAAAAATAAGTTGCCAGGGAAAATTACTAACCTCTCAACAGTTTCTAACTTCTTTTCCAATTTCTCAAGAGTAGACGCAATGTGCATGAGTTGCACTTTCTCTTCATTCCCTTTGGGATGCGTACATAACAGACATTTAAATAAGCCAGCGAACGAGAATTCGATGGAGCCTTCTTCTTCATTGCCATTCACTCCTTGAAGGAAGCCTAGCAGCGTCTTTTGTTTTACTGATTTCTTCACTTCTTGGGCTTCTTTCTTTTCTGCTTCGATTTCCTAAAACGGTAAAAAGAGATATAAGTGTGTTTGTGTTGTAGTAATTTGCTATTGACGAAATCAAGGTAAATGAACCAGTCGTATACAAACCTTCTTCGTTTTCTTGACCGCCACTTCTCGAGTACCCCAAGATACTACGTTCAGATTTATAATAGAATACAAAATCAAAAGCAAGTACATAGAGGGTATAGATAAGAGGTAAATGATGCCGGGTACGATACACCAAAACTCCTGCGGATGCAAGCAAGCGGCTATGAAGAATGAGCTTGAGAGTGATATCAAGAAGATAGCCGATGGAGATCCTATGCCGTCCTCGCCTAACTGGAGCGCAGTACCGACGATCACAGCCATCATTATCATGGCGTATGCCGTCGATAATATCTGAGCCACCAGTAACTGAAACGAGATAGTGCAAGTTTTAGAAATGTTGATAACAGGTACATCATTGTTGCGTTGCAAAAAAGGGATGACGCTGGTCTATCTCTCTCTATCATACACACACACTTTAACAATGATGTCTTCAACACATGCCGTGTCAATACGAGATACTACTCACTTGAAATTCGGATTTCATCGTAAAGCAGACAATCATGAAGATCATGATAGGATACAAGTTATACTCGAAGGAAGTCCAGTTGTCGATTCGGAAAGCGGCCACGAAGGCACCCACCAACATAAGGAATATAGTTCCGGGACCCAAGATCGTACCACCAATCAACATCATCTGTTATAAAAAAATATACATATTAATTTATGTACCTACACAGAAAACACTGTTAAATACGAGTATGTCATATAGATGGTAAGTACACAAAAAAAAACTGCATCTGCGAACTAATTAGGTATCTGGGCATTGAAAAAATTATAAGTTGATGCAAAAAAAAAACTTTTTTTAAATGCAGTGGCCTATAAAGAACCATCGATAAAAAAAGCTTACCTGGTAAGCGATGTAAGGGCTCGAAATGTTATCGTTAATCTTGATAGTGTGTTTATAATCAGCGAGCAAGTCCATAATATTAGCAATAGTGGAAGGCACCCAGCGACGACGTTGATTGTAGAACTCGTTGAAGCCTTCGGGACAGTGCGTGTAGGCGTCGGAGGCAGCTGAGTACTCTACTCGATAGCCACGTTGCAGTAACAGTGTACATAACCAACGATCCTCCCCTGTAATACGAAAAAAACAATAAGATTTGATTCTAATACAAAATTTTCCACTATGTTCTTCCTGGTTAGGGTGTTTTCTCACCTTGATCGTACTGCACGTAATGCCGAGCTTCATCAGATCGCAAGGTGTATTTCTTCATGACGTTGTCGTCCATCAAAGCCTTTCCTCTGAAGAGAGAGAAACATCCGGGACTACAGAGTACGCAGCCAATCATGTGTTCAGTCGCCTTTTGCAGCCAATGACCGATAGCGTACTCGAACATTTGATACCACACCATGGGTCCTGGAATTAAATAATAGGCATTGCTTTTAAGTCGAAAAAATAAATAACAGTATTTGCATCAATTTTATCTCTTCTTACCAGATCCTACAGGATGAATACGGCCACAGGCAGCTCCTAGATTCTTGTTCTTCTTCATCAAATCGATAAGCAATCGTACAGCATGAGGTTGGAAATCAATGTCTCCATCCAAGGTCAGCAGATAGGTATTCTCAGCCATTACTTCTTTACGATCCACGGATATAGGCAGCTCCATTAGACGGTGACCGAGAAGGTAGTACATGTACATCACCTGGGGAATAATCAAGACCTAATGTTAAGGCGAGCAGACAGGCGCGACTCGACAGCGCGCCGCGACATGATCAGCACAATTTCTATGAAAACTTCATGGAAAGTGTCGCGCCAGTCTGCACGAGCCATTATGATCCTAGAACATTTTACCGTATGTGTTTTACATAAAATCTGGTTACTTAATGTGTAGATAATATTTCTACCTGAGACCAACGTTTCCTGTGACGGATCTTCGCCTTGTCTTTCAAGTGACAGATCATCTTCGTCTTTCCTGGCAGCACCCACGACAGACGTCCTCCATAAGGTGCTGGCAACCTCTTCGGTGGCCGAACGCGGATGATCGTCTGATGTACTTCGGAAGCCGCTTCGTCGATAGTGTCCACCAGGAGTTTCACGAATCGATTCACTTGGGAATCGTCGTCACTGTGATCTGATATTTCGAAGGCGTCGTCTAAGAAAATGTGTGCTGGAATAAAAAGAAACATAAGTATCGTTTATTGCATACATGTGTTAAGTTTAACTCTAGTACGTCAATCTCGTGTTATAATAGCTTTGAAATCTCACTTTCGAATTCGTAGTAATCAGGGTCAACCACTCGTAAGTACTTCTGAGCGACTCGCCGAGCGCACTGATCTTCATCCAACCGTAGAATAGACTTCAAGAACTCCATCATCTCGTCTTTAGTTTCGTGCCACATAGTACAGCATGCGTATATCCTGGTGATCTGGTCTGATGATTTGATAGCCTTTGGAGAAGAACCGGTGTTATCAGTATGAACTGATATGGTTTCATAGTACTCGTCGCCTTTTTCTTTTTCTATTTCTGCAAGGTCCTGCAATTCATAAATTAAAGAATTATAAATAACTTGAGTTTGTTATTCCTTATTTAGTCGGTTAAATGCATTAGTAAGGTAGCTTTGTGTGGTCACGTAATACGTTATGCGAGATTTTTTGTGGCTCACCTCAGTTTTTACATCTCTCTGGTCGTTCCTCTTTCTATTGAGAGCCATACTTTGGTCTATTAGTAAACCGTTGTACATCGGCATTATGAATAACTTCTCCGTAGACGCCAAACGTTCTGCTTTAGGTGTCCAGATGTGTATGGTGATCCATGTTTGTGACAGCAACCAGAGTAACCATATCCATGCCATTTGGCGTGATATGAAATCGCTAAGTGTGAATGCTGAAAACAAAATAATACAAGGTTACTAATATTATAGACGTATCAAACGTTAAATGTCGCATAAAATAAGAATTTCCAAAACGTTACCCGCTGGACTCTCGAAGTAAAGATAATCTGGCACCGTTCCATGGAAGTAACAATTATCACCATTTCTTATACCACACGCAGCTATCAATAAATTGACCACCAACGGAATGACGAGGTTAATAGGGAACGCATAACTGAAGCCTTGGATGAGGATCTTGCACGCGAACTTTCCGAATATGTAGCAGATGTACGCCGCAAATATTTGGATAAGCATCACGTAGAATGCGGATTTGTAAGCAGCTGCCACTTCTACTGAGTCTCCAGTTAGAGTAACGTTAGCTAAGTCAGGAATTACGGTTCCACCTAGTTGGATTTGTACCTGAAATGAGAAAGAAGTATTTAACCGAGAACAATATAATGGGATATTTAAATTCCATTCTGAATTTGAATCAATTTATTTAACAAACCTCTTCAACGACGATACTGTGTGGTCCAAACCCGGTATTGAACAGTTGGAAGAACATGGCAGGCTCATCACCATCAAGCCATATGCTGAAGAGGATGCACATGAGGAACAACGTGATTTTCCATACAGATATGAAACGGTATGTGTAGTAGCGCGTGAAATTCAGCTCGTCTTTTAATCTGGCCAGACTTTTGATTATACCTGGAAAGAAAAAAGGACACTGAGCAAAATTTCAAAGGCAATAATATTGCATTAACCGTGCATCTTTGATATTTCTCATTCTTACTTACCCATAGGGCTCTGTCGTGTGACATAGTTCTCCCACCACCCCAGAGATATGCATAACGATGAAACTGGTATCAACCACAGGACAGGCTTGTTCTCCAACAGGGGCCACACTATGAAGCCGGTGACTTGTGCTACTATCGCTGCAATGTCCACGATCACTTTCACGAATCGCTTCGAGTCACGAGAGTTTCGCGAGAGAAAGCTGAGTATCGCAGGAATAATGCACAGGCAGTTCGTGATCATGGCTCCTTTGACAACGTCAAGTTCTGGTAGAATCATGAAGAAGAGCAGACCCATCCCTATCGTGTGTAGCGATTCTGCTATTAATACCTGAAACAGAATAATAGAAAATGTTATTGAGATTATTTCTATAAGCCAGTGGTGCCGATTCCCTTGTTCACAAACAAAACTAAATTTAAATTCAGTGCATCTTTTTCTTTCTATTTCGATAAGAAAAGGACAGAAGATAAATTTTAGTTTAGTCCTGTCAAATTAATCTGTGCTTGACGTAAATTGACGTAATTTTAGTAGGTAAGTTTATAATCGCGTCTAAACTTGTATGGAGTAGTGACAGGCGCTGATCAATTTGACAGGAATACACTAAAATTTATCTTCTGTCCTTTTCTTAATGAAATAGAAAGAAAAAGATGCACTGAACTTAAATTTAGTTTTGTTTGTGAACAAGGGAATCGGCACCAATATGAAAGATTTTTAGTTAATTGGTGTAAAATAATTTATACTTTCGCTATTAAAATATTAGCTCTCGGATCACCGCGCGTCTTTGCACGCAATATTCAATATTTATGCGTAAAATTCGTGACTAGAGTTGTCATACAAATTATAAATCTCATGCCAGTCCAACGAAAGTATGTATTAATGTAATGTTTGTTGGTAAAACATGGCAGATAAAAAGTGCAGTAAACTTGTAATTTATCCAAGTGAACAGCTCGGTTTTGAAAACGGGCGATGTTGGATTAGAGTAAAGAAGCGGTACTATGTAGGGTTTCGATGAAATTACTTACCACAGCAAATTGTGTGCTCGTTGGTCTCTTAGAAGTTTTGAAGAAACATATCCTCACTGAACGTATGAGTGTTCCTATTTCTGGGATGGCAAACGCTGCTAGGAGAGCCCACATCCACGCCACTCGCTCTTCGTCTGGAAGACTTACTATAAATTGTTTATCCCTACCTGGAAATATGAAAGAGCATGATATATTAGTCAAATTCTTGCTCCATACATCTATTATTTCGAAAGATTAATAACGGACGTGAAAGTTTGGCCTCTGATAACTTAATAGTTGGTTGAATTCAATGTTAAATCATGACTTCAACTGCGTTTTGTCAATAATATTCTCACAATACATATTTGCAGTTTGGAATGAAATAATCCAATAATATTATTGGCAAACAAGCCACGTCCGTACAGCAACTGGATGGTTAAGTCCAAAATTAAATTGGAACGCGCGCGGCTGCGCCACACCGGATCTTGTTTAATGTGCGGACCTCCTTAAACGTTTGGTATTTGACGGGCTTCTCATGTTTGTGCTTATTCGGAAAATACTTACTAAAGTTAAGTCCAACGTACCTAAATTCCTATTACAATACGCAATCCGCCTGTCCTTCTTCAACTGTGAAGTCATGAAGAGCGTGGTGCCCTTTGCGACGACTCCGGAGCCGAGGACCGCAATGAAGACGACTAGATATGCCGCCACCTTGAATAACCGCACCGTGAACTCCAAACATTTCTGGGTCTCCATAGACCCACTGTCTTGCTTCGGCGGGAACTCCCGAAACACGTCCCATCCTTTCGTTTCTTGGACTGTCCTTTGGCTGAAATAAATTAAATAAGTATTAAGTTTTACATTCCTAGTTTTTATTATTTTATCACTGTATTCTCATTTGCTATGACGATCTTAACATTAAATAGTCAAAAAATATGTTTTTCAGTAGGTTATTAACACACTAAAACGTCGTAAATATTTTTGGCATCTCCTAATTTATATTTTACGTGAGGTTTTCAGCTAGTGAATTCAGGTAGAATGTGCACAATCCTACACCTGCTCGATAAAGCAAACTAGAGTCAACATTGCAGCGAGAAAAACAACTTTCACACGCTATTCAGTTGAGAGAGAAATCCCGAGTAATGTTGCGTTCTGACTGGCGCGAATGCAGCTTCCTTCCGATCGGCAATATTTCGCGATGATGACCTTCGCGTGAGCAGTATACTAACGCGGATAGAAAACCGTTACATTACAACGTTTATTATTGCAACACATATGCACATAGTACTTATACTGGTTGTGACAGTGGGATTTACGTAAGGTAACCAACGAAGGTGGTAGGTGACCCAATTAACTGTTGCGGCCGTCTAGCTTGGTACGTTAGCGCTGTTACCTGACCACTGTACTGTAGCAGATCAAAAAAAGATTGAATATCAAGTTTTAAGAGCGCTGATATTTCCGTACTTGTCCTGTAAGAAATTAACAATCAATGAACATTTTCTTAATTTTTCATGATAAGAAAACAATTTGTTCATTCAGCGGTAAACTTGCTTTCGATGACGATAAATGATTGAGCGGATCTGTGATCCATATAAGGCATTAGAAAGTTGTTGATTGAACACTGTTTAATTATGCGTAACGCCGCCATTACGCACACAATCTAAGGAATACATAAGAAGTAGACTTACGAGACAGCTGCATTTGTACTTATTTGAATTGTTAGAACGAAACCTATACAGTAGGTAAGTACCTAAGCACACAAAAATGGTACATCACTATTTTTTTAAAGCATTTATCGACCTTTGCTCCTACAGAGCAAGTTGGTAAAAAGTATGCGAATACTTTTACCATGGAGATCATAAATACAGTACATGCATAGGATCTTCCGCAATAGTGGAATACGAACAGCTCCCATTTATGTCTGACCTCTGCAACCTGAAGAAAACACAGGTGTCACTACCATATTTTCAGGGTATGGGTACCTATGCTGTATGCATCTGTTTCAAATCCACTTGATGTAATCCCATAGACATAAGTCGTCTCTTGTGTCATCAACCGGTTCTGTCAGATGATATCGCAAGAAACAACCCGAAAAGAGATATACAAACGTTAAGTTCAAACTACACTTAGTTCCACAGACTAAAAATATAGTTTTACCTGTATATGCTACAATAATGCAAAGTCCCATTGCTATAAATCGAGTTATTGTTATTCGCGGCGTAAAGCGGTTCCTCGGCATCGTCCCTTTGATAATTACTTTTTCGATCGTGGTCACTCATATTTGCACACGTCACTGGGTTATCATTTTTAGAAAATCACATCACCGTAGAAAGTTTATGAAAATTATTTTCGGAAATTAGAAGTAAATTATCAACGAAATGTCCAGTCAGCGCGAATAGTATAGTAGAACTCATCGATTGTTATGAGGACAGCGAACGGTGCGATCGCAATAACGACTGCTTGGGCACCGCGTCGCCCAGTGATACGCTATTGTCTCGTACTGGACAAAGTATGAATATTAATTTCCTCAATATATGGGATAGGTACGTTATTTACACAAAATTGCCGGTTCGTGGTTTCGTTTGCAAATTAGTAGGCAGTATGAGAATTTTAGTCAAAGATACTTTGGTCGTAGCAGGTAATAGGTAAGGTATGTGACGTAACTAAGTGTTCGTGATCAGCAAACTTGAGATCTGAGGAAATTTATGGAAATCATTTTAAACTATGTATAGTGTCAAACGATTCGTTAGTAAGTACAAATTATCGACACTAAAACCGTACTCTGCATAAATGCATTGAAGAAGTGAAGATTGTACTTACACTTATTGAAGAAGCCTCTCGATTGATCTCTCCCAAATTCCTATAACACTCATCGCTTATGTTTGCTATGATACAGCACAAAAGTGTACAAATCACTATAAATAATAACAAGATCTACGAGTTTATGTGATAGAAAGCGGAATAAAATTAGAATAAAATGATTCAAAGTGAACGATTGAATGCATTAAGTTTCAGTGGTAAAAGGGCTTGAGTAATATTTATTTAAAGTTCGGGGTAAGGTCAAAATAGGTAACTAATGCGCCATCGGGTAATTTATGTTGTTATGATATGATTATGATCCGAAATAATAGTTTCAGGCTGTAGACCCATGGATGCAATAATTTTGTTTTAAATCAATATTAATGCTTATGCATCGGGCTAGGGTACTGACCTTAGACTGTATCATTGTGGCAAACATTGAGCACGACCAATACAAGATGTATTTACCCAGGTTACCCAGTCACCATACCGAGACAGTTGTTTAATATTATTTGTACCCCTAGTGTTTCCCAGTAAAACGTCTTTTGTTTGAATATTACTAGACTAAGTTTAAAAAAACTAACATTTAAAAACCTAAAAATTTGTGGCTTCCCATCTCATTTGGTTAATCCGAGATCACTATTAATTAAATGACAACCACAGCTTAGTGACGTTATGATAATTTACTCAAAAATCCTTAAAGAACATTTTGTCTAGTTTCCTCCAAGTTTTACCCACTGTGCGGAGAGTTCTTCGTTCAGCAGTGGTGAGCACGAGAAATTATATCGTCCGCTCACTAATTGATATGATCGCATCGGCACCGCACCGCAAATGAGTGACGCCACCTTGTTTCAACACTTTCCAATCAGTTAACTACAACACTATAACTTTGTTTCCAAATCTATTACCTACACATATTATGATTGACGTCTAATTAACGTATTTAAGAAAACCTACGTTAGTATTTTTAGGGTTCCCTACATAAAAAGGAAAAAATGGAACCCTTAAAGGACCTCGTGTTTCTGTCTGGCTGTCTGTCACAGCTGAACCTACTGGACCGATTAAATTGAAATTTGGTATACATATGAATTTCTGTGACCCAAACACGGACCAAGACAACTTTGAGAAAGAAGCCGACAGGAGGATCCGATTGGAGTTTTTTAAAGTTATTTAACGGCAGCGTTTGGAAAACTTCGTCAAGTCTTCTCGTCGCCAATCCCGCAGTGTTTGAAGACTAAGGTCTTCAACCAGTTGGTCCTGCCCGTTATTACATACGGTGCCGAAACATGGACACTGACAGTCGGACTGGTCCACAAATTCAAGGTCGCTCAGCGCGCAATGGAGCGGGCTATGCTCGGAGTTTCTTTGAAGGATAAGATCAGAAATTAAGTTATCCGGAAGAAAACCGGAGTTACCGACATAGCCTGCAGAGTCAGTAAGCTGTAGTGGCAGTGGGCTGGCCATGTGTGTCGAAGGACTGATGGCCGGTGGACCAGACGAGTCCTGGAGTGGAGACCGCGTATCGGCAAGCGTAGTGTGGGACGCCCCCAGCTAGATGGACCGACGACCTTAAAAAGGTGGCTGGGACAGACTGGATGCGAAAGGCGGAGGCCAGGGTGTTGTGGCGCAGCTTGGGAGAGGTATATGTCCAGCAGTGGACTGTTATAGGCTGACTTGATTGAAACACGGACGTGTAACGTAAATAAATGAATTTTTAATATTAGGGTCACTTTTGGGGGGCAAATTAGAATTATAGAGATAACAGTTCTTTACATACAAATTACAGAAAAACCTATAAGAAGTCTTTGGTGTGTTTTGTAAATCTCTAAATACTGTGCGTACAAACTTACATTTGCAGTTGGAATGTATGGAAGAACATGTTTTTCAACTACAATGTTAAGTTGGTTCTTGGGATAAAAAAACATGGTAAGTAATAATAACATATTCATCGTCCGTACAATTGCGTCCGTACAATGCTTTGAGTTTTGAGGGTTCCGTAACCCTCAAAACTCAAAGCATTTATTTCAATTAAACCATTTATTTACAGGCACTTTTGTCACTTATTGTCAAGGAGTCGGTCAGTTAGAAATACTTAATATGAAGCTAGTTGCTCATTCCAAAGCGTAGTAGGTACCTTTGGAGAAGAACGGGCAAGAAACTCCATGGACACTCTTTTAAATCATATTGTTACATAAAGATATATACGTATAGATACGTATATACGTATAGATAATATTGAATTTATAACTAAATGTGAGGACGATGTAAATAAAAACGCGTCCGTAGTACAGCAAAATAAAGAAAAAATAAAAAACAATTTAAAAATAAATAATTAAAAATAAGTCGAGGCAGCGAATAAGAATGACCAGTCCCAACTGACGGCGCCCGTTCACGAACATGACGCATGGATCAGCACCATTCAGCTCAACCATTTTGAAGGGAGCTAAATGATCCAACACACGCGCCACCTTCAGCGAGACATCTGGGTGAGCATGACAAACTCTCAGCCGCCAGGGCCCATTGAAGTAAATGAGACATATTAACCGGTAAATAGTAGATCTATTATAGACAGTACTCACACCTGTGGTATGCAAATATAGTCTTATAATGTTCAGTAGCTCCAACAGTATTTTCAAATGTAAATCAATTGATTGTGGTTGTGGAGCAGGACCAACGTTGAGCCAAACATTTTTTAAGGGATGTAATCCCCCAACTTATACTATGCCTGCCTGCATAGTGTGCGTTTTATACAAGATTCAAATTTCGTCTCATTCAGTTGAAGTATGTGGGGAGGAATTTTATTGTAACATTTTAAACAGTACTCCATGAAAAAAAAAAAAAACTTATGGCAGTAGTACATATAATGAAATTAAAAGGAAAACTATCACTGCTAAGTAGGCTTTACAAGTTAACGAGTTATACTCGTAGTCGACCAACTTAAATTTGCAGTTGGAGAATTGACCGTGGCATATATCGATGTATGGGAAAACAGGTTTTTCAACTACAATGTTAAGTTTGTTTTTGGAATAAATTCGTCAAAAAGTAATCCCAACTACTCCCCTTCATTGTGCGTGGTCCGACACGCACTTAACCGGTTTTTTTTTAAGTAAAGCTGGAGGTGCCAATATGGACTAAGCGTGTCTGGGTCTTTTGTTGTGAAGAAAAAACCTAAGGACATGTCTGAAATGAAGCCTGAAAGAATAGGTTCGCCCCTTTCACTCCAGTGATTATTTATTAAGTGAATATCTTAAGACAAAACATAACATTTTCAGGGCAGGACGTTGTATATTTCAACATTACATACATATAATAGACTAGGTTCGATTGATCGACAACTGACCATTGAAACCTGCAGAGCAGATAAACAGGTCCTTATATGCTTAAAGTTTCTACATGAGGAAATGAAAAAGATTCCATATTTATAGGCTTCATTATACATCCAAATAACAATATAAAAATATACAAGGTCTAGCTCTATTAAACCAGTTCTTTAGTTTCAATATGTGTGCACCAACTGCGTATTGAGAGTTAATTTACACACAAAGTGCTTGTTTTGGAATATTTTATTAAACTGTCAAAAGGCCACAGTCATGTATAGATGACAAACCAAAATGTGCCCGGCACGCCACAGTCACGACTACATGACATATTTATAAGGAATAAGTCGTAGCTTGGCGCCGAGGGCACGTTTTTGCATTTTTGACGTGGCGGTCATCCGCATTGGTAGCCCGCGAAATTCAAATTTTCTTACGTTATTTGCAGGTCAGTGTCAGTTTGTATCTTGATCAAAATATGATTCGCCACACATATATAATATAAATAATTCCATAACACATACCTATGTATTTACAGAATTATAATCATTAGAATCGTTAATACATGTCTCTAAGTTAGATTTGTTCCATAAGAACAAATCTCTTTAGGAAAAGTTCGTATGGAACAATCTAATCTTACTTAGAGAGATGCATTAATGATTTTAATAATTATAATTCTGTAAATACATATTTGTTGTGGTCGCTAGTCATATTTGGATCAAGATACAACCTAACACTGACCTGCAAATTGAATTAAACGTAAGCAAATTTGAAGTTCGAGGGCTACCACTGCGCTGACTCTCCGAAAAGGCCAGTATTTGTATTTACAAATTCTACCGATATCTCTGTTAGATAAAAGTATTTTCAGAAAACTGGGCAAAGATCAGTAAAAGTTTTCGTCGCACCTTATCCATAGAAGTAGGGAGGTATGCTTTGGTTACTATTTACGAAGGTTATGTCATTTGATTATTATTCGAATGTAAAATTGCAAAATGCAAAATAACCTATTGCTTGCTAAGTTTTATCTTCACCCTGAGCTAGCAGTCACCGTCGCTAACATTTGTACGCGAGGTCGGAATTTAAATCAAATGTACGTGTGTAGTGACCTTCCTCCACACACGATCCAGACTGCCGACAGTCATATTGGCCGCGACTAGATGGATTAGGTATTTGTCGGCGCGAGCGCAGCCTACGAAGCTTGCCAGTCAGAACAATAGATCGCTCAATGTCGCTACACCTCACGAAAACTTACGAAAGCCTTCGCCCGTCTCGCGTGCACGTGGACCGGTGCCGCGGTGCCGCGGTGTTGTAACAGTAAACCGTAATATCATAACAATAAAACAACTATTTCTTTGGCCGCAATTATTGTTTCACAAAGTAATAGCCAAGTTCCAAGTAGTTAGATAAAGTGAATTGTTTAAATCTGTTAAGAAACAGTTTAACACACCTAAATAAATTCTGTTTTAATTTTGCGTAAAATTCTGATTTTATTTACGTGTTAATGTATGTATGTAGCAGAATAGGTTATTAATATTTATTTATTTTTATTATTACAATTAAATCGATGACTCAATGTCGCAACTTCGCAAGGTAATGAAAATGTTGTCTAAAATCTATGTTTCAAGTCTAATAATAAAAATTTGACATTCATTGAAAAACATAATGATAAAATAATAGTTAAAAAACTAAAAAACACGCTTTAATAGAAAACTAAACTCAAGACCGGCCAAGTGCGTGTCAAACCACGCAAAATCAAAGGTTCCGTAGTTGGGATGAATTTGCCGAAGGAAAACATGTTGTTCCATACATTCCACAACTGCAAATGTAAGTTGGTACTGCCGTGAATTTTTTCACACACCAAAAACAACCATTTAGCTGGCAGAGGGGGGGGGGGGGGGGGGGGACACTTGACTCTAACAAAAATTAGCACTTTCAAGCTTAATATTGCGCGAACAATCGAAAAATGGTTTTCACAAACCCATCATATTTTTGAACGGCTTATCCAACGATACCCCATACCATGATACCATGGGATAGACGAGAAAAATATATCACCCACTTTACGTGCAAGGGTTTTACCACTTTGTCGGCGTGATTAATATGACCCATGCCAAATTACAGCTTTCTAGTACAAAGCGTCTCTGGGCTAAGCCGCGGACAGACATACAGATGGACATGGCGAAACTATAAGGGTTCCTTGTTGACTACGTTACCCTAAAATTGCTTCGGGTTTCAGGCAGCCAAAACCTGATTTCTAAAGGTACTCAGAAGTCATAGTTTTACCGATCACTAAATAAAAATATTTCTTCGTCATTCAATGGAAATACGTCGAACTTTCCAATTTACTTGTGACCATCATAAGGCAATGTTTTGTTTGATATGCGGACCGGTACTCCCGGCCATGCCCAATGTCCACCGCAGTCGGAGGTCATCGACCATGGTGCGGACGGGAGCGTTATGTTGTGCACACGTCTGCTAACTTCCATGTTTGTCATAAAACTACCTGAGTTTTGTCGCAGTTACGTCATTACGACTTTATGGTAGACATAACACGTTGTTAAAAATATATGGTTAAAATGAACTGTCAATAAGTTGTTGACAAAATATGATTATACACTATCTTGTATGCTTAAAGCAGATTTCGTTTCAACGTTTGCAACTAATTTTTATAAAAAAAATATACAAGTCTGAAAATCAAGAGCCCACTTTAATTATATCAAGAGAAACACCGTCAGAAATACATGACATAGATGATACTCTAGTCATACAGAGGACAATATGTTAAGTGTCACCCTCTGGAATTCCGCCAAAGAGAAACAAAACGCATGAAAACAAATATTATGACAAACTATATAAAAAATCCTGTGTACATAGAAATTGAAGAGCTAGAGTATGCTGACACTACAAATTTCTTTTAAAAGTCAGAGAAACGAGCACGATATAGAAAGAAGAACTTCAATTGCCTGGAAGAAATTTTGGAGCCTGAAAGAAATTGTGAAGAGCGATATGCCGGTCAAATGTCATGGATACCAGCATCCTCCAATCATTAACCTACGCTAGCCAAGCTTGAAAGTTCACGTACCGAATGAAATAAAATATTAGATCATGTCAAAGAAGTATAGAGAAAAGTTTGTTAAAAATTAAAATAATTAAAAAAACATCCCATGAAATTATTAGAAATAAGACAAAGGTTATTGATGCTCTGTGAGACTGTACAAAACTTAAGTAGCGCTCGGCTGGTCACGTAGCTAGGTTGTCAGATAAATCGATGGACTTACAGACTAACATCCTGGCATAGGCCATCAGGCATTAGGAAAAGAGGTCCACCAACTGCCCGGTGGGCAGACGACATAGTACAAGTGGCTGGCAATTAGTGGATGAACACAGCGAAAGACAGAGAGGAATAGAAATCGCTAGAGCAGGCCTTCAATTAAATGAGGGGTTCTGACTAGCGCAGAAATTTAAAACAATTTTAACTTTATAGAATTTAAGAAATGGTAGTTAATTTACGAAAAGTACCTATATTTTGTAAAAACTATTTTTAAGAAATAAAAGGCTTTTTTATTTTTATTTTATTTACTAGTAAACCATATTTTCATGTTATGGCCTTAAAATAGTGTCACCTTCGCTCTTGCAACATGCGAAAAAATGTGTTAGCAAAACTTGAATTATGATCAAAATTAAATTTTAATTTATTTACTACAATTTTTATTATTAGTACGAAATAACAATTATGATCAATTCACTGATATGCGGATTTGTAGAATTCTCTTCGTTGTAGTTCTGAGTTTAAAACCACCCGTAAGTATCATCACATTGGTCAGCTAGTACCATCCTGTATTCCGATCACGCCCGACCCCGCTCGTCTCAACTTTACATAGCAAGAAAGAGTTTACTGCTAGACACCGTTCAATCTAAACCGAAAAAAAAACCTTATTTACTCGATTCATCCATCAAATTCAGATTTTAGCTTAAAATCAAAGTATCGACAAATTATAAGTAAATGTGACCTAACTAACAAGCTGGCGAAAGATCTAGAACAGACAGAATAAAATATTATTCTTTTTTTGGCGAGCTGTACAAAGAATGTTGATACTTACGAAGTTGAAACAGGATATAAGAACTACATCAGTGTCTCAAGGTTAGACCTTAATTTCTCATCTAGACTTGAGAAGCATGGAATAAGTAAACCATCGCAAGGCAAGTATTGTCCCTAATATGGTGTGTAGAGGCCTCTAAGAGCGAAGTGGGGGGCAAAAATGTGGCGCAGTCGATCGATCGAAAGTTGTGTCGTCAGAGTTGTCAACCTTGGCATTTGAACGGGTTCCGGGCCGCGGTGACCGATCGGCGCGAGCGACTCGACCTCTGGCTAAATCAAACTTTATACTAAACAATGATCTTTTACATTATTACTTGTATTTATTATCTAAGCTACATCTATTTTGTCGTGTACGATGTTCGTGTGGGAGTGGTGGCCCAGTGGTAACGGCCGCGACTTACGAGTTGTATGTCGTAGTTTCGAACCCAGACAGGCGCTTTACTTTGTGTAAATGATTACATCACCACTGCTCTCAAAACGGTGAAGGAATACATCGTGAGGAAACCGGCATGTCCTAGAACCAAAAATTCGAAGACATGTGACATCTAACAACCCCCACTGGGCCTGCGTGGTAGATTATGCCTCACAGAGAGGAGCAAGGGCGTCGCCAGCCGATGGACCAGGGCAGGGCAAGTTGATATATAGAGGATGGGAGAAGTATGAATTGTACACGTTGTGCACGGTAGAGTGATCAAAATTTTCAAAGATTTTTTCGTTTCCAGAAAGGTCCCCTTTTAGGACATCAACAACGGTTAGATTTATATACAATTGCTGCCAAATTTCGTTTTAATTTGTTATGTTCGGTAAATCACAAAATTTGACGAATTCAAGTGAGCGTGAGCTTTGGTTGTTTTGCATTCGGGTACTTTTTTATCTCTAGGGGGGGCAGCTGCCCCTCCCTGCCTCCCCTTGGCGACGCCCTTGGAGAGGAGGCCTGTGTCCCAGCAGTGGGAACATTTTAGGCTGATTATGTATGTATTTTTTCGTGTACGACTGCTGACAAATACACTGATTCTTTAAAATATTGGCATTTAAAACGTTCCATAAAAGTATTATCCCGAATCAACAATCTCAAACTTCTGACTGGATTTTAAATCTGATCATTTCATCCGCAGCACCAATATTTCAAATTGTTGTTGAAAGTTGACCAGAAGAAGCTTTAAATACCTAGAATCTAAGGGAATTACCATCATTGCAAATCTGACTCATCTGATTTGCTTTTGAATTACTCAACATAGTTGTGATGGGAAAATAATGTTAAAGACCACCGCTTGGACATGCTTAACCACATAATTATGCGTTGAATACCATATTAATATCATCGTTACCAATAATGAGACATTTAACGGCATTCTACTCTAATTGGTTTTGTTTTTTTTTCCTAGTTACTTGATTTTGTTTTTTTTTTTACAAGTTACTACTAAGTTACTTGCAATGATGCAAGCGATATCAATTCGCCAGTAATCGAATGTTCTGTAATGCTGATTGAATCATTTTATTATAAAATCTGATTTGTTTATTTGCGACTGTTTGTAGTCACATACAATACGGTCTAATATCAACATCATGATCACATTTGACCTTATAAATGTGATGTTAGATGTCACTTCGTTAAATAGCCTTCACGAAAAAATGGTGTCATGAATCAAAGATCTTTGTGTGAATCAGTTGACAGTTTGAAACATAATAACAATAATTTTCACGCTTTAATGAAAACAATGAACACTATGTAACATTAATACTTTTGTAAGAGCTTTTAACAACAAATAGGTTAAAATAAAAACACAAAAAAAATGTTAGGTAGGTTAGGTTAGGTAGTATAAATACTGAAAGTTTCATTCTAAAGCAAATCAAAGAGTGTTATTATTTTCTTATTTATTCGGTTATCTACTTGGCAAAGGTGAAAGTATCTGTACTTAGCACATACATGAGATCTACCATCGAATGATTGCTTGTCGATGACGTATCGCTTTGATTGGGACGAGTGATATCATACGTTACGGTTACGGAGGCTGTTCCGGATGTAACGTAACTCTCAGGTGAGCTGTATTAGAGATGAAGTTGTATCTTTAGATAATAATACTGCATTATATCTGTCTCTGTACTCAAAACTGTAAACAAAAATGTGTGTTTTATCGATGCCACCAATGTGTGCTGCGAATTTTGTCAGGTTTTGACTTTTAACCTCTTGTGTTGAGCTAATCTAATGTGTGGCTAAAATTCGTAGGAAATGATTCATCTAAATATCCATGACACGGACAGGGATTCGAATCGAAATCTCTTGAAGATTTTAGGTAATCCTAGCATCATTAAACATATAACTTACATCTTTTAGCATCTTTCAAACCGTCATTTGAGCGCCAAAAAATCCATGTTTTTACATGGATCTTTTGGCGCTCGAATGACGGTGTCATGAGGGCGCTGTTGTTTGTGAATTGTTTTATGAGATAATATATTGAAAGAACAAGATGGCGGCAATAGATCCGATTTTGGACACGCGCCTAATTAATCTCATAGCGTTTTAAGTATCTATATAATTAAGTGAACATAAACTGAATAAATAGGAAATAGTTATCTTTGGTACGCACCTTCCACCATAGATCTCGTTAGCGAGCGGTGTAAGCTCATCGTCGGAGTTGTCGCTGGCCTCCTCGCGCCGCGGTTTTCCTCCCGACGTCGCCATATTTTACTATTTTTCTGGAAACAATAGGAAAATAATAAGAAAACTGTTAGAATTTCTGGAAACAATAGGAAAAAATCTTTGGAACTCTGCACTGTGCCTAATATCCTTATTTTCACAGGAAAAAGTAAGTGCTTGCTGAATTGTGAATAGATTATTCGACACGATTAAACTACGGCCAAGATTCTTTACACGGTCATCGTTTTATTGAATATTAAAAATTCATCACTCGACCAAGAAAACGTAATTAGCAGATGTACAGTGTCTTCGCGTACTTATTAGAACCGTTAACAGAGAAATTGTCGACATCACGACTTTCCATTTTGGACAGCTCCAACTGTGTCCACTGTCACGCTTTTACGGATTCGTGGGTTGGACTCGTGAATCTGACGGTGCCGTATTGTGAATATCAACAAGTTTGAAACTTAGTATGAATCAGCTTCAGTTTTTTCAATATTGTGACTGCACTTTGATTGGTTGGTTGAGAAACGAGCTTTAGCAAAAAAAAACTGGTGACCGAGCGAGGCTTCGTTTTCGACCATTATCGGCTAAAAAATCATGATTTTTTTTTTGCTTTTAACCAGCCGAAGCTTCGGCCAAGCCGAAAATCGGAAGTTCGTGAATTTTCACGCGTCATTCCGCCTACTTTGTAATGCTTGGCAATATAAGGTAACGTTCTGCTAGCTTCGGGGTGAATCGGGTCGGCTCCTGGTTTCACTCAGCTGACATATATGGTGGATCCACGGTGGAAACCCGCGAATTTTTTTTTTTTGGAATTTGTTCTTATGGACCAAATCTAACAAAGAGAGATGTATTATTCATTCTAATAATAATAAAACTGTAAATACATATTTGTTATGGTCGCAAATCATATTTTGATCAAGAAACAAACTGATACTGACCTGCAAATTGCGAAAAACTAATGGGTAAGTAATACCAGTAGCACCATAGTAGTATGGGTACTTTTATTTGTTCTTGACTTTTTTTATTGAATTATCTCTCAATTATCGTGGTTTATTTCTTGTAAAGCCTATATTTGCTCTTTCTCTCCCTAGGTGTAAAAAACAAGCAAGATTTCAGTGTACAGCGAAAATATTAATATTTTTTAATGTCATTTTCGTTTTAAAAAATAGACTAAAGGCGAAGCTTCTTTTTTGTTTTCGTAACGATCTTAATGTCAAAAACACACAATTGCCTACAAAAATGGACGAAATACCTAATTCGAATATTGTACCTATTCAAAGTGCATCTTCTTTATTATCAGTATCAGGTAGTACCTAATCCGAAAAACTGAAGAGTCCATATCCAATATTGCTAAGTACCTACCTAAGTATGCAAAAAAGTTTCGTAGCACCTTCGTAGCGCAGGTACACTAGCCTGCTACGAAGGTAGACCATAACAAAGGCACGAAGATACTTCAAAGGCTAACCTTTCAAACGATCTATAAAGTGATCCTAATTTATGGTGCCCTCTCGAGTGAGCGTACGGCTGACCTTTCAGTTAAAGGTTAAGTATTTAACCGCAGGTACTATTTATTTCATATCGCATACTGATATGCGTAGTCTTTACCTACAAAATGTTTATAATTTAAAATTATTTGTAAATATTCAAGTAATCCTTGTAAAACAATCAACATTGCACGCTGATAACAATCGAGGCTGTAGATTTTCACCTTCTTAGTTGTAATAAATTTGCTGTTTAGTGGCCAAGGCTTATGTTTGGTCGTAAATCGTTGCATCAAACAAAAACCATAATCTGAATATTCAGAATCGCTAGATAATTCTGTCTCAAAGATACGACTGTCTCTTTAACACCCTGAAGGTAAATTATCGGAGCTGTTCGGAGAATAAGAATTTACTTATCCAGTGCGTGAATCACAGCCTGTCCAGCAGAACTCTCGCGCATTCCACGGAGAGCCCTCGACCTTGCCGGTCATTCATCCCTCGCAAAGTTATGGACCGTCACCAGTGATTTATTGCTCATTCATATGTACCTAACCAAATATTGTGTATACTCGTATCTACAGTGTATTTCTATTGATTGATTATTATTTTTATTGATTTTAATTCCTTCAGAATTACGATGAGGAAGGTATCTTACGTCAATATTATGGAGTTCAAGTTTTCCTGTTAGGTATAATTTCAAACAGTTCACGTTTCCGTAAGGAAGACATCGGTAGGTACAACAACCTTTTCACAAGGAAACAACATGTTACTAAGGAAAGTGTTACAACATAGGTATAACGATTACGTCCCTCAGTTTTTGTTACAATTCGTAACTATTGAAGTCTTAGCTAATTATTCTTCATTTAATATCACAACGCTAAAATATCAGATTATATAACATAACAACAGGCGAAGCTGGCACGCATCGCGTATGCAACACTTTCAAGGTACCAACACAAAGAAGTCATAAACATTGTTAGGCTGGGTTATTGCATTGAGCAGGCAATGTCCACCTTATCAGATCATGGCGCTAGTGGACACTGTGCAGCAGGCTGGGCCCGCGCCGACGCCCGCAAGGTCAGCGACTTCGGCGTCAGCTGGACCCTACCTTTACAAGCACTTTAGAGCAAATAGCAATCCTATGTAGCTCAAGACTTATTGGATTCAATAAAGATAGTGCACGCAACGGCTACGATCTCTATTGAGAATATCAATTTTGTTATTGTTTGTTTTCGTCGCGTAGGTACGCCTAGCTACCTAGTCAGGTAGGTATCTGAATGTAATTGAAAGTTAACAACTTTAGTAGACTATTTTGAGGGCCAAACATACATTGATACATAATATAGCGATTAAAACAACTATTGGAAATCTGATTTTCACACCTTATCATTGGAGAATGAGGGATTCACTTACCTAATCGTCACTCACTTTAGCCCATTGACATTTTAATGATAAGGTGTGAAAATCTGCTTTCCAATAGTTCTTTTAAGACGCTGACAACACCTAAACCGCGGTCACTGTCAGATTGCATAGAAAAGAAAGAGAAGCGCGATGACACAACGCTTGTAATTTATTGCAAAATATGAAGCAATTATCTATATACTCAAAATTGAGTTGAGTAATCGAAAATAAAAAACAACCAAGTTCTGCATTCAAATAAGACGTTCTTGTTATTAATTAAATACGTAACGTATGTTGATATTTAATACAGATATTTTGGATAAGAACTCGAGGTAAGAGGTTAGTTTGTATCGAGATTTTTTTTCAAAACATGTTTTGGTCGTTGCTCTAAAACTCACTTCACCGTTGTCATGGGGGACTTCAACGCGAAACTGGGCAAACGAAACGGTGATGAGCTGCGAGTGGGGCAATTTGGAGTTGGACGTCGGAACCACCGAGGCCACCTACTAGCCAGTTTTATGGAGAAAGAAGGCCTCTTTATGATGAACTCCTTCTTCAGAAAACGTGAGCACAGAAAGTGGACCTGGCAGAGCCCTGATGGTGCAACAAAAAATAAATGAGATTGACTTCATTATGTCGACGAAGAAGCAAGTATTCAATGATGTCTCTGTGTCTCCCCCTTTAATCCATCCAAAGGGTGTCTGTAAAAGATCGCTTTTAGCGATAAGACCGCCCATTGTGTCACCCCTTGTAAAATTTCAACATTTGTATCTGTAATTTTTATGGTGTACATAATAAAGAGTATTCTATTCTATTCTATTCTATCAACGCGGTGAAAACCGGAAGTGATCACCGAATGGTAAGAGGCACATTGAATTTAAATATCAAGCTGGAAAGATCTCGACTGATGAAGTCTACGCTCCGCCCAGCACCGATCCAAGTCCAAAACCCCGAGAGCTTTCAGCTTGAACTTCAGAATCGTTTCGAGTGCCTAGGCAGCTCCGTGGACGATTATAACGATGGGTTCGTGGAAACTGTCCATACGGTCGGGTCTAAGATCTTCAAGACCCGTCGTACAAATAGAAACAAGAAGCTCTCTGATCCTACTATAAGGCTCATGGAGGAGAGGCGCGAGATGATCCTGCAGTCTTCAGTTGATGCGCTCAAGTACCGCCAGCTCAATAGACGGATCTCTAAGTCCTTAAAAAGCGACCTTCGCCGCTTTAATACAGAGCGCATTAAGGACGCGATAGAGCGGAATAAAGGCTCCAAGGTCTTTACAAGAGATCTGTCTATTGGGCAGAGCCAGCTTGTGAAACTGAAGACCAACGATGGCAGGATCGTATCCGCCAAACATGAGCTGTTGAGAGAGATCGAGAGTTTCTATGGACAGTTATACACGTCAACAGGTAACCCTGGTATGAATCTGGCAAACGACCCAAGAGCTATATTGACCCGACACTACACCGAAGACATCCTGGACGTCAGCTTGTACGAGATTAGGATGGCTCTGAAGCAGCTCAAAAACAACAAGGCGCCGAGTGATGACGGAATTACGGCTGAACTTCTGAGGGCCGGTGGAAAACCCGTTCTCAAGGCCCTCCAGAAGCTGTTTGGTTCCGTCATACTCGAGGGCAAAACGCCACAGGCATGGAACAGAGGTGTGGTGATACTGTTCTTTAAGAAGGGCGACAATACCCTCCTTAAGAATTATAGGCCCATCTCACTTCTGAGTCATGTCTACAAGCTGTTTACAAGAGTCATCACGAACCGTCTCGCGCGCAGGTTTGATGACTTCCAGCCTCCCGAACAAGCCGAATTCCGTAAAGGCTTTAGCACCGTAGACCACATACATACGCTGCGACAGGTTATACAGAAGACCGAGCAGTATAACCTGCCTCTCTGCTTAGCGTTTGTGGACTACGAAAAAGCCTTCGATTCGATCGAGACATGGGCTGTACTGCAGTCTCTTCAACGGTGCCAGATCGACTATCGGTACATCGAGGTGCTTAAGTGTCTGTACGAAAACGCCACTATGTCAGTCCGACTCCAGGACCAGACCTTGAAACCTATCCTTCTGCAGCGAGGTGTGAGGCAGGGAGACGTTATCTCTCCGAAACTGTTCACCGCTGCACTGGAAGATGTCTTCAAGGTTCTGGACTGGAAAGGGCCAGGCATCAACATCAATGGCGAGTACATCAATCACCTTCGGTTTGCTGACGATATAGTTGTCATGGCTGAGACTATGGGACCTCAGTACAATACTCGATGACCTCAGTAGAGCTTCCGAAAGAGTGGGTCTTAAAATGAACATGGACAAGACAAAGATCATGTCAAATGCCCATGTTACACCCACTCTCATGAAAATCGGAGACGCTACACTCGAAGTTGTGGACGAGTATGTTTATCTAGGACAAACTGTCCAGTTAGGTAGGTCCAACTTCGAGAAAGAGGTCAATCGTCGAATCCGACTCGGCTGGGCAGCGTTCGGGAAGCTACGCAATATCTGCTCGTCCCACATACCACAGTGTCTCAAGACGAAAGTCTTTGACCAGTGCGTGTTGCCAGTGATGACCTATGGCACTGAAACGTGGTCGCTTACAATGGGCCTCATCAAAAGGCTAAAAATCACTCAAAGGGCAATGGAGAGGGCTATGCTTGGAGTTTCCCTACGTGATCGAATCAGAAATGAAGAGATCCGCAGGCGAACCAAGGTCATCGACATAGCCCGAAGAATTGCCAAACTTAAGTGGCAGTGGGCAGGGCACATTTCTCGCAGAACAGATGGCCGATGGGGCCGAAAGGTTCTGGAATGGCGACCGCGTACCGGAAGACGTAGCGTTGGAAGGCCTCCTACAAGGAGGACCGATGAACTTGTGAAGGCCGAGGGAATCCGCTGGATACGGGAAGCACAAAACCGGTCTAAGTGGCGGTGCTTGGGGGAGGCCTATGTCCAGCAGTGGACGACTTTCGGCTGAAATGATGATGATGATGATGTTTTGGTAACAACCAAGTTCTGGGAAATATGTTCAAAATTAAAATATATTTTTTCCGGTACCACAAACTATGCAGATTTGGCAATTTTTTTTCTTAAGAGAAGCATATTTTGGTCAATTGGGTCTTGTCAGCGCCTTAATCGCTATATTATGTATGTATTTATTTATTTGTTGTGTATGTATTGTTATTTTCTAAATGCATGTAAAAATACGAGGAATGCTAGTTATTAAATTATTTTTCTTTTGTGAAACATAAGTCAAATATGTTTCACAAAACTTAAACGAACGGTTAGTATTTCACAAAGAATGCACTTAAACCGATGTCTTCACATTCTACGCTTTACTTAATTTAAGTTTTAATAAGTCTGACGTAATTCGTTATAAGCGGAAACGATCAAAATATTATGTACGAGCTAATGTAGGTAGTATTCTACCTGCCAGAATAAGGTTAATAACCAGACTTCGTACACAAAAGGTAATAAATTTATAAAAAGTTTCGAGTTTTTGGGTCAATAATTTAATACCAGTAGAAACGAACGTATTTTACGTGTTCCTTTGAAAGTGTGAGATAGAGCTGTGTATTGATTGGCTGAGAATCGGAATACCAATCTACGATTATATCTGCAATCAATAGATTGATTGTTATAATACAATGCACATTCATACATTGCAAATGACATCAAAGCACTAGCAATGCAATAGTAAATCATCATTTAAATCGTATTACAAGCACCAATGTGGTCGGCCTGGTGGCGAGGGCCGGGGTTTACTTTCACTGCTAGAGGCCGTCAGCTGGCAGCTCTCCCTCCGCGCCCGCCCGCACCGCCCCTCCGTCCTCCTCACTGCTGCGCAACACTGCCTTATATTCGTACTTTCATAGCTTTACATAGTGTCGCTATTAAGTATATGCCTTGCACAAGATGATGAGTTAACGATCAGGAATGCTTTGCCTAACGCGAGCCTAATTCACAAGACCAATAGGAGTGTAGGTTATCTTCAGCTTTTAAGGAGTGCCTATTGATGTTAATTACAAGAGTTGGTGAAACCAGTTTCTAAGATGATTGGAGGCGAGTGAGCTATGAATTTTAGGATTTTCTTGTTTTTTGGCGTGTTGACGATTTAACATCAGCTACAAACAAAATTAAACATTTCCCAGAATACAAGAGATTTGAAATTGGTATATCTTTAAGCTCATCCATATCTTGTGCCTCAACTCTATCAATCTTTAGTTCTTCTTTTATAAAAAGTCTTAAATAGACGTGTGCTAATTTGTTCATCATTAAAATATGTTATTAATGTGTACTGACCTTAACACGAAGATTGATTTAATTTGCCTACAAAATGACCAACAATTTGAATCAACAGAAAGTCAGGAACCTCAATCAATTTAAATTGTCGGAAAAGCTTTATGATCCATATTATTTTTGGGACATAAAAAGATCATTTAATCTTTCTTATACCGATTCAATAAACAAGTCGTAACGATCTTAATGTAAGTAAGTATCACGCTGGATCACCGAAGCGTGGAGGAGTGGGGCAGAGCGACCTCGAGCCTGCGACGGAGCTAGTCTACACCCAAGTGACTTGTCATCTACTGACACAAGGAGCTATATTCCTAGAAACATTTTTGCAGTTTCGACAAACCCGGATACGATTCAAGAACTGGCTCGGGTGTATAGAACCTGTATCTTTGCCAGCTTCATAAAAGAAGGTCACAGTCACGTCTTCAAAAATCGTTTATTTTCTCTCTATAAAAATATACTCGAGTAAAGAAACTTCTAGCTATGCAAATAAAAATAGTCGCAGAGTTGTTATGAAATTAAACTACAAGCGCTCGATCGTTGCATTATTAATATATCTAAACTTATTTCTGTCCTACTTTAACGTATCTAGCCTCGACAAGAATATATTCGATCTTGATGCCTTAAATTTGTGTTCGTTTGTTACTCAATCACGAATCAATGAAACAATTTAATTGTACTAGATAAATTTTGGTACATATCTTACGGTCACAAATTTCACACGTACAGTCATAAATTTCAGGTCAAAGTGAAGGTTACATGCACGATTTGATCCAAATAACCACGTCAATCAAATTATTTAATTATGAAAGAAACTGTGAATAAATTTCATGCAACCATGCAATCTAATTAGGATTGACTAAATGGTAATCTACTATGCTGATTAAGAAGGAGACAACTGATCAACGCTCGGATTTTGGAACGAAAATTATCGACCCGTCAAAATTAAACGGAAGTCAAGTGATACGATTGACTGTTGATAGTTCATTCAACCAATCACAGCAGGTTACGCGCGCTTGGCGATTTGTTAGCTAATTGTTGTGTTGATTTTCGTTCCAGAAACCTGTCAAAGTCAAAACATTTATTTCAAATTTATAAAGCACTTCTGAAAAAACTATATAAAAAATATCTTTCGTCAAAATGTATAGAAAAATAGAACTGATTCTAGTTGCCCTTTCCAAAAGGTACTTTCGTATGGAAAAGAATGGGCAAGATACTTCGCCGTTACTCTTTTAGAATATTTTACTATATTTTGTATACATTAATTATGTGTATGTGAAGACGATGCACCTAGAAGAAAATTACTACATCACAAAAGGGAAAAAGAATTACGTATGCTGCTCACATATTTACAAACAATGTAAAAGTAGACGATTTTCATAAAATTTTAACAAGTCATAAGTGTGTGAGGTAAAGTAGTCATAGAAAGTAAAATCAATGTCATAAAAATAATAAATTATACAATTAAACCAGTTTGATTTTGTCTATACTCTAGATTGTCCTGTGGAGCAGGATCACCATGTTTCCAAGCATTCTTATCTTAGATATAATCCCTTAATTTGTAATGTGCTTATTTACAAAGTGTACTTTTACTATGAGTTTTAAATTTTCTTTCAATATCGGAATTTAACATAAAGTATTTTGTTGTAACATTTAACACAGTAGGTATCCCTTAAAAGATGAAAAACATGATGATGTTTTACTTTAGATAATCTGAAAAATGGTTGATCTATTTTATATTTATTTCATGTATTGAAATTTTTTTAAAAATTTCAAAAAAATCCAATAAGGTTTAGGCCAATTACATGTAAAAAATTTAGAGAAATTAAATAATTCCAAAGAATTATTTAATTTCAAAGAATTATGTAATTGGCCTAAACCTTATTGGATTTTTTTGTTCAGGCATGTAGGATCAAAATATTATTGTTTGTCCACTGTGATAACACCTAAACCGCGGTCACTGTCAGATTTCATAGAAAAGAAAGAGAAGCGCGATGACACAACGCTTGCAAAATATGAAGCAATTATCTATTTACTCAAAATTGAGTTGAGTAATCAAAAATAAAAAACAACCAAGTTCTGCATTCAAATAAGACGTTCTTGTTATTAATTAAATATGTAACGTATTTTGATATTTAATACAGATATATTGGATTAGAACTCAAGGTAAGAGGTTAGTTTAACGTTAGTTAGTGTCGAGATTTTTTTTTCAAAACGTGTTTTGGTAACTACCACGTTCCCAGTACTTGGTAGTTACCAAAACACGTTTAAATTTATATATGTTCAAAATTAACATACTCGTAAGATTTTTTCCGCTACCACAAACTATACAAATTTTGCATTTTTTTTCTTAAAAGAAGCCAATTTTTGTCAATTGGGTCTTGTCAATTTTTGTCAAGGGATGATGTCAATAGATTGGCAATTTCAATCAGGCTACGTACAATCAGTCAATCAATTACTGTGGCAAATATGATAATACGAGGACTCGTAGCTATAGGTAAACTGACCATTTATTTTCTAACTCAAAACGGGACATGGGCTTATGTACGTCAATTAGAAGGTTAACATTGAAAATAAACACAACATTTTCATGTTCTTTATTTATAGTCGCATCTCAATATGTATATGAGAACCTGATTTATGTAAAAAAGAATATTAATCTATATTCTATCCACAGCGACATTCATAGCATAAATACTAGAAACAAAGACTTACTTATTGTGCCCAAGACTCCAAAAAATTAGTAATTCATTTAAGTGCCAAAGTATACGTTTTTACAACAAACTCCCAAGCCATGTTAAAGAACTGAGTCTCAATAAATAAAAAAATCATTTATTAAACAGAAAATCTGTCAAAAAGGTTTCTATAAAGTTAAAGATTACTTGGACGACAAAAAGGCTTGGGATTAATTAAGTTTCTCCATTGTACTCCCAAGCAACAAACTAATTTCATACTTACACTATTTTTATACTAAGTGTCTTAGAATTAATATTGACATTTTTATTTTTATTGACATGTAAGTGAGGACTATGTGGATCATATATTTTTAAAATTTACTTTTTCTTAGTTAGTTTTAATGATAATCTGGCAGTTTGAGTACTTTATGTGGCCTACCCAAATGTCCTTTCTTTGGTTTTGTATGTACGTCGAGTCATTGAGCTCCTTAAGTTCTGAGTTGAGCTGCACGATTACTGACAAATGCATGCACTGACTGGATAGGTCCACTCAATCTGTGTGGTTCTTTCCTCAAAAGACCATTTCAGACACCAATCTACATGGTCTTTACATGATCTGACCAAGATTATGTCTGGACTTTAAAAGAGACTGTGACCTCTGAGTTTGTTTCGGCCTTTCTTCTCAGAGTAGTCAGATAGGAATCGCCGAGCTCATCTAGTTTTTTCTTCTAAATATGATTGACATGTAAAAGTGTTTGTACAAACCTACTTACAGAAAATAAAATAATTTCATTTCATTTATAGTGTAACTTAACACAAGTAATGTTCACTATAATTATATTCAGATTAAATATACATAATTGTTTTTATTATAACAAATTGTGAAAAAGCAAATCAATCACCGGTTCACCAGCTTAATAAAAA
This sequence comes from Atethmia centrago, assembly GCA_905333075.3. Classification (NCBI taxonomy): domain Eukaryota; kingdom Metazoa; phylum Arthropoda; class Insecta; order Lepidoptera; family Noctuidae; genus Atethmia; species Atethmia centrago. The sequence continues at coordinate 13,081,004 of HG995375.1, forward strand.
CAATGATGCAAAGTTCCTCTGACAGTAATTATTAAATTATATGCAACGTATTTTGTTTAATTATATTTATATTTGTCAGAGGAATTTTCGCGCGGTTTCGTAAACGGGGCTATTTTGCGTCGTGGAGCTTTGTCCGGGGACAACGGGACAGGTGACCGAGAAAAGGGGCTGTCCCGTTCAAAACGGGACGTATGGTCGCTTTAGGTATAGGGAGCAGTCTGCTTTGCTGGGAGGGCCACATTCAAACAGTGGAGGCGGAATACTGATTGGTAGAAGAAACCCGAAAGTATAATATAAGCTAAAAGGTATAAAATATGTCTATGAACTGCTCCCAAATTACGAGTTTTTTTTTTGACAGTCTTTTCATTATTTGACATTATATATTATTATCTACTATTTAAATTTCAACTATTTATTAGTGGCTTTTGTGGACAGGATATTAATTCAGACTTGTTACAGTAAGTTGTAACGGCAATTATGCCATTTGGTTTAAATAGGTTTTTATTATTTTTTTAATATTTTATATAGATTGTTTTATGTTTTGTGAATGTGACAATGTTGTAGGCGTGACCTTTTGTAATTACAGAAACAATTAAAAAGCCATTGTGTCTCGCATAGATCTACGTAATACGAATACGAAGATACTGTAGATTTGTAGGCCATTTTATATTTTGTTAAGTATCTGGTACTTGTTGACAGGGCTACACTGTCCTCGAATACCTATTAACACTATAATTTCAAAACATTGTAAAAGGCAATTATTTTTAAAAGAGTAAACGTGGATTTTCTTGCCGGCTCTTCTCCATAGGAAACGACCAATTGGAACCGTGCACCTAGTTTCTGATACTTCGTACCCATGTAGGTTTATGTGTAAATAAAATACATATTTTGTTTTTTTATATATTTTTAACAATACAATGATGTTATTGAATCACATGCCTTCTATAATACACAATAAGCGATCGTTACGTACTCACGTATTAATAAACGATACAGACACGACACAAAAAATAGAAAGTGGAGTTTATTATCGCAATTGTTATTATGTAGTAAGAGTAGGCCGTGCAACTTGTCTTTTTATTTCAGTCGCCTGCGCTAGCGTAACTTGATCCAAATGGAGGTTGAACTCAATGTAAATATTTGTGAGAGATTTCTTTGTTTTTTTCTCTTTGATGTGAGATTTATGATAATTTGGGAATGAAAGTACGTGTATCTAGGTGAGTTGAACATGTGAATTCGTAAATGGTACTTATCTTGGAAGGTTAACCAGCCCATGACACAGGTACCTATCGACATATTTGAGAAGGTCGTTTTCTCACGGCTAATGATTACTGTACAAAATAAACAACGTTAATCCAGTCAGTCTTTGGATTGATGGAGAACCTTTATGTCGCGGGAACACGCGGTCAACTCATTACGGTGGTTTTATGTGAATGTTTAACGTTTCCACGGCTGCCGGCTGGTCAGATAAAAGAAAATACAACTTTTGAAACCTATGTATTTTAGAATATTATATCTCTCCTCATTAGAAATCTCTCCACTCCCTGAAAGGAGGGTTGTGGCCCAGCAGTAGGCTGGTTGTGTATGCATTAGAAACAAACTAAACAAAACAACAATTAGTTTAAAAACATACCAATTATTGAGATATGCCATGCAGTGGTCAACCAGTAGAAGCTTGTGCAAAATGCTGAAATTTAACCGGATCCAGAGAGATATTATGCGTATACCTACCTACTTTCTGAAAACTGACGTGTCAACCCCAGCCTACTTAAGACTCGCGGGAAGGTACAAAAGGGTTACCGAGGCCCCTGGCAACACAGCCAACGGAAGGGACACGGGTGGGTTTTAGTCAGTAAGTGTCTGACACACCCTCCCGTTCAGAGCGGGAGAAGTTATTTGATAATTCCCCACACAAAAAAAGCCTACTTAAGACCGATTCAATATTATGGTATTCAATATATGCAGATTACTTAATCCCAATTGATTATAATTAAAGCCCTACTACCATAATTATATTAAATACATACTTATTAAATTCTTATGGTTAACGTGGTTGATATTTACCAGGTTTGCCGCTACATTATTTTCTGATAGAGCAATATCTACTTACTGCTTGAATAACACCACAGCATACTTACATGACGTCAGTAACTATTTAACACTAAAATCGTTGACGCATTTTACCTTTTATTGTAAGACTTGAAATAAAGTGAACCGTAGGGAGGCCATTGTCCTGCAGTGGGTCAATACAGGCTAGTCAGATAGATTAATAGGTACTAGGACCCAATGATATAAAAATAATAATTTATGTTAAATTAATATTACTAAACATGGTACCTAACATGGTTGCCTGGAAGAGATCGCAGTAAGCGATAAGGCCGGCCATTACATATTTTGTAGTGTATAATCTGGTGTACAATAAAGTAGGTATATATAAATAAATAAATAATAAATTGTGCCCACTTACGAAAAAAATATTAAGTCCATAATTACTGTGTTATGAATCCCTTTTTTTTGTTGGGTGGGAAATCTTCAAATAACTTCTCCCGCTCTGGGCGGAGCGGGAGGGTGTGTCAGACTCTTACTGACTAAAACCCACCCGTATTCCTTCCGTTGCCTGTGTTGCCAGGGGCCTCGGTAACCCTTTGGTACCTTCCCGCGACCCCGGCATGTTATGAATCCCTAAGTTTTAATTCTATAAATTATATTTCAATAAGAATGGTGCCGATTCCCTTGTTCACAAACTAAACTAAATTTAAGTTCAGTTCATCTTTTTCTTTCTATTTCATTAAGAAAAGGACAGAAGATAAATTTTAGTTTAGTCATGTCAAATTAATCAGCGCCTGTCACTACTCCATACAAGTTTAGCCGTGATTAAAAACTTGCTTACTAAAATTACGTCAATTTACGTCAAGCGCTGATTAATCTGCACTGAACTTAAATTTAATTTAGTTTGTGAACAAGGGAATCGGCACCAATTTCATGTCTAGATAAGTACATAGCGTACAGTTTCATAAGTACAGCGTTTAAAGGTATTTGTTTAAGTAAGCAAAGCTTTTATGGTATATAACTAGTAATATACAGGGTCAAATCAAATTAGCTAGCGAAACTCCGACAAAATAAAAAAGATTTGATGTTTTTGGATCAATGAGCGCTGGTAGCTTTGTTACTTGGAGTGTGAGTAGAGAAAATCTGTTTTATCGTATTGAGATATCGATACCCATCACGTCGTCTCTGAAAATACACAAAAAAACTTCAACTGATATTTTTAAGTGACTACGCTACCGTTGGTTGGTGACCCAAAAATCAATCAATCAAAATATTTTTATTTCACATAAACCTACATGGGCCCTTATGAAACGTCAGAAGCTAGGTGCACGGTTCCAATAGGTCGTTTCCTATGGAGAAGAGCCGGCAAGAAACTCCACAGTTACTCTTTTAAAAATAATTGGCTTTTACAATGTTTTCAAATTACAGTGTTAATAGGTATGGGAGGACAGTGTAGGCCTGTCGAGAAGTACTTAACAAAAAAAAGAAAAGAAAAAGTTCTACAAAAGATCTAGTCTATTAAGCCTACAACGTTCTCACATTCACAACGTACACAAGAATCCATGTAAAATAATATTAAAATAATAAAAATAAAAACCTATTGAAACCAAATGACATGTTTGCCATTACAACAAGTCTGAAATCAAAATTGTAGGTATATAATGTCAAATAATGAAAATATAATGTCAAAAAAGTATGTCTAAAAATAATAATAATAAACATCGTAAAAAATAAAATAAAAAACATTGTAGTTTATTTTTTGTTGTAATCGCGTCTGCGGAGTTACGCTAGCTAATATAATTTGACCCTGTATATACCTATACCAATGTAATTACTTATATACCATAAAAGCTTCGCTTACTTAAATAAATACCTTTAAACGCGGTACTTATGTTGCGATACTGACATTTCCACTCTCGTAGCAGTGGGCGTGCGTTGATGTCTTTTGTAGAGCAACTTTGCAATAATTGCATGCTTTGCAAAATGCTTGTATTATTACTGTGTTAATACTTGTTATATGACCGCTTACTGCTTATGTTAGTTTAATTGAGACTAACGTTTTATTATACCTAGATAACATCATTAGAATCAATATACAGGGTGAATTTTTGGGATGGGTCTCTAGGTCAAAAATTTAAGCAAAGTGGTTAAAGAAACCATGAGCTTGGTTTCAGATAAAATTAAAACGTCATTATTAGTTTTGAAAACGCTGTCAGTTAACCAGAAGTCGAAAGCGACTTGTTTTATTGGATTGATTACCATTAGTGACATAAAATCAATATATGTAACGAAAGTATCTCTTTTACATTCAAAGTTACTCAATACATAATCAGGCTATATGTTCCCACTGCTGGGACACAGGCCTCCTCTCTGTGAGAGGGAGTGAGCCATAACCCACCACGCGGGCCCAGTGCGGTTTGGCAAGTCACTCAATGATAAAAGGTATCTACAATAGACTCACGTACTGATCTACCGTTACATACGTACATAGGTATAAACCGTTCTGGTACGTAAGCGACATGCTAATCGCACCCCACTTTCTTCCGGTCAAAGCAGTCAAGGTCTGCTCGCAAACCATTTGCGTTTGACAATTTATTAATGGATAATGAAAGTAAGTAATTAACCATTATTCTAACGACCATGAAATACTTAGGAATGTTTAGAAGATATTTATATACATAAAAAAAAAAACATGTAATGGGCATGTATGTACTGTTAGCTACGAGTATGATCAGGAAATAATAAGTCGGATATAAATATTAAATGAAATTTCAAATACGGAAACCAGCTCAAGGATTATGCACGAAAGTGGCTCAATTCCGTTATAGCTTGCATTGCCTTCTTTCTACATTTGTGCGTTGACATCTGTAGCAACAAGAACGCAATGAACGTTGAAATGTATTGTAGTTTCTTAAGACTTGCGTCACGCGCTAGTTTCTTATTTAGAACTCGGTAAAGCTCTGCGTTATTGAATACAAGGCATTTGAAACCGATGACTGTCATTGTACTTTATCAACTGGAAAAACAAACAAACAAAATGTTCGACGCTTCCAAAGCTTCCTTATATAATGATACGAGTACGGTGATAAACTGACGACATTGAAAAAATTATGATAGATTCAATAAATATTAGGAACTATATGAGAAATTGGGAATAGCTCAACAGCTCATATTGTTCGTGAAGAATGTGACGCGATACGAGAGAAGGCCTTTCGATATAGAGTACTTTGTAGGCCCCTTGACGAGTATGGAGATCTTTATGTGCATCTGTTATCTATCTACACTTTCGCATGCAACTTTTACAAATAAAATCCAACAACATCCAGCCGCTTGCCACACTCTCATATGTAAATAAGAAGGAGCAAAAACGAAAATTCCTTGAACAAACCTTTAATTACGCTTTGTATCGCAAGCGCGCCTGCGCAACGCAACGCAAAGATTATTATTAATTAGTTAATTGCACTTGGCGAACATAATAGTGGGCACTATTGCGGAAACCATCAAATTGTTCTTGTTCTAGTGAGAACGACCCTCTAGCAGCGGATGTGAGCGAGGCCTGAACGCTCGGCTTTAGTGTTTCTATACTTACTGGTTCTGTTATGAAGTGTATGAGAATATCAATCAATCGAGTCGTCTCATCGAAGTTTCACTACTGGGCACAGATTACGTTAAGGATAATATTATTACACTATAACAGCCTTTTTTCAGGCGTCGAAATCGAGGGGGGACAACTTCGATGTGGTATAATCTGTTGCCCATCCTTTTTGTAGGTTGGACAGTTTATAAGGGATATTCATCAGGATTTGTTGCACATTTAGCTGTACCATATCGAATGAACATAAATAGAACATCACATTGTGCCCTAATTGTTAAAAGTATTAGTCTACCGATAACAGTGATGTCAGTCGGCCAACAAGATTTTTATTTGTTACAAACTGCGAAATGACATTACTTTTATATCAATTTACCGAACAAAGTTACGTGAAGATCTATAGTTATGATACCTCACCTTATGTAATGTCCGTAAGGTATGAGTTACACAATGTATTAAACCTTTTTATGTAATTTAATTATGTATCACTTCAGCATATCTATTACAGTTGGTATTTAGAGGTCGTTTGTCGACTGGCTAAGGAAATACCGCGGTCTTTGTTACCCATTCTCTATCCCATGCCGCCTACATTCACTTTTGTTTATGAGACAAGCTTGGTACAGGCACCATACGGTCCACAGCTTCGCCAAATTTTTGTATAAATAAGACATTATGAATCATATTAGACACGTTCTTTGAACGGTCAGTCTCACTTTACATACGTAAATGTTGCTATTACGAAACTTTCGAAAGAGAAACCGGTGTTGAGTCTCGCGTATATTAGGACTCGACAGGAGATATCTACAAAAGAAGTTTCAGGAATCGGTAGATTTATAAGATACAGTCATGTGTGGTCATTATGCAAGGAACCTAACAGTCACCCTCACGCTTTCGCAGCTGATCGTACTAAACAGCCTCGAGGACTGAAAGGTCATATCCATGTCAGAATAAGGCTTAGATATAGGAGTTATGAACTGAACTTACCGTTGAATATATCCTGAGAAGATTAGCGTTGTCGTAATCCGTATGTGTACTGTGTATCACTTCACAATGTTGAGGTAAAGCGTGGAGTGCACTCGCGGGACGGCGTCGCTGCGCATGGTTCGCGCGTGCGTTCGGTCGGTGGGCCGCGCGCTCACTGGCGGACTGGCTGCTAACGACCCCTTACTTCACACCAAAGACGCTGAGTCTCTACTGACTCACCTTAGACACAGACAACTCACATTTTTTTAAGGGATTTCCCAAATTTTTAATAGAAAAACTTTTTATAAAAAAAACACTACAAAATAAGAAAACATGCTTTAATTTCGGAAGTCGGTGGCAAAAAACTAAACTACAGATCCAATGACAACTTCCGAAACTAAAGTTATTTTTTTCACTTTGTAGTGTTTTTTTTTTGGAAGTCGGTTGTTTTTTTGTAAGTTTTTATTTTTCACTTTTAAGTTATGGTACCTATCCCACACAAATTCGTATACCACTAATTGCTATGTAAAAAACAGTAACAGGAAGTATTATAACATCATCAACATACACAACGTAGATTAAATAGGTACCTATTATCGAAGTTAACTCAAAAACTACCTAAGCAAAGTTAATAAAATTTATATAGGACCACCGCGCAAGCTTTCTCTACTAAAGGAAAAATAATTCTCAATATATGTGGGTCCGCAATGGATGAAAAAGTCGATGAATACCTATTAAAAAATATACAGACGACATAACCTCCTCCTTTTTTGAAGTCGGTTCAAGGTTTTTTTCCTAGGTTCATGGTATAAAAATATAATGATAATGTGTCTGGTGCGAGCTAGAATGCAGGTTGTAATCGACAGAAAGATTTAGAGCAAAAGAAAACAGCTCTTGTTGTCATGGATAGAGTCCACGCTCTTGCTAAGAGGAAGCGCTTGTAAGGGCCGCGGGTTCGATCCCAAAAATAATGTTGTTGTTAACGTTGCATACGATCAAATACGATGTCATTAAGACTCGGGATATGGCTGTAAAAACACCCGCTATAAAAGGAATAACTTTTTGTATTTGGTGAGGCAAGTTGAAAAAAGGATTATGGGTAATAAAAAATAAGTTCTATTAAATTCATAATATATTTTATAAATGTTTTACTTATAGGAAAATACTAACAAATAAATGCAAGAATAAAGTGTTGCACAGCAATCACTAATTACAAGAAGTTCCGTTTCAATTGAAAACCGCAGGAATACGTCAGATGATGCAGTGGCGGATTCTACTTTGAGTACACAATTTTGTTTAAAAATATCTTAGTTTGATCTTTCCTAAAATCCCTTTCGAGTATTCGGTCTACAAAAAACGCGCTGCGTTTGATATAATTGCAGTTATAACATTACCGAAATCACAGGTAATGTTATAACTGCAATTAGGTACAGTTTCCATGCATGAAGAACATTTTTGGGCTATGTTTAATTATTTTTTTATTTAAGATTTAATATATTATATTTAAGTACTTCCAAAAATATGAATACATAAGCAAGATATCGTTACTCGCGTATTTGTGGATGTTTATTAAAATTTCCCTCCACTGTATAATCATGTGCTGCATCACGCGTAGTGTTCGTGGAAGCGCACGGTGGAGCGCCGCGGCGGCGGCGGCGTGTCCTCCGCGTCGCTGTCGAGCGCGGGCTCGTAGCCGCGGTTCACGTACGGAGCCGCAGTCGATGGACGACCGCTCATGTCATCCAACTAACAAAAACATAATAAACCGTTTGGAATTTCAAGATAATGCTGGTTTTCTAAGGTAGGACATTCACGATCAAATTTAAATGACGTAAAACTATTAGTAAGTCATTGCAATGTAACTCTTATCTCATTCTAATTTATACCTTACCTTACCGAGATAAGAGTCACATTGCAATGACTTAATAATGGTTTTACGTCGACCGTGAATGTCCTATCTTAGTCTCACTCAACGTAGGCAAACTCATTTATAAGGTGTAATCAAAATAACTTCAAACGTCTTTTTCAGGTGTTGAGTTTTAGAGCCTGTCCAGATGAGGCGATCTGCGCGCGAGTCCACTCGCGCGTTCCCGATATACTGGAGCTACATATACCCCGTCCAGATGCTGCCGCGCGTTTCCTCACTAGCGCGTAAAACGCTTGCAATGAGCGGGACTCTCTACTCGCTCGTTACACGCGAGCGCCGCGCGGGTTGAGATACTCGGGCGCCATTGCTGCGTCCAGTACTACGCGCGAGTCTACGAAGTTGTAAAAAGTATCGGTTTTTTTTTATTTTTATGATTGGCATCTCGTAGTTGACCTTGAGAGGTAATGACTACTCAACCGGACTATCCTGTGGCTGCCTTAAGAGGACTCAAAGCTTCCAGCCAGGGGCGAATTTCTTACTTTACTAAGCGACTGCACGCTAAGGGCACCCCCTGTGGGGTACGGACCTCGGCTTAGGGCATCGCTGGGGGGAGGACAGCAAGGTGGGACAGGCTGGATCAGAACTGAATTATTATTATTCGGGGAATTTAAAGCTACGGGCTCAGCTACGGCGCGGGCTGGCACTTCGTCGAGCAAGGGTCGGGGGGGACAATTACGTCGGCGGCGAGGTCGGAAGGTCGGTTTGTGTGTTTTGTGCACTGTACTCGTGGCCCGACTGTTTTCTTGGGGGAGGGTAATGGGGTCATCGGGATCGGTGAGCGTATGCCTTGGACGGCGAATAGAGCTAATAGAGGAGCCTATAACTGGCGGCCTTTACAACCAGAGGGTTGCGCTGGGTGACGGCAGAGTCAAAGAATCGCTTCGCGATGCGTTTCATGAGCTGCTGGATGGTGGGGATTTTAAGGTCGAGATAGAGGATCCCGTTTCGGACGAACCAGGGGGATCGTTGCCTTTCGGAGGAAACGGTTTTGGAGGCACTGCATCCTGTGGATGTGGTGGGGCCTAGCTTGTGCGAAGACTGCAAAGGCATATGTCATGATGGGACGGATGCGCGCTGTGTAAGTACGCAAAAAAAAGTATCGGAATCTGAGTCCAAGTTTATAACCGGCAGGGAATCCCTCCCAGCGTGGAAGCGCGCTATCTGGACGCGATATAAATTGAAGTGCGCGAGTGGACTCGCTCGCAGATCGCCTCATCTGGATAGGCTCTTAAGTTGTTTCTGTATCAGGTTTTGAGTTATGTCAATTACACATTGTAGAAGCATTTGTAAAATCAATTTAAATCACAAGATTAGCTTAAATATTATAGCACGCAGATGACAGCCTGAACCGTAAACTGTACGTCAAATGGAATAACCACACACACAATTAAATGAGGTAACATACGAGTACTCTACGCCCAATCACTCTTTCTCTGCGCTGCAGACTTGGTCACGCCGCAGACTCGAACGCATACATTCTGTCATCTACGTTGCCCATGCTTTCAATATATCCCAACTAGAAATTAATTAATGTTTTGTGTAGGTATGGGTAGGTACTTTGATTTATTGTAACATGGTGTAGGTGTAGACTGTAGATGAACAAAACTGTAAATAAGTATGATAAAAGTAAATAGTTTTGTTTTTGTGTAGGTATAAACAAGGTGAAATTAAATTAGTTAGCGTAATTTCGCAGATGTGATGGGTATCAATATCTAAAAGTGATAATACAAAATAAACTAACTTTCTCAACTCTTACTTCAAAAGCAAAAAAAAAATCAAATCTTAAACCTACCTATTTTTTGTTTTATGTTTATCATCACGTTTCACGAAGTTTCGCTAACTAATTATACGTATGAGCCCGGCGCGTACCCTATGTGGTGCCAAACAATGGAAAATCAATTGTGTCTCATTAGCTGTCCTTGACCGATTAATTTAACCCTATAATGGCACCGATTCCCTTGTTCACAAATTAGACTAAATTTAAGTTCAGTGCATCTTTTTCTTTCTATTTCATTAAGAAAAGGACAGAAGATACGTTTTAGTTTAGTCCTGTCAAATTAATCAGCGCTTGACGTAAATTGACGTAATTTTAGTAGGCAAGTTTTTAATCACGTCTAAACTTGTATAGAGTAGTGACATTAATTTGACAGGAATAACCAAAAATTTATCTTCTGTCATTTTCTTAATGAAATAGAAAGAAAAAGATGCACTGAACTTAAATTTAGTTTAGTTTGTGAACAAGGGAATCGGCGCCATTGTGTAGCTACCAAATGTCTGTGTCAAATTTATATTTGCTTGATAAAGTGTGTTCTTACCCTTACTGAGCCGGGCGTGCTGAACATGAAGTCGTTAGTGGAATCCCTGGCCGCCTGCAGCTGCGAGCGGCGCCGCTCGGCCAGCACGGAGTCGCGCCGCGCCACCAGCGCGCGCAGCGTGGCGCGCCGCGCGCCCGCGCCGCCGCCCAGCGACGGCAGGCGGGGCATCAGGCCTGACGGTAGTAGACACCGTTTAAAGAAATCTTCAAAGATGGTCAAAATAACGGAACACAACCTCAAACATTTGTGTAAAGGTCCACTTCCTGCATTACCTTCAAAAGGGAATCTAACGCAAAGCTGAGACAGCAGATGGCGCCACCTAGACACCACGTAAACAAAGCAAACTGTCGAACGCGCGCGCGCAGCAATTTTTTTCGACTTTTTTATATAATAATATTTTCGCCATATTTACATCCTTGTATCCATAACATAAATAGGTTAAAATAAAACCAAAAGGTTAAAAACATGCACATTAATATTTTAAACAGATTTGTTTTTGTGATATTGAACTACTTTACAATAAACTTTCAAAGCACTAAAAATATTGTGTTTTTACCGTTTGTAACTCTCACCTGTAAAAAACAACTTTATTCTTATGGCGGCTACACATTTATATGTGAAACGTAACATGAAAGTAGCATACGTTGAAATGAACAACCAAATATACATACAGGGTTCAATTAAATTGGCTAGCTAAACTCCACAGACGCGATGGGTATCGATATCTAAACACAGTAAAACATAAGAAAACTGTTTTTCTCAACTCATACTTCAAGTAACAACACTTTAGGCCCCTCGCCAACGGCGACTTTTTGTAGCGATGCAGTAGCGATGCTGTCAAACGTCCACATCGATACAGTCGCGAAGCGGTCGCTAGCTGTGTGCCCTCGCCCACGGGCCCAGATTCAGTCGCGACGCAAACGCGATTCAATAACGGCACAAAAATACCTGCAATCGCTACAGTTGCAAGATGGACTCCGTTGAGGCAACATTAGTCACGTTGTCTTTGGTGCTGATTTTACGTAAGCAGCCGAAGCGTAGGCAACGAAAGCAGCGTCAATATTGAATGCACTCATTTATAAAGAGAGATTACTTTGTGGACATCACTGATGCTCGTTCACGCGCCACCCTCACTCCGTTCTCTCCCCGATGTCGTCCGATACGGTCGCGCGTTTGCATAGATACAGTCGCGATGCTGTAGCGCGTTGCAAATGCGACTAACACGCGTTAGTCGCATTTGCAACGCGCTAGCGACAGCATCGCTACAAAAAGTCGCCGTGGGCGAGAGCCCTAACAACAGACGTTGACCTCTCAAAAAAACTATTTTTTTTTATTGTTTTTGGATATCGATAACTATCGCGCCAGCGGAGTTTAGCTAGCCAATTTAATGTAACCCTGTATGCAATGGCACATGAAACACACGTTGAATGGTTGATGGTTTTATTTTAACAGTAAAATAACGTAACAGTCGATTGTAAAAACACGGAATATCACATTAACAGTAACCTAACTATAGATATTTATTTTTATTATTATAACCGTAGATGACAGAAGATGACTAAAACTTCTTGTTGTCATGTTTACGATATTTATTCGTCTCCCTTATAACTATCATTACAGGTTTCAATACCAAATGCGATAACCTTTTTATTATAAACTTTTTGATAAAGATAGTGCAATGGTTCACTACAGCGGGAGATATTGGCAGCAAGGTTCCCTATTAAAATAATGTAAAAGATCGAAGAGACTGTATTAAAGGACCTACCCGAATCTCCATTCTGCAGTATTGTCAACCTCCTCTTAAAGTTAGCATCGAGATTAATAACGCTTTGCTTGTTGTCCTTCCCTTTCTCCAGGTTATGTATGGTCTTCCTCCTAGATACGTGCTGGTTGTTGTCGCGTTTGTCCAAGTCGTCAGTGTTCAGACGTTGCAGGTCTTTGGCTATTAGTAACGCGTTAGCCTCTATTAGGGCGTTGTCTGACATGTCGTCCGGCTGTTAACAGTATAAATAACGTATTTTGAAATGAGTGGTGGAAATATTATGACAGCTAAGAGCTCATTAAAAAGCTTATATGTCATTTCGATGTAGCAGATCGAACAATTTTGTGAAAGACGAGACTTATAATTCACTTCGTTCATACTTCGTACAATTTAACTTACTGCTTCGTAAAAGGCTTTAACTTATTACCTCAACAACAGAAATCAGTTATTATTTTCCTACTAACCCTTTTAGTAAGGTACCAGTTGAGTTGCGTGGTAGAAAGCACGTGGGAGAGCGTGCCAAGTCGATGGCACAGCATCGCGGTGAACTGCACGACGATGATGGTCCCGAAGAATATAAGGAACACTGACCCGATCGGCTCCAGCGTCAGGTAGTCTTGATTTATGATGAACTGACGAGGGAAAACAAGGTTAAAATTAGACCCATTTCCAACTGTGTCGAGACGATAGAATGTCGTCCTATTGTGTAAGTGACGTAGCTTCGATATATAAATGGAGCTGATGACACCACGACGAGACGATCAACTGCTGTCCGCGATAAATCTATTGTGATACTTGTATTTTTTTTTTTTCGAAATCCTTCGTAATGTAGAAGTAAGATAAGTCCTTATTTGTGCTAGTTTTGGATCAAAATACACAGCAGAACAGCATACACAGTCTGTTGTAAGATTTTCGATAATTTTGTAAACGCAACCCTTGCGTGCCGCCTGTAATAATTAAACATTAAGTGCTTTCGTAACCGTGAGCAGGTGAGTTGATTGGTTTGGAGATTGTTACCTGTAACGAGTCTTGCTTTAACGTAGGTAGCACACGTTTGTAACATAGAACGCCGAGATTGCGAATTGGTTTGCTCAAAAATGCAACGTGATGCCATTTGTTCAATAGACAAATGACGTTGCGTGGTCATGGCAAAGGCAATACAGCCTGATCTCTCTCTTTGCGCGAAATTAATTGGTCAAGGACTAATGCTAATGAGCTAATGAGACACAATTGATTTTCTATTGTTTGACTCCGAATCGGTGTCGCGCGGGGCTTAACAGGTTAAAAAGATAAAATCGTTTTGAAATAATAAACGATTACGACAAAATGATGCAGCACCCTATTGCACGTAACAAGTACTTAAATAATATGTTAATACATATAAACGGAAACGGTAATTTCCTAAAAAAAAAAAACTTATTTGATTACAAATTATTATTAATTCAAATGAGAGATTCGGGAAAAGACGTAGGTTTTCAGGGGTGTAACCATGACCTCTTATAGTAGTATTATTATAATATTACTTCCAGTGGGAAAGTGATGGAGCTATACAGGACTTATAGCTCCATCTCTTTCTCACGCTGAAGTAATATTGAAGTAATACTGCTATAAGAGGTCATGGTTACCCCCCTGATCTATATTAAAAATATTTTATATCTAAAAATAAAAAGGTCCTCTGCTAAAAATGCTACAATTAACTAATAATTAAAACGTATTATTATTAAATTTTAGAGATATTTAAATAATAACAAAGAAACATACCAGATTGAGTTCTTCATCATACTCGATGCTGGAATCCTGTCCGAAAGGCCATTTGAAGTGCAGCTGGTCCTGGCTCAATTGCAGTAAGAAGATTACCAGCACGAACAGCGTGTTCACCATCAAGAAAGCAAACACCATCTTGTCACGTAGGTTCTTCAAGTCAGTTTTGATACGATTCTGAGAAAAGGGTGAAGGGGGAGCTTACTACAGAATTATTAACGGGCGTAAAAGACCTATCAGTAAACCGTACATCACATTTTCTTCCCGTAACAATAATGCAAATGTTATTTCTTTAAAGTAAAAAAATAAAACTGCACCAAGGCGGACTTCGATGCGGCATGGCACGGCAAAGCATTAACATTTGTATGCCGAAACCTTCCGCTGCATACTCAACTGTTTTTGTGACGATTTCAAGGAAATGTGAATGCTAAAAGCATAAAAATAAGATTCAAAATCATTTCCGCTTACGAAATACTTTGCCATGCCATGCCGCGTCATGCTGCCTAGTGAGCCTTTACAGTTTATAATAATAATATCCGCCCGACCAAATTACGGTCACGACAGTCAATCTCAACGGAGACTATCCAAACACGCAGGAGATATAGTGTACAAGTGTGTGCGCAGACACAAGTTCACTCACTTAGTACGGCGGGACAGCAATCCGACAAGACCGGGGAGAGATCGGGCGCAGGACCGTCTAGGCGAGCTCTTAGAGACACGGAGAAGTCTCTTTTACAATGAACTAGCTGCGCCCCGCGGTTTCACCTGCATAAGTCTCGATCCCGTGGGAATATCGAGATAAAAAGTATCCTATGTCCTAATCCAGGTCATGGTTTACTCATGTGCCAAATTCCATCCAAATCCGTTCAGCCATTTTAGCGTGAAAGCGTAACAAACAAACTTACTTTCGCGTGTATAATAGTTAGGATAGGATAGGATACATACTAATTCTTCTGGATTCTCATCAATGGGAAACAAGTAGGTGTCAATGAGGTCCTTCCAGAAGTCGGTCTCCGCCGTGGTAAGGAAGTCGACCTCTCCTTTTTGAAAGTTCACGTCTTCTATCCAGTAGGGGTTGATCAAGTCGTCACGCTCTTCCTGTTATAAACATATTTATTAGAATTGGTGTTGCTATTGTTATGGATCTAATAGATCATTACAAACTCATATTTTTTATTAAATGTTGTTTTACTATTGTTCAGGAACTAATTAAACCAAAAACCTATTTATTTATCTGGTAACTTCACCAGATGGTGCGGTTTAAAATAATAGGAAGCTTGCGTAAAATATGTTTTTATTAACCCTGGGTGTTATGAACATATTTATTATAATTGGTGTTGCTATTGTTATGGATCTAATAGATCATTACAAACTCATATTTTTTTTTAAATGTTGTTTTACTATTGTTCAGGAACTAATTAAACCAAAAACCTATTTATTTATCTGGTAACTTCACCAGATGGTGCGGTTTAAAATAATAGGAAGCTTGCATAGAAATATGTTTTTATTTACCCTGGGTATATCGGTAGAAACCTCGCTATCTTCGTACTCGGGCAATCTGGCGAGAGGATCCAAGGACTGGCGTCGTAGCACCGCTGCTGATGAGCGGCGACGATTCAATTGCTCCGCTTCTTCAGATGCACCGCTAAGGGACAGTAGTTGAGTCAACTTAAAATAAGCATAGGCTACCAGCATGAGCGACTAGCCGACTGAAGATACTTAGGTGTCTAATTAAATTCTCCTTCAAAGTTCCATCAAAATCAATTAACCAACTTGGCATACCATTGGGCTATTTCACTTCAATACCTACTTAGGAAAAACTGTAAAAAAATCATACTTTACTCAGGCTACTTTTTAGGGTTGCGTAGTAAACAAGGAACCCTTATAGTGTCGCCATGTCCGTCTGTCTGTCTGTCTGTCTGTCCCCGCTGTAGCTCAGAGACGCTTAGTACTAGAAAGCTGTAATTTGTCATAGGTATACATATTAATCACGCCGACAAAGTGCTAAAATAATATCTTGAAAAAAAAAAAAACAACCCCCAACATTAAGCAAGGGAGGTCCCTTGCATAATGTTGGGATGATATTTTTTTTTTTGCTATCCCATGGTGTGGGGTATCGTCCAACGATACCTCACACCATGGGATAGCCAAAAAAAATAAGCCGTTCTAAAATTTCACGCCACGCCACTTTTCGATTCAAGGATCGCTTACGCAATATTAAGCATCAAAGTCCTCATTTTTGTTAGAGTCAAGTAGCTGGCAGGGTGCCAGCTATGTAAATGGTTGTTTATGGAGATGTGAAAAAATCATGGCAGTAGTACATAATTATAATGAAATTAAAAGGAAAACTATCACAGCTAAGTGGGCTTTACAATTTAACGAGTAATAGTCGACTAACTTAATTTTGCAGTTGGAGAATTGACCGTGGCATATATCGATGTATGGGAGAACATGTTTTTCAACTACGATGTTAAGTTTGTTTTTGTAGGGATGGATAAATTAATCCCAACTTCCCAACTACGGAACCCTACCCTTTTTGTGTAGTGAATGATTGAAATTTGGACAGGACAACGTCTGTCGGGTCAGCTGGTACATAAATAAAAATACCTACAGCGTATTCAATCTCTTCTCAATCTTCTCGATAGCGTTCGCGATCTGTAGCAGATGCAGGTCGTCCTTGTGGTCCTTGGGGTTGGTGCAGCACATGCAGCGGAACAGGCCCGCCACGCTGCACTCCGCCGAGCCCGTCGTCTCCTCGCCCTTACCGAACCACTTCTTTATACTCTGGTCGTCCATCTGCTTTTTAGCCTCCTGAACTTCTTGTTTTTCCATTGCGAGTTCCTATTAATAAATATTGATGAGATTTGTAGTATGTACCCAAAAATTACTATCGTATTTATGACTTTCAAGTTCCTATTCTGTTTAGTCCTATTGTAGAATAGCACAAAAATAGGTAAGTGACCAAATTCTTAAATACGTTCGATATTATTAGCACCGATCGGTATTATACGCATTATTTATTTAATATATTCAATTAAAAATTAATTAAAACTGCAACTAAGTATTTAGTTGTTGTTTTAAAGTTATAAAAACAGAAACCGACTTACCGCGCGCGTTTTCTTTTGCGCCACTTCCCTAGTTCCCCACGACACGTTGTTCAAGTTACACAGCGAGTATATAATCAATAACATGTACATACTCGGGATAGTTATATAGTATACAGCTATGTACATTAAGCATATTATTTCCTGGGGATGTAGCACGGCCGTGACGAAGAACGAGCCAAATATCAGAATCGTGAACATGCTAGATGGAGCCATCCAGCCATCTGCTACGATCTGGAGAACAATCCCCACTATCACGAACATCATCACCATGGCGTATAAGCATGTTATCAGGTTGGCGAGTAGTAGCTGAAAATAAAGGGTGTAATTTTTTTTATTTATCTTACATTATAATTGAACCATTATTACGTCTTCACTCGGAATTTCTCGGATAACGTATGCGCGTTTTTATATACATATATCTCACAGGCATAAAACCAGTACTGTACGACTATCTGTAGGTCATTTTTTTTCGAGCCATACACACTGAAAACTTGAAAAACACATGTGCAATATAAATATCATAAACACATTAAGACGCTGACAACACCTAAACCGCGGTCACTGTCAGATTGCATAGTAAAGAAAGAGAAGCGCGATGATATTACGCGACGATACGCGACGACACACAAGGCTTGCAGTTTATTGCAAAAAATGAAGGAATTATCTATTTACTCAAAATTGAGTTGAGTAATCGCAAATAAAAAACAACCAAGTTCTGCATTCAAATAAGACGTTCTTGTTATTAATTAAATACGTAATGTATTTTGATATTTAATACAGATATTTTGGATTAGAACTCAAGGTAAGAGGTTAGTTTAACGTTAGTTTGTATCGAGATTTTTTTTTCAAAACATGTTTTGGTAACAACCATGTTCGGGGAAATATGTTCAAAATTAACATATATTTTTTCCGCTACCACAAACTATACGATTTGGCAATTTTTTTTTTTCTTAAGACAACCCTATTTTGGTAATTTGCGTCTTGTCAGCGCCTTAACTGGAAAGCTAATAACTGGAGAGATTTTATAGGTATCACCTCTGCCTGACCCTAGGAAATCAGGCGTAATGTTATGGTACATTATTTTGATACAATACGGCACTCTTACCTGAGTTTCAGACTTGCAAGTCATACAGACGATTATGAAAATAACAATGGGCACCAAGTTGAGAATCATAGAATGCATGTTGCTGATCTGAGTGATTGCGTTCAACGCGCCCACCATCATCAGGAAAATAGTCCCCGGACCGAGCACCGAACCGAACATCAACAGACCCTGAAAATATAATATGTTCCTAAAGAAATCTCTAAATTATTGTGTGTGAAAACTACATGAAAATCCACCAAGCAAAACAAAAGACTTTTTTTATACTACACTCGAGAGCAATAAAATCGCACACCTAGACTTTTTTATTGATAAGGCAGATATTTTTCATGAATGTGAATAAATATTGAAAAAGTGCATGCACTAATTGAAAGTTTACTTCAGTACCTTTCTAAAAAATTTGTTATAAACCGAATTACAAGGGGTGTACGATTTTATTGCTCTCAAGTGTATTTAGAGATAAGTTAAATATTCAATCACAATTTCTCAAAAAAAAAAAAAAAAACTTACACACCTGATACCAAATATACAGCGTGGAAATATTATCGTTAATGCTAACAGTCCTTTTGGAGTCTGCTAGTAAGTCGAAGATATTGGCCATAGTAGAGGGCACCCATCGTCTGCGCTGGTTGAAGAACTCGTCGAAATGTTCGGGACAGTGCGTGTACGCATCAGAAGCCGCGGAGTACTCTACGCGGTAGCCTCGCTGCAGTAGCAAGGTGCATAGCCAACGATCCTCACCTGTGTGTGGGTAAATTACTATGTAGATTTCTCTGTTCGTTAAATTATGGATATTTTTAACATAACTTGAGGTCCTTATTATTACAATTTTATTAATCTCAACAAGGCGTCTGAGAGAAGTATCCCAGGAGCAGCTCCTGTGATACTGCTCTCAGACGACTAATTTGCTACTCATTCATCTCATCATTATCTTTACACGCTGGCAGCTGCCAGAGTGTAAAGAGCAGCAAATTATGTTCAGGATTAATCAGAATCTCAGAAAACCTCTATTTATTGATTAAAATAATATACATATGTCTAACTCTTAGTACAAAACCAAAACGTGTTTCTAAATCTTCAAAACCGCTTTCACGTTTTATATACGTACTAATTAATAAAATATTTCGCGGCCTTCATTGACTTTAATAGATTGAGGGAAGGTAACCAAAGTGAGTCTATATCATACCTTGATCATACTGCACATAATGCCGGGCTTCGTGCGAGGTCAGTGTGTATTTCTTCATGACGTTGTCGTCCATCAAAGCCTTTCCTCGGAAGAGGGAGAAGCATCCGGGACTACAGAGTACGCAGCCAATCATGTGTTCAGTCGCCTTTTGCAGCCAATGACCGATAGCGTACTCGAACATTTGATACCATGCCATGAAACCTGGAACATTCGGCTTTATAAGAGCAAGCAGGAGAGAAGATCAGGGAGAACGAACTTTAAAAGTAGCTTTATACTTTTTCAGTGTGTGTTGAACCACAAAGTAGGGAAAAGCGTGCCGTGAAGAGCAAAAACTATAATTATCTCTGAACTCAAGAACTAAAAAGGCGCTCTTTTATTAAGTTAGCACCGAAAATGTGGAACAGAATCTCATAAAAAGCCATGACGATTTTGCCGACTCTTAAAAATATTTCAAAACATGAATACTCCGGGCGGAGCGGGAGGGTGTGTCAGACTCTTACTGACTAAATGCCAGGGGCCTCGGTAACCCTTTAGTACCTTCCCGAGACCCCGGCAGGCATCGGCCCTAGTGGACCCCTACACTTGTGCTGACGACATCTTTTTGAGGCGCGCGAGGAATACAACGCGCCGTCGACCGGAGTATTAAGCTCTGTTTACGTTTTAAGTTGTAATTTTTATTTCTGCTTGAGTACAGTTTTCATTGTTTTGTTGGTATATTGGCGCGTGCTAGCTAACATATGGCAAGTAATTTTATTTAATGTTGTGTTTCGTAATGTTAATTACTTTGCATACGATTTGGATAGAATCATTTTTTTCTAACTAAACAGACAGTTGTGCTGCTGGGGAGTTTATTGCACCTTTTCTTCTTCCCAGTTAAAGCACTAGAAAGTGGTAAAGCGCGGGCATTTTTGGGGGACTGTCCTATGTAATGTTGACGTTCGAAGTTTGATTCTCAGCCTAGTTTCAATAAATGACTTTTGATTTTGACCTACCAGAGCCCACAGGATGGATACGGCCGCACGCCGCCCCCAAGTTCTTATCCTTCTTCATGAGATCGATTAGTAACGTGACCGCTAAAGGCTTGAAGTCGATGTCGCCGTCCAGAGCCAGCAAGTATGTGTTCTCGGCGATCACCTCCTTGCGGTCCACGGAGATCGGCAGGTCCATGAGACGGTGACCCAGGAAATAGTACATGTACATCACCTGTACAGGAGCAAGCAATTAGGCTGTGTGACGACCAGAAAGATTGTTTTCACTCCCACACTTTTCGACGTTGCGTTGATGCTTTGATCAACGCCGTTCGAGTAATGTAGGAACTGAGTTTTTTTTAGTAATCAGGTTACATTTTTGTAATAATATAATATTTTCACTGTAATTCAAACGTAGACACTAACACGTTCGAGTCCGCCCACTTTTCATAGAACTCACGCCATGTCGTCATCCATATTGCTAGTGGACCCTCCAGGAGGGTCACCGGCACTGAATGCGTTAATTTGTATTTGGTACTAACTGACCCGACGTCCTGTCCAAACCATAATTCATACAAAAATCCCATACGAAAAGGACGTTCAACTTGGCCCGAATTTGAAAATTTTCCGGAAACTTTTACTATTTTTATTTCCATAAAAATCTAATTCGGACTATTACGAACCTTAGAAAACAAAAAAATCTAATCGGCCTAGCCGTTCTCAAGTGATGCACTTACCAACGAACAGCATTTCAGTTTTAGGGTTCCGTAGTCAACAAGTACGTAGTCGCGGCTTAGGTAAGAGACTCTTTGAACTAGAAAGCTGTAATTTGGCAAGGACCGAGTCAACAAAAAAAAAATTTTTGCCTATACGTAATAGGGATGATTTTTTTCTCTCGCCTATTCCATTATAAAATATTGCGAATATGTGAAATCCATTTTTCGATCCAGGGATCCGTTTGCGAAATATTATGCTTTAAAGTGCTAATTTTCTCGGGGTCGGCTGGATCGCTCCATCGCGAATGTATACGATCTGACTGACTGCCAGGCACTTCTTCTCTTGCAACCGAGCGGATGGGCAGGTTGCGGGTTGCCCAACTTCGGCTGCGGGACCGGCTGTCTTCGGTCGATCCCGCCCCCGGAGCATCTCGTTCCCAGACAAGAGAAGTTCCCGAAGGCCAAATCCCAAGCTTACATTGTACACCGCGGCTCAGAACCCACTTGGGTCACAGTCCCAGGACAAACGATCATAGACCTAACGCAAGCTACAGAAAATGCGACAAACCTCATCACACACTGGCACGTATCAGACGAGCCTTCTTGCTCAGATCATAGAAGGCTCGGCATCATAGAAGGATCTGCTTCACACTAACTACCAACACAAGAAAACCCGTACCTACCGACTTACCGGGGCGAAACCTGCAGCGCACCAATGTGCCCGAGTATAAACGCCTTCTAGCCTCCCTACTACGAGCCCCGATGCAAAATAGTTCGTCTAGTATGGAAAGTAGTACAAAGCGTGAAATATAGAAAGTAAATATTGGTAAAATAATTAAGAACGTTTAAAAAAAAGTAAACCACAATTTGAGGAACATTTTAAAGTTTATTTCTTAGAATATAAAAAGAACCAGAAGCCGCGAACACGCCTATTACTGAAGCGTCAAAAACTACTCCTAAATAGAGTAGTTTGACGCGCAGCCGATCAGTTACTCTGTGAACGTCGTATCGCGTAACGTGTTTTACCGGTGTGAAATTTTATTTAATTATGCCGTCTTGTGTCGTTCGTTCCTGTAAAAATGCAGCGGGGCTAAAAAATAAACAGGATGGGATCACATTTCACGTGTAAATAGCGCATTCAAATATCGTCTTATTTAATTACTGAATAAATTGTTCAGTTTGTAATTGTCATAGAGAATGATGCATCCATCTTGTTAGTGTTGCCAGTATAAGAGTTTTGATTTTCTCTTCTTTTTATTACCTACTGAGGGCATTTATTCGTTGTAGTGTTAAATTAATAACAACTTAAAAAAAAAAACCCGACTTGAAAAAGAAAGGTTATCAATGCAACCCGTATGTATATATGATTTTGTTAGAATTGCATAACATTCATAATAGGTACTATGTTAGACTATTAGGATTTAAAGAGGGGGCGGCTGTGTATGAAATTATGTATCTATGAAAAGACTAATTGTGATTTTATTATTTATATTATCTCACCAATACTCTCAACGTTTACCCCAAAACTAGTGTTGCCCAAATTCAGTCTTGGTCTTGCAGTCTTGGTCTTGTTCTTGCGTTTTTGCAAGACCAAGACCAAGAACAAGACCGCGTATTTTTAGCAAGACCAAGACCAAGACTGACCGTGCAAGACTTGAGCAAGAACAAGACATAGCCTGCAAGACTCTTGCGTCTTGCAGCTAGGACTTAGCGCTATTTCACTGAGTAGTTAGGTGTAACAGTTCGGTGTATAGGTAGGTACGCTTAGGAATTCTATGAGACGCAAAAAACTGTATCAAAGAATATGAAAAACTGGACCTATGCGCATTACGACTAATACCATAAACATAGCGAATAAAAAAATATCTATTAAAATCAAACTGAGTGCATGCATAGTTATGTTTTAACCATCGGCACTTTGATAATGCGGCATCAAAGGTTTTGTACTTACTTCTCAAAGAAATTTGCCGCTTTTCGGAAGTACATGGTTATGATACACGCGTCGGCGGCTTCTTTTGAAATCTAAAACAATCGTTGCCGCCACGCCGAAATCTTATGATTTCGGCGTGGCGGCAACGATTCATTTGTGACACTATTTGATTGCCGCCATAGGGCGTAGGTATACTCATGCAAAATAATTTCGAATTTTTTTAAGAGTACCTACAGGTGTTCCAAAGAATAAATAAGTTTCAGAGTGCTTAGAATGAAAATGAATACATTATACTGATCACGCAAGTAGTATTATGATTAGGATAAAATGGTAAGGATAGGTAGTAGATGTCATATTAATTCATTCTAGTAAGTATATATTATAATATTGATTACTTATATGGTTTTAAACTAATTACTTAGGTACTATTATTGTACATTTAGTCATTATATTTCTTAAGTTTTTACAAGAAAAAATAGCAAAAAAGTGTTCAAATATCACCCGTTTAATAAATATTGTAGCCACTTTTAAATATACTTGAAACGTGTTAAAAAATTCTACAAAACTAATAAAATAATATAAAAAGCGTAGGTACTTACCTACTAATAAAATAAAAAGCCTGCGATAAGAGTTTTGTATTACTTACCAGCCCGAATATCTCTGAGAGAGATGATGAGAGTAAGTATTTACTAGCTGTGCCCGCGACTTCGTCCACGAGGAATAGTAACTTTGGAGGTATAGTGACGTTCAGGACTTATTTATTTATTTTAAAACTTCTGTCATCAAACATACAAACGAACTCTTCAGCTTTATAATATTAGTATAGATGTACGCCAAAACATTCACTTATATGTAAAGAATAGTGATTGGCACTAATTCTATTTTATTCACGCGTCGCGTCTGTACAAGTAGGTAATATTTAGTGTGTGTTTGTACGCCGCACGCGGCATTGTTTGATTTGCGGCGGCATCCTTTTCATAGAGCCGGCACGTGGCGAGGCGGCGCGGTAGAAAGCAAGGAAACGTACTATAAATAAAGGAATTATTTTAATTCCAGTCATTTCCAATTGAGCTGTGCTTCGAGTCTAACTTAATAATTGTTTTTACTAATTCTCGTTGTTTTCTAAAAACGTATCACGTGTACAATTTAATATGAGTGACGAAGATTCAAATTATTCTAGTCCGAGTAACGAGAGTTTGAGTCACAGATCTAAAAGACCCAAAAGCAAATTTGAGGAGTTTTTCGAAATAATTCATGCATCCCAAACTGCCTTCTGTAAATTGTGCCAACATAAAAAGATTGAAATAAAAATGAAAAACAGAAACACTTCAGGCTTAAGGAAACATCTAATATCTTTCCACAAAAAGGAATCAGAAATATTTCTTCCTGTTAAACCAAAATTAAGTGGAGATATCACAAGCTTTTTAGTAACCGCTGGAAGAAGTGGACAGGTAAGAATATTTTTTTAACAGTTAAAAGAATTTTAACTCCGCGTAGCTATTCATGCGATACTTTCAAAAACGCCATTAACTTACGTAAGTATTTTTGAGTTAGTGGTGTTTTCATCTAGGGGTGCGACATATTAAGTATGTAATTATCGTCTTAAATATTTTTTATAAACACCCATATTTTCATTTAATCGGCCAGTAACAACTAAGTACTTTATTTTGGTAAATTACAGTACAGTGCAACCTTAATATAACAAATATCAATTTAACGATTTTCTCGATTTAACAACAACAAACCTCCTCCTCTTATACGCTCAAACCTAGTATGTTTTAAATAATAACACAAGATTTATTGTTTTGTTTCAGTCGGAAAACAGCAGTGACAACATCACGACAGCTACAGTTGATTGGGTGGTGAAAAAATATCTTCCCTTCTCATTTTTCGATGACGAAGCTACACAAGTATATTTTCGACGTATTTGCCCTAATATGGTGTTTCCTAAAAGGTTTACACTTAGAAGGAAAGTCAAAGAGCGATTTGAAGAGCTCCAATTGAATCTCAAGGAACGACTTCAACAATTATCATCTAAAATGTCTTTTACCATTGATGGGTGGACGTCAATTGCTGGTAGGAGTTACTACGGGGTTACTATTCATTATATAGACAACGAATGGAAGTATCAATCTGTAGTTCTTGATTTTATACCATCACGCGGTCGACATACTGGGGAAGATATTGCAACGATTTTCCATGAATGTTTATTGGAATATGGCATAATTGATAAAATACAAGGTATCACGGTCGACAACGCAATTGCAAATACCAAATTTATGTATGAACTGGGCAAACAGCTGCCGCCACACTTTGATTCAGACAATCAACATTTCCGGTGCTTTGCTCACATTTTAAACCTTGGTGTACAAGATTTATTAAAGACCTTAGCATTACACTGTGAGTCTGACACTAACGCGCAAGATCAGCAGTACGAAGACTATGCAGACGAAACTGAGGATGAGGAAGATGAAGAATCTGCACCAAATATTGCTGACTCGCGTACATCTGTAACAAAGTTACGCAGTATTTCCAGTAAAATAAAAAGAAGTGAGATAGTGAAGAAGAAGTTTCAGTCTGCTTGTGAAGCAGCTGGCGTGCCATCAAATCTAAATGCCATTCTTGACTGTCCAACGAGATGGAATTCCACACATGATATGATTGGATTTGGTTTAAAAGTGAGAGCGGGCATTGACATATTGTGCAGTTCTGTCACCGAATTAAATGATTTTCAAATCACAGCTAATGAATGGCAGGTACTCGAAAAATTACATAAATTTCTAATAAACTTTAAACTTTTAAGTACAAAACTTGGTGGAGACAAATATGTTACATTACCGCTAGTCATTGTATCATTCAATCTCTTGCTAGATAAAATTGAATCCATGGTAAAACAGTTAGATGAGAAACCTAATCGATCTGAAGTGGATGAAAGGCTCATTCTAGCTTTCCAAGCAGCTCGAGACAAAATGCTTAAACATTACAAGAAGAGCAACTGGATTTATTGTACTTCTTTAATTTTAGACCCAAGGCATAAGGCTCAGACTTTTGACCTGACAATGTGGGGGAAGCAACTTAAAACAGAAAGTCTGCGCAAGTTCAATGAACTTTATGAAGAATATAAAAGTCTACACTCACTGAACAAATCTCTGGAATTACCAGAAAAAGAAAATAAAGTATGTGATGAAGATGAAGACGTAATAGACTTTGATAAACTCTATGAATGTCCCTCGACGTCATCTGGATCTTGTCTTCAAGGCTTAGTGATAGACGAGTTGGAGGAGTACCTGAGAAAACCAAGAACTGCCAGCTCGGAAGACATTTTAGATTGGTGGAGGACGCATGAGACAGAGTATCCGATTTTATCGAAAATGGCCCGTGATTTTCTCTCAATACCTGCAACTTCAGTACCTGCTGAGAGGTTATTTTCTAAAGCATCATTAGTAATTAGAAAACATAGAAATAGGTTAAGTGATGAGTCAGCCAGATGGTTACTTTGTATTAATTCTTGGTCAAAAAAATTGATATAAAGTATCATAACCTAATGATAAAGCTGTTGATTTGTGTTGTATTTTATTTTTTATTCAAATAAATGATAAATCGTAAAACTCTTTTATTAAATTTCTTATAAGTTGAGGGTTCAATCTCTTTCTAGACAGATAAGTATTGTTCTTTAAAATACAGTCAAGTTATTGTAATTAATTTGTTTTTTTACATGTTTTAGCAAATGTAAGCTTATAAATCATAAATGTTTATTAAGAAACAGTTACTTCCATGGAAAACGACATATAGGTCAGTTGATTTTTCGAATTTCTTATCAAATCTTCAGTTATTTATTAATCTGCTTGATCTTTACTATGGCTATGTTAATTCAAGCTCACAATGTTCCAATTCTAATACGTTTTTCTAAGATTTAAAGTAAACTTTAATAAATAGTAATAGACTAATAGGTAATTGCAAGACTTGCAAGACTCTTGCTGCAAGACCAAGACCAAGACCAAGACTGGGAGCGCAAGACCAAGACCAAGACCAAGACCAGGTGTATTGGCGCAAGACCAAGACCAAGACTGGCTAAGTCTCGTCTTGTTCTTGCATTTGGGCAACACCAAAACGGGTTCATAATGTCCGAGCTAGCAACATTACGCGGGTGGGAAGTGAGGCGGGCGCGGGACGCTTGTCTTGATTTTGGACACAGCGTGCGGCTTGCAATGACAGTTGAACGCGGATTCTGGTTCTTTCTATATTCTAAAGTTTATTTTAACATAACTGAAATTCTTTCATGACTTTACAAAACAAAAAAAAATAAAAAATATTCTAAAAAACATAACGCAAAAGTATTCGTCTACCCTTGTCACTCACGCAAAATAGTTCGTCTACCACTTAGTTGTGTCGCCTTTGCTCTCAATGACAGCTTTAATGCGAAGAGGCATGGTCGCAACCAACGCTGCACACTCCTCAGGCGTAATTGACTCCCAGACAGCCTTTAAGTCGCTCTTCGATCTTGATGGATTTTTACGGAGAACTTTTTTAATTTTCCACCATAGGGTTTCGATCGGCGACAAGTCCGGGCTGTTAGATGGATATTCGATTGTAGTGATGCTTTTCGCCAGTAGCCACGTCTTTGTTGTCCTTGCAGTATGGCAGGAAGCACCATCCCGTTGAAAAATGAAGGAATCTTCATGCTTAAGTGACGGAATAGAGGGTAGTAAATTCTCTTCCAAACGGTTTTGATACCTTGCAGCATTGATAGAACCATCCACAAACTGCATACCACCAACACCTTGTGCAGACATGCAGCGCCATATCATAAGAGACGCCGGAAACTTCACTTTGCGTTTGAGACAATCAGTATGAAATGCCTCATTTTTGTTCCGAATCACTTTTTTCCTTTCATCGCCGACTGTCACTTCAAATTTGGACTCGTCACTCCAAATGATACTACGCCACTGATCGGAAGTCCAATTTAATGCTCACGAGCAAACTTCAACCTCTTTTTCTTTTGTACAGCAGTCAACAGAGGTTGCTCCTTAGCGGTGTAAAATCCGTAACCCATTCTTTTTAGGACTCTTTTGGAAGTATCAACTGAGACGTCTTTGTGAATCATGTCCTTCCATTGCACTGTGAGTTCTCCAGCTCGAGCACGACGATTATTTTTGATAATTTTCTTCAGGATTCTGTTTTCTACTGCACTTGTGATGCGTGGTCAACCAGTTTTCTTCAAACAAGAAGTCGTTCTATTCTTTTGATAGTGCTGAATGATAGATTGGACTATAGACCTGGGAAGTATCAAGTCTTTAGATATTCGGTAACTTGATTTGCCAGCATCGACCCCACAAACTATTCGCTTTCGAAGCTCTTCACACACGGGTTTGCCACGACGCATTATTTGAAAACTAATGAAAAAGACTGAAATTTTCAGAATTTATACTGTCTCACTTGACACAGAATTACTTTTACAAATTTAAATTATGCAACATAATTGTACAAAGAAGGAATAATCTTATTTAACTCACCGATAGACGAACTGTTTTGCATCGATTAAAAATTAGACGAACTATTTTGCTTATAACTTCTTCGAATTTAAAACAGGATATGTATAAATTTAAAAAGCTAAAATAGCTTATTGGTTCATAATTAAAAAATGGCATAAGTAACGCGACATGTGATAGTAGAACAGCTTAATATTTTATATAGATATACAAAAATAATGAAGTTAGAAAAAATCTCACAGAGAAACTTTCACACTAAACGAACTATTTTGCATCGGGGCTCGTAGATAGGCAACTATCACACGTATCCTTAAGAGACCCTCAATTGGAATACACCGTAACAAAATTATCAGAATACCTAACCGAAGCATAGTAAACTAAGGCGCCAAAAATCATGAGCGGAATAACCCCTGGTGGAACGCTAAACTTATATTAGTAAACTCAGAGATGCACTACGTAAGCAATTCAACAGAACAAAAAACACTAGACTCCCGGGCGACTGGGAGCTGTACAAAGAGACCCTATATAAACGAAAGACAAATCAGAACTGCCAGGAAAACGACATGGAGGAAATTCTGTGACTCCATCTAGACAAATAATGAGGCCGCAATGGTACGGAAGATCCTATCTGCTGATCAGGTCCGAACTCTCGGCGCGCTGAAAAAACCCGATAACTCATACACACTAACCGACCAAGAAACCAGTAAGGTCACTCTCAAAACTCACTTCCCAGACTGTAAACTTCTAGAGGGCAGGACATAGGAGGCTGAACAAAATGGACACCAACGGATCAAGACTGGTCTAGAGTCCACAGTATAGTAACAGAAGACCGGATAAAGTGGACTATCAACACTTTCAGCCATGTGGACTTCCACAGGGCTGGGCATCTTCCCAGCCCTACTACAGTGGGAGGTATCTGACACCATGGCTGGTGAAGATATATCGAACCTGCATAGCACTCAGATACATTAATCTCGCTTGGCGCGAAGTGAAAGTCATTTTCATATCCAAACCTGGTAAAGCTAACTATAGACAGCCCACGGCTATAAGCCTCACATCCTTACTACTGAAAAGAATCCAGACTCTCGAGGGTTTTCAGTCTTGTGTCAGTGTACTCTGTGATAGACACATCCAAGATGAACCTCTTCGGGTAAACCACTTCATAAAAAAACAGCATGCGTACTCCACAGGCAGGTCAACAGAATCCGCGCTGCACAGCGTGGTATCCAAAATTGAATGCGCAGTGGACCACAAATGCTCATCGCCGGCCGCCTTCATTAACATCGAGGGCGCCATTGACAACACCATGTTCAATAGTGGGCATCCACAGACACATCATAGACTCGACCCTGACTGGCTGAATCAACAACATGCTCAAATTGAGAGCTGTACACTCGCCGTCAGATATATTGTAGCAGACAAGGTGACCAAATACTTCTGAACAATTTAAAATGTCAATAAGTTCCATGCACTACAAGTTACCATTAATATTTGGACATTAATTAGTTCATTAATATCTGAGCAGATGCTTGTCAATAATTTCTATACACACAACTAACCAAAAATATCTGAAAACTTACAACGTCAAGTGTATCTACGCAGATGGGGTAGTCTTAGATATCTGAGCAGTTGAGGAAAAATTGCAGTAGGAAGTGCTTCCAACTTTACCATAAATGCAATATTTTTTTTAGGGTTAAGTATATTTATTTTATCAAAGTATTCACCCACATTGTATATTCATTTCTGCCATCTCATGGGATGGTCATGTATGCCTTTGCGGTAGAACTCTGGGGACAATGTGAAAATTCGAAGAGAGCACGTCGACCTCAATAAAATCACCAGTTCATAAACTTTCGGTAAAACTACCAAATGACTGGACTTATCACAGATAGTCAAGTCGATGGTCGTTTTTGGTTCGCCCTTTATATCACGCAGTAACAAATTAGGTAAGCTCAGTGTCTGTCTCCGTAGATACACTTTTTTTTTTTTTTGGTTGGGAAATCATTAAATAACTTCTCCCGCTCTGGGCGGAGCGGGAGGGTGTGTCTTACTGACTAAAACCCACCCGTATTCCTTCCGTTGCCTGTGTTGCCAGGGGTCTTGGTAACTTCCCGCGACCCCGGCAGGCAGGGCCGATGCCTGCCGGGGTCGCGGGAACCCTAAGCTTGTGCTGACGACAACTCTTTGAGGCGCGCGTGGAATAGAATGCGCTGTCCCGCCAGGGCGTCTCCTGCGGCGGCTAGGGGCGACAGGGCACGAAATTTGCCTTTCCCTCAACCGTCCCGCCTCCTCCTTCGCGAGCATTACTGCTTCGCAGAAGGAGGTGACGGCTGCCCATGCCCTCTCGCTCCGTACTATGACCTGAACCAGGGCCGGACGCGAGAGATCTCTGCCGCCGATCGCCTCCACGAGAACACGGCGGTACTCTGCCCAAGCCGGGCAGACCTCCACCGTATGCTCCACCGTGTCCTCACACTTGACGTTGTAAGTGTTCAGATATTTTTGGTTAGTTGTTTGTATAGAAATTATTGACAAGCATCTCCTCAGATATTAATGAAGTAATAAATGTTCAGATATTAATGGTAATTTGTAGTGTATGGAACTTATTGACATTTTAAATTATTCAGAAGTATTTGGTCACCTTGTCTGCTACAATATATCTGACGGCGACTGTACAAGTCACAGTGAACGACACTACAACTTACAAGGGCTATCGTGGCGTAGGGCTGCCCACAAGGGAGCGTCTTCTCGCCGCTACTATGGAACCTGGTCATAGACAGCCTCATCAAAATACTCAATGACAAAGGTTACTTCACCGTAGGATACCCGATGAATCATCATAATTAATGGCACTCACAAAATGCGCCTTGAAAATAGTAGAGGACTGGTGCAATAAACACCAACTATCAGTGAACCGTACAAAAACCGAACTGACCACGCACAATGAAGGGTTCCGTAGTTGGGATGAATTTATCCCAAAAACAAGCTTAACATTGTAGTTGAAAAAAATATTCTCCTATACATCGATTTACGCCACGGTCAATTCTCCAACTGCAGATTTAAGTTTGTAATCGCATTTTTTTTTTAATGTGATAACTTTTATTTATTTTTGCTGTAAGATCTTGCTTCTTGCCAAATTTATTGATTCTAGGTCAACGAAAAGTATCCGATTTTGATTTAAATGCGAGTATCAAAATATGTCGCATAAATGACAGTATTTTTTAGTGCGTTGACTTAGTAGCTTGATTTTTTTACAGCTTCAAGGAACCGTACGCCTAGGTGTTTGATATAAATTTCAACTTGATACCTGTACGCGTTCCTCAGAAAAAGGGACTTGACAGACTGACATACAGACAGACAGACAGACAGACAGACAGACGGACAACGAAGTGATCCTATAAGGGTTCCGTTTTTTCCTTTTGAGGTACGGAACCCTAAAAACAACTATGTTCTAATAACCCGTGTTTGCAAAGTAATAGATGATTTGATTTGAGGATAACGAACCTTGTGCTAGTCTATCGATACTTCGTACTAGCTAGACAACCAATCAAAGCCGAATGTTTACATCCATCAATCGTCAATGATTAGATACGATAATACCCACCAAGTCAGCAAAAAGATCTCAAAGTTCACAAACTTATTCAAAGTGAAGTTCTAATCATAGCTATATCTACTTAAACGTGAAAATTTTACTAATACGAAGGTGTGCAAAAGATCTGCAATCATTTCGGTTCTTTGTAGAAAAGTTACGTATATTTTTTTATTTATTAATTTTGCGAAGGTTGATTCAAAAACTAATTCGCTTCCATTAATTTACAACCCGTTTTATTCGCAATCTTCCCGGATCTAAGATGATCGATCAGTTTTTAATACTCATGCTTAACGGAGGAAATAAATAACAAAACATATCTGCAGACGAAACATTCCATTATCATGATTACTTATCATAATTATACTAATTATTTATGAGTAATATATATTTTTTCAAGAACAATAAAATGCGAAATCCAGTAGCTTACCTGAGACCATCTTTTCCTGTGTCTTATTTTGGACTTGTCTTTAAGGTGGCATATCATTTTGTTTTTTCCTGGTAGTGTCCAAACCAGGCGGCCTCCGTACGGAGCGGGGTATTTTTTGGGCGGTCTTAGTCTTACGTTTGTTAGATGGACCTCTGAGGCAGCCTCGTCGATGGTCTCTACGAGGCACGCCACGAAACGATTCACCTGCGAATCTTCTGAGCTGTGGTCCGATACTTCAAACGCGTCATCCATAAAAATGTGCACTGTAACGGTCGGAGTACGATAGAGCCAAGTGTGTGCATTGATTTATATAGACATTACACTGAAATATTTTTTGCCAAATACCAAATATAACAAAAGATTTTAGGAAAGCAAAACGATGTTATTTTTGAGTAGGTAATTGATACCGTTCAGATATAATTGTTTAATTCGCTACATACCTTCCAGTTCATAGTAGTCAGGATCAACAATCCCCAAATACTTCTGCGCAACGCGACGCGCGCTCTGATCTTCATCCATGCGGAAAATAGATTTCAAGAACTCAACCATTTCTTCTTTTGTTTCATGCCACATCGTTGCACACACGTAGATCCTGGTTACGAAAAAGAAAAAGGTTAGTTGCAAGTTTTAGCAAAGCCATGATAGCCAGACCTTCACAAACATGTAACCTTTACCTCGTGATGTTGTCAGTTGCCTTGATGTCTTGTTTTGACTCTTTATCTCCGCTAAGCATAGATGCGTCATCTTCATCTTTGAGATCCTAAAATGCAAGTAAGAAACGGGGCTTATAAATTCTGTCATCTTTCCGTCACTAGGCTTAACGTATCATCTTCAAAAGTAAAACCATCACCTCTAGTGATATATCATTATCATCATCCTTCGTTCTGTTCAAGAGCATAGACTGGTCGATGATGGGGCTGCAGTACCATGGCTTGGAGAACAGTTTGTCTGTGGCCGCCAGACGTTCACAGCGTGGCTTCCACGCGTGAGCAGTCACCCACGCTTGGGAGACCAGCCACAGCAACCATATCCACGACATCTGCGCCACTATAAACTCGTTCAGGAAATAAACTGTGGAAAAAATATAGAATTATATATCGTTCAACGGAACCACGACAACTTATAAAAATACGATGGTTCATGCACACTCGCCAAGGAGTGACTATACAGAGTATTAGGCCGGCTCATACACATTGGCCCCAATGTTGGCCCAATGCCGCTCGTCCAATGTATGGATCTAGAAAACTGCATTGACCTCAACGTTGTTGCGAGCGTTGGCAGTTGGCATCAAAATGTAGGAAGCAGCCAATTTATTTGTTCATATTTCAAGGTTGTTCATTTTCATGAACTGCACTCCCATAAAGTATGTCCTTGGTTTACCTTAACACCCTGTATAGGTTATAACTATTCAAATTAATTAAGAACTGTGGTTGAAGTTCTACTTACCCGTTGGAATCTCGAAGAACAAATAATCGGGTATAGTTCGATAAAATGCACATGGATCCGCATTCCTCATTCCGCATAAAACAATTAGCAGGTTAACAGTGACTGGTCCAACGAGACTTAACGCAAATGTAAAGCTGAAATTTTGTATGAGGATCTTGCAGGCGGTTTTACTAGCGGCAAAGCAGATGTATGCGGCCCCGACTTGGATGAGTACCACCCAAAGTGGGGTAGCCCATGCCGCTGGTATTTCGTATACTTTTCCCATTGTTGTGTAACCCATAAAACCTTGGAATTCATCCTGAATTGCTTGAACCTGTTTCAAGAAAAATTGAACATAGACTAGAGAGTTAGAAAAATTAGCAAATTGGTCTCCAACTTTAAGCATCGTACCATCAATTTCCTGATCACTATTAATAAGCGTACAAGCTGACATAACTCCTTACCTCATTAGCGGTGTAAAGTCGATCGCCAAAACCACTGCTTACTTTTGTGAAGAAATCGAATGGGTCGTCGTCCTGGGTGTACAAAGATATCAATATACAGCACATGAATATAAAGATCTTCCATATTGACACCACTCTCTGCGAGTAATAACGACCCCTTTTGAGACCGTCGCGGAGATCTTGCAAAGGTTGAAGGACTGTAATAAATAAGTGTAGGTATTCTCTATAATCATTCTAGTAAGTGGTGTTAAGCTGTTTTGAAATAAGTATCGAGTGAAATGGTTAAGTGTCTGCATCAAATGAGATTAAGATATGAAAGTGTAGGTAAAATCTAGGTACTTACTCGTATTACCTTTACCATTAGTCTTTCATTGAGAAATATCTTAACTATCGTAACGACAAGAATAGATTTATAATCCGATAATGAAAATGATAATAGCCCAATGTCTATGCTCACATAATATATCAGTATAAATATAAGATGAATGTTTACCTGACCATTGTTTTCCTGAGCAACCGACGAAGTTTTCCCACCAGCCGAGTGAAATCAACACGCATGCTACTGGAATGGTCCACAAAACATCATCGCCTTTTAGGAGAGGCCAAACAACGAATGCAGTAGCTTGAGCAGAAACAGCGAGTACATCTAAGGTTATTTTGAAGATGTATCGAGGCTCAGTGCTATCCCTAGAGAGGGCATTCAGAACCCCTGGCACGAAGCACATCGCGTTCATTAACATTGTTCCTTTGACGACATCTAGCTCCGGTAGAATTATAAGCACGAGTAACGCAACTCCAATTGTGTGCAGTGTTTCGATTATTAAGGACTGAAAAAAATATTGAACGGTAATAATATATGTCCCATAAAAAAGTTCAAATTATTATTTTACACAACCGCGCCTGGGGCTGTATTCCCGACATAGATAGCGATCGCTTTATGACCCGTCAAATACTACTACTACTAGACGGTCAAATTTGCTTAAATTTGCTGCAAATTGCTTGACAAGATTATATTTTTCGTGCTTGTCAAGCGATTTTGACTGTCTAGGGACCCCATTAGGACTCTGCGAACGAATTCGAAAGCTATCGTTACCTATCTATGTCGAGAGTGTCAATTTTTCATCAGTAGACAGGCACCTACTTCCTGATCCAAAAATGTGATTGAGTTGGATATAATCGTCTGAATAAGACGATTATACTCTCGGCATATTTTACAAATTGTTCAAAATGTGAAAAGCAGGATGTGAGCAGTCATCCCGAGAGGATGTATTTGTCGAATGAATCCTTAGCTGTCGACAACCTGGTAAAACCCTAGTATTAGCGACGCACGTGGCCCAGGGTAGCACGGCTCAAGAGACGATAACTAGGTACATGTCATTCACTTTATTGTTTTAGATAACATAGATTCTTTGCGTTTTGAAACAAAAATAAAATTGATATAATTATTGGCGTAAATTATCTTATCTGTTAATAAATATTTAAAAGAGCGTCAACACGATCCTGGTTTATTGACTACTATTTATTATTAGCTTTTACGCGCGGCTTCGCCCGCGTGGAGGTCGGAAATTATACAACGGATATGTACTACCGGGATTAATTTATCATATGGTTAATCCAGGTTATTAATTATCTGTGTGCCAAATTTCACCCAAATCCGTTCAGCCGTGTTTTTCTGTCGTAGTAATAGGAGAGGAAAAGGTCATTGACTCCCGTGCCACCGTCAACCATTATTTTGTTACGCGTAATTATCAATCTGTGATATATTTTAATGTATTCTTTTAAATGATGTGATGGCAAGGCATTTTACATATTACAATCTAAATTAAGATTCCTACTAATCGTGTTGATAGATTAGTAGACTTGAGTTCGGGGAATCACCTCATTCTGTTATCGTTAAATGCACAATTATTCTCATAATATCCCTGATGAACCTCTCTGTTTTGGATTTTTTACTAAAAAGACTTAAGTAATCTCTAAGACACATCGTCAGTTAAGACGTCATCGTCAGATTCGAATTTTTCCCAAATAATTACTAACTATAATAAGTAAATATTATTTAGTATTTACGACTTTGTGCCTTACCAACAAAAACTGTACAAACGTAGGCTTCGCAGCGGTCTTGAAGAAGCATATTCTGAGTGATCTTAAAAATATGCCCAGCTCTGGTATGCTGAATGCGATGAAAGCTGCCCACAGCCATGTTACTCGTTCTTCCAACGAGTGGACTGTTATGAACTGCTGATCGAGCGCTGGTGATACGAAATACAAAAGAATTAGTTACGTAAAGACTCCAACGATCATTCGGATAAATAGCTAAAGAAAGGGTATTATATCACTCACCTAAAGCTTTGTTACAATGACTTATTTGTTTGCCCTTTTTCAGTTGTGATGTGATGAAAAGCAGAGTCCCCTTAGATACTACAGCGGATCCAAGCACAACGCCAAATATGAAGATATACGATAGAAATTTAAGGACCTTCACACTGGTGTCTATGTAGCCAGTGGATTCCATAGAACCACTCTCCTTCTTCACGGGAAGCTCCCGGAACAAATTCCATCCTTTCTTCTCTTGAGCTGTTCTTTGTCTGAAGAAATTGTTTGCCAGTTACTACTGTTGTTTTATGCATTTGAGGCATAATAAGTATTCCACTAGGGCCGATACCTGCCGGGGTCGCGGGAAGGTACTAATGGGTCACCGAGGCCCCTGGCAACACAGGCAACAGGAAGGAATATGGATGGGTTTTAGTCAGTAAGAGTCTGACCCACCATCCCGCTCCGCCCCAAGCGGGAGAAGTTATATGATGATATCCCATCCAAAAAAAAGGCATAATAAGTATTAAAAAACCGGCCAAGTGCGTGTCGGACCACGCACAATGAAGGGTTCCGTAGTTGGGAAGTTGGGATGAATGTATGCCAAAAACAAACTTAACATTGTAGTTGAAAAACATGTTCTCCCATACATCGATATATGCCACGGTCAATTCTCCAACTGCAAATTTAAGTTCGTCGACTATTACTCGTTAACTTGTAAAGCCTACTTAGTTGTGATAGTTTTCCTTTTAACCTATTGATCGCCACGTCAAAAAAGCAAAAACGTGCTCTCGGCGCCAAGCTACGAATTATTCCTTAAAATCTGTCATGTAGTCGTGACCGTGGCGTGCTGGGCACATTTTAGTCTGTCATCTATACATGACTATGGCGGTCAAAAGGTTAATTTCATTATATGTAGGTACTACTGCCATGAATTTTCTCACATCTCCTTAAACAACCGTTTAGCTGGCAGGGGGGCACACACACTCGACTAACAAAAATTAGTAATATAAAGCTTAATATTACGCAAGCGGATCCTTAAATCGAAAATTGGTGTTCACACACCCGCAATATTTTTGAACGGCCTATCCAATGATATCCCACACCATGGGGTAGACGAGAAAATAAAATGTCATCCCTACATTACGTGCAAGGGAGGTACCCTAAAAAAAACTTTTTAAGATTTTATTTTAGCACTTTGTCAGCGTGATTAATATATATACCTATGCCAAATTATAGCTTTCTACTACTAGGCGTCTCTGAGCTACAGCGGGGTCAGACAGACCGACAGACGGACAGACTCGGACATGGCGAAACTATAAGGGTTTACGGAACCTTTTTTTTTTGGATGGGAAATCATCAAAACAACTTCTCCAGCTCTGGGCGGAGCGGGAGGGTGTGTTAGACTCTTACTGACTAAAACCCACCCGTATTCCTTCCTGTTGCCTGTATTGTCAGGGGCCTCGGTGACCCATTAGTACCTTCCCGCGAACCCGGCAGGCATCGGCCCTAGTGGACCCCTACGTTTGTGCTGACGACAACTCTTTGAGGCGCGCGTGGAATACAACGCGCCGTCGACCCGGGCCTGGTCCTTACCGGACGGTGAGCTACCCATTGCTCACCGTCCGCAAGCCCACTACGAAACCCTAAGAAATACATTTCTACACATACCTACAGCTAATTTGGAAATCTGTATGTCTGCGAGTCTATTCGGAACGTAACTGCATATTATAGTGTATCTACAATAAGAATACTACCTTCAAGGCTCCTACATACTGGCGCGACTTGTCGCGACACAAAGGCACCGCTTGTAGCGCTACACGCGGTGTCTTTGTGTCGCGTCGCGTCGCGCGACAAGTCGCGCCAGTATGTAGGAGCCTTCAGTCCTTTAATGAGACTGAAACTGATCCTTTGTTATGCTACGGCTACATTGTCGCGCGTGCTCTCTCTCGCACACCACTCGACGTCTCGCTGTGTGTAGAGAGAGCCCGCGAAGTTAGTTCGCGTTATCGCGACAATGTAGAGGTCCTGGTTGATCGATATAACAGCGTTGCATATTTTTTATTTATTAGCATTAACGAGTACAAGCTGCACTCAAAACCACTTGATTAAATCTTAAACGACCACAATCATGACATCAATGTTGGTATGAATGTCATCATGATTGTCATTGTTTTATGGTACTTTACTTAACATGTAACTACATTAAGTGGTGCAATTTTGAGAATTGGGTAATCGTGCCTGCGCGCATTCCATGCTGAGATTTAGGACTGCACTGTCAACGCAAAAAAATGCGCTAACATGACACCTCATAGAAGTTGACTGTACCAAAAAGCCCGAGTACCTATTCAAACGCCACTTAACTTTAAGACGTTCTAAAAGTGTTCAATACACCTTTAGGTGACAAAGGTGGCATGATGAGCATTCGACTGTTTCGACTTCCAAGTGTCTCTAAGCTATCATAGTACCTATACTACCTATACCCAACTGCGCAATAAAAAGAGTAGTTACCCTAAATCGTCGATGTCATCATACAGTGGAGTATACTCCGACTCATCTTCACTGTCGTCTCCTAAACCCGTAAATCCAGGAGTCTTGGGCTTCGTCGCCATTCGATATTTATCTGGAACAGTTATTGGTGCTGTTCAAAACTCTGTGACAGTTACTGAACTTAGCTTAACATTAACATATTATAATGTGTTCAGATAGGTAGGAAATTGCCCAAAGGGTACCCACCGGACCCGAGAGGGTGGCGTGTAGTGTTCGCACGCTTCTCTAAGACGTAACGGGAAGAGTTCAACACCTCACTCCCCCTAGGCCCGCCTAGCGTGGGCCGTCAGCAGTCCGGGCAGCGGAAGTCGCATTCGCTTCCGCAGCCCCCCGACGCAAGTTATGAGGGTACACCGGGGTGGTTTTAGTCGGTAATAGTAGCAGACCCCTATACCCACCCCAGGGCGGCAGTCATCAATGAGGATTTCCAAACCGACAAAAAGAAAAGGTAGGAAATTGCCAACATCTTTGTTGACTAAAACAAAAGAACCGGTTAGCCGTAGAACCAATGACCGTCGGGGACTTGGGGTAGAATTGTTCTTGAGTGGAGACCACGAATCGGCAAACGCAGCGTCGCCTGAGGTAGAGCGACGATCTTCGCAGGGTGACAGATTGAGAGTTGAACATTTCAGTACTGAAATACCATCACGTAGTGGCACCTAGTGTAGCAGCAGCAGCAGTTGCTGTTTACTAGATGATGTGTTTTTCCAAAAAAAAATAGCTAGAAAATAATCTTACCTCAAACAATTATTTTTAGACACACATATTCACTATTTCACTATCAGAGCTAGACCAAAACTAATTCTTTCTCATAAACAATAACAGAATATTTGTATTATCACCGGAAACTTACCAAAGTAATTGAGGATATGGTAAATACACCGAGTCGTACTGGTCCGTTTAAACATAATCCTCATATCAAACGGCCGTCATTACGATATCGCGGCTGATTAGGTACATTATCGAAAATCGTAGATCAATCGCGCTTTGATTTAAATTATTATCAAATTATACGATCATCCTTTACATTACTAACCAATGACTCCTATCTGAAATCATCGCTAAGTTTTTACACAATAATTTTAAATACCTGCACAAAAATGTACACAGTTATGTATACTTAAAACATGGTGGGAAATTACTGAGGTGCATAGTTTTCCTGCATGGCATAAGTACATGCGTGGATGATCTAACGATACAGATACTGTCCACATCAAGAGCTGACACTTACATTTACAACAAGTACTTTTATTGGTGTATTTTAGTTTACAATCAAGCAATTTACACGGCTTCAGAAATGATAACGAAACTAATGATTAAAATAATTTATGTACTTTTACTAGGTTCAAAGGAAACAATATCAGGCGCGTCACAATCAAAAGTTTATTACCTAAATATAAAATAAATATTGTAAATAATAGGTACGAAATATTAAAAATAAAGAGAACCTAAATCTATTAATACTTTAGCATTTATACTCTTAAATACAGACGACACAAAATTCGAGAATGACATTTAATCACAACACTACTCTTATTTAAAATCTTAATAAAATTGAATATTGAATTTTGTTGCAAAATGTTCGAGCACTTGTCTTCGTTTTTAGAAAAACTTGCATATTTGAAACGGTTTCATCAATTGGAGTATGTTGCTGGCTTTAACGCTGGACATGTCATAAAAAACCTGCCCGCGAAGTGATACAAGTTATTTTAATGTCCAATTCCAGACTAAAGGACAAACTTAACAATGTAATTGAAAAAAAATGTATGGGAAAACATTTTTTTTTCAATTACATTGTTAAGCAATCCCTAGTGTCTACATTTCTTTTTCATTTACCCTTTCATAGGTCTGCTGGAAGAAATTTCTTAAGATATAAACAGTACCTTTGTACTCACTACTTATATGTCGTATCTGTGTCTATTTTACTGTGTGTACCTACATAAATAATAAAATAAGTCTAAAGTTACACATATAATTACTTTGTCTTGACTAACTGATTCATCAACGCAGAGCCGAAACTACTGGGACTAGGAACGTGAAATTTTGCACACGGGTTCCTTTTATAATGTAAGTGAGCACTAAGAAGGGGTTTCTGGACATTCGACCTTTAATGGGGTGAAAAGGGGGATTTTGTTTGTAACCAAAATTATATTCCTTGAGTTATTAAACTTGAAAATTGGCACGAATACTTATCTAAGTAAATTATGAAGTTTATAATTTTTTTAAACTACAACTAAACTAACTGCTTCTAAAGGGAGGTTGACGGGGTGTCACAGTTTGTACGGAAGAATTTTAACGCGCGGTCCGATTAACTCTAAACTCTAAACTCAGTATAAAACCAAAAATATAGAATAACGTATATCAGGGTTTTTCGAAAATCTACCAATAGCGAGGTGAAAAGGGGTAGTCAATTTTACAGATAAGGATTTTACTGCGTGGCTTGATTAACTCGAAAATTGGTATAAATAACCTATAAGTCAAATAATGGAACCGTCACAAAAGACTTTTAAAAATGATCCCCTTTGGGGGTGAAAAGTGGGATAATTTGAATGAAAAACAAACTTATTTCGTTCGTATGGCCCAAATAAATTATTAAAAACATCATCATCTGCCTAGCCTTTTCCCAACTATGTTGGGGTCGGCTTCCAGTCTTACCGGATACAGCTGAATAACAGTATTTTACATGGAGCGACTGCCTATCTGACCTAATTATTAAAAACAATATTATAAATTTTCTAAAACTACCTTTTAAAGAGAGTGAAAGGGATGTTGATATTTGGTTATATTTGGCTTCCTTTTATATAACTACCCCTCACAAAGGGTTAAGGGGCTGTCAAAGTTAGTAAGAAAAAATTTTTACGTGACTTTGGATTAACTCGAAACTCGGTATTAATACTTAAAACAAAAAAAGTACGTAATCCAGGGTGTATCAAAAATCAACCCCTAACGGGGTGGCCGTTAGGGGTTGTAATTTATAATATTGTTTTTAATAATTTATTTGGGCCATAGGTGAACGAAATCAGTTTGTTTTTCATTCAAACAGACGGGGAAAGAATAGTTGCGTTCCATGTGATACGCAACAATTTTGTTTGCATGTGCGTACCACTAACGAACATCGAACATCAAACAACGTCCATACATTTGAACCAAATGTTCTTATTCGCGATTCTCGTGTTGCGTGTGCTAGGCCAACCAAACAATAAAACCATTTCAAACAAGCAAGTCTTTCCAACATTGTAGAAATCGAATCAGTGCTCGAAAGTTTTGCAACACAGTTTATAATAGGTACCACATTTACTGCTAATAAATGACTGTATACTTAATACAGAACTAACCACAAAGCTACAATTTTATTTCTCTATAGTTACCATCAGACTTCAAATGTTTTTAACCAGAACTATTATTTTACAATAAAAGCAATCTGGCTAACTCAAATATATCCAAACAAAGGTACTTACCACGCAAGTACTTCAAGAAAGTCATCATGATTAAAAATGACAGGCCTAATTATAATGAATATTTTAAAAATTAGAAAAAGTAGAGATCTTTTATCAGATGCACTTGAAATAAAGTTAATAGGTTACTTCGAACTGGTTGTCGATAAGTTCCAACTACTTCGACTGCTCTTGTTAGTGTTACTTTGAGTAAAATTGAAGACATTAGAAAGTTTATCAGTTCTCGTTATCATTTCCAGGTAAAGAACTGACTTTACTAGTGCTGTAATCTGTCTCCTTCACATAGTCCTTAGGTTCGTCATGCTTTGAAAAGTTTCCCATCGCCACTTGTGCTATAGTATCCACGATACTTGACGAACTCATGTACGGATGGCTGGAG
The DNA here is from genome assembly GCA_905333075.3 of Atethmia centrago. NCBI lineage: Eukaryota > Metazoa > Arthropoda > Insecta > Lepidoptera > Noctuidae > Atethmia > Atethmia centrago. Next base: position 13,124,473 of record HG995375.1, read on the forward strand.
GGGGGCACAGACGTTGATAAATCTTCCGCCTTTGTTAACTTTAGAGGTTGATTGTAATCCGATAAATAGTCAGGCATTGTAGTCTTTTTAGTTAACTCTAGCATCTGATTCAAAAATGATTCCCCGCCGACTCGCGAAGGCATACTAAAGTCAGTCGCTTGCACATCCATACTATCAGATTTGGCAGTTTCTATTTTCGAAGTACTTGTTTCATTTAACTTCATGCCATCAAGAGAATCCGATTTTCCTTTTCCAATGCTACCAAAATCTGGCGGCAAATAATCTTTGTTGCCTTTTAATAAGTCATGCGGAGATTTCATCAGCATGCTCTGATCTAATCCAGCTTTAGTAGATATTGGACTACTAGTCGAAAGCGGTTTCAAAAGGGATTCCTGCATTTTCAATAATGATGGAGATAAGAACATATTATTTGCAGCTAAAGTCGACTTAGACATTGGATCTGGTATTCCCAATATGCCTGCACTTGAGTATTTGCTAGCTGAGAATAAAGCATTAGCAATATCTGCAGAACTCATCATGAGGTTGGAAGCGAGACTGGCGGGGATGGTGCCCGTGGCGGTGCTGGTGCTCGTGGCGGTGCTGCTCGGGGTCTTGTCGTAGCTTCCAATACTGCTGGTCAAATTCTGCAAAGAAGCAGCGTAAGACGGTGGATCGGGAAGTTTGCCACCCGATAAACTAGCCGCTAGACTCGAAGACATGCCTGGAGAGAGCCCAGTCAGCATGCTGTTTGCAGCAGCTAAACTTTCCAAACTAGAAGCACCCATCGGTAGCGGCATGTTGGGAGAACCTAATCCGAGAGCCATGCTCGTCAGCATATCTAATCCTGTAGGATATGACGACGGCAGAGTAGGGGTAGCTGACTTTGATGACGATTTAGAAGACGTTGATAACACTGGAATGTTTAGTTGAGGTGTTTCGAATTTATGAGGCGAGCCTGATCCAATGCTTGACGACACATTAATAGGAGGCACGCCTGCCGGTCGGCTTACCATCTGTTGCAACGTACTGACTGAAGGGAAATTGGGGACAGATGTCGCCTGACTTGGCTTCGACACAGGTATTGGTTGAGGAACTGCTAATAAAGCATCAAGATCCATTTTATCATCTTGTTCAGAAGAGCAGCCTAACTCGTCCCTTATAAAATGCCACAGCAAGCCATCACTCTGCTCTCTCGGAAATTTTGCGGTCAAGGTGCACTTCAATTTGTCCAAGTATGTGATATCAGGCTTAAAATTGTCTTTAAAATCGACGAACGTGTCATCAGAAAATGAAAAGTAGTACTTGATGCTTTTTCTTATTTGTTCCATGGCGTGTGTTGATAGGTGGCTGTCATGTACCATGTTGTATTGTAGAAGCAATGGTCGAGGATATTCTGTAGGTCTCTGCTCTGGTGGAGGCATCACCCAGAAGAATGTTAGTGACGATTCCAAAACTGGACTCTCTGGGTTGTAGGGAGCTGAAAATGTTTAAAATCATATTTGAAAAGCCTGGACAAAATTAACAATTAAATCACATACGAGAAATTTTTACTTACAACAAATTACTCCAATACAGGGTATATAAGATATTTCACTGGGTCCACGCATTTTAATTTGATATTCCAGCTGATTGTCACAATCCCTAAGACTTGGCATGGCAGGATTCGTTGGATGAGAGTGATACCAGCCCAGAAGTGTAAGTCCCAGTTTTTCTATTTCCATTTGAATCTCTAGTTCCACTAAAACTCGCGGTCTATTGTCATTCTTACTGATTAGGCACGGGAATGTGTGAGTTATCATGACATCTGAAACACACAAGGTATTAAATTAATAAAATAAACCTTACATTATCCATCCCTAAATATACAGGGTGACTTGTAATTTGTCAGATTCGTTTCAGGATGTGATAGTATGACCCATTTATTTATTTATTCATTTGCATAATGTACACTCAGCTACAGGCTAGGCTAAAACATATGAGTACATGACCCTGTTAGGGCGCAGCAAGTATTACATTTAACTTATACCTAGCTTAAATATTTAGTAGTTAACATTACATTACATACCTACTAGATAGTAATATCACAACATTAATTATTATTATTACTAATATATAATCGCTTATACTCTTATTTATTTATATTAATTTAAGTAATTTGAACTGTATAGTAACATTAGTAAAATAATTTTATACGTAGATAGATACCCATTTGCAACAATTAAGCACGATTTTTGAAAATGGTTACTAAACTTCTTCCTTTAACTTTTAACTGTTTTATGTTTTAGAAAATGTGGTTACATCGAAAGGTTTGTTAAAGTATAAGATACCCAATGGAATAGAAATGAAGGCCAATTTGAAAGTTTACAAAAAAAGTGATATTAGTGTTGAATTCTGAGAAATTTTCAAAACTATATAAAAATTGGGTTTTCTCGAATCCAATACATTTTCGTCTCTTAAGCTTTATGGGGTGCTTAATTGTTACAAATAGGTTACCCTATCACGCCTTGGAAGGAATACGTCAAATTACTTGCATAAATTCTACAAAACAATTAAGTAATTGTTATAATGTAATATGAAGTGGAACTCAGTTTTCACTGCCAATCAAATATCAACATTGCGGATTGCCCACTTTGAAATAAACTCGAAAAAAAATAAACTTCCTTTGTTTGAATTCCAGCAGGCCTAAGTCCAGCACTGGAAATGTTTTGGCTGTGATCTTGATAATGGTAAAAATTAAAATTATTAGCTTAAAATAAAATGACACATACTGTGGCTGTTCAAATCCCAAGTGCCAGCTAAATATCCATAAACCTCTTCCTTTTTCAAATGGCAGTGGATGTCCAGCACAAGACTAGCATTAGAACTGACTGACACCAGGAACGGCTGCACTTTGCCAGCTGATGAAAATGATACAGCTTCTATCAACATGTTAGCATCACTGAAATAAGAAAAGAAGTTCCTTTAATTTTTTTATAGAAATTCTTAAAAGGTAATCAAGGTGCATTAGAAACAATAAACAAGGAGCCAGTCTTCTGTTTTAACAACATCACACCTGCATTACCCTTCTTCAGTTATATTTTAAGGCCCACGTTATATATAGGAGGCTGGCACTAGGTACTTAAATGTATAATCACAATAAAAGTGTTGAATGGAAACCCCAATAAGACTTGCCTGACGTGGGGATTGAACCCAAGACCCCATGCTTAGCATTCATCAATTTAGTAAAGCAATAACTATTTTTTAACAATACTCAATGTCTTTGGTCCAAGTTTATTGAGACTAAACACACACTAAAGTTGCGCAAAAAATTGTTATAATACTGACTGCTGCATCATTCTGTTTGGCACTGTGTTGTGTTTCATTACAATCCTTTGTGGTGGTGGTTCTGGAGGGTTTTCTACTTCCATTTCTATCTCCTCTTCTGTAATTTTTGTAAATACATTGCATTATATCTAGAGTATTCAGCAATTTCTCAACTACATTTTTTTTTCTCTTCTGTAATTTTAGTAAATACATTGCATTATATCTAGAGTATTCAGCACTTTATCAACTACATTTTTTTTTTCTCTTCTGAAATTTTAGTAAAAACATTGCACTACATCTAGAGTGTTCAACACTTTATCAACTACAATTTGGTTTTATTAAGTTTTTACAATAATGAAATATCCTTACCATCAGAATGCATATTTTCTCTTTGTTGCTGCTTTTTTCGAAGATATGTCGCTTTAATAGTATCTAGTTTCTTCCCTTTGTATTTGACAGAGGCCCAGCCACACCCAGATCTCTTGTCTGGGTTTATTATGCGCTTGCAGTGTATTGCCCATGCTGATGGGGAACAAAATATTGTTTCAGTCTCATGAGACTTTATTTTCCCATCTGCTTGCAAATCTCCAACAAACTTTTGTCCCTAGAATAAGCAATACAGATTTAGATATAATATTACATTTCAGTGAAAAGGTCACAGGCTAGAGGCCTCATAAAATTCATAAGGAAAAGGTAAGAAACATTTTAAATTATAACAGGCCTAAATCAATGTTTCACCTATTGACCGCCAGGTCAAAAAAGCAAAGACGTGCCCTCAGCGCCAAGCTACAAATTATTCCTTAAAATCTGTCATGTAGGTAGTCGTGACCGTGGCGTGCTGGGCACGTTTTGCACGTTTGTCGTTTATACATGACTGTGGCGATCAAAAGGTTAAAATAGTGTTACAATAATCACAGGTATCCCGGTTATGAATTAGTGCAATTTTGATTCAAAGTTTTTCAAAAGAGAGCAGTCAGTGCCATTTATAATCTACGTCGCCGCTGACAGTACCGTGCCAATTCATTTATATATACACTAGCACTTCGCCCGCGATTTCGTCCACGTGGATTTCTTACTTTCCTCCAAAAGTTTTAACACCCCATCCCCTTACAAGGTAGTTTTCGAAAATAATGATTACGATCTATGCCACTAACCTAGATAAATAAGTATTCGGGCCAATTTTCAAGTTTATACAGGGACAAATTAAATTAGTCAGCGAAACACCGTAGACGTAACGGGTATCGATATCTAATCTTTATCAAAAGATAAAATAAATTAATTTGATGAGTTTTTTTTTTGGGTTACAATCGCCGGCGTACTGTCTTTTTTGTGTAAACTTCACAGACGTGATGGGTACCGATAACTAGAAACAATAAAATTTAAATAAAGAGTTTTTCTCAACTCATACTTCCAGTAACAACACTACAAGAGATCGTTAACCCCAAAAAATCATCAAATTTAATCTTTTTCATTTTTTTTGTGTTTAGATTTCGATACGCATCGCCATATGCGGAGGTTTGCTAGCTAATTTAATTTGACCCTGTACTGTAGATGACAGGAATAAGTAAGTATTTTTTATGATAAATAATTTTTATTCCTATGTACAAACACTTTTACACGTCACTCATATTTTTAAAACTAGATGAGGTGCATGTAAACTGTGTCCTCCATTTTTACCACACCCTTGTTTTTTGTAAATCGTTTAGTACGTTTCCATTCTATGACTAAAACATAATTTTTATACTTACTCATTTTTAAATTTATTAAAGCAAGTAGTAAAATCGACTCCTTAAACTTTATAACCCTTTTCACACCCTGTAAGGGGTTGATTTTTCAAAAACCCTGGAGCACGTAATTTTTTGTTTTATTTATTAATTGGTTCAGAGTTTGGAGTTAAACCGAGAAAAAAAAATTTTTTTTTCTTTACTATCTTTGGCACCCCTTAAACCGGGAGGAGTAGTTTTATAAAACGAATAGTGACAACTACACTGGGCAAAGAAGCCGTCGGAACAAAAAGAGGTCGGTAACAAAAACTTCAATAACTTCCAAAGTATTGGAGCTAGCTTTATGAAACAAAGACTATATTATAGACAATTTGATAGTGCTTAATCAATGTCATAAAAATTCATGATTATCAAGTTTATTTTGAATAAAAGTAAGAGTAAGTAAAAATGACCACGGTGACTGGCGGGCATTTTTGGGGGACTGTCTTATGTAACTTTGACGTTCGAAAAGTGCTGATTTTCAGCCTAGTTTGAATAAATGACTTTTGATTTTGATTTTGATTTTGACCATTTTCACTGGATTTCGAAAAATGTGCTACGGTATCAAATATGCAATTTTAACACATTTTAGTATTTTGTATTGCCACCACGAGCTGTTAATATTCCCTATGAAACCGAACAGCCGCGCGGCCTGAGCGCGTCGCACATTTGTATGGCCAAGGTCAATGGCGATTACCCGACCCTTAATCCTAGATTGCCGTATAGGTACAGCTGAACACACTATTAATACAGCTGTTATACGGTTTGGAATGCTTTTCACCAGATTTCTGAGCTGACGCTGAGGAATATTCTCCCATTCTTCTATCTGCTTTTTTTTAGTTTACGAAGCGTGATGGGACGGGAATTTCGCTAGCGTACACGTCGTCCCAGACATGCTCGTGATGCTCGATGGGGTTCAAGTCTGGGCTACGTGCTGGCCACTCCATGCGTGTGATAGCACATCTTCAATGTAGTCAAACACTATCCGAGCTGCATGGGGACGAGCGTTCTCTTGCATAAAGATGGCATTCTCGCCCATGTTTACTAAAAACAGGCCAACATACTCATTTAAGATTTCATTCAAGTAACTTTCTGCAGATATAGTGCCATGTTCTATCATCATTAGCACGGTGCGGCTTTCTGAAGAAATTCCAGCCCACATGTGTAAGGAGCTTCCGCCGTATGGCACATTCTCTTCAATGCAAGCTTGGTTATAGCGCTCTCCTGGTCTTCTGTAGACTCATTGCCTCCCATCGTGCGTGTATAGTATGAACATCGACGCGTCCGAAAACATTACTTTGAACCAGTCATCCAGAGACCAATACATGTGTAGGTAGTGTAACTCAGCCTTGAATTTCGATGTTGCGTTTCGAATTTTGAACCATTTGTAGGTCTAAATGGCTTCAAGTTTGCTTCATCAAGACGCCGCCTCACTGTACACGTGCTCGGATTGCTCCCTCCAGCACGTAGAAGCTGATTTTTGACTTCAACAGCCGTTTGAAATCGATTTCTCAACATAGTTGACACCATAATATCGATCCTCCCGCGCTGTCGTGCACCTTATTCGGCCTGTACTGTAACAACTGTTAGTGTGTCGCTATCAACCCTTCAAAGAGTGCTCCAGCGATTTGAAGAGACTGGAGCACTCTTTGAACGGATGATACCGACACACCAACAGTTGTCCCTGTATTGGGTTCTGCCGTTTTAGCGTGAAATCGTAACAAACAAACAAACTCACTTTCGCATTTATAATATTATAGTTAGGATTAGGATTTATAACAATTTTCAAGTTAATCAAGCCATGCAGTAAAATCCTCCCTTGTAAAATTTACTACACCTGATAGGTACATGTTATTCTTTATTTTTGGTTTTAAGTATAAATACTGAATTTCGGGTTAATTGGTCCGCACATTAAAATTCTTCCATACAAACTTCGTAATGCCCCTTTAGGAGGTAGTTCAGAAAAACAAAACTTCATAATTTACTTAGATAAGTATTTGTGCCAAGTTTCAAGTTTATAAACTTGAGGAATAAGATTTTTCATACAAACAAAATTACCCCTTTTCCCCCATAAAGGTCGAATTTCCAGAAACCCCTTCATAGTGCTCCCCTACATTATAAAAGGAACCCGTGTGCACATTTCACATTCCTAGTCGAAGTAGTTCCGGCTCTGCATTGATGAATCAGTCAGGACAAGTAATTATATTTATCTATAGATTTAACCGCTCAGGCCCGTGGCTCAATAACGTCATCTCTCAATCTCAAAAAAAACATTTTTATTCGATAACTACTTTCAAATCGCGCGCCGCGAGGGCTCCTATTCGGAGCCATTGGGGATTTATCGGTTAAGAAAAATCTACATCTTTTTAATAAAATAAGTAATACTTAGACACAACTTTAATACTAGACATAATTTTAATACTAGTAATAAAGATAAAATAGATCAACCATTTTTCAGATTATGTAATGTACATACATCTTATATGGGATACAACAAAATACCTTGTGATAAAGTGCAATTAAATGACAGAAAATTTAAAACTGTACACTTTGTAAAATTATATTACAAAGTAGATATCCAAGATAAGAATGCTTAAAAACATGCTTTTCCTGCTCCATTGGACAATCTAGAGTCTAGACAAAATCAAACTGGTTACTAATTTAAGTGTATAAGTTATAATTTTTATGACATTGATTTTACATTCTGTGACTACTTTACCTCACATTGACTTATTCCTTGTAAACCTTTTGACTGCCACAGTCATGTATAGATGACAAACCAAAATGTGCCCAGCACACCACGGTCACAACTACATGACAGGTATTATAAGATGTATTCGTAGCTTGGTGCTGAGGGCAAGTTTTTGTTTTTTTTTGACGTGGAGGTCAAAACGTCCAATTTGATGAAAATCATTTACTTTTACAATGTTTGTAAATATGTGAGCACCATGTATCTATCACATAATTAATTTATCTGTCATTGCTTAAATTTTTATTCTTTTTACCTATTGTAATGTAGTAATTATATTCTAGGTGTTCATATATAATTAATGTATACAAAATATTGTAAAACATTTTAAAAGAGTAATGGTGGAGTTTCTTGCCCATTCTTCTCCCTACGAAAGGGGCAACTAGAATCAGTTCTATTTTTCTGTAAATTTTGTTCAAAAAATGTTCAAAAATGCTTTTTATGTGCCTATTTGAAATAAATGATATGACTTGACTTTGCAAGTCCAAAATATATTTATTCAGAAAGGCAAAAAAATGTATACTAACGAGATACTCAATTGTCATTGCTGCATTCCCCGGCTCTAGCATTTTTTCTTCTAAAAGCATCTGTAAAGTAACTCCTCTTCCTGGCATTGACTTACTGCCTGATTGTGTTTCCATCTCCTGAAAAAGATAGAATGCATCCAGTTTCAGACTTGTGTAACATAAAGATGTGTTTATGTAAAAATCTGAATAAAATGTCATGACTTCTGCTTTTCCAAAACTTACAGAAATATATAAAAATGTATTATTATTTACACAATTTAATAAAAGGCATTCATTAAATATAGCAGGTTTTATAAATGAAGCCATTGCATGTACTGCAACAAGTCAAAAAGGTCCTTCCTTTCCCATCTATACAAATTGAAGTGTCTGTTTGTAATGTCAAAATAACAGCTTTTTACTAAATTCATATGAAAGTTTATACAATACCTAAAACAAAAAAAAAAATCATACTTTTTTGTTCAGTCAGTTTGTTCCAGCTAATCTCTACTTTTATTTTAGAAAAAGCCACGCGGGCGAGGCCGCGGGCAGCAGTTAAATAGATGCCACCCGCGGCTACGCTATCTATATGTTATTATTATTTAGGAGTAATGTAATGTTCAGAGGGAAAGAAAAAATAGAAAAAAAACTATCGTTATTCTTACTTCATCAGTGAACTCCTCTCCACTTGCTATTTCTTCTTTTTCCTCCTCAGGCGGATCTTTTGGCGGTTCGTTAGGTTTCTCACTTTTAACTTCTTCATTAGGAATATTAGGTGGTGCAGTTACCGTCGCTGCAGCCTCAACAGACGTGTTATTATACATGGGTAATGTTGGGCCGGACATCAACGCTGCGGCCAAATGCGAAGTTTGAAGATCCATGATGGAATACAAAAAGCAACACTTCTTATTTTATACTGTGTAGGCTTTACATGCATTCAGACCATATGTTCATTATAGTATTCGTGTTTTTATTATGCTGTAATTTGCAACTTTTCTAAATAGAACAACAAATACAACATTATAGAATGCGTTTACATGACGTATTGGCAAAAGTGTTGCCAATGTTGCCATTAGTTGCCAATGAATAGCCAAAGCCATTAGCACAAAGACGAAGATATTTATTCGTAGGAAATGGTACAAGGTTGGTAGTTAAAGGTATTCCCAGGACTAAATAGGCTATCTTTTCATTGCCAGTGGGTAGTGAGTAGTGGGTGCTTCCAGGGCCGGATTTAAGTCTGGGCAACAGAGGCACTGGCCCCGAGCCTCTAAGGGGCCTCCACAATTAGATTATTTTATAAGAAAAAAAATACATCCTTTGAATCAAAATCAATCAAAGAAAAAAGAGTTCACAATCATCACAGAAAAAAAAATCACAATCAATGGTACCTTTTTTAAATTGTTTCTCTTTTCCATCTGTTCCAAAAAAAAATCAGTGTCGCTACATCTCCTCAGGGCCTCCACACCTTTAAATCTGGCCCTGGTTGCTTCAGTTGTACACCTAACTATACAGGGTGACATTGAAAACATGCGACAAATCGAAATGGGAGATTGTACTCATCATTAAGAACAACTTTTACTAAGGGACCAAAGCTACAATCCCAAAAAAAAAAACTGCTGTCCCCTACATTTATGTTCGCAATACCTCATCAAAATGTACGAAAAGCAGATTATTTTTTTTGGGATTACAGCTTTGATCCCTTAGTAAAAGTTGTTAATAATGATGTATACAATGTCCCATTTCAGTTTGTCGCAAGTTTTCAATTTCAACCTGTATACTACATACTTACATAAATCCTGATAAACAATGCGACACAACATTAGACCTAAAGATACCACTACACTACAATATAAAATAAAAAAATAACATCAACAACGTTTATTAAATTAAATAATAATATTTAATATGGCCTTGATGACAAGTTGTCATCAATAAAATCTTTATCTGCATTGAAATTCATTTCAAGAACGATGTTTTCTAGTTTTTTGAACAAATTAATTAAATGGTAATACGTACTCTTAGAATTTTTGGGATATGGTTGTAATATTTACAAAGAAACAGCTGCCTAAGTAGCACTAGCAGCAAGCAGCTAGTGCTACTTAAGGTAGCTGTTTCTTTCTATAGTGAAGAGTACTGTTGCAAAATTGTTTTTTTTAACTTGGTGGGTCCCTTTTGTATTAAAAATCTATTACTTTCGACTACTGTGGAGAAGAAGTGCGATATTTTTTTCTTACAAATGTGTCTAGCTAGGTATTCATTTTTGAAATAATAATAGAAGCCAGCGTAAAACCACTTAATTTTTTTATTATTGGCCTACAGCTCTCCTACTGAGGTGCCACTTTTATTGCTCTTCGGCGCATGCCGTGAATTTCAAATCACATTCAATCGACTATCTAGAAATAGGTACAATATAAATAAACATACGTTTGAAAAGTTAAACCAAATAAATAGCTTCTCTATCGTCTGGCAATACCTTGGATTATGTTCATATAAATTAATATTTTATTTAGTAATCAATCATAATAAACTTCATAGAGGGTCTATGTAGAATTAAAAACATGGTGGTTTGACTCTTTCTCTCTCAAACCCTACGGCGATATTGTCGCGGTAACGCGAACACCACTTCGCGCGCTCTCTGACGCACACCGGTCGACGTCTCGCTGTACAACAGAGAGCGCGCGAAGTGTAGTTCGTGTTATCGCGACAATGTAGCCGTAACATTATTAACATTAATCACGCGATTTCTTGGTTCACTGAAATTCGTCCTAACGCTACGGCTACACTGTCGCGATAACACGAACTACATTTCGCGCGTTCTCTGTTGTACAGCGAGACGTGGAGCGGTGAGCGAGAGAGAACGCGCGAAGTGGAGTTCGCGCTATCGCAACAATGTAGCCATAGCACAAGAGACATCACAATATTGCCGATTTCTCGATATAGCACCACACTGAACTGCATCTTCCCACTTGTGCTCAGAGTTGTTTGAATGCTGCGGCTACATTGTCGCCATAACGCGAACTATTATTTGCGCGCTCATTGTTGTACAGCGAGATGTCGAGCGGTGTGCGAGAGAGAGCGCGCAAAGCATTAATCTAGATCTAGTCTAGACAGCCATTTCTATTTCCTAAACAAGGACGTGCGTTGACGACATGACCCACTCTTAGGAAACTAGGTGTTGTTCGAATACTACAGGACAGGGACCGATGTATTTGACATGTAGATTCTAGCGCGCGACGCGCTGATAAGTTCAAACTCAAACTCAAAGCATTTATTTCAAATAAACCAATTACAGGCACTTTTGAATTGACAAGGGGTCGGTCGGTCACTAAGAAAGATGAAGCTAGTTGCCCATTCCAAAGCGTAGTAGGTACCTATGGAGAAGAACGGGCAAGAAACTCCACGGACACTTAAATCAGCGTATGATGGTTAGCGTCAGTGGCGTAGCGTTGCCCCCCATGCTACGCCACTGACGCTAACCATCGTACATCGGCAGAGGGGGGCCATGGCCCCGGGCGGCGCTAATATAGGGTGCGGCGGCGGCGTCAGGTCATCCTAACTGTATTGTCATCAGAGGACTACATAGGTCCAGGGCCTCAAGTCTGCTATTACAATAGTGTCAGAATGGTCTGTTCCGATCCTCATTAATGACGCCATTATATTAGTAGATTACCAAACTTGTCAAAATCAACAATTATAAAATCAACGATAGACCATTCTGACGCTATTGTAATAGAATAGCAGACTTGAGGCCCTGTACAGTCGCCAGCACATCATGTTACCACTCACTGTCAAATTTCTCCAAATGATTAAACCTTCAAATGTTGATGTTTTAATTTCTTAACAGAATGAGAAAGAAAATGTACTTATTTACGAAAAATTTCAAGACACTGGGACAAATGGAAATTGTTCAAACTAGAGTTGACGTAAATAAAAGGAAGGTATACTAGGTATACATTAGTATTCCATATCATGAAGTTAACTATGTTCTATAATATAAATATACGAGTACTATACCGGATGACATTTTTTACCGTCTCGAGAATATTAAGGTGTGTTGTGTAAGAGGAACAGAAGCCATACCTACCTGAGAATATTTGCTTAGTACCATTGAGATTGACAAGGCAAAACAGACCAACTCACCACGGATAAATAATCTTTGTCTCTGAAAGGTACCTACCTAAAAACCGCTATTGAATGATTCCAGCCCATTGGGTTTATTGAAGTTTATTTTTTAATTCAAACTTCAACTTTGCAGTCCTAACCTAATCTTATATTGCAATAATCCTTAGTTGCGAAAATGGGGGGGGGGGGAGTGGCGGCAAATTTAGGATTTGCCCCGGGCGGCAGAAATACACGTCAAATCATCAAATAACTTCTCCCGCTCTGGGCGGAGCGGGAGGGTGTGTCAGACTCTTACTGACTAAAACCCACCCGTATTCCTTCTTGTTGCCTGTGTTGCGGGGGCCTCGGTGACCCATAAGTACCTTCCCGCGACCCCGGCAGGAGAAATACACGCTACGCTGGTTAGCGTGTCAAGATTTATTGTTATGAGAAATAGGTAATATCCAGAAAATTTGGGAATTATCTATTTTAAGATGTAGCTCTTAGCGGTTCAACTTGCGACTCAATGAATTAGATAGAATCAACTTAATCATATTAAATTAATTAATCGATTTTATTGGGTACATTTATAAGGTTTCTCGGTTAAAATTGGGACAAGCAGGCACAACACTGAGTGCTTGATATGGTTTAGAGCGGCTTGGTTAACTTCTTTGCAAGAATTTTGTTTGTGTTTTTATATGAAAATTTTATACATCACAGAACAAGAACCACTGTCTGGTTACATTCAAAAGGCACATCTCTATTAATGTCAAATCAACCAGAAGGAAGGGTGTGTGCACTGTACAGCTGCGTAATAGGAATGCATTAATTATTTAATTTTATTTGATGTCTAAATGATATTTTGTATTTAATTACCTCTGAACTTGAAGCGATATTGTTATTCATTAATTGTAAAATGGCTATGGTTAAAACCCCAGTGTTGAAAGTGATATTGTGTGGAGAATATGGTGTTGGAAAAAGTTCTATGTTTCGTCGATTTATCAACAATACATTTGTTCCTAGTGCAGATAGAAGGTCAACTTTAGGACTGGATCATTTTGAAAAGCCATATCAACTTACAGACAAAACCGTCAAGGTAATTCTGTTACTTAGTATACCAACATCTAAAACAAGATCTAAGTTGTATAGCGACGTCGCTATTCGGGTTTGGTAATTGTATGCAATGCAAAACTTGTAAGGTTAATAAATATATTACATTTCAGTTACAACTATGGGACACTGGAGGCATGGAACGGATTGCTTCGGTCACCTCAAGCTACTACAAGTTTGCTGAGGCAGCAATCCTTGTGTTTTCACTTGACAATGCATCCTCATTTCATGTTCTGAGCCAGCATTTGTTAGATATTGTAACATATGCAGAGAATGCTCAAATATTTCTATGTGGAAATAAATCTGATTTGGAAGGCTCTTCGCCCCAAGTTACTGATGCTGATATTGAAACTTTTTGGTAATTATTTTATTTGGTTTTATTACTTGCTGCTGGCTTTGCTTGTATATTGTGTTGTATAGTAGTTTTAAATTATGTTTTATTTGTTTCAGTGAACAGTGTCACAATCTTATCAGCACCACCTATAAAACTTCATGTAAAACTGGAAAAGGTATTGAAGAAATGTTTACTGATATTGCAATGCAACTGGTGGAGTCAAACAGATCAAGAATTGAGTTGCAAACTTTAAATCACAACAGTTTCAAGATATCAAATCCTGAACCAGTAGAGGAGCCATCATGTAGTTGTTGATTCAATACAATTATTAGTTGCTTTAATTAACATAATTTGTATATTTTTTTAAGCATTGTAAAGCTATATGCAAAATAGAATTTAGAAATATGCTTTAACTCATTAAGCCCGGGGCGTATCCCATGTGGTGCCAAACAATGGATAATCAATTATGTCTCATTAGCTGTCCTTGACCGATTAAAGTATGACAAAATGACTGTAAGCAACAAAGAGCACTAGAATAAGTTTATTCATTCATTTATATGCCTATCCTTGCTAAGTCACTAAGTTTATGTATTTAAGAATCTCTAAAATGTATGTTTGTATCAAATCATTCATTTGAGGCCACTTTGCACCACAGATGACTAAATATGTTGTGCTAAATTAATTTAGAACATTGTTCCGGTACTGTCAATTGTTTAAAGATGACAGACAGAATTAGGTATGTACTGATTCATGCAAGCAAGCTTTAGAATCAGATTTCAAAACTATTATTATAACTGTTAGATGCCCTGACACAATTATTGTAGACTTTTAGTGAAGTTTGTTGTATAACATTTTGCAGCTATTATGTATTTTAAATGTATTTATAGCAAAATGGCCTAACAGTATTAAATAGTTTAAACCATTAGGTTGATCATTCCGAGCCAAGTACCTATATAATTTTAGATACTCAAGAGATGTATGTATTAAGTATTTTATCATGTGTGGTTTGATTGTCTGCTAAAAAGTAGTTATTCTATATAAGTATGTTTATTAAGTTGATTGCCTTTGGTCTTTACTTTAATGGTCAGTTTTAATATACCTAAGTGGCATAACAATATTGTAGTAAATTTTATTAGTGTTATTGCTACAGGTGTCTTATTTAATAATTATTTGACGATTATTGAATGTTTTGCTAAACATTCTGTCTGACAATGAAACATAAATGTCCAATAAATTGTACTTTATTAACATTGACAAAAAATAATCAAGCAGTTTTCTATTACAATATAACAGTATGCTGATAATTGAATTTTAATATAACTATCTAGCTATGCTTGTCTTTAATACATTACATATTGAATATGCATCTGTTTCAAAATAAATCGATAACTAGACATTGATAATTTTATTGATACGGAAAAATTGCAATCTTACAGATCCTGATAACGCCAGTGTGATCTTTAATTTCTTATTGAACCAAATGTTAATATGTGTAATCATTCTACCATTATACATTTCAATGGATTGGGCATTAATATACCTGGTTATTTTATGAAGACCGTCAAAATAGAAGCGAGGTTGTAGACGAGTATTAAAGTTGCACAATTATTTAGATAAATTCATATGAATTATAAAAATAAATGATGATGCAATACTTAATTTTTTATTGCTCTTAATTGAGGTCAAAGAACAAACAAAACATCTGTTTCTGATAAAATCACTCTTTGAATACGCATTTGATACGATAGGTTACGAATTATACAAATAGTAGCCACCGTGTTTGATATATCCTTACAAAGACATTTCTTGAAACAATTCAGTATTTCTAAGTCGAGCATTTACAAATTTACACTTCAATGGTCAACCACACATAAATTAATTTGAAAAATCCTTACAAAGACATTCTTTGAAACAATTTAGTATTTCTAAGTCAAGCATTTACAAATTTACACTTCAATGGCCAACCACATAAATTAACCAACATTTCATTATAATCACCATATCTTTTCCTTATTATGTCACAATATATCACCTAAATCTAATCGTGGAATAACTTCACTAAACAAATACAATCCATTTTAATGTTGTGACCATTGAATTGTTTTGATGTCTACCCCCTCTTGGACCATCTCCCAAAGTGGGCTCATTTCCCTTAGGCGCTCTACGTGTTTGATTGTCTTTTCAGCCGTGTAATCTACTTCTTCAATAGTTGTGAATCTCCCAAATCCAAATCTGTAATGAAACATTTTGACATTTATTACCCATAATTATATGAGTACAATAAAAAAACTATTATTCACTGTCAAGATATTTTATGGGAACTGAAATAAACACAGAACTTTTTATAGTTGTGATTTAAAGCTCTGGAAGTTCAAGTAGGGATTAACTGTATATTTTACCTGATAGAACTGTGTGCCAAATCTTCATCTGTTCCAATAGCTCGCAATACATAAGATGGTTCTAATGATGCTGAAGTACAAGCAGACCCACTTGATAATGCAATATCTTTTAGAGCCATCAATAAAGACTCTCCTGAAAGATAAAAAGTTATATTTTAATTTTAATTGACCTAAAATCTACTATCAAGCAACAATGCATTGTTGTAAACAGCATTGGTATCAGAATTTATATTTATTAATTGTTAGAATATAAAAAATAATGTTATCTAGAATACCTTCAACATATGCAAAAGACAAATTAATACAGCCAGAATATGTTTTTTCTGCATCTCCATTTCTTATGACATGTGTTAATTTTGAATATATTTTGTCTAAGAATCTCTGTGACAATTTTTCCGTCCATGCATAGTCATAAGCCATCTCACGCTGTGCTATTTCACATGCTGCACCTGGATACAAACAATAAACATTAATGAGTGGTGCACTTATAAGATTTACAGCATTTAAAAGTGGATTATGAGTATTACCTAGTCCTACAACTAGTGGGGTTGGAACTGTCCCACTGCGCAAGCCTCTCTCCTGCCCGCCTCCACTTTGGATGGGCTCCACTCTCACTCTCGGTCTGCGCCTTATGTACAGGGCACCCACACCCTTTGGCCCATATACCTTATGTCCAGAAATTGACATCAAGTCAATATTCATTTGATTGACATTTAAAGGTACTTTGCCCAATGCTTGGGCTGCATCAGTGTGAAAGTATACTTTCTTGCTCTTGCACAATGCACCAATTTCAGCAATGGGTTGCATAACACCTGAAATATTTTTTTAAATTGTATGATCCTTGCTCTTATTTTACAACAGCAGGCGTAGCATGACGCTTTTTATTTCTACTCTAGTGTACAATAGAAATCGCTTGTCTACCCTTCTCGGTAGAAAACTATCAACTGTCTACACGGAAACATATTTTTTTTTTACTCTTCCGTTGACAAAACGTTTCTCTACAGTTCTCATGTTAAGCTTGTTGTTACTATAATTAGTAACGTAAAGTAAATTAGTAACAAGGCACTCATAATACTGTAAAAATTAATAATACATTTATTATTTCAATCGAAACTGAATTTACACAAATGACCTTGTATTTATTCAAGCACAAAGCCATCAGGCAAGTGTAAGGTGTAGTTACCTACAAAAGTATATTTTGAATTTTCTGAATATTTAAGGTTTTGAGCATATGCCAAGAGTAATTCTAATTTCAGAATAAAATATTAGGATCTTGCCAACTCTAGTAAAAGAAAAATACTATATTACCTATTTCATTGTTCACAGTCATAATGGAAACTAAGCTAGTTTCTGGTGTTAGTGCCTTTTCCAATTCTTTCATATCTATGATTCCATTTTCTTTTACAGGCAAGTAAGTAATCTTGAATCCTTCCCCTTCCAGTGCTCTGCAAGAGTCCAACACACATTTGTGTTCCTGGAAAATATACAATCCAGTTTGATTACCATTATCTTTTTTTATTGCGTTTTTAACATTCCTTAACAGTTACTGTTGTTAATTTATCTTTTAAGGTCACTTACAATTTGAGTAGTAATAACATGTTTCTTCCTTGGTGCATAAAACCGTGCCACACCCTTTACGGATATGTTATTTGACTCTGTTGCTCCAGATGTAAATATTATTTCTTTAGGATCAGCTCCTATCAAATTTGCTATTTGTTCTCTAGCCTTTTCAACTGCTGCCTCACTCTCCCATCCATAGGCATGAGTACGGGAGTGTGGGTTACCATGGTAACTTACGAAATATGGTAACATAGCATCCAGGACTCGTGGATCCTAGAACATAATAAATTATTCCAATAAAAAATTGGTAAAACAATGTTCTTTTAAGGAGTTAGGAGAAATTACTTACCATAGGCGTTGTGGCTTGAGCATCAAAATATAATGGTCGGCCAAGGTCTTCATGTTTTACAGAGAATTTACCAGAAGCAGCTGAAAAAACAACAAAACAATTTGAGGTTACAATACTGTTATAAGAATCCTTGAAGTACTTAAGCAAGTTTAAACTTATCGTAAACGGAATGTTTCTTCTAAGTTTTTTTGCGGATTTTTATGTTATCGGATGGTGTTAATTATGTGCAATTTGCATAATAATTACGACACGCCGTTATCATAGGTTTTATGAAGGTAAATGTCTTATTTTGTATAAATGTATCTATTTAAAATAAATTAAATTAGAACTAAGTTGTACAGAATATTACTAGAACAATCAATTAGGAATCAAGGAGGTGCCGTGCCGGATGCAAAAGATCGGATAACTTTTTGTTTTGTTTACCTACCAGAATCTGAAAATAATCTAGGTCCATGCAAGAATATCAAAATACTGGGGCTTTGGCTTTGGTTAGACCTTTTCAAGAACGTTTTCGTTAGCGCAGGTATAATATTTTTTGATAAACGAATCATTTTGCAATTTTTTGGATCGATTTTGTAATTTTCCTGTCATTGGCTTACTGCCATAGATAATATTTTTTTTATTACATAGACTTTCTTACTGCACAGATGACTGATGGCAACAAACTGTCAAATGATACGAATACGGAATGTAAAAGGCAACAGATAAAGATAAAACACGTGCATCGTAGAGGTGTACAATACTAGATACATACTAGGTCAACCTAGTACGAGTATTGAAAAATCTTTAGTCCAAATACGTATAAAGTATTTACCTAGATTCACGAGTACGAGATCGGGTACGTACCTTAGAGTAATTCCCACCGCGTATCGATTCCGTACCGTAAAGTCTCTCATACATACCTCATAATTTTGTTTTTGTTATTTTTTACTATACCTACTAAATTAATAAGTTTTAGTTTTCCTTTGATGATCAAAACTTTCCTTCATACGTTTACTACGGTAACTGCGAGATGGCGTATTTAAAAGTTTTGATCATATTATATTTACAGTCATTTTAATTTTGTGGTTTAATAATTCAAAAATCAACTTTATGCGCTTGCAATAAGGATTACGATTGGCCGCATGCTCTCAGACCTGCGTTTTCAAACACAGACGCAAAGATCGTTTTTGTCTATTACAAACTACGTAAGGGACTAGGTAGATACTCGGTATTAGGTAGCCGTACGCTATAAATGTACTTTAGTCCTATTAAAGTAATATTTGGTACTTCAATACGGACTCGATGCATCGCGTCTCGTATTAGAGTAATACGTAATCAGTATAGATTTTATTTAAAACCTGGTATTTTAAACATGCAAATTTTGTGGTATTTGAGGGTTGATATTGTATAGCGATTTAACATCACTGATGGTTTATAAAATAATTACTATTGATAAAATTCTCGGTTTGCCAGAAAATACTCGATGTACTTAGTATTTTACACGAGGTATGACCTAGTCCAGAAAAATACCTAGAACGCGTACCTATTCTAGTAAATACGCCTCATGTCTAGTGCATCACCTTCATGTCAAATGATGCCTCATCAAGCGCGATTTTAGAGTGCTACGATCTTTTCACGATTGAATGACATTGACCGGGAGGTGTTGTAATACGTTCGCAGAAATTGAAAAACAAGATGGTGGCATTAATTCCAATGTTGGCCACGCACCAAAATATTCTTGTACAGCTTTAACGTGCTTTCCAATTCCAAGGCACGGAGGAGTGATAGTGACTAGGAGCGATAAAAAAAAACAAGTGTGTGTCGGACCACGCACAATAAAGGGTTCCGTAGTGGGAATGAATATTTACGCATATACAGTATTGATTTTACCGGCCGCAAAAATAAGTTTGTAATTTAAGTATTACGAAACAAAATGAATGTGCTTTAACGATAACTATAATGATGGCGGTACGAGTTGGAGAAAACAAACGACTAGTGGTCCACATTAGGCTTGGATCCAAAGAGCCGACGAGAAGAAGTCATGGCGAAAGGCCTTTGCCCAGCAGTGAAATGATGCAGGCTAACAGTAACAGTAACGGGAAATTAACGATTTACGAGCTTTTTCCTAAAAATACTTGTCCTGTAAGACCTCGCTTCTTCCCAAATTTTATGATTCTAGGTTAACGGAAAATACCCTATAGGTTTTAATTTATTAGCGAGTGTCAAAATATGCAATACAAATGGTCATACTTTTTTATTGTGTTGACTTAGGAGCTTGATTTTTTACAGCTCCAAGGGACCTTAGATCTGCGGTCCATTTTTTCCTTTGGAGTACGGAACCCTAAAAACTAACACAACATTTTAATATGACAGCTATTTTGTCAAACATATTTGACATTGACATTTCTATTAAAAAATAAAAATATTGGTTATTCACAGATTATTTAGTATTATTGTTTTGTGTTGTTCAGCAGAGTACTTTCACTATGTTCAAGGATTAGTGTTGTCACAGAGTACATTTTTGTATAGTGTATTCATGACCATGCCATGGATACAATGACATGTCCTTCAGTCGTAATCACTAAACTTTTGTATAGTGTTCGAAGCAGTGATGCCAGATTGGAGGGAATCCCCCCTTATTTGGGTTTTTTTTAAGTTATGGGGGTAGAATTGGGGGGACAATATTTTTGGGGGATATTTGGGGAGAAAAACTGCGTGTGGAGGGAATTGGGGGATTTTTATTACCTAAACTATAATCCGGGAAAAGCCATGGCTCGCCGTGATGATTAAATGGGTAGTTTCAAAAGACATTTAGCGCAGCGTTATCAATTACGTTTGTACAGCTTCCGGCTTTTCTAATTTATGATTTTGATCACTCTTTGACACGAAAGAAAATATTACCAACACAAGTTATTAAAATCTTCAGACATCCAATTAAATAAATAAATGTTTTAAAACCTTTAACAAAAATAAACAGTAATGGAAGCTATTGCTGAAATAATTTAATTAATAAATTAGTACTGTGCCATTTGTGGGGGATTTTTTCTTCAAAACCTACGTTTCGGGGGGATTTTGGGGATGGTTTGGGGAGAACGTGAGACGTACATCTGGCAACACTGGTTCCAAGTTCACTGTTCATTCAAGTGTTATTGAAAGAGTGTAATAACTATACTTTACAGTGTTGTGTTGCACTGTTTGTTGTTGCAGTTGCATTGATTGATGAAAAATAAAAGTATGCGGGATCGTTACAAAAATGGTTTACTTACATTTTCCATCTAATTTAACTGAAGAAGAGTTAATGTTACAAGCAAAATACCAGAAGTTGAAAAAGAAAAAGAAGGCTTTACAAGCATTGAAGGCTCCCAAACAAGAGCCTGAAAAGCCTATACTACCGAAGCGGCCAACGGAAGCACGCGATGCTCGTGAAATTGCTCGCAAGTTGATAAAGAGCGGAGCTATTCAAGCGATAAAAAGTCCTCCGCCACAGCCTCAGAATGCTACATTTAAGCGACCAAGAGCAGGTATCATTTTGTTTTATGGTTACTTCTGGATACACAATGTGTTGAATTATTTACTTAGAATACAGGTTTTATGTCAGATCTTATTGTCCTCCACCTCGTGTTCTGCTGTTGTGCTGAAAATAAAACTATATTTATTATAATTTGATTTTGGTAAAACGTTGTATTTTAATCATATTATAATGTTTCAGGTAGGGAGAGGAAACTCAGTGGGTCAGCAAGTGCCACAGGTGGTGTGGCCTCTTATCAACCATTTAGTGCCTCTCAAGAGCCACCACCTCCTGACGAAAAGCAGAGTCCTCGAGTCAAGTATCTCTATGACTCATTTGTCACAGCAAGGGAGAAGTAAGTGTTTATATTTAAGAGGGACTGTATTGCTCATTAGCCGTCAGGTTTACTTAGGGTAGGATATGAAGAATTCACTGGTGTAGCAATCACTAATAAATATGCCAAAACTCATCAAAATTGTTTATTTACTATACAAAGAGAAACAAACAATTATAATTTTAGTACACCTTTTAGTACTGCTTATTTCTTAAGAAATTTCTTCAAGCAGACCTGTGTTTATTGCTTCCTAAGAGTTTTATAAACACTTTAGTGACTATGTCAAGACGACAAAGCTCGCTCCCCCTTGTATGTCAGTTATTACAAACTGATCACAAATCTGTTTTCTGAGCTTAGTCAATAGCATTACCCATAAAGACTATTTACGCAGAGGGTTAGATAGGGAGTGCAGGTCAAGCAATTCTTGAAAATAATAGCATTTTTCATAAAAGCGGATTTAATCTATATGTGATAACATGTAGGTACCTATAATTTTAACATACTATGATTTACCCAAGTAAATGGTTTAAAAGAGTGTCTATTGAGTTTCATGCCTGCTCTTCTCCATAGGAACCTACTACGCTTTGGAATGGGCAAAAAACTTCATGTTTCTGACTGCCCGACTCCTTGAAAATTCAAAAGTACTATACGTAAGTATATTTGAAATAAATGCTTTGAGTTTGCAATTTTGTTCTAGTCCAAGAGATGAGAAATCCCCTCGCACCCCTCTTCCTGCTGGTGCAGAAACCCCAGCACCACCAGCAACTGGTGTAAGCAAGAGTTCAGTAGTGCTTGTAGCTGGTGCCCGCATCTCAGAGGAAACTATCAGAAGACGGTTGGCAACATATGAACCTTTTTCATTCACACATGAACCTGATGATGAAAAGTAAGTGATCATTATGTAGAAATAGTTGTATTATTTAGGTACCTACTCCCTTTTTTAAGGTGTGACTGATCTAATATAGACTGCTTATATTTTATAACTAGCTCAAATGGCCTGACCTGATTCAGTGTTATTCAAATAATTCACTTTTACTATAAAGGAAGGAGGGAGTCTTTCTCTTAGCAATTGACTTAATATTGCTTCTTTATTTTTCCAGAGCGTTCCTTTGTTTTGACACGCCAGAGATAGCTGCTCAAGCCCTCACATCATTGGATGGCCTGGAGGACGGGTGGCGTATCTCAATCGCTCGCGGCAGGCCTCCCACGCAGGCGCCAGGTTGGACCCCCTCTCCCTCGCCCCGCAACGCGCCGCCGCCTAAAGACGCCAAGCGGACTATGGTGACTTACGACGATATATTTGATTAAATTATCCAATGAACGGATTCAACGAATTGAATAATTATGTAAGTGATAAATATATTGGGTAGATTAAACCATTTCAAAAGTCAAAAGTTTTTTTGTTGCAAAATCGTCATTCAGCTCTCTTACACCAGTCGTTGAATGCTATAGGGTTGCCAGGCCCAATAATTTAAAAGCCGGATAGAGATTCATATTTAGCCGGACATTTTGCCCTGAAAGCTGACTCACTGGTTTAAAAAAAGACCGGCCAAGTGCGTGTCGGACCACGCACAATGAAGGGTTCCATAGTTGGGAAGTTTAGATGAATTAATCCCAAAAACAAACTTAACATTGTAGTTAAAAAACATGTTCTCCCATACATTGATATATGCCACGGTCAATTCTCCAACTGCAAATGTAAGCAGGCTTTACAAGTTAACGAGTAATAGTCGACTATTACTCGTTAACTTGTAAAGCCTGCTTAGCTGTGATAGTTTTCTTTTTAATTTCATTATATGTACTACTGCCATGAATTTTTTCACATTTCCATAAACAATCATTTAGCTGGCAGGGGGGGGGGGGGGGGGCGACACTTGACTAACAACAATTAGCACTTTATTACGCAAGCGGATCCTTTAATCGAAAATTGGTGTTCACAGCCCCGCAATATTTTTAAACGGCCTATCAAACGATACCCCACGCCATGGGGTAGACGAGAAACAAAATATCATCATTTTAGCACTTTGTTGACGCGATTAATATGTATACCGATGCCAAATTACAGCTTTCTAGTACTAAGCGTCTCTGAGCTACAGTGGGGTCAGACAGACAGACAGACTGACATGGCGAAACTATAAGGGTTCTTTGTTTACAACGGAACCCTAAAAATATACTTTTAGGTATTTATTACTTTTATTCATTTGAGGCTTACTCTACTCTTAATTATTTATTGTTGTATATTATGTTGTTGTGAATCACATTTTGTTCTTACTAAAGTTATTTTTAATTTCGTTCGGCATCTTGTGGTGGGGCAGGGTTGCCAAAAAGCCAGACAGCGGTCTTGTAGATATTTGGCCGAACACGATTTTAAAAAGTCGGACACCCTAAATGCGATGCATCTCATTTCTACTCATTCACTTTCTATGTATGATCAGGCCCGGATTTACGCCTAGGCCTACAAGGCCCCAGCTTAGGTGCCCAGCCAGCCTGGGGGCTCCAAAGCTACACCGACCAGGTAGCTTGCCGCGGCAAGCGCACAGGGCTGGATAGCAAATGCTACACACTCCACGCTCATATCATCAGAAAAAGAAATCGATTTCTCTAACACAAAACAAATCTAATCTCTCTGGTTATTCGACTTATTCTTAAGCTTTCCTGCATAAGTCAACAAAGTCCTTACTGTCTGAATAGTCAAAAGCAACATGACCTATCCGAGGTGCTAAAATTTTCGACCGTACTTCGCTCGCTCTTGCATCCAAAGTTATCTTAGAAAGATCACCTAGGTAACTTAAGTGTTAAGGAATACGAGGAAAAGAACGTATTTGCTTAGAAACGTCGATTTATTTATTTATTTTTCAAAATCTCCATTACAACTATCATCCTACACCTAATGCGATAGAGCGGTCGGCTTTATGACAACCGTTAAAGTAAATAGGTGACATGTATAGCATAGACTGCATTATTTATGATGTCTATTGGTAATTTAAGTCGATTAATAAATATATTTTCTGTACTATTGGCTTTTATTTGCTAAAACACACAAACACGGTACAATTTTAAGTGCCTTGACTCTCTAAGTCCGGGTCTGGGTATGATTGCTGATCAGGTTCATAATAATCGGTTGTATCGATCAATCTAAATGATCGCTAAATTATAAAACTGTATAAAAAAAACCTACTCGTTAACTTGTAAAGCCTAATTAGCTGTGACAGTTTTCCTTTTAATATTTTTGTCTGTATCTGCCTAACACCCTGTGTTAGGCAGACGGTTGAACATACGACGTTGAGTATATATAAATGACTTACCTAAACATGTAGACCAACCAGTTACACTCTTTGCTGATGATAGCACTATCACAATTCAATGTACCTAATACTAAAGATAGCTACAATAATGACATTAATAATTCTGTCACATCAATAATAAATTGGATGAATAATAATAATCTAAAAAATAATCTTAGTAAAACTAACGTAATGCACTTCAGTCAACGTTTATCAACTATGACCGATCTTAACGTCCAGTACAATAATAGAATTATTACAGAAGTTGACAACACTAAATTCCTTGGAGTGACGATTGACAAAAAGCTAAACTGGAAAGCACACATAGAAGAACTCAGTAAAAAAATTAGTAATTCTTGTTATGCGCTGTTCAAACTGGTCCCAGTGCTTAACAGTGAATCATTGCTCACGGCTTATCACGGTTTGGTTTCTTCACATTTAAGATATGGGATCATTTTCTGGGGCAACTCAACCGACAAGGACATACCCTTTAAAGCCCAAAAAAGGTGCATTAGAACTATGTTTAAGTTACAGTCAACCGAAAGTTGTAAGCCTACTTTAAAAAATAGAGAGTTTTACATAAAATAAAACTTACCTATTATTTTTTCATCAATATCCGGAATCCATCTTGAGTCAAGCACCTGTTTTTTCAGCCTGTTGTCAGCGTTTCCTTTGCCTCTCCGCTGGTGGCGTCCTCTATACTTACCGTTGGTACTAGTATTTTAAGCGCGCATCGGGTGGTGGCCCGATTTACCGCCATTATGGAACTCATGATGCACCAGGTAGACCTTACCTGGATTCCGGATATTGATGAAAAAATAATAGGTAAGTTTTATTTTATGTAAAACTCTCTATTATTTGTTTTGTATCAATATCCGGAATCCATCTTGAGTGATGTGTTTGTTATCACCTGGTGCGCTTAACCCAAAGACGCTATAATGTGTACAAGGATATAAGAAAAAATATGGGTTAATAAAATAATAATGTTTAATTATGTAAATGTATTACAATAATTAATCAAGGACATACTTCTTGTAGCCGCATTAAATATCCAAATAAAAAACTAACGAAAAATAATGGTAATCTTTCAATGAACAGGATCAAAATAATTAGATAATGATACAGAGTTATTGGGAATATTCGAATCATTTTGCAATTCCCTCTGATAATAATTTTGGAAGGTATGAATCATTTTCCAGTTACCAGTTGCAAGAATTTGATCAATTGGAAAGTTTTCTACAAAATTGAGAGAAGCTACTGCAGATCTTACTGATCCCGGAGTTGCATCAATACCACTAGCTTTTAAAAGAGACCTCGCCCATCCGCCAATAACAGTTCTAGACGCAAATTTTATATCGCCTTTAGCTGTAATAAATAAATGTTTTATATTTCCTCGACGGTTTAGAGTAATATGTAATAATTGTCTTAACCAAAAAATCAAATTTAAATTTTTATCAGGATGTTCTCTAAGCCTCCATCCAGACTGCCTATGGTTATGGTTGTCTGTTTTAGAACCAAATGCTGGCCACAATACAATAGAGGTATCTTCATCAACTAAACTAGTGCTATCAATTCGCAACAATGTAAGATCGTGAACCCTGCGTCCTGATGCTAACAGTAAGAGAGTAGCCACATGTCTTGATACATGAAATATATTATTTTTATCAAAATTGTACGTACTCATGTATTGCAATAAGACTTTAGGGTTCCAAATAGGTGGTTTAGCAGATTTCTCTCGACCGACAGCAATAGCTTTTAATATATGTTTTATAAAGAAATTTGACGACAAATCAATATTTGATGTTAAGTGTGTGAAAGTTGAAATAACAGATTTGTGTACCAAAATAGTTCTATAAGCAAGACCTATGTCACAGTGTAAATGTGCTAAATATCGAGCTACTTGATCCGCATTAGGGTATTTGTAATTAACTGAATGCGACTCACACCATCGCTTCCATCTGCGCCACGCTGGTCTGTAGGTATTGATTGTGGAGCCTCTCCAGCTTGACATAAGGAGTTTTTGTTCTTGATCTGTCCAGTCCGTCAAAATATCTGGCCACCCGAAATCAGCCATGCCTCCAAGTGTAGGTCTTGCACCTGCGGCGGATGCGTCCCTGTTCTGGTGTCTATCAGAGTGCGGGCTAGATCTGGAATCAGAAATGGGGGATGTCGCGCTCGCCGTTGAACATCTGCCTGCCAAAATACCTTGTTCCACTTCGGGGCAATCAATATGTAGTCTCCGCTGGCTTGGTTTAGGTGTCTGAGAACCCTGGGAATCAGATTTGGTGGCGGAAACAACCAAGCTAGGTCGTAGTGCCACTGATGACAAAATGCGTTGTGGTGTTGTGCTTCTTGATCGTTCACGTCCAATGATGCGTACCTTGGTACTATGTGAGCTGTTCTCGATGCGAAAAGGTCTATCTCCGGCGTGCCCCACATTTGAAAGATTTGTGTAGTTGCTGTCTTCGTGAGGTGCCACTCTGGGCAAGCCTTCTGCCGGGAAAGAGCATCCACCTCCGCATTGAATCTGCCCGGAAAATAATGTGCTGTCAGATGAATGTTCTGCTTGTCTAGAACAGCAAGAAGTTGTCGGGTTTGTTGGAGCAGTTTCTTGGATTTTGTGCCGCCCTCCTTGTTTATATACGACACTACTGTTCGATTGTCGGTTTGCAGCAGTATCTGTGCATTTTGGAGTTGCTGTTGGTTCTGACGTATAGTTGCGTAAACGGCGAACATCTCTTTTTTGTTGGCATGCCATGTCTTTTGTGAATTTTTCCAGGTTCCCACAATATTTGTATCGCTGAGTTGTGCCCCCCACCCGATGTCTGATGCGTCTGTAGTCAATAGGTGTGTCACCGAACTCAAGTGGATCGGCATCGACTTTCCTATAGCTTGACACCACCATTCCATCTCTGACCGAGCTGGTTGAGGGATAGGTATCAGCCGATACGGGTGTTTCACCGACAGCTGTCGACTGTAGTATTGCAGAGTGCGACAGTGAAGGCGACCTCTCGGAGTCACGAACGTTGCAAAGTTGAGTCTCCCCATTAGAGCTTGGTACTGTTTGAGGGACCACTTGCTTGTCTGGAGCTGTTGGTGAAGTGCATTGCGTAGCGATAGGCACTTCGGCTCCGACAGGGACTTTGCGTTGCGTTTTGTGTCCCATGTTATGCCGAGAAACTCGAGGCATTGCGTCGGAGCCAGTACAGACTTTTCGAAGTTGATGTTCCAGCCCAGTAAATGCAGAATCTTTATCGTGAATGCGATGTCGTCTTCCAACTGCGATTTTGACTGGTTTGCTAGAAGGAAATCGTCCAAGTATACGACGCACCTGATGTTGTGACTCCTCAGGAATTCCGCTACCCAATTGGTTATCGAGGCAAACGTTCTGGGTGCGGATGAAAGGCCGAACGGCAAACAAGTCATTTGAAGTAGCTGATGCTGATGTAAATCTTGATGATAATTTAATCTCAGGAACCTGCGATGTTGCTGTGCGATGGCTACATGAAAATATGCGTGGCTCAGATCTAGTTTGGCCATCCAATCTTGTTGTTGCATAAAATTTGGAACACGGAAGTGACTGAATAGTTGAAATGGTTTGGCTACCACGAACTGATTCAGTTGCTTCAGATTGAAGATAGGACGGAAGGTCCGATCTGACTTCGGTACCAGAAAGAACGTGGAAAGGTAGCTGGGCGTCCGTTCTGCAGGTTCTAGTACACCTGACTCTAACAAGGTTTGAATCTGTATCGTCATATTGGAAGATGTTTTGGTTCTGTAATATTTGAGAACCGTGGGACTCGGAAATATTAGCGGCGGTTTCAGTATGAAGGGTATGCGTGCACCGTTTAACAGCCGGCATATTTTGTCTGGCGCACCTAGATTGCTCCAAGCATACTGAAATTGCTTTAGACAACCGCCTTGAAATGTCCGACAGTCATTCGCGACGCTTGTTTTTAGTGAAAGTCTGCGATTGCGATTTCTTTCCCCTAGGTTTGGCTCGATGGTTATTTGCTCGGTTTTTGTTTTGTTGTGAAGCGTGTGAGCCATGTTTTTGTCTTTTATTGGAGTTGTCGCGACGAAAAAATCTATCATCAGCTTGCTTACTAGTCGACGGTTTTTGATTTTGATAAAAATTATCTTTGGAATAAGTGATTCTGTACTAGGAGGAATTTTATGTAATACGTCGCGATGAAAACCTTCGGAAATCTGGCGCAACACAGCCTCACGACGTATATTTATTAAATCGGCTCTACGACCGCACACTATTTGTAACAAGTCATCCGTCACCTTACTATACGCGGATTCTTTCGAAAATAATGTCTCCACTTTTTCGAATAACGTGCTGGGTGTCAACGTTTCTCTAGACTCATTTGACCAATCCACCAATGATTGTAATGTTTTATGCAATTCGTCTTTTTGAGAAAGTAAAGCATTCGTTAATCCAGCAAAAGATCGTTCTAATAAATATGAGCGTGAATCTTCTTTTAACATATCCGATTCAAAACGCTTTAGTTCGTCGTTAACATTTAATTCGACAAAACCGGGGGTAGCTGAATATTTCTTTTGTGCATCCGAAAACCGAACGGCATACCAATCATCACACATAAAACGCTGTAGTTCCGTTAATTTTTTGAGAAATGTTTCATTCGCCTTAGGGTAAATCGGATCTTTTACCGTTGTACCGACTTCCGATAAAAATCTGAAGTTTGTAATTTTCAGGTCTTCGTAGGTTTAATTCATTTGTGTTATTGGACGTATTGTTTTTAGCACTAGAATTTGTATTTTCAACGTCGCAATTTTTCGATAAAAGATTTGTTAAATAGGCCACTTGTTGTGATAAGAACTCAAATTGTGTATAACTCACGGTTTGAGAGTCCCTTCTCGCTCTGCGTTTCTCAGGGCTGGGTCCACTACTCGTAGAAGAATCACTATCACTATCTTTTGTACTTGGTGTCGGAGAACGAACCCGTTTTCGCGATAATGAGCCGTCCTTAACACTTTCGGACTCTAAATTATTATTAGAATTTTCCATAATAACAACGGAGAGGTAAAAATATTCACGAATCTAAAACTGCCATAGTTTTACCAAACTTTTAAATGAATTCAATAGGTAGAATTATTTCGCGAAGTTTAAATAACGCTAACAACTAAACGGCGCGAAAAACGACGCTATAATGGCGGTAAATCGGGCCACCACCCGATGCGCGCTTAAAATACTAGTACCAACGGTAAGTATAGGGGACGCCACCAGCGGAGAGGCAAAGGAAACGCTGACAACAGGCTGAAAAAACAGGTGCTTGACTCAAGATGGATTCCGGATATTGATACAAAACAAATAATATAAAATATTAACTCTGCCTTGCCTTTACATTTTAGACATTCTCATGTTTGTAAAATCAAATCGACACTTATTTCCACGACAATCAGAAGTGGTCGATCGCAACCATAGTAGACGCGATGACAGTATTCTCTGTCTACATAGATCGAAAACAGCATTAATGCACAAGAGTGTTTTCTCTATGGCCCCTAAAATTTTCAATAAACTCCCAAATAGCTGGAAGGAGCTTAATTCTCGTCAATTTAAAAATAAATTAAAGATACTGCTAGAAGGGAAGCATACTACAGTATTCTAGAATTTCTTAATGACAACATCTAATACCGTGTAGTAACTAATATTATCGATACATCTTTGACATCATCTACATAAAGCAACATATTATTGCTATGATGATAATTTTAATTGACATTTAATAATTATTACGTAACTATGACCATATATTTAATTTAATTGTTTTCATAATTGACATTTACTATTTTGTTCTTAAGACGCTGACAACACCTGAACCACGGTCACTGTCAAATTCCATAGAAAGGAAAGAGAAGCGCGATGACACAACGCTTGTAATTTATTGCAAAATATGAAGTAATTATCTATTTACTCGAAATTGAGTTGAGTAATAGAAAATAAAAAACAACCAAGTTCTGCTTTCAAATAAGACGTTCTTGTTATTAATTAAATACGAAACGTATGTTGATATTTAATACAGATATTTTGGATTAGAACTCAAATTAAGAGGTTAGTTTAACGTTAGTTTGTATCGAGATTTTGTTTTCAAAACGTGTTTTGGTAACAACCAAGTTCTGGAAAATAAGTTCAAAATTGACATATATTTTTTCCGCTACCACAAACTATACAGATTTGGCATTTTTTTTTCTTAAGCGAAGCCTATTTTGGTCAATTGGGTCTTGTCAGCGCCTTAAGTAATCTAATACTTTATCCAATAACTTTTATAACTGAAATTTAAATATTTGTACGCCACTAAGGCCAAACATGACTGATCTTAAGACTATAATGTAATTTAATAACTTGCATGCTCTGTATGTGTAGGTACTCATGTTTTCACAAATAAATAATAATCTAATCTACGAAAATGGCATATTTTTTTTGTCGAAATTCGTCGTTGCTCAAACTTCAAACGCCAATCATTTCTTTTAAAAATAACAAAACGGGCAATACTTTTTTTTACTTCATCTAGAATAATTTTAGAATCTTATAAAATTCGTTTCTGATGCAGATAAAAAAAAAAAAATATTATAATTTTTTTAAATATACCGCAAGCCCGACTTTCAACTGCGTTTAAAAAAAACTAAGAGTGATAGAGCAGTTCTAATTCTAGGAAAACATATTTAGTTCATGCCCGTTCTAACGGTATGCAACATTCACAATTTCTTTTAAAACAACTAGAGTAATTTATCAATTTTAACTACCCGCCCCTTTTTTCACGGAACTACATTTGCGAAAATTATATATACATGCATTTTTTTTTAAATACTTGTTTGAATTATGGGTTTTGGCAGGTGTGGAAAGTGTTGTTTCTTGGATGGGCTTTTCTGGTTTCTATAAAGCTGTATGCAGATAAAATATCCTTAGTTAATAATATTGTTATCATATTTCAAGATTCATCGAGATTTTAGCATTATGTTTTTCCATTAGTGAAAATATTCTTACCTTTAACGAGGACCCTACCATAAGAGTGTACGTTTGGTCTAACCATATGAAAAGTGTGGTCTGTTCTCTGGGATAATAGACTGAATAGACAGCATGCCTTCCTTAGTTATTTTCATTTCGTTTCATTGTTCTATCTTGTGTTGAATTTATCATTTATACGTTTAAAAAAGAACAAACCAGAAGGCCACAGGCTAACTAATCTGTTAGGGCTTAGTATAACTAGTCTTGAAATAAATTCTGAAACCTATTTTGTTTGCTCCAGCCCTTGAAGATACCGATTTTGACAGACGCATCCAATTTTGCCGTCATTTGCTTCATACCGATGTGGAAGATGTGAATTTTTTGAGAAGCATTCTATGGACAGATGAATCAAAATTTGCCAAAGAAGGAATAGTGAAGTACCATAACCAAAACTACAGGCCTTCGAAAGATCAAAATCCACACGTGAAGAGACCAAGAAAGTTTCAAAGGAGATTAAGTGTGAACGTTTGGGCTGTTGTTACAGGCAATAAGCTGATCGGACCCCATAATTTACCAGATAACATAAATGGGAATAAGTATTTGGAGTGTCTACGAAATGATTTATCCAATCTAGTGGAAGAAGTATTCCAAGAAAACAGGCCCATTGTGTTCCAACACGACGGTTGCCCAGCACTTTGGAGCTTAATTGTGATTTGGATAACGCTTATTCTAACTCCTGGATTGGTCGGGGTGGTCCGATTCCCTAACCTCCGCGGTCACCTGATCGACTTCTACGTGTGGGGTAGAGCCAAAGACCTGGTATACACAACCGCTCCTAGTCGAGAAGAGTTGATCAATCGAATAAATGCAGCATTCTTATCAAGGAAAGCGGAGATGCTGCTACGAACTACAATGGTCGAAATAAGAAACCGGTGCCGAGCATGCATAGCAAATCAAGGGAAACAACTTGAAAATATTTTATAAATAAATTATGAAAATTGATTATCATATTGAGTTTTCTTGAGTGTATTATTTTTATTAACTTTAAGTACCTTTTTTTTTGGGCTATGCACTTTACACAATAGTAGAATTCCGTCACACCTCACACTCCTTAAAACATTTTGACAATTTTGCATGTTATTAATTTCACTTTTCACAAATGTAGAGTTCCGTGAGAAAAGGCCCGGGTAGTTTTAGTTGACGAAATAAACTAATAAACAAAAAATTGTGGATGTTGTATACCGTTACAACGGGTATGAGCCAAAGATGTTTTCCTGTAATTAGAAATGCTCTATCACTCTTGTTTTTTTAAACGCAGTTCATATTTGGGCTTGCGGTAAGTTTTTTTAAACGCAGTTCAAATTCGGGCTTGCCGTAAATTTTTTAAATTTAAGGGTTCGTATTTAACTAGTAACCATCTGCGTCAAATACGACAATTTTATAAGATTCTACAATTAGATATTCTAGATGAAAAAAAAAATTATGCCAGTTTTGTTATTTTGAAAAGAAATTATTGACGTTTGAAGTTCGAGCAACGACGAATTTCGAATAAAATAATTATAAAAAAAAAACGGCGTGTGGCTTTTTTATGGGTGGGTAATTATCGAATAACTTCTCCCGCTCTGAACGGAGCGGGAGGGTGTGTCAGACTCTTACTGACTAAAACCTACCCGCATTCCTTCTGTTCCCTGTGTTGCCAGGGGCCTCGGTAACCCTTTCGAACTTCCACTCGACCCCGGCAGGCATCGGCCCTAGTGGACCGATGGCGTGCGTGGAACTTAACGAGCCGTCGACCCGGGCCTGATCCTTATCGGACAGCGAGCTACCCATTGCTCACCGTCCGTAAGCCCGCGCCTACGGTGGCCGGAAATCCGCCCGGGATTCCCGAAGCCCAGGGCGTCTCCTGCGCCGCCGCTAGGGGCGAGAGGGCGCGAAATTTGCCTTTCCCTCAACCATCCCACCTCCTCCTTCGCGAGCATTACTGCTTCGCAGAAAGAGGTGATGGCTGCCCATGTCCTCTCGCTCCGTACCATGGCCTGAACCAGGGCCGGACACGAGAGATTTCTGCCGCCGATCGCCTCCACGAGGACACGGCGGTGCTTTGCCCACGCAGGGCAGACCTCCACCGTGTCCTCCGGGCGATCCACACAGTGCAGTGGTGACACCTGGGCGTTTCCTCCCGCCTTATCCGACACAGGAACCTCCCGAAGCTGCCGTGTCCGGTGAGGACCTGCGTCAGGCGGAAGGTGAGGACGCAGTGGCGCCTCTCTAGCCACCCCTCAAAGAGGGGACTTATTGCCGCAAATGTGGCATGCCCAGCACTGGGTTGCGACAATCGCACTCTCCATGTCGCCACGGGATCCCGCCGGAGAATGCGTGTGGCCTGCCTGGGGTCTTGTTATTGGGCCTAAACACATAGCAGACGGCCCCACGGATCCGCCATTTTCGTATGTTCAACCGTCTGCCTAACACTATGTAGGGTACTTATATATTATCTAGTCCGGCCATAAGTAGGTACTGTTACAAAAAACTGTTATTTTTTATCAACTCTTTAATTATTTTGAATTTGGAACGCAATAAACGCGTTCGCGTTCGCAATGTAAAAAACTTCTTTCGATTTCCTGCCATTTCATAAATTTTTGTCGTATTTATTATCAAATTACAATAGGCAATGGGGTGTTAAAGAAATAGGATTGCAGTGATTGCCTTGCATAAAGTGGGTATGGAGTCGTCGGTCATATTCAAGACACTTCAAAATCTTGGTATCAGCCGTATGTTCGTATATCGTAGGTACTATCGACAGATATACCGACACTTCTTCTGTTGAAGACCATAAAAGATCGGGGCGGCCGCGTGCTGTCAGAACTACAAAGGCTGTTAATGCTGACAAAGCCAGAATTCGCCGAAACCCCATTAGGAAACAAAAAAACCTATCGCGCGAAATGAAGATTCCCGCTGGGACTCGTGTCGCGTGTAGGTAATAAAACAAGACCTGAAGCTCGGCACTTATCATCGATATACAGGACATGTCTTTAATCAATCCATACAGTTTAAGAGGGTGGATCGGTCAAAACGCCTTCTGTCCTGATACGCAGGTGAAAGGTACAGAAATATCCTCTTCATCGATGAAAACAAATTTCGATTCAAGAGCACTACCACAAGCAAAATGACAAAGTGTAGGTTAGAGACGCTTAGTACTAGAAAGCTGTAATTTGGCATAGGTATACATATTAATTACGTCGACAAAGTGCTAATAATAAAATAATAGCGTAATGTGGGGATGGTATATTATTTTCTCGTCTACCCCATGGTGTTGGGGTATCGTTGGATAAGCCGTTCAAAAATATTGCGGGTCTGTGAACACCATTTTTCAATTCAAGGATCCACTTGCATAATATTGTTAGAGTCAAGTGACCCCCCCCCACCTTGCCAGCTAAATGGATGTTTATGGAGATGTGAAAAAATCATGGCAAGTAGTACATATAATTAAATTAAAAGGAAAACTATTACAGCTAAGTAGCCTTTTACAAGTGAAGGAGTTATAGTTGACCAACCAAATTTGCAGTTGGAGAATTCACCGTGGCATATCGATCGATCGATCGAAGTTTTTCAACCACAATGTTGAGTTTGTTTTTAGAATAAATTCGTCTCAAATAATCCCATCTAGAGCAGTGGTAGCCCAGTGGTAACGTCCGCGACTTACGAGTTGTAGGTCGTAGATTCGAACCCAGGCAGGCATTTTACTTTGTGTAAATTATTTCATCACCACTGCTCTCAAAACAGTGAAGGAAAACATCGTGAGGAAACCAGCATGTCCTAGAACCAAAAACTTGAAGACATGTGACATCTACCAACACGCACTGGGCCCGCGTGGTGGATTACGGCCCACTCCCTCTCACAGAGAGGAGACCTGTGTCCCAGTCCCAGCAGTGGGAACACTATAGGCTGATTAGGTAATCCCAACTACGGAACCCTTCATTTTGCGTGGTCCGACACGCACTTGGTCGGTTTTATTTTTGTTTTTTTTTTGCTACTATGGACGCGTGTTTTTTTTTACATCGTCCTCACATTTAGTTATAAATTCAACATTATTTATACTAATCTTTATGTAAAAATATAATTTAAAAGAGTGTCCATGGAGTTTCTTGCCCGTTCTTTTCCATAGATACCTACTACGCTTTGGATTTGGAAGATTACATTAGTTAGGTACTTTATAAAAAAATAAATGCATTTTCATTTGTAACAGAACTTATGGCCGGACTAGTTAGTTACCTACTACCATCATTTTTTCACATATCACCATTTAGCTTGCGTAGGGGACGACGATGACGACAAAAATGAGCACTTTAATGCTTAATTAATATTACGCAAACGGATCCCTGAGAGAAGTGGTGGCCCCGTGGTAACGGCCGCGACTTACGAGTTGTAGGGCGTAGGTTCGAACCCGGACAGGCGCTTTACTTTGTGTAAATTATTTCATCACCACTGCTCTCAAAACGGTGAAGGAAAACATCGTGTGGAAGCCGGCATGTCCTAGAACCAAAAAATTCGAAGACATGTGACATCTACCAAACCGTACTGGGCCCGCGTGGTGGATTACGGCCCACTCCCTTTCACAGAGAGGAGGCTTGTGTCCTGGCAGTGGGAATACTATAGGCTGATTATGTAAACGGATCCCTGAATCAAATAATGGTGGTGGAGTAAACCGCTGAATTTTTTTTGAACGGCCTCTCCTATATTATCCCACATGGGATAGACGAGAAAAAATATCATCCCCGACACAAAAAATTACAAGATTTTATTGTACCATTTCTTCGGCGTGATTAATATGTTTATAAGCAACACAGACATGCATGACAGACAGACAGACAGACATGGCGAAACTATAAGGGTTTCTTGTTGACTACGAAACACTAAAAAATATGATATTAAGTTCCCCTGGAAGCAAAGACCATACGATCACGAAAAGGTCAGCACCTACAGTCCGGCCGCAGAGAGAATGAGTTCTTGACACCTCTCAGTTTCATACTAATGAATGTGATTTGCGAAGCTGATCCTAAGGCTTCCTGTACACACGGCTACATATCAAGCTATGCATTTCCACTATAAGCTGATCTCGCATTGTATAGGATTTCCGTACAATGAGAGATCAGCTTATACTGGAAATGTATAGGTTGATATGTAGCCGTGTGTACACAACGCCGGAGCCGCACCGGGCGGCGACGCCGGACCGCATGTTTGTGTACATAGAAATATCGCGCTTGCGCCGCACCGTCGCGCGTTGTCGCGGGTCGCCGCGCCGCAACCGCGTGTACACCGCATTGATCTTGAGTTGAATAGTAAGGCAACGATCACAGTTCAGTAATGTTCAGAAATGTTACGTCGCATATTGGTATCTTGATGTACCTAAACATCAGTGTAGTTTACTTCGCAAAATGTTTAGCAATGCATCAAAAGTTCTTGCACTCATTCTGAGATATTCTGGAAATTTTGCTTCATATTTTTTATTTCTTCAAAAAGCACGTGAAGATCTTTGTCTTCTTTGCAGGCTAAAACAGGTACCCAAAATTGTCTCTTACGTCTATGAATTACAGTTTCGTTGGCAATGCTTTACTGAACCGTGATCGTTACTTTACTATTTAACTCGGCATGGATGCGGTGTAGCTACACGCGGTTCCGGCGCGGAGATGCCTTAGTATAGCAGCAGCCTTAGTATGGTAGCAGTTGACGAAGTTGTGTGATAGTACTTTCGCCAGCACATCAAGTTACCACAATCGATTTTGAACTTAACCATGAACATTTTAAGGTTTAAAATCATTTGGAGAAATTTGACAGTTTAATATAACCCGGTGTGCTGGCGACTGTACTTTTAGGTTTCTAGTGTTTTTTTTTAAATAGGTATAAATAAATAAATTGATAAGAAACTGCATTTTTATTTTATTCTTAGCGATATTTTGAGCTATCGCATCTGACTGAAACTCGGCTACATTAGGCTTAACTGTAAAAAGGCGGGGCCAGATGTCGCCCACATCTGGCCCCGCATTGTTGGCAACACTACGACCAGACTAGTATACTAATCAACCCTACCAGGCAATTTTTAAATAACTAGGTATACCTACTACAAATTATTATAAAAATGGAATAGTTACCTACCTAGAACCTTTCTTCAAAATTGGTTAGGTTAGTAGTTTTGATAAAATCGCGAAGAATACATAATTATATCTAGGGACTAAAGAACCTCCTTTTTTGTGGTCGATGTAAAAATTCTTACCGACATTCTTTTTGTCTGAGGATGGTCTAAGGCATATATGGGCAACAACCGGCCCGCGGGCCGGATCCGGCCCGCTGTAAGATATTATCCGGCCCGCGAGACATTCTGAAAAACCCCAATTTAAAAAATATTACATTAGGTACTTATACTCACGTCTCTTCTCTCACACTCACGTATTCTTGCGTCCAACAGGTCCACCGCATCGTTGAACACATAAGCTACGGCTTTCAACGTGGTCTTACGACCGGTGCTGTATTCTTCGACATAGCGAAAGCGTTCGACAAGGTCTGGCACAACGGCTTATAATGTAAGCTCTACAAACTCGGTGTGCCCGATCGTCTCGTGCTCATCTTACGAGACTTCTTGTCAAACCACACCTTCCGCTATCGCATCGAAGGAGCGCTATCCTCCCCTCACCCTATCCGTGCAGGCGTCCCTCAGGGCTCTGTACTATCCCCTCTCATTTTCACTCTCTTCACCAGCGACATCCCGAAAAGTAGAAAGGCGCAGTTGGCTCTGTTCGCAGACGACACGGCCATCTACTACACCGGGTTAGTCCACGACCATATATCTCGCACTCTCCAGACCGAAGTCAACAAGCTTGGCGCTTGGTTTAGAAAGTGGAGAATTGAAGTCAATCCCGACAAAAGTCAGGCTGTTCTTTTCATCAAACAGCGTAGAAACCTCATCCCCCCCCGACCGCTCACCATGTTCGGCAAGCCTATCCCTTGGGAGAAGCGAGCCAAATACCTAGGCGTGACCCTTGACCACCATCTCTCGTTCTCAGAGCACATTAAGCAGGTGCGTTCGCGTGCCGCTTTCGCTCTCGGTAGACTACACTCCGTCCTAAATGCGCGCAGCAAATTGTCCCTTAAGGGCAAATTGCGTATTTACACAGCGTGCATCCGTCCCATCATGACGTATGCCTGTGCAGTCTTCGCACATGCTAGGCCCCACCACATCCACAGGATGCAGTCCCTCCAAAACCGTTTCCTCCGAAAGGCAACGGGAGCCCCCTGGTTCGTCCGAAACGAGATCCTCCATCTCGATCTTAAAATCCCCACCATCAAGCAGTTCATGAAGCGCATCACGAAGCGCTTCTTCGACTCCGCCGCCACCCACCGCAACCCTCTGGTTGTGCAGGCCGCCAGTTATAGGCCCTCCACCATTAGCTCTATTCGCCGTCCAAGGCATACTCTCACCGACCCCGATGACCCTATTACCCTCCCCCAGGAAAGCAGTAGGGCAACGAGTACAGTGCACAAAACACACCGACCTACGTTCCGACCTCGCCGCCGAGGTCCCTCGCGTAAACCCCGACGTAATTGTCCCCCCCGACCCTTGCTCGACGAAGTGCCAGCCCGCGCCGCAGCTGAGCCTGTAGTTTTAAATTCCCCGATTAATAATAATAATATTAACCAGATCCAGCCTGTCCCACCTTGCTGTCCTCCCCCCAGCGACGCCCTAAGCCGAGGTCCGTACCCCACAGGGGGTGCCCTTAGCGTGCAGTCGCTTAGTATTATAAGAAATTCGCCCCTGGCTTTGAGTTCGCTTAAGGCAGCCACAGGAAAGTCCGGTTAAGTAGTCACGACCTCTCAAGGTCAACTACGAGATGCCATTATCAAAAAAAAAAAAAAAACGAACGTTAGTTCAGTTCTATTTGAGCTACCAAGGTGATAACTTGGACAAGCGATATCCTAGCGAACTGCTCGAGCCGTCAACATGCTTTGTGACTTTGTGTGCATCTTGAGTGGTTACTAACTATAGTTTGTTATTAAGTTTATTGAACGAAAAGTAAACAAAAATGATGTCTGGTGGAAAGAAACGAAAAGTAGATACAGAGGGTCGCCAGTTTCAAGAAAAATGGACTGAAGAATTCTTTTTTATCTTGCACAATGGTAAGCCTATTTGTTTGCTGTGTAATGAATCCATTTCAGTAATGAAAGAATTCAATATAAAGAGGCATTACTCAATTAAGCATGCTACGCTGCACTCACTGACAGGACAATTAAGAACAGACAAAATCCAGAAGCTTACCGCAAATTTGGAAAAACAGCAACAAATGTGTCATAAACAAAGAACACAACTTGATAATGTTGTGAAAGCTACTTTTATAGTTAGCTCAATATTGGCAAAGGCATTAAAACCATTTGCCGAAGGAGAATTTATCAAGGAGTGTATGTTAGAAGTTTGCAGTATTTTGTGTCCCGAAAAGAAAAAAAAAATTGAAAAAATTAGTTTGTCAAGACGAACTGTTGTTCGACGTATAGAAATGATGGCTAATGATATAAAAACAACATTGACTGACCGTATGGCTGGTTTTGAATCATTTTCCATAGCATTAGACGAGAGCACCGATTTGTCTGACACAGCTCAACTGGCTATATTTATTCGAGGTGTTGATAAGGAGTTCACTGTTACTGAGGAATTGCTTGGTTTACAGCCGCTTAAAGGAACTACTACAGGAGAGGATATTTTTATTGAAGTTCAAAAGGTATTCACAAGTTTTGGCTTGCCATGGTCAAAATTAATTGGAGTATGCACTGATGGTGCACCTTCTATGGTCGGCTTACGTAAAGGTTTCATTGGAATTTTGAATGAAAAAGCAACAGAATTAAATGTGCAAAAAGATGATTTCATAGTCCTTCATTGCATTATCCACCAACAGAACTTGTGTTCTAAGTCCATTCGACTCCAGAATGTTATTAATGTGGTAGTAAAAACCATCAACTTTATTCGATCCCGAGGTCTTAACCATCGTCAGTTCGAGGCGTTTTTGGATGAAATATCAGCTGAATATAACGAAGTAACACATTATTGTGAAGTCAGATGGCTGAGCAAAGGAAAAATGTTGAAACGGTTTTACGAGCTTAGAAATGAGATAGCAGACTTTATGAAAATAAAAGATAAACCACTATCTGGCTGAAGTGACCCAAAATGTATATGTGACTTAGCATTTCTGGTCGATCTTACAGGCTATTTGAATGATTTAAATTTGAAACTTCAAAAACAAGGACAGTTAGTAAATGATTTGTACAGCCATTTGAAAGCGTTTCAGATCAAACTACGCTTGTGGGAGTCACAGATGCTGTCTGGTAATAGTTACCATTTCAACACACTCTCTGCGTATGAAAATATTGCTTATGCTCGATATGCTGAAGAACTCAAGTTACTGTCGGAACAATTTTCGAACAGATTTAGCGACTTCAAAAACATGGAAGACTATTTCAGTTTATTTGCTACTCCTACAAAATGTAATGTACAAAATGCTCCAATACACTTACAAATGGAGTTGATCGAGATTCAAGAAAACTCACTCCTAAAATCCAAATTTGAAGACGTAGAGTTGTGCGATTTCTACAAAAAATACCTAGAAGAAGACAATTTTCCGCAGCTTAGAAAATTCGCAAGAAGATTGATTTGTGCGTTTGGCAGTACTTATAAATGCGAACAGTTCTTTTCATTGATGAAAGTTAATAAATCAACACATCGTACAAGACTGACTGACGATAATTTGGAAAATTCTTTACGTCTTTGTATCAGTCGAATTAATCCAAATATCGATGGATTAGTTTCCCAAATTCAAGCTCAAGTGTCTCATTGATTTCGGTGTATTTAACTTTCGTAGTTTGTAACAATTGCAAATTTAACGATTTAATTATAATGTACCATTTTTTTAAAATTTCATTTTGTTATTTTAATAAATTGTACTATAATAACATTGTCGTATTATTTCATGTCTAACACCTATCGCAAAAAATATGATCACTACTTAAAAATGCACTAAATACTTACCTACTTTTAAACGCGGCCCGCGAACGTATTTGCACGCTAAAGTTTGGCCCTCAACATGTCAAAGGTTGCCCATACCTGGTCTAAGGTGTCACAGATCCTTACTTGGACATCATATCGATAATTACTTAGGTACACTGTACACACAGGCGTACGAATATTTATATCGATAACAATACACGAATGTAGGAATTAGATACGCGACCTCGGCGCGCACACTAGGTCGAGGATAAAACAGTTCGCAGTTTAAGCCCGCGCCGTGCATGTTGCCTATTTTTTTTTCAGATTTCTTTCCATTATTGGACAACGCGTGACGTCTGAGTTGCAGGGAAGCTGATAGACTGAAAATCAAAGTTTGAAGCAACGTTTTGAAAGTCCTCTTGGGGATATTTATAAATTTTCAGGCAATTCGATAACCAAATCAGAAATAAACCAGTAGGTACCTCATCTCTCAACTACCTCTTTGGTCTAGTCATCTAGTGGTCGTAAGCGCTACTACTGACCATGAGGTCATGGCTTCGATTCCCGGGTCGGGCAAAGTGTTATCGGGTTTTTTCATCTGGAATTTCTCAGTAGCAGCCCAGAGTCTTGATTTGTGACCAGTTGATGGCATAAGGGTCGTTCCCTGAGGAATGTGGGAGTACTATACCCATAGTACTCCCCAGGTGTACCTACCCAGGTACACCTCTTTCGGGGAATACGGGTGTGATGTTATATTATGTATCTCATCATCTACGTCTAGATTGATCTCATCCTGGCAATTCACAAGTTCGAGTAGGTCTGCCGAGGTCGCGGGAAGGTACTAAAGGGTCACCGAGGCCCCCGCAACACAGGCAACAGGAAGGAATACGGGTGGGTTTTAGTCAGTAAGAGTCTGACACACTCTCCCGCTCCAGCCAGAGCAGGAGAAGTTATTTGAAGATTTCCCACCCAAAAACAAAAAAAAAACAAAACAAAAAAAAAAGATCTAGTAGGTATTATATTGACTCTAGGGTCTGTAGGTACTTAAGTACAGTAGACCACCCGTCGGTAGGAACACTGACCTTGAGCTGGCCCAGCGTACCTAGTACCTAGTTAAAATAGAACGCGAGGCACGCATATTGGTTTTGTTACCACTAACGTTTTCAGGGTTCCGTACCTTTGGGTAAAACGGGACCCTATTACTAAGACTCCGCTGTCCGTATGTCTGTCCGTCCGTCACCAGGCTGTATCTCATGAACCGTGATAGTTAGACTGATGAAATTTTCACAGATGATTTATTTCTATTGCCGCTATAACAACAAATACTAAAAAAACAGAATAAAATAAATATTTAAGGGGGCTCCCTTACAACAGACATGATTTTTTTTTTTGCCGTTTTTATAG
Organism: Atethmia centrago; assembly: GCA_905333075.3. NCBI lineage: Eukaryota > Metazoa > Arthropoda > Insecta > Lepidoptera > Noctuidae > Atethmia > Atethmia centrago. Next base: position 13,168,153 of record HG995375.1, read on the forward strand.
TACGGTTAGTTATTTAAGGCTATGATCAAACTAAAGGATAAGGACATGACCATACCATTTTGCCGAGGCAGTTAGTTAGGTATAAATACTAACAAACTTGAATAGGTATACCCTTCACGGGGTGGCAGGGACATCGACGCGCAACCCTTGAATTATTGTGTAACTTGTTTTGTTTTCTATCAAATTACCAACACACTTTTTAGGGTTCCGTAGTAAACAAGGAACCCTTATAGTTTCGCCATGTCCGTCTGTCTGTCTGTCCCAGATGTAGCTCAGAGACGCTTAGTACTAGAAAGCTGCAATTTGGCATAAGTATACATCGACAAAGTGCTAGAAGAAAAACACTTGTAAATTTTTTTTTTCAGTTACCACCTTGCACGTAATGTGGGGCTGATATTTTTTTTCTCGTTTATCCCATGATGTGGGGTATCGTTGGATAGGCCGTTCAAAAATATTGGGGGTCTGTGAACACCATTTTTCAGCTTTAAAGTGCTATTTTTTGCGCAGGGGGGGGACACATGACTTTTGTTAGAGTCAAGTGTCCCCCCCCCTGCCAGCTAAATGGTTGTTTATGGAGATGTGAAAAAAATCATTGCAGTAGTGCATATACCTAATGAAATTAAAAGGAAAACTATCACAGATATGTAGGCTTTATAGTAACGAGTAATAGTGACCAACTTATATATTTGCGGTTGGGGAATTGATCGTGACGTAGGTAAGTATATCGATTCGTAATTGTGCGTGGTCCGACATGCCCTTGGCCTTGGCCGGTTTTATATTTGCGTGTAGGTACTACTAACAACCCTACTAACTTCGTCATTAGGTGTTGTCAGCGTCTTTTTAAGACGCTGACAACACCTAATCCGCGGTCACTGTCAGACTGCATAGAAAAGAAAGAGAATCGCGATGACACAACGATTGTAATTTATTGCAAAATATGAAGCAATTATCTATTTACTCAAAATTGAGTTGAGTAATCGAAAATAAAAAACAACCAAGTTCTCCATTCAAATAAGACGTTCTTGTTATTAATTAAATACGTAACGTGTGTTGATATTTAGTACAGATATTTTGGATTGGAACTCAAGGTAAGAGGTTAGTTTAACGTTAGTTTGTATCGAGATTTTTTTTTCAAAACGTGTTTTGGTAACAACCAAGTTCTGGGAAATATGTTCAAAATTAACATATATTTTTTCTGCTACTACAAACTATACAGATTCGGCCTTTTTTTTTCTTAAGACAAGACTATTTTGGTCATTTGCCTCTTGTCAGCGCCTTAACAATTTATGGTCTGTGTCTTTGACATGAATATAAATAATAAATTATTAAATTTCTAATGGTCATTCAACTCGTTTATCAACCATGCACGCATGCATATTCAAACGTAAAGTAGCAAAAAAAATGTGATGAAAAATGTATAAAATCATCTAAGGCGTGCGCGTTCCTATTTCGAATACTTGTTTCTGCGAACACATAACTTATGAGAACGTAATAATTAAATATCGGCGGTAAGACCCCTTTATGATGGAGTGGCTGGAGAGACAGCATGGCGGCGGCCTTACTTACCGGCTGACAGAGGTGCTCTGCGGATATGGGTACGGAGACAGGGCCCGGACTCCCGATGGAAGTCATGCGTGCCAATACTAGGGGAGAGCGTGACGAACTGCGCAAGTCTTCCAGCCTCCCGGCTAAAGGTAGTTGAACATTTGACTAGAGTAAGAGTCTGACGGCTCCACTCCTGCCGAAGGGAGGTGGACATTCAGGAGGATTTCCACCCGCCAGAAAGTAGGGTGGCTATACAAAATACGTATAACTACCTACCTCTGTTAAATTTCAAGCTAAACCTCTCCCATCCGTTGGTAATTGAATAATACTGCAGGTAGGTATTGAAATACTAAATTGAATGCAACTCTTCATTTTATTAGGTTCACCAACTCGTTTGAATTGAATTGAATTTAATTCGCAACTCTGACATTGTTCGACGTAGGTATATTATGGTGGAAGCGGCGATACAAGTAAGTAGGTATGTACACACAGCAGCACACCAAGCTACCACAAACTGTCAAATTTTCTCATTCGATTTTGAACTTAACCATCAACATTTTAAGGTTTAAAATAATTTGGAGAAACTTGACATATAGTGTGTTGTTAACTGTAAAACTGGTGCCACAGAGTAGATAATATTGAAAACGTAACTCAATATACATATACCTACCTACTAGATACAGCTCAGTAGGAGAACCAAAAAGCAGCTAACTCCCCAGTGTGAATCAGCTAGACAAAACGGTATTCCATCGCTTGTATTCAGGTCCCTGTATTTAATTAGAAAATTAGATTATGCAAACGATGTAGGTATGTCCATTGTTAACCTGTAGTTCTTTACCTTTGGACTTTTAATACTTAGAAAATGTATCTAAGTAGGTAGTTGTCATTAGTCACTATTATAAGTAATGGTCACAACGTCAGTAAGTAAATGACCAGTTACCTAAATCTTAGGCGTGTGACAAATAAAGGGTAAAAACATAATAATGTAGTAGGTAAATAACGCTAGCTCAAGGTGCTAAAGCACGTACGCCTAATCCATTTCATACTTACTTGCGACGAATTAATTATTGTATTAGTACAAAGTCGCATGATTCATCTTTCCTCGAATCAGTCTTACCACAAAAACAACAAATGCATTACACTACTCATTGAGTGAGTGGGTCGTCTGTGTGAGTACGTACTTACTTATTGACTTGTCCACTGTCAACTTGAATGCACAATATATAAAGCCGCTTCTGTTGACCTTTTATCACATTGTGTTCGTCTATTTCTGTGCCGTAATACGTCGGTTATTTGTTAATTAGCCTTGTAACAATAACGACGTTTATTTCCTTGTAGCAATCATAAGCGAACAAAGAAATAATGGGTTTAAAGGTAGTAAATGTGTTTCTGCTAATTGCGTTATCGGCTTGTTTGATACAAACTGCGTTTGGCAAGCCGAAACCGAGGGACAGTTCCGTGGTGAAGGACCAGAGTGTTGTGCCCATTCATAACGAGGCCTTGTCACCGAAGGAGGACATCACGCCAAAATCTGAGGCCTTGTCACCGAAGGAAGACATCACGCCGAAATCTGAGGCCTTGTCACCGAAGGAGGACATCTTGCCGAAATCTGAGGCTTCTACCAATGCAGGTATGCATTTACTTTATGCGTTTCATTTAACTTGTGAATGTCTAAGCAGTTTAAAAAAAATGGATTTAGGGATCTAAATATTGTTTTAGGTGATTGATAACGAGTTATAAGTTGTTATAAGTATGCGAAATTATTTTAAAATTTAAGTACCTACCATAATTAAACTATTAGTGTTGCTTTTATATATTTTTAATTACCTCCAGCGACTGTGGCCGTGGTTTCGTCTGTGTTCAAAAAGTTATTCCTCGTTTTCCTGGGTTGCAAAATATACCCTTGGTTGTGCTAATTCAGTACCTACATTTTCTCTTATTAATATTAATACCTATTAGAAATAGCCATCGATCCCTCCGTAGAGGTACCTATACTCAGGTTTTTAATTTGCTAGACTAAAATGACATTCGGTGTCGACATAAAAATAATCTAGTTACCTACCGAGTGACTCTCAACAACGACCACTGAATGCAGGGGAACCTTCACTGTTGTCGTGTTGTCTCTGTAATATTAAATCATATAGGTATCGTGTTATTTTCAACAAAAAGGTCTATCTCAGCTGTCATTTTGGTTTAGCAAGTAAAAAATCAGAGTTTAGCCAAGTAATTGTATTCATATTCAAATACGTTTACTTTCACATTTGACTTTTAATAGATTAGGTAGGTCAGCCAATGACTTGCAGTAATATGCAATGGTAGGTATTTAAGAAGTTTCCAGTATTATTGCTAATTAGTTTGCATTCTATATTTCAGAATATAGGATCCCTGGTCGAGTGTCGTGCGATTACGAAGAAGCCACAGAGGACGTAGTGTGTCAGGAGCATTGCCTTCCGAAAGGCTACACTTACGGTATCTGCGTTAGTCATACCTGTAGTTGTATATAAATTGAGGTAGTTGGTAGCAGTTTATAGGTAAATAAGCATGACGCCAATGATAATTTTAAGTTCGGAATAAAACTTCAGTCAACTTATGATTATTATTTTTTATTATAAGTCTAATAGAACCTGGGGGGTAACCATCACCTCTTATAGCAGTATTATTATAATATTACTTCACAGTGGGAAAGTGATGGAGCTATACAGGACTTATAGCTCCATCTCGTTCTCACGCTAAAGTAATATTGAAATAATACTGCTTTAAGAGGTGATGGTTACCCCCTGTACCCTGATTGCGTAGCACACTATCAATCATAATCTGAATGATTTTTAACTATGTTGCTAATCCATTGCTTCACATGTTCGACAAAATTGTCTGCTCAACAACGTAAATAACTCAATAAATGTTGTTGAACTGTCAAAATGAAACCCAGTTCTACTAATAGTGTGTTACACAATTACCCCTCTGGATACCGTTTCATTGGTCTGATCACAAGCCCTTCATTAACAATAGGTAACATCAGTGGCGTAGCGTAGGAGGGGCCGAGCCCATTACCCCGGGCGGCGCTAATATAGGGGGCAGCGGCGGCGTCAGGTCATCCTAACTGTATTGTCATCAGAGGACTACATAGGTCCTGTACAGTCGCCAGCACATGATGTTACCACCAACTGTCAAATTTCTCAAACCTTCAAATGATGATGTTTAATTTCATAACCGAATGAGAAAATGTACCTACTTATTTACGAAGAATTTTAAGACACTGGGACAAATGGAAGTTGTTCAAAATAGATTTGACGTAAAAAAAATAGGAAGGTATACCAACTAGGTATACATTAGTATTCCAAATCATGTGAAATTAACTATGCTATAATATAAATATACTATACAACTAATCTTACATTGTAATAATCCTTTGTTGCGAAAATGGGGGGGAGGGGGGGAGGGGGGGGGGCAATTTAGTATTTGCCCCGGACGCTACGCCACTGGGTAACATTATTCTAAACTTAATTAATAACTTAAATGAATTCCTTAAATTACGATTTTTCTTTTCATCTACATTTGCTTGTGTTCTAAACACCAAACATGTAAAACGAATTTAAAACAACTAAGTAGGTACACTATTCGTATACAAGTATCTCCCATACAATATCTTGCACGTAATCTATTAACGTGTTATTTGGATTTTTCACAAATCTCTCTCGCTACTATTTGATCGATAGCTGGTATTTGTGCTTTAATGTGTATTTTGCCTGGGCAAAGTAAATCTGCTTCGTCTTTAATCTGTTTCCAGCTGTAGTCTACGTCTTCCTTCACCGTTAGACGTGAACATATAACAAACCTAATTATGTATCTGTCCCTGTAACTACCAGCTACCATGAACACCTTTTTCTTCTCAGTTAACTTTTCTAGTAATTTTTTCGTTATAATATCTCCTTCCTTTAGTCTAAAGCACACTAATCCCATAGACGGCTCAGGCTCAACTAAGAATCTTTCATCAGCACGAACCAATTTAGCAAAATACTGAGCTAAGGTTATTTGATCTCTGACGTGTTTCCTTAGACCTTCCGCTCCATAAATCCTCATAACAGTCCATAGTTTCAGAGCTCTAAATCTGCGGCCGAGGGGTATCTGCCAGTGGCGATAATCAGGAATCTTGTTTTCTGTTTTGACATCGTCCAAATAAATCCTCTGAACATCAAATGCCCTAACAAGGTCATATCCATCTTTCACCCACATAGCAGAACAATCGAAACTGACAGGCATCCATTTGTGTGCGTTTACATCGATAGAATCAGATAATTCGATGCCTCTCATCAGGTGTCTATACTCGGGACACATGAACGCTGCGCCAGCATACGCGGCGTCAACATGCAGCCATACATCAGCTTCATTGCACACCGGTCCTAGTTCGTATAAGGGGTCAAACGCGCAGGTTCCAGTGGTGCCTACATTTGCGATGACATAGCACGGTATTAGACCTTGAGCCCTGTCTTCTTCGAAGGCGTTTTTGAGTGTCTCTCCACGAAGCATGCCGTCACTGTCTGCCTTTAGTAATCGCATTTTCATAGACCCTAGCAAGCCAGCTTTCTCCACAGACGAATTACATTGATCAGACGTGTAAGCTATGAGTTTTGGTTTTATTTCGTCCTCATCCAGGCTTGGGTCGTTCCGTGTAAGCTTACGAACCGTTTTGTCTTTAGCTGCTAAGAGTCCTACCAGTGTCGCTTCACTTGCCGAACCCTGTAAGATTTATATAAATAATAAACTTCTACTGATCTACTGATTACAAGTCTGCTATTCATCACAGGCCAGGGCTTGATAATAGTAAGTATTTACCTGAATGATACCTCCTCCGGGTCCACTGGAACAATGCAGAAATTCTTCAGGGATTCCAAGCAGCTTGCCTAACCAATTCATAGTTACAACCTCCAGTTCTGTGCATGCAGGACTCGATAACTATTAGAAAAAATAATCCAAAATATGTTATGTAAGGTAATAGTAGGATAGGATTTTTTCGCAATAGGCGATATAAGTGGTAAAAAATCTGTTGCTAAAAACGTGAAAAGTTACCCAGCTAAATCCAATGACAGACAGGCCATCGCTCAGCATGTTTCCTACGATGCTTGCATAAGATGTGCCGGTCGGGTAAAACGCGTGGAAACGTGGAGAATGCCAGTGCGTAATCTAGAAAAGTATTAGCGTTAATGCATGTTACATAGAAATGGTGCCTATTGCCTTTAGAGTAATTTTGTTGGAACATATTACATGTATAAGTACATACCTACCATTTAGGTACACAAAGTAATGTTGGTAAAATGGTGTTTTAGTTAAATAATCTGCCACTTCAGTGCAGTGGTTTGAGAGAAAACTAAAGGTCGACGGAATTCGGTAACAAAAAGTACCTATTCACACATTTCACACTAGGAAATATGGTCGAGTTCTAGATCAAGGTCGCATTCAATTTTACTAATTGTACATACCTACATGATCGATTTATAAGCCATTTTAGCACAGATGAGAAGCCTAGTGATGTAATTAGATATGTATGTTGAGATAAATGTGACTAAGAAACAGGACCTTGGTCCGGTTACTCACCCCCGGCATTATTGATTGGTTGAAATCTTTCAGAATCTCTTGCCAATCTTCCGGCTGCTCCGGAGCATCTTCAGGGAGAGTGTTTAGTAAGTAGCCAGGTTCCACCGAAGGTAAGACATCTCTGGAAGTAAATTAGGTTTTTATTAAACTATCAAGGGTTTAACAACCAAAGTGCGACCTATGAATCTTAAACCAGTGGTCATAGACAATGACAATTTATTTATTGATAAGTATAGTACTTCATCAACTTACTTACAAAAAAATACACAAACAAAAATATAAACGAAAAAAAATATTAAAAGCATGTGAAGCATCTAAGGAGAACCAAGATTGATCCACAACCAAATCTGTGTAACCTACTCAATTCCAATTTAGAACTATTCAGTTCAGTTTCAATGTTTCAGATACTTCTTGATTTTTTGTAAAAATAGTATCTAGATACTTATTGTTTCCATCGAGAATAAATTATCCTTAAGATTTATGGGGTGTAAGGGGGAGCACATAACAACCGGACTCCCCAAATGTTAACCTCACCTGCGCGCGGTACACCCTGCCACTGACGATCGAGGCGCTGGCGACCGACCGGTGACGGTATCCAACAAGCCAATTTAAATTCTCCAGAGCAATGACGTATTTATGTGTAGGTACCATCATTTTAATAAAAGGCAGTCGATAACTAGGTATGCAATCACGCTAAATGATCGTTTAGTTTTTGTTTTGTGCACCTGTTTATAATATTCAAAGAAGATGTTGACCGAACAATGGAAGGAAACTTGCCTTTGTGGAGACGTTCCTACTCTCACTGGTTTGTTTTTATGTCATAACCTGTGGTTTAATTGTATAATTGATGGGATCTTTCGTGTCTGTAGTATTTTTTATGCGATTATCTTGTAGAATCTACCGATGACTAGATATTGCGGCAGTGCGCCTGCGCATTGTCTTCATTGGCAAATTAATTGGTATTACTAAATACACAATGAAACTGAAAGGAAAATTATATTGATTTACATAATTGTTTTGCAGTACTTACTGCAATTTTAAGTTAAGATGGTTAAACCAGACTACTTTTAGTACCTACCTATTTACGTATTTTGAATTTTTTTAATGTAGGTAAAAGTTAGTATTACCTATTTAGGCCTAATGTAGGTACCTGACTGTAGCAAGATACTTAGAATATTCTTACAGCTTTTCAATTGAATAGGTACAAAGACTAAAGATGTGATTGAGCTTCGCTGTTTTTAGGATAACAACATAGAGGTACCTAAGTTTAGTAAGGTTTGATAATATATTTAGAGCCATATCTCAGAACCTTACTCAAGACTCAAGCATTACTTAAAAATAGTTTCAACCAATCAAATGGCTTTAAACGAGTTTATACTAATGCTTGAGGTTGAATGAGGTTCTTTAATACGGGCCTTAGAATCCTACCAGCTGACTTCAATTAAGAGGTTTCAAAATCGGCTACAAGCAGTCTCCTTGTTCAGCGAGCTATATTTGTTTACCTGATGAGATCTACGTAGTTATTTACTGTGGGACCACTATTTACTTACAATATTAAAATAAGTTAAACAAAATTGTACATACACCATTGGCTATACAATTATTTACATAATGAAATTATAAGATGAATTAACATTAACTAAATTAAATTAAAACTAAGTTAAATCTAAAAAAGACCCTCGAGCCATTGTACCGAGGATGCTGGCGGCATTTCCTCGCTGATTTGCAATGCTGATGCGTTGCGCGAGAAAGCCGCCAGCTTTTCGGTCACCAGTTACATCAACTAGACGTTTTCCGCAAATAACTTATGCGCACTGGGACCCCACGGACCGAGGGTCTCGACGCCAAAGAGCACAAAGTTGTACTCTCTGCCAAGGCCTCCATATTTAATGATTAATAGGTATTGATATTTAGTAATTAAATTTTGTTGCATTAAGTTATTTGCGGAAATCGCGAAACGTCTAGTTTTTTTTTAGGTTTACAATGCCCCGAGGGCCTTTTTAGGCTTAACTTGTTTTAATTTAATTTAGTTAATGTTAATAATCATCTTGTAATTTGGTTATCATTAAATAATTATTTCATTATTAATATTATTTAATATTTTTAAGTATTTCATGAACTGTTAATTAACTACTGTACCGAATTGGGACACTGTAATGGTAGCGTATGTAGGTATATTAATAAATAAACTTGAATCTCAAAAAAACAGTTTACCTATCTGGTACAGCCACGAGCACTAACTAATATTACGAACCTATATACATTAAGACAGTCTGACAGTGATCGCGGTTTAGGTGTTGTCAGTGCCAACACCTAATCCGCGATCACTGTCAGACTGCATAGAAAAGAAAGAGAAGTGCGATGACACAACGCTTGTAATTTATTGCAAAATATAAAGCAATTACCTATTTACTCAAAATTGAGTTCAGTAATCGAAAATAAAAAACAACCAAGTTCTGCATTCAATTAAGACGTTCTTGTTATTAATTAAATACGTAACGTATGTTGATATTTACTACAGATATTTTGGTTTGGAACTCAAGGTAAGAGGTTAGTTTAATGTTAGTTTATATCGAGATTTTTTTTTAAAACGTGTTTTGGTAACAACCAAGTTCTGAGAAAAAACAAAATTAACATATATTTTTACCGCTACCACAATCTAACTATACAGATTTGGCATTTTTTTTTTCTTATGACAATCCTATTTTGGTCATTTGCCTCTTGTCAGCGGCTTAAGAAAAACTTAAAAGCAATTTTCTCGTGGTATTCAACTTTGCTATTGTGGATTGCAACTTCGAAAATCTATTTCATAATGGTACATGGGTTCCAAAATACTATGTAATAACGGTAACTACGTAACAACATATAAAATAAAAATTAATAGTGCAGGAAAAAATCACTTTTAAACGGCGCTCAGTTATTTTAGTATATTATTATAAATGAAAGACATCTAGACTTGATAGGAAATACATCCACTACAAATATGTTCTCCTGTCTCTGACAACACCGGGGATCGAACCCGCATCAGCTCTTTACAAAGACGTAAGCCGTTTTATCGGTTTATGCAAAGATGCCTTATATGTTGCAAATACAATGGTGCAACAAATACAAATGTAATCCTTTCATTATTTCCGAGAAGTTACTTAATGTAAAATGACGTAAATATTCACTGCAAATGTTTATTTTATATCTAGTCATTTGTTTTTGCGTTTGAGGTGGTAGGACATACGTAGGAGGTAATTATGACAAATGAAGTCGTTGCATTTAATGTTCATCATTAATTAAAATACCTTTTATTTATAAACTGTATATGCGGCTACATACCAAGCTATAAATGTCTAGTATAAGCGGATCTCGCATTGTGTAGGATTTCCGTACAGTGAGAGAGGTCAGCTTAAACTGGAAATGTATAGCTTCATTTATGTAGCCGTCTGTACCTGTATGTTGCTCATGATTCTATGCAATTTATAGGAAAGTTATTTGTTGTTTTAACTTAGAGTTGAAATAAATCAAATAATTTACTTAGCTGTTTATAGAAACTGCTTATCTAATCCCTCATTACATCTACAAAGTGCTTATTTAATTAACGTGGGAGCTTCTTATTTGCCAATTAAGATAATGAAAACGGTACTTACTTATCTCTGATATTTTCAACATAATCGGCCAACAAATCGATGGCTGCTTTGCCAAATTCCCGAAACTGCTGCGCGTCCATTGTACACCACAGGCACTTTGTTTCTAATTCATAAAAATTACGAACTAAAAAGTTTCAAATTAATAAGTACAAGAAGGGTAATGTTTGGACTTGATTCTAAAACATTTAGTTATATATCAATGGTTAGGTTGAAAGATAAAATGACACTTGAAGTTAAGTGGGCGATCAGCGAGACAATGGTGGTAGCGGCTGGCGTCAGGTAGATTTATAGGCGCAGATCGGCTTTCTACAGCTGCCGAGTGCCGAGGCGCCCGCGCACTTGATAGTAATACTGGGTATCACAAGACGGGCTGAGGCGTTGCGGCTGAGGCTGAGATGGACGAAAAATTTAATAGTACCGGTTTATTCTTGTGATCGGCGTCAATATTTACGTGGTTTGTTGCTACGTGCATTTCTCGATGAGTAACTAAAAATGACATAAAAAATAATGAGTACTGAATTTGTCAAATTTCGATTAGTGTGCATCTTCCCTGATTTTTTCTAGAAAGCACAAAAATTAATGTTCCATTTTCTAAATATCACAGATCTTCCCTGTTCTTGGTCATGAATAGCAAGATAAATTTGATTTAGGAATGTGAAGAATTTGATACCAGCTTATTTCACATTCAAAGCGTTTGATTTGATAGACTTCCTGTTTATCATACGGTGCAGTAGAGAGCGACGGTTTCACTAGCACGATATCGCGCGCGCGACAGGCAACAATATGTCTGTGGCGCCCGCAATATCGCCCCAGTCTGCACGAAGAAAGCCTTTATGAAGACGATAATAACTTGTTTTCTCAGCGTCTTTTAAAACTTGTGGGATGAGAAGCAGTGGGCTAGTGATGTTTGTTTTACTTAAATTATCAATTAAGATGGAAAGTGTAAATTGAATTAATAAGAGCCTTTTATAAGTTATTAAACATTCAGCTTTGGGAATTACAGTGATGCTACGTCATGGATTTTATCACATCAGCCCGTAAATGTCTATATCACTACTGCTGGAAATGGGTCTGACAATGCTCGCTGTAATGAACAATCAAAGAGGAACATAACCTGTAGCAGATTTCAGCTAACCAAATAGGTACGGACATACATAGATGTTTTGTGTTTTATATTGTTAGGGTTCCATACCTCAAAAGAAAAAATGCCCTTATAGGATTACACTCACTTCATTGTCCGTCCGTCTGTCTGTCAGTCAGTCTGTCGATACGCTTTTTCTTATGAATGCGTGTAGGTATAAAGTTGAAGTTAATATCAAATACGTAAGTCTGCGGTCCCTCGGAGCTCTAAAAAAAATGAAGCTTCTAAGTCAGCGCAGTAAAAAATACCGCAATAATATACCTATACGATCTTTTTTGATACTCGCAAATAAATCCAAACTTATGTATAGGGTACTTTCCGTTGACCTAGAATCATACAATTTGGCAAGAAGCAGGTTCTCACGGCACAAGTAAAGGAAAAAGTCCGAAAAACGTTAATTTGTAGTACCTATTATCACATTTTTTGCTATTACAAACTTACATTTCGTCGTTGCGTCTTTAAGACCTCTTATGAGTAAAAATCACTTTTACGAGAAAATCTATAAAAAACCTACTGAAAACAATATAAAGAAACCAACTATAACAAAAAATATAGGAAACAGCCACTTGATTTCCTGCTTTTTACTTTGCCTTTGTTTGTTAAAACGACAAGTAGTGTTACAGCAAAAAAAAAAACAATTTCAGTCAAGACATGAGAGGTTTTGGTTGCGCTTTTTGTATCACATTAGAGCTTTTCAACCTTTAATTATTAATATAAAAGACTATTAATTTAATGAAAAAAAAAATATTCACAGGATATAATCATGATAACAGTCGAATCACAAGTAAGAAAAGTTAGGAATACCAATCAAAGTACCATTCATTTTATATCAGCTGAAAGACGTCCACTGCTTGACATAGGCTTCACGTCGACCGGTCTTGTGCTTCTTGCATCCAGCGGATGCGGCCTTCACCAGGTCCTCGGTCCAACTTTTGGTACGCGGCCGCCAGACCAGAACCATTCAGAGCCATCAGCCATCCGTTCCGCGAGCAATGTAAACTGCCCACTGCCAATTAAATTTAGCAAATCTTCGGGCTATGTCGGTTACGTAGGTTCTCCTGCGGATCTCTTCATTACTGATTCGATCGCGCAGGGAAACTCCATGCACAGCCCTCCCCATTGCCGTTTCGGTGACTTTCACCCTTCTAATGAGGTCCATTGTGAGCGACAGCGTTCCAGTGCCATAAGTCATCACTGGCAACAGGCTGATTAAAGACTTTCGTCTTGAGACATTACGGTATGTGAGACGAGAAGATATTGCACAGCTTCCTGAAAGCTGCTGTGATTTGATCTTTTTCTCGGAGTTGGACTTACCTAACTAGACCATTTGTTCTAGGTAAACATAACCGTCGATAGCTCCGAGTGTCAATCAATCAACTCAGCCTATCGACAATAATACTGGACATAGGCCTCTCCCAGGCTACACGCCACAACAGTCACAATGTCTTCGGCCTTCCGCATCTAGTCTGCCCCAGTCACCTTTTTAAGGTGTTCGGTCCATCTAACTGGCAGGCGTTCCATGGCCAGCCCACTGCCACTTCAGCTTGCTTACCCTGCAAGCTATGTCGGCTACTCCGGTTCCAGCTCTGAGTGTAGAATCTCCAATCTTCATGAGGGTGGGCGTTTGCCATGACCTTTTTTTGATGATCTTCATTTTAAGACCCACTTTTTCGGAAGCTTTATTGAGGTCCTCCGAAATCCCCTTTCCCTATCCTCATTGTCATGACTTCTACATCGTCGGCTAAACGAAGCCACTCAGCTTCTTGCACTCGCTATTGAAGTTGATGCTTAACTATCTCTACTCTTGAATACTCCAGTGCAGCGGTGGACAGTTTCGGAGAGATAACGTCTCCCTGCCTCACACCTCGCTGCTGAAGGATATGTTTCGAGGTCTGGTCCCGGAGTCGAACTGAAATGGAAGCGTTTTCATAGAGACACTTCAGCACCTCGATGTACCGATATTTAATCTGGCAATGTTGAAACTGAAGAACAGCTGAAGGATGGAAGGCTGTCTTGCAGTCCACAAACGCTAAGCAAAGAGGCAGGTTATACTCTTCGGTCAGCGGTCAGGTTATAGGTACTCAGCGTATGAATGTGGTCTACGGTGCTAAAGCCTATTCGGCCTCTGGCTTGTTTGAGGTGCTGGAAGTCTTCATAAGATATTTTAAGTACCAACTTTTTGTTCGCAAACACATTCGAGAGTTTTTAATTGGATAATTCTTACGATTGAAACGTATAGGTAAACATGAAAGTTTTGCATTCGATGGAGCTTCAAAATGTACAATCGACTGGCGTAAAAAAGTCATTTTGACAAAAGTGTCGCCTTACAGTCGCAACGACGATTTGCAGTTGGCGAATTGACTGTGACGAGTACCTACATCGATGGATGGGAGAACATGTTTTTCAACTACAATGTTGGTTTTGTTTTTGGAATAAATTCATATCAACTACGAAACCCTTCATTGTGCGTGGCCCGACACGCACTTGGCCGGTTTTTTTTATTAATTGAAAGTAGCTGAATCAACAAAAATATGTTTCGCAACGCAACTCGCATTTCTCCTTTACAATCCTATTTATAGGTTTATAAACTATACATATAAACCATATATAAACCTTTTTTTTGTTAACAATTAAAAGGATCTTCCAGTTTAGCTTCACATTCTCTAAATTTGGATGTTAAATTAATAACTTCTGGGAGTTAAGGTTTAAGTGAATAACGTATAAATGTCTTTTTTATTTTTTTATAAAATATTTCTCGTATCACTTACGCACCGAGTGTCCAGTAACGTCTCAGCCGGCCGGTTTTTATATTTAAAAATATATGGGTATTAACCATTTAGCTACCACAACTTGATTTATAAAGCAAAACAGTGAATGTATTTTTCGTATTTTTTCTTCCTTATAGACCAATTCGCGCAGAACTATTGTAAAAGTTCAAGGACTCTATGCACGCATTTTACTGCACTTTAATATTTCTCAGACTAGTTCGATATATTCGTTCAAGTTCAAAGATAAACTTTATTTTTATGCTGACGATTTTATTGATACGATATGACGACTCTTTAAAATTTACTGTTATAGCAGAGTTGAAGATTACTCGAACTAAGCGATCGTAAGTTAAATTTGACAAATGTTGAGGCTAACTGTGATTCAGTTTGATTCAGTTCACTGCTTTCAATTTCAACTATAAAAAGTAACTTTTAAAAATAATAATTATCCTGTAACACTTCCTGAATTGGTCGACCAGAAATAAACATCGACCAGAAATAAACACAGACATAACAGTTCTCGATCCATGATGATTATTGAATTATGAAGGATCCATATTATGACTATCTAAATTGGTTTCCATAGGTAATACAAAAATCTCCAATTAGTCAACGGGAAAAACATTTTCAGAAATTAGGATTAGGTAAGTAACGGCAGCAAAAACCAAATTGTAGGAATTTGTCGATTTTCCTCATTTGTGATTAGCTCTCTTGTAGGTTTGAAGGCGTAGTAAGGTTTTCAATTTTCTTGTAAGTATTAAATAACCATTATGTTTGTTATCCTATTTCTTAATTGGCACAATAAGTAATGTGATAATTGATGCCCTAGCCTAGGCCCTTCATTACTTACTGGGTAAGTGATGAAGGGCCTAATTTTTAGGGCTGTTTTTGGATATGTGAAAAACTTAATGGCGAAACAACACACACACACATGGTACATATAACGAAATTAAAAGGAAAACTATCACAGCTAAGTAGGCTTTACAAGTTAAAGAGTATTAGTCGACCAACTTACATTTGCAGTTGGAGAATTGAACGTGACGTTTTTTTTATATGTCGATGAATTATAATACGAATTGATATACCGATGTATGGGAGAACATGTTTTTCAAGTACAATGTTAAGTTTGTTTTTGGAAACATAAATTCATCCTAACTAAGAAACTCTTCATTCTGCGTGGTCCGACACGCACTGAGCCAGTTTTTTTTGGAAAAGGGTATAAAGGCTCCCACAATTTTTTTACGGTATAGATTCATAAGTACTTACTTAAGTACACTTTTTAAATTACAGACGTCCTACTCTTCTTAAAAGCAAGATAACATACAAATAATGTGACCTAATTTGCCGTAAGGTAAAGGTTTCCGTGTGTTACGTAGCGTCTGCCATGACCGGTCAACAGTCAGCGTGCCGGCTGAGTGGCGCGGTCAAGGCGGCCGGCGAGGCGGCGCGGGCGCATCGCTGCTGCACGCTTCCGATGCGATTGCGCATCATTGGCGAGCGCTCGCGCCATCGCCTGCTAACGCTTCCGCCAAATGCGGATGCTTCGGTGCAATAAATTGTAAGATGAAGGGGTCAATACACTTTCGACCGTGAAAGAAAATAATATTTTTATTTACCAATCTTTTACGTCTTTTCATGTCGCTGATAAATTTATTACAGTAAAGAGAGTGAGGGACTCATGGCTAAATATTAACAGCCGCACGAATCAATCGAAGGTTAAGCTACGCTTACCGCCGTTGATTCGTGGATGGGTGACCGCCGTGCCTTGGAAAGCACGTTAAGGCGCTGACAAAACCCAATTGACCCTTTAGAAAAAAAAATGCCAAATCTGTATTACATAGTTTGTGGTAGTGGAAAAAATAAATATATGTTGATTTTGAACATATTTCCCGATCTTGGTTGTTACCAAAACACGTTTTGAAAAAAAAATCTCGATACAAACTAACGTTAAACTAACCTCTTACCTTGAGTTCTAATGCAAAATATCTCTATTAAATATCAATATACGTTACGTATTTAATTAATAACAAGAACGTCTTATTTGAATGCAGAAATTGGTTGTTTTTTATTTTCGATTACTCAACTCAATTTTGAGTGAATAGATAATTGCTTCATATTTTGCAATAAATTAGAAGCGTTGTGTCATCGCGCTTCTCTTTCTTTTCTATACAATCCAACAGTGACCGCGGTTTAAGTGTTGTCAGCGTCTTAAGACGTCTGCTAGGCTGTCATTCTTAGATCTTTGACAGTCGTTACGGGTAGTCAAAAGCCCAAAAGTCTGACAACCAGTCTTACCAAGGGTATCGTGTGACCCAGTAAATTGGGTTGTGGAGGTCAGATAGGCAGTTGCTTCATGTAAAATACTGGTATTCAGCTGCATCTGGTTAGACAGGAAACCGACCATAACATATGTAGTTGGAAAAAAAGCTAGCAGGATTGAATGAAAGAGAGTTGATTTAAGATAATTATGCCTGCGAGTTAAGTAGGTTAGGTTGGGTGATAGAATTTGCTTAACACAACAAACAGGTCTGCCTACCTCTAAAATCAAAGTCATTTATTCAAACTAGGCTGAGGAACAGCACTTTTCTAACGTCAAAATTACATAAGACAGTCCCCCAAAACGCCCACCCTTCGCCACTTCCTAGTGCTTTAGCTGGGAAGAAGAAGTGGCCAACAAACTCCCCAGCAGCACAGCTGTCTGCTCAGTTAGAGAAAAAAATGGATTCTATACAATAGTATGCAAAACAATTGACACCACGTGCAACACAAAACATTAAATTGTTAGCCATATGTCAGCTAGCACACCACTATACCAACAAAAAAAAAAGAAAAAGACCGAAAACTATTCTGAAGCAGAAATAAAAACGTAAACAGAACTTAAAACCTAAATACAAGCCTCCAAGTATAAAGGGCGTGCCCGCTTACATATATCTACAGCTGTAACAGTCACAAATGATGAACTAGGACCATCAAAGTAAAATAAATAAACAGTTAATTACTAATAACAAAACAAAACAATGGTCAGCAAGACGACCAGTCACCACAAGCAGCACCCGTTCACGAGCATAACGCAAAAATCAGCCATTAGGTACCCCCCTCGCCATATTTGAGGGAAGGAGGCAACCCGACCCCCGACGCTACCGCAAGCAGTGACATCTAAGGGAGCATGACGAACTTGCTGCTGTGTGTAAGAATAATATAATCAGTTATTGAGGTCGCTAGCTAACCACATTTTGCAATACAACTCAACAAAATAACATTGTAATGAGAAGATTATGTCAATAATAAACGCAATTAAAATTAAAAATATATTGACTTATACAGTCAAATAAAATAAACAATTATATGAACTCCTATAATCTGTCACTAGGTAAGCTAATTCTGGAGAAAGAACATAAACATTGTCTTGAGTTAATCACAGCGACCAAAAACTCTTATCGTTTAAGTAGTCGTTGATAGAACAGTATGCCCTTGAACAAAGTTTGGATTTTACTTTAGTTTTAAACGCATTAAAAGGCAAATCTAGCAATGAAGAGGGTAGCTTGTTATATAAAGTAATACCAAGCCCAACAAATGAGTTATGAACCTTGTGAAGCCGGTGAAATGGAGCACGTAATTTGTCCTTATTTCTGGAGTTAATATTGTGAATATCACTGTTTTTAGTGATATTCACAATATCATATTATTATAAGTGTATATTTTCCCTAATATATAAGATGTTGGCGAAGATGAATTGTGATGCCACCGTGAGAATACCAATATCTTTAAAAAAATCCCTCAGAGAAACTCTGGCACCTAGCTGGTAAATTGCTCGAACAGCTCGTTTTTGAAGAACAAATATATTTTGAATGTCAGCGGCTTTGCCCCACAGCAGAATACCGTAGGACATAACGCTATGAAAATAACTAAAATATACTAACCGAGCTGTATCAACGTCAGTGTATTTTCTTACTTTCCTGACGTAAGCGGCCGAAATGAGCCTTCCCGCTAGGCTTGATATATGAGGGCCCCACTGAAGTTTAGCATCTACTGTTATGCCCAGAAAAACTGCCGAGTCTACAGTATCAAGAACCTCTTTACCCAAGACGATGTTGGGTCGTAGATTTCTAACATTCGGTAAAGCGAACTTTATACATTTCGTTTTCTTAGCATTGAGAACTAAGTTATTTGTCGTAAACCAATCCGTAACAATTGAGAGTGCACTGTTTACATCGTCAAAATCTTGTCTATTCCTGTCTACTTTAAAAATAAGAGAGGTATCATCTGCAAACAGTACAACGTCACAGATACCCTTTAAATAGAATGGTAAGTCATTAATATACACTAAGAATAAGAATGGACCCAGTATTGAGCCTTGTGGTACACCTAACTGTACTAGAAGCCCGGAAGATTTCACACCATTAACATCTACACATTGCAACCTATTATGTAAATATGAATTTATTACTAGATACTCTTCAAGGAATACAACCGTGATGATCTTATACGAGTTAGGTTTCATTTTTAGTCGGTAGTATGTAGCACCTTTAAGTTACACTCCTATGTTTCTAGTTTTACAGGTTGGAAATAAAATACTTGGTTATGAAAAATTTAATTTATTTCGAAACAAAAATGTTACACTATAGTAGAAATTAAATGAGTATCAATTACGATCGCGATCACTCGAATAAGTAGGTACCTAAAGTATTCAATAAATTGTATAATTTTCATGAAATATGGGAAGAAACGGCGGAAGTTCCAATATCAATAATCTATTAAGCATATGATAAGTGATTTTATTTCCAAAATAAAATCACTTATCATATGCTTATCCGTATATGGCCGTTTCCAGATAAATAATTCTCAAAATTATATAATAGGTATTAAATAAAATGATAGATATTAAATAATAAATAAGTCATAATAATTCGTAAATTGGAATACTTTGTAAAATCGTGTATACCATACGGGAAACCATTGGAATAAATGTTAATAAATCTATATAAAAAGTGAAGGTAATCTAACCAGTAAAATATGTAATTGGTAAATACATATTAAGTAAGTGTATATAAGTAGGTATAGATAACGGTGTAGAAAACTAAACCTAGAACAAAAAAATCGAAGATGGCTCACTCCCTCTCACTGGGAAGAGGCCTGTGTCCCAGCAGTTTTTATGTACAACTTTATTATCAGAATGAAGATAGATAATATAATATTAGGAGATTGTTGTTGATCTAATCATGTAGAGCGTAACTTTCTCGAGAGTTTTGAATTTGGTTCATTAATTATTACAAACTTCTTTCTCTGTTATTTTTAGTTGTAAATACACACCTATACGTACGACAGGAGCGTGACCAGCAAAATTAATTTTAAAACTTGACTTTTAACATTATAACTATAGATAATAGTAGTTCAGAATTCATACATTACCTGTGTCGGATAAGGCGGGAGGAAACGCCCGGGTGTGACCACTGTGTGGATCGCCCGGAGGACACGGTGGAGCATACGGTGGAGGTCTGCCCGGCTTGGGCAGAGCACCGCCGTGTCCTCGTGGAGGCGATTGGCGGCAGAGATCTCTCGCGTCCGGCCCTGGTTTAGGCCATGGTACGGAGCGAGAGGGCATGGGCAGCCGTCACCTCTTTCTGCGAAGCAGTAATGCTCGCGAAAAAAAATTTCGCGCCCTCTCGCCCATAGCCGCCGCAGGAGACGCCCTGAGCGTCGGGAATCCCGTGCGGATCTCCGGCCACCGTAGACGCGGGCTTGCGGACGGTGAGCAATGGATAGCTCACCGTCCGGTAAGGACCAGGCCCGGGTCGACGGCGCGTCGTATTCCACGCGCGCCTCAAAGAGATGCCGTCAGCACAAATGTAGAGGTCCACTAGGGCCGATGCCTGCCGGGGTCGCGGGAAGGTACTAATGGGTCCCCGAGGCCCCCGCAACACAGGCAACGAAAGGGATACGGGTGGGTTTTAGTCAGTAAGAGTCTGACACACCCCCCCGCTCCGCACAGAGCGGGAGAAGTTATTTAATGATTTAACGCCCGAAAAAAAAAGCTTTAACGCCCAAACAATTTCAATCAGGCTAGCGACGGGCGACAGTGAGGGCCAGACCACCATGACTCGCGGGCCATATATTTTTTTAAGTTTCTCTCCGAAAGGAACGGTTTCTTGACGATGCTTCTATATTTCAGATCAGCTTCCACTAATCGTCTCCTGCTAGTATCTAGAAACTCATTCAAGGCCAAAATGAAAAGTGGTTCTTTTTAAGAGACACATCCTGGAATACTCAATTTACCGCGGTCTGGTCAGCTATCGACGTTTCCAGTTTCTACATAACGTAGTTGTATTTACTTCGTAATGAATGTTTTTTGCTCCTACAAACGCCATTCTTGAACGCGCCTGAATTATTAGGTCCTGTTGGATGCGAACATAGAAATTAGAAACACTACATACATACGTGCAGCGCGTCGCCTACGCGGCACTCATGACGGGAGAGCGAACTGGCAATTAATTACCAGCCTAGCGCGCTGTGGAGTATTTATTCCATGTGAAAAACAACAGTTAGAACCAAAAATTGATGTCGTCATTACAAAAGTTTTTTTTATTATTATTTAATATGACAAAATAAGTTTGCGTTTCATTTATTTATTTCCTCGTAAGTGTATTGAAAATGTACGGTGTCTGGGCTCAAAATGTACGGTAATGTACATTTCGATTTTACTCTAAATTATTACAATTATGCCGACTGCACTCTTGTCAAGTACAGTGTGATTAAAAACTAATTTTGGGAGTAACTACGGGTTTAACCACATACCTACATTGGACAGCCATCGTCGATTCGGTTGCCGTCCTGGGGGGTAACCATCACCTCTTATAGCAGTATTATTATAATATTACTTCAAAGTGGGAAAGTGATGGAGCTACACAGGAGTTATAGCTCCTTCTCTTTCTCACGCTAAGTAATATTGTTGTACTGGTTTTATGCAAGTAATAAAAATACACGACAACATACATTTTAATACCTCACTGAAAAAAAGTCTTTGAACGAGTATCACAACTCATGAATTGTCGCAGGATTATTTTAAATTGTATGAACGTGCACCAAAGTTACATTTTTTTGTGGATTTTATAATAAAATATTCGATGTCAGTTAGTGACATTAATATTCAATAATGATAATACAGTAAATACAATGAGGTGGGTGGATCTGTAACTGTTTAGCAATATAATCACATCACATACAACGTAGTTTAAGATTTAACGGATTTTTCATTACTACTTGACTCGCCAGTTGCAGTCCCACTTAACTGTATGAAGAATATTCTATAAGTACGTATATCCATGCCACAGTCTGAAGTAAATGTAACGGTATATTTCTCAAACTTTTGTTTACCCGGTATAGTGACGGGCAATGGCAATATGGCTGTGGTGTGATGGAACAACTTCACACGTTCGATGCGCGGCTGTAGCGCCCGCGATGTGATCTTGTACGAATTACTGTTACGAAGAATATGTGTCACTTCAGTCATTGTGGTACCTCCTTCCTCCAACAACATCGTTAGAATTATTTTACCAGTCCTCGATTCTGCAAATTTTACAAAAAAATATACAAGATGCAGTTTTGAACCTGCAAAAAATTTCAGGAGCTTGTTATGAAACTCGTAAATAATCATATAACAATACGATACCAAGTCAATTATCAATAATAATTTTTATTTTAGATTTTTAAATGTTATTGTTTTTCAGAATAACTCTCTTAATAACCCTATCTAAGATCTATGAAAGAAATGTCGGTTGCGTTTGTTTGTGTGTATGTGTGAAAGCGCAGTTTAAGGACACGTACAGACTGGCCGCGTTTTAAAAAGGGGAGTTCACACTTACCGATTTCCGTAAATAGCAATAAAATGAAAAAAAAATACCTGTCCATTTTATTGTTGATTCGGGTCGATAATCATTAACATAATTACCTCCTAAAATGTTTTGCAGATCCAAAACAACACCTTGTATAAGTAACTTAACATCACGCCTTGTTTCCCCGAAGGGTTAGGCGGAGGTGTCATGGTAGGTACTCCCACATGGCGCCAGTTATGTTTAAGACCTATGTAATAGGGGGCGAGCCTATTGCCATCAACCGGGCACAAATCCAGACTCCGGGCTGCTACTGACAAATACGAGATGGAAAAACCCAATTACAAGTTGCCCGACCTGGAAACCGATTCCAGGACCTCATGCTCAACAGTAGCGCTTGCGACCACTACACCAAAGAGGTAATCTGAAATACAGTATTAGGTATAAAGTTCGTAAACAAATAATTTTAATTGTTACATACCGATTAATCGATCAAATATTTGCATCATGGTGCTAGACGCATGTTCAAATAAAGCATATCGCAATGCTTTAATCATAAGTTCATTTTGATGCGGTATCATGAGGATAGTAGTTCTGTAGCACTCGCAAGCCTCTCCGCAGCTGCAGGGGTCCATCGGCCACGACTGTACCTTCGCATGCAGACTGTCTATTGGTAAGTCCCAGCGAGGTTGCGTCGTTATCCTTATGAAAAATTGACCAACGTCGCCCAAAAACCAAATCCATGTGTTTCCTACTTGAGTGCTAAGACAAATCATTTGTAAATACAGCTTATGATCAGGAATATCTTGTTGCTCCTTTGCGTCCTTTGGGATACCAATCAAATTGATTTCTTTATCAATTAAGTTTAGTCGGCTTAAGAAAAACCTCGGTTTAGGCATTTCTTCAAACTGAACTGGAATCGTTGGTTCCACATCTGTGATATAAATTTTAAATGTAGATGCATTTACAAATGGTGACGCCACCTGCACGTCAACCTTATTCGGTCGATACAATGGCCCAGTCACTTTGCATTTTCTCAGTGGGTTTAATACACCGACTTGTCCACGGAGCAAAAATACAATGTACGTGTCAAAAATTCGTGTCTTGTTGTATCCGTGTACTAGAAGAATACAACTTTCGTCGGTAACAAAATTGGCCGTATATTTGACGCTCAAAAACATTTTCTTCCCGTTGTCCGCCGCAGGAGCTTTTTCAACGAGAAAGTTATTCCGCGTATTGTTACTTATCATAAAAAAAGAAAAAATAAGTGATTCTTGACTGGTCGGACAAATCGAAACTAACCGCGAAGAACTTCTTAAAAGTGGTGGATGAAATTGTATCGTATCTTTTATTTCAAACATCGGCAGCACAACGTATAGGTGTATGGATAAGAATAGCATTTGTAAGTTATTAGGCTGAAAGAAGTCTTTAGTTGATATTGGAAAAAAGATTCTCAGAAGATTCATTGCTTCAATAATAAGACAAGCATTATTAATAATGTCACCTTCTCTGCTTTTTTCTCCTACCTCACAGAACAACGAAAAGTGTTCATTTAGGAATGGACAATAAGTCATTATTGCTGAAGCTAGGGCGATGCCATCGGTAAAATCTGTCGTAATGTTGGTAATTTGTTTTACTGGTACTTTTTTTCCAAGAAGCTTGTAATGTTGGTTCCGTATCTGTTGATTGAACCAATCCGTTAACACTTTGATTATGTCTCTGGGTTGAGCACTGACGCAAACACATTCAAAGAAGCAGCTGTCCATGACGAAAACTTTATAACTTTGTAAAATAAAGTCAAGCCAGCTTTGTTTATTTAATCTTTGGAATAAATTGATATCCGATATTAATTTTTGTGTTAGTACAATATCCGCATTACATTTCGGGGTGACGTTTTCATTATAAATGATAAATTGGTCATGACTAAGTAGGTATTTCGCTTGTAAGACCAATACATTTGCACCACGAGATCTCAATAAACTTAGTATCTCTCTATACGTGTCATGGATTTCTTTTACATACTTAAATGGATCGTTAATATCATGAGCTCTAAAATAAATTGTATAGATTAGTAAATGAAGAGTTTACAAATGTAATATCTTAATTAATAGACATTGGCGCCGATTCCCTTGTTCACAAACAAAACTAAACTTAAGTTCAGTGCATCTTTTTCTTTCTATTTCATTAAGAAAAGGACAGAAGATAAATTTTAGTTTAGTCCTGTCAAATTAATCAGCGCCTGTCACTACTCCATACAAGTTTAGACGTGATTAAAAACTTGCCTACTAAAATTACGTCAATTTACGTCAAGCGCTGATTAATTTGACAGGACTAAACTAAAAATTTATCCTCTATCCTTTTCTTAACGAAATAGAAAGAAAAAGATGCACTGAACTTAAATTTAGTTTAGTTTGTGAACAAGGGAATCGGCACCATTATTATACTTACGATACTTTTCGAATGTGTTTCATAAGTGGTCCTGCAATCCTTCTGACGAAATTCAAGTAAGAGACATTAATTCCTTTTGTTTTCGTCCCACCTTGCGTTGATAATGCAGAAGATAATGCATGAAATGTATCAGGAATAACCGGGTATAAATCTCTACGAAATCCTTGCTGAAACATCCATTTTTCCAAAAATTTTGAACACCTCTCCATGTATTGATGAAGATCTCTTTGGCTGCTTAAAGGGAAGTACGGGTAAGGATTGTCTTCAGGTTTAACTAGATGATTGGCATGTAAAGTAATTAAACAATAAGTGATGCAGAAATGTACTTCTACGTCACAGACAGATCCACTATTGTGGCTAAAATGAACCATTACAATTCCTGTATAAGGATCCGTAGTCAACATTTTCAATTTAACTGTTACAATCGTATGATATACTTCATCTTTTTCTATTATTTCATGGCCAACGAATTCAACTGTAAGATTAACATTTTCTCTGAAAAAACATTTAAATGAATCCAAGTCAGACACGGCTTCCATATCAAGAGTTATTATTCTTGCGATTTCCGTTCCAACATGACAAGGCGGGAATATTATTCTGTAAGTACTGGGCGTCATTAGAGGTGACTCTCTCCTCCCGATAAATGTTAAATTATAATAAGGTGTAGTCATATGTTTATCCAAAAACATGATAGCCGTAGTTACAAATCTGCCATGACCCTTGGGATGGAATTTTAAAGCGAACTGTGCTTTCGCATTTCGATCTAGTTCTAATTTTATGGTAGTTTCTGTTACGACTACGGTTTCGTTTCCCTCTTGATTGGGTATCAACTCTAAAGTGAAGTGAGGCCCTAATTTTGATGTAACAATGGCTACATACAAGTAATACTTGGATACATTCGTCATTTGAAATTCTATCATGTTTGTTCCACCAACGACATAATCAAATTCAAATTTCTCAATAGAAAAGTCTATCCAGGAAACAGTTATCACACCAGTAATACGACAGTAGCTAATATCTTTGTTCACAGTT
This sequence comes from Atethmia centrago, assembly GCA_905333075.3. Lineage (NCBI taxonomy): Eukaryota > Metazoa > Arthropoda > Insecta > Lepidoptera > Noctuidae > Atethmia > Atethmia centrago. Next base: position 13,194,140 of record HG995375.1, read on the forward strand.
CTTAACTTAACTTTTGGATTATTTTCATAACACCTAAAAGTAATTGTCGTTTAGTATGCTTATAATATGACATGTTTTCAAATCATGATACCTACTCCTAATTAACGCTATTCCAAAATAACCAGCCCGTAACTATGAATTCGTGTAGAGCATTAAAAAAAAAAAAACTAATTGTCTATAAGCTATTCTAATGAAGTTCGTGCCAGAAGAAATGCGAAAATAATATTCTTTTAATTTATAGAGAATATTAATTTATACAGAAATTGGGGGTTTCGACAAACTTCGAAACAAATATAATATAATGCCCATAATCAAGCATTAGAATTACATACCGACGTAGTTTTCGGCTGAATACTTATTTCGAATAGCGTTTTATACAGTGATTGACTTTACGTTTTTAGTGCAAAATAAAGAGATGTGCTCATAAGAATACGACCTCCGAAGTACAGGTGGAGAGTCCATTTTGTTATCCCTATAACAATATTGACTCTCAACCTGTATTTCAGGAGGTCGTATTCTTATCACTTATCACTAGTCTAAGATCAAATCGAGCGCCCCTTTACAATTTTTTTTATACGTAAATTTCTGTAATTCTGTTCTTCAACTATGTACATAGCAAGCAGTGGAGGGGCGCGCGAGTTTAAATAAGACTATACTACTTTATGAGTGTGAATATTAAAACAAAGGTTCTTACTGCTCATAGTCACCAATATAATAGTTAAGTTCTGTAGATAAAGCATTTCCATCAGGAGGCCCTAATAATCCGTTGATTTTAAATGGAATATACATTTCGTACTCTCTACGAAATATATCGCATACTTTTATATAAACAATCTTAGAATGCCCAGCTTCGATGCTAAATTCGTATACTCTTTGTTTTTCATTTCCAATTGCAACATAAACATCAAATATGTTTTCATCGTTAGTATCTACAACCTTCACATCAGATCTCACAGGCCCGAAGTTTTGGAAAGTGATGGGGACGTAACTCACCATGTAGCATGGTATACGTGCCATGTAAACGTTTTTGGGGTGTATTAAAATTTTTGGTTCAACAACGTTTCCAGTTATTGGCAACATTACGTTCTCTTTATTATTAATCCTAACACAAATATCAAAGAAGAATTCTATAACGCATGATATTTTTATTATAATATCGAAGGTCATTATCATTTTTGGTCGAATTGTGCCACTCATTGGTTCCATTCTTAAACCTGGAATTAAGGGCTCCACAACGTGAAAAAACGCAATCTCTCTAGAAGAATTCTCTAATTTTACTTTTTCTACAGTCTCCAAGTTTAAAGGAATGTCTTTTAACGTGACAGCTTGTTGTAAGAACTTTATGGAAAGCTTTCGGGTAATGACGCTTAATTCAATAGGTATGGCTCTAGGAGTATTACTTTTAGAAATCAAGTCAACCTCGTGGACTTTTGTTTTGGTTGGTTTAGAAACATACATAACATTACATATTTTACAACTGTGACTTGGTATGGAGCCAGAAATTGGCAATATTTTAAATGGAGTGTCTGGGAGTAGTTCTGCCCACTTGAAGTCAACCGTAATGTTAAAATGATTGTGTATTCGTACGGGGACCGAAGTGATAAAACAGTCTGATGTTACCATTCCAAATTTTAAGCATTTCTCTTGTATCATTAGCAAGGGATTTCCCACTTCCAGAGAATATGAGTGTTTGCCTCGATAAATATCATCAATGATATAATTGAAAGTACCTTTATAAAATCCTTCTACAAAACCTTGGCAAAAAACAACTAATTTAGTTTCTTGTAATGATTTCAATTTAATCACTACATCTGGTAGCATATTCACAGTATAAAAAATATAGTTTTCGTTAATCATTTTTATAGTAATGTCATACTTCGTTTTATTTTTAATTGTCAATTCACTTTCTCCGTATGTCGATACAGCAACTTTTCCAAAATCCACAGAATACGGAAACATCAACACAGCGAACAAGTCATAGTTTGTTATTTTATCCTTCTTTTTTTTACAAAAGTTTTTGTCTAGTTTTTGAATTTTGCTCAATATCTCTGTGTCGCAGTTATCTCTCCCGGTAGTAAAAATTTCTTTCACAGTTTTTTTTTTAATTGCAGATTTACAAAGTTCTAGGTACTTTTTGCCTTGAGATTTGTGTTCCTTTTGTATTTCAACTTCTTCATTTAGATAAGTATAGCATGGAAGTTGTTCATTCAATTTATGTAAAGATTCAATTACTTGCACTTTTGTTATTTTATGGTATGATATATTAATTTTATTAGCAATTACATAAGTAATATAATTTTCGTCGACGGGAGAATTTTCGTCGATGGGAGTTTTCCCGCCTTGAGTATCAAATAATAAGTCATGCGGATTTCTTATTTTTAAACTGAAAGTCCTTGCAACTTTTAAACCCGTTGGTTTGACCGAAATTGATAATCGTATTGAAGAGTTGGGAGCTAAGATAAACTTCATAGGTGAAAATTCAAAACTCGTTACTCTATCAAGCCATATTTTAGCAGCGATTAAACTTGACTCATTCCGTACACGGATAAATTTCGTTACTTTATTATTAATTGCTACGTCGCCAAAGTCAAGAATTTTAGGATGATGAGAAACTTTACAATATTCATATTGCCCACTTATATAATATCGGCCAATTTCGGCATGAAGCTCGAGGTCACAACACCTTATTTCATCCACTTGTATTAATCGTAAGTCAAAAACAAATCTTCTATCTAATTGCATGTTTCGTTTTGCTTTGGATACGCAATCATTTCTAGGCTGAAATGTTACTTCCACGGTATGTTCATCTTTGATTTCTATGTTGAAAGCTCTATGTGACGCAGTAATGAGACGTGCTTCATCAAAATTCTGAAATAAGAAAAGCAATTAAATTGAAATATCTATAAATTATTTGCATTCCTGGGAACTGCTCGTAGCTTCGTCTGCTTCTTATCGCCGAGGCTTCGGAAACCATTCATATTTTGGGATGAGTCATGTTCATTCCAACGTAGGTATATATTTAATCTCTTTGATTCCAACGCATCCCCTGGATTTCCTGACTCTACGGTTACCTAGCAACCTGCTCTAAAGAAAGATTATCTAGTCTCACAAAGTACCATTAGGCGCCCTTCGCACATTGTCTTAAGATATGCCGATCTGCTGAGATCCACGTCCACATCGAGAATTTGGGTAGTGGACAGTCCAACGAAAGATGTTGGGAACTCAACCACCTTGAAACGTTTAAACACATTGTCTGGATTATAATTGTTACATTTCGACATTTTTCAACTACTTTGTAAAATAATTACTTAATAAAAAATAATTAAATATGAATACCACAGAAAACAAACATGTACGAGTATGTCCATATTGTCAAAATGACGCATAGATTAAACAAGTTTTCACGGACAGTCATGAGCATAAATATATTACTATGAACAGTTCGGCAATAATATCTGATTGCAAATATACGTCTTGTGATAATTTGTGTAAGGCATATTCTACAAGTGGCAGCACAAATATTTGATATCAAAGGAACACTAAAATTATATGGCGAGACAAACGACGCCAAAATATACGATGCTGCATCGGCTTCAAAAATATGTGTCAATGGAATATTAACGGACATGTCTTGCGTCATAAATATCTGCCTTTTTAGTTACATTCAGAAGCATATGATACCTCGTTGTGATCGAAAATATCTGACATCACTTTGGCAGCATAAAAACCTGACAAAATAATGTTTCGAGTTTTCTTCTTTATCGCAATCAGTGCCGCTCAAATTGCATATATAACTAACGGCAATGTTTTACGGTAGGAATGTCAATAATAAGCGTTTTTTTTTTTATTTTTGGCTACTGAGTCGCTGTGGACTATTCTGCAAGTATCGATTAGGTACTCATCTTAAAGTAGGTAAATATTAATTTAAATATACTATTATGTTTTTATTGTCTTCCACAAATTATCACATACACATTATTACTGAGAAGTTCATAATAATATATTTATGCTCGTGACTGTACACTGCTACAAGCGGCTAAAAGGATATTTGGCGCTCATATGACGTTGACAGCGAGGCGCTGTTGGTAAAACATTTGTGCAATTGTTTTGTGAAATGTCACTTGAAATATTTTCAAAAATCAATATGACGGCGTTAGTTCCAATATGGCCACGCGCCACAATAGCCTTGTAGAGCGTAGTTGTAGTGCTATAGACTTTTCTGGAAGAAAGAAGTTTTTATTAAATTAAGGCACTTACAAGTCCGTACAAGGCATACGTTGAAGACAATACTGATTTCCTTTTCTTCTTAGTATCACATTAAAAATCATATTATTTGTTTCTGGTCTAGAATGTGCCTAGAATATACCTACTAGATTAATAGTGGTTTGGTGTATTTAGACGCATTTTTTGTGAGTCTGACCCTAACCTACACATAGTTGAAAAAAAGTTAGGCAACGGATGAGGACAAAGAAAAAACAGCAGGTAGAAAGCGGTGCCCCACCGTGATTTTGAAACTAGTCTAAATCCTAAGCGTATAAAAAAGAAAAATATGGTTACGTTTTCAGAATTTCTTTCATCACAATGACTAGATGACTAGAAACGAAGTGCCCCCGCGAACGGGATAACGTGCTAGAGTAATATTGTAGATGGATGTAAGTACCCGGGGTGTGTCGTACGACTCCAGCAAATTAGTTCGGGGCGGGGGAGCCGCGCTCGCCGCCGCGCCTCCCCGCTCGCCCCAGGGTTTATCAGATTCAGGGGGTAAAAAATGACTTCTCAATGGGAGGCAGGAGGGCGGCGCGGCGGCGGCGAGGGGCGGGCGTGGGCGGCGCCGCCACGTGACTCCGGCTCTCGGCCGCGTCGCGACGCCCGCTGCAGCCGCTCCCTGCACGCCGCGAGGGAACCAGGCACAGGTGTTCGTCTGTGTTGTTTACGTGACTCGTGCGGGATGCTAAATCGTGAAGGTGGCGCTGGATGTTTACAGTGTGTTTATGGGACGTAGTGTCGGGGCGATGGAGGCTGCGTACGGCGAGGTGGTGGCGGGCTGCGAGGCGCGGCGCGACGTGCCCATGGACGCCACGCTGGATCCCATGCACCCGCTGGACCCACCGCCGCCGGACGTGCTGCTGGCGCTGCTCGCCAGAAACAAAGCCCTTGAAGGTAGATACGGCAGCTGAACCTTTCCTGTTGAAGGCTAGTTTTGCTCCTTGCTGATCGATACGGTTTTATAATTCCTCCGACTCAAAAACTAGCGGCATCCGGCGGCAAAGAGGTGACAAATAAGGCTTTGTTCAACATTTTTCATATTGTGCTAAGGGTAAAGAGGTATGTGGTAGCCAGGGGCATCCCAAGCTATGGCGATGGCTTATCAGGTTGACGTGGGTAGGCGCTCTTGACTGATGAGCTAGGAAGGGAGTTTCTTTCTTTCCTCCGTGGCTTAGGCTAAGTGATCAGCTAGTGGCCTGGAGCCTGAAGCGGCCCGTAATCAAGCATGTAATTTATAGTTTATTGCCTGATGTGTTTTGTTTCTTCTTTTCCTTAATTACAGTTCCTAATCGCTGCACACGATTGAAAGATTTATGATGTAAGTCTGTATTTATATCCAGCAGTCGTAAATTGTTGCAACATGGAAATAGCAATAAAGCGCTATAATATTGTTTGCTGACATAATCGCATTTAATTGTACCTAAGCATCTTTGATCCAACAACTAGCAATAAAACTAAACCTATAAAATATTGCATAGAAACAGAGCTTTAAAACTAAAATGTACTTAGATATTTTGCAAATATTCCATATTTATACTTATTGCAAAAGGATAATTACTTCGATTAAAAAACGTAAAATTAGATGTTTATAGGTATTAATGATTTGTTACATTTGAATAATGATAAGTATATTTGCGTACTTTAACTACTTTTTTGCATACACACGGGTATTATGATTATACCTATATGATGATGGATGAGTCAGCCTCTGACCACTTGCATAGCAGAAACTAATCCACGTAATTTTAGACAACATAAGATTATGCCAGTAGGCCCCGAAGGCTTAGGTCAAAGTGAACCTACCTATGTAATAGTACACCCACATTCCGCCAGTTATGGTTAAGTCCCGTTTAGCAGAGGGCGACCCTATTTTGATTTTGAAAAAAAAAAGCCCAGTGACTATCTGACGACATGCATACAGCCTACAATTACAGGCCTATAGGCACGTGCTAGGGTTTTAGTGAGGAACGTGCCACGCGTAGGGGTGGCCTTGTTTCCTACGGGTTTCACCCACGCACGCCATACGGCTTCGAATAATCAAGTTAAGTGCTCTACACAGGAGTGGCGATGGGCTTTTTTTTGATTTTAACACCAGACAAGAGCTTACACTGGTACTATTGTACCGATAACGCACCTATTAGTAAATTGAGGAGTCTTTGTACTTTTAAGTTGTGACCAGCCTTCTTTTTTTCCGAGTATTTCTTGAGTATTCTGATTTTGTTTGAAAACAAATGTTACTTTTTAGAAAAATTACATATAACATATTGACAGATATCATCATCTGCCTAGCCTTTTCCCAACTATGTTAGGGTCGGCTTCCAGTCTAACCGGATGCAGCTAAATACCAGTATTGTACATAAAGCGACTGACTATCTAACCTCCACAACCCAATTACTGGGTAATACGATACCCCTTGGTAAGACTGGTTGTCAGACTTTCGGGATTCTAACGACCCGTAACAACTGTCAAACATCTACAAATGACAGCCGGGACCAATGGCTTAGCTTGCTTTCCGAGGCACTGGGTCTTGGTGAAAAGAAAAATGATTACCTTTCCACGGACCAACCGCGGCAAGCGTAGCTTAACCTGATCGATCGACCCGTGCGGCTGTTATTACTTATAACTATTGACAAATAGAACTCGACTTTATAATCAATTAGGCTAGGATAGGATATTATATTTGCCTGTTATACATGCAGGTTGTCACCAAGCTGTTTTACAGCTTTTGCGAGAAAGACGGCTGTGCTGTCTTGTCATGTACGTCATTACTTGCTTACGGTAAAATAAAATTATATCAAATAAAATAATATAGTATGGAATACAGAAAATCAAATGGTAATAAGAAAATATGAATACTTAAATATTAACATAATTTAATAATAATGAAATACTTCTAAAAATGTCATAATAATTACCTACATTATTCTTATGCAATACATAAATTAAAAATAACTATTATTTACTATACCTATACACACCAACCTAATAATAAATACATAATCATATAACCAATTAAAGACATCGAATAATTTATAATAATATTGAATTGCTTGAGTTGCCACTTAGCCCTCTTCCTCTCTCCTAATGTTGCTGTGCCAGACAGGATTTCTTTTCGGGATGTTCTTACAAGCGATATTTATTAAGTAGTTGTAAACTTATAAATAAATTAACAAACCGTATTTTATGTTGGTTAGTAGATAGGTTACAGTAGGCAGGATATAGGACACATAAAAACTTCTCATTGATTTGTTTCGACTTAGGAGAAATCCTTGTTCTTCTAAATTACATACTGATTTTGTATAAAGACCACGATTTTGTATTTTTGAGAGCAGTGGTGGCCCAGTGGTAACGGCCGCGACTTACGAGTTGTAGGTCGTAGGTTCGAACCCAGACAGGCGCTTTACTTTGTGTAAATTATTTCTATCACTACTGCTCTCAAAAACGGTGAAGGAAAACATCGTGAGGAAACCGGCATGTCCTAAAACCAAAAATTCTAAGACATGTGACATCTACCAACCCGAACTGGGCCCGCGTGGTGGATTACTGCCCACTCCCTCTCACAGAGAGGAGGTCTGTGTCCCAGCAGTGGGAACATTATAGGCTGATTATGATGATTATGATTGTATTTTTAAAATAATTGATTTTCTGTGAAAAAAAGGACATGTTTTTCGATAGACCCAAGTTCAGTACCAACCGTTTGGATGGCTGAAATATTTCTTTTTCAGAAGTCCTTTTAATCTTTTCAATACTCATTTTGGTTAGTATAATTAACGAATTAAAGATTAATCTACAATAGATGGTTTATGAATGACTGGTATTGTACTAAACCCTTGTATCGTCATCGAAGCCAGTGATTACGTGGCTAGGGAGTCCGGCCGACTGCCGAGCCGCCGGGGACGGCAACCGGCGCCCGGCGGCCGCGGTTATTATAACTTTACTATAATAATCTCCAACTATTATAAATATAGCTCTGTTATTACACGCACTCTAAGAAAATATTGTGTTTATCAGCTGGTACCCTTGCGTGAGAAAATATCTGATCATTATGGGTTTATTTAAAGATTCATAATATGTTTTGGTCAAAACAATTTGATAAAATAATGTGTAGGTATCTTGTTATAAATATTGACGTCATTTCTTTGTAAATATAAAAAAACATATATTTTATAAACAGTGATAAAGTGAGTGCCGCATAAATTCACGTTTTACAAAGCCGTGTGAATCGTCAGCCATTTTTTCCCGGAGAATCAACACTTTTATTAAAAAGTGTGAGAAAATATCGTGGTAAATATTTACAAAGTATTTTGACTAAACGAGGAGGAGATGTCTCCTATTATATTATCGCATTAGAACCGGAAGTAAGCACGTGGCGGCGCGTGCGCGACGAATCGCCTCCTTCCGGTTTCTACTACACCTAGCTATTGTTCGGTGGGATATTTCTGGTCAAATGTAACCTGCACTTAATTTTGATATAATGTCTTATTACGTTTGATAATTTGTCTTTGTTTAAATTGTGTGTGATTTTGAAACTGTGCTTTTTAAATTATATTTAAAAAGAGTATGTGATGAGTCTGATGAGACATACAGTGTCTTCATGCTTTTAATCTTTTATTTTTACTGCCTTGATAGAAGTTTTCTGAACTTTTTTCTATAATATTATAATAATTATTTAATGGGATACTTTTCCTTTTTCCTTTTCTCATTGCCTTCGTCGACAGACAGACAACAGCATTCCTTTTTTAGGGTTCCGTAATCAACAAGAAACCTTTATAGTTTCGCCATGTCCGTCTGACTGTCTGTCCGCGGCTTAGCACAGAGACTCTTAATACTGGGAAGCTGTAATTTGGCATGGGTATACATATTAACCACGCCCATAAAGTGTTAAAATAATACGTTGAAAAAAAAATGTAAGTACCTCCCTTGCACGTAAAGTGAGGATGATATTTTTTTCTCGTCTATCCCATGGTTTGGGGTATAGTAGAATAGGCCGTTCAAAAATATTGCGGGCCTGTGAAAATCACTTTTTGATTCAGTGATCCGTTTGCGTAATATTAAGCTTTAAAGTGCTATTTTTTGTTAGAGTCATGTGTCCCCCAGTAGCAGTAGTATATATAACAAATTCAAAAGGAAAACTATCACAGCTAAGTAGGTTTTACAAGTTAACGAGTAATTATAAAAAATAATAATAATAGTCCAACTTAAATTTACAGCTGAAATGTATGGGAGAACATGTTTTTCAACTCAATGTTAATTTTGTTCTTGGGATAAATTTATCCCAACTATGTAACCCTTCATTGTGCGTGGGGCAATACGCACTTGGCCGGTTTTTTTAATGGTTTAAATTTTTATTTTACTGAACAAGATGAAAATAATAACACCTAAGTTAGAAACTTAATTGGCGTCTAAAATATCAAATAATTCATAACAACAAAGTTTATGAGGCATACTTTAGTTGGGGGCCGATCGTCATCCGCGCTGCAGGGGTCGACATCTGTCGGGCATCGGGCATTGAGCATCGGGCACTATCGGGTAATGTAACCCCTCGATCTCTGCCCACCTTAGCTCACCTGATTTAGATCAGCTATGATTACTTTGCTACGGGCCTACGGGTGGCTACGGGCTACGGGCCTACGCTGCTACGCTTGGGAATTGGGATAAAATTTTCGTGAAGATGTTACTTTTAGAAGAAGATCGCAAATACTTTTTTAAAATTAATTGGCCTTAAGATCCAGCCTTCCAACCTTAAAATCAATTAAGTCTTTCTACTAGAGTATTTTTATGAAAGAATACTCTTTTAGGTTCATAGAATAGAGCATTATTCTATGGTTATAGTTCAACAGACCCTTTGTAAAATATTTTTTACCAATGCCATATCTCCATAAAATTTTATTTGATAAAATTGTATAGTATTGGGTATGTAGATAACTATTTAAAACGTAAACATAGAAATAATTAAAATCATACCTTTTATTTGAAGAGACAACAAAAGAACACACAAAAACTCAGACTGAAAATCCATTCAAACATTCGAAATTAACAACGAGAAACATGTCAAACATCAAACAAACATTATTTTTGTTGAGACGAAAACCTCAATATATTTCCATCCCACAATACTTTGCTCACAAAAGGGAGAGCAGTGGAAAGTTATAATTTCCGTGGGTGATTTTTATAGAGGGCTGGTTTGATTACTCTGAGGCTGTAGGTACATACAGGGCTTCTGTACAAAGCTCGCAGTGATCAGCATTATCCCTTTGTTAGCGTTTTAATCAATCAGAGAAATGGTACGCCTCTCAGAGCCGAGGGCTTAGTCGCGTTGCGTATTCGATATCGGTTGAGACGATCAAATTCTACTTTTACTTTTTGGGTATATACGTTGATATCTTTGGGCTTAAGTTTTCGACTATTGGATATCATAAGTTGATTACAAAATATTATTGTCTTTTTTTGGGGAATGATGAATGATCTGAATATTAAAAAAAAATATAACTTTGGTTTGACTTTGCCAGAAACTGGAAAAAAAAATAAAACTCTTATTTTTATATAATATCACACCTGTTTTTCCCGAAAGGTTAGGCAGAGGTGTACCTCTAGTACCTACACCCACATTTCACGTAATAGGGGGCGAGCCTATTGCCAAAAACACTTTTAAATTACCAAGAGTGTTGAAAAAGGTTAAGATGTCGAAGTTGAGTTCAAAGATCTGTCATAGACTATTATTTTGTAACTGACTAGAGGTCAAGATCATCGACTAGAGGTCAAGATCATCTTTCATTAAAGCAGATCAGGCCGATTTGATTTGACTCTTTCCTAAGTATGACGAAGCCGGCAGATTTTTTTCCTCATTGAGTACAACAAAGAGATGAGCTCAGCTCAGGTATCTTAAATTAGCACAGCACAGATTACTTAGTTGGTGCTTTGGGCAAGCGATTCACAGTTCTCACTTTGAGTTAACTAAGTAAAGTGAACATTCCATACGAATATGAACCTTATTTTCATGAACCTCATGTTCAACACATTAACAACGTATGCAGTAAACTAAACAGATTTTGTTCGCGTTAAGAAAACTTCGTACTGTGTCAGACGAAAAAACAGCCCGCATAGCATACAGTGGATATGATGAATCAATATTAAGATACATTAAAGATAATGATAAGACATTTGTTGTACAAAAGAAATGTGTTAGAGTTATATGCGGTGTTGGTCTACTTGAGTCTAATAGGCCTTTATTAGAAAAAACTGAAACTGTTGACCTTGACCGGCGTATATTTGTTTGAAGTCCGATACTTCAAACAAATACACGACGATCAAGGTCAATAGTTTCAATTTTTGTGAGGAAACAAAACGAATTCTTCAGATTCAAAGGTGTCAGTTACCCCAAACTGAGACCATGAGATGGAACAAAAATTATAGTTCCTTTTTATACAACTTTAATTAAAAATTATTTTTATCATACGTGCATTACAATATTTAATAAATTACGAACATAAGAGAATTCCTATTTAAATATTTTTAAATTAAACTGCGTAGATAGTTGATAGAAAATTGTTTTTATACTTTACAAGAATTTATGCAACGTAAAGAAAAATATATTTTAACTTTCCAATAGTTTTGTCCCCTGTGTTTATATATTTTAACTTTAAAGAATTTATGTTATATACAAAAAAAAATATTTTAAGGCTATAAGTTTTGTTGCGTGTATATTTTAAGTTAAATAGATATTTGTATATTTTGTATATTTTATAAAACAAAAGTAACTTTATGGTATTAATGCAAACTTAATTTGCATGCCCTAAACGGACAACAGGCAGACTATACATTAACCCACTTTTATAACTGGTAACACCTGTATTTTTCTTATTCATACAAGCGAATGTGAGCAAGGGTTTCATTCGAAAATGAACATTAAAACTATACGAATGGGGTTCATATTCACATGCGATTTACTTTATTTAGCAAAGTAAAGTCAAAGCTCGGTCTGTGAATTTTGCCCTTAGTGTGCTTACTGAACTTTCGTCTGGCATAATTAAAATAATTTTAGAGCATCATTACAATATTAGCTATGAATGATCTCTATCTAAACAAAAATTTTCCCTGCTGTTCATAATAATGAAAACAAAATGGGCGCAGCATGTGGTCCATCCGCTTACGTAACATACCGGCGAAGGGGGCTTATGGTTCGCGTGGCTAATTATAAGGTAGCCGGCTTTTTGATTCCTATTACCATAAATAACAAGTAGACCGATAATAAATAAATTGTAAATTAATGCTGATGCATCATTTTTGGGATTATTATTGAACTAATAGGTAATTGATATTGAAATAGCATATTTTTTTTTTCGCGCAATCACTATTCAATGTTTTTAATTATTATACTCACTGGGTTAATTGCTTCACACGGTTCTTACGAGAGATTTAATATTAATGTATATGTCGCAGCTAACTAGCTTAATGATGAGCCTTAAATTTCAGTTAAAGGCTCGTGCAGACTAGCGCGATATCGCGGGCACGACAGCCAGCTGTCACGCCCGCGATATCGCTCCAATCTGCAGGAGACTTCTTGGAGGAAACGGCGTCGAACTAGCGGCCTGAATGATATTCATTATATTAGGTTAGAACTGTGACTCGCGAGCCAAATTGATCGCAGTAACTAAGCCAAGGCATCCTGACTAAATGGGTTAGATTAGGTTAGGGCTGTGACCAACCGCTACTTCTAAAAGCTAGGCTGTTAACTAAACGGCTAATTATGCTACACTGCCTCGTTGGTGTAGTGGTCGCAAGCGCTACTGCTGAGCATGAGGTCCTGGGTTCGATTTCCGGGTCGGGCAAAGTATTATTGAGTTCTTCTTCAGGAATTTCTCAGTAGCAGCCCGGAGTCTGGATTTGTGCCCGGTTGATGGCAATAGGCTCGCCCCCTATTACATGAGACTTAAACATAACTGGCGAAATGTGGGTGTACTACAGGTACACCTTTGCCCAACCCTTCGGGGAAACAAGGCGTGATGTTATGTTATACTAAGTTATAGATATATGTATAACCAATCAACGAATTAACAATTCACGAATATTAGGTAGCGCCTTAACTACGTCAACTTTTAATCGGCAATTTAACAAACTTACCGGGTAGACACGTCGTCTTTAACACCCCCACGATAAACTTTTATGTGAGCTCGCCTTCCCGTTGTAAAGCAATTAATAAGGGCTAACAATTTACCTGAAGAGGCCGGTAAAGAGAAAATTAAGGAGTCTGCCGACCTCGGTTGCTCATTACGGCGCTGTATTAAAAGCATCCGCCCTTCCGCTTGAATATGCATTTTTACGAGCGAGCGGGGCGCACGCTCGTGCATGTTTGATGCCGACAATCTCAGCGCTCCCACCTGCGACCCTGGCTGAATCTTCACGTATTTCACTAGATTTGTTTCAGTATTTGAGTTCGGGGAAATTGTTTGATGGATTCTGATTAGAGGCAGAGGCAGTTGAATATGTGTCACCACGAGTAAGCTTTATTTATGTATACTTAGCAGAGATAATATTTTGTGTTGTCAACTCAATTAACCCACTATTCACGAAGCCATGTTCGTTGTAATACAAAGACTTAATCCCACTAAAATACATAAGTTATTCATGTACAATTTCTAACGAGCCGCATGTGAGTTAAAATTAAATATTTTCTGTAACCTGAACAATGAAAGTTATACACGACTGTCATTGTGTAGGCTTATGTGTATTGCAGCAAGGCGGGGAGTACTGTGGGGGTCGGTGAGGGAGGGGGGGAGGTTGTAGGGAGCGCTGTAATCAAGAAGAGTACCCCCGTCCCCTGGCGCAGGCTGCGCACCGTACTACCCTCCCCGCCGCGCCCCGCACCCCGCCCGTCTCGCGCCTCTCCAACCACCTCGAGGGCAATGCCTCAAACCTCTATTGACTTACCGTTTGGTAAAGAAATATTTTCACGTTTTCTTTGTTGATATGAAAAGTCAATAGCCCCAGACAGAGGTTTATATAAAAGGGAAAAATATATCCAGTGAGGTTTGATGTATTTTATGCATCTTGTTACTTTACTTTTATGCATAGAATGATGCTGTGTGGTTTTGATTATCGTTCTTGTAAAAAAACCACTCTATTCTTGTCGAGGCTTTCGAAAAAGACGCAGGAAAGAAAATATAGAAACTACCATGAAGATGAATGAACACTTGTATGTACGAGTACCTAACCTGGATTTTATGTAGTGTGCCTTCTCTAGTTTAGTTAGTGCGAGCTAGGGTGTCAAACCACTTGAACGTAAACTTAGCAAAATTTTATTTTTATTCTTAGTTTCTCTACCACTATATTTTGATGTTCGTATCTTGTCAAGGAACTGGAAGGTATCTCTAATAATCGCAACAAAGATAAAGCACAATCAATTAATCAAAATCAAAATATTTTTATTTCACATAAACCTACATGGGCACTTATGAAACGTCAGAAGCTAGGTGCGCGGTTCCAATGGGTCGTTTCCTATGGAGAAGAGCCGGCAAGAAACTCCACGGTTACTCTTTTAAAAATAATTGGCTTTTACAATGTTTTCAAATTACAGTGTTAATAGGTGTGGGAGGACAGTGTAGGCCGGTCGAGAAGTACCAGGTACCAAAAAAAAAAGAAAAATGTCTACAAAATATCTAGTCTATTAAGCCTACAACGTTCTCACAGTCACAAGGTACACAAGAATCTACGTAAAATATTAATAAAACAATAAAAATAAAAAGCTATTTAAACCAAATGACATGTTTGCCATTACAACAAGTCTGAATTAATATATTGTCCACAAAAGCCAAAGCACGCTTGTCAAATTGCCCAAACTGGTTCTAAAGTATACATAGGTACATATTTAATGTTATATATCGCGCCTATAATCTTGAAGGGTAGGTAGTGGTACAAACCCACATTTCGCCAGTTTTTTTTTAATAAGTCCCATGTAATAGGGAGCGAGCCTATTGTCACCAACCGGGCACAAATCCAGATTCCGGGCTGCTACTGAGAAATTCCTGAAGAAGAACTCAATAATACTTTGCCCGACCTGGGAATCGAACCCAGGATCTCATGCTCAGCAGTAGCACTTGCGACCTCTAAACCACAACAACCAACGCCAACGTATCATCATCATCATTAGTCATTCCAGCCGAGAGACGTCCACTGCTAGAAATAGGCCTCCCCAATTGGGGTTGCCATAATCGCCACGCTTTGCAGGCGGGTTGGCGATCGCAGTATGGTCTTAAAATCCATAGAGAACGCCGCTGCCCATTCTCTAGTAAGTCCCTTAGTCGCCTTTTACCCACGTTACCCATGGGAAGAAATGGGATGGTGCTACTCTTTACGTCCGGCACCACACGGAAACGCCAACGTACGAGTATACCTAATAAAATAATATGGCTTGATGATTCGTTATTGGGGTCCGTCGGAAAAGTCACTTTTTAGGTCATGGGTACCTACAGGGAGTCTGTATTGCAATTTTATATTTCATTTGATATTAATCAAAATGAAAATAGTTAAAATAATTCTGCAAAGCCAAAAAGTGAAATCGTTTACCTTCCTATTGATTAAAGATTACCCTAAAATGTAGAATGATTCGCGTATTCACTTACACTTGAAATTATCGTTAGGGAACACGAAATGCTTTATAATATCCGACATTTGTGCCAACAATCGGACTGTAATGCGCGGCTTTTGTAGAATAACAAAAGTTAACCTGTCGGCTCGTCCGGCGGCAGAATGGAATCATTTTAGGGTTGGAGGGAAGCAATGACAAGCCGGGGCCCGCAATGCACTCAATAAAACCAGCGCGTCACTGCACACAGCGAATAAGACTACAGGGGAAATACGACTGTGTTCTCATACGCAAAATGGCGATTTGCAATTTTGTTGTGCAGTTTTTCGCCTTGTTCAAATAAAACCCGCCATGTGCTTCCCGTGCCGCATGGCGCGCTGACAGCACCATGCGATCATTATGCTCACAGACATTGACTTACTGATTTATTTCAATAGACTTTAATGTCTGCCAAGTGCCGTGACAGGGCTTTAATTAATAAAGTGCAGTGACACCAAACAAAAGCACACCTGTCAATTGTATTTAATTAGAAGTGTCGATTACGTTCTTAGGTATTTCTGTTTCTACGGAAAACAATAATTGGATCAAGTGATTTAAAGATATGGATAAAGCGTTTATCTTTTCTCGTTACATAATTATATACTTTTTCAAAGGACTCTACTAGCATTCATTCCAGTAACATGAATTGTAAAACTTCAATTCGGCCATAAAGTCGCAAATCGAGCGATTAAACGATCTAATAGCTAATACCATTAAGTGATAAATGCAACGGGTCTCGTATGAATAATTCCACTGGATGGATACAATGTACGGCTTTCGCTAAACGGCTCCATATTTTCAAAATCCCCATGGAGCAATAATATTCAATGAGCTGCGTGAAATGGATGTATGGTTTTCTCGTTGGTGCGAGTGAGATGGGGATGTCGAGGGACATTGGATGGCAAATCCTGGAGATTAGCACGACGAGAGTGACATGTGGCCTCCCGGCACTTAGCACCCCCGGCCCCCCCGCGTGCCCCCGCTACACCTATGACTATGATACACTGCGCACTAAATCCGAACCCATAAATATTTATTGCGACCATTACGTAAAGTTAATCGAAGACATAATTTTTATATGCACCACACGTTAACTTAACAAGTTCTTTATTATTTTCTTTCTATAGCGGTAAATAAAATTATCCAGAAACTGAGATCAGATCTGATAGATATTTAGTTTCAATTTGAGTGGACTCGGAGTAGCTCTGCCCATTCTCGTTTTATCCGCCTTTTCCTAAGCTTTGAGTGCTTCCAAAGGCTTCCTAGTACCAAAATTAATTTTCTGTGAAAAAGCTCGCTCACGTATTAAGAGGCTGACAACATCTAAAGCACGGTCACTGTCGGACTGCATAGAAAAGATATATTTTACAATCTATAGATTTTTCGTAAATAGATAATTGCTTCATATTTTGCAATAAATTACAATCGTTGTGTCATCGCGCTTCTCTTTTATTTTCTATGCAATCTGACCGTGACCGCGGTTTAGGTGTTGTCAGCGTCTTAAGGCATTATAAAACTTGCGTTTAGGTCCTGTAGTCCCCTTAAACCAGAAAGGTAGAACTCATCTTGTGATATGTTTACGTAGTCCATTAAATGGTATCACAACGGTATGATTTTTGTGCAGTAAAACAAAAATACACTTGTTAGTTGTTGTTTAGAATATCCTACAAAAAGATTACACAGATTAAATGCGGGTAATTTGCAAATGGATGTATAAAATCCATTGAATTCGTCATCAATGTAACATTTGTCATTGACGTGTAGTTCACAAAGGGGTGGCTACAATAGGTGCTTTAAAGGCTAGTGTCCACTTGTGCAGTGAGATCTGCTGTGATATGGTCTAAGGTCGCTGCGGGTCACTTGGGCCCGATGTGGGTCCGATGGGCCCGCCGGAGCGGAACGCCTAGCGCGATGACGCCATATGTGGCGCGCATTATGGCGCTCCACACCCCTTCAAGATTGATGACAATTCTCTCTTTGCTGCATTCAAACGTATTAGGGCATGTAAATGTTATGCGATCACTTAGTGTAATAGCTTGCGAAATTAGTTTGAAATGTTAATACCGTGAGTATGAATTTTGCGTAAATTCTTACTATAGAAACTTTTTTTACCTATTTATAGAGATGAACAAAGTTTTCTTACTACTACTGAGTTCTACTACCTACAGGTTTCTAGTTGGTAAAGAAGATTATCAGTGAAACAATCAGAAAACTGTCCTGATGATGCTGTTACAGGGCCGGATTTAAAGGTGTCGAGGCCCTGGGGCAACCAAGAAGTGGAGGCACCGAAAAATTTGTGGAACAAATGACAAAAAAAAAACAATGATGGACACAAAGGACATATTGTTTTTCTTATTTAAAAAATCTAATTGTGGAGGCCCGGGGCCAGTGACCCTGTTGCCCTGCCCTAAATCCGGGCCTGTCCTGTTAATATAAAAATAAAATCCAACTAAAATGTAGGACCACAAACGTTTTCATTTTACGTAAAACATCGCATCTTTGTCCGTCCGATCCACAAAGGCTCATTAAATTATTCTCACCGACTTAATCACCAAGGTGGAGATCGTTATCAGGTCATTGAACCCGCATTCGGTTTTCACTTCACTTCATTAGCTTACTCTCACTGCGCAAATTCTCTCGCTCGCCAATAAAATATATTTTAGTTAAGTAAGCATTTCTGATATTTTTTGCTGGGTTCGTAGAATAGATGAGAGAGAGGATTTTGATCGTTACTGGGTTATGTAAAGTTATTTAAACTAGTTATGTGAAATCGGGAATAAAATAAAATAGCTGAATAGTTTCTACAAACCGCTACATGAAACTTAGTAGAGATAACGATCTCAGAGGATATACCTAACTAGCCGTAATTTGTTAAGCGTATGGGTGTTGACGACTAATTTATTCACATAATTTAATGAACTTATTATTAATTAAATTTTTAGCCAGAAAGTTAGCAAAAACTTATTACGTAAAAAAAGGTCAGGAAAGAGTGGATGTTGTCTGTAGGTAATGTTATAATTCTAATACCTTTGATAGGTGTATCTATCAAATTAAAAGAGTTGGCAACCAGTATCGGGAAATTATAATGTCATATTTATTTGGACACTTCCAACTCTTTACTCAAACAAACACAAAATCAACTTAACAAAAAGTCAATACAAAATATTTTCCTTTCTCACAAACGATAAAAACAGTGAGAGCATGTCATTCGTTTTGTAGGGTCGTTTTCACCCTTGTTATACCACCAAAACACTTGGCACAAAAAGTGTAATGGAGTTTAGTAATGACCCCCTCCCACAGGAGAACAAACAAACTGGGAGCCCGCTGAGAGATGCTGCTGTTGTTTCTACTTGTTTTATGTCAATAGGCACTTTTCGATCGGCACTCAATTTGTCGCGTTCCTAGCACAGTTTGAGGCCGATTAACCTATGTTTCTTCCAGGCTTTACTGTTGTCTAATAGGGTTAACTTTCTAATATCTAAAGATTATGTTGCTGGATGTTACTCGACCATAATAATTAAAGCCAACGGAGAACCACTAAATATATATACTAATATATACTATATTTAAAACAAAAACAGACAGAAAATTCAATACCGTCAACTGTGGCATCTTTACTTTCTCTGAGAGCAACTTTACCCATGAGTACTGTACATATGTGTATATCTCTCGATTAGTAAAAATCTATTACGTTTTGTCAATTTTTCAATTTTTGAATCGTTCCGATATTAAATGGCGGCAACAGATTTTCGCAATCGAGGTATATTTAAGTATTGCTCTCGGAAAGTAAAGATACCACAGTTGATTGTAAATAAAAAACACACAGTCATTGTCTTTAAAAATACATGCAGCTCATAGATAAGTAACATTGTTTCATACAATATGCTCCTACTTTCAACAAAAGCAATAATTGCGAGAAAAATCTTACAGCAGAAAATATAGACACACTGTCGTTCCAGTGTGGGTCACATACGAATCAAATGTAACACTAATGTGAGCCGTGGGGTCGGTTAGACCCTCTCGATTCAATTATCACGCGGGGCTTACATTCTATTGTCGGGTGAAAACGATACTTGTGAGAGATTGCTTTATTGTTTTTTCTCGTGATTAAAAAGCATAGCCACGTGCCTCCGTTTTGACAAGGATGATGGTTGACTTTGGTCTATGTTTTTGAAGATCGTTAAGCTGGCCGTTAGTAAACAACTATCAGATAAATTAAGATTATTATGGAAATTAAAAAAAAAGCCATCGTTGCTAGCCACAAAAAGAAATAACTTTATAGTTTCTCTTTTATGAATACCAAAAAAAATGAATTTACAAAATCGGTCCATAATTGACGGGGAAATCGGTGAACAAACATAAAACAAAAAAAAAAAACATAGAGAACATATACACAACGTTCTCGTTTTTGGAAGTCTGTTAACAAAATCAAGTAAATCGTAATATTATACAATAAGTTATCGTGGAACACTTTCTCAATCTAACCCTTACTCAAGACCAAAAAGAAGTGAAAAGGGAGTTCATTATATGTTTACCCGGGACCATAAATATATTTGGTTTTCTTTTATCTAATAAAAAGAGAACAGGTGCGTGCTTGGCGTGCGTGTTGCGAATGTATCCGAACGCGGCGCGGGAAACTGATTGTTCTCCAAATTCAATTACAACTTCACCGCAAGCCGACTTCTCGGCTTTGATTTCGCAGTAAACTACACTAAATCAACGTGGATCCTACGCGTGTGAAAGTTCATTGTTTTTACGTAAAACCACACACATATTTCTTTTTGTCTTAATACGGAGGAACATTGTGGTGGGGAATGTTTTTCTACATGACAATTTTGTTTTGCGATTTCATGTTAGACTAGACGCAGTAGTGCTTGTACGCAAATACCAATTTTTATCTCGGTTTATTGAAAGTTAACTTTTGATCGTTCGATGCATGTTGAAGAATAGACTTTTCCATACGTCTAAGTACCTTATTAGACTGCACACGCTCTTTCAAGACGCAGAATATGATTTTAGTGACTTTTAAATCCTTGTTGTGTATGTTTTTTTTTGTATAAACAGATTATTCTATCTGTGATTTTTTCAAATATTCATACTATTTGATCAACGGCGATTAAAATAAGAGTAAAAACATGAAAATATCTTTAGTAGTTTAATTTATGGAGCCCGGTGCGTACCCCATGTAGTGCCTAACAATCGAAAATCAATTGTATCTCATTAGCTATCCTTGACCGATTAAAAGTAAAATTGTTTTTTATGCTTTGGGTAAAAATTTCTTCCTGAATTTATTTCTTAAAGTATTTTACTACAATACTTAAATATTCACATATAGTTTTGATGTGTATCCGTTCTCGTTTAGCATACATTTTTGGCATAACTTACTTGATTTATATGAAGGCGTAATAACAGATTCAAAAGTCAATAAAATCATATATATCTGCGGCTTAACTGTTAAAATTACTACAGATATCATCGGATAGCTAGGTACAGAGGGGCAGGGCAAGATGTGCCAGGATTTCAGGAACATCAAAGGCTTTGATATTGGTATAAGTAGGTATCCACATATCTCGAAGTAGGTCTCTCAATAAGACATCAATAATCAATGGGTCATGGATCCGTAGTAGGGAACAAGGAAAATTGTAACGATATTACGCCATAATATCTATCTTCAGTAACTTATTGTTAATTGATCTTTGAATATTCATTAAAAGTTATGTAAATTGATAGATATTGCCCTTAACACAGTAACTTCTATGTTTTTACTTTAGGTACTAGATAACTTTGCCCTGTTTGGATTTAATTACAGAAATTGGAGCTAAAAGTGTATAAAGACCAATCAGAATTTATTCAATGCTAGGTACCAAATCATCGCTGTAATTAGGATAACTAAGTGACTAAATAGTTAGGTTTGACTTGCAAAATTTTACTCATGGATTTTTTTGTCCCAAAGGTCTTATAGATAAAAGGAGAGGTACGTATTTAGTCCGAATATTTAGTAGATTCATCAAAAAAGTTTCATATACATATTTTTAAATGAATACTAGTATACTAGCTGCGCCCCGCGCTTTCATCCGCATATGTCTCGGTCCCTTGAGAATATCGGGATAAAAAGTATTATATGTGTTAATTCAGATTATAATCTATCTGTGTGCCAAATTTCTTCCCAATCCGTTTAGCCGTTTTTGCGTAAAAGAGTAACAAACATCCAAACATACATACTCACAAACATTCGCGTTTATAAGAAAGTAAGTAAGTTAATAGAAAAGTACAACGCACCTTAGTTGGCGCACGCTGTGGAGGTGCTGGTTAGAAGACGCCATAGCTAACCTTTTTGTTTCTGTGTTTGTGTACTAACAATATTTTTTAAGAACAATGTTACTAACAATTGGGACTAGTTGCCATAAATAAATATTTAATTTAATTTATAATATTAGTAGCATAGTGTCACTCCTGCATTTGAAAAGTTTGGTACCTGTTTCGACCACTCATAAACATCATGAACGTATTATTTGACTTGGTCTACATCTGTTTTCACTCTGTCTCCTCAAAAACATAAGACCTGAAATCCTGGCGGGCCATTCTGTAACAAAACTATTTAGCTAACTTACTTCTACATTTACCCTGACTGTTCAAAACTGCGTAGGTATTATTTTTACAGAATAGCTCTGCTGAAAAGATTTTATTTATTCTTTTCACTACTCATAAACGCAAAGTCGGTATTCAAAATGGAAAGATACAAACCTCTATAGTGAGTGAAAGAAAAGAAACAAGGAAAAGCAATTGAAGTTTTATTTTTACCCAAGCGCAGTTAAAGCGACTCAATGACTTTTGGCAATTAAGTAATGGACGGCGTCTGTTGCGACGATCGATGGAAAACGAGGCGATACGTATTAAAACACGAGGGCCGAGGGCCTTGTTGTCACGTTGTTGTTTAAATATTTGTATGTCGACGTAGATACTTATAACTATCTACATACCTGTCTGTATTCCTATACAGGTATAAAATGTCGGTATATATAACATGAGATTGATAAACTCCAACACCTTCTGACATAGCACCATGAAAGTTGGCACATAATATATGTAGTTTTTCATGGAGATTGTTTTCCGAGCTCCACGCGGCGATCCCGCGGGCAAAAGCTAGTATTGTCTATAATCTAGTACTAGAAGGGAGCTAAAATAAATTTTAATTATGAAAACTTATTGCACGATTGACGATTTTCTTAATGATGATTCACTAACTGATTGACATACCCTTACTCTGATTGACATCATTATTGTGATCCTGGCTTCACCTACTTTTTATTTTCGTTTGAAATTTGTATAATCTTATTTTATTTTTTATTGCTGTGACCACGCTGACTTTTTTTAATTTAGATATGTTTGCAATTCCAAAGATCTAAATAAATATTACTATACCTACTTATTTTTGATTTTTATATTTTTTTTTATTTAATTGTAAACCTTTGCCTGCCTATGTAACGGTAAAATATGGAGAACCTTATTATAAAAACACCTATGTACTATACCCATGTTTGCAAAGAAATAAATTATTTGATTTGATTTAGAAAGCTGTAATTTGACATAGGTATAATAATCACGCCGAGTGCTAATTTCATGGCAGTAGAACATATAATGAAATTAAAAGGAAAACTATCACAGCTAAGTAGGCTTTACAAGTTAACGAGTAATAGTCGACAAACTTAAATTTGCAGTTGGAGAATCGACCGTGACGTCCTTATACGTAGTCGAGCCATAAGTTCTGTCACATATGTAAAATTTAGAATTTAGAATGCAAGCCGAGGAAAATTTTATGGGCATTCGAAATTTGAATATTTAAAGAAAATAAATACAAAGAGTTTCTGGAATTTTGTTCCTTTTTTTTAAATGGACTGGACTAGAAAAGAAGACAGACTCACAGTAATTGCATTGCATCGTTGCGGTAACGTGCCAACTGAGATTTAACAACTGCTAAAAAAATTGAAAAATCTACTGAGATTTATTTATCGTAGGTACTATCTAAAGGAGCGGTTGACCTAATACTGTTCGGACTCCAGCGGTCATCAAGTGCAGCAGTGAAGGCGCGAATCCAACGAAATCCTGTCCGCAAGCAAAAAATGTTGGCTCTACAGATGGGACAAAGCAGACCTACTGTTAAAAGGGTGTTAAATGAAGACCTAAGACTGGGTGCATATAGAATAAACTAAAATAAACAGCACATCTTCTTAACGCACGGCTGAAGTCAAAATCAGACTCGAAAAAAGCCGCGCCGGGGTTTTGTTAAGGCGGTACGCGGGAAAAAAATACCGGGAAATACCTACTTTTTTCGGACGTAAAATATTTTAATGTTGAGGAGAGTTTCAACAAACAAAATGATAAAGTATATGCACACTCTAGTGAAGAAGTGAGCAGAAGTGTACTACGTGTTCAGCGTGGTCATCATCCTTCGGCATTCATGGTTTGGCTTGAGGTCTCATATTTGGGTCAAGCGGAGGTGTTTTTTGTGAAAAAGGAGTGAAAACCAGTGCCCTCGTATATCAAAACACAGTCCTAACAAACATTGTGGAACCTCTTTCACGAACAATGTTCGATGTCTTCAAACATTGTTTGTGGTATTGGCACTGGGTATTCCAGCAGGATTCTGCACTGGCTCATAAGGCGAAAAGTACCCAAAACTGGCTCACGACCCGTGGAATCGACTTTATCAGGCATGAGGATTGGCCCTCATCCAGTCCAGACTTGAATCACAAAATTGGTTTACAAAATATAGCAGCACTTAGAGGAGAAGGTCTGCGCTAAACCCCATCGCAACTTGGTGTCATTAAAAGCATCCCTGATGAAAGCAGTCGCCGATATTGACATGAACGTTGTGCGTGCTTCGATTGATGACTGCATTATAGGCTTATATCGAAGCAAGAGGAGGACATTTCGAATAATTTGAATGTGGTTTAAATCTGTATTTTATACCCTTTCATTTGATATATAAATGGTTGTAGTGCGTAATTCATTGTGTCATTTATTAAACTTTCCATATGTGACAAAACTTATGACCAGACTTCGTATCGATGTGTGGGAGAACATGTTTTTCAACTACAATATTATGTTTGTTTTTGGTATAAATTCATCCCAAGCATCCCAATTACGGAAAAGTTAATTGTGCGTACACACGCACTTGGCCGATTTTTTTGTAATATTAATTAAGGCACTGTGTGTCAGTGATGAATTTGTTTAAGATGCAATCGCTTTAACTTATATAAGAATATATATCTGCCTAGCCTTTCCCCAAACATGTCAGGGTCGGCTTCCAGTCTAACCGGACGCAGTTGAATACCAATATTTTACATGGAGCAACTGCCTATCTGACCGCCATATCCCGGTAACTGTGTAATACGATACCCTTGGTAAGACTGGTTGTCAGACTTTCGGGCTTCAGTCGACCCGTAACGACTGACAAAGATCCACAAATGACAGCTGGGACCAACGGCTTAATGTGCTTTCCGAGGCACGGAGGAGTCTCGGTATGTAATGTATGGTTATCCATCCCGGACCAACCCCGGCAAGCGTAGCTTAAAGTGATGGATCGACCCGTGCGGCTGTTATTACTTAGCCACGAGCTCCTCTTAACATAAATAAGAATAATAACATAACATAATTTGTTTCCCCGAAGGATTGGGCAGAGGTGTACCTGTGGTACCCCGCATTTCACCAGTTATATTTAAGGCCCATGCCATCAACCGGGCACTCATCCAGATAAATTCCATATAGAAACACCCAATAACACTTTGCCCGACCCGGGAACCGAACCCAGGATCTCATGCTCAGCAGTAGCGGTTGCTACCAGTAGACCAACGAGGCAGTCAGGAAGAATAATAAATGAATACAATGTGCTTGTTATGTTTTTTGCTGTTCGAGGTTATAAGGAGTTGTGCAAAATGAATGATTAGGGTTTCGTACCCAAAGGGTAAAACGGGACCCTATTACTAAGACTTCGCTGTCCATCCGTCTGTCTGTCTGTCCGTCTATTACCAGGCTGTATTTCATGAAATTTTCACAGATGATATATTTCGGTTGCCGTTATAACAACAAATACGCAATACCTACGCAAATACGCAAACAGAATAAAATAAATATTTAAAACAAAAAAAATATGTTTGTTGTATGGTAGCCACCATACAACAAACATATTTTTTTTGTTTTTATAGATAATGGTGCGCGATTCCGACTCGCACTTTACTGGTTTTTTTTTTTCGTTGTACAAACACCAATGCTGCTAAATGAGAGCATCAAATCTGCACAAGGCTCACAGAGATTTATTTTTTAAATAATATGTTTTATTCTAAGCTGTTAGAGAAACCAACTTAAACACATCTTCAAATGATACTTATGCTCATAGATAGTGATGATTCTTTTTGGATGTAACTCGTTATTTAAAGATTTACTTACTTATTTATTATTTTATTAAAGAAGCTCCCCTTCCAGAAAAAAAAGAATGAGTTGTATTTACAGGGATCACCATGACACATGACTAGTTGTAGCGCGCTATTACAGAAGGGAGGCGCTCTATTTGCCTTTATTATGCCAAGTGCCAATCATACATGCTTAGTACCGACTCCGACAGACAGTCGTTGTTCTGACGTGTGTATGTACGAATCAATAGTTTTTCAAAGGAAAGGGGAATTTGAGTCTATACCTATACAAGGTGTAATTTAAATAACGCACAACCTCTTAAGGGGTTTATAGTCATACAGTCATCATTATGAACAACTTTTGAAATCTTATGTTCTCATAACTGGTCAAAAAGTAGGGAACAGCTGACATTTTTCGCGTTTTCAGGTTTGGTCCCATAGTAAAAGTTGTTCATAATTATGAGTGCAATGACTCCTTTTAAGAGGTTGCGCGTTATTTATGTTACATCGTGTATTAAAAACCGGCCAACTGCGTGTCGGACCACGCACAATAAAGGGTTCCGCAGTTGGGACGAATTTATCTCAAAAACAAACTTAACATTGTAGTTAAAAAACATGTTCTCCCATACATCGATATACGTTATGGTCAATTCTCTAACTGCAAATGTAAGTTGGTCGACTATTTTTCGTTAAAATGCCTACTTTGCTGTTGTGGTGGATTTTTTAAGACGGAGGCAGTAAAGGTAGGTACCTTAATCTTTGCAGGTACAGGAAAACGGTCCTAAGAGACTGTCCTTAACTTTATGAGACATTTTGATCTGCATTAACAGATTTGGAAACAAAAAGTTATAGTCAGCAAGAAAATGGGCAGTTTTCACAAAAACTTTTTTGATGCCAATCGATCATGTTTCTTATAAGGATCGAAAAACTCTATAAGACCAACTGAGGTTCGAGTACTAGAAAAGTCAGAAATCGTAAAAAACTTTTCCCATACATTTCGTAGGAAATGAGTACTTTTTTACGATGGATAGACTGGCTCATCTCTAAAATCCACCCTGAATATAAGTAGTATATACAGGATGGATTTTAGAGATGACCACGAATTTGTTCACATATCCAATAACAACCATTTAGCTGGCCGGGGGAGGGGCACTTGACTTTACCAAAAAATAGCACTTTAAAGCTTAACGGTCCCTGAATCACGCAAACGGATCCCTCAATCGAAAATATTGCGGGTCTGTTAAAACACAGACCCGCAATATTTTTGAACGGCCTATCAAACGATACCCCACACCATGGGATAGACGAGAATAAGAAAATACCATCCCCACTTTACGTACAAAAGTACCCTACAAATATTTTTTATCAAGATTTTATTTTACGTACGTTGTCGGCGTGATTAATATGTATAGGTAGGTATCCATTCCAAATTAAAGCTTTCTAGTACTTAGTCTCTGAGCTAAGCCGTGGACAGACAGACAGACAGACGGACATGGCTAAACTATAATTTTTAGGGTTCCTTGTTGAATACGGAACCATAAAAATGGACGTTGACCTATATATGAGATTGATAAACTGATCACCATGAAAGTTGGCACATAATTATGTATTTTTTCATGGTTTTATAGTGTTTTTCTCCGACATCCACTCGCCAGCCGTGGGCAAAAGCTGGTACTCGTATAAATACAAACTTAGCAGGAACAGGTATTATTAACTTATTCAAAGAAAACTTTAACTTAAATACTAAGTATTGTTACGAGCATAGGTTCTATATTTAGCACAGAACGAATCAATCTAGGAAATATTTACAACAATCACTGTCTTAATTAGATACGTGCCCATTGACCAACCGTTGCAGTTTCCTTATTAGCTTTACATGCCTTGCCGAAATTCGGAAAACAATGTTCAAACAACCAATACAAAATGTTACTGTAGCAATCATTCTAAAGTGGCAGAAGTTATTGATAGTGTAACGAATTTGATCCATGCGGTAGGAACATTACCTACTTAATGACTTGTAGAATAACGTGGAAATGTTTGTTTCCTACATCACTTAATCAATCCACGTTGAGATGCATCACTCAATGTAGATTATATGATTGATGTGGTCAGTGGTCAGAAACAAAACAATATTTATTTATTATGTATAACCTATAGCTTCATTATCATTAGTAAGGGTCGATTCACCCCGGGTAAGCAGCGGCCGGCGGCAGCGGCGCGGCGAGCACTTTCAGTGTGAAATTATTTTAAACTTTATCTACTTAATTAAAAGACCAGTATCGCTTGAAAAGCTCGAAGAGGTCGTGCGGCCGCCCGCGGTGCCGCGAGGCCACTGGCGGCGCCGCGAGCAGTCTCGCGGCCACGCGCGCGCGTTTTGCCAACGATACTGCCCGCGTCGCGTCACTACGGGCCGTTGCCGGCCTCTGCCGTTCTGGTGTGAATCGGCCCTTACTCTGCAGGACTTTCCTTCTTTTAAATTGTCTCTAAAGACTCTCGTTTGAGGCCAGTCTTTAAGATACAAGTCTATAGTACCACAATAGTACCTACCGCCATTTTCTATAGTCTCTACGGTTAAGTCGTCATGCTATTTGCTTTAACCACTTGTAGGTAAGGACCAGGCCGGGGTCGACGGCGCGTCGTATTCCACGCGCGCCTCAAAGAGATGTCGTCAGCACAAAGTAGGGGTCCACCAGGGCCGATATATTGTTTATTAATTACCTAGTAAAAAAAAATAGGCATAAGGAAAAATATCAAACGCATAGTGTTGTAATGAACGCGGATATTAACAAAATAATGCACTAGTAACTACCTACATTCAATGTCATAAAAAAGTACCTACCTGTAGCCGGTGTACTTTCAATACTTACAGGTAAAGTATAGCTTATAGCATGATCAGCCTATAATGTTCCCACTGCTGGGACACAGGCCTCCTCTCTTCGAGAGGGTGTGGGCTGTAATCAATCACGCGGGCCCAGTGCGGGTTGGTAGATGTGACATATCTTATCTTCAAATTTTCGAACCCATGACCTACAACTCGTAAGTTGGGGCCGTTATCACTGGACCACCCTGCTCTCTACAGGTAAATTATGTACAGAAATTAGCACCCATTTATTTACGTTGATTAATATTATGTCAAGTTATCATTTATTTACCTAGATGTCCAAGTGCAATTATTCAGCGACAGAACCATGTATCATCAGACATTTTTCATTGTGCACTGTCGTTAAGCGGTGCAATTATTGGATTTATTGTTTGAATAAGCAAATTATATTATTGCTGGTCGAGGACAGCAATTATATTTTATGTTTTATCCAATTTGCTGGTGCAGCGTGCTAGGATTATATAGGCATATGAGCACTTGGAAACTTACCTACCTCTGGTAAAAAATGTTTGAAATACTGTTTTATTTAATTTATTTACTACTTTGTGTACATAAATGTACAGAGGCGAACTTAATGCCAATTTCTACCAGTCAACCTTTGGGTGATGCAGACACAAACGGACCACCGTTTGTCTACACCTACTTCTACTAGTCTATTGCGAAAACTGAGGAATAAATATTTATTTAAATATAAACATACCTATTAAAAATATATATATATAATATATATACCTAATTCCTGATTCTGATTCTGGCCTAATTATATATAAATATAATCACAAATAAATAAATACATATAAATATTCTAAAACAAGACAAACAATGGGAAAACATTACCGTTGTGATGATACTGACTAAGACTACCGAAAATATGATTCGGGACTATAATAAATATTTATTTACAGAATTATAATCATTAGAATCAGTAATAAATCTCTCTTAGTTAAATCTCTCTCAGTAATAAATCTCTCTTATGGAAAAGTTTTTATGGAACAAATCTGTAAATACATATTTGTTATGGTATTTGGTCTGGTCGCGAATCATATTTTGATAAAGATACAACCTTACACAGGCCTGCAAATTGCAAAAAATGTACACAATTTGAATTTTGCGGGCTACCACTGCGGATGCACCTTATAAGATAATCGGTTGGTTGCCATACTGATTTCCTGGGGGAGCGTATTCCACAGAGAGATAGACTGAATGAAAAAGGAAGTGTGAATTAAGTCTGTGCGGTGAGTGGGACATTGAAGAAGACGATTGTGAGATGAACGTAGATTTCTATTGTGATTGGTGCAAATGTACTGAAAGTAGGGGCCTAGATAACTAGGGGAAGAGGGAGAGTCAAGAAATAAATACAAGGTGGTCAGCGCCCTTTGCTTTCTGCGCTGGCGTATGGGCAACCACTTTAGAAGCGACCGACGCGCAGAGACATGATCATATTTACGCAGATTAAAAACGAACCAAATGCTTATTGAGAAGACGGTCAAGTTTGTCGAGGAGTTCTGCATCCAGATCATAGTATCACACATCGCCATAATCGATGATAGGGAAAATTAAGAATTGCACAAGCATTGTTTTCGTACTCGATAGTAATAATTTTTTCAACCGGTACAGAGCCCACAGCGTTCCAGTAACCTTATAGCTTACCGTAGCGACTTGAGTACTCCAGTTCAGGGTACTATCAATGTGCAAACCTAGGTCGATCGTTCTTTTAGCACTGAGGTTTTCACGTCAGTGCTAAACGGTAAACGATCGAACCATTGAAAAGAACTGGTGGCAAGGTTGTACCATCCATCTCCCTTGCTAATATCTCGAGAACTGTCAATAATGACCGCCTGACACTTCGTCGGGTTTACAGCTACACCAAATCTATCAGCCCAGGTTTTTATGACTATCAAATCCATATTCTATTTGTCGAAAGCGTCAGGTAATTCATCAACCTTCCCTTGACAGTAAGTCATTTGCATTCAGATAATATGCAAACTGAATTTCAGAAGTTATAAGATTAATAAAAATAGAAAACAGAAGAGGAGAAAGTATATCGCCTTGAGGAACGCCAGTTTCCAAATCACATCAGCATGAAGAAGAATCTCCAACATGAATGGACTGCTGACGTTCCTGAAGGTAAGAGGAGAACCATTCCAATGCTTCGGGAGAGACCATAACATATGACAGAATGGCTAACAGGATGTCGTGACTGACGGTATCAAAGGCATTCGAGAAATCAACCAATACTAGAGCAGAAACTTTGGTGTCTCCCAGTCCTGCCCTCATGTCGCCAGTCACTTAA
Organism: Atethmia centrago; assembly: GCA_905333075.3. NCBI lineage: Eukaryota > Metazoa > Arthropoda > Insecta > Lepidoptera > Noctuidae > Atethmia > Atethmia centrago. The sequence continues at coordinate 13,225,609 of HG995375.1, forward strand.
AGGAGGGCGGAAACAGTGCTATACCCAAGCCTGAACCCAGATTGAAGAGGGCTACTGACTGAGTTGCGATCAACAAAGTTGGAACGTTGTTTGTAGACACAAGCCTCAAGCACTTAGGTAGGATAGGAATTATGTCCGGGATTAACACATAGGATACTTTTATCCCGGTAGTGCGTTTCTGTCGGATAATTTCCAATATCCACGCGGGTGGAGCCACGGACGAAAGCTAGTTGGATATAAAAGAAATTGCAAGCTGCATCGGTACTTATATCATAATTCTAATACAAACCAATTGAATTATTTTATAATTAAAAGCGTGTTTTGAGTTTTTTTGTAAATAATATTTTTTATCTTTCAATTCTAGTATATTCTTCATTAAGTCATACTCGTAAATCTAAAATTTACGAAGTTATGACTTGACCGGTTGGACTCATCAAAACAAATCATATGACTCGAAACTCGAAGGATTTACTAGTAGCCACTGAAGAGTTACCGAATATTACGAAGCCAGGATGTAGATAGTGATCTACATCCTGGCTTCGTCATCAGACCCTCATCACCAAGCCCAAACTATTGGACTCATCAAAACGAATAACTCAAAGGGTTTACTGGTAGCCACTGAAGAGTTCCACTATTCACCATCTGGCTCCATCATCAGATCAGCTCCAAGATACCAAATTATAGTATTGTCACCCAAACTACATATCACACTGTGTGCTGCACCTTACGACGTGGTCACGTCAACGCGTATCGCTGAAAACCAGCGCTGGGGCTCAGTCTCGCATAGGGTCGCAGCATTATGCTGAGCGTTGGCCGTTTTGCGTGGATGTGACGCATATTCTCCCCCAAATTGTTTCTTTTTTGTATTTGTGTTCCTTCTTTGCCTCATGTTTACCGCAAATAAACGTATTTTCTTTTTTTTATATACATATACATTCAAAGTTTATTATTTACATTCAAATTAAAAAAAAATATTTACATTCAAATTACTTTATATACATTCAAAGTTTAATTTCGATACGACAATCAGAACTTGGTGAAAATTACGCTGAAACATATATACAGGTCAACCTAATAGGTACTCGTAAAATATAAAATATTTGAAGTTGCGTTTCGAGTCTGTCTGTGTGATCGCGTCGTTTTTCTAAACTACGCGAAGGAATGTGATGCGGTTTTTAACATCATTTAGAGAAGTTATTCCGAAAGGTTAATTAAACAAAACATAAAGTGGTGGCGCGGTGATAGTGAATAAAAAAAAACCGGCCACGTGCGTATTATCGGACCACGCACAATAAAGCGTTCTGTAGTTGGGATGAATTTATCCAAAAACAAACTAAACATTGTAGTTGAAAAACATGTTCCCCAACTATCAGGGTCAAAATCAAAATAATTGCTCATTTCATAAATGTTATTTTTATGTCACAATAACATAAAAGTAACATAAAGGAAAACAAGGGCTGCATTCACAGTTGTAAATAAAAAACAGTTTTAGACTGTGACTTATATATATATTAATAATTAAAAATCTTAACATTTACACGTACACCGTGTACTGGACATAGTGAACATGAACATGATACATGTACAAAGTAATAGCAGTACTGCTTTGATGATTTCAGTAAAGGAGTACTGCCATTACTAAATATTTTTATTGATGTTAATTATTTATAATTTTTAAGTCGGGACACTGATAGTTCGTAAATCACATCTTTTAGTTTATGTAATACGCGTATATAAGACGTATTCAGAAAAGTAATAAAAAATAATAGTAATAAAAATTCGTAAGTTTCAAAGTCCCCAATTATATATATTATTATTCTCTTTTGTTTCAATAATATACACCGTTAAATTTTGGTCGTTTTAATTCCATGGAGGATCGATTTGGTACATGAAACCCTATCGATTTGTAAAGATAAAAATGAAAAATAAAGTACTAAACGTCAGCTGATCGAGACCAATGAACTGTAGGTAGTTAGTATGTAACGGCCGACAACTCCCTGCAAAGTCATTGACTCGTTTACTTAAAGAAATTAATTTCGTACATGCGTATATTAATTCGAGTTTAAAACAAAAAAACTTTATTTTTTGTATTATATTGTATTTTTAAGGATTCTACTAACACATTCTTTTCAAATAACTCTTTTTTAATAATTTCTTTTTCTTCTTTAGTAGTGTTTAAATTAGCTACAAATGAATTCGTTTTTGAGTTTGGGCTTGACACGGTATTGATTTCTGAGTCTCTGCTAAACATATTTTCCTTTTCTTCGTCTTCTTTTATATTTTGCATAATTTTGTATCGATATATTTTTTTCTTCAAAGCTTTATTCTCTATGATTAATAATTCAATTCTTTTCTTCATATTTTTATTTTCCTTGCTTAATTTTCTATATTGTTTTTGATATATTCTTTGGTATTCTTTTCGAGTTTTACACTTTTCTACAACTTCTTGTTTACAGTCCGATTTTTGTTTCAAAGTCCTCCAATATTTTCGCCTGCTTTCTTTCTCTTGATCCGATAGCTCTCCTATTTTTTTATAGAATTTTTTAGCTCTTTCTAAATTTTTTTCCTGTAGTGCTTTCCATTTTTGAGGATTATTGAGTTTTAGTCGGTCTCTGTACCGTTTCTGCCTCTCTGCAGCAGACAAAGGCATATTGTCTGTAAACAATAAAAAAATAAATGTGATAACTCAGAAAATTATAATTGAACATTTCGTAATTAATGATAAAAACAAAGAAATAAAAGCAGTTTATTTTAAAGCATACATCCCTTCACATTTGATTTTGCAACACATTAACTCATTGCATATAAGCATTATGAACATTTTCGGACAGTAACAAACGTTATGCCAGAATAAGTCAGAGCCTATTAAGCTATATGTAAAAACTTAGGTTTTATTAAATAATAAATAAATTATATAATAAAAGTATTTACACAAATAAATTAACACACAGTTTAAACACGAAAACGAAAGTATAAAATGATTAATAAATTACAGTCTGCTAATAGGGCCAAATATTGAATTATGCCTGATGTAAAAAAGTTAAAATAATACGAAACAACCTGACAAATAAAGTTGATGCATTTTTTATTTAATCAAGATGCTGTAAATAAATCTACAACAGCTAAGAAAGAAATCAAAACTAAGGCAAAATTAAAATGCAAATACGATATTTGCATCATTCAAAGGCAAATTTTCGGTCAAAATTTGTAAAGCTTGATTTACGCCACATTCAGACAAGTAAAGCCATTTTACGTATCGTAATCTCAAAGGGCATAGAACCGATCTGGCATATCAAACAGGCGCCATTTTATTTATTTTTTTCGAAATCGTGGCGCGCGATAAAATCCACTCCTTGGACCCACGCCATTTTTTGTTTGTCTATGTATCCTCTACCCATACATACCACTTTCTACGTGCGCCGCGATTTCGAAAAAAAAAACAAAATGGCGGTGGATCGATATGTCAGCTCCCATACAAAAAAGTTCAAACCCCTTTATCAAATCGAGATACTTGTCTTTGCCAACGACACAGCAATAAGGATTTCAAGTTTGCATCACTCAAAACACTAACTACGACCATAGAAAATATGCTTATTTTTTATTATACTATTTGTTTAATTATAATTTAGATAATATTTTAAAAGTATGCTGTAGACACGCCTTAATCCAATTTTATGTAACGTAACATAAAAAAAAGTTACACAAGTGTAACATAAAGGAAGAAATAAGCATGTTTTTCTAGAGACTAACCGCAAATCACAGAACACAATTAACTTGGTCGTTGCAGATAATAAGCGACAGAATAGCACTAACATAATAGTTTCCAGACATTAAGAAATAGTTTAAATTTACTTACCAATCGTATTTTTTCCAATTTACCAAAAAGAAACCAGTTTATGTTTTTTTTTCGACGCGCACCATGCACCCATCTCTTTTGCCGAGAACAAAATGGCTGATGCCCTATGATTGGTCGCCTGAGGTCCGGACAGTGACAGCTAATGTTGCCAGTATTAAAGTTTTACAAACTACGTTTTTCGCGACTAAATAATGCGTTACATAAATGAAATAACATCGATGAAGTAATTTTGAGACCAGTTTTCTTTTTTATTTAAAACTATAATTTATATTTCAAATGAGTTTTCAAAGATTCTACACACATTTTACAGTGTTATTTGAGAGGATAGCCACTTTTGTCTGAAAATAAATATAATGCTTTTAATGTTTTTTCAAGTTTGAAATATCAGCGCTGGAAGTTGGACACACGTTTTTTGTATGGCTACTACAATACATGCCTTTAAAAATGCCGCAATATATAAAAAATGCGGTGTCAGCTACAAACAACGACATGTATAATACAATTTAAAGAAGGTCTCCTTTGTATTGTTCAGTATTTTATAAATATTGCCCTGATAGATTTTTAGTAGAAATTAAAGTAAGATGATGGACAAGTAAATTTTCTGAAATGAGCAATTATTTTGATTTTGACCCATCAACGATCACGATCAATTCCCCAACTGCACTCGACTGTTGGTCGACTATTACTCGTTAACTCGTACGGCTCACTTAGCTGTGATAGGTTTCCTTTTCATTTCTGGTGAAAAATTTAATGTTTTTTTGCAAGGTTTTATTTTTGCACTTTGTTGGCGTGTTTAGCGGGGACAGACAGACGGACATGGCGAAACTATAAGGGTTCCTTGTTTTCTAAGGAACCCTAAAACTGAGCAAGCCTTACAGTAGTCGCATAGGATGTACAACTGAGCAGCGATAGAAATTAACCTCAAAATTAGAAAAAAGCTAAATACTGAAATATTTATTTGAATAATTATAAATTATTCATTACTGGTGGTCGTTCACTGGTCGAAATTCCACCCCCTCTACTTACAATCTATATAGTATTTACTAATTGAATCAGTACACTAATTCCATGCTCAAGCTGTCACTTCCTGTTACACGATTTTCACGAAATCACTCCAACAGAAAGCGTGAGGAAAGACGTGACACATATCAATAGTGTATAAAGGAATTAAAAAGAATCTTTCCTTTCCAGGCTTCCCCTAGTTCTCCTAGTTTCAACACCATAATTGCGGAACATTATCAATCACAATTTAAATGATTTTGAAGGATATTTCTAATCCATTGCTTTATATGTTCGAAAAGTTTGTCTGCTTAACAACGTAAGTAACGCAATGTATATTGTTGAACTGTCAAAATGAAACCCATTGCTACTTTAAGTGTGTTACGCAATTATCTTGCAGGAGCAGTTCAGTTTTGATTTGAAATCTTTGTGGGGCTGAAAGAAGTATGTATTAGACTATTAATTTGAACTAAGACATAAAATGTAAATGCATTTTTATAGCATACATATTTGTTGTCATAATCTGCATAATATAAGTAACGCTGACGGCTGACCACAGAACATATTTACTCAAGAGACATAATGTAATAATAATAAATTCATGATCAAATGAGCAAGCACTTAATTAGCCAGTTACATAAATATAGTAATGGATCTGGCGTGTTGTGGCATATGGCGTACCTACGACGGCCCTACATAACGTCAAATCACTTACAATTATGACGATGCTACGGTAATTACCGTTTTACTCAGCCATAAAAACAATAGGGTTGTGTAGTACACGCAAGTATAATATGGTGCGTGTGTGTATGATGTTAATATTAAGGCATTTGAAAATTGGGCACTTCTGTACTCAAAGTCAAATCATTTCTTTCAAATAGGCACATATATATAAAGCACTTTTGAACGTCAAAATCAGAAAAATAGAACCGAACTATTTATTTTTTTAACACAGCACACAAGTAATGACTGTCAAATTGTAGTGCCATTTTTTATAACAATTATTTTAATGAAAAAAATATTATTTGATATTTTAGGATTTATTAAAAACTCAATCAAGTACATAAGTAACTCGTATTTTTTTATATCTTCATGAAAAAGGTTTTAATTTTGAAAATTTAAAGTAGGTGTCTTATAATAGGTAGAAATGGAAGTGCTGGCAATTTTCGTGTAAAAAAATTTTGGATGCCATAATTTGTTTTCCTGACAAATGGCGACTGCGGATTTTTTTGACAGCTTCAGCCAGCGTTTTTAATAGTGGGTCCAAAAGGTTTCTACGAAGTAGGTAGGTATTCCTTTTTCAGGTTAGTTAAATATAATGATGATCATTAGGAATTAGGCAGTTATGATTAGGATTGTATATCTTTACAAATCTATCTGCTGAAGTAATTCCAATATTTAGACAATTTACTTTATCCATTATCAATTTAGAAAAACATACAAATAAGAGATTTCATTGCTACATGATTAGGTCGTGGTAAAAAGATCCCTTGAGTGTTTGTGACCCATTCTACGACAATAAAAATCACGTTACCATCACAATTTTGGATGTGTATCGAAAGACCAGACGGACATAAAGTTCTATGACAAACAAGTCCAGTTCATACCTGATTTTGATTTCGTGAAAAGTGTCGGTGCGTGCGGTGTGCGATATTATCTGCTGAGCGAGGGTGCGCCATCTGGCGGGCAGATGCGCTGACGTCACGCGAAGCCCTGCGCCCGCGCCGCAGGGTGGAAGGGCTTCGATAGCACGCGCCGCATCTCCCCGCAACAGCTGACCCATACTGATTTACTGACTTCCCCTGTTCCTGTCGGTAGCGGCTTGTAGTAGCCATCATTATTAATTACCTACCTCTATCTGACCATCAAGGATAACATACTAAAATACTCATGAAAGGTATGTGATGTAGATAAAGTATATGAGAGAACTAGATATCGATTGTGTTGCGCTTGTATTTTGAAAGTATTGGATTTCGTGAACGAGTGCACAGAAAGAATTAGAATTCAGATGATCAATGAATGGAAATATTAAACCATTACCTACTCTACCCTCTTAAACTCATAACATAACAAGGGCGTGTACTAATTTCGTCCTAATTATGATAAAAACAATTAAAGAGCCTTAGAACAGTTGGCCTACTACCCTAATAAGTATCAGATGATAAGAAATGCTCAAATGCCTCTTTCAGAATTTTGATTGTTAGAAGTTATTATACGAGTAGAGCAATTATTAAAACAAACAATCGATTTACGTAGTTTAAGGTTAGGTCATTCAATCAATCAATGGTTACTTGTTTTTACCTTAAATGCAAAAGTATCGGTTGGCAACAAGACCATTTCACTGCCAAACCGTTTTACTGGATCAAGCCTTGCCTGCGACAATCGATCATTAATCGTTCGATATTTATGTAATCGACAGTAATTTAGCAATTGTAATCGGGACTACAATAATAATCGATAATCAACTTATCACCTGAAGGTCTGAAATGAAAACTCCTGCAGGAAAATATTGAATACCTTTGTAATTGGGTTAAATGCTGCAAGCCTTCGCTCTTCGGCAGGACAATAAAACAATAGTGATAAATATAATAATAATAATGTTTATTTAGCCAAAAAATACAGATTGATAGATTTAAAGTTCACATTCAATACAATAATACTATGCCTCTTAAACTAGGATATACACCTGTATCTTAAGAGGTAGTGGTTGGTCGAGGTAATACAACCACAAAAACTTAGCAAGAGGACTGTGCCCGTCTACCGTTTGACTTACAATCCAAAAAAGTAAAAACAAATGAAAACAAAAAGTAATAAAAGAAGTACAACCATATAAAATAAAAAAGAAGTGTGATGTGATGTGATGTCCGTGTCATGTATGGGTTGTGTGACGTGTACGTACGTATGTGTGTAGGTGGGTGTGGGTGTGGGTGTGTGTGTGTGTGTGTGTGTGTGTGTGTGTGTGTGTGTGTGTGTGTGTGTGTGTATGTGTATGTGTGCATGTGTGTGTGTATGACGGGTAGCGTGTGTTGTGTATTATTATTGAGTGTATGTTAGTAACGACTCCGTGTAAGAATAGTCCTTCGTTAGAAGCCAGTCGGTTAAACGCGTGTTTAGGATAGTGATGTTAAGGTGTTTGTTAGTTTTGGTATAGATGTGGGTACTCAGTGTATAATATTGATGTGACGCGAATGTTGTCTTGTGTGGAGTCCATGGTGGAAGATAGGTTCGTTTGTTTGGATTACGGAGTGGGAGGGTACCGTGCCTCCGCAGGGTGGCTTGGAGCACAAAGAGTTGTCGCACCGTTAGAACTTTATAAGTTCTGATGTTGGGAATCTGTATAGCTTTTTTGTGAATGGCTCTCCTCTGTGCTCTTTCCACCCGAATGAAGCCAGTTTTTACGGCACCGCCCCGCACAGCAATACAGTATCCAATTACTGACTGGCATAGTGCGTAGTAAATCATCTTCATGGTTTTAGGATTAGCTGACTCTCTGAGTAACTTTAGGGTATGTACCTATAAGGCGCAAAGTTCTAGTGGTTATGGTATCGATTTGTTTGTTCCATCTTAGGCCGTCATCTATCACTACTCCGAGGTACTTAATATGGTTTGCTCTTGTAAGTGGCTGACACGTGCAGCAAGTGGAAGGATTTTTACATGTGTGAGCCGTTACAGAAAAAGCGGTAGAAGGATTATGTTACGCCGGATGGCAAATGGAATGTAGCTGGTTTTTTCTAGATTTAGGGTCAAAATATTAGTGTTTAGCCATACCATAACTTTGCTCATTGCGGTTTTCGCGTCATACTTAACAGTTTCACAGGTAAGTCCGTCAACAAGGATTGCGGTGTCGTCTGCGTAGGTATAGATTGTACAATTGGGGAGATTTAACTTGCAGAGATCATTTACGTAGATCTGGAATAGGGTGGTGGAGAGTATTCCTCCCTGGGGCACTCCGTAGGGCACTACAAACTCATCACTGAGGTACGTATCCGCACACTCCAATATGTTCTAGCTTTGCAATAAGTGTGGTAACAGAAACTGTGTCAAATGCTTTGGAAAGATCCAGAATAATACCCAAGCATTTGCGTTTATTATCAAGATTTGAAGCTACTTGTTTCGTGAGATCTAAAACTGCATCTTCTGTGGAAAGTTTGATCCGGAAACCGTACTGGTTACTTGCAATAATTTGATTTTTGTCAAGAAAGCCACGCAGACAGTTGTTTAGGATCTTTTCGAAGACCTTGGACAAGGCGGGTAGGGCTGAAATTGGTCTGTAATTGTTAACATAGTTTCTGTTCCCTCGCTTATACATATATAGGGTGTACTACTGCTTTTTTAAAGGCTTCCGGGAATATACCTTCTTGCAGGCATCGATTGAGCAAATACGTAATTGGTTGGACCAGGGTGTGAAGACAGCTTTTTAATAAAAATTGAGGATATGCCATCCCAGCCCACGACAAAGTCGTTACGTAACTGAAGAATTAAGGACTCTACTTCAGCTTCATCCACTTCCAAGATGGTAAGTGAGTTTACAGGAGAGTTTTGTTTGTTGACCAGAGTAGGGTAAGAGTGGTCGTTGGCCGGGACTGGTGTGGTGAATCTCTCAGTTAAAATTTTCGTTGCCAAATTCTTACCGACGTTGCTAAAGTAATGTCCAATATCGTTTGTGGAACGTTGGGGGTTGTCTTGTGTTCTGAGATAGAATCGATAGTGACTTAAAAAAGCCAGTGAATTGGGTAGGAAAACAGTAGACTAATACAATTAAATGAAAGAAAATTTAAAACTCATATTAAAAGAACACTTTGTAAACAAGCATATTACAAATTAGAGGATTATATCCAAGATAAGAATGCTTGGAAACATGCTGGTCCAGCTCCATAGGACAATCTAGAGTCTAGACAAAATCAAACCGGTTGCTATTTTAATTGTACAATTTATTATTTGATACAACACATTCTGTTTTTTTTGCTTTGTGGAATCGTATACTTTTTCAATGTATCTATCACATAATTAATTTATCTGTCATTGCTTCATTTTTAATTCTTTCTTTTTTTTACCTATTTTGGAACAGTAATTTTATTCTAGGTGCGTCTTCTCATAATATATAATTGTATAATTAATGTACCTATACAAAATATTGTAAAACATTTGAAAAGAGTAACGGTGGAGTTTCATGCCCAATCTTCTCCATACGAAAAACCGCGGGGTGCAGCTAGTTTAATATATTTTTCAGCGCGACCTTTGACATATTTGACGGTCGTAGTTCGCGTGACCAGATGACCAGCGGTTCTAAAATTATTCATCGACGTAAAGCTGCTCTACTGGGCACAAAACCAATTGATAGCCATGTAGGTACAGGAAGTATACGTACAGTGTTTCGTGAAGCAATTTGAGAGCGGTGTTGTGTGTCTAGCCTGCGCTTTCGATTGAATTAAATTTTAATCATTTTAATTTTAATACTTTGATGTCTAAGTGTCCTTTTGTTTTTTTTTTGTATTCATTTGTATATTTAGTTAGTAATTTAATTTAGTACCTACCTAGTGTAAATAGTTAGTAACATTCATATTGTAAATTATTTAATAAAAGAATAAATAATAGGGTATTTTACTATAAACGAGAAAAAATCTATAAATAGATTATTGAGACAGTTTAGGCAAAAAGGAGTCGGAAAATGTTACTTTTAGTTCATAAAATAACAAAATAAATTTGAAAAAGAATAAAGAATAGGGTATTTTACTATATACGAGAAAAAATCTATAAATAGACTATTGAGATAGTTTAGGCAAAAAGGAGTCGGAAAATGTTACTTTTAGTTCATAAAATAACAAAATTAATTTTAAAATTCAATTCAACGTTTCCAGTTTTTCTAATGTGTTAAAAAAACACCATGAAATAGTGGCCGCCATGTTATTACGTCATACCGCTAGTAAACTAAAACGTTTCAACTGTCAACTGATAGTTAAATAATAGATCAGCGCATAGTCAAGTGTCGTCACAGAGCAACATGGCGTCCACTGCGTCCAGCGTTTTCGTCAAACTACGCGCGAAATTTGAACATGTAAAATTTAAATGCATTTTTATGGCACTTATCGATTGAATAAAAAATTGGTGATTTTTTTTGGGGCATATTAGCACTATAGTATTTAATGAAGAAACTTTTCATGAATGGGTGTAATACCCTATAAAATGAAAATTACTTGAATTCAAACACTTTTCTTTCCAAGTGTACCTTCCATTGTTTACGTAGAATCGAAGAATTTCGTGCATAGTGAAACTTTTTAGTAAGTATTTTACGAGTCGGGCATAGCGGGACTAGAGCTTAGAGGTATTAACCGTGCTACTGGAGCCATGCTTTAGAGAAAACCTGAACAAGTTTGCCCCGTTGTCACGCCATAAGACTGTTGAATATTATTTCTATGGAGGTAGATATATTTCAGTGCAGCCTGAAGAAGTTCACAGAAGTAGCACTGACGTGCATTGAAATTGTTTAGAGGCCAATTTATTGTTATTTTTGTTAATAATATTGTATGTATTTTTATTGTACCTTTGTACACATTGCATTGGCGCATTAGGTATAGTTGTTAAGGTATTATTTACGAAATTTTAAATAAAATAATAGAGCTAAAACGGGAAATGGAGGAAAAAAAACTTCATTTATTTCAGATCCTTGACCCATATAAAATACAAAAGCTCACAATTATGTATGTCAATTTTACAAATGTCACTTGTGCAATTAAATAAGTAATAAAAAGTTGGGTGACTCATAAATAAGTAAAGTTAATTATATGACGTAACAATATGAGTAGCAGATAAATGCCAAATCAAATCAGTTAATGTCAAAAGCACCCAGCAAAATAAAAATGAAAAATAAATAAATAGAACAATGAATTAAATTAAATAAATGAAGTTATGTCAGAAGGAAAAAAATAAAAACTAAAATTATAATATCCATAATACTTCATCATTACACAGTTACATAAAATGACAATTCAAGCACCAGCAATATGCCTGCTACAACAATGGCCAACGTAGGGGCGATCCAGTCGCTGAGTAATCATCGCCAAGACAGTGCTGGAGCTAGCCCGCACCCTGCGCACCAAGGTCGCGCACCACTTGCGCATGGTGGCGTGGAAACAGTTGGTGCGCGCTTCCGCAAACATGCCCGAGGCGCTGCAGAAGCTGGGAAGCCCCAACACTGCCCTGAACGCGTTGTTGTATTGGACACGAGGGGCACTGTAAGCAGCTTGTGAGTAAGATGCCCATAGGCTGCACGTGTACAGGGAGGTGCAGGAAGCTTTGAAAAGTATTGCATACATTTGACGCCTCCCTTAAATACCATCAGTATTGGCTTTTCGCGACATTATACATAAGGCCATGGCTGCCCGCGTACTCCTCACAGATTTTTAATAGCTTGCGTAATCCACACACAGACGCGCTCACCACCACCATGTCATCCGCATAGCTCAGATTGTTTTCACATACATCATCAACATGGCAACCAACATTAGACTACTGAGCGCGACGATCAGTGCATTCATGTAGAGATTGTGGGTAAAAGTGTGGGTGAAGTTAACCCACCTTGTCTCACCCCACATTCAAGCCTGTAAGTCTCCGATAATGTACCCGCCCATCTGACATTGTTAACCTGGTGTTCGTACCAATACTTAAATATGTTAACAAGTCCAAGCGGCATGTTTATGCAAAGCACTACTAACGCTGATCCATCACCATTAATAACTAAGGTTAAGGGAAAAGAACCCCTATTTTAGCACAATCAGCCTATAATGTTCCCACTGCTGGGACACAGGCCTCCTCTCTGTGAGAGAGAGTGGGCCGTAATCCACCACGCGGGCCCAGTGCGGGTTGGTGGATGTTACATGTCTTCGAATTTTTGGTTCTAGGACATGCCAATTTCCTTACGATGTTTTCCTTAACCGTTTTGAGAGCAGTGGTGATGAAATTATTTACACAAAGTAAAACGCCTGTCCGGGTTCGAACCTACGACCCAACTCGTAAGTCGCGGCCGTTATCACTGGGCCACCACTGCTCTACACCATGTTTAGTTTTGCTAAAAATATTTTTAACGTAATACTACTTCTACTGACTACCTATGTAAATGAATACAAACAAAGAATATTTTTTCTTGTCTAATATATTTTTTTCTTGTCTAGTACAATTTCTTGTCTCAAACAAAGAATATTACGTGCTACATAACGTCGACGTAAAATCTCGATCGTCGCCTATTTTCAGACAGACACGGTAAATTAGGGTCAGACGATACAAAGGCTGTGATTACTGCACGATTACATTATCGTTATTCCTACACCTCGTTATCTTAGGGCATGTATCTGAAGCGTTAACCTTAGCTGTAATGGACCGCTCTGATGGTAACACGCGACGCCCGCAACAGGCACAAGGGCAGGACGATCACAGTAATTGTGACGAACTCATCGAGGACATGGTGTCCACTCTAGGTCATGTTTACAATAGCATATTAGATGTGTGTCTTTATTATATTCGGTCAAATAAATGACGACAGTGTGTGAGTCAATTTGATTGGGTGGCTGGTCCTATGTTCTCTTCAAAACTTTATGCTGAGTATATTATCCTCATCTCTTCTGGTGTCAATCCTAAGAAAACGTTAGTTTCTAAATTTAGCCCCACTTTTGAAATGAACATTTCTTTAAGGCTCCTGCATACTGCGGCGATATCGCGGGCGCGACAGGCAGTAATATGCCTGTCGCGCCCGCGATATCGCCTCTGTCTGGAAGAGCCTTTAACCTATTGACCGCCACGTCAAAAAAGCAAAAACGTGCCCTCGGCGTCAAGCTGCGAATTATTCCTAAAAATCTGTCATGTAGTCGTGGCTGTGGCGTGCTGGGCACATTTTGGTATGTCATATACATACATGAATGTGGCGGTCAAAAGGTTAATCGCACTTTGCGCTCTTGATGAACAGTGAACGAAACTGAACCGGCAGGCTCGGGTCGGTGACGCTGAATCGGGTATACCTAATCGGCTTCAGTCGCTCGGTGACGATGAATCGCATATACTCGGTGGTAAATCGACTACACTCGGCTCATATAAGTTTACACTTATATCGTGTGGTCATAAGCACCCACCCTCTTTTATAATTCAGCATCTCTGAGATTTGAGGATTACTGCTTTGCAGATTGGTCAAAATGTCGTAAACATCCTGCAGAATCTTTAAGGGTAAGAGAATAAGCTGTACAAGGTAATGAGTTGGTGGTTTCCAATCATTACCACGATTCGACAAAGACGGATGTATTTAACCACTATGAAATCGGTACCAGGTACACGTTTAATAGATTTTTTTATGTACGGAAGCTGTTCGGTTACGGAAGATGAATGTTAAGATAATAATGAAAATTAACTTGTAGGTACAAAATTACAGATGGTTCTTAGAAATTATCTTGCAAAAGAATACGGATGCATGTTCGTATTTATAGTTTTTATTTAATTCTGGCCTTTCAAAACTAAAATTAATAAGCAAACAACTGTCCAAGATATTATCAAAATTGCAGATTTATTTAAAACAGCATTTCCTGCGTTTGTGGCAGGAAATGCTGTTATAAATTAAGGTATTTTTTTAAATTGTTGTATGGAAATACGCGAGTTTGTTTTATAGATTTTTGTAAAATCTGTTGCGCGTTTCATGAGCTCTGGATCTCAGAAATACAAAGAATAAAATTAAGTGTAGGTAGGCACTATTTGAAACTATCTAAATAAAATGGTCAACGCGTCGTTTAGCCACAACGCCAGCAACCCTTTCAAATCGAGAGTTCTATAAAAGTTTGTTTACATTTTTTGTTTATCGGTTACCGGTACAGAACGCACTAGTTAGGTACCTACTAGTCTAACAAAAAATACTACGTTTTTTACACAAACTGAACGATGAGTTACGGTCACGTTTTTGTTGAGTTCACTCACAAAAAACGAGGAAGAAACAGATTTAAAGCTAACTTGCACTACAGGCTCTTTAATTCATTGCCTAGGTATTGAAACTGACGGAGAAACGTACGTCATCTTGGGTTGTCCCCGTTTTTTATACGACTTAAAAATGGAGGTTTTCTTTTCGCCTGTGTGTGAAAATGGGCGCTATTTTCTGAAAAAAAGCTGGACAGTTTTTAGGTATCTTTTTTTGGGGGTCACAGTAAAAAAAAACATAACTAAAATCGGTCCGATCCTTCTACTAATGAGATTATGGCTATGATGATTACCTAGTTGTATTTTTTTAATTTTGTGGGTTCAGGTTATCTCTATGAAGCTGTTTGCTTTTATAGACAAGTAAGTACCGCATGATTCCTTCTCTTGAAAAATCTGCATCCTTCATTTCAGCAGCAACTGTCCAATGGTCAATGCTAGACGATTTTACACAGAAACTACCTAATTACAATCGAATCTGTATCAGTTAAGCTTGTAATTAGTCTATTATCTTGTGTAACATGGACAGATAAATAGACAAAAACAGTCCAATCTTCTTATAAACAGGAAACAAATAGAGCATGTTTCTAACACACATGTTAACACATGTTTTTAATTGTTAGTTGGGTAGGTATTCGCTTTGTTTTAACTGTATCACGTCACAACTGACCTCGTCTACTGTGAACTATTTATTCTCATAGTAACCAAACTGCAGTAAAAATCAATCGTAGTAGTCATAATGTGGAAGGCATTGCATGGAAGCAGAACTAAACGCGAGCCGTCGCAGCAGGCATGCGCTCGAGATTCAATTTCTGCCACCGGAGCCCCGGTCCGCGGCGACTTCGCCACGCTCGCATTGTGGGTTAATGAGGTAGCGTTAAAAATAATGCTTTCTTTTTTAATCCGACCTCATTAACCGACAAAACCGCGTAAACAATAACAACGCGTCGTGTTCCTACTTGAAATCTGACTCCCAGTGCTTAACAGAATAGGCACTTATGTTTCAGTGCTGTGAACCACGAATAAAGTTACAATTTTATATTAGCTAGGCATTTAAGTTCGAACAATTAAAATGTTGTGGGAACAGAATAACGTGGGTATACCTACTTGCATAGTTACTTTTAAATTCTTATGTTTTGGTCCATAAAACTTGATTTAAGTTTTAATTAGTTAGGTATTAAGGGCAAAAGCATACAACCGTATGTCATTAAATAATTCATTAATTAATGGTGAAATCACAAGCATATCCTCTCATAATGAATTATTAGGCAAATAATGCAAGTGCGTTTATTAAAAATATTTATTTAGCAAACACTGTGCCCCTTCCTATGGTTACCCAGTTACCCTTGGTGAATGGTGGGGTTTGCAGTGGTTGAGCAAACAAGGATCAAAGACTCAGAGTATGCACTTCAATTCAAAGTGAAGAGTCATTAATGCGGACATATTTATAGGTACTTACCTACTTCCCTCTTTGAAGATAGGAAATGGGGAAAGTCACATTCGATTTTTTTGTTTTCTTGATAATAATAAATTGCGGTTTTTGATATTGGCTTTGCAGACAGGCGCGACGGGACGGTGCGACACAATTCTGGTAGAACAATTTCCAGGAATTTTTCATTGAAATTGTTCTACTAGAGTTCGCGTCGCGTTGTCGCGTCGCGCCTGTTTGAACCAAAACTTGGACAGTGTCAGTAAATGTTCCCCCTTTACTCACACTGTCCAATTTTTGGTTCGTAATTTTGTTTTGTTCTTACCATGGGTTCCATAATAGTTTTTTAACTCCAGAAATGCCGTTGCTGGCTAAAATGTTTTCAAGCTTGGTAACTAGTAACCTTTAAGCTAAGAAATTACCGTAGCTTCTGGTCTAAGTGCCAGAAATCTGGTAAGTAATCAGTTTTTGGAAAAATGCCCTATTTTGTTGATGATAAAAAGCATATAACCATAAGGTTCTTTTTTTAAACCTTATCGCTACGACTCGTTCCTAAAGCTATATAATGGTCGTCATGGAACAACGAACTTTATGTCCACCAGGCGTATGTTAGCCACGATCTGGTTAACGTTGTTTGTCAAATATATTACATCTCTATTGATACAAGGCGATCATTAATGCAGGCAAGGGCCCACTTATTAATTTTAATAAGTGGGGTTCGTTGCGTTTTCAAGGGGCGACGACAGCCCGCTAGGTTTATTTTGTTAGGTTTGATTTTATGGTCTTTGTTAGTGCTTTTAGCTTGTGGTTTATGATTATAGTCAAATAATTAAGATATTTAACGATTTAAGGCTTAAGTTATATAGCCAAGAAGGTAAAGGAGTATCCACTTCTTCAAATAATAAAATTATTAGGTTTGTTTAAATGATAGATGAGGCTAAGACATTTTAATTACTAAATGCCTTTACTGTGAATGGAATAAATGTTGCAAAATAATTTAGTAGCCATTTAGAAGTTCTCAACTAATATAAATGACTAAATTATCCAGTAGAAAGAAAATAAAATCTTTAGCGCCTGCGAACAATCTGTTACTACGACGCCGATTGGCGTTACCTTCCACAAAGTAACCTTTCGAAAAGGAGACACACACACTAGAAATAATCTCGTAAATAATTAAACAATAAAAACGGCTAGTGGCCCGCTCAAAAGCACAATAAGCAATCACTCGCATCTCTAGTTATCATCATATGATCCGACGTCACGTCAGGGTAGGGTTGCTCCACAACCCTCAGCTGCCAAAGTACCATAAAAGTGTTCGGCGAGCGCGTGCCGCCCGCGGCGCATCTCTAAATTGCATTTTAACCTAATTAGGGAACGATATAATTTTTCGGTTCCGCTATAATCAGATCAAGCAGACATTATGAAATTAAAGCGCTTTACAGCGGGCGGGATCGCGGCCTGACTGTCGCATGTTATAATTCATAGTAATTCTGTTATAAGCCCTTATTTTACTAACTTTTAAATGATTTTATAATTGTTACTTTTGTGGGAACTAGTATGTAGGTCTCTGTTAGGTTATCTAGTTCTCGTAATAGGTACTATAGGACCGTACTTCATTTGGCGTTCTAACTGCTACTTGCAAAAAAAATCTTTTTTTGCATGTTTTTTTGTGCTGTTTAACTAACGAAACACAATAAGGACTTACAAGTTACATAACAGCGGTTGTCAATATTTGTCAGCTGATCATGGGAACTTGTCAAGGTCCATTGCGGAGCGGTTTCCCACAGAAACTGGACACCGCGGCGCACCGGCACGCGTTCGGAATAGTTTGGATATGTCGCGTACAAATAGGGACAAATTTTTATCTGACGCAGTATCTGAGCAGTTTGTCGATCGTTTAGTGTGTGAGAGAAGAAAATTCCGACGAATATTTAATGTGAGTGAATTCTATTATTTTAATGAAAATGAGCTTTATTAAATTAATTGTTGTAGTTATTGTAAATAAGTAAGTCGCGAAAAGGTTTATTCACTCTAAAATTATCGGCTAGCAGGCTAGCACCAAAATTTTCTTGTTGGTGCTAAGTAAAAAACTTAAGGATTCCTACTATTTTATGGCTGAAGTCACCACTTCCCCAAAAACTTTCTCAAAAGTTAGTTAACACTAATAAGGTTTAGTGTGGCTATTGTTTCACTTTCAACACACATAAACGATTTAGCAAGGGGATCTTTGGAAGAAGCACTAATGCTTCCCTAGTGTTTCCGAGCGAGTTGGTTGCTGTCGCATCCGATGTGCAGATTGAAGGGAAAGAAGCTCCAGGAGTGCTCGGTAACCGTCAATTACGTTGGGCCGCGCACGCGCCGATGCCCCAGGGACCGCTGGCACACGACCGCCCCACACAATTTATGGAACAAAGTACATACATCACTACGCCCCGGTTGTGTATTTAAAATTTATAAAAATATATTTCGAATACGCTCCTTTTATGAATCATAATTTTATAGTACCCTGTGGCAGTATTTTCTGGAGTAGGGTAGTCCATGAAAAACTGTAAATTCTGATTTTCAAGAGTTTTTGATTCCAAAAAAAGTTGACGTCATTTTCAATTTCTTTTCCGAAGATTTCTCTTATCGCAATAGGTAGCTTATCAGCGACATTATACAACGGTGCTGATGGTTGACCTAAAGTATCTACCTGACGACTAAGAAATTGCTGATTATTTAGCTACCTACCAATTGACTACCAAGATTGTCAAGTTTACCATCGACACTGACGTCTATTGTAGATAGGTACTCTTTCCTTCCTGTGCGATTTATGCCCTACAAAATATTGAGTTCTGGAAAACACATGATTTAACTTTATGTAATTTTAGTAGAATTAATTTATTTACATAACCAAATTACAAGATGATTACTAACATTAACTGAATGAAATTAAAACTAAGTTAAGCCTCAAAAAGGCCCTCGGGGCATTGTACCGAGGATGCTGGCGGCATTTCCTCGCTGAATTGCAATGCTGATGCGTTGCGCTAGAAACCCACCAGCTTTTCGGTCACCAGTTACATCAACTAGACGTTTCGATTTTTTTTTATCGATTTCGTTTCAAACAACATTACATCATAATTCTACCGAGAAATATAGACAAGCGATTACTATTCTTCTGTAGAGTAGATATAGAAAGCGTCATGCTAAGCCTGCTGGTATGACTTGACTTCTTTCTTCTAGAAAAGCAGTTAGTGGAACAAGCAAATGTTCTTTACCAACGGGACTTTCAGCGAGACTATTAATAAAACATCGTGTTGACCCACTGGCCGCAGTCTGTAACATCCGCGGCTCACACCGAATCAAGGCTCGCTCACGTTTCATAATGTATAACCTTGTAACCTGGTCTGCGCACGCGTTTAGGGTGGTTCCAGCGACGCTAAGCTGTGATTTATGCCGTCGTAAAGTTGCACACGGCCGGTCTCGCGTTCACTTGGATAATTTATCGTGGCAACCACGGGCCACGGTTGACCACGGCCTAGCCGGATTGAGCCGACGATTCATATTGAGTATTTATAGTATTGCTCCACCATAAAATAGCCGAATGGGTCGTGGTAGCTAGGTATGTGTGTCTGTGTATGTGTGTGGTTAAGTTGCCATTTTGATTTGACGGGGAGAGCTCGTTACAGTCTTGTTATTATTACCTGGTACTTGGGCTAACTCTGTGATCACGTTTTTTCTTTTGTTTTGCTTTCAAACACATTTGGATGAGGTTGTTCATAGTTGTTTGGCAAGTCAATAGTCGAAGGTGAAGTATGTCCAAGCTTTTCCATCCATATACCACTTTTTTATAAATTTTGTATCTATAATAATAATAATAATAATCATTTAATTCGGACATAATTAAAAATCCATAATGAGTTAGTCACAGAAAAACTTACAACTATGTTAGTAACCTTAAGCAAAAATCAATTAATTAATTACAAAATCACAAAAGTTTAATTCAAAAACTTTCCCTCTGCACCGGGCCTGCAGGCATGCCTACGGGACCAGTGCGCAAGGAAAGGGCAGTCTGGTCTTTCAGCAATAACGCTTAGGATGCTGTTGGAACTCCCACGTATCCTACGCATCAAGGAGGCCGCCCTTTTACGCATGATAGCCTCAAAACTATCTGTGCCTGCCTCAGCAAACATGCCCGACGCGCTACAGAACCGTGGAAGCCCCAGCAGCACCCGGAAGGCGTTATTATATTGAATTCGAAGAGCGTTGTAGGCCTTCTGCGTATACTTGATCCACAGGCTGCAGGTGTAGAAAGTCTGGCAGTAGGCCTTAAACAGTGTAATTTTCACTTCTTTAGTACACTTAGCAAACCTGCGGGCCAACATATTACATCGAACCGACAACGCTCTTCTCTCTCTTTCCAAATCATCATCATCACTCAGATCCTCATTCAAAACGTGCCCAAGGTATTTAAATTGAGACACTCTCTTAAGTGCTTCCCCATACAGAAAGACTCGAGGAACCGACTTAGATTTTCTGGAACCAACACGAAAAACCATGACTTCACTCTTCCTAACGTTGTACAGGAGTCCATGGGCCGTGGCATATTGTTCACACACCCCAAGCAACCGTCTGAGTGCATCAATCGAAGGACTCAGCAGCACCATGTCATCAGCATAACTTATACTATTAATGACCTTGCCATCAATAGAGCATCCGACACCAGTGCTGCCGAGCTCCTCGACCAGCTGATTGATGTATAGGCTGAAAAGCCCTGGGCAGGTCAAGCCACCTTGCCTCACGCCACACTCCAGCCCATACTCACCAGACAATGCACCCGACCATCTGACCTGGTTAATTTGGTGGTTATACCAAAACTCGAGGAGGTTAACCAACTCATGAGGTATGGTGTTCTGTGTCAGTTTTGACCACAGGATATTATAATTAACCAGGTCAAACGCCTTGGAGAGATCCAGAAAAGCAGCATACACAGGAATATACCTATCAGTATAGTACCTAACCGTGTGCTTAAGCGCCAGAATAGCAGTTTCAGTGGACAACCCGGCTCTAAAACCGAACTGAGCAGCATGTGGTTTGAGCTGGGCACTTATCCTACGCTCAAACACACGGTCAAGCACCTTAGCTGTTACGAAACTGGTCTATAGTTGTCCTTGTCTGACGCATCCTTAGTTTTACTCTTAACTATAGGCACAACTATCGTCCTCTAATATTCTCGTCTCGTCTCTATAATTTCTTAATATTTAAAATAGAATCGCATCAAAAAAATATAATAAATACAATTAAATAACATTAAAACAGTTGCGGAGCAGGTAATTTGGCCTAAATTAAAAGAGATTGCCGGAAAACTTAAGGTAAATCTTTGTTACACATTTGGTTTCCGAATTAGGGAATCGATTGCAATCGGTTTTAGGTTCGTTACCACCAAATTACATTAACATTCAAATTAATCAAAAGAAATCTAAGTTAAAGATAAACTTAGTATTAAAGTGTTACCCCTAAATGTACCAATAACTATAATAGTTAAGTGTGATAGTTTATATAACAAGTCAATCTCAAAGCGTAGCACGCCTCGACAGAATCGCAGGTGACACGACGATCCTAGTGGCGGACCAAAACGGACTTGCCGGTCTCTAATTTAAAGGATTCTATGTGGCTGGTAAAAGCACGCAAGCTTGGTCAATAGTCCGGTACTCGGAAAAGTGCCGGAAGCAGCCCTCTTTAACAGCTAAAACCTACGACAAATAAAACAGATTATTACATCAAAGAAAATGCTAAAGCTTCCGGCACAGCCAAGAGAGCAAATAAGAGAAAGTAATACGTACATATATCAATAACTTGAAACTTGATTAAGGTAAAGTATAAACAATAAAACTTACTTGATTCAATTTAAAATTAAAAGTCAAAGATTAATAAAAAACGACTGTGAATCCAGTCGATTTTTATTAATCTTCGACCTTATTTTTCAGAACCTCAAGTTTTTCAATAAACAGTTCACAACCTTGCACGTCTTCCCTTGACGTCATAATCAAATTTTGAAAATTTGAACTAGGAAATTGAAACCACAGAGGTTACGCTGCAATAGGTATCTAAGATAGATACACAATGGCGAAAGTTCGACGTCCATACCCCACTTCACATTTGGCGTATGTACAGTTGAACATTGAATTAGTTGATGTGGTTATGAGCAAAGCGTACGAGACTTAGTTACGAAAATAATAATAAAATTTTAGTACCTACAGTTGAAAAACAGCTGAAAGGTCATAAAAATTACATAACATTTTTACTGTCATAATATCAATATCAATCTGCTCAGCCTTTTTCCAACTATGTTGGGGTCGGGTTCCAGTCTAACCAGCTAAATACCAGTATTTTACATGGAGCGACTGCCTATCTGACCTCCACAACCCAGTAACTGGGTAATACTTGCAATACCCCTTGGTAAACCTGGTTGTCACTTTCGGGCTTCTGACGACCCGTAACAACTGTCAAAGATCCACGAATGACAGCTGGTAACAACAGCTAAACGTGCTTTCCGAGGCACGGAGGAGTCTCGGTATGTAAAGATGGTCACCCATCCACGGACTAACCCCAATAAGCGATGCTTGACCTGATGGATCGACCCATGCGGTTGTTATTACTCAGCCACGAGCTGCTCCGTCTCCTACTGTCATAATATGAGGTTACAGAATAATATGAAGCCTCTTAATCCCCAAAGCAAACTAGGTAAAAACCTATATGTCAGGAACCAGAGCCTTGACCTAATTTTTAGGTAGTATTTTTATTAGGTAGGTTGTATGTATTTTTATGTTTTATGTATGTTCATCGATATTTTCGTCAATTGAGGACCGATTATGGAAATTCTTTTTTCATTTGATATAGGAAGCTTGCGCGGTGGTCGCATACATATATATTTTATTGACTTTCCTCGAGTGGTTTTTGAGGTAGTGACAGGTAGTGGGTATTCGAACTTTTGTGGGGTAGGTACCACAAATAAAACTGAAAATAGAAATTACTACTGGCATTAGAAAAAGCAGAGATATTTTATATAATTTGTACTACGAGAAATCATTGACTTCTGATCAAGCCCTTCATAATTATGTCAGAAATTATTCTAAGATATTCAAAAGAGTCTGCGCTCAAGCTAAATCTAAATTAATAAGTAACAAAATTAGTATGTCTAACAATAAAATAAAAGCTGTGTGGCAGGTAATCAACAAAGAAACTGGAAACACAAAACAGCGAGATCAAAATGAATTGTCTTTAAAAATTAATAATGAAACCATTACAGATAAGTTAAAAGTTGCTGAGACACTAGAAAATTTCTTTACCGAAATCCCAATAGAGGTTACGAAATCTCTTCCCTCATCACCTATTTTAGCTGAATCTCTTCTCAAACAACACTTCTCTAAGGACATTCCAAGTTTTGAATTCAAGCCCATTTCTATTGTCACTATTAAGAGGGCATTTAAAAGTCTTAACATAAAGAAAACTGAAGACTTATGGGGGATTTCCGTTAAGGTTCTTGGAGATATCATTGACACAATAGCCCCTGTCCTAACAGGCATATTTAATCAATGTTTAGACAGCGGTACGTTTCCTGATTTAATGAAACATAGTAAAGTAGTACCAATTTTCAAATCGGGTAGTAAGAGTGATCCCTCTAATTATAGACCTATATCTGTGCTACCAGCATTGAGTAAAATATATGAAAAAATCATGCTAGACCAGATGCTGTCACATTTCAATTCTAATGGGATTTTACATAGTCGCCAGTTTGGTTTCACGAAAGGTAGGTCGACGACTGACGCAGGAGTAAAACTCATCAGTCACATTTTGGAATCCTGGGAGAAATCCCAGGATGCCATTGGCATTTTCTGTGACCTCTCAAAAGCGTTTGACTGCGTTGACCACAATACACTGACCTGTAAATTACACCACTACGGAATTCGTGGACAAGCTGCTGATCTTGTTCTGTCCTATCTATCAAACAGGCAGCAAAAAGTAAACGTTAACGGGGCGACGTCCTCGGGGTCTCTAGTAAAGATGGGCGTGCCCCAAGGTTCAATTCTTGGCCCTTTCCTTTTTCTAGTTTATATTAATGATCTTCCTTACATGATGGCAAACTTATCGGATATAATTCTATTCGCTGACGATACTTCTCTTATTTTTAAAATAGATAGAAAAAATCCGGATGTCTTACACGTCAATGATAGTCTGGATATTCTTTCGAAATGGTTCGCAGCTAATAATCTCTTACTTAATGCGAACAAAACAAAATGTATAAAGTTCTCACTACCAAATGTACCCCAAGTGGATCTAAATTTAAAACTTGATGGCAAGAGACTAGATGCTATTACAGAAACTATATTTCTAGGAATTACTCTAGATTCAAAATTACAATGGGGAGCCCACATTAGAGCTCTTTCAGGTAGATTAAGTTCAGCTGCATATGCAGTAAGAAAAATTAGACAGTTGACTGATATAGCCACAGCTAGGTTAGTATACTTTGCTTATTTCCACAGTATTATGTCTTATGGCGTTCTGCTGTGGGGATCGGCAGCTGATGTAGATTCAATTTTTATCTTACAAAAGAGGGCAATCCGCGCAGTATATAGAATGGGTCCTCGTGAGTCCCTTAGCAACAAATTCAAAGAAATTAATGTACTTACTCTGCCTTCTCTTTATATCTTAGAAAGTATTTTGTATGTTCGCAAGAACTTATGTCTTTTCAAAACAAGAAGTGATTTCCATAATATAAATACACGTAGTAAACATGAAATTGTGATACCCAAATTTAGATTAACAAAAACAAGCAAATCATTTGTTATTAACAGTATCCGCTTTTTTAACAAGTTGCCAAAGTCAGTTACAGAACTTAGCGATGGTAAGTTCAAAACCCACATCAAACGTGTCCTTATCAAAAACGCATATTACAAGATTAAAGACTACGTTGAAGACAAGGAAGTTTGGCAATAATTCCTTCTGCACATGTGGCTTCCCTGGTACACCAGAAACGGCATAACTATGGAAATATCTATTAACTGCTCCCAAATTACGATGTTTATTATTATTATTTTTTAGACATACATTTTTGACATTATATTTTCACTATTTGACATTATATACCTACAATTTATATTTCAGACTTAATATTATTAATATTATTTTACATGGATTCTTGTGTACGTTGTGAATGTGAGAACGTTGTAGGCTTAATAGACTAGATCTTTTTTTCTTTAGACCGTTTCCTTTTCTCTTTTTTTTTTGTTAAGTACTTTTCGACAGGCCTACACTGTTCTCCCATACTTAATTTGTGTAATTTGAAAACATTGTAAAAGCCAATTATTTTTAAAAGAGTAACCGTGGAGTTTCTTGCCGGCTCTTCTCCATAGGAAACAACCAATTGGAACCGTGCACCTAGCTTCTGACGTTTCATAAGTGCCCATGTAGGTTTATGTGAAATAAAAATATTTTGATTTTGATTTTGATTTTTGACTACAAACAAAAATTACCGACTTCCAAAAAAAAACACTACTAAGTGAAAAATAACTTTACTTTCGGAGGTCAGTGGCAAAAAATAAAATACAAAAAAAAACGAGCGAGCCTAGGGGGGTAGTCGCATATGATGTATAACATCTGACATCTCACCTTGGTAATAAGCAATAGAGCAGCGACAGAAATTAACCCCAGAATTTAAAAAGCTAAATACTGAAATATTTATTCGAATAATTATTCATTACTGGTGGTCGCCCACTGGTCGAAATTCGACCCCGTCAACTTACAATCTATATGGTATATAGGTCACCCATGGAATTAGTAAGTACTATACTTACTATTACTACTAACTTATTCCGTGCTCAAGCTGTCACTTCCTGTCTACACACATCCGTACCTTGTCACGAAATCATTCCCACAGAAACGAGAGGAAAGATGTTAGACATCAAAAATATAAGTTTTATAAAGAAAGCAAAAAGTAAAAACTCCACAAAATTTGCGTTTTTCTATCTTTATGTATGTTTTCTATTGAGGGCTTTGTGTGTAGGTACATAAATAAATAAACTCACATCCTATCTTGCAGTAGATAATTTTCTACACTACCATACAAATTCTCAACAAAAAGACAGCTAAACTTACCAATCCAGCCAAACTTGCAATAAGTTAAGCTGCAGACTCAGCGACTTGTCATCGTGATATACTTCCCAAGTTCTGCTAAGATACACGATGGAACATGCTTATGTACATCCATATGTTAGCAGACGGCCATGTTTCTCTTTCAGTGCATTACATTTTCAGTAAACCAAGTGAATTTCCAAATTTTTACCGGCTTTGTTTTCAGTTAATTTTGTTCATAAGATATGTATCTAAATAAAAACTATAATGAATTTGTCAGTTGTTCATATTGTGCAAAGCTAAGATAGAAATCATTACAAATTTAGGTATTTGCGACGTCTTAAACAGTACTCGTAGTTAAACATTTTGTTGGGCTTAAGTCAAACGTAGGAAATAAAAAAAAGGTGGTCTTGCCCGAAATCTGGATTCGTGCCCAGTTTTTAGCCTGTTTTTTCCTATTATATGGGACTTGTGACTTGCAAATGGCAATGTACCTACTACTTAGAATAGAACACTTACTCTTTATTAAACCTAACCCTTCGAGGAATAAAGGCGTGACATTATATTAAAATGATCCTCTTTAGTTCCACACCCGTCTTTGTAAGTGATAGTAAAACATTATTTATTGTTTTTTCACTCATTAGTTACTCATCATCTGTCTTAGTAGAAATCTACAGTAAACACCTGTAGCTATGCTGATAACATAAAATAAAAATGTACCTAGGTTTTACCAAATGTTAACCAGAATTATAAAACGTGAAGTGTTCCAACAACCCTAATTTACTCATTGAATAACCCAAAAACATCATTTCAATCACCAATAAAAATAATGCTTATGTTTTATTATTTATTAATTCAATTAATTGCTTGATTATTAACTTACTATTGAATACCTTCTTCGGTAACTAAGTACCTACCAATTGACAACCGCACTTTAGACAAGTCAATACTTGACTTAACTTGCTGCCATGGTAAAGAATATAAATAATTTAAGTTTATTTCTCAAAATCTTTGTATTCATTTTAAACGTTTGTACTCTTGTATACAGAGTGGAATTTTGTAATGCCACCTGGAGGGAAAGTACTCTTAATACTTCAGATAGAAAGTTTTACTCAAAGGAAACATACCTTTATTTTTGAATAGAAAGCAAACTGCATTCAAAGATTTTCGAAAATTCTCTTCTCCCACACCCGGGAATCGAACCGGCTAAAATCTGAAAAAAATATACCCTGTACTTTTATTGCATCGATCGTTAGGGTCAATTATATGGATGAAATCTCTCTAACAAACATAAATTAAATGAAAGGAAAACCAGGAAATCTTAAATTAATTTAATTATTTACAAAAAATGGTAAACTAACTAATTAGTTGCTCGAAATGGGCTCCATTCTCTTGGATACACAAATTTATTCTTTTAACGAATTCATTTCTAATAACCTTTAATAAAGTGTTGTGGTGAATATTATAAATCGTATTCTTAACTTCAACTCGTTGTCATTCGCATAAGATTTCATGTAAATTTGATTTTTTACATATCCCCACAAAAAAAATCTAATGGGGTGAGGTCTGGCGATCTCGCAGGCCATCTGATTGTGCCGTTTGTACCAATCCAGGTATTAATATGGTTATTAATGTAGGCAGTAGTGATTCTGCTGTTATGTGCTGGAGCACCATCTTGCTGTAGAATTATTTGGTTTCGCTCTTCCTCGGGGAAACCATTTAACTCGTTTCTTAAGAGATCCAGTATTTCAATATACTTGACAGTGTTTAAATGACCTTCGTACACGTGGACTAACACTACATTATTTCTCATAATTCCGCACCAAACGTTGAAAGAAAATCTTACTTGATTGTTAGTTTCAAGAACACGAACAGGATTCACTCGAGACCAATAATGGTTATTGCGGCGATTGTACATGCCATTATTGCTGTAGTTGGTTTCGTCAGACCATACAATGTTACTCAAAAAATTAGGGTTTCGGTCAATTTCTCCAAGCATGTTTTCACAAAATTGTAATCGTCTGTCACGATCCCCAATATGCAATTTTTGCACCAAGCGACCTTCACGATAGCATTTATACTTATACTTTTTCAGCACTTTAAGTACGCGAGTGTGGGTTGTTCCTAATTCATCGGCAGCATCTCTACTTGAAGCCTTTGGAAATGATTCAAAGTATGTTAAAACATCTATTTCAAAATCGAAATAGTTTGGCTGAATAGTTAGTAGTGAGACAAAATGTGAAATGAGTTGTAAAAACAATCAAATGTGAATAACAACTATGACAATCTAATTTTCAAATTTTAATTTAACATTCCATATTTAAATTACCTCATACACGCAGCTACGAGTATGTCGCAAAGGAGTCTGCATTACAAAAGATGGATGTTAGTTAAAGAGCTTTAACTTGACTCATTGAATTTGTAACTTCAGATTTCCTGGTTTTCCTTTCATTTAATTTATCATGTTTGTTAGAGAGATTTCATCCTTATAATTGACCCTAACGATCGATGCAATAAAAGTACAGGGTATAATTTTTTCAGATTTTAGCCGGTTCGATTCCCATGTGGGAGACGAGAATTTTCGAAAATCTTTGAATGCAGTTTGCTTTCTATTCAAAAATAAAGGAATGTTTCCTTTGAGTAAAATTTTCTATCTGCAGTATTAAGAGTACTTTCCCTCCAGGTGGCATTACAAAATTCCACCCTGTATATAAGAAGATTTTGATAAGAAGTCGTATGAAAGTGTATAATCACCAGAAAGATTTTTTCACAACAAAATTTTTTTTCATTATCAAAATAATCCAAAAAAATTGCAAACTGACAAAAAAATATCTACATTTTATCTTAAGGCGAAAGCGCCAAAACAGCCCGCGAAGGTAGAATTTTTCACGTTGTTGCAATTTGCAGGTATCGGTACGAACATGAATCGCGACGGTAACAAATATGTATTTACAGAATTATAATCACAAAAATCATTAAAACAACTCTCTAAGTTCAAATTACCATCCAAGGGGTATGGTAATTTGAACTTAAAGAGTTGTTTTAATGATTTTTGTGAACTTATAATTACGTAGACGTAGATCTTGAGATGGTACGAAGATGCTACGCGACGCGCCGCCCAATCATAGCAAAAGATTTCTGGCACCTACACCGTAGGCCGTAGCCGAGCAACGTAGCCGGCGCGCGGCGGCAGGTTGGCTTTTCACCAACGTTTTCAAATTATTATTTGTAGTAAGCATGCACGTAAACAAACATCCAATATATGAAAATTTATAGCTACATTCCGATTTACCTTTAATCCTCTATTGATGCAAAAGAATGGTGCATAAAAAGTAAAGCGTTGTAGCGGCGCTCATCTGTAAACACTTGAGCGATGTAAAGTGCTCAATATCGGTGGGAAATGCTGCGAAAATTCTTTTTACCATCGATCGGTGGGTGTAGCCGCGTACGTGTGGATTGGTCGGTGGGCGTGGTGGTTGTTATCGGCGACCAATGGGAGTAGGTTGGTGATAAGAGGGTTGGGGGTTGCGCGGCGGGGTAGCGGCAGTGCGCCGGACGGAGCGGCCCGGGTCGGCCGCGTCACCATGCTGGGGGCCATGATGTATCCGGGCGCTGAGGAAGCCGAGCTCGAGGACATGCGAGTGCCGCCGATACAGCTCGAGCACTTGCCCGAAGTATTCCTATGTACGTAATGTTGTGTTCTATGTGTGTGAGTGTTCCGTGTGCTGTGCTATTTTCTGTGCTGCGTTTGTAAACGTAGAGTGCGCTCGTTCTAGTAGCAATTGTGACGTATAACAATATATTGATATGTGAAAACCACGAAAAACTATACCAATTTCGATGCGAATCAAAGCTAACGTAGGTGAACACAATTTCGCTTTATGATTGTACCTGCCATATAGATAAACTACGCAACATTGTCTCAGTACGTACAGGTGCACTAACAAATACCTACCAAAAATCATCTCAGGATATGCAAATATACTTTACAGTACTTTCGCTTATGGCTTATTAGCTGCGATTTAACAACAGTAGGTACATACGTAGTGTGTATAGCTTATTGGAGAAATTATCTATAATCGAAAAACACTCAAATCCATACATGAATGAAAAGGTACCTACCGGTGTAGTCGAATTAATGAAAAGGAGCTGTTAGAGACGTTCGTGAAAGTGTTGCAAAAACAGACCATCATGCGTCTTCAGCATCAGATCAGCTAAAAGTAATACTATTGTAGGTATTGTCAATTTGTCATCAAACTAAGTACATAAGGTACGGGTAAGGGCTTTTAGCTGATCTAAAAGTAATACTATTGTAGGTAATAGTATTACTTTTAGCTGATCTGAAAAGCCCCATTTAAATGATACAATTTGATTGCCTGTGGCGTACAGTCGCCAGCACAAGTTACCACAAACTGTCAAATTTTCTCATTCGATTTTGAACTTGACTGTCAACATTTTAAGGTTTAAAATCATTTGGAGAGATTTGACAGTTTGTGGTAACTTGATGTGCTGGCGACTGTACAATAAAATTGAAGCAACAAATGACTTGCATTGTCTAGATGTTACTATATTGTTGCTTCAACTTATGGTATGGCACAGGCAATTAAATAGCACCGTGTAAATCAGGCTTTATTCTAATTTAGTCTCTCGGATTACCGGTAGTAAGAAGGTGAAATATCGATCAAGCTGTAAAATAATTTACCAACAGCTGTTCAAGTCTCCTATTCCATTATTTTTTGCAAAGTTGTGAAACTGAAGGAAACCTTGGGAAAACAAAAACAAAAGCCACTTGGTTAATATTGTTTCTTTATGGGCTGATTTTTCAATACTCAGATTTCGCACGCTTAATAGAATACTGGCTTAACTCAAAAAGTAGATTTCTGGGAAATCGCCGTTAAATGGTTTGTAATTGGATTCTTGTCGGCTTATTAACCAATATAATAAATATGTAATTTACGGTTAAATATTAACCTACTTTTCAAAAACCATGAATTGAATCTGTGTAAAAAATTGCAGAAATCTTAACCTTGACTCAAGCTCTAATAGGTCAGTATTCTATTAAGCGTGCGATTTAGAATAGAGAACTTTATCTGGGGAATTAATATTCGCGGTTTGACAGCTTTTAAAGGTGCATCCACACCGAAGTTATTTTTTGTAAAGCAACATTTTGCAACATGATAACATTAAGTAACTTTCTATAACATTTGCAGCTTTTGCTATAAATTTTTATTATACTTGCCCACTAACACGTAAACGTTGCTCAAAAAAAGTAACTCCGATGTGGAAAAATCTATAAAAAATTCAGCCCATAATCAACTTTAATCTTCGAAGCTACGTACTAGAAGTCAGTTTTTTTATAAATGAGGCTTTTATCGACCACATTTTTAAAAAAGCCACACTATATATATAAGGTGTCGTTTTGCATCCTCGTCAAAGACGCTGCTATGAAAGACATATCAAATAAAATTACGATAACTGCTCAATAATTAATACATACCTACTTGTTTTTTAGTTATACAAGTTTGACAGTATTTTAGAATACACCACTTTCACAGAACAGAATCATCCCGTTGCGTATGCGGTAGTGTGTGTGTAAAAGGGCAGTTACAGTGCGGTATCACACGGGCCGCGTTTTAACACGCGTGTCCCACACATGCTGATTTCCAAAAATTAGAAAGAAAAAAACACCTACTTATTTTATTATTGACTAGATGCGCCCCGCGGTTTCACCCGTATAAGTTTTGACCCCGTGGGTATAGCGGGATAAAAAGTATCTTATGTGTTATTTCTGGTTATAAACTATCTGTGTGCCAAATTTCATCCATCCATCCATCCTTACAAACTTTCGCATTTATAATATTAGTAGGATTCGTGTCGAGAATCATTAGCATAGCTACCTCCTTGAATTTGACGAGGATGCAAAACGACACCTTGTATAGATAATACCAGCCTATTATTGTCTCGCTACAGAGCAAAGGCCTCTTCGTATACAGAGAAAGCACGGGCATTGGTCACTACGCTTTCTCAAGACGGGTTGGCGATTTCTGACTTATATTAACTATAAGTCCAGGTTTCCTCACGATGCTTCTTCACCGTTGTCAGTAATGCCCAAGATAAACTCAGAAACTGAATTTAAAAGTCACATTAAACTTAAGGGGAAGATATATAAAACAATGGTAAGACCTGCTGTCTTGTATGGATCAGAATGTTGAACCACAAAAGGGATGAATGAAAGGCAATTGCATGCAGCTGAGATGAGAATGCTAAGAGCGATGTGTGGTGTGACACGAATGGATAGAATAAGAAATGAGTACATAAGAGGAAGTCTGAAAGTGGCACCGGTGACTGAAAAGTTGTGCGGAAATCGTTTGTCATGGTATGGGCATGTGATGCGGAGGAATGAGGAAAATTTCATGAGGAAAGTTTTGAGTATGAATGTCGATGGCTATAGGAGTAGAGGAAGACCAAAGAAACGATGAATGGACTGTGTGAAAGATAATATGGCTAGAAAGGCGGTGACTACCGAGATGACAACTAATAGAGAAGTATGGAAGAAAGCGACATGTTGCACCGACCCCAAATAAATTGAGATAAGGGCAGGAGAATGATGATTGGTACTTGCCCGATTTTGTACCCACAACCGTGGGTGTGCTAACTACACTTAAAATTTGGTGTCAATTTAGATGTTACGAAAAAGTAGTAGCTGTTAGCTTTTTGGCGTTAGTGTTGTTCAGTATCTATGTACGTTTAAAAAGATCATCTGTTTAGCTATGTTTTAAAAACTGACGTGGTAACCGACTGCTGTTGCTGCCTTGGTGACTGTACAGACTACGAGATAACGATAACGTACGACGTACGGCAAACGAACGATACATTACCGACCGAGGCTAAAATGGTCTGCCTGAGACGTATCCAACTATCACTTGTGGCATGAACCAGTCTATAGTCTGTTTCAAATAATCTGATAAAAGTGTAAACAAACCTTGTTCAGGTTAAATTCTGGCGCAATCACTAACTAAAGGGAATCAGTAACACATTCATCTGTATTTGGAAGGTTAACTTAAGGGTCGGGAAAACGCCGCTGACCTTGGCCATACAAATGCGCGTTGCGCTCACGCTGCGCTGCCGTTCGGTTACAAAGGGAATATTTATATTCACGTAATTTTGTTTATAATATTCATCAATGTCAATATGTATATATATACATATACTTGTATAAAATGATGATTTTGCATAATTAGAATGTCAAGTTTTACGGTTTTATCACAAGGCTTATCAGAGTGAGCAGCTCAATCCCAAGCTTTTTTGTCTTCTAAATAATCAGAAATTTTATAGTACCCTTTTGACAAAGTTTGGTTTTAATACAGCTTTTAAATCGTTTAATGGGAAGGCTTTAGGAAGCTAAAATCTGTGATCAAGCGCGCTGAAATAAATATTTAAGGCAAATAGGTTTTAAAAGTCAACTCATAGAGTCAAATTAAGTGCTAGATGCATTCTAAAGCCTCGTATTCATGGTAAACATTTGTTTAGCAACATGGTTGCATAAACATGTTGCCGAGTTGCTGTCAACATATTGCGGGCAACACTTGTGTTGCGGAGTTGATCACGCCATGTTGCAGAGTTGACGCCCGGCGAGCGAAATCATCAGTTTATCAACAAATGTTGACGTGTGTGGACGTGTTTGCAACTGTTTATAAACATGGCGGTAGTATGGAGCAACGATAAAATTATGCAAATAATAGAATTATTTCAATCAAAAGCGGTAGTTTCCTCGGGCAACATTTTAACGCAGACTGGCGTGTGTGGACAACCTATATTGATTTAAACAAAGTTTCCAGCAGCATTCTCGCCGTTCATTAACAACGTTGATCAACTGTTGCTAAACAAATGATTACCATGAATGCGAGGCTTAATTTTCAAATACATAGTAAAACTCAAATTAAATATGGTTGTAAGATTGCATCGTGGAAACCGTGCGATATTAGCGCGTTCGGTGCTTCTTATTGTACTGTAGCAGGTTTAAAAAAGAGAAGCGATTATTTCAAAGTTAAAATTGCTAACATAATCAGCCTCTAATGTTCCCACTGCTGGGGCACAGGCCATCTCTCTGTGACAGGGAGTGGGCCGTAATACACCACGAGGGCCCAGTGCGGGTTGGTAGATGTCACATGTCTTCAAATGTTTGGTTCAAGGACATGCATGTCTCCTCACGATGTTTTCCTTCACCGTGTTCAGAGCAGTGGTGATGAAGTAATTTACACAAAGTAAAGCGCCTGTTTGCGTTCGAGCCTACGACCTACAACTCGTAAGTCGCGGCCGTTACCACTGGGCCACCACTGCTCTCAAATATAAATTTCCAGGTTTTCTGGTTTTATCAGCAAGTGTGAATCATCCTAGCACAATGTTCCCTCATAACGAGATTTTGTTCATACAGATAATGTATTATATTAGTGCCTCATGTCATGTAAATGTCCCAATTTTTTAAATTTGTACCCCTAGTAGTTTTAGATATTATGCTACTGACGAACTACATAGCTGTAAAGTATCACCACCGTATTTTGACAAGGCTAACGCGTTTTCCTGAAAGCAATACTAGGCATTAAAATATCTAAACTAGAATGAGCGGGTGCATAAAGTAGATACTCACATATCAGATAGTTGCGGTTAATATAATTTTATCGGGAAACTGCGAATCTGTAACGAATTATTTGAAATCATTAAAGCATAAAAAACAAGCGTGAAAAATGTACCAGAATAATATCCATTGTAAATAAAACTCGTGTACATGTACTGGGTATGC
Organism: Atethmia centrago; assembly: GCA_905333075.3. NCBI lineage: Eukaryota > Metazoa > Arthropoda > Insecta > Lepidoptera > Noctuidae > Atethmia > Atethmia centrago. The sequence goes on from HG995375.1 coordinate 13,260,745, forward strand.
AGAGATGTAACACATTAATATGGTATTTTAAATTAGCGAATGAATTACTACAATACCAATTTTTAGCAGTCAGACAAGTTGAAAGCTTAAAAAAAGAGTCTACGCCCGATGACACGTCTTGATATATGGATACCATGAAGTAAAGCTTAAAAAAAAACAACTGACATACAAAAAAACACTACAAAGTGAAAAAGTACTTTAATTTCGGAAATCGGTGTCCTTGGATTTGTATTTCAGTTTTTTGTCACCGACTTCCGAAATGAAAGTTATTTTTCACTTTGTAGTGTTTTTTGGAAGTCGGTTGTTTTTTTTAAGTTTTTTATTTTTCAATTTTTAGTGGGTCATTTTGGAATATTTACCTAAGTTACAATAGCCTAAAGTCAACTGCTCATAACGTTTTACAAAATATTGATTTTTCTGATGTAGGGACGTTAATTGTTGAGGAGTTCTCCAGGTAAGAAACAGGAGAGCTGCCACTCACCATATTATGCATTTTGATGAGCATAAATTGCTTAGCAACCATATTAAAGTACCTAATTGAATTGCAACTCGTTAAATACTTATTATTAAGTAGTTCCGGTGGCCATCTGTGGTCTTCATCATCAGTTCCACTTCACCGAATGGTGCTTTCCGAAAACAAATGCACGAGTTACTATAAAAAATACCCAAAACGATATAAGTGTGCCTATAAAATATGAGGATTTCCCTTGATTCCCATGATATCCCATCATCAGATTCTGACTTGGTGACAATGGGACTACCTCGGGAGCATACCCTTTCAAACAAAAAAGAATTCTCAAAATCGGTCCATAATTGACGGATAAATCGGTGAACATAAATAAAAAAAACTAACAGACGAACATAATTATAACCTCTTCCTTTTTTATGCCGATTTCTATGCCGATTCTGAGCCCGTTGTGTAACGCGCCAAATGAAGAGATAATATTGTTGCAACGGATGATAGTTAAAACTAACTGTCATCCATTACAACAATATTTTCACTTCTTTTGGCTGTTTCCTTAGTAGGAAGTGTTCCGTTGCACTGGAAGCTTTGCTCATCTGTTTGGTGATTTATTTTAAGTGTAAGGCTGGCAAGACAGCAGATTTCTCGTCTTATCAGTAGGTATTCAAGATAAGAATTAATAAACATCCCCCAAATACAAGGCGTAATATTATAAGCAAAATGGTTCAAAAGTTGATTCCTACATTATTTTAATAAATGTATTTACATCTTTCACTAAGAATCGTGTAGGCCTAAAAATTGGTTCATAATAACACAATCTTTCATCTTTCACTAAAAATCGTATAGGCCTACAATCTGCGTAATAAATACCATTGTTTGCATAATCAGCCTATAATGTTCCCACTGCTAGGACACAGGCCTCCTCTCTCCTCCTCTAAATGTCACATGTCTTCGAATTTTTGAGATGTCGACCTCAAGTAGTTCTTTTTTTTACACGTTTGACTTGTAAAAGTGTTTGTACAAACCTACTAACTTTCTTCGTTTCCTCACGTTTTGAGAGCAGTGGTGATGAAATTGTTTACACAAAGAAATATGCCGTAAGTCGGAGCCCTTACCACTGGGCCACCACTGCTCTCAAGTACTCAAGTAAGTTAAATTGACATAAATTAATTCAAGACTAGTGAATATAGCGTACCGGAAGACGTAGCGTTGGAAGGCGTCCCACAAGGTGTACCGATGACCTGGTGAAGGCCGCAGGAATCCGCCGGATGCGAGAAGCAATGAATCGGTCGAAGTGTTGGTGCTTGGGGAGGATTCGCTTGCGTAATACTAAGCATTCATTGGTCAAGGACAGCTAATGAGACACAGTTGATTTTCTATTGTTTGACTTCGGTCTTTAAGGCACTGACAAGACCCAATTGACCAAAATAGGCTTCTCTTAAGAAAGAAAATTGGCAAATCTGTATAGTTTGTGGTAACGGAAAAAATATATGTTAATTTTGAACATATTTCCCAGAACTTGGTTGTCACCAAAACACGTTTTGAAAAAAAATCTTGATACAAACTAACGTTAAACTAACCTCTTACCTTGAGTTCTAATCCAAAATATCTGTATTAAATATCAACATAAATTACGTATTGAATTAATAACAAGTACGTCTTATTCTAATGCAGAACTTGGTTGTTTTTTATTTTCGATTACTCAACTCAATTCTGAGTAAATAGATAATTACTTCATATTTTGCAATAAACTACAAGCGTTTTGTGGTCGCGCTTCTCTTTCTTTTCTATGCAATCTGACAGTGACCGCGGTTTAGGTGTTGTCAGCGTCTTAAAGTGCTAATTTTTGTTAGAGTCAAGTGTGTAACCCGCCAAATGGTTGTTTATGGTAATGTGAAAAAAATCATGGCAGTAGCACATACCTATAATGAAATTAAAAGGAAAACTATCACAGCTAAGTAGGCTTTACAAGAAATAGTCGACCAACTTAAATTAGCTGTTGAATAATTGACCGTAGCTTAAATCGATGTATGGGAGGACATATTTTTCAACTACAATGTTAATTTTGTTTTTGGGATTAATTCATACCAACTTCCCGACTACGGAACCCTTCATTGTGCGTGGTCCGACACGCACTTGGCCAATTTTTTTCCTGTGGGTTTACAAATTAAGGCAAAGTAGTCGCTGCCGTCCGTCTGTCGCGTCGTTAGTGTTGGAAATGTTAAAAATAATTCCTTCCCTAAGAAGGATTTTAATAATGCTCTAAGCCTTATCTTTCATCGTGTACTGCTGGACATAGGCCTCGTTTAAGCATCGTCTCATCGACCGGTCCTATGCTTCTCGCATTATTCAGCCAGAAGCTTGAACTCCGATAATAAATAGATGTTAGGTAAACACTGATAAAACCTACTGCCATCTTATAGATACTCATAATTTTCTCTAGTTGCACTTACCCAAACTAACATTTCATACAAATGTATTGATTTGTATAAAATGTTAGTGTGGCTTGATTTGTTTATTAAATACAGGGTGGCCAATTCAGTGGTATAAAACTTTAAATCAAGATTATTATTATTACAAACGAAAATTACCAGATGTTTTCACTTAATTATATTCATGCTTGGCAATGTATACATGCTTGGCAATTTTGTATGAAAAATAAAATCCACCAAATCTCTACCCTTTTGTTGGTTTAAAATTTGATCGCTTTTCATCATGTTTTAACTGAAATTTCGCGTACTTTATTTAATTTATTTATTTAACAGTTTATGTACACACATATAAACATACAAGACGACAGGAACAGAAAAATACATACAAATTTATTACGTCTTACACTATCAGAGTCACAAACTTTCTACTGCTAGTGTTCAAAATAGACCACGACACGTCCCTTTGGATGAGACGACACAGAAAAAATCAGGACCGGTCGCATCTGGTGAATTTGGGAGACAATTGTGAACATTTCTTGGAAAGTTTTGTTTCGGAAACAGCTCTCTCAAAATTTCGATTATCTTGTGTTTCTTGCTGCATGGTTTCTGGCTTCATCTTTTTGAAACCACGTGTTTTCTAGGTCTAACTGATTCATCATCATCATCTGCCAAGCCTTTTCCCAACTATGTTGGGGTCGGCTCCTAGACTAACCGGATATGGCTGAATACCAGTATTTTACATGGAGCGACTGTCTATCTGACCTCCACAACTAGGTTAACTGATTTGATGTTTATTTATTAGCTTATTTCATACAAATGTGTCTTGATTTGTTTATTAAATACAGGGTGGCCAATTCAATGATATAAAACTTTAAAAATATATTATATTTATTATATATTTTTTATCTATATATAATTGCGACTGCCACAAAAGTGAACATTTTGTTTATTTACAAATCCTCTGTGATCAAAATGAGATTAAGCACTAAATGAAACAAATTAGGGCCTTTTTTCAATCCATTTATGAAATTTGGGATAAAATTACTGAAGTGAATGCAGTACTCATGGTCTTATAAATGATGAATAACGAAATTGCCAAAGGACCGTGAAATTTAGCGCCAAATGGAAATAGTGGCCAAAAAGTTGTATACATTCAAGTTGGTCATACTACACTGGCCTGCAAAACTAAGTATCACACTTTTAAAATTGCGAAACTGCAACTTCTTAAGTAGGATATACGAGTACTTTCGGAACAAAAAGGATTCGATTTTTTTTTAATTTTGTACATAAAAACTTCATAGTCGGTAACCTTCTTTTAAGAAATGGCTGAAAAAAACTTTAAAATCAAAAATAATCCTTTCCGAATTACAATTTTACCATTCATTCTTTGTTTCCATTTTTGTTTTAAATTTTTTGCTTTATCGATGAGTCTTGTTACAAAAGCTAAGTTAGACAACAGCACATAAATTTATTTATCATGCCTCTTTCACCTGAAGAATGTGCTAGGATCATGACTTTTCTGGAACTAGGTAGTAGTGTCAGTATGCGTCGTAATGCAAGAATGGTAGGTGTGACGTTACGAACGGTCCAGAAGGTGAAGCGAATGTACGAAGAGACTGGAAACCATTTCAGGAGACCTGGTAATGGCAGACCCAGGTGTGCTAGTGCCCGAGAAGACCGTTATATTGTTTCCACTGTGTTGATAAATCGCCACCTAAATGCAGTTGAAGTACAGCAACAGCTTCTTCAGACCCGAAGGGACTACATTAGTGACAGTACAGTGAGAAGAAGACTGGCTGAAGCAAACCTGAAACCCCGAAGAGCAGCGAGTGGCCCCAAACTCGAGAGAGAGCATCGAGTAGCGAGACTGCGATACGCCCGTGAACACATACAGTGGGATCAAGAAGAATGGTTAAGAATCTTGTTTACAAATGAGTCTCGATTCTCACTTTACACTTCTGATGGAAGGCTAAGTGTCTACAGCGACCTGGTGAGCGATACCTTCAAGCCTGCTTCTCAGAAAGAGTCCAGTACAGTGGAGGCAGTGTACATGTATGGGCTGGCATATCTTCAGAAGGTCGCACAGAGTTAGTGGCCATAGAAAATGGCACTCTGACTGGGGAAAGATATGCCCAGGAGATTCTCAATGAGAATGCAGGGCCGTATTTAGTAAATATGGGTGATGGATCGATGCTGATGCATGATAATGCCCGGCCACACACGGCTCGGGTCGTGCAAGAGTATATTCAGGAGGTTGGTATCAGCGTGATGACTTGGCTATCAAGAAGTCCTGATCTCAACCTGATTGAGCACGCCTGGGATGAGCTAGAGAGGCTAGTCAGAAGCTGCAGACCACCACCAACCACCCTCAGGGCACAAAACAGGCCCTGATAGAAGAATGGGAGAATATTCCCCAACAACGGCTCCGAAACCTCGTGTTCAGTATTCCAAATCGACTCGAAGCTGTAAGCAGAGCCCGAGGAGGCAATACCAGTTATTAAAAAATAAATAACATGTAAAACATACTTCTAAATGTTAATTGAGTTTTATGACAATAAGCTAAAAATTGCCATTTTTATTGTTTTATCTTGGTTTAGATTTAAAAATTTTACTAATGTATAATTTACTATAGTTTCAAAGAAAGCTGATAAAAAATTTGCTATAAAACGCATACCTTTTTATTTTAAATCTCTAACTTCTACAGTTTAGAAAAAAATTGAAAAGTGTAGTACTTAGTTTTGCAGGCCAGTGTATAAGTTTGTTAAGTTTTCACGGCTAAACCGCTCTGAACCAAATATGATTAAATGGAATGATATCTTGCACTCTGAGGAAGGATATAGGTACCTATACTTTGTTTATAACAAACCATGAATGGGTGAAGTGATGTGTTGATGTTTGTATGGGAATTTTCGAAATTCGCGCGGACGTGTCGCGGGAAAACTGCAAGCATCTACCTAATCTCGTTAGTGTTTATCAACTCATGTCTGTTGCAGCCAGTATCCCGAAATGCGGGGGCTGTCACGAGATGATCGTGGACCGCTATGTGCTGAAGGTGTCGGACCGCACCTGGCACGCCGGCTGTCTCCGGTGCGTGGAGTGCCGCGCGATGCTCTCCGGGAAATGCTTCGCAAGGAACAACCAGCTGTACTGCACCGATGATTTCTTCAAGTAAGCCTCTTTTACTGAGTGTTTTATAAGTGTGATTTTACCGTGAATTTGAAATTTTTGTGGCCTCTCCTCAAAGTGAAGACGAAGAAAGACAAGTTAAATGACGGGATTAATTTTCTCTGGTAGCAGTTGTTAGCGTATTACGGCATTAGCTTGGTTAAACTAGTCCCAAGGGTGTCTATAATAAAATTATAGCTAGTAAGTTTGACCTTTGAAATTACTTATTTGCATCTGGCAATTTACGCGGTTAAAGTTTGCCCAAAGGTATTAGTAAAATGCTGCTACAGTTGTTAGTCAAATTTAAGGTCAGGAAACTTAGATGTTATGCGTCCCATTCCAGCAAACAAAGAATATTGAACCACAAAGTTTGTTCCTTTTAGAAATTGTAAGTATTTTGATGTCCTTTAGTAGTTTGCTGTATGTAATAGCGTCTGTCACGTTGATAATGTTGTTGTGATTGCGGCTGTTGTCCTAGGCGGTTCGGCACCAAGTGCGCTGGCTGCGGGCAGGGCATCCCCCCCACCCAAGTGGTGCGGCGCGCGCAGTCGCACGTCTACCATCTCCGGTGTTTCGCCTGTGCCGCCTGCGCAAGGACGCTCAATACTGGCGACGAGTTCTATCTCATGGAAGATGGGAAGCTTGTCTGTAAACCTGACTATGAAGCGGCGAGAGCGAAAGGTATGCAATCGAATATTAAAGTCTAAGTAAGTACTTTACTTTCTATCTTTTGAATTCATTTTCTCAATGTATCTTAAAAATTCCCACTTCAGTATTCCTATTTGTGGAGGTCAGTAGCTTATTTGAATTATTGTTCTGTTTCCCTATTTTAAAACATCATAGAGTAGATCGAACAAATAACTGCTATTTTTTCCCTCTTCTATAAAGAATTATTCATTCCTTAGGAAAAGAAAATGGCAAAATCTACATCAAAATCACTTCTAATGTGCAATGTCCAGGCGGCGAGGGTTCCTTAGACGGCGACGCTGCGAGCAAGAGGCCGCGGACAACGATCACGGCGAAGCAGCTAGAGACCCTGAAGAACGCGTACAGCAGTAGTCCGAAGCCGGCGCGGCATGTGAGGGAACAGCTGGCTCATGATACGGGGCTGGATATGAGGGTGGTGCAAGTCTGGTTTCAGAACAGGTCAGTTGGTTTGCTGTTGTTTGTGTTTGTTGTAGAGAAGGAAGGATGATTGTGTTGGGATGAAAATCTTGTAAGAACAGCTTAACTTTGGTTTATCAGTATACACGCAAATTTTAAGTGATATTTTAAGTGATAAGAACCTTAATAATTAAGTATAGTTTACTTTTATGTTTATTCCTACGATATATCGTTATTTGTAACAACTAGTAAATTCATCGAGTATTTTGGGACGTCGCCAAACGGTTGGTAGAGTCTTCACGTGACCAGAGGGCTGGCTTTTTTTAGCCCAAAGAATCAGCATTGCCATCCAACGTGGCAATGCTGCCAGCCTTTTGGGCACTTTTCCCATCGACAGTGATGCGGACGAATTTGTTGATACCCAATGAGCTCTTCCGCCTTTTTGTTATTTTTATTATATACTTGTACATCTTGTAGGTATTTTTTAAGACTAGTAAATATGTTTAGTGATATGTGGATAACGTTGTGAGTAGTGTATTTGTTACTTCTATTATTAAGTTCTAACCTATGTTTACTTATTATTGAACTGCTGTTTGTTGACTCTAAATAAACAAATAAATAAACCTGGGCCAAAAATTTTGTTTTCTAGTAAGAAACAAAATAGGTCGGATTACGGTCGGATTATAGTTGCAAAATTGTACATATTTATCATCACAGGTAGATGTAACAGGTACGGAAAGGGTGCGGTGCCGCTAAAAACATTAATGCAGTTTTCATATCCAACGATTATGATAAAATTTACACGACTTTATGGCACTATAAACCGGGTTAAATTCACCGTAACTGACATTTATTTCTTTTATGACGTTGAAAAATTAGACATGCAAACCTGAGTAACGCCTCTTTAACCGTACCGAATACCGAAACATTCGAATATCTGTAATCAATGTTAGTTGCGCAGGCGCACCTTCCAAGTAGTTCGAGTTAACGAAATGATTTTGAAATGGTCAAGTGAATTAACAAGACGTAAAGAGAGATTAGAGCTTTTATGGGCACGCAGAGCTAAACATTAAAATGTTCAGTAAAATCTCGTACGTTTCGAGCAAATGCGTCAGTTGTTTAGTACCACAGGGAATTAAAACAACGGTAGCTGAAGAACGATGACAGTTTGCCTATCTGTACTTATGTACTTATATATATATTATAATAAAGCTGAAGAGTTTGTTTGAGCGCGGTTATAGGCTATTTAACATCACGCTACGACCCTTAGGAGCCGAGCAAAAAGAAGAAAAGTCGGAAAGAATGCTAAGCAAAAATGAAGTAACAGCGCGGGCGGGAAATGTGGCTGTTATTTTAGTATATTGTGATGTCATAAGACTTCGTTCGCGAATTTAAAAAAATGGTAGATCATCAGCCATTTTTTTTTAAATTTCCTACTATTGAGGAATGTTGTTGAGTGCAGGAGGATATTTTGTGAGTCAATAGAATTTAATTAAAGTCAACTCCACAAACGAAGTAAAATGTTATGCATTTATAAGATTTTGTGGCCGAGAGCCGTTGTAGGTAGCAGGTTACACCCATGCAATTGATCTACATAGCATTGAAGAGAAATTCCAACGCGTGACTAGCTTTGAAGTCAGGCTTGCGACTATATTCTTGTTGACCTACAAATTGGAAAGTTCCAACTGGATTCAGACTATTTATTTAAAGTAATTGAAGTTACTAGATAAGTGTCAACACTATCCTTTATCTTCGACTATTTTCAGTCGAACTTGTCTACGTTTCATATAGTAGATACATACAGCTTATTACACAGTGGTTTCAACCACTGCACTATTGTAAGTTTTTCAACAGTTTTTCACGATTCGAACTACATGAATATTGTGACCGTATTCGCTGTCATTATCATGACAATCGATAGGTGCCTACTGACTTATCCGCTGATTCTGTCGTATCCCATCATAAAGGTCTCCTTACAAAAGCACGTCCTTCGGATATTTGCGTATTGTGTATCTACGGTAATGTTTGTTGGTGTGTTTGGGAGCATAGTCGCGGAACTATGTTGTGTCGCGCGCGACTGGTCACAGTCACGGCAGCGGTCACGCCGGTGGTCACGCCCTGCACATTGGCCTCGCCTCGTAAACGTGAACGCGATATCACAATGCTCGACTTCTTTACTTTATGTGCTCGATATAACTACAATACGTGCTCATGTTAAACATGTTGTTAGCGTTTCGCATTTTATTGGAATGCGTTTTTAAAAACTTCATTTCCTTAGAGTTGTATAGTACCTATTAATGTTTGGATTTTTCATGGGTTTTTCGTAAGTTTATCAAGAGACTCACGCTGACCGTTAATGTTAATGTTAATTAACGTTTATTGGTAAAAATATTTTAATAAGTATATTAAAATATTTTTACCAATAAACTATAAACAGAAACGATAAGTGGTCTTCAGATGCGTTTATTTTCAATAAATCAAACCCCATACCTATTGTCATTAAAATATGAATTATTTTTGAAGTTCGAAATGTCTCATTTAAGAATTAAAAAGTTTATAATTTTGAGGTTTTCTTTCAGTTTATTGTTAGTGCTGGCAATTTTTTTGCAAAAAAATACTGTGGATGCCATTAAGTTTTTTTCTTTCCGCCGTCAAATGGCTTACCGATTCTCGTTAGAACATAGACCAGTTTACATTTCATTAGTGACGTTCAAAGAGGTTTTCCAAAAAGATTTTCTTTGCAGTTTTACAAAATGAAATCACAATAATTATTTTTGAACACTGGATTTCATCCAAAATTCTTGTACCTAGACTACTAGATAGTCACCAAATTCAGCGATTATTAATTTAAAAAAAGATCAATAGGGGGAACTTATTCATATTGGACCATTAACTTATACAAATTACGAAGAAGGCAATTCGGGACAATGTATCAATAATCCGCATGAGGTATATAGCAGCACGCGCTTCCCTCCCAGCGGACTGGGCGGAGGTACTTTAATTAATCAAGCTCTTTGTTGAAAGCCGGCGCCCCGCCGTGCGCTAATAACAACACACGCAAAACATGCGACGGGCTGTTTTGTTTATACATCGAATATACGATTATTTGTTTAAATCGAAAGTAACCGAAGCGTTATAACGAGTTTGCGTTATTAAATCAAAGTTCGGTCATTATTCGAAGTGCCCAACGTTGAAAATAATCAGGGTTGTAGTAATGTTTGCTGAACTATTGTTGAGAAAAGCTTTTAACGAAGGCATATGCTACTGTCGTTTTTGCATCGGTGTAATATCATAGCTTGAGACATTTGTTTTAGAGTTAAAATATTAGTGATTGGTTTATGACGAGTGTAACTCTTATGGTTTATTATACAAGGTGTTTTTTTTTATATCCGATAACTCTAGGGTATGAATGAGACCATATCAAAGAATCAAATGGCATATGAAATATTTTTCATTTAGCTGTTTTTATGTTTTTATGTTTCTTACAAAATATGATATATGAGAACGTCGCATTTTCTTAGCTTTAAATATGAATGATTGCTTTGAAATGAAAATTATTTGCTCGTATTTATCAATGAAACTTAGATACCGACACACATCAAGAGTCTAGTGTTAGTATTATTATATCTTCAAAACTATGCATTTTTGGACTACATATTCTAGGACTTTTTGTATTATTTTTACTTATAGAATATAACCCCAGAGTTATGGGATATCAAAAAAAAAAACAAGTTGTATATCTGTACTAGAACCAGTTCTCTTTTTTGCTGTAAATTTTCACTGTCAATAAAGCCTTTCACGTGCCTGTTTGAATTAAATTTTGACTTTGAATTTATATCTTTATCACTTACTTTTACAATTAAAAGGGGAAAGAAATATTAATAATATTTCTTCGTATTAGGTACATTATATTATTATTATTGAATTAATTGTGTCTATTCTGTAGGAAGGGGACTGTGTTACACCTTACCCTCTGATTTTTATATTTAACCATAGCTTGATTTTCATCAAATCATCATGATAGTTAAGACTTATTTTTGATTAAATAAGTACCTGCCTAATATAAAACATAAATGTTTTCAGATTTATTAAAACAAAACTTTATTGTTGAACTCTGATAGATATTTTCTGTTCTAAGAATTAAAAAGTTTATAATTTAGAGATTTTCTTTGAGCATATTGAAAGTACTGGCAATTTTCTTGCAAAAAATGCTGCAGATGCATTAAATATGGTTTTTTCTTTTTTTTTACAAATGGCTTTTTCCGAAATTGTTGAATGAATTCGTCCGGATAACATCTTTTTGTGACGAATAAAGAGTATTTTTAAAAAGTATTTCCTTGTAAGTTTTACAAAATTTTAATTTCATACCAGTAGGACGAGTTCGCGTGCCCATCGTTTAAAATAGGTTGTAGTGTAATAACAATCGTCATAAAACGGTTTTTCTTTTGATTTTATAAATAGAATATTTCTAGGTATCCCTTGAAAGCTTTTACTCATCTTTATACTTTCACATGTTTTACAAAAAACAGATTTATTTATGCTTTTGCCCTCCATACAAAATGCTTTAGTCGCTAGTTATGATCCAATTGCTTAGCGGCTCGATTATGGTAGTGCCATTTACTGTTTTACAAATCATAAAGTTCTTAAAGTAAGTAACCTACTAGTAGTATTCAGAAGCAGAACTTAGAACTCAGAACCCAAAACTCAGAACAAATTCTTGACAAAATGATTTTTTTTTCTTTAGTAGGTTATGTAGTTCTGCAAATGACAACATAACGTAAATTTATTTTTATCAACATTTAACATTTTACAGACGAGCAAAAGAAAAGCGACTAAAAAAAGACGCGGGGCGCACGCGCTGGTCTCAATACTTCAGGTCTATGAAGAGTGGAAGTGGGTCTCCTCGACATGACAGGCTGCTGGATAAGGATGAGCTCAAGATCGACTTGGACTCGTTTAGTCATCACGGTAAATATTGTTTTCCTTTTGATTTTTAGGCCATTCATTTCATTTACGGAAATCACCTCGGGAGCTTGAAATCTTCGTTTAATTTAGACAGCTAAAACATAGCTCGAAAAATGCAAATGATGAGAGCTGGAATTTCCAATTGACTGTGTGCAACTTTTGAAAGCATGTTCTTATAATAAAAAAAAAAAAAAAAATATGGTATTGGTTTAGTACGCACAGCAGTATCTAAAAACTCTAATACGCAGTTTTAAGAGCAATGCTTAATACATTCACTTCCTTTTCCACCTATTTGCTGGACTACATCAATCGTATACTGTTATTTCAGAACTTAGCAACGATAGCTACAGTACCGTAGCGCTGGGTGGCGAAGAGGGCTCCCCTGCTGGTGGGGGGGCGGCGGCAGGGGGGGCTCGCTATGGCGCTACGCCACCGTACCTGCGCGCGCATTCACCGCCACATCAACACTACCACTACCCACCTGACCATCTTGTTTACACCAACATAGGTAAGTTAATGACATGGTAACATAGTAACTTAGAGCAAGACTTCCCTATCGGTGGGAGTAGGGGCTCGCTACGCCGCTACGTCACCGTACCTGCGCGCGCATTCACCGCCACATCAACACTACCACTAACCACCTGACCATCTTGTTTACACCAACATAGGTAAGTTACTGACATGATAACATAGTAACTTAGAGCAAGACTTCCCTATCGATGGGAGTAGGGGCTCGCTACGCCGCTACGTCACCGTACTTGCGCGCGCATTCACCGCCACATCAACACTACCACTACCTACCTGAAGATCTTGTTTACACCAACATAAGTAAGTTACTGACATGATAACATAGTAACTAAGAGCAAGACTTCCCTATCGGTGGGAGTAGGGGCTCGCTAGGGCGCTACGCCACCGTACCTACGCGCGCATTTACCGCCACATCCACAATACCATTACCTACCGGACCATCTCGTTTACACCAACATAGGTAAGTTACTGACATGATAACATAGTAACTAAGAACAAGACTTCCCTATCGGTGGAAGTAGGGGCTCACTACGGCGCTACGCCACCGTACCTACGCGCGCATTCACCGCCACATCCACATTACCATTACCTACCGGACCATCTCGTTTACACCAACATAGGTAAGTTACTGACATGATAACATAGTAACTATAAGCAGGACTTCCCTATCGGTGGGAGTAGGGGCTCGCTACGCCGCTACGCCATCGTACCTACGCGCGCATTCACTGCCACATCCACATTACCATTACCTACCGGAACATCTCGTTTGCACCAACATAGGTAAGTTACTGACATGACAACATAGTAACTATGAGCAGGACTTCCCTATCGGTGGGAGTAGGGGCTCGCTACGTCGCTACGCCACCGTACTTACGCGCGTATTCACCGCCACATCAACACTACCACTACCCACCTGACCATCTAGTTTACACCAACATAGGTAAGTACTGAAATGACAACATAGTAACTATGAGCAGGACTTCCCATATCGGTGGGAGTAGGGGCTCGCTACGTCGCTACGCCACCGTACTTACGCGCGTATTCACCGCCACATCAACAATACCACTACCCACCTGACCATCTTGTTTACACCAACATAGGTAAGTTACTGACATGATAACATAGTAACTATGAGCAAGACTTCCCTATCGGTAGGAGTAGGGGCTCGCTACTCCGCTACGCCGCCGTACGTAGCAGTAGCAGTGCGGATGAGGCGGCGGGTGCGCGAGCGCACTCGCCTGGACCCGTCTGACCATCTTTTTTATACCAATACAAGTAAGTTAGTGACATGATGTAGTAGCTATGAAAGAGGCTATCCTGTCGTAGGTAAAACGGCGGCAAGGGGGCGCGCTACGCTGCCACCGCCGTACCTACTTAGGGTAGGGATGCACTCACCGTCACTCATATCTATCTCGTATAAATGATAAATGTTTTTTTTTCTGTAAGTAGATTCGTACAAACAACATGTCAATCAAATTTTAAAAACTAGATGAGGTTGGCGTTTCCTATCTGACTACTCTGAGAAGAAAGGCCGCAACAAACTTAGAGGGTATGTAAGTAAGTGACATCATATAGAAACTATGAAAGAAGACGAGGGAACTCATATAATTTAGGATAGTGGTTCACGAGATGGCGGTACGAAAGTAGCAGGCTTAACATGGCTCTTTCTATTTCTTCGAAGAATAGACATAGTTCTTTCTATACAAAGTAACATTTCGGTTCTCCATTTTTTACACCGCACCATAGAAATCCTTCTGCAATCTGTCATTTTGTCTTTCGTTTCTAGCGATCTTTGTCGAGGTCCTTTTTTATGTATTTCAGAAGAAAGTTTCTATCCCAAACTGTCAAAATCACATTGACAACTGACAGTTTTCTAAGGTAGTGAAGACAATTTGCGTTTTTCGACTCGACGGCCACAAGGTTTAGACGGTTATCTACAAAATCATGAATTTACAGGAGAGCGTTTTGAACGCAAAACTGTGATAATTAATAGAAGAACAAGGCTATCTTCTCCTATTTTACATAATTTAGTTAATAGGGCATTACCAAGGAAATGGTGAAGGCCAATATTACTATAATATTTTTTTGTTCATAAATATTTGAGAAAAATTGATGTAGTTCTTTAGATAGGTGACTTAAAACTCGTATCAGAAAAAAAAGAGAAACAGAAAGGCGTACGACAAAACAAATAATTCTGAGTCGAATTATTTAAAAGAGTGAATTTCGTAAAAAGTGCAGTTGACTCTTTCTACTTGTCGCTGCTGTCGTCGTACTTTCTATACGGAACGTCATTTTTGTCTATTCTTCCGTAGAGAAAACGGTGCTCGTGCTAAGCTTGCAGTACGAGCGAAGCTTTCTCTTGCGTAGTAACACGGGTGTAACTCCGCTCGTAGCAACTGCTACGCGCCTGTTAACGTGTTTTATGCGTGATTTTTTCTGATTCGAGCACCTTAACTACTAGGCGATCATGTGGCAACTCTTGATGTAGTTTTAAATTAAAAGTTTCGTATTTATCAGGTCAAGCGATGAGCGGTACTGGCATAGGCGGGGCAGGAGGCGCGGGTGGTGCCTCAGACCTGAGCAGTTCATCGTCCCCAGCGGCGGGCGGGTACCCGGACTTCCCGCCGTCGCCGGACTCGTGGCTGGGCGAGGCGCACCACTACTCGCCGCGCGCCTTCCCCTAGCGGCGGCCGCCGCCGGCGCACGCGCAGCCCACCCCGCCCGCGCCCCCGCCGCCGCCCCCCACCCTCCGCGCCCCCTACCCGCATATGCTCGCGCAGCAACCACTAGAGCTGGTTGTCAAGCGCGAGCTGTGACTGCACCACACTGAACATTTCCACGCACAGGACGTTTATGAAAGTTAGTGAAAGTTCGATGTGCTGCGACTCTAGCACAGATCACCATTGTCTGGGACTCTCATTGCCAGTTAATTTAAAGACAGCTAATGTGGCGTCGCTTTAGTAGGCCACACTGCAATGCACTGAACCTGAATGAATTTAAAGTGTTGGTGGTGATTGCACATGGATTTGAGTGTAATTGTCGTTGTTCGATGTTCTACAAGACTTGCAATTTTGTATATAAGGTAAGAAGATATTTAACTTACATTGACACTGCATACAATAAACCCTCGAATTTGTTTGTCACTCATCTTGAAGTTACTGCTGTACTTACCTCCATATGTACAAGAAGGTAAGATTCCTACATTGATGTTTTGTTAAATGTATCTTTGTGATTGTGCCGTTCGTTGGAATTGTAAAAAAATTAATATAAATATGTGTACATAAAGTACGAGCACAAGATAATTATTAAACGCCTTATACTAGCAAGGTACATTGTTGTATATAAAATATATTTATAGTCATTAATAAATGTTAAGATGTAAGAGTACCATGTACATTATTATAATAATGATACAAAGGAAAATATGATTTACGTAGATGTAACGCAATATTTATTTAACATTCGACAGAAATTATCACAATATTGTACATAGAATTAATGTAATATAAGTAATAATAGCTGATATAGGCAAGTCCATAGTGATTATAATACTTTGTGCAAAAAATCTAGTCGACAGATGAATGGTATCTATATAAATAATTGTACATGTAATTACAATAAAGTTTTATTTACAACTTATGAACTCTCAGTTCCTATGGTCTACTAAATATCTATAGTTCCGTCGTAGCCACTCCCCAGTACTGTTGCATGCGACCTTCAAGGTCTAAAGAGTCTTGTGTTGATTTCTCCTGTATCACAGCAAAGTCGTATTCCAGGTGATAAGGCATCAGCCGCTGTAGTGACCCGAAATATGCTGCGTTTGGACCCCCGTTCGGTAACCTTCCGGAACCGAAACGAAAATCTGGCTTCAGTGCAGTGCCGAACGATCTCGCGCTACCAAAATGTTTTGACAAGAACGGCACACCTTTTGATTGCTTTCCAGTTAAATGTAACTGCGGACTACTTCCCGATAAACCTTTTAAGTTTCTAAGACTACTGACATTCGACTTGATCCCTTTCGACAGGTTATCCAATTCCTTGTCGAATAGCATCTGCGTGTTTTGCTCGAGCATATACTCCCAACATTTGAATTGTTCCTCAGGGTTGGATACATCCTCGTGTCTGTGGTCCTCCTCCTTATCTTCTTCGACCCGAACACGTATGGCGCGAGCGACACCACCCCGACAACTCCTGCGTTCGGACGCTTTAGCTTGTGATCGTACGCTGGCGTAGTGTTGCTGGCTGACCGCTTCACTGGGCGGACGGTCACTTTGGCCGCTTGGGGATGATCGGTCACTGCTCGGCTTCGGCGGCGTCACCGAGTGGCAACATGGTTCCAAACGAGAGCAGCAACAATCCGACCGACACACTGACTTATTACTGTTTATCGTCTGCCGTAGCTCTCGCATTAGCAAGTCGACATCCGAGCGAGTCGCATCAAAGCGAATAATTAATACGGATATACAGTCCTCCACGCCGTAGCTTTGTGCCAGATCCTGTAATCTTTTGGCCGCAAGCACAGGATTACGTTCGGCTCGAACTTCAGACACAGCGGTTTCCATACTGACAGCATTCCAAAATTTACCATTCCCCAATATTAAAAACTCATCGTCTTCTTTAATGACAGTTTGTATGACATCAGGATCTGGCACAGTATTAGGATACCTCGTCGAATGTCCTAGTCGTTTGTTATTTTCAATACCCAAACTCAGGGGTCCGTTTCGTCTGCTTAGAACGGCTTTAGTATCCCCTACATTGGCAAGTCTTAGACTATACTTCCGGGCTGTTTGACCAAATCCATTTTCTTGCGCAGTTATGGGCGATAAGTGACACATAATTAAACAAGCACCTTTCCTCTGGCCTTTTTCTTTTAATTCCCTATGTGCGGATAAGACAACATATTTCATATACTCGTTTACAGTTTCTTTTATAGATTTCTCCTCAAGCACGAGTCCGGGTATGCATGTTTGTAAGATTTTTGGCACTTCAATATCAGTTTCACCATCTATGATTGCAAATAAACCTTCCCTGTTACAGAAGGCCGGAAGACGAATTTGGGCACAACATAATTGTAACGATTTGTTCGGGCATTCGGAAAATCCTGTGGTCCAAGGCGTTGAACCATTTAACTCTTCATGGTAGCCACTTTTTTGCGTCCAAGGTAGAGAATGTCGTCCGGTTACATCCACTAAACTAAGAGGACGTTGACACCTATAGGCACTAAACTGCGAAGGATCCACTTGTAACTTTTTGTTACACGATATATCTAAAAACTTTAACTGCTTTGGGGCAAGAAGCCGTAAATCTATACTATCTAGTTCGTTGTGCGCGAAATCTAATATTTTTACAGATGCACTGCACGCAAACATCGGAACAGAGCGTAATCTGTTCGAATGAGCTCTAACTACTTTGATATTATTAAGCTGTGGTAAGTTTTCAGGAAGTCTCGACAAGCAGTTCCCAGATAGTACGAGCTCTTCAATATCTGGCCAAAAGTTGATGCATGTTTCGGGGAGGTTCGTCAAACAGTTGTACGCTATGTGCAATATCTTTAATCCTCTGAAGGCTATTATAACATCTGCTACTTCATCGGTGAGACAGTTTGCTGTTAGGTAGAGTCGTTCTAGACAATGTGAGGATGGTCCTCTCGCGTGGGGTAGGCGACTTAGCCTGTTGTTTGTGAGATTTAAGACGCACATCCTATCACACGCTGAGAAGAAGTTTTCTGGTAAGGATTGTATGCAGTTGTCATGGAGGAGTAATTCTCGTAGAGGTGATCTGAGTCTTGGCATTGAAGGTATGCAGGATATTTTGTTGTGTGCAAGGTGTAGGCTGCTGAGACTGGAAAGTTCGCTGCAGAACAGATGCTCTGGCAGGGAGGTGAGCTGGTTGTTGCTGGCGTGCAGCGTGGTGAGGTCAGAGCAGCCGCTGAGCCACTGCGGTAGTGACGTCAGCTTGTTGTGAGACACGTCGATTTCGACTAGGTTGATCGGTGGTACTGTTGTTGTTAGGGTTTCTAGTTCTGAAAAGAAAAACATATTGGCTTATTACTTTGAACGCAACATTTAATATACAGTTTAGGAGCAGCTCCTACTATCCATATAAGCTTATCAGATCAAGCACGTTTTACCAAGTAACGACTAAAATTTTAGAAAACTTACGGTTATGTGGAGCTCGCAAAGTTCGTAGCATAGCGCCGTGCAACGCAAGATGCTGCAACGTATTGTGTGCTGCGTACAACTCACGGAGTCCGCGCAGCGCTGACACGACCAGCACTTCCACGCTGTTGTGGGACAGGTCCAGAGATACTAGGTGCTGGAAAGTTGGAAATAAAAAATAAGAGTGGGATGGGCATGCAACTACTTGATCGTAAAGAGATTCGAACGTCAATCAATCAGCATCATAAAAGCCAAGATTCAGGTCAACTCGATTTATGAAAATGTTAAAAACTCTGCTATGATTATGATGTTATTTAGACCTTCAGTCTTCAGATTATTGCAATTACATAAGCTGAAATCGCAGTTAATGCCAATTACTGAATTACAACGACTGCGCTCAATCACATAATTCATGAGTAGAAAACGCTCTAGCGTGTGTGTGAGATCTTCGCAATATTTTACGTATTTCGTATTTTTCTAGGTTAGATGCTACTCGATTAATTACCTTAATGTAAAAATTACAAGTGCTGATAAAATCTACGGCATGCTAACCATGGCCTCCGCCTCAAACGGACATCCGAACTGATTCAGTAACCTACAATGTTTATAAAACAGTAGATATAATAACGTACCTCATAATTGCCAAGTATGATGCTTCCTTTGAGTTTGTTGTGTCGTAGATCCACGGTGGTGAGGGGGGCGCGGTATTCTGATTTATTTTCGTCGTCCGGCGCCATTTGTGGTTTGTTGCTAGGCTGAAATGAGCAAAGTAGACACAGTGAGATTTTGAGCTATTTAAAAAAAAAAAAATTAATGAAGTGCCTATATGTTAATCAGTCTAAGTCCTTCGATCCTTCGGCAAAGAACTTAATAAGTTATTTGAGTAGGTGGTTCTAGCCTAGAATATTTCTAGTAGAGACCTACAAAGTACGAGTACATAGTTACTTCATGCCAGTAACATGATGAAATGTGGAAAACACGTGTGTGGTATGGGGGTGACCTATGCTTAGAAGCGGAACTTTATAGTTTTTTTTTGTTAAATATTCAACTGTAGACTCAACACAAAGTATTCAGAACAATGATCCTTAGATCTAGTAAAAACTTACCCCAAAACTAGTTATAAGGTTTCGAGTAGCTACCAGTGTCCTTAGTCGGGGCAGTCGAAGCACACAGTCAATAGATCGTAGTTCGTTGTCGCTCACCTGAAGCTCTTCTAATCTGAAAACAAGTGAAAACAAGAAATGCATCATGGGAACTCTTTTTGTTTATTTGAGACTTTTATAACCGCAATGCGTATGACAGTGCCATCATACCCTAAATAAATAATAATAAAATACACACTGCTATGGATTACATTTGAGCCATGAACTTGAACAGATTTTTGGTTGAGGCAGAATACTATGAAATGTGTGTAAATCAAGTCGGTTCAACCTCAAATCACGGTAGCTTGTAACTCATTAATAAAAAAGTAACAAAAACATTATAGATATATAGATTTCTCTTTATAAACTGTTTTAAAAATTACAATTTAAATTGAGCAGTGACCGAATTATCAGCAGCTACACCACTAAATAAATTACAATGTCTCAGGAAAATTGCTCTAAAATCCCGTTACACATAACATAATATGACGCCTGTATTCCCCAAAGTATTAGGCAGAGTTATACACCTACATTTCGCCAGTTACGTTTAAGTACCATGTAATAAGAGGCGAGTCTTTTGCCATCAACTGGGCACAGATCCAGACTCCGCGTTGCTATTGAGAAATTCCAGATAGAAAAATCCAATAACAATTTTCCCGTTACTTAGTTAATATATTTTTTATTCCTATAAAAGTAATCTTACTCCAACTAAACCAAATACATAACACAACAGAGTATTAACTGTGCAAAAATGCACACAGACACATAGTTGAATGCACTTGCAAATTAGTATATGTAAATGAATGTTAGATGCCGAGCCGACACAACAAGTCTACCTATTTGTTATCCAACGACGTAACAGAGATTGTATCGAGACGTTACGGACGGACTGTGGATAAGTCTAAGTGAGTCTAAAAAAAAATTACAACAATTGCTACGTAGAAAGTAGTATTGTTAATTACTATGTTTACTGGTAGACAGAAATTAATTAGGAAGAGATAAATATTTTGGACGTGTCGTCTTTAAAGTGGTGTAGGCATATGCTGTGAAAAGCCATTATTTAATCATTATAAATTGTGGAAGAAGGCGTAGGTACTTAATTTCTAAATAGGTATTACTGGATTGCCTATCCTCTGCTGCATCATAGAAGTAAAATATAAAAAATCTGAAACTACTAAGTTTGCGATCACTTTTTTTTTTTTGAGGGTGGGAAATCATCAAATAACTTCTCCCGCTCTGGGCGAAGCGGGAGGGTGTGTCAGACTCTTACTGACTAAAACCCACCCGTATTCCTTCCTGTTGCCTGTGTTGCCAGGGGACTCGGTGACCCATAAGTACCTTCCCGCGAAAGTTTGCGATCACTTGACCTCACAAATCATGCCTTGGTTATAAGTTGAGTGACAGCAGAAAGAAGAAAACCATGAATCTTATGATTGCATTTCTTATCATTAAAGAGCTAAATTCTTATAACAATAATATCGTTACATCATATAGATTCAACAATAGATTTTCACTATTTCGCAGCTCTTTAACTAAGACCGTGCATGTTAATGTATGGCCCACTAGTTCGGACACCGTGACTGATGCTATTAAAAGCTTTTTTTTACTAATAATTCTTATAAACATATTTAAGTAGCGCTATACTTGGAAGGAAAGTCATGTTTCGTGTGTTTAATTAGTTATTATTTTAACAAATGGCTTCCACGATTTCCTCCTGCAGAACTATCGAAGGATTGATTTCTCAAGATATTACACATGACTTAATTTTAATATAAATTAGAATTTAGTACTTATGTTTACCAGGAAATCTTATTAAAGTCGTAATCCTATTGAAATATTATGTTCATATTCAATAGATTGTAATCAAAAAACACTCGAACGTTCTTCTTTATGTATGCTATAAGGTATTCTAAACAATGCCTTCGTTATAAAGAGTTCTTTATCTAATCTTGGTGTTGAAAGTTGATTGAATCTATTTACGTTTTAACACCAGTCATGGTACCCGAGAGCAGTGGTGGCGCAGTGGTAACAGCCAGGGTTTTAGGTCGTGGGTTCGAACCTAGATAGGCGCTTTACTTTGTGTGAATTATTTCAACACCACTTCTCTCAAAACTGTGAAAGAAAACATCGTGAGGAAACCGGTATGCCCTAGAACCAAAAAATGCGAAGACATGTGACATCTACCAACCCGCACTGGGCCCGCGTGGTAGATTACAGCCCATTCCCTCTCGAAGAGAAGAGGCCTGTGTCCCAGCAGTGGGAACATTATAGGCTGATTATGCGAGGTACCAGTTTCAGAAACTATGGACATACCCTACTCGCAGGTTTTCCCTGAAACCATGATTTCGCTTCTCTAAGCTGTAAAATAAGAGCTCAGCTACACCATCTTCATTAATTTGCAGTTTACGCTTTTTTCAAATAACTTGATTATCTAACAAATTTTAAAATTTTATCGACCCAGAACGTGACCCGTAAAAGACATCAACGCATTTCAACTTTTATTATTAACTACCAATTAGGGATAATTTGCTTATTGATTATTCTTGATTTTCGTGTGGTTAGTGACTAACCTGGTGTCAGAGTTTTTGCCCATGGGTCTCTGAGTTGGCTTCACATGCCGTCGAGAAATATCTCTCAGGCATCCGCGCCGATGTTTTCCTTCACCGCTTTTTAAGCAAGTGATAATTATACAATACGCACATGAATCTGAAAAGTCAGAAGTGCGTGCCTTGGGTTCAAACTCGAGACCTATGACTTGGCAGTCCGACGGTCACACTAGGCTATCACTGCTGTTGATAATTACTTATTATTTCGTATTATACAGTATTTCGTGTTATTATGTAGTACTCTTTTACAGAGGTAAAAGAGTAATAATGACCTTCGTATCGAATTCTAAAATAGTTTAGACAAAACTGAATCTAGCAATACGAGTATTATTGCTTATTATAAAAGTCGCAATACGACTCAATTTTTTCAGGGTATCCTGTAGAACTTCGTCTATAAACATGTACTCACATATTAAAACAAAACCTTATTATTTCACAAGCCATTATTAAAACCCCGTCTAAGTTACATGCCTTTTTAACTTTTTAAACACATTTCTTATTAAGCGATTAGCACGCAGCGATTGTCATCTCGTGGTAACATGACAATGTGGACTTATGGAGCAACGAGAGCGACACGTGCTAATTACTGGGTAAACAATTATTATGTACAAGTTCATAACTGTTGACCGACATAAAAAGGACTTTACGGTAGTCTGACTTAGCGGTAACATGAAATTCTTATGCTGAGGAAAATTACATAGTGTTTTCAGTCAGTTTTGTCAAAGATAGGAAAGGTACATAACTCGACTAACTTGTTCATTCAACAGAACAGGACGCAAAAATGTAATTTTTGCGTCAATATAAATAAGTTAATTAACCTATGACGGTTTTACTTATGGCGCTCAAATATGGATTTTAGCAAAAGATAGGACTTATAAAGCACTATGGAAGAGTTGGCTGAAAATGGAGATGATGAGACGACATAGGTATTCTCATACAACCTTCTTCTGTGATCTGGAAAATTTGACAAAAATAATGACTTACCGTTATTAGGTAAAATCAAATTATAAAGATGTATCGTAACTGTAGAACAAAGTACAGAACCAAGTTAAAACACATTCACTGTTCCACCAATACATCATAAGGTATGAAGGTTGCACCGTTAAAGTATTCGTGTTGCAATCGAAAACATCTAATTTATTCTTTAAAATAATAAAAACAAATAATGCTGCTAGCGTAAGGTGAGTGTGTGCGCAGACTGACCGCGGTTGCGCCGGCGTCGCCCCGCTGACCACGCAGCTGAAGCAACTATACTCGACTCCAACCACCATTGATGTTACATGTAAGCATTGTTGTGCCTCTATCTATCAATGAATCTATGCAATACCGAACCTTAACTACCAAACATTAATCATGTTTCTTCATATAAAGATTTCCTTTCATTGGATTTTTGCAGATTATAATGTCTATACGTTAAGAAATTGAGATGAGCTTTGGTAGATCGACATATTGTTTTTATAATGACCGTCAAGAATGTTTGCCTGAAGATAGAGAACACAGTTGGCGAAGTATCCAACCACTGAACTAGAAATAAATCACAAGAACATACATGCAATCAATATTACTTTAATAAGAGTAGTACATTGTACTTGTAATGAGCACACAACAAGTAGTCAATCAATATTAGTATTGGCTATAAAACGTTTCTATTAAATGTGTGCATAAAATTGGCTATAAAACGTTTCTATTAAATGTGTGCATAAAATATTATGTTCCATGTTCATAACTTTTCACGACGTTAACTACCTATTAGGCACTATTGTCGTTCTACAAATAACTTTAATTGCGAATACAACAAAACATAAATATACGGAATCTTTATTAGGTACAGTAGAATGTACGGAAATGGCAAAGGACGAATAAATACTTCAAATGACTCACAAACGCTGGATACGATCAAATAATTGTTATTAAGTATCTGTTTTTATTAGCCTTACCTCGACATTCCCTGTTTAGATGTTATTTCAGATAATTTATGGGATATCTATTTATAGGAATGACAATTTACGTCGTATATTGCTGTATCTTTTTTTTCTTTTTTGCTTGGGACATCATCAAATAACTTCTCCCGCTCTGGGCGGAGCGGGAGGGTATGTCAGACTCTTATTGACTAAAACCCACCCGTATTCCTTACGTTGCCTGTGTTGCCAGGGGCCTCGGTAACCCTTTAGTACCTTCCTGTGACCCCGGCAGGCATCGGCCCTAGTGGACCCCTACACTTATGCTGACGACATCTCTTTGAGGCACGCGTGGAATACAACGCGCCGTCGGCCTTACCGGACGGATACAACGGGCCTGGTCTTTACCGGACGGTGAGCTACCCATTGCTCACCGACCGCAAGCCCGCGCCTGCGTTGGCCGGAAATCCGCCCGGGATTCCCGACGCCCAGGGCGTCTCCTGCGGCGGCTAGGGGCGAGAGGGCGCGAAATTTTCCTTTCGCTCAACCGTCCCGCCTCCTCCTTCGCGAGCATTACTGCTTCGCAGATCGAGGTAACGGCTGCCCATGCCCTCTCGCTCAGTACCATGGCCTGAACTAGGGCCGGACGCGAGAGATCTCTGCCGCCGATCGCCTCCACGAGGACATGTCGGTGCTCTGCCCAAGCCGGGCAGACCTCCACCTTATGCTCCACCGGTATCCTCCGGGCGATCCACACAGTGGTGACACCCGGGCGTTTCCTCCCGCCTTATCCTTGGGAGATGGATTTGATTTCGAGAACAGTGAAAATGCCAGCTGTTTCTAGAGTAAATTGGATACACGTTGAAGTCCAAAGGACTTCTTGTAGACCCTTACAAAAAAGTTTAATGTTAACAAAATAAAATCAACCACTGTGGCCAGATGACCCTGGTAACCGCCATGTACCTACACTACTTGATTTCTCAGACTAGCCAGGTCACCTCTACGTAGGTAAATCTCTTTAACGGGGTCATACCTAAAGAACAGATACGAATAGAACTGCCTGAAATGATCCTGAAAGCACATAAATAAAAGGTACATCAAACAAAATAAAAATCCTTCTAAACAATTGAATATCGATAAGTAGTTAGAACGAGTGTGCCATATAGATTAGCTAACAGGGGTTGCAGTACGGCGAAGCAAAGTGAACGTAACGCGCACGGTCCGGCGAGCAGATGTAGATAGCCCCGCCCCGCGGCGCGTACGCAAGCACTCACTTAAAAAAATTAGCACACAACGGAAACTCCGTGTCTTATTACACTAACATATGATGACTGCTTACTTGGACAGTACAAATACAAGAAACGTGGTGATTGTTTCCGATGATCAACAAACATGTACTTGGGATCAAGGGAGCAGATTTAACTTTAAATATGTAATAATAAAATTACCTATGTAAGTGTAAACAGATGCTTCGTAGACTAAAATTCGAAATATGCAAAAAAAAAACTGATAAGTATATTTGCATAGTATAGGATTTCAGCTTTTACAAAGCTTTTTTTTTATAAAAATCTCAGGCTGGAAGGAACTTATTTTCCTCATTTTCACAATGTTTAGCTCAGATTAGAAGAAACATACTGGAACAACTAACAAGTGAATGTTATTCCCTTTTGAAACTAAAGTACATAGATATCGAAACAAAAGGCCGAAGGCTAAGATTGGTGCGAGAGGTGCCGCGAATGCCACGCTCCGTCAGCCGAGCGTGACTGAATGGGACTAGTATGATCGCATAGCAAACGTGAACACTATACTCTGCTTCAGTCAACCAACATCTAAAATGATTACGTTTAGCGTGATGCCTCGCGTATTGTTTTTATATAGCTACAACTGACGTAGGATTGATGTAGAATATCTATTGTGTTTGCTTTCTAAAGAAGCTGAAGTCATGTTCAAGATTTGTTTTAGGAGTTAGACAGATTAGGATTTACAAACGTAAAATTATGGTAAGTTGTTTAGATTTTAAAATACTTTTAGGACCGTAACCTTAGCTGGCGAAAAAGTGGGTGTTACTGTCCATATCTGTCTTACCCTTCCCGTGAATAAATTAAAAAGCAGTTTAAAACCAACGTTTGAAGAATGGGCAGTCTAGGGAAGCTCTAATAAAGTCCGATAGCAGAAAATATTTAGATTTAGACAATATTGGATTAAGTTGAGGTACTGGATGGGTGACCATCTTTACACACTAAGACCCCTCCGTGCCTCGGAAAGCACGTTAAGCCGTTGGTCCTGGCTGCCACTCGTGGATCTTTGACAGTAATTACGGGTCGTCAGAAGCCCAAAAGTCTAACAACCAGTCTTACCAAGGGGTATCGTGTTACCCAGTAATTTACTGGTATTCAGCTATATACGGTTAAACTGGAACCCCAACGTAGTTGGGAAAAGACTAGGCAGATGATAATGGGTTAAGTTGAGGTACTTTTAGTTATACTGAATAAGCTTTTTATTGTTTGCAATTCTATTATGTATCACATCATGCAAATTAATTTGTCTAAATTCCTCTTACATCACGTCAGAATTTATTTAATGGTTCGACATTAAGGTCTGTTACGGTTTTTTTTTTATCAAAAAGTGTCTTCTTGCAGGTGTATTTATTTTTTAATTATTGATTGAGTGTGTAAGTTATACAAGTGGAATTCATTAAAATGATTATTTTAGGTTTGAAATGGTAATCTAAAATTGATTTCTTGATTGATTGATTGATTGATCTGTCAGCCATTCCGGAAAGAATATGTGTTTTGATTTATACTGCTCTGAGGCCAAGTGGTAAATGGTAATATCTATAGTAATAATTGTTTTCATGCATCTGGTCTTGGGAGCAACAAGTTTCTGGTGGGCTAATGCATAGCTGGATCTTATAAGTCCGATTTATGCAATGCATCTCTGTGTTTAATAGTTTCATGTCTACACCATCTTACTAAAGCACAAATCGGAACACCGGGCTGCTTCTGAGAAATTAACACTTTTCTCGACCTGGGGATGAAACTAGGTCCCCATGCTCAGCAGTCGTTTGCTCGACTTGGCAAAGGCCCTCAAAAGTCCTTTCATACTCTTCATGGCCTACTAGCAAACAACAGACTGCTGAGCAGACAGTTGTGCCAATAAAAAAGACTCACTGTGTAAGCTGGCATATTTCTGGAGGTAGTTCTGCGATCCTGTTGTCGCTGATGTCGAGGTGTGTGAGAGCCTGCAATGTCCAGGCCTGGGCCGGCAATGCCGCGAGCGCGTTGCTACGCAGCCTCAGCACGCGCACCGTAAACGCGCCGGCAGCATGCTGTGCCAGCGCCGCGCCGAGGGACGCTCGACCGCCCCCACTGAGGTCCAGGACATTTGGGGGCTGCGAGCTTTGTGTACCCTAGAACAACATAAGATTTGGTTCAAATTGAAATTTAAAATATTTGTTTTCACACAAACCTACATGGCACTTATGAAACGTCAGAAGGTAGAAGCCCGGATCCAATTGGTCTTTTCCTATGGAGAGAGGCCGGCAAGAAACACCGCGGTTACTCTTTTAAAAATAATTGGTTTTTACAATGTTTTCAAACAACAATTTGTTTACAGAACTCATGTTCTCTTTCAATGTTTGTGGGACCTATTTGGATTTTTTCAGTTGATAGGTGCAGTAATAGCTTTAGTGTAATGACTACATTTGTTCGCTATGGCAAGGTAACTGAAAACGAATAGGTAGTGTTAACGATTATAAAAATAATGAACACAATTATGTCTTAAGAGAGTGATTGTCTATCTACATTACAAAGTAACTAATTGTGAGAAAGTTTATGTTTATGAGGCATGAACGTTAACCAACCGAAAGTTCAAACTTTTCCCTCAACGTGTTAGGTTCCAAGCTGTCGAGGAATATGTCTTCAGGGCTCGGTTGTGTGAACACATCCAAACTGTCCACCTCCTCTTCTTCACACTTCATTGTTTTTCTTTCTACCATCACAGTCAACTAACACTCACGCACAACACAAACAATAGAACTGAAGAGTTTTCTGGTAAACGTATCTTTGTCGCTACATCAAATTACATTTTAAAAGCAACTGCAGTAAGACAGTGTTCGTCTGTCTCGGTGTGTAACCACGATGGGGCCGACGAACTCCTTCAAGCATTGTTATTCCCAAAGACTACAGAATAACTCCTGTACAGTTCATTATTCCATTCACGTCGCTATCGCTTGCATAAATGGCGTTTTGTCCTTGATTAATACTGATTTCTAGAAACCATGATCATTGAATTATTTGCCAGAACTGCTAAATATGGTTTTCGTTATTTGACAAATGTTTGTTCTCTTGGAGTTGCACTATACTATTTATTAAAAGCACTGGTATTGTTTACAAATGAGTTACGTGGTAGAAGCAATGAAAGCGAATTGTGCACTGAGGGTAAGCTTAGTGCGGCCGCTGCGAGTGACTTTTTACTTGTGAAGCGTGCGCGTGCGCAGGGGCCACTATCACCGGCACGGTGGCGCAGACGCAGCCACACTCTGCACATCTCGACCATGACATTTCTTTCAGGGTGTAGCGCACGCTATTTTTTATTAACACACTTTTCTTACCTTCCATCACGAAGACTAATAAATTCTCTTTCGTGCACGAACCTTATCTTTAGAATTAATCAGATGATAACATTTTTTTTTTATGTAGGTACCTGACTTCGCATCAACTTCGTAAATTATCCACATGTTCATGAATAATTTCACACCAGTAATAATTGCTACTTTACGAAGTAATTTGCAATAAACAAGATTTTCTTGCAAATTATTGGATAGAACATGTTTATTATTTCACCGATAGCATCCAAGTAAATGTAGTGAGTATACCTACACACACAATAGCCATAATTATGAAAAGATTTTCTGTAGAAATAACCATTATGTTATATCAGAGCACCATGTTGAATATAATTCACAGTTACACAACCCTAATGTGATTGACGTCAAATTGCACATTGAAACGTCAAAACTTGATAAGCTTTAGATTTCTAACAATTTACCGCTGTTAACTTAACGGTTCGTTAGTTTGAGAAGTGTACCGGAATCAAATCCTCAATGATCTGCTAAGAGCTCATATCTGCACGCTGTGGAGCGCGCGACGGAACTAAACATTAAACTACGTAAGATTTGCTCCAATTACACTGCGTAAATACTGCTTACCTACTGTGGTAAACCAATTTGTCTATGCATGTTAGTACGTACCTCTTTTAACCAGCAGAACCACATGTTTCGCTCCCATATAGTACTGAATCCGAGGAAGAGGTGATTCATACTGTTGTCTCCGGATACTATGTTGCCTTGACTACGCGGCTTCACGCAGAGCACCAGTCTTTGAGCTTTGGGTTGACATAACTCAATGCTGCCGCCACTTAGTTCCAGCATTTCCCACGTTGTACCTGAAAAGTTTTTCATAAGATTATTCAAAAGCTCGCAAAGATATTGCCAGCCGGTAAGTAGGTAATTCATTAAAAGCTTTTGTATCAAAGACTACACAAACCATAAGAATGCAGCCTAGATCCTATTACGTAAGCAGGTCTCGGCTTCCACTGCGGAAACACGTGCCCTTTGAGCACATACACTGTTCCCGACTGCAGTACTCCTCCTGTGCGCGGAGCGGGTCCTGCACACCATCGCAAGGCGTGTCGGAGCTCTGGATCCACTGCCAGCCGCAACCTTCGAGCCTGTGACCTCCAGCCACATGTTGCTAAATACTGCTCCTGGATCCGAAGAGGAAATTCGTCCTGTTCCAATCGCCGTGCGTTGGCCCCACCGATTTGCAGCCAGAGCGATAGCTCATCGTTGAAGCTGAGGTTTTTGTTTACTTCTTCTACGGTGGTATTGAGAGTGACCTTGATGAGCTTGCTGGGTGCATCGATGGCAAACGGT
Source organism: Atethmia centrago (assembly GCA_905333075.3). Lineage (NCBI taxonomy): Eukaryota > Metazoa > Arthropoda > Insecta > Lepidoptera > Noctuidae > Atethmia > Atethmia centrago. The sequence continues at coordinate 13,291,141 of HG995375.1, forward strand.
TCGAGGCCTTCGAACACGCGTATCCAGCCATATTCGTTGGTGGTGCGAGGTTTGAAGCCTCGTGTGGAGGCGAGGCGTCGCAGCGACTTGCGCGGCGCGGGAGGCGATGAGGCGTGCAGCACCTGGCTGGCGACCATGTCGCGCGGCAGCGGCAGGTGGTGGCGGGAGCGGGCGCACGCTCGCAATGCGTGCGCGCCGGACCCGCGCCCGCGCTGCATTACAATTGGGTCGGACTCGTGGTGGGGGTGGGAAACATGTTGCTCGGTCAGTCGGGAACATGACTGAATACAAATTGATGCCAATAAAATTCACGATAAGTACTCATCTACAAGTAGGCATTTTTATTTACATAATACAGATAAGCACGTACCTACCTAGTCTGTTTTCTTTAGTGACATTATTCCCTGACTGCTGCGCCAGTGTAAACTATAAATAACAGAATAGAGAAGCCTTTATCAGATCTCTTGCAAAAATTGACCAATACCAAAATATCATCAAACAAAGCGAAATATAAACTTCCTACGCACCGCTATTAGATAATCTTGACAACACTCGTATTCAAAAGAAAGGGACGTTGGGGCATCGTGTTGGTTCCGCACCGGCAACCACCCCACCTGTTGACTCACCTGCCGCGCAAGAGTGCTGAACCCTTGAACCCTTCATTGCAAACAAAAATACCGGAAAATATGAATCAATTCAAATAATTTCAATTAATATGTGAATGAATATGTTTTGGTGGTTGAAATATCCAGGGCGTAGAGAGTAATGATCCGGAGAAGGTAAAGAAGTTCCTCAGGCCCAGTTTGAATGTGTTGGACTTGATGACTGATTAGGGTAATAGATTTCTCTCATACATATTTTTGCTTGAAGACTAGCGAAATCAGATTACTATTCAAAATAAAAAAAAAGTTAAAATCACAAGTCATTTGTTCAAACTAGGCTGAAAATCAGCACTTTTTGAACGTCAAAGTTACATAAGACAGTCCCCAAAAAAAAAAAAAAATATTGCTCGTTGTAATAAATAATTTGTCACGTAGATATACTGCCTCTCATAATTGTTGCTCTACATTTAAAGTCTCTGAACTTCTCTTTTAAAAAGGTGAAAAATAAAACAAATCTATATTTTAAAATTTATTTACAATTGATTATAATAAAGGCGTACCTAAACAAGTGAATACTTAAGTAACTTTAGTGTCAACACTGGCAGTAGATGTACCTACAGTATCCGTGCTTTGTTAAAACACATCGAGCTTTAGGAAGAGTAGGTTGAAGTATGAGTGCCAGAAACGTAGCTCTGTTAAGCCCAACTTTTTCTAAAACTATACTGTCTTATTACAAAACGAGATCTGACTTTAGTTCTAGCCAAAACCTCTGAGCTTAATACAAAAATTACAACTTAGCACCGAACTAAAGTAACAGTTTTGTATAAAGAACTGCATTTCTATAACTATTGGGTTCTTAATTCAAAAACTGGCTCGGTGGTTTAAACCAGACCTAAACAAAAAACTTGTCTTGTAACAAGGGATTATATATGTGCTATATTCACGGCTGGATACAGTCATAAATAGGTATATTATCTCCAAGGGTAGTTCCTGTGTATTTTATCAGCGGCACAGTTACAGGTAGCGTTACATACTCCTTGGCGGCACACGTCTTTGGAGATGGTGACCAGGTCTGGACAGTTGGAGTAGAAGTCCATCTTATGGCAAGCGTTGGTGCATAAGGACTTGGACAAACAGTGGTTAGGACATTCCTCACACGGCTGCCCCGTTTTGTAAGGGTACTGAGTTATACTGTGGTAATTGCCCCTGAAAGTAAAACATTTCGTAAGTTTGTGAATTCGGTAGCAATATTATTGAATGTTGTAAAGATAATCATATTCAACAGTGGGCTTAAAGCTAATATTTTCACGAAGATGAATTTCTAAGCAACTGTCTACACACGAAGTAGGTACTGTTAATAAACATATTTCTATAGAATAATGTAGTAAATACAGACCACATTAAAGATAATCCAGTAGGCAACAGAGCAATGTACGAAAGAATAATATGATGACGCGACTCTAGTAGAACAATTTCTATAAAAACTTTATTTTTATTAAAACTCTAATGTCTTCTACCAGAACCGCGTCGCGCCTGTCTGCGGGAGCCTTTATGGTTTTGTTAGATTTAGAAAAGCACTATTATTGATATAATATATGTACCTCTTCGTATGCGTAAGGAGTAATTAATTGATTGAGCAATTATCGGCCCAATAAAAATAGTCTTGATTTAATTTAAGGACAACAAATAAGTAGGTAATACTTAGTTATTATTTTGTGAATCTAAAGAAAATGCTTGCAGTTTCCTGCACTCACGAAGCAGCCTTTTCAAAGGTTCTACAGATGATTATTACAGAAAATGACGTCGTTTTCCAAAAAGGCAATAAGTGTGTTTACTCGAAGAGTTAGAGAACCTATTCAATATGACACACTATTTAAATTTCCAACTACAACAGCTGTACGCACCCTGGACAGTAATGGCACACGTAGTTATAGAAGTGGCCCCATGGGCCCCCTTTGCAGTGGGCCACTCCGCAGCCCACTTTATGACTAGTGGCCCACACCATCTGGGTGTAGTGTCCTATTGTCTTCAAGTTGTAAGTGGGGTTACCGTACGTAAAGTTTTGATACTCGAGGAACCACGTCTTAATTGCGAAAAACCTGTAAAGTTAAATGGATATTATGAATTTTGGACATCCTAAACTATTGTATAGAGGGTCATATCAAATTAGCTCGCGAAGCTCTGCAGACGTGATGAGTATCGATATCTGTTTTCTTTTGTTCTAAAAAAAAGATTTTTAAACTAAGGTCCGTATTACAGAAGGTTCCTCAAGTCTAGTTTGAGCGTCAATCAGTCGATCACTGTTTAAGTATAGAATCAGTACTCGAGCATCGGTCATATTCCAGAAGGTTAATCAATCTCTATTCAGCTGAATCGAGACTCAAATCGAACCTCAAGCAGAGATGTGTATTGTCTATATACCAGCCTGTTTTCGTTTACGATTTATTTTATTTACCAACTTTGTTTTAATCTTCACTGGATTAGAAATATTAAAATATACCATAAGCGCCCAATTATTTAGGAAATCAGCGTTATTAGTTCGTTCCCGAATAGTACAATGCCTCATTTATTGATTTAAAGTATAGTAATTTTGTAAGCATAATATTATTGTAAAGCTTAAAATACTTGTAGCTATGGCCATAAATAGGTACGCTATTTTAAAAAAATGGCAATTTCTCAAACAGTTTATGCAAATGAAAACATCGTAGATATTTTGATTAGTTTTGTTATTTGTTTTGCTGATTATTATTTATTCTTATAACTTTTTAAATGGCAGGACGAAAGAAAAATAAAACACAAGAATTTGCAATTCTGGGGCTAGAGGATGCCCACGGTTATGTGGTTTTCTTAAATCGTGGTCTATCATAGGTAGAATTAAATATTTTACTACGTCTTATGAAAACCTGTACCTATAAGAAGTTTTCACAATTATATGGGTCCTGTGTATCTCTTAAATATCTAAGAGGAACGCTAAAGTTCAACCTTCTATTTGCATCATCATTGAATAAATTATTGTAATGATCTACTTCTTCAAATATGTATATCCATTTTGATATTAAAACTCGACAACTTATGCTTGAAACAAAAATTGCCATGACAATTCTATGCTCAAGCGCGGTCTCGACCACACTTGGGCGATTACAGATCAAATCACTGCTTGGGTTCGCTTTACGAACTGAGTAACGTTTTATAATAAAGCGAAACTCAGCTGAACTATGATCAATGAATCTATGCTTGAGGAACGTTCTAAAATTAAAACTTGCCTTAAAACTAGTTTTAAACAGAGATCAATGCTTGAGTTTCCTTCTGTAATACGGGCCTCAGACTTCAAGTGACTACTCTAACAGCGATCGATGACCCCACAAAAAATCATTTTTTTTGTTTTATCATTAGAGATCGGATATTCGGATGCATATTCACCTAAAGTTGAGATGTTGGCTAATATGGAATGCGCTTTTGTATCGTAAAATCCCGCGGCTCTGGGAATACAAATTTAGGTTTCTGATTATAGAATCGAATGTATATTAACTTACTTTCAAATGTTAGCTTATATGGAATGCACTTTTGTATCGATCGTAAAAATCCCGCCCGCCATTCCCGAATCGACAAATTTTATGTTTTTTCTGACTACATATGTAATTGGATGCTTAGGTACCTACCTAATATTATGATGTAAAGTAGGTAGAAACATTAATTTTAAATAAACATGCAATCCAGTAATCCCGGGATTTTTTAAATAAATATTTTTGTAGAAGTCGCTTCCATACTATACACCGGACTAGTTATGCATTCTCGTTGTTCGTGGCCTCTTTAAAAAAAAAAGATTTTTAAAGAAAAATAAAGATTTTTAAGCCACTTCCATACTTTCATAGCCAAAAATTAACTTTAGGTAAATATGCATCCGAATATCCGATCTCTGTTTATCATGTTTACATATCGATACCCATTGCGTCACGGAGTTTCGCTAACTAATTTCATTTGACCCCGTAGAAGTGTAGGTATTCAAAGATTTCAACCAAAAATAGTCATTGCGAATTGCTACCTCAATGGTCTAGTGGTTGCAAGCGCTACTGCTGAGCATGAGGTCCTGGGTTCGATTCCCGGGTTGGGCAAAGTGTTTATTGGGTTTGTCTATCTGGAATTTCTCAGTAGCAGCCCGGAGTCTGGATTTGTGCCCTATTGATGGCAATAGGCTCGCCCTATTACAGGTACACCTCTTCCCAACCCTCCGAGGAAACAATGCGTGATGTTACGTTATGTAATTGTGATATGAAAATCTCTTATGACAAACTTTTTCCTGATTTCACCAATCGACGTTTCACCATTACTTCCAGTCTTTCTTAAACGCTCCATACTTTTTTTTTTAAATATAATTTCGTTTGCATCATTTAGGGTTAATATCATTATAATTGTATTAAGGCGGCAGACATTGTTTCAATCAACTCAGCCTATAAAAGTCCACTGCTGGACATAGGCTTCTCCCAGGCTGCGCCAGAACACCCTGTCCTCCGCCTTCCGCATCCAGTCGGAACAGTCTGACACTGTTTAGTCTTACCAAAATCTTTGGACTGAGTTTTAATACAAGCACTTGTAACGTACAGACGTTACTATCTTTTTTATTAACTGCTAGTTGCTTGTTAATTTGAATCACGTCGTCTACAAATAACCCAGTCTAGTCGTATTCATTATTTGCATAAGAATCTCCTAATAAAACTATATTATAAGACTCATGAATAACGTAGAATCACGTCTGCAAAGCGATGTGTATCTCACGCTAACTCAAACCCAACATTTTCCCATCTAGTAAGACAGATCAAATTATGTCGTACCTATTAAGTCACAATAATTAACTTGTGGATGTTTGTGCCGCTCTAAAGAGCAATCTTCCTACATCTATTATGTGTAATCATCCATTCACGAATTAACTATTATAAAACAGAAGTATGAAGACAATCGTGAGTAGGCTGTGACCGTCGGGACTAGAAAATGAAGACGTTTTAATGGAAAAAAACACAGTTATAATTTATCTACGTTTGCGATTAATTAAATCCTTGAAAACTTCAAACTTAGTAACGGCTTTCACATTTCTTGGATTACCTACGTGTTTGTAGATAATTAATTTGACATTATAAATTAACAAGCTCTGAAGTAAAATTAGTTTTGAATGTGACTGAAACTAATTAAATCCAAGCATAGCAACGGCTAATCTGTGTTTACCTACCTATAGTTATTGCTTATATATTTTTACCAGAAAAAATCAATACACTTGTATTGATTTTTTTTCCTCGTTTTTATAAAATACTAGGATTTTACCGAGGCTTTGCCCGCGTGCATGACTGAAATTGTTTGTAAGTTCTATAAAAGACAAAAAACTTGGGAAACCAGTTTAAGTTTTAGTTTTTAAAAGATAATTTAGGTGGCCAAAAAACAATGAAATTGTAGAGGAACAATTAATAGCGTACCATGGAGTTTTCTGTGCGGCTACAAACAAATTCTGGCCGCACGTGCCGAGATGTGGCACTGTGTTCTCTTTTACGTCATTATGCATGAGGAACATACATTTCTCTGCGTAATCTTGCGCCTGCCGCGCTGCGCCTGCGTGCCATGTCTGAAAACCATACGACAAAATGATATCACAACAAAAAGTTACGTCGAATGTAGCATTCTTTTCGTTAAAAGTGCGCTAAACTTATAGCGTGGTATTGCATGTTTCTATTTATCTCTGACGTCACAAAATAATCAATTTGTTAGGTGCAATTAGGTACCTAAATAAAAACAGGAGTTATGAAAGAATCTTTCGTTATTTAACATTTTTTTCACGATGATCATAAAACATCATAAACACACTATGATAAAACATAACTACAAACGGTAGTAAGTAGATATAGGCATAATAAGTAAATTGAGTGTTTCAATATGGCGTGGCGCCCGAGCGCCAATTTGTTTGACAATCGAACCGGGCATAGGGTTAAATGAATCTACCTACTTGCAAGAAGACCTCTTAACTTATGAAGCCCGTATCGCGTATCCTATTCGGAGCCAAACAATGGAACATCAATTGTGTCTCTGTAGCTGTCCTTCACCGAAAATTAAAAAATACACCAATAAATTATTCAGTAACCGCGTATATTTAAACAATAACCGTTATTCATCTATTAAGTAGGTAGATAGATAGGGTAGACCGGGTACAATAGTAACACGGGTCAATAGTACCATCATCGATATTTCTACTACTGAGCTACATTTTGCATGTGTGAGTGTGCCATCACACGCGCTTCTTGGGTCCCGAGGCGCCCCTCAGTCGCCGGCGCGCGTGCTGTGAAACGGACGTGTTAGTGGAGAATTTTTGATTTTCGGCAAGCCGCGGTAAGTTTTTACGTAAAATATTATTTGCTGTAGCTCGTACCTACCAGAGATTTTTCGTCAAGTAATTGTTGTTGCCAGTTTAAACGGATATTGAGCTTTTGATTTATGATAAATATGGAACTATATGTTTAGAATTACGTAACTATTAGATGTTTTTTCTAAATTAGTTATTTTGGTGCAATTGTACCAACATCGCAGGGGACCATTGTAACAGTACAATTGACCCCATGGTAGAAATAACCCCGTGGCAATAATAACATAGTAAAAAAATTAATACTTAAAATATGCAAGATTTGGCACACCACTACGTGAAGTAACAAATACTTCTTTCGATTCAACTCCAGTACTCGAGCCTATACCGTCTACATCTAAAGGAACTAAACCCTTCATTTTCTCCCCTGAACTAGTTCGCCCTCTGCCAAAGGCACCACCACGCAAAACCACCAACCGTGGAAGAAAAAAACGACACACGGCTATATATACCGATACCCCGGAAAAAGATGCTATCCAAAAAGAAGCGGAGGAAGCTGAAAAAAGAAAGAAAGCTAAGCAAATTAAAAAGAATCTACGTTACCCAGGAAAATCTAAAGGGATAAAATGTGATTCTAGCCCGAAAAAGAAAACAGTAGTAAAAAATGACTCTGAAAGCAGTGAAGAAGAAGAAGAATGGTTTTGTATTGTATGTGTGGAACCTTATAGTGCCAGTCGCCCTAATGAAATGTGGATTCAATGCGCTCAATGCAGATTATGGGCACACGAGGAAGGAATGTACACCTCAGGAGTCAATTTATGTTTGTCACAATTGCGAATCTGACTAATATTTTTTTATAAGTACATAATATTTTATGAGGGTCAATTGTACCAGGGGTCGATTGTACCTCCATACTGATATATTTTTTTTCATTGTTTCTATTTTATAATTGTTATAAAGCTAGATAATAGCAAATATGCAACGTATGAACCAAAGTTGATTACATATTAATAAAAACTTATTTTATTTTTGTTAGAAGTGAAGAATTGTTATGTTAATATTAAAATACTTTACATGTGTTGATTTAAAACATTGATCTCACGATTTTTTGTTCCTAATTTTTAAGAATGATTATAAACCCATAAGACTTCAAATAAATGTCTGAGAAAATGTGATTAATACCTTTATTTGCGTTTTATTACCCTTTGCAGTTTTGGTACAATTAACCCTTAAAGGGGGTCATTTGTAGCACTAGCCGTAATTTCATTCAAAGTCAATTTCGACCAAGTTTTGTTCAATCTAGGCCAACTTTAGATATTTTCTTCGGTAGATAATAAACCAAGGCAGTAAAATAATAATATTTAAAACAAAAAGCGCTAGTTAAATTTGTGTAATTAACCGATGTGTCGAAAATGGTACTATTGTCCCAGGTCTACCCTACTATGGTATTAATATATCAATAATTTCGATAAACAATACACAAAAATTAGCAATCTACTGGTCTACATTATAACATAAGTAATTTATTGATATAAGACACAATATTAAATGTGTTTTCATAGCCAGGTACACTTATCGACTAATAATACTCTGAAATACTATGTAACGATTCCCTTCGTACACTACATAGTGCTGAAGAATAGGTGATGACACTAGCCTTAAGTCATGATTAGAACCCCGTACGAAGGATCATATCTTTGCGTGAGTACTGAAGAAGTGCAAAAAAGTCATACCAGGTAAAAAAAAAGCGTTTAGGTTACTCTTTTCAGGAGAGTTTCGTTTGAAGGGGATAGATACGCTTGCTTAGCTAAAATGTATAAACTCAATTAAAATAGCTTTAGATTGAAAATTCTCTCACGATCTAATGGTTTCAGGTTGAGTATCCTGTACGACTAGATCTAGATTTACACCGGTGTGGTTTTTTTGATACAGAATCATGGATGATATAGACAGGAGGGGATCCCTATGCAAACTGTGGAGAGATGTATCTAGTACGCTGTAACCCAAGACATCGAAGAACGCATCACGCAAGTTCCAGCTGAACCAATAGGCTACAAGAATATTGTACGATGGCATAAGTTGCTCCAAAATTAATGTAACAGGAAAAAAGGAAGTTTTCAACAATCTGTTGGGGCTAACGCCCGAAAAGATACGTTGTATGTAAAGATTCTGTGCTACAGTATACTTTAGTTCACCTGTCATTCTTTCAATACTGATCCTTCTTTTCCCTGAAAAATTCTGTCATTACAGTTACAGATACTACCTAAGTAGTCGGCCTCATAAAGATTTATACTTACGTCGATAATAATTCGTTTGATTGCCTACAAATGTGTGTCCCATAATACTGTATTACAAATTAATACGAGTACTATTGGTACAACTACGTATCCAATATGTAATTCATGATCTGTAGCTACACAATAATACAATATTATGAAACAAATATTATAGACAATTACATGAATTCTTGTCGTTGAGTCACTGTAAGATTGTAAGCACCGTTAGTTTATAATCTATCTAGCGAGATTATAAACTACTCGTATCTATCGAAAAATTGTGAACTGTTTGTTACAATTAAACGCAATAATTTTCCGTAGTTTATAATCTGTCAATGTCAGCAGAGGGGGTCCTACAGCCGCACGGGTCAATCGATCAGGTGAAGCTAAGCTTGCCGCGCTTGGTCCGTGGATAGGTGACCATCATTACATACCTAGACTGCCTCGGAAAGCACGTTAAGAAGTTGGTCCCGGCTGTCATTTGTAGATAGATCTTTGACAGTCGTTACGGGTCGTCAGAAGCTTGGAAGTCTGATAACCAGTCTTACCAAGGGGTATCGTGTTACCCAGTAACTGGGTTGTGGAGGTCACATAGGCAGTCGATCCATGTAAAATACTGGTATTCAGCTTCCAGTCTTACCGGATACAGATCCGGTAAGACTGGAAGCTGACCCCAACCTAGTTGGGAAAAGGTTAGGCAGACGACGACGACCTGCTCAATACATACTTCATAATAAATTTTAAAATTTAAATAACATAATACATGCTTTTTTTTTAGTTATTTAAGTTCGACAGTACCATGAACAGGGTGGGGACCTGGTGACCTGTATTACAGGTGTTTCTACCTACCACAGGCACCAGCGATCCACAACCAAAAATCGTTAGCTATTTCTTGTGTGTAAAATATTTAAAATAGTAATAATTTAGTATTTTAAAATGCACCACTGTCACAGAACCGAATCACCCCGTTGCGTATGCGGTAGTGTGTGGGTAAAAGGGCTGTTACAGTGCGGTATCACACGGGCCGTGTTTTAACATGCGTGTCCCACACATGCCGATTTCCGAAAATTAGAAAAAAAAAGAGACTTACTTGTTTTATTATTGATTCATGTCGAGAATCATTAGCATAGTTACCTCCTTGAATTTGATGAGGATGCAAAACGACACCTTGTATAACAGTGACCAACAGCTTTTTCCAAGTTAGTCGCAGTTACTTGACTAATGAATATTAGTGCAAGGTGCGTTCGTCGCATGCAATTTCGATACCAGTTCACAATTTGTCGGTTTGTCATGGATAATTGGATAGATTAAAAATTATCGAAAATTAAAGCGTTATTGTAAATGGTTTGTTGTAGTTAACAATTTGTCGATGTCGATGTTCATAATCATACGGTGACATACTACAGCTTTTCGAGGCAGACTGTAGGTATAATCAATCAATCTTTCCATTCTGCTCAACATCTTTAATAATAGGTAGTATGCAAATTTTTATCGTGTACATATTAGTCTACCTATTAAGGGTCGGGAAACCGCCGTTGACCTTGGTCATACAAATGCGAGTCCTGCTTAAGCCGCGCCGCGCCGCCACCGTTCGGTTTCATAGGGAATATTTATTTTCAGTAACGAAAATATAAAATCACAGTTACAATTATAAGTAAGTAATAAAATACTCTGTTCACATAAAAAAAAAACATGAAAATGTCTTACGTAATTTGAAAGTAATATCGTTTTTTATACTTAGGGTAGACATTATTTCCTGAATTTAGTTCATACGTATTTTACTACAATGAATGAATGAATGAAATGCACCGATCCCAGCGTGGTTAAACCAGACTCGATCGCTCGAATGAACCCAAGGATTCGCACTAGTCCCTGGAGCCTAATGTTTCATGGGACTACAGAGACCATTGCATATCAAAGAGTAGACCGGGGGGCGCGGTAATGGTCAGGAAGACGTGCCCTTAGGATAGGAAGGATTATTAGAGCCTACCGGATATAGAATTCACACATTCACACATAGAATTGATGTGAATGTGCTCTAGTTTAACATATTTTTTTTCCATAACTTACTTGCATTACCTATATGAAGGCGTACCTACTCACAGATTTAAAAGTTACTAAAATCATATATCTGCGCCTTAAGCATTCTAATGAGTACGTACCATTAACAACATGTTTGCAGCACTGGGCCGTACTTTGGTGCGAAAGAAGTTATGATACAGCACAATTTTTCTTCGCACTACAGATCGCCGAGGATGTAAGGCATTATCAGGTATCAAATGTGGCGGGAACGTTTCTGAAATTTTGCAAAACATAAGTTGTATACCGATACGAAAACATTTACTCTAATCTACAAGGCCGAGCTAAAATAGATTGAACTTTTTTTTTTTTGAGAGCCGTGATGGCCCTGTGGTAACGGCCGCGACTTACGAGCTGTAGATCGTAGGTTCGAACCCAGACGGGCGCTTTACTTTGTGTAAATTATTTCATCACCACTACTCTCAAAACGGTGAAGTAAAACATCGTGAGAATGAATGATGTTTGTTTTAATTTTTTGGTTCCAGGACATCTTAGAACCAAAAATTCGAAGACATGTGACATCTACCAACCCGCACTGGGCCCGCGTGGTGGATTACGGCCCACTCCCTCTTACAGAGAGGAGGCCTGTGTCCCAGAAGTGGGAACAATATAGGTTGATTATGTATTTATGTATATTTTTTTGCTATTGATCAAAAAATCATGTTATAATAAAAGACACTTTTTTTTTTTTGGTTGGGAAGTCATCAAATAACTTCTCCCGCTCTGGGCGGAGCGGGAGGGTGTGTCAAACTCTTACTGACCAACACCTACCCGTATTCCTTCCATTGCCTGTATTGCCAGGGGCCTCGGTAACACTTTAGTACCTTCCCGCGAAATAAAAGACACTTACGTTTGTTACTCCAAGGTTTCAATGTTTCCAACTCAACAGCTATATTTAATAAGAGCAGAACTTGGATGAACAGTACGCTTCGTATGTACATGCTATAAAATTAAATAAGTCATGGTTACTGTTTTAATATAAGTAAATCACAACACTTTTTCTAAATCAATCAAACCGTGAATTTCAATTTACCGTCTCAAAACATTTGGTACCTACTATTCTTCGCACATTAAATTTTATTAGTTCACAATGGTCTTAATTAAACAATTTCAAAGGCAATGAACTGTTGCACTTTAATAAATCATCGCCAATTAAATTTAGATGTGGTCGCAATTTTGTTAAAAGTAGAGCATCAATGACCGATTCATTGTGCTGACAATAATCAAAATTATCAAGCAACTATGACACTTTATAACTTCTAGTTGTGCTCGGTATAGTGTAAGAAAGAATATAATCGAATAAGAAATAAATGCCATTTGAATGATTGCGTTTGAGATAACAACGATATGCGTTAATTTCAATTTAATAAAAAGTTACCATGCATGACAAATTAACAGCTGTTTTTTAAATAAACTACAGCGTTATGGCAAGAATTGACTAGTTTAGTACTTACTTTCCGAAGTTAATAAAGGCACTGCTATTAATAATACGATTTTTATAATACAGATCCGTCTACATCACACTCCGAGGGTTGATCACACGAGACTGGTCCTCTTAACAAAGGCGACTGAAAACATTCTCACGACGAATATGTTTATACGATTACAATCTCTTGAGAATTTTGATCGTTCAATAAATGCGTGGCAATCACAGCCGCGCGTCGCGAAGGCTTCAATTGAAATAAGCACAAGTCTATAGTTCCATACACCACGCCGCAACTACAAAATAAATGATCCTTGATAAACGCTTCGCAGCTAGCTAACACAAAAAAAAACCGGCCAACTGCGTGTCAGACCAAGCACAGTGAAGGATTCCGTATTCCGTAGTTGGGATGAATTTATCCCAAAAACAAACTTAACATTATTTTGTCCAACTGCAAATGTAAGTTGGTCGACTCGTTAACTTGTAAAGCCTACTTAGCTGTGATAGTTTTCCTTTTAATAAACCATTTGTCTGGTAGGGGGGGGGGACTTGAAACTAACAAAAATTAGCTCTTTAAAGCTTAATATTACGTAAACGGATCCCTGAATTGAAAATATTTTTGAACGGCCTATCCAACGATAGCCCACACCATGAGATAGACGAGAAAAAAATATCATCCCCCTTTACGTGCAAGAAGGCACACTAAATATTGTTTTTTTTTTCAATATTTTCTTTTACTACTTTGTCGATATGTATACCCATGTGAAATTACAGCTTTCTAGTACGAAGAGTCTCTGAGCTAAGCCGGGGACAGACAGACAGACGTACATGGCGAAACTATAAGGATTACTTGTTGAATACGAAACCCTAAAAATGACTGACAAGGCACGGTCGATTGCAGAATGTGTTCAACAGGGTTCTTTTGATTAAATGTTGACATGTTAAACACTAATTAGTAATTACGTATAAGTCATAAAATACCAGTTTCTGAAAGACTAATTGAGGAAACCGAGTACGGTTGAGAGCGTTTCGTGAATTTCGTCTACACGTAGCGTTAGATGGAGTTAATTATCTGCTTCTAACTGGCACGCTTTAGGTATAACAAATATAATATTACCTATTCATTATGTCGATATTGTTGGAACTGGGGGCCAACCATCACCTCTTATAGCAGTATTATTATAATAATACTTCACAGTGGGAAAGTGATGAAGCTGTACAGGACTTATAGCTCCATCTCTTTCTCACGCTGAAGTAATATTAAAATAATACTGCTATAAGAGGCGATGGTTGGCCCCCTGTATGTGTGTTAATTTTGTCTGTCTATAAATTATGCTTTTGTAAGTGCCCAATTGGTTTTGGCTCTACCTTCCATACATTTGATCCACCTTATCTATTATTTTGGTTGTATGGACCATTGCCCATCTAATATTGCTAAAATTGTGAAGGAACTCTAACTAAGTATGCATACAGTAGGTACTTTACCTACATATTATTAGTATTTTCAATTTGAAATATATTGTTAACATGCATTTTACCAAATACATACATTCCATTCTTGTGACTACGGAAGTGCGGAACTCACGGTGGCTGAGAATTTTGTACCTTACAATTATCATCATTTATTTGTATACAATGTATATTTGTGTAATCTTCCGGTGTGTACTTACCTTTAGGAATAAACAGAAACATTGACCTCTATACCGACAACCTTCGATCATATAGCATAACATTTATCACCATCAAGTACCAAGACAATGGTGCCGATTCCCTTGTTCACAAACTAAACTAAATTTAAGTTCAGTGCATCTTTTTCTTTCTATTGCATTAAGAAAGGGACAAGATAAATTTTAGTTTAGTCCTGTCAAATTACTCAGCGCTTGACGTAAATTGACGTAATTTTAGTAGGCAAGTTTTTAATCACGTCTAAACTTGTATGGAATAGTGGCAGGTGCTGATTAATTTGACAGGACTAAACTAAACTTTATCTTCTGTCCTTTTCTTAATGAAATAGAAAGAATAAGATGCACTGAACTTAAATTTAGTTTAGTTTGTGAACAAGGGAATCGGCACCATTGCTTGTGCAGTCCTTAACTTTCCCTATCATCGATTATGGTGATGTGTGCTACTATGACCTGAATGCAGACCTCCTCGACAAACTTGACCGTCTTCGCAATAACTGCATTCGATTCGTTTTCATTCTGCGTAAATATGATCATGTCTCTGCACATCGGTCGCTTCTAAAGTGGTTGCCCATACGCCAGCGCAGAGAGCAAAGGTCGCTGACCACCTTGTTTTCATTTCTTGACTCTCCCTCTTCCACTAGTTATCTCGCCCCCACTTTCAGTACATTTACGCGAACCACAGTTAAAATCTACATTCATCATACAATTGTCTTCTTTAATGTCCCTCTCACCGCGCTGACTTCATTCACTCTTCCTTCGTCGTTCAGTCTATCTCTCTGTGGAATGCACACCCTAGGAAATCAGGATGGCAACCAACCGATTATCCTTTAAAGTCAAAATTCGCGAGCACATTCATAAGAATCTGGCAGTATCATCACAACGATAATGTTTTCCCATTGTTTGTCTTATCTGTTTTAGTATATTCGTGTATTTATGTGTATTTATTAGGTCTTATATTTATGTATAATGAGGTATGTATTTAAAGCTTTTAATAGGTATATGTACGTATACCTTTATATTTAAATATATTTTTTTTCCATAATTTTCGTTATTGCACCTACCACTGTTTGTCTCTGCATCACCCAAAGGTTGACTGGTAGAAAATGCCTACGGCATTAAGTCCGCCTCTGTACATTTATGTGCTTAAAGTATTAAATAAATAAATATAAATATAGATCTTTTTCGTTGATTTTGGATGGCTTAACCACAGAACTAGGCTGTGACTGAACCAAGACTATACTTACAATTGAGGAGGTGAAGAACAAAACCTCACTTTTCCACTTTTTCTAATTTTGTAGAAAACAGTAAAATGTTAATAACTAACCGACCGCAACATGTGCATTTGTTTTAATGGTGTCATATTAAACTAGTGTTTCAGTCGATCTGATGTACCAAATGGCTGATAAAAATGATAAGAATCTTAGCCAATATTTTGAAATGAAATTGAGAAATGTGAGGTTGTGATTAAACATCTTTGGAAAAGTGTGGTTTTGATAGACTTCTAGAAAAGCAAGTTTGAATATTTACCAAAAAAAAAAGGGAAGGAAAAGACTGCTATACAACCTTACTTAGATGTTTTTTTTATCACAAAAAAAATCTATATAAAAAAAATCGAAAAGACCAGCCATTAGAAATGTAGCACCTTTATACTTTAATCATTGTTTTTATGTGTTTTGATGAAGTCTTAGTAATACCATTGAATACCTATTACTCCAATAAAGTGAACTTTTGAAATAAATCCGGACAGAATTTTTTTTAGACCGTAGACGGTAGTGTGTAGAAATTGTGGTTTTGTTCAAAACTCTCAATTACAAATGAAAATTTATTTAAGAAAAGTTTTGTTTTTGATAAGGTTTTACGTATTGGCTTCAATCAATTTAACAATTTTTGCACAATTGACAAAAAAATATATTTTTAAATATGGAATAGTGAGGTTTTGTTCTTCACCTCCTCAATTGTTTCAGGTACTTCACAGTGGGAAATAGATGCAGCTATACGTCCTGTATAGGTCCATCTCGTTCTCACCCAAGTAATATTAAAATAATACTGCTAAATAAGGTGGTGGTCGGCCCCCTTTTTTTTTTTTTTTTGAGGTTGGGAAATCATCAAATAACTTCTCCCGCTCTGGGCGGAGCGGGAGGGTGTGTCGGACTCTTACTGACTAAAACCCACCCGTATTTCTTCCTGTTGCCTGTGTTGCGGGGGCCTCCGTGACCCATAAGTACCTTCCCGCGACCCCAGCAGGCATCGGCCCTAGTGGACCCCTACTATATGTGCTGACGACATCTCTTTGAGGCGCGCGTGGAATACGACGCGCCATCGACCCGGGCCTGGTCCTTACCGGACGGTGAGCTACCCATTGCTCACCGTCCGCAAGCCCGCGGCTACGGTGGCCGGAAATCCGCCCGGGATTCCCGACGCCCTGGGCGTCTCCTGCGGCGGCTAGGGGCGAGAGGGCGCGAAACTTGCCTTTCCCTCAACCAACCGCCTCTTCCTTCGCGAGCATTACTACCTCGCAGAAGGAGGTGACGGCTGCCCATGCCCTCTCGCTCCGTACCATGGCCTAAACCAGGGCCGGACGCGAGAGGTCTCTGCCGCCGATCGCCTCCACGAGGACACGGTGGTGCTCTGCCCAAGCCGGGCAGACCTCCATCGTATGCTCCACCGTGTCCTCTGGGCGATCCACACAGTGGTGAGTGGTCGGCCCCCTGAAACAATTGTAAGTATAGTATTTATCTGCGGTCGGTATTATATAAGGGGGAAAGGACACAGTAGAACACAGACTTACAGGTAACCGAGGACTTTTTCAGCTAAGCAAGCATAAGCAGGCTTTTTGCATAAGTAGGTATGTGTTCTACGGTTCCCGCCCGTGTCGTCATTTACGAGTAAATGAAATGCACTTGCCTTAAAGCACAATCATAATACACACACATAATAATTATAGTTGTTACAGTGATATTTAGCTTGTTGTGATAATATAACTTACTTAACTCATTTGAAAACAATAAGTCGCTGTGCGGTTGTTTAACGATGCATGAGCAAGAGTCGATGAGGCAGAAAACGAAACGAATCTTGACCAAATGTAGATATTTGTATGTAATGTAAAATGCAACGGACATAAGTAACCAAGATTATGCATAGTATTAAAATGTGTACATGATTCAGATACTTAAGTTGAGTTTGTAACTGAAAAAAATAAATAACTATGCATATAAACATATACAGGTACACAGGTGTAGTAGATACATATAATCCACCTAGAAAACTAATTTCCCATAGTCCACCTAGGTGAACTAGGCGGTTAGACCATGGGCAACACATGAATTTTTAGCAGATATGAAAGTAGTACCAGAAGCAAAAGTACTAGCAGATACGAAAGTACTGGCAGATGCGAAAGAACTAGCAGATACGAAAGTACTAGCAGATGCGAAAGTACTAGCAGATACGAAAGTACTGTCAGATGCGAAAGAACTAGCAGATACGAAAGCACTAGCAGATGCGAAAGAACTAGCAGATACGAAAGTACTAGCAGATGCAAAAGAACTAGCAGGTACGAAAGTACCTACTAGCAGATGCGAAAGTACTAGCAGATAGTAAAGTACTAGCAGATACCAAAGTACTAGGAGATACTAAAGTACTAGCAGATACCAAAGTACTAGCAGATACTAAACTAATAGCAGATACTAAAGTACTAGCAGATACTAAACTAATAGCAGATACTAAAGTACTAGCAGATACCAAAGTACTAGCAGATACTAAACTAATAGCAGATACTAAAGTACTAGCAGATACTAAACTAATAGCAGATACTAAAGTACTAGCAGATACTAAAATACTAGCAGGGAGTCCCAAACTATTTTGGGCAAAAGACCCCTTTTCCAAAATGAACTGATACCTCAAAGCCATTTTTTTTCATCTTTTTCGAACTTGTGCACGCTTACCGACTTGTTGAGTTTTTTAACAGTTCAACAATGACACTCCCTACTAAAATATTAGTCATTCTTATAACAAGTTGGTACACGTAACACATCATATACAGGTATCTTGAAAGTTTCAAATAAGAACTTGTGTTAATTATATAATATAATAATAGGGGTCGATTTTTAGACCTCGTCGACCCCCAAAATCAGTTTTACCCCTGGGAAACCGATTTCGACCCCTTGGGGTCGATAATGAACACTGGGAATCCCTGGTCTAGAATGTGCAGTACCAGTAATATCTATGCCTAATTTCCGTATAAAGCTTTAACTGAGAACTTCCAGATGACAATATTACGTAGCTAACGAGGGGTTCAAATTAATGGCCACAATTACAATGACATAACTTTGCTATCTTTATGGGACGAGGTTATATCTGAGCAGTGATATATTTACTCTTGAGGACGCATGTACGTTAGTGTTGCAGACATGCAGTAGGTAAGTACACTGTCTAGATACGATGGTGCAGTATGGGGGGTGGAGTGTGTCATATCTAAAACTGATATAATAGGTTGGGGAAAAAGTTTCTTCGCATTTTTTAAGAAAATTCAAAACATTTTTTAATATAGTTTATTATCTACATTTAACTAAAGTATGTAGGTACCATTTTGTTCGATAACTTTTTGCCATCTTGTAGGTAGGGACATGATCCCATTGCTATAGAAATTTTGGGACTTCTGATCAAAATACCGCGACACGTGGTTTTGGCAGTCCTCGTGATGTTAACCTGACACTGCCTAAATAATTCTGAAGAGACCGAAACAGGTGGAAATCTGAAGGTGCAAGGTCAGGACTATACGGCGGATGCATTAACACCTCCCAGCCCCAAACTCTCTTAATTTTTGCTCAGTGGCTAAAGATGTGTGAGGTCTAGCGTTATCATTATGAAAAACCACACCCCTTCTGTTGATTAATTCCGGCCGCTTTCTCTCAACTTCTTGCTTTAATCTCATCAGTTGTTCGCAGTAGAGTTCAGAATCGATGGTCCTGCCTGGTGGTATCAGCTCATAATGAATAATGCCCTTCCAATCCCACCACACACACAGCATCACCTTGTTGCGAGTTAACCCGGGCTTCGCCAGTCTGTGAAGCCTGACCGGCCTTTGACCACGACCTTTTTCGCACCTTCTTGTCCTACGTGATCCACATTTCATCACCAGTTATCAGCTTCTTCAAAAATGGTTCGGTTGCATTACGTCGTAATAAAGAATCACAAATGAGTACACGGTTCATTAGGTTTCTTACAGTGAGCCCGTGAGGTACCCAAATATCGAGCTTTTGTGTACCCAGTCTTTTTCAAATGCGCCAAAACTGTTTTGTGGTCAATTCCCAGTTCTTTAGCTACGTCGTAACTACTGATACCTTGCTCCACTTTTTCAAAAATGGCATCCATTTTATCCGTAATAGGGCGATCAGAGCGACGTGCATCTTTGACGTCAAAATTTCCCCGGATTGAAAACGCTTAAACCAAGTTTGTGCTACTCCACGGTGGAGCATACGGTGGAGGTCTGCCCGGCTTGGGCAGAGCACCGCCGTGTCCTCTTGGAGGCGATCGGCGGCAGAGACCTCTCGCGTCCGGCCCTGGTTCAGGCCATGGTACGGAGCGAGAGGGCATGGGCAGCCGTCACCTCCTTCTGCGAAGCAGTAATGCTCGCGAAGGAGGAGGCGGGACGGTTGAGGGAAAGGCAAGTTTCGCGCCCTCTCGCCCCTAGCCGCCGCAGGAGACGCCCAGGGCGTCGGGAATCCCGGGCGGATTTCCGGCCACCGTAGGCGCGGGCTTGCGGACGGTGAGCAATGGGTAGCTCACCGTCCGGTAAGGACCAGGCCCGGGTCGACGGCGCGTTGTATCCCACGCGCGCCTCAAAGAGATGTCGTCAGCACATAGTAGGGGTCCACTAGGGCCGATGCCTGCTGGGGTCGCGGGAAGGTACTTATGGGTCACCGAGGCCCCCGCAACACAGGCAACAAGAAGGAATACGGGTGGGTTTTAGTCAGTAAGAGTCTGACACACCCTCCCGCTCCGCCCATAGCGGGAGAAGTTATTTGATGATTTCCCACCCAAAAAAAAAAAAAAAAAAAGTTTGTGCTACTCTCTCAGACACTGCACTAGGTCCATAAAAATCGCAAATTTTTATCGCGGCTTGCGTTGCATTTTTACCTTTTTGGTAGTAATGTTTTAAAATGTATCGAATTTCTTCATCTTGACGGTACGAAAAACAAATGAAAATCACACATTTTCCTAATTTGAATTTGGAATTATGTTCTTTAAAATTTAAACTTTCAATGATACCAAAACCAGCCCGATACAAATAGTATACCAAAAGAGATTTTATTACAAGTTCATACATACTATAATGCGAAAAGACTTTTTCCCCAACCTTTTAGAATTGGTTAACTGGTAGAGAATGTGCCTTTGTACTTTATTGTGTGCGACAAGTTTAAATAAATAAATAAAGCCTCAATATTTTGTGTGTATCGGGTACATCTCACATCTGCTATTAGCTCGAAAAAACAGTCGGTCATCTGAATGACATCATCAATAAACTTGTAAAACATGAGGTCTTTTTTAGACAGTTTCGATTTTACAGGACTTATTTTAAGATAGTCTTGTTTGTTGTATGTATAATAAACACTACAGTTTTCTCCGAAGGAGTAAGTAACTGAATCTGCGATTCACGTTTGTATGTGTCACTAGCTTCTGCCCGCGACTTCGTCTGAGTGAAACTTCTTGTCCCCCGACTCACTGCGTTGCGTTGCATCGCCCGCCCGCGCTATTTATTGTTTCCTTTTCGCTTAGCGTTCTTTCAACCGAAGGAATATGGGTATATTCCTTCAGTTGCCTGTGTTGCCAGCGGCCTCGGTAAGCCTTTTGTACCTTCCCGCGACCCCATTTCTTCTCTCCGCTTTGGTGGATACCGGTCTTCCTTGGTCTCCTTCTTGCCACTGGCTGTAATATGCAATGCGTGCCAGTACATATGCTTCAAGGTTAATTGATACTTTAGAAGCCATGTGGCCAAAAGAGTTTCCCATCGGCAAATATTGAATTTAAAAAAAATATACATATAATAGTCCTGAGTGACACTGCTGTGTCACATATATAATATATATATGTGACACAGCAGTGTCACTCAGGATGATGTAAGGATTCTAACGCTACATCAAAATCTGGTGGAATAAATAAACCCACACATGAACCCGGAAAACATTACACTCTCCTTTTTTGGGCAGTCGTGTAAAAACCGGACAAGTGCGGGTCGAACTCGCGTGGTGAGGGTTCCGTACAATGAATATGTTTCGACCATGTTTTTATCCCAAGATATTTTATCCCAAAAACAAATTTAACATTGTACAAAAATGTTCTCCCATACATTCCAACTGACAATGAAAATGAAAATGAAGATTTACCATGTTATTTTAGCACCAGAGACTTCTTATAGGTTTTCCTGTAATCTATAAGTAAAGAACTATTTTCTATATTATTTATCAAAGTTTTAGACTCGGTAGTTTCGGAGATAAGATGGTCAATTTTTATCTATTTCCTTAAATAACTTTAAAACCATTTATTTAAAAATTATAAAAATAAAAATACATTTGAGACCCCCACAACAAGCCCTTTCATTTGATATGTCACACGGTAGTTAAATTATTTTTTTCCTTATTTGCCCCCAAGTATCCTTCATATCCAATATTCATTTATTTACGTTACACGTCCGTCTTTTGGTCATAGAAATTCATATGTGCACCAAAAGTAGATTCGTAGCAAATCGGCTGTGACTGACGGACAGACAGACAGACAGACAGACACACGAGTGATCCAATAAGGGTGCCGTTTTTTCCTTTTGAGGTACGGAACCCTAAAAATGACGAACTTCCACACAAACTTTCATTTCCTATTTAATAGGGGAGGAATGTCCAAAAAATGTCCCTTAGCTTACTTTCGATGCTTATAAGATACTTTTATGCCAAAATTTTATGATTCTAGAAATCTACCAGCAGTTTTGGCTGTGTGTAGTTCGTCAGTGAATAAAAAAAAAATACTTAATAAAGATTTTTTATTCAGTAAACATAAAAATGAATTAGGTAACAGTGATGTATGATGGATTGATGAACAATAATTCTTAAATCGGATGTGTTTGCCCAGGTAAATATATTCATTATTTGAGTTGATTGGCCACAGGTCAAGGTTCCACACATTTATTTACTGTGTGTTATCTTTATAATCGTGACCTACTGTGTAATATACATATCCAGGGTCAAATTAAATTAGCTAAAACGAAACTCCGCAGATGTGATGAGTATCGATATCTAAACAAGATTAAAAAAAAGATAAATTTGATGAGTTTTTTTTTTTTTTGGTGTCTTCAATCGCTGCCGGTAGTTTATCCACTTGAAATATTAGTTTAAAAATCAGTTTTTTTTTATGTAAACTACACATATATCGATAACGTACATAACATAGCATCACGCCTGTAATCCCCGAGGGGTTGGGCAGAGGTGTACCTGTAGTACACCCACATTTCGCCAGTTAAGTTTAAGTCCCATGTAATAGGGGGCGAGCCTATTGCCATCAACCGGGCACAAATCCAGACTCCAGGCTGCTACTGAGAAATTACAGATAGAAAATCCAATAACACTATGCCCGACCCGAGAATCGAACCCAGGACCTCATGCTCAGCAGTAGCGCTTGCGAACACTAGACCAACGAGGCAGTCGATACTTAAAACGGTGAAATAAAAATAAACTGATCTTCTCAACTCACACTTCCAGTAACAACACAACCAGCGCAAAAAAAAAAATCAAAACTTTTTTATTTTTACTTTTTCGTGTTTAGACATCGTTACCCATCACGTCGGCGGAGTTCCGCTAGCTAATTTCATTTGACCCTGTATTACAGTACAACTGTGTTAGTAGTAACTTTTTTTGCTTAGGTTTGCTAAACATGATTTCATTCTGTTTTAAATCATGAAGATGTAGGTAAGTAGGTAGCTATATTTTTTCTTCTTTGTTTCTGTTTTCTGTTTTTTTTTTTTCATTTCGAAGCATAACATAGAACATCAATGAAAACAGTGATTGCTGAGCATTTGTGCTCCATTTCTGGTTGAGGCCTATTATGCTAATCTAAGACTTGCTGAAGGGCCCACACTGTCCTCCCATACATATTAACACTGTTATTTGAAAATATTGTAATACCAATTATTTTTAAAAGAGTAGCCGTGGGCGTTTCTTGCCGGCTCTTCTTTCCATAGGAAACGAAAAATTGGAACGGTGCTAGCTTCTGACGTTTTATAAGTGCCCATGTAAGTTTATGTGAAATAAAATATTTTGATTTTGAATAAGAGCTTAAGTAACGTGCCTTAACAAAATCCCCTTGCAAGTTCTGTTGTTCAACACCGGGGTGGTTTTAGTGAGGTAAGAATCCCACACAGTCTGTGTGGGACACTTTGAATGGTTTTCAGCCGGCTAAAAACCATTCAAAGTGTCCCACACAGAAATATAAAACATGTATTGTATATACATCTTTAAGGTACACACGGCTACACATCAAGCTATACATTTCCAGTTTACACTGACCTCTCATTGCACGGAAATCCTATAGAATGCGAGATCACCTTATACTGGAAATGTATAGCTTGATGTGTAGCCGTGTGTACAATAATTTTATAAGATCGGCATTGATTGGCGACGGCGTTCTATAGTGCAACTAAATGAACACCTTGAATCGCAGTCCCATTGTGATTACTTTTATGAACCGAGACGATCACACGTTACGTTGATGGTTATTTAATAACAGGCAGTAGGCATTTAGTTATGAAATGCTAGGCCTCCTTTATAAACTTGTTTACGTTAAGACGCTGACAACACCTAAACCGCGGTCACTGTCAGATTGCATAGAAAAGAAAGAGACGCGCGATGACACAACGCTTGTAATTTATTTCAAAATATGAAGCAATTCTCTATTTACTCAAAATTGAGTTGAGTAATCGAAAATAAAAAACAACCAAGTTCTGCATTCAAATAAGACGTTCTTGTTATTAATTAAATACGTAACGTATGTTGATATTTAATGCAGATATTATGGATAAGAACTCAAGGTAAGTGGTAAGTTTGACGTTAGTTTGTATCGAGATTTTTTTTTCAAAACGTGTTTTGGTAACAACCAAGTTCTAGGAAATATGTTCAAAATTAACGAATATTTTTTCCGCTACCACAAACTATACAGACTTGGCAATTTTTTTTCTTAAGAGAAGCATCTTTTGGTCAATTGGCTCTTGTCATCGTCTTAAGGCTTGTAAACGAATCAATTGAAGTAGGCCTACCTATTTCAATTCATTCGTTACTTACGGATAGCTGCAGGTTAAATTCCAATTAAATACATCATGAATTTGTGATGTTTCATAATTTTATATTCATGTGTGCGAATTCAATTGTGGTAGCATGCATGTGTAGTGTGACTATAAATGATAGGCTGAAAAATGATGTGATAAGGCCATGGTGCGGTTTAAAAGACGATGTAGTGACAAAAATTTAAAAGAATATGCTGAGATGGTTTGGTCATGTTGAGAGGATGAATAAAAGGCGACTAACAAAAGGTATTTACAAGGCAGATGAGAGGGGAAACGCCGGGAAGACATATTATAGTGACCTCTTTGGTGATGTTCTTCAAAAAGGTCAGGTGCGTAGTTCTCGCAACCGGCGCGTATATGACCAGATGTACTCGTATGAACGTAAACGAAGCAAAAGGAGTATGTAATAGCGTAGGTGGCGTTCTATATTTTCTACCTACCCCCATGGGAGGAAGGCGTAAGTTTATGTACGTGTATGTATGTATTATTACAACCAACGTGAGGCTAGAGGTACGTGTTTACAAATTAACACCTGTCCCGAGGTAATTGGTAATCCTATAGCCATATGAATAATATTGCATTGTGATGTGTTATAAGTTCATTTACTAATTCTACGATAGCGAAAATTCACCTATCACCCTTAGACATCATTACATATCATTTTCAAAAATGCAGTAAAATAAATAGTAGGTACTTCAAAAATTAACAAAATCCAATTCCCTATCCAATTTAAGGGTAAGAACTAATGTCTCAGAGTCCCCATCCCAGTTAGCCTTAGATCGATCAGGGTTGACCTCGTGCGGAAGGGGCAACTTCAAAGAATATTGCGAAGATGTCACCGTGATAGTGCTGGTATCTACGACCAAGTCCACATTTTCTTTCTTATCTCCTGGCATTTTTATTCTGACGATAAGATTCTCGCAACTAGCTGACCCTGGTGTTTTTGGGCCAATCTGTAACAACCAAAACAACAATTAATGTACCTAACTACTTAGACTATATATTATGTATGTTTACCATTCTGTATGATCTAAGTAAAGCCATTAAGTTTTTGTTAGACCGATGTTAAATATTTAATTGCCTGTTTTTGCCTAAAACACACGTTGCTATTTTAAACTTCTGTTTATTGTTGAATATTATTAAGATGCAGATATATGATTTAAGTGACTTTTAAATGTTATTAGGCCTTCAAATAAGGGGAGAGTAAGTTATAAAAAAACTATTTTGAACTAGAACGCGTACACATCAATTCTATATGTATTGTAGGTAGTAAAACACTTTATGAAATAAATTCAGGAAGTAATGTCTACCGAAAACATAAAAAAAACGACCAAGTGTGTGTCGGACCACGCTCAATGAAGGATCTCATAGTTGGGATGAATTTATTTCAAAAACAAACTTAACATTGTAGTTGAAAAACAAGTTCTCTTAACACGGCCAATTCTCCAACTGCAAATGTAAGTTGGTCGACTATTAGTCGTTAAATTGTAAAGCCTACTTAGCTGTGATAGTTTTCCTTTTAATTTCGTTACAATACTACTGTCATGATTTTTTCACATATCCAAAACCATTTACATGGCAGGCCGGGGTCGCGGGAAGGTACTTATGGGTCACCGAGGCCCCCGCAACACAGGCAACAGGAAGGAATACGGGTGGGTTTTAGTCAGTAAGAGTCTGACACACCCTCCCGCTCCGCCCAGAGCGGGAGAAGTTATTTGATGATTTCCCACCCAAAAAAAAAAAAGGGGATGGAGACACTTAACTCTAAAAAATATTTGCACTTTAAAGATTACTCAAACCGATCTCTGAATCAAAAAAAGGTTTTTATAGACCAGTGTCTGTAAAAAATCGTCTATCCCATGTTGTGGGGTATCGTTATACCCCACATCATGGTATAGACGATTTTATTTACCACTTTGTCGGCGTGATTAGTACAACCGGCTCATATCAAGCTATACATTTCCAGTTTATGCTGATCTCGCCTTGTTTAGGATTTCCGTACAATGGAGGTCAGTTTATACTGGAAAAGTGTATCTTGATATGTAGCCGTGTGTACCTATGCCAAATTACAGCATTCTAGTACTAAGTCTCTGGGCTAAGCCGTCCGGGACAGACAGACAGACAGACAGACAGACAGACATGGCGAAACTATAATTCCTTGTTGACTACGGAACCCTAAAAATGATATTACTTTCAAACTTCTTAAGATATTTACATTTTTTTTATGAACACACTATTTTATTATCTATAATAATTATATCTGTGACGTTATAAATCAAATATTCGTTACTAAAATAAATAAATATTAGTGGCAATTATACGTGGCCGCGCGGGGTTAGAGAAACGCACCGCCCAGTCGCACAAGGTCACCAGCACTTACCGTCCCCTTAAGATCCTAGATCGTTTCTTCAGTAGGACTAACCGGATTGTTGATTGACCAATGGCAGTCCACTGCCAGACACTAGAGTCTCTCCTATTATAGCACCAGAGCAGCCTTCCGTACCTATTCAGTCTTCGCCTACCTCTGCTCTCAGAAGTACCTACCAAATTTATCTTGATGGGATGCATTTCAATCCGACACTACGTTTACCGATACTCGATGTCCAACCAAGGGACCGGTTTGTAGAGGCGCTCATTTTTTTTCAGTTTTCAGGCAAGTACCTACTTACTGACTTTGTACAAATATTGGATACTTGCTTATAAATGCTTTTGCCCGCGACTTCGCCCGCATGTATGTCGGAAATTATCCTTAGGGAACGTTGTATCGGGATAAAAATATACTAAGTCCTAAGTCCTAAACTCCTAACCCAGGTGATGGTCTCTGTGTGCCAAGAAATCCGTGCAGCTGTTAAGGCGCACATACATAATTTAGTAATCTGTTATTACGCCTTCATATAACGCAAGTAAGTAATGCAAAATGTATGTTACATTTGGAAAGGTACGTTGTTTCATGTTCTCTACCGAACGGCAGAAACGGGGTCTGCCTCACATACACATATTGTTGTGGATGGTTAACCGCATTTCGCCTGACAACCAAATCCAAATGAAGATGAAGAAGAAGACATAATTAAAAACAATATGATAAACGGTCCATGTGGATGGACCCTTTAAACTAGAACGCATACACACCAATTCTATATGTGAATATTTAAGTATTGTAGTAAAATAGTTTATGAAATAAATTCAGGAAGTAATGTCTACCCTAAGCATAAAAAACTATATTGCTTTCAAACTACCTAATTAAGATATTTTCATGTTTTTTTTTTGTATGAACAGTCTATTTTATTATCTATAATAATTTCTGTCTGTGATTTTTTTCAAATATTCATATTTTCGTCACTAAAAATAAATATTCCCTGTGAAAACGAACGGCCGCGCGGCGTTGTATGGCCAAGGTCAACGGCGATTACCCAACCCTTAAGGCCTGAAAAGGTTAACAGACAGATACACAGAGATACAGAATTACTTTCGTATGTATAATATTATTATTTTGATTGATAGGTTGTAGGTAGGTAGGTAATTCGTACCTGAAGATATACGTCTTCGGCGGAGACAGACTGTTGATAGTTCATGGTATATTCAGGAGTCTTAAGTCCTCCTAAGCCCGTACCAGCCTTCCCTAAGTTCTCCATCTCTTTTGCCTCCTGCTCTTCATATTCTTCAATAGTTTTTGGAGTCTTCGCATTTTCGGATGGTGGAATTTTCCCTCTCGTTGAACTTATGTCAAACCCTAAGAAATAAACACATAGATTGAATTTTGGACTGCTTAAAAATATTTATCTACTTATTATTGGGTACCTACCTATCCGAAATAGGCAACATAGAGTATGTTGCCTTTTTCGGATAGGTAGGTACTATGGTACTATGTACTATGTAGTATCAAATAATACTATTATTGCTCGAAGGTAACTATGGACACTTTTAGCCCACGTTCGCAAGAACGTAAAAATATCGCGGCGGGATTATATCGCGCACTGGATTTTCAACTCTCGATGTTAAGCCGAGCGTTGAGAATCCAACAAAGTTAATCCCAGCGCGACACCGTCTACCAGGCAGAGTGTGTGGGCATCATACAAGCGGCGTATGCCATAGAAGCCAGGAGAGTCACGGATACTCATATACGTATACTCTCCGACAGCGCGTCAGCTCTCCAATCCTTAGGAAGGAAACACAGCACTTCGAGACTAACACATGAATTTCACAACGCGCTAGAACGCTTAACAGTTTTCAACCGCTATACAGTGACACTACAATGGATAAGAGGACACAGCGGATCGCTGGGTAATGACGCAGCTGACGAACTAGCCAGGAGAGCATCTGGCACGTCAGTCTTAGGACCGGAACTGATCGTACCCATCCCCTTCAACCAACTACGCAAGTGGCTGCAGGAGCTCACCCACACACAAGCGGAGAACTGGTGGTCTTCGGCACCTGGGTGCAGACAGTCCAAGGAGGCTATGCCATCCTTGGATAGTAGAAAGCAGCGGCCGGCAGCGGCGGCGCGGCGAGCAGTTTCAGTGTGAAGTAATTTTAAACTTTATCTACATAATTAAAAGACCAGGTATCGCTTGTAAGGCACAAAAAATCAGCCCTAAGTGCGGGTCGGAACACGCCCAATGAAGAGTTCCGTAGTTGGGATATCGAAAACTGTTGACTCATCGTTTAGAAATATCATAATCTTTTTAATTATGCGATCCAACAAAACCCGTCATGCTCTTGTACATTGAACTACACTAGTAGGTACACTAGCGGTAAAAATCTAGTATCGTTTGGCAGGAGTTGGGGGTAAAAGGGGCTAAAGTTGGTAGGGTTTGGGTCCCCGATTATAACGTTACCACTCTTATTAAAAGGTATTGCATATTTTTCGAGAAATTAATAAAAAATGTTTCTAACCTCGAATCCGATAAGAAGCGTAAAATTGAAAACATCCAACCCTAGGTGAATCTTAGAATAGGTACCTGCCGATGGCAAATCGTCTCCTTGAAGAATTTCGGGTTCAGGTGGTCTCAACAGATTCACGAGATTTTCCATATTAGCCGGTGTGAACTCCATTTTGATGCCTTCCGATTGTACACAAGATACCTGCACCGCAAAACAATTGGAACAACTGCTACACAATGCAAAATAATAATTATATTGATACCTATTTACGTTCCGTTCGTATAATCAATGCAGTTGCCAACGTCTTACGTTGCTAGGATACCGATTCCCCATATTGTGTTCAGACAGGTTCAGAAACGATTTCGCTAAGGAGGTGGTAGCTATAGTTCCAATACATATCATTACTTACACAAGTCGTAAGGAATAAGTATGCCCAACATACAAAAAAAAAAAAAAAATCCAACCCCACGCTTAGCGCAACTTCGCTCAGCTAATCACCTTGCAACCGCTAGTAGAACAGTTTAGGGGGATGCGCTCTCGAAAATCAATTCGCAGATCAGTGTCAGGTTGCATGTTGATCAAAATATGATTTGAAACCGCAAACGTTCTGATCAGTATACGAACAAAGCAAACTACAAGAAGGCAAATAATCTCAAGGCTATAATATAATTTTGCCGTTGGTTGTCGTTTTGTTTGATTGATCGTACAGTCCATTGCACCAACCCACGGTGGATCGAAAATCGGCTGTAGAAGACATAGGATCTCGATTTCTTAAATGTTATTTTTTTTGCTGGAAATGACTTCTGCTGATCATTACTGTTCTATAAAATGTCATATGAAGTAAATGTGTGCACAAATGGAAGAGTTATAATTTTTATAAGAAAAAAATGTATGGAGCTAGTACGAAAAATCGAATTATCTCCTAAACGGCATGTTTAACCGTAATATCCTTGGAGGTGGTCATAGTGCTAATTATTTATAATTTTTTGGTTGCGGATTTGACGAAAAATTTCATGCCGTTTTTTTTTTTTAAATCGTCAAAATATTTTCATTTGTTTTTTCATATGAAACGATTCCTTTTAGTGTTTATGTTGAAGAACACGGACTTTTAACTACACGTAACATAAAATAGCATCACTCCTATATTTCCGAAGGAGTTGGCAGAGGTTTATAGTACACCCACACGTAGACAACTATATTTGAGCTAGATATTTATCAACACATCATGAGTTTTAAAATTTTCATACAACCAAATTACCAATTGTTTACTCTTCTAATGAGTCCGAAAAGAAGTGATTAAGTAACTACACTGATTAGGTCTTCTAATGAGTCTTTATAGGTGATTTAATGATTTTCAATATCTCACGACAATGTCAACTATGGATTACATTCAACTTTTCCTGATAAGTAAGCTAATTTGTTAATTAGCAGTGCTATGAGTTCTAAGAATAGTTAGTGACAATTATAAATTTTCATTAGCTAATGAGAAGATAACTAATGAGGGTAGTTACCTAATTATTGGCGTTTTGCAATAAAAGGGCTAAAATTTTGTTTTATAATTTAGTTTGTTCACAACTGTGTAACTGCTAACACTAAATCTGCGACTATAAAATCTTAGAATGGAAAGTTTAATCACGAATTTAGACTTGTTTGTTCTTCTACGAAGTGAGAGTACTTCATTTGATCATGAGGTATTGTTCAGTGCAGTTGTATCCCGCATAGGCGATTGCCTGTCTGACGAAGATCGTGTTGTTCTCAAAGAATTTTGTCGGAGATTTACGCGAGCCACTTTACAAAGGTGGCAGAAATCCAACCGATTCCTTGATAATTTCAGGAGAAAGTACGAGAATTGGTTGGGAGCAAATATTGATTGGCCGAGTTTTGTGCAAACTTTAGTTAATCAAGAACCAAGTGTTGATGAGACACCAAGAGCGCCCTCAGTCTCTCCAGAACCGTCGACATCAACGTCCATTGGAACAATGACGAAAAGATCCCGTAAACCATTCGAAGATCTGGGAAGTAAACAAAAAAAGAGAAGATCTGATGAACACACAGGCGAAGATTCCAGTGAATTTGCATATGCAGCTGCAGCACGTTTAAAAGAAGAAGGGCATGGAGATATCGCCTCTGTCATCGAATACATGATGAAAAATCCTGAAGCAGCCGCTAAATTAAATGAAACGCTTAAGAAACCAGCGAAAACAATCATATTTACGTCAGAAAAGGCGCTTGGATTGCTTCTTTCGCTTAAACTCTCAAAGTGGCAATATATTACGTTGCGAGAGGCTGCCATTCGGGAAGGTGCTAAGGATATTTATCCATCTTACTATAAACTGCAACAAACTAAGCTTGATTGCTACCCTCCGAAGCAATCAGTGACAGTTACTGATTCATCGGCTAGGATTACACTTCAAGCTTTACTTGATATCACAGTTACAAGAATCCTTCAAAGCCTTTCTAAGGAAGAGCATAACAAGCAGTTGAAGCTGATATCCAAGTGGGGATTTGATGGTGCTTCTAACCAAAGCCGATACAAGCAGAAAATGGAGGGTGAGGAAGATGACTCGAGCATTTTCATGACCTCCTTGGTGCCACTTAAACTGACAGATGGAGACAACATCTTATGGACGAACCCAAAACCATGCTCAGTTTTGTATTGTCGTCCAGTTCAGTTTACTTTTGTAAAGGAGAGTGAAGCAGTTGTCCTTGAGCTGAAAAAACAAATGGATGAAGAAATTGAGGCCCTTATCCCCACAGAGTGCAATAATAATAATAGGGTGACTCATGAACTAATGATGACGATGATCGACGCTAAAGTTTGCACTTACCTTTCTGAAGCTAGATCAAATGCATCGTGCTACCTGTGCTTAGCAAAGCCTACAGAAATGAACCGCTTAGATGCTGTAACATCAAAAATTGTGTGTTCTGACCTGTATGAATTTTGCTTGTCATCCCTACACGCCCGTATAAATTGTATGGAATGTCTGTTACACATTGCATACAGGCTCGACTTCAAACGGTGGGCAGCGAGAAGTGATGAGCACAAAGAAATGCTACAGACAAGGAAGAAAATAATTCAAAATAAATTCAAAGATGAGCTCAATCTGTTGATTGATATAGTAAAACAAGGCTCGGGAACCACCAATGACGGGAATACTGCAAGAAAATTCTTTGAGTTTCCTAATAAAACCGCAGCTATAACCGGTTTGGATGAAGACCTCATCAAAAGATTTGCTGTAATTTTACAAGCAATTACATCTGGAGAGCAGGTTGATATAATAAAATTTAGAGATTATGCCCGCAAAACAGCAGAAAAGTACGTATTATTATACGACTGGTACTACATGTCGTCAACCGTTCATAAATTATTAATCCATGGGGCTGACATAATTGAGAAAAATAATATTGTGCCGATTGGGACTCTCTCGGAAGAAGCCTCAGAGTCTCGAAACAAAGATTTTAGGAGGTTTCGAGAACATCATTCGCGGAAAAGAAGCAGGCAGGATTCCAATCAAGACATTTTAAATATGCTTGTTGTTTCTTCGGATCCTTTGCTAAGTGCACAAAGGCCTAAGTTAGATGCCAAGAAAAAGCAGAGCTTTTTTGCTGAAACTCTCGACTTTATTCAATTTCAGGAAACTGAGTTCGTGTTTTTGGATATATCCAATCTGGATGCTGACTCAGAATTAGAGTCTGACAACGAGAGTGATAAGGAAAATTTGTAAAAAAATGATATATGTACTTATTTGTAAATTTGTATTTGAGTCTGTTTGGGTTTTTTTTTGTAATATTTAATGATATTTTGTCTTTTTTTTTTATTTATATTACTTTATTTTACAAATGCTTAGTATTAATTCTTTAAATTAAATTATTTCGTATATAATATAACTTTATATGTTACTTAAATAAGAGTTTGATAATCTTTTTTTATTTAAATTAATAAAAATGTGTCAAAAAACAGCAATTTTTTTATTTATTTTTTCTTGTTTTGTGTGTTCTTAATATTTGGGTTAATAACATATCGAACTTTTTAACTTGGGACACTAAAAGGGATCGTATTACATGTAAAAATAAATAAAAATATTTTGACGATTTTTTTAAAAAAACGGCATTAAATTTTTCGTCAAATCGGCAACCAAAAAATCATAAATAATTAGCACTATGACCACCTCCAAGGATATTACGGTTAAACATGCCGTTTAGGAGATAACTCGATTTTTCATACTAGCTTCATACAAATTTTTCGTAAAAAAAATATATTTCCTTCGTTTTTGCTGCCCAAAAACGAAGGAAATATATTTTTTTTACGAAAAATTATTAAGAAGCAGACAGGATTCCAATCAAGACATTTTAAATATGCTTGTTGTTTCTTCGGATCCTTTGCTAAGTGCACAAAGGCCTAAGTTAGATGCCAAGAAAAAGCAGAGCTTTTTTGCTGAAACTCTCGACTTTATTCAATTTCAGGAAACTGAGTTCGTGTTTTTGGATATATCCAATCTGGATGCTGACTCAGAATTAGAGTCTGACAACGAGAGTGATAAGGAAAATTTGTAAAAAAAATATATATGTACTTATTTGTAAATTTGTATTTGAGTCTGTTTGGGTTTTTTTTTGTAATATTTAATGATATTTTGTCTTTTTTTTAATTTATTTTACTTTATTTTACAAATGCTTAGTATTAATTCTTTAAATTAAATTATTTCGTATATAATATAACTTTATATGTTACTTAAATAAGAGTTTGATAATCTTTTTTTATTTAAATTAATAAAAATGTGTCAAAAAACAGCAATTTTTTTATTTATTTTTTCTTGTTTTGTGTGTTCTTAATATTTGGGTTAATAACATATCGAACTTTTTAACTTGGGACACTAAAAGGGATCGTATTACATGTAAAAATAAATAAAAATATTTTGACGATTTTTTTAAAAAAACGGCATTAAATTTTTCGTCAAATCGGCAACCAAAAAATCATAAATAATTAGCACTATGACCACCTCCAAGGATATTACGGTTAAACATGCCGTTTAGGAGATAACTCGATTTTTCATACTAGCTTCATACAAATTTTTCGTAAAAAAAATATATTTCCTTCGTTTTTGGGCAGAATTAACTCGGGTGTCATTTTTGTACATAGTAATGATCAGCAGAAGTCATTTCCAGCAAAAAAAATAACATTTAAGAAATCGAGATCCTATGTCTTCTACAGCCGATTTTCGATCCACCGTGCGACCGTCCATTGAGTACTTTAGAAACTAATGGACAATTGGACAATACATTTCAAATTTCAATACAACTTGTTCAGCTGTTAGTGCTGTTACTGTACTTAGCGCCATCTATCAATACGATACGGAACTTTAGCTTTGTTAAATGTTAGGATAATTATTAGTATTACGAAGAAAAAATAAATAGCAACATTGACTTTAAATTTTTATATGAAATGAAATTGACTCTGAATTGTAATAAACAATTACTCAAATACTTAAACATATAATAGTCTAATGTAATAAATACATAATAAATAAATGTATTATTTCAATTTTAAAATACTCAATTTAACAGTTTACTAATTAATAATTACTAATTTGTATGTCATTTTTGGCAAAACATAGCGCACGGATCTTTTATTCACAAATATGAAATAAAGTATTCTATTCTATTCTCAAGCAAGAAAGAAGGTAATCAAAATTCTTTCTCTCAGTTTTTATCTTAAGAGGCCGACAACACCTAAAGCACGGTCACTGTCGGACTGCATACAAAAGAAAGAGAAGCGCGATGACACAACACTGGTAATTTATTGCAAAATATGAAGCAATTATCGATTTACCAAAAAGCTATAGATTGTATAAAAAAAATAAAACACTGTTATGCTAATATGTTGCTTGTAGAATAATCTGACAAAAAATCAGAATGATTGCATGTATATTAGTATGTTTTTAATTGTTAAAAGAATTTTTTAGAAGTATCTTTGTGATATTTTTCTATTGTATCAAATTAGTTATATTATGTTTTCAACACACTATCTACCTAGTATATATCCTTAAGAATATCATATATTTTTCTGATTTTGTTTACTGCAGTGGATCATATACTTTTAGGCAATAAAAAACTTACAAAATTTGCGTTTAGGTCCTGTAGTCCCCTTAAGACAAAACTTAAACAGCTTTTTGTTTCTTGTGCCATATTGATGAAATGCAATTTCAATATTTTATGGAATAAAATATTTTAGTAAGTATCCTTATTCAATACTGTTGTATTTATGTTGAGAAAACTAATTGATTGTAGTCTTTTTATATTTAAAAAAAATAACTTGAACATAATAATTTAGATACCTCTGCTATAAACTAGGGCTCATTAATCCATCAAATCATGATAAAGTATGATTAAAATAATACTAACAAAAACATTTAGTTGTATTTTATTAATTATTAGGGTTAATGCACAATTATACATCTAATGCATCAAAATTAGCAAATAACACATGAGTTGAAAGAGATTTAAGGGAAACCATCATCATCCTCTTCTGCCATCTCCTTGGCCAGCTCCAAATCCTGTTGTTCTCTCTCACGTCTCTCTTCAGCACTCTCCAGTTCCTTCCCATATGATTTTGGTGGGTACCTCATAGCCTTGACACTCTGGTTGTGCAAGTCCAAACAAAATGATATGCGTTGATGGAAGGCAAGCTGTGGCTCCCTTGTGCAATAGAGGTCAGAACTCTCCTTGTTACTCATGTATCCCTTTTCGGGATCAAGGGTAGCCTCAATAACTCCATCTCGGATAGCTTTAGCCACAATAAATTCTGCATCTTCTGCTGAGTCCAGGCCTAGTTTCCTAGCTATATCTTTAGGAGAGATACGTGAGTATGAAAGTCCAATCGAGCGGATGGCAGTTTTAATTACATTCTGCCTGAGGCGAAGAATCAATGTGAAAGTGTGATCACTACGGAACTGGGGTCCAAAGTTCTCAAGGACTTCCCCAAATCTCTGCAAGTTTCCAAGTCTTACTGCTTGGGTTAGTTGGAAATAAGGTGCCAAAGCTTTGCGTAGAGGAGCTTGTCTAAATATAGCTCTTTCAGGAATATCTCCCAACAGTAACTCAACTACAATAGCCAACTTCTGGACAGTTTGACGGAATCCAACAGCAGCAGTCTGAGGAGCCTTCCTCAAGGCTTGCACCAAGTGTTTATGAGCATCACTGTACTCCAGACGAGCAGCCTTTATTCTTCCAAGGTAATACAAGAATCTTGCCCACTCATTATTACTTGCATTTTCAGGGAAAACTGACTTGCTGACAAGTTTATCGGCTTGGTCATATAAAGAATAATGCAAATAATTACGCAGAAGACAGTTTATGAGTACTGCTTGACCTTCATAGTCATTACGCAGGGTAGAAGTACGAAGTCTTGCATGAAGTAATCCTCTAATAAGATCTAATTTATTAGTTAGTTCAAACACTCTTGAATGGTAAAAGTAGCATTTCGCAGCAATCAAATCAAGAGTTCTTCTGTTTTGCGATAAGACTTTATTCATCAGCTGCTGTGAGCACTCGGTAGCTTCTTCCAACCTGTTGGTGTCTAGCAGGCGCAATAGCACCAACAGGTGCAAGTACACGTCGACTTCTGGAACAGGTTGCTTGGGAGCACTGCGAGATCGAGGTGGCTCGATGTCGACAGCGCCAGGTAGCGGGTTCTCCACGAACGCAATCAATACTTCTTTGTCAGCAGTTGACGGATAAAGTTGGTTGAATATAGCACGTAAGACGTTGCCATTTAACTTCCTTCTGGTACTGGGAAGAGATCTCAATACTCGCATAGCAAACCTCGGCTCCTTGGAAGTGACAGCTTTATCTATTTGTCTTACATGTTCCCTCAAATCTTGAACAGCAAGCACATCTGCATCTTTCTTTACTTCGGGCGTTTCTGCATCACTAGCTGCTGCAGGACTTTCTACATTTTTCATCTCCACATCTTCCGCAGGAGCCATTTTATAAGCTCTGTAATAATTTTCCCAATAAACACAGAACTCTTTGCAAAATTAGTGACTGTAATATTTTTCGACCCTTTTGTCAAAAAATGCCGAGTAACTATAAAGCGTTATAGAGCGGATATAACAACATCTTCAGCATTTTGAAATGATATATTATTGCTATCTCTTTCTTAAATAAATAACACGTATCCCTAGTTCTCTTTTTCTCAGTAGGATTCATGTTTAATATCTTGTAGAACGATGAATGGAACACTTTTTAAGAAGTAAAAAGCTGTTCGGATACATTTCCGACAAGTCTGAGAGACTATTTAGTAGTGATGGGTAACTCATCAATTTTATTTGAGGTTGAGGGAGGACCTCACTTTACCTCGTGAGGTCCTCACGAGGCACCCGTCATTTGAGGTGAGGAATCGTCAACGGCGTATTCACCTCACTACTCGTGAGCCCGAGCCGAATTCAGCCGAACATACGAGGGAGCGAGGCGGGCGGGCGCGACGACGATTCACGAGTACTCACTAGTCTCTACTCACTCGCGATTCGCGAATACTCGCGATTTCATATTGTCAATATCAATTTTTGAGGACGCGTGAACGAGTGAGGTGTGGTGAGGCTACTAAGAACTAAGCCTTAAAAGAGACTGTGACCTCTGAGTTTGTTTCGGCCTTTCTTCTCAGAGTAGTTAGATAGGAAACGCCGACCTCATCTAGTTTAAAATATATGTTTGACGTGTGTTTGTAAAAACCTACCTAGAAATAAAAAAAAATAAAATAAAAAAAGAGGTGGTACAATGAGGAAATTCGAGTAAGTCTTTCAATTTGCGATCATGAGTAGGTACCTCAAACGAGGGACCTCATGAGTGAGGGACACATCACTACTATTTAGTCTAATGCTGGGGCCGCACCGCACCTGCGTGTATCGTCACGAAGCTTCGTGCTATGACATGATACGCGCAGATGTGACCGGATCCAAAGGGGAATCAAAGGGTTTTAGCGCGCCAACATATCGCGCTGCTAGGTCAGACTAGCGTTGTTCTTTTGGCGGTTGTTCTCGATTAGTTCAGACCCGCGCGGGTGGCTGTAGGTATACGATAGCGCTTATCGTTATATTTCTTTAGTAAAAATGGAGTGGAGCGATGAAACGGTGCTATAAATCATCCATAATTATGAAGCTGAGCCCATCATATAGGATCCAAAAAATGTGAACCATAGAAACAAAGAAATTGGTGGCCGACGCATGGCGTCGTTTGAAAAATAATTTGAGTTACAATAATTCAACGACTATCGAGGAAATCATTTCGGCCTTATTGAATTATTGCACGATAGTACAAGTACATCCAAAATATCGAAGCCGCTAATATGACCACGGCTTTATAGCAGTGGTCATATTAGCAGCTTGGATTGGTCGTTATCGCGATAGCGCGATAACTTTTTAGTGTCAAAACGTAGCACGCATTTTGGGAAGCTGTCTTAAGTAACGTTGACGTTTGAAAAGTGCTGATTCTTAGCCTATTTTGAATAAATGACTGATTACTTCGGGACGATAGGCGCAGATGCGGCCGAGGCATAAAACTAAAAATCCGGCTAAGTGCGTGTTGGACCACCACAAAAAAGGGATCCATAGTTGGAATGAATTTATCCCAAGGTCAAACTTTGTAGTTGAAATGTTCTATACATCGAAATACGTCACGGTCAATTCCAAATGCAAATGTGGCAAAAAAAAAAACAAAACCACAAATTAACGATTTTCGGACTATTTCCTTTAATTCTGCCGTGATAACTTGCTTTCTTACCATATTTCAAGGAAGTACTTTACAGGTTTTGATTTATTTGCGAGTATCTAAATATGACGCATTAATGGCCGTATTGTTTACTGCGTTGACTTAGAAGCTTGATTTATTTAACTCCAAGGGACCGTAGACCTACGTATATGACATTAATTTCAACTTGATACCTTCACGCGTTTCTGATAAAAAAGGGTCTTTATTTATTTTATTTATTAAAACATTATGCACAAGTAAAAAAAATACTGTACAAAGGCGGTAGCAGGTGCAATATAAGGGAAAGATAACTCGAAAATCAAAAATATATACTAATACATAGATACATAGATAGGGGAGAAAACCACTCAGCGCTGGGATGATTCTGCCAACTTCTACGAATATATTCCCGTGCCTTCACTTTAAATTAGCCTCATTGCAAATTTCAGCAACATTTTCAAATACAAATAAAAATGCGGAACATAACTAATATTATGTTTTGCAGAGTATGTTACTGTGTTTATAGTACCTACATAACCTGATAAATAAGTTTGTAAATAAGAATACATAAATGCATGTTTTTAATAGCCTTTGTTTTCGTCCTTGCAGAGTTGTTGCTACCAACATTTATCTACCACAAAGTACAAAGTTCGATGGCCTGCCATTCTGCGCTGCCGTCTTAAATTGCCGCTGGCAGAATACTCGACATATAAGGCGGGAGGAAACGCCCGGGTGTCACCACTGTGCGGATCGCCCGGAGGACACGGTGGAGCATACGGTGGAGGTCTGCCCGGCTTGGGCAGAGCACCACCGTGTCCTCGTGGAGGCGATCGGCGGCAGAGATCTCTCGCATCCGGCCCTCGTTCAGGCCATGGTACGGAGCGAGAGGGTATGGGCAGCCGTCACCTCCTTCTGCGAAGCAGTAATGCTCGCGAAGGAGGAGGCGGGACGGTTGAGGGAAAGGCAAATTTCGCACCCTCTCGCCCCTAGCTGCCGTAGGAGACGCCCTGGGCGTCGGTAATCCCGGGCGGATTTACGGCCACCGTAGGCGCGGGCTTGCGGACGGTGAGCAATGGGTAGCTCACCGTCCAGTAAGGACCAGGCCCGGGTCGACGGCGCGTTGTATCCCACGTGCGCCTCAAAGAGATGTCGTCAGCACAAGCGTAGCGGTCCACTAAGGCCGATGCCTGCCGGGGCCGCGGGAAGGTACCTACCAAAGGGTTACAGAGGACCCTGGCAACACAGGCAACGGAAGAAATACGGGTGGGTTTTAGTCAGTAAGAGTCTGACACACACCCGCTCCGCCGAGAGCGGGAGAAGTTATTTGATGATTTCCCATCCCAAAAAAAAGGCTCTAATGCAAAAAAAAGCCTCCATTTCCTCTGACCCTTCTTCGTACCTAAACAAGTTCTGGTTACATAACATACATAATCAGCCTATAATGTTCCCACTGCTGGGACACAGGCCTCCTCACTGTGAGAGGGAGTTGGCCGTAATCCACCTCGCGGGCCCAGTGCGTGTTGGTAGATGTCACATGTCTTCGAATTTTTGGTTCTAGGACATGCCGGTTTCCTCACGATGTTTTCCTTCACCGTTTCGAGAGCAGTGGTGATGAAATAATTTACACAAAGTAAAGCGCCTGTCTGGGTTCGAACCTACGACCTACAACTCATAAGTCGCGGCCGTTACCACTGGGCCACCACTGCTCTGCAAGTTCTGGTTGTTAACCTTATATTAACAATGATCAACTACCAGTCGGGCTGTCTTGCGACATAAGCCTCCTCTATTTTCTTCCACTTGTCCAAAGCTGTTCTTCGCCAACCTTTTGGCAGATTATCCTCACACCTTTTCACCTGTCTTTCTCTACGTCTTTTTCCATTCCTCGGGTAGGTATAGGTTCCTACCCGAGGAATGTCACAAAAGGGACTTTGTGACGTATGTTCCTAATTTTCGTAGCTTTCGATTTGTCTTGCAGTCTTAGATGCATCATGCTCCCTGACTACTCGTTCATCTGACCATTCCTCTTTGACATACAGCCTGTGTTATTTTTTTTTATGATAATGGCCAGTAGACCCACCCCAAGTGACAGATCTGGCAGCCGTACGTGAGACATGCAGGAATGCAGGTTTTGTATATTCCTTTTTCTGAAAAGGGTAGCTATTGTTTTATTTTTCCGCCTAGACTGGAAGCTGACCCTAAGATAACTAGTTGGGAAAAGGCTAGGCAGATTAATTTTATCTTTGCGAGGTGTTATTTATTATTCTGTGTACTTCTTTTGTCGATAAATCCCTTACAGCTACAATCGGTCCTAGATATAATTAAATATTCGAAAAAATGTTCCACCTCTAAAGGTTAAAAATATAGTCTTGTGACAGACAGACGGTCAAAACAAACGTGACAAACAGAGGTGTGATGTGGGCGATGTGGGCATTCCCGAGACAGTCGAATAGTTTGATTTAAACACGCAGATTTTGGTATTAGTTAAACCATTTAGATCGTGTAGGAGGAAGTTGACGCGATTTTTTTAAGCTCGTTTGATGAAAGTTGTTGCCTTTTTTAATGCGTCGTTTGATGGTGTCCACAACACGTTTGATTAAAGCCGGCTGTTACTCTAAAATTATTCATTATTATTGAATGTAAACTACGAGTATATGTATGGTGTACAATAAATAATAATTAAAGAATGTGCCTCTACAATATACCTATATGCCAAAGAGAATATTGCTTTAGGCCCCAGAGGTTTGTTGCAGAGACACTTTTTTAATTTTGACCAACTTTGTTTGAGCACCACCTGCGGCACCAATTAAAAATAATATTCTTTATTATATTCTATTTTGAAGTGTTAGCATGAAATTAGTACCTATTAATTGACACTTAACATACCTAAAAAGTAACTATTTTTAGGGCTAGCGCGCACTGAGGTACTGCGTTGGTATGCGGTGCGTTATTTCTGCCGTACGGACGATAA
Organism: Atethmia centrago; assembly: GCA_905333075.3. Taxonomy (NCBI): domain Eukaryota; kingdom Metazoa; phylum Arthropoda; class Insecta; order Lepidoptera; family Noctuidae; genus Atethmia; species Atethmia centrago. The sequence goes on from HG995375.1 coordinate 13,333,454, forward strand.
CAAACGCAGTCACGAGTTCGCGTACTGGCGATGGCGGTGAAAAAAATGCACGATGAATATCTGCTTATATATTATATTGTTGCAAAAGTTCCCAAATGATTTCGGGTGATATCCAAATTTGTTTTTGGATAAGCCCTTATTAGGCCTTTTAAGACCATCAAAGGATGCACCCAAAACCGTTTGGGGACTTTATTTTGAGGCAACAATAAATGTATGCAGAACCAGATAGTCAACGTGCATTTTTGTCACCACCATGCGCTAGTGCGCGATCCCGTGGCCGCGTTTGACCATACGGCAGAAATAACGCACCGCATTCCACCGCACCGCAGTGCACGCTAGCCTTTACTGTTTGTTCGGTGTCTCGGTGCGTTTTTTCCAATGCTGTGCACGGTACTTCATATATTTCTATGCTATACAAAAATACGTGCGGTGATGCACCGCAAATTTGGAGGCCCATTGTGAATAAACCACTTGCGTTTTCTTCCTCGCAATGCGCATACCTACTTCTATGATATTCCATACTTCACAGATTATGCGCTAAAAAAGCGCACGGCAATGCGTGCTAGGCCTTATAAGATTACTTCGTTGTCCGTCCGTTCGTCCGTTTCTTTGTCTGTCAAGTGTCAAGCTAATCTTTCTCATAATTGAATAATGTGATGTGTGTTACTATGACCTGAATGCAGATCTCCTCAATAAATTTGACCGCTTTCTAAGTAACTGCATTCGATTCGTTTTCAATCTTCGTAGATAAGTATGATCATATGTCCGCTCATAAAATGGTTGCCCATTCGTCAGCGCAGAGAGTTGAGGGCTCTGTCTATGTTATTTCCCATACTCGAGACACCCACTTCTCCTTCTTACATCACTTCCCATGTTCAATACTTATGCTCTGCCCATAGTAAAAATATTCGTTCCACCAACAATCATCTTCGACGATGTCCTTCTCTCCGCTCTGGTTTCGTTCACTCTTCTTTAGTTGTACAGGCGGTTTTTCTTTGGAATGCGCCCCCTCTGAACATCAGGATGGCAACCAGTCGATTATTATGATGATTATATATGGGTACTATAAAAATAAAAATTTAATTAATAAAACTAAATATAGTAATTACCTACTCAAATATATTAAGGAAATGTATTTATAATTCCAAAAAGAATGCTAACATTATATATATTAATATTCATGATAATAAATGTAAAGCTACATGGAGTGTCATTAAAAACGAAATAAATAATAACCTCAAAAAGACAACATAGGAATTATAAAATTAAACGATATTATAATTACAGACCCTGTACAAATAGCTACTATATTTAATAATCATTATTTAAATTCAACGCAATATGCGTTGAATTTAAAAAAAAAAAGCACTAAGCAAGACCTCTACAAAAGTACATCTGTCAATTCAATGTTTCTCAGACCAATGCTGGTATACGAGGTACGACAGAAAATAATGTCTCTGTCCAACAGCAAGTCGGAGGCTATGATGAAATGAATACAAAAATCATAAAAGCCTGTTGTAATGAACTGACTGCTATCCTCACTCATTTAATAAACATGTCTTTTTCACATGGGCCTTCCCTGAAAAATTAAAACTGTCCGTATTAAAGCCTTTATTTAAGAAAGGAGATAAATGTGATATTAATATTTACAGGCCTGCAGCATTATTACCCATATTGTCTAAAATTTATGAAAAATGTATGTACAAAATTTCAAATTATAAGTGAACAGCAGTTTGTATTTCAAAAGAACAAATCCACATCGTTGGCTATTTTTTCTCTTATGCAAGCTGTACTTTCAAATATTTATAATAATTATATAACTACTGGCCTTTTTTTTGATCTATCGGAAGCCTTTGATATGGTGTCACACGGCATAATTATTGCTAGAAAAGTTAGAAGCTATTGAGATTAGAGGGCCAGTACTGCAGTGGTTATCCACCTATTTAAGTAATAGAAAATAACGTGTCATTATCGATAAAAAAAAAACGAAAATAATGACATGATATCTTACACATCAGAATATAGACATAATAAGTATGGCGTTCCACAAGGTAGCGTACTGGGCCCAATACACCTGGCCTGGGCCTCATTTACATAAATGACATTATAAAAATAACTAACCGTATATGCATATTATTTGCCGACGATATATCTATTAAAGTGACATCTAACAAAAAACAAAATACCATTTTAGACCATGAGCTTGACATTAATAATACAATTGACAAATTACTGCATTGGCTTGACATTAATCATTAGAAGATAAATTTAGACAAATCCGTTTATATTCAGTTTAATCAATCAAATAATTATAAGATTGACATTAAAGAGCAAGAGAAAAGTATTTGATCCAAAGTCAGAGATGTAAATCGCTGTTTAAAGTACCCTTCGCAAGATCGCACTCGCACGGGGAATAGGCTAGTTGACGGATTTTGAAAAACCAATTAGTAATGTTTCTTGTGGTTTATTTACCTCAAAACAATGAATATTTCAGGGAACTACTGACATCAACAGTACAAAATTTTTATGTAACTTAATTTTATTTTGGTTGCCAAAACGCCCGGCATTCCACGAGCAATCTATTACGCGGCTCAAGTGACTTCAAGCAAGACTTTCATTAAAAAAAAGTACTCTAATACAGACTTTCGTTCCGTCAAATCTGCAAATTTTCTTTTTAACAGTGTTGCTCGCACACAAACTTTATTTATTGATTCTATTGGAATCTTATTCGGTAGACTTAACGTTTTTAATAGGTATACCTATGCCAAATTACAGCTTTCGAGTACTAAGCGTCTCTGAGCTACAGCGGGGACAGACAGACAGGAGGACATGGCGAAACTACAATAGGTTCTTTGTTTACTACAGAACCCTAAAAAGGTCCACGTGCGGAGTACTCGCAACCGGCGTGTGTGTATGACCAGATGTATGTAAATGAGACAAAAAGAGAATGTTAGGATCGTAGCAGGTGGTGGCGTTCTGTAGTTTCTGCTGCCCCTAAGGGAAGAGCGTGAGTTTATTTTTATGTTTTCAAATATATTATTCAAAGCAGACACAGACAATGATTTGTGTTAATGTCTATGTAAATGGGTGTACTATAAGTACACCCCTGCCTGATCCTTCGGGGAATACAGGCGTGATGTTATGTTATTAAGTCTACTTTGACAGACGTGGGTAGAAAAATTCCATTTCCTAATTTGTAATGTATCTACACAAAATAAGACTAAATACTAATTTAGTAGCTGAATAATGAACACTGCCACATTGCCACACACTACCAATCAGTGTTGTTCCTTTCAACAGCATTCCTTTCGTACGTCTATTGGCATTGCAAAAGAAACTTTATAGGTATGACGTTGTTTCTATTTACAATTTGAAACTATCCTCTGAAAGTCGTCGTGACGTGTCACGATCTGATTCGCGTTCAGTGTCACGTGATTAATGGCTTTATTTATATGCAACCATTTCTCAAAAATATAAAATAATCTACAATCATTGAAAAAATTAAGTTGATTTTTTATCTTTTTAGCTCACAACCAGTCTATAATGGTCAATTCATAAATGTCACTAGCCTATTGTCCCAAACATGGATCTTGTACAGGAACACTGGGCCACAACATGGCCACAACAATTTCTTTTAGAACATTTTTGGCATTTGAAAAACCAAGGCTTACGCTGGATGTTGGGCTGTATAACTGAGTAGTAAACACACAGTAGTAAACTGGTTTTTGGTTTTGCTTTCATGTTTTTTGCCTACGAGTCCAATAACTTGTTTGACACCATTTCACAAATCGTAGTTATGAGCTACGTAGTGCTTTCGATCATTCGGGTTTAATGTGCCATACTTTGCTAACAAATCAGCGCACTCATTGCCAAGAATACCCGAGAGACCACGGATCCTAGCTATCTCGATGTCCAAGATTTATAAGCAGCTTCCTAGCTTCTAGCGCTGTCAATGTCAAATTGTTGACATCGGCTGATTATGTCATCCATGCACTCCAGTTTGGTCGTCTAAGGTTACCTTAGACTATTTGAGGGGGATTGAGCACCTTGACAATAATTTTCAAATGTGATCTTTTATAGAATGCCAAGAGTTAAGCTGGGATATAAAAATGCAATGACTCGATGTTTTAGGTGCATTGAAACATTTTTATTTTGATGGAGCAATGTTTGTTCTTTTCAGAAACAACTTTTCCGGAAAGGCATCTTTGCAACTGTCATTATGAATAAAAATTGTTTGAGATAGGACTTTAGACTCTATTTGTTCGTCGTAAAGTTGTTTTTTTTCATTCATAACTTTGTCTTCTGTACGTAGCACCTTTGTCTATAAGCATGCATTTGTCTTTGGCTTGCCTATTCCATAAACTATAGACGAGACTAAACTACTAGCATTGCCTGTAGTTGCTTAACCAATATACTGTACTTGTAAAACACGAATAAAAAGCTTAAAATTACTAATGTTACAATCGGATATTCTTGGATTACAACCATCACATTGTGAGGATAATTGCGTGTGCCAAAAATTATAAGCAACGGACGCGCTTCGGCTGCAGGGGACCGGTTGATTCTTTACATAAAATTTCAATGTGTTCTGGAAATGGTTTGCAAAGAGGACGTGGTATCATGGTTTAAAGAATTGGAAAGCTATAAACGCATAGACGCGATGTGTACGTTATTAAATATGTGTTTGCCATTTGAACTGCGTTTCATTGGCACATACCTAGAGGAGCTAGGTAAGCGGGACTTTCAGGAGTTGCGAGGTGCCGAACTAAGAGCCAACAACCCCACAGACCTGGCTGCGGACATCGGAGGCGCTAACACAGACCCCAGGACGCGACGGAAAATGGCCTTGTATGTGTCGTTGTTACGCTCGTGTAATTTCGCGTGTGCTACCACATTGTACAATGCCATGGTCAGTCTGGAGCAGAGTGGCTTGTTGAAGGGCTTGTACGGCGATCTCCTGGAAGAAATTCTACTTCTGTATACGATGGCGTTACATCATCCAGCGTTTACATTTGATCAAAAGTCACATTTTGGTGAAATATTAGACAAATTAAAAATGGAAGATCAGAGGATACAATTTCCTGAACAACAAGAGCATATAAATGTAGTTCCAGTGAGTGCATGCCATACACAGTCAAATATCACAGCCAACATGTCAATCCCACCGCCTAACTTGTCTAGCTTGGGGCCACCACCTGGTATTGTGTTTGTCAAAACACCTGGGGTGCAGGTCAGTGTTGTCATATTCTTACACCACATAGTATTCCTAGAAGTACAAAGCTGCCTTAGTTATTCTATGACCAAAATAAGTCTACTTGTAGAATTTGTTGTAATCATGTTTGTAGTGGGATTATATTTAAAATTAGAATTTCATTCATATTTGCGTTATTCATAGTTTGATTTAAATAAATATACAAAATGGGAATCTAAATATCGCTCTTCTAGTCAAGGTTATTGTTTGAATAAGAATTTATGTATGATAATGTTGATAGTGTCAACTTTGGCATTTATTTAGGCTCTAACTTGTTCACAAATAAAGCCCAGGTTTTATTTTTGGTCTAAAGTTTGCTGCCCAAGTGAGACTTTTTTTTACAGTACACATTTAACTCAAATCTTAGTAGACTAAAATATTCTCAATCTTAGAATAGAGTTTGTAGGTGTTACCATTTATGACACCTGACAAATGCATGCACTGACTGCACTGGTTAACTCAAATCTGTGTAGTTCTTTCCTCAAAAGACTAATCTGTATGGTCCGCATATGGCCTGACCAAGATTATGTCTGGACTTCAAAAGAAACTGACCTCTTGACTTTGTTTTGGTCTTTCTTATTTATGTATTTTATTATATATGTACACTTGGCTACATATCAAGCTATACATTCCCAGTTTAAGCTGACCTAGCATAATATAGGATTTCCATACAATGAGAGTCAGCTTGTACATGGTAGTAAAATACATATTTATTAAAATATAATTTTGAGTACTTTTTCACATAGTATATAATTCATTTTTTATTTGTAAAAGTGTTTTTGAACCAATTTATAGAAATAAATATAATTTATTATCATCATTTATCATTTAACATACATAGTGATTACAAAAAATTATAGATGTCTGTTGTAGTCTCTTATGCAAACTCTTGATTGCACAAGTTTAAAACAACAGAAAACTAATCATCTTTCAATGCTTACTACTATGGAATATACAAACTATTTTATATATTCTTATTTTCGACATTCATAGACCTAAGGCTGTCATAATCATAACAACAAGTATATTCACTCATGAATTTTTTCATCACCATTAAAATGACTCAATGTAAATAATTAGTTTCAATTTCTTATTTTCTCATGGTATCTTCAGTTCATGTTTCATATGATTGCATTTTATCATTTATCATCTAAAGTCAACATTAACATTGAAAAAGGACATTACATTAATACCTTAATTTGAATGATACATTGCATTTTAATATTTTAGCATGATTGTAGAATGAAAACAAAATAGTTAATGAATATGCATTGTGATTACTTTAATATAATGTTTAAATAAAGACCATTATGTTTCAGCCTCAAAGTACAGACACAGTGCCTGAACTCAGTTCTCCACCAGTATTGACGGGAGCTGGGGGTGTAGTGCCCATGTTGAGTGAAGTCCCACACCCGCCGCCGGGCCTACCACTTCCACAGTACAATATGGGAGAATATATGGGACACAACGCTTGGCCTGCAAATATCATAGTATCACCTATAAATCCACCACTTGAGGTAAAACATTCATAATAGATACTTCTTTAACTTGCTATTTTGAAACAATGAATGTGTCAAATATTTTATGACTTATGATTACATTTCAACAGTTTTTTTATAAGTGTACTCATAGGTAATAGCTGATAAAGTTATTATTTCTTTATTTCACACCATTCGGGTAGCCACACAATGTCAACACACAAGTCCTGACATAGTGTCATCCACACTCTTAATAATTGTAATGAATAGGAAAACAACTTTTAATTTCATTGCCACCCTTTATTGGGCACAATTTTGTTTCTCTTTTAAAATCCATACATAGGTGGGGACTAGGTACTCAATTTCATAGATGCATGTAGGGTTGCCAGGCTCAAAAATGGAAAAGCCAGACAGATTCATATCTAGCTGGACATTTTGCCCTGAAAGCCTGACACACGGGTTTTTAAAAGAAAAAAAAAGATACTTTTGTTTGTGTATTTATTTATTACTGTTATTTATTTGAGACTTTCTCTACTTTTAATTTTATATTGTTATTATGAATCGCATTTTGTTCTTATTAAAGTAATGTACTTTCGTTTGGTAACTTTTGGCGGGGCGGGGTTGATCAAAAAGCCAAAAAAAAAGCTGGACTTGTATATATTTGGCCAGACACGATTGTATTTGGCCGGACACCTGGCAACCCGAGATGCATGTCGTAAAAACACCGTTACCGTTATTCCAATTTGCGGTTTCCGTCCCGACATATTATATTGACTTATTAATATTGACGGTGAATTTATGCAGTTTTTTAGCTCATACAATGTCATTGTCACTCCATTTGATAAGTACTTCATGGTCGGAATCCTAACCAAGAGAAAATCTGAGCTAAATTGGACAATAATCGCTATTGTTGCATTGTGTGCAGGATTGCGTCGATTAAAACGTCTATCTACTTGCACATAATATGCGCTCATATGAGATGGGATAATTTAGACCAGGGATTCCCAAAGCGGTCGATATCGACCCCTTGGGGTCGAAATCAGTTTCCCAGGGGTCGACATAAACAAAAATTGATTTTGGGGGTCGACGAAGTCCAAAAATCGACCCCTATTAATTAACACAAGTTCTTATTTGAAACTTTCAAGATACTGTAGTTAGATAGTGATACATGTACCAACTTGTAATAAGACTGACTAATATTTTAATAGGAAGTATCATTGTTGTACTTTTAAAAAACTCAACAAGTCGATAAGCGTGCACACGAACTTGTGCACTGCACAAGTTCGTACAAGAATAAAAAATATGGCTATGGGGGTCTGAGGTATCAGTTAATTTTGGAAAAGGGGTCTCTTGCCCGAAACAGTTTGGGAATCCCTGATTTAGACAGTGTTATACACTATACTTAGAATTTTATTAATAGTTGTTATAACAATGTATTTTTTAGTTGAAATATCTCTTGAGTTTAGTTGAACATCGTTGCAGGTAATAAATTACACGGCGGCTAGTGGCGCGCCGACGTCGCCGCTGGTGTCGTCGCCGGGCGACAGTCGCGCCGCGTCGCCGCGCTCGCGCCGCCGCGTGTCGCGCGAGCGCTCGCCGCCGCCGCCGGCGCCGCCCGGCGCGCCCGACCTGCCGCTGCCGCACCAGCTGGCCGCCAACTTCGAGAGCCTGTCAGTCGCCGAGGTGGGTCACTCTCCGCACCAACGCGGCCCATTCGCCGTGTTTGCAGCAGAACTACTTCGCCACAAACAGCCTCCTGCATTAATGCTGTTTTCACATGAGGCGAGTCTAGCCGCACAGTGTCGCGCGATCTTTATCCACAAAGAGTCGTTCTCACTATGTTGTGTTTCTTTAAAACAGCAACGCAAGTTGTCGCATGTAGAGTAGATAACACTTTTATGAATTTTGAATCGCCTGGATCCTTTTGATAATTTTCTAAGATTGTTAAATTTCGTTAACCTGTTTATTTATGTGCGATATCATGCGTAACTGTGAAATTAGCCAGTGTGCACACAGGCTGCTATCCAGCGAGACAAGGCTCTCATTTATTTCGACAATGTCTTTAAATGTAATCAAAGATCGAATATAGTTCCATGGTAGCAGCCTGGTGGGACACTTGCTAAATCGCGATCATAAACGTCGCCTCTCGAACCTATTAGTGCCAGTCAAACGATTACACAAGTACCTACATGATCTTTAGCATTTGCAATTAATTACACAATGCAAATTGAAATAAATCCGTGTAAACGCGTGACTGCGCGCATTGTGATTTGGAAATGTGTGTCTCATGAACGAAGTGCTTATAATAGTATTAAACCTCTTCAGATGCGTCATAATATGGGCGACGAGCGGTTACGTGAGCTGAGCGTGGTCCATCAGCAGCAATACAGGTCGCTGGAGAAGCTGAACGGCGTGCGGCGGCTGACGGGCCCGTACTGCGGCGCGCGCTCGTCGTCCGACAGCGGCTCCAGCGCCGCGTCGTCGCCGCCCGGCACGCCGGCGCCGCGCCGCGCCGCGCCCGCGCCGCCGCCCGTGCCCTTCCTGCAGTACCCGCGCCCCTTCGCCTACCCCACGCCGCCGCCGGCCTACCGCCAGCCGCCGCCGCCCTTCGCCAACGGCGAGCCGCCGCCCTACCCCGCGCCCGCGCCCTACGCCGGCTTCGTGTCCGTGCTGTACGCGCCACCCAAGCTGTCGTGCTGGAACTGCGGCGCGGCGGGCCACGCGGGCCACGAGTGCAAGGAGCCCAGCATGGAGGAGATGACGCGCGCGGGCGGCTACCAGCTCGACTTCGGCGGCGCGCCGCCCGAGCCCGCCGACAAGTAGGTAGCCGGAGGAACTCTTCGCGACGTCCTTGTGTGATCTGTCCAGATTAGTACCAAAGTGTGAGGTCAAAAATTGTAAATATCGACCCTGGTCGGCCCGTACGGCTGCTGTCGGTACCCGGTGTCATGTGAACCCTTGGAACTTGAAACCTGAAGGATTTCTTTCGAAGTAGAATGAGATATTAGGTAGATCTATGACGTTAATATTACGAGCGCTTATCAGACTAATTTATTAGCGGGATGAACTATCTGTAATGTTTAAGAGTAATTGCACTTTCGATGTATTTTAGTAGGATTTGATGACATTCCAATGATTTTATTTGATTATTTGTGTTAGAATATCTGGTAAAATTAACATGAATGTACTAATCAAAAAAGGTGCACCTATTTTGTTTTCTTTATTTATTGCATTATGCTAATATACATATGCTATAGTTCTTTATTTTAGTTTTTCCATTAATTTGCATCTTCTTTCGGTAGTGGAAAAAAAACAAACCCTGTGAATCTCTTACATCCATTTTAAGTCGTGTCATCGAAACGTCCTCGCTTGGTTGGCGAGGACGTAAGTTTTGGCGAACATAAGTCACTCATAGCATCTTCATGGCTACCCATGAAGATGCTGCTGCTGAAGTGAAATATGTCCGTCAATGAGCGTTGCACTGCATCCGATTAGAGGCTGAGCAGACGAGGGGCTATTGGTCCGCCGGACAGAAATGATCGCAATGAAAGGGCAGAAATGTCCGCCAGTCCGCCTATCCTACGTGTGCGTTATTGCCAGGCCCGGACTTAGAAACCCAGGGTCCCTAGGCACTTCGACATTTAAGCCCCCCCCCCCATTCCGAAGTCATTTTGGAAATTTAGTAAATAAAATGCATGCATGCATAAATGAAATTTTGAACTTCTGCAAGTTTATATTTCACTTTAATTACTGTTATTTAATTTCTACTTTAAATAAACATTCATAAAAAAATCAATATTACATGTGAATTTTACAATCATCCCCTATTTTACCCGCTTGAGGGATGATTTTAATAAAATGTTGTAACACGTAATTCTTTATTTGTTACCTTTAAGCATACATTTTAATTTTCATATCACTAACTTAAGAAATGAACGGTTTCCCTTTAGAATTACTTTATGTTTTAGACTAAAAGTAGTCCTTCCGGATTTCAATAAAATTTGGCAGAGATTGATTGCATTCCGGGGGAATGCAATCGATCTCTTTGCCAAATTTTATTGAAATCCGTTCAGTGGTTTAGGCGTGAAAAGGTAAGAGACAGAGTTACTTTCGAATTTAATAATATTACTAGCTGCGCCCCGCGGTTTCACCCCCGCAGGAATATCGGGATAAATAGTATCCTTTGTCCTAACCCAGGTATGCCATGAATTAAGAGTAACTAAGATGCAATAGCTAGCGACGTGAGCTCGTGAAAATTTAGCACCCCGCCTCGAAAATGTTAGATTGCTTTTCAAACAGAAATGAAATGATGACGATGATTATGATATTTGAATTATGGAATGCAATTAAAGATGAATATGACTATAAAATAGGAGTTTCTTTGTTGACTTATGCAGAAAAGCAGAGGAAATAAGATAAACTATGATGCACAAACATTCCCCCATCAGGCAGGCAAGGTCCTGGTCGGGATAGCTGAGTGAGTGGGGTCCCTAGATTGGCTGGGCCCCTGGCCCGGGGACTTGCAGGCCTAGTGAGAAGTCCTGGCCTGGTTATTGCTTAGATTTCCATACGTTCTGTCGTCGCGCACAAATTGTGCGAATAGATCCGAATTCTGTCCGTCCGAATTTAAAACATTCCCAATTCGGATTGAATTCGGCATCGGATCGGATGCAGTGCGCAAACGATCTTAGGGTCAGCACAGACAGCAGCAAAGAATTTTGCAGTCTAGTAACAACATATGCGAGCTACACACACCACAGGGAATCGTGTCGTACGTTATTCTGGACTATATTTTTGTTGGTAATTAGTTGATTATCAATGACAAAGTGCACGAGCATTTAGCTTTGTCTGTGCTGACCCTAAAACAAAAAACTACAACACAAACGTACATGATCAAGTGTAAAAGAATTACATGAAAAAGGTTTATATTTTATTATTATTTTAACATAACCCATGTTTTGGAATTAATTATTGATTTAAACATTGTAAAATAATAATGTGCTTGTTACTTTATTACAAAAAAAAAAATGTAATGACAATTTAATATTTGATTTAACTGACTATTTCATATAATTATTCATTAAGATCCAATTCGTTCAATCTGTCTAGATTATATGAGATTAAATGATTTTGAACACATTTAGTTTTCGAATTTGAATCAAAATTGAAAGTGCAATTATTTGTAAACATCTACCATGCATACAGTTCTTGTGTAGAATTTTAAGGGAATTCCACATAACACAGCAGCGTCTATTTCATAGTTAGGTATGTTTTAATTGGCAGCTTCAAAAACTTCATTAGGGCTTTTTATCGTAAAGTTAAAAAAAAAAACAAAAAAACTGGTACAAACATTTTCAGTTGATCAATTTTATTATCTTACAATAACGAATAGTTAATTAATATGTCATTTCAAAATGAGTGCCATATATTGGTGTATAATATAATTTTCATATTTAGTCAGTATGAAGTGTTAAATTTTATTTAGGTGGTAGAATGATACAGTGAATAAGTCCAATCAATGCTATCTATAGTTTTCTTTTTTCAAACCAGCGATCCAAGAGTCTCTATTTGGTGTTAGCAAAGTATTTGGCTAAAGCAACCCTTTAAATACTTTGTAAAGTTCACTATGAACGAAGACAAAAAAATATGCATAAAAAAAATCTTTATTCATGATTCTAATGATTTGGAATTGTGATCAGAAGCAAAAAAAAAAATTTAAGTAGGAGATCAGCATGAAACTGAATTTTTAAGTTATACAGTAATGCACATGACAATTTAGTACATCTACATTAGTACAAATTGAAATTTGTATGAGTTGAAAAATTGGATTAAGACGATTAGTTAAGAGATTTACATGGTTTATAAGCTAGTATAATAACATAATAGTAGAGGTACTCTAGTGTTTGTTTTAATTGTTAATAATATAATCAAAAGCAAGTGTGAATAATGTTAGGATAACCAAATCTATCTTCAATCATTCATAACTGCTGTGTTGCTTATAGCATCTCATATCTACTTGAGATGCTATGGAATTCCCTAAAATTCTTTGCTCAGCCTTTAATTTCTCCTACAACTTTTGTTGTCCAAATCATTAGAATTTGTAAATATGATGCTAACTTCTAAACTATTTAATATACAGTTCGAAAGTCGAAATGTGACGAATTATATACAAAAGTACTGAACTTGTTTCCTTTGTCCCAAGACTGATCTCTAATACTAGCAAATTATTGGGCTTCTTAAAGCTATTACAAAATCGATGTTCTCTGTAAGTCGAGCGTCGGCCACTTCTAGAATACAGGACTGTTGTTCAATGGTTGAGAAGCAGCTGAAGTAATATTGTGACTGGCCACACGTTGATGTGAATGTACCTAGTAATGATAAACCATTTTATACTTATGAGTTGAACAAGGGATTATTTTGATCAAGCTCACGAAAATGCAATGCTCTTAATTAATGTTTATACTATTAGTCATTGTAAATAGTTACAAATATGTAAGAGAGGTGGCACGTCGCATCCGATGTGTTCATAGTTTGTAAATAATTCAGTTTAAATAAATTAGTTAATATTTAGAGATTGACTATATTTGTAAATTACGTTGTAATATTTTGAGTGTCCCTATAGAGTTTATTCGATTGTTTCTCTATGATATCACTGTCACAAATCACAATTTGCATTTTTAAAGTCCCAGTTTTTTTGAAGAAATGTTCAAATTAGAAGGGTTGTATAATTGTTTTTGCATAATTATAAAAAAAGTAATGTTTTTAATCGAGTCAGATGAGTGACGCGCATGGGTGGGAGCTGGGTGTTGTCGCTGAGGCCAAGTGATACGCAGCTTGCCGACACGTTTGTTGACGTTGTTCATTCATCACTTGGACGACTGTATTCTCTTGTATTTACGTATACATCAAATATGTTTGCAGAGTTTTGTGCTTCAACGCACAGCCGATAACATGCAAAGAGAATATATTTGTGTGCTATAAGTGATTCATTTAATAGTGTAACTGTTAACAGAACCGTAAGGGACTATTATTTTGTAAGATACATGATATGCCACTCCTTATGAAGGTTGTAAGTCCACATAACGTAACTTTTCAGTTATTTATATCTTAACAATTTTATTATGATATTTAAAACAAGTTGAAGTATAGAATAAACATAGAATGAGTAACTTAATATTTGTAACTTTATAAGTATGCCTGTAGCCTAGCCCCAGTGTGGTACCGTTGATGCAATAAGATGATAGCATTACATACTGCATATCATGTTAGATGTTCAATTGAGTGTGATATTAATGTGGATTATCTTACCGTTTGCGTCTGCTCAATTGTGTTCAACAAACTACAGTTTCAGTGAAATCGGTAAATGTGTAACTAAAAGTTCGTTTTCTACATAGGCAACAATATTATTATAAAGGTCGGAAATGTCTATGCAGTTTTACTTTGTACTAGTGGAGTATGAAAATATTTTTTTACTTTGTACAGAATGTTATAAATGTGATACATAATTTTTGAAATAATTAGAAATTGTGATTTAGTAAGGTGTGTAGTTTATAAAAAAAAATATGAAAAAAAACTCGCTTTACTAAATAAATTATACTATTCTACAGCTATGTAACGTTGTTTTCCCACGTTTTTGTATTTGGGTACGTATATATTCTAAGCTGTTGTACCTATTGCTAGTAAAATCAAACTTCAGGAAATTGAATGTTTCGGCCCGGTATTGTCAGACCTCTGTATCCCACCAATGCTGTGAATCATTTGCTTCCTGAGAAATAAACAACCAAAATCTACAGTTCCGTGTTTTTATTCCAATCAAATTCCTTGATTTTAAATCTGTGACTTGCCGAAAAGTTACGACTAATTGGGAACAAAATTTGGGAGAAATCAGATCTTCGCTAGGTGCCCCTAGTTTTTGAGATATAAATGTGGCCAAGCTGGGGAGATTCTCTCCAGGTCGGCCACCTAGCAACGCTTATAACTTTTGAACCAGTTATCGACAGATTTTTTGATCATCTTGGGCCACATTTATCGTGTATTTTCGTAATCTAATAAACAATATTTCATTTATTCCCGTTGTTCCACTAAAAAAATTAGTAGTACGAACGGGAATAACTTTTTAATTTTATTTTTAATTCCCATTCGTCCCACCATAATCTGCTTGTCAATGGTAAAAAAAAACATTTATCCTAACTAATACATAAAATAAAACAGTAGAATCCGGTGTGTCTGTACTTTGAAAAAAAGTAATGAAAATAGAAAGGGGGTAACTAAAGAAGAGTAATAGAACATTAACCAGCGATTTTAAGAATTCTTTTCAGTCTGTCTGTCTGTTTGTTCACGCACATCTCCGGAACTACTGAACGGATTTTCATGTAGTTTTTACAGGTAGACAGATACATTTGTTGTTTAATTAAAATCGGATGTTGCAAAAAGAAAGTTATCAGGCATTTTATGGAAGTTACTTTTATACTGTTAGAAGTTACTTAGCAAATATTAATTTCTAGCGTTGAAGGCCTAAAGACTGACGATCGATTGTTTAAAAGAAAAATATAAATAAGAAAACTGGTTAAAACATTGTAGTGCAACAAGATCGCGCGTAGCGCGGATCCCCACTATGAGGCCGTTTGGTCAAGGACGACTAATGAGACACAATTGATTTTCTTTTGTTTGACTCCGAATCAGTGTCGCACGGGGCTTAACAGGAAGTGCTTTTTTATGGCAGATAAATTGTATATTTTTCAAAGAATTTGAAAGCGTTAGCGTCAAATTAGATCTCGCGATGGTTTCGTTACAACGATTTGGTTAGGGTCTTAAGAATTTTAGCCGTGAAAAAATGTACATAACAAAACAATTGCGAATAACAGACTAATAAACTACTTAAAGGTACCTAAACCTACATTCTGAAACTTGCTAAGGACCATTACGAATTTGCTTTGTGGTTTTCTTAATTCGATCTGGATTTATTTAAAAATAAACCCGACTTGGCTAGGATTTACTGATTTTTCTGTAACCAACAATTGCTTATCTTCAATTTCTTCTTATATTTTGAAATTGGGTTTAGACAGATTTGAGGATTATATAGATTCGTATCAAATCAATCGCGAATACTGGGATTCTCTATCCACGAGCGACATCCCACGGCACGACCGTGACCGTCTGAATGTTCATCTGAAGAACGGCCAACGGATATACGTTGACCCTGGAAATGTAAGAGACCGTGTGGAAAATCCTAGGCAAACCACACTTTTGGCATTTTTCAAGCTGTGTCAAGAAGATGACTACTAAATCGCTAACCCATGATAAAGTGCTATCATAATACACCCCCGACAAACAAACAGTTGTTTTCAATCGTCGACGACGCGGTCAGCCGATGGAGGGATTTCCGGGAGTTTGTAGAGATGCTGCTTTAGAACGAGTGTACATCGTTCACGCCAACAATGGCTAGTGCTATTTACATGCGCATGTTGCATACTGTTCGAAGGCCCACTTCATATACCTTTTTGAAAACAGTCAATGGGGAAGAGCATGCAACATTTTAAGCGGCTTACAGGGTAATCCATCTGCTTGAAGGAGACGAACACTGTGTATATCCTTATATTTAAATAAATATTTATTCCACAGTTTTCGCTATTGCACCTACCACTGTTTGCTCTGCATCACCCAAAGGTTGACTGGTAGAAAATGCCTACGGTATTAAGTCCGCCTCTGTACATTTGTGTGCTTAAAGTATTAAATAAATAAATAAATAAATAACACTGGGACGATACTCTCGAGGAGGCCTGTATAAGCGATAGTCCCAAACGCTTGTGTTATTGCCACGAGCCCCTGTGCCACGAGCTGTGTTTTCTAAAGTTTCGCAGTGATGTTGGTGTTCTGTGGGTTTTCAGATCCTTTGGCGTTATGGCAAAAATACCTACAAGACATAATCTATCTGAGGACTTCCTACGCCTCCTTCAACGCAATTCAGACCAGGAAATTGATCCGAATGATGAAAGAGCGATCAATAGGTCCCTTTGTGCTGTTCAAGATATTGTGTTTTCGATTGGGGGCTCCTTGAGTAAATACGGCCTCTCTGTTCCCGAAACGCTACCCGATCAACCACGCCTTAATCGCGAAGATGTTGCTGAGACTAGCTAGTCTCACTACAGTATTGCAGCACTGACCACCATATTGAATGACTAGTGTGGTCATTTTACTCTAGAACAAAGGGATATATTTCAAACAATCGTACGAAGCGACCTTGATAAGGAAGGTTTGGGGACATAGGTGGAAGGTATTCTACCTGTCTCCTCTTACGTGTATTGGAGGTTAAGTTGTAATCGAAGAGTGGAAGTAAAACCACCAAGTTAATATTATTATAATTATCACGCAGAATAAAGTTTAAAGTAAGGTACCTACACTATTTAGTACATAATAATGACTAATTTATAATTAAACTAGTAGGGACAAAGTAAACTAATGATTTAAAATATAGGCCGTGTCCCGTGTCCGTGTCTACTTAAGGCAACTTAAGAATGCTACTTATGGGACGCTGTGGGCGCCCCGTATCGTAGCTTAGTGTTACCACTTAACAAGGGCGTACCTGACTAACTTATAAATACTTATGTATACATAAAACAGTTGACTCCACGTATTCTAAGGTGCGTGCGCCCGGGCACAAATCTAGACTCCGGGCTTTTTTTTTTTTTGGGTGGGAATCATCAAATATTTTCTCCCGCTCTGGGCGGAGCGGGAGGGTGTGTTAGACTCTTACTGACTAAAACCCACCCGTATTCCTTCCGTTGCCTGTGTTGCCAGGGGCCTCGGTGACCCTTTAGTACCTTTCCGCGACCCCGGCAGGCATCGGCCCTAGTGGACCCCTACATTTGTGCTGACGACATCTCTATGCGTTATGCTCGTGAACGGGTGCTGCTTGTGGTGGCTGGTCGTCTTGCTGACCATTGTTTTGTTTTGTTATTAGTAATTAATTGTTTATTTATTTTACTTTGATGGTCCTAGATCATCATTTGTGACTGTTACAGCTATAGCTATATGTAAGCGGGCACGCCCTTTATGCTTGGAGGCTTTTATTTGGGCTTTAAGTTCTGTTTACGTTTTTATCTCTGCTTGAGAATTAATAGTTTTCGGTGTTTTCCTTTTCTTTTTTTTTTTGTTGGTATAGTGGTGTGCTAGCTGACATATGGCTAATAATTTAATGTTTTATTTTGCCCGTAATGTAAATTGTTTTGTATACTGTTGTATAGAATCCATTTTTTTCCCTCTAACTGAACAGACAGCTGTGCTGCTGGGGAGTTTGTTGACCACTTCTTCTTCCCAGCTAAAGCACTAGGAAGTGGTGAAGGGTGGGCGTTTTGGGGGACTGTCTTATGTAATTTTGACGTTCGAAAAGTGCTGATTCTCAGCCTAGTTTGAATAAATGACTTTGATTTTGATTTTGATTTTGATTGATTTCTTTGAGGTGCGCGTGGAATACAACGCGTCGTCGACCCGGGCCTGGTCCTTACCGGACGGTGAGCTACCCATTGCTCACCGTCCGCAAGCCCGCGCCTACGGTGGCCGGAAACCCGCCTGGGATTTCCGACGCCCAGTGCGTCTCCTGCGGCGGCTAGGGGCGAGAGGGCGCGAAATTTGCCTTTCCCTCAACCGTACCGACTCCTCCTTCGCGAGCATTACTGCTTCGCAGAAGGAGGTCACGGCTGCCCATGCCCTCTCGCTCCGTACCATGGCCTGAACCAGGGCCGGACGCGAGAGTTCTCTGCCGCCGATCGCCTCCATGAGGAGACTCCGGGCTGCTACTGAGAAATTAGAGAAGGAAAACTCGTATACTCGTAACACTGCCAGACCCGGGAATTGAACCCAGGATCTCAAGCTCAGTAGTAGCGCTTACGACCACTAGACCAATGAGGCAGTATTTGTAGATCAATAAATAGTAAAAGCGTTATGAATATGATTCAAAATAGTTATTGTAAAGATATCTAACATTATTTTATTGATTGATTGCCTTAGCGTCCCCGTTATGCCCCACCTTCCCCTGCCTACATGTTTAGCGAATTTATTTAATATTCTTCATTTGTGACATTAAAGTGAAAGTGGTTCGACGGAAAATTTGACAATAAAGATTTTTTATTTCAACACTTAGGACTCAAAAGAGACTCTTATTGTACTGCTTTTAGGTTCACAATACAGTGTATTTAACCCGCGTGAATTTTACTTTGCAAACACATTTGCAAAGTAGGTACGCCACTGATATTTACTTACCTACTAGGCAAGGATGTGCGACGCTACGTTGGCTTTCTGTCAACAGGGATTGCAAAGGGTGGGCACGAATTTGCGAGCCGTGTCAACGCGCATAATTTTGTCCCTAACGGTAATTTTAAACTACCATGTGGTCGCTTCAAACATGTCCATATCGACATCATCGACCCCCTGCCGATTTGCAGCGACTAGCGATAAGTATTGTTTGACAGAACTTGACAGAACCACTAGATGGCCTGAGGTCTGGCCAATGCGGAATATCACTGCGGAGGAAGTAGCAGAAATCTGTAGGTATACGAGAATGGGTTGCCCGTTTCGGTGTACAATCAGTCATTACCTACGATAGACCAAGGCACTAAGTTTGAGTCTAATCTGTTCAACCGAATGACAACACACTTCGAATTACACAAGCGAATTAGAACAACGGCATACCATCCTGCGCCAATGGCATGATTGAGCGTTTTCATCGCCAACTCAAGGCTGCTCTCATCCGCAGGAGACGCCTTGGGCGTCGGGAATCCCAGGCGGATTTCCGGCCACCGTAGGCGCGGGCTTGCGGACGGTGAGCAGTGGTTAGCTCGCCGTCCGATAAGGACCAAGCCCGGGTCGATGGCACATTGTGTTCCACGCGCGCCTCAAAGAGATGTCGTCAACACAAGTGTAGGGGTCCACTAGGCCCGATGCCTGCCGGGCTCGTGGGAAAGTCCGAAAGGGATACCGAGGCCCCTGGCAACACAGGCAACGGAAAGAACACGGGCGGATTTTAGTCAGTAAGAGTCTGACACACCCTCCCGCTCCGCCCAGAGCGGGAGAAAATATTTGATGATTTCCCACCCAAAAAAAAAAAGCCCGGAGTCTAGATTTGTGCCCCATTGATGGCAATAGGCTCGCCCCCTATTACATGGGACTTAAACATAACTGGCGAAATGTGGGTGTACCCCTTCGGGGAATATAGTCGTGATGGTATGTATGATAAACCATTTTTTTCAAATTGTTTTCAAATTATTGTTTTTTTTTAATACTGCGCCATTTTTAATTGATACCTAAAACAATACTACCTTATGCACACATGAACAGAAATGTACGGGTTGGCGAGATTTTAAATTTCAGGGCACAATGGGGAACCATTGAATATCCAAGTCTCCATCGTGCCCCGAAACGAAACTTCGTTTAGTACAGATACTGATTTTCTCAAAAGGAAAAACGGAACCCTTATAAGGCTTATAGGATCACATCGTTGTCCGTCCGTCCGTCCCTCCGTCTGTCTGTCAGTCTGTCAAGACCCCTTTTCTCAGGAACGCGTGGAGGTATAGAGTTGAAATTAATATCAAATACGTAGGAATATGGTGAAGAAGCTCTTAAAAAAATCAAGCTTTTAAACGCAACGCAATTAAAAAATACGGCCATTTATAAGATATATTTTGATACTCGCAAAAAAATCAAAACTAATAGAGTACTTCCCGTTTGCCTTGAATCGTGAAATTTAGCAAGAAGCAGGGGCTCACAGCACAATAAAGGAAAAAGTCCGGAAATCGTTAATTTGAAAAAAATGCGATTGGAAACTTACATTTGCAGTTGTAGAATTGACCATGACGTATATCGATGTATGGATGGAGAACATGTTTTTCAACTTCAATGTTAAGGTCTTGGGATAAATACATTCCAACTACGGAACATACATTATACGGAAAATACATTCCAACAACGCTGGTCCTGCTCCACAGTGGCGCAAAAACTAATTGATCAGGTATTGAAAATAGTGTTGGAGCTGCTGAAGATTTTAAAAACTCTTTGCATTGTATAAATTCAATCTCTTAGTATTGTATAGCTGTACAGCACATTGTTATGTGAGTACTATGTACTATAAAGCTGCCATTTACTGGATACGTCTTTCATTGACTTGAATGTGCCCTGGTGGCTGGGAGTAGGTATGTCGTGCTCACTCTAATGTCTCGCTGATGGTGGCGCGTGTGTTGGATCATTTAGCTCCCTTCAAAATGGTTGAGCTGAATGGTGCTGATCCACGCGTCATGTTCGTGAACGGGCGCCGTCAGTAGAGACTGGTCATCTCTTAGCTGCCACGGCTTATTTTAACTTTAATTTTTGAATTGCTTTTGTTTTTGTTGTAATCTTTTTATTACGGACGCTTTTACGTTTTGCATCGTTCTCACATGTATAATTTCAAAATGAATGATGTAAACAATATTTTGTAACCATAATACGTTGATTTAAAAGAGTGTCCTTGGAGTTTCTTGCCCGTTCTTCTCCATAGGTACCTACTACGCTTTGGAATGGGCAACTAGCTTCATCTTTCTGACTGACTGACACAACCCTTGACAATTCAAAAGTGCCTGTAATTGGTTTATTTGAAATAAATGCTTTGAGTTTGAGTTTGAGTTTGGAACTCTTCATTGTGCGTGGTCCGACACGTATTTGACTAGTTTTTTTTAAAGTTGGTGGTTTTTTATACCTACTTATCTTTATACTTATGTATATCTTTACTAGTAGGTATAAAGGCTCCTTCCAACAGACGCGACACGCGACGCGACACAAAGACACCGCGTGTAGCACTACAAGCGGTGCCTTTGTGTCGCGTGGCGTGTCGCGCGTCGCGCTTGTTTGTAAGAGTCTTTATGATGAATTGACAACGGATTAACTCGCGTCGATCTAATCTGTAGGTATCCATCTCATTAATCGCGATCAATTAGTTATTACGTCACGGGTAAGTATACCGTGAACAAGCTTGCCTATCAATCATAGTCATTATCACAGTTCCTAGTTAGGAATGTATGATTTGTAGAATTGTAGATGCAAACTGTTCATTTTTGTGGGCTGTCAGCTTATTTTCTGTCTACTGTCAACCTATTAGGCTAGTTATTTTAGTATAGTGTATGTGTATTATTTTATGTGAATAGTCTATGTACAGCCTATTCAGATAGTTGTTTTATTTGACCTATTGTCCCACTCACTGCTTGGCAAAGGTCTCCCCGTAGCTTTCCAGTCTTTCCTTTGTGTTGCACAAAGAATAAATTAAATAGTACCTAGGTAGGTAGATGAAATTAGGAAATACTCCATTTCGCCTTGTCTTATCTTTAAAACGTCCATAATTCACTGTAAAAACAAAGAAGATATGGGCCGGTGTGAATGTGAATTAGTATGGGACCTTATTAAACCATTTTTTTTTTGTATGGGAGATCCGGTTTTGTCAACGAGCAGCGTTACTGCTGATGCACAGAAAAGTTGGTGGTATACATGGAACTATTAAGCAAGTCGTCGTATAAAAACGTCGTCGTAAAACAACTACGTTTTCATGCCGCTGTCGTAGTCTAAGCGTAACACGATAGGTGGCGCTATACGCAGACATACTTCATTTAGGAAAGTAAAAGGTTTTATGTATTAGCCTAGGCACGCTATGTTTAACTCCTACCAAACAAAATCACATGGTACCTACCTAATCCTCTTCTTCGTTGAGTCTGGGAACGCAGGATATACCTTCTCACCAAATGATTCGCACGTTGCAACCCTAGTTGCAACCCATAGAGTACAAAAGACAAAAAATAGCTCGGTAGGATTGAAACCAAAGACCCGACTGCCACTCAACTACGACTAGAGAATACATTGCTTATAATAATAAGAATTAAGTAGGTAGGTAAGTAGTTGCTTATTATTTTTTATTATTTATTCAAAGATCAGCAGCACTAGCGGTTGCTCGCTCTGTAGGTATCTGCCTGCAGAGCAGCTCATCCCACTGTCAGTGCCAGTGTTTTTATTTTCCTTGCTTTTATTTTCTTGCTGTTTTGGCTCCTGTAACACAGGTGTTATTACCTAGCGCTGGAGTAAGGGCTTCACTTTGTTTGTACATATTTGTATGACAATAAAGAAATTATTTATTTAGATTATATTTTTCCCACTGGTAGGATTCATGCCCTCACTCATTGCGAGGGCGTGGACCGTAATCCACTACACGACCCCGTGGCGGTCTAACCAACGGACAATCGGCATTTCACAAAGAGACTATCGACTATCACAGTGCCACCTGACCTTATTTCTCCCAATTATTGGCTAATAGGACCGATACCTAAAGGTTATCGTAGTAGCAATTTCGGGATTAATAAAAGACGTGACCAGCGACCTAATAAAGCTCAAAAACACATTATCAATGCAAGCGTAGCATAGCAAGCGAGCTACATCGCAAATGGACCAACATACGCGGCTACGCCGTAGCTATTTAGCAACGACTGCTACGAAGCTTTTTAAACTACTGCGTGTTTTTCGTATTATTTTTAAGAACAGATTTTCAACTGTGAGTTTGTAAGTGTTTGTTATGTTACCTCCTTGTGTAGTTGGCGCTCTATGCTACGAGAAAGATACCTTTGCTCTTTTCTGTACCGTATTTATAAATACACGTATAAGATAAAATGTTTTCTTTATGAATATGAATTATAAGGTAACGTAGGTAGTGGAATTAAATTATTTAACGGCATTTGTCCTGATATTAAAGCTTTGTTATTTTATTCGAAATTGACATGATTGCAAGCGGTCTTCAACGCAAATGGATCGACCTACGCCGTAGCTATTTCGCTACGAACTTTATAAAATATTACATGATGACAATGCAATTGATCTGTGGCAAATAATTTCTACAGATCAATTTTATGTCGTAGCATATCTGGCAACTGCTACGCCTTGTAACATTACATTATGTAGTTGGCACACGTGCTTGTTGCTACGAGAATCATGCCTTATGCTCTTTTCTGTTCCGTAGATACTCGTAGTAACATGCTCTTTATAATTGAAAATGAATGATAAACTGTAACGTAGGTAGTGAAATTAAATAATGTAAAGGGATTTAACTGATGTGTTTTCTTTTAGATTGACATAATTTGGGTTTGTGGGAAATAAATAAACTTATATTTGGTGCCATCATTCATATGGGAATCCACAAAAACTAAAACAAAAAACGGATACACATGAGTACATCCAAGTTTTACTATAAAATATTTTACAACGAGCCAAGTTTTGAAGCCACAAGCCCGCTCGCTACGAAACATATATTCCAGCTAAGATCTTGACCTTATTCATAGTCTTGGTCCTGCTTACATCAAATTGAGAAGCTATCTCGCTGTGATTTAATCGAAATTGGAAAGTATTTGGGGGTTTTATGAAAAAAAGTCGCTTCCATTAATGTCTAGAATAACATATAATGTGCCATTGAAAATTATTACAGATTGTAAAGTAGTACTTAGTTAAAAGTGTTAGTAAATCGGGAATTACACTTGTGTGAGAGTAGCTGGGTACTTTGTTTGCCGTAACGGGCGCTTTATACACTAAAAGTGCGGGCGTTTTCTACAAAATGGTATAATGGCTATTCTCACTTTAATATTTAAAAAAATGCGAGATTTTTCGTATCGACTTGACACGACAGGAACATGGAATGCCTTTTACCCGAAGTATTATGTAGAAAATGTACGATAACTTGGAGTGCATTTTAATAGTAACACTTAAAGAGAAGCGTCCAATTATTATGAACATACACGTTGTTTTCTTAAATAATCAGGCGACATTTACAGGCATGCAATAACTTACTTTAACATCATAAGTTGAACATCACCTAAGTTTATTTTTGTGTTTAAAAATACCTAAATAAGTTATTAACAATAACGTACCTACCCATAAAATATTCTTCG
Source organism: Atethmia centrago (assembly GCA_905333075.3). Lineage (NCBI taxonomy): Eukaryota > Metazoa > Arthropoda > Insecta > Lepidoptera > Noctuidae > Atethmia > Atethmia centrago. Next base: position 13,358,125 of record HG995375.1, read on the forward strand.
AGAAATTCTCGAAACACTGAATTATGTTTACCAACATCGAACAGACAGAAACTTTATGTTTAAATCAAAAGTTCAGAGCTAACTTGTAGGGCACGTAGGTACCCTTAGATGTAAGAAAGAATAATATAGTACCGAGTTACGTGGGTTTGTGTTGAGTCTAACCAATACTTGTTATTTCAATGTCACTTGATGTTTGTGAAAACAGATAATAATCAACATATAAATAGGGATTAAACTCAATTTAAACCACCCGCGCATAAAACAACAATATTTTTCCAGTAAGACTCTACACCTACACGTAATATTTTAAATGTATAGATTTCTTGATCCCTTTTGCTGCAAATAACGTTTCGATATTCAATTCCTTGTTTTATAATTTTAGTGACTTTTAAATCTATTACGCCTTCATATAATGCAAACAAGTTATGCAAAAAATGTATGTTAAACTAGAACGTAAAGGCTCCTGCATACTGAGGCGATATCGCGGGCGCGACAGGCAGCAATATGCCTGTCGCGCCCGCGATATCGCTCCAGTCTGTAAACTTTCTTATTACATAAGGAACTTTAATATTCACATATAGAATTGATATGTATATCAATTCTATATGTGAATATTTAAGTATTGTAGTAAAATACTTTATGAAATAAATTCAGGAAGTCTACCCAAAGCATAAAAAACGATATTACTTTCAAACTACTTAAGATATTTTCATGATTTATTTTATATGAACAGACTATTTTATTATCTATAATTCTAAGTGTGATTTGTTTCAAAAATTTAAAATTTTGGTTACTAAAAATAAATTTTCCCTAAGAAACCGAATGGCCGCGCGGCGCGTGAGCGCGACTCATATTTGTTTGGCCAAATTCAACGTCCATTCCCCGACCACTTAATATCTGAGTAAATTGATTCTAGAATGAATACTTCAATGAAAATGTTATTGAATTTGTAGCGCAAGCTAAACTTTATGATGCTTTTATCTGTGAGTTCTATTTATTTGTCCAAAAACACATTTTTTGAGCAGTGGTGGCCCAGTGGTAACGGCCGTGACTTACGACTTGCAGATCGTAGGCAGATTGTATAAATTATTTCATCACCACTGCTCTCAAAACGGTGAAGGAACCGTGAGGAAACCGACATGTCCTAGAACCAAAAATTCGAAGACATGTGACATCTACCAACCCGCACTGGGCCCGCGTGGTGGATTATGGCTCTCACAGAGAGGAGGCCTGTGTTCCAGCAGTGGGAACATTATAGGCTGATTATGTACATATTTGTTTAAATGTTTGGTAACTAAATTGCGAACGCAAGATAAGTAAATAAACGCGAAATTGAGGAAGAATAGGTATCCTCAAAATTAATTCTGATTAAATAAGGCTATTATCCGTATTATGTATCTCTCGTTTTTCTTAATAATAAACAACTTAAGAGCTTTTCTTGAAAGCTATTATAATGATGCTTAATTTTTTTGTTGCCGACCAAATGAATGTAGGAAAGTACCTACGTGCATTCATTTCGCTACCTAAGTTACTTAAAGGTCACGTAATTTAATTCTAATTATAGAGCGACTGGACTGTTTAAATGACAATGTTTCTTGTAGGTAACAAGTTAGTTAGGTAACCTATCGCTGCTTCAATAAACATACCGCTAGAAGTGAAATTGCCATAATCGCCACGCTTGACAGTTTTGCCAAATTGATAATTAGAGTATATTGTTATAAGCAAGAATGTAGAATATGGATTGTGATTCCCGGAAAATAAAGGGCCACCCTCCCTATCACTAGGGAGTCGTAATAGGCATCTAAGGGATTAAGTTAAGGGGATGGGCAAACTTCGCCCCGCGTTCCATCTCGGTGATCTCAACTCCTAGTCTGGGGCTAGGGGTTCGCTGGTGATTCCAGAGATGAAGTGTTGGAGGAGTGGGCTATAATGACGGGCCTGGGTGTTTAAATCGGGGCTCGGGGTAGACGTGCGTGCGACAGAGGGGCGGCTCGATAGTGGCTTCGATCTCCTTCTCCCTTTCTGTAACCTCCTTCTGCGAAGATTTCACAGAAAGAGATCACCGCATCCCACGACACCAGCCAGTGTATGCCGCGCCGTTCTCCCAGCCAGCGGACGCAGTGGTGACACCGAGCGTCCGGCTTCCTGTTTATACTGCACAGGTACTTCCCGAAACAGTCATGCCCCGAAAGCATCCTGGGTCGCTCGAAACAACAGAGAGCCGTGCCTGCTCACGAGCAATTCGTGGAACGCCTCTACGGTAGCGAGGGCGCAGAAGCCTGTCTCGTCATTCCGTCACCAGAACCTCGCTAAGCTGTGACCGATGAAGGTCGATCTCTCGCTGCATTGGTCCACCCCGTTAGAGCCTCCTCGCGCCATCGGTACAGTGAATTGAGGGCTCTAGGTCACAAGGCTGGGATCCAGCCAAGCTGCAATACGCAAGCCACCTTGATGCTCTTCTATCGTTTTTTTTTTGTTCCGGTTTGGTAAGTCCTCATGGATGTCCTTACTGACTAAATACCACACCGGTGTTCCCCTCCTACACTTGCACCGGGGATCATGGGATCTTATGCGACTTCCGCGATCCCCGGCTGGTTCCAGCTCGCCATTGCGGGCCACCTCAGGCCCGCGGGGGGAATGAAGTGTAAGACTGGAACACTACGCGTCGCCACCTCGGGTCCTGTTGTGTGGGGGGCGACGGATGTTCCCCAGTCCGTCGCCCCTGGACCCATTGACTCCACCGACGCCCAGTGCGCCTGCTGCGGGCAGTGTGAGTCGAAGAGATCTCCCGCTCCCTTTCCGCAGCCTTCTTCTGCGACATGACCATTTCAAAGAAGGATGCCACCGCATCCCAGGACTCCTCGTTGCCGACCATCCAGTCGACCATGGGTGGCAGCGACAGGTCACTGCCTACTCCTGAGATGAGGGCACGGCGCAACCCGACAAGCGGCACATTGCCAGCGTATGCCGCGTGTCCTCCCGGTAGTCGACGCAGTGGTAACACCGGGCATCCGGCTCCCTGTTTATGCAACACAGGTACTTCCCGAAGCAACCATGCCCGAGAGCACCTGCGTCACCCGAAACAGCAGGAAGCCGTATATCCTTCAGAGCCAGCGCTCTAGTACCAGCCGAACCACCTTAATGGTGATGAGGCGTGAAAGCCTGTCCCGGTAGGGCGTGAAAGCCTGTCCTTCCATTCCGCCACCAGGGCTGCGCGAAGCTGCGACCGATGCAACTCCATATGTCGCTGTATCAGCCCTCGCCAGGGCGAGGATCCGGCCAGTTCACAAGCCACCTCGTAGGAGATCGTGCGATATCCCCTAATGAATCTGATGGCCATCGCTCTCTTCAGCTTTCGCAGAACAGCGATGGTACCGGCCGTCAGATCAGCCGCCCAGATTGGGGCTTCTTGAGGCCCCCCTTAATTACCATTGTCCAGGTCTCCTGGATGGGAGGTGTGGTCACCGGGAGCGTGGTTGAGAGGGAAGGGGGCGTGGACGCACCTTCCGCGGGCTTCTTGGGCCCCTCCGTGGGCATATTAGTCCGCAGGTTTCTTGGCCATCTGCACGGGCTTCGTCCTGGCGGACATCTCCTTCCTCCGCTTATCTGCCGCAAGCCATGGTCGCAGGATTTCAGCCGGATTTCAGAGTCGCGTCTATGGAGACGCGACTCTATAGTGAATGCTCGACTGGAGGATATGGGGCCTCCAGTCGAGCATTCACTATGTCCCTACTGCAGCATATATATTCACTACACAGCATATATATAGCACTGCAGCATATATATTCCGGCCACCCACTCGATGTCGTGGTCCGACATGGCAAGTGGAGATGTTCGAGCAATTTCGCCATCTCCTCCGAGGTTGTGTGATCAAGGAGATTCTCCACCGCCTCCCTGATCCTTTCTGCCGTCTCTTTAAGGGCTCGTGTGAACGAGCCCTCCAGGTTACCGGACTTGGTAGCAACCTTCAGGACAACATTCACTCCATCCAACACCTGGCGGTTGAGAGCCTCTGCCGTTAAGATCTCCCCTGTATCCGCCTGGGCAGACTGCCGCTCCCGAACCTGACAGGCCATTTCAGCGACCTCGTCGGCCGCGACCGCTCTACTCTGAGCACGCTTCGCGGCGTTGGCCTCCGCCTTCGTGCCCACAAAAGAGACGGTGTCCTCTCCCGGCTCCTCAGTTGAGACCCCGGATGAATCCCCGGGTAGCTCTCCTCATCGATTCCCAGCGTATCAGGCCGCATGAAGTAACCCTGGACGTCACGCCATGGTATCGGAGCTGAAGCCCCGCCCGTCACCGCGCGACCTCGGCTTCTCCTCGCCGTCGCCATTTTGGCAGCCAGCAGGCTCGGTCCAAATCCTGTTCGTTGCGCGAACGCTTTCCCCAAAATTTGGAACGCCCGCAGCGAGTCCTGGTCGGACATACATTGGTACCCTGAGAAATGGGAGCCTCTTCGACTCTTGTTGCCGTTGCCGGCGAGCGGTACCTCCACCATCAAATTTGACACGTCATTAATTTTATTTAAATTTTTTGGTTCTTGGTCTTCCATTTTGTTCCCACGAGAAGTGAGGAAATAAATGTCCACCTAGGCAAAGCCTCTTGCACGAGGTAAGCCTATAGGCTTACTCTACAGTATATACACTGTAGAGATCGGCAGGTATCTACAGGGGAAGCACAAACGACTGGACTCCCTCCAGCCATTCATCCTCTCTCCGCGCTTCAAAGCTTAGGATTGGGTTGTTTTTTATCTTAGAGGTATTCTTCCTCTGGCCAGGCAATTAAGCCAAGCCCCCGACGGCGGCATTAAACATGCTTTCGTACGCTGTCCGGCCAACCCGACTTAGCAAACTCACCGAAAGTTCTCTTCTCGAAGACTACCCCTCGAGGAGAGAAACACTTGCCGCTTTGGTGCGCCTACACCGCACGCATGTTCACGTCTCGATCAGAAGCGACCCTGTCCCGGTGTCTCTCTTGGGCTGATCTCTCACTTGAACCTTTCCGGCATGAGTAACTCTACCGGCAGAGCCCCAAGATCATTGAGACGCGCAAGCTCCACCACGACGACAACGTGAAGACACCCTAGGTGGGGATCCTAAGCTAGCTTAAACTAACCTAACAGTGATCAACCCGTTTAGTATTTTAGTTATTTTCATAGCGTAATGTCGTACGGTATTCTGTTATGGGGAAATACCGCCGATATTCAGACAATTTTTGTTTTATAAAAAAGGGCAATCCGTTCAATTTATAAATTAAGTCACAGACACTCCCTCAGAGACAAATTTAAAGAGACTGTAGCTTCTCAGTATATTTATGAAAATCTTTTGTACGCACATAAAAATATTAATTTGTTTAAAAAATACAGTGATATCCATAATGTAAATACTAGGAACAAACACAAATTTGTTGTTCCTACAACCGGGCGCAAAAAAATAGGCAGCTCGTTTAGATGCCAATTTATACGTTTTTATAATAAACTTCCTAGCCACATTCAAGAACTAAGCCTTAATCAATTCAAAAGTTTTATAAAATATAAACTGTGCCTGAAAGCCTTTTATACTGTTAAAGATTATATTGAGGACAAAAAGGCTTGGGATTGAGCTGCTCCAATAAATTTACAGTGAATGTTGTTTTTTACTCTTTTTATTTTGCTAGCTATTTATATTTTCTTATTCTATATAACATTTTATATAAACAATGACATGAATATTTACTTTGTAAAGTATTATATTATTTTATTTTAATTATTAGAAATGTGAGGACTATATGGGTCATTGTTTTTTTTGTCTCTTAGTTAGTTTTAATGATGGTCTGGCAGTTTGAGTACTTTATGCGGCCTACCCAATTGTTTTTTCTTTGTTATTGTTCGTAAAATCATTGAGCTCCTTAAGTTTTGAGTTGAGCTGCATGATAACTGACAAATGCGTGCACTGACTGGACAGGTCCACTCAAATCTGTGTGGTTCTTTCCTCCAAAGACCATTTCGGATACCAACCTACATGGTCCTCAAATGATCTGACCAAGATTATGTCCGGATATACACATTGACATTGATGAATTTATTTTATTTATGCAATGCCATGAATATTTACTCTGTGAAGTATTATATTATTTTAATTATTGTAAATGTGAAGACTATGTGGGTCATTGTTTAATTTTGTTTTATTCTCAGTTAGTTTTTAACATGGTCTGGCAGTTTGAGTATTTTTGCGGCCTAGCCAAATGTCCTTTCTTTGGTATTGTTCGTTGAATCGTGGAGTTCTGAGTTGAGCTGCACAACTACTGACAAATGCGTGCACTGACTGGACAGGTCCACTCAATCTGTGTGGTTCTTTCATCAAAAGACTATTTCAGACACCAATCGACATGGTGTTCACATCATCTGACCAAGATTATGTCTGGACTTTAAAAGAGACTGTGACCTCTGAGTTTGTTTCGGCCTTTCTTCTCAGAGTAGTCAAATAGGAAACGCCGACCTCATCTAGTTTTAAAAATATGATTGACGTGTAAAAGTGTTTGTACAAACCTACTTACAGAAATAAAATCATTTATCATATAACTGATTTTGGATTTTGAAGGAAGGTACAATCCTTCCTACCTTTAAAAAAAGTAAATAATAATTTAATATTCATAGCACACTGATAAAAAAGGAAATGAAAAACCAGTTAATAGCTTCATAGCTTGTTTAAAAATATTTTAAAATTTTAAATGAACGGAAAATGTTTTGTGTATTTGGAAGAGTACGCTTGAAACTGAAATTGAAGCTATTTTTTGACCCATGGGCTAATACTGATTAAAAGTTTAATTTAATTTAGATGGTTGCTTCATTTATTAAGGTTCTACGTTATTTGTATGTAAATTAAGGAAAAACCTAGATGTTGTTTGAGATTAGTAACGTAAGTGGCTACTGCAATACTTTTTCGCAATCAGTATACTGCCTTTTTATATATGACACTGACTTAAAATAAGTTTTCTTTAAGCACATATTTCATTTCTAAGTACACAGATAGGATGTACTTACATTAGATAAAGATGGGGAGCAAATTGCGAGAGGCGGGAGCGCCACACGCGGCCTCCTTCACAATAAATTAAAAATTTAATTAAACTACCGAGTGGTCGCAACTGCTTGATAAACGCTTTTTACTTACTTTGCGACCGTTCATTATACAATGGAAGCGTCATTTACAAGAATGTTTATCATTTTTAGTACGTGGTTAACAAATTATAGGAACATTTACCTTAGAGTAATATTGCCAGAAGTATGAGCTGTTTTTTCGCAATCACCTATCGGTTAGCGAAATATGGTGATCTTTGGTGATTATGACAATAACGTGTATAATCATATCTATGTAGCAGTCTTTACGAAGTGCACGTTAAACACTAACAACGTTAACGAACTGATGATAATGAATAACTGAACGAAAATCAATAACTAATTCCTGAGTAAGTAATAGCTGATTGAAATTGTTCTCATAATGTTGTTAACGTTAATCTATTAATACACAGGCCGTAATAGGTGTTCGTGATTGTTTTGCGCTCCCATATTTATAAAGGAACTTCATTTATTGTTCCCCGAAATTATTAACAACATGCCTACATGTTTTAAATTAAGTTTTAACTAGTTTCTGTCCGTCGCTTGTTTCGGGGGTAAAAATAGGGCATAGTATTTGATCCCGTGGGTGTTGTACTTGTGATCCGACCCCTCACTCTCTAAGGGCAGCGGCATTATTATCTGGTTGATAGGTTGTGAGATTCAGCTGGAGTAAATACTGCTTTCAAAGACCTCTTTATTTTGATGTTTTCTTGTGGTACTCATTCAGTCTTACTTGCTACGATACGACGCGACGTTACGTGCTACTTACGAGACGTTGGAAAAAGGTCGTATGGGTCAATATATAAACATCCTAATTCTCCTGCCCTTACCCCAATTCCTTTGGGTTCGGCACAACATGTCTTATTTTTCCATACTTCTCTAAGTATCGAAGTCACACAATCCATCCATCTTTTCTTTGGTCTTCCACTAGTCTTATACTATAGGTCAATTATGTAGATTCCTTGCTGATCACCAAACAGTTTCGTTACAGAGCCCCAACAATAGGGATGATGACTTCATTTCTTTTTGTCCGTCGGGTAGATTATTAAAAAATATTAGACACGTATTTTTATTTTACATTATTAAAATATTACGGCGATACATTGAGTTAAAATTTGATATGACGTCACGCCTTGCTAGACTTTGTACTGAAATGTGACTTAGCGAGCTCCCACTCTCCAACTTGAATGCGTTTTATCTAAGTATTTTTTTATTAATATGACTGTTCGAGCCTACGCCTGCTCGTTTAGAAGGAGCAAATCAACGTTGCGTACTAATTTGTTTGTAATTAGATGTAAGGATTATCTGCACTTGCTTGTCATTCTCTTCCATTTTTGTTCGTCATCAAGGCAATACAAGTTTGACTAAAAATCAGCATATTTGGAGTTTCTTTGAAGAGTCACCCAAAATTCCCCAACATTTTGGTCCATTACCGAGCCGGATTGGTAATCCTATGAAGATTTGATAAAAATCAGTGGATTTGGATATTAGTATCGTGGAGTTTTGCCGAGGAGGTTATAAACCGGCAACGTGACTGTTGTGAACAAAGGACGTCAAGCTAATTTACGGTGTTAAGAATATAAGAGTTAAAATATCATCACCCAACACTCGTTCAGGTAGTACCTATTTAACCATAATTAAGGATTTTAAAAGGTTAGTATTGTTGTATTTACCTGAATACCTATATTGTTCAAAGTTACATATTTACCTATTTTTGAATAGTTTCTAGCACTTATCATTTATTTGATGATACTTATTTGCAAATACAATTATACGTTCTTTCTATTATTAAAGTGAAAAGTCCAGTAGATATTTTGCTACATTTATAATTGTATAGCAGTATTTTAGTTATCTATTCATATTCAATAGTCATTAGTGCGTAGGTTGGTGTTAGATATATATTATAAGTGTTTATTAGTCTTTATTCAGTTAATTAAACCGTATTAGTCAATTTAATTGATTATTTGTTAGTGTATTGCTTTAAAGTTCGACGTTAGGTAATTAAGTGTTCAAGTTTTGAGGAATTTATCTAGCTAAAATAAAAGTCTAAATTAAAAATCTATTTTGTATTCACATAATATTTACAATAGGTTGAAGTCACTATTTGCAGTATTAACATCTTTGTTTAAATTGTTATACCATAGTAGCTAACCGTAGGTACCTTAAATTATTTAAGTGTTGTATACAAATATACCTAAGTTATTATTATACATATTCCAGGTTGACTGTATTCGATTCCCAGTATGTCCGAAGAAAGAGAACTAGTTAAAAAACGAGGAAGCTTTAAGGGTCGCTTAACTGCATTCATTAATTACCTTGATGCATCCAGTGACAAGGAGTTAACCAGTTGTGAGGTCAAGGAATTGCAATTACGGATTGGAAGAATCGAGTCTTTGTATCAGCATTACGACGAGGTACAGTTGCGATTAGAATGTCTGGTGGAAGATGTTAAAGCTCAATTCTCTGAGCGTACTGAATTTGAGTCACAGTATTACAAAGCACTGTCTAGGTCACAGGAGCTGTTATGTAAGTATAACAATGATAATGAGTCGATGAGTAGCGAAAAATGTACCCGTGTCAGTCAACGTAAGCATGTTAAGTTGCCCACAATACAGTTACCCAAATTTAATGGGAGTTTTAGCAATTGGTTGGAGTTCCGTGACACTTTTACTAGCCTCATTCACTGTAACGATGAAATCGACCAAGTTAACAAATTTCATTATTTGCGAGCGTCCCTGGAAGGATCTGCTGCTGTTGTAATCCATGCGATTGAGTTTTCTGCAAGCAATTACGATACAGCTTGGAAGCTAATTTGTGATCGTTTCGATAACAAAAGGTTGTTAGTTCAAAATCATGTGTCATCCTTATTTAACTTGAATGCTATTACGAAGGAGTCCTCTGTTGCTTTAAAGGGATTGATTGACCAACTTAATAAAAATCTCCGTGCGTTGGAATCATTAGATGAGCCCATTAAGTATTGGGACACTTTATTAATATTTATAGTAACTCGGAAGCTGGACCAGTTAACTTATCGTGAGTGGGAGGAGCACAAAGGTCGTATAGACAAAGATAGCACAATAACATTTACTGCACTCATGCAATTCATTCGCTTTCGCGCTGACTTGTTAGAAACGTTAGAAGCAGCACGAAATAACAATAATCCCACTCCCGCTAAACCTAGTTCACACAATAAGATGAAATCTATGATTGTATCACTAGATTCTAATAATTCCAGCACTGAATTAAATAAGATGTGCCCGCACTGTAAAGCTGATCACGGTTTAAGTAGTTGTTCACAATTCCTTGCACTTAGCATAGACGCCCGACTCAAATTAATACCTAACTATAAAGTGTGCTATAACTGTTTTCGTGCAGGTCACTTTGCTAACCGATGCAAAAGGCCGGGATGCAAGATATGTAAGCGCCGACATAACACTTTGATTCATTCGTCCGAGACCAGAGGTACGGCGAATTCTTGCAATAATGACAACAAATCACACGGTAGCTCGTCCCATTCCGTATCAACGTCATCACCCGCTGAAGCCGTGGCTAGCACTGATGCGCATGCGAGTGCAAATAATTTAACTTTGTCTGCGGATCTCAGTTCGTTAAGTAGTGTGCGTAAACAACGCGCTGTGTTATTGTCCACCGCTCTTATCAAGTTATGTGATCACAATGATCGTGAGCACATAGTGCGAGCCATGCTTGATAGTGGCAGCACATCGTGTTTTATGTCAGAAAGGTTATGTACACGGCTTAACTTAACTACTAATCTGATAAATGGTTCGGTCTATGGCATCAATAACGTAAGTTCGCGCGTAGGCAAAACATCTCATGTGAAAATGATGTCATTAGACAATAGTTATGTTGCTAAGTTTTATTGTTTCGTTTTGCCATCAGTAACGACTGTTGTGCCTTGTCGTGAAGTCGACATTTCAGACCTGAACATTCCAGATAATATCTGTTTAGCTGACCCCACCTTTTACAAGCCTTCAGAAGTAGATGTCTTAATAGGAGCGGATCTCTTCTGGGACTTGGTTGGTTCACAGAGAATTAGACTAGGAGTAGGTAAGCCAGTGTTGTGTGAAACGTTGTTAGGCTGGATTGTTTCTGGCCCTGTTACCTATAATAATGGTAAATTAATGTCGACTAATATTTCATGTAATTTAACTCAAACTGATTCCCCTAGTAACGGTGATTTAAATAAAATTCGCACAGATTTAGTAAAATTCTGGAATCTGGAAGAGTTTAACTCACAATCCCCACATTATTTACCTGAAGAGAAGTTGTGTGAGGAGCATTTTGTCAAGAATACGACACGTTTAGAGAGCGGTCATTTTTGTGTTCGTATTCCTGTTAAGCAAAACCCTTCTATTTTAGGAGAATCTTTCCAAAGGGCTTCTAAGTGTCTATATTCCCTTGAACGCAGACTGAAGTCTAAGCCAGAGTTCGGTAAGTTATATCGTGACTTCATGTCTGAATATGAGACTTTAGGACATATGACCGAAAAAACGGATAATGACAGTCCTAGTGGATATTTCATACCACATCACGGGGTACTGCGAGAATGTAGCACGACTACCAAGCTCCGTGTAGTTTTTAATGCAAGTTGTACTACTTCTTCAGGAGTATCCTTTAATGACGTGCAGATGGTGGGTCCTACAGTGCAGGACGATCTTATATCTATACTTCTTCGGTTTCGACAACACAAGTTCGTCTTGTCAGCTGATGTTACGAAGATGTATAGATGTATATACGTCCACCCATCGGATAGGTACCTGCAACAGATTCTGTGGCGTGATAATGCATGCGATCCCGTTAAGGTTTATAAATTGAATACCGTCACATATGGGACGGCTAGTGCACCATTTCTTGCTACACGTTGCCTTAAACAAATAGGCATTAACTATCAAACCAATGACACTATCACTTCACCATCTGTGGGTGAGTCATCCTCAGGTAGCAGAGATAGGATTGCTGAAATCATCAAGCATGATTTTTACGTCGATGACCTCTTGACTGGAGGTGATGATTTAAATGAAGTTATGTTTATCCGCACAGAGGTCACCAACGCACTAGCATCTGCTTGTATGCCGCTTAGAAAGTGGAGGTCCAATGTCCCTAACTTAATCTCCGGAGCTTCTCAGTCGTCATTAGATTTAGATATGGGATCTAATGAACCCAATAAGTTATTAGGGCTTGACTGGTTTTCTAGTTCCGACGAACTTGGGTTTTCAAGTTTAACGTTACCTTCTAAGGATTCTGTTACAAAGCGTGATGTACTTTCTGCCATAGCACGTATTTTTGACCCCCTTGGACTTTTATCTCCTTGCGTAGTCACAATGAAAATGTTTTTACAACGGATGTGGTTAGACAAGCTCTCGTGGGATGAGCCGTTAACCCCGGCACTTAATACCAGTTGGAATGCTATTGTCAAAGCTTTGCCGCTTATTAATAATTATCGTGTTCCACGACTCGTTATATGTGATGCATTTACTATACTGGAACTACATGTATTCACAGACGCGTCTGCGCGAGCGTATGGTGCGTGCGTCTATGTACGTAGCGCCAATGATCAGGGTAATTATATGGTTCGCCTGTTAGCCGCTAAAAGTCGAGTGGCGCCGATAAAGCCGACCACCATTCCAAGACTGGAACTGTGTGGTGCCGTAGTCGGAGCTCGTTTGTGCGAGAAGGTTGTGAGTTCACTGCGACTAAAGTTTAGTCATGTTTATTGCTGGACTGACTCCACCGTCGTGTTGGGATGGTTGCAGATGTTACCTTCTAAGCTACAGCCATTTGTACGCAATCGTGTTGCTGAAGTTTTAGATAAGGCCGGGCACTGTACTTGGCGACACATCCCAACCGCCAAAAACCCTGCAGACCTAATATCTCGTGGCGTGGATATTAGTGTTCTGCAATCAATGGACTTGTGGTGGAGTGGTCCCAGTTTTTTGAAGCAAGTCCAGTCTCATTGGCCGTCTCAACATAAGTCTTTAGAGTCAGACAAGCTGCCTGAAACTCGACCTCATGTTTTATTGAGCGCCAGTACTCGTATTAATAATAATATTCAATGTCATACATTGATCAATTTTAATCGTTTTTCTAGTTATTTAAGACTGATCCGTAGTGTAGCAACAGTTTTAAGGTTTATAAAATTGTGTAGGAAAATTCCTTCTATTGGTAAATTTCTATCACAAGCCGAGTTGCAGGATGCATTAAATGTTATTATAACTAGAAGCCAAATTGAGTCTTTTCCCGAGTATGAATTACTCATTAATAATCAGAAGTTGCCTTGTAAAAGCGCCCTTATAAAATTTAACGTATTCTTAGATAATAATAAAATCATGCGTGTTGGAGGACGCTTAGCCAATTCAACTTTTTCTTTTGATAAAAAGCACCCTATTCTTTTACAGTCCACTCACAAATTTACCACCAAGGCTATTCACTTAGAGCTGGTGAGTGACTTAACCAGCAATAAGTATTTACTAGCTTTATCTAGATTTATCTCGCGACGGGGAAAACCCAATGACATCTACTCCGACAACGGTACCTCTTTCGTCGGTGCCTGCAACGAACTTTCGAAGTTCCTTGAATCTAATTGCAATTCCTTGGGCGAACAATTGGCTAATGACGGAATTAAATTCCATTTTATACCTGCGTATACTCCTCATTTTGGCGGACTCTGGGAAGTGGGTGTTAAGTCAACAAAATATCATCTCAGGCGAGTGTTGGGAAATTGTAATTTAACCTTTGAAGAGCTTAACACCACATTAGTCCAGATTGAGGCGATACTGAATTCACGTCCACTGACGCCGCTGTCATCCGATCCAGCGGACTACACCCCGCTGACTCCGGGTCATTTTCTTGTTGGCCGGTCGCTGACGTCACTTCCGCAGCAAGACCTAAAGAACCACTCCACTGCTTCATTGTCTCGTTTCCAACGGATTGAGCAGCTACGCCAGCATTTTTGGGCTCGCTGAAGTAAAGAGTTCGTGTCCGAGCTGCAGCAAAGGACCAAGTGGCATACCAGCAAAGACACGCTAAAGTTGGATTCTTTGGTCATCATAAAGGAGGACCATCTTCCTCCTCTTAAATGGAGATTGGGAAGAGTCGTCGCCGTTCATCCAGGATCAGATGGAATTGTTCGTGTGGCAGACGTCAAAACATCCGCTGGAGTCGTCAGAAGAGCCTTTAACAGGATTTGCCCACTGCCCGTTGATTCTGCGTCTGGTTGAAAGCACCTCTGCTGCTTTCAACGTCCGGGGGCATGTTCGAGCCTACGCCTGCTCGTTTAGAAGGAGCAAATCAACGTTGCGTACTAATTTGTTTGTAATTAGATGTAAGGATTATCTGCACTTGCTTGTCATTCTCTTCCATTTTTGTTCGTCATCAAGGCAATACAAGTTTGACTAAAAATCAGCATATTTGGAGTTTCTTTGAAGAGTCACCCAAAATTCCCCAACAATGACAAAGCAAAAAACACATGTCTAATATTTTTTTTATTATCTAACAGACGGACTAAATAGAATTTCTATTTTTATCCAGGCATCATCCCTATTCATATTATCTGACTGATGGGATAAATAGTTTTTTTTTGTTACCCAGCATCATCCCTATTTATGTTATTTCTCCGGAAGCTGATACATATTAGAACAAAGAGATGCGACTCTCTAATAAAACCCACGAGAGACAGTCGGGACATTCCACCATACATCAGTGAAAACGTGATTAAAATCTGTCCAGTAGTTTCATGTGATTCATGTGAATTTTCATGATAAATGCGTCCGCGTGAGCGATTTTTAACCTATTTTCCTTGGGAAGCGTATATTAAAAATATGGAACGTCACGTGGCCCGTAGGCAATGACATTTTTAAAGGTCGAATTATTTTTAGGAAATGTTTGTATTAAGTTTAAGGACTACGAGTACTTACTAAGAATTATTTTTTAGTAATGTTTTTATTAAGTTTAAGGACTACTTACTAAGAATTATTTTTAGGAAATGTTTGTATTAAGTTTAAGGACTACTTATTAAATAGTGTCGCAAAGTTGTTGCTAGGGGAGCTACTAGTAGGTACACAGTTTTTTTTTGTAAATCCAAGATGTGTCCCAAATCAATACAAACTTTCACATTCGTCTTAAGGTAGGTACTACTAGCCTCTGATTAGATAGTGGGTAAGGATTATGTGTTTAACTGAACTCTGTAATATACGATACTTTATATTTTTAACATCTTTAAAGCGTACCCCTGAACCACTAAACCAAAATCCGATTGATGCTATATGTAATGTACTCGTACGTAATTAGAGGTCTAATTAGGCCTCTTACTACGGTGATTCTAAACTCGGTGAGCCACACTGCAAAGCCTGTTGGGCCGCAAGATGAGTTGAAGAGCTTGATCCCTTAAAATTTCTTAGAAGAACATCCTCTAAACATCTATCAACCTATAAGGCATCTCATATAACCACTAAGTATAACATATCCATATTCCTCGTAATATATATCTTTGAGCAAATTCAATTTTCCTTCTCAGTATTTTAGAACACAAACCCAAACTGATTAACTAGCAAATTATCTTTCGCAGTTGAGTCTAAAATTCCTAATGATTTAAAGTGGTAACTGGTAACAT
This sequence comes from Atethmia centrago, assembly GCA_905333075.3. Classification (NCBI taxonomy): domain Eukaryota; kingdom Metazoa; phylum Arthropoda; class Insecta; order Lepidoptera; family Noctuidae; genus Atethmia; species Atethmia centrago. The sequence continues at coordinate 13,373,847 of HG995375.1, forward strand.
ACAAAGTGTATGTTTAAATACGGTCGCACGTTGTGCAGAACTCGATAAACAGAACACGTACCTGTGCACAGGCATCTATCTTATTTCTGTGGTGCATTTAATTCACTGTACCTCTTCAATGACTCCACCGCTGCACCGCTGCCGCTCGGTAAATTGTGGTGCGGGAGTGTTTGGGTATTTTCCAGCAACGCTGGAGTGGTTATTTTGTTTAGTGCCACAGCCGCATCTAGATATTGGATATCTATGTCTCAGTTGTATCTCAGTCGAAGAGCTTATGTTTTATCTGTTTTGTAATCTGCGGTTAACCCTTTATCGTCGGTTAAGACTTAAGACTGATAAATAAACGCGAGTTAACAACTATGACTTAATGTCAGAGATTGGACGACTTTGGTAAACAAATCAGACATGATTTATAAAGAAGAATGTATTTAATTTAATTTTTTATACTTTTTGCTGTGCCCTACAGGGTCCATAATTGTACCTAGCTTTAAGCCTAATATAAGATCTGTAAAATTAACATTATGGAATGCAAATAAAGATATGAATATGAATATGAATATGAAGAACTGGACACTGTAAGACCCTAAGACGAAATAATGAAGGTTGGCCTGGTGATATATTCAAGTGTTTAACTGTACGCGTACATAGCCGCGAAGGTCGATCGAGCCGATATGTGATAGGGTTGCGTAATATACATTGTTTTATAAGTAACCTAAATACATGTGAAGAACTAGAAATGCCACACAGGGTATATAACTGCTATAGGTGAGTGGGTATACCACTCACCTATAGCAGTTATATTGGGTTATCAGCGATAACCGGAATTGAAAACTTAACATAACTAAAGTAGGTACACGTGCGCAGCGACCAAGCAGCGCTTCTAACAGCTGTTTATGTGAAAAGTTTCACCTTCCACGAAAAACGCTTTAAGGCTTCCGCAGACAGGCGCGACGCGACACTAGTAGCACAATTTCTTAAGAATTTTGATAAATTTATTTATTTATTTCCTACTTACATCTATCCTTACAGAGAAACCTATTGCGATAGTGTACATCTGAACTCTTATCCTAACTTATTTACTAACACATTAGTTTAATTAATTTTTGTAAGTTATTACAAATAATGCATTCTTTGTGAACTGACTCAGAGAACAACAGAATAAATAATAGATTATAATAGATTAATGCTATTACTGACTAAATGACTATTTGGACGACAATTCTATAATTACTGCCTCAGAAAATTATTCATCACCTCACCTATTTTGACGATCTTGAATTTTGTTTGATATTATTAACATTAATATGACACTTAGGTAACTTAATGTAACTAAATTTATATTTATAAATTAGGCATGTGCCTATTAATACTGACTTTATTACCGATGTGAAAGTTACATAATTCTACCGTTGTAATTTGACCTATATTTACAAATAAAGCATTCTGATTCTGATTTTTCTGCGCGTCGCGCTGCCTGTCGGGCCGGCGATGGCGCACCAGTATGCACGAGCCTTTATTGTAGGTAAATACGGTATAAAACCCACTAGAATTAGAATTAGGTAATTACTAAAGTTACGAGTGCGAACATAGATCGAAGGTCGAGAATTTTCAAGTATCTAATATTAGGTATAGTCGCGCTAACTAGCAATTTTTAGTATGAGAAATTAAAACTATTTCATGTTTCGAAACTGCTTTGTATTCAAGTAAGTTTCCTCCTCATATATGTACAAATATACCGATATGTATTTACAGACCATGAGTTGAGTTTACTTGAGTTTGAGCGAACAAAGAGTACCTAACTAAATCCAAATTTCCAAGTCGCCTTTTATGTATGACTTAGAATATTCTGAATAGTAAAGGAAGTAGGTGCAAACTTTCCATGTGCATACTGCAGTTCAATGCATAGCCGAGTGTTGATGTGGTGCGGACGCGGGCGGGCGGCGCTCCGGCACTCGCAACCTCCTCGGATGCTTGTTGTCTCAACTAAGTATGATTTACCGTTAAACTTCGCATCTCCTTTCCTGGAATAACACAAACTTAGTTCTGAAAACTGTGCCATGTAGAGTGAACATTTGTCTGATTTGTTGCGCGCCGATATCCCGATTTAGTGCAATAACTGCGCGTGACGCCGCATTAGTTCACTCAACTGGAACGAACATTCAGCTGAAAGACTTTTAGTGCATTGTTTTACCAAAAGTCCGTAACAGATGATTTGTGTGTAACAAGTTACAGCACTGTAGGTATCTAATACCTTAGATGGCGTCAGTATCAATTCGGGAACAGCTACAAAAAATCCCTGAGCACGTAATAACGCATTTTTGACGCAAGAGTTTCGGAGACAATATTTTTGTCGACGAAAGCACTTTTATATATTTTTTTTTCACCTTTTTTGGTGATCGACAAAAAATAAGCTGTTTTCTTTCAGTTAATGGCAGTGTAAATGTTTACGTGCTTTCAAATTTTAACTCTCATTATTTCCCGTAAACAGTCGACCCAGCTATTTGTGTTTGGTGTGTTTCTGTAAGTATATTTAATAACTTAATTGTGAATATACCAAAATATCGTGCCGTTTACTTTCGACAGTACCTAGTGTACCTACGTATGTGTTTAAAATACTTATGAGCTAAACGAAGTGATCTAAATTACACCGTTTGATCTTTTATGACACCTCCTTTTAATGAACTGGAAAGCATTCACACTAAATTTTAACCTTTCACAGCGATTTACACAAAGAAGTTTTGAACCCGAGTAGCATGGAGATGGATACGGTCCCATACAAGCTTCGCACAGAAATGAACACAAATAAAACAAAATGTATTTAGACGAACGAACGATTATTGTAGACGAACAAAAATAGACAGCTATTTTTGTTCGTCGTAAAACTTTGTGAAGGGATATAAGACCCTTCTCAAATCTAATGACTTCAAAAAATAAATTCACCTGTCGATCGCGGAGTAATTCACTGTCTTCCAACAGATTGAATTTCACTCAAATCTAACAACTGTATCCCAAATTATTCATTTGCTATGCGCCAGTTTATAAGAACGTTGGATATCCGTTGGAAACCAGGTAAAATCAGAGTGGTCCGAGGTGGAAGTTATAGGTATTGTTATTGTAGCCTAGGTAAACTGTAATGCAAAGATCCATAGTTACAGAAAGGCGAAATCACTCAGAAATGCAAAAAAGATATAACCAGAAACATAGCAAATAATATTTTTGAACGAATCACACAAAGACAGAAATCACAACAAAATATTCATGATGCTGTCAAATGCAGCACAACAGAGTTGTAAATAAAATAGAACTCGTCAAAGACAGACCCGACTGACAAGAAGGTGGTTTTTGGCGCATGTATTTGTATGGTAAGTACATAGATATGCCCTATGTATTTAGGATTCTTTATTCTCTCGTAGCATCCAGACGTCTGGATGCATTTTAATGATTTACATGTCGTTAGGTTTGTGGTGACGGCCCAGCTTAACGCACTTCAATCATAATCCGAAGGATTTTGAAGGAAATTCCTAATTCAATAGGTGAAAGGTGAAGTTTTATGCTGAAGGTAACATGCAACAGTGCAACAATCACTTACAAGTTTTAATTTAGGAATCGTCTAGTGTCTACGTCAAAAAATAACCTAAAGGCATAATTATTTATTTTATTGATTTATTTAACAGTTTATGTAAACACATATAAACAGACAAGAAGAAAGGAACAGAAAAATACGTACAAAGGTGATGCTTATTTCTAAAGAAATCTCTTCCTGCATACCTGCGATAGGACAGTAGACAAAGAGATGTAGACACCGTGTGTAAAAGTAGAAGAGAAAACAAAATACATAAAAAAAAAACTATTCACTAATTTAATACAATAAGAGAATATACTTACATAAATACATACTTCTAAAATAAATATCACTAAAATACTTATATATAATTAATAGTATAAAATAATAAATACATAATATGCAACTATGGCAAAGTTCTTTTAAAAACAGCAACAGTTATATAAGTTGTTATATAAGTACTAAAGCGTACTTTTTTTTAATACACAGGATGTTTCGTATGAGGAAAAATAAAATATTGCGTTGCATTAACTTTTAATGTCTGTGTTAGTTAAAGGTGTGTGCAAAGCATAAATGACATGACAAATGCATGACAGTGACGGGCAGTGACAATGATTATGAAAGTTAAAGAACGTGCTGCCATTAGGTAGGTACAGTCGCCAGCACATCAAGTTACTACAAATTGTCAAATTTTCTCATTCGATTTCGAACTTAACCAACAACATTTTAACGTTTGGAATCAATTGGAGGAATTTGACAGTTCAGTTTACCTGATGTGCTGGCGACTGTACATACTTTTAAGACTGGGTTAATCTATTGATTTAAAAGTGAAATTGATACATTAATAAATTATTATTAATATAATGTTCATTACAACCCAGTTATTCAAAACGCTTTAAATACAGTTTTAATATTGAATAATCTCTATTCTTACAATAAGTATGTCCACATATTTCCAAAACTGGCAACATAAATATCTCCCCGAATGCTTGAATAAAAATAATAATCTTTTAAATTTAAATATTTCCTGCAAAGTTTTGATAAGTAACGAAAGCTTTGGTGGGATTTAAAATATTATAAGTTAATTTTTTAATATAATTATCTCTTTGTCTATGGCCAGGTCAAATTTTATCCATGAACTTTAAAAACTACCAATGAGGGTTTTCATGGAAATTCTCGCCACCAGTTGGCGCCACTTTGACAAGTGGTCTTCCGTTTCGACGATGATTATAAAATATACGATGACGTTCATCATTCAGTCACGAGTACGACTAAAGAAAATGTAGGCGCTTTGACACATTTGACAGGTCCTGACCTGACGTCTCAGTGCTGTCAGAAAACCCTCATTAAAAGCTAGACTAGATTTGTGTAAACGCAGCTAGAATTTCACAACATCTCCTTATTGAGAGACCTATCTATCCGTGAACATTGCACGACAAATTGCACAGATAAATTCCCATTCATTAGCTTAATTGTCGATCGTCAATTACTACAAACTGACTGCGAGTATACATTCATGCGTATAACACACCTCCAATTAAATCCTACCTTGTCTTGCAATTGATATAAATGATGTATCCTGTAACGTAAATCATGTATGTATGTATGTATACGATTACAGAGGGGCTTGTGGCTAAGTTAAGCTACGCTTGCCGCGGTTGGTCCGTGGATGGGTGACCATCTTTACATACCAGGACCCGTCCATGCCTCGGAAAGCACGTTAAGCCGTTGGTCCCGGCTGTCATTTGTATCAGAATCAGAATCAGAATCAGAAATCATTTATTTGCCATGAATGTGGGTACAAAATAGGATGTAAACATTATAAAAGCAGTTCCAACACACTCTACCTTACGGCATGCAAAAGTAAAAACATATTTATATCTTCTAATCAGACAAACAAACAAACAAAAAAAAAAGAAAAGAAAAAACATAAAAGTACAGTTATGTGAATATACAGACATCAAAAACAACTAAAAATAAACATAAAAATCAACAATATTTATTCTGTATTTTAACAATTATTGTTTAAATTGAATTATTTTGCCTACATTAACAAGGTACATAATGAAATTTGAAATAAAATATAATAAATTAATATAACATTATAAACTTTTATCATTCAAAAAATCTTGTACAGAATAGTAACATTTATCTATTTAGTAAGGATGTTAGCCTCTTTTTAAATATGCTTAACGACTCTTCTTTATAGGCATAAGGTATTTTGTTATACGAGTAGATAGCTGGCCCCATTGATAGAAAGCTTTTCTTAATAATGCTGTTTTGTACCTCCCTGTAAACATTTGATTTTTGTACTGCGATCTAACATGTCCCGGACGTGTTCTAATATCGTCCATTAGGGTAAAAAGGTGTATGTTTGTTCTAACAAATATTGCAACTTCAAGTATATACAAAGACGGAAGGGTGAGTAATTTTAGAGACTTGGACACAGGTGCACAACTATCGGTATTTTCAAGATTAGTCATTAACCTTAAACAACGTTTTTGGGCTTTGAATATTCTCTCCCTCTCAGTACAGTTGCCCCAGAATATAACTCCGAATTTCAAAATTGATGCAACTAAACCGTGATAAGCTTCCAGCACTGTGCGAGTACTTACTTTTTTTGCCAGGTTATAAAGTACGTACGCTGACTTGCTTAACCTCTTACACACCTCCTCTGCATGTGGTTTCCAGGTCAGTTTATTATCAATTAGAATACCAAGGAATTTTGTAATATTTGTCGATTCTACTTTTTGTCCCTCAAATTCAACACCATAATTTTCAGCTCCTTGTCGCTGGTGAAAATGCATAAGTTTTGTTTTTGGTATGTTTATAATTAGATTATTTCTATTAAGCCAATTTATTATGCTTTTCAATGTATTATTGATATCGTTTTCATAATTATTTTTATTGCCGCATTTTACTATTGCTGTACTGTCGTCTGCGAATAATACCATAGGTTGTAGATCTTTGACAGTCGTTACGGGTCGTCAGAGGCTCGAAAGTCTGACAACCAATCTTATCAAGGGGTATCGTGTTACCCAGTAACTGGGTTGTGGAGGTCAGATAGGCAGTCGCTCCATGTAAAATACTGGTATTTTAACAACATAGATGAGAAAAGCCTAGGCAGATGATGATGATCATGTAATACCTATACACCCAATGAATCTGCCCAGCCTGTTGGGGGCAGCTTCCAGTCTAACCGGATGTAGCTGAATACCACTATTTTACATGGAGCTACCACCTATTTGACCTCCACCACCCAATTCCTGGATAAAACGATACCCCTTGGTAAGACTGTTTGTTAGACTTTTAGGCTTCTGACGACCCGTAACGACTGTCAAAGATCTACGAATGACAGCCGGGACCAACGGCTTAAGCTGGCTGTCACTGGTGGCGTGCCAGCAGCGAGCGATCGTCTTGCTAATGGCGCGTTGGCGACAAGTGGGTGGATATTTTCGAGGCGGTGCCGAGCTGTTACTGCGCTGGAGCGGTGCGGTTATCGTGAATGGTGACCTACCGTGGCTAGCGTAGCTTAACCTTCGATCGACCCGTGCGGCTGTTATTATTTAGTCACGAGCCGCTCCAAGAATATATAAAACCTAAATACCATTCACTCCACAAAAAAAAAATCTCTAAAACTATGTGCAAAGCTTAAAATTTAGCACAAAGGCTTCATTAAAAACGTAGGCATTCGTCTATGATTTTAAAAAAAATCATCCCCTGTCCCCTCAGGGTCAAACGCGAGGTTAAAATATGCAAACAAAGCCGCGGGTACAGAAAGTGTATTAAAAAGGTTTGATGTAAAATAGTGCCGGATATAAGGAGACACCCGGGCTGAATATTATTAATATTAATATAACATAACATCACACCTTGTTTCCCCGAAGGGTTAGACAGAGATGTATCTACAGTACACCCACATTTCGCCAGTTATGTTTAAATCCCATGTAATAGGGGGCGAGCCTGTTGCGCTCAGAAAGCTAATAGGCGTGTGTGAGGAGTATGCGAGGGTACATGGTCTCCTGTATAATGTACAGAAAAGCGAGCTCATGATATTTCAAGCCAGGGGTCGTAAACTGGGGGATGTGGCACCTGTGCTGCTTAATGCTGTCGCTCTTCGAAGAGTGAGAGAGTTTAAATACCTCGGCCATGTGGTTAGCAAGGATTTAAAAGACGATGGGGACATCGAAAGGGAGAGGAGAGCGATAGCGGTCCGCTGTAACATGTTGGCACGCAGATTTGCAAGGTGTAGTTTAGAGGTCAAGATTACACTCTTTAAAGCATTCTGCCAAACTCTCTACACTTGCAATCTGTGGGTCAACTACACGCAGCGGGCCATTAACGCTCTCCGAATACAATATAATAACGCGTTCAGGGTGCTGGTGTGGCTCCCGCGCTACTGTAGTGCGTCTGCGATGTTTGCGCACGCGCACACAAACGACTTTCACACTGTGCTGCGGCGCCGTATCGCGTCGCTGATGTTCCGCACGCGTGGGAGCGCCAACACTATCCTGAACGTGCTCAGCCACAAGTTGGACAGCCCCCTTGTGTGGCACTGGGTTCAAGCATAGTTTTAAGTTGTTTTACTAACAATATGTATGGGCCAAATATGCCTGAAATAAAAAGATTTTATTTTATTTTTATTGCCATCAACCGGGCACAAATCTAGTAGTGTTCCACGCGCGCCCCCATTGGACGTCACAGAGGGAGTTTTATACCTCATTCCCCCCGCGAGCTTGAGGTGGCCCGCAATGGCGGGCCCAGCCGGGGATCGCGGAAGTCGCACTAGAACATTGATCCCCGGTGCAAGTGTGGGAGGGGAACACCGGGGTGGTTTTTAGTCAGTAAGAGTCTGACAGACATCCATGAGGATTTTCCACCCCGGAACAAAAAAAACAAGGTTAGAACTGTACTTTTTCCAAGTTGGTCGCAGTTACTTGTCTATTTAGTATTAGCGTAAGGTGCGTTCGTCGCATATAAGTTTGATACCAGTTCACAATTTGTCGGTTTACCAGATTATAAAAGGGGTAGACAGAACAGATTATAAACTATCGAAAAATAATGCGTTAAATTGTTAATGGTTTGTTGAAGTTGAAAGTTTTCTATAGTTTATATCTCGCTAGATATAATATAAACTAACAATGTTCATAATGATACGGCCTAAAAATTACGCTTGAGAAAATCACTCATGTATGTCATACATGAGTGATTTTCTCAAGCGTAATTTTTAGGCGGCGCGGCTGAAAATCATATCTTAAACTAAACATACAATAAAGTTTATTTTTTTAAAGAAAGTAGACATATATCTTGCTTGATAAAGGCGTAAATATTGTAGAAGAAAACATATTAGTAATTAGAAAAAAATATATGTTATAAGCATTACTCTAAGTTTGGTGGAGCGGCCACAGTCTGGTTTTCTGGGAATTTCCACCGCTTCTACGAAATTACACTAGTTTACTAGAAATTGCAAATTTTATTTAAATTTAGTATTTATTCGTATTTCTATCATTATATACCTAAAATTTTGATTTCAGACTTGTAATGGCAAACTTCATTTGGTTTAAATGGGTTTTTATTTTTATTGTTTTATTAATATTTTACACAAATTTGTGTGTACCTTGTGAATATGAGAACGTTGTAGGCTTAATAGACTAGATATTTTGTAGACCTTTTTCTTTTTTTTTTGTTAAGTACCTGGTACGTCTCGACAGGCCTACACTGTCCTCCCATACCTATTAACACTGTAATTTGAAAACATTGTAAAAGCCAATTATTTTTAAAAGAGTAACCGTGTAGTTTCTTGCCGGCTCTTCTCCATAGGAAACGACCCATTGGAATCGTGCACCTAGCTTCTGACGTTTCATAAGTGCCCATGTAGGTTTATGTGAAATAAAAATATTTTGATTTTGATTGATTTTGATTTTGACAGTTTTGTTCTTATATTTAGTGCAATACTGTATGCTAGAGACAATCGAAAAGGACTGTCCTCGCGAAATTTTGGTGGGAGTAATGAAATCATTAAGTGGCTCGTATAGAATAAACCCAGAAGGACGACATTACCATCGTTCACTTCGTTTTGCCAGGCGCTCACGTGCAGCAGTGACAGATGTGTGCCATTCTGTTGTGATTTCCCGCTAAAAACGTAAGTAGTATTTTCGAAGTAATCGGACAATTTTGGTTAATGTTTTACAACGTTTTATAACTAAGTCAGTGTTGTAATATATATTAATAAAAAAGGTTTGTTATGCTTTCAAAATTATACAAATATAATTACTATATTCTTAGTAGTATTTATATTATTTGTAAACATATTAAACAAGATTACAATTTTGGTGGTATTTTACCAAACACCAAAATTGCTTAGCTACACCAAAATTAGTTTTTAGAGTTACGTACCTCAAACAAAAACGAAAAAGAACCGTGATAAGATAACACGGTCTGGAAGTAGAGTATACGAGTCGCTTGAGAGTGATGAAGAAACAAGAAATTTTATAATTCTGCACTAGTAATTCCTTTAAGACATTCATGTACTGTACGCCTGTACGCTTTTCGGGAGCGCTTACAGTAACTCACCCAAATTTCATTGTAATCGGATAAATGGTATAGAAACGCATAGAGCAGGAACAAACGAATAAATATTTATTTTTATAATATTTTAGATTAAAGAGCGAGCAAAAATGAAATTCTTGTTAAGTATTGTATTGGTTAATAGCATAGTAAGTCAAGTATTATTTGTATTCCAGCATGATATAGAAAAAAATCAAAGTTGACTCACGCAGAGTGCTTGCAGAGAAAAAAGGATCAAAAGAAGAGGCAGAATCCCGTCAAACTAGAGTTAGAGTTATCAAATAATATGTTGTTATATTTTTTTAATTGATCTCAATAAGTTATTTTATTTTTTATTTTAATAAAACGTTTATTCACTATAATAAAGTTTTTATTGTTATTTTGGATATTTATAATTTGGTGTAGTAAAACAATTTTGGTGTCAGTTACCAATTGTGGAGCCATTTATCAATTTTCGTGTCTTACCAATTATGGTGTTGACAATATATTAGACGGTTTTAGGATTAAATAAATGTCTCTTACAGTTTATGTAAATACGTATTTCTTGCATATCAACATCTTATATTATTAAAAAATTCAGAATCAAAATATTCCACCAAAATTAGTCATAGTTGTTGAAATTCGCTCATATGTACCCTAATGCCATAAATCTTTGTATGACCGTTGCAGTCTAAAATTTTCTGGGAATTAGTCTGCAGGATATGATGATTTTCAACAAGTATTTATCATACATAAGACATCTTTGAGCCCATTTTACAACAATTTCGACGAATCGGTAGGTATCTAATAATAATGTGAAAGGATCTTATAGAGCTACACACTACACAACACAGGTACGCTCTGAAGCGGGCATCCATTGAAGATACTTATTATGCACAATAGTAGGTAGGTATATGTGACGCAAATATACGGTATCGAGGATCCCTTTGTTGAATTGAAACTGTGCCGTGATCTATTCGTAACTCCTAAACCATAAAAGTACGGATAACTGGCTCGCTGACTACAAAACAGTTTGACTTTCATTGTGACTCGATGTAACTGAAACTGACATATATCAGCGACTGCACCTATATGACGTAATTGCGTACAATGATAACCATTCATTTGATTTCACTTTGATCTCGCTACTGTTTAACATTGTAATATGTGGTTTGCATGTTAAGCAAATGTACCTAAGTGGCTAGTGGCTCTGTATATTAACTACAGTGAGGTATCTTATGTAAACTACTACAAGCCTTGGTGGTATTGCTCGGAGCTACGGCCGCTATTGACTCTATAATAACTTTCACAGGCTTTAAGATAAATACACAGCGAGGGCTTATTGAGGGAAACATATCAATAAGATTCGCGAAACTTCGGCTAGCCTCGGGGGATGCATAGCTGCTATTTTGGCTTGTTTATACCAGAAGGGACGTAGTTCTCGTAGACTTTCTTAATATTATACGGCTTGTTGTAAAGACTGGCTAGTTTATACTAGGCGACAGTTGTAATAAAAGCCTACTTCAGAACACAGGTCCATTATATTAATTATATCAGCTCACCGAACCATAACTACAACATCGTTTTGATGAGACTAGCTTCATTTAACGAAATCCAGTCCATTTCGCTAGGCATTGGTTTCTTCCGTCTCCCTGAATCTGCAGTTATATTTATAAATTGCATTGAAGGTTCTTTTCGGAGAGTCGGTGCCTACGTATACATTTGTAGTAGGTATCTATATAGGATTGTAGGCGTATGTGTGTGTGTACTTCTCATCGCAAGGCGCTCGCAGTAAGCGCTCGGTTCGTACATGGGATTTGTACAGATTCCTCCCGTTCTAATCTAGGCGAAAGTAGAAAGTAAAGAGGGAAAATGGAATTTTTGTGTGTATTCGCGTAGGTATGTTTATGTAACTATTTCGAAGGATAAAAATAGAGATGAATTGTGCCTCAAGCGTTTCGTTTCATCTGTGGAGCGTGATATCAAACGACGGCGAACAACGTGATAACGCGAACTATCGGACCAAAATATCAGACACGACCTTTTAACAGTTGGAAAATATTTACATGAAGGAATTCTTTTGGAGTAGATGTTATAAAGTCCCTACCTACACTGGCTAAATTGACTTTAAAGTGAAATAACAAATGACTATAATATATTACATAAATGACTAAAATTAATGAATGAATTGATAATAATGATTTATTTTAAATAAAATGTAATAGATTAATGTTTAGTATAATGTAATCATTAGAATCAACATTATATTATGTAATTTGATATATAATATTTGCAATGCCCCCTACTTGTAAGAAAAAAAAATAATGCATACTAACCAGTGTTTTACATGTTAGCAAATAAATAAATATTCGTGAACAACCATGTCTGGATAATCTAAAGTTCAAATTGAGGACTTCTTCAGTACAGTAGGTGTATTTATGGAAATAAATCTCACATTCACAAACACCCGGACTCGGAACATCTATCTGTTGGCGTAACAAATATTTGTTCCGCGGGAACAGACCGTGACCACAAGACAATTGGGCAACCGACCTTAGCTTCTTTCTTATTCTTAATTAAAGAAAATTCTAAATTTATTAAGCAACTGTGTAGGTAGTGCAGCAGATTGATTACTTGATTTTAGTACCTACCTACTGCAAATGCCAATCAAATCGAGTAAGGACGTTTTACCCGTATCCCAATCAATGTTGCAAACTTTAAAGCCATCAAAATGTACGTCGCAGTGAGCGCTTTGACTGGTAGGTACTACCGTTCAACGTCACTGGTGCGAGAGCGCTCTGCGGTCACCAACCCACTGCCTGCGTCATGTTTACAAGATCCTCTTTGGTACAGTACAAAGCTTTGGACTCCGATAGACTGAATTAAATAGGTACGTTATAACTAAAAGGTTTTTGTGAGCCTGAATTTTAGAATGTGATTAATAAATTCAAGGTAAATATTGGCGTAAGTGTAGATTCGTGTCGTATCGGTGCGGCGCGTCGTCGTCTTCTCGCGTTCTCTCAAGCTGTTTGTGTACTATGCACGTCATCTCACTTGCAAAGCTACACATACGCCACGTTTGCATAATTCTACTATACCTAGGTACCTTCACTTTAAAAAATACAAAACGGTTATCCTATTTTATTTAAGGATAGCTTAAAGTAAAAATTTCACAACAATCTTCATTCAGGATTTCATTGAAAGTTACCGTTCTGTCGAAGTTCTTTTGGACTCAAAATTATTCATCGGAATTGTTGAAACATAAAAGAACCCAATTCGAAACTTATTCAAGGTAAGAAGCCAACAATGGTATTCATTTACTTGGGGTAGGTACCAAAATGGAAATAAAAGAAATTACATAAATGAATGAAAGTATACCACCTAAGAACAATAAACTACAACGGAATGTATCTCGAATTATACATTCACGGGAGCAATCTGACGTGTGCTAGCTGTCACTTCGTGTAATAAAATGGTCATATTTATTGTATTCTAGACTTTTACACTTATTATACATTTATTTTACACATAGATAAATCGATTACACTAAACCAGGGATTCCCAAATTATTTTGGGCAAGAGACCCCTTTTCCAAAATGAACTGATACCTCGGACCCCCATAGCCAATTTTTTTTCATCTTGTACAAACTTGTGCACGCTTATCGACTTGTTGAGTTTTTTAAAGTACAACAATGATACTTCCTACTAGCCGCCTCTGTACATTTGTGTGCGTAAAGTATTAAATAAATAAATATTAGTCATTCTTATAACAAGTCGGTACACGTAACACAACCTAAACAGTATCTTGAAAGTATCAAATAAGAACTTGTGTTAATTAATAGGGCTCGATTTTCAGACCTCGTCGACCCCCAAAATCAGCTTTGGTTTATGTCGACCCCTGGGAAACCGTTTTCGACCCCAACGGGTCGATATCGACCACTTTGGGAATCCCTGCACTAAACGATCACCATTACAATAAATATTACCATTTTATTACATCAAGTGGCAGCTAGCACATGTCAGATTATTTCAGTGAATAAATAATTCGACTTTAGGTAAAGTTCAAACAGGGTCCTGAGAACATAATAGTTACAATTAAATTGCGGGGTAGCAAATACGAGTACATAACCAAGCCATCAAACTAAAGGTAGTCAAATCATGATGATTGTTCGATTTTCGAGAACCGTGGTAGGTATTAAATTGTTAATAACAAGTACTTGTTTCAGATAGTTATAATATAAATTCAAATTATTAATTGCAAAGCTGTTGAGTACCTTTTTGTACCATTAAAATGAACATTTCCCGAAAATATAAATGCGAATATTTTTCTACAAAAATATTCAGGCAGTTGTCCCACCGAGGAAGCGACTAACTATCGGATATTTTCTCGTTCAAGAAACGTACAATAGATATATTCCATGTAAAGAGTACTCCTTCCACTAGTTTGTCGCTGAGCTACAAGAGCTATCAAAGATAATACTCGCTGAGCGATGCTCGCTTGGCGATCAGAACTTACGCCGTGAGACCAACCAGCGGTCGAGCGAGTGGTGCGAGTAATCGCCCCTCGCACTCGGGCATTCGCTGATAGTCCAGCGACAAAACTATCGGAACTACACACTCGCTGCTCACCAACTTGTTTTCAGTTGCTAGCTCTACTCGCTACTCGTTAATCGATATAAATACAAGGGACTACAAAATTTGAATGGCTTGGCTTGACAATAAATATTTATTAAGCCTTCATTCTAAAAGTTTTGGAAATAGATATTTTTTTTTGTACGAGTGCAATCAAATTTAAATCACAAGTATCGACGGCCGGCCACTGTCAGCCATGCTGGCCCACTGTCCGCCATGCTGTCGCGACGCACTCTTCACACACTTTTCTGCCTCTATAGTTTTCACGCTGTAGTCCAAAGCCTTTCAATCCGTTTTATCGCGGGTAACTGAGATTACATTATTCAATGAAAAAAATGCAATTTTGACAATAAACAGGTTTGACAGGCGTGCGTGGAATCGGCCTACATGAATTTTTATTACGAATACTTGTAAAGTTTAAATGCATTGTGCTGTCATAAGGTTATCGCGATTAAATATCATTTTATATTACGTCGAGAGAATATTATAGCAGGCGGCCCGTTAGGTTAAATCGTTTTCTTTTGTCTGTACATTAAGATTACCTGCGCAGCTTTGCAAACTGTTTTTAACTTTTTCTTGTTCAGTGAATTCAGCAGATGTCAAGAGAGACGAGATCTTTCTTATTAAAATGAGCTAAGTACTTACGTAGATTCGTAACAAGACTTTTATCGTCAAGTGATTATTGAAACGTTTAAGCTGATTAAGCTTCTTATTGCCAGCAATCCGGTGTCCAAAATTCTTTCTTATTATTAAGTTTTAGTTGATTATCAAGTTACGAATCAATAGTAAGTTTCTCGGCCTTAAACTTGACTGTGTTATCGATACCTACATACCTACATACCTTCGTAAAGCAGTACGTGCGTCGATGAATGTTTCACAAGGTTGTACTGTCTCTAAAAATAATTCGCAGTTTTGTCATTCGACTATTACGGTTCGAGATTGCCACAAGGTAACTTTTCATACTTTAGTAGCGCTTACGTTTTACATCAGAATTCCAAAGGTTTGTCGAATTCAATTCACATACTATTAATTAGGAACATTTCAGGGGACGCGGATACGAGTATCTACCTACTATATTCAACGATGAACGGTCCTTTGGCGGATGGTTGGCGAATGATACGTTTCCCTATTTGGTTTCCGTAAATTATTTCTAAATTATCGCCGTACATGCAGAGTAATTTGGTTAACGATAATACCTGGTTTTATTGTAAAATATATCATTTGTCATTTGTTAACCTACATACATACATAACAATAAGCCTTGTTTCCCCGAAGGGTTGGTTAGAGGTGTACCTGTAGTACACCCACATTTCGCCATTTGTTAAGGCGCTGACAAGACCCAATTGACCAAAATAAGCTTCTCTTAAGAAAAAATATGCCAAATCTGTGTAGTTTGTTGTAGCGGAAAAAATATATGTTAATTTACAAACTAACGTTAAACTAACCTCTTACCTTGAGTTCTAATCCAAAATATCTGCACTAAATATAAACATACGTTACATATTTAATTAATAACAAGAATGTCTTATTTGAATGCAGAACTTGGTTGTTTTTTATTTTCGATTACTCAACTCAATTTTGAGTAAATAGATAATTGCTTCATATTTTGCAATAAATTACAAGCGTTGTGTCATTGTGCATCTCTTTCTTTTCTATGCAATCTGACAGTGACCGCGGTTTAGGTGTTGTCAGCGTCTTAACATAGTGTTTGTTTGGTCGTTAGTTGGAAAGGCGAGTGCTGAGCTGGGGTCATTGGTTCGAGCTAGGGCTGCCACCCTTTTTATGAAGTATAGTATTTTTCCCAAAATTGATGCAAACATATAGTATTTTTGGGAAATTCAGGAAAAAAAGTACATATTTATTTTAATCATTATTTATTTTTCCATAATATATTTGAAATGAAATGAAATAAAATTGTTTATTCTGTAAATAGGATATCAGAATCACTTTTACACGTCATATTAAAAAAATAAATTAAAAAATAAGCTAGATGGAGTCGACATTTACTATCTGACTACCCCTGAGAAGAAATGGCGAAACAAACTCAAGGGTCAAAGTTTCTTTTAAAGTCCAGACATAATCTTGGTCAGATCATGTGAGGACCATGTAGATCCATGTCTGAAATGGTCTTTTGAGGAAAGAACTACACGAATTTGAGTGGACCTGTCCAGTCAGTGTAAGCATTTGTCAGTAATCGTGTAGCTCAACTCAAAACTTAAGGAGCTCAACGACTCGACGAACAGTATCAAGGAAAGGACATTTGGGTAGGCCGCATAAAGTACTCAAAATGCCAGACTATCATTAAAACTAAGAGAAAAAAAAAACAAAAAGAAATAAATAAAAATGACCCACATAGTGCTCACATTCACAATAATTGAAGTAATATAATACTTTTCAATGTAAGTACATAAATTTTCACGTAATTTTGTTTATATATAATACTCATCAATGTCAATAGGAGTATGTATATATAGTTGTATATAATGATGATTTTGCATAATTAAAATGTCAAGTTTTACGGTTATGACACAAGGCTTATCAAGCCCAAGCTTTTTTGTCTTCTAAATAATTAGAAATTTTATAGTACCCTTTTTTACAAAGTTTGGTTTTAATACAGCTTTTAAATCGTTTAATGGGTAAATTTCGATTTTTTTTTTGTTATTGCTCTTACCACACTTTGCTCTTATTATTTGTCATTAACATCTTTGCACATAAACGTGACATAGGCTAAATGCACAAACCGTGCGAAGCCAAAGAAAAAAAAAAAAAAAACATCTTTGCATCATTGGTAGTCAGACTCCCATTCGCTCGTATTATTTTGAAGACTTTTATATTGCTTTTTCTTTTTCTAGGGTGGCGTTAAAGAACCATCATCAAATTCCATGTTTTTTTTTTATTGTAACAGCAGAAAATAAACATATAAATTAAAATCGGGCGGCATTCATCAACAAATTATTGACAGTTTGACATTTGCCTTTTTGTAGTAGTAGTTGAATTCTTCCTGTTGAAAAGGCGAAGGAACTGAGCCATACTGCCTCGTTTTGTTGCCGCGAATGCGTTTCGCGTTGAAATTTCCCGTGCATCGCTGCGGGTACGTTCCAGACTTCCAGTCACAGTTAATATAAAAAAGCACGACAGTTGAATTAGGGATAAAAATATAGTATTTTCCGTACTATCTTATTTTTCTATATTATATTATAGTACACTAGACTGAAATATAGTACGATACTATTATATTATAGTACGGGTGGCAACCCTAGTTCGACCCTCAGGTTTGGAGATTTCTCAGTAGGAGCCTGCTGGAGTCTTGTCTTGCAACCGGTTGATGGCAATAGGCTCGCCTTCTATTAGGCACCTATATGGAACAACACACCTGGCGAATTGTGGGCGTATTATAGGTATCCTTTCACTCGAGGCACAGGCACAGGATTTAAGTACCTCATTTGTTTTATTGCTTCAGCAAGGTATCCATCGAGCTATTTTAATAATTTTTCAAATGATACGCGCAACTATCTTCGGAAGCTGCCAAGAACTTCACACCATTCATAACTCGCGTCCTTTTTAGTGCTTTTTCACACACGATAAAAGTTTAAACCCATGAGATGGTTTTTATACTGTCTCGAACATTGAGCATTATTATCTATCTACACATATTTATACATATTAAAGTTGTTTTTCTTGTCTGTTTATGTGGCCGGGTTGTTATTCTCAACTAAGCAACGTATTTTTATGCGGTTTTCAATATCATTTAGATAGAGAAACCCGCACTCGGCCCGTGTGGTAGATTACGGCTCACTCCCTCTCACCGAGAGGAGGCCTGTGTTCCAGTAGCATTTATCATCATCTCATCGTCTACCTATCTTTTTTCCAACTATGTCAGGATCAGCTTCCAGTATAACCGGATGCAATTGATTACCAGTGTTTTACATGGAGCGACTGCCTTCTGACCTCCACAACCCAATTACTGGGTAACACGATACCCATTGGTAAGACTGGCTATCAGACTTGCGACTTACTTACAACTGTCAAAGATCTACAAATAACAGCCGGGACCAACGGCATAACGTGCTTTTCGAGGCACGGAGGGGTCTTGGTATGCAAGCGTAGCTCCTGATCGATCGACCCGTGCAAGCCCCTCTCTTCCCCTTTCTGTAAAATACATTCATATTAAACTTAAAATATAATAAAGAAATCCCGATGTTTTGTCAAGTCATAAAAACCGCGCGAAGAAGAGGCGTGTCGCTGGTTTACCACAAAATAATAGATCCTCCTAAGATGATGAAATTGAGGAAACAATTTGATCAAAAGCAGCAGTTACAAACTTCCAAAAGGCATACTTATTGGAATTTTCTTTCATCCTGAAGGGTGATGGCAGTACCTACCCTATTGTACACAAAAGGGTAAGGGTTAGCTTGGTGTTCTAAGAAATTAAGTCGAAATTCAATCTCCAAACTCAAATTTCAACGTCTTTGATTATTAGGTATATATACCTTCCTATATTAAATTATCCGTTACCAAGTTATAGGTAACTATAGTTAGATACATATTTACCTCTACAATGTAGGTAGGTACACATTATTCGGCTGATCTGAAACGAAGTATTTTTAATACTTCTGACATCAAAGGCAAGGGTTGCTGGCATTAAACAAAACTGATACATTTATTGTAATGTTTTAGGAAAAAGCCATTCACCTGGGTTGGCTTGGCTGGTAACGAGATTACGTCTTGATCGTCATTCTGGCAACGTGCACGAATATTGATCTGCGCCAGTACATAAACTATCGAATATTTACCAAATGAGGGTAGTACTAAATATTCTACGCACGATTGCTATCAAAAGAATGTGTTATGAATACTGTTTTAGAAGAAAAACGTTGTTTTTTTACAGCGTGTAATGTATTTTCTTACTGATACCTACTACATTTTTGTTTCCGAATACAATAATACTCACCTCTGCATTATCGACAAAAAATTGAATCCATTTCATCAACTTCGTAAAACTTCCTTATTCGAAACCTATAAACATGAGCTTACTAGCTTAATCTTCGTAGTAAAGTTGCCGAAGTCTCGTAGTTTTGGTAATAATCGTATAGTCATTGTTAGACTTTGACTTTCAACTTCGACTCAACATCGATTATCTAAAGATAGACAGCTGTAAGCAGGTATATGTATAATGAAGCGTTGTCATGCAATAAAACTTTTTGTCTCACTGGCGGTGGTGATTACTCCAACCAGACAGTCGTCAAGCAAGAATTTGTTAGCAATTATGTACTCGGCGTTTGTCGCCTTTGTTCAAAACATCGCATTGTAATGAGTTCGTGGTTTAGTAAGTATTCCCCGACGCTTTGAGACCAACCTTAACGTTATAGTTCCAATAATTTATTGTTATACTAAAATTGGTAATTTACAATCATTGATGTCACAAAGTTTAAGCTCGTTTACTAATAAATTGGTGTCTTTTTGTCATTTTCATTCAATGTGTCAACACAATACATTTCGTGTATAACTTAGGTTTATATCTGTAGGCCTCGAAGCTAGAGCCTTACCTATATTTTGTTTGAATTTTGGTTAGACCCAGGCTTGTTATGACATCCCTAAGTTGGTACCTAGACCACTTTCTCCGTAATATTTATTATGCCCCATTTTCCGCCTATTGGTTTTTCTACTTGTGGGTACAGCTAGGTAACACTTCATGGCTCATGTCGCAAAAAATATACTGTAAAATATGCTCGTATGTAGTGTACAGTCAGCAATACTATAACGTTTACATACTATCAAAATTGATACAGACACAATGATTTGATACGTACATTGCGTTTCAGCAAGACATGTACTTAATAGCTCCTCCTTTTATTAACACTTCATATTTTTTAATGAAAATTTCCCGCAATAATTAAGTTTTTAAAAACTGAAGTGTTTATCGACTTTTGTTGCTGACCGTACCTACATATTTATCGTACGTAACATTTCACTTGCACCTTTTTGCATCGTATATGATCGTGATTTATTTGTCCGTTGGTATGTTGAACGTTTTCCGCTGAAAGCAAACAAATAACTTAGGACATGCTTTTTTGTGTCTATTTTCAGTCTGTAATTTTACCTACGTCAAAATCAATCTGCCTAGCCTTTTGCCAACTAAGTTGGGGTCGGCTGCCAGTCTAACCGGATTCAGCTGAATACTAGTATTTTACATGGAGTGACTGCCTATCTGACCTCCAAGACCCACTGGGGTAATAAGATACCCCTTGGTAAGACTGGTTCTCAGACTTTCAGGCTACTGACGACCCCTAGCGACTGTCAAAGATCCATGAATTACAGCCGGTAACGACGGGTTAACATGCTTTCCGAGGCACGGAGGAGTCTGGGTATGTAAAGATGGTCACCCGTCCATGGACGAACCCCGGCAAGCGTAGCTTAATCTGATGATTCACGTACGGCTGTTATTACTTAGCCACGAACTCCTCTGATTTTACCTAGCTATACCTACATTATATAGGTGGTGAAGTAATTCAAGAGACTTTTTTCTTGAAAACGTTATCTTTACGATCTACTGTAGCATATAATAAAATATTTCACACTAGATGACCCAGCGAACTTCGTACCACGCTTCAAATTTCTCGTATCAAATTTGGATTTTTTAGATTTTTCTGCTGTTTTTTTGGGGTTATCCTAATTTTCTTTTTTCTTAAGGCTCTTACAGACTGGGGCGATATCGCGGGCGTGACAGGCATATTGCTGCCTGTCGCGCCCGCGATATCGCCTCAGTATGCAGGACCCTTAAAACCACCCCAGTATTGAGGCGAATAAAACAAAAAAAAAATACACAGCCATGGGGACTGCCGACAGAAGTAAAAACTTAAAACTTTGGTATAACATGTATACGTACACAGGCCGCTCCGAGTCGCCAGTCTGGCGCAAGATGTCACATTATCACGTCGCGGTTAGCGTGACGGTGTCGCGAACCCATAAGTTTTTCCCCTACCAAAAATCGTTCAACGCGCTTAGAGAAGTTCTAACTTAAAAAAAAAAAATTAAAATCGGTCGACCCATTTTCGAGTTTTTGAGAGATTTTTATATACAGGGTTATTTTAAATTGGCTAGGTAAACTCTGCACACGCGATGTGTAGGTATCGATATCTAAACATGATAAAACAAAAAATAAATAAATGTGATGATAATTTTGTGAGGTCATCGACCGCAGTTAGACACTTTTTTTTTTTGGGTGGTATGTCATCAAATAACTTCTCCCGCTCTAGGCGGAGCGGGAGTGTGTGTCAGAGTCTTACTGACTAAAACCCACCCGTATTCCTTCAGTTGCCTGTGTTGCCAGGGGCCTCGGTAACCCTTTGGTACCTTTCCCCGAACGCAGTTAGTCACTTGAAATATCAGTTTAGAAAATTAGTTTTTTTTTGTGTAAACTTCACAGACGTGAGAGGTATCGATATATAAACGGTAAAACAGAAGAACACAGTTTTTCTCAACTCCTACTTCAATTCACAATACTAATAGCGGTCGTTGAACTCCCTAAATAAAACATCAAATCTTTTTATTGTTTATTTTATCGTGTTTAGATATCTCTATCCATCGCGTTTGTGGAGTTTAGCTAGCCAATTTTATAACCCTGTATATAGATAGATTATTTTCGTAATACCTTTTACAACGTTATCTTGAATTAGTTGTCGAAACTACACAGACAAGATAGGTACCGATATTTAGATATAACCACAACAAAATAAGGGTTATGGTATTTTCGTAGTACACAGCAAAATGTTGTAGATGGCTTGAGCGTGACTTCAATTCCGTCGTCATTTAAACTGGCTTCCGTTGCTCTCCCTTTGACGTTTATTCTATAAATAACTTCAACAATGGCGCGGCAGTCGACAGATTCGCATTTTTAGCGATTCGTAACTGGAGTATAGATACTCCAGTTACGAATCGCTCGGTCGTTCGTCGTTTCTCTATTACCATCTTCTAGTTCACAAGTCCCGACGTCACTAGACACATAGGTAATTTGCCTACCAGAACTTTTTGAAATGATAACGCACATTTGAATTACGTACTTCTTTATTTTCAGGGAGTTCTACTCCGTCAGTCAGGAACCAGGGGTAGGTATCTCAGGGCTTGAAATACCGGTATTTTTGGGAACCGGTATTTCTAATCAGTATCGGCACTGTACTGGTATCAAAACCGGTACCAAACAATTATTTCCGTAAGTTAGAGTGACAAAACAGATATACCTAGAAAGTAAAAAGGGTAGCTAATAGGCATTAGAAAGATAACTTCACGGTTCCCAACCTCACGAGGTACCTCGTACAAAGATGAGATTAGTGGTACGTGCCATGTACCTGAATTTGATACAGATACTTGCTAGGTGGAGTACCGGTACCCGTCTGGAACCGGCACCCAGGTACCGAAATGGCAAGAACCGCTAAGTACCGATACAGCAACTGTACTTTTGGTACCGGTTCCAAGCCCTGGTTCCAATATGGTGTTTATTTCACATTCACATTTATATGTACCTACCTACCGTATTGCCTTCACTATTCTTAACTGGAATTATTTTAAATACTTATTTGTTCATAGTAGTAGGTTTCTAAGTTATACAAAAAAAACAACATGTTTCTTATGTAGAGCACGACTGCTTTCATGGTTCCATGGTTAAATAAGAGCGAAACAGATGAACAATAAAAATTCATCTCACAATACAGAAATTCCACATCCCTGCATTCCTGCCTCGAAACTGCCATTCACCCTTTGGTTAAAAGAAAAACGTTTAGGGATTAACCCCATTAACAAACGTTCTTTTACTGAAACCGTCTATAATTATATTTTCTTCCATCGTTATACCGTCTCTATTCTTGAAGAGAAACTGCTTCGTTTATGTATTTCAAGTTCTTCTGAACGAGCTATAGTTGTCGCGGTTTAGCATGGCAATAGCGGTCATTGGCCCAGCTGGGTCAATGACCGCTATTGCTATGCTAAACCGCTCTAATGATTTTATTAAATAAAACAATATTAATTAACTGAAAAAAAATTTTGTTAATGTAATTAATATCTTCAACATGTTCCAATAACGATAAACTAAGCATAGTTTATTGGTTGGGTTCCTACGGAGAGATATTAGGGAAAGAGCAATGACCGCTATTGCCATGCGAAAACGCGACAACTATACGGTTCTAAGTTTGTAATAGTGCAGGCAGTAATTGATAGCTTAGCCGTGGTGTCGCGGTTAGTCCATGCCTGAGAGCACAATAATAACCCGTTTATCTTAATTGCCTTACTGACGTCCCGTTTACTGTAAACTTCGATTACTCGTAGCGCCTGACCCGAATGAATGATGAGCCAAAGGCGGTTGCACGTACCTACTTATCGACGGCCGCTTGCATATGCGTCGGTTAATAAAAGATACATCTACATGACGACATGCATGATTTGCGTCAAACGGTCTTATGTCTTACATGGTAGAGTTAGTTCTTGCGTACTTAATGATTGACGATTTTGCAAGAGAGGTAGTTTGTAAGGCATTTTTTCAAAGTTCCGGATTTAGTCGTTCAGTTTGGCTTTATTACGCGGAAGATATCTGTTCTACAACGCAATTGCATAGAATGTATATCGTTGTCTTAGAAAGGAAGCAGGTCGGAGCCAGTGCCAAACCTTTTGAATTTACTTTTGCCAAAAACATGTTGAGGTGTAAGAATTGTATTGTATTGTAAGATGCGATTAGACCAGTTTGACTGTTTGCCATTTACGTTTTGAACTCGCGAGAGGCGAGACACGGACGTGTAGGCACGTAGGTACATAATATGTACCCACGTGCTTACATGTCTGAGTCTAATGTACGTGTACCTAATAGCGACACTTTTCTTCGTAGAAAAGTTCATTTTTAGGGTGCCGTAGTCAACAAGGAACCTTTATAGTTTCGCCGGTTCCATCACTTGTGTCTGACTGTCCGCGGCTTAGCTCAGAGACTCTTAGTACTAGAAAGCCGTAATTTGGCATGGATATACATACAACAACAATACAACAATACATATATATATGGTATTGTTCACGCCAACAAAGTGGTAAATTAAAATCTTGAAAAAAAAAACATATTTATCAAATCATCCCTTGCACGTGAAATGGGGATGATATTATTTTTTTCTCACCTATCCCATGGTGTGGGGTATCGTTGGATAGGCCGTTCAAAATTATTGCGGGTTTGTGAAAAGCATTTTTCTATTCAGGGATAAAGTGCTAATTTTCGTAAGAGTCAAGTGTCCTGCCCCCCCCCCCCCTGCCAGCTAAATGGATGTTTTTGGAAATGTGAAAAAATTCATGGTTGTAGTATACTTAATGAAGTGAAAAGGAAAACTATCACAGCTAAGTAGGCTTTACAAGTTAACGAGTAAAAGTCGACCAACTTACATTTGCAGCTGAAAATTGACCGTGACGTATATCGATGTATGGGAGAACTTTTCAACTACAATGTTGTGTTTGTTTTTGGGATATATCATCCCAACTACGGAACCCTTAATTTTGCGTGGTCCGACACGCACTTGGCCGGTTCTTTATTAAGTAGGTACGATCATGCTTCGAATAAACACCTATAATACAAAACAGGTCGGTACATACAAACAAACATTACCTAACAATATTAGATAATACTAACTCTTTCCTTAATGTCCCCACTATCCTAAGCAGCGTATGCGTATAACTTATGTGACTTAGGAAGGAAGTTTCAGAAACCATCAGTGAGCTTTTGAAAGTGTCCGGTAAATCTATCCAGACACAACAATGGGCAGGACATAAACGCGGTGCTCCGAAGCCCTGCGGCCCAATTGTCTCGGCCAACAATAACTACATCAGTTGGGGGTGGGTCGTGTACTCAGTGCCCCGTATGTAGTATCATACAACACAAGTACATTACCCGGGCCCGTGTTCGCCTATTGACACCTACTACTCTCGGAGGCCGCACATGATAATTGCTTAGGTTGTTAGGTCGGGTTGAATATGTTAGGCATGATTGTAATCCTAGAGATCATAAAAGTAGAGCTCCACTTGTTTATATCAGGGTTGGGTTTGATATTTCTAAGTTTATGCCTGTTACGTTCAACCTTCGCATAAAAGTAGGTTGTATTTACATAATTCTGTATATCTCGTTATAATAATATACATTTGCATAATTTTAGAAAGTAGCCTCAGCGAGTTACGAATGTGTTTTGATTAAATTTAAATCCCGTGATCCCACTGTGTGCTATTAACTATGTATCAACATTTTACTGTTATTGTTGTCAGAAGTCTGACCAAAATAATGTGGTAAACAAACGTTAGGTACTGCATCGGTCGCAATTAATTTGAATTCATGGAAAATTCGTTCCAATGGTGAAGGCCGGCCAAAGCTATTTGTAGATGGCGTGACCATAGGCTAGGTCCCTCCGGCCATACTAAATTTGACATTTCGTCCATTGAATGCCTTTCATTCCATTTCGTGTCATTTGTGTTCATTCAATTGGTCATTCACGAGTTTGGTTTTACTTCACTATTTTGTTATTTTCAGTGAATTAAAAACCTTAATAATTGTTTTCTTCTTTGTAATCACTTTCTTCAAAAGTTTTACGATATAACCTCAAACTCTGTTTAGTTACAAATTGTTATATATGAATAGCTTTAAGCCACAATCTTCTAATTTTAAAGTCTTTCGGAAAATGGTGGACTCCAATTTCGGAGCATTTACGAACACAACAATGAATAATTCTCGCAAAATTAAAATAAAACTCCCTATTGCCTTGTATCTACCTATTATTAGCTTGTTTTGGGAACAAACTACGATAGCGCCATTTTGACAGTTGCCTTCCCCATTAATTCCGTCCTGTCAACAAGCTTTGGATACTAGTTCAACAAAGCGATAGTTTTGTGGTTGCGCGGCCTGTAGCGCCACAGATCTGTGGTGGGCGACCGTCAAGATGTGGCTACGTTTGACGCTGAAAGCGTACCTTCTACGTCTACCTATAACTAGCTATTTAATGCTAATATTGTCTTAAGTTGATGTAAAACTACCTTTACAATTCGTTTCAGGAAAATGGAAAAATCGTATTGACAATTCATAGTAGGTACCTATCTAAAAGGTATTGTAATAAACACATGTATGTGTATATGTTTGGATGTGTATTCAGTATTTGTACTGATGTGTACCTACTGCCGTGTAACCACAGTCCCTTCACAGGCACTGTTTAATTTAGATTACTAGGTATTCAGGTTGCGATGGGTTTGGGTATGATTATAGTTTGAACTATACATGTAGTTACATGTACGTTATTTGACTGAATTGCCTGGCGACGCTATATTCGATTTGAAGTGAAATGGAGCTCTAATTGCTTTACATCTATTACTTAATTACAGATTAAGTTGTCAGTTATATTAATTTGTTAACTCGTGTTACATTGCTAAGTTTTGTACATATCCCGGCTGGTGAAGTCTCTGTCATTTGATTTAGAAATAGATACTTAGGTAGGTATGTAGTTTCATTGTTTTCTAAATAAGGTATGTAAATCGTGAGTTCCGTTGGGAAATTTGTTGCGCCGCTTCTTCTTTCGAGGTAAAACCGTAGAAAATGGTTTTCGTGGTGTCTTCGTAACTTCAAAGTTAATAAGTCCGAATTTTAGTATTTTTTTTATGTGAAAGTAAATATTAGACTTCGAGTTTAGTTTTAAAACTAAAATAGAGAATTTTATCAAACTATTGAATTTTACCCTGAAGTAGATAATGGTTTGATAAAAAATCTCTTCTCATTATTGTTCTATTCCCATATTTCCAGGCTATTACTGGCTCCTATATTTACTGGCTCAGGCCAGTGCAGCTTTAGCTGGAATTATGACATAATAAGTCAACATTCTATACAGTTTATTGTTATTCACACAAAGCATAAAGATGGGCTGAAGGGCTTAAAATAAAAAAAACAGCAATATTTTTCATATTATTTTATTCATTCTTTTATAATTGTCAGAGTTGTACAACTAATTAATCACAGTTGAAACAAAACATAACTATAAATGTAGGTATTATAATTAATGTCTAAAATAAAACACAAGTCGGTGTTCGTTAGCGAGATATCGCACTTTAGTATTTTGTACTGGGGTTGTGTGCTCTGCTGTCTAAGTGTACGCGAGACGAGCATTGCGTGTCGTGTGCCGTGTGCCGTGCGGCGGCGACGTCACCCCTGCACGGGGCTCCGCGAGACATTGCTTACTCTCACCAAATTATTATGATCGAGAGTGACGTAGCATTTCAAATTGAATTTAGATCTGTACCGACAGCCAACTTTGAGAAAACTAACCTTTTTAGGCTCAAAGGTGACTGCCGGCACGGCAATTCATACTACATGGACAGGTTGTCATGTTTTTATCTATGAACGTCGCTCTATCTACATTTTCAAATGATTCCCTATATTTTCAAATGCTGTAACAATACGACGATATGACAACCTGCCGACGTAGTGGCTTACAATAATAAATGCTCAATGCAAAGAACAATAAACAAGTGAAGTAGGGTACACGCTTAGAGACAGCGCAGAGCTTGGAGGAGGAGAACAGAACCAGAGAGTGTGCGACGTGTGCGTGCGCAACACTGGCGGAAACTAAACGTTGCATTATAAAATAGTTCAAAAACTTACAATATACCGTTGTATAAGACAGAAATATAAAATCGGACCCAAATCACTATCGTAATTCGTCTATATGTATGATACTGGCAGTGTAATGATATCAATGAAACAATAATAACTATGACATCCTACTTACATGAATAGTAATTAACGAGAATTGCTTTAATATTGATGTAGGTACTTGAATATTAATTATTTGTCTTTAGTGCAAACTAGAGGGTGAACTTACTTTAGGTAAGTTATTAGAAGTCTATTTAAACCGAGTCTACAAAATCTTAGGCTCCAAACACATAATAAAATCAGTCATTTTAACATAATTCAGTATTATTCTAAAATTTACACTGATTATAACTCGATGTCGAAGTGAGACAGTTTCTAAAACCATTTTATTATTATTATATTTTACTATAAATTCTTAAAAATTAATTTATAAATTAATGACTTCTACAGGTTTCAACAACTATCTCACATCAAGATCGATGGAAATAGTATTCTAGCACAACACTCTTAATAAGTTATTGATATTTTCCTAGGTGCGACTAAATTTATATGTAATCATACGAATAAATAAAGTGCAAACACTTAACTCTACCGTCATTAGCTGCATCGATAATGCTAAGAAATTGGCACAGTCCCACTCACACCAGCGTGCGCCTGCTGCCGACGTGCAAACCGCACGCGCGACACGCAGTGCGACACGTACGCGACGCACGCACTCACTCACGCTCGACGAATGTCGCTTGCACGCACTCACACGCATACCTACAGCTCTCACACACTCATAAATACACTCTCTCACGCTCACACGCAAACGAAAACTCCCGCGACCATGACTACTATAAGTTTCCTAATGTTACGAGTAGACCGTAGTCGTTTCCAAATACTACACGGAGACATTAGGAGAGGAACACCGGTTACTGTACAGTTCGCTTACACGTTAAAGTTAAATTAATAGTTTCGCGTTTAATTAAAATCGGGGGTAGTTGTTTTTAGAGTGTTATTGTATTTACAACCCCATTGTTTAAACTTCACATAATATCGAATGAGCATTATGTAACTCGACGTCCGAGTGGACCACCTCAAGTATTATGTTATCTACCATTATTAAAATATAACATATTCTTTTATTCTATAACGATTTCTACGGGAGGGCCGCCATATTAAGTGATATCACGTAAAGCTGTGGACTTACAAAATACTCGTATAAATTATTCACATTTATAGCACACTATCTACAAACACCCACTGTTCAGATTCACGATCGGCCCTGCCGCAGAGATCTCATTAACTCCGTAACTTTCAATAAAATACTGACTCATAATATGGCTAATTCGAATAAAAACTTATTTCAAATATTTGGTGAAGATGTAGTTTAAACTTTATAAAAATTACGCAATTAAATAGGTATCTTAAACGATTACTTAAGCTTAACATGTCTACCACAATAAATAAAGTCGTATAAAATTGATAAGAGTTACAAGTGAGGCGGGAGGCGTGCGCGTCACTCCGCGGTAACGGCGCGTGACGGCAGCTCGCCGCGCTTGTTTATGTACAAAATGAAAGTGGGCGAGTGAGCGAGTGTCGCCCCCGAGATAGCAGGGTTACAGTGGCTTAGTGGTACGATAGTGGGAGACAATTGACTAAATGAGCGGCGAGTGTGGGCGCCTACAGCTGCTCGTCCAGGTCGGGCCCGTACAGGTCGGCCAGCTTGTTGAACCGCGGCCCCCACGCGCCCAGGTAGTCGTACTCGTGCGTCTCGTCGTCGGTACCTAGCACACAAGCGCGCCGCATTAGGATTTCATATGAATAATTTATTCGAACATGAAGACTGGAGGTGCCTCAATTTTTCGCTTCATACATTGTGAATGAATCGCCGAAGGCGCCGTCATACATTTTAAAGTGGGATTGGAGGTACCCATTTTACGAGGGGTGGTGATGCATAGGATTGGAAAACTCACCGGAAGCGAGCGAGGAGAGTGATCCGGCGGTGCTGCCGCCGCCCTCGTACGCGTAGTTACGCAGGTCGTCGAATGGCGGCGCGTTGGGGTCACTGTCGGCGCGTCGCTTGTGCTCCTCGATGAACATGCCCACGTTGGTCTCGCCAGGTAGAGGCACGCCTACGCCCACGCCCGCGGGTACGCCAACGCCCACGCCCATCGGACCCACTCCCAGGCCCAGACCCATTACAGGATCTAGTTGCGAATAACATGAAAACACTCTTTGAAATTGCATAAAAATCTAAAATTTCGGGCAGTAGGAGTTTCGGGCAAACCTATAAAGTTGTTATGTGATAAAGTTCTGGTATTAAATTCATTATAACATCTGAATAATATATTGTCGTCAGCGTTGCAAACTTCTTCTATAAAACAGTCATCTCCCCACAGACATTCGGCACAATATATGGTCCCGGATGTACCGCTATCCCTATATCCCTTTATCGCCTCTTATGCCGCCACTCGGGCAAAATGACGGGGCGTTTATTTGTAACCATTGCAAAACATATTATGCAAATGTGATAAAGGGTAGTGCTGGAACAATGGTTAATCTTCGAGATAAAGTCGCAGTCAGTCCTTAAATTATTAATTCAAGACTGTAGTGGGTATGAATTTCTGTTAAATTAACAGCCAAAACAAAATTCACGACTGATCTACCCTTGGGTTCAACTGGCTTGGGTACCAATAATCATTTTCGGAGAAACGAAAAAGAATTAAGAATTTCTAAGAATTAAAATCATCACATTCACTTACATGGTAACTTGGTAGGTGCGTGATCAGGGAGTGGTCCACCGATGGGTATCTGTAGCGGCGTGATGTCGAAGGCTGTCATGTCGTCTTCACCGCCTCCTTCGTCGTCATAGTTGATGATATTCTCGCGGACATCGTCATCAGGTCCAGGGTACTTGATGTGAGCCTCCCGGCGACGGTTGTACACCACGAATACTAACACCAGGACTGGTGACGAGAGAATACAGTTTTATGGTCATTCAAAAGCTCAAAGCTTCCAGGCTACTATGTCGTAGCATAGTGTTTTGAACAATTAGCAAAAGCAAGTTAGAGGAATCGCAACGTAATGAATGAGTATGATTCGAAACACAAAAAATTAATTACACAGAGTTATGTGCATTTCTCTAGTTAAGTTAGTTTGGGGTGGAGTGGAGTGACCCGACGCCACGGCCGCTGCGCCACGGTCGCTCGGATCGCTCCTATTCCTTTTGTAAACGTGTTATCCCCTTTGCTTCTTGTTACGAATGGTACCTGCTCTTTCTAGATGAATAAAATCTAGCATTTACTTTACTTTTCGCCATCCTTTTTTATAGCTTTAAATCTTAAATCTACATTCTTTAAGCACTACTTACATCCAGATTATATTACCTTTATTTGAATTCTCAAACATATATGAAAGAGTCGTGTTTGTTATTTACTTTAGGAGTAAAAAGTTGTAGTTTCGTATTCACAAAACAATTTTTTAATTTAGGAAAGTTTTTCATTCTACAAATCAAATCAAAATTTAATTTTATAAGGGTTGCATATACAGACACGATGACAGCAAATATTAAAACGGTTTTGAAATAAATTACTCTCCAGAATGCAATATTCTTTGATATTATTTTTTTTGACAAAAAAGTTTCAAGTATTTTCTGAGCAAGTCAAAATTACTTAGGTTAAGAGTTTTTTTACAAATGTTTTTATAAAATGTAGGAGTGAATAGTTACCGTTATTACGTTGTAATTAATCATCCTTAATTAAATAAATAGGATTTCATATATTTTATGAAAAAACAGTGTTGGATAATTACAAAAGTTAGGTACAAGTTAGGTATCTAATGCTTTGTCATTTTAAAAGCTCCACAGTGTTATCGGGTTTCGAGTGCTCTTTTAGTCTCTGTTATAAAATAATTATTGAAATATTTTAAAATATTACATTTTTAGTCCTAATATATTAATTATAACGACAATATCTATATTAATGTCCACAGGGTGCACAACGATTTGTTACTCGGAAATTGATCATAACGGGGCCCTAACGTTTGGGACTGTTTAGTTATTTCAATTTCCGTAAGATAGGTATTTAATAAAGGAAGGGACCGGGACGATGATTTCAGAACAGAGTAGACAGTTAGACACCTACCTCCTTATATTAAAGCAATTATTCTTCAACTCATTCACTGGACATCGTTTATTAATACCGACTGTATGATTTAAATTATGATTGAATTTTGTATCCCCGGTACGGATTAAACCAATGTAATATTCATACTGAATAGCGTGGTTCCAAATAGCATTCGATAATAAAATGTATTTGATAATTTTACTACAATTCAATCATATTTTGTAAACTATGCAATTTGTAACACATAAAATACAAACGTATTAAGTGAATGTGAATAATGGTTTCACCATTATTATCGTATAATATTTAACATACAATGGATTTAATGAAACGTGATAAGAAGTTATTGTGAACATTTGTTATGCAAAACGTTGATTCATGTACACAGGAGCGGTAATTGCATGCAAGTAAACAGAATGTGGTGCTCACCTAAAAGCATGAACAAACAAACAATGATAGCTATAATGAAATCTCTGGAGGGCATGATGACGCCGGAGGCGAGCAGCTCGAGCTCGCAGTCGTGTCCGGTGTAGCCGAGCGCGCATACGCAGTCGTAGCGCCGCGCCGGCTCGCGGTCCACGCACGTGCCGCCGTGCCGGCACGGCGCGCCAGCGCACTCGTCCACGTTCACGCACGTGCCACCCGCGCGCACCGAGCCCCCGGGGCACCTAGACACGTGCGTACTGTACCTCACCTTCGCGTGACGGAGTGTCACGCGCGCACTGAGCCCCCACCCCATATAGCATGCACTACTGTATAACATCGAGCTAAAACACGGCTACATATACATATGAGATGATGTGAGTGCGTTAGTGATAGTGCGTCGGGATGATCGTCTAGTGGGACACGCGCAAGCGTGACTACGATAGTGCTCACTCATGATAATGAGGAGGCAGACGAGGATCGCCGCGAGTGCGCCCATGCTGAGCTTGAGCGTGCGGCCTTCTTGTACGAGCTCGCAGTTCTCGCCCCAGAACCCTTCGGGGCAGTGGCAGCGGTAGCCAGGCTCGCGGTTCACGCACGAGCCGCCATTGCGGCACGGGAAGTACAGACATTCGTTCTTGTCTACACATCCTTTGCCGTCCGGAGACAATACCAAACCCTCACCGCAACTGAACACCATTCCAATATTATATTTTAATTTATAAGTATTAGTATTATTACGTATAGTATAGTATAGTTACATGTTAGGTAGATCAAAAGGTATATGAAACAGAAATAAATTATTAATAGAATTAAGAGTAATGTTTATGAATATAAATAAATAAATAAAGTTATTATCCAGCATAATAAATAATTAAAAAAAAAATGTTTAAAACAATCAAAGGTTATCGTTATTATACGTAGGTACATCATAAGTAAATAAACTTAAATAAATTATAATAAGTCGAAACTCAGTGCGCGCTTTAAAATAAATGGTACAAACATAAAACATTATAATCATGGGATTAATTAGTGTTATCATATTATTAGTAGATTCCAATTAATTACTCTATCCATCTATTAGATGATGATTTTAATTTATAGCTAGTTTTCAATTCAAATTGTTTACACACCTATAACAGTTTAAAAATGTAAATCCATATAAAAATTTTCAAGACCTAGGAATTTAACCTAGGATCACACGGCTGCGTTTGCAACTGTAAGACCAATAAGATGGTAATTAATAAAATTATTATTAGAGTAACAAAAACTCACGTGCACTCATATTCATTCCAGAGATCGACGCAAACGAAGGGCTCAGTGCAGTGCACGTTGATGCACGGGCTATTCGAGGGGCAGTTCCGGTCGAGGTTCCTGGCCATGGTCGCCTGCCCCCACTGCGTGCCGTTCATCGCTGGCGGCAGAGGCAGGTGCTTGCCTTCCAACCTGATGTCGTCGAGACAACCCTTCTGGAAGTCAGCATACACTTCGAAGGTTCTAACACCCGTATATTCAGCTTTGCCACCCGCATAGACACCTTCTTGCTTATCCACAAGCAGCCACTGGTGGCCGTCGAAATAAAATGTTTCGTTATATCTTCTTCCTTCGCCGCCATCTATTTCAAGCATCGCAGCACTACCGTAGCGGCTGACACGAGCTATATGCCATTGGCCATCATCGACAGCGACAGAGTTTAGCCATACATCACGTTCCTCAGTTCGAAGCGAATTGAGATTATATCGGAAGTGTAATCGGGACTCTTTTACTTCTAGTATGCCGTACTCTCGATTGTGTTGATCACTCACTCTAAAAAGTTCGCCGTGAGGTTCGCGTGTTCTAAACCGAAGTTGAATTTGTGTACTAAACCTGTCTGGTTCAAAACTTAGAGCGAATTTGACGTAGCTCTGAGGCCGGAAACTGGTAGGCGTAGTTGGTAAGTTACATGAAGGTCCTGTCCAACCAGGCTGGCACTGACATCGGGCTTCAGAGAAACTTCCGACACAGGTGCCGTGCTCCCAACACCGTGAAGTAGTGTCCGCTTGATTACATATCTCGTCAGTTTGGGGACAACCTGCCACGGAATTTCTGGATAGGCCTGGATGTGCTAAATCATATAACTTGCTGTTGTGAATCAAGTTTCGTATGCATCCGTCAAAGCCTTTGCCAATGGGCATGTATTGCCAGTGATAGTGAGTTGGATCAAAGTGTTCTATGTACAAGCCACCAATTTGTAGAGGTGCATTAACGTTAAGATATTCATTGAAAGGAGGTATTGTTCCAGTGGCTTGACAAGTGGAGTCATCGAATTCTGGTGGAGTTCCATCTTCCATTTCTTGAATGTCAGCTGATTTGCAGAAGTCAACAATCATTCTGACATTTTCTGTGTCCCAGAAAATATCTATTCTATGCCATTCACCATCATCTAAGGATTTCTTTGTCTTAACTCTTAGTTCTAAAGTGCCAGAACCAAAGTCGATAAGTAGCCGGGGATTGCCCCTTTCTAATTCCACGGATATGAAATCTGATACCATTATTTCTTCTGGTTCGGGAGGTACAATCGGGCCATTGTATAGCAAAACACCTTCCGACTTTCTCGTGATAAATTCAAAACTTAAATGAGAACTATCACACATTTCCAATGCAGGATACCAAGCCCACCCTGTGCCTCTAAAGCTCCTCGATGTTTGCTGACATCTTGGCCCTGTATATCCAGGAGGACAAGAACACGTCAAACCATATTTGCCTTCAATACACCTGCCTCCGTTGTAGCAAGGAGAATTGCGGCACGTTTCTGCTTGAGTGAAGTTTCGGGCACCACATGTGCACTCAGCGATCACATCCACTCGGACGCCAACAAGAGCAGTTTTATTGGAATTAACCATGTAGGGCAAGTTACTAATATCCAAAACGTTTGTGCAGGATCCTTCACACATTTGATTTTCATATAAACATTCGTCAATGCCAACCATTGTGATGTTAATTCCTACGGCCCTCTCTATTTCTTCTCGGTGCATTAATACAATGCCATTTAATCGGATAGGCTTATAATAATGTGCTCCGTGAGCAGAAAAACGAATATCGGTCACTGGAGGGTGCTTCTTCCTAAGCTGAACACTGAAGATATCAATATTTTCACGCTCGGTGTTAAGTAAGTCAGCCAATTTGTCTTTGAAAATGTCTAATTTGCTCCTTGAAACACTGAGAGTTTTATAATTCCAGACTCTAATAAAGTCCTCATCAGATATTCCTGATATTCGGATTGATCCAGAATTGACTATAGCGTCATGTGATATTTCTTTAACATACACTGTGACATTAGCAGGTACGTCTGTTTGTGTATGTTTTCGATCGTAAACTTTGAACTTTAGGTGATATCTACCTTCTCTGGTCTTGTGTCTCATTTGTATCATTCCAGTTTCTTCATTCAAAGTAAAGTTTGGGTGTTCTGAACTTTCCCAGAAGAACTTTTTATCTGGTAGATCCCAATCATCAAGATCATACACGTAAACTCGACCAATTTCAGTATCTGGTGCTTGACCTTGGTAACTATACACAAGTATTTCTTTAGAGCCAGGTTGCATTTTATTATCGTTTACATCACCAATTACAACAGTTAGAGTACTAGTTCCAGTCATAGCAGGATTTCCATGATCTTTGATAATGATAGGAATAAGATATTCCTTCTGTTGCTCTCTGTCAAATGATCGTAGTGATGACACTATAGCCATTCCATCACCGTTGGCACCTTTTTGATCTTGTTCCACTTTGAAAGAAGCTCGAATAATATCATCTGCACCAGGATCAAGTCTGAACTGGAATGGCGGTCCGTTACTTTTTGACCGGTCATCATCATCCGTAGCTAAGATTTCAGCCACTTTTTTGGGAGTTATGTGTTCAGTAAGAACTGGCCTGTAATCTTTTAGGAATGTTGGGGCATTGTCATTTATATCTTGAACTATTACCGTCAGGGTAGCTGTCGCAGTTCTCGGTGGTACTCCATCATCAATAGCTAAAATCTTAACTTGATGTCTGGGAGTATCTTCTCTGTCTAATGAGCGTTGTATGCTTACAGTTCCTTCTTGATTGATCGAAAATTGACGCTTTCTGTCTGATGACCTGTCGATAGCGTATGAAACTTTACTTTTCCCTCCTTGATCTGGATCAGTCGCCTTAAAGGTTTCTAAGCTTTTTCCAACTTCAGCATTCTCATAAACTGAAACTTCTATGTTAGCTCTTTCAAATTGAGGTTTATTGTCATTTATATCTCTAAGTTTTACAACTACCCACGAATAAGCTACGTGATATTTATCGTTGTCATTATCTTCTCCTTTATCATTAACTTGTATTCTAAATCTGAAGCCATTACTTTGTAGTTGGTCTTCATAATCTAAAGGCTGTACAATTTTTAACGAACCCGTGCCGTCATTATTTCTAACCATAGTAAACTTATCAGCACCATATCCACTATTTTCAATAACTTTATACTGGAATTTATTCGTTTCATCCTCATCATGAACAGTAACCGTCAAGATTGGCATTTCAGGTAAATTTGTTCCATCTGTTTCATCTACCTCAGTAAACCATTCGTCTTTGGTGAATTGAGGTGGCATATCGTTAATGTCCTTTACTCTAATAGACGCCGTACCAGTTCCCTTTAACCCCCCTCCATCGGAGGCTACTATCTGTATCGAATAATCTGGCGTCCTTTCGCGATCAAGACAGCAAACTGCAGTTTTTATAACGCCAGTTTCAGGTTCAATTTCAAATATAGGTGAGCCTGTTTCTTCTTCGATTACGTTTTTCTCAATAGAATACCACAGTTTAGCGTTATTACTTTCTGCGGGATCGTCATAGTCGATGGCTGTCATAGTCATAACGACCATACCAGCTGTGCCGTTCTCTGTGACATTACCGAAATATACGCCTTGAGGGAAAATAGGAGCATTATCATTAATGTCTTTAAGATTGACTTGAACATCTGCGTATCCCACGAGACCTTCGCCTCCTTCGTCTTGTGCAAACACTGTGAACCTCCATTGCGGTCGCCCATTAGGCTGATCTCGGTCCAACGGCTGTGGACAAATAACGTGTTACTACTTGCATTTACACAAAATGATGTCAACTTAAACACGAAATATCGGTTTTCGGGTTTTGTACCTAATTAGTGTTAACTTGTTAAATTTAAGCATAGGTTCCCCTCATTTAGATATGTGCACATTATAAAGACTCACACTGTATATATGTACGAATAAGGATGCGAAGACGATGTATCTACTTAGATTATAAATTACTATACGACAATAGGTACAAAGTATTAAAAATAAACAATGACAGATAAATTAATGTTGATACATGGTGCAAATATTGCAACTGTAGACGATTTTTCCTAACATTTAAAAAAATAACGAATAAGTGTTCACACGCAGATTCGTTATTTGTGTAGGTACTGTTACTGTTTTGTGTTAAGTCGTACATTGACGATCTTGGAATGACATAAAACCCTAAGTCATCGCAATAACTCTTATCTCATTTTAATAAAATATAAATTAAATTAGAAATTAGAACTAATATTATTTGTATTAACTAATATCTACACACAAGTACTGCCACTATTATTTTCTTAGTTATTGTGTTAAGTTTAAGATTTCATTACCACGTGTTAATTGGACAAATTAAATAAGTACTGTTACAGCAGTATCTTATTTTAATTGTGATAACATTGTCCTATTTATTGTAGTTATATCAGCACACATTTGTGATACTTATATAAATGCTGTTAAAAGGGTTTAGTAAATAAAGAGATAGTGTTTACTTGGTGATCTGCAAACAAACCGATCCTAAACTCACAGCAAAGTTAAAGTCGCAAATACCTATCCTTGGCTTTTCGGTAACAAGGCGACTAAAAAAGTATTCCAATTTTCTAAAGAGTAGGTAATTAACATTCAGAGGACATTCGGTTTTTCTCATTTTAGGAATATCTGTGTCCAACTTACGGAGCAAATGGAACGCAATAAATGTGTGATTGCATTGTGCATGCAAAGCGCGCATCCTATTGGCCGGCCATCCCTGTTCACGAGTTCGCTACTCTCATTCCGATGGCATCGGCATCGGGTGTTCGAGTGTACCTGCACCTTATGAGACTACAAATGACGCTATTTTTATAGCAAGTGTAATACTTACTTTGAGGACGAATATTTCTCCCGTGGTACGATTGATGTCGAATTTGCTATTCGCAGGATTGTCTGGGTCAATGCCCTGACCGGTGAGGAAATAAACTATGTTCTGTTGTCTATCTTTGTCGCCATCCGTGGCTGTGACCTGTTTGAAAGAGGGGAAGGTGTAAATCTCTTGGTCTTAGATGTCAATAGGTTTATATATCAGAAGCGCCATTGTTGGTAGATATTTCAGGAATATATAGTTTCGAATTCAACTTACCTCATGCGGTTAGGATTAGTTTAACCAAAACACCAAGAAAAGCAAGCAAGTAGCATACAACAACAGCATACATAAATCCATACGAGTTACAGTTTAGTGATGTTAGTAGGTACCTACTTTCAATACGAAATTGCTTCCGGCCCTGTGTTGTGTTTGATTATCAAATCATATAGTTACAATCATTGGGAAGTTTTGCGTTATTTGATGAAAATGGCCCCAGGGCACTTAATGATTGACTTTATTATACCTTCAAATTCAAATATATGCTTTAAGAGAACTCATTTAGGCTTATAGTGCCATACTATAAACCCGATTTCTAAAAGGCTCATTAACTCAAAATTATATAACACATTGTCAAATTCATGCTAACTGATGCGATTACTAAATGAAATAACAATAGCCAGTCAAATCACTTGACATTTGATTTGACAACCAATTCAATTCAATAGGGTTTCAGATACCACGGGTAGCCTCGCAAAATTATAGCTCTGCATAAATCAATATTTGTGCCTACCCAATTGATTTATATAAGCATAATAACCTGGAAATAATTAAAGTATCACGAAGATTAATCACTAGAAACTAGCAAAAAAAGCTGATTTTTTATAGTGACCCCCATCCCCTCTGCCCCAGGGCTATTGTACTCAAACAATTATCCCTTTCAAAAGGAAGAAAGTAATATTTGATCTAATTTAGGACGACGAACGATCGCCGATCGACGTCGTCAGTAAAAGGTCGTTCCCTGTAATTGGTACCTATTAATACTTCGTGGAAAGTTATAATAAGCTACTTATATAAACTCATAACTGTCTCTATCTATTTATCTACTTTTCAATGATTCCGGATCCACAAAGCTCTTCCAATACTGAGAAGTATAGTATGTTGACTCGGTCCAATTCTCAGAATTTTCCTTATGATGCTATCATAAAACGTCCAACAACTTTAATCTCAGGCTGAAAGTGAATTACTATGTATTTTATAGTGGCGAAGCTACTACGGAAGTTCTCCAAAGTTTATGAACCCCAACACCCCGGATTGTTTGCATCGGCCCCCGCAACGGAAGCATCGAAAACTTTGTTCTTTTTAAGGACACCGACGAGAAAGCTGAAGGAATTTTATCACTATTTGAAGAGCTCACGGTAAAGTGAAGTGAAGTGAATTATTAGAGAGGAAAGATCAGCCATAAACGTTTCATATAAAACGGGAATGGCAAATAAACATTTACGTATGAGGTTATTGAGAGATGTGTTTAAATTCACAACAAAGCATAACTGTTTATCGAGTGTTTAATGGAGAAATTGATCCCTTTAAAATTGGGATACGTAAACTTATGGCAACGGGAATGTCCAATTACGTCACACTGGCTGAAGCGTCTGAAATGAAGAGGGTCGACGTTTGCGTAATTACTCGGATCATTTGCGAATCTCCAATTATAAAAAAAAGCTTGTCCACTACAAGCGACTTGGGACAAGGGCTCCACTTTTAGGGAACGATGAATTTTCATGATTGAGTGTAAAAGTCAAGGCAACTTGCCTTGAAACTGTTTCGCAGCACAAATAAAAAAAAATTGGAGAAATTCTAAATTACGCTAACAAGGGCTCTGCCTTTATAATTTATAATATAGGTAAATTGCGGTAAACCCACCTTTAGTTATTTACTCACTTTATTCCAGTCGAATAAATTAAACTTGCAGAAAATACCTCAATCTCTTGTTGGCCGTCTGACGAGAAGCAATTATATAATATGTAATACTAAACTTTCATTATTATCTGAATAATAAAATAAACCGTATAATATTCTCAGAACCATCACCTCACACAACACAGAGACAAAGTTGAGCAAAAGCAATTTCAAATATTTTGCAAAATATTTTCCCGTTGTTCATGTTCTCATATGTTATTGACAGGACTGGAAGAAGTTGCGAACTAGTAAAAGCATCTACCATCCATGCCGTGAAACTACACTACCGCGGATAAACCATACTGATGCGTGAGCTTCCACTGAAAGCTCTCTATATCGATAAATCCACGTACTTTATGACTTACCTGTGAAACCTGTGGATTTAGACTTGGGTTAACACTAAAGTATAGTAGCGTATATGAAGGTCGGTGTTAGTCGATTTACGATAGGACACCCTTGCACCCCCAAAACAAATAAACTCGTTAAATTAAAAGAACATAAAATAATTTAAAACGCAGAAAAGTGTATGTGGGAATAACAAATTGTGACTGCTTGTATATGTAAGTATGTAAAGCTGGCATTTTTATCGCTTCATTACAATCGAAACGACCTTTCCTAATGGTTTTCGAAGTGAAGAGAGGTGGCTCGCACAAATTACACGCACAGTATTAACATGCTGCGTCGGCAGGTTTTATCTATGAAATGGACTTTTTATGCTTATGAGCGTAACCCTGATACTGAGTTAAGCTCAAAAATAAAATCGGTCTAAGTACCGTTTGCTGTTTCTAGCCGGGATCCCTTTAAATTTGCATGTCAATATTTGAAATGTGTTAGCAGCTGCCGGCGGGAAGTGCTGCAATATGCGAGAAAAGAATTTAATTGTATGCAAAGGGAATGGAATGTCGAGTTCAATTTGGGTTATGTGAAGGCATCTTTGGGACAGCTAAAGAAGGTTAGTTGCGTAAATGACTAATTAGATTATTTTTACAGATAGAGGAAGTTGACCTGGGCACTGAGCCTGGACAGCGCTTGGAAGAAGAAGAAGAAGAAGGAACATAAAAGAACAAAAAAAAAAAACAACTTAAAAAACCTGTATAAGGGGGTGTGGGAAGGGGCCGGTCTCCTCGAGCGCCTGTGTGACGTATGCGCTGCGCGTGAACTTGGGCGGCAGGTCGTTCACGTCGAGCACGCGCACCACGACGCGCGTCGAGTTCTCGTTGCGCCCGTCCGACGCCACCAGCGTCAACTCGTACTGCGACACGCACACATACACTCTCCATGCTCATGCACCACACTCCACGCCGCTACGACGTAGTTACGCCTAGCAATTGCCTTTTTGACAATACAGGTTTTAATAAAAAAAAAAAACTAACAGAATCCAACATAGAAGTGAACAAAAGTCAATCATTCACGAAACTTTCGAGCACACATGTAAATATGTGGTTGTTTATGATTTATTACTTTTGATTCCCTTTCATAAAAGTCCATTTTGTTGCAGATAAGCCACGGTACAATTCCACAGCGGCAGTTTTAACGGATGCCGCGACTACGTGTAATATATCATATCGATACAGCATGATTTATATGTATTGCGCACTTCTTTTATTAGACCTTGTGATAAATATTTATGTTTGAGTAAATACAGTCATCAGAGAAAATGTTTCGCCAAAAGCCACCGCGAATTAGTCGCAACGAAGAAGTTAATTTACGTCGCGCGAAGAACTTTGCTTTCGGGGTTCGTGCAATAATTGAAAAGTACAAATTTCAAACGCTCTCTCGGCAACTCGCGCCCAGCTGCCGAACTTCTCGTCATTATCGTTATAAAAATGGGAAAAGTCGACTTTGACTATAAAATTATACCTATATATATATTAAAAAATGCTTAGTTTCCGATGGAGCCGAGTAAATAAATATTAATAACCGTAGAGTTGTTGTTTTAGGAACGTTGGCGCGCCGGACGAGGTATTACGCGACTCACTGAGTTTTAGTCGTTTCGGTGCGAAGCTTCACTTCGAGTGATGTTCGATCGTTGATTTCAATATCTGTCGTGGAACGGATTAGGGGAACTGCTAGCGACGTGAATATGTTGCTAGTGCTGATATTTCACCGTAGCAAGCTTGTTTAACCAACACACTAAATTGAACGGTTGGAGCCGTAAATTCGAAGAAAATGAATTCCCACGCTATTTCTTACAAGGTACTTTCGCTCATTGTATCGCTTACTAAAACATTTTATGTTAAATCCAATGTCAATACGACTACATAAAAAAAAAATGCAAGTCTAATAATACTAGAACAAAAGACCAATCATGAAAAATCTGAAAGAAACGTTAAATTACGCAACGAGTATTCACCACTTTGTTCTGGAGCTGCTGCCTGCCGCAATAAACAAGATGGATGCAAAAACAAAACAACAAGGACACTAGCAGAAAAAAAAAACTACGCAGTAAAAAAATTGTGTCGCAAACGAAATCCCCATGCCATGCAAGCTAATGATATCTATGAGGGACCGCGGAGCTTCATTCGATTCTCTGTTGAAACAATCGCTGGCAGGTTGTCGAATCCGTTCAATAAAGAATCGAATTCAGCGCTAGTGATGTCGAGTCGGACCTGAAGCACTCGTTTCGGCAGATTGCGGTCGTCTTCCTCCGTGATCTGCGTGCGATACGTGGGCCGCTCGAACACGGGCGGGTTGTCGTTCACGTCCTTCACGTGGATCACCACAGTCGTGTAGTTCTCCTTCAGGTTGTCGGATGCAGCCAGCTTCAGCTCGTACTATTACCATTTAATATTAACATATTACTTCCCATTGTTATACAATACATATTTTCCAACCTAGCGATGTTATTGCGTTTAAAAAGTTTCTTCTCTGTTTTGTCTAATTATAATTTGTTCATTACGCAGATACGAATTTAAACTTTATTAGTTCCCAATCGTGTCCAAGAGCAGTGGTGGCCCAGTGGTAACGGCCGGGACTTACGGGTTATAGGTCGTAGGTTCGAACCCAAGCAGGCGCTCTACTTTGTGTA
Source organism: Atethmia centrago (assembly GCA_905333075.3). Taxonomy (NCBI): domain Eukaryota; kingdom Metazoa; phylum Arthropoda; class Insecta; order Lepidoptera; family Noctuidae; genus Atethmia; species Atethmia centrago. Next base: position 13,417,904 of record HG995375.1, read on the forward strand.
AATGTTTTCATCACCACTGCTCTCAAAACGGTAAAGGAAAATATAGTGATGAAACCGGCATGTCCTAGAACCAAAAATTCGAAGATATGTGACATCTACCAACCCGCACTGGGCCCGCGTGGTGGATTACGGCCCACTCCCCTCTCACAGAGAAGAGGCCTGTGTCCCAGCAGTGGGAACATTATAGGCTGAATATGCTAATCGTATCCTAGTGTAGGTATCAGGAACACATTCTCCCGGCCCGCGGTGGCCGAAATAAATGTATATTAATTTATTCTGACATAATATTGAAAATCAGGTTAAAGATTGGTTTTATTGGATTGTATTCATTTTACGTGTGTGTGTTTGTGTATGCGTGTACGGTTGGTGTGTGCTTGTATTTGCGCGCGATACGTAGCTGCTTTTAGACATCGCTATCATTTCGTCATCGTTTTTTCCATTCGCTGATTTAAGGAAACTCCTTTGACTTTTGTAATTACAATTTAACAAGGTAATTTAAAAAGTTTAATAGAAAGTTAGAAAAAGTAATTTAAAACCAGGGATAATTAACTTTATTTGGAGCTTTGTAATAACGGAATGAAGGAAACATTTTCTTAATGATAATAATGATTAAGCCTGAAATGATTCGACGGGTTTAGTTAGCGTAACAAATTAGGGTAAGAATCAGCCGATTCTTTGAAAAAGTTTTGATAAATAAATTGTTAACGAATACGTTCGCGTATATAAATTGTTACCAAAAATTTACCAAGTCCACACTTGGCTTCGAAAATAGAGTGAGCGTGTTTGCGACTCGAGGGAGTTATTGGTGTCATCTGTCAGTGTCGTTCAGTAATTTCCTCACTCGAGAGGGAAATGTTTGTTTCAAAAGTCATCTCACACACTTTATACAAGTTGGAGCACTGCATTCATTTGATAATATTAATTCTGATTTGGGAAAATCGGAAAATCCCATTATACGTTAATTAGTGGACACCTAATCTGAATTTCGCGCAACGCATCAGCATTGCAATTCAGCGAGGAAATGCCGCCAGCATCCTCGGTACAATGCCCCGAGGGCCTTTTTTAAGCCTAACTTAGTTTTAATTTAATTTAGTTAATGTTAATAATCATCTTGTAATTTGGTTATGTAAATAAATGATATAACAGTATAAAAAAAAAAAAAAAAAAAAAAAAAAATCTGAATTTTAGTGCACGGTAAGTAGGCTTTATAATTTCGTGTCTATTAACACCTGCAATAATCTAGGCGCAGGTGAGCAGTACGCTCGGTTCGACTATGGCTTCCAGTAAAATTCTGGTACGTATCCGTATTTCACAGATGCCACGGTAGTGCCGAATCCAGCTTATGTATGTGCCCCGACCAATGAATTTACACGTTTTATTTCCTATTTGCTACTAGCAATACCTATACGCCATGCAGGTCAGACTTTCCACGTGCTCAATAAATAAACTTGCGCCGACAGCGGAAACAAAGTCACACAACGCGTTAAGGGCGGAACATGACAAGCAAATTCAATTTTCCCACGAGCCTTCCCCATTGCTTCTAAATATAGAACAGTAAAATGTACTTCCTGAACATTTAAGCGAAGTTTGGAACCTTTAAAAGCAAAAGGAGTGTTGAGCGTATACTGGTTTACATCCATAAAAGCTCCGTGAGAATCTGCAGTTTGATAGCAATACAGCCTTTGGTAACAACTACGCCGGCTCGCTTAAATGGGTATTAAAGATTAAATTATTTATCTCGTGAAAAGTTGGTGGAAACTTTCTCGAGGCTGTAACAAAGAGGGCGTTCTGATAGGCGAGCGGCGACCGCCTCCACGACGCGATGTTTTAAAATTGAAACTCGCCAAGGGGCAAAAAGTAAGCGAAACATTGTTACCGTTTAACGCCGTCCGTTATTTTAGTACAAAATTATGTTCAAAGGGCGATTAATTTTCTTTTCATCCAGCTCACCTCTACATTAATTAATACACAACATAATACGGTTATAGATATTTGGGCCTTTGAAAAATGTGGATCTCTGTTGTGAATTAAGAAATAAATTATCTAACTCGCAAAACACCCTTTACTCCTGTATTTTGGTTTCTGTGTACACGGCCCCGAAAGTAGTATAGGTATATTATTATATACTTTACACCTGCGTGTTTGTACGAGTGGTTTATCTTTAATTATGCTGGCTTACTAAGTTATCCCTCACTTGTTTGATTTGGGATTTTGTTGACACGTGACATAATTGTTGATGACGAACTTAGGCCTTCTACTTGTCGCACAACTTTAACTTACTCTAATTACTAAACTGGATTTGCTTTATATTATTAGTGCCTCAGAAGCTTTGCCGAAACTTACGTGGATTATTCAAACTCCATAGTTCTAATCGTCTAGTTGTCATAATGAAGCGCTGGATTAGAACGAATGGAATCAGTCAAGTTTAAAGTGCTAAATAAACTACTTGGTAAGTTTATTGGATATCAGGTAGCGACGACACACGAGTCTGTTCAAGTGGTGCAACTCGGGCTCGCTTTGTCTTTATGTAATTTATTCTTTTTAAAATCATTATTGGGTACAAACACAAAACAAGGAAGAGCTCTTTAGAAAAATACTTTCCATAATAGCCTGTACAAGGCGAACATTCGGTTGTATTGATATCTCTGCTAGCTCTTTGCTAAGTCATTCAACACATCAAACAACGCATTGCCCGTACATCGCTCGCATAAGTGTTCTCCGCCACATTATTACTCGGCTATACATAAAATAAATTCCCCACATCACGACTCAACAAAACTGTTCTGATATCGATTTATTTATTTTCCAATTCATCGTGGTTACAGCTCCTCTCGGGAATCATCCGCCACTATAAAACCGCGCAATTGTTTTAAAACACCCACATTCCAAAGCTTTATCATCACCCTTTATGAATATTAATCTCGGTTATTTTTCACAAATTTAAATGTATTTTGTATCTATCTTAACACGGATCCGTAATCCGAGGAGATTAAATTAACTTTCACAACAATTTGTGATAAACGTTATTTAGCTTCTGACGGAGTTGAACAATTAAACTAACTTAGCGTCCATCAACCTTAAATATGTACTTACGAGTGGACTTTAATTTAATCAGAATCAACTACGAACAGTAATTAATTTCTAAATATACCTACCTCTAGTATATAAACTTGTACATATTTTTCAATATTTTTTATTAAAAGCTAGCCCATTAAAACGTATAATTCACGGTTCTTTAAACAAGAGCCGTGAACCGTTGAACCGTTGTGAATGCCATTCTGTGAAAAAGTTGAAAAAGGTTTTTTTTTGCTTATTGGGGTTGACATTATATCATGTACGTCGGGGGATTGATATTGTATTTTAAAATGCAAAACGTAGATGAAGTCTTACCCGTTTCCTAGTTTCGTAGTCTAGCGCGCCTGCCACGTAGATGGCTCCGGTCATGTTCTTGACGGCGAATGCACCGCCTATGTTCCCGCTCGTGATCTCGTATCGAATACGCGACGCTGCAACAAAATAAACACCATTTTATATTTATGCATTCGCCTCACCCCTTTACAGGATTATGTACGCGTGGGTACGTATTCACAGATCACAAAGATCAATAATTCTTCAGCCTGAATTCTCCCTTTTTATTGTCAGAGATGTTAAGGAAAAAATATATATGTCAGTCAAATAGAGGCGATATGTTAAGCTTGCGCGATATTCTGCTGCAAAACGAATAAATACTGAAACACGAGAAAACTTATCTCTACAGACAGACACTTCCAAGTTAGAACACCAATTTCAGGCAATTTCTAGTGCTGTCGACGACGTAATACGTATACTTAGCTACATTATGTTCGGTTATTTTGTATTCTGGTCCAGGCAACACTAGTCAAGGAAAGGCTTATCATTTCGCTGGATGATGACATTCACTGTACTGAGATATGTTTAAACGTCAAGTGGCAAGTTGAACGTTAACTTTTAATAAAGCTAAAATATCACGGTTGGTCTCACAATGACAGCATGAAATATCATAGCTCTTTCTTGAGACCGCGTGGGTACTCAATAAATTGTGTTGAAATAAAATAAAAAAGAATATTTGAAAATCTTAAAGATTTGCGAGTTCGCCCCTTGGCTTGACGTTGTTGATTCTCTCGGGGCGGTTTTATAAAATGTGATTTGCTATCCATTTCTCGATATCAACAACTCCTCATTGGTGGGAGCTTCCAAAATTTCCATTAATATTACAGGATTGCGCTTAAAATGTAAGACATTTGCGCTGTTGACACATCAAGGCTATTCACAGGGGTGCAATTACCTTCAATCGAGATCGACAGCAAACCTCGTTATATTGTTATGGAACAGAGATTTTAATATCAGCGCATAACCGTGTTGTAGGAAAGTGGCATTTGTCATTAAAGAATTAGATCGTTTATGGGTCTGCCTCAGGGCTCCGGTATCCGCATCGTAACATTTCGCTTTGTTTATCGCCCGTAAAGTTGAAGCTTTCGTGTGTAACTTTGTAAGTTAGAACGATGACCGCTCAAACCGCACGTTTTCCGTTTATCTTGCTTAAATAGTAATTCGATTTCCATTACTAGTAATGGTCAGGGTTAGTAGATAAGCGGTTGTGGAACTAGGGAAGGTCTGGGCCGGCCATGATTGTCGGAAGATTGCTTTCATTTCGGCTTTGGTCGTAATTTGGTAGTATTTTTGTACGGCTTGTTGGGTTGGTAGTCAGTCAGTCGGATGATGCGTATTTATCTCATTACGTCTCAAAGGGGGTAAGTAGTGTGGGCAAGTAACGTTGGTATTGGTCGAACTGCTAAAACTCAGTGGAAGCCTGCCACAAAGTTCCCGGTGAGTTGGTTAGATCCTTCATCATCGTATATACTGAACTCGTGTGTTAGCTTGCAAAAACCAAGTTTACTTACTCATACAGTTCTATTATGTACAAAGGTCTAGGTACTTATTGAAATAGTTTCGTTTGAATACGTACCCTTGGTTTTATAGTTGACGCGTACTACACCTGTACCTATACAAGGTGTCATTGTGCATCCTCGTCAAATTCAAGGAGATAACTATGCTAATGATTCTCGACACGAATCAATAATAAACTATGTAGATCTTTTTTTTTCTAATTTTCGAAAATCGGCATGTGTGGGACACGCATGATAAAACGCGGCCCATGTGATACCACTGGCACTGGCACTGGCGTATGGCACTGTAACTGCCCTTTTACACACACTACCGCATACGCAACGGGGTGATTCTGTTCTGTGAAAGTGGTGTATTCTAAAATATTGTCAAACTTAAATAGCAAAAAAACGTATGTATTAATTATTGAGCAGATATTGTAATTTTATTTGATTATATGTACGAGGTGCATTCAATAAGTACCTAGCCTCATCGCCAGAGGGCGCTGTAGTTTCAAAAGAGTTTTACCACAGTGTAGCACATTCTTTTTTCAAATTTTCATTCCAATCCCTTCATTTGTTTTAATTTGACAACTTATGGAAGCGAACGTGTCGATCGGTTTTACAAAAATGGAAAAAGAGCAATATCGTTCGGTGATTCGATTCCTATTTTTGGAAGGGAAAACGCGCATCGAAATCAAAGAGCGCTTGGATGCTGTGTACGGTGACTCTTCTCCATCGATGGCCACCGTCAAGAATTGGTTCAACGAGTTTGCACGTGGCCGTACGTCGGTTTTTGATGAACCACGTCCAGGTCCACCGAAAACAGCTGCTACGGAGGAAAACATTAAAAAAATCCATGATTTCGTATTGGCAGATCGCCGATTGAAGGTTCGGGAGCTAGCTGAGACTGTAGGCATTTCAGAAGGAACAGTGCATCATATTCTTCACAAGGAACTCGGCATGAGAAAGCTGTCGGCGCGATGGGTGCCGCGTTTACTCACACCAGAAAACAAGCGCAACCGTGAGACCACATCGGAGACGTGTTTGGCGCTGTTTAGGCGGAATCCAGCGGAGTTTTTGCATCGTTTTGTGACCGTCGATGAAACCTGGATCAACTGGTACGCACCAGAGACCAAGGAGCAATCAAAACAATGGATCCAGACCGGGGAACGTGCTCCAAAGAAAGCGAAAACTGTAAAATCGGTCGGAAAAGTTATGGCCACCGTTTTCTGTGATTCAAGGTGTGATCTACATCGATTACCTCGAGAAGGGTAAAACAATTACAGGGCTTTACTATGCCGATTTATTGGGCCGATTCGACACCGAATTAAAGAAAAAACGACCCCATCTGGCGAAGAAAAAAGTGCTGTTTCACCACGACAACGCACCGGTTCACACGTCTGCCGTTGCCATGGCCAAATTGTTCGAATTCCGCTACGAATTGTTGCCCCATCCACCGTATTCTCCAGATTTGGCCCCTTGTGACTTCTTTCTGTTTCCTAATCTGAAAAAATCACTCGCCGGGAATAGATATGGATCGAATGAGGAGGTCATCGCCGCCACGGAGGCCTATTTTGCAGAGTTTGACAAAAACTATTTTTCGGACGGGTTAAAAAAGTTGGAGCATCGCTGGGCTAAGTGTATCGAACTAAAAGGAGACTTTGTTGAAAAATAAATTGCCACTTTTCCAAAATTTTCGTTTACTTTTTGTAGGCTAAGTATTTATTGAATGACCCTCGTATATGTCTTTCATAGCAGCCTCCTGAAATTTGAAAAGGATGCAAAACGACACCTTATCTAAAGTCTATCTATTCATACGCGAAATATTTTAAGAGATACACCTGTCGGTGGTAAAGAAGCTATAGAAACGATTTTGTTTTTAAATATAAGTATTTTATTTCAACTAGCGACTGCTTATCTGACTTTCACAACCCAGTTCCTGGGTAATACGATACCCCTTGGTAAGACTGGATAGACCTTATATATCAAACTTGGTGCATTTTAACAAAAGTAACACAGGGAAGTAGAGCAGGATTATGTCGGGTTTCCTCGGATTAATGGCCCACAGAATTGACTAGAGGCCATCGATATATCTCCCCTGAGGAAAATTTTACCGTTTCAGGGATACATGATCTTTCCTTTTAATTGAGAAGTTACTTACATTTTCTTTATAAATGATATTGAATGTTTGGCACCGTTTTCGGCACGGCAAAGTATTTTTATTAACATTTCATATTACAAGAAAAAGTTTATTTGTAGACTGTTTTTTTTTTACAATTTGGGTTCCATAAAATTCCATCTGATACAGAAAATCGAAGATAGATATTTGAACTTTACAATATTAATAAATTGTGATAACTACTTTTCGGTATAGGTAATGTAAACGAAATATTTACGGTTAGTACAGAAATGTAACGTAAAAACCAATTTTAAAAGCATTCAAATGATGTCATGTAAGTAGCAGTTTCCTAAGTCCTCAAACATTTGAAGCCTTCTTCAACTGAAACTTGTTTAAACATCGCTTTACTCAAAGTTTTAGTATCCATTACCTAATAATATGTTTTCGAATAAATATTATGGCATAATATTTGCTGAAATTACGCTAAAACTATGTAAAGTTACGGTTGTATGGCAAAAAAGTTTAGACACGTACTGAATACTGAAATGCATACTACATAAATAAAAACTCGTATAAATCTGAAAACTTTGGCGTTCATTGGGTTTAAGGGGACTACAGGAGCTAAACGCAAGCTTTATAAGTTTTATAATGCCTAAAAGTATATGATTCACTGCAGTAAACAAAATCAGAAAAATATATGATATTCTTCAGGATATATGCTAGATAGATAGTGTGTTGAAAACATAATACAACTAATTTGATACGATAGAAAAATATCACGAAGATACCTCTAAAAATTTATTTTAACGATTAAAAACCATACTAATATACATGCAATCATTCTGATTTTTTGTCAGATTATTCTACAAGCAACATATTAGCATAATAGTGTTCTATTTTTTATCCAATCAATATATTTTTTGTAAATAGATAATTGCATTTTATTTTGAAATAAATTACCAGCGTTTTGTCATCGCGCTTCTCTTTCTTTTCTATGCAGTCCGACCGCGCTTTAGCTGTCAGCCTCTTAAATTCGTAAATGTAAGTGCATATAAGCGGTTGAACAAGTTCTAATCCTTAAGGGTTTTTAATGCTATTTCAGTATACATTTAGATATACAAGTAGCAACTTAAGTATGCATAATAAATAATAACTGAATACGAATTCAAAGTATATATGTATCGACGCAGTCATTATGCGATTCCGGAGCCCATGCAGCCTGTAAGCCGGCTTTAATAAATGTAGCTTAACGTTAATAGTTTATTTTTGGATCATATTGCTCCAATGGGCTTCGTCTGTGAATCTTAACAGTATTATTTGTGAATGAGAATATCGTATCATGGCGCAACACAAGCCATAATGTGTGTAATAAAGTTAATATAATTAAGTGCGTTATGGTTTTAAGGGTGAGACAGTGCCGGCACCGCGTGCGCCATTCGTGCTGTACCTACCTACACATTATGTCGTACTCGCTACTAAACCTCGGTCTACACCAAGTAATGAACGCATACCGTATTCTCAGACTAATTGGCCTATAAAGTAGCCCCTTTGCCGCATTTTGCGCCAGAATTTCATTTTACTTACAACAAGATCGAGCCTATTAATGAGCGGTTTCTATTTTTGAATAACTCTTGATGATTTCACTGCAGACGGCGAGATTGCCTCAAACCGCGGAATTAGTTATTCATAATAATTATAATAAAAACTAATGTACTTTATTTGTTTTTATTACGATTATTATGAGTAACTCTCCTCGCGATTGTGAATATTATAGATGCCAACCAAAGGCAGCAAGTAATGTTATAAACTTGCAATATTCACAAGAAATGTTGCGATTTTAGTTCCAGCGGAGAAACCCCAGTCCAAGGAAAACTTATTGTCCTAGCTGTTCAGCATTTTTTGCTAAGGAAAACAGATAGCTATACAAAGACAATTTTGTTTGAATTAAAATTACTTATGATGTTTCAAACTTGATTCAGTAATACTATAATATATAATTACTTATTCATAAAATCAACCACTATTAAATTGGCGGTTTATTTTTTTATGGTAGGTATTTAACAAATGTATTAAAACGAACATTTCTGACTTTCCTTTACTATAAAATTGAAATGGACTGAAACACTTCATAGGGACGGCCTTTTCAATCGTATTACGGCCACAAATTGAAGGATGTAACATTGTTCGAGCGTAGCTTTTCCAAAGAGAACAGATTAGAGTTGGGCATAAAAACGTCATGGCTCGCCAAACGGTCCGAAGACCAGCCACTTTTAATTGTCATTTGTCATGGCGAATAAATGAAAGTCGTAAATTTGGCTCGTGTCACGTCAAAATATACGGTTTTCTTTCATAGAACATAGTATTCAATAAGGCGAGTACGGCGGTCGCCTCGGTAAATCACCCCCACCACGGACGTCCTTATACGAATTTGGGTTGAGAAAGTCAATTCTTGGGTTACCGTCTTTTTCTTAAGTTCCAATAGAGTACAAACTCGCTAGAGAATAAAAAAAACATTTGTCATCCGCGCAAGGTATTTGAAAAGGGGCTCATATAAGAACGAATATTTATGGATCCTCATAATATACTTGTCGTAGGTATGGTCATTGTGGTATCATTTCCATGATTACCTACTATTAGAACAGTCGTAAATTATACATCCAAGACATTATGCGGTTTACAATTGATAATAAATCCTAAAACGACTGTGAGTTATAGCATTATCAAGTAGGTACGACTTGGCAAATCTCTCTCGGGGTCACGAGTAGGGACCCATGGTAACTCAATAATCTTGTATTTTAGCATAAATTTCTAACATAAGGATTTCAGTTTTAACATGGGATCGAGGGAAGTATGTTTGGATTTTCTAATAATGGCTCGGGTATGTGATGCCGAAGTGATTATTGGAACGCTAGGCATTTATGTAGAATTATTTTACTTATGTCATGTTTCATTAACTTAAATTCTCAGGAAGAATTGTGTTTATTTTTTAAGTTTAATTAAGATTATTTATAAGGAACTAGCTGCGGTTTCACCCGTGTTTGTCTCGATCCCGAGGGAATATCGGGATAAAAAGTATCCTATGTCCTAATCCAGCCAAATTTCATCCAAATCCATTCAGCCGTTTTAGCGTGAAAGCGTAACAAACATACACTTTCGCATTTATAATATTAGTTAGGATTGCATTTTTTAAAACATTAGTTTAGTTTAGTTTTTGAATAGTTTCAAACTTAATAAAAAAACATGTTTATCCTGATAACATGGTAGCAAGCTTACCTGTTTCTTATTTACGTGAGAAAAGGCAGCTGCAGGTATGAATACACACAAGAATAATTTCTTCGCCACCATAAAACTGAGACTGTGTCGATGTCGGCCGTATCAAAACCGCCATGCGCCCGACTACATTGTTATAACGAGATAAGCAGGGATATAAAAAAGTAAAACGTCGGGATTTCTCGGCATGTTTTTAGGGACTCTGGGGCTCAGGGGCCAGAGGTGTCATTTGGAGGGCGGAAATTGCAGGGAGACTACCGGCGGCGGCGTGAGGTGTTTGAGTGGAAGTGAGGCTTCGGTCAAATGTCACCGGCAATGAGCAACGTGACCTCGCCGCGTCGCCCGGGCCTACTCATTTGTCTAAAGAAGACGCTGGAACACTTTCATGATCAGCTTTACTGCACACGCAGACGCTCAGACACTCGCCTCCGACCATCATTCACTCAGACGAGGACAAAGTATTCGTGTCGGTGCTTTTGTCACACGTCTCCCTGCTAATAACAATATGGTTGCTATTTTATTCTGAGTTATAGCCCTTCGCGAAACGAACGTAAATAGGCCGCATAGCTCTGGCAATTACTAACGTTACACAACTAGCTTCATTATTAAGTACGTGCCTAATGTGATTACTAATGGGTCTAATAACAGAGCTGATGTGTTTACATGTGTAATACTGTAAGCGAATTATTTGTGTAGTTACAGCTTTACGACCATTATTATCAACTCACAGCACCCATATTGCTCTCGTTTATATCACTTACATTACAAGTGAAGCAATTATAACTGACTTAAATAACAGTAAAGAGTTTAGTTTGAAATGATTGTGTAATTTCAAATGTCATCGAAAACCACAGCTGTGCACATATTAAACATTTAAGCTGAGAATGTTTAGATATTTCAAAATTTTATATAAATACAGTATACGAACCTCCATTTAGCGCATATGGTTTTCTGGCTTCTTTACAAAACAGCGTGGGTAATGCGCACTATTTTTCATAAGCGCGACGTGAGGACAGAAGAAAAAGCCTGTCGGCCGGGGTTTACAATAAAAAGTTCCAGCATTCGAGCCTGATGCTCGCATTTCATTAGGCGAGAAATGAATGCGGAAAACGACGACATTTTTCTGCAGTATAAAACGACTCTGTGTAATAGGTAAATGCTCAATGTATGCGGAGGATAAGCGCTCACAACAAACCTCTCAATATAAATTGGAAGACAGATAGATCTAGCTCCAAATCTGGGAGACGCAGAAGATCATCTATCACAATTTATCCCAGTCCAAACAGACAATAAAAGATTGTCTCGGGCTCATTATGGAGTACCCGCGCCGTCTGAGGGGATGGCGGCGGACACGACCATGGATTGTTAACTTGCCCCTACACAAGTGGCTATACGAACTCGGATCCGTTCCCGGATTGAATTGATGCTTGATTTTTTTTTTTTTTGTAGAATTCTGTATGTAAACCATTTTCAAAGCCAATTTCGCACAGCAACTCCAAACTTTTTGGATGTATTTAGGCGTAACTACGAGTACGTCCGGTATTGTGTACCGATGTATTTGAGGCCGAATACACAGTTTATAGGCAAATCCGATTACTTACTAATATCCCATTCATAAAGTGCGTATTTGCTTCATTTTAATTCATTTGGGAGCGATGTGTTATCAAACGCGGGTTATGGTTAAAGCCAGCAAAGTATTGACAGCTCACTAACGGAACGGTATTTAATTAAGTTTTCAAGTAATTGCGTGTATATTAAACATAAGTTGTTGGAAGTCGGCCGGCCGACTTTCCATGGAAAAGCCGTAAGTATTTAGAGATCCACACTACAATACCTAATTAACTAAGAAATAGGTTCTGCATAAACTAGGTTTTTTGAAAACTCCGAATTTTTACCTCCACTATGTTATTTTTGATACTACGTTTGATTACTTACCTACATACTTCAAAGAAGAAAAAAACAAAGCAAAAAGAAATAATTTCCTCAGAAGAACACACAATAAAAATGCCTTCATTTTCTCATAGGTACAATTTCGCGCGAAGAAGGGAGAATTACATTTTTCATACATAACATCACAATAACAATAAAACGATAATGGCAACTTTTATTTGTGCGTGTGATATGAAGGTTGTATGTAGAGGACCGGCCCGCATTGTTATCACCTCTGGATGCTGATACCGCGACAGGTAGAGGTACCTTACAGTCAGCCCACAGACGCAACTATTCCGACACCGTTTAACTTTAGATGGAAGTCGCGCGTATTGTAAAATCTGTCTTAATAAACGACCATGATAATAAAAATAACCTTTTACTTAAGAATAACGATTATGTGTAGGTATAACGCAATACTGGAGAAACTTTGAAGAGTTTTCTGCAGTCTAAACAGCTTTCAAGAAAGTTGAGATAAAGCAAAGGTTTCGCAACTTTCCGAACGCTTTATTTGAAACGGATAGATTGTATTCGTTGGAAACAGACGCTAGTTATAAATAAGTTAAGTTTTGAGCTCAGTCAATTAACTTCTCGTGAGCTACTGTCTTGTCCTGTATCTGAAATACGGTCGACGTTGATTAACTGGATGACTTTATCTCACAAAGTATCGCAGCCACGCGTTTGTTGATTCCGCAGAAATATTGAGCCAATATATCTTCGTAATATCGGGAAGCTTTGGGAGGCGTCCCGCAAATTTGGCGGATGTTCGAAACATCACTCAAATCCTGTTAAAATTCGGAAGACAGGATTAGCCAGTCCCATGTAAACAAGGGCAATGTTATCGGATGATCAGATGGTTCGCTGGCGGGACCATTCATACATTATTCATGAGTATTGTCTTCGCTACCCGATACAAAAGGAATATTCTGTTAAAACTTGCCGTTTTCAGGGATCAAGCCTCGACGAAAAAGATAGAATAAAACAATAGATCATAACCCGTATTTAAGTGTCTAGTTTATGGAGATAGCAAGAACTTGCTTTTTGTTTGTGGCAAACTAAAAAACGTTAGCTTAATGTAATAAAAGTGGGCCAATAGTGGTACGTGCATATGGAAAGTTTTTAATACCTAGTCGGTTTTCGTTACAGAATATTTGAATTACCCTTAACGAGTAAATTACCTGAAATACTTATAATAAGGCTGGAACTGAACTTCGTGTACGTATAATTCACGTTCCCCATGTAAATCTCAGAAGGACTCCCGGCGGAGTTTTAATAGTCCTCTAAATAGCTCGGAGCCGAGGTAGGCGCTCGGAACAGTCTTGTAATTTGCTCGCTAGCTCCACTTCGAAAAATATGCCTACTTCAAATAACCGTACGTTTACATTTACATTCTAAAATAATGTGTCTAAGCCGAAACATTAGTACTCGTTTTCTCCCTATTCGTCGGATCGCAGATCTGCGGAGTAGGCCAGAAGGGGCTCTGTGACTGTGGCTTATGTTTTTATGTCGTGCTCCTCTACGTTAATGTTAACGTTGAAATATTAAATAATGAAAGGATAGAAAATGTGAACACAAAGAAAAGCGGAGGGGTGCCGTTTCTTCTTACTAGAAGCAAATTTCGATGAAGATATTATTTACATAATATTTATCCAAGTTTTCTCGGCTCGTTAACACAAGCTAGTGGTGCCTGCTTCATTAATTCTCTCGTAAGTTTTTACGATACAACAACGTGCCAGTAGCGGGTCAGCGAAAAAGGAATTTTGATAAATCTGATACAACATGAAAGCCAGTGGTGCCAACGTAGAACCTAAATCACGAAAGATGTGTGTAGGGACCTATTTAAATTCAACCGAGATGTGTGAAGGAAGGCTCGCGTGATTTATGTAGGCTTAGGGGCTGTGCTATTGTAAAAGTTTAAATATGTGTGGGCCGACAGCGTGTGCTGGCACTGACGGCCGCGTTATCAGGAGCACATTGACGCACGGCGCCCGACGCCGGCGCTGACGTGACTCCATTTAACTTTGGAACCATCTGACATGATGGTAATCGGCACCCACATATACACCGGGACATATGTGCCGAGTTAACTATTCATCTAAAACTAACACGCCAAAACCAAACCCGTTGCAATATTCAACAACTCTGAGTTACAAAATACGAGCAATATGATATGAAAATCTTTTAAAACATTTTCCATGAATCGCTCGTTATGTATGAAGTGGATGTTGCAACACTGATGGACAGATATTTTTTTAAATTTTTTATACATGAATCGCTCAGAGCCCTATATAATTCAATTCAGGGTTTAATATCCACGGTGGAATAAACAATTGGCTTTGGTGAGCCCACACATTGGACCATTTGGTGGTCGTCGCGCTGGTCGCGAGTGCCACATCGCTACTGAATAATTCACGACAATTGAAGTGTATAGGCGTGTGCGCAAACACCGTAATATACATTTAACATTAATATTATTGTCGCACTCGTAAACATAATCCTGTATAAATAAATATTGCGTTCCTCGCCGATAAACAAACGCTGATTACAATGCAATAACGCTTCGTTTCAGTAAGCTAACACCATGTATAAATAAGTAGGTAAGCAGATAACAATCGACCTTCTATTTTTGTTTTGCGAAGCTTCTATGCGTGAATTGATTAAATTGGTCCTATGCTAATAAACCCCTTTGTATTATGTGTTTTTAAATTCATAATTAGTTTTGTTCGAAATCTGTTTATTAGAATCCAATTTGAAAATATAAAATAAAAAGATGATTGGATATTTTTTTTATTTGATGGATATTATTTTCTCACTTCATTAGATATCTGATAGTAGGTATTCGATAATATTTCCTGCATAAATCTGTAACAACATTGCTATCGACTCTGTCCAATTTAGCTAAATGTGTTTGTGCTAGAACTGTATTAACCACAATAGTTTCACGAAGTTAGATTTAATGACTTTCTGATCGTGTATTTAATGCAGACCGTTGGGTTGCGTTTCACTAGCAAACAACAAAGGGAAACATACAAAGCCTGTCACTATCTGTGTACTCTGTGTGTAGTCTTATTCGTGTCTGTGTTTTAGTGAGTTTCTGTACTTGTCACAATTTTGTTCCTATAAATCTGCCTGATGATAAACACCTTAAAGAAACACAAACATAGATAATGCGCACCTAAAAAAACGTGGTTAAATGTAAAGGATGAATGAGAAACTTCATAAAGCTGCCCATTTATCTACCCCTCTCATCCTAAATTATGCAGCATTATTCTTTTCAAAACAAGTGTAGCGGGGAAATGTCGTCACACTTTTTATTGCGCACGGTGGGCACGGTGGGTACGCGGGGAATAATCCCCGCGTACCCACCGTGCCCACACCCGCATAAGCGCGGGACTTACAAAATATCTTGCTCAGGCCTGTCCGACTTTATGCTGTTATAAATTGTTGGCATGAAACAACGTGTGAGTGTTGTGAGCCGCGCATTACGCCTATCGGACTGGAATCTGACTGCGGATACAATCGTTCAGCCTCATTCGAATTATCTCGGTGACCGACACCGAATTCCGAGCATGAAAACCCTATCAAATATGCATGTTATCGTTATTAATACAGTCATCAGCGCTCGCACGGTTTCATCCATCAATTTAATCTGTTCGGACATGTGTCCTCATTGACTGATGAATTTAGCACCTCTACGCTAGCTTATAGATGCAAACGTTATTATAAAATGCCCACATCAAGACTAGCAAGTTTTTCATTTGTAAACACTTTGTTCAAATTGATGAATGATGAAAACAAATACCTTTCTTCGTAAAAAATACTGCTCGTTAACATGAAATACCAACCTAGACTAAATAAAACTGTTTACAATGAAGCCATAATTTATCTTAATATAAAATATTGTATTTTGTAGTTGTTACGGGTCGTCAGAAGCCCGAAAGTCTGACAACCAGGGTAAATGTAAATGGGTTGTGGAGTTCAGATAGGCAGTCGCTCCATTTAAAATACTGGTATTCAGCTGCATCCGGTTAGACTGGAAGCTGACCCCAACATAGTTGGGAAAAAGGCTAGGCCGATGATGATGATAAAATATTGTATTTTATTTCATTCTTTAGAATTGATTCAATAAACAAGTTGTTTGTTCGGGTGATCCTGTTAATTAAGAAATCATCATCATTTCAGCAGAAAGACGTCCACTGCTGGATATAAGCACCGCCACTTCGACCGGATCTGTGCTTCCCGCATCCAGCGGATTCCTGCGGCCTTCACAAGGTCATCAGTCCACCTTGTAGGACGCCTTCCAACGCAGAAATCTATATCTAATAAAATCGTAGCAAAGTCAAAACAGTACCGTAAAAGAAAAATGCGAGGTCTGGCAACGATTCTTAAGCCGAAAATATTTTTTTTTTCTTTGTCTGAAGTGTATGTTTCAACATTACGTTTATACTACCGGATAGATTTTGTTCTAATTGTGCATAGATATTCCCTATAAGTCTGGTCAGTCTGTAGGCTATAAGTTATCATGCTATTTGCTATGAGGGATGAGCAATATTGCAATTCGTTCGTACTCTTCTATAGTTTACTGCAAATTGTAAAAAAAAGCCAAAAGGTTAGAATAATGTAGATAGTTACAGATTTAACCTTTTAAATGATCATCATCACGCTATACCTTTACGGAGCTAAGCAGTCAATCATGACATACACAGGATTTCTTTTTTTTGGTGGGATATCATCAAATAACTTCTCCCGTTCTGGGCGGAGCGTCAGACTCTTACTGACTAAAACCCACCCATATTCCTTCCTGTTGCCTGTGTTGCCAGGGGCCTCGGTGACCCTTTAGTACCATCCCGCGACCCCGGCAGGGACATACACAGGATAGATTTATGAGATTGGACAATAAGGCAGGTACCTTAACCGTAGTTGCTATTAGAAAACGGTCTTAGAAGACTGTTCTTAACTTTTAGAAACACTTTGATCTGCCTTCACAGATTTTGAAAAAAATTACAGTAACTCCTTAATTGGTCAAGGACAGCTAACGAGACACAATTGATTTTCTATTGTTTGACTCCGAATCGGTGTCGCGCGGGGCTTAACAGGTTAAAGGTATAGCGGGATGATAATCATTTAAAAGGTTAAATCTTTAACTGACTGCTATATTCGTTCCCTATTCAGCCCAGTGAAGTAATGGAATAATTCGACGGTGCCATACACATATATACCTACGTATATTGTGTTCAGTCTCACTCTCATCTCAGTCTCATTTCCTACGAAATGTATGGGAAGTTTGTTTTTGCGATTTCTGACTTTTTTAATACTTAAACCTCAATTGGTTTATTAGTTTTTTGATCCTTAAAAGAAACAGGATCGATTAGCATCATTTTTCTTTGTGTGATGTGAAAACTGCTCAATTTCTTGCTTACCCCTTTGACCGCCACGACAAAAAAGCAAAAACGTGCCCTCGGCGCCAAGCTACGAATTATTCCTTAAAAGCTGTCATGTAGTCGTGACCGTGGCGTGCTGGGCACATTTTGGTTTGTCATCTGTACATGAATGTGGCGAGAAACGATAAGAACACCTAACCTGCAAATTACCAAAAAAAACGTAAGAAAATTTGGCTTTCGCGGGCTATCACTACGGATCCATCTTAAAAAACTTTAATTTCGGAAATCGGTTGCAAAAAACGAAAATACAAAACGACTTACGAAATTAACGTTATTTTTCAATTTGTAGTGTGTTTTTTTTGTAAAATAATATTTTTCCCCTTTTCGTTGTGGTACCTACCTACCCCACAAAAATTCGTATATCACTACTTGCTATGTAAATAACAGTGACAGGAAGTTAATCAACATACATTAACACGTTGACGGACACGCCGGTTATAACATTCATTAGGAACTTGCGCAGAATGACGCGCCGGTTATATACCCTTCGATATTTTTTTGTACTCTAGAAGCACAACTGCTTTAGCAGACGAATTTCCATACTGCTACCATATAGTTCATCATCAAGTGCCCCCAAATTAAATTATTCGAATTGCTAGGTGTCACATAACATGTCTTTTTACTGCTTCCAACGTACTACTACTTGGAACATTTGTGTGCGCACTCACACTTATGCAGCGTTCATAGCAGCGGCCATTGTAGAAGGCATTGGCGAAGGCTATGGCCGGTGCTGTCTTATTTAAATACTTTGCCTTTTTTACCGGTGACAGTACGGCTAAAGCCTTTCATACAAAAATCTTGTGTCAAGATAGGGTTACAAAATCAAACAGTGTCCGCGAACGTGTTAAGTGGAAAAACAACTTATTATTGAAGCTAACTCAAAAATTACCCATTAAAAGTTAATAAAATTTATATGGGACTACAGCGCGAGCTTCCTCTGCCAAATGACAAAAACTCTCAAAGCATCTATTTCAAATAAAGCAAATACAGGCACTTTTGAATTATCAAGGGGTCGGTCAGTCAGAAAGATGAACTCCACGGACACTTAAATTAAAATATTGATTACACCTATTCATGTTGAAATTATACATGTGAGAACAATGTTGAAAGACATGCACGTTAAAAGTTTCCATAATAAAACAAAAAGCAATTTAATTATCTAAAAAAAAAACTTTTTGTCATATTTGGTTGTAAATAAATAAATATCTATGGTTAGGTGACTGCTAATAGGAAACCCCGTGTATTTACAACCTATTGTAATATTATTTTAGTGATACCTTTTCGTCAGAAATAAACTGTAAGAATGCATCAGTCAGTGTATCAGTGTTGTGGCACTAGGCAGTATATGCAAGAACGCAGGCGTTCATGAATTTATTTAAAACTTCGCAAGCAATGGGAATTGCTACTGAAGGCTGCGGGTATCCACCTCAGGACGGACAAGTGTATGTAACTTGTTAACGCGTCACCAGTCCTGACTCTTTTCATACTTTTGGCAGCTGAGACCAAAACTACAAACGTAGTATACAGGGAAATTTTATAATAATGTGGCTGTTATTTTAGTACGTTGTGGTGTATTTGACTTTCACGCTAACGTTCGATAGGCTTTTATGAAACAGCTATTAAATTCAACCATTGTTTTATGCACAGAGGTGGTTGCAAAAAGGCGAAACGAACAGCCGCACATCAAAAACAAGAAAAATCTAAAGAGAATGCGCAAAGAAAACTTATAAAACAAAGCTAATAAAACGATAAAAACAGCGGTGAATTTGTAAGAGGGCAGAGCAAAGGTCCTTTGAAACAATGTGACTCTAAGCAAGCCCCTCGCGAGCTTGATTGCGCCACGCAGAAACAATTCAGATAGATTTAACAACTTTGTTGTTCCCACTTTTTGTGTAAAAATATACATGCATTGTGGAGACAGGTTCCGCTGTCCCTTGCCTACTTTTTACTTCTTTCATTCAGTCAAAGCGAGGTATTTCTCCTGATTTACCACACGGGTACTGTTCCCACTATAATTTTCCGCTGATAACTTCACATTTTCGGCACGCAATAATAGAAACTTGAAATTCAAGGCAGGATCAGTCGTAGCGAGTTCATAGCAACGTATTTTTTATGAGCCGATGGATGTGAATTTATAAGCAAACAAGATTCGAAAATTACATGAATCGGAGTAGTTTTGCATTTCGAATGGTACGCAAAGTAACATGAAATGCATGAAAAGAGCTTCGCCGTTGAATATTTTTAAAGAGTGGGTAAACATTCGTTACTTTTCTTTTGAAAAGTTCGAGGAATATTGTATACTGTGTATCCCAGAACTTTTATGTTTGGTTACTTACATTGAAAATGCAGACGTAGATAGTCGGTGGCAACCTGCAGGTAGTTGGTAACCCGCCACCGTAATGAACGTCGGTCTTAAGTTGTTAACGAGAGCAAGTTCCCGCGCGACCGCACTAACGCATCGTTACGTACTTTGTCTGTTGCCAGCTCAGCACATCCGATACTTCGAAACTTAAAACGATTTATTATTTCAATTCCCTCAAATATTGTACTTAATAATTTTATGATGTGAAATATGGAAACTTTGTTGAAACTTCAACAAACTACGTTTAATATGTAAACAATGGCAACTACGCAGTTAACAATCTTTCAGCACTTTATATTTTACGAGTAAAACAATTGATTGCGTTAAGAACATTAACTTCATACTTATTTCAAGTTTCAAGGTATACGAGAATAGGTATTGACCACATACATTTTAACTTTAATTTTGTTCGAAACTGCAGATAAAATTATTTTCTTTATAACAGATGGATATTTAACACGCTCATTGTGATCGTTGAAACAGAAAAACTAAAAATAATAGAGAATGATTACACAATAATCCTCATGGTCTACGATGTGTAGAAACTCGAAACTATCGCAATTTTCGAAAACAAAATGGAAACAAAAAATATTGTTTTGATCGATGCACTGACTGAATGCGAATAGAAATAAATTTAAATATTATAACAAGGAATTCCTACAAACATTCACAAAACATTTCAATAAGATTTATATGTTACAACATATAAACGACTACCTATTAGTTCCGCTTGGTGAATATTCAAAAAAAAAATCTATTGTTTCTAAAAGTCAGTATAGAGAATTGGAAAATCTGTCCGGGATGTTACAATTTCCAACAAAGGATGTGCGTAAATTTGCATACGTTGCATACACTTCACACCGGTATTTTTTCACATATTTTAGGCAATAAATATTAGAGTTGGACTGAAACGTTAGCCAAAATATACATTTATGGAATGCAGCGCTTCTGTGATCTGTGTACCTACACGTTGTGGCAGATATCGCACCGCATTCATTTGTAACTCGTAGATTTATAAATGATCGATTTAAAGTCTTATAATTAGCATTATCCCGAATTACAGATACCGATAACTGGTACCGTTCTGAATTACAGAACGATAACGGGTAATATTATTTTAGTGATAGCTTTTCGTCAGAAATAATCTGTAAGAATGCATCAGTCAGTGTATCAGTGTTGTGGCACTAGGCAGTATATGCAAGAACGCAGGCGTTCATGAATTTATTTAAAACTTCGCAAGCAATGGGAATTGCTACTGAAGGCTGCGGGTATCCACCTCAGGACGGACAAGTGTATGTAACTTGTTAACGCGTCACCAGTCCTGACTCTTTTCATACTTTTGGCAGCTGAGACCAAAACTACAAACGTAGTATACAGGGAAATTTTATAATAATGTGGCTGTTATTTTAGTACGTTGTGGTGTATTTGACTTTCACGCTAACGTTCGATAGGCTTTTATGAAACAGCTATTAAATTCAACCATTGTTTTATGCACAGAGGTGGTTGCAAAAAGGCGAAACGAACAGCCGCACATCAAAAACAAGAAAAATCTAAAGAGAATGCGCAAAGAAAACTTCTAAAACAAAGCTAATAAAACGATAAAAACAGCGGTGAATTTGTAAGAGGGCAGAGCAAAGGTCCTTTGAAACAATGTGACTCTAAGCAAGCCCCTCGCGAGCTTGATTGCGCCACGCAGAAACAATTCAGACAGATTTAACAACTTTGTTGTTCCCACTTTTTGTGTAAAAATATACATGCATTGTGGAGACAGGTTCCGCTGTCCCTTGCCTACTTTTTACTTCTTTCATTCAGTCAAAGCGAGGTATTTCTCCTGATTTACCACACGGGTACTGTTCCCACTATAATTTTCCGCTGAAAACTTCACATTTTCGGCACGCAAGAATAGAAACTTGAAATTCAAGGCAGGATCAGTCGTAGCGAGCACATAGCAACGTATTTTTTATGAGTCGATGGATATGAATTTATAAGCAAACAAGATTCGAAAATTACATGAATCGGAGTAGTTTTGCATTTCGAATGGTACGCAAAGTAACATGAAATGCATGAAAAGAGCTTCGCCGTTGAATATTTTTAAAGAGTGGGTAAACATTCGTTACTTTTCTTTTGAAAAGTTCAAGGAATATTGTATACTGTGTATCCCAGAACTTTTATGTTTGGTTACTTACATTGAAAATGCAGACGTAGATAGTCGGTGGCAACCTGCAGGTAGTTGGTAACCCGCCACCGTAATGAACGTCGGTATTAAGTTGTTAACGAGAGCAAGTTCCCGCGCGACCGCACTAACGCATCGTTACGTACTTTGTCTGTTGCCAGCTCAGCACATCCGATACTTCGAAACTTAAAACGATTTATTATTTCAATTCCCTCAAATATTTTACTTAATAATTTTATGATGTGAAATATGGAAACTTTGTTGAGACTTCAACAGACTACGTTTAATAAGTAAACAATGGCAACTCCGCAGTTAACAATCTTTCAGCACTTTATATTTTATGAGTAAAACAATTGATTGCGTTAGGAACATTAACTTCATACTTATTTCAAGTTTTACGAGAATAGGTATTGACCACATACATTTTAACTTTAATTTTGTTCGAAACTGCAGATAAAATTATTTTCTTTATAACAGATGGATATTTAACACGCTCATTGTGATCGTTGAAACAGAAAAACTAAAAATAATAGAGAATGATTACACAATAATCCTCATGGTCTACGATGTGTAGAAACTCGAAACTATCGCAATTTTCGAAAACAAAATGGAAACAAAAAATATTGTTTTGATCGATGCACTGACTGAATGCGAATAGAAATAAATTTAAATATTATAACAAGGAATTCCTACATACATTCATAAAACATTTCAATAAGATTTATATGTTACAACATATAAAGGACTACCTATTAGTTCCGCTTGGTGAATATTCTAAAAAAAATCTATTGTCTCTAAAAGTCAGTATAGAGAATTGGAAAATCTGTCCGGGATGTTACAATTTCCAACAAAGGATGTGCGTAAATTTGCATACGTTGCATACACTTCATACCGGTATTTTTTCACATATTTTAGCCAATAAATATTAGAGTTGGACTGAAACGTTAGCCAAAATATACATTTATGGAATGCAGCGCTTCTGGGATCTGTGTACCTACACGTTGTGGCAGATATCGCACCGCATTCATTTGTAACTCGTAGATTTATAAATGATCAATTTAAAGTCTTATAATTAGCATTATCCCGAATTACAGCTACCGATAACTGGTACCGTTCTGAATTACAGAACGATAACGGGTCAAATATTTATTTAGGGCATGCTACGCTGCTCTTATTCAGAATTACACATCTATTCACTAAGCAGACATTATGTGATAACATTACATTCAGAACGTGGTCTGCATAAACATTAGAAAATATAAGAATTCTCTTGTTCTTAAATATTAATTCATTTCGCGAATTGGTATCGAAAATCGTATTAGTGCCTGTGCGAGCTCGCCAGATTGCGCGATGTTCGCTTTTAATTAGTTTCTGTTGAAGTCTATTCGATGCCAGCGCAGCGCCTCTCAAAGAAATTACCGAGCATCGGAGCAGACTATTGAGCCTCACTAGGAAAAATAGCTCACAAAGAAGAAAAACTGAGTAGTTAAGTACCTATCGTTGGCTACTTACAAGTTTTCGTCGCGAGGCATTCAAACAACATCGTGCAACTCGATTAGGTACCTGCTCTTGTTAAAATGAAGCAATTAGTAACAAAAACAAACAGGTTTGGTTGCATTTACCAACTACGTGATTTTATTATCACAAGTGGCCAACAAAGTAAAACTAATTTTCAACACGTAGAGAGGTTCTATATTAGATTACGTCTACTGGTCTTTGCGCCGTCTTTAGAAAATATCTAAGTATTTTTCTGGAACAAATCACAAGAAATTGTATTAACGCCGGAATGCGAGTCTAGCTGACACGGCAAAAAAGCCAATATTCAAATTCCCTGAAAGCCATTCAAACAAAAATAATGTGAGAAATATACCGTGAGTTATACTTGCCAAGTAAATGTCTATTTTTTGGTTATCGTTTATTGAAAGCAATCAATTATTTCTTAAAATCCTTCTGGAAATGTCATTATAACAGATAACATTGTAATTAGAAATTACCTACCGGTACCTATGTGGTTTGAATAAATTTTTCCTAACTTATATTGCTTGTACAATATACATACATAGCAGCTCATAAAAATAATATGCAAAGGATGAGTTGTTAAAAAATATAGCAAACGATGCAAAATTTTGGATTTCTAAAATATGGGTAAAAGTTGAATTTAGTTTAAAAAAGACTGAAGCTAAAATTAACGCCGGACAAAATATATAATTCAAGCTAATTAAACATGAAGGGTGTACAAAGCATAAACATTTCACGCTAAATGGCATTACGTCCCAGTGCGTGATCTTGATTACATCGATCGCGGTTGTCGCGGTCGGTTTATTTCGTGCGTGGGACGCTGCGATAGCAACCTCCGAGCCTTATGCGAAAACTACCATAACACTAACTGCCGCAATTATTACACTAGTTTATGACCGACCAAGAATACGTTCCAAAGCAACTCATTACTATGATAATTTGGAACGGGAACATAAAAAGAGATTAATTGGACACTCCTGCCGTCCAAAAACCGTAAAATTCACGATTGTGCCGCTGCGTTCGTAACGGTAAATGGCGAAATAGGTAAGAGCTTTGAAAATATTTTTGCGTAGAAAATACTGTATGCAGGCTGGCTGCGCTGCGTTATGAATGTACAGCACAATATGGCCACCGACTGTATTATAGTTACAACAATAAGCAGTAGCAGTGGACAATTTGCGCCACGTGCTCCACGCGCGGACATCTGCCCGCGAGGATAAATCTCGTTATTTTACAAATAATCCAAAAATACAGTCCACTTTTGTGCGAATTTTGCCGAAACGTAATTCTAAAAGGTACATAAAACGAGGCGTCAGTTGTCCTTGTTTAAATTCTAAAACCATAATTACGGTAATAAAGTTGTCCAGTAAAATACATTATTTAAAAGTGTTCCGTTGGTACTTTATGGAGTTATTTTGATTATGATCAGTTTTAATGACGTAACGTAAATTATATAGTTTTATCCGCAAAGGGATGATCATGAATTTACACACTAAAGTATGAACGATGTGCGCGAACACTAAATAAATAAATATTGGATCATTACTCTTTAAAAGTTCCAAATGTTGACATTTGTATTCATACGCTACATGTCATTTTATTTTCATAGAAGAGAAAATGATTTATATTTATTTTCTCTTTTTGACTTAAAAAGCACGCATATGAACGAACCTCGACAATTTTTTTAAATGTAGTGTGTGTTATGTTACAATTAATTGTATTCAATTTACGTAATAAATAGTCAACAACAAATTGTGGGTGGTTACCTAGTACCTACCCACTATATGTTTAAACCATCTGCAATTTTAATGAACGAGCATCACTTGAACATTCTTATCCACAATTGAAACAAATAGGTAAATAATCTGGTTGTTTTTAACGTAACCGCGT
Organism: Atethmia centrago; assembly: GCA_905333075.3. Classification (NCBI taxonomy): domain Eukaryota; kingdom Metazoa; phylum Arthropoda; class Insecta; order Lepidoptera; family Noctuidae; genus Atethmia; species Atethmia centrago. The sequence goes on from HG995375.1 coordinate 13,443,510, forward strand.
CGGTTTTAATTCTGAAAGCGCACGAATCACGATCTCCTGACTCACGTAAACCACCACGTTTGCTGATTTATTGAACACTTAAACCAATGTCCCTCGCACAACTCAAGTGTTTTAAAACGAAGCGAACAAACAATTTATCAGATTTATTATTAAACGTAGCAATAAATACTCGATATCCCTTGATCAGTGTAGGTACTTTCAATACGAATGGAGTCGTACGGAACCTCGGAACCTAGTGACTCTTCCGCTATTAACCACGTCACGTGCAAATCAGTGAGAAAATAATTTTATTTAAGAACTCAATCTGTTTAAAACGTTGAAAGGATTCATAATAGTAATTCCGTGTATAAACGCGAACCGTTTTGCGGGCAATGAATTTAAAATTGAGTTTTACAAATTACTCAAAGCGGACGGTATGACCGTTCCGATTTCACGATCCATTGAGCCACCGCCGAGACTGTCCGACGTTCTACTAGGGTTTATGGCAAAGAAACGAAAATGGACAATGTAACGAGGCCGGTGTGGGATCGGGATGCAAATTAATACGCGCCTCTAGATCGAGCACATGAATATGCATGGATGGTCCGCTCGTTCCGGAATAATATCCGAGTGTCCCGGACAGGGTCCGACGCCCGCGCCGCCGCCGCGCCGCGCGGGCCGGCGCCGCCCCGCCACGCGCGGCACGCTCGTCCAGATTATCCGCACACCATCAAATTACAAAAGCGATATTAATACTAAGGATGGGCATACCACTGTACTGTGATACGGTGTTACACTGCGCTATAACAGCGATATCATTAGTATCTAATAATATCCTTTGTTGCACACAGGTCGAGCACCCAACAGCATCATATAAATCACGTTCGGTACAGCGTTATGGAAATAGAAGCGTGAGCCGGTATAATATTTGAGGTCTCCACAAAGTCCACATATTTGCCAACACAATAACCACAATAAGCTATATTTGCACTTCCAAGCTAAAATTAGAATAAATTACTGATATCTGAAAATTTATTTCCACGGAATGAACGCGAATGTCTGTCGTAAGACGGCAGGCAGAAGCAATAACGCTCGTAAAAGAAGACAACTTCCTGCTTTCGAGATTTTCAGCATTCAGTTTAGAGCAGCTCAAACGCATTCAGACCTAGATACTCGTAAAAGTGTACTTATTATTGAAAGTTGGCATCTTTCCACTTTACCTAAATATTGCTGTGTGGTACAATTGTATGTAATAACAATTTAGGGAAAAGTATGGCGTGCCAAAATAATAAAGCTTATTTTCTGAGACGTTATTAAAATTCATGGAAATAACGAGTAAAGAAGTTTGGAGCATTGAGAGTTAATTGGGGTGGAGACTCGAGAGTCGTGAGAGAGCGTCGCGTGCTGAGTCCGCGGAACTGATGACAAAGTGTGGCGGCGAGGGTCGCATGACGCGCGCGTGGCGTCAGCGAATATGGCCATCTCGGCTGTTGTCACGTGTGAGTCGCCACATTCCGCCGCGTCACGATTTGCTCGGCATTCCCGCGCAACTGCTTCTTACCTCAGGAACAGGTGTTGTAGTTTATAGCAGCTTACACCATTCATTAGTTAAAGAGACGGTGCACACTGAATGGTTTTTGCGACAACATTGCGGTTACCGCTGCAGCTCTGTTTTATTGTTCTCGTGCTTGTCTGCGTAATGTCTGCTGAATGTACAATTAAGTTAGGTAAACGAACGGTGCGCAGGAAGTGCCAGAATAAACGACTACCGCAATCTCTTGTGTTGGCTAAATGTAAACTTTCATATGTTAATAATGTTGGGTTGTTTAAATGGTTTCAGATTGTACCTATATATAAATGTGTTTGTGGCAGTAATAAAGTTGACCAGTAGGAGTTCATAACGGGTAAAAGTTTCATATTTCAATTAACTCGATCGCAGGACGGTGAGCTGTATGATTAGTCCGTCGGGATCGCGTGGCCAACGGCGGAAATGAACGATTTGACGACGCCGACTCAATTACCGACACCGGTAGTATTACTCATATCCCGATCGACTCGCATCGCTTGCTAATCTGTATCACCTGCCGCCAACTCTACTAGTCGAACTTAACTAATTAAACTACGCACTATCATAAGGACGTTATTTAAATAGAAGAATTCAATAAACTCTAGAATTAGTTTAAAACTTTATTCATTTGATTAAGTAAGTCTATGTACAAAAGGGAGATGAGGTAGTTAGCCATAAGATTTCAATTAATTCGTAGTAAAAAAACACTGCTTCAATTAAAGTTCTTTTTTCAGAGAGCGTAGCGCCGAAGGTGAGCTCTATCTGCCTCCAGTATTCATTACTTCGACTCTACACGTGTGTTCGGTTTAATTAGTTTTTGTTCGACGATCAACGACCTACCAGGAACGGTTAAAGGAACGGTTTACTTTAGTAGTCACAAACTTTGGCAAAGGAAAATCAAGCGATTTCTTGTTTAACTTTATGAATTCTTTTAAGTTCATCGTTGATTAAGAAGAAAACGGAAATTTCCGATCTGACTTTAACTTTTGTTGTTGATCACAATATGAAATGAAAGGTAAAAGATAGCGATAGGTATCAAAGAAATAAAAGCAGGTATAAAACTTTCAGTTTTAATACGAAAAATAGGAAAAGAAATGCGAATTTTTGCCAGAAAAAATATGTAAAACGATGAGATGTGCGCAGAAAACAAGCATGGCGCCGCGCGTCGCGCTTATACACATTGATTTATTGTTTAACACGGATATAATAATATTTCACGAAAATCCAACTACTGAAATTGTATTTGATGATTGGTAATCAAGTCTTTTATTATGTTACTGAAAGTATTTTATGGCACATCTTCCCGCGAAATAGCTTTTTTAGGTAAATATTGTGACCTGAAGAGTCATTGGTTTGAGAAAAAATAAATACGAAATAGAAAATGGTTTCCATTACTTAGGTACAACAAATTGCCTACAACTTTTTCACTTAATGACTTCATAATAAATCGATAAGTTAATTAATAAGGTGACGTCACGATAGGACGTAACATGGCGGCGGCAAGTTGGCAAGGCGTATCGGACCGGTCGCACATGAATAATTAGGCGGCAAGTCGGGCCCACTCACCGCTGTTAAAAAGAATTATTTCGGCTAATGTTCGTCCCGACTGTAGGCGGGCCCAGCGAGCAATTTGTCACAGCCCACAACCGTGGAGATGTTTATTCAAACGAGGAGATTTTATTGCAACGACATAAATCTTCGGGCCAACGAGAGATGGAAGTGACATGGTCGCGTAATCGCGCGACAATGTGCTTTTTGCGTCCGATCTTGCCCTCATATTACAATCGCATGTATTAATAATTTCTACATTAACATTCCTCGTATCGTAAATATTCATATTCCTTTTTCTTTTGTATATACGTGTAGTGTAGACAGAAAATTATGTTTATATTTCACCAGAGGGCTTTGCGAAACAGGTTAGCATCTAACTATAAACGACTGTCCAAACTTTGTCAAACAATGGCTATTAAAATTACGAAACTTTTGAACCAAGCGCGGTTCAGGCCATGAAACATTAAAATAGGAATTGAAATACAATATTATGACATCTGTTGTGGAATGAGCGAGTTATTCATTCAGCTGACCGTGTGAGGTGCGGGTGAGCGCAACCACAACATGTCGTTATCATGTCGGACATTAATAAAACTCTATTCGGCGATTCTAACGAGCGTGCCACAAACTTCGCCCGCGGGGAAATATTCGGATGGTGGACTGAGAGAGCAGAGAGCGCACAGCGCATATTGACGGGGCTAATTATCGCGCTACGAAGATCGCCCAGCGACCGCGGTCTGTGCTACAATCGTAAGTCGTAACCACCGGCGCCGCTCGCCGCATGGTACCCATGATATAGCTGCTTTTTTATGAAAATTACAACCAGTCATCCAACCATCTATCTAAAAATATTTTATCCCCGTACGCTGTCCTGATTTTTTTACGAACATAAAACCCTCGATAGCGGCGTGCTGCTGCGCCTAGCACCCAACTAATGAACACTCAAAGTACATTTGTAAATTTCCCTTCGGCAAAGAATTCCAATAAGTCACCGATGGCTTTTAATCCGGAATATCCGATTAGTTTTCGACGAACTGGCGGTCCTTAAATCCTGGGTCCTGAATTAATCGACTGTTCCGTGAGTCTAATTACCGAGATAATGGTCCCGAGGTTTCAGCATCTCGATAATAAATACATACTAAACACTGTATCCCTGAGTAAGGACCACACAGATAAGCTTTAACATTCGGCTGTTTAAATTATGTCAAAGTTTAATTCAGGATATTTTCCGGTTTTCCAGAAACGTTTATTTTATGTTCAGAATACATGAAATCTTATTTTGGGACCTAATATATCTTCATGTTATGTGTTAGTTTTGGTTTGAGTTTATGTATTAATTACATTTTAACATTTCATACTGGTTCTTTCGGAGAAATGCGAAAGGCACAATTAGTGGATGAGTGACTTGGATTGACCGAGGGAGCGAAGCGTCTCTGCTTCAAGTTTGGCAAAATTTGCTTTCTTCTGTCAGTTTGTTGGTACTCCTCTACATGTCGTATTTTACAACCGATCTGGACGAAACTTCGTATACAGGTTTTACGACATGATAGTTATTTTTTTGTCAGAGGGGATTTTTGAATGGAGGGATACTTCTCCAAAAAGGGGGTTACTGGATATTTCCGCCCTACGAGATCCGATTTCTATGGCTCTTTTTTATTTGAAAGGTAGTAACTTTAAGTTGGTCTCATAGAAATTTGATGAAGATCTCATTAGGATCTTCGGCGTGACTAAATAGTAATTTGCTCACTTTTAAATGTCTACCGATGGAATCGGCTGGTATATTAATTGTTGCAAAAAGTTTGTGCTCGCGAGGTCTACTGTTCGCAGAACTACTCGTTTATATCATTATTGTGATAGACCACCACAGAGTTCATTACTTTTCTCTGAAAATGAGGGACAAGACTGTTGTTAATGCAACTCGTTACCTAGAATGCAAATTGGTGGAATTAGAGAAATATGATCTGATTTTAACGTTTGGCACCCGAGGAAGGACATTACTAATGTATTACATACTTTTATCCCGAAAAATTGTTAATTTTTCAAGGTGAATCATAAATGGTGGAATAGAATAGAATATAATACTCAAAACTAACACTCAAATTATTTATTTATTAACTATGGATGACTTACAGCTAAAACAAACAATAAAAAATCGTATGCGAGACTTACAGCCAACATTATGGTTAAGAATAAGATTTAAGTGGGCAAAGTCACGAGCTATCTTTGTTTACGATTACGAGTACCTATGCCCAGTTTCGCGAAGCACCAATTCAACTTATTATTTGATTTAAGCCTCCATGTGTCAACGGACGATTTTCGTCAAACTATCGTGAGATTTAACAAAAGTAACACAACTTTAAAGGATTACCCTGAACAGTTACCTACTTGATACATGCGAAACAAGCTTATCGGATATATCAATCGGATGTATTCATGAATGATAAAAGCGGGAATGTAACGCAGGTGCTATTACTATTCAGTAGCTCGGCAGCATAAGAAATCATGACTAAGTAACGCTTCGTACCTCCTTGTATTTTTACTATAGTATTGAATAACTTACCATGTTTACGCACTACGCTAAGAGGATTATTCTACCCCAAACAGAAATAAGCATAAGACGCCTTTAATGACGTATTATCTCGAGCATGATTGTGTTCAAGATAATCCAGATTACAGATTAATAGGATTCCTCCCTGAAGGTAAAAAATCGGAGGGATGTCATTACAAGAGAAATGATTGAATGTGCTCCGTTTTACTATTTTTCCCGAGGGCGGGAGGCGAATGAACGGTATTATGTTTCAAGTTTTTTGTATTTATTTGTATAATATTTAGTTAGTAATTCAAGCTATAAATTATTTTCTATAAATATGTTGTAATATCTATTAGGGATACTTACTCGTATTTTAATTAATGTGATTTCTCAATACAAGTGTTTGTACTTTATGAATAACTCTGCCCTTACTAAGTCGCTAAAGTTTTTTTATTTAGCAAATCATATTACTTGTGCTGTGTAGTTTAATCGTATATGTATGTATGAACCTATATCTGGGTACATTATTCCACCCCAAAAGAATTGCGTGTTCAAAAAGGTTTCTTTTGTTTACCTACAAGTTTCGGTTGAGTTGTATAAATAGTTAAGTAGGCTGCCAGTCCATCAACACGAGGTACTTAAGCAATTTGTTTACTTCAGTTGATAATAACAAATTGCAGCGGAATGATTAATAGTTTGTGTCGTTTTTAATTCTCAGAGAAGGGTGGAGCAAGTCAGGAGGAAACTGCGAGAAAATCACTGGAGTATCATATTATTTTTGTGATGGTTTGTCTTCTATTTCGTGGGCGTCTGTGATTTCAGAGCGTTCGTATTTCACGCTGTTTTTGTGGTCGGCGAGATTAATGGCCATTCTGATAGAAACCAACGAGAAACAATATTCAGCTACCCGCTTTCAACACCACTAAAATATAAATTCAACCCACCAAATTATTAACGATTCGGTAAAACCTACATGCGATTCTCATAAATTGATGAGCTCAAAAGATTATATTTATAGTTTAACTTTATTTCTGTGTTTTAGTGGGGAGTGTTTTCAGGTACTCTAGAATCCGAATGGCACAGCTGAATGGAATATTACACCCAGTGCATAATTTCGCTCGGAATTATTACTGTTCGACCCTATTGCGTCTAAACTCAGCCATAATTATCAGGACCTTATTAGCCTATAACAGAATATGGTTTGGCAACCCTCACATTGTGAAACATACCTACTCATTCCATCGTCTGTGATACGGCTAGTTACCTATTGGATTTGTGTGAACCCACTATCGTTTGATCCCGGTTACCCTACGGATTTCAGTTACCTTTCTGCGGTTACGAAATATCCACATCGCTTACTCCTAACCCGTTTTGTAGAATACTCTGGAAAATATACTGCAACCTGCCCCTAGATAAAATGTAAAGATATACTTATGTACCACTTATACCACAGTTCGAAAATATTGTGCAATTAAAACCGGGTCTATTGTAATATTATGTTAATGTAAGCTATAATAAAATACATATGAATTACGGAGTTACGCCCACATTAACGCTTCCGTGCGTTCGAACAGAAGGAAATTCCGAAACAATAAGAAATACTTGGTAGTAAGCCGATTACATGGAACCAGTTTACTTAAATATCATAATATTCCCTCTCGTCAGAATTCGCGGAGTAATTTTAGAAAAACATATCTTGTCATATCGGTTTATAAATTACCGGTTAGGAGCTCTTTTCATTATATTTTTTGTGGTGAAAAGCTGTTGGAGCCATTTACGTCATGTACATTGTTATCAGCACACATTCTCAAAGAGGCGTTTAAGCTTGGTCCTCAATGAGCTCGTGAGTACACACCGCAGGCTCGGATAACGCGCTCAAAAAATATCATGTGCACAATGAGTGACGAAGAAGAATGTGCCAACGTTAAAAACATTTAAAAGATGCTTGAAAAGTGTTTACCTTAAATATTTTTTCATATATTGTGGAATTTTCCGAAATATAATAATTCAAAGTTTTCTAACAAAAAATATTGTACAAAATATTTCCTCAACATAAAATATAAATATTATGTTTGCAAAAAATGAATTCTAGAGAGGTCATCGGACTCGCTACGCTTCGTAGCGATTGGTAGCCGCGTAGCAAACTCGTAGCACGCTCCTAGTATGCTACGACTGCTACGAGACAGCTACGCGTTTGTCGGAATATCATACAAAATTAATCTTCGTCTTAATATTGTTTTCTAAACTGTCGCAGTATTTATAGATGAACAATTAATTCCGAAAGTAACGTGTGATCTGTGAGTTGGTGTAAATAAATACAAAAACTTATCTTACTTTCACCTAAAATTTTATAACATAATCAGCCTATAATGTTCCCACTGCTGGGACACAGGCCTCCTCTCTGTGGAGGGGCCGTAATCCACCGCGCGGGCCCAGTGCGGGTTGGTAAAATTTTATAACAGAATTATAAATTGTACTTAAAATATGTTTCTTTATTTTAAATGCTATTTCGGTGTATAATAAGTTGTTCTACATCAATGGTTTTTATTGTGACTTAAAATACTACTATCACAAACAACGATTCTAGTCGAAAAGTAGGTATATCCAAACTAGTTATGATTTGTGGTTTTTGAATAACCAGAATAAATGTTTGTTAATCTAGCATTACAATAAATGATTTGAAACTACTTGTTTGTTGTTGTTAATAACTATCAGATTTTACTTTTCCATTACAAATAAGTACATACTGAATTGCAAAATTATCTTATTAAGTTTTAAAATGGTTCCAATAGTTAAGGTTTGTTAATTATTACCCAAATTGGAAAATAATAAACAGTAATTTATGACCATCTGTGATTGGTTTAAAATGAGGGCAATGTTGGATGTACTTGAATAATAATGGGAGACTATAAGATACGTGTTAATTATTGCCCAAATTAGAAATTATTAAACAATAATTTATGACCATCTGTGGTTGGTTTAAAATGGCGGCAATGTTGGATGTACTTGAGTTATAATGGGAGACTATAAAATACGTGTTAATTATTGCCCAAATTAGAAATGATTAAACAATAATTTATGACCATCTGTGAGTGGTTTAAAATGGCGGCAATGTTGGATGCACTTGAGTAATATTGGGAGACTATAAAGATACGTGTTAATTATCACCCAAATTAGAAATAATTACACAAGAGTAATATTAGGAGACCAAAAATATACGGGTACCCGCCAATTCTAGCGAGTTTTGATACAACTTTGGTGAAAGATGGACTACCTATAATGTTTACGTAAGTTAATTGATCATATTTCTTGGTTATTGCTGACTAGCTTTGCCCGCGGCTTCGACCGCGTGATTGTCGGAAATTATCCCAGAGGAACGTACTGCAGGGATAAAAAGTATCCTATGTCCTAGTCCAGGTCATGGTCTACCCGTGTTTCAAATTTTATCCACATCTATTCAGCCGTTTGAGCGTGAAAGTGTAAACAAACAAACTCATTTTCGCATTTGTTAAATTAGTTAGGATAGTTATGTTATGACATAGGATAAATATGTTTTTCTGTATGTGTTATAATATGTCTTATGTGTTCAATCGAATTAAGGAATATTCATGTTCTGTTCCTTGCCGATGATAAGTTGCTATAACTTTGAGTAATCGTCCAAGAGATTAATGTGCTAACAATAATTAATGCTAATGTAAAAAAGTGTTGATAAAATATTTTAAAACAAGCTGCCATGGAGTTTCTTTGTTCTTTTTCTCCATGATGACCTAGTCTTGGAACGGACAACTAGTTTTCTCATTAACGTAATTAACTGACAAGCCTCATTGAAATAAATACCTAGCCTTGTCTTTCTGTACTTTTGTTTACACAATCCTTTACCTAGACACCATATTCATTGGTACTTTCATACACATTATTTAACTGGTAACCATTCTCACACTCAAAACCTATGCATATAGTTTTCATCCCCTTTCTGACACGTTGGTCTACCAAGGACGAGTATGATAAAATTATGCCTGGGGCAACGTTGCTCTGCGTAGTTGTTGTGTTGTTATGAGCTCATGAACAAAGGCTTTTTTCGAATCCGGAAATAGTCGGACAGTCCCAAAATAAACACGTGAATAAAGCCGTAAACGATATTTAGACGAGCGTGTCTCATGAAAATAGAAAAGTTTTAAATAACCGAGCGATACTGTTGAGTAGCCATTTAATTTTAAAAGCACTTTAATTTGTTTCAATCATACGTAACGGCTTTTAAGTTATTTCAATGCCTCTCTTTTATGCCTTAATATTCGGAAACGAACATAATGCCGATTTCAAAGCGATGATAAATCTAAACGACGTTTGAGATATGTTTTTAATAGCGTAGTGAACACTAATTTTATTGAAACGTCTCTTTTATTATTTGGCGTCGTACTCGAAACGGTGGGAAAGAATTTATTGTATCAGTTTAGTAGTCATAAACACTCCTCCGGTTGAGGGTTAAAGTTGAGAAAACTAACAATGTCGCGGGAGTAGTGGGACATTTAATCAGTGGGGAGTATAGGAGGCGTGAGAAATGAAGTAGGTAGCCAAGTTGAGACAGCTAGACAGCGCCAGAGCTCGCAAGCGCGGTGGCACGGGCGAGTCACTCGCGCCAGCACAACTTGTCCGGAGCTTAGCACATTACCCAAAGTACCCACCGCTCGCTCAAATTGATACGAAAAAAATAAGTACCTCGTTTACTAACAAAGCGCGCAACTTGAAAATTAAGTTGGAACTGTGTTGAGCTGACTTCGTAACAAAATCATAATGTAATTTGTCAAGTGTCACGGGAATGCGTACACACCTCGCCAGGGAATACCACTCAAGCATTATGACCATGTTTCAGGCTCATATTGATGACATCGGTACGGCGACATTGTCCTGATTCAGCTAACACAATTTACCTTCATTGTTTTATTAGATTTAATCTACTTTGTATTCAGGACACGGTGTACCTTTTAAAATAATCTTCTATAAATATCTTTTAAGTCGTTCCTAAACATTTTACGGACTTAATATTCTCAAATAACAATCTATATAGCAAAAGAGACCAATTAATTTTACTAAAAATATAATACCTTTCCATCTTAACTTGCAAATGTCTCTTTGCGACTGAGATGAGAAACTTTGGAATTTTTAAATATTCATACGTAATTTAAATATAAATAACAGCCTTATGGAGATTTGTTGGTTATTCTGATATAACATGACTTTTCACAATTTTTATATCTGCTTTATGGAGGGTAATTATAACTTGTTAGATCTAGTTACTCTGATGTTAAATAACTTTTGTACAGATGAAAAGTTGTACTTCTGCTGCGGTGGTAGAGTAACTTCATAATTAAATTATGATTCCCGTTAACAAGTTGAATAAGGTTTACATATTTCCATAATCTGTGAACTTGCCTACATAGATAGTGATTTTCCATTATTACTGAGCGACGTTGACCGGTCTCGAGCAATAAGCATGTAGGGCAAGCAGGGGCAGTGAGCGGGGGTGAGCGGGGCGTCGGTGTGTCGGACTCTGATCGTTTACGTCACGGCGAATTAGCGAGACAATCACTCAACGTGACGCTGTGGCTCGAGCGGCCCTGTGGACGCAAATGGAGGACTACACTCCAGACGAGTGACCCTCCAGCTAAGGTTGACCCAAATGTGTCCTGACCGACGCCTGTGTCATCTGGCAAACGCTACCAGTTAGCGATATCTGGCCCAGCAATTACAGCTCATCAATTAGCTAAGGCGACACTCGACAGATTACTATTTGCTTATTTTGTACGCTGTATGCTCATTAAAGTGATCCAGAATATTGAGACCCTCATTCATTAAAATTTGGGTCTGTCCGTAATACGAGTATACTACGCCACGAAAAGGAATTAAGAACTTTAGCATATGAACTATGTATATCAAAACGGTATATGTAGGGCTTTTAACGAGCGACTATTTAAACGTACGAGTGGTTAGAGGCACGTTGTAATTTATCAAGCATTTCAGAGGGTTCCTTAATTTATTCCGTTGTTAGCCGCGTTGACGTTGGTTTTATCATCCATTAGCGGCGGCGGTCGGAGCTCTCTGTGAATGTCATCGCGCAAGTTAAAGATGAGAGAAGCAAAGACGTCTACAATTAAAGCACGTTATTAATGCCTCGGCTGCAGAATTAATTAGAGCAACGCGCACGCCTGATAGTGCAAACTGCCGGATGATTTATAACTTCTATTTGAAAAGATACTACCAGATCCGAGGATCCAGTTAACTCTAGATATAAAGTAACCTTATGATTTATGCGACGCTCAAAATTATACTCTGATTTATAATACTTTCTAAAACAAATACAAAGAACTCACTCTACTTGCTTCTATTCTTAGCAATTGAGATTTCTATTCGATGTAGGGGATAAAAATTGTTGTAATGTACAGCTAAATGAGTTCTGTGTTATCTGTCAACTGTTGGTACCGGTTGGACGTTTGTTAACAAACACGCGAACTGTTACTCTATCTGGAACTAGCTGTTGCCCGCGGCTACGCCCGCGTGGACATTGTACTACCGGGACAAAAAAGTATCCTATGACCTAACCATGGTCAATTTGTACGGTTTACGGTTTAAGAAAATTTATTTCGCTCAAAAAGAATACAATTATTCACTCTTATGAGGAAAAACATAATAATTATAATTAATATAAGCGACGGTTTCGCTTGGTAATAAACTAAAATTAAGTTATAAAACCGGCCAAGTGCGTGTCGGACCTCGCACAATGAAAGGTTACGTAGTTAGGAAGTTGTGATGAATTTATCCCAAAAACAACCTTAACATTGTAGTTGCAAAACATGTTTTCCCATACATCGATATATGCCACGGTCAATTCTCCAATTGAAAATTTAAGTTGGTCGACTATTACTCGTTAACTTGTAAAGCCCACTTAGCTGTGATAGTTTACCTTTTAAGCAAGCTGATCCTTGAATCGAAAAGTGGTGTTCACAGACCCGCAATATTTTTTGACGGCCTATCCAACGATACCCCACACCATGGGGTAGACGAGAAAAAAAAATATCATAGCGTCTCTGAGCTACAGCGGGGACAGACAGACAGACAGACGGACATGGCGCAACTATAAGGGTTCCTTGTTGACTACGGAACCCTAAAAACGGTAAAGACCTACAATTTATACATTATTCAGGTGGTGCTTTAAAAGCCTTTTAAAAGTTGGAAGTGATTTCGATTCCTTGATTACAGGAGTTCAGCCCCCACATATGACAGCCTTTCTACCGTAGCTTTTCATCGGTGCTCTTAAAATTATATGGTTAGCCTGTTTCGTCATGCGCTTTTGAATTTGCATTCTTTTTGTAAATGTTATTCGTGTATGTTTGTCTCTATTAATTATTTTACGTACATTTGTATGCCTTTCATCCAAATCCGTTCAGCCGTTATGGCGTGAAAATAGTTACTTTCGCACGATAACGTTAATAAGAATAGTATGGATGAAATTATGGATATGGATAGGATGGATTTATGGAAGCAAATTCTTGTTGTCACCTAAGGCTCCCTACGATAACCGTGGTATCTGTTTTAAAGTTGTATGTTGCTTTGCGCGGACACATCCTACTCATCCAATTTACCGCGGTCTGGTCGTATGCGACATTTTTAGTTTGAATATATCGTTTTATCTACTTCGTCATGAACGTGTACAAATACTTTGCAGCTTGATCGCGCGATATTTTAGGTCCTTGTGGATGCGAGTACAGGAACATCTGCTCGTGGAGTACCGCGTACGTGACATGCGAGTGTCACGTACGTACGTAGTGCTTTTTCTTATAACCTACTGTACAAACGGACTATGCTGTCACGATGCATTCTACGCAAAGACCTGCCTCGAAGTCTTTGCTACAATAATTTATTTTTCAATGTAACAGTCGAAAGTTAAAATGATGTCGGTCCCGGCCGCATATAAGCGCTCGTAGCTATTTTTTTTTGGGTATAATAGACCCTTTTTAATGTTTTTTGAAAACTCCAAAGTGTGCAAAACCATACGTGCCGAGAAAAAAACCGGCAGTTTCTTTAGGGATTTCTGAGTATTAAGGATGGGGATCACATGGCGGGTCTAAATTTGTTATCAAGCAATAATAACCTAGTTGACGGAAGCTTAGCGAGGTTCCGTCGACTATGCTTATTTCTGAATGGTTAACAAAAATAACAGTCGCGTTGCCCCAAGTCCCGAGCTCGCTTCGCTCGCTCTTGAACCCAAAAACCTATCTATCAACAGTTTTGGTAAAAAAAATAGTTTCATTGGGTAGGAGGAGGAAGTTGGGAGGAGGGGGGTCGGGAAGAAGGGGTGTGCTCCTTCTCCCCTGGCACGATAATTTGTTTTTCTTCAGAAAAACAAATTATTGTAAGGTAACCTCAAAACACTTTAAAGTTGCTTAAAAAGCGTAGTAGAAATCATTGAGCCCGGTAAGCGGGGCTCAGTGATTTAAAAAAAAATAACCACGAAGGGGATCGCGGGTTCGGACTTCGCTCGATCCGCTCGCTCACCAGACCCCGCCATTCCCTTCAAACTTAACCTGCACAAGTCGGGGTGCTCGCTCTTGCATCCTAAGTTCTCCTAGTAACAGTAGTAACATTGCCTTTTGTACACACATACGATCAGTAGGCGTACAAACACAGACCACGGTATCTACCACGGATTGCGCGGATAAAAATTCTACCTTCCGAGTTGCAATTTTTGTGCAAAATCCACTATGAGAGTTTAAAAACCAATCAGAGGTTGTTTCAAACTTAATTGGTGGATTTTTTAGACAAATCATCCCGAATTTTCTCCGTTAGGGGATGATTTTCCAACAACGCTGAAACCGGTAAGTCTTTATTTTCCAACAACGCTGAAACCGGTAAGTCTTTATTTTCCAACAACGCTGAAACCGGTAAGTCTTTATTTTCCAACAACGCTGAAACCGGTAAGTCTTTATTTTCCAACAACGCTGAAACCGGTAAGTCTTTATTTTCCAACAACGCTGAAACCGGTAAGTCTTTATTTCTTACCAATAGCATTAATCAGAATTTTCATATCGCTGACTTAAGAAATACACAAACTTTCATCCACTTTCCTTTATTTTTGAGACAAAAAATAGCCTATGTCCCCCAGGATGCCATTTATCTTCTTGCCATTTTTTTTTTTTTAGTTTTTTCGGTGGTTTAGGCGTAAAAAGGTTTTATACAGACAGACGAACAGAGTTACTTTCGAATTTATAATATTAAGTATGGATATGACGTTTCTTTAAATCCCAACCACTGGCACTTGCAAGATGCGACGCAAGGAGATCAAGGTATCGCCTTACAATATGCATGCCCATTGCCTGTATTAATTATAAACAATGAATATTCAAGTTTGATTTATACTGCTTCATAAATAAAACATGATATTTGGGTAATACAACAAATCTATAATTTAATTTCAGATTGACGTAATTGAGGTTAGCTTTGCTCGTAAAATACGTAATTTATAGATAGACCCCAGAGTACGCACTGTGATAATAAACGACGAATTAATGATCGCATCGTTATTTATAACTTTGCGGTTTGGGGCCTAGATTTTAATTTACTCGACATCATAATTTATTTATTAGAATCACGAGCGTAGACGAAGTAAATGACTACCTACCTAATTACCTGAATATATGTAGTTCCATCTAGTGGGAGATAGAAGCACGGATAGTGTATGTATGATATCTCATAACTCATTACCTGTGACACGCAGCTCGCGTGGGCACCGCGCCACCGTGAGCGCAGCGTCTTATCTGACGTTTACATTAATAAATACTTGTACTCGGTGGACGAGAGAGAGCTCAGACGGCGAGCTTCTCATTACGGTCTGAGTTCGCGAATAATAACGTGTGCGGTAATATGAGTTTGGGAATGACGTCTAATTAGTCATTGTGCTCTCTCGCCACCTCGCCGTGATTGCTTTATTACTGGCGCTGTTTCGTCTAAGAAATGAGAGTGTTCATCGACCTGGAATATGTTCTATTTATTTTAATAATACTAGCGACCCACCCTTGCTTCGCACGGTTTATACGACATGACAAAACAACAACATTCCTTTATTATTCGAAAGTTTAATATTAATGTATTATTCTCAAAATACTTCCGGAATAAATTCTCTAAATGATAGTGAAAACCGCATCGAAATCTGTTGCGTAGTTTAGAAGAACAACGCGGTCAGACAGACAAGCACCCTGGGCGTAGGGAATCCCGGGCGGATTTCCGGCCACCGGCTCACCGTCCGGTAAGGACCTGGCCCGGGTTGACGGCGCGTTGTATTCCACGCGCGCCTCAAAGAGATGTCGTCAGCACAAATGTAGGGGTCCTCTAGGGCCGATGCCTGCCGGGGTCGCGGGAAGGTACTAATGGGTCACCGAGGCCCCCGCAACACAGGTAACGGAAGGAATACGGGTGGGTTTTAGTCAGTAAGAATCTGATACACCCTCCCGCTCCACCCAGAGCGGGAGAAGTTATTTGATGATTTCCCAGCCAAAAAAAAAAAAGACAGACACGCAATGCGACTTTATACAATGTTATTTTATTAAATGTTATATAGACTATCGATCGTTTGCTATTTAATTCCGAATGGCTTTGAGTAATAAAAATAAAACATGACGGTTGGCGCCGTAAACCTTAGGTATTAGAGCTGGGAGTTTATGCGGTAAATTCCGAGTAGTTAAAGTCCCACACAGTAAAATGATAATCCTTTTACGACAGTTGTTGTCATTTCTTGATAAACTACTGATTGAACATTACGTGTATTATGTTTAGAATTATCGTGTAAGACTACAGTGTTTAGGTACTATCTAGACATTAAACTCAGGTTAAAAACTAATTCTCTCTTCTGTTACCTAGTTATCTTTATAATGTTATGAATAAGGCTCTAAATATTTACCCATTACACAAACCCAGTTGTAAACAAAAAGTAACCGAATTCTTGAAAGCTCTTTCCTATGATGACACAGAGAAATTGCTCCACTCAATTAAAAACACGTGTATTCAAACAATTGCCTACACTTTCACCATCATTCACCTACACATTCACCACCATTCACTTCTATTCACAAACACATTCACCAAGATTCACCTACACATTCATCTCCATTCTCCACCATTCACTCTTTGACTGCTTTTGTTGTGTTATTTTAATTTTAATTTAATGTAATTTTAATTTTTCTTTTAATTTATTTATTTTTTGTTTTAATTTTTTTGTAGATATACATGTTACCTGCCTGTTTATGTGTATGATGCCGCTTAGTGGGGCCTGGTGACCTGTAATACAGGTTTTCTCTAAAACCTACTTCAGGCACCAGCTCTCACAATGTGAATTCTTATAGTTCAAAACTGTTAAGTGCTACAAAACATTGTGAGAGAAAATAAATGAACTAATTATTATATTATTATATTATAATTTAAAAGAATAAACGCATTTCAAATAAATGAGTTAATTAAAAGATTTATGGAAGCAGGAGGAACTCCATGTGTTCATATAAATCTGTGTTTAATGTTCTGAGAGGGGCGATAACTAGGGTCATCAGTCAACTTGGTTTGAGCTACCGGCTCATAGTAAAGCTTCGACATTCATTATGGTGAATCAATATGAAGCTCGAGAATAGAATCACAAATTACGAGCTGTCAAAATGTGAACATTCACATTATCTTGACAATTCGTAAAATTGTACAAGTACGGTAAACAATGGATCTTCTGGCGCTCGAATGACGTTGACAGGGGGCTCTGTTGGTAAAGAAATTTATTGAAAAAACAAGATGGCGTCGTTAAGGCGCTTCCACACGGAGCATTGGCCAGTAATGTAACAGTTAAGATTCGAGCATTACATCAGTGAGTGAGAAGAACCAAGAATTACAGTGTGCAACCTGTAATAATACAGTTGTTAACAATTACATTCATCAGTAGCATTCGTCTGTAACGTACTAGTCGTGAGTAGGAGCACCCGTGCTACAATTTTTAACATGAATGAAATAACTGATTCCACTACAGGCGAATTGTCAAGGAAAGCGAAAGTCAAGGCAGCAGTAGGTATTGTAACGTAATGTTCAAAATCGAATCTAGGGTTGTTACATTACAGGCAAATGCTCCGGTAAGGGAGCGCCTTTATTTCCGATTTGGGCTACACGCCAAAAGATCCTTGCACAGCTCATACGGTCAGCCGCACGTGACGGTTATGCCTTGATCATACATACATACCGAGTAGATGGGCGAGACAGCCAAATGATACTAGGCCGAGAGTTGGGTGGACGAGTAGGTGTTTACACGTTTTTTTTACTTGGCACCGAGTCAGTCAGTCAGTTCACAAAAATGCGTGCATTATTATACCTGCCAAGTGGGCAAGCGAGTCAATAAAGCGCGATTGACGAGCCATTCCAAGCCATTACCGAAAAATTAAAAATCGTTCTAATTTAATGGATTGTCTTTAGCAATGGCCAGAAGATACTACGTTGGATTCTCTATTTACACAACGCCAATCATGGCTTAGCTTAGTGGAATGGCTCGTCAATTGGCCTCCTGTAAATGGTCCACAGTTAGATACTCGTATATACCACGGTTTCGACCTAAATCACTACTAAGTCGACTATATCTATATTTCTCGTGAGTTATAAAACTAAAACTAAAGAAAGATCTCTCAAACGAGGTTAATAAATGTGGCCCTACTCTTGAAGTTAGGCTTTTTTTCAGGGAGCGTAACAAATTATAATAACTTGATGACTTTGAGGCAAAGGCAGAAAAAAAAAAATTTTACTTGTTATTAGTAATTTTTATTTATAAAAAAATGTGTTCAATTTGAATCATGATAGATTAAAGCTTCGTTTTTGTGCCCCATACAGGCAAAGTGGTCCTATGTGTGTACGTTTGAAAGGAAGAAGCCTCTCGCGCTCCAGTTACACAAATCAAAAATGCATATCGGAAGCACACATACCTACCGTGCACAAACGAATGAATTTATCAATACAAGCCGAGTTTTACGTCCGATTCGCTTAATTTATACGAAATGTGGTCAATCAATAGGATAGCAAAAGTAATCTTCATTCTTTAGCGTAATGGGTTCGGTGTGGAATGCAGGATCTGTTTCGTCCTAGACAACGGCACTTATTCCCAGACCCACGGTGTAATGGGGCGGCTAATTGATCCTTCGTGGGACAGATATTAACTGATTATTCAACGGCATCTGTTGCTCAGCCTGTCGCAAACAAAAATATCGTTTAAGCAACTTTTTTATTGTAAACGGCCGATGGCAACTTTGTTCGTGACATTTTACTAACCACCGACATTTCCATTAACTTAATAATAAAAATAGCAGTCGCTTTATCGGACCTTTTCGAAATTCGCATTTAGAACTCGACGTCACATGAAATGTATCAAATAACATTGTAATACCTTTGTTCACTAAAACAATGTGAGAAATGTAAACCACGTTTGCTAAACTAACTTAACGAGAATAAGTTACTGTTTGAAAAGCTTTCTCAGATAGCTACGGTTCTCTTGAAATTGTTCACTTGATTAACGGGAGAGGGAGACAAAGTTATTCCTTTCGGTTGTCTGCCACCTTGATCAATCTAAATCTAGATCTACGTCATTATACCTATTAATTCGTACACAAAAGAAACTTAACGAAACAAGCCCACTGGCACCTCACATTTTTTGCAACAATTAATATACCACTAAAGTTATTTAATACGGGAAATTTTTCCCTAGTAGTTAAGGAGCCGATTCTACGGGAAGAAATCTAAAAGTGAGCAATTTACTGCAGTTTGAGGAGCTATTCTGCTCATCACGCCGAAGATCCTTATCAGATCTCCACCAAATTTCGAACCATCGAAATCGGATCTCGGCCGATCAAGTCAGAGATGTCCAGTATCCCCCTTTTGGAGGGAGTACCCCTCCAATCAAAAAACTCCGACGACAAAAATATCTATAAAGTCGTAAAACCTGTATACAAAGTTTCATCCAGACCAGTTGTAAAATAAGACCTGTAGAGGAGTACCAAAAAACTGACAGAGGACAGCAAATTTTGCCAGACTTGAAGCAGAGACGCTTCGCTCGTTCAGTCAATTAAAAGACGGCAAGCAGACCGTCTTACAAACAAAAATATTTTTACACGCTAGCTATTACTGGGGCGACCAAGTGGCTTTAGCACGTACGAGTACATACGCAATAAACCTGGCGCGCTATTTTTAAAAATATTTACAGTTCTTTGGCGCAAATAGAGTCATTATTTAAAATGAGACATTATTTTTAATCCCGGAAAATACGCAGAACGGTTACACTGGTCCAGTTGCAACGTCACATATAGCATAATCAGCCTATAATCTTCCCACTGCTGGGACACAGGCCTCCTCTCTTTGAAGAGAGGTGCCGATTAGTAGATGTCACATGTCTTCGAATTTTTGGTTCTAGGACATGCCAGTTTCCTCACATTGTTTTGCTTCACGGTTTTGAGAGCAGTGGTGATGAAATTATTTCAACAAAGTAAAGCGCCTGTCTGGGTTCGAACCCACGAACTACAACTCGTAAGTCGGGGCCGTTACGACTGGGCCACCACTGCTCTCGCACTGCAACGTCACATAAAATTCTAATTTGTCATGAACATGAGGCGCTAGTTGTACGTGCTTCCTCACGCATAATTTTCTCGAGAAAAGAAACGAAGGCAGTTTAAAAGCAAGATTGAATCGGTACGTCTCGGTGACATCTGTTGGGGACGGAGATTGTAATACGAAAAAATGCAGCAGCAAGCGCCCGTGGCAATGCTACGCCGCATAGGACGGGCGTAGCGCAATGCTACGACCGCGTATAAAGGCTCCCACAGACAGGCGCGACGCAACACTAGCAGCACAATTTTATGAAAACTTGTAAAGTGTCGCACTGCGCGTCACGCCGCCTGTCGCGCCCGCGATATCGCGTCAATCTTCGTGAGCCTTAAAAAGTGGTTCCAATAGGTTAAAAGATAAAAAAATCTGAGAATACATCATGAAATTACGCCTTTTAAATCTTACTTTTATGAAGTACTTCCACTAAAGCCGACTTATTGACCTTTATATCATTGAGATTCTATCCAAGTGCGACCGAGGTCGTTACTTCAACTTTGACACTACTAACTCGAACGATTTCAGAAAATTAAATTGGATGATTTGGTATTTGTGAAATTGAGAGCAGTCCGATGTTTTTTAGATAACAAGTAAGCTAGTGAGATAGGATGTTATGTTACAGTCTCTTTGTCTTTGCGTCAGAACGACTGCGATGTTTACGATACGCACAATACAGACGCGCATGGTTGCAAGACGATTCCATTTCTAAATAGTTACCTCTCTCGTGGTCGTGACTCATACATCGTATGCAATTGTAACTTTGTTTAGAGTCCAATGGCATCGAGAACTTAGCGGGTGTCATTTGTTCTTGGTAATAACTCAAGTTGTGGCAGAGTTGCGCCACAGCAGTAAATATAAACAACATAATACAACTTCTCGCGAGTTTGTGTACCAAAGACACGCTTAGTTACACTTTTGTTTGAGCACATACGTTTATCTGCCTTTACGCCAAAGTTAATTTCGGAAAGAAAATAACAATAAGATTTTTTCTTTCATTTGTGAAAATCTAATATAGATCCAGACGTTTGGGCTGAAAGTAAGTATATAAGTTCTTTGTTACGTTTGTCCGTACCTACATGAAGATTATTTCGAAACGTATAAGGTACCAATATTATCCTATTTGGTTCATCTGTTCATGATAACAAACCAGTAAAGCTTTTATTTTTAGGTTTGAACCGAACCTTTTTTATTTTTATCACAATCATGTAGATGTAAATTTACGTAGATATTTAAACTATAAAATATTCAAAGCAAATTCAGTTGATGATAATGGCATACATAATCAGCATATAATGTTCCTACAGCTGGGACACAGGCCTCCTCTCTGTGAGAGGGAGTGGGCCGTTATCTACCACGCAGGCCCAGTGCGGGTTGGTAGATGTCACATGTCTTCGAATTTTTGGTTCTAGGACATGCCGGTTTCCTCACGATGTTTTCCTTCGCCGTTATGAGAGCATTAGTGATGATTAAGTTACACTAAGTAAAACGCCTTTCTGGGTTCGAATCTACGACATACAACTCGTAAGTCGCGGCCGTTACCACTGGGCCACCACTGCTCTAAGCTACTGCTATAATGGCATAAGAAAT
Organism: Atethmia centrago; assembly: GCA_905333075.3. Taxonomy (NCBI): domain Eukaryota; kingdom Metazoa; phylum Arthropoda; class Insecta; order Lepidoptera; family Noctuidae; genus Atethmia; species Atethmia centrago. The sequence continues at coordinate 13,465,379 of HG995375.1, forward strand.
AGAAAAAAACTTTAAAGTAGACGAAATTAATAAAAGATTGAATACACTTTTCGACTGAATGTTAGAGAACTCTTAAACGTTTGTAGGACCCACGGCTACGTAAGTTTTCCAACGACGAAAAGAGTTTTTAACTTCTAGAAAACGAGATCTTGCTCTATCATCAATTATACCTACCTACCAACTGAAGTAATTCTAATAACTGCTCCAGAATATTTTAGTAAAGAAAACGAGGGCGAAGTAGTTTCAGATTTTAAAAGATTCAACTACTCTTTTGCTATTTGTCTTTTAATTAACTGTATATCAGCAAGGATGGATAGTTTACCAACTGAAGATGGAATTTCCTTTTTCATTTATAAAATACTAAAATAAATAAAAACCAAAACTGCTTTCTGTAACGTCGCTGGCACAAAAAATAAATTCAATTTCATTATCGAGTAGCACTTGGTGATAACAAACGGTTGGACATCAGCGACCCCAAAAGATTTACGATGTAGTAAGAGAAAATTTTATTATACTTTCAATTCGTACCTACCTCCAAAAATAGTCTACCGTATGATATAAAATAGCTGGTCCCGACTACCTGTGCTCGCCGAGAGAATTTTCATCATGACCAGATTGCTGGTAATTTAAAGCGTTACCTATCTTAAGTTAATTATATAATCAAGTCAGACAATTTGCGTCAGTAATGTCATTATGAAAAGGTACAGGAAAGGTTGTGAGTTTAATAAGGGCCGTATTAAGTAAGAGGGGCGACACGGCGACGACGACGTGTAGCAGCGCTGAGCGAAGGCGGAATTCTCCAATATAATGTATCGCAGCAACTGTGTAAACTCATCGATCAAACGAAAGCGCTACAGTTGTTAAGCTGTGACTTCGTACGTAGGCAGACTTCCCGCTTCTCGCGTGAAACTTTCTTGTTCGGTGCTCGGAACTGGCTCCGCCGGCCGCGCCGCCCGATGCCGCCGTCGATGCCAGCAATATTCATAACATAATCTACTTGGCACTACAAAATAATAACACCATCGATTCAGCGTCAACGCTTGGATAAGGGATACTATGTATGCTGCGCTCTGCGTTATCTCATATTTTCTCATTCGAATATTACAAAAAGAATTATTGAGCACAAACAGGTTAATGGACAAGATGGAAGAGCTTTGGATCTCGATCCAGTAATGGATGTTTACTTTTTACTTTTCAAATTATACCATCAGCTCTTATAAATATATCTATTTTTAATTTCATTTAAATTGTTTTTGTGTATACAGGCCTGTGTATGATCTCACTAGGCACTACTAGACAAAAACCTTCGTGATTTCTTTCAGCTTGTCTCGTCTCGTGACGTAAACAGGACTAACCAGAATTTTATTATTGGTGTGTGTTATTTAGCCTTAAATACATAATAATTAATACGTAAAGCTTATTGAATACACGGAGTATCATATTTTCAAACGAATGTCCTTCTCGGCTTTATTTATAACAGAAAATGCTTATGCGGCTTATCCTAATGTAAAATTTATGTCTTTAATATCTTGAAAATGTCTTCATAAGATATAAAATACACAGATCGGAATGTTGTAGGTGTATGCGTAGCCGCTATTTTTATTTCCCGGTTAATCCCTTTGAACATAAAATGATATTTATAAGCGTTCCCAACAAGTAGCTTTGGTAGGCGAATGGCATAAACAGTAATTTTTATAATTAAATCTGTTAATAAGGAAGTAATTTCAGACCGGAAACTACAACAATGCTTATTTTTTAATAACAATAATAACTACGTCAACAATTTCTTAGATCGACTTAAAAGAAAACGGACAAAGCATCAGCGGAACAAAGCGTGTGAACAATAGCTAAAGAAAAATACATAGTAAGTACAAAATGCTTTGTCAATCCAAGCTTTTAGCGAAATTCATTCAAAAAGATTGACTCCAATTTCAATTATGTTAAAGATTTGTTATCGATGGTCGGCCACTTGCAAAATTACTTTACACGTTTTATAAGCAAGCCTGAATTACGAAACCTTTTCGATTTACCTGTTTAAAACTCATCGGGTAAATAATAAAGTTCTGTTGTCTATTGCGCGGAAATGTTGACAATTTTCGGGAGCTACTTGTGGCATGATTGAAGTGTCATTTTTATTGTATTTATCGATGCACGTTCACAACATATTTTTTACAGAATATAATATCTCGGAAATGTAGCAAGCCTCCAAGGCTTTGTTACATTGATGAGAATCTGGTATTAGGTAGTTACGGGACAATCAACGTCTCGATTCAATTTCAATAAATGGCACAAGATTGAAACCCTTAACCTATGTATACAGCGCTCAGGTGAGGTATATTATGAAGACGTTCGTACGTACGTAATATCTTCTTTACTGCGTTACATATTATTCTTTTCGAAGTTAATACCATTCGATTACGATCCGTGTGTAAGGCGGAATATCTTCGGGACACAGCGAGTGATTTTCTTTGTATAAAGTTAAGCAGAACTTGATCCGATGGCATAAAATATAGCGGCCATGTGCGGGACTTTTTGTTTTGTTTTAGATGTTCTTTCCTTGTTGCAGTGTTGCCTCGTATTAGGGTCGCCTCGTATATTTATTCTATAAACACGCCACTTGCTACGTTTGTTTTCGTGAACGAACTTGGCACAAGTTATATAAAAATAGTCTTATTCTATTGACGAGTTTATAAGCTTGTGTATATGTTAAAGCTATGTACTCACATTCATCGTGATCCTTGGCGGTGACGGTGAGTACGGTGTGTTGGATGTCCTCATTCTCGTCGACCTCCGCCTCGTACAGCTCCTTGTCGAAGTACGGCGGATTGTCATTCTTGTCAGCGATCCCAATGCGGATGAATTTAGTCACTGGAAAAAGAAATCGACGTTACTATAAAGGAAAGAGGTAAATATAAATGTCGCGACAATAATATTGAGAAAATATATATGCGTAGGTACGTGGAAATATAGTTCTCGCTTGTTTGGCTATAAAATAAAATGATGTATTGCGCGAGAACAGAAGAAAGCTTTCAGTGCGAAACTGACATTAGGTACGTACTCGTATAGGGCCGGCGTGCTCTGAATACCAAACTATTGAAACATTTTATAAAGTATTTTCAACATCGATAAGTAGTCAATCAGAGTTTATTTTCAATGGATTTTATCATGTTACTTTCGCCATAAAAGCAATTTGTCCAAAAATTTACCATTATTACGCCCAGATAATTCTGTAATGGCCGAAGAAATGGCAAACAGCGAACAAGAACTTGTTCACGAATCACTGGTTATCATCTGAGGTCTCTCGCTTCAATAGATAAGTAAAAAGTAAAAACCTTTGCAAGAAACTGTATGTCAACGTGAATTATGCACAGTTCTATGAATTTGTGTGCATGAACGTATTTATAGGTATGTACTCGATAGACTCAACGTCTGAAGTTGCTTTCAATGTTGGCATTTTGTGAATATTACACGAGTTTAGTTCAGACAGCTACTTGAAGTGCGTTTACAGCGAATGTTTTCTAAAAGATATTAAGAATGTGAGACAAGCGCTTGTAAACTGAACGAAGGCGCCTCGCGATCGAATTAGCACCCTTTGTTATATTCTGTGCAAGCTATATTATCTTATCTTATCACCGAAATGGGGAAAGTAGGTATAAGAAAGAATAACTGTACAGAGTCAAACAATAGAATTCTTTAATTTCCACGTTTCCCAGCTCCGAGATGGTATCGATGTATTTTTCAACTGCTCTCCGCTACGTTCGTTTCCGTTTTGACAGACAGTTGCTATATACTTTGTGTAGTTTTATAACAAATATTTATTTCTATTAGTATCTGTATAAAGCACAAAATCTTGACATAGTAGGTACCTACCAAATGTTTAAACAAAGTTGTACTACTTTAATAATAAGAAAAGGTAACTAAGAGTTAAAATAAATCGGATGAAGTACCTATGCTTATTTAAAATGAATTTGATCTTGTTCACTGTAAAAGCTTTGTAATAGAATCCTAATTAGACGCCATCAAATGAACTCGATCTCGGGAGAAATCGTAACTAAAAAAAAACGGTTTCTAGACGGAAATTGCTTTCGTTTGAGGCGCACTCTAACAATGATAAATTAGGACCCCTCTGGGCAAAATGTCCGGCGGCTTTATTAGCAAACATACGGAGGCTTTTAAGCCCAGCTCCAGTAATCTAGCCCTTATCCTCATTGACATAAAGCCGCCGGCGACATGGAAAACAATGGAGGTTCTACCGACCTGCCTCCGCTTAGCCTGACTTCATCTGTTACGAATTGGTGACAAAGCCTTCAGGACACCCAACTAATGCAAAATTATAAATCAAATTATATTATGTAACTACAAATATTGGCTAAACTCATAACTTTAATTAATTTCACGAGAAACTTTGTTATGCTCAAGCCCATTTCTAGGTATTTTAGAGCATTATTTGAAATAGTTAAACTTAACTCCTTTATAAATATTTATTTAAAGTTACTTATTCACAAAACGATAGTATTCAGTCACAAAAAAAGCGTCCAAATGTTATATGTCATTTCAAATGGCTGTTTTTATTCCCATAAGTCTGAAAAGTCCATGTGCTGTAGTTTAGAAGAAAATAACGTTGAATTTTGAATTGAACACTAAATTAGAATGTTCGGGAAGTTTGTCGAAGAGTCGTTACGTTAAAGCGGCGGTGTGCACGAGGCGTAATCCCTTACTACCGCTCAGAGTATGACCATGAAACACCGCACCGCTTTCCCCTTCCTGCAAAGCGGAGTTGAATTAGACTGCTATAAAAACTAATCAGGGACGCTAAGAGCGGTCTAACGACGCCGAGAGCGACTTTTTGACAAACACGCGAGGGGCGGTCTGGCCCAAACTTTGACGGGACAATTTTGTTAGCGAACTTTTCTGTCAACGGTCGTATAAAACGAAACCGGCACCACCCAGTTAAAATTAAATAACCCCAAGTCGATAAAATCAATATACTTTTTACTCTTTAGTGTACGTTTTATTGGAAATTGACTTTTATAGCCTTGTTTGTGTCTGCGTGAGGTCGCTCCTTGATCAGGAAATTAAAGTTCCAATATGCTTAGGTATACTGTGTAGTAATATGATAAATCAAACAGGGACTAATTGACTTAACACTGTTATTATACCGAGGCTCTACCAACGTGAATAATGTAGAGCGGTACCGATTTCTTGTGAGAAACACATTATTCTGCTTCCTCATATTGATATACGTACATCCGTGGGAACTCCCATGTTTTTCTTTCGATTCCAAATAAACATGAAAATTATGAAATCGATTATACTCGGCAACAGTAAAGCAAAGCTGATTACATTATCTTGATTGTGGAGGAGCTCACAACAAGTTTAGAAATCTTGAAATAGTGCACTCGGAATAAGCTTGTTTTCTCAATTGGTAACCACTGAATCCGTTTGATCAATCGCATAGGTTTCAACATTAGTATTCCTCTTACACAGAACACTAGTGAATGTTTATTAAGCTGTTTTCGTCTCCATTCCATGTAACGACAAACAGCAGTTCCGTCGCGATGAGTAAGCTGTAGGCCTACTGAAACGAACGTCAAATGTTCCGCACCTATAAACATAACTTAAGGCAATAAGCAATAACCACTGAATGCCACGCCGAAGTAACACAGTATTGTGCTGTTAACAATAATCATTACAAATGAGCAGTGGTCCGTGTACAGATATTTGTGGTACACTGTTTTAGCACAAACAAAAACAAGGGTATTAACAACTTGTGGCTTTGTACGCGAATCATTTAAATATTACTGGATAATAGTTGTTAGGAGTTTCACAATTACAATTTCAAAGTTTTAGTGCCCAAAAAGGATATACATCAAACTGTATTTACTAAAACTAAGCTGCAAATACATTTGCATAATCTCAAAAGTTCATGCAAAACAGAGAGTCATTAACAAATAAAGTTATGTATTTTTTATAGGTTTAACTTCTATAGGTAACCTTAGTAATAAATCAAATAATATGAAAACTAAATTGAAGATCCGTTTATTTTAACTCCAAGGATAAAATCTACTAAACCCACTTTCCTAATTAAACCAGCGGTTTGTAGAAGGTGTGTGCATTTAGGTTAAGAGACTTTAATATTTGACCGGTCCTAAGATAACGATTTAAATATTCTATGAAGCGAGCTTGTTCATTAAAAACGGCCGGGAACGGTTGTCCGAGGAGCTTATCTGCAGGACACATTCATACAGCGGTGTGCTGATAATGAAATTCTTTATCAAGAGGTGCACAGAGTGGCGGGACGTGCCTCTACGTCGCGTCGCTGGGGCTGGCGGAAGGTCGAGTGCTGGATTATGGAAACAAAGTAGATACGACAATCTGTACCGTATCGGCTGCTCTCCAATATTCGGTCATGTAGGACCACCGAAATCCCTTAAAGGGCATAAAGCTCGCTTCTGCTGCCAAAATGGACTAAGGAAAAGGTTTAATACGCTGTGAGCAGTGGACTAGCAACATGTTCCAACGAATGTCTTATTAAAATCATTTTGTTTATGGGATTTAGCTCTAAGGGGCGAGAACGTTGCGGACCAGGTCCACTTACTGACCAAGTAATGGTTAATAGCGTTTTGATCCGTATGGAAGTATGCGAACAACAAGAAACAATCCTTTGACTTCTTTTGAAAGTAGGGTTCTTTTTCTAATAAGGGAATTAAAGGCTTAAATGCATTTAGTTTGGTAGCTAACAAACACGAGTTCGGACCGCGACCGTCCGTCTTGTCCGATTACGGACTAAAACAACGGGGTTCCGACTTCGCGCCCCGAATCCGTAAAAATTCAACGTCCCTTCTGCAATCGTCTTATCTGATCTGCCCGAACTACTTTGGAAGATAAATGGGGATTGTTCTCTTTCAGTGAAACCGATTGAAAACCAGTGCTAAATTTTAAAATCTATTCTCCGGTGCCATAAATTCTGAGTTGTTTTGGGATCTTCAAAAAGAGAATAGCTTTCTAGATAGTCTTGTATTTTATACAGATTTATTTTGAAGGCAAACACACTTGGAATTAGCTTCTAAATATATTCAGATTGAGTATTTTTTATAAAGCTTATTATAATTTGAACATTATGACTTAGGTAGACAGATTTAACGACATATTTTTCAATATGTGCACTGTTCAGAGTAGAAACGCAAATTTACTTCTGAAATAAAAAGCAGGTAGATCGTATTTTTGTTGTTTTATAAACCCCCGTACACATGCATAGTGTTCATTACTCCGATTCCCGTTTCAATCATTAGTAGGAACGGGATTTTTGCGAAGCTTTCGATCGTTTCAGCGGTTCGCTTTTTGCGTTAAACGGTGTGTATCGTAATGGTCCCGGAAACAATAAACTACGAACGGTATAGCTTTGCGATTTTGCACATGACATAAAGCTGTGTCCATGCAAACATACGTATAGACACGTTCGCGCTTACATAATTGGCAAAATATCGAGACATAAATCAATCTTTGGCTAAAGTAATTGGCGGCTCGACACAAACAAACTATTGGCCGGTTCGTCCACATGTATTATTATTTCGTTTCATTGGGCAGGTGAGCACCGCCTCGCCGTCTCCACTCATCGACCCACCGCAACATTTAACGCTTTACAACTCTCAAAACGGGTCAGCCAAGTTTAATGGATGAGTGTAAAATTCCTTAATTGGATTCATTGACGAGGTGTGCCGCGACAGTTTGTCATTGTCTTTGAGCTAAACTACCGGTTAACCGAGCTTCCAAAGTAGACAAACTGGGTAAAAGCTAAGAGTTGGGACAGCCTTCAAGAGATATTAGTTTACAACTTCAAATGGAAGCCATGAATTCCCTTTTCGAACTTTAATTGCCTATATCCTAATAAAAAAATTAGGGGAGTTATTTCTTTTCCCTTTCTTGATAGGATCATAGCACAGGGGTATAGGTATGTTTTAGCAATAAAAAACACAGATGAATATCACAAATCTGGTTTTGATTTCCCCAAGGAATGCTGCCGGTCGTATGTGTATGATCGTGGTCATTCCCGATATGCCACAGGATTGTTCGAGTAGTCCCGGCAGAAGCGTGACGCGGGTCTATCTGTAGATTGGCGATACAAAGGTAAATGGAAAAACAAGACATATTTACGAGGGTCCGTATTCTCACATCTTCACGACGAAGGTACGCGATAAACCCAAACTGCTCCGACTACACAATATTCGATTCAGGTCGATATAACTTCAAATAAATCGTATAACTTTAAGAATAAACTTCCCCACGTACCGTTACGATGAAGCGAATGATTTTAAAATGTTTTAAAATATAAAAGATTTTGCTGGAAAGTTAAGACCAATATTTCTGGGAAGGAGAGAAAAAACAATTTCCTATAGGAATATACCTCCCAGGCGGAAAGTAATCGAATAATATTCAGATGAAGAGCGACGAATATGAAAAATGTTAAAGATTTCTTTGTGGAGCTGCGTCGTGGGTACCCCTGTAAAGGATTGTAAAGATTACTCGTATAAATCTGTGTTTGACACTAATATCCCGAACTATTATAGAGTGCTACGAAGAATACTCGCTTTGTTTGTTAAACCTATCAATGGATGCAAATTTAATTAGCTAAACCTAGGAATTAATTATGCACAGAATCTGAATAGAGATACGCTGACAGCCATGGTAGAAATCCTACTAATATTATAAACGCGAAAGTTTGTGAGTATGTTTGTAAGGATGTTTGTTACTCTTTCACGCAAAAACTACTGAATGGATTTTAATGAAACTTTACAATAATGTAATTATACGTCAGAATAACACATAGGCTATAATTTATAAAGATATTGTGGGAATTGTCCAAAATATATTGATAAGTGTCGAGTAAGTAGGAAAAAAATCTGCCATAAATACAATACAAATTGATACCTTATTTCTAAGTAGGGTAGGTAGGGTAGGTAGGGTAGATAGGGTAGATAGGGTAGATAGGGGTAGGTAGGGTAGTTAGGGTAGGTAGGGTAGGTAGGGTAGGTAGGATAGGTATGATAAGTAGGGTAGATACTTAGTGCTAACCGTGCAAAGCCGGGCCGGGGAAAGATACTACACAATATTTATGTACCTACTAACTAATTATTATTTTATAATGAATAAGCTGGTATATTAAACTTAGTACTTTGAATTTGATCTCAAAATATTTAGCGCTAGAGGTAGAAAGCTGCATGAACTTTTTAAACAAAACCAACGTAATGACTCTCGGTTTGAGCATATATGAGCGTTTACTTTGGACATTTTCCGAAACTAGTCTTAGCTTTCCGAATAAAGTGAGGTTTCATAAGTTGGCTGAAAAAGCTCTAACTTGTCCCATGGGCTGTTTATGTTTGTGAGAGAAATAGACCAAACCTGGATGGTTATATAGGCGTAGGTATCTTCGATTTACTGTTGACGTGTCCAAAAATCGTAGAGGGCTTTTTTCTAAAATAACAAATATTGTGTTGGGTACACGTACAAAAATGTTTACTACACTATTTAATACACGGGTAATGCAAATATTGTGATAGGGTAAATAGAAAATATTAATTTCCTTAGGGCATAACTAATACAGTGTTTAGCACAAAAACTTGTTAATATGTGTATTTAATATAAACCAACAGACACACGAGTTTTAATAGATTTGCATCTATTAAAACTCGTGCTTCTATTGGTAAGCATAATTAGCCTATAATGTTCCCAATGCTGGGACACAGGCCTGCTCTCTGTGAGAGGGAGTGGGCCGTAATACACCACGCGGGCTCAGTGCACATTGGTAGATGTCACATGTCTTCGAATTTTTGGTTCTAGGACATGCCGGTTTCTTCACAATGTTTTCCTTCACCGTTTTATATAGATATTAGATACAACTTAATTGGGTAAATTGTGAAACTTTACGAATATTAGTAACTTCCTGCTAATATTAGTTATTGGGCCAAAATATCAATCCACAAGCATGATATTAATGTGACGGAGAAGTTTACTGCGCTGCAACAATTCGCGCCGCAGAATAGCCATCGAGACGTTCAAGTTTAAGACAAACATCCTAAGTTCAAGGAAACCGATATATCCAATTACCTACTGCTGAAACCGAAGGTAGGTTTTGTTCAAATATAATTTGTGACGTAAGGATATTGAATTACGTGGCGTTCGGAAGTCATGTAGTGGGCGACAATAGCAAACATTGTGTACGCGTGGGCGAATTAAATAAACAACGCGTTGTAAGTGCAGCACTCCAGTACTACCACGAGGACCGGACCGCATAAAAATCTAGCATACAGAGGCGCGTGCCACTGGCGGCCTCTTGACACGTTTTCATAATGATGATTCACTAGATTGCGTTTATTAGGGCATTTATACGAATTAATTGCGAACTCGTGCATTGTCATAAACCATTACGACGCGTAATATTGTAAACGGATTTTATTTATATTTGCAACCGCGCTCAGAATATTCAATTAGTTTAATACGCCAGAGGATAGCGGCAAGGTGTGACGCGAGGGATATCAGAAATATTTCAGGTTTGTTTCGATGGTGTTACAAGCCAAACTTCCCCCAAGGCATATTTCCGCAATACTACTGTAAGAAAACTAATTTCGCGTGTTTGCTTGGCAGAGGGCGCGGCAGCGGCATTCCTAAGAAATGTGCGGATCGCTCGGATACAGCGTTTGTGTTAGTGGTATATCAGTATATGTTACGAAGCTATAATCGTACCTCTCTCTTATTGCAGTAAAGTATATTTTTATCACTCTCTCCTTATTTGGTATTAACACACTTGTGTGTACTGGTCTGAATATTTGTTTCAATAAAAGGATTGTAAACCGAAGCAATCCACTATCGGTTTTTTTCAGCAATTAAAAGAAACGAAGTGGCTCCCAGTAACAAAACAAGTTAACAATGTCAGCCTTTGTTTGAATTTTAATTGATTTTTCATAGATTCTTGTAGCGACGCACAACGAACCGACATTTTTGTCACAAACAAACATGTGTATGTGCAAACGCGTACTGCCCGTTTCATATTGCATTTTTTATAGCTCTCCCTGTTTTATAGCTTAGTTTTATTGTTTATATATTGGGCTAATCTGGATGAACATATGGCTAAAACGTAGTTCACATAAAATTCCTTTGTTTGAGAGTTTAACAAGACATCATGTTGAACAATGGGCGACCCTACGAGCCCAGAGGTAACCAGTCAATGTTTGTACATTACCCTGTGTTTACCGCGGTTTTGGGCTCCAAAGTAAAACTACAGTGGATAGTTAGTTGCTCGTAGCTCAATAGCTCTATGGCTAGGCTATAGGTACGTAGGGTTGTAGTTGTCTAAAGCCGGATCCAGACGTATGTGATGTGTAATGTAATGCAAATAGCGTGGACGGCATACAAACTAACGCACGCGCATGTGTTCGACTGCGAGAGCCTTTGTGTTCGCGCTAAAAACCGACAGCCGATGGATCAACGAGAGCGCCAGCCCGAGCGTTACACGGAGGTAATGCTCGTAGTGCGTCCATACACAGAATCTGTGTTACGTTACACGATATTTATTACAGTACACATTACACACGTCTGGACCCGGCTTAAAAGGTCGTTTGCCGACAATTCTTAATAGGACATAATCCCAAACTTTAATAATATTTATCTTAATTATCAATCGTAAATTTCGATATTGTATAAAAGTAATAAGTAATATCTCAATGTGGAACCAAGATTTTAAATTTAAATTTCAAATCAATGCTTCATAAAATTCGCCAGTAATTCATTATGCTTCTATATCCACACCGAAGATGAATATTACGCCGTAAGCTAAAATGAAACGATATTATTATTCAAAGAGAATTTTCATTAAATATATTATTGGATGTAAATTACTTCGACCACCTTTCATAATAAAGAGGGAGATAAATCAGGATAACCCAGTATAAACTAACTCGCACGCAGTCCGGATCCTTCTCGTTAGCAAGTGTACAGTGGTTTTCAATAGGACGCATTAGTATAAGTGGGTTCGGATGGTCGTGGATTGGCCATTGTGCTGGATTGTGTCGATTACATTCGTGCACACACCGGTTCCCGCGGATTGAGTTATTGTCTCAGCGAAGGCGCCGGCTGGGCTCCCCGACGCCCGCCGACGCCCAGTCTGAACGCAGGTGCATCACTAATGCCGTTTTTTATAATATAATCTTATTTGCATGAAGATGTGTTGCTATTATTGTGGTAAGCTGTTTGTCGCAGTGTTATTGCTTTGTTTATTCTGTATACATATAACACACATTATTTAATTTGATTGTTAGGTATAAATACGTATGGGAAAAGCTGAGCCGCCAGATTAAACGCTTTTCCGGCTACATTACGACATAGGTAACAAAAGATTGTATATATTTTTAACAAAGATAAGTTTTTAGTTTCACAATTGGTCGATTAATATGGTGCATACTGACCACTTTATGCTGTCAAAGATCTGTTTCGATGAACTGGGAAGTTTATTAGAATAACTTTGTCAAATAACAGACAAGATTTGGATTAGTTCTAATTATAAATTGGATTGAAACATGATATTGTGCAATATGATTTCGATATTCAGAGAAGCCAATTAAAGGATCAACATTTAATAACTTGTATCTAGTTAGGAATTAGCAAGTTTGTACTATTTAGTTAGTAATATGAGCTGCACAACTTAGTTCCCACTCGATATGGTCCGAGAGTTCCAGTTTGATGTGTAATTAATAGGCGTCATTTACTGGATGGCATTTACAGATGCAGAAAATCTTGTGAAAGTCGAAACATTTAAGGCGGTTATTAAAGTTTAAAGTTCATTTACATATTCTCATTGGCAGTACTAGGTACGGTATCTAATTTGTTAAGATTCTTAACAAAAATATTTGGTTCTTGCCTGGAAGAGATCGCAGAAAGCGATAAGGCCGCCCATTGTATATTTTGTAGTGTTTGATTTATTTTTTGTCATGTATTTTTGTGGTGTATAATAAAGTATATATAAATAAATAAATAACATAACATCACGCTAGTTTCCCCGAAGGGTTGGGCAGAAGTGTACCTGTAGTACACCCACATTTCGGCAGTAATGATTGAATTTCCATGTAATAGGGGGCGAGCCTATTGCCATCAACCGGGCACAAATCCAGACTCCGGGCTGCTACTGAGAAATTCCAGACAGAAAAACCCAATAACACTGCCCGACCCGGGAATCGAACCCAGGACCTCATGCTCAGCAGTAGCGCATGACCGACGCTTGACTAGACCAACGAGGCAGTTGATATACCTACGAATTTATGTTTAAAGACAATACGAGAATTCTCTAGTCAATACATAAATTCTAGCGGCGAGATTATATTTATTCGAGATTTGTAAACTGGTCAGAAAAATACAGCTAACGGTTCATCAAAACAACAGGACAGCCACACATCCCGCCGCAGGAGACGCCCTGGGCGTCGGGAATCCCGTGCGGATTTCCAGCCACCGTAGGTGCGGGCTTGCGGACGGTGAGCAATGGGTAGCTCACCGTCCGGTAAGGACCAGGCCCGGGTCCACGGCACGTTGTATTTCACGCGCGCCTCAAAGAGATGTCGTCAGCACAAGTATAGGGGTCCACTAGGGCCGATGCCTGCCGGGGTACAAAAGGGTTACCGAGGCCCCTGGCTACACAGGCAACGGAACGGACACGGGTAGGTTTTAGTATGACACCCCCTCCCGCTCCGCCCAGAGCGGGAGCAGTTATTTGATAATTTCGCACCCAAAAAAAAAAAGGCCCTCATGCTCAGAAGTAGCGCTTGCGACCACTAGACCAACGAGGCAGTCAGTTTCATTATAATCATAAATGCAATTCCTAATTATTCACAAAAGATTTAAAAACATTGATGAAAAGTCAATTATGAGAACTACGCCTCGACATTGGTGACGATACGAGAATGTGTCTCTCTAATCAATTGCGGGTAGTACATAAGACATGGGAATCGGGCAAAGAAATGAGTGACTATACGTGCCACTAAAGATGAGACTTTTTTTTTTTTGGGTGGGAAATCATCAAATAACTTCTCCCAAATAACTTCAAAATAACTTCCAAATAACTTCTCCCGCTCTGGGCGGAGCGGGAGAAGTTGGGGTGTCAGACTCTTACTGACTAAAACCCACCAGTATTCCTTCCGTTGCCTGTGTTGCCAGGGGCCTCGGTGACCCTTTAGTACCTTCCCGTGACCCCGGCAGGAATCGGCCCTAGTGGACCCCTACATTTGTGCTGACGACATCTCTTTGAGGCGCGCGTGGATAAAGATGAGACTTGACACACCATGTTGTTTGACTTGCGCAGAAGACGATAACGATATTAATAACTATTTCGAACTAAAAAAATATAATACTAACTATTTCGTATAACTACATATGTGGTATAATAACTATTTCGTACACGACTGTACCTGCGCAGGCTCCCCACTACCGAGACTAGTCAAGTCTCATGTTTCCTGGCGCGTATTATACTATTTAATAATAATACGACAATTATTTCAGACGTAGTCCATACTCGTATAGTGTTAGTAACACAAAAAACATTATACAGCTATTGTTAGAGCAGTGGTGGCCCAGTGGTAACGGCCGCCACTTACGAGTTGTAGGTCATAGGTTCGAACCCAGACAGGCGCTTTACTTTGTGTAAATTATTTCATCACCACTGCTCTCAAAACGGTGAAGGAAAACATCGTATGGAAACCGGCATGTCCTAGAACCAAAAAATTCGAAGACATGTGACATCTACCAACCCGCACTGGGCCCGCGTGGCTCACTCCCTCTCACAGAGAGGAGGCCTGTGTCCCAGCAGTGGGAATATTATAGGCTGATTATGTTAGTACATACAAAAACAAATTCACAGAAATCACAAAGTGGCACCGGTCAGGAGTACCAGTTTTTGCCAAGCCCTGGACGCGACCACCCGCAGTCTGTAGTCGCACCCAGTGCCGCCACATCGGCGAGTCCCAGCGACCCACAAACACGCTCAGAAAGCTGTTCGAGCTGGCCCGCATAATGGCATGAAAACCATCCACGCTTTTTACCGCAAACATTGCTGAAGAGCTAAATGTATTATACCAAAATGTTGAGTTCTCTTTCCGTTTGTACTCACTAATGGTTATTGTACTAACCTACATTGGCAAAAAACGTGTAATTTTGCCTGAAGTAAAGATCTTTATTATGATTTCCTTTATTATTATTATTATAAAGACGGGTTCTTTACTCAACCCTCCAGATAGCAGCTAGACAATTTTTATAAACGGAGCCAGATTTTATGAAAATTTTCATGTACCAACGCACATCAAGTAAAAGGGATTTTCGTATTTTAATGGATTTTTATGTTAGGTACACCTCATCTTTAAGGGTCCGGTGATTGATAAGGGTACACATCATTACGCGATGGGTATGCTTGAGTTATATTTGTTAATTTTAGAATTAGTAGTGATGAATGAACTTGCTTTTATCCGCGGCTTCGCTTCGGTGCATATTTCCGGGCGTAAAGCGTAGCCTATGTCACTCTCCCCGATGCAAAAATATCACGACGATACTTCACATTTATAATATTAAATGCTCATACAGACTGGGGCGATATCGCGGGCGCGACTGGCATATTTATGCCTGTCGCGCCCGCGATATCGCACTAGTCTGCACGAGCCTTAATATTATTGCTTACTTCGTAAGTATTACATTAACTTGTAAAGTACCTACATTATTGTCATCATTCATAGGTAAATTCAAGGAACTTAATTGTTTATCATATTGACAACTACAACTTAAATTGTCCATATTGTTCAAATCAAGACTGGATTCCCATCCCATCCTATGAAATGGCTTTAACACAGTAAATTGCCGTAGCGTGTAAATTTGATAAATAATTCATTTTCCTGACTGTACATAGTTAACTGGGGGGAGAAGCTTATGGCCAAGTAATAACAGCCAGACGGAGCGATCGATCAGGTTAACCAACGCTTGCCGCGGTTGGTCCGTGGATGGGTGACCATCTTTACATATCAAGACCCCTCTGTGTCTCGGAAAGCACGTCAAGCCGTTGGTCCAGGCTGTCTTTGACAGTTGTTACGGGTCGTTAGAAGCCCGAAAGTTTGACAACCAGCTTTACCAAGGGCGTGTTACCTATTAACTGGATTGTGGAGGTCAGATAGGCAGTCACTCCGTGTAAAATACTGGTATTCAGCTGCATCCCGTTAGGCTGGAAGCCGACCCCGACATAGTTGGGAAATGGTTAAGCAGATGATGACTGTACATAGTCAGCCTGTCGCAGGCCACAGCTGGGGGGTAACCATCACCTCTTACAGCAGTATTACTTAGCGTGAGAAAGAGATGGAGCTATAAGTCCTGTATAGCTCCATCACTTTCCCACTGTCAAGTAATATCATAATAATACTGCGATAAGAGGTGATGGTTACCCCCCTGGACTAAGAGCTAGCGCGCACTGCGGTGCGGTAGAATGCAGTGCGTTATTTCTGCCGTACGTTATAACAAACGAAGTCACAGGTTCGCGCACTGGCGGCTAAGAAAATGCACGATGACTATCTGCATAGGTATATTCATTGCCGCATAAAAAAAAAGAGTTCCCGAACGGTTTTGGGTGCATCCTTTGATGGCCTAAAGGCCTAATAAGGTCTTCTTTTTCGTAAGATATCTATCGGGCGTACCCAAAAAACTAATTTTGATATTACTGCTTGGTCGGTGTCTCGGTGCGTTTTTTTCACTGCAGTGCGCGGTACTTCATATATCTCTATGCTATACAAAAATACGTGCGGTGTCGCACCGCACACTTCCAGCGGGAGGCCCACTGTGTATTCATTGCTATGCGCGCACTTCTATGACATTTCATACTTCACAGATGCGGTAAAAAAACGCACGGCGGTGCTTGCTAGGCCTTATAGTTCAAGCCAATAAGCGGCTGAATTATTGAGTTGACCATCGAATAGGCCGTCTAATTCCAGTGCTATATTAATTGATGCCTGTCATTTACAGACTATATTTTACCCCATTATTTCGGGAACGGGATCCAGTATAGTTAAGAGCGATTGAAAGTCAGTATTTCACACGGAACGATTGCCCGACCCTCGCTATCTTGTTACTAGGCAATATTCATATTCAAAGGACAGAACTATTCTTAGACCATATGACGTCATGTCTGCCCCCGTCGTAGGTATTGATATGGCCAAAGTTTAACCATCTTCAAAGCAAGGAGGTGTGCATTGTGGCAACTCAAACACAGACTAACCACGGCAAGCGCATATTAATCTCGGTAAAACCAGTGAATACCCGCCGACACCAACAATATACAATAGGTAGGTACTAGAATCTTGTCCCTAAAATAAATAAAAGCTTGTCAAGGAGTTGTACAAAATAATAGCAAAAATCGCATCAGAATCCATTCATTTACTCGTTTCGGTAGGTGCATAGTTTAGAAGCACTAAGTGAATACACAGACAAACTTTGTTTAAAGCTTTTCAGAGATAGCCTGGTCGAATAATAATAATAATTTTTATTTCAGAAAAAAAATACATTTACGGTTCACAAAAACAATTTTCCAATTAAAAATAGAACATTCCAGAAATAAGTGTGTCGTTGGTGTCTGTACTAATGAAAGAAATAATTGTATCACAAACACCTCTAAAGACTTGGCTATCAGCGAAGAGCTTTTTTGGAAAGCGATTTTTCGTTACCCATTTCCACCCCACAGTAGGTACGACACTACGAACGAACGTAATCATTATAATTTGCAATGATTAAATAAACCAACAATAGTTATTAATCTGTAAATTTGATTAGTTGATTAGGTACCCAGCAGATTGAATTAACGAATTGGCTATATACATGAGGACACATAATAAATGAAACTTGGCAATTCATTTGTAACGTTCGAATCGAACGAAAACATAATGTAAGTATCGGCTGATTAACTTCGCCTAAGAAAACAAAGGACATGTAAGGAACACGCCTAGCTAATTGCTAAGAGATCGACTAAATAAATAATTAATTGAATGGTAGGTAGGTAGGTAGGTATCACTACCTGAGTATTGGAGGCCTAGCGAGCAGACCACTGCTCGCTCTCGTCCCGAGTTATAGTTCATAGGTTCGAACCCAGGCAGGCGCTTTACTTTGTGTAAAGTAAAGCGCCTGTAGTAAAATAATTTTATCACTACTGCTTTCAAAACGATGAAGGAATACATAGTAAGGAAACTGGCATGTCCTAGAACCAAAAATTCGATGACATGTGACGTCTACCAACCGAACTGGGCCCGCGTAGTGGATTACGGCCCACTTCTCGAAAGAGGAGGCCTGTGTCCCAGCAGTGGTAACATTATGGGCCGATTATACCTGCCTACTCAAATATCGTAATCATTTTCTACCATTCCTGTTAAACGCCATATTCCTTAATTGAATATTATGCCTTTTCTTATTTAGTTATAACATGTCCCAGATGTTGCGTTTACCGTGTACGGGAAGAAATAACATGTTATGTAGCACGTATACAGTTTACTTTTACGCTCAAACTCTTTCCTCATATGTACACACATGTTATGAGTTTATTTTATATACTTAGCACAATATTACATACGTGAAGTTTCAGTGGCAACAAGTACCTACGTAACACAGCTTTAGTAACATCGTGAGAACTTGCCCTGAGTTGTCTTCAGACATTGTGCTAAATGAAATTTCGAAAATTTTCATCTTGTGTAATGAACTAGCAGAACATTGTTATCGAACTTACAAGTACTTTTGTACAAACTTACAAATGAACTCAATCAAAAATACAAGAGAGCGGTGCAGCGCAGCCCGCGTATAATTTATATTATTGTCATTTTATGTAGGTACTGTGAGCGACAATCAGAAACTTTACAATTTAATTATATATGTAGTCTCCAGAGCTCTTGTCACGGCAGCCTTATTTGCAAATCTGAACCTATCTGTATTAAAAATGCCTACTTTTTTAGACTTTGGCGTAATCTTAGAAAATACTTTTCACAAAATATTACGATGCGAGTTTTCGTCGAGAAAAATGCAGATACCAATAAATCTGGAGTATTTTTTTCCTTATTAGGTAGCTATTTTATACAAGAAGGTCGGAGGAACTTGACGTTAGTAAATTTCGCTGTAATGAGGCGCCGGGATAGATTCAAAGTATAATGCCGACAAATGGGCTTAATGACCGAGTGACTTTTAAAACAATAGAGCTACGCATCATGAAAATAAATTGTGATTTATCAATTTGTTTTATCAGATGAGTTCAGATAACACATAAAAACATCCCGTAAATATCTTAGAAGTCACCACCGTAGAACAAAGACATAATGGTTAGCATTACGGAGCAAAGAATGATGGTTATATTTGTTGCGACCCATATTTCAATACTCTTCATTTAATTGAACACGGAATTGAGAAACAAAAATGTATCAGCCTATATCTTCGTATGTAAGAAAGGTTCCTGTTTGTATACAGGTACAATTTCAAATTGTAGCATTCATGAGGCGACGTGCGAAAACTCCCCTTCGTGCCGAATGCCAAATGGACCATAAAAAACTCATAAATGACCTCACCTACTCCACGGATGAGAAAATAAATAAGATTATTGGAAAAATCGTGCCACTGGTTTTATATGATAGTAGTAGTCATTTTGGCAATAAACTAAAGAGGTGATGTGGTCCGTCGTTTTATTTGCTTCGTGAAAATAGCTGGAAGGAAAATACTGACATACCTAAGTAAGTGCTATTTGTTAGAACCCAAAATATTTTCAGCGGGTCCACCATATCCGCGCGTGCATATAGCACCGACGGCGCTTCACCGCATGGCGCACTTTAACTGTCAACGTTGATTATGATCACACACAAACACAGTCGGAAGCACAAGTAAACAACTATTATTCATAATATTAAATCACTAAGCACATGCGGTCTTGTTCCCGACTCCGAGTGAACGGAATTAATTATCATTGAAGTGTGGGTGCGAGAGGCAGCGTCGCGCGAGGCGGGCGGTCGGCGAGTAGCCCGATCCGAACTGACGCGAGCCCGGCGTGCACCCCGCCTGGCCGACGCGACCTCAACCAACATATTTTTCAATGATAAAAACAGCCCCCCGATAATACTAATGGGCACGAAATCTTCATTAACGATAACACGATAACTATAAAAAATAACTAGTTGCCAAGTAACAACTACCAAACTTCCTAACTTTATTACATTGTCTGGATTTTTTTGCAGTAATATGGACATTACTCCTTATCCTCGTCGTATTTCAAATATTATTTTATCCCTGCCGTTTTGAATATGCAAAATACATCATAGAATTATATTAGCGGTATTTTCTTACACCCGACTCCGAGTTGTTTGCGTATAAATTCCGATCACGGAATTAATTATGTTTTATAGGAGATTTAATCAAAGCGATCCCTACAAATAATCAATTAGGTACAAATTTACGTTTCGGAGAGTTAAAGCTATCTGTGTAATCAATTTGCACCTTTCGGACGGCAGGTCTGGCGATTAAGTCTGTTGCGATCGGCCCGTTAAATGTATAGTGTTGGAATCTGATAAGATTGCCATTAATCACGGAGCCAGTTCCGCCCAGGTTCCGCCGAGTGCGACGATCCATTAGCCAGGATGTGAGTCGCCGCAATACGTATATAAACAGATATGTCAAACATCTCGCAACCCACGCCGGACGTACTTACGATAGCCTTACCTAGTTTATATCACGAGTCACGATACATGCACACGCGCTCACAACACAAGATCAATTGCCTGAACTCCGATTCTGAGGAACTCTCTAATATGGATCCCCCGTGAGGATCGTCAAATAACAATCGCCTTAAGGATAGCCTCGTGCCGTCTGCATACAAAACGATTAATTAACAAGGTCAACAAATTTTCATGAAAACAGAGACTACAAACAACAAACTCCAAGAGTATAAACAGAAAGATAACATTGCTAGGTCCGAAATGGAACCGTGTTCATTGTTGTGGTTGAAATTTAATATTATAATACTTGAAACGTTCAAATTCGCTTGTAGAACTTTTATTTTGGGTATCGTAGCTATAATCAAAACATTCAGCCACGCCTAGATTACAAACCTAAGTAATCACAAAACTTTCGGTATATTTATGGTACTTGTAAACGAGTTAGTTATGTCGCGGATTTAAAGATACGTAGTCTGTTTAAGGAAATGTGCTAATTCATTTTATTATGAGACTTGGGGGGAAAGTAAGAAAATTGCGACAATTTAGAAAATATTCTTTAAGTTCACATCGACGTTGCCAAGAACATTAACCTTGGGAAGGAAGATTAAGTGCAAGTAGCTTGTTACAACAAAATGCTGCAGTGCAATATACTTGGGAGAATAATCTACAAATACACCATAAATCAGTATTAAATACAAGGCGAATCGTTGGAACATTACCGCAACAACACAGCGATAAAGTATCTCAGAGTAAATTGAAAAGTTACCAAAGTCAGTTTTAAATGAGACTGTTCCAAGCGGAACACGCATAGGATAACAAATAAATCTAAGCACTTTCACAACTCTCATACTACAGATCTTTTTCTAAGTTTCACCTCACTCGACTCCCTGTTACCCCTGGTTCAAAGGAAAATGTTCGTATTAGCTACAGCAACAATCAAAGCTCGTCGTGTCAATGAAATTTTAAATACGCATCTCGGTTTTGATTCTTGCGTGAAATGAACACAACAAAATATTAATAATGTTCTTTTTCTCATTTTTGTTGGTAGCAGGTGGTTTCTGACATGGAAAGTGAAAGCGAGGGGACAAAATGGATGTTACTAATTCATGGGTACCATAACGCTGACGAGGGTCTCATAGGGATCACATAAGTTACTTATTTTTACCACAAGTATATACCATATTCGTACCATACCGTATTTTTACCATATTTGTAACATAATTTTCGGCAAAAGTGACAGAGCGCGGTGATTGATTGCTGTAGATTCACTTAATGATGTGATCGCGAGAATTTAAGGCGGTTCACACGGCTAGGAACGATGCATCAATGATAATATTTACTAGGTAGGTAATCAGAGGATTTAAGATAAAATTTAACAATTTTTGATATCACAGACTTTTTTTTTTTGGGTGGGAAGTCAACAAATAACTTCTCCCGCTCTGGGCGGAGCGGGAGGGTGTGTCAGACTCTTACTGACTAAAACCCACCCGTATTCCTTCCGTTGCCTGTGTTGCCAGGGGCCTCGGTGACCCTTTAGTACCTTTCCGCGACCCCGGTAGTGATGGTTTTCCCCTTAAAAAAGAGTATTATTTTCAACTAATACTGTTGGTTTTTTAAGTAAAAATTTTATTTTAAATTCATAATTTATGTTTTTTATTGAAAATTGACTAAAAGTTCTAAAATATGCTGTCACCAAAAAAAAAAATCTCGATGTGCTACAAAAAAAACATATTTGTATTTTAATTTAACATACCTAGATATAAAAAATACATAATTGGAAGGGGAACAAAAAGTAAAATTTCGCAGGCGTGTGTAGTTAATTAAAGGGTTGAAGCAGAGGAAATTAGTTAATCTTTAAAACAATGACTGAGTTTTGTATCGTCGATGTTATTCACTTAAGAGGCTCCAGACAAGCCTCAGGCGCTCTCTAGCAGGCAGCTTAATCTACAATTTTACATAAACTATTTAAATACGTGGGTACATAAAGTAAAGGAACTTGCGACTAACAGGTAATTATTTTGTTCCCATTAAGTAAACAATAAAAAGTTGTTACTGTGTACGAATATAACAAGTCATGTTTCACAATATTAAATAAGCCGTGGCAACAGTAGCCTTTTAGCAACTCTTTTATATTTTCTTTAGTGCGCCTAACTTGTGATGGTAAATATACGTATTTACTGAAAATTTTCCCATATTTGTACAAGCCTTTTTCCGTGTTGTATAAATAAAGACGCTTTTGTATTGGCTCAAGCTGGCGCTATTGTGTGGCGACGTTACGAGTTACACTCAACTGTCTTCTTACTTTCGTATAACATTGAAGGGTACGAGTGGGTTCTTCACTAATGACTCAACTCACACAATTGCCCCACTTACGCACTCTACGACTATATTAGCTAAAGCCAATTCTGTGGTCGCACGAAGTAATATTATATGTACAACTTAACCACACAAATGTGTTTCGGCTTTTACCTTCATAATATCGAGAATTTGTGTGCGCTACCAAATGCCCTATATAATGAAAATCTTAAAGAATATTTGCTGGGGATGATGGCCTTGTATATTGTATAAATAAAAAAGTTTGCAGCTAATTTAGCAGCGACTCGTTTCCCTCGTCCCCTGGGTTGCTGCGATTATTCTTGAGAAAACAAAGAGAAATCACGCAAGGCTTGCGGTGTAGGGCGGGAGCCAAGTGGGGAAGTAGCGAAGTAGGTTGTTAATACGAGGACCTGGCCGACGGCCGATATTTGGCTTATATAATACTTCATGTTGACGTGCAGACGTAAACCCGCTTTGTATACCGGCCAATAAAGAGGATTAGGTATAAAGTAGTGCGTAGGACGCATTAACGTGATTATTGCCTAGGTGTTGCGTAGCTACTAGCGAATAATTGGTCTGTACAAAAATATCAGTGCTAATCATTAATTATTTTCTATATCTCAGACTATAATCTCCGAATCTAATCCAACAGGCGTACCGTAGGAGGAATATTGAGTTCGTTTGTGTGAAATTTTCACACGACTAATAATACCTTCAAATATCGTTCAAAGTCCAGCGTGTTAATAATGCAACATAAAGTTACTGCCTTTAATAGAGATGTGCCTTAATTGTTAAGCGACACTTCGGTGAACCAGCCATTGGCTCGATTACGATTGCACACAAAGATACGATCGCCAGCGTGCGGACATCGGAATAGATTCTCTCAGACGGGACTGCCACTATTGTGCTAGTATATAAATTTCTATGGCAGCGCATACCGCTTTGGCCGGTCCGAGCTGATAACTATTTTGTGTGTATGACCTCAAAGTAGTTTGGACGCTGTGAGGCGGCGATGTCGGAACTGAACGGAATATTGTGCTACGTGCCGTCTACAGCCGCGAACTATTTAGGCTGCAGAATCAACCTAGTTGCGCAAACTAGATCCCCATTAAGCATACGTCATTAATTTACTCGGCCCATTATCTTTGCACTATTTCAGCAATATTTTTGGAACGTTACGTCGTAGTAATATGGAGTAGCTGAAAAATATTTCTCGAAATTAATAAAGTATTTCCTACGTTTCTGTCACAGTTCCAGTTTTATGGTGTGTTCCGAAATGCAAGTGAAATAAGAATTCGAGTAATTTTCTAACTAACTGGTTTGACGTAAAACAGAAGAGCACGTTTTTAATTTAAAATAATAACGTAAAAGTTCCATTTGGATAAGAACATATTTGTTTTATGTCTTTCGAGGATGTATATTAATTGGTCAAGGACAGCTAATGAGACACAATTGATTTTCTATTGTTTGACTCCGAATCGGTGTCGCCCGGGGCTTAACAGGTTAATTAGATATATGTATGTGTTCGTAAATGGAGATACGATACCAGTAATATTAATTTGGACCTAAAATGAACACTTTTAAAGGTTATTAGTAAAATTATTAGTTTTATTATTATTAGTTATTATTTTTTGGCCGAAGAATCAGCATTGCCATACAAAGTGGTAATGCTGCCAGCCTTTTGGGCACTTTTCCTGTTGACAACGATGCGGACGAATTTTTAGTAAAATATTGCAAACTGTTTTCATACCACAAAATGAATTGGTATTACGAGTATAAGGCCACATTATTGAATAGGCATTATGTACCTACATATATGTAGTATTGTTAGGTGTATCGACAATTAGATACATATACCAGGAGTAAAGCATTGCTACGAATTTAGCTACGGCGTAGCCGCGTAGCGGTTGTGGTTTTTATTATAAACGTGAAACCAATGTATCTAGCAGAGATTATTATTATTTGTAACCGGATTACTGTGTCTCCGACAGTTATCATATTACTTGTTGGTGTAACCTCATAACTTTATTTTTTTTATACAACGGATAAAATAGGCTTGTCGATCGTAACACGTGATACGTATGATAGGATTTATATTTTCGTCATACAAGGCTTTCCCTCTTTAACGATTCTGTCCAGATTTGACTTTTCATATTAAAATGGAAGAAAAACCTCATTGTAGTAGAGAAGTTAGTAACCGAGTTTTCTAATTCAACAAAATAACGCTGGATTAATTAGAATGAAAGTAATTATGGATTCTAATGCGCCTGTATAATTAATCATAAACTAAAATCCGCACACAATGCATACACTTCACTGTGAATCCTAGTTTAATTTAGATGCTCGTTTACCAACATAATAACCACACATGGATGGAAATGTTATTACAATACGTCATTGTGTACCGCGATAAAAACATTTTGATAGCTTACAGCACTAACAACGGGATAAGTCTGCGGCCTTTATGAAATATTGATGACGTTGACAAGTACGAGATAATTGTTGAGACGTGCTATGAATAGTAATTTCATTACTGGATATAATAAGCTTGGTCGCGGAGGCAAGAGCTGGCGAGGAGCCGCCGAGCGCGCCCAGGCCTGCTGAGCCCGCCGCCGCAATGCTCGGCAAACAGACCGCCTAATGGGATCCAACGGCATTAAATTAAGTTTTCGAATTAAGTTTTCAAATACCTTACTCTCCGTAACCCGTTAAAAGGAAAAAACCGAGCCTTAAAGGGCTTTAAAACCAAAGATTAAGTAAATGGTATTTTACATTATAAGACAAATTGGTATTTAACATTATTTTGTATTTTTTTAAGCTGCACGTACCTACTTAGTGCAAAGTATTCATGGACTCTGTTTCCAAGAATAATATCTTAGCCCGAAACTTTCAGGTTGTAAAAAAGTTCTGAAACGAGAGATATGGATGTAATTAATTCATTAAATAAATCAAAAACTGCTTTTTAATTAATTTGTGCGTCTTTGGAAGTGCGACTATGTTTTGCTGCTTGTTATGGTATATAAGTTCTCGTTGTGCAGAATTCTCTAGTCATGGTATGAGCAAAAACATCATTGGCCCCATCAACTAGAGGAAGTATATTTTTTGCTACCATGAAAGGGTGAACTAAGCGTAAATGATATACATTCTGTGTACTTTTGAGTGATAGTATCATCTGGTAAGCGGCACTCTGTAAACCGTGAGAATCTATTCTGAGCGTTAGAAATAACAGTGGTTTAACCGAAACTGAAGATTAACCTACAAGCTCTGTGACCTGAATTTAAAAAAAAAAAACCTTGTTTCTTCGCAGTTCGCAGTTTTCAGCATCCGAGTGGAAAGCTAGTAAATCAGTGCCAATAACAAGTAATAGGACACACGTGTCAGTTATCAATGTAACCAGTGGGAACGCAGACATACCAGTATAAACTAACATAGATATTGCAGTTGTGCTGATAACAATATATTCTGTGCGGGTAGTTGAGGGCAGCGTTGTGCCTATGCAGCGTATGAACTGTACACGAGCGTGGGTCGGCTGACTAAGCGGTATCAATCTAATATCTCTGGCCATACATTTTATCTTCGCAAGACGTGGGAGCAAGCGTGGCACTTTCTCCGCTCACCACTCTATGTATATTCTAGTTAACGACCAAATTTATTTCAGTTTACTCTTCACGGGGTAACGATAATTAATAGTGTGAGGACTGGAATAGGTGCCGTTGCGGTGTTTATGACGAGATAAGCTGGAATCCGCTTTCTGTGTGCTCGGTTGTGATCTTTGCCTGCACCTAAAGCTTTGAGTGGTGGCTATGCACTGAAAAATCTGATGCTTTATGAAAATCTACTCATGTCTAAATCAGGATGCATACAATACGTGAATAAACAATTAATAAACACGTGGAAGTACACAGCCATACAGCTGTTACAAATGTGGGCCAATTTAATTAACACATAAAGGTATTCTGAAATGACGTACGGTAATAAAACCACACGCGTATGCCTACATAGAATTATCAATGTTCACGCGATTTTGTAGTACCAAATCATAAGTAAATTATTCAATACACTGAATGCAAATTATGGTATACATGAGTTTGCTAAATGTGTATGCGGGCTGATTGCGAACTCAGTAGGCGTGCCCGCTAGTCACACAGTCACACAGCACGTCACTGATAGATAGCGGCGATGTATGATTAATGGTAACCATACGAACTTACCAACACTCGCGGAAATAAGGATACGTTTCTAGTGGAAAATGTGATCTCACTCACTACATACAAATTACCTTCGAGGGGGCTGCGGGCGAGAAACCCTTCCCAGTATTCATATTATTCTAAGATAAACTTGGAAAATCTCAAACCGACTATATGTAGAGATAACCCGGCTATGCGGGCACGTATTCAATTATAGCATAGATCTCAAATTAGCACCACACGCGTGCCAAATGCGAAATAAAATACCACCAAAGTTTTGCCGCAAAGCAATGTTCAGAAAGTTATTTAAAAATGTGCAAATACTGCTGTGGTCTGTGGACCGGGTGACATTTCGGGTACCTGTAGACGGCTTTCAAAGTAAAAGCTCAACTTTATTATTAACGTATACCTAACTAAAAGAAACTACAGTCTTTCTTTTTCTGTAAAAAGTTTGCAAACAGAATTGAAAATCAATTTAAACATTTTCTGTTCTATGTTTCTTGGTACTGAAACAGAGAGAGCACTAGTGTTTCTGAGTAGTAGAGTAACTACAGTGCTGGTTCTGAAAGATAAAGAAATCCTCCCATCCCTTTCTACTACAGGAGACCGACCTTCCCTCTGAAACAGATAATTAAAACAGACAGTTGCATTTGTAATTGTTCTAGCCGACCCAGAGAGAGGGTACTCACTCCGGGCGCCAAACAGGACCAAATTTAATACCTCGTATAAAGATTGAGAACTTACGAAGTTTAAATGGTCTTTCACTTATTTAATTCTAAAGTAAAGGAAAAATCGATAGCTAAATAGGAGTTTGTACGAAGTTAGATGCGGGGTAAGCACACGGCTCATTAAACTTCAGCTATCCACATTTGCTTACGTCTGGATTCAGGAGGTTCTCGACGAACGCAATGACACTTGTTCGTTTTATCGCCGACCTTTTAAGTCGTAGGTACTCAACCCACTTCCGACGGGAGACGTACAAGAAAAAGGACAACTATAATATTGTTGCCTACATTTTACTATTACTACCTTACGAGTATATACCTACGAGCTAACGTATAAGCAAAAAAGGTAAATAAAACTGTATAAACGTATGCACCTATTTCACTGTACAAGATTTGTAATTTCACCTTTAAATTTTTTTACAGAGATTGCATTACAGATCCTAGTCGAATAGTAGCCATAACATTCTCATGCCACTAAGTCGAACTTTGAAATGCATTTATCACACTAAATTGTATAATAATATATAAAGCGAGAAAGTAATATTAATGACGCGACTCTTGCTTCATTATAAAAAATAATAAAACGAGAAGCTTTCGAGGCTTAAGTCTCGATTTAAATGTAAATTACGTGGCAAAGGCTCAAGCCCCTGTCTCCGGTGGTCATAACCCCGTCAAAAGACGAAGGCGGTTCATGTTTATGAAACGCTATAAACTTGGAGTTACTACTACCAATAGGAGACCAACTGTAACATTCCGCCACAGCCATCCTAACTATTGTAATGAAACTAAGATTACTAGTTATACAAGTAACCTCGAAATACGACCATGAATTTGTTGACATTGTACCGGAATCACATCGATGGTAACAGGCTTAGAAATCTGTATATCTGCTCGTTCTTCTTAAAACGAAATAAAATGTTATTGTACGCTACCGAACCTTTTTAGATTTGGTCCCGCATACGAATAAGGCAATAAATGTTGATCAGGACAACAAAAACAATTGACCGGAATCTATTATCAGCTATATTGCTGTTAGTGAACACAACTACCAAGTGCTGTAGCTACCGGCGGCGGCGCAGACCTGCCGTATTGATTAAACTTTTGTAAAAGAAAACAAATCGAATCTTGAATTCACTCTGTAAAGGACCGGCGTTATCATAGAAACGAGAGACACTATGACAACAAGTAAGAAAATTTTAAGATAACATTTTTCAGGAAAGTAGCAAGTTGAAACATTGTTTAAAATTCTTAATAGAAAGAGCAATAAGGAAAGTACTGTAGTCGTTAAATGTTTCTAGACCCCTTCAAATCCGTCAAAATCCTATTGAGAGCAGCACAATGAATGTTGACTTCATCTTTGTGTTATTTTCTTGTTGCGTTCGGGGGCCAGGGCACTTGAATAAAAGATTCGTATATTATCCCGGGCTCGCCGCAGTACAATAGGACAGCGACAACGCACCCACTGTAATTCAGTGAGCGGCCTAGCGACCGCATTGTATTATTATATAGCTGGATCGCCACCGACAATCTAATTTAAAGGTGAACACAGACGACATTCGCTACTACAATGTTCGGTATTGCACACTCATAACATCTGAACGCAATGAATTCCAAATATAAACTGCACGGCCAAGGTACCGGCACTGAACGACAACGTTGGAAAACTCAATTTTCAGGAGGGTAAATACAAACAGTGTCAAAATTCATCGATATTTTAATTTAAGTGACAACAATATTAAGGAAAAAGTTAAGTCCATAAGGAAACTTTTTGCTATTTGCGAGTTGGTAAACTTCAACGCTTTGGGAGAAAAAATATATTTCCGAGTTCTACTTTGTAAGTAGTTGAGGTCCTACAGCAAATAAAGGACCGGGCACATCCGTTATTCGCATACACAAATGCGATCCCTACTCGAATCCGGAATCAGAATATAGGCAAATTGTGATCGTCACGAGAACGACTAAGGTCACGCGTCAGTGGGCTGACATTATTTGTCAGAGTGGATCGGAAAGCAATTTCGCCTAACTCGAGACTATTTGTCACACATAAAACGTGATCTATGGAACCGTCTCGCCGATACATCCCGCCCAGCGACCGTCGATCGGCGACCGGCGACCAGACTAACGTGAAAGGTTTTTTAACGTGTGACATGATAATAAGATTTGTACCCTTCTTTAAGGTATACGTTTGTTGAAATAAGATACGTCACGTTTACGAATGAATCCATCGTTATGGGCCCTTACCTTACACTGTAACGTCATAAAAATATGTTGTGAGTTTGGTACTAACATTTTTTCAGCATCAAAATAGTGGATTACTTTATTAGCCACTGTGTGTGTTAAGTACCTAAACATGGCATGTATGGACGAGCGCGAACAAGTCAAATAGAGCAACAAGTCTATAGCGGTACGCGGCGGTAGTGTTGTCAGTATAATGTCAGGCGGGAATGGAGGGTACAATGCATGTCGGCTGTTTCCAGTGTCAGTCGGGCGTCGACGGGCAAAATGGTCCTTGTGCAGCGCACCCGGGATTTTCGGTTGGGGATAGAAAATTGGATTGGCTCGTATCGGTCGCGGTGAAACACTGCCAGGACTTTGGCATGGAGACTTATTCTAGACGACTTATGGACTCCGTGTTTCGATATTATGTGGCAACATTTATCGTATGTTATAAACAATGTGATTCTGGTTCAACTACATTCCGAATGCTGGAACTTCGCAAGTACGCGGTGCGTTGCGACGCCGAAGCGGCACCGTTCTGTTGTTTGCGTGTTGCGGCAGAAAAAAGGGCGAAATCTTTGCGGTATGGCCCCGCAACGCATCGTGTGAACAGGCTCTAAGATGTCTTCCAGATTACCAGAACATCGATAACGCGATACAGCTCGTTTCACTAAACAGTGAACGACAACGACCCGGTGACACCGACTAAGGGTTACGAATTGTGAAATTCCAAAGTACTCCTCGGTCTCCTTGAATGTTGGAGGTGGAAACTTTTTGATTAATGAGCAAAAAGCTTTCATCTGCTTATGCCTTTAATTAAATTTTAAAACTAAAAAGTTTAGGGAGCGACATTGTGGGGTCACGACTCACGAGCTACTCGTTAATAGAAATGTTTGTTTGCGCGTGCATCGCTGTCGCGCCAGTCGCCGCAGAATTGTAAACGTTTTGTGTATAGTATAGGGTAGCACTTAGTCGCGTGCAGGCGCAGACCCTCTGCGGACCTCGTTTGCCAGACATTCCCCGCATCGTCGCTAAGTACTTAATTGTGTCAGTGGTCCTGAGCACAGCCAAACTTAAATGAAATACTCGTGTTCCTGTTGAATAATCGCTTGCCATTAATTTCTTTACCTTATCGAGAAATGGAACGACTCAACCGACATAAAATGATCTAAAAATTGTTCAATCCTTTTTATTCCTTTTCATGAAGTTTGAAGTTGCCTATTTTAATTAATCAATGGAACTGAATATGATTAATTACGACTTTTTAAGGATAGAAAAGTATTTCTAACTATGTACCTTATTGGAATAATTATGGAGCTCGGTGGCTGTTTGTAAAACCTTTGATATTTTTGATGTGTAATATCTCTCCGCTCGCTCTGTGGGAGTGACAGTTTGCACATGGAAAAAGTAAGTATTTTTAATAGCATGGAATTAGTAAGTACTATAAGTAAGTAAGTAAGTAATATTATAAGTAGAGGGGATCGAATTTCGACCAGTGGACGACTACTAGTAATTAACAATTATTCGAATAAATATTTGAGTATTTAGCTTTTTTAATCTTGAGGTTAATTTCTATCGCTGCTTAGTTGCATGTTACCAAGGTGAGATGTCAGATGTTACACATCATATGCCACTACTGTAAGGCTCGTTCGTTATTTTTTTAAAGGGCGTTCCTATCTAGTAATAATTTTCGTTAAAGTAAATAGGTACTTATTAAGAATTGTGGGGACCCTATGTGAAAAAATATTACCTTCCTTACTAGCTTTTTATTGCAATTTCCCTTTACTTTTATGTTCAAGTTTATCAAACTCCGTACTTACTTTGATTTACTTCGAGTAATTTTATCAAGAAAGTGATACTTAGTTAGAAATATGCATGAAAATATTAGAACAAAGACAGAATATGCATATTACAATTATGTTAATTTTAATTCTAGAATATAAATGGAAATGTTGCACAACGTATATTTTCTGAGCTCATCCTATGGTTAAGAATAATATCTGATTTGAAAATTATAAGTACAAGACGAGGTTCTAGTTTTAGAACTCGTCAAAAGGAATTCCCGGAATGAAACACAATAAGGGTAAAATCTATTTATCACTTAATTTGAATAGCTATCAATGGAACACTTTCCAAAGAAATTAGGTAGTAAATATCTAGTCAGATAATTCACAGCCATTGGATTGGCACGTTTCTGGAACTTTACAGACATTTCAACCTCTCCTATATATTTTTCTGAAATGCGAACATGTACTCGTAATCTCATCAAAACTGTATATTTTTCTTTGATATCATCAAAGTCTTATTACAGATTTATTTAACTTTACCGATTCTGAGGCCATACATTCTGAACATGTAAATTATATTTTTATGAGCATCAGTACCTCATCTTTTATCGTAAATATTTTATATTGCTTCAATGTTACAGAGTGTACAAGGTATGGCCTTTAATACGATACTGTGTAAATATGTGATATTTTAATAACAGCTATTTCAAAATATAATACTTTGATATTATTTCTCCAGACACCAGTATAATAGTAGGTATGTGTATGTATATATTACCGAAGACTTTTCACACGCGTTGATTACTTAAGAACTATGTACACACGACGTGGCTAGTATATTTTATTTGGTTGTGTAATGTATAATTTCTACGCAGTTTTCGAACTTAGTTCACAACCGCTATGTTCTATGTTAGAGGGCTTGGTTTCCGCACTTAGTCCTTCACGTGGACCATTGTGCGTGGGCCATGGCGGCCGTTTGGTGGTTTTTGCAACCAGCCCACCTCCCTCCAGAAGTTGATAACATCTTCTGGTCTGTTTAGAATCTCTGTATAAGATTTGGGTGCCCCGAGGGTTTCTGTTCTAATGTGGGTGACGCCTGTGCATTCAAAGAGCACATGCGCAACGGTTTCCTCTGCCTCCATGCAACCGCTATTTCCCACCCAGTTTTAACGTATACTCAAAGCTGAGAAAAATAATAGCATTAAAATCAGGATATTGTAGAATATCCTCTCGACCGGTATTTAAAGCATTCATAATTATACAATTGTGCTTTATTATTCGAAAACAACAACATTAAAACAAAATGAAGAAAATTAAAAGCCATTTTCTGGTAGACTTACAAAACAGCCACTAATTCGTTGTTCCAGGATTAGTTACATAATATCTTTATAAGCTTAAATACGTTTGCTTTTGTGCTAAATAACAAATAAAGTAGGAGGGTTTACACGACACCGAGTGGCTTTCTTAAGCTTAAGTGTGTTACATACACTCAGAACCGCACTCATTAGACAAGATCAAACAGAGCTAGCGTCGAATACTCTCACATTAATTATCTAAGTAAAAGCTCCGACAAATTATATTTAGGTGAGTCCGCAGTGAAATTCAAATGTTCTTATGTTTTTTGCAATTTGGACGTCAATGTCAGGTAGTATCTTGATCAAAATATGATTCGCAGCCATAACAAAAAACTTAAGAAAATTTGAATTTCGCGGGCTACCATTGCGGATCCACCTTAAGGCGCTGACAAGACCCAATTGACCAAAATTTACTTCTTTTAAGAAAAAACATTGCCAAATCTGTTTAGTTTGTGGTAGCGGAAAAAATATATGTTAATTTTGAACATATTTCCCAGAACTTGGTTGTTACCAAAACACGTTTTGAAAAAAAATCTCGATACAAACAAACTAACGTTAAACTAACCTCTTACCTTGAGTTCTAATCCAAAATATCTGTATTAAATTTCAACATACGTTACGTATTTAATTCATAACAAGAACGTCTTATTTCAATGCAGAACTTGGTTGTTTTTTATTTTCGATTACTCAACACAATTTTGAGTAAATAGATAATTGCTTCATATTTTTCAATAAATTACAAGCGTTGTGTCATCCCGCTTCTCTTTCTTTTATAGGCAATCTGACAGTGACCGCGGTTTAGGTGTTGTCAGCGTCTTAACTATACAGATTACGCTGTGTAAGCGTTCGAAACGGGAGTACTGTACGGGAGTATCTTCAGTGTCGTATATTCCATTTCATTGCACAATACAAAAGTAGTGTGCATACTATGGGACTGAGTACACATTGCAGAAAACGAAGATGTTTATTTATGTACTACGAGTATCTCTCAGATAAATCAACAAAACATTCTTGAGCTCGACAACTCGCATGTTAATGCTGGACATATTAGTGAGTTTCAACGACGATATTGAGACGGTGCGGTACCTACGTGCGTAGTGCGTACATACTGGGAATAAATCAGGGACGCAACATTTGGCGATAATTTAATATGACGGAAGAAAGTGGCGCGATAGGCGCGAGCACCCCTAATGTGAGGATATTACGTCACGCACGCATCGGCACTTTTCTCTGAACAATGTACGCGACGTGGCCTATTACCTCGCCTGTAAGTTTAAAGTCTAGACGTATTAAGGACTACAGAGCATGCCTCAGTGAACATGAAAATTAGGGATATTAATTATTTTATCACTAGGACGACGTCTAAATGATTTTTGAACCATTTACCTATTTGGTACTTCTTTTGTTTACAATATTGGCGTCAGCAACTAGAATACAGGAACCAAAGAAACTTAAATGAAACACGTACTGTCAGAACAGCTTCAACATCAATGGCGAGTACATCAATCACCTTCGGTTTGCCGACGATATACTCGTAGTTGTCATGGCTGAGACTATGGAGGACCTCAGTACAATGCTCGATGACCTCAGTAGCGCTTCCGAAAGAGTGGGCCTTAAAATGAACATGGAAAAGACAAAGGTCATGACAAATGCCCATGTTACACCCACTCTTATGAAGATCGGAAACGCTACGCTCGAAGTTGTGGACGAGTATGTTTACCTAGGACAAGTTAGGTAGGTCCAACTTCGAACTTCTATACATCTAATACCCTGTTAACAAAAAAGAACTGAAAAGTTAAAAATAATATTATTTCGATTGGAAATAAGCCCTTTTATACTTCATACGCAAATAGTAATATCTATAATAATCACAGCAGAAGGGGGGGCGACCGGTAAAATGGAACGTCATTAATCTTTTTTATTGTTCTACTATAAATATTATATTTTCTTCTTTTATCGAGGTCGCAAGTCTAGGCAAAGCAGAAATTTCAAGTATCATCTCATCTCGACGTGTTTGTAATACAAGCAAAGCATACATACCCACATACCTAGGCAGTACCTATATAACATACACACCCCTACAATCCTGCGTGACACGACAAAGGGAAAAGATTTCTGAACATACCGTGCGAAGCGTAGAGACTAAAAGTTCTCCATTTTCCTAATTTTAAAAACATAAAAATTTACATTAGGACGCTTTTCCAAGGTTTAGTAACTTACATTTCGTAATTTATAATACCGCAAATTAGTTAACCAAATAGGCTCGCGGCCAAGAGCCGGCTACTTCACCGTGCTTACGTATTATACTGAGTAATAACCCAATATCTATGTACAAATAATAAAAAGGGGAAGAGTCCATAGATAACAATTTCAATTTAATTCAAGAGACTTTTAGTACTTACCTAAACTGTAGAAAAGAATTAAAAGGGGTTCTCGTATTTTCCTTTTCTAGGTCAATCATGTAAAAAGGAACTAATTTACATTAAGTTTTACGGCCGCAATTTCAGGGGCTGGAAAAAAAAGTTGTCTGTTGTCTTCGTTACAACGTTGAAAAACAGAAACGAAATTATTTACACTTGTTTACTTAAAAGCGGTTTCATCGTTAACCAATTTAATAAGTTGGATACCTAAATTAATAAATGAGAAAATAGAGTGGATTAAGTAAAACTCGAGTATTGAATCTATTGCCTATACTGGGGAGGGCGTAATGGCCGCCGCCCTGTTCCCAGCCTGGTTTCATTTTGGTGGATGATATTAATAAAGTTTTATTACTCGTACTACAAATTCCATTAATAAAATACAAAGTGACTCTTTGAATATTGATATTGAATCTAACTGTGTTTTTCTTAATTTTTCTATTAAATATACATAGAATAGCCAGTACTATAAATATCCCATTGATTTCCTAGTTAAGAAATATCAAAGCTGCTTTCTTAGGAAAAGCTTTCATATTATTTGGATCAGCGAACAGAACGTAGGTAGATTGCTGATTTTGCCCCAATTTGAACCGGGGTATGTCCGTCAATCACGTATGCTTTGACGAGCAGCAATGCGACATGCCGGACAATTTCGGCACTGCCATGGCGAACTGTGTATGTTACGTACATATGTAAACAATATAATAAAGCTTAAAATATCTTAATTCATTACAATTAAACGGCTGATTACTTGTGGAGCAATTAAAGAATATCATTAGCGCGTAAATGCTTACATATAAATTGTTTCCATAGCAGCGTTGTTTTACCAGTACGTATACACGTGTGATGTATACGGTATATTATACAGGTATCTGTAGCGATTGAAACTGCGGAAGCTGGGAGGCAAATGACGCAGGCTGTGCCTCATTACCGTTAAGAGGGAGACATTAATCTATGTAGATGAAAGTAATAATGAGCTCGCGTTCCTGGAATCGATCTGCAGACCTGGAACCTTGAGCAAATAGTGTCTTAGGCCTAATTTATTTATCTGTATCTTTCTGTTAGGTTTCAGCCAAGAAATGAACCACCCTATTTCCGCGGATGTCGTAAATAGACAGATTTAAGTAAAATCTCCCTGCGTTAGGAACCTCATAAAAGCTACATCCTCCACCAATCCGGTTTCCGAACGTAATAATTACAATTTTACTAAGATATAAACGGTCGTGGATGAAAAGATCAGCAAAACCGAGATCAGCCTTTAACGTAGATAGGTACGAGTATGTCATGTTTACATGCGTCAAACTTGCAGAAGTTCAACTGGATGAACTAGGTTAAGGATCACAACGGTGCACTAGTTACTGACAGGTTGCTTCCACCTTCGAACGCCTGCACGACCTACTTCTCTGGTACAACTCTTACAAACTTGCGAGATGGCCAGTCTTTCATCTCCAGACAAACATGGCAACTTCTAGTTTCTAATAAGTTAAACCTACCGAACTGATTTATTAGGAACTTGTTGAACTTGCGTTGCGCTATTTGTACTTTCTTGTAGCCATTGTGGTTCTGCCAGAGATGAAAAATTTGTTCGTAAAAAAAATCTAGACAGGTAGGTGATATAACTGTTTTTGTAAAAAGTGCGACCTGCGTATGTTTAATGTCCTTTATTTTATGCGTCGACCGTATAAGACCGTTACCGTTTCAATTTCCAGTAAAGGCTTCACTCAAGAAGTCTATAAAAATTAGGTATACCAGGATATCATAAAGTAGAAGCGGCGGATGCCGACGTGCCATAAAATCCACAAACCGTGAATAATGCGTTGTTCCATAGCAATCGGCCATCTACGAGTAAGTAGGATTTTCGATAAGCAAGAAATACGTAACAACCTGGTTATGTTTAATTCACTGATAATTAAAGACAATAATATTGAAATCGTGTTGTCAGATAATTGTACGGTAGATAATTATTTATTAATAGTATGAAATATTACAACTCATTGATGTGTTGTTAACTAGCAATTATCGTGCCAGTTATCATTCGGTATGTAGGTCCCTGGTAATTATGAGGAGAATAAATAGACGAATTGAAATCATAATCACATTATCTAAATTCAACGAGGACAGTCCGGCTCACATCATACATTAATTTCTATCTCCAAAGTTGTTTTTGTGACCTAAGTTCGCGAAATTACGTCCCCAGTCCCAGCTGTC
The DNA here is from genome assembly GCA_905333075.3 of Atethmia centrago. Taxonomy (NCBI): domain Eukaryota; kingdom Metazoa; phylum Arthropoda; class Insecta; order Lepidoptera; family Noctuidae; genus Atethmia; species Atethmia centrago. The sequence goes on from HG995375.1 coordinate 13,503,332, forward strand.
GTTGTTTTAAACAAATTTCTTTTACATTTTGTCTGTATTTTTTATGAGCGTGATGTTCGTGTTACTTACTGGTTAACAATTTTCATAAATTACAAAATTTCAACCGTTAAAAGATATTTTATACAGGCGGTTAAAAAAAATGTACAAAGGAAACCGCAAAATGCATTGCAATATTTTTAAAAGCTTTTTTTCCCAAAAAGAGTATTTATTTTAATTGCTTAGTTTTGGGAACTGTACCTCATAGATAGGTATAAGTTTTAGCGAACAAGTAGGTACTTATTTATATTTTCTCCTTGTAACTCCACATTTGACTCCACATTAATTCAAAATCAATCAATCAACTCAGCCTATAACAGTCCACTGCTGGACATAAGCCTCTCCCAGGCTACGCCACAACACCCTGTCCTCCGCCTTCCGCATCCAGTCTGTCGCAGCCACCTTTTTAAGGTCGTCGGTCCATCTAGCTGGGGGGCGTCCCACACTACGCTTGCCGATACGCGGTCCCCACTCCAGGACTCGTCTGTTCCACCGGCTATCGGCCGCCACATTGTGCCACATTAATTGCAAGTTCGATATCATAATATCATAATCAAATGAATACACAGTTTTTCATTGGAATTGTTTATAATCTTCTTTCTGATGATCACTACTTATTCTTCCGAAAGATCATTTTTAAACCAGCAGTTCGTAACTAGGTTTGTGGCATGTCCTGCATCAGTTCAAAAGACGTATAGTTAAAAAATCGTGTAGAAGGTTTCCTATCACTCATTGCTTAGCGCGATGCTACATGGCAAATAAAATGGTCGGCGTATGAGTGCGATTTTTCAATTTAGCACATTGTCCAAAGCTAGTATTTCCGACACATTAGTGCCGCCTCCTGCCGCCATTCCCACCCTTTTCCGTTTACGTTGAAACTGAAAGAGCGTCAACAGCTGAAACAAAGCTTTAGCTGAAAATGTCTGCCTGATGCTCAACTTGTATTTTATGAAATCCATACCCATTCAAACATCACATGCATGTATTACAAATTGTAATGAGACCTAGCGACACACATTTTATACGAGTTTCCGTGTCGCCAAGTTCTGTTTAATTTTTCTTTTCTGGTATGTTTCCTTTCTCTTATTTTTATTTAAATGTGGGCATTCAAAATTCGTAGCGTTTAGCTAAAAGTATTTCTGAGTAAAAACCTGATGAGAAAAAACTGAAATCAGTTTGCTTGAAATATTTTATTTTGTTTATTTGTATTCCTCTACATACCTCAGTGCACAATAAAACAAGATTACGGTTCATGTTTTTTATAGCTGTTATTTGTCTTATTTGTGCTTTATGGGCAATTTGGGGTATTACTGTAAGTAAACCTTTTGGAATTGAAGGCATTTAAAGGGAAATATTTTTTATGTATCGAATGATTGTAGTACTCGTATCTACACGAATACAGTTGTTACCTTTTTTGTTAGTATTTATGATTCCGTTATTTGCAGAGATTAGCCTTGACAAGTGCTTCAATATTAAAATGAATGTTACATTACATGCTCACACTGTATATCTCCGGAATTTCATTTCTGAAGAGCAATCTCCATAAAAGTTACGTCGTGTGCGCCGACGCCTTGTTTATGATCTAAGCACGCCAGATTTGCTACATGAGCTGAATTCTGCTGAGCAAGTACTATCCGACTTTATTAACTAGTAATATTCGCTTTTCTCGAGAGAGAGAACCTTGCAAAAATAGGCAATAAATACAGATGTGGACACTAAAATGATTTTACAACATGGAGCGGTTATTTCAGATTATGATAACGAATGATCTGTGAGATTATATCAGGTTGATGAGTGAACAGTAGTAAAAGATAACATCGCAGCATAAAGCGGGTTTCTTTAAGAGTGGAGGTCGCCACTATGTCACGGTTAAACTCTGTAGTTGCGCTTGCTAATGACCGCTTTCACGCGACTAATCCTTTTGAGCGAAACGAAGCGCTTTAATAGGTAGGTGACACGATTAAACGATAGAGATCTAATTCATCGTACTAAACCATCTTTGATGAAAATATTAAAGAAATGTACAGTAACGTGGTTAACTAATGTAATTAGCTACAGCTACAATAACGGGTCACGTTAATATCGTCACAATCGCCACATTTGCTTAGCAAACAGACCCGTATTACCCGTATATTGTTATTAGCACATACGAGATCCTGCTGTCCCTTATGTTGACCTTATCCCAAAGTAACCTTTAACAACACCCACGGGAAAATAAAAGGATCTTTGCACGAAACTAACCGACGAAAGTTTATTTCTTGCAAAAAGTTTAACTTCCTCGTTGTATCAAAAGCTTGAATGGCACGAGCACATAGTTTATAAATTCCAAATCTATCGTAGCCGCTTAAATCAGAAAGACCCAAGATATTTCAAAAGTAACAAATACCGGAAACGTGCATACAAACTATGCTTAGAATTCCCGCTTAGTAGCACAGGACGTGCTCGAGTGACCGACTTTCCACCCTGCTGGTATCATCACACAACTTACGGAGACATTTGAGAACTATGTGCCGACATCAGAACAGCTGTGCTTAAAATACAGAGGTTTATACAAGCTTTTGCATATCAAAATGGATAAATAGACATAAGATGACACCCGCAAAAAGTCGGGCGTTATTTATAAAAATGTGCGGTTTTATCTCCACGCCGCCAGACCTCATCACTTCTTCAAGAAATAAGTAAATGTGGATGAATGTTTTTTAATAATATGTTTCCTGTTTCCACAAAAACTTTGGAGAGACTTAAAGAGATATTGAACGAGAACAAAGTGCAACTCGACTACGCTTTTAAGATAATACCTACTTCATACAAATAAAATGTTGGATAACAAGAAGTTCTCGAACTCGCGTGTGCTCTATAAATTGTTTAGAAAATATAAAGGACGTAAGCTTCGAGTGAGCTAGCATGTCCATCGAGGGATCCGCGGGACTAGAGAAACTGGGGAACCGGGCTACGTAGCGTACGTACTCGGTAATCGACGACGACGCCACGGGTCGCACCCGCACACACCGACAAACGCAAGGAAATTGCTCTCTTCTGCCGGGAAATTGAGACGCTTCTCGTAAAATCGAATCCCTATATTCTAAATGCAATCACAAGGCAGATCAAACATTCTTGAATAAGTTTTCAGTTTTCCCGATGCAGCCATCTTGACTTGACAGAATGGAAGCTTCCATTCCTTTCTGCATGACAGCACTCGATGCTGTTTCGACGTTTTAAATTCCCACTCGATGTTGACGCCAACGAATTAATTATCCTCGCTATTAGATAGCTTCCAATCATAAATATTTATGAAGCTACAATTATTGTGAGTGAGCACTTAATGTAACACTCAGGAATAATCGCTGCACTTATCTTAAAACGTAGCGAAATAAATGTCTAGCAAGCTGTAACGTGATTAATCCGACAGGACAACACGACATATACAATATTAGGATAAAATGTTCCGAGAGGGAAATTGCAGCGTTTCCCAGAGACGCTGAAATTGCGGGGCAAGTACCACGTTAACAGCATCAGTCGAACAATATTGCAATTGTATGAGACAAATAATACAATTTACACTTCCTTTTCGGAAAGAGATTGGCAATCTTATAACAAACTGAATCAAGTACCTCTGTTTGGTGTGATGATGGTGTGTTCAGAGTTTGATGACTGCAAGCGATAAGAAAACTGAAAGCGTGCGTGAACTATGATGGTTTAGGCTATCCAACATTTCAAAAGATTTTTTGTCGAACCATTTGCACTAATCAAAATGTAAACGCGCCGCAAAAAATTAAGGCATTTAAATATAATTTAATATTCAAGAAATTTCGAACCGTAAAACCAGTACCCCTCTATAAATCCAGGCATTCGCATAAAGTTCAAATTCGCCAGGGCGTTTTAAATATTTTTTGACTAACATACCAAAAGTCTAAATAAATCTGGCAGAACATTCCGACGTTTCACAAAATAGCCGGCAAAAGCTGACTTTAACGACATTTTAACCTATAACTCATAAAAACCGCTGAATACAAAACAATACTGTGGAGAATGGAAAAGAAAGGGATTGAAACTACAGAGTACAGTAAGAATTATTCTGGCGAGAATCGCAGAAATACCTAGGTCGATTCTGTTTCCAACTTTTAGTTGGGTAAGTATTACAGTTCGCGTTCTTTATCGCGGATAGTTTTAAATATAATGATTACTATGAAGCGATATTATTACATACTACAATGGTCTTTTCATCAGATTTATGAATCGTATATTTATTTGTTAAATACATAACATAACATCACGCCTTGTTCCCCGATGGATTGGGCAGAGGTGTGCAATGGGTCGCTCGCCGTCCGGTAAGGACCTGGCCCGGGTCGACGCCACGTTGTTATCCACGTGCGCCTCAAAGAGATGTCGTCAGCACAAGCGTAGGGGTCCACTAGGGCCGATGCCTGCCGGGGTCGCGGGAAGGTACCAAAGGGTTACCGAGGCCCCCGCAACACAGGCAACGGAAGGAATACGGGTGGGTTTTAGTCAGTAAGAGTCTGACACACCCTCCCGCTCCGCCCAGAGCGGGAGAAGTTATTTGATGATTTCCCACCCAAAAAAAGAGGTGTATCTCTAGTACACCCAAATTTCGCCAGTCATGTTTAAGTCCCATGTAATAGGGGGCGAGCCTATTGCCATCAACCTAGCACAAAATTCCGGATAGAAAAACCCAATAACACTTTGCCCGACCCGGGAATCGAACCCAGGACCTCATGCTCAGCAGTAGTGCTTGCGACCACTAGAACAACGAGGCAGTCATTTGTTGAATCCATAGCCTTATTAGGAGTTCCTTAATTACTGCATAATAGAATACAAATGAAAATGTATTCATCACAGCCTAACCCAAAACCTGCCGGGGTCGCGTGGCAGTCCAAAAGGGTTACCGAGGCCCCTGGCAACACAGGCAACGGAGGTAATGCGGGTGGGTTTTAGTCAGTAAGAGTCTGAACACCCTCCCGTTCCGCCCAGAGCGGGAGAAGTTATTTCATGGTTTCCCAACCAAAACAAAAAAAAAGTCTAACCCTAACAAGTTCTCTCCTCAGAATATGCTCACCTAGTTCAGCATACTACTAACGAAACAACCATGTTGTCAGATATAGCGTCGGCTGACTGAGACGGAATTTAAAACTGTCACTGATAAGCACACTAACTCATAATAATGGTTTGAGCCGACCGCTCCCAACGCTCCCACCGCTCCCACGCCCGTACCTACTTGTAAACTGTCCACCGTTACGACCACTCGGATTCTACCAGTATTTATATTTTATGTATTTAACCCCACGTTAGCAATTAGTCTTAAATGGGGTACTTAAAAATGATACACTCGATTTAGTATGCAAATGTGTCACCCACCCGTCGCCACGTGATGTTCAGACTCACGGGATCGTCGAATAAGAATGACTGATTATGAAATCCCAAACTGAGCATTTTACGTTTGATGAAAGGAAAAAACAATGTTTATATCTCTTTGAAGTAATGATGAAAGAAATTCTTATCAATAGAACTTTACAGAATTCAGAAAATAACTTTTAAAATAAATCTTCAGGCGCGTACCAAGTTCAATTTGTCCGTAGAACTTGGACATGCACCACCGTAGTCTAAAATATGCAGATAAAGTCGCGTACGGGAGCGTCAACGAAACTTAGTTTTATTTGAGTTGCATAAATGAACGAGGTAGGTTTACGTTATACAACTAGCTGAAGAGGAACCATGTCAACAGACTTTCTAACAGTTCCCAATCTTACTTCTCCCTACGCTCCTAACTTTAGAGCTAACAGAACGTAATGGTATGTATGCAGGTACCTACAATCTAGCAACTACGTATAGGTTTCACATTCAGGCTCAGACCGATTATAAAGTTGAACCAGAAAATGTTACCACAATATTAAAGTTAAACACCCGCGCGGAGGACACAGAAAGGGTATTAACATGTATTATGAGACAGGCGTATTTGAAACACCCGTATCAACGCGAGGCATAACACACGAGAGAAAAATAATTTTAGTTTATTTTGATTGAGCATGTAAACGCAACTCGGTCACCTTTTTATAAAATTATATAAATATTATAATTTGCATGCAAAAGCGCGCACTATATGATGAGACAGTTATTGTGGGTCATAAACAACTGACAAGCCTTATCTGAGACAAGCCAGCCGCGCTCATAACTCGCGAACGACTCGATCGATAAGCGCTCGCCGCAAATCTATCCGAAATCGTGTGACGGTTTATGATGCTGCGAAATAACGCTATTTCGACGAGTGAAATTACGCTTGCGGTCGGTACTATTCAGCGCATCTCACAAACCGGGCCTGTTCACAGCACGCCGAGGCTGCGCCGAACTTAACCTAGGTACTGCCAAAACCGCGTCCGTCTGACGCTACAACAACTACCACCGCTACGTTTTCAAATAACATTCACCAGGATAAGTAATTGTAGCCGGATTCGTGTAATGTTTTGTTCAATTAAAAACATACGCATTGCTAACGTTATATTACGCAACGCAGAATGCATTTGTGTAAAAGAAAGTAGCAATTACGGGCGGCAGAGACGACTGTCGTCTTTATAATACACGTCGTTTTAATGTCAACTCAAGACTTTCATTTATGTTTGCTCCCATTTTACGTTGAGACAATCTCGAGGCTTGCACGACTTTCCGGAATCAATTTGTATCTAACAACACTATCTTAACAATAACACTGAGAAATGAACACGCACTGAATATATGCATGCAAAGTTAGGACACACATTAGAATACTTATTATTGTGAAAACTATCAAATACCGTGGAAAACCTGAAGAAGAAATGTTAACATGAAACTCAGTTACACAAAGTGTTATTATTAGACAGGGAAGTACCTAATTCACTCAGCAAAGGGTAAAACACAGTGAAACCGCAATGTGTTTACGCTTTCTCGTCAGGGGTTATAACGGTGGTGACATGTGATGAATAGTACCTACATATGAAAGCAGGCCAATTTCGGGCATAAGCTTTATATTCTCCGCCTTTATAGTTCACTAGTTTTGAGCAATTCCCAGCGCTAAACGGGCCACGTACTGCGGCCGCGCGCGCACAATGCATTCCGGTAATTATGCGAGAAAGGCTGCCAGCGCTGAAACACAGGCATGCCGAGTTCACCAGGAGTTACAGGTCATCAGAATAGGGCAACCTAAAAATGCAATACAAAGCTTTGTGTAAAGGAACCATATACGAACGAAAACAAAACGAAGGGCAAAGTGGAACATTAGGAGTGATTAGATGCTAACGTTCAGTTCTTAGTGTTTCGTTTTTTTAATTGAGTTTTACATAGCACTTGTTATAACTTTTAGACTTTTGTTAATTTGAATACAATGAATATTAAATGTTTGAAACTACGAGGGTAGGTATAACAGAGAACTAAAAGCGTTGAATATTTTATGTTCAAAGACATTTCAAATGTTGAACGTTTCTCATGTTTCAATGTTCAAAGTCATGTTTCAAACAATCGGCTTTGTCTACTAATTAACTCGTCGACGCTTTACGTCATTACAAATATTTCAAGTACCTACGTAGTCAGCGCTGTGGAGTTGTGGACAGCCTAAAACCAAACACACGCCGAAACGGACGCTTGAATGCAAGCATTTAGCTCTAGATAAATGGGAACACGGACGCGGACGGCGCCCTCGAGCTTCGCAAAAAATAATTATTCCGCCCGCAATCCTCACACAAAGCCAAAACTCATTTTTAACTAACGTCGCACGTCAAAATATCAGAGACGCTTCGTAGAAATAATATTTGCGACGAACAGAGATTCTTGGTACAGTGAAATGATAATGTAACGTTTCAGCTCGGCCAAAGAAACGAATAACGTTATTAATTACCATAATATTGTCTTTGTAACAAATAAGGAAAAGACAAACAAAAAGTAAAACAGACAGTCTTTCTTATTTTTAAGAAAGAGGTACTTATTTGGTCCTAGCATTAGCGTTAATGGCTGTAACAACAATACTGAAAGGTGCTGTACGGTAATTACCGAGGTAGCTAGTCGATAACGAGTCGCGTTCAACGTTAAACGTTCGGCAGGTGAATGGGCCCACCATTGGACACGGAAATGGTAGCAGCATCCGGCCGCAACAATCGGCGTTCCCGTCCGTCAACCGCGCGCTGTGTGAGCAATACACGCTAGAGCTGCTGCTTTTATTACCGTACGTGTATCGACATCCAACAAAAACTCCAACTGCACACCAAAATAGAAATCGCGACGAGTTATTCCAGAAACTGTTTTACTTCTCTACCACATATAAGATGAATTAGAAATACGTGATTTTATTGCTATATACAGAGGAAGCACAATATGTAATGGAAAATTCTATCTTCAATGCAACTTCTGCCATATGGGCCGCGTTACCCGATTTAGAAAATGCTTTTAAAGGAGAATAATGTTTTAATATTGTGCGGTAAACACGATTGCGGCGCACGGTTTGTGTACTTTGGAAATTAAGCAGGAAAATGGTCACGCGATGTTGAAAAGTGAAACTTTTTTCGTTGAGCCATGCAAAATATTAACAACAAAAATGCTATACAACATGTCAGATTCTAGAACAGCCACACGGTTTTCGTAAACCTAACATATTTAGGTTAACTGCATCCAAACGTTTTATAAGAACACGTTTATATTTTTACCCTTAAACGCGCGTGTTAAGAAATATTTAAACAAAGCCCAAACCATTTCTAAGCGCTTTGTAGAGCTTCAAACAAAGGGATTTATTTTCAGAATTTAATGCTAATAAGGTGGTAATATTGTTTATTCGATAAATTTTAGGAATATTTTTTAGTTTTTACGCAATAGGTATGCATGTTTACGTGACCCAGTTGGTAGACAACGACCAGGTTTAAGTAAGATATATATTTCATACACAAATGTGTTCTGCCACAATCTATATTCGCTTTGACGTATTTCGCTACGTTAGGTACGAAAGTTTTTTATAAAAGGACTAAAACCGTCGTTGGGGCTAGACACAATATCCAAAAAAACTTTATAGCTGTTGGAATAGAATTGTTTGATAATAAAACCGAATGTGGCGTTACACTACGTGTGATATGTAACAAAAAGAGTATTTTATTTGGACTAGATAAAATGTATGATGGCAGCACAGAACACGCGCTCGAAGTTGTTGGTGACGTTACATACTCATCAAAGATTTAAGACTTGACTAAGTAAATCACATTCTGAAAACAAAATGGCCGCTCCATAATGGACGGGGTGTTCAGCTTAACAATTTGTTCCATTAATGTAATCGCAAACTTTATAGAGGTATTTACTGCAAATTAACTCCCAGCTTTATAATGGGGATTTGCATGACAATAAAGGGTGACAGTTTACTGATTGTAGTCCCTAATTATTAACAATACAGTTTACCACTTCAGGTCATTTCTGCTTTCGACATTTCAATTACATGTAATTATTCTATAGACATAACAAGTACCTTAAATTCAATGTACATTATATAATAACAAAATATAATAGGCACATCTAGTAGTCGTCGTTTCCATTAAGAAAATAAACAATTCCTAAGTATTACATTAAGATTGACATTAATCTTCTATTTAACAATATGAACGAATGATACTGAAACTTTTACGCAGCGATGTCTAACAGTCGCCTGAATTTGGAAATTGCTAACATTTATCAATGTAGGACTGAATAATGACTGTGTAATCTCCTTATACGTATAATGTAACTTGATTTATGTGGCTAATATTAATACTTTTAAAATCGTACTTTACACAATTTAATTTTACATTTTCTTATTCCATTCGGTTCGGGAACTTATAGAAATATTCTACGATTACATTTACATAGAATGAAAACAATAATGCTGACGAGACCGTAAAATTCGTTTAGGCTGGATTTTGATCGGTCCGAAGTTACCGACTACCGACCTACATTGTTTTATTGAAATCGGTCTCGACGTTTGTTATCGCCTTGGCCTCTTCGAATATTTGTACAGGAGCATGTAGGGCACTTCCTTTGTAGCAAATAGTCGCCATACGGCTATATACATTATGTATTTATTGGACCCCAATTTTGGTTGTTGCGACACGAATCTGTCTATTTTATGGTGTTGCGTGAAATTGTATGTTGTTTTTATTAGGCTCGACACCTTCTTAATAAAACCGGCCAAGTACGTGTCGGACCACGCACAATGAAGGGTTCCGTAGTTAGGAATTTATCCCAAAAACAAACTTAACATTATAATTGAAAAATATGTTCTCCCATACATCGATATACGTCACGGTCATTTCTCCAACTGCAAATTTAAGTTGGTCGACTATTACTCGTTAACTTGTAAAGCTTACACTTAGCTGTGATAGTTTTCCTTTTAATTTCAATATATTTTCTACTACTATGATTTTTTTCACATCTCTATAAATAACTATTTAGCTGGCAGGAGGGGTGGGGGAGGGGGGACACACTTGACTCTATCAAAAATGAGCACTTTAAAGCTTAATATTACGCAATCGGATCCTTGAATCGAAAAATGGTGTTCACAGACCCACAATATTTTTGAACGGCCTATCCAACGAGACCCCCTCTATGGGAAAAAAATCATCTCCACAGTACGTGCAAGGGAGGTATCCTAAAAAAAATGTTATTCAAGATTTTATTATACCACTTAGTCGGCCTGATTAATATGTACCTATACATATGCCAAATTACAGCTTTCTAGTATTAAGCGTCCCTGAATTACAGCGGGGAGAGACAGACAGACAAACAGACGGACATGGCGAAACTATAAGGGTTCCTTGTTTACTACGGAACCCTAAAAGCTGGGTTCCTCAATTTTATCGAGAGCTAGTGATTGATACTAGGTGCAGGCTACATAACTTTGCTCTACCTAACTATTACGAATGAAAGGCCTTTCATCGCTTAGAAGCTTCAGCAATTTAAATTGGCTTCGGACTCTATAGATTTCTTTTTAATTTCATGTAAAGCGAAAATATGATCTGCTCTATATTTCTTATTTTTTTTTAGGTGTTCCTCGTTATTCTAGTTTGCTGGTAACTTATAGTTACAACATAATATATTTCTTACACTTATCGGATCGACGGCGCGGCGGCGGCGGCGTTCGATTTTCGTTGAAAGGTTCCCCTTACCTGAAAACAAAGAACAATAATTGATTACTTGCTCTCATGAATAAGTCGTTAAATATTCCGCAACAGTTCTCCTTCCACTGAATAGCGTATGTAAAGAGGTGAATAAAGCCTTGTAAATATTCAATATTGGTCAGAGTGATTGAACAAACACTCTTTGAAGTCTAAACCTTTGATTATTATTGAATTAACTCTAAATGTTAGAAAATCATAAAGTAAATTAATTAATATTTATTTATTACTATTCTGTATAATTTATATTTAAGAAATTAATGTTTACGATCTTGCTATAAGCACAAGAATCTTCATAAATTAATTAAAATGAAGAGGAGTTACGAAAAATTAACGATGGTTAGAAACCCGGCTAAGTGCGTGTCGGCCCGCACAATGACGGGTTCCGTAGTTGGGATGAATTTATCGCACGAACAAACTTAACATTGTAGCTGAAAAACATGTGCCATACGTGCATGTAGCGTACTTGTAGTTTTTAAGCAAAACAAGTATGATCTCTTAATGATTACATTAAGAGATCATAATATATATGTTCTGCTTAAAAGCTTAAAGCTTCAGTTTTTATAAGGTGGTATAATTTAATAATTACTAGAGAGTAATTATTAAATTATACCACCTTTGTATACCACGTTTTACGCAATTTTTTTTATATTTCACATATCTCGAGACCATGGGTCCCGGACCTTTGAAAGGCGTACGAAAGACCGAAGTCAACGGGCAGAGGCCCCTTAGACAATTTTAAATGGTATAAGGTCCCAACCGACGATTATCCCTGTTTGCACTATGCAAGTGCACCCAAGTAGGTGCAACCCCCGGTTGGTCCAGGACTATTGCAAAACATGGAAACAAAACATAATAGGCTATGGGTTGGGTGGCTATAGTGGATTGATAAGTCAAAGTCAAATTATTTATTTCAAATAGGCACATCAAGGGCACTTTTGAACGTAAAATATTTACGAAAAAAATAGAATTGATTCTAGTCGCCCCTTCCAAAAGGTAGTTTTGTATGGAGAAGAATGGGGAAGAAACTCCACCGTTACTCTTTTAAAAATGTGTTACAATTTTTGTATAGGTACATTGATTATATATACATTGATTATATAATTATACGTGAAGACGATGCATCTAGAATACAATAACTATACTACAATAGGTAAAAAAAAAGTAAAAATGAAGCAATGACAGATAAATAAATACTGTGATAGATACATGGTGTTCACATATTTACAAACTTTGTAAAAGTACTTATCTATTTTCTTAAACAAAAAAAAAATAAGTAGTAGGTCAGTTTGTGAGTTAAGGTAATCACAGAATGTAAAATCAATGTCATAAAAATATTAAATTATACAAATACAATGCAACCAGTTTGATTTTGTCGTCTAAACTCCAGATTGTCCTATGGAGCTGGACCAGCATGTTTCCAAGCATTCTTATCTTGGATATAATCCTCTAATTTGTACTTAATATGCTTGTTTACAAAGTGTACTTTTAATAGGAGTTTAAAATTTATATAGCCTGATCAATGCTATGATGTAATACACGGATAAAATGGCAGTCGACTTGCTCACTCAATAATGGGCCCCAGAAAACGGTCGCTGGCACAGTGACGTAGCGACAAGGGGGCAACACTTCCTGAGGTGCTTGAGGAGTGGAGAGGTATTCCACGACTATCAGAACAATCCCAGAGCCCGGATGATGGTCAAGATCCCCACCAGTACCTACTGGAATACTTCCTTCCTCCGAACAAGTTTACTCTAGCGAGGCACAAGACTTCTCCTAGGAGATAGGGTCCGTGGGGTCGCTACTGGCCAACAGCTCGCCACATGCTGCCATGCGGGTTTCTGGATCTCTATTAGTTTGGCTCCTTACCCTAGACCTGTTCCGGCAAAGAATACTCTACCGGCACAGAAGCAAACTTCGGAGCGCGCAAGTCCCACCACGACGTCAACTTAGAGATACGGTGGTGGGTTTATTAAGCTCAACAGTTTTAAGCTCAGCAGCGGAGATAAGGGGGAAAGTTAATCTTTCATCTATTTTATTTAATAACTTTAAAACTAATTAATATAAAATTAAAAAAAAATTGAATTCCTCTTATTTAGTCCTTTCATTTTATAGTGAGCAGTGGTGGCCCAGTGGTAACGGCTGCGACTTACGAGTTATGTAGGTCAAAAATTCGAACCCAGGCAGGCGCTTTACTTTGTGTAAATTATTTCATCACCACTTCTCTCAAAACGGCGAAGAAAAACATCGTGAAGTGATGTCCTAGAACCAAAAAATTCGAAAACATGTAACAACTACCAACTCGCACTGGGCCCGCGTGGTGGAATACGGCCCACTCCCTCTCAGAGACACCGGGACACAAGCCTCCTCGGCTTGTGTCCCGGCAGTGGGAACATTATGTTATTTGATATGTCCACGGTACAGCAAAACTTTTTGTTTGATTTTCTCATTTTTGCCCCAAAAGTCAACTCATATTCAAAATTCATTTATTTACGATTCGTGTTTTGGTCACAGAAATACCAGGTGTACCAAATTTCAACTTAATCGTTCTAGGATTCGGAGCAAATCGGCTGTGACAGACAGACAGATAGACACACGAGTGATCCTATAAGGGTTCCGTTTTTCCTTTTGAGATACGGAACCCTAATTATGCAGTATATTATTTATATGACAATATTAATAAATGTTGGGGAAATTTAATACTACCGTTTATTAAATTCTTTACTCGTGGAACAGAACCTTTTGACTATTTTATAGATCTACGCATTTCTACAATTTTATGTTTCCCTTGGGTCTGTAATTCTTTGAACAAGTCGTTAACGTACGCTATTGTATATAGGCTTAGTATTCGATTGCTTCAATAAAAAGTCACGAGGGATTCTTGCCATTATCACTACGCTCGGCAAAAGACGTAGACTACTTTTATTTCATAAATGATAAAACCTAAGTTACTATATTACAGAAAACATCTGCTAGCGTCCAGGAAATACTGCTGCCTACCCCACTGAGATAATCCCTGTAAAAGATTCCCTCCCAATCCATCAAACAGCTAAATATAGGGTGTGGCTTTTCCTTCACCAGAAACCTAAGGAGTTTTAATGAATTACCAATTAGTACGGTGACTCCGCAGCGATTTCATTAATTTCAATTAAATAGTAATTATTTATTCAGATTTGATTTCTGTACCGAGAAGATATTAAGACCCTCTGGTAATGCGCAAAATTGCTACATCACGGCTTTTGGAACATAACGTAATATAAATTATAAATACATACTTATTAAAAATCACCAAACCAGCGTTTACTAACAATATTAACACTATACAGGTTGAAATTGAAAACTTGCGACAAACTGAAATGGGACATTATATACATCATTATTAACAACTTTTACTAAGGGACCAAAGCTGTAATCCCAAAAAAAAAATCTGATTTTCCTACATTTTGATGAGGTATTGCGAACATAAATGTAGGGGGCAGCAGTTTTTTTTTTGGGATTGTAGCTTTGGTCCCTTAGTAAAAGTTGTTCATAATGATGAGTACAATCTTCCATTTCGATTTGTCGCATGTTTTCAATGTCACCCTGTATGTCTTTATAATGTAGGTATCTGGCTTTACAAACAATGTCCAAACCTAATTCAAACAATATTCGAACATGAAACCTAACGCCATCTATGTTGTAATCAGTGTAGACCAGCAGCGCCATCTTTACTATTTGTAGTAAGACTTTTCAAGTTGTCAGGCACCGCGCCATCTATAGGAAGATACTTTAGTCAAGTAGAGCGTTACGCCGGGTAGTTTTCTGAAACGAATACAGGCATAGCCATCTAGCGGGTGGTTGTGGAATTATGAAACAAATAGATTGAGAAATGTAGTATAGATGGCGCTGCAGAGAGGGGCGGATTTTTTATCAGTTTTAACACATCTTCAACAGATGTCGGCACAAAAAACGTAGGAACGACTTTCTGAAAGACGGAATCATATTTATTTTCACTGCCTACGCGTTACATGAATGATTGATGTGTTGACAACCTTGATAACGAGCAAGTTAATACTTACGTGAAACGTGTATAAATAGCTATCAGAGGGAGCGGGAAATAAGCGAAACTTTTATTGCTTTCATGCTTAGAAAGTATAAATAATGTTGCCGAATAATATTTAATCTAACAGTAGAAAGAAACAGCTGAAGTTTTGTTGCTTTTATAGTATTATTAAAACCCGCAGTCACAGAAAGAATGGGTGTGAAATAAATCGCATTGGAATGGTGCACTTTTCATGTTATCATAGGCTATAAATTACATGCGCCTAGCCGCTCTAACATTATGCCATATCGTTAAAATTATAGACTTTCACAGTATTGTCACAGATTATTTAAAATTTCTGGCTTTTATAAGTATGGGTACAATTTTTGAGTCGATTGTTCCCGAAAAGAATTCCGTGGTTGTCAGTAATGGTAACCTTAATTTACCTATCATTATGCTTGTTATCTGTCGACCGATCGAATAAATAACTTGCCATTTAACAATATAAAAGTTCATTATTAACTTAGGTTTGAGGGAATGTTGGAAAAAGACGGGCAGTAAAATCTTCCTACATTCTATTAACAATCAATCTGTCATCAATCTTTTTGCTATCTCAGTAATTTTTTGCTAAATTTTCTCGTAACTGGTCATATTTCACAGTGTTTTTTCCTATGTTCAACCGTGGACGTTTACAGATTTGCAGTTAGAGTGGAAAGGGGTTATTCACAAAGGCTTTCCAATTAGCTAATCGTAAATCACAGCGCATAGACAAAATAGAAAAGAAAACTTAAAAACAAATGAGTGCAATCAGGCAGAACTTGTTCCGGGAACATTAGTCAATTTGGCAATTTACTTTAGCCTCGTAAATCTATCTACAAGACAACAACTTTTTGTGCAGCGAACTTACAAGTTACGAAAACTGCAGCCCGAGTAGGTACATTATTTTGCGAATACATAACTTGTAAATAGAGTCAAGTTTGCAATGTAACTATGCGATGTAGTTATATTATCATTTTGCCTCATTTTTGCGTGAAAATTTTGCGTACCTACCTATCTATTTAATATTAATGATGCTTGAGAAGCTTCTAAAGATAATCCTAGAACTAATTATGGATAAGACATTAGGCCACTTAATACTCATAATTCCTAACTTAGTTACTAGTGAAATTGGTCCCTTTTGTTAAATTGACGTGGGTCACGAATTCACGATCGTGGAATAAATATTTATATCCATCATTCCCTATCATAAAATTCTTGCCTCAAAAAGGGACGGACATAGGACATAGGTTTTGAGAAGAAAGAAATCAATATCAGCACTTGAAAAGAAATGTGTAATGAAGGACTAGATTGGTGTGGATTGGTGACAGCAGTAATACAAAATTTTACTTTTTCGAAAGAAATGCTTCTCAAAATAGCTTTTCAGTAATCTTTTACTGAAAAGCTTTTCTGAGAAGCATTTCTTTTTTCTTTTCTTTTCTATATAATTTGTTGAAAAATCTATGAAGCGATACAATTGATACAATTGATGATATTGATACAATTGATCACGTATGAAAATCAAAACAATGATATTATTACGAAATAAGGAAGAGGTGCGGAGCAGGACACTACTGCAGAAAGTCATGCAGCTTGGTCAAATATGTTGTTTGACCAAATGAAATAAAATGAAAAAAACCGCCAAAATTCAGTCAGCATTCGTTATTTTAGTGTTCGTACTGCACTCGTCAAATAAGATTTTAGCACCATTTCTAGTCTACCATACCCACATGCAAACCAAAATAAGAACCAAATTTTGTTAAAAAAAACATTGTCATATTCAAAAAGCAGGATATAAAACTTAATAAAAAATTAAAAACCCCCGGCACAAACAAAAGCCTTTAAAAAGTAAAAAATATAATGTCAGGCCCTTTAAGTTTAATATAAATTCTTCGTAATATTTTGATCCAAGCGTCGTCACGTCTGGGGACGGCTAATAAAAATAGGAAGTTAACAGCGGCTATTCTTCCTACAATAGCATACATTCATTATTTCTGATGGGTATAAGCCTCGTCTGTTTGGCGTTTTCATTAGCCGTCTTACTTATTTACTTAACTTAAAGGTCCTTTAAGTAAATAAGTAAGACGGCATTTTATTTTTTAAAGGTTTTTGTTTGTGTCGGGGGTTTTTGAAAATTAAGTTTTTGCTGCTTTTTAAACTTTATATAGTAATAGTCGATACTCTACAATCGACACGCGCTTCGTTTAAATCTGCGCAGCTGTACGTATTTTTCTCACAGTGAAGTGAGTTACTAATTTATCTCCATTTCTCTATCACCGGACCCTGATTACCTACATCTATAACCTATTCATTGAAACCATTCCAATGAGCCCAAACACGATACCTCTGCTGTAAAATGGTTAGGGAGTCGGATATCCTGTAATTTCCAGGTGATACTGTAGCATCAGTTCAAGGTTACTATGTTCTTCTAATAACAAAAAGTCAACATTTTGAAATTCGACTCGATCTGAAGAAGATGATCACAACCATTCATCAACTAGAAACAAGCTGATAATCTTCAAACGCCAGAACAGTTTTTCTTGAATCGTTGCTAAGATTACTCGATCATGTCACCTTTCAAGAAAAACAAAACTAAATCGGTTCAGTCGTTTGGGAGCTACGATGACGTAGACAGACACACAGATACACAGAACACACCTCTGTTTCCGTTGAGGGTTAAAAATAGGTTCTACCACAATTATAACAAAATAACAGACAGCCAACGTGTAGATATATATATTATTGTCAGCCTTGCAAAAAAATATAATCCCAACGACTAGAGGCAACAGAGTCTGTATATTATTACATTATCCTCCGCGAACCGTAGCGCGTCCATTCTGTTCATAAGGCCGCTGGCGCAGGCTTTGATGCTCCTCTAGTATTGTGCAGTTTTGAATAAAATACAAGTTGCATCCCTCAGCAGCAGTGTATGTTACGAAACGCCAATTAGCGTTATTTTCTGTGTCAGAAACAGAGGAATGATAATCGGATTAACAGTGGAACGCGAAAGCTTGGGCCGGACAGGTGGACGGGCGCGCGCAGCCTGACCGCAGTGCGCCGGACGGCCGGCTGCGGTCGCATCTCGCGCCCAGATTTGCTAATTAATTCCAAACGCATACCGGCTTTAGGCGCCACTTAAATGCTATACACTGCTCTTCAGCAGCGTCACGCGCGCGCCCGTACCAGCGCGCCTAATGCCGCAATTTGCCTACATGACCTGAACATTACCGTAAATAGGAGAGGGATCCCTTGTATACGTGTATATTAATCTTAAGTATATACACTCCCTCTCACAGAAAGAGGAGGCCTGTGTCCCAGCAGTGGGAACATTGTAGGCTGATTATGGAAATACACTCTTGAACCAATCTCACACACGTGGTACGTGCCAGAAAAACAGGATGCTTAGTTTCATTATATTATGCACGAAGTTAAGGATATATTTTTGTTTGCTAATGGTCACGAGATTGCATGATTTATATATTCAGAAGAGATATAAAACAGACACAACTATGAAATGTTTTTATGCACGTTGCCGATTCAATGGAGCCGGGGGAATAAATTACCTGTACTCTATAAAACGCGACAGGGATATATAGTGATATGAAGTGATAAAATATAGAAATGGAGCGATCCAAAGACACTTGTTTGTATACCTCCAGATAACTGGGATGCCTCCCTAGGGGTAACGAATAATTCTATAAAAATAAAGTTATGCCTATACTACATGTAGAATAATCTTGAGTTGGTTTGAGAGTGGTGATACAAAGGGCATCAACATTTTGTATGCGAGCGAGAGGCTGCGGAGGCGTTTGGCCAGCTCTTATTAAATATCGCATTATGTAGGCAATAGAGAGGCCGCACATCTTCGGGCTCGATGACGATTGCCACACACACTCACAGACGCTCTCCTCGACTCACAAAGGGTCCAAATTACAGCCACTCGGTTAGTCCGAACCCGTGCCCTTTGTGTACCCGGCAGTATTGTGCTGATCAACTCTGTTGTCTCGGTTTGCCTCTACATTTACGTATCCGAAGTGAAAATTCATGCTGTATCATAGTACATAACACATTGCTGTTCATGATAACGTCCATAAACAATGAGCATTTACTTTTACAAAACAAAAAAAAAACTTTTTCTTCCTACCTTCTTGAGGTAGAGCCGATTTTACCTCAAACTGTAAATGGATTATTTTACCAGAAAATTGATGTACTTAATCGGATATTTTAATACGCGGTTAAATCTGTAACTATTCCTGTTATTTAAGAGGGCAACAATTAAGTAGGTACTTAAACATAAATACATTCTGAATTCTTAGACGAAGCGTTAAAACATAATGCTATGAAGGCTGGAGCTTTCGCAGCTCTTACTGAAGAAAATAACTGAGAATTTTTGTGATAGAAAAACTCAATTATAGTTTTCCCGACCACTGCAAAGAGGCAACGGTAAGCTGCAGTGCTTAGTGCTGTTTCCAATGGGGTCATTGAATCTAATTAGTTTACAAACAGAAAGCGAATATTACTTTTGCAGTTGTTGTTTTTAAAACTTTTAACATGAACTCATTGGAAACGGTCAAAACCACACTTTATTTTGCATTGAACGGATACGTACGATTTTAATTAACAGCTTTGTTCCTTTTATTCCTGTCGTCTAATTAATCATTTGGTTTGAGCAGATCCATTGGAGAAAAGCCTTAGTACACAAATGTCCGAACTGTCTTTGGCCACAAGGGACAGCGTGAGCATCACCTAATGAGCGTTAATACTAACTCTAATTAGAGCCAATGACAGACAGACATGTGTAACACAATAGATCACGTAATTATTCATGAGCATGCCACACAAAATCCTTGATATAGACAGAATGATAAGAGAGAATTCATAAGTGAAGCGTGACGTAAATAATATTAATATCTCGTAATCAGTGAGGTAATTTAGTATTCGGGCGAAGACCCGCAAATAGTATGATTGAACGAGGGATGATAATTCATATACGATATTTTATTAAGACTTATTAAGCATACATACTATAGATATGCTTACGTGTTTTTACAAAACTATTTATAAATAGTTAAGAAAATCACACAAACAGTGGTGGTCCTGTGGTAACGGCCCCGACTTACGAGTTGTACTTATATCGTGGGTTCGAACCCAAGCAGGCACATTTCTTTGTGTAAACAATTTCATCACCACTGCTCTCAAAACGGTGAAGAAAACACCGTGAGGAAACCGGCATGTCCTAGAACCAAAAAATCGAAGACTTGTGACATCTACCAACATTATAGGCTGATTATGCAAAGAAAATCATAATGAAATAATTGTAATGGCACGAAGGAAAAACGGATCGTACCTCCGGTATGATCCGTTGTTCCTTCGCTGAAAAATAGGATATTAATAATGATCTGATTAATCAACAAATTGAACATCAATTCAATTTGTCGCTTAATTAGATCAATATTAATGTCCTATTTTTCAATATGACCCTCGTTCAACCAGTCAGACTTTATAAGACAAAATCAAAGTCTGACCTGTTTTGAAAAAGAACAAAGAACAAATGAGATTATACAAACCGCTGGCGTGCTGAACAGAAAATTAAAAAACTTCGTTTGGTATTAATAAATACCTTTGCGGATTATTTCGTCTCTACTGTTCTTACAGCCGTATAATTCTACAAATCGTCGCTTAAGTTCTAACACCGCGGAAGTCAAAATACGCAACTTTTCAGGAGAGCAAAAAATCCGTTTTATTTAGCCTCAAACAACTGTTCATATTTAGGTTTATTCAATATAGAAATTAAAATATGTTTAATTCATGTAGACACATCCAATTTTAAAATTCGTCAAACGATGCGCCTTGCGATTCTCTATCGAATGACATACAATACGTATTTTGTCAAAAAAATGACTTCCGCGGTGTTAGAACTTAAGCGACGAAATACAAACTCATTTTATTTGTGGATAGGGATACTACTGATTTAAAGTCAGAAATTAAGTATCGATGTAGAATTTCTTATTTCTTTCTTTTTTTCTAGATGCACAATATTTGTGTGACTTTCTAAGAGAACATTACAAAAAAACTGACACAATGAACGATTCGTATTCTGTTAAGCGAATTCATCGCAACCACGATTGTATTTTTACCCGACTGCCCCAGAAGGAGGTTAATGTTTTTCGAGAATATGTATGGTGTCTGTCTATTTCCTTGGCACGCTCTGTAGCCTACACGGCTTGATGGATTTTAACATATGAGGTGTACAAAAAAAGGAGAAGGAAGGTTTCTTTTTTAAATAAATTGCAACGATAAAGGTATCAAATAAAAGCTAGTAATTTTCATATATATGAATATACTTTAGTAAAACTAAAAAGCTTGAAATAAAATAAATTATTTAAAAAAAACAGAATACCCGACTGCAAAAAAACACATAACTGAAAAGGGAAAAACAAGCGTTATAATCTATAGAATTTTGGTCTTACAGGCGGGGACAAAGAAATAACCTGAAACATGGTGTAGCTTTAGATTGTCCCCGCCTACAAGACCAAAATTCTATAGATTATAATGCTTGTTTTTACCCGACAGCCTCAGGAGGGTAATGTTTTTCGAGAGTATGTATGTATGTTTCCCTTTTCAGTTATGTGTTTTTGTTTATTAAATTTAATTCCATAACCGTTTATCATTTGAACCCGATGGTTTAGGCAGAGGGTATTTATTGTGGTGCATCCATATTTGGCAATGTGGTGACAGTATTGAGTTACACATAATGGGTAACTTGCCCATGACTATTAAGAAAAAATATGGAAATTTGATTGCTGGGTATCCTTCCGAGAAGTTTTATAAGAGCAATTTTGCCTATTGAGATCTACAAACTTGGTGGGGACAAAAATATTAAGATTTCATGCAAAATTGCTCTTATAAAACTGAATTAAATATGAATACCTAACTAAATATGAATTAAATACATGTAAATGTCCTAAACACAGCTACACCCTACAAATATTAAGATTTTTTTTAAACTTTTTCCATTCAAACTTTATTCCATATTAACTTTATTTCAGCAACTACCCACGAATGTCTCTTTATAGACAAGCCTATACAAATCTGAGCTCTATTTACTGGTCATCAATGGGTAATATTATCAACTAGATGACAACTATACATGTAAATGTCCTAAACACAGCTACACCCTACAAATATTAAGATTTTTTTTTAAACTTTTCCATATTAACTTTATTTCAGCAACCACCCACGAATGTCTCTTTATAGACAAGCCTGTACAAATCTGAGCTCAATTTACTGGTCATAAATGGGTAATATTATCAACTAGATGACGTTGTGGTCTATGACGTCATATCACTTGATCTTATCGGATTGCTTTGATACAAGAGGATAATTGAAATCTAGTAACAAGTCAAATTTTTGCAGTTACACAGAACTGTATTCATTAATATTTTATTGATCCTTCGCAATGAAACCGAACATCATCATCTGCCTAGCTTTTTCCAACTATGTTGGGGTCGGCTTCCGGTCTATCCGGATGCAGCTGAATACCAGCATTTTACACGGAGCGACCTCCACAACCCAGTTACTGGGTAACACGATACCCCTTGGTAAGACCGGTTGTCAGACTCTCGGGCTTCTGACGTCCCGTAACAACTGTCAAAGATCTACAAATTACAGTCGGGACCCACGGTTTAGCGGGCTTTCCGAGACACGGAACACGGCAATGAAACTGATATGGTAGGTATATTCAGATTGTGAAGCTTCAAATTAGACATAACGTCTAACAATAGAATAACGTAACTGCAATAGAATAAGGTAACTGAGTAGTCGCAGGAAGGTACTAAAGGGTCACTGAGGCCCCTGGCAACACAGGCAACGGAAGGAATACGGGTGGGTTTTAGTCAGTAAGAGTCTGACACGCCCTCCCGCTCCGACCAGAGCGGGAGAAGTTATTTGATGATTTCCCACCCAAAAAAAAAAAGGTAACTGAGTAAAATATTTTAAACAAAGTTTTACCAAGGGACAAACTCAGAAGTAACCGTAAAAGACATTCTTACATTTTCTTTGGATATTAAAAGAACACGCAGCTAATATTTTTTTGTTCTTTCAGAGACAATCCTATTGTACACCCCTGAAAAATGTACCAATGAATTTAAGGAATACAGGTCCACATCATAGGGGTCACAGAGTCAGAAAAAACATCTGCTGTTCTCTACATTTTGATCGTGTTGGTATTGCTCTTTGTAGGAAACAGGAGTTTTTTTTTGTCAGGATTTGTCCCGTAGTTAAAGTTGTTAATTTTCATAAGTACAAGTCTCCCTTAAAGTATGTCCCTCGTTTAAACCCATAATCTGCCTAGCCTTTTCCCAACTATGGTAGGACCGGCTACCGGTCTACCCGGATGCAGCTGAATACCAGAATATTTAATGGAGCGTCTGCCTATCTGACCTCCACTGTCCACAACCCAGTTATTGGGTAATATGATAACCCTTGGTAAGACAGTTGTCAGACTTTCGGGATTCGGACGACCCGCAACGACTGTCAACTGTCAAAGATCCACGAATGACAGCCGGAACGTGCACGCTTAACGTGCTTTCCGAGTCACGGCGGTTTCTTGGTATGTAAAGATGATCATCTTTACATACCAAGAACCCGCCGTGCCCATTCACGCACCAACCGCAGCAAGCTTAGCTTAACCTGATCGATCGACCCGTGCGGCTGTTATTACTTAGTCACAAGCCCCGTGTTGCCATATCCCTCATTTAAACGTACACCCTGTATAGTCTGTGTTGGTAGATGGATAGTCAGCAAACAGTTCAAAAACATCTGACAACCGTTCTAGCCCAAGGGTAACGGTATATTGCAGTAATTGGTGAGCGGAAGTCAAATCACAGACGCTCTGAGTGAATATTGATACAGTCATGTTAGTTAGACTGGAAACCGACACAAACATGGTTGGCAAAAGACTAGGTCAGCTGATATATTTCAAGATATAATCAGAGGGAAAATTCTAACGGTTTTATTACAAAACAAGGTGTACTCGTGTTTATTTATTTAATACTTTAAGCACACAACTGCACAGAGGTGAACTTAATGCCGTAGGCATTTTTTACCAGTCAAATGTTGGGTGATGCAGAGACAAACAGTCGTATCTTTAGACTTTCAGCCACAGGTTTAAAACATCGAGCAATTTTCGAATTTTGAACTTTATTCTAACCAAGTCAAAGTTCTAATTACAAAAACTGACGTTAATCTTGAGTCTAATTTTGTTTTAAAAACTTTGCTGTGCTTGAAATATAGTTCAAAATACAATACCTAGCTCGAAGGTTTGGGGTTGTTCTGAACCTTGCCGGTTTTAGCTGCGTAAGCAGCTTATCTATGAAGGTAGATATTATAGAGGATTACCAATCGACAAACCTTACTTAATCTATAATCTGAACAGTTCACTTCTTCTTCCCAGCTTAAACACTTGAGTGGTAAAGAGCTTAGGCGTTGTTTCTTTTGTCGTTCGAACAGCCTGATTCCGAGCCTAATTAGGTACCTATTAAATGAGAATACATTAATTTTAAGTTTTGAATACGCATAAAATCATAATACGCTTTACATTGTAGGTATGCTATGTAATTAACATACCGCAAAACCTTTTTTAGTTTTATTTTCCAGAATTAAACACATGTGAACATTAAGAAAACCGCAACCTAGACTTGAGGCAGTATTCGTGGCTTAATGAAAGCCTCTGTAGGGTTTCGAAAAAGTTTAAAAGCCGTGTTGAGGTGGTGCAGGTCGAGTGCCCGTCATAGCCTCTTGACCCCGGCGGCCATGACGCGAGACGCGCCCGCGCTGCGTTCCCTGTCCGATTCTTTCAATTATTTTGTGTTTTGCCTTTTGTTCCTGTGCTTGTGGTAATTCCATACGGTAGCAAAGTAAGAACGAATGTTTTGATGATCGTGCGTCTGTTTTAGGCGAAATAAGTTAAAATGTATGTTTAGGATTTTAATTTTAAAAATTAAAGATGTTGATTCCATTATAGTGTATCGTTAGGCGTTTTTAATCGAGGAAAACTGAGCTTGTTTTCAATTCCACAGCGTGTGCACCGTATATTACCTCTTATGAGAACGAGACGACAACACCGCATAAGGTTTACTGAACTTCCCACAAAACAATAGTCGCTAAAAGCTTAAAGCAATAATACTTTATAACAAAATATCTTAATTCTTAAAGTTAGGGCTCGCCGGCCGCCGACAAACAACAATAATCTCATCCGCCCCTTTGATAACGTCAGCCTGAATAATTACAGCTTTTACAAAGGAATAATACACTGTTATTAAGAAACTAATAATGCAGAAAAGAATAAAATCCATACTTAGATATTGCCAAGTTCACAATTAAAGAGAATAAAGTAGTTCTGCGCCAACTCGTCCCTTACGGAACGAATGTTTTAAAAATTGGAAAATCTATTGAGTGAAGTTGAAATTGATATTTTAAAGCAAGGTCCCGAAGGCGTTCTTAATTCTGAAAGTTTGACCGTCATACTGGCTGAAAAGGTGGTCGGGAAAAAATGGGCACAAACTTGTAGGAGTGGCCTAAAAAAGTGGTGTTTTGGTAACAACCTAGTTCTGGGAAATATATTCAAAATTAACATATATTTTTTCCGCTATCACAAACTATACTGATTTGGCAATTTTTTTTTCTTAAGGTAAGCTTATTTTGGTCAATTGGGTTTTGTCAGCGCCTAATAAATACTGCATTAGGAAATCTCGATTTAAAATGTTAAATACATTCGGTTAGATAGATCGTTCCACCTCTGTATGAGATAAAACCTGTGTCCTGCTGCGGTGGGACAATCTAGTACGTGCTGCCATCACGTTAAACCCCACCGGTCTAGTATAAGCTTATTGTGGTGACCCGTAATCCGTCAATGGTAGCCAAAGTGTGACCAACATCCGTAGTCAGTTAGCGAGAACCGCAGACAGCCTCATACATAATAGGCATTCAATCATTTGGCTCCAGATTGACGCCGCGCCATTTTGTCAATTTAATACAAAAGGTAATAAAACCACAAATATATCACTCTTTTATTGCGATCACGTTTATCCTTTATATTACTATTTACTGTTACTGAATAATATCACGAATAATGTGTGGCGGCCATCTACATCGCCACGTGCGAACTACGCATCACACTGACGTCACGCAAAATCCTGCATCGCGCAAGCAGAGTTTACCGCGCAACTAGCATATATACAATATTCCGACATCAATGATTGGGCAGTTGCCCACCAGACATGACACCCGTCTGGTCGGAGGATCCTCCCTTTTCTATGGAGGATGAGTGAACTTTACACCCTGTTCCTCATGCCTATGTAAATGTTACGGTTTCCACAATCTCATATTAGATCCGTTTGAACACTTTGGACGCAATATTTTGAGAATAAACTGCAATTTAAGTTAGAATATATGAAGTTGTTGAATGAAACTTCTGTCCATTCCGCAGTCCAGAGTTAGTTTATCTCTCTACTGTATCCCCGACATGTGAAGCTGTCACAACCAACAGCACAGATATTAATTATCTTCAGAAGTTAATAATTAACTTTAAAGTTCCTCGAGCGCTGAGTTTGGCACTTCATTCGACGGTGTATGAAGTAAATTTACTGTTGTAATTATGTTTCTAAAATGTCGATAGTGGCCCGCTAATTTATTATTAAAACTTAACATTGATGTTATTTAACGAGAACACGATAATTAATAGCCAACACTGTTTCTATTGAACCTAATCATAGGTACAACGAATACAAAAAACAAAAAAACTCCGACTGCATAAACACATAACTGAAAAGATAAAAATAAACATTATTTCTCTTGAAATTTGTTGTTTGTAAGGTATTACAGGCCACAAACTAATAAACTGAAATATGATGTAACCTTTGTTTGTCCCAGCCGCGATATCTTACAAAAAACAAAGTTCAATAGATAATAATGCTTGTTTTTATCTTTTCAGTTATGGGTTTTTGCAGTCGGATTTTGTTTTTTTTAATAATTTGCTTATTTCAAGCTTTTTAGTTTATTTGTGTTTGGAATTAATTCATTACCAGCTTTTATTTGATACTAATACTGTTGTCATTTATTTAAAAACAAAAATGGTTCAAATATAAAATCCATTAAGACGCTGACAACACCTAAACCGCGGCCACTATCAGATTGCATAGAAAAAAAGAGAAGCGCGATGACACAACGCTTGTAATTTATTGCAAAATATGAAGCAATTATCTATTTACTCAAAATTGAGTTGAGTAATCGAAAATAAAAAACAACCAAGTTGTGCATTCAAATAAAACGTTCTTGTTATTAATTAAATACGTAACGTATGTTGATACTTAATACAGATATTTTGGATTAGAACTCAACATATTAGGTTAGTTTGAGGTTAGTTTGTATGGAGATGTTTTTCAAAACGTGTTTTGGTAACAACCAAGTTCTGGGAAATATGTTCAAAATTAACATATATTTTTTCCGCTACTACAAACTATACGGATTTGGCAATTTTTTTTCTTAAGACAAGCCTATTTTGGTCAATTGGGTCTTGTCAGCGCCTTAATCCGTTTAGGTTACAGAGCATACCAAAGAAATAGACACTCTCGAAAAACAGTACCCTCCTTTTGAGGCAGTCGGGTAAAAACATACTTTTATTACGCAGTTTCAACTATTGCACATTTGTGGATACTGGTGCTGACATTGTTACAATCGTAATAGTTAATAGTTCTCTACCACTGATTTACAAAATCACAACTACTCATTCCAACGTTAAACAAAATTAACTTATGGGGAAATTCGAAATTTCAGTAAATACACTTTCTCTTTGTACTAATCACATCGTTTATGTGACGTCACAAGACGAATTCGAACTAAACCTAGACCAATTAAAGCTACAAGTGTTTCCAACATGCAAAGTCGTAAGTAGTCAATGTTCTGCGCGGAAGTGGGCGTAGCGTAGAACTGTAAGCATCGCTCGCACCGAAACCGAATAGATTTATCGGATAAATTTGAGCAGAATTTGTAAATCCTTTACAGTATCGCAACGCATAAATTAAAGATATACCTACCCATAATCCCATCCTTAGAAAAGTAACATAAAAAGCACAAAAAAAAACAGCGACACAGCTTTTTATGTCATTGCGGGGCAAAGGTAAACTTGAAAGGAACATGAATAAAATAACGTTGAGAGGTTGAAAAACGTGAACAAATGCCGTTGGCTGAATAAAACGTTCCACGTCAAATTGTAAGCCACGATATGGGGCGAAACAGTTGTTTTTGTCACCTAGACGGCGACAACAATGGCAGTAGAAGCAGGGGAATTAGTCACGCTGCTGGTAACAGCCGCTCAAGTGCCGCGGGGCTGCACCCAGTTTAGTCCTAGCGCGAACGAATACCACTATTTATTTTAACTTCATGCGTTAACTTGCATTTTAAAATAAATTTTATTTTGTTATGGGTAACACACAATTATTTTCAGACTGTGATTCTATTTTGAGCGTGTTGGCTTTTTCAATTTATATGTCTACTGTGTGTAATGTATAATATATTATAGTAGATAATATAATATCGCGGCGGGTCCAGCGCTATCCTGGGCCTCAAGTCTGCTATTAAAATAGTGTCAGAATGGTCTATTATTGATTTCATAATTGTTGATTTTGACAAGTTTGGTAATCTACTAATATAGTGGCGTCATTAATGAGGATCGGAACAGACCATTATGACACTATTGTAATAGCAGACTTGAGGCCCTGGCCGCGTGCGCCGGCCGATGGGACTCTGTACTTATGGCGCATTGGATAGGCCTTCACGCGAGGGCAAGCGCCTGACTACTGTTACTTTATACTTTTACTAACACTAGGCTAAGAACATTGTTACTAATAAAATGGACAAAGTCTGAAATAAATTATATTATTATTATTATTATTTGTTGGTATACATTTTTGTATCTCGGCACTGTACTGCCGGTTTTTTTTTTTGGGTAACACGGGTCAAAGCCAAGTGCTACCCTGAGTGTACTAACCTAAGCGGTAATTGATGATAATATATGGCGTGATGATATTATGTTTTGGCTTTGTGTTGCAGTGGTAAATGTTGTTTGTGCGTGTGATATTTGTGGGTCATTGTCACTCTGCAGGAATTTCCGGACAATTCTGCAAGTGTTCTGGGCCTCAAGTCTGCTATTACAATAGTGTCAGAATGGTCTATTATTGATTTCATAATTGTTGATTTTGACAAGTTTGGTAATCTACTAATATAATGGCGTCATTAATGAGGATCGGAACAGACCATTCTGACACTATTGTAATAGCAGACTTGAGGCCCAGGATAGCAGCTTTCTGTAGGGTTTGGTAGGTGGAGGGAGCAACGTCTAGTGTTTTTAAAGATTGATGCAGTTGTTATGGAATGACACCGGTGGTTGAAAGTACCTACTACAGGAATAATGGCAACGCTGCCTAATCGCCACATTCGGCTTATTTCTATTTTTAAGTCTGCATATTTTGACAGCTTTTCTGATATAGTGTTTTGTAGGTTGTGTGTGTTTGGAACTGCTATGTCAATAATTTGCGCGGTTTTATTAATTTTGTCCAGTAAAGTTATGTCTGATCTATTGTAATGTGTTGTTCTGTCTGTGAGGAAGGCTCGATCAAAGTATAGCTTGTGTGTTAAGTTTTCAAGAACCGTTTCTGGAGTATATTTGTAGTAAGGTACTGGAGGTTTAGTAATTAATTTTAAAATGGCAAGTTTTTGATGGATTATGTTGGCTATTTGATTTTGGCTGTGTTTATAGTCAGTCTGAACTATTGCTTTACATGCTCCAGTAATGTGTTGAATAGTTTCGGAAGAACTATGACATCGTCTACAAATGTCTGTTGGAAGAGGGGCTGGCATGATGTGCTTTTGGTAATTACGGGTTTCAATAACTTGGTTTTGAATTGCTGTCATGAACCCTTCAGTCTCAGGAAATAAATCTCCGCGCCTGAGCCATTCGTTCGACGCTAACTTGTCGACGTTAGGTTGGAAAGGTCTTGGCAATGTCTTCCATGAAGTGACTTCTGGGTCCATTCCGATATCTTAGTCTGTCTGTCAGTCTGTTTCTTATTAATTTGAATAGTTTTGTCAGATATGTTTAGCGGGGTTAATTTTCGATCATTATAAACTATTGCTTTGTGTAAGGTAGAGGTTGTGCTTTTTATGTTAAAATATTTTCTTAGAGTACTTTACAGTATTTGTTTATTGTGTAGGTTCGTTATATCTATTATTCCTCTATTATTATTATTATGAACTCATCGACGAAACAGAAAACTGCGGATGGTAGGATTGTGTCTTCGAAGTCCGAGATACTCGAGGAAGTCGAGGATTTCTACGGGCACTTGTACTCAACGCGGGCGGCGAAACCAGCGTGGCATAGTGAAGATGACCATCGAGCCAAATTAACGCGCCACTACACGGAAGACGTCCCGGATGTCGACCAGTGCGAGATTAGGGCGGCTCTCGAGCAGCTAAAGAACAACAAGGCACCTGGTGATGACGGAATAACGACAGAGCTCCTTAAACGGGCGGGGCTCTAGTCCTGAAACAGCTAGCGAGTCTCTTCAACTCCGTCATCCATGAAAGCACAACGCCGGAGGCGTGTAACAGAGGTGCGATGGTTCTGTTCTTCAAAAAAGGCGACAAAACCTTGCTGAAGAACTATAGACCCATCTCACTTCTGAGCCACGTTTATAAGCTGCTCTCGAGGGTCGTCACGAACCGTCTCGCCAGGAGACTTGACGAGTTCCAGCCACCAGAACAAGCCGGTTTTCGAAAAGGCTTCAGTACCGTGGACCACAACCATACTGTTCAGCAGATTGTACAGAAGACCGAAGGGTACAGCCAGCCGCTGTGTATTGCATTTGTGGACTACGAGAAACCCTTCGACTCCGTTGAAATATGGTGAAATATGGGCAGTTCTGGCCTCTCTGCAACGATGTCGAATTGACTGGCGTTACATCGAAGTGTTGAGGTGTTTGTATGACGCTGCAACGATGGTTGTCCAAATCCAGGATAAAAAAATAGCCCTATCCAACTGCTCAGGGGGGTGAGACAAGGGGATGTGATATCCCCGAAACTTTTCACCAATGCGTTGGAGGACGTGTTTAAGACGCTGGACTAGACTGGACAGGGCATTAATGTAAACGGCGAGTACATCTCACACCTTCGTTTTGCCGATGACATCGTCATAATACCAGAGACGCTGGAACAGTTAAACCAGATGCTGCACAGCCTAAATGGAGCCTCTCGGCGGGTTGGCCTCGGCATGATTTTAGACAAGACGAAAGTCATGTACAATTCGCACGTCTTGCCAAGTCCAATCCACATCGAAGGGTCGCTTCTTGAACTTTGAGAAAGAAGCCGACAGGAGGATCCGATTGGGTTGGTCAGCGTTTGGAAAACTTCGTCAAGTCTTCTCGTCGTCAATCCCGCAGTGTTTGAAGACTAAGGTCTTCAACCAGTTCGCCGTTATTACATACAGTGCCGAAAGGTGGACACTGACAGTCGGGCTGGTCCACAAATTCAAGGTCACTCAGCGCGCCATGGAGCGGGCTATGCTCGGAGTTTCTTTGAAGGATAAGATCAGAAATGAAGTTAACCTGAAGAGAATCGGAGTTACCGACATAGCCTGCAGAGTCAGCAAGCTGAAGTGGCAGTGGGCTGGCCATGTGTGTCGAAGGACCGATGGCCGGTGGAGCAGACGAGTCCTGGAGTGGAGACCGCGTATCGGCAAGCGAAGTGTGGGACGCCCCCCAGCTAGATGGACCGACGACTTTAAAACACAGACAGACTGGATGCGGAAGGTGGAGGACAGGGTGTTATGGCGCAGCCTGGAAGAGGCCTATGTCCAGCAGTGGACTGTTATAGGCTGAGTTGATTGTTGATTGAACTCATCGTCAAATTACTCCCCAAAGTTTACTATTCATATTATACTTTCCTAATAGTTTCGCTTCTAAATAGACCATTATTAGTTAGTTAACCCAACAAGCGTAATGCTCATACAAATATTAAACATAAGCAGAGCCGGTTAACATAAGCGGAGGCGAGCGTTTTGTGAAGTGTGCGCACCAGACGAACGCATTAGGAAGATTAAAACTTGTAAAAGCAAAGAAGCGAAGCAACTGTCTCCGCACTGTCATCAACTACACACGCTTCGTAAATAGGAACACGCTCTACATGCATCCTGAACACAATTATTCACGTAGGTATATCGAATAAGGCAATCAATTTAACTATAACTAACTAAAGGGTTGAATGTATTGGTTTAGCTGCACTAGTTATTAAGTGAAATGTTTGTTCAATAATTGATGGCAGTCAAATTATTGTTTTCATTTTGGTGGAAACACAACTTTGTTCCGGATTTATTTCCCAAATAACAGTCAAGTTATTTCTCCAACTGACACAAAGCATGATAAAGCTAGGTATTTGTTAGTTTACTCTAAAGTAAACGTTGAAACAGTTCAACCATTCTTCAACCAGATGAAGATTTAAATTGAAAAATAACTTCATTCTTCACTAAATACTCCTTCGTACATGTTTAAAATAATGACAAAAGCAATCTTTCCTCCATGTTCATTTCTTTTCACCATGAAACAATAGCGGGTAGAGAAAAACTTCATAATGACCGTTGTATAACGCTTTGTTAGAACACATGGCAACAGTCACGTACCGAACTATAAGTAGCGCAAAAAGAGAGAAAAGCACTATTTTAAATGTTGATACTTTTGTCTCGTTTATTACCACAAATGTGACAGAGACATCACTATGGGCAAGATTTATGGTCGTCGGTATCAATTTTCTTTCACATTTTGAGGATACAAAAGACAATATAGAATCACCTTCGTAGAAACACGAGTAAAATAGTATTACGTATAACATGAACTCTATTTGAAATTGATTTATACAGTTTACAGCAGTAAATCTGTCGATATTCAGTTGGTGTTGTATACAGTATTTGATAATGTTATGTGTTAATGAGTATTATGTGTGGTGGCGCTATCAATTCTCAACATTCATTCAGATTCATAGAAACATGTCACACGTTCGTGTATAATGTTGAATGGATTTTGTGCGGGCTATTGATTGAAACCGCCATATTTCCCAGTTTGTTTGAACTCCTGCATATTTATAGCCCTCATCAATATGCGTCGGCATTAGTTTTTCGCGCCATTTCTTAGGGTATGACGTAACGAATTTAACCAGATACGTTTTCTTATGTTCCTGCTTAGAAGCCGTGATATATCCTGTAATATCCGCATCTATCGCACAGTATCCGCACCCAAGGTAAAATGAAGCGAAAACTCTCATTTTGTGACATCGTGTGCGATGAGGATCTATACCTGAGGCAAACTTCTTGGAAATATTTAGATCATGTTCTGATGAAACTTATTCCAAGAAAGCACCATTTTTTCCGGATGCTACCGAAAATATAGTCCGTGATTTGAATATAGATTTCTGCTACACCGTACAAAATGTTACATGGCAAAAATACGGTAGGTATTTAATTTATCCAACTGTGATGATATATTAAAGTAATGAGATCCTAGACAGTTTAATATAGATCAATGAAGATAAAGCACACATATTTGTCTAGAAATAGTATCAAGGCGAATAATGAAAAGACGGGTAGTTTATTTTTCTTTTTTTTTTCTCAGGACTGAGTTGTTTCTCATGTCCGGACCTTTTAGGTCTAAAATAAAAACATTTCTCACATACATGACTGTGCGAGACTCGTAAATTGAATTGGGAAATCTTCCATTATTATCTCTAGACGTGACTACATACTTCTGTAATAGGACAACATTATATCAGTTGGCGTGAACGTAACATAAGATCACACCTGTTTCCCCAACAGAGTAAGCAGAGGTGTGTGGTACATTCACAATTCGCCGATTATGCTTAAGTCCCATTATAATATGTTACAGGGGACGAGCCAATTGCCCTCAACCAGGCACAAATAGAAACTTAACTTCAGGCTGCTACTGGGAATTGCCTAATGGAAAAACTCAACATCAATTGCCAGCTCTTTATATTTTGTAATTTATGATACGACGTGCATGAATGTATGTATGTATTGTGTTGGCTAGGTAACTACTTAGTACCTACAACTGGTATAATAATACTAAAGGAAGGTAGGGCCGATGCCTGCCGGGGTCGCGGGAAGGTACTTATGGGTCACCGAGGCCCCCGCAACACAGGCAACGGAAGAAATACGGGTGGGTTTTAGTCTGTAAGAGTCTGACACACCCTTCCGCTCCGCCCAGAGCGGGAGAAGTTATTTGGTGATTTCCCACCCAACAAAAAAAAGGCATACACCCACACTCCCACTCACACACACACCATCAATTACTCGCAATTGTACCATGTTGACCACCTCAAGTATCTGATGTAATGGGGACCTGGAGTTCTAAAATACAGGCTTAGGCTTAGTTTAGATTCCAGATCTCCCAAAAATTGCAAAATGTGTTAATTACAAAACTAGTCTAAGAATGTAATTTGTGGACATAAATAAACATATATTTTTTTTAATTTTTACCATTTAATATCTCCGCAAATCGGCCAGTACCTAAGCATCGCAATGGCTCCTACAAATAAGAGAGTGGGACAGCGATGGCATGACGTTAATCAGCGACATCAGATAAGCCGGAGAAGGCTGGCCGCGAGCAGGTCCAGGTCCAGAGATTTAGCCATGGGATGCTAATGGCTCTCTCTCGCACACGCACTACTGACACGAATGAGTGACTGGGACAGGGATGGCATGATGTTTTTCAGTAACTTACCTATGATAAGCCGGAGCAGGCTGGCGGCGAACAGGCCCAGGTCCGGAGAGTTAGCCATGGGTCTCTCTCACACACGCACTACCGACACGAATCCGAGCCATCACATCGGACGCCGCCGTCGCACCACACCAAGCCAAATATCACAGACTATCTTCACATTTGTCCGCTCGAGTATCCACATTTCACATCAAAAGTCTTTGGAAAATGTTTCATTATTTGTCAATGTTCAATGTACTTAATTTTCAATTGATTGGACTGCCTTCCTATACGATTTTTATATTCGGGATGCTGTCTCAATTTCCAGAAAGTCCAAAGTTAAAATTAGGCTAAACAAT
Source organism: Atethmia centrago (assembly GCA_905333075.3). NCBI lineage: Eukaryota > Metazoa > Arthropoda > Insecta > Lepidoptera > Noctuidae > Atethmia > Atethmia centrago. The sequence continues at coordinate 13,538,763 of HG995375.1, forward strand.
TTTCTGAAGCCTACAATGACACCCGTCAACCAGGTATTACTGCCATGACATGTACTTCAGTAATGATTAGATAAAATACTCTGAAAGTTTATTTTTCAATCTGTGTAAGCATGTAATCTCATTTAATATCCAGACATACCTAATCCTGCCGGGGTCGCGGGAAGGTACTTATGGGTCACCGAGGCCCCCGCAACACAGGCAACAAGAAGGAATACGGGTGGGTTTTAGTCAGTAAGAGTCTGACACACCCTCCCGCTCCGCCCAGAGCGGGAGAAGTTATTTGATGATTTCCCACCCAAAAAAAAAAAAAAATTACATACCTAATGGAAGATTAAAGCCTTATTTACCCCACAAGATTATACCTACAACTATGTATGTTGGGTTCGGCTCCCAGTGTAACTGGATGTAGCTGAACACCAGTATCTTACATGGAGTGGCTAAGTAATAACAGCCGCATTGGTTGATCCATCAGGTTAAGCTACGCTTGCCAGGGTTGGTCCGTGGATGGGTGACCATCTTTACATACCGAGACTCCTCCGTGCCTCGGAAATCACGTTAAGCCGTTAGTCCCGGCTGTTATTCGTGGATCTTTGACAGTCGTCAGGGTCTTCAGACGCCCGAAAGTTTGACAACCAGTTTTACCAAGGGATATCGTATTACCCAGTCACTGGGTTGTGGAGGTCAGATACAGGCAGTCACTCCATGTAAAATACAGGTATTCAGCTACCTCCGGTTAGACTGGAAGCCGATCCCAACATACATAGTTGGGAAAAGGCTAGGCAGATTAAACTGACGGAAGATTAAAGCCCCACAAGATTATCCCCACTAATGCGTGAGTGTCACGTTTATTTCCACCATCGCGGTATCTTTCATTTCGTAAGTTGGGAGCGTCAAACAAATGGCGACACAAGTTTCGTACACTTGTGTAACCATTTGTATTGTAGTCCGAAATTAAACGCAGTTTAACACCGGCAAGCGAGCTGACTTGACGTACCTATGTACTAACATAGGTACATACTCACTCAAATGTAGTATATATTAGAGTTGAACTAATATTGATGACACTAATTCATTTTCTATGTCACACATAATTTAACAGTGGTTTATCAGCGACGTTAATAACAAAACCGTTTGGCAAATATTTTGTTGTTATGTACATAACAACGGTTTTAATTAACACACAGACAATGAAGTTTTATATTAATAACTATGAATTCTGTTTCATAGTTATTAATATAAAACTTCACCCTTCACCTCAATGGGTACAAATACATTTATTGAGGACAATTTACTTCTAGAGTGGATGAAGTAAGTACCGGAATTATCGTTTTTGTGGATCTTTTGGTTATTATAGTGGACGTTTAATTATCTCTCCGATACACACAACACAAAAGGCTTCAGTGCCACTTGTACTAGAAAACTGAACTGAATATTGCACAATAACTCATTCAAAATTGGCGTAGGTAACTTTTTTAATTTACGGTTCAGAATAAATGCACGCTCCTCCGTGATTTATTGCGGGGCATTGTTTGTAATATTATAATCAAAAAAAGTAAGAGGATATTATCGTCCTAACGTTATCTTTCTACCTAAGTGGACTTTAGGATTACTCATACATATATTACCTTTATGATACCTACTTACACCACTTTTCAATAATACACCCTACTGTATTTAACTTTCATTGAATAGGTACTACGTACGTATCTTTTGTCCAAGATATATTTTATTTTACTGATATCAGAATAAAAGGTATTGTTCTCACAAAACCACAATGCTTTTCATATCCGCTGGGACGAAAAAAAATTCGAATGTAAATTAAACAATGAAATATGCAACAACAAAATAACAAAGCTGGCCTTTACATCAGATTACTCAACAAGGCTTGGATCTACGATATTCAAACTAATCCTACAAAATTTCTGAAGCGAGTCCCGCCCCGCCCTGCGGCCCGCCCGCCCCTGTAGATACTATCATAAGTCTCGCGAGCAGCGAAAGCTACCATTGTCAAAGTTATCAGCACATGTAAAGCGAGATTTAGATAGTTTTATTCTCCGAACATGTTAAGTTATTGTAGAGAACTTGACTTTGACTAAGTTGAACTCAGCCTTTGAATCTATGTAGATCAATCAATATTGTACCATATTATGTTACGCCTCGTAGCCGTTTGAATTGTATCGCAGCTATTGTGCCATGTGTTCTCAGCTCATGAATATGCCGCCGGCGAACGAGGATCGGTCAAAACGCAATAACCATTGGAGCAATAACGAATGTTTTACAGATGTCTGATTTTAATGAAGCGACTATAATGAATCGTGCCTACGGAATTAAGTTAGAAACGGGGGAAAGTTTTATCTCGGCGTCATGGGAAAAGATAATATTATTTCTTTATCTTTAAGTCCGTGCAAAAAAGAAAATTACGTTGTCTCCGGTGGGTCCAGAGGAAATTAGAGGGCGCGACGCCGAGCTGGTCCAGTTATCAGTTGGTTAAAATGCAAATTGTTCTCTTTTGTTTGGCAAAGCCGATCGACAGCGTGCTCGCCGGCGCTAAACAAAAACATGGCAAAAATGCTAAACACTCATTTATAGGCGACGCAGACATATCCCCTTTCATCGTTTTAACTGAATTTCAGAAGAAACTATTCAGGGACACTGCTTTCACTCAAGTATAAACGAACACTCAACTGAAGATGTATAGTTTCATCTACAAAATCTACGAAAAACAAACATACCTGAAACTGAATAAACTTGTTACACTACTACATTGTTTTAGTCCGTTTTGCTTCTATATTTCTTTTCTTTGTATATATTTATCTGCAATAGGAACCGTGAAAGCCCGTTGCATGGATATTTGGTATCTACCGAGCGACCAAGTTTAGTGAAGCAAAAATAAAAGTTGCGAAAACACGGCAAAATAAGCCAATGTCAGGAGTTTTCAATTTTAGATAGGTATGCATGGGATAGCTTGGGATTATCAAGAGTTTGTGCGGCATTTGCATGCAACATATTTTGGTATTTGTAGGATGCAAACCTACTGATATTGATTTCATTGATAATATTATGTACACTTTACATAACTATGTATACATATAACTGAATTACTTTGCTACCAATTGAATAACCTTTCACTTTGTTTTTATCACTGAAAACTTTAGGGAATATGAAAAAAGACGGGGCAGATGTATTTATTACAATATAAAAGATATTAATATACAAACACACATTCACACACAAACACACAAGCACTCGACTAACCACACCAGCACTCATTCAATTTTAATAAAAAAAAATTGTTTTATTTTTTAATTTTGTTTAATTTAGTTTTATTCAATTTTAATTTTAAGATGTTTTGTGTTATATTATACATAATGATTATTGTGATACTCAAATAGGGAGTTGAAACTGTCTCTCCTAAAAATTAATAGTAATCTAGCTAGGAGAGCAGCGATTCACCCAACGATTCGTTGTACCTACACCATGTTATAGTAATGCATACTTTTTAAGTCCCTCATGTACTACAAAATCTTTATGTATCAATAAATTATTATTAATATAAAAACAATAATACGCAGTATTTGATAAACAATCGCACAATAGTAATCGCACTCTTGAACGATTGGAAGGACACGCATGAAGGCCGGGAGAATTTATCCGAGCACTTTTAGAGCCCTATTGAATGGGAACTCTTAAATCAGTTTCCTCCACGTCTGTAGTTACCCTACAAAATAATATATTCGGAAAGTTCGTGAACGGAATTCAAACAGGCGCGGGTCGGCTGGAGTGCCACTGCCACAGCGTGAAAGGACCGGAACAAAGAACCGAGGGCACCTCATGCGAACCTTACATTACGAAAACCTACTTTTAATTTTAATTTAACCATTACACACAACCTCTATTAATTTCGACCTCTATTACACAGAGTGAAAATCGGATTACAAACTCGAAATGAAAATTAACGTCATTAAAACGATTTCCCTGAAACAATGGCCGGTTCGAACAGTATTCAAATGCTATAAAATAAATTTACGTTATTATTCGATGAAGCGCTTCCATAACCTTTTAACAGCGATCGCTACGAGAAAAGGGCGTAATGTAAATAATCGAGATTAAACTTGATTACAAAGTCTCCCCTAAACGACATAAAAACTAGAAGCTTTTAGATTACTTGAACCGCAGCCACAACAAAGTTTCAGAATAATAATTCACAGGAGGATTAGCAGTGTGGATAATGCTGTCGCAAAATAAATCACGGTTTAAAAAGTGTTTAAAAGGGGTGCGTCGTAGTGATTTGTGTGGTGAGCCGTGACGCGGCCCGGCGGGCAGGGCTGTAGAGTGTAGTTACAGTACACAGTCGTGGCCAGGACTGCCCGGGGCCGCCGCCACCCCCTGCGCCACGCCTGCACCGCCAAGATAAAAACATGCTGCCCTGGCCGAGTTCTAACGTCCCGCACCCGTCATGAAGACATGACACCGACCCACTTAACACGTTAAACAATACAATATTGCTCGAAAATCACATTAAATTGTTCGCACCTAAAAGAGAAAATTACAGCGGTAATGCTTACCAAATGAGGGGACGAAAACATTAAATATAAACAGGTCAGGTATACACTTCACCGCATACGCCTACATAATATAAGGATTTGGTTGAAAGGGACGCACGTATTTCCACAATCGTAATCAAATGATTTACAAATATTGACCTCTTTGCTTCGATATCCAAATACTGTAATCATATTTTCCGTAAGCTTTTTATTGTGATCTATTGAGTTCGGTCCTAAGCCTGTGGTCTAAACCAATCTGTTTTTTAGGTTGGGTAAAACGAACGGTCAATATGAAAAAAATAATTTACGTCGAGGAATATTTAGTTTAGGAACATTGTTGTCGGGTTATTTACATGTACTAGTATTCAACTGGTAGATACGCCCGTTGTTGTAGAAAACGCAATAATTCTAAACACGGAAAGAAATATGAAGCTCTAGGCAAAGAATTTGGAACATTTACAAGAGTGAGAAAGCTCAAAGATTCCGCGAGACTCAAGGAAAAAAGCTGCGGTGTACATATCTATAGAGACTGTTGGTATTCATACAGTGTTTTAACCAACTCAACCACATATTTATCATGCTATGTCTGTAATAAAGTTTTCGTGGGGACCGCACACACTAGCTAGAAATATGGTACGTCGACTTTCTACCTCTTTTTTATAAAAACAACAAAGCTTTACGCTTTGAATGTGGTCCACGCCGACGTGGCGATTTAACGCCGGGCGAATTTAAAAACGTGACGTCGTACTTTTATACCTTCAAGAATATTATGGAACTTCAAATACTCTACCTACTTATACAATTATACTGGCAAATGTTCTTTGTCTTTAAGGGTTGTTTTGGGCATGTTTACGTAATGTCCAGCTGTTTTCTATGGCTCGACCGTATGCTGCTGGTCGGCCAGGATGTTACAAGCAATAAATGCTAACTACCTAATAGTTTTTCGCGTGGGATGCTAAAGTGATTTTTTGCAAAAGCTAACGATATTTTCCGGGAAATCTGTAGTCTATTTAGGTAAATTAGCAGTAATTCTCGTAAGTCTATTAAGTGTCAAGTAACAGTTAACATTCGGGACGGAGAATGTCGCAACATAACAATTACATTGAGTACTCCACAGTCATCGCGGAGACATTTACATTGATATTAGCACATTATACTTACAGGTCACATGAACCTTATTATTCATAGAACTGACAAGCTGTTTCGGGTCAATTCACAATGTGTTGCCATTGCTTTGGTCTCGACAGAATTTTAGTGTACCGTGAATATTAAACTAAAACTGGTTCCTTTTTAGAGTGAAGTAAAATAAAATAACGAGTAGTATTACATAATTTATTCAAAGTAGTTAATCTCTAATTGCCCTGTCTTTAATTAGGCAATAAATAAAGAGATAATTTAATTACTCACAGACATCAATGAAATATTAGGGCCATTACAAAGTTCAGGAGCCAAAGAATACTGTCAGAAAGTCGCCGTTAACTTACTAAGATCTTGTCTACACACTTAATCCCACCCTTAAATAATTTTTCGGCCACCATTGGAGTTTATCTTTGTATATAAATAAAGGAAATACACTCGAATTATTTGTTAAGAGCAGATCATAAAGAATTAATGTTCTAAATAAATAAATATCTTTTATGAAAAGAAAACAAGTGAAAAGCAATATAGTTGTAACAGTACCAGCGAGTCTACGTTTGACTAAAACACAGTTAGAGGCACGGATAGGATAAACTCACGTCAGTAATCGTCTCTGAGGTCGGTCCCAATTCTTACATTTTATCTTTACTTAAAACGGATAATATTTACAGCTAGTGATTCAAAAAGGAGCTCGTTTAAGCTCCGTTCAGTCAAAGCAAAAATAAGTTGCACTTATTGAAATTCAACAAGGATTTTCTCCTAAATTATTGATTGAGATTATGAGGATGTTGTCTATATACACGTATATTATATATAGCACATTTGCACACAGACTGCCCAGACTTCTGCAACCTTTCAATAATTAAACCGATACTTTTATATAAGAGAGCGTTTAAATTTTGCTAAGAGCATACATACTTTTGCCGTTGACTGTACACATAAAGGCGCGTCGTCGAGAAATTAGTATTAATTAGATGTTACACTAAACTAACAGAAGAACGGGTACTAATATAAAGTTTGGGGCTTGTTTATATCAGCAATTAGACGGAAAAGTTTAAAGGTTGTCATCTCGAAAGACGTGCGGGTCGGGGACCGCGGGAGCGGGTCACAATCACGCGTCTTTGCATATTAAAGATGCCAATCAGGCTTGTGAGGCCCAGTGCCCGTTACTTGAGGCGCTAAATGCTAAGACCGCGGTAAGGCCGGCCTCAAGGAGCAGATTAATTACTCCCCGGGCTGCCAGTCTATCTCAACTCCGTCTGATTTATTTTTTCTTTTAGCACATTGCGGCGAGTATTATATTATCTACTTCTGAGTTTCATTAGGCTACCCCTCACTTCTGTATTAATCAAACTTGTATGTATACGGTACGATAAATAGACGTTTCCATATTTTTATAGAGAGCCGAAAATATACCTATTGTAACGTATGTTTAGGTAGGTATAACAGATGCTTATCAAACCGCGTAAGTTATGAGGGTCAATCGGAGGAAACGTCTGATATGGAGATCGTGTGCGACCAACTAAAAACCTGTCACTACGAATGTACAAGTAAATCACGACAACTTCACTATATGTAGTTTTGGTCTCTTGATAAAACATACGTCTGTATATACATACATTTCAGTATGTCCCATTATTCTCTTATAAAGACAAAACGGCTTGCCAACTTGAGTGTACAATGCGGCTTCAATGAATACCAGATTGCTTCCCCGGCCCTTCTTCTTCATTTTAACGGTTTCCTATTGCCAGCCTCCGCTTTGTTTTAAGGAAGTGTCGTGCCCTCATTAGCAACCGTAAGACAAGTTTCTTCAATCTTGATATGCCAAAATTGCGGATTCTCGCGAAGCAACCGTCGTCTAAATTCTATAACCCTTAAGGATCTATAGATTATACGAATACATTTACTACATATAGCTAAATCGACTCTCCACATCAGTTCTGAATTAATAATGTCAGTTAAGGTTCATAGATTATGTTTACGATTTGTATTACGCATAATTCACCAATTGGTCACACAGTGCATGCGGCTTCGGTAATTTACGCACCTAATTATCGAGTCGGGTAACGAGTGGATGCAAATTTATATTTACTTGGGCAATCATCTGCTAGTACTGACGGTAATTTTATTTATATTTAGTACATGTACCTAATCGTATAGGTAACAACGTTTGGAAGTCCGAAATAATACTAACTAATAAACGACCTAGATTTCTCAGTAGAAAGGATATTAAATCCCAAAAATTGTAATCTCATACTCGTGGTATTCTAATGTCTAAAAATATCAAAGGGATGCAGCACGCATTTTACTCACAGTAGACGACAGCACACGAGCAGTATTCGATGAATTTTAGAGAAAATATGCTCACAGAAAATATGCTATTCAAGCTATGCTTTCACTCACACGATATTCCGAATATTAAATATCTGTTGGGTGAATTGAACAGCCAAATCTAAATATTACGTAAAGGGACTACCACATATAAATTCAAATCATGAATATTACACGCACGATAGCAATAATCCTGTAAGAGTTTTATAAGGATCGTAAAATTATCGTTTTACGTCCATTACGTAGCGTGAGGTTGGCCTTGTCTGATTGGTACAATTCACAGAATACTGATCGCAGTTTAATAGCGCTACCAAATCGAGGAAGATACTTTGTAGGTGAGTGGAGTGATGCGGAGGGGAATCTCCAATTGAAATGAAAGAGCTACTCACGTTTATATTTATGATTGTACCCGCTAAGAGAGAATTATGTAACACGTCTTAACGGTTGCTCTAGATAGAAATACAATATCGAATAAAGTTTTATACTACGCGTAGAACAAATTAATGCAAAGTTTTTGCCAAAAAACTTGGTGTAGATATTTACATGAAACAGTATCCAAAAAGTCGACTACATAAAGTAATTAAAGTGGAATAAATTAATATAATCATTAACATAATTATAATAAATGTTAACATACTAAAATATGTATTTCAAGAATGATGATTGAGCTATCCGAATATTGGAGCAATTACCAAAGCTACCTACGAAGCAATAATTCAGCGGCAGGAAGCAATAATCTGCGAGCTAGGATGTGGGCACAACCTAATCATGTCCGACGCTATCCAAAATCGCTTTCATTTGTAACTAAAAACGTTGAAGCAGACCGTTTCCGATTACCATCGAAATTACACTATTAGTCGATAGATCAAAAGGTTTGTGCAGACGAAAAAAACACGGAAAACTAACTCAGAATACATTAACTTGAAGAAATGGAAGGAATAAGTAGGTAAGGGTTTGGAACGATAAACAGGAAGTAATACATACATGAATTATGTAAATGCATCCCTATTTATGTAAGAAAGATAGAGCCTTTATTCAGAAGTACTGCAACAGGCTGATTCCCGATGCCTATCTTACAAGTCGTTATTGGTTGAACGAACACTTTCGTATCTTTGCCAATATCGAAGCGAAGTCTTCTATAATTCAGCCTAGGAGACACTTTCATCCCTTAGTACCGTTTCTTGATAAAATAGTCTTCAGACTTTTCAAAGGACTGTTGGACGATCCCCTTTTGGACATAGAAACTGCGGATAAGTTCAGTGATAGGCAAAACCTATTTTTTGGTCGGACATTTTCAGCTAGATTTGTGCCAATCACGGAGGTCTGATTTTCTCTTGTTCTGAACTGAAATGAAAGAGTAACATGTGCCCAAAGCTAACCAGGACAAAAGCCACAGTAAGTATAACATAACTTTCAAACATACGAAAGAATGTAATTAATAGGTATTCAGTAAATTGATGTCTGCGAATATTCTGTATTCAGTAAAGGATCCCTGTATTCGACAAAAGAATTCCAACGTAACAATTGAAATAACTGTTTTCGGGGGATAAGGAATTCACCGAGTCCGTGATTAAAGTAATAAAATATTAGGACTAGGATTTACCGATGGGTCTGTTTGCGCAAATACTCAATTAGAAAACAAGTATTTATTCAACTCAAAGGAACTGGTAAACAGTTTTCGGAATTGCGGATTTCTTTTAGTTAAATACCAGTTTCGAAATCATCGTTTGGTTTCTGAATGAGGCGCGAACGGATGAATATTCTAAATAGGTCAGCCACTACGGCTAAATTAAAATCAACTTCAATTAATTGATATAACAACGATTGTTCGGCTATTAAGTTTAGTTTTGGAATTTAATAAGTTAATTACCTCCGATTGAATTGAAAACGGAAGAAAAATACCGATTTATTCAAATGTAAGGCACAATTTCGAAAATTCTACTATTTGTTGTATGATACTTTATACGTTTTTAAGGTTATAGGATAAAACGATCATCGTTAAAGACCGAGCAGTACAATCTGTACCATAATTCAATAAAAATAATTTAATTTACTGTACTACAAAAAACAATGAATTTTTGTTTCTTTGACCCATGGGTCAAGAGGAAGAGTGGAAACTAACATTGCATGACAAATTGTATGTTAATTGGTTAATCACAATAACGTTAGCAAGTTCTTGCTCATATCTCGTCTGATATTTTTATTCAAAGTTACTGGTTTCTTTACTCCAAGTAACTAAAGATGAGAAGAGAAGAGGTAAAATTACTTCGATTTGCTACCAATAAAGGTTAGAACTGGCTCAGATTAAGAACCATATCTGCTTTTCGCAGCTTTATCCATATAAAATAAGCCTTTGAACGTCTCTAGCGAACTTGATCTGCCGAGATCAGTGTCCTGCGTTAATTTCTATGACACCGGCCATATGTATGCAAAGCGAGCCAGTCAACCAGAGAAAGTGGGACAAACTAACTGACTTTCATGTTTCTACTACGTTTACTTATTTATTATAGATGTTTCACCCGCATAAGTTTTGACCCCGTGGGTATATCGGGATAAAAATCCTGGTTGTGTTATTCCTGGTTATAAACTATCTGTGTGCCAAATTTCATCCAAATCCGTTCAGTACTTTTTGCGTGAAAGAGTAACAAACATCCATCCATCCATTCATTCTTACAAACATTCGCATTTATAATATTAGTAGGATTAATAGGTATACCTTTGCAAGCGAAGGCTATTGTCTTAAATTTGCAAACACCAAGTAATTTTCCCAGGGTTGATTGTTTGAATATTACCCGAAGACTGTACAAAATAGCAATCAGTGGAGTGTATTTAAAAGAAATGTTAATTTGTTGAATAATTAAATTTCACTAAATTTGTTATGAATCCAATGCTCACTATATTTCTGAAGGGGTTATCCTGCAATCTCTTAAGTCGCGAGATAATATAAAAAAGGTAACTCAGAAAAGAATTTAACTGTCCAGTTTTATCAGCGAAATAGCTAATGAAACGGCGTCCATTTAACTGCGGAACAGTTACAATGACATTAAGGGATTCTGCACAACTGAAAGCTTCGAAACAACGGATCGATTTAATTGTTCAAACGTGTTACGGGATCAAGACAAAATTAAGAGATTTAGCGGACAACGTTGCAAGCTTACTGAAACTATTTAAAATGAAACAGTTCATATATTGTGGAATATCGGTGTCGGTGTCAGTAGAACTGCCATCTAACTTATTCATGTTATTAATGGAACTACTCGTAGCCTGTCGAGATCTAATGTAATACGTAATAAGAATATATCGGCACAAACTCTGCGAGGTACGAAAACTGTAATGATTAACGGACAAACGATTCAGGGCCAAGAGCAGACGGTTAATCAAGAGTGCGTAGGAGTGACAAATTAGTATCTTCTAATTTGGGAAGGACAGCCGGACACCCGCCTCTTATTAAAATAACAATCAATTTTTCGATCCTTTTCTATTATCATTGTGGATTCTTTCGGCAACTGTCTGACATATTGGAATCAGCAACAGTCTGTCGAACAGTCTTTTGTAATAAAAAATATGAACGGAGACGCTCTACGAGGAAATATCCCAGACGTCAAGTTAAGGGTCATCGGTGCGAGAGGAAAATGATAGATGGAATCCCGGTGTTCACGAAAGTAACGAGCACCGGCGAATAGAAGAAATATGTGAGGTCAACCGACTGACGTCGGTCACACGTTGTTGGGATCGAGCACAAAATAGATTACGGTCACCGCTTACAACTTTATTCAACCTGCGCCCGGTCTATTCAGAAGATCAATAAAAAAGCTGCTTTGATTTCAAATGAACGCTGAACGATTGAGGTCCTGGAGCCGCGCGCCTTTATAAGAGCACTTCGACGTAACTGAGAAGTTTCTTTAATCTTCACGGTAAAGAGAGTACTTTGATAAATGTTTCAATTAAAAGTTCCATCAAATTTTTGGTGTCAAACTACCAAGTATGTAAATATAGAGTATCCGACAAGTTTATACCGCGAGTTTGTGAATTTCGACACTCTTACAAAGATATAAGTAACCTGTCGTAAATTATGATTACAACGCTATTGAGAACAGTAAGAAGCTAACAAGTGCAATTTATTAGAATTAAGAACTCATTCCGAACATCTCCCTATCTTCGAACCCAATAAACATTTCTAGAAACGGCAAAACAACACTAAAGTATCTGAAGTGTTACATTTAATGAAATAAAACTAAAAATCGAAGACATCTCTGGGAACTACTAAGATTATTACTGGAACGGTACTTGTAAACAACAAATCTTATGCTGCAGTTAATGGCGTAAGATAATTCGCACCCCCAATAAAGGTGAGAAATAAAATGGGAAAATTGCCATCTTCACTTCAGTGCTCACAACATTTTAAGTTCTTTGCTGATATAATCGACCGTATTTAAATGCGGCAGAGGAGGTAATAAATTTCCCATTGACGACGAGACGAAGAATTGAACAAAAACGGCTCTTGTTGAATTCAGAGCCCAACAATAGATAATTTATCGTGGTCGGCTCAGGCACGCCGTTCTGCGTAAAATAAAAACGTAGGTATCTATCTTCAGGGGGCCATAACTACACTCGTTCCATGAGGATATGAGCCAGTTTGCAATTTTACTCCGAGATGTACAATAACTTGGAGCTAAATCTGCCATTATCATCCTCTTGTGCTTACGGCAATAACGTAAAGAGGAAAATGATTACAACAACGAGCGGGTTTACTTTCCGAGAACTTTTTAACGGTAACATTAGGAAAACATTACCATCAGTCAAAACATTTAACTGAAATTAATTTTACGTTGAGATATTCAAATAAAAACTAGCAATTACACTAAGTGGATTCCGTATCGTAAAGGTTTCTGTACGCTAAGCTTAATTTCCAGGCGGATTCATCATTCTCTTTTACAATTCGTTTTGCTAAATTAGCACTCACTTCTTTACAGAAATCTCAAGCTGTCCTTTGGCCCGAAAAGTCACATTTTATTTCTATTTCCACTTTTTCAGTAGTATAAATCAAACGAAACTCTGCTTAGAGATATTAACACTGAATGAATCTGTAGACTTAATATCTTCAATTTTTCTTCGGTTTCTTTTGAATATTTTGTTTCCACGAAACCAATCTGTTTTTTTTATGACGCGTAGGTAAATTTATTTTGTTTCATTAATCGTGATGAAAAAGCGTTGGCTACGAAATAAAATGAAACGTTCTTAAGAACATAAAAGAAAAATTTACTTTAACCGCTGATGTAAGTAAATGATAAATGATTTTTATTTCTGTAAGTAGGTTTGTACAACACACACAACACTTTTACACGTCAATAAGATGGTGTATTTTTTATTTTCTATCTTCTAAACAACCAAAAAATAATTATAGCTAAATATTCCTGTTCTGTTGCAATGAAGGAAAATACCTGTAATTTGGACCAATAAGGAAATTATCACGTAATTTATGTATTTGGTGTCTAAATTAGGGCCGGCCGCTCCTTATAATTGTCTTTATCTACTATAGCTTATGATAATAGAAATTCGGATTGTCAGGAATTAAGACAATGACGGTTTTCGTTCAAACACACCTTTGTCTTGCGGGATAAAGGATGTCACTCGTTGCTTTAATGGAGTCGAGATCAATCCTTCGAATTTGTCACACATTTACTGAAAGGCCTTGCTTGTGAGTGATGATGACCTAATGATGGCAGTTCGACCCTCATTTACCTAATTTCATACCTAATTTCATTTATTTACCCACAAACGTATTTCAGAAGAAGTCAACATATTCGAGAGAAAAAAAACACAATATATTTAAATTATTCCGTGTTAAAACGTAATATTATACGTGGATACGCGTTCACTTTCCCGATAATACCAACCATGTCGCTTTTGACCGCGACGTGCAACCGCTTTACGATTGTGTACCAACATAAAGCCTCTTATAAAATTAATAGTGTTTAACCAAATTATAATTCGACAGAATGGCCGCATCCGTAACCGTTACACGAACGGAACCGTGCAGTTGGGGTTTCTGTAACACAAATATATGCGCCATAAATTCGCACGTCCTTAGTCACGAAGTTTGATCGTTAACTAGTATTAAAGGAGATATAAAGCTGTCATAAATTGTGCTATAACTTATTCGGACTGTATATCGGATTGAACTCACAGGAAGCATGCCAGAAGCAATAATTATAGCCTTGGTTGATCATAGCATATCGATTCGTCTGTATCATCTCCGATTGTTGTGCTCAATGCCAGTATTGAAAGGCATCCGCGGGATGAATCGCAGATAACCTTTGGCTGCAAGTGAATTCTGTTTTTTTACAATCTAGAGGAAAACTGAATGTATTTCAGTCACGTTCAAACTCCCAGCGACGTTTGCTGATTATATAGGGCAAAAATCACTCATAATATTGTTACATTACCGAAAATATATCTCGACCCACGGATAATTTTTAAAAATAATTGTGTAGAAAAGTTTCAAAAGAAAAAACGTTTCAACTTTTGCCATTATCGGAAAACGAAATGAACTAATTTTTAATGAACTTGTTTACTGATCAAAACAATTAGGTTTATTTCCTGTAGCCCATATCGAAATGCATTATATTTTATTATAATTAATAGAAAAGGCTCGTCGTCAATAAGCACATGCTTATTGTGGTTTTCTTCTTGCTAGTCACGTAGTCAGCTATCATTTGGTAAGTAAATCAATTTAAAAGTATGAAGGCCCAACAGCATTAAATATTATTTGTAAATGGACACTATACACAGACTTCGAAGTTTTTTACGTTGACAAGGGTTCCTTCCAAAATTCTGAGCTCATTATAAATCCATTTATAATCTTATCGCATAGATACTCAAGGAACATCCAACGGAGGAGGTATGGGGCAAAGAAGTATGAAAAAGCGGTAAAAGTCTATCACTCAAATCACACTCAACATGTGACGAGATTTCCATCCATTTATCTACCACTGGTTACAGAGACGATTGATGTTTTCAATCCACTCCAGATCATTGTTTTAACAGAATTTCCGTAATATAACGATATTTGGCAGTCGCAAAAAGAGTTTTGGGTCAATGTAGAGAAATGTAATTAATCTAGAAGCACATTAAATCACAGAACCTTTTTCATTATTAAGTAGGACTGTTCGTTGTTCGATGTACATTGAAAATACTTTTAATAATATAAATTAATGACACTTTTTATGTCACTTCCTAGTGGCAAGGGCAGTTTTTTCAAAATAACGATTAATGAATGATCTAACAGACAGCTCGCTGCGGACAGTACTTCGCTTTATTAACATTAATGAAGCAATTATTCAGTAAAAGTACAATGCAATTATTGTCACGAAGGAATAATTTATTATTCCCGCATAACAATGAGATTTTAGCAAAAACAAATACATTATCTGCGTCCGTGTCAGTGGATGCCCAAGTGCCGTGGAGATATATTTTTCCGGCTCGCATTTTCACCGGAGCTCGCTTTTCAATTTATTTCGTCGTTTTAGCCGAGTGACGCCGTAATTACGACACCGTGCCGCGCGGCTTGCCGCATAATCGGCAAGTTATTTTTTTAAATTCGGCCGTTCGGCTACAAGCGATACTCATAATAACTGCGGAAATCAAGCGCATGTATCTGACATCTCGGAAATTCGGTGCCATATAGAAAAAATATACCAATAATATTAGAAACATCTACCTAGCGGATACGAATGCTCCCCGCAGAAACCTGTGTCTGACATAAAATGATAAACGAGTGATCTGGCACCGGTCTGACTCACTACAGGTTGTACGTATTCCGATAGGAATATTTTGCGTGCAATCGATCAGGGTGAGACTCGACCTTCCAGGCTACATATTCTCGTCATGATATCAACGTGCCGTCGTAGAAAGGACTATCAACTAGAATTTTATAAGAAGAATGATAGCGATATAAAAAACAAGGAACAAGTTTAACATAATTTTACGGGAGAGTGGGCGCTCGCTATAGGAACTGTTGGGATACGAGACGGCGTTCTATTCTCCCCGCTATAATGCCGCGATAAAAGAGATTGAACTTACTTGGTCCGTAATAAGCACTCCCTGTTCCAGTACGAATTACGAATAAACGGTACGCTGTTTCATTAAAAATAGTGTCCATATATTACAAACGAAATTAGGGCGAAGTCGGTTCTCTATTTATTTTGATACATCGTAGCAAGTCGTGTGCTACGTCTGATCATAATTAAATAACTAGAGATAGAGGCAAGAGGTAGTGGCCGCCTCAAGGTTGCCGGACTAGCGCTCTCCACGTCGAGGAAATACCCTAGGATATTGGTTTCAACGTGTAAGGAGTTCAATCTCGTCGCTTCCGTTGGGATAAAGTAATCTTTGTCGGCGATAAAAGCCGCTCTGTTTACCAATGAAAGGGAAGTCAAACCAATTTACGAAACTAGACGTTGGAATTCTGGCAACAAAAGTAGCCAATTTATTTGATTTCTGAACCTAGTATCCCATCAATATTAATGTGAGCCTACAAAAGAGGCTATTTTATATTGTGATCTTAAAGGCAGGATTGAAACATTAATCGAGAGTCGACGATAAAAGGATGTATGTCCTCATTATTTATTTATATACTTGGGATACAACAAGTATCAAATCAATCAACCAACATCTTCTCTTGCAAATATCTTTACATAAAACTAAAGTCTGCAAAGGTTCTAATATACTGGAAGGTTGTCCACATGCCTATTGTTACATTCACTAATAAATTCGCGTAATGATTCATAGCAGAAACTAAGGATGATACAAAACTAGGGATGATACATGGTGAATGTCTGCTGGAGCGTACCCTTGATTGTGGACAAAAACAATAGTGTCTCAAGACGGAGCCGGAGTCCATTAGAGGAAATGTGTTTATGACAAGAGTGTGATCAATAGAAGGCCGGAGGGTCGAGAGGTCGGCGGATTCGGAGGATACAGCCACACACGGCCACGTTATTAATAGTCGCTCGTGGCCAACCCTGAATGCCGCCGGATTTCGAAGCACTAAATATTGTATACATTTACTATTCCGACATTCGATGTCTATTCACACGAAATATGAACTATTAATGGACGGAAGATAACTGCCTTAATTTGATGCATGTGTGCGGAACTGTCAAAATTGGCATCTTCGAAGAGTTTCGGAGTTATGTTGTTCCCCTCGAGTTTGCTGACGACGATTCTGTAGGTACATTCAAGGAATTAAAAGTTTAAGCACCTTAGGGTACATTTTTGCTTGCACCTTATTGATTTTCTGACTATGTATTGTCAACATTTTTAATATTTTTGCTGCTTGAACGTAAGTGAAGTGTGACATTATAGCAGTTTATGAGGCACAGTTATAAACTTATAATAACAAGTTTATTAACAAGTTTTTTTTCCCAATAGGAACATCTGATTGTCACACTTGTTACAACAAATACCTTAACATGGTACTTCGGTAAAAGGAGCAATAACAAGAAGATTATTAACTTTAAGCAGAAACTCTTCGATAGTAGTAGGATTTATTTATTTATACTTCTCGCACACAATAAGTTACTAAGGCGGACTTTAATGCCTTAGGCATTCTATATCAGTCAACCAAGGGTGTTGAAGAGATAATAAGATACTCTGATTGAGAGGAGACAATAATAATAAAAAGTATAGTTTCTATGAAAATGGCCAATTCAAGGAAATATATTGATCTCTTTGAATATATAGTGCGCACATGAAACATACCTACCTAGTGAAGATTTATATCGCGCAAACATATATCATTTTAGGCCTAGTTTTTCGGTGAAACGTTAGGTTCGTAAACAGTAAAATAGTGGGTGCCGTCACGTCCGCACACGAATCAAATGCATTTCCCTGACACAGTGACTGAGAGCAAACAACGAGCGGCCTCGACAGCGAACATCTGTCATGTAGCGTGCAACATTCAATTCAGTTATACGAACATACCAGCAAGTACCGACGACACCGTCAATAACGCAATAAGATAAAGATGCAATAAAAGAACTCCACGTTCAATCGAATTGTTCGTCACTCCAGCTCCCTTTTGAAACATCGCATTTCCGAAAGTGTGCAGTTGTCCTAAATCGAATTGGAAACAATGTGGAAATCTGCCACTGTATTCAACGCTCTCTTCGTCCTCGAGCAGAGCTGTGAGGAATTTAATTTGTGAAGTATGATGCGCGTTTAGGTCGAAGAGTCGTTAGCGAGACGCGCGACGCGTGCCTGTGCGCGGAAGTTCCGCGCACATACCCACTAGTATCTAGTACCGGCGTGCGAGCCGCGTGTAGCCAGCCTTAGCTCACAACTTCGATGAATTACACTCACCACGTACTCGTAATATAAACCAAACGACGCTTACAAAGCTAAGCGAACGGAAAACTTTAGTTTTCAGTTAATGCGTCGAACTTATTTACACGAAATGTTGCATTTTATTTGCTTGATAAGTTTTTTCTACGAAATAAACACTTTAAACAGAAGTTCTAAGCTAAATGAAAGCGGACATAACGGAAACTAACATTTTATGCAAAAAGGACGCTGACCACAGGTAACAAATAACTGGCTAGAAAACTTATCGCGGCATTTAAGTGTTCGGTAGTGAACAAATTAAAGAAGCAGAGTAAGCAAGGAGATGGAAAATAGCGGATGTTGTACGGCTCTCGTCTGCCCATTAAACGGGGCCGAGGAGGAACGCGCAAATTCTAGCTAAAAGAGATCTGGCGGACTTGAAAAATATAGAGCTGCGTAAATTGCCGCTTGCTACCTGAGCAGGATTAATATTTTCAGGTCGGCCGACAGAGACAAACGTTTTAAATTGCAATCTAAAAACTATAAGGCTCAAAAGAGACAAATACACGTATTTGATTATGTTTACCTCTATCGTAGAGTAGGTACTGCATACATTGTTGAACACAGATCACTAACATCCATACGCGGGGAAATATTGCAAGCGGCTACAAACTTTTCAATTTTGAACAGTTCAATAAACTGAATTGTTCGCAATCATCGTGTAGTTCGATAAACCAATTTCGTACAATATAAATCAATGAAAATGAGATTCCGACGACGCAAAGGGATATCAATTTAATATTCAGTAACGCAGATCTAACGAAGTAGTCATAAACGTCAATGGCATGCGTCATAATATGAAAAGTCGACATCCGAGTGGGATTCATGAGCTCTTTTATGTAACGTCACTTGAAGTAAGTCGTAGAAAACTTTCGAGTCGGTGTATGAGAGTAACAAGTGGGACGGCAATCATAGTTCCGAGTGTGTTCGAGCACAGACAAGTGCTGAGACGAAATCATTTTATGCATTGTGCTCACTCAATCTGCGAGCGCTTAGCAATGCAATCTCTCGCATAATTCTTGAGCTTAATCTGTCCCGGAGCATCGCATCTCAGCCGTGACATCGACGACGACTTTACGAATGAAATATGGCTGCTTCGCTGAACACTGCTCGAGTACCTCATAGCTTAACAAAGTAGCTGTATTCAAAATAACACTAACCATTGATTCATTCACTGTACGTTAATTAATTGAAGTTAGCGGTAATAAATAAACTCCATAACCTCTGCCTTATTTACTTTTATGTACCGTATGTGAATACGAGTAACTATCCATTCCATATCCACTAAACCAATAGTTTTGAACCAGGTTCAGTTATCGACAATATAACGTTCAGCGTCAATAAATATAAATCTAAGTTCAGAGCTACAAATCTAAATCGCTTTGATTTTCAATGGCCGAATAGCACAGTAGGTAGCTTTCAACGCCTAGAGCGCAGAAAGATACAAATCGAAAAAGACCGATGAAAACATGGAAACTAAGTTACCTACCGCTCGTATAAATCCGACACAATAAAAGTACGCCTCTATCGGCACTGTCATTTATTTTTAACGTTGTCACGAGAGGTTTGTGAAACCGTGTCGATAGCATTGTTTTTAAAACAGACACGACATAAACAATCCCTTGCCTCTTTGGGAACGAGTTAGGGGAAAATGGCAAGTGTGTCAAGAACAGGTTTGATATAATGTCGGAAACATCGGTCGGGGAAAACATCCGTTCGCGCCCGCTCCCGCGGCCGCACCCGCTCCGCCACCGCGCCGCCCACGCCCCGGCGACCTCCAAGAAAGCAAATAAGCTCTAACGAAATGAAAAACAAATACTCAGTAGATACGTTGAACGGTTTAAAGAACAGACTTTGGTTGGAAACAAAATAAACAGCTACATTCATCCACATTTTTAGACGAAAAAAAAATTTGCATCAGTGTTTGCTTTGTTACGATACGTTTCCTCAATACGGATTCTGACACCGCCGTTAAACGAAGTGTCTGACACTTCGTTTAACGGCAGATAAATCACAATTTGGCTAGTAGGTATAGGTTATATAAGTATTGTGGCGTCGTGTTTCCAAATTTTAGGAAAAGTCTCTTTGTTCAAACGAAACCTCTCGTTTCTATAATTCATGAACTACGCAGGGAAATAGGTACACAACATCAGTAGCTATAAAGTCAATTTATCTAATTATTATATTTACCCATTATTTGACTGTTAAAATACACAACTGTTTAATAATCAAATATTTTTGGTACTAAATTGTTAGCTCAAAGCTCAAGCGAGGCAACTGATAACAAATTCCAATTATTTTTATTAGGCGATTATTTCTCTCGTCAAAAGGCTTTGCAAGTAATTCATTCTCTGAAGAAGAATACTACTAATTTAACCGATCAAACGTAATTTGTTTGAATTTTCGAGGCCGTTAAATTGGACCCCCAGTTTATATTTAAATATTTAAAATATTATAAGGTATCTCCAAATTAAGGCGTTTAATATCGCTTCTGTTAGCTTAGGTATTAAGCAAATTGTACCGCGCACTCGCAGAGTATAGCTTTTCACGTTCACACTTGTTTGCTCGCCTTTTATTAAAATTCCGTTACTATTAAATTATTAACCCATACCTGCCCAAACCTTGATTTAATTACTTCTGCTTTGATTTTTCCAGAAATTGCTCTTACAATTCTAAAACAACAGAACAGCAAATTGAAACTTTAACAAATAGAGTTGTTTCTATTAGAGTTTGTCGAACGAAATTCAGAGTAGGCTTCAAATTGAAATGTATCAACCCAGGGCAGCTCGAGTGAGCAAGGCGTCGTGAACTCATGAATACGGCGTAATAATTCTACGTTCACACAATTCACAAGTTCGATTTGTAACTCGAGTTGCGATAAACATGTAGTTAGAGAACAGAGGAGCAGCGGAGCGGAGGAGCGGAGCCTCCAAACACTGCCATACTTACTCCCCGTTCCAGTTGAACAAATTCGTGTCATTTGTTATATGTAAGTACACGAGCGAGTAACAACTTAATGCAAACTGTCGCAAGTGTATCTTCGTACGCACACAGCATCACAAAGAGCCCGATAATAATTGGCAAGAATAAGTAAATAACAGCTCATGTAAACACAATCAGGCTTTTTATAAAAGCCATTTCAGTACCGACAATGTGATGCATACACCTAAATAAAAGTGATGTAATTTCTTTTGAAAGAGAATCCGTAATGGTTGATAGTACTTGTTACATATTTGTTGACTGACAACGTTCGTATTTTTGTTTTCCCTATCGAAAAACTCAATCAATCGTAATTCCACGCGTTTTCTACATTGTTTCCACTACACAAAGCTGTACCAAAATCGTATTGCAACGTTCTCACGGAGACTGTTTAAACGAGGAAATCCGTCATAATAAAAACAGAGGAAGCCCGTGGCTTTAGTAGGAACCCACGTTATTAGAAGCTATATTTAATGTGAATCAAATTTATTTTCCAACAATATTGGTACTATTCCCATTTGTAATAATCGTTTTACTTTATCGCGTTTACGTGATGGTTGCAAATTTTACAAGCGCCCGGCTCGTAAAATAATAATATTAGCTATCTATGTATGTATATGTTCATAATATGTTGGTGTAGATACCTACTCTCTACAGTACCAGTCGTATCTGTGAGTTTGCGTTTCAATGAATTTTACACATTTATCTCTAGCGGCCGGACAACGGCAACTGCTACACGGTACGTCGCTCGTCGCTACATCACGGCTCATTTTAATACTGCTGTAATGTACCAATTGTTACATCACTTCATCAATTAAAAAATAGCTATGAAAACAGCATTTAACGGCCTATGGTAATATAATTAATTTTATGTACACGCTCTACCGTTTAATAGCAACAACTTTTTACGACGAATACTTTTTCAAAATAGTAAACGTACGTTTTGCTCAGCGATCTTAATTTTGATTCAAGACTTTTTAGGAGGACGTTTTGTGAAATGCCATCAACCACAATTGTAAAGCAATTTCAGTCTTTTGTGCAGTACTCACAACAAAAAGATTTTATCGTGAGATTCCTCACGAGTCGCGCAGATTCTTAAATAAGCAATTTACAAAAAATGCTTTGAGTAGTGGCTGCGTCGGTGACGCTGAAGTAGGTAAGGAGAAACCGAGATGGGTGCAGATAGGGAGTTCCACACGGCTCAGTGGATGGGTTCGGTTGTGGCTAAAAGTTTGGTAATCTTGTCAGTCGTGTTGGCCGTCCTCATAAGCCGCAAGTTTCGATCGCTGCTATCTCCGTAGCTGCAGCCTAATTAGATTGGGAGGGGCGCGTTCCTAGGGGAATTCTCAAACGCATACGGAAAGTGCA
Organism: Atethmia centrago; assembly: GCA_905333075.3. Classification (NCBI taxonomy): domain Eukaryota; kingdom Metazoa; phylum Arthropoda; class Insecta; order Lepidoptera; family Noctuidae; genus Atethmia; species Atethmia centrago. Next base: position 13,561,505 of record HG995375.1, read on the forward strand.
CAGCACACAGCCTCGTAACGACACAAAAGGTAATCTTAACTCCGTATAGGTACCTAATTGCAGTACGTGCATAAACTACATAAGGCGGGAGAAACTGGAGTTTGTTAGACGAGAAATCTCACTGGAGAGGAAATACCATTGCTTTTCGCGTAAGAAAATATTTAAATTTAAATCAAGCTAAAAGGAGTTGTATAAGACTTATCTATAGAAGAGAAGGTCGTATAAAACGGCAGTATATTAAAGTATCGTGAGCAATCAACTGATTAAGGGAATTGTAATACATTTTGTGACAATAAAAGAGGCTGCAAACTGTCTTCAAGTCGATACAACAAACCATTTACGACTTTTTTATTAACGAAGTAATGTCTCCCTCACAAGTACTCGTAGTGCCTATCCTTAATGTTTATATCTCTCACATTGGAATGAAAAAAAAACTAATTTTATTTAATTCTAACAACTTTAATTAAATTAAGTAATAAATTAATTTATCCCTTAATTCAATAAAAGTATAAAGTTCCCCGTACACAGTGTACACAAGTATACGTAAAAGAACATCTCATTTCCGAGAAGTACCACAGTGAGCACAGCTGTGGTCATTACGATTCCTCGGAGGCTCGCATGCTAATTAACCAGAAAACTCGTAACGTTCAAGTTCACCGTCAACGACATCCGCTTAACAACATATTCTACTGTTAAATAACATCCAAAAGTCGGTCACAGATACAAAAAGACTTCTGTTCACATATTAACACTTTCAATATACCTACCTGCGTACACAGCTCACGGCCCGTAAAAATGTCACCGGTTTGAATCGGGCTCATGATAAAATAAAATACACAAACACAACTTTATGACGTGTTCAAACGCGATTTTCACAAATTTGTTCAGTGAATCATGTCCCGCTGCGAGTCTAGCAAACAGACGCGCCCGGACCGGTGTCGACAAATCTACTAAGTTAAATTCTGACTAGACTCCATATACTACATTTGAATGTCTCATCGCCTAAAGTAACCGTAAACTAACTAGATTAATGAAATTGCAGAACAAATAAAAATAAGTAATTGAATGTATCTATACGAATGTGTACGCGCGAATACATAAACTGCTGTACCCTATGCAATAACTCGCTTTTTATGTGACTATTGACCGAACTGGACTATAAGAAATCTAAAAGTTTCGTGATCCTCCCCAGAAGACCAATAAAACGTTCTGCAGAATGTCTGTACTGTGAATTACATAATGGCCGTTGTTAGAAGTAACAACTAAACTACACATAAAGAAGCGGTTATTATGGTTAATTTGAAAACAACTGAATATTCTCTTTTAAGCTCCCCAGTTTCCAGTGCCGATTAAATAAGATACAAACAAGTTAAATTCAGATAAAATAATCGTAAAGTAAATGTTCTCTTAATTACGATTCATTTTAGGAACGAGAGAGGCTGGCGGTTTGACATGAAACTGGTTGTCCCTAATATATTGGTTATAATAGGCGGTGAATTGGAGCGCTCCTCTTAATGACAGGTACAAGAGTAGGCGCACTCGTTCGCCCCAGGGGTCGCTCTAACGTCATCTTCATGGCACCTGCCTGTCACACACACCGCCCTCCAGTCCCTCCGGCCCCATGCCAATTGTTTTACACACCGGCGTAATTAAAACGACGAAAATGTCCCACCTATTGTTCCCATGGTAACAAGTCAAACTTTGCAGTTGAAGAGCAAATATTTCATAGATACACACATACGTACTACCATAATGTATTTGCGAGAGAATAGTTCTACACTTAATTAAACCAACGCAAACAACTGTTTCCTCGTTATTCTGAAGTAATTACTAACTATATTATAACGGACAGTAGATGACTAGTGACGAGTCGTCAAAGCACGAGTCAATTTATCTGACTCTTTGAAGTCTGATAGCAAACGGGCATTTTAATCATCACAAACATTTAGCAGTTCCTTAACTAAAAGTGCTTAGTTGATTTATCGACACAAAAGGTGATTACCTACAAGATTATAGCGAGGAAGTCGCTTAATTTACTGTGTAATAAATGATAATACGACTTTGTCAGACAACTAAGACCCCTTTGAGAATCCTCGTACTAAGTTCTCGTCTATTCACTGAACGTGATGTAGGCGTTTTTATCTATTGTTCCTTCGCTTTTTAGTATTTTCCGTATCCATGGCCTCTTCAATATCCCATTCGGGCGCGGTTCGAGTGTAAGTATCATTACATCCCATGCAGCTGTTACACTTTACGAGCCAACTTGTATTATTATGTTCCTATCATCATTGTAAACTTTGCCAACGACCTTCAATTATGGCTGTAAGCACGTACGTCGTTTGGATTTTTACTATCTCAATTTCGAAGACGGCCACATATCTACTCTAAATGGTTATTTTTTAAATTTTGCAATAGTACGAGATTTTATATTAAAAGGCACCGGAGGAAAACGTACTCTTATTTTTCCAATTTGCGCTGGATCAAACGTAAACCCCACTTTGACTGCAGTCGCCGTTCTGTATCTACTAAGAGTTCCGTACTGCAAACAAATAATATTTATATAAGTACATAAAACATTTATTTAAAAACAGAGCAGCGGAAAAATATCAAAGGATTTATGAAACGTGAAAAACAACTACATGCCACGTAAAAATACATTAAACCACGATTAATCTACTTTTATCCACCCGTTTATAGAACAAAAAATATTTTATGTCAAAGTGTATTTTATCCTGGGACACGATTCTTCATTTATGTGAGATAACAATACCCTTTGTTTCTTTTGACCAGTAACTCTGCGTCACTATTGTACCCCGTGCCCCCGAATATTAGATACTACAAATCAAAAATTTATAGGCATTAGAGAAAATCATTTCAATAGTAGGTATTTTAAGGAGCTTGTGGCTCTGTAATAACAGCCGCACGGGTCCATCAGGTTAAGCTACGCTTGCCGGGGTTGGTCCGTGGATGGGTGACCATCTTTATATACCGAGACTCATCCGTACCTCGGAAAGCATGTTAAGCTGTTGGTCCCGGTCATTCGTGGATTTTTGACAGTCGTTATGGGTCGTCAGAAGCTCGAAAATCTGACAACTAGTCTTACCAAGGGTATCGAGTTACCCAGTTACTGGGTTGTGGAGGTCAGATAGGCAGTCGCTTCATGTAATGTGTAATAATGTGCAGTATGTATACATAGTAATGACGAACTACGAGTTGTAGGTCGTCATTACCCAGACAGGCGCTTTACTTTGTGTAAATTATTTCATCACCACTGCTCTCAAAACGGTGAAGAAAAACATCGTGAGGAAACCGGCATATCCTAGAACCAAAAATTCGATGACATGTGACATCTACCAACCCGCACTGGGCCCGCGTGGTGGATTACGGTCCACTCCCTCTCACAGAGAGGAGGCCTGTGACCCAGCAGTGGCGACATTATAGGCTGATTATGATGATGTATAGTAATGTGTATTCAGCTGTATCTGGTTAGACTGGAAGCCGACTCCAACTTAGTTGGGAAAAGGCTAGGCAGATGATGAGCCTACTCATCATCGGCAGATGATGAGTAGGCTCATCATCTGCCCCAACTTCTTTTCTTATTTCAAACCAGAGAAAAACTACAAGTTAACCGTCTACTAAGTAAATTCTTTCGGCGTAATTCTTCATTCGGGTTATTTATTTCAATTTTATTTCTCCTTAGTTCGGTGAACGCAATCTCTACGGATGATTTAAAGTTTTGAATCTTTAGTTATGAGTGGCCGCTGGTAGTTATAACTTCCACCGAATGTCCTAGATAAAATTTAATTGCAATAAAAAATATTTTTAAGCACGCCTTAACTTGAACAAAATCTTAAAACCCTCAGTTACAAATTACATTTGTTAAAAATACACTATTGGTTGTATTCAAACGCGCTACAATTGAAAGTTAAATGAGTAGGTTTTATTTTATGTAAATGGAAGTACTTCTAATAATACCAGCAGAACCCAGCTTACATAATTACGGTTTCTTCATGGTATATTGAAGAAAAAACCTGAATAGAGAAGGCACTTTAGTTCTTAGTGCAGACTCACATTAGTACATTAGATTAAAATTGAGATTAATATAAAATCAGACAGTTTTAATAGAGATTCTATCTATACCTATTAAGAAAACTTGTACAATACAGATAAAAAAACTAAAAATAACATATTTTTCAAAGATAAAATAATATAGACACAAAAAATATTCGTATTAAATGCGAGAAACGAAAATAGACAAAAAAATAGGTATGTAGTATTGTCATGGGGCCAGATTCATCCACGTAGCACACAACACCGTAATTTGGAAGAACCGTAATCCATTTATATCCAACATTCCCTTGGGAGAATATACCTAAATGGAGATCTCCTTTATAAAAACGTCATTTTCGGAATTAAGAACATCCATGGTAAAATAAATCGGATTAAAAGAGACATATTTTTATTTAAGGGGATTTTTGGGTTTCTTGTGATTAAAAAAAGATTTGCTCGTAATCAAAGACAAGATAATATTTAGAAACTTTATCTGAATATAATTTATAAACAATCGTAATTAACCCTCATGGAGAAACTAATTATGGTACTTTTAATATTATGTTTTAAAGTTGGCGAACTAGGAGAAAGCTCACATAGAATCTTCTAAGTAAATATTTTCCCAAGCTTTCTCCTAGTTATTCCACCACTACTGAAAAACGCTCGATAATTTCTATAAGACTTCATTGCCCTAAAGCTTATTGTCTTCTTTAAAACTCTGCTCGAATGCGAAACTTCAGCCAGGAGACCGTAAGTAGATAAAAAATATCGAGCGTACGTAGAAAATCTCTTAGAGGTCTTATTACAATTCTCACTTGATATTTCCACTCCATTTGCATTAGGCGAGTAACTTATCGCCGGATTTATTCTGGTTATATTATAACTGTCATGGCCTCATGGGTCGGGTAATGTACGTGTCGCTGTATTTCTAGGATTTGCAGGTGATGGCATTTAAAGCACATAAGCCATTCGGCGTCAGTTGACCCGCCGCGGACATTTTGCATTTTTCGTGATTGACTGGCAGTTCAACGAGCCGCTAATCCATCGTCAGTTTCAACAAAAACCTATGGACATGGGGAGGTATTTTTTACAAAATATATCATTTTTATTTGATGACTGCATGGATTTAAACATATGCCCAATTATTTTAACAAGATACGTACAAGATACCTACAAATAACGATATAAAAGTCATATATTTTTTGTAGCAAAAATATGGGAATGTTTCTGAAATCGTAACTACGTATATTGTGAAATGTTTTTAGGTCGACGAAGGTATATTTGAAATCTACTGGAGGCTCGGTTATCTTTAGTTATCAATATGATAAATATCCCATACTACACATCCTTTGATTCGATCTAACGAAATCACGTACAAAAAACACAGCAGATAAAAGAGATGTCACAGAGGACAGAAACACGGGCCATGTTTAAAAATGAAGATAAAGATACACTGGAGGGTATTTCGTAAAAATACTTTATTGATTCATTTGCATACAAACTGCGTCTACGTTAAAACAGTATATTGATAACAAAAACGTTTTATCATAGGATCCCAAAATGAGCGCTGTGTTGTTTCTGTAGCGAGCCTTGGCTTTACCGCTCTTTGTAGCTCTATCTGCTGCACAGCGACAGGCAGATCGTGATTTCATATAGGCCAGATACCATCGAAAAATACCTAAAATATCACGTCCCAAATAATCCAATGGCAAATAAAAAATCCCGCTTCCTGTGACCAAGTTTTATTAAATTAAACGTGTGTAATCGGAATCGGATCAGTATCGAGAATGTAATTAATAAATACGTAATTAAGTAATCACGTGTGACTCGTATGACGGATGACAAATAGCCATTAATGTCGCCAGCGAATCCTATTAGCTCCCGCGCTGGATACGAGTGTGCCGCATAAATGTACTCTTGATAACTTTATTAGCGAACCAATCAATCAGTTTCCGAGTCAAACAAACTACCAATCAACTGAACACCGATCCTTGATACTTGTTATTAACCTACAGGAAACGAGCTTTCTTAGCTAATGTTTGTATGTGTTTCTTGTGAATTATGAACGGGTTTATTAAGGTTCCTGCCACAAGCAAGCTGTGTTTATTCTCTTGTTATAGACATATTGCCAATGTTAGCTTTAAACTTAAATAGGCACTTACGCCGTTCCTTTTATTAATCATTTATATTAACTCGTTTTTGCTCTTACAACATTTAATAATAAATGACTCAATTTCAGACTTCAGAACTAATCAAAATTTGTTATTTACAAAAGCGTAGTTTAATAGAAATTATTGTGTTTATTATGTTAAGCTGTCAAATGATTCGGAACTAGAAACGGTTTGGTGGTTTTTATTATAAAGTAATATTTGACATCGAATCTCGTCCATTTTCGTCGAACCAATTATATTTTACGGTGTTACTCATTTCAAATCGGCCCTGAACTTTTTTGTACTTGTATGTGATATACAAGAAAAGATACATTAAATGAAATACAGGAACGGTGCTGTATCATTTACAAAATTAAATTACACATTTGATATAAAACACAATATCTTCTGTACTCCTATATGTTTAGGTCAGCGGTTACTTGTATGATGTTTACACATCGTTTTTATTTACATCATTAAACCTCGCTGAGAAATGAAGGGAAATTGTATAATATAATTATCTGGAGGCTGATTTAATAATAATGACAGAACATTATATTTTTGGTGCTTCTATTTATTACCGTTGTTTGTATAGTTGTAATTAAATCCGTTTCGGTAATATTATACAGGAGATTACATGTACGCTTATTGAATTGCCTCATGTTAGCTATGTATCATCATACACCTACGGCTATATCAATTCAATTTAGAACTAGGTATATAAAACACAACTTTTAATAAGCGACATGAAATTGAGAAGCGTCCAATTGTTATCTAAAACTATTTCGGAACTAAAGTAACTAACTACTACATAACTTAGTATGACATAATTATATTTAAGACGTGCTTAGTTGCACAGCATATACAAAATATATACGTACTACATAAACTTTTACTTATCTAGTTGGCTACATTAGTATTTCACACACGACATACCCAAACAATATGTGCCCACTGCCCCGTCCCGTCCAAACTACCAAATCTATGCTGACAGAAAAAAACCTTTGAACGGAGTCAGGTAACCTGTCCTGGATAGTACGTAATCCCTCTAAAATTGTGTTTTACCTCCATTTTTGACGTTTATCCTTGTAGTACGGAGAAAGAATACTAATCGCTTTTACCGGACAGCATGGGTACGATAAACGGTTTCAGACGGCAGGGTCGTGAATACGGTTTAGGTGTCCCTAATTGAAGTCAGGTCAAACATGTTATTTCACGAGCTCAGTAGCTCCGACTGGAGATGCAGGTAGAATAAGTCAACAGCTTTTGTGAGGCGTGATTGTTGGATTGAACACGTTTGTTAAACTATGTACCGCGGTGTGTGCTCCCGAGAGCTGGAAGTACAAAATTACAAATGCTACAGCGTCGAAGCCGAAATCGAATTCTGAGTTTAAATACATTAAATAGCCATGTTGTACAGCGATACAAACCAACGTAACAAGATGTGGCATTGTTCCGCTGCGCTGACGAATTTATGCCGATACACCTGAACGAAGCTGATTTGTTTTTTTCCATGGGCACGTTTCGAGAAACCGAAAGCCTGTTAAAATTCTACTTCCAATAGCTATTCATTCACGCGGAATAATCTTTTGTGCCTAAGGAATGTTTAGAAGCGAAATAATTTTATGGCGACGACATTCGCATGAAAAACTTTTCTACATTTTTTTAAATTACGTAGTTACTTTTGAAAAGTATTTCCCATCAGATAAGGAAAATGCAGGTTTACTATTTGGAAGCTGTAACAAAGAACGCAAAACTTGTATAACTTCGGACAGTCATTTGCAGACGTTTCGTGGCGTTTCCTCTAAGAATTAAAGTTGAAATGGTAATTTCTTGTTCTTTGGCACTTTATTCAAATTGGTAACTTATTTTGGGATTTCTCTTTTAAATAACAATTATAGAATTTTAAATTGTAGCCAGAACATCTTTCAGTGAAACAATAGATTTGCAAATGTTTTAAAAATTAAATATCTAATTCACAGTATTAAATACCTACTACTACAAGCTTAGTGGGAGATAGTAATCATATAGATTATTACTGGACGGTGTAGTGTTCCATGTATAATGAATGGGATTAAGTGTTAAATGAGTGTATTCAATATCTAGAACTTGTACATCTGCTGAGTAAACAGCAAAATGGTTTACAATATTGTTAGTCACATAAATCTTCATAAAATTTCCCCATTCATTTTATTTACTTGAACCTGTAAGCTCATTGCTAAGTTTTTCCTCTAGTTCGCCGAAAGGCTCTCTTTGTTTTGGCAACTATTAAGTGGCCACAAGCCGAGTTTTACGAGAATCATATATTTCGTGTGATACATACATTTGTATGTTGCACGACCCAGTTTCTTGACAAAATTATAGTTTCGGCATGTTCTTAATCAGAGTGTTTAGTATGTAGGTTGGGGACAGTAAACAAGACGGATCGTGATAAGTGAGGCGGGCGTGCCAATCACCTGTCCCGGCAGCGAATATCTTAAGCTCAGGTTTAACTAACAGATATGCATGGCTAGTACAGCGTCCAAATTGCCACAACACATGTATCACTGGCTGATATCATAGGTACATGACACACGGAGCGCCGCGCCACCGCACTGGAGCACGGGTTTTTGCAGGACTAATGTCTAATGCCCCGCTCCTGCTACTTCAAAGAAAATTTGTAGATGCCTACAGCTTAAAACTATGTAACAGCGGATTTATTGGGTTTCCACTTCCATGGTTTTCTGCCGCCGCTAATACCGGTTTTTATAGCTAAATAATTCGGAAATAATTTCTTTGTTCTTTTTTATGTGGAGCTATGTGCTTTTATTGAATCCTAAACTTAACAACAATACTTACGTGAAATTCAAAACACGTTAATTACAATAGAGCTAATTATGATTTATATCCATTTGATCCAATTATTTTGTTTACGATAATTTGTGGCTTTTAAATACAAAACTAAGTATAACGTATAAATATACCAGATTGATATTAATTATAAACCTACTTTGTAAATTAAAATTCACACACAAAAATCACAAGTGTCACTGCGATGTTTCACTGAACGATCCTCATTAATCCAGTTTTCATGTGTTTTGGAATTTAAACTCGCGGTATTGGGCGGGCGGCTGAAAGTTGGGGGGAAAGCGGCGCGGACAGGCAAGACGCGTGGTCGCGGCGCGGGCTGGCGTGCCACTGGCCGCAGCCAGGCCGCTCCGCGCGCACGCCCGCCACGCCGCCGACACGCGCATAAAACGCCACACGCGCTACCCTACGCACTAAACTCTTACGTTTTTAATTAAAAAATTTGAGTACATACTTAATATTTAAATTACGCTTACAACAAATGAACATGCCAGCCCTCGCAGCGGTAAACTAGTTCCCATGTTTTATTATGTCTTTATTTAGTGACACTTAGTTACACACCTAATTGCACTTCTTCCCTAAACTTTGCTCATTTCCTTGATAGCTTACGTAAAAATTGTGCTCCTCAAAACTAACGAAATTTTACGAAATTGTAGATGTGTCTATAATCCAATAATACATTTTCATGGAAATTCGAGAAACGCAGCGAGACGCAGTAGTTCATTCACATTTAAAATACCATTGAATGCTTTACGCCAATAAAATGTAAAATTAATGTTCGCCAGTCCAAAGCGTCAGATTAACCGACAGGTCACTATTATTTAGGGTTTAATTATACCGTCAGCAGCCGTGATTGCGACGTATTTACTACATACGTCACGTGTCGCCTATACCAAGGATGGATTGTCCGCAACCCGGATTAAGTCAGCTGCGGCCACCGGGGTGAGTCCCATCCCTATGAACCCACGTACTAAGGTTTTTAAAGAAGTCGACCTCACGTTTTGGACTATGTAAGTCAATTTACCAACATATGAATAAAACAAAAACTACAACTTTCCTTTTTATATGTAAAGTTCGGGAGTAAGTGAGTTCCAGGTGCTACTAATATGTATGCAAGCGGGTGTCGGTAGTTATTTGGTCATAGATACTAGTGACTTAAACCTACGTAAGTTATTTATGTTGGGTAAGTAGTTTGTGACTTTATCCGTGTGTGGAGCTTAGAAGAGGCCTCCATTCGACGCGTGGGCGGCCCTAAGATGCTTCATATGATAATCATAATAATCCCTAGTTCTAAACAGGATTATTATTCCAAGTTGCCTCAGAAATTACTTTTACGTAAAACTAACTCTACATAGTAAGAAAACTATATTTTTTTTGGGTTCCGTACCCCGAAAGGAAAAACGGAACACTCGTGTGTCTGTCCGTCTGTCACAGCCGATTTGCAGTTTAAGTTCGGAACACATGTGAATTTCTGTGACCTAAATACGGACGTGTAACATAAATAAATGAATTTTGATTATGAGGGTCATTTGTAAGGGGGCAAATTTAAAAATTAAAACAAAAAGTTTTAAAAACATTAAATGAAAGGGCTTGCTGTGGGAGTCTCAATTTTTTTTTTAATTATTTTAAAACATGTAGTTTTAAAGTTAATTAACCAAATAGATGAAAAATACTTCTTTACTTATAGATTACAGTAAAACCTATAAGAAGTCTATGGTGTTAAAATAACATGGTAAATGTCACCATAATGTGCGTACAAACTTACATTTGCAGTTGGAATGTATGGGAGAACATGTTTTTCAACTACAATGTTTAGTTTGCTCTTGGGGTATAAAACATAGTAGATTCATTGTACGGAACCCTCACCACGCGAGTTCAACTCGCACTTGTCCGGTTTTTTAATAATAGTTGAAGAAGTCAGAGGGATGTAAATTTGCATAAAATTATAAACCATGAAAGAACGAACCGACCAGTTAATTCAAGCTAACTAGATCTTGGCACAAGACTATGAAAACGCTAAAACGATAAAAATTTAGTTACTCAAGCTTTATTCTTAGCAACTTCACAGGAGTATCTAATCTTATATACCTACTCGATAAACCTAGGCATGTTCCTTAGAGGATAACATAACATAACATAACGCCTTGTTTCCTCGAAAGGTAGTGCAGAGGCGTACCTATAGTACACCCACATTTCGCCAGTTATGTCTAAGTCCCATGTAATAAGGGGGCGAGCCTTTTGATATCAACCGAGCACTAATCCAGACTTCGGACTGCTACTGAGAAATTCCAGATAGAAAAACCCAATAACACTTTGCCCAACCTGGGAATCGAACCCAGGATCTCGTGCTCAGCAGTAGCGCTTGCGACTACGAGTACTAGACTAATGAGGTAGGCACCTTAGAGGAAATACACAGAATACACAAAGCTAACCTTTATTAACAATCAGGATATGAGATATTACGTTAAGGCTGGGGTAGACGATTTTCTTCGATTCTGTACAAAGAAAACATAAGTCCTGCCAAGGAAAACCTAGGCAGTAGGTATTAGATATCAAAGTTTTGCTGCCAACTTCCTAGCACATATCCTATGCATTTTGATGGGACTAAGTTCTGAATAAGCAAAATGCGAGCGTGTTGTTCCGTGCAATATTATGATTTAAACCCACTTTCTTGTATACAAAATGCTACATAAACAAAACTAACTACATCGCTACTTGAAAAATGTATATTAACTGTAAAACTGTAAATACTTCTCCAGGAAAATACGAGTACACCTACAAAACAGCAACGTTAAACGTTCGCATAGAAAATAATAATATGCTTCTTCCATTCCGTAATGTCATTTCCTGAAGCTTTGTTAGGTACCCTCGACGCCAGTACTTAATTTGATTAAAAACGTTGCAAAAGGAAGTCTTATGCCAATTTTCTTATTGATAAGACGAAAACAACGGACACGGATAAGTCACCGTAATCCCCGTAAGTACCTACGTCATAATAATCTGACACAGTGAACTCGAGAATAGGAAACTAAAAATATTATCATTTTGACGTTATCATTGTTTGGGTGAGAATATGTATTTTCTCATACAATAACTAAATGAAATTTCTAAGTGAATACTCGCTGCTTCAGTTAAGTACTTCTTGCAGCAAAAAATTGTAATCGCTATAGAGCGTGTATACTCCAAATGTAGTATTGTTTTCAGTGTAAAAGCCTTCAATCAAAGTAAATAGCGGTCCATTAGACCCGGCCGTCGCTTGACAGCGCTGGACGTTTCCTCCACCAACGAAAACAATACGCTTTACGCTTTTTGCAGCGCCGGACGCTCCTTGCAGTGCTTTGAAACGTAGAATGATACGCTCCGATATGCTCCATCCGTTGCCTCAGGTGTCTCGTTTGTATAGGACACAATGCGATATCCAATCCGAAGCCTACACAAACTCGAAACAAAAACAATTGTTCCTACCATTCCAAAATCTCTTTATTTTATACTGCCCTCTGATAAATAAACGTTGAACGGACCGAGTTAAGCTTTATGACTCAACTTTCAGAAAAAAAAGTACAAACATTTCATCACATTTCACAGAGTTTTTAATTAGATTATTTCTTGAAGCTAAAATCCTCGCACGTATTGGGGAATTTCCCCAACTTTGAAACATTTATAACGCTTCAGGGGAAATTCTTATGAACTGAGGTAGGTAGGTACAGGTAGTAGCTATTTATCGGTTAATACATAAAGTTTGCGAAGAATGTACTTTTCCTACCATTGTATTACCTACTGGCAAATTAATTTTTGTTGTGGTTTGTAATTTAGACAAGTTTCGGGCCTCCTCGTGGTTGGTGACACGCGGTCATGTGGAGCATGAATCTCCTATCTATAGGTAGATATAAATATACAACAGTTCCGTAACTAACAGGAAAAGAAAGCAAAATATATAATAAAAAATAGAGCTAAATTCTTACAAATTATTCTATTTGTTTCTAAGACCAACTTTCTAAGATGTAGAAAGAACTTAACTAAAGAAGCATTTCAGACATCAACCGCTCATAACGAAAGCTACAGCGTTTAAGGTAGTATAGAGAAACCAAATAGCGGAACATGTCTAAATCAAACATCTACATAGACGAAGTCAGGAACAAGAGCTAGTCAACCTATAGGTAGGAAACATGTACAGTGACGAGGCAGTACACAACAAGTAAGTGTTATTCAGTCACTCGTCTCGTTCACCGGTGACGGGTTTGCGGAAAATCTAACTCTATCCGTCTATTGTGCGAAATAAATTGGCAACAATCTTCCGGTCGTGTCGCACCCAATTTTTACACGTTTATTGAATTTTTATGGTTATTTTGATCCATTCATCATTTTTTACGACTTGCTACCCACAACAAGACTGTTCTAACGAAGAGGACAGGGTGTCATGAAAATACATTACTTTGTTATCTGATGCTACCTACTTTCTAAGAAGAGGAGAAAAACTACATAATTTTAACAAAATATGAAATGAGATTTAATGGAGAATAAGCTAATTTGCGTCTAGGGATAATAATGGTAAAACATGTCATTTGAAATTAATTTTAAGGCTCTTCAGTTCACAACTTTCCCTTCAATTATTTCAAATGACACCTCATTTATTTTGCAAAATTAAGCCTAATTTTATTTCACTTTTTTATCCAAACACACCGAAATTATTTATTTAGGGTTCAGATTTAAATTTATATTACACTTACCTTAAGAGACTGCGAAAATAAAGTTGAAGATCTAAAAATATTCAGCTTACCTGTAACAAACAAAAGGAAATTAAACTTTCACCAATGACTTTGTGTTTAACTTAGAAAGCATGATTAAATGTAACAATTTCAGGCGGAAACAACATACAGCGTCTCGGATATAGCATGGACAAATCGACGGTTAGGAAGCCGTGACGTCCCGTCAACGACCTGATGCCGACGGCCCGACGGAAAATATGATGGCCGCACAATAGCCCGCAGTGGTGGAGACGTCCAAATCATTATTTATTGTTTCGTTAACGAGCTCGAAAGAAACGCTGCCGGATCCGTGGCTCGATGCCCGCTCGACGCGCGCCGGAACCACTGACTCATCCACCCGTTATATTTCAGCTGATACATCTTAACCCCTTTTTAAATTAACGTACACGGTTTGCGAAGTTGGTAGGTCTTCTAGCAGTACTATTCAACCAGCAAGCCACTGAGATACTAATTTTGTCAACCGTGAATAAGGTTTGTGGAACTAAAGCAAGCATTGCTGTGTAGCGAGACGATTCGTAAGATGAACGAACAAGATTTCTCTTGGATACATATGCAAATCGAGAAGGTAAGTTATCTAAATCTTAAAATTGAATGTAAGACTGTTTATAATAATGGCATTTTTGTATTCTATGTCTGAATATACGTTGATAAAGGTATCAAAGCTACCAAAAACAGGCTCTTAATTAATACGGATTTAACACAGAATGGAGTAACTATAATAGATTGCTTTGTTAAGATTGTACCTACTGTTCTGAAAAAATATTTACGTAACAAAAATGTTTTATTTACAGAGATTCCCTTCAAAGATAAATAAATAAGAGCGTATTTGATCTAGCATGAACACGAAAAAGGAAATAAAATAATAAACAACATTTCGTTTGTATTCGCTGATGTAAATACGTCGCCTAATTATCATCACGACAGCTTTCTCACGGAGATGGCAAAGAATAGTTAAAGTCAACGCTTACAGTCTTGGCACACTTTTCTTGCTAGACCCACTTTTTCGTCTAATGGAAAATATAAAATACGAAAGACTTAAAAAGTTTATGCACTAAATTTAAGGACATCTCGAAGTAGAACAGGAAATTCTCAATTATATTATTCATTGTCGCACTAATTATGGTGAACCTCTCTTTGTGGCCTAGAACAAATAAAATCTAATTAAGTTTTCATATTTATTTCCACATTATCTTGCAAGTGAGACAGTTCCCAAGTTTTTCTGTGAACTTACTAGCGGTATCACTAACTAGATACCAAAAACTTTAATTAGTGTTTCCATGCAGAGTTGAATGGCCGCATTGTCGGTACCAGGCAGGCAGCGAAAGTCGCTTGATAACGTTATTACATAAGGCTTTGATAGAATTGCAAGATGTTAACCTTGTTATGCCGACGACGGCCGTTTCCTGTCGCCAGTCACTTGCAGCCTCATGTCTAATGTAGTAAAAACTCTGCAGGGAATACCTACTCATCTTGCTTATGTACAAGTTTGAACAAACCTTTAACTATTTTTTTGTTTTGGCTGCTCTACTTTCTGGAAAGTTTAGATAACATGTATAAACAAAAACAACTGTTATTAGAATAAAGCTCCAAATTTACACGGTGCAAGTTTCTGGAACGCTCAAGAGCAATAATCGCATGCCATAAAGCACGTTAAATTTTATTTTAATTTAAAAACACATGTAAGTGTTTACATGAGTGCGATTTCCATAAAATAGCATACAATAATTGAATGCAAGTTTTGCCGTTCAATAAAATTGCATGCGACTTACAAGGAATGCAATTTTAATGCAAAGCTATTATTGCGTTATTGCACGTCCTTGTACAAGCATTACCCGTATTTGCGCTGCCAAATCTCTCATTCAAATTTTGTTGAACTTCTTCTCAAGAATTTTTTAACTTGTTTCATTCGTCCGTACTTGTAGAGTTAATTTTATTGCAAGGCGATTATTGCCTGCAAGATTTGCCTCGTCCTAATACAGAGTTGACGCCCTTGTACAATTGATTCAAGTATTGCCCATAATTGCGCTGCCAAATATCTCATTAAACGTTTGTTGAACTTTTTTTTTAGTTTTTTTTTACTTGTTTCGTTAAGACGGTCCCAGTTAGTTGCCCTTCAATTTAATAGTATGCCACAGGCAATAAACTTGCACCGTGTAAATGAAGCCGTGAAGAATCTAGAAGAGTAAACGATTCTGGGAATATTTTAATACCACCAAAAACATTTTCATGTAAAATGTTGCTAAGACGAGACCACGTGGCTCGCACTGTCAAAAAGTTATCAAATCTCATGTAGAGACCAGCTTCTAACTCTACACACCCTAATTCTACAAGCCCTAACTTCACAAAATCTACACCTTAGTCAAAATATGTGGCTAGCTTTCTAGGACTTCAGGAAGTACCCTAAGAATTTTGATGATCATCAGTGAGTGAATCAGTGACGAAATCGGGGTATTTTAGATATCAATAAAATCTAAATCATGAGAGCTATGCAATTGAAACTTTATATGTTTATTAAGTCCTCTATTGACATTATATCCCGAGAATTTTGTTTATCTGGTATAATCCAAACCCAAGTTATGAGAGTTCAAAAAAACGCCGAAGCTCTTCGAGAAAAGGTAGATATTGCCCTTGCGCTTCGCTTGGCTCGTCTTGGTAGATAAATATGAATGTTTACCATTTGCTTTGTCTGAAGATATGTTAATAAAATAATGTATCACCCATTAATTTTAGTAGCCGTGTGATGCTTACCGCAGAGTGTTTTCAATAATTGTGT
Organism: Atethmia centrago; assembly: GCA_905333075.3. Classification (NCBI taxonomy): domain Eukaryota; kingdom Metazoa; phylum Arthropoda; class Insecta; order Lepidoptera; family Noctuidae; genus Atethmia; species Atethmia centrago. The sequence continues at coordinate 13,578,091 of HG995375.1, forward strand.
AAAGTATAGGTATTTACTTTAAATAAAGATGGCCTGCATCGATTGACCCTGATAGCCGAAATACAGAATTTGCCTAGTTCGGCTTTAGATATTTAATTCATTTGTCAAATGTACAAAATTGTTGAAATTCGTGTTGAAATTAGTGTCATTACCATTGCCATCACACCTAATTGCAGGTGTGCCTGAGTGTGCACACAATAAATATTTATGAATGTTTTCAGTTGTAGAGACTGAGACAAAGTCACGTCTTACCGCGCACTCGGAACACCGCGAAAACCCAACATGTAGGTTTTAGCGGTGTTCCTATTTTCCTTTATAAATATTATTAATGATCTGCCACACAATTATGTGTAAGTAGATGTTCTTACGGCACAAAATCACCAAAAAGATTTTCGACGAAAGACGAACAAAAAAATGCATCCAATAGTCGGACTCAGCCATGTTGCATTCAACATGTTTGTTTCGTTTCTTCTATTCCGATGCACAATTGAAATCCGAGCAAAAAAGCATTTTGATTAAGTTTTTCCACGAAACGGGTGCATAGTAACCGATTCTTATAGGAAATAACATAGTTTCAGGTACCCATTCGTTTTTATACACATGTATGTATCTAGAATTCTCGTTATCATATGTTCCGCAAGTTTCCAGATTGGTGTTTGCGATAAAGGAAATATTAAACGTATTGGAATCTAGTTCAGTTTAACCAAAAATTGAGACTGATAGGTAAATTCGTTATGACAACGCAACTTATACCTTTTTCGTTACAACTTTTTTGTGGAGTAACTGAAGAAGTCAAGCAGGTCACCGGATTGAAGTAACATTCTGAGCTCCTAAAAGTTTTTCGATTAACAACTAATTGATTAAATAAATGGTGAGAGTGAGTAGGCGACACGGCCGGTGACACACACATCACGGGATTTACCGAGGTCGTAAAGACATTTTACACGCATCGGCGGCTGAGTGCCGAGTTCGTAATTCGTTGAGGCACCCACCGAGACAGGAATGAGCTAACTTTTGGGAAGACTGCGAGCGAATGAGAAAACATTGGAGAAGTTCCTGCCAAGTGATAGACAAAAACGGCGAAATATATGTCGGGGCTTAGAAACACATATCACTGCAGAGTTTCGAGATACGCCGTGAATAACAATAAGTGTGCCTTAACTTGTGCAACCCCCGGCAGCAGATATCATCAAAACATGACATGTGATTTATGGATATAGATAAACTTTGGAATTATACAAATTAATCCAAGTTGAAGGAGTTATTAAAGTAATTAGTCGACGCGCGCTCCGCAACAGTAGATATGAATTAGAAAATTAAAAATCGTTACTAAACCCGAGATAAATAAACAGCATCATCAATTTGTAACCGTAGAGGAACAGGATGATTGCAAGCAAACGGCTCAATAAGCGTCATGGAGGAAGTTAACGCAGAAACAAGGCTGGCATATGAAACATGTTCCGCTCCCGCAGTCGTAATAAGCACCGCTCAACCCGATCATAAATAAAAGGCGAGCGGCATAATAGGCGCTTGAGCCACGTCATCGGCAGCTGGCGCGCGCCCGACTCCTGTCACGAGCACACGACTTCTCACATTCTATAAAAATATCTTCAAAGGCCCTATCTAACCGCCCAAGCACCTCCGGAAACACGTTCCGACTGCTCACCTATGCAAAACAACATTAGAGTTGAAACTACTTACAATTTTCTCTCCTCGCTACCTCGAACTTTCCTCCGTAAACTTTAACGTGTGAAACATAACACACACGTAGACATACATAAAACAATAGTCTTTCCTGAAATAATACGATTTTATTTTTGAATTTCACCTCGTTCAGAGATTCTTTGCAATTTATCAAAACGATATGTCTGTGCGAGGAAGCTGCGACGATGACATCGCACGCGACCTCCCGCTGCCGGCTCTGATAAATCATCGAACAGCTTCAAATGAATTTATCTCGCGTCGAAACGTATTATTTTTTTGTTATCATTGTAATTTTTGTCCCATACTGTGGGACGTACCCACAGTACCTACGGCCTGATTTTATGAAAGATAAACTGCTATCAATATTATTTTATATCGCAATAAAAACCCTAACTTTACTCAAGAAACAGATGTTCGGAGAAAATATTTATCTGGAAAAACTTATGACAAGGATATGTTAATATTTTCAAAGTATTAAAAGTCGTTGGACGTTCTGGGCCTTCATAAATATTTAAAGAACACCATAGGGATTTAACTTTCAGGGCCACGGAAATGTGCTGCAAAATTAAATATGTATGCAATGCAAATTCTTGTCTCTTAGTACGAGTATGTAAAACTAGCAATATCTATATTCGATATTTTGCTTTAACAGTAAAATACTTTGAAAATATGATCCTGTTATGTTTACAGAAGATAACCTTTAACAAATGCTACACTTCAACAAATCCTGAAGATAATATAAACTATGAACGCCGAGAGACATCGTAAGAAAAAGTTTCAAGCAAAAACGATTACAGCGTATAAAAACAATCATACACGACCTCGTTGAGCAATAGTTCCACAAAAAATTCTCGTAAAACGAAGTAGCAAAATAGTATGAAACTAATAAAGTAAAACGGTGCCGCACAATTCGAGATACGAAAGTGTAACAGATATGAAATAAAAACAATTTAAAATGTCTAGATTTATGCAACTCCACTCTCAATGTAGACTATTATTCAATTTGAGTTTTTAATCTGTTTCCATTATGTTAAGTTAAAAAATACACAGAAATAGCTGTGCCCCTACCGCCGTACTTAAACCGAACCAAATAACATTTTATAATAACTAGTGGTCGCCCACTGGCCGAAATTCGACCCCCTCTGCTTACAATCTTTATAGTACTTACTAATTCCATGACTGCACAAATTCCATGCATGCTATTAAAAAACCGGCCAAGTGCGTGTCGGACCACGCACAATGAAGGATTACGTAGTTGGGAAGTTGGGATGATTTTATCCCAAAAACAAAAAAAAACATGTTCTCCCATACATCGATATATGCCACGGTCAATTCTCCAACTGCAAATTTAAGTGGGTCGACTATAACTCGTTAACTTATAAAACCTACTTAGCCGTGATAGTTTTCCTTTTAATTTCATTATATGTAGGTACTACTGTCATGAATTTTTTCACATCTTCATAAACAACCGATTTTCAGCAATTAAAGTGTGTAACTGTGGTAATTGCTGAAAATCAGCGCTGTTGACGATAGCCTTGTCTGAAGTCACAGCATTTCGGTGAGCAACGACCTTTTCTTGCTCAGATGCGACGCACTGTATATTATGTATGTTCTTTAATTGTTTATTTATTATAAAAGTAGTTATGTCCCCACTCTGCAATCGGCATTCTGTTTTTGTTATGATTGTATGTTGTCATCTGCCAGTGTCGCAACACAGAGTAAATATTACGTAATCGACAGGATTTTCAAACTTATATGGCTTGATTGACAAGGCTTTTAGCTACTTTGTATATGTGTGTATTTTACGTAAATTTTTGTAATGTGCGTTTCGTTTGTGCGGAAGAAACATCTTTTCTTTCTTTCTTTCTCAACCATTTAGCTGGCAGGGGGGTGGGGCACTTGACTCTAACAAAAATTAGCACTTTAATGCTTATTATTACGCAAGTGGATGCTTGAATCGAAAAGTGGTGTTCACAGACTCGCAATATTTTTAAACGGCCTAGACCAATGATACCCCACACCATGGGGTAGACGGGAAAAAATATCATCTCCACATTACGTGCAAGGGACCTCCCTTGCACGTAATGTGGGGATGATTTTTTTCAAAATCTTGACAATAAATTGTTTTAGGGTACCTACCCTAAAACAATTTTTTGTCAAGATTTTGTTTTAGCACTTTGTCGGCGGGATTAATATATATACCTATGCCTAATTACAGCTTTCTAGTACTAAGCGTCTCTGAGCTACAGTGGGGACAGACAGACAGACAGACAAACGGTCATGGCGAAACTATAAAGGTTCCTTGTTTACTACGGAACCCTAAAACGTGCTTACTTATACCATACTCAAGCTGTCAATCTGTCATCTATCTATCTTCAAGTCATGAGGCATAGGTATATGTGTGTGTGAGTCAAAGGCATGGTAGTGTGTGTTTTTTGTTCTAATGCATATTATTTAAAAATATTAGCTTTCTGCACTCCTCCTCCGTATAAACTTTAACTGTGCCAAATTTCATAGTCCTCCATCCGCGTAATTTTCGTAAAAAGGGGTACAAAGTTTTCGCTTGACGTATTAAGATAATGATAAAACAAAAATGAAATGGAATGGAGTTAAAACAAAAATCACGTAAATTGGATAAGGCGAAGAGGCGTTGTGTTTTAAAATATAGGTATATATGGGTATGTAAAAAGTTTTCTTTGAATAAGTATTTGTGACTCTATGTTTAACGAGAGGCATCTGATAAGAATAAGCAATTCTTACCTAGATGTCAATAAAGATCAATAAAGGATAAAGTCAAAGTTCATCTGCTTTGACAGCAGCAGCGTCTTGCGGTTTAAAAATACTGCGATCACCAATCCGTCTACCATCATGATTACAATGACAATATCCTCTATAACTGTTATTTGTAAGTGTCAACGACTCTTGTTCTGCAGAGTACCTTTAGAGGCTGATCCTCGTAATGAATAATAAAATAGTACCTCAATAAAAGTAACACTTACTTAAAAAAATCCTCAATCCGAAAGGTGTCGACTAAAGTATTTATTTAAATTTATACTTTGTAGTACACCAGAATTTACGTTACAAAAAAAATACACTACAAAATATACGAGTACAATGGCCTTATCACTTACTGCGATCTCTTCCAGGCAACCTTGGAATGGACATTGATTTTCTGACATAAAATGGGTTGTCTTCTTAATTTGCTATTTTCTTTTATTTAAAACCAATAGTTTTGTTGATTAATTGATGAAACTATTACTTTTAATCTTAGTCTGTTCATAACTTTCTTAGTAGAAATTAGCTAGCCCTATAATTAATTTAAATGCTATTTGAATAAGTAATGAGTCTTCCCACAAACCATAAAAATTGTGATAAACTCTGATTAAATAAAGTAACTTCTTACTTCACCACTTCACTTCTACCTCCATACTTTCATAATCTTTTCTAAAACTTCATATTTTGTTTTTCTAAGTCTTGCTAACTGCCTCAACTTGCTAATTCCCTATACTCAGCTGTTTCTTGTCACATTCCAGGTGCCATTTGGGGAAACTAGTGAATATGATGACCCGCGGAGCCACAGTTCGTGACATGAATGACAAATTGAATGTTGCACTTAAGGAGCTGGAGGCATCAAAAAATCTTTGCAACCAGCTTCTGCAGGAAAGAGAGGACAGCGAGATTGAAGTCCAGAGGGTCAATGACAGAAACACTCAACTCAAGAGCCAGCTTGTAGAACTTCACACCCAGCACATGGACATACTTGACCAGCATCACCATCTCCGTCAACTAGTGTCAGACTTCCAACAGTGCAGTGACACTCATGACCAGGCATTGAAACGCATATCAGGCCTTGAAGTGGAATTGTGCAAAGCACACAACACAATTTCCACCATCAATTCTCTGAAAGCCAGCGAACAGGTTGCCAACACCAATAACCTTTTCAACGAGCTGCTTGGTAGTGTATCCGGACTGGAGTGTGAAAAGCCCACCATCACAATAGACCTGACTGGGGAAGACACCTTAACTAAATGTCCTATCCTAACTAGTCATAATCAAATTAAGAAATATATTAAACTCAGTAAAAATATAAAAAAATACAAGAAACTCTTGAAAACACATAATGTTTATAAGTGTAACATTAATCTTAGGAAAGAGCGTATCAACTTACAGACTCAATTAAATGTGTGTAATAATAAGTTGGAAAGTTGCAGACAAATGTATGATGTGGACATACAGAACCTTCAGAAGGAATTATTGAGCAGGGAAAATTCATTAAAGGAAATCCTTTGTAAGTATGAGTCTAGTCAACATATGTTAAGTGAGCGCTTACAAGGGGCATGTGAGTTGGTGGACCTGGTGAATCACAATGCAGTGATGTGTGAGTCACTGACTAATAATCTCACCTGTAATTGTGCTCCCACTCTGCCATCTCTCTTGTCACAGTATGTTGTTCCTACAGCTTTACCCATCTTAACTCATACATTAGAAACCGTCAACCCCACTCAAAGTAATGTTTTGGTCTATTCAGATAGAATAGGTTCAGGTTTTGGATCATTGTTAAATAATCGCTCTAAACATACTATAGTTAACTGTTGTTACCATAACCTGCATTTTAATGACCTTGTTTATAAAATAAAACACACACAAATGAATGAACAGACTACTGTCGTTCTTCTAATTGGAAATAGTCTGAGTTTAAATAAAAGGGACATAGTTAATGGTGTCGATACCCTACTTAAATTAAAATTAGGTAAATTAATATTATGTGCATTGCCGTATTCAGATAATTTGCATGATGAAGAAAACAATTACATTTATAGTTTAAACAACTTAATGCATATTTTGACATGTCGTCATAGTGACCGTTTATTGTATTTTGATACTAACAATTTTGTTAGAGATTTTGTTTTAACTCGGGAACATATGTTTCTTCCCAAGAAAAGTCAACATGTATTGGCTACTTTGTTAGCTTACAGTATACACGCAGTTATTAATAATTTAACTGAGACTAGGTTAAGTGACGAAACAGTATTATCTAGTACTTCTAATGATACTGTGATAGATTCTTTAAACTTTTAGACTCGACAAAAGAGAAGCATAACAAGAATATTTTACTGTATCACCAAAATATAAATCGTTTCTCTGGCAAAATCCTAGACGTGGAATTGTTAATAGATAAATATCATATGGATATCTTATGTTTTTGTGAAACCTGGTTAAGCCCGGATAGGATGTTGTTTAATGTAAATAATTTTTCAGTTGCCAGTGCGTACAACAGGTCCTCAATAGGGGGTGGTACCTTGATATTATGTAAAAGTATTTTCAGACATAAGGAAAGGAAGGATATCACTGCTTGCTCTGTTGATCGCTTATGTGAGGTAGCATGTGCAGAGGTTGAAGGCCATACTTTCTTATGTGTTTATAGACCACCGGCATCAAACTTGTCATCATTTTTAATAATTATGGAAGAAATACTAGGCAAACTTTTTAAAGATAATAAGTTCGTTTTTGTTTGTGGTGACCTAAATATTGATCTATTAGTTAATTCAGTGGATAAAAGTAAGCTTATATCATTGTTTAAATCATTCAATTTAAAGTGTATATTTAAAGAAGCAACTAGAATAACAGCAACCTCAGCTTCGTGCATAGACAATGTATATACTAATTGTAAAATAAAAGACTCTTCCTTAATTAGTGGCGTCAGGTCTGACCATACTGGTCAACTTGTATCATTTGACCTAGATAAAAAGTTACACATAGATAAAACCATTCAGTTAAGACACCTCACTAAAAATAAATTGAAAATGTTTAATAATAATGTTCTTAGTAATCTTTCAACAGCTAGTTTTGATTCACAAGACCCCAATATAAACTATCGTACATTATTTTCTTCAGTTTGCCAAGAATTCAATAAAGCCTGTCCTGTGAAAAAAGTCGCAATCAATACTAAACCAAAATTTAATGAATGGGCCACTGCTGGCATTAGAAAAAGCAGAGATATTTTATATAATTTGTACTACGAGAAATCATTGACTTCTGATCAAGCCCTTCATAATTATGTCAGAAATTATTCTAAGATATTCAAAAGAGTCTGCGCTCAAGCTAAATCTAAATTAATAAGTAACAAAATTAGTATGTCTAACAATAAAATAAAAGCTGTGTGGCAGGTAATCAACAAAGAAACTGGAAACACAAAACAGCGAGATCAAAATGAATTGTCTTTAAAAATTAATAATGAAACCATTACAGATAAGTTAAAAGTTGCTGAGACACTAGAAAATTTCTTTACCGAAATCCCAATAGAGGTTACGAAATCTCTTCCCTCATCACCTATTTTAGCTGAATCTCTTCTCAAACAACACTTCTCTAAGGACATTCCAAGTTTTGAATTCAAGCCCATTTTTATTGTCACTATTACGAGGGCATTTAAAAGTCTTAACATAAAGAAAACTGAAGACTTATGGGGGATTTCCGTTAAGGTTCTTGGAGATATCATTGACACAATAGCCCCTGTCCTAACAGGCATATTTAATCAATGTTTAGACAGCGGTACGTTTCCTGATTTAATGAAACATAGTAAAGTAGTACCAATTTTCAAATCGGGTAGTAAGAGTGATCCCTCTAATTATAGACCTATATCTGTGCTACCAGCATTGAGTAAAATATATGAAAAAATCATGCTAGACCAGATGCTGTCACATTTCAATTCTAATGGGATTTTACATAGTCGCCAGTTTGGTTTCACGAAAGGTAGGTCGACGACTGACGCAGGAGTAAAACTCATCAGTCACATTTTGGAATCCTGGGAGAAATCCCAGGATGCCATTGGCATTTTCTGTGACCTCTCAAAAGCGTTTGACTGCGTTGACCACAATACACTGACCTGTAAATTACACCACTACGGAATTCGTGGACAAGCTGCTGATCTTGTTCTGTCCTATCTATCAAACAGGCAGCAAAAAGTAAACGTTAACGGGGCGACGTCCTCGGGGTCTCTAGTAAAGATGGGCGTGCCCCAAGGTTCAATTCTTGGCCCTTTCCTATTTCTAGTTTATATTAATGATCTTCCTTACATGATGGCAAACTTATCGGATATAATTCTATTCGCTGACGATACTTCTCTTATTTTTAAAATAGATAGAAAAAATCCGGATGTCTTACACGTCAATGATAGTCTGGATATTCTTTCGAAATGGTTCGCAGCTAATAATCTCTTACTTAATGCGAACAAAACAAAATGTATTAAGTTCTCACTACCAAATGTACCCAAAGTGGCTCTAAATTTAAAACTTGATGGCAAGAGACTAGATGCTATTACAGAAACTATATTTCTAGGAATTACTCTAGATTCAAAATTACAATGGGGAGCCCACATTAGAGCTCTTTCAGGTAGATTAAGTTCAGCTGCATATGCAGTAAGAAAAATTAGACAGTTGACTGATATAGCCACAGCTAGGTTAGTATACTTTGCTTATTTCCACAGTATTATGTCTTATGGCATTCTGCTGTGGGGATCGGCAGCTGATGTAGATTCAATTTTTATCTTACAAAAGAGGGCAATCCGCGCAGTATATAGAATGGGTCCTCGTGAGTCCCTTAGAAACAAATTCAAAGAAATTAATGTACTTACTCTGCCTTCTCTTTATATCTTAGAAAGTATTTTGTATGTTCGCAAGAACTTATGTCTTTTCAAAACAAGAAGTGATTTCCATAATATAAATACACGTAGTAAACATGAAATTGTGATACCCAAATTTAGATTAACAAAAACAAGCAAATCATTTGTTATCAACAGTATCCGCTTTTATAACAAGTTGCCAAAGTCAGTTACAGAACTTAGCGATGGAAAGTTCAAAACCCACATCAAACGTGTCCTTATCAAAAACGCATATTACAAGATTAAAGACTACGTTGAAGACAAGGAAGTTTGGCAATAATTCCTTCTGCACATGTGGCTTCCCTGGTACACCAGAAACGGCATAACTATGGAAATATCTATTAACTGCTCCCAAATTACGATGTTTATTATTATTATTTTTTAGACATACATTTTTGACATTATATACCTACAATTTATATTTCAGACTTAATATTATTAATATTATTTTACATGGATTCTTGTGTACGTTGTGAATGTGAGAACGTTGTAGGCTTAATAGACTAGATCTTTTTTTCTTTAGACCGTTTCCTTTTCTCTTTTTTTTTTGTTAAGTACTTTTCGACAGGCCTACACTGTTCTCCCATACCTAATTTGTGTAATTTGAAAACATTGTAAAAGCCAATTATTTTTAAAAGAGTAACCGTGGAGTTTCTTGCCGGCTCTTCTCCATAGGAAACGACCAATTGGAACCGTGCACCTAGCTTCTGACGTTTCATAAATGCCCATGTAGGTTTATGTGAAATAAAAATATTTTGATTTTGATTTTGATTGATTTTGTCTTTGGTGCAAATAAAAGTATAGGTACAAGTACAATATAATACAATAATACAAGGTGTCGTTTTGCATCCTCGTTAAATTCAAGGACGTAACATAACATAATATCACGGCTTGTTTCCCCGAAGGGTTGGTTTGGCATAACTGGCGAAATGTGGGTGTACTACAGGTACACCTCTGCCAAGGAGGTAACTATGCTAATGATTCTCGACACGAATCAATAATAAAATAAGTAGTTTTTTTTTTAACTTTCGGAAATCGGCATATATGGGACACGCATGTTAAAACGCGGCCCGTGTGATACCGCACTGTAACTGCTCTTTTAAACACACACTACCGCATACGCAACGGGGTGATTCTGTTCTGTGAAAGTGGTGTATTCTAAAATACTGTCAAACTTAAATAGGTAACTAAAAAAACAAGTATGTATTAATAATTGAGCAGGTATCGTAATTTTATTTGATTATGTATGATGAGCCTCCTAAAATTTGACGAGGATGCAAAACAACAAGGTGTTGTTTATAATATCTGTGTATCTATTATACAAGGTGTCGTTTTGCATCCTCGTCAATATAATAGATAGATACATACTAACTATATAAGCAACGTACAATATACTTTATTAGATACACAGATATGTGCTATATAATATACATATACAGCGCGGCGCCGTCCGTTTGCATACTGTCGTTATGTTTAATGCCTAAGGCAAATTGATGACGGTTCTGATCGCATCCATTTCGTCAAGAGTCATATGTTAGGGTAACCATGATTATTAACAAGTTCGGCAGTTTAAACTGAGCGGTAAACTAGATAAAAATGAGTCATAACAAATATTGAAATGGGTTATTAAATAAATACTAAGCAGTACAATGGCTTAATGAGTAGTTAACAAATCGGAATTAGTCGGTAAGAAAGCTAACTTGGAAGAAGCCCTTCCTGTGCGTGTGCCCTGACTTCGTTACTGCGACCAATTCGACTTGCGCGTGGTTGGTCACAGGTCCAACCTAACCTATGATCTGCCGAACTATTTACCTAACTGCCCATTCCAACATTTTTACTGGCCATTCATTTATAAGTTATTACACTACTTGGAGTATTTTTGTATTAACATTGTAGGATGGAATAACCGACCAATTTTCTTTTTATTAGTGTTCATGTTTTATTGCCACACTAATTTACCAACCGCCGAAAACAAAATGAATGCAGCGTCTCAGTTGGTAGAAAATAGAACTAGTTGTATCTATTGGCCTACGGTGATCGAATCATCGATTGGGTTTCAAAGACTTTTACATAATGCCTAGGTATTATACATTTAACTTTAGGCATTATACATAACGGCGACAGTATGCAAACGGACGGCGCACTATGTATAACGACGAATTATACAATCCACATTCATCAGATACATACATACTGACTATACAAGCAACGAAAATAAATGACGACTATAGATTATTACATCTAACAACGATAACAAAATCACTAAGACAAGTAATGTTCCTTCACAAGTCTTTTAAATACAGGCAATTATTGCGCGCGTTTTATTGGAACTGGTAATGCGAACACAAACGAGCGGCCTGGACAGTAAAGGATCTGTCAAGGAAAGTTGTGGAATCTATTGGCATTTTAAGCTTAATTATTTCGTGTGGGAGTCGCAAAGAAACTGAAAACGTTTCTTGAGATAGAGAGGGGTGGAAGGGGAAAAGAGCACATTACACAAAAGGGAAAGAATATGAGCACTCCAGCGAAGGTGAATTGGTAACCACATGAGGTTTAAACTATATATTTTGAAGCCGCTCAAGTTTATCGAGTGGGTCTCTAGTAAGGTCAAGAAAACTGGCATCAGCATAATCAAGGATGAGTAGAAGAAGTAATTGTGGAAGCACAATCTTGCTGGCAGTCGGTAGAAAATTACGCAGTCTCTTCAAAGATGCAGCGGAAGCAAATAGCTTGCGGCTAAGTTCCTGTAGCTAGACAATCCAAGAGAAGTTCTTGTCAGTGAAAATGCCCAAGTCTTAAACTTTCTCGCTGAAAAGAATAACTGAGTTGTCAAATGAAACTTGGAAAGAGTCGTCCAGTCGATCCTTGAGACCGTCTTAGAGCTGCCCTCCACCACAACTTGCGTCTTTATAGGGTTGAGCATAAGGCCAGTCCCCTTGGACTGGACTTATTCTACTACCTAACCATTTTGTATCTCATTATAATCCCTACTTTAGACGGATGACATTGAAGATTTAAACAGAATCGTTTATCTTTCAAACAACTTTCGGGACTGTTAGTCAAAACTTAATATTGGAAATAAAATTTGTTTTCGCCCTTCTGGAGTTTTCGTCCATTAGTCAAGTTTCAAAACGGTTGCAGGAACATGCGCTCCTGTCATTTAAGACTTTACAACAGCCAGCCCTTGCTTAGACTAATTAAAGTCTTTAATTAGTCCTCAGGGTTCCCAGGTAGTTGGTAGATTTTAGGGACACGTCGTGCGAGACGCTTTTGTTATCAAAGATCTTGATATAATTTTATAAAATTCCAGTTCAAACAATTCTGAAGCCTTGAAAGTTAATTTGACTTGTATTACAGAATATTAAGTAGCAAAAAAGGTTCATTTATAATATTGTTATAATTAGGGTTATTCTTTCGAGGCGAATTGTTGGCTTTGGTGTTTTTGTAACATTTAAGTTCAACTTCGGTGGCTCGAATCCTTTATGTTTTCTTATTTTATTTTGCCTTGACAAATGACATACTTTTGAACGCCTAAACAATTTACGAAACAATATAATTAAATCACTTGGAATCAAAAGCGTGATGTTAAAAACGAATGGAGAGCATGAGACTTATTAATGAGACTTAATATTTTAAATTACAAAGACTAATAGAAGTAGAATATAGGAGAGCCTTGGTACTTACAACAATTTAATTAAAGTCGTGACGTATTTACGGTCAAAAACTTTGTAATTTAGTCCCTCATTTCATATCGACGGCCTTATTAAAAACATTATGGGAACAAACGGCGAAGTTACGCAACGTGCATTACACGAAATTATTTGTTCCAAGAGAGCAACGTCACGGTTACCGTGTTATTATTTCTGCCACAAATACGATGTGCAAAACATAGGGGCTGAAAGGGGTCTCGCTGGGTACATTTCTAATGGCACCCACCTACCTAATCTTAATTAATAAATAAGTAAACAACAGGTAGAGTTACAAAGTGGGACTTAGTTTAAGTAAGTGGCTGTTTAAGCAATAGCACGTTTCGAAGTTTGAAGGTGAAATTAGTATGCATGTTCGTAGTAAGATGTTCGTAGCTCGTAGCAACGCGTAGCGCTACGTAGCATAAGTGATATGTAGCTACGAACATCTACGATGCGTTACGACGGGCTACGCGCTCCGACGCGTAGGTCGGTGGGGGTACGCCAGCGCGGCCTGCCGCACGCTCGGTCACGCTTCCGTCGTCTATCGCCGACACGTAGCCGCCCTTAATTGATATTTGCTCTAACGAAGACGTACTCATAGTTACAAATTCTATATTCCAGCCGATGACAACGTCACACAAAAGAAGAATAGCCGGTGTAAACTAACAGCTGTGGATTGAGGCTACAGAGTTTTACTTTTTTTCACTTTGTTCTACTTTGTGTACCTATCTAAGCTTGCAATGTATGAGCCCGGTACAAAAGTGGAGGGAAACAAAACATTATAGAATCCTTTCAGATTAAAAAAAAAATAAAAGCATTTGATTAAATCGTTACGTGGGGATGTTACGCAGAAAGATTACACAGCAACTGTTTTATACCGGTTTTAATCGTTTTACCAGAGACATTCCAGTCCTGTGATCAAAGTCGATTTAATTAAAAATCTTGCAATAGACGTTGTCTAAATTCCAAGCAACGACGAGATTTTTTCTTTTTGTAAAAGAAGGTTTTAATGAAATCCTATTGAATTTAGGTGGCCTACGCCGATACATTCTTCGCGAAAACCTTTTTCAGTTTGGCGACTTAGTTCTAGAAAATTATTTGAAAGAAGCAGTCTTCAGAACCGTGCGCCATACGCTCTGATACATAAACTCGATATTGCAACACAAATAACATATAAACTCAAGACGTGATTTAAATACGCATGTGGAGCCGCCAATAAATTCGCCGGTAAAATCTGATTTTATTCAAGGTAGAGTAACAAATGCAAATATATATCTTCGCAATTTCTTCTACGAGGCCGCATATTAAATTAGACTGAAAGGAGTAAAATAAAATGTAAAACGGATCCGAGTGGAGCGAACGTGAAAAAACCGGGTTCGAGTCAGTAGCAGCTCACGATTAGTGTTCCGTATAATACAATTTCTTATAAAAATAACATCTTGTGTGGTATCTTGAGCATCAGCATTTCCCTTTTTATCCTATTGTTACTCCGACACTGCACCCCTATCAGCTATCTGGTTTTATTTCGTGTTGAATAATAAAATATTGGCCATAACATAGTTAATATACTTGCTTGTTTTACCTTAAAAAGGTCAGTGTGTAATTGGCTGCCATGAACCAGTATAACGGAATTTCCTTTTATCATTTAGAAAAACACTAGAAAACAGATGAGGATTGCAGAAAAGAGAGAATTTCCGTAAAGTGACGCGATGCTATTGAGGATCGGTCGCTTCGCAAAATGAAATTTAGTATCGAGTGTTCCGCTGACGTCTCTGGGAAACTCACCGCGTACTGCTGCGCTGGCTAGTACCTACAACTCGATTATAGTATACCTCCTACACACTTGAATATTTCTTTAAATATTATAACTGATATTAAAATGAAATGTACTGAGCATCCTCCGACATAATTTGGACGTTTTCGATAATTGATAATTATCGACAGGCAGTTCCTTTCACAACGCAGCTCTGATTTATCAACACGGTAAATAATTAAAATGTACAGTCGTACCGAACAATATACTTCGTGCAATTCACTGATTACCTCTGTTATCTCCAATTCGAGGTAACTGACAAAGGCACAACAACACATTCAATTATCTCTCAGTTACTATTTATCAGTCTACCAAAAGACTTTATTGAGCCTCATCTGTCTAAAGTCCACTTGAAATATGCTAACATTTTTAAGCGCGAATAAAATTGCTAATTTACAACTAAATGAGAAGACATTTATTTTTATTTAAAAAACGCTTTAAAATAATAAACTGGAGAGGCAAGCGCCATATTTCTGTCGTAGTCATAGCTGCTGGCCATTCATATCCTTGGCACTTTGCATGGATAGATAAGTAGGCGCATGAGCGCATGTGCACTTGTGCAAGCCAGGGGTATGCAAGCGTGCGTGGGTGCCCGGGGCGGGCCGCCGGACCTTATTTATGAGGTTACCCCCGCCGTCAACTGTTTTACGAGTTGGCGACGCTTGTGGGCGTGAACCGCCGACGTAAATTTATCTCGTGCTCCCAGACACGGAACTCGAGACGACGACCGGTTACGAGTGTGTCCGCGTCATAAAATGCCTCTTCGATGAATAGAACAATAGCTACTAGCTCTCAAGTGTTATGGGGCGAAACTCGTAAAATAACCACTCTTAATCGAGGACAACTTCGGGCGCTGCTTAGGTAAAGATATACGGTACGGTATATTGAATCAATCCCCCAGGCCACCACACCCACCTGCCGACTGCCTGCCCGATAAACTCGCATAAAAATTATTATATTTTAAAGTGACATAAAAAGTAACTTCTTAATTAATGCTTTTCTAAAAGTTAAAGATAATAACGTTCAAGTGGCGCCAGATGTTGACGAGTGTAATAGCTGAGTTATGAATTTTAATGTCTGCTCGACGAAAATCGGAATGAATATTGAACACAGTAAAAAAAGGAAATAATTAAGCTCGAAAAGGATGTTTCCGCCACGGAATGGCTCAGCAACTCTCGGGAGGGAAATTTACGACGAACACTGAAAAATAATTAAGATAGAATCTCATTAGCGAGGTACACAGTGTGCGGACATAGTTAGATGACTACACACTAAACTAGCGACGTCTGGCGATGGTCCGCGTTTGATATGTCTCACGTTCTGTGGACTCTGTTATTAATCATTTAAAGCAGAACGTACCGAAGAAATTTTATTAATGATCAAAACATCAAATGCTTCATTTGGTACTTGACGAGAGCTCCATAATCACCCAGCTTGTTCATTCAAGAAAAACTATTATCTGACTTTGTGAGCAGAACTGGTTTTTACTAGACTGTCCTCCTTTTTGATATGCAATAAAATCCATTCATAAAAACGAGGTTAACCATACAAATGCATGTCGAACACATTAGAGATAATAAAAGTGCCGCTGATAGATATATATTTGGAGCAGTTCCAAACAAAAAACGAACTGTCGTAGATCTAAGCATTAAGGCAAATGGCTAATACGATTAATTGTAATTCTTGGGCCTTGAAATTAAGAGCCCTATCTAATTTAAATATCCATTTTAACAGAGGGACTTCGTAACTAAAGGCAGTGTCTAATCTAAATACATCACGTAAAATAAAAGTAGTAAGGTATTCTTTATCTACATCACTAACTTCATTGTTAAACCGGATTTGTACAGAGATTGCCTACCTCTGTGTTAAAGACCAAACTGCGAGAACGAAGGTAAAGGTCTCGTTAATTCTGATCGCGATCTCCCTCGGGAACAAAAACAGAGCTCCTCTGAAGTGTAGTGTCGCTAGGGGAGCCACTTTATAAATGCCATACGCTTACACACCTCAAAGCAATGACTGGAGCTATCAGCTGAACGACTGCCATGTACTACGTACCGAACTGCAGGTACGTCGCTCAAGTGAATGTATAAATGCTATTGAAAATGGCTGCAACGTCTAACGTGTGCACACAATGGATGCGGTGTTTATGGAAGTACTAATGCGTTCTGCCAGCCGTTACGTGTTCTGTTCAGGAATGTGGGCGGACAAACAACGGGACGATTGTGGATCTGTAGGAGCTCCTGACTCTGTTTATGTGACGGTAGCTCAGAGCAAATGCCGCAAATTGACCGAGCAACTAGACCTTACGCCTCGCTACGTTCATTAATGGTGCCATAGAATTCTCTGCGAACGCAATGAACACGATGCCGTGGTGCTTCCGCTTATGCGCCAATAATTACTACACACCATATCTTGAATGCCTGGTATTGACCTTAATTTCATTACGATACCGGGAGTTTAGTGGTCATTGGTCAGACACAACTTAGATGAGTAAAGTTTTGTTGCATAGCTAACATGCCCGTGCGCCAGGTAAGTAATATTTAGGTTGCTGCTGCATCGTCTACTATAACGACTGAAGTTGTTTGATTAGAACTTCAGTAGTTCATTCATAAGTAGGTGATAGAACCATTAGAGTGTTCAAACACAATATACTGTTGGTGCTCTGTTGGTGGTATGAAATCTCCTCTCAGTCTAAGCCTACATTAGCAGTCTACAGTTTAGCGTTGGATAAAACACAATCGGATTTGTTGCAATGTAAATTATATCTGCAACTAATAATCGCTAAACGTAACCATTTCAGCGCAACTGTTACGAATATTGCATTCAGCACCCACAGTTATTTCACGGCGGGGCTTTTTGCCAAATTCGAAATGTGCAACGAAAATTTGACAGTAAATCGATCATGCGTAGGTACGCAGGTAGGTAACAAAACGGTGTCCCTGGAGAGTCGCGCTGCAATCATGTGCCTGGCTGCATTACCGATGGGCAGCATGGCGCCGAACCCCTTTGTGTACTCATTCGAATGCCGCTCATATCGCCACGCTGCCACACGCCACTATGGCCCAATAGCGCGAACAACACTCCATATTAAAGGCCCCAAATTGCAGTTTAATTTATTCCGGGCGTGTCTCGGCAACGGAATCGCAATAACCGGCAAAACAATACCGCCGTTTATTGAGGGCTGTTTGATTGCACTTATAGCTAACTACAACTACAGGGAAATGTTTCATCCATAAACGGATTATCTAGATTTCCTTTCAAGCTTGTTAAATCGCTTACAATCTAGAATCATTTCCACTTTACCGTCGTGGTTTATCCACTTATATTATTTATTATTTGTTAACTACACTTTGCTCGCTCACTATTGAAGGAATCTCAATAAAGGTCAAAGTACTATATTAGTGAGTTTCGAAAGTTAACATTTCTAACATATAAAAAAATAGATATTGGAAGTTGGAGATCGTGATGATTTCAAAAGTTTGACAATATCTTCATACTTTTGTTCGCGGTATTCTTGTAATATCTTTTAAGAAAAAAGTTAACTAGAGTGAATAGCTGTTCGCTGTCTGATAGTTGTTCGGAATTTCTAGCTTTGCTGGTTTAGGTTTATCTAAATAGACTGAAAAGGAATTGGAGAAGAAATTCAAGACCCTATTCCGAAACTATCAAATGAAAATAGCGCGCGAAACGAGAACTCACACAACATAGTGGATTGGAAATGTTTTGAGCTTCTCACACACACACAGCTATCACACGATCCTTCTGTAATAGAAATATTTAAAATACTTCATCCCATTCCAAGCAAAATATCCCGTAGTCATACTAGTTGTAGTTTAGAATCCATTTCAGAAAGGCTTCCTCCAACTGGGACTGAGTGTTATTAAGCTACTGTCGAGTCAACTCTCTAATTACAAAGCTTTTGCCGTTTCCCCTTTTGCAGATTGGCGACTTAAAATACAAAACTAAAAAACAGCAAAAATCAAATGAAAGAGTGAAAAAAAAATATTTGTCTACATAATGTTCACCACTAATTATGGCTTTTAACCAACCAACAGCCAGTTGCGAAATGAATGACGGCGATGTTGATGACCCAAATGTAGCGGCGAAGTGTCCGCTTTTAGGGCTCGGGACCTAATTAGGAATTAAGAAAAAAAATATGGTTTTTAGTTATAATTTACTCTCGGAAATGTTCTGATTTAAGGGTTTTAATTTAAGTAGTAGTTAGTGCTACCCAGCGACCAAATTTAATCAGTCATATGCTTATGTTTGATAAAGACAATAAACATTTAATGGTAACAATTTATGTTGCGTAAATCGAATTGCATTTCAACAAAGTCTCCTTTCGGACAGTCCGCACTCGAAAGGTGACGTGAAACATTTCGGCTCCCTTCCCTACAGGGGGAAGTGTCCTATTTTCTGCTATTGCGCTTAACGTCTGTTTTCGGTGCACCACATGAATAAAAAAGCTCTGTGCCAGAATAGTAAGCTTCTTCAAAATAAAACATCTAAAATATTAAGGAGGTAGATACATTCATTTTTGTTACAAAGGTACACGAAGTAGTCCTAGAAAAAATAATAAAAATAAAAATTTCCACGTCACAGACCAACCCACACAAAAAACCGCAAACATGTATAAGGATACCACATTTCAGTTGAATATCAAAGTGGAATTTCTATGAAACAAATCTGACGTACGTTCATTATTCGATGAGATGCAAATATAAAAACAGATTTTATTATTGCCGGCCCGACCTACAAATATAGTCTGACAAATGTTTCGAGACAAATGTATAGAGACGTCATTAATTGGAGTAAAATTGTTTATAACATGAGAAACGAAGCGCAGCTATAGAACCGGTCGTTCATGTTTGCCATGATGTTCCTTTCTTACTACATTTCCACTAACCTAAATAAACACGTAAGTACAAAAATAATAAAGCAAGTATTTCAGTTTTAGTCGGATTTTTATTTAAGCAATATTCACAAGGGCAGAATATAAGTCAACTGATGAGTAAGTGCTTTTATTTTTTTCTAGTTTACCACTTTCGCTGTAACAACATAAAAGTCTAAGAGAATGTAAATAGAAAGCTCAACTGAAATAGTAACCGAAAGCAATAAACTATTGAAGAAAGTGCCCATAAAATAAATTTTCGCTTTTAAGACCGCAACGCTATTTTATCTTCTTAATTCGAAGCGATATGTTATCTTGGCGGAAATTAAAGCCAACCTATTCTCGATCCTGATGGATGTTATTTTGAAAAAAAAAACACGGTGCAGTTTTTACGAAACTGAACAAGTTAACGTACCATGGTGCCGTGCTCGAGTCGTATTAATGAACGGGATGGGTACGGAACCGGAGCGAGCGGCAAGTAAAACTTCTCCGCTATTGTTTCGGCAACTATTAAAACTGGTACCCATACCTCTAAGTTCGCTCTTGGATGCACTTTGCGAATGTCTCACACTTTGAAAATTTTGTCTGGTGGAAACTTGTATCGAAACTCTCAGATTTGCCGTGGTGGAATGAAAATGAAGGCATTATATATATTGAAGAAATACAACACCCGTTTAAACTACTTTATATAAACAAGAACACACAAAAGTTAATCTTATAAAAGTGGAATAGTGGCGGAAATATTCAACATTTCCTAAGCCAAATAGTGAAAAAAAGGTTTCACTTAGATATTTTAAAAGGATTATGGGGTCTTGTGTGGTTCGCGATTTATCTTCTTAACGACTTCCGCAATGTGACGCGTTCGGCGGCGTGCGCGACGGCTGGCGGCGGGGGCACGCAGCGTGCCCGCCGCGCCGCCGCTGCTCGATCCTTACACACTAACCACTCGCACGTTCGTCGTCATTTTTCATCTCGACATGCATATTCAACGCAACAATAAATCATTGGGAGCCATCCCCTCACAGCCACACGAAATGACCTTACTGTTATGTCGCTAACTGTGAAAAATATCGCACAAAATCTATGTAAGTAAACAAACGAAACCGAAATATTACGATAATAATTACCACCCTTTCGAGTCGTTGATAAATAGCGTCATTATTATCACCAACGCGTTGAAAAATGGTTCCCTCTTTTGATATTTTATTCAAATAGCTAGCCCACGAATATTCTTTTTATGAAGCTCTCGATTTTTTGCTTTTTCCTTTTACATTTTGCAATCGCTACTTTACTTCTGTTCTGGATGCTTTCATCGAAATAATAGTTAACAAAAATAAAATATAAGTTGCATGCTCTTTCTGCTTTCATTAATTAAAGTACAATCTAACTTATGACGTATCCGCTATACAAAAACTGTGTTAAATATATTCGCTGTAACTGTCCGAATGTTTGTCTCAATTTTGACTAGCCGTAAAAAAATTACTGGGGTCACAGCTGCGGTCAAATTAATTTGGAGTCTGTTAATATTTTGCGTACGCGAATTCATATGAACAACATAAACACGTGGAAGTTTATGACCATTAGAAACTTTTGTCAAGTGTTCCACAATTAGGTATATCGTAGAGCTGTAAAAGTACAGGGCCTCAAGTCTGCTATTACAATAGTGTCAGAATGGTCTGTTCCGATCCTCATTAATGACGCCATTATATTAGTAGATTACCAAACTTGTCAAAATCAACAATTATAAAATCAATGATAGACCATTCTGACACTACTCGTATTGTCCTGTATATTGGCAGACTTGAGGCCCAGTTCCGTTGTTGTAACATATCACGTTCGCAAACTATGCTATGTCATTCGTTTAGTTAAACATGTGTCTATTACGCTTTAATTTAGTGTGGGTTTGCTTGCTTTGTGCTAAAACTGTCGGATCGATTTGGCGTATTAAATTAGACGACATATTCTATTGGCCCAGCCCCGAAATCCGGGCATCCATTTACATAATTATTGTTGTTGATGCACGTGGCGCATCCGACATGGCTCATTTTACTAATCATTATTTTAGTACAGATAAGCAATTACATGAAGTAGGTTTGACTACAATGATGCAAAATTATTAATTAGTACAACGTGTCGCCTATACATAGAACATTTAAATAACGTTTTCATTTTTATTTAAAAACCTTCTGACCTATCATAATACAGCTACTTACTGAAAAAACGACACGAAGACAATGCTTTTAATTTATAAATTCTATTGTGTGCATAACATGACACGCTTTTAATTTTAAATTCCTGAGACACCGGGAATAGAAGCCGAGAACTGCAAAGAATGTTAAAAACAAAAAGTGAAGAATACCGAGATCGCTTGTTTTATGAAAACTTTAACTGCAAAGAATATATTAATCTAGGTATGTTCCTTTTAGGGGTCCGGGCCTCAAAAGGAAAACAATAACCTTTTTAGCGCGAACATTTTAATGGGGGTTGAGCTGCTTCTCTTCAAAGAACAGTTACCTATATTTTATGCATCGTGCGATGTAAAAAATATAAATTCTTGGATAGGCCTATTTTCTTATGCGCAGAACGCTGATATTGTTTCCCAGAGAGCATACACTGCTTAATCCTTGAGCCCATCGTGGCAAACAAACACTTAAATAGATTATGTTAGTAATAAAAGCACCTAGGTAAGTACTGTATTATACTGGTTAATTAATATTTTTGATGTGCCAGTTCTGCTACGCAATTTATATAGCTTTAACTTTAGCACCGACTTCTACCTCAGATCAACATAAACGGGACTGTTACTCGAACCGATGTCATTTCAAAAATACTCTTGGACAACTATAGTAAACCGTACTGAACAGTGTAAGCTTGCTGTTGAAGGTCATAAGCCTAAATCTTGTTTATTCATGACGTTAGAGTGATTTGGCGAACATAAAGTTGGAGTAATGAGGCGTGACACTACCTGTGCGTGGTGCGGCGAGCGATTTGTTAGCAGAACGAGGCCAACCCTTGGGATCCCTCACCCCCTGGCCTCCGCCGGTCCCACCCGCCCCCGACGACGTTTCTTAGAAGCTCAAACATTAAGTACGCGATGGACGATTAAACGGCTTACTTGAGAATTACATAAATATCACAGACGTCCCGCTGACTACCTAACCATATTTGGATTATGACTAATTCTTAAAAGAGATTTTCTTTGGTACGCTGAACTTTCAAATTGCAAATCCTCTCAAAAAAGAAGAAATAAATATTCAAAGAAAGTCTACTTGCAAATAAGAAAAAGGTTTTAATTCTACGACCAGTAGGCTTAATTTGAGTAGGTCCTATCGGAGCGATCTTCACGGGGGCGACAAGATCTCTTAGACATCTCGACCCAAAATCTTTTTGTAGAGGGGTAAATTTACTTATGTAAAGGAAATACAATAACGAATATTTACATATAATGAAATGGACGGGCACAGCTAATTAGTTTGACAACAAAGCCAGGTTGGTTGGCATCAAGGGTTAATCCGAGTTGCGTTCTAGCCCGAATGAAACGGCGAAGTCAGCTCGACTCAGAGCTCCCAACTTTACCCGACCCGAGCAAGGTAAAATCTAAATCTCTCTGCAACCACAGCCTAATAGTATTAAAGTATCGACAATCGCGTTATTCACCGTATTCGATGATGTGAATCTCTCTATCGAAAATAAACTCTTATCCAGTTCAAAGTTTACCGTCAAATGTTTACATGGATACGTTTTGAACTATCCGTGTTCATGTTCCTTGCAATATATCTTTTTGCGGAAGCAAAATAAATCGGTTTAAGGTGGTTACCCTAATATAATATTACCCAAGAATGGAGGAAGTATTTGGTTGTTAATTTACAGTGAAATCTGTAGCGTTGTAACTCTTGTCGGCGATGGGCTGACATAAACATTTAAACAAACTTGAACAGTTTTAATTGAAGCGCCCTCGTCATGGACCGGGCACCGGCCGGGATGCCAGGCTTTCTGCTCTATGTGAGCGGTTACGAGCACAACACTACACTATATCTATAGCTATGATCGCTACCTTCTACCCTCTAAAATAAACTTGTTCTCGTATCTATAAGGCGTCTTGTGTTTTCCATTACCTAAATTAAATTCAGTTCTCTAGTGCGTTTATCGATTCATACAGAGACTTTATCTCGAAGCTTTTATAGGCAAGGTTAGTTAGAAGCAAATAATATATACTTTAAAACAAATTTTATATTATATCTCGTTTG
This sequence comes from Atethmia centrago, assembly GCA_905333075.3. NCBI lineage: Eukaryota > Metazoa > Arthropoda > Insecta > Lepidoptera > Noctuidae > Atethmia > Atethmia centrago. Next base: position 13,602,092 of record HG995375.1, read on the forward strand.
TATTGTTTTTGTCTACCTTAGATATGTTGTATTGTACCGATGTCATTTCTAGCTATAGCCGGAAAGTTACTCCAATATAATGTTTGAATTTTAATTGAAGCTAACAACTGTACACTTTTTGACAACTAACTTGGTTGTACAATTTCGCCTATACCTATTTAATGTTTTTTTGTATGTAACTTGAATAAAATAGTACGTTGATTAACATGTGAACAAACGCCTACTGTGGTATCGTTATTTAATGGAGGCTCACCGAAAGGGCCACTGGTCGACACGCTCGTCGGACGCAGATTAATTATGTAAATGAAGTTCGGGCTGCAGATGCCGATAGAGAAAGGTTCTCTTACAAAACGTACCGCCCGCCGCTAAATCGCGAATTAGTACCACTCTCAAAACTTCGTTTCGCCTTCAATAGGCCCACGATCAATCCGAGGCCCATTATCAGCCGGCATGATTCACACAATTTGCGCAATGGATCAACTTGGCTCAAGAAGGCTCCTTCTTCGGCAAATCCGGATAAAGATGAAACGAAACCGAGAAATGGTTGAAATTAGACTAAAAATATACATGCAGCTGTACGCAGCTTAACCGTACACCCGACGAATGTTACGCCAAGCTTCCGTATGAATTCGATTTAACATTGAGTTATCCCAACAGCAAATTTTGAATATCATGCGCCCAATATACGCGCATGAAATTTACTAAGACAGCAGTGACGAGAAACAGAAAAATAATACGCATGACATAAAAAGAAAAATGTTACCTATTTTCTTTAACGTCTACAAAGGGATCTTGAAAATATCACATCTCTGGTGCCTGGTGCGAGTTATATCACAGTTTTAAGACACACTTTTTGCTTTTCGTCTTACAAAAATATGTTTCGTTTTCCTACCTGTAGTACACTTTACTAAAGCACTTTCTTATTCTGTTTATATTTGGGATAAACTAGGAGTTATTCGTCAAAAAAAAACTAAGCCAACTTTACTATTTGAATACGTGAAGTAACTATGAATTTCTAGGTCTGAAAAACAGGTTACGACGTCAAGTAAGCTGAAGCAATTTTTTTATCCATTGACAAAATCCAGCTAGACTGCCAGAACATTCATTAAAATTTCAAATAGAACGCCAGCTTAGTAAACTACGAAAAGTCTTTGGAAGTTTGTAAATTTCGACCAAACTCTCGATGTTATTTTCATAATAATCCCAATAAAGAATGGCTTCGTCACAATTTAAGTGAAACGACGTCATTTCGTTGGTCGAATGTGTTTTAGATTGCACTATTAAGTTGGCAGGAAACAGGGATCATTTTGTAAGTCGTGTCGATACTCAGATCCTCTTTGTGCAAAATTCGAGAGCGTCGATCTTTTGCTCGACTTTGTCTACAGAAGTTTAAGTTAAACTTAGTATGAAGGTTTTAAGATGAAGTTTAGTCAAAAGAACTCTGCGTATGACGTAACGGGATTAGATCAAGACGGCAAAACTAAATTGTTAGGTAGATTCGAAGATGATTTTAGGACTTTATCTTTGAGTTACCTAAGCATCCACAAAGTGCGACGTAGTTTTATAAGAATCAAGAAGTGTTAAAACAAAAATTGCACAACAATAGGGTATTTTACTATATACGAGAAAAAAACTATAAATAGATTATTGAGATAGTTTAGGCAAAAAAGAGTCGGAAAATGTTTTAGTTCATAAAATAATAAAATAAATTTTAAAATTCAATTCAACATTTTCAGTTTTTCTAATCTGTTAAAAAACACCATTAAATAGTAGCCGCCATGTTATTACGTCATACCGCTAAGTAAACTAAAACGTGTCAACTTTCAACTGATAGTTAGATAATAGATCAGCGCAATTGTTTACTAGCCAAGTGACGTCATGACCACAGAGCAACATCTAACAACAATCTAACAACGTCCACTGCGTCCAGCGTTTTCGTCAAACTACGCGCGAAATTTGAAAATGTAAAATTTAAATGCATTTTTATGGCTTATCGATTGAATAAAAATTTTGTGATTTTTTGGGGCATATTAGCACTATAGAATTTAATTAAGACACTTTTTAAAAATGGGTTCGAATGGGTGGGGATGGGTGTGAGTTTATTAAAAAAAAAGAAAATCACACACGCTCAAATTTGCTTTTTGTCTTAATAAAAAAAAAAAACATAAGGCCTACAATCTTTTATATAAATACTAATAATTTCATTGTTGCAATACCAATTCTCTGTTCTACATTCTACAGCTTTGGCATGGCTCACAAGATTCTCGGGAATAGTTAGTCCAAACAGCCATAGTGTGTATAGATAACAAACGTCTGTCGGCTAGAATAACAGACCGAAAATAAACAGGACGGCGAAGTTGCACTCACTTTTGGCTGCATATAGCAATCTTTGTACGGTTCCTTATCCAAGGGTGGTAATGGGGCCCTTATATTAAGCCTACGTAGTCTGTCTATTTGTCACAGGGCTGTATCTTAAGAACCATAATGACTAACCAGTTGATAACTCAGAATACGTATAACTATAGCTCCTATTAAGCCAGATAATAACAGAAATAAAATGTCCATAGTTCCAAACCCATGCTCTCATGCAAGCTGCCAAAAATGCCTCGAAAAATAATAATTTATACAACGTTTCTATCTCATTGCATGTATGGTGGGTACAGAACCCTTAGTGCGTGAGTCCGACTCGCACTTGTACAGTATTCTTTGTAACTAGGTACCTGTTTTTCGTGATAAGTCTTACATGTGTCATACCGTAAAGCCGTTAAAAGAACGTCACGTGGGATATAAGATACGTTTGTTTTTGTACGGTTGACAATCATAAAAGGATTTATGTTTTCACGCGTCTTTTTTTGCGTTTCAGTGAAAATGAGCTCGCTCTTACACGAGATTCTTCAGATAATCTGAAATGATTAAAATTATTTGAAACATCTATCTGATATATATGGGCTTGCTTGTCCGTTACCACCATTCGAGTTACCAATATCGAAATTTCATTATCATTTTGATCACAATGAATATCTTGTTGTGAATTAGTCAAACAATAACGTATTAAGAATATCTCAGCTTTTCTATGAAGTGATTTTTATTGGCGTAGAACTCTCTAAGCTTACATAGAAATGTAAGCTTAGAGATTTATATCAACAGTTCTCTGTTACCCATTTGATAAAGAGCTTAACTTAAATAATTAATTTGCTTGATCAAGTTTTACGCATGAATTAGTGTACTGAATGAATTAGTAACTAACTAATCTGACGTGTACATAACGCCACCGTATGTAGGTATAGTTCACATATACCATGGACATGGCAACCCTACATAGGAGGGGTTGTCATGTCCGTGCTTGATATGGTAGTTACGTATACACATCAATGTCTAAAGGTCTATTCAATATAGAGATAGCCACACAGGTACAGGAATGGGAGCTATTCCGATATTCCCGAGGTTAACACCGGAATGTGGAGGTTCTAAATAGAGGTGACCAATCAGCTGGCGCTTAGATGTGCTATAGCATGCTATGTGGCCATCTGAATTAACGAGATACGTTACAACTACCGGCAAAGTGGCCGCCCGTGGCTCTGCGAACGTCTTTGACGATCCCGTATCAATAATCAATAGAATTAAGCTATCTTCTAAGTATAACGGTATTACTTTTCGCCTATTATTCGCCTTTAGGTGAATATATACACGTACATGTGCCACGTGTCGTACAGATACGGGCTAAAAATATCTTCTGACGACGACTAATCTTGACTTTTGTGTGTTATTCTCCGAACCAATCTTCTGCTCGTAACACGATCGCATATAATTCGGAATTCCAAAAATATTTCACGTGCCACCTACCAATACGAAAGATTTAATTAATTGATCGAGGCCGAAAGGACCTTCAAGTATTCCATGGAAAAATATACGATATTGTAGTGTTGTGAAGTTTCAGATAATGGTATTGAGTGACCGTAAACGGTCGGTAGCGAGTAGCAACAAAAAGTTAATAGTCGTGAAGGAGCCAAACACTCCACACGTTCGCACTGCAAACATCACCGACTTGGGTAATTTCGCTCAACGAGGAAGTCACAAGAGGGCCCACTCCTCGCACACTTCAATTTCGAAAATAAATGAGTTAATCAAAATAGAACGAGGTCTATGCGAAGAAAATAAAGTAAGACAAATAGGTGCGATTCAACGCATCGAGTCCATTTTACGCATCGTTTGTTTGTTTGCTTGCTCAAGTGCCGCCGTCGAAAAGAGTGAGCCACGCACAAAACACTCACAGAACTAGCTACGACTACTTTTCACAAGCGCGTTGATATATGTGCAGAGATGCAAACGTCGTACCAGCTATTCGTGTAGTTTATTTTTTGCGATTATATATTATATATTTATCTTATTTATTGTAATAGTATTTATGACATCTGATAACGAATCATTTTATTCTGCTAACGAATTTAGTACCTCTTCCAGCGATGAAAGTTTTATTTCTCTTACTGACACCTTAGGTGTTCTTTTACGCCAAAATTTCAGTCAAAATTATAGCCGGCTATTTAACGTATGCCACCTCAATGCTCAGAGCATTCCTAGTCACTACAACGAACTGTACGACACGTTTGCTGACAGCAACGTTCACGCCGTCCTGATTTCCGAGTCTTGGCTCAAACCTAACCTGCTCTCAACCACTTACCCGCTCCCCGGTTTCGTTCTTCTTCGGAATGACCGGATCGGTAGGAGAGGGGGTGGTGTAGCGATTTACCTTCGTGGTGATTTCCCTTTTAAAATTCTAGCTTCTTCTTCTTCTTCCAATGAATCCGCAGAGTTTCTTTTCCTCGAGGTTTGTGTCAAAGGAGCTAAAACTGTCCTTGGTGTCGTCTATTGCCCCCCTTCTATTGATTACTTCACTGAATTCGAATCGGTACTTGAATCTTTGGGTTCGGAGTATGTACATCACATTGTTATGGGGGATTTTAATACCAACCTCCTTGCCCACAACGCCCCTCGGTCCCGTAAACTCCTGCATCTAATCGAGTCAGCCAGTTTGCATGTATTACCTCTCCAAGCCACTCACCAAAATATAGTCGGTGATGATACTTGGCTTGACCTGATCCTCACCTCTAATCCTTCCCTAGTTTCCTCACATGGTCAATATGCTGCTCCTGGCTTTTCCCATCACGATCTTATATTCCTATCCTATGTCCTTAAACCCCCTAAACCTAAACCAAAATTCCAGTACAGGCGTGCCTTTGCACGTATGAATAGCGAGAAGCTTCAACAAGATGCATCCAATATTGACTGGTCACCCCTGGAAGCAGCTGCTTCAGTTGACGAAAAAGTTAGTTTGTTCAACAATGTTGTGGTCAAGCTATATGACACACATGCTCCTATCAGAAAAATCAAGTTGAAGCGTCCGCCTGCGCCTTGGATGAACATGGGAGTTCGGATGGCAATGCGACGGAGAGACCGCGCGTTTCGGAAATTCAAAAAGGATCGCTCGGAGGACAATTGGACCTGCTTTAAGGTTGCTAGGAATCGGTGTAACCAGATGATACGCAACGCTAAACGCCGACATATCCTAAATAATATCACTTCTTCTTCTCCTGCCGATATTTGGAAGTTCCTTGGAACTTTAGGCATCGGCAAATCGCGGCACTCAGACCTTCTTAACACAATTGGCTTAGACGATCTAAATCACCATTTCTCCACTGTTCCCACGCTAGATAGTCTAACCAAATGTCAAACCCTTGACTACCTTGCTGGTCTGACGCGCCCTAATATTAATCCCTTTGTCTTCACCCCAGTTGACCCGGGAGAGATCAGAAAGATTATCCTTTCTATTAAATCCAAAGCTGTGGGCTGCGATAATATCAGCCGCCATATGATCGTTACGGCTCTTGATCAACTCCTTCCTGCAATCTCCCACATCTTAAACTTCTCCCTGTACACCGGTGTTTTCCCCTTCCTTTGGCGTAAAGCCCTTGTTCGGCCACTGCCTAAGATACCCAACCCCTCTCTTCCTAGTCACTTTCGCCCAATTTCCATCCTGCCCTTTCTGTCTAAAGTGCTGGAGGCCAGTGTTCATAAACAATTCTCCCACTTTGTCCACCACAACTCCCTCATCAGTCCCTTTCAGTCCGGTTTCAGGCCCGGGCATAGTACCGTTTCAGCTCTCCTTAAAGTGACTGACGATATAAGGCGGGGAATGGAAGACACCAAAGTTACAGTCTTAGTGTTAATTGACTTCTCCAATGCTTTTAATGCCGTCAGTCACGAAGTCCTTTTATCCATCCTTTCTTATCATATGGTCTCTCCAGAGGTATTGGAATGGTTTTCCTCTTATCTTCGGGGGCGTCAGCAGTCTGTTCATGCTGGTGACTCTTCGTCGAGTTGGTGTGATCTTGCAGCTGGCGTCCCTCAAGGCGGTATATTATCTCCTCTTTTGTTCTCCATTTTTATTAATCTCATTACCACCGAGCTTCGGGCTGCGTATCATCTCTATGCCGACGATTTGCAACTTTACTGCCATGCAAGTGTTGATAACATTTCTGATGCGATTGAGGAGCTAAACCGGGATTTAGGTGTGGTCAAAAACTGGTCTGATCGATTTGGAGTGGCGGTTAACCCTACCAAGTGTCAGGCTATTTTAATAGGGAGCCCCCACAGCATAAGGAAGCTGAATGGCTTATCTTTGCCACCTGTAATCTTTGACAACTTAGTCATTCCGTTTAGCTCCGATGTTAAAGATCTTGGTCTGCATGTCGACATTTGTCTTGACTGGCAAAAGCAGGTGACGACTGTTAGTAAGAAAGTCACCGGAACGTTGCGGTCGCTCTATCGGTTGAGAAATCTTCTCCCATCACACATAAAGGCAATGCTTGTACAGTCCTTAATCTTTCCCATAATCGACTATGGTGATGTGTGTTACTATGACCTGAATGCAGATCTCCTCAATAAACTTGACCGACTTCTCAATAATTGCATTCGATTCGTTTTCAATCTTCGTAAGTATGACCATGTATCCGCACACCGTGTGCTTCTAAAATGGTTACCCATTCGTCAGCGCAGAGAGGTGAGGGCTCTGTCTATGTTGTTCTCTATTCTCAACAAACCCACTTCTCCTTCTTACCTGACTTCCCATATTCAATACTTGTGCTCTGCCCATAGTAAAAATCTTCGTTCCACCAACAATCGTCTTCTTCGATGTCCTTCTCACCGCTCTGGTTTCATTCGCTCTTCTTTCTTTGTCCAGGCTGTCTTTCTTTGGAATGCGCTTCCTCTGAACATCAGAACGGTGACCTGTCGGTTGTCTTTTAAACTGAAGGCACGTGAACATATACGTAAGAAGTTGGCAGAAACATCCCAGCGCTGATATTTTGCTGGATTCGTTTTCTCCTCTACTGATCGATATTTCCCCACTACCGATCGTTATTTCTCCTGACAAAGTTTATTCTGTTTATATGTATGTATCTACGTATGTATTCTTGTATTGTAAAGTTATTTTCGTGTTATCTATCCCTTGAGTTGCACCTGCCATGTGTCTTCTCTGCATCACCCTAAGGTTGACTGGTAGAAAATGCCTCAGGCATTAAGTCCGCCTTTGTACGGTATTATTTTTTTTTATACTTGTGCATAAAGTTTTAATAAATAAATAAAAATAAAATATGTCCCGTAAGTGTATGAGCTAATAAACGTATTTTCTCACGAAGATGGCAGAGGTCTTGTGTTATCGCCTGGGAATAAAGTACCTACTAACAAAACTCAAGTTGACTTTTATCAGACAATTGAGTTATACACTGAAGCCAGGTCAAGTTCGAGAGAAGTTAGGGCGGCGGGCGTTAAGTTTTCCAAGGTACATTCTTTTCGAAATAATGTAAGGCGATTAAATAAGTTTAAATTGAAGCTGAACCTTTTGAACTTGATTCAATATCGTTAGATCTAGATTAAGTATATTAGGGTAATAGAATTTAATATCAATATATAGAATGTAGTTGAAGTAATTTGATGTAACATAAAGCACTATCAATCATATTGTGAGCGGCGGCGGCGGCGCGCGCAGTGTTCCACACCGCTGCCACTGCTGCCGACGCCCGGAGACGATCATTCATCACACTTCGAGCTCTCTTAAGTGCTTTAGTGCACTATAATCAACTCCTTATATCGGCATTTTGTTAAGTACACTCCGCATCATCATAATTAGCTATATGAGTAGCTACTGCAAATTGTGTTTGATCGATGATCCTATCTTCTTTAGTTAGATCACATTTCAGTATTGATTTTATGAAATCTTCTGCATTTTTACATTTCGATAATTTCTCTTTTCATTTTCACCATTCTAACCGAATGCCTTCTCTCCGAATTCATATTAAGATTCTTAATATAACTTTCGCATATAACGAAAAAGGTTTGAATTATAACAAAAAAAATAAAATAGTAACTTTTACAGACCGTGTTTATTTTGATCGAAGTCTATATTAAGTGGATTAATATTAATAAGATAACGTAATTTATATTCAAATGAAAATCTGAAATTATATTACAATAATAAATCTGCGGTGTGGAAAATATCCGCTGCCAAAGTGAAACACATGAATTTTTATGAACATAAACATTTTTCGTTACGACCCGAACTGACGGTCGTTAAAACTCTTATCCATAATCATGCAGGATAGAACAAGGAAAATGTCATTCGTCATGCTTATAAAGATTAGATAGGGAGTTCGACTCACGAGATCGTTAGTGTGAGTTGAAGAGCCCGGGAATGGAACTGATCGCACTGGGATCGACAAAGCATATGTGATTGACATACCTACATTCACACGACGTCGACGCACCTGAAACCTAACGACCTCCGAACACGTTCAACAGTTTTTTTTTTCACCAAGTTGGTGAAAAAAAGACGTTAGTTATCTCATAAAAGTACGTAATCATATTATTTTATTAAAACATAAGACATCTACATAAAGTTCAACGAAGAACTAATTACTTTCAAATTAAAATATTATTTAGACAGCTACATATTCATAGCTCAGGTTTTCGTTAATTTCTTTAGGTAGTCTCAAATGAACGTCTGGCGTAGTGTAAATATTTACACGACATTAATTAAACAGCAATCTAATAACTCCCTCGTAACATGTAGGTAAAGGAGAAACTATTAAACGCGACCACGAATGTTTAACGTGTGAGCGAAGCATTATTAAAATTAATGGCTTTATTAAAGCGGCCGCGCATCAAAATATGTAAACTATGCCGCACTATCCATATGAATGGGCGTGAGCTGCGGCAACGAATATGACGGTGGAAACCATATTTGGAGCCGACAGCGGTCGACGTCTCGGAGCGACGAAGGCGAAGCATATTAGGGCCTCACATTCATCCAACCCGTCCCAAATACACGTCTTTATCAAAGACGTTATTAAACCTGCCGCCGGTAGAATACGTAAGACGGTGAATCGATTTGACTAAATTACCTCAGGAACATATAGAGTCCGCACACACTCCATACGTCCACCTCATCGACATCGATACTTAGTAAGAAAGATGACGATACTATTTCTTTATGAACTGCCGAATAGGTCAGAAGGACGTTCGTGCGAGCCATTTCTAAAGATTGAGCGACGAAAGTGTCCATGAAAACATAATATCTCTCAAACTGCTGACAGAGCGCCGAGGTTTTATAGATTTCACGAAGTGGAAAAATTCGTTCTCTCTGTTTCAAAATAATTTTCTCACGCCTCCAAGCTACAAACAGTTCAATAACATAGCGGCGAACGGGCAAAAGCTCAAGTTCGTTTAATTGCAATTTAGACTAAGCCCAGCGATCGCCACATAAGCTGGCAAACAGAGAGGTCGAGGGTCTGCGGGAGCCTCAGATATAGCCGCCGAACCGAGTGCACTCACTGGTATCTAGTTTCGTATAACAAATGGCGGAGCAAACCACTCAACTAAGCTAGTGCTCGCTGCACAAGAACAGTTCGACAATGTCGACCACCAGTACTGACACTTTAAACGTACTTGACATACAACACTTTGATTGCATTATGCCATCGAAGCAATAATATTATTCAAGTTGTTCGATATTAAGATCAAAAATTTCAGTCGAAAATTGAAATACGATTTTTACATAACAATAATGTTTTGTATTAGCAATTCAATCAAATCAGGCACAGGTGCGGAATCATTTCATTAGTTAAAGCTGAATACTGAAATTCAATACAAATTACATATTGTATTAATGTAATTTTTACACGAAATACAAGGTGTCGGTTTGCATTCTCGTCAAATTCAAGGAGGTAACTATGCTAATGATTCTCGACACGAATCAATAATAAAATAAGTAGGATTTTTTTTTCTAATTTTCGGATATGTGTGGGACACGCATGTTAAAACGCGGCTTGTCTGATACCGCACTGTAACTGCCCTTTTACACACGCACTACACTCCAATGCATACGCAACGGAGTGATTCTGTTTTGTGAAAGTGGTGTATTCTAAATTACTGTCAAACTTAAATAACTAAAAAAAACAAGTATGTACTAATTATTGAGCAGGTATCGTTATTTTATTTGATTATTTATGTCTTTCATAGCAGCCTCCTGAAAGTTGACGAGGATGCAAAACGGCACATTGTATTCCTAATACAAGTTAGCGAATTGACACGTATGTAGTAGAATAATGAAACACTCCGATATGAAAACAATAACGGGTTAAGCTTAAAAGGATTGTATATGGCAGAGGTGACAGGTAATGGGGAAACGCATTAAGCCACCTACGAAGTTGAGCGGCACTGCGCGGCTCGTGAAATAAAATGCACTAATGATTGCCGGAGCCACGCTCCCTCCGCCCCGTAACGACCCCTCGCGATTAATGCCATTATACAATTCCTTTTCGCATTATACGTTAACATAAAGATACACTATAATTCGAGTAAACAGCTTATCTTGTGGGACAAAGAAAATGTGAGCCGAATAATGATTTAACATTATCAGATTACATCTCTCCATTATTCAATATCCGCGGTATACGCAATTATTGATAATCGTACAGATCTCCGGATATTACATTTTTAATGACGATGTTTTTAAATAAAATCACTATCATTACTAACAATAATTGGTACAGTTATGCTGTTACAAAATATTCAAAAGCACGACATGTGTAAAACGTGTCGAACGTCGGCACTTTCTGTGCCGCGAGAGGCGATGCAGTGTCTGGTTTATATTTTTATATTTTTCTCTTTAATTATAAAAGGAATTGGCCAAACGGACCCCAAGAACTATGTAAGTACCTACGTGTAGAACACCTACGTAACTGCTGAATCTCGGGACATAGTATTAGCCCCGCCAGATTTGCTTAGGCGGAATTTCCACCGACATTTACTTCAGCCTGGGGAACGGTTTACCATTAGCACATCGGCACGTATACTTGTCGGCGCGGTATCGTGGCGCCCCGGCTGGAGTCCCCGAGCTAACCGCGCTGTTCCCGGCACACCTATATTTTATTTTTCCTGACAGCGCGTTAAGCCGACGGTGCGTTGACTGCGTATAAAGCAATCGAGGAGATGCCATACGAATAAACAAGTGTATTTTGATCAAGAGTAATATTATACGAGAATTTAGTTACTTCTAGCCACTTCATAGGAATACATCAATGCAGTTTTTTTTTTACTTCGACGTTAACGTTTGCCGAATGTGCCAAATACGGGATCCTGCCGTTTTGCCGAAAAGATTATGCCAAAATTTCACTACCCAAACAAAAAATTTAAGCAACCTTTTTTTATACCAATGCAATGTTCCAAACATTGCATTGGTATAAAAAAAGGATGCTTTTAGTACGCACATTTTCATTTGGTCAAATTTTTACTTGGCAGAATATTAACAAGGATAATGTCATTTAGGCATTTGGTCATTAATCAAATGATTTATTACAGCAAACCATCTTTAGACAATAAATGTTAGAGACTGGCGCCGATTCCCTTGTTCACAAACTAAACTAAATTTAAGTTCAGTGCATCTTTTTCTTTCCATTTCATTAAGACGAGGACAGAAGATAATTTTTAGTTTAGTCCTGTCAAATTAATCAGCGCCTGTCACTACTCCATACAAGTTTAGACGTGATTAAAATCTTGCTTACTAAAATTACGTCAATTTACGCCAAGCGCTGATTAATTTGACAGGATTAAACTAAAATTGATAATTTGTCCTTTTCTTAATGAAATAGAAAGAAAAGGCTGCACTGAACTTAAATTTAGTTTAGTTTGTGAACAAGGGAATCGGCACCAATGTTTGTGTGAATGAGACGTGCTTAAATTTGTCTGAAACAAGTCAAATTTATGGTTACTTATGGAACTAGTTAGAGTAGATTAATTATTTTAAATAATGGTTTGGTTAGGTGAGGTTAAAACTGTGACCTTCTACGACGAAGGTCACAGTTCCAGAAACGAATAGATTATATAGAAAAAAATAAGGGAAAAAAAGAGATTATTTTTAGCAGACTATCGAGAACCGAACTAGTTAGACGAGGTAGAAATTTTATTTTGCGTTAAATGAATAAATGTAATAATAAATGAATTCCAACTGAAATATTTGACTACATAAAAATTGGTAATAGTACTAGCTGGTAAACAAGTTATTGTTTAAACGTTCACTTGCCAAACATTAGGTTTGCGTTACAATTATTTGTGAAAAGATTATTTGCTAAGTAGTAGTTTCGCGAATGAAATTATGCGGATAATTGTTTGGGAAGTGATAATTTGGCAATTTATTTTCGATGAAACAAGAGAGACTCGCCAAATGCTCTTTGGGTTTTTGGCTCTTACGACCTCAAAGGGTCCTTTGAGCTTGATTCGTTTAAAATCAGAGCTTAGAAGCACAACCCTTACAATCACCACCGTCAATTTTACCCTAAGAATCCTTTTAATTAATACTTTATCAAGTTGTTCTCAGTACATAAATACGAGTAGTTTAGCTAAGTTACCATCGATTAAGTCAAGCGTGACGTCTACAGTTTTGGACAAAGGAATATCCGCTTTCCCAGTCATTTGTTCACCTCAATGATCCGTCATTCACATGAATGAAATCTATTCACAACTGATAACATCGTCAAATCTGATCTTCTGTCAGGTTTTTGTTTATTCAAAGATTTTGAGGCTCGAATAACATGCAATTTTCATTATAAACCTAAAGCTTGGAAGGCGAGGGTGATTGAAGAAAGTAAATCGAACTCAATTTGGAATACATTCAGAATTCCCAATTTACTTTGGTAATCTTCTATAGTCACCAAGATAATACAAGTCGAGTGTGAACAGATAATTTTAATTGTACCCTTGTGTTATTATTCCAGGGTCCATACCTTATGGAATGGGAAAAGTTTGAAGAATGTAAAGGTCCCAAACAGGCCGAGTGCGGCAAGTTTGAAATAAAAAAATCACAAAATATGTCGGACGTAGTATTCCTGCTGGACTTTCCCAGGGATTGCCCGGCTACCTCGGTAGGTATTTTAATTAAAATTTTACAAAAAAATAACTATCTTACTACATATTTTAGTAACTAATTTCCGTTTCAAACAGGCTAAAATTATAGTAAGTACTAGAAGCAACAATGTAACAAAAAAGTTGTGGAACTATGCGCTGAACAAACCCTGCGAACATTTTGTTATGGGACCCATTCTTGTTGATTCATTCAATTTGACTAATAATTGCAAAGTTAACAAGGTAAGATTTTCAGATAAGTATCAACTAATTTCAGAGAGCCGTCATAAACATGAAATTAAACGTGATTTTATAAACAGGGTCGCTACGAGATACATCTCGACTTTGTAGCGAAAACTAAGATCTTTTTGGGAACGAGTTTTTTTTACGGCGACTACGCATTCAAGACCATGTCTTATAACAAGGTAAACAACTTCTTCTGTGTGTATACCATGCTTAACATCAAAAAGCCTGCTTAAAAATTAAATGCCTACTTTTAACAGTAAAGGTTTTATTATTTAAACAATACACGTTCACAAACGTGTCAGAAAAATATAGCTCCACAAAAAATTATACGCCTTGCACAAGTTCCACTAAGACGAGACCTACTTGCACACGCTGGGGACGTCTAGAATATTTGATAGAAAAATCGGGAGCCATTTATCCGCATTATTGCTTTCAGGGAAATAATACTGCAGTTCAGTTTTATCGTCAAGGAATAAACGTATATTCAGGTATGAATTTACTAATTGGATAGCTAGCTTTAGAAGTTGAGCGTCGTTTTTATCAAAGTGGCATAATTATCGTGTTTCAGTTAGGGTGCACCCTCAGGCTCGTGACTCGCGTCTGAGTTAATAACCATATAATATAGTCGGCGCGGGCCGGATAGACGCGTAATATAACTAATTTCCGTGTCGCGATTAAAACTCGTTATAAATGGTAGCCGGGGAGAACTCGGAGGCCGTCACCATTACCGCTAATAGCGGAAAAAGAGATCCGCATTACAACGCGCTGAAATTTTGCAAAACGGCAACCGACATACACGACGAAAACAACCACCAGGCATATTATTTTATGAAGTTGTTATACCTCGTTTGCGAACCACAAAAGTCTTTGAATCGCAATGTGTTTTAGACTTACAAACATTGTCTAACGTAGGTCGGTTCGTAGTTGTTCCATATCTGGGGATGAAATTTAATAACCTGGCGAAATAAATTGTGAAAAGCACAAGTACCAGAGACTAATTTTCCCACCCAGCTTTCAATAGCACCTAATTAGATTCATGGACGCTCCATGATTTCTCCATGATTTACTGAAATCGCGCCAATAATTATATGCTCTACCATTCACAGCGAACACAATACGCCAAAATAAATTCTGTTCAATTCAACAATGAGCGGTTCGCAGATAGTTTTTAATAGGTTAATTGATATCAACATTAAACAGGTAAGAACAGAGAACACAATCCCGCCAGAGTTAACTAATTAATGAGTAATTATTCATCAGACCAAATATATGGATTTAACTTTTCATTCGCAAATAAAACTTCTTCGAACGGCCAAATACGAGTAACAAAAGACCGCTCAATCTGTGCTTCAAAACAAAACTAGACAAATTCATCTGTTTGTAAAATTAAATAAAGAGAGCGTAGTTAATACATTTTTAATGAGCTGTAATAATTACACAACAAATTACTCGTCTTAGCAGAGCGAGATCTGCGGGTAAATCTGGTCGGTAATGGCGCGCGGTGGCACCTGAGCCTGTGGCGGGCGCCTCGCTAATTTCCTAAAACACAATATAAATTACCGCCTGAAAACAATGACGACCGCGCTAAACCCGCGCTGCCCGCTTGCACCGCCCAAATTATAATGTACATGCTAAAAGGATTGTTAGCTTTATATAAATTATCTCAAAGCGACTACAACAAATCAAGTGAAGTGCTCGCTTATTTTTAAATTATAATTATATCTTGAAACCAAACCTCTTCACGAGCTCTAAATATTGTAAGACTTACTCTTAATTCCGTTGACACAAAGGTGTACTCAACAGGAGGATTATAACTTTGCATAATCTCTGGACTTTCAGTCTGGGATGCTTCGATTTATGTCGAGTCAGACAGTTAATTATTTTCCACGGACAATGAATTGCTGAACTCCATTCATTATCTTGAAATGAATCGACATGTTTTTTATAAATTTTGATATTCTGCTGATCTTAAAAAGATACAAGCCTTGTTATTTAGTCGTTCGTATAGCGACATTGTTGAAATGGGGAAGATAATCTACATTTTAAGATGCTTTTTTGTTAGGAAAAAAAATGCAATAACCGAATGGAACCAGAACATTTTCCGACTAAACAAAATAGAATAAAGTACGTGCACTTATTTACAGTAAGTAGTTAGAAGTTGTGCGTCTGCATAGTTCAGATAAGTTCCCTATTCCGTTAACATTTTGGCAACACGCCTAAGCTATTTGCAAAACATATTAAACATCTCTATTCGACATTAACAAATGGCTTCTCATAACATGGCGTTGGTGGGTGGTACAATAAAACACTATGTATCAAAGCGCTGACTTTATGGCCGCAAATGTAAGCAACACACTTACTTATTCACATCACCTAGCTGGGTACAATTGGAAACGGCAATAGGTAAGGCGTACCGACATAAAATACTATGTAGCTACGTATAGCTGCATTACAGCCACGAATAGTGTTATTCATGTCCAGAATAAATCAGCACTAGGTACTCTACGATAATGTAGCGCGTTAGCATGAATAAACTGTGCACACACGACGAGGTACCGGCTGCATGCGCGCTGGCTCCTACACGCGCAAATATCACTCCTCAAAGGAATGAATTCCGTTTGAGCGTACCTATTGTATTGGAATAACCGATTGGTTGGGAACAGACCACCTATTTAAATGCGTGACCTGTCATTAGGCACGCAACCGGAGTGGTCCGGGATCGCTCAAGTACCTGCGCGCTCGATGACCTCGTATAATCGGCCTGTTAACGTTTCGTCGTACATACTACCCAGTACATACCCAACCCTGTTTGCCGTCATTTATTTTTACTGCTTACTAGGCGAAATTCTGTTCGGCGAAGGCGACACGGGCAGCGGCAGGCAATCGATCGTCGCAATCTCACGGCTATACTAAATATACGACCTGTGATGTCATATCAAAGGCACGATTATTAATTTTATATAGTATGCCAGCTACCACATTTAATTGCGTTAGTAGCTCCGTCGACGCGCAAGACAAACAAGATCAGTATTCCGCCATGATATTTAATGCGAAAATGTAATAAAGACCTCACGTCCTAAGCGAGTTACCATGTCGTATGTCAAAGCTATTTTTTGTCGGCGACGGCGACGTTCCGATAAGACTATTTCGAACTACGACTATTACGACTATTTAAGATTAGTTGTAGGAGTGAAGATTAAATTAGTCCAGTTGATATTCATGTTCTTTGTAAATGTATCTTCATGATAAAAAAAGACTTCTCGGTAAAGGGAGCCAGACGATCGATTCCTAGAACAATGTCTATTTCTAAGAGAACAAAGTATATGGAACTTATTTTTAGTTTAAAACGCAAACAATATACACCTTAGTTAACACTATTCCATGTTCTGCAAATAATGTATAAAATAATGTTCGCACTCACTCAGACTGAGGCAAGACTGAAACCAAGCTTACCTGAAAAGAAAGAAAACAGAATAAAAACCATATGCTAAAACATAATCTTATCTCGTACAAAAAAATATCAATCAATAACTTCCCAAGCCAAAAATAATTAAAGCTGATTTAAAAAGAGATTACCAACATTTTACTTCAAAATTCTGTTTGTGTTTTCATCATACCCTAGCGGCTACACGGTTTTGGGTACAATTTTATACAAACTCACAATGGATTCTGAATTAAAACCGGACACCTTACACCCCAAAAACCTAAGGAATTTACAAGCGGGTCTAGTCGTAGACACAACCGTAATAAAGTAAGTATTTCTAATACGCAGACCTACGCATAAATTCGACTAAATGTAGTTAGAGATCTAGTGAGAAACTGTATAAGTAAAAACCTTCACAATTCCAAGGCCCGCCTTAGATGTGTAGACAGCCCGTATCCCCTTTAGAGACAGCCTCATTGACTGGGGTCACCTCTCTACGCTTTTGTCAGAAGTTCTAACTCAAAGATGCTCTATTCTCCATAACACTTGTAATTTTGTTCATACACTAATAAGCATTATTCAATGTAAATAAGTTTCGGAGCAGACAACCAAAGTGCTCCGAGAGCTTAAGAAGGGTTTTCGAGATACGAGTCTCTTAGGGTACACAGTGTATGCTGATATTATACAAAAAATTTCAGCCAACGAAAGGATTTGGTTGTTGAATCCTGAGGCCTCTTGAGAACAGCTATAAACCCTAACATAAACCTTCCTACTTACACATACAATAGTTATATGAGAGTATATGACCACATAGTACGTATATACCATGCAAGTGCAATATTATCCGGGAACTTGGGAACTGTATACAGGAGTATACATATTACTATGTGTTTCACATAGAAAGGAATGTTAGCTTACGAATACCTTAGTAGATTGGGTGACTGCTAATACAAAGACCCGCCTTTAATAATAAAGTTTTATGGACAAATGATCTTTAGAAAGGCTATATTCATAACTTTTCGAATGAATATAAGGGTTAGTAAAAAAGGAAATATCGGGGGTAATAGACTTTCTTTTCCAGAATAGATAATCAAGTATCGGGATTTTGAATCTTGTTTCGGCTGAGGATCGTAAACATATACATTATACAATGTAGGTACGTAATAAGATGTCATAAAAGTTATGAATGATAAATAAGGTAAGTTATTGTCCATAAAAGTAGTAGATATCATGATAGACTTATTAAAAATATTGTCTTCTTGACCTATCCTATATACCTTGATTTTGTTGCATATTACCTATAATATGCAACAAAATCTTATCCAATAATTAAAATCGAAAAAAATGTAGCTAGTAACTATTATACTCGTAGAACATAAACTGAACCGTCGATTTTCAAATAATATTTGTGTTAATAACATAATAATTATTAAAGGCTCTCAAAGTAAAAGGTTGTTTTAATAGCTACTTCTCTTTCGTAACAGTATTATTCAAACACTCTACGTAGCTTTTAAGTGCTTACTCTTTATTTATAGAGCTAGTAGCCGAGCAAAACATGATAATAAATTATTTGCGGTGAAAGCTTCTGAATCATCGTCACCAAATACCCTAGCTTCAAATAAATGTATTTTACGCACAATATAATTTTCATTGTTACTAGTTTAAAATACTCGATACGTACTTCAATAGCATTTAGTCTGTCAATCGTAATTTGCCGGTTGTAAATGAGCTTCATATATTCCGCGAAAACACGGACGTTATATTGGGAAACCGTTAATTACACAATTAAATGCAAGTGGCAATGAGGTAACTTTTTTTCCAAGTAACTTATATATAAAAACGTATATATAAAAATCTTTTTTCTATTGATCAACTGCATTGAAAATATGACAGCTTTTATTCCCATAACTGAAAAAAACAGCTCGGAAAAAATACTGTTACTACAGCTGTTCCAGTCTTTTATCTAAATCGGTAGCGTTGGGAGTGTCCAGCTTCCTTGCAAAAATCACATAAAATAAATTCCCGATAGAATTGCGCCTATATAACCAAAACAGAGACCGGGAATAAAAAGGAAAACGGAAACAAGTACGAAAACCCTCATTTCATCACAAATAGATCCGAGTTCAATGCCAAACAATATCTCCGCGGGACAGTCATAACACGCCGCCTCGCAGCACTTACCTACATTATTGCTGACAGTTTGAAAATAATAAAACATAACCAAGGAACAACACGGCCCTGATAAAGGAGACGGTCTAGTAGAGGAAGATTGAGCTAAAACCTATCGTCTTGTGCTAGGTTCTAGATGGAAGCATAATCCGCAATGTCGCGCTAAGCCCCGGATGGCCCCTAATGATATGCCGCGCAAAGATAATCGGAATTGCCTAAGAAAATAACCGTTGCGACGCAATTGCAACGGACTCTATATAAAGGCAATCCCGCAATCGATTTTTTTATCCGTTCAAATAATCGTTTTCCAGCGTAGCTTTGCGATGCGACAAAAGCTCCTAAGCGTTTTATTCCGTCGATAAAGGCATCTACACACATCTATAGGCAAGTAGATAATTATTCATGACCATGAATAAAATTGTAGTAGGTACAGTCACGACCACTAAAATGTATACACTTAGCAACTATTAAAAGTTATTTTCTCCTACTGTGTTGATTGTAATTTTATGTCGTTACGAACATAGTATTTTGGAACCCATACTTATATATATATATATAAAAGTGTACATAAAAAAATAAATGTATATATAAGACCTATTGGTAACTGCAACATTGAGTAAGATCTATTGGTCTTACCTCAATGTTGCAGTCGTTATTCGACGAAAAAATCGCTTTGTATTTTGCTAAGTGTATACATATTAGTGCTCGTGACTGTACTTATGGGTTTAAGAGAAAATCCCTGCGTAATAGCGAATAAGTAAGCCACCTGGATGTGGAATTCTGGTAAAAACTTGCGTGCAAATCACTCCTATACAAACCATAAGGAAAGAAAATCTCAGCCTCAACTGTTACGTATGCGGTTACGCAAAAGAACCAAACGCGTTGTACCAAAAATACAGCGACAAAACTAAACAAAAACAGAATTAAGCTTGTCCACAATAAAATAAATTATTTAAAAAACAAAAAACCCGACTGCAAAACAGATAACTGAAAAGGGAAAACAAGCATTATAATCTATAGAATTTTGGTATCGCAGGCGGGGGACAATCAAAAGTTACTCTATAGATTATAATGCTTGTTTTCCCTTTTCATTTATCTGTTTTGCAGTCGGGTTTTTTGTTTTTTAAATAATTTATTTTATTTCAAGCTATTTAGTTTTATTAATATATATATATTTGAAAATTACTCATTACTAGCTTTTATTTGATACCAATATTGTTGCAATTAATTTAAAAAAAAAACTTACCTTCCTTTTTTTGTATTTGTAGATGCAATTTATAAATATTATATAGCCTATGTTACTCCCACAATTAAGACGAATCTAAGGACACCTCATACGTTAAAATCCATCAAACCGTTTAGGCTACAGAGCGTGCCAAAGAAATAGACATACATACATACATACATACATACATACATACATACATACATACATACATACATACATACATACATACATACATACATACATACATACATACATACATACATACATACACACATACACACATACACACATACATACATACATACATACATACATACATACATACTCTCGAAAAACATTACCCTCCTGAGGCAGTCGGGTAAAAAGTCAAAGATGAGTGGAAACACAGAATGGAACACGGTTGTTTTGATTTCCATGTCATGTTGGAAATGATACAAAACACAGTTCCATCCGCCGAGCATCGCGCAATATTCGAAAAAACTAATTATAAAATGTAACCGATTTCGTTCAAGATGGTCTGGCAAGTTATCAATAGTTACGCATCATTTCGGATATTCACTTCGCTATTGGCTTGACGACACAAGAGCCACAGTAAGTACGAGCTATATAACAAATAGAATATTGCTAAAAACTTGCAAAGCGCGGTTATGTACAAACGTTGGTTCGTTTAAATGGAAAAACGCTTCTTTGTAATTAGTCCACCCTGGCAACAGAGCAGAATAACGCCGCGCAAAAAAGAACAAATAAAACATTAATCACTTACATGCGGTACAATAACGATAAATATCACTCCACTTTACCCAAAGCTTTTACTATCCGACATTACGAGAAGAAAAAATCTTTAATAAACGAAACATCGCCACATAACCACACGTCACACGAACGCTTACACCAATATTGGATTTAGACACATATGAAGGTATTTTAGTATGCGAACAAAAAGCATTGACGCAAGAACAATGTCAATATAACAGGAAGCGATTTGTAGCAATCTCAGGGTACAGCACTTTACGTCAAGCGCCGTCAGTCACGCCGCCGGTTTCCCTGAAACGTTCAGTAATACCAGTTCCCTTTGTTGATATTCACGAGAAATGTATTTAAGAAATATATCAAGTTGTACGGTAGTTTAGTAGACAGCTTAAGTAGCTGCTACATTTACGTTTGACCTATTCATAAATGACAGAAACGACGACGCTGCGTAATTTTTCGTGTGGTAATCCTGATGGATACCTGAGATTCGAATGTTTGCTCACGATGGCCGTGTTAAGACAATAAGGAAGACGTTTTCTAAATGTCGACGAAAGCAGTATCGCATCGATCGGAACAAAATACCACCACCTACAAAACTTTGGTGCTAGAATGAAGTGTATAAATTCTCTGCTAGATTCGTTTAAGGAGATTACTATCAAGTTTGTAAGACCTAAGCACATTCTACTCGTCATGGTGAACACTTGGCACCCAATAAGCTACGTGTCTCCTATAAACAATATGTACGTGTTTCGTTCGCGTGAGTTTTCATTTTGAGCGGAAAGAGCTCTGCGATCGTAGCACACCTGGAATTGATCCCACCGTGAGCTCCCTTCGAGGTGCACCAACAAAGTAACCAGATTAAAGAGTGCATCCGTGTATAAACTGCCACATATTGCGAGAAATTTTCTGTAAAAGTCGATTTAACTCACTGAATAGCCAGATTACTTTTAAAATGTACAGTCAGGAAAATTATTTGTTTAACTACATAAACTTGCTGTGTGTTAGCCATTTCAGTCGACAGTCAGATATTGACAGATGTGATTTGAATCTAGACAAGCAATTTGCTCAGCAAAAAATTTCCCTGAAGTCGGCAGATAAGAGTAGTACTTAACGCGTTATTTTCACTTTCAAAACTAAAGTAAAAACTTTTTAAATAGAATAAAAGTTTAGAAAAACAGCTTGGAATAAGTTATATAATTTCCCCCAAGTCATTGTTGGGTAGTCACGCGCACATTAGCTGCGCTCCACACCTGTCGGCGGCATTTGCCACGGGGGACCTCACTACTATTTCTCCCCACAACAAGTTTATTTTATTCTTCTCCAGACACCAATAGAGCAAAACGAATTTCATCTGCCTGAAACCACTTACTTATAAGAAACCGCTTAATTATATTTACACAGCGAATATTTCAGCTGTAAAAACTAAGCTGTGAATTACAAAATATTTTTTTATGGATCACTCTCATTCGTTTCATGCTTCATAAAAAGTGACATTGATTTTTTGCTAAACATCAAAGAAATTTTTTGTGGAAGCCTATTTTTTGCATTTTTATGTCTAAACGGTGAATTCGTCCTCGTATGAACGTTCGACGCCAGCACACGGCATAATTTATCATGATTGATTCGTTCACCTTCGTGTGCTTGTGCCCCAGAGACTCTCGCTTTGATTTATCACATATCTATAAATTACCACTTACATTGTGTACCTATTTATCATCTGGACGCCTATTTCAATCATCATCAATCAATCAACCTACAACCATCATCATCTTCAACGTGAACTTCCTTTAGGTACGACAACAACTATTTTCATATGTTTCAATAACTGTTCTTCACAGTTGTTTATGATGTTTTCTCGCTCAACAGTAAACTTGGACGGAAGAGTTTCAGACATGTACACGTTCTAAGAATGGAGTGAAGAACAAAACATGTTACCGGGTGCTTTTACGGCGGAATGTGTGTACATTACACAGCTGAAATGAGCATTTTATGAAGTAGTATTTCTTTATATAAAATACAATCTGAAGAAGCAGAATGTAATATGAAACCATACTTAGCCTCAAGTTGAACCTGTTTAACAAACAAATCAATATAAATTTCGTGTAAAAAGTACTAAAATAAGTAGTAAATGAAAGATATGATCGGTAATAGGTATCTACCTATTACCGATCCGATTTTATTATTTATTATCTTTCATTTACCTACTATAGAATTTGAATTTATAAGCAAACACAGATAGATGTGTTTGCTCATAAATTCTGTAAAATTTGGGGCCCTCCGAACAGATAGGTACGTTTTATGGTCAACGCATAAAATCCGTATAGGGGTTACTACTATAGGAAAAAATGCAACAGCCACGGACATGAATCGCCAAACTATACGAGATAGGATTAAACAGATTTAAGAATCATACCACGACAAAGTTTCCTCGCATAGACAATTGTAATGGCAAAGCAGAAAATTCAGCAATTTAGTTGCGCAATTCATACACAAACCGCTCATATTTTACATCTTAAAGCGCTTTGAGTCGGTGAGGAGCTTAGAATTACATCAGCCGCTCCGTGGAGTCACGCCCAACATATGTAAGTCCCTACACACATACAACTCAACACTAATTACGTATTCTGGAAACAAACTTCCGCTTATTTTCTAAATAGAAAGCACGTTTTAAAGACCTCAATTAATCTAACGTATCCTCGATCCACCCGATCCTAACAGCCACATTACAGCGACCCATCCACTTTCGTTACCGACTTTACTCCCTAATTCTATATTATCTACAGTAGACAAGAAGAGAGTACGTGATCCCAGTATAAAGGGGAAACGTTTCAGTTGAAAATCGACCTTCATGTAGGCACATCAAAGAACCTGACTGAATTACTAAAAAGCCTCTTTACAAACAGAAATTGAAATCACTATTAAAAGTAGCGAATATAACAAGATGACCACTATCCAAAGCTATTATATATATATTTACTACATGCGACATAACATGCGTAGTTACAATGTATTTTATGGTTACAACACGATAAAACTCGTCTTGGCAAAAGAAAAACGTAGAAAAAATATATAAATGTTCAGTATGGCGATCATATTCGTAGCAATAAGTAACCATAAAGACGGTATTTCATATATGCGAAGTGCCTTGGTGTTACGACTTGCCGGGAACGTGAGCTGAAAGGATTGCGAAGACAGCGTTTATTGTTACACCTGCTTACGGCGAACATTTCGGCCAAGTGTTTTAAAAAGGTTGTCAAGAGCGCGAAGCGAGTAGTTCCGCTACCCGGCCAAGTGCACTAGACCAGTCAAATTCAACACAGTATAAAACTGAAACGGCAGTACATAGACACATATATTACATAAACATTATACAGTCAAGACAGCCGACTTTTCATCTCTCTTTGTTAGTATTTCAGCCAAAACCCATTAATCGGAAAAACGATGAGCGAGTTCTTCATAGATTTTTTGCTTCGCACCGGTCAAACATATGTCACAAACAGACAGACTGGCCGTCGGTAGTATTCCGATTTTATTGTTCAGTCAAGTGAACATTGGAAAAACTAATAAAAGCCTAAAAAATTATATCCACGTAGGCGTATATTTGATACCTAGTTAAAATAGTGCTGGCTGGCTATACTGTTCTTACTGTGTTTAAGTTCTAATTTAGCAGTACTTTGCATTCTAGGAACAGTTGTGTAAAGTTCAACACAAAGAGAATACTTTTCGTGCTAAAATATTTCACCTTTGAAATTAAATTCAAAAAGCATTAAGTTTTAAAACAATATATATTTAAAGCATTAAAGTAAAATACCGTATGACATACGTATTCATGCCTATATTACGTATTTCTTACGGTGTTTCATTTGCACCACGACCCGTCGCAGGGGTATACGATTTATTACAACTGTATTTAAAATTGCAACACAGTATCCCATAATAGCGATATTAAATCATAACTTACAAGCACCACAGTTAATGTGGTGCTTGTAAGTCTTGTAAGGTCTTTCCCCTCATTCAATGTTTTGTGCGACCATAAACAACGTATGTTTTTCTTTCATTGCAAGAGCTATTCTATTGGGAATTACGATAATAATGTATTTGTGGTCAGTTGGACAGCCGAAAGTATCTCTGCATAAAACTGTTTACTATGCGAGAGAGGGCGCCTAAACAAAGTATTTTTATTGTATCAAAAATATTCGTTGTTGTTATGGTTTCGTTTTAGTTCCGTCCGTTATTACAATATACAGCGCGGAATCTGTTGGGGAGCCGTTTTAACTTACGCCATATCAGTTACGTAGTACATTACAATTGCACGTGAGTTGAAAATGCTAGTGGGGAAGTGGGGAAATTGAAGACACCCCAGTTGTGTTCTATATTTTAACACCTGCTGCGGTGGCGCGGAAACTGCGAATTTCAACAAAATTAACTGAAATCTTCTAGAAATTGCAAGGTGTAAAATTTTACGTTCAGGATAAATTAATGAACAATTTTGGCCGCCACAAACATTCCTTTTAAATTTAATTTCAACTGGTTTTGAAGATTCTTTAAATAGCCACACTGATTCAGCAGCCGGTCTGCTCTTATTTCATTCACAGGTTTTAATAATGAATCTACGAGATGTCCTTTGCAAGGGTCTGCCGTTGGCGTAGTGTGCCGCTTTATGAATGAATTGAAAAACTCGGACCCGGGCTTTCATATTAACCTTGTCTTATTAAATGACAATTTGGCTATTTTCACTTTGGCTCTGTACGGATGTATTGTATATGAATTATAAATGATAAATGACAATTGTCACCTTCTGTATTGAGGTTCACACCCAAGACAGCTGTGTAATGGTCGCGGCTGAACAATAATATCCTCGTTATTAGTATGCATACCGCCGCCGCCGACGCAGAGCTGCGGTGCTACTTCATTAATTAGCGAAGCTTCAACCACTTCAGCTTTGCGTTTACGTTGAAGAATTTAAACACTCCCTCCAATAAATTTAACTTCTGAAAATCTCACAAACCAACTCGCGAACAAGATGGGACGTTAATTTATAAATATATTACAGAGAAAGTATATTTTCTAAAACGCACAGAATCCGACAGAAAATATGAATAATTTAAAATAATAAAGAAGGAAATGCTACTTGGGAGTGGTCGTAAAACTTTATTAAAAATATATTTTTATCACATCCTAAAATTTAGGTAGCCTCACTGCTATTTACCTAGCACCTTTAAATGAAACGAGATTCATATTTTGGCGGTACGCACTGCGCACGCGGTAATTCCACGGAGATTATATTTGTATATAATTTGAATAATAAATACATATGTTTAGAAGGAGAAGCAACCTTTGCCTACATACCTGTTAGCCTTTATCTATCTCATTTTGTGAATAAGCGCTGTATTTAACGAAAAGGTGGTAAATGTAAATGATTCATTTTTCAATTATGAATTGATGATTTTTATTTTACTGGTAAGTACCAAACACAATTATTTTCAGACCACAATCTGGATTCTAATAAGATGTTTTTCAAACAAGACTAACATCTTAAACTTTTGATTTTAAAGTAAGTACCTACCTAAAAGTTAAACAAAGGTAAATCTATTAAATCTAAGTTTAAGTTTCAAATTACGGATGAACTCAACGCAATAAACTCCAAGATTTTGCAGCGCGGTCGTTTTGACAAACTCGATTTTGAAACAATAAAAGTACTTCCGCCGAGTTTATTTTCGCGACGAACACAACACGGAAAAGTTCGCCCCAAATGGTACAACAATAACTTTCGCCTTTCAACTTGACGAAACGCTGCATTTGTTCAAAAGTCGTATTTACTGCTGGCAACTTGTGTGTAAAGGTGTAAGATGCCGTCTTACACCCTCTTTCACAAGCCATTACGTCGCCGCCCGCTCATTGGCGCGCACTGCTGGCCCCCTGACAGCCTCTCTCATTAACTAAGCCTTGAAAACTTTCAATATTAGCTAATTTAGCCCTCCATAATGGCTTCACACATACAACCTATACCCGCATGAAAAACAAATGCCTCGTTTCGGTACAATATATCGGAAAATTACAATTTCGCTCTCAATTATTCGAACATACTTCGAAGTTAATATTTATTATTTCCCGGCCAAATACGTCACGCAGAGATCGAAGCGGGGCTCGTTGCTTTACAAATATTTATCTATAAAATATATGAATGGCATCATTTGCTACAAAAGAGCAGTGTTTTTACTGAAGGTAGTATTATCAATCATAGCATTTCTCGTGACATAAGTGGACCCTCCTCATGCGAGCTCAAAGTTCCATTACTCATGGCGCCACGCCCAATACTGATACGCTCTTCTCCAGCCCCAACCAGTCTGACAATAACCATTGAAACCATTACTTAGTGCGGGTTCAGACAAAGAAATATCGGGCGGTTCGAATGTGATAGTTTAGCGAACGAATATCTGAATTCAATCACTCAGCTGAATCAAGTTACGAGCAAGTTACACTGTATTTTTATTTCACTGAATAAAAAGTGATTTTTATTCTAAAACTGACTTTCTAAATTCTTAATTTATCACCTGTCTGCCTCGTCTTGAATAGGCATTTAAAACACCAATTAAAATAACTAATGATGCCTAGAGAGCGCAAACTTTAACGCTTCTAATTTCCAACTCCGTCGATGCTCCACAACCACCTTTTTGTAGATATTTTGCTTAGTCAAGTTTTTAAGTCACCTATCTGTATAAAACGATACGATCAGTTTGCACAAGTTCCTTGAAACAAGTGTCCGATAACTGCGGAAAAGTTAAACCTTTTAACTTTTAAAGGATTTGCACTAAATTCGAAACAACTATTAAAGTTGGTTCGTTTGGCAGTAGTTCAAGATATTATTTATTCCACACAAAGACATAATATCGTTGCGCTAGTTATCTAGCTACTTGTAAACATTAGCAGTGAAAGGTGACGACATAACATTTAACAAGGCAATTTCACCGTAAATGCAAATGTTTCGAATTAATTATTATAGTGTTTTTAATTAGAGTCGCTTAGAGCGTGTCTCGGTAGGCAGTATTGGAGCGCTCCGCTCGTCCGCTGCGAGCGCTCAGCCGACAAGCGATGCTCTGTTTTAATTAAACTTACACCCGGCCGGCGATAGCTTTCTGTATCTGCCTTTTACAGCCTACAAATTCAACTCGAATATTTCTGCACAATCAAAAAATCATTAGAATGTAATCAGGCCAGTAATGAACGTCACCACACGAGTTACGTTAAGAGCAGACGAGCTTAATATACACAAACGAGATGGGGTGAAGTGATTTTTATGACGGCCGAAGCGAGTGATTCCTGGAACTTATGGCGCCCATAAACCCGCTCGTGTCGACTTGACGATTTAGCAAAAATTTCGCTTCTCGCTCCGCGTTGCCACATCGTCTGTAGAAATCTTTCAAATTACCCGAATCGTCTCGTAAACGACAAGGAAAATTGTTGAAACGTTGTGATGTTACGAATGCAATGATATAACGAGGCTGCGATAACTGGCGTTTTACACAATTTACCCTCAGTTCAATTTATAGAATCAAAATATATAGTAGTTGATTCAATGAAAATTGAAGCATTGGGTGCAACAAGGGCGTTACACAAAAGAGTCAGTTTTGAGATAATTGAAGTTAAAGTTTTAAATGAATTATAAATTCTAAATAAATTAAGATAAGTCTCTACCACTATTAAAATTAAGGGTACCATGATTCACTTAGAAGATTCTAGTATTATTATTATTTTAAGATAATTAGAAACTTTAAAATTACATATTTTTTTAATACATGTTATCCGCCCTTGTTGCCTGGAACCCGTAAATTAATTGGGCGTTCATATTTTAAAGGTTTTTAAGGCATAAATATTAGCTTTGGGTGTTTACAAGAATCATTTTTATTTAAAAGTTAATCACAGGAATCATTTGGTTTCATTATTTAAACTTATTTGTGTGTATGTTTTAATATTCCCCGAATTCGCTCGAACATAATCAGTCTGATCATCATCTGCACTAAAATCACTTATTTCACTGATTTTGGACATGTTTTTACATTAAAATATACTTTTCACAAGCTGCAGGTCGTAACGTGTTTGAAATTCAAACGCATATCAATAATCCATGCAACAACGGCGTAGCGAAATCCTCTCAATAAATATCAATCACGCCATCTTGAATCAATGTATCAAAATGAGTTTTTGTCATATGAAACAAGATGGCACAATGCTTAATTTGATGGAATAATATCAAAGCGGACTTTGGGTGCCGAACGCCCTTGTTGCTCCCACTGCTTCAATTGTTGATCGTTACATGCAATGGCGAATTTGGTAAATTAATCGTGATAGAACCTTTATAATTATGCATCCAAATAGCAGCGCAAACAAGGTTAAAAAAAAACTCAGAAGAAACATCCAACCCAGTCCATCCTCGGCCCACTTTGCAGCATATTTGCCAGCTAATTATAACTCGAATGCAATCAGAGGGAAGCAGTCGCCACAGATTGTTTAGTAAAGGGCAATATTTAATAGAAGCTGACAGTAATCCTCGGCAGGCAGTGCACTCGGGCGCGTCCTCATCACGAATTCCCGAGGGCACAACGTTAAATGTAGGCCACCAAGTTCCCGCCGCCCGCCAAGCGGAATATTGCTTTGTCACTTGGCGACATCGCACAGCTTCTCTAAGCCCAAGTAATTGGAAATAGTTGAAATAGACGACTTATAGCAACAAAACTCCGCCCAACGCCGGCTCTGCCTCGAACATCTCAGTCCGGGCTCGCATTGTCGCCACCAACTAAACTCCGCGGAGGCAATTTATGTCTCCGAGATGTTACGCCCAAACTAACGAGCGTCCTATTCCACGAAAAACTTTCCCAACAAAAACACCGGCTTTATATAATTAAGACTCTTAATTCCAAATATACCTAACAGTAAACAAACAATCAGGAAGTCTAATTAAAACAGTCGCATAAAGAAACGATAACAGTCACCTAGGGAACTAGGGGTCGAATGAAAACACCGCAAAACACGGACCCAACGCGAACCGACCAGGTTAAAAAATAAAATTTGATGGTGGTTGGTTTGTTCGTTTAAAAAATAAAATTTTATATAGATCGTAACATAGCAGCTTTTCTGAATAAGGTAAATGTTTAATAATGTGTCGAATCGAATTGGTAAATCATAAAATACTTTCATATAAAATGCAATAAAATAAAATTGAATGTAGGTACTGGAAGACGTTCTTGGGCAAGTTTATCTACTTTTAACTATGTCCTAAGAACTAACTAAGCTTTACTGATGTCACTCACATGCTAGATGAACTAAAACTCAGTGAAAGAATATGCAAAATGTTGGCAATCTTCTTGTAAGCAAGCGTGTCGATGGCAATCTCAATGGACTCGTCCCAGAATTCGGCTACATGTTTGGCGCCATCACTAGCACTAGCACAAGCAACGTAGGCAATGTTGTTCATAAATGCTGAGATGATAGCATCAAGTCAACGCATCGAGGTACAGAATATTACAAAAGAGAGTAGACTAGAACAAGTGTGCTTGTAAAAGAGCATATACCATACCTTCGAAGCTCTACTATTGAAGGTAGCCCAATAAAGCACGTCTATTCCGTGAATCGAAACATTGTACTCCCATAATTACGTGGTTATTATTTAGTCAGTGAAATATGCCTAAATACATAATACAAACAAACACTAAAATATATAATATTATGTTCCCACTGCTGTGACTCAGGCCTCCTCTCTGTGAGAGGGAGTGGGCCGTAATCCAGCACGCGGGCCCAGTGCGGGTTGGTGGATGTCACATGTCATCAATTTTTTTGGTTCTAAGACATGCCGGTTTCCTCACGATGTTTTCCTTCACCGTTTTAAGAGCAGTGGTGATGAAATAATTTACACAAAGTAAAGCGTCTGTCTGGGTTCGAACCTATGACCCACAACAAGTAAGTCACGGTCAGTCAAATATTATGTATGTAATTGTATATACTTGATATAAAAAGAGGAAGAGCTCATGGGGCATCAAAAAATACGTCCGCCGTGCTGTCGATGGGAAAAATGCCCATAAGGCTGGCAGATTCTAATATTGTAATTATGTTAAAAATCTGGGGGCACGGTAGAGCCCCCGCCAAGACGAGCCAAGCGAAGCGCTTTCTTGCGCTTCGCTACTCGTTACTACAAGAACTATTGTATAACAGAAAAGTCATGAACTGTGAATACATTATTCACCTTACGTCCATGTGAATGTAGCGAAATGGCCAAGCCACATATTTTAACTAAGGTGTAGAGTTTGTGAAGTCAGGGCTTGTTGAGTTAGGGCATGTAGAGTTAGAACATAGTATAAAGAAGGGAAGTAAGCTATCTCCGGCCCAAACCGCGATATACATAATTGCCTACTGTCTCAGGGTTGTCACTTTTAGCTTAATTTTAATTCAGTGCCTATAAATTGGCAAGGGTCGGGTCCTCATAGACTATAATCAAATTTTTGTTCTGTTGTTATGATTGGAACTTTGCTCTATTTATCTGATTCACAATTAATCAATTACTTATTTTTAATTACGATTTTATAACCGTAAGTGGGTACTTAGTTACTATACCTACAAAACTGAGAAATCGGCATGACTAAACGTAAACAATGCAATAGCGGCAAATCAATTGACAGATCAAAAGTGCCTAATAGGTACATTCTAGTGGGAAAGTAGGCCTACCTAACTTCCTCTGTCTGATAGAAAACTAATACAACAAAAAATAAGTAAGTAGGTAATCTCATCATCAAGTAAAAATGAATGCTAGAATAAGTGACTTGCTTACCTTTCCTGCAGGGCTATTGCGTATCTCTGTTGACAGTTCATAATGATGATCACTTGGCAAAGTGTTTAACGATTAACTGTCAAACAGTTAGTTTCGTATTGGCTAACTTCAGTGACTAACTAGGATGACGTCATAGGCACCCAGTACCGCTGATAGCCACCGTAACACATTTTGACAGATGTTTTTGTATCGACATTGCTAAGATTGCGATTGTGTAAGCTTAGTGGACATCAAATTGATGATCATTTAGTTTGTGGTGGCTTTCGTGAAAGACACTACTCAAAGGTAGTGTTTTATAAATTATAGTGATTAACACCGAAGCCGATAGTAAGTTAAGCGTGTAAATATTACTTCTTATGTTGTTTTATTGTGATTCTTGGTCGTGGCAGAAGTATGGCACGTCTAACATTGCTGGGATTATATATATTTTAATATACCAAAGTATTTTTTAATACATTTTTTTTTTTATTAATTGACTATTTTATGTGAATATACTTAACTTGTAAAGCCTACTTAGCTGTGATAGTTTTCTGTTTAATTTCATTATATGTACTACTGCCACGATTTTTTTCACATCTCCATAAACAACCATTTAGCCGGCAGGGGAGGGACACTTGACTCTAACAAAAATTTGCACTTTACAGCTTAATATTAAGCAAAAGAATCCCTGAATAAAAAGTGGTACTCACAGACCCGCAATAGTTTTGAACGGCCTATCCAACGATACCCCACACCATGGGATAGATGAGAAAAAAAATATATCCCCATTTGATGCAAGAGGCCTACCCTAAAAACATTTTTTTTTTAGATATTATTGTACCACTTTTACGGCTTGATTAATATTTAATACCTGTGCCAAATTACAGATTTTTAGTACTAAGCATCTCTAAGCAACAGCGGGGAGAAACTGACACAGGACGGACATGGCGAAACTATAAAGGTTCCTTGTTTACTACGGAACCCTAAAAATATAATCAAAATAAGAAGTAACAATAATATTTAGTGTAGGTATACGCGAGTAATTATGTAACTACAACATATTCCCGAAATATGTACATAGTTATGTAGGTACATACATCATACTAGAATCCTAACGATGTACATAGCTATATACAGCATCCAAAATGATCTTCTAATACTTTAATAACTTGTATATTATATACCGTGATTTTTTTTAATTACCTATTTCGTGGTTTTATTTACCTACCTTTCCTTTGAGGATTTATTTTCACTAAGTTACACACTATTTAATTTCGCTAGACTGTCGAGTGAAAACTGCAAGAGATTGAATTTACCGCCAGTTTCACGTTTCAAGTGTATATAAACCGCTTAATACAAAATGTTCCTTAAAATAAAGTATTGTAGCGCTCAAAAGGCGCTACTCAACTTAGCCGCATAATAGTCGATAAAAAATAGAGGCGTCAAGTGTTGGGACGATGAGCACCGTTCCCGGTCTGTTGGTCACCGTAACATGATGTCCACTTACTGTGATACGTAATACCAATGTTATGAAATTCTCAGTTGTCATCAAAGTTCGGTGTACAACTGAAGCTAGTTAGTCACTGACAATGAAAAAGATAGCCAATAGCCCTGCTGTTCAATACGTAATCTGAACAGAGATAATTCTGGAATCGATGAATTATTTCTTAATAATTCATCGATTCCAGAATTATCTCTCACCCAAACACACAGCAATACGTTCTCCTGCGATTATCACAGATTTTTCATTCATTTAGCGGTGCCGAAAAGCCGTGAACGGCGAACCTCGTGCGTACTAGTCCCGACTGGACGACGAGACTGGAGATTTTGTTTAAGTGTGCGTGCGGCGACGCATACATACTTTGCCTCACACATACAAGCCGCGCGCGCTGCGTTTGTATGAAAATAACTTACTTCCCCTCTTTTTATACTATGGTTAGAAGCTTGTCTCTACATGAGATTTGATAACTTTTTGACAGTGCGAGCCATGTGGTCTCGTCTTGGCAATATTTTACATGAAAATATTTTTGGTGGGATTACATTTTTCATGAAAGAAAATGAAGACAAAAATACTTTTGAGATAGGTACATAAATATGCGTATTTTGTCAGCTTTGAGATGCGGTTTATCTAAAGAGATATGTTAATAACATTATCCGATGATTATCATGTATTGCATAATAATGAGATTAGGATCATAATATTGTCTGGTGTTGATTGATACCAGGCTTACGCCGCCGCCAACCAATTAACCATGAGCTAAAACCGAGTACCCGAGTACCTAATTATATTTCGACGCGTACTTACGATACTATGATCACAGGCTTTGGCTAATTGATTTATTGGGAAAAGCTAGATATTTTCTAATTAGGCTAGACTTCACCTATACAATGTGTAACTAAATTTTGAAAGTAGTTTGTTCAAAATAGTTTACTGAATCGATTTCTGTCATTTATAATATAGGTAATTGTTTATCCTGAAAATAATTAAAACTACGTAACTACGTCCATGCACATCCGGTTCCACTGTACAGTCAAAACAAACCAAAATGGACGAAGTACCTACAAGTACCTACTACCCTATACGTGTGTGAATATGTGCGTGCGTAGATTTGTATCTTTTTTATTATTATTTTGTTTGTTCTAAATAAAACCTATAAAATAACTAATTTAATAAATAAACAATGTTTTATAAATAATCAAAATTCAGTACATGTATTATGATTATAACATAATATGTGTATAGTGTTTGGTGTTGTGAGTCAATTCCGGGACATGCTGGTTGTACACAGGTACACACATACGAGGGCTGCACTAAAAGTATCGGGAATGGAATATTTACACTGTTCCTGTCATATTAAAATCTTTTTAATTGAAAACTCCTTGGTTTTAAAAATCGAATACCATTTAATTATTTAAAAAAAGATTCTCGGTCTTGTCACAAGGTTTTGTCAAACTTGTTTAGTCGTTGAGAAAATGGAATTGACTCCAGAAAATTCTAGAGCGATGATTTATTATGACTTTCGAAGTGGTTTAACACAAAAACAGTGTGTTGACCGGATGATTTCTGCATTTGGTGATGAAGCCCCATCCAACACCACAATTTATCGCTGGTTTGCTGAATTTCAACGTGGACGTGTCAAGCTCAGTTATGATCCCCGTCAAGGTCGTCAAAAAACTGCAGTCACCCAAGAAAACGTTGATGCTGTGCGTAAGCTGATTGAGGAAGATCGACATGTGACATACCGCGAAATTCAGGCAACTTTAGACATTGGCATGAGTCAAATACAAATAATCTTGCATGAACAAAAACCGGCTCGCGTTACTTGGTGCGTCAGAACTCTCGAAAGATTCCACGCAGGATCCTCAAATGCTGTATACAACACCGTATCAGGTGACGAATCCTGGATATAAGCGTACGAACCCGAAACAAAAAACCAGTCACGAGTTTGGGTGTTCGAAAATGAGTTAAAGCCAACAAAATTTGTTCGTTCACGGAGTGTTGCAAAAAAAATGGTGGCCACGTTTGTCTCCAAAACCGGCCATGTTACGACTATTCCTCTTGAGGGACAAAGAAAGGTTAATGCAGAATGGTATGCTAGCATTTGTTTGCCATTGTCGTTTCTGAACTCCGTAAAGAGAACTGCAACCGCCGCATCATCCTCCATCACGACAATGCGAGTTCTCACACCGCGCACAGAACAAAAGAGTTTTTAGAGCAAGAAAACATAGAATTATTAGACCACCCGCCGTACAGCCCCGACCTAAGCCCTAATGATTTCTATACTTTCCCTAAAATAAAGAATAAATTGCGTGGACAGAGATTTTCATCACCTGAAGAAGCTGTGGACGCCTACAAAACGGCCATTTTGGAGACCCCAACTTCCGAATGGAATGGTTGCTTCAATGATTGGTTCCATCGTATGGAAAAATTGTCAAATTTCGCGGAGAATACTTCGAAAAGCAATAAATACATTTTTAAATAGTAATGTTGTGTCACTTCCTTGATTCCCGAAATTTTCAGTGCCGCCCTCGTATACGTACAGACGCAGTGCATTATTTCACCAGTGTGCCACAACTGCATTGAGCAACAAAAGCCAAAGCTCTTGCCATTATTTATCTGGTCGCAATTACAAAACAAGCCTAGGGCTACCTCATAATCGGACGGTGAGCAATGGGTAGCTCGCCGTCCGATAAGGACCAGGGCCCGGGTCGACGGCGCGTTGTGTCCCACGCGCGCCTCAAAGAGATGTCAGCACAAGTGTAGGGGTCCGCTAGGGCCGATGCCTGCCGGGGTCGCGGGAAAGTCCGAAAGGGATAACGTGGCTTCTGGCAGCACACAGGCAACGGAAGGAACACGGGTAGGTTTTAGTCAGTAAGAGTCTGACACGCCCAAGCTCCGCCCAGAGCGGGAGAAGTTATTTGATAATTTCCTATCCAAAAAAAAAATATCCACAATATCTATTTCCCCGGTCTGAAAAACGAACCTAGCACCTCACGCTCGGCTGCCATTAGACCAAAGATGCAGTAGATAATTGTCTATTCTAGATTAATTGCAGGCTTTCGAGCGTTAGAGCTCGAGAATCAATATTAATGCAATAGTAGCGACGGCAACATGTTTAATGCTCAGTTCTCGTTTGATATAGCAGCTGCATATTACGTACCCTACTAAGTACAGTGCTTAAGATCTAAGCAACAGAAGCCACTACCGGAGCTACAGGATTACAGCGAAGACGCACCAAAATCGCTGTTAAAACGCGTATAAGCCTTTGCATCACTCATAAGTTTAATCAAGATTTTCTTCCTCTTAAGATTTTGCATACTTTTGATAATAAACGGTAAAGTGACGCCAATTTAGTACGACATCGTTATTCCAAATACCGAACACGTTTAGCTAAATGCACCCCGAAAGGCTCGCTAAAATTGCTATTCTCACTACCCACAATGGAGGATAATATGGAAATGCACGTTTACAGCAGTATCGACGTTTTCGACTACGACAAATTCCATTACGCGTGACAAAATTGATCATGACTTTTGACCACGAGTGCGTCGTTCAACAAAATTAGAATCGTCTCCATTTAGATTTGCATACTTATATCCTGTTATACTTATACACGAATTGGAAATTCAATTTCAGCAAAAAAATACGCAAAAGCTTTTTGTATTTTTAACACGATTTTATAGTTTGACCTGTATCTATCTATGTAACGGAATCTTTCAACGTAATTTTCAGCAACTTCAAGACATCCGATTAACTTGAAAATAATACAATAATTTCATAACTTTGGCCTTATATCCTCACCACGATCAGAAGGATAACAAAAAAAGGATTATTTTTACAGGTTAAGCGATTACTATTCTAATTGTTGTATCGAAATGAATCTTTGTATGTATATGTAGTTCGGATGACAATACTATAATTTGGTATCTTGGAGCTGATCTGATGCTGGAGCCACGAGGTGGATAATGGAACTCTTCAGTGGCTACTAGTAAACCCCTCTAGTTTGGGCTCATATGATTCGTTTTGACGAGTCCAATAGATTGCGCTTAGTATCGAGGGTCTGATTATGGAGTCAGGACGTGGATAGTGGAATTCCTTAGTGGCAGTAGCCGTTACGAATCATATGACCCCAAACTCGAGGGGTTTACTGGTAAGTAAACCCATCGAGTTTGGGGTCATATGATTCGTTTTAATGTGTCCAATATATTCGACTTAGTGTTGAGGGTGTGATGATGGAGTCAAGACGTGGATAGTGGAATTCTTCAGTGGCTACTAGTAAACCCCTCGGGTTTGGGATCATATGATTCGTTTTGATGAGTCCAATATATTGCACTTGGTATCAAGAGTGTGACGAAGAAGCCAGGAAGTGGATAGTGCAACTCTTCAGTGGCTACTAGTAAACCACTCGAGTTTTGGTTCATATGATTCGTTTTTAAAAGTCCAATAGATTGGGCTTGATAACGAGGGCCTGATGATGGAGTCAGGAGGTGGATAGTGGAACTTTTATGTGGCTACTAGTAAAACTTTTCGAGTTTCGGGTCATATGAATAGTTTTGATAAGTCATAACTTCGTCGACTTTAGACTTATTAACTAAATGAAGAATATACTAGACTAAAAATAAAAATATATAGTTTATAAAAAACTAAAAAAAACGCGCTTTTATCCCGCACAAAATATAAAAAAATTAAATTATTAGTTACGATATAAGTACCAATGCAGCTTTTCACTTCTTTTACGAGATGATTAATTCAAAAAGCGTGGAGCGCTTTTTGGTTGTCTACTTT
The DNA here is from genome assembly GCA_905333075.3 of Atethmia centrago. Classification (NCBI taxonomy): domain Eukaryota; kingdom Metazoa; phylum Arthropoda; class Insecta; order Lepidoptera; family Noctuidae; genus Atethmia; species Atethmia centrago. The sequence continues at coordinate 13,640,445 of HG995375.1, forward strand.
TAATTAATTTTGACAAAGAGCTGTTCTACGCTTTTTGAAATATACTAAATTAATTATTTAATAATTTTTAGTAGGTACGTGATAAAAGCGTGTTTTTGTAGTTTTTTTTTTAACAAGCTAAGTACATTGTTTTTTTTTGTATTACGTAGTTTTCTGAGTTTAAATAAACTACGCAGATTTTAATTCCGTCTGACTAGAGGTAGAAAAAAAAACATAATACATATAGACGTTGCTTAGTGTCCCAGAAAATAAATACAGACAGCTTCAAGTCTAATATTGTAACATTAATCATATGCGATTAATGTAGAAAGTATGTGTCTAATATAAAAGTTATTACAGTTATTATTATTATTCGTTTCTATTGTAAATAAAGTGGACAGACAAAGCCGTAACAAAAATGTATTGAACTTTAATAAAAATAAATGCATGAAAACACATAAACTTGCTGAGTGTACCATTGTGTATTTTATAACGAATTTATTTTCGTACTTCAACCTTGTGCTCGTAGGAATAAAATATAAAGATACAAACCGTAAAAAAATATTTTGGTCGGCGCCAGATAAACCTAAATAAAAAAATACGAACTATGTTACAAACATTCAAAAGTTTCACGCGAACCCATCAATCATTATTCTGGTATCAAAGTGATTTAGAGAAATGAAAGAGCGACATTTTTTTAATACACGCACTTGGTCGGTTTTTATATTCTACGTAGGTACCTACCTACGTAGAATATAAAAACCGGCCAAGTGCGTGTCGGACCACGCACAATAAAGGGTTCCGTAGTTGGGATTTCTTGGGATGAATTTATTTCATAAACAAACTTAGCATTGTAGTTGAAAAACATGTTCTCCCATACATCGATCCGATTTGCAGTTGGTCGACTATTACTCGTTAACTTGTAAAGCCTACTCAGCTGTGATAGTCTTCCATGAGTTTTTTACATCTCCATAAACAACAATTTAGCTGGGGGGGGGGGGGGGGGGGGGAACTCTAACAAAAATTTGCACTTTAATACTTATTATTACGCAAACGGATTCCTAAATCGAAAATTGGTGTTCACAAACCCGAAATATTTTTCAACGGCCTATCCAACGATACCTCATACTATGGGTTAGACGAGAAAAAAAACACCATCCCCACATTACGTGCAAGGAAAACTGCCCAAAAATTATTTTTTCAAATTTTTATTTTACCACTTTGTCGTGATTAATATGCCAAGTTACAGCTTTCTTGTACTAAGCAGCTCTGAGATAAAGCGGGGACAGACAGACAGACGGACATGGCGATACTATAAGTGTTCCTTGTTTACTACGGAACCCTAAAAACTGGCATGAATTCATACAACAGAAAATAAAATTATTTGCGACATAAAAGTCGATGTTCCAAGCATGTTCATGATTAATTGGTTGCACCTATTACAGTGAGATGAGAAAATCTTTATCTTAGAAGCACGTGGTCGCACGCTGATCAGTATGCTTGTCACGCGTGTAAGTACCGCGCCACGTTTCACCACCACCAGCTGCAATATGCTGAAATTGGTACGTGGCCCGGAGACACAATATTCTAGCTCCTACCTAAATATCGACCGCACGTTTTATCATTACTAATAATATAATCCATCTCACATTTCAGCTGTTACTACACGCACTATTTCATCGAACATAAATACTGAGAATTAGTATTCACAGCGTGTGAACTAACACAACGATGCGATTGGAAGCCGGTTACTGCAACATTTATTGCATCGCATGAATTCTATTACGGATTATAGAGGTAATCATTAATATAGTAATCAATGGAGGTAATACTAGAACCTAAAGTGTGCCATTGTCTCCGCGAGACGGAGATAGGTACGAGTAGCTTAAACGGATTATGGCCGCCGGCGTCGCCTGATTATTCTACTGCTTGATTTACAATGCCGCGATACGGGAGCACGATGCCGACGACCTCCTTACCTAATAGACGGAATACACTCAAAATGTACAATTTATAGACGCCACGTGTCTATACAATCAATTCCCAACGAATCCCGGCGACAGGGCCAGGGAAACACTGTGAAATATGAGACCCACGTGTCAGCGCCGAGAAGGGTTTGACCTCCACTACGAAAACAACTCTACGCAAGTAGCAATCGGCGAAGTTTCCACATTACGTATATTTACAAGAGAAAAAAGACATTTAAATGCGGGTCGCGGCTGTGATTAGCCCAAGGACCGGATCCTGCCACCCTACGACCCTACATCTGCGCACGTGAATTGAACGATTCCTTCAGCTGCCGACGTTTTCACAGTAGGCATGTGCCTTTTTCTAAGTCGTTTAGGATAATAAAATAACTTCCGAGGGCCCTTACCTCGATATAGGCTGGGGATCCATTTCAAATCTACTTAATGCTTTATGCTACATGGTCGGTTGACAGGTAGATTCATGATACGTTTCGAGCCATAAACGCTTACGCATTTATCGCACATGCGTTGTTAAGTCAACGCCATTAATATCTGCCATGGCCGAATAAAGTTTAAAGAAGAGCCTATATTTTTATGGCGTTGACCCGCGTTCACATTTTTTTAAATAATGTAATAGCCTGTCTGTCAACCTTTCGCCTCAAGTTCATAGAAGGTAGAATATTTGGGCTTCATTTGTAAGTCATGTCCGTGTAACCCTTTGGGGTTCGGGACAAAGAGACAATATCCACATACAATGTAGTTTAAGGACAGTATCAACCACTCTAAATTTGAAACTGCGGTTAATTACAGACATATCAAACATTTACACGAGTAATCTAGGAAGGTACCTACCTAAAGATGAGATCTTTAAATTTACTTATTCGGAAAAGTACCCAATATTTTACCAAAATAAATATACATAATATCGAGGATTATAAACTGTTTACCATCGGTAAATACTTAATCGCCTTTTAAGATCGTTGACCGGTGCTTGAGTGCAACAAATTTTCCTTTTTCGGTACCATAAAAAATATTCTTTCTTTTGCGCTTAAAATAAATCGAGATAGCTTCCTCCGTCTCATTATAATCCTTAAACTTTTTCCCCTCGTTTTGTCAGAATAAATAAAAATCGTTTTAGTTAAATCTGGAGAAAAACCAGAGGCTTTATTTGTGCGTGTTTTTAGAGTCCTTCAAGTTTCGTCTGAAGCTACGTTGTTAAATACTATGACTGGGGTTTTTGAAATTAGTAATTGGCCTCAATATTACTCACAATGGGCCAATTAGTTGGGTAGGTACATACTTGACAGACGAAACCGCTGCAAAACAAAGCGTAAGTAAGCCAACATGTCCATTCGCTGCAGCCAATAGCCGATCGTTTTTCGGACGCCCATTTTCGAATTCATTTAAATGCAACATTTCCAGTATATCTATCGTCGCAGTCCCCCGAGTGATCATCTCTCAAACCCCGACTACGATTGAAAACATCGTGCCACTTGTAAATCATGGTTTTAACGGGGATCTTTTGGCGTAAATGGGGCCCATTTCATTTATTAAAATGGAAGAAGCTGTATTTAGGCTTGGCTAGTATTAAATCGGATTAATTATAACAATGGTGCTACCATTGTTATAATTAATCCGATTTTGTTTTCGTATTTTTAGGATACTATTTTCAAAAAGCAATCGCTATCCGCTAGAGATGTATAATAACTATGACTTAGTAGTCATAGTTATTATACATCTCTAGTAATCATAGTAAAGTCGTAAAAGTAGTTACGTAGTAGTCTACGTAACTACTTTTACGACTTTACTATGATTACTTAAATCAATGTATTAATATAATATATAACTTTTCTCCGAAAATGATATAATAATTTCTATAAGTAGGTTTGTACAAACACTTTTACACGTCAATCATATTTTAAAAACTAGATGAGGACGGCGTTTTCTATCTGACGACTATTAAAAGAAAGGTCTTTAAAAACTCAGAGATCACTGTTTCTTTAAAGACCAGAAATAATCTTTATCAGATCATTCACGACCAAGTAGATTGGTGACAGATTGAATGGACCTGGCCACTCAGTGCACGCATATTGTCTTATCATATGATAATTTCACAAACCTTATTTGGTTTTCTTCTCGTAGGTTCCCTGAGTGTACCCAATTCCGCTCTTATTAACTTCAATTTAATATAGAGCTACGATATTACGTACGCTCCAAGTAATGAGTCGTTATTTAATAATGACAAAACATACCTGAGTTGGGTTGGTTGTCGGAGTTGGGCCGCGCTGAGGGTGCTCCGTCGCGGGCCTCCACCTCAAGGGCGTACGCCCCCTGCTTCTCTCTATCGAACACCACTTTCGTGAAGATCTCGCCCGTCTGCATGCTGATCTCGAAGAAGTCCTTCCCCTCGTTTCGCGGCGAGTCAACTATGTAGTAGTACACCTAAAAAGAACAAGTGATTTATTTATAAAGTCCGATACACGTTCCGCATATCTTAAGACTTCCGGGTCCTTTGTTTACTCCCACAAACAAACCGAAGTAGCGAACCCTTCATAAAACACGTACGGACAGGCAAATCCGAAAATCCTTACTACATGCGTCCGTAATAAAACGTACCGCTGGCATGTCACAAACTCATTATTATAAGTAGTAACACACACGGGGTTATGACGAAACCCATTCACGAAATTACAGTTAACTCTGTGATTCAATATCCGCAAATGTTATATAACTGCCTCACGCGATTTTACAGAACTAGCTGTCATTTACATCTACATCCAAGCAAATATGATTGTAAAAAATCTGTTAGTCAGATTTTCGGATTCTCCGAAACCATAGACATCGGTATATAAAGTGTCGTTATAGATTTCGTTGGTAGCGAAGCCTGCCACCATTATATTTGACACGCGTCCAATTAGATTCTCTAACTTTTTATTCACGGAAAAAAAAACAGGTGAAAATGATGTCAAACGACAACAAAAAATATGGCGGAAACGCGTGTTGGTTTCAATATGATTTGATATGAAAATAATTTTTGAACAACTCTGACACGTGAAGTTTTTGTTCAAATTAGGAAAATAAAATGTTTTGATCATTTGCTTCACATAATTTGCTTCGCGTATCTGTTTGATTAGTTAATTAATAGGTGCTTGTGTGTGTGGGTGTGTTCAAAACCGACTTTAACAAACTGAATGTATCAATAAAGATGTCTTACTAACTTTGGTTTGGGTCCCGGGACGTCTCGTGTCTCGAAGTCCCGGGACTTTTTGTAAATTTAGTTGTCTAGGGTCCCGGGACTGGAGACACTAGTCTCCAGTCTCAACCCGAAAGTCTCACCGTCTCAAGTCTTACTTAGCTTACAGTCCCAAAATACGGATTTTATGACTTTGAAAATGAGGAAAACTGCACTTATTGCTATTGCGGTAAAACTGTATTGCAGACAGACGGTGCAGTTTAAAAGAAGATGTAGTGACAAAAACTTAAAAGAATATGCTTAGATGGTTAGGTCATGTTGAGAGGATGAATAACAAAAGGTATTTACAAAGCAGAGGTGATTTGAAACGCTGGGAGGGGGACGCCCTAGGAGGACATATAGTGACCTAATTAGTGATGTTCTTCTTAAAGGTCAGGTGCGTAGTACTCGCAACCAACGTGCGTGTTTGATTAGATATATGAACGTAGGCGAAGCAAAATGAGTATGTATGTAAGGAGCGGAGCAGGCGTTCTATAGTTTCTGTCTACCCCTATGGGAAGAAGGCGTGAGTTAATGTATGTATCTATTGCAGACTTTTTGAAAATACGAGTATCCTTCGCAATCAAACCACCACCAGCTCTACAGTACACAACGAACCTGACGAGTCTTTTCAAAGTCAAATGAAACAGACACAAAAAAATATCGAAATAAATGTACCTGAAATTCTTGCAAAAAATACAAGAGCAACATTAAAAACCGGACAAGAGCCAGTCTGACTTGCCCACCGAGGGTTCCGTACAAATTTGTAGGTATTAAATAAAGACTATATTTTTATAATTTAATTACAAATGTATAGCTTTCAGATTTTTCCCTATACTTGTAGTAGGTATAAGACGATATTACTTGCCAAATTTCATAGTTCTAGGTCAACGGAAAGTACCCTACAAATTTTGCTTCCCTTGAGAGTGTCGAAATATACGTTTTTGCGGCATAACCGGTCGTATCCTTTTTTTACGTTAACTTAGAAGTTTGATTTTTTTTCATAGCTTCAAAGGAGTGTAGACTTGAGCATACTCGTATGGTTTTAATTTCAACTCGATACCTCCACGCGTTCCCGAGATAAAGGGTCTTGAAAGACACACGAACAGACAGACAGACAGACAGACAGACGGACAACAAAATGATCCTATAAGGTTTCCGTTTTTTCCTTTTGAGGTACGGAACCCTAAAAAACGAGTTCCAGGTGTTTGACACAACCGGAAAGAGTAACGAAAGTTTGGAACATACAAATTTTATTACCAATCAAATGAATCTATGATTATAAGAATTTAACATACAAATTGTTTAGACTTTATTTAACGTTAATATATTAATGTTAGGATTTGATTTTATCCATATATATATATATATATATATATATATGTGGAAACTCGAAAATGGCTCGACCGATTGTGATGAAACTTTGGTAAGTTGATGTGTGCGCGCCGGAGAAGGTTCCTTACAAAAAGAAAATGGAAAAGACGTTGCAACACGTGGACATTCGCTAGTGTTCAATAAGTTTTGATTATTACTAAAATTTATTTTTGGCCCAAAATTAAATTGATTCTAACTTTATTGTGAGAAATTTTGAAGTCTCTGGACGTCCCGGGACTTTAATCTTGAGTTGTCTCATGTCCCGAGACTTTTGAGACTGTCGAGACTTCTCAAACCCTAGTACTCCCTAGTACTAAACGAGCAGTGTTTCACTAAACGCAACAGTTAGTAGTTCAGCTTGGTGCAAGAGAACTAACTGCCGAACAAGCCATTATGTGTACATACCACATAGCTACATTGTGCACTGGAGTAGATGTTAAACGCAGACTAGCCGTCATTAGGGTACCTAACCCTAATGACGGCTGTAATACATGCATGCAGCTTGGAACTATAACGAAATACGTTATTAGACTTTGAATGCCGTATTTCGAACTAAATATGTGTTTCTAGCACGGTTCCTAATAAGTGAAATTTCATGTAAAACTAGACACATGAATACTGCATTTGAGTCAAGAACGTCTTAGAATTCCTGTTATGTCTTATTCTACTAATCGTACTAGTGAGCGTTTAGTTTAATGCATATATAATCCAAGTTATTATATTTATATAAGTAGTTATTATTAATATACAATTAATATAGAATTATCTTTCAGATATGCTCAAATGTAAACATATATTTACATTTGAGCATATCTGAAAGATAATTCTGGCACATTAAAGACCGTACAAACTATTAGAAGGAAGTAGAAATATTTAATATTCACACGCTCATAATGGTTCATAAAGAACTTTATGGCACACGAAAAAAAGGATGTCCTAAATTAAGACAATATTCTTTTGGTCAGGACAAATATTGATTCATACAGCCTTGGCCAAAAGTATTGAGCACCTTACAAATTTCGACTCGTTCACGGTAAGTAGGTATGGGAGAAAACCAAATCTACTGTTGAAATATTCTTTTGTCGGTCATCTACAAAGATTTAAAAACAAAGACCCACGCCGCAGCTAGCAATAAAATGTGTCTTTTACAATTTTTATATTTATTTATCAGTTCGCTACCATCGCTCGATGTGAACACATCCAGTGATCTAGTGCGCCTTTGGTATTTTATTTCAAAGTTTTAAGTGTTATCGTTGCAATATGCCAAAACGAAATGAACTTTCTTTAGAAAAACGTGCGCAGATACAGCTTCTGCATGAGCAAGGGAAATCACAAGTAGAGATTTCCAAAACTGTGAAATGTTCGCGCCGATCCGTGCAATATGCTATTAAGCGATTCTCTGCTACCGGATTACATCAAAATAGATCGAGAACCAGGCGCAAACGCATCACCACAGACCGTCAGGATCGTCAGTTACTGAGAGAGTCGTTAAGAAATAGGAAAAAAACATCTTCAGAGCTCGCTGCTGAGTTGTCAGAACAAATTAAGAAATCAATTTCTGCTCGAACTACTCGTAGAAGACTTCAGGAAGCTGGTCTGAAAGGCTATAAAGCTAGGAAGAAGCCATGGCTCTCCGACAACAACAAAAAAGCTCGGTATAAATGGGCCTTAAAACACCGAACTTTCACCGCTGAAGAGTGGTCAAATGTTGTGTGGTCAGACGAATCAAACTTTGAGGTGAATAAGTCAATTTAATACCCTAATAAAATTATATAAAATGGTTTAAAAACCAAACTCATAGATGAAGTTATTTTTTTTTCCGCAACTCAATAGTTTTCTCTTTATTGCAGATTTTTGGTACACCTGGTGTGACATTTGTGCGTCGCCCGGGTGGGCGAAGAATTTAAGCCAGTGTGTGATCCCAACCGTAAAACACGGCGGCGGCAGCATAATGGTCTGGGGTTGCATAACCGATTCTGGAGTTGGCGAATTGATCGTGTGTGAGGGCCGCATGGACTCTACTAAGTACATAAATGTACTAAAAACGCGTTGCTGCCTTCATTCACGAAACTTTTCGGCGACACGAACATGGATGGTGTTAAATTCCAGCAGGATAACGCGCCATGCCACAAATCTGCCCGCACTATGACATGGTTTCGGGAAAATAACACAGAGCTTCATGACTGGCCTGCCCAGTCGCCAGATCTGAACCCCATAGAACATTTATGGGGTTTAATAAAGCGTAGAGTTAGGCGCTACACAATTAACAACAGAGAAGATTTGAAACGCTACCTGCGCCTAGAATGGAACGCGATTACTGCTGAAGACTGTAAAAATCTTGTTAGCTCTTTACCAAAAAGAATTTCTGCCGTAATTAAGGCAAAGGATTGAAAATTTATATTTTTTGGTTCCACCAAATAATATTAATTTTCAATTAATAAATAGTAAAATAAACCTATATAAAACGTTTTGTTTTATTTCTATTTGATACTCCTCATAAAACTGAAAGATGTCATGGGTGCTCAATACTTTTGGCCAAGGCTGTATATGGGGAAAACAATATATTCTTGAATGAAGTAAAATTTTGTCTTAGTTTTTTATTGTCTTCTTCGAAGACATTATACTTAAATGAAGAATTATCGTTTTTTGTAATTTCCACGTCAGTGTCAGGTTGTATCTTGATCGACATATAATATGATTCGCGACCATAACAAATATGAATTTACAGTATAATCTTTAGAATCATTAATAAATTTCTCTAAGTTATATTTGTTACTTAAGAACCTTTCCATAAGAGATTCGTTCTTATGAAACAAATCTAACTAATACCCACAACCTGACACTGACCTCCAAATTGCAAAAAACAGAAAATTTGAATTTATTCATATTCATGTCTTTAATTGCATCCCATATGTTTTTAAAGGTGTTAGAAACGCTTAGAGCTAACGTACAATTACGGAACCTGTAGAGCACAGGAAAAAAATAAAATTAAAATAATTCTTAAAATAGAAATAAAATAAAAATAAAATAGATAGAAATTAACAATCAATAATTTTTAACGTTTTAAATACACTAGTAACATTAATTAAGCATTAACATTGACTTCGCGAGCTACCACTGAAGCTTCATCTTAAGGAAATCTTGCTAATCCTCCGATCCAGACAGGTGAACGACGGAACGTCAACGAACTGTACCTCAAACTTAGGAATAACAACTCCAGCCCAATTAGTGAATCGAATAACAGAATACTAAGCGTTTCAAATGTACCTCATTGTGGGTTTAAAATATCTTGCTAAGAGCGAGCGTTATTTTCTTAAAATTAGGGCTTTTTGAAATGCAAACACATGTTGGTATACGTAAATATATCTTCTGCTACACATAATTAAAATACCCTAACTTTCAACAGGGCTTATACTAAGTGCTCTTACAAGGTTAAGTTTTTTAATTCGTACCAATTAGTTATAAAGATTTCTATTCAAACATGGCCAAAAATAGCTAGAGCTGAGGCCACGTGTAAAAAATGATTGTCAATACTGTCAGTATTGACAATCAATGTCTAAGACAAAAGCCGATATCAGGGGCAGTAAATGTTTAAAGTAGTTATGACACTGTTGACGGGCGTGGGCAGGCTCGTGTTGGTACTTCTAATAACGTTCGACTTCAATGAAACTGGACGGACAGAATATGGCCGCGAAACTACTAAAAACGAAGAAAATAAATCACCTCATGTCTATTACCGCCTACAGACAACCCAGACTTCTATCCGACGACAACTTCGCAAGGTCTTCAGCAAAACTCGAGTTAAGAACGAGAATTATTTTCTAAGTAATTAAAGTATTTAGGAGGGCTCGTAAAAACACCCTGATTTATGGCGGAACAAACAGGTTAACCGTTAACACCCATTAAGAAAGTAATTACTATTTACAACAGAGCGAATATTATGACAATAACAAGCAATTTTCATTTTCTTCCCATTACTACTACTTCCGCTGAAATTAATTGAAAATTCACGAAATTAGTGAATATTTGAGGAGGTATTTTAAATGGCATTTAATAATGAGCAGTGGAAGCCAATGCCAGATTCTCGTAGAAAATAATTACAGCGGTAGGTAGGTACCTACCTACTTTGTGCCTTGAACTTTACAATCGGAGAACCTGAAAATGAATGACTTTTGGCGTGGTTTTAGAGAGGAAGTTTTCATATGAAAACATTAAATAATGCAAAGCCTATCCAATTTCATTTTGCCTTTGTGCCTATTTTCGTAACTCAATGGCTACGAAACGCAATTCACATATTTTCATATGACAGCGCAGTGCAGCGGCAAGTTACAAAGTACACACATATACTAAACGAAGGCAATGTATTTAATTATTCACGATTGCGCACCAATCCAAAGCGCAATCACAACGGGTAAAAATTGCATTTTTATTCCCAGGCGCTCCCGAAAATTATAGGCACAGTAAATTGTAGCAGTTGCGTATTTGTACAAAAATATATAACGCGCTGAGCGGCCTCGTGTCTCTGCATGTTATTGTGGATTAATTAAAATTGTAGGTTTAAATATACATAGGTACATACTTTACGCAACGAATGTACGCCAGTGGAGCACGTATAACGATGAATAAAGAACATCCAATATTATTATAAGTGAGAATCGATCGTAACCATTGTGAGGGACTGGACTGTTTATAGAAGAGGGCGGCAGCCAACAATAAGACGTTTTACTACCGCATAATTGTATAACGTGAGGGGATTTAAAGGATTTATGTCGGAGACGAAACACAAAAGGCTATAAAATATAAAACGTATGAAAGTAAGTATCATGGAGCTTGAATTCTGATACCCAAGCCCGCCTTCGTTTACATAGTACATTTGACATTAAAGTTACAAGTACCGACCCGGCCTTATCGGCACTGTTAGGACGAAAGGTCAACACGGATTTTATGATACATAACAACAAGTCACGCATCAGTAAGTATACCTAATAAGCACATAAATAGCCCTTTCGTGTATTCTGTAGCGAGCAGCTTCTATTGCACGTGTGGAAAATTACCGCTTCGTGTTCGTATTAGCAACGCGTTAAATCTTGAGAACTCCTCTTAATATAATATATTATTTTGCTCTCGGGTTTACACGTGCGGTAAGCCAACTAATAGCAAACTAAGTAATTTTCTTTGAGAGTACATTATTTTTAAGAAGATAACTTTCTAGTTCGAATATTATATCAACATCGGAATCAACTTCGTACAAAGACAACAAAACTACTTGTGGCAAGTTGAAAACTTGTAGGTGTAAACAACGCCAACACTCGAACTATATCAAAAGTGATTTTCGTTTAGGATTAATTCCGCGTAGCTTCTATGAAAGCTAAACTACCCTATAAATAATATATTAGTTGCTTCTGGTTACAGCTAACGCTAAAGGAGAAGCTCTTCCTAAACCGATTATACGATCAAATTGATTACACTCTAGAAGTCATGCTAATACAGTATGGTATAGCAATTCGCATTTAGTCATTGCAATGCTGAGGGGAGCTGAGAGCTTAGCATAAACTTTTTGCTTTAATTTACAGTCCGCTACAAGGCTTAAATAAAACTAATACGAGTAGATTAGACAATGGCGCCGATTCCCTTGTTCACAAACTAAGCTAAATTTAAGTTCAGTGCATCTTTTTCTTTCTATTTCATTACGAAGAGGACAGAAGATAAATTTTAGTTTAGTCCTGTCAAATTAATCAGCGCCTGTCACTACTCCATACAAGTTTAGATGTGATTAAAAACTTGCCTACTAAAATTACGTCAATTTACGTCAAGCGCTGATTAATTTGACAGGACTAAACTAAAATTGATCTTCTGTCCTTTTCTTAATGAAATAAGAAGAAAAGGATGCACTGAACTTAAATTTAGTTTAGTTTGTGAACAAGGGAATCGGCGCCATTATGTAATCCCATTTCTCATTTATATTTTATATGTGAGAAATACTTAATTATGTAGATGTAGGTACGTCTTCGAGTATGTGAGGGGCTTGTGGCCAAGTAACTAACAATATTCTTTGTGTCGAACAATATTCTTTACATACCAAGACCTCTCCGTACCTCGGAAAGCACGTTAAGCCGTTGGTCTCGGTCATTCCTGGATTTTTAGCAGTCATTACGGGTAGTCAGAAGCCCGAATGTCTGACCACCAGCTAAGACTGGTGGTCAGTACTCAGTACTGGGTAATACGATACCCTTGGTAAGCCAAGGGTGTACTTGGGTTGTGGAGGCCAGATAGGCAGTCGCTCCATGTAAAATACTGGTAAATATTGGGATTTTCCGGTAAAACTGGAAGCCGAACCCAACATAGTTGGGAAAAGGCTAGGCAGGTGATGACGTCGACAAGTATCTTAGCGTAACTCTACACCTAGATTAGTTTTTGGATGACATACATATTTCAGCCTTAAAGACTTAGAAACTGATCCCGAGCGCGAGCGATTTAATTTTATAGAAGTGGGTGAGTACCATACATTGTTTAGTTATCATAAAAATATAACATAGTTTGTTCTGTTCTGTCCTGTCTTATAATAACTAACTAGTAGGAACCAAACAAAATATGTATGTATGTTATGTATACAGAGAATTTTTGATCGAAGCAGAGAATGGATTAAGGTACATAGACGGATTTAGTGAACACAGTCAATATTGTTATTAGCAAACAGGACACACTGCTGCTAATGCTCTCGACGTAATCCCTCGGACGCCTTTTACGATCTTCACAGACGGGGTAAGGAAGATATATCGTTACTCGGTATATATTCTACATATAGTTTCATATGTATTTCTTAACCTACAAGTTATGTTAGTATAGGTATCGAGCTGAAACAGTCCCACTGTAGGGAGAAGATCTCGTTTTAAAAACAGAAGGATGGAACATCCATCACCAAACTTATTCAAATAAGCATTTCAGCAAGTGCGTGTTTGCTAATTGATCATCTTTTCCCATGTTTATGTTGGGATCAGTTTCCAGTATAACCGGATGCAACTGAATACCAGTATTTTACATGGAGCGACTGCCTATCTAGACAGTCCAGATACTGGGTAATACGATACCCCTTCGTAAGAATGCTTATCAGATTTTCGAGCTTCTGACGACCCGTAACGACTGTCATCTGTCAAAAATCCACGAATGACAGCCGCGACCAACGGCTTAACGTGCTTTCCGAGGCACGGAGGAGTCTTGGTACGTAAAGATGATCACCAATCTACGGACCAATCGCGTCAAGCGTAGCTTAACCTGATCGATCGACCCGTGCGACTTAGCCACAAGCCCCTCTAAGTGCGTGTTTACTAATTCTAATGCTAATAAAACACCTATACAACGATCTGTATAATCTTTAATGTCAAACAAGTAACGCCACAAAAATAATTATATTTTATCGAGAAATTATTTTTTAAGCTTCCAATTTAAAAAGAACCAAAGCTTACCTTTGTATACAAGACCTACCTTAAGTGTGAGGTTAATGGGACAATAAAAAGGAATTTTATGAATAATTAACGAACAACCAAATGGTTTTAGTTAATTTTAATCTTGGGAATAGAGATAGCCGCGATATTTCCCCTTTTACCCCTTTTTGAAGCACTTGCGTATATTATAAAGTATACTAGAACATTATACCTAGGAATATAGTGTTGTAATGTTCTCAAATACTACCTTTAGTACAGAGCAAAGAATATGCCTTTAGCGCTCCCGCGCACTAGGCAGCCAAGAACCAGCACCCAGCCGCCGCAGGAGGCGCCTTGGGCGTCGGGAATCCCAGGCGGATTTCTGGCCACCGTAGGCGCGAACTTGCGGGGATGGTAAGCAATGGGTTGCTCTCCGTCCGATAAGGACCAGGCCCGGGTCGACGGCGCGTTGTGTTCTACGCGCGCCTCATGTCAGCACAAGTGTAGGGGCCACTAGGACCTCTGCCTGCTGGGGTCGTGGGAAAGTCCGAAAGAGATACCGAGGCCCCTGGCAACACAGGCAACGGAAGGAACACGGGTGGGTTTTAGTCAGTAAGAGTCTGACACACCCTCCGCCAGAGCGGGAGAAGTTATTTGATGATGTATGAAAAAAGAAAAAAAAGCAGCAAGCAGAAAATTCTTGGCTGCGTAGTGCGCGGGCTCTAATTACTTAGACATTATACTCGTATGTTGGATTGGCTGCCGCAGCCTGACAGCTTAGTGCGTGCCTGCTCTTATAGTTAAGTAATCGAGTACATATTTTTTTTTATACGCCTTGTAAGTATAGAAACATTCGTCATAGACAACAGTAAGAAAGGAAGACAAGTAGCAAACTTTTTCGTAAGTAAGTCATATACGTGGCTTTCCTCATTTTGAAGAGTGGTCCATCAAGTGAAAATAAATAAATAGCTTCCCATGATGCAAGAACTAAGTATGGCAATGACAGTAAACTTCTGTTTGATAAAAGTGGGGACAAAGTCACAGAATTTGCGTGCGTACCTTGAATGAAATGAGTGTCACGTACACGCATGTCACATTTATACGAAAACGGCAATGTTAAAACGGTCAACGTTATATGTCAATTAGACATGACCTTTAGGCACGTTTTATCGGACGCTCGGTTGGGCTATTCATAGGGTTGTTTAAATATTTAAAGTTCAATTTAATATGTTTGCTGACTATGTATGTTCTGGCATACTATAAGTCAATTAGACATGACCTTTAGTCACCTTTTGTCGGACTCACGGTTGGGCTATTCATAGGGTTGTTTAAATTTATAAAGTTCAGTTTAATATGTTTTGTTGTCTATGTCTGTTATCTGTTTCCCTCTCACCGAGAGGAGGCCTGTGTTCCAGCAGTGGGAACATTGTAGGCTAATTATGCTGTCTATGTAGGTTCTGGCATACTGCACACACGTTTTTCTTGCCGTGAAAAACTACGGGTTAAACGCGGTGTGTAGGCACGGGCGTCAGTGTTGCATGGATCACTATGGAAGCTTGTTGACATACACGTTTTTTATAGCGCGGTTTATACGCCGTACAGTAATTAAATCGTATCTTATAGGTACAACGAGCCTTACCTTACACAGCGACGTGGCATGTTTGATGTGCTTTTGTTTTGCTGCGTTTAATATTTAATTGATGGAAATTCGAAGCTATGGTAACCAGAAATGGAAACAAAAGCTAGCCGACGCGATGGTCCCCAGCTATAAAATTTTGCTGTGACTAAAAACTAACGTACCTGTTATTTAATAACTGCATACTTTTTTTATTACGTGTTGGCCCACGTTTACTTAAGTGTGTCTCAAACACGAAGTTGCGGGTTCAACTTCTGGCAAGAATCAATGTGATTTTTCATTTTATCTTATGGCCGGGTACTTTATTTGCTGGATTGAAACATAAAATAACGCACGTTGAAACTAATTCGTGTAGTGGTTGTGTTACATTTAATGTTGCATTGCATAAATTAGGACGGCTGATCTCTGTTTCATTGCATGTTACGGTTCATCAATCTGTATCCGACATTAACCGGGTACCCTGGCATGGAAAACTGTGGTGCGGAAACCTAGAGGTCAGGCAGTCTTTAAGCAAGTCTGGTGCTAAATGCTCGTTCCTACCGTGTTCAATGTTTTAAATTTCTGGCTGTTACTGCTAATTTAAACGAAATGTGCGTAATACTCGCAACTGGCGTGATTGTATGACCCGATGTATGAAAGGAACCAAAGCAAAAGAAGTATTTAAGGAACGGAGCAGGTGGCGTTCTGTATATTCTGCCTACCCTCATGGGAAAAAGGTGTGAGTATAAACTATATGTACTGTGTGTGAGTATACATACATAAGTATGTATCAACTAATCTTACCTGATTATTCGGGAAGGTTCCATCCTTATCAATAGCGTTGACCTGCGTCACCTTGGTTCCGATGGGTTCTCCCTCCAGCACCGTCTCCTGTTCCCTCTCCGTGAAAAGAGGGATCTCATCGTTCACGTCTTCAAGCATGATGTACACCGTCGCTTCTGAAGCCAGTTGCTGGGCGCCGTTGTTCTGGACATACAATTGAAAGTTGTAAAATGGTTCCTAAGATTTTCTGCAGAAGGAACGCTGATTACGCTAACGCTGATACTATGCTTATGAGCCCCACAATGTAAGTATGTAAAGGTATGGTATAAGTTTTCAAAAAAACGTTCATCGAAATGCTCGTAAAACATTAATAAAGAAAGTCTACTCTATCTTGAAAATAACCCTAGAACCCTTCGCTCGGTAGACTTGCGAGTTTTTCATGAATGAGGCAGTGAAATTGAAAAACTTTTATAATTAAACTCCAATTTCACAGAATCGTTTCCAATTATGTACGTTAACAAAATAAATGGAATTTAATGTTTTAGAAATTAAATATTGCTTCCGACCACATAATTATGTTGGAGCCGAACAATACATAATCCGAACGTTAAACAAAACAAATATTTCGGAATATATAGTTTACAGACACATTGTTCTCAAATTCTACGAAATGGAAAATTAAATTAAATCAGACAACACAGGCAACAAGAAGGAATACGGGTGGGTTTTAGTCAGTAAGAGTCTGACACACCCTCCCGCTCCGCCCAGAGCGGGAGAAGTTATTTGATGACTTCCCACCCTAAAAAAAAAAAAAAAAAAAAAAAAGGACGTCGTTGTGGTTTACTGTTTCATTATTCACACAAAGGTATGGATTTTTAATACTATAACTAAAATATAAACGTTAAAAGCTCACCTCAACTCGGATCGTAAGATTATATTCCTTAATACTCTCATAGTCGAGTGGATGATTAACTTTTATATCGGCCCAAGTAAATCCGTTGTCGGCCCTTTGTTGTAAATAGAATGTGTGGAATTTGTTAGTCTGGGCCGTGGAGCCGGGCATCAGCCGGTAAAACACGGTCGGGTTGTTCTCAATACCCGAACTGAAAATACACAACACGTTATAATAACCGTTTTTTACATCTAACAAAATTAAAATCATAATCACGGAACAAAACAACTACTTTATGCACATGACGACAACAAATATTGCAAATTGATAATTATTACTGATTTGAAATAAAAACTAGACAATGAATGCTTTAAAGGGACTATTTCTTTTTACTGAGAACACAAATAAAAACAGCTGATAGTTTCTGGTAACCTTTACAGTTTGGTAAATCTGAATTTTATTGAATAAACCTCAAAGGAATACTAAAATAACGGTAGAATAGATGAACTCCGTAAACGAACATTTCATTCGATGACTTAGTAAATGGTTGAAAAGCCGGGCTTGCCTCCAAATCGTTTGGATACGAGTATCTTAAAAGATTGCTGAAATATTTCTGTGCTATATTTGCGTGGAGCACTGCGTAGAGGATATTTCTATACCTACGTTGCCCAATTGTTTATTGTGATATTCCTTTGTTTGATTGTAAGAATAAACAAAAAAAAATAGCCTGATTTAACTTTTGGGGTGCTACGGGGAATACAGTCATGACAATTTGGTAGCCATGATGTGCATACATCCTGGCTACCAAAAGTACACATTCACCACATCGTATAATTTAATTCAATTCCCGTCAAACCATTAGATCTGTACAATATTCGAACTACACTATTCATAAATGAGCAACTAGTTACGCTATATACTGTTTCCGACAAAATTGAAACCTATTTTAACGAAGCGAGCTAAACTAAATTCCGTGCTCATATCTAAGTTATTAAATCGAGGCACATTTGCTGAATTTCTGTTGAATTCACTATCGAATGAAATTCATCGTTAAATTAATAATTTGTAATGAACATTACCAAACTGTAAATTAATTACCTATAAACTTCTTAACTGTTTGAGCCTGTCGCAGGTTAAGGGACAGCCTCAAAAGCAAAAATATATAAAATTTAGAATGGCTCCCATTCATGCCTCAATGCGAGGTGCAATTTGACTTTTCGCGCACTCAATTCAAGGCGCCCGATCGAGGCAGCCTCGACTTGAGGCGACTTTTAAAATTAGTAAGGTGAGTTAGTAATGGTTTCGTCTTCGTGTTATAATATTGTGAGTTTGAAATGTGTGTTGTTTAGGACGAACAGATAGACCATAGAGATGTGAACCAAACTTGCCATCGACCAGCACTCAGTGATTGATGCACTAAGAAATTGAACTAATATTGCATAACAGTTACATTATATAATTAATAGCCCGTGGCACATTTATGTGATGCACATATATTTATTTATTTGAAACAAAAAAGATTTCTACCTGAAATACTTGAAACACACTTTTATTGGATCCGAAATGCTAGCCCGCAAAATTCTTTTTATTTTACTTTTTTTTTGCAATGTGTCAGTGTCAGTTTGTATCTCGATCAAAATTTAATTACATACAAAAAAACTTTTCCATAAGAGATTTGTTTTTATGGAACACATCTAACTAAGAGAAGATGTATTAATTATTCTAATTAATATAATTCTGTAAATACATATTTGTTTTCGTCATGAATCATATTTTCACCTGACACTGTCCTGCAAATTGCAAAAAAACCTAACAAAAATTGAATTTCGACCGGTCGACCACTGCGGATCCACCTTAAGACGAATGTTACCCAACAAGATTATTACTTCGTTATTGAGAACTACCAAACTACTTTAATGGAAACAATAATTATGAGTTATTGATGATTGCAACGAATTTCAGAAACAGAAAATTAATCATTAAGTAAATACCAGCGCTGCGGTATTTATTTTTTAAATATCGCATCTTTATGCAAAGATAGGAGCCTTTTTCGCCTCACACAGGACTTGTTTTTTTTTTGTACTTTGTTTATTTGAACAAATATGTCAATTTTGTTAGTTTTAAATGCTCGTTCTTTACTTTTTGTATTTCTTGTGCATGTCCCAAAGAAAATATTTTTTTCTACTTCTTTCATCTTCATTAGGTAGGTAGTTACCCATGCCAATCAGTTTGTATTAGGTTTAATTCGCTCTAAACATTTCTAAATTTTAAATTAACATTAAAAAGTTTTTGTATAGTTCATTTAATAAATTGAACCATTGACCTCTCCCTGAAGTAAGATAAGTTCATTAGTTATGTAAATTGATCAAAAATCTTAAAATAAAGTTTTTTAGCAAAAGATTATATTCCTTGACATTTAGCATTGCTAACAGTTTAAATTAAGGTTTAAAAATATTTAAATAAACTGTTAACTAGTCAAGTCAAACCCTAGGTCAACAATACCAAAAAATTAAAATCGTCAAGCACTATTTCAATCCATTGAAATTAACTTTTCGACAAATAAAAAGTAAATGAATGAATAACTGTCTACAGTCAATCTACGAACTAAAACATTTTAAAGTATTTTTGAACATGCTACTTCGACCCGTATATTAAAATCTCGTATTTTTTTGTTAAAACTTTGATATAACTCATAATGCACTGATGCCTCAGCCTACATGCAATACGATACACAGACTTCAATTATTAGATAAGTACCCATTAGATACCTCGCACAATATTGTTCAAAAACATCTATTTAAATAATATAAAATAAACAGTTTTAAATAATGCGTCTTACGTCGAAGTTTTTAGGCAGAAATGAATACGTAAGGTTTTTTTACCCAACTGCGGCGAACCCCAAAAAGAAGAAGAATAAAGAGTTGGGTTGGGTTCTTAAGAAAAATAAAGCGTTCATTAATCGATGTGTTGCTAATAGATGTTCTTGAACAATACAACACAGTGTTCCCCGTTCCACGAAGCAGTGAGCCCTTCTAAATGCACGCTGGTGATTCACGACAGTCCGCGTGTGCCATAATGATGCATTTGATGTTCACGGACTTAGTTACACCGTAGTCAGATCACCAAGTGAGAGGCAAACGATACTGAGACGCACGCGGCGCACCTGCTTACTGCACGAAGAACACCCTCTGGCTTTGCCGTATCAGAATAAACCTCCTTGTCCGCATTACCCACCACAGCGAACAACAGTAAACAAGGTTTAAACTCATGCGACAATTCCGAAGGTTCACCGTAAGAAAGTAACGTTCATTAACGCGTCCTCTTCTGTTTCAAACACCAAAGCTCAGTCAGCACCTTAATTTCGATGTTTGAAATCAAAAGCTTCGGCGCCAGCAGACATCGCCTTTTAGGATAAATAGTGTCGCACCCTACAGATCACCCGACGACTTAGCTTGTCACTACCGATACCGGAGCCCGAATATTGTTTCGGGTGCTAGTACCAGCATTAAAAAGCAAAGCGTGGCAAGCAGAGGGCGCGACAGTGCAGCCGAGCGCGGGTGTGCGCGCGGCGTCGCACGCTGCGTGCAGGTGTCGGGGCTGCGTGCGGTGCCCGTGCCGAACATTTACCCACGCACCTTGCTTTCACGGACACGACTTTGGCACCCACGGGCAAATTCTCTCGAATGTAGATCGGGCCGTACACCGTGTGGTCCCACACGGGGGGATTGTTCGCGCGATCCACTACGTCTATCTGGACCTCCACGGTTCTGGACAAGGGCGGGAAACCCTTGTCTTGAGCCATAGCCTCCAACTTGTACGTTTCTCGCTATCGGGGAAAGAGTCGATGGAAACAGACAAAACCACGTCGTTAGTAGTGTTAAGTAGGGGAGGTGCGGCGGGCCCTTGGGCCCGCTGCGCCTTATACCAACCTGGCTTTCACACTGGTCACTACGGTACCCACTGTGACATTCTCTTTGATGTGAACGGGGCCATACGTGGTCATGTCCCAGATGGGGGGCTTATTGTTCCTGTCTACCACGTCTAATTCAACGTCCACGTCTGCGGAGGAGGGCGGGTCGCCTCTGTCGGAGGCGCGCACGCGCAGTCGGTACCTGTCCCGCTACAGATACACGGGTCAGAGGTCAGCGGGGAGAAACAAAACATAACACAACTAAAATATAAACACATAAGTACTCATCGCTAATAAACAATTAAAATAATTAAAAAATAAACTGAAGTACGGTTCACTTCCACATTATTGGCTGTTTGCAAATGTTTTATTTCACAGTATAATGTGCTAAAAAAGTAAAAGCTTACACTCATCTTCTCACATTCAGTAAGCCAAAATAAAACAGAGGAATTAGGTTCTATAGAGAATAAATTTGTAACATTACGTTCGCTCACGTCGTCTGCTCCCACTCACAGCACAGGCACTGTCGTACTTACAGTAGAGAACATTCCTTACTGTTGTAGCCAATATTAGATGGTGCAAGAAATAAATTGGAAATAAAAATGTTTCATATTTTACAAGTTTCGTCTGTACAATAAGGAGAAGGACAAACTGTACATTATAGGTATTAGGTACTTTTTACAGTAATCAAACTAAACTAATCTTAAAAATTAAAAAAAACGTAACGAAAAGCAGGCAAATGCATGCAGCTCTGCATACAAGACATGGCGGAAAGGTCAGGTTGTCATATGAATGGTTTGGTGACCTCTTAGTTCTACAACGAAACGACACTCATTGAAATGAATATATTACAAACGATGGACGTTACTTTAAACTGTACAATTTAGAATCGCGAACGTTGCCCCTTTCACAGAAGGAATATGTCACAACTGGCCAGATGGCCAAACTGCCTTGTGGGCAATCTGACCATCTCAAATATTAAACTAATATTATACAAATTATATTAATAGCACTGCTGCCCTGGAAAAAATAACAATTATCATGATATCACTATTGCATACGATGTTATATTGCATGAGTAGTCGTCTACAGCACAGCGATGAGCACGGCTGGGGTCGAACCGGCCGCGGCGGGAACTATCGCTCCGCAAAATAAAATCAGATTAGTAACAAAACATGTACATAATACATATAATACTGATAGGTATGTTAAAAGCGTAAGCTTCTCAAATCAATTAATCGATTAATTACAATAAAAAAAACTTTGAAACTAGTTTGTGCGAAATATACAGAAGTGCTGTTACAGAAACTGTACATGTTTTAGAACTAAACATAGGTTCAACGGTGAAATATTTACAGCAGTATAATGTCTGGTACAAAGTAAGTATTATACACAAGTTGTATTCATCTGTAAGATAGTTAATGCAAGACGGTGCTGCGGAAATAAATCTTAACGAAGATTTAGTGCGGAGCCGACGTTGGCGGCAACTCAAACTAATTGTGCTGCAAGAAGAACAAGCCCCCGACGGCTGCGGGGCCCGCAGGCGCCCGCACTGCCGTTCAATGGACAAATACTCCTCACAGCCAGGATTAACCCCTCTCCACAGCAATTTACAGCAGCGGTTAATAATTTAGAACTATTTACAGTTAAATGAACTTAAAGTAAGTGCCAATTGAATCCTAAGGCCTGTAGGTAGCACTCATCCACCAAACTTTTTTGTAAAGTTGATCCCTTTCATTCATCAATCTTATCAAATGCTCTCACCACGTGATCAGTGTGAAGATATAAATATTAAAGCATACTTACGTCGAGTGGCTTCTTTAATACGATCCAACCCGATTCGGGCTGGATCTCGAAATACTCAATGTCAGCAGGATTATAGGGTGCACTCAAAGTATAAACAATGGCCCCGTTATTATCGGCATCCTCGTCGGATGCGGATACTCTCAATATATTCGTGCCTATACTGGCGTCTTGTTTTACGTTCTCCACATATTTCTGCAAGACACATTATAATGACAGTCAACAATCGCGATGGATCGCTGAAATTCATGCAAACAAAAATCTAGTTGTGATATCATGCAATTTTGTGCCTAATTCTACTGTTATGTACACTATTGCGCTTACTTGTCTGTCGAATAGTGGGGGGTTGTCGTTTACATCGGTGATCTCAACAGTAAACGAGCAGACACCTTCTAAGGAAGGTTCACCTTGATCTGTTGCCTTTACCGTCACTGATACGAATTTTCCGTCGTCACCTTCTCTGTCGAATACTTTGTTAGTCGATACTTCACCAGTTTCTTCGTCAACAGTGAATTTAGTTCCTTTCTGATTTGGTTGTTGTACTATTGAATATTTGACTTGACCATTGACGCCTTTATCTTCGTCCGTAGCGTGAACTTTTATAACCGGACTACCGTTTGGAGCGCCTTCTTCCACTTTTGGGAAGTAAGTAGGACAGTCTTTGAATATGGGTTTATTGTCGTTTACGTCTGTAATAAACACGACAACGACGGCTGTCGACGTATGGATAGTTGCATCTCCATTGACGCAGCAGGCGCCGTCGTCCATAGCCGTGACATTGAGTTCGTATTTGTCTCTGTCGAGTGATATTGCCTTGTTGTGTAGTCGGATGACACCAGTGATTTCTTCAATTACGAATTGGCCGGAGCTGGTGCCGCCGCCGACGAAACCGAAGCGTACGTTGTCGCCGTCTTTGTCAGAAGCGACGACGGTCGTCACGAGAGTGTTAGGCCCAGCATTTTCATCAACGTTAGGAGTATACACTTGTTGTGAGAACTTAGGTTCCTCGTCATTTTTGTTCTTAGTATAAACTCTGACGGTAGCCGTTCCAGTTTTCGCTGGCTCTCCCTTGTCTTTGGCTGTGACTACGAACTCATAATAGGCGTTGTTATTGTCAGCGTCCAGTTGCTTGTTGTTTGTGATGATTCCATTCGAATCCACGCTGAAGTGGTCGTCTGAAACGAGGTGTAAATCAATTCATTAATAAATAACAAAAATAATGTTCCTATAATGTTCCCACTGCTGGGACACAGACCTCCTCTCTGTGAGGGGGGATGTTAAAGTTATTATCTCGAATTATTCATGTAAACTGTTTACAGCCTTAACTTATGAAGCTGCGTACCCCATGTGGTGCCAAACAATGGAAAATCAATTGTGTCTCATTAGCTGTCCATGACCGATTAATGAAGCACTGGCGAAAACAAAGGTACTGTAAACTGGGATAAAATATGTAAACAGTTAAGTTACCAAACACGAATGTTTAATGTTTTAGGAATATTAGGAAACATATTAGTTCCCTGATCTTATGAAAAACAGTAAAATAATACCGTTATTTAAATCGGATAGTAAATCAGACCCTACTAATTATAGATCTATGTCAGTGCTAGCAACATTTAGCAAATTTTTTGAAAGGCTTATTTTAGATCAAATGCAAAGATTTTTTTTTTATAAACTTAAATTACTACATAAAAATTTGTCCAAGGCAATCGATTGCGTTCTTCGTGAAACATTAACCAGAAAATTGCACCACTATGGAATCCGGAACGCCTCTCTGGATCTTTTTACTTGATAATTAAGTGATAGGATTCAGAGAGTTGATGTTAACAGAAAAAGATCACCCGGATATGTAACAATCCCAGGGCTCAATTCTTGGCCCATTTTTCAACTCAAACGTCAGCTATATAGATATACCTCACGTTAGACAAATAGACACTAGTGTGCTCATAGAAGAGTTGAATTCCGAAGATACCACATTGTTCTAAGGCATAACTTTGGATGTCAAGCTTCAATGGGCCCCCATATAGATAAATTGTTAAAAAAGCGTAGCTCTGCAGCATACGCCGTTAAAAAAATTCGTGATTTAACTGATTTAGACGCAGCCCGTTTAGTATACTTTAGTTATTTTTATAGCGTACGTAAAACAAAAATTGTCTGTATAACAGCGTCATTTCCCCACAACAGAATACTGTGGGGAAATGACGCTGTTATACAGACAATTTTTGTTTTACAAAAAAGGGCAATTCGTTAAAATTATAAATTAAGTCCCAGACATTCCATCTTGGGCACGCCACAATTGCGGCGTCCCCTCTTTGAGGAGTGGCTAGAGAGCTTCAGGAGGTTCCTGTGTCGGATAAGGCGGGAAGAAACGCCCGGGTGTCACCAATGTGTGGATCGCCCGGAGGACACGGTGGAGTATACAGTGGTCTGCCCGGCTTGGGCAGAGCACCGCTGATCGGCGGCAGAGATCTCTCGCGTCCGGCTCAGGTTCAGGCCATGATACGGAGCGAGAGAGCATGGGCAGCCGTCACCTCCTTCTACTTAGCAGTAATGCTCGCGAAGGAGGCGGGACGGTTGAGGGAAAGGCAAATTTCGCGCCCTCTCGCCCCTAGCCGCCGCAGGAAACGCCCTGGGCGTCGGGAATCCCGGGCGGATCTCCGGCCACCGTAGGCGCGGGCTTGCGGACGGTGAGCAATGGGAAGCTCGCCGTCCGGTAAGGACCAGGCCCGGTTCGACGGCGCGTTGTGTTCCACGCGCGCCTCAAAGAGATGTCGTCAGCACAAGTGTAGGGGTCCACTAGGGCCGATGCCTGCTGGGGTCGCGGGAAGGTAACACAGGCAACGGAAGGAAAACGGGTGAGTTTCAGTCAGTAACAGTCTGACACACCCTCCCGTTCCGCCCTGAGCGGGAGAAGTTATTTGATAATTTCCCAAAAAAAGAAACTCCCTCAGAGACTCTCAGTATACGAGTATTTCTGAAAATCTGTTGTATGCACATAAAAATAATAATCTGTTTAAAAAATACAGTGACATCCATAATGTAAATACTAGGCACAGACACAGATTTGCTGTTCCTGCAACCAGGCTCAAAAAATAGGTGGCTCGTTTAGATGTGGTTAGGAACTTTATGATATATTGGCGTCGATTCCCTTGTTCACAAACTAATGTAAATTTAAGTTCAGTGCATCTTTTTCTTTCTATTTCATTAAGAAAAGGACAGAAGATACATTTTAGTTTAGTCCTGTCAAATTAGTCAGCGCTTGACGTAAATTGACGTAATTTTAGTAGGCAAGTTTTTAATCACGTCTAAACTTGTATAGAGTAGTGACAGGCGCTGATTAATTTGACAGGACTAAACTAAAATTTATCTTCTGTCCTTTTCTTAATGAAATAGAAAGAAAAAGATGAACTGAACCTAAATTTAGTTTAGTTTGTGAACAAGGGAATCGGCGCCATTGTATACGTTTTTATAATAAAGTTCCTAACCACATTCAAGAACTAAGCAAATTTAAAATAAATTTATAAAGCGGTAACTGTGCCAGAAAGCCTTTTATACTGTTAAAAACTATATTGAGGGCAAAAAAGCTTGACATTGAGCTGCTCCAATAAATGTACACCGTGAATCTTGTTTTTTTTTTTCTTTAAACATTTTACACATACAATGACATGAATATTGACTTTGTAAAGTATAATATTATTTAAATTATTGTGAATGTGAGGAGTATGTGGGTCATTGTTTTTCTTACTCTCAGTTAGTGTTAATGATAGTCTGGCAGTTTGAGTCCTTTATGCGGCCTACCGACATTTCCTATTTTTGGTATTGTTCGTCGAATGGTTGAGCTCCTTAAGTTGTGAGTTGAGCTGCACGATAAATGACAAATGGGTGCACTGACTGGACCACTCAATTCTGTGTGGTTCTTTCCTCAAAAGACCATTTCAGCCCTCAAATGATCTGTTATTTCCGCATTTTTATATACACATTGATGAATTTTATATATACAATGACATGAATATTTACTTTGTAAAGTATTATTTTATTTAATTATTGTGAATGTGAAGGCTTTGTGAGTCATATTTTTTTTTATTTGTTTTTTTTTCTAATTTAAAATCATGGTTTCGCAATTTAGTAATTTATGCGGCCTACCTAAATGTCCTTTCTTTGGTATTTTTCGTCCAACCGTTGAGCTCCTTAAGTTCTGAGTTGAGATGCATGATTACTGACAAATGCGTGTACTGACTGGTCAAGTCCACTCAATCACGACACCAATCCACAAAGTCTTCACATGATCTGCCCAAGATTATGTCTGGACCTTTAAAAGAGACTCTGACCTTTGAGTTTATTTCGGCCTTTCTTCTCAGAGTAGTCAGATAAGAAACGACGACCTCATCTACTTTTTAAAATATGATTGACATGTAAAAGTGTTTGTACAAACGTACCTAATGAAATAAAATCATTTATTATCATTAATCATTAATTTATTAGGTACGCAAATGATAATCTGCGTACTGGAGATGCTCATCAGTAACATCAGTTGCCTAGCCTAACTCTCTATAAATCATTATTTTACACCTGTGCGAAACTTCTAAAGGTCAACGACCCTTTGTGCTAACAACGCCATCTAGTGGCTTGATAAAGTTATATGAGATTTCAAACAAGTGCACTAGATGGCGCTAGTAGTAGCTTCGAATGTACTTTCGAGGGGAAAAGTGGAGTATTTACCTGAAACTAAGTATTCAATTTCGGCGTTCTTCCCGGAGTCAGCGTCCATGGCTTTGACCTTGAGTATACTGGTCCCTAATGGAATGTCTTCGTCGACGTTGTGCGCCTGGTAGTCGGGCAACTCAAACTTCGGCGCGTTGTCGTTTACGTCCGTCACACGAATTGTTAGCTGTGGAAAGTTAAAAATAAAATGACTACACTGTGTTTCGCTAGTCTTTTCGCGATTTTTTGAATATATTATAAATCAGATTTTTTTCGCGATTTTTTTAGAGTAAATATCTCAGTAGACTCGTCAATTTGTTTAAAATAAGCCATGATTTTGATAACACATAGGTACTGTTACTAAAATCATAGGTAAGATCTTCATTCAACTTTTTGTGATCATTGAGGCCTAGAAATCGTTACCAAAAGTCTCAAATAAAGCATCTCAGCTAGAAGCAGAAAAAAATGGAAGAGAAAGCAAAAAGATTCAGCACATACCTCAACAGAAGTAGAGAATCCTCCAGAATCTTCAGTAGCCGTCACCACGAGGGAGTACACGTGGGGTTGCCGCAGGTCTTCGAAGTCTAGTTCCTTGGCGAGCTTCACGATGCCTGACGTTGGACCAATGTTGAAGGTCCCTGCTCCTTGACCCTGAGCCTTAAGGGTGTATCGGATCTCGCGGTCGGCGAACGACTTTGCTTTCACTGATATTATGCTGGAATAGGAGGAATTGGTATTTCAGTAAGAGAAGCACATTTCATAATTATTGATTATTTAATATGAGCGATATTCCACCACAAGTTACTTTCAAGAGACAGATACAACATTGATCTTATTGCTTCAGATAATACGCACGTACGGTCCCTAATCAATCTGTAAAATTAAGGCTCCTACATACTGGCGCGACTTGTCGCGCGACGCGTCGCGACACAAAGGCACCGCTTGTAGCGCTACACGCGGTGTCTTTGTGTCGCGTCGCGTCGCGTCGCGCGACAAGTCGCGCCAGTATGTAGGAGCCTTTATTTTGAAAACCCTATGCATAACACAGATAAAATCTTCGTCCTTTTAAACACACAGTGCTGTTATTAACAGGCAGATTTATACACTCCAATAAATCCATAATAAATAAGGTCATTAAACACGGTTGATTTACTTCCCTACCGGATAGCTTGATATCGAATTCAATAGCTCAACTTGAGCCTCATAACAGTAGTAATTTAACTTGCTATTAACATAATATTACCGAACAATTAAGTAATAAAACACCAAGTCTAAATATTCAAAGTGCGAGATGAATATCAGGCTGACCTAGTTTCTGTGTTACATGTGGCTGTTAGTAAAATTTCAACAATTGAATGTGTCAACATAGTCACTGTATTAATTCGGGACGAATCAAAGATCAACATTTGAGTCCAGAGATAGTCGTGAGTCTTCCGCGTGATTGTTATACGACTTCAGTTAATCAATAGAAGATTTGACATTTCCTCTGTATCTAAAAGAAGGCAAAGAGAAACATTTTCTGTGAATACTATCTGAATAGTCCTACTTATATTTAGGTGCGATACTAGTAAGTATATGGATAAAAGCTAAAACAAACGCTATCTTTACCAGAATAAATCATCCCAAAAAAACAGAGCTGTTGACAGATACTAAATCTGTTTATTGAAACTAACAAATAACAAGAAGAGACAAAACTGTAACCCATCCACTACAAGGCCGAGTAATCTATTACACTCAATTCACAACTTGCCGGAAAAAGAAACAAATACAAGAGATTTGTTTTCGCTCTCTAGAATAGTACTAGTGAAACCTACACCAATAAATCTGTGCTTAATACTCTTATTTTATTAGTCTTTATTCTTTCGTCAGAAAAACTGATAAACTAAGCAGCGTCAAATATAATAACTAAGCGAAACTCCGCAGCAGTGATGGGTATCGATATCTAGGCACAATAAAACAAAGAAAAAAAGATTTGATGCTTTTTTTCTGGAGTCAATGACCACTAGTGGTGTAGTTACTTGAAGTAATTGAGAAAATATGTTTTTTTTTTTAATTTTTTTTTTCTTTTGCTTCGCACGGTTTGTCCATTTAGCCAATGTCACGTTTAGGAAAATATGTTTATTTTTTGTTTTATCGCGTTTGATATCGATACCTACATAATTTCTATGAAAAAAAAAAAAGATTTTCTGAAAAAAGGTTGGAAATTCGAGCATTATTTTGACAACCTTCTTCGAACCATGGCAACCAAAGAGGTAACTTACCAGAGTTTGTATTTAAATTTCGAACTCGCTTTCAATACAAATGAACATAATGGCACGTGAAAAATTAAGGCTCGTGCAAACTAGCGCGATATCGCGGGCGCGACCTAATACAGAATCACTTGGAAGTGTTAATTACTTTTTATGTTATTATTGCAATTAATTGGAGGTAAAATATTCATTTACCACATTAAAATGTACTCTCGTAACTCTAGTTCAAAAAGGGATCATTAACATTCTTGTAACTTACTTACTTACTTAAAAAATAAAAATATAACTTGGAAAAAAATTATCAATATCTTTAGTACTGACAGTCGGACAACTAATGAGAAACAAAATGTAAGATAAGTTCTAAAATTTAATTTTGAAACTACAATACATCTTCCATAATGTCATTCATCACATTAGACAGTTTGCCGTATGAAAATAAATTCTGATTGATTTCATTATTAAAAACCGGCCATGTGTTTGTCGGAACACGCACAATGAAGGGTTCCGTAGTTGGGAAGAAGAATATAATAATAGAATATGTGTTTTAATTGTTTTTGGGATAATAATAGAATTTATCCCAAAAACAAACTTAAGATTGTAGTTGAAAAACATGTTCTCCCATACATCGATATATGCCACGGTCAATTCTTGAACTGCAAATTTAAGTTGGTGGACTATTACTCGTTAACTTGTAAAACCCACTGAGCTGTGATAGTTTTTCTTTTAGTTTCATTATTTGTACTAATGCCATGATTTTTTTCACATCTCGATAAACAACCATTTAGCTAGCACTTTTTCGGCGTGATTATGCCAAATTACAGCTTGCTAGTACTAGAAAGACAGACAGACGGACGGACATGGCGATACTATAAAGCTTCCTTGTTCACTACGGAACCCTAAAAATGGGTAAAAACAAGAGCTGTGACGAAGTAACAAGAAAAATTATTGTGAATTTTCATTTCAAACGAAATTGGGCTTACAGAACAATAGCCGCTCACTTAGTTTTCTGTAAAGATGGTATCTAACGCCATTGCACATTACAAACAACATGGAACATCGGATAATAATGTGCCATGTAGAAAAGTTCGGCCAAGGAAGACCATAATTCAAGAAGACAGGCTTATGATTCGTTTGACTAAGACGGACCTCTTCAAAGGTTCTAATGTTATTCGAAAAGAAGTATTTTCTCAGGACGACCCTCGTAAGGTGTCCGCACGGCTAGTCCGTAGGCGGTTGGAAGGGACATTATTGGGAAGACTTGCTAGAAATAGGAAAGTACCACCTCATACCAGGCAACATAGAGAATATTGTCTAGCCTTCACTAGAAAATATGGCAGTTGGACATGGTATGGTCAAAGGAAAAAAGTTTTATTTTCGGATGAAACTAAAATAAATTTGGTAAATTCCGACGGAAAACGATATGTACACACGGCTACACATCATGTATAGCTTGATGTGTAGCCGTGTGTACGACGACCAATTAACAAGGCTTTGAATAACAAGTACACCAAAAAGACAGTTAAGCACGGCGGTGGAAATGTTAAGTGAGGCGATGTTTTTCGGGATACGGGGTTGGTCCCGTGAGAAAGATTTAAGGGCTAATGGATCAGTATCAGTACAGAGGCATCTTAGAGGAAACAATGATCCCATATTCCGCTGATAATTTGCCAGTGACTTGGATATTTCAACACGATAATGACCCAAAGCATACAGCAAACAGCGTAAAAGTGTTTCTCAGAAAACAATCGTGACAATGTTGGAGCGGCCTGCTAATAGTTCGGATTTAAATCCGATAGAGAAAATAATGGCACATCGTGAAGAAAACACTGTCGGATAAACATATCACTAACGTCAACAAACTTTACGACGCATTTGTTTTAGTTTGGAGAGGTATTCCATTGGTAACGAGTGAAAAATTGCTAGAATCAATGCCACGTCGTTGTAAAGCTGTAATTGACAAACAGAAGCTACCCAATCAAGTACTAATAGGTTATGAGTAAGGTATTCGATAGTAGGTATCCATTTCACGATTTATACAAATTATTGGAGTTTTGTTTAAGTTTTTAGTGTTGATTTCTTGTGTTTCTAATTATTTGTCCAACTTCCAGTAGGTATACTTACTTTTTATTTTTTATTAGTTAACAGAGTGTTAATCGTCGTTCTTAAAGTAGAGTTGCGATTGTACATTTTACATTACATAAAAAGTAAAACACTACCAAGTGACTCGTTTATAATTATATAACCACCACTGTACGTATATATTATAAATGCGAGAGTGAGTTTATGTATTTGTTTCTTTGTTACGCTTGCATGCCAAAACGGCTGAACGGATTTGGATAAAATTTGGCACATGGGTAGTCCAGGACCTGGGTTAGGACATTGGAAACTTTTTATCCTGGAATTAAATTCCTGTGGGATTATTTCCGACCTCCACGAGGGCGAAGCCGCTGGCAAAAGCTAATGTGCATTCAGACATCATTTTTCATCGCTATGACATATATGCTTGGTTGTAAACCCCTGTTCATTCTGGAGTTCACTAAAAGCACGTAATTTGAAAAAACGTTTGACTATAAAGTAATATTTGTGATCTTACTCTGAATCTTTCTTCTGGTTCTCAGCTATTTCGGCTTCGTAGCTAGGCAGGTAGAATTGAGGAGCTCGCTTGCCACCGACAATGCTGAGCCGCTCCTCAGGCGTAGACTGAAACCTTCTCTCATCAACACGGCCGTTCTGGAAATCGCAGAAAATATAAATAAATTAGTGTCAAATGTCAAACACAGAAATCCTCCGAAATTGTAGGGTGCTCCGGTAAAAGACACACAGAAAGGCATACAGATACCTATTCTCATTTTTATAAAAAGAAGCTATAGGTAAGTATATTTGGAAACATTTCCCGGCCTTATCATTTTCGTGTCAATGAAGTGAGAGGGAACGATTTATAACACAATTTTAGCTACCATACTTCATGAATAAGGTTTGGTTACTCCATACTCCACAGTGGCTCTAAGCCACTAAAAGTGTTGTTGTTGCTCATTCATCTGATAGGAATTATTTCGCCTCTAATCCTAATAAAAGAAGTTGTTGTTCGTTGCGAAGCTAAAAAGTCGAGAGATGTGCAAAGTGACAGATCTACTCATAGACAAATTATGTGAGTCAATTACTTTTCAATGATTATATTATTATGTAGTAGGACTAATATGAAATCTAGACGATATTTGTCAGTATTTAACCACAGAAACTCACTGAATTTATCGTCTACCTACGCAGCGCGATACCTCGAGGGATTTACCTGTCCTATCTAACAGAGGAAGCTAAATTTAAGTATAATTACAATTATTATTGAATATATTATATAGATAATTTTAATATATTTTATGTATGTATGTATGTATTTATTGTATATATGTGAATGGTACAGCACAGGCTACCTGCAGTATTGTCTCTCCTTTCCCCCCTAATCCATTCAAAGGTTGTCTTTAAAAGATCGCGTTTAGCGATAAGACCGCCCATTGTGTCACCCTATGTAAAATTTCTACATATAGAGCTGTAATTTTTATGGTGTACATAATAAAGAGTATTCTATCTATCTATCTATCTATCTATTCTATCCCAAATACAATTGACCAAGACTTTTTACGTAGATACTGTCAAAAATGAGACAATTCTAAAATATAATATATATTCGTTTCTTTTCATAAACCAAAAGAAACGATCAAACAATTTTTTTTTAAAACCTGCAGTCACGAGCAAACATACCTCACAGTTACGCAACCTTCAAACGCGTTTTTCTCGAGAAATGAAATTGCAACTTTGAGAAAAGACCTAGCTCATAATATGTAGTATGGTTTCAAGAACACCATGTTCGTAATACCACAAGTTAATAATCTATCAATACTTTTGGAGTAAATCGCTTTGAATCTTGCATAAAGGCTCCAGCATACTGAGGCGACATCGCGGGCGCGACAGGCAGCAATAATTTGTGTTTCACGAACTGTATCCAAATAAACGTTATTCTTTCTTTCTTTCTTTCTTTCAATATGCCTGTCGCGCCCGAGATATCGTCCCAGTCTGTAAGAGCCTTAAATATAAGGTATTGCTCATGGCTATAGGTATCTACATTGTGTTACGATTTTACGAAGCCTGTAATGAAAGCCAAGTAGCTACGCCCCTCAAGATCCTCTCCCTATTGGTAGGTATTGTTTCCAATTTTATATTCACTTTGTCTTTCAGTGACGATAAAACCTAGTTTCAGGTAGATATTTTAAAAACCGGCCAAGTGAGTGTCTGACCACGCACAATGAAGGGTTCCGTAGTTAGAATGACTTTATCTCAAGAACAAACTTAACATTGTAGTTAAAAAACATGTTCCCCCATACATTCCAACTGCAAATGTAAGTTTGTACGCACATTATTGAGTGATTTACCATGTTATTTTAAGACTACGGTTTCTTATAGATTTTCCTGTAATCTATAAGTATAGTATCTCTGTATGTTTCTCAATATTTTAGACTCCGCAGTTTCAGAGATAATGGGCCCCCTTTATCTACGAAACTGCGGAGTCTAAAATGGTCAAATTCAATCAATTCAATTCAATCAGTTTTTAATAGATTGACCACGTTATTTTAAGACCATAGACTTCTTATATGTACGTTTTCCTGTGATTTACTATAAGTAAAGAAGTATTTTCCGATTTTTTTTCCAAAAAGTTAGGGTCAGCAGTTTCGGATATAAGGGGAGAATGGTTAATTTTCATCTATTTTCTTAAATAACTTTAAAACTATTTAATTTAAAGTTATAAATAAAATATTAAACCCTCACAACAAGCCCTTTCATTTCACATGGTACAGTTTGCAAAACTATTTTTTTTTTTTAAAGTGACCCTCATATTAAAAAGTAATTTACTTACGTTACACGTCCATGTTTGGATCACAGAAATACTCAGAATACAGTCTAGTAGATTCGGAGCAAATCGGCTGTGACAGACGGACAAACAGACACACGAGTGATCCTATAAGGGTTCCGTTTTTCCTTTCGAGTTACGGAACCCTAAAAACGGATAAAACAGTTTCTTTTTCAATAAAGTTTATCACAGTGGAAAACTGTTAACGTAGAGGCATTTATTTTATCGATGAAGAAAAAGAAGAAAAACATTTGGTTCACTTAAAATACTGTACCTAATTCAAACGATTCCCCGTTCGTTAGTAAATGTTAACCCTAAAGTAGTATAGTGAGTGCATGACTCATAAAATGTTGTGTCATGTGTACCTATAAAATATTAAATTACCTACTTAATTAGGTCAAAGCGTGGTTTCTTTCTACGAAGAAGCATCAGTAACGTCTGACTGTAGGTACTTCGCTACATTTTATTTAGATACGTGGCAAACTACGGTAAAGAATATTACGAACATTATTTAAATTAGTAGACGAAATGAAACGGTTAAATGTAATATGGACATATTAAAATTATGTAGAGACAGTTAACCGCCCTAGGTAGCAGGACTGACATAATTATTTGACTACAGCTGTATGCAAATCGAAGTAATATCCAACTAATAAACAAAGAAATCATCACACCATTTCAATTTTAATGAGTTCGCAGCATCACTGCGAATATTCATTGGATTTAATACAATCACCGATGTTTCGCCAATATGTTTTAATTAATGGATTGTTCGCAATCCTTAATTAATTATATGAAATGTGTGAGCACTGACCTGATCCTCAGCTTTAACGTAGAGCACGTATTCCATATCGAGCTGGAAGGGGTCAGTTCCTCTCGTTCGCACCACGCCGGACCGCTCATCGACCTCGAATCTTCCCCCGGTTCTGTCTCTGACGATGAAGTAGTGGATGTTGTGGTCTGTGTCAGGGTCCCTAGCTTGAAGAGTGAAGACTGGCGTGTTCGGGGCTGCGTTGAGCTGCACCACCGTCTGCATCGGCAGCGGCCGGTTGATGAAGTAAGGAGGCTCGTCATTAACATCCTTCACGTGAATTATCACTCGCTGATTGTCCGTATCTGAAAAACCACAATGTCAATGTCAAAGGGACTCCAAATATGCAATACCAAGTCAAGTAGTGTTTGTCTGAAGGCCTTTTGGCAAAACTATCAAATTATTAAGCTATCTGAAGTGTACTTGTCTACTTGAGGGGGGTATTATACCGCAGGAATTAATTAAGTACGCAAATATGAAATGGGTGTTAGTTTCTAGTCGAATTTTGAACTCGCTGTCGGGAAAATCATCATAAATTTTCATATAAAATACAGACATATCTCGGTTAATCCTGTTAAAACATGGGCATACATAGTACCAAATGCATGAATCAACACCTTTCAGGCTTAGCATGACGCTTTCTATTTCTACGAAGAATAGACACAGCTCTTTCTATACAAAGTGACATTTCTCCATTTTCTCCATTTTCAAAAATGGAGAAACGAAATGTCACTTTTTATAGAAAGAGCTTTGTCTTTTCTTCGTAGATATAGAAAACGTCACACTAAGCCTGCAGGGTTTTCATTTTGAGTTACAAAGTTGCGTAGGTAAAAGTATTGTTGAATTTCCCGCAAAAAAACCGCTTGATAAACGGTAGAAGGGGATGCTGTAGCCAGTATGCCGTAACGGCTGTGTATATTAAGGATAGTGCACACTTTTTCTCTTGTGTGCGGGACGCTTCACTAGTTTACACTGGCTACACGGCAGTGAATCCGCTTATCACGTCGTAGGAACAGTTTCATGCGGTTTGGAGCGAGTTTTACGTTGTGATTTTATAGCGGCGTGGACTGGAGTAGCTGATACATATTTTATGGAATGCACCAGCATACATAAATTCTACAGTGGAGCGTCTGGTCTGGTGAATAGTAGATCCAGATAGAAACGACAAAAGACATTTAAAAATGCGCATTTAAATACATAAACACAATCTAAAAATTCATATTTTGTAGTGTTCGATTTAGTTTTTGTTATGTATTTTTGTGGTGTACAATAAAAACATATAAATAAATAAAACAGACCAATTACAAAGTAAACTATACATGATAATTATAGGTTATATACTTACATTTGAGCGCAACTGTTTGGTTAGCATGAAAAATAAATAAAGTATAACATTAGTAAACTTCACCGTTCAGTTAGTAGGAACACAGATATTGTATCAACACCTACATCAAGTACTTAGATAAGCACTAAATATCACATTGAGAATCGCCACTTCACACTTTGTTAAAAACTAATCCAAATTAAAAAGTTCGAGGGTAGTTCACAAAACTATGATCAATCGATCAATCAATCAATAATCTTTATTTGTAAACATAGGTTACAACAGTGTGCAAGATGTTACAATTGTTATTATTATAGTTCCTCTGTTTTGCCATTTGGCGTACAAATATAGGTACATTTACGGGAGGCTTTCGCCAATTAACTAAATTAGTTTATAATAATTCAGTAGTATCAATGTCAATTTGATGTGATAATGTAATGTCAATATAATTTGTAGGTTGGTAAGGCGTTAGTTTCCTCCTGCTTCATGTTTAGGAAAATCCTCTAACTTTAATAATATTATTATTGTAAAGATCGTTTTTTTTTAATCCCGGATAGTAATTTTACATTGAGACTGTTGTTTTTCAATTTGGAGTTTGACATTTGCACCTGTCAAA
This sequence comes from Atethmia centrago, assembly GCA_905333075.3. Lineage (NCBI taxonomy): Eukaryota > Metazoa > Arthropoda > Insecta > Lepidoptera > Noctuidae > Atethmia > Atethmia centrago. The sequence goes on from HG995375.1 coordinate 13,678,019, forward strand.
CTACTGTATGGGATTAAAAAAATAACTAAGTGTCTATTCAAAATAAAATAAATGTAATGGAAAATGCACGCTGTATTCTTATAAAGAAGCATTTACTTTAACCCGAAAGTATAATAGAGCCATTCACAGAGGGCGCCACTTGTCAGTTGTCTAACAAAACCTAAGAGTAGGGTCATAACGAAAAGCTACCAACATCAGAATACAAACAGCGCGTATTATCAAACATTGCCTCTAAGGCTACTGTAGCCATGCGGTATCCTTTTTGTACGATGGGATTCTACTAAAGCCTCGGTATAAATCCGCAGTTAGCTGTAATCCCATTCCGCGGCCCATTTAGGGTACAGTTTCACACACAACTGAACATTACAATACATTGACCTTATACGTTGACTTATTATGATTCTATCCTTACGATAACAACCTTATTTATTTACATAATGTATACATAATAAAAAAATAATGTTTTACAAAAGAAAGTATTTATTTTGTTATTTATATCAAGCTCCCTTCCACCTACTCACTGACCTTTCAATATTGAGTACCTAGGTGATTGTATATTTTTAAGAGATTAGGGAAACGAACTGGATACATATCGAACTCGTTAAAATAATTACATCAGGTACCCATCGAATGTATTTTATAAATTTATTCATTCTAATATTACCTACATACTTTAATATCTTATAAGTACTTTGAATATAATATTTATTTTAGCGTGTCGTAAAAGGACTTTTAGATAATATAATACTACATATAATACTACGATACATGTACCTAATACTCCACACGCCGTTTATACCTATATGGGCCGGATAGTCGTAATACCTCAAATGTAGGACCTGGCAACGACAAAATGACGATCTGCTAGGGACAATGTAATTTTACTACTTTTTGCGACATATTTCTTTTATCTGTAACAAAAACAGAAGGCTAAGACGTCATTCCAAGGCAGGTGACATCTAGCTCTACGTTATGTTTCGTTAATTCTAATACCAAACGTAACTAATAGAGCGTGAAGGAGCGACAATACACCGGGCTATTCAGGAACTAAGAATCTAATATCAACATACACCTTTGAAGCAGAACCAGATTAATCAAAGGCATTTATTATAACGCCATTCCTTTAATATCACAGCAAACAAAACAAAACACTATCACATAATTTAAGTAACTCTTGACAACAGGAGGGAATAACCAACTATGGAACGTTTGTGGAGCTCCCCTCAAACCCTGGAGCAATGCCAAATATCTCAAGCGTATGTAGTATACGAGACTATTGATATATATATAGCTAGCTGGTATTTGTTTTGAATGTGTGCCACCTCAAATCTATTCGCTTTTTATTTACTCTCCAAACGTGCGCCTCCGAACGGACAGACCAATACTGTGGTTTGTTCCGTTTGTTCACCCGCTACGTTTACGTTCACTGAATAAACAAAACTATTGTTAATTTAGTAACTGGAACAATATATATTTTAGCCTTTGTTTGATAATATTTCCTATATTTACCTACTCAGATATTACAATCCTATGTAAGTTATCGAAGACGACTTGATAATAAGTGCCTGAAACTCGGAATCAAACTCCGTTGACCCAACCCCTGCCCTAACTCTTGGCATCTCGCCAATCGCTGATAATAACAGTCCACGCCAAGATAAAAACCGCTTTTCAAAAGACAGTTTTGTCAACTTGGAAGCAATTTGCTTAAACTGTGAAAACCATACAATTCAGAGCTTGGAGACAACCGACAGACTCAGTCAATAAAGCTTTCAATTGCACGGCTGAAATAATATCGAAACATTCAATTTTCATTCCTTGATTGTTGGGAGAACAGAGGCATAAATGACACTCGTCGGAAACCGTGAAATATAGCAGGTTTTAACACAGCTGAGTGCAGGTGTGAGGCAGGGAAGGCGCGGGCGAGCAGGTGGCAGGCGGGGAAGCGGCCCGGGCCCCCACCCTGGACCCGCCAGCCACGCACGGCGCATGCGTACACTACGCCAGCGTGTTTTCCTCGTGACCATGCACAACTCGGCTACAACTCAACTCTCAGTCTACACTTACACTTAGCAACGGCGAACTTCTTTCATAACAATAGCTCGCAACTGCTACTATAAAATAAATTAAGCATCAGAACGAAGTCCAACCAATACGTTTTACGTTTCCATAGCGACCAAACAAGCAAATAACTTTTTAAACATTACTCGATACGGCCATCCATAACGATATTACAGAATTTAATGGAAATGAAAGGTTCATAACGAAAGTGCGGGTCGATTTAAAGTGTACTTAGTATAAGTACAATTTTATCAAAGCAGTCGAATCAGTGTGCACTACAAACAAAATTTATTCAGTCTGAGCAGAAATGTGCATGCAAAGTGGGTATTAGTAATTGTAAAGCGCTCAATATGAGCGCAGTGCTGCTCGACTGCACGAGCAGACAATGAACCGCTGAAACTTTAATAAATTGAACGAGGTGTGAGAGCTACGTAGTAATGACAACCTTGATCAACGTGAATTACTATTTCATTAACTCATTGTCTACCGGGACTCGTTAGCCCGCCGTCGCCGCCGTGGATCTCGAAACGAACTTTTTACACGACTGCTAAAAGGAATGTAATGTGTTCAGAGTTCATGTATCTATGCATCTATGCCACCATAACTTTTAAATGCCTGAACAGATTTAGATGTATGGCGTATAGTTAGAATCCTTACATCATCACAAGTGACATAGGCTACGATTAGTTTTAAAAAATATGCCTTAGAAATAGATAAATTAAATTATCATTGCAGTCGGGAGACCTTAGATTAAAAAGTGTGCCACCGACAGCAATGATAATTGTATTTATCCGTCAGCGAGTTAATGAGTGACTTTTCGCTTTGTATATACAGATTAATTTTACAACTAGTTTTATTTTTAGTTTTTAGTTAGTTTTTTAGCAGGGCAGGCTTTTAATTTTTTTTTGTTTCATAGCAGTTGTCACCGGTCTATATTTTAAATTGATAAGCAAAATATATCACTCCATGTTTTCTGTTTTAAAACAGTTACTTATTTCTGCGCTACCGACAAAATACGTGTGCGAAGCTTTTAAACCTGGATTTATGTTTTAGGATTAAATATTGTAATGTGTGTTGTAATTGAAATACAATACACACAAATTGTGTCTCTCAGTGAGATTCACAAATAAATATTGTTCCATCGTTTATGAAAACATGTCTCTATTCTGTAATGGCCTGTTATTAACTGTAGTTCGTAGTTTCGCATTAGAACTCACGAAGGGTTTGATAACATCAACGCTGGACACATTCATACCACTTAGAGCCACGCCACTATTGAGTTTAAAGCTTCAATACTAAATCGAGACAATACTTGAGTCAATTGAGAGTAAGATACTCAATTGAGAGAAACAAGCCACAAGTATTAGATAGTTAAAGCAACACAAATCTTATTGGCTCACTATACAATGGCGTCTTTTGGCGGTAAATATTATACCTAGTTATAATAAATATTTATGCGGAGAACATATTCTACTTTAAAGAACTCTTCTAACCATCTGAAAAAGAGTAATCGACAGGAAAATACAATTTAACAGATAAAAAGGCACTCATAGAAAAGACAGATGGCACAAGCATTTACAAGAGTTATATTGGCAGAATCCTACTAATATTATAAACGCGAAAGTTTGTGAGTATGTATGGATGTTTGTTACTCTTTCACGCTAAAACGGCTGAACGGATTGTGATGAAATTTGGCACACCGATAGTTTATAATCTGGATTAACACATAGGACACTTTTTATCCCGATATTCGCAAGGGATCGAGACTTATGCGGGTGAAACCGCGGGGCGCAGCTAGTATAAATATAAATAAGAATTTTATAACTTACTAACGCGGGACAATATCTATAAAATACAAATTTATTTCAAAATAACAGCATTTTACTAAATGCATATGAAAGTATATACGGTACTTATTACATTTTTTTTTCTATCTGTCTGTTTGTTTGTTCAGGCTAATCTCCAAAACGGCTAGACCGATTTTGACGGGACTATAGCTGATGTTATAAGGAGGATGCCGCGGGCAGCAGCTAGTTTTAAAATATATCAGAAAATAACATTTTCATTCTAGACGATGAAAACGTAAAAGCTTTTGTTAAACGCTTTCGAAGCACTGACGCTGAAAAGAGGCGTGCGCTCGTCAAATTGTTATCATAATAATTCTTAAATCTTTTTATGAAAATTAAGATCAAAACGACGAATTCAAGCCAATAATCTCTGTCGGTTTAGCCAAGGTTTACTGAAAGCCAGAACATTTCTTAAAACCACGATTAGAATATTATAAATGTAAGGATTAAGAGTTCCGGGGTCGCGGGAAAGTACTTGTGGGTCACCGAGGCCCCCGCAACACAGGCAACAGGAAGGAATACGGGTGGGTTTTAGACAGTAAGAGTCTGACACACCCTCCCGCTCCGCCCAGAGCGGGAGAAGTTATTTGATGATTTCCCACCCTCAAAAAAAAAAAAAAAAAAGATTTAGAGTTGAAGAATTGTAGTTTACAGTTTGATGGGCAACTTAAACCTTATTACGGCTGATTTTTAGACAATGTTAACTAGATAAAACCCACCTTTTAAATTCCTTGCCACCCACTTTTGTTTTATCTCCCAGATTAGCGTAAAATAGCCTGGAAGTTGGAAGTCGTCATCATTTCTATTTGTCAAGAAACCTCGTATAATTTAGGGTCGCTCTGTGTCAACTTTAGCTTAAAACCACAAAATGCCACAGTAAATAACCCTCCAATTGTTGAAAATTAGATTTTAAGTGTAGAAGTCCCCTATCATAATGTTTTCCAACAACATTTATGAGGCGATTTATAACTGGTGATAAGGTGGATATTACAATAATTTAGGCACGTAATGACTTAATGGACACCCATTGTTTAATATTTCCATAATTTCACATTGAGGTAAATTAACTCGAATTTTATTACAAACTACGAACACACCAACCGCTGAACGAAACATCATGTTTCGAAAATGAGAAGCAGTAAATGCACATTATTCAATATTTCGTGAAACAGTTTCAGAAACTAGTTCAACGTCGCATGTCGTCATACTTTGCCGTGTATTTCTATACAATTCATACGGCAGTTTTAAATATTAAATTCCTGCATATTTGTATGTATATATACCTATAACATGTCACATCCATGTTTCATGTCAGAAAAGCAATGCATTTGAAATCAGTTTGATAAAATACTTTAGATGTGGAAGTGGCGATTACTCTACCTGTCATAAGTTCCCATTTATTACCAAATAGAAGAAACCGATTGGATGTTTACCTGAAAGAAGAAAATTGAAAGCGTTAGTAATCAGTTAGAGTAACGTTCCGTTGGATATTTTCCTGTTTTCAAAGGGACTGTATAAACATTTTCAGTACATTTGCGTAATAAGTCGCTACGTTAGCATAATTCAAACCAGCGTCTTCGTGTCAACTTGGCTACGCTACGGGTTCGCTACCTGTGTTATTTTCTAGGACAAAAGAAATTAAAAGTACCAACTTTTAATAAGACAATCAACGTGCTGTTAAAAAAATCTTTTTAAGTTTATACAAGTATCATTATCGCCATTAAAACAGTTCAATGATGCCATCGGTCTAAAATCTTCATGGATTTGTCGGTTTTCCACACTTTGAAAGCGATAAAATTATTTATAACTATGTCCGGCCAACACGCATAGTTGTGCCATATGTCATAATTGCGCTACACATCTCATTTAACTAATATAAACGTGACACGTTTTGTTGAGTTTCACGGAAATGTAATTGTCCCTCCGTCAATTTATCGACCCTAGAGTGTTCATTCATTATTAATACACAGCCAAAATAATGCCGCTCTTTAAAATTCCGCCTACCTTTCTATCGTCTCGCTGTCTTGCTTGACAAAGAAGCAAGACAGCATATTGCATTCAACATCCTTCCTGGGTGATGAATATTCAAGGATATTCGCCTTTTATTGTGTGTGCCAACAGCCGGGCCTCATAACCGACTCTCTCTTGTAATATCCTGGTAAAGGGGAACCCCTATAACTTTCCGGCCTGATAAAATGCAAGCTGTGAAAGATATATATCTGCGAGTTAAAATGACAAAATGGATATTGAATAATATGTCAGTAAACAGACACATTTTCGCAGATGTAGTGAAGATATTTATAATCGATGCTACGACACTGCAATTGTGCTAATAGGTTAAAAATTATAGAGTGTGTCGCAACCGCTGTTAAATTGCACATTGCACGGTAGCTGAACTAAAACATTGTACGACCGAGTGGTCGTTTCATCCACAATTATGAATGTGGCACATGCCATACTGGAGCGATAGAACGGAATCCCGCTAAAATTGGCACCGTCGACAGTGCTGCTAATTAATGTTTAACCTATAGCAAATGCGCCAGTGAATGATTGGAAAGACTAGGTAATTGCGATGGCTCGCGTAATTCTAGACTTGATTGTATAGATGGACCGTATTTAGTAGAGAACAGCTGCGAATACATATTTTAAAACAAACGTACCTACCTATTTAGAATATAACTTTTGGCGAAGAACCTTGAATGGCTAGTTTTTTTTCTTATGTCACTATTTAGCCTCGTAACCTTTTGAAATACCTACAGGATACGAAAAACACGAATCGAAAGCAAACTAAATAGTGGAAAACGTAACCAAAAACACTCGTTATGTTTTGCATCATGAAACAAATCAGCATTGATACAATATTAGTGTAACTTTTCTATTGATTTATGAATAATATTCCTAATTTGTACAGTCATTATCGAAAATGCCTATAATATAAGAGTGGAAAACGTAACCAAAAACACTCGTTATGTTTTGTATCATGAAACAAGTCAGCATTGATACAATATTAGTGTAACTTTTCTATTGATTTATGAATAATATTCCTAATTTGTACAGTCATTATCGAAAATGCCTATAATAAATATAAGAGTGGAAAACGTAACCAAAAACACTCGTTATGTTTTGTATCATGAAACAAATCAGCATTGATACAATATTAGTGTAACTTTTCTATTGATTTATGAATAATATTCCTAATTTGTACAGTCATTATCGAAAATGCCTATAATATAAGAGTGGAAAACGTAACCAAAACCACTCGTTATGTTTTGTATCATGAAACAAATCAGCATTGATACAATATTAGTGTAACTTTTCTATTGATTTATGAATAATATTCCTAATTTGTACAGTCATTATGGAAAATGCCTATAATATAAGAGTGGAAAACGTAACCATAAACACTCGTTATGTTTTGTATCATGAAACAAATCAGCGTTGATACAATATCTAAGTAACTTTTCTATTGATTTCTGAATAAAATTCCTAATTTGTACAGTCATTATTGGAAATGCCTATAATATAAGAGTGGAAAACGTAACCATAAACACTCGTTATGTTTTGTATCATGAAACAAATCAGCGTTGATACAATATCTAAGTAACTTTTCTATTGATTTCTGAATAAAATTCCTAATTTGTACAGTCATTATTGGAAATGCCTATAATATAAGAGTGGAAAACGTAACCATAAACACTCGTTATGTTTTGTATCATGAAGCAAATCAGCGTTGATACAATATTTTGTGAAATTTTTCTATTGATTTACGAATAAAAATTTCTAATTTGTACAGTCATTATTGGAAATGCCTTATAAGTTAAGCATTGCGTGAGGCGGTCAATTTGTTGGGTCATTTGAGGGCGCCAGTCCAGTGTGGAATACGGGCTAGCTATAAGGGCAATTAAAACTGCTTTGCAGGGCTTCATTAAGCCACGTTACGAGCGTCCATAGCTTTCCAAATTGACGATTATTATTTTTATGCTACAGTTTTACAAACATTTCGTGCGTTTACTTTTCTAATTGTCAGTTTGTACTAAAAGTCCTCTAATTTATATCGTAAATAAATAACCGCTGAGTGCTATATGGCGGCTTTAATTCGAATAAGTACTTAGGTACATAAACAATGAAATCAGTACTTAATCACAAATCAATCTTCGTAATCAATTACGGTCATAAATATTTACGAATCGCTCCGAACTTCTCAAGTGGACGATAAACTAGGTCTTGGTGCAAGAATCGATTTCGGTCTTATTTAGTAATCATCTGCCTAGCCATTTTCCCAACTATGTTGGGGTCGGCTACTGAAAGTTTCTCCATGTAAAATACTGGTAATCACCAGTATTTTACATGGAGCGACTGCCTATCTGATTTCCACAACCCATAGCGTTGGGTAATACGCTGGGTAATACGATAGCCTTTGGTAAGACTGGTTGCCAGACTTTCAAGCTACTGACGACCTGTAACGACTTTCAAAGATCCACGAAAGACAGCCGGGACCGACGGCTTAACGTGCTTTTCTGAAACACGGAGGGCTCTTGGTATGTAAAGATGGCTACCCATCGGACCAACCGCGGCAAGCGTAGCTTAACCTGATCGATCGACCCGTGCGGCTGTTATTACTTAGCCACGAGCCTGTCTTATAGGTCTTATTTAGACAAACACCTAAAGTTAATTATCAGCTGCGCAAAAGTTGTTAACTCATTAAAAACCGGTCACCGTATGTTATTAATTAAGTCTTTACAATTTATAAGCTCTATTTTTATTTAATCTCGACTCATTGTTATCTGTCTAGACTTATTTACTGTTTCATCTGACGTCGAGAATATTCAATTCTAATTTCTACATCAACCTAATTTCACGATTCTTTCTAGAAAGTATTTGATTATAGCAAGCGCACTGCATGGCCATTAGACTATCAATATCAAGCTATCTGCGAGGGAGGCCTATATATATTTTGCAATCGATGACCGCTGAATCTAGGGACTGAAAATAAACATTAATAAGCTGGTGCTCAATTAAAATACATAATTTGATTATTTTGTCTGATCTAAATAGCTGTACGAACCTCCCTGATGTTAAACCAGCAGAGCTACTTCTACACATTAATTCATGTTGTTTTCCCAAAAAAATAATAATATTGATATCAGTCTATGGTATTCTGAATAAAATAAGCAATTGGTCAGGAATTGAAAGCTTTCAATTGAAAGATTAAACGAAAATGGGGGACACAATGTCACCTCAGGTGCTATTCGGGGTCCCGGTAGAATCTACATCGCATTAAAGCAATAAAGCTCAGCTCACTGTGCTCACTGGCCATAACCTCAACCTCAACGCGCCGGTCCTTTATTTGATTTGGTTAACACAAGTACAGTAAGGCCGATTTATCTTGGCCGCTCTGAACATAGGCTCTACGAACTTTCGCGCATGTTTTTTCTCACTCGCACTCGCCTCATGTCACCATTTGGTTCCTAAAAAATGTTTCTGCGCAGCCTTCTGCGCTAAGTTCGGACCTGCCAAGACATTTCGGCCGTAGTGTAAGGCTGCCGAACAACGAGGCTTAGTTCTAATTTCAAAGTAAAAAAATAATTTAATAAAACACCAAACTTATAATACCAGCTGAATAAATCTTCATGGAATCTCCGTTCAAACGTTCGCTGAAATTAAAGCCTTATTGAGAATAAACGAGAAAACGGCCGAGATTGTTACCAAAGGCTACGAGCGAGTCGAGAGGACCGCACCACCCAATTTTGTGAAAATGAAGCGGAGTTAGGAGAGGGAGTAAGTCAGTACACATCCCCTAAATGAAAGATTGAGCATCGAAATCTCATTTATTCGCTAAACGACACGTAATTGACAAGTCAGTCCAAACCAAAGACGGGCTCTAATACAATAATATCGCAGAGCCACGAGGGAGCTGCATCGCTTTAGTCATAGAGAAACTTTAATGTGCTGTATAACTTTGTTTCCATAATCCTAAATGTAACTAAAATTGAACCAACCTGACTCACTTTCAGCGGGGCGAACGAACTTTACAACTTATACAAGCCACAAAAAGCAATGTTTTCCAGTACAGCGTAACATTGTGAGAGCGCGCCAAGGGTATCGTGCATGCAGATCTTATTATATTGATTTCCAAGAGATGTCGTCGGATACCCTCCGCTTTGTAATAACGAGCGCGGACGAAGAGCTTACTTTTTAGATAAGGACCCGCGCTGAGTTCATTTCGTTTGATACCTTTGTTATGTAAGCACTACATCATCGTCAGGGTATCTTCTTAAGCATTGTGACAGGCAGGTATAACAAATAAAGAAACGGCGTGATAATGGAAAAATTTAGGTATGAAGCGTCAGTTACGACTGAAACACACGCCATTATGTGAAAGGGCACAAAACAGCGATTCCGGACAATGGGCAGGCCCACGCACGTCACATCAAACAAAAAGGTTCCCGTAGAAAATATTTACAGAAGAGTTACACATTGTGTGAGCCGATGTAACAAAGAGCACATTAGTTCGAGATGAGCTATCGTAAAAACCTATGTAGCTAAGTAATGAGTACACTGAGTATTAATACACCGACACCTTACCGTCTCGTCCATTTAACGTAACTCGTGCGTCACTTTAAGTGGTCTAGCGTCCCAGACCAGTGGAAAAGTCAAACAAAGACTTATTATATTGGTCTGGGTGTAGCTTATTTTAACTATATTTGAACTACACGTACGCCGAAGCTAGCACTAAGCCCTCCAAAGGGTATTCGAACGTATAGTAAGACAAACTTTTCTCCAACACCGCCAATTTTTTTGTAACTACGCCAAAAACTTGTTTTCGCCAAACCACCACATAGGACAGCTAGATTACATTCATGCTAAAATATACCCTAAAATATTATAACCGCAAGAGCGAAGCCACTAACACTGTCTAGTTAATCTACCGTTATAAGGGTAAAATTACGCCAGTATGCGGCAGAGCAAACTAACGCTTTCCATTTGCCACCACTTAGTGTTGACAAACTTTGTGGCGATGAGCACACATGATAGGGCTTCAGGCACACTATTACATCGCTATCGATATGTCCTCAAGAGACAATGGAAGAGGAACATTCAGATCCACACTATCGATAGCGCATCGATAGGTGCCGATGCAATTCAATATTTCAGTTACAATTGTGTCGGAGCAAGAATGTATCGAGAGAGCAATATCAGCTATACAGTGTGAATTGGTACAGAGAAATGTAGTGTACACGCTGCAGATATTTCTATTCGTGGTCAGTTAAGATAGAACTCATTGGCGTGTGAGTGTGACATAATCTGAAAGATAAACTTTCAAACACAATTGTGCGAAGCTCTTTGCAGTTTTAAGTTAGGGAACCAAGCTCCCTTATAAGCCCATAAAGACCTCCAAAGACCAAAACGTGTAGTTGCCGAAAACGAAATGAAAATCAGAGGGCAAAGACGAAAGCTGGCCTCGTCCGTCACCATATTATGAGTCTGCGAAGGCCAAGGTATTAAGTACTTACTACGTTCTCAGAAAGTGAGAATAAAAGAGTATTTCATCCGATATATGGAGTCGGAAGGTGCTCACATACTGCACAGAGCCGTACGAAGACGCGGCTGCCACATGCCGTGACGGCGCGTGCCGACAGCGCGCGACTAAGTAATGATACACACCGGTCTACTAATACCAGCAGCCGTTTATTATCCCCTAGTACCTGTACCTACGATATGCCTGTAACAACGGTCTTCTGGGAACTTACTCCGCTACTTCAAAATAATAGCTTTAAATTATCGTGCCATGAATAGATGACGCAAAGTGCACATGCAGTTTGCGTTTTATTGACATTTCTGATGTGGTTGATTAAATTTTAGTACGTCTACTTACTGATCCAGTTCATTTATGAGCGAACATAACATCATAATTATCGTATCAAATTATTAGGCAAGAGATAGACGTCTTCAGTTACGATTATGAACTCAGCTAAAATGATTAAATTACATTTTATCTAGTCTAGACTCCGTAAGTTAATCCTAATCATGAATATCGAATAAAACCTTTATAAAAACAACACGCGATTCGTAAAACGAAAATTCAAAACCCATTCAGTATTGGTAAAGGGCTAGGATAGCAGAACGTGAATTATTTCGAGCTGCGGGAAATTGGTTCACTCGCGAAAACTCGAGCCGTACGCGATGGGACACTTTCATTACTGCGATGTCCGGGGCCACCGGTTCAATGTCCGGTCCACTCTATTTTTAACACACCCTAGCCGGACGGTAAACTACACTGCACATGTGTATGTACGAACAATGCGCTCATTCCGATACTAAACTTTGACCTTTCGCGAGAAGAAAATCTCGCTAACATAAACATCACGCTTGTATTCCCTAAAGGATTAGACAGAGGTGTACCTAAAGCACACCCACATTTCACCAGTTGTGTTTAAGTCCCATGTAATAGGGGCGAGCCTGTTGCCATCAACCGGGCACTAGTACAGACTCTGAGCTGCTAATGAGAAATTCCATATGGAAAAACCCAATAACACTTTGCCCGATCCGGGGATCGAACCCAAGTCCTAATGCTCAGCAGTAGCGCTTGCGACCATAAGACAAAAATAGGCAGTCAAAAAAAAACTCTTTACTATCTGAATAAAACATTTACGAGAAAAAATAAGGTTCACACGATCCCCTCCACTGACTAAACTAATTAGCATTTGCAGTCACGTAGGTATCGGAGTAACTCTGTTAATGAAGCCATTCAAGTCATTAGCAAGAAGCTCGCTACACCGCTAGCCTGCACTGTCCACTTAACCTTAAGTTACTCATGAAAAATGTACCTAATGCGTTTTTAAAGTTTTCTATTCTATTCTAGATAAAAGTCGGCAGCCTTGCAGGAAAAAAGCGTAGCAATGTAACGAGTTACTTAAAATGTTCTTAAGTCATTATGGGATTAAATAAGAAAAAGCAAATGAAAACATTATTATTTAAAAGCTAGCTTTTTATTAGGTAGCAACCCAGCAACTGAATTGTCCACCAAATACAACTAACAACCCATTGTGTACATCCAGAATCCCTTAATCCTTATACATTACAGTATAATTATAAGGTGTAAATTAATTATTTTGCGCCATTTTGCCTCGTGTCATAAGAGGGCGACCAAGGGATTATGCCACGCCCACGAGGGCAGCCTGTACCTGTGGTATAATAACGTCATACCGTTATCACCAATCTGCTTACCTAACGAGGCGATTATAGTATTATCCTTCAAAGTTGCTATCATATTTTTAGCTTGAATTATGTTTACAGTAAAGTTAATTAATCTATACTAATAATAAAGAGAAAAGATCAGATTTTTTGTTTGTTTGTTTGTTTGTAATGGATAAACTCAAAAACTTCATAACTGATTTTAAACATTCTGTTACCTATAGAAAGCTACATTATCAGCGAGAAATATGGGCTGTATTTTTTTTAATAGAGTTCCATACGAAAATTACAATAATGTAACCCTATAAATGTCATTATTGGGCGTGAGCTGCGAAAACTATTACCCCCAAAAAAGTAGTACATTACATTACCCCCAAAAAAGTTCGCGAGGCTGTATGTCTAACTATTATAATTAAGTCTCGTAAAAATGCCGCGGTGTGAGCGAACAGCCTATAATTAGTCTATTAATGACACACATTTTAGTCTAGTCTTAGTCTATTAATTACACACATTTTATTTTTTGTGGATTACCTAACACTTAGGATTTAATAGTTTTAATCCCGGTAGTACGAGTACGTGCCCGTGGGATATAATCCGACATCCACGCTGGCGAAGCCGAGGGCAAAAGCTAGTTAAACATACAGAACAGTCAAAACTCGAAAAACAATCTCGTATTCCTGAGCAAAATTATTATTCATGTATTCCACATTTCCGCAATTTAAATTAAGGATATAGGAGTAAGAAGAAATTATAAGAGCGTAAATAATAGTGTAAGATAAGCAATTTGTATAGTAAGGGAAGCGAATGCAAAAGTTCGCCCCGCTCGCGCCTCGCTGAAATCAATAATTTCGTCTCCGCGCCCTCGGCTTCGCTCCCACCGAGCATTCTTCAGGTTTTCTTCATAAATAAACGGTTTTATAAAACTGGATATGGATTTATTAAAATTACATTTTTATTTTCAAATTATGCTGCGAGCCTGCGACGTTTTCGATGTTAATTATTAAAGTCGAAAACAAGACACATCCAGAATTTTTCCAATAAAATTAGGAATGTCAATCTAAGAAAATAATGTATTTATTGCAAGTTATTCAAAAACGAATTCACAGAGTTGCTTTTATCGATCATCATACCTTTTATTAAGCAATGTCCACAGAGAATAGCTGGAAATTTTTTGTTCATTTTTGAATGGCGACAATGACAATTGTGTCAAAAAACTATAACCGTTAGTTATTTACGCTCAGATCAATTTCCCATTGCCGTGTTCAAGCAAACGACATTTCAATACATTACGTTTCTTTTAGCTCGAACGAAATTGACAAGAGATATGCCTATAAATAATACTTAAACTAGGTTAAGTAATAAGATTCTTCATAAAAACTTTATGAAAAATAATGTCTCTACTATCTATACCTATATTTCATTGTAGCGAAACCCACAATGACTTTTTCAGATATTTTTATATTCTCTTACACGGTTTTCTTTATGCAATGTCTCCGACATTACCTAGATATTTTAATTTGTAGACGGTATTTTCCCAGTAACTGTTTGTGGAACACTATCTCTCTCTCTCATAACGCGGTCCCAGCTCATTTAGCGCAAACAAATAATTTATACAAAGTTATAATTAACGTTGGTCCCGTAACAATACGTAATTCATCAAAAGTTTAATTATATGTTTGTGTTTACAATCATTACAACTAGCAAACTGACGCACAAACAGCTAGTGAAATATTTACTGCTGAAACAGCTACTTTCTTTCTTTCAGTTTTCTAAGTTTTTAGCGCCCATGAAATGTTTTCTCTAACATTTTTCCAATCCATGGAGTTCCAGACTACTTTGGCACAAGGTAGGTACTAATATACTGGCGGTGTCATAAATCGGTAGCCGTCTGTGCGCTGTCACACGTACCATTTAGCGTTCGGAACACGCCCGCAACGGGTAACAAAACACACGACCAACGAGAAACTTAGTAAACTCATCAGATGGGCCCCCGAGCACGCGCGCTAGCTTTACTTGTGAGAAAAGTTTCTTATATTGCACCAACTTGCCGGTACCTCTCATAGCCAGGAGTTTGGAGCAGCTTGCTAACATGTATTTGCACTAGGAACAGCTTTTTATTCGTTCCAAAACCGCAAATGTTTTAATTATTCCGCAACAAAGTAAGTTAAACGCCTTTCGATAAGCCAAAACGATTAATTATGCTTTGCAAGCATGTTTGAAAAACTCGACAAATACGTAAAACATAAAACGCAAACGGACGTTCCTAAATAAATGTGTATCTTGCACGAGTCGCATACATCGCGGTACTTGTATCGAGTTCCCGTCCCTCGAGACGTCTCAAAAGGGTGTTTTAAAAGAATGCGTGCACTGACGCCGAGGGATACCGTTCCAACCTCTCTTACACTACAAAATCACTCCCCATTTTCATATACCGTACCCTTTCAGGTACCAACTCACACCACTTCAAAATATTAACATGAATACGTAACCACCAAAGAAATAGGTAGAAGCAATATTTTCACATTTTCGGTATTTAGAACCCCGTGGCCTTAATATTATAAGACGTTATCAACATAATTTGTTTAATAACAGCGAAAAATGAGGACGGCAAAATAAAGGTGCATTTTCACCCACTTTGCCGGTGAGATGGAGGCAATTTACTTGAAAAGGATTTTACATGGGCACAAAGCACAGGCGAGGACAAAGCGGACATAATAAACCTTGTTTCAACGGAACGAAAATATAAACAAAGGTTTACTTATGTAAGTGTTTCATTTTCAACAGACACGCGTATAAACTTTGTGTTAACCAGAGGTTATAAATGTACCGTTTATTGAATGAAAAACGTCTGAAACATCGGCAATTCGACATATTTTGAGGCAGCATAACTAAGTTTAGCGCGGAGCAGTGGTGGCCCAGTGGTAACGGCCGATTATTTCATCACCACTGCTCTCAAAACGGTGAAGGAAAACATCGTGAGGAAACCGGCATGTCCTAGAACCAAAAATTCGAAGACATGTGACATCTACCAACCCGCACTGGGCCCGCGTGCTGGATTACGGCCCACTCCCTCTTACAGAGAGGAGGCCTGCGTCCCAGCATGATAGTATATGATAGATATCATATGATATCATGATATCACAAGATATCACATAGATGTCACATGTCTTCGATTTTTTTGGTTCTAAGACATGCCGGTTTCCTCACGATGTTTTCCAAGCAGTGGTGATGAAATAATTTATGTATGTAAATAAGTTTAAAAGAGCTGTGCTCAATAATATGTAATCTTTGTTCAATAATGTTTTTTTTTATTTTGTGTGTTTTTATTACGTTTTTAGTCTGTTATTTAATTCAATATTATTTAATTTAATTCAAGTTAATTTTAAGAATAAAAGATCCGTCTTTAATATTAATTATTATTGAACCGTGAGATCGAAATAAATGCTGTGCTTACCTTTAATTTAGATCAGGTATGCCCGCAACCTTTGACATGTTGAGGGCCAAACTTTAGCGTGCAAATACGTTCGCGGGCCGCGTTTAAAAGTAGGTAAGTACTTAGTGCATTTTTAAGTAGTGAACATATTTTTTGCTATAGATGTTAGACATGAAATAATACGACAATGTTATTATAGTACAATTTATTAAAATAACAAAATGAAATTTTAAAAAAATGGTACATTATAATTAAATCGTTAAATTTGCAATTGTTACAAACTACGAAAGTTAAATACACCGAAATCAATGAGACACTTGAGCTTGAATTTGGGAAACTAATCCATCGATATTTGTATTAATTCTACTGATACAAAGACGTAAAGAATTTTCCAAATTATCGTCAGTCAGTCTTGTACGATGTGTTGATTTATTAACTTTCATCAATGAAAAGAACTGTTCGCATTTATAAGTACTGTCAAACGCACAAATCAATCTTCTTGCGAATTTTGTAAGCTGCGGAAAATTGTCTTCTTCTAGGTATTTTGTAGAAATCGCACAACTCTACGTCTTCAAATTTGGATTTTAGGAGTGAGTTTTCTTGAATCTCGATCAACTCCATTTGTAAGTGTATTTGGAGCATTTATTTTAGGTTTTTTCACATTACATTTTGTAGGAGTAGCAAATAAACTGAAAGTCTTCCATGTTTTTGAAGTCGCTAAATCTGTTCGAAAATTGTTCTGACAGTAACTTGAGTTCTTCAGCATATTGAGCATAAGCAATATTTTCATACGCAGAGAGCGTGTTGAAATGGTTACTATTACCAGACAGCATCTGTGACTCCCACAAGCGTAGTTTGATCTGCAACGCTTTCAAATGGCTGTACAAATCATTTACTAACTGTCCTTGTTTTTGAAGTTTCAAATTTAAATCATTCAAATAGCCTGTAAGATCGACCAGAAATGCTAACTAAGTCACATATCCATTTTGGGTCACTTAATTCAGATAGTGGTTTATCTTTTATTTTCATAAAGTCTGCTATCTCATTTCTAAGCTCGTAAAACCGTTTCAACATTTTTCCTTTGCTCAGCCATCTGACTTCACAATAATATGTTACGTCGTTATATTTAGCTGATATTTCATCCAAAAACGCCTTGAACTGACGATGGTTAAGACCTCGGGATCGAATAAAGTTGATGGTTTTTACTACCACATTCATAACATTCTGGAGTCGAATGGACTTAGAACACAAGTTTTGTTGGTGGATAATGCAATGAAGGACTATCAAATCATCTTTTTGTACATTTAATTCTGTTGCTTTTTCATTCAAAATTCCGATGAAACCTTTACGTAAGCCGACCATAGAAGGTGCACCATCAGTGCATACTCCAATTAATTTTGACCATGGCAAGCCAAAACTTGTGAATACCTTTTGAACTTCAATAAAAATATCCTCTCCTGTAGTGGTTCCTTTAAGCAGCTGTAAAGCAAGCAATTCCTCAGTAACAGTGAACTCCTTATCAACACCTCGAATAAATAAAGCCAGTTGAGCTGTGTCAGACAAATCGGTGCTCTCGTCTAATGCTATGGAAAATGATTCAAAACCAGCCATACGGTCATTCAATGTTGTTTTTATATCATTAGCCATCATTTATATACGTCGAACAACAGTTCGTCTTGACAAACTAATTTTTTCAAATTCATTTTTCTTTTCGGGACACAAAATACTGCAAACTTCTAACATACACTCCTTGATAAATTCTCGTTCGGCAAATGGTTAATGCCTTTGCCAATTATGAGCTAACTATAAAACTAGCTTTCACAACATTATCAACTTGTGTTCTTTGTTTATGAAACATTTGTTGCTGTTTTTCCAAATTTGCAGTAAGCTTCTGGATTTTGTCTGTTCTTAACTGTCCTGTCAGTGAGTGCAGCGTAGCATGCTTAGTTGAGTAATGCCTCTTTATATTGAATTCTTTCATTACTGAAATGGATTCATTACACAGCAAACAAATAGGCTTGCCATTGTGCAAGATAAAAAGAATTCTTCAGTCCATTTTTCTTGAAACTGGCGACCCTCTGTATCTACTTTTCGTTTCTTTCCACCAGACATCAATTTTGTTTACTTTTCGTTCAATAAACTTAATAACAAACTATAGTTAGTAACTACTCAAGATGCACACAAAGTCACAAAGCATGTTGACGGCTCGAGCAGTTCGCTAGGATATCGCTTGTCCAAGTTATCACCTCGGTAGCTCAAATAGAACTGAACTAACGTTCGGGCCATCCACCCACTTATATAGGCAAAATGAAGGAATAATCTGGAATAAACTAGTTTAGAATAATTGAGAAGCAATAAATAATTGAGAAGTAATGTGTCGCCCGTGAGGCGGCAAACCTCAAAGAATTTGATCGAGCAAGCCTGCCTTTAAATTGGGTTTTTTCAAAATGTCTCCGGGCCGACAATATCTTACAGCGGGCCGGATCCGGCCCGCGGGCCGGTTGTTGCCCATATATGACTTAGATGCATGCAATGCTATTGTATTTGTGATATGCACTATGAATGTCTTATTTGCCTAAATAAATAGATAAAAATAAATCAAGAATGTTCCCGTAGAGTAAACAGAGACGACGAAAAACAGGACGATGCCTTTAACTTAATATCTACTGTTATAATCTAAAACTAAAAATATTGCTATGAAATAACCGTAAAAGGACGTAATAAAAAATGTGATAGTATTTTCACTTGAGCGTCTAACATACAAAGAACTCGTGCATTTACTTTTACGATCATCTAAAATGGAAGGTGCCTTTCGCACAAAAGAATATCAAATTATATTTAAGCTAGGTAAGTATGGCAGGAGAATTGTATGAGATACAAATTGCAGCTAAATTCGCCAGGGACTGTACCACAAAGTATCGCATTAAGTTTACTATAAGCTCTTATCACGGCTACCAAACTTTATTGCGAAAACCCAGTTTCAAAGTATTATAGCTGAACTTTTATTACGCGGTCATTTTGAATGTTATGTACAATTTCTGCAAAATGAACTCAATTATGCAACAAAATAATAACATGTATTTTCATATTATAGTACTTTGTTTTAGTAACGATGGTTATTAAAGGTAATGAAGAACAAACAAAGCTTATAAAGTTTTAATCATGTTTTGTGATTATTAAAATCTTTATTTTTAGTATGGTCCGACCGCCCGACCTATGTGAAATTATGTCCTTCGTGATTGTATGGTCAGTTCTAGGAATGTTTGCTTTTTCTGGGGATTTCAACGTACAAGAGTATGCAACGAAATGTCTTCAAGGGTCTAAACGTCGAAGAAACTTCACAATAACTCATAACAGCGCCATACATAGTCAAACATAATCAAATGCCTGAAACGGGTAAAAGCTCACAAAATGGTCACCGAGCTGCGCGAGTCCTAAATAAACTAATTTACCAAGATAACAATGGTCTCCAATCAAAACTCTGCTACTTGTAAACCGCTAACGAAATTTTAACTCACCGCCGCTAACTACAAAGTTCCACTAATGAGCAAAATAACAAGTGGCTGTTACGACAGCTCACAATATAACAAGAATAAGATAAACCTTTGGACTCGACTCTACAAAGGTTTTCTTTAAGTACTTGCTTAAATATTATGTATATACTCAATTTAATGACACTTTTCCACTAAATATTAAAAGCTAAACTTGACATTGCCTAAATGCACAAACCATGCGAAGCTAAAAAAAAAAAAAAAATTAAAAGTATTTACACAAAGTTCCTATTTAATGATTGGGCAACTCCAGGTATTCGTAAAGGCAGGGAAAAACTATTTGAATTGTATGGCCTAAAGCAACATAATAATAATGAATAACACTCATTCATCAGTATGTTCCAAAATATTCATTAACTTTTATAAGTGTGTGCAAAAGCTACATTTAGTAATAAAACAAAATCAACTGATGATAAAATAAAAACCGGCCAAGTGCGTGTCGGACCACGCACAATGAAGGGTTCTTTAGTTGGGATGAATTTACACCAAGAACAAACTTAGCATTGTTGTTGAAAAACATATTCCCCATACAATTCAACTGCAAATGTAAGTTTATATTATACGCTCAATATTGAATTTTTAAGACCATACACTTCTTATATTTTTTCCAGTAATCTATAATAGAATTGCTCTCTACATTTTTTCAAAATATTAGGCTTAGCAGATTCGGAGATAAAGCCAATGGTCAATTTTCATCCATTTTCTTTAATAACTTTAAAACGAATTAAATAAAAAAACTAGCTACTTGCGTGTCAGACCACGCACAATGAAAGGTTCCGTAGTTAAGATGAATTTATCCCAAGAACAGACTTAACATTTTAGTTAAAAAGCAAGTTCCCCCATACAAACCAACTGCAAATGTAAGTTTGTATGCACAATATTGAAAGATTTACCAAGTTATTTTAACACCATAGACTTTTTATAATATAACTTCTTAAATATATTATATTTCATGTAACCTATAAGTAAATAACTGATTTCTGTATTTTTTTTTTTCAAAATATTAGGCTCGGTAGTTTCGGAGATAAGGGTGGTCAAATTTCATCGATTTTCTTAAATAACTTTAAAACTATTTATTTTAAAATTACAAAAAAATGAGACTCTCACAACAAGACGTTTCATTTAATATGTTATAGAGGCATGAGGAACAGGGTGTAAAGTTCACTCATCCTCCATAGAAAAGGGAGGATCCTCCGACCAGACGGGTGTCGTGTCTGGTGGGCAACTGCCCGACGGTTGATGTCGGAATGTTGTTTATATGCTAGTTGCGCGGTAAACTCTGCTAGCGCGATGCAGGATTTTGCGTGACATCAGTGTGCTGCTTAGTTCGCATGTGGCGCAGTAGATGCCGCCACAATGTCACCAGGTACAGTTTCCAAACTTTTTATAAAATTTCTAATTTGGCCCCCAAAAGTAACCCTCATAATAAAAATGCATTTATTTACGATACACGTCCGTGTTTGCGTCACAGAAATTTATTTGTGTACCAAATTTCAACTTAATCGCTCCAGTAGATTTAGAGCAAATCAGCTGTGACTGACGGACGGACAAACAGACACGACAGACACACGAGTGATCCTATAAGGGTTCCGTATTCCCTTTTGAGGAACGGAACCCTAAAAATATATTTGAAATCCTCATATCCTTTTATTTGATATGAGGATTTCAAATATATTTTTAGGGTATATTTGATATGTCACACGGTACAGTTGGCGATACGAGGGTGGCCACTGAAAGTTCTTAGAAAATCAAAAACTGAACAAACTAGCAAGTCTTTAGTTTTTATTATATCTTTTCAAAATAGTGTCCATTTACATCAAAACATCGCTGTATAGAACCACTAAGAAAAGCACTTTACCCACTAGTCCTTAGGGGTCTCTTCGACGGCATTTTGAAACGCAGCCACTGCTTCCTCGGCGTCCATAAAACGTTTTCCTCGAAGTTTTTCTTTTATTTTCGGAAATAAATAAAAATCGCAAGGTGCGAGGTCGGGGCTACAGGGGGGTGACCCAGTAATTCCACGTCTGACGTCGCCAAGTAGTCGATTGTTTGCTTGGCGGTGTGCGACGAGGCGTTGTCGTGGTGAAGGAGGATCCTACTGCTAGGTTGTTTCTCCCGAACTTTTTCCAAGACAAGTGGCAAACAATTGTTAGTGTACCACTCTGCAGTAACTGTTTCTCGATCCTCTAAAACAATTGTTGCATAATGACCTGCCCTTCCGAAGAACGAGGCCACCATCTTTTTTCCCACGCTTCGACCTTTCTTCACTTTAGTTGGCAACTCCTCGGAAGGAAACACCCCGAACGCAGCCTGTCTCTTAGTTTCAGGATCATAACAATAAATCCAGCTTTTGTCACCCGTAAGTATGTCGAACACAGCATTTGAGTCACCTCCGTTAAATCTTTGAACCATTTCACGACACCAATCAACACGACGGAGTTTTTGGGCCTCTGTCAAATTATGAGGTATCCCCGGGCACAAAGCTTTCTGACCGCTAAATGTTCATGGAGGATTTTCTGCACTTAATTCATACCGATGCCTAAGCTTGTCCGAATCTGCTGATGAGTCACTCTTTTGTCAGTCTATATCATACGCCGCACAACACTGATGATAACATCAGTCGTCGCCGTAGAAGGCCGTCCCTCACGCAGATCATCATCGGTGAGATTAGTGCGACCACGTTTAAATTCATTAAACCAGTTATAAACAGTGGCACGAGATGGGGCTTCATCATGAAAGGCCAATCGAAGTCTAACATAACTTTCTTGTTGACTTAAAAGACATCGAAAGTCATAAAAAATCATTGTACGAAATTTTTCTCGCGTTAAATTCATGCTGACGTGACACAAACAATTTTCAATTTGCCGCCAAATCGTAAAAAATGACAAATTAATAAAATACACAATAATATTGGCAGAGTTCCATTTTCGAAATTTGAACTGTTTTTTTTTATTTTATCGTTTATAAGTGGCCAGTTCTAAAAACTTTCAGTGTCGCCCTCGTACTCTATTTTTTAATTTTTCTACCAAAAGTGAACTGAAGTGTATGCAAAGGGCTTGGGAGGTTTCAGGTTTTAGGTTTCAGCATACAAACGACTAAAAGGCTGTTATAAAAGCTTTTAATTATCTTAAAAATAAATTTTCAGATCTCTGGGGAATGTCTGTAAAAGTCTGTAGATCTATCATCAAAACCACTGCGCCCTATTTAACTTTCATATTTAACACAAGTGCAGTGAGGACCAAGGAGTCTTTCCGGATCTCATGGAAAACAGTAAAGTAGTTCCATTGTTCAAATCCGGCGATAGTAAAGAACCCAACAATTATAGGCCTGTGTCGATTCTGCCAGTTCTCAGTAAGGTGTTTGAAAAGTTAATGTTTAATCAAATGTTTCGTCACTTTAATAAAAAAATCCATCTTTCATGAACAACAGTACGGTTTAACCAAAGGGCCTTTTACAACTGACGCCAGTGTCACCCTACTAACGAACATATTTAATGCCTGGGAAGAAGCACAAGGTGCCATTGGAATCTTTTGCAACTTCTCTAAAGTGTTCGATTGACAAAACCATGAGACACTTCTGCTGAAAATAGAGCACTATAGGATTAGGACTACAGCTCTTGATTTACAAAAATCATACCTGAAAGATAGGAAGGTTAAAGTTCAGGTACACGGCATAAACTTGTTAGTGCATTCTGTAAGAAAAATAAGACAGTTAACAGAGGTAGATACCGCGCGTTTGGTCTATTTTAGCTACTTCCACAGCATTGTGTCATATGACATTTTACTGTGGGGTCGGGCTGCTGACATTAAATCCATTTTTATTCTGCTCCCCCGCGATTCTCTTAGGGAAATATTTAAAAAGATTAATATTATGACAGTACCTTGCCTTGATAGATAGACAAGCAAAGATGCAAATTCATTTTCAGCATTTGGAGCAATGCCGAAACAAATTGCCACTTCCTTAAATTTAGATGATCCACATGAATACACAGGGTACAGTTTCAGAAGGTCCTCGGCTACATTGCTCGCCGATTCAGGTGCGAACTTGTTGACACTAAAACGCCACTGAGGCGCCTACATAGATGATTCGATGAGAAATAAAGAAGAAATTAGCTCCCGCATTACAAGGAATATAAATTTGGAGCCAAGTGTCGACTCTAGACCATCTAAGAGCACACACGCGTACATTCCACCATCGTCGCCGCCGCCGCAGCGGCCTCCGTCGCCGCCACCGACTGCAGAACTCTGTGGTCTCGTTTCTCCTACATTCACTCAAGAGAGTGAGAGAGAGACTGGTGAAATTGTAACTAATAATAATAACTTGACAACATTAAAAATGCCAACTGGCAACGTACGTAATAATCAATTTTACAAATTGTTCAAATTTTTTTAACTGCTTTAACACATGATTAAAGATTTATTCGATTAAGAAAGTCCGAGTTTTATTTATTTCCTCGCAAATATTTTATAAAACGTCGTATGACATACGTGCGCTTTGATAATTATAGCCACTGTTTTCTTGTATCGCCTCGGCTGTAATTTTCAACTTACCACAATTATATCATAATGTACTAATATTTATCACATTAATTTTACATTCTGTGATAACTTTAACTTACACACTGACTTATTATTTGTTAAAATTATAGGAAAATCGTCTAGTTTCTCAATATTAGTACATAAATATCGTCGCCCTCCGCGCTAACTGTCTTATCTAGCAATTCATCATTTTTCAGGGCAACAGTTTTTCGGTCGGACGCTACAATCATGTTACTGTAGTTGCGTTGGCTGTGGCTTTATTTATGCATTCATTACTTTTTTATATTGCTCTTGGCTTACTCTTTAAGTTAGTAGTTGCCCTAAAGCCCTAAGGTATCTATTTATTTATTTATATTCATTTGAAGCAGATACGTCACTCTGTGAGAACTTTGTTTTTCAACTTGTGTCTGTTACGACGTGATTGTTTGGTATAAAAATATAAATAAAACTCTATTAATATCTTTTATTAAAAGTAATAAAAATTTCGTCCGTTAGCTTAAAAAGTTACAAGGTACGTTTAGGAAGTTACAAAAAATAATGTTTTAACATTTTTACTTTATGTATTAAACTATACCTAATTATTGAGATGAATTATGACTAAGAGAAATAAGCAGGTATACATTTTGAGTTTGTTCATAACAACTAAGTCTTAGTTACTTTAATATCACAATCACAGTCTTTGCAAAAATATTAGTCTTTAATTGGACTTGCTTTATCAGGATTGAAGCGGTCAGTTTATAGTCTTATTTATTGAACATAGAAACTATTGAAGAAAATAGAAATCAGGTTAATAATCATGTTATTGGTAAACATCGTCTTAAAATTAACGTAAGAGCTAAATTCTATAAACAATCAGCTAGTGAAATCAACAGTAAAGGAATGAAAAAGGTATCATGACATTAGTAATTAGTGAAAAAGTGACGTATAAAATGCCACACGCTCGCCACTTAATGACTGGGGTGTCCCCTGTTGTTAGTGACAACAAGTCATTATATTTTTCTACAGAAATTTTGGGCGGTGTTGGATTAAGAAGTCTTATTTCCTCTCTTAAGAAAACAGAGACATGTCTCCTAAGAGAAAAAGAGCGTGGAATCTCTTCTCCGTGGCTATTCTTAAAAAAAATCTTTTCAGGTTCAGTTTTCTTGACAGAAAATTCCATCATTTCTGTCCAGTTCAAGCATCGGCCCTCATCGTCTTTTCGGATAGAAAGCATCCTAAGGTCAGCTGAAAGTTTTTTAAAATCGAGGAAATCAGTGTATGTGAGAACATTCACTAAGTACGGTATATTTTTTCGTGCTAATCTAAAAATTGGAGGTAGCTGGCTTGGTACAAAAATGTCCCCACTTTTTTTCAGAGCATAGCCGATGGTGCTGTGTACAGTCTCCTTCGCTTTGTCCATGACATGGCACGGAAAAACTTAAAGTGATTTCTTGAATATTTCTGGCATTGTTAATGACATACAGTAAGGTCTATGCTACGATGGAATTTTTGTTCTGTCCACTGCATCCATCAGCAAACAGGTAAACAATATTGATGCCTTTTCCGTCACTCTTGCTGAGAAAGTCATACAATGAAGTCGAAATTTCTGACGACCCTATTTTGCTTGCTCCCTCATGCCATGTATAACACGAACAGGCTCCAGAAGTCATATCATATATTGTGAAATTGTACGCCAAAAGACGACGTTTATAAAAAACATACAATGCATTTTCATTGCTAATAGGCAAGCTTATGACTTGTTGGAGGTCAAATGTAGCAAGCACATTGTATTGTGGTTGGGTTTTGCTGTGATGCTAGTTTACATTTATTTCTTTCTGATCTAAACAAAGTCTTCTCCTGTTGGTGCTTCCTATACTTTTCGCAAATCTTTAATTTCTCTTCTTCAGAACCTTTTAAATACGTCATGCACAAACTACACTGATCTTTTTTTGGGCGGTGGAAAGATAATTTCTTGGATTTAAAAACCCTTCTGTATGAAGAAAAGCTGGGCTTCACGGAACTATTTTTATTCTCTTCTTCAAACATGTGGTACATCTTGGGTAGCGTCAGCTCACAATGTAGGTATTCTCTAGAAGAATTTTCCCTGCAGTAATGAGATTCAACCATCGGGAATCTCTCAATGTGCAGTTCGATAATTTTTCGAATTGTGGCATCATTTTCAATGAAGCATTCTCTACGCCCTCCTCGTCTTTCTTTTTCGACAGTAACTTTTTCAAGAGATGTTCTAATAGTACGAAAACTTATTCCTAAGAAAAACGTTTGGCAAACCTGGAGAGACTGATGCTGAAAAGGAAAAAAATATTAAAGAGTGGCTTGCCTCCTAGATTCCGGTCCAGCAGTTCGCCGTTTAACAGGTTCTTTTTTCACATGCTTCACAATAAACTCACGCTGTGACTGAAGATTTCCTTGGTCCCAATAACTTTGAAATAAATTTTCACGAATCTCATCTGTGAAACGATAACAACTGCGTTTACAGTTGATGATTTGACAAAAAGGGCCAATTTTCCTTTCCGGTACAATCTTTTTATGTACTTGAGTAGTATGCTGTTTGCCCGTATTTTTCATAAGCTGGTTAATTTTTCTTACATCTGGTTTTTTTGTTTTGGTTCTTTCAACCTCTCGTGGCGACCCCGCAACTTCAAAATCTTCGAGAAAGACCTGAGTATTGCTGGAAATAACACAATCATCTATTGGTGGTAATATACTAGGCGATAGTAACTGACGATGGTTTTCACAATTAACATCACTGAAGTGATCCCAGCACACTAGAATTCTGCACCTAAAACAGGAACTATTAACCTCTATATTGCACCCAGCAGCTTCACAGAGTTGGTTTTGCGTTTGTGTTTCTGATGGCAAGTCATAGATTTCGAATTCTTCTAAAATATTCATAGAAATGTCGGCGTGTTCTACATCTTGGGTCTGTAAATTTTCTAAAGTATGTATAGAATGGTAGGCATGCTCTGTATCTTAGACCTGTGTTTCTGATGACAAGCCGTTGATTTGTAATTCTCCTGAAGTATGTATTGAATTGTTTCTGTGCTCCTGCTCTTTGTTAAGTAGTTTTAAATGTGTGGATGGATCTCTGTGGCATTAATTCAAAATGCTGTTCACAAGACAAATTATTGATGAAATGATCCCAGCATATAATTATAAAGCACCTATGGCAAGAGCTAAATACTTCAGAAGAGCATCCAATAACTTCGCAATGTTGTTCACGTCGACAATCTACGGAATTTTTTGTTAAGTCAGAGACACTACCTAAATCTGGTTCACATGGTAAGTCTTGCAAACATATGGTTCTTCTCTGTCTCTTGGGTTCTATGACATAGTCAGGATCCTGTGGATCTTCTAAGTCAATATCACAATAAGTTCAATGTCTTACCGCCCCACAGTGGAACGAATGTATGGGAGCGGTTGGACGTAGACATGTCCGAAAAATAAGAGTAAAATTATGACAAACTAATGATGCCATCTTATTCGATTACTTAATGCCTTCATAAATTGTGGTGATGAATTTCTTCATAACTCCCATATTTCGGGAGTAATTTGAGAAAATGTGAAATTTTACTATGAAAATGAGTGTATCGAGCTCTCTCCCTCCTGATTCCGGGCTTGTTTCAAGTAGCGGTCTCTAATATCGTAATGCTATTACTAAGAGCTATATTTAATACTAAGACACATAGTGCGCCAAATGTGCACTTTCTGGGATAAAAGGAAATGAAAATTTAAAAAAAAAAACGTTTTTTCCCCATTTGTATTTACTTTAAACCGCAGACAGACTTATTAAGAGGTCTATAAATATATTATATATATACAGAAATATATATTAACAAAAATATTCACAAGAACTGATGAGAGTATGACTTTTAAGTAAGTTGATAATAAATTACCTAGTTTCATTAAAAGTACAATAAATAATTAAGATGTAAGCTCTAATTTACTAAGTTACACATTCTAAAACAATAACATCATTTAATTATCTTCGTCATCATCATCATCATCAATTAATTCAAATTCAGAATCGATGTCCGCTAAATCATTTATGTTAACAAATTCGATATCACTTTTCTCAGAATCCGTAAGCTCATAAAATTCCTTAAAAGAAGATTTTTTTACAAACTTATTTCCTTTTGGACGGATACTTGTAACAAGTGGATCAGAAGACAGTAAAAGATTGTGCATAATATCTTCATTGCATGAGATACTGCTATGCTTTCGAGAATGCCCCTCTCTATATTTTCTAAAATCTTTATTTCTAGCCTCAGATGCCTCTTCGGATAGAAAACCAATGGGCACAATTGACATGTTCTGAACTATGTCTGGCCCATGCATTAAAATTTTATGAAGTGAAGAAGGCATATAATACCATGGGTATAACTCCACGTAAAGCTTAGCAGTATCAAAGCAGAACTCTCGGAATTTAGTTACGTTGATCTTCTCTCCTGATGAAATACACTGCAAGATCACACAGATTTTTCTTAAAAGCATAGCATCTATTCCGGTCAGTTCAGCAGATTTAGTGTAGTTTTCAAAAAATCTCCTTGCCGAGTTGCCATTGTTGGTGGATCCACTGCCTTGTTTCACAACATCGAGAAGTAAGCCCGTTTCTCTTCTTACAGCCTCTTGAACTCTTTTCTTCCTGTCATCAACTTGCCTTTTTGCTATATCACCCCTTACTTGCCATGATTTTATGTCTAATTTGTAGGAAATGTGTAATAAGCATTCCATTGAGCGAATCCAAGCGTGAAGGGTGCTTAAGCTATATTTATACATGTCCTCGTTTGCGTGTTTATCTTTGATTAACTCTAAATTATTCATTTCTTTAGGACAAGCCTTGCATATGTCACACACTGAAGCTGCTGTATTGGATATAATGGAATGAATTTTACCATCAATCATTGTCAACAGCAGTTGGTGTTTGACACTAATTCCATCAGTGATGGTGGATGGAGTTAAGGCTTCAATCTCTGCTTCGATTTCAGCCATCTCTCTCTGCACATTTTCTTTGGTTTCCTTTATAAACTTAAACAATATTGGCCGGCAAAATGAAGTGGAAGATGGTCGCTCGTTTTCCCAAATTGTTACACCTTTTGAGACGAGCCGCAGTGGTACAAGACTAATCATAAAATTACTAGCAAGATCGATTTGCTCATCTTCACTCGTCCTTTGATGATAAATGCTTTGGCTAGATGATCCGTCAAAACCCCATTTGCTGGTCAATACGAGCTGTTGATTGGGATCAACAGGGGTTTCTAACGACCTAATAAGTCTTCTTGAGGTTAAATCCATCAAGGCTTGTAATTTGATTTTTGCAGAGCTCTCTGTAACTGTGAGATCTTCTTTGGCCGGATAGCACTTAATTTTTTCTTTAACCAACATGTAGTAACTCGGGTATTGAAGAGCTCCTTCTTGAGTGTTGAAATCCCGAAGAGTGTTATAGCGCCATTTCGATAAGTTCATCGATACATAAAGAGCCAATGCCTTCAAAGGGGATATTTCCCGTACCTGAATTGATTTACCTTCAATGAAGGCTTTGATTTTTGAGGCCTCTTCTGGATTCTCCGTCAAGTATTTCATAACATAAGCTGTATCGCTTTGTCCTGCCTTTTGAAGCGCCCTTTCGGCCGAAAACATAATTTCAGCGCTGCTACTGCTGCATGAAAGACTATCTTCAGTGCGTCTTCTTTTTTGCCGGTTACTAAGGTCCTCAAAAGATTTACGAGGACTAGGATGTGTACAAGTTGAAGCATCAGATTTAGCAGGAGAAATTATGGGCTCGATGACGTCACTTATATTTTCTGTAGAAGGTTCCATATTTTCATTCTGTAATTCCGGCCATTGAATTGCAGCCTGTAGCCAAATCTCATGTTTCTTCCGAAACTTATCTGTGCTTCTTCCAGACTGTGTCCATTTTGCATAAATGCGGTAGCAAAATCGACGACACCAGTCTTTTAAACTTGTTTCAGCACTTTCACATAACTGAACACAACTGTTATCTTTTAAAACACTGAACAAATAGTTAAAGTCGCGTAAATCTTTATGTGCGCGTGCGCATAAAGCAACGTGAATATCAAGATTTGTATTAAAATTTGGAAAATACATTGCGAGATTAGCTTGGATACAACGAGGTGTAAATCAACACTGATTTTAAAGTTACTAATAGTGACCTATTTATATAAAATCCAGGTATCCCAGGTATCCTTTGTTAAATATTGCAAGGTAATTAGTTATTGTGATAATTAGTAAATGATGCATGCTAAATTAGTGTATTAAGAGCCATTTAGTAATTAAATAATAGCAATGTTCTTATCAGTAATCATTAGTGCATCAGTTTTATATGTAAACCTTAAGTCCCTAATTATATATCCTAATTAGCTAATATCTTCTCTAATTGGCTGCTCAGAAATGTTATTGTAATAAGGTAAACCTTTAGAAAAACGGTTTTAATCAACAAAATAAACAAAAAATAAAAAAATTGTGTTATAAAATAAACATCACTCTTTATCCCAGAAAGTGCACATTTGGCGCACTATGTGTCTTAGTATTAAATATAGCTCTTAGTATTAGCATTATGATATTAGAGACCGCTACTTGAAACAAGCCCGGAATCAGGAGGGAGAGAGCTCGATACACTCATTTTCATAGTAAAATTTCACATTTTCTCAAATTACTCCCGAAATATGGGAGTTATGAAGAAATTCATCACCACAAGTTATGAAGGCATTAAGTAATCGAATAAGATGGCATCATTAGTTTGGCATAATTTTACTCTTTTTTTTCGGACATGTCTACGTCCAACCGCTCCCATACATTCGTTCCACTGTGCGCCCGCACCCCTCCCCCGTGCATAGCGCAGTGTGACTTAATGATATGGCAATAAGCTTCATATTCGTATAAAAGGTTTGATCTGTAAACGACGTAAATGCAAAAAAATTGTAACCATTGTTGAAAAAAAATTCTAGCTTAGTGCCCTGTGTACATACTTCAGTCATTTTGCATCGGGACGAAAAAAATAACATCTTACTAACTGTAGTATGTTCATACGACAGGTAGTGGGAATATTTTTTCCCTCCTTTTGCACATACGCTAAACAAAATACTTGACTATCTTCTAAACGACAAACGATACAGATACGACGATTAGAGAGAACTTTTTCGAAACAAAGTTATGAACACGTAGGTACTGTCAGTGTAGATACGTCAGTTTGTGGGATACGACAGTTAGCGGGGAGGGCGACGATATGAGACCAACATGTATTTATCACATTAATTTATCCGTCATTGCTTATTTTTTTATAGTTTTTACCTGTTGTGGTATAGCAATTTTATTCTAGGTACATCGCCTTCACATATAATGATATAATATATTTATGTATACAAACTAGGTATTTTAAAACATTTTAAAAGATGGAGGAACGGTCGAGTTGCTTGCCCGTCGTTCTCCATACAAAACTACCTTTTTGAGGGAGCAACTAGAATCTATATAATGATTTCTTGTAAATGTTAACGATCAAAGTGCCTTTTATATACCTATTTGAAATAAATGCTTTGACTTTGACTTTTATCAGGATTTTCACGAAAAACATAATCCATTGAAAAGCCGCCTTTGACATAAGAAGCTCACAAATAAATGTACTTTCTAAAAATGATGTGGGTGGACCATTATAGTAATCCATATTGTACCTATGTGCTGTTTTTGTTTACTTATCTCTAGCTCTGACAAGAACGTAAAATGTTTCCGGATTCAATCAACAAGGAGCTACGAATAGCATACTTAGTTACCAAAACTTAATAGACAATGTCACTCAAAGTAGCAACCTCTAGCTACGCGTAAAGAGACAGAGTTGGTAAAAAGCTCACAATGGGTGTTCTACCGTTTTGATTCAGTCATCTGCCTAGCCTTTTCCCAACTATGTTGGAGTCGGCTTCCAGTCTTACCGGTTACAGCTGAATACCAGTATTTTACACCTGCCTATCTGACCACAACCCAGTTACTGGGTAACACGATACTCCTTGGTAAGACTGGTTGTCAGACTTTCGAGCTTCTGACGACCCGTAACGACTGTCAAAGATCTACAAATAACAGCCGGGACCAACGGCTTAACGTACTTTCCGAGGCACGGAGGGGTCTTGGTATGTAAAGATGGTCACCCATCTACGGCCCAACCGCGGCAAGCGTAGCTTAACCTGTTCGATCTACCAGTGCGGCTGTTCTTACTTAGCCACAAGCCCCTGTATTCAGTGCGATATTGTTAATGTGACACTACCATTTGGTGACCCTATTCCCCTCACAATACAACCTGCCCCGAGTAGCTTCCTACAACTAAACGAGGGTCGCGACCGCCAATAATAAAATCGTTATTATTGATTTGACTGTCGAGAACAATCAATTCGTAAGCCGTGCCGCCGTCACGGCTAAATCGACGGTATCCGCCCGGCTCCCCGGACTATCTGTACTAATAAAGACACAAGCCTGTACAGTGACGATAATCCCCAAAACTCTTGAGCCAACTTTAATTAAAAGCTACACTGGCGCTGTTTCCTTATATTCTTTGTCTACGTGTAGCATACAGATTAGAACATACCTACTGAGTATGATATTGATAACAGGCAGAATAACATGTTATCATACTTACAGCAAAGTGAAACATATTTTTGCAAAGATATCTATTATAAAGGGGGACAACTACGCTCTCCTTTCTAGTGAAACTATTTCCATGTGTCGCCTCCCCACCGTGGCAGCAACCAGGGACTGCTACGGGCTACCCCATGCAAGGACTGCAATGCGGAACCAGAACTATATTTCATTTTTAGAACGCGAAACGTTTGCTTTAAATCGTTCCTATTGTTAAAATAGTATTTTATGACAAGCTTAACGAAGCGTGATGTCGTATAAACCAATTGTGCTAAAGTAAATGACGGATTATAAAGTGGTTTGGTAACAAAACCGGTAGGTTTATTAAAATCAACGCAATTAAAAAACTGAAGGGAGGTAAATATTTACCCTAAGAAATTAAATACAGGTTGCTTCCGAAACCAAAACACGTCAAAAATATGTTCTATTGTGTGTCCTGAATTAGTAGTCTGGTTTCTCCAAATTGCTTTACTACACACATTACCACATGCGGGGATGAAAGTAATCGCGATACGTATTATTACTGTTCTTTTATGATATTATTTCACATACGGATGAGTTTCCGCAAAAGCTTTCAGAATATAAAAGTCCGCCCTTCACGGCCTCACCACCACTCGCATACGAGATACGCTACTTACATCGCGTGCGTTCGACAATATTTCTTGAGGAATGCGTCGATATATCACCACGGGCCGCCCCTCGATAACGCGCCTCCTAGTTTCCGCTGAATGGACGAAACAGGGGTTAACATCTCAGAACATTCGTCCAGAAAAACTTCGTTTTGGTAATACTTGCGCCTGACGGACTTACGACTACTAACAAATAATACATGTTTTTGTACATAACTATGGTGAAATTGTGTACCCGATTCTATTAAGAGGCGATACAGTGCGACTTTATCAAGATATATTCATTTATACTCAGTTCAATTAAGCGAATAAGAATATATTGAAATTGAAACAAACCACCAGGAGAAAGTTTAACTCCAAGTTTTCTTAAACTTTTCATAAAGACAAAAATAAATACAATTATTTGACTATCACGTCTGTGTTAGGATGCGCTAGCGGTCACTGTGTGTGAACAGAAAGCTTTCCCTGTCGGTAAATAACACCCCAAACCCTAAATAATGCGTGTCACCATGGAGTCACCCCGTCTGTGCACATTGTATACGTCATAATCTTTTAGTTGTTTATGGCGGAAGGAGCAAAAAAATAATCTCTCATTTCCTGAAAACATTGCAAATTTTTAACGTCCAAACTTGCGCAATAGTAAAACCAGTATAAAACAGTTTGAGAATTTATGTATATTCAAACTTATTTCATTAATGTTTCAAAATAAGTTCAATCTAAGTTGAAAGAAAGTAGGAAGCTTACAAAAAGCTTTAGGTAATATATCTGGGGAACCCGTCTAGATCTTCCGATAGGCCATTCTAAGCTGTCCTGCCCCAATCAAGTACCATTTAAAGGGAAAAGGTTCCGTACAATGGGAACATTCAGCAAATCCTCGTGCTAAATTACCTACTACTGTGCATGGGGTCCGGCCCTATCTACCTATTTCTATCTCATCTCTTAGTAGAGTACACACAATGAGGGAAAAAAATACATACAAATGCTCTCTAAAATATAACAAGTACATTTTGATTGACATGAGCTAAATAAAGGCTGAATCCCTTGAATATGTCCCTTATCCCTTAAATGAGATGAACATAATCTGTAATAACAAAAGTAATTTTCGATACACAGTTTAGACCCCTTCCAAAGGGGATTTTTGCGATCAGATCCATCTAAGGGGAATGAATAGGCAGTGAGTCTAAAAATAGCACCATTAATCCTACTAAGGATTAAGAGGACCTAGAACGTTCGATAATATTCTTTGAACTTTGTTTTAATGCATGATTGAGCAAAAAAATCCATTGACCCAGAAGTATTACGAAACGAGATTTTCTTCACGAGTACAAGATAAAGTGTACAAATAGGAGGAAAACTGGAAAAGAGTGCAAGGAACTAACCAATAAGTTAATAGACTTGGTATCGTAACTGCAAGATCGATCGCCCCGACTCCCCGAGTCCGATTGAACAGAGGGCGCCTCTCCACTTGCCGACGCCCGAAGCAAAAAGGAACGGTATCAATCAACCAATAAGCCGCTAATCTTATAAAGATGTAAACATAAAGCTGTCTCATTGGTGGATGTTTACCCAGCGCCTCTCAATTCGTCCCGCTTTGATGTGGAAACACCCTAAAACCGGGATGTTATGTCTTATTCGATTCGCGTCACGAGCGGTGCGCTACATTCGCGATTCGAAATAAGACTTATAACAGGAGTTACTATCTTCCTACGTAACGTTTTGATGGCTCCATTTACGTCCAAGTTATGGTTTGCCTGAAAGGATGTTTTCAATGGCCGAATGTGCTTTAGTAGTTTTCTTCGGTAGAAGATAAAACTGAATCGCATAAAATGATATCTGTTTGAGAAAAATATATATTATACGAAGAATTGAACAAGGATGAGTGGCGTTTTTTGTAATGTTCCTTAACACGTTAGCTGCGGCACCAATTTTTGCATACTTTCCGTTCCTGCGGCACGAGGTATAATCGGCCCGTACCGTGACCAGACGTTAGGGCGACACGCGGTCTATTAGACCCCACCTCCTTTTACAGACTAAAATCCATTTTCTGGCGCGAAATCAAAGATAAATGAGAATTTTGGTCCTTATTGATATAGACAGTGAATTGATGAACCCTAATCCACCGTCGCCCCGGGATCTGATGGCTAGTTTAAGAATTATTAGCAAAACAAAATATGGGATCTTATACACCTCGTAACGCACTGAAATAGGGCAAATTTTCGCTGCGATTAGTGATGGGAAAAATAATATCGACGTTTTTAAACTGTCTTAACTACGCAACGACTTGACCGATTTTGATCAATTATATCTCATTAGATCGTTTTAAGGGCAAAACCTGGCAAAACAACACAAAGTTATCAAAGGATACATTTTTTTTTAAATAATCTAAATTGTGCTTGAAGGCGCCATAAAGAAAAAAAAACCGGCCAAGTGCGAGTCGGACTCGCGCACGAAGCGTTCCATTCTATACCATTAAGAAGCACCTATTACAGACTTATTATTGGAAAATAATGGATTACGGTTTATGCATAAGGTTTATCTTTCTATTTGTATATGAAAATCTTAATGCGGTTCACAGAATAGAAAAAAAGGCAACCAGAAGTAGAAAAGAAACTGTCCTATTTATTCTGCCTCGGGCGACATCGTTTAGACATGTTCGGCGCTGTAAAACGACGTGCTCTCCAATCGACGTGATGCACAACACTGGTCGCGGGAAGCTCGCGTTGAGTGCGGTACGAGGTCAGGGGGGATATGGGACGTTTTAGCCTCGTTCCGCACTGCATTAAAATTATATTAATTCAGTGCGGCACGAGGCCTAAGACATCCGGTACCAAGGTAGGTACACCACCGAGTCCGGAACCATTAGTGATCTCAAATATATATTTATCTCTTTCCTACACTGGACCAAACCAAAGCTATGCCATTCGCACGACAGAGAAATTCACTTTTTTGCTTGCCGCACCACAGGGAAGTTGCATCAGGGGTGATTTAGGCCTCGCTTCGCACTTAACGTGTTAAAGGGAAATATTGAATTAACTATCTTTTCTAACCATTTTTAACATGAGTGATCGTATCAATGACGTTCGCAGTTATACCTACTTAAGAAAAGTACGGAACACTAGACTGTTGATTTTGCTTCAGCGATATTTTTTTCATTGAACAATGAAAATGGAATTTAAATTCCACAACAAAACATTTAAAGGGGTGCTGACTCAATTCAAGGCCATTATTAATTAGGGCGTCCATAAATTTTGCATTCAAAAACGTACAAAAACAATCAACTTAATAAAGCCGTCGCGTAAGATCTTAATGAAAACGGGACGTGATAAAAGATGATGAAAAGATACAGGAGTTGATGTTCCTCAGAGGTCTTCGATACTCTATCGATAAACGGGAGGAAATATTGTAGCTAGCCTAGCCACCCTTGAAATCGCTTCCCCGTCGCGTGGACGGCTAAGGGGCGGAAGCGGGGCAGGGGCACAATGGCGCGGCCGTTGACACGAATCTCCCGCACTATGTTTATGTATCCCATTGGATTTTTTCCCTACACGTTTACCGTGAACGGCTGCTCACGAATGGACCGTTTTGTTTTTGGATAGGAACACAAACAAACCTATCGAATTGGTTGCAGCAGCGTTCGAATTTGTATAGTTACTTTCTTATACGTTCTAAGATTCGGGAATGATTGTGAACATGATTATTATGAAGAAAAGAGGCCATTAAATGCTCCTTAATTTTGTTTAACATCGAATTGTTATACAGGTCCTATTAATTTTTCATCTTCTTTCCATTTCGATCGAAAAGGTGATAGGCAATATAGAATCAATATCTAGTTACCTACGATCATTAACAGATGTTCACACTTTCCAAAAGAAGACATAGAAAATGCAAGCACATCAGTCATGGGTAAATGATGCGGAAATATGCTAACAGCATATGAGCGTCACTTAGAGATGGCAAGTACAAAGATTTCAAAGATTAAATTAAATGTTGCAGTTACGCAAGCACATTAGGCTCTTCTACAATGTTGTCGACTCATAACTATTTAATAGAAGCGATTATTGTGATAAGTTAATACTAAACATCAAACGCGTTCAGTGGCGGACGCTGCCCTACGTCTCCCGACGACGACGGCCGCCGTCAGACAGCAAAGCGTCGTCATCAGACGTTGTTTATTTTTAATCACGCAATATTAGCAACCAATGGGATAAGTGCCTCTCTCGATAAACATACGGATACGTTACCAGGAATTGAGAGCTATCATTCATATTATCATTTAATTATACAAAC
This sequence comes from Atethmia centrago, assembly GCA_905333075.3. NCBI lineage: Eukaryota > Metazoa > Arthropoda > Insecta > Lepidoptera > Noctuidae > Atethmia > Atethmia centrago. Next base: position 13,716,194 of record HG995375.1, read on the forward strand.
ATGTCAAATGTCATCATTATTACCTACTCTCATTATAAAAATAATAAGACATGGTCACTCTACAATCAGGTTAAACAGTACAATAATGAAACTAAAAACTTTCCAATATTTTTATAAAACCCAAAATTAAAATGATGATGTAATTGTCTAGGTACCTATAAAATTCATGAGTACCTAACTATGACGCAGGTCATGAACTCAACTTTTGTTTACATTTTCTGTTGTTGTAACCTTTGTTCACAGTTCAGTAATTTTTATGCAATGAATTATGAGGTATCCCAAAAACGCTTGACAGAGTGTTATGAAACTCAGATACACACTACGTACATACGTTGATCCTATCTGTGTTCTGACGAATAGACCGTAACAATCCAATCTCGTTGGAGATCTCGGGCAACTAAAAATTACTAGCCTAATTCTATTCGGTCAACGTGGGTGTCGGACTCGCGTACAAAAATCGCATGCGACTATCAAATTGACATGGTTCAATTCTTTCATATCCACAGTTAGGATAACGTGTTATTTTCAGTATTATTTTTAATGTTGTAGATTAAGGAACCAGAAATTACAGAATACTGTCAAAAATAAATTTCGGATTTTAACTAAAGTAAAAACAAACTGAAATGGCAAATGTTCGTATGAGTCGTCATAGAATAAATAAATAATTGCAGACATTCCAGCAAAAACAACTCACATCGTAAAAAAGTAATAAATGAAATTAACACCATTTAAGGATCAGTTAAATGAAAGGGATCGAGGTCCCCATGATTAATTAGTAAGAATTAAACAATTGAACTCGACGTATTTGCATTACGGACAGAAGAGCGGCGCCCGACCTATTAAAATGTAACATCAGTCATCAGTTCATCACTGCATTTACTGTTTTATTACAGCCACAATTACTATGTCCCAACCAACTGAACAATATCTAAGAATAAACACGTGACTGTTTGTTCGTTAAGACGTCATGAAAGCCTCTGAATAGGGTAGGTAGGTATGTTAACCACGTTTTTTTTTTTTTTTTTTAGGGTGGGAAATCATCAAATAACTTCTCCCGCTCTGGGCGGAGCGGGAGGGTGTGTCAGACTCTTACTGACTAAAACCCACCCGTATTCCTTCCTGTTGCCTGTGTTGCGGGGGCCTCGGTGACCCATAAGTACCTTCCCGCGACCCCAGCAGGCATCGGCCCTAGTGGACCCCTACTTTTGTGCTGACGACATCTCTTTGAGGCGCGCGTGGAATACGACGCGCCGTCAACCCGGGCCTGGTCCTTACCGGACGGTGAGCTACCCATTGCTCACCGTCCGCAAGCCCGCGCCTACGGTGGCCGGAAATCCGCCCGGGATTCCCGACGCCCTGGGCGTCTCCTGCGGCGGCTAGGGGCGAGAGGGCGCGAAACTTGCCTTTCCCTCAACCGTCCCGCCTCCTCCTTTGCGAGCATTACTGCTTCGCAGAAGGAGGTGACGGCTGCCCATGCCCTCTCGCTCCGTACCATGGCCTGAACCAGGGCCGGACGCGAGAGGTCTCTGCCGCCAATCGACTCCACGAGGACACGGCGGTGCTCTGCCCAAGCCGGGCAGACCTCCACCGTATGCTCCACCGTGTCCTCCAGGCGATCCACACAGTGGTGACACCCGGACGTTTCCTCCCGCCTTATCCGACACAGGAACCTCCCGAAGCTGCCGTTACCTAGTATACTTTGCCCACGCATCTTGTGCTATTGTTCCCAACTTGGTACAGAACTTCTAAGTTTCCAACCGCCACCCTTCCTTGGGTGTCATTCATGTTTAATTATCTATAACGTAATTGTACACTGTACACGTATATCCTTTCTGCACAGTCTTAACTACGCCGAACGAGCTTATACTTGGAAGAGAAAATTATATTTGAACTAAAACTTTGCCTTTACACGAGTGTATGGAATGCTTTTCATTGAACGTACTCAGTTAATAAATAAGACGTATATATAAAAGGACGTCGTTGACTTTCTTTTTTTTAATTTCAAGATCTTTTGTAAAGTTCTCTTGTCGACGACTTGCTTTGTTTCCGTTTGTAAAATTGTAATCCATTGTTTCGTGTTTTTAATTTTTTACTGTAAGTACTAAATTCTATTCTTTTACGGCACAGATATTTAGATGTAATTTCTTTAATTACGTATTTGTTAATTGCGTGTACTTATCAAAAGGCATTGCATGGATAATTCATCCCATTCATGAATATGAATAGCCAGTAGACACAGGTGCAATACAACTTCTTCATAGTAGTTATGTACTACAGACCGTAGATTACTCGAGGTGTGAACTATCTTAACTTATGAACGAACGAAGCACATCTATTATATACTCTCAAAAGTTTTACACTTTGCTACATCTTTCAATTCCATCCCATTTCTTCCCGTGGGTGTCGTAAAAGGCGACTTAGGGACTTACTAGAGAATGGGCAGCAGCGTTCTCTATGCATATTAACACCATACTGCGATCGCCAACCCGCCTGCCAAGCGTGGCGATTATGGCAACCACTCCCCCCCCCCCCCCCCCCTTACTGGAGGAGGCCTATGTCCAGCAGTGGACGTCTTTCGGCTGAAATGATGATGATGACATCTTTCAATATCTAAATAATAATGTAGGTACTTGGACAGCGGGTACGAACCGGAGATTGAGAGATACACATTGTATTATTAAATAAATGTACACGAATGTGTGTCATATAAAATAGGAGCAACGTTTTAAGATTCACAGATAGATCATCTCGGCTACAATTTACAATTAAATGCCCTCACGATGTAAGTCTTAATTCTCAACAAAGCGCAGTGGCGAGTTATCACAGCTCCTGATCGCCTAGGCGGTCACGATCTTACTATTGTGGGAACTAAACAACATCGGGCCTAATACGTCACGAAAATACATTTCTTTTACTGGAAGACAGTGAAAGACCAGCAGGCTTAGCACGAGCACTGTTTTGTCTACGGAAGAATAGACAAAAATGACGTTATGTGTAGAAAGTACGACGGCAGCAAAATCGAAAGAGTCAACTGCACTTGTCACGTATATAAAGACAACTAGATTTTTTTTCTCAAAGTGTCGAACACCGTATTTTGGAACAAAAAATTATAATAGTAATATTGGCCTTCACCATTGCCTTGGTAATGCCCTATTAACAAAATGATGTAAAATAGGAGAAGATAGCCTTGTTCTTCTATTAATTACCATAGTTTTGCGTTTAAAACGCTCTCCTGTGAAATCATGATTTTGTAGATAACCATATATACCTTGTGGCCGTCGACTAGAAAAGTGCAAATTGTCTTCACTGCCTTAGACAACTGTCAGTTGTCAGTGTGATTTTGACAGTTGGGTATAGAAACTTTCTTCTGAAATAGTCTACATAAAAAAGGACCTAGACAAGGATCGTTAGAAACGAAAGACAAAGTGACAGATTGCGGAAGGATTTCTACAGTGCGATGTCAAAAATGGAGAAACGAAATGTCACTTTGTATAGAAAGAGCCATGTCTATTCTTCGAAGAAATAGAGAGTGTCATGCTAAGCCTGCAGCAGCCTTAGCGTGACGCTTTCTATTTCTTCGGATAGTTAGAAACGAAAGACAAAATGACAGATTGCAGAAGGATTTCTACGGTGCGATATTTCTTCGAAGAGTGGACATAGCTCTTTCTATACAAAGTGACATTTCGTTTCTCCATTTTTGACATTGCACCGTAGAAATCCTTCTGCAATCTGTCATTTTGTCTTTCGTTTCTAACTATCTTTGTCTATGTCCTTTTTAATGTAGACTATTTCCATGTCAAACTGTCAAAATCACACTGATCTAAAGTAGTGAAGACAATTTGCATTTTTTTTTCTCGACGGCCACGAGGTATCGACTACAAACGGTAGTACGGTTACAACGGTACGGTAATCTACAAAATCATGATTTTACAGGAGAGCGTTTTGAACTCAAAACTGTGATAATAGAAGAACAAGGCTATCTTCTCTTATTTTTCATTATTTTGTTAATACCAAGAAACTATTATATGTTTTTGTTCCAAAATACGGTACTTCGACACTTTGAGAAAAATTGTTGTACCTAGTTGTCTTTATATACGTGACCTAATAATATCAGTAAAAATTGATAATCAAACAAAAAAATCGTATGACAAAACAAAGAATTCTGAGTCGAATTATGTAAAAGAGTGATTTTCGTAAAAAGGGCAGTTGACTCTACTTTGCTGTCGTCGTACTTTCTACACGGAACGTCATTTTTGTCTATTCTTCCGTAGACAAAACGGTGCTTGTGCTAAGCCTGCTGCAGTGAATTGAGGGATTTACAACGAAAAACTGTTTTTTTACCTTTTCTACATTATTCCTTAATCAAACTAATGTTAATCAAGTGGTAGAAAATTAAGACTGTATTTAATGACTTTTCCACAAGAAGTACATTTAGATTACTATATTTTCAATTTTGTTAAAATCATACTGGCTGTTCGACTACATTTCCTTTGCCTGTCACGTGATAACGATAGTTTTTATTTTTTTGTCTGTTGATTCAAAGCTCACAAAAGAGGTTGAGGACATCGGGGCTCTCGGGCATTCTAGCATGGGGCACCAAGAGAACAAGTCGTATATAAGTATCAAGGGAAGGACCTACTGTAAGTCAATCTGATTTAATAACTATTCTTTAATTAACATACTAAGTTATAAACTGTGGCCGTTATTTTATTAATTATATTGTGTAACTATTGCTAGTTCTGGAATTTATGTAGCAAGTACGTATGTACAATGTTAATATTCCAGAAATACTAAGTATTATTGTAAAATAAGTTAACAGGTTATGTGAAATCATGATAATTATGATATTAAATGTGTAATTTGAATGTTACCCTACAATACGTTTTATTGACTTTGTTCCTTCACACTTAAACAGATAAACACAATGAATATCTAGTTGAAGCCTAACTTCTGATTAGTCTTATAGGTACAAGCAACTTTATACAATTTAATAGGCTCACTAGGCTCACTCATATAAGTAGACTTCTGACGACGGTTTACAAGACACTGACGTAATCTAGAACCTCACTCATCAGAAACGAAACTCATTAGAAAACCAGCTTCAGATAGCATCGGTCTGCTGAAATTAACCTTTAAGGCGCAGCCGTGAGGCACACACTATTGTTGTTAAAACATTATTTTCACTTTTTTATACTGTTATTTGTATTTTGTGATTCACAAACTGTGTACAACTAAACGTTATTCTTTCTTTTCTTTATTTTTTCAACTGTCCCTTTCCTTTCCCGAATGTGCGTTCAAAACTGAATTTGCGCCGTGTAAATCACCAGAACAGTTAATATCGATTGCTGTGAGTTTCCATGTGACCACACCGTTACACACGCCCGGCCGCGCATGGTAATTGAGCCGCTCACTTCCTTCCGGAGACCTGCCCGCTCTGATGATCATTGATACGCACAAAACGGGAATTTATAAACAAACATTTTTTGTACTTTGCAATTTATGGTTCTGAAATGGTGCTTTCGTGTTTCGTTTACAGTTTTATATGCTTTTAAACATTCTAAGTAAAAAACGTTAAAGTTGGCTGAAACAGTCCTACCAGAGGTTGAATTGAAAATCAACATTTCAGATGAAGTATCTGACTATCCCACATTCCTCCCACCGCATCTCAACTAGCAGGAGATAAAGGGCACCAAAAGGCATTAATACTCCGTGACGTGTCATGGGTTCGCAATCGCAACACATATTTACGACCTTCTACAAGTCTCAGACGAATCCCAAATACCAGAATACATTAGAAATGGCCTTTTATAAAACAGCTACACCCGATCTTATTAAGGCTACCTCGAAAGTCGTAGTTCGATCGATTTAGTGATAAATTAGTCAGGCCGTAATTGTATACAGAATTAATCATGTTATAGGGCATGAGCATGTTTTAGGACCGAATTAGTACTCGTACCGGATTGAATACATTTCAAGCGCTACGTATATACATAGCTGTGTTCAGCACAGGCCTGCACAGGCTTGTCCATTTCTATCGGAATCCGAGCGGTGTTAACCGAGATCGTTCAAACACTGCTGCAACAGCTTAGTCGAGACGATCAAAATAGTAACAGTTAGATTGTGTCGCACTCTCGCCCAGCTTATACAAACTATGTAAGTAAAGGTGTTTCTGAGTGTCTCTGTCTCTGTCTCAATCGATTCATGCCTCGGTTTAGTCTGCTGAGCAGTTTCTATATTTATCAGCTTAAAGACTGTACTTATCAGATATGCATTTTCATGAAACGCGCTAGTTTTTACTGAAAGTTTTTTATGTATTATTATTGAGTTATGAATTCAGTAAACCACTCAGATTTTAAGTTGCCACCTAAGTGCACATTGTGGGATGCAAATAAAGTATTGAGTATTGGATATAAAAAATATTTTCTTATAAAATAGTTTTGAAGTTCCTACTGAGTGTTTTAAAATAAATAATTGCTACAATCAAGTTCGACAACCTTAGTAGCCCATAAATGCATGATAACCACGACCAATTACTCTATTCGCGTTGCTCTACGCCGTTTTGCATACCATAGACAATATTAATTTATAATGGACTATGCTTATTGAACGTGTCTATAGATAGTACATCATATCGCTCGTAGAAAAGTGTTGTCGGCTTGTAGCAATTGTTCTCTCGTGTCTACATGTGCCGCCGCCGCGCCGCCCGCCTCGATCGATGTCTGACCCCGTGCTATGTCGCTCTCGCCTTTCGCACCGCCTCTTTTGACAAGTCACAGGATTCTTCACTCATTCCCTACCAGCACTCGTAAATCAAAGAAATTGCTTTTCTTTTGCAAACAGTTCACGAACATTTTACTAACTATTGGACTTTACAATTCAGTAAACGAAATCGATTTGGATGAACATGTTTTCAATTTAAAAGTTTTATAATCTGATTTGTTACCAAACTTGGATGTTACAGAATCGATTGGAATAAAACATCTTAGCACTGTGTACATTTTCATATTGAAGCAATCATAGTCACACAATTCAATTTATTCAAGTTACATTTCCGCTTCTCGCCCACTAACACAGCCGCTCATCCATCTACACCAAGTCTTCTCAGAAAAAAATAAACGAAAGCTCATTGCTCGATGAATACGTAATAGGCTTTTGCTCTCACGGTATTGTTCGAAAGGATAATGTTCAAGGGATAAAGCCAATATGGGAGTATGTGTCCCATGCGTGGGTAATAAATTATTATTTTGTAGTTTTGATTAAAAATCCCGTACTTGCAAGTCATAGTAAGATGAAATATTATATAAAGCTACATATTTTACTTTGGCTAAATATTTAAAAAACATAATGTTTTCTGGTGGACAGATAATGCTCTACAATAACTCGCATAAAAATATGGCCGCAGTAAATACACATAATTTATGACATTACCTAGTAAGATAATACAAACTCATAAAATATTCTTATAACCGTGTACAAAAAACATAGCGCCTAATACTGCCTACGTGTCAGTTCTGTTTATTCAACGGGCTGACTAATCTATGAGCGTAAGCGCGCACGTGTGCCGCCGAGAGTACGCAGCGCGCGGCCGATCGCATTGTTTGGAATTTCATACAATACGGGGCGTAAATATTTCGACAAATCTCTATAAAAGGGAGCGCTCTATAAAATAACAAGAACCGATATCCGTTGTGAACGATACAAGAACAAATTGATGTTGTTGTATCAACAATTCCACTTTAATGCTTAAGTACTTAGGGTCATTAAAGAATTATAAGTATTATTAATTAATTTAAAAAAAGAAAAAGGTGAAAGCTACAGAAAAAAATAAACAGGACTAGTGCGAGTTGAACTCGCGTGGTGAGGGTTCCGTACAATGAATATTTTATCTATACCATGTTTTTTATCCCAGGAACAAACTAAACATTGTATTTGATAAACATGTTCGCCCATAAATTCCAACTGCAAATGTAAGTCTGTACGCACAATATTGAGAGATTTACCATGTTATTTTAACACCATAGAATTCTTATAGGTTTTCCTGAAATCTGTAAGTAAAGAACTATATTCTGTTTTCTTTTTTCAAAATTTTAGTCTCGGTAGTTTCGGAGATAAGGGGGAATGATTAATTTTCTTATATGTTCTTAAATAACTTTAAAACTATTTAATTTAAAATTATAAATAAAATATATTTGACCCTCACAACAAGCCCTTTTATTTGATGTCACACGGTACAGTTTACAAAACAGTTTTTTTTAATTTTCTAATTTGTCCCCAAAAGTGACCCTCATATTCCAAATTCATTTATTTACGTTATACGTCCGTGTTTGGGTCACAGAAATACATATTCATACCAAATTTCAACTTAATCGGTCCAGTAGATTCGGAGCATATCGGCTGCCACACACGGACAGACAGACACACGAGTGATCTTATAATGGCTCCATTTTTTTCCTTTTGCGGTACGGAACCCTAAAAATATAAATAAAAATGTTACCATCCAATGAAAACAAAATAAAACAATAAGTAGAACTTAGTTAAAGCAAACAGTAAAACACAGACCCACCAAAGTCATGTTTGTTCATTACAGAAATCTGCGGGTGCAATGACGCAGCAGGGCCGGCCCCGCTCTGCCGCGCTTGTGCGACAAAACGAAACGCAATAAAAAGTCGTCGAGGGCGTCTCACACGTGCATCCGTTCGCCACTGTGCGAAGTTATTTATAATAATGCACCGAACTACGACCTTCTTACATACCATGTCGGGAGGATTTAGCATCAGCTTGGAAAGCTTTAGGGTGTGTGATTTAAGCTTCTGTATTTTTAGGTAATTTCGTAGGACAACTTTGAATTCAGTTACTTGAAATGTAGACAAACGGTAAACCATATAATTAATTTCGAGAGACTATTAGTCTATGAAGTCAATAATTTCGACTTTTAAGTTCATCTAATTAATTTCAATTTTACTGTTTACTTACGGATAATAAGTATTCAGGAGATTCATTCCGAACGATAATTACTTCCTAAGTGCGATTTCAACATGAAAGGAAATTAAAAACGTGATGAAGAGCACATTATCATACTTTGCTGTATTTTCTTTCCTGTACCTAATGCTTAGCTTTACTTGAGTAAGTGAGGCAATCAATACGCTTTTGAGTTACGTACATACTCATCGAGTCTGTGAAGTTTCGCCAACAAATCCAAAAAGACCATTGTTTTTATTTTTTAAATAAATTCAACAATTTAATTACATATTTTACAATTCTCTGATAGTTTTAATCAACAGTTCGACGGCTCCGAACCACGTGTGAATTAGAAGCGTGACTGAACGACCTTAACGCCCGCCACGCCGCGCCGGCGAGCTTGGATTTAATGACCAAACGTGTCGAGTTATTAAAAATCATCTTCATTTAAGCTTATAAGATAAACATTTTTTATTTACCCGCCGCCGGTCGTCCCGGCTTAATTATGATATCAAAAGTTGCATCGTCAGCTTTGTCTATCGCGTGCAGGGGACTTATCTCCCTCTCGCTCCAAACGCAGGATGAGCTCGGCCCACATTGCATCGCCAGCATTGACGATTAAACACGTTTCTATGCGCGGTCTCGTATTTTTATGTAACATCCATAGAATACCAGATCCGCAGAGAACAACAGAGCACTAAACGAGCCCGCCTGCATTACAACTCGTCGCTATCATAAGCCGTGAGAGTTGAACAGGATGATGCGGCAAAACATCTTTCGATATCAATCTAAAAGATATGTAATTAAACTTGTATAAGTCGGATTTCTAAATGATATACACGAGTGTGTCAGCGCTCTATTAGCAGGCACGGTATCGTTCGGAATGAACGTGATGATGCGTCTACAACATCTTCAAAGGTTCGGTTCAGTGAAGGGCGTGAGAACGTCGCTCTGGTTCGTAAACCGCGTGCACGCAAATGAAGTGCAATTTCGCCGGAGGGATTGCGGCTGAGATGCTCGCGAGTGGCCCGGCTGGCGATGACTGTGCGGAGCTCCGGTCACGAATTGCATTGTTGCAGATAATTTCATTAGTTGCTCTATTGCGCCCTCAGATACACTCCACGGTACGAGTACCTAATGCTGACTTGAACATATATACCGCGGAAAAGCTGCTTAGTTTCATCCAAGACACTGAACAATGTACGTTAGTACATTCTTGAACAATTGCCAGTAGTTTTCTCTTGTTAAACTTAATACTGTTTCAATTTAACGCAATTAATCAACGCTGCAGCTGCAATAAAAGGAAATAGGAGGAAGTATTTCACTGCCTGCAATTCAATGTTTTACTGTAAATTCGGATTAGAAAGCGTTAAGTTACAATTAAAGATTGAAACCATTGCGTGCATTATCTTCGAGAGCACCATCGGTCGAGAATATCTCCGTAACGTGGCGGGTTAAAGGTCGTCTAAGCTACATCTATTATTCCTTTCCTATCATTGGACTACTAACAATTTCCTGTCGGTATAAAAACCAAATATATAACAAGTATTTGGGATAAGTAGTATATTGCAAAGTGTCGATAGATATAACAGTTACATCCAAAATGAGAAAAACTACAATCCTTATTTGTCATGAACTGCGTTGTGCAGTTGTGTTCGGATTGCAGTGGGTGTGGGAACCAATTCTCTTGACCAGTAGCATTTATTCTATGCCAGTAGTTAAGGCTCTTGTCTTTTCTAGTGGTGCCACTTATCGCGTTTCTCGAATGTTTCCTACGAAGCCTCGAGAAAAAAAGGTTCATGTATGGTATGACGGTACGAAGGGTCTTATTTAATCATGTCTAATAGTTCCACCTTGCGCTTTGCGGAATGGTAAACATAATAATAATAATGTTTCAATGTTCGGTTTCGTAAGCCGAGGACTTTGCGGTTGGTTATATTTTATATTGTAAGCCCATCTCATGATAGGCTATTAAGCTGTCAACTTATTCACAATTGCGATCCGAAGCTAACGCACCGAGAAACTATGAGAGCATGAAGATAAGGAAGTAATAAGCAATAAATATTTACCGATTCAATAAGTCGATATCATAAACCAATACTAAAAATATAACGAACCATCTAACCATGCCCGTAGCAGTGGGTGTCAGGACCCCTGCGGATTCTGAATTTCGATCGCGTGTTAGACTAATGTTTCGGAATGCATTTTAACAGATGAAATAGTGAAGCTTAACTTAATATTAATAAATCAAGTCTTTAGTTCGATAACTTGCATTTAAATTTGATTGGAAAGACTTAAGCGGTGCATGGCATCCAGCGTATCTACATAACCAAAACAAATTTTAGAATGTCCGTAATGTTTCGTGACGACCGCTGCCCGTGTCGAAACTAGAACCTCACACCAAGTTAGCAATTGAGGTTTATTATAATCGGGTACGAATCAGCCAAATTGTATGTGCACGACAGCAGCGGAAACCCGTTAATTTTCAGCATCATCTGCGTGTCGCGAATCAGAACAAACGTCGAGCGAGGTAACGAACTGTTGAACAAAGTCGACATTTGGTGAAACTATGACTGAGCCAATTATGCCGCTGACAAGACCCAATTGACCAAAATAGGCTTCTCTTATGCAAAAAAAATCCCAAATCTATATAGTTTGTGGTAGCGGAAAAAATATATGTTAATTTTGAACATATTTCCCAGAACTTGGTTGTCACCAAAACACGTTTTGAAAAAAAAAAACTCGATACAAACTAACGTTAAACTAACCTCTTACCTTAAGTTCCAATCCAAAATATCTGTATTAAATATCAACATACGTTACGTATTTAATTAATAACAAGAACGTCTAATTTGAATGCAGAACTTGGTGTTTTTATTTTCGATTACTCAGCTCAATTTTGAGTAAACAGATAGGTAATTGCTTCATATTTTGTAATAAATTACAAGCGTTGTGTCATCGCGCTTCTCTTTCTTTTCTATCTAATCCGACAGTGACAGCGGTTAAGGTGTTGTCAGCGTCTTAAGCCCAAAAACAGCGCGAGCCGACATGTCATACACTGCTCGCACTTTACACAATTAATCAAGAGGTTTATGTCGTACAAAATGCAAATTAAAAGGGGAAACGTGCTTCATAATCATTCAAGATGATGAATGGACCGCTTCTACCATATGGCCGTTCGTGGAATTATGTATAATAAGATTGAAATCATGATTTTTGTTGTTTCCGCTTCTAACTTTTATGGAATTTTCCAGCTAACCCACGATTGAACTCATAACTGGTTTTTTAGGGTTAGTAAACAAGGAACCCTTATAGTTTCTCCATGTCCGTCTGTCCGTCTGTCTGTTCCCGCTGTAGCTAAGAGACGCTTAGTACTGGAAAGCTGTAATTTGGCATAGGTATACATATTAATTACACCGACAAAGTGCAGAAATAAAATCTTGGAAAACAGTTTTTTTTTTTTGGGGTACCCTTGCACGTAATGTGGGGATGATATCCCCACCCTTCGTTTTCGTCTACCCCATAGTGTGGGATACCGTTGGATAGGCCTTTCCAAACTATTGCGGGTCTGTGAACACCACTTTCCGATTCAAGGATCGGCTTGCGTAATATTAAACATTAAAGTGCAAATTTTTGTTAGAGTCAAGTGTCCTCCCCTTGCCAGCTAAATGGTTGTTTATGGACATGTGAAAAAAATCATGGCAGTGCTACATAAGATGAAATTAAAAGGAAAACTATCACAGCTAAGTAGGCTTTACAAGTTAGCGAGTAATAGTCGACCAACTTAAATTTTCAGTTGAAGAATTCACCGTGGCATAAATCGATGTATGGGAGAACATGTTTTTCAAATACAATGTTAAGTTTGTTTTTGGGATAAATTCATCCCAACTTCCCAACTACGGAACCCTTCATTTTGCATGGTCCGACACGCACTTAGCCGGTTTTTTTTCTTAAAGTCTCTTTATTCTCCTAAAAATGTACGATAAGCTTTGATATCAAAAGCATTTCTAAACAATTTAAAATTGATTCTGAGTATCAATTTTCTGAACCACCCAGAAATTTATTTTAAATCTCCAACTGTTTGGTAAAAACAATTAAAAAGCGTGTAGCGGCGTTACTAACATCTAAAGATTAAATTGTTAGTAATTAGACGTGGACATTTATAAGAACGGATAGCAGTTATTATTTTTTACCCGGAGTTGTGCAAGAAACGAGTAGCCGGTATAGAAACTTTCTCACGACCATTTCCATCAGGAATTTTCACACATTCACGTTTTTAAACCGGGTGGACAAACCGGCGTAATTTAATACAATTAATTTATTAGCTCTATTTTATGGATCGATGGTATGTCGACGAGGGTCAGTACGGTGTTATGCCCCTTACGATATTTCCCATGGGTGTCAAGGAGTCTGCTGATAATTGCACCCAGATCCCAGTGGTGCTGTAAATCTTAATAAAGCCACCGAACGTAGACCCCAATCTGCCGTCTATCCTAAATAAATTAAACGCGCGCTCGAATATCTTCCCGTACTGTGGGATAACACAGCATTCATCGTTAAACTATGGAATCTATGAATTACTTTAACCCACTTAGCTTATATGCTCGAATCCACAAATCGCTAACCTAATGTGTTTACAACATAGTATGAAGAAGAACTGATATTTGGGTAAAGTTTCTGATTCTTAGTTCTTTAATATTCACTCGTTACCCGTGGTCCCGGTGGGTTGACCCATTACCGGGTCCATGGGTAATTTTAATTACCCGTGGTTCCATGACATTAGGGATTGTTCCCTGGACTTCTGACTATATCGATTTAAAATGAAAACCATCAGTCATCGCATTTTGTACAATTCAGCTAGTACCACGACACGGACTTAAACATTTTTGTGAACTTTAGGCGTCAGAACGCATTGTGATAGCCGTTTCGTGCAATGAGTATTCCAGTTTTAAAGACATTTTGGGACGTAAGCCTTTCAAATGTATTTTTATGTGAAATCAAGAAAGTGGCCTAATTATGCGGCAGAAACAAAGCGCCTGGCGTGATATAATAAAGATCCCCATATGCCAGCGTTGGCTATTATTAGACGCTACTGCACTGTGTGTCGGTCGTTCTGTTTGAGTCAGACGCTGAACCCAGTGCGTGAACCTGCCACACCCAGGGCCGGATTTAAAGGTGTAGAGGCCCTGGGGCAACCAAGAAATGGAAGCCCCGAAAAATTTGTGGAACTGATGAAAAAAAAACAAATTGAAAAGGTACCTTGTGAATGTGCACTTTTTTTTCTTTGATGGTCACAAAGGAGGTTTGTTTTTTGCTTATCTAAAATAATTTAAAATTTCTAAAATTTTTTTCTTTAGGAGGCCCGGGGCCAGTCCCCCTGTTGCCCTGCCCTAAATCCGGCCCTGGCCACACCTCTATATTAGAGGTGTCTCACTTGACGCACACTTGATACCACACCACATGCTGATGTGACATTACGGATAAGTTTTATGTCAAGCGCATTAAAAACCACAGCCGCCTTGGCGTGTGCTTGACAAACATTATTGTCAGTACCCACTCGAGCGACTAACAGTATTGGGAAATGACTGTCTATTGGACACGTCACATCCGTTTAGAATTAGTTGATATGTTTTGAATTTTGATACGGTTTGGTATTTGTTCTCAAAACACTTTCACCGTGTGAGTAAAACCTTTTCTAAGCGCTGTCTCGAGTACCGCGTCGATTGTTCTGATAAACAACAAAATGTACTTATGAAAAAAAGTGTTATATTGCAAACTAGCAGTTGTACAACCCCATGCATGTTCGCACATAAACTTACTCGTATATGTATAACATACGATTGGAACGTTCAAGTTGAGAGCGTCTTGCAGGGCCACCCCATTCTTGGTAGGGGGGGTGAACTTTGAGCCGTCTGGTACAAACTGTGAATGTCAATCGTGGATGTGTTTGAAGAGGTCTCGAGAGCGGCCATTGCGAAACCGAACAATGCGGAATGAAGTGCATGCACGACCGCATTGCACGAGGTTCGCAGTGTGATACTCGTGTTGCACCTCCTGCCACACCCCGATAGCACACAGCTTCATAGTTATATAACAGAAGTGTGTTTTATAAGCACAAATAAAACTTTCTAACAAGCTCTTTTAGCTGCAGGCGTAGCGAATGTGCACTAAACTAACTTTGCACGGTAGGCAAAAAATGTTTAACAAAATTGTTTCTGCAGGAGTCGCTGTGGAGTGAAATGTGGGAATAAAAATATTTTTACCGATAGTGAAAACGAGTTGGAAAAATTAGAACCCATTCCCAGATTGAAGCACAGGTAACTAACTGATGAAATTACTAATGAAATTAAATGATTTTGTTTTCTGTAAGTAGGTTTGTACAAACACTTTTACACGTCAAACATATTTTATTAAACTAGATGAGTTCGGCGTTTCCTATCTGACTACTCTGAGAAGAAAGGCCGAAACAAACTCAGAGGTCACAGTCTCTTATAAAGTCCAGACTTGGTCAGATCATGTGGAGACCATGTAGATTGGTGTCTGAAATGGTATTTTGAGGAAAGAACCACACAGATTGAGTGGACCTATCCAGTCAGTGCACGCATTTGTCAGTAATCGTGCAGCTCAACTCAGAACTTAAGGAGCTCAATGATTCGACGAACAATACCAAAGAAAGGACAAGGACATTTGGGTAGGCCGCTTAAATGACTCAAACTGCCAGGCCAAGATTAACTAACTGAGGGAAAAAATAAAATCAATAACCCACATAGTCTTCACACTCACAATAATTTAAAAAAATATATAATAATACAATAATATAATATAATAATATAATCAATAAACTTGATAAACTATTCAACAGGTGTAGGTACTAAGTATAAATAGAAATAGCCTTCCATCGAAGCCCAAATAAAAAAGTATCGAGTTACTTATTATAACCAAATAAACAAAAGATAATGCATTAAGAAATCCATCTCAGCCAAATAAGCAGAATAAACCACGGAGCAAATTTGCCCCGTGGAATAAACATACATTCCTAGTACGACATTTGAAGGTGCCGAGGTCATGTGAACAGCCATAGCCATAAGCACAACCATCGTAGTGTTGTAAAATGACACGCCTGTTAATGCTTCTATGCTTGCGTGTTGGCCGATCCGATGTACCGCGACGTACTCCTACAATTGATAGCCGAACATCACACATCGCCATCCGATTGACGGAGATCTATTGCGACATTAATCAACTATAATCGTTAGTCGAGAGGGCATCGAACACTAAAATTCTACGTGTTAGTAACCTCTGATTTACGAGCACGTTTACGTTAAATCGATATCACGAGACTTTCACGGAGCTTCAGTCGAAGGACAAATTAGGGGTCGCTTAGTGATAAGATTAGAAAGGGCTATAGGTCGTACTATTTCATTCTCACAGACAGATAGATATCCTTTGAAATCAGCCTGGTATCTTTATGTAAAAGAGACGTTACGCAAACGTGATTGTTATCGTTTTAAACTCAAATTGCGGACCAGCAATTTATTACTCGGCTAACAAATTGTGATAATCTAACGTTGGTTGAGCGTGTAAACGCATCGCGGTCGTTCGCCGTTTAGGTAGACGAGCAAATGACCGCAATCAAATCACAATCAGAGTGAAAGCCTATAAATGGGCAGGTCGAGATCGCAGCACTCCCGCACCGACGCCTCTGCTGTTTACCAATGCGTTAGATGTAATTATAGGAGAGATGTGTGCGCATCACTCACGATCACGACTTGCCGTACACGCTGTACCAATAGTACACATAATTACACCATTGATGTGTTAAAACAGTCAGAAAGTTACCCTTACAATATAAATCAAAGTATGTTTTAGTAGCGTTACCAAAAGGAAGCAATTAAACAAATATTTAAGGGCCGTAGATTGCAAAAAACATTCCTTAGAAAATTGCGGCCCAGTCCAGCCGTTTGTTAAAATATACCCCTCTCAGCCGAATGGCTCTAGTTCTAACAACAATAAAATATGGAACCCCAGAAATAATCAGGGTCGACCACAGCGTCCACAGTACACAACTGAGACGTATTTTGATTAAAATAAACGAGGGGGTGAGCAAATTTTATTAACGGCTCACAGGCTGGCCCTTCAGAAGAAAAGAAAATTACGAATAAAACACGCCAACATTGTTTGATTGAGATATTGTATGTTTGCAAAGACGAATATTTGTCAAACAAGTAGGTACTGAAAACGCTTACAAAACAAATTCCCTAAAACAAACCGACTATGATTGCAAACAAATAAAAGAAAAAACTTTCACATGACCTCAACCAACGTTTGCGTTGTTCTAATTAAGGCTATTAGCGCTTATTAAAAGTCAAGATGCATCCTCATAAAGGGACCGTGAAAAGCAAAAAGATACGAGAGCAGATGTGGTGTGTGGTGATCATAGCTTTGGGGTCGACCATAGGAAGTGCGCATACGTAATTGCGGCGAGTGGTCACAATGAGGGGAATTGGCCGGTAATAGCCAGTGCGATTGTAGTGCGAGCGACGCCCGCACCCATCCCCATTGATTGAATGACGACTACATTGAACAAACAAAGTACGACAAACGACCCGTAACCGCGCATCAAAATACTATTCGCGATTCAATACTGTAGTGCTTGCTCTATAGAAAGATAATATATATGTAGTAGTTCGAGCACGTGAAATTCCCTTGCACAAATAATCTTTTCCTCTGTCGGAACATTATGAGACTTCTAATCTAAAACAGACTAGGCCGGTCTCTACATCGTCTCCCGACGCCCAGACCCCTGTCCGGATGTGCTAATTCCTAACCGACGACGGCGCGCCTGACGTACGTCACACCAGCTATCGTATTCAATTATCGATTCGACTTGACACACTATTACAGCGCAAACCTCCAGCTGGAACTCGATATCCGATACAACCGATACTACACCTATTTTCGGAAACCTAATTTTGAAAGCGGCACCTGAAAATGATTCTCCTTCTCACATAAAAAGATTATTGAAGCTAATGAATTTTGCTTTCACTTATTACTGATTGCATTTGCGTAGTGTCACTCAATATTGAAGTCTGTGCATATGATTGAACATATTCTTCCTCAGTAACATCTTGAACTAAAAAAAAAAATGTTTCGATACACAGAATACCATAATAAAGCATTACAAATTACTTAACCTCTCAATATTCTGTAAACGACAGAAATAGTTACAATGCAATTTGGACATAACGATATCGTCGAATCGAAATGAACTACAAATAAAAAGTGTGACCGACCGAACTGACTGTGTCACCAACAGACCGTTTGATACACCATGCCATAAGAAAGTAATAATCTGAACAAAAAACCATAGATTTTTTTTTTGGGTTCCGTAGTCAACAAGAAACCCTTATAGTTTCGCCATGTCTGTCTGTCTGTCTGTCTATCTGTCTGTCTGTTGTGTAAGGTCGTTCAAAATAATTGCGAGCGTTTGAAAACCATTTTTCGATTCAGGGATCCGTTTGCGAAATATTAAGCTTTGCAAATTTTTGATAGAGTCAAAAATCACGGTAATTGCATGTGTATTACGAAGTTAAAAGGAAAACTATCAGAGCTAAGTAGGCTTTACAACGAGTTTACGAGTAATAGTCGACCAACTTACGGTTGGAATGTATGGGAGAACATGTTTTTCAACTACGATGTTAAGTTTGTTGTTGGGATAAATTCATCCCAACTACGGAACCTTTCATTGTGCGTGGTCTGACACGCACTTGGCCGGTTTTTATTTATGTGTTTGAAGACCATTTTGTTAAAAACTTTGAAAAATATTTATGATATAAAATTGTAAATGCATATATTCCTGACTAAAATATAGACACAAAAATATATTACGTCATACAATAAATACCGATGATAAAACGCGACTTAGTTGTCCCGCTGCATCCTGATAATTGATAACTCTTGGGACTGAACGTTCCTTCTTCGTTGCATTGCGCCATCCCTCTTGCAGGATTAAAATGCCAACCCGGCTCACAGCGCACCTGTGCGGACCCACCGCTTTATTGCTTTAAAAATATACCACCGATTTACAACACCCATATATAAAAAACTCTTTTACATATTGGAAAACATTCTTCGAAAAACGTGACACCAACCATTTTTCACTTCAATAATTTAAGTAAAATCAATGCAGTCCTTTCCAAGGTAAAAGTGAATGAGGGTTCTGAAAACACTTCAAAGTGTTTGTCGATTAGTTCAAAGAGAAGCGTTGCTGGAGGAGAGTAGTGAATTAATTTGCCAATAGAGCACGCTTTTCAGTAGACAAAGGTACTTTGACGAGGCTCCCTCGAGTACCTACTTCGTCACGAACCGACTTGTGGTGTAGGCCGCTGCACGAAATTGTTTCATCGACGACTTTACTTAGTATGTGGTGCTTGAAATATAATAGACCCATCAACTAAAACTAAAACTACACACGTTACAAAGGATACGAAAGTTCTAAAATTGGTTTTAAAATTTCAAGGGGTATTCACACAGGTAAGTAAAGAAATCCCCAGTATTATTTAATTGAAACAACTATCCACATAATAATGATAATGATTAGATTCTTGGCGAGGTCCGGGGCACGGGGTGGGTGCTTCGGCGCCCGCGGCTTGGATCGCCCACCCACCTCGGATGCGCCTGCCGATGATGTAATTAAACTAAACCCTTCCCGATTTATTTTGATAATATCCGATAACACTCGACAGGACCACGGCATATAAACGAATGCTCTACTTTGATTTTTATCTTTAGAAGATTCGAATAAAAGTTTCATAATTGTTTTTACTGCAAGTTCTTCGAACAGTAATCATCTGTGCGAATTATTCGTACATAAAAAAGTTCAAAATTAGATATTTATTAAAAATTGATTTATAGGTATGCTATGGAGACAAGTGTGCTCCAGATTAAATAAAAACAAAACACATTAATGGTGAAGATTCCACATCTACGGTAATTGTCACGAATTACGATGCGTAGAATCGGAAGCGAAGCGGAGCGGAGCGGTCGGGCCGTGCGACAGGTCCCCGATTATCCACGCATTCAGCACGGTGGCAGCCGTGGTCACAATGCAACCTGCTACCATTCCACCTGACAGCCATTGTACTTAATGGCCATTCCACACGCGCCGGACACTCGTGCCGTCGCTAATTTACGAGAGATGAGTCGCGTACTTTATTTATAGAACCTAATCTGTCTAGAATACCTGGGACCCTGGTGTTAGCTTGAGAGTAACGAACGCCACTACTCCTGTCGAGTTCTTTCTGTTTGACGCGAATGCAAGAATATCTTCAGCTAAATTATCATTGTACCAATCGAGCGTATCTAATGTTTTTGGCAAAGACAATACTCGCAATACCAACTTGATGAACAAAATATCCTTAAAGCAGTGTTAATTTGGTTATCTGTTCGGAAACGACTCTGCATAATGAAGTAACTGGATGTTAACAAGAGCTTTTTATTTCAGTTCCCAGTTTAACTTGTGCACAGCAATAAAATGAACCATACAAAATCACTGCTATGTATTTCTACAAAAACAAGCAATGACAGAACGAAATAATCATTGTTTCATGGAATTCGGCGGAATTTTGGCACATAAAATTCGGTAACGATGTAGGTAGAGCGTTGCGCAATTCAATAAAACGACAAAGTATTTTTTTACAGAATATTGAAAAATTCAAATACAAAAATGTTTGCGAGGCGGCAACTGAATACAAATCACGTTATTAGGTACAATAATTAGGTAAAAGGGCCTTTCCTAAGGCTAGACACGTTTCGACAGAGTAAACAATTAGCTGGTCGTGATGGGAGCGTCGGAGGCTGTCGGTGGCTCGTGAGTGCTCGTGACCGGGTTGGACCGCGGACCTGACCACGGCGTCATGCTCCACTGCGCCATTCGATCCGACAGGTGCATGCGGCACATATACCATATTTACTACATTAACGCTTTATTTTTAATACAAAAAATCGATCGTTTCTAACTTGTCTCATAATGCTGTCATCAAAGCAGAAATGCAGTGTGTCATCATGACTTACAGCTCAATATCTTAGCTTATGTTCAAGCTTTTGAGATGGTTCAATCTTGTCAAATTAGTTTACTTCAGTCAGTCATAAAGTGCTATGTTAATTTATCCTGTGTCATGCATGATAACTATGATAAGTGTACTACAATTAATCAGAGATGCAACATGAAACGAAACAAAAGCTTTGTCACAGTAACAAGTAATAATTAATAACATGTAATTATACATCGTCCATAGGTAATGAAAGCGAACATTAACAGAATTTTAAAGCCGTCGCTGTGTAGACCGTATAATACACATCCCGTACCCTTCCCACCCCATTCTTTCCCTATCATTATCTCAATTTGCCCTTGATAGAGACATTCAAGAGATGGATGGATGAACAAAAAATGGAATGACTCCGACGAAAAAATATTAAATTGCGTTACACCTTTTCTTTTGGAGACGATTAGATTGAGAATTGTTCAATATTAGAGCTTTTTGTTTGACTCACGAAGTCATCTTTCATTATTTGATTTTATTTTGCAGTTTGTATATTCTACGATTCAATAAAAACTAAGTACATCAATCTTAACAGCTATATAATGTTGATGCAGCAAATTGTTCCTACAAAAAGATTTATGGTGTCCTAGGAAATAACGCCTGTCTTTTAAAGTTTTAGCACTTACAATATTTAGCTAACATAGCGACATTAAATATAAATTAGTGTAAGTATTTACTACTAGCTTCAGAGGAACACAATATTTCTCGAAATTGAGGTTAAATTTAAAAGACTTACCTCCATTTCCCGCGTTGGTGATAGTCACCCAGAAGTCGATGGTCTTCTCAGGTCCCAATTCCTCATAGTCCCACTTCTTTTTAACTTTCACTACACCACTTGGTTCAACGGTAACCCACGGATTTTCGTCCCGAATTTTAAATGTCTCGCGATCAGTCTCTTTTTCTAACGTGAAAACAGCACGTCCCTCCACTTCACCGTCTGCCTCAGTAAACTCAATTCTTTTCGTTGGTCTAACAGCCCGTGTTACGCGACGCTTTTCACGATGAAGAACTGGTAAATCTCTTTGGTCACGAATTACAAAGTCCAGAAAGACTCGTACTGGTCGACTTTTACGTTGTGGAAAACCAGTATCATGAGCAAGCACTCTCAATTCAGCTTCATGGCTATCAGGTTCACCTGCTAATATAAGTTCTCCAGTCTGTGGTACTATCACCGCCAAATTACTGGGTGATTCTAGAGAATAGTACACCCGATCTCCATCAGCATCCTCAGCTTGAACTTGTCCAATGTTAGAGAATCTCTGCCAGTGTGCGGTGCCATTCGGACCATTCTGATCAGTAGTTCCATTTACAGCAAAGTAATAGCTGTCCTGGTCAAAACGTGGCTCATGATCATTTTCGTTAGCCACATCTATCCGAACTGCGAGGTTAGCTTTATTCGCTCCATGGATGTCTGTTGCTTGGATAAGTATTTCATATAGATTCTTTTCCTCAGCGTCCAGAGGTTTAGTAGCGATCATTTCAACATCACCATCAGTGACAACTGACTTAACTTCCGAATTAGTTTCGGTTTTCCCTTTCTGACGTAGTGCAAATATAGAGTCTTCGTTTCCTTTAATGATTTTATAAGCTAGTGGACCCACATCGACTAGGGCCGTAGCTCTAATAGGTTGAAGATCGACGACAGTGCCGGATGGAGCATTTTCCGAAATTGCTCCTATCAATCCGTTGGTCGAGGTGAAATGTAGCATCTGCCGTCGATCCATTACTAGGAGATGAATGGCATGAGCTGCACTGCTGTAAGGTGTTTGCTCTAGTATGGCTAGATTGACGGGTTGATTGAGTAGGGGTGTTAGATCAGCGGTGGTCATAAGTAGGCCGTCCTCGAGGAGAGTGAAGTAGGGCGCGAACTCTGGATCTAGGAGCGTGTATCTTGAGTGGTTGCCTATAAAGTGTCTGACGGCGTGCCCGGGCCGCACGTCGTGCGGCAGCAGTGTGAGCGCGCGCGTTTGCAGCACGACGCTAAGCGCGCAGAGCAGCGCGCCGCCCGCCAGCACTGTGCGCGCCATAGCTCTTACGAGGATGTCGTTTAACTATCCCGACATTTCACACCTACAACAAACATTTAATTTCTTTACTTAACTTAAAAATATAAGTAGGTACACAAAATCTAGGCCTATGTTCAGCAGTAGACGACTTTCGGCTGAATGATGATGACACTAAATCTAACTTAATCTT
Organism: Atethmia centrago; assembly: GCA_905333075.3. Classification (NCBI taxonomy): domain Eukaryota; kingdom Metazoa; phylum Arthropoda; class Insecta; order Lepidoptera; family Noctuidae; genus Atethmia; species Atethmia centrago. The sequence continues at coordinate 13,739,449 of HG995375.1, forward strand.
GATCCTGCTTTGATCGATCTCATTATTCCTCGACGAATGTCACTTTGAGATTAGGACTGTCCTTAAAAGGAAATCGGGAATCCATTTATTGGATAAGGTGAGGTTAATCGAAATTGGTAGAATCAAAATGACAGTGCACATAAACGCATAGTTTTCTATCCGAATTGACCGTGATCACGTGACGGAGTTTGGGTGCTTATATTCAATATCAGGCAATATTAATCAACACTCCGAGCAATTAAAATGCAATCCGAAATAATCGTAGAAGTTGATTTTATTTGTTAACACATGGACAGGCTGTGCTACAAATCAGAAACTGCAAAATTTGATCCTTATCAGCAGCACTATCGATCGTTGCATGCAATATTAGGGGTGATATTTTTTATATTAAACACCGGGTCCGATGCCCTGGCCCAGCTAAACTGTTAAAAATTGAATTGCAGTTTTAGTGTTCTCCGAATTGGTTATAGCCACATACCTGCTGCTATGTAAGTAGGTACCTAGGTAGAAAATTCTAATAGAGTCGCGTCAGTTTCAGTTTCTGTGTCAAAATCAGATTGTATGGATAACAAGATATAGATTTATAAATATTTAGTTTGAATGATAATTACTTAAATTAATTTTATCATGTGAACGATTTTGAGTAACTGCTGCATAAGCTACGCAAGGGTGCACCAACTCGCCATGAAAGATCAGACTAAATCACTGAAGCCGAAAAGCACACCTTGTTTTGTTTAGTCCATTTCTAGGTAATTTGATTAGTTTTGTTTGATCGATATCAAGCAAGGTCTTTTAAAATTCATTGAGATTCTCAAGAATACCTTAGGTAGGTACGCGTGCAGTGTTATTCATGAATTTTGTACACTGGCTGCACAATTTGTGCAGTTTTTTGTTGATCGTAAATTAAATGAATGCCCGAATCATGTGATAGTGTGTTTTTAGATCAGTTTATAGAATAGAAGGTTGGTAGTGTAGCTAGCGCATGTTGTACGCGACACGCGACAGTACGAAGACGTCGCCGTCGACGGCGACGGGCGGCATCGACGTAGGGCGGCGAGGCGGGGCGCACACATGCGGAGCTTTATTTAGGCGGCGGGCGAACGCCGGCGTCTCGCGACCCGCCGCCGCCGCCGATCAATACCCTCGCTGCGCCGTCGCGCGACGCTCACCGAGCGAATCTCAACTCTACACGCGCTCCCGTTCACGACACACCATCAAAAATTCACACACTCATTTTACTGAATAAAAGCACCCGCTATTTCCACGAAACTTCACAAATCTCCAAACGATTTATGAAAAGAACCGCTGAAAACACCACATCAATGCACTATTCAGATTTCAGACGATTTATGTGCAACTATAGGTGGCTTTATATTTATTTCAACCGCATTTTCTTTGATTTTAGGAGGCACTGCACTTTAACTAATTGGCTAATATCGATGTATTATGAATTTCTTATCAGAAACAAACCTAACGTAATGCGTAAACATGTGGTCTGAATGTAAACAATTTAATAAAATACCATCAAATTCTATTATATCACTCCCGACTCACAATAAAGCTAATATTAATTAATGATTTTAAGTAATTTCAATAAAAATATACGTACTTTGCGAAAAATGCAAGAATTTTATATCGATATCGTAGCGTTTGACAGATGCGCGCCGATGACCGAGACATAGACCAAACGCAACGACGTCGAAATGCGACTGGCTGATGGCGGAGCGCGGCGCGCGCGCGTATCGAGCGCCCTCCGCCCGACCCCCGCCACCCTCGCTTCTACAACCCCTGGTTGTCCCGCCCGGCTACGAAGCTTTTTGGTTCTTAGCTTTTACCCCTCCGCGTGTCTCGCTATTACGGGCATTATTGAATGCACTAACACGGTTAATTTCTCTTTAATTCTTTTATTAGGTATTAGCAGTTGCAATAACTCGAACGTTACCGATTTTCAATTTTATGTAATGAATGAAACGAAATGCTTCGGAATTGTTACTGATAGGATTCCCTTCACGTTAATCCCAATTATATTAGGCTAGATATTATTATCAATTAATATACATAATTATAATTAATTAAGTACTTATTTACTATTTGTGATTTGATTTGCAATTTTCCGTTTAAGTAGGTTTAATGATAGCAATTAAAATATTAAATAAAACATAGCAGACAGGCACATCGCGACGCCGCGACGATGCGACGCGATTCTGGTAGAACAATTTCCATGAAGTTTTCAACTTCAATTTTATTGTTCTACTAGTCGCGTCGCGCTGTCGCGTCGCCCCTGTCTGTGAAAGCCTTTATTCCTGCAACTGCAAAAGCAAATTTGTAAAATAAAAGTAAGTAACACAAAAATAACATCACGCCATTTCCCGATAGGGATATACGCTGAAGATGCGTACCCAGTCAGTAGATACGACCGCGTTTCGTCGAAGTCAAGTCCCATAGGAGAGGGCGAGTCTATTGTCATTATCCGGGATTCCGGACACAAACCCAGAATCCGGGCTGCGAGGCACCTAGTTGCTTTAAAAAATCCATATGGAAAAACATTAGGCCCTTTCCCGATCTGGTAATCGAACCCAAGACCAAGACCATTTAGCAACCACTAGACTGACGACTTCTAGTGGTTGGTTACAATTATGGTATGTTGGGGCCGGTTTACGTTCGGCGCCGGGATACGACCGTACGTATCACATTCCCGGCTAATTTGGCAATGGTGCCGATTCCCTTGTTCACAAACTAAACTAAATTTAAGTTCAGTGCATCTTTTCTTTCTATTTCATTAAGAAGAGTACAGAAAATAAATTTTAGTTTAGTCCTGTCAAAGTAATCAGCGCCTGTCACTATTCCATACAAGTAAACGTGATTAAAAACTTGCTTACTAAAATTACGTTCATTTACGCCAAGCGCTGATTAATTTGACAGGACTAAACTAAAATTAATCTTCTATCCTTTTCTTAATGAAATAGAAAGAAAAAGGGAATCGGCACCAATATCAATATTTATTATTAAGCTCGGCAGACCTACAGTTCTTCTAAAATCGGATTTTTACATAATTTCGGAGATTTAGAATTTGGAAAAAATACGTCCACTGCTGTAGTCTCCCCCAAGTAGGATTGCCATACGTCCGGATTTGGCAACCGTGACCAGACTTTCATCCGTACTCGTAATTACGTCCGGGTTTTTAATATTTGCCTGCACAAATCGATTACATTACACCCCGCCAAAATGAAGAAGATTGATCAATATTGTTGAGTTTGTTATATGCATCCCGAGAACTTCTGCAACAGTAGGGAGAACTTTTTCTCTAATGAAACACTTGTGGAGGTCGCATGCGGATCTCAGTAGTGGCGGGGCCTCCGCCCAGACCTCAGACGCGCCGGTCCGACGGGCCCCGAGTGGTCCGCGGTGGGCGCTGAAGCAGCTGGACCGGGAGCTCCTCCTGGAAGCCTCGATCGTGCAGGCCTGGGTGTCACCACCGGACAGGCCTGCCGACATCAACGACGAGGCGGAGTGGTTCCGGGAGGCCATGTCCGACATATGTGACGTGGCAATGCCCCGGGTCCAGCCTGGACGTGCCTCGCGCCAGGTGTACTGGTGGTCGCAGGAGCTGACGGCTCTGCGCACTGCGTGCGTGGCTGCGCGACGCCGGTACACCAGGCACCGCAGGCTCCGTATCAAACCTCCGGATACGGAAGCCATTCAGGCGGAGCTGTACGAGGGATACAGAGCGGCGAAGACCGCCCTCCAAGCGGAGATCCTGCGGGCCAGGGGGTTGGCCCGCGAGGAGTCGCTGGGGACTCTGGACAGGGACCCGTGGGGACGCCCGTACAAAGTGGTGCGGGATAAACTCCGCCCATGGGCTCTCCCGCTGACGCAGAGTCTCCGGCCCCAGCTTGTGGAGGACGTGGTGAGCACTCTGTTCCCTTCCCGAGGGGAACACGTCTCCCCGCCTATGGCTCCGCCTACTGCGGTGCCCGATGCGGACCACACCGCCGACGACGACGACGATGCTCCGGAGGTGACCGAGGTAGAAATGAGAGCGGCGGTACGCAGGCTTAATGCCAAAAATACCGCCCCAGGACCCGACGGCTTACCTGGGAAGGCCTGGGTCCTGGCCTTGGAGGCTCTCGGGCCTCGACTTAGGGGGCTCCTAAGCGCATGCATGGAGAGGGGCCAGTTCCCGCTTCGCTGGAAGACGGGGAAACTGGTCCTCATAAAGAAGGCAGGGCGCCCTGCGGACTCTCCGTCCGCTTATCGGCCCATCGTGCTGCTCGACGAGGTGGGCAAGCTCTTTGAAAGAGTCATTGCAGACCGCCTCGTCGGCCAGCTGGTGCAGGTGGGGCCGGATTTGGCGGAGAGCCAGTTTGGTTTCCGCAGAGGGCGCTCTACGGTGGACGCCATCATGCGTGTGCGAGCCCTGACGACGGGGAATGCTGTTGCCCAGGGTGGGGTCGTCTTGGCGGTGTCTCTAGACATCGCCAATGCCTTCAATACCCTGCCCTGGAGTTGCATCAGGAAGGCACTCCGGTATCACCGGATGCCGACCTACCTCTGTCGTGTGGTCGAGGCCTATTTGACGGACAGGGCCGTCATCTACCCCGGTCACCAGGGAGTGTGGAACCGGCAAGAGATGTCGTGCGGTGTCCCACAGGGATCGGTCCTGGGGCCGCATCTGTGGGACATCGGATACGACTGGGTGCTGCGCGCCGACCTCCCTAGCGGCGTCAGCGTAGTGTGCTACGCTGACGACACGTTGGTCCTGGCGCAAGGGAGGTCGCACCAGGCGGCGGCCGAATTAGCGGCACGCGGGGTTGCGACAATCGTCGATAGGATCCGGCAATTGGGACTCGAGGTGGCCCTGCACAAGTCCGAGGCCATGTGTTTTCATGGTCCTCGGAACGCGCCACCGTTGGGGTCCCAAATAACGGTAGGAGGGGTTTCTATCGGCGTCGAGTCGACGATGAAGTACCTGGGACTAGTCCTCGACAGCCGGTGGAACTTCGTGGAGCATTTCCGACGTTTGGCTCCCAAACTGGAGCGGGCGGGCGCTGCATTGAAGCGGCTCCTGCCCAATCTAGGGGGTCCAAACGCCTCCTGCCGGAGGCTCTACGCGGGGGTCGTGCGGTCCATGGCCCTCTACGGGGCTCCTGTATGGGCGCGCTCTCTGGCGCTGCGGCCAGCCCGCCGGTTGAGCGCGGCCCAAAGGGTCATGGCCATCCGGATGGTCCGAGGATACCGCACGGTCTCCTGTGAGGCAGCGAGCCTCCTTGCCGGATTGCCGCCATGGGATCTGGAGGCAAAAGTCCTCGCGCACGTATGGGAGTGGCGCGAGGAGGCGAAACGCCGGGGCGTAAGTCCGCTGCCGCGAGAAATCGTGGCACAGCGGACGGAGCTCCGGCGGGATCTCATGGCGTCATGGAAAGTACGGTTGTTGCAACCCAGTGCTGGGCACGCCACGATTGCGGCGATAAGTCCCCTCTTTGAGGAGTGGCTGGAGAGGCGCCACGGCGTCCTCACCTTCCGCGTGACGCAGGTCCTCACCGGACACGGCAGCTTCGGGAGGTTCCTGTGTCGGATAAGGCGGGAGGAAACGTCCGGGTGTCACCACTGTGTGGATCGCCCGGAGGACACGGTGGAGCATACGGTGGAGGTCTGCCCGGCTTGGGCAGAGCACCGCCGTGTCCTCGTGGAGGCGATCGGCGGCAGAGACCTCTCGCGTCCGGCCCTGGTTCAGGCCATGGTACGGAGCGAGAGAGCATGGGCAGCCGTCACCTCCTTCTGCGAAGCAGTAATGCTCGCGAAGGAGGAGGCGGGACGGTTGAGGGAAAGGCAAGTTTCGCGCCCTCTCGCCCCTAGCCGCCGCAGGAGACGCCCAGGGCGTCGGGAATCCCGGGCGGATTTCCGGCCACCGTAGGCGCGGGCTTGCGGACGGTGAGCAATGGGTAGCTCACCGTCCGGTAAGGACCAGGCCCGGGTCGACGGCGCGTTGTATTCCACGCGCGCCTCAAAGAGATGTCGTCAGCACATAGTAGGGGTCCACTAGGGCCGATGCCTGCCGGGGTCGCGGGAAGGTACTTATGGGTCACCGAGGCCCCCGCAACACAGGCAACAAGAAGGAATACGGGTGGGTTTTAGTCAGTAAGAGTCTGACACACCCTCCCGCTCCGCCCAGAGCGGGAGAAGTTATTTGATGATTTCCCACCCTCAAAAAAAAAAAAAAAAAAAAGTAGTGGCGGGGCTTTTGAATATAAAAATTAACAGCAATGACGACTGCTCAAGTTTTAATGATAAAATAAAAACTCTAATAAAGTTTTATTAAAAAAAGCACTTAAATCTGAAAGTACAAATGGTACTCAGAATCAGGAGCCAAACGAAGACGAGGATGCAGCTACGGATGGAGAAGGGCCGATTAGTCAGTAGTCATATTTATAATAATAAGTCCATAATTTATGCAGCTTATTTATGCACACTGTATTATTTGTATGTCTATTTTAATAAATACATATTACAAAAAAAAACGACAAAAAATCTATCTTAATTTCTCTGAAACTGGAGCCTCTCTATCCTCTCCTGTACACTCAACAGTCTCTACATCTACAGTAGTTTTATTTACTGCTAATTTCCCAATTTTTACAACCGACGCCCGAAGTAAAATACTCTGAAAAATTACCCTGACTTCGCTGGCCCGTCCGGACTTCACTCTAAAATATTCTGGCAAGCGGGTAGGCTTGCCAGAATATTTTAGAGTTCTAAGCAACATTACGACCGCGGATGTGCGCTACCAGGATACAGTTAACCTTCACTGAGTCGTCAGACCACCTTGTGTAGGGCCTAAGCAGTGTTATGGTTGTGTAGCTCACCATGAATGCTGTTGGGTTTCGACCCGGGAATAAATCCGACCTCGGGTTCGCATAACATCGGACATCCCTCAAATAAGAATAGAGATAGTTGTGATATTATACGCGAAAGCTGCGCATGTAGCCAATAAGAAGTAAAGTTGTATAATTATAACATCACAGACGCTTCTTTTCCCCTGACCAGAATTCACGAAGGAGATAGTGAAATCGTGCTGTTGCGCTTTTTTTACAACAGGGTAGGTACTTTAGAATACTGCTTCAGTAGACAATTTAATACACATCACCCACAGAAAACAACAACAAATAACAATGACCCATTCCTGCATCAGTGTAGAAGAAGGATCCATCTTTGTCCGCCCAAATCTATACTTTAATAATCCAAAATGAAAAAATTAAACAACAAATAATGGAAACAATTATTATATTAAAACAGTAATTTTACAGACTAGTATAAAAATAGCCAAAGCTAGCACTGAGCAATATCATTTGTGACTTTTAATAAAAATAGTAAATAATATTTTATTTTTCATATTAATATATGTAATAGCTGTTATACATAAACTCTATAATATAAGACAGTTCTAGGCATTTGCACTGTGTGCTTAAATTATAGTAACTTTGTTACCATGAAGCTATAACTAAATGTGATGGGTAAACTGCTTGGGGGCGACGCTATCATTTGTATTCTTGTATCTGATCTCTTTGATGGTCAGTTGCTTTCCTTGATGTATTCTTTGTAGATGACTCCTCATATCATAAGACCGTGAGAAAGACCGATGACACACAGGACATTGTGTCTTTCCTGCATGTGAATCCTTGTGCAATGTTAATGAAGTGGGATGCTTGAAACCTTTTGGACAGAGTTGGCAGCGAAACTTAGCCAGTTCTGATTCTGTAACAAAAATTTACACTATGTGTAAACAAAGAAGGCAAATAAGGGATTCCATCTATTTCCTATATATATTAAAGATGAAATTCTGTTAGTGGGTAACCACATCACTTGAGAACGGCTGGACCAATTTAGCTATTTAGTATTTTAAAATGTTCCAAATTAGGATTTTATGGCAAGAAAATGTCGAAAAAAAATAAAACAGGCCAAGTGCGAGCCAGACTCGCGCACAAATGGTTCCATACCATCCTCTATAAAAACAGCATAAAAAATTCATGTCTGCTGTATGGGAGCCCCCTTAAATATTTATTATATTCTGTTTTTTAGTTTTTGTTGTTATAGCAGCAACAGAAATACAACATCTGTGAAAATTTCAACTGTCTAACTATCACCGTTCATGAGATACAGCCTTGTAACAGATGGACAGCGGAGTTTTAGTAACAGGTTCCCATTTTACCCTTTAGGTAAGGAACCCTAAAAATTGGGAAATACTGTTCTTCCTTTTTCTATGGGATTTTTGTATGGACTATTGAAATTCAGACAGCACAATGTCTGTTGGGTAAGCTTGTTTAAAACCAAATGAGGAAATAGTACTCTTTTGATTACAAGTTATAAAGTCCTAACTTTGCCAGTCTATTTGCATATTGGCTATCCTAGACAAACACTCAATTGTTAAACAAGTTAAGAAGGTAATTACTTACAGTTGTAAAAACCACAAATGGTCTTGTTAGGTTTTTATTTAGACATAGGTAGTAATTTAATAACAACCTAACTGTGATCTAAACTCAATTATTTACACAAAACTGTAGTCCGATACTACATAGTCAGTTTGGTGTAGAACTTTACCTTAGTCAGAATAGAGTTCAAAATACAAGAAATGGCACAAAATTTTAAGCTCAAACTAAAAGTTAGGTCTTGTTTTGAGATAAGAGGGAATCTGTTTTATCACATTAAATTGAATTTCACACAATTCCATTAGCTTACCTACTAATTTTAGTACTTATTACTTTACTTTATGAATGCATAATTTACTTATAATAAAAAACTTCCTTGCATGGGACATACCGGAATTACTTTTTTCTGACAAATCTTCAACCAAAGTTGTCTGTGTATCAATTTGCATTTCTTCACTACTGGTAGATGGTGCTGTTCTCAATTTTACAATATCATCAGACTTTGAAGGTTCAGGTTGCATTTCACCACTACCATTTTCTTGTTCTGGAATACTTTTGTTTGGGTTGTTAGCCATTGTGATTGTTTGTGGAATGTATTCTTCTCTAGAATTTTGCATTGTCGCTAAGTTAATTGGTTCATCAGACAACACAGGCACAATATCCTCAGTCATTCTACTTGATTTAGAACTTAAATCTAAAGAGGTGTTGTCTGTGATTCTCAACTGGCTTTTAGATGATTCATCCTCCATATTATCAGTCAAACCCTTAACCTCTAGGAGCTCAGCAGTTATAAGGAATGATTCCAATTGCTCTTGGAATATGTTCACCTCACCATGGTACATGAAGTTGATGATGGCATTGAGGTCCTCGAACTTGAAGTTTCTGAATATAATCACAGGATGATGACATGGGTTCTCTTTGAATATTTGCTTGAAGTAACTGCTACAAGCAGATAACAACATTTTGTGTGCCTTGATTTTGCCTCCATCGCAGCACAGCGTGACATCCACTAGATCGTTTTCAAAACGAAGAACATTGAACGCTTCTGTTACGTGAGATACGTAATTATTCCAGCGTAAAGAGAACTGCGGTGCATTATTCATTCTACAACTGGTATTCCACAAAACCACTGCTGAAATGTCGAAAACACTTAATCTACTAATGAGTTTATCACTTTGTTGAGATAATCGACCAGATTTGATAAAGGTCAGGTTATTTTTTCGATGTTTCGATTAAAGAACCCGAGTTTCTCTTTCATTTACTCAAAAATTGGTTGTCAATACAAATGTCAATAAGTGTATTAACTGTCATTTCGTTTTGTGGGAAAAAACCAGCATTGCCAACTCTAAAGTTAATAAAAAACCTGAGGGAAATAAAATCAGTACCTAGCTAAGGTATTATATTTCTTTGAATGCGAGAAGATAAAATTAGGTACTATAATATTAATTGCTAGAATCACAGGGGTGTATTTCTTACTAAAACAGCAACTAAAACATACTAAAGGTTTATTTAAAAATAAATACTACTAACATAATTCAAAGATAAATAAACAAGAAATAATGATGAAACAAGAAACTTAATTGAAATTCTTTAATATTCCTCCATTTCAGAACATTGTCATTCTCCATAGCCCAATTTATATGGCGCAACGTGTCTTTTTCTTCCATAGCGCTCTATTAGCCTTAGTCGTCATCTCGGTAGTCGCCCCCAAGCCTTTCTAGCCATATCATGTTTGATACAGTCCGCATCACATGGCTATAATAGTCCAATCAACGGGGCTTATGTAACCCGAAAAATTCTCCCTTCTATGAAATTTTGCATATGATGAAGGTAGGTAATACAGATTACAGATGTACAATAAGCCAACAACTTTTATAACGAGAACTTAGGTATTTTTACCTAAACATGAAAATCGCTTATAACTCTCTGAGAATATTTCCTCAGACTGAAATACTTTCTGTATACGTACGTATATACTAGTTAGAATACGTATGTAAAGGCATCCAACATTTTTTCGATTTCAGAGATACCCCAAATGTAACTTTTAACATTTTGCGCTATAAATTCTACTGAAAAATTGGTCTGCTAATTGTTATTTTTTAATATGTTTTTATATCCCTATATACATAGCTTTGTTTAGTTATCCAAAAGATTTTCCTTTTTAATCATATTTTATTGATTTTTGCTTAACTACGTAATGTGAAAAATAACTCCGTCAATTTTTATACCTTTATTAGTCATATGATTTAATATTAAAACAGATTTATCAATTATCCAACAATTTTTCGAACGTTCATATATTTTTTAGGATATGTTCGCTGATTTATGCTAGAGCGTAAGGGTTGACCTTCACTTGACCGCTCGTTATGTAGCTTTGCCACGCACTTCACTTCTGCAATAGTGTAGGCGAGTTTGGTGGCCATAGCTTAATATGCACAATGTACAACGGGCGTTTAGAAATTCGCTTTCAATTTTAAAAGGAATATTATTTTATTAAATGCATTTAAAATAAACGTTAGAAGAAAGACTTTGTACAATATGCGAAAAAAAGGGCAATAAGTCTAATAATGTTTAGAAAGGCACCTACTGAGGAGATATCGAGTTAAGAAAAAAAAGCTTCGTTCAAAAGTGTTCGAACAATATACATAAGTGAATAATTGCTCAGGTTAATTCAATACGTTTATCACTTATGAGTCGTATTTTATTAGATTTTCCAATAAGCCAATGGAAATTCGACCTAATACCAAAGTTTTTACAATCTCAATTATTGCTAAGTACAAGTATTGCCGTCGCTTAGCAACGATCGGCTGCGGGACGCTCGCGCAGCGGTGCGGCGGCGCGGGCGGCACATTTTCTTCGTGATTTTACCAAGAGGTATTTTATGTTTATTTATTGTTTTCTACAACGTAATTAAATTAATTAAAAATGTACAATAAAAATTTTATACGGAATTTACCAGAAAAGTGTGATCAAAAAGGGTGTAGTACTTACAGATCATCAAACTGTACAAATTTCTCCGTAATCGCGAAAAATTATCAACTGTCCCATAGATCACAAAACTGTTAACTTCAATACCTACTGGATGCAAATGTACGCGACAGCTTTTTTTTTCTTTTATTATTTCGATCTACAATCAGCCCTTGAGCTTTAATTCAAGCTTTAAGCAGTTCGAGGTTGTTCACATCCTGGAATGCGTCATCTCGTTATTTGATTTATTAGTGTTGGTTAGATTGCCGCTATTCGTTCTCTTTTAAGTCTGTTGGTACAGTCTGTACAGCGAGTTCAGTTTTATGCCGTTGAAGTCTTTCCTTATAATTTTTGCAGGACCTTTCTACAACCTCCTTGATAGTTGGGATTTGTAGGCATTCATGCACTTCAATGTTTTTTGCGAACCAGGGTGCACCACTTAAGGTTTTTAGTGCTTTAATTTGGAAGCGCTGTTTTATCTCAATATTCGAGTGGCTTGCCGATCCCCAGAGCTCTATTTTATATGTCCATACAGGTTTTTTTTTTGGATGGGAAATCATCAAATAACTTCTCCCGCTCTGGGTGGAGCGGGAGGGTGTGTCAGACTCTTAATGACTAACACCCACCCGTATTCCTTCCATTGACTGTGTTGCGGGGGCTTCGGTGACCCGTACCTTCCCGCGACCCCGGCAGGCATCGGCCCTAGTGGACCCCTACATTGTGCTGACGACATCTCCATGAGGCGCCCGTGGAATACGACGTGCCGTCGACCCGGGCCTGGTCCTTACTGGACGGGGAGCTACCCATTGCTCACCGTCCGCAAGCCCGCGCCTACGGTGGCCGGAAATCCACCCGGGATTCCCGACGCCCAGGGCGTCTCCTGCGGCGGCTAGGAGCGAGAGGGGCGAAATTTGCCTTTCCCTCAACCGTCCCGCCTCCTCCTTCGCAAGCATTACTGCTTCGCAGTAGGAGGTGACGGCTGCCCATGCCCTCTCGCTCCGTACTATGGCCTGAACCAGGGCCGGATGCGAGAGATCTCTGCCGCCGATCGCCACCACGAGGACACGGCGGTGCTCTGCCCAAGCCTGTCTGCCTGTGAGCCAGTGAATTTATCTTAGTTGTATGTTTGCTTGGTACCTTTTGGTCTTTATATATTCACGCCAGGTAAGTCTTCTGTCGATGTGCATACCTAAGTATTCGTAGGGCGAAGGTAATATGGACAGACTTGGCAGCACTAGCCTTGATTCTCTACTTTTTCAGCCATGATCCAATCTTGTTTGCTTTGAGGTGGGTCGGTCAGCAGGGTAGACTGTGAACAGAACAGGGCCCAGCATAGAACCCTGGGGAACGCCAGCTTCTAAGGGATAGAATGAAGATAGGTAGTCTCCAGATTTAACTTTCAGTCTCGGTAGTTGATTAAGGACTTCTGATGTAATCAGATCAAAACTTGGAGCCTTTTTCTTCTTCAAGTTATTAATAGCTTGCCAAACTTCTCTTGGGGTACACAGTCGCAACGGTAGAGACATTTGCTGATCACTCAAGAATTTTGTCAATTTCTTCTTCTGGATACATGATGACGGGTTCATTTGGTCTGAATACATCTTTTAAGAATTTAGCAAATAGCGCGGCTTTAGCAGCAGGTTTTCTCACCCATTCATCTTTTGGCTGTCTTAAAGGAGGCATGAGTTTTTATGGCCGTTTTAGTTACTTAGTTATTTTCTATAGGGAATAGTCATCTGCTTTGTGGGGTTATAAAATCTTTAGTTGAACTTGCAGAGTGGTGTTATTGTATTCTTTAAGTGTTTCCTTTAATTCCTTTTGTGCTTTATGAGGGCTCGTTTATCGTGTGCGTTACTGCTTGTTTGCCATTGTCGTCTCAGTCTCCATTTTACAGCTACCTTCTCCCTTATTTTAAGTGTATACTCGTAATCATGTTTTTGAGTATTGTATTTTATACATGGTGGATGCGCGAATAAGCGATTTTGATAGATTTTGCGTTGGTGTTACAAAAAAAAACAATGTATGGCGTACAATACTGTTTGGAGAAAAACTGGACGTAAAACGACAGTTTGTACAAAGGAAAGGGTGCACAGTACCTTACTGGATGCGTTGGAGGCCTGGAGCGACGATATGCATGCAATTTCACGAATCTTTCTTGTTTCTTCGAGTTTCAACGCACGAGTTGTGAGCGCGACGCGTTTTCAAATACAATCAACATATTTTTTGTCTTCTCTCGTTCATATGCATGAAGTGACGCGATTGCGCGGTTCAGCGCTACTTGGTGTACTCATCGTGCTCACACGCGAATGAAAGGCAAAGTGCAGGATGGGACCTGTCCCATCCTGCACATTGCCATTGGATTAATAGATATAGTTGGTATTGCAACTTCCTATCTCCTAAGATAGGAAGTAAGGAAAGGAAGTTAAGGAAAAATAGACAGGAAATGATAATAAGTACTAAAATTCTAATCGAATCAGCGTAACCACGAAGTAGACATCCAAGCGGCTGTTTGGATCAGGTTAGTTGTATACGAGTACCAGGCTACATTTTCTATGTTTTCCTCTGTTTTGAGGGGCATTGCAAGTTGGTATTTTCTTCTATAAAGTTCTTCTTCTATAGACTCCCAATTAGTTTTACGATTGTAAAGCATCTCGCGGGGCTCTTTACAAATAATTGTGGTGCTTAGTGTGCATGTTACTGGTGAATGATCGGTGTTACCGTCCAGGCATGATTAGACTTTTGTGTATAGTTCTGACATTCCTTTGGTAAGAAAGAAATCGATGCGGTTAGGTGTTTTGTTGGGATCAGATGGCCAGTGAGTTGACTCTCATGTAGTCAGTATATTGAGTGATTTTGAATCTATTCCCTTCTTCAATTCTCTGCCTCCAGTTTTGGTCAGTCTGGAGCCCCAAAAGATGTTTTTGGCGTTCCTATCTCCTCCAGCGACATATCTGTAACCGAGCGTGTTATGAAAATCGCTAAACATTTGTTCGTCAACTTGATGCCGAGGCGGGGAACAGCGATGTTAGGTGGGCCCTGCCAATCGTCTATCGATACAACAGTAGCTTGTAGGTATGCTTGGTTAAAGTTTGGGAGAGAGTGTTGTTTTATACTTTCTTATATTATAATTGCAGTCCTAGCATGTGATGTTCCATCGGGATGATTAGTGTGATATATGTTATATCCTTTGATAAGGATGGCTTTTTGTCAGTTATGTGTGACTCTGAGATTAGGAGAATCTATTTTGCTGTGTTTCATGAAAAGTCCTACTTCCTGTTTATTAGAAGACAGACCAATTACGTTCCATGCTGCGATGCGTAGAAATTTCATTTCATATATTGGGTAACTAGAGTCGCAAGGAGACCCCCATTAGGGTGCCTATTTGTTGTATGAGAATATCTATTTTCTCTGATTGTTTAGTGATGATTTGTTCTAGTGGATTTGTTGGCTGAGATTGTATATTCTCTTGTTTTTTGTTCTATTGTGCAGTGTTTCCTGTGTGTTGAGTGCGTGGATTAGGTGGTTGTTGTCTAACGTGGCTTCTTGGCTGTAATTGTGGAAATTCATCAATTTGAAAGGGGAAAGTGTTATTTCGTGGATTCATATTTGGTAATGCAGCTTTTTGTGGGGTTGCTGTGAAATTTTCCTTGCGCGAATCTTCTTGTATACTTGGCACCTCTTGTACTTAGCGGGGCGGTCTCCAAGGCAGAATGTACATGTGGCTGGTTTGTTCCTGTCCTTTTTAGGCAGTCTATAGTTTTATGTCCTTCGCATTTAACGCAACGGTAAAGTCGCGTGCAGTTATTTTTAGTGTGCCTTTATTGTTGACATCTAGGGCATTGAGGAATTTCATTTGTATTTTCGTGGATATTCTATCTTAACTTTCGTATGGTATATAGAATATATACGTTTAAGTTCGGGGTTGTTTGGGCCAGCTTCTACATTCACGAAAAACATGTTCAGTGGCTTCTTGTTTCTTCTTGAGAGTGCACATATGATTTCACCTCTGACTTTATTACCAGTTTTTTCTATTTCCTCAACAATTGCTTCTTTTGGAGTCGTGTGGTGCAGATTCTTAGTCACGATTCTTTTTGTGTGAACGTATGGCCCATTCTTTCGAATTAGGTCTATGATATTTCTGTACGCTTCACTTGTCGGCGCCATTACTCTCAACTGATCTATTGACTAGGTATTTTATAGGTGTAAGTGTCGCTTGGTACGGAACTTTTCAGTTTTGATATGTCCGTAATATCATATAGGATTATCGGTGGTGGTTTGCTATTTTTTTTAGCAAACCACCACCTTATCCTCTTAACTTTCCATTGGTTCAGCGGAGTCATCAGGTGTATCTACTGGAAGTCCACTCTATCTGTTGGAATCTCTATCTGCGAGTTCTGTGATAGGTTCTTATATCCTTCCGTGGAAGGTGGGCTATTAGATAGCCTCATTTTCTCTTTGGGTTGCGTTGGGTGGGTATTCTTTGCCATGTGAGAGGAAACCTGTTGTCATCATTCTCTATGGTGATCCTCGCTGGTGGTGTGGGAGGTAAGTCTTTCCCTTTTGTTGTGCTAGTTTTGCTTGGTATATTTCCAAGCGAGGAAGATCTAGGTCTTGAGATAAAGAGGCTCGGATGAAACGCCTGCTGTATAAGATTCCTTGTTGTGCTGCCTGTAGCATTTTCTGTCACTAGGGGCCTGGTTATCTAACCCTGCGCAGATTTCGGTAGCCAATTTCCCACTCGCGTACCTGCGAGCGTCGGGCGTTCGGATCGCATGTCAAATCGACATCGTTATCATCTAGACTTTCATATTACGAGTTGGGACATACTGGCACTTTCCCAAGGTACTGGTAGGTAGGTCGCACTTTTGGAAGGGATTTAATCCTACCCAGGCCTGCGAATGCCTGTGGGCAGGTTATTTACCGCCGCCTGTTGCTCGGCGTTGCTGCTCATTTAGCACCACCCGATGGACACGTACGGGGTGGCCTAGGAGAAGGTGGTAAAACTTATGGACGCGAGCAGCTTTATCCCCCTTATGGGACAGCTGATATTTTTTTCGCGATTACGATGTTGGTCCCATAGAGAAAGTTGTTCAATTTGATGGTCTGTACCACCACCCTTAAATTTGACCTCATCTTTCTGGTACACCCTGTATATTGTTCGGACACTTGAACGAAACTTTTTTTTTTTCTTAACTCGATATCTCCTCAGTAGGTGCCTTTCTAAACATTATTAGACTTATTGGCTTTTTTTCGCATATTGTACAAAGTCCTTCAGGTAGTATCTAACGTTTATTTTAAATGCATTTAATAAAATAATATTCCTTTTAAAATTTCCAATTTCTAAACGCCCGTTGTACGCTGTGCATATTAAGCTGTGGCCACCAAACTTGCCTACACTATTGCAGAAGTGCGTGGCAAAGCAGTACTGAGCGGTCAAGTGAAGGTCAACCCTTACGCTCTAGCATAAATCAGCGAACATATCCTAAAAAATATATAAACGTTCGAAAAATTGTTGGATAATTGATAAATCTGTTTTAATATTAAATCATATGACATAAAAAGGTATTAAAACTGACGGAGTTATTTTTCACATTACGTAGTTAAGCAAAAATAAAAAAAATGTGATTAAAAAGGAAAATCTTTTGGATAACTAAACAAAGCTATGTTTATAAGGATATAAAAACATATTAAAAATAACAATTAGCAGACTAATTTTTCAGTAGAAGTTATAGCACAAAATGTTAAAAGTCACATTTGGGGTATCTCTGAAATCGAAAAAATGTTGGATGTCTTTACATACTTATTATAACTAGTACATACGTACGTATACAGAAAGTATTTCAGTCTGAGGAAATATTCTCAGAGAGTTATAAGCGATTTTCATGTTTAGGTAAAAATACCTAACTTCTCGTAATGAAAGTTGTTGGCTTATTGTACATCTGTAATCTGTAATACCTAACTTCATCATATGCAAAATTTCATAAGCGGGGGAATTTTTCGGAATCTCCATACAATAAATTTCCTCGTTGATTGGACTATAACATAACAACCGATTTCCAGACTATTATTCAGACACCGGTGCACTTTCAGACTTCTTATAATATCATTTCATAATCTGTATAATACTTGGAAATAAAAAATAAATCATATTAAAATTAAAATTGGAACTTCTATTTGGTTACCTTACCTAGCAACTGTATACCTATTGATGGTCACTAGTGTCAAGAAAAAAAAATATCTCGTAGGTGTTTAACCCTTTACCAGGCCCCAGAAAACTGCTGTAGCAACAATGCTTTTTTTATGGATTCATATACTTAAAAAGGCTTTGTTTCATATTGGTGCCGATTCCCTTGTTCACAAACTAAACTAAGAAAAAAGCGCGGGAATCATCGAATTTGGCGGGCGTGATTTTTCTTTCGTTTTCTTTTTTAAATTAAAAAACACTTAAGATTGGAGATAAGTTGTGTAAATATATGTAGATATTCATTAGATTAGTTAATTTTATTGTTTGTGTATATTGTACTTCATATTTAGGGTAAGTTTTTTGTATTTTATCTTTTTCTGTTCACAATGGACAACGAACCGCCTTATCCGGGGGGCACAGTCCCCTCGGTCGGGCATAATATAACCATTTACGAATCCAGTATGGATACCGATTCATCCATAACCAGATCGGAGCGGAAAAGGACTAGAGCTCCACGTAAAGTGTGCAAAAATTGCAATAAAAAAAGGCGAAATAGTCACTCTCACACTACAACAGAAATAAATAAAGGAGCACAGTGTCATTGCGACAATGACTCAGCCACTAGTTCAAAAATAGCATCAGACGTACCGGTTCATTCAATTTTAGTTCATCAAGAAATCTCTCCACGTTCTGTGGATGTTCCCCAGACTGAAAACCTCATAAAGTCAGATCTTCCTCAGAAGCCACAGGTTACTAGGACTTTGTATGAGGCCACAGACCTGTCGCCATACGTTGTACACATTCAAAAAATTTTTGATACACAAAACTCTGCTCAAACATTACACCCAATAACTTTAGGGCATTTTCTTAAAAAACGCATGTTCAACAACATCATTAACGGTTCATTAAAACGCATTGGTCGTAATAGAATATCGCTAAGTTTCTCTTGTTACGTAGATGCTAACTCTTTCTTAAATGACCCAAGTTTGGCCAAAGAAAAGTTGAAGGCATTTGTTCCATCAATTAATGTGTGTCGCATTGGAATTGTTAAAGGCGTACCTACCGAATGGTCTCCGGAGGAAATACTGGAAAATATATCTGTCCCCGCTGGATGCGGGAAAGTTATCAAAGCAAGGCGTCTCAATTATAAAGTGCACGAACCGACCCCTGTGTGGAAACCATCGCAAACAGTCGTGCTCACCTTTGACGGACAAATTTTACCAAAACGTGTGTTTTGTTGTTACAATTCTATGCCAGTGGAATTGTATACATTCCCAACAATTCAATGTTTTAATTCTTGTCGTTTTGGCCATACAAAGGTACAATGCAGGTCGAACGCTCAGTGCTTCAAGTGTGGGGAGAAGCATTCTGCTGACACTTGCAGTATTGAAGATGAGAGTAATAGTAAATGCTGTCATTGCATGGCGTAATGAATGCCACCATTCATTACGCCATTAATAAAAAATGCCCAGAATTTGAGAGGCAAAAAGCAATTAAGCATTATATGGCCCATAGCTGCGTGTCATATGCGGAAGCGTCACAGCTACATCCACCAATCTCAAAATTGTATGCCGATGTGGTCACATCTGCCCCATCACATACCACTAAAAATTCTTTCTTTTCACAACCTTCGCCCCAATCACGTAACACACCAATTGTCTCCTCACAAAGAAAAACCGTATTTCTTAAACCTCGGGATCCCCCAAAAACAACTAAGGGGTATGACCGGGCAGCTCATCAAGCAATAATCACTAATGATGTTTCTGTGTCAGGGAATGGTGTTGCATTCCAAAATAAAACAACAAATAATAATGAGAGCCAAATTTTTAATTTAATAATTATGCTTATTAATACTTTATCTAAAAATAATAATATTGAACCGTCCAACGTTGCTACTTTAATTGATACTCTGTCTAACTTATTTAACCTTAATCATAATGGATCTAAATCTACCCAAGATTGTCCAGTGGAACAGTCGCAGCATTGTGAATAAAAAATCTGATCTGTCCTACATATTGAACAAATACGATGCCTTTGCAGTCGCTCTCTGTGAGACATGGCTTAAACCAGGGTTTTCTTTTAGAATTCCTGGCTATGCGTGTCTAAGAACAGACAGAAGCGATGGGTATGGCGGTGTCGCCATACTTATTAAAAATAACTTGTCTTTTCAATCTTTTCCTCTTCCAAGTCTCAGTGACGAAATATCTGCTGTCGCTGCTATTGTAAATAAAATCTGTTTAGTATGTATATATTATTCTCGTCCCACTATAGATATTCTTTCTGAAATAAGTAATATTCTTTCAGTTTTACCTAAACCATTTTTGGTAATGGGAGATTTTAACGCACAACATCATTCCTGGGGTAGTTCTAATTCCAATTGCTATGGGGAAAAGTTATTAGAAATTCTAGACTTTAATAATTTGTGTATTTTAAACACATGTCTCCCAACACGCCGAACAAATCCAGATGAGGGAATAAGTGCCCCTGACCTCTCAATCTGCACACCTGAGTTAGCATCAACATTATCCTGGTCTCCTTTACCGTCTTCTTATGGTAGTGATCATTACCCTTTAATAATTTCTTTTCCACATAAAAAACCAGTTGCTAGCAATCCAGCACCACGATTAAAGTATAGACTTCAAAATGCAGATTGGGATACATACAAAAATGATGTACAAGAAAGAATTCTTGGTTTATCTAATTCCTTACAACTACACGATCCTCAGTTATTATCTAATCAAATAACAAGAATTTTAATAGAGGTGGCAGATAATACTTTCCCTATTAAGAATGGTGTTACAGGCAAAATTCCTTCACCACCTTGGTGGGATGCTGAGTGCACTCAGGCCATTAAAAAAAGAAAAGAGGCAGAAAAAAATTATGGCCATACTATGACTCGTCACAATTTTGAGATATACCTAGAAGCTGCTCGTACAACTCGTAAGCTCCTTAGGAAAAAGAAATTTGAAGGTTGGCAAAGATTCTGTGCATCTATCTCGCCAGAAGTTAATGCATCTCTAGTATGGCAAAATATTAGGCGATTCAGCTCAGCATTTAGTGACACAACAGCCTTAAAACTGCCATTAGAATTAGCCAATGAGTTTATGGATCATTTAGCTCCTCCTTCAGTCCCAGAACAGAGATCTTTAATGCACTATTCCTATGTTCCTATTCCTAATTCTGAGTTGAATTCCCTGTTCACACTAAGTGAGTTGAAGGGAGTCCTTTCACATGTTAAGGATTCAGCTCCTGGTGAAGATGGTATACCATATTCATTTATATCTAATTTATCCGACTCTGTTCTTTTAATATATTTAAATCTCATCAATACAGCTTTGATATCTGGCAACATACCATCAAGTTGGAAGTCTCAAACAATTATTCCCATTCTGAAACCAAACAAACCTTCCTTTAATGTTACATCTCATTAAGTTGTTGAACATCTCATTAAGAATCGTTTGGAGTGGTTTTTGGAAAGCAAAAACTTGCTAGCTACGTCACAGTTTGGTTTTCGGAAGGGTAAAAGTACGATGGACAGCCTTAGTGTATTCACAACTGTTATTCGCTTAGCCTTCTCTTCTAATAACTCTGTAATTGCTGCTTTCCTGGATATTAGCTCAGCTTACGATAATGTCCAGGTATCAATCCTAGAACAAAAGCTGAATTCATTACAAGTTCCATTAATGCTGTCTAAGTTCATAATTAACATGCTTTCAGAGAGATCTTTAAATCTTCATATTGAAGGGTATACATTTACCCGTTTAGTATGGAAAGGTCTCCCTCAAGGTTCTGTAATTAGTCCATTTCTCTACAATATTTACACTTATGATTTGGAATCCTCCCTAAATGAGTCAGTACAAGTTCTTCAATATGCAGATGATTTACTTCTTTATTCATCTGGTCATTCTGTTGAGAATATTTGTACTTAACCTCTTCTTTATGCTTACTGAAGACTTGGCTAGAAACCAATGGTCTACACCTGTCAATTGATAAAAGCAACATTGTCTTGTTTACTAGAATGCGTAAGCCCTCTATAGTTATAGTAAGGTATAATAATATCCCTATGCCCGTTAAAAACCAGGTAAAATTTTTAGGCCTTATTTTGGATACACATCTTACTGGTTTACCACACTGTGACTATATAGCTGCTAAATGTGAACGAAATATCAACATAATTAGATGTCTTGCTGGTGTTTGGTGGGGAGCACATCCCTTTTCATTAAAACTATTGTACAACACCTTGATTAGAAGCGTATTGGACTATGGGACGTTTTTGCTGGAACCTGCTAATGTTGCTGGTCTTAAGAAACTTGACAGTGTTCAGTCACGGAATACGGAATTCACTCATTTTGACTGATGCAAGGAGTGCCTTACAATCTTTGGCCAGATTCCCTTTCTATTCTCATAATCCTTATATTATATTTGAAACACGTGAACTCCTTTATAGGTGTTCTATTAAGGGGTATTCAGTGCATTTTGCGTGGATACCCTCGCATTGTGGCATTTTAGGTAATGAGAGAGCTGACCAGATAGCTAATGATGCCGTATTGTGTGGAGACGTTTTTCCGAACAAAAATAACACCCAAGATCTGGCAGCTCTGCCCAGGGTTTATCTACAGGAATCCTGGGGTCAGCTTTGGTCCGGGCAATCAGTGAAAGGGAAATTTTATCGTAATATTCAGCCATCCATTTTTGTTAAACCTTGGTTTAGCAAATACAAACTAAACAAAAAGATTACAACAATATTCATACGTATGCGATTAGGTCATGTGTGCACTCCTGCTCACCTTGCCAGGCTTGGCATTGTGCAGAACCCTGCGTGTGAATGTGGCGCTGAAGTGGGTGATCTGAACCACCTTATTTTTTCCTGCCCCCTTTATGACCACTCCTCACTTTTCCAAAGTCTTGTTTCCCTCCGAGTCCCTTTTCCCACTTCTATTGCATGTATTTTATTTAATTTTAATGTAGATATCTATAAAACCATAGCTCTTTTCCTTGTAAATAATGATATATCTATTTAAACATCATTTATAAACCTCTTTTATTTACCATGTAGCTCTTAGTTTACGCATCGAGTCGGCCTTTTTCTTTTTGCTGGGCCACCTGGTGGCGTTAAAACGTTAGTTTTCTGTTAAATTAAATTCCCATAGTGTTAATTTGTTATATTTTATTATTTTTATTTAATAACATCTAATCTCCTTTCCATTTCCAAATTCCCCGTTATAATATTTTATCATTTCGCGAGTACTTGATTCTTACGTTTTGTTAACAAATAAAACATTGTCAGTGGCAATAAGCACGAATAGTGCAACGCCAAAAAAAAAAAAAACTAAACTAAATTTTTTTTTTTTTGGCTTCGCACGGTTTGTGCATTTAGCCAATGTCACGTTTAGTTTTATGTAAAGGTAGGGAAACAACATTATTATAAATATTTTAACGGGATTTAGGATAGGACGGAAAAATAGGATCAGTATAATTATAAGTAACAAGGATACCATATGGATAAATGAAAACAAAAAAATTACAACTTGATATTATTTAGAATAATGAATGAGACTATACATTTATATACAAGAGAGCTATTTGTACAAAGTAAGGAAAGTATTGAGGTAGGAAAAGGAGTACGGAGGGATAAGAGGTTACTAAGAAAGGAAGAACGGTCATTTAAAGGACAGGAGAAAAAAATATGATCTAAGTCGCCTACATCTGTGCCACATAAGCAAATGGGATCGTCGCTGATAGAAAGTTTGGCAAGATGGGCTGGAGAACAAACATGACCCAGTCACATCCGTATTAAAATGGAGGTCTCCATCTTGCCAAACTTGGCCTTGCCAAACCATGGTTTTTCTGGTATATCAGGTTGGATAAGTGAGAAATAATGTCCCTTCGATTTGCTTCCGATATCCCAAGCTACCTTCCAGGTTTTCCGAAGAAAAGTCTTTGGTAACGACGCGAGATCATAACTAAAATTCATATATGGAAATAAGTCCCCACATTGCAGTGTGCTGATAAACTTGCCGGTGATGCGGTGCGCCGCATCACCCGGCAAGTTTATCAGCTACTTCATTGCCACGGATTCCAGCATGGGCCGGAATCCACACAAATTGTAGTGAATTACCCTCAGAGATGGTCCTGAACGCAAATTCTCTTATTAAATAAATGATAGGTAACTGCGATTTGTGTTCGAAAGCAGATTTATTAATGGCTAGAAGAGCACTTTGAAAATCAGTAAAAATTATAGATTTTTTGAGCTTCAAAATACGGATATATTCTATGGCTTTAAAAATGCCAAAACATTCCCCGGTAAAAACAGAAGACTCCGGAGGTAGTTTTATTTTTTGTACGATGTTGTATTGGGAATGGTAAGTACCTATCCCAACACAACCCATCGGAGAAGGCTTGGCAGCATCCGTAAAAATATGGTGGTACTCTAAGTGTTCTGACAGAAAATGATTTAAACTTAAATGACAATCGGGATCTGATTTACTTACACAGTTATATTTTATAGAGGGACTGAAATGTAAACTCTCATAACTACTGCTAAATAGGGGAAGTTTATTGGAACGGAAAATAGGAGAAGAAAGTGAAAGAAATTTTTTATAACTTACAACTAAACAAGGAGCACGTTTATGGGACCAGTAATCTGAAGATTCAATCTGCAACACTAAAGCGTCCAGTTTAGGAATGAGAGGATGACTTGAGAATTGAAGAATCCGGAACAAATATTTGTCAGATAGGAATTGTCTTCTAATGCTCAAAGGAGCATCCCCGCATTCCACTTGAAGTGCATTAATGGGACTAGACTTCATTGCACCTGAAATAATGCGTAATGCTTTAGACTGGATGCGATCCAATTTTCTAAAAGCCATTACACTACCAGGTTCTAGAGCGAACAATCCATAATCCAGAGTGCTTCTGATGATTGCGTTGTAAATGAGTTTCAAAGAAAAGGGATGTGCACCCCACCACACACCAGAGAGGCATCTAAGCATGTTTAGGTGATTTTCGCATTTGTTAACAATATATTCACAATGAGGGACACTACTTAATTTACAGTCAAGTATTATACCTAGATATCTGAATTTATCTTTAACTGGAATTGGTATTTTCTTGTAAAAGAGATTTACTAAGGGAATATTTCTCTTCCGGGTGAATAAAACAGCCGCGCTTTTAGTTGTGGATAAATCCAAACCGTTTAGATGTAACCATGACTCCAAAATAGATAAAGCAGAATTGATAGCAGAGCTAGCTTGCTCAACAGATTGACTTGAAGAATATAATAATAAATCATCGGCATATTGAAGAACCGTAACGTGACTAGTTAAGGATAGATCTAAATCAAAAGTGTAAATATTGTATAGAAGGGGACTGAGCACAGAACCCTGTGGGAGACCCCTCCATACAAGATGTGATATCTCATGGTCTCCTATTAACATGTTAACAGAGCGTTCAGTCAAGATATTAATAATGAAATTCGACAAATTCAAAGGAACTTGTAAGGCTTTTAATTTATTTTGTAAAACCGATAATACAACATTATCATATGCCGCATTAATATCAAGGAAAACTGCAACGGTGGATTGGTTATTAGAGAAGGATAACCGAATATCAGATGTTAAAATACATAAACAGTCAATTGTACTTTTACCCTTTCTAAAGCCATATTGTGATTCTGCCAAAAGACCCTTACTTTCAACATACCATTCTAGGCGATTTTTTATTAAGTGTTCCGCTAATTTCATCAGAATTGAAGACAAAACTATGGGACGATAGGAAGAAGCATCAGAAGGAGTTTTATTTGGTTTAAGGAATGGCAACACCATTTGACGTTTCCATTCAACAGGGATGTTCCCTGTATATAGAATAGAATTAATAAGTTCTAAATAATAGCTGAGGACGTCGTCATTTAAATTAGACAAAAAGGAATACGGGATGCCATCCATGCCTGGTGCAGAATCATTAGTCTTATGAATAACAACCTTTAATTCAGTGAGAGTGAATGGAAGATCTAGCGTAGAATGAGTGTCTTGATTATTGGATACGCGAGACAGGCTATTATTAGTGCAAATAGCCTCAGGAACCCAAGGCGGAGCCAATTTATCCAAAAATTCACTGGCTAAAGAAACAGGGATAGGAGAAGAGTTGTTATAAATGGACCTAAATCTACGAATGTTGCGCCAGACAATCGTAGGGTGAGTATTCGGTGAAATTGATAAGCAAAAGTTACGCAAAGAATCAAATTTTTTCTTTTTAAAAAGTTTGTATGTTTCATTAATTAACTTAGTAACTATATCAAAATTAATATCAGACATATCAAGGTTATAATTGTATTCAGCCTCTTTACGTTTCTTAATCAATTCAGTGCACTCAGAGTCCCACCACGGCGGCGAGGGAATTGTACTAATGTTGTTATTTTTTACAGGAAAAACGTCATCTGCCGCTGCAATTAATATGAGTGCTAAAGCTTCAGCACAACTATTTTCATTGCCATCAGAAATTACAGGCAAGGAGCAAAGCTTACTGTCAACAATGTTCCTAAATTTGTCCCAGTCATTACTATTTCTATTAGGTAGTTTATATTTTACGTTTGATTTCCTTAATGGTGCATTTGGTTTGGAAAGAGAATAAGAAATTATTGAAAAAAACTATTGGAAAATGGTCACTACCATGAGTAGAGGTTAAAGTATGCCAAGTTAATGAAGAGGCTAAGTTTGGAGAACAGATAGAAAGGTCAATTGCGCTTTGGTTCTGATTGGGATCTGAACGACGTGTGGCAGCTCCTGAATTTAAAATACATAAGTTATGTAAGTCTATTATATCTAGTAACTCATCGCCATAACAGGTAGAAGTTGCACAACCCCATGATTGGTGATGGCAATTAAAATCCCCCAGTATTAATAATGGCTTTGGAAGAAAAGAAACAAGATTATTCATCTCTTGAAGAACAGAAAAAGAGGGATGAGAAATGTAAATAGAAACAAGACAAGTATGATGCACTTTAATAGCTTCAATAGAAATTTCCTCACTATGAGGAGGTAATGTAATGGTGGAGAAAGAGATAGAATTCTTGATAAGTATAGCTACTCCACCATACCCATCAGATCTATCCTCTCTAATGGTTAAATAACCATTAATTTTAAAACTATGATTAGATTTGAGCCAAGTCTCTGCTAAACCAAAGGCAAATGGCTCATATTTATTTATAAGATATATAACATCACTCTTTTTGTTTACTAGACTGCGGCAGTTCCACTGGATTATTTTGGATGTGTTGTCCATTATGAATGGATTGAGATACATTGAAAGATGGGGCAACGTTGGATGGTGAAATGTTGAACTGAGACAGAAGATTGTGTAATGCAGAAAGAAAATCGTTTATGGAAAAACTTGCTTCAATTTGTCCATTATTGTGATTAGAAAAAGCACAACCATTTGATGGTTGGGGCATGTTGAAATCTTTAATAATGGCATTGTGAGCCTCTTTATTATATCCTTGTACAGGTTTGGGTGGTGAGCGTGGTTTGAGGAAGACAGTTTTTTTATAGCTACTTGAAACAGGTACTCTATTAGTTGAAGGGAAAGATGGAGTATCTGCAAAGTTTTTGGAAGGAGAAGATAAAAGTGTATCGGCATACGATTTAGTAACTGGGGGATACATTTTTGCCGCTTCAGCATAAGATACTGACCTTTGTGCCATGTATGTTTTAATTAATTTTTGCCTAGACATTTCTGGGCAAGATTTATTAGTAGCATAGTGAAAACCGGAGCAAAGGCAGCAAGATGCACTTTCTTGTTCTCTTTCACAACTGTCCCCCGTATGTCCTTGGCCACATTTATAACAACGTGGTTTGGACCTGCACTGAATTTTTGTGTGACCTTTCGACAGCAACTGAAACACTGTACAGTAGGGAAAATATATAAATCTACAGGTAATGCATTATAACACATAAAAATTCTTTTAGGCAGAATCTGCCCATCAAAAGTAATAACTATAGATTGGGATGGTTTCCAAATGGTTGTACCATCAACAACAGTTTTAAAATTGAGACGTCTGACTTTTAAAATTGGACCGCAACCAATTGGTACCGTTATATTATCAATAACTTCCTCTGGAGACCAATCCGCGGGAACACCACGCACTAAACCCATTCTAGTGACATTAAAAGTAGGTATAAAAGCTTTATAATTATATGTTTCAAGGCTATTATGTGTAATAAAAGAATTTGCGTCCAGGAAATTGGAAAAAGAAATAGATATTTTATTAGGTACGTCCGATTTTTTTGACGCTACCGTTTATAATATTTTGGAAAGCGTTGTGTTTTAGGAACTTGCCAAATGTAAAAGGGTGCAATGACGTTCCATCATCTGGTGATACTAATATTTTTTGTACGTGAACAACGTATGGCGCGCTGTCAGTTTTATCATAAGTTTTTCGACCAATCTGAGTGGGAATAACTGAAGGCGGAGCAGAAATATCCGGAATATCATTACATACAATAATTGTTTCAGAGAATTTAGTTTTCGGGTACGACGGCGTTTATTGCAATTTTTGCACACATGCACGCGGATTCTTTTAAGATGGCGAGCCGACGACGACCCATCGGTATCCATGCCCGATTCGTTGGACATTATAGTGACAAAATTGCCTGCCGGGGGAACAAAGTCCCCCGGGTCAGGCGGGTCTTTCATTTTCCCGCGCTATAAAATATTAGTAAAAAAAACTTACCCTACTGAAGAAAATATACAAAACTAAAATTAAAATATAAGTGAAAGAAGATAAAACACTAAAACTACTACTACTGATCCTATAATACAAGTTAATTAATAATTTTCAATTTAAGTAAAAAAGGACACGTCCACAAAGTTATGTTTCCCGCGCTTTTTCAAAACTAAATTTAAGTTCTGTGCTTCTTTTTCTTTCTATTTCATTAAGGAAAGGACAGAAGATAAATTTTAGTTTAGTTTGTGAACAAGGGAATCGGCACCAATATGAAACAAAGCCGCTTGACGTAAATTGACGTAATTTTAGTAGGCAAGTTTTTAATCACGTGTAAACTTGTATGGAGTAGTGACAGGCGCTGATTAATTTGACAGGACTAAACTAAAATTTATCTTCTGTCCTTTTATTAATGAAATAGAAAGAAAAAGATGCACTGAACTTAAATTTAGTTTAGTTTGTGAACAAGGGAATCGGTGCCATTGCTTCACTGAAACTAAAAAAAATGCTGAAAACATTAAAAAAAACATGTGGGAAAACATAATCCCATTCGCCTAGAAATTGACATTGAAGGTATTTAGAAGAAAAACAGTTTGTCATTTATTTTTATTTTTTTTTATTTCGGACTAGCAAGCGTTTGACTGCAATCTCACCTGTTGGTAAGTGATGATGCGTCCTAAGTTGGTGCACGCCTGTATTTTTACTACTTTTTATGTTTCATATTTATTTATAAGTTTGTGTTATAAATGAATGAAATTAAAATATTATTATTGACTTGTATTCTTTATTGCCATAAAAATTAAGATAAGAATCGAACAGGAAGGTCTTATTCTATAGGATTTTGAATTTGGTGCTACATTTTCATACAAGCGGTAACACACAATGATACCTTACAAATTGCATTCTTATCCTCTTCATTTTCCTCTGAACATCTCATCAAGAATATCTTTGTCGGAAGTGATATCGAATAACATATTTTTTTCAACAATCAAATTAAACAAACTTTTTTCATCTATCTACTCACTCATATTTAAAATTTACTAGAGGCAGGTTATGGTGCAAAAACACCAAAGACTGGTTTATCTGGCAGAAGTTTGTTACGTATTTTTTCGTATACGTTTCCTGCCTGCGAAAAAAGTCGCTCAGAATATACAGAGATTCCAGGTGACGATAAATATATTCGAGCCAAATAACTCATGTTAGGGAACTTGTCTTTATTCTTAGCCCACCAGCGATATGGACAGGTGTTTGAGTAGCAGAGTTCTGCTACTACATTGATACGAGGGCTGCACTAAAAGTATCGGGAATGGAATATTTCCACTGTTCCTGTCATATTAAAATCTTTTTAATTGAAAACTCCTTGGTTTTAAAAATCGAATACCATTTATTTATTTAAAAAAAGATTCTCGGTCTTGTCACAAGGTTTTGTCAAACTTGTTTAGTCGTTGAGAAAATGGAATTGACTCGAGATAATTCAAGAGCGATAATTTATTATGACTTTATTATGAAGTGGTTGTGGTGGACACAAAAACAGTGTGTTGACCGGATGATTTCTGCATTTGGTGATGAAGCCCCATCCAAAACCACAATTTATCGTTGGTTTGCTGAATTTCAACGTGGACGTGTCAAGCTCAGTGATGATCCCCGTCAAGGTCGTCCAAAAACTGCAGTCACCCAAGAAAACATTGATGCTGTGCGTAAGCTGATTGAGGAAGATCGACATGTGACATACCGCGAAATTCAGGCAACTTTAGACATTGGTATGAGTCAAATAATCTTGCATGAACAATTAGGTGTAAAAAAGTTGTTTTCCCGATGGATACCGCATTCGCTCTGTGAAGAGCAAAAAGCGGCTCGCGTTACTTGGTGCGTCAGACAGAACTCTCGAAAGATTCCACGCAGGATACTCAAATGCTGTATACAACATCGTATCAGGTGACGAATCCTAGATATACGCGTACGAACCCGAAAGATAAAACCAATCACGAGTTTGGGTGTTCGAAAATGAGTTAAGGCCAACAAAAATTGTTCGTTCACGGAGTGTTGCAAAAAAAATGGTGGCCACGTTTGTCTCCAAAACCGGCCATTATACAACTATTCCTCTTGAGGGACAAACGGAACGGTTAATGCAGAATGGTATGCTAGCATTTGTTTGCCACAGGTCGTTTCTGAACTCCGTAAAGAAAACTGCAACCGCCGCATCATCCTCCATCACGACAATGCGAGTTCTCACACCGCGCACAGAACAAAAGAGTTTTTAGAGCAAGAAAACATAGAATTATTAGACCATCCGCCGTACATTCCCGACCTAAGCCCTAATGATTTCTATACTTTCCCTAAAATAAAGAATGAATTGCGTGGACAGAGATTTTCATCACCTGAAGAAGCTGTGGACGCCTACAAAACGGCCATTTGGAGACCCCAACTTCCGAATGGAATGGTTGCTTCAATGAATGGTTCCATCGTATGGAAAAATGTGTCAAATTTCGCGGAGAATACTTCGAAAAGCAATAAATACATTTAATAGTAATGTTTTGTCACTTCCTTGATTCCCGAAATTTTCAGTGCCGCCCTCGTATATCTGTCTAGCTCTGACGCAGAACATCATTGAGACATTTGTTTAGCTCTTGAACCGAAGTTCGGCCGAACTTTTCATTTTAACCGAATGTTCGGCTGAAGTTCGGATTCGATTCAAACCACATTCGGCCCATCTCTAGCAAATATGCATTTTGAACTACGTTTTATAACATGAAAACGAGTAACTAACAAGAAATAGTAATTGTTACATACAATAAACCCATTTTTCTGTCAAAAACTTGTTTTTCACAATAACTATAAACTAGTCAGAGTTTTTTGTTTAAAGTTATTATAATTTCAGAATTAAGCTTTGAAGAAACTATTAAAGTTTCGTAAGTTTATTTAGTACTTTTTAGCATTAGAATTTGTTTAAATATTTGTGTGTTCTATCACCTTCACTTCATAAGGTAGTTGCTAAGATACTGGCCGTAACACAATAGAGCTATCTTGTTTAGTTGAGGAATTCCCGTGACCACCTTCAGGCTCTATCATCAGAGCCTCGATATGATCTAGGACCAGAGTCCTTATTAAGACGAACGAAATTTGATGGGGTTGACTCGTTTTATTACAGAGTTCCCATGGCCACTTTCCGGCTCCATCATCAAATCAGCTCCATGTCATAATAATATTCCAATTTCATCCGCTATACATAATAAGTATGCGAAATTTCAGCTCAATCGGAAACCGGGAAGTTGGTAAATAACTTGCAAGATTTCAGTGCACGATCGTGTTAAAAATTGTTTCTTTGTTCCATCGTGTTTTTTTTTTTTTTTTCGTAATTCCGCCTGTATACATTTGTTTGCAGTATTATATAATTTCGCCGGCAGCCCGGTGTTTGGATTTGTGACCGGTTGATCGCAGTAGGCTCGACTCGGGTTTGCATGGGACATAAATAACTGGCGAAATGTGGGTACATACTAAATGTACACTTCTGACTAACCCTTCGCGGAAAACACGCTTGATTTTATGATAAGTTAGGTTATATTGGAATTATTATAATATTTCGTATTTTATTACTATTCTAGACACACTCGAAGTATTTTTCTACACGACGAAGGATTGTATCGATAATAAAAAAACGAGTCGGAGTTTTCGTAGTATTTCTATTTAGTCTGTGGACAAAATTTTGACATTGACATTGATATGACATTTTATTTTAGCTAGTATAAAGTTATCTGTGATTTGAATCATACAATTTTATTGGTTTGAATTCGAGTCAGATTTTAGAAAATAAGTTGACTTATTTATTTTAAGTACTTTATTCATAGTAAATAGTGATAAATACGTTCTCAGTAAGTCTAATTTAATTTAACCAAATCGAGATAGAATATAATGGTAAGCAAAATTCTTACGATCAGTGTTGTGAAATAGTTGAGGTTACAATGGTATCAGCAGCACAAAGAAATAATTTTATTCTAATTTATAGCACGGCCGGGTAAAGGTTCGTACTACGGAAGAAGAACGGGTGAGAAAAGAGAAAGAACGTCAAGAGAAACTCAAGGTTTACAAACAGGCTATGCAAAAGATTTTTCAAAAGGTTTGTATTGGGAAATTGAATGGTCCTGTAGCGTAGATATGGGTGGTAATTTAAAATCTTTTTTCTCAGAGGAAAGAAGGTGAACTTGACAAAGATCTATTGGAGCTGACAGGAAAAGTGTTGTCATCCAACCCTGACATTTACACACTATGGAACATCAGAAGAGAAATACTTATTATTTTCAAGTAACTTAATCCATTAGTCATTTAGTAAATGCTTATCAATCATAATAGGCATAATTAGCCTATAATTTTCCCTTTGCTGGGTCACAGGCCCTTCTCTTTGACAGGGAAGCTATATCACAATAATTTTATGTTAATTAAATGTTAAACCTAAGTTGCATGGCTTAAAGTTATTGTTGCTTAAATCTATACAGACTGAAAGAAAATCAAATCAATATAATATAGTCAATGACAACCTGAGTTGAAAATTCAGTAACATATTTGATCACTGCAAAATGTGACAGGAACCTCAGAACCAAGCTTAATAAGAAGCATTTGAGGAAATATTAACATAACAATTACTATGTTAATACATAAATTTCCAGAAAAAATGATGATAATGAAGAGGAGCTGTCACAGTTGTATGATGCTGAACTGCATTTAACTGAGTATTGTTTGAAAATAAACCCAAAATCATACTGTGCTTGGCACCAGAGGGAATGGGTGCTTACTACCAGGGCAGATCCCAACTGGGAGAAGGAGCTGGCTCTATGCAATATGTACCTGAAGTTGGATGAAAGAAATTGTAAGTAATTATCGCAGACTCTAATGCTCTATGCTTTGATAAAGTAGCAATTAAAAGAAAAATACTATGAGCTTGTAGGAATAAAAACTAGAATGGGCCTGTTAGTTGCCAGTATAATATGTTCTAAGGCTAATAGGTCAATCACAGGTGCTAGGAGTTAAAAGAAACATACATATACTTTTCAACTCAAGAAATAGTTGATTACAAAGTTTAATCATTCATTCATTGCCAGTACTGAACTGAATGTGAATGACACTAAATATTATTATTTGCTACAATAGCAGATACAAAATTACTGATTATAACTTTTACAATGTTTCAGTTCACACATGGGATTACAGGAGATTTGTTGTCAGCCAATCCAAGCCATCATTGAAAGATGAATTTGACTACACTACTGAAAAACTGATGGACAATTTCTCTAATTATTCTGCATGGCATCTCAGGAGTAAATTGCTTGTGGAGCTCTATCCTGACTTAGAAGGTTCGTAAAAAACCGACCAAGTGCGAGTCGGACTTGCGCACAAAGGGTTCCATTCCATTATTTAAAAAATTGCAAAAAATTATGCCTGTTGTGTGGGAGCCCTTAAATATTTATTTTATTATGTGTTTTAGTGTTTGTTGTTATAGTGGCAACAGAACAACTTTCTAACTATCACAGTTCATGAGATACAGCCTGGTGACAGATGGACAGCGGAGTTTTAGTAATAGGGTCCCATTTTACCCTTTGGGTACGGAACCCTAAAAAACAAAAAGCTATTTATAAATAAGTGTAAGTTAATACTGTTGTTAACCTTATTTTTCACCAGGTGGGCGCCCAATAGAGGATAGTCATCATAAACATGAGCTGAGAATGGTACAGAGTGCAGCTTTCACTGACCCAGATGACACCAGTGCTTGGTTTTATCAAAGATGGCTGCTAGGTAAAACCATATTTTATCAGAATTCCATGATTTTATAATAAGTAATAGCTTGTAAGTGTCCCTCTGTTGCTAAGCCAAGACATATTCTTGTACAGATAAGGAACAGGCATTGACTTTACGCCATTATGATGACCAAGATTCAAATCAAATCAACATTTTTATTTCACATGTGCACATATGAAACGTCAGAAGCTAGGTGCACTAAATTAACTTAAAAAGTACGAAAAATTCCCTCAAGCTTGTATGTACTTGTAAACTGAGGTGATGCTTAATATTTGGGCCTATACATTTTTATGCTTATGTTATTGAACTTAAATAAAACAAATGCGTAATAAATTTTTTAAATAAAATGAAAACTAATTTGCAGGAGCTGTAACAACAAATATAGAAGTTGCAGTTTACGTAGTGTCGCCGTTAAAAACGACAGTAGCATTTAATAAGCCTGTGAATCAGCCTTTTGTAGTATCAAGGACGCGCCTGTTCTTCGACAATGAATTAGTAAATGGAGAGTGGCAGTCTAATTCAGGAAACCAATACGATGTTCTATGGATTTTAAAACATAATGCAGATATCACTGAGAGTTTAGATGTAAAGGTAATACAAAATAAATTACTTATTAACACTCACTATTGGATAGAAGTGATTTATAAAAACATGGGTACAAAAAGTAATAACTTTATTGTTATTTTAAATTTTGCAGATGGAGTATGACAGTGAAGATGGAAAGATACAAATAATTCCTAGTTTTAAACACAATTTAAATACTTATATTGGTAAAGGTCAAATCAGTTTCGAGAAAAAATATTCAAAACCAGTTGTTGAGGAACTAAATAACCAGCTGGATTCCTGTCGTCAGTTGCTGGCTATGGAACCTGACAATAAATGTAATTATTGTAACTAGAAATATTATTTATCACTTGTCAACGTTTTGGTCATGTCTGAGTTTGCTTACACTTGAAGTCTCATTTAGAGCCTAAAAATTGTTCGATCTGGAATGTGGTTATATTCCAGCCTAGTATAGTACATGCACTGCAGCGGCCGGCGAAAGAGGCACGAACGTGTGCCTCGGCCACATTTTCACGTTCATCCATCAATAGTTGCAGCCAAGGCTTGTATTGTACCTATTGTATTGTACTTTTCTCAAATAATGCTCGGAAATTCAAAATAAGTACAATAAATCAACAATTAATTATAAATTCCAGTATCAACGACGAACAACAATAACTTTTCACGCGCTAATATGTCCATTTGTTTCTTTTTTACTTTAAACAGTCACATTTTTTAATTAAAACAGTAGCAAATTATTTGCAAGCCAGTTCGAATTTTAAATAAAATCTTTGATGTTTTGAAGAAAAAAGTTAGCTCCATTTTTTATTACAGTCCGATTCAAACTATAAGGCGGCTCGAAACATGAGGCGAGTCACTGCGCAGTAACGAATTCATGTGTCACTCATCAGTCAGGAGCGCTTTTCAGAGCCGCCATAAAGTTTGTTTGATGCGTACTATACACGATCTAAGAGTTCTCATAGTCATTTATTTGACCGAAATGATACATATGAATTTTCGTACTAACTTTGCCGGCTACTGCTCGCCTGTGTTTGACCAGTACAGCATTTTCGATTTATCTCGAAAAAGGTTTTCCAAATAATGCTCGAATTTCCAAGCTTTTTGAGAAAAATATTTTATTTTTCATACATCTTTCTAGCTATTTATAACTTTTTGCACACTACAGTCCATTCACTGTTATTTTACCTCTGACAGCAACCTTATTGCAACGAGAGTAAAGATCACTTATGCAAAATCAGTGTGAATCAGAGGTAAAATAAAAGACTACACACAGAGATACAGACTTGTCAAATGATTTGAATTACGATTTCATACTTGAATTTCTTTTTCAGGGACTCTTCTAACCACTACAGTTTTTCTTCATTGTATAGATGCGAAACAGTATCACGAGGAGATAATACAAAATTTGCATACATTGAAAAGTATAGATAATTTGCGGGCTGGTTACTATGACGATTTAATTACTAAATGGAGTATAGAAGATCAAATAACACGGGATTATAAAACAAATTGTCTAAACTTCAAAATCATGTTTGATGATAAAATTATTAATTTACCACATATGCAATACTACAGTCATTGCGAAAATGTTGATTTATCTGATCAGAATTTAACATCAAACGTTTTGCCTTCCTTACAATTGCTCCAAAACTGTAAGGTAAGCTTTATTCGGTTTTCAATAAAAGTATTGACTCTGTTTCCATTTTTTACTAGTTTAAGGCTAAGACGAGATTATGTATCTAACAAGTTTTTTTTTCTTTACAGGAATTATCTTTAGTGAACAATCAACTTACGACATTAATAAATTTCCCTAATTTAAATAATCTGGAGGTGTTAAATTTAACGGGGAACAATGATTTAGTTGAAGAAGTGGAGTTATTTAAGAAAAGATGTAAATATTCAGTGATTTTCTGAAGAATATATTGACACCATTTGGTGGTAAAGATGTTTAAACAATATTTTAATAATTAAAACCTTAAACTAAATTACATATTATAATGGTAAAATAATCAGATTAGTAAGCCTTCGCCACACTGAACGCAGGTAGAAAGCAGAAGCTTTGGACGCACACTGTTGCAATGACCGACAACGCTTGATTGCCGTTTTTCCGCAGTTTGTACTGAAATACAACAGTTGACCGCCACGTCAAAAAAGCAAAAACGTGCTTTCGCCGCCAAGCTACGAATTATTCCTTAAAATCTGTAATGTAGTCGTGACCGTGGCGTGCTGGGCACATATGACTGGTGGTCAAAAGGTTGAAACTGTATTTCGTCATGCCGTTTGGCGCCAACTTTTCAATATGAAGTGGCTGACTCTACTACTTCTACCGCTCTCTGTCTGCGTTAGAGAAGGGGTTACTAAGTGCATTACTATTTAATACAGATAATGGTCCAAGTTATATTCATAGTTAATAGTAAAAAAAAGTGCCTACCATTTTATTTCTTCCAGCAATGTAAACAAGATTCCAATATTTATTTAGTAATACTACATATTAAAGTCAATAGCCATAGCCTATCATATTAATTTGTCAAATATAAAGGTAAAAACCGGACAAGTGCGAGTAGGACTCGCGCCCTGAAGGGTCCGTCTCAAAGCTGGTTAGGCTGCCCGCGGCTTCACTCGTCTGACACGGCCTATGAATTTCCAATTCCGAATTAAAGGGCAAACTTAATTTTCTAGTTGAATAACATGTCTCCCATACATTCCAACTGCATTTGTATGTTTTTACGCACAATATTCCTATAGGTTTTCCTGTAACCTTTGTGTTCAAAATTTTGAGATAGATTGTTTTCTTGAATAACTTTAAAACAATTTGTTTTAAAATTATAAAAATAAAACTTTGAGACTCTTACTTACAACCAGCCCTTTCATTTGATATCACTACAGCTTGCAAAACCTTTCTATTTTTATTTTCTCATTTGCTGTCTAAAATGACCCTCATATTCAAAATTTATTTATTTACTTCCTGTAGATTCGTAGCAAATTGACTGTGACGGATGGACAGACAGACACAAGAGTGAACGGGTTCCATTTTCTTGGACATATGGATCTTAAAATCTTCCTTACATTATTGGAAAAAAAAAATGTGTTTACATACAACAAAACAGATATTACTTTTTTAACTATCAGTGTTTAACAAAATTATTTCAAAGCACCTTATGCTTGCAGCTTCATTCACGATGTAAATATATTAAGTCATGACATGTAATGCGTATTGATTCAATATTTGAAGCTGTAAGTACTATAATTATTAAAAGCTATCACTTTCTTTCAAAGTTTATTATTTTCTATAAGTACATGATATTCGCGACTGTTATAGAGACTGATTGTAACTAAAAATAACAATATATTTTCTTTCAATTACTTACGAACTAATGGTGAAAGTTATTACATATTTATAATTATTTTAAAAGTAAAGTTACTACAATAATATTTGTCTTTAGTAACACCGTAACTTTTAGCTGCATTCCGCCAAAGTTTAGCCTGCCTTACAAAAAGCTTTTGTTATGTGTGCTTAGAATTTATATTTGTATGCGTTTTTCTGGTATGTAATAAGTAAAGAAATACTTCAAAAATGTTAGAGGCCTTCATCTTCTCTCAAAATAGGTATTTTGTTTTTTTTTTGTTAATATTTAATTTGTTTATTTAACAATACTCTACACTATCTAGACATTTTATTATGTTTACAAAAATATATCTATTATGGTTTAGTAACAAGTAATTTGTATTGTTGCACACTTAAGTCTTTAACAAACCTTATACACTCTTGTCCTATGCATCTAAATAAGAAGTAAATGTAAGGGTCTGTTGTAACAAGCAAAGGTCGCGCGTATGAGCTGCGGGGTATTGCGTAACACACTATCAGTACCTAGCAATGGGATTCATTTTGACATTTCAACAACATTCATTACGTTATTTATGTTGTTGAACACACACATTTTTCGAACGTATGGAGCAATGGATACTTTAAGTGTGTTATGCAATTATGGTGCTGGTCTGTTTTGTAGTTTTCCCGCGTCGCATTGTTTGCTAAACAGTCCACATGGTAAACTTGCACTAAGCTACAAACAAAACTGTAAACCCAAACAGATTGCGCAATGCTTCTGTGGATGTTTCAGCTGGTGTCATCTAACAACAGAATTACATTATGCAGTTTATAAGTTTATGAATAAATTAGATGGGAGAGAAAGATTCAAATACTGTGCTGTGACACTTCCAAATAACGACAGGACAAAGGCTTTGATTTCAATAATATTAACGTTTTTATTTATTTATATTACATAGATTTATCATGTTGAAATTTATTTACATGGAAATAAATTATTATGAAATAATAAGTGCCTTGATCATTTGTACCTCTCGAGAAAACTTACCAGATTTTAAGTTTTTTAAAGTTGTACACAACTTCAGCAACAGGTTTTAACAATATGTCTTCATCCCAAAACAATTTGCCACATGTTTCACATAAAATTGCTGATTTACTTAGAGCTGATAGTTTACAAGCATTATGTATGTCAATTGTGACTCCTTTATTTGTTGTTATTATGCTTTTCGTGTAAACATCTGGTTGGTATAAATCTTCATCACAATCTGAATCACTCAGGAAATTGTCACAATATGAAGTTTCATCATCGTCATACCCACCACCATATTTGTCTGCTTGATCAACATTGTCAGGCTTCAGCATTCTTTGGTATTCAGTACACATTTTCACAACTTCATCTGAATTTAGTTTTCTGAAATCTTTACTATTACAATTAATACAAAAGCTGAAAAGATTGTCTTGTTCCACTTTTATGTTAAAATTATTAAATATTTTTCGTAACTGTTGTATAACAGTGTCTTTACCAACTTCTAATATAGAACTTTGTGGAAAGTTTGTTGTTGGTGTATGTTTAAGTTTACATAATAGGACCAGGCGATCTTGGGATATTGCTAGATTTATCACATCATGCCATAACATTGTTGATGGTATCACAATTGTGTCTATTCCACAGTATCTTAAATATGGCATCAAATTAGATAACACAGACTCCACTATAAATTTCACCTCATGAACTGATCTTGATTGCACCATAGGCACACAAGTCTGGAACCTGTCTACAACTTTAGGCTTTTTTGTGCATTTCTTCTTGCTTTCTAACATAACATCATTGCATATTTCTTCAAAATTAATTTGCTGCTCTAAACATAGTTTCTGAAGATATTCATATATTTGTATAAGCACATGAGCATCTAAAGCAGCATAAAGTATTTGTGTATTTCTCAATGGCCTCAATTCCCAATTAGAACATTGTTCAGATTTTTCAAGAGGAAACCCAAAACATGATTGTACTAGACAGCTGAGGCTGTTTCCCACATTGTCACTGTTACCAGGCAAGGTAAGTCCATTGTTGAGAAGACTCTTCCACAGGGTGCCAAGATCTAGTAGCCCTTCACCTTGTACTTTAATGTTCCCCAATCCTACCACACATGATTTCATTTCTTTTAAGTCTTGCTCAAGTCCAAAACCTACTTTTATAATCTCTGCATTATCCAGAAAAGATTTATGGAAAGTGTACCAAAAGCTTGAATATTCTGGTTTGTTCAATATTAGAGTGTCTATTAGATAAACTCTACTGCTAGTGGCTATTTGTATTAATGCTACTTGAGACTGTGTGGCTCCAAATGAAGGCTTCCATTCACAATCAATGCTTACAACACTATTTTTAACAACTTCAGATATCATTAGATCATAGAATTTTTCTCCTGTGTCTATAAGTGTTATCTGATCTTCAAGTAAACAAAACTTGTAATACTTATCAGGACTTTGTGGAGAAGTATCATTTGTATCCCAGTTCTCTTCTACAGGTTCATCATTAATAGAGATGTCTTTGAGTGCTACAGGTAAGTCACTCTCAGCCATGTTTAAGTATGAAGCCCACCTGAGAGCTTCATTGCGGTCGTAATCAACTAACATTTCAATAAATTCTTGGCCAGAGCCAGCATTTTGCTTTAGTGAATCTTTCACCAAGTCTTCCCATACAGATGAGCTAACGTTATGTTCTTGATACTTTTGATGTATTAAATATCTCAATCCACCAGTGGTGCGATTTTTACTGAGATTCTTACATGTCTCTATAGGAATGTTAAACTTATTGCATAAACGAGCCACTAGTTTTCCTAGTGGCTTATAGTGAAGTTTATCATATCTGACATGAGAAATCTTATTATCATGAATGTATTGTTGTACATATTCTCGAATACTAATTGTTTTGTCTAGTAATTTATCCAGAAAAATTAACAGTGGCTTTACCTGGCTAGGGCATTCATTTAAATACTCATCAATTAAATTTGACTTGTCTTGCAGAATCAATGGAAACACTAGGTCTTCAACAGGTATTTCATCAAACAATTCCATTGATATTACAATTTGAGATGCTTGCTTACAATTGTCCTTACTGACCATATCTTTTACTATGGGTAGAATTTTGTCTTTAATTGTAGATATTCTGTATGTTTTGACAATCAAACACAGAAAATGTTGATTCCTTTGTTGTGTAGCTATATGGAATGCTGGTAGTTTCAAATCATCATCAGGTAGAATCTTTCTTTTCTCGGACCACTTCAATAAAGTTTCCACAATGAAGTAGGGTAATGTTTTTGGCTTGCAATCTTTGTAATCATCACATTTAATAACAAAAACTAAAGCTAATCTGTATCGTTCTTCTGCACTCTGAAGAAATGATTCGATGTGAGTCCCTATTGCAGGACTTCTCTTCCATGTTTTCCAAGTTACTTTTAGCTGCTCTAACCACATTTTGGAGTTTTCATCAAGATCTACGTTTAGACCTATAGTCCGCAATGATTCTTCGATCGATGGTACTATTTTAATGGATTGGTTCTCACTGACTAGTTTATTAATATCCATTGTAATAAATGTCTTGAACTTATCCTTCTTTTAGAGCAGTTTATTAAGTTGGGTCAGCAGTCCCTATGACATAATTTTAATTTGAAATGTTGTTGAACATCAACTGTTTGTACCTTAGACTATTGAACACAACTATTGGTAGCACAATAACCTAACTATTTATTATTGCAGTTTACTGGAACTTATTGATAATCATCGAAATACATAATTCTCTCATTTTGTATATTTTATTAGTGACCTGTCAATTTGACAATTATGTGTCATTCCATTCATTCATTAATCCTTCCTTAGGGCTCACCCACCTGACCAGACCTCCACCGTATGCTCCACCGTGTCCTCCGGGCGATCCACACAGTGGTGACACCCGGACGTTTCCTCCCGCCTTATCCGACACAGGAACTTCCCGAAGGTTCCGGACACGGCAGCTTCGGGAAGTTCCTGTGTCGGATAAGGCGGGAGGAAACGTCCGGGTGTCACCACTGTGTGGATCGCCCGGAGGACACGGTGGAGCATACGGTGGAGGTCTGCCCGGCTTGGGCAGAGCACCGCCGTGTCCTCGTGGAGGCGATCGGCGGCAGAGACCTCTCGCGTCCGGCCCTGGTTCAGGCCATGGTACGGAGCGAGAGGGCATGGGCAGCCGTCACCTCCTTCTGCGAAGCAGTAATGCTCGCTAAGGAGGAGGCGGGACGGTTGAGGGAAAGGCAAGTTTCGCGCCCTCTCGCCCCTAGCCGCCGCAGGAGACGCCCAGGGCGTCGGGAATCCCGGGCGGATTTCCGGCCACCGTAGGCGCGGGCTTGCGGACGGTGAGCAATGGGTAGCTCACCGTCCGGTAAGGACCAGGCCCGGGTCGACGGCGCGTCGTATTCCACGCGCGCCTCAAAGAGATGTCATCAGCACAAAGTAGGGGTCCACTAGGGCCGATGCCTGCCGGGGTCGCGGGAAGGTACTTATGGGTCACCGAGGCCCCCGCAACACAGGCAACAGGAAGGAATACGGGTGGGTTTTAGTCAGTAAGAGTCTGACACACCCTCCCGCTCCGCCCAGAGCGGGAGAAGTTATTTGATGATTTCCCACCCTCAAAAAAAAAAAAAAAAAGGGCTCACCCACAAATACGCGACCTGATGCGAGGCCCCGCGTCGCGTCGCTGTCGCGAACTTCTCGTCGTTTCGTATATTCGTTTTACGTTAGGTAATAGGTGCCCCTTGTAAAGAGGCAACCGATTCAAAACTTGAACGAATGTGATC
The DNA here is from genome assembly GCA_905333075.3 of Atethmia centrago. NCBI lineage: Eukaryota > Metazoa > Arthropoda > Insecta > Lepidoptera > Noctuidae > Atethmia > Atethmia centrago. Next base: position 13,782,242 of record HG995375.1, read on the forward strand.
ATAAAATTATGACGTGTGGTTGACACATCATAATTTTATGATCAAATCAGTTCAGTTCTTCAATCGGTTCTGTCATGGTATGGGCATGTTATACGTAGGAATGAGGAACATTTTGTGAGGAGTATAAAAGTAGATGCCATGGTTATAAGAGTGATCGTTTTTTACATTCCGTGCTCGCCACCCGCCTTGAACAGACGTGCTGCTGCTCCCGCTCGCTGCACCACTGTCACCGCTCCCGCCAAACCGGATCGTTACACTGCGTGACGTCACGTAGTCACCTGGCCACACTCGATTTACGGTCGATTAATTGATTAATTATTAATCGATCGTACTTGATCACAAAAAGTGCCTTTTTCCGGACGATGTGCGTGAACGGTTGAATGAGAAGAACGCGGCTGTCCGTGCATACAGCAATTTTCCCTGCCACGCGAACAAAGCCCATATCGCTATTTACAGCGAACTGTAAAGACACGCCTATCGGAGCTGCGTAACGCCGGCTGGGACAAGATGCTGAGCGAGTTAGAACCCACTCACCTGGCCTTCTGGGAACTTCAGAGGAAACCGGTGCGCCCCGATAAGACAATCGCTTCCGACAATGTCGACGAGACTGAATGCTTAGCCGATACTCTTGAGGTTCAATGCACATCCAGCTCTCAACCAGTAGACCAAGCTCACGCGTCCCACGGAAGTTGATCGTAAAGCCCTCCCGCCCGTCGAAGACCCTGATTACCCTCTACCTCCCGTCACTCCAGACGAAGTCCACGATATCATCAAGGGTCTAAACCCCCGCAAAGCCCCTGGCTCAGACGGAATCACCAATAGTGCTCCAACTGTTCCCCGCTCACCTCATTATGCTCATGCCACCATCTTCAATGGTACCCTGGAGCAATAACATCTTCCCACAAGAACAGAAAAAGGCCACCGTCATCGGCATCCCTGAGCTCGGTAAGTCAAAAACTAAGCCCACGAGCCATCGCCCCATTAGTCTGCTCATTGGTCTCGGCAGAGTCTATGGCTTATTTATGAGCGTCTCTGAGATTATGCCGAAACAAAGGGCCTCATCCCCGACAAGCAGTCCGGTTTTAGAAGCCAATACTCTTGCGTCTAACAGGTCGACCGCATTGTAGAACACATAAACGTTGGCTTCCAACGTAGTTTTATGACGGGTGTTGTATTCTTCGACATAGCAAAAGCGTTCGACCCAGGTCTGTTATACACAACTACTTATTATTTATTTAAGCTCTACAAACTCGGTGAGACATTTTGTCACAAACCGGACCTTCCGCTATCGTATCGAAGGAGCGCTATCCTCCCCCCATCCTACCCACACAGGCGTCCCTCAGGACCAACGATTCAGCCCCCCCCCCCCCCCCCCCGGCCAGCTTATGGACACTTGACTGTAACAAGAATTAGCACTTTAAAGCTTAATATTAAGTGAACAGATCCTTCAGCGAAAAATGGTATTCACAAACACGCAATATTTTTGAACAGCTTATCCAACCATACCCCACACCGTGGGATAGACAAGAAAAAAAAATATCATCTCCACATTACGTGCAAGGGAGGTACCATATTTTTTATTTACATTTTATTTTAGCACTTTGTTAGCGTGATTAATAAGTATACCTATGCTAAATTACTGCTTTCTACTAATAAGCGTCTCTGAGCTACAGTAGGGACAGACAGACAGACAGACGGACATGGCGAAACTATAAGGGTTCCTTGTTTACTAAGAAACTCTAAAAAGGCGCAGTTGGCAACAGGCTCTGTTCGCAGAAAACACGGCCATTTACTACAGCGGCAAAAAGTAAGACCAGATATCTCGCACTCTCCAAACCGAAGTCGATAAAATCGGCGCATGGTTTTGTAAGTGGCTCTTTTTTCGAAACCGCGACAAAACCCCGTCCCACCCGACCGGGACCCTTGGGAGAAGCGAGCTAAATATCCAGGTGTGACTCTCGACGAGGACCTCTCGTCCTCAGAGCACTAATAAAAGGCGCGTTTGCTTGCCGCTTTCGCTCTCAGTAGACTCCATTCCGTTATAAATGCACGCAAATTGCATATTTACACAGCGTACGTCCCCAGTCCCATCCCCATCATGACGTGTGCCTGTGCAGTCTTCGCACGCACTAAGCCAAAGGATACAGTTCCTTCAAAACCGTTTCCTCCGTCAGACAACAGGTGGTTCGTTCGAATCGAAATCCTCCATCTCGACCGCAAATTTCACACAGTTCATGAAACGCAATTCCAAGCGTTCCTTCGATTCAGCCGTCAAACATTACAACCCTCTGGTTGTCACGGCCGCCAGTTATAGGCCCTCTACAATTAACTCAGTTCGCCGAGGCATGTTCTCACCGACACCGGTGACCCCGGTGACCCTGTTACCCTCCTCCAAGAAAGCAGTAAGGCTACGAGTACATTGCACAGAAATCACAATCACAAACGGACATTTCAAGCTCGCTACCGAGGTCCCTCGCGAAGACCCCGTCGTAATTCCCTTCGACCCTTGCTCGACGAAGTGCCAACCCGCGCCGTGGCCTGTAGCTTTAAATTCCCCTGATAATAATAATTATCCAGTTCTGATCTAGCCTGCCCCCCCTTGCTATTCTCCCTCCAGCGACGCCTTAAGCCGAGGTTCGTACCCCGCAGGGTGGGTGCCCTTAGCGTGCAGCCGCTTAGAAATGTAAGAAATTCGCCCCTGGCTGGAGGCTTTGAGTTCGCTTAAGGCAGCCAATTAATTAAATTAATTGTAAGTTGCAGTTAAACGTACCTTATTATTTTAAATAAATGTTAAATTTCATGGTTTTTCTTTTATTTTTGATGCTATGTTATTTAGAAGAAATAAATGTATACGATTGAGCCTTTCGATCGGCACAATAAAATCAGGTACAGGTTTTTTCACATTTAGCGGCTTCAATTCCCGGTTCAGACAGGCGATTATTAAACAATCTTTGAATGCAGTTCGTATTTTTTTAAAATAAAAATGAAGGCTTAATTCAGTACCTATTTTTTTCTATCTAAAGTATTTAAGGTACTTTCCGTTCATGTGGCAAAGTCGTCGGACGTCCCTGTACTTAAGTTTATCTTTGTCACTGCGCTCTTATTTGTCTAATCAACAATTATACCAATTACTAATCAACCACCAATCAACAATCCAATCAATCAATCCATTCTGTCTGTGGTGTACTAGTGTAGACCCATCTTAATTTGTTTGTCAATTTTTGACAGAAATTAATTATCTGTTTCGTCATTTAGTGCGTTCCAAACTCTCTATTTACTATTGAAGTATTAAGCAGAGATGTCATGCAGGGATTTTCTTTGTGTAAAAAAAGGATAGAGAACACATGCAATGCTGAAACATAAATGTTCACCAGTACTCGAATGGCTCACAGTGACTTTTGTTTTTGCAAGTGCCAGTTGTAGGAGTTGGTTGATACAAGAAATTATTGTGTGAATCGTGTCGAATAACTCATCATATACTCTTAAACGCTTAATAATTAGTTGATTAATTTGTTTCAATCTAATATAGAAAATGGAGCTTTCTGCAGAAGGTAAAACTCCTGAGTACATGGAATTGGCAGGAATCAAGTTCAAGCTTAGTTTGCCCCAGCTTAAAGATGACCCGCAGCTGAAAGAACAGCTCTTTCAAGGAATCAAGGATGGAAACATGGCTCCATATTACAAAGAGGTTTGTACCGACCTTGGATGGAAATTCGATCAGAAACTATTTGATGATATGGCAAAAGAAAACCAAGACAGGTTAGCCAAGTTCGAAGAAGACGATTCAGAAACACCTGTTTGGCAAGATCGGTAAGCTTTAAATTGCAAATTCACAATTGCAAAGTTTTTATACAGATACACATCACATACCAGTTTGAACCATGACTGTGACGTCTGCAGCATGGATAGCAGAAAAATAACTCATAGATTTCAATCTACAATCGTCATCCTACCCAGTAGTTGACTTTAGCTATGTCCAGTTGAAATAAACAGAAATGTTTCAGATTGGACTACCTTTGTTCTGTTGGGGACAAGGAAGTCGCCACAGTCCTGGCCACCACAAAATATGAAGATTCCACATTGACTACAAACAGACGTCTGGATGCTGTGTTTGCATTGTTTAGGATTGCCTATTTCCATGGCTGCAATGTTAAAGAAATGGGGAAGAATATAAACAAGGTATGTACCTATTATTTATTTTCTTTTAGGTTGATTTTGCTTGTATAACATTATAAAATGGATGTGCCTTCAATCAAAAATCAATCAAAATATTAGTCTCTTCAAGCTTTGATTCAGAAAAAGAGATTTTAAAGTCATATTTTTAATTATCCTTCTATAACTAAGATATAGAGAAGAAAAACTAAGCCAATAGAGACAATCATAGAATTACATACAAGAAACTGAATTACAAGAAATTTGATTTTTCTTTTTGTTTGGTTGGGAAATTATCAAATAACTTCTCCCCCGCTCCGGGGGTAGGGTGTGTCAGACACTTACTGACTAAAATCCACCCGTGTTTCTTCCATCGCCTGTGTGTTGCCAGAGGCTAGGGTATCCCTTTTAGCCGCTCCCGCGACCCTGGCAGGCGTCGGCGCTAGCGGAACCTACATTTGTGCTGACATCTCTTTGAGGTGCGCGTGGAACACAACATGCCGTCGAACCGGGCCTGGGCCTTATCGGACGGCGAGCTACTCATTGCTCACTTTTGATCCTGTATCTGTTAGATTACTAACACAGAGTGTTAAACTCTGTGTTAGCAGTCTAACGGATTGTAATCAATATTTATCACTGATTGAAGACCTTAGTCTTTAGGCCTGTCATAGATGTTTTTACCAAACTGCAGTTTGCCCAAGGTAAACGTATTCTCAAACAACCTTGAGAGCACTGCCATTGACAGCAATCAGTCCCAGGGTAACATGTTTATTGAACATAACCTGGGACCAATGCAAACAGAAGAATCAACTAGACCAAGCCCTTCAGTGATTTAGCCGGTATGACAATATCATCTGCGAATCTCAGTGTGAGAGGTAGTACAGTAATCATTGGTGTAACTGTTGGTGTATTGTATTATTGTAAATTTAAACTTTTATAATGGCATGTCTTGTACATTGTGTTTTTTCATGTATTCCTAAGTCGTTACCGTGGCGTGCTGGGCACTTATGACTGGCGGTCAAAAGTTTAAACTGTATTTCGTCATGCCGTTTGGTGCCAACTTTTCAATATGAAGTGGCTGACTCTACTACTTCTACCGCTCTCTGTCTGCGTTAGAGAAGGGGTTACTAAGTGCATCACTATTGTTAATACAGTTAATGGTCCAAGTTATATTTATATTCATAGTTAATAGTAAACAAAAAAAGTGCTGACCATTTTATTTCTTCCAGCAATGTAAACAAGATTCCAATATTTATTTAGTAATACTACATATATATGTATTCAGAGCATGTGTACTCGATAATGTGTAAGTTGTGGTGGTTATTTGTAATTGAGTGTGCATTAGAGGCGGACAGAGTTGAAGAGCTCCCGAAGCATACAGGACTTCCTCCCGCTTTAAGGAGCTTGATCCCGTCCTTACCAGGGCTTTTCCATTTTTAAACTGTTTAAGAGCCACCTCGATTTTGTCTTGGCTGATTTCTGGCAGGTCTTGCGTGGAATGGCGGATTAAAGTGGCTCGGAGCTTGATCCCGTCCTTACCAGGGCTCTGTTTAAGAGCCACCTCGATTTTGTCTTGGCTGATTTCTGGCAGGTCTTGCGTGGAATGGTGGATTAAAGTGGCTCTGGAATCCTCATTTTCCGAAAAGATCTCCGGCCCCCCGATTTTGTTCAATCGCTTTCTCTATAGTATAGCGCGTGTATTGGAGCGTCGGAGGTCGCACAGTAACAATGTTCTAATATTTTTGATGAGTGCCCGTTGTTCTGATGAAGTGATAGGGAGGCTCTTCCGAAAGTTTGGACTTCTTCACCCGTACGCCGCATTTTCCAAAATCGAGCACCTTCCTCCCTGAGGATTTCCACCATTTGGTCGAGCGCCTGATCAACGTCATTTGTAGTTTCCACGGTAGCGAATCTGTTCTGCAGGTCTGATTGGAACGCTTCTGATCCTAGTATAGTTTGGAGCATATTTGGGCGGAATTCATGAAACGAGTTCGCTCGAGCTTGAAGTTGATATTTAGAGAGCCTCGAACAAGTCTGTGATCACTTTCGGTATTGAACCTGTTGATCGCCAAGACATCCCTGAAGAAATGTTTTTTATCCGTTATGAATTCTATGATGAAGTCTATCTCATTTGTCGCCACGTCCACTTAATTTGGGGCTGTTCTTGAAAGAAGAAATTCATCAAGACAAGCCCCTTGTTCTCAAGGAAATTGTCAAGCATTTGCTCCCTATGATTTCTGCTGCCAAACTCGTAGGATCCTAGTACCGATTCGTTGCAATTCTGTACTCCCACTTAAGCGTTACAATCCCCCATGAGAACGTTGTAGTGGGCCATAGTGGTGGAATGCAAGGCCTTGGAGAGGTCCTTTTCATCATCCGAGTAAGCCGAGGTCGGTGCGTAAACCTGAACAACCTTCAGGCTATAACTCTCTGTTAGCTTCACTACGAGGTACGCTATCCTCTTCGAGACACTGGAGATTTCTCCAAGTTTGTCACAAAGGGATTTATTTACCAGGAACCCAACTCCGCCTTGGGATAGCTGTTCTCCCTCTCGAAAATAGAAAAAGTGGCTCGATTCAAGGGTTATTCGGACTTAGCTCAGCCCAAGAATGTGCCACCTTATTATTCCGTGTTTTTCTTCTAGCTGCACTAGGTGTTCGTTGAGCGGTAACGTGCGTCCGTTATACGTGGCCAAGGTCAGTTGGGTTTGGCGGCCATTCGTAAACCGAGGGATTCTCCGAACCTTGCTGATACCATGACCTCCGCCAAAATCAGGATTAGCTAGGCGGCCGGGAACTGGGGGCCATGGTTGAGTCTGGCTTTTCTATATTCTATTCTTTTAGATTATATTTTTAATCTTATAAATTTTGTTACTATTTCAGGCTCACGAGCTTGTTGACAAGGGTGGAGACTGGCGCTCCAGGAACAAGCTAAAGGCATATGAAGCTATCTACTGTCTGGCAGTTAGAGACTACAGCAAGGCTGCAGACTTGTTCATTGACTGTGTCTCCACATTCGAATCCTACGAGCTGGTTGATTTTGGTGAGTCATTTAGACTAAACAAACTTGTAATGATCACCAGATCACATCTATCTTTATTGATTGTCCCAATTGGTGTTGGAGTGGTCAGACTCCAATTCAATTCATTAATATTATTTTTCTGCTGAACGCGAGTCTGGTAATTATTAGTCACCTTTCAATCGTTCCTCTAGTCTATTAGAATGTCCAAAACTTTCTGTATATGGACTGATTGATACAATTATTTAAATCTCACACATCAATTGTAACCTAATTCTTTTTTCCATGTTACAGGTACCATCATCCAATACTGCGTGCTAGCCTGCGCCCTGGCTCTGGAGCGCCATGCTCTGCAGTCAGCACTTAGACGCCAGGGGGCAGCGGTACAGGCCCTCCGCTCTCGCTTCCCGGAGCTCAGGGAACTTGTTGAGTCCCTACATGAGTGCCGCTACGCCGATTTCTTGAAGAGTCTAGCTTGGGTACAGTATTTTATAGAGTGGCTGTAAAATCCATAAGGGTGTAACTAGACTGCATTCAATCGATGACATTGTCCTTAATAATAATATTACATTATTTTTATATATATATTCATTTTTGCATGCTAAAGAATTCAATCAATCAATTAAAATATTTTATTTCACATAAACCTATGTGGGCATTTATGAAATACTTACACTTACGTGCACGGTTCGAATTGGTCGTATCCTATGGAGAAGAGCCGGCAAGAAACTCCATGGTTACTCTTTTAAAATTAATTGACTTTTACAATGTTTTCCAATTACAGTGTTAATAGATATGTGAGGACAGTATAGGCCTGTCAAGAAGTACCAGGTACTTAACAAAAAATAAATGATCTACAAATCTAGTCTATTAAGTCTTCTAGGCTTAATAGACTAGATTTTTCGGTCTTAAAAATTCATACTGATATTGGAACTCTTGCAAAAGGCTGCTAAGTGTCATACGTGCCAATATTATATTAGAACAACATTTGTACACTTAGTTTGCAATAAACGTTTTGAGCTTGACTTATTTTGAGACATGATATGAGGTTTATAGGAAGATCATTAACAATTAAACAAACTGAAAAAAAAGATATAATACTGATTACTCACTGGACACTTTCCGCGGTCGCATGACGCATTGCTTCTTTTATGGGGAACTGTAAAATGTTATAGTAAAATACCACTTGATATTTATTCAATTAAATGAGAAGATATTTAAAACATGCATGTAACGCACACTGTGTAGACAATCTTAATATAAGTTGGATGATTATATCGTAGATAAAAATGCTTGACTTAATGCTAGTCCTGCTCCACAGCCACTTGGGCTCGCCAGTTAAAATTTTAATATTTAGAAGTGATGCTTCTCTTTTTTTCTGACATTACGAACTTAATGTTTATTTTTATTTTGAATACTTCAATAGATAATAATGATTTTCTTTCTTTTTGGTAGTAAAATTTTATTAATATCTCAAATATATTGCAAATTATAGTTTTATATTTTAGAAGCATTTTTTCAATTTTGTAAATGTGAGTACCATGGAGCCGTTTATTATGATATTTCATGTTGACTTGAAAGAGCATGGCAGATGAGAGTACCTATGTCATGCTCACTCAAATGTCTCACTAAGGTGTGTTGGATCATTCTGTTCCCTACAAAATCCAAATCCACGCGACACGTTCGTGAGCGGGCGCCGTCGTAACTGGTCATCTCTTAACTGCCAGGGCTTATTTTTGGTCTTATAATTTGAATAGTTTTTTTATTTAATATTTTTGCGTTGTTAACACTTAGAGAAACAACAAGAATAATCTACCCAGGATTTAGTAATATCATGATTTAAGAGTGACCTTGGAGTTTCTTCCCCGTTCTTTTCCATAGAGATCTTATGTTTTGCACTGGACAACTAGCTTCAACTTTCTGATTAACCGACCGAATAACTGACGACCACTCAAAAGTACCTGTAAATGGTTTAATTGAAATAATTGCTTTGAGTTTGAGTTTTTTGGGGCGATTAATATGGAACGACGACGACCACGTCGGTCGACCGCAATCTTGTAGCACCTTTATTTTTATTATTATATCCAAAAACACACTTGTGTTACAACTTTATAAATCTTCAAACATTGTTAACGATCTGGTGATGACTATAGCATATTTCTCACGTTTTCGTACTCTCTCTCTCTCTCTCTCTCTAGGTGGAGACTCAGATCTGCGTAGACCCAGTATTCAGGCCCCATTACCAGCATTACGTGCGCGAGGCGCGTATCAAGGCGTATGTTCAGCTCCTACGCGCGTACCGCTCGCTTAGCCTCGACAACATCGCTGACACCTTCGGCGTCTCCCGGGAGTTCGTTGAGGAGGAGATCGCCAAGTAAGTGCTGGTTCTAACAAAATCTAGAATGATCCTGTTGGAGGTTCGTATCAAGGCTTCGTTCGTGCAGCTACTACGCGCGTACCGCTCGTCAATATCGCTTACCGATACAATACCGACTTTTGAGTGACCATTACTATAAAAAACCGGCCAAGTGCGCGTCGGACCACGCATAATGAAGAGTTGGGGTGAATTTATGCCAAGAATAAACTTAACATTGTAGTTGAAAAACATGTTCCCTCATACATTCAGACTGTAAATGTAATGGTCTAAACTTAGTTGTAATAGTTTTCCTTTTAACTTCGTTATAACTACTGCCGTGATTTTTTTTCGTATATCCCAAAACAACAATTTAGCTGGCAGGGGACGACAATGACACACCAAACCGTTCGTGTGGTGCCGGACGTAATGAATAGCACCATCCTATTTCTTCTCGTGGGTGTTGTAAAAGGCGACTAAGGGATCTACTAGACACACATACTGCGATCGCTAGCCCGCCTGCCAAGCGTGGCGATTATGGGATACCCCCCTCCCTTTTGGGGGAGGCCTATGTCCAGCACTGGACGTCTTTCGGCTGAAATGATGATAATGATTTCTTCTCAAACCGATCCCTGAATCGAAAAATGGTTTTCACACACTCGCAATATTTTTGAACGGCCTATCCAACGTCACCCTGCACCATGGGATAGGCAAGAAAAAAAAACAACATCCTCATTTCATGTGTAGGTAGGTAGGTAAAAAACCACTTTGTCGGCGGGATTAATATGTATACCCATGCCAAATTACAGCTTTCTAGTACTAAGAGTCTCTGAGCTAAGCCGCGGACAGGCAGACAGACCGACATCGCAAAACTAGAAGGGTTCCTTGTTGACTACGGTACCCTAAAAAGGTGGTTTGATTGCAATGGAATTTGGACTTTGTCATGTATGACATAAAGCAAAACCTAATAATTATCTTAGATTCTGCATTTAAGTACAGGCCTAAAAAGGAAATATGTCAATATCAATCTCGTATCAATATGGAAAGAGGTTTGTCGACTACAGACAAAATCTCACCCCGTCAGCTACGCTACACTGTCAGCTCATTTTCTAACAGGGCTTACCTTATTTCTAGCTTCACCGCTGCGGGTCGTCTGCAGTGCCGTATCGACGCGGTGGCCGGCTGCGTAGTAACAGGCGCGGGTCGCGGCGCCGACGCCGACCGCTCCCAGCTGTACCAGGCTACCATACGCGAAGGAGACTTGCTCCTCAACCGCGTCAAGAAACTAGCCAGTGTTATCAACTTCTAAGTCTCATGTGTTCTTGGTAACATTATTATAATATAACCTTTTAAGTAATTATATTGTAGTTTGTTTTTTATACTGTTGCTACCTGTATTTTTCTTACTAAAAGTTTCAAATAAAACTATTCTCAAATTTGAGAAACTTTGAGGAGAGTTTTATTTTGAAACTTTTAATGATTTTGTTTCGGTCATGATAGCCTCCACGAATAGAGATACTCAAATATATGCTCGGCCATAGAATTGCTTTATCACCCTTTTTTTTTTTGTTGGGAAATCATCAAATAACTTCTCCCGCTCTGGGCGGAGCGGGAGGGTGTGTCAGACTCTTACTGACTAAAACCGACCCGTATTCCTTCCGTTGCCTGTGTTGCCAGGGGCCTCGGTAACCCTTTGGTACCCGCGACCCCGGCAGGCATCGGCCCTAGTTGGACCCCTACGCTTGTGCTGACGGCATATCTTTAAGGCGCGCGTGGAATACAACGCGCCGTCGACCCGGGCCTGGTCCTTACCGGACGGCGAGCTACCCATTGCTCACCGTCCGCAAGCCCGCGCCTACGGTGGCCAGAAATCCGCCCGGGATTCCCGACGCCCAGGGCGTCTCCTGCAGCGGCTAGAGGCGAGAGGGCGCGAAATTTGCCTTTTCCTCAACCGTCCCGCCTCCTCCTTCGCGAGCATTACTGCTTCGCAGAAGGAGGTGACGGCTGCCCATGCCCTCTCGCTCCGTACCATGTTCTGAACCAGGGCCGGACGCGAGAGATCTCTGCCGCCGATCGCCTCCTCGAGGACACGGCGGTACCCTGCCCAAGCCGGGTAGACCTCCACCGTATGCTCCACCGTGTCCTCCAGGCGATCCACACGGTGGTGACACCCGGGCGTTTCCTCCCGCAGAATCCGACACAGGAACCTCCCGAAGCTGCAGTGTCCGTTGAGGACCTGCGTCAGGCGGAAGGTGAGGACGCCGTGGCGCCTCTCTAGCTACTCCTCAAAGAGGGGACTTATCGCCGCAATAGTGGCGTGCCCAGCACTGGGTTGCGACAACCGTACTCTCCATGTCGCCATGAGATCCCGCCGGAGCTCCGTCCGCTGTGCTGCGATTTCTCGCGGCAGCAGAGTTACGCCCCGGCGTTTCGCCTCCTCGCGCCACTCTCTTACGTGCGCGAGGGCGGCAATCCGGCAAGGAGGCTCGCTGCCTCACAGGAGACCGTGCGGTATCCCCAGACCAGCCGGATGGCCATGACCCTTTGGGCCGCGCTCAGCCGGCGGGCTGGCCGCAGCGCCAGGGAATGCGCCCACACAGGAGCCCCGTGAAGGGCTATGGACCGCACGACCCCCGCGTAGAGCCTCTGGCAGGAGGCGTTTGGACCAGGGGTTGCCTTGAAGCGGCTGCTCCCCATCTAGGGAGATGGAGAGCAGCCGCTTCAAGGCAGCCCCTGCCCGCTCCAATTTGGGAGCCAAACGTCGGAAATGCTCCACGAAGTTCCACCGGCTGTCAAGGACGAGTCCCAGGTACGCTTTATCACCCTAAAGTCGAATTTGTGTATTCACATGAGTAGTATTATTCCATTTGTATGTCATTTGTAGTTTTGATAAACCACTACTAAACAAACAATCTTATTAAAATAACAAAACACAATAATAGTAATATCTAATTACTTGCGAGAGCGAGTACACGCGATGGCACGGCGCGAATTGGGTTGTTTTTGGCTGATGAATAGTTGAGCAGTTTTTTCGATTGTTTAGGAGTATGACAAACTTAGGTGGCTGGTGCGATAAAAATACATAAAAAATCGTTTAAGCACATTAATAGTGTTATTCCATTTGTATGTAATTTGTAGTTTTGGTAAATCACTACTAAACAAACCATCCTATTATATCTCAATGAAATAAAAAAAAAACATTAATGTTCGTATCAAAGAGGTTTTTTAGTTGTAGTTGTTTTGAAGTGAAGAATAAAGAGTTGGCTTTCTTTGTGATTACTTATAAATATGAAGGTAATAAATTAATAATATGTAATGTTACTATTTAACTTCAAACAATAATTTTTGGGGCAATACAAAAACAAATTGGTAATTTGGAGGTCATCTTTGAAATTCCTTCGATTGAATTATTTTGTACGAGCTGCGCCCCACGGTTTCACCCGCTTAAGTCTCGATTCCGTGGGACATCAGGATAAAAAGAATCCTATGTCCTAAACCTAGGTCATGGTCTACCCATGTGCCAAATTTCATCCAAATCCGTTCAGCCGTTTTAGCGTGAAAGCGTAACAAACAAACAAACTCACTTTCGCATTTACTATAATATTAGTAAGGATACGACGGGCGGGATGTGACGGGCGAATTAACGTGAAGAGGTCCTGCTAAGCAGTGTTTTTTTTTGGGTGGGAAATTATCAAATAATTTCTCCCGCTCTGGGCGGAGCGGGAGGGTGTGTTCTGACACACCCTCCCGCTCCGCCCAGAGCGTTAGTCAGTAAGAGTCTGCTCTTACTGACTAACACCCACCCGTGTTCCTTTCGTTGCCTGTGTTGCCGGTAACCCTTTCGGACTTTCCCGTGATACCGGCAGAGCTAAGCAGTGTTGTGGTTAATATAGCGCCTATTTATTAATATAGATGGCGCTTATGACAATTACGTGACAGGTACTGATGCTTGAAATACAGTGGGCTGCAGAACTACGTACTACACTTTAAAATGGTTTTTTTTCTAAACTGTACAAGTTAGAGATTTAAAATAAAAAAAAACGTTTTATAGCAATTTTTATCAGCTTTCTTTGAAATTATAGTAAATTATGCATTAGTAACATTTTTTAATCTAAAACAAGATAAAACAATAAAAATGGCAATTTTTAGCTTTGTGCCATAAAACTCAATTAACATTTACAAGTACGTTTTACATGTTATTTATTTTTTAATAATTGGTATTGCCTCCTCGGGCTCTGCTTACAGCTTCGAGTCGATTTGGCATACCTACTGAACACGAGCTTTCGGAGCCGATGTTGGGGAATATTCTCCCATTCATCAGGGCCTGTTTTAGTGCCCTGAGGGTGGCTGGGTCTGCGGCTTCGGACTAGACTCCCTAGCTCATCCCAGGCGTGCTCAATCGGGTTGAGATCAGGATTTCTTGATGGCCAAGCCATCACGCTGATACCAACCTCCTGAATATACTCTTGCACGACCCGAGCCGTGTGTGGCCGGGCATTATCATGCATCAGCATCGATCCATCACCCATATTTACTAAATTCGGCCCTGCATACTCATTGAGAATCTCCTGGGCATATCTTTCCTCAGTCAGAGTGCCATTTTCTATGGCCACTAACTCTGTGCGAACTTCTGAAGATATGCCAGCCCATACATGTACACTGCCTCCACCGTACTGGACTCTTTTTGAGAAGCAGGCTTGAAGGTATCGCTCACCAGGTCGCCTGTAGACACTTCGCCTTCCATCAGAAGTGTAAAGTGAGAATCGAGACTCATCTATAAACAAAATTCTTGACCATTCTTCTTGATCCCACTGTATGTGTTCACGGGCGTATCGCAGTCTCGCTACTCGATGCTCTCTCTCGACTTTGGGGCCGCTCGCTGGTCTTCGGGGTTTCAGGTTTGCTTCAGCCAGTCTTCTTCTCACTGTACTTTCACTAATGTAGCCCCTTTGGGTCTGAAGAAGCTGTTGCTAGACTTCAACTGCATTTAGGTGGCGATTTCTCAACACAGTGGAAACAATATAACGGTCTTTTCGGGCACTAGTATACCTGGGTTTGCCATTGCCAGGTCTCCTCAAATGGTTTCCAGTCTCTTCGTACCTTCGCTTCACCTTCTGGGCCGTTCGTAACATCACACCCACCATTCTTGCAGTATGACGCATACTGATGTCTAGTTCCAGAAAAGTCATGATCCTAGCACATTCTTCAGGTGAAAGCGGCATGATAAATAAGTTTATGTGCTGTTGTCTAACTTAGCTTTTGTAACAAGACTCATCGATCAATAAAAAAACTGAAAACAAAAATGGAAACAAAAAATGAATGGTAAAATTGTAATTCGAAAAGGATTATTTTTGATTTTAAAGTTTATTTCAGCCATTTCTTAAAAGAAGGTTGCTGACTATGAAGTTTTTATGTACAAGATTAAACTATTTTTCGAATTCTTTTTGTTTCGAAGGTATATCTTGTGTACCTACTTAAAAAGTTATTGCAATTTTAAAAGTGTGATACTTGTTTTGCAGGCCAGTGTAGTTGCCACTGCTCTTCGTATTTAAAAGGTTTTGTAATCAATAGGTATTATAATATAAATTATTTAAAAATCAAAAAACCCGACTGCAAAAACACATAACTGAAAAGGGAAAAACAAGCATTATAATCTATATAATTTTGGTATCGCAGGCGGGGACAATCAAAAATTACACCATAATTCAGGTTATTCGACTGTCCCCGCCTGCAAGACCAAAATTATATAGATTATAATGCTTGTTTTTCCCTTTTCAGTTATGTGTTTTTGCAGTCGGGTTTTTTGATTTTTAAATAATTTATTTTATTTTAAGCTTTTAGTTTTATTAATATATATATTTGAAAATTACTCATTACTAGCTTTTATTTGATATCAATATTGTTGTAATTAATTTTAAAAAAAACTTCACCTCCTTTGTTTTTTGTATTTGCAGATGCAATTTATAAATATTATATAGCCTATGTCACTTCCACAATTAAGACGAATCTAAGGACACCTCATACGTTAAAATCCATCAAGCCGTTTAGGCTACAGAGCGTGCCAAAGAAATAGACATACATACATACATACATACATACATACATACATACATACATACATTTATACATACATACATACATACATACATACTCTCGAAAAACATTACCCTCCTGAGGCAGTCGGGTAATAAAATTGGCATTTAATAGCTTAACAGCAATTACTACTAACAATCGTGAAAACACGTGTTGCGCCGCCCCAAGTAACGTGGGACAAGGCAGGATGATGGTGAATATGAAAAATAAAGTAAAAATAGCAAATCCTTCAGTAGGCTGTTTTTAGGGTTCCGTACCCAAGGGTAAAACGGGATCCTATTACTAAGACTCCGCTGTCCGTCTGTCACAGATGATATATTTCGGTTGCCGCTATAACAACAAATACTAAAAACAGAATTAAATAAATGTTTAAGGGGCTCCCATACAACAGACATGATTTTTTGCCGTTTTTATAGATAGTGGTACTGAACCCATCGTGCGCGAGTCCGACTCGCACTTGGCTGGTTTTTTGTAATCGTAAACAATCTGTCGATCTTGCCCTAATCAAAACAGATACTACGTTTTTACGTAAGATAATATTTTGGCCAAATTTTACTTACTTACCAATCAGCCATTTTTTTTTGGGTGGTTGCGAAATCATCAAATAACTTCTCCCGCTCTGGGCGGAGCGGGAGGGTGTGTCAAGACTCTTACTGACTAAAATCCATCCGTATTCCTTCTGTTGCCTGTGTTGCCAGGGGCCTCGGTAACCCTTTTGGACTGCCACGCGTTACCAATCAGCCTTGTTTGTTGTTTTAAGACTTTAGCGTAGTTTCGAATAATTAGGCAATCAAGGTAAGTACTTTTTGTTTTCATTAACAAAAACAGTAATTATCTTGATGGAAAATAAGTAAAACTAAAAAGTAGAGAGGTGAAGGTGAAGGAATAACAAAAAAGAAAATAATAATTATTAGTATAATAATTGTTTTTTTTTTAAATAATTTGAATACTTTTTGGACATTTACATAAACATTTAATAATTTACAATGATTATTTATACTGACATGACATGACTCCCTCATATTCATGACTAATACTACTCTCTAAGATCTATTTGCAACTTGATATAATAATTAGCTCGTAGGTGCTATGAGAATTTATTCTAGATAACTAAACTGGCGCGCGAGACCTATCGCCTCGCAAGCATTCATTTAATACTACGAGTGTATGCATGATTTATAATTTATAAATAATTTAGTAGGACATTTATACACAGATAACTAGTCTCCAAAGTATAAAATACATATATAATTCTTTAAAAAATAATTAAATTTATAGCAACTGGACTACGGCGTCTACTAACAAGCATTGAGAAAATGCATATTTGGAAAGAAATGTAATATAAATGTGTGTACATAGTCGTGGTCAGTCTGCGTACAGTGCCGGTGATACTACATAGTATTTTACCGATAAGTACTAGTCAACGTCTCGTCAAAACACCAGTCGCTCACATTTTTACAAAGATATGTTGAAGTATTCTAAAGCAATATAATAGTTATGACACTAAATACTTATAACTATAGACCTCAAATGCAAATACTTTTAATTTACATGATATGAATATGTCATTAACCTCTGTTACAATTAAATGTATTGTAATACAATATTGAATACCTAAAGACAATAGATGGATAGGTAATAGAATTTTCAAGAATTATTTTTTCGGTATTTTCATACAATGTGGAATATGTATAGTCGTACGGAATAAGTTTCAATTTACATTAAAAAAAAATCCACTGACAAACAGAATATTGCCGTTGTAATCAAAGGAAACTATTATTCGTTACAAATCTGTTTTCAAGTAACATCAATCATTTGGAATGTGGCAAAAGACAAAATCATGCATATTGAACTCCAGTTGTAGTCGTACAATATAATATAATATTTTATTAAATTCAAGTTTATAACTACTCGTTCATTACAATACTATTATACAAATTATGTACAATTAATTTAAAAAGATATAGTTTTATGAAAATTATTTAATTTTTGGGATAATTTATATTTAATTTTTGATGTCATAGCACATTCGGCTGCATCAATGAGACGACATCGCTTCCGTCGAACGCTTTCGGTGCGTCGGACACAGCCTCCAAATGTGCACTATCACTATCACAGAGTAATGACATAAACGTGGAGCTCTCGACGAGCCCCCAATTGCCCCAGGCCCGTACTCGTGCATAATAAGTTACTTACAGTAATACTAGGCGTAATAACACGTGGAATAACAACGGTACATAGCGCTACACCTCGCAATTACGCTACATCAGCTCGCCTCGTCGAACGAACGGTCCGCACTCTCTCACTAGACTCTAACTCTTTGTACAATATAGACACGGCGTCGCGTGGTCGAGCCACCGGCCGGACCTCTGGAATGTGCTGCGCTGGCTCCCCGGCCGCCTACACGGTGAGCCCCTCGGTGCGCGCGGGCGGTGGCAGCGGCGCCAGCTGGTGCGCGTGGTGCGGCGCGGGCGGCGAGGCCTGCGCCGCCGGCGGCGCGTGCGCGCCGTGCGCCGGCTGCGACCGGTACTCGTTGTCCTCGCGCATCTGCCGGCTGCGCTCGGCCAGCTCCCGCCCGCGCTCGGCCAGCTCGCGCATGGCTGCTTGCCTCTCGTCACCGCCCTCTAGTGAAGGCGGTCGCTCTAATGGAGATGCAGCGCCTGGTCGCGCGCCCCCGAACGCTCCAAAGCCGAGAAGTCCTGGGAATTTTCCAGCTACACCGTTCTGTCCCGCGCTCTGCTGTATCACTGATATTTCATTGAGCTGTTGACAAACAAAAATAATCGTTGTAGAACTTCGACAAATACAAATGCTTCATAATATAGTTATCTCTCTCTTTCTCTATCGAGTTTTGGTCTGACTTACCTTCTGCTGCATGCCGTTAAGGAAGGGCGCGGGCAGGTACGGGTAGAAGAGGTCGGGGCGCCGCAGCAGGTCGTGCGGCTCGTGCAGCGGCCGGGGGGGCAGCTCCAGCGACATGCGCCGCCCGCGCCGGGACGCGCCTCCGCTCCACATGTGAGTGCCCATGTGCACCTGGGGACAACACGAATTCAATTAGATTTTCCAAACCGATGTTTCAGGGCCGGATACCAGTGTAGGCTGGAAAGGAGGCTACTATGTAAGCCTAAGTCAGTACCTAGTATATCTCTGAATGGGACATTCCAAAATCTTTCGTACTCAAAGCATCTAAACCCGTTTCGAATGTTGCCTTATAAGAATCTGGAGGCGTCCTAACTAAGTAGGTAGAATACGCTCTTATCGAACAGCTTGAATGGAAACATAAATGAGATTCACAAAACATACCTTGAGGTTACCCTTCGTAGTGAAGGCCTTCTGGCACACAGCGCATCGGAAGGGTTTGTCTCCGGTGTGCGTACGCATGTGGATCTGAAGCGCAGACGATGAGGAGAAGTTCTTGCGACATACTCCGCACAGATGCTTGGAGGACGTCGGCGGTGGGGGGTGTGTCGGTCCACTAGGTACTGGGGAACAAATGAACATTGTTATTAGGATCTACCAAAAGTTATTAGACGTAAAAATATTGTTTGTCAAGTTTTACAACTCACCACTGGGCCGTTTGGGCATTGGCGGCATATCGATAGGTGGTATAGGGTGCGTCATTTGTGGTGGGGGATGCGCAGGCGGCGAGCGCTTGAGGTCGAGTTTGTCAGGCGACGAGCGACGGTCGGGGCTCGGGTCTCGGCCATCATCGGCTCCACTCGAGCTCTTGTCAAACCCGGGTGGTACGTCACGGATCTTGTGCGTTAGCATATGTTGCTTCATGTTGCCCTGAGGACGATACAAACATGTTATTGTAATTAACTGTCAAAGGTACTAACAACTAATGTGTGTAAGCATGGTAGGTATCTAAAACAAATCAGATTTTTATAGGTCTATTATTAGCAATAAGTGTACCTAACAACGTTAAGCGCAACAGAAAATTAATTTAATGGGTTAATTATGTAATTATTCTTGTTTAAGCGATGCGTCTCTGATATATTTTTTTAACTGTTTTTTATTATGAATTAAGTGGCAACAAATCTCAATGTCAAATGCGTCACAAAAATAGGAAGGTAGGTACACGTGTTAAAAGTTAGTCTTTACATTATGATAACTGAACAAAAGAACGGACTGTATATCAGGAGCGCTTAAACTTTGACTTGGGGGGTAAATTAACAGTATTACGAATTAAAAAAGGTCATGCAAAACTATGTAAGCAAAATAAAAAACGCTCGTGATATGGTCGCTCCTCGGCCAGGCGTCACTCTCGCATACCGGGTAAACGAAGGCGTTCCACAGGTCCAAAGCAGTGGCGTGCGGGGGGCGGGGTGCGCGCGCGCGCCTACCGCACCGGCAACCGCCGCCACTGCTCTGGAACCACAAATACACAGGCGTTACACACGCACCACACGCACACAGCACCGTGGGACAAATACACACAGTTATAGGTACACACTATGTTTTTTTTTCACAGTTTCCAATCATGTAAACAAACTTTGAAACGCTTCAGGCTTTGACTTGAACCACCGAATCGTCAACTTCAAAACAACAATTGCCAAACAATTCGTTTCAGATTTTGTTTACATAATTGGAAATAGTGAAAAAAATAAGTGTAGGGAATTAACATCACACATAGATACCAACAGTCATAATTAAAAAATCAAACTACATCGGGGAGCTACTTTAAAGGGGGACTACCTACCAGACAAAGAATACAAGATTTTGATCATAGAGTAAACTCAAAGAAGAGGTCACAAACTAAGAAGTACTTTGGTGTTTTGTGAACTCTTCTTTATGATGAAAAATATTACAGACAACTAAATAAGTGCCTACAACGGTAGTAAAACCGATTGAAATTCGAGTCGTTATTGGTAAAGTTCGCACGGGTCTCAAACCTCTCAAAAAGTCAAGTACCTACCTAATTTTACCTAAGTCTCGAAAAGTCATGTTTTAAGTTTAAAAATAACAACTTGCGCAATTTATATACCGGTGTGTTTCATCTTCAAGAATAACTCAAAAGATCTATTTTTAAAACAGTTACAATAATAAAGTTAATATTAAGTAAATATCGATATAAATTAATTAGGAACGGTTGTATTATTACAAAAGATGGTGATTTATATTAAAATATGAGGCCACTAAATCCATTAAATATTATTTTAGTAGCTAATTCTTATTCACCGATGATATTTTATTTAACTTTGATACAATAAATAAAATGACATTTTATATAAATATTCATATTTTTTTATGAGATAGGTAGGTATATTTTCATATTTATCTGTGTTTTAAAGAATTTTTAATCGACTTCTGTCTCGTACATACAAAATTATTCTGTTTTATCGTTTTATGTATCAGATAGTGTAGATAACCGGTAATTATTGGAACGCGGACTTAGTTGGCATGCTCTGCGAACACGGCACATTATTTTCTAAAACCTTATTTAATATTATGAATTGAGAAGAAACGATACGAAACCTACTCCACGTTTATTTAAATTACAGGTATTTGATTAATATTAAGGTAAATAACGTAAGGAATACTCGTAAGTAAGTACATAAACGGTTCTACAAGAGTGAATATAAAACCGTATTTACATAATTTTAAAAGCTTCAATTTAACTTTGCTTGTTAGTTATTTATCAAGTCACGTAGTTGATCATTGTAGCATAGTCTGAATTTTTGTAATATTTTTTAACGATTTTACCGAACGCCAGCAGAAGTTAATTATTTTTACAATGCCGCAGCCGCAAAACATCCCGCGTTCTCCGTGAAAAAAGCGCTCCGTTTCATTTCGTATTGATCATCAAGCTATTCTTGATGACTGGTATTTTTAACCGACTTCAAAAAAGGAGGAGGTTCTATGTTCGTCTGTATGTACTCTTTATTTTTATTATGTTATGTTGTGTTATGATCGATATTTTTGCTAATTGTGGACCGATTTTGTAAATATTTTTTTCATTTATTAGAGGAAGCTTGCGCGGTGTTAAATTTTATTAACTTAGCTTGGGTAGTTTTTGAGATAGTTTCAATTATACGTATTTTTCCCACTTAGTCTATGTGGATAATGGTGTATATTATAAAAATTTCCTGCCACTGTTATTTACAAAGCAAGGTGGTAGCTATTCGAATTTGTGTAGTACCCTACACAAATTCGAATAGGTACCACCTTGCTTTACCTACCGGTAACACGACTAAAAAGTGAAAAATAAAAACAATTTCCAAAAGAAAAACAACCGACTTCAAAAATAGCACTACAAAGTGAAAAATAACTTTAATTTCGGAAGAAGTTAGCTTAGTTTTGTATTTTCGTTTTTTGCTACCGACTTCCGAAATTAAAGTTATTTTTCACTTTGTAGTGTTTGTTTTAGAAGTCGGTTGTTTTTAAGATTTTAGCTTAACTACCTAAACGAGAAACAGTGAACAATGAGAACCTAAGTCATCGATTAGTTGGTATTGCAGTATTTAGGTCTTTCCTTTAAATTTGGCGTAGTCGGGTACCTACGTAAATTCAATAACTCTAAAATATATGACTTTGCATTCATAGCATCTGGGACATTATTTCTATGCTGTGGCGGTTAATAACTTTGCCTGTACCTACATTAGTTTAGCGGTTATAAATCGCTAAATTGCTACTGAATTTATTAAGCTGTTTCCACTGCGTAGGTATAAGCTTGGGAATATGGATTTAATTGCTGATCTGAGTTCTAAAGAGTATATAATCGCTACGGGTTGCTTGTATCTAGCAATAGATCGTGTCTTTGGATGAAGAAACATTGCATTATTATTTAAATATCTAACGATTCCGATGTGATACCTATTTTTCTATAGGAAAAACAATTTAGAGCGTTTCTCATGCTTTAGATAACTAATATAAACGCTTTTTAAAGAAAACTTGACGGCGGGATTTCAATTGCCGCATTTATAGGACATAACTTTAAATATTGTCAAAAACATGAGGTTTACAGTGGGCATCGGTTATAAATTCAGTTTTATATGCATAAATACAATGGGGTATGAAATATGGGTGTTTTTATTTATAACCAAAAGTATTAGCTCTTTTAGTGACGTTATTCGAGTCAATAAACTGAGTACGACTGTACCTACTTGTACTCGTAGTACAAGAAGATTGGAATAATCGATAAATAGTTTGGCGCGTGAACTTTCGTCGGTGCAGTGTCCCCGACACTTATTGTAATTTTAAATGTGTTCGTAAGCAGTTGGTTCAGGCTAGTTCAGGTACTAGCGGTTTACGCCTAGGGCCGCCATCTTTAAAATCACTAAGCCGGGACTATGAGATCGGCACCCTGGATTTAAATTGAAAACTGAACGTTTAATTTAGTTGAAATATGCATTTTTCATTTCGTTTAATGTTTACATGATTTTCACAAGACTTTTCAAGGGATACTGAATATATCATATCTATGAAAGCTCGCTGTAACGAAAAAGGCAATTTGGTATTTTCTAAAATGAGTTCTACCTTCTCTATTTCGGTATAAAGCTTGTTTTCCTGGGTATTGTGTGGATGATTGACACGTTTTTTTTATTACCATGTCGTATTCATAATAAAAAGCTTCGCCCCCCGATCCGTACCGGTCATTGAGTGCAGCCCCAGAATAACTCGCTCACGGTCGATATAAGGTCTGAATATAAAAGTCGGTCAAGGTTTGGACAGAATTGGGATCTATCGTTTTAGAATAAAAGTGCAAGCACCTCTTTTTGGGGCTTTCAAACATTTCAGGGAAATGGCTATATTTATAACTTCATGTTTTGTTGAGAGGGTAGGCCGACTTTTAGTAGATACCTACACCTAAACCAAAGAGGTTAATGTTTCTTTTGTGGCTTTTATAGGATCCTAAGAGTTAGTGAATGATAGGTATACCGACCATGAACGCAAGCTTAGATTTGTTAGCATATTGTGAGTTAAACAACTCACAATATGCTAACAAATCTAAGCATGCGTTTATGGTCGGTACTTGGTGTAGGAACAAGTGCGTCGGTCCACTCGGGCCTCCGCGGAGAGCGACACACTGCAATAAGCGACGCATTCGCAACTATGCGTAGGTCGTGACAGGTTGCTGGCTTGTCTCTCACTAACATCACTAACCAGTTTCCTCCACCTCAACGGCATACCAACATACGAACTCACATTTAAACGCATTTCTTTCTCATACATTCCTAAACATTCTAATGATAAAAAAATCGATTTGGGAGCCTAATTTTCTTATAAAGTATCCATAAATGTTAAGTAGCCCGGCCCGGTCCTCACTGTCAGTTAGCTTGCTGACATCTATTGATCGTTTGGCGTTAATATTTTAATATTAAAATTGTTGTTTGTTTTTTAAACCTCAGTAATTTGCAAGACATGCGGCGCGAAAATGTGCATCACTTGTTTTTGTTTTCTTACCAAAGTGGAGTAAGCAGGTGCTTAGTGTTTACAGAATATGGTGATTTTTATTATTATAGATGAACATAAAACTTTTAGTCAACCCTCAATAAGTAATCTTGTACACCGGGCAAGATTGTTTCATTACGGAGATTAGAATGAAGTGACAAAGATAAGGTCGCTATAATGATCGATTTTGATTTTTTTACACAATCGGTGTTTCAGGATTTTATGTTGTGTCTGAATATAACCGAGTCCTGAAAACGTTTAAACATTGGACTCTATCTATAGGCTATCGGATAGTAAGGAAGGATTTGTACTGCATCACAAATGCAAGCCCCGTATGATAAAACCTAACAGATGGAAACAGTGCAAAATCAAAAATCAAAATATTTTATTTCCCTTCTTACTGAACCTACATGAGCACGTATGAAACGCCAGAAGCTAGGTGCACGGTTTCAATTCGTAGTTTCGTATAGAGAAGAGCCGGCAAAAAACTCTACTGCAAAATATCGGTTATACAAAATTAACTGACATTTATTTGAAGACAATCGTTGATTAGAACTTCTAATCGAAATGTAACTCAGTAGGAATCAGTTTTGCTATATTGTCAATTAGGTATAATTTATCGTATTGCACGTTAATACCTAATGTCAACCTGACATCGGTAACTATAAAGTGAGATTATGAGTCACATTAGGGAGTGGTCATATTGGGAGTAACATCACTCATTTCGTGACCAATAGGAATTGTTAGGTATTTAATGGTTCCTATTGTCATGTTGTATAATTTTACTAGAAAAATTGTGTAGGTAGAGTTTAAAAGCCTTAACTGGAAATGCAACTCTGAGTAGGAGGGACCAAAAAACGCACATTTCATTTAAGTGTAAGATTTAGTGGAATTAAGTTTTGATTTGTTAATCGTTGTTTCTTCCATAGTTTTAAAAAGAAAAGATAAGTTACTTGTTTAATGTAGGTAATTAACAGCTACTTTAGTTAAATCGGAACTTTGATCCATTCGGGAACGTTCGGGAGAAAATAACAAGTAAAAGAGCATTTATCTGTGTGAAAAGTAACATACGAGTATCATGTAAGTACCTAGGTATATATATTACGTTTCGTTGGAAGTTATCTGGGCTTCTGGGTCACTACAAATGTAAATCATAGATACGTCGGTACTTAAGTGCTGCTATTTTTATCAGAAGAACTTAATTAAGCCAACCGCGGTACGCAAGGTGCCTTTGTGGGGTTTTTAACTTTTAACCTCGGCGCCATCGTAAATAACCTATATTTTATTGATGAGACCCCTGGTCACTTTCGGTAATATACGAAAAATGTTACTTTGTCAAGCATAAATAATCTTTTTATGACGAGAAGCGTAGGTAAAGGCTCAAGGATTTATAAGCAATAAATATTTTACGACATGAATTAATATTCCGATCGTTTTCCGTGACGTTGTTTTTATGACTTATCATTTTTGTGGCGCGACGCGATGGAGCGTCGCAAGCGCAGCTTTACACTACACGCATGAAATATTGGCCGAACCGAGTATAAAACTTTTATCATCATAAAAATGCTTTTAACAACCTTTATTTATTGTCTAAAATATTGAATTAATTCATTTTGTCCGTATCTACCTGCTAATAAATGTTTCACATTATTATTTCGTTATTTGTGTAAGTATAATAATTATAACACTTTTTTTCTCAGATGTTCATTAGTAAGTTTTAAGTGCGAACATTCAGATTAGTCAAGTGCAATTAAACAGTTACAATAATATGTTAAAACGACATGATGACATGTAATAATAAAATGAGGAGCTGAACGTTTGCATATTATTTGAGAATGTCCAGTATTTAAGTAACAAATTAGTGTTAATGGAGATAACGAAATATCATTTATAATCATACATTTAAATAATTGAATTATATTGTATTTACTCCTGTTTTGTGCTACCTGTCGATATTGGAAACTGGTTAAAATACGGAAGGCATCTTATATCAGTGGTAGCTAAACAGTACGGCTTAGTAAACAAACCATCTATTTTTTAGACGCGGAAATAAGACATGAAGGACCAGGCTCCTCGTATATTTTCATTTATGTGTATTTTATCGGAAGTCTATTCAGAAATCTTTGCGGTTTGCGTGCATCTTGTGGTCTGTACCACTTTCTTTGATACAAAGTCAGTTACTTGAGCTGCTCTTAGGCTTCAGCTTACTAATTGAGATGTTAACTGTGGTTTAACTATAAAAAGAAAAGACAACACACAGGAAAAGGCACGTTACTCCAGGAAAAATGTGGGCAGGAATACCTACATTTTACATCGATTAATATACTTGGTGCCCGTATGATATGCAAAATAAGTTTTATCGCAAAGTAATAATTTAATGACATGACGTAGGTACAGTTCAATTTGCGATTATCTATAAGGCAGCGAAGTTGGGTAATAAACAAAGTTTAATTATCTGTAGATGGAAACGATGTTAAATGTGACCGACACCGCTAACAAGTGGTTGCATTTGTGCTGATATGAGACGCATTACCTTACAGACTCTGACATTAACACTAAGGTAGAGTTTTTAATTATAAACCATTCATAAACCGTTGAATGTGATCAATAAGGCAGTACATAGTTTTGATTAAATCGGAACAAACGAGCCTACAAGTTTGCGCAGTTAGTCGTCAATTACTCGGCGAGCCGGCAACGGCTCGGATGCGAGGCGACGGAGGAAGACAACAGCTAAAACTAATGCGAACTAGAGGCGCCGACTAGCGACTTGTAATTACTGCTTGCAAAATTAATGCACTGAAACTTGGATGAAATGAAACCGGCGCATGAAGTTAGTCGCGCACAACGTCGCTTGTCGATGTCTCGCCTTCAACTTGGAATACGATGCCTCGCTTGCAGCGTGTTATTTATCAAACGCGGTACTATACGCCCTGTCGCCGGTATACCCCCTGTACCTCATCTAACTACCCGTTGCTTGTATGCAAATACAGGTTAGGGAGTGCATACATTTCAACAATAAAAAAGCATAGGAAAAACATGCACAATATTTTAATTTATTAACAGAAACCAGTTATAAGGACTGTGTTATTTTAAATTCCGAGTAATTTAAAACTTTGTCGCTTTTATTATTTTAATAATCGTTTGTTTAAGACGGTTCATGTAATGTAATAATATGCAATTTTTTGAGGTAGGTATGTATTTAAGTGTTATTTAGGATCTAGGAAACAAATTAAGCTTTTTATGTTAATGCGCTGTCGGAAAACAGTATTTTTTGAAATTGTTGACCTACTTGTACATAGATAGAATCGCGGGGGCTAGTACCTATTTTATATTTTAAAAGATTTTATTATCAATGAATTTCTTTAGATGTAGTGAAAATTAGTGGAAATGTCGTAAACATGTAGGTACGTCTAGCTATTTGTGTAACAATAAAGTATGAACTGGCTAAAAGCCAATGTCACTCAATTTGAGCTAAGTATATAGAACTATGTACGTGACTATTACATGATAATCATATCACGGCATCGTTACACACAGATACATCGGTGGGTAGGTAGGATCAAATATACTGTTGGTACCTAAGTTTATTCAGTTTGTTTAAATCAGAGATATAAATAACAAAGGGATGAGTCGAAGGTATAATAAGAAGTGGTTGAGACAAACCTTTGTGGAGAATCCGCGGTCGCAGACGGTGCACTTAAACGGTCGCTCTTTGGTGTGGCTCCGGTAATGTATCTCCAGAGCGGAGTTGCAGGCGAACGTCTTGTAGCAGAGGTTACAGGTCGTGTTGCCGCGCACTGCACACAAATAAACCCATCGTTCAATGCGGTTTCGTTGTCACTAATTTTACAACAGTACGAACGCACGATTACACTGTATTATTATCAATGAGAGTTACTTCTTCCACATTTAGTTTTGTTCGGTGACTTTGACGTGTATTCGAGCGCCCGGTGGTTTATTTATTAGTGGTGGGCGAGGATCAAAACAAGGAAATGGAAATGCGGGCGACCGGGGCGGACGAAAATATAAGATCCCGCTATCGCATACCTGCGGGAGGGAACGCGAGTCCGAGCGGGCTGAAGGGCGATCCTCCGAGCGCGCCCAGCGCGGCGATAGGCGTGGGCGGCGACGGCAGCGGTGAGTGCAGCGGCAGCCGCGGCGGCGTCGACAGCGACGACATGGTGGGCGACGGAGGCGACGCCCGTGCGCTGCGCCCGCTGTCCGAACCTGTCGCCGATGGGAGGGAAGCCGTTGTGGTGATGGTTTTTATTTCGCTTTCGGACGCCGAGGCGCAGACGGAGAGCGGCGAAGTTCGACGATCCTTCATATCTAAGTCGTCGTCGAACTCCCGAATAGCGGGCTCGCGCTCGTCCCGGCCGCTCTCATCGTCGGTCCCGCGGGAGTCCGCCCGTCGGTCGCCGGGAGTGGTCGGAGTGGGGAACAGCGGGCGCGGGAAGGGGCGCTGAGCTTGATAGTCGCTGACGTCTGACCCGTTACTCAGTGATGGAAAACCCTCAATATCGATACTTCTCATTTGATCGTAAGGGATGTGGGCGCGCTCGCCCGTGTGAAGTCGTATATGTTGGTGTAATATGGTAGGATCCGAAAATTTCTTATGGCAAACTGGACACTGATGTAACATTTGAACTGGAGGTTTAATGCGATGAACGCCCATATGGGTTTTCAAATTGCCTTTAGTCGTAAAAGAGCGGCCACACAATTTACATCGGAAAGGTCTCTCGCCCGTGTGCGTACGATAGTGCATTTGTAACGCACTCTTGCAAGAGAGAACACGGTGGCATACTATA
Source organism: Atethmia centrago (assembly GCA_905333075.3). NCBI lineage: Eukaryota > Metazoa > Arthropoda > Insecta > Lepidoptera > Noctuidae > Atethmia > Atethmia centrago. Next base: position 13,811,059 of record HG995375.1, read on the forward strand.
CATTCGTTGGGATCGGACACTTTATTGTCAATATTATCAACTAACTGTTGAAGTTTTGATGTTTCAGAAGTTTTGGTAATTTCTATTAAACTTTCCCAAGAGTTATCATTGCTGCCTGGACGGGGCAGAAGTGAGTTATAAATCATTGGATCACGTGCCAGATCTGCATCAGCGACGTGTTGAACAGAGTTTGGAAAAGGAGTTAAACTACCAGAGGACATACTGCTGGGAGACTGAGGGAACAGAGGAAACGAAGGAAAAGTACGCAGTCCCGTTGCTATTGAAATTGGCCCGGATATCGGTGAATTCTTACTTGAGAGATTTTCCGGTTGGTCTGGATCGGGCTTCACATGGGGACTCTCTCTGCCAATTTGTTCTTCATTGCTATATTTTGAGTCCATGCTGCAGTCATCGTAGGGCGAAGTTGAAGGATATCTGTCTTGTTCTGGATCCTGCGTGGCATCATTTTCATCAGGTTCTCGCTTAGGAGATACGCGGTCAACGTCTTCATAACTGGAATCTCGATGACAATCATCGTCTTGTGGTTCAGACTTAACCTCGGGTGCTGATCGAGAAGGGCTCGGCGCGGATGGTTTACTGAGATCAGCCGGAGCGTCTTGTTCCTCTCGCATTGCAAACAGTGGGTGAGGCGGTAGAGGTTTGTCTCCGAGCGGACGAGGCGGTAGTAAGTCGTGGTGTGGGGGTCTGTACAACGGCAAACTTGGCGGAAAAGGAGCTGGTGCACCCGGAGGGAACTGAAGTGGATGTGGTGGCATGCCAGGAATTGGCCCCGGCGACAACTGTGCTAACAGCGGGGGGTGGTATTTATCCAAATGCTCTGGTACTGGATTGGGATTCATCTTGACGTGCGGAAACTTTGATGTGTGTCTTTGGAAATGTACTTTGAGATTCCCTTTGGTTGTAAATCGTGATCCACAAACATTACATTTAAAAGGTCTTTCACCTGTGTGTGATCGAATGTGGATTTGCAGCGCAGAATCACTTCCAAACACTTTTCCGCAGTAACGGCAGCGATGCTTGAAAAATGGCTCGTTTCTTCCTCCTGATTTTCCATCATAGGGTGACATTTTTCCCGATTTACGGAAAGCAAGTTCATCGGCAAGATTATTGGCTAGTAGGCCTTGTGACGCATTGTCTAACACTTCTTGTGCTCTCCTTTGTAGCATTTCAAGCGTATTAGGTTCGTTGAGAGACGGTGGCGGGTCGTTGTTTGTGATTATTGTAGACGCTAGCGATGAAGAAATGGAGCTGTACGGTGGATGGGACATCACCGGTGGAGATGAGGTCGGGAGTTTAGGAACGGAGATAGGTTCCGTCTTAGGTGTGAGATGTGAATGGGTTGACGGTAAGTTTTGACTAGTGGGAGGAGGGGGTGCGACAGGAGTAGGCTCCCGTGGCGGACGCGGCGGCGACGGTGATCGAGCGGGAGGAACCGGCATCGGCTCTGGTTCACTCGGTGGCGGGCTCGGGAGCTGGTCATCTTTCCGTCGCGTTAATGACAATTGGTTTTGTAATTGGCGTATTAATTGTAGCTGAAACACTTGTTGGTGTTGTAGGGTAAATAACGTGCTTTGTAGCACGGCTAGTTCATGTAACGCCGCTTCATTATCTGCGTTGTTCGCCATTGTAGTCGCGGCGAATTGCGCTACGGCAACTTTAGTATTTTGTAAAGCTTCGAGCGTGACGTGACCGGCCACCGGGAAGGGCAGGCCGACCGGTGGCACGTCGGCTTCGGGCACTTCTGCCTCTCCATCTTCAAGGCTGTTATTATTCTCCGCATCTTGTCGATGCCGTCGGACTTGTTCTAATCGTTTGTTAGGTCCATCCATTTCTTCGTCGCCTGAAACAACCATTTCCTCTGGATCGGAGTGCATTCTCTCCTCGCCCATTTGCAACGCTTTCTCATCGCACAGTCGCTTGTGGTACAGGAACTCGTGCAGGTTCTCGAACTGTTCCTGACAGCGCGGACACATGTGCGCTTCAGGCCTGTCTCTCGTCTCATCAGACACATGGTTGATATCTTCTTCGGAACACGATCCCGAACTTTCGCCTAGAACAAAAGAATAATACGTTAATGCCATATCCTTGAAGCACACAATAAATTAATGTTAAATGAGTGGCCAGGCTTTGTTAGTGCAGGAAAAACAATCAAATGTTTCTAAGTGGAAGGTTTAAGTGTAAGTTTGGGATCTTTATTAAATTATAGGTATTATTGAGGGCGGTATTAATAAGGGTTAATAAAAGGTAAGTACTTTGTGTAAACTATAGGTACTGGCACAGACAATGCGTGTTCATGAATATGAGTTGATGATGATAAAATGATCGCTAAATTGACAGAACGAAACGCTTAAGCTCTCTAGAGATATTTCTTGTCTAGGTATTTATTAAATAAACGATTTATCTTGCTGATGATTGAGTTGTTCTTAATCTTTGTAGGTTTCAGTTTAGGCCTAAGTTAGCTGTCCCAACATTTATATCTAAACTATGTATTTTATACAAATGAATATTTAGAATTTGTTGTATGGGCTTAACAATCCAGCAAGTTATTTAATTAAGTTTAAACTGAAGGAATTCAAATATATTTGTAGCATTCAAGTAAAATGAGGCTTATTTTATAAATGTAAAAAGAAAAGATGACTGATATACTATCAGGGGAGATTCCCAAACGGTGGTTTGTTTGATGTGCACGGCCCTTTTCGAGGTAGAAAACTGCTGTCACAAGATTTTACTGAATTCCCAGGAGAATATAAAATTCGGGATAGTCAAGTTGCGACGCGGAAGAAGCGGAGTATTTTCTTTATACACAAGATGACATGATTTGGGTATAATATTATTTCATACGGATGAAATATTTCAAACAAAGTTATAATATAAAGCATTCACATGTAACTAGGGTAAAGTCGATACCGATTTCAGAAATAGTCACAATACGTAGGTATTATTCATATTGAAAATGACTTTATTTTATAAATAACATAACATCCGCGAAGGGGGTCATAAATAATCCTTTCATAACATTAAACAACAATCAGTGCGATAACACCTAATTTTCAGTTTACTTTCGCGCGTACATTTCTAGTTGCCGGCTATTCAACAATAGATGTCGCTAGCTGTAGCGGCGCCCTGAAAGCCGTGTTTAGTGCGAACTTTGTGACAATAAACACGAGAAGGGTAGAAAGCTAAAAATATCACGATGGAACATTCGCTTCGACATGAAACTTTTATTTAGAAGTTTCGCTTTGTGAATATGCGTGTGTGTGATAATTTTTATTAAATTGAAAGTACCTATATTAATTATTATTTTGTTATTAGTAGGTACAATATAGATGATGATGAAAGTTATTAGCATAGTTTTAACAATCGTCTGTAGTTACCTCATGTTTTATAGTAGACTCAATTTGGTTAATTCTGTAGCAAAATAAATAGATGTTATTTAGGTCCTACGATGAATTAAAATATTTTCTAGAGCTTCCATACTTTTAGGCTCTTTTCAGCAAACAGGCACGACGCGACAGTGCGACGCGACTCTAGTAGAATAATTTCTATGAAAAAATCATGGGAATTGTTCGGTTTGTTGACCAGAATCGCGTCGAACCATCGCGTCGCGTCGCGCCTGTCTGTGGGATAGCCTTTGTCGTCTCTATTGTCAACAAAACTCGGTAAGATATTATAGTTGCATATCTTTTTATTGATTCCGATAGAGCTAAGATAACATTATTTTATAACAAGCTCTTTTTACTGAGAATTATCAATAGGTCCGGAAGTTAGAACCAAAAGAATTCGTGTGACCGAAGACTGTAAGAAAAAAGAGTCGTCTCTATTATGTAGTTTAGAGCTATACAAAAGTTTGTGTCTAGCAGTGGAGGTTTTTCGGTTAATATTATGAGAAAACAATGATAATAATACTAAGTTAAAATACGTTTGCCGCGGTTGGTTCGTGGATGGGTGACCATATTTAAATACCAAGACCCCTCGGAAAGCACGTTAAGCCGTTGGTCCCGGGTGTTATTTGTAGACTTTTTTTTTTTTTTTTTGGGTGGGAAATCATCAAATAACTTCTCCCGCTCTGGGCGGAGCGGGAGGGTGTGTCAGACTCTTACTGACTAAAACCCACCCGTATTCCTTCTTGTTGCCTGTGTTGCGGGGGCCTCGGTGACCCATAAGTACCTTCCCGCGACCCCGGCAGGCATCGGCCCTAGTGGACCCCTACTTTGTGCTGATGACATCTCTTTGAGGCGCGCGTGGAATACGACGCGCCGTCGACCCGGGCCTGGTCCTTACCGGACGGTGAGCTACCCATTGCTCACCGTCCGCAAGCCCGCGCCTACGGTGGCCGGAAATCCGCCCGGGATTCCCGACGCCCTGGGCGTCTCCTGCGGCGGCTAGGGGCGAGAGGGCGCGAAACTTGCCTTTCCCTCAACCGTCCCGCCTCCTCCTTAGCGAGCATTACTGCTTCGCAGAAGGAGGTGACGGCTGCCCATGCCCTCTCGCTCCGTACCATGGCCTGAACCAGGGCCGGACGCGAGAGGTCTCTGCCGCCGATCGCCTCCACGAGGACACGGCGGTGCTCTGCCCAAGCCGGGCAGACCTCCACCGTATGCTCCACCGTGTCCTCCGGGCGATCCACACAGTGGTGACACCCGGACGTTTCCTCCCGCCTTATCCGACACAGGAACCTCCCGAAGCTGCCGTGTCCGGTGAGGACCTGCGTCAGGCGGAAGGTGAGGACGCCGTGGCGCCTCTCCAGCCACTCCTCAACCCCTCGGAAAGCACGTTAAGCCGTTGGTCCCGGGTGTTATTTGTAGACTGGAAGTCGATCCCAACATTGTTGGGAAAAGGCTAGGCAGATGATGATGAATGATAATAATACTAGTAGATGGTGAGCCTATGTATACATAGGCACACCACCTCTATTTAAATTGTATCAGAATCTGAATCAGTTTTTTTTTATTTGCTATGAATGCAGGTACAAGTATAAGATGTTGTACATAAATTAATTAGATCGGCTACCTTACGGCGTGCAAATTATTACAAAAACAAAAATTTGAATACAAACAAAACAATGTCTTCCGCCTGACATTAGGCACTGCCAAAATGATGCTGTTTTTAAAAGAAGAGTGAAAGAACACTATCTTTCCACTTTGCCATAGTTGCATACCTATGTATTTATTATTTTATACTATTAATTATACCTATATAAGTATTTTAGTGATATTTATTTTAGAAGTATGTATTTATGTAAGTATATTCTCTTATTGTATATTTAAATTAGTGAATAGTTTTGTTTTTGTTGTTTTTATATTATTTTGTTTTCTCTTCTACTCTTACACACGGTGTCTTTGTCTACTGTCCTATCGCAGGTATGCTGGAAGAGATTTCTTTAGAAATAAGCATCACCTTTATACGTATTTTTCTGTTCCTTTCTTCTTGTCTGTTTATATGTGTGTACATAAACTGTTAAATAAATACATAAATAATGTCAACAAAACAAAACAGAAAATAATGTGAAGTCAATTAATAATATTGTAGTCAATTACATAACATTGTATCTACTAATAATATGATAATATTAATAAAGATTATTTATGATTCAGTTCTGAATAGGGGTTTGGTGTTTAGACCCTCTTTTTAAGCAAATAATACCTATGTCAGGGACTCAGCTCTTTCGTCACAAAAAGGTACTTAAAAAAAATAAGCATGACATTATGATAATGATTTGACGTTTGACATTATATACCTACTACAATTCTAATTTCAACTGTTTATTAGTGGCTTTTGTGGACAGGATATTAATTCAGATTTGTTACAGTTGTAATAGCAATTATGTCATTTGGTTTAAATAGGTTTTTGTTTTTATTATTTTAATTATCTTTTATAAAGATTATTTTATATTTTGTGCATGTGAGAACGTTGCAAGCTCAATAGAGTGTAGATTTATAGACTATTTGTTAAGTATCCAGTCCTACATTGTCCTCCCATACCAATTAACACTGTAATTTGAAAACATTGTAGGTAAAAGCCAATTATTTTTAAAAGAGTAACCGTGGAGTTTCTTGCCGGCTCTTCTCCATAGGAAACGACCAATTGGAACCGCGCACCTAGCTTCTGACGTTTCAAAGTGACCATGTAGGTTTATGTAAAATAATATATTGCGATTCTGATTGTATGCTAGGAATATTAATTTCACATAACATTTTATTTTGAAGATAATTTGATAATTCAATAAGTTCTAATTTAATACCTAGTTAATTATGAATTCATCAGTTTGTTATGATAATGTGACTTTTACAATTCATATGTACTCTCTGAGTATATCTTGGCATTACTAAAATCGGTGAAGGAAACCTTTTTTTTTTTGGGTAGGAAATCATCAAATAACTTCTCCCGCTCTAGGCGGAGCGGGAGGGTGTGTCAGACTCTTACTGACTAAAACCCTGCTCCCATATTCACATACAGGCATGTATTGCCAGGGGCCTCGGTAACCCTTTGGTACCTTCCCGCGACCCCGGTGAAGGACACCTGGACCAATAGTTAATATAAGTTTGAAATCACCAACCCGTCTTGAGCAACCGTGGTGATCAATACTCGTGCCTAGAGAAGGCATGTATGAGGTGAGGCCTATGCCCCGCATTGGGAAAGTATTATTATATATTATTATATCAATTGGAACCGTATTTTCAGTATTTTTGTACTTTAGTCCCGGAATCTGAAAGTGACTGTTACAATTTCATAGTTGTATTAATATATTCTAACATATATATCCCTGTTTACATATAAATATGTAAATGTCACTGAATACAATAGAATAGGTATATGAATTGTTTAAGCATATTGTTAGGTATTTTGAAAAGTATTTTTTGGGTCTCTAAGCCTACATTTAATTTGGAAAGCAGTCAGTTTTAACTTGAATTGTTTTTAATTTTTATTTGTTAATGGCTTTAGCTATTTTAATGCGATGATCTGAAGAAAATAGTCACTGATTTACCAAGACCATAGAGTAGAGATACTTAGGTGATAGCAAGTCGGTGGGATAACTATGGCGTAGGTAACTTAGAAGAAGCCTATGAAAAGTAGTCGACTAAATGAAATAATACGCTTAGGATCGGTTGATGTCTTATTGAATTTACAAATTATCGAAACTTTTGGAAGAATTTGCACTTCGGTATAAGTACCTAGAGGTAAATTTAACAGTATCGGCGATATTCTATAATTTATAAGTTTCTACGCTTCGAAGCGATGGAACAGTCGATTCATCCTTAGTTAGGTTAGTTTTAAACTTGTGACATTCAAAAAGTAAAAAATGACATTGAATATTTGTCAGTTGATATTTTTTTAGACATCTGTCTAATATCTACGATGATAACTAGGTATTTTTTGTTTTTAGAATCTCTTAATCTTAATTCGCAAACATCCTTTAAAAAAAAAACTTTAAAAGAACATAAAACCCAAAATTTTGTAAAAAATTAGGAGAAATAAAAATTCGGTCAAATTACTTCTGAACAAGTGGTGAGAGAAGTTAAAAGAATATTCTAATCGAAAGTCGCAAACTGTTCTAGATTAGAAAAGATAAAGTCTAAACGCCATTGTATTTAAAGAATTCGGTTCCAATTGACCTTCAAGAGTTAAACAGTGAAGTCAACAAAACAGATTCCTATATCATTGAAGTAATACGATTATACCACAGCGGGTCAAGGATGCCAGAAGGAATTTAAAGGTGTATTCGGCGTTAACAGCGCTTATCGCGCGTTTACGGTTTACGTATATGCGTTGACGCACCTGATAATAATTAGCAGCTTATTAGCAACACGCGGACTCTTAACTATATCACGACATTCACGACTCAACGATACTTTATACATAACATACACACATAATCAGCCGATAATGTTCCCACTGCTGGGACACAGGCCTCCTCTCTGTGAGAGGGAGTGGGCCGTCATCCACCACGCGGGCCCAGTGCGGGTTGGTAGATGTCACATGTCTTCGAATTTTTTGGTTCTAAGACATGCCGGTTTCCTCACGATGTTTTCCTTCACCGTTTTGAGAGCAGTGGTGATGAAATAATTTACACAAAGTAAATCGCCAGTCCGGGTTCGAACCTACGACCTACAACTCGTAAGTCGCGGCCGTTACCACTGGGCCACCACTGCTTCACGATACTTTATACGGAAGCACAATCCAGTTGAAGACTTTCCGAATGAGCCACACAGGTGTACCTATGCATTTACAAAGTATACCAATCAATCTGCGTAGCCTTTTCACGTGTTGTGTTCTTTTCATGTATCTGGGTCGGCTTCCAGTCTCACCGAATGCAGCTGAGCAGCTGAATACCAGTATTTTACATAGAGCGACTGCCTATCTGACCTCCACAACCCAGCAACTGGGTAATACTGGTTGTCAGACTTCCAGGCTTCTGATGACCTCTAACGACTGTCAAAGATCTACAAATGACAGCTGGGACCAACGGCTTAACGTGCTTTCCGAGGCATGGAGGAGTCTTGGTATGTAAAGATGGTCACCCATCCACGGATCTACCCCGGCAAGCGTAGCTTAACCTGATGGATCGACCCGTGCGGCTGTTATTAGTTTACCACAGACTCCTCGTTTACAAAATATACCAATAAACAAAATAAAGTGTGTGCATACGTACCTACCTACCTCCCTGCATATTAATTTATTGAGAATCCAAAACTCGAATCGATGCACCACTTACCGGCCGGCCTACTAGGTATATTATTAAATTAAAGATTTCCAAATATCTTTTGTGCATAAATTTTCTTATCAGCAACATTATACCTACTTTCACCGTTTTAATATTTTAAATGTATCTTTTTTATAGATATTACCTGCCAATGTCACTCGGCCGGTGGCTGCTGCACAGTTTTGAATATTCGTTTCACAATATGCATTTTTTTGGTGGAACTTTGTGGTGTTTTGAAAAGCGGACGGATAAGTGAGCACCGACACAAAACATGATATAATCCGGGATAATGTTGCGGCCGGGATTAAATAACTCATTTGTAGCGAGATGCCGGTGCGTTTAATAGATAGTTGTAAGGAGAAGGATTAGTGGTATCTGTTTGTTGGTATTTGACAGTACTCCGGTAAACGGAGCTCGCGACGACTCAGAGAGGCTGTGTGTCGCGCGCCGCCGCCGCGCTACGCGCAAATTTTAAAAGGCTTTAGTATGCCGCTTCGGATATGTGTTGCCCGACATTGTCCAACTTTTCCACAAAGCAAACTTATCAATATTGAGCTTCCCTTTTCATGTCGAAGAAACATGTTTACAATGATTGTGAGAGTGTTGAACTACCAAACATTCCGCCACAGCATCAGACTCACTGTAACGTGTTATGAACAAGTAGGTGTTGTTAATGCTATTACAATCGCCATTAAATATGTCGATGCTAATTAATCAACTGACAGAAAGTCTATAATTTATACATCAACAGTAATTATTATTCATCATTCAAGGTAAATGAACGGCGATATGCATAGTGATCTTTCATTTTAGTCCGAATTAGAACCGGCTTAGATATTTAATGAGTTTTGTTTTTAATTTATTAGTCGATCAAACAAATAGTGAATATAAGTATTTCATAAGAATATGAATAGCTTATTCCAATCGTTAGCAGATAGAATGTCCGTAATAAATGTTTTATAGAGCACTCGTAAAACTAGCAATGAGATAAGCCGACTATAGCAACTAGCGGTTGCTATAAAATTTGACAACGTGTCATTCTGTTCTATGAAGACATTTGTTTTTAATCAGTAATGGGCGATTTAAACTATATCAGAGCATTGACAGGTAACGCTTTTTAAACAAAACCGTAAAAGTACCAATGTTTAATCAGAGCACAGGCATATCTAATCGTTGCATTTAGTAAGTTATTGAAACTTATAAAATAAAAAGCAGAAACAATTAAAAAGAAGTAAGTACCTATGTTTAGCTAAACCAAAGCTTTTTAATGAGCAATTCTGTAATTTTAAGCACAGTTAGCGTTAAGTAGAGATACTTAATTGATTAAGTGCTTTTATGAAAAATATTGCATTTCTATTAATAAAACAATAACAATTAATAAAAAAAAAATCAGAAAAAAACAAAGATACAGATCTATTATAGAAATTCCAAACATATAATTGACTAGAATTTTACTGTAAAACCGATATGCCCCATTTAGAAAAGTTCAGTAAAATCAGGAAGTCGGACCGGAAGTAAGAGAGGAAGGGGGGAAATCGGAAAACGATTGTTTAATGTTAAAATTCTCACGCTTAAAAGAAAAGGCTATTAAGAAATTGAATTGAATTCTGCTAGGTAGGTATATAGTATAAAATTGCTATTGTAAGGACACGCTTTGTAAGGATTGCGCTTTGTAAGGACGTGATATTATTTTGAAGATAACGTTACCAGAATACATTGACTGAAAACACCTACACCTAATATAAATTTCAAATGATTATTGTATTATATTAACCCTTCACTACGTTCGGTATTATAAATGACAATGTGGTCTATAAATAGTGTTTACAAAGTTATTATTTTAAGAACAATACGGTAAAGTGAATGATGAAGTGTGAAATCATTAGAACGACGGACAGCGCCGCGGGGCGCCACGGTAATGCGTTATAAAAAATATATATTAGACATGCAAATATATGTAGTGTCTTTATTAAAAAATATAAGACATTTATGATGGACAAGTTATTAAGTTGTATCATCCAAGTCTTTGTAAACTAAAAGTAGACTTGGTAAGTTACTACATAAAAAAAATACTTGAACTTGTAGGTACTTACTACTTGTTTATCAAAGTCTACGGCGTAGGTTGGATTCCTCCAAATTGTTTTGATCAACACAATCTCTAAATGACAATCTTGCTAGATAGAAAAATATTATCTAAATGAGCATTTGGAGAAAATAAATGGATCCTAAAAATGTATCCATTAAATTAGATATTTTTATAATATTATAACACTCTACTGATAGCCTTTAGATATGAATATTTTATAAAATAGGTACTAAAAATAAAAAAATGTTAGGTAACGAATTAAAGTATTCATCTGTGTCAATGGATTTTGTATGGCGACATTTTAAATATCATTAATATGTTATATTATTTAAAATATGTAAGAAAAAAATAACGTTTTTAAAAATATGGGATTTGTAAACAGAGAAAAGTTCTTGATATAGGTGCCGTCCGGGCCGTCGCAAAAGCACACACATATTATGATGTATCCTTATGTTTAAGATAAATAATCGTGTTCCTCTGAAGACTTCCACTATCATAAAACTAATAATGATTTATAACTAACTATGTATCTACCTAATCCATCAAACTCTCAGTAACATTTCCATAATTGTCACAAAATGTATAATAAAAGCTACAATCTAACTGCAATAAAATCGTCCTACAATAAATATAACTAAAATATTGTTTAAAGATACAGTAAAAATGACACCATAAATTATATTATAAATAGTGTTTCAATAATATCTGTCCAGATTATTAATAGTTGTAGTCATAAAATTGGACACGGTGGCTAATAGTTTTAATGCAACAGAATAGCCTACAAATAAATGCTAAGCCCACAATAAGCTTTCTATTTATACCCGTGGTAATAAACATTTTGAAATTCGACCTATTGGTTGGTCGTAACCGTTTTTTAATTGGACCATTTAAGATATTTAGCGCGCGGCAGTGCGATAGCCAAGTTCGCTACAATGTAACCGGTACAATATATGCCTTATGTTTTCAAACTATTTATTTTTACATCTTTCTCTTCCTGGAATATGTAAACGGTTCCGGTCTGTTAAAAAAATTCCGGCAATTAAAGAGTTTTTTCTGGTAAATTTCTGAATTGAAAAGAAAATACAATTTCAGCCCAGGTTTATAAGTAGGATTAATATAAAAAATTGGTTTTGTAATACGTCACATATGACATTATTTTTTTACTGTAGGTATCTGAACTGATTTTAATCATGCACTTTTTACTAATGGAACTTTAACACTTTAATGTAAGCTTTCAAAGTTTTTATAAAGCATTTCTTTTGTACTAAATAGTAAAGCTCTACATACCTCCCTAATAACTTATGTTTCCGTTCAACTATCTACAATATTATTGTCAAGTGTGAAAATTCACTGCACTGTTTACTCACCCCGCTGGTGACGAATTTTAGTGCTCACTTTCTCATGTATGCCAAATTTTATCGTCGCTAACTGAATCATTTTATCGGTACGAATATCCAATCGTGGAGTAAACAATAACGTATCGACAAAAACACATGTAATTCCTCCTCAGAGTTAGGGTCACAGGTCGGCAGGGTGAGATGTGGCGGAGACGTCGTGTGTGATGTGGTGAGATGTCGTAGTGGAGGATTAAGTACCGATGGAGACGCGGCGGACGCAGGAGGGCTTGACGCGCGGCATGTTGTCGCGCTGGCGGCTCAGGGCCGGCGCATGGCAGGCGGCCTGCTCGCACTGGGGCTGCACTCCACGGGACACTCGCGCGGCGCCGGCTACTCGGCTCGGACGAAGTACACTGTGCGGAGCGGACGCGGCGTGTGACCGAGCGCACCACTCGCCATCTGAAGCGGGACTGAGCGCGAGGCGGCGGCGGGCGGCGGGCGGCGGCGCGCGCGCGCACCAGGTACACGGTTATGACAGGGAGGCGGGGCCGCGCCCGGCTCATAAATCAAACTTCGCCCATTCGCACGCGCTACACGGGCCCCCCTCCTCCATATTCCATATTCGGGGCGGGGCATATTTTCATAATCATAACGCCTCATATTCATAAGCGACATGTGGTCGCGAGGCCGCGGGCGGCGCGCGAGGCGGCGGTGGGCGGCGCTGACGCCCGCTAGATGGCGGCCACCGTCGCCCCGCGAAGCCTCCCACACCACACACACTAATTGAACTTGCACGTCATAACTTTTTGTTTGTATTCAATAATTATTAAATGGCTTTTTTAATTGCTCAGAGATAAGTTCTTGGTAACTAACGAACACGAAAACTTGTTGTGTAACTTTGTTAATAATTTACTAATCGATTTGCATTTATAAAATATTTATTTTGCTATTGTTATTTTAATGAACTTTGCAATTTTGTATTTCTTTCTTTACATTTCTACATGCACAATTACTCATTAAAGGTTTTCAGAATAATTTACAGCGTGCATGAATAACAAAATAAATAAACTTTGGCTGGTTAGGTTACACGTGTTAGGCAAACATCTAATTAATTATAATTAATAACTCATAAATAAAACGGGGTACTGTTTCGCAGTTCCTGTTTTTTACATGATCATCGTAGAGCAGTGGTGGCTCAATGGTAACATCCGCGACTTACGAGGTAGGTCGTAGGTTCGAACCTTGACAGGCACTTTACTTTGTGTAAATTATTTCATCACCACTGCTCAAAAATATCGTGAGGAAACCGGCATGTCCTAGAACCAAAAATTCGAAGACATACGACATCTACCAACCCGCACTGGGCCCGCGTAGTGGATTACGGCCCACTCCCTCTCATAGAGAGGAGGCCTGCGTCCCAGCAGCGGGAACATTATAGGCTGATTATGTACATGATTGTTGGGAAAATGCGAATGTGTGGGTACCTACCTAGGTACCTAATAAAATTGTATAGGTGTTTAATTACTTTTAGGATGTTTTGGGATGACTAAGTAAAACATAGATTTGTGTGTTTCCTGTGTCATTTCAATAATGCCTCATGATCATCATACACCACAAGTCTGTCAGCACGTCATTATCAAATTCTCGCAGCCTACTTCCTTCTAAAAGAAGATCATAAAAAACGATGAATAATAATTAAAAAGCATCACAGCAGGACCTCAAATCTACAGACTCATTCTCTCTCAGAATATTGTGGGTAAGCGTATAAAATCCTTGCTACCGACATCCGTAACTAGATCCATTCACTGACCGATTTTAATTTCTGAAACAAATTTACGAGGAGTCGTTATGAAAAAGCGAATGGCGGGAGCCATGTCAATCGCTTTGTGTGCTTTAAATTAAATATAACGAATACGTGTGACTGGTGTAACTCGGCCGTCCGATATTAATGTGATAGAAGCAATTTAGTCGATTCTGCCAGTCATCGGATCGGCATCGACTAAGCCCGATACTCGATACATTTCCTTCATGTCATTTGCCTTGGATGCTAGGGTGGATATTTTTTTTTAATTAACGAAACTATGTAGCGGGGCTGGGATTATTTTGTTGTCGGTATGCTACTGGTTTTTTGTTGGCAACATTGATTTGATTTGTTCTTTGATTGTGGTGAATTAATAGTTAGTAGCAGTGGATAAAAAGGTATACTGGTTTTAAAAGATTTGTTAACTACAAAGTTAAAGTTATGTCTCTAACTGCTGGGTGATGTTCCTTAACTTTTCAGAGTTGACTCAGGGCTCTGTAAAATGGAATAAGTATTTATGACATATTGTGGTATTAAGAAACCTAACACAGGTTTCTTAACTTCTTCTCTACTATGAAGGTAGAGTATGTGTTGGTAGAGCCACAGACATATAAGAGTAGGGTAGAGCTAACAACGATATTTAAATTTACTTTCCTCGTCAAACAAAAAAAGATAGTAAAACATTTTCAGCATAATTATATAATGTGTTGAAATTGCTAGAAGATAAATATTTATCTACACAAGAATATCGCTCTGTTAATCAACGTTTGCTCTAAACCCCATTAAATTAGCGACATGGTATCTCCCCTTTTGACTTACGAAATCCCACATTATAATAAAAGAAACGAATTATATATTTCAGGAGCGCATTAACCGCACTTTAATTGCCATTAAAAATAATTAGCCGGGAGCTATGTTGTTGTTTTTAACCTCAGTCGACTAAATAATTCCTGTTTATGATGACACCTAATCCCTTATGAATTTAATGTGAGTTCCCTGAACGGCACTATGGAGGTGTTATTTCAGATCCATCAGTGCGGCAGTTAAACAGAAATAGCACCAGTAACACAAGTCACATACGATTTAAATACACAAATTTTTGAAAACGTCTGTTTATTTAAGCTAAAGCACGCGTGGCTCGTCGGGCCGCCTCCCGAACGCTCTTGTATTACGTCTATTTTATTTGTTAGTGTTACAACATGTTACACATTACTATAAATTCATAAAAATAACCTTTTAAATACCCACTAACTGTTCATTATCGTTGAGCTACTTTTTACCGTTAACAGGTGTCGAGTTTTGCGGAAAAAATGGAGTTAGTTAGAGCGGTATAATGTAGGTTTATGTTAGGAAAAACAGGGGTGAAATTTTTAAATTGACCGTCAAAATGATGGCGGTTTAAATGAGCGGTGGGTGTGCGTGGCGGTGTATGGAAGTGGCGTAGCGGTTGCGTAGCAATTGTGTAGCGTGGCGTAGCACTGGTGTAGCGTGGCGTAGCAGTGGCGTAGCACTGGTGTAGCAGTGGCGTAGCGCTGGGTTAGTGCCGCGTAGCTGTGGTGTAGCGTAGTTGTAGCGGGCGCGCGGTGGTGTGGCGGTGGACGAGCCACGCCATCGAGGGACGCGGCTCGGACGCGTTCATAAATTTGAATATGGAAGTGAGTTCTAATGGTGTCGCTGTTTATTTTTACTGCACCCCCCGATCCGTACGCCCGAATGCGACGCCGAATTTATTTCCATGCATTTTAATATCTCCCTCTGAATAGCTATTGCCATTTTCACGCGGTTTTATTGCGAACTCTATAGTCGTGTTATGTTCTTTGTTTTGTTAGGCCCGCTTTACGATCGAGTGCGATGGACAATATCGGTCGATGAAGCCTCGTAAGGTTTCGAGGGAACATCAAGTGTAATTAGCGCCGGCCGGAACGCTCATTGAGGCGATAATAAGAGTGTAGTGTAATCATGTAAATTTCCTCGTTTATGAAGCGAATTTCCGAAGGAATACCGAGTGTAGTATGTCAGTATTAAGTCATTAAAAGTGGACATTGATTGATTGGAGCTTGTGCAAAGGGCACGCATCGCGGAAATGCACGCAACTCTTGTGTCGAAACACTTGAGTTTGTTCATTCACTTGTTTACACTCCAGTGAAGCGTAACTCATATTTCCTTTTGTACAGACAATCATCTAAACGCATGAATGGGATGGCCGCCAATGGTGGACTGGGGATGAACTTTGAGAGCTTTTAAGAGACCCTCGCTTTTGATACTCGAACGTACTGCTGATTTGGTTAATTGCTTTATGTTTTAATGTCACGATTACGAATCAGATTAAGTTGTTCAGTTCTTTTTGCTGTTTTTTATTTCATGATTTGTTACCTTGAGATTTTCCATTGATTAAAGATTGTTTTATTTCAATTTCAAGGAAGAATGTACTACCTAACTTAAACAAGTAATGTCCGCATCGCCGTCTATGGGAAAAGTGCCCAAAAGGCTGGCAGCATTGCCACGTGGGATGGCAATGCTGACGAGTTTTTTGATGCCCAATGAGCTCTTCCGCCTTTTTGTTATTTTTATTATATACATGTACATCTTGTAGGTATTTTTTAAGATTAGTATATCTATTTAAATTTAATGAAAAATGTAATTATATATGTGAATATACGAAAAAAAAAAATACAAGAAATGTAAAGTTTTAATAGCGATAAGATATAATATTTCTAAAGTCGACGAGATCAAGTTCCATACTAAGTTGCCTCCTCATGTCTGAGAAGTAGTAAGACGTGCGTGTCAAGTCATTATTATGTCCAACCTTAGACATTGAGATGAAATTTTAATACCGTAAATTATACAGAAAAATATTGTCGACGCAGCTCGTTTACAAACAACACTTAACTTGTCAAAACGATGGCTGTATGAGAACAGTTCGTTGGCTCAAATGCGCTTTGGCATATTTTACTGAACGCCATAATTATGGTTTGTTAACTAAACGTGAGTTTCATCTTTATCAGATTTTTTAATACACTTGTCGGCCTTCAAAATGCGAATTTTATTATAGAACCTACTTAGTTGATGTTTATGAAGATAACTATCGTTTAACATGTAAGTACCTACGGGTACTAAATAACATAACAAAACATCACGCCCGTAATCCCCGAAGTGTTATGCAGAGGTGTACTTATAGTACACCCACATTTCGCCAGTTATGTTTAAGTCCCATGTAATAGGGGGCGAGCCTATTGCCATCAACAGGGCACAAATCCAGACTCCGGGCTGCTACTGAGAAATTCCAGATTGAAAAACCCAATAACACTTTGTCCGACCCGGGAATCGAACCCAGGACCTGACCTCATGCTCAGCAGTAGCGCTTGCGACCGCTAGACCAACGAGGCAGGCAAAATATACAATGGGCGGCCTTATCGCTTTCTGCGATCTCTTCCAGGCAACCATGGAATGGACAGTGATTTGCCTGGAGGTAAAGTGGGGGCAAAAAATAAATACAATATACTAGAGCTGAGAAACCTTTTTAATAAAGTAATGGAGAAACCCAATGGAAAAACCTAATGCAAAAATCCTAATGGAAAAACCCAATAACACTTTGTCCGATCTGGGAATCGAGCCCAGGACCTCATGCTCAGCACTAGCGCTTGCGACCAATAGACCAGCGAGGCAGTTACTAAATATGCATTCAGAAAACCGGTTCTGAACGAATACACGGCCGTTTGTCATGTTTGAATTATGGTGTCAATTCTAGCACAGTCTGTTCTCTTTATATGAAGTCGTAACCAGACATGCCACCAATTAATGATACTCGTATTCTTATGGGAAGTATGAGTCGGCCTGATATTGATCATTAGTAGCATTAATCTTTAGTGTTTACTTATGTAAATACTTGCAACGGTAGATAAATAATGTCACGTTTATAATCTTTGCAGATTGACGGTAGCGCCACTTAAGTAGGGGTTCTTTATGAGCAACTAGGTCTCAGTTTGTAGAATAGTTGAAATTGATCATATTTCACAGTTTAAATTCAAAAGACTATCATTTGTGTGTGATTGATTGACGTCTACGAAACACTCGTCTACGTATTTGACACATTCCAAGTTGTCTTAAATTTCCGGATCAGCGTTTAACACGTTCATAACACAAAATAATTCATTTGAAGTCACAACGTCGGATGTGTCCGAGCTTTAAAGGGATAAGTAGTGTACAAGTCAAAATATAAATCTTGCGTGTGGGGTGTGTGGCGCGGGTGGTGTCTCAGCTGAAATATAAAAGTGTTCGGGGGCACTCAGCGGCCGGACGCTCATATTTTGTTATTTTATTTATATTAAAAGTAATGGTTCGCCGCGAGCCATAATGCTCTAGATGGTTTTTGCGCATTTTTCTCTTTTCTGTGTGTCGTATATTTTCACTTAAATGACGTAGGAACGTGACCGTCGCCGTTGTTCGTTTGTATCGTGCTTTATGTAACGACCCTAATGTATGGGGAGCTTAATAAAATTACATTATTTAGTAGCAATTGCTCATTAGGAAAAGATTTCAGTTAATGGGGGCAAGAAACTGATATATTAATGGTATTTCAGGAATGGCAAGCATATACTTACTTTTATTTATACGTTTTAGATTCTTTAAGCATGTTACAATTTCATGGGACTTGATAGGCAGGTATCAGTTCCATTTGTACAAGTTACTCCTTGGAATTAACACTGCTATTGCTTCCCCATCACGTAAAGGATCATGAACGATAATCACTTAAGTACAAATATAACACCTTAGGATATCTTACCAGGTACAAGCTTCATTGTATAAATAATTAATTACCTTCACTTACATAGCGTTCATTCTTAAGGTAAGGGAATGTCTCAAAAATACAATGTTAAAGTACAAAGCACGGCCTGATTTATTAGTGTCTAAGCACACAATAATGTTAACAAAGTGTATCGAGCGGCAGTGTGGTAGTGTGTCGCGGCTGTGCCGTAGACGTGCCACACCGACATAGCGCCGTCAATTTACCTACCATAGTTTTATGCTATCATAAACAAGAAATACAGACATCTTTACTATAATGTAATGTAGGAAAACGGTGGGCGCCGTGTGAACTGAAAGCGGGCAAGCCTCCTCGAGAGGTGACCGTATGGCGTTTGTCGTAGAGGTGATATTCGTGGGTCGTGCGGCGTGGTAGCAAGTGCGGGTTGGCAGCAATCTGCACAAGCAGAAGCGAGGTGTAAGCGAGGTGCTGTGGTGGCGCGAGCGGCCGCGGCATAGTGCACCCTGCGCTGCCGTCGCAAGGGCGCGTTCGGGGCGGCACGGCGCGGCGCTGCGCGGCGGCGGCGTCGCTCTTCCGGGGAAGGCACTATCTCGGGTGCAGCGGGGAGGGCCACCCCCTCGTAAATAACGCGCGCTGGCGAGCCGGCGAAGCACCCGTGCCAGATTCTACAGCTAGAAACAGTTAAACGCTCATAATTTCGTGCTGGTTAAGCTTATCTTTGTCTCGTGTACGAAATTTCGCTGTGCCGTCCCCCTCGCGCGTTTTCGTGGACATATTTTATTTGTTGCAACACAACGTTCTGTCGCGTCCGGGGCCAAAGTTATAATTGTAGTTCGACATACCAGTGCAGCTTCTGCATAAAGTTGCCCAGCGACGTTTACATTGTTGAAATAACTTTATCTGGTTAATGTTTTAAGTTTACTCACTTTGATTTATTCGGAACTCTCAGCTAGATTAACGATGCTTATTGGAGCGTTATTAGTTGATTGGTGTAGCGTTCTGATCTCACTTTCATGTTTGTGAAATCAAAGCATGTGCAATAGTTATCCACACTTATAAAGTTTTTAAATGATATTCGAATTATAATTCAACAAGGGTTACCTACATAGTTGCGTGGTGTCAAGTAGGTGTTAGCTGGTTAACTTCGCATAAACATTTATGCATAACTAGAGTGTCGTATAAGTTTTCGCATAGATGTACGGTGAAAAGGCATTCGAGCATAGTGCGATAGTGCGCCGAGGGTGCCGAGGCTGGGAGGGCCGGGCGTCAGTGGGAATGGGGGGGGGGGGGGGTGTTAAGCCGGTATCATCCCGCCTTATCGCGGCGCGGCGGTTTCATAATAATTTTAATACTCCTGGCGGCAACCCGCGGATTTCCGGCGCATACTTTTATAAGCGGTTTTGGTTCCCCGAAGAGGCCGGGTGTCACCCTCGCGTGCATGCCTTCAATCTCACTCGGTGAGTTGCCGCTGAATACACCCGCGGGAATCTTTTTACTTTTCTTTTGACGTTCATTGCCACGTTTTTGGCTTGTTTACGTTGTTTGTATAGACAGATTTAATTTGTTAAATAGGGCCTCTTTATTTGATTTCTCTTGTGACAGTTAGTGTAACTTTTATTACATTTGAGGGATGCTTGTAGAACTTGTATTATTTTAATTTATAGGATTTTCCTGATGAATGTAACTGACAGGGTTGGCAATAAAAAACCTTGTAACATATCTGTCTCTATTAGTTGTAGAAATGATAAATAATCACTTACTTATCTCAACTATTATTTGTCGTATTAGCGATATTAGGGCTACAAAAAGCCCCTTAATTACGTCTAGTGGATAGCGTTATGCGAGATCAGCCAATTTGCCAAAATGGATATAACAAATGACAGGAGTAATAGAGGCGCTTGAGTGTAACATTAATAGAGAGGCAGGTAGAGCCGGGGGGCGGCACTAACGACCGTTTTTATCCAGGGCGGGCGGATGATGGATGGACCTACTTCCGGCCGCGACGTCCGCACTTCCGCCGTTCCTTTTGTATATTTATCAACATTAATTTCAATGTGCTACACGATATATTTGCCTGTTTTACTAACGGATTTTTCAGAGACGAGATAGGTACCTACGTCGTGGAATTCAAATAGAGTATTTCTTTAATACTAAGTAGTATAAGAAAGTCTGAGTGAGATATTTTTATCTGTTTAACTGACTAGAGTGTACGGGCTAGATATTTTGAGCATAAACAATTGAATAAAGAGTAATTCATTAGTGTTGCGAGTTATTTTGGTCCGCATACACACGGGTGTGCAAAAATAGCCGGATAACACGGCTAATGATGACGGACACGGCCAACGGTTGCTTTATTATGGGCTCTCCCTATTTAACTTGATAACATTATATCGCGTATGAATGTGGATAAAAGTCTGACAGAGATTTACGAAAAGGGAGATTTGGCCATCGAGTATTATTCTTGACACCTTTTCATCATTATTTTTATCTGATCGTTGTTCAGGCAGGGAAAAGGACCTTTAAATGCTAATATTTATTCTAACCACTTAATAAAACCGAGGCCTTTTTAATAAAACCGACAGGCGACAGGAGACAAGCTACAATCCGACACTCTTACAAGATTTTTTTATAGTATATTTAGATAAGTACCGTTTCTGCCTACCTCCATAAGCCAATATACGTATAACTTATTGAATACCTACCTAAATTATCTAGGACTAAGTATATACATTTTGTCTCTAATTAATAAAAATAATAAAATTATATCCAACTTTGTCATACAACGTGGCAATGCAAGCAGTCTCTGGGGTACATTACCAGTCAACAGCGATGTGGATGAATTTTTCGACAACATATTTCAAATTGTTTTAGTTAAGTTAGGACTAAGTTCTATTAGGATTCGAACCAAAATTTTCTTGGGAAATGACCGAAACTCGTTTTCATGGACAGGTTATTTTTAACCTAATTTATATTCATATATTATGTATTCCCATCTATGTGTATGTAAAGCAATAACGAACACTGTTAACAAATTGTAACACAAACATAAAGATAGGTGGCGTGCTCGTCGTTTACTACCAAACAAACCAGTTTGACTCAAATAACATTTCACATTTCAAGATAGATTTTATCCAGTGATTGCTACAAACTCCGAGCAGAGACATAAAGTCTGTGATACTGCTTCTGTTATTAATTCAATTATGCAATCATAAAAATTAAACAGTATGTTAGGTTAGTGAACTACTTTGCTAGTACATATGGGACCAACTTTTAAATATTATGAAAACAAACCAGCAGAAGTTTATGTATACGTTTGGACCATGCTAGTATTGCACTTTTCTATGTAACAGCTGCTTTTTTTCATACTTCAGAGTTGGTCCCATAGCACAGTGTGTTATTTTGCCTTAGTTTCAGACATGCCAGTTTTATATTTTATCTTAATTGATTGATTTTGTTTTTGAGTATTTTTATGATGATAATGATAAATGATTTTATTTCTGTAAGTAGGTTTTTACAAACACTTTTACACGTCAAACATATTTTTTAAAACTAGATGAGGTCGGCGTTTCCTATCTGACTACTCTGAGAAGAAAGGCCGAAAGAAACTCAGAGGTCACAGTCTCTTTTAAAGTCCAGACATAATCTTGGTCAGAACATGTGAAGACCATGTCGATTGGTGTCTGAAATGGTCTTTTGATGAAAGAACCACACAGATTGAGTGGACCTGTCTAGTCAGCGCAAGCATTTGTCAGTAGTTGTGCAGCTCAACTCAGAACTAAAGGAGCTCAACGATTCAACGAACAATACCAAAGAAACGACATTTGGCTAGGCCGCAAAAAAAAACTCAAACTGCCAGACCATGTTAAAAACTAACTGAGAATAAAACAAAATTAAACAATGACATAGTCTTCACATTTACAATAATTAAAATAATATAATACTTGGAATGCTTTATTAAAAGCATTCCAAAAAATACCCGTTTTGATATTTCACTTCATTTAGTAGATACAAATATTTTAGTGAAAGGTCACTGACCTTATTGAAAAAGTTTTTCGTCTGTATTTCTTGAATAAAGCAAATGTTAGTATCTCGAAAAATATTTACAAAATCTTAAATATTCTCACCTGTGTGAGCAACATTTTAAAGTTTTCAAGAAAAAAAAAATAGTTCCTATAGTGAATTCCTATCACACCTTAAAACATTTAGTGTAAAAATGAAATACAAAAACGAGATATTGTGTTTCTATGGTTTGTAAGGATTCTTCTCGATTTTATTAATTTCTCTTAAACTATAGTAAGTAGTTAGAGCCGGCGGAGTTTTAGTAAGAGTTTTGTTTGACATTCCAAAAAAAAAAAACATAAAACCAGCATGTCCACAACTAAGGCAAAATAACACACTGTGCATAGTAAAAACAAAACATTTTTATCAGTAGGCCTGCTTCACTCCACTCCCTTAAAGTATATCCCTCGTTATGTCTAACACCTTATAACAAGTATTCGATAGGTAGCTAGAGAATGGCAGAGTTATATGTAGCTGCTATACTATGCTATTTTAGATAGTTTTAGGGTGTTAGTGTGGTGTGTTTTAGTTATAGGATGCAAATTGGTACCTAAATAAAAAGATTTTGTACATCTAACGACAATCTGCATAATGTAGGTGCTTACGTGGTCCTGTCATAGTCGACTTTTATTTAAATTCGTAATAACCATGTTTTTAGCCTGCATTGGTACCTACATATTGCTTTAAGACTCCTGCAGACTGGGGCGATATCGCGGGCGCGATAGGCATATAGCTGCCTACATAAAGACTTACAAAAAGTCACACTTCAAAGTCACCTTTGGATACCCAAAGGTTGAATAATTATGCTACCATTCCACACTTACTCCAAAGTGTGACTTTCATAACTCATGTACGAAACAAACAAACTATAAAACAGTTTAAATAGCAATTTATGCAAATAACCAAATGAATTTATATTCGCGTTCATAACACGGTTAACATCGTGCGCCCTACGTACGTATATCTACATACGACTTAATTGAATTTATAGGCACGTCGTCAAATGAATATGAGTAGTACCTACACTCGCAATGTTTTCTATACTTAATGATGGCTTATTAAGTATTCGCTGCGCCTCTGTAGAACGGTGAGAACCTCGTAACATAAATTTTGCGTATTATTTACGTTGACAAACGTGCATTATGAAATTATAATGTCGTGATTGATATGCGGGTGCGCGCCCGGCCGCGACAGAGGGACGTGTGCGTCGCTGTCCGCACGTACTACCATAATGTACTAAATACTTGAGCGATGGACGCTAGCGCCGGGGCTCAGATCACTGCCAACTTCATCGCTCCTTTGCTCTAAATACCACTGCTTTATGGCCATATTTACACTTATAAATAGACACCAACTTTATATTCTTGTGAATATAATCTACGTCATACATCAAACATAACAAGCGCATCCGCGTACAGTCAGATTACTAAACACCAGCATATTTTTACACCTGCACTCACACTGATCGATAGAAAAACATGTAATCTAATATATTAACCTACTTACAAGTAATGAAAAAATGAGCAGTTGAAATACTCACGAATTGTATCACCCTGTCGAATAATGAGGTCGAAAAGTCACAACAAAGTTAAGAAGTTTCGATTTATAAAGTATATTTAGAGCATTACGAAGAAGTGTATGATCTACTTACACATACATTGACGTAGTTTTGTGGATAGATTCGCGCGAGTCGAAATAAAGCGAGCCAATCAATATTAACACGCCGCAAACAGCGTAAATTGTTGCCTAATGCCATACACGCACACAGCCGCCACGCCGTCCGTGAACTAGCGCCTACACTAGCCAGGGTGCTCACTTCGTAGCGTGCTCGGAAAAGACTTTTCCTATTTCAGCGTAATTTTCAGTTTGTGCGTTTCTGTATTGAGAACTATAACTTTAGATATTGGGTTAACAGTTCAACTAGGACGCAATTTGTCAAGAGTTTTATGCGTAATAACTGTTAAGGTAATCATTTATTTCTTTTCGAGTTCATAATATGATTTATTTCGAAACCTACAACGATATGAAGCAGCGAGCACAGGTGTATTGTATCATCCTGTATGCATTGCGTATTACATTTACACAAGAAGCGGCCGCACACAGGCGCGCTGCGTGTCCGTACTAACGCATGCACGCACACTACTCGCGCCGGCCGGCCTGTAATAACTCGGAACCACAATAAATCAATCTGATTAATGTCATTAAGCACTGTGTGCCGGCCTCTCTATATTCCGTCAATATGCACTGTTTTACGACATGCCGCGCCACGATAATTAGTCAGCTTTGTTAGGACCGTTGACGAATGTTATGTCCGATCCCAATGCTACGTAGAGAAATTAGAGCAATAAAAATATGTATACGAGCGCCATCTGCGGTTCCAATGTATGAGGAAAACTACTTTGAGACACCGATGTGACATGGTAGATGAGATCAAAGAGAACATATAACGGACCGTTCATAAACACGTCACTCGCGCAAAAATGATCTCTGCTATTTCTCAAACTGTGAACACAGTCGGCATGCGGAGATTGATAACTATTACCATTTCTTGGTCAGATTCCCGAGACGCATGTTTATCATACGTCCGTTTGATGGATAGGCCGTAATTATTACGATTAGAACGGCATCGCAAATCATGGGAACGGCGAGGACAGCCTGCACTAGTTGACATCGTTATCGCCGCTTCAGATCTCGATTGTTGGCTCTGGGACCATACAGTTGTGTTCGTTGCGTTCGGAACGCGCGACCAGTTTCATACTTTATTTCATCTCTTGTTCACGGCGCATGATCAGTGCACGATGCGTGGCTGCACTGTTACGAATGTATCCAGCATCGACTCTGTGGCCCATTTAGATCTACGATACTGCAATTTGCTGACGGACAGGAGTCGCGCGTTGGCCGCTCTGACTTGAAGGCAAGAATGTCTTGAGCACTGAACGTGATCGCTCAGCTGATTGTCCTAAATTGATTGTGTTCAGACATTATTCAGTTCAATCACCCACGCCCAACTTTGGAAACTGTGTTTTTGAAAGACAGCTATATATCTTACCTTCTTATTGCTCTGATGTGCCTTTATGTAATTAAATTTGCGATCGGAAATCTAAAAGCCCGATGTTCAAGTGTAAACAAATGAAAATTACATTAAACATCTATTTTGTACGAGCAAAGAAATTATTCCAATTTCCGTGAACAAATTTCTCCATTATTCATTTGTTCAATGATTTTAAATCCATACATTAGCGAGAAGAGATATATAATGACCAACCCCGACATCGTGATTGTAGTTACACTTTTGGTTTCGATATTTTGGTTTCAAATGAAGGCAGGGTTCTGGGCTGGTAAACCTGGCAAAAATAGATTTGAATTGGTAACATAGTCTTAATGTGGCGAGGTGAGATGGCGGTGCTATTGTGGCGGCGGTCAGGATGCCGATGACCATTTCGGTTGCACGCTTGTGCTGCAAAGTTCGCAATCAAATAAATATTTCGGCACAATTAAGAAAACGCCGACGAGGGTAGCACTCGTGACAATCGGCTAACAGCGTGCCGTGGAGCTTCCATTACGGCTCGATTTATTTGATCATGACATTAAGTTGGAAAAATAATAGAATTTTTAATATTGTCTTTACTTTTTAAGACTCATGATACTTTGATAATATTAAATGTATTAATGACAACAAAAAACTTGTGCTTAATTTGTGTTTTCAAAAATTCATTTACTTACATGTGTGTTCAAAAATGAACAAATATTGTTCATTTTTGAACACACATGTAAGTAAATATTTAACATATTTAATTGGACATGAACTTCCACTATCACCTAGTTAGGACGTGAGTGACCGCGCAGCATCCTCTCTACGCATCTCCGCGTGCGTGCTCTCCGCTCTGCCCACATCCGCTGAAGTATTTTGTTTATTGCTAATGCGATTTTATTTTTTATTGCTTTTTATTTATCTTTATTCAGCGATTGCGGTTTATTGTATTAAAATAAATAAGAATTCTTGACTTTTTAATTTTATTCGAGGCGAAGTACACGACAGTGCCGCGAGGAGAGAAAGAAATAAATTTTAATAAGCGTTTCTTTTTTAAGGCGTGATTCTTCAGTTAAAAGCGATTTATTTTTTATATAAACTTGAAGATAAACCGTATTCATTAGAGATCGACTGGAAAGGGCCTAAAATAAAAATAAACGTGGTCAAGTTGGTGTTGTCGCTGAGTTATTGTCGTTAATAAGCCCTCTTCTGAAGGCATGTTGATTGGAGGCCAGCTCCGCTCATATGGATGAGCGGCATTGTTCTCTTTATTAACATTTGGCTTAATTATACCGATCATATAGAAGCATTCTTTGTATTTACTTGTCGCTTTGCACCTTTTATTCCTTAGAGATATCACTTCAAGTCTGGATCTTAATACCCAAGTGTTAAGGTTTGAAATGGACCCAATACCGAAGTCTCTTATGTTCTAGACTAAGTTGCCTGTAAGTAAGAAGCTAAAGCTGGTAGTGTGATTCTATTCGTGAATTATCATTTAATTATTTTCCTAGGAATCTGAAACAAACAATTAAATAGGAAACAATTGTTGTGTTTATAAATTATTTAGACACTTTTAACTTAAATCAGAGGGTGCAGTTGTTTTCCTATAACATGACTACTAACATTCGAGGCGTATTTCTACGAATTTGTTCACGTCCACGAGTCCAATCGTGTGTTACCCAACGGAAGTACATAAATAATGTTTATCGATCGATCATCGCCGAGCAGAGTGACGCACTCGTTAGATTTATGCCTTCATTGTCAGAGCCGTAAACTAGATCTCCATAAAAAGGGACATTTCCTATTTAAAATTTATATTAAAAGACAATGGTTAACAAAAAGTGGGCGCCTCCTCGCGAAGCAGCCCGGCTGCGCGTGCGCTCCACGGCGCCAACTGCCAAATCTCTATCGGACGCGCGTAAATTACGCCTTTTTACCTGGATTCCTGTTTTGACATATTTAAGGCATTAGTAATAATTATGAGTGCTCCGGCCGGCCGGTAATGCCTGTGTGCGTGCCAGTCAGTTTTGACACTATCTTAATGACGGACGTCGGGTGACAATAAATATTGAATCGTTATCGCTCACCTATCCGAGGTTGCGTCACTTGGGTTTAAATCCTAAAATAGACCCCCCAAATGGTTGGATCCCATAGTTTTATATGAATTTCTATTTCAAACACTTTCCGGTTTCAGCATTGTATGTAACAAGCGTAGAAGAAACTGGGTGATGGCATTAGGTGGCTAATTGCAAGTATTGGGGTGAGTGCAGAGGTCAGTGAGGGTCGCGCACATCTGCCGTGTTTGTCCACCCACGCGCTCGCTGCAGTTAACGAGCGTCGTCCAATAGTTTTAATTGCAACCCGATATCTGCACTTTTATGTCATTGCAAACAGTGGAAAGATTTGCTATTAGAGCGACCATTCGCGAGACTAATGAGAAAGTATTGTTCAATGTGAGTCATTCACACTAAATTACCTATATGAAAAATAAATCTAAGATGTCAATCAATTTCAAATAAATTCTTCAACATGACAACAGTTAGATATACCTGACCTAACTAAAAGCTGAGCAGTAAAAAAAGAATAACTGGATATCCGAAAAACCGATCATGTGTTTCGGGTGGTATGAATAAATCAGATATAGCGAGACTGGCGTAGGCGCCTGCCCGGAGCGGCGCGGGGAGATCTCCGCCGAGTTATAAAACCTCTCAAAAGGTGAACTGAAAGATTCGTGCGTAAATATTAAGGGTTTACGATGGCTCATTCAGTCATTAGAGTGCGTCTTTTGTTTATAACCGCGTCGTAGACTTGTCGCTATTTCGAGATAAGATCTGTCTCGTCGGGTCGTCATTATTTATGTGAATTTTGACAGAACAGCACTCTAAGGGCAGCAGGCTCACACTTAAATACTATTATTTATGGCAAGTGTGGTCTGCCATAAATTACCCTTCATCGAATTAAGACAAAAGCTAGTGCCGATAAGGCGCACGATTAGGGCACGCCTCATTGTTCTGACGAATACGGCACTGATGTAGCCAATATTTTTCCACTTTTACGACTTCAATACGAGATTGCTTTGTTCGTGTAGTCGTACTTATGAAATTTATAATGTCTAATGGAAGTATTCCTTCGTCTCTATCTAATAAATGTGTACAAATAAAATTACGATAAATAAACAACGGAAAGCTTTGGACATGTCGGACGGATATAAAATTTATAACCCTTAATAGGCTATGGAGGGAAGGGTGGATGAAATACGGTTAATGATAAATCCACAAATGAGATTTGCCGGACGTCTGGCCACTCAAAACTGTCGCGCTATTGTCACTGGACACTCTCACCTTATATTACACAGATCAACTAAATATGGCGTGTTCATTCAAGTACACAGGGTGTTGCCTTTTGAAGCTCGTTCCAATTACTTTATACTGTGAATTTTCTATATTCCCTGAACTAACGAAACAGGTTGATTCTGAATTATTGATGATGTTAAGTAGGGTCGTAAATATTTCACTGTCCGATTTAGATTATTTTCATAATTTTACAATGCTAATCAGTGAATTTGAATTTGTTTATTTTTGTAATGCTTACATTAACATAATTATATTGTCTTGGATGTTGATGTATTGTTTTTTTGGAACTTTGTATTTGATAGAAAAGTTATAATTTGGAGAGTTGTTTATTTCGTAAAAAGAATAAAGAACATAACATTAGCTCAATGCCATTGCATAGGCGGGCTACGAATAGGTAAGTCAACTTGTTCTATGTCTGTTGCCATTATGAATCCTTTGTGGGATAACATACAGGTATAATGATCCTTGCCATTGCTTCCTTATTGCACGTTAGGAGACAGATTGTGGAACATCAGATACTTTCTTTACAACAACTTGAAAACCGTGTTACTCGCCCAATTATTCCCATGAAAACATTGGAAAAAACAGATGAAAATCTTTAGGTTTTTTTACTGAAATAGTAATTAGGAACCTTATTTAAAAGGTCAACATAAAATTTCTCTCAAATGAGTTAAATGGACTTGTGTAACTTTGCACAAGTCATTTAACTCATTTGAGAGATTTTTTGTGAGTGAATAGTGTCGTTTGTAGGTACTTACAAACAACACTATTCTAAATTTTAAAATAATTATCACTCTAAAAATTAAGTTAGATTGAAATTTCTTATAAGTTTTATAGGCTAGATTGTAATTAATTATTAAGAACCTGATTCTTTTAAAAAAATCGTCAATAACCGATCAGCCTGTAGCCTGTCAGTGGTGTAGGTGGTGATGATCCAGATGGACGCGGGTCAGCAGCTGCGCGGTAATTAAGAGGTGGCTGGAAGTGGCATGCGCCGGCGCACAATGCGGTTCAATTGAATGAGAATAATCTTTGCACCCACGCGTCTTTTGTGAGCGTGGGTGGACCGATGACCGGTGCGTGCACGATCGAAAAGTGGCTCTATTTTGTGTTTTTCAGTTTTGTTCTGGTTTTATTTTTCTTTTGTTTCGTGTTGCGTGACCTTTAGTTCGAGCACGGCTTATAAATAGGTACACATGGGTTTAATGTGTTGACTACTGTCAAATTAGTACGAATAAATGCAGACAATTTGGTTCGTATCTATAATTGTATCTGGGTAATTCCAGCATACTACATAGAACATTATTTATATTATTGATTTGTGTTTATATGAACAGCATGCTATTGTCATTTCGAATGCTATCTAACATTTACGTCTGACATTTACAACATTTATAGGTACTCAGTTATGCTAAATTGCATGGAGCTTACGGGTACGCATTTAAATTCAAATGTGAATCAATATTAGCAACGCGGTTTCGCAGAAAGACTCGTATCATAATGACATAAATTACAATCTACTACGAATTACAAATTACACAAATACACACAGAAATCATTGAAATGAAAGTGTCATATAAGTAGAGCATATTCTGCGCCAACGTCGCTTTGTACAAAAGCAAACAATTATTGCAAAAATTGCTTTAATGATAAATTGGTGACCATTTCAAATGGCCGCTGGGCAATGAGTGATTCGACCCGGAATCGAACCCGTGCAGTCATAACGTCCTCGACATACAATGACGCTCTCTCGATGATTTATCTCTTAATTGTGCTCGATACCGACATTCCGTTGAAGGCGGTTTTTATATTATACTCATAATTCTTTGGAATTTCATTCGATAATTCAATTTTGTTGGACATCGATTCACCTGGTATCTTATTGGTATATCGCTAATATATTAGGGGTAATAATATTCTAGATAAGTATTTAGTATTTCCTGTCGTAAAGGATACATTAGGCACAATAAAAAGTTACATCGAGTTAACCTATATGGGGTTTGTGTCATCATGGGTTTTGGTTTTTTATGATATTACTTGGGAATGGGCTTTTGTTCGATCCCGGTTTGACGTTATTATCGACTGACGAAATAATCATCTGTATATCATCTAACAGGGCTTAAGCATGAGTTTCCTTAGAAATAGGGGCCGTCATTTTTTGCTGCATAATGACGGCCGTCAAAAAACAGAGCGTTTTTTGTCACCGTAAAAATCAGACACCTTCCGTCATTTTCACACATGTCTATGAAAACCGTTTTTCAGGAGGATCCCAATCTTGATTATTTCTACTTCAGATTTTACGAGGTAGATACAACTCTTTACAATGAAACTTGATATAACTGAAGAGGTGTCTCTTAGTAAACTCATATTTGGGCAGTTATGGTTAAGACGCTGACAACACCTAAACCGCGGTCACTGTCAGATTTCATAGAAAAGAAAGAGAAGCGCGATGACACAACGCTTGTAATTTATTGCAAAGTATGCAGCAATTACCTATTTACTCAAAATTGAGTTGAGTAATCGAAAATAAATAAACAACTAAGTTCTGCATTCAAATAAGACATTCTTGTTATTAATTAAATACGTAACGTATGTTGATATTTAATACAGATATTTTGGATTAGAACCCAAGGTAAGAGGTTAGTTTAACGTTAGTTTGCATCGAGATTTTTTTTCAAAACGTTTTTTGGTAACAACCGAGTTCTGGGAAATATGTTCAAAATTAACATATATTTTTTCCGCTAACACAAACTATACAGATTTGGCAATTTTTTTTTTTAAGAGAATTTATTTTGGTCAATTGGGTTTTGTCAGCGCCTTAAGTCCCATGTAATAAAATCAACATTTTATTATAGTGACAGTTCTTCCCAAATATTATACAACATTTTTATGTCAAATTATACTAAACTACATCCATATTACTTTATTACGCTGCGACGGAAATAAATATCTACGACTCGACTTCCATGTAGAGAATTCAAATCAGGATATCCTAACATTTCATGTCATGTATGAATAACTGCAAATAGATATTAGTGTGCATTGTCAATAAAAGTTGTAAAGAAAACTAATAGTGGCTCCTTTGCTACGTTACGACTATTTTACCGTTTTTACGTTAAATCAGGGCTCACGAACCGTTGGTCTACTCCAACACTGCGAGTTTTTATTACCTGTAGCTTTACTTCCGTGATTGCTTTCTGAACGCTTTTTTGTTTGCTATTTAACATCTCGAAGTGCATTATTAGAACAATTTGTTTTGGTTTTTATTTCTTCTATTGATGATTCTGTTTTTGATCTATAGTTATCTGCTAAAACAAAGGTATCCAATTCCTTTTTTCATGATAACTTACTACGTAGAAGATTCATGAAATAATAACTTAATAATTTTTTTGCTATATTTTTGGGATAAAATCCAAAAATGTTTGCGACGTCTGCCACTGCCGGAGGCGCGTGGGGTTCGTCTTACTATCGGTATCAATATGGGGGAGTAACTGTAATATTAAAGTTATTTATTGTAAATCGCTTCCTTTGCCTCTTTACGAGCAATATCACTGTTTCCGTGGCTCGTACAAACAGCACTGTAGCATGCGGTTTGTCTGGGAACACTGTGTGGTTTGCGGAAAATAAAATATGTAAATGATAAATGATAAATTATTTTATTTCTCTAAGTAGGTTTTACAAACACTTTTACACGTCAAACATATTTTTTTTAAACTAGATGTGGTTGGCGTATCCTATCTGACTACTCTGAGAAGAAAGGCCAAAACAAACTCAGAGGTCACAGTCTCTTTAAAGTCCAGACATAATTTTGGTCAGATCATGTGAAGACCATGTCGATTGGTGTCTGAAATGGTCTTTTGATGAAAGAACCACACAGATTGAGTGGACCTGTCCAGTCAGTGCACGCATTTGTCAGTAGTTGTGCAGCTCAACTCAGGACTAAAGATTGTATCTACTTATCTATAATTGTTAATAAAATGCCGTTGGAAAACATAAATATTTACACCTGCAGAAGATTTGAATGTTATAGAATCTGTGCTAAAAATAAATTAAGAACGGAGATAATTATTTTGATTTACACGAATTACTATAAAAATATTGAGAGCAGCGGAGGCCCAGTGGTAACGGCCGCGACTTACGAGTTGTAGATCGTAGGTTCGAACCCAGACAGGCGCTTTACTTTGTGTAATTTATTTCATCACCACTGCTCTCAAAACGGTGAAGGAAAACATCGTGAGGAAACCGGCATGTCCTAGAACCAAAAATTCGAAGACATGTGACATCTAACAACCCGCACTGGGCCCGCGTGGTGGATTACGGTCCACTGCCTTTCACAGAGAGGAGGCCTGTGTCCCAGCAGTGGACATTATAGGCTGATTATGTACTATAAAAAGCTGAGATTTGTAATCCCGTTTGATAGTGTGAATATGGTTTATTAGTGTATCAAGGACGCGACAGTAAGCAGACGTTCGGAGCGGTGACAATGCCAGCGCGAGGGGAGCTTGTTTGCCCGCCGCGGTATGAATAAAGATATTCCCGTTATTTGTAGTACAGATGTCATGTAATTTCATTGTGTCGCACAATATTTAGTGTAAACACGCGGGGCGACTCCCGGGGCCCCGGCCCAGTAGATAACATCTCATAGTTCTGATGCGACGCGTATCGCACAATAAAAACACATTTTTATGTCACAAGAAAAAATATTTCTGCCTTGCTAATAAGGGATTTGTACGCGATTATTTGCGATAATATAAAAGAGATTAAGTCCCGTTACCATAAATACGTTAAAATTGGGTCACACGACAATGTGAATGCTTTCATCGGTTTTGACAACATTTCTTTAGCAATTTTATCCGATGGAATAGGATAACTTTTATGTTATTTTTTACTTGAATTCATTGAATACATCGCGAAATAACAAGTTGTGAACTAAAATTGTAATTTTAGTTCACAACTCAATCACTTTTCACACTCACTTCACTCACTCACTTTTAGTTCACTTTTATAAGCTATTTAAATGTGTCTTTGTTCATGTCTTCAACAATCAAGATATTCGTGTCTGTCTTGAATCTCTGAGTTTACGTTGTTAATCAGATGCTTTACTTAATTATTGAATGAGACCCTGGCTCACGCAATTCAATATAACAAAGACTCTCCACATTAGTACGCCGAAACAAGTTTCAAACAAATATAAATATTTGATTGTCATTTAAATTTTACTCATGTGTCAGCGATGGAAAGCCTCTATATATTGTGAATAATTTATCACTCTGTCTATCTAACTCCTAAATTGAACTAATATCTGAACTCTCCTATTCGTAACTTAAATTGGCACATTACCTTTTCAAATGAAACCGTGTAAATTATTTACGGCACGCTCTTGTCACTGTGAAATTTTCCAGCCCACATTGAAACATCGATATGGTGTTAATAAAATCATGTCAGTCATAGGCAATCTGGACAAGCAAACATGAGCCCTCCATTAAATGATAATCCTGCCAATTTATCGGCAGAGCAAAAAATATACGGCATTGTGTTGCGACTTGTCGAACATGAAAATTATTTTATATAAACACATTCAGTATTCCCGATGCTCCCCGATCGCCGCTACGCTCGCAGATTACTCGGATCCCCCATCTTCCTCGCTCGTCATCTGCTGACATATTTTTTTAAAATGGGGTGACGGGTAATGGAATAATAATAAACTGGAATTTACTTTTTGGTCATCGTACTGAATCAAAAACAGAAAGGGGTGTGAACATATTGCTCGTTGTAGATTGTTTTCATTGTCGTCCAACGGACCAATACTGTATAATCAACGGTTGGATAAAATGAAATGGAATTGAGAGTCTGAGCTATTTGTCGCATGTTTGACACCAATAACAGGGTTCGTCGCGCATTAGAGCCACCATATGTCGGTCATATCAAATTTATTTCTATTATTTCATTGGTTTGGTCGCCGATGATTGCCTTCATTACCTTTATTGGAAGTCACTGAGTGAATTTGAATTTATGGTCAGTGATATGGGTGATAGCTGAATGACTATAACAAAGTGAACGAAGTAATAAAGGTAATAAATTGGTTTCACGAGGCTCTACGTATCGTCCACTATTATTTAGCTACATGCCATTAAGAACCTTTAGGTACAAACCCCTAATAATACAATATTACTTAGGTAATAACTTGGATATACATTCGCTGTTACAGCGTTAGGTGTGTGTCGCGTCGTCGTCAAAAGACATTCGGTGCTGTCGCAACAAAGTGTAACTATATTAAGAGGAGTACAATAGCTCCATCAACTGTATGAGCTTAAAATCATCCATTTAAATAACGTTTTTAAATAAATACTGTGTAGATAATAGGAACAATGCAATATTTTGTCAACTGCCGACTGCGGGCCGCGGAGAGTGCAGCACTGCGTGAAGCGGAAAATCCTCGGGACATTTGAGGACACTTTTTG
Organism: Atethmia centrago; assembly: GCA_905333075.3. Taxonomy (NCBI): domain Eukaryota; kingdom Metazoa; phylum Arthropoda; class Insecta; order Lepidoptera; family Noctuidae; genus Atethmia; species Atethmia centrago. Next base: position 13,846,674 of record HG995375.1, read on the forward strand.
TGGGATAATATCCGCACGACATTGTCAACCGGCTATTTAATACATCAAGTAACACAATACTTTAAATACGACTAGATTTGTGCAAAATTTGAAATTGTTACGCACAGTGATTTTGTATTACACGATTGGATTAATATGTCCATGTTTCGACTGAATGCCGGGAATTATTGTCGTAGGCTTTGTTGTATTGAAAGCGGGTACCTATTATTTAATATCGTTAAATAGATATCTGTTTAACGTTTCATAAAGCAAACGCGTTTTTTAAGGCATAATTACCATTTTCTTACAGATTTATATATCATTAACATTAACGTGGCGAACATAAAAGTTAACGGCGCAATAAAATAGATAATAAAGCTAATAAAATTATGGATTTTCATTTTTTTGTTTATCCTTCGAGCTAAGACGTTTCCACCCTCGTACATTTACCAAATTGAATAGCTCCGGTGAGTCCCGATGGCAGTAATTCTCTATTGAGACGCAATAAAACAAGATATGACAAAAATATCCGATTTCATAAAGCTTTGGTTTCGTGACACGTAATATTATATTATTTAAGGGACATTATTCCGCCTTTTGTTTGTGGTTCCTCTCCATGTTTTATGTCGCCAAATGAGTCGGTGCACACTACGCGAAATTATTTATCAGTTAATTTACAACTTTTATTTTGAGATTAAATCAGGCATCGAGTTTCATATGGTTCGATATATCAGTAAGTTGGATTCGAATTGGGTTTTTGAAAATACATTCTTACACATTTACGTAATTTTTCTCTCGTTAACACTGTATAATACGACTCTAGAGACTTGCCAATTCAAGATTTAGAAAGTAAATAAGTTATAGTAAAAAAAAAGTATACCTTTAAAACATAAACACAATAGTCGTGCTGTGTGTAAAGCGTTTGTTTGTAAGCAGGTACTTGTACGTAATATGACAAGAGAAATTATTGGTAAAGAGGGCTTTTTTTTTTTTTTTTTTTTTTGAGGGTGGGAAATCATCAAATAACTTCTCCCGCTCTGGGCGGAGCGGGAGGGTGTGTCAGACTCTTACTGACTAAAACCCACCCGTATTCCTTCCTGTTGCCTGTGTTGCGGGGGCCTCGGTGACCCATAAGTACCTTCCCGCGACCCCGGCAGGCATCGGCCCTAGTGGACCCCTACTTTGTGCTGATGACATCTCTTTGAGGCGCGCGTGGAATACGACGCGCCGTCGACCCGGGCCTGGTCCTTACCGGACGGTGAGCTACCCATTGCTCACCGTCCGCAAGCCCGCGCCTACGGTGGCCGGAAATCCGCCCGGGATTCCCGACGCCCTGGGCGTCTCCTGCGGCGGCTAGGGGCGAGAGGGCGCGAAACTTGCCTTTCCCTCAACCGTCCCGCCTCCTCCTTAGCGAGCATTACTGCTTCGCAGAAGGAGGTGACGGCTGCCCATGCCCTCTCGCTCCGTACCATGGCCTGAACCAGGGCCGGACGCGAGAGGTCTCTGCCGCCGATCGCCTCCACGAGGACACGGCGGTGCTCTGCCCAAGCCGGGCAGACCTCCACCGTATGCTCCACCGTGTCCTCCGGGCGATCCACACAGTGGTGACACCCGGGGTAAAGAGGGCTTGGCTTCAATGAAAAGGAAATATCTCGACAATTATGAAGCATTAGTGCGGTTGACAATGGCGACATATTTTTTGTAAAGCTTTCATGTGAGCCTCCAACAAAACGCACAATACAACCTTCTATATTTGGGACGGTTTAATTAATTATACAAATGTACAATAGACGTTTAATCTTTTGAAGTCGGATTAATCAATAGTTATGTAAGAAAAAGCTTCGAAGATCAAGGAGAGATTTTATTTTTGAAACTTGATTAAGCTCTTGTTGTTGTTTAAGTTATGATGAGCACGTTATGCCACTGTGCATAAAAGCCTATTATAACATTTTAGAATAAAACAATACAAAATAAAGCTCTTGCAAGGTGTTTTTTTTACTTTTAGTAACTTATAAAAAGGCCAATGTTTTTTTGTACGTAGATATGTAAAATTGTAAATACGAAATGTAGTTGTCTCGGTTTGCATGGACCTAGCTGAGTGTTGAGATGTAGTGAGATTGACTCGGAATTTGGTCCTTGGTAAAGTCATCAACGTTATTCCCCCTTCTGCATGCTTTATTGACCTGTAACGCATAAGTTGATTAGACAAGTAACATTTTAAATAACTTCCTTACAAAATATCTCGATTGAACCACCAACTTGTTTAATAAAGACAAATGCATTGAAATTGATCCATCCGTTTGGAGACAATGCCAATGACAGATACACAGGCACACAGACATACAGACAGATACACAGAAATAAAGATACGCAAACAGTAACAATAAATAGGTAGGTATTGTAATAATTAAGTATGTATATATGTGGGGGTGTGTGTTTTATTTCTTTATGTAGCTTTAAGGTGTTAAAATAATGAGTGAGATACTATTTAATTCAAATACATACATATATACATAAACTTACGCCTTCTTCTCATGGGGGTAGGCAGAAACTATAGAACGCCTTCTGCTCTGCTCCTTACATACTCCTTTTGCTTCGCCTACGTTCATACATCTGGACATACACGCACGCCGGTTGCGAGTACTACACACCTGACCTTTCTGAAGAACATCACTTATGAGGTCACTATATATGTCCACCTAGGGCGTCCCCTGCCGGTGTTTCCACTCACCTCTGCTTTGTAAATACCCTTTGTTAGTTGCCTTTCATTCATCCTCTCTACATGACCAAACCATCTACGCATATTCTTTTAATTTTTTGTCACTTATACACATTCTTTTAAACTGCACCGTCGCCTTATCATATCTGTAAACCCATTATCACTTAAATATAAATTTTATTTTATGATTTACAGAAAACGTTATTCTAGTGTTGAAATTATGTAACAGCACCCTTTACGATTTGGTTAGATTGTGGTTTTTGAATCATATAACCATCCGGTCCGGCTTACGATCGATGAGTCTTATGTCTTTCCTTGTTATTTCGCGGTACCTATCTATTTGCAATTTTTCAGGATCTTTTAGCAGACTGATTCTAATAACACTTCGTTCTGTCGTAGTATCTTTACTTGCCCTTTTGGCAGACTTTGATTCTAAGGAAAGTGCAGATAGCTACACTTTCAAGAGTCCCAACTATTCTTGGTGTGAGCTGACGTTATAATAAGCATGTGCTACATGAAAATTCTCGCATGCTTCGATCGCTAATGGTATAGGGCGAGATATAGCGCTGGCTTGTTAGTTTGGCTCCTTACAACTTGTTATAAGGCTGGTGTAAACACGCGTGACGTCGGTATCACGTCATCAGGCACGCGAACACGCTGCGCGATCACTCCTCATCCCTATAATACAATTATAAATGCGAAACTGGTCGTGTTTGTTTATTTGTCAGTAAATCACGCGAAACCGGAGGATTTGCGAGCCGCGGCCACGGAGAGATGTCGTTATTGCATGTTGATGAAAGCCTCAAATCAATATTTGTTTTTATGGCTGTAAAGTTAAAACGTCATGTGTATAATAAAATAGAGTATTTTAACTTGATAACCAACACAGGGAAGGGAAATCGTTGTGCAGGGGTTATAGATGTTAGTTCCGTATCGTAAGTAAGTAGTTGATATTTCTATCTGACGAACTGCAAAAAAGTTATGTTTTGTCATGATATACACATTAAATACCTATGGTGCTTTCCAGGGACTACGGGAGGGACCACGGGTAAGGAATGAAAACTCCTTCCTCTAGCCTACTAAGATAAATTCCCCTCAACCTGATAGAACCATTTCAAACTGCGACCGTTAATAGTTTTGCTACATTTATTCTTGCAGTCCGTTCTTAACTTCAAGTGAACCTTTTTATACAGTATACCTAGATTAATTGATATAATTAGGCCATTGTAGGTACATACGATGAAACTCGTGCTAACAAGCCGCAGCAAGCGCAATAAAATGGTTCATTGCATCTGTATTGCAGAATGCTAAAAATGACGAAAAAATCGATATTTATGTAGGTGAGGTTGTAAGTTGCGTGCACAGGCTGCGTGCGGCGGGCACATTCGACTTCGTGCATCACATCGCCACCCTAATTAATATAAGATCTCAATTAAATTGCGACACATAACGAGGAGCGGAATTTTTACACACTCGCTTAATATATGGCCTGCGTTTTGTCTCAGAATAAGGCAATATCCACTCAGAATCTGAGAACTTGTTTGTCCATGTCACATGCGACTTTATACAAATAGAATAAAATGAATTTTAAAATTTTATGATCTAGAGATAAAGCTGTGAAAGTGCTCTCGTGTTTTAATCAAGATTAATTAATGTGATCTTTTAAACTTTATTACGCAAAGAATGGAAAAATAAAGAGTTTTACTCTAGTTAAAAATGCTATCAGATTTGCGGCTATATTTTGAGATGGGGTAATGTAAAGTGCGCTTACAACTCATGTACCGCGTAGCGGCTACGCGGAGTTATCTCAATAATTCCCGAGACTATATATTCTATACGGATTACTTTTTCTAATATACAGGCTTATTAATTATTTTAAAAGAGACCGTACATTAATTTTCTACTGAGCTTAATTGACATCGTTTTTATTATGACTGAACAAATAAAATATTCAGGGTCTGAGTTATAAATGTTCACTTTTCCCTTTAATGGTGTCCACAGTTAGTTTATTCGGGCCGGTGTCGACGTCGAGGCAAGGTCCTGACCAACTTTTGAATCGTAATAATTTCGGTTCAGATTACCGATGTTGATAGGGCGTCATCTCACCTCTCGCCAGGGTTGGACTTTCGATTCATTATGGGTTTGTGATTTTCCTTGTATGGTCCAATGGAACCTTCAGACTTGATAGTATGCAGCGGACTGTTGCTTTCTGAATTCTATAGTTTCTCCTTCTCCCAGTGCCTCAATATGAGTTGTAAAACCGGATTTAATTTTTTTACAATAATGTTTGCCTCTATTTTGTTCTAGACAAATGACGTTGAGTCTATCGAAATGGTTAGGAATCTTCTAAGTATAGAAGATGTAGCTAGCAAAGTTCACAGGTGGGTATCAAATACTGATCTTGATAGCTATTATTTTCTAAGCTAGTTATCATTGCAAAAGCTCCAAGTTCCTACGTTACTTATTGACGCTTTTCCTTCGTACCTACCTACCATTGCTTGAGAATATGAAAAAGTGAAAGTGAAAGGGAATTTTCATAAAAAAAACATCGGAATTTTTGTTTAGATAAATTCTTTAAGTTTATGTTTATGTGCTGGTTAATTTAATTATGTTCAGTGACACCTAAGTCCACACCTGTTGTGGCAATGGTAGAAGGCCACACGCGGTCGCGCGGTGCCGGGGCGCGGGGGGCGCAGCCGGGGGCGCGGGGCGCGGTTCATTCATGTTGTTAGATCCGACCGCTCATAACTTAACTCCTAATTTATTCGTCTCAACTTACAATCTAGTTTTGGTGCAACCTTTTTCGTAGCACTTCGATTTTTACTATGACTTTTATTAAAACTCTATTTTGGTCATAAATTAAGTTATCGCTAGTCTAACGTGGTCTAGTTAAAGCCTAAATAATCAGTAGTTTGTTCCCTAATTAGAAATTGTTTACGTTCCAAACGCCGCTGAGCGATTCGCAAAAAAAAATCAGTAGATTGTAGAGTCGTAATTACTCAGCTACCCAGTAATGTGAATATTCCAGAAAAATGTGTCTCGTATTTCAGATCCACCCTGCCAAAAAGGGACCTAAATAGACATGTCTCCAACAAACAGCTATCTGCTATTCCCCGCAGCATGCCCTATAACTTAACACCTGTACATAAACATGTACATAAAATTGTGTAAAGACCCTTAGCGTAAACAACGCTTGTCCAACTATCCATTCATAAAGTCTTATAAAAGATAAATATACAGTTTGTAACGTAGGTAACAATGAAACAGTATGGGTTGGAAAATATCAGATTTCTTTCCAATCGTCAAAATGTTCGACGCTACAAGTTTGAATCAAAGATTTTTTTTCTCCGATATTTATGTTTGTCTTTAATTTTTACTCCTGCGCCGCTGTCCATTTAATATTGGACGGGGACAGTGTTAACGACCACTATATAAAATTTTATTTCAACGCATCTCGCCTTGCTTTTTGTGTATTCGACACATCGTTGATTTTACTTTTTATTAATCACTAGTGAGTAACAGCGTATATTATACTTACGTGTTGTATGGGAATAATGTGTCCGTTTGTTTAATTGAATTGCCTGGTTAGATTATAAACGTAGATATTGGGGATAAAAATTAATGTAATTAATTTTTAGGAATTTTAGCCTCTGACCTGATTTAGTAAGGAAAGTGTTCTTGAGTTCAATTCCGGTCGAAGTGTTATTTGGTTTTACCATTTTTTTTTTGTGTGGGAAATTATCAAATAACTTCTCCCGCTCTGGGCAGAGCGAGAGGGTGTGTTCTTACTCTTACTGACTAAAACCCACCCGTGTCCCTTCCGTTGCCTGTGTACCCAGGGGCATCAATAACCCTTTTGTACCTTCCCGCGACCCCGGCAGGCATCGGCCCTAGTGGACCCTTACAATTGTGCTGACGACATCTCTTTGAGGCACGCGTGGAACACAACGCGCTGTCGCGCTGTCGTCTGTAAGGACCAGGCCTGGGTGGCCTGGTCCTTACCGGACGGTGAGCAACCCATTGCTCACCGTCCGCGCCTACGGTGGCCGGAAATCCGCCCGGGATTCCCGACGCCCAGGGCGTCTCCTGCGCCGGCTAGGGGCGAGAGGGCGCGAAATTTGTCTTTCCCTCAACCGTCCCGCCTCCTCCTTCGCGAGCATTACTGCTTCGCATAAGGAGGTGACGGCTGCCCATGCCCTCTCGCTCCGTACCATGGCCTGAACCAGGGCTGGACGCTAGAGATCTCTGCCGCCGCTCGCCTCCACGAGGACACGGCGGTGCTCTGCCCAAGCCGGGCAGACCTCCACCGTATGCTCCACCGTGTCCCCCGGGCGATCCACACAGTTTTACCAGTAGCCTGTGTAATTGCGTAATACACATAAAATGACAATTGATCACAATGGGTTTCATTTTGACTATTCAACCACGTCCATTGCAGTATTTACGTTGTTGAGCGGACGAATTTTTCAAACCTATGAAGCAATGGATTAGCAATTTCCTTTAAAACTCTCAGATTGTGATCGAAGTCTGTTTTTTACGCAATTAGGGTGCTGGAGTCTTGATTTGTGCCTGGTTCGTTGCATAGATTTGTCTCCTATTAAGGATACAGATATATGATTTTAGTGACTTTTAAATCTGTTATTACGCCTTCAAATAGTTCAAGTAAGTTATGCAAAAAAAATTGTCTGTTAAACTAGAACGCGTACACATCAATTCTATATGTGAATATTGTAGTATTGTGGTAAAATACTTTATGAAATAAATTTAGGAAGTAATGTCAACCCAAAGCATAACAAACGATATTACTTTCAAACAACTTATGATATTTTCCTGTTTTTTTTTTTTGTATGAACAGACTGTTTTATTATATCTGTGGTGTTACTGAAATAAATATTCCCTTTGACGCCGAAGGCCAAGGTCAACGGCGTTTACCCGACCCTTAAATATGGGACTTAACAACCCTTCAGGGAATTCGAGCAAGCTGTTATGTTATGATAAGGTGGCTGTTAGTAACATTCCTCCTCAGCCAAGAATATGCTAGGTACCCTCATTTCGAAAGTGTCTTAAAGGACGACCAGAAGACAGCACCTTAGTACTACCTTACTAGAACCCTTATTCAGTAGGGACCTACTATACCCACCTGTAGGTAACCGAGAAAAAAATACGTAAGAGGTACATATTTAGCTGTATACAAGTTACACGTCTTAACAATTACTTAGAAGCCCTATCAAGACATGGCCAAGTCACTATCAGAAAATTATCGACCAATTCTTTTGACTATAGTATCAGTTTGCTAGAAATTATTTATCAAAAATAGATATCTTAAGTATCTACGCAAGCTATGTCCAGACTTATAACAGTGTAAATTAATTTGATTTAAATGCCAAGCACGTTTCTGAAACAGATAAACAATTATTCTACAATCGGTCGTATTTAATACTGCGTTCGTTTAAACTGGATCTGCCGCCCACGCCAATAAACAATTTCCATTTTAATTAATGAAATAGTTGCTTGCTTCCATATTCATATAAATTGTCTTAATGTCTTAAATTAATATTGGAAGCTTAGTAAAACTTCGGTTGCGTGGGACGACGAATGCTTTTGAGAATTAGGTGAGTTTAACAAAAATCACGTTAACTTTTTTGGAAACTTAGAAATAGGCTAGGTTAGGTATATTAGTTGTGAAATTAAGTTCCTAAGCGTTTGGATGGTCTGTGTAGTATATCTTGTGGATTTTGGAACAGTTTTCCTGTTAGCCGCTAGAACTTTTTGAAGAAGTTACAGGCGCTACTGAGGGTGTTAGGTTGACAATCAAACATAGAACAGTAAAGTGTGCGTTAAAAACGATGTGTCCAAAACAACATGAATCTGCATAAGCGGTAATATCGCGTGGTCAATAAATCATTCCAATATCGTGTTAAGTGAGTGAGACACATAAAAGCAGCAGCAACGAAGGTCGCGAAGATTTGTGCGAGCTATCTCCAGCGAGCGCGCATTCGTGTAGGCCGATACGCGCCGTCCGGCCGCGCGGCCGCTCCGCCGCGCGCCGCGCCGCGAGCCGCGCCGACATCTACACACATTAAATATATCCATTTAATGATTACAATTTCTCGTTATAATTTATTTAGGACGAAGCATAACAAGTTTTCGAATCAAATATGTCGCCCATAAAGATGCTGACTCCGAGGGTTGGACTCCCAAACCTGTTAATTCTACAATGATCTTTTGTCCGATGCGACTCGACGATGAAATGGTCTCTCGTATCATGGATGTAAGAATTAAAACCGGTCGTTACGTCTCAGACTAGAATGATCGTCTTGAAACGACTCGACCGCGCCTCGCCAGGAGCTAAAGGGTTTCATGAGCGTGTGCCGACGATAAATGAAATATTTCTTCTTCAGAATAAATTAAAGTCCATAATCCAATTCCGCCGAGTCGCCATAAGACCGTTCTTATCGAGTCCTTAGAGGGGAACGGATAGATCGAGATCGGCCAGAGAGTGTGAATGAGAGCATTACGATCAAAAAGGGAGGCGGCGGGCGAGGAGAGTGAAGAGGCTGTTGGATAATTCTTTATTCTTTATGAATATGTGAGCTCGTTATCTGTGGGCTGACGTGGCCCGAGACATTCGCGGCGGCGGCTGTGTGCGTGGCGGTGTGTGGCGCACACTGGTGCGTGTGGAGCCCTAGTGCTGCCACTAAATAATACATAGGTATCGACAGCGCCGTCTGCGAAGAGCGGCGGGTACACGACCGGATCAACATACGGCATCGACGCCAGATTGAACGATAGTTCCCGAGGAACTGGTTATCGTTATGGGGCGACTGGCGGATGAAATTTATTGGCAGCGCGTTGGAGAAATGTAGCGAGCGGAAGGGGCTTGCGATTTTAATTAGGTAATGAATGTCGATGCAGATCTGCATATCGATTTAACGGCTAGATTTATCCATTCGTTCCATGTCCGTGTTTCAAACTCTAACTAAAACCCCAATTTAACGATTTGTACAAATAGATGGATAAATTTATTGTTTGCTGCAGAGTACGCGGACAGAATGAAAATATTTTATTTGGTTGGTAATAATTCCGAATAAAATGGAACCATTTTTATCAGATACCTACTTAGTTTGTATTCGTATCACTTAGGATCCGCGGTCTGTTAAACCTCACTAGCTGCAAAATCTTTGAAAGTCTAGTAAAGATCCACTTACCATCTGTTAGAGTTAGTCACAACAAGTCCCAAGCCCAAAGGGTTACCCATAATATTCATTAAAATTCCTGTTGCCAGAAGTTGTTCATGTTTGTAGATATGGTATAATTATAGATATATATATAACATTAGGCCACATCCTTACCCTAATTCAGTTGATTCTTATTCGTAGTATTTTCTTATCTTTTAAATCTGGGTTTAATTAGTCATCACCAAAAGTGAATTTTATTCGCCGGTTTGTTCTAGTGAATTCTAGTACCTAAATGTTCAGAATAACCGTCCTAAAAAAATACTGGTATCAAACTTCGAATAACAACCTAAGCACATCCCAGAGCGACTTTGTGACCTAAGTTAAAAATACCCGCCCAACTTTGTGATGCTACATATATTCTTTGCAATTTGTTTCTTTTAAAAGCTCAAATGATAAAAATAAATGCAACAAAAGTATGAAAGGGGATCTTTTGGACGGCACATTTCTCTTCAAAATTGACGTTTTTCAGAAGCGGTCGGTTTTTAACGTTTTAATTAGGGGCGCACATTACGGCACGCCATCACGCTCGCCCCTCGCTCTTTGCTTCACATTTTTGTATATTTCCGTCTATTTGGGGAAAATTTTATTTTTCGACCACTGTCTGCTATTTCTGTGACGCGTGCAGCCGGCGCGCGGTCTCCATGTTAAATCTCTGTGGGAAACTTGTATAACATTCATTCCTATCTATGCATATTATAACAACTCATGTCTTCTTTTTTCACAAAAATAAATATCAATATCTCCACGTTTTCGCGGCTGGCGGCGAGTGGGATGTCATATCACAAATCATAGATTGCATGCCCAGATTTTTTTTTAATATATAATGTTCTCGTAAAAACGTTAAATGATGAGCATAGATAATAAAGTCGGGATCAGTAGAGTTTTAAAACGTTATTAATGTGCATCCAGCAGGAAACGAATGCCGTGACGGATGGTGGTGACGACGGACACTTTCCTTCTGGTTGGTAAAAAATAAGTTCGATTCTTTCAGAACGTGCACTCGAGTGCCATTCTGTCATCAGTGAAAACACAAAACTTGTTCAAAATACTATTAATTTTGACGTCTTTTTAAATGAGGTTGGCATATGACATTATCAAATAATAAAATAATTAAGCTGAAACAGCAAATGGACCTGATTTCTCACCCACCCTGTAAGTTAACCTGACTCTATCAGCGACTTACCCAATGTAAAGTTGGTATAGTAAATATTTAATTGCAAAATATTTCGTCATTTCACTTAAATCGGTACCATCGCTACGTCACGCTCTAAAACAAAAGCAGATTCACGCGTAAAATCAGCGCACGCTCAACTGCCTCTATGACGCTGACGACATATAAACTTTATGGATGTATGTACTCCCAGCTTTATTCTTGCAAACATCTCAAGGATTTTTTACTATTTTGTTAAGACAAAGCTTTGTTCTTGCAAACATCTCAAAGATTTTTGAGTATTTTATTAAAACAAAAAGAAGCGGGACTTCTTCAAGGAAGAAGTCCCGTGCACACTTTCAACTTGCGCTATGGTCCATACAAGGCTAAGAGAAACAACATTTATAAAAGCATCCAGAGTGAGAATTTAGATAAAGAAATGGAGACAAGGCCAAGAGAAACAACATTTATAAAAGCATCCAGAGTGAGAATTTAGATAAAGAAATGGAGCGATTTAATAATCGACATTCCTCTCTTCTTTTCTACACAGATTAGTGAAGTACTCGTAAGAATCGAAATAGGTAATGCCCCAAAACACATAGCTTAAAAAACCGTTCTAAACAACTCTTTACTTTCTATGTGCTACCTTCCGTCAACCTTAAGAATCACATTAACATCAAAACCAACTGATGTTGTTCCCCTAAACAGTCCCATACAACCTTACCTTATCGTACTGTACCTACGTACTACGTGCGTGTGAAGCTATGTCGATATTGTTGAGTCGCGTCACGTCACGTCATTTGTCGTCGTTAGCGATGACGAATGGCGGCGCTGACCCTGCCTGTGACCCACTCCATCACTCTTCCATCAACACTGACGTTCTGATGACGACACTGACTTTCTGCTTGTGGCAGCTTTGATGTGTATTTTGAGATTTGAATAGAAATTGGTAATTATTGGGGTGTATTTACGGCTAGGTGGCTAATTGGCTGGTTGGTTTGGTTAAGGTTGGATAAGTTTCTACTTCACACATTGAAATGGTATCTTACCTTGTCTGCTTGTCTCCACCAGTCTGCTATCGGGAATCTTCAACTCCAACAAGGGGCTCTAGTCGACTCTAGCATAATTAGTTTATTTATTTCTTTAAACTTCTCGCATACAATAAGGTACAAAAGCGGACTTAATGCCTTAGGCATTCTCTACCAGTCAACTAAAGGTGGTGAAGAGATAAGTTGGCATGTGCTCTGAGAGGAAATAATAATAATAATAAATGATAACATAATAGACACAATTGGTACACAAGTACATAAATGGGTTACAAACTTATAATACACATGTACATATATGTCGCAGCCAACTAGCTTAATCAGCCGTTTAGTTAACATCCTAACTCTTACGCAGCCATCTGGTAAAATTAGCCAGCTAATTGGACGCCTAGGCCGTACACTAAACGGCCGGCACCCAATTAAATAGCTGAAGGACAACTAGAACTTTGACCAACCACGCGCGCCGAAGTGGTAGCAGTAGGGGTAGTATCCTAACTAAGCCAGGGCACTCCGATCAAATAGGTTAGGTTAGAACTGTGACAAACCACGCGCAAGCCGAGCGAGCGAAGCAAACGGTGCCGCGGCAGCGGCCGGCGAGCGCTACTTCTAACGGTTAGGCTGTTAACTAAACGGCTAAACGGCTAGTTGGCTATCCAATTAGCTGGCTAATTTAACCAGATGGCTGCGATATATACATATTTACTATAATATATACCTACATTATATATATATATATATATATAAAAATATATATAAATTATCATTTGCAGACCAGGTGATTTGCAGGGCAGGACAAGATTACAGTTAGCGCACATTGTATGTATTGTACCTATGTCGCATGACACTTCACTTTTGTCTAATATTGACATAAGAATGAATGATAACCGGCAAGTGGTCCAGTAATAATACTCCTTTTCCAGCACTGACGCTGTAACCATCCGATGGTTGTCTTCTCACTTGTTGGTCCTCTGGCTTCATCAGTCAGTGCGAAAACTTTATGAGCTGTTGCAAGCTTATTCTGTCCCACTCATGAACAGAAGGCTTCCACCACTCCTTACTTCTTTCACGAACCCGCGCTTCTATATACAGGTTGTCCGGTAAAGAATAGATGACCTAGAAATAGCATATAATAAATAGACCTTGTGGCCGTTATATAAAAAATAAAAAAATCCAAGTAGTACCTAAGATTTTTATAAAAAATACTGACTTTTTGACCATATTTTACATTCTTCTTCACCACGACCACAAATGAATTAATTCCATCGGTTATTTGTTATTATAATAGTGTAAGTTGACTATGCCGACAGAGAGGCAGTTATTTTTTTATAAATCTTGCCTTAGGACTTGGAACTTGGACTTGAGATATATTTTTGTTGGTTTTTTTTTTAAGAACGGCCATAAGGTCTATTATAAATGCTATTTCAAGGTTATCCAGTCTTTACCGGGCATCCTGTATAACCTAGTGAAGTTTTTTGTTCACAAACATTTTTCCTGACCTGAAATCATCCATGTTTCTGTCTGTTAATTAAAAATAGATATGTCAACTTCTGCTCACACAAGTCATAGCAGGTGGCAATACAAATATTCCTAGAGCACAACAGCTTTCTTTTCGCAGAAACGTTAACACAGTTAACATTTTTGCAAAGCGAGTATACCTCCCACCGTGGAGCGTGCACAAATGCCAAAAATCTATATTTGTATAATGATCTTGTATTGAGTAACGACTGCCATTCACTGAATATTTTCTAAAACTGATTTATGGCGATATGCAACCGAACAATCGTCCCGTTTTGACTTTTGATGGCACGAACTGAGGTTTTACAGCTACCCTTTCAGTGCAGCTTGAGACAACCCCTTTCAGAAACGGGGTAATAAACTTTTATTATTATATTTGCAATACCCGACGAGACAATTGTTTCGTGCACCCCGTCGATACTTGCTATAGCAGCCAACCAATTAGTCATGAGCACAAAAAAACTTGAATTTATTCAAAATTACACCCTAAAAAATGACACGTTTACAAAATTTATGGCACGACCGATGGTCATAAGCATTTTTTGGCTATTGTTTAAAATGTTAATAAAATTTTAACACTTTGGAAGGACGTTTTTATTATCTTTAATTCTGCGGAAAGATACCTACACAACATCAGCTCTACCCATTTAAATATTTGAGTAGAGCCAGGTACACGACGTGACTTTGTGTTTTTTACTGGAAGCTTGAACTTCAATACTTGCCAGAGCAACTAAACACATAACACGTAAAACAAGTGGTCTAGTTTGTAGCCGGGGTGTAGATGTCGTGTCGGTGACGGTCGCTGTATGTCAGGTGACACTGCAGTCTCGGCACGCGTTCTTAGACATTTGATATGATATTATACTATTCCTGTAGGAGAGTGCGAGCTCCCTCGCGGGATGCATCGCGATGCGCCCGGGTGCATGCAAATGGTGCGTGGAGATGTGTGACGTAGGCTCAGTGCGCCTTCTACCCTCGTTACCACATCGTGCTTACCAGCTAATGATAGACATGTGAAGAGTCGCGCTCAACTTCACACCAATTTCGTATTAACACACAGATCCAAACTTGTAATTAACATTCCTTGTCGTATATTTTTCAATGTATTTTTGTATTCCTAAAAGCACGCACAGGCTTACTACTGAATTACTATGTGAATATTATGCCGGCAAGATATTTTCACTCAAAAAATATGTGTAGCACGTTACAGAATGTGAGTAGTAGCAATTCCATCGACTTGTTTTTCAGTCGTTTAGCAGAACCAAAAATTTATTTAATATGCTGCATTATGCAAACAGAGACATGCGTTTCATTATTCTTGGCGTTTCGATTCCATATCCGAGTGAAATAAGTTTTTGTGTCATCCGACACGCTCCAGCAGTTCTGCTGTCTTTACATTGTTCCCGGGAGCCTGCGGTTTCAAACAATTTCCATATCGATGTACACGCCAGCTAAATACTTTATAATAATAGTAGATTTTTTGCGTTAAATGTTGAAATAAGTGAAAGTGACGTCGTTTGCGGGCCCGACCGCTCTGTCATTCTAAATCACCGTCTTTGTTATGCTAATGTCCGGCGATTTTACAGAATTGCGGCAAAAGGGCTGCAAGTGAAATCATTGTCACCACTTTTGGCCGCCTTCATATGCTAAACGTTCTCAGAATTTTGAATACTTTTGTTTTCGTTTTAAGGAGAGTAGAGGGATGGTATTTGTATATGCAGATTATATGATTGAGTTTATGACGATAGCGATGGGCGATGGGGTGGGTGGTGTGCGGCGGGCGGGCGCGGGCGCAGGTCGGCGGCGGGCGGTAGCGTCGCCGTGCCCGTCTAATGAGCAAGCGTGTTCGCCTCAATTGCACACAGCACTCTTATTCACCGGCAATTTATTTCATTTTTGCCTCTGATCGCGCCTTATTGAGCGTCTTTTTATCTTATTGCCTTCGTGGGTCTATAATACGCATCCTGTTACTTGCAAATGAGACACACACCGAACATGTTAGTGTTGGCTCGCTCATGATGTAGCTACGAATAATTAAAATTTCTTAATGCAGTTTTTTATTTAATTCAAACCAACTGCATAGGAAAATAATGTTTATAAGTGTAACATTAATCTTAGGAAAGAGCGTATCAACTTACAGACTCAATTAAATGTGTGTAATAATAAGTTGGAAAGTTGCAGACAAATGTATGATGTGGACATACAGAACCTTCAGAAGGAATTATTGAGCAGGGAAAATTCATTAAAGGAAATCTTTTGTAAGTATGAGTCTAGTCAACAAATGTTAAGTGAGCGCTTACAAGGGGCATGTGAGTTGGTGGACCTGGTGAATCACAATGCAGTGATGTGTGAGTCACTGACTAATAATCTCACCTGTAATTGTGCTCCCACTCTGCCATCTCTCTTGTCACCTACAGCTTTACCCATCTTAACTCATACATTAGAAACCGTCAACCCCACTCAAAGTAATGTTTTGGTCTATTCAGATAGAATAGGTTCAGGTTTTGGATCATTGTTAAATAATCGCTCTAAACATACTATAGTTAACTGTTGTTACCATAACCTGCATTTTAATGAGCTTGTTTATAAAATAAAACACACACAAATGAATGAGCAGACTACTGTCGTTCTTCTAATTGGAAATAGTCTGAGTTTAAATAAAAGGGACATAGTTAATGGTGTCGATACCCTACTTAAATTAAAATTAGGTAAATTAATACTATGTGCATTGCCGTATTCAGATAATTTGCATGATGAAGAAAACAATTACATTTATAGTTTAAACAACTTAATGCATATTTTGACATGTCGTCATAGTGACCGTTTATTGTATTTTGATACTAACAATTTTGTTAGAGATTTTGTTTTAACTCGGGAACATATGTTTCTTCCCAAGAAAAGTCAACATGTATTGGCTACTTTGTTAGCTTACTGTATACACGCAGTTATTAATAATTTAACTGAGACTAGGTTAAGTGACGAAACAGTATTATCTAGTACTTCTAATGATACTGTGATAGATTCTTTAAACTTTTAGACTCGACAAAAGAGAAGCATAACAAGAATATTTTACTGTATCACCAAAATATAAATCGTTTCTCTGGCAAAATCCTAGACGTGGAATTGTTAATAGATAAATATCATATGGATATCTTATGTTTTTGTGAAACCTGGTTAAGACCGGATAGGATGTTGTTTAATGTAAATAATTTTTCAGTTGCCAGTGCGTACAACAGGTCCTCAATAGGGGGTGGTACCTTGATATTATGTAAAAGTATTTTCAGACATAAGGAAAGGAAGGATATCACTGCTTGCTCTGTTGATCGCTTATGTGAGGTAGCATGTGCAGAGGTTGAAGGCCATACTTTCTTATGTGTTTATAGACCACCGGCATCAAACTTGTCATCATTTTTAATAATTATGGAAGAAATACTAGGCAAACTTTTTAAAGATAATAAGTTCGTTTTTGTTTGTGGTGACCTAAATATTGATCTATTAGTTAATTCGGTGGATAAAAGTAAGCTTATATCATTGTTTAAATCATTCAATTTAAAGTGTATATTTAAAGAAGCAACTAGAATAACAGCAACCTCAGCTTCGTGCATAGACAATGTATATACTAATTGTAAAATAAAAGATTCTTCCATAATTAGTGGCGTCAGGTCTGACCATACTGGTCAACTTGTATCATTTGACCTAGATAAAAAGTTACACATAGATAAAACCATTCAGTTAAGACACCTCACTAAAAATAAATTGAAAATGTTTAATAATAATGTTCTTAGTAATCTTTCAACAGCTAGTTTTGATTCACAAGACCCCAATATAAACTATCGTACATTATTTTCTTCAGTTTGCCAAGAATTCAATAAAGCCTGTCCTGTGAAAAAAGTCGCAATCAATACTAAACCAAAATTTAATGAATGGGCCACTGCTGGCATTAGAAAAAGCAGAGATATTTTATATAATTTGTACTACGAGAAATCATTGACTTCTGATCAAGCCCTTCATAATTATGTCAGAAATTATTCTAAGATATTCAAAAGAGTCTGCGCTCAAGCTAAATCTAAATTAATAAGTAACAAAATTAGTATGTCTAACAATAAAATAAAAGCTGTGTGGCAGGTAATCAACAAAGAAACTGGAAACACAAAACAGCGAGATCAAAATGAATTGTCTTTAAAAATTAATAATGAAACCATTACAGATAAGTTAAAAGTTGCTGAGACACTAGAAAATTTCTTTACCGAAATCCCAATAGAGGTTACGAAATCTCTTCCCTCATCACCTATTTTAGCTGAATCTCTTCTCAAACAACACTTCTCTAAGGACATTCCAAGTTTTGAATTCAAGCCCATTTCTATTGTCACTATTAAGAGGGCATTTAAAAGTCTTAACATAAAGAAAACTGAAGACTTATGGGGGATTTCCGTTAAGGTTCTTGGAGATATCATTGACACAATAGCCCCTGTCCTAACAGGCATATTTAATCAATGTTTAGACAGCGGTACGTTTCCTGATTTAATGAAACATAGTAAAGTAGTACCAATTTTCAAATCGGGTAGTAAGAGTGATCCCTCTAATTATAGACCTATATCTGTGCTACCAGCATTGAGTAAAATATATGAAAAAATCATGCTAGACCAGATGCTGTCACATTTCAATTCTAATGGGATTTTACATAGTCGCCATTTGGTTTCACGAAAGGTAGGTCGACGACTGACGCAGGAGTAAAACTCATCAGTCACATTTTGGAATCCTGGGAGAAATCCCAGGATGCCATTGGCATTTTCTGTGACCTCTCAAAAGCGTTTGACTGCGTTGACCACAATACACTGACCTGTAAATTACACCACTACGGAATTCGTGGACAAGCTGCTGATCTTGTTCTGTCCTATCTATCAAACAGGCAGCAAAAAGTAAACGTTAACGGGGCGACGTCCTCGGGGTCTCTAGTAAAGATGGGCGTGCCCCAAGGTTCAATTCTTGGCCCTTTCCTTTTTCTAGTTTATATTAATGATCTTCCTTACATGATGGCAAACTTATCGGATATAATTCTATTCGCTGACGATACTTCTCTTATTTTTAAAATAGATAGAAAAAATCCGGATGTCTTACACGTCAATGATAGTCTGGATATTCTTTCGAAATGGTTCGCAGCTAATAATCTCTTACTTAATGCGAACAAAACAAAATGTATAAAGTTCTCACTACCAAATGTACCCCAAGTGGATCTAAATTTAAAACTTGATGGCAAGAGACTAGATGCTATTACAGAAACTATATTTCTAGGAATTACTCTAGATTCAAAATTACAATGGGGAGCCCACATTAGAGCTCTTTCAGGTAGATTAAGTTCAGCTGCATATGCAGTAAGAAAAATTAGACAGTTGACTGATATAGCCACAGCTAGGTTAGTATACTTTGCTTATTTCCACAGTATTATGTCTTATGGCGTTCTGCTGTGGGGATCGGCAGCTGATGTAGATTCAATTTTTATCTTACAAAAGAGGGCAATCCGCGCAGTATATAGAATGGGTCCTCGTGAGTCCCTTAGAAACAAATTCAAAGAAATTAATGTACTTACTCTGCCTTCTCTTTATATCTTAGAAAGTATTTTGTATGTTCGCAAGAACTTATGTCTTTTCAAAACAAGAAGTGATTTCCATAATATAAATACACGTAGTAAACATGAAATTGTGATACCCAAATTTAGATTAACAAAAACAAGCAAATCATTTGTTATTAACAGTATCCGCTTTTATAACAAGTTGCCAAAGTCAGTTACAGAACTTAGCGATGGTAAGTTCAAAACCCACATCAAACGTGTCCTTATCAAAAACGCATATTACAAGATTAAAGACTACGTTGAAGACAAGGAAGTTTGGCAATAATTCCTTCTGCACATGTGGCTTCCCTGGTACACCAGAAACGGCATAACTATGGAAATATCTATTAACTGCTCCCAAATTACGATGTTTATTATTATTATTTTTTAGACATACATTTTTGACATTATATTTTCACTATTTGACATTTTAAACCTACAATTTATATTTGAGACTTAATATTATTAATATTATTTTACATGGATCCTTGTGTACGTTGTGAATGTGAGAACGTTGTAGGCTTAATAGACTAGATCTTTTTTTCTTTAGACCGTTTCCTTTTCTCTTTTTTTTTTGTTAAGTACTTTTCGACAGGCCTACACTGTTCTCCCATACTTAATTTGTGTAATTTGAAAACATTGTAAAAGCCAATTATTTTTAAAAGAGTAACCGTGGAGTTTCTTGCCGGCTCTTCTCCATAGGAAACAACCAATTGGAACCGTGCACCTAGCTTCTGACGTTTCGTAAGTGCCCATGTAGGTTTATGTGAAATAAAAATATTTTGATTTTGATTTTGATTTTAATCTTTTGAGATATTTTGCTTTGTTGCGCATAAGCTTGAGGTTTATTTAAGATACTCTTTATTGCGAAAGATATTTCGAAACATCGATGCACCATCTTATAAATCAAAGAATTCATTTGAAATTAAATTTAGTGTGACTTTAATGCATTAGCGAGTTATGGCTTATAGAGGATACGAAGACATTTCCCGAGGCAATAGGTAGTGTTATGAGTAGAGTCATTATTATAATAACAATCTTTGAATCGTTGCCAAATGCTCGTCGGATACGAGTCGATAGGAGTGGGTTGCTCCGGCGACCATTTGTACCAAAAATACGAACAATAAATTTTTGTTACGATTGTATAATACATAAATCATACATTTTTAAAGCATTTCATGGATTTCATCGACCTGAAAATGTGTAGGTACCTACAAAATTCAGACATATTTTCTTTCGTTTCAGCAACAGTCTGTGATTGGGCTTTTTAAATTTTGAAAAGTTTTATGAGTTTACTAAAATATCTACCTAAACCTTAGAAACAATCCTTTTATTATTATATTTACATCACGTTACTTTACATAACGATGTCACCCACTGAAGTTTAATAATAATTTAATGCAGGTCTATCTTCTTGTTTATTTAATATCTAAATAAAAAGTCTACAACACCCAATGGGACGACGTAATTTTTGCTTGTTTTTGTAACATTTTATTACGTTTGGAAGACTGGGGTAGAACCGTAAATTAAATGAAAGATCCGTCAGTTCGGGAAGAAGTAAATCAAGACGGACGGATTGCCCCTAATAAAAATTATAAGAGGCACAATGCCTCGAATGTGAGCCGAGACCGTCAGGAGCTGTAAAATCTTGCTATGTTTGTTTATGGTGCACTAAAATATGTTATAAACTAGATAAGTATAATCTAAATAAACTAACGTATAATTAGTATGATGATATTTGTGTAAAGTTTTCTCGGCATGGCCCTGTGGGGCTGTTTTATTAAGGAGACTTTATGATTCCTTTCCCAAACATACTTTAGTGGAATAAAGTTTAATATAAGAAGAACTTCCAGAGACCAAAAATTAACAAAACAAAATTCTTTAATAGCAAATATGGCGTGGAGAAGAACAAATAAACGCTCGGTAATATTTCTTTGTTCGCCCGACCAATGGTGCGCCGCTGACGTTGACATGTCTTGCTGAGCTTTTTGTGATGCTCTTATTATATTTTTTGGAGGCACTTTTTGGAAGATCTTATTTGTTGGGCCAATACCTGGTCGTAAATCTGTGGGTAAGTATGAGAATGCATATGCAGGTGTGCCAACCCTTTTGCCATACTCGATACAATACATATGTAGGTATATGAAGATTTATACAAATCAGAATAGCGAGCTCGACGGAATTCGTTTGACAATAATTGAGTACATAACTAATATCAGTTAAGTCAAAACACAACTATTTATTACACACATATTTTACAAGACTATTATATACATTTTACAGTCCTGCCTATTATTAAGTTACATAAATATGTGAGGAACGCGGATTCGCCATATATTTCTCAGTAGACAGTTTCTAATCATAGGCTCACTCAAAAATAGCCTATTTTCGTCAGTTTACTTTGTATTTAGAAGAAGATGCCCCATTTATTACATTCACAGATGTAATGAACGCTTTCGAAGTACTCGTTTACGTGAGAATATTTGTATTTATTTTATTTATGGCGAGCTGCGCGCGAGGGCGATGTGTTTAAATATCTGTAGATTTTAAATACGAGTTCAGTTGGAGTAACTCAGGAATCCATTAGGTTAATATCTGTTATCTTTTGTATAGATTAGTCTTTGAATTCGTTAGTGAGTGAAATTAATTTGTCGAATTTATATCTTTGTGGAGTAGCTTTAACGAATTGAAATTCTTTGACTTGCCGGTGTTCATTTTATATGGAAGATATTTCGTTAATAAGCTGTACCTAACTAAAACATTAAATGTAAGGTCCAGATCGTGATTTAGTGAATGATACATTGCTTAATTAATTAGTAGGTAATAACTAAAGAAAAAACGATTTTCTATAAGTAGGGTTTTCGTGAATTAAACTGCGTGGTAGTGAGAATATTTAACGAGGGCATTTTATTAGTTCATCTTGTGTGGTAGAGCTGAGCGGCCATTAGTCCAGTGATGAAAACTTATTGTACGTTTCGCCTACTTCATTCTGTCTTTTTTATTTTAACAGGTATGTTTTTAGGAAGTTTCTGTAGTAAACAAAAGTTGTTGACACAAATTGACTGCCATTAAATACATAATTTAAAAGAAAAATGTGAAATATCATTGAAAATATCATTACGGGTTCCCAGTTTTTGAGGGTTGTTGACTTTATGTGCTGGAATCTAAATAAGTTTAACGAATGGAGTAGCTGTGTGACATTTTTTACGTTACAAAAAAGTTTTACTCACCAACCGCCATCCCAATATCCATTTTATGAAACGCGGTTTTGTGGATCTGCTGGTTGCATAATCAGCCTACAACATTCTCACTGCTGGAACGCAGGTCTCCTATCTGTGAGAGGGACTGGGACGTTGCCCACCACGCGGGCCCACTGCAGGTTGGTAAAACATTTATTTTCTAAATCAATTTTTTTAATAATTTTCTTATGTTTTACCCGAATACCTACCTATATGCAATTAGGTAAGCATTTTTCCATAGCGAGAATACTAAACATGCTAGGCGCCTTTAGGCACTTGCTGAAACAAAATAAACATTGAAATATGCACACTATCCGTGGATTACTCCACAGCGCTGAATAAGAGCATGATTCATTAGAATGCGCTTGAATTATCGCTTTATAAGATGTTCTTTCTGATGTCAACTTTAAAATTTACGAACGTAAATTATTGTCGTATGTTCGTGACGATTACACACGTGCTAACGAATTTATGTCTCTTCTTGTCTTTGCGTACTTTGCGAACATTATTATCGTCGGAAATCAGTATTTTCGGTTGTTTATTGAATTACAGAAGAACTGTGAAAGAGGATTTGGTGATGTTTATAAGGTAGTAATGAGGAAAGAAACAGCCTCGAAACGGGTTATTATAGCTTTGCGTAATTTTCATTCCAAGCGTCAACGTGTCACTGGATGGGCGGTAGGTAAGTGTATACACGATTTGGGTGACTTCCATTGCAAAAAAGTAAGCCTTTTAAATTGAAACAAAACATGCAGATATATTAGAATGCGGTAGGGTTCCGCAAGTATCTACTTTATCTATATTTATGACCAAACATCTGCACATTCGTATGTAAATTACAATAAATCAGTTTACTGTTTGTTCATACGTTAGAAATGAAAGGAGCCGAACAGTTTATTTATTTACAGCTGCAAGTGGGAGTCGGTATGAATCTAACATTAATACCTGTTATACCTCCTATACATACAGTTCTGACACGCGTACATCAACACGCTTCGGGTCCGTCTGCCACTTCGTAAAACATAAATATTATCGTGGAGAAGGCCGTTCCCGATCGAACTTATTTTTCCGTCTGCCGACAGTTATTTCATATAAATTAATGGCGCGAGTCGTCACGGCGCAGACGCCGAGCTCTATTTATAAACTGACGAATGAGACGCGCCGAGCGCACGCGCACGCGTCTCGTCATATTCCAATTACAAATAGCTGTCATCGTCTGTACATGCCCAAGATGTTCTGTTTCTTGTATTCCGAGTAACTATATCTTTCAATTTCACATTTCAGATTAAATTTAAACCCTGTAAACATTGTTTTCATTTCACGTGTGGGCGATTCCCGCGCTACGAGAGAGTGAAACGGAAAATTTAACTACACGTAGATACGTATGTGTATGTGTAAGGAGTCGGTCGTAAAAAATTAAATTATGAATTATGATATTTGAAGCATCGAGCGTCTCTGTTCATCTTCGGAGGCGCGCGTTCGCGTGAACGAGACGCAGGGCGGCGCGGCGCGGCGCTGCGTCGTCGGAAGGGTTATTATATATGAATTATGATGACGCCGCGGCTCCGACGGCGGTAATATCGTTATGAATATGCTGAGCTCTGCTCGCCCATTGGTTTACAGCATATCCGCCTCGAATGCGAGGGAACGCCTCTGGTGGCCTTTTTTATTCCTGTATTGACATTCAGTTATGCACATTGCGAGTGGCGATGCACAAACTGTAATATTTTGCCTGGTACAGAGATAAGTCGAGCGAACGAGCGGTCCGCCCGAACATTTGGGATGCAAATACGTCTGGCTGTCGTATGTAAACGAACTTATGCTACTCAAGCGGTATAGGCTCCCGCTATGAGGCCCACTCAGACGTTTCCTGCATTATATCAATTTGCATTTCAGCTGCAATACCTACACGAATTGAACATATACATGACGTTTGTTATCATATTGGTAGCAATGTGTTCATTTACTTGTTTCGCAATGTCTATATACATATCTCAATTGTTAAGTGCTGCTTCAAATACTGAAAAAATAGACTCTCAGGTCGGTATGCTTCTAAATATAATTGTTCATGATACTAACTTACAACTTACTAGGTAGACTAGGTACTACTGGATTTTGGCAAGTACATTTTTATACCTATTCTTACATATACCTAAGAAGCATGGTTCATTCTGTAATCTGTCAATCAAAGAGCTTTTCTTTTAGTATAAACTTTATGTAGTTCTAGATATCATTGGTACTCGTCATATTTCCAATTACTTTCCAATTAATATCTTACATGAAACACTACCCGTACCTATTGTGTACTCCTATAGCTTCGATAAAGATTCTTTTCAGATTAGCCCTACCTATCATTCTGTATTTTCAGTATCTAACTTTGACATAATAAATGGGCTGATTTTCGGTGTTCGACAATTTTCAGGCGCCGGTGACGTTCGGTTAGGTTACCGCTAAGGCTTTACTATTCTATTAACAACATAATACAATAGCTAATATATAAATATTAATTTTCGTAAAATATTTTGCATTATTCATAACTTCCCTACTTGTATTATGAGTGCCCACTACCTACCTATCTGCATATCTGACCCTTTAAAAGGACATTCATGAAAAGTTCAGTGTGTTGAAAAATAAGAAAAAATCTACGATATTTTAATATAATATTTCCGCGATACAACATAATAAAATATTTACCCTAGAAAACGTTACGTAGTAGTACAATGAACTCTGAAATTCAGTGCCAACGTGCGATCGCGTTGATCAGGTTACTCAGGAATTGCACAGTTGCCGGCAAACTTCCAAAATGAACCGCGGTACGCACTGGCCTATGTATTGTGTGTGCCAAATTGCAATCTTGGATGGGTTTCTTACCAAGTGCATGACTAATTTAATAATCTCTCTATTAGTTAAATTTGATCTACTATAACTAAAATTAATATAAATCTTTTAATTGCCTTGTTAATTATTTTTTGAACCCCGTAGAATATCACTAAACATGATACAGACATGACAGTTAGAATTTTTACAATCCTTGTTTTTTTTTTAAATTGAAATAACTAAGGGAAAAGTAAGCCAAGTTAAAAAACGATCAGTCGTAGGACTGCACGTCAGAAGTGAAAACTTCTTAGCTTCACAAACTTGTAAACATCTGTGTGTACCTATGTATGTACATCTGTTTGTATCTGAGCGTGACGATCACTCTAGTTCAGTGCTTTTCAGGAAGTTCACACTAAAAAATATTTCATGAAACAAAAATGTATCACAGTCATATTAATAGTATGTTTATCCAATGCTACACAGTTTATTGATGATCTGAAATCTTTTTTCAGCTATGACAGGATATAAACAAGTAACGTACATAAATATAGACAGATGGCGTGATAATCATTCATTATACAAAGAATCTGCGAAAAGTAAAAGCGGACGAGTAAAACTGTGAACACGACGGTTGCAAGTTTGTACAAATAAACGCCGCGGAAATAAAATCACACGCTATTTATTTCGTCAATGTCATTGCCAAATGGACGATCGAAACGCGTAACAGCGCTGTAAGTAGGATGAGCACCATTTCGTAAACAATGTCGCACTTCCCAAATAGAAATAACTATTACCTTCCAATATTTCTAGCATGAACTAAACTCTAATTGCATAAGGCATTGCAAGATTGTTTCTGCATTTGAATCAGAAATTGAATTTATGGTAGGCAAACCGAAATAGAATAGTCAAGGCAAGCAAATGTTTGAGATAATTTCCACGATATTTAGGTAGAGACATATAGTTACTCTGGTTGTTGTAAACCGCGCCATGTTTTCCCATATTTCGTCGGTATCGATATCGTAACGTTATCGTGCTGTGTGAAAATACTCGAACAGCACTAAAACGTCCTGTAGCAAGTGTTTCTGCGGACAACAGCGCTAAGATGCGAGTGGCGCGGTATGACTAGATAAGCGGACATTATGGTATCGAGGGCAGGATATATTTCCGTGTGTTGGGTAAAGTGGGTTGCTCGACCCGATGCGTGGCTCGTGGCATTCACCTTGTTGGCTTGGGGCCAATCAGCCCCGCGGCTGGTCGCCACCCGTGTCCCCGCCACCGGTGTGCCGCACGCTGGAATTAAGAAGCGTGTTTATTGGATTGCTATGTGCTTGTTCGCTTCTAATACATTAGTCAGCGTGTGAGCGTCCTAATTTCGCCATCAATAAATCACAGATTGTTTGTAAAACGGTTGCGGGAACTTTAAAATGTTCTGTTATGTTTGATGATTTATACAATGAGTCTTATTAGTGTCGGGTAGGATTTTTATTGTGACGTTTTCCGTTTGCACTAGTTTGTGGGTCAAGCAGAGCTGCCTATGTATCAATCACTATGACGGATGCTTGGCACCCGCTGAATCTACAAATCTAACGTGCATTGTGCCAATATTTCCAGGCGATGTTTTCCTTAACATTATACAGATACCATTACTAGAAATTCTCAACGACTGTGCATGATTTAATTTCCTAGATATCTACAAACCAGATCGGACACAAGACACCACAATCATGAGCTAGTTCAATATTGGACACATCAAAGCTATCGCCATTCCTATCCCAACAGGAAGTTTTCATTCTAATTAGATTTCTCGTAACATCCAACATGTAATGAGTATATTAATTGCGCTGGAATAGTTTCTCAGTAAAGTTGGCAAGCTTTAACTAGACTGTATATTGGTGGCTAAGTTAAGTGAATACGTTAATGAATCTCAGTTCCTATGGGCATCCACCATGACGAACAAATTACATGGCACGTAACAAATTTTGATTCGATAAACACTATCTACAAGTGCAGGCACTTGGTCTGTTATTTACTACTAAGCAAAGCTGTGGTCATTCATTAGGAACATATAAAACGAAGTAGGTGTGCACCTATGGAACATAAAAATAATGTTACTTTCTTGTTGGAATTAATTTGTCTGTCTATACTGTGGTTGGCTAGCTAGCTGGCTACTTTTATGTGAAACATGTGAATTTGTCAAATTACAATACAAAGGCGTCATTGAGGAGTGTAATTAATAAAAAGCATTGCGGTGAAAATAATTATCCATTGTTGGACCTGCTGAGCCCAGCCCGGGCAGCGCGGGACCATGCTCTCAGTTTGGCAAGCTTTTAATTAACCGAGTACTTGTAATCTTTCCAAGAAGTAATTATGCATATATTATTTTTATTGTTCCATACAAATAATCCAGTTTAATGGAGTATTGTTTTATTTAATAACATTTTTTTTTCTGTTACGTCATACTTAATTTTGATATTGTATTCAGGTTGCATACAATAATAAATAAGAATGAATAAGTGAATAATAACAGTTTTCGTTGCCCTGAACAAGCGAAGGTTGAATTCGACTGACATCAATTTTGAATTAGTCATAATGTTTAGTTACAAAGTTTCCAATGCTACGAGCTCACTACTCATTAAAATTTTACAGCCGTTTGCATGTTGGAAGTCCTTTTAAAAGCGAATAATTTTAGCATGCAAAACAAAATAGGGATAATTATACAAAGTAGGCTTAAATAGATGCGATTAGATAATACTTGTTGTTGTTGTATCTCTGTTGATCCATTGCCGGCCGTAATTAATGTTTTCATGTGACCGACCGTCGTTTAATGCAATGTAATTAAATTTACCGTAATCATCGGACTCGCTTCTTTACGAGGATACGCAACCGCTAATAGGTAAATATAATTAGTATAAAAATATCAATAGTGGACAGGAATTTCTCTTAATAGGATACAAATTGAAATGGTCTGATAAGAGATCAGTTCAATGAGGTATCTAGTTGGCTATCATTTTGTTAGCCTTAGTCATCTGCAACATCATGTGCAGATTAACAGCTGATATTCAATAATTTAGAGATAAACAAGGAATTTAATTCAACGCAGCAATAATGTCGTTAATTTAATTAATGTAATGTAACAGCTGCAAATTGGTTTTGTTACCCGCGCCGGTCATACGACGTGTGCATGTAGACCAACACCTTATTGTACTAATTTTAAATAAGTCAAGAAATAGATACAGTAACAAAGTAACAAGGCACGCATGTTTTCAATGAGTGTGCTTAATTATGTTACTCGGTTTCGTATTTGTAATTTTATGCGGCAAGTGCTTGGAACGATTCAACTAGGGCGATGTTCTGTCGGAAGTTAGCAAATTATCACTGGCTCGTAAAATTAACGCTTCTTATCGATCGAGAAATGATTTCAGAGTTAAAGGCTCCATACGAAATTGTACACATTGAGTGTGCGTTGAAGGATCAAAGTCGCGCAGCACAGCGGTCGACATCACGAAACTTATTTAAAAGGTAACAAAATGTTTTCAATTTTATTGCTGATTTTATGTTGAATTCTTTAAGCATGTAGGGTAGGGTGCGTGCGTACGTGTTCATACTCACACCAGCGTGCGGCGCGTTACGTTAAGCGGTAAGTTGCTTTGGGCTAAACGCAGTAGAGTGCAAAACCGGCGACGACTCACCGGGAATCTGAAATTTGCCTGCTGGAAGTGGCAGTTCCGAGATAAGATCTCACGATGCCGCAATAAAAAGCGTTCGTACCTCGTCCGTTGTGTAATGTGCATTCAAATTGCATTGTGCGAGAACTAATTCGCCTTAGGCCGATTCGCATGTTACGATAAACACATGTTTCGATTAAGTGTTACGCTGATGTCTCCTGCTTATTACCTACTCGACTCTTGCGCCCCCAAACCATTTGCGTTACACTGTGTCGTTATCATGTGCCTACCCACCTGACGACCCACCCCTTTCACTTAAAAACGAAAGTAAAACTAAATGGAAATAAAAGGTTGGTAAAATCGTTTTTTTTTCATTCCCACTAATTTTGAAGCTTTCAGGAACAATACATCCAAGAAGTAGAAATATGTAGACAATTTAGATAAGGTTGATGTGAACGTTATTGTGCTTACGAGGGCATTTTGAAGAGACAAACGTGGCGCACGAGATAAGGGTATGACAAAAGCTATTGTTCTCCACACCAATTACTCGCGGCTCGCGAATTACCTAAGCCTCATATATAAATTAAGCAGCGGCAAACAGCGGAAAGATTTCTCTAGTTATACGCCAACACAACAATTATTCGTAAATCACTTTACTATATGTTGAAATTTACGAGAGCTCGTTCGCTGAACCGCCGACCCCGACCGTACCGCGGGCCTGCCTGCATGCGAATACTAACTGATGGTCGAGCCGGTAAGGTCTACTTTGACAGTGTTCCGCCCGCGACTCTATGGAACATGAAATTCTGTAGCAAAAGAGAATATGCATGGCGATTTCGTGATGAATATTCATTTCCTACGGGGCATGAAATTTATTGTGTTTTACATTTATATTCAACTCAGCTGTCTTATGTAACGGTAGCGACGCGGGATTAGCGAATTGTGAACGTTCACATTACGATTGTGTCGCACGATTCTCATTCGTGAGCGGTTAATTTTAACCGTCCTTAATAAATTAATGAAAACTCCGCGTGACTTTCTAATGACGTATATTTGCAATTGTTTACCGTTATCGGATAACAGTAGCGAAATAATTATTTACTGACCGCGTACATGTTTAGTAGTACTGTACAAGCTTGATAGTTTTCACAGGTTTGAGATACCTTTGTATTCTTGGATAGACGGAGGTGCGTGGTGATTGGTGCTCGGTTATAAGTGGTGTGTCGGCGAGAGCGCTAGGCTGGTCTGGGCGCAGGGCAGGTGCTCAAATTATTTGACATTTGAAATAAAATTTAGGGCGTAGTTAGTCATCGGCGATCGAACCCGATCGACACACTTGGCACCTGTCGAATATTTAGCGCATAAATCCATAGCAACGGTTCGATCGCGCCGTTCGCTTGATGGATTCTGAGCTATATTTAATCAACGCGGGCGCGACACGCCGCCGCATTGTTCTCTCGATTGGATTGCTGAAGCGTCTATCGATACTTATTTTATGAGGTGTCGGAGATTCATTATAGCTAACGCAATAAAATAATTATTGAAACATTCGATTAATGTTAAGCGGCACGAACGGGTGGTTGCGAGGAGTGAAGGGCTATGTGCGATATTCATGTTTTACATTATGAGCCGGCACGTAACTAGCGGCGTGGGGCGGGCGGCGGAGGGCGGGCGGCCGGCGCGTGATTGCAGTGGTCGCGTCAAACAATTGATTAGTCGCATAAACTCGGTTTGGCGCGCGCTAACGATGCATCATCCCGACTGATAATTAAATTGTAAATTAGCTAAGCCGATGCTAGCTCACCGCCGCGCTGCCGGCGCTGCGGTCGACGCCGCGCGCCTAATCCGCACTCGCGGTTTGACGTTTATTGATACTTTTCATGTTATTACCTATATTAATTTCGAAATTCGAGCTGTCTGCAAACAAATCAATACATACGACATAATATAACGCTTCCGCTTCAATAAATGTATTTAACACTATAAATAAATCTATGTAGGTATCCATAAACACACAAATTCGTTTGGAGCAAGCTTCGCACTCGTTGATTGCGAAAAATTCAATCTTGTTTCATGGAAATTTAATTTAACATACAAAATGAAAAGCTCTCGTTGGATATGAATCGATGTCGGCTCACTGACTGCTCGCCTGTGTTTGTGGACGATACTGCTTTGTGTGCATATTGTAATCAATTGTCGAATTGTATCAATTTGAATTCACAATTTGCAATTTTGACGCGAATTTCATTAATTTGTTAACGGAATATAATTCTAGATTGTTCGGGTTATGTTGATATGTATGTTTTGGTTTTAATTTGCGGAAATGTTTGACATAAAATAAATTGATGTCGTCCGTTCTGGGTATATATTTAAAGTAATTACGCGGCATGTAAATTATACGGACTTATAAACCACGATGTGCAGGTAAACTTACTATGATATTCCTAGCAATGCTTTTTCATCACATCAATGTCTTCCGTCCCGTTCATCTTCAACCGTCAGTAAACGTTGTAGCCTCGATTAAGTTACACAAATAAGCTGGTCGTGCAGATCGCGGGTGTCGTGCAACTATCCGTCACATTCCTGCATCGGGCGTCGCTGCATCGCACATAAAATATATTTATAGCAGTTCGTCGCACCTACCACGGGGAGAATTCGCGTGCCGATGCCTTGTCAATAATCGTTAATAGATATTTCAGAAGACAATGCAATCGGCTAAGTATAGCCGCCGTGACTAACGTCCCGTCAACCGAGCGGTACACGCATGCTCAACTCTGTTAATCTTATTATGGCAACAGAATTTATTTGCTATGCCATGGAATTTGTTTGACACCTAACGTTACATTTCAGTGTCTATTTGTATAGGTTTAGGAAAATAGTTTCTGGGGGATAATAATAGGATTCTATGGCTCTTTAGGTGTTGTAAGACGTGACTATAGGATCCAATTGAGTTAATAAGCAACATCCACCTGTACTCTGATGCTTACTGAACATCTTATAAAAAGTGAGAGGGTGGACAGGTCTGGAGTAAAGTTTGTTCATTCAGTTCCTTACGACAATTGAAATGGATCCTGCACATAATCAGCCTATAATGTTCCCACTGCTGGGACACAGGCCTCCTCTCTGTGAGAGGGAGTGGGCCGTAATCTACCACGCGGGCCCAGTGCGGATTGGTAGATGTCACACGTCTTCGAATTTTTGGTTCTAGGACATGCCGGTTTTCTTACGATGTTTTCCTTCACCGTTTTGAGAGCAGTGGTGATGAAATAATTTACACAAAGTAAAGCGCCTATCTGGGTTCGAACCTACGACCTACAACTCGTAAGTCGCGGCTGTTACTACTGGGCCACCACTGCTCTATCCTGCGATTAGACTAAATTTATGTCTTATTAAATCATAGGTCAGGTAGTCCTAATATTATTTAATTATCTATTTTTAGATTTAGATAAGTTGCGATGTAAAAAATTGCGGACCCATATGCCAGCAGCCGTCGGAAGTCGTAACTCACAGTTATGAAGCGAACGACACCAGTTTCATAAACATTGTTTTTCTTCGTTTCGCCCCTAATATTTATATTTATCAATCCATCTACACATTTATTTATAGTCCAAAATAGCGAGCATCCGAGGGTGCCCTGGGGGCGCGCCGTCATTACGATTTATTGTTTTCTTTGGTCATAGTTTGGGGTCTTTCCTACAAGAGTCCTTAGACGGATTTTAAGATTACTTATTGTTGACCAAAAACTGGCTAAGGTCCCCCACGAGTGTATTATGGAAGCTTCAAAATTTATTGTTTCCCTCTGGCGTTACCGCGTTTTTCATAAAAGTTGTTCGTTGCCAGTAAAGTAAACAGCGCCAGTGGTTTAATTGGATCTATATTTGCTGTTCTTGTAAACTACGCGCTGTTTACGTAGGCATGTATAAAATAAAATCGATATCAGAGACTAGGTTCTGTTTGAATATTTGTCACCAGTGCGGTTCTATTTTCGGAAGCAATATTTCACCAATATTTTATTTTTATAATCTTACTGCGAGAGTGTCGTCTATTTTTGAAGTTCGCGCATGTGGACTCGATTGTCAAAATATTCTTGGGATTATAAATCGCTTTAGTAGGAGAGGGTGTGAACAAGTAATAACAATATTATTTATCTATAATGTGTGAAGGTTTATGTTGTAACAGATCGCGCAGGCTAAGTGCGACATCTGGTGTCGAATACAAGAAGGCGCGCGTGCGCAGATTCATCGCAGCCGACCTTTGCTTTGCTGAACTTTGCAGGTGTTAGATATAAGAATCCGATCCAGCTCAGTAACTAAATTAGGAGATATAAATGCTGTCGGCATATTATTCGAGTGGTAAAGTGCTGTAGGTACCGTTTATTCTTTTTATTTTATAGGCTTTTGACTCTTCGCCATTAAAAAGCAAGCAAGCTCAATAATCTGGGGTAGACTGAAAGCAGAAGGCGTAAAGTCGATTGCTGTGATAGGTACTAAACTTCCAGCCGTGGACTTACTGAGGTGATAACTTATTTTTCAAAAAACAACCCGAGCACTCGTTTACACACACAAACGTACCCATATCTTACACAAATATTTCACGAGCAGTTATGGCTGCAGGGGCCAAATGTCCATTATTTAGTGCGCACTATTTTTGTCTTTCCACAAACAAAGCCCCGGAAACGCAAAATTGTTGGTGTCAAAAATTCTATTTGACTCGTGCCACTGTGTCTGCACCTCAGTGCACTGACTTGTACCACTGACGTATGATCTTGATACTTTTTGATGCATTGATTTTAAAATATTTTGTAAAGGAAAAGGTTTACGTAAAACATGCACGTACAGTTGGTTTACATTATTCGTTATTTATTAGATTTTCATAAGAAAGATACCCAATGACTCATTATAATAATAAGAATCAGATGAACATATGTTGGTATTAATTCTAAGAAAAGCTATTCAAGGACTTTATATGTATAAGAAAAACCCAAATGTATATAACATACCTAACAACAATGTCCATTAATAGTATCATGGCTCATCAAATATCAAGAATCTCAATCGCGTTATAATACAGCAGCTTCTCAATACTTGACATATTTATGTACATTGTAGGTGCAACGCACGGGACATATGGCGCACCAATTTATGAAGCCGAGGGCCCATTACCATTTTAAATATTATTTTTAGGGAATTTCGTGTCAGATCTCACTCGTCGGCGGCCCGTATATTAAGAGATGTGATCCTCTGATTAAGTCCCCTGATATTTTTGTGAACGCCAGTGAGTTAGGATTTTCTGTTAATTAAGGAAATATAGCTAAAATATGACTTCATTATGTCATAGATGTTATTTTTATTTTTAATGAATACTGAGAATACTTATTTAAATGCATTTTTAAAAACGGTGGTTAATCGAAAATGCTAATGAATAGGTTACGATAGGTGTATTAAAATAAAATCAAAGTGACTAATGACATTCCGATTCCATAATAATATTCATAAATATTCATGTCCAGCACGATTATTATGGTAAAGAGTGAGGCCAAACGCTCACAGTGTAAGTCAAAGGCGCGTAGCGACGGCGGGCGTAGCAAAGACGGAAGACCTTTCTATGACCTTATCTTCTCTGTAGATTGTAATACAGCTGTAGAAAATTTCAAAGTATGCACATTTATGACGTGTAAGGGTTTTGTTTAGCTTCACATGTTGACGCTTCACAAGCAATTAATAGTTTACCAGAACGGCTATGAATGGTGCAGTTGTGGAGTCGTGTAAAACAAACAAAGCTGGGTCAACCGCGCCATTAAACTTTATGAAACGGAAGCCGTCACCCGGCGCATGTGCGGCCACTCGCTCTCCGATCTGTCAGTACCAGCGCGTGCGCACACCTCCCGTACTACGTAGATCCGTCACTAAATAGTTATTTATCTCGCATTTAATTCCAAATTTGGTCCGCTCAGACTAACTTACAACTTTACCTCTCCACGTTTACACTTTTGTAACTGACTGTACCTAAAATGTAAAGTGTTTGATATCTAATTAAATGCACATACATCTACTTACTTATACATATAATTGTATAGCTGCTTTTTGCATATAACGATCGTTTTCATAATATAATGCTCTAATTCCTTTCTATTTATAACATAAATGTGGTCATTTCATCACTCGAATTTCATCTTTACAATCGGATCCACTAAGAAATGCCGCAGGTAAGAGTAATCTGTTCTGTCAGTTGATTTCTTTATTCTAAAATATGATAAAGCACCTGAAACCAATCGTGTATTGTGAGGTGGTGTGCAGTGGGTCGTGACGCTGCGCAGTGCCACCGGACATTGTGGTAGCAGCGACACCTTGTACACTCATTGTACACTCCCGACAAAAACTGTCACAATGTTGTTACAAGTTCACATTATGATAAATTGTTTGTGCCCACCATTTTTTGGGTGACTCGTAACATCTTATTGGAACGTTGTTATTTAAGAAGTGGAATTTGTCAACCTGTTTCCTTGTATTATCATAGCATTAAGAGAATATTTTTTTGTCTTCTCAGAATTTATAAGCAAGTACAATCACTCGCGTATGAAGTTCTCACATTTATTATTCGGCTCGGTGTCGTATCAAATGACTTCATAAGCACGTTGTAATCGATTGTACTTAACGAATAATAAACAAGCACAATATCAAACGGAAATATCGGGTTCGTCGCCGCCATTATATTCGTAATAAAAAGGTCACAATGTCACATCGTTTATTTTAACCAATCAAGTAACGTTTTTGTTATTTAGTTGTATAAGTTATGTTTAAACTAAAATTATATTTAAATATAATCGAATGTCTGTGAACTGCTAGGGGTCAAGCAGAGTTGTTTAACACGCACTGTCGACGATGAGGGAATCAGGTCCCAAGCGATAGAGGGCGAGCCAATTGCCCTTTAGCGTCCGCAATTCCATTCCCTGCTGTATCTGAGATTTTTCTAACAGAAAAATTCAATTACTTTCGCCTCACCGAATGGTTAAGAATAAAACGTAGAATTTTAATGTCCGCGGCTGTATCTGTTAAAATAAGATTCTTAAGAAGACAATTAAGTATACAGTGACTTACACATCTATATATGTAGGTAAGCACTGTAACGAATTTCAGTGTTGGCAACAAATGTGTAAAGGGAGATATCAGACATGACGTGACACCAGCTTGTCACACCTGAGCGCTCGACACGATGGGAGGAACAACATCAAACGCATTGTCCCATCTCTATGAATGTATCCCATAAAATTCCTAGTTGTCCCACATATAACGCATACAAAAACCTTTTCATAAATAAATTATACCGCACACCACTACAAAAATAAATCTCAAATACGAAATTCCCTTTTGACGGAATGCTGAGTATAACCGTAGCCAAAGGAAATATAATTGCTGTCCAAAGGCGAATATGCGGCAATCCCTCACACAAGTGGGTAAGACGACTTGAATTTTTAATGTTACACTCAGACCGTTGCAAACCGTAACAGTTTTCTTGTCATTGGTGGAGTGGAGATGTGAGATAAATTTTGCAGAGTGGCCCCATCTTTTCGTCTGACATCAATCTTTAATGTGAACACGGGGTACACTCTATACGTGGCGTGTCTAATACTATTTGTGTACAAAGTATGAAGCTTTTACTTTGAGAGCCGACATACTGAAGTCCATCGGTCCACGCTAAAATCATATTGGATTTTAATAAGCGTGAACCAAGGGTAGCTGTGCGAATTGGTAGAATGCAAAACAACCGATTGTAAGTCTAATAAGTTTGCTGTAACCATCAAATAGATGTAGGTAGAAACGACTCACCTTGAAAGCGTCAATTAACTTCCTCATAGCCGGCGATAATAATGACAAGACTAAAACAATAGTTGTATTAGTTTTTATTTTTCGCCTGTATCGAAGGCCATGTTCAACAATACACAAAACAAAGTTGGAGCGATTCGTCTCGCCATATAATTTCAGTAATCAAACGCCACGTCACTACGAGGCGCGGTCCGGAATCGATTAAGCGTTCCATTTCCGGTGTTTTTATAGGGAATAATTATTGGAAAACTGATCAAACAATCAAGGACTGCTAGTTTCCGTCGTTCTACTAAGATATTATAAAGAAAGAAATCAACTCATAGAGCTGTGGATAATCTGTGGATACACTCAACTGTGACCGCTTCCTCGATAGATTTTTATTTCTTCTTTGATAATTTGTTTTTACATTCAACGTGACGGTATAGTTTTTCCTTATCGCTGAGCGTGGTCGTCGTCTTGTTGGAGCACGGAGCACGGCGGCCTGCGCAGGCGCACCTGTCCGCTACTCCAACGAAAGCACCGGTGGTTTAATTATTATCTTGTTTTTGTACGATTTAATATTGCGACTAGGGAAGTAGATCACCTCGTTGATTACGAAAATCTTTTTGCTATAGTTTTTAAAGAGTGTCCAGTGGAGCGTTCCGTCATTTTTGATCCGTCATTTATGCTCAGTCTTCATGGATATGAAAGTATTTCATAAACAAAATTATGAAACCAGGGATTTACTTTGCTGGACAGGTACAATAGGATTATATAATCAGGTGTCTAAACTGTTTTATACTTTGATGAAGTGGTTTAAGATGGTTGCTTAATGCATATAATTTATCATAATGTTATTTATTATAATAAAAGACGGAATGTGAGATGGAAGTTGTAGAGTCGCTCTCGAGTGTTAGGGTCGACACTCACATCATTTTTAGCTTTTTTATAGATCTTTTTCATTGAATCCGAGAATATTTTGATCATCGTCTTTAATGTAAGCTATTTATACCATTACCTCATTCTCTTCCACATCCTGTGTTAGAACTCTTTAGTTATCTTATTGAATCGTTAATAGCTTTGTTACAGGCAATTCATTTATAAATCAAGCCTATTTCACATAAATCACTCATAAAGTCATAACTGCAAGGTATCTGGCGACATGTAGACGATGGAACCCTGGAGTTGTATGGTGAAGAGTTAAACCATCATTTGATTGTCCGTTGCCAAAAAGGTATGGCAATATTCAACCTGTGTAGCTCCATCTCTTTCTTGCATCGAAACGATGATGGCTTTAACACTTCAGTATACGGTCCCCGATATAACTATTGAGTGACGACCGCGAACACGCTACTAATGGACTATTAACCTCAAGCCGCTAATTATTAATATTTTATTTTTATGGCCGCCTCTGTCCACATTTTAACGACCACTTTCCGGTTCTCATATGCAGTTGATATTTTGAAATGTTAATATTTGCTTAGCGTTGATTGAAAGGTCAACGGTTTTGTCAACGCGGCAACGGTATTGCTTTAACAAGCTCTATTAGTTCGGGGCGAGATAAAGTTACAAAATCATCTCGTATTAGGTTTCGTTGCCGGACGATGCGAGTTTTTGTTATTAATATTTATTTTCATATTCTGTATAATGTGTATGGAATATGATATTTTATGACATACCTATTTAAATTTTTAAAACAAATATTAATGCTGTCATAATATCTACTATTAACAAATTGGTTATGTTTTTAGAAATAGGAGATGGAACGATCAGTTAACATGTTTGTTTGACAATATTAAACACATATCCTAAATCATTTTCGAGCATGATCCGTCAAACTTATCCCGAATGTCAAGGGTTGACAGCAGTTCGTGGCATCCGCTCCGGACGACGGATAAACCATCACAATATAGGGCAACTCTAACCTTACATGCAAAATAAGTTCTGTTACGACCACATAGAGCTCGATTTGTTTCTAACATATAAATCACACATATTGCTCTTCTAGAAGCGGATAATTTCACTGACACTTTTCAAAAAGCTTAAAATGATACTTTGTTACTCTAAATCGCGACTTCGTTCTTTATGTTTAGAGCAGCTTTTTGTTTGCATATCGATATCATAACTCCAACAACGGAAGGAATAGCTCAGCCTGTGGCTGTGCATTTGTGTTATTAAATGATTTATGAAGCAGGATTACCGGGAGTACGGTTAGTTAAACAATTTTAGGGGTTATTGGTATAGATACTGAGTTTGAAGTTGTTTGTGAAAATAGCTTGTTAATCATGCACGGTAGCCGTGTGTTGATCTCGGTGTAATTGAGTTAACTGACGCACTGATGACTTATTTGACAGAGTGAGTCGTCTGTTTTACCGTTGTGTGTTATTATAATCTACGGGGGATTAGCTATGTGTTTATTATTCGTGCGCAACGGTTTATAGACTAGGATTTTAATTAGGTGCTCACTATTAACTGTGAAATTGAGTTGATCGATTTTCGAACATGCATCAATGATCGCTAATTAAATATTTGCGTTTTAATTCAATCAGGTTGTTTACAGATAAGTAGTCGATGTTAATTAATTGACGAATCTAGCGATGCTAAGTTTGCAATTCACGAAAAACAATGTCATTGTGTTAAATATGGTCTCAATAAGTTATCTGATATTGGTTTCTATATATGCCGCTATCGATTCATCTGTGGAGCATTATGTTTCCACATCGAGATATCAGATTGATAAGTGAGGCACATTCGCAGCGGGTGTCGGCGGGGGGCGCCACGGGGTGCGGGGGCGGTCGAGGCATTATGAAATTGGCCGTATGTTAGATGCCGTTACTTCCGATAAAATATAACCTGCCCGCCTGCTCATATCTGTCGGACGAACCTCCTAGCGTTTCCTAGTGTGCTCACGTCCGAAACAACCGCCATTTTAGCCTATTAGATAATCAATAACACGTCAAATAGCTTAACAAGTTTAATAGTTATAAGTGTTATAATATAACTTATAAGTTAACACAACAGGTTTAGCCGCGTGTGATTTATTTGAACAGATAAGATACGGAAAATTTGTTTTCACTGAAATGCGACGCTACGTTACGTTACGAGGTGAAAGTTGACGTTATTCAAATTAGAAAATGATGTCCACGTGTGTCGTTTAAACCCATCAAGCACACATGTCATCTTCATGGGAATTTATTGATTGCGACACTTTTATCAATTAATGAATTTCATATTAGTAGGTATCAAATTCGGAATGTTTGTAAATGTTCCATATTGTTGGATCAGCTGTTTACATTGTATGACATGACCTATATAGCTCAGGGGTAGAGCGTATGAGTTGGGTTACCCGTTCGATCCCTTTATCGAAATGTGTGTGGACACTCATTTGTTTAATTTAATATGTTTGATACCTACCTATAGTAGCTATGCTACGTGAAAAGAGTTCCACGTAGCATAGCTAATTTTTGCTCAATAACTGGAATTTCAGATTTACCCAGCAGTGGGACAGTAACTTAAAAAAAAATATGTTCCTACTCTCTAGTAGGTACATATTTGTTTAATATTTAGAGTACACAAAATAGTGTTAAAAAAATTACCTACTCTCTAGTAGGTACATTTTTTTTAAATATTTAAAGTACAAAAAATAGTGTTAAAAAAATATACCTACTCTCTAGCAGGTACATTTAAAAAAAAATATTTGAGTAACTGTCCCACTGCTGGGTAAAACTGAAATTAAAATTATTGAGCAAAAATTAAAACAATTGTTCTTACTAGAATTTTGATCGATTTGGCGCCAGATTGATTGTTTGATCATCTGCCTAACCTTTTCCCAACTTTGTTGGGGTCGGCTTCCAGTCTAACCGGATGCAGCTGAATACCAGTATTTTACATGGAGCGACTGCCTATCTGACCTCCACAACCCAGTTACTGGGCTACACAAACCCTTGGTATGACTGGTTGTCAGACTTTCGGGCTTCTGACGACCCGTAACGACTGTCAAAGAACTACAAATGACAGCTGGGACCAACGGCTTAACGTGCTTTCCGAGGCACGAAGGGGTCTTGGTATGTAAAGATGGTCACCCATCCACGGACCGACCGCGGCAAGCGTAGCTTAACCTGATCGATCGGCCAGTGCGGCTGTTATTACTTAGCCACAAGCCAGATCGATTATTTATTAATCGAAAAGTGTTTCAGGTTTCTTACACTGTACATATTAATTATCGTTTCTTGTAAGAGTTGGTTTAATTAAACAAAGGTCTCTTATGTCGAGTGTATCATGTAAGAACACCATTTTCCTATTATAATTCAAGTTAACTG
The DNA here is from genome assembly GCA_905333075.3 of Atethmia centrago. Classification (NCBI taxonomy): domain Eukaryota; kingdom Metazoa; phylum Arthropoda; class Insecta; order Lepidoptera; family Noctuidae; genus Atethmia; species Atethmia centrago. The sequence goes on from HG995375.1 coordinate 13,887,771, forward strand.
ATGCAGCTAATTAGTTTGATCTAGTAGATGTGAATAAACAGACTGTATCGTAGAATGCTTACCCTCGCTCGCAGGAAGGCTTGCACAACACTATCTCGTAATGAATAAGACTCAATTCAGTGGGCTGAGTGGTATCTTTCACAACATCAGATGTGCACCACTATATCGTAGGGGTAGCAGGAGGAGGGGGATACGGGGGGGGGGCTCAGATACTCGGCGTAAGGTCAGAGATTTATGTTCTCATAACGCGCCGTTCCTCGCCAACCAAACGCTCAAACGTATTGATTTAATTTCCAACATTAATTTTTAAATAGTTCTGCTCTTTAAACGCCACCATAAGCACCTCTACAAGTTATGTCTGCTCACCTCAACTATACTCAAGCACAGAATTTGCTATGAACCGAGATACAATCAACAGAGCAAGTCGAACTAAAAATAATTTATTTAACAATTTAGGAGATTGGAATAAAACTTATGTTGATGCTTAATAGGTACTTAAAACACAAAATTGACTCGACATCAAGGCAATAAATAATATAAAATTAATATAAAGTGGGCTATAAAACAAAAATGTATTCGTCCACAGACTCTTCTTGGAATGCGGCTGCGAGGTAAGAGATGTAGCTCAGATAAAAAATATGAATTATTTAAACAAATATAACGATGGATTTTTAATTAATAGAAGACTTAATTAGGTAGTTATCTGTCATAGCAAAAGAGATATACTATGTGGGTTATAGTTTATAGGTTTCACTTTAACTTAATATACATGGTTCACTCATAATCAGCCTATAATGTTCCCAGTGCTGGGACGCAGGCCTCCTCTCTGTGAGAGGGAGTGGGCCGTAATCCACCATTCGGGCCCAGTGCGGGTTGGTAGATGTCACATGTCTTCAACTTTTTGGTTCTAGGATATTCCTCACGATGGTTTCCTTCACCGTTTTGAGAGCAGTGGAGATGACATAATTTACGTAAAGTAAAGCTCATGTCAGGGTTCGAACCTACGGCCTACTCGTAAGTCGCGGCCGTTACCACTGGGCCACCACTACTCTCAATAAACATGGTTGCTCAGTATCTATTCTGTATCTATTATAGTATCTATCTGTTACTTCATTTACGTAATTATAAAACAACATCATAAGTTTATATCAAGATGAAATAAAAATCAGTTTGTGTGACTTTGCATAGCCCTCCCTAACGTCAAGCAGACAAGAAAAGGGTTGCTTTCAATTTGAATGAAATATAAGGATAATGTTCTGAACCAAGTTTCCTTGAAATTCAAGTACACGTTCTTACACTTCTCACAGATGAGTCTGCAACTCGTCGTCTTTTGAAATGGCTTCCACGAGTGACTTTACTTCAATCAAGGGTCCTTTAAATTCCTATTTAATAATTTTTAACCGACAGGTCCTGAAAATTAAAAAAAAAATACTACTTTTTTTTATACAATTTCTGCTATAGTAAACAGAAACTGTGGAGAAAATAATATGTCAATATTGTAATTTTCAGACAAATGTTTCGCATTGTCAGTTATATTAAATAGGGCCTCGGGTCTGGCAGCATGGCCTACCCTGGCCAGTCAGCCCAGCTACCACCATGCGGACTGCTTAGTATTTTTACCACGGCATAAGCTATCAGTGTGAGTGCAATGGTGGCCCAGTGGTAACGGCCCTGACTTGTAAATCGCAGGTTCGGCAGGCGATTTACTTTGTGTAAATTAATAAATCACCACTGCTCTCAAAACAGTGAAGGAACCAAACATCGTGAGGTAACCGGCATGTCTTAGAACCAAATAATTCGAAGACATGAGACATCTACCAACCCGCACCGGGCCCGCGTGGTGGATTACGGCCCACTCCCTCTCACAGAGAGAAGGACGTTGTCCCAGCAGTGGGAACGTTATACGGGCTGTTTATGTGTGAGCTATTCTCATATCCAATACGAGAGAAAAAGATAATCTTATTTATACTAGCTTTAGCCCGTGGCTTCGTCCGCGTGGTGGTCGGAACTTACTACCGGTATAAAAAGTATCCTACTTATGTCCTAAAGAAGCTCAAGGTCTACCTATGTGCCAATTGTTCAAATTTCATCCAAATCCGTTCAGCCGTTGAGGAGTAAGAGGTTACAAACAGACAGACAGACTGAGTTACCTTCTTATTTGTAATAATATTAGTATTTAGTATTAGTATGAATTTGTAATTAGTACGTATTAGTGTAGTAGATATAAGTATAATAGTAACATTGCTAACATTACTCTAGCCGGTCATAAGTCCGGCCGCACAGGTGCCGTTGACACCAAATCGTTTTGTCTTCAAGCCATTGGTGGGCTCCTATCGCAAGTAACTAAAAAGGTGTCGTTAGTAATGGTTTTTGAAACATCATAAAGATGTCATGGTGGCTGTTACCTGATTGTGGTATCGCTGGACGTAATAGGGCGCGCGTAAAGTTAGCCCCGAGATAAGTACCGTGGACGCGGGTCTTAAGGAATCTTTACAATGGACTCACACTTGGAATATGCAGACAAATAATTAAGGCACTGACAAGAGGCAAATAACCAAAATAGGCTTGTCTTAAGAAAAATATTTGCTAAATCTGTATAGTTTGTGGTGGCTGAAAAAATATATTAATTTTTTCACTAAGTTTTGAACATATTTCTCAGAACTAGGTTGTTACCAGCCCGTTTGTATCGAGATTTTTTCCGCCAGTTTGAACGTCTTATTTGAATGCAGAACTTGTTTTTTTTTATTTTCGATTATTCAACTCAATTTTGAGTAAATAGATAATTGCTTCATATTTTGCAATAAATTACAAGCTTTGTGTCATCGCGCTTCTCTTTATTTTCTATGCAGTCTGACAGTCGCAGCGGTTTAGGTGATGTTTGGTAAGTTGACGACCGCTAACTAAGTTGAGTTTTCATTTGTAAACCTTTGGAGTCGCGGGCAACAGCTAGCTAGCAAATTTATAAAAAAGTAAATTCCGATCCATATTTCTCTCATAAAGTCAAAGTTAAAGTCAAATTATTTATTTCAAATAGGCACATAAAAGGCACTTGTGAACGTCAAAATTTACAAAAAAAAAGAATTGATTCTAGTTGCCCCTTCCAAAAGGTAGTTTCGTATGGAGAAGAATGGGCAAGAAACTCCACCGTTACTCTTTTAAAATGTTTTACAAAATTTTGTATAGGTACATTTTAAAATTATGTATGAAGACGATGCATCTAGAATAAAATATATTCATAATTCAAATCATAATCAGTTTTGGCGATTTTAAGTGTTTACCGGTAAATATCAGTCGTTATGGTCGTCGCTCGGTTAATGCACGCCTGAACGAGTTTGAAAGTAATAAAATATAATTGATAAATCCACCTTGTCAGGTCTCCGTGTACAATATTTCAGCAATTTGTTCGCTGGTTAACCTGATAATTCTGCATCATCAGCAAAAAATAAAACAAAATATTTTTTCACGTAGCTTTTGTAGGTGAATGCTATAGAAAAAAGTTACAGTTTAAATTCTACTTAAGACGCGGACAACACCTAAGCCGCGGTCACTGTCAGATTGCATAGAAAAGAAAGAGAAGCGCGATGATACAACGCTTGTAATTTATTGCAAAATATGTAGCAATTATCTATTTACTCAAAATTGAGTTGAGTAATCGAAAATAAAAAACAACCAAGTTCTGCATTAAAATAAGACGTTCTTGTTATTAATTAAATACGTAACGTATGTTGATATTTAATACAGATATTTTGGATTAGAACTCAAGGTAAGAGATTATTTTAACGTTAGTTTGTATCGAGATTTTTTTTCAAAACGTATTTTAGTAACAACCAAGTTTTGAGAAATATGTTCAAAATTAACATATATATTTTGGTCAATTGGGTCTTGTCAGCGCCTTAAAGCATTTTAAACTGTCTTTTACTACTTACAAATAACGACAAAAACTGCGAAATGCATTAAAAGTTTTTTATTTTATCAAATACGATTCTTACGATTAGAGGCCTATTATTTGAAGTGTGACATAATATTTTGCGGTTTATCCGAAAAAAAAAAAACAGGTGACAACGAACGAACTTCATTTTGTTCCGCAACGAAGTAAAAAATATAAATTGTCATTTACCGAGAGAAAATACTGTGTGAGTCAATAGTGTTGCTGACTGTACACAACTTTTTAATCACTTCATAAGTCACCAGCCGAGCATTGTCGACGCTTATCTGGTAATTTTTGATAGCCACCACACACTTAACACTTGGAATTGTTTCGGATAGTTGTTTATTTATTTTAATGGCACTTCGGCGCTTAAAGAGCATTCCACTAATCAAGGGAAGTGCACTCTCAAATGAATATGATGTGCAGTAAAACTAATTGAGAGTTATACACCGGATCGACCTACCGAGGTGGTTTAATAGGAGTAGTACATGGGTACTACTCTGCCTTACACTCCTCTACTCTAAGCTGTTAAAGTAATTTTCATTCGAAGTATAGACTTGACATTTGACCGAAAAGCTGGCGGCTTTCTCGCGCAACGCATCAGCATTGCAATTAAGCGAGGCAATGCCGCCAGCATCCTCGCTAAAATGCCCCGAGGGCCTTTTTTAGGCTCAACTTAGTTTTAATTAATTTTGTTAATGTAAATAAATATTTATTATAGACTTTTACAGGAATTGAAAATTACTTCAACAGATTCACGCAGGTACAAAACAAGAGCAGTTTACATAATCAAAAACAAAATCCCATCCCATAAATAAGCCCCATAATATTTGGTAATAATGCTACCAATAACATAATATCGATCAGTCGAATACCCCAACAATATTTATGCTTGATTGGCCATTACTATCGGCAAGCGGAAATTTTAATTTATGCGCTAGAGAGACTTTTTGTGTTTATGTCATCGCTACTTTTTGCAAAAAAATCACTTCAATCGATCAAGGAAGTTACGAAAAATTTACTTTTGACTAAATAATAGACAAAGTGTGATCGATGGCCGGTGATACAAAGACCCGAGAATGTTTCGACAGCTGGCTTCATCTGGATGTTACCTCATAATCTATATAAGTGGATCACCAGTGATTTGAAAAACGTCATTCAACTGATATCCGAAAGCAATAAATTTCATACTGCAATAATTGGCTACGCCCGGAATTCTAATCTGCGCGGAGTGACTGAGCAGAATTCAAGCACTGTATTGCAGACTTTTTTCATTCAATTAAAGCCTTTATCTTCCGAATGATTTATGATGCTTTCGATAACATTCGGTTTAGGGAAATGAAACATGCTTAATTTGTTATCGTTGTCGTTATTAAAACGTGAATGCGTAGGTACCCGAATATTTTTTGTTGTTCCAACGTTTCGTATAATTATTTTTGTTTGGTTTATAATGAAGAGTCGGTGATAACAATATCGATTGTTCATGGATCGAGCGGAAGTGGAAATTTGAACCTTGTCATGGCGAGGCTCCCACAACCGTGACTGAACCCACAGCGTTTCACCTCACATTTGCTTTTTATATTGTTCGCTGGTTCAATAGTTGACCTAGCAGTTGACTTGGCACACTGATGTTTGTAAGAAAACGAATCGTTCATTATGGCTTTTTGTTTGTTTCCCACAATATTTCCTATCATTCATAATAACATCGCATCGTCGTGTTCTTCTAACATACACATACTCGAGCTTGTCAATGCAGTCATCGTTGTAGTAAAATGAGAGGCTCGCAAGCGTGTCGGCACAACTGTTATCGAGATCTGAGTGTTCCGAGAACAGAGTCTGCTACCAAATATCATGACTGTCGTCTTACAAATGAGAAAATTTCGCTCTAATTATTTATGAATGTGTTATCGTCATATCTCCGGAGCTCACGATCCAGCCTCCGTGCGCACGACACGAGCAAAACCGCAATTAGCAAATGTGGCTTTCTTTGTTCTCGCTCGCACGTTTCGCCTTCGTTTCGCATCTATTACTATAAGTATGTATTGCGAGAAGAGTAGTCGACGATCGTTAATAAACCTCCATTACTTTCATTAAGGGATATCTGTGGACAGTCGCCGTATCGAGATGTCGGCCGGCCGTCATGCCATCGACACATAACGAAATTAAACGCGATGACGCTATCGAAGCGCGCGGATCGAGCGTTCGCTGCTCGTTCTTCGCCGCTATCCGCGCGCGCACTTAATTGCAAAATGCCAATGAATGTCGATAATATATTTTAATCGCGACACCGAGCACTGAACGCGACGTCATCTACGTAATCCTAAATCTCGTTATGGACACGACTCGAATACCTAGGCATCTGTTATAAATTACGTTTCAGATTATCGTATGATCCAATCGTAAATTAAGACAAGATACATAATTAAGGCGAATAAATAAAATGGTTGGCATTTCGACGGGAGCACGTTCGATTCTGCCTCGCGATATACTCTCCATTTTGAGCTATCAGCCCTTTTAATAAAGTGTAGTTTGATTCGTTACATTTAATTGCGATTCAATCGCCAACAATATTGAAGGAGTCGAGGAGTGCGGGGGCGAGCCCGGCTCTGAATGTCACGACAAGATTTTTAATTACGTAGAAGATATCATCTAGAACGACGTCCCATACTATACGAGAGACATCGCGAAATTACAATTCAATAATTATATCTGCGGCAGAGGTTCAAGAGTATTTTTAATTAGTGACAGCTTTACTACACGTTAACACGAAAATATCGGACAGTGAGTAAGGTGTGTCGCACGTGCGCCACGCACGGCGGCTGCGCGGGCGCGGCCGGTGCGGAGCCGTAGCCGAGCCGGAGCGCCGCCGGCCCCGGCCCGGTCGGGCCTGTCCAATATGATCCCCGGTTTATTTTCGTTCTTCTAATGCGTCTTCGCTGTCGTCCGGAGGACAATTAAAAATACAAAAAGTGATACGTTTGTTTCAGACGTTCATTGTCTCCGTTATTAATAAATTCATTTTACTGAGTTGAAGTCGACGTGTATTTTATTCGCTTTAAGTGGTTTCACATTGTTTTATATTTATGTGTGGTTATTTTTGGTACAGACATTATAATGCAGTTTGTGGGGGAAGATGTAAAACGGCTCACTCTTGCTCCATTAGGGATATATGAAACTTTGAGAGTGCACTCATAAATTCGCTTTTGTTGGTAATAACCCGGGTACTAAGAATAGAATCTATTGTTATTATATTTTACTTTACTTAACTGACTAAATATGTCGCGTCACCCCGTCTCATAGGATAAAAATAGTTTTATGATACGAATCAGCCGAAGTGCGTCGACGTGTCTTACTCGTATATTTATTACAATTTATTTTAATTATACCGCGTTCATTTTATTATTCGTGTACCTATGCCTGTGGAACATGCTTAACAGAGACTTCCCATCTTCCTCTGAAACTATCATCATAATTTCAGCCGAAAGACCTCCACTGCTGGACATAGGCCTCCCCCAAGCACCGCCACTTCGACCGGTTTTGTGCTTTCTATCCAGCGGATTCCTGCGGCCTTCACAAGGTCATTGGTCCACCTTGTAGGGGGACTTCCAACGCTACGTCTTCCGGTACGCGGTCGCCACTCCAGAACCTTTCGGCCCCATCGGCCATCTGTTCTGCGAGCAATGTGCCCTGCCCACTGCCACTTAAGTTTGGCAATTCTACTGAAACTATACAAATAGAATAAAGTTAGTTCTTTACTAACGTCAGTGTAGCCTTGTCTCGAACTTCGGACGCCTTTGCATTGTCCATTAGTCCGGCGTAGACGTTTGCCGAACGCATGCGCAGCACAGAGGCCGCGAAAAAGCAATGTAGCGCTACGAAAACTTTGCGTAAGCTCACCGAATTGTACTTTTAATACAAAATATTTATATATACTTTCAATTGACAAACATATTCACAAAACAGTCGATTCATAACTTATAGCTTAGGCTTAGCTTAAAGTGTATGAAAGACGTTCACGTCTCAAGTTTAAAAAAAAAAAAAAAAAGTTCTACGTTAACGTAAGTTTTATTTTGTACTTTTTAGCATTAGAATTAGTAAAAGTATCTAGACTAGTTGGATTTATCTTGATAAAGTATCTGACTTTATCAAGATAAATCCAACTAGTCGAACACAACGGGGCTATCTTGTAAATTTGAGGTGTTCCTGTGGCCACCTTCCAGCTTCATCATCAGACCCTGGACAGCACCTAGTGTAAAAGCACTTGTCAATACATATCCAATGAGTCCAAACACAATGGTGCTATCTTGTTTGGTTGAGGAGTTTCTATGGCCACCTTTCGGCGCCATCGTCAGTTCCTGAACACCATCTTGTATCTTGTATGTATTGGCACTTGCCAATACATATCCAATGAAACCAAACATGACGAGATTTGAATATTTCGTGCTTGTACTGTTGACGGTAGAGGAGTTCCTTCGTCTGAAGTCAATCCTGGATGCAGTATCCAGATCATGGTGAACATTAGAACGGAATTTCATATTTAAATGCTCATATATAATTCCGTTCCTGTAGGTACTGTGTACTGTTGAGGAGTTCCCTCGTGTGGAGCCAATCTTGGGTGCAGCAGCCAGGTCATGATAGACTTTAGAACGGACTATCATATATAAAGTGTATGTAGAATTTCGAGTCTGTACTGTGTACCGTTGAGGAGTTCACTCTTCTGGTGCCAATCCTGGGTGCAGCAGCCAGACTATGGTGGACTTTAGAACGGACTATCATAATTCAATGCGTATATAAAATTTAGTGTCTGTACTGTATACCATTCTGGAGTTCCCTCGTCTGGAGCCAATTAGAAAGAAGAAGAAAAAAAGAAAACACTTCTATTAGCACAGACTAAAAGGCACACAATATAATATACCGCCGAAAAAATAAATAAAAAGCGTAAAGTACGATGGGTACAATGCTGGGTGCAGCAGCCAGGCCATGGTGGACTTTAGAACGAACTATCATAATTAAAGTGTGTATAGAATTTCGTGTGTGCACTGTGTACCGTTGAGGAGTTCTCTCGTCTGGAGCCAATCCTGGGTGCAGCAGCCAGGTCATGGTAGACTCCAGAACGGACTATTATAAATAAAGCGTAAAGAATATTTTGTGTCTGTACTGTTGACCATTGAGGAGTTCCTTCATCTGGTGCCAATCCTGGGAGTAGAATCAGGTCATGCTTATCATAATAATGCATTGTCTTTGGAGCTAAACTAACATGTAAACTTTCAACTCCGTAGTGTATGAGGTAGTGGTTTTAATTCAGCCTGCAAGATTTGGTCTAAAAAACAAACACTGCAATTTAAATAAAAGCTTGTAAATACACAGATAAAATGGCAGGGGGTGACATTCACACTCAATAATGGGCCCCCAAAAACGGTCGCTAGCACATATTTTCGTAGTGACAAGAGGGCAACATGTCCTGAGGAGCTTATGAGGAGTGGAAAGGTTAGGCTATCAGAACAATCCGGGAAGTACTGTCAAGATACCTACCAGCGTCTTACTGGAATACTTCCTTCCTCCGAGCACGTCTTGCGAGTCTCCACTCATACCAGCCAATAAAGACAAGAAAAAGGTGGGGCTCTGTTCCTCATCAGTGTTCACTCCAGCCGGCCAATAAAGGCAAGCCAGAGGTGAGGCACAATACATCTCCCGGGAGTTAGGGTCAGTGGGGTCGCTACTGCCCAACAGCTCGCCGTATGCTGCCCTGCGGGTTTATGTATCTCTCTTGGTCTGGCTCCTTACCTAGACCTGTTTCTGCAAAGTAAATTCTACCGGCTCAAACCTAGAGTTCAGGAGCGCGCAAAGCCCCACCATAACGTTAACGTAGAGATATGGCGGTGGACTTATTATGAACAGGATATCAACAATAGCCTTAGAAATATTGTTGAATGGCTTGATAAAAATAACCTGGTAATTTTACCAAAGACTAACGTGATGCATTTTCACCAACGAACAATTCCACCGAACGTTAATGTACAGTACAATGGCCAAGTGATCAATCAAACAAAGGTCGCGAAATTTATATAGACACCCAATTAACTTGGAAACCGCAAGCAGAAGAGGTGAGTAGAAAGTTGAGCACTGCAGCCTATGTTCTTTTTCAAAAAAAGTTGACTTAAAAACTGCTTTAGTGGCATACCATGGTTTAGTCGCATCGGTCCTGAGGTTTGGAATCATTTTTTGGGGTAACTGCAGTCTTTTTTTTTTGGGTGGGAAATCATCAAATAACTTCTCCCGCTCTGGTCGGAGCGGGAGGGTGTGTCAGACTCTTACTGACTAAAACCCACCCGTACTCCTTCCTGTTGCCTGTGTTGCGGGGGCCTCGGTGACCGATAAGCACCTTCCCGCGACCCCGGCAGGTATCGGCCCTAGTGGACCCCTACCTTTGTGCTGACGACATCTCTTTGAGGCGCGCGTGGAATACAACGCGCCGTCGACCCGGGCCTGGTCCTTACCGGACGGTGAGCTACCCATTGCTCACCGTCCGCAAGCCCGCGCCTACGGTGGCCGGAAATCCGCCCGGGATTCCCGACGCCCAGGGCGTCTCCTGCGGCGGCTAGGGGCGAGAGGGCGCGAAACTTGCCTTTCCCTCAACCGTCCCGCCTCCTCCTTCGCGAGCATTACTGCTTCGCAGAAGGAGGTGACGGCTGCCCATGCCCTCTTGCTCCGTCCTCAAAGAGGGGACTTATCGCCGCAATTGTGGCGTGCCCAGCACTGGGTTGCGACAACCGTACTCTCCATGACGCCATGAGATTCCGCCGGAGCTCCGTCCGCTGTGCCGCGATTTCTCGCGGCAGCGGGCTTACGCCCCGGCGTAATCTAACTGCAGCCTAAGAGATAACATATTTAGAGCACGAAAACGTTGTGTTAGAGCTATAGATAGTTGTAAATCTCCGTTCAAGTCTTTGAAAATTCTTACTTATCCGTCGTTATATATTTTAGAAATTGCAATTTTTGTAAAAAGAAATAAAAAATTGTTTGCTAAGTTCTCGGATTCCAAGAAAGGTCCCGTGAGAAGTCTATACAAAAACCTCTTAATTACCGGTGGCTATAAAACAGCACTACTTAGTAAAAGTGTTTTCTGCATGGGCCCAATAGTATTTAACAAACTACCGGACAGTATAAAAAGTGACACCCTTCAACAATTTAAAAATAAACTTAAGGCTTTTTTGATACAGAAATGTTATTATTCGATAAGTGATTTTTTGAATGACCCTATGTGTGACATCTCAACAATTTAATATTACTCATAGACATTATTAATTTGATACAAAAATATTATTGTTTAATTATTATTATTTCTGGACTTGTTAAAATAATTTATTTGTATCTTAATCATCACTATTTAAATTTCATAATTTTACTAATAAGCTACTTAATAATAATATTGCTATTGACATTATTTGTTAATTTTTGCATGCCAAAACTCAGGCAGAATGTACTCGGCTCACTTTATGTTTTGTAACAACTTTATTGTACAACACCTACATTCTATGCAAATAAATTATTTGATTTGATTTATTATTATTTTAAGACTGTTACCTTTTAAATTATGTAAATATTATCCTGGAAATTGAAATAAAATAATACTGTTTTGTAATATTCTACTGAGCAAATGGTAGCTGACAGCAGTGACTTCTCGTTGAGTTTTTAATCGAAAGTTCGAACGGCGTCTACGCGATGCTAGTGTAGCGGCTGCGCTGCTGCTACGCGACTTTACCGTAGCGGCTACGCGGACCTTGCGTAGCAGCTCCACTGCTGCTACGAGCGGCTACGCGACGCTTGCGTAGGGACTCCGCTGCTGCTAAGCTCGTCCACGCAACGTTTGAGAATCGGCTGCGCTGCGTTGTCAAACATTGCGTGTTTGTACTGTAGCGGCTCCGCTGCTGCTACGCGCGGCTACGCCGTCTATTTGCGGCTCTGAGGCGGCTATGATAAATATGTCCGTCTACCTCCACGCTGGATTTACCTGCGCCTAGTGCGTAAACTCTTAGTACCTTATTAAGTATTTAGTGGTAGAATTTTATTCAATAATATATTTTTGAAGTGAAATTTCTTATGCGGCGATACGATAATTGGAGGAGAATCGAGAATGGAATTTAAAGGACGCGTCAAGTTTAGGCACATTTCGTTACATGAGAGAGAAGAAAGATATAACTCTCAGTGTTTCTCACACTAAATCTCGCTTATTCTTTATTTTTTAATGCGCAATTGATTTTTAAATAATATATTTATTTATTTACTGTTGCATTTGTTTTAACATGTGGGAACCCAATAAAACAATCTAGTCACAATTTCCACAAGGACTACAGAGACGTCACCCAAAAACCAATCCACCACCACCACAAAATCATTAAATGTTTTTAAACTGTCATATTTTGACTGGCAGGGTTCAATATGTTACTTTTCGTAGATTTCAATATTAAACAGATACAAGTGACATGTGCCTGGTCTAGATTTCTCATTTCACTAGATTGAAAATATCAAATATTGACCTTTGGGTATATAGAGTATAGGTACTATATACAAAATTAAGAAAAATAGTTATTCTGGAGTAAAATCTAAATCTGAGAAAGAAATTGAACTACACGTTTCAATCGGACGAAGTTTCAGGAAGTTGAGTAACTAAGGAAAGAGTCAAGTTACTAAAACGTTTAATTGTCGACATAGCTAATCTCAAATACTGTTACATTTTGTTGTTCAGTAGGTATTTGATGACGTTCTAAATATACACAGTTATCTTTAAAGAATATTATATTAAACTTATTAAAAATTGGGCATACGGTAAATGAGCCTATATTAAATGTATATATATATCTCACCTGATTCCCTCTTCATATAATTAGTATGTGGTATGTAGTATTGTTATGTAGTTTACGACACAATTTTTAACAAATTTCATGGATAAAACAATCTGTTTATTTCAGCCAAATTAATAGCATTTTAGAACGAATGCTAATTTTGGTTTGGTCCCGCTCTTAACCGCTCAAGCTCTTTATCTACTTATATTGTTCCTTTTCACCTACGAATCCTTTTTTTTTTCACCATCGTATTTTTCAGTCTCCAAACCACCGATCAGCTGCTGCCTATTGCTGACGACAAAGAGTTCTACAGAGAGTGAAGAGTTTCATCCAAGAGTTGTTTCAGAATTGGTCTGCGTAATAGCTTGAGTATACAGAGAGGCAAAAATACTGTCATCATACGTATAGATTGAGGCTTATAGCCTCAATCTCAAGGTAAGGTAATAAGCGAAAGTATATTTCCTCCACTAAAAGAAAATGTAAAAGTATGTCACGATGAAATATGAGGCTATTTTGTCTTAAACAGTCGCTAAGAGTACGAAGCACGTCCTCTGTCTCTAGCACTGCATTTACTTTACTGCTCTGATATTTTACAGGTAGTGCTCTTAACATACTCGTACGTCTCGGTTTTATAGTGCGCACTACGCCTTATGGTCTAATGTCACGTGATTCACTGATTCCGCTCGCCACTTTTCAAATGTACCCATTTCTAGACAAAAAGGAAAATGATTTCCCAAATGGAACATTAACACAAAAGAGTTATTGAGTAAAAAAGTACTCAATTTAATTACCAGAAAAAGATATGACTTAATTTCACGAGTTAATTGTTGGAGATGTATCTTAAACAATGTATAGTATATGTACATATATATCGCATATCAAATAATCAGTCTATAATGTTCCCACTGCTGGGAATCAGGCCCCCTCTCTGTGAGAGGGAGTGGGCCGTTATCTACCACGCGGGCCCAGTGCGGGTTGGTAGATGTCACATGTCTTCGACCTTTTGGTTCTAGGACATGCCGGTTTCTTCACGATGTTTTACCGTTTTGAGAGCAGTGGTGATGAAATAATTTACACAAAGTCCTGATGAAATAATTTACACAAAGCCTGTCTAAATTCGAACCTACGATCCACAACTCGTAAGTCACGGCCGTTACCACTCCGCCACCACTGCTCAATATATCAAGTGATGCTCTAGAATTACGAAGCTCACAAAACGATTCAATTCATCTAATTGTTTTAGTACCGTCATAATATCTGCGCATACACAGAAAGTTTTAACATGAACACAGTCTATATTCACATAAATTTTCCATTAAAAAAGATAGAGAGGCCCCGCAACAAAGTGAAACAAGATCCACTCTACTAATCCGACAAAAGCGAGCCTTGTTACCCTTCAAATTTATTTATAAGAAAACTCTCGGACAAGTCGTTAATACCTATAAAGTAGGGGCGAGAGAGGCGCGAGCGAGTTTATAACTCACGTACCGAACTTTACTCGCCGACACATAAAATAATAGGTGTAAAAACTTACACGGGAATGTACTCAGTGAGCGGACGAGGCGCGAGATGGACGGCGCCGGCAGGAGACTCGCTACACATTCATGTACCCGCCGCCTAATACCGCGAAATATTATACGACCACCAACCTTTAGCTATGCACTTAACTATTTTATGAAAACGCTTTATCTGTATCAGCAGAATACTACAGCAACCTTGCGATTGTGGGCTATCGATGTCTTTCTGTTAATTCAGAAGTGCAAGCGATGGCGTGTTCATGTATCCAAGATTTTGTTTCGCTTTATTAGTTGTTTATGATGATCTTTGTCGCACTTGTCTAAATATTTATACGATTTTGTTTGTGGTTCTGTAATGTAATTAAATTCATAAACTCATTCTCTGCCAACTAAAGGTGCTTTTAACCAAGTAAATGTATGTTATAAAATGTCAGGTCTTCTAAAAATATTATTTGGGTCAACAAATTATAAAAAGCCAATTGAAGAAATTGTCAGCTGACATCAGAGACTTGACCAGTCTTCCCTTGCCTTGCCTTTCCAGCTTTGTGCAACAATGGGTATCTCGTCTACCACGTCGACGGTCTATTCTCTGTTCTATCCTGTCTCCTCCTGATCTCCTGAAGGTATGAAGTCTACAAGCTGCAGGTTGGTTGGTAGTTCCGCGAACAGTAGACCTCGCGAGCACAAACTTTTTGGCAACAATTAATATACAACTAAAGTTATTTAAAACGGGATATTTACCGTGTTTTTGTTTTTAAAAACATGGTAAATATCCTCTTAATAGGTTTTAATTGGCAGAGGTAACGCTGCTGCCTAGGTTTGTGATGGTGCTCCATCAATCCCTACGTAGTAGTTAAAGGGCCGATTTCACTGGTAGAAATCTAAAAGTGACCAATTTACTGCATCTTGAGGAGCTATTCTGCTCATCACGCCGAGGATTCTCATCAAATCTTCACCAAATTTCTACGAGACCAACATAAAGTTAATATAACCTTTCAAATAAAAAAGGAACCGTCAATATCGGATCCCATAAGGCGGAGATATCCAGTAGCCCCCTTTTTGCATCTTTTTGAAGGAAGTTCCCCATAAAAAAAAATGCAATGTCGTAAAACCTGTAGGTATACCAAGTTTTGTTCAGATCGGTTGTAAAATACGACCTGCAGAGGAGTACCAACAAATTTACAGAGGATAGCAAATTTTGCCAGACTTGAAGCAGAGACGCTTCGCTCGCTTGGTCAATTAAATAAGAATAGTAAGATAATAATCATTTGGTTGCACAGGATATCCTAAAAATATAACGAAACTTTGAACTCAACGAACTTCAAAAAATAATAAAAAAACAAATTGTCGTGCTGGAATATTTTAAATATCTAATTTAAATATGGTGTAAGTTAAATAAATTAATATTATCGTTCAAAATGATATCAGTAACCAAAAAAACTTATTAATTTGTTGAGTGGAGCCTTCAAACTGGTTCGTTTCGAAACTTTAATCAGTACAATAGGGCCTGCATAAGAACCATATTATCTTGCATAAATCATGTTAATGAGCACCTTTCGAGCATTTCGTATCGCCATTAATTCAGATATCACTGCGGAAACAAACGTCGGTTTATCCCGCCATCTGTGGCGCATGCGCGCACCGGTAATCGTTAACCCCGAGGTGATATTATTTTGAATATCCATTTCCTTTTACATTATTATTCAAATCATCCTTAAGCGAGGGTTCTAGAGTTCAGTTTACATAATTTTGTGTTGTTGTTATTGTTACCTAAGCATAAGATGTATGACACGAATTTGAATTCGGAACAGATATTGTAGTGAAGCCCCGGGCGACGGGCACGTGCGTACGCGCACCTTGCACAACATTCGGCCTTTAGACATAAAATTAAGTAGTATTTTATTTATAGTGCATTGTTGTATGCTATTTATAGTAATATCATGGGCTTGGGAACTTGTTGGTATCTTCTTAATGCCCTATTTACTTAAGTAAACACCTTTCTCGCGCCTCTGATCATGAAACACGTCTTCGCATTTTATACGGTGTACAATTACGAAAGTATTACACTGGACAACTCTTTATTTCACTGTCTTTATTTTGTTGAATCAAAGTTGACAATTTTATTTAAATAAACAATGTCGTCTCAGCACATGTGCGAAGCTGAGGCTGCTTTATTTATGTACATGTGTAAATATTATGTAGAAAAGCTCATTTTTAGCATTCATGCGAACCTGTTATCCTTCCAGTGACCGAGGTCAATCAGCAACTATATCCAAACTATAAATTTCATTTAATAAGACACAAATACAACTTTGTGCTCGTTTTTGAATCGCCAACCAAAGAAATTTAAATAAAACACTTTTATCAGATTCGACAGGTGGAGGCAGCGTGGCTCTTGTTCTTTTTGACTTCGCTGTAGGTTCAGGATTAGCTTGTAACTAATCGGTTCCCGATACGGAAGGGCAAGTCTTCTATTAGTTACATGATCTATGTCTAGACGATGCAATTCCTTTTTCGGCCATTAATATTCGGAACGTTCACGAACATTTTAATTCTCCCTTTGATCTTCTGAATGTTGACTATCCGTGTTAATTATGTAACATCAAATAGTTTTCTTTTTAGACGCATTTAAAAAATTTACGACTTTGATATTTTAATTTAATGCATGTTGTTAAAATGTTTCTGAACTAACAAATAATTACCTATATTTAAATATCTATCATAGTCTGCTATGGACGCTGTCACAGTCATTGACTGTAACGATTCCGAAGGTTTGTTGTATTGGATGGATGTTAATTGTGCTAATACTTATATGTGTTCATTGAATTGAAGTACTTAAATCAATCGACAATTTAGCCGAACAGTCTGTTAGTTCCTAATAATGTTACCCATTTGAAGTTTTCCGTACTAATCATCACATACATAGGTACCCAATTACACATACGCGCCAACTTCTCACCTACCATGTCCTCACATTCCCACATTATTACAACTGAACTTTCCTCATAATCAGCATAAACGAAGGTTACAGAAGTGTTGCGGTTCACATAGAACATCGTCAACCACCGCTGCGCAAGCGCAGATTAATATTCATCGTGTCTTAATCAGGAGCTGGCAGCCCACCCACGTCTGCACAACGCTTACCATTTCCACCACCATCGGTATACCATCGTCATACTAATTTAACAAACCTGGCAATACACTATGTGCAATAAATATTTAAGATTAATCTGATTGGGCCGCCACTACATGTTAGAATACTAATGTTGCCAGTATAAAGCAATGTCTAATTGTGATGGAATTTCTCTTTTAATTCGCTGTGTATAGATTTTAGTTGCGGGTTAATTAGTATAATTAGCATGAACGTGAAGAACCTGCTAATGTGACATGATTCAGAAGATGTGTGAACTAAATTCTATGAGCTAGAATGAGGTTTCTGCGACCAATTGTCGACTTTTTCTTAAATTAAATTCAAAGAGCCATCAAAGAGCATTTCGTGCAATTTTGAGTATTCTCGACAAAGAATGAGTTATTATGCGATAACGTCAAGACCAAGTAGCAGTATCTTCCTGTAGTCTTATAATGCCAAACTACGATCACTAATCCACCTGGCAATCGTAATGATTAAAGGCTCCGGCTGACAGGCGCGACGCGACTCCAGTAGAACAATATCTATGAAAACTTCTTCTTCTTGGAAATTGTTCTAACAGAATCGCGTCGCACCGTCTGCGGTAGCCTTTGTACAGTGAAATCCTGCTTGTCCAACTAATCGCTTGACCAGTTATTCTGATAAGCACTAAGTTTACTCAATATATACCTAAGTTATGATGATTAAACGGTTCTTCAATCATCTGCTTCTTGTGAAAATAAAGTATAATTCGTACCAGCTTTTATTCTAAAAACATTGTATCGACTAAACTACGTTTACCCAAAATTTCGTGCTACGCAAATACTAAGCGTATTCAACAAGGGGAATTAGCTAGAGATTCGTTAGACTTATGCACCTATCGAGTTACAAATTGTATATCTAAGATCGATACCGGCGTAATGAAGAGGGCTTAGCATTTAAATACATTTGCATATTAGACTGCGTTCGCTCTATCACAGAGCTAGCTATGCATTGGACTAACGTGCACTGACCATCCGACTGACAACTTTAGTTCCCATTCAACGATAAGGTATAAAGTACAAATATAGCATTGTGTTTTTCAAAAACAGTACACTAATATTTTCTTTTATGTACATATACCTGTAGGCGTGACGCACTTGACCTTTGATCTATTTTACTATAATGGAAAAATTTGCAAAAACGTAATTTTAATATGAGTATAAACTGTTTATAAAATTAAACTAATACGCATTCACTTTCGTAATAAAGTAAACTGGAATGACGTAGGTAATAACAAAAAACAATTTACAGAAATAAATTATAACGTATTTATACTATGTCCTAACTAACATTAACAATGCGAAAGTGAGTTTGTTTGTTAACGCTTCCACTCTAAAACGGCTAGACGGATATGCAAGAAATTTGGCACATGTGGAGACCATCACCTGAGTTAGGATATAGAATACTTTTTATCCCGATATTCCCACGGTATCGAGACTTATGCGGGTGAAATCGCGGGGCGCAGCTAGTAATATTATAAATGTGAAAGTGTGTTTGTTTGTTACGCTTTCACGCTAAAACGGCTGAACGGATTTGGATGAAATTTGGCACATGGTAGACCTTCTTGATAGGTCATAGGATACTTCTTATCCCGGTAATAGTACGTTCTCGTGGGATAATTTCCGGGTAAAAGAAATAAATCAGCAAGTCCAAGTAGGTATATAAAAAAATAAATAAAGTTGATGTGATGAGACATAAATAAGTATAAATAAGTGATTTAATTATAATTTAAATAAGATAAATCGAGCATTTAATGATGTGCCTGTTCGACTGTATCGCATTCTATTAATTATGCAGTGGCTTGTTTGAGAGACGTTTGCATAGGTACTTATATTGCTGACATTTCCCGACCTTTCAGCTGGAGGAAAGTGGAAAATTTCAAGTTCTGAGAGACAAGCAATAAATTAACTTTGTTATGTATGGCAATTAAAATATTTAATGATGATCCTAATTAAAACTTATGTGACTTGTTGCGTGATTACTCACGGTTGTCAGTTCTACGCTATTCAAACGTCCATTTTGTCGGACAGGTCATTTTTTTTGCTAACAAATCAGAACAGCGTGTATCGGCCGCATATGTTTGGATACAACACGTAGGTATCTACACAACGTATGGTAACGTCCGTGCAGATAGTGGAGGTAGCTGGGTCGCAGTCGATGCGCGCTTCGATAGCGACACCAATTAATATGCAATGTCGTAGCACTCGTAAACTAGTCACGAACATATGCCAATACGTTGGTGCAGTTAGGCAAACGCTATTTGTATAATTCGGACGATTTACTTGCCGAGCGCCATCTTGGGCCACGCACACCGCCATGTGTTCACGTCATTTTCGGATTTCTTCCCTCTAATTGAAAAGGAAATACAGAAAGTTACATCGTATGTGAGTTGGAATAATATTAACATTAGTATGAATAATAAAGGCGTTTTGTGGCCTAGTTTTATTAGATTCTCTTTTGAAAGTGTAGTAGTAGGTGATTTAGAAGATTAATAGACAAAATATGTTAGAGGTATCAATATATCAGCGCGCTACTAAATTTTCAGCACGCACGAAATTCTCAGAACATTAGTTAATCCATCCATTCATACATTATAACTATTTGGTGTACTAAGTATTTAGAGAGATTTATGTAAATATCCAGATTTTATCGTGTTTTGGTAACATCCTACCAGGTAACCGCGTACTTAATCACATTTTTTACGTGACGTGCGGACGAAAATTCTCCTTTATACAACGAGTAACACAATAAACGCAAGACCTCAGAAACCCCAATTAGAATATTAAATTATGAGACTAAAATAATATCTGTAACTAAATTTAGTTAAACCAAACCATTAGTCAGGACAACTATTTTATAAATAATAAATTTATAATATAGTGGTCCTGACTAAACGTAAAATCGTAAAAAAAAAAAAACGTAAATTCGATTGTGCATTTAAGTAGGCTTTATTGCTCTGAGATAAAGCTTACATTTCCTTATATGAAATATTTTATTGTTGTTTTGACGCGGTGGTTCTAATTTAAGTTATATACATATAAAAGATTTTTTCGGGATAAATTAAAATATAAATAAATAACTGCACCCTCCGGTTTCACCCACATAAGTCTCGATCTCGTGAGAATATCGGAATAAAAAGTATTATATATCCTAATCCAGGTCTTGGCCTGTCGCGGGAAGGTTCTAGGTCACCGAGGCCCCCGCAACACAGGCAACAAGAAGGAATACGGGTGGGTTTTAGTCAGTAAGAGTCTGACACACCCTCGGAGAAGTTACTTGATGATTTCCCATCAAAAAAAAAAAAGGTCATGGCCTACTCATGTGCTTAATTTCATTCAAATTTGTTCAGCCGTTTTAGCGTGAAAGCGTAACAAACAAACAATCAAACTAAAATAAACTAAAATAATGGTTGTTGGGCCGAACTTATGAAGAAACAGAAAGTTTACTTTGCAGCACATGTTAATACATACTCTTTGATAGAATACATACCCTCACTCACACTTACTCACCTTAACTGTTTTTGTATGATAATCTGTTTTATATATATATTTTTTTTCTTTGTATTCACAGTATTGTAAGTTTTCTAAATTTTGTAATGAACTTATGAATTTCATATCAATCGTGCGCTTACAGAACCCATTAAATTTTAACTTTGTTCAGTGTTTGGGTCACCAAGATACAGGATGTGCCTAGTTTGGGACCCACTGTTTAATCTGTCTAAGTCCTCTGTTAGTGATAATTTCATACCATGTTACTTGTACAGAACTTTAAGAACTTTGTGATAGATAAATAAATAAATTTAATTTAATTAATTAATAAATTTTAATTTAATTTAATTTAAAAAACTCACTTTACATTTATAATATTAGTTAGGAAGTTAGGATGACGGAAATCGATTCAGAAGCCGATTCTGAACAAACTACTTTCAGGTCTTGCGTTTATTCTGATACACCCTGTATAATAAACATGAGTGTACTGATGTGTTAATAAATAGACAAATGTATGCTAGGCTATCCTGTTTAGTAAATGGTAAATTATCAAAACGCGATAAATATTAATTACCTATGCAATAAATCATAATTTTCTCCCTCTAAACGCGTATTACCATGATCTTCACGTATCTAACAAATTATTTGCAAATACCCAATAATACATTAGCTCTTGTAATCACAGATAGAGCAGAAAGCATTGTGCGAGCGTTATGGTAATGCCGTATCACACATCGGCGCGGCCGCCGCCGGCGCCCCCTATCGGCGTCATCGCGCAGGCGCCGGCGCCCCTCCACACCACTATACTACTGTCATAAGCAGCTACACTTCATTATCAATTACAAATTATTCATGTCCATATCGGTGATCGGAACTTACCATTCGATAGATGCCTCATATGCGAAGCCTAGGCGCCGAGCATAATAATTTTCAATTAAAACCACATTAGCGTTGTTTTAGCGGATGGTACTCTTGTTCATAGGAAATAATTAGTATTAGAATGACATATCATAACAATAACTTGATAAACGAACTTTCGTATTCGCATACTCGTACCTACACGTGTTTATGTTAAAGAGTAGATTGGGAAAATGATAAATGATAAATGATTTTTATTTCTGTAACTAGGTTTGTACAAACACTTTTACAAGTCAATCATATTTTTTTAATAAAGCTAGATGAGGTCAGCGTTTCCTATCTGACTACTCTGAGAAGAAAGGACGAAACACTCAAAGGTCACAGTCTCTTTTAAAGTCCAGACATAATCTTGGTCAGATCATGTGAAGGCCATGTAGATTGGTGTCAGAAATGGTCCTTTTGAGGAAAGAACCACACAGATTAAGTAGACCTGTTCAGTTAGTGCAGGCATTTTTCAGTAATCGTGCAGCTCAACTCGAACTTAAGGAGCTCAACGATGCGACGAACAATACCAAAGAAAGAACATTTGGGTAGGCCGCATAAATTACTCAACGGAAAACAAACTTAACGGTCTGCAAAACCACAGGAAAAGTTGAGAAAAGTGAAATAAAAGCGTCAAGTAACGTTACGCTGGTACAGAAAAACATAGTCGCGGCGCAAAACGTAGTCAAATATATAGCAGGTAGGCTTCACTCGCTGACGTTAAAGCTCGGAACGCACAGCATAATAATTAGTCATTAGAAAGTAGGCAGCTAGGGAGAGGGGTGGGGGGCGGGAGGCAGGGGGCGGGGCTCGTCTGTTTCAGCTTATCTGAAATTACATCTTTTATGGGTATCCGCGATTATTCCGCGCTGCAGCGACTTGCGGCGCGTTAGTACCGCCTGGAAAACAACTCGGCATTACCATTGGTGTTCTACATAATCCCGACTATTGCTTTTTATTAGATAGTCTCTATTTTCACTCCTCATTTATCTTTTTTTACCAAGCATTAGATTTAATGACAACACTGCCATTAAGCCTCCGTTTTGTCAACCGCCTTCTGAGCACAGAAGCGAGAAAACAGAGGCTATTTTGGAACTTCTTACCATTTCTCCTGCTCGCGTCTACATACAAACCGTAATTTATGCGCGGTACTATAAGACAAGAATCTGGTAAATTCTAATATCCTTGTTTGTTACACAAAAGCGCTGCTTACAACAACAGACAAACAATTCAGTGGAGCTAACTTGAATTCATAATCAAGTAATTTATGTGCACGGCGAATAAATTAGCCGCCCGAGCCCGCGCGCCGCCCATAACTTACCCCAATAAATTGCCCAAAGCGGGCCAACTTCATTTTATCTCCAAATACTAATAAGTACTCGTACTACCTACGTACGCGGTTACGCGGCCGACTCGACCTTTATTACGATTTTATTTTTAGCATTCAGTTCATTCTTCCCCGATATGAGCGTTTTATGATGGCGATACGCGATCGACACCCGATAAGCGTCGAACGGCTGTAAACCGCTGTAAGTGCGCGGAAAATTTAACGAAAATGTGACTTACAAGCGCTTAAAATAGAATTACCATTATTGTATTAAATTTTTAGTGCTTTGAATATTCCGAACAGATGGAGCGGCTCAAAGGTTATGGAAACGAATTTGTTCCTTGTGTACGACCAGCATTGAACAAATTTTCGTGAGCCTCCCTGCGAGGCTTACACCGTTTGTAACCCTGCTCGTGAACTCACGTATCAGGTAGCACCTGCTTTGCATAAGGCGTCATGTCGAGAACCCCACGTTTAAAGTGTAAATTTTGCGATTAAAGTATAAAATTGTGCAAAAACACTTTGAACAAAATGCGTCTCGATAAGAATAATAAATATGCGATGGCAATTTATGTTACAGAAGGTCGATCCAAGGTGACCTTATTTTAATGCCGAAACTATTTCAGCGAGGTACTTACCTACATATTTTTAACTACCCACTGGTACCTAGTTATCTGCAGCTACTATACATACAGACACAATGACAAATTGGTATTGTGAATATATTTGTACCGAACATCGAGATCGAATGTCTAATGCATAGTTAATGCACTTCTGTTGGGTTAGCAAACAGCACTGAAGATTCTAAATTCTGAAGAGAACTGCGAGAGCACTGTCTACTATTTTAGACATCTTCCAGCATTTATTTATACACATGATGCATGACAAACAATGAATTAAAATAAGTCTTGTACGTCTGAAAGTTAAAAATAAAAAGGGCGATTTATATTTACATTATTCAAGCACTTTCCACCCCTACAAAAGTTGTCACGCTGTCCAAATCGGCCAATAGAGTCGACAATAAAATTAACATACGCTTCGGCGAGGTGTCACGCCGCAGGAAGTATAGTGTAATTTGTAAGCTTTGTGATTAATAAAGTGGACTAAGTGCGGCCCCAATAGGACAGATTAGCGGCCACTTTATCACATCTATTCCGAGTTAACGTCGCGTGACGGATCTCGTTTGAAACTCATAAAGAGTCCAAAGCAAAATATACTCGTAGATAACGCTTACTTTACGTCTCGGGCCCTTTTCCACTTGCTAAGTTTACGTCAAGTCGGCCGGAGGGTAAACTCACAAGTTTATTTAAGTTTGGTACTATTTTATAATTAAATTTCCACTTTATAATCAAGTCAGTGAACGAGTTACGATACCTTTCAGTGTTAGTCAAGGAAATCCTTTCAGTTCATGTTTTCCATGACGACATCGACTTAGTGTGAAAAAAAAATTAAATCATATAACCGCCATTCTACTCATGAGATGGATAAGGTAAGCCTGTTCTCCAAGTAAACGAAATGTTTAGTGTAATTTGACGTGAGGTAAGAAAACTTGTGACAAAAGTTACTTAAGTGAGTCGAGCACAGTGGAAAACACACTTGTCTAGCTCACATTTGGACAGATTGATGGAATTGCGTCGGTCGTATACGTAGAACAAATGCTTATAAAATAGCTTTTATCAGATTTAGCTGTGACCTTTCCTCACTAATAACAACCATATAAAAATATACGCAAACCGTTAATTATTCGTTAATTGTGCCCAGTCGGACATTGTATCAGAAATTTTGATCAAAATGCTATGCTGATGTTTACGTTGTAGCTAAAAGATTAAAGTATCTTTTGCATTTCTATCATGGCAACATATTTCATTTATAAAAACCCATAATACTTAGTGTAGACAAAGCATTATTTTATCAACGGGAATAAGTCACGTCCCGCCGGTATCTCCCGCAGGCTCACATTATGAAGGTGTTTACTAAAGATTATGGATACTTTGAATTTACATAACATTTTCTGTCATTTGCTTATCGCTCACATGACAATTCTCGTGCATTATACATGAATATATTTGACAAGTTTTAGCAAAAGACGGCGTGGAATAGGAATCCAAGAATGTGTGCGCGAAAGCCGGCTGCGAGGAGAACGTAGCGCTGGGCTCGAGGCGCGAGTGTTGCGATGAGCATTTGAATAATCGCGCTGTGTTCAAAGCGGGGTATTATATGATAATAATTTCACGCGCGAGCGCCTCTCGGCGGGTGCCAGCCCTTCACCCCCCACCCCCGCCACGGCACGTCGCCTCCCTGGAATGTGTGAAAAAAAATTACCAGCACCATAGATAATAACTGAATACAATTCATCGGCAGCCGACTCGACGCAACAAATTTAACGCCGATATCGACTGCATTTATTAGTAGCCTTGATAGTAGCCCCCGTTACACTGTAATTAATTGACTCTACAGACGTTAAAAATTGGTGAAGTGTTAAAATATGTTAGCGTTGCATCCGCCGGTCAGCCCTACGTTACCCATAACGTAGGTATGACATATTGTGATGTAACCAAATGTTATTTTAATCTTGAACTCTGACATTTCGTCGTTTCATCATACAATGTTTAATACATTCCTGAATATTAAACCGACGAAATTTTTTTAAATTAATTAAAAATGTTTTCATTCATTCATTCATTCATGTTATGAATGTATTCAACAATGAGTAAGTAGGTAACACAAGTACTTACACTTGTAAAATGTTAAGGAACATGCATAAATTGACTTACGATTACTGTAGCGTTTAAGAGGTGTTAAGTGAAATGTGTTAGGTTGTTAAATGAATGTATCATAAAATTATAACGCATAATTACACTACATAATGGGCGTCGTAAAATTAGTAATTCATAACAGTGTTGTTTTTAGATGGTGTATCGGACGCGGAGTGCTGGCTTGGTAATATTAATATGATTATTAAACGAGGCGAGTACGGTGAGTGAGCACGTGATGGGAGCCTTCGCTACGGGAATGCTTTCACGCATAGTTTTCTTAACATATGTTTAGGATTTGTATATGTGATACTATCTAGGTTTAGCTAATTAGTTGAAATAAGATTTATTTCTTACGAAACGTTTATTTATGTATTTTATTTATTTAACAGTTTATGTACACACATATAAACAGACAAGAAGAAAGGAACAGAAAAACGTACAATGGTGATGCTTATTTTTAAAGAAATCTCTTCCAGCATACCTGTGATAGGACAGTACACAAAGAGACACCGTGTGTAAGAGAAGAAGAGAAAACAAAATACATAAAAAGAACAAAAAAAAACTATTCACTAATTTAAATATAAACATACAATAAGAGAACATACTTACATACTTCTAAAATAAAAATCACAAAAATACTTATATATAATTTATAATATAAAATAACAAATGCATATTATGCAACTGTGGAAAGACAGTGTTCTTTCACTCTTCTTTATATGCTTATATTATTTTCACGAAAAGCTTACCTAATAGTACCAATTTCCAAGTGTTGACCGAACAGGCGCTGCAGCTGAAATATGAAAAATAAGTATATATTATGTGAGTGCTATAGGGCATAAAGCACATCATCGCCTTTCGCCTAGACACTTGGCAATAGGCGACGTTGTGCACAAAGCCTCAGTCTAACACTGTGTACACCTTTCTTGAAGATACCATGAAATAAATGCGATAAAAACATGAATAATTAAATATTCTGCATTTCTTCTCCACCAACCAGTTTCATATCAACGAATTAATGACTAAACCAAACAAAGTAATGCTAATAAAATACGGGTGTCATAATAACACTCAAAGCTCACCTGTACTTAACAATTTCACGGTTCAGAGAGAATACTACTTTAGTTGATAAATATTTGTCTGTCCAATGATAAGCCACTAACTATGGATAATTTATACACTTCCTTTTAAAACGATAATGGTTAACTTTTGTGGTAGTTATACGCATTTAAAAAGCGAATAACTATAAACCTATAATTAACTACGAACTTCATGCACCAGTAAATGTAGACATTAATTTCCACACTAGTTTATCTATTTGGGCGCACAACCCGCCTTTATCTGTCATCGTTCTCCATATTTTCAGTATAAGACAAGCGTAATTGTTAAATTATCTCCAACAGATATCATATTAAAGGTTAATAGAACAAGGTTTATTTTCCTATGGCAACAAATGACCATGCATGGCGTTTCAGAAACAGTCGAATGCGGGTGGAAGGCGACTTACGTATTGCGTTCACTTGAAATTATTTTAATATGCAAATAAGAAAATGTGAAGGAGAATTGTGTTTCGACGTTGTTGGTAAACTCGGTTACGCAGACGTATTCTTTAAATTAATGGCAGTGCAAGATTAGAGTACTGCTAACTGCTTTACATGGAGCGGGCTTACACGCCGGGGCGCGCTCGTTTGTTCCGAGAAACAGACAAATGAAAGCACATAATTACTAGGCCGCCCCGTTCTCAATGCAACAAGGATTAGAATTTACATGAGCGCGTTAACAAGCACGCGTATGGCATTTATGACTTTGATATTTAAATACTATGGATATGCTGCATGAAACAGGATATTGGCTGCAAACTGTAGCTTGCATCGCAAACATGAGTCCTATTGCTCTTGTTACTCATTATCTTCAGATCTCGAACGAAGAACTAGATCCAACGATAATGATTTACAACTTTACAGGAACAATAGATAAAGGACTCGAACGTCTAGATCCCAACATAACAGATAGCCTTAGAAGTGCAAGACAGTTTTAACAAACCTTGAGAAAATATCTTGCGATCGGATATTACATTTAGAACCACAAAGATTTGCCGGAAAATGGTTCAGGGAAAACGTAAAACAGCCTACCTACAATGTTCATATTCATAACTACGTAAATATATTTTCATTTTATTTGAGTTAATATATACTTAAGCACAATTATTAAAATTGTAAATAGGTCTGCATCACCTCCAGGTTGATGACATATCTGCATGAAAAGCAACACGAATACCAACATCGAAGATGACGAAGAACAAAATTCAGTTCCTAATTCGGATTCGTACGATAATTAAACGGAGGTATTCTTTCAATGTTGATCCAATTAGCGTGTGTATGGTCAGTAGGGCGGCACGGAGCACTCCCGCGTCGACAGCAAGCCGCGAATATGAAGTGATGGATGAACTCCCAAGCTGCTTTACATACAATGGAAAAATGGTAAAATAAACCCCACACCCGACACGTTACTATGAGCTCTAATTAAAACAGCTATGCCAGTTTATGCCGTTTTGTTACGAATACAACTTCCCATTTCTCGATGTATTGTGAAACATTTTAGTGATATTTATGACCTTGTGAACCGACCGTGTAAATTTTAATAGTTATTCAGTTTTATCGGCGTTTTTTGCTGTTACTGTGACTCGTATAGAGGTATCACTGAAGGTAATATGTTTGAAA
This sequence comes from Atethmia centrago, assembly GCA_905333075.3. Classification (NCBI taxonomy): domain Eukaryota; kingdom Metazoa; phylum Arthropoda; class Insecta; order Lepidoptera; family Noctuidae; genus Atethmia; species Atethmia centrago. Next base: position 13,916,419 of record HG995375.1, read on the forward strand.
ATACGTATATTTTTTTGTTTTCTACTGATATCTTGTTTTCACATTTTGCCAACTTCGATATTCTAAACTTATTTGGAATAGAAGATAACAAATCGACCAAGTATATGAATATACCTACAATGTAAAATCAACTGAGGAAAAATGTTTAGTTATTCATCACCATCACTTTGTAGGTAGCTAATCTATGATCTCGGGCAATATTATGACTTTACACTCAAGATAGCTCCTACTGTGCATTGTAATTGCCCTTACAGACAAATAAGTATCTAGGTGTGTTATATTTCTATTATTACATACATACATGAATAAAGGATCCCACAGACAGGCGCGACGCGACACTAAGTATAATAGCACAATTTCTATGAAAACGTCATGGAAAGTGTCGCGCTGCTTGCCGCACCCGCGATATCACGCCAGTCTGCATGAGCCTTATATCTGTGCTGTATTTGATAGAGGTACGCGTCAGCGTTTTTCTCGTCAGGAATCGAAGCGTAATTATAGTCGGCGCACCGATTAACATCTGTCGACTATTAAATAAACTCAGATTATAAGGGTTCAATCAATGTAAGTAATTATTCTTATCCGTCGGATGTTCTCAAAGCGGCTGGCTCGTCTGCGGAATAATTTTCTCATGATTCGCGAGGAAATCAAACTGCCCCGCAGCCTACCCGTTTATTAGGCAGTCACATTGACGAGACTGCCTAATGTACATCACTACGACTCCACCATGTAATTTATTGCTCTTATGTAAGCGTTGCGGAGGTTTTCTTTGACATGGCTTTGTATTCCTTAGTACGTAACAGAACTGTTACACTTTACAATGCGGAAATGGTGGAAACGCGTTCATGGATTTGATTCCAATAGTACTAAGCTCATCATGAATGCTTTGTCCAAATTCTTCATTCTAGTTTACTGTAGCATTCGTTCCAAATGAGAGTTAGCTATTCCTAGAACATTCCTGATCAATCAGTTTCAATCGTAATACCTAGGGTGTTACGGGGATGAGTGTGTGAGCGGCGGTACGCTGTCGGCTCCCGGTGCTCTTGCAAAAACCACTGATGCTAACAGAACGATTATAATATATTAGTTGGTCTTTAATTGCGCCGATATAATTACGGCAGTTCGCGGCGCATACGTGACAATATCCTGGCCGCTCAGCCACCGTCGGCGCGATATTAAGAGGAATAACTCGAGTGAGCCGATCGAATGTTTCGCGATAATGAGCGGCGGCCACGATCGAAGTGTCATTAGGAAGTCGTAACCGCCGATGTGCGCCCTCAAGTTATGTTAACCTTCGAGCACCGAGCAGATTAATCTTCATAATTACACGCATTCAGTGGCTCAGTATGGAGAGTGTTAGTTATAACTCATTTGTTTTTGCAAAGCGTATTGGGACGGGTAATGGTCAAAATGAGTTTCTTTCGTCTTGGGTTGTGCTTTTAATTGGCGTTTGAAGAATTATGTTTAACTAAGCGAATTGCATTTAACATAATGTCCACTGCTGACATTTTAGTTTTTCGGTGCGTCAGTTCTGCTTAGGAGCAGAACTGATGCACCGAAAAACTAAAATGTCAGCTAGAGCTATGTGTAGCTAGAGATTATACATTATCTTGTACTACCTATAGTAGCTACCGATCAGGATGCCGAAATGATTATGCTTAACCAAGTGATTTAGTTATTAAGTATTTTTACTTTAAGAGGCTTACAACACATCACCAAAGCAAAGCAAAGCACCAAAGCATTCACCTTTGTACGTATTTTTCTGTTGCTTTCTTCTTGTCTGTTTATATGTGTGTACATAAACTGTTAAATAAATAATAAATAAACACCTAAAGCGCGGTCACTATCGGACTGCATAGAAAAGAAAGAGAAGCGCGATGACAACACTGGTAATTCATTGCAAAATATGAAGCAATTATCTATTTACAAAAAATCCATTGATTGGAGAAAAAAATTAAAACACCATTATGCTAATATGTTGCTTGTAGAATTATCTGACATAAAATCAGAATTATTGCATGTACATGTATATAGTTTTTAATCGTTACAAGAATTGTTTCGAGGTATCTTCGTTGTTTTTTTTCTATCATATCAAATTAATTATATTATGTTTTCAACACACTATCTACCTAGCATATATCCTGAAGAATATCACATATTTTTCTGGTTCTGGTATACTTTTACGCATTATAAAACTTACAAAATTTGCGTTTAGGTCCTGTAGTCCCCTTAAATAGATTTTCCTGCCAGTTCAAATTTCTAACTATAAAATACTGTAAATGAGCACTATTTAATTAACATATCTATACAATGTAGCCATGCAATCTTGTTCTCATGGTTAATAATACTTGTGAAACAGTTTTGTGTCCGAGGTTCAAAGGAACGACATTAGACGTGATCAGTCGTTGTCGGCGCGAGGAAACGGGGTAATTTCCTAATGATTCAATGAGGTGATACTTACCCATCGTGGGAATCGAACCTATACTTGTGAGGTTAACTAAAAGGGATAGTAGCGCCCGAAGCAGCAGCCCTCCATTATAATAGAGCCCGGAGACATTAGCCTGATAATTGTGTTTGTATGGAAATTAAGATTGACGTATTTAATTGTGGACATTCTGATTCGAAAAACATAGAATACATCAACATACACGGATAAAATTATGAATTAATCCTGATAGGGCGGCACCTCTCAGTCGCGCGACATACTTCGGCCAGATAAGGGAAAAGCGTCGCTGGCTTATAAATGACTCTTTATTAAACGTGAAAGGAGCGACGTCGGCTAATGGGCCGATCATGCGCTCCCATTAAAGATTATTTAATATTCAAAAGCGGCCGACGATAAATCACGATCGCCCGCCATGCTTCTTTGACTACACCCTGCACTTTTGTCCAGACGTATCATCTTGTATTCCCTTTTATCTGTACATACGTACTTAATTATTTTTTTTATATTAATACCTAGTTACATAAAAGGGATTTTATGTGGTGTTGCGTTTATTACCGTTAAAATGAAGGTGGATTGAAGTAAAACACGTCTTAAAATGGCCATAGCGTAACATAAATGGTATCAGAAGCTGTTATGAGCGTAAAAGTGTCGCAAATTGGCGTCTGGCGTCAGCTAGTTATGCTTGCTGGTTGCTGAGCTGCCGTGTGTGGCCGGCCGATAGCATCGGAATATCTCTCCGGGAATGCCTTCAATCGTATAAGGCAGCGTACGATGCCATAACACTTGTTCCATCCGATGTTAACAGCGATAGCGACCGCTCGCAGTGCGCTTAAGCAAGCGGTTATTAACTCAAGCACTGATCCATTCATGTCTCGTCCTTTATAGTGCAGCAGTTTTTCAAGTTGTCCCTCCATTGTTTTTGTATGTAATGAACACTTCGAAACACGAGCTTTTTGTTGTTCAGTCGCATTCTTATAATTAGAATTGCAGAATTGCCTATTTGAAATACGCAATCTTGTTCTGATAAAATCTGCGCGAACGAAGAACACAAGAAAACGAAAGCCAGTTTCGAATAAATTGATTGTCATACAAGTTATACCTTCGTGTAAGGATAGCCTTTTCTATTTTTGGGGACAAATGGCAAAACAATAATTCGTACCCTTGCGCGACTGAGCTAATAACAATAAAATAGAAAGTCGATCACGAAACGCGGCCCGGCGACTGGTTCAATCAACGCGAGTCAGATTTATTTTTATGAAAATTGGCATAAAATCGGGCGGGTCAGCGGGGGCGCAGTGGCCCCGCGGGACCGCACGCCCGACCGTTTACTGCATATCGTTTCCTACGAGCGTCGCCGGCCGCCTCTCGGAAATATTGCCAGCGGTCATAACTTTTTATATGCACCGATGACATTGCAGAAAGTGGCGGCTGTCTCGACTATATCAGAGCTATTAATACCCTTAGAATATAATTTTATGATTGGTAGGCGTTTCTGAACTTATTGCACAGCAATCTTGAATTCACGAACAACTTTACCGCTTTATTATCTATAACTAATACGTGAAGCAAAAACTTTGTACCCATTTTTACGAAAATTACTCGGATGGAGGAGTATGAAATTTGTCATAGTTTATATGGAGAAGAAGTGCAGAAACCTAATATTTTTACCATAATATGCATTAGAAATAAATTAAATTAATAAAGACGGTATTCTGTTCACGACACGTTGTGCACAATTTCTGAGCAATAACTTAAAAGAAAACAGACCAAGTGCGTGTCGGACCACGCACAATGAAGGGTTCCGTAGTTGGGAAGTTGGTATGAATTTATCCCAAAAACAAACTTAACATTGTAGTTGAAAATCATGTTCTCCCATACATCGATATATGCCACAATCAATTCTCCAACTGCAAATTTAAGTTGGTCGACTATTTTTCGTTAACTTGTAAAACCGCCTAGCCTTTTCCCAACCATGTTGGGGTCGGCTTCCAGTCTTACCGGATACAGCTGAATACCAGTACTTTACATGGAGCGACTGCCTATCTGACCTCCACAACCCAGTTACTGGGTAACACGAAACCCCTTGGTAAGACTGGCTGTCAGATTTTCGAGCTTCTGACGACCCGTAACGACTGTCAAAGATCTACAAATGACAGCCGGGAACAACAACATAACGAGCATTTTTTGGTATGTAAAGATGGTCATCCATCCACGGACCAACCGCGGCTAGCGTAGCTTAACCTAATCGATCAACCCGTGCGGCTGTTATTACTAAGCCATAAGCCCCTCCCAGACAGACGGACATAGCAAAACTATTAGGGTTCCTTGTTTATTAAGGAACCCTAAAAAGCACTAGGCATATTTCAAGATAGTGTTTCAATCATATAGGTAGTAATATCCCACTAATAATATTAGGATGTGGGTGAAATTTGGCACAAAAAGTACTAGACTATGCAAGTCTAGTACTTTTTGTGCCAAATTTCACCGTGGGTGGTGGTCAACGTGGTCAATGGCAACGCTAGAGTGTCTCATACATATTTAATATGTTGTCGGCGATCTCTAGTTTTAATAACCAGACGTAGTATTCCTAAAATACTTTTGAAGACAATCTGTTTTTTCTTTTCTATTGAATAATTAAGTTAGTGGCTAACTATTTAAATAGCTATGTAAAAAAAATAGGCCTGTCACACTACTGGAATCACTGCCACGCTATACCACAGCTCTGTTCTCCCCCGAGCGCACAATGTCTGTGTGGTGTTGATGTGTCAAGCGGGTGTCGAACTCGTAAAGACGTTTCTCTATTATCGTCCACTCAACTTCGCAGCCCTTACCTTGGGGTCCAGATCATTTCAATGTGTCGTCAAACGATATACGATTAGATGCCCATCAAATCTCGTATTGTAAATATCGATGCGTCAGCGTTAGTTCAATCGAAAAGTTTAGAAGCTCCCTAGATGTAGTCTGTGTTTGTGTCTGTGATGGGATGGGATGGGACACATGTCGTAAGTATTCTAAAACCATTGCAAATGTTGTAAAGTCAGGGAAATTATTTTTTTTATCAAATTGACTACTAACTTAAATTTTACTTCCTCTTTAAAACAGCGATGCACAGACCGCGGCCCTCGAGCCGTATGCGGCCCGCTGCCGGTACTCAACCGGCTCGCCAACAAATAAAGAAAATTGTAAAAATAAATGTTGACATTGTTGTTTACCTAATTACCTACATTATCAAGCATGTGTTGCGAGCTCGCGATCGGAACTATTCGGGTAGCACTTGGGTGAGTTTGGGCGAGAGGGTTAGGACGCGGCGCGCAAAAATATTGTCACGGCAATGCAATGCCATGCATCAAACTAAATATTGTTAGTTTTACAAAAAAAAAGTACCTAATCTCTATAAGTCTGTGCATCCCTGCTTGAAAATAACAACTGTCCTTCTTTGACAGTTGTATTAAATGGCCCTAACAAGGCAAAGTGACGTAGGGTGTCAATTTGATAAAGAAATTAATTTCCCTGACCGTATTTGTAACCCTTTGCGGGGCAGTCATTGGTTATTACTGGTACTGTTCTAGGCTGGTGGACAGAAACTGCAATAGTGATCAAAATACGAATATCGAAATAGGCTTAGGTCGTAAACCTTTAGTAGCTTTGGTCTTTAGGCTGGTTAGATTTGGTCTTTAGGTTTCACAGGCAGTCGTCGGTCGTCAAAGCTTCGCTGTGGATTTCGCCTGAAATTGCATTAGAATCTGTAGCTTTTTAGGGAAGTAAACAAAAACATAAACATAACATCACGCCTTGTTTCCAGGGTTGAACAGAGGTGTACCTGTAGTACACCCACATTTCGCCAGTTATGTTTAAGTCCCATGTAATAGGGGAAGTAAACAAGTACAGGAAAAAGTCCGAAAATCGTTCACTTGTAGGTGTATCAGATATAAAAATATTTTTTTGCGATTATAAACTTACATTTGCAGTTGGAGAATTGACCGTGACGAATATTGATAAAAAAAATCAACTATCAAGTTAAGGTTGTTCTTGGGATAAATTCATCCCAACAGCGGAACCCTTCATTGAGCGTGGTCCGACACGCAATTTGGCCGGTTTTTAATATATGTACAGTCAGCCTCAAAAAATGTATACATCGACCAAAATGTATTTAATTGTCTACAATCTTTGTTCCATTTGTTGTCGTATCAATGTGTAGCCCATGAATTATTGTCGATGTACGTACGAGTACCTATATGTCTCCGTATGATTATGAACATCGTTCGTTTATAATCTATCTAGCGAGATTATAAACTATCGAAAATAATTGAACAAAACATTTATAATTTATGGCAAACTAACAAATTGTGAACTGGTATTTATTTATTTATTTAGGTTAGCCAACAATGGATTACACAACACATTTAAAATCCTTAAAGCATAATCAGGTTATAGTGTTCCTACTGCTGGGACAGGCCTCCTCTCTTCGAGAGGGAGTGGGCCGTAATCCACCACGCGGGCCCAGTGCGGTTGGTAGATGCCACATGTCTTTGAATGTTTGGTTCTAGGACATGCCGGTTTCCTCACGATGTTTTCCTTCACCGTTTTTGAGAGCAGTGGTGATAAAATTATTTACATAAAGCGCGCCTGTCTGGGTTCGAACCCACGACCTGCAACTCGGTAAGTCGGGGCTTTTACCACTGCTCTATCTATCCTCCTCTCTATTTCCTTAAAATTAAATTTATAAGTGCAACAATTACTTACAGGCTAACACAACATGCACCATTTATGGTTTTACAAAATATTATAAAGCCAAAAAGGATATTTACAATTAAAGTTATTCAATAATTTTTGCTAGTTCACGCATAACAATATTAATAACAAAAATTGAACATTAACATTAACAAATAAAAATAATAAAAATCTCATCATTTAATACAAATATTACAGAAAAATAAAATGAACATTAAAATTAACATTCAGTAGATAGATAATTGGTTGTGAGAATAGTACTCAATAATTATTTTATACAATTTTCCTATGCTGTCATGAACTCATGATGTATACATTTTTACACAAGCGTGAAATCGGTGAGTTAGCTCCCAGAATTGTTCTGCGCAAGGGTGGGTATAGTGGTGTGATAGGATTTCGGGCTGGGGCACGAAACTTTAGGAGACTCAGGTCTGGGCAGTCAATTTTATTTCTAAGCAGCTTATAGAGAAACAATAATTTCTCTTCGAGTTGATAATGAGTGCATTTTGAAATATTTGAGACGACTATTTTAGTAGAGCAGCTGTTTTTCTTTTTCCTCTACCTCTACCTTCACCGTTTTTGAACTCTTTCCAAAAGTAACGTATGTGTGGCGTAGTGTGGTATCAATGCAACACTGCAATACTATAGTACAGCATTATTTTAGTACCATCCTGTTTAACAACATGATGGTTTGGTTTCTTAGCACAACCCCTATCATTTTCGATGTTTTCTTAATAATATTCTCGATGTGGGGCACGACAGTTATTTTTTATCAAACAGTACTTCTAGATCCCTAATTAAATCCACTCCGTTCAAAAATATTGCGAGTCTTTGAATTAAAATTTAAAGTGCTAATTTTTGTTAGAGTCAAGTGGCTAAATGGTTTAATTGGCCCTGCCAGTTAAATGGTTGTTTACGGAGATGTGATTTTTTTTTGGCAGTTTAACACATAATGAAATTAAAAGGAAAACTATCACAGCTGAAAAGATTAACGAGATTCACGACCAACTTAAATTTGCAATTGGAGAATTGACCGTGACGTATAGGAGAACATGTTTTTCAACTACAATCTTAAGTTTGTTTTTGGGATAAATTCATCCCAAGAATCCCAACTACGTAACCCTTCATTGCACGTGGTCCAACACGCACTTGGCCAGTTTTTTTAAAATTAAGTTCCATTTTGTTAGTCTGACACCATTAAACAAATCTGTTCAGATCATCTTGAAGAAGCGCGATATCGTTTGATGATTCGATTCAGAGCAAACTTTAGGTCATCAGCGTAAGGAAAGCACTCGGAAAAGTAAAAGTTGTGGGGAAGGTCATAAAAGATAAATAATATAGGAGCCAGATGTGATCCCTGTGGGGCACCGGAAGTCATGCAATCATTGCTAGCAGATCAAAAACCGTTAACAACAACATAACATTCACGTATCAAACTTACATGTGACGAACGCACATTCCGCTAATACTAAATAGCCAAAGTAAGTTGATGTAACTGGTGACCGAAAAGCTGGCGGCTTTCTCGCGCAACGCATCAGCATTGCAATTCAGCGAGAAAATGCCGCCAGCATCCTCAGTACAACGCCCCGAGGGCCTTTTTTAGGCTTAACTTAGTTTTAATTTAATTTAGTTAATGTTAATAATCATCTTTTAATTTGATTATGTAATTAAATATATAATAATGGTAATAGCCAAGTAACTGCGACCAACTTGGAAGAAGCGCTCGCCGGCCGTGATTTTTGGATAGCTTATAATCTCGCTAAATAGATTATAAACTAACGGTGCTCACAATCCTACGGTGACATATACATCTTCCTGGGGCTCACACTTACACGGCTGTACTATGAAAATAGCTTGTTCTACTTGAACCATCTCTTTCCAAAAGGGTACAGGGAGTTTGCCTGACCGATATGCACCACTTTAGTATCTTACAAAACATCATCATCTGCCTGCCTTTTCCCAACTACGTTGGGGTCGGCTTCCAGTCTAACCGGATGCAGCTGAATACCAGTATTTTACATGGAGCGACTGCCTACCACGTATCGGCAAGCGTAGTGTAGGATGCCCGATCTATGTCCAGCAGTGGACTGCTATAGGCTGAGTTGATTGACTGCCTATCTGCCCTCCATAACCCAGTTACTGGGTAATACGATACCCCTTGCTAAGACTGGTTGTTAGACTTTCGGGCTTCTGACGACCCGTAACGACTGTCAAAGATCCACGAATGACAGCCGGGACCAACGGCTTAATGTGCTTTCCGAGGCACGGAGGGGTCTTGGTATGTAAAGATGGTCACCTATCTACGTACCAACCGTGGCAAGCGTAGCTTAACCTGATCGATTGACCCGTGCGGCTGTTATTACTTAGCCACAAGCCCCTCTCAAACAAAACAACTGAGTACTTAATATTCATTATTCCTATAAAAAAACACTAGGCAACCAACTTTAAATGTTTTCCATAAAATGGGTTCACCCCGTTTTCGTCTCGATTTACGCAGGGATGCAGGGTCCCTACCTCTTAAACGATTTAAAAGCTGTATTAAAACCAAACTTTGTAAAAAAGGGTACTATAAAATTTCAGATTATTTAGAAGACAAAAAAGCTTGGGATTGAGCTGCTCGCTCTGATAAGCTTTGTGCTAAAACCAAAAAATTTGATATTAAAATTATGCAAAATCATCATTATATACAACTATATGTACATATTGACATTGATGAATATTATAAGCAAAATTAAGTGAATATTTATGTACCTTGAAAAGTATTATATTACTTTAATTATTGTGAATGTGAGCACTATGTGGGTCACTTTTATTTATTTTTTGTTGTTTTTTTTTTCTCTTAGTTTTAATGATGGTCTGGCATTTTGAGTTCTTTATGCGGCCAACCCCATTGTCCTTTCCTTGGTATTGTTCGTCGAGTCGTTGAGCTCCTTAAGTTTTGAGTTGAGCTACACGATTACTGACAAATGCTTGCACTGACTGGACAGGTCCACTCAAATTTGTGTGGTTCTTTCCTCAAAAGACCATTTCAGACATAGATCTACATGGTCCTCACATGATCTGACCAAGATTATGTCTGGACTTTAAAAGAGACTTTGACCCTTGAGTTTGTTTCGCCATTTCTTCTCAGGGGTAGTCAGATAGGAAATGTCGACTCTATCTAGCTTTTTTTTTTATATGACGTGTAAAAGTGATTCTCATATCCTATTTACAGAATAAACAATTTCATTTCATTTCATTTCATTTCATATTCATAGGGATGCAGGGGTAAATAGACGAAATTTTAAAATTAATTTTAACGTTAATTTAAAAGTCTTATAATACTAAAATCTATGAAAATACTTACTAGTAGTTACAGGTACTGTAACAAGAAATAAAGAGTAGGTAAACCCAATTATAAATATCATAGAACTCTCCCTTCCCACTCAGTTGTCGAAAATAGTTGATAACAATAAAATGGCATGCACAAAACAAGCACGACATAAACTTTTACGTGGCACATAAATCTGAAAGTTATTCCCACGGGATGATAAGGTGGGGACCGCGGGATCGCCAGGATCGCGGGATTGTGACGGGCAGGGGCCCGCACAGGCCCGCACTAACTTGTAGAGCTCGCTGTTGCAAATGATAAGTAATATTTTATTGATGGTGTCAAATAATGTTTGATATCTTTATATGAGGGGTGATCAGTGTTGTGTCTGGTATTGATTTGCCAATCAATTGTTGGATTTAGTCGTTTTGAGTTTTGATAGGACAACACTAGTGAAGAATCATTACTGGATATGTGAAAGCTTTTAAATGTCAGCAGTAAGTGCTAAAAGTCAATTATTGACATACATTGATATCAGACTGTAAGCTTTGCGAAGAATTAATAATTAAATGAAATAGGTTCACTTAATCGTACAGCAATTAAGTGTTCATGTAAGACAAATTAGATCTTCCGCTAAATGCTTTAGTCGGATAGACCTACTGACGAATGAGAAAAGTTAAAAATTATCAATATTATCAGCATAGGTTTACAGGACTAATAAGATTATATCAAATATAAGAGATAAGACTTTTATCAAATCGTAGAGGAAATCTTTTCATATCAAGAAATATGATATTCATCCATAGATAAAATCGCATATTCCCGGGGGCAGTCGGGGTTTGTCAACAAAACGAAACTTTCATTGAGTCAATCTAGTGTAAAATATTCAAGATTGGGGTGGTAAATCTGACGAAGACGCCAGTGGCGGGTATTTTGACAGGCAGGTACTTATATGACGTCACTTAGGTATTCAGCAGAAGAAGATAACATGCTGAACTTAACATTAAAAATATTATTATGAAATATTACTAATTTAAGAGCTTGCCGACCACATAGTTAGATACTCATGATTGTCATAAGTTGTTTTCAGCTTTAATTTGGGAAATAGTTTAAAGTAGCTTTCTTAAAATAAGCTCGAAAACAGCTAAAGGTGTTCGTAGCTAGCCCAGCTTTGTCATAAAAAGACAGTCGTCTAGGAACGTGTCATATATTCAATAACAGACTCCCCTGCCGGCGGCTAAACCCAAATTTTCAATCTTGACAGTTATCATTTTACCAAAGCAAACTCCCATAATATTTGCTCTCCGGGTGTGAGGCGAGACTCTTCGAATTTCATATTTATTCGCGGAAGCAAACAGCGCGCCCGCACCCACACCGGCGGAACTGATATTATTGTGCATTCCGTATAATATTGTTTGCTATTTGGCACATTCTCTGTTTGTTTTCGTCTCTCATATGAAAGGGGAGCTATAGACGTGCAAACAGATGGGTGTCACGCGCACTCTTCAAGTTTTTGTACCGGGAAATGCTATTAGTTTGAAAGTTAAAATGTAAATTTTATTTTAAGATTATTTGCGACATTCGTTGTAATTTTCAGTAGTGGGATGGCACAAACATGTTGAAGAGGAAGCATAAAGCGTTAAATCACTATACGTGATCATAGGAGCGCAAACGTAGTGTACGTTCGGAATATGAAAGCGAGCAATCCATTAAGTCGGAGCGGCATGAATGGCGGCCGGAGTCTCGGAGACGCGACTGCCTCTGATAACCCATAATACGCTGATATTTTTGCTTTGCTCATATGTTGGAAGTAATGGCTCGTGCCTGTTAGCTGACTGTGGATACGCGGCACAGCTTCCCACTTTCTTGAACATATTTTTTCAAAGAATACATATTTTATACAGTCACGTATGTTACGTAGGAAATTACTGATCAGATAAGTGTCTTCTAATGCGTTGTCTAATACACAATTGCTACTCTATTTACTGTCTATGGTTATTTTATTGTTCTATGACAAGAAATGCTCAAAATTCAAGCCCCGGTACCCACAATTCTTAATTTAAAATAAAAATACATTTAATAAAATATTAACGACGTCAAAAGTGTACATTGAATATTTTTGAAAAAAGTAATTGCTACGAGTGAGAACTATTCTGATACAGAAAATATAGTTTATAGAATTTTTGTCTGTTTGTCTGGATGTATGTTCCGATGATTGGCGCAATAACGGCTGAACACATTTGAATGAAATTTGGCACACAGATAGATTATGACCTAGATTAATATATAGGGTACTTTTATTCCCGTGGAATATTTCCCGACATCCACGCGGGCCAAGCTGCGGGCAAAAGCTAATTTTAAATAAAAATATGAAAAATTGTTGCAAAATGTTACGTTATAATGTTTACCAATTGCCCGACATTATGGCTATGAACAACTTGAATTATTTTAAATGATAGCAAGGCCTTATCCACATTAAGATTGAACAAGAATTGTAAACCATAATATATTATATTTGGCATATAAAAGGCTCGCTTATCTAAGGGGTTTGACTGGAAACGAACATAAAGGGTGATCCTCTGTGACAAATACCGTGATATACCGCGCGACAGTCGTAAGGGAAATATTTTTATAAGATGAAACATTATTATTTTTGGGGGCGCGCAGGGATCAGAAGTCGCTTCGATGGATTTGGCAATGTTCCTACGCTGTGTCAGCCAACACTGTTTTGTGGCTTTGATTGCACCCCACACATTTGTAGTTTGTTTAAAGGTATTCGCAATGTTACAATGTACTTAACATATCATTGTTTCATTTGCTCTCATATTGTTGGCCTATTTTGCGTCGAATTAGTAACTAACAAAACACACAATCGAATGATACGAACCAGAGCAGTGACGACAGGAAACGGTTCAACGTTTAAAGCCGTTAATAAAACAAATTAATGTGCGTTAACCCTAAAATTGGACAAGTTCAATGCAGAGGTCGTTACCACTATAGGAAATTTATCCCTGGCAAGTATTAACACTGAAATCCGTTCGTTGTATTCGGTGTCATTAAAGTTATGTGGTGGTGGTGTGGAAAAGTGTGTTTTATGCGATGGTGGGTTAGGGCGGGATTGTGTTGCGGGGCGAGGCGACAGCCAATCAAAACATACAAGGAGCATATTGATTCCGAGAAGTGTCGCTGTTAACGTGGAGGCTGAAGCTGAATACATTAGCCGGCGGCGTAATGAAGTCTCGTTGCTTGTAAACAAACAGCGCAGGGAGCACCAAGCCCGGGGCGCGCGCGCACCACTCGCTTACAGGAATTCTATTTCCACGACAAGCGTCATGTGTTAATTAACTGCTCGCACCTACGATATTGAGATATCGTCGTCGATCCCGCTGTTGTTATTAGCAGACGGAGGCTTATTGCTTACCCACTGTTCCGGTACATGTCTTTATTGAGGCTCTACCTCCCGTTTAATATTGTTCTTGTAACCCAACTAGAGGTAATCCGTACATTACCCATAATATCTTCTGTGAGAAAGTATTTAGAATCGATTCTAGTCATTGTTTTAGTTTACAGTTGAGGAACCAATTTTCTTAGAGGCTTCGTAGCAAACTGCTGCAAACTGCTACGAAGATAATTAAATCCCTAGGGCAGTGAAATCATAAGAAACATAAATAAGAAATTACCATTTATAATACTTAGGTTGTAACTTTTGTTAACCTGAAAAAACAGACGAAAACTTAATTAACAACGGACACTTCTCGTTTTACATACATTAATAACAAAAGCTTCGCTGACACTAAAATGAGTGTGACATGAAACGAAGCGTCCTCTCAAGTCAACGACGCATGCTCATAGTCATCCAAGTTACGGGTGTTCCACATTCAAAAATAAACAAGATTATTAAAGAGAAGCTCTTCAGAAACCACATAAAGTGATGCGCCAGCTGCCGCTCACCGCGCCTTTATGATGAAAGAAATGATCCCGCTACCCGCTACCCACCGGCCACTGTATCACGTTTCCTGTTATGACTTCAGTTTTTAATAGGCCTTTGTTAAAACCATTTTATTATAAAGAAGCGCTAACAACTCTAAATGCGTCCCTCAAGAATTTTTGTAAATACGCCGCACGGTACTCGTACGTTGACGTTTTATTGTCTATGTCTTATTTTTCTCTTTATGAATGTTCACACATTGTTTATGGATGCCGAGATGGCGGAACGGGATGAGATCGGGTGAATAGGAACCAGGCTCGAATTATATATTACCTGCACTGTTACTAGCCGCCTGATAGTCAATATTGTATTTATCACTTGTAACACGATATTTATTTCAATATAAACAAGCATCGTGTAAGTAAAGTCGTAAAGAAAATAGACGCGAAATAATCGCAGCAACTTTTGTACCAGAATGGAATTGGAAATTTGACGATGTCTGACAACTGTCCATAACTTTAACATAAACAAATTTATACGAGACGAATAATTTAGTGCGATGACCTGGGACGTCGCCATAACCCGTAGCCGCGTACGATACGTATTTCCTATGACATACTCGTACCATGCAAATGGAAAAGCGCGACGAATGGCTCATAAAGTTTGCTATTTGTTCTGTTTACGATAACCGCGGTTTTATAAAATTTTATTACGTGTTGGAGGAATTTCGCGTTTGCTGCGTGTCGGCTTCGCTGTCGTGTTGTCGTCACGTAGTCGCGTCGTGTCGTGTCGCGCGACGCTTGCACCAAATCCGTCTGCGGTCTCGATAACAGGTGGGCTGGTAACCGTAATAGCAGCTATCAATGCTATCATAAACTCCAATTTTATTTCGTCGATGCATTTTTCGTGTTAATGTCATTTATGCCATCCTAAATTACTTTTAAGCTGCCCTAAGCCGTCTAAAGCCTCTTGTCACCAGTATGTAAAAATTGTAGGAAATAAATCCTGTTAGTGCTCGCATATAAAATGGTAAGTCAGATCTTGAAGTGGCGTAGCACTATACAAGCTCTTTAATTTAGATTAGTAGGCAATTTTCAGAAGTCTGATTTAAATGATAATGATAGGAGGTAGGTTATGTGGGAATAACAAATAAAAATAATCGCAGGGATGTTCCTTTCTCGGTCCATTTTTATTACAATGACTTACAAGTAATTGTAATAAGAATGGACCGAGTTCTGTATCGTGAATTCGTGACACAGTGACATTAATGCGAATCTATCACTAACTAAAACACAAAATTTATTGAAAATTAAGAATTTTCAATAAATTATGTGTGTTTTAGACAAGTTCTAGCTATACATTATTTAAAATTTACTCAACTTCTATTTGAATTTTAACAATTGAACAGAAAATATTGCAATAATACGAGAGTCACGACATGTTGGCGAAAATTAGTCATTCTGGCAGCGAGTCAAAGTGTGGCAAATTAAATTATAGCTTCATTCTGAGATTGCGACTATTGTTTTAAGATGATCGTCAACATCCCCTATGTTCTGTTAATTGTGAATTGTCACATTCTCCATTTTGAAAGAACGCTATTAAAAAAATTCATTTTAAACAATTTGTTAAGATTAAGATCACGCTGAAAAATATTATGTTGTTAACATTCCGTCCGAGATGATGTTGATTTTTGGCACAGATAAAAATGTTATGTGTGGCAATTTTATAGTCATCAAGACAAGAGTCATATTATGAGGACGCATAATTGATTAGTAGGACAGCTGTTGTGGGTTTTCTTCGTATGCGACCACTTAACATTGTTCTACAATAATAGTATACCTGCGCTATTATAATCTCTGAACATAAAACAAACTTACAAACATTGTAAGGGGTGGCGCACGCAAGAAGAATGCTCTGAATACGCTTTCGGCAAAAAACTTTTTCCATACACTTCTTCCGATACATAAATTCGGACCCAGATTGCTACTTACTTGATAATATACAATTTCCATCGAATTGTTTTATGGGAAAAGAAAATATTTCTGACTACGGTGATGAAAAAAACATGCTTATATGAATATGTTAGCTCCGCAACTATAATTTGTCGGTCTTATTG
Organism: Atethmia centrago; assembly: GCA_905333075.3. Classification (NCBI taxonomy): domain Eukaryota; kingdom Metazoa; phylum Arthropoda; class Insecta; order Lepidoptera; family Noctuidae; genus Atethmia; species Atethmia centrago. Next base: position 13,932,950 of record HG995375.1, read on the forward strand.
ATCTCCTTTGAGATTAGCATATGAACCAGTAATATTTTTATGTAAGTATAATTTTCATTCGTCTAGCCAATTTGTTTAGGACGGAAATCATTTCTCTTATTACAAGAAAACATATCTGTGACAGTAGAAAAATAAGATGAACATCTCTCTCCCTTGACTAATATTATAAAACAATCTGTTTGTGATATTATAGATAGTTTATATGTAGCAACTTAATAGGTTTATGCAGTGACTTGATGTGAATACAGATTTATGACACGACGAGCAAAGTAACTCATGAAGGAAGGACTTGTTTGTATTACGAGCGCTCAGCTAATAAACACGTCTTAATTTCTCGTTGAATAGTGGCCTATTAAATAAAGTTTTAAAATATGGAACGCCAGATTTTATTTACGTCTTACAATTTATGGCGTATGGATGCGTGACGTGGTCGGCGGCGCGGGCGCGGGGGGCGCGGGGGGGCGCGCGGTGCGGGCGATGCGCGCGCGCATCTGCGACATGCGTATGACACAGCGCTGACGGTTATATTTTCCAGACGATTTATTACATTATAAGAGTGGCGGTGCGTGCCGTTAATACGCTCTCAGATACATAAATAGTAGTGATTTTATTTTGATGTCTTACAAGACAAGCGACGACGTGTATAATTGTTGAGACGTGTCTCTTAATACCCCTTGCCTATTCTTAGTCATAACTGTCTGTGAACGATACTTTATAACTTACCGTTCAAAGTTGTGAACGGTTGTAACGTATGTTGCTCGTTTAATGAACGAGTGCGCTTTCATTTGGGTGTTATTCTGTGAGACTGTTTTATGTGGGTTTGCTCACAAATCAGCCGGTTCATTGCGCATTATTTTCTCGACACAATCGTCGACACCTCATTGTTTTGAGTTTTTCCAGGGAAGCTAAATCAGGTACTTAATTGAAATAATATCACGTTAGTGGCCGCTTAAAGACATTACAACGCGTCGAGAACAAAAGCTGAGTTTTGTGTTGAAATCACAAAATATTGTTATGTGAAATATAAACGGATAATTACATAGTTGAGTCATCCTGTTGAAAGGAGGACGATGCACCAAATGTTATACCTGGGATTACTTTCGCGTATTGGTATAAACAGGTATAGTAAACCTCGCAATTAGGTACTTTACGAACCTAAGGTTGAATGTCCTAAAACGAAAAGTTCTATCTGGCTTTTTCACAGTTTTTTTTTTTTTTTATAGCTAGTTAGATTGTTTCAAACTTAGTGAAGTTTCAATTTACTGGGAATTGTTGTCAAAAGTGAGGTTGCAATTTATATGTCAATGGGTCGCAACACATGTTCATTTTCCAAAAAAAAATTGCTCCTGCTTAATTCCAATAAGGTTCTAAGTATACCCTTGTCGTAAATTCTTCCTCTTCCCATAACCCGACAATAATAGCGTTCTTTTCAAAAGTAATGTTACCCCACACAACTGCCAGATCGTCTCGTACTATTCAAACTCAGCCGTCGTAACTCAACCAATCTTGTTATACGTCTGCATTAACTTGAAATTACTATTACAACTTATTTAAAAAAAAAGCTCTTCTAAGACAAAAACTTCACACTATTCCATTAGTTCGAAAGCAGTACACTCCCTTCAAACAAAGAATGGACGTCTGATGGATAAGAAATCATAGCAGACGCTCGTAAACGGCGTACAGGGTGGCAAAGCATATTTCATATCGCGTAATGGAGAATTTACAGGCTGTCGGAGCGAAATGACTCCCAGCGGCGCGGCCGGCAGTACGCAACGGAACTATAGCGCGCGGGAAACATGCTGTAACTGAAATCTTTGTTTTGTAGGTGGGCCGGTTAGTGTGGGTATTACAATTTGTAGAATATGGTTTTGATCTTTTATTTTAATAATTGCTCATAAATATGAATAAACCGTTATTTTGTTAATAATTGTATCGAGATTTCATAGTTTTCGTGTCTTGTTTGCGTGACTTCAGACAGCGTATAGGCGTAAACGCGACATCTACAAAGTTCTACGAGACGTCAACCCAGCTCAATGCGACGTCTACGAAGGTCTTCGAGACGTTTACGAAGTTCTACGAGACGTCTACGCAACTCAACATGACGTCTACGAAGCTCAACGCGACATCTACGAAGTTCTATGAGACTTCTACCCAGCTCAATGCAAACGTCTACGAAGCTCAACGCGACATTTACGAAGTTCTAAGAGACGTCTACCCAGCTCAATGCGACGCGACGTCTACGAAGGTCTTCGATACGTCTACGAAGCTCGACGCGACGTCTGCGTAGATGTGCACGACGTCTCCGCAGGGCCTGCGCAGGGCAGGGCCGACACATGGCAATATTTAAAATATTAGGATCCACTATTAAAATCTTTAACGATTATTTTTTTGCTTAGGTAAAAAATTTAACTGGTCGGTTTTATTTGGAGTGTAGAGATAGTTCACTAATGCTGGTGTGGAGTGTGAGCGTCGTGCGGACACCTCCCCGAGCGTCCGACGCGCGATCACCATTATTATTTATACCCTCGGAAAAGTACATTTATAACAATATTACGCCGGACCGCGCCCGCCCTCGGAAAATGATTTTCCCATTTTCTGAAGATTGCAGGTGTATTATATTTCATGATCGTTATTTATGGTGAGACTTTTATTACAAATGCGTGCAATGTCTCTATCCGTTTTTTATTGCCGCCGAATTATTTGATGGAATTCTTATTTTGTGACAAATACAGATAGGACTATTTATTGGCTATCTTTTGTGATATGTGTATCGGATAAGAACTCGGTTATTGCTTTTCGCGTTTGCGTTTTATTATTGACAGCGCTTTTTATTCTTGTTGCTCTCGTCGTAATAAAATCTGTTTGATGTGAGACAAGAATGTTCGTGCTGTTTATTTAGAGTCTATTCTTTGCAAAGGTGTCGAGACAACACCCTTTTGCGATTCATAATTTTGCAAACGGCGGAGTATTCTCAGGAGATGGATATATCCGTCAGACGCGGCACCCTCAGTGAGCGCGGCCGAAGTCCGAGGCGTTACGAGGCTCCCGGGACCCGCCGGCCGCCGATCAACTCTGTCCATAACCAATAATCGTAAATAAACGCAGCTCGATCCGCGCCTTCCTATTCCTCCATGTAACTCACAGAAATTATAACGAAAATCGCACAAGGATCGCTACAAAACTTCGTGAACCCCGGGGAACTACGCTCGACGATAGATCCACTAGTATATTCTTTTTGTAAACGCAGAAATGCCTTCGATGGACGGTTAAATGGAATGTTAGTAAAAGCAACTTAGCAAGTAATATTTATATTACAGCAGAATAGGATGACTAAAGCCTTATAATAAAATATCTGCAGCGATTGGTCGAGTTGACTATCGTTTATTTTTACCTGAAGCTCGCGATCCCGCGCATCTCTCCCTATTAAATTTTGTTTGCATTTATTTTAAAGGTGCGACGCTCGAGAAGACGTGGTATGTGAAAAATTACACCTCAGCCCAATATTTATGGGTGATATTCGGCAGCGGTTTCTTTGTGAGATGAGGGTGTATAAATAACACCTCTTATCGCGTGGGAGCCTACCCTTAAATGGGATTTATTTTAATTATATTTATCGGTAATGCTCATTGAAAACATTTTGTGTCCTTTGAAATCTTAGTCGGATCATTATGAGATCATTGCTGAGATATGGTGGTAAAGAGTAGGGTTATGGCAAAAGTTAATTATGAAATAAGTAGTAGGTAGTACCTTTAATAAGTATTATTAGAAAGATGTTATTGACACATTCATTTTTTTTTTATTTAACCATCTATCTCCGTTTAGTTCCATGACTTTTAAGTACGTTTAGTTATTCTAGTGAGAAACTGTGTAAGTTATGGAAACGGGGAGCAACGCCAGTTATTTTTACCGGCACATAATCGCCGAGTATGACCATAAATTAGTTCTATATTTGGTGGCACGTTGTTTTGCATACAGACAGGCCGTCTGCACATGCGTGCGACATCAATCTCAATTCCGAAATATTTTTCCGTCTGCGGTGCAATGAGGCGCGCTCTCGTCGCATTTGTCGCAAGTGTCGTGTGATATGCAAATTTTTCGTAATTCCCTTATAAAGCAGTGTTTTTAAAGGTAGTTTTAAATTTTAAAAAATGTTTTGCAGTAAAATGTATTAAAAGTTTTCGTTATTTAAATCAGTGTTTGTGACTTCTTGGGCTTCTGCTTGTTAGACTAGCGATTTAAAAACCTTCCTTGTATAGATTCAACAATTGTATTTGATTATTCGATTAGATATGCTAGAAGTATAGTATAGGCTGCATATTATGCCAATCATCATTATTGTAAAGATGTTCATGTGGCAAATAACCAAGTTTTCCAGCAATATAATAATAGTTTTCTAGTTCGATAGGTTGTGTGATTATTACCCACTTAGGTGCAGGATGGGGCAGGCCGTCATGTGAGTAGTTTCCACGTAACATCTTCGAGACGGATGGTCGGGGCTTACGCACCGGAATAATGTCTCGATTACTCTCCCACTTCGCCGCAAGTCACCAGCGACCAGCGATGATCTTCGCTGGCACAGTGCTTGCAGTTCTGCAAAAAGTTATTGTTTTCATCGGGCCCATAGCACGTATTATTACCGGAACAATGCTCATGCATAGATCTCGCCTTGAGCATAGAATTAAAGCCATTTGATATGTTGAAGCGAGTTTAAAGCAGTGTTTACTCCTGCAATACTGACCGTAGTTTTCAACTTTTCGATATTTTATAATCTAAAATACTTTTAGATACCTAGTCTAAAGAGATTGGCAAGAATCATCTAATGAGAGTGATACTTCAATAGTGATTAGTATTAATCATTCACTATTCACTGAACCAGTGGTGGTCCATTAGAGCAGTAGTAGCGAGCTAGCCCAGTGGTAACAGCCGCGACTTACGAGTTGTAGATCGTTAGTTCGAATCCAAGCAGTCAGTTTATTTTGCGTAAATTATTTAATTACCACTGTTATCAAAACGGTGAAGGAAAAAACATCGTGAAGAATCCGACATGTTCTAGAACCAAAAATTCAAAGACGTGACATCCGACAATCTGCACTGGTTCCGCGTGGTGGGTTATGGCTCACTCCTTCTCACAGAGAGGAGGCCTGTGCCAGCAGTTCCCAACATTATAGGCAAGAGAACCTACTTGTACATCCAAGTAGGTAAATAGAATAAATAGGTAAGACATTGTAAGTCATAAAAGTTCCACTGCGCTATTCGCTTGTGATTTGCGCCATAACTTGATCAGCTGACTAGTGGGGCGACCGCGGTGAGGGGAAAATGATTGACGGCGTCGAGAAATTTCATTTTGCGGCTTGTTGAGGGCCTCTCTGAAGATTCGACGTTTCCACTGTCAAACCTGATTGCCTTCTCGAGTATCTTTGTGTTGTTGCTCTTATGTTACACTTCATTTCATCCATTTTGTGCTATTAACCACGAATGATCGGTCATTCGAGGATTTCATGCGGTGCGATGGTGAATTTTTTATGCGATTTCAACTCAAATGAATATTAAGTGGAGTGCTCACTTCGGATGCATACTTATTCCACTACGTTCCATAAATTGTGAAATAAGTACTCACTACTTTGTATTTGTTTAAATTATGCGAAAACAATCTTTCAAATACAAATATTCTTTGGGACCAACTTGTAAACAAATCCCGATACGACCTTTTTGTGCTCATTCAAATGTCATATAATTTTGCATACAATATTTTCTTAGGGCGAAATGAGAACAAGCCGGTGACAGGGGAATTTAATAATGACAAAATAATACAAGGTAAGTTTAAGGGCAGCCCTTTCTGCTGTCCGTCATACGGAGCGCTATTCATGTACATAATATTTCTGAGATATTTGCCGACCGCCTAACGACTCACTAATTTATTTACGCACAACTATTTTTAACTTGATCCATAAAGATGAGCTGGATGTTTCAGTCACCTACACAATGCAGCGGCGAACACCTGCAAATATACTGGATGCGCACTATATCCACGTGGACACACCACGTTTATTATTTCCTGAATACTGACTATTGCTTCATTAAACCATTCAAATAATAATCGAATTGATTCAATACAATGGAAAGAGTTTCTCCGAGTTAATCGCAGACACGATGACAAATGCATATCGTTTCATCTCGGGCCCGGAGATTAATGTGCGAGAGAGGCCGAGCGCGCTAGACAAAACCTGCCGCTTGCGCGTACGCAACCAACAATTCACTAATTCGACCCGCGACTGCAAAGTAAGCGCTCATACCACATCCATACTGCGCTTGTAAGCAATGCCGCTTATTATTTATCTGTCAACTAAACACAATTTGACAGACGCAAGTTAGGCGCCAAATAAACGGCATATTAGACCTTCTGTTGATCCGTTTAGAGTCTGTATCTCTTTAGCTCGGCCATTGATATGTTATTTAATTTGTCGGCGCGACCCGCAGAGACAATAATGACGTGATCTACATGTAAGAACTATAGTTTGATCTAAAATTAAGTGAGATGAAAGAGAATTTATATTTGATACAAAAAATATCACTAAAGTATCGAGCATTGTCTGAGTGCGGTGCTTTGTTGGGGACAGAACTATGTTAACACACAAGCATTCCGCTCGATTAACGTCATAAATGAGAGAAATGTCGGATCAAAAGAATAGCAGGTGTGCCCTATTATTATAATTTGTCATTTGTTCTCTTAACGTCCTTTTGTAATTTTGTTCATCATAGCGCGCTTATTGACATTGTGCGCTGTTTTTATTCTATTTTGATGACTAATTTGAGGTGTCTCCTTATAATTATCGCGGCCTTACCATTCTGTAATGAACATTGTGTTTGCAAATGTGTCAATTAAGAGTAGCTTATAGCACATCAGAGATGAACTTTGTAAAATTGATAATTATAATTGCAAAGCTAAATATGGCGTTCTATTGGTATGTGTATAGGCATCCTTTCTATCTTATGTTTGATCACCTCATTGGTCTGATGTTTACATGTATGGCTTAGGTCCGATAACACTTCTGAGGTCCTGATTTTATTGCCAGGGTTAAGGAGCATGGTGGAGCGTTTTGCTACTAATACAGTTTTGGAACCTGCGTATAGGCCAGGTTAATGAAGGCCATGTTCGGTGAAGTTAATGGCAATAAACAGTAATTTTTCATTATCCTGGAAAAAAAAACTTACTGAGCCTGCACTGCATTTATCCGAATGTAGCTTTTGCTTCAGCCAAAGCTTGTTCTTGAAGATTTACTCTACCTACAAGTTTAAAACTATTTAACTTAAATAAAACAACATGTCACCATCTACAATGATGTCACACAACAAAACAGAATAAAAAAGGACTGACCTCACATCCTTTAATAAAGTAATATTATTATGATATAGGTAAAAGCAATAAAAAGCAACGACTGATATATTGTTATGAGCTTGGTTCAAATCGTTTTATTATTGTTTCCCAAATGAAACAAACTTTTGGGACCGTTAACTGAATAACAATGACCAAATATAATCCAAATCTAAACGCCACAGCTTAGCTGACGGAATATAAATGTGAGGCCTGCGCCTGCGCCTTGTGAACCGACGACGTGAGGCGTCGTTATTAACACAAGCCTGCATTAATGAACACATAAATATTATACTTTCACATACCTACATATACCGTACTGTCTAACATACAAGCGGATCCGTGGACAGGCTCGCCATCACGTATTCGCATTCAGCCGAATTATTTCGAAACCATAATTCGTTTACAACTGTTACATTTTTATGTGCATGGCGTAAAAATTCTCGACGGGCGGAGCCGCACTTATACCTTATTAGTGACGTTTTATCGTTTAAAATTATACAATTTCATCTGTATGGCGTATGTTTTATTGAAATCGAGATAATTAATCGACAATTACGATGCTGGACGTTATAACACGAGGTATACCGCTGTGCGCGCTGCCCGCCGACGCTGCTTAGGAACTAAATGTTGCTTATAAATCGAGCCCCCGCTCCCAGCGCGCTCAATCGCTACACAAATATTGACATTTATGCACATATTGCTCCATATACGTTTTTTATGATTGTAAAATATGAAGCTAGAGCGCTACGTTTGTTCGACTCTTTAGGTCGATACACTCCGTAAATAGTCATAAACATTAGCATAATTGAATGTTTCTCGTTGTAAATACAAATTATTTGGATGTTTAGTTAAAAAACGTCTTTGTTTATGTTGCTTAATTTATAGTTAAATGACAAGAGATTCTCGAATACGTATTAAATTACACAACATGAATATACCCGTAGTGCAATAAAGCAGTTTATGCAACAATATTACTGCCAAAGTTATTAGGCATTTATAATTAATTTGTTAACGGGCACAGTTAAGGGGACTACTCCTGTAGTCCCCTTAACTGTGCTAAACGCAAGTTTTATAATTACTAAAAGTATATGATCCACTGCAGTAAACAAATCGAAAAAATATATGACATTCTTTAGGATATATGCTAGGTAGATATTGTGGTACGATAGAAAAAAATCACGAATATACCTCAAAAAAAAATCTTTTAACAAATAAAAACCGTACTAATATACCTACATGCAATCATTCCGGTTTTTGTCAGATTATTCTACAAGCATCATTTATTAGCATAATAGTGTTTAACTTTTTTATCCAATCAATAGATTTTTTTGTAAATATATAATTTCTTCACATTTTGCAATAAATTACCAGCGTTGTGACATGGCGCTTCTCTTTCTTTTCTATGCAGTCCGACAGTGACCGCGCTTTAGTTGTTGTCAGCCTCTAAAGCTTTTTTATGCCAATAATTTCCAGTAAGAAAATCGCTCACAAGTTACATTCGTTTCTAGTGCACAAGAAATAATTGTACAGAGCGTATGTCATTAGCTGTTAACATTTCCGATGGTAGATATTTGCCACGAATGAGCTTATCTGTGTGGAGATAACATCGAATGAGTTCGTGACTGCGTATCGTCCTCTCCTCGTCCAAACTCGTCATACAGTGTTTTCCTGGAAGCGGCAGAGTTTCCCACGTAGTGGGCGGCGCGGGCGGCGCGGCGTGTGCCGAGCGCACACCGATCTGATAACATCCCTCTAGACAACATCCAGTCGCTTTATCTACAGACGTGGAATCAATTCAGCTCGCAGAATTAGCGCAGCATTTGCCTTTGCCTAATTGGACATTTCCTTCTATGCCCTGTACCTTCGATACAGCATTTTAATTTGCTCACCGACATTTTATTGAACAGGAAAAATATAAAACGCTAAATATAAATACGAAGACAAGTTTATGGAAACTATTGTCGCGTTTTTAAAATGACGCGACGGTATAACAACAGAAATATAAAAGTCTTTATATCACAATTAATCACCACTTAGTGGAAGCTGAATATTTTATGTTGTAGAGTTGAAGTGTGGACTGTAAGATGAGGGCAATAGGGTACTGTTTTGTGGACGGACGATAGTGTCATATGCGGGAGCAGGAAATACCGCAGTGGAGTCGTGTCAACAAAAAATCTAAAAGCTCGCATTATGCTGTTAGCTGCGATTTAACACATTTCATATTTGAGGCGACTGCGGTTGTCTTAGGCACTTAATTTTATCACATAATTTATAGAGCTGCTTAACGTACAGACTTAGAACATGTATTCGAGTGCCAGGATTAATCGACACTATTAAGTACTTTTTAAGCCTATTGTTTTAAACGATATTCCGGGATTTAATGAGATCCCTTCTCTTGCACAGTTATACGATCGATTAATTCGTTTATTTTATAGAAATAGTACCTATATAATTATTATTTCTAGACTACTGCACATAATAATAATTGGTTTGTTGGTACAGCATCTACAGCTACCAATATGTAGGTATTAATCGGAATGTGTGACGCACTTGATCCGTTGAAATATTGATAGACAGCCAGACAGCAATATTTGACGTATTTCTAAATCCATATTAACAAACAAATTCAATGGATACTCAATAAAATATTTATGAAAACCCCTTTGTATCTACCTACTTATCAATAACTATGAATTTGAAATAGTGCTGGTAACAAACAAGTGACAACATGACATTTACAAATTGAATAGAAAATGTTGACGTGAGCCGCATTAAAAAGACTTTATTATTTATAATCGAACTCTCTCGAATCGTCATTTGTATGGAATTCTATTATTTGATACTAATTCCTTGACTAGCATAGATGCTATCTTATTGATAACTAGCGGATGCCCGTGACTTCGTCTGCTTTAAAGAAACATACCCATGGCACTCGGTAATAGTGTACCTTTTATCTAGTACTTTTATTTTAGTGTATTTTTTATCACTGATAGAATTTTTGTAATTGTATGAGTACTTCCAGAGATTATCTGTTACAAACAAACAAACAATTTTACCTTTCTTTAGTATTAGTTTAGTTGTTAGGGATGCAACACCTTGGTATGGTAACAGTCTCGCTTTAGGAACCTTATTATTTATTATAGTTAAAGAGCCTGAACACTCTTTGCAAATAGGTCAAAACATCACGTAGGCAACCTGTTTTTGAGGAAAACAAAAATATGTATTTCAGCTGTCTGTAACAACCTAGAGCTCACTCGTATTTCGCCAGTTAAGTTCAAGTCCCATGTGGTTTAGGAGGTACCTACAGGTAACTTAGTAAACAGAATCACCAAGGAGGATCATATTGCCTGATACCGGGCACTTATCCAGACAGTGGGCTGCTTCTGCTATCCTGGTGATTTTTAATATTAAAAAACCGGCCAAATGAAAAAAATAAAAATAAGTTTATTTGTCACAGAAACACTTGCATACAAAATTATCTAGAGTACACTCAGCATAATGCTGTGCTATGGGGGACCCACAGCACAGCGCAGATTTTCAGTGGTCACCCGTGTGCGTGTGCGTGTGTGTGTGAGTGTCGGACCACGCACAATGAAGGTTTCCGTATTAATTGGGATGAATTTATCCCAAAAACAAACTTATCATTGTAGTTGAAAAACATGTTCTCCCATACAGCGATATCGTCACGGTCTTTGATGTATTTACAAGTCTCCAACTGCAAACTTAAGTCGGCCGACTATTACTCGTAAACTTGTAAAGCCTACTCAGCTGTACGTGGGGGGACGGGTGGGATGTGGATTTTCCTTTTAATTTCATTATATGTACTACTGCCATGATTTTTTTCACATATCCACTAACAATCATTTAGCTGGCACACCCCCCTTCCTGCCAGCTTACTTGAATCTACCAAAAATTAGCACTTTAAAGCTGAATATTACACAAACGCATCCTTGAATCGAAAATGGTTTTTACAGACGCGAAATATTTTTCAATGGCCTATCCAACGAACCCATGTGATAACATGTGAACACACATGGGATAGACAAGAAAAGAAAATAACATCCCCACATTACGTGCAAAGGAGGTTCCCTAAAAATAACCTTTTTTTTTTCAAGATTTTATTTTGGCACTTTGTTGGCGTGATTAATATGTGTATACCTATGACAAAATACAGCTTTCTAGTACTAAGCGTCTCTGAGCTACAGCTGGGACCAACAGACGGACATAGCGAAACTATAAGGGTTCCTTGTTTACCATGGAACCCTAAAAACCAGCCAAGTACGTATCGGACCACGCACAATGAAGGAATGATATTATTACAAAAACAAACTTAACATTGTAATTGGAAAACATATTCTCCGATACATCGATATACATATGTACGTCACGGTCAATTCCCCAACTGAAAATGTAAGTTGGTCGACTAATTGCTCGTAAACTTGTAAAGCCTACTTAGCTGTCATAGTTTTTCTTTTAACTTGGTTATACTACTGCCATGAATTTTACACATATCCAAAAACTATTATTTAGCTGGCGGGGGAGTCAAGTGCCCCCCCGCCCCCCGTACTTGACTCTAACAAAAATTTGCACTTTTTGATACAGTCCTTAATACGCAAATATGGTACGCAAACGGATCCCTGAATCGAACAATGGTTTTCGGCCTATCTAACGATACCCCATGGATAGACGTAAAAACAAAATATCGTCCCCTCTTTACGTGTTACGTGCAAGGGAGGTAGTCTAGATTTTTTTTTTAAGATTTTTAATTTTCCACTTTGTCGGCGTAATTAATATGTACACCCAAATTACAGGTGTCTAGTACTAAGAGTCTCTGAGCTAAGCCGCGGAAAGATAGACAGGCAAACAGACAGACAGACATGGCGCAACTATAAGGGTTCCTTGTTGACTATTAAAAAACGTATGTGGTCGGCGGAGCCCCGTCAGGAACGAAGTTCCTTACGAGATAGTCGCACGCACAATACACTCGTATATGTCAAAGTCGCATGGAGCTTATAATAAAGCTTTTCCCTTACGATACGATTTCTACCAGTCAACTCCTACCGCAAGCCGAGTTAAAGCACTTAGTTTAAAAAAAAATACAAGTAGAGCCTGAAACGCTAATCTACAGTTACAACACAGTAGATAAGATAGGACCGTGGGTGGTTAAATCAGATGGAGAACCCCTAGGTACCTATGTAATTGAGCAAACATGACAGTCATGGTCATAGAATGATGACTGTTGCCTTATACGGTTAGATACAAAAAAAGTCGCAAAACCTGCTGATCATAGCTGCAACCCAATTTGTTCAAATAATTGCACTTACACTTACACAAGTAAGTATCTTTATATTTTATTTACCGTTTTAACAATTTTGATCATAAGTTCGAGTGAGTTTGTGTCATGATGTTTCCACCATGTGAAATGTAATATCGGGTATGCGTTATTTTTTTTGCGACGCACTACAAAAAGTTTCCATTATTTCAGTCATTGTGTAATACCCGCAAACCTTTATTTACCAGCTAGTAACAGCTGTAACTAAAACTGCTTCATTATAACATTGTAAGGTAGTAAGTATCTACTTTTCTCATCAATGTAGAATTTTTACGTTATTCTATGTGGGAAATGTATCAAATATTTTTCGTTTTTACACTGAGATTCATTAGGAATTTTTCCGTGGGATAGAAAGTGTAACACGAGACTGAAATATGGGTGTACTATTCACCTCTACCTACCCTCTTCGTTCAGGAAATACGGATGTGATGTTATGTCCATCTATGTACTTTTCTGAGATATATAAAACAATGGTTAGACCTGCTGTCTTGTATTGATCAGAGTGTTTGGCCACAAAAGGGATGAATGAAAGGCAATTGCATGCAACTGAGATGAGAATGCTAAGAGGGATGCGTGGTGTGACACGAAGGATAGAATAAGAAATGAGTACATAAGAAGAAGTCTGAAAGTGGCACCGGTGACTGAAAAGTTGTGTGTAAATCGGTTGTCATTGTATGTTCATGTGATGCGGAGGAATGAGGAAAATGTCGTGAGGAAAGTTTTAAGTATGAATGTGGATGGCTATAAGAGTAGGGGAAGATCAAAGAAACAATGGATGAACTATGTGAAAGATGATATGGCTATAAGACCTCGATGACAAGTAATAGACAAGTATGAGAGAAAGGGACATGTTGCGCAGACCTCAAATAAATTGGGATAAGACAGGAGAATGATGATGAATGACTGTCCTTTTCTGAGAAGAGCTAAGTTAGGAATACAGGCATTCCTTTTATTATGTCATTAATTTTTTTACTGTCTCATCTAATCAACACCAAACTATTCGCAATAATTAACATCTCCTAATTATGTTGCAAAAGAAACGTTTTAGCATCACCTGAATTAATGAAGGGCGCATCAAATACCTACATGACTGGTTTGTCTCTAATGATGATAAATTATAGTTTAAAACGTGGCTATTCAAGGTGTCCTAATAAATTAATCCTACTGCTGCCACACTACACTGAAATGGCAATTAAACTGTCGAGCAAAATTACCACACAATGTGTCGAGTATATCATGAGATGACGTCTGTGGGGCATGCTGCGAGCTGAGAACTAACCATCCGTCATACACAAGTATTCTGCACCGTTCACAGGACGTTTCGAAATATGAAAAAGTTGTGCAGAGAATTGTGCTACATATCAACTATATGTTATTAACAGATGTATTTGAAATATGGGGCAATGCAACGTGCTGAAAAGAAAAAGAAAATTTGATTATTTTTCCTGAACTAAGACTACAGATGTGTTTCTTTTGGTTTTCAAGCAACAATATCATTAATTTCAGATTACATACATAGTCCAGCAGTGAATGTCTTTCGGTTGAAATGCACAATGATAATTAATGAATGACATCTAGTCATTATTAAAACAGTCATCGCACAAACTACATTAACTCACAGTCTCTAACACAAATCAGGCAATAGGAACTATTCGGGCGCAACCCCTGTTATTTTCAAAACCGCTTGTAATATTTCCAGCTACTACAATGCTCCTTCGTAATTACAACAGCTGAAATTTATAACCGTATTCCGCATTTCGCCATTTTCAAACATAGGAATTCGTTTAAAATTGCTTCAGCCACCTACAAGATTCCTGAGGCTTAAATATATTATTTGGTTAATGCTGCCAACAATTGCTGATGCATCTGATAAATTATATAACATTAGCATATTTAAATCTCAAATAGTTTATTGCAATCCATAATGTTTAATTACAGGTGCTAAATAAAGAAAAAAAATTAATAGAAACAATTATGGACCCTGTCGGGCACAGCAAATTTTTAAATAAGTAGAGAGAGGAGGAGCGCTTTATTAATTTTCCTTGTTATTAAGTTAGAATTATTTTATATCGTATTACCTACCTACGTATTTATATTTCCATTCATTCGCTTATTATATTAATATTTTATATGCAGGTCTATCTATTCATTTATTATTTATTTAATTATATTTAATATTTAATTTAAATATAAGTCATAATGTTTAAAATCTTCTGAAATTATAATGGGCTGGTGATTGACATGAGTGACGAGTTCTTAAACTACTGCTGCTGGTGAAAATAGTTTTTAAACAAAAGCTTAGAAATACTTAGTTATTGTTTTTCTCAGTTATGTGTTGTGATGTGATGGTATCAACTTATAGTTCCACCTGCAAGACAGATGAAGTTACGGTACTAGACGTTACTGACGAAACGCATCACAATCCATCACTACCGATGCAATCTTTATTTTTTCGCTCACGCTTCATAATGTACTGTTCTCCGTCTATTACTGATAAAAGCTTGAATGATAAGTATCGCTTCAGTTAGCATACAATACGTCATAGATCAGCCTGTACCGTGTGCGGGCGCCGAGTGCGCGCGCGCAGATCTATGACAGCGGTTATGAAGCCGCAATGGAATGCGTTTAATGAGCACTGCACTAACTTATACACAACACGTTCATTTACGCTTTTTGGAATTTCATTCACTCCCCCTCGTTTGCTATGAAAAAGAAAGCGTTAAATTAATTAGCGGCAGCATGCCTGCACAATGATCTACGACCACTGGAAGATTTATATGAACCACTGACTCTATAGCTTTGTAATTAATTATTATTGTATTCGTGTTTCGTGTATTGTAGGCACGCTAACGTTTTCATATCTAGAAAATAAATAAAAGGGACATAATATGGAAATATTAATGATAAACAAATTGTAGATAGTTGTAGTGAAATGTGTTGTTGTGTGTGTATGTTTTTGTATATTGTAGTTAAATTATCGCTTTTAGCGATAAGACCGCCCATTGTGTCACCCTATGTAAAATTTCTACATTTATAAATGTAATTTTTGTTTATGGCGTATCTATATAATAAAGAGTATTCTATCTAGATAGATATCTATCTATCTAGATAGATATCTATCTATAGTTTTATCAACCTGCCTGTAAAACGAATTGAGCCGTATGCATGTATATAGTTTCCCATTATATTAAGGTTCATAACAAGAAAAACTTGTCTAATCGAACAATAAATAAAATAATATCAATGGGAATAATAAACCCATTTTTGATGCCTGATGCATCACGGAATAAGAAATAAAATACAAATAAAATAGTGTAGTCACAGTGTTTAGCCGAACACATCCTCGTGGAAGCGATCGGCGGCAGAGATCACTCGCGGCACTGGTTCAGGCCATGGTACGGAGCGAGAGGGCATGGACAGCCGTCACCTCCTTCTGCGAAGCAGTAATGCTCGCGAAGGAGGCGGCGGGACGGTTGACGGAAAGCCAAATATTGCGCCCTCTCGCCCCTAGCCGCCGCAGGAGACGCCCTGGGCGTCGGGAATCCCGGGCGGATTTCCGGCCACCGTAGGCACGGGCTTGCGGACGGTGAGCAATGGGTAGCTCACCGTCCGGTAAGGACCAGGCCCGGGTCAACGGCGCGTTGTATTCCACGCGCGCCTCAAAGAGATGTCATCAGCACAAGTGTAGGGGTACACTAGGGCCGATGCCTGCCGGCGCCGCGGGAAGGTACAAAAGGGTTACCGAGGCTCCTGGAAATACAGGCAACGGAAGGCATACGGGTGGGTTTTAGTCAGTAAGTGTAGAAACAACTTCTCCCGCTCTGGGCGGAGCGGGAGAAGTGTTTTAAAGATTTCCCACCCAAAAAAAAAAGCCGAACACTCAATTAAATTCAAATAGTTTCTAATACATTCAGTTTTGAATTTAGACCAGAAAGAGACCTTGCCATGTGAGTAAAATAAAATCTTTATGGTAATACCTCTTCTACCTGAGTTCAGGTCAGATTCATAATAAAATGATGTCCATGCATTTGTAAAATAATGTCGTAACGTGATTTTCAACATATCACGTGGCTTACAACGAGGAGGCAGGCTGTCAAATATTCAATACAAACTTATAATAATTTCATTAGTCACCATGTCACTAGCCAATTCAAGATGGTTTATAAAAATATTTTTTTAACTACTCGGTCAACCATGCACCTGAGTATTTATTTTGACGTGATTTAAGATAAGAGCTTTTAGTAAAACACGTTACAAAAATATGTTTATAAAAACATAACCTGACCTCGTTATGCTTGTAAAAATATTATCATTCGATCGTCCTCAACGAAATTTACAGCCTTTTGGTTGCAAAATGTGATAAAGCTTATTAAAAACATTTTACTTCTTTTCGTATAAGTTATAGATGTTTAAACATATATGGTATGCCTGTGCTCTGTTTATCAATTAACATTTTCAGTGACCTATAACATTATTGACAAATGCGATGTTGAAAAGTCGACACAGTTCTATTCTAGCATGCCTACAGACTGAATTAATTAATTCCACTTGCAGTGCTACATGTGAGCTTTAATCAAAATTTCATTTTAAAGTCACAAATCATTGGATATTTCCATTTATATTTCCAGCGCAGTTAAATATTAAACTCGGTTTAACAATATGTGGAGCTCTCAATTATGCATCGCAACATTTATTCAAAGCTGTATCTACTGAATTTGGTGGATAGGTACAACATGCATGTCACATATAGCTGTTGTTTTCTAAGCAAATTCATTATTGGCGGAAAATCTGAATATTATGTCACCTACAATTGTAGGTGACATAATATTCAGATTTTCCGCTAATAATGAAAGTGCTCACGTAATTCATAGAAATTGAGTAAGGGAAAGTTGTTACGATGTACTTGTTAATCCAAAGTCACCACTGGTTTGCGGATGAAGCAATTGTTAACAATCGTGTGTAGTGAAATCTGCATAAAAGTTGATTCACGAGATTTGAGTTTTTCTTGAAACGTTTCTGATTATTTTGTTTGCTGATTTGGACAATTTGCACTAACATTCTCAAAAAAAAACTTCACTAATCCAATGGTGTCAACAAGAAAAGGCTTTCTAAGTTTTCCTTCTGCGGCCTGATGTGCAGTGGACTCTGATTCGTTGAATACTACCTAGAGAGAGATACAGTTAGCAGTCTATTTTTGGTAGCAGACCCATCACCAAACGATTGTTATTCGTATTACAATACTTGTACTGAATACAAAACGAAGCATGATGGCGATTTTTACGTAAAACCTTAGGTATTCAAATATAGTAGGAGATTCTAGATGAATACCTTTAACGAGCCAATAGGCGATCAGTGACGTCATGAGTCATGCTGTAACTAAATATATTAAAAGAATACCATAATGTACCTTATACCCACATTTTTTTTAATGGTAACTGCCCTTGATAATCTGGCGACTTGAACTATGTCACACAGTTTATTATAGTTTATTGTACATACTTACTTCATAGATACATAAACTCATGCCTTTTTCCATTGGAATAAGGCAGAAAGTACAGAACGCCACCTCATACGACCAACATGCCCTCTACGGGGCTCCTGTATGGGCGCGCTCTCTGGCGCTGCGGCCAGCCCGCCGGTTGAGCGCGGCCCAAAGGGTCATGGCCATCCGGATGGTCCGAGGATACCGCACGGTCTCCTGTGAGGCAGCGAGCCTCCTTGCCGGATTGCCGCCATGGGATCTGGAGGCAAAAGTCCTCGCGCACGTATGGGAGTGGCGCGAGGAGGCGAAACGCCGGGGCGTAAGTCCGCTGCCGCGAGAAATCGCGGCACAGCGGACGGAGCTCCGGCGGGATCTCATGGCGTCATGGAAAGTACGGTTGTCGCAACCCAGTGCTGGGCACGCCACGATTGCGGCGATAAGTCCCCTCTTTGAGGAGTGACCTTCCACCTTCCGCCTGACGCAGGTCCTCACCGGACACGGCAGCTTCGGGAGGTTCCTGTGTCGGATAAGGCGGGAGGAAACGTCCGGGTGTCACCACTGTGTGGATCGCCCGGACACGGTGGAGCATACGGTGGAGGTCTGCCCGGCTTGGGCAGAGCACCGCCGTGTCCTCGTGGAGGCGATCGGTGGCAGAGACCTCTCGCGTCCGGCCCTGGTACAGGCCATGGTACGGAGCGAGAGGGCATGGGCAGCCATCACCTCCTTCTGCGAAGCAGTAATGCTCGCGAAGGAGGAGGCGGGATGGTTGAGGGAAAGGCACGTTTCGCGCCCTCTCGCCCCTAGCCGCCGCAGGAGACGCCCTGGGCGTCGGGAATCTCGGGCGGATTTCCAGCCACCGTAGGCGCGGGCTTGCGGACGGTGAGCAATGGGTAGCTCACCGTCCGGTAAGGACCAGGCCCGGGTTGACGGCGCGTCGTATTCCACGCGCGCCTCAAAGAGATGTCGTCAGCACAAAAGTAGGGGTCCACTAGGGCCGATGCCTGCCGGGGTCGCGGGAAGGTACTTATGGGTCACCAAGGCCCCCGCAACACAGGCAACAGGAAGGAATACGGGTGGGTTTTAGTCAGTAAGAGTCTGACACACCCTCCCGCTCCGCTCAGAGCGGGAGAAGTTATTTGATGATTTGCCACCCTCAAAAAAAAAATACGACCAACATACTTCAACACAGAATTATAATAAAAATGTGTTTATCCTTCACTGGTAGCTTGGCTTAAGTACCAGAAGATCTGACCTATGTGTATTAATTCACGAGACAAATATGTACATAGATTGATGCCACAAACAGTTTTGATTTTGTTTTTACAGTAATGCATTCAGAATGAGACGTTTAGGTAAGTGCACAGGCAAGTATGTTCGTACATCCAAACTTCCAAAGCCTGATTTTTTCTAAAGCTCGTCTGTACCAAGATACCGATGTACACTACCTACCTAACGTAAAAATACGATAGAAGTTCTTGTTCATATTTTAGTTGTCTGTTTATCCTACCCATGCTAGATTATTCTTTTTATTTCTTTTCTTATATTGTACACCCTAGAGATATGTTGTAGAGATACCTTTTTCAATTTTGACCAATTTTATTTGCTACCACTTACAGCAACTATAAATAATAATCTATTCTATTCTAAAGTTCGCATGAAAAATTCCCATCTCTGGTATTCCTGGTAGAGGCTCTCGATAACAGTTCAAGACAAAGTATTCTCACGCATATTAGAAATGAATAAATGTTCTCATAGCGTCGATGTAGACAAATTATGTGCAATATCAATACGTTATGACGCAAACAAGGATATTGTTGTAGATGGAGCAGTGCCCGCTGCCCGCAGCGCACGTACCTCCATCTACGTCTAGAATGCTAATCACGTTACCATTCGTCCGAACACATCCACGATCAAATTGACTCCGTGACAATGTAACGAGACCTCCCTCCCCTCTCTCGCACACAATACCGAGCCCACCATAGCACCGGACCAAGGAACCTCTACAGCTCATCAGTATATGGATGCTCTGTACGTAGGCCTGCGACCGAGTTTACATGACACGCACTAGTTTTATTACCCTCATGTTTCTAAATGGCCCTCATTTCGTTTCAAACAAATTATTTATATTTTACTACATGGACAGATCGTTTCCCAATCAACTATTGACCTAAAAAGCATTTGTGTAACGCAGTCAAGCGTTGACAAATTATGTAGACGACATCGATGCGCCCGCGCCGCGAATAGTCATACAGAGTACGTGCGCACGCACATGCGTAATATTAATGCTTATTACCAAAATGGTTTACAGATTAAGTATGTATAAGCTGCCTTCAAAGATAGTGTTGACGAAATCTATGTCGATGATATTGACTACAATACGCATAACGTCAGATGCCCTATAACATTATAATTTAAACTAAGTATTAAGATTCATTGAATTAGTAGGTTAGAGTAAATTGTAAACAATGACTTTAACATTTATTAAATTAGGCTATTTAACATTAGAATACTTAAAATAGCACATGAACCAGTGTTTGTGTCATATCCAACTTGTTTTAAACAATGAGGCTATCCACAAAAGGAGCATTGAATTTATCTGCCCACGCGAAGCCCAGTGAACCTCATCAATATCAATTAAATTAATAAAATGGTTATAAAATGTTCCAGTGACAATAAATATCCACTATTATTGGTCGTACTGTAATTCGAATCTAATTGATTGTTTACTTCAAATAGCTCTAAAACAACGAAGTGAATCATACCATACACAGGGTGCTCTAAACACGAATCTTCCGGAATAAATAAATCTTGAAATTTATTTCTTGCCTGCTGTAATCTATAATGAAGTCATTAAGCAAAAGAATTACCTATGAAATGTTCATCGAATTAAAACATTTGTGAAATAAATGTATTATTAAGAATAAACGAGTCATATATTATGTGGCAACACAATATATTTGTTAAAGCACTCTGTGGTTGTGCAATTTTTTTTTTCTGTGATTTATTACAATGCACAATATGGCCGATTTCAGAGACGATGACTGAAACCATTAACGCTTAATATATTTAGGTATACACTAATGCTGCCAACAGGCATACGACAATGTGTCAGACAGTCCAAGACGTCCGTGATAACGGGTGACTCCTTTAATTTCCTCATTTCGCAAATAATTATATATTAATGTAGGTAGGTACTTACCTATAAAAATATAATATAAATGTTCTATGATAATGATAATCTCAAAATGAACTATGTAAACACGTCAACATAAGTAAATTATCAAGAAGGTATGACAAAGGTCACAAAATATAGTAAACTTGTAAAATTTGTTGTGTCACTAGTGTATTTGGACACTCTGTTGTGTCCGGGAGTTGCCTGCGCCGGCGCAGCTGTTAAGATGTTGATTTACGTGGGTATAGAGCGCGGCCAATTATCTTATTAGTGGCCAATTTATCGTTCGTCACATTAACATATGGATGAGACATGTTAGAAGGACCCATCTTACAATAGAAAACTTATTCCATCAATATAAACTCTACCATAATAGAGCTTTGAATATGTATTTTGTATTATCGATGCTCTAGAGAGCTTTATTAAATAGTAGTAGTTTATTAAAGTGATATAAAACTGAAATAATGTATACATTATTTCAGTTTTATATCACTTATGTTGATAGAATCTCTAAATAAACAGAATACGATAAAATATATTTGTACCTGCGTACTTGCAACCGCACCTTGTAATTTTCATTTAAATAGGGTGACCTAAAAGCTTCGAGTGTTCGACCTAAATATTGTCAGTGTTGATCGTCATAATAAAAACAATACGTAATGTTGGCAGCGGGTAAGTTGGAGTGGCTGGTTCCGTTCCGTGATGGGTATCACCAATAATTCGCTTATTCCACTATCTGCGGGTCAATATTTTCTCATGAAGCGCGACATTTTGTCACACAAAATAATGTGTTTTATCGCTCAACGCTGCTCGCTAAATGTTTTACGGCAATAACAATAAAGAAAAACAAAAGCATATTGTCTCCTCTTCCCGTGCACATTTTCTTTCGAAAAATAATGACATTCTTGCTGCTTTATTAATATTTATTCGTCGTATCCAAAATACTTCAGCCACTCGAATACCACCTCGAGTATTTAGTGCCAATTTATTAACGGGATTTCCATGGCTGCTCATGGTGTCTGCGGCGATAAACTCTGTCAATACGCTGGGGTCTGAACGTACCTGATTTATCTGGTAAAGTTTCACTTTGTTAATTCGACCTGAAAGTCTATTTTCCTCCTGAACTTTCGGAAGTAACTAACAGTAGATAATTTTACACTTAGATAGTACTGAGCACCTACTTATTAGTAGTTTGCAAAGTTATCAAATTTGATTATTAGCAAAGTGTATTTAAAAAATATTCTACTGTGTTTATGAGCTAAGAGGGCAGTAATTCCGCGAAGTCATATGTTCCTAATAATAATTTCATATCGTCGGAGCGGGCGCACAGTGGAACGAATGTATGGGAGCGGTTGGACGTAGACATGTCCGAAAAATAAGAGTAAAATTATGCCAAACTAATGATGCCATCTTATTCGATTACTTAATGCCTTCATAAATTGTGGTGATGAATTTCTTCATAACTCCCATATTTCGGGAGTAATTTGAGAAAATGTGAAATTTTACTATGAAAATGAGTGTATCGAGCTCTCTCCCTTCTGATTCCGGGCTTGTTTCAAGTAGCGGTCTCTAATATCGTAATGCTATTACTAAGAGCTATATTTAATACTAAGACACATAGTGCGCCAAATGTGCACTTTCTGGGATAAAAGGAAATGAAAATTTAAAAAAAAAAAACGTTTTTTCCCCATTTGTATTTACTTTAAACCGCAGACAGACTTATTAAGAGGTCTATAAATATATTATATATATACAGAAATATATATTAACAAAAATATTCACAAGAACTGATGAGAGTATGACTTTTAAGTAAGTTGATAATAAATTACCTAGTTTCATTAAAAGTACAATAAATAATTAAGATGTAAGCTCTAATTTACTAAGTTACACATTTTAAAACAATAACATCATTTAATTATCTTCGTCATCATCATCATCATCAATTAATTCAAATTCAGAATCGATGTCCGCTAAATCATTTATGTTAACAAATTCGATATCACTTTTCTCAGAATCCGTAAGCTCATAAAATTCCTTAAAAGAAGATTTTTTTACAAACTTATTTCCTTTTGGACGGATACTTGTAACAAGTGGATCAGAAGACAGTAAAAGATTGTGCATAATATCTTCATTGCATGAGATACTGCTATGCTTTCGAGAATGCCCCTCTCTATATTTTCTAAAATCTTTATTTCTAGCCTCAGATGCCTCTTCGGATAGAAAACCAATGGGCACGATTGACATGTTCTGAACTATGTCTGGCCCATGCATTAAAATTTTATGAAGTGAAGAAGGCATATAATACCATGGGTATAACTCCACGTAAAGCTTAGCAGTATCAAAGCAGAACTCTCGGAATTTAGTTACGTTGATCTTCTCTCCTGATGAAATACACTGCAAGATCACACAGATTTTTCTTAAAAGCATAGCATCTATTCCGGTCAGTTCAGCAGATTTAGTGTAGTTTTCAAAAAATCTCCTTGCCGAGTTGCCATTGTTGGTGGATCCACTGCCTTGTTTCACAACATCGAGAAGTAAGCCCGTTTCTCTTCTTACAGCCTCTTGAACTCTTTTCTTCCTGTCATCAACTTGCCTTTTTGCTATATCACCCCTTACTTGCCATGATTTTATGTCTAATTTGTAGGAAATGTGTAATAAGCATTCCATTGAGCGAATCCAAGCGTGAAGGGTGCTTAAGCTATATTTATACATGTCCTCGTTTGCGTGTTTATCTTTGATTAACTCTAAATTATTCATTTCTTTAGGACAAGCCTTGCATATGTCACACACTGAAGCTGCTGTATTGGATATAATGGAATGAATTTTACCATCAATCATTGTCAACAGCAGTTGGTGTTTGACACTAATTCCATCAGTGATGGTGGATGGAGTTAAGGCTTCAATCTCTGCTTCGATTTCAGCCATCTCTCTCTGCACATTTTCTTTGGTTTCCTTTATAAACTTAAACAATATTGGCCGGCAAAATGAAGTGGAAGATGGTCGCTCGTTTTCCCAAATTGTTACACCTTTTGAGACGAGCCGCAGTGGTACAAGACTAATCATAAAATTACTAGCAAGATCGATTTGCTCATCTTCACTCGTCCTTTGATGATAAATGCTTTGGTTAGATGATCCGTCAAAACCCCATTTGCTGGTCAATACGAGCTGTTGATTGGGATCAACAGGGGTTTCTAACGACCTAATAAGTCTTCTTGAGGTTAAATCCATCAAGGCTTGTAATTTGATTTTTGCAGAGCTCTCTGTAACTGTGAGATCTTCTTTGGCCGGATAGCACTTAATTTTTTCTTTAACCAACATGTAGTAACTCGGGTATTGAAGAGCTCCTTCTTGAGTGTTGAAATCCCGAAGAGTGTTATAGCGCCATTTCGATAAGTTCATCGATACATAAAGAGCCAATGCCTTCAAAGGGGATATTTCCCGTACCTGAATTGATTTACCTTCAATGAAGGCTTTGATTTTTGAGGCCTCTTCTGGATTCTCCGTCAAGTATTTCATAACATAAGCTGTATCGCTTTGTCCTGCCTTTTGAAGCGCCCTTTCGGCCGAAAACATAATTTCAGCGCTGCTACTGCTGCATGAAAGACTATCTTCAGTGCGTCTTCTTTTTTGCCGGTTACTAAGGTCCTCAAAAGATTTACGAGGACTAGGATGTGTACAAGTTGAAGCATCAGATTTAGCAGGAGAAATTATGGGCTCGATGACGTCACTTATATTTTCTGTAGAAGGTTCCATATTTTCATTCTGTAATTCCGGCCATTGAATTGCAGCCTGTAGCCAAATCTCATGTTTCTTCCGAAACTTATCTGTGCTTCTTCCAGACTGTGTCCATTTTGCATAAATGCGGTAGCAAAATCGACGACACCAGTCTTTTAAACTTGTTTCAGCACTTTCACATAACTGAACACAACTGTTATCTTTTAAAACACTGAACAAATAGTTAAAGTCGCGTAAATCTTTATGTGCGCGTGCGCATAAAGCAACGTGAATATCAAGATTTGTATTAAAATTTGGAAAATACATTGCGAGATTAGCTTGGATACAACGAGGTGTAAATCAACACTGATTTTAAAGTTACTAATAGTGACCTATTTATATAAAATCCAGGTATCCCAGGTATCCTTTGTTAAATATTGCAAGGTAATTAGTTATTGTGATAATTAGTAAATGATGCATGCTAAATTAGTGTATTAAGAGCCATTTAGTAATTAAATAATAGCAATGTTCTTATCAGTAATCATTAGTGCATCAGTTTTATATGTAAACCTTAAGTCCCTAATTATATATCCTAATTAGCTTATATCTTCTCTAATTGGCTGCTCAGAAATGTTATTGTAATAAGGTAAACCTTTAGAAAAACGGTTTTAATCAACAAAATAAACAAAAAATAAAAAAATTGTGTTATAAAATAAACATCACTCTTTATCCCAGAAAGTGCGCATTTGGCGCACTATGTGTCTTAGTATTAAATATAGCTCTTAGTATTAGCATTATGATATTAGAGACCGCTACTTGAAACAAGCCCGGAATCAGGAGGGAGAGAGCTCGATACACTCATTTTCATAGTAAAATTTCACATTTTCTCAAATTACTCCCGAAATATGGGAGTTATGAAGAAATTCATCACCACAAGTTATGAAGGCATTAAGTAATCGAATAAGATGGCATCATTAGTTTGGCATAATTTTACTCTTTTTTTTCGGACATGTCTACGTCCAACCGCTCCCATACATTCGTTCCACTGTGGGGCGCGCAGTGACCGTAATGCGCGGAACAAATGGCCCTCTGTGCACTTCTGTGAACCTTTCCATTTGAGCCGAGCCGACCACTACCAATACGCCTTATTTACTCATAACACACTAAATAATTACATATTACTACATTCAAACATTGACTCCACAGGGGCCGAATTACGTAATCAGATTTTATTGTATTAGAATATTTACATACAATAGATACAAACTTTGTGCGTAATTTATTTATTCATATCTTTCAAAAGGCAATAGACGATTTAATTATCGGTCGATTTACAAATAAATAATTTAATCATATAAAACAATAAGAAATATTCATTAATTCAATCGACAACGATAGAGCGTCACACAATATGGTAATTTAATAAAACTTTGACCATACGTATTTACATATTTCTGTGAGTATTAAACGCACGTACACCAAATTTAAAGGAAGAATATCATAACTGTTTCAATGAAATATGACCGAAATATGTTTGATATTCAAATAGCCGAGGGAGCTTCCGCTGGGAACGCAGTGGGCTGAGCGGCCGCTCACAGCGACGTCAGCGGACTCTCACAAATACTCGTATTTTACGGCTACAACCGAACTGAATAATAACACGCTACATTAGTTTCCCATTATGCCTTCGAGACAATAAAATTTGCCCAATTTTACGATCACATTAATAATTTTATGAATGGAAGCAAACGGTTTAAATCTTTAAATGCGATGAAATGAATAAAAAGTATTTCCGACGGGGCGATGGAGGTCGCCTCCTTGTAAATTAAAGGTGTTAAAAAGTAATAAGGTGTTCGGGTATATTCCTACCGCGCTGTTATACAGAGAGAGGTTATGGTGTCGGGGGTGATGTAAAGGGGTAACGTACGACGCGCGACGGAAGGCGGTCGGTTCCCAGGGTATCACTTGCACGAACACCGGACGCTGTCCGCTCGCTCGGACGTACCTCTACACAGTTTCATTCGATCTTACTTATCGATTTTATAATCAAATAATATTTCCTGAAAAAAATCTAAGGCGGGGAATTTTGACTGAAATACATTTAAAGTATGATACTGTTCGTTTTATACCCACGTGCTGAAAGATAACTAGTAACATTGTCGGTAGGAACATTAACCTACTTGAATTCATTGTTACTGAAAACTGAAAACATATCGATATTTAGTAATCGAAAAACATTCGATTACAAAATATCGATATAGACCTTCACTGGCTCATCGCGGTGAACTATAAGGATGTGCAAGTGACCCTATACGTCTCTATCAAGTTACGCGAAATGTAACCACAAAATCAGCGTCGGCCGCAGAACAACGGAAGCCACCGCCGAGGGGCCCTACTCTCTCACGTACCTGTGACTTATTAACATACACTCAGAAATCACTACGTCTACAATCTGACAGGCCATAAACTATTCAAGTTTCTTTTACAAATACTTATAAGCATCCATTATTCACCCCTCCTGTCAAACTTACTTACAGATATTTTGATTTTATTGCAGTTTATAAATGAAAACCATTCTTGCATAAAACAAACACTAATTCAGTATCTGAGCCAAATTGCAGTCATAAAAATGAAGACCATTTATAGCATTATTCGAAGGCATATCGAAACCGTGCTTTCAATACCGAATTACACTGCAGTGCAGTGGAATTGACCTACGAGAGGGGTGTTATAAATTAGTACAAAAGCAATCGTATTTAGCAACAAACAGTATGTTTGTAGTATTCCACATTTATTAGAGAATGTTTTAGGTAAATTGTTCAAAAAATCTACATCCTTTTAATTTCTGCAAAAAAAAAAACAGGTATTTGGATTGGTAATAGGCTACCTAAAATCCTTAAAACACATTTGGGAAAATCCTATACGTACATCATACCCATTAAGCGACGTAACATTTTTGCGCTCCCAATCGCAAATTCGCAATGCAATATCCTATCGTAATGTTTACCCACCTTTTTGGCTCCAAGTGTATGTGAGGAGTTATAGGTTTCATTTGCGGGCGATAGACGACAATTTTCAATTTTCTTGCGCGTGCGTCCCATTTGAATATTTTAATTTGGGGGGCGGCGCGACTATTTCAATTTATTTTATGAGTCCCGAACCCAGAAGGGGTTCGCGCGACGCTCTCACCGTTTCAGATTAGTAAATATATGATAGCTTTATTGCTCGACCTGATATATTTATACATGCTTTTAAAATAAAGTTGCCTTGGAACTGTTTATCTGTGAGCCCTATACGAATTTATCGTTTTTGCAAGGATTTTGGGAGTGGTAGATTAAATGACTTGTGTTTGATATTTTTTCAGATTCCTAAAGTGTTATTGTTAGTGTCATTGTGTTATTGTTCTCGGTCTTGCATAGGGTCGCAGCATTATGCTGAGCGTTGGCCGTTTTGCGTGGATGTGACGCATATTCTCCCCCAAATTGTTTCATTTTTGTATTTGTGTTCCTTCTTTGCGTCATGTTTACCGCAAATAAACGTATTTTCTTTCTTTGTTTCTTTTTCTTTTATTTAAATAAGATTCCGTACATATACCTATGTAATTTTCACAAGACAGTTCTGTGTCTTAACATATAATTTTAGTTTATAGTCATTCGCCTACATAATCAAATTATTCGCCTTGTTGATTAAAGAGTTAATAGATGGCCGTTTGACTGCAGCAGTATAACGTAAGTGTATATATATGTAAGAGAGTGCACCGCGGGCCGCCAGTGCAGGGGCTGAGCCGCCAGTGTTTAACCTCACATAGCTATGTTTCATCTAATAGAATTGCGAGCTCGTTATCTGCTCAGATTAAAATATTCAGTATTTGAGTGATTTCACGTGCGAGTGAGCGGCAAAGGGTTGACTAGTCGTTTCACCCGCTTTGAACACTGTGGGGAAAGCCGCGCGGGGTTACGAGCCTACCTCCCTATTTTACATATGAGGAAGTGTCGTTCTGAAGTTCGTACCTACTACAGATATCACTTTAACAGTTTAACATTAATAATAACAAATGATTTAATTCACTTGATTAATTCGTTAATTACAGTTGAATTATGAACGCACTCAAATGTCACGAGATATCGTTAGCCCAATTATCGAAGGTGAAAATAATTGGGAATATTTAATAGGCGCGGGCGGGCGGTGCAACAAACGGCGATGAAGCCACAACACTCGCACAAACAAATGAATTGTCGATTTTCACTGGCTTTTTCCGGCGTCTGGCTCTATGAATAATTCCATTTATATAATGGCATCGACCGCATCAAATATTTCATTCTGAGTTTTGCATATTTAATAGTGACAAAAACAATGTCCGGGGATATTTTACAGGATATACGAACCGCTCGTTTCCTTTGCAAATGTCATTCGTTTTCCATAATAAATCAATTATTTTAATCGGAAAGCTTTTAAGTCAATCGTTACAGTACTATTAGTTACACTGTTTTCTCTGCAGTAAATGTAGATAGCTTGGCTTGTGTATCCACGTTTTTCCATCTGAATGTGAATGGTTGTGTCATGGAAATCCTACATAAACAAGCGGATGCTGTCGACAGTTAAATATTGCACTCCACCCATGAAGATCTAATTTTATGAGTGAAATTAGTTATTCACCTGTTGTTGCCGTTTATTATAAAGAGCACAATGCGAGCGGCAGCGAAGCGAGCCGCCCGCCTGCCGCACCCACCATTATTTGCGGATAACTACATCAAAATCGGTCCGCGTGGGCCACATCCAGGCAACAGCGCCGTGGTACCGCGCACCGGACACTAGGTACACAAAACATTATGTCTTCTTCACTTCCATTAGTTATTGCTCCGTCATGCCATCCAAAAAGTTACTGACTGCGTAAAGCGTGCTTAATTTGAACATTCAGTGATTGGATAATAGGCAGATAAGTTTTGAAAACAAAAAAAAAGCATCTCACCATCGCATCAATTTAGATTTTCGTTTTAGCTTAGATGGGTAAGTTTTTATAATTTTTGAAGTGGTCGATTGGTTTCGTCCATATAATTCGTGGGGTACGTGACCATGATTTTTTTTTATCGTAAGTATTGATAGTGCGATAGCGCAACGATCCCGCTGCGTGATGATATTCCATTCAAACAGGTTCACTATTTCAGATCGATTTTGGTCATCATCGTCACGTACTTAATGGTAGTTAGTGGACACCTGACAATATAATGCGGTCTACTCCACCACAATTTTACATAACATCTCGCCTTTTTTCCCTGAAGGGTTGGGCAGAGGTGTACCTGTGGTACCTACACCCACATTTTGCCAGTTATGTTTAAGTCCCATGTACCTAATAGGGGGCGAGCCTATTGACATCAACCGGGCACATATCCAGATTCTGGGAAATTCCAGATAGAAAACACTTTGCCCGACCCGGGATTCGAACCCAGAACCTCATGCTCAGCAGTAGCACTTGCGACCAATATACCAACGACGCAGTCAACCACCACAATTTTGAATGATCTAATACAATAATAGGATCACTACGTGGAACATACCTTTAGGAGAGAAGATATCTTCCACGAAGTGATGTACGATCTAGTTAACTGCACAAATAGTATTGTAATAAAATAAAAGAGATGTCGGTATTATTGTCTCAGACAAGTTTAATCTTTAATTTAACCGTCGACATATAATCGAACCGCAGGCGATACTCATCCGTGACTAATCGATTACACCGCGCTACTGGGCAGCCCGCGCTTCACTCATAAACCATTCTCAAAAACCTTCACAAACAATAACTAACTCTAACTTAACACAATAAGAACCTCTTTTACCTATCAACTTTCTGAATTTATTATCCATAGTGAACAAGCAATTATAATTTTGTTCTTAAGCTGTCGATACCAGATAATTTACAATTAAAAGTAGGATATAAATCGTGTTGAACATATCGTTTTATGTTGTTATGACGCCAGATGAGTGCAAATCGAAAAATTATCATTATTAAGCTGATCTTTTATATCAAGTAAACATTGTAAACTTTCATTGTGACTGTACCACATAGCGAATCGATTATGGTGACTGTAAATGAATAAGCCTAGTCGTTCATTGCGATTTTTTACCAGATGTTTAATTCCACATGCCATACTTCACAGCAATAAAGAGGATGCTTTGTTTTTGTTTAACACAGTTGGTTGCGTTGCCAATATGAATCACACCAGATTTTTTCTTTATCTGAGGGCATGGTAGCTGAATTGTGTTTTCCGAGAAGAGCAGACGATCGTCAGGAGCCGCGGCACAGTAGCACGTACCCCGATAGGCGACAATTTGACGGACGGATCGAATACAGTCAATAACTTGAGCACAATGAGCCTAAATGCCGAACTGTCTCGCATCGCCACTACGCGTGACCATTAGTGCACCTTCTGAACAATCTTGATGCTTTGAGCATTCGATTAGGAGGATTTTGTTTAAACTAAGGCGTTGCGATGGCGATGCTTTTTTGTTTTCTGTTCTGCACTTAGTGCACAACATGTCTGGTAGTTCCAATAAGGAAAATCATTAAATAGTTCCAGAGAAAATAAATTCTCCTTTGGATCAATTTCGTCATGGAAAAATTAAAAATATAGATATTCAATATAGGCATCATCAAATAGGTTTAGGTAAGATGGTTTGTGAAATTAAGTAAAATTAGTTAGCAGGAGAGCACTGCTCTCCTGCTGGCTATTTTGGCTCAGTGGTAACGGCCGTGACTTACGAGTTGTAGGTCGTAGGGTCGAACCTAGACAGGCGCTTTACTTTGTGTAAATAATTTCATCACCACTGCTCTCAAAACGGTGAAGGAAAACATCGTGAGGAAGCCGGCATGTCCTAGAACCAAAACTTCGAAGACATGTGACATCTACCAACCCGCACTGGGCCCGCGTGGTGGATTACGGCCCACTCTCTCTCACAGAGAGGAGGCCTGTGTCCCAGCAGTGGGAACATATAGGCTGATTATGTAAGCCAGCAGTTTAATTGCGTAACACCCACAGGTATCACATAAATCTGCCTGCCTTTTCCCAACTATGTTGGGGTCGGCTTCCAGTCTAACCGGATGCAGCTGAATACTAGTATTTTACATGGAACGACTGCTTATCTGACCTCCACAACTGGATAAAACGAAACGAAGAAACTGGGTAAAACGATACCTCTTGGTAAGACTGGTTGTCAGACTTTCGAGCTTCTGACGACCCGTAACGACTGCTACAGATTCACGAATGACAGCCGGGACCAACAGCTTATCGTGCTTTCCGAGGCACGGAGGAGTCTCAGTATGTAAAGATACCTAGACACACAGGTAACACAACAATGATAATGCCACTCATTTGGCAATTCACCACAGCATTCAATTCGTTGAATCCATCCAAAACGTTGTCGAGCAGACGATTTTTTCAAACATGCAATGGATTATGAATTTACTTCAAAATCCTCCGGATTGTGATTGTAAACTGTGTTACGATACAATTGGGATGTAGTTTATACTATATAGACGAGAGAGACTATGACAGATTGTAACGTGTTTAATTTAAAGGTCGTTTTGAAATAACCGATTTATTTACCCACTAGCTGCGTGCCGCGGTTTTTCCCGCATAAATCTCGATCCCTTGGGAATATCTAGATAAAAAGTATCCTATGTCCTAATCCCAGTCATGATCTACCCATGAGCCAAATTTCATCCAAATCCGTTCAGCCATTTTAGCGTGAAAGCGTAACAAACAAATAAACTTACTTTGGCACTTATAACAAACAAACAAAAAAACTTAGTTTTGCACTTATAACAAACAAACAAACCTTATTTATTTATTTATTTAATACTTTACGCTCACAAATGTACAGAGGCGGACTTAATGCCACTTGTTTCGCACTTATAACAAACAAACAAACAAACAAACAAACTTAGTTTCGCACTTATAACAAACAAACAAACCTACTTTTGCATTTATAATATTAGTTAGGATAGGTACCTATCAGTATCCAACTTAAACAATAAAAAAATAATTCTAAAATAAGGCAAGTATCAATTTCATTAGATCACGGTTTGTGTATTGGTAGCTAAAGAAAAGTTATTATTTTCTGAACTATGGTCATTAAAATTTCTGATTAACAACGTTTGATCCGTGTCGATAAGATGACGCTGCAAGTCTTTCTCATATTGTCCTTTTTCTTCGAGCCGTAACTAAATGTTTATATATTTTTTTATTCCGTATAGGTAGATATTAAAATATTATGCCCTTAAATATCAGGAATGCATCGACACTTCTTTTATTTCACTCACTTTAATAACTTTTTAAATTATACTTTTTGTGTGGTAGACGAATTTTTGGGAAATTTATTTTTTATGATGCAGGTGCAAGATATGACGGTAGATGTAACCGATCAGGCAATAAGATTGAAAAAGGTTGGTAAGTACACACAAAATGACATACTTACTTACTATTTTTGTGTGGTACGATACCTACCTAAACATTTTTTTTAGAAGAGTAGGAATCTTTAACAATAACTGTAGCTTTTATCTATAAAATTAAAACACAAAAATAACAAGTCTTGTATCTTATTAAAAGTATTGTATAAAAGTGAAAATAAAAATCATATACATAGTTAGAAAATATGTATTAAACATTAAAAACAAAGATTAATCAAAAACCATTTTGTCTATTTAGTATGGATAAAATGACATACCTACTGCTATATCATTTTGTCCATATACTACAAAAAAAAAATATTTGTGCAATTTGCGTCTAAATAAGAAGCGTCCATTGTAACGCTTCTTATTTAGACGCAAATTGCACAAATAATTATTGTTTTGCTTGTTTAGATTAGTGCGATCAAAGAAAGCTTGTTCATAGACACTCAAGTCAAAATCCTGATGAATGATGCGAAAGAAAAATTCACGATAAGGCTCTAGTGCCACAAACTTAGGTACCTACTTACAGGTATCTGAACGGATGGCTGAAAGTGGAACTAACAACACCAATGAATAGTGACAAAGCGTGTCCTTTTTTGTTTACCGTACTTTAACCTATTTTCTAGGACTGTAACCTGTTTTGTAACAAATTCTGCATGTCATTTGGTCCATATATTAATTTATTACATTTTATTATATTTTTATTGAATTAAAAAATCTTGTTATTTTCTGGATAATCCTAACTAATATTATAAATGCGAAAGTGAGTTTGTTTGTTTGTTTGTTTGTTACGCTTTCACGCTAAAACTGCTGAACGTATTTGAATGAAATTTGGCCCATGGGTAGACCATGACCTGGGTTAGGACATAGAATACCTTTTTATCCCGCTATTCTCATGGGATTGAGAGTTATGCGGGCACAGCTAGTCCTAACAAATATTATAAATGCGAAAGTGAGTTTGATTGTTTATTTGTTTTTTGTTTGTTACGCTTTCATTCTTAAACGGCTGAATGGATTTGGGTGAAATTAGGCACACGTGTAGACCATGACCTGGATTGGGACTTTTTTTTCCGGAAGTACGTTCCTGTAGGATAATTTCCGACATGCACGTGGGTGAAGCCGCTGGCACAAACTAGTATTTGCATAATGTAAAAGCATAGTTTTAAAATAACAATAATATGTATGTAGTACATAAAAAAGAAAGGGGCTTTCCCCCTTCTTTTTTCACACATTGCTGTGTATGAATGTTTTGATTCTTTAATCATAGGGCATCAAAACATTCATACACACTGCTGTCAATAGGCAATGTGCCCATCAGAGAATGGCAGCATTGCCATGTATCATCATCATCATCATTTCAGCCGAAAGACGTCCACTGCTGGACATAGGCCTTCCCCAAGCACCGCCACTTCGACCGGTTTTGTGCTTTCCGCATCCAGCGGATTTCTGCGGCCTTCACAAGGTCATCGGTCCACCTTGTAGGAGGCCTTCCAACGCTACGTCTTCCGGTACGCGGTCGCCATTCCAGAACCTTTCGGCCCCATCGGCCATCTGTTCTGCGAGCAAGGTGCCCTGCCCACTGCCACTTAAGTTTGGAAATTCTTCGGGCTATGTCGGTGACCTTGGTTCGCCTGCGGATCTCTTCATTTCTGATTCGATCACGTAGGGAAACTCCAAGCATAGCCCTCTCCATTGCCCTTTGAGTGACTGTTAGCTTTTTGATAAGGCCCATTGTAAACGACCACGTTTCAGTGCCATAGGTCATCACTGGCAACACGCACTGGTCAAAGACTTTCGTCTTGAGACACTGTGGTATGTGGGACGAGGAGATATTGTGTAGCTTCCCGAACGCTGCCCAGCCGAGTCGGATTCGACGATTGACCTCTTTCTCGAAGTTGGACCTACCTAACTGGACAGTTTGTCCTAGATAAACATACTCGTCCACAACTTCGAGCGTAGCGTCTCCGATTTTCATGAGAGTGGGTGTAACATGGGCATTTGTAATGATCTTTGTCTTGTCCATGTTCATTTTAAGACCCACTCTTTTGGAAGCTCTACTGAGGTCATCGAGCATTGTACTGAGGTCCTCCATAGTCTCAGCCATGACAACTATATCGTCGGCAAACCGAAGCTGATTGATGTACTCGCCATTGATGTTGATGCCAGGCCCTTTCCAGTCCAGAACCTTGAAGACATCTTCCAGTGCAGCGGTGAACAGTTTCGGAGAGATAACGTCTCCCTGCCTCACACCTCGCTGCAGAAGGATAGGTTTCGAGGTCTGGTCCTGGAGTCGGACTGACATAGTGGCATTTTCGTACAGACATTTAAGCACCTCGATGTACCGATAGTCGATCTGGCACCGTTGAAGAGACTGCAGTACAGCCGATGTCTCGATCGAATCGAAGGCTTTTTTGTAGTCCACAAACGCTAAGCAGAGAGGCAGGTTATACTCCTTGGTCTTCTGTATAACCAGCCGCAGCGTATGTTTGTGGTCTACAGTGCTAAAGCCTTTACGGAATCCGGCTTGTTCGGGAGGCTGGAAGTCGTCAAACCTGCGCGCGAGACGGTTCGTGATGACTCTTGTAAACAGCTTGTAGACATGGCTCAGAAGTGAGATGGGCCTATAATTCTTAAGGAGGGTATTCTTCTTAAAGAACAGTATCACCACACCTCTGTTCCATGCCTGTGGCGTTTTGCCCTCGAGTCATACTCGAGGGCAAAACGCCACAGGAACCAAACAGCTTCTGGAGGGCCTTGAGAACGGGTTTTCCACCGGCCCTCAGAAGTTCAGCCGTAATTCCGTCATCACCCGGCGCCTTGTTGTTTTTGAGCTGCTTCAGAGCCATCCTAATCTCGTACAAGCTGACGTCCGGGATGTCTTCGGTGTAGTGTCGGGTCAATCTAGCTCTTGGGTCGTTTGCCAGATTCATACCAGGGTTACCTGTTGACGTGTATAACTGTCCATAGAAACTCTCGATCTCTCTCAACAGCTCATGTTTGCAATGCTATGTATGGCAATGCTGATTCTTTGGCTAAGAAAAAGGCCAGGGTCACGTGAAGAGATGTTTTTCGAAAAACTAAGTGGGCACTCGGACCCCATATATTAAGGTAGGTACTAAGTAGGTAGCCCTAGATATGTCACCTTTAATCATTCCATTCACAAGTAAACTTTAAAAACACCACGAAATATACAGACTGTAAACATGCATGTATACAGTTTCATATTTGTATAATTCCCTACTGAATATAGTTATTAAATTACGTAGTATTCAACCCGAAGAACGTTCGCTGTCGACAACTTGGCCAGTCTTGTTGATTTTTATCAGGCGTTAATATGTATCCAGATTACTGAAGCGGAATCCGAGTGATGTAGCCATACTTAATGTGAATAGGTCGGTAGGTACATAAGAGCGGTCCACATATCGTGTTTGTGCGTTTAGGGCAACCTTCACAATAAGAGCCCCACCTCGCGGCGTGCGGCACGAGCCCGGTATAGAAACTAACCATTCGTCATCCATTATTCACGGCCTAAATTGCACAACTTTAGAGCGCCATTTCTAAATGACATCTAAATCTGTTACTGTATTAACATTGTGAATAAAATTCATACAATCAATCTACATAAATGTCCGTGAGCGTCCGTCCATTAGTCAGCTGGAGCACAAAGGGCACACGCTCGTCTCGTAAATCAGTCGCATGTACTCGTATTGAGACTGCTTGCCCAAATCGCTCTCAATAACCGATGTATGCACGCCGCCCGCGCCGCCTCGCGTCGCGTCCCCGTCGCCGCCAATACTGAACTTTCCAGCCATTAACGACCCCTTACGAACAACATTTGTCATTAGACGGAGGTCACGTCATTGCTTCAATCTTGAACCGCTTTGAATAAAATTTGATTATGGCCATCTACAAACACGATCCGGATTATTCTAATGCGATACTAAATCAAACAATCAAATATGTTCTCCATCAATTCCGATCACAGATAGGTTTTTAATCACTTCATAATTATTAAAGTTTAGAATGAAGAGTGCAATATATGACCTCTTCACATGCATACAAGTGACGTTGCGCAACTTGTAGCAGCTTGTAACGTGGCGTCCCACTGCGAGCGGGCAGCGACTGATTTAGTTTGTATATTACATAATCAGAGACTTGTTAAAATGAAGTGTGTAATTATTCAAAGTGCATATTATACACACCCTAATCGGTTATTAAGATATTAAATATTAGACGTGTTGTCGTGTTGGGGCCCGGGCGGGCTGGCGCGTGGCTCGGCGGGGGGCCGCCGGGGCCCAGCGGGGCGCGCTACCGTCCGCGCTCGCTCGCTCGCCGCTCGCGCACCGTGTCTCGTCGGTGCCAACTAATTGTTATGCTCGACCCCCGCTACTGCCTGACACCTTACAGCACTATGATACATGTTTGCTAATGCCTCCTAATTCACAATGGCACTCCCTTGATATCAAATACAAAAAAAACAAATCACTATGTAGTAACAGCCCCGTTTTAATCTGCGTACTGTATCTACATTTGCTGACATAATGCGAAAGAATAATAAATTCAGTTTTATATTAATTTAATCAAATTAAAAAAGACAAATAAACGTAAATATCCGTTTTTACAGACTCACCCTATCCATATAGCATAAAATAATAGATATAGTAGAGTATCAAGTTACATCAAACCGCTTTAAAAAGAGGCTTATCTCGTTATCTGTTAAATATTGTCGCCTCATCTCGGGCGGCGCGGGCGCACGCACAAGAGGTGACGAAGTCAACTTTGAAACTCAACGTATTAAAATAACGATGGGAATAAAATAAAAGAGTACTTATTTATGCATAATAATGTTTTCGGGTGAATAAAAGTGAGGGGATCCGTACAAATATCTAAATAAAAGAGTGTAACATCATAAAACGGACGGGCCGGGCCGGCCCGGCTGGCGGACCGACCGGCCGCTAGATGCCGCCATCTGATTGTACCGGGTACCACCGCGCATCATTTATATCATTTCATTGCGGCTGTTTACATTTCATTCATAAGCCAGATTGTCCTATCATAAAACCCAACTTTATATTGCGTTTTATTATAATTCCTTTGAAGGTTGTTTGCATTAATTTTGACTTCCATTGCAATAAGAAAAGTTCAAATTATAAGAAAAGCGTTTTTACGGAATATTTCTCTAAGTTACATTTATGTAAACGTAGGCATGCCATCTTATATTATCACAGGAACCAATAAAAAAATATTTACATTTGCATGACAAAGTTGTCGAAGTATTCTTGTCCATAAGGACAAGAATAGTTCGTATAAACTGGTAGAAATTAAAATATGAATATAAACTCAGGGTAATATTGTGAACAGCGATCGTATTGATTATTTTTTATTTTAATAAGCCGTTGGCGTGTTTGTGTCACCGCTCACCGACCCGCGTCCGCGCCCGCGCCCTCGCCCGCGCCCGCCTCCGCCCAAGCTCACACGTTGCTTCTTATTTATTGACCTATTAGAGATAACATTAAGATCAAGATGCACGGCCAAGGACCTTTGTTATAAAAATGTCTGCTTCATTATTCTTAAAAAAATTAACGCGAGGATTAATGTGGAATGGATACAATGAGGACTTATTTTAATTGTGCTATAAATATTCCGAAATGTTATTATGGTGAGTGTTTTTTTAATACATAACATAAGAATAAAATGAAGATCCAAAAGCTAAGTTCATACGAATTACTTTGTAATACGGTGGTAATAAACACAATATACAAAATGCCATATTATCCATTTAAGGGTTAAGCTCGCCCATCTATAAGATTAACGTAATGACAACATGTCCAAAGGTAAAGATCCGACCCGAACTGAATTAAGTAGTGTAACGTTTACTTAGTTCACAAAATAAGGTCCACGTTATTGTCATCGTAGGCAAACAGATGGCGGCGTCCTCTCGTTATAATTTTTCCCAGATTTTAAATCCACGTAATTTAAATCAATACTCATTATAGCCTTTCAAAGGGCCGTCATCACGAATATTTAACACAGGAACAAAGAACTTGTTTTATAATCTGATTTTTAAAGGTTTTTAAGTTTTATGGCTCTCGTAGCTTGATAAATAATCAGAAATGTCGACACGGTTCCATAACGAAAATCCTTTTTAAATGTACAGTATATAGAAATAACTTTATCGATAACCATCTATACTTTATATCTAGAAAGGAAAAAGGTCGTAGATTCGACACAATACAATCACGAGCAGATGTTTATGTTCAACTGTTCTAAACTTAGCGCAGCAATTCAGATCTGTTTATTATCACGGCTGAAGTGTTGAATAAGTTTTGAAGTTGTAACACAAATCAAGTTTCCGTGGCGAAGCATTCGTGACTGTAGGACAGCCGTGCGGCGACGCGGCTGGAACTTATAGGTAGCGGAAGTTGGCAATAAGCTGGGGACGCTTAACACCCGCTTACGACTTGATATCAACGTTATAAAAATGTAAATAAGTCATTATGGAGAGTTTAGGCACAGTTATCATCGACACCGTCGAGCGGCGCGCGACGGCAAGGCTTCGCGAGCTCTTTAACATCTTCGTTCTTACTAACCAACAACTTCTTCGTGGGGGGTCTCTTCAAGTCTCCATTTTATTAACTGGCCACAATCATATTGATTTAATACAGCCTTCATTTATTTACGTTGTTATCATAATTTGTGTGGTTATGAAAGTGTTCACGAGTTTGGGAAAAGCGCTGCATAGCTTGACACCTGATTTAGATTGATTAATAGTATTAAACTTTACTTCCGGACAAACCTGTTTGCGTCGAGATTTAATCTGCAAAGTATGGTACCATAAAACAGCTATCGGCCACAAAATATTACGAGTAATTTCTATATTTACATTATTTATTGCTTGACTAGTTGTTGCCCGCGACTTCGTCTGCGATCCAGGATTAAAAGTAACATATGTCCTTCTCCAGGTCATGGTCTACCCATGTGCCAAATTTCATCCAAATCCGTTCAGCCGTTTTAGCGTCAAAGCGTAACCAACAAACACAAAATATTACGAGTAATTTCTATATTTACATTATTTATTGCTTGACTAGTTGTTGCCCGCGACTTCGTCTGCGATCCAGGATTAAAAGTAACATATGTCCTTCTCCAGGTCATGGTCTACCCATGTGCCAAATTTCATCCAAATCCGTTCAGCCGTTTTAGCGTCAAAGCGTAACCAACAAACAAATTCACTTTCGCATTTATAACAGTAGTTAGGATAATTGCTAATCAATTCAGCAACATATTGAGGCATGATAAAAATTAGAATTAATTATCTTTTTAATTCAGTTATCTACTTTTGATGATCAATAACAAGTAACGTAAAAAACGTATTTATAATTATATTAATATATTTATATTATATTACTATATTATTTTTTATATTATTAGGTACATTCTGATATAATATCTATTCTATGTTGTGAGACAACTTGGTAATACTCACTACAACAGCGCATTCCCACATGGACGATTCGTCATTTTCTGTTAAACACGAATCGTTTTATTTTGTTTGTGCCTCATCTAATCCTTATGACTCGCTCACGTATGAATCCGTCCAAAATATGATAAAGAATCGTCATGACGGATATATGACATATGCGTGCCTCTAAGTAATGTCATATGGAGGCCTATGTCTACGAGTGGACTGGGATAGGCTGAGTAAATTGATGACGAATGTACCTACGTGTAAACAGACCGCACTGCAAAGCAGGGAAGGTAGATTTCCCATGAACTATTGAATTCCTAGTCAGGAATTTCGAAACATTAATAGGGAAAATTACTGTTTTAGTGTTTTAAATTTCAACCCGGCGAACTAAAAGTTAGGTAATAAAAGTAGCGTAATAAATATCCAAGAAAGTTGTGTTAATTTCTTCTTTACACGGAGCAGATTAGGTATCCGGCGCAATCGGAAAAACTTCCTTGTTTTTAATTTTCTTTAAAACATCAACTTTTTACTTTTTATTTTCAGTGAATAGGTGGAAAGCTTTCTCACTTCCAGCAAGGTTATTTTTCTCGAAGGATGTAAATAGTAATACAATTTTGAACTTTATACTCTTTGTCTGAAGCTTTATTATCTAGAAACAAAACATTCTTCTTTTACTTTTTAATTGCTAAGTAGACGGCTAACTTTATCGACTGCTTCAATTGTTTTTAGGAATTTGTATCCCTAATTCATCTAGACTATATTTGAAATGCTTTTATCCTTTATACAATGCCTCTTTAATTACTCGAGTCACAATACAAGGGGCGATGAACGCGGACAGAGAGCGCATAATAATAATTGCTGAAGTATTTTGACGTTGAAAATGATACATTGAACGATAGCTTTTCGAGTGTAGACAATGTTGGGGTATCGTTTCGCTACATTCTCGATCATGGGAAAATTACCGATGGCCGGACAATCGGTCGGTCGGGTCGCGCACCGCAGGCAGGCCGCCGCTCGCCTTATCACTCCGCGGCCCATTGTGCGGTGCGGCTTATTCCTGACATTCG
Source organism: Atethmia centrago (assembly GCA_905333075.3). Taxonomy (NCBI): domain Eukaryota; kingdom Metazoa; phylum Arthropoda; class Insecta; order Lepidoptera; family Noctuidae; genus Atethmia; species Atethmia centrago. The sequence goes on from HG995375.1 coordinate 13,975,003, forward strand.
CAATATTCCATGCCGTTCGACAAATACTCTCTAGATTACAGTAGGATGATTAGAATGTTTAGTACTACCGACAATATTCATTCGTCCCGGGCGACGCTATTTCCAGATTTATACAGAGATCATTTCGTAGAAAGTTCAGCATTATAGCCGACTCATAACTTTGTCGTTATAAAATGAATAAAACTATCGAGATGATCGGCGCCCATTCCTCATCGCGAGGAATTATGACACAAAAAATAAATAATATGAATGATTACAGCCGAGATTCTCGGGACGCCTTTGTGGGAGTATCATAAAAACTGATCCTGATATACTTTGCAAAAGCAATTAAGTTGTAAAACTTAGTGGTCTCTACTGTCTTAATGAAATATTCCACTTTGATTATTAATGTCGGCCATTTATTGGAGTGCAATATAAATCGGATAAAATAAATATTATGCTAAAGCATCATTTTGATTTCATTAAGAACGATATCAAGTTCCTGCTATAGGTAATTAATATCGATGTCGAAATAAAAGAGAATGAAAATCAGACCCTTTTTAAAGCTAAATGAGAAAGTACTGGCTGTATGTATAGGAATGATATCATTGTTATAAGGAAACTCATTTACTCTATCCGAAGGGGAGAGGGTGAAATGGCAACTGCACTCTAAATTAGGATTAGATATTTATTGTTCATTACCGGGTGAACTGAAAGGAAGTAATCAAGAGAAGATTCATGGCTATGTGCTTGAGCTCCTAACGTTTTATTTATTAATAACTGGTTATATTATTTTATAAATAAGTATGTTTATTGGCAGGTTTCTACTACCTGTAACTTAGACTCGAATCTCAAATTAACTATCATAAACATAATAGAGGACGTATTAATGAATTTCGTGGACAGTCCAATTATTTAAACATATACACAAAAACACCATAATAAAATAATCATACACATTAATTAGGTAGGAAATTGATTACTTACAGTCGAAATTCAGCAGGGGTGGTCCAATTAGCAATTATATTTAGGAATAAAATGTAGTATGTGTACAGTTTGAATTATTGAAACGTAACATAATATTAATAAATTTTCCAAGAGAACGCGGGCTTGTATGTATAATGTATGACGAACGAACATGACATGTCTCTTGCTAATTAATGTAAGCAGTGCGCAGGAGTTAATTAATTGTCGGCTACCCATGTAGCGCATGAAACATTTATAAAATTCATAACAGAGCTAATTATGAAACATGGCCGCGCCTGCGCTTTGCGCCACCCGCGGGGCTCGCCTGCGCGCGCCGATCTCCACTTTAATAAAAACTAACAATTCTCCACTGGCTTTTCTTGTTTATTAAATTACTGTTGTACATACTCTATAGATATTCCCACCACGATCATAAATCGACTTTGTACTTGAATTAAATATTAAAATCTCGCATAAAAACTGTACCGCGTAGGAGCCTTAAATACAGGCTTTTTTAGTTATCGCGCTTCACATAATGTTTTGTATCTACCTACTTATACTTAACTTGTAAGATGTTTTTTAGGAATCCATTATTTTCTAACTTGAGACTCATTAAATTACCTAAAACATAGAAGGGAATTAATTGGTCAAGGACAGCTAATGAGACACAATTGATTTTATATTGTTTGACGCCGAATCGGAGTTGCGCGAGGCTTTGCAGGTTAAACATGGCAAAACTGAATGTTCTTCACCTTATCGAGAATGGTAAAAGGTAAGTGCATCAATCATGTTCAATAGATATTCATTAGATAAATGATTTTATTTCTGTAAGTAAATCGAATCGGTTTGTCAATCATATTTTAAAAACTAGGTCGGCGTTTCCTAATCGACTACTCTGAGAAAAAAAGGCCGAAACAAATTCAGTCACAGTCTCGTCCAAATATAATCTTAGTCAGGTCATGTGAAGATCATGTAGATTGGTGTCTGAAATTGTTTTTTGAGGAAAGAACCACACATATTGAGTGGATCTGTCCAGTCAGTGTACGCATTTGCCAGTAATCGTGCAGCTCAACTCAGAACTTAATGAGCTCAACGAATCGACGATTAATAACAAAGAAAGGACATTTGGGTAGGCCGCATAAAGTACTCAAACTAACGAACTAACGGAGAACGAGAAAAAAAAATGCATACTATTCACAATGTAAGTACTTAATCATGGCCTAGAATAAACTACTAAAGTTACACAATACCTTCATAGGTACTTTATAGGTAGGTACTTAATGAGAATTCATCTGAAAAACCGGCCAAGTGCGTGTCGGACGACGCACAATGAAGGGTTCCGTTGTTGGGATGAATTTATGACAGAAACAAACTTAACATTGGCCATTGCTTAATTTTGTTTTATTCTCATTTAGTTTTTAACATGGTCTGGCAGTTCAACGAACGAACAATACCAAAGTATTGTTCGTTGAATCGTTGAGCTCCTTAAGTTCTGAGTTGAGCTGCACAACTACTACCTAACAAATGCGTGCACTGACTGGACAGGTCCACTCAATCTGTGTAGTTCTTTCATCAAAAGACCATTTCAGAAACCAATCGACATGGTCTTCACATGATCTGACCAAGATTATGTTTGGACTTTAAAAGAGACTGTGACCTCTGAGTTTGTTTCGGCCTTTCTTCTCAGAGTAGTCAGATAGGAAACGCCGACCTCAACTAGTTTAAAAAAAAATATGTTTGACGTGTAAAAGTAAACACTTTTACACGTCAAACATATTTTTTTTTATAAGGAGTGATTGTTTGTAAGTAATGATTTTATTTCTATAAGTAGGTTTGGACAAACGTCCAAACCTACTTTTAGAAATAAAATCATTTATCATTTAACATTATGGTTGAAAACCATGTTCTCCCATACATCGATACCTATACGTCACGGTCAATTCTCCAACTGCAAATTCAAATTGATCGACTATTACTAGTTAACTTGTAAGGCTCGGATAGTTTTTCTTTTAATTTCATTATATTATGTACTACTGCTATGAATTTTTCACATCTCAAAAAACAACCATTTAGCTGGCAGGAGTGGGGGACACTTGACTCTAACAAAAAATAGCACTTTAATGCGTTTTATTACGAAAATAGATCCCTGAATCGAAAATGGTGTTCACACACCCGCAATATATTTTTGTAAAGCCTATCCAACGATACCCTACACCATGGAATAGACGAGAAAAATCATCCCCACATTACGCGCGAGGCAGGTACTTACTCTAAGAAAAGAATGTTATTTTTTCAAGATTTTATTTTACTACTTTTCGGCGTGATTAATATTTATACCTATGCCAAATTACAGCTTTCTAGTAACGTCTCTGAGATAAAGCGGGGACAGACAGACAGACAGACGGACATGGCGAAAGGGTTATAAGGGATCCTTGTTGACTACGGAACCCTAAAATAGGATGCAATTAATGTAGTTACCTACCTATTCCCGGAAGGTTTCCCCATCAATTACATACAGTTATATACATTATGGGAAGGGAAAGAACCTAAGTTGTACAAAATGACATAAGTAGCTACTGTAATGGTTTGCAATCAAATAATTGGAATAATATATTACAAAAATTATACACCAAATAAGCTGATAAATAAAACAAAGGTTCTCAAAATGAGAAATCTTGTAACCCCGTAATTGGTCAAGGATAGCTAATGCGACACAATCGATTTTCTATTGTTTGACTCCGAATCGGTGTCGCGCGGGGCTTAGCAGTTAAGATAGGAAAGTACTCACAGTAATTTTACTAACAAAGACTATTAGATAAGAAGTTGATTTTAACTGGACAGGAAAAAATGTTTTGTCCATCCACGTGATATTTAACAGTATTGAGCCTTTTGTTTGTTGCATTGAATATGCAAGATTGGGTTCAATTCGAATAAAACATCGACGACCATAGTTTACTAAGAAAAAGTTTTAAGGCCAACCGCAATCCTCTCTGAAACAGAAAACCAAATACTTACTTAAATACATCAAGTAAAACGATAGGAAGATACATATTTCGATTCAGTCGGGACTTAACAAAACGCAGTCAAAACCATAAAATTTCCTTGATGTAAAACATGTTGTTACGAGCCATCTGCAACATCGGCACGTATATGGCGGTTGTTTAATATTAATCAGCAAATTAGTATGACTAAACTAACGAAATCAATTAACTCATTTTTTGCCTCAAAACTCGTTTTGTTCAAAGCCGCAGGATTTCGCGGTGACAACCAAGTTCCGCTGTCAGTGATAAAACAATACAAAGTCGTGTCGTGTAAATATTTAATTCATTCTTTAAATGTCATTACAATACTTAAACATACTCACGTGTATACAAGGGTCGGACATAATACGTTTATGGTGTTCTTTGGACGAATTCTTTGTGGCATTTTACGGCGCTGATTCTTCTGGAGGAAGAAAGGTCGGTCGGAGGTACACTTATTTTAATTTTTTGATCAATACCTGTATGCGGGTATTTTCATTGCACGACAATTACACAGATACACTTCGTTATTACCAACTATGATGTCGGTAGATGGAAAGTGCATCTACATACATTTTGTCATTTAGAAGCGCCTAAACTGAAAGGGGAACGCCTGAAAAATGCCTTGTATTTAGAATAAAATATACATAATGAAATAATTCTCAAGTTCGTTTATCTAGGGTACAATATAACGATCATTAAAATATTTAACTTGATATCCGCCTAATTCATTCTTATTTTTTTTTATTGAGGTCCGTGTTTATTTGACATGAGTAGGTATGTGACATTCAGCCAAACAGGAATCGTCAAATAATCCTTAACGAATTATTTTATAGAATTAGTGCTATTAGATATTATCAATAATTTAATATACTCGTCCTATATGTACCGTAAATCTATTAAAAATAATATATGCTTGTCAATATGAATTAAAATCAAATAATTTTCAAAAAAGAAAACGTTTCGTAGGTTGTATGAATTCTGTCCTTTGCCTTACTGACAGTTTGACAAAACTGCATTTCATTTTTTCGATTGTTTAGTTTACTTGATTCATGGTTTTGCGTTTGCGACTTGAGTTGACGTTTGCTTTTTAAGATATTGAACGACGACTGTGCCATTTTTTAAGGATTCTTATTTTACTTCTGTACACGATACCCATTTTTGAACACGGACTTAGATTGGAACCGCCTAAACGACACGGATTTTTGACGAAGGACCTGAACCTGCTTTAGATACGACGGACGCTGCTGTTGTTTTTGACTTGTGCCCCGTGTACATTTAAAAATTGATAGAAAGCTACACTGTGTTAACTGCTATCTCAATATTGCAAGAATGAGATGTAACCTCTATTAAGTTTAAAATGACGTTGTTTAATACCCTCCGTATCGAAAATTCCTAAACGCAAATGGTCCTACAGGCATGGATGGACGCAAGCTGAAAGTATTCAGATTTCCTAATTTTACTGCCTAATTATATTGAACGCACTTACATACAACAACGATTATCTTTTGTTCTTTCTCACAGGTTGAACAAGACAGTGTTGTTTTTAGCTGGCTTCTACCTAGTTTTTTGATAATGATTGAATTTGTAATGGGTTTCCTACGATTCGTAATACAATTAGGCGTATGTTTCATTGTTGTTCATTTCAGGCATTTTTTGTATGGCTGATGGGCATTCCCCTTTTCTGTTTATCTGAATCTACACAACAAATAAATTAATAATATACCTACATTTGATTGCACAGTGTAAATAATACCTTTTATTATTTTCGTTTCTAGCAATCATTAAAGTTGATGTTTAGACAATCTTATAATGAATTAAGAATTTGTAGCAGAGCAGTACCCAAGTCTGTAGAACACTTATGAAGTCTTACCGAAATACATATTAGTTATGACGACGCAGCAAGTGGCGCGGCCCCGTTTTGTTACGAAGTTACTGGAATCACCGAAAAGGCCGCATAAGGGTGACACTGGCTGGTGACAGTCACTTATAGAATACTCTTTATTATGTAGGTACACCATAAAAAATACGGATATAAATGTTGAAATAGCAGCGCTTCGCATGGATACTACAGCCGGAACGCACTTGCGAGGCGGCTGTCTTCTGATCACAGAAGAGGATTTCAGGAGAGCCGCTGTCGTACCACGTCCACGACGATCTGCTATTTCCGGCACAATCCTGATGATATTGAAGGTGCTGAACCACTAATACGATGATCACTTCTGGTATTTTGACCTACCCAAATCATAACACACGCCTAATTAATCAATTGTATTTTAAAGAGATGCCTTGCATTTCATTTCAAAAAAGTTTTAAAGCTGAACAAAAAAAATGAACAAAATTACTATATTTTTACTAGGTGATCAGTAAATAGGTACAAGAGTTACATTTGAATCCGGCTTCGCAATAGTAACGAAGAATCAAAACAAACGTGACGGAATGGCTCGTTGTTGACCGTATAGGCAGATAAACCGATAAATTCCTAAATACAAAGGCAGATCACGTCACTAGTAACGGTTTTCATATTACGGTTATTCTGCTTCTGGGTAAAATTTGGAAATTTTGAAACCGTAGCGTTAGCAAAAAGGAGAAGGCGTGCCGGGTCGCTCCTGGCTTCTATACAAACATCACGTGCATAACTTCTTTTTCTTAAACCACTGTGCTGCTAATTTGCTGGTATTTGGCCTCATAACTGTTTTATAATTTCGATAGAATCACAACTTATAAATTGGTTTGTACATAATTTCTCTCTAAAATATAAAACGTTATTGGATTTCTGAAAAAAAAAGACTTGTATTGATTTGCGACTGAGTACCTGCGCAGATTTGGAGTTTTACCTTTTTTTGGTGCAATAAGAAAATTGTATTCAATATTAATTCAGTAAGAAAACTTGAGAAAATCGTTAGGTACAGAAGTCAGTTTGTTTTAAATGGACTACTTTCCAATTTAAAAGATGACAGAATTTTATAAAACAAATTAAATAAATGTGGAAAACTGATAGCTGAGAAATAACTGATTAGAGAATATATTTATTCAAAAGTTTAGTTCGGATTTTATAACGAATAGCTCTCGGATTCACTAACACACCGGTCAAGCTAAAGGAATTTTTTAATAAAGGAATTTGCTAATGTGGTTGGAAATTATTTCGTGCAGTCTTCATTTGTGCTCATCGACTTTGGGTATTCGCATTGCACAGCCTGCTGATAACCTGTCAGCATAGGGCAGAAGATAAGTACCTAGTACGAGTATTTATTTAAAACTAGTTTTTGCCCGCAAAAACCCTATGTCCTTGTCCAGGTTCAATCGACATGGTCTTCACATGATCTGACCAAGATTATGTCTGGACTTTAAAAGAGACTGTGACCTCTGAGTTTGTTTCGGCCTTTCTTCTAAGAGTAGTCAGATAGGAAACGCCGACATCTAGTCATCTAGTTTAAAAAAATATGTTTGACGTGTAAAAGTTTTTGTAAAAACCTACTTACAGAAATATAATCATTTATCATTTATCAGGTCATAGTCTACCCATGTGCCAAATTTCATCCAAATCCGTTTAGCTGTTTTAGTGTGAGAGCGTAGCATACAAACAAACTCACTTTCGCAATTATAATATAATATTAAGTTAGGATTTCATTTATTTTGCTGGAGGTTGAGCAATGCTGGGATTTTTTTTTAACTATTTACTTTGTCAAATGTTGCCACATAGGCTCTTATGATCCTTGAAGCTAATTTAAGACCATTGATTTAAATTTTACGATTAACTATAGTTGAGGTACCTACCTGCCTAATATTTTTAATCAAACGAAGGGATCAAATGTAGGTAGGTACAGGTACTTAAGGCTCCCGCAGACAGTCGCGACTCGACTAGTACACGAGTAGTCCAATTTCTATGAAAACTTCATGAAAAGTGTCGCAGTGCTGCCTGTCGCGGCTGGGATATCGCACCAGTCAGCACGAGCCTTTATAAATCTGTTAATTTTATGAAAACACATAGGTAGGTGCAGCATGTAAAGGCTCATGCAGACTAGCGCAATATCGCGGGCGCGACAGGCAGCAATAGCCTGTCGCGCCCGCCATATCGCCCCACTCTGTGGGAGCCTTTAACATATCTATATCCTGAAACTTGTAGTAGGTAGGTACCTATGTAGGTACCAGTACCCAGCTATATCAGATTTAAATAGCAATCAATGCAATGGTTGAAAAGTTATTCGGTATCTTTATTCTTCTAACAATCGCACACAAAAACAAAACAACTTACCCAAACTAACGGACTACGAACTCAATAAAAAGATGCAGTTGAAGCGTGCGAATTCAAAAGTTTATCTCACCTTACTATAACGACAAGGACGGCGAACTTGCCACCTCTCTCGCAAGCCATGAGTTTTGCATAGTGGCCAGTGGACACCTTACATCAAAACAAGTGAGGTCTTGAGCGTGCGCGCGGGGTCCGCGGGGTCTGCGGGGCGAAGGGTGGCGGGGGGGCGTGGGGCGGGCCGGGGGCGTGCGGTGCAGCCTGTCGCGCTGACCCCACGCCTTGAACGATGCACTCTGCAACACTGCACTACTTACACCTCGTCACAACAGACATCCCGCATCTAGAAATCAAAACAAAACTTTAAGACAAAACACGTTTATGATAACAATTTTCCATTTAAGTAATCCTCAATTCCACAAAAATTTACATTTCATTAAAAATGATCAAATTTCAAAACTTACATTTCGAGAATATTGTTAATATAATATTTTTTCTGTTGAAACGCTCCATTTTAGTCCTGAAAGAACTGTAGCCGAAATAACTGCAAGCAGTTACAGTAAGACACCAGTAGCGCCATCTGTGGGCCGGTAGCTGAACTAAAAGTTGTTGTTTTAATAACTTTTACACGCTCTGAGTGTTACGACTACACTAAACGTTTTAATTATGTAAATTAATATAATAACACATATTTTTATACAAACCTCATCATATATCTTATTTTAAAGCTATTTCATCTTTTATTTAGCCTTGTCAAGTCAATGAAATATCTATTAATTTTAATTTCCACACTATTTTCTTTTATTTCACTGATTTTATGTTCGAATAAAACAACGAAAGTGAGCAATATTTGTGTTTAAATATTTAATGTGTAGGAACCTATGCAGTTCGTTTATAACTATGACGATGCGCATTTACAATTAGTAATTGTAACATCCGCGGATACCGGCGTAATTTACATGCAAATACATCGACATTAATACAAAAATGAACATCCTGTCGCGGCGATCGATTTGCATATTTTTTAATAATATCAGGATAAAATGACAAAAGCGGCCTTTGTGAAACGGGCGACAGACAATTGTTAGGATTTCCGGAGCAAAAGTAAATTATTCATAAAATTTAATCAGGACGGTCTCATAATCTATCGTGATGATAATTATGTATTATTATGAATACAATGAATTTATGGCGGTGTCAGCTTTACACGTCGTCGATACACGTCACGCGATAGCCATCGTTTTGGGCAAGCTTCCCAACATCATTGTTAAGCAATTATAGTACTTTAAAGTACCTGAATTGTGCTGATTAGTGGCTACTATTGAAATCAGGATCTGAATATGCATGGCGGTGTGCATGCCGTATAGATGACATGTCTTGTCTTTTTCCCATGTAAGGTATGTAAGCTCTGAGTAACCATTTATTATTCTAATTGTATGTATTGATGTTAAAATGTTTCTGTTGTCCGGTATTATTGCCATAATCATTGCCTTTGCTATGATTTTGAATAATGACAAGCATGTTCTGAGCGGTAGAAGTTATTTGATGACTTCCCATCCAAAAAAAAAAGCATGTTCTTCCTGAGACCAGTGGGGTAACCATCAACCTCTTATAGCAGTATTATTTCAATATTACTTTAGCGTGAGAAAGAGATGGAGCTACACGTGCTGTATAGCTCCATCACTTTCCCACTGTGAAGTAATGTTATAATAATACTGCTTTAAAAGGTGATGGTTACCCCCCTGTACTCACTGTTATTTTGTGACAGGAGGACAGGTACTCCTGCACCTGAATTGCAATTTAAGACTCTCGGAATGACAATTCCTGTCAGTTAGACAACCAAACTATATCAATTATGTACTATATGCGTTTTTTTTTTGTCATGCAGAGTATTTGATACAGCTTACTGTATCAAATAAAAATCCATCGGTTTATACGTACCTACCTACTTAGTAAGTAGAAGATTTATATCAAAATGGAAGGGATTGTCATTCTGAGTGTGTAGTCTGTCTTTTCTTCTGAACTTTTCATTGAACTGATACCAATATTACCAATATACCATTATCAATGGAATGTGACAGCACCTTTATCAGTTTCGGTAGGTGACCATTTCCATCTAATTCTGCAGCTTTGTTAGGTTGGTAGGATTCTACATAGCGATTTATTTTAATTGTTTCGAAACAACAAACTCCATTTTATTTAATATTAATTACCTACAGTTTTTGCCTACCAACTAGGGATGTTGCGGATGCAGATTTTCGAAAATCTGCGGATGCGGATACGGGTTTTTAGTGGCTCACATCTATCGCGGATGCGGATCTTTTTTAAGGGGTTCATCAAGTTGGCAAGGTGAAATTCAAAATTTCGTACGTTTTTTGCAAATTGCAACGTTGTTTCGTTGTATGTTGGTCATAATCCAATTCTTGGCTATTATAATTTCAAAAATCTATACATACATATAGGTAGTCTTGTTCGTGTTTGATGGATATACTACTATTTCATAAAAATGTGACGATTTAGAGCTATATTGATGATTTAAATGATTATGATTTTACTTATATTCAACCTTTTCTACCCACATCTGCATCCGCATGAGCTCCGCATTGATTAGGTAATGCGGATGCGGAGGTCTAAATAAATGCAGGAGCTCCGCAATTGCGAATGCGAATCCGCAACGTCCCTACTACCTCTAGATTACGGAAGCATGACAATGACATAATTCATTACTTACGGTGCTGAAGCATTTTTTTCGCAACTTTTTCACTGAACCGGAAAACAAAAAGTTTTATCTTGAGCATAGATGTTTGTACCTAACCAGATTGAACTGATATTTCACTATAACTTAGAAACTGTTTTCCATTTTTATCAAGCATTTGGTAAACACTTTCAAATTAAGTAAGTACTTAGAGCTACAAACTAATTACACGTACTTAGACGTTTTATAAAGCTCACTAATATGTTCGAGACGAAAGATTTTTGTAGTTTTTAATAAAATTAGTATATGTTTGACTTGGTGTAGCGGAAACTGTTTTTATCTATGATAGTCTAAGGAAGGTGCTAACAACGAAACGAAGGGCAGGATAATAGTTATTGAACTTTTTGATCTTGTATTTTCAGCTGAAAGTAAGAAGTGCCACATGGACCTTAACTCCCATAGCAGTAAACTGATGACCTCTTCCAGTTCAACCACAGCACCCAGTTCTCCACTTTCTGAATCCAATCTGTCCCAGCCGGCCGGAACTGAGGATCTGAAGTTGTTCAAACAATGCCAAGTAAGTACGCACCACTTCTACGTGGTTCACACGTCTAAGTAGCACTTATTGTGGCAGGTCTTTATGTCTGTGTACTATCATTAGCCACGGTTATTACAATGTCAACTCTTATGGAGCTGGAAAAAGGCTAAGGTTGAGGAGGATGATGACTGAACTTCCACTATTTAGACTCACTTAGAAAAAAGAAAGTCAATCTGCCTAGCCTTATCCCAACTACCTAAATATATTAAGTTCAGCTCCCAGTCCGGGCCGAACCGGATGCAGCTGGACACCATTAGAACTTTGCGACCGAATTCGGTCGTAAAGCGATCGCTATGTCGAGACTGCAGCCCATAAAAAGTGTCCAAACCATGAGTAGTTAGTGAGTAGTTAGTAACGTTACTACACTCAAAGCATTGTAATAGGGAATAAATCATAGATATATATTATTTAGGAGTATTTTATACCCAGCCTGTTCCCAACTATTTTGGGGTCGGCTTCAAATCCAACCAGATGCATCCTAATACCAGTATTATACATGGAGCGACTGCCTATCTGACCTCCACAACTCAGTTAAGTACTGGTTAACACGATACCCCTAGGTAAGGCTGGTTGTCAGAGTTTTGGGCTTCTGACTACTCGTAACGACGATTTAACGTGCTTTCCGAGGCACGGAGGAGTCTCAATATGTAAAGGATGGTCATCCATCCACAAACCTTCGCTCAACCCGTGCAATTGTTATTATTCAGCCACGAGGGAGAAGAAAGTATGAAACTAAAATAAGCAAATTTTATAACCACTAAGTACCTGGTTGGGTACAGTCAGGAAACTGAATCCAAGCACCACACATATACTCGTATAGTCACTGGACTACAGAATTATTAAAAACTCGAGAATGTATTGCTTTCTGTGCGAGGACGTTGAAGCCAGCTACACAGCTCTTAAAATTCTAATTTGGTTCCAAATTAGCCCTAAGCATTAGAGTAGCTTTTTAATAGTTCTACAGAGCATAGCAAGTGCTGTAAATGGGCTGTACAATGGTTTAGTTAGCTATCAACAGGCCACGAGCCAGCTTCTTTAATTCTCTAAGACATCCAAAATATGTTTTACGGCTTTTACTAGATATCTAGTATTGAAAGAAATACTTACAGTGCAAGTGTTACGTCAAATTTGATGGCGGACTAACTATTTCGATGCACAAATAATAATATTTTCAGGTAAGTTAATATCACGTTTATTTTGTGTCTCTATTGGTAAATTGTACTGAGGGTGCCACTTTACTGTTCAATGTGTAGGTGATATTATCAAATACCTACACGCGCCATCGAAATAATATAGTTTTACAAAAAATATTAAGAGGCTGACAACTCCTAAACCGCGGTCAATGTCAGACTGCATAGAAAAGAAAGAGAAGCGCGATGACATAACGCTTGTAATTTATTGCAAAATATGAAGTAATTATCTATTTAATCAAAATTGAATTGAGTAATCGGAAATAAAAAGTTCCCCAAGTTCAACCAAGTTCTGCATTAAAATAAGAAGTTCTTGTTATTAATTAAATACGTAACGTATGTTTATATTTAATACAGATATTTTGGTTTGAAACTCAAGGTTAGTTAGGTTAAGTTAGTTTAATGTTAGTTTGTATCGAGATTTTTTTTTAAATCGTGTGTTGGTAACAAACAAGTTCTTAGAAATATGTTCAAAATTAAGATATATTTTTTTCGCTACCACAAACTATCCAGATTTGTCAATTTTTTTTCTCAAGACAAGCATATTTTGGTCATTGGCCTCGCGTCAGCGCCTTAAGATAAATGCATGCATGAATAATACGTACACCGTGTACGTATTATTCATGCATGTTTACTCAAATTATTTCATTTAATGAGCAATAACATCCATTTTAAACAATGAAATAATGTATTTTTACTTAATTAGCTCTCATATATCATGAAATTTTAACAGATATCAGTGGTTTTTTTCACATGTAATCGGCTTGTTTACATTAAAATGGCGTTAATTTGTTATCCTGCAATACTTCTTGCTAAATGCCCCTGAACTTCTCTTTTCTGTTCAATGCCGATATTTATGTCTTTTTATCAGCTGAAAACTACGCTTGCTGTACAATGGTTCTCAGTTATTCTAACGACTACCTAAAGTAGTAAAGTGAGAGTATACAGCAGTGTCTTAGGGATCTCTAATCTTGATAGAAAACAATTTCGTACTCAAGTAGCTAGTAGGTACTCCACTTTATTTTGTGATCCTACTTAGTTTTACTATACGTCCCAAACTAGCGAGCCATTGTCATGTTGCTTAGAAATGCATATTTAACTTTTTGAGCGCCACTGACACGTAAAGAAGACATAAAATTGTGCAACCAGTGCCACGACACGCCCATTTGTCTTCTAATTAATTTCCTTATTGGTACGAATTCAGGGACTATCAAGAGACGTGTTATTTTTAATTCAGCTAATCGTGACTGAGAAGTAAGACAAAGCAGGCAAAGGGACCAGCTACAGTATTATTAAAAAAAAACATAAACATTTATTTCTCGTACAATAAAAAAACCTTTTCTTTTAACATTTTTTTTTTCATACACTTAAGTTATTTAAAAAAAACCTCCCCCTCTTCTTTATAAGTCCTGTTTATTTCAAAACTTTTATCAGACCCAGTGGGTCAAACTGGGTCTGACCGAATCCATTCATTGTATGGACATAAACCATGATCATTGCTTTTTAAATCTATGTGTCCAGAACCCTCATTTGTACTCGACTTCGGCACTTGACTGCAGCTAGATATTTGACTGATATTTTCACTATGCTTGCACCTTTGCTTAGCGTATTCATTCGAAAGTTTTTTGAACTGCACCAGTTCTTTTCCTTTTTTCCATGGATTTAAATGATTCATTTTTAATTTTATTTTATTTTCGCACGTTAAACTCCCGTTGCGAGGTAATGTCAAAATTTGAAGTAATCAAACCTATGTTTACTCTTCAATAACTCCAGATGCTGTACAATAGTGGCTATGCTTTGGAATTAGAATGGAGTTTAGCTACACTAATTTACAGCTCCAGCAATCACCTGATGCTCTTATACTTCATATGGAATCTAGAGATACTCTATATTATCTTTTAATTACCTGTTATTAAGCTCATGGAGGTAGCATTATAATATAATTAGTGTACACAATAAAAAGGCAATGGCAAAATTTGATTCTATAATACAGCTTACAACTTTAATTGGTCAAAGACAGCTAATGAGACACAATTGATTTTCTATTGTTTGACTCCGAATCGGTGTCGCACGGGGCTTAACAGGTTAAATGAGGTGTAACTTCATCGCGTTAAGTAGCCGTTTACAAGCTTTGGTCTTCTTAACCAACTAGTACCATCATATGACGGTAAATGCACCATTGTTCAGCCCTTAGCTACATATACATATGTAGCCAAGGGCCCTTGGCTACAGCCAAGGGCTGGACAATGGTGCTTTTAAATTCTACTAAAATTCTTTTGTTGTTTTTTCTCCATTATACAGCCATTCGTCAGCTGTGCTGTTTAAAAGTGTACGAGATCGCCCCGAATACAGTCTCAAGACTCGTCTTATCCGTTAGGACATCTACATAAGAACCTTTGACTGTAATATAGCATGTTTATGGACGTAATTTCCGCTTATATGCTGCTTGGGAATTGTCTAGCAGGCTGCCACACATTTCGTTTTCCGTGTTATAGCCATATCAAACGGCTAATACAGAATGACGGCTGATGTGATTTGAATATACGGACAATTCAAATTGACAGTGATAGTAAATTTGGTAAACTATCTGATACCCTGACTGTACATAAAAAACACAATGTAGCGACACTCAAACGTTAAACATTATCTGTGTACCTATTAATTTTAGGGTCTGAGACGCAACACACCGCCTGTAGATATATTATAATAAGTAGGTAATATATTAAAATATAACATGAACAGAGTAACAAACGGTGTAGGCAGGGTTATGTGCAAGTAGATGTTATCGGTGCCGTCACCTGAACGGAAGCGAGACGGTGTCACTAACACAAAAACCACATTAGTACCCCAATTATAATTACATTGTTATTTATGCACGTTGATCTATCAAAGTTTACAAACAAGGGGACTATCTCTTAGTAGATCACATTTTGTTGAGTGAAAACAGAACCTTTCATAGACACCATCTAAACTCCTTATTTAATTATATTGTCAGTATTCAAAATACAGAATATTGAAATTCAGTGCGTTATAAGAATTCTCAGAAGGCGATATTAAAAAAATTCCGAACATGTTATTGGGCGGGTAACGAAAGAGCTAGATAAACTCGTCCAGATGTTTCAACGCCAAATTATTTCTTGAACAGTAAATCTTATTTGAAATAAAGTATCCGTGTATTATAAACACCTGCGTCTGAATAAACACACATGCAGGTAAATCAGAATGGTAAATGACTAACTGTAATATAAATATCTGAAATAGTAAAACTAGTAACATACGATCGAATCAAACAATCTTTCAGCCGCTTCCACAAAGCTTAGCATTTTAAAATGAATCCGGTGAAGATCGTAAAATATTCGATAAACAGGGCGTGTATGTTTGCTTTCGCCGAGTTTAACATTGCTATTAAACAGTCGTGAAATGGACAGAAATAATCGGGTCGATCCGTTATATCGCATCATTCGTATGACGCCGGCGTCGGCAGACGCTGCCCATTGCTATGCTGGCCGGAGCGCGTGCGACTCCTCGATCACACGATTACTTTATTCCTCAAAACTTATACGCAGCCAGCTAGGAACGTACCTACCTACCATCATTGTAGAGTTGAGTTACATCCAAAAATACCTTCCGCTTTGTAAGCACTTAATGCCCAATTGCCCACTGCTTCCTATCTTGGAACTTATTGTTATAAGGACGCGATGATGTAAAAAACGCGTGCGTCATTATCAGGCCGTTTTGGCAGTGACGTGGCGGTGGCGGCGTGACTCCGCGGTGCTCAGTCGCGAACTTTGTAAATGTTTGATGGCGGTAGCTGCGCTGCGTCCCCGCACCAGACGGCTTTGTTTTTGTGAGTCGCGACGCGCGCCTGCCGGCCGGCCTTTCGCCGCCGATTCTTTAAATCGACCGAAACAATACTGGGAACTAGGACATTTCGCATCAAACACATACCTGCCTACTTTGAAGATGACGTATGTACACGACTACGCCTGCTTTTGTTTGCAAATTGACGTTAATGTAAGTAACAGTGTTTATGCATCACTACAGCTAGACATAGAGGGATGTGAACGGCCGGCTGAGCGTTTCCGCCAATCGGTGTCATATAAAAAGGACATGTACTAAACATGAATGACTCCTGGCAAGATGGGATGTATCGCATAGTACTGAACGTTTTAATCGCGTGATTCAGTTGCGCATTAGGAGCGCGGCGGGGTGGGATGGGGGGGCGCGGCAGGGGCGCGCGGCTGCTCGGTGCCTCCCGCGGCGCTGCGCCTGCGCCGCTACTTTTTATCCGCGCATGCTCGGCTCGTGTCTTTTTCGCTCTTCCCGATTGGAATTCGTTGAGGGATCGCCGCTGCCGGTGGCAGACGTCTTGTGACATGTCAACGACGGTACGTGCACTGCGTACAAGGCAATTAACCAGTCATCTCACTCGAATCCACCAGTCGGGCGGAATCTCCTCGCAACTCGAGAGTTGTTTCTGAGGAGGCTCGTCTTTATTCAAGGAACTACCGTGAAAATACTTTGACACAGCAATCGTTAATTGATCTCGTTAATTGTCCTTTTTTTGAACAACATCTTGTAAGTATTTCACTTGTAGGGTTTTTTTTGTGTTGGACGAACATCCTCTCAACCGCAACGTGTTTAATTTTTTTTAGGGTAGTTCGTACAGTTTTACAGCACCTACTGTGTACCTATCTATAGGTAACGCGGTTGTACCTATAGTAAATCTAGGTAAACGTACGACATCACAATCATGCAAATATTTACTGTTGAGCACCTACTCATACGAAATTCCAACACCATTGCGTGATCTGAAACGCAATCTGACATTTTCCTTGTGAACCGAAAGAAGAGCCTTTAAAAAGTGTTCCTCCAATTCCTTGCTTTTCGGGTGGTAGCATAACAATGACAGTTCTTACAATAGAAAATTATGTTTCACAAAAGGAAAGGGCGAACTTTGTCGGAGCGTGTGAATGAAAATAAAAGAGAAAATAATGGAGACAAATCACGACGACCAACTTAGATACAGTGAACCCAGTATTTCTAATTCATTGACATGATCCTACTTGTAAAGGCCACATGATATAAAGTCAAAACATCTTGAGGAAGTCGTCCATCAATAATTATTCAAAAAATAACTAATAATTAGGGCTTCCTAGTGTTAACCAAATGTTAAAATTAACATTAACTATAAACAACTTTTATTTAGAAGACACTGCTAATTATCAAGAAGTGACATAACAATGAAAATCACAATTTCTGAAATGGAATGAATACAATGTTAAATTGTATTTATTAGAGTTTATTACTATCGTTTTTTGAACAATAAGTAGGTACGTATAGACAATTATGGTAAAGTCAGGTAAAGGTGTCGCCGAGGTGTGGACCGACTACTACATGTGTTACGGACTTGCATAATGGATGGCCCAGGGCTATCCGTGCGGCGCAACTCACTAACTTAAATTATTCTAGCTGTACTGTTTACCTATTGTGTTTACCCCAAATAGCCCTTATTGCTTAGAAAATCCGAAACCATACTCAATAATGGAAAAGACAAAGTAGAGCAAGACAAAACAGGCCTCTAAAATTATTTTTAGAAATTTTGTAGACGGTAACGGTCTGCAGTCACTGCCATCCTCTGCTGGGAAAACAATTATATGTAATTGAGGCAATGTTTTTGAGGCAGGTTATGACCTGTCCCAAAAATATTGGTTGAAGGCACGATGATAGGTTGTGTGTATTTATTTATGGATAATTTATATTTATATTTTAAGACTTTGTAAGCTCCTAAAAGCTTTTAAACGTCTTAAAATAATAATAATATGCACATGTTTGTAAAAAAGGGAGCGGAAAGGATCATAGGACATCAACAAAATTGTCCGCATCGCTGTCAATAGGAAAAGTGCCCAAAAGGCTGCCAGCATTGCCACGTCGTATGGCTGATTCTTTACCCAAGAAATAGGCCAGGCCTCTGGTCACGTGAAGAGTCGACCGACCGCTTGGCAATGTTTCGAAAAACTAAGTGGGCACTCGGGCCCTAGTGTTTCAACCCCAATCGACTCGATCATATAGGTCCCAATAAAATTGGAATAGCGTTGTGTGTTGGGTTGGTGTGATTTAAATTAGGGGTTAATGATTGCTTAGCAAATTGACGTAGACTGGATAGTGCTAATTTGCTTAAAAAATAATTTACCTGACTGTACATATATTTAAGGGGCTATTCAAATAAGTAGAAAGTATGAAGTAAATAGTTAAATAATCTCTGACTGTGCCAAGTGCCAACATGTTCAATTGAATAGGTAAATGTACCTACTTAGGTTACCTCCGTTTAACTATCACGTTGTAATTGAAAGCATAGTCACGACCTGCTTATCATATCATTAATATTAATCTTAAGTTATTTGAGGACACAAAAATATGAAAGAATATTTTGGTGAAGTCGCGAATATGCGGCCATAATATCAAAAATAATAAAAAAATGCGTCCGTTGAATCCCCGGTGCCCCGGTGGTAGCCCTTGGAATAACAGAAAGAAGCCGCTTGCCTTTCCATTGAATCAAATTCATATATTTTGAGATTCAGTCGCCAATTTCATTTGTACCGACAGGAAAAAAGATTTCAATAAAACTTTTTTTGACATTAGCTACCGGTTATTTACTAAAACTTCGAGACACACATAACAAATCTTTATGGTTGAGGAAAAGTCGGAAAAACTACAGATCAGGACTGGATATTGAAAATACCATAATAATGTTTATTTCCATGGCTACCACATTTATAAACTGCATTGAACGAGTACAAATTATAAATAACTTATATTTATAAGTGCATTAAGTTTGATGTCTAGCTGAGAGCTCGTCGAACATTGTAATAGGCAATGACACGTATTGTTCTGACGGTACATTCCGCGGATTGTTTTATTGGATTATGCGGCGAGGCCGCGAAGCAGCTATAACTATTCAGTGTCGTCTTTTGTGTTATGGAAAAACTTGTTCTTGAACCCATGTAGTGTGAAAGTCTCGTTTATTTGTGCAGTTTAATGTTACATATGTACACATATTATCGGGTGCGCGGCGCGGCTGTCAACAGGCCCGATGCGCCCGCGCACCGCTCGTCGACACTGCGCACACGCCGAGCGTTGTTAGCGCGGACAATGCCGAGCTCTCAGATCATCATTACCTACTGTTTTGATTTTTCACCTTCGTTCGGAATCTACTTTCCTTTTTTTGGTTTCCGTTTTGAAATGTAAAACCGCAATGTTATTAAATGTAACAGGTATGCATCAACCCAGAACCTTAACTACTGAGGCTGGAGACATGTTTGGCCAGTAGTTTCTTTTTGTGACGTTCCACGAAGAAATTTTTCTTGAAAATTTTATCTTTATGGGGTTTTAATGGGAGATGAAAATGTGTATGAAAATATTTTATGTTAAAGTAAAATCTTTGGAAATTGATTGATGTTTGAGCTTTCGGTAAAAACTGTTAAGAGGTTTTTTTTTTATTCTGCCCCTGACTGCATGAATTTAGGGTAGGTATACCTAGGTAAAAAGAAATGTATATCGCGTGTTTAAGGATTTTTGAAAATTAAATGCAAATAACATTAATCTCCTATTTTATCTAAAGGGGTAAAATAGGTGACGAATATTTAGGCGTAAAGCTTTATCCCCTAGATTAAGTTTGTATGGGAAAGTCCGAAATATACGGTTGAAGTAGCGGGTAGGTACAATGTAGTTAACAGTAAATGGGTAACAAGTAGGTAAAAGTTTTATGTCAATAAAGTTATTATTATTTATGTATTAACAACAGCTCACCAAAGGAAATGTATAGGTAGTTCCCCGTCTGTGTTAAGAATCCCACATCAGGCGCAATGTTGCGGTGCAACGCGATTCTGGTAGAACAATTTCAATGAAGTTTACATAGAAATTGTTCTCCTAGTGCCACGTCGCGCAGCCTTTAGGGAACAGACATTGAAACAGACATTGCCTGCTTAGTTTTGACATTTATTTTTATATTTAATAAAAAAATAAGTACTTTTAAATACTACCTACCTTCTATTTAATTGCAAAACAAACGGAACCCTGCGAAACCTTATTCAGTCGGTCGTCGACTAATGTTTATTTGGACATATTTATGGCTATAGTTCCGCTTTTTGTGCAGATGGAAATATGTGTGGCGGATCGCACGTCTGCGTGAGATTTCGGACACCTCTCCGCTTACTAAATTTAATATCGTCGGCTTTTACGCCGACGACGAACCAAAAAAAAACTATGAAATCGCCATTGTGTCGGCGACACGAACGGCAGTTCGCGCCTACCGGCCACTCATGAAAATTATTTTGTTTTTATCGCAAAATGTATGTTTATGATAACACCTGTTTCGCTGATGCCTCCGCGATCGGTGTCAGTCGAAGCTTGTCTCGATTTTTTGCCAATTTAAGGACTATAAAGACGCCCGCATCGCCAGCTAATTTTAACCACTGTTCACCGAATTACGCATTCGTTTGCTCTTGTTCGAGGGACGAAGGCCTTCCCTGCTTTACTCGTGTTACGTTTGACATCAAATGAAGCTGCAGTTATTCGCTACTATACATTTGCTTTTTTTGTGTCCCCCTTCGCGATAGATGAAGCTAGTCACTTTGTGTGATTATGTAGCGAACAAATATTTCGATGAAGATAATAAATTCATATTTATTAACAAATCAATCGCATAAATCTTAGTTTATGTCAACTATAATGATGCGGTTGTCAAAGGACAGCCGCCGCGACCACGGTCCAGCTTTTTGCATAATTATGTCGATGGAATGCCGTCCCTTTAATATGATAACAAAGAAAGATGACCGACTGTATGATTGTTGAAATTTATAGCCATCCTCAGCAAGAGATGTTAGCCGCTGATTGTGCGAACTATGGAATCTTGGGAGCCATTGCTCCATTCCAGCCACCAAGTATATTTTTTTCATATTTGTATGAGTTGATAAACACAGACGACATTATACCAAGTTCATGAAATATAAACTTTACAATACGGGCCACTTAGATTGAACATAGATTTTATATTAACTTCACGGTAATCGTGGATCTTGTAAAGAGCGCAGACATAGATTAGGTGCGCAAGAGTGAATATGTCTATTGGCCTGTTCGAATTGATAAACAACATGAAATCAAAGATAGCGAAACCCTCCTTAGCGTAGACCACGAGTTATATATTTTCGTAACGCAATCCATAAGAAACACTACAATAATCGTACATTTCTCTTGACAATGTTCCTTTGAATAAAGAGAGTTAAGGCGAACAGATACAATGTCGAAGATTTGTTTACTCAGCGCTAAGAGGCTATAGCATTGCGTGATTACCTCCTTGGCGCGACTGCTTGAAAAATAGACTTTCCTGCGCAGAAATACAAGGCGAAATTTGCTGTCTTGTAAACATGCAGGACTCTGTATCTATGTGCAGATAGCGCACCGCCTCGCAGCCGCTCTTGTGGACTTAAATTAGTACGTACTCAAATGTCATCGTTCACTATGATATCGCAATCAAAATTGACGTGGGAAATATGCTCGTTTGTGACTGAGGGCACGCAGCTGATGTCTATAAATTGTAAAATAAATTATATCAATCGCTCTGTTAGAAACCGACGTTGCATAATTCAATCATAATGCTGTCATATGCGGCCCTGCTTACTGCACAGATTATGAGCGAATGCCTTTAAATATTGAATATGGTAAGCGGCGACAATATATTATGGCTCGATACTAGTAAATGAATATGTGAAGTAAAAAGTGGTTTGTACATGTCATAATAACTGGAAAAGCTAAAGCAATCAAACAGGTAGCTCACAGTATGCAGTGTCCGGGTGCGCATACGGGATGCGAGCGCTCGATCACCACCACCTTCCTGTTTTATACATTACACTCACCTGCATTAATTTAACTGAGTAGAACAAATATCTGCACAAAACTTGTCAATAACAGTACCGAGGTAACTGTCAGTGAATTAACGCGAACCTGAACCTCCTAGCTAACTTAGCAAACAATTATTTAAGAAAGAACTAGGTAGGGCACTATTATTCTCACTTTATTTGATTATAAAATGTGGACAGATTACCACAACATCAAATCTAGGAACATTTGCATTTCTTGTAACGATCGCATCACTACTGATGAAACTACACTACAAAAAAGGAAACAAATGAATTTAGAAGCGTGCATAAGACAAGGCGTAGGTATATTTACTATAATATTATATATTTGTTATGTATCGCGATCTGAATACTCTCAGAGGCCTCATGATTGTATTCGCTTATAAAGGGCCAGTACTTGCCTTACAAAATTGACATCCAAATCAGATTAATCCAATCAATGGAAATTTATGACGCACCGGGGAGCGAGCTCCGTGCCATTGAGAGATCGGCGCAGGCCTTGCTAATCAGCTCTCGACCAACAAACTATAACCTACCTGTTGCTTGCGCCGCATCTTTATCCTGCTCCAAATGGTCTCAAACGAAGACATCTTTAAACTAATTAGGCAGGTTCACGTATAAAACCGATGGGTATTTTGAATTTTTGAATAATATATGTAAATTTTCGAAATCATAGCCACCCATAATGCTGCAGTGGAATCGGCATGAACGACATTGTCACACTATGCCTTTCGGTTTAAAAATTATTCGGAAATTTGCCAACGTCTTCGAAAATCACACAACGTGTGTTTTTGCGGCAATTACAGAGACGTGCGGAGCGCTCGCCTTCTTTGCAAACATGTCTTTGATTTATATGTCTGCTTTCGGCTCTCGAGATGAGAGTAAAATATGAGCCGACCCATCAAATATTCAGCCTTTTTGGGATGCGGGAGCGACTCTTAATGCTCATTATAATAAAAATACGATAGTTCATACTGAAATATATAACGTACATGTTGCCTACGTCGGTATGTCAGTCCCATTTTGGAAGTTAGCAAATCCTTATTTGTCGACTGAACCGTTTTGATACTGCTCTTAAATTACTTCATGTTATGTTACTTTTGGATGCATATAATACAAAATTGGGGATGAAAGCAGGGAATAGCAACGTGTAGGGATTTTTAAATAATTAAGTTTACAAAAGTAAGGTCTACTCTATGATTTTAAATGTTTTTTTCCCATTAGATAAGGTGAGACAGTTTTTTGTAAATCATCGGTAACAAGGCATAAAGCTAATAATTTTACCCTTACAAAAAAAGTTGAATCCCTACAATTATTATTTCAAGTATCTAGACACTTCGGTCTGTTGGAGACAAGTTGGTTATATTTCATCAGGACTTGTTGTCACATGATCCGCGGGGAGATTCATCTTTAATTGGGTGAACCGGGCCATTCTGCTCCTTTACATTGTGGACCTTTATTAGAAGCCTGCCTGGGACAATGTCATACCTACCTGTACGAACCTTCGTGAATCAGGTTATTCTTTAAGGACGAAACATATTAGTATGTATTTTTAGCGCGAAATGCGTTTGTAATGCGCTGAATTTGGAATTTCAATTAAAATTGTAACAATAACAGTGTTGTTAATAATGATGAGTTGTTGGGAGTAATACGAATGCACAAACGCAACTGAATTTTAAGTCACCGTGCTGTGTAAGTACCTTTTTTTAGGGATATTTAAGAGGCTGACAACACCTAAAGCGCGGTCACTGTCGGACTGCATAAAAAAGAAAGAGAAGCGCGATGACACAACGCTGTTATTTATTGCAAAATATGAAGCAATTATCTATTTACAAAAAAATCTATTGAATGTAGGTATAAAAAAATTACAGCACTATTATGCTAATATGTTGCTTGTAGAATAATCTGACAAAAATCAGAATGATTAATTTAATCGTTAAAAGATTGTTTTAAAGGTATATTCGTGATTTTTTTTTCTATTGTATCAAATGTTTGTGTGTATTATGTTTTCAACACACTATCTACCTAGCATTTATCCTGAAGAATATCATATATTTTTCTGATTTGGTTTACTGCAGTGGATAAAACTTATAAAACTTAAATCGAGACCAGTAATAAAACAAAACATTTTTATTGATAAAACGATGTCATTATAGCTCAAGTACTTTCATGTCATTCTTATCTAAAAAGCCGTTAACTTTAAAATCAAAGGTAGACTTCCAGATTTGTTATAGGACTGTCTGCCAATGCCAATGGCAAAATGGCAAGTCTGTCTCTATACGAAGAAACCACGAAAGATATACAAAAATGATCTTAATTAAAACACTTTTTATCTTACCTCATCTGTCTGTTAAGATAGTAAATAATTACCCATATTCACACAAGGCATGGTCACAGGCATGGTCACGTCACCCGTCGTCCATTACGGCACTGTCATCGGTGAGTCGTGACGCGCAATTAAAATCAATATTTATGGCCTTATTAGAACACATAAATAAGAAGCTGACATTTTTCAACATGATGGTTGCTGCCACTCTTCAAATAAATCATGGCAAGTTATGTGATGGCTAATGTCAATATACTCGACGTACCTTGAATGGACACCACGTTATTGGGATTTTAAGATTCTATAAGTGATTAAAGTTATTCAGCAAAAGTACCTATTAGAACTGCCCGCGACTCTTTCCGTAGTGTCAGGGTTGAAGGTTGTCGCGGGAAGGTACTTATGGGTCACCGAGGCCCCCGCAACACAGGCAACAGGAAGGAATACGGGTGGGTTTTAGTCAGTAAGAGTCTGACACACCCTCCCGCTCCGCCCAGAGCGGGAGAAGTTATTTATTGACTTCCCACCCTCAAAAAAAAAAAAAAAAAGGGTTGAAGGTTTACCTAAGTAGGCTTTTAATAAAGTTGGCGTTTTTTAGATAAAAAGTTTATTTGTTTATTTAATTCGGGAAAACATACAGTTACACAAATATCTAAATTAACAGGTAGTGAGAAAATAAAAAGATTACAAATGTGCAACTCAAACTCAAACTCAAACTATTTATTTCAAATAAACCAAATACAGGCACTTTTGTCAAATGGGTCGGTCAGTCAGAAAGATGAAGCTAGTTGCCTATTCCAAAGCGTACTAGGTTCCTATGGAGAAGAAAAAAAATAAAAACTATTAACAAATTAAAATAAGCCGTGGCAGCTAAAAAATGACCAGCTCACGACTTTATCCACATCTTAAATACTACATATTTGTTAAAAGTTGTAATACTAGCAGTAGGTGGTTATGTAGAATTGAGGATCTATGAATTTAGCTGTGTGGCGTTGTCGCTGCAATAACTACTTAATTGGATATATTCATATACAACTAAATAATGTGCTTAACCACTCATTTAATTTTGAATAATACCAGCAGATTAATTACTTGGGTAGGTCCTTCGATCAGTATGGAATATTAAATTATAGCTACAACCTCTACGGTTACGACAAGTATGCAGTAATCCGAATATTCTAACAAGTTTAGCTTCGTAAGTTACTATTAAAGCATCAAGTTATTCATCTCCACGAGGAAAATATTTCGTGAAAAATTAATTGATACCAAATCTAGTAACGACCGGTGATCAAGCTGAGAAGTCAAAAGAGTACGCAATGAATAAACCATATTAATATGACGGTATACTGTTACGTAAGTATTACAAGCAGGCAAATATCTGTTTTGAAGATGAGTTTAAAATGTATAAAACATGTTAACGCTCCATATTAAAAATATACCTATGTATCGATAGTAATTATTTATTTACATAAACAAATTACAAGATGATTATTAACATTAACATATTTATCTATTAATAAAAATAACAAAATGATATCCTAACTTAACTAAAACTATACACAAACAAAACGGAAGAGCTCATTGGGCATCAAAAAATTCGTCCGCATCGCTGTCAATGGGAAAAGTGCCCAAAAGGCTGGCAGCATTGCCACGTTGGATGGCAATGCTGATTTTTTGGGCTAAAAAAAGGCCAGCCCTCTGGTCACGTGCATACTCTACCAACCGTATCTAGGTATCTATATTACAGATAGTTGCGATTACGAACATAACTTTCTCATAAGTGAAACTTTAAGTAAGATGCGTAAAATGACATTTAATTCCTCACGCACTAAGACGGAACCCCGAAGTTAATGGCACAGAGAGGAGAGCGCGCAAAACGTCAAAGATTCTTAACTAGGACGAGTTAAACGTATGACGGTTGTAAATTTCATGTCGCTTATTCAATTAAGAGTCGTGGATTGAATGACATAAAACTTCTGAGATAGTGCAATAAAATACTTGGCAATTACGGGTCAGCAAGCAGAGGCTTGTGCTTGCCGCGGCCTGCCGCACACGCCAACCGACACCGGGTTTACTCGCCGCGCCACTCCGCCAGAACCGCCATTGTGATTTTGAATGTTCACTTACAAAAATATACGACAACCAGCCGCAGATACTTGCATGCTCATCTCGGGATGAAGAGGAGAGTTGTGTTACGTGCTTTACGCCTAATAATAGTACATTTGTGTGAGCTTTGTCACAGAGTAGTGCATGCCTACTAGGTAAATGGTATCATTTACCTAGTAGGCATGCACTACCAAACACTACAGTTACTATGTGTGCCTTCGTAATTAAGAAGCTTGTTGTACAGTCAGCGTCAAAAATATCGGGACGAACCGACTGTTCAAAATGATTTCAACAACTAAGAAAATTAAACTATATCTCGATTTGATAAAATTCTTGTCAGAATGGCAATTGTCGTGTAATTTCTTCATTTTGAAACAGTTCTTGTGTCATTAAGTATTAACTCAATGTAATTTTCATAGTTGTTTAGATCATTTTGGACAGTCTGTTGGTCCCGATATTATTGACGCTGACAAAAATATAAATCACTATTATTTAACTGAGAAAAATATAAACACTTATCTGTAATGACGGAAATTACATGCATTATAATTGAGCCAGGCAATCCTTATTGCATAAAATCAAGTACAAATCGACACGTTTCCAAAAACCGCGTCAACTATTTCCTTATTATTTATTCTCAATAAGACCATTGTATGGAAATCTCAACGTAATGATAATCATTAAATTTCAGTCATGATGGCGCTCATCAAACTGACGTTAAGTTATGATGATTCTCGGTATCGACAAAAACATATCGATGGAGCCTCATTATTAAGTTTAATTATGACAGTTCGCCATATATGAATGGTTTACTTGGTCGTGTCTGCGGCCAACGGACTCAAAAAACAGGCATTCGTCCCATAACAGTTCTCCTATATAGAGCAACTTGACAGCTTATAAAAAAGTCTTTCTAGTACGTACCTACGTTATCTTAGACACAGCGATGGCAACGACTTTTGATAACAAGGTAAGATAATGCAGCATTTTTTGCATACAGATGCTTCAGGGTAAAAATCGGGCTGAATAAGGACAATCATGTCATTAAGGCGCAGATATAAGATTTTAGTGACTTTTAAATATGTTATTACGCCTTCATATAATGCAAGTAAGTTATGAAAAAAAAAATGGTAAACTAGAACGCATACACATCAATTCTATAAGTGAATATTTAAGCAGATATTGTAGTAAAATACTTTATAAAATAAATACAGGAAGTAATGCAAAAAAGCATAAAAAACGATATTACTTTCAAACTCCTTAAGATATTTTCATGATTTTTAGGGTTCCGTAGTAAACAAGGAACCCTTATAGTTTCGCTATGTCCTTCTGTCTGTCTGTCTGTGTGTGTGCTTGTCTGTCTGCATAGGTATACATATTAATCACGCCGACAAAGTGGTAAAATAACCTCATTAAAATATATTTTTTTAAGGTACCCTTGCACGTAATGTGGGGATGATAATATATTCTATTTTTCTCGTCTATCCCATGGTGTGGGGTATCGTTGCATAGGCCGTTCAAAGGTATTACGGGTCTGTGAACACTATTTTTCGATTCAAGGATCCGTTTGCGTATCTAAAGTGCTAATTTTTGTTAGAATCAAGTGTCCCCCCCCTCCCCCTGCCAGCTAAATATTTTTTTTTTATGGAGATGTGAAAAAACTCATAGCAGTAGTACATACAGTATAATGAAATTAAAAGGAAAACTATCACAGCTAAGTAGGCTTTACAAGTTAACGAGTATTAGTCGTTTGCAGTTGGAGAATTGACCGTGACGTATATCGATGTATGGTACAACATGTTTTTCAACTACAATGTTAAGTTTGTTTTTGTTTTTCAATTACAATGTTAAGATAAATTCATCCCAAGTTCCCAACTGCGGAACTCTTCATTGTGTGTGGTCCGACACGCACTTGGCCAGTTTTTTTTTGTATGAACAGACTGTATCTATTTGTATCTATAATTCTATAGGTGACTTTTTTCAAAAATTAATATTTACGTTACTAAAAATAAATATGCCGCGCGCCGTTCGGTTTCATAGGTTAGGGATAGGACATTGGCCAAAGCCAATTACTAT
The DNA here is from genome assembly GCA_905333075.3 of Atethmia centrago. Taxonomy (NCBI): domain Eukaryota; kingdom Metazoa; phylum Arthropoda; class Insecta; order Lepidoptera; family Noctuidae; genus Atethmia; species Atethmia centrago. Next base: position 14,004,119 of record HG995375.1, read on the forward strand.
ACAGTCTCGACGTCGATTTTATCGATACCGATATTATTGTTGCAAAACTGACTTGTGCATCACTGTGTTTGGAACGTTCGTCCTGACATTTTTGCATCGACTAATCACACCCGCTGTATTTTCTTGGTCCCCCGGCCAGCAGTGGTGAATCGTGTGTCTAGACGAAATGGGTCTATCAACTCTCAAGTAGTTTAATTCTGTTTGGCCAAGGCCAACGGCGATTACCCGACCCTTAAAGCGATAAGTTTGCACATTAGTCTATGCGTCGCGACTCGTGATACTCGCGATGTCGCAAGCGTTGCATACATTAGGAACATTTCGTCTTCTAGTTTTTATTGATTCTTATGTCCAAATGTGTAGTAAGGACCTGGGCGGCTCGGGCGACCATGTTTAATTGCAGCTATTAGAACAGATGGCTTATTCATTTGTAGAGCAGTCGGTCGTTGCGCTCATGTCGTAAACTGGCGATTCGTTCCCGTTCTGATGTTATTGTAGCGTTTTGTCTATGCTCCGCCATTTTATTGGGCCATTTTGTTGTTTCTCTGCTGAAGTTCTAAACGTGCATACATCACTGTTTATGTTTTAGTCATAGTGGCCGTTTCATCTCTGTTATATGTTAAGAACTACAATGCGATGAGACGATGGCCGTTAATACTTGGATATATGTATAAGATATCGAAACATACTTAAATCTCGACCAAAATGAAGTCAGTCTGATTTTGTGGATGTCTGTTGAGTCGTTCTTTTTATTATTATTTCCGAACTAACACTTTTGCTACTGATTGTACCTTTTCTCATTTTGATAGTAGGTAATGGGGGAAGACTTGCAAAATGAAAATATTACCTATTTATTTTGATTTTCTGCAAGTCGTCCTATATGGGCCGTAGTCATGTAGGACCCGGGTGTCACCACTGTGTGGATCGCCCGGAGGACATGGTGGAGCATACGGTGGAGGTCTGCCCGGCTTGGGCAGAGCACCGCCGTGTCCTCGTGGAGGCGATTGGCGGCAGAGATCTCTCGCGTCCGGCCCTGGTTCAGGCCATGGTACGGAGCGAGAGGGCATGGGCAGCCGTCACCTCCTGCGAAGCAGTAATACTCGCCAAGGAGGAGGCGGGACGGTTGAGGGAAAGGCAAATTTCGCGCCCTCTCGCCCCTAGCCGCCGCAGGAGACGCCCTGGGCTTCGGGAATCCCGGGCGGATTTCCGGCCACCGTAGGCGCGGGCTTGCGGACGGTGAGCAATGGGTAGCTCACCGTCCGGTAAGGACCAGGCCGGGTCAACGGCGCGTTGTAGTCCACGCGCGCCTCAAAGAGATGTCGTCAACACAAGTGTAGGGGTCCAGTAGGGCCGATGCCTGCCGGGGTCGCGGGAAGGTACTAAAGGGTCACCGAGGCCTTTGGCAACACAGGTAACAGGAAGGAACACGGGTGGGTTTTAGTCAGTAAGAGTCTGACACAGAGGAGTTATTTACAACACAAAAAAAAAGGCAGGTAGGACGAGTTGATGAGTTACTCAAGTTTCCAAACAGATGGACTATCCTCGAGTTAATTTTATAAGTTGGTTAGTTAAAGATGTTTCCTAGCTATGTTTGAGGATCTTCAACCATTTAATAACAATCAAAACCTTACCTACCCCAAGGAGATGGCTATAAAAAACCTAGAGTCGACAAAAACTTCATATGTGTGGTCATCATCATCAACACAGTGCACTCGCTCCACTTAAGCACAAATTATTTTACTACAATATAAGCTCTTATATCAATATAAGGCGATTGACAATGATTACGTGTTTTTATTATTCTCAAACTCAAACTCAAAGCATTTATTTCAAATAAACCGAATACAGGCTCTTTTGATCTGTCAAGGGGTCAGTCAGTCAGAAAGATGAAGCTAGTTGACCATCCCAAAGCGTAGTAGGTTCCTATGGAGAAGAACGGGCAAGAAACTCCACGGAAACTCTTTTAAATTACAATATTGTTACAAAAATTTTGGTTACATCATTCATGTTGAAATTATACTTGTGAGAACAATGTAGAAAGAAGTGCACGCTAAAAGCATCTGTAATAAAGAGGCAACTGCCTCGTCTAGTGGTCGCAAGCGCTACTGCTGAGCATGAGGTCCTGGGTTCGATTGCCGGATCGGGCAGAATGTTATTTATTGAGTTTTTATATCTGGAATTTCTAAGTAGCAGCCCGGAGTCTGGATTGTGCCCGGTTGATGGAAATAGGCTCGCCCCCTATTACATGGGACTTTAACATAACTGGCGAAATGTGGGTGTACTACAGGTACACCTCTGCCCAACCCTTCGGGGAAATAAGGCGTGATGTTAGGTTATGTAATGTATAACGAGAAACAATCAAAAACAATTGAAAAATTTAAATAAGCCATGGTAGCTAAGAAATGACCAGTCCCGTTCACGAACGTGACGCATGGATCAGCACCATTCAGCTCAACCATTTTGAAGAAAACTTAATGATCCAGCACACGCGCTACCGCCAGCGAGACTTTTGAGTGAGTATGACATACTCTCAGCCGCCAGGGCACATTTAAGTCAATGAAAGACGAACCCAGTAATTTATGGTTGCTTAATATTAGGTACCAAGTGCTCACACATGTGCCATGTAATTATACAATATTAAGGGATTGAATTTATACAATGCAAAGATAGTTTTTATAATCTTCAACAGCTCCAACAATATTTTCGAATGCTAATCAATTCTCGATCGTAGGTCGGGGAAATGGTCATATATCTTCTCATTGGTGAACTTAGGAAACTTTCTAGTACCTATATATGGAGGCTGCGCCCCTGCCTAACATCCCCACAAATACTCGTAGGTACCAAAAATGTGTAAAACATTGATTTAGATCGTAATTCTAACACCCCAGAGGGATAATATTTTATCTGGAAGACTGCTGACAACATGGTATGTTTCGTCGTTCAAAACAACTCAATTAGCATTTTCATTGTGGCTAATTGTATAGTGATTAGGACATGTAACACTGTCACACCTCGTCAATGTGGACGACGAGGGGACAGCGTTCAACAGTAAGTGACCAGTTTTTAGTCCCCGTTATAGTTATTAGGTTTTTAAAATGCTTTTTCCACAAAGTCATCTTTCCACCTTGTAGAGGGCCTCCCCAACAAGGTGGATAGATGTCCTGGTGGAGGTCATGAGAACCCAATGGATGCGAGAAGTACTGGGGGCCTACCACCACCTCTTATAGTTATTGCAGTGTTATTTTAATATTGCTTCAGTGTCGATAAATGGTAACAGCAGCACGGGTCAATCGAAGGGTAAGCTATGCTTGCCGCAGTCGCTTCGTGGATGGGTGACTATCTATTACATTACTTCTCCTTGCCTCGGAAAGCACGCTAAGCTGTTGAGCTCGGCTGTCATTTGTAGATCTTTGACAATCGTTACGGGTAATCAGAAGGTAGAAGAAGCAAGTCTGACAACCAGTCTTATTAAAAGGTATCGTGTTACCCAGTAATTGGGTTGTGGAGGTCAAATACGCAGTCCCTCCATGGAAAATACTGATATGCAGGTGCGACCGGTTAGGCTGGAAGCCGACCCCAATATGTAGTTGGAAAAAGGCTAGGCAGATTGATAGATCGATTTCAGTATGGGAATTCTCTTTCTCACACTGAAGGAAGATTAAAATAGAAGTAAATAGTGGTAGGCCCCCAGGATCGGTCGATTTGGCGTTGCTTGGGGAAAACATTGGTTTTCCCCAAGCGACGCCAAATCACAAGACGCCCTCTGCTGGACATTGGTCCAGCAGAGGGCGTCTTGCGGCTCAATGATGATGATAAATACTTTCTCAGTATCCAAAAGGTGTAAATTACCTCGTAGGTTTCTTAAAATTGCAAATCTATAAATATTTACATTTTCAATCCTACTCATAAACATGTGAGACGTTCACCCGCTCTGAATAAATGAACAACAACTCAGGAGTGTAGGTTGTCATCATTATACTACATTTAAATGTCAAAACGTACATAATAAGTGTTGCACTTTGCATGAACATGTCCACGACCTATTCGAATTCAATTTTGCTTACGTGAGTGGTAAAAATAAATAAAGGCGAGTGGAGCTATGATACGAGCCGGGTTGCGAGTTATTGGTCCCCGTGCGCCGCGGCGGTCGTTCAATTTCTCTAATTAATTAACGATCCCTTAGATAACACACGCTGACAACCTTATTTGTGGCGAACAAATCTTTCAAACATAAATTTTAGTGTACACGCTCTAAACTTGTAAACTATGCACGTCTAGGTATTTACATATACGAGGCCTGTAAAAGATAAATTTATTATCCTACAAGCTAGGTAACCGCACTCCACTCTTACTGATAATTCACACAAATTATATCTCACGATCGCGTTGCCTATTGTCGCGAAGCAGATATTTAGGTATTCCTTAAATGTAAACTTTACTAATCCACATTGCATGAGGTATATAGCGTATTCGCAACAATGTATCCGCATTTAGAAAAGTGCGTACTTGAATATTCACAGGGCGTGTATCCGACCGTTCTCGCACTAAATATTCGTGAAAGATTCACCCAACAATTTACATTTGTCACATAAATAAAAGAAGCATGCGGCCTCATTAGGGGACAGCACGCCGCACCGCAGCGCACCGCACCGCGCCGGGCCGTGCCGCGCCGCTGCCGTGCACGCCGCCGCTACCGTGTCCCACTCCTCACCAATAACGTGTATTTGTCAGGAAATTTCCACATACCTAATTGCTCAGAGCTCAGGCGACTCTGATTATTTTATTCATTCTTTTCTTCAGGGTTAGAAGGGTTAGCACGATTCGATACTTAGTAAGATGCACTGAGAAATCAGATGCAAGACGGAATGAATTCGTTAAACCATTTTACTTTTTTTTTCTGTGACTTTCTTTATCTACTTATAACTTTTTGGTTTCATATTTTAGTTCGAGTTAAGTGGTGAAGGACAAAGCTCTAAGATTCTATTAAAGTGTATAATTTATTTTGGGCCTACACTATCACGAGGAGAGTGTCCGTCGAGGGGCCGAGGGTCCGTGGGCAGCATGGCGCCGCTATCAGCGCTGGTATATTAAGCATAAGGTCAATTTGTTCACCGCCCGCCCTTATCTTTTATGAAGATTTTTTGTCATCCTATTTTTCACTACAGACAAAGTTATGAGGTTTTAAGAGAGGTATACTTTTATTGCAGTAATTAAGATATGAAGTTATATTAGGGCTTTTAACGTGAGCGAGATTTATCCGAACCGTATATTTTTTATATTCATAACTTTTCTGTCGTGGCCATTTGACTTCTATCTACTAACTTAATGACTCGCTTGATGAATTTATTGCTTGAGTTAAGTTAATACGATGTGCATATTCGATTAAAGTGCGCGACTGCGCGTAGGCAAAGAGCTTAAAAAAAGAAAGCAGTCTCGATTGTTGGTGCTTTTAGTAAACGAACGTGACAAATATAAAGCACTACAAATGCGAAAGTTATTCCAATTTCCACATAGTTGGGCGAGCTGAGTACAGCTCATTGCGACGGTCAGCGGATCCCTTCTCAGTGTCGCAAACATGTCACAACCGAATTCGTGACAGTAAACAGCCGACTGGACTTATCAGCATGCAAAGGATGATATTATCGAACGTAGGCATTATAAACCTGAAACGCGGTTAGCTACCGTATTGGCACGGTTCAGTTTACGACCTTGGGAACGGCTAGTCGCGAACCTGACCGCGAGAACCCCCACCGACCCAGTGATAGTGCATAGAAATGAGATAACGGTATTCACTCATATATCATGACTTTAGTCTCTCCTAGCAGGACAGTCAACGCATAGTATATTATTATTTGTCCGTTATTTGGTGACCTGTTTTATTGTGCAGTTGACGCAATACATTTCAGCATTTTAGCATTTTCCTATGTAGGAATGTAGGAAAATGCTGAAAGATGAATAAAATAATCTCTAAAATGTTCGATCAGCAACGAACATTAGCACTGTTGCTTTTAAATAAGTAATACATCTAAATGAACACAAAACTCGATAAACTGATTTTCAATCATTCATCAATCATTGATTTTCAATTCATTCTCGATAAAATATTTTAGACTTTTAGTTAAAAGTTTATGTTCTAATCCAATTCAAACAATAAAATTACAAATAAAACAAATTAAGCCTTAGGGCTTAAATTAAACCTGATGCTGCTGTCCTCGTTGCTGATTGTCCTAACTTTGATGTCGTCATCGTAAGAAGTAGAACTAAAAAACCGGCCAACTGCGTGTCGGACCAGGCACATTGAAGGGTTCCGTAATTGGAATTACTTGGGATGAATTTATCCCAAAAACAAACTTAACACTGTAGTTGAAAAACATGTTCTCCCATACATCGATATACGTCACAGTCAATTCGCCAACTGCTTTCAGTTTGTCGACTATTACTCGTTAACTTGTAAAGCCTACTTAGCTGTGATAGTTTTCCTTTTAATTTCATTTACGTACTACTGCCATGATTTTTTTCTCATCTCCATAAATAACCATTTAGCTGGCAGGGGCACACACACACACACACACACTTGACACTAACAAAATTTAGCACTTTAAAGCGTAATATTATGCAAACTGATCATTGAATCGAAGAGTGGTGTTCACAGACCCGTAATATATTTGAACGGCCTATCCAACAATACCCCACACTATGGGATAGACGAGAAAAAAAAAAATCATCCCCACATTACGTGCAAAGAAGGTTCCCTAAAACCAACCTTTTTTTCATGATTTTATTTTAGCACTTTATCGGCGTGACTAATATGTATACCTATGACAAATTACAGCTGTCTAGTACTAAGCGTCTCTGAGCTATAGTAGGGACAGACAGACGGACAGACAGACATGGCGAAACTATAAGGGTTCCTTGTTTACTACGAAACCCTAAAAAGACTCATGTAGTTGGAATTCAGAACTTGAATAATTATGAGTTCAAATTCTCTCATAATAAAAACACTCCCATGACAATAAAATATGCCTCGAGACAATGATTGAAAATACGCCTCACGAATAAAAATATGGTCGTTAATAATTCTCATAGCGGTTGACTTATCATTGCTTAAATAACTTGACAATAGGTACGAACTAATAAAATATTCTATAAACATTGTGACGGCCGCGCAATACAGACGCCGAACGCCGATTCTGTGAAGTCGTTTGGAAAGCAGGCTGTGATTTGCAAGGTCACGCGTATAACACGGATGTTCCCGATATTGAAATGTACAGACGTGCTTTATTCACCTACATATGGACACATGCAACTTGAAAAGATCCAAGCCAAGCACTCATCTCTTTATTAAAATCAACCTTATACGCGGCGCGGAAGTCATCGTTTCGTTCGGTGAAAACTCGCCACTTGAACGTTGCCCAATGCGACAGTAGTATGAGAATCAAATACTCATATTGAATACGAAGCAGACAAACGGTACGACACTTCGTATGGTAAATTCCGTATTGCGAATTATTAAATTATTTATGCCGCATATCGCGGTGCGCCGACTACCGATCGCTGAACCACAATATCGGGAATCCCTGTTCGCTACTAATGCAATAATTTGGCGTATTTTGCAATCGCGTATTGAATATTGAATAGTTGGTAAATAGTTTATGTTCTGAACGTGGATTTCAGAGTACGTGATCCGGCGCGGCAGCTCGTTGTGAAATTGCACGACACACGGATAACATACGTTAACAAGTGGTCGTTTCGAATAAAATTTTATGTTCTCGTTGTGTTTAGATTTATAACAGATACGCGATGGATCTCTCGATATGCGGTGCATTACGGCACTGCGGCACATGCGCCGCTGCGACGCGGCAACGTAGGTGTTCAAACGACAAACGGCTGAACTCAACGACTGCCAATACGTCTTACATTATTATTTTACTGCTGAAATACCTATTATAACTTTATTGCAAATGAGCACGACATGCTGTTGCGACCCACGAATTAGTCGAAACTTGGTTATAATGTAGGAATAAGCGTGGAACATATCAACGTTTAAATTAAAATAAAGGTATTTATAGACACAAGAATGCCATTTAATCCATGAGCTTGGATATGGCACAAGACTTCTATGCGACCTAACCTTAAAGTCAGGTGTACATATAGCATGGATAACTCGGATGACTGACTCTTACCATACCTAAATACTCTATGATGTACGCGATTGCGTTTGATATTAGACTCCACCCTAAGCACCTTTTCTGCTTCTTAAGCAAGCTTCCAGGTCCTCAATATTACACCCAGCGAGTAGTATAGGAGACCATGTTAGGTATGTCAGGGTAACCAGACTCTGATGTAAAGATCCGAGACCCTGATGAAAGTCGCGGGAATCTGCTGTTTGGAGAAGCAACGGACGTATAGACGCTGTGGTGATGCTCGGGGGAAGCATAATCACCAACAATGGATATATTTCAGTTGATATTATATGTAACGTATTTGAACTCTCTAATAACTCCAAAATAACCTTTCCTCTGATTTTCTATACACCTATAGCTATATATCTATGCTTTGGTTCCTAAATGACATTAGGTTAATACAGATTTTTGTAAAACAATATGTTCGCAGTGTCAACGCGATATGTCCTCACAATGATAACGGAGGATATCGCGTGCGTACAATCGCAGACCAAGTAGAAATGATTTAATTTGTTGGTGGAGTGGCTCCGAGGGAGTCGAGTAGTCGCGGTTATAGACTCGTGCCAGCTATCATTTATAGCTATTTTAAAGACAAAATACAGGCAATAAACAGAACGTTTAGTTGAAACTAAGTCGTACAGCAATGAAAAACAAACAAATTAATGAATACTTCATTTTATTTACAAGTACTAGGTACATCAAGATAATTATGACAATATCATAAAATATTTTTTTCAAAGGTGTGTTACTGATAATTAAAAGAATCTGAAGACATTGACGTCAATGCTTTTTTTTGGATGGGAAATTATCAAATAACTTCTCCCGCTCTGGGCGGAAAGGTAGGGTGTGTCAGACTTTTACTGACTAACACCCACCCGTGTTCCTTCCGTTGCCTGTGTTGCCAGGGGCCTCGGTAACCCTTTCGTACCTTCCCGCGACCCCGGCAGGCATCGGCCCTAGTGGACCCCTACACTTGTGCTGACATCTCTTTGAGGCGCGCGTGGAACACAACGCGCCGTCGACCCGGGCCTGGTCCTTATCGGACGGCGAGCTACCCATTGATCACCTTCCGCAAGCCCGTGGCTACGGTGGCCGGTAATCCACCTGGAATTCCCGACGCCCAGGGCGTCTCCTGCGGTGGCTAGGGGCGAGAGGATCACGTAGGTACTATCACCACTCACACCTACGTGAGAGAAATTCCGAGCTAGCAGCTTAGAGGAACCCTGAGCTAGCAGCAGCTAGTAATAGCTAGCAGCAGATAGTAGCAGAGGAACCCTGAGCTAACAGCAGCTAGTAGTAGAGGAACCCCCAGGCTAGCAGCAGATAGTAGCAAAAGAATGGCCTAGCTAGCAGCATATAGTAGCAGAGGAATGCCGGAGCTAGCAGCAGATAGTAGCAGAGGAATACTCGAGCTAGCAGCAGATAGTAGCAGAGGAATGCCCGAGCTAGCAGTAGAGAGTAACAGAAATGCTTGGGCTAGCAGCAGATAGTAGCAGAGGAATGCCCGAGCTAGCAGCAGATAGTAGCAGAGGAACCCTCAGGCTAGCCGCAGATAGTAGCAAAGGAATGCCCGAGCTAGCAGCAAATAATACCAGAGGAACCTTGAGTTAGCAGAAGCTAGTAATAGAAGAACCCTTAGGGCTAGCAGCAGATAGTTGCAAAATAATGGCTGAGCTAGCAGCATATAGTAGCAGAGGAATACTCGAGCTAGCAGCAGATAGTAGCAGAGGAATGCCCGAGCTAGCAGCAGATAGTAGCAGAGGAACCCTCAGGCTAGCCGCAGATAGTAGCAAAGGAATGCCCGAGCTAGCAGCAAATAATACCAGAGGAACCTTGAGTTAGCAGAAGCTAGTAATAGAAGAACCCTTAGGGCTAGCAGCAGATAGTTGCAAAATAATGGCTGAGCTAGCAGCATATAGTAGCAGAGGAATCCCCGAGCTAGCAGCAGATAGTAGCAGAGTATTGCCCGAGATAGCACCAGAGAGTAACAGAGAAATGCCTGGGCTAGCAGCAGATGGTAGCAGAGGAATGCCCGAGCTAGCAGCAGATAGTAGCAGAGAAATGTCCGAGCTAACAGCAGATAGTAGCAGAGAAATGCCCGAGCTAGCAGCGAAGAATGCCCGAGCCAGCAGCGAAGAATGCCCGAGCTAGCAGCAGCTAGTAGTAGAGGAACCCCCAGGCTAGCAGCAGATAGTAGCAAAAGAATGGCCTAGCTAGCAGCATATAGTTAGCAAAGGAATGCTCGAGCAAAATTAAGTGTAAAAGTTAGTTCAGAACTATTGTGTATAATATCTGCACGTTGGCGCTGCATTGCGTGACCCGACTCCCCAGTGTTAACTTAATGGAGTGCTCGTGAACAAATTTAAAACACGCCTTGTTATGACTTACATGATTTATAATTACGCTCCTGTGATTGTTAGACAAACACGAAACACTTTAATATTATGAGGGTCGTTTACATGCTCAAATTCAAATTGTTTCACATAATTATATTGTTTTCCTTGTTATTGTTACTTCGGTTGGTTATGTTGATATATATTATAAATAGTTTACAGTCGATCCATGTTAAACAGATACCACGCCAACATAGTAAAGGAAACGCTTTGCGGATGACGATGTTTGACAAATAGTCCCGTCATTTAAAACATCGTAGGTCGCAAAATATTGCACCGTACCGATTTTTTGGGATGTTCTTGGGATAGGGATCGTGTGAATGAAACGTAGTCGAAATTTCTAATTCTCTTATCTATTTTCGTAACTTAATTTTATTTTTTCTTTTTCCTAATCAATTGTTCACCTAGACTTTAGTTAGCAATTAAGCGGTAATCTGGCGTCTTTGTTGTGAATATTGTGTTTACCTGTAATTGGCATATATATTAGAATATTACCGTATGATTAACAATTTGTATGTATATGTATGTGCTGTGGGTGAATACATATATACCAACAGTGTAAAACCACTGTCTTCAACACTGTCTTCCAATCGGAAATGTACGCTCTCTTCAGAGCTGTCAGGATGGCAAGAGAATCTACGGCGACCTCCGTAAGCATCTTATGTGACTCAAGATCGTCACTTGACCTGCTGAGGAGTCCGTCTGTCACTCACCACCTGGCACTTCAAATCAAGAGATGCGTCCGTAAGATCCGAGAGGAGGGCAGACAAGTGAAGCTCTTTTGGCTCAGGGCCCACGTGGGAACTACCGGGCATGAAAGAGCGGACGAGCTGGCAAAGGAAGCAGCCCAAACAACCAGAACAGCGGACTACAACAAGGTCCCCGTGTCGTTCGTCAGGAGGAAGATACGGGAGGAGACTATAAGGAAGTGGCAAGCGCGATACGAGTCCTCAAGTACAGGAGCGGTCACAAAAGTATTCTTCCCAGACGTCCTAGCGGCGAAAAGGATACTCAGAGACGTAGCTCTCTCACCGGTTCATGTACAAGTTCTAACAGGGCATGGAGGATTCTCAGCGTATCTCCACCGCTTCCATCTCAAAGACAGTCCCTCGTGCGTCTGTGACCCCAGCTGCGAAGAAACAGTCTGGCACCTGCTCTTCGAATGCCCAAGGTTTAGTCACGACAGAATGGAGCTGGAAGTTAAGATCGATACCCAGTTAAGCCAGTCCACACTTCAATCCATCATGGGGAGACCGGCTACCAGAAAACCATTCTTGGCATTCGCGAGTAAAGTCGCTACTGTTGCAGCAGAGGCCAACAAAACAGATGCATCCCCGCGAAGACAAAACCAACCATCGTCTGTCCAAGTCACGACCACATCGACATTCACAACAACGACCACACAAATAACAACAACAACAACACAAAGCACAACACTAACACCACTCACCACAATACAAACAACAACAACAACAACACAAAACACAACACGAACACCACTCACCACAACACAAATAACATCAACAACACAAAACTCAATACGAACACCTCTCACCACATCACAAATAACAACAACAACACAAAACTCAATACGAACACCTCTCACCACATCACAAACCACAAGCACAATCCAACACCCAACACCAGCAGCAGCAACAGTGGCAGCAGCAGCAGAAGCCAGCCTACAAACAGTCCCTAATACCATGCCCATCACGCAATTCCTGGCATGCGGAGCAGGCGGAGTCCCCGGCGTCAGGCTACGACCCGTCCCCCTATTCATGAACAGGGAAGGAGAAAGGTTGGGCATAAGCTTCTGCATAGGCACAAGCCGAGCTAGGGCCCGTATACACATCTCACCAGGCCTTGCTGCTCTGATCAACGGAAGCACCACTAAGACCAGCATGAAAGGCAGCAAGTACGCTGCACTGCCTCAAGTGGACGTAGCCACTCATCGATGCCGGCTAGTGCGAACCAAAGGAAAGACGATCGCACTATTCGAGTGGGGAGTGGAGACTCCATTTGCTCAGGCAATCATGGTGCTTCAAAAGATTAGGGAGGCAGGAGAACCTACGGCAATCACAGCCCGTACGATCAGTGTCGACGCAATGATGGTCGGCGGAGAAAGAGGAGACGTTGCAGACCGCTTTGGTTGTTTAAAAGCCTCAGAACATCACGAGGTAGTTGTCTACGAGGACAGAGGGGAAACTCTGAGTTTCCTCAAAGCCCCCAGGCAACCAACAGCCAATGCAACGAGCCCCACAACAAATCCGACCACTCAAAGCGGTTCTGAGAGGGCCCAGCAGAAGGCAGCCGCCGAAAAAGCTGCAAAGGAGCAGGGCAAGGCAACTAGCCCGGAGGACCGGGCCAAGTCGAGGAGTCGCCTGAAAGCCTTCAGCACTTTCCTCAACGCTCTGCTCCCAAGCACCAGCCGCACGTCACCATCACACAAGCAGGAATCAGCAGTGGAAAGGTTCTTCAGTAAAAAGCCGCAAGAACCACCCCAGCAAAAGCCTATTCCAACACGAGCCGATAAAGGGCAAGTCAGCCCGCCGACCCTCGCAGTAAATTCGGGTACCACGGACCACGTAAACAGCGCCTTCCTCGAGTACTTAGCAATCGTGAGAGCGACCAAAAAGGTCAATCTCATGACATGCAGTAAGATCCTGCAGACTTTCCAGAGAAACACAGAAGGTCTGCTAAGGGTACTACTCGAGGAAGCAGAGGCAGCAGTGTACGACAACGTCACATCTCAAGTCATCAGAGGGAAAATGACGGGTTCGTACATGGCAGCCTACAGCGCGAAGTGTGGTTTTGTGGCCCTGGACGAGGAAGAAACAGAGCGCTCAGGCAAACTTAAATTCAGAGCACCTGACGACGACCCGATACTGGTCACCGCCAAATGTACCAAAATCATGTTGGACGACAAGATCCTTGAAATGGCGCAATCCATTTTGAGGACTTCTGACAGTCCGGCATCGCAGGAAATTTGGGCGGTGCCCAGTATCAGGTGGGTAAACGGAGTTCCGGGTTGCGGCAAGACAACCTGGGTGGTCAAGCAATTCGATGAGGAGAAGGACGTTGTAGCTACCACGACGACTGAAGCTGCCAAAGATCTCAGGCAAAAGTTAGCGCACCGCTTAGGAGATCGAGCGAAGACAAAGGTGCGCACTATGGCCTCAATCTTAGCCAACGGGTTCAAGCCGCAAGAGAAATGCTACCGCCTCACGGTAGACGAGGCTCTTATGAACCATTTTGGGGCCATAGTCATGGCGGTAAAGTTGTCTGGAGCAAGCGAGATTGTCCATATCGGAGACGTAAACCAGCTTCCATTTTTGGACAGAGAGAACCTATTCGAGTTAAGGTATACCCGTCCAAACTTGGTGGCTGGCATCACTCAGGAGCTGCTTTGCACACACCGCAACCCTATGGACGTGGCGTTTGCACTGAGCGAGATATACTCCGGTATATACTCCTCCAAGTCGTCGCTGTCGCGGGTCCACTCCCTGCAGGTGAAAAGTTACACAGGCGCACACATACCGAGCACCGCCCTAAACACCCTATTCCTGGTTCACACGCAAGAGGAGAAAGCTTCTCTGGCGAGCCAGGGATATGGGTCCGGCGAAGGATCGCGCCTGTTGACCATACACGAGGCCCAGGGACTGACCTACGACAGCGTCATCATCATCAACACGAGGTCCAGGAGGATCCAAGTTCACGACAGCATCTCTCACGTGGTAGTGGCGGTGTCCAGACATACAGTCAGTTGCGTCTACTACACCGACGACGCCGACGACGCCACGGGCCGCTTTGCAAAAAGGGCGATGGATGCGCCGACTAAAATGGTCGTCGACTACAACCTAAAGAAGGCCATGCAGCATCGAGACACCGCTGTCGTAGAAGCCCTGCTAGGGCTAGCGAAATCCCTGGTCAGCAGACCTCACTAAAACACCATCTAACAAGTCACCATCCAAACTCCAACAATCTCCAATAACACTACCAAACCCAAATAATCCTAACCACAAAACATACCCCAACTGTAAAAAAAAAAAAAAAATATATATACGTAACTTAAAATGTAAAACTGCGTGGCAGAGTGAGTCAGTCATACTCACGTAAATGTCCCGCCGATGGCGGCGCTGCACGTCCGGTCGTTGAGTTCCCTAAAAAATGGTTGAGCTAAGCGGCGCGGAGGTGTACGTCATGTCCGTGAACGGACGCCGTCGGTCGGGGCTGGTCGACTTCACTGCCACGCAGTCATCCCCTTTTAAAAGTTGTAACAATAAGTAAAAGTGTGAAAATAAGTAAATACATCTAAGTAGTAAATATAGTAATAGTAATAGTAAATCCAACAAAAAATTGTAAATATCTTCGTTGCATTTCGTATATCTTGTAATTGTAATGCCTGTGTATTATATATAAAAAAAAAAAAAAACATCTTATAATGATAACAAAACTAATATTAATAAACATATATATCTGCATGCGCATGAGAATATCTAATAATAAAAAAAAAAAAAAAAATATAAATAATTGTAAATCGAAATAAACCTATAAACAATAAAACAAGTAAAAAAGTCCGCGGTAGTAGACTCATTTAATAAAAAAAAAAAAAAAACAGTGTAAAACCAAGTTAGCAGCTTCGAAAGATCTGTGCTAACTGGGTGGTGCTCGAAAAACCTCGTTTTCAGACTTCTTTCAGTTCTTGGCTTATAATTTCTAAAAAGCGCATCCTACGCAAAAGCTACAATTTACTACAATTTCAGCTCAGCCGTAGCCTCTCATCCTAATAACATCCCAAAAAAACAGTACAGTGTAATTTTTTACGACTTAACGAGATTTTTGTGTCTACGGTGACTGGCTTAAAATAGGTTTACGTGTATATGAATATCAATTATGTTTGTAAACGAATACAATATACATATATTTATATAACCAAATAATCTTAAAAATAAACAAATGCTGACTGAGTAATAAAAGAATAAAATATCTTAGGGTCTCGCAGAGTTAACCCCGAGGCTAAAGCGCGGGTGGCTTGGGGGTTCGTAATTGAAAAATAAAAGGCCTTTATAATAGAATTTACATTACGTTCTTTCCAATGACATGCCGGCTGTCTTTGTCAGGAGCAGCGTTGACTTCAAATACATAAGTATTATTATACCTACAATTTATAATAGACACCCACCCCGTTGTAGATGCCATCTTTTATAACAAATCTAATAGAATTAGGTACCTTTTCAATGCATTAAATAACATGTATGGACATCGGTTTATAAATATTTTGTATCTTCATACTTATACAGCTTATACTGTGGGACACATGAATCTAAGCATGTGGTGTGTCACACATCATCGAAGCGAACACACTAAACATAATTTTTATATTATTCTAAGTTGATATACGTAATCATAAAACCGATGCCCTGGGCAAAATCAAAGCAAGCTGGCATTTTCTATCACATACCGAAATGGAGATATTACGGTAAAGTTGGATTATTTCGTGCATCGCCCGACATTTCCGTACAATAGATTGGCCGAGGCGTGGTACAGCTAGTTAGCCGTAAAGTGAGATGTAAATATGCGCATGCGCAAGGGTCACACATTGACTATTCTGCATTCTAGCGGGAAACGTGCCAGCACACAACTAGCAACATTTCTGGAATTTGACATTGTTAGGTTCTTTAATCAAATGTGGGGCTTGTTGCTAAATAAAAACAGCCGCATGGGTCGATCGATCAGGTTAAGCTACGCTTGCCGCGGTTGCTCCGTATAGGGGTGACCATCTTTACATACCAAGACCCCTCCGTGCCTCGGAAAGCTCGTTAAGCCGTTGGTCCCGGCTGTCATTCGAGGATCTTTGACAGTCGTTACGGGTCGTCAGAAGCCCGAAAGTCTGACAACCTATCTTACTAAGGGGTATCGTGTTACCCAGTAACTGGGTTGTGGAGGTCAGATAGGCAGTCGCTCCATGGCTCCATGTAAAATACTGGTATTCAGCTGCTACCGGTTAGACTGGAAGCTGACCCTAACGTAGTTGGGAAAAGGCTAGGCAGATGATGAGATGAGATTCTTTAATCACAAAGGACGGTTATATCAATAACATAACTATGGTGACCAAACAAATCAAATCTACCATTGCGGTTGCATGTGTAATCTTCACAACGAGTGATAGGACCTAATCAATACGGACTAGTCGACATAATAAAGTGATTACAACGTCAGTGATCAGAAACAAGTATTATCTAAGATGTTTCACTGTCAATTAGTTATGTGTACGGCAATATTTTAGTCGTAGATAGACTCATTAAGTCTCCTACTCACTGGTTTAGTACTCAAATATAATCGTTTACAGGCACATGGCACGGGAGGCGGTCTTATCCGATTGGGAAAATTGATAAACTTGAATGAAAATCTAAATCGAGAATCTAAGTTTATATGTATTCTGTGCGCTGTTTTACGAGATTCATGAGTACACAGACATAGATTAGCGTAACGACATATAAATAGAAACCGCTGTGGCTAGCACCACTATAATAATTGCCTACTCGCATTTTATCCGTGCTATCATCTGCGAATCAATCAAGTCTGATCCGTAGTGTCTTACCGAGAAAATTTATAGCGTCTTCTCCTACGGACATTTGCATATTATCTTAATGATGAAGAACCACCTCTTGGCCACTTATCGCCTTATATTCCAATTAATGTTGGAAATATGCGGCAGCTCCTCGCAAGCCGTGTTTTATTAACCTTTCATAATGTACGCCCTTTATCGCTTATATTAAATCGCTTTCATGTGTTACACTTTTGTGAAGTATTTTTTGTAAGTGTTCATTAATCGCTTTTATTATAGGTTTGTGATGCGTTTTACGAAGCCACCCCAGCCAGCTAATGAGATGAGGAGTAAAATGTGATGATTAGCACTGTCATTAGGTACATATGTTACTGTGCGCCAACCAAATGTATGATGTTTCATATTTCTCATGTAAGTAAGTTAATATCCCACATTTTTTTCCATATTCTTATGATAAATAAAGATATTTCGATCCTCAAACCTCAATAGAGTCTACGGATCAGCGGCTTATTCGTAGCATTACAACCATTTCAATAAAGTATACTTTTATCTGGAAAGTAAAGTATGCAAAATGTGTGTAAAGGTGGCGAACAGGTCCATAATTATTCTGAGCGGCATACGTGTGAAACGGTGTAAATAATAGGCGCGGGCGCATCGTTTGCTACTGGAGCATACACCTAATTAACCCGGGACGTGACATGCCCGAGATATAAATTTTAAATCTGCTCGAATCCTCCAAGTGAAATAAATAGACTTCTGTGGAGCACAATACAAATAAATCAGGTAGACGTAGGTCTTTAGAGAATGTTTGTGTGTGTGATACAATAAGGGGAATTAATTAATGTAGGACTTCGAATTATTAAAAGATTGGAAGTGATTATTTCGGATAATGAAATGAAAAGGATGTTTCTTGTTAAGAAAGAAAGAAAAAGAATTTATTGGGACTCGCACAGGAAGATAATTACTTAAACTAAATATTATATCTATGATACAAACAAATAAAAATAAAATAATAACAGTATAAAAAAATAATTTTAAATAATGTCTTGTACGAGGCCAAAAGGCCCCGAAAGACTGAAGGCTCCTGCATACTGAGGCAATATCGCGGGCGCGACAGGCATACTGCTGCCTGTCGCACCCGCGATATCGCCCTAGTCTGTAAGAGCCTTAACAGGTATCGTTTTAATAGTAGGTATGCCTACAATTAATGTAAAACTTGTGTTTTTCAAACTTCTAATGTAATAAATACGTACGTTTACATTTTCAGCGTCTCTAAACAACTAAAAACCTCTTCTAAATAAGAATATTTGCAAAAATCACAAGATTTATATAAATAGTTCACACAAAAATAATCATGAAAATAAATATCTTAAGTAGTTCGAAAGTAATATGGTTTTTTTATGCTTTGGGTAGGCATTACTTCCCGAATTAATTTCATAAAGTGTTTTACTATAATGTCAAACTATTTTATAACCTATCTATAATTCTGTCTGTGATTTTTTCAATTATTCATATTTTCGTTACTAAAAATAAATATTCCTTATGAAAGCAAACGGCAGCGCGGCGTGAGCGGGACGCGGATTTATATGGCCAAGTTCAACGGCGCTTACCCGACCCTTATTAAGTATCATTTTAGAACAAGGTTGCACAGACTTATAGGGAATAGGGGCCACTCGGGTACATTATGAGCCAAAGGTGGGTCCAAAGAAACAAATAACTAGGTAAACGTTTTAACCTGTTAAGCCCCGCGCGAAACCGATTCGGAGTCAAACAATAGAAAATCAATTGTGTCTCATTAGCTGTTCTTGACCAATCAAAATAATTGAATTAGGTACCTTTTTTTGTAAAACTTACAATACTTAATTTGATGCATGGCATTGAATTGCCGTGATTTTTTTTAAATATTTTTATATATTTTTGAGCGCCGCGCCCCTTTCGGCCGAACTCACCCAAGTGCTACCCGAATAGTTCCGATCGCAAACTCACAACACATGCTTGATACGAGTAATGTAGGTAATTAGTTATACAACATTGTCAACATTTATTTTATAATTTTCCTTTATTTTCCGCATCTTTTTATTTGTTGGCGGGCCGCACACATACCGACAGCGGGCCGCAGTCTGCAGTGCATCGCTGTTGTAGATCATCTAGTCCAGGGATTCCCAAAACTATTTCGGGCAAGAGACCCCTTTTCCAAAATGAACTGATACCTCGGACCCCCATAGCCAATTTTTTTCATCTTGTACGAACTTGTACACGCTTATCGACTTGTTGAGTTTTTAAAAGTACAACAATGATACTTCCTACTAGAATATTAGTCATTCTTATAACAAGTCGGTACACGTAACACAACTTAAACAGTATCTTGAAAGTTTCAAATAAGAACTTGTGTTAATGAATAGGGCTCGATTTTCAGACCTCGTCGACCCCCAAAATCAGTTTTGGTTTATGTCGACCCCTGGAAAACCGTTTTCGACCCCAAGGGGTCGATATCAACCACTTTGGGAACCCCTGATCTAGTCTAAGGCCCACTTCCACCTCAAATCACTTAATGCATGTAACGCTTATCGCATTTAAAACATCATTCACGTCTCATCTTCGTCGATTGTCAGAAATTGAACGATATTTAAATTCGTATTAGCGCTAAGTCGTCGGCCGTCGCTTTCGTGGGCCTAAGACTTGTTGAAATTTTATAATGTCATATTAGGTATACACCAAAGTTCAATGTTTCATAGGTACCTAATGTTTACGATTCAATTATTAGATGCTAATCTATCAACTATATGCCCTTTAAATGTGACAACGGACGCATTTCGTTTCTGTCGTCGATCTCTCAGCCATAAGCGTGGAATCCACTTTATGGCGAATAGTAGATTTTGCATGCATTTTCAAGTTTTGGGCTACAGGTTGTTGTCTTATATTAATGTTTTTCTCATTTATTTTAACAACTTAGTGTATTGCGACTATACAGTGTGAGGAGGTATACGCCCCAAAACAAACAGGTTGATTTTCCTAGCTACCTAGATAAATCGCCGCAGGTCCAATTTTTTGGAAATCGAATAACATTGAAATGGATACGGTACCTATCACTCAATATTTAAACGTTGTTGTACTTGAAGTCTGATTCAGGGTACCTACCTATAATTCATATCGATAATAATAATTCATTCATTAATAATAATATTCGTGAATTCATTATCCTTTCCTTCTTTCTTTCCTATGTTTTCCCTTCGCTATTTCCACTTTTCCCGGTCTACTGTGATTTTGTTACATATAATCTGAGTTAACCAGATGACATCCTGTATACACGAATACGATCCGTTCTGGCAGTTGTATGGTGAACATAGTAGCAGCTACCGATCATCGAGTGAAATATATAAATCGAAGCGTTATCATCTTCGGCGATCACCGCAGACGGCTGCGGCGGGCAGCCGAGACGTGAAATAAATATCCATTTCCATACTCAAATGTAGACAGAGTGCAGAGAGGGCGCGGGCGCAGCGGCCGCGACCACCACACCCGACTGATCTATAACTCCTTATTATTATTTGAATGAGATCTATTGATCCTCGAGGTGTGGAACCCGCAATCCGCTCCGACGACGATCATTTTGTTCGACTGGAACGACCGCTTTTGAACTAACTTGACGTTACAATGGCGGCCACTGACGGCAATGATTTAAAATCTGTTAACAGGACGGTTCTCTTTTTCACGATTGGTATACAATTTCCATAAAAGGTTTTCCAGATTATCTCTGTGTTCGAAATACATTTCACATAATAAGGCATAACACGTCACTATGTCTGTAACTGTGGTTCCCTTAGCTAATATAATTGAAACGTGGCCCTAGTGTGGACAATGATAACTGAAAAGCGCTGTGTCCGCGAGTGCCCGCGACTCTATCTACGTGGAAATTGAACAACAGTGTCACAGGATTCAGAATTAGAACCCACGGAACGGGTTCTGATTCACGAAGTGGCAGAATATCATCACTATTCTATCGAAAGACGTCCACTGCTGGGCATACCCCCCCACAAGCGGTCTTGACGCAAAATGTGAAATCGTTGTTCGCAAAATGTCATCGTGAAAAATTTGGTCACTTTCGCATAATGTCACTTTCGCAAAAGGTCATTTTCGCACGTCATTTTCTCAAAACGTAATTTTCACACAAAGTCACTTTTGCAAAACGTAATTTTCTCAGAATGTCACTCAAACCATTTTTTTCTCATTAGAGACCTAATACTAACACTGCAGGATCGGCTAAGTAATCAAGCATCGCCACAACGACCGGTCCTGTGCCTCCCGAAATCCAGTGGATACTCGCGAATATGATTGATAGAAATGCTATAACATTTTTTTTTGTAAAGAGAAAAGCAAAAACACCCTTTGAAAGGTTTTATTATTAACAAGTAGGTATTTAAAATACACTGATGTCATTTATGCATAAAACTGAAAGAGAAAAAATAAAAGGTTGAAATATTATTCCTAAGCAACCACGTCGTCGATTTTCTAGTTAAGGAAAACTGCAAACAATTATTTTCAAAAAAAACACGCATTTTCGAGACTCCCCATAATAAATGAAAGGTGCAGGCCTATGTTTTTCTACGGATACTTTGTTTTGTCGATTTAATATGTCGCAGGCGTTCCGAATAACAACATTGTTACATCTTACCATTATTAAAAAACAATCAATCATCGAATATGCTTATTGTGAACATAAATATTGCTTCATAAAAAAACCGGCCAAGTGCGTGTCGGACAACGCACAATGCAGGGTTCCGTAGTTGATGAATGAATTTGATGAATTTGTCCCGAAAACAAACTTAACATTGTAGTTGAAAAACATACATCGATAGTATCAGTATGGTGAAGGGTGGGCGTTTTGGGGGACTGTCTTATGTAATTTTGACGTTCGAAAAGTGCTGATTCTCAGCCTAGTTTGAATAAATGACTTTGATTTTGATTTTGATTTTGAGTAACTCTAACAAAAAATTGTAATTTAAAGCATAATATTACACAAACGGATCCCTGAAAAATGGTGTTCACAGACCGACCATATTTTTGAACGGCCTATCCTACAATACCCCAAACCACGGGATAATCGAGAAAAAAAAAATATCATCCCCACAATTTGTTTTCAAGATTTTATTGTACCACTATGTTGGCGTGATTAATATATATAGCCATGCCAAATTACAGCTTTCTAGTACTAAGCGTCTCTGAGCTGCGGGGGGACAGACAGACAGACGGACATGACGAAACTATAAGGGTTCCTTGTTGACTACGAATCCCTAAAAATGAGCAATAAACGTTACCTGCTGAGGTATTCGATTCAAAACTTATTACCTAAGTAGATTTTATGATCAGTACCTACCTGCTAAATAGCAATATTTTCCATTAAAATACCGCATACGCAATAAAGGTGCTATTTAATTGAAAGGTTTCTTTTGTTTTACCAAGCGCTAAATTAAAGAATTTAACGATACCCAAAGAAACAATTAGTGTTTTATAAAAAAATATATTATAATTATCTCTATTACTAAACGCGTTCCTTCTTTTGAGTACAGGTACCTGTGTATCAGTCAATTTAAAGCTTTGTTTTCCTAAGAAAGCGGTGAACGATGACACAGTGTCAACTGTCCAAGTACAACAATGTCCGTTTTTGATAACTTTCTTTTTTGGGTGGGAAATCATCAAATAACTTCTCCCGCTCTGGGTGCAGCGGGAGGGTGTGTCAGACTCTTACTGACTAAAACCCACCCGTATTCCTTCCGTTGCCTGTGTACCTTCCCGCGACCCCGGTTTAACACCTTAATCACAAACACTGGTGAAAATGACAGATGTCATTTTTTTTTCACCAGTGTTGTGTTAGTGTTAACGATACCCAAAGAAACAGTGTTAGAGATTAAGGTTGCGTTCACCGCTTTCTTAGGAAAACAAAGCTTTAGATTGACTGATACACAGGTACCTTATATAATCAAATGAAGAAACGCGTTTAGTAATAGAGATAATTATAAGATTAAAAGACTGGTGAAAAGGACAGATTTTCATGCCGTCATAATATGACAAAACCGCTTCCTGGAAAACCAAAGCTTAACTGATTCATCGTTTTGATCAAAACGCGTTTTATAACAACTGACCTTCGATATAGTTAGTTGAAGGAGTGCTCACACTCGAGCTGAGTGTCGGGACAGCCCGTGCCAATCATCGGTGATAATATAATGGGTCCGATGCAGGAAGCGCAGTTATTCGCAACGAGCCCCGCGCATGGGGGCTTTTAATCAACACTTTATTGTTTAATGACCCCTCGTCCCAGTCTAAATTAAAAGGGTGACGGCGCAAACCCTATTGACGGATGCGTTATGTGTGCGCGGAGTTACTTGAATATTTGATGATAGATAATAGCAATGCGTCAAGTTACTACCTACCTATAAGTCGCGGATTTCGCTCTTAGCGTGCGATTGGATCGGCCTATAGCCAGCAGTGATGTGATGATCAGTGAACGTAGGTAGGCAACGAATAGGTAACATTATGATTAGGCAGAGCAGTGGTGGCCCAGAGGTAACGTCCGCGACTTACGAGTTGTAGGTCGTATGTTCGAACCCAGGCAGGCGCTTCACTTTGTGTAAATTATTTCATCACCACTACTCTCAAAACGGTGAAGGAAAACATCGTGAGGAAACCGGCATGTCCTAGAACCAAAAACTCGAAGACATGTGACATCTACCAACCCGCACTGGGCCCGCGTGGTGGATTACGGCCCACTCCCTCTCACAGAGAGGAGGCCTGTGTCCCAGCAGTGGGATCATTATAGGCTGATTATGTATGTTTATGTATGATTAGGCAGAAACAGATTTCGGTGATAGGTAGGTATCTATACAGTGCGCCTTCTTATTCTTGTTTGTGTTTTTCGTTTCCTTTATTCGGTGTGAGTATTCTACGACGGTGACACTGAAAATTTTCAGAAAATAAAAAACTGTACAAACTACCAAGTTATTAGTTTTATTATATCGTTTACAAGTGGTCAGTTCTAAAAACTCTCAGTGTCGCCCTCGTATATCTATCTTAATCAGCACTGATTGATTTTTGTTTATTTTTTTAGGAAAACGTATACTTTTACAATGTTTGTAAATATGTGAGCATCATGTATCTATCACATAATTAATTTATCTGTCATTGCTTCATTTTTAATTCTTTTTTTTTACCTATTTTGGTATAGTAACTTTATTATAGGTGCATCGTCTTCACATATAATTATTTAATTAATGTAATTATATACAAAATATTGTAAAACATTTTAAAAGAGTAACGGTGGAGTTTCTTGCCCATTCTTCTCCATACGAAACTACCTTTTGGAAGGGGCGACTAGAATCAATTCTATTTTTTTGTAAATTTTGACGTTCAAAAGTGCCCTTTATGTGCCTATTTGAAGTAAGTAATTTGACTTTGACAGCAATTTGTGCATCAATAAACAAAAACCGGCCATGTGCGTGTCGGGGCACGCACAATGAAAAGTTCCGTAGTTGGGATGAATTTATCCCAAAAACAAACTTAACATGGTAGTTGAAAAACATGTTATCCCACAGTTCGATATACGCCACGGTCAATTCTCCAACTGCAAATGTAAGTTTGTAATCGCAATTTTTTTTGTGTTCTATACTACAAGTAAATGATTTTCGACTTTTCCTTTACGTGTGCTATGAGAACTTGCTTCTTGGCAAATTTCATGATTCTAGGTCAACGGAAAGTACCTGTCCTATTTATTTGCGAGTATGTCGCATAAGTGGCCGTATTATTTTATTGCGTGGACTTAGAAGCTTGATTTTTAGAGCACCAAGGGACCGTAGACTTAAGAATAAGAATAATGTATTTGTGAAACATAGGTAATAATTACATAATAATTACATACATCTTAAAAAAAATAGGTAGTGCGCTATGTTTTGCCAATATTGACATACAAATGATTAATATTATTAAAAACGATTGAATGAGTAGGTACTATTAAATTACAATGATAAATTTAGTACAATATAATTATATAAGTATTTGAGAAACCTAATTTTATTAACGCATGCATGCAAATATTTTGTTTTATTACAATTCAGAGTAAATATCATATTATGTCAAAATTTTAAGTCAGTCTTACATATTTGATATAAATTTCAACTTAATACCTCCACGCGTTCCTGGGAAAAAGGGTCTTAGTCAGACAGACGGACAACGAAGTGATAAGGGTTCCGTTTTTTCCTTTTGAGGTGCGGAACCCTACAAAACAATACTAACTAGAAACTTATTCTCCAACCGTATCGGTTCTTTTTCTAGGCACTACGGAAGCGAATATCTAGGCAAAGAGAGTTGCATACAAATATACCTTTTCTTTTCCCTTTGAGGCACTCCAACCAGTGTTGGATGGCAGTTTGCTTTGCATAAGTTTCTGGTCTATTTTGACTTACTTAAGTAAAGTCAGTGAAATTAATTATTTAGCAAATTACGAAGCAAATCACAACTTTCATTCTTTGTCATTTTTATTAAGTGGCTTTATCGCTGCAAATTGAAGGCAATCTGTCAATTTGATAAACAATTAATATCTTCGCCTGTCCCCACATGTCTCTTTCTATTCTAAGGGACTCAGTTTGCTCACACTACCGCACAATGTACATATATGAAATGGAAGTGTTTGTTCGCTGTATTGTTCATTTATTTGGAAAACTGCGTTCTCGCCGTTATCAGAATAC
Source organism: Atethmia centrago (assembly GCA_905333075.3). Classification (NCBI taxonomy): domain Eukaryota; kingdom Metazoa; phylum Arthropoda; class Insecta; order Lepidoptera; family Noctuidae; genus Atethmia; species Atethmia centrago. The sequence continues at coordinate 14,029,995 of HG995375.1, forward strand.
CATCCATGTTACCTCTCATAAAACCACATTTTTCGGAAAAATGTGCTAGGTATAGCCCCAAAACCCTATTAGAAATAAAGAGTGTCTGGGATCCTTTAAAAAGAGATAGATGTTACTCTATCACTGAGTTTACATAATCAGAGGTGTGACGATTCCGGCTTGCTAAGTTATTAAGTATTAATGTGTTTATTTGTCTAAAATTGTAATGACCTGCTTACCTAACTGACATATTTTTTTTAATGTAATCTCTTGGCGTGCCACGTTAATTGTAATTGCTTGTTTATGTTAATCTTGTACGCCATATATTGGCAAAACATAGTGCATATATTTTAGACAATTTACTATCTGTAACCATATCTATGTATAAATGATTGATTGATTGATTTTATTTATCAATAATTCCCTCTCACCCATATGTCATGATTTGTTCTGTGCTGTTAGGTTTTGACATCATCAATGTTGCCAAAATCGCCTTCAGTTAATTTCGATGTGCTGTTCTTACCATTGAGAGGTTTAATAAGTCAACTATGTACATATGTAATTAGTAAATATGAGTAAAGATTAAACTTAGTAGCACAAGTAATGCGAGCGTCGACGCGTCGCGTGCCTCCGTCTCGCCTACGAAAACTTTGGAGATTATCACATTTTGCACCCCGACGATTAATATAATTTTGAATAGCAGAAAGGACTCGCTAAAATTCATCATTTGCTGTTTGAGCCCCTTTAGGAAACTAAGTAGATGGGCAACGTAGACCGCACGTCAGTGATAACAAAACCAGTACAAGACACTATATCAAAACACAAAGTGTCACATTAAAGAAAAACCCCCGAGACTAACAAAAACATTTGAAAAGTAACAAAATAATACGTATTGGGCCCTTTCGTGTTAATATAAATTTAGGTAATATTTTGAGCCAAGCGTCGCGTCGTCGAGCTAAGGGACGACTAATGAAAATAGTAAGTTAACAGTGGCTGTTCTTTCTATAATAGCATACATTCATTATTGCTAGGTATAATAATAAGCCTCGTCTATTTGACGTTTTCTTTAGCCGTTCCCCGACTAGACGACGCTTGGCTCAAAATATTACCTAAATTTATATTAAAACGAAAAGGCCCAATACGTATTATTTTGTTACTTTTCAGATGATTTTGTTAGTTTCGGGGGTCTTTTTAATTTTAAATTTTACTTCTATTGGTGCCGATTCCCTTGTTCACAAACTAAACTAGATTTAAGTTCAGTGCATCTTTATCTTTCTAATTCGTTAAGAAAAGGACAGAAGATAATTTTTAGTTTAGTCCTGTCAAATTAATCAGCGCTTGACGTAAATTGACGTAATTTTAGTAGGCAAGTTTTTAATCACGTCTAAACTTGTATGGAGTAGTGACAGGCGCTGATTAATTTGACAGGACTAAACTAAAATTTATCTTCTGTCCTATTTTTTATGAAATAGAAAGAAAAAGATGCACTGAACTTAAATTTAGTTTAGTTTGTGAATAAGGGAATCGGCACCATTAACTACTTTTTAAACTTTATATATTACTAGTAGGTCAGACACGCTGCCATCGATACGTATCTCGCCGAAATCTGCGCCCCTGTAGGTATTTTTCCCAAAGTAGTACTTACTTGTTGACCCTCATTTATATTTCCTTCTCCATCATCAGACCCTGATCACCATCTAGCTATAACCTATTTATTGAGACCAGTACAATGAGCCCAAACACGATACCTGCGCTGTAAGTTGGTGAGCGAGTTAACAACTAGAAAAGAGCTAATAATCTTCAAACGACTGAACAGATTTTCTTGAATCATAATAACTAAGAACACTATCGATTAAAAAAAAAAACAAAATCAAAATCGGGCCATGCATTCGGGAGCTATGATGCCACAGACAGACACACACATACACACGCACACACAGACAGACAGACACGTCAAACCTATAAAACCCCGTCGTTTTTGCGTCGGGGGTTAAAAACACAGTATCACATTCAAGAAAAACACAGTGTCACATTAGGAAAACACTTCTAGTACGCTCTAATTAATGCGTGTTTAAAATACATATGCACTAGGATAAACAATATACAGGTCGACATTGAAAACATGCGACAAATCGAAATGGGAGATTGTACTCATCATTATGAACAACTTTTACTAAGGGACCAAAGCTACAATCCCAAAAAAAAACTGCTGTCCCCTACATTTATGTTCGCAATACCTCATCAAAATGTAGGAAAAGCAGATTTTTTTTTTGGGATTACAGCTTTGGTCCCTTAGTAAAAGTTGTTAATAATGATGTATACTATGTCCCATTTCAGTTTGTCGCAAGTTTTCAATTTCAACCTGTATATATCTTGGTTTTTGTTGGTGGATGGCTTTTAATTTTGTTCCACTTTATCATATAAGTAGAGGAGCAGGTAAAGGAGCAATTAAAGGAAACGAGAACTTTAGGCAATTTTTTACAATTTAGACTAGGTACTGCATGGTATTAGTACCCCAGAAAGAATACCGCGACCAATCCTTGCCATCGTCGCTAGACGCTATCAGTGTATTTTGTTATTGGCGGAAATCTACCAATTTCATATCATTATTTTAATTAATATGTTTTTAATAAAAACAACTCCATAGTTTTCTCGTGTAGTATTAAAGGCATTTGATCCCTGACTTTTAATGCTTCACCCCCGGCATTAAAATTATGTGTATATTTGTATCACGCTCGCGATTGTAGGGCCTCGACGAGTCGTACACACAGGGAAACGTACACCGCTCGTCAAGGTCTTCGCCATCCACTTAATGTATTATGATGTATCAAGTTTACAACAATATGTACTACAATGTTCTTACACTTCAGTACTGCGATTCCACAAAGCATCAGATATTCAACGATCTCTGTAACTAAACATTTATATTTGATAACAAAAATAGCAATCCGCCCTTGGCGTTAATTACGCGAAACCTGATATCACTCTCATTTTAATGACGAGCCCTAAATTATTGCGCTCTGCAAAATTCTTAATTATATCTCTTAAATTTCTAAGTAAAATTTAGCCTAGAGCGTCGGTAGGACAGCAAAATGATATGTTTGTAAACAACGAAAATTTTACCGTTAGGCGTTAATTAATGCTTTGTGATAACAGTCTGCCAGCGTGTCTGTATGTCTGCTATAACCACAATTGATTCCACCATTTATTTTTATTCGTGGGTATATTGTACAATTGTATTTAATGAACAATATATTTCACACCTTGTTCTGATTAGGTAAGGGTTGCTAAAAACTTGTTTATTGTTTTACCAAACTTGCTCAAAATTGGTTTATTTCATTTGGGATTTGATTTAAATCATGCAACCATTCTCAAATTTAGCTAATCGATAAAGTAACAAAAAAAAATACTCATGTCGTCATAAGCAGATCCCTACTGTCGCAGGGAATATTAATTACACAGTTCATAAAAGTAACGTTAAACGCTTAGGTAATGTGTTAAAAGGAGCCCATCACCCCTCCAATTAGTCGGATAATGACGGTGTTCAAGTTATTAAATTAATAAGGGGAGGTCGGGTGACGGTGACTCGGTGTCGGCCGTATCAGGTGGCCGCCTGCTCTGCTGTCTCACACGCACGTACAATATGACGAAACAGATTACTTTATTTAGCATCGAAAACCCCGCGCATCCTCATGCTCATAGATGTAAGAAAACAACTAAGAGTTCCATCACAAAATTCTAATTCACTGAAAGAGCTCTTACGGAGCGAGTAATTACCGTAAAAGGTCTTAAGCATGAATGTTATGACGGCGCTTATGAAAAGTATTTCACTCCTAGCATAACGAACCACCTGCCTTTTGAGAATTTCAATGCTCACCACACAATAAATTTTAGGGCGAAAAGGTCTATGGATTTCTTTGCATTTCGCAATTACTTTTTGTTTTGTATTCCTGTCGAAATTATAAAACTCGCATTTACTTACTCTGATCCTTTTTGACATGATAATAATTCAGAGGGAAGAAGTCGAATTTAATAGCAAGTTAAATGATACGTGTCCTGATTGGAAAATGTATGCTTATTCAGGTCGAGCGCGGCCTGCGCCCTCCCCAACCCTCCGCACGCCTGATTTGAAATGAATGGTAATAATGGCCGAGCATCCCGTTCGCATCGTTTTGTATGATTATTCCAGATTAATTATTTGTTGGAATTTTGCTGGCTAATTTTTTGGAACGAGATTTTTCCGCTTTGCCTGACGTTTTAATTCTAACTCGTCATGGGGAGAAGATTAAATATACTATAGGTATCAACGGACAGAAATTTTGTGAGTGGACATATTCAGAAGAGGACATTTACGAGCTGATTAATATGACGTATTGTGTCTTGGACGCGTCAATTTGGTCTTTCAACTTGGGGAGGAAAAAAGGCGGTTGGTGACTATAGAGATTAGCTGAAGAGTGACTCACTGATATAGAGACTACATATATAGCATAGTTCTTCACAGTTATTTTACCTCTCATTTCGTATCACAGTGATCTTTATTCTCGTTGCTATAAGGTTGCTATCAAAGGTAATAACTGTGACAGGACAACAAAAAAAGTAATGTTTTTTCAATCCATCATATTTTCGTCTAACAGCGTTTACATAAATACTTGTCAATTAAAATTAATGATTGTTTAATGATTGCTGCTCACGACCGAATTCGGTCGCAAAGACCTAACGGGCTCACTAGGCGGTCAAAATTGCTTGACAAGATTGTGATTTTTTCGTGCTTGTCATGCAATTTTGACTGTGTAAGGACCCCATTAGAACTTTGCAATGAATTCGGTCGTAAAGCGATCGCTATGTCGACATTGCAGCCCCAGGAATGATAGAATAAAACCATGAGTATTTAGTGAGTAGTTAGTAACGTTACTACACTAAAAGCATTGTAATAAGAAATAAATCATAGATATATTTGGGAGTATAATTTATACCTACCTACCATCATCTGCCTAGCCTTTTCCCGACGTATTCTACATTGGGCACCCGCTTAAAGGGCACCTCAGTGAATACGGCACCAATCGATATTTTTCGCAGGTGCCATTATTGGATATAATTTATTATTTAACATTTTATTCCACAAATGGCACCTACGGATCAGTAGGTGCTAGTGTTGGGACTTTTACTTCTTTTAGGAACTCAAGATTAAAAAAATCGATTAAAATCAGTAGAGAGTTTAATAACAGGATAAAAATATAACTTCTTTACGTTTTTAATCATTTTAATATCAATGCCAATGTGGAATACGTCCTTTTCCTAACTATGTTGGGGTCGGCTTTCAGTCTAACCAGATGCAGCTCAATACCAGTATTTTACATGGAGCAGCTGCCTATCTGACCTCCACAACACAGTTACTAGGTAATACGATACCCCTTGGTAAGGCTGGTGATCTGACTTTCAGGCTTCTGACGATGTAACAACTGTCACAGATGTACAAATGACAGCAAGCACCAACGGTTTAACTTGCTTTCCGAGGCATGGAGGGGTTTTGGTATGTACCTAAAGATGGTCAGCCATCCAAGGACTAACCGCGGCAAGCGTCGCTAAACCTGATTCATCTACCCGTGCGGCTGTTATTAATTAGCCACAAGCCCCATTTTATACCTACCTATGTGTACAATAAATATGTAGATCGATAGTGACTCTACATCACTATTAAATCACGTCGCAGCTCGGCAGCGGTCCCAGAGGCCCCCTAACTGATGCGAATATCAAAACGTTGCCACCCCTTGATTCCATCATTTTCATCCATTAGACGACAAAGAAAAGCGACACTATGTCCTGAGTCGATCAAACTTACCGGAAAATTCTGTAAAAGAACCAAACGTCAAAGATGATGTTCAAAAATGACGCAAATAAATCACGTATTTTAGACAACAGAAAACTAAAAATACCTCATTAACTGAGCCATTTTCTTTATTTGTCGTTAATTCTGCTTTGTTTCGCATTTGCAAATGAAACTCGTTTCTATCAAAGTACACAAGATGCTATTTTTGTTCAGCAAGCAAGCGATGTTTGTGCTCTCGGCTGGACTCTCCCAAGGGGCCTGAGCTGGCACATTCTGACGACTGAACTAAGTAGAAAGATAGAACAGAATTAAGTCGGCCAATTATCCCGTATTGGATTTATTGGTAATCTCTGCACGAATGGGCGCGAGGGTGCGAAGCGAACCAACTTTTGATGATGCCTTTATCGGCATTATGAACAAAGTCGTTGCAATTTTTATGTAGGTGGATTTATTGTTTGCCTTCCTCTCTTGTTTCGCCCTCGGTTGTGCGCAGACAGATAAAAGAGAGTCCAGAAACGTTTTAATACAAATAAATCAATCTTCAATCAAAGTATTCTCGTCCGGCTTAGCTGACTTATCTCAGTCAATAACCTTCTCTTTGTTTACTCTATGCAATTATTTTACTCTACTAACGGATTCGACAGCGGCGTAAGTTGGTGCATGAAGTTTGTTTGTTTGTAAGTATCTATTTTTCTTTCCGTTTCCAGAAGTTCGTCAATAAACAAGCCGCATAGGTACATTCTTGTTCTATGGTGGGGAAATTAATACAACAGGTAGGTATTAGACGAATGTCAGACAAAAAATGGTTTTAATTCACCTTCGTGGGTTTCATGGGCTCTTATCTAAAATTTCTACCCCATTTGTTTGAAAAAGCCTTTTATATATAAACTTTCTGTCGTAGCTTCCTGCTCACTCCTGTCAGTACCGGAGTTGAAATAACATAAGTATTGAGAGTAATTTAGTTGGATTGAGTATTAAAAAATAAATAATTACTTTAGGGTTGAAATCACACAGCACCAATTAAGTGCGACGCTGGGGAAGGCCTATGTCCAACTGTAGATGAACGGTTTCCAATGTATTTAATCGTGTTTCATCTTACTGCAGTTACCTAACTATGCGCTTTTCAATAGGTAATTTAAAAATAAAAAATAATAATCCATATTATTTTTTTTTATTTTACAACGATATTTTTTCAGTATTTTAACTAAGATCCAACTTTAAAACATAAGATCATGTTGCTAATGCACTCTTGCAATTTAAGATTGGAATTCAGCCGACTTCAGGGCGTAAGCCGAATTAGTGATAAGTACTTATACTCGTAGAGCAAAGAGGTTTAAAGTAACCAAGCACTCGAAGTCAAAAACAGCACTTTAAAAAATCTTTGCCAAGTAAGTGTAAATGTACTTAGGTAGAATTAATTTATACCCAGCAATAATGATGCCGATAAGAACTATATTCTGCAAGGGAGTAAAATGTGGTACCGGATTAAAATTCTATTTCTCAAACTAGTTTGTTTTTCGCCTTGAATTCTTATCTCAAAAAAACTCACCTTGTATAAAAATAAATATATTTCTTTGTGGCACTTTTACCCCTGTCCCAAAAGTGCCTGTGAATATTATTCTGAAACTGTCAATCCGTATAAAAGAAATTGATACATCGATATAAAAGCAAAAATATGTATGTTCTCAATTTATTAGTAAAAAATGTTAGTGATACGTCATAGCCGTCACACACAAGCATTGCCTCTCGGGTATTCCATAAAAAGTTTGCTACTCACCCTCGTTATTGTAGTTATACCGTAGTAAAATGTTTTGTAACCATACAGTGGATGGACAAAAACGGATTGTAATTCTTACTATTTTTAATATTCACCTCCATAACTAAACAGAGTGAGAAATAATTAGAAAAGACTAACAACTGGTTTCCGGAAGGTTTTCCGCAATTCATTTTTTTTTATACGAGGGCTGCACTAAAAGTATCGGGAATGGAAGATATCCACTGTTACTGTCATATTAAAATCTTTTTAATTGAAACCTCCTTGGTTTTAAAAATCGAATACCATTTATTTATTTAAAAAAAGATTCTCGGTCTTGTCACAAGGTTTTGTCAAACTTGTTTAGTCGTTGAGAAAATGGAATTGACTCGAGAAAATTCAAGAGCGATGATTTATTATGACTTTCGAAGTGGTAAAAACAGTGTGTTGACCGGATGATTTATGCATTTGGTGATGAAGCCCCATCCAAAACCACAATTTATCGCTGGTTTGCTGAATTTTAACGTGGACGTGTCAAGCTCACTGATGATCCCCGTCAAGGTCGTCCAAAAACTGCAGTCACCCAAGATGATGCTGTGCGTAAGCTGATTGAGGACGATCGACATGTGACATACCGCGAAATTCAGGCAACTTTAGACATTGACATGAGTCAAATACAAATAATCTTGCATGAAAAATTAGGTGTAAAAAAGTTGTTTTCCCGATGGATACCGCATTCGCTCTATGTAGAGCAAAAAGCGGCTCGCGTTACTTGCTTGCGTCAGAACTCTCGAAAGATTCCACGCAGGATCCTCAAATGCTGTATACAACATCGTATCAGGTGACGAATCCTGGATATACGCGTACGAACCCGAAACAAAAACCAGTCACGAGTTTGGGTGTTCGAAAATGAGTTAAAGCCAACAAAAATTGTTCGTTCACGGAGTGTTGCAAAAAAAATGGTGGCCATGTTTGTCTCCAAAACATGGCCGATGTTACGACTATTCCTCTTGAGGGACAAAGAACGGTTAATGCAGAATGGTATGCTAGCATTGCAACCGCCGCATCATCCTCCATCACGACAATGCGAGTTCTCATACCGCGCACAGAACAAAAGAGTTTTTAGTGCAAGAAAACATAGAATTATTAGACCATCCGCCGTACAGCCCCGACCTAAGCCCTAATGATTTCTATACCTTCCCTAAAATAAAGAATAAATTTCCTCCCTCTTCCCCTAGTTATCTCGCCCCCCCCCCTTTCAGTACATTTGCGCGAACCATAGTAAAAATCTACGTTCATCACACAATCGTCTTCTTCAATGTCCCACTCACCGCACTGACTTTATTCACTCTTCCTTCTTCGTTCAGTCTATCTCTCTGTGGAATGCGCTCCCCCAGGAAATCAGGATGGCAACCAACCGATTATCCTTTAAAGTTAAAGTTCGCGGGCACATTCGTAAGAAGCTGGCAGTATCATCACAACGGTATTGTTTTCCCATTGTTTGTCTTATCTGTTTAGTATATTCGTGTATTTATTTGGTCTTATATTTATGTATAATTAGGTATATGTATTATATATAATATTTTTAATAGGTATGTATGTATGTATATACTTATATTTTAATAAATATGTATTCCACAGTTTTCGTTACTGCACCTACCGCTGTCTGTCTCTGCATCACCCAAAGGTTGACTGGTAGAAAATGCCTATGGCATTAAGTCCGCCTCTGTACATTTGTGTGCGTAAAGTATTAAATAAATAAATAAATTGCGTGGACAGAGATTTTCATCACCTGAAGGAACTGTGGCCGCCTACGAAACGGCCATTTTGGAGACCCCGATCCGAATGGAATGGTTGCTTCAATGATTGGTTCCATCGTATGGAAAAATGTGTCAAATTTCGCGGAGAATACTTCGAAAGCAATAAATACATTTTTAAATAGTAACATAGTGTCACTTCCTTGATTCCTGAAATTTTCAGTGCCGCCCTCGTACACATATGTTCGGGTCGGAATTATTCGGCACGGCCGGGCAGAAAATCGAATACTTGTAGATATGTTCTGGAAAAAACCAGGCGGCTTTTTTTTTTTTTTGGATGGTAAATCATCATATAACTTCTCCCGCTCTGGGCGGAGCGAGAGGGTGTGTCAGACTCTTACTGACTAAAACCCACCCGTATTTCTTCCTGTTGCCTGTGTTGCTAGGGGCTCCCGCCGGAGCTCCGTTCGCTGTGCCGCGATTTCTCGCGGCAGCGGAGTTACGCCCCGGCGTTTCGCCTCCTCGCGCCACTCCCATACGTGCGCGAGGACTTTTGCCTCCAGATCCCATGGCGGCAATCCGGCAAGGAGGCTCGCTGCCTCACAGGAGACCGTGCGGTATCCCCGGACCATCCGGATGACCATGACCCTTTGGGCCGCGCTCAACCGGCGGGCTGGCCGCAGCGCCAGAGAACGCGCCCATACAGGAGCCCCGTAGAGGGCCATGGAAACCGGGCGGCTGAGCTGGAATTGTACCGAGCCGACCCCTTCACGATTAAGCGTGGGTAGATACCGAACGCAGTTTGCCGATCGACTCGAGCTAAATGAAAGCTGAACATGTATAGTAATTGTTTCGGGTTGGCTTTCCCGGAAAATTCATAAATTTGGGAAAAACTGAACGTCCTTTTTTCTATGGATACGAGAAATCTGTCGGGTCTGCTAGTTTCATAAATATATCCATCCTCATTATATTTCTAAACAAAATAAAGTACAGAAACAAAAAGTTTCTTAAAACGAAATATGAAACTAATTATATCCACTGATAGGAGCCAGTTTCGCCATACTCTGTTAGTTAAATGTCTCGTTAAGTACTCGTATATTGTCTCACTATGCACAACAGTAAAAATTACAACTGTCATAATGCTTAACTTAAAACATCATAACATTCATCTTAAGAGAATACAACACCTGCCGGGGTCGCGGGAAGGTACTTATGGGTCACCGAGGCCCCCGCAACACAGGCAACAGGAAGGAATACGGGTGAGTTTTAGTCAGTAAGAGTCTGACACACCCTCCCGCTCCGCCCAGACCGGGAGAAGTTATTTGATGATTTCCCACCCTCAAAAAAAAAAAAAAGAGAAATCAACAAGATCTGTATAATACATTTATAGAGGTATGAGGAAGAGGGTGTTAAATTCACTTATCCTCCATAGAAAAGGGAGGATCCTCCGACCAGACGGGTGTTGTATCTGGTGGGCTACAGCCCGACGATAATCTCGGGACGTTGAATATATGCTAGTTGCGCGGTACACTTGCATGCGCGATGCAGGGTTTCGCGTGACGTCATCAGTGTGATGCATAGTTCGCCGGTGGCGTTGTAGATGCCACCACAAATTCATCTCTACACATGGGCCTGAAGAAGAACATGTCTCTTTGATTACCAATATTAACTGCGGCGTGCTACCAATTATTACAATTGGTGGTGAATAGCTGGAGGTGGTGGATCATAACAAATATCTGGAACATTGTTTATCTTTTGAAATAGACTATCTCGGACGCAAAGAACTGCGCTGGGCGGAATTTTGCAAGCCAGATGATGTTTTTAGGGATCGGAAGATACCACAATATCTGCAACTAAACTATAACAACTAAACTATATAAACAGTAATAATAATATAATTGGCAACACCGTGACAACAGAACGTCTCCTGTTCCAAATTTTAATATAGATATTAATTTTGACGCATTTTAAAAGAGTTTTTCAATTTATACAAAACCAAGAACAGAAAACCACAGAAAATTTTAAAAAGAGATTAATATACAACACCGATATGTAATAAAATTTAGTTAAAAACTGCCGAATTGCAGGTGACATGACAAATGTCACCTCCGCTAAAACAACAATAGACAGAAAATATGGAAAATTGGAAAAATAAGGAATGTTGACAAGTTCTGCTGCTGCATGTAGAGCACGCCCACCACCTCCGGATTCTTCGCTCAGGTCCGCTTCGCCGCCGCCAGTACCCAACCTCACTGTAAGTGCTGTGACGACACCGGCCGCGGTAGTTGCGTCGAGCTCGAGCGACGAGTATTTCTCTAAGCCCACGACGCACGGTGGATCGAAAATCGGCTGTAGAAGACATAGGATCTCCATTTCTTAAATGTTATTTTTTTTTGCTGGAAATGACTTCTGCTGATCATTACTGTTCTATAAAATGTCATATGAAGTAAATGTGTGCACAAATGGAAGAGTTATAATTTTTATAAGAAAAAAATGTATGGAGCTAGTATGAAAAATCGAATTATCTCCTAAACGGCATGTATAACCGTAATATCCTTGAAGGTGGTCATAGTGCTAATTATTTATAATTTTTTGGTTGCGGATTTGATGAAAAATTTCATGCCGTTTTTTTTTTAAAAATCGTCAAAATATTTTCATTTGTTTTTTCATATGAAACGATTCCTTTTAGTGTTTATGTTGAAGAACACGGACTTTTAACTACACGTAACATAAAATAGCATCACTCCTATATTTCCGAAGGAGTTGGCAGAGGTTTATAGTACACCCACACGTAGACAACTATGTTTGAGCTAGATATTTATCAACACATCATGAGTTTTAAAACTTTTCATACAACCAAATTACCAATTGTTTACTCTTCTAATGAGTCCGAAAAGAAGTGATTAAGTAACTACACTGATTAGGTCTTCTAATGAGTCTTTATAGGTGATTTAATGATTTTCAATATCTCACGACAATGCCAACTATGGATTACATTCAACTTTTCCTGATAAGTAAGCTAATTTGTTAATTAGCAGTGCTATGAGTTCTAAGAATAGTTAGTGACAATTATAAATTTTCATTAGCTAATGAGAAGATAACTAATGAGGGTAGTTACCTAATTATTGGCGTTTTGCAATAAAAGGGCTAAAGTTTTGTTTTATAATTTAGTTTGTTCACAACTGTGTAACTGCTAACACTAAATCTGCGACTATAAAATCTTAGAATGGAAAGTTTAATCACGAATTTAGACTTGTTTGTTCTTCTACGAAGTGAGAGTACTTCATTTGATCATGAAGTATTGTTCAGTGCAGTTGTATCCCGCATAGGCGATTGCCTGTCTGAAGAATATCGTGTTGTTCTCAAAGAATTTTGTCGGAGATTTACGCGTGCCGCTTTACAAAGGTGGCAGAAATCCAACCGATTCCTTGATAATTTCAGGAGAAAGTACGAGAATTGGTTGGGAGCAAATATTGATTGGCCGAGTTTTGTGCAAACTTTAGTTAATCAAGAACCAAGTGTTGATGAGATACCAAGAGCGCCCTCAGTCTCTCCAGAACCGTCGACATTAACGTCCATTGGAACAATGACGAAAAGATCCCGTAAACCATTCGAAGATCTGGGAAGTAAACAAAAAAAGAAAAGATCTGATGAACACACAGTGAATTGGCATATGCAGCTGCAGCACGTTTAAAAGAAGAAGGGCATGGAGATATCGCCTCTGTCATCGAATACATGATGAAGTATCCTGAAGCAGCCGCTAAATTAAATGAAACGTTTAAGAAACCAGCGAAAACAATCATATTTACGTCAGAAAAGGCGCTTGGATTGCTTCTATCGCTAAAACTCTCAAAGTGGCAATATATTACGTTGCGAGAGGCTGCCATTCGGGAAGGTCTCACTATAAAGTGCAACAAACTAAGCTTGATTGCTACCCTCCGAAGCAATCAGTGACAGTTACTGATTCATCGGCTAGGATTACACTTCAAGCTTTACTTGATATCACAGTTACAAGAATCCTTCAAAGCCTTTCTAAGGAAGAGCATAACAAGCAGTTGAAGCTGATATCCAAGTGGGGATTTGATGGTGCTTCTAACCAAAGCCGATACAAGCAGAAAATGGAGAGTGAGGAAGATGACTCGAGCATTTTCATGACCTCCTTGGTGCCACTTAAACTGACAGATGGAGACAACATCTTATGGACGAACCCAAAACCATGCTCAGTTTTGTATTGTCGTCCAGTTCAGTTTACTTTTGTAAAGGAGAGTGAAGCAGTTGTCCTTGAGCTGAAAAAACAAATGGATGAAGAAATTGAGGCCCTTATCCCCACAGAGTGCAATAATAATAATAATAGGGTGACTCATGAACTAATGATGACGATGAACGACGCTAAAGTTTGCACTTACCTTTCTGAAGCTAGATCAAATGCATCGTGCTACCTGTGCTTAGCAAAGCCTACAGAAATGAACCGCTTAGATGCTGTAACATCAAAAATTGTGTGTTCTGACCTGTATGAATTTGGCTTGTCATCCCTACACGCCCGTATGAATTGTATGGAATGTCTGTTACACATTGCATACAGGCTCGACTTCAAACGGTGGGCAGCGAGAAGTGATGAGCACAAAGAAATGCTACAGACAAGGAAGAAAATAATTCAAAATAAATTCAAAGATGAGCTCAATCTGTTGATTGATATAGTAAAACAAGGCTCGGGAACCACCAATGACGGGAATACTGCAAGAAAATTCTTTGAGTTTCCTAATAAAACCGCAGCTATAACCGGTTTGGATGAAGACTTCATCAAAAGATTTGCTGTAATTTTACAAGCAATTACATCTGGAGAGCAGGTCGATATAATAAAATTTAGAGATTATGCCCGCAAAACAGCAGAAAAGTACGTATTATTATACGACTGGTACTACATGTCGTCAACCGTTCATAAATGATTAATCCATGGGGCTGACATAATTGAGAAAAATAATATTGTGCCGATTGGGACTCTCTCGGAAGAAGCCTCAGAGTCTCAAAACAAAGATTTTAGGAGGTTTCGAGAACATCATTCGCGGAAAAGAAGCAGGCAGGATTCCAATCAAGACATTTTAAATATGCTTGTTGTTTCTTCGGATCCTTTGCTAAGTGCACAAAGGCCTAAGTTAGATGCCAAGAAAAAGCAGAGCTTTTTTGCTGAAACTCTCGACTTAATTCAATTTCAGGAAACTGAGTTCGAGTTTTTGGATATATCCAATCTGGATGCTGACTCAGAATTGGAGTCTGACAACGAGAGTGATAAGGAAAATTTGTAAAAAAAATATATATGTACTTATTTGTAAATTTGTATTTGAGTCTGTTTGGGTTTTTTTTTTTTGTAATATTTAATGATATTTTGTCTTTTTTTTATTTATTTTACTTTATTTTACAAATGCTTAGTATTAATTCCTTAAATTAAATTATTTTGTATATAATATACCTTCATATGTTACTTAAATAAGAGTTTGATAATCTTTTTTTATTTAAATTAATAAAAATGTGTCAAAAAACAGCAATTTTTTTATTTAATTTTTCTTGTTTTGTGTGTTCTTAATATTTGGGTTAATAACATATCGAACTTTTAAACTTGGACACTAAAAGGGATCGTTTTACATGTAAAAATAAATAAAAATATTTTGACGATTTTTTTTAAAAAATGGCATTAAATTTTTCGTCAAATCGGCAACCAAAAAATCATAAATAATTAGCACTATGACCACCTCCAAGGATATTACGGTTAAACATGCCGTTTAGGCGATAACCCGATTTTTCATACTAGCTTCATACAAACTTTTCGTAAAAAAAATATATTTCCTTCGTTTTTGGGCAGAATTAACTCGGGTGTCATTTTTGTACATAGTAATGATCAGCAGAAGTCATTTCCAGCAAAAAAAAATAACATTTAAGAAATCGAGATCCTGATTGAAGATGTCTTCTACAGCCGATTTTCGATCCACCGTGCGACGCCACCACCTGTTGTCGACGGAGAGGACGCTGGCCGCCGGACGGCTTCGGATCTCGAGGCCCACCGGACTCTGATAGGCTCCCAGCCCAGCAAGTGTGCAGTGCATGAGATGGACACAATCCATCAATGAGAACGTCATGCGCTCATACTATGGGGCTACAGAGGGAAACAATCTGACCGCGTACCGCGTTCGGATGCTCTCTCTTTTTCAGGTGCTTGAGCCAGCTGTCAACGTTTCGGCACAACGATTGTCGGATCTGGTGCGGGCCAGCGTAATCATATGATGACACTCTACTTGATCGCTGCGAATTGAAATGCAGAGTAGCCACATATCATTTATAACATATTTTGAAGACCTTTTTAAAATATAATAAAAAAAAACAGTTTTGACATGTAATGTAATTACGTCGGACTATGGGAAAAAATATTTACATTACCAACTGTCACGATCCTTGCGTCCTTTCCATTCCTATATCCTTACAACTTAGTCCAAGGAACCAGCCGCTCCGCTGTCAGTATCTCCGCCCGCAGGCTCTCCGCCCTCAGGCTCTTCACTCTCAGCCACTCCGCTGTCATTATCTCCGCCCTCAGCCTCTCCGCTTTCTGCCACTCCGCTGTCAGTATCCCCGCCCTCAGCGTCTCCGCTGCCAGTATCTCCGCCCTCAGCCTCTCCGCTGTCAGTATCGCTGCCCTCAGACTCTACGCTTCCAGATTCTCCGCCCTCGGTTTCATCATCAGAGTGCGTTTTAGTAAGATGCTCTTCGCTGGAATTGTTTCCATATAGTGCTGTTTCGTTATTTTCAAATAGAGACTCGTTTATGTGATGTTTAAGATGATCGGCATCTTCGTCCTCGGTTTCTCCATCAGAGTGTGTTTCATTGTGATGTTCTTCGCTGGAATTGTTTCCATACAATGCTGTTTCGTTTATGTGATGTTTAAGATACTCAATTTTATTTCCAGGTTTATGCACGAGGACAAATTCTCCTGCAGACTGATGAAGGTAACTCCCAGCCCAGGCTGGTATTGTGGTAGTCGGTAGTTTCCAAGCGAGTTTTACATCGATATATTTCGATTTTATTTTGTCTTTAAAACAAGTACACGTACAATCTTTAGATGCAGAAGCAATATCAAAACCACGTGTTAGGCATGTATTTATACATACGTAAGTTTTTAGGAAGTCCAAGCACTTATGGGTTCTGTGAAAGCCATAACGTAGAATTGACTTTTTGTTGAAGTCTGTAATGATCGAATTACAATCAATTCACCATAATATTTCAGTAAAAATAATGAAAAGGGGTGCTACGCACTTGTTTGGGTCGGCAAATTCGATTCGGCAGTACTTGTAGAACAACAAAGCATTTACTACACATATTTGATTGACAACGTTCGACGAAGATGAGTACATCCCTTGCTGAATCATGTTCGGGTCGGCTCGGCTCAATTCGAGCTAATACGAGCGGCTTTTTCCCGAACATATCAACATATATTCGATTTGCCGCCCGGGTGTGCCAAATCATGGCAACCCGAACAAGTGTGTATGCAACAAATCAATAAATAGATTAGGTACATTTTTGCTCGATAATGAATAACGACACACACATCAAAAGTAGGTATCTAGGTTTCAAGGTGATTATAAGCATTTTTTTATTAAGATGCTGACAACAGCTACAGCGCGGTCACTGTCGGACTGCATAGAAAAGAAAGAGAAGCGCGATGACACAATGCTGGTAATTTATTGCAAAACATTAATTTAGATTTTTTGTAAATAGATAATTGCTTCAATTATCTATTTACAAAAAATCTATTGATTGGATAAAAAAATCAAACCACTTATGCTAATATGTTGCTTGTAGAATAATCTGATAAAAATCAAAAGGATTGCATGTATATTAGTATGGTTGTTAATCGTTAAAAGAAATGTTTAGAGGTATCTTCGTGAGTTTTTCTACCGTATCAAATTAGTTGTATTATGTTTAACAACGACACACTATCTACCTAGTATATATCAGATCACAGCTCGAGTACGCAGTGCCAATGTGGAATCCCTTCTATAATAAGTATTCAGAACGTATTGAAAAGGTTCAAGGGATATTCCTAAAAGCCATGCATTACCGTTACTTCCACACAGTTTTATCCTATGATGATTTGCTTTAGGAGAAGAAGAATATTTTATTTAGAATTGAAATATGACTGTGTTGATATCTGTAATAAAATAAGTTACATATTTCCTACCCGACACTATGCCGCTGTTTGCTGTTACCTCTTGTCGCAGTAACACAGGTATGCTAGTAATTACAACAAGCAATTCTTCCATATCGATATGTCTGCTCTTTCTGTTGGTAGATTAAAAAATATGGTACTCAAAACAATTGTCACTAGTCATTTTAATTAAGATTGCATGCCTTGATGAGTTTTTCTTTCTTTGTTTGCTAAATCTACTTTTATTTTACAATTTAGCACAAAAATAGTTTTCTTAACTTAAATTATTGTAGTTTGTAGGTTTTAGTTTTAATAGCATGGTTTGTAAAGACTTTTTTATTTTTGTATTCCGTGAAAAATTTAGTTGATTACACATTTGGCAAAATCTTTTTTGTATTTCTTCCTACAAAATGTGTTACTGTTTGTTTTCACATATTTTTCTGATTTTGTTTACTGCAGTGAATCATATACTTGTAGACATTATAAAACTTATAAAACTAGCATTTAGCTCCTGTGGTCCCCTTAAAGAAGAACATCTCTCAAAATTGATACTCAAGTGGAACGTTTTCCTTCATCTAGACTTGCGAAAAATGAAGTAAAATTAATAAATTATAAACTGAGAAAAAAACCAGACAATTTCAATTACTCGCGTGGTGAGGGTTCCATAAAATCATCGGCGTCGAGTCGAAGATGATGTACCTGGGACTCGTCCTCGGCAGCCGGTGGAACTTCGTTTGGCTCCTAGACTGGAGCGGGGCGAGGCTGCCCTAAAGCGGATTCTGCCCAATCTAGGGGATCCAAATACTTCCTGCCGGAGACTCTACGGTCCATGGCCCTTTACGGGGCACCGGTTTGGGCGCGTTCCCTGGCGCGGCGGCCAGCCTACCGTACTATGGGAGGTGCCAAAGAAAGCCTGGCCACGAATACACTATCTTAAAATCAGCGCAAGTACTTGTATTATAACGCAAACTATAGCTAAAAAGTTAATCTAGTATATTATACATCAATTATGTATGTGGCTAGTATTGGTTTATAGCAAAGAGCATCTAATTACGATGATTATTTTTAACAAAAACAACTTAATTTTGAGGATTTTTTTCTGGTGAGCTAGCAATGAAAAATATACAAATATTATACCATTCCAGAAAGCTTATAATATATACTTTAGTTTTGTATAAATATGCTATATATTTGTAAACATATTTACTAGAAATATTTCTCTCACGACATATCATTTTTGCGTATCTGAAAGTTTCGAATTAGAGTTTTGACATTTGCCGTCATCATTTAATAAATGATGTTATTTGATAGAAAATTTAATATTATGACACAGGAAGAAAAAAAAGTTGCAACTTCATTGCAGAAGATATGTTAAGGCGCTAACAAGAGGCAAATGACCAAAATAGGCTTGTCTTAAGAAAAAAATTGCCAAATCTGTATAGTTTGTGGTAGCGGAAAAAATATATGTTAATTTTGAACATATTTCTCAGAACTTGGTTGTTACCAAAACACGTTTTGAAAAAAAATCTCGATACAAACTAACTTTAAACTAACCTCTTACCTTGAGTTCCAAACCAAACTATACGAGATATATTAAATATCAACATACGTTACGTAGTTATTTAATAGCCAGAACGTCTTATTTGAATGCAGAACTTGGTTGTTTTTTATTTTCGATTACTCAACTTAATTTTGAGTAAATAGCTAATTGCTTCATATTTTGAAATAAATTAATTACAAGCGTTGTGTCATCGCGCTTCTCTTTCTCTCTCTCTGACCGCGGTTTAGGTGTTGTCAGCGTCTTAATCTATTATAACATGAAACAGTAGCAATTTCTTATAAATACGTAGGTGATGCTATTTAATTTATTAGTTGATATAGGTTACATGTGATATTTTAATAATTGCGGATTATGTTTAGATAATGTATCGAGTATTTCTCACCGTATTTTAGTTCACATACATAATAAATTATCTATAAAACATATCGGAAACCGCATAACCACATAATGATAATTAGTTCTTTCTACCGAATTTTGCACACGTTTCAAATCGATTATTAGGTATAAAATAGGGCATCTGCATACTTAATAATGACATACTGTTTTTCGTTCTTCATTGTCGTTACTAAAAGTGTACCTACCTAACCACCTACCTTCTCACAATGAGTGAATTCAACTGTATCAGACGCGACCTGTGTCTTGTTTTAATTGAAAGTGATAGGAATTATGTTGTTGCTTTAACACGTTATATGTATACGGGATAATTTTATCAACTTTTCCGAGGCAAATATTGCTAAGATACAAATGTACAAAAAAATCATATTACTAACTTCCATCAACGCTACACTATATAATCTGGCAAAATAAGGATTTCTTTTTAAATCAGAATAGCGTGTGGTTGATCGTCATATTCACTGCAATTCCTACTTGTGAATCTGAACCTTCGACATCGACGTGGAAGTGAAGACGCCCTTCTAAAACCTACGAAGACAGTTCCGATATAACTCAAAGACGAAAAAACAAGGAGTTGCTTGACACATGTGGTCTTGATTTTATACTGAATTCACATCTTCAGGGATTGAGATCTCAAGGGGAAGGCCCCTCTCAGGGGGCTGGGAAGGAGGCCCAGGAGGGGGCTGACATGGAGTGCCATTAATGGCCCCATTACGCCTCCTCCAGGCGAACATCAACCACTGCGCCGCCGCTCAGGATCTGTTGCTCCAGAGCATGGCGCAGTGGTCGATTAACATCGCCGTGGTCGCTGAGCCGTACTTTGTCCCGCCCAGGGATGACTGGGTGGAGGACCTGAGCGGCTCAATGACCCTAATTTCGTCGGCCGCCGCCGGTACTCCGTCCCTCGAGGCCGTCAAGAGAGGACGGGGCTGCGTAGCAGCACGGTTCGGGAAGATTGTCGTGGTAGGGGTCTACCTCTCTCCGAACCGAACTCTTGCCGAGCTCCACAACTCCCTTGCGGAGTTGAGAGACGTCGTCGTCGGGTTTGGTTCCCTCCCCGTGTTCGTCCTCGGGGACTTCAATGCCAAGAATCTGGCTTGGGGTTCCCGGTTAACGGACACACGGGGCAGGATGGTGGAGGACTGGGCTCTGGAGACAGGCCTGGTCGTCCTAAACCGGGGTTCTGTCCCCACGTGTGTGCGGATGCGGGGTGAATCAGTGGTGGACATCTCGTTCGCCAGCCCCGCTCTGTCGCCGCGTGTAGTTGACTGGCGTGTCATGGAGGGGGTGGAGACCTATTCCGATCACCGGTATATCCGGTTCGACGTCTCCGCCCAGACCTCGGACGCGCCGGTCCGACGGGCCCCGAGTGGTCCGCGGTGGGCGCTGAAGCAGCTGGACCGGGAGCTCCTCCTGGAAGCCTCGATCGTGCAGGCCTGGGTGTCACCACCGGACAGGCCTGCCGACATCAACGACGAGGCGGAGTAGTTCCGGAAGGCCATGTCCGACATATGTGACGTGGCAATGCCCCGGGTCCAGCCTGGACGTGCCTCGCGCCAGGTGTACTGGTGGTCGCAGGAGCTGACGGCTCTGCGCACTGCGTGCGTGGCTGCGCGACGCCGGTACACCAGGCACCGCAGGCTCCGTATCAAACCTCCGGATACGGAAGCCATTCAGGCGGAGCTGTACGAGGGGTACAGAGCGGCGAAGACCGCTCTCAAAGCGGAGATCCTGCGGGCCAGGGGGTTGGCCCGCGAGGAGTCGCTGGGGACTCTGGACAGGGACCTGTGGGGACGCCCGTACAAAGTGGTGCGGGAAAAACTCCGCCCATGGGCTCCCCCGCTGACGCAGAGTCTCCGGCCCCAGCTTGTGGAGGACGTGGTGAGCGCTCTGTTCCTTTCCCAAGGGGAACATACCTCCCCGCCTATGGCTCCGCCTACTGCGGTGCCCGATGCGGACCATACCGCCAACGACGACGGTGACGACGATGCTCCGGAGGTGACCGAGGTAGAAATGAGAGCGGCGGTACGCAGGCTTAATGTCAAAAATACCGCCCCAGGACCCGACGCCTTACCTAGGAAGGCCTGGGTCCTGGCCTTGGAGGCTCTCGGGCCTCGACTTAGGGGGCTCCTAAGCGCATGCATGGAGAGGGGCCAGTTCCCGCTTCGCTGGAAGACGGGGAAACTGGTCCTCATAAAGAAGGCAGGGCGCCCTGCGGACTCTCCGTCCGCTTATCGGCCCATCGTGCTGCTCGACGAGGTGGGCAAGCTCTTTGAAAGAGTCATTGCAGACCGCCTCGTCGGCCAGCTGGTGCGGGTGGGGCCGGATTTGGCGGAGAGCCAGTTTGGTTTCCGCAGAGGGCGCTCTACGGTGGACGCCATCATGCGTGTGCGAGCCCTGACGACGAGGAATGCTGTTGCCCAGGGTGGGGTCGTCTTGGCGGTGTCTCTAGACATCGCCAATGCCTTCAATACCCTGCCCTGGAGTTGCATCAGGGAGGCACTCCGGTATCACCGGATGCCGACCTACCTCTGTCGTGTGGTCGAGGCCTATTTGACGGACAGGGCCGTCATCTACCCCGGTCACCAGGGAGTGTAGAACCGGCAAGAGATGTCGTGCGGTGTCCCACAGGGATCGGTCCTGGGGCCGCATCTGTGGGACATCGGATACGACTGGGTGCTGCGTGCCGACCTCCCTAGCGGCGTCAGCGTAGTGTGCTACGCTGACGACACGTTGGTCCTGGCGCAGGGGAGGTCGCACCAGGCGGCGGCCGAATTAGCGGCACGCGGGGTTGCGACAATCGTCGAAAGGATCCGGCAATTGGGACTCGAGGTGGCCCTGCACAAGTCCGAGGCCATGTGTTTTCATGGTCCTCGGAACGCGCCACCGTTGGGGTCCCAAATAACGGTAGGAGGGGTTTCTATCGGCGTCGAGTCGACGATGAAGTACCTGGGACTCGTCCTCGACAGCCGGTGGAACTTCGTGGAGCATTTCCGACGTTTGGCTCCCAAACTGGAGCGGGCGGGCGCTGCATTGAAGCGGCTCCTGCCCAATCTAGGGGGTCCAAACGCCTCCTGCCGGAGGCTCTACGCGGGGGTCGTGCGGTCCATGGCCCTCTACGGGGCTCCTGTATGGGCGCGCTCTCTGGCGCTGCGGCCAGCCCACCGGTTGAGCGCGGCCCAAAGGGTCATGGCCATCCGGATGGTCCGAGGATACCGCACGGTCTCCTGTGAGGCAGCGAGCCTCCTTGCCGGATTGCCGCCATGGGATCTGGAGGCAAAAGTGCTCGCGCACGTATGGGAGTGGCGCGAGGAGGCGAAACGCCGGGGCGTAAGTCCGCTGCCGCGAGAAATCGCGGCACAGCGGACGGAGCTCCGGCGGGATCTCATGGCGTCATGGAAAATACGGTTGTCGCAACCCAGTGCTGGGCACGCCACGATTTCGGCGATAAGTCCCCTCTTTGAGGAGTGGCTGGAGAGGCGCCACGGCGTCCTCACCTTCCGCCTGACGCAGGTCCTCACCGGACACGGCAGCTTCGGGAGGTTCCTGTGTCGGATAAGGCGGGAGGAAACGTCCGGGTGTCACCACTGTGTGGATCGCCCGGAAGACACGGTGGAGCATACGGTGGAGGTCTGCCCGGCTTGGGCAGAGCACCGCCGTGTCCTCGTGGAGGCGATCGGCGGCAGAGACCTCTCGCGTCCGGCCCTGGTTCAGGCCATGGTACAGAGCGAGAGGGCATGGGCAGCCGTCACCTCCTTCTGCGAAGCAGTAATGCTCGCGAAGGAGGAGGCGGGACGGTTGAGGGAAAGGCAAGTTTCGCGCCCTCACGCCCCTAGCCGCCGCAGGAGACGCCCAGGGCGTCGGGAATCCCGGGCGGATTTCCGGCCACCGTAGGCGCGGGCTTGCGGACGGTGAGCAATGGGTAGCTCACCGTCCGGTAAGGACCAGGCCCGGGTCGACGTCGCGTTGTATTCCACGCGCGCCTCAAAGAGATGTCGTCAGCACAAAGTAGGGGTCCACTAGGGCCGATGCCTGCCGGGGTCGCGGGAAGGTACTTATGGGTCACCGAGGCCCCCGCAACACAGGCAACAGGAAGGAATACGGGTGGGTTTTAGTCAGTAAGAGTCTGACACAGTATCCCGCTCCGCCCAGAGCGGAAAAAAAAAAAAAAAGGGGGAAACAAAAGAAGCATTCATTGTCGAAATTTTACGAGTATTACCCATAGAAAAAAAAAACTGAAATACGTCAAAATCTTTTAAATTAACCGGGACATTCAACAGCGTTCTCTAAAGACGAAGCTTTCAGTATTTTCATAGAGTTGGATCTTAATATGACACAGTATGAAAACATGAGGAATTGCTTAATCGCGAAGAATTGCTTGTTATTTCCATCATATAAATCAATTCAGGAAGCTAAAGGAAAGTGCTACCCACCAAAATCAAGCATAGAAATTAATAATATTAAAGCCAAAGTAAAACTGCAAGATCTGCTGGATCACACTATTGGAAGAATTTTACAAATCGATGGTGTATACAAAGTTGGTCAAATACATTGAATGCTGTATTCTAAATGGAGCTGTGATGGCTCAAGCGGACAAAGTGAATACAAGCACGTCTTAGCTGAAGAGAGTGAGTTAATTACTGACACACATTTATTTATATCTTCATTAGTGCCTCTGATACTTGTAAATATCAATACAAATGAAACTGTGTGGGAAACCCTGCTCCATCATCAGTCAGATTTTGTAGGCCCATTTTAATAGAATTTTCGAAAGAGACACCTGAGAAGACTACAAGTGTACTTTTAGACCAAGCTTAATCAATATAAATGGTGAAGCTATTGAAATCAAACACACGTTATTTTTAACGATGGTTGTGGCTCAAGTTTTGTCAGGTGCTGTATGCACTATTTGTGGTGCAAGACCTACAGAGATGAATTTAGAAAAAGTACAAAATAAACCAGTTGAAGAAAATTCTTATCAATATGGGATTTCGACTTTGCATTGCTGAATTAGATTTATAAAACTAATTTTACACATATCTCATAATCTAGGCTTTGAAAAATGGTCTGCTTCAACAACAGAAAATAAATATTTGGAAAAACAAAAGAAGACATATGTACAAAGAAGGTTCAGAGAAGAACTTGGTTTAAATATAGATAAACCTAAGCACTGGAACTGGTACAGCAATGACGGTAAAACAGCTAGACGATTTTTTCAAAATGATCAGTGCAGTGCAGAAATTACTGATGTGGATGAGGAATTGATAAAACCATCTTATGTTTTACTTCAAGTTATGTCAAGCGGAAAGTAATTAATGCTACGAAATTCGGACAGTATGCTTTCGATACAGCACAACGATATGTTAATACGAGTAAATATATGCCATCATCTGTCCATAAGTCCTAATTCACGGGGAAAGCGTCATTCGGCATTATTCAGTATTACCTCTTGGACAGCTCTCCAATGATGCCCCGGAATCAAGGAACAAAGACTATAAACGATTCAGACTTCATCATCGCGGAAAAGTCCAAAAGGGGTACCGAGGCCCCTGGCAACATAGGCAACGGAAGGAACACGGGTGGGTTTTTGTCAGAGAGTCTGACACACCCTCCCTCTCCGCCCAGAGCGGGAGAAGTTATTTGATAATTACCCAAGCAAAAAAAAAAGCAACGGTAAAAAGACTTTATCATGCTAGAAAATGCTCTAGGGTAGCCACAAATGAAGATGTTCTTCATACACTTTTGTACACTTCGGCCCCTTGCATAACAAGTTAGAAAACCCTCCAATAAAAAGTCTATGGAACTTATAGATGAAGCTTAGGACCTAGAGAACCTGGAGAATACGCTTAAGTGTTATTTTTATTTTCCTCACGAACGAAGTCGCGGGCTGAAGCTAGTACCACTATATGCATGGAATTTCTGGCATTAGCTTAAACTTTTTTGGCGTTCAGAGGACTTTTAATATCCTAGACTTCTAATGCCTAGTATCTGTGGTCTCATGCTAATGCGAGCAGCACAATCAGGCTCACTTTTTTTCTGTTTTCACAAGCCCATTGTAAATGAGCCATAAAATTGCGGGCCCGAATAGGTGATACTCGTAACAACCTTCGGGAACAGAGATTGATTCAAAATGTTCAAAAACTGAGCCCCTCAAAGATAAAATATTGATTTTAATAGAGTTATTAGATATGAATCCACGTGTTACATGAAAATTATAGCCGTTTGCGGCACTGTAATAGTTGCACAAACAAAAAAAAAACAAAAATCCCATATTTGTAAGAACCTCACTTGCAGTAATTCGCTAGGACGTGCTTGATCCCTAGATACTTTTGATGTGTGTAGTTTCAGGTCTTAAGATATTTCAGGTACACATTGTAGGTATCATATGCGATAACCTTCCTGTTACTTCGATAGGAAAATTGTGATGGGATGAATTATGATTATGATTGTGATGTCGATGATAGGTAAAACGTATAACACCCCTAGACAAGAAAAAAATGTTATACTTACTTTTTATATCAGTCTCATTTAAAATGATTGGAAATGTAACTGAAAAATTGAAAGGTACGATGAGACGAATACTAAATATAAGTACCTAATAACTGTCTACTATGGCACGGCCAAAATGCAGGCATAATTGAATTATGTACCATTTGATCTACAATTCCTACTTTAAAATTACAAATACTACATTCCTAGAAATAATACCTAAATAACGTTTCAAGTTATTTATATAAAAAATATTTACATACAAAAACACGACTTCCCTGCCAAAAAACGAAGTAAAAATCAATTAGTTAATCTGTTCGTCAGTCCGTCCGGGATCGTTCTGTGGAACACTTTTTAATCTAAGAAGTCCCCCGACTGCAATAATACTTTTATTTATCTGTTTAGTCAGCGAGTAAATGAGTGACCTTTCGCTTTGTATATACAGATTAACTAAAATAACTATTTCTTTTAGTTTTGGTTCGTTTTTTGGCAGGGCAGTCGTGTTATTTTTCATCTGTTCGTACCCACTCGTTCGTATTAGTAACAGTCCCTATGAAATATACTTTCCGATTACTTACTGTTGGTTTCCTCTGCTTTTATTATTATTACGAACCATTTTAATAATAAAAAACACAGCGAAAGTAGGACTCCTCCCATATTTATGTAAATGAATTATTTGTGAGCATTAATATGTTTTTTTTTCTATAAATGTTTAGTCTACTAAGTACTTAATTACAGAATTAATGTACTGTAAAATTAATTGCATTTGTAAATGAATCGTTCATTGCTAGCGGCTGATACCTTATCAGTTCAAGTAGGTACTACCCCAGCCTCCGCTGTGAAATATCAGTGTTCCTACGACTCGATCACTACCGAAGGAACCGGTCAATATGCCTACGGTAGCACCGTACGTTTTGCCAAATACAACACTGCATTAACCCTTAAATTGGCAAATAAAAAAGGAAACAACATAACATCAAAGCTGTCTCTACTCCACGAACTGGTAGGCAGAGGCGTATCTATAGTATCTATAAATTTCCCCAGTGTCAGTATAAGAGAGGGTCGCGGGAAGGTACTAATGGGTCACCGAGGCCCCTGGCAACACAGGCAACAAGAAGGAATACGGGTGGGTTTTGGTCAGTAAGAGTCTGACACATCCTCCCGCTCTGCCCAGACCGGGAGAAGTTATTTGATGATTTCCCATCCAAAAAATAAAAAAGTATAAGAGAGGGTGTCAGTATAATACGATACTAAACGAAAATAAACACAGAAATACTAATTGTGGAAAAACCTGGAATTCGAACCCAGCCCCACTGAAGGGACTACACATTCGAAATTAAAATTACAAACAAATATTTGGTTTTTAGAAAATAAATATATATACCCACATTTTCTATATCTAAATTTTATTTTCATCTTAAACCTCAATCAGATACAGGGACATAGCCAAAAACTGTGGCGCCGCAGATCAATTAGTTCCGAGTAATAAACAAAACAAATATGTTCGTTATGAAAAGAATTCGGCTGCCGCCAAATTTCTTCTGCCACATCAATCAAAATCATACTGATAATTAAATCATCATTTGGGTGGCCATAGAGAAGTTAGTTCTCAGAAATTCGTCTCAGTCCAAAATCGTCTCTCTCCGATGTCATTATCACATTCCTGATTTATTAATTAGACCCTGAATGCCCAGTGAAGTTATATGTACTAATTCGTTTATGTACCTATATAGTTTTGCTACCAATCTATTCATAGCAAAAACTATATACGGAGATCAATGAATGGATATTGCCTGGAGATCAAATGGTTTAACTATAGGAAAAAAATAAGTAACTCTGTGAGTCTCTGTAATTATAACCGATTAGAAATTGAACGACTACTCTCGGTATGTTATGTTATATTCAAAGGACATTCTTCACCGGAAACCTTAAATTTTCAATATATTTTAAGAAAGCTATTACATAAGATGTCTCATAAAAAAAAACAATTTACTACGTTTAAATACTTACAGGAAATTAACGATATAGCGATAACCAAATAAATTTCATGTCATTTTAGCTATTTAAGTTTTTAATGCCTAAACACACGCTTTGTCGTCATTCGTGAGCTGGTACTTGTTTTATATTGATGTAAAATCAGGAAAAATCATATCTTTTTAAGATTTTAATGGGTAGCAGATTAAAATGAATGTCCAGATCTCATTTGCTTTGTTACTGGCTGCTTCCGTAATTTCATCCCAGGATGACAACGGTTAGTATTCAGATACCATTTTTTTTGAGAGTATGAACCAAGAATTGATTCTCACAATTCGCTTTTCTAAGTCAATCTTAGTACTTACTTGACGTAGACACTAATTTGAAACAGCTCATTAGAGAATCGTTTTTCAGAGTGAGAGGTTAGTAAGATGTAAGGGTAGCGTACCGTACGTGAAGGTTACTGAAGAACATTCTTCAACATTCCCCAAAATTCAAGTGTGTAGAAAAATTTCTGATCAAAGATTTCATACCGGATATTAATTTATCCCATTAGGTACATGTTTTAAGTCTGCTACGCACTTGTTCAGGTCGACACATTTAATTCGGCAGCAATTACGAGTACTACATATATTCGGCTTTCATTCGGCTCGTGCCGATCAGCAAAATTTCGTTCGGCATCTATCTTCATTGGATTGGCACCTTGAAATTGGTTTTCACCGCTCGATTGTGCCGATTAATGCCGACCCGAACAAATATACCTATGGGACGCCTTGGATATTATATCATAATATTTTTTATAATATCAAACACTTAAAGGGGGCTCACTTACCACCTCAGTGCCCCAAGTTAACCTCACCTGCACGTGGTGCATCCTGCTGAACCACAAACGAGGCTCTGACAACCGACAAATGGGCTATATAACTTCATAACTTCACAGCTAAATGGCGCACACTAGTGACGGGCAGCAGCGTCACTAGTTCGAGAAGCTGCGATCTGCGATAGCCAACCTAGCCCAGCGTGGCCATTATTGACAAACATTGTCAAGCCAGAATCAAGCACGGCCCCAGCTCCCAGCCGCCTTGCTAATCCTAATTTTGACGGTGGTCACGGTAACGGCAAGGTAGGGGTTGCGAAGAATCCCCGGGTAGCGAATGGCCGCCTAACCCAACTGACTTTGGCGAGGTAAAATGGACGCACGTTATGGGTCGACGAACACCTAGTGCAGCTAGAAGAAGAGCTCGGAATAATAAGGTGGCACATTCTTGGGTTGAGTGAAGTTCAAAGAGAGGAAGGAGCACACAATAATCTTTGAATTGGGACACCTTATGTATTTTCGAGAGGCAGACCAGCTATCTCAAGGTGAAATCAGGTTCCTGATAAACAAATCCCTTTGTGATAACGTTGTGGAAGTCTCCAGTATCTTGAAAAGGGTAGCGATGCCATGTAGTAAAACTAACCAAGAGGTTGCTCGGGTTTACGCACCGACCTTGGCACACTCGAATGACGAAGTGGAAGAAATGTTCGAGGACATCTCAAATGCCTTGCATTCTACCACTAAGGCCCACTACAACGTTCTAATGGGGGATTTTAACGCTAATATTCCGAGTACAGAATTGCAACGAATCGGTAGTAGGATCCGACGCGTTTGACAGCATAAATTAAGGAAGCCAATGCTTGTCAATTTGTAGAAGGACGCTTTATTTGATTAATTCCTTCTTTAAAAAAATAGCCCAAAGGAAGGACTTGGTGAGGTCTCGACACTATGACAAAAAATGAGATATGATGACATAATGGATAAAAAGCATGTATTCAGAGATGTCTCGGTGATCAACAGTTTCAATACGAGTTATCACAGATTTGTTCGAGACTCTTTAAACATTAACATTTTGAAGGACACTAAACGCCAAATAAAAATAAAACTTCTATTGTGTCTCGTTCAGTGTCCTTGAACCTGTTACTTCAAGCTCAAGCGAACTCGTTTGATGAAGTTTGCATCCTCCATCCAAATATGCTCCAAACTATACTAAGATCTGAAACGTTCCAGTCAGAACTGGAGAACCGATTCGCTGCCGTGGACACTACAAATGACCTTGACCAGGCGCTAGACCAAATAGCGGAAATCGTAGGGGAGGAATGTACGCGATTTTGCGAAATGCGGCGTACGCGCAGTAAACGCGCGGAAGAGACTTTGGAGCTTATGACGGAACGGCGTGAAAACCCACCTACGAGTATCACTTAGAACAACGAGCAATCAACAAAAATATTAGAACATTGGTACGACGCGACCTCCGACGCTGCAATACACGCTCTATAGAGAAAGCGATTGAGCAAAATCGGGGGTCGAGCATGTTCTAAAGTAAAGTCTAATTATTTGTGTCTAAGATCTTTATTCTTCTTACAGGTGGCAGTAAAGAAACTCGGAAACATTATGGTTTAAGTTATCATTCTAAATGTATAGATTACGTTAAAAGTTTTACTTGTATGACTACATGCAAGAGTATTGGTTTTCAAGTATTTAGAATGGATTTCCGTTGTAAATGTAGTTGTCATGAGTTAAAGACCACGACAATATTACCATTCTTTAAGTGGCGGACTAATGGTACTACAAAGGCGTTGCCTATTACTCTAAGTCCACAACTATATCACATCGCTGGCACCATGTCACCTGCAAGGTCTGGCGACACAGAAATAATGGAAACCTCAACCAATGCTACAACAATAACATGTGATGGACCAGCCACTGCTAATTCGACTGCATTTAATAGTACAACGTCTGATGATGACTCAGATCCTGATAATACAACAGATGTATCAGACACTGGTGCAACAACACTATCAGTTGATACAACAACAACTACTGACGATGAAGATAAACCTAAGTAGATTCTAAAATCTAGTCAGGCAACTGCATCTGCTGAGGAAACCACAGCCTGGCGCGATAACCTTCATATATATTTAAGTTCGGGATTAGGATTGGGATTCAGTGTTATTCGTATGTACCTAATCAATATGTATAACAGTTGCTTGAGATTTAGTAAATATTATTATTTTAAGGTATGTTTTATTTTATCTGTTTGGCAGGTTTAGCTATATTTATCACTAGCTGCTGCGCATGGTTTTTAAGACTTGACAGAGCACGACGAGAATTCTACTGCAGATAGAATCTTCTGTTAATAAAATATTGTTTTTCCTCATCAATGCGGACGGTCCGCGTGGATGAGGAAAACCAACATTTCGCGGGTCCAAGTATTATATGGTAGTATTTTTTTCTGTTTTCCGACTAACATGCGGGCGCAGGCATAAGCTAGCCACAAATAAAGAAGGAACTCGAACCAATAGTGGTCATTCCCTTCAACTACCTACGCGCTACGCAAATGACTACAGGAGTTTAACCACACACAAGCGGAGAGCTGGTGAACTTCGACACCGGGCTGCAGGCAGTCCAAGAAAGCTATGCCATCCTTGGATAGTAGGCTAACCAGGCGCTTCTTACGCCTGGACAGGGCCAGGTGCTTCTTACGCCTGGACAGGGATGGCCCGCGCCTGGTGGCGGGAACCATCACGAGACACTGCTTGCAAAACAACTATTTCCACACAATATGTGCTCCTTGAATGCACAGGCGTCATCTAAATTAGAACAGAAACCCTCGGGTAACATAGATCTTTTGCAGATATTCTGAACGAGACCAGTAGCTTACTGTGGTTGCTGGTACCTATACCAATAATAGGTATTATTTCTTGTAAATAAGAAATAATAGTCAGTCCTTCATTTAATAATAATTACTTAATGGTTTATTACTTCCCTTGGCCGATTTCTTAATGTAAAAACGATCGTAAACTTTAGTTGTTTATGTGTAAGCGAGCAATAAAATAAGCATTGAACAGAGAAAGACGGGCATCGGAGAGTAAAGGTGACAGGTCCCCTCGGCTTACGCCAACTACGGTACAAATTGCGATATTAAGCACAAGGCGTGATGAAAAAACACTAGCTGAATATAAATTAGGCAGGAGGAGCTCTATAATCAATATAAACGATGCTAAAGAAGATTAGAAAAATCCTGTAAGAAAACAAATTTCAAGGGATCGTAAAGACACGTGGAACTGCAACGGTTTACATTTTTATTTCAGCTTTTCTGTAACTTCCTTTTGATGCCTTACCTTGAGTACCAATTGTCATTATTTTAGTATCAATAAATTCCACTTAATGCTTTATAACTGTACCAACAATGTACCTTGATAGATGGTTCGTTTGTCTCGTTTTCGCTAATAACGTAAAGTTTTCATAATCTCTATTGACATGTACGAATGTGATCATTTTTTCACACCATTCAAAAGTTTTAGGTGTTATTGCAATGTTTCATTACTCTAAAACTTATCTCATACTTGAATTTCCTTCTAGACCTTTTTCCATTACCAGATAGTTAGCAAGGGAAAAAGAGTTACTTTCCTATTTATACCCGCCCTATAAAATTATATCTATTACATCGTTAGACTAAAAACACAAACCTGTATGCTTATTTCAGGAAACACTTAGCTAGCAAGGGGTCAATTTTCAAACCCACATAGCACGGAGACGGTCCGGCGGCCGCTGCTAGGCCGGTATTGTCAACACTTTCCATATTACCAAACCAAGCGTGTAAGTAGACGTCACCGTTTACGCAGAGACACTGTCGGCCCCCGACAATTTTGGGAATTCCTATGACAGACGAACTTGCGATCAGCGGTAATTAGGCGGGCACGAATATCATTACGACTAGCGTTTCTAGTCGCTACCGAGGACTGTCGGGACCCAGCTATTCCGTGCTCTGTACTCAATATCTTATATTTTTCCACGTGCGACATTAGTGTGTGCGGGACTTCATTCTTTTACCTACAGCTGAGTTATTGGAAGTTTTAGGTAATAAGGATAAGAATCATTTTTAGTTGCACATTTTTTGAGAGATGGTCCTTAATAAAGGATACAGACTGACGTAGTTTGATAAATATACCTTTTATTGTACGTTTCAACTGATTTAATTTGGAATATTTGAAATTGAAAACTATTTCTTAAATTGTTTTTTTTTATTTTCATTGTTTTGCCAATTATTTTAGGGTTATGAAATATAACTATTTCTGTGAAATGATCAACAGAAAACGAACCAAAGGAGATGGCGGTCATAATAATCAACATCATCATATATTTATTTAAAAATAAATGCATATTTTCACAATGACTCTACTTAAGGCGGGTTTTTTGCCATCAGGCAATAGGTACCTATCCTACCTATCTAGTAGCCAAAGTATTGTTTTAACCGACTTCAAAAAAAAAAGAAGAGGTTCTTTAACCGAAGGGTTGGAGTTCCCGTCAGACCGTTCTATTGCGTTCCTCTGTTGAGATTGATCTTGCCATGTATGGTCAGATACTGTGAACCTGGGTGTCACTTTTAGGATAAGGGCCCAATCACATGAACTTGCCACAACCGCAACACATCGCAGCGACAAAATGTAGGCAAGAACTGATTACATCGTGTGAATGTGTCGCTGCAGCTTCTTGCAGTTGCGTTGCGGTAACTACAAAACTGTCATTATGGTGTGGTTGGTCTGACCGGGCCTTAAACCATACATTGAAATAATTTTGTGTGATAGACGTGGTCTTCTTTTGTGTCCACAGATGCAAAATAGGAGACGTATCCTCTTTATACTTTCAGTTTGCACGGTAAAGTAAGGCAGTTCCAAAAAAAAAGTGTACAAAATGTTAAGACGAAATTGAATTTGATTCCGATACATAAATTTTACTTAGCGTTTGTCTCCCTCGGATCAAGCGGGAAAATAAACGAATGTTAATTAAATTTGTTTGCGCGAAACTAAGTCGCCAACAGCCTTTTAATTATTTGTTTTCTCGTTTCGCTGCCTCGCGTTACATAAGCAATAAAACTTATATTTTTAGTTACATGGTACTTAATATTATACCTAATTATCTATCATCACAGGAAACGTCTCGGGGCCTTAACCATATAAAGGCTGACGCGTTTTATAGCTATAAATCCATACAGTTTATAGGTCATACGTTGTATTGTATGTATCATATTTCTTTCATCCTCCAAGTTATTATGTTTTCCAGTGCTTAAGATAAGTGGATTCAGCACTGGAAACTTTTCTACGGTAGGCCCAAGGCTCTGCACTTTGTAATTATTAGGACTACAAATATTGAGAAGCACTGGTTTACGTAGGGGTTCCTAGAAACGGTGAGTAATAAAATCTTTTTATAGTAACAATACAATCGGACCAATACAATGCACGTATTGAATGACTTTCGAAATGAGTTAAAACAACAGATATAACGTTTTTTTTTATGTTTATTATGTTTACACAAAAATGCTTTGTGTGGGGTGTTTTATGGTTTTTTGTTCAACCGATTTGTTTACAAATCAAAATAGATTATAGCCAGTTTTTCCCGTTATTAGTAGCTATAAATCATTGTACATCCGTAGCGACTGATCCTTTAAATAAGATCTAAAGTGAAGAATACCACAAAAGCCGATTGTTTTGAAAAAGCTGAGGTATTTAACCCACCCTTTTCCTGAGGTTGTGAGTTTCAAGACTCGCCTGAGGGCCCTGGGCTGGTCAAGCAAGCGTTCTACACTTTTGACAATTGTTTGGAATTAAACTTAATGGCATTTTTACATTTTTTTTATTATTTTACTAGCTGCGCCCCGCGGTTTCACCAGCATTAGTCTCAATCCCGTGGGAATATCGGGATCGGTTAAGCTAAGGTTGACGCGGTTGATCCGTGTTTGGGTGATCATCTTTACATACCGAGACTCCTCCATGCCTCGGAAAGCACGTTAAGCCGTTGGTCCCGGCTGTCATTCGTGGATCTTTGACAGTCGTTAGGGGTCGTCAGAAGCCCGAAACAACTTCTTACAAAGGGGTGTCACCCAGTTACTGGGTTGTGGAGGTCAGATAGGTAGTCACTCCATGTAAAATACTGGTATTCAGCTGCATCCAGTTAGACTGGAAGCTCACCCCAACATAGTTGGGAAAAGGCTAAGCATATGATGATGATGAACTTTGTTTTGGTTTTAATATACATATGTTATTTTGACATTCTTATTGGTCGGGCGAGGGGCTATTTCGACTATAGGGCTATTCTAACTAATGACAATAACTGTCATTCTACTATATTTGTACCAAAACGCCATCTATATTCAGGTAGGTGAACAGATTATTTCAATGAAATTTCATAGATGGAGCTGCTAAAGCGCGAACTGTTTGACCCACACGCCTGTTTTGCCAGACGCCATTTTGTGCATGTGTTAACAAAAGACGTTCGCGTCACAATGTTCGTCGAAAGTTGTGTTTAGAACGCTTGTTTTTACAATATTAAACAGTGACTAATGAAAATATAAACGTAAGTAGTTTTTCGCTTATTTTTGTTCTTTGGAATGATACGTTTTTGATGTGATTTTTTGTTAGTTTAAATAGCTCCACGAAAAGAAGTAGTGGGTTTCGACTAAGCTAAAGTCATAATTACCCCGCTTATTTTTTGTATGGTATTGCGAAACACGGTAGAGAGTATCGATATATTGGAACATCATCACATCACTATGTGATGATGTTCCAATATATCGA
Organism: Atethmia centrago; assembly: GCA_905333075.3. Lineage (NCBI taxonomy): Eukaryota > Metazoa > Arthropoda > Insecta > Lepidoptera > Noctuidae > Atethmia > Atethmia centrago. Next base: position 14,065,533 of record HG995375.1, read on the forward strand.
TACTCTATGCATAACAAAAACATTGGCACACTACTACTTTACGGCTGATTTACTACTTTTGCGCTTTGATTGGGTTGGGCATCCTGTGCATGTATGTTTTTTTTGTATTGTTTTAGATGGTGCGCAATTATAAGGCAAAAAAGTTAAACAGTACTCACTAGACGAACTACATAAGGGTGTAGCAGATGTTCGCAATAAAAAAAATACTAGTTATCAAGCTGCTGATTTTATGGCATACCACGGTTCACAATAGTCTCAAGAATCCATGTAAAACGTGGAATTAGGGCAGGCAGACCGGCACTATTTTCTGCTGATTTCTGCAAAATGGCAAATTTATCGACAATGTTGGTTGGCATACGTCCCTGCACTACTACTTATGTAAAAAGTCGAAATTGCCCCTTTACGGTGTTTAAAGTTCACCACTGTGTGGATCTCTCGCGTCCAGCCCTGGTCCAGGCCATGGTACGGAGCGAGAGGGCATAGGCAGCCGTCACCTCCTTCTGCGAAGCAGTAATACTGTGAAATAATATAATAAATTTCGCGCCCTCTCGCCCCTAGCCGCCGCAGGAGACGCCCTGGGCGTCGGGAATCCCAGGCAGATTTCTGGCCACCGTAGGTACGGGCTTGCGGACGGTGAGCAATGGGTAGCTCGCCGTCCGATAAGGACTAGGCCCAGGTCGACGGCGCGTTTTGTTCCACGCGCCCCTCAAAGAGATGTCAGCACAAGTGTTGGGGTTCACTAGGGCCGATGCCTGCCGAGGCAACACGCGGGCAAGTCTGGCAACACAGTCAACGGAAGGAACACGGGTGGGTTTTCGCCAGTAAGAGTCTGACACACTCCCCGCTCCGCCCAGAGCGGGAAAATTATTTGATAATTTCCAATCGAAAAAAAAAACGTGTTTAAAGTATTTTATTACGTTACTGAACCATATTTGGAGACAATAAGCCATAGATTGGTATGAATTATGCCATAAATATACACTGGCTCTCAATTTTAAATCGATAACGGCTTTAGTACTATAAATACATGGCATAGTTGAAATAGCCCCACTGTGGGGTATTTGTAAATATTTCTTCCCAATTTCAAAAACATTGTTTTTTTGAACATATAAGATGAGTATTCTGTTTAAGACCTACGTAAGAAAGATCTCAATTAAAGCTTTTATAACATAAATTTATTTATTCTACCTTATTGTAAGACGGGTGTGCAGACTTTTGAAGCTGACGTTTGTGTTTTTATAGTCGAAATATAATACACGTCCGTGTGGTGCCGGACGTAAAGAATAGCACCATCCCATTTCTTCCCGTGGGTGTCGTAAAAGGCGACTAAGGGACTTACTAGAGAATAGGCAGCAGCGTTCTCTATGCATATTAACACCATACTGCGATCGCCAACCCGCCTGCCAAGCGTGTCGATTATGGCAATGCCCCCTTATTGCGGAAGGCCTATGTCCAGCAGTGGACGTCTTTCGGCTGAAATGATGATGATGATGATGAGTCGAAATAGGGCCCGATCTTATTTAATTATTGCGTGAATTTATGGCATTTAATACAATTATGACTTTTGGTATGTATAAATAACCTATAGCTTTCTAAACTTTATCTAGTAAGTAATCCTAGTTTATTTCAACCTCCAATTCCTATTGTAGTAATTAAATTATGAAAATTTACAACATAACGGCAAGCAGTTTCATGTGGATAGTTTCAATAGTTGCTATAATACGTAAGCAGCTGTGACACACAGACAGGTTCCCTTTTTAACATTTTGTTACGGAACCCTAAAAACCCTGAACACACCAATCTAAGTGAATGCTGCTCGTTCAAATCTTCCGTATCGCATTAATCCGAGCGAGGGTGGGGGCCATAATAAATTCCGTATTATACACATGACACGCGTATTAAAATAAACATATTAACGACACCCTCGCAGTGTGTGCTCACCAGCAAATGACAAAAGGTCGCCAACCTACTTCAATATTATCACTTGGAAAAATTAGACCGTAATAAAATTATTAAAATGCCTACTTTTATATGTATTTCATCATCATACTATATGTAGAAAGGCACTAAAAAGTTTAATATTTCTCCAAGCTTACCAGTTATCATAGATCATAGGATTGAGCCCATGGTGATAGCTAATATCTTTAAAAAAATTAAGGGTTCCGTAGTTGGGATGAATTTATCCCAAAAACAAACTGAACATTGCAGTAAAAATCCCGTTCTCCTATACATGGACATACGTCACGGTCAATTCTCCAACTGCAAATTTAAGTTGGTCGACTATTACTCGTCAACTTTTGAAGCCTACTCAACTGTGATAGTTTTACTTTTGATTTCATTATATGTACTACTGCCTAGTTGATGTAACTGGTGACCGAAAAGCTGGCGGCTTTCTCGCGCAACGCATCAGCATTGCAATTCAGCGATGAAATGCCGCCAGCATCCTCGGTACAATGCCCCGAGGGCCTTTTTTTTAGGCTTAACTTAGTTTTAATTTAATTTAGTTAGTGTTAATAATCATCTTGTAATTTGGTTATGTAAATAGATATTCTACTGCCATGATTTTTTTTTACATCTTCATAAACAACCATTTAACTGGCAGAGGGGGGACACTTGACTGTAACAAAAATTATCACTTTAAAACTTAATATTACGCAAACGGATCCTTGAATCGATAAATGGTGTTCACAGACCCGTGACCAGTTTTAACGATACCCCACACTATGGGATAAACGAGAAAAAAATATCATACCCACATTACAAGGGACGTACCCTAAAAAAAATATATTATCATTTGTCGGCGTGATTAATATGTTTACCTATGCCAAATTACAGCTTTCTAGTACTAAGCGTCTCTGAGCTACAGTGGGGACAGACAGACAGACAGACAGACGGACATGGCGAAATTATAAGGGTTCCTTGTTTACTTCTGAACCCTAAAAACCGTTTATAGTGAGCTCACCTCTTGACTCTGTGGTGAAGGAGAACGATGCTGAGAACTGTCAATCGGGAGAGCCCCTTTGGTGTACGTGTAAAGAAATGAAAACAGTAATTACATGTATGGAGCGGAGGAAATCTCCCGGTCATGCTTGGACCTAGCATCGAGCATCTTCAAAATACTGGTTTGCACTTGCCGAGAGTATTGAATATGTTTTTTAATCTATGTGTAGGGAATTCTTACCTACCACAGGAGATGCTGGATACGTTAGTTGTACCTATTGTAACGAATCGGACAGAAGATATTACAGACAAAGGTAATTATAGGCCAATCTCACTGGCAACTGTGACAGCCAAAATATTTGACAGTGTGTATGACACTCACCTCAGTAGATACACAAAATTACACGACACACAGTTTGGGTTTCGTGCGGGGTTTTCTACGGAGAGTGCAATACTTGCGTTGAAGCACACTGTCTAATATTAGGTTGGGGAAAAAGGTCTTTTCGCATTACAGTATGTATGAATTTGTAATAAAATCTCTTTGGGTATACTATTTGTATCTGGCTGGTTTTGGTATCATTGAAAATTTAAATTTTTAAGATTCCAAATTCAAATTAGGAAAATGTGTGATTTTCATTTGTTTTTAGTACCGTCAAGATGAGTGAATCTAATGAATAAGTTCGATACATTTTAAACTTTTACTCAAAAAGGGTAAAATAGCAACGCAAGCCGCGAAAAAAAATTGCATTGTTTATGGACCTAGTGCAGTGTCTGTGAGAGTAGCACAAATTTGGTTTAAGCATTTTCAATCCGGAAATTTTGATGTCAAAGGTGCACGTCGCTCTGGTCGCCCTATTAAGGATAAAATGGATGCCATTTTCGAAAAAGTGGAGCAAGATCGGCATATCAGTAGTTACGACGTAACTGAAGAACGGGGAATTGACCACAAAACAGTTTTGGCGCATTTGAAAAATACTGGGTACACAAAAAAGCTCGATATTTGGGTACCTCACGAGCTCACTGAAAGAAACCTAATGAACCGTGTACTCATTTGTGATTCTTTATTACGACGTAATGAAACCGAACCATTTTTGAAGAAGCTGATAACTGGTGATGAAAAGTGGATCACGTACGACAAGAACGTGCGAAAAAGGTCGTGGTCAAAGGCCGGTCAGGCTTCACAGACTGTGGCGAAACCCGGGTTAACTCGCAACAAGGTGATGCTGTGTGTGTGGTGGGATTGGAAGGGAATTATTCATTATGAGCTGTTACCACCAGGCAGGACCATCGATTCTGAACTCTACTGCGAACAACTGATGAGATTAAAGCAAGAAGTTGAGAGAAAGCGGCCGGAATTAATCAACAGAAGGGGTGTGGTTTTTCATCATGATAACGCTAGACCTCACACATCTTTAGCCACTCAGCAAAAATTAAGAGAGTTTGGCTAGGAGGTGTTAATGCATCCGCCGTATAGTCCTGACCTTGCACCTTCAGATTTCCACCTGTTTCGGTCTCTTCAGAATTCTTTAGACAGTGTCAGGTTAACATCACGAGAGGACTGCCAAAACCACTTGTCGCGGTATTTTGATCAGAAGTCCCAAAATGCAAAAAGTTATCGAACAAAATGGTACCTACATACTTTAGTTAAATGTAAATAACCTATATTAAAAAATGTTTTGAATTGTCTTAAAAAATGCGAAGAAACTTTTTCCCCAACCTATTATTATACGGACACAAAACCCCCGTATATGCTTGTGTCTTGAACCTTTCCAAAGCCTTCGACGTGGTTACTTATAATGTCATATGAGGGGAACTTCGGGATACGGGAGTATCTGCTGCGTTAGTGTCAACATTATCCCGAACAGTATCCTGAGCGCCTTCGCCCAGCGATTCGACTGCCAGTACATGTACCACTGTGACATGGTACATGTAAGGGCTAATGTGGAAATATTGTTTTAATTGTTTTGACCTGTAATTGTATTGTATTGTATTTTTTTTGTATTGAAATTGTATTTGTATTAGTTTATTTTTATAATTGGTCCGTGTTGGCCTTTAATAAATTATTATTATTATTAATTATTTTTACGTCCTTACATATCTCGGTACCCTGGGGTCCCGGACCTTTGGAAGGCGTACGAGGGGCCGGAGTCAACTCGCAGAGACCCTTAGACGTTTTTTAATGAAATGAAGTACCAACCGACGATTATCCCTGTTCACACTATGCAAGTGCGCCCAAGGACAACCCCCGGTTGGTGTAAGACTATTGTGGAATATGGAAACAAAGATATTGGATTATGGGCTTGGGTGGCTAAAGTGAACTGGTTATCTAGAACTATGGAAAGACTATGGCCTCTGCCTGACCAATGTTTTATATAAAATACACAGATAAAATGGCAGGGGGTGACTTGCACACTCAATAATGGGCCCCCGAAAACCTTCGCTAGCACATAGTGTCGTAGTTATTATTATTATCTTTGTGGTATGACAAGCAGAGGAACTTTGACAAATAGTCCAATGCATTGTCCGAACCGTATGTGGTGTTAGGCAGGGCGGTCTTACGTCCCCGAGACTGTTTAATATTTATATTAACAACTTGCTTGTTGAACTCAGCATCACACAATCATACCCAAAAACTGAAAACATCCTGCGCATTCAATACAACAATGCTTCAGGGGGCTGTTGAGGCTTCCTCCGTACTGTAGTGCGTCACGTCAGATGTTCGTTAATGCGCACACTTATGATTATTTCGCGATCATGCGCAAGAAAGTGGCATGAATAATATGCAGAATGAGAACAAGCAACAATAGCATTCTGAAGGTATTTTCTGAAAGGATAGAAGGATTTACAATGAATAGGTTTACCAAGACACCTTTCAGACGTGGGGCTTGATAAACCTTCCTGTAAGTGGAGGCTTTGTTTTTGTTTTTGTTTTGTGTGTAATTTGTTACTAACATAGTTTTTAAGTTACTAGTAATACTAACACGTTATGGGCCTACGATGCCTGATATTAAAAGATATTTTATATTTTTATTGTTGGTTTTTTTTTTACATCAATCTGCCTGCCTTTTCTCAACTATGTTGGGGTCGACTTCCAGTCTAACCGGATACAGCTGAATACCAGTATTTTACATGGATCGACTGCCTATCTGACCTCCACAACCCAGAAACTGGGTTGTGGATGTCAGATAGGTGTCGATACCCCTCGGTAAGACTGTTTGTCAGACTTGGCTTCTGACGACGAGTGTCAAAGATCCATGAATGACAACTGGGACTAATGGCTTAACGTGCTTTCCGAGACATGGTAGAGTCTCGGTATGTAAAGATGGTCACCCATCCACGGACCAACCGCGGCAAGCGTAGCTTTACCTGATGGATCGACCCGACCGGCTGTTATTACTTAGCCACGAGCTCCTCTCATCTCCACCAAATATTTCGATAACATTTAGAAATCTCCACTAAATTACTAACTTAGAACTTCAAAATAACGTTTCATCATTATGAAAAAGAGGGCATTTTTTTTGGTCGGTAAACAGATAATGAAAACTATTTAATTCAAACTACATATGATTCTGTAGTCTGAATTAGTTTGCATTCTGTTTTAGTTGCGTACTCGTGAACGTCTGTAGGTACTCTCAACCGCATATCAGTGGTAGCAACTGACATTGTCTGTGCCTTCATGTCGTAGCAGGTCCTTACTGTATATCAAAACAAAAAAAAAACATTTTTTTTTTAATAATATAATAATTTATTTAATAAAAACGTTTACAAAAAGTGTACATTTAGCCAACAGTAGTAAATATTCTATACAATAATAGTGCCTAATAATAAACTAAAACTAAACTATTTTTAATTACAGGTGCAAGTAATGATGGTTTGGAATTAGAATGTTAGGTAGCGGTATGTGTAGTCTTTTCTCTTTTTTAGTGTTCCGTACCTCGAAAGGAAAATAAAAAACCCTTATTCCTATAAGGGTTTTTTTTTCTTTTGAGACAGACAGACAGACAGACACACGAGAGATAATTCTCTCGTGTGTCTGTCTGTCTGTCCCTCTGTCACAGCCGATTTGCTCTGAATTTTCTGGACCGATTAAGTTGAAATTTGGTACACATATGAATTACTGTGACCCAAACACGGACATGTAACGTAAATAAATGAATTTTGAGTAGGGTTCACTTTTGGGGGAAAAATGTTTTTTTTTTTATTATTTTGAAATAATTAATTTTGAAGTTATTAAAGCCACCCTTATTTCCGAAACTGCTGAGGCTTTTTATTTATTTTATAAGTGAATAGTTATATACTTAAAATAAAGTTGATACTCAGTATTGTACGTACAAACGTATACATTTGCAGTTGGAATGTATGGGGAAACATGTTTTTCAACTAAAATGTTAAGTTTGTTCTTGGGATAAATTCATCCCAACTACGGTACCCTTCATTGTGCGTGGTCCAATACGCACTTGGCCGGTTTTTTTATTTGTAACCATCGTTTGAAAATGTCCATTTCTTATCTGAAGTGGCTTTAATATTATTCTTAAGTCTAATGGGCCTCCTGCACCGTTACACAGTGAGATGGCATTTTATAATAACAATAGAGCCAGCAGTTCCCGACTGTTCCGAGGTCCCTACGGAACGGACCACCCCATTCTAGGGTGCAAGTGTATAATTTAGATGACACATTGTCGCCAAATACACTCATTTTCATTCACTACATCAATTATCTCGCAACTCTGGTTGTTCAAATACTATGAGTCTTGACATGAAGTTATATTAATTAAGGGGCTATGTAGGTATATCTAGTATCCGTCTTTAGGGTTCCGTACTCAACAAGGAACCCTTATAGTTCCGCCATGATCGTGTGTCTGTCTGTCTGCGGCTTAGCTCAGAGAGAGACTCTTAGTACTAGAAAGCTGTAATATGGCACAAACTGTAATTACGCTGACAAAGTGGTAAAATAAAATTTTAAATCACATTTTTTTTAGGGTGCCTCTCTTACACGTGAAGTCGGGATGTTTTTTTTTCTCGCCTATACCGTTTTGTGGGGTGTCGTTGGAAAGTTCGTTCAAAGATATTGCGAGTGTGTGAAAACCATTTTTCGATTCAGGGATCCGTTTGCAAAATATTAAGCTTTAAAAAGCTAATTTTTGTTAGAGTCAAGAGTCAAGTCACGTCAAGTTAAAAGGAAAACTATCACAGCTAAGTAGGCTTTACAAGTTAACGAGTAATATTCGACCAACTTACATTTGCCATTGGAATGTACGGGAGGTTTTCAACTACAATGTTAAGTTTGTTCTTGGGATAAATTCATCCCCACTGCGGAACCCTTCATTGTGAATGGTCCAACACGCACTTGGCTGGTTTTTTTTTCCGGCAGTTAAGAAAACGGAAAATATTACATTTCAGGATATGCCGTAGTTCACTCCGACATTTCCTTTAATTATTTTTTTTCGGGTAGAGTAAATCTAAATTGACCTTTTTTTTTCACTTCATACATTTTTTTTTAAACCGGCCTTTTGCCAGTGGACTCACGCTCTGAGAGTTCCATACCCTAAAAGGAAATATATTATTCCATTTTAATTCTTTTGGCACCACGTAACTAAATGAAATGAAATTGTTTATTCTGTAAATAGGATATGAGAATCACTTTTACACGTCATATTAAAAAATAAGCTAGATGGAGTCGACATTTCCTATCTGACTACCCCTGAGAAGAAACAAACTCAAGGGTCAAAGTCTTGGCGGCAGCGGAGGCCCTTCACGTCGGGCCTCCCCAGGACAGTATGTCCGAGATGCGGGCGGAGATCGCCCGCTTGACAGCCGCCATGGAGCTTCTCCGAAAGGAGAACGAGAAGCTCCGGGTGGACCTGGCTGGGCTCCGAGGAGACGGCCCCCGGATGGAGCCACAAGGGGGGAGCAGCAGGGACAGGGACGGCCCGTGCCTGTAGAGGACCGGGTTCTGACCCTTGTGCGGCAGGAAACGGCTTCCCTGCAGAGTCGCTGCTCCGCCCTGGAGGCCATCGTCCTGCGCCCCCGTTGGCGGCGAGCCAGCCGCCTTCTGGCCAGCGGAAACCGGCCTCGTTTGCAGCCGCCGCAGGTGCCACGGCCAAACGGGGCTCACCGGGGCAACCAAAGGGTGTGGCTGCTGCGCAGGCGGTGAAGACTCCAGCACCAGCGGCGAGAGCTCCAGCCCCGACAGCGAGGGCTCCGACCCTGGCGGCGAGGGCATCGGCCCAGGTGGCAAGACGGCCGCCCCCGCCTCCTAAATCTCTTCCGGCCGATGCCGAATGGCAAGTAGCCGGAGAGAAGAGGAAGGCGGCTAAGGCAAAGAGGGCGGCCAAAAAGAGGGAGAGGCGGCAGCGGCGCAAGGAGCGCACCGCCGCGGCTAGGCTCCGCGCCCCGAATTCCGCAGCTGTAGTGATCACACTACAGCCGGATGCGGAAAAGAAGGGCGTGTCCTATAGGACGGTGATGGCGAAGGTGGGTGAGGCGGTGCGCCTGGAGGAGCTCGGCGCAGCAAGAGGCCTCAAAATGAAGGTGACGGCGACTGGGGCCTGAATGGTGGAGGTCCCCGGTAGGGCCAGTGGCCCGGCCGCTGACGCCCTGGCCGAAAGGCTTAAAGCGTCACTAAATGCGGACGAGGTCCGAGTGTCCAGGCCCACCAAATGCGCTAGCATGCGCATCACGGGCCTGGACGACTCCGCGACGGAAGAGAAGGTGGTCGCCGCAGTGGTTAGGACCGGGGGGTGCTCTGCCGAGCAGGTGAAGGCAGGCACCATCCGTCCTGACTCCACGGGGCTGCAAACCGTTATGGTGAGCTGCCCCGTGTCGGCGGCCAGAAAAATTACCGGGCCAACGGCTATTGGTGGGCTGGGTTTCCGCGCAGGTGAAACTGCTGGAACCCAGACCTCTGAGGTGCTTCCGCTGCCAGGTGGGCAACCACGTGCAAGCGAATTGCACCTCGGAGGTGGACCGCAGCGGTCTTTGCTACCGCTGTGGTCTGCCCGGGCACAAGGCTGGCTCGTGTAATGCCACGCCGCACTGTGCCATATGTGCGGCGGCTGGCAAGCCAGCCGAGCACCGGATGGGGGGCAAGGCCTGCGCCCCACCCGCCAAAGCCAGGGCCAGAGGCAAGCCCTCCGCCACCGCCGTCACCGCCGCAGCCGCCACCACTGCCACCGCCGCTGCCGCCTCCAACACCACCGTCGTCGCCGTCACCACCGTGGCCGCTGCGGCAGGCCCCTCTCAGGGGGCTGGGAAGGAGGCCCAAGAGGGGGCTGACATGGAGTGCCATTAATGGCCCCATTACGCCTCCTCCAGGCGAACATCAACCACTGCGCCGCCGCTCAGGATCTGTTGCTCCAGAGCATGGCGCAGTGGTCGATTAACATCGCCGTGGTCGCTGAGCCGTACTTTGTCCCGCCCAGGGATGACTGGGTAGAGGACCTGAGCGGCTCAGTGACCCTTATTTCGTCGGCCGCCGCCGGTATCCCGTCCCTCGAGGCCGTCAAGAGAGGACGGGGCTGCGTAGCAGCACGGTTCGGGGAGATTGTCGTGGTAGGGGTCTACCTCTCTCCGAACCGAACTCTTGCCGAGTTCCACAACTCCCTTGCTGAGTTGAGAGACGTCGTCGTCGGGTTTGGTTCCCTCCCCGTGTTCGTCCTCGGGGACTTCAATGCCAAGAATTTGGCTTGAGGTTCCCGGTTAACGGACACACGGGGCAGGATGGTGGAGGACTGGGCTCTGGAGACAGGCCTGGTCGTCCTAAACCGGGGTTCTGTCCCCACGTGTGTGCGGATGCGGGGTGAATCAGTGGTGGACATCTCGTTCGCCAGCCCCGCTCTGTCGCCGCGTGTAGTTGACTGGCGTGTAGGGGGTGGAGACCTATTCCGATCACCGGTATATCCGGTTCGACGTCTCCGCCCAGACCTCGGACGCGCCGGTCCGACGGGCCCCGAGTGGTCCGCGGTGGGCGCTGAAGCAGCTGGACCGAGAGCTCCTCCTGGAAGCCTCGATCGTGCAGGCCTGGGTGTCACCACCGAACAGGCCTGCCGACATCAACGACGAGGCGGAGTGGTTCCGGGAGGCCATGTCCGACATATGTGACATGGCAATGCCCCGGGTCCAGCCTGGACGTGCCTCGCGCCAGGTGTACTGGTGGTCGCAGGAGCTGACGGCTCTGCGCACTGCGTGCGTGGCTGCGCGACGCCGGTACACCAGGCACCGCAGGCTCCGTATCAAACCTCCGGATACGGAAGCCATTCAGGCGGAGCTGTACGAGGGGTACAGAGCGGCGAAGACCGTTCTCCAAGCGGAGATCCTGCGGGCCAGGGGGTTGGCCCGCGAGGAGTCGCTGGGGACTCTGGACAGGGACCTGTGGGGACGCCCGTACAAAGTGGTGCGGGAAAAACTCCGCCCATGGGCTCCCCCGCTGACGCAGAGTCTCCGGCCCCAGCTTGTGGAGGACGTGGTGAGCGCTCTGTTCCTTTCCCAAGGGGAACACACCTCCCCGCCTATGGCTCCGCCTACTGCGGTGCCCGATGCGGACCATACCGCCAACGACGACGGTGACGACGATGCTCCGGAGGTGACCGAGGTAGAAATGAGAGCGGCGGTACGCAGGCTTAATGTCAAAAATACCGCCCCAGGACCCGACGCCTTACCTAGGAAGGCCTGGGTCCTGGCCTTGGAGGCTCTCGGGCCTCGACTTAGGGGGCTCCTAAGCGCATGCATGGAGAGGGGCCAGTTCCCGCTTCGCTGGAAGACGGGGAAACTGGTCCTCATAAAGAAGGCAGGGCGCCCTGCGGACTCTCCGTCCGCTTATCGGCCCATCGTGCTGCTCGACGAGGTGGGCAAGCTCTTTGAAAGAGTCATTGCAGACCGCCTCGTCGGCCAGCTGGTGCAGGTGGGGCCGGATTTGGCGGAGAGCCAGTTCGGTTTCCGCAGAGGGCGCTCTACGGTGGACGCCATCATGCGTGTGCGAGCCCTGACGACGGGGAATGCTGTTGCCCAGGGTGGGGTCGTCTTGGCGGTGTCTCTAGACATCGCCAATGCCTTCAATACCCTGCCCTGGAGTTGCATCAGGGAGGCACTCCGGTATCACCGGATGCCGACCTACCTCTGTCGTGTGGTCGAGGCCTATTTGACGGACAGGGCCGTCATCTACCCCGGTCACCAGGGAGTGTGGAACCGGCAAGAGATGTCGTGCGGTGTCCCACAGGGATCGGTCCTGGGGCCGCATCTGTGGGACATCGGATACGACTGGGTGCTGCGCGCTGACCTCCCTAGCGGCGTCAGCGTAGTGTGCTACGCTGACGACACGTTGGTCCTGGCGCAGGGGAGGTCGCACCAGGCGGCGGCCGAATTAGCGGCACGCGGGGTTGCGACAATCGTCGAAAGGATCCGGCAATTGGGACTCGAGGTGGCCCTGCACAAGTCCGAGGCCATGTGTTTTCATGGTCCTCGGAACGCGCCACCGTTGGGGTCCCAAATAACGGTAGGAGGGATTTCTATCGGCGTCGAGTCGACGATGAAGTACCTGGGACTCGTCCTCGACAGCCGGTGGAACTTCGTGGAGCATTTCCGACGTTTGGCTCCCAAACTGGAGCGGGCAGGCGCTGCATTGAAGCGGCTCCTGCCCAATCTAGGGGGTCCAAACGCCTCCTGCCGGAGGCTCTTCGCGGGGGTCGTGCGGTCCATGGCCCTCTACGGGGCTCCTGTATGGGCGCGCTCTCTGGCGCTGCGGCCAGCCCGCCGGTTGAGCGCGGCCCAAAGGGCCATCCGGATGGTCCGAGGATACCGCACGGTCTCCTGTGAGGCAGCGAGCCTCCTTGCCGGATTGCCGCCATGGGATCTGGAGGCAAAAGTCCTCGCGCACGTATGGGAGTGGCGCGAGGAGTTGAAACGCCGGGGCGTAAGTCCGCTGCCGCGGGAAATCGCGGCACAGCGGACGGAGCTCCGGCGGGATCTCATGGCGTCATGGAAAGTACGGTTGTCGCAACCCAGTGCTGGGCACGCCACGATTGCGCCGATAAGTCCCCTCTTTGAGGAGTGGCTGGAGAGGCGCCACGGCGTCCTCACCTTCCACCTGACGCAGGTCCTCACCGGACACGGCAGCTTCGGGAGGTTCCTGTGTCGGATAAGGCGGGAGGAAACGTCCGGGTGTCACCACTGTGTGGATCGCCCGGAGGACACGGTGGAGCATACGGTGGAGGTCTGCCCGGCTTGGGCAGAGCACCGCCGTGTCCTCGTGGAGGCGATCGGCGGCAGAGACCTCTCGCGTCCGGCCCTGGTTCAGGCCATGGTACGGAGCGAGAGGGCATGGGCAGCCGTCACCTACTTCTGCGAAGCAGTAATGCTCGCGAAGGAGGAGGCGGGACGGTTGAGGGAAAGGCACGTTTCGCGCCCTCTCGCCCCTAGCCGCCGCAGGAAACGCCCTGGGCGTCGGGAATCTCGGGCGGATTTCCAGCCACCTTAGGCGCGGGCTTGCGGACGGTGAGCAATGGGTAGCTCACCGTCCGGTAAGGACCAGGCCCGGGTCGACGGCGCGTCGTATTCCACGCGCGCCTCAAAGAGATGTCGTCAGCATAAAAGTAGGGGTCCACTAGGGCCGATGCCTGCCGGGGTCGCGGGAAGGTACTTATGGGTCACCGATGCCCCTGGCAACACAGGCAACAGGAAGGAATACGGGTGGGTTTTAGTCAGTAAGAGTCTGACACACCCTCCCGCTCCGCCCAGAGTGGGAGAAGTTATTTGATGATTTCCCACCCTCAAAAAAAAAAAAAAGGGTTAAAGTCTCTTTTAAAGTCCAGACATAATTTTGGTCAGATCATGTGAGGACCATGTAGATCCATGTCTGAAATGGTCTTTTGAGGAAAGAACCACACAAATTTGAGTGGACCTGTCCAGACAGTGCAAGCATTTGTCAGTAATCGTGTAGCTCAACTCAAAACTTAAGGAGCTCAACGACTCGACGAACAATACCAAGGAGAGGACATTTGGGTTGGCCGCAAAAAGTACTCAAAATGCCAGACCATCATTAAAACTAAGAGAAAAAAAACAACAAGAAATAAATAAAAATGACCCACATAGTGCTCACATTCACCATAATTAAAATAATATAATACTTTTCAAGATACATAAATATTCACGTAATTTTGTTTATAATATTCATCAATGTCAATATGTATATATGATGATTTTGCATAATTAAAATGTCAAGTTTTACGGTTTTTATCACAAGGCTTATCAGAGCGAGCAGCTCAATCCCAAGCTTTTTTGTCTTCTAAATAATCAGAAATTATATAGTACCCTTTTTTACAAAGTTTGGTTTTAATACAGCTTTTAAATCGTTTAATGGGTAAATTTCAAATATCAATAGGAAGTTTGTAAAAGCGTATATATTGACCCATGAACGAGTTGCCTACTCTGTGGAGGCGAGTGTGAAGTACAGCAAGATTATGTTTATTTCTGGTATTTACACTGTGGATATCGGACATTTTCTTAAAATTTGATATATTTTTGTGTACATACATAAGATTATCAAATATATATTGAGAGGCTACAGTCAGAATATCTATTTCTTTGAATTTTTCTCGAAGGGAATCTCTTGGACCTAGGTTGTAAATGGCTCGAACAGCCCTTTTTTGTAAAACAAAGACGATATCAATGTCCGCACAGGTTCCCCAGAGAAGAATCTCATATGACATAAGACTGAAAATAACTAAAATAAACAATTAAGGCCGTATCTACATCGGTTATCTGTCGAATGTTTTTAACAGTATAGGCGGCCGAACTTAGCCTTCCTGACAATTTTTCTATGTGTGGGCGCCATTGTAATTTAGTGTCAATAGTTATTCCAAGAAAAACTGTCGAATCAACAGGGTCCATCTCTATTCCATAAAGTTGAACATTGGTAGTTAGCTGCCTGACATTTGGCGTTGAAAATTTAATGAGTTTAGTCTTTTTTTGGTTCAGGAGAAGATTATTTACACTAAACCAATGGACAACTTTAGAGAGTGCATCGTTAACATGTTCAAAGTTGACCAGCAGTCGTTTGATTTTAAAAATGAGGGATGTGTCATCTGCGAACAATCTTGTGATTATCCCTTATGTGATAAGTTAAGTCATTTATATAAATTAGAAACAAGAATGGACCTAGAATTGAACCCTGCGGAACGCCCATAAAGTAGATGCATACCTAGTTCGTACACCCGATCAGGGGGGCAACCAATATTACTTCAGCCTGAGAAAGAGATGGAGCTATAAGTCCTGTACAGCTCCATCACTTTTCCACTGTGAAGTAATATTATAATAATACTGCTATAAGAGGATCAGGTTGGCCCCCTGTGCTCTGTCTCACCACTGTACTGACTCGTTACCGTAATCAAGGCAATAAAGCCGTTCTGCCTTAGTCTGGGCCAACGTGACTTCATCTTCTCACCATCTTCTTTTCAATATATGCAGTTATAAGTTCAATAAGTTTCTCAACGTAAAAGTGCATTTAATTCTAGCAATTTATTGACTTTTCACATTACATCTTCATGAAATATCACCATCACAGCACACGCAAAACTTGAATACTTAAGCCTCATTTAGTTATCATTAAAATTAATAATAACATAATTAACCTGTTGATATGCATTAAATAACAAATATTCTGAATCAACCCGCCTACTTTCCCGAGAACCGTTTAATTCCAGAGAATTCCCAAATCGCGCTTATAATTTATAATAACAGGGAGGTCCCTTAACGAAGAGACCGTTTTGTAGATAGGTATCTATCAAATTACGCCACCTTCCCCCTTGCAGGCACCCATTGTTGTCTAACACGGAAAATATTCATTTGAATATTTACTTAACATGGATAATATTTTAATCTTCCCCTTTGAATTATACGCTTTCCAACGGAGACAATTTCACGCCCCTTACGGCAAAACGGTGGAACTGTTAAACTTCGTACAGTCAATTATACATCCTTTGTCGGAACAAAAATAACGGTATAAGGTTTAATTTCACTTGGCAAAACAAGCAATATCAATTTAACAAGATATTCCTTTTGTTAATATTCGCACACGCTTTATCAAATTCTCTAGCGGGGGTGACAATAAGCCGCTGTAAGTACTCTTCTGACATATGGATAAAAGCTTTCATTTCAGTCTCAGCTCTTTGGACTGTGATATAAGGAGATAAGTACATTTTATACATTATGTATGTAGATAGAGGTATGAGAGTTCCTATTTGTTGTATACATATTGAAATGTAAAAAACAGAAAATGTTTTTTTTTATTACAATCATCATTATGAACAACTGAACCTAAAAAAATCTGCTGTTTCCTTTTTTTCCACAGTCCACATACACCTACCTAATTATATTTATATTTTAAACTGACTTCCAAAAAGGAGGTTAGTCTGTGTTTTTTTATTTTATTATTATTATTATTTATTTAAATGAGAAATGATAAATTATTTATTTTCTGTAAGTAGGTTTGTACAAACACTTTTACACGTCAATCATATTTTTAAAATAAAGCTAGATGAGGTCGGCGTTTCCTATCTGACTACTCTGAGAAGAAAGGCCGAAACAAACTCAGAGGTCACAGTCTCTTTTAAAGTCCAGACATAATCTTGGTCAGATCATGTGAAGGCCATGTAGATTGGTGTCTTTTTTTTTTTTTTTTTTAGGGTGGGAAATCATCAAATAACTTCTCCCGCTCTGGGCGGAGCGGGAGGGTGTGTCAGACTCTTACTGACTAAAACCCACCCGTATTCCTTCTTGTTGCCTGTGTTGCGGGGGCCTCGGTGACCCATAAGTACCTTCCCGCGACCCCGGCAGGCATCGGCCCTAGTGGACCCCTACTTAGATTGGTGTCTGAAATGGTCCTTTTGAGGAAAGAACCACACAGATTGAGTGGACCTGTCCAGTCAGTGCACGCATTTGTCAGTAATCGTGCTGCTCAACTCAGAACTTAAGGAGCTCAACGATTGGACGAACAATACCAAAGAAAGAACATTTGGGTAGGCCGCATAAATTACTCAAACTGCCAGACCATGATTAATACTAAATGAGAAAAAAAAAAAAAACAATAATGACCCACATAGGCTTCACATTCACAATAATTGAAAACAATATAATACAATACTTAACTAATAATTTAACAGTTTATGTACACACATATAAACAGACCAGAAGAAAGGAACAGAAAAATACGTACAAAGGTGATGCTTATTTCTAACGAAATCTCTCTAGTTTTTTTTTTTTTTAATCTATTTTCACCGATTTTTCCGTCAATTATGGCCCTATTTTGAAAATTATTTTTTTGTTTGAAACGGTATGCGCCCGAGGTGATTCCATTGTCACCAAGTTAGAATCTGATGAGGGGATCGCATGGAAATCTAGGGAAATCCTCAAACTAACAATCACATCTATAGCAATCTCTCGTGGATTTGCTCTCGGGAAGCACCATTTGGTGAAGTGGAACTGATGATGAAGACCACAGATGGCCACCGGAACTATTTAATAATAAGTATTTAACGGGTTTCGATTCGATTAGGTACTTTAATATGGTTGCTAAGCAATTTATGCTCCTCACAATGCATATAGCAGTTCTCCTGGTTCTTACCAGAAGAACTCCTATACAATTAACGTCCGTGCATCGGGAATAGCAATATTTTGTAAAAGGTGATGAGCAGTTGACATTAGGCTATTGTAACTTACATAAATTACAAACTGATCCCCTAAAAAGTGAAAAATAAAAAACTTTTTACAAAAAAAAAAAAACGTGAAAAATAAGTTTCATTTCGAAAGTCGGTAGCAAAAAACTAAAATACTTCCGAAATTCAAAAGTTATTTTCCATGTTTTAGTGTTTTTTTTTTTGGAAGTCGGTCTTTTTTTTGTAAGAAGTTTTTTAATAAGTAATTATTATTGTGTGCCTAAAAGATGGCTCCTAGCTGATCACTCTGTCATTAAAACACCTGTTTTCTGAACCTACCTATGATTCACAATAAAGAATCATCATCATCATTCTCCTGCCCTTTCCCAATTTATTTGGGGCCGATTTTAAATTATCCATACAAACTGAAATTTCCAATCATCATTAGCTCATCTATAGCTCGATAAGCTACTTCGAATTTGTAAGTATCTAAGTATAACTAATGTAAGTATCGAATTTTTAAGTATCTAAGTACAACTAATGTAAGTATCTCGGCTCCGTAAGTCATGATAGGTAGGACTAACTGATTGAAGACCTCACCTTACCGTCTTTGGGATCTGTGAAATGGGGGCCAAAAATCCTGCTTCATAGGAACCTACAACGTTTTAGATCTAGCTTCATCTTTCTGACTGGCCGACCTTTGACCATTTAAAAGTGCCTGTAAATGGGTTAATTGAATGAGTCTGAATTCGAAAGACTCTCGTACCCCAAATGGCGCCTTGCTTTCTGACTGGCCGACCTTTAAAAGTGCCTGTAAATGGGTTAATTGAATGAGTCTGAATTCGAAAGACTCTCGTACCCCAAATGGCGCCTTGCTGAATTCATCTAAAAGCCTTTACTCTTGAATATATTTTTACCGAACTGTCAAGTTTGCCTATGGTAGGTAACTAAATGTCATCTCGAACTACCTGACATTAATTGGTTCCGGACCAATTTGCCCATAGGTGATCTATTGTAGCAAATTGGTGCGATTAAAAGCGAGTATACTCGCTTTAAACTATATTTATCATTAAATATAATTATTGTTGCAGTTTGTTATTAACATTTTGACAAACTGATTTAAATTATAAGTATGCACTTCAGATTTCATAGCACGGCTGTCGGCACCAGTGTTGTCAAATTATATCATAACTCTATTGTGAAAACTGTTTCGAGACAACTGGCTTTGCGACGCCCTCCTCGCAAAAAATATGGAGCTCGGGGTCCTGCCCTCGTCTGTTTAATAACATAATAGCACAATTCCCTCGCCGCATGATTCAATTTGGATTTCCTCCAGCCTCCCCCGTGTCGTCTAAAAAATGACAACTTCATTATATTGTTCGCGCTCCCGAGGGCGACTTGTTTGCCAGAAGGATTATAATGATTAATTCCGTAAAATATTAATACACATCACACCCGCGCTGCACACTATAGCTAAACGGCTTATTGAAATTAAGTAAAACACAAGTGCGCTTTTGTTCACGGCTATTTGTTAGCTAAGTAATATTGCCTGCATTATATTGACAGAGGCAGAATAGTGTTTTGAGGAAATTTGTTTGTTGTTAATAAGCACTGCAACACCAAATGCACAAAAAAAAACTTTTGTCTATGGGCGAATCTAAACATGATCCTAGCTATTCTTGGCTTTTTAAGTTTTACCTAAACCGTGAATTTTCATGGAGTACGTATTCAGTACAACACATAGCAAATATCCCTTAATGCATGGCCAGTTGTCTTGCGGGCCTTTGTCTGCGCTGAATAAAAACTTCATCTCTCTCCCCAAGGAATTTAATTTGGAGTAATGGAAGTGTTATATTGACTTAACAGGCCAGAAGTTCCCCTCGCACACAGTTACAGTTATTAAAATGGAGAAATTTATTATTAGCATTTCTACGTCACACTATTTACATTTTAATTTTATTTGTTCTGTGATTTCATTAGTCACGATTTAATGTGTTGATTCAATAAAACTTCCTACCAATATAATGATTGCGCGCATTTGAAGCAACGTGCAATATAAACTGCAATTAATCAAATGGAGTTGTGCTTCGGGCTTTGCAATATTTATGCCTTGGCTTTCTATGTTGATAACGCAAATTTAAATATTGATAACATCTGTTTTTTCTTGTGCAGGCAGAAGTAGGTTAATCGTAAGTATACTGTTAAATAATGGTTTTCGTTGTTTGTTTCGACGATATCAATATTCTGTTACAGTTAGTAAGTTCACCGTCTGAATATTGAAAACATCTACATGTCAGTTTCTACATAGTACAAAAAAGATATAGGTAGGTACTTGCCGGTTTCTCATAGACTTATCACCCCAAAATGCATAAAGGGGAGAAATTTTTTAAATCGTGTAACGAGATGCGCGATACACTTGCACTGTGACCCTGAGTATATCATTTATAGACCTTTTGTCGCCGAAATTATATTTACAAAAGTGAGCAGACAATTTCACGGTCTCTTCTCCGCACCCCATACATGTGGACTCTAATCAACGACACAATGATCCTAACGTAGATACGACTAAGAATCGTAAGCCTTATCATTTTCATCATCGTGAGTTTGTTTGTTTGTTACGCTTTCACGCTAAAACGACTTAACCGATTTAGATGATATTTGTCACATAAGTAGACCATGACCTGGAGAAGAACATAGGCTACTTTTCATACTGGATCGCAGACGAAGTCGTGGGCAACAGCTAGTCTTTTATAATGCTTACATTTCTTAATCGTACCTACATAGTGCATCCAAATTTTGAATATTTGTTAAAGCTATTAAACTAACACGAAATAATTGACTAGTCTACCCAAAACAAGACACTCAAAATCAACAGCGAAAATTCTAAAGACATCAACTTTTCCAGCAAAAAAATACGTTTTTCAACTGATAGGAACTGTGTCAAAGTAATAAAAACGAAGAAAATTCAATGAATACATCCACACGTTTCTCACAATTTCCCCTCGCCAAAAAAAGGGTGAGCACACATGAGCGTGAAGGATTGTCCACATGTTCGGCGGGACCCCACGGCGAGATGAGGCCAGCATCGCTCTCGATCAGCTTATCTGTAGCTCATCAAATTATTTAATCTTCGCGCCTGTCATTTCACTAACACGCTCAATGTATCACTCTGATTTTCCATCGTTATCACATTGTCAATCGACAATTTCAGACGTCCTCAGCAAAGAAAATCGTGGAAAAAGGTCTTTGTTTGTATGTAAACATGATGGAGTAATGCTTCCACTACAGATAATAATCAGATGTCCAGCTAAATGATAACATTAACTCCGCATGAAACCAATCGAGCCTACAGCCATAAGAGTCACGTGACCTTTTTCCTGGTATTGACAAGCAGATAAATAGTGTGATCAAAGCTCGCTACGTAGAAATGTTGGAGGGCGAGGCGGAGGACGAGGGCGGGCCGCAGATCCTCCATGAGGAGAAAACATGATGGAGCGGAAGCGGAAGCAGTGACAGTCGGAGAGAGGAAACGATGCATGGCGCCGGAAGTACCCACTTCCGGTGCGTGTTGCCTTCACTTACCCCAGCGGGGCGCGATAATATTGCCCCCGGTTATGTCATAATAAAACTTACAATATATTTTCATTTTCAGTTTTAATACCCGGGGTACTTAGACTTTATAGAATCACTAGCTGCGCCCCGCGGTTTCACCCGCGTAAGTCTAGATCCCGTGGGAATATCGGGATTAAAAGTATCCTATATCCTAATCCAGGTCGTGACCTACCCATGTGCCAAATTTCATCCAAATCCGTTTAGCCGTTTTAGCGTGAAAGCGTAACAAACAAACTCACTTTCGCATTTATAATATTAAAGTTAGGAAGTTAGGATTTTGAGAATGGCTATTCTGGATGTTAACGACACTGGGCGCCTTAAGTCAAGCAAGCACGAGAATGAACACAGCTACGCTCTGTCTCTTATCTGCAGGACCCAATAATTGTTGCTAGACATAGTATTTAAAATCATGATGATTCAATAATTTCCTTGTGACTTGACGTGCTTCTCTGTGATTTTTTTCTGGTTTTTGCCATTGCATTAGTTGAGAACAGTACGGCATCATTAACACTAGTATTCAGCTGCATCCAGTAAGCCTGTAAGCCAACCCTAATATAGTTGGTCAAAGGCTAGGCTGATGAGTACGGTACCATTTCTCAATACCTAACTGCTCTAGAGACATTCGAAAGCAAAATTAGATAAGTATTTTTCGTAGGACATACCTAACACATCAAAAATGTTCCTAATTGATAACAAAAAAATATATTTAAATAGGTTAGATATACCTACCTAAGATAGCTATTAGTCACAATTCTAGCAATTAATGTAGGTAGGTATAAGCGCATCGTGTACAAACTTCTTCCACTTATTTTGGATTGATCCAATTTAACGATAACCATCGGAACAACGACTGATAACAGATCTAATAATTGTAACTGACATAAAAACCGCAGAAACGTTCTCGTTGGAAATTATCAAGGAAGCAATTTCAAAACCAAATTGTTTGTTTCATCGCGTGTTACCAAAATTAATTTATTTTCGTGTTGATTTATTTTGAAGGGTCTTGAACTGCTATTATGTAAAATGACACACAACGATTATTGATACAATTTACAATGTTGTTAATGAGATCATGCATCTCATATCCCCTCTTAATAAAAGCACAGCATAAGTAACTAACTACCTTTAGCAAGTTTGACCAGTCTTTCTAGGCTAGAATGTACAAAAATTCACTTGAAGAAAATGAATAGTTAATGATCCAATGTTTCAAATACTTTGAAACAGGTACAGGAACACAATTATGCGATGCAATGAGCAGAACCGACGCGATGGACTGACGGACACGGCACTCGGACAGCGCATCCAACTGACGGCGCCTGAGGGCCTGGCGCAAAATAACAGCAATTTTTGAGTAAACTTATAACTATAAAGAACCTACGCAACCTTTTCTACGATATGAGATTGAAAATAAAATCAATCTCCTATCGTTATACTGAGAGTGCGCAATTTAAATGACATTGGTGAAACAGCATTATTCTGATTGTTTTACTCCTTCACAAAAACCATGGGCCGTATATAGAAACTCAGATGAATGTGGTACGAATTTCCCACTTAGATTGCATCAGACGATTGATATACCCACAGCTGCAGCGGGTGGGTCACGATGCAGATAAAATTAGAGGAAACATCATTACAGGGCCTATCATTATTGTTTTATTTGCAAAATTGCTTGCTCCACTTAATGCCGGGGTTCGCTATTCACACGGCTCCGCAGCCATTGGCGTCTACCTACTTAACGACGACTCTTTGACGTGACAAGCCCCACTTCTAATGTACGTTGGTACGTAATTGTTCAGTCAATCGTGAATTATATAAATCGTATGTTTTCTATGCGCAACTGTAATAGGAAACACATTAATATCGGGTGTGAAGATTAAATCTATCATGAGACTGTAGAGCTCTGAAATAAAGTTTCTTGGTTCTAAAAATTATGTGAATAGCTCTGTTGGTCTTTTGGTCACAATTACGGTAGCTATGTTTGAGAGGTCCCGTGGTTTGGTTCCCATATCGAGCAAACTGATATTCAGTTTTCCTATCAGAAGATTCTCAATTATTTGGCTGTTACTGTGTTATTTATGTAAACAGCAATTATTTTTCATATTTATGAGTGGTTGACATCAATGAGGGTTCGGGTGCCAGGCAGGTGGTAGAGGGGGGCAGGATGCAGGTCTTTGGCACAACACGGCGAGGATAGATAACGTGGTGGACGCGCCGCGCAACCCAATGAGATCTGAAACGGGTGAAACATTCAAATTGCAAACCGCCCGCGCCCGCCCGTATCAAATGTTGTTTTATAGCTAATTCCCAAATTCGGTTATGGCCTATAAACGATCCGCTGGAATAATTTAAATGCGAACCCGCCTGTATAATGTGCGTACTTTACCCCGAAATTAGGCATTTGTATGTGAAATGCGTTTTGTAATAGGATTCTCGGACGACTTTTATTTCTTGTTCGCGGTGAATCCACGAGTAGGTGATATTGGCTCCAATATTCTAATATGATCAGAGATACCATGACGCGAAGTGATTATTAAAATGTCTTTGGGGTACGGTGAACCATTGACTGAATCCATCGGCTCGATTAATCAAGTAATCATAATACAATACATAAATTAAAAATAACTATTATATATTATACCTATACACACAAACCTAATAATAAATACATAATCATACAACCAATTAAACACATCTAATAATTTATAATAATATTGAATTGCTTGAATTGCCACTTAGCCCTCTTGCTCTCTCCTAATGTTGCTGTGCCCGACAGGGTCCATATTGGTATTTTACTTTTTATACCATCTATGTAATACTTATGGAATGCAATAAAGAATTGAGTATTGAGTATTAATCAGAGATTAGACTAAAATTATTCAATAAATCATTTTATTGAATAATTTTAGTGTAATTATTTTCTTTTAAACATTTTCTTCGACTACATTAGCAATAACTTCATAAAAATGTGAAAGCTTTTGTGTAAAGCTACGTCGAACAAGTTAAACACATTAGTGTTGGTCATTACCTTTCTTCAATTTAAAACGTTTTAAATATAATAAAGGAGTTGGTTCTAAAGGTTTTCTCTTGTTTCCACGCTAATTTCAAGGCGGACATTTCCGGCCATTCAATATGACCGATTGTAAGCGGAGTGACTGCATTTTGCAACAATAGAACATACTCTTAGAGCATTTGTTTAGTTTGTTGCTCAATTTATTTATTATGCTTTCTTTAGTAAACTATATATTATAAAGAGTAAGTCGTAGATGAAAAATGTATGGAAATTAATATTAGTAATTGTTACATCAACAGAAGTCGTACTTTAACGTGACAAAGAGACACTTTTTTTATTTAATTTAGAAAGAATATTGAACAATTCATGTCAATAGCAATCGGAAAAGCTAAGTTTTCAAACACAGTGTGTTTCAAAACTCAGCTTTTAAGTACATTCATGAAGTTAGTCGGGTTACATAACAACAACCTGCTACCGAACAACATTAAATTATTATCAGATAACAGTGCGGACGAGTGATATCACTGTCCCAATTCTATTTGCCGGATTATTAGATACATTATCCGAATACATTCTCCGATCAGTATAACGGTGTCCTAATGGACGAAATTTAATCACGACAAATCGAATGCCACCTATTTATGAAGTCGAATGACTAAACAGCTTTTTAATACGATTCACACGTTAGCAGTTATAGTTAGTTAAGTTTTTGTATCGACACATTTCACGGTGAGATGTATTGAACTCTTATTATATTAAATGTGATGCTACATACCAGCCACTGATGGGATCTATTATTGTTGATCCACGGATGAATATTCAATCATCACGCTACTTCACTTCCACTTGATGGATTCTGTGTGGTTATAAAAAAACACTGCATTAGTTACACTATTTAGCGCCTATAACATTTTTGAAATTGGATCCTACAAACATCGGGAACATAGCAGAATTTCTTTGTGCCTGTTAATCGGCAGTAACGATGTTGACCGTTGCCTCTACCTTCCTTTAAACAAAAGAATACAATGTGATTGTACTGAAACAAAAGAAAAGAAACTTAAAGAATAATCACAGAACGAAAGCACCTTAATTACAAGGCGCCTTTGACTAATCTATACAAATCAATGTATCGGTAGAGTAGCCGGTACTTTCTTCACAGTATAGAATGAGTGCAAAGTGCATACAAAATCGTGATGTAGCCTTTTAATCGGTTTCACGTTCCTTCCCGCGTTAGTTTTTGTATTCGAGCTTCACTTCGCCAATCTGCGGGTTTACTGTCCGACCGGGACTCCTCGCCTTTCACACGTATGAAAATATGCCGTCGGTGAATAGCATAGAACTCATTTCCGAAGATAGTTAGGAGGCTCGGTCACGGCAAATACTGCAGTAATAAGATAAAGAGGCGGACCCATTTTGTTTTGCAGCAAACTCACTCCAATTTACGCGGTCCGGTGGCCATTAGCATAAGTCCGGAGCAAAGCGTGATGTGCGCGATTCGCCGTCGGTCGGCGTGACGCGGCGCAGGCGCAGCGCCCGCGCAGCGCCGCCGCCGCGCCCGGTGTAATTGCGCCCGCGCGACACATTTGTTTACTATTGTAAGCCGTGAAGATGCCATCGCTTGCGACACTCCCGCCGACTCCTTCAAATTAGCTCGCTAAACGCTTCCACTTACTTTATTTTGTTACGAGTATGTTCAGTTTTTTCAGCTACTTAATTCTATTTTATATGTCGAAGCAAAATATTTTATGCAAATCTTTTGCCCATGTAATTATAGTGATCTATGTGTAATATTTAGAAATCAACATCTACATAGAGTTGATTTACATAGGAATTCCTTAAGTCGGTTGTCAATATGGCGAGAGACGCATATCAAAATCCAACCACGATTGTAAATAATTACATTTATGCGAACATGGCCGATTCATGTCCTAATAAAATACATTGAAAAGTCACAGCTGCCTTATAGATTAATCTAATAAACTCAGTGACTGACGCAAATCATAAACTGTGAATAGTGGTCGGTCTAGTTATTTTCTTTAATATGGTAGTGGCAGGTCGTGATGTGTGGTTGTTGACAGCCTCGAAGTGCGTTTCAATTTTTAATCAATTCACATCTCGGTATGATCTTGACGCAAATCTGCTGCTTGTACTTACCAGGCTACTTGCCCACAACATTAACTATTCTACTAAGTTTCACCGGATGGGCATCTGGTCCGACTTGCACGGCTCTTAGCATAGAAATTGAAACACCAAATATGCACACCTGTCATAACGATCTCAAAGAGTATGAACTAGTAATTAAACTAGTTATTCCTGTGTTTCATAAAGCCTTTTTAAATTTACTATTTCTTTATGCATTTCACTTATATGTATTCTGGTTGTTGTCATACTAACTTATTTTTTTTTTGTAATTATGATAATCTGTGGAAACTTTATCTGGAGTCTGTTATTGCATCTATTTGTTTTCCGAATTAAGTAAAATTAAATAAAGTTTACTAGACTCTATGGCCCACTCCCTCTCACAGAGAGGAGGACTGTGACCCAGCAATGATAACGTTATAGGCTGATCATGCTATGCTATTGTGAATACAACACAACAGTGAATGACTGTTGTTTACAGTGAATGTAGCAGTTGGCGTTCTATAGTTTCTTCTTACCTCTATGAGAAGAAGGCATGAGTTCATGTATGTAGTATGTATGGTGAATACTTAGTTAAAATCGACTCATCGATTCAACGATTCTTCTTCTTGGGTGCCTCTCCAATAACTGAAGGTTGGCCATCACTTCCGAATATTTCGCCTGGTCCTTTGAGAGGTAGAACAGCGCAGTAGCACTCGTGACTACGGTCCACTCGCGAATGTTCCTCAAACAAGACTCTTTCTTCAGCGAACACCGCGTTTTCCACTACTTTACCCATTATTATGGGTAAATAAGTCATATTATTCCTGCTGTAAGACATGTCCGAATTAGGCAACATTTTTTTGTTAGACGGTCGGTATGAGCTGAAAATACAGAAGTTAAACAAGTTAGCAAATTACTAAGTATATTTAAGTAGCTTCTGCTTAGCGTAGTTTCTGCCTACCCCCGTGGAAAGAAAGCCTGAAATATGTATGTATGTGTATATATTTAAGCAGTTTATGGATCGCGAGCAAATGTCATAAATAAATATATAATTTTCTACAAATTTTCAGTGGTGTATGCTGGGAAACAGGCCTCCGCTCTGTAAGAACGAGTGGGCCTTAATCCACCACGCGAGCCCAGTGCGGGTTGGTAGATGTCACATGTCTTCGAATTTATGGTACTAGGACATGCCGGTTTCCTCACGATGTTTTCCTTCACCGTTTTGAGAGCAGTGGTGATCAAATGTCGCGGGAAGGTACTTATGGGTCACCGAGGCCCCCGCAACACAGGCAACAGGAAGGAATACGGGTGGGTTTTAGTCAGTAAGAGTCTGACACACCCTCCCGCTCCACCCAGAGCGGGAGAAGTTATTTGATGATATCCCACCCTCAAAAAAAAAAAAAAAAAGTGGTGATCAAATAGTTTACACAAAATAAAGCGCCTGTCCGGGTTCTAACCTACGCCCTACAACTCGTAAGCCGCGGCCGTTACCACTGGGCCACCACTGCTCTCTACAAACATAGTTGCATTAATATTGATTTATACCTCTCCATTCTCGATACCTAGAGTCATTTGTAATATGTGTTATATCTGTAAGGTGTGGCGAGTTGCCTAGGGTTAACAGAGATCATAAATACGATTAGGTTAGCCCTACGCAGTCATATTTAGCCTCTTTATTCGGGATGGATATGCCTGTCTGGAATTATAAACTTCGTTTATAGACAAAGTCGTCCGTAATTCGGTGATAACACTTGAACTCAACACGAAAACCGCTCATTCTGTACAACATACGCAAAATACGCGCTTTGACGGGGAGTTGCACACTAGCCCGTATTACCTATCACAACATGACTTTACCTACGTCATTTAATATTATCAACAGTCGTTAAAAATAACAATCGTTATAATGGCAATTTTTTTCTTAATTTATTCAATTGTCTTTAATCGGTAATCGATTGCCTTGACTACCATAAAGTATTTAACAAAATAAATTTAATTTTATGCATCAGTTTTAACAGTTAAAAGCTAGTTTTCAATCTTTTGTTACTGGTATAAAATAAAATTGTAAAGTAAAGACTAATCACATTGGACAACCCTGTGACGACATGGAGAGTACCGGCGCACGCGCTCACTTGCGAGCCATCATTAGAATGTAGCATCTCGAGCGATTTTCCTACTTTAGATACGGTAATGGTCGTAAAAACAACCACTAAGGAAAAACGCACCGCATAAAAATATTGTATCCTTACTGCCTATAAGCTGTGGCCATTTCTGAAAATCATACGGAGCGAATAGCAAAAGCGAGTCGTTGCACATATTTTGCCATACACAGTCTCGGTTAACGAATGCAAGGAGGATTTTAATGCTTCTAATGTGATTCTCGCAATATACACTTATGTACCGCTTATAATGCTTGCATAAACAACTCGTTTATCTGAATACTTATTTTGTTGCTGGACTGTGTTTAAGTAGAGTGATTTTTATATTTTACTATATTATTATTAATCAATTATGAAAAACTTAAATATGTAGTTATAGGTATTAATGGGTATAACTATTTAGCTTTTGTGTACTTTCTTTATTACTTGGGCAAAGCTGAGGCAATATCCAAACCAAAATACGGACCCTTACTATGTCATAAAGCGTCGAAAGCTTTTGTCAAAACGTCGCGACGCCGACGTGCCCCAAGGGTCTAAATTCGGCCTATTGGTTTCTAAAAAGATTAAAAATGCACTACTTAAGTTAGTAAAAGGCATATTATAGGACCTTCAATGTTTAATATTTAAATAGGTGGGTATATAACGGCATACCGTAACTAAATAGCTAAAGCTCATTATAGGTAACTGCTTCTCTATAACAGTTACAAACATCATCCTACAAAAATAGAAAATTAATATGATTTTAACATTTTATAACTGTTATCGCCGTTATATGACGTCCCGTTCGCGGACAGCCACATCGGATGCAAGAAAAACGACAAAAAGTCGTATTTCGAAGTACCGCCAAATCGGGATAGGATCATTAGATCGATACCATAACCGACACATCCTGAATAGGTAGGTGGTGAAGCGTGCCTGTTGTGGCACGTCTGTCACCCGCTATGTGCAATTTTTGTTCATTCATCTTCTGACTTAACTCACTTAGTATATTTTTTCGGTCGCTTTCAAAAGGTAGCCGCTCTTGTTTCAACGCCAGGACAAGTCGAGACTGAGCACAGATGAGGCACAAAATACACTGAACCTTCCTTTGAATAGATGATAATGGTCTGTAATGGCTTCACCTTATAAGACCAACCCAGCCACTTCGTTTTTTAATACTACTTCGAGACACAACCGCCATCAGTTTAAGAACTTCTTAAAAAAGTTGAACAAATTGCAGTAATTATGGCACCGTTACAAGAAAGTGTCGAACCTGTTACTTTCATTTTAACACATTAATAAAATATCAATTACATGATTTCCAACATGCTCACATGATTAAATCTCTTTGTATTAAAGTCACGGCGGACGATTTACAATAAATTGTTAGCAGCGGAACATGTGTCAGTTGTTAAAAACTAAAATAATAATTAGTTTAAATGAAGAAGTGGCGTGAGAACGTGCGGGGTGGGCGACTCGGGCCGGGCGATGGTGGTTGGCATACAAATTGAAACTGTCGGATCGGCCGATCGCTGGCCGCCGCACCACCGCCGCCCGCGCCGCCGTCCTTACTCTCACGGAAGCGATTACCCTAGCTAAGACAATGGCCGACAAGACATGCATCCATTACCGCTTTTAAACCATTTTGTGACATGGTGGTTGCTCTTTGAAACATGCTCGATATCAATGGGTTAAAATTCATAGCATTATATTCAACGTCAACTACTTTTTTCTTTTAAATGGAAATTCTTTCATTGGTTAACCCATGTCGGTATGACCATAGTTTACCCCAAAATACTGACCTGCTAAACGTATAAGTCCTATGTTCCAAAACACACAGGAAAGACAAAAACGTATTTTGTTGAATGCCGTCTATTTATGTTTTTGTGAAAGTATTTGAAAGGATATGATTGTTTAGATAAAAACTGTTTTGGTTTTGGTCATAATTAATGTATTCCCTTTCAATAGAAAATTGTTAGATATGAGTTTAATCCATTGTAACAAGGTGCTAAACGGCAGATAGGACAAACTGGAAACATGAGTTTGAGTAAGTAAATGCACAGATAGGACGTTTTTGTATTGTAGGCTACATATAGTGTCGCCATGGTGCCAAATAAGCAAAAAAGTAAAAATAAGTACCTTAAAATGTCAGATAAAACCTTTATGCTTAGCATGGCAGAATAGCGCTCTGTTGAAAACCTGATTCCATTTGTGCTGGTATTACAGTTCCATCGATAATTTAATTTTATTGCAGGATAAAAAAACTTTTTAATAAAAGTAAAGTTTAAAGAGTTTCCCAACGTTTAATGTCTGAAGGTTTTCTAAGAGCACACAATGTTGTCCAAAATCAAAAAGTAATTTGATATTCTGTCAACAATAAGTGCAATATTTGGGTGCAAGGGCTGCGGTGCGGGCGACGCTGGCGACAAACAAACGATGTACATCGAAATGTACTCGCGAGGCGCGCACCCCTGCGCCGTTGCGCTAAACCCTATGCAAAATAAAACACTCGATTGACATCTCTTTGAAATTTGTAAAATATTCAGACGGCTTAAACTTGAAATGGGGGTTTAAACGATCAACTGAAAGGATTACATTACGTTATAAATGTCGTTGACTTTGGCTGGCTTAAGAGAATCTGAGTTTTTCTGAGCACGAACAACAAAACACATAAGTATTATTATTTAGCTTGTTTGATATAAAGTTCACCTTTGGTATCATATTCGTCACACTGTCAGAATTAGAGTCAAAAATATAGTTTGTAGACCTAGGATTAGAATAGCTTGTTCCTAGCTAGGACCTAGGATTTTAATGAGTATCTTGTACTTCTAATAATGCTGCAATAGATTCTGTAAACTTTCAGACTCGACAACAGAGAAGCATTATTATGCTTCTTAGAAGTGATTTATATTTTGGTAAAATCCTCTGGAAAAATCCTAGAATGGAATTGTTAATAGATAAATATCACATGGATATATAATTCATAATGATAGCATTTCAGATAAGTTAAAAGTTGCTGAGACACTAGAAAATGAATTTATATCCCAATAGAAGTTACAAAATCTCTCCCCTCATCATCCATATGGATGAATATTATGAATAGATATTAGCTGAATCTGTTTTCAAACAAAACTTACCTAAGGACATTCCAAGTTTTGAATTCAGGCCCATTTCTATTGGACTCAATTAAAAAAGCATTCAAAAGTCTTAACATAAAGAACACTGAAAACTTATGGGGGATTTCCGTAAAGGTTCTTGGAAATATCATTGATACAATGTACTTTTTTTGTGGGAAATTATCACATAACTTCTCCCGCTCTGGGCGGAGCGGGAGGGCGTGTCAGACTCTTACTGACTAAAACTCACCCGCAACAGATGGATCTGTTGCCTGTGTGTTGCCAGAGGCCACGGTATCCCTTTCGGACTTTCCCGCGACCCCGACAGGCTGTTACAATGTCCTAACAGCCATATTTAAAAAATGTTCAGACAGCGGTACGTTATCTGATTAAATAAATATATTAAAGTAGTACCAATCTTAAAATCGGATAGTAAGAGTGATCCCTCTAATTATAGACCTATCTGTGCTACCAGCATTGAATAAGATATATGAAAAAATCATGCCAGACCTGATGTTGTCACATTTTAATTCAAATAGGATTTTACATAGTCGCCGGTTTGGTTTCACGAAAGGTAGGTCGACGACTGACGCAAGAGTCTCATTTTTGAATCTTGAGAGTCTCAGGATGCCATTGGCATTTTCTGTGACCTCTCAAAAGCGTTTGACTGTGTTGACCACAATATATACATACATACATAATCAGCCTATAATGTTCCCACTGCTGGGACACAGGCCTCCTCTCTGTGAGAGGGAGTGGGCCGTAATCCACCACGCGCGCCCAGTGCGGGTGGATTAGATGGATGGAAATGTCACATGTTTTCGAATTTTAGGTTCTAGGACTTGCCGGTTTCTTCACGATGTTTTCCTTCACCGTTTTGAGAGCAGTGGTGATGAAATAATTTACACAAAGTATAGCGCCTATCTGAGTTCGAACCTATGATCTACAACTCGTAAGTCGCAGCCGTTACCACTGGGCCACCACTGCTCAGTCGCAGCCACAATACACTGATCTGTAAATCACACCACTACAGAATTCGTGGACAAGCTGTGGATCTTGTTTTTTCCTAACTATCAATCAGGCAGCAAAAAGTTAACGTTAACGGGATGACATCCTCGGGGTTTCTAGTAAATATGGGCGTGCCTCAAGGTTCAATTCTTGGCCCTTTCCTATTTCTAGTTTATATCAATGATATTCCTTACATGACCGCTAATTTATTGGATATAATTTTATTCGCTATTCTATATAAAAAAAAATAAGAGAAGTATCCTCAGACACATCTCTTATTTTTTTAATAGATAGAAAAGATACGGATGTCTTACATGTCAGCGATAGTCTGGCTGTTCTTTCGAAATGGTACGCAGCTAATAATCACTTACTTAATGCGAACAAAACAAAATGTCTTAAGTTCTCATTACCAAAATGTACCCCAAGTGGGTCTAAATTTAAAACTTGATAGCAAGAAAAGATTAATATAGATTTGAAATAACAATAAGGCGCCCAAATTAGACCTTTTCCAGTTGACTGATATAGCCACAGCTGGGTTAGTATACTTTGCTTATTTCCACAGTATGTGAGGATCGGCAGCTGACGTAGATTCAGTTTTCATTTTACAAAAGAGGACAATCAGCACGATCTATATAACGGGTCCTCGTGAGTCCCTTAGACACAAATTCAAAGAAATTGATGTACTAACTCTGCCTTCTCTTTGTATCTTAGAAAGTATTTTGTACCTTCGCGAAAACTTAGGACTTTTCAAAATAAGAATCGATTTCCATAATATAAAAACAAGTAATAAATATGAAATTGTGATACGCAAATTTAGTTTAACAAAACCGGCCAAGTGTGGGTCGGACGCACAATGAAAGGTTCCGTAGTTGGGATGAATTTATCTCAAAAACAAACTTAACATTGTAGTTGAAAAAAGCATGTTCTCCCATACATCGATATACGTCACGGTCAATACTTCAACTGCAAATGTAAGATGGTTGACTATTACTCAGGGACATGTAAAGCCTAATTAGCTGTTATAGTTATCCTTTAAATTTCGTTATATGTACTACTGGCATATTTTTTTTCAAATATCCAAAAACAACCATTTAGCTGGCTGGGGGGCACACTTGACTCTAACAAAAATTAGCACTTTAAAGCTTAGTATGACGCAAACGGATCCACGGATCAATGGTGTTCACACACAATATTTTGTAATGGCCTGCCCTAAGATACATCACACCATGGGTTAGATGAGAAAAAAAAATATTAACCCAATATTACATGCAAGGGAGGACCCTAAAAAAAATCTATATTTTATTTTACCGTTTTGTCGGCGTGATTAATATGTATAACCATGCAACTTACAACTTTTGCAGTAATAAGCGTCTCTGAGCTAAACCAGGGACAGACAGACAAACGGGGATGGTGAAACTACAAGGGTTCCTTGTTGTGTAAGGACCCCTAAAATGAGCAATAAATGTTTCCTGTTGAGGTATTCAATTCAAAACTTTTTAGCTAAGTAGATTTTATGATCAGTACCTACCTGCTACTCGTATCTAATTATTTTGCATTAAAATACCGCATACGCAATAAAGGTTCTATTTTATTAAAAGGCTGTTGTTTCTTAAAATTCTTCGCTAAATTAAAGAATTTAACGATACCCAAAGAAACAATGAGTGTTTTATAAAAAAAAAATCTAACAATTGTCTCTATTTCTAAACGCGTTTCTTCTTTTGACCAGGTACTTTTCACTTGACTCTAACAAAAATTAGCAGTTTAATGCTTAATATTACGCAAATGGATCCCTGAATCAAAAAATGGTTTCACAGCAATATGTTTGAACGGCTTATCCAACGATACCCCACACTTTGGGATAGACTAGAAAAAAATGTCATCGCGATTTTACGTGTAAGAGAGGTACGCCATTATTTTTTATCAAGATTTCAGTTTCCTTTTTGTCGGTGTGATTAACCCATACCAAAATACAGCTTAGTCCAGAGTCTCTGAGCTGAGCCAGGGACAAACAGACTGACAGACAGACAAACAGACAGGTCACGCATATGGCGAAACTATAAGGATTCATTGTTGACTACGGAACTCTAAAAATAAGCAAATCATTTCTTATCAACATTATCCGCTTTTATCACAAGTAGCCAAAGTTGGTTACAGAACTTAGCGATGGAAAATTCAAACATATCAACGAGGACTCGTTTGATGTGGCTTTTGAATCTTATACTCGTAATATGCTTTTTTGATATGTCCATATCAAAAAAGCATAAGATTAAAGACTACGTTGAATACAATGAAGTTTGGAAATAATGTCTTCTGCACATGTGGCGTTCCTGGTACCTGATATTGCATACATACATAAACTCACGCCTTCTTCCCATGGGGTAGGCAGAAACTATAGAACGCCACCTAAATGGCATAACTATGTAAATATCTATTAACTGCTCCCAAATTACGATGTTTATTTTTATTTTTACATACTTCCTTGACATAATCTTTTCATCATTCGATATTATTTCAATATTATTGTCTTTCATTATACCTACAATTTTATTTCACCTATTTATTAGTGGCTTTTGTGGACAGGGTATTAATTCAGATTGACGGTTGTAATGATAATCATGTCATTTGGTTTAAATCGATTTTTATTTTTATTATTTTATTAATATTTTTATAGATTCTTTTATATTTTTTGAATGTGAGAACGTGTAGGCTTAATAGACTGTAGATTTGTAGACCATTTTCTATTTTGCTATGGACCTGGTACTTGTTCACAGGCCTACACTGTACCTATTTGCTAATGACTACCTTTGTTTAGCTTAGTATACCTTCTGCTTACATATTTATTATGCCTTTAACTCTGTGCATTTGGATTACTTAATTATTGTACGTATTTTCCATTTCACTCAAAATGAGCAAGTCATGTCGTGCTTCCCACTTCCATACTTACAGATTGTGACACACACCACCTTTATTAGCACATTAGTACATCTTGCTTAGCTTATGCTTGGTGTCGCAATCAGCGGATATGACTTTTTTTCTTAATTTTTTTTTTCTTTTATCTTGTGACACGCTGGACGTTATGTTCTAGGGTCCAATGTTCCGGCTACCATCTCCTAAGTTCCGGCTAGCAATCGCTATTTACTATTTTGTTCCGAGCTACTACCTTCCGGCGTTTCCGGCAACCCCCAAGCTCCGTGCTGGGTACCTATTTTACCCGCGTGGCCAAGTCGAGCTGAGCTACGGGACTTTTTTTTTTTTTTTTTGAGGGTGGGAAATCATCAAATAACTTCTCCCGCTCTGGGCGGAGCGGGAGGGTGTGTCAGACTCTTACTGACTAAAACCCACCCGTATTCCTTCCTGTTGCCTGTGTTGCGGGGGCCTCGGTGACCCATAAGTACCTTCCCGCGACCCCGGCTGGCATCGGCCCTAGTGGACCCCTACTTTTGTGCTGACGACATCTCTTTGAGGCGCGCGTGGAATACGACGCGCCGTCGACCCGGGCCTGGTCCTTACCAGACGGTGAGCTACCCATTGCTCACCGTCCGCAAGCCCGCGAGCTACGGGTCTGGCGTGACCATCCGCCGACCGTCACCATCCCTGGCATCTGCAGCGTGGTACTCCCACTGTGGTCATCGTCATGGAGCCAGGAGAGTGCTGCGCTATTCCCAAGGGAATTAAAGGAATCTTGTGACTATAAACTTACTTACCTAACCTCTTTCTCTCTTTCATTAAAAAAATATATATTTATGTTAACAACTTTACGTGGTCATGGTCATATTTATTCAACCACGTAAACCCTTTCCGTCACATCGGCTGCACTGTAGAAGCCAATTCTTTTTTAAAGATTAACCATGAAATTTCTTGCCGGCTCTTCTCCATAGGAAACGACCAACTGGAACAGCACGCCTAGCTTTTGACGTGTCATAAGTGCCCATGTAGGTTTATGTGAAATAAATGCATGAATATTGTAATCGTGATGACTTAACTCCAAGCTTATTACGTTCACCAAGTATGAAGCCATTCAATTTTGTAAAACTCAAGAATCTCTGAGATTGTGTTGTACTTAGTTTCAGCATGAAAATCACTATAATACGGGTACATAAATGGGTGGTAACCCAACAAAGAAATACAAAAAGATACATTTATAGAACCATTAAAGTTCTCTATATCTTTAGTTTCAAGCATTACTTTACAGAATAAAGATCATGGATATCACAGAAAATCATATTCTTGAACTTTATCAAAGATGGCGGGTTTATCTGTTTATGATGATTAGGCGGCGGGTGGTTGCCTGGCAACGGGTGGCAGTGGTCAGCCGGGGAGGGGTCGGTTCCTCATACTCAAATCATTGGTGCGAGCACCCCCGGCCGGCAATTATTCTCCTCATACTAGACCGTGTTAAGTTTAATGTTACTTTAAATGTTTCAGCTGCTTCACAACGCTTTACATAGGTACATCTGTCCACTTTAATTATGTTCAGTTTCGCAAAACTTGATAAGCACTAAAGTTTTATTGTTCATTGTACCTGGTTAATTAGTGGGTATTGCTTTTTTACTGTGAGCTATTTCATATTACTACAGCTTGAAATTTTGGTGTTTTCAGTATCTCTTAGTTTGCCGCCGCTAAAACCACCATTTTCTTACAACATTTTGCATAATTTTAAATCATAGTTTAATTTAAGCTTTGATGAATCTGGATTTGAGATCAGATAAATTGGTATTTTAAATTGCACGAAAATGCAAAACAGCTGACAATGTTCGTTGAAGTCTTTTACAAACTACCAACATTATTTTACATGGATTAAGTGAATATCATATCATTAACTTCGCTTAAATAAATTATCTATTATTATCTATATCAAATGCATATGCACACAGTTACGGTTTGTATTTTTTTTTGTCTTTTATTTATTATAAAGTGTCTTTTTATTTATTTTTTATTCTCCCAGTGGGATTTATGTGTCCGTAGGTGTGGCCTCACAGCGGGCCCTATCAGAAGACCAGCTCTGTGGTATTCATCTTTTAAATATCGCAGCATTATGCTGAGATAGGAGCCTTTTTGGCGTCGCACAAGTCGTTTTTATTTATTTTTGTATTTTGTTGAACAACTATGTAAATTTTGTTCGTTTTAAATGCTCGTTTTTTACTTTTTGTATTTTTTGTGCATGTCCCAAATAAAATATGTTTCTTTCTTTCTTTCTTCTTTATATGCAGTTACACTTAAACTCTATCTGTACCACGTATGCGAGTAACTTAGCACTCGCTTTCTCAACGCGATTTTTCACCAATTCCGACTCATTTATGCTCTAAATGAACGAATTCACTGAGCAGATCCTTATCGGGCTCCACGGTCAAGGGGACTCATCCGATTCTATTCCGACACTAAATAGCCCATGGTTTATTTTG
Organism: Atethmia centrago; assembly: GCA_905333075.3. Classification (NCBI taxonomy): domain Eukaryota; kingdom Metazoa; phylum Arthropoda; class Insecta; order Lepidoptera; family Noctuidae; genus Atethmia; species Atethmia centrago. The sequence goes on from HG995375.1 coordinate 14,103,525, forward strand.
AGGTGGCGAGCTTTTTAAAAATGCCATCCGATTCTCTCGGACATTTCTCGTTTTAAGGATTTGGCATTTTAATTAAATACTCCCGTTAAAACTTTTCTTATTGTAACACTATTGGTTACTGCTTATTGAATAATCCATTCTCACTTACCTACTACACAATACATATATTAAAATATTATAAATGCAAAATTAACTCTCTGTGTCTGTCTGTCTCGATCGTTATGCAATTTGACAGATAGGTAGCCTGGGACCTGGAGAAAGACATAGGTATCTTTTCATCCTACCTGCCTTTTTGGCGTCGCACAAATCGTTTTTATTTATTTTCTTTGTTGTTTTTTGTTTATTCGAACAAATTTGTAAATTTTCTTAGTTTTAAATGCTCCTTTTTGTATTTCTTGCGCGTGTCCCAAATAAAATATTTTTCTTTCTTTTCTTTCTAATCATAAATAATCCTTACCCTTCTAAATATTATAAAACACAATGTCTGTCTGTCTGATCGCGTGCTTATAACTCGAGAACCATCTATTCTTAGGTACCTACCTACCTACTTGTTTTTTTTTTACATCCATTATTATGTAAATCTGATTTATCACTAAATTATTATTGAAATCCGGCTAGAGTAGGTATGGAGCAAAAGGAACAAAAAAAGTTAGGTTGCCTATCTTCTTTGGTTCTACTCACCTGTTTGTACCTACCTAGCGACCCGGTTAAAAAGACAAAAAATATAACTTTTCTAATTCCGTTTGCTATCGCTATAGAATTTCGCCTATCTCTATTAACATTGTCGTATATCAAAGTTTTGGCAAATGTGCTATACGCCCTTTCAGCCCCGAGGTATCGATATGTATTATTGCCATTTTCTTTTTATTTCATTAATCACTCTAAAAAATCCCTTCTTAAAAATAATAATGTATTATTGTTTTTTTTTTGTTAACCTTGTTTCTATATGAAAAAAAATCCAAATCAAACTTTGACACGCTCTTTTGTAATGTCGTTGATTTTCACATCCAACAATGTTAATAGGGATAGGCGATTTGTTTAGTACGTGAATATGAAATTAAAATAAATATTATGCTTATTTAATTAAAGGCTACCTCTTGAACTGATTTGATTGGACAATGTTTATGTAATTAATTATGATTGTTTAGAAATACATTATATTTTAAAAACGTATGAGTGAAGGTTAATATTATATGGGATATTTTAATAAATGGGTTGAATTAAAGGAAACATTGTTTTTCCTAAGTTTTCTTATTTTTATCCCTTTTTACTTTATTTTTCTCAATGTGATCAGCTCAATGAACACGTCATAATAAAAAAAAATAATGTCTATATACGCCGTACTTGAAAAATATAGCCACCTATCTAATAACCACATTTCTATCGGTTCGTAAACCATTTTTGCCCAGACTTCCATAACCATAAAATTGTTCATTAAATGTTCAAAATTTCTAATATCAGAACGTTTAAAATACAATAAACTATCGTTCTATCAATAGTGCATTCAACTCTAACGCAGTACTATTATTAAACGGAATTCGATTTAAAGCCGAACCCTCCTCGTCGTTTGTGAAATTGACATTTATTCTTCGTTTTTCATTGTTGCTGCAGTCGGTTTCGATCTATTGTTAATTAGCTTAAACGGCCCATGCGCTGTGCCATGCCAAACAAAACCTGTCGAGTGCCAGTACAACGCCAGCTCGTGATAACACCTAGGTACATAACACTAATTTCTCACTTTAACTCGTGTAATTCATATCTCACTTCAGTCAATTATTGTTTTTTTTATTAAATTATTCCTAACTATTACAATAAATAATTCATTCGGACGGAGTTAGAGTGTGGCGCCACTGGGCAACGGCAAATCGTAGAACTACAACTTCGTAGCAATCCGCCGTAGACTTGTCTCCTAGCGCCACCTGTTGTCGAATAGATTAAAGAAAATTGCTGAAGCAAAAACGTTGTTGCGTTTTTTATTAGTTCTCTTGTATCATACTTTAAGATTTAATTATTTTATAATATTTTAGGTATGGCTTTAGTATATATTTTACTTTCTATTATTATGTATGTAAGCGAAGCAATAAGAGATTTATTAATAACCATCTCTTATTATTTTTTTATGAAAATTTGCATTTTCCACTTTCGAAGCAAACGGGGGAAATGGGTAGTTACTATAGGTGCTAGGGTACGTCGGGAATAAAACAAATAATATTTAGATAGACCTATGTAACTGTAGCTGATTATTTTTGTTAGGTAAATAAAAAAACCTCGGATGGTTTTGTCTACGTAGAGTGAGTAGGTGTTATAAGTTAGTCACAACGCTAGGGCCAAGAAAACTGAGAAAAAAACACACCATCATTAAATAATCTGCACTTAAATCACTAGCAATAGATACACAATGTAATATTGTAGATAGACGTATCGACATAGGAGGCAACGTTATTACATACGCGAGTTATTCGCTCCCCATCAGGAGCGAGTGCCTCGATTAAAGCAGTAAATACTTTGAGATTAATTATCTCGTAAACAGTCGCAGGCGCGTCGCGACTCAAATCGCTCACCTACGCCGTGAGCGCGATACAAATTCAACTTTTCCAATTAAATTTCGTGAGGCATTAATAATTATTTAGGTACATCAATTTGTTTCGTCGCGCGAGGCGCCGCTCTACTGCTGCCTCACGGAAGTCGCTACACACGGCTAACACTGTTGAGATGGGTCTTGAGATATTTTGTGATCAGTTTAGAACTGGAGCATTTTTATAAAAAAAAAAAAACACAGGTACCTCTCTGTATTATGAAAATCACAAAACTCTGATTTAAGATGCTAAAAAGTCTGATTCAGATAAGTTTGTTCAAGTAGCTTGTTGTAATGAGTCTATAATTACAAACTTAAATTTTAATTATCCAACGCCCTATACGTTGGATAATTAAAATTAGATGGCGGGTAATATTTACATGTCGTTCAAAGAATAAATTTAGTATAATACTTGCTTTGTGATCTACTTCAATCTATAAATGAATTAACCCGATTATTTATTAATGAGTCATGCGTTTTAGCGTGAAAGCGTAACAAACAAACAAACTGACTTTCGCATTTATAACATTAGTTAGGATTTAGCGAATGACTTCATCAGCATAAATAAGTCATAAGTATCTTCAGAAATATCACCGAAAGCCATCCGCGCTGCCGCTATTCCAACGAATCCTAACTTTGGAATTAATTAAATTAAACTTGAAAATGAAATATTAACACTTTAACGTATAAAATTTAATACCGTTAAGTTATAACGTGATTATTCAACTCCTCGGCAATTTCCAAAAACATCTAGAAAATTAAATTCGCGAGCGGAGGCTGCCAGCTCCTTTGAGCCCAGCTTCCGCTTTTGTGCGAGCGAGGCGCGGCGCGCTCGCCACTTCGCACTGTGAAATTAATTTTCTTCGTCTTTATGTAATTTAATTATAAACATTTCAATATGGCGCTCCGGGAATTTCCGCCCGAGAGAGAAGTTAAATAGAAACGTTTGATACTTATCTCCTAATACACTTCTGGGATGATTGCGCGATTTGAACGAAATTAATTATTTTATTTGCTAAAGAGAATGATTACAGCTATCATTATAGGTATCCGTTAAATGTCTTGTTGAACACGTACCTACTATACTTAATTCCATAAAATTGCTGTTTTTCTTCTCAGGAATTTAGCTTCATCTATTGGTTTGGTCTTTATCTTCCATATTTCTGTATAGTAGATAGTACATAACATACACATAATCAGCCTATATTGTTCCCACTGCTGGGACACAGGCCTCCTCTCTGTGAGAGGTCTAGTAGATAGTAACAACAAAAAATAGACAAGCATATATTAAAAATAATAAAACTTTATTTATTGTTTGACACGTAAGTAGTCGATTGTTGTAGAAAAAGTTAAACTTCACAAACCACGATTATTTTAAAACAATAGTCAGTTGAAGGCGGACTAAGTCTTGATATCTAATAAGTTATCAAACTAACCTAATACGGTCAATGGACAATAATTGTGGGTGTATGATAACGCTTCTGCCCACTGCTTCGCGAATTATATGCGATAGACCGTGCAAAATTATCTGAACTAGTTTATCTGGTCCAGTGCTTTTATCATTGGCTCTCCCTACAGGCAAATTATTTTACCTTATTTATTTTACCCCCTTTTTTCAGGTAAATTATGTTTAGGTACCAAACCATAGGTACCTGCTGCATAAACCAGCAGGCTTAGCACGAGAACCGTGAAAGCGTATCAAACAAATAAAAAAACAGGAGAGTGATGATGCTGATCCACTAATATAAATTAGTGGATCATCATCATCACTCTCCTGCACTTATCCTAATTTATTTGGGGTCGGCGCAACATACCTTTTTCTTCTATCCTTACATCCTAACTATAATATTATAAATACAAAAGTGACTTTGTTTATTTGTACTGTCATCCATCCCAATGAAATACCAGCAGGTTTAGCACGAGAACTGCAGAGAAGCGCTTTGTCGACGGAAAAGTAGACAAAAATGACGTTTCCGTGAAGACAGTTGAATTTCTTCTACCGAGTAATGTAGACAAGCGATTTCTATTTTACAGTAGAATAGAAATATAAAGGTAGCTACTTATACTCAGCAAAACGAAGCTATCCATGATCATGATGATAGTACCTAAACCAAAAATACTTTCTTTCCATTACATAATTGATTTTTCTACCCATACCTTGCTTAGTTTAAACCAGGGATTCCCAAGGTGGTCGATATCGACCCCTTGGCGTCGATATCGGTTTCCCAGGGATTGACATAAACGAAAACTGATTTTGGGGGTCGACGAGGTCTAAAAATCGACCCCAATTAAATTAACACAAGTTCTTATTTAAAACTTTCAAGATAGGTAGGTAGGTACTGTATTGTTTATGTTGTGTTACGTGTTCTAAGAATAGTTAATATTTTTTTAGAAAATAGCATTCTTGTAGTAATGTAAAGTCTCAAGCTCGTACAAGATGAAAAACTCGGTAAGTCAGTGTGGACAAGTTTGTGCAAGATAATGAGTTCGAGCGTACGTCTTTCAGGCGCGTTTTGACTCGCTCTCTATTTGACGCTTACGCGATTTAACACGAACGAATTCATGATCAAGTTGCAAGTCCAAACATGTTCCTGATATTTTACTATTTAACGAGCTTTCACTTAGGTTGAAAGTTCATTTGCGTTTTGAAATTCGTTGGAGCTTGAACGATAATAACTCATATAAGTACTCATTTATTTCAAGAGATTACAAAGTTATTACATAGCTAATAAGTGAAGTAAAGTGACTGAAAAAGAATTTACAAAATGCTGAGCTCCCTACGCGAGTTAATAGCGGAACCATACAATATCTGCAGTTTATGAAAAAGTTAATTTTTCATAAACTGCAGATATTGTAGGGTAAGTACCAAACAGTTTTTATTCGGCACAGCGCATCAGCATTGCTATATAGTGGGGCATACGTTGTGTATTTTATTTAGGTAGTTTCTTATTTTTTAATTTGCAGGATTACTGAGAGTTTTATGATGGCGGACACGAAAAAAAAAATGCAGAGAATACAGTTTGGACTACTTGAAGTTCGGATTTATTGCATCTCCATTAAATCAACACTTGCCGATGTGTCTCATATGTGAAAAAGTATTCAGTAACGATTCCATGAAGCCTTCAAAAATGGATGACCACTTATCAAGAGTACATGCTGACAAAAAAAGTAAGCCCTTGTCATTTTTTCAAGCACTTAAAGAAAAACTAGACAAAAGGCCATCCATAAGATCGATGTTTGCGTCATCATCTATTAAAGACGATGATGGTTTACGAGCGTCCTATAATATATCTTTACTAATAACGAAGTCGGGGAAACCCCACACAATTGGAGAGCAGCTTATCTTACCAGCCATTGCGGAGGTCCTTAACAATGTATTGCACAAACCCGCACATTATATTTTAAAGAGAATACCTTTGAGCAATAACACCGTTCAGAGACGCATAGACGAGATGGGACGCGATGTGGAAAACATTTTATGCAAGTTCTTACAGCCCAACAGATTCTCTCTTGGGGATTTGTTTGGGGATCCCTGGTTTAAACGGTTACTAATTAGATGGTTTTATGAAAGTAAATTATAGAATAAAAACCGGCCAAGTGCATGTCGGATCACACATAATGATGGGTTTCGTTCTTAGGAAGTTGGTATGAATTTATCCCAAACACAAACTTAACACTTTAGTTGAAAAACATGTTCTCCCATACATCGGATATATGCCACGGTCAGTTCTCCAAACGCAAATTTAAGTTGGTCGACTATTATTCGTTAACTTGTAAAGCCCAGCTGTGATAGTTTTCCTTTTAATTTCATTATATGTAATACGAGTACTGCCATGAATTTTTTCACATCTCCATAAACAAACATTTAGCTGGCAGTGGGAGGACACACTTGACTCTAACAAAAATTAGCACTTTAATGCTAAATATTACGCAAGCGGATCCTTGAATCGAAAAGTAGTGTTCACAGACCTATTATATTTGAACGGCCTATCCAATGATACCTAAAACGGTAAAAAAAATCTAAAAATATTTTTTTTTCAAGATTATATTCAAGCACTTTGACGGCGTCATTAATATGTATAGTATAACTATGCCAAATTACAACTTTCTAGTACTAAGCGTCTCTGAGCAACAGCGGGGACAGACAGACAGACATGGCGAAACTATAAGGGAACCCCAAAAATACTATAATTCAATTATTGTTTTACTTTTTCAGTTTTCTTTTGATTGCATAGGAAATTCAAATATTTCCATCTAGAACAGTGGGTGCTCGTTCAACATTTTTTTTTATTGAATAGCAGTCGTTCAATGACATTCCATCTGCAAAATTAAAAGTATCTATTTGTGCGGAGTGCTCAGTTAACAGATGCCACTAGCGTTCGTGCAATTTTGCTCTTAAACCGTTCACGCTTCGGCGACGAGAGGCGACATCAAACATACGCGGTGCCTGCAAACCTTTTGCCAGCTTATCTCCCATTCACTATCTTCACAAAATATCTACAACCGGTCCCATTGTACGATGTTTATTAAATTTCATTTTACGTTTATACAACAACACTTTTGTCGGCCGCTTTTTGTACCGATTTGGGACATTTTACGGGTGGATTAGCTCGTGACGTCTACTTTTGTCGAGGCCGGCAGCGATGTCTTTTTGTGCGTCTCCCGTATTATGGTTTGGTATTGCGCGTATTATGTCATAACAGTGAGGTACTCGACGCACTCGCTCATACTTTTTGTCGCTCTATTTTATTTTAAATTGAATCTCAGTTGACAATAACACTGTAAACATCCTGTCTTTTTGTACAATATTTATAATACGGACGATTTCGGATGAAGTATATGCACTCGAAGACAGAGAGCGGACGGGAAAACCAGGTACCGTGACATCTTTGTAATTTATGTTATTTTTGTAGAGAGTTAATAGAAAATAGTAATTGCAATACAATTTTATATAAAATAGTAATTCCTACTTTCCCTATCTAGATTTAGATATGTCAGAAGTTCATCCTTAAAAAATACAGTAACCCCATCCAAGATCCAACCCCAAAACAACACCTTAGATTAAACAATCGGGCCCTACGCTAGCACTAAAAGCAATAAGACTTACAACTCCGCCCCTACCAAAACAATCCTGTATCTCGGTGTCTTCACTAATGGCGCAAGTTCGACAGTCGAAGTTAGTTGGAGTGTTCTACGGCTGCAATAAAGATAAATCCAGCAATAATATGTTCGGTTGGCCTTACGTGTAGGTTGGCTTGGGCACGAAATTGAATTTGCATGGAGTCTTAAGTCGACACCGATTGAGACGCTGCCTCATCCGGTGGACAATTACGAGTTCTCCAACTGTTAGGGTACGGCGCGATTACGCACCGAAGCCTGTTGAGCCCCACTCCCTAATTGTTTAGGTAGACCTAACAGCACTTCGATACGAACGTGATTTCGGAGTTCAGGGGCCATTCTACGCCTTGCCCTCGTTCACGAAATAGTCAGTGTAACTAAAGCTGAATAAGTTCAATTTTATCGTGATCATGTAACTATATCTGTGCACAGAGACATACAGAGTCACATTCGCGTAAAATGTAATACGTGAGCGGCAATCTTCGTCAGTGGAAGGCGCACTAATCCAGACGCCAGAGGGCCAGTACCGTATGAAAGGACGTTCCTTATCCCTTGATCCCGTTGTTTACCAGACATTAAACAGATAACAAGTCCGCGCTCTGATACCGTCTGAGCAGATTAAAGCCCCGGTGGCCGTAATCCGAACTTCGATTAATTTCATCCAATACTTAGTCAGGGAATGCTTAATTGCTCGTACTGTAAATTGTTATTTATGTAGGTATAATGTACTTAAAACCTGAAAAAAAGATTCAGGTCTGTGCTTCATTTGGCATGACACGCTTGAACGTGTTGCTGATCTTGAAGCATGTCGCACCTTTAGATCCCATTCAAATGAGCACACTTTATTCAGTTTCGATAACTGATAAATTGATACTTCATGGAAATCAGGAAATCAGGATTATGGTATGTATATAACATAATCAGCCTATAATGTTCCCACAGCTGGGACACAGACCTCCTCTCTGTGAGAGGGAGTGGGCCGTAATCCACCACGCGGGCCCAGTGCGGGTTGGTAGATGTCACATGTCTTCGAATTTTTGGATCTAGGACATGTCGGTTTCCTCACGATGTTTTCCTTCACCGTTTTGAGAGCAGTGGTGATGAAATGATGTACACAAAGTAAAGCGCCTGTCTGGGTTCGAACTTACGACCTACAACTCGTATGTCGCGGCCATTACCACTGGGCCACCACTGCTCTCGTGTATATAAAATATGACATAATATAAAGTACTAGCTGCGCCCGGCGGCTTCACCCGCATGAGTCTCGATCCCGTGGAAAAATCGAGATAAAAAGTATCCTATTTCCTAGTCATGGTCATGGTCATGGTCTACCCATGTGCCAAATTTCATTCAAATCCGCCGTTAGCCGTTTTAGCGTGAAAGCGTATCATACAAATAAACAAAAAAAGTCACTTTCGCATTTATAATAATATAGTAAGAAAGTTAGAATGGAAGAAAAAGATAAATGTTCCGCCGACCCCAAATAAATTGGGATAAGTGCAGGAGAGTGGTGATGATGATCCACTAATATAAAATGGACATATGAATTTTAAAATTCTATATGGTAGTATCGTGTAGATTCATTCGTATTATTCAATAATGTCATCCATCCCAATGAAATACCAGCAGGCTTAGTACAAGCAGCGGAAGAGTAGACAAAAGTGACGTTTCCGTGTAGACAGTTCACATTTTTCTACCGAGAAATGTAGACAAGCGATTTCTATTCTGCAGTAGAGTAGAAATAGAGAGCGTCATGCTAAGCCTGCTGGTGTATATGAGACTTTAAACTTCACCTCATGCATCGATCATTATTTTGTGTTAGATAGTGGTCAAACGGAACCAATCAAACAGAAGAAACCTGAACAAAGTCGCGAAGATGTGAGTTTGCTGCAAGTGCATGACTAGGCGCTGGCGATCTTTGATAGCGCTGTCGATATCGCTACGACCATTGATATATATCAACAAAAGTAACATATTGTCAACAAAAGTTATCCTAATATAACAATTGTCTCCATGAGTGTCGTCTCGTTGATGGAATTTCTCTGTGAAATTCACAATCTGAAATTAGAACTTCCACATACAACTTAGGTACTCGTACTTCCGCCAACACATTTAGAATTTTTTATTTTGATTTTCATTTAAGTACGTAGGTACTTAAGGCATACAAAAAATCTGTTTTTTATTTATTTACTCAAGAAAACATCTCATCAAGACCAAACGTAGTTTTACGTATCCGTAACTTTAACAACAGCTGTTTGATACGTAGTTAATTCCACTCTGTACAGTGTACCTACATGTCACCAACATCATCAAATTTACACTAGAAGCTCTGCGAACAGTAGACCGAGCACAAACTTTTTTGCAACAATTATACCACCAAAGTTATTAAAACGGGATATTTACCATGTTTTTTGTTTCGTTCAATAAGTCAAATACAAATTTAAAAACCAGAAAAATTATGAGTAAAAATTTGTAGGCCTGCTAGAAAAAATACTAATAGGTTTTAATTGGCAGAGGTAACATTGCAGCCTAGTTTTGTGAAGAGAAGGTGGTCGCAGGTGCTCCATCAATCTCTACCTAGTATTTAGACAGCCGATTCCACTGGTAGAAATCTAAAAGTGACCAATCGACTGCATTTTGAGGAGCTATTCTGCTCATCACGCCGTAGATCCTCATCAGATCTTCACCAAATTTATGTGTGGCCAACTTAAATATACTACCTTTAAAAAAAAAGAATAATCGAAATCGAATCGATTTTTGCCCCGTTTTGGAGGAAATACCCCTTCACCTACCTACCCTACCTACCCCCAATCAATAATCCCCGACAGCAAAAAATAAAACTATATAGTCGTAAAACCTCTTCGTCCAGATCGGTTGTAAAATACGACCTGTAGAGGAGTACCAACAAACTGACAGAGGAAAGCAAATCTCGCCAGACTTGAAGCAGAGACGGTTCGCTCACTTCGCTCCCTCGGTCAATGAATATATGATGTATAGCAAAGGGCTGGTCATACAGAGAAATCAGTGTAGCAGTAGAGTGCGTTATGCGTTCTACAAACACTGCCAGCCGTGCATGAAATGACGCCACAATGATACCCGTGCACCCTTGGTGAGTTAAACAAATCATGGACATGTGCTCGGTGTTAGGAATATTTTGTAACAACATTGGTTCAAATGTTTGACGTAGATACCTATGTGAAGATTTAATTTTCACATATGTAGGTAGTATAAGTGTGTACTTTCTTATCTAACCATAGACATTTATGATTAACTGTGAAGAAAAAGATCAGATCGCAACACACGCCGCTAAAGACAGAACAGTATGAACATGATAGGAGACTTATTTTCCAACCAAATTATACCAATAATATCGGGAAAAACCTCGACCTATAAATCTCGTTTCAGAACTTATTAGAGCTATTTAAAATACCGGGTGTAGGTGTACATAGGTACGCCTTTTTTTCTATTTCTTGGTGGAAAATTATCAAATAACCTCTCCCGCTCTGAGCGGAGCGGGAGGGTGTGTCAGACTCTTACTGACTAAAACCTACCCGTGCTACTTCCGTTGCCTGTGTTGCCAGGAGCCTCGGTAACCCTTTTGGACTTTCCCGCGACCCCGGCAGGACCGGTACACCTCTGCCTAACCCTTCGGTGAAACAAGGCGCAATGTTATGTTATGTGTTGAAATACCAACAAAATGTGTTAATATTATTATTTTGTCATCTCCCACTGCAGGGCAAAGGCATCTACTACTCCCCCCCCCCCCCCCCCGACCTCTCTAACCTCCCAAATCCTTTCCTAACACTTGTACCTAATAACAAAGATTTTTCATATACTCAGGCGATGTTTCTTTATCAAATCCTAACTAATATTATAAATGCGAAAGTTTGTTTGTTTATTTGTTTATTTATTGGTATGTTACGCTTTCTTGCTAAAATGGCTGAACGGGATTGGAAGAAATTTGGCACATGAGTAGACCTGGGATAGGATAACACGTCGCACGGACGACTGGTGAAGGGCGGGCGTTTTGGGGGACTGTCTTATGTAATTTTGACGTTCGAAAAGTGTTGATTCTCAGCCTTTTTAGAATAAATTACTTTTGATTTTTTATACTTTTTATCCCGATATTCCCACCGGATCGACACTTATGCGGGTAAAACCGCGGGGCGCAGCTAGTAATTTGACATTGCTAGCTGCGCCCTGCTAGAAATTACTAATTTCTTAAAGATACTTACTTCTACTATATTTACCTATAACGAAAAACGCAATAAACATCGTTGAGTTTCTTATAAATAACTAATAACGTGTAATTTTAATTAGTATGTCAAACACGTGTTGCTACGAAAGTCGCCATCAAAACTCGCCCTCCATAGAACAAACATTGATTACGTAAGTACATACATCTGATACTGATATGCAATCCTCTCGTCAACTGGGGTTCTATTTAGTTTTTGGTTTAACAAATCGCATGACGTCATTCTTTGTAAATGTGAACTTGGTAAACTTAGTGGACACACGACATTTTTCCAGTAAGAAATGATTTTCTAATATCCTCGTTCATCGACACTTCCTTGGAGCACATAAACAATCGCTGGGAAACTGAACAGGGAAAGGGTTAAATAAGTGATAACAAAAATGAATTTTCTCAATAACAAGCCGTCATCCCGATGGTACTCGTATTTCTCCTAGACAAAAATGACGAACTTCCATTCAAACTACCATCCCCAATTTAACCCGATTCGGGAGTGGGTTTCTGGAAATTGGACCCATCTGTTTAGGTTTTGGGTTGTTTTTTTCTGTGTGAATGAATTTAAGATGTTTATTATATACATAGATGTGTTCTAAACTTAAACCCTAGACAAATATTCCATTGATTAATGCATTTAGGTGTCTCTACAGAATATTTGAGTTCACCAACAACGTCTAATTGGTATTGGTTCATTAATATTCAGTTTGAATATAGTCCAGGCCTATCTAATTAGTGCGGTACAAACCAACAAGACGTATTCCAATATTTGTGTTGAACGTCTTAAATCACATTTACGGCAAGTAACAAGACAAGAGGCCAGGTAGGTTTGTTGACGGATAAAATGTAGTTTGGTCTCAGACTCATCGGATTCAAGTCATGCACTCGCCGACAACTGTAACCACACACGATACTCAGCCGCTCCACATACAAATGTAACACATCCTTTTGCATATTACGTCACAACACTGAGCTTACTGAGATTTTTTGATAAACATCTTCGATTCAATGACATTTTATCAATTTATCAACGGTCTGGCTAGAAAATTTTAAAATAAACGGAATTCATGATAGTTATTTATTATTATTTTTATTTCGGGCAAAGTGTTATTGGGTTTTTCTATCTGGAATTTCTCAGTAGCAGCCCGGGGTCTGGATTTGTGCCCGGTTGATGGCAATAGGCTCGCCCCCTAATACATGGGACTTAAACATAACTGGCATGTGGGTGAACTATAGGTACACCTCTGCCAACCCTTCGGAGAAACAAGGCTTAATGTTATGTATTATGTATGTCATGAATTTATGATACCTTGTTAATATCTGCAGAAAATATTAAATCTATTCTATTTATATATCTCATCAATCTTCCTACGTAAAATTACCTATTGCATCGGAATCTACGTTTCCCAAATTTTAAAAGCGCAAATATAGTTTACAAAAGTATAATCATACCGTAACAAAACTAATTGAACTAATTAATTTAGTTAATGTTAATATTCATGTTGTAATTTGGTTATGTAAATAAATATATTGGTAAGCAAATTCAATTCTTTTAAATGTCAAAGAACTGATTAATAAATGATTTTCTTTCTGTAAGTATGTTGTACAAACACTTTTACACGTCAATCATATTTAAAAAAACTAGATGAAGTCGGCGTTTCCTAACTGACTACTCTGAGAAGAAAGGCCGAAACAAACTCAGAGGAAGTCCAGACATAATCTTGGTCAGATCATACGTCCGTGTAGATTGTTGTGTGAAATGGTATTTTGAGGAAAGGACCACACAGATCGTGTGGACCTGTCCAGTCAGTGCACGCATTTGTCAGTAATCGTGCAGCTCAGATTAGTTTATTAACCGACTTCAAAAAAGGAGGAGCTTCTATGTTCGTCTGTAAGTGTTTTTATGTATATGTTTATCGATATTTTAGGCAATTGTGGACCGAATTAGGATATTATTTTTTCATTTGGTAGAAGAAGCTTGCGCAGTGGTCCCATATAAATTGTATTAACTTTGCTGCAGTTGTTTTTGAGTTAGCTTAAATAATACGTATTTTTCCCACTTAGTATATGTGGATGATTTTATAATAACTCCCTGTCACTGTTATTTACATAGCTGCACCCTAATTGCGTAACACAGTTTGAATCACGATCCGAGAGTTTTGAAGGATTATTGCTATTCCATTGCTTCATAGGTTTGAATAATTCGTCTGCTCAACAACGTAAATAACACAATGGACGTGGGTGAACTGTCAAAATGAAACCCACAATTGCGATCCATTGTCGTTTTTTTATGTGTTACGCAATTGCCGCTAAGGTGGTATTCGAATTTGTGTGGTATTCGAATTTGTGTGGGGTAGGTACCACAACTAAAAACTGAAAATTGAAACTTTTTCCAAAAAACAACCAACTTCCTTTTTGTTTGTTTGTTTGTTTGTAAAAAGTTTTTTTTTTTTGTAAACGATCTGCTAGCCGATCAAAACAAGGTGAAATGAGGAGTTCCCCTTTTTTACTCGACTCGGTATCGATACTCGTATCTTAAATTGCGCCACAAAGGAACAAACATACATACATACAATATACAATTACACAAGGTTATTTTAAATTAACGAGCTAAACTCCGCAGACGCGATGGGTATCGATATCCAAACACGATAAAACATAAGAAAACAATTTTTCTCAACTTACCCTTCAAGTAACAACACTAACAGCGTTCCTTGACCTCCCAAAACAAACACCAAATCATTTTATTTTTTATTTTATCGAGTTTAGATTTATATCGATCCCCATCGCGTCTGCGGAGTTTAGCTAGCCGATTTAAAATAACCCTGTGTATGTTTGTATATTAATTTGTTCCTTTGTGGCGCTCTAGAGACCAAACGCGTGGGCTAACTTGATTCTTACGTCAATCAATCTGTCTTAAACTTGTGAGTGTCACATCATAATAATTAAAATTCAATATGGCGACAACCAGACGCCATATTGTGAAAAAGAAAAAAATGAAAGTCGACGAACTATGTCAAGTGGGGTATCATTGAATAATAGGTCTTTGAAAATCATCTTTGTATGTTTCTGTAATTATTTTTCATTTTCAATTACCATTTAGGATCTACAACGATTTCAAGTTGATTAGCAACCATTTAACTTAAATTTTAGAAACGTATAATAAATCTGTGATAAGGTTCTTGAATATTCACGTGAAAAATAATTATTATAGGTAATATAATTCAATAAATAATTCCTAAAAAAAACTCACACATTTACTGCTTTGAAAAATAATTTAGAACGATACATACCTAAAGCGTCACTTATTATAGTGAGAGAAAAAAAATCTTAACTAAAAAGTGTAAAATCAAAAAAATGGATTTGTAAAAAATCATACAGTCGGGTTTTTTGTCAGTCAACAGTTGTCCTCTAGTTAACTTAGTCAACTAACGCTATGTTTTATAGTTACTGTATTAGTTAATGCTATTCTGTCCTAGAAAATTGGCAACCAACCATTCGATCGTCAAGTTAAAACATTAAAGAAAATCGTGGTTACAAAACATAACATCAAGTAAATATACATCTTTGACAGTAGGTATTATTAATAATGTAACTTTCAAACCGCAGTCACCGGAATGACTAACTGAGAGACGAAGTCTCAATCTGCAAACACAAATATAAAGCTAATTAAAAAGTTTCAAACTAAATTATGAGAGGGGTTGCGCCGATGGACTCTGTACCAAGATTGTCCACGAGATTTAATCAAAGGCGTGTTATCGTCAGGAATGTGAACTGGTTTGGCGAAAACTTGTCGCGCACTCGCGAGCGTACGAGGGTACAGTGTCGTGGTACCGGAACGAGTGTTTGCTCGAGACGGCTGTGGCAACAAACATCGGTGTCACACTCAGAGAATTACAAATTTATATTAGATATTCATAACAGGCGCCAAGATTTGTTCATTTCGTAAATCCCAGCACAACAACAGTTACTTAATACTGGCACGCAAAACAGTTACAAGTAACAAGTAGGCTGGATACATTGAATGATTCGTCCGATGTCGAGCTAACAGAGGTCAGTGGCGGTACATTTTTATTGATCGGTCATATATTTTTGAGTTGAATTGAAGCGGAGCTATAAAAACAAAGAGCATACGGTCCCTTCAGACTATTAATTCAAGTCAAAGCTAAACTGCGACAAAGGCGAGTCAGCTCATAAAATTTATAGGCGATCGAATGAGATAATATGGTCGACGTTAAGAGCAGCTTAGACAGTTTGAAAATTTAAATGTGAAGTAAGTTTTGCGAGATTGCGCGGTATAAATCAGCGCGCGAGCGGGCGGAGCGGCGCGGCGCGGCGAGGCGCGGGCGCTCGTCAGCCCGCTGCGGCGATAAATCCGGCACTCCCTCGGGCTTCTTAACCGTTCTCCATCTTCATGTACACACCAACACCGACGCCCCGTATGCCCCGAGTGAAGACCTGATACCTAAGTACACATTTTTTTATGCAACATCCACAGTGAGATTTTATATATATCTGGATTTCAGTAAACAACTTTTATAACTGACCTATTATGTACCTAATTGATGAAATAACTCAATTATTTAGGTACATTAGTGAAATACCTTTAATTAGATATCGTCAACTAGACAAGGACATTCTTGTTTTAAACGGTCCTGCGACAATAACAAACAAGTTTTTAACATTTTTCACTTATCCCATCTGTCAACTTGTAGCATCCAAAGTATTTTCCGCGAACTTCGCCCTAATTCTTTTTCACGCTACATTTCAAGAATCTTATTTTTGTAATTACAAAAATGTCTAGTACGCCGACGTTATCCTTAATTGCTGGACATAAAAATTCCATTTAAATTTCCCTTTTAACGATCGGGGAGAAGTGTCTAATTGTATAATACACTCGTTTGCGTATTTTTATTGTTGGTACAATAATTAGAACATAACGCGACTTGGCCCTTTTTAAGCAGGTTTGTAATTAAACTTTTCTTAGGAGTTGTAAAAGAATATTGCGAGATGCGAGCGTATCTTTTAGCAGGGGCGCTAGTGCCGGCGAGCGGGGGGCGAGGGGCGAGGGGGTGGGCCGGTTATTTAAGAAATGGAAAGAAAAGCAATTTACTGCTTATCAGCGGGAGTAGCGACCCGCGGGTCACTCGGATAAAAAAGTACCTACCTAATGTCGAGACTGAAACATGGCGACTACTGTGCGCGGACGCTCCTGCAAGCGACTTCCTGTTTCACCTACACACGATGATGATACAATTATTATGTAAACAAGCCGTGTCACGTGTTGTGTATGTGATTTTCCATCGACAAAATGACGAACTTCCATACAAACTCTCTTTCCATATTCAACCCCTTTCTGGGGTGATTTTTCAAAAATCCTTCCTTACTGCTCACTTTCGCTACATAAGGAACTCTAGTGCAACATTTCATAATGCTAGACCTAAAGGTTTATAATGCTAGACATGAAGGTTTAGGCTGAGCTTTGTGTGTCAGTAAGATTTTTATATAATAACTATATAGCAGCTGACTGCGCCTTCGTCCGCGTGGCTTCTTCTAAAAATAAAAGCCTAAGTTACTGATGAAGTAGCTGATGTTATAAGGATAACATCAGCTACTTGCCAGTGAAAGTTCCATCAAAATCGGTCTAGCCGTTTCGGAGATTAGCCGGAACAAACGGACAGACGAATTAAATAATATATACATATAATGTTTTTATTATATATTTAGTAAAAAGCTGTTATTTTGACATTACAAACAAACACATCAGTTTTATTTATTTGTATTTGTATAGAAAAAAGATAACTTGTAGCCTTACTTAAGATTGCCAAATTGTTGTACTCAGATGAAAAATAGATTAATCTAAAAGTTACTCTATTATAAGTTGCTGGACGAGTTAAAGTAAAATTAGCTTAAGTCGACAAATTCCTCTCGCAGCTTAACGACGCGACTCTCAGTAACTTCTCCTTGGGTCCGAGAGAAGCGTATACTATGTGTGTGTGATGTTTGTGAGATACATCAACGTAACTATCTGATATTTTTCAATGATTAGATACTTATACGCATATATCTTTGATTTGATTAATTAAAATACAACAGCACAGTATAGGCCGAAGAGACCTTTTCAGCTCTAAACTCAGCTTATATCAAGAAAATGGACAAGTCAGGTGCCACTCTGATAAGGACAATGACTATTACTGATTACTTTTATTTATCTTATCATTAAGTCACTTTTTGTTTATGTGTATAACAAGCTGCGCCCCGCGGTTTTACCCACATTAGTCTCGATCCCGTGGGAATATCGGGATAAAAAGTATCCTATGTCGTAATAATCCAGGTCATGGTCTACCTAAGTGCCAAATTTCATCCAAATCCGTTCAGCCATTTCGTTCAGCGTGAAAACGTAAAAAATAAACAAATTCACTTTTGCATTTATAATATTATACCAGCTGCACCCGCGGTTCACTCGCATAAATCTAGATCCCGTAAAAAGTCTTCAATACCCTAATTCAGGTCACGGTCTACCCATGTGCTAAATTTCATCCAAATTCGTTCAGCCGTTTAAGCGTGAAAGCGTAACAAACAAATAAACAAACAAATTTATAATATTACTTAGTATGTATAGTTAGGATACATTAATATGAAACTTACCTACCTACATAAATAATAAAGAAATATGGGTATTTTGTAAAATCGTAAAAAGCGTATGAAGCATGCACGGGACACTAGTTTTAAATAAAACTAGAATTTCCTTCCCTGAATAATAAACTTTCAAAAGTACTGTCTGATTTACGTATTTTAATTTTATTGATATCTATTTTGAAAGAAAAGTATAAGAAGTACCAATTACAAAATATAACCATATTTTATATTATAGGTACACAAAATATGTGTTTGTAGTTCAATTACCAAGCAAAGCAATTTAAAACCTGCACAGTACTTAAAACCCTGGCAGTTGTGGACAAGACATCACAAAACTAATAAACAATAACTTTTGTTTCAATTAAATCCTCACATTAACGTTAATGTGTGTTCGACAATAGTTCAAACTGTTCCTTTTACAATGGTGTATTGTAAATTGTAACGGTGCGTCAAAAATTTGCAATGATTAGTTGGGGCGAATCTATTTTTACTTAAGGGTGGGGTGGCAGGGTGGCGGGTCGTGACCCGGACAAATATTTGGCTATCAATGGGACAGCCATCCTGTTATTATAATCGATGGATTGTGTTTGCACACATCATATTCATGGTACTTTATCGTATTTTCATTTGGCTGCTACCTACAGTTTGGTTTGTACATTTGTATTTTTTTTTAATAAACTGACTCACACCACAGGAACAGTACCTATGTATTGGCTTTGTGTAAAGCATCTTTCTTTTTCTTTATTTGTAAAGAATTTTTTTTTTAAGTAGGTTTCGAATTATTTATCAAAATGTTTTATGCATTGAAAAGGATCGTGGAAATTAAATACCTAAAGAGTTTTCTTAAAGCTACGAGTTGACGCACTTAGATGCGATTTTAATAAATAGTTTTACTCCGAATCTGCATATGAATGGTATGTTTTTCTTATTTTAGTAAGGGGTTTATTGGGTAATTAATTCTTCACCATTAAGTTACTTACACGTGCGTTGGAAAAATGCTTACGAAAGATGAAATATTAAACAACCTAGAACTGTAAAAAAAAAATTGGTCCTGAATTCGATTATCGTTACTAAAGTTACTTATATCTATTGCCTAGTATCGCACCTAAATAAACTATCCCCTTTTATAACAAATGTAAAATAGAAGCGATATCCTGATCGATTCGATCGGAGGAGGTCTCAGCTAATGTTTATTAACTGTATAAATTATACAAAAGACAAATTTACGCTCAATCACTTATACCCAATATAAATTCCGGCAATGTTCCTTGAAACGCTGTGTCAACCTATCCATCAGTGTAAAAATTCCCTGTTGATCCCCTTAATTTAATCAAAAGATCGCTTTAGCTGGTCATGGACAAGAAAAAACGGGATGACGTAACGTAACGACGACACGGTGATATAAAATTTTCATCGAACGGAAGACGGGAGGGATGAGGCAGGTGGGGGGTAGGGCGGACCTCCTGGTGTAATATCCAAGTCGATCCGGGTAACCAATAAATTACAATTTGACACAAACAAAACCCCACTGCTGCACGTTGCCGCGAATTATTTATTAGATATACATGACGATCAACCGCTTTTACCGATTAATATAAACAACAAGGAGTTAGGTAACTATGTTGTTTTAGTCGATGGTCAACTTATAAATGTAGGTAGTACCTAGTGTCTTTAACTCTCATGGTCTTATATGAAATCAAGAATTATACGTAATCTTAACACACATTGAATTGATCATTAATAAATCGAAATATTTATTAAAATTATATGGAAACCTTCTCAAGACATGTAAAATGATTGCCATGCGAGTGATCGCTCCCCGGCGCGAAGAGGTGACCCTCCCCACTCCGTGTAATAAAATTTGCATACTTTTAATCAAGGCTCGTGTTGTGGAGAAGTTTCCCAATAACGGAACGCCGTGATCGATTCGATGCCCAGTCTAGGCATCGTTTTTGCATGTATAATGTCCTTCATTATGTAACGCGGACGTTGAGACAAATGTGTGTTTAGAAATGAGATGAGAACGTCTTATTTATTAAAAAAGTTATACACAATATGAAATTGTAGTAGGTATGACTATTAACATTATTAACATTCCTAATTCTGTAAGGGTATTGCCACTGTCAAAATTTTAAAATCGTACTGCAGAAACTTTATCTTGACAAATGCTACTATACAATAGACGAGTTTTTAAACGATAAACCATTATAATTATTAATGCTGCATTTACAATTTTCACGTCTGCAATGTTTTTTTTTTATATTTTTTTTTAATTTTGGCATATTTACTTAGCATGTTATTATATTTGTGTTTGTGTCTTAAGACAAAACATAGCGTGCTATTTTTATGTATGGTATTGTATACCTGTTTCACAAATAAATTTTATGATTATGATTAAATATTTCTATTATTATGTTGAGCACCGTAAACAATATTTCTGAATGTTTACAAATTGATAATTAATTGTAATGTAAAAATAAATGAAATAATGAGTAATGGCTAAGTACCATGATGTTGTGATTTTGATCGAGTTCAAGGGTGCGCGGTACAAAAGAATTTAATGTATTCTTTGGCGTGCACTCTCAATTGGAGTTGTGTAAATAATGTTACTAATACCGACTCGCCTTCAATGTTGTAAGAGGATTCCCGTAGCGCAGTTTGCAATAAATTAGCCGGCTTCTAATATAAAACGACAAAACCCCGACAGAGCGTCACGGTCCCGCCACCGCCCCGCTGCCGTCCCGCTGCCGACCCGCCGCCGCGCCGCTGCCTCCGCCTGTCCATCTCCGCTCCGCATTAATCGTGTTTAGTTAGCGGATATTGGCGGCGGAAATTCAAATGCAATCAAATGAAAATAGAATTCGTAAAAAAGCAAAGAAAACAAACCGACAGGCGTCAGTCTAGCGGGAGCGCGCCGCCCGCCCTCGCCGCACCGCACGCTGACCGTACTTACACGATTTTAAATTGTACATATCTGAAATTCCGATCTGTCGCACACCCACCCTGCGCTATGAAATGAAACAAAATAAAAGTGGAACGACACGGCACGCTCGGAAAAAATCAAAATCGAAATTAAAAATAAAAGGTTTTTTTCGACGCGCGAGGGAGGCGGATGCAATGTTTGCGGCCGTCATTCGATGCAGTGCGCAATAAAAACACGCGCTCGACTTCTACATATAAATATGTGTGGCAGGATTGATTGGAATTGAATATGTGTGGGTGGGGGCCCGGGGCCCCGGGCTCGGGTGGTGCAGGAATCGAAGGTGAGCGCCGCTAAGACTGTAATCGGTTTTGCCCGGGGCCGCCAGCGCTCCACCACCGCTCACAATTAAACTTTGTTTGTACATGTGTCGCTCGAGATTAGCCGCAATGCTCTTTTTAAGTGGACCAGCTGCAGTCCCGCATGCAATTTAAGAATCTAGAACACCATTTCGGCAATTAGACGCCTAAACTGTACGGTTTGTTTTCACACTTACGTTCGTGTAGTTATTGAGTGAAGAATACTGGTTCCTATTAATAATTGTCTTCTCCGTCACCGCAACAGAGTACATGTAGCAATCACGGCAAATGTTCGAAAGATGTAAATGTGAGTGCGGGGCTGCGCGGCGCGGCGGCACATAAATCATCAGGAGGGGCGCTGATTGCCTTCAATTATGGCATTAACTTTCATGCCTAATTCTATATTGCTACTTTGCTAGTTATTACCTTGCTCCCCCGATGCGGTCAAGTATTACGCTATTTATTGAATCACCCACTCATTTTAGACAGGCAATATCGTTGAACTAATTTGTGAACTAATTTATGTATTTATGAGTGTTTCACCCATTAAAGTACTAATTCTTCTTCAAAGTGTATACATAAGTAGTGTACAAGTGCCCTATACTTGTACACTACTTCTGTGTCCAAACAACTGGCGATTTTCTTGTATTATTCACAGAAAAAAATATTAGTTATACCTATGTATGTAATATTCTAGCTCTTTACTATTTTCTCTCTTTTTCATGAGAGCAGTGGTGGCCCAGTGGAAACGACCGCGACTTATGAGTTGTAGGTCGCAGGTTCGAATCTAGGCAGGCAGTTTACTGTGTGTAAATTATTTCATCACCACTGCTCTCAAAACCGTGAAGAAAAACATCGTGAGAAAACCGGCATATCCTAGAACCAAAAATTTCGAAAACACGTGACATCCACCAATCCGCACTGGGCCCGCGTGGTGGATTACCGCCCACTCCCCTCTCATTGAGAGGAGGCCTGTGGCCCAGCAGTAGCAACATTATAGGCTGATTACGACTATTCTCATATTTACTAGCCTGAAATATTAATGCAAAATAACCCATAACAAAGGTTCTAGAAAAATCGCCAGGATTTTCGGAGTTTTCTCCCTTTTTATCTACGACTCTACGATATGTTATGTTTTAAAACATAACCAAGGTTGCAATACCCATCGATCAAATTATCCTTTTCTATCCACTGTGAGAAAAACTCCAAAAATATTATAAAACAACCATGCCTATGCATTCATATTATTTTGATATATTACTCCTAACAACCTCAACAACTAACCACACAATAACGACCGCCCCTTATCACATACAGTAAAGGTACACCTACACAGCTTCATTTTTTCACCCCCAAACTGTTCCACTAAGTAGGCCCGAGTACCTCCTACCCGGCGCAAGGAGTTTCAATCGATCAATCACTCCCAGCATAACAGTTACAACCGTGAAATCTTCAGGGGCAAGACAAAGATAATTCCCGTTTAACTTCCGTTTCCAACTTATCGAATAATTTAACTGAACATTTATTTTTGCGCGCTCATCAATCAAGCCAGCTCGCGCTTCGCCGATAAGCCTCGCCTCGACGCCGAGAAATGACTAGGCATTACATAAATCCCCTCGGATGATGAAAAGTGAAGTGTAACAGATAAGAACCTACAAAAAGTTACGATGAGAAATGAATCGCGATTTATATCCGCCGGTCGCGACGCTCGCAGTCGCGCCCGTGCGTCGCGGTCGCAGCTATCCCTTTCAGTGGTTTTACAGTTTTGAGTTTCTATGTAATACTTGTATTCTTTACGTAGGTAACGATGATTAATTTTAAGTAATTTAGTTCCCATAATGTACACCGATGAATGTTTTATCTCATTATGAGCCTGCTAATGGTCACTGCTAAACATGGAACTCTTGTTTCGAGTGATTGTTTATTTTTAAAAGAATTATCTTGCTACTATGAAAATGACTTATATTATAGTACCTTTGATCATAAACTACGATTTTAAAAATGGCATGTTTCAGTAACCATTTATTTTAGGTACCCACCTATATAACTTTTTATTGTCTACGTTAAAAACACGGGCAAAAAAAAAGCTTTGCAAAACGCCAAAGTTTAATCTAAACTTTTCTCCGGGCAGCCATTATTAAGATAAACAGTACAATACATAAGCCTATCTCGACATTTATTTTATCACGGGTTCACATCACGCGCCGCTATTCGCTGTTATGATACGGCCCGTACCTGAAGGAGCTGAAAGAAAAGCTATAAACCTGTTCGAAGCGTTTCTTCCGACGCGCCGGAGCGTCGCGTACGCGCGCCGACTGGCAAGCAGCGCCCCCGCCACTCCCGCCTCGCCCGCGAAAACCCCCCACATCTGCCGACCATATTTTCCACTTTATGTGTGACAGTTGAGGTAATATCGAGACTCTCGCCGCTCTCTGATTGGACGAAAAATACACATTAAAGGAACCTGCTGGTTGCGAGCGAGCGATTCGAAGCTGTATTCCCGTGGAAAATGTCGGAAAATATTGTATTATGGGGGTGGAAAATTGCCACCCTCCGCCCGCTCGCTCGACTCCGACAAAAACTGTCGAGTATTTGTTTTTGATGAAAACGATTTATTATTCTACGTGGGTTGGAGGCAATAAAGATAAGCCGGCGAGGTGCCGGAGCCTTATTACGGCTAACCCTCGCCTTTGTTTCCTTATAAAGAATAATAAATGAGGCCGCACGCTTATTTACTAACTTCCTTAATTATTTATTTATACGGAAACGTTGTTGATATTTGTTAAATGCACAAGTTCATGAAACTCGTAATGGCTCGCTGAAATTAAATATTTTAAAAGTTTGCTATCAAGTTCGAATAAATGAGCTTTATTTATATTTGTATAGTTTAGTCTATGACATCGATGGTAATAAATCATGAACAGTAAATCCCGGTTGCGACGCGCCGGCAGATAGCAATCGCCATAACGCTAAATCCGCAATTTGCATTAACACCCCAATGCGCACACTCTCACGATGTGTGGACAATAGTGGCGATTTTGCGATACAAGATTTATATGACGATAAGACAGATATCTTAAACGCCTAGAAGAATAAAAAGTAGGTGACGAAAACATACTTAGCATGCACCTATAATATTAAAAGAGAAACTCAAAGTGAAATAAATTCAGAATTCAACTGTTGAATTAAAAAAAACTAAATAAACAAAAACTAAAATAAAATAGCTCATTAGTTAGAACGTATTAATAAACTACCATAAACAAAATTGTCACGCGTAAAATTTATTTATGCAGTATAATAATCAAACATCCGTGTTCAGTGCGAGGCCCCCTGCCGTGCGCACGCGCCGCTAAACAAGCCATTTAGTCAGATTTATTAATTTCATCGTGGACATGTGGCTACCGTGTCAGACATTTTGCTTGTTTATATCATCTGTCGTGTTTATTAACCAAGCTTTTAAGGGTTATAAAGATATTTTTATTAGTAGTTTTTTATGGTTAGTTTCACGTTGTTGCTGAAAGATATTTATTTTTATTGAACGTATTAAATAGGTAGTTTAAATTGATAGTTATTTATAGAAATAAATACCTACCATTTTAAATGACTCTTTTACAATCCCTTGAACATGCCAATGTTAAACTACAACATACAGATATAGCTTTAAATAACCAAAATAAAGTATGAAAAGTAGAATAATAAATTATATCTACATAAAAACGATCATAATAACAGAAATACATTACTGGGCTGACAAATTTGTGTACACAAATTGGTTGTACAGCGTGTCCCGTGTCCCTGTCTGGGCGACGTTTAAAAATTTAAATATCGACAGCGGACCCCTCCTAAATTAAATGAACGCACATCTGAAAAATGCTCCACTGGGCTCGGCTCTAAAACGCGCTTATTCCGTACTTTTTCCTTTTACTTAGGTCGTTTTGGTTGTGAGACGGTATCTATGAGGATGTTTCATGTTGTAAGTAACAAACAAAACGATTTTAAGATTTTTCAGACGATTATTGTTATAAGTTAAAAAGACCGCTTTTTTAACTATAACAATAATTGTCTGAAAAATCTTAAAATCGTTAACAACGTTAACGTAACAACGTTGTACAACGAACTTGAACGAATAAATTTCCTCATACAAAAACATAATTTTGTCATTGGCATAGCATACATAGATAGCATTATTCACAAATACTATTAAAACTAATAGGTAATAGTCTGATTCGATCATGTAAAACTCTCTATACACCACTATGTGTTTTTTGGAATTTTTAATATTAATGGAAAATTCTATCAATATGGTTAAAATGAAAATTTAATATGTTTTATACGTGCAATTTAACCTAACAGGGTTAAACCTATGCATTCGCTTAAAATAATACAAATATTGTTGCGTAGGCGTAGCTTGTAGTACTCGTAGCAGATTTCGTAGCACGTCTAGAATTTCCAATAATTATTGTATACAATAATTCATAATTTAATACAAAATGAATAGTATCATACAGAGAATAAAAACACAACTATTTCCCTAAAATATATTATTACTATTTAGCAATTAGCATTAGGACATAAAGCGGTCCACAGCACCCCTAAATGACGCGTAGCGGATGCGGTGTAAGTTAACTCGTACTATTTAACCATCCGTTCATACAGCCGCGATGAAACAACACCCTCGCAGCCCTACGCCTCGAAAGAGACAAAAATATAGAAAAATTAAAGAAAGAAAGAGATCATCGCATACTCATCGGGGCATAACTCATAAATAAAATACAATATGGTGAGCAAAACATTGAATTATGCCGGTATTATGTCGCATTTGGCCTTTGTGAATTAGTCACTGCATATCAGCAGGGGAGGCGATTGGATGTTTGTCGCTGATGTTAACCGACCGTGCCGATGTATGGATTTATTACTTTTGTACAGAAATCATCTATTTATTGACGGAAAGTGACATAACTAATAATGAAGTCTCGTAAAAAGTTAGCTATTTTAAACCAAACTTAGTACATGTGCTCATCCGCATAATAAATAGATAAATTAATATTCCTAACGCTGGTGAAACTAAAATTGCTAAGAAACTATTTACATTATATTACCAATCTCTAAGTATTCACATAAAATAAACCTTATTCGATGTCGCAACAAAAATACAGTAGCAGACTCCTCACGTCGATATTTTGAAGACAGTTGATAGTGATATTGGAAACACTTCAATTTATAAACAAAACGCTCGGCTGCTGAGCTATAAAGGGGAAAACGACGCACCCGATTCAGCGAAATCATAGAAAAGCACATAAATTGGTGCGCATTAACATTTCCTTTATCCTACGTGTCGGCGTATGACGGGGGCACCGCGACGCACCGCGCCGCGCCGCGTCGGGGCCGCCCAAGACAATAAATTTACATATTTCACCCCTCAAACAGACCTTTTTTGCCATTCCGCAGAATTACGCACATATGGGAATATTCTGTTGAATACATCAGCAGTAAGGAGAGATACTCTCAGAATAAAATTATCTTCCACGACGCCACATTTGGAGATAAAGAGTCGCTACGTTTTGACGCTTTTGATACAGATGACTGTTTTTCTGAGCTACGCGAAAATAGACCTACCTGACATTGATGCGTCTAAATTTAATCAGACCAAAATTTCCATACTCGTGTAAAGTGTAGGAAATTTGTCGTAAAACGCGTCGGAATATATCGGAAGTCCAAAACACTGTTTATTGAATTTTACTATGTAATTAATCTCTTAATACAATTTAGCTACATAGTACTATGGGGTGTCAGGTACAAACGCAAATTCACATATGGAAATGTAATTTTGCGGTGGAAGCACCCTTCAAAGGGTCAAATCAAAATCATTTTCACAGTCCAGTGAAGCAACGTACGGTCGGCAGCGTACCGCTACAAGCGTATACTTTACGTTCACACAGTTTGATTCTGTTGCACACTTGTACCAATATTTGAGTTCTAATTATACTGACGTGCTACGAGGACTGCATCAGCCTTCGTATCGTATTTGTTCGAAAAAATGTCGTGGCACTAAAAAGTTTTTAATTGAATTTTCCAAAAAAAAACATCGGAAAGCGTCTTACAATTATTTTGCCAAAGTTAAAAGAACGATGGCCAAATTCCTATAGAAATAACCTGATTTTTATTTTTCATGTACAAAAACAAATTATAGTGAGATTGGGTTATTTTCATGTAGTAAACACCATCCTGTTTGAAAATATTAACTGAATAGCCAAGATATATTAATATCTTTAAAAACACTTCTGAGGTTAGAACTTAGAATCAATAAATAAGTTCATTTAAATTCTAAGTAAGTGACATACAGTTTTTAGCGATCTCAGTTCTATTTACCAGAGTATATTACATAGATTTTTCTCGTAGAGAATTTCGCAAAAAAATAAGACTGACAAAAACAAAATAACAGAAGGAAATCCAAAATAGCACAGTATGTCTCACAGTTCACAACAACAACAACAATCAACAAGCGGCTCCTGCCTAATCTAGGAGGTATAAAGGCCGCCTGCCAGAGGCTCTACGCGGGGATCGTGCGGTCCATGGCCCTTTACGGGGCACCGGTGTGGGCGGGTTCCTTGGTGCCATTCCTTGGCGCTGGGGACAGTCCGCCGGTTGAATGCGTCCCAAAGGGTCATGGCCATCCGGCTGGTACGGGGATACCACACGGTCTCCGGTGAGGCGGCGAGCCTCCTTGCCGCATTGCCACCATTGGATCTGGAGGCAAAAGTCCTCGCGCACATATGGGAGTGGCGCGAGGAGGCGAAACGCCAGGGCGTAACTCTGCTGCTGCGAGAAAACACGGCACAGCGGACAGAGCTCCGGCGCGATCTCATGGTGACATGGAGAGTGCGATTGCCGCAACCCAGTGCTGGGCACACCACAATTGCGGCGATAAGTCCCCTCTTTGAGGAGTAGCTAGAGAGATGCCACGGAGTCCTCATCTTCCATCTGACACAGGTCCTCACCAGACACGGCTGCTTCAGGAGGTTCCTGTGTCGTATAAGGCGGGAGAAAACGCCTGGGTTTCACCATTGTGTGGATCGCCCGGAGGATAGGGTGAAGCATACGGTGGAGGTATAGAGGCATGAGGAACAGAGTGTAAAGTTCACTCATCCTCCATAGAAAAGGGAGTATCCTCCGACCAGACGGGTGTCGTGTCTGGTGGGCAACTGCCCGACGGTTGATGTCGGGATGTTGTATATATGCTAGTTGCGCGGTAAACTCTGCTTGCGCGATGCAGGATTTTGCGTGACGTCAGTGTGATGCGTAGTTCGTATGTGGCGCTGTAGATCACCACATCACTCCCCTCCGGAGACCGGAGGTCGATAGTGGGCTGAGTCGTGTATCTTGCGATGCTTGCCAGTGCCAGGTGGGGTTCCAGTGGGTCGGAACCGGTTGTCGCATACTTCGCGGTGGGTCGGAACTGTCTGCGGTGATGCCCCAGTGTGTCGGGGTGGCACTGCGTTATGCTCAAGTGAGTCGGATATGGTACAGCGCCGGATTGAGGGCTGACTGATGGCATCGACCAGGAGAGGGTTGAAGAGCTCTGCTTGTTGACCGGCCGAAAGTGCAGTGTGCTGTGCCAAGGTTGCTGGTGAGGCTTAGGGTGATGACCAGGTATGCGCGGTCGCTGCATGCTGGTGGTCAGTATACCCGTTGAAGCCGTGGGTGCTGGCTGGCTATGTGACTCGCCGCTCGAGAGCTTGAGGAAGTGATGATGATGACGTCACGCTGATGTAGTTGCATGAAGGCTGCGCTGACGTTCATATTCGGGGTCACCAGTATAGAGGCATGAGGAACAGGGTGTAAAGTTCACTCATCCTCCATAGAAAAGGGAGGATCCTCCGACCAGACGGGTGTCGTGTCTGGTGGGCATCTGCCCGACGGTTGATGTCGGGATGTTGTATATATGCTTGTTGCGCGGTAAACTCTGCTTGCGCGATGCAGGATTTTGCGTGACGTCAGTGTGATGCGTAGTTCGTATGTGGCGCTGTAGATGCCGCCACAGAGGTCTGTCCGGCTTGGGTGGAACACCGCCGTGTCCTCATGGAGGCGATCAGTGGCGGTGATCTCTCGCGTCCGGCCCTGGTCCAGGCCATGGTGCGAAGCCGTCACCTCCTTTTGCGAAGCAGTAATGCTCGCGAAGGAGGAGGCGGAACGGGTGAGGGAGAGGCAAAGTTCGCATCCTCACGCCCTTAGCCACCGCAGGAGATGCCCTGGGCGTCGGAATCCCAGGCCGATTCCCGCCCACCGTAGACGCGGGCCTGCGGACAGTGAGCAATGTGTAGCTGGCCGTTCGATAAGGACCAGGCCCGGGTCCACGGCGCGTTGTGTTCCACGCGCGCTTCAAAGAAATGTCAGCTATAGTGTGCTGCTAGGAGTCCGCTAGGGGCGATGCCTGCCGGGGCCGCGGGAAATCCGAAGGGGATACCGTAGCCTCTGGCAACACAGGTAACGGAAGAAACACGGGTGGCTTTTAGTCAGTATGAGTCTGACACACCCTCCCGCTCCGTCCAGAACGGGAGAAGTTATTTGATAACAAAAAAAAAAAAAGAGGGTTCGAACAATGGCGCATCGATGACATATGACTTTCCATTGTAGGCAATTGAACAAAACACTGATACTTACTATGCACCTATGACCTACATAATTAATAATTATGACAACAATCAAATACACAAAGCACTAGTTCATTTGATACCTACGTATTTATTGAATTGATTACTTTTAATAACCATTTAGAAAAACGTGGACAATATAATTCATAATCTTTGATTATTAGGTGATTTCATATGCAAAATGAATAGATGCCTTCTGAACATGTTATTTATTCCAAAGAAAATAATTACACAAAAAAAAAATGTTTTTTTCTGGCTTCATATTTTATGTTTTAAGACCTTCAAAAATAACGGTTTCTTTTTCATATATGTGTATGGCATATCGGGACGTCTCCAACTTCCTCAGGTATGATTTGATGCTGAACTAATTTCGACAATAGTCCTCACAACCCAAGAGAAAGCCAGATACAAGGTGTGTTAAATATCAAATAATTGGTCCTGTATATATATACCCTTAAAAAGTCGAAAGACTAGTAGTTAAAATAACTCCACATTGTCATAACATAGCCACGTTAATTACAAAGGGATCCGCATTGCTAAACCCTTTACATAAATGGGTACTTGAATACGACTACAGTTTGACCCGCACTTAGGTATTATGCACAATCGTATTACCTACCAACGCCGAAATAGGAGGTTGCTTTATAGAATGTAGCCAGAGAGTGGACGGTAGGACGAGGCAGACGGACGACACTAATACTCATTAGAATTACATGGCGGAACGGACCGGCGATCCGGGCCGGCCGGCCGGTGGCCGTGCCGTGCGCTCTCCGCGTCCGAACCGTGCACCCACACCGACGCACCATCATTTACATTTGTCTCACCAAATGCCTCACGTGTGGATACTCAACGTGTAGCTGTAATAAATTAATTTGATTGTAACTGCGAAGTTTCAAAGAAGGATTTTTTTTTTTTTGTAAATATGTACACTTTTGAAGATATTAAAGTAGGTACATTTGTACCATGTGTGATGCACTTATACCAAGAAACTGACCATATTGGGCATTATTATAAAATTGAGAAAAATATAAATTTTCAAGTTTTCTCTTTTCGACGAGCAAGGGTTTTCCTATTTTCTATATTTTTTTAACATTTATGTAAACCAGAACTATAGTTGAAACATATTTATGAGGTCATTTTAAGCAACCGATCGCCTCGAAAATGACTGCCTCGTTGGTCCAGAGGTCGCAAGCGCTACTGCCGAGCATGAGGTCCTGGGTTCGATTCCCGGGTCGGGCAAAGTGTTATTGGGCTTTTCTATCTGCAATTTCTCAGTAGCAGCCCGGAGTCTGGATTTGTGCCCAGTTGATGGCAATAGGCTCGCCCCCTATTACATGGGACTTAAACATAACTGGCGAAATGTGGGTGTACTACAGGTACACCTCTGCCCAACCCTTCGGGGAAACAAGGCGTGATGTTATGTTTATGTCTGTTTTAAGAAACCAAATTATTGTTGCTTTTATTGAAACTAATAAGTATCCGTGACTATCTGCTAGAAGAAAACTTTCTTTCCCTAACGGTCTTTTTGCAGTGTTATATCAGGCTCATCTGGTGCTTAAAAATCCAATCTAGCTTGTATTTTTTTAGAACGTAATTTTAATTCAGAGATTTTGCCCAGCAGTGGGACATTACGAGCTTCTTATATAAGGAAAATGTTAAGGCGTTTTTCAATCATTTAATCGAATTGGATGAGAATGTACCAACACTGCAGAAACGCCTGACATCGGCACATTAATTGCAGTTTACAACAATGTTAATATTTGTGTAGGTGCAATGTGAACCAAAGTTATGTTTCGCGCCATAAAAACTTTCTTGACTTCATTCGACAACTTAAGACAAAAGGGAACATATTTCCTGTTGTGTATTGTGTTACTATATGTATAGATTGTTGGGAAATATCACATTCTGTGCACGAATTCCACCACAATCGATAAGAGAGATGACCGCTGGGCGCGAGGAGGCGCGGGGGCGAGCGCCGATGGGGAGACTGTTATTTGATTAGTCTTACCGAGAATGAGCTCGCCTCTACTTAATGGGGTGAGGGCTTGTAACCGGACCACGTATAATTTTCACTACTCCGCGTTAACACTGCGCGATGAAGACAAAAGCTCAAAACCACTTATCTAGAAACAATAAAACGATTCACGGCGGAACGTAAGAGCAAACCCGAAAGGCGTTCATCCCATCATCGCTTAATAGACACGCATTTCGACATAAATGAGTTTCGCTTTAAATTAATTAGTAGCACATTTTCCATTATAAGGACAAATGTAAAAGCGACCGCTTAATAGCGCGGTGGAAAACTCGCTAGTTTTCGCTCGCGAGAATAGGGCCGGAGAGAAATTGCGGATAGACATAATCAGTCTTCTGGCTTTGAGGCCGCCCCGGCCCCCTAATGTGGCACACACCTCTCCTACTGATGAATACGCTTTACACATACGCCTCACGGACTGATTGAATTCAATATCAACATTGTAATTAAAGCTCCCTACTAAGTATTTTGTTTATGACAACGACTACGACGGATTAATAACAATCTGCTTCTAAAATGTATTCAGCACGTTAAGTTTATTTAAACCTCAACCTGTCTCAAGTTAGCAACCAAATGTCTATAGTTAACTACTACAAGAAAAGTTTTGAAGCAAACGGGAGGTCGGTTTGTGAGGACGGTCCGTAATGACCCCGTCCGATCTTACAAAAGGCAATTACAATAAAGTTCCATTCGCACATGGTCGTTAACTGGACGATATATCTTGGATTCCCTCAGTCAAGTCGGCTTTCGCACTCCTTTCATCTTACCGCCTTGACACATGACCTCACATGACAATTTTAATTTTTAATTCTTCTTTAATGGTATCCTGAACAAATCTTCAACTGCTTTGACAACAAAAAAGTTACAAGTGTGAATTAAAATAGCTCGAGATTCAACTCAATTAGTGAGAGGTAATTAAATGTGTTATTAATTTAGAAATAATGTTTATGAATGGCGTGACTATTAATAAGTCAGAAGTGAGCACGTGTGCAGGTAGAGCGAGGTGCCTGGGAGGTGTGGTGCCGCCCGCGCGCCGCGCATGTTACTGCCTCGGAGCGCACACTTTACGAGCGGGGGATTAACCCGTGTAACGAGATTCATTAATTCTTGTCGTTAAAATTTGTCGTTCTCGATTAATAAGGAAGTCCCAGGCGGCGGGACGTTATTATCAGCGGACCGCAGCCGGGTGTCGCCGGCGTTGGCGTCGCCAGGGGCTCGCCGCGAAACTTCCCACTCCGCCCGCTTTATTTACACTATCGAGTAAATTAAACTCACGCTCGAGTGTCGGAGAAAACTTTAACAGAACTTTGTGTGTAATAAGTGGTGCAACAACACGAGTGGAAGAGCAAACGTCGGACGCGGTCTCCGCTCCGCACTTCTCTCCCACTTAACTCTTTGGGACATATTTATTCGACCCTCCGGCGACCACTGCGGAGCTTACCCTCCCGGGCCCCTCTGAAATTAACCTAACGAATCAAAGCGGCCATTAAATAGTACCTGAACCATTCTTACGTACAATCTGCGCCAATTACCTTATGAATGCTCGCCGCAACCTCGATCGATCGGGTACGTGCGCTTATAAATTTTTGATCGGTCTCGGAAACGAATCGAAACAAAGAAAGTACACAGGTCCGTTATTAGCGTCCGTTTCCTCTATCTGTTTGTATGTAATTTTTAATGCGGGGTCAATCAGGGAGCTATATCGTAGATCTCCGTCGGGCCGAGACCGTAACGATAATGAATCGGCACTGTAAGAGCGCCGGACCGCACTCACGAATTATTAATAGCTGTGTACGCGCACCACAATGTTACTCTTATTATTAAATACCACCTTACGCCGCCGTGCTCTTCAGTGTAGACCATTATTAAAGGAACGCACAAATAGATTCAATCCTTGGGCAGGATTTAAATTTAAGATTAAGGCATGGTCAACGTTGTAAGCGGTTTCAATTACCTGACATTACTAATGCATAAAGAACATGTCCTGTGTTCACACCGGCCGCGTTTCCTTGTCCTTTAAGATGACCCTCCCCTCGTGGAGGCAGCGGGCTTGTCCACTATTTGTTTTACCTACCTGCGACCCTCGTACAACTGTCCACTAAGTGTTGATTGCTTGTAAACAGCGTTTGTAAGCATTTAACTATTTACTTTTCGCAAAATCTTAAGTAATGTAATTCTATTCTTGGTGTTATCATAAACCTCATGCTATTTTTAGATAACAAAAGTCAGAAGCTTGCGTCATAAGTTTATTGTGCGATTCGAATCCCATGCGTGGAAGGAATTGATAAGGCGCGTTCGAACCTTTGCGTCTATTGCTTGAAATTTATTGCTGTTTTGGGTTTTTATTGTTCCGTTTTACGGCCTCCTCGTGTATAAATCGTACAGATAGAAGATGAATTCCGCGCTAAAGCGACCGCTACCGACGTTACATACCATATAATATATTTGGGCGATACCTTACGTCCTCGTATAAATACAAACAGGCAGACGTAAAGTAACTATCCAGGTTAGTTTATTTATGTGACACTGCCCATATTGAAGGCGAGCTGTTTGAACAGAGCCTTTATTTTCGTCTAAATGCCCAGTAGTTTCCACGGACGGAGGACGATTTTCATAGAGGTCCATCACGACGACCCAAGCGTGTGCGATATATCACACGAAATTATGCTTGGGCTGCGTTCCTACGGCGAGCGCGACAGAGACGGCGCACGAGACTCGCTGACCCTCAGCTCATAATGTACGGTCCAGTTAGGTACACGACTTACGGGAAGTAGGTATGTATGTAACCCCGAGCCCGCGCCCGCTCCCCGTGCATGAAATGCTTATTATACGCGGCACGTAGGCCGCCACCCCCGCCTGGCTTGCTCGCTCGCGCCACCTGCCGCCAGCAACAGACAGGGACGCACGACCGATATTATAGCAAATCGAGGATTGTTATGTCCGGTCCGCCAGAGGTCGGCGTAATATATGGCCACGGTATTCCGGGCACATATATTAACACAGAACTCGCCTCATACGAAAAGATCTTACGCGATGGAAACAAATGGTAAGGAAAATTTGGCGGTGAAATTCATTGAGATGGAAGCAGCAATAACAGGAGGAAAAATTACAGTAATTTTTCTGACTGATCTGACTACTGTTTGTTCGCAATTTGGGAATGAAGGCTGGTAACTCATCGTACTTATATTTTAATCTCCAATATTACTATGAAAAATTACGACAAAAAGTTAGAAAAGCACCCTCACGAAAACTTCCTAGGTAGAGTCGTAGGATAATCTATTAAATAATAATGGGGATGTGTGGTCAAGAGGATGATGGTGCCGGGAGGCTGGGCAAATGAAGAATGATGAGCAGTTGCACCGAGGGGCGGTGCAGCCGCTATGACACGTCGCGCTAAGTGACTGATCACCCTATCTCAACGTACCTACATATA
Organism: Atethmia centrago; assembly: GCA_905333075.3. Taxonomy (NCBI): domain Eukaryota; kingdom Metazoa; phylum Arthropoda; class Insecta; order Lepidoptera; family Noctuidae; genus Atethmia; species Atethmia centrago. Next base: position 14,139,498 of record HG995375.1, read on the forward strand.
TTTTAACATTTCAAAGTATAGTTTAGAACGTTAAAGATATTTTTTGATTATTGATTAGGACGAAGTTTTCTATAACTTTAACGGAGTTTTGATTTTCTCAAATACTTTATCTTTATGTTATTCTATGTACTACTCAAAACAACAATCTGCCTGCCTTTTCCCAACTATGTTGGGCTTGGCTTCCAGTCTAACCGGATGCAGCTGAATACCAGTATTTTACATGGCGCGACTGCCTATCTGACCTCCACAATCCAGTAACTGGGTAACACGTTACCCCTTTGTAAGACTGGTTGCCAGAGTTTCGGGCTTCTGACGACCCGTAACGACTATCAAAGATGAATGAATGACAGCCGGGACCAACGGCTTAACGTGCTTTCCGAGGCACGGAGGAGTCTCGGTAAGTAAAGATGGTCACCCATCCACAGACCAACCGCGTCAAGCATAGCTTAACCCGATGGATCGACCCGTGCGGTTCTTATTACTTATCCACGAGCTCCTCTCTTCTATGTACTTACATTTTAAATTATTTGGTAAATCATATAAGAATTTTCGTTCAACTACATTGTTTGTTCTGGAATACTGTCTGCTTATAAGTACAATCACGCCCTTACGATAAATGTCTAGGGGCGCAGTCACCCGCACCGCCTAAACGAATTTAAATAAAATCGGGTATTAAAATCTCCAGGCGATCTCACAAAAATATACCTATGTCAGGAGAGATTTGAGCGGAATAAAAATTCCTCAAGCTCGTCGCATTATCGAGGGGCGGGTCTCCTGTTTTCTTTTATGGCTGTCGTAAGGTATAATCTTCAAGAAAAATGCGATATTTAAATGAAGTGAATTCCTCGAAGGGGATTTCCTTAATACCCGAATTTTTCAGTTGCAATTTCATTTGTTAATTCAGTGAGGTTGGGTGTAATCGCGTTGGGGTGACAGAGAAACATCTGTCATTTTAATTTGTCTTTTAACAATTTTGAAACTGTTCGAATTGCACAATTTTGAAAGGATTTAAGAAAAAATAAAAAACTATTTGATATTATCTTTTGATATGACACCCCGGTGTCACCTTGTGTTGCGTACAGTATAAACATTGGGTCGTAATGAGGCTGTGCGGTGTGACGGCGTGTGCGCGGGATCTGAGCGCGTGCGCAGGAACGGGAGCCACGTGCGCGCCACGCGTCACACGTCTCTAATTGCCCTACTATAGAGATTGTGACAATATTGGACAATCCAGTGAAAATAACACCCGAATATTGTATAGCGTATCGCGTGAGCCAACAATAATCTCTCATTTTAATAGATAAGTGGAGGCGGAGTCATGTAATTTGTTACTTACTACTCTAATAATACCTCCGGCTTTACTTGCGTTTATTTAATCCTCCCTAAAATATTCAAAGCATATTTAGATGTAACTTAAATTGTTTACATTCAGTAGAGTTTCAACGTAAAATAACATGAAAAAATAAAGTCAAGGCGGTCCTCGGTCGGTGGCCATTTCATTAAAATTAAAAGAAGTTAAGTCGCGACACAAGACAAACTGCCGCCTAGAGAAATAAAGAGAGCAAAGCAAATGAGAAGAACTCATTTGGGCGGCCACTGAATTGTGTTCGAGAGGATAATAAAAAGGGAAGCCATCAGTGACACGCACAATAAGCATCAACCTCAAGAATATCATAGATAACGGCGCGGAGCCCGCCGCAGGGACCTCATTAGGAGGCCGCAGGGAAATTAAAAAGAAAGCAAGATCTCGGACTCGATTGCGACCCGAGAAAAACGAGCAGCCTTCCTCTCATAACATTACATACAGCCTCCGTCGATTTTCCGGACGATTATTATTTTGTGGTGCGTAAGACTTGGCCGGAAAAGTAGTTAATGACAGAACAGAGGGCGAAGGCGCACAGGCGCAGCATAAATCAGTCTGGAGCAGAGATGAATGTAATTACCGTGCCGGACGAGACAAATCGGATCTACGAGCGAGCTTCGTTTACCAACTACCGCCGCATATACACGCGTGGCGCGACTAGGCGGCTCATACTCAAGCCGCTCGTAGCAATTTATGAAAATGTAACACTTTACTATCCTTGCACGTTTTATTATAAGGAGGATCTTTAAATCTTTGTACGTTTACCTATAAACAATTAAAACGTATAGAAAAGAAGTTAAAATAACAATTAATTGCTCTTTTCAAGAACGAATTCAAAGTCTTCGAACTGACTCGATTTGCTAGTAAGAAATCTATAGAAATCTTACATTTATGCAAAACAAAGGCAATCAAGGCCCGGGCGAACAGAAGAAATGAGCTTCATTAAACGACGGAATGAAAACTTTAATAATGTAAGATGCAAAAAACTCGACAAAAAAATACTTAAGAAAATCTGACGACATAAAGGCTGGTGTAACCGGGGACTCGCCGTAAAATCATTAAGATGCTAATAAAAACTTCCTTTTGTAACACAGAGACGAACTCAGGGAGCGACGAGAAAAAATATTCAAATAAAAACTCAATCGAGAGAGTGGAACGGGAAGCGGTACCATGATTATTCTTCAAAACATAATGAAGAGAATTAATGTAAATATTCTTTTTGCTTGGAACTTTCCGCCCTCCGGAAAGTTTTATTTTACGGTGCGTCGTTTAACAGCCGTCCCTTATTGACATTCAATTCGGGGGAAATTGATTTATGAAGATTGTCGCCTTAATTGTAGAAAGATTTTTTAGAATCGATTGTAATCTGTGAAATATTTGGGGAGTTGAATAAATCAGTGAATGTGAAGTGCAACGGTATAGATTCATGTTGGTATTAGCATGTTTATGTGTAGCAGAGTGTTTTAGTAGAACAATGGGTGTGCATTGTTGCATTATTGAGTAGCTCGTGACAGTTCGCAGCAGCGCCGAGTTGGGCCGTGGTTGAGGGCTGCAGCTGCACTGTCATTACACTGTCATGCAGTGGCACACGACAAGCGGAACAAATGGACACCATTCTGTTCATTACCTTTATTAAATACCAATGACTTTATGCTTCATTTTTTATTCTGTTTCATGAATAATTTACGACGATTTTTTAATTTTTACGTCGAGCTCGTCGCATGTTCTAATCTTTTGTTTGTGCTCAATTTAACTTCAAGTAGATCAACGAACGGGTCTCAAAACATATAGGCCCTACTCAAGCATAAAGTAAGCACATCCCTTTTCCTGGACAGTATTTTTCGGGATTTGGAACAAAATATCCGTAAATAATTGGAATCTCTCCAGAGGAGTCGTCGTGGAAGGGTCCACACAAGGTCCGGCACCTTTTTACGGTCGATAAAAATAATAAGTCGGTGCTCCCGCTACCCCCTCCCCCTTACCTACCCGTGCCCCCTCCGGACACAGACGTACGGACCCGCTCCGCCCACATTCGGACACCGCTCATTTTTTGTTCGTAGCACTTTTCATTTATCTCAAAGAACCGAAGTGAACACATATACAAACAATCATTTTATTTCTGGGACCACAACAATACACATTTATTTATCTGAGTCGTCGAAGCAACGTCGTAGACACAAGGTACCAACAGACATTAGGCCAAGTTACACACATTAAAAGTTCCCGAATCGACACCTAATATGCAATCACATACTTTATATAAAATTTATCGTACCTATTACAAGATTCGCATTAAACTACCCAGAAAATCTTTAACCTAAGCTTTAAGCTTATAAAAGCTCGGCGCTAATGGCCGGATACCGGAAATTGCGCTCTCATATATCTCCCAACAGATTTATGAAAGTACCCACACATGAGCCGATGTCTCTTGGGCGCACACGCGTCACACCACCGAGAAGGAACGTAACTCTACACACACACTCACACCGACACCGTTAAACTTTGACACTTATTAATTTAAAGGATCGTTAATTCTGGAGGGTACCCAGTATAGTGATATGAAGCTAAACTAAACCAAAGTAATGATCGAAAAACTATTTAGTGTATACGTTAGTTATAAATTAATTGCCTATAGGGTTTATTTAAATTCAATAATAATTTCAGCGTCTGAAATAATCAATTTTCAAAAATTTATTATGGCTATCTTTGGTGGGCAACTAATGCTACGCTCGTAGCACAGCGCGCTACGCCGTAGCCGCGTAGTAGGTAATCCGCGACCAGCAGCGCCGTAGTCTCACGCCTCTCGTAGCTGTTGATATGACTCTAGTGGTCTTTCCCCTCTAGACATATTTATTCGGCGCTTTCCCTGTCATGCTAATGCATTTGTCAGATCTACATACATATTTAACAATAATCAGCTTTACGAGTACACCCTGCCATTTTTTGACACTTCATAACAAGAAATGGGTTACTGTTTAGCGCTATTTTAGGAATGCATTCATTTATTTCATGTAATACTGAATTAAAAGCGCAAAAGTGTAACATGATTTACTGTTCAAACAATGAGAGCAAGAAATACTAAACAGCTATCCTGACACCCTAAGTCAATTGTGAAAAGAATATTAGGTATATTCGCAAGTGGGGGCTGTTTTTTTAGGATCGTAATCTTTTCCGCGTATCCCGTCTCAGCCCTTGCCGACACGTACCGGCCATTGTGACGCGGAATACGTCTTCCGCGGCGCTTCTTATATGAGCGTTACAAGTGCTTTCTAAATAATCTAAGTCCAGTCGAAGAGAGCGTATTGTATTGACACAGTGGAGTGGTGGCCGGCCGTATAATGCCTGTTGTGTGTGTGCGTCGTGTGTGTGCAGGGGCCGTGTGTGTGCGTCCACGCTTGATAGAATAAGCAAGTCGTCCGGCGCCGAGGGGGGGAGGGTCCGACGCCCCCTTAAGTATCTTGAAGACTGGACCTCCACCACCCCAGCCCACTACACGTCTTCTGTAGCACTTCCCGTAGCCACATCGGACTCTAATGGGCATTTATGTATGTTATGTTGAAAACTTACTTTTGTTATAATATATTGATGGTCACTATTTCTTACTATTTGTTAGCAAGATTTTTTTTTATGGCGGTAGATGTATTTATAACTTGTTCTTGCATTTGCTTAAACCCTAAGAAATAAAAGCACTTTGGTGAATGATAAACACTATAAAGTCCTAAGTACCTGTATTCTGCTGAAGTTATTTACTGCCTCTACAAGCCACAGTCGCCACACAAGTTGAGACACATACGGTTGAAAAACGGTTGTCAGTTTCTCCAAACAACGCAACAACGAAGTTGTTTGTATATTCATAATTTGTCCATCAATAGTAGTAGTATTATGCATGAGAGAAACCTAAAAATATATTTAAATCTAGGGTTAAGGTATTTTTTTTAATATATTATATTGCCCTATTGAAATTAAATAAAAATGGCGATGTAGATTGATTAAATAAAATGTTTTATTAAGTGTAGATCGACGAAGTACTTTCTGCTTTTGCATTAATAAAGACTTTTCTTGATTTTTCTATAAGCTGGATTTTTCACCTTAGTTAATCCTCCAGACATTAAAATGTGATAAAAGATAAAAAATAAACTTTTTAAAGGTTTTTATTGCGTAAAATAAACAATTAGCAGTCTGTATTTCCACCGTTAACACAATCGCAGCGAATACACATACTCAATATGAGTTCATCCAAATCACGTTGAAGAATGGACGCGCACGTCCGTTGTAACAGGCGAAAAAGATTTTCTGGTGTGTGTACGGCATCCATCAGCAGAGCTCTTCTTTGAAGCATATCCCATGCATGCTCAAAGGGATTCAAGTCTGGCGATTGTTCAGGCCATGGTAGGACGTTGATATTAGCTGCGGCAAGTGTGTTTGCAACGATTCTGGTGATCTGCTATACAGGGTTTCCTAGTGCAGACACCAGTCTCACACAAACTTTGTCACGTAGGTTTAAGCTTGTTTTATATATTTATTATGTCATTGTTTGTGAAGAGAAAATAAATTATTTGAATTTGAATTCTGGCAGTGTGTGAACGTGCATTATCATGCTTAAGCAGAAATGAAGCACTAAATTGGGTCCGCAAAGGAATGACAACATCTGACTACCGTTTCAGCGTTAATCTGTGCATTGAGATTGCTTTCTGATCCATATGAGTTCCGTTCTTCCGGCGATCCAAATACCCGCCCATATCATGATTTTAAACACACAAAACGCAATTCTTCTTCTGCCAAATTTTTGTGTTCACGAGCCCATTGTAAACGGGCTCTGCGATTGCGGGGCTCAATAGGTGGTGCACGTAGCAGCCTTCGAGAACGGAGATTGACAAGAAGTCAATCTCCGTTCCCAAACGAGCATTCGATTTCTAATGGATCGATCGCTTATTAACATCCCTGAAGAGCTATGAAGCCTCGTAACCAACATCGTCACGGTCATTGTACGATTTGGTCGAGCAGTAATTTGTACTGTCTTTTTTTTTTTTTTTTTTTTTAATTTGTACTGTCTACGTGCGGTAATACGAGGTCGTCCTCCATGTCGCTTTGCCACGCTGCCAGTGATGCAATAACGTGTCCAAAGTCAACTTATAACACTCTGCGTAGTACGAACCCCAGAACCATTGCCACAGCACGTTGCCAAGAACCAGCTTCCAACATTCGGCAACATTAGGTTCTGATCGTTTCTCTCGTTCGTTTGTATTGATTCCACTGAGAAGTATGGCAGAAATTTTACTGATTTGGCCTCAAATCTGTTGCAGGATTATATAGAAATACGACTTGACGGAAGATTTTCATCTTTTGACCGAAATTGTAAAACTATTCCGTTCCGTAACTATTCCGATTCAAATGACGAAATTTACTAAAAAAGTATCCACAGGAGTTACAACATTATACGAGATTAAAAAACCAGATTTTTTTTAACTTGCAAAAACAAGCTTGAACCTTAAACACTTTTGATGTATGTATTTAATCTTTAATAAAGGGATTCTAAAGAGCCATAGAAATTGTTAAATTAAGTGTGTAAAATACAATTTATTAATGTTTTGTAACTAAACTGTAAGTATGTTACTAAATATAAAAATACCATCCCACCTCACTCTTACTGAAATGCAGTAAACTGACTTTAAAATTCGTGCCGTAGTCGAGAGAAAATAAGCAGTATGCACGAGTACGAGCACTAGTTTATTAAGTTGCTTAAAATGTCAGCAAGAGCGTGCGAGCGCTGGAGAGCGGCGTAGGAGCAAATCATATTAACCGGCACTGGCTGCGCTGCGGCGCTCGCCTGCACTTCACTATTCCGTCGCTAATCCTCCACAACCTGGACGCCCATATTGTTACATTTCCATTTTGATTAGGAACACGTTGCTTTACGGCCAAAAGAAAGATGTATAGATGTCATCGTCTAGAACAATTTCCGAATAAGGACAACGTTAAAGATGAGAAATGACAGTTTGAACAAAGTTTTATAAGTCATAATCAGCCTATAACTAAACGTTAACTGAGACTGCCGACTTTTCCAAAAAAAATATCAACATACAAACAACATATAGGTAGACCTTCACTACCAAAAACCAACAACATATTACAAAAAGTTGAATCTGAAACACGTAAACCGTGTACAGAAAAACAGAAAAATAAAAGCATTAAAACCGAACGTTGCCAACTGTAGGTACATAAGGTGCTCGAGCCAAAAGTTATGTTGGAATACTTCTAACGGGCGGGCTGCTATGAGTAGATTTACAATAAATACACCAAACAAAGAAAAAGGAATCTCGCTGCGGGGAAAACTTCGGCTTTGTACTCCACTACACTGTTACGGCGAAGTGCTCGCTTTATAGGTAAAATATGTGGGTATCTGTGTGTTATCTACGCCATCTATTGTTGGAATGCCATTATAAACGTATGTTTACAGTACATGCTACTTTTAAGTAAATAATCCTCTAACTGTGCGCACGATATTTCACTTTACACTTTTACCGTTCGCTACTTATTTCGTTAAAATAATATATATACATTTTATTAATGAGTTATAATAAAATTGGTTAATCCAAGGCAAGTAAAACACAAAAGGCGAAGCAGGCAGATATGTGGACAACATCTTTGTGCATACACTAAATGCTCTATGATCTCTATGTTCAATTTACCTTGAGGGGCTTGTGGCTAAGTAAGTACAGCTACACATTTGTAGATCTTTGACAGTCCACCAGTCTTACCAAAGAGTATCGCTTTACCCAGTAACTGGGTTGTGAAGGTCAGATAGGCAGTCGCTCTGTGTATAATACAGGTCTTCAGTTAGTTGTATCCGGTTAGCCTGGAAGCCGACCCCAACAAAGTTGGGAAAGGCTAGGCTGATGATGATTATTAAATTTACTTTTACCATATTTTGTATTTCTTTGATCCTTTTTTTTTTCCTACAATATTTATTCATCAATCAAACCCAAAGACTTTTCCTGACTCACACTAACCGATTAATAAGGGCAGAAGCAGAACAGAAGCTGTCGAATCCAGGTGACTATTGACTAATTGTACGCGTTCAAAGAGCATCGCGTCTGCTGTGATTCTTCAGCAAGGGTTGAGTGCCGTCGGCAGAACATGCCTGAGGCTGCCACCTGCCTCCGATATAATTGGACTTCAAAACTCGGCGTGGCAGATCCCCAATACTTCCGCCTGGCTAGATCCCTACCCTCCTATTTATTTTGTCTGCGTTGTCTTTGGCGCTGTCACGGCTCTGCCTTTTGAACGGTTTTCAATCCGACGCATTATATTGACGGTATCAATTCCCTTCACATAATGTACTGATCAGTCACCGATGAATAGCTGCTGTGTAAGAGGTTTCGTATATTTTTATTAGATTTGGTGCTCTGTAATGATTTTAGTGGTTCACGTTGCTTTTTTATAGTATCGTTTTCAGGTCTAGTGACAGAATTTCGCTTCTTCAACAATTAAACGTGTAAAAATATTTCTGTTTTCATCAATTTTGTTACAAAATTACCTGGAACAGAAAAGCGGAATGGCCAAACCCCTTCATCTCAGGTCAGTGACCTGCGACCGCATGCCGATATTGTTTGGTAAAAACGTAAAAATAGTTATCGTTACTGAGCCGACGAACGACGATAGAGCATACATTTTATAAGCAATCAATCTCTCTACGACTGCGTACCTTTTGAATCATCAATGTAGGGAAAGTTTTACTTCGACTAAAATGAATATTTATTAGAAAACTGACTACTCAATGAAATAGTATCACTTAAATATTAAAAAAATAAACAATATGTTTCCCGTATCCATCCGTAGTGTGAAGTACAACCACAGAAAAATAGCGATCTACAAATAAGTATTCCTATTTTCTTTCCAAACAACACCCAATACAAAGACACCTGAAAGACATGGCATTACGTATTCCCGGTCTTAGCGTCATCTCCTTGATTTAAAACGAAATACCCAGAATCAGCTCATGCAAATAGAAGTGTCGTTTCGGCCACTCGAGTAGCAAATCAAGAAAGAAACCCCGACCGGCGGTCGAGCGTCGTTCACGCCTCAATCAACTGCCAGTTACGAGCCTTTGTACAACGAGTGCCCCTCAACCTTACCACACAAACTTCAGCGTCTCGAAAACATTCCATGTGATAAGACGATTTAACACAATGTTTAATTTTAATTGACATAAGTTAAAGTAAGTCGTCAAATATTTAAATAAAAGTAATTAATGAGAGTTGCCTAGTCAATAAAGAGAACAAAGCGTTCATGTATCTGTATAAATATGAAACATGTATTACACATATATGAGTCAACATAATATAAATCATCAAGTGGTGGGGTATACCCACTACAAGAGCTCAGAGCAGAAACGTCAGACGTGCACAACGGAGTGCAAGCGACTTAAGACCGACATTCCAAATATGAAAATAAAAAGAAAATAAGCTCTCCCTGACCGTTCCTCCAATCGCGCACCTCGCTTTTATTACATCCATAAATTCATCATATCGCAGCGGCGGCGGCGCTCGCCATTGGCCGCGTGAGGGGGACAGAGCGTGCCTCTCGCTCGCACCTCCTTCATATTAATATTGAATTTTTCTCGACCCCCGCCCGCCACCCTCGCGGGAGGCTCTACACTCGCTCGCCCCCGTATTGTTGTTATCTTTAATGTTGTGGAAAACGCGTTTTCTTGTGTCGTTAACTTTTATATCGCACGACTGATACTTTTACGGGTTTGATACATAACTTATACCGGAGCTTTATGCAGTATACTTTACATACGTGTGTATGTGGATATATTGGTATTGCATTATTAATGTTTTTTACTTGGATTTCCATAACGTTTTATTACAATTTGCAAACCATTCACTCGCAGCTAAACAAGTTAACTTTATTTAAATGTACCTCATTAGGTATATATATGGATTTAATTACTTATGCCTAACATATATAATTATGTAATCTAAACGTATCAAGTTGGCGTCATGGCCACTTAAACATTGCCTTATTGTTTCATGTTACCAAAATCAAAACAGAAACAAAGAACATAATAAATTAATCACTTCGGAAAGGGGTTGGAGTTCTCCCCTTGAATGTTTTCTTTTGGTGCATTGTCTGCCTGCCAAAATTAAAAAGGAAACAACCGTCCCTGTACTTAAACGACGACGGTGACCTTTCTCTATTAGTCTGACTTTTTGAACTCATTATTCCCTTGACATCTGTACCTTTAGAATTGCAACAATTAATGTCCTCATTATGCATTATTTTTGTTTATGTTTAATTATACAAATCTTTTACAAATATAATGACGGGGGAATATTGTGAAATATGAAGCACCCAGTTAACAATTATGGATAATAGTCATAAAGTTATCTACTGAAATATCATTACCATCATACAAAACTTTCTTCTGTAATATGGACAAACAAAACGCATCGTTACACACAAGACCATTTAAAAACTTTCCATATACACTAAAAACTAAACTACTACCCTAAGTAACAAAGACTCAACAGTACAACTTTTTCTATATAGAACATAAAATACTTGGAATCTTTTTAAATTCCCTCCCTTATATTTCAAAGCTCAAAAGAAATCGCTAGCAATATCTGTCTGAAAAATATATCGGAATGCTTTGTCGCAGCTTTGGAAATCGAAATCTATTTTCCTTCAAATCTAAGTGAATCCCGTGCGGATTGGAAATGTACCCTTTACCTACCGCCGGGCGAGGCAATTGATATTCCAACAATACAATGTATGAATAAAATATAAACTGAGTTCCTATCAGGCGTGTTCGTAGCGATCGCTGTATGGATTTTGAAGAAATCTCTACATCATTTGCCGTAAACAACACAGGAGATTTAAATAACACTGTGTTCGTTAATAATTAATACATTTATACAGGTTCGGGTCGTATTTTGTCCAGACAAATAATATTACTAGACAGACTATCCATCGGTTTTGTTGGATACCTTTTGCGACTAGGCTTTGAAAGTAATGATCGGTTCGTGTACTAAACAATAACATTGTTTGCACACGAGGAAGATTGAAGACGAACTGTAGATATGTTGTATTATTTTTATCTCCCATCCCGTTACTTTGCGAATGACCTGAATTCTGGGTTACGATTTACAGAGAATGATATGAGCGGAAATTCAATTTTTAATCTCCAAATAAATGGATGTTTAGGTTCCTTAACCCTTAAAGTTTCTCCATGTCCGTCTGTCTGTCTGTCCCCTGCTAAGCTCGGAGATACGTACAGGAAAGCTGTAATTTGGAATGTGCATACATATTAATCAGGCCGACAAAGTGGTAAAATTGAATCTTGAAAAAAAAAACATTTTTAGGGTACTTCCCGTGTACGTAAAGTGGGGATGATATTTTTTTTTCTCGTCTATCCCATGGCGTGGGATATTGTTGGATTGGCCGTTTAAAGATATTGTGGGTCTGAAAACCATTTATCGATTCAGGGATCCGTTTGCGTAATATTAAGCTTTAAATTGCTCATTTTTGTTAGAGTGAAGTGTCCCCCCGCCCCCTGTCAGTTACATAGTTGTTTTTTGGATATGTGAAAAAAATCATGGCAGTAGTATATTATAGTAGTATAGTTATTAGTAGTATAACGAAATTAAAAGGAAAACTATCTCAGCCAAGTAGCCTTTACAAGTTAACGAGTAATGGTCGACCAACTTACATTCGCTGTTGGAGAATTGACCGTGATATACAGGTTGAAATTGAAAACTTGCGACAAACTGAAATGGGACATTGTATACATCATTATTAACAACTTTTACTAAGGGACCAAAGCTGTAATCCCAAAAAAAAAATCTGCTTTTCCTACATTTTGATGAGGTATTGCGAACATAAATGTAGGGGACAGCAGTTTATTTTTTTGGGATTGTAGCTTTGGTCCCTTAGTAAAAGTTGTTCATAATGATGAGTACAATCTCCCATTTCGATTTGTCACATGTTTTTCAACTACAATGTTATCTTTGTTTTTGGGATAAATTCATCCCAATTACGGAACCCTTCATTGTGCGTGATCCGACACGCACTTGGCCGGTTTTTTTCATAAAGAGTCAAGAATGTTAATTGTACAAAAACCTAGGTAATTTAAAAAAAACTGCTGTTTAAATGATTTTACTGGCACTTTTAAACGAGGTCTGATAAGTACAGGCAAGCAGTTCAATATTCTTGTTGTGGTTGAAACATTATTTGGATGAACCTTCCACGAGGTGTCTGTGTTTCAGGAAAAGCTTCACAGATGACGCTATACTTTGACGTACAGTCAGAAACTGAAGTCAATTAACACTTCAGTTTCTGAACTCTATCTACACTTAAATAATATTTGTTGGCACAAAACTAAAAGAAAATGGAAAAGAGGTATTTTTTTTTCTTTGATATAAAATGCTGAAAGGAAGTGTGTCAAATAAGTCTAGTCTAGACTGCTTCGTTGGTTTAGTGGTTGCAAGCGCTACTGCTGAGCAGCATGAAGTCCTGGGTTCGATTCCCGGGTCGGGCAGTGTTATTGGGTTTTTCTATCTGGAATTTCTCAATAGCAGCCCAGAGTCTGGAATTGTGCCCGGTTGATGGCAATAGGCTCGACCCTATTACATGGGACTTAAACATAACTGGCGAAATGTAGGGGTGTACTACAGGTACACCTCTGCCCAACCCTTCGGGGGAACAAGGCGTGATGTTATTATGTTATGTATTAAACTACACAAGTATACACTCTAAAAATAAATTTTATAAAGATACGACGTACTAATAAAGGTGGTATAGGTAGGTTGGTATCGTAATTTTCTTTATTGTTCGTTACCACGACGGGTAGTAACAAATCCAGAGGGTTATTCTGAGTCCCGACACTTTTCTTGTATCACTTCACTTAATGACATGTGCGTTAGTGTCTAAAACCATGCTGTAACCTTTAATATGTTCAGGTACACTGAAGGTACTAAAGGGTTACCGAGGCCCCTGCCAACACAGGCAACGGTAGGAATACGGGTGGGTTTTAGTCAGTAAGAGTCTGACACACCCTCCCGCTCCGCCCAGAGCGGGAGAAGTTATTTGATAATTTCCAAACCAAGAAACAAAAAAGCCTTGCTCGTGGCTCGGTTTGCGTCATATTGAATCCTCGTTCTTTGAGAAAACAAAACTTTCTGCCGTATGTGTGCTAGTGCTAATCCATTATGGGTACATTCTGGATTCCTCATTGGACACTACCTCTGGACCTTCTTGTTGCAGTTACAATGTTTTAAACCATTTGTTTCGCGGGTTCTTGCAGTGGTTGGTTTTGCTGCATTGATTGCCACGTCGAATGGCAATGCTGATTCTTTTGGTTAAAAATTGGCCAGCCTTTTGGGCACGTTTCCCATTGATAACGATGCGGACGAATTTTTTGATGCCTAATGAGCTCTTCCCCCTTTTTTATTTTTTATTATATACTTGTATGTAGTTTATATATTTTAGTGTTAGCTTGTGTATTTTAACTGTGGTCTATACTGCATTCATTCAGTCATATTTGTTTTTCCGGGTAAAAATTAACCTTCCTATTTTTTCAACATAAGTGTGTCTCCAGGACATAAGCTAGGTATACTATGCCAAAAATCGGTTTAATGATTTCTTACTTATCAAAAAATCCATGTACAGATAGTATATAGTCCCGTTTCAGTTTTGTTCTGACGACTTGAAAAAACATCGAGATTTTTTTATGATTTGTATATTTAATTATTTTAAAAGCACGCAAACCTTCCATATTAAAAAATATTATAAAATAAATAATAGTGAAAGCCGCATCAAAATCAGTTGCGCAGTTTAGAAGAACAACGCGGTCACACAAACAGACGTGAAAAGTGACTTTATTTTACAATATAGGTATATATATTTATAAGTATGGATAGAAGAATTTAGTAAAACATTTTATTCCACTGCTGTGCAAAAGGATTGAAGATAGATTATCCAAAATATTCGTAAACTATTTGAGACTTAGCAGATGCTCACAACATTAAAATTACAAAATCTAACATGAATACTTAAATAATAAACACATTAACGATCTACACTTAAACTCCAGTGTAGAAATATATCGAAAACGTTCAGAATAATCCTGCGTGGAGGTTGTTCGCGTCCCCTACTCATTTAGCTGTCGGAGAGTTATTTAATACCGCTAGTGACCCCCGCCCGTTCTCGCCTGGACTCTAAATGTATTGAACACATCTGCCGGACACAAGACGCACTGCCGCCAAGATAAATTAAATAATTTGAATTTATTTCCTTCCCATTACGTTTTTATGTTGTTATGTTCAGTTATTCGTTATAACATTCTGTCTATAACATTTTACACGATTGCGTATTTGACCAGCAAGTTTTTTATAAGGATTTGGTTAAATAATACTTTATTTTTAACGCAAACAAAATTTTAAGTACAAAGCGAGTCCGAAAAGTAGGATATCAAAGGACGGGTATATCCATAACATATTGAATACAACGCGTAGCTTCCAACGTTGCATGATTGATCGAGTCAGAAGTTGGTCGAGGGTACTGCTTAGAATAAGCACGCATACGTATCCGTAATCTTTCAACATCTTAAATAAAATAGGCCGGAGTAGTGTTGTATGGCCGGTATCTTATGAATTAAATATGAGCGCTTTATTCGATTCCCGAGTCCCTCGATATCTGATAATAAAAAAGAAATTTATCGCACACATACGAGAAGCAGAGGCCGAGTCTCATCGGCCGCTATTTTTTACGGCGCCGGCGTCCTTCCATCGACAATCACTTCATAGCGACCCCTGTCCGAACGTTCGATGACAGAATTATTTATCAGTTTGAAAAATGACGGGAAATTGAATGTAGTCGCAATGTTTACAACGCATTTTCTGTCCAGTGTCCTCGGGGGCTCCTTCCCTCGCGTTCCGATGTCCACTTTTCAAAGAGACCGCCCGGACGAGGGTCGAAAAAGTGTCCCCAGAGTAAAAAATAAAAAAATATATATTGTATCTTCGTTCAACAAATGTTACATTACCCGTATACAGCAAATTACAAAGAAAACGTCGTTGAGATGAAACGAGAGCAAGCTGTGGAGGTGGACGCGATACTTTATTCATTTCGTGTCTATAATTGTTTTGCGCTCGGGGACGACATTACGCTATGACGCAATCTATTTGAGTGAGTCGCGCCATGTGTCCACCCGTGACCCGTGAACCGTGCAGTGTGCACCCAGCCCAAGCTTCCGACTTCCATTATAATTCGAATAGTTTATTATAGGGCTAGTAACATACCTAGTGCTTTTCCCTCATTTCCATAAGAAGAAACGATCGATGAACAGATCCGCAATGTGGTTAGCAGTGGATATCTTGAACCGGTGGTGGATGCCATTTAAAGTGGTTTCAATTTCAATAACTGGGAGTAGTAGATACTAAATTAATTAAAGGATTCCTTAACAATTAAAAAAAAAATCTACATATTAACTACAAGTTTGTAAACCCTTTTTTTCTTGTAATGAAAAATTATGCTTTCCAATAAAAATTACTTTTTTATCTAATTACGTTATCACTAAATGCCTTCTTACAGAGAGTTGCATTAAGGCTCCTACATACTGGCGCGACTTGTCGCGCGACGCGTCGCGACACAAAGACACCGCGTGTAGCGCTACAAGCGGTGCCTTTGTGTCGCGACGCGTCGCGCGACAAGTCGCGCCAGTATGTAGGAGCCTTTAACCAGCTAGTAGCTACCTACCACAAGATACCAAAGCCACGATTAACTAAACCGCAATTAATATTTTATACCACTTAGGTACCACTGTTGTTTCATTATTAGGACACTAGGATTGACATTAATTTGTAGATAATTTAGGATAAAAAGTATTATGGGACTAAGAAAATAAATCATGAAAATTCACGCCACCAGTTGGCGCCACTGACAAGAGGTCTTCCATTTAGACAATGAATAAAAAATATATGATGACGATCATCATTCGTTTCATTCAATCGTTCATCATTCAGTCACGACTAAAGAAAATATAAGTGCTTTAAGACGCTGACAACACCTAAACCGCGGTCACTGTCAGATTGCATAAAAAAGAAAGAGAAGCGCGGTTGTGACACAACGGTTGTAATTTATTGCAAAATATGAAGCAACTTGCCCTTGAATACCAAAATGTCCCCTGCTCAGTCTCATACAGCGCATCATAGACTACGCTGATGCCTGTTATTTGGATGCCACCGAGGAGCTTTTAAATAAACTTGAGCGTTTGCAAAACCTCTGCATTCGTTTTGTTTTTAACCTTAAAAAGTATGATCATGTTTCTAACTTTCGCAAGATTCTCAAGTGGCTCCCCATTCGTCTTCGCAGGAACTCTCGGATATTGTGTCTGCTATTTAACATCCTTCATAATCCTAGTACGCCATCCTATCTTCGGGAACGTTTTTCATTCGCCCGTCCTTCTGATGCACCTTGCAGGTCACATCTTAGAAATCTCCTAAAATCCCCTCCCCACTCTACCGACTTCTACTCCTACTCCTTCACGTGCACGCGGTTCGGCTGTGGAATTCACTTCCGCCTGACATTAGGGACTGCCAAACTGTTGCTGTTTTTAAAAGAAGAGTGAAAGTACACTATCTTTCCACTGTGCCATAGTTGTATATTATGTATTTATTATTTTATACTATTAATTATAAGTATACAAGGTGTTGTTTTGGACCTGCAAAACATTTTAGGAGGTAATTATGTTAGTGATTCTCGACCCGAATCAACAAAACAAAATTAAAAAATTAAAAAAAAAAATTATAAAAAAATAAAAAGAAAAGATAAAATTTAAAAATCTAAAATAAAAAGTATTATTGATTATTGACTTGGTACCGTATTGTTATACGATTATTTACGAGTTTCATAACAACCTCCTGAAATGTTTTGCAGGTTCAAAACAACAGCTTGTATAAGTATTTTAGTGATATTTATTTTAGAAGTATGTATATTATTTATGTAAGTATATTATCTTATTGTATATTTAAATTAGTGAATAGTTTTATTTTGTTTTTTATGTATTTTGATTTTTGATTTTGTTTTCTCTTCTACTCTTACACACGGTGTCTACATCTCTTTGTCTACTGTACTATCGCAGGTATGCTGGAAGAGATTTCTTTAGAAATAAGCATCACCTTTGTACGTATTTTTCTGTTCCTTTCTTCTTGTCTATTTATATGTGTGTACATAAACTGTTAAATAAATAAATAAAATAAGCAATTATCTATTTACTCAAAATTGAGTTGAGTAATCGAAAATAAAAACAACCAAGTTCTGCATTCAAATAAGATGTTCTTGTTATTAATTAAATAAGTAATTTATGTTGATATTTAATACAGATATTTTGGATTATAACTTAAGGTAAGAGGTTAGTTTGTATCGAGATTTTTTTTCAAAACGTGTTTTGGTAACAACCAAGTGCTGGGAAATATGTTCAAAATCAACATGTATTTTTTCCGCTACCATAAACTATACAAATTTGGCAATTTTTCTTCTTAAGACAAGCCTATTTTGTTCAATTGGGTGTTGTCAGCGCCTTAACATTTTTGACAGGTCCTGACCTGACGTCTCAGCACTGCCAGAAAACCCTCATTGAAATTGCAGTCTAAAATCAATATTTGAAAAAAAAACATACGTTACAGCTACATTTATATCTGTTATTCATTCATAATGGTGTACCTACATAATAAAGAGTATTCTACTTTTCAAAGCTTTTCAAAAAAAAATTTTTAAATGTAACTATGGCACACCAAATATAAACACCCCAAGTAGTACTTTCAAGTGCGCTACCACTGTCTTATTGTAATGAAGTTTTATATCGGCGTTACGATCTCGACACATAAGGGACAGGTACAAATGTGTATATTGAGTTTATACTTTATTACCTGTATGTACCTAGCCATGTGTGTGCGTGTATGTATTATAGCAGCCATGGCCGCTCGTAAAAATGTTTTATTCACCCCATACGGCGTCGTAAAAGGCGTAATAACGCGAGGAGGTATCGTGGAAGCAATTACCGATCTGTTATAGTTTGTTACAAAGGCGCTTGTTTATTATCGTTTTATTATCAACTCATTTGCTGAACAAGGACGCTGTTTAATTCAATACGCTTTTATTACAACGAATTCTAAACAATTGGGAAGTAAGACTCAGTTTATTATAAACAGTATGATTTTATAGAGAACTAGATTTATCTGTTGTGAAACTGTTCGGTGATTCGGAAGTAAACAACAAAAGAAAAATTTAAAGCCAGACTCCTTGACTAAGTTTGTACTAAGAAGGTTGAATGGTATTAAATCAGAATTATCGCTAGGCTCGACAAAGTCGCAGATGAAAGTTGCGCAACAAATCCTTATCTACGTTTCAGGTCACGATTCTGCAAAATCGACGAAAATAAAATCAAACGTTCCTCCGCTCACAGTCGAAATGGAGAATGTGATATTGGATAGAGAGCGTCGCTGAAATGTCATCATAAGACTGAGGCTGACGACCAGCGCTGCGGGGCTCGTCTTGTTGTGTAAACTCAGCTTTATTTTTGTATTATAATACTCGAACTGTAAGTTTCAGTAAACAAGAGACTCAATCAGAGCAAATAAACTGACTTGAAGTCGTATTAGACAGTAACTGGGTTACTTTAGAAGAGGCTATCTTGATGTGTGCCTTATTGTGGGTTACACAAAACATTAGTTATTATCATATGCCATAATTTTAATAAAGTTCACATTAAACACATTTTATATATTTTTCAAATCTTCTTTTAACATCAAAGATTTGGAATTTTATGAAACACAAGCTTTTCCTGAGTATTACAGGAAAATTGATCTCAGGCAAAACAAACATCGAAACACATGAACTTCGATCTCCTGGGTACAATACTTACCTACCCTCTGACTCTGTTATAGAGGTTAGTTTTCAATCATAAGTACAAACTTGTTTGTTTACGGAGAATCTTTAAACATTTAACAAAAGATATTCCTGACAATAAATAGTTGGTTTGATACCTAATATTAATGTTATTGGTGTAGATTACTGTTGACTCCTCGTGACTTTATTCAAACGTAAGAAAACTTTCGCCTCAATGTAGGAGAATGTAATAGAATATAGAAGTATGTATACTTCTATGTAGAGAATTACTTTGACAGTTTTTTTTTTAATATCAACTAACTAATTAAGTCATTTAGTAGGTACCAAATTCAAATTCATTCATTCAAATTCACTTTCATAATCAGCCTACAATGTGCCCACTGCTGGGACACAGGCCTCCTCTCTGTGAGAGGGAGTGGGCCGTAATCCACCACGCGGGCCCAGTGCGGGTTGGTAGATGTCACATGTCTTTGAATTCCTCACGATGTTTTCCTTCGCCGTTTTGAGATTAGTGGTGATGACATTATTTACACGAAGTAAAGCGCCTGCCTGGGTTTGAACCCTCTACCTACAATTCGTAAGTCGGGACCGTTATCACTGGGCCACCACTGCTCTCCCTACTACTTAGCAATAATTAATATTAGAACTACCTTCGTTTAGACAATACCTATTTGCAACCAGTACTTTGTAAGCAGATAACTTTATTTTCTTATTACCTAACACCATCTTAATTACCGTAATTATTCATCTAAGAAAACAAATATCTACTTTAAAATTAAATCAAGCTGCCCCATAAATAAGTACCTATATAAAACTGGCTCATACCTGATAGGTACAAACCAAATACGCACCCCATTATATTCATAACTGTACATCATAAAACCGCCCGCCCTACGCGGAAAACTGTCGGCTGCACTTCCCTGCCCGCCTACAATATCATAACGAGCAGGGATTGGCCGATATGAGTTGATATAATATCATAACGCGTTAGGATTGGGTGAGGAGCCGCGGCACTCGCCCCTCCGCCCTCGCGGCGCCCTACGCCTCTCATTAAAGGTTAGTGCACCGGAGACCGGAGTAGATGGTCTGCGTCGTTATAATAAGTTTTACGTCGTGTGCCGTCCCACGCGCCTCAATAAATATGCCGGGCAGCGGCTCCCCCGCCCGCCGAGTATGAGCGGTAGGAAATGCCGACCGGCGACCGCCCGAGCCGGATCAATAATAATACTCGCCCATATCTGCAGTGGACTGGATCTGCTTGAGAAAGCGTCCCCCCGCGCTCCCCGCGCCGCCGCTACACAAACAATATAAATCATTTTCTGAGCTGAAGCCGCGGCCACACGCAACCCACATCCGGCCCGCTCCGGCCGCCGCTTCGGCCTCGCGCCCGCCGAACGCTTCCCGCTACAATACACATTTGTTTTTCCTTTTCTGCTAACTGTACTGTCTTCGATATTATGACTACTAATAACAACAAAAATATTTTAATTTGTAGGATCTTAAAAGTCAATAACGTGGTCTTTCGTTTTAGACACAAAACTCTATAAACGCTATAAAAACAAATCAGTAATTAATACTAATTAATTTATTTGTCGTTTCATTAAGGAAAACGAAGTCTACGTTGCTGATGTGAGAGCTAAAATACTTTAATGACTTTGAAAAGCTTACGAACCTGTTGTTTAGAGAATTACTTTGATCCATAAAAGTTGAGTCCCAAGGATACATGAATCAATTTAAAGTTTGATCTGTGTACATGCACAGGTGGAGTCTTGCAATACAAAAACTTCTTAATGGTGGCACTTTTTAACATAGAGCAGCGGCGGGTTACATTTTGTGGCAGTTCGTGAATGGTAACAGGTGGTTAAGCCATTACTTTCCGACACTATTAAGTAGCTTCGAGTGATTTTCTTTGAACTAGTCATGTGCAGTAATCTAGGTATCTAGTTCAGTAATATTTTATGCTCGAAACAGCTGAATTCGTTTGTTAGAGCCTGTAGTTTGTCTCCTTTACAAACCTTAGGAAAAACTTAAGTAAACGTCGGTATATTTTGGTAGAGATGGATACTGCTATCCCAAAAGGTGGTGTAGGTACTATTTAGGCTCTCAGCCACTTATGTGTTCGATCTTTCTTAATAGTTACAAAACATACACTTGTTATCTAAGTATCTATACATATATATATTCACAGCATCCGCATTATTTCATCCTATATCCTATCCTTTAACTATTACAAATGCGAAAGTTAGTTTGTTTGTTTTTTACGCTTTCACGCTAAAACGACTGAACGGATTTAGATGAAATTTGGCACATGGGTAGACCAAGACCTGGATTAGGACATAGATATTTCCACGGGATCGAGACTTATGCGGGTGAAACCGCGGCGCGCAGCTAGTCTTCAATAAAAATGATTTTATATTCACCTCTAATCGATTACAAATTTTCTGTGCAATTCGGGCTCAAAAAAAAATTACCAGATGAAACAAAAACATAAAAGCTTGTTGTAGTGCCGCGTGCTCGTAAAGACACAATTTTGTGGCAAACGCTACACACATAACTTGCGCCCGGTGTCGCCCGGCCCGATATTGTCGGCCTCCTGTATACTGCTGGCTTATTTTTTATGTACAAAAAATTAAAGGCAGGAACTTCAATATAAGGTAGGTACATGATATTCTATATAGTCCAAACATACGTTGTACCTTTTACAACTTATATCAAATAACAATGAAATATTTTTTCAGCTCAAATCCTAAAAATACAATAAAGGTTAATATTGTATGAGCCTACGTATCTTACGTTTCCAAACTCGTATTAAATATCATGCGTTTTACATTATGTGCGCGGCCATATGTCTATCTAGTTGATGGCAATACAGAGCAAGCGAACTTTGTACAATTTATCAAATTGAGTTACCGAGGGGCAATATCGCAGAGCGAACGCAATATTGCAGCGCGTGACCGCGTCTGCAATACGCGCTCAATACATCGGCCGGCGCCGGGCCGGCACGTCCGCCGCCCGTTCTCCCCCTCCTCCCCCCGCCCGTCTTCAGGCACCCCAGCCCCCGCCCGCCCAACTGACCACCTAGATATTTAGCTAACAATGCCTCGCCGCGAGCGACGGCCACCTCCGGCGCGCGCCGTCCCGCTCCGGCGCCGGCCGCGCGCGCCCGCACGACAGGGACCTCGCCTCCGGTCATCGCTATATTTATTGGCGACGCTCATAAGTACGCGGGTCAGGTTATAAGTTCCTACGAAATGAATGGCCGAGGCACGTAGGAGGCGAGCGCCCGCCGCCGCGCTTAACAAGAAAGCACCTCCACCAGAAACTTGGCAGGGGGGCATCACCCCACGGACGCTGGCGTTATAATTAAAAAACAAAAGAATACAGAGCCACTCAGCCTCTTGCCCGCCGACGCTGCTCGTTCGACTTTCATGCGAAAAATGCAACGACTGACAATTAAATACTAAAGAAGAATGGAGAATTCTACAAAATTAGGAACTTTCTTTATCGGAGACGCTTCAACTGTAATTGGGTTTTATGAATTCCTTGAGACTCTGTTGTAAGTGGCACAAAAATAGAATGCACTCGTTAGTATATTTAAAAGAAAGACATCGCACTTAGGGTTCTTGGCTATAAATTCTTACTTATAAAGTTGGACTGAAGTATCTAGTTAGTATAAATTTCAGGTATCCAGTACTTACCTACACTCTTCATGTTGCATGCTGCATTTGTTTACTTTAAACATGACCTTTACGCATTTTAACCGTCAATCTTTCACCGCTCGAAAAATTCAATTACAATAATTTTCTCGAGTGGTTTACATATTCATTCACCTAAGAGCGGGACCGTACCGCAAGCATCGGACACGGAGCACATTAATCTTATAAATAAAGTATCAGACCCATGTGTTGTGAGGCGGTCATCACAGCTCATGCGGACCGCTCCTATTACAAAAACCATTACGGAGTTCGCAGATGACCGCACGGTTTTATAATGCGAAGGCACCGTCGTCCTGCCCCCCGCCCCGCGCCCCTCACTCGCTCCCTTGACCATCGACCGACAATTGTAAATGGCACATAAAATAAATGAATGTGCAGCGGGACTCGCCTCTGCAGCAGACAATATAAATTACGACCGGACGATTATATTCCGGCGGGAATGAAACGTTTTCCTTCAGATATACACTTTACATTGCGCGCCGGGAAGCCTCTCCGAATAAATTCACGGCTGCCCACCGCCCGCTCTCGTTAGCCGTGCGTGTAATTACCTACTGTTTTTAGGAACTACTTTGATTAGACTTATTACCGTACACAAATGGGTTCTGTCTCGCTTTCCGTATTTATCTTGAGACCGACTGAAGTTATTTCCGCAAGATTCAGAAAATAAATTGAAAAGTTTGAAAAATTCATCAGCCATACAATCAGACACACTACAGCTGAACGTTGTGAAAATAAGAAAAGCATAATAAAATCATCATCAGAAAACAGTCGAGTCAAGGTTAGGTAGGTTGCGCGGGAGCACCAATGGCATCCTGAAAATATTAGTTAATAAATTTGAAAATCCATTTGTTGGACACTGGGTAGATTTACACATGTCGACCCGGTGCCTAAAACCAGCAAAGCAAATAAAATGTACCTACATATAATTACTCACACAATAGAAATAAACACCAAATAAACAATAATGATCTCAAAGAGTTTATGAGTATTTACAGTTCCCATATGGTTTTGAAATCCAATAATACAAGAAAGTAGTTAATGGAAAACAACGATCTGTTGTTGCTATTGCCGTTAACTTTAATGTGCGGTATTAGGGTGTCTGATCGTGAAGCGATCTCAGCAAGCGATGTCGTTAATTACAATAACATCTTATCATATATTTACATACTAATTTAACACTCGCTGATCATGCACAGCATGCACTGGCAATAATCATGGGGTGAATAAATTTATAATCTTGACAATCATGTAATAGAGAAAATGAATCGGGAAAGTATCTAAGCGATACCAACAAGCCGTCTAGAAACTTTTGCTAACCAGTCTTGTGAGAAAGTCATAGTTTACGCTTTTATAGATAACACTTAGCTTTAACCAAACACATCAAACACAACAGGTAAAACCGTAACCAGACCTGGAAATTACCTTCCTACAGACATTGATAAAACTAAACAGACTAATCACGAACGGAATGAGTCATCCGATATCGCAGACCAGTCATTTGGTCAGTGTCGCAAAACTAATGACACATAATGACGGCGGCCGTGGGCCGGGGGTGGCGGGCCGGCAACCCGACGCTGCCACCACGTCGGACCATTGTAGCCCGTAATGCAGGAGGTAGAAAGCCTCGACGACTGTCCCCGGCACAGTCAAGGTCTGCTAGCTGTCTCCCCGGGAGGTCTTGTCGTCCCTGCACTCACGACCGTCGATGACCACCTGACCACCCCAGCCGCAGCTAATTGGGGTCGTCTACCAACCGCGCACCCATCATTTTGATATTTTAAACTAGGTATCTACACAAAAACGAATGACCTAAGTAATGAAACTGACGAGTTAAAATCTTTGAGAGCCTGGTTAACGATTAGTTTATATCTGTGGTACGGGAATGAATTTAAACTTTAAAGAAAAAATATCAATTCTGTTAAAAACATATTTTATGGGATCTATGAGTATACAAAACATCCACGTTACAAGAAATTTTTAATTATTTTTTTTTTCATTAATCTACGAACTGAACTTTTAAGCCAAGATGCACTACGTAGACATACGGCGTAACGTTATCCCAGCAACATACATTCTTATCCGGGTCTGTGGATGCACAAACCCAGTTTACTGCTTGGTGGACCCACTGCACCGATTACATTCAGAATTATACATGTGCAGGCGCACGTACGCAGAAAATAACACTTAATAGCAGCTTATTGTGCGACCCGTTACGGCTGCTACTTACAACTCTAGAGTCGATCACTGCATTACTAATATATGACAGTTGTAACTTGGACTTAAGTAACTTCCTGATAGAATTACTTAAGATCTGCTTTAATTGGTCAAGGACAGCTAATGAGACACAATTGATTTTCTATTGTTTGAATCCGAATCGATGTCGCGCGGGGCTTAACAGGTTAATCAATAGACTTTAGTATTTTTGACATTTCTAAAGCATGCACTTAGGCTATAAAATAATAATTACCTGCTATCTAATCGTTACGTATACCAAGTTTTAATATGTGACCAAATAGCAGTTAAATTATTTTAATTGGTACGAATACGTAGCGCACTATAATTGTGCGTGTAATATAATTAATGAGTGCACTAATTCGTTTTTAACTTGCTCATAATCTTATTACTATCACAATCTGCACATCAATAAACTCATATTTGCTGGAAAATTAGAAAGTTACAGTTTACTGAGCAATTTCAAATGCACTTGGATTTCAATAATTCCATTAGCAATTGGACGCGTGCGCGAGCACTTACTTTCACTTGAGTAGATTTTCCACACAACACTACATTTTACTCTCCTATCGTGTACATCCAAAATAATCAATGTTCTAATCAGAGCGGTGGTGGCCCAGCAGTAACGTCCGCGACTTATGTGTTGTAGGTCGTAGGTTCGAACCCCGACAGGCGCTTTACTTTGTGCTAATTATTTCATCACCACTGCTCTCAAAATGGTGAAGGAAAACATCGTGAGGAAACCGGCATGTCCAAGAACCAAAAATTCGAAGACATGTGACATCTACCAACCCGCGTGGTGGTTTACGGCCCACTCCCTCTCAAAGAGAGGAGGCCTGTGTCTGGGACACAGGCCTCCTCTCAGTGGGAACATTATAGGCTGATTATGTGTAATCTAGTATTCATTTCATATTTTACGTACTACGATTTTGTGTCGTAAGAAGTTTCAGTGAGTCTTTATAATAACAATAAGCCAAGGTCCGCCTATATTGTTAATATATAAGTAACTCGCAGTTAAGAACATAAACTAAATAAATACATTATGTACTTAATAAAAAACAACATCGATATCAGTTAGGTATGAGGCACGGGCTCGGATCGCGCTCCGTACGTGCATGGGGCCAGAAATGAAATTGATGAACTTTTCTCGCAGCAATAATGGCTTTGGCACGTACCAACATAATTCCCGGCAAAACTTCCTCACATAACCCCCACCCACCGCCAGGGCTGTTCAACACACATCTAATCAAAACACCTTCAATTGAAATTCAATCAGAATTTCTATAGAAAACAATTGCAAGAAAATTTTATTTCTGTGCCGATATAAGATAGAAAACTAACGAAAGTAAGGTGTAGGAAGTGATATCAGCACATAGTATCAGGAGCAACACGAGTCGAGCAAACCGTAACAGAGTGAAAGTGTCTTCTATAATGTGCTCGGATTAGACCAGCTCGTTAACGGGAACATGTGCTGCACCCCTGGCACGCGTTACAATCATGCAGTGTTTCTGGTCATAGTAACTTATGAAGTTATTCAAAATGATCTGATTTTGAAATCCTCGTAGTAAAAATAACCCGTAGCAATCTACGTGCTTTTCCTGCTACGAGGTTTTCCATTCTGTCATAAATCGGAAAATGTTTCAGTAAGATTTCTTTGTCCTTTTATATTTTGAGCAGAAATATGAGTTGGTCAAATAGTAGTAATATTGTAAGTACCTATACTAAAAGCAATTTATTTTTTCGATTTAGTTTCTAGTAGGTACTTGTTAGTTTTACTAGGTTTTCAATTATTTAAAATAAACATTCTTGAAATATAAGTATTTTGTGAAGCAAAACACCTTACTTATTTTGTAATTCAAAAGTACACGCCTAAAAGCAGATTGTTAGTAGATTGATAGTTCCTAATTTTTTCATGTCCTATAATCATGTTTTTAATAAAAGTCGTGTATCAACATTTTCCGATGCAGGACAACCCTAGAGCAGTGGACAGCGGCAGCGGGTGAAGGCGAAGAAGGGAGCGCACATCCAATATAAGAAGAGAACAAAATAGGTTTATGTCGAATACTTTGACCATTCGCCCGTAAAGTAACTTCGCTGTACGAGTGACGCCCGCAGCCTCGCGTCCTGTATTTACTTACACAAACCTATGAACATTGACAAAATGCATTGCTCACTCTCATTATATGCTCCGAAATGTTACAACTTTAGCCGCGACATTCAATTATTAATTCTGTTTATACATAACATAGAGGCCAGTGTGTTTGTATGTGTGCATTAGATAGCTTCCATTTAGCACGCAATTTGCATTAGCACCTAAATCAGTAATCTATGGAGACATCGCTTGAATTGTTAGCCTAATTCGAGATGTAGACAGCCATCAAGTGTTGAGGGGTGGGCAGATGGGTGGTGGACAGCGACACCTGAACCGGCTACTAAGGTAAGTAACCCGGTAATATTAGCTCAGGCGGTGACTGCTGGCGGAGTGACGTCCCCGGAGGATCTGCGCACCTGACAGCTGTGACATTGATCATGCATGTGCAGATACAAAATTATCTTACACCCCACTGTTTTGATAAAGCTAATAGAGAATCAAAGCTGTCACAGGACCATTGGCATTTGTGTATATCATCTATGAAAACGTTTGATGTATTAATTCAGTTCATACTAAGTATGACAGTCCAGCTCAAATCAAAGTTATCGCACGAACAGTTCAGTTTGTCAAATAAACATACAAGCTAAAAACTAATCAAGTGAGGCTCACAATTCCTGACACAGAAATGAAGCGAGCGCTACCGCCGCTGCACCGCTTAATCAGCGTTGGTCCGCCCGCCCTATATTTGCGTATGCAAAGAGACGCCAGCCGCATTAACGATGCCATATAGCCAGCGTAGCGTGCAGCGATTGGGCAAACACATATCTGCATTATAAACAGCGCCCGGGCTCACAAACGTGCGCTGTGGTCGGCCTTTACCGGCGCACGGCTAATCAACGAGCTGACCTTCCGCAGCCGAACAAACGCTACACCACACTCCGCTGTTCCTCTGCCTGTAAAATGTTCCACTATCTAACTAGTTAGTTCCATGCACACACGGCTTCGTCATTCATTAACACATTATTTATACGGCTCTAATGAACTAATCGATCATGTAAGTAGCGCTCGTCAGCCCAATAAATACATGCTCCGATACAGAGATGATAATAAAATAGCTATGCACTGTAACAGTACGAGTATTCGTGCATGTGCAGTGAATCGATTAAAACTTTCTACTTTCCACGTTCATAGCCGTAGCGCCCACATTAACGGAAAATCTAGACACATTTCTCGGACTCCTCTCCACTAGAGCGTGTTAAGAAAGCGGTCTTTATTAAAACACCATATACGTGTGAAAAAGTGATTTATATGCATGTTAATTTGTGCACACTATATCAACATCGCTGATTAGATCAAACACGCAACTGTACGTCATTAGCACACCGCAGACTTTAGAATGCATCTGCAAAACATCATGCAAATATGTTTGTATTTGGTTAATTGTAGATCTTTCGAATCAATTTAATTCTTACATAATGTGATTTCAGGTAACTAATCATTAGATCTAGATAACCTTTGAATATGTACTTAGATGTTAATGGTAGGTATCTAAAATGAAACCAAACTGAGTGTAACATTTTTGATTATTACCTCTTACATCACTTTAATAAATTAATTAACATTAAACATACAACTGTGGTCACAAATAAATAAATTACATTAAATAATTTACTGACATAGATTTGAAATCGAGATGGACGACCGATTGGTCTCAGAAAGGTGCCCGCAGAGGACGATACTTTGGTTTGAGGTTATTTTGTGTGTTGGCGCGGTGGAGTCGCCGGCGTGGTGAGCTGGGGCGGGTTGACGGGGCCAGCGGGTCTGGTGGGGCCAGCGGGGCCCGCGGTGCCGGGCTCCCGACGTGGAGACGAAGGCTATACGCTCGCCGTCGTCTGCTCGCCGTAGAAGTACGGATCCACCGCGCCTGCTTTCGCTGGCCTCACCACATACAGGTTCCGCCTTCGAATTAAATACTAGAATTGAAATATTTTGAATTAAAATATGAAGCAAAAGCCAGAAGCCTACTGGAACAAGATCATGTAAACATAAACATCTTATAATTTTGGACTTTCAACTAAATGTTTTAAAATTTCATGAAACCAAATGACATTCTGTATCTTATAACTGGGGCAAAGCTAGAAAAGCTAATTAATTACCTTCTTTAACAACATTGACCACATTTACAACCCTGCATTATAATCCTCACCTATGGTGTCCATCTGCATGCACTTGGAAGGTAGTTTCAGCGGGAGCTCCGTCGTGACTGAACAATTTCTTCAGGGCAATGATACCAGCAATAGTCAGGGCAACCTTACTGGCGATGAGTGCTTTGCCGGCAATCGCTGCTAGAGTCTTTAGGGCCATGCCTCCCACAATCGTTACGGTAGTAAAAATACCGAGTAACAGGTAAGGTAGTACCTTCTTGCCTAGAATCATAATATTTAATACATGTTATAAGGCACTCAGATGAACTTTTAAAATGTACAATTAATGCTTAAGTTACAAAATATTTACCTCTACCCCTGCCTTCCGTGGCCAAATCCAGTGAAATTGTATGTGTACTCATCAATTGCTCGAACCTGGTGCGC
Organism: Atethmia centrago; assembly: GCA_905333075.3. Classification (NCBI taxonomy): domain Eukaryota; kingdom Metazoa; phylum Arthropoda; class Insecta; order Lepidoptera; family Noctuidae; genus Atethmia; species Atethmia centrago. The sequence goes on from HG995375.1 coordinate 14,169,399, forward strand.
AACAGTGTATCCAGTTTGTCTTCTGTGGACATACCAGGGAAGAAGCGCGGCTCCGCAACCGCTGAGGGTGAGTCAGCTTGTTTCACCAACGTCAGCCCATCGGCGAGCTGAACGCTCTCCTGTACAGCACAAACAGAATCATCATTACACTATTGAAATCACTCAAAACGTTAAGTAAAACGAACACTAAACACACGACTGCGTCACCTGTTCCACTGCTCTCGTGAGTGCCATTAAGGCCTTGCCCTTCAAACACATCGACATGTGCTTTTGCGCACTGCAATCGTCGTAAAGTTTCTGTAAAACAGTGAGCTCGCCAGTCCACCACCCTGAGCTGTCTTCAGCTCGTCCACTGTCAATTTCGTTCTGTGCCGAATCGTCGACCTCCATCCTTCGGGATCTTCGAGGCCCGTGCACATTGCTCGCGGCGACGACCACACAGATAACTGATACAACGTATATCCGGAAAGCGGAACACATGTTCGTTTTTGTCACACACAGCACTATAACTATAACTGAACGTGTTTGAGGGTGGTCCAGCAGCGACTGCCTGGCGGTGGCGCAGGTGAGAGCTTATAACCGTGCGCCACTTGGCCGTCGAGCACCACCAAACATCCGCTATTCCGCACTAATTCTCCGCACGCGCACTTATGTAACTGAACTTGAAAATGATCGAGAACCATTTTCCAAGCCAATTTCTCCGATAAAATGCACGGTAAAAAGCAAGACACATATCTGTTACCAATTGCAACGAGTGCTGTACCTACTTCACGTTTACGTGTGCGAAAAAGCGTAATTACGAGGCACTTGCGTGCGTTGTGAACACCATTCAGTCCCACATTTCATTCGTAAGACACCGATTTCAGTTGATTAGTTGCCGTCGAATCTGAGCCGGTGGAAAATATTTCAGTCTTTATGGACGCGTGCGCAGGGTGCAAGGTGGCATTGTGCTAGCGTCAGGTGAACTGTATCGGCTTTGCATTCAGGCGCTGAGGTATTGTAAACTAGCGTTGAAGTCATTACAGTTATAAGGAACCGCGACTATATACGATTTACAGGAAAGTAAAAGTGGTGCCGAGCCGCGTCCGTGAAGGTGTGATTTATAGTTTTCATAATATAAATATTATATTAGCCACATAATATATAATTAACATTTATTTAGTCTCAACGTGAATGACCCCATATGCAAAGGCATATTGATGAAAGGTGTTGCATGTCCAAAGGATAATGGTAGACATATCGATGGTTTCTAGAAGACGTAATTTTTGATATTTTTTTGGAGAGTGCAGTTTAAAGAAAGTTGAAAGTTTAACACACTATTACACAAAAAGTAAACAGATAGTACGATTAATATTTAACCATTATCTAGAGTACTTATCTGTATTACCAAGAGTAGAAAATAAATATTCCTATATATTAAGTATTCTGAAGAATATTCAAAAGCATGAAAAAATATCGCTATGTTATCAATCCATGCACAAGGGGAGGGTTACTATCTGGACCCGAGACCACTTGCATCGTGCTTAGAAGATTGAAGGCTAAGCGTGCTCAGATTATCATTGAATATAACATTCTTCTTCTACTTTTTTACTAGATGTCCGACGAATAATGTGTACCCTCACATACCGGATAGCTCTGTCGTTTGCCGCATTTAAACCCTGCAGGGTACACTGCAGTTCCTGTCCAGGGTTCAATATGTTCCTCCAGAGTGATGAAGTGTGCAAGAGAGGAAGAAGGGGTTTGTCCACAGTCTTTCACTCTGCTCTGTCTTCCGAGGAGGACGTGTCTCTAGAAGCTGTTTTGACTCTTTAAACGAGTAAGACGCAGCAGTTGTCCATACAGAGAGTGGGCCCTGGCGGCTGAGAGTATGTCATGCTCACTCAGATGTCTCGCTGATGGTGGCGCGTGTGTTGGATCATTTAGCTCCCTTCAAAATGGTTGAGCTGAATGATGCTGATCCATGCGTCATGCTCATGAACGGGCGCCATCAGTTGGGACTGGTCACCTCTTCACACCTCCGCTTCCTCGGCTTATTTGTAATTATTTTATTTCGAAATTGTTTTTTTTTTGTTTATTTCGATACTATTGACGCGTTTTTTTTTACATCGCCCTCACATTTAGTTATAAATTCCCCACCTTAACTTGTTGTTTCCTACCCCTGAGGTAACTGTCAAAAAGAGAAAGAGCTTTGCCTCTAACCCCTATAGCCTCAAGTCTCTGCACAAGGATGGGAACTGAAACAGTGTCAAAAGCCGTTTTCAGGTCTAGAAACACCGTAACGCATTTATACCCCTTGTCTACCTTGTCTGCAATTTCAGATTTTAACGCTATAACTGCATCCTGAGTTGACCGCCCTTGTCTAAAACCATATTGTGAATCGGAAAGAATGTTATATTTATTCATGTAATTTATAAGCCTTTTATTTAATATTATTATAAAAAAATAATAATAGTTTTTCTATTATTTTTGAGAGTGGTGGTAAGACGGAAATCGGTCTGTAATTGTTTTAACATCCGTCTTATCCCCATCCTAGTGCACAGGCATGATGATAGATTTTTTCAACCCTTCGCATAATATGCCCGTTTCAAAACACAGGTTTGTTAATCTACAAATGACAGTAACTACACCGTCTCGAGATAACTTAAGGAGCATCACTGATATACCATCTCAACCCGAAGCACTTGCTGAATCGAGTGCCATGAGTGTACCATCCACTTCTGCCGGATTAGTCTCCAATAGCACAAATGTGTATTTAAAGCCTATATTGTTCCCACTGCTCGGACACAGGCCTCCTCTCTGTGAGAGGGAGTGGACCGTAATCCACCACGCCAGCCCAGTGCGAAGCAGCGAATTTTTGGTTCTAGGACATGCCGGTTTCCTCACAATGTTTGCCTTCACCGTTTTGAGAGCAGATGTGATGAAATAATTTACACAAAGTAAAGAGCATGTCAGGGTTCGAACCACTCGTAAGTTGCGGCCGTTACCACTAGGCCACCACTGCTGGAGAGGAGATACAGCGCGTCCGATGAATCACTGCCGGTCTAAAGATAGAATCTCCGAAGTTTCGCGCATGTTCACTAAGTAAAGAGCATGTCAGGGTTCGAACCACTCGTAAGTCGCGGCCGTTACCACTAGGCCACCACTGCTGGAGAGGAGATACAGCGCGTCCGATGAATCACTGCCGGTCTAAAGATAGAATCTCCGAAGTTTCGCGCATGTTCACTAGTGTTCAATAAACAGCATAATTCGCTGCCTTCCATTCACTAACTAGCATCAACGCAGATTTTTCACACAACAATCATAGTTATTTCTTCATCTACTGGGAAATTCGTATGCCCAGTTTGGCATCGTTCAGCCGCGGAGATAGCTGTCACTCAAACTCAAACTCAAAGCATTTATTTTGAATTAAACCATTTACATGTCACTTTTAAATTGTCAAGAAGTCAGTCAGTTAGAAATATGAAGCTAGTTGCCCATTCCAAAGCGTAGTATGTACCTATGGAGAAGAACGGGCATGAAACCCCATGGACACTCTTTTAAATTATATTGTTACATAAAGGTTAGCATAAATAATGTTGAATTTATAACTAAATGTGAGGGCGATGTAAAAAAAAAACGCGTCAATAGTATCAAAATAAATTAAAAAAAAACCATTTCGAAATAAAATAATTACAAATAAGCCGAGGAAGCGGAGGTGTGAAGAGGTGATCAGTCCCAGAAACTATGATTGTTGTGTGAAAAATCTGCGTTGATGCTAGTTAGTGAATGGAAGGCAGCGAATTATGCTGTTTCTTGAACACTAGTGAACATGCGCGAAACTTCGGAGATTCTATCTTTAGACCGGCAGTGATTCATCGGACGCGCTGTATCTCCTCTCCAGCAGTGGTGGCCTAGTAGTAACGGCCGCGACTTACGAGTGGTTCGAACCCTGACATGCTCTTTACTTAGTGAACATGCGCGAAACTTCGGAGATTCTATCTTTAGACCGGCAGTGATTCATCGGACGCGCTGTATCTCCTCTCCAGCAGTGGTGGCCTAGTGGTAACGGCCGCGACTTACGAGTGGTTCGAACCCTGACATGCTCTTTACTTTGTGTAAATTATTTCATCACATCTGCTCTCAAAACGGTGAAGGCAAACATTGTGAGGAAACCGGCATGTCCTAGAACCAAAAATTCGCTGCTTCGCACTGGGCTGGCGTGGTGGATTACGGTCCACTCTCTCTCACAGAGAGGAGGCCTGTGTCCGAGCAGTGGGAACAATATAGGCTTTAAATACACATTTGTGCTATTGGAGACTAATCCGGCAGAAGTGGATGGTACACTCATGGCACTCGATTCAGCAAGTGCTTCGGGTTGGGATGGTATATCAGTGATGCTCCTTAAGTTATCTCGAGACGTTGTAGTTACTCTCATTTGTAGATTAACAAACCTGTGTTTTGAAACGGGCATATTATGCGAAGGGTTGAAAAAATCTATCATCACACCTGTGCGCTAGGATGGGGATAAGACGGATGTTAACACAATTACAGACCGATTTCCGTCTTACCACCACTCTCAAAAATAATAGAAAAAATATATATTTGTTTTATAAAAATATTAAATAATAGGCTTATAAATTAAGTACTTGAATAAATATAACATTCCTTCCGATTAACAATATGTTTTTAGACAAGGGCGGTCAACTCAGGATGCAGTTATAGCGTTAACATCTGAAATTGCAGATAAGGTAGACAAGGGGTATAAATGCGTTACGGTGTTTCTAGACCTGAAAAAGGCTTTTGACACTGTTTCAGTTCCCATCCTTGTGCAGAGACTTGAGGCTATAGAGATTAGAGGCAAAGCTCTTTCTCTTTTTGACAGTTACCACCGGGGTAGGAAACAACAGGTTAAGGTGGGTAAGTCGTATAGCAATGAGGAAAATGCTGTTTTCAGTGTTCCGCAGGGCTCTGTGCTCGGCCCGCCACTGTTTCTAGTGTATATTAATGAGCTTTGTAACCTACGAAACACTGGCGGGAAAATCATCTCATATGCGGACGATACGGCTATTGTCTACTTTGGTGACATTTGGGAAGTGGTACGTAGTAAGGCCGAACAAGGGTTAGTTGTCATAGATAGGTGGCTCAAAGCAAAATTGTTAACCCTTTATATTGCTAAAACAAATTACATCCGTTTCTCTCCAAGTACAAGGTCTACAGCATGTACTAATTTCAATATTCGTATCCACCTGTGTACTAACAGCTTGGGTCAGGATTGTGACTGCAAACCCATCAAAAAATTACCGTCTGCAAGATACTTGGGAATTATAGTCGACGAGTGTCTAACGTGCCACTCGCATGTCGAGGTTATTATGTCTCGTGTTAGAAAATGTATATGTATTTTAAAAAATCTACGACATGTAATGCCTCAAAAGACGCTCAACAACATTTATATAGCACTTGTGCAGTCAGTAATCACATACTGCTTACGAGTCTGGGGTGGGGCCACAAAAACTAAATTTCTAGAGTTAGAAAGAGCCAAAAGGTCACTTTTAAAAGTCAAATCAATCAAAATCAAAAGTCATTTATTCAAACTAGCCTAAGAATCAGCATTTTTCGAACGTCAAAATTACATAAGACAGTCCCTCAAAACGCCCACCCTTCACCACTTATATTTACAATACAATTAACTCAAAACTAAAGTTCCACCACGAGGTATCGCATCGATGCAAAAAAGTTATAACCGAGTGTCTAAATACTCTAACTTACGAAGAAACAGAGCATATCTTAGTCAGACTTATATTCTCTTAGCTTCTTTATCATAATGTAATACCTTGTGATCACATAATGTTATCTTTAACGTCGATTATAATGGCACTATCAGCAAACACGTAAACTCACACACACGCACACAAACATAAACACACATATCACACACACACACACACACACACACACAAAATCCCACATTTACGCAGTGTTATTTCACACATATATTTATTACATTATTTTTATTTTTATTATTATTTGATTGTGTTGTGCTGCTGTGCCTTATTTAAAAATAAGTGGCAACGTTTAAAAGAACTTTGGTTTTTGTATCTCTTCTATATACATTCCTTTGTCCTTTATAAGTTCAATCCTTTAAAAGTTAAATTCGCGGTTCAATAATGTATAAAGTTGAACAGACATTGATTATAACGAGTTCTTAAATTTTAATAAAAACATTTTTTTCATACTTTAGGATTTTTTTTTTGGCTTTGACCAAGTAGGTTCTACGGTTTGAGGATTAGTAAGAGAGTACTAGTAAGTGCATTCAGCACTTACTAGTACTAATTACACGCGGAACCACAGTTAGATTTGAGTACCCCACACCCTTGCCTCTTCTTGTTAGTGTATTTGATCACTTGTTATGAATATCAAATCAAAAGTCATTCAAACTATGCTGAGACACTTTTCGAACCGTGAAACCGGCCATCATTGCCCGCATTTTTACTTATTTTTGTGATTTTGCAAAAAATGTTCACCGGAAACGCGTAATAAAGTCGACTATGGTAGCAATTACTATTAAGGCTTTAAATCGCAAAATGTGGTGCTTCTAGCTTTAACAGAATCCTAGAAAAAGGCGCTTAAATAGCCAGGCAAAATTATACGCACAACCGTCCAACATTGCTCACCCTTATTTTCTCTAAAACTATCAGTTCTATAGCTTTGATAATAAGGTATGTTTCAGTGAATTATGCAAAGTTGCCATCCTTCATGATCAATATGTAAAACACACTTATTTTTTTATTTTTCTGAGGTGGGCAATGTTTCACTACACACCAGCTACTTTTTCATACAAACGAAAACGGTGGGTTAGGGTTAATACACATTAATATGATAAATAATAATCTGTTTAAATTTTTTTTTCACGATTATTTTTCTTTACATAATCAAAAACAGTCAAACGTAAATCAAGTTTCGTTAGTAGGCAACGAAACGAGCCGGGCCAAAGAGAGCCGAGTAGGAGTTCCAACATTTTTGTTATGGTACTCTTTCACTTTGTTAAGTATGATGCGCCTAGGTATACCAAATGTTTTTTCTGCTGATCTTGAGGACATCCTATTTTCTTTAACATTTTCTACCGCGAGGTGCAACATCTCCTATGAATAGTTTTTATAGGGCCGAGACTCGAGGACTCTCCGATTTCTTCTTTTCAAATGCTTTCCCATACTGCAAACAAACAGACTAAATGTATCTAAGTAACTAAATGTAGTTTTTGTTTGTCAAATAAGTGACTACTTGTCTAGACAACAAAATACAGAAACAAAACACAGGATTATCATTTTTTTGCCCTTATCCCAATTTATTTGAAGTCGGCGCAGCATGTCCTCTTCCAAAACTTGGTATCAGCCATCATCTTAGTATTTACTCCCTTTCTATTCTAGTCATATAATCATTTGCACAATCCCTCCATCGGTTATTTGGTCTTTTCCTACCTAGGTACTCATATAGCTATCCGCATTTATACTCATACCTACTTAGAATTTGGCTCGTAACATGTTTCTCAGTCATCTGCATCATTTATAAGAAATTGGTTATCATGAACCAATAACTAATAAATTAGGTAGGTAATAAGGTAGGTAGGTAGGTAAATCTACAATACTATAATGGGTGCCAACCCTAACACTGTTTTTGCAATGGGCAATGTTGTCACTCCTATGTTCACGCAAGTTCGGGAATCATTGCCCATTTCATTATCTTGAAGATTTGATGTTCTAATGGTCTCAAAATAGCATAGAAATGAAGCGTGGGTTACTCTAATATTGAAATAACTTACCTGAGTGATGTCGTTCGCTGACAATGTGTAAAAACGTAAAACAAGATTTTGGCACCACCTCACACTAGTCCTGCTTCCAACATGTCTCGCCGACAACTGAGTGAACTTAGCAACGTAACTAATATTTAGGGTTACCAGAAAAATATTCAAATTTACCCTAAAGATTAAATAAAGTTGTCAGCTACATAAATTTATTTACAATTCAAGATTTTAGTTATTTTTCGTGTTCGGTCAAAGATATCCGCTAAGGGCAATGTTGGCCGGTTTTACGGAACGTAAAAATTACATAAGACAGTCCTCCAAAACACCCGCCCTTCACTATTTCCTAGTGCTTTAGCTGGGAAGCAGAAGTGCCGCAACAAACTCCCCAGCAGCACAGCTGTCTCTTCAGTTAGAAAAACTTGATTCTATACAATATTATGCAAAATAATTAACACTACGCGCAACACAAAACATTCAATTAAATTATTTGCCATAGCTATGCTAGCACACGCCACTATACCAACAAAAAAACATCAAAACATCGAATATAATCACTTAATAGAACTGAAAACAGAAATATTGGCAGATGCTAAAAGCAATACAGGAGTTTAGATTTTTTGGAAGTAGCAATAATTTAAAAAAAATGCCAAGTGCGTGTCGTACCACGCACAATGAAGGGTTTCGTAGTGGGGATGAATTTATCCCCAAAAACAAACTGAACATTGTAGTTGAAAAACATGTTATCCCATACATCGATATACGTCACGGTCAAGTCTCCAACTGCAAATTTAAGTTGGTCGACGACTCGTTAACTTGTAAAGCCTACTTAGCAGTGTTAGTTTTCCTTTTAATTTCGTTATATGTACTACTGGCATGAATTTTTTCACATATCCAAAAACAACCATTTAGCTGGCAAGGGGGGGGACACTTGACTGTAACAAAAATTTGCAAAGTTTTATATTACGCAAACCGATTCCTTAATCGAAAAATTGTGTTCGCAGACCCGCAATATTTTTAAAAGACCTATTCAATAATATCCCACACCATAGGATAGACGAGAAAAAAAAATATCATCCCCACATTAAGTGCAATGCAGTTTTTACGGTTTTTTTTTACGGTATACCTCCCGGTATACCGTAAAAAAATATATATCTTTTATTGTATCGCTTTGTCGGCGTGATTAATATTTACACCCATGCTAAATTACAGCTTTCTGGTACTAAGCGTCTCTGAGCTAAAGCGACGACATACAGGCATACTACAAGGAAACTATAAGGGTTCCTTGTTGACTCAGGAACCCTAAAAAGAAATGTTAATAATTGAAAGCTTTTATCACATTTGGTATCAAGAAAACTGATTATTAATGGACTTTAGGTCTTCTGTCGTCTTACCTCGATCTTACTTCATATAATGTGTCTACTCAAAACAGGTAGAAGGAGATGGAAAGTTGGTTTTTGATGGTGCAACATGATCCCTTTAACACATTTGGCCGATTTTTTTTCGAAAACTTATGATCCATAAAAAAAAATATCTGCAATGGTTTGCAACCAGTTCGCTACGCTAATAGTGCTCTTATACCGTATATCTTCTCTATCTTACGCTTTCTTGAGCATAGATGAAGCAGTCGGTTATTTTTCTTACTGTTTGTATACTGTAGGCACGGCTTTCACAATCTTTCACATCTCCTGCGAATCGTGCAGTGTAGATATCCTGGGCCCTATCACATCATGATTTAATGGACATTTATCTCTAAGTACCTAGGTAATGCAGCACCCTAATTGCGTAACGCAATCTGAATGATTTTGAAGTATGTCGCTAATCCATTGCTTCATATATTCGAAAAATGTGTCCGATTCACAAAGTAAATAACGCAAGTAATGTTGTTGAACTGTCACAATGAAACCCATTGCTACTGATTTGAATTGGTTACGCAACTACCCCGCTAGTTATCCTGAAAACTTCGAAAACATACCAGAAGTTTTCCTTCGTCCTGCCGGGGTCGCGGGAAGGTACTAATCCCGCAACACAGGCAACAGGAAGGAATATGGGTGGGTTTTAGTCAGTAAGAGTCTGACACACCCTCCCGCTCCGCCCAGAGCGGGAGAAGTTATTTGATGATTTCCCATAAAAAAAAAAAAGTTTTCCTTCGTAAAAGACTGTTGCCCATTTCAGATTTTACCAAGTATATCTCATTTTTCTCAAGAAGTACTGAAATTCTGTACCTAAGTATTTTAAGAGTCGAAAACTGGTTGAAACGTTTAGATAGATAGAACTACAGAAACGTCATCATTTTACTTAGGTTAGAGCCATTATCTTTATATATAAATAACTCTTCTGTACGTCTGTATGGCATTGAATTCCTCCTAAACGGCTGGACCGATGTGTTTGAGTCCTTGGACGGTTTAGATTCACAATAGGTAGTGACAAGACCCGATAGGTACTGTTTTTTTTTTGGATGGGGAATCATCAAATAACTTCTCCCGCTCTGGGCGGAGCGGGAGGGTGTGTCAGACTCTTACTGACTAAACCGGCACGCCTCAGCGGGCTAATTGTTTAAAATTACCTAATTATACTAATTGCTTATTGTTTTTCAGCACGGTGTAATCCATACTACTATTATGAACTCGAAAGTAACTCTGTCTGGATGTTACCTTTTCACGCCTAAACCACAGAACGGGTTTCGACAAATTTGGCAAGGAGATAGATGGCATCCTGGCAGTGCCTGATTTAGACTTCTGGCAGCCCTAGGCTAAATATGATTATGCGCCACCCCGGACTGTCCTGCCTTTTTTTTTGGGTGGGAAATTATCAAATAACTTCTCCCGCTCTGGGCGGAGCGGGAGGGTGTGTCAGACTCTTAATGACTAAAACCCACCCGTATTCCTTCCGTTGCCTGTGTTGCCAGGGGCCTCGGTAACCCTTTCGAACTTCCACGCGACAAGCGCAGGCATCGGCCCTAGTGGACCCCTACACTTGTGCTGACATCTCTTTGAGGCGCGCGTGGAATACAACGCGCCATCGACTCGGGCCTGGCGAGCTACCCATTGCTCACCGTCTGCAAGCCCGCGTTTACGGTGGCCGGAAATCCGCCCGGGATTCTCGACGCCCAGGGCGTCCAGGGCGTCTCCTGCGGCAGCTAGGGGCGAGAGACAGCACACTTATCGCCGCAAATGTGGCGTGCCCAGCACTGGGTTGCGACAATCGCACTCTCCATGTCGCCTTGTGATCCCGTCGGAGCTCTGTCCGCTTTGCCGCAATTTCTCGTGGCAGTGGAGTTTCGCCTCCTCACGCCATTCCCATACGTGCGCGGGCCTGTCCTGCCAGCGCCTGCCCAACCCACGAATATATTTATCTACTACATTTCTATGAAACCCTTTTTTCTCAAGATTTTATTTTACCACTGTCGCATGTCGGCGTGAATAATATGTATACCTATGCCAAATTACAGCTTTCTAGTACTAAGCGACACTGAGCTACCGCGGGGACCGACAAACAGACAGACAGACGGACATGGCGAAACTATAAGGGTGTTTACTACGGAACCCTAAAAATGTCGTTTTAATGTTTAAAGTGGTCGGTAGGTATCGCTGGAATACTCGTATTATTTTGCAATTATTTTGAATTTAAAATTAATGTAAAAGCATAAAAAGTCAAGTATGTAGAAGAACTATGAAGAATAAAAATGAGAAAATAAAGTGGAAATCAACGTTAAATCAGGCCCTGCATCCTGGGGAAGGGCCTAGGCTACTTTTTGTCTTAAAAATAATCCTATAGGGGATTACCCTTAAAGGATTATTTTTAAGACAAAAAGTAGTAGTAGATTTAACAAATGCTGGGTATCCCAAACCAACTTTCATTCCCTATAATTATATAGGGAATGAAAGTTGGTTTGGGATACCCAGCATTTGTTAAATTAACCATATAAAATTCAAATTTATGTTTTTGGTAAGAAATAAAGAATTACGTATTACAATGTTTTTGCAAAATCATCCCCCAAGGAGATAAAGTAGGGAATGATTTTAAAATTTACATGTCATATTGATATTTTTACGTAGGTACTTTTTTTTAAAGAGATTTAAGGTATTGGAAATATGGCCATGGTCCGTAAGTTGAGCTAACATTTAGTCTTTATTTTATTCAAATCGGGTTACTTGGTCAAAAGTACCAGTATAATTTAAATTTTTGACGTCTTTTTACACCTAAACCACTGTATAGATTTCGATTAAATTTGACATGGTTATAGATGGTATCCTAGGGAAGGACATATGCTATTTTTATTTAAAGAGGGTGATAGAGGAAGTGAATGTTTGTATAGGAAACCCAGCATTTCTTAAGTTAGCGATATAAAACTTCAAATTTACGCTTTAAGTAAGAAATAATGAATTACGTGTTAAAACGTTCAAAATCTTCCCCAAGAAGGTAAATAGGGGATGATTTTTAAATACACGTGTAGTACCTATATATACATTTTATAGCTAGTAGGTAATAATAAGAGCAGTGGTGGCTCAGTGGTAATGGCCCCGACTTACGAGTTGCTTACGAGTTAAACTTATTTCGTGGGTTCGAACCCAGGCAGGCGCTTTACTTTGTGTAAATTATTTCATCACCACTGCTCTTAAAAAGGTGAAGGAAAACATCGTGAGGGAACCGGCATGTCCTAGAACCAACCATTCGAAGACGTGTGACATCTACCAACCCGCACTGGGCCCGCGTGGTGGATTACGGCCCAGTCCCTCTCATTATGATGATGAGGTAATAATACAATCGATTATGTTGATAGGAAAAATAAGTGATAAGATAAATCGTCTTGAAAGCCGGCAATATGAAAAATACAGAACGGTAACTACCTATTGTGCTGTTGACAATTCAACAATATGTCAATATGTAGTCGTTGATATTTTTCAAGCATATAAAGCAATGTATTTTAATTTCCTTCATAATCCTTCGTATTGTGAAAGTGCGTTACGCAATTTTGGTGCTGGACCGTTGCCTAATATAAAACTATTTTTAATTTCGTCCAAGTTACGATCCGCAATTGATATATTTCACAGAAAGGTACTTCCGTTGTTACATTAATAGACAAAAGAAAGCTCGAGCGTGTGCACGCAGTTTGTATTTGACACGAATAGGCAGAACACACTGTTTCATCGGTACTTCCAACTACGTTCCGGTTACGTTCTTGATTGCGATTAGGTATGTGCTACCTATATTTTTTTTTCGGTTTTGAAAATGTTACGTGACTACTATCAGTAGCAGATTTACCAGCAGGCTGAGTAGGCTTGAGCCTAGGGCGGCAGATTTTAGGGGCGGCAAATTTGGGCCCATTTTTTTGTAAGGCGTCTTTCTGATGTCTGCAAGACAGTCACAACAGTGCTTGTCTTGTCTTGTCTTGTCTTGTCTTGTCTTGTCTTGTCTACAAGACATCTTTCCAATATCTTTTTCTTCTTCCCTTTCATAGTAAGTACATTCAATTGTACCGCATATTTCTATCTATGGTAAAACATCCAGTTCCCGGTCCCAAACCAGTAATCGGCCTCTGCCCACACTTTGTATCAGTGACAAGAGAGCGAAATTGCAGAAAATATACAGGGTGGATGTGACATCGATGCGCAAACTGTTACTTACCATGATTCTAGACCCCCAGAGTAGAATTCTAAAGGAGTTTTTAGAGGTTATTCAAAACAAATTGCTGCTGCATACAAAATGGCAATACCCACAAGATCAAAATTGTTGGAAAAGTAGTTTTTTTATACAACCGACTAAAAATTACTATAACTCTGGGGGTCTAGAATCATGTACTGAATTCATAGTAACAGTTTTCGGGACGATGTCACTGAGAAAAGTATAAAAATACAGGGTTAACCTGTTGGGCACGCCACGATTGCGGCGATAAGTCCCCTCTTTGAGGAGTGGCTAGAGAGGCGCCACGGCGTCCTCACCTTCCGCCTGACGCAGGTCCTCACCGGACATGGCAGCTTCGGGAGGTTCCTGTGTCGGATAAGGCGGGAGGAAACGCCCGGGTGTCACCACTGTGTGGATCGCCCGGAGGACACGGTGGAGCATACGGTGGAGGTCTGCCCGGCTTGGGCAGAGCACCGCTATGTCCTCATGGAGGCGATCGGCGGCAGAGATCTCTCGCGTCCAGCCCTGGTTCAGGCCATGGTACGGAGCGAGAGCGCATGGGCAGCCGTCACCTCCTTCTGCGAAGCAGTAATGCTCGCGAAGGAGGAGGCGGGTTGGTTGAGGGAAAGGCATGTTTCTCGCCCTCTCGTCCCTAGCCGCCGCAGGAGACGCCCTGGGTGTCGGGAATCCCGGGCGGATTTCCGGCCACCGTAGGCGTGGGCTTGCGGACGGTGAGCAATGGGTAGCTCACCGTCCGGTAAGGACCAGGCCCGGATCGACGGCGCGTTGTATTCCACGCGCGCCTTAAAGAGATGTTGTCAGCACAAATGTGTCCACTATGGTGTGTGTATGGGTCCACTAGGGCCGATGCCTGTCGGGGTCGGTCGGAAGGTACTTATGGGTCACCGAGGCCCCCGCAACACAGGCAACGGAAGGAATACGGGTGGGTTTTAGTCAGTAAGAGTCTGACACACCCTCCCGCTCCGCCCAGAGCGGGAGAAGGTATTTGATGATTTCCCATCCAAAAAAAAAAAGGGTTAACCTGTATTTTACACTCTTCTCACTACACTACGCCTTCACACATTACCCAATTTATTAATTTTTACTGTTTGTTAGCGCAATAAAATGTATTTAATTACGTTTACCGAATGTAACATTATTGTGTAAGTAGCATACTGGCGGACTAAGGGGGGGCCGGTTGTTCTGCGCCGGGCCGTGGGGGGCCCCCAAATCTTGAGAAGTACTTTTAATCAAATCCCAAACAAGGCAAAAATATACATATATATATAAAATATATATAGCACGGTGCTAAAATTTTCAGTTCGTTCGCTCTTGTAGACATTCTCTTAATTGTCAGGCTTTTCTACATATCTAACTCAACAAGTCACTTCTGTTTCCAAAACCGAACCTACACAAGCTGGTGTGCTACAAAACCGAACCTACACAAGCTGGTGTGCTACAAAACCGAACCTACACAAGCTGGTGTGCTACAATTTTCGAGCTCGCTTCGCTCGTTCAGGCTTCCTACATTCTACTCATTCTCATGGTTTCTTTATAAGTCGATAAAGTAACTGTTTTATACAGTATGAAGGGGCTACGGTGTGCAAGATTTTCGTTCTAATTCTTAAACTTTTCTGCAAAGTCAACAAAGCAACACCATATGAATGTTCAAAAGAAACCTAAAAAAAATTCTAGCTCGACCTACTCGCTCTTGCATCCCACAAACTTGCTTTTAAATGAAAATGTGCATTTTTTTATTGACATTATTCAATTTCTGCAAAATGTTACTAGAAATGCTCAGAAAACTTGGGGGCGGCCTCATTTTGCTTTACCGCCTTACATTACATATTAGTTGTACATGATTGAGGTTTGTTTAGCTCAGAAATGTACCCAAAAACTATTTATTGTGCCATTGCAATCAAATTGTTGGATTCTAATAAATCTGATTCTGACAATTTTAGAGGTAAGGGAGGCAAAAATTTGACAGCCTATACTTGGAAAATGTGTTAATCCGCCACTGACTACTATGATTAATAACGCTGACAACAGTAGTAACTATACTCGTATATGTATAACGAATATTAAGTATAGGTGCGACATTTAATGACCTCTGATCCTCTAATGACATAGTCTCTTGCCAGCATCAATGTGCCTGCTCTTCTTGAGCCGACTGACATTGTCAGAGATGATGGCAAAAGACCTGATGGTGTGTCTTTGGTTCCGTGGAGTTTGGTTCAAATGCCTGTGTGGGACGCTACCTGTGTAGACACACTGGCGCCGTCCCACCTCCAACGGACTACTTCTAAAGCGGGTGAAGCGGCAGAAAATGCCGAAAATCTGTAAATTATTAAATATGGAGGCCTTGGCAGACAGTAAAACTTTGTGCTTTTTAGCGTCGAGACCCTCGGTCCGTGGGGTCCCAGTGCGTTTAAGTTATTTGCGGAAATCGCGAAACGTCTAGTTGATGTAACTGGTGACCGAAAAGCTGGCGACTTTCTCGCGCAACGCATCAACATTGGAATTCAGCGAGGAAATGCCGCCAGCATCCTCGGTACAATGCCCTGAGGGCTTTTTTTAGGCTTAAGTTAGTTTTAATTTAAATTAGTTAATGTTAATAATCATCTTTTAATTTGGTTACGTAAATAAATTTTTAGTATAGGTAGGTACCTTCAAGACTCGTTCGTTGTCGGCGGTCTGACCACTGCGCACTGCCAACCAACTTTGCTGGACAGAGATTTGCTCCTTTTACCAGACTCGAGAAAATGACGTGTGAAAAATGAGTAGATTGGTATATCCATTTTCTAATTAGAAAACTACTGAATTCCATAGCTACAACAACAGCGGGGTAATTTCGTAACACTAGCAATAGCAATGGGTTTCATTTTGACAGTTCAACAACATTAATTGCGTTATTTACGTCGTTGAGCAGACAATTTTTTCGAACATATGAAGATTAGCAATATACTTCAAAATCATTCAGACTGTGATTGATAGTGTGTTACGCAATTAGGGTGCTGGTCTCCACGCGACTGCTTAAAAAGTCCTTGAAAAGGTTCGATAGGTAATCAAATTACCACTTCAATTTAGGTAGGTAGGTCTTCATGGTAAGTATAAATATATATACATACATAGATAAACGCACGCCTTCTTCCCATGGGGGTAGGCAGAAACCATAGAACGACACCTGCTACGCTCCTTACATACTCCTTTTGCTTCGTTTACTTTCATACATGGTCATACACGCACGCCGGTTGCGAGTACTATGCACCTGTTTAAAGAACATCACCAATGATGTCACTATATGTCTTCCAGGGGCGTCCCCTCCCGGCGTTTCCACCCACATCTGCCTTGTAAATACCTTTTTTTAGTCGCCTTTCATTCATCCTCTCAACATGACCAAACCATCTAATCATACTCTTTCTAATTTTTGTCACTAAATCTTCTTTTAAACCGCACCGTTGCCTTATCACGTCATTTTTCAGCCTATTATTTATAGTCACATCACACATGCTTCGCAAGGAACGCATTTCCACAGCATTTACTCAAACTTCGTGCTTCTTTTGCCACACCCAACATTCACTTCCATACATAAGCGTAGGCACACCATCATGAACAGCCAGTCGAGCCTCATTGGGCATCGACTTTTTGGTCCCAATCGCATGTATAGCACCATTCACTTATATTATTTCCCGCATTTACTCTCCTTTCTACATCTTCATCAATCTTTCCATTCCTTGTAAATAGAAATATACAAATTCACTTACTTGCTCTACACTCTTATCATTTATTTTCACATCACACAACGATATATCCTCTTCTCTTTCAAACACAATGACCTTCATCTTATTCACATTTATATTCATCCCTTTCATCTTATATGCTTCATCCATCACAGTCACCATGTCTTGTAACTGTTCTGCTGACGAAACAAGTAGAACTTGATCATCTGCGTTAAGAACGGATTTGACAGGCCACTCATTCATTCTCAATCCGCACTTACCCTCTTTCAAATCTATCAAACAACTATCCATGTACAAGGTGAATAGCCACGGTGACGCTACATAATCCTGTCTAACACCCTTTGAGATGCAGAACCAGTCTGTGTGTGCCCCATTTATACTAACACAAGCACTGGAATCCTTGTATAAAGATTTCAGTGCCCGTACCAAGCGCTAGTCCACTCCATACATGGATAGTATCGACCAAAGTTCTTCCATCTACACACTGTCATAGGCCTTCTCCAAGTCAACGAAAGCACAGTAGACATTCTCGTGCTTTGCCAGATGTTTTTCGGCTATACACCTTAAGGAGAAGATCAGATCCATACAGCCCATTCCCTCTCTAAATCCTGCCTGCACGTCCCATATTTTCTCATCTGTCACTCTTATCACTCTTTTTATTAAAACCTTCGCTGAATGCCGACAACAATCAAAACACCATTGCCGCGGTATTTTTTACACTCTGCTGAGAGCCTTTGCCTTGCACCAGTCATCCGGCAGATGGCTATATCTCCAACACATATTAAAGATCCGGCACAACAAGCTTGCTACCACCCCGTCACCGCCCTTCAGCATTTTAGCAGACACTCTTTCGTACCCTGCAGCTTTCCCACTTTTCATCCCTTTCAACGCTCTAACAATCTCATCTATTTCTATTTCGTTCCCTTCATCTGCATCTGGGCTTGGGTCATCAAAACTGGCTTCTGCCCAATTACCCACTCCTTGCACAATATCCTGACAGCTAAATAAACTTTCAAAGTATACCTTTCAACGCCTTGGGCGTCGGGAATCCTGGGCGGATTTCCGGCCACCGTAGACGCGGGCTTACGGACGGTGAGCAATGGGTAGCTCACCATCCGGTAAGGACCCGGCCCGGATCGACAGCGCGTTGTGTTCCGCGCGCGCCTCAAAGAGATGTCGTCAGCACAAGTGTAGGGGTCAACTAGGGCCGATGCCGACCGGGGTCGCGGGGAGGTACAAAAGGGTTAACGAGGCCCCTGGCAACACAGGCATTGAAAAGACACGGGTGGGTTTTAGTCAATAAGAGTCTGACACACCCTCTCGCTCCGCCCAGAGCGGGAGAAGTTATTTGATAATTTCCCAACCAAAAAAAAAAGAGTATCCCTTCCAGTGTTCAAAGACCTTACATTCTTCGCTTCGCTACAAACATCTATTTTCAGGTCATACTGTTCCTGCCACTCCGCGAGCTAATCTTACCTGTTTCCAGAACAGCTTAACATTGGCCCTGAAGTTATCAGAGAACTTTCTGTTATACTTTTCTTCCTTTTCATCCTTCTTCATTTTTACAATCTCTTTTACTTTCGTTTTTATTTCGGTGTATTCCTTCTTCACTCTTTCCAAATCATCTGGCACAGTCATTGCCTAAACGGATGAATCAATCCTATTTTGGGGCTTACAGGCTGGCTCATTAATCCAGGCCTCTTTCTTCTTCCTCACAACCAACTAACTAACCTAACTTCACCATCCACCCAAGAATCATTCGTTCTACTACCATATTTCCTCTGCGCTAGCTAGACCACGTACTTTTGTGGCTACTTGCACCATACTATAGTTCACTAAATTCCATACTTCTTCTAGACTGTAATCATTTGTATCATCAAATATTTTATCCGTCTTCACTTTTACTTCCTTCTTATATTCCGCTTTAACTTTCAATTCTTGCAGTCTTTCCACTTTTATTCTTTCTAGATCAGTCACAGGAACTCGAACTTAGTGACGCCAATGCCTGAACAGAACCAGATACAGATCAGTCCCTACATTAACACTCCGATATGCTCCAGTATCTGTAACTTTACTCTTTCATACCAATGACAAAGTCAATCATTAAATCCGCCTCTGTACATTTATGTGCTTAGAGTATTAAATAAATAAATAATAAATCATACTTCTACAGTCTTGCCTTTCCCACGTATATCTGTGAACCTTTCTTCACCAAACAGTGTGAAGAATTTGTGTGTTATGACACACAAATTCTTCTCTACACATATTTCTAGTAAATTCATCCCATTCTCATTCACTCTATCATCCCCACATGCTCCTAATACTTTTTCGTACCCATTCCTCTTCACACCAAAGAAGATTGTTATGCTTGGAGACTTTAAGGTTGGGTACCTTAAAGTCTCCAAGCATAACAATCTTCTTGTTTGACGTGCATTCATTCACTAAATCCCTTATCTTGTCCCAAAATTCATGTCTCTCCGAAGGTGAACTTCCTGTATCGGGTGCATACAGGCACAAATAATTATAGGGTTTAGGCCCACCTTGGCTCTTACCCATAGAATCCTGGGACTCACACAAACATAATCTTTCACAATCATAATCGGTATTCTGCTGTGGGGCAAAGCCGCTGACATTCAAAATATATTCGTTCTTCAAAAACGAGCTGTTCGAGCTATTTACCAGCTTGGTGCCAGAGTTTCTCTGAGAGATTTTTTTAAAGATGTTGGTATTCTCACGGTGGCATCACAATTCATCTTCGCCAACATCTTATATATTAGGCAAAATATACACTTATACACTAAAAATAGTGATATTCACAATATTAACACCAGAAATAAGGACAAATTACGAGCTCCATTTCACCGGCTTCATAAGGTACATAACTCATTTGTTGGGCTTGGTATAACTTTTTATAACATGCTGCCCTCTTCTTTGCTAGATTTGCATTTTAATGCGTTTAAAACTAAAGTAAAATCCACCCTTTGTTCAAAGGCATACTATTGTATCAATGACTACTTAAACGATAAGAATAGTTGGTCGCTGTGATTAACTCAAGACAATGTTTATGTTCTTTCTCCAGAATTAGCTTTCCTACTGACAGGTTATATGAGTTCATATAATTGATTATTTTTTTATTCGACTGTCTAAGTCAATGTAATTTAATTTAGTTAAATTTTAATTTATTAGTGACATAATCTACTCATTACAATGTGTGTTTTATGAGTTGTATTGCAATAAGTGGTTAGCTAGCGTCCTCGACTATTGATTATACTATTCTTGCCTGAGCAACCGGCAGCAAGCTCGTCATGCTCCCTTAGATGTCACTGCCTGCGGTAGCGTCGGGGGTCGGGTTGCCTCCTTCCCTCCAATATGGCGAGGGGGGTGATGGCTGATCTTTGCGTTATGCTCGTGAACGGGTGCTGCTTGTGGTGACTGGTCGTCTTGCTGATCATGGTTTTAATTGTTATTAGTAATTGTTTACTTATTTTACTTCGATGGGGTTACTAGTTTATCATTTCTCACTTCGAGCTACAGCAATTGCCTTATGTAAGCGGGCACGCCCTTTATGCCTGGAGGCTTTTATTTAGAAATTAAGTTCTATTTACGTTTTTTTTATGTTGAAATTTTTATCTGCTTGAGTACAGTTTGTTCATTGTTTTGTTGGTATACTGGCGCGTGCTAGCTAACGTATGGCAAGTGTGTAATTTAATCCAATGTTTTGTGTTTCGTAATGTTAATTACTTTGCATACGATTTGTATAGAATCAAGTTTATATAACTAAACAGACAGACGTGCTGCTGGGGAGTTTGTTCCACCACTTCTTCTTCCCAGCTAAAGCACTAGGAAGTGGTGACGGGCGGGCATTTTTGGGGGACTGTCTTATGTAACTTTGACGTTCGAAAAGTGCTGATTTTCAGCCTAGTTTGAATAAATGACTTTTGATTTGATTTGACACATTTCATCATCCACTCGGAGAAGACAACTCCCACACCGACAGGCCCTGTGTGTCTCTTGAACACCGGACTAGATAGCGGTCAGAGAGCCATGTTTGGATATGTCCACTCCCTTTCTTTTCGTCTCATTCATACATAAAACATCTATTCTTTTATCATAATCATTATTTATTTATTCCAAAAAAGTATGGTACATACAGTCTGTTGCAACAAATATGATTTAAAAATTTAGGGAAAAATCGTAAATAGAGTAACAACATAATTGAATCTGGCGTCCTAGATAGGTTACATGGTACTCGTAACCTAAGGTTAAGGTTCGCCAGCCCAGGTTCCCAAAGGAGTACAAAATTTTCAGTCGACTGCTTAGGACTATACTTATACTAAACTAAAATTATACTTATATTAAATGTGTGAAGTGTAAGTATGTGTGTGTTTTATGATGAAGTGTGGTGTGGTGTGTATGAGTGTTATGATGTAGGTGTGATGTGTGTGTGTAAGCGGAAAAGAAAGAGGTTGAGTTTGGATACGGAGTGTTAGAGAACTCACTACGGTTATGAAGTAAGTGGATATTCAGGGTCGTCGTAGTTTTAAAATCAAAATATTTTATTTCACATAAACCTACATGGGCACTTATGAAACGTCAGAAGCGAGGTGCACGGTTCCAATTATTGGTCATTTCCTATGGAGAAGAGCCGGCAAGAAACTCATCGGTTACTCTTTTTAAAATAATTGGCTTTCACAATGTTTTCAAATTACAGTGTTAATAGGTATGGGAGGACAGTGTAGGCCTGTCAAGAAGTACCAGGTACTTAACAAAAATTAAATGGTCTACAAATCTAGTTCTATCAAGCCTACAACGTTCTCACATTCACAAAATATTAATTAATCTACGTAAAATATTAATAAAATAATAAAAACATGACATGTTTGCCATTACAACTGTAACAAGGCTTAACTAGTATCCTGTCCACAAAAGCCACTAATAAATAGTTTGATATTAAAATTGTAGGTATATAATGACAAATAATTAAAATATTATGTCACGGAAGTA
Organism: Atethmia centrago; assembly: GCA_905333075.3. Taxonomy (NCBI): domain Eukaryota; kingdom Metazoa; phylum Arthropoda; class Insecta; order Lepidoptera; family Noctuidae; genus Atethmia; species Atethmia centrago. The sequence continues at coordinate 14,191,542 of HG995375.1, forward strand.
TGTATTAAAAAAAGAAAAGAAAATAAACTTCGTAATTTGGGAGCAGTTAATAGACATTTACGTAGTTATGCCGTTTATGAGGTACCAGGGAAGCCACATGTGCAGAAGGAATTATTGCCAAACGTCCTTGTCTTCAACGTAGTCTTTAATCTTATAATATGCGTTTTTGATAAGGACCCGTTTGATGTGGGTTTTGAACTTCCCATCGCTAAGTTCTGTAACCGACTTTGGCAACTTGTTATAAAAGCGGATACTGTTGATAACAAATTATTTGCTTGTTTTTGTTAATCTAAATTTGGGTATCACAATTTCATATTTACTACGTGTTTTATTTATATTATGGAAATCACTTCTTATTTTGTAAGATATAAAGAGAAGGCAGAGTTAGTACATCAATTTCCTTGAATTTGTTTCTAAGGGACTCACGAGGGCCCATTCTATAGATCGCGCGGATTGCCCTCTTTTGTAAAATGAAAATTGAATCTACATCAGCTGCCGATTCCCACAGCAGAACGGCATACGAGATAAGCAAAGTATACTAATCTAGCTGTAGCTATATCAGTCAACTGCCTAATTTTTCTTACTGCACATGCAGCTGAATTTAATCTACCTGAAAGAGCTCTAATGTGTCCGGCACCCCATTGCAGTTTCGAATCTAGAGTAATTCCTAGAAATACAGTTTCCGTAACAACATGTAGTTTCTTGCCATCAAGTTTTAAATTTAGACCCAATTGGGGTACATTTGGTAATGGGAACAACTTTAAACTGGATAGAAGGCTTGTTATCTGTTTTTTTACACATTTTATAAGATTATTTAAGAAGATTGATGTACAGGGACAGTTTTGTTTATTCTGTTATATAAAAAGGCCCAAGGTAGTAAAAGAAACGTTTAGTAAAAGCAAAGCGTGTAAAGAGTACTTTGCAAATTTCATACTTTCGCCTAAGTGAGGATTGAGTTTGTGTAAAAGGAGTTTTTGTGTGTTGTTGTAATAAAGTGTTAAGAATGAACGTCTGCCGGACCGTGTGGACTTTGCATTTTTTATATAGATCAAAAGTTGGATAGAGCATTCGCCGGAAAGACGCAACCTTTAGAATGGCTCTCTGAGCTACTTCCAGAGGCTTGAATGTAGTTTTTGCAGCTACACCCCAACCATTAGTAAAGTACGAGACAACTGAGTGACACATGGCGAGATACACGGTGCGTATTACATAAGTATTGGCAATTTCTTAAGATTCATTATAAAAGGTAATTGCAATGTCGTCGGCAAAAGACACAACCAGAGCTCAGATTCATGTTGCTCAGGTCGTTTATGAACACCAGGCACAATGTACGGCCCAAAACACTCCCTTGAGGCACTCCATATGAAATAGGAAGCTCGTTACTATAGCAACTGTCGATTTTGACTATCTGCCTACGGTTTGAGAGATATGAATCAAAAAGCTGGAGTTGCGTACCACGTACGCCTAGAGATTCTAGTTTAGATAGAAGGTAGGGGAGAGGAACGGTATCAAATGCCTTTGCAAGATCAATGAACACTGAGGCATTTTTGCGTTGATTTAGTTTACCAACGATTCCATCTATCAGTTTCAAGGCTGCGTCAGACAGAAGTTGATTTTTTCTTCCTGAACCCAAATTATTTATTAAATTATTGTTTTCAAGGTATGTGGTAAGCCTGTTATTAATGAGTCGTTCTAAGTTCTTTGTCAGAGCAGGTAGCACCGCAATAGGCCGATAATTAGAAATAGAGGCACGGAGCCCCCCCTTTACAAATGGGATGAATTGGTGCCTTTTTGGAAGAAGATGGAAAGGTACCAGAGACGGGGTTTATGTTGAAGATATAGCACAGGTGTGAGGATTGCAGAGTACCTTTTTATCATGGCTGTAGAAACGCCATCAAAGCCCACTGCAGCCTTTAGAGATCAAATAATAGAAGCCATCTCATCAAAGTTCGTTTCCAAGAGTACAAAAGAACTCACAGTATTGGAGGTATTGAACTGGGAGTGAGGAGGGTAGCTATCCTGTACATTCCAAATTCCGAATACGATCAGCAAGATCTTTGCCTATATTTACCTATATTTACAAAAAAAATAATTAACATCGTTAAGAGATTGAGAAGGGGTTTCCGAGGAGTAACTCCGTGAGAGGGTGAGTAATTTTAGTTGTCTTTGTGAAACGCTTGACTGTATTCCACAACATCTTTGTATTACGACCAGCTTTGGCAATTTCATTCGAATCGAACTTTTTTTTTTGGATGGGTAATCCCGACGCCCAGGGCGTCTCCTCCGGCGGCTAGGGGCGAGAGGGCGCGTAACATGCCTTTCCCTCAACCGTCCCGCCTCCTCCTTCGCGAGCATTACTGCTTCGTAGAAGGAGGTGACGGCTGCCCATGCCCTCTCGCTCCGTACCATGGCCTGAACCAGGGCCGGACGCGAGAGATCTCTGCCGCTGATCGCCTCCACGAGGACACGGCGGTGCTCTGCCCAAGCCGGGCAGACCTCCACCGTATGCTCCACCGTGTCCTCCGGGCGATCCACACAGTGGTGACACCCGGACGTTTCCTCCCGCCTTATCCGACACAGGAACCTCCCGAAGCTGCCGTGTCCGGTGAGGACCTGCGTCAGGTGGAAGGTGAGGACGCCGTGGCGCCTCTCCAGCCACTCCTCAAAGAGGGGACTTATCGCCGCAATCGTGGCGTGCCCAGCACTGTGTTGCGACAACCGTACTTTCCATGACGCCATGAGATCCCGCCGGAGCTTCGTCCTCTGTGCCGCGATTTCTCGCGGCAGCGGACTAACGCCCCGGCGTTTCGCCTCCTCGCGCCACTCCCATACGTGCGCGAGAACTTTTGCCTCCAGATCCCATGGCGTGTGTAGGTAGCTTGACTTCATTATTAGGAGAATGTTTGTATTTTTTGTGCAAAATGTCTCAGTTCCTCATGCACTGCAGTAGTCCTGCATGTCGATTCTGTAAAAATCTCACCGTGAAAACTCGCGTGAAGTGAGCTGTCAGTGTCATCCCACTGATGCTAGGGAGTGACTAAGCATTACATTTATAATCATATTCGAGATTTTAATAATATTTTTATGCTAATTCTATTGATAATTTTATATTATTTCAAAATTAGTATTTAAGCGCTGAAACCTTACTATTTAGGTTTTTTTTTAAATAAAATAGCAAAACAGAAATCCAGTCAGAAACTCAATTTGGTTTTTTATTCCAAAAGGATTGGTAATTTTCGCAGCCGCCATCTTGACCTCACTATCGGACATCCCCGAAAACCATGAAAACGACACCCATGATGAAAAATCTGAACATTTTCGCAGCCGCCATCTTGCTTGTAATTTTGACATCACTTTAACACCCCAGAAAACCATGAAAACGACACCCATGATGAAAAATCTGAACATTTTCGCAGCCGCCATCTTGCTTTTTAGATTTGACCTCAGTATCGGCTGTAACACCCCCGAAAACCACGAAAACGATGAAAAATGTTTGTAGCCGCCATTTTGGATTCTGGTAAAACAAAATTTTTGTATGTCGCGCATTTAAAAAAAAAATGGCAAATTAAAAAAAAGCTCAACTTGATATTGTTAACAGCTCCACACGCGCAAGCGCGGCGTGATCTTATCACTTCACCCGATTCTCGTAACCATAGTAACCACTCTCGCCGGCTAGGTGAAGTGAGTCGGTAAGCGCGACGCGCGAGTGTCGTGATCTTATCACTTCACTCGATTCTGGTTGCCATAGCAACATCACTTCACTTGGGCTGGGTGAAGTGAGCCTAGCCGCCCGCCGGCCGGTGCGCGCGCTGCGCGAGTGTCAGTTGAACTGTTGAATTTTGTTACAGTATTGATGACGGTGATTTTATGAATATCATTTTATTATTGGCAACGCGTAGGTCGGTATAAATTTACCTACTTAAAATAAAATATTAGAAAGGTACTTATTAAATTATCCGCACGGTTTTTATTCAAATGGCTTATGTATACAGACACACACATCGTGTGTGTCTGTTTGTGAGGGGATAAAATCTATGGTCCGTCAGCCAGGCATACTTTTAGCACTCGATCACTTGACACACTCGGTTATCTCTTCTTATTGAAAAGATTTGGGTTAATAACAACGCTGAATAACGTCGCACAGGCTTTAGTCGACTCAAAACACATCGCAGTTGGGTGATGGGATTACTTTTATTTAATCAGTTAAAACACATCGCGATTGGGTCATGGAATTGCGTTTATTTAATCAGTTAACTGATTATGATCAATAGAATTAGCATAAAAATATTAATAAAATCACGATTATGATTGTAAATGTAATCCTTGGTCCATCCCTAGTATCCGGTGGAATGACACTGACAATTCACTCCACGTTCACTTCACTTAAGTTTTCACGGTGAGAAGAATAAAAGGACAGAAGATAAATTCTAGTTTAGTCCTGTCAAATTAATCAGCGCTTGACGTAAATTGACGTAATTTTAGTAGGCAAGTTTTTAATCACGTCTAACCTTGTATGGAGTAGTGACAGGCGCTGATTAATTTGACAGGACTAAACCAAAATGTATCTTCTGTCCACTTCTTAATGAAATAGAAAGAAAAAGATGCACGAACTTAAATTAAGTTTAGTTTGTGAACAAGGGAATCGGCACCAATGTCAATTTTTGAGGACGAGTGAACGAATGAGGTGAGGTGAAGTAATGAGGTGGTTCATTGTTGAAAATCGAGTAACTCTTTCAATTTGCGATCATGAGGGCCTCAAACGAGGGACCTCATGAGTGAGGGACTCATCACTACATGGTTTTAGGATTCTCTTGCGTTTAGCTGTACGCTTCAATGTTGAGTGATTATTTATCTCCTGCGATAGAGTTTGGATCAGACAGCCTGTTTCAGCGTTTGGATCATTCAGGGAAAAAATATGCGTGAATTCCAGATTTTGCATAGACTTATCGAGTGAGACGAAGTCGGTCTTTAGGATTGAGGTATGTATTACAAAAATTATGGGGTGGCTTCAAATTTAAACATCACACACACAACAGGGTTGAGAAGAGATCAGTAATAGTGGAGTCGAAAATGGAGGTAGAAGAAGGTAATTTGGTTTTAAGAATTGTGTGGTTATGGCAATTATTACGATAAGAGAGACAGTTAAGGTATTCGTGCGACCAATGGTTTATAGTCAATGTTGTGCTATCTTTATTTTTTTTATGGTGGGAAATTATCAAATAACTTCTCCCGCTCTGGCCGGAGCGGGAGGGTGTGTCAGACTCTTACTGACTAAAACCCACCCGTGTCCCTTCCGTTGCCTGTGTTGCCAGGGGCCTCGGTAACCCTTTTGTACCTTCCCGCGAACGTTGTGCTATCTACGAGTTTGTTTATGTTTATATTTATGTCACCTGTTTTCACTACAGTTTGAAAGGCAGTCAAGGAAGATAGTATTTCGTTTGAGGATTTGAGAAAGACTTCAATACTCTCGTTAGAGGGGTCTATAAAAGATAGCAATATTAGACGCAAGTTCAATTATTAAACCAGAAGCAGAGTGATGAAATTCTGGTTCGTGTTCTTTGAATGCAAGATTTGAATTGATGTACACGACTACTCCGTCACTCTGATTACGGTGTTTAGTATAATGGATCGAAGAGTAACATTGGAGTTGGGCTATCATTTAGACAAGGAAGCCAACACTGTTAGAACCGCTACATCACACTCAAGAGAAAGACGGGAAAGAAGTGTTTCAAAATCATGAAAGTTTCGTTTAATTGATCTGATATTTTGGGACAGAACTTTCAGATACTGACACACTGATAAACTTTAGATACAGAGAATTTGTCTAGGTCAGCGGTACTCTAAGTGTGTTCCGCGGAATCCTAGGGTTCCGCGATACCCCTGTAGGGGTTCCGCAAGAATTTAGAAAAAAAATCAAAACACCTCTCTCTGGTCACTGGTCGGACGTTTTGACTCCGCCCGCCGCGCGTATACTTGTGAGCGCGCAGTCCCTTTGATAAAAGCCGCCTCTGAATTAGACGCTATAGTTGTGAACAAGCGACTTTCGGCTCTATCTTCAAAAGTATAAAGTCGAGATTGTTTACAACGCATTTCTATTTTTATTTCCGCTTTTTGTTTATCAAAGGCCGACTCGAGTATTTTTGAGAATGTTCGAGTTCGAGTCTAGGACTAAGTATAAAAGCGGCGATCGCGCGTCGCGCCTCGCGCCCCTGGCTGGAGGCTTTGAGTTCGCTTAAGGCAGCCACAGGAAAGTCCGGTTAAGTAGTCACGACCTCTCAAGGTCAACTACGAGACGCCATTCATAAAAAAAAAAAAAAAAAAAGTCGGGCATCGTCAGTCAGTTGACGATTAGCGTTCGGAGCGATAAGTTCGTACTTACCTACTTACAAGCTGGCTAGCCTGCTGCCTGCTTGGAAGTTCTACTGCCTGCTGTATTCTGATTGTATCAGTTTAGTACATTTCTTCGTTGGACTAAACTTTGTCTCATAAACGCAGTAACGATTGTGCATTATTTTGACCCCACCATCCTGACGTGTAACATTATTAATAAAGAAGAATGGAACGTTGGCTTAAAGGTGTTAAACGTGTTGCAACAACATCTTCTAATGACGCTGAATGTTCAAAAGCAGTACGCGCGGAGAATACAGCAATTACCGATCCAGACGATAATGCCACGACGTCAAGCTCCACGGTGTCAAAGACGATAAAAAGGAAGTATGATGAATCATATATCAGTTTCGGATTTGTTGATTCCAACGCGCAGATATTTAGAAACGGTACACCCCGAGTCTAAAGACAAGAATAAAGAGTTTTTGTTCGTAAAAAAGAACAGTTATTGGAAAGTCAAAAAAATATGATGCATGTAACACAAACTATCAATGAAAAGGCCACGGAGGCATCATATTTAGTTAGCTATCGCATTGCACAAGCAGGTGAAGCGCACACTATCGCTGAGAATTTAATAAAGCCATGTGTGTTAGACATAACAAAATGTATGCTCGATGAAAAATCTGCAAAGCATCTTTCTACTGTACCGCTATCAAACGATACTGTTTCACGGCGAATCCATGATCTGGCAAGCTACGTCAAACAAGAACTAGTTGCACGTCTACAAAAAACACGATTCGCCTTGCAAATGGATGAGTCAACTGATGTCACTGGTCTGGCTATCTTGCTGGTTATCGTGAGATATCCATATGAACGTTCTTTTGAAGAAGACATGCTTATGTGTTCACCGCTGCCCACAAACACTACCGGGGAAGAAATTTTTAATAAAATAAACATATTTTTTAAAGAAAATAATCTTAGTTGGAACGATTGCATTGACATTTGTACAGATGGGGCCAAGGCGATGACAGGTAAAACAGCAGGAGCAGTATCACAGAATAAAAAGTAAAGCGCCTAATTGTAGTTCCAGCCATTGTATTCTGCCTAGACAAGCAACTTGCGATGAAGCAAATGCCGTCAAATCTAAAATTAGTTATGGATGAAGTAAAAATAATTAATTTTATCAAATCACGACCACTACAATCCCGATTGTTCTCATTATTGTGTGAAGATTATGGCAGCAAACATAAAACACTGCTGCTCCATACAGAAGTGCGATGGCTGTCTCGGGGTAAAACTTTAACAAGGCTATGTGAACTTAGAGCCGAGTTACAAATGTTTCTTTCAGCAGATACAGTGTCTTTTAATTTGAAAGACTGTTTGTATGATAAAACTTGGTTGTTCCGATTGTCTTTTATGGCGGATATCTTTCAAAAACTGAACGAATTGAATTTATCATTGCAAGGTAAACAGACAACAGTGCTCCAGGCCTATAACAAAATAACTGCCTTCAAAAGAAAATTAGATTTTTGGATTATTTGCGTTGGTAAGAGAGAAATAGAAAGCTTTACGTCACTCAGTGAGTTTGTTAGCGATAACGACTCAGAAATGTTTCAAGATGATGTGTTTGAAGAATTGGTCCAATATCTCACTTCGATGCGCGCATCTTTTGAAACGTATTTTCCCGAAGAACAGAATACAAAAATGAAGCTGAATTCATGGATTCATAATCCTTTTTTACCCAACTTGCAAAAGCCCGAAAGTATGTCAAACGAGATATATGAATCTCTTTTAGAAATGTCATCAGACACAAGTATGGAGTCACTGTTCAAAACGACGCCTCTCAACGATTTTTGGTGCAGAATCCGTGATGAATATCCAATGCTTGGCAGAATGGCTCTGAATATTCTTCTCCCGTTCCCAACAACATATTTGTGCGAAACAGGATTCTCAACCTATGCAGCCACGAAAACAAAATATCGCAAATACTGGACGCCGAACCTGATATGAGACTTCAAATGTCTTCTATCAAACCTGATATCCACCAATTGATGAAAAATAAAAAACAGTTTCATACCTCCCATTAGTTAAGATTTTTCATTTTTAATATCTTCTATTATTGTACTTGCCATGTGGTAAAGTAAGTAATAATTAGTAACTGTTACATTGTACTTTTATTATGCTTATACAATAAAGAATACACTTTTAAAAACTATTGTTTTGTTGTAGGGTTCCGTCAAGTATTTTGCTTGTCAAAAGGGTTCCGTGACCAAAAAAGTTTGAGAACCGCTGGTCTAGGTTATCATTTAACAAGTTTATGTGATCGAATGTTAAGGTATTGGTTGATAAGGGTTTAGGGGACAGTTCGAAAAGTGACTCTTTGTTATAAGGTAAAAGACGCAGTATTGTGGGTTAAATTTCAGATTATTTAGAAGACAAAAAAGCTTGGGATTGAGCTGCTCGCTCTGATAAGCTTTGTGCTAAAACCATTAAATTTGATATTTAAATTATGCAAAATCATCATTATGTACAACTATATGTACATATTGACATTGATGAATATTATAAGCAAAATTAAGTGAATATTTATGTATGTACCTTGAAAAGTATTATATTACTTTAATTATTGTGAATGTGAGCACTATGTGGGTCATTTTTATTTATTTCTTGTTGTTTTTTTTTTTCTCTTAGTTTTAATTATGGTCTGGCATTTTGAGTTCTATATGCGGCCAAACCAATTGTCCTTTCCTTGGTATTGTTCGTCGAGTCGTTGAGCTCCTTAAGTTTTGAGTTGAGCTACACGATTACTGACAAATGCTTGCACTGACTGGACAGGTCCACTCAAATTTGTGTGGTTCTTTCCTCAAAAGACCATTTCAGACATAGATCTACATGGTCCTCACATGATCTGACCAAGATTATGTCTGGACTTTAAAAGAGACTTTGACCCTTGAGTTTGTTTCGCCATTTCTTCTCAGGGGTAGTCAGATAGGAAATGTCGACTCCATCTAGCTTATTTTTTAATATGACGTGTAAAAGTGATTCTCATATCCTATTTACAGAATAAACAATTTCATTTCATTTCATTTCATTTCATTTCATTACATTAATGCGTGATTTGTATACAATTATTATGAGATGTAGTGGTGAGTGATAGGATATTGTTTGAGTTGTTGTGTATATAGATTGTAAACTGAAGTGTACTTTAAAGTTTTTGCTTATTTTACTGTAGAAATTAACATGCAAAATTAATATTGATATTCTTAAGAGGTTACATAATTTATAAATTTACTTAATCCACAAAAACGAAAAACTCGTGCAAGTAAGGCTAATGGAAAATGCAAATTATTTAAAAAACAAAAAACCCGACTGCAAAAACACATACCTAACTGAAAAGAGAAAAACAAGCATTATAAGCAATAGAAATTTGGTATCACAGGCAGAGACAAACAAAAGTTACACCATATTTCAGGTTATTGGTTTGTCCCCGCCTGCGATACCAAATTTCTATAGCTTATAATATAATGCTTGTTTTTCTCTTTTCAGTTAGGTATGTGTTTTTGCAGTCGGGTTTTTTATTTTTAAATATTTTTTTTATTTCAAGCTTTTTAGTTTTATTAATATATGTATATATATATATATATATATATATATATATATATATATATATGGAATTGACTCATTACTAATTGTAATTTATTTAAAAAAAAACGTTTTCCTCCCTGTTTGTTGTATTTGCACATGCAATAAATAACAATTATATAGCCTATGTCACTCCCACAATGAAGACGAATCTAACGACACCTCTTATGTTAAAATCCATCAAGCCGTTTAGGCTACAGAGCGTGTCAAAGAAATAGACATACATACATACATACATACATACTCTCGAAAAACATTACTTCCTTCTGGGGCAGTCGGGTAAATAGTCATACTTCAGGTAATGTGGATAACTGTTGCAATTGAACTTCATTTTTAATAACAATGTTTGGTGATTCTTTAACCTTTTTCATCAGAATACGGCCGTTTGAAATCCAACAATAATCGTATTTATGCGCTTTGGCAAAGTTTCTGGCCAGTTAAAACAATTTTCTAGACTGTGCAGTCAGCTGTACTGCTTTGTAGGGAGGTACCGCTTTTGCTGTGAAACCTAAGTTGGCTGAATTGAGCTTTTGGGGTATCGCTTGTTGTAGCTTTTCACTGAGTCTAGAAACTTGCTTTTGGTAAGAGTGTTAGTAAATTCCATGATCAACGTGGAGGAATTATTTTATTTATCAATTCGATACCTAGAAATGTCTCTAATGTCTGATTTAATATCAATGCCGAGGACATTAGAGCGTACAGAAACAGTCTCGTATAGGTCTTGTTCAGACTCTTTTTGAAGTAGTGGGATATTTCTGATTTCTACGCATGTTTTAATCAAGTTTCGCTCCAGTGTGTCGATTTTTTCATCAAGGTTTGTTTTATCAAACCTTGATGAAATAGGTACCCATATCAGCACGCTCTTTTTCAAGACCTGTTATCTTGGACTCCAAGGAAGACATTTGGTCTGATAGGCCACAACAACACACAGACACAGTCACAACAGCTCGCCAAAGCAGTGTTTGAGGTCTCAATCTTAGTGAAATGTAGCTTGAGATTCAAGGGTTTCAAGCCTATATTTTAATATAATATTTGAGATGATATAAATTGTTTAATCATTTCTTTCAGTTCAGTTCTAAAATCCAATTTTTCGACTGGTTTTTCAGCACTCGATGACCTAAAGCGTTTAGCTCTTTGCGTAACATATGATGAACTCAATTTTATCCTTCACATACCTCACCCATCTTATCTTTTACACCTCCCTGCACATTCTGCGTAGCTAAGCGACACTCCGCACGTCGCTTTTCGCCCCGTGAGAACAACTGACGTTATGTGTGGCGAACATCACCGCTGCCTCCGAGTTGCTTATTATTTAAATTACTCATTTAGCTCCCACGAATAGCAGAGGAAACATCTGTCGACACTACAGAGCCCCGCATGTAGAGGTAAGGCTTGTTAGTGCCTGGGGGCGCCCGATCCCAGACAACAGGCACGCTCGCGACTAGGCTCCCCCTAGCCATGCAGCTCTCGGCACGGCAACTTAGCTTGGGTGTGTGTTGTTAGTATCACACAGAGGAAAACAATGGAATCCTCCAAAACTGTTCCTTTAGTCACGTTTTACGACACCCACGGGATGAGATGGGTTGGTTCTATTCTACTATCCGGAAACCACGCGGAGCGGTAACCACAATTATAAATATGAAGCCAAAAAGTACCTACCTAAGACTTAAAACTACCTAAATTGGTAAGAACTTAGACAGTATGAGATATCGACCCATATCCACTAACTTAGCATACTTAGTACATAACTGACAAAAAACAAAATTTACAGTTTTTTAGGGTTCTGTACATCAAAAGGAAAAAACCGGCCAAGTGCGTGTTGGACCACGCACAATGAAGGGTTCCGTAACTGGGACTACTTGGGATGAATTTATCCCAAAAACAAACTTAGCATTGTAAGTATGTTAATGATTCTAATGATTATATATACTGTATTAATGATTCTAATAATTATAATTCTGTAAATAAATATTTTAGTCGCGAATCATATTTTGATCAAGATACAACCTGACACTGACCTGCAAATTGGAAAATAACAGGCTACAACTGCGGATTCACCTTAAGTTTAAATATAGCAGCACATCTGATTGCAAAGATATTAAAAAAAACCGGCTAAGTACGTGTCGGACCACACACAATGAAGGGTTGGGAAGTTGGTATGAATTAATCCCAAAAACAAACTTAACATTGTAGTTGAAAAACGTGTTCTCCCATACATCGATATACGTCCCGGCCACTTCCCCAACTGCAAATTTAAGTTGGTCGACTATTACTCGTTAACTTATAAAGCCAACTTAGCTGTGATTTTCCTTCTAATCTCATTATATGTACTACTGCCATGAATTTTTTTTTCACATCTTCATAAACAACCAATAAGCTGGCAGGGGGACACACTTGCGAGGAGGCGAAACGCCGGGGCGTAAGTCCGTTGCCGCGAGAAATCGCGGCACAGCGGACGGAGCTCCGGCGGGATCTCATGGCGTCATGGAAAGTACGGTTATCGCAACCCAGTGCTGGGTACGCCACGATTGCGGCGATAAGTCCCCTCCTTGAGGAGTGGCTAGAGAGGCTCCACGGCGTCCTCACCTTCCGCCTGACGCAGGCCCTCACCGGACACGGCAGTTTCGGGAGGTTCCTGTGTCGGATAAGGCGGGCGGAAACGTCCGGGTGTCACCACTGCGTAGATCGCCCGGAGGACACGGTGGAGCATACGGTGGAGGTCTGCCCGGCCTGGGCAGAGCACCGCCGTGTCCTCGTGGAGGCGATCGGCGGCAGAGATCTCTCGCGTTCGGCCCTGGTTCAGGCCATGGTACGGAGCGAGAGGGCATGGGCAGCCGTCACCTCCTTCTGCGAAGCAGAAATGCTCGCGAAGGAGGAGGCGGGACGGTTGAGGGAAAGGCATGTTTCGCGCCCTCTCGCCCCTAGCCGCTGCAGGAGACGCCCTGGGCGTCGGGAATCCCAGGCGGATTTCCGGCCACCGTAGGCGCGGGCTTGCCGACGGTGAGCAATGGGTAGCTCACCGTCCGGCAAGGACCAGGCCCGGGTCGACGGCGCGTCGTATTCCACGCGCGCCTCAAAGAGATGTCAGCACAAATGTAGGGGTCCACTAGGGCCGATGCCTGCCGGGGTCGCGGGAAGGTACTTATGGGTCACCGAGTCCCCTGGCAACACAGGCAACAGGAAGGAATACGGGTGGGTTTTAGTCAGTAAGAGTCTGACACACCCTCCCGCTCCGCCCAGAGCGGGAGAAGTTATTTGATGATTTCCCATCCTCAAAAAAAAAAAAAAAAGGGGCACACACTTGACTGTAACACAAATTAGCACTTTAAAGCTTGATATTACACAAACGAATTCTTGAATGGAAAAACAGTGTTTACAGACCCGCAATATTTTTGAATAAATAAACGGCCTATCCTACGATACCCCACACTATGGGATAGACGACAAAAAATATCATCCCCACATTACATGCAAGGGTACCCTAAAAAAATATATTTTTCAAGATTATATTTTACCACTTAGTCGGCGTTATTAATATGTGTACACAGACACACAGCAATCTGTGTACACATATTTCGCCATGTTCGTCTGTCTGTCAGTACACACAGACAAACATGGCGAAACTATAAGGGTTCCTTGTTTACTACAGAACCCTAGAAACGGACAAGTGCGTGTTGGACCACGCACAATGAACGGTTCTGTAGTTGGGATGACTTTATCTCAAGAACAAACTTAACATTGTAGTTGCAAAAATACATTCCAATTCCAAAAGTAAGTTTGTACGCACAATATTGATTGATTTCCCATGTTATTGTAAGATCATAGACGTCTTATAGGTTTTCCTGTAATCTATAAGTAAAGAAATATTTACTGTATTTTTTCAAAATTTTAGGCTCAGTAGCTTCGGTGATAATGGTCAATTTTCATCTATTTTCTTAAATAACTTTAAAACTATTTAATATTAAATTATATTTTTGTTTTTGTGGCCCTTACAATAAATAAGCCCTTTCATTTGATATGTCACACGGTACACTTTGCAAAACTTTTTTTTTACTTTCTATTTTGCCTCCCAAGAGTGACCCTCATATTCAAAATTAATCTATTTACGTTACACGTCCTTGTTCGTGTCACAGAAATTAATATGTGTACCAAATTTCAATTTTATCGGTCCAGTGGATTCGGAGCAAATCGGCTGTGACAGACGAAGACAGACAGACAGCCAGACAGACGGACACACGAGTGGTCTATAAGGGTTTCGTTTTTTCCTCTGCGGTACGGAACCTCAAAAACGAGCGAGCCTAGTCGCATAAGACGTTTAACATCTGACATCTCACGTTGGTAATAAGCAACTGAGCAGCGACAGAAATTATCCTCAGAATTTAAAAACTGGCCGCCTATGGGTCGAAATTCCACCACTTACAATCTATATAATACTTACTAATTCCATGCTCAAGCTGTCACTTCCTGTCTACACATTTCCGTCCCTTTTCACAAAATCACTCCCAACATAGGGCATGCAATCTCGTTCTCGCGAGATCTTGTCCATATTTTACGAGACTGAGTCTCGTACAAATTATATTTACAATATTTTATTTTATTAAAAGTTTTAGGAAAGCTTGCAGCTAATCATTTTTGCACCATTGAGAGTAACAAAAAAAGGCAATTAAAAGTTTTCACAGATACGAGTATAAGAGAGCATCATCATTTTAGCCGAAAGACGGCCACTGGTGGACATAGGCCTCCCCCAAGCACCGCACTATGGGACCAACCGGTATTTTCCATCTCAAAAATCGATAACTCTGTTGTTTTGTGATTTATCTCCTTGATTTTTTTTTTCACGTATTTGTGAATATCTAGGCAATAAAAGAAATCAAACATCATCATTCTAAAAAAAATATTTTTTCCGAAAAAAAAATGACAAAGATAAAGTTATACGAAATTTCATACAAAAAATCATACAGTTATATTAAAATAGCAATAAAAGTTACACTTATGCTTAAAATAAGTTTAAAACTAAATTATTATTATTAAACAAACAGTTACATGACAAAAAAAAATTATTACTTAAACTTATCCTACTCATCACTTTCTATTTCCAACAATTCTTTAGCTTCGTCAAATAATTCTTTGGATATTAGAAAACTTGGTTTATTTAAGCTAGATATATAAGGATCAGATGTATATAACAAAATATGCAGAACGTCTTCGTTTGTTGCTGATCTGGAACACTTCCTAGCGTGATGTAACCTATATTTCTTATAATCTTTATTTCGAGCTTCCTGGGCATCTTCGGATAATTGTCCTATAGGCAAAACTGCATAATGCTCTATTATTTTAGCACCATGTATAAGTACTTTATGGACCGAAGATGGCATGTAGTACCAGTTATATTTGCTTACATATAATTGCGCGGTTACCAATGTATACTGACCAAATTTTTCTGCGTTTATAGGAAATCCCGATGACATAGTTTGAAGAATTACATATAGTCTCTTGATTAATTCTTCATCAATTCCGGTTATCTCTGCAGAACATTGGTAATTTTGGAAAAATCTCCTTGCCGTATTACCGTCATTGCTATTACCGGAACCTTGACGTGGTTTATCAATATGCAAGCCAAGCACTTCTCGGAAACGTTTTTGGACAAATTTTTTCTTGTCTTCTTTAAGTTGCTTGTTTTCTGGAGTTGTTGCAGACCACTTCTCAAAACCTAAATTGTAAGAAATATGGAGGATCATTTCCATAAATCTTATCCATGCGTGTAGCGTCGACAATCCGTATTTAAACGCATTTTCATTTTCAACTCTCGTTGTAACTTTTAAAAGATCATTCATTTGTCTGGGAGTTGCTCCACAAACAGTGCAGGTAGCACTGGATGATGTGTTTGTCAACACTTGAGCAACTTTCCCATCAATCATTGTCATAAACAGTTGATGTTTAACTTCGATGACTTTGTCTTCTATTGACACAAGAGTTGGAATCAATTGATTAATTTTGGCTTCAATTTCACTGACAACCGCTGTAGTTTTTTCGGGAGTTTCTTTTGCAAATTCTAATGAAATTGGTCTGCAATATCTAACAGATGAGCAAGTAGGGTTTTTCCATATGACCGTAGAAGTTTCTTCGTCTACTAGTCGCAGTGGTACAAGGGACACTATAAACAAATTAGCGTCCGATATTTGTTCGTTTTCTTCCGGTAGAGTTTGTTTATACTCACTTTGCCCGGAGGATCCATCACATCCCCATTTAGTGAAAAGCTTGAGACGACTTACGATGAAGCGTAAGTCGATCCTGACTTTATCCTTATAATACGGCAGACTGTATGGTCTAAGAGATCTTGCAGGTTGATTTTTGCGCTTATATTTGTCACCGTAATGCTGGATGCAGGCGGATAGCAAGCCTTTTTTGCTTCACTTAGTGTTTGATACGAAGGCAATACAGAACTTAAATTCTTATCAACGAGCCTTTTTCTTAGGTACGCATATTGTGCTTTGGTTAAATCAGTTTCAATGCATATACTCAATGCTTCCTCTTTTGTAAAGGAAAGTGCGTTATCTGGATTGAGTATGTTTTATAGAATAACTTTTTTCTCTTCTTTTTCCTTATATCTGATAATAGTCACAATCGACGCTTCGTCATTTTCCCCCATGGATCATAAACCTTGCACATAAGCGTTACGGACATGTCCCATTCCATACTCCTGGACCAGCTCCATATTTTTTCGTTTCTTTGTGTTTTCCGAGCACTCGTCATATTGTTTTGTTGATCTTCCACGTTCACCAGAAGTATTCAAACCAGAATTTACAGTGGTTGAGGTACTGCAAGAATTCAATGATACTTTAATCTCACCATTTAACCAATTTGAGTATAGGCTCTCGAACCGGTCCGGCTTTCTTTGAGCTTTGGTCCATTTCTGGTTGCAACTCGATGTTAGATTTTTTTGAATACTCTGTATTACAGTATTAACGTCAGTTTCCGATAGTTGAAAATTTTCCAATAAATATTTTTTTGAGGTCTGAAGTACTTTTCCCTTTTATTATTTGATCACAAAGATCGCGTCGAACACAAACGAATTCACTCATTGTTAGATAATAATGTTTTTTATGCGTTAATTGTTATTGAAAAGAAGTATCTGAACACTTTGATGAATCGTATGCTGAACATACACGGGTATTTAAAGGACTAATATTTTAGTGCCTTGTGCAAAAACCATGGGACAATTGATTATAACAGTTCTCATCGAAATAGTGTAATCAGTACTAATTGTAATTATTTACCACAACAGATAAATAGAACTTCCGCAGCAATATAGTTTATCATACTTGTGGTTAAGGTGACCACCCCAAACAAAATTGCCATGGGAAGATTCTTTCAAATATAATAGCAGTTTTTTAATTTGCAAATGTATGTTTTTATCATAGAAATAGAAAAAAACAATATAGACATCAAAGGATAATAACTAAATATAATATTTCATAATAAAAAAGAAGAACCGTAATTTTCGAAGATTTTTCCCCGATTGACATTATTGCTTCAAAATCACCTCTGGCGCAAAAAACGCGCAAGTTTTTTTTAAATCCTCATATTACTGAGTAGATAAGGTCTCTAATAGAGTAATTAACTTGACACCGGCTGCTTTCGGCAACAACGAAAACTCCAATTGAAATTAACAAAAACTAAATTTTCTTTACTTCACTAAAAAAATATTAAAAAATTAAATAAAAATATTTTTTTACAGAAACTGAACGTGGTTGCAAAGTGTATATTCTAAGCTATCTAATGATGTATAACACTAATATGTTTCCTTGGAAAACTTCCGAATAATTATGTGTTGAACTCCCTTAACGGTAATTTAATTGGCATGAAAATATTTATGCCCAATGTTTGAGGTTCATTTTATAAACGTAAAACTTTATATTGTTTTATATTTTGTAATTTATTCGTAAGTTCCATCTTTTGAGAGTATAAAACCATAAAACAATCTATGGATTTACGACTTTCGACAAAACCATTTTTGAGATGGAAAATACTGTTTGGTCCCATAGTGCACCGCCACTTCGACCGGTTTTGTGCTTCCCGCATCCAGCGGATTCCTGCGGCCTTCACAAGGCCATCGGTCCACATTGTAGGAGGCCTTCCAACGCTACGTCTTCCGGTACGCGGTCGCCACTCCAGAACCTTTCAGCCCCATCGGCCATGCGAATGTGCCCTGCCCACTGTCACTTAAGTTTGGCAATTCTTCGGGCTATATCGGTAACCTTGGTTCGCCTCCGGATCTCTTCATTTCTGATTCGATCACGTAAGGAAAATCCAAGCATAACCCTCTCCATTGCCCTTTGAGTGACTTTTAGCCTTTTAATAAGGCCCATTGTAAGCGACCAGCGTTTCAGTGCCATACAAAGGTCATCCCTGGCAACACGCACTGGTCAAAGACTTTCGTCTTGAGACACTGCAGTATGTAGGACAAGAAGATAGTGCGTAGCTTCCCGAACGCTGCCCAGCCGAGTCGGATTCGACGATTGACTTCTTTCTCGAAGTTGGACCTACCTAACTGGACAGTTTGTCCTAGGTAAACATATTCGTTCACCATTTCGAGCGTAGCGTCTCCGATCTTCATGAGAGTGGGTGTAACATGGGCATTTGACATGTCTTTGTCTTGTCCATGTTCATTTTAAGACCCACTCTTTTAGAAGCTCTACTGAGGTCATCGAGAATTGTACTGAGATCCTCCATAGTCTCAGCCACGACAACTATATTGTCGACAAACCGAAGGTGAGTTATGTACTCGCTATTGATGTTGATGACTGGACTGGTTCTGGACTGGAAAGGGTTCCAGTCCAGAACCTTGAAGACATCCTCTAGTTCAGCTGTGAATAGTTTCGAAAAGATAACGTCCCCCTGCCTCACATTTCGCTTCAGAAGGATAGGTTTCGAGGTCTGGGCCTGGAGTCGGACTGACATAGTGGCGTTTTCGTACAGACACTTAAGCACCTCGATGTACCGATAGTCGATCTGGCACCGTTGAAGAGACTGCAGTACAACCCATGTCTCAATCGAATCGAGGGCTTTTTCGTAGTCGTAGAAGAAAAGAGTTTCGTGTCTTAGTTTTTCTACCTCTTTAATAATTTCTTCTTTTGATTTTCCTTTTGACATGTTTTTTTTCTCGTTACATACTTTCGCTTGTCTTCTTGTTTTTTCCCTGATGTGAGTCAACAATAAATTTTGAACACAACATAGAGTTATTTATCAGTAGCGTGATAAAAATATTAACAAATACAAAACTATATTTATGAATACGAATACCAATACAAAACTACACGTATTAAAACTCGACGAAACAATACGTACTGCCACTGTCATTGTGACATGACGTATTATTTTGACAGCCGTCAATAGTTCGTCAGTCACCTGTGCAACCAAAACAGTGAAAACACCACGTTTTTAAAGTTTCAAGGCATCAGAACAACTTCATTAGTTTCCTGCATAATATAAAATGAAAGGTGACAGTGAAATAGACCCTAACGATCTCGAATTTTACGGTAGTGACCCAGGCGCTGTAAAATTTGGAAACTTTATAAACTATTACTCATTCCACGATGTGAGCGAAAGGATTAACAATCTTCATCCACAAATGTTTCCAGCACCAGTAGACAACCAGCTTGTGTGCCTAGACGTCGGTTGCAACACAGGAGAACTTTCCAAGGCTATATATGTGTACTTAAAAACTATTTACCCAAACTGTGAGGTCCATATGTTAGCCGTGGACATTGATCCTAGATTAATAGAAAGGGCCAACGAGTCCAATGAAAACCCTAATATTAAGTTTATTACTTGTAACATTATGGATCTAAATGACAAACTTCATATCTACAATTATTTGGACTCTTGTAAACACATAGCTTTTGATTTAGTATTTTGTTTTTCAGTAACTATGTGGATTCATCTAAACAACGGAGATAAAGGATTACTAGAATTTTTAAAGTTTATAAAATCTATCTCTAGAACAATCATAATTGAGCCACAACCATGGAAATGCTATAGAAATGCCCAAAGAAGGGTCAAGAAATCTGGCAATTCTTTTGATCTATATGAATCTTTGAAAATAAAAAGTAATGTAGACTCTGTTATTGAAAAAACTTTATCAGAAGGCTCTCACTTCAAAACTTATGAATCTCAAAATTCTTCTTGGAACAGGAGGGTTCAAAGCTTTCATTCTTTAAACCCATCTGTCTGTACATAAGTTTTATCATTCTAGAGAAATTACAGCTGTAAAAATAACATTATTATAAAGAACAATAATAACTTGAGCAACAATATAATTTTCATTAATTCTAGGGTGCAGTATCCACATTACATAAAACAGTATTTTTCTAATCCATAAATTAGTTAAGTACTTATAACTTTTATTCTTAGAAACACCCTCAATACCCTATCTGTGCTATAATATTTTTGCTATATGTATATGAAATTTTATGAAAAATATGTACAATATTATTTATTACCTTCCACTTTCAGAAAGAGCTTCAATCATTACTATAAAAAGTTTACAAAATAGGTGGAATCTTTTATAAATAAAAGTATTTCACATTTTTAATGTTTTATTCTAAGTTGTGACTTCTTCTGTGCTTGATTCAAACTCCAGCTTTACATCTCCACCTAGTCCATCTGTGTCCATCTCTGTTTCTTGAGCATTTAACATGTTGAGCGTCACCTGGAAATACAAACAAAATGGCTGGATTTACTGACATAAAGGTATTCAATCCAGATTTGTTTTAACACATACTATCATAACATGCAGTCACTAATTACATGTCCCCAATATGTCTTATTTGTACAAGGTCTTAGATAAGCTTGTTTTTGGGTTAGTATAAGGATGTACGAAAAAACCTACTGTGAAGTTAAAAACAAAATTCATAACAACATGCCTGTATTCCTGGAGGGAGAAGTCACAGACTTCTCCCACCAGGAATACAGGAGGAGTATGCCCACATTTCTTCAGTGATCTGCAGTGGTATTCAAATTTTCTTATGTTTTTTTGCAATGTACAGGTCAATGTCAGCTTGATCTTGATCAAATATATTATTCACAACCATAACAAATATTTATTTACAGTTCTTTTTCCCCATTTTATCATGCAATCAGTATACTGAGTTGTGTGTGTGACTATGAGCAGATGAGATGGTTCTGTTGGCTTGTAGGATGCTACTCCCAGTTGAGTCTGCCCTATCTTTTCGTAAATATTCTTCACACTGACTATTGTGATCGAAAATGTGTCCTGCCACGTTATTAAACGGCGGAGGTGTTCTAGGATATTAAGCTGCTTTATATGCTTATTTGAATGCTTTAGCAGTCGGGATTTGTAGTTGTCGCCATGTGTGCTTATCTCCTTGTGAGCCATCGTTATATTGAGGATTTCATGGATCTCTATTGACTGGATAAACCATGGTGAGTTGGATATTTGCTTTAAATATACAGTTTTAAGTTTTGTGCCTTTTGCACTTTCATAATGTTGGAGGCACTGGCTGATCTCCAAAGTTGGATGCCATATGGTCTTTAGTATAGTTTTGTATATGAGGAGTTAGTTTGTTTTTGACAGAATTATAATCATTAATCTATCATCATTAATAAATCTCTCTTAGTTACATTTTTTCAAATGGAGCAAATCTAACCCATAGAGATGTATTAATAATGTTAATGATTATAATTATGTAAATACATATTTGTTATGGTCGTGAATCATATTTTGATTAAAATATAACCTGACACTGACCTATAAATTGCAAAAAAGCATAAGAAAAATTGGATTTTGACAGACCACCACTGCAGATCCAACTTAGGTATGTCTAATTAATAGGGCCTATTGAATAATATAAAGATACTGTACTAAAGTGAAACCAGACCTGTTGTGATAAAGGTGCCGTGTGGATATTATGCTGGGTGTGGGCTGGTGTACTGCTTGCTGAAGTCCTATCTTCTATCAATTTCTTCTTCACAGGAGTTTTTGGCTGCTGGCTGAAATAGTGTAAGATTAAACACATTAATCATTTTAATAAAACAATTATTACTATGAAAATGTTAGTCAGTTTAGTTCAGTAGCAGCCCAGTATGGATTTGTGCAGCAATAATGGCATTAGGCTGGCTGACACGCATATGGGCTGCTATATAAAATTTACAAATACAAAACTTGAACTGGGTATGGAAATTCCTTAAATGAGCATTTTGTTTTAAAATATTGTAGATTTATGAATGTATACAAATTCATATTGATATCACAATCTGAGGAAATTTAATCAACAGTGCTAAACAATCCATACCGCAATCTAATATAATGAGCGCTTCCAAAATATAGCTAGATCAACATCTAGACGATTTAGTTTCCAGATTATCATCAGGTGGAGCACAGTTTGTACCATGCAATAAAATAAATGCTTTTAACTTACCCAAGGGCATGATCTCCCATTGGATGTAATGTCATAGCTAAATCTGCTAACTTATTAAACGCAGCTCCGGCCTCAGTAAATATTTCTCCGACCTGAAATCATTCGTATGTAATGGAAAATTATTGTTATAAGAATTCCACTGCTGTTAAAATGTTTTTAATCACTGGATACCTTCGCTGCTGAACTTGCTGCAGAATTATTCATCGTTTTATGCTATGAACATAAGCTTACTGTGACTAAAGCAAGATCGGATTTTTATATATGTAAACAGATATTCCATGCTGTAAACATGAGAATCAAAACTGAAAACGCTACTTAATGACAGATGTCAGCTCACAGAGTACAAATATGTGTCAGGTAAAGATAATGAGACATAGACAAGCTCGATGGACATAGGACATAGACATATAAATGAGATGACAGTCATGGCAGCAACATGACTGCTTATTTAGATTACCTATAGGTATTTAAAAGGCTAGCACAGACCCAGCGACTATAGTCGCTGATTTGCTTATAAAAAAATCCGATGTCACATAGATTTAGAAATCGGTAACAACAAATTGTGTGTGAATTTGTGTGTGTTGGCTGAGCTTGCTTTCAATGAAAATAAGATGTCATTGTAACACAGTGGTTTAATAAAGTTATTTACATTTTATTGAACTAAAATTAACTTTATCTAAAATACACAGGTTGACATGAAGAACATAACAGTTGCTAGGCAACAACTTAAAAAGACTTATAGCATCTCGGAACAGAAAAAAACAGTGGAAGTGCAAAGTAGGCGTAGCACGCGTGCCACAAATAAGCGCTGTTACGCTTACTTGATCCCAGTCGTGTTCTAACATCGCGTCGAGTCGCTAGTCTCACGATAAATTTATTTTTCCGTAGCTATGCCGTATTGTTCCATTTTGGAGTGGAAAAATGATAGTAGGAGAAAAAATCTTAAAAATGGAGGTATTTCGTACCATCGGTATGTACGATTTCATTTGTTTTCTAAAAAAATCTAAGTTAATTTCAATTCACTAATAATTTAATAGAACGTCTAGTTAAAATCAACCTTATGTTTATTAAAATAAAGTTTATCTTGGTTTGAATGTATTCACTATTTCGTTCTCGAAAGTTCTTCGCTACTCAATTAGTGATGTAGTCTGGTCGGATGTTGATTTTATCGATTCATATCGATAAAAGAAAATAAGTAATTTAATATTTATTATAAACATTACAATACAAATATATGGTCGAATAACATTCATACACGAAATTTTATTTAAGAGGTGTGTAAATGGATTAATGCTACAGGCAGAGTTAATTGGATGCCATCCAAATTAAGCACGATATGCTCAAATAAAGTATATAGATACACGAAACCTACAGCGCTTCCATCTATAAAAGTCATTAAGTTTTTTAATGAAGTAAGTTATCATATTTTATTTTTATCACTTAAAAATAATGATTGAAAATACTTAATACGATACGATACTAATCAACGCACCTACATGCTGTATACTATATATTACTATATACTCTGACGTTAAGTCACAGCCAAAAAAGAAGACTCGAGTCGTGGACACTCACAAAGTTGAACAAATTTTATAAAGAAAGGCGATGACGTGATTCCTGTGCAATTTCATTCCGCAGACAGTTCAGTTCAGTTCGAAAAAAGTAAAAATAACGTGTTTTTTTATTTTAATATATTAGTACTTAAATATTTTATTTTTGAATAATACGTACTACGTTATTTGTCCTACAGCTTTACTGAACTCCCAACGAGTCTTATTTTTTTCGAATTAAACAAGAAATCGATATCGATAAAGTAGTTCAAAATTCAATATGTTTTGCACTGGTCGAGTAGCAGTAGATAACGACCTATGACGCGAATGTCAACCTTATGTTTAACACATTATAGTTTATAATTGCGACCACTGAGAAAACCGCCATCTATAGTCGGGTAGCGGAATTTACTCGGCAATCGAATCTAGTTATGTTTAAAGATATTTATTTCTCATAAGAACTTATGAATAACAGTTCACTTATAATGAGATACTAAGTACTTCTTAATAATAATTATACTATAATGTTTGCCTCTGGGGCGATGGTGACGTATAACGTCATAGGGTACATACGTGTTTTTTCAATTTTCTCTTAAATATATTAATACTATTGCACATTTTTATGTCTTCTGGTAAATCATTGAACAGTTGTGCTCCCTCCACTAATACTGTTTTTTTGCCGTAATTAGTCCGTGCACGTGCAGTCATTAGTTGGAATTTGTTTTTACTTCTTGTTTTGTATGTTATTGTTTTTTTATGTAGTTGTATGTTTGATTGTACAGAATTCGTGGTGATTTTTTTAATGAGAATGCAGGTGTAATATTTGTAAAGTTGTGTGAGATTTAGTAGTTTAGTTTTTTCGTATAGTTGTTTTGTTGGATATAGATAGTGGTAGTGAAATAGTACTTTAATGATTTTGTTTTGTATTCTTTGTAGTGGATTTAGATTACATTTAGCAGCTGATCCCCACACTTCGATTAAGTATTCAAGGTTCGACTTT
Source organism: Atethmia centrago (assembly GCA_905333075.3). Classification (NCBI taxonomy): domain Eukaryota; kingdom Metazoa; phylum Arthropoda; class Insecta; order Lepidoptera; family Noctuidae; genus Atethmia; species Atethmia centrago. Next base: position 14,216,501 of record HG995375.1, read on the forward strand.
ACTAGTGAGTTATATATAATTAGGCGTACTTTTTTCGGGATACATGTTCGAATTTTTCGTAACGCTCCTAATAGTGATATTAATTTTGTTTTGACATGATCGATGTGCAGCTTCCACGTAAGTTTGTCATCTACCCACAGTCCGAGATATTTTTCGTGACTAGACCGTTTGACGGTATCTCCGTTGATAGTAAGAGGTGGGAGCTCCGGTAATGGCTTATTTTTCGCGGCGAAAATCATAAATGATGTTTTTGAGGTGTTAATAGACAATAAGTTATATTTTAACCATTCACTGAGCAGGTCAAGGTCCTTTTGCGCATGGGTTATAATGTTCTGTAAAGATTTATCGAAATAAAAAAGGCATGTGTCATCCGCGTATAACGTTAGGTGTCCTGTCAGCCCTATTTTATCAATGTTATGTAAGTAAATTAGAAATAGTAATGAGCTAATAATTGAACCTTGTGGACAGCCGTATGTTATATTTTGTATCGAGCTGGTGAAGTTATCTATCTTAACGATTTGTTGCCTATTTTGCAAATATGAATTGAACATACTGAGGGCGCTGCCTGAAATACCTATGTTATTTAATTTCTGTAATAGCTTTTGATGGCTTACCGTATCGTACGCTTTTTTTAAATCAATAAAAATACCTACAACAATGTTTTTTTGATCAATATGAGTTTTTATTTTTGTTATTAAATCTACTGAGGCGGTGAGAGTACTTGATTTAGGGCGGAAGCCATATTGTTGATCGATTAGGAATTTTTTCTTAGTCAAATACTCGTTTAGACGGTTGTATAACACTCGCTCAAAAATTTTCGAAATAACGGGCAAGACCGATACAGGTCAATAGTTGCCGGGGTCAGTTCTACTTCCAGATTTGTAAATTGGACTGACCCTTGCAACTTTAAGAGAGTCGGGGAAAGTGCCGTGTGTTAAACAAATATTTATGCAGTTTGTTAATCGTTCTAAAATTATATTCTTAAGGCATTTAATAGCTTTTGTGCTGATGCCGTCCAAGCCTGTACTAGTGTTGGAGTCAAGCTGGTCAATTATTTTTGATATTTCTTCTGTGTTACATGGGGAAAGTTCGTCCAAAGTTATGACATGTGTGTAATTACTGTTGTACATGAGAATATTACCTGTGTTTATGTGGTACATTATAGGTATTTCGTTAGCTAAGTCCGCGCCTATTGATGCAAAGAATGAGTTAAGTACGTTACAAATTTCGTTACCGTTTGTTATACATTCGGAGTTCGAGATTAGTTTGGGGGGAGCATTGCTGTTTTTGATTTTATTCGCTGCTAAGTTATTAATGATTTCCCACATTTTTTTAGGTTTTTTGTAGCTGTTACGGAATAAGTTGTGGTAGTAGGTTTTCTTCTCTGTCTTGATTAGGTGTTTTACTCTGTCCTGTTCTTCATTAAAATTCCTCCGTAGATTGTTGTCTGTTGGGTAAGATTTTGTTAGTTTGAATATAGATTACAAAACGTTGTAGACTTTTTGCACTAAAGCAAAATAAATCCTATTTTTAGAGACTGAAGGTTTATTCCCAGATGAAGGATCTGTGACTTATGCTAGTTTTGACTAAAATTAAAACGACAAATCAAACGAATTGTTTATTTGTAGTGCATTGTATGATTATCAGTTTATTTGTGTGAGTTTGGCGACAACGGTTCCTATAGTGAATTTGTTGCATTGCACTTCCACTATTTTTTCTGTTCCGTGTATAGCATAGTACAACACTTATAGCATAGTACACCTTCATGGTACACACCTTAATCCACTATGCTGTGTGCAGAACACATGTTTCTGCTTTGTAACTCCCTTTGTCATCATATCAGCAGGCATAAGGGCAGTCTCACAATATTCAACACAAATTACCCTTTGCTCAGCTAACTCCCTAACGAAATGATATCTTATATTTATATGTTTGGAACGCTTTCCAATAGCAAGAGTATAAACCAGCTTACTGGCACTTTGACTATCACTAAAAATAGTAACAGCAGTGTTATTGCCAGTCAGTTCAGAATATAAACCATTTACTGATATCACTTCCTTAGCGACCTCGCAAATTGCGATGTACTCAGCTTCAGCAGTACTTAAGACGCTGACAACACCTAAACCGCGGTCACTGTCAAATTCCATAGAAAAGAAAGAGAAGCGCGACGACACAACGCTTGCAATTTATTGCAAAATATGAAGTAATTATCTATTTACTCAAAATTGAGTTGAGTACCTAATCGAAAATAAAAAACAACCAAGTTCTGCATTCAAATAAGACGTTCTTTTTATTAATTAAATACGTAACTTATGTTGATATTTGATACAGATATTTTGGATTAGAACTCTAAAGTAAGAGGTTAGTTTAACGTTAGTTTGTATCGAGATTTTGTTTTCAAAACGTGTTTTGGTAACAACCAGGTTCTGGGAAATCTGTTCAAAATTAACATATATTTTTTCCGCTACCACAAACTATAAAGATTTGCCAATTTTTTTCTTAAGCAAAGCCAATTTTGGTCAATTGGGTCTTGTCAGCGCCTTAACGCAACATAACGCTGTTTTACAGACTGCCAAGATACCGCAGCACCACCAAAAACTAGGGTATAACCAGAGAAAGATTTCCCATCAGGCCCGTTTCCCCAATTTGCATCTGCATAGGCAACCAAAGGCTTATTACATTTTTTGTAACACAGGGATAATTCCGCTGTCCCCTTTAGATACCTAAGCACTCGTTTCAGTGCTGCCATGTGAGTACAATCATTGCAGTTATTAAATTGACTTAGCATCGTAACTGCATAATGATATATCAGGTCTTGTACAACATGCTAGGTACATTAGTGAACCGATAATTTCTTGATACCGCATGTTGTTATTCTTTTCACCAGATTTCAGGCGAAGATTCACTTCAACTGGTGTACTAATTGGTTTGTAGTCCAACATTCCCTATTTCTCTAATATTTTTGAAATGTATTTCTTTTGAGACAAGTGTATTTCACTTACACTCTTCCTCTCGATCCGGACTCCAAGACATTCTCTTGCCTCACCCAGATCCTTTATTTTGAAGGATCTTCCAATCTGATGTATCACCGTCCTGGCTTCTACAGCTTTATTTGTGAATATATAAAAATCATCCACATACAGAGCTATGACAGTGAAAGTGTCTTTATAATTCTTTGTGTAGACACACTGGTCATATTTAGAACGATAAAAACCCATCTTTATTATATGCTCATGAATCTTTTGGTTCCAACACCTGGCAGCTTGCTTGAGGCCATATATGGCTTTCTTCAATTTGCAAACCTTGCCTTCACTCCCCTCTTGAACAAAAGATTGCGGCTGTTCCATAAAAATCTCTTCATGCAAATCTCCGTTCAGAAAAGCGGTAGTAACATCAATATGATGAACGCTCAGGTTCTTTTCAACTGCCAGTGCTAGTAGAAGACGAATCGACGACATCTTGACTACCGGTGCAAATGTTTCAAAATAGTCTTCACCAGGTTTTTGCGAATATCCCTTAGCAACCAGCCTGGCCTTATGGCGCTGGGTGCTGCCATCAGCTCCAATCTTCAACTTGAAAACCCATTTCGTTTTGATAACATTAGCATCTAATGGTCGATCAACCAATTCCCAGGTTCCATTCACCTTCAAGGAACTGAACTCATCCTTCATCGCTTCCACCCAAAACTTCTTGTCAGAAAGCATCTTTAACTGAAATAGGATCAGGATCATCTGACATATGGAAGTTGTATACCATGTCTTTCTCCCGCTTCGGAACCCTATTTCGAGCAGGGTAACGTCTCGAACTTTGCAAATCTTCTGCCACAGGGCGCTCTAAGTTGGCAGAAGCTGAACTTTGCAAATCCTCTGTCATAGGATTCTCTACGTCAACCGAGTCGTAAAAATTCTCTCCAGAATCCGATCTCGTCAGTGAACTAGCCCTCGCTGTACTAGATGCAATTCCAGATTCTTCTTCATTTACATTCGAACTAGCCACTGGAAACCACACAGTTACAGGACCAGCAATCCTTGGAACCTCTGGTTGAGTGGTGGAACGAGTAACTCCAGGAATGTCATAATGCAAATCTATGATCACAGCATCCTTCTTAGAAACAGGAACCGTGATATCTTGTTTCTTTTTAGTAGGCACGGAAACATTTTCCATAAATGTAGCATCTCGAGCGATGATAATCCTCGTTGGATCATCCTCCAAATTGATAAATCGGTACGCCTTCGAATTGGTCGAATACCCAGTCATTATAATTTGTACCGTCTTTGGATCAAACTTCTTGCGACTATGATCCTTTACCAGAACCTGAGCTCTACATCCGAATATTTTCAGATTCGATAGATCGACTCTCTCTCCTGTAAAAACATCCTCTGGAACTTTATCCTTGAGGGCCATTGTTGGAGAGCGGTTCTTCAGGTACACGGCACAACCAACAGCTTCTCCCCAGAATCTCTTGTCCAAACCAGCCTCATGCACCATACATCTAGCCTTCTCAGTTATTGTGCGTATTGTTCGTTCCGCCACTCCATTCTGTTGAGGAGTGTATGGTACGGATCTCTGGTGTTGGATCCCATGTTTCTTCAGGAAACGTTGAAATTCTCCATTGGTATATTCAGTGCCATTATCACTACGAAATTTCTTTATCTTCTTTCCCGTCTGATTTTCAACTAGTGCCTTGAATTCTATGAATTTAGCGAAAACTTAGGTCTTGGATTTTAACAAATAGCCAAATGTTTTTCGGCTGAAATCATCCACAAAAATCAGGTAGTATCTATTACCGCCCCAGGATTCCACCTCCATAGGGCCCGGTAAATCCGAATGCACGAGTTCAAGAAAGTCTTTTGCTCTCTTGCTTTTACCTTTTGGAAACATTTTGACGCACTCCTTCCCTTTACAGCACCCTTCACATTGTTCCGTGCTCACCTCTCTAAAAGTCAAACCATCTGCCAAACTTTTCAGCTTCACCATCAGAGCTCCACTCAGGTGACCTAGCCTTCTGTGCCACAAATCAAAACAGGCACGCGAAGAATCTTCTGGAGGACACGTCAGAACCATCGCTGCTTTAAGGGTTATATGTTTTAAATAAAAATATTTAAAACATATAACCCTTGTTTCAGTGGTGCTGTCAATACTGGCTTTCCAATTACTTTAACTTTGTAATCCTTTTGGTAAACCTTACAAGAAGCCTCATCGAAAACAAAAGTGCAACCTTTAGTACACATTTTACTTACGGACAGCAAATTTGTCGTCAAACCTGGAAGCATTAAGTACATCCTCGAACCTCACAGAACGCCCCATGACATACACACCCCCTTGTTCACTAGACACAATTTTATCATTGTTCGCGGTCGTCACTAGCTTAGAACCAATGTACTGTCTATCTTCAAGAATGTGCACGTTAGACGTCATGTGTGATGTAGCTCCGGAATCTACGACCCAATGGCCCTCACCAACCGTCATAGATAGAGCGGCCATTAGACCCGAGGTCTCCTTACTGTCTCTCTTCTTCTGTAAAGATGTCTCTTTGTTGTCTTCAGACTTGTTTCCCGTCTTACGACATTGGCACTGCCATTTATATTATAATGCCCTTTCTTTTTACATAAATGGCATATAACACCCTTCTTGGACTTTGACATCAGTGCCGTTGCTGTGTCATCTTCAGTTGTGTTCGTTGTGCTGCTTTTCCTCAAGCTTTCTTTGAGCAACGCTGCCTGTACAGACTCTGTCGTAATCTTTATACTGGAATGTTCCAATGTCATCACCAGAGGTTTGTATACATCAGTTAAACCGGCCAGCATAATAATCCCAACAAATTCGTCATCTAGACCTGCCTTTATGCTAAGTAATGACTGACTGGTTGACTGGATGTCATTGAGATATTCCTCCATTGTTGAAAACATTGTCAATTTGACGTTGAATAATTTCCGCAACAGATATAGCCGTCGCAGTAATCCACCATCAGCATATGATTTTTGCAACGCTTGCCAAGTATCTCTTGCTGTCTTGAGATGCATGATCATGGGATAAATATTTTCTTTACACATGGGGCAGATCTTACTCCGAGCTTTGGCATCCTTCCTTTTAGCCTCCACCGAGTCTGCCACGAACTTCTCGTTCACACACTCACACAGATCGAGGTCGGTCAGGAACATTTCCATAGCAAATGCCCACGTACCATAATTAGCTTGGCCTACCAATCTCTCAATACTCTTTAAAACAGCTTGTTCCATATTTGAAATTTAAATCAGATACTTTTTTATTCTTGTTAATACACACAGATTTTCAAGTCACTGCATGTGTGTGTGTCTAGCATTTGTCTGTGGATGTTTATTATATTGTTATTGATTTTTGACAAATTGACAATTTGACATGTTTTTGATAAAGTTAGGTTAGAATTTGAGGTTATCAAGAATAAAAGTAGTGTATAGGATTTATTGTAAATCGGTGGTTTAAAGAATTCTCATCACACTAAGAAACTCATGTGTGCCATAGATGTTGTAATGATAATCAGTCTACATCAAATCAAACAATCTACATACATAAGTCTATAACGCACTTATCTTTCTCTCTAACGTTTTAATACAAAGTAAAGCGCAAGTTCTCGAAGTTTTCTACGAGATATTTTTAAAACCTACGACGTACCTACTTACTGAACACAAAAATGAATAGACCTCCACGGCCACGTATGATGAACAATTTTCATCGTAGCCCTATGCCCCACAACAACCATCAATGGCGACCAAACCAAGGTCCATTGCCTCGATTTTTATGGAACAATCCAAATTTTGGAGCACCTGTTATGAGAACTGAAAATAGTGAAGAGCACTGGTGTGAGACCTGCGATAGAGGATTCCCTACAGCAGATCTTCTTCATAAACATAAGCAACAGCACCAGGTAAACCAATATCAATGAGATAAAATAACAATATTACTTTGATTGTGTAAAAAAGCCATGTTTGCTTATTATGTACGTTTTGCTTCTTGTGCTGGAGACATGACTGTATTTTCTTTATCACATATACATGCGATTAATGGAATATTTGCCCGATAATTAAACATATGCTACCAAGACCTTGAACTTGTAAATTGAAACTATCCATAGTATTTCTAGATAAATAAAATACATTTCGTACATGAAATTGTCAATCAATGTAGTTTACAGTGTAAAAAAATTACAACATTTTGTTATTTTTTCAGAAATGTAACATAGATGGTTGTCAGTTTATTGCGCATCCAAAAGTAATTACAAAGCACATACAAATGCAGCACTCAACTGGCTTGTATAAAAAAATAGCAAACATAAACAACCCTGAAGACATACAGAAATGGCGAGATGAAAGGAAAAAGAAATACCCCACCAAATCTAACATTGAGAAAAAAGCTGCTGAAAGTAAAGAAAAAATTGAAAGGGGTGAAAAAATGGCTTTGAAGCGTGATTATAGGAATGACAAACATGGATCGACAGGTAGTGTATTCAATCAAAAAATAATAATTTATAGTAGTACTTTCTACATTCAAAAGTATTTTATTGTTTAAATTTCTCGTTCACAGCTCAAGGACACAATTTAAAGAGAAAACATAGTTTTGATAACAGGATGCAGAATCAGAGGATGACCAGACAGAACTTCAAAAGCAATTCTTCATTTTCGACAAATAGCCAACCAGCAATGAAAATTCCAAGAATTATACCTAATGCACCTACTACTGCTGAAAAGAATAAGCTGAAACCATTTACCGGTATAGTCAATATAGAGATGGATCAAAATGCAGAAGATACTGCTGACCCATTAGAATGTTGTAATGGTTTATTTGAGGATGATGACGAATCACTAGTAAATCCTAAAGAAACAACTGATACTCAAAAGCCAGTGCTTTGTGGAGCGTTAACATCACTAATGTGTGAATATGGAACATCAGATGATGAACCTGAGGAAAGAGAAAATGAAGTGCTCAATAAATTATCAGAAACACAAAATCAAAAACCAGCTCAACCTCCAAGAAGTGATAACACTAAGATAGACACTCCAGTTGAGGATAAACCTAAAATAATAGAAAACAATCAAAGTGAGGATGAAGGTCCAGAAGAAGTGAAAATTGTGAAAACTAATGTAGAACATGAAACTGCTCCTGAAGCAGTTACAAAAACTAAGGTAAATCCTGTAAAAAAAGCAATGCCGCCAAGAAATCCAGAAAGACAAAATTATAAACTAAAACGGAAAATACCATCAACACTACTCCAAAAACTATTACAACAAGAAATTAGAAAAGAACGTAATATAGTACTTCAATGTATAAGGTATATTAGAAAATGCAATTATTTTGAGAAGCCAAACCAATAAATTAATGTTTCTTACTGAAATAATTTTATTTTACTTTGTACTACTGGTACTCAATGCCTTCTATACGTCAGGCTAAGGGCCGATTCACACCGGGAAAGCAGCGGCCGGCAGCGTGCAGCGGCGCGGCGAACACTTAAATAATTTTAAACTTTATCTACTTAACTAAAATACCAGTATCGCTTATAAAGCTCGAAAAGGTTGCGCTTTGCCACGAGGCCGCTCGCGGCGCACAGTATTTCGACTAGAACAGGCTAGTTTTCCAAAAACGGGTTATTAATTAACAACACCCCAAAACTCCTTTACTCACGATCCGGTTGACAACGTACACCATTATGGTCCTCAAGAGAAGCAGTCACATTGATTATAAAAGTAATTAGGTACACACTTATTGATTAACTCTCACGCACTCGTTAAATATTTTCAAAAATAGAAAGCGGAATTGCGAAAGCGCATGCGCGTGCGCTTCCGCAATTCTGCTATTTTTTTTACTCTACAAGACGAATTATGTGACTAATTGTCAAGTTTAGTGCGCCTATGCAAGCAATGAAGTACCCCTTCCGCGTCTCACCTGGACGTGTTATCGTCGATTCATGGTAAGTATGTGCAATTGTGCACATAATAATAGATACATATCGAATCTAATAAGTAGCCGAAAGATAATAATAATCATGTTTTCATAGTACCTACAGATATTATAATATTGTTATGTATTTAACAGTGTACGCGTCTGTACCGAACTTGCAAGGTGTACTAAACTAAACATTTTAGGAGATAGCATAGGTAATGTACTACGCGGTCGCTTTTTTGTAACCACCTAAACTTGGGTGTACGTTACCCCAGCAGGAAAGTGTCTCCTAGAGTTATATGAGTGAAACATTTAATTGGTGCCTTAGCTGCTGTAAACGACAGGAGGCACACATTTTTTATGCCACATAAAAAATGTGTGCCCCTGTCGTTTTGGAAAAAACGATTCCTGCTGGGGTAACGTTTTTCTAGCAGGAAAATTCTAAGCGAATGATCGGAGAGAGAAAAATTGTGCATGACCAGATAGCTTATATGTGTGCCAAAATGTGCCCCCAAAAATAAAATCTGTGCCCCTTCAGGTTTTCGAGATATTGCATTTCCTGCTGGAGTAACGTTTTGCAGAATCGTATATCTCTAAAACCATTGCATGTGCCCCTGTAGAATAAACATACACGAGTAGCTCTTAATGTGTGCCCCTTAGTGCCTCAATTAGATTTAAGAAAATATTTATAGTTTCCAAGTTATCGCGGTTTTATGAAAACCCGAAAAAACATCTCAGCGCCTAAATGAGAGAAGGTATAAGTTCGCTGAAAACTGTATTCGGTCCTTCTTGACGCTAGTAATAACCATACAAAGTTTCAAAACTGTTAATCCATGCGTTTTTGAATAATCTTGCTAAAAGTCAAAACGATGGTGTCATAACTTTGACGGCAAAATACAAGGAACCGGCTCAATCCCATATGTGTAGGTGTAAACCAAAATCTTGTGCCTTTAGTCAAAATTATATGGTGAAAATATTCAGCTTGGAATGTTTCGCATTAAGTAAATATTAGCAAAAAACCAAAATATGTAAACAGCGGCTGGTTATCCGACCAAATTCGAATGACTACTAAAATGCGATGGATTCATACATCGATGACCTTCTTTATTGGACGTATTATACCTGAGCTGTTGTCCGTACTGTCACGTTCAAAAGTTTTGGGGGCTAATTAAAAAATATATTAAATGCGCCTTGTGACCATATTAAATGAAACAGCTTGTTGATGTGGAAATTATTATTTTTATTCCCTTAATTTTAATTCTTAAAGTAATTATTGCATCAAATCATAGATCAAATTTCCTACCTATAAATATTAGGAATTATTTGCACGTTGTGTAGTCATTGGTGCCGATTCCCTTGTTCACAAACTAAATTAAATTTAAGTTCAGTGCATCTTTTTCTTTCTATTTCATTAAGAAAAGGACAGAAGATAAATTTTAGTTCAGTCCTGTCAGATTAATCAGCGCTTGACGTAAATTGACGTAATTTTAGTAGGCAAGTTTTTAATCACGTCTAAACTTGTATGGAGTAGTGACAGGCGCTGATTAATTTGTAGCGCTACACGCGGTGTCTTTGTGTCGCGTCGCGTTGCGTCGCGCGACAAGTCGCGCCAGTCTGTAGGAGCCTTAACCCTGTACAATTTTGTCTATTCTACTATGTAGACTATTACATGTGGCATTATATTATATTTCCCACGTCGTTGGATCTTACCATAAAGCTCATCATACCATTCAAATAAATATTTTGTTTTCTGTAGCAGTGAGCCCTGTAATGTCCAATACTTTTGGGTTTTGTTGTGTAACTGGTTGATCACTCGGAGTATGCATCACCCGTAGTGCCAGTATTAAAACGGAATGGAAGTGTTAGGCTGTGTGCAGACTATTCTGTAACCATAAATAAACAATTAGTTGTAGAACAATACCCGTTGCCTACAGTCCACGAGCTGTTTTCAAAATTGCACGGAGGTCAACAGTTCTCAAAGTTAGACCTGTCCATGGCCTATAACCAATTTGTTTTAGACGAAGACTCACAAAAGATTACATGCATAAATACTCACCGCGGATTGTTTCAGTATACACGTATGGTTTTTGGGTTAACCAGCGCACCGTCTATTTTTCAGCGCGCATTGGAAAACGTATTGTCTGGTATGGACGGTGTGTTGTGTCTTTTAGACGATGTCCTTATCACGGCCGATGGACCGGGTTTACATTTACAACGGTTGACGGCAGTGTTACAGAGATTGCAAGATGCGGGACTAACCTTTTTTTTTTTTTTTGAGGGTGGGAAATCATCAAATAACTTCTCCCGCTCTGGGCGGAGCGGGAGGGTGTGTCAGACTCTTACTGACTAAAACCCACCCGTATTCCTTCCTGTTGCCTGTGTTGCCAGGGGACTCGGTGACCCATAAGTACCTTCCCGCGACCCCGGCAGGCATCGGCCCTAGTGGACCCCTACATGCGGGACTAACCTTGCAAAAAAAAAAAATTGATTTCATTCTTAAAAAATTTGCAAGCAATTTGCAATTGCAATTTGCTTTTTGCAAGGCGGGACTAACCTTGCAAAAAGAAAAGTGCGAATTTTTTAAGAATGAAATCAATTACTTAGGGTATGTAATTAACAAAGACGGGTTAAAAAAATGATCAGATAAAGTAATAGCAATTGAGAAATCCCCCGTGCCCACAGATATAAGCAAACTGCAATCATTTTTAAGATTAGTAAATTACTTCCGTAATTTCGTACCTAAAGCGTCCGAAATTCTAAGTCCCTTTTACGATCTTCTAAGGAAGGGTGTTAAATGGCACTGGGCCGACAAACATCAGAGAGCGTTCGTCGAAATAAAAAAACATTTAACGTCGGATCAGGTGTTAGCGCATTTCGACGCAAATGCAAAGTTAATCTTCACAGTGGACGCTTCACCTAATGGGTTAGGTGCGATTTTATCGCAAAGCGATAAGGATGGATGCGAGCGTCCTATTTCATTTGCGTCCCGCACTCTAAACACAGCTGAAAAACGTTATTCTCAAATTCAGAAAGAGGCAACCGCTATTATTTTTGGAGTTCGAAGATTCCATCAGTACTTGTACGGTAAGTCAGACCCGTTCATCCTTCGCACCGATCACAAGCCTTTAATTTCAATTTTTGGCCCGCACAAAGGTACGAGTATACCGGAGGTTTCGGCAAACAGATTACAACGATACGCGTTGTTCCTCAGCGCATATAATTATAAAATCGAATACGTTCGTAGCGAGAATAACAGCGCGGATTATTTATCCCGTGCAAGTCTTCCCGACGACGATAAGCGGTCGCGGTCAATGACCGCCGCGGACTGCGAACGGGGGGACAGCGCTCAGCACGCTGCCGCCGCGGCCGCCCCGATTGATCGCGCGTCATATATTCACTTTGTAATAGACGGACATATGCCAGTTACGCGGGACGAATTACGCAAGGAAACTACCCGAGATGTCAATTTAATGAACGTGATAACAATTTATTTATTTACATAACCAAATTACAAGATGATTATTAACATTAACTAAATTAAATTAAAACTAAGTTAAGCTTAAAAAGGTGATTGATTTTATTTTTAAGGGTTGGCCTGGAAGCGTTTCTGATGAGATTTTAAAACCGTTCCACGCATGCAGGAATCAATTATCTTATGAAGACGGCTGTGTTATGAGAGGCCATAAATTGGTTTTACCAGAAAGGCTAAAAATGAAAATATTAAACGAACTTCATACTTCCCACTTGGGAATTGTAAAAACAAAGGCCGAAGCTCGTTCCCGTTTCTGGTTTCCGGGTACCTATTGATAAAGAAATAGAAACTATGATCAACTCTTGTAGTGTTTGCATACATTTACGACCTACCCCTCCGCGCGCCCCGCTTGCCCCCTAGCAATACCCACCCCACCCATTCTACCGGTTGCATATACAATATGTAACAAAAACCCTGTTGTTCCTTCTACCTACGTTTTAAGAATCGGTTTACTAAGCGATAAAGCAACTCATTTATAAAAACTGTTCCATAAAAAAAATTAAAATAAATATTTAATTATTCATATTTGTAATGTTTAATCGATTTGTTACCTCTGCAATTCTGCATGAAGCGATGACGCGAAACCAGAAGTAGATAGAACGTTCCCGCTCTCTCTTTGATCGGCGTCGCCGCGCCGCCGATTACCTACCTATTTTTCTACACAAGTCCGTGACCTTGTCAGCTGATGTTTATCAGTATCACTTTAACGAATTAATCTTTGAAAATCTTGGTTTACACAGCATTTTTAAGCACAATTGGACGTAGTTACACAAAAAGGATCCAATCCACAAAAAATCCAAAATTGAGTTAAGTATACCAAAAAGACCGTAAAGGTTTCACGGTCTTTTTGGTATACTTAACTCAATTTTGGATTTTTTGTGGATTGGATCCTTTTCGTGTAACTACGTCCAATTGATATTTGTTAAAACTACATTTAATACTTCACTACGTTAAAAAAACAAATTCGCCACGTCTGTCACATAAAACCACATATACCATAGTACCTATTTACATTTTAATGCATTAAGGCTCCTACATACAGGCGCTACTTGTCGCGCGACACAAAGACCACCTTGTACCTCTACACTTCTTGGCTCATAGTCGGAGGGAAGTAGTGATTGGACACGACAATAGTGAAATGGGTGCTGCCCATCTTCTTTGAGTACTCTCTTAACGCGCATATGATTTACTCCGAGTTCGTGTCCCACTGAGCGTGTACTTCGCGTTGGATCGTGCTCAAACAAGTCCAAGACTTCTGTCTCGAGTCCTCGGTCTGCCTACGTCAGCTCGATGTCAGGTCTCGCCCGTGCACATTGACGGTATTGTACATACGTATGTGCAAACGTTGGAATGCCATCGCCGACGGTAATAATCGCAAAACGTTCTTGGTAGAGTCTGCGTGCTTCTGCATAATTGCAGTCACATTTCCGAAGACACATCAACATATTAAAATATTCTACGTTAGAATAAGACACTGGTGCCGATTCCCTTGTTCACAAACTAAACTAAATTTAAGTTCAGTGCATCTTTTTCTTTCTATTTGATTAAGAAAAGGACAGAAGATAAATTTTAGTTTAGTCCTGTCAAATGAATCAGCGCCTGTCACTACTCCATACAAGTTTAGACGAGATTAAAAACTTGCCTACTATAATTACGTCAATTGACGTCAAGCGCTGATTAATTTGACAGGACTAAACTAAAATTTATCTTCTGTCCTTTTCATAATGAAATAGAAAGAAAAAGACGCACTGAACTTTAATTAAGTTTAGTTTGTGAACAAGGGAATCGGCACCATTGTCAACGTTTACGTAAACAAAATACAATTCACTCACTACGTAGGTCAACAATAACATCCATCCTGAAGTAAAGTGCGCGGGAGACTAAAGGAAGTTATTCGCAGGGAGACGGGTGGCGGGGCAGCGGTGTAGGTACTGTAGGTAGGCACGTGGTACCGACCCGCCGACATACGCGGCGGAACTTTTTGGCGGCACCATTTGTCGCATTCAAAGAAAGCCGCCGGCAGCTAGTAGGCTATTTAGCGAAATAAAGATGTACTTGTAAAATCAGATACTGTAAACATTTTTTTGAATGTGTCGATTTTAATAGTTATTTGATTTTGACCTCTCGACTAGCCAATGCTTAATTTTTTTTAATTATAATTTCATCAATGTTCTGCTTATTGGTAAATGTATACGTTCCTAAAAGGAACAACAGGGTTTTTGTTACATATTGTAGATTTCTTGGATCCGTTAGATAATAGACATTATTTAATTGTAGTAGATGCATACACGAAATGGGTGGAAGTTTACGATATGTGTGGTTCAACGACCTCTTCAGCTGCAGTAGAAAAACTATACGAGTTTGTATCAAGGTTCGGGTTACCAAATACAATTGTAAGCGATAACGGCACGGCTTTCACGTCACAAGATTTTAAAAGGTTTTATACAATTAACGGCATTGAGCACGTGACGTCACCGCCCTATAATCCTGCGAGCAATGGTCAGGCCGAAAGTTACGTAAAGATCGCAAAAAATGGTATTAAATCCTGTATTTTATCGACTAACATCCAAAAAGACACTAGGGTCAAACTGTTAAAATATCTTTTTGATTACAGGAATTCAGTACATTCAGTCACTGAATGTACTGAATTCCTGTAATTAAAAAGATATGCTAACGGGGTGAGGGTTCTCTCCGGCTCAATTAGTTTTTGGTCACAAGCTAAGATCAAGGTTGGATCTATTGTCGCCAAAACCGCTGTCGTCGCCTTCCAACGCGTCACTGGACAGCACAGTGAAATCTAAACAGTGTTTGCAGAGTAAATTCTATGGCGGTAAAAATAAACATTTTTTTAAAAACGGGGACGAAATTTTATACAAAAAAATTAAAAATAAAGAAAAGTTCACATGGTGCAGAGGCACAGTAATAGACAGGAGTGGTAGAGTTGTGTATTTAATTTCCGATCATTTAACAGGGAGTATAATAAAAAAATCACAAAAACCAGATTGTGTTATTGAAGGAGAACGGCAATGTACAACAAAGTTGGAATACTGGCGAATTAGAGGATGATGGTGACGAGGACATATCATCAGCGGCACCACTGAGCCCTCAACCCGCGTCTCAAGCTGACGCAGCGGAGGGCGGACAGGGTGTAAATACGCCACCAGCGGCGCCGAACTCACCGCCCGCGCTTGTGGTGCCGCCCGCCCGTCACGGTAGGATGTTGCGCCAGCTTCCAAAGGTGGACTATAGAAGCCTTGCGTTAGGCAAGTGACCAGTGGATGTCATAATTTTGTACTTGTATGTTGTTGTAAGGACCTTTAAGTACTTTAGTATTATTATTATTATGTTTTTAATCCTGCTACTATGCTATGCTATTGTATCTTTAGAAATAAGGTTGGGAGATGTCGTGTACTAGCAGGACGTGTGTGTAGCGATGCGCGGCCACGTACGCTGCCTGCGCAGACGACGCCGCGCAGCGCCCCCCGCATCGGTCTCGCGCACGCGTGTCTAAAATAAAGGCTCCTACATACTGGCGCGACACAAAGGCACCGCTTGTAGCGCTACACGCGGTGTCTTTGTGTCGCGTCGCGTCGCGCCAGTATGTAGGAGCCTTAAAGCGTCAGTGCGTTCACAGCCCGCCCTAGTTTTAAGGCTCCTACATACTGGCGCGACTTGTCGCGCGACGTTTCGCGACACAAAGGCACCGCTTGTAGCGCTACACGCGGTGTCTTTGTGTCGCGTCGCGTCGCGCGACAAGTCGCGCCAGTATGTAGAAGCCTCTACTTGTATCCCCGTGTTTAAGGAAAAGTTTAGCACTTGTGCCGAGAGATGTCGTTGTTCATTTGCGGTCAAAATCTGAATCGAGGTGAAACATTCCAAGCTGAATATTTTCACCATATAATTTTGACTAAAGGCACAAGATTTTGGTTTACACCTACACATCTGGGATTGAGCCGGTTCCTTGTATTTTGCCGTCAAAGTTATGACACCATCGTTTTGACTTTTTAGCAAGATTATTCAAAAACGCATGCATGAACAGTTTTGAATCTTTGTATGGTTATTATTAGCGTCAAGAAGGACCGAATACAATTTTCAGCGAACTTATACCTTCTCTCATTTAGGCGCTGCGATGTTTTTTCGGGTTTTCATAAAACTGAGATAACTTGAAAACTACAAATATTTTCTTAAATCTAATTGGGGCACTAAGGGCCACACATTAAGAGCTACTCGTGTATGTTTATTCTACAGGGGCACATGCAATGGTTTTAGAGATATACGATTCTGCAAAACGTTACTCCAGCAGGAAATGCAATATCTCGAAAACATGAAGGGGCACAGATTTTATTTTTGGGGGCACATTTTAGCACACATTAAGAGCTACTTGTGTATGTTTATTCTACAGGGGCACATGCAATGGTTTTAGAGATATACGATTCTACAAAACGTTACTCCAGCAGGAAATGCAATATCTCGAAAACATGAAGGGGCACAGATTTTATTTTCGGGGGCACATTTTAGCACACATAAGCTATCTGGCCATGCACAATTTTTCTCTCTCCGATCATTCGCTTAGAATTTTCCTGCTAGAAAAACGTTACCCCAGCAGGAATCGTTTTATCCAAAACGATTCACATTTTTTAAGTGGGGGCACATTTACAGCAGCTAAGGCACCAATTAAATGTTCCACTCATATAACTCTAAGAGACACTTTCCTGCTGGGGTAACGTACACTAAACTTGGTTGGATTTACGCTGACATTTTACAGGTATAAAACTGAACTAAGCAACTAATTATTGATATAAAATTCAGTTTATATCCAAATAGTAAAAGCATCGGTGGCCAAATAACTTCGCGCGCATTGTGACCGTGAACGTGGAGAACTGAATACCTATCATCATAATTTGGATACTAATGAAACTTCACATAGGTACCTACATTTGAAGGAGAGTGTTAGGACCTAGTGAAGTGTTTTTATATTTAATTAAATAACCTTTACACGGTGCATTACTTTGTTTTTCTTATTGCACAACTACCTAATTCCTAATAAGTTATGTACAAAAGATGATAAGAATCCGCTTAACCGTTTCAGAGATCCAGCAAAACCACAAACGTTACTCCAGCAGGATCTCGAATCGTTTATTCCCAGTAGTTCCATATGCGGAACTAGCTACATGGAACTACTGGGAATAAACGTAACGTAACGTAACGTACGTGGGCGATTCGTGTCTATTAGGGTTCCGTAGTAAACAAGGACGTTTACTACGGAACACTAATAGACACGAATCGCGTGTCATACGCCACAGAGAAAAAATCGATGGCACTGGCCTGGCGTGCCATCTGCAGCGAATCAAACAGTGCACATAGTCTCTCGTTTAGACCAGCCATCCTGACAGTCACCATATTTACGCATTATTCGTTACACTCACCACGTTCCTACTGGAGTAACGTACAGGTGGAACTGTAGATACACCACACCTCTGCCTAACCCTCAAGAATTACAGGCGCGATTTTTTTTAAACAATGGTGGTCAGTCGCCACCTCTCTGCCGCAGGATAAATAAAATACATAGTAAGATTAATCTTATTTTTATTAAGTCCATAAAGATGTTTAGGACTGTGCAGGGGCCGCTGGTGCCGTAGTAGCCGCAGCCTCTTCACGGATACGATCCTTCTTGAGTGTTCCCATGAACGCAGCCTTGTCAGCTGGCGTCTGGAAGCGACCATGACCAAACTTGGAGGATGTATCAATGAACTTAAGGTTGATCTTCTCAAGAGCTGCTCTCTTAGTGTGAGTGCGCAGGGACTGAAAAAAAAACAAAACATTAAAATTTATTCAAAGAATACAGTAACAAAGTTCTAAATTTTAAGATATTGTTTTACATACCTTTCTCAGAGTAATGACACGCTTTTTAGGTCCCATGCAACATCCTTTGAGCATCACAAAGTCATTGTTGACTTCTCCATAGTGGGGGAAACCACCCATGGGGGTGATAGACTTCTCAGACAAGTCGTATTCTGTACAAGCATTGTTCTTGATGACCTTGCCATCCTTAGTGTGGATACCTGTAAGCAAAAAAAAATTGCTACATTTACCACTAGACAAAATTACAAAAAATCTCCACTTTAAAAGAATAAGAAATATATATACAAGAAATTAAACAAATATAATACAAGTAATAATAATAGTAACTGACCTTGTCCAAGACGGTAGATCTTCTTGTTCATTTCTGTACGATGGTGGTAGCCCTTTTGACCAGCACGGGCAACAGTGAATGAAACTCTTGAAGGATGCCACGCTCCAATACAGGCAACTTTACGCAGACCCTTGTGCGTCTTGCGAGGAAGCTTCTTCGTGTGCCAACGTGAGGTCACACCTGAAAATTATAAAAAAAAATCTGTTAGATAAGATGTAGCAGAAGTAAGCAGATAAGTGAAGTAAAATAATAAAAATAGAATGTAGCTACATACCCTTGTATCCTTTACCCTTGGTGACACCAATGCAGTCAATCATCTCATCTTGAGCAAACACAGAGTCAATAGGAATGGGCTTTTCCAGATGTTCCCTTGCCCATTTGACTTTGTCTTCAATGGTTCCACCATTGACTTGGATTTCCATAATGTGAGCTTTCTTTTGACGCTGTTTCAGCAGCTTCATCTGAGTGTGGGCAATAACCCTTACTACACTGCAGTAACGGATCATTTTCTTGAAGTCCTTCTCAATAGACTTGCGTCCAAGCTCATCCTGCCATTTCTTGCTGGACTTAGTGAATGCCTTCTTCTTGCATTTGTACCTGATTGATTAAATCATAAGTGCCCGCTGTAAGAAAAACCAAATAGCCTCATCGTTGAGCGGAGACCAATTGGTAGCAATATGCACCAGGCACATTTGACTTCAAACTCTCATTATTAAGAGGAGAGCTATTGAAAGTGATTAGTAACATGGTAATAATAACAAATACTTGATGTAACTTAAATGATTAATGGACCATAACAAGGAAACATTTCATTCAAAATTGCATATAGACTATGTTTACCAGTTCTTGTAGAAGCGACGGCGGCAGTCCTCGGACATGTGCTCGGCCCAGATGGTGAGCAGAGCGCGGAGACCATGTGGGGTGTCGATGTAACCAACCACGCCGACGGCCACCATGGGAGGCGTCTCGATGATGGTCACAGCCTCCACGATCTCCTTCTTGTTGATCTCTGAAGAATCACAACACCAATGAATTACAGTTTACACATAAGATTTTATAAAGCACGAATTAAGTTTTTGACCATGAGAGCATTGAGCATCATAGAATATATACAGCACGACAACTTACTTGAGCCAGGACGGTCGGGTTCACGAACCACGTGGGTCATACCCGCCTTGTAACCAATGAAGGCGGTGAGGTGGACAGGCTTGCTTGGGTCATCTCTTGGGAATGCCTTCACCTTTCCACGATGACGGCGGGACCTCTTCTTGGGGTAGAATCCCATGGAACCATGGCGGGGCGCCGAAAACTTTCTATGCGACTGAAAACAAACTCATGTTCACTTACTCTGCTTATTTTAGGGCATTCCCAAGATACTTAGACATAAACATCAGTCCGCCCTAGAAAAATCTTCACATAGAACTCAGGTTCTAACCGTATATTATAAAGATAGGATATCATCATTTGTATAACTATCAACCACGACACAAACTATAAATCTACTGATTTATAGTTTATTATAGAGAATATTCACAAGAATAATAACCCAACATCACTATCGATAATAATAAGTGTATTCAATACCACAAGAAAAAGAGATTCAAGAAATATTCTTGGATTACAAATAATACTAACCATGTTCGAAGACAGTCGCGACAAAAATGGCCGATTGAAAAGGACTCTCTTGATGAGCTGTCCCTGTCATTACTTGGTGTGCCAAGTTGCCAACAGCATAATCCAAAACACCCACAAAAAACTTTATTCTTCGACGACCCTTTTGAATTCTGCACAGAGCACGAAATGACCGCGCCACCGCCACCGGCAGCTTCTATAGACGGCAGTACTAACAAAATTCGTGGTGCTGAAAGTGCGTGGAGTGGCGCCTAAGTTCTCTTCTATCATTTTCACCATTCAAAGTCGTCAATGTTTATACGTCAATTGTGTGTAATGTGAATGGTGACACGTGTCGTGATACGCTTTGTTTGTTAGGAAAGAGTTGACAGTGCAGCCTGTGGTAACGGCCGCTAACGCATCTCCGTGCAGTTTGATCAGCTTTTAATTTGAAAAAGTCTTTATTTTGGGCTTCGAGCAAACGAAAGAAATCGCTCGCAAATGAGCGAATGCGAAAAGGAGCCTGTGAACGTTTCACCGAAGACGAGCAATTTCATCCCAAGGTCTTTATCCGTGCTTCATCGCGTTTTGATACTTTAAATGGAAAGAAAGTGAGGAACTCTAAGCGAGCGTTTTCGGTGTATACATAGAGAGCAAGCAAATCCTCATATGTATCCTCAAATCACCTTTCAGCCATACAGGGCTGGATGGCATTTTCCTAGCCCTACTGCAGTGGGGGTAAATCATCTGATACCATAGCCAGCTATGGTCTAGTGTCAGCAGCAGAGATCTCTCGCGTCCGGCCTTGGTTCAGGCCATGGTACGGAGCGAGAAGGCATGGGCAGCCGTCACCTTCTTCTGCGAAGCAGTAATGCTCGCGAAGGAGGAGGCGGGACGGTTGAGGGAAAGGCAAATTTCGCGCCCTAGCCGCTGCAGGAGACGCCCTGGGCGTCAGAAATCCCGGGCGGATTTCCGGCCACCGTAGGCGCGGGCTTGCGGACGGTGAGCAATTGGTAACTCACCGTCTGGTAAGGACCAGGCCCGGGTCGATGGCGCGTAGTATTCCACGCGCACCTTAAAGAGATGTCGTCAGCACAAATGTAGGGGTCCACTAGGGCCGATGCCTGCCGGGGTCGCGGGAAGGTACTAAACGGTAACCGAGGCCCCTGGCAACACAGCTAACAGGAAGGAATACGGGTGGGTTTTAGTCAGTAAGAGTCTAACACACCCTCCCGCTCCGCCCACAGCGGGAGAAGTTATTTGATGATTTCCCATACATACATACATACATACAAACAAAAAAAAAAGCTATGGTCTAGTGTGGAGATCTATCGATCCTGCATAGCATTCGGATACATAATACTTCTCTCATGGTGCGAAGTGAAAGTAATTTTCATACCCAAACCTGGCAAAACTGACTATAAACAACCCAAGACCTATAGTCCTATAAACGTCACATCCTTACTGGTGCGTAAGTGACGGTCAAGTCGATCGACGACATTGTGTATGACATAGTTTCGAGAATTCGTAACATTATTATAATAAATATTGTTATGTTAAAGGTAAGAAATTTTGAATAGACTGTCAACGTCGATCGATAGATTAAAAACAAAGTCATTTCAAATAGACACATTAAACTGTCTCAAAACCCAGCGAAAACCATACAGTTAATATTATTTTACATTTTGTCCAATACAAAATAAATAATGTTTCAATATTATTTCTGTAAATAATTAATTCACCTAAAATTAAGGTTGTCCTTTCCCTTAAACTAGGGAGTTAAACAACTGGTAACACTGGTCTCCACAGATTAAAAATCTTGACTTTATAATCTACGGACATAAGTAAAATCGACTAAAGTTGCAATTGCCTGCTTTGTTGCCAACCGCGTCCCCGACAGAGATGACCTTGGTTGGCGACCACCAGGGCTTTTTCAGCTATATGGTTGCCAACATGCTATTCTGTCGTGATCAGTCATATTCGAGCAGTATCTTAAGACGTCATGGTGAATTAATCAAATTCAGATAGAGTAGGAATGGCTTGGGCACTTTTGTGCGCTAGAGAAGAAAAAGTAATAATGACCCAAATAAACAAAAATAAGTCATCTTAATATTTTTTTTAAACTCGCTTTTTTAAGAGGCTTTTAAATTGAAAATTTTCTTTTGGATTGATGCCACATTGGCGTTTGGATCAATTATTTTCCATTTAGAAACCAAGACCTCCCAGGCTAGGCACTTTTGATTGTTGTCTTTATACTGTTCGCAGCTGAGATTCCACAGACAGGGTAGGTCTCTGTACGGCTTGATCAACCTCTGTAATAATCTCTTTTTCTTCCGCCATTTTGCACTTTTTAATTAATACATAGGTAAACTATTGACAGCGAGCGACTGACGTACTCATGGTTGGCAACGGCCGTCTATACTGTTGTCCGCCGACCCAACCTCCTGTATTCGCCCTCGGTCGTTAGCGCATAAGCGCAGCTCTTTAAACCAAAATTGTTGGAAGGTCAGATTAAATTTGGTCGTACACCACCATCTACAAGGTCACCTCTGGTGGGACGCGCTTGGCGACTGTGTAGCCAGGGATGCCAATTGGACCTTTTGGGGCTAGATCTAGCCCGTTTTCTTCTTGTTAAGCGCCGAATATAGGTATATGTATGTATATACTTATATTTTAATAAATATTTATTTCACAGTTTTCGTTATTGCACCTACCGCTGTCTGTCTCTGCATCACCCAAAGGTTGACTGGTAGAAAATGCCTATGGCATTAAGTCCGCCTCTGTACATTTGTGTGCGTAAAGTATTAAATAAATAAATATAACGATTTAGCCCCTAGCCCGAAATCTAGCCAAAAATTATTGACTGTCAAAACCATAGCCATATACTGAGAAGTTGGAAACCGTCTTTGTGCTCTGTGCTGAGAATGAAAATAAGTTTAAAAAATTAGATCCACAGAAAAATATGAATTTATAATGAACAAGAACAAGGCTGCGCGCAATGAGGCCCAAGCCCAACCATCAACGTCGTCAGTGCGATTTTTTTATTATTATTTAGCAGTTCAGCCCTATTTTAACCTTGAGGTTGAGCATCAGTTTGTTTTGTGACGTTGAGTCAAGTGCTCCGCTCTAGGAGCAATCTATTCCTATACTCTATGGCCAGGAGTAATAGGGTTCTGTGGTCAAGTGTCAAATGTGTCAATCTCTTGTTCTAGATCAACTGGATTGAAACCAGTGTCATCGAAACTTTTAAATCAATAAATAAATTCGGATTTTTTGTGAACCACCTCGGTCTGAAAATGACTGCTCCTATGGAGAGAATACAAATTCTTGATGATATTGAAAAAGATATTATAACATGTCTCCAATGTGCAGGTACTGTAGTACTGTTGAAATACTTCTCTTCATATTTTATCAGCACTCTCTTACATTTATGAATATTCCATAGAAGTCACGAGTACCGAAACACTGTTTATTTCTTCAAGAATATGAAATTGTGAAGGCCTACAAGCAAAAATCATGTTATTTTTCCTTAGGCCCCATCATTCACATTCTACTTGTACCAACATTTAGTGTCAACTTGTTTTTAAATCAGAAACAGTTCACCTTAGACTCAGAGAATTTAATAATACAATCTATAAATAATTCATTTCAGCTCAGGCACTCCTGGAATTAAGTAAAGAAAAGTCTGGTCAGAAACAAGCAGAAACAAACACATCACAATTTTTGAGAACTTTAAGTCAAGTGGAATCAAAACTCAGTGATCAGATTAACTATCTGACTCAAGTATCTACTGGTCAACCACATGAAGGATCTGGTTATGCATCACAGAAAGTATTGCAGATGGCATGGCACCGATTAGAGCATGTCCGTTCCTGGGTCAATGAATTAGATCGTCTGAAAGCTTCTCACCTGTCTACTACAAGATCAGTAGCAGGAGCAAATGTTCAGAATGGCAGTATGACATCTTCAGGCACCAGCACTTGATACTAATTTTAATAGAGTTCATGTGTTACTGGACTTTTTAATATTACTTTGAACATATTGCATTCTTATTAAAAAAGTATTAGTATGTAATCATCTGAAGTTATCCTGTAAAAACTGGCTGCATAATGGTAGTGGATAATCACTTGATTTCAATCAGATGTACCTAATGTAAAATCTAAGTTTACATTATTCTAATAAAATTCATACAGTTTTTGTTTTGGTATGAAGATAGTTGAAATAATTATGTAAAATAATTAAATAATTATGCCATTATGCATAATGACTAATGAGTTGACAGAATTTATTTGATAGTATAGATATTGTCTGAATGGCTTGTGTCTAGGTTA
Source organism: Atethmia centrago (assembly GCA_905333075.3). Lineage (NCBI taxonomy): Eukaryota > Metazoa > Arthropoda > Insecta > Lepidoptera > Noctuidae > Atethmia > Atethmia centrago. Next base: position 14,241,081 of record HG995375.1, read on the forward strand.
AAAGTAGTAATTAATAATGTCTGTGATCTGGTGACTCGAGTAGACTCCCATGAGAAACTCACAACACATGACACATGACTCGCATGAAATAAGCACGTTCAGCTAAATAGATACATTGGTGTTTGGGTGTCATACTGGATTCTCCATCGGCTGTTTTACATAAGTTTCTATACAATTCCTCCAAATTGTAAGACTTAATTTTATGATCAGAGGATTCAATTGAAAGATTTTGAATAAATACAATCAAAAAATACCTTTCATATTCCAACATTTTACCAAAAATAAAAAATACTATTCTATATCAATGTTGTTTTTACTCAACTTTTTACTAACAAATGAGGTATTGCTGGAAGCATCATGTTTCTCCGGTTTTAAAGGCTATATATGACGTCATATAAATAAAATGTATATGTTTAACCATAGTCACACATATAATCTGTATGATTTATGTCTAAAATGACATATTTAGTAATTATGTTTGACTAGTTATACAAAAATCAAATTGATGTTATTTCGTTACCTACTGTCTTGTACACTGTACTGTGTTGTCTTTCGTTACCTTGACCGCTTCGTTGATCTAGTGGTTGCAAGCGCTACTGCTGATCATGAGGTCCTGGGTTCGATTCCCGGGTCGGGCAAAGCCTTAGGTTTTTCTATTTGGAATATCTCAGTAGCATCCCGGAGTCTGGATGTGTGCCCGGTTGATGGCAATAGGGTCGCCCCCTATTACATGGGACTTAAACATAACTGGCGAAATGTGGGTGTACTACAGGTAGACATCTGCCCTACCCTTCGGGGAAACAAGGCGCGATGTTGTGTTATGTTTTTTATACCTTTTTAGTTCGTGTTTATATCGTAGTTGGGTTTTAGTACCCGGATAATCATCGTTTTGTATTGTTTTATTCGTAGATAACACTGATTTAAAATTTGAATAAAACATTACATATTACACACTTCGATCTTGATATTTCGGCCGTGCGATACTCGATTACTTTACTGCATCCAGTTAAATCGCAAAGATACCTCTAAATTATGGTGTAATTATTATTTAATTTGTCATAGACCATATTAAAGGTAGTAAAAAATATGATCTATATCGGCCGTCATACCTACTCATAATATGAAATATGAAAATTCCTAAACCACTAATTCCAAAATCAAGTGTTTCATCTTTTCATGCGCTCTCCCCGTATCCTTCAGTCCCGCCCGACACGCGAGTACTTTTTAGGGAACCCTTATAGTTTCGCCATGTCCGTCTGTCTGTCTGACCCCACTGTTGCTCAGAGACGCTTAGTACTAGAAAGCTGTAATTTGGCATAGGTATACATATATATTAATCACGCCGACAAAGTACTGAAATAAAATCTTGAAAAACATTTAGTGTGTAGTACCATTGCACGTAATGTGGGGGTGATTTTTTTTTTCTCTTCTACCCCATGGTGTGTGGTATCGTTGGATAGGCTGTTCAAAAATATTGCAGATCTGTGAACAGGTGAACACCACTTTGCGTTAGAGTTGAGTAGTGATGGGTTAATTAGCATTAGCATTTAGCTAATTAAATGTAGTTGCGAAATTCTGTAAAATTAAAAAATTACGAAAATTAATTTCAATTTTCGTAATTTTTTTAATTTAATGACTACGTCAGACTCGTCAGAGTATTATTCGTTATATTATAACATCGTTATGTTATTAAACGAAAGAATGTAAGTACTGTATAACGAATACTAATTCGTTATACAGTACTTACATTCTTTCGTTTTGTGCATAATATTGTACTTATATAGATAATAGCGTGAACTCAATACCTACCTGTAAATAATAGGAGGTAGTAAGAAGTAGTGTGTAGTGAGAAGTGGCATGTATAAAAGTGTAAATAATAATTTTAAGTTTAGTATATAAATATTTTAGTGTAAATAAACTGTTGAACGGACTTGAACGTGACAATGTCATACCGAACTAATCCTATAAGGGATTATTTTTCTAATATTGTTAGTGAAAATAAAATTGCTAACTGTAATCAGTGCTCTAAAACCTTTCTTACCGAACATCAATCACCAATTTAAAAACCCATCTAAAACACATTGGCCATTACAATAACTTTTTGGTCGAATGTGAACCGACTCGGTCCCGTTTGGTACAGGTGCGTCAGGTGCAGAATGTTGATAATTATGTGATCAATCTTAACACATTACATAAGCAAGTGTACTAGCACAAATAAAACGTTATCGGCGAGTAAACTAAACGCACGCTAGGAGACGTCCTAAGGCGAACGCGCTTTTTAATTCGCATAATTTAGCAAAATTCACATACTTCATTATTATCAATTATCGTCATATTAGCAAATAGCATAGCAATAGCAATTATCATGCTAAGACTCACGAATTAACATGTTAAGGCGACTACAGGACCTAAACGCAATTTTTATAAGTTTTATAATACGTTAAAGTATATGATCCACTGCAGTAAACAAAATCAGAAAAAATATGATATTCTTGAGGACATAAGCTAGGTAAATAGTGTGTTGAAAACATAATATAACTAATTTGATACGATAGAAAAAAATCACGAAGATACCTCTAAAAATTTCTTTTAACGAATAAAAACCATACTAATATACATGCAATCATTCTGATATTTTGTCAGATTATTCTACAAGCAACATATTAGCATAATAGTGTTTTATTTTTTTTATACAATCTATAGCTTTTTTATAGCTTTAGACCTACTGTGGGATAAGCTGAAAGAAGAAGGCGTCTCTTCTGAAGTAATTGAGATTTTGTCATATTGGTACAGTAACCAGAAGAATGTAGTAAAATGGGCAAATGAGTATTCAGATGAGTATGAATTGATTTCAGGTGTGAGGCAGGGAGGTTTAACATCTCCACGGTTTTTCAATTTATATGTAAACAAATTGACTGAGGGACTGAGCAGCATGCATGGCGGATGCCGCATAGATGGCGTTAGTGTTAATAACATAAGCTACGCGGACGACATGGTGTTGCTCAGCCCATCAATCAGTGGGTTAAGAAAGCTAGTGAGTGTATGTGAAGAGTATGCTGAGAGACATGGTTTAAAGTACAATGACAAAAAGAGCGAATTTATGGTCTTTGTCGGAAACAATAAAAGCCCCAATAGTGTGCCTCCTATTTATTTAAATGGAGTACCTTTGAACCGTGTGTCCCAGTTTAAGTACCTTGGCCACATTGTGACGGACAAGTTAAAAGATGACCTGGATATTGACCGGGAACGGAGGGCATTGTCAGTGCGTGGAAATATGCTAGCTCATAGATTCACTCGTTGTACAACTGAGGTAAAACTGACATTATTTAAAGCTTATTGTCAAAGTTTCTACACGAGTGGACTATGGGTCAAGTTCACGCAGAGCGCTTACAATGCCCTCCGAGTCCAATATAATAACATTTTCAGGGCTCTGTTGCGGCTACCCCGGTATTGTAGTGCTTCAGGCATGTTTGCGGACGCCCATATAGATGATTTTTATGCAATCATGCGTAAGAAATCGGCGTCCGTTATGCAGGCTATACGGGGGAGTAGCAACAGAATACTGAAAATGATAGCGGACAGGTTAGACTCAGCTGTGCTCTGTCGTTTCATCAATCTGCATGTGAGAGGTGCAGGTCGATGAATTCATTAGTGTTTCATTATATGTTTGAGATTACTAACATAGATCGTAAGTTTTTTCTGTTACTAACATGTTGGACTAAGTGGTCTGAAATAAAAGATTTTTATTTATTTATTTTTTTTTAATTTTTTTTTTTTTTTTTTTTAATTTTTTTTAATTTTTTTTTATTTTATTTTATTTTTTATTTTTTTTTATTTATTTATTTGTAAATCGATAATTGCTTCATATTTTGCAATCAATTACCAGCGTTGTGTCATCGCGCTTCTCTTTCGTTTCTATGCAGTTCGACAGTGACCGCGCTTTAGGTGTTGTCGGCCTCTTAATGAAATTTATTCGAAATCGCATTAATTGCCATTACTAGAGTTGAGTGTCGTCGTCCCCCTGCCAGCTAAACGGTTGTTTATGGAGATGTGAAAACATGGCAGTAGTACATATAAAGAAAATAAAAGGAAAACTATCACGGCTAATTATTAGGCTTTACAAGTTAACGAGTTATAGTCGACCAACTTAAATTTGCAGTTGAGAATTGACCATGGTATATATCGAAGTATGGGAGAACAGGTTTTCCAACTACAATGTTAAGTTTGTTTTTTGAATAAGTTCGTCCCAAGTAATCCCAACTACGGAACCCTACATTGTGCGTGGTCCGACACAAACTTGGCCGGATTTTTATTAACTTTTTTTAAGTCCCGAGCGGAACGTGTTGGAGGTCGGATGTGTGCCAATTCTTGCGAATGCGCAAACTATGTTCTGTTATACCAGCTGAGCCAAAAATAGCTTGTAAAATAAATAATAATAATACCTGTAAAAAGTTTAGTTTTTTAATAGTTGTAATATACGTAGTTAGTTTTAATTTATTAGGTACCTATCTACTTAGTTATAATTTTTTTAAAGGCTGATTATTCAGCAAAAAAGGTTACAATATTATTATTTACCTACATTATTTATTATAATTTTAGTTTAATGACTAGGTACTTAAGTACCTACGCGGAATAGTTTTACCAACCAATCAAGTCTGTAAAACGGTTGAATTTGAACCCTATGTCAGAGTACATAAAGCCGCCATGCGCGCAAATGTTTGAAATTTTTAACAAATGTTAAATAGGTAGTTCACCCCGCAGCGTTGGTCAGGGGGCCAACCATCACCTCTTATAGCAGTATTATTATAATATTACTTCACAGTGGGAAAGTGATGGGGCTGTACAGGACTTATAGCTCCATCTCTTTCTCACGCTGAAGTAATATTGAAATAATACTGCTATATGAGGTGCTGGGAATCAAAGCCTTAATAAAATCTCAATATACTTATGAGCCTTTAAAGGTTTTATAATATTTGTTATTTACTGCTGTTAAGTCCGTTTTCACATAACTTATTCCTAAATAAAAGCGCTTGTTGAATAATCAACATTGCATTAATAGTTACTTACGCGCAGGGCCTGATTTACCCACAGGCTAGTAAGGCTAGAGCCTAGGGCGTAAGGACCGAGGGGCGCTGAAAATTAACGTTGATTTTCACTTTATTTTCGCATTTTTTTTTTCATTTATTACTGTTCTACATTCTTGACTTTTAATTATTTTAAATTAATTTCAAATTCAAAATAATTACAAAATAATATTCCAGCGATACCTACCGACCACTTTAAATATTAAAACGACATTTTTAGGGTTCCGTAGTAAACAAGGAACCCTTATAGTTTCGCCATGTCAGTCTGTCAGTCTGTCTGTATCACGCCGACAAAATGGTAAAACAAAATCTTGAAAAATAAAGGGTTTCATAGAAATGTAGCAGATAAGTATATTCGTGGGTTGGGCAGGCGCAGGCAGGGGGGTAACCATCACCTCTTATAGCAGTATTATTATAATATTACTTTACAGTGGGAAAGTGATGGAGCTATACAAGACTCATAGCTCCATCACTTTCTCACGCTGAAGTAATATTGAAATAATACTGCTACAAGAGGTGATGGTTACCCCCCTGGACAGGCCGGGGGAGGGGGGGGGGGGCGCATATTCATTTAGCCTAGGGCTGTCACAACTCTAAATCAGGCACTGCCTACGCGTTAATTTTGAAGTAAGATAAGTAGGTATCTTTACGCATTAGGTACCTACCCAGCCCACAGCCATCATAACACAACAAATAATAATATTATGTATGGAGTCTGCAACTTTTGTGTAGGTCTCGTCTATTGGCATAGACCGAAAATAATAAATAATATTCTGCACGTACTCGTTCTTTTAAGGGTTCTTGGGTCTTGCCATCCACTCGGTCAGTTCGTTTCCTAACTTTGCATGCATAGCATGCATCCTTCCATATAAAAAACTTAGTTGAAGGTGTTTCCACCGGTGCTATGCTATGTGGACCAATGAATGAATATGATTGGTGGCACACGTCTCTAGTGGAAAAGCACCCTAAAAGGTATATGATTGCGACAAGACTTGAGTATGGTCAGTAGCTACCAAAGGACCCTTAGTAAACATGGGTAGGTAAAATAGTAAGTCATTGATAAATAAGAATAAAATTGCTGATACTTCATCAAAAATTTATTGCAAATAATATGAAATTTAAAATACACTGAATGCTGAAAAAAATTCAATACCAAGAGTTCCTGGAGTCATGTTTGGAATACAAAGGTAACCATGTGATTTTTTTTAATTACTTAAAGCTAATTTAAAATGGGATTTCTTTACAATTTAATCCATTGAGAACAACTAGTTCAAATCCCTTGGAATCAAGCAGGTCTTTGCAATGTTAAAAAAATGTAAATATAAAAAGTAGGATTTGAGGGAAAATACAATTATATTAAAACACAATAATAAATTCAGCTTTTATTCCTTTTGGTCACCAGTGTGAGCCAGTATCAACTCATCATAAAAAACGACATTAACATGGAATGCTTTTGCCATTAACATAATGACAGCCAATAGGGAATGGTTGTTCATAGCTGAGTATTGCAATTAACAATGTCTAGTTACATCAGTGTCTGTAAGAGTATAATATGAAATCGCCCGGCCGCAAGTCTACAGCTCTGATTCTACTTGATGTGTTTGGCTGCAATTTTCACCATCAATCAGATCACTTTTCAAGAATACTTTAAAACTATTATACATTGATATTCAATCGTTCGAGCGAAGCCAGGGTGGTTGGCTAATAAACTTATAAAGTGATTAGTCTTCACGGCACTGATAAATCTTGACATTGATTTGAAATCGAAAGTAAACTAGCCTTGGCAGATTGATTTGACTTTGTATAAATTACCTTATATCACAGTGCTTTCATATTTGCTTTAACAATCTTTTATACAATTCTAATATGTAAAACATCAAAATTAATTTTGCACACACAATTGTGGTGTAATACATCCAATAATTGCAACATTTAAAGATTTGTTAATCTTTAATACTTTAAATCATTACACTTTTATCCATGTTCACCGTCAACTCATTAAGTTTGAACTTGAACTACACAACAACATGCTTTGAGATGTAATGATAAATTTGTCATATGAGGTAATTTATTCCTTTCCAAAAACAAGATTTGCTACTAGAAAATCAAATACCCAATGCAACACATAAATAAAGCAAGTTTTAGCAAATTTCACTGTTGTCTGTTATGTTATCAATCCGCAATACAGCTGATAATATAATCAGTTTTATTTTACATGCAAAAACTAACTTGCGATAACTGTGCTTGTATCTGAATTCACTTTAGTAAGCATGTTACCAAGGAAAGTTTTGCTAATAAGTTTGCTATTAAGACTATTAGAAAATAAATAATTTACAATATTACAACAATACATAAATTAACTAATAGTTATAATTAGACATTTAGTGCTGGTCATGAGTTGCGAAGCACAACAATTCAATCACTCCTCTTTCAGCTCCTTTGATTAGCATTAGCTTTTGTGAATTTTTCTATATCATCTAATGACCTCTTAGCCTTTGTAGATATATCATCCATTGATCTTCTTGCTGTGGAAGTTATGTCATCAAGAGATTTCTTTGTCTGTGATAATAGCTCATCCGTGCTTTTACATGCTGTGGTTGCAAGCTCTTTTATTTCAGAGTCTATTTTTCCAATGACCCATTCAATAGCTTGACGACCTTTACCAGCATTCAAAGATATTTTGTTGGCTAATAAATCCTCCATGTAGCTACTGAGTGGTACGCCCTGAAAATATGAATAATATGTTAATGCTTATCCTAAGTCCAATCCTCCTATCAATGGGATGGCTAAGTTGTTCAGCATTAAGTTATATTATTTGTAACCACAAAAAATATAACTTGTAGGGCTAAGTTAAAAATTGTTTTAACTATAACAATTTTTGTATTTTTTATATTAACATTTTAGATTTCAGAATGACCCTTACAAGGTAACTGATAGGTATGGTGTTGCTGATAAAAGTTTGCATGACATGCATGGAAATTACAAAACGACAACAATAATAAAAATGAGACAGGCAATGGTTCAACTTACTTGTACTGTGACTACGGCTTCTTGTGTCAGCAGAGTTTTGGAAGGGTCAGAGGGATGTGGATTATACCGAACAGTTTCATCAACAGCTATGTAACGGCAAAATGTTAGGTTCGAGGTTTTCAAAGTCATCTCTCGTTCATTCGGGTTTACCTCTGACTTTTCACTTGCATAACAAATTTTCGCAGTTCCAATAAGCTGTAAATAAAAATATTTATTGAATGCAGGTACCTAGATATTTTTCTTTACAATTTTGAGAAAATCGTTTGCTGAGCTATAAATTATTCAAGTAGTGAAATTACGAAACTTACTGCTTGCGCCCATCTCGGAAAAAACCACTTAGAGCTGACCAGTCTGTGTGTGACTAAAACTCCATCGACTACTTGCCTCTCGATGACATCTGTTCCGATAACTGCTGGATTCATAGGATTGGGATATTTTCGCCATGCTGCTTGAGCAACCGTCTCCCACGGATGGCTGTAATTGACGAACAAAGACAAAGATTAATTGACCGATAATATTGTGAGTCTTGAAATTCAAGGTTGCGTCATAATATCAATCGTCATTACTTACTTGAAAGTGTGTTCTGAGGTCCAAATCTTCATTTTATATTATAAATATCTACGAAATAAATCAATTATTTTGAGATAATACTAAAATTATCTCATTAGATGCCTGGTTTTTTCCTTGAACTTCCGTTACATAGTAGTCACATTCACACACAGACGACCTTTATCCTCTCACTGGAGGTTTGAAGTGACCATTTTCTTATCAGCGATTCTACTAACTGACTATGCAAAGCTAAAAATCTACTGTAGACTGAAAGAATATCATGTTACATTTTTTATACTAGGTTATTTCTCATAAAAACAGCCTTTTATTTAGGGTTCCGTACCAGAAAGAGGTAATGTGTAAATAGGGCCCAATACTTAATATTATAGGTCGCTGTAAGCTTACACCGTGCCGCTGTGTGCGCCGCTTTTCTGTCAGAAGGCTATAACTTTTTAACCATATTAGCCAGCCAGAAATTTTCAAAGAATACATGAACCACGGGCTGGTGTCCGTAACTCCACGTCAAAGTATTTTGCGTACTGGTAGGAAAATCAATTATTCGATCCAACCCAGCTCTTCAGGGAAGGCCAGCAACGCCTTGGTGTTACTGACAATCTTACGGAGGGTACTTGGGTTACTAAAGTACTTTGCCCTGTATGTGGCAACCACCCGGCAGTTTAGGCTAAACGTTTAGGACATGAGCTGCTGTCTCATCGTCCTCTATGCAGGCCCTTCACAGTCGCCGTGTCCTCGTGGAGGCGATCGGCAGCGTAATCTCTCGCGTCCGGCCCGGGTCCAGGCCATATTACGGAGCGAGAGGGAATGGGAAGCCGTCACCTCCTTCTGCGAAGCAGTAATGCTCGCGAAGGAGGAGGCGGAACGGGTGAGAGAGCCGGAGAGGCAAAGTTAAGACACCTCTAGCCGCCGCAGGAGACGCCCTGGGCGTCGGGAATCCGGCCACTGCAGGCGCGGGCTTGCGGACGGTGAGCAATGAGTAGCTCACCCGTCCGATAAGCAGGCCCGGGTCGATGGCGCGTTGTGTTCCACGCGCGCCCCAAAGAGATGTCAGCACAAGTGTAGGGGTTCACTAGGGCATCGGCCCTCATGGACCCTAGTGCCTGCCGGGGTCATGGGAAAGTCCGAAAAGGATGATACCAAGGCCCCTGGCAACACAGACAACGGAAGGAACACGGGTGGTTTTAGTCAGCAAGAGTCTGAAACAGCCTCCCGCTCCATCCAGAGCGGGAGAAGTTATATGATAATTTCCTACCAAAAAAAAAGTGGACTGTCTGTAACTCCTATGACAAAGAGGTGTTTATTCAATTTAATGCAGATGTCGTTTAGTTAGTCAGTCAGTTTCGTGAGGCAGCCATCAATCATGGGAAGTGCTTTCTTAGCCTGCCTGCACTCACCTTGGACCAACCGTGTTAGCCTCTTTCATGATAAATAATAATAACGTTTATTCACATAAAAAAAAATACAGAAACACATTTATAATGTAAATTACAATTCATTACAAGTTGCAAAATCTGTACAAAATATATATAACCCTGTCACTTAAACTAGGATAGCCTGTATTTTAAGAGACAGTACTGTTTGGCCAAATAATTATTTAAACATGATTAAATACAACAAATGAACGATGTTGCCGTTATTAAATTTTGTGTGTAGTGTAAATTAAATGAAGTGTCGTGTTACACGTTTGAGTTTATAATTATGTAATATAGGTGCCTAATTGTGTGCATTTTTAATGTAAAAGCTGTAAGACTACTACTGCCTACTGTATTGGATTACTAGGTGATGTATGTGAGCAAAGACTCCGTGTAGGTATAATAGGTATAATAAAACGAATGGTGGCAATAAATAGGTAGTATAGCACGGAACCGTTAGTGCGCGAGTGCAACTTACACTTGGCAGGCTTTTATATTTTTATGGCCCTCCTCAGTCCAGTCAAGAGCACTGGTGGCCCAGTGGTAACGACGGCGACTTACGAGTTGTAGGTCGTAGGTTCTAACCCTGACAGGCACTTTACTTTGTGTTACTTATTTCATCACCACTGCTCTCAAAACGGTGAAGGAAAAACATCGTGAGGAAACCGACATGTCCTAGAACCAAAAATTCGAAGACATGTGTCATCTACCAACCCGCACTGGGCCCGCGTGGTAGATGAGAGAGTACCAACCCGCCCAATGAGAGCAGGCCTGTGTCCTAGCAGTGGGAAAATTATAGGCTGATTATGCTGCAGCAGCATAATCAGCCTATAATTTTCCCACTTCCTTCTTCTATAACTTTCCTATAACTTTCCTGCTCGCACTGGGCCCGCGTGGTAGATCAGAGAGTACCAATCCACCCAATGAGAGCAGGCCTGTGTCCTAGCAGTCTCACTCCTCACCTCACTTCTATAACTGATAAATCTAACAACAAATTTTTAACGCGCATTTTATCTTAGTCTTCTGGCAGGTATTGATCCGGCTGATGTTCAGGCAGACACCATCCATCTTTGCGGCCTTCATCTTACAAACATAAGTCTTCTTGAGAGGCGCATGCGGAACTCGTCACGTCACCTCCACCGTCTGTGGCCTGTGTTACTTAAGGCGAAAGACTCCTCAAGTCTGCCACCTACGGGCCACAGACACCATATGGTGGCCGGATATTGTTAAATGGCCTCCGGCGTCCGGTGCATCTGTTGCGGATAGGGATACAGTTTATAGCCTCCTGTTCGCAAGCAGTGTTTCAAAAACTACTAAAACATTATAGTTTTCAAGTATGGCAAGTTTTGTAACCTGCGATAGTCGGGGATGCCAACTTAGCCCCTTTGAGGCTAGATCTAGCCCTTTGTTGTCTTGATCAGCCCCGAATAATTATAATGACCCTTAACCCAAAATCTGGCCCTAAACTATCCTCTGTCAAAACATACACTGAGAACCATCTTTGCGTGTGCTCTGTGTTGAAAACGAAACAAAGTTTTTAAACAAAAGCTAGAAAATCACAAAGAATCTAAAAATGGATCCAAAGAAAAATTATAAAAAAAAATATAATTAAAATAAACAAATATTTTTTTATGCAATCTATTAATTTTATGATTAAACATATGCAGAATTATGTATTTTTTTTAATAATCTACACAGTAGGGAAATATGCAATCAAATATATTAAAGAAAGAACGATTTTTTCAGGGTTCATGTATGTTTGTGATTTTTTTTATTCCAGCATAACTTCTAAACGGCTTTACCGATATCAATGTATTTATTTATTTAACAGTTTATGTACACACCTAAAAACAGACAAAAAGGTATTGTTAGAAGCGTTGTGTTATCCTGGGTAACAAAGGCTGGTGAAAGTTTAAACAATATAATGGGGGAGCCATGGTTCTCCCCCCCCCCCCCGAATTCGCTGAAAAGATTGGTATTCAGTTCAAAATCGTTTAGCTTGTTTTTAGTTTTTTTTTTAAACTCGATTTAGCCCGAAAACCTGACACTCGGTTGGCAGCACTGGCGAAAGTGTGATGACGTATTAACTCTGGTTTCCCTTCAAATCTTTCGCCTTTTTTGTGATGACGTAAAGAGATGATTTGTAACAGGTTAAACACGATATCTGTTATCACTGTTACTGTTACACAAAAATAACAGATCCAAATATCTGTTGTTAAAGTGACATACTCTGTAGACGTAATGACGAAGAGAAGAAAGAGGAGCAATATGAAGGATTTCTAATTAAGATTTTCTTAGGCACCTACGGAATACCCGTAGGGGCCTAAGAAAATCTTAATTATATGGGTATTTTTCAATGAAACAAGGTTCTTAAAAAATATTGTTTTATATTGAAATTGGTTCAGCTGACAATAAAATAAATTCAATATGAATTAGCTAAAATAATTATGTAGACCCGGCCCATTGAGATATATATTTATATGTCTATTCCCGGCTCTAATCTAAGATCATTTGAAGGTTGACCGGTTGACGTTTTATAGTTGACAGCTCATTTGATTTAAGAGTTTGACAGATACGAGATACCTAGTTGATTTCGAAATTGTAATTCGGTGGTTTTGAGATAGCTTAGTAGTAATTAAAGTGGAAGACCTAAAGAACTGTTATCGTTTAGTCGAGCTGATTATGCTGCTACTGGCTTGCTGATTCAGCAACCTTAAGGGTAATTATTCTTTACTGTTGTTGTTATGTTAGACTGATGACAGTGATGACATACCATTTCTGATAAAATAAACTTCTATACATCTTTTCCATTGCAATTGTAAGCAATTAACACCTGTACTCCTGCTGGTAATTGCTTTTAATGTTTCATACGTATTGTTTTACTTACAGGCTTAAATCTTTATTTCATATAAATGTGTAAATTTTCATAAACATGACATTTTACTGACTACCCACTATTTAACTTAAATATTCGTTTATTTGGTCATTTTAACAGTTAACACACAGACTGCAGAACTAGAAATAAGGAAAATGACTACAGAATCCGAAGAAAAAGCACTTCGCTACAGGCGAGCACAAAGTGTTTCAAAAGCTGAGGAAATAACAGAACAGGAGAAGAAAGTAAGAAAATTACAATTGGATAAGCCGTAAGTGTTATATTAATTGTCATAACATTGTGGACTTCTGCAAAAGATTTAAGTAAGGTTTTATGACTTTGATAATCTAAACGATAATAATTATGATCTGCAATCATCTGGCTGCAACTTTGATTCTATCAATTCTTCGATCTTATAAAAATCTGGTTCCAGTGTTCACACACCAAGAGATTCTCTGTTCTCATGGAGCTCAGAGTTCAACAACTTCACGGGCCTGGTGAACTGGGGCTTCTTGATGCTGTCTGTTGGTGGCGTCCGCTTAGGTCTTGAGAATTTCTTGAAGTGAGTATTTTTGTTACATGTATAGGTAATTAAACAACATACTTCTTGTACCATAACTATTTTTTAAATTATGTTTTTTTTCTGTTGCTCAGAATTATGAACCAGGTACGTATAGCATCATTATTTAGTTTATTATTCTTTGGGTTAATTTGTTTGTTCATTTAATACCAAAGTACAATGATGATTCAGGTTATGGCTTCTTGTGTTACATTTTTTATTTAAATAGGTATCTCAAAGAAATGGACTTTGTATCTATTGCGTTTATGACCAATGTCCAATGCTAATTATTGTACATTAGATAATTAGACAAGGCCTAGGAAGTTGTTAATATGCTTTCTGACAAAATTAGGAAAAGCATGTACATATTGTCACAGATTTTAATATCAAGGCCTTTTTAGAATTAATGTGTACGGTTTGCTCAGACTTGTAAATTTTGTATTCAAACACTGAATAAGAAAGAAAATAGATGATATTATAAAATGTATACATTATTGTAGGCATGCAAGTAAGTATGGCATTTTTTGTTATGTACACACGGCTACACATCAAGCTATGCAGTTCCAGTATAAGCTGATCTCGCATTGTATAGGATATCTGTACTGTGCGAGATCAGCGTAAACTGGAAATGTATAGCTTGATGTGAAGCCGTGTGTACATATTCACAATCATGTATTTCTCTTGGAACTTGGAATTTTATAAAAAACCACTTTATCAACGTTTAACCCACATGTGCCATGCCAGAACAGCCACTACTTATCAGTGTGGTACTCTGTCTATTCCTTTTGAATTGATGTCCACCAAACAGTCACTATATGTCCATTTGGCGATAAGGGCGCCCTAACGCCGCCGAAATTCGTGTTATTAATCTAATAAACTTTACAGATATGGATTACGCGTTAACCCCTTTGAATGGATCATAGTGTTGACAGGTTACAATGAAGGCGACAGAAGCCAATATCCATCAGTTATTCTAATAATTTGTGAGTATTTCCATATTTCATAGCTAACCTATACTAAATTATTTAGGCCACAATAAAATGTCTTACTTATGCACTTTTGTTTTTTTTTTCAGTCAGCATTGTTCCTGTTGTTGTTAGCCTACTAGTAGAAAAGGGAATAGCGATTGTAAGTTGGACCAACTCAGTCAATATACCTAGTTTCTGATGACCTAGGATAAAAATTAAAATAATGATACTAATGATGTCTGTTTTTGTTTTTAGGATTTAATACCAGAGAAGTTTGGCGTTACATTACAACTATGTAACATGTTTTTTATGGTCATATTGCCTATTGCAGTTCTACACGTTAAGGGCAACGATTTTAGTTTCGGTAATTATTTGGATCTTTGAAACATCACTACTTGATGGATATCAATAATACCAGCGGCTGCTGATCTTGTAATTTGTAGTTACGAGTCGAGACATATTGATACCCATCATGTCTGGGATTTTTTTTTTTCGACCTGGTTTAGAAAACAGCCAGCAAGTTTGCTAAATAAGATCCTTTTTTGCAGTTGGAATAACAACAGTATGTATGCTCTATTTAATTATTTTCTTAAAACTTTGGAGTTACGTACAAACCAATCATTGGTGTCGTCTTGGTTTGAAGAAAAAGTTTTTGGATAATAAACTTAGGAGACAGAGTTTATCAGCACCTAATTGGAGTAAGTGTTACATTCATTTTGATGATAAGTAAGAAATTGTATAAGGCCAATATCACACCATGTAATTTATTACAGAATACAGAATGTATGTTAATTATGTTATCTTTGCCATAGATAATTGCTTGCTTTTATTACGACCGCCATAGGCAGCGGTGCATGCACCGTTGTGTTGATGTTGATGCGTAGACCAAGAATTTACTTTTGCGGTCGATTTTTGTAGAATAGCGCACTTTATGACACTGATCATAAGGTATATTATTCAATGACATCATTATAATCCTATGCTTTGTGCTCATCTTTGATGAGCGCGGAGGCTTACAGGTGTGCAGGTATTGATACCGTACGAGATTTGAAACGCCTATACAGGTATCTCGGGATCCCGGTAATCAATTTATTCCTCCTTAAGCTCCCGCCGTTTCTGCAAAGTCAGTCAGATAGATCAATTTTGTCAATTAACCAGTAACTGTCATAGCGGCCTTGTATATTTAACCTAATGAAAAAGAATGCTTGATATTTTAAAGGAATACAGAGTTTAAAGGTTACTGTTAAATTATTACAGATAAACTAATTACGGCCGAACATGAGCGTAAGTATAATACAAGTTACTGTGTGCCTTCCTTACATCCTTGTTTGTTTTCTTGCTTTGTGAGTTACATTTTTGTTATAATGTGTGTTACAACCTTTGCAATATGATCATAGGTATCTATGCCTTCTTTAAACATGCTTTGGTTACAGTATTATAGCAAAACAGGATTTTATGGTTTTTATGTTTGAGTTAGTCGTGCCTTCTATTAGAGAAATATCTGTACCTACTTATAAACTTCTTGTAATGTTGCGTTCTATTTTTAATAATTATAGTATCGTTACGTAACGTTATCGATTTCGACGCTTATTTTATCGCATCCTTGTTTTATCTATATTCGTTTATCTGCTAATCTGAGTGTTGCGTGATAGGCTTGCGTTAACTAATCGCATTGTAAATAAATTTAGATTATTAGATCAACCAATTACTAACGATCCTTTTCCTACAGAGAGTAAAGAAGATCTTATAAATAATACTCCGGCTGCAGCGAGGCTGACGAAATATCCCGATAATCTGAATCTAAAAGATTTGTCCTACTTCATGTTGGCCCCTACCCTGTGTTATGAGTTGAATTACCCCCGCACTGCACGGTTAGTTTTGATTGCATCTGTTTTTTATGTGTAATTTTTATCATTTTGTAAAATAAGTGCGCTATGTTGAGTACAATCGGCACCGAAAAGTGGTTATCAGGTAATAATTAGGTATTATGTATTAAAAATAGAAACAAGTTTACCCTACTTTAAATTAGGTAGGTACCAACTCTTGACTGTTAAATGAAATAAGTACTTAAAACCATTTTATCGAATATTTTTGTGAAAATAACAGTGTCAATCGACTTTTCCTCCTGACCGTACGTAAAATATTAATTGACAGGTGTGTGAAACAAGGCTAACAAACTCACGATTTCTTCGAAGAAAACGCGAATGAGTTCACGTGTATTATAATCGTGATATCTTGACGAATATCAGTGTTTATGTCTCGGTATTGTATGAATCACGTGTGCTTTTTTGTTTTGCGCATGTCCAAATTTGAATGATCGCTGCAAATAATGTGGAATTTCATATCTTTGAAGTCAAAGTCAAAGCCATATCTGCGTTAGAGGATGTTGTAAAAGGCACGCCTAATAAATAAAATGGATTAGGCCAAGATCATGCGCATTTACACATTCTAGACTAAAGGTTAACGGACGATAATTTACAATCCATCACTCAAAATGTTGTGTATGTTAGCTGCGAATAGTATTGGTTCTTATTTTCGTTCCTAACCCATAAAATAAATATGTATCACTAGCTAAACTTTTATATGGTATACGTTTCAGAATCCGGAAGAGGTTTGTAATCAAAAGAGTGTTGGAGTTGTTCTTCGGTATAAACCTTGCTCTCGCGTTGTTCCAACAATGGATGATACCCACCGTCACCAATTCCGTGGAGACTTTCACGAAGATGGACCCCATAAGGATCACAGAAAGATTACTTAAGTTAGCTGTGAGTCGTTCATAATTTAATAAATCACTTGCGTCTTAAATTTTTGTGCCGGCAGCCTGAGTGCCTCCCGTACCTGTTTCTAAGAAAGTTCCCATTCTAATATCACTTACAATCCGTTTACCCAATTTACCTACTTTTTTGACAAGTTTTTAACTTTGATTGTCGCCGAGATGATCTCATCTCGGCGACAATCAAAAACGTTAAAGTTGTAAGTACGAGAATTGGCTTTCGGTTGATAGTTTATTGTATCAGTCATTGTTGCAAGGCAATCTTCAGATGTGGAAGTGCAAAGTAGCATGAGGAAATGCTTTAAAAGTTAATTCAATAGAGACGGTAATAGGCTTTCGTTAGCGCACTTCGGGGATTTGGCTCCAGGTGCGCTGACGTCACGCTGGCGAGTCACCCACGTGACCAACCTTTACCAACTGATTGGAGAAGAAGCTGTTGTGTTAGTGTCTGCATAATGATCCATCTGGCAACTGTTCGCTTCTGGATATAGCCCAATCCGAAACGGAATAGCCTTGATCGCGAACATTGCACGAGATTCGCTGATAGACAATCTGGCAAGTCGACAAAAGAGAATCGCGGATATTAGTTAGAATTTTATGTTTTGGCCTTGTTTAGTAATTACAAGTACTTTACACACCATGATCACTAAACGAATAAATCGCTCACCGTCATAAAATCATGGCTCATGTCTCGTTCATGAGCTCACTCGGCACATATGGGCCCCCTTAACACTTCGATATTCTCCCAATTTCGATACCTAAAACTAAGCTATACATTTCAGGTGCCGAACCATCTCATATGGCTGTGCTTCTTCTACTTAACCTTCCACTCGTTCCTGAACCTGATGGGTGAGCTGCTGCAGTTCGCAGACCGAAAGTTCTATGCTGATTGGTGGAACGCCAACAATATATCCGTATTCTGGAGCACTTGGAACATGCCAGTGCACATGTGGGCCGTCAGACACGTGTACAAACCCATCACTGAAATAGGATTCAGCAAATTTAACGCAGGAATCGTTGTGTTCGCCATATCTGCGCTGTTTCATGAGTATTTGGTGAGAGTTTTTTAAATTCATTTTTAGGGTTCCGTAGTACACAAGGAACCCTTATAGTTTCGTCATGTCCGTCTGTCTGTCTGTCTGTCTGCCAGTCCCCACTGTAGCTCAGATACGCTTAGTACTAGAAAGCTGTAATTTGACATATTAATCATGCCGACAAAGTGCTAAAACAAAAACATTACAAAAAAAATTTTTAGCGGAAAAAATATCAACACCACATTACGTGCAAGGGAGGTATCCCTTGCACTTAATGTGGTGTTGATATTTTTTTTCTCGTCTATCCCATGGTGTGGGGTATCGTTGGATAGGGCGTACAAAAATATTGCAGGTCTGTGAACACCACTTTTCGATTCAAGGATCCACTTGCGTAATATTAAGCATTAAAGTGCTAATTTTTGTTAGAGTCAAGTGTCCCCCTGCCAGCTAAATGGTTGTTTATGGAGATGTGAAAAAATTCATGGCAGTAGTACATATAATGAAATTAAAAGGGAAACTATCACGGCTAAGCAGGCTTTAAAGTTACCGAGTTAGAGTCGACCAACTTAAATTTGCAGTTGGAGAAATGACCGTGGCAAGTATCGATGTATGGGAGAACAGGTTTTTCAACTGCAATGTTAAGTATTTTTTTGGAATAAATTCGTTCCTAGTAATCCCAACTACGGAACCCTTCATTGTGCGTGGTCCGACACGCACTTGGCCGGTTTTTTACTACTTATTAGACAAAGGTCATAGAAAGATTGGCTAGATGTTGAATCAGTAACGCTTAGCCGGCATGCTGTCTCCGCTGTCTTAGATACCCACGACAATAGAGCATGTAAAGCGGACCAGAGACAGTAGGACACCAATCGTTGGTTGAAAATATAGATATACTGGGATTACTGGGAACTTGTTCATAAAGTTTTTTGTGCAATTTTCACGCCTTTTTCCACTGGTGGTAAAACCAAAGAATATCAGCCCATGTTGATAGAAAGTGTTTAGTTTTGTGTAGTCGATATTAAAAAGTTTTGCTCATCACATGGGCCAGTTGCCGGGACCATTGTTTTTACTCCCACACAATTTTTTTACATTGGTGTAATTGTCTCTTGGGAACGTCCCCTTTACATTTTTATTGTCACCACATTAACTAATGACAACTCAAAACTGTTACAGGTGAGTGTGCCACTGCAAATGTTCAGAATTTGGGCGTTCTTGGGTATGATGGCCCAACCACCGCTCGCTATCATCTCTCGCCACGCCGAAATGAGGCTTGGGCCACGCTGGGGCAACATCATGGTGTGGAGCTCCCTGATCCTTGGCCAGCCACTTGCCATCATGATGTATTACCATGACTACGCCATGCAGCATTTTAAACCAGCACAGGCAGTGCTATAATTCCTTAAGATTACAGGGAATTAATACACTCACGAACAAAATCATTGTGCCATTTTTAAGTAATACGAAACACATCTCGAATGATACTATTATAATATTGTCTTAGGTGTCAAACAAGCTACCTTCGAATCAGGCAAAACATATTTTTAAATGTGCTATACTAGTATTTAAATTAAGCCATATTTAGAAGTGTCACAATACTTTTTTCGTTACGTGTACATTTGGGTTGTTTATGAATTTACAAATATAGTTTGATAAGGATAAATAATAATCAATTGGTTTAATAACTCAGAATTTACCGAAATATGAAAATACAAACTTAGCCATACAGAATATTTGTTACATTATAATAAGCATGAAATGTTTAATTTAAAATCATGTGGTCTGTTTTATGTATACCGAATTAAGTTGAAAATTATCAATTTTCTTATTTGTGGTGTAGGTTGTCTGCGCATTAGGGTGTAGAACTTGGGGATATTAATCAGGCATATTTTGTAGGAAGACCATGTCAGATTTACTGCATCTTTTCAATGAATTTATAGCATTTGATTAAAGACTGAATGCGCCTCATCGGTGCAACACGTTACATTGTGATATGAAGGCCATGTCTCGATAGAATATATCAACTGAATTTCTTGTATTTTGATTCCTAGAGAACGGTTTTTTATATTATTTAAATACTCTGATAGTTTTGGACGTTGCCACAGTACAATTAAAAAATAAGAACTTTTTTGGTACAAGAATTTCGTCTGAGTTAAATAAAAAAACCATGAGAGAATGTTTTACAAATATAATTTATTTCTGATAGTGTACAGCTATACCTGTGCATAGTTATAAAAATCACATTTATGAAATAAGCATTTAAATGAATTTGTTATGATTGGGTTTATATAATACGATATTTAGTATTACATATTTTAATATATTTTACGTTTTCTATTTTTATAAAAATAAAGTAATTTTGAATGTTCCAGTAGCATTTTTTTTAAACGATTCAAAGACAAATATTGAAGACCCTCAAGCACCTAAACTTTTGTTGAAACAACATTTGGCACATTATTCTCGTCTAGACGCTAGTAGAAACAGTAACAAAAATACTGCTGCAAAAAATATGATGATTCTTAAAATAACTGACACGTGCATCGCAAGCACGTGAGCACTGTTTACACGATCCCCAAGATATATAAATATTTGTGATGTGACCTTGATTATGTCCGGGCATAGATAATGGTCGGGCAGTGGTACGGTGATTATAAGTTATTATAGATATCAAATTAGCTCCGAGTGCGACGAGCGATCACATATCAACCTTTGACGCGACGTGCATGTGCAGAGGCCGGTGAACCGTTATCAGATTGCCTTGAACGCTAATACTTATTAGACTGATCTAAACACGACAATATTTACTTTGTCTAGCATAGGTAGAAAATACAGTGAAACCTCTAACCTAACTTATTGGCTGGATATAAAGGCGGATAGAATCTACCTTATCGAATCTACTTTTAAAACTCCTAGTGTTATGTGATTCTGAATTTTCGGTTTATTAGATAAAAGGAGTCATCCGAATCATCAGTAAATATAACACGAGCAGAGCCACCTATTGTGTTGGGCTTGAACCAGAATCAAGCGCCATCGCTATGTAAAATGGCGTAGCAACCGCTCTCGTGTTGGTCGCTATTTTTGTTGTGGAAGCACTGTAAAAAGAAATACATTGATTTAGTTTTTCGTAGGTAGGTGTCACTATAGTAGCAAGTTTGTCTTGGTAAAATTCTGATTAGATTAAAAATGTTGTTGGTTTCACTATTACGATTAGTGACCGACCGAAGCTTCGTTTTTGTTTTCGGCCAAAAAATCATGATTCATCCATATTTTCGTTTTCGGCCATAAACCAGCCGATGCCTCGGCTGAGTCGAAAATCTGAAGTTTGTGAATTGGCGCGCGTCATTCGGCCTACGCAGGCCCGGATTTCTCCCTAGGCCTGCAAGGCCCCGGTCTAGGGGCCCGGCCAGCCTTGAGACCCCACTCACCCAGCTACCCCCTTGGCTGCCTGACGGGGGATGCTAGAAATGTGCGTGCATCATAGTTTATCTTATTTCCTCTGCTTTTCTGCATAAGTCGACAAAGTAACTCCTATTTTATAGACATATTTATATCTTTAATTGCATTCCTTAAAGCAAATATCATAATCATCGTCATCATTTCATTTCTGTTTTAAACTGTCAAAAGCAATTAACATTTCCTAGGCGTGGTGCAAAATATTCACGAGCTCACGTCGCTTGCTATATTGCATCTTAGTTACTCTTAATTGTTAAACCTTGATTCTAAAACTTTGTCGACTTATAATGACAAAGAAACTCCTATTACCTACTGTCGGAATAGTCACAAGAAATCTAACCTATCCGAGGCCGAGATGCTAAAATTTTGAAATGGGAAACCGTTCATTTCTTAGTTAGGGATATGAAAATTTAAATGTATGCTTTTGGTAAGAATTACGTGTTTCAACGTTTTCCTAAAATCATCCCTCAAACTGGTAAAATATGGGCACGCCACAATTGCTCAAAACTCAAGGCATTCTAGACTCTTCAGTTATAGTTGTGGAGGTCACTCCGGATAACACTTTAAACTAGTTAGTAAGACAACAGAAGCTACCCCTTCAAATAACCTATTATTATTTGAGAACAATAAAAAGGTACCTTCTGGCAAAATTACTCATAATTTAAAAAAAATCAAAGGGGGGCAACACACCTACTTTAAAATTGTTTAATCAAAATATCCAAGGTTGCTCTTCCAAATTACTGGAAATAGAATTGTTTCTGGAAAATACCAAGTTTGATGTCATTTGTTTAACAGAACATTGGCTAAAAGATTATCAAGTAATTTCAATTAACTATGAAAATTATTGTGTAGTTAGCCATTTCAGCCGAAAACGAATGATACATGGCGGGTCATTAATACTTGTTAAAAATTCTATTACATCGAAAGAACGAAAAGACATCGTCGGACTGTCTGTTGAACACACCATTGAATTGTCATGTGTTGAGCTTGATAAGCATGTTATAGTATGCGTATACAGACCTCCAAGTTACCAGAATCTATCAATGTTTGATTCTGTAATGGTAGATGTGCTAAAGAAACTTAGTGCTTGTAGTAAGTCAATAATCTGGTTATTTTAATATTAATTTAATAGAAAATAACTCAAATACTGTTCGATTGTTAACCCTGATAGGTCATTTGATTTGTCAAATGTTTTTAATGAACCAACCCGAGTGACCGCTTCTTCTGCCACTTGTATAGATAATATTTTTTGTAATTGTGATTACTTACACAAAGAAATTGTAAATAAGTTGCCGTCTGATCACAGTAGACAAAAAATAACATTTTGTTCCTATATACCTTTGCAAAAAATTCAAATAAGGTTTAGGCCAATTACATGTAAAAATTTAGAAAAATTAAATAATTCTTTGGCCGGTCAACTATGTGTTCAGAGTTTTAATAATATATGTGACCCAAATGAGTTCTACGCCCCGTTCTTTTTATTATTAAAAAAGCAATTTAATTACACTTTTCCACTAAAGACAAAAAGTATTTACACAAAGTTCTTATTTAGTGATTGGGCGACTCCAGGTATTCGTAAAAGCAGGGAAAAACTTTTTGAACTTTATGGCCTAAAGCAACATATGAAAAACAAAAGCTTTCATGAGTATGTTGCAAAATATTCTAAAACTTTTAAAAGTGTGTGCAAAATTGCTAAAGCTCTTTATATTAGCAATAAAATAAAATCTTCTGATGATAAAATAAAAACTACCTGGCAAATAATATATAATGAAACAGGTAGGAAAAAACCGCGTAATACTGAATTTAATTTAGAGACTGCACATGGACCCATCACTTCAGACTCACTTAAAACTACTGAAACTTTAAATTCCTCACCCGCGCTTTCTGCTGCCTTACTTAAAAAAAATGTAAAGGCATGCCCTTTAGAGTTTAGGTTTCAGCATACAAACCCCCAGGCTATTATAAAAGTTTTTAAAGATCTTAAAATTAAATCAACAGAAGATCTCTGGGGAATGGTTTTTGTAGTCTGTAGATCTATCATCGAAACCATTGCGCCCTATTTAGCTTTCATATTTAACACCAGTATTGACCAAGGAGTCTTTCCAGATCTCATGAAACACAGTAAAGTAGTTCCTTTGTTCAAATCCGGTGATAGTAAAGAACCCAACAATTATAGGCCTGTGTCAGTTCTGCCAGTTCTCAGTAAGGTGTTTGAAAAGTTGATGCTCAATCAAATGTTACGCCACTTTAATAAAAATTACATCTTTTATGAACAACAGTACGGTTTCACCAAAGGGCGTTGTACGACTGACGCCGGTGTCACCCTAATAAAGAACATTTTAACGCCTGGGAAGAAGCACAGGATGCCATTGGTATCTTTTGCGACCTCTCTAAGGCGTTCGATTGCGTAAACCATGAGACACTTCTGCTGAAACTAGAGCACTATGGACTTAGAAATACAGCTCTTGATTTACTAAGATCATACCTAAAAGATAGAAAGTTTAAAGTTCAAGTAAACGGCGTAAACTCCTTGGGGTCTGAAATGGCAATGGGCGTTCCTCAAGGTTCGATATTGGGTCCATTCCTCTTTTTAGTTTACATTAATGATTTACCCCAATTACTTCAAAATCAACCGAAGATGGTGTTAATTGCAGATGACACATTATTCATCTTTAAAATAGACCGACGATCACAAAATCATGACGACGTGAATAAATCTATTCTTCAGGTCCATGATTGGTTTACGGTAAATAATTTGGTACTAAATGAAAAAAAAAACCAAATGCATTAGATTTAAATTACCTAATGTTAGAAGTAGCGAATGTGATCTCATATTGAATGGAGAAAAACTGGAATTTATTAATCAAACGGTTTTCCTAGGAATCACTCAAGACGAGAAACTACAATGGGAACCACATATAACATCTCTAGCGGGGCGGCTAAGCTCGGCCGCTTATGCTGTTAGAAAGATAAGACAGTTGACAGATGTAGAAACCGCGCGTTTGGTCTATTTTAGCTACTTCCACAGCATTATGTCGTACGGCATTTTATTGTGAGGTCGGGCTGCTGACATTGATTCCATTTTTATTTTGCAAAAGCGAGCTGTCAGAGCCATTTATAATCTACGTCGCCGTGAATCTCTTAGGGAACAATTTAAAAAGATTAATGTTATGACAGTACCTTGCCAATTCATTTATGAAAATATTATGTATGTAAGAAAAAATCGACATCTTTTTAATAAAATAAGTGATAGACATAATTTTAATACTAGAAATAAAGATAAAATAGATCAACCATTTTTCAGATTATCTAAAGTACATACATCTTTTATGGGGTACTGTGTCAAATGTTACAACAAAATACCTTGTGATATATTGCAATTAAATGAAAGAAAATTTAAAACTCATGTTAAAAGTACACTTTGTAAACAAGCATATTACAAATTAGAGGATTATATCCAAGATAAGAATGCTTGGAAACATGCTGGTCCAGCTCCATAGGACAATCTAGAGTCTAGACAAAATCAAACTGGTTGCTATTTTAATTGTACAATTTATTATTTGATACGAATAATAAATCAATGTTGAATTTTAATTCTGTGATTACTTTAACTCACACACTGACTTTATTTATTATTTTTAGGAAAAGTATACTTTTACAATGTTGGTAAATATGTGAGCATCATGTACCTATCACATAATTCATTTATCTGTCATTGCTTTATTTTTCATTCTTTTTTACCTATTTTGGTATAGTAATTTTGTTCTACACTCGCAAGCAACCAAATCGACTCAAGCCTTGTCGGCGCACACAAACATTGATACAACTAAAATTATGAATGGAAATTATTAAAATGATATGTCATATCATTGATATCATTATCATTGAAATCCATCCATCATTTTTGAAATAAATGATGTCTGAACGCAAGAGTAGGAAAGACGGGAATTTAGGAAAAAGGGTATGTGTCTCGTATTTGACAAATTAAACAAAATTTTTTAAAAATAAAATTAATGTATTTAAATCAGTATTTCGTATTGCCCCCTCTAGCCCTAATTACATCCCGCAGTCTGTTTTTCATGGACCTTATCAATTTTTTGACATTTTCTTGAGGAATGCCGTCCCACTCCTCTAATAATGCTGTCTTTAGCTCGTCTACGCTTGAAGGGACTGGATTTCTGGCCCGAACTCTTCTTTTAAGCTCGTCCCATAAGTGCTCGATGGGATTCATGTCAGGACTGAGCGCAGGCCAGTCCATCGTGCGTAATTCGACCTCTTGCAGAAACTGTCGAGTGACTCGTGCCGTGTGGCAGCGGGCATTGTCGTGCATTAACACGAAGTCTTCACCGACAAACCCTGCGTAGGGCACAACATGATCCAGTAGAATGTCGGTGATGTACCGATCAGCTGTTAGCCCGCCGCCTCGGCCACCCCCAGGCACGAAAACAAGTTCGGTTTGCCCTCTAAAGAGATACCAGCCCACATCATGCAGCAACCGCCGCCATATGCCACTGTTTCAGCGAAACAACATTGGGCAAATCGTTCCCCCGGACGCCTGTAGACTCGGCCTCTCCTGTCACTGCCATGCAGACATATTCTGCACTCATCAGTAAACAGGACCGATCGCCATTGCGCAACGCTCCAATTGCGATGCTCTCGAGCAAATTGAAGGCGCGCTTGTCGGTGGCCTGCAGTCAATTTAGGGCCCGTCGCAGGTCTTTTTGGCGTCAAGTTGGCTTCCTTCAAGCGTCTTCTCACTGTCCACTCGCTGACAGCCACTTGTCGTACACGTCTCAGTTCTTGCTGCACATCAACGCCCGTAAGGTGTCGATTACGCAGCGAGGTTGAGACAATGAAGCGGTCGTCTCTCTCTGAAGTGCACCGGTGGCGGCTCGTTCTTGGTCTCCGACTGAAGGCACCAATCTCTTGGAACCGTCTGTATACTCGGGATACAGAAGACTGGCTCAAGTGGAGCTGGGCAGCGACTGCTCGCTGACTTAACCCTTGTTGCAACAAGGCAACAACTTGAGCGGCTTCTTCTGGTGTGGTATCCATGGGTTAGCGAAAACAAGGATTGCAATTTACGGAGATGTGTACCGGTCAACTTGTAACAAGCAACAGATAAGATAAACCGGAAGTGGGGGGGGTTTTATAGCGGGAGCAGGTAGCGCAATTCGTGGATTCCTAGAGGTAATTTACGCTGACGGCCAATTAAAATGTGTCGATAAATCAGCGCTTAGTTTTTTTTTAAGGTATTGATGTTAATTGAAAGCCTAATTCTTCAGCTTTCGAATGACATATCACTTTTGTAATTACCATTTACCGTTTTAGGAAAATCAATGTATATGTGCGCCGTCTAGGCTTGAGTCGATTTGGTTGCTCGCGAGTGTAGGTGCATCGTCTCACTTAACACACTCTACAAATTTTGTAAAACATTTTAAAAGAGTAACGGTGGAGTTTCTTGCCCATTCTTCTCCATACGAAACTACCTTTTGGAAGGGGCAACTAGAATCAATTCTATTTTTTTTTTGTTAATTTTGACGTTCAAAATTGCCTTTTATGTGCCTATTTGAAGTAAATAATTTGACTTTGAATTTGACTTTGATTGCGGCGATAAGTCCCCTCTTTGAGGTGTAGGTAGGATAGGCGCCACGGCGTCATCACCTTCCGCCTGACGCAGGTCCTCACCGGACACGGCAGCTTCGGGAGGTTCCTATGTCGGATAAGGCGGGAGGAAACGCCCGGGTCACCACTGTGTGGATCGCCCGGAGGACACGGTGGAGCTTACGGTGGAAGTCTGCCCGGCTTGGGCAGAGCACCGCTGTGTCCTCGTGGAGGCGATCGGCGGCAGATATCTCTCGCGTCCGGCCCTGGTTTAGGCCATGGTAAGGAGCGAGAGGGCATGGGCAGCCGTCACCTCCTTCTGCGCAGCAGTAATGCTCGCGAAGGAGGAGGCGGGACGGTTGAAGGAAAGGCAAATTTCGCGCCCTCTTGCCCCTAGCCGCCGCAGGAGACACCCTAGGCGTCGGGAATCCCGGGCGGATTTCCGGCCACCGTAGGCGCGGGCTTGCGGACGGTGAGCAATGGGTAGCTCGCCGTCCGAGATAAGGGGGAATGGTAAATTTTCATCTATTAACTTAAATATTTTTTCGTAAATAATTTTAAACTTTACTTAATTTTAATATTATAAAAAAAAATATATATCTGAAATCCTTACAACAAGCCGTTTCATTTTTTTTCGTTTCATTGAGGACAAAAAGGCTTGGGATTGAGCTGCTCCAATTATTGCATACTAAAACTTTTATTTTATTTATATACACTTTTGACATTTAATGATTATTCAAAACACAATGACATATTTACTTTGTGGAGCTTAATATATTGTGTGGAATTTAATATTTACTTGTAAAGTATTATGTATATTGTTTTTTCAATTATTTTGAATGTGAAGACTATGTAGGTCATTGTTTTTTTTTTTTTCTCATTTAGTTTTAATCTTGGTCTGGCAGTTTGAGTCATTTAAGCGGCCTACCCAAATGTCCTTTCTTTGGTATTGTTCGTCGAATTGTTGAGCTCCTTAAGTTCTGAGTTGAGCTGCACGATTACTGACAAATGCGTGCGCTGACTGGATAGGTCCACTCATTCTGTGTGTTTCTTTCCTCAAAAGACCATTTCAGACACCAATCTACATGGTCTTCACATGATCTGACCAAGATTATGTCTGGACTTTAAAAGAGACTGTGACCTCCGAGTTTGTTTCGGCCTTTCTTCTCAGAGTAGTCAGGTAGGAAACGCCGAGATCATCTAGTTTTTTATTTGTAAATATGATTGACGTGTAAAAGTGTTTGTACAAACCTACTTAGAAAATAAAATCATTTCTTTTCATCATTTTATTTCATTTCGTTTCATTTGGTATGTCACTTTTTTTCTAATTTGCCCTCCAAAAGTGACCCCCCATATTCAAAATGAATTAATTGACAGTACACGTCCGTGTTTGTGTCACGGAAATTCATGTGTACCAGATTCCACCTTAATCGGTCCAGTAGATTCGGAGCAAATCGGCTGTGACAGACAGACACACGAGTGATCCTAAAAGCGGTACGTTTTTTTGCTTTTGAGGTACGGAACCCTAAAAACATACAAGATTTCAGTGTACAGCGGTATTATTAATATTTTTTAATGTCTAAATCTTTTTCGTTTTCGGCCTAAAATAAGACTAAGCCGAAGCTTCTTTTTTATTTTCGGCTGAAAATCCATTTTCGGTCGGACACTACGATATCAAACTCCCAAGAGAGGATGAACGGTCTTCCGTTGGATTATAAGTGCAGGCGTTTTTCTTTCCCATGAAACCAAGCATAACATAACAACATCACGCCTGTATACCGCGGTAGGGTTATTTATGCAGAGATGCCACACATTTTCCATGAAAATTACTATTAATTAAATAAATCAAGCTATCTAGGTATACTTACTGTTTCTTACCGACTGACTAAGACAATGAGGAAGATGTGCCAAAGGGCACGAATGTTTAAAGCGAATTAGGTACCTACTATAAAGAAAGAAAGAAAATTATATTTATTTGTCACAGAAACACGTGCACATAAAAGTTAAAAACAAAAATAAAATAGTCCTAAAAAAAGAAATATAGTCATTTTAGTTAAGTATCGTAAAACATTAAGTATAACTAAAATTATCACTTTAACTTATCTTTTTGTATTTTCTACCTATTTTTCTTTCATTTCCCTTTTGGGGTTGCTCGCTGCAGTCGGGTAAAAAGTCAGAAGACGATTACTTATATTATTATGATGGTACCTAGTTAATTACGCCATTGTAACGAAGAGACATGTATGCAGCAGCCCTGCGGGTTGAGATCCGTCGTGTCATCGCCCGTGTAGAAAATTAATCATTGTGTTCTGTTACAGCAAACAGCCTGTCCAATCAGTTGACTGTAACGATTCTTGAAGTTTATCTGGAAGTTTTTGATTAAAGTTTACCAAATTAGTTTGGAACTATTTTGGATAATCTGGATATTTTTTTTGGATTTTTGGGATAATTTGGGATAAATTTAATGAATGTTTGTAATTTTGTAAACACCTTTATTTTATGTACCTACTTTCTAAGCGAATAAACTATTATTTTTATTATTATTTTGATTGCCTTTGACATATCTCGGGACCCTGGGGTCCCGGACCTTTATTATTATTTTAAATGTCTTTGACATATCTCGGGACCTTGGGGTCCCGGACCTTTGGAAGGCGTACGAGGGGCCGAAGCCAACTCGCAGAGGCCCCTTAGACAAATTTAAGTGTTGAGGAACCAGCCGACGATTATCCATGTATGCACTATGCAAATCCACCCAAGGACAATATCCGGTTGGTGCAAGACTATTGCAGAACATGGAAACAAAACATATTGGGCTATGGGTTGGGTGGGTATAGTGGATTGGTAACCTAAAACTATAGAAGAACCATGCCCCCTGCCTGATCAATGTTATGTAATACACGGATAAAATGGCAGGAGGTGGCTTGCACACTCAATAATGGGCCCCCGGAAACTGTCGCCAGCACATAGTGACGTAGTGACAAGAGGCAACATGTCCTGAGGTGCTTGAGGAGTGGAGTGGTATTCCACGGCTTTCAGAACAATCCCAGAGCCCGGAAGATGGTCAAAATCCCTACGAGCACTTACTGTAATACTTCCTTCCTCCGAACGCGTTTGCTTTTGCGAATATCCACTCAAGTCGGCCAATAAAGGCAAGAATGAGGTGGGAGCTCTGTTCCTCGTCAGTGTTCACTTCAGCCGGCCAATAAAGGCAAGCCAGAGATGAGGAGCTAAGACTTCTCCTAGGAGATAGGGTGCGTGGGGTCGCTATTGCCCAACAGCTCGCCACATGCTGCGCTTACCCTAGGCCTGTTCCGGCAAAGTAAACTCTACCGGCACAGACCTTGAGTCAACTTCCTACGTCAACGTAGAGATACGACGGTGGGGTTATTATTATTATTATTATTATTATTAACATATAAGTCTTATTAACACCCAAACGAACTATGTGATGATCAGAAGGTCCAATTACTTATCTAGCGCTTGATGGTTTAGGTACTCGCAAGATGGCTGTAATGTTTGAATGTTGCTAAAACTGAAATTGAACTCGGGTCAGAATTCAGCAAGATTTTCCACATTTCTTTTTACAAATCTGAATTTAGGACGTTTGTAGTTTAGTGGAAAGCGGATCGTCGTCCTATTGAGCTGGCGAGGGCGCGAAATCAATTGATGAAGAGACTTTGATAACGGCCACGAACGTGTCCCGCCTCGATAGAATATATCAACTGAATTTCTTGTATTTTGATTCCTAGAGAACGGTTTTTTATATTATTTAAATACTCTGATAGTTTTGGACGTTGCCACAGTACAATTAAAAAATAAGAACTTTTTTGGTACAAGAATTTCGTCTGAGTTAAATAAAAAAACCATGAGAGAATGTTTTACAAATATAATTTATTTCTGATAGTGTACAGCTATACCTGTGCATAGTTATAAAAATCACATTTATGAAATAAGCATTTAAATGAATTTGTTATGATTGGGTTTATATAATACGATATTTAGTATTACATATTTTAATATATTTTACGTTTTCTATTTTTATAAAAATAAAGTAATTTTGAATGTTCCAGTAGCATTTTTTTTAAACGATTCAAAGACAAATATTGAAGACCCTCAAGCACCTAAACTTTTGTTGAAACAACATTTGGCACATTATTCTCGTCTAGACGCTAGTAGAAACAGTAACAAAAATACTGCTGCAAAAAATATGATGATTCTTAAAATAACTGACACGTGCATCGCAAGCACGTGAGCACTGTTTACACGATCCCCAAGATATATAAATATTTGTGATGTGACCTTGATTATGTCCGGGCATAGATAATGGTCGGGCAGTGGTACGGTGATTATAAGTTATTATAGATATCAAATTAGCTCCGAGTGCGACGAGCGATCACATATCAACCTTTGACGCGACGTGCATGTGCAGAGGCCGGTGAACCGTTATCAGATTGCCTTGAACGCTAATACTTATTAGACTGATCTAAACACGACAATATTTACTTTGTCTAGCATAGGTAGAAAATACAGTGAAACCTCTAACCTAACTTATTGGCTGGATATAAAGGCGGATAGAATCTACCTTATCGAATCTACTTTTAAAACTCCTAGTGTTATGTGATTCTGAATTTTCGGTTTATTAGATAAAAGGAGTCATCCGAATCATCAGTAAATATAACACGAGCAGAGCCACCTATTGTGTTGGGCTTGAACCAGAATCAAGCGCCATCGCTATGTAAAATGGCGTAGCAACCGCTCTCGTGTTGGTCGCTATTTTTGTTGTGGAAGCACTGTAAAAAGAAATACATTGATTTAGTTTTTCGTAGGTAGGTGTCACTATAGTAGCAAGTTTGTCTTGGTAAAATTCTGATTAGATTAAAAATGTTGTTGGTTTCACTATTACGATTAGTGACCGACCGAAGCTTCGTTTTTGTTTTCGGCCAAAAAATCATGATTCATCCATATTTTCGTTTTCGGCCATAATCCAGCCGATGCCTCGGCTGAGTCGAAAATCTGAAGTTTGTGAATTGGCGCGCGTCATTCGGCCTACGCAGGCCCGGATTTCTCCCTAGGCCTGCAAGGCCCCGGTCTAGGGGCCCGGCCAGCCTTGAGACCCCACTCACCCAGCTACCCCCTTGGCTGCCTGACGGGGGATGCTAGAAATGTGCGTGCATCATAGTTTATCTTATTTCCTCTGCTTTTCTGCATAAGTCGACAAAGTAACTCCTATTTTATAGACATATTTATATCTTTAATTGCATTCCTTAAAGCAAATATCATAATCATCGTCATCATTTCATTTCTGTTTTAAACTGTCAAAAGCAATTAACATTTCCTAGGCGTGGTGCAAAATATTCACGAGCTCACGTCGCTTGCTATATTGCATCTTAGTTACTCTTAATTGTTAAACCTTGATTCTAAAACTTTGTCGACTTATAATGACAAAGAAACTCCTATTACCTACTGTCGGAATAGTCACAAGAAATCTAACCTATCCGAGGCCGAGATGCTAAAATTTTGTAATGGGAAACCGTTCATTTCTTAGTTAGGGATATGAAAATTTAAATGTATGCTTTTGGTAAGAATTACGTGTTTCAACGTTTTCCTAAAATCATCCCTCAAACTGGTAAAATATGGGCACGCCACAATTGCTCAAAACTCAAGGCATTCTAGACTCTTCAGTTATAGTTGTGGAGGTCACTCCGGATAACACTTTAAACTAGTTAGTAAGACAACAGAAGCTACCCCTTCAAATAACCTATTATTATTTGAGAACAATAAAAAGGTACCTTCTGGCAAAATTACTCATAATTTAAAAAAAATCAAAGGGGGGCAACACACCTACTTTAAAATTGTTTAATCAAAATATCCAAGGTTGCTCTTCCAAATTACTGGAAATAGAATTGTTTCTGGAAAATACCAAGTTTGATGTCATTTGTTTAACAGAACATTGGCTAAAAGATTATCAAGTAATTTCAATTAACTATGAAAATTATTGTGTAGTTAGCCATTTCAGCCGAAAACGAATGATACATGGCGGGTCATTAATACTTGTTAAAAATTCTATTACATCGAAAGAACGAAAAGACATCGTCGGACTGTCTGTTGAACACACCATTGAATTGTCATGTGTTGAGCTTGATAAGCATGTTATAGTATGCGTATACAGACCTCCAAGTTACCAGAATCTATCAATGTTTGATTCTGTAATGGTAGATGTGCTAAAGAAACTTAGTGCTTGTAGTAAGTCAATAATCTGGTTATTTTAATATTAATTTAATAGAAAATAACTCAAATACTGTTCGATTGTTAACCCTGATAGGTCATTTGATTTGTCAAATGTTTTTAATGAACCAACCCGAGTGACCGCTTCTTCTGCCACTTGTATAGATAATATTTTTTGTAATTGTGATTACTTACACAAAGAAATTGTAAATAAGTTGCCGTCTGATCACAGTAGACAAAAAATAACATTTTGTTCCTATATACCTTTGCAAAAAATTCAAATAAGGTTTAGGCCAATTACATGTAAAAATTTAGAAAAATTAAATAATTCTTTGGCCGGTCAACTATGTGTTCAGAGTTTTAATAATATATGTGACCCAAATGAGTTCTACGCCCCGTTCTTTTTATTATTAAAAAAGCAATTTAATTACACTTTTCCACTAAAGACAAAAAGTATTTACACAAAGTTCTTATTTAGTGATTGGGCGACTCCAGGTATTCGTAAAAGCAGGGAAAAACTTTTTGAACTTTATGGCCTAAAGCAACATATGAAAAACAAAAGCTTTCATGAGTATGTTGCAAAATATTCTAAAACTTTTAAAAGTGTGTGCAAAATTGCTAAAGCTCTTTATATTAGCAATAAAATAAAATCTTCTGATGATAAAATAAAAACTACCTGGCAAATAATATATAATGAAACAGGTAGGAAAAAACCGCGTAATACTGAATTTAATTTAGAGACTGCACATGGACCCATCACTTCAGACTCACTTAAAACTACTGAAACTTTAAATTCCTCACCCGCGCTTTCTGCTGCCTTACTTAAAAAAAATGTAAAGGCATGCCCTTTAGAGTTTAGGTTTCAGCATACAAACCCCCACCCAGGCTATTATAAAAGTTTTTAAAGATCTTAAAATTAAATCAACAGAAGATCTCTGGGGAATGGTTTTTGTAGTCTGTAGATCTATCATCGAAACCATTGCGCCCTATTTAGCTTTCATATTTAACACCAGTATTGACCAAGGAGTCTTTCCAGATCTCATGAAACACAGTAAAGTAGTTCCTTTGTTCAAATCCGGTGATAGTAAAGAACCCAACAATTATAGGCCTGTGTCAGTTCTGCCAGTTCTCAGTAAGGTGTTTGAAAAGTTGATGCTCAATCAAATGTTACGCCACTTTAATAAAAATTACATCTTTTATGAACAACAGTACGGTTTCACCAAAGGGCGTTGTACGACTGACGCCGGTGTCACCCTAATAAAGAACATTTTAACGCCTGGGAAGAAGCACAGGATGCCATTGGTATCTTTTGCGACCTCTCTAAGGCGTTCGATTGCGTAAACCATGAGACACTTCTGCTGAAACTAGAGCACTATGGACTTAGAAATACAGCTCTTGATTTACTAAGATCATACCTAAAAGATAGAAAGTTTAAAGTTCAAGTAAACGGCGTAAACTCCTTGGGGTCTGAAATGGCAATGGGCGTTCCTCAAGGTTCGATATTGGGTCCATTCCTCTTTTTAGTTTACATTAATGATTTACCCCAATTACTTCAAAATCAACCGAAGATGGTGTTAATTGCAGATGACACATTATTCATCTTTAAAATAGACCGACGATCACAAAATCATGACGACGTGAATAAATCTATTCTTCAGGTCCATGATTGGTTTACGGTAAATAATTTGGTACTAAATGAAAAAAAAAACCAAATGCATTAGATTTAAATTACCTAATGTTAGAAGTAGCGAATGTGATCTCATATTGAATGGAGAAAAACTGGAATTTATTAATCAAACGGTTTTCCTAGGAATCACTCAAGACGAGAAACTACAATGGGAACCACATATAACATCTCTAGCGGGGCGGCTAAGCTCGGCCGCTTATGCTGTTAGAAAGATAAGACAGTTGACAGATGTAGAAACCGCGCGTTTGGTCTATTTTAGCTACTTCCACAGCATTATGTCGTACGGCATTTTATTGTGAGGTCGGGCTGCTGACATTGATTCCATTTTTATTTTGCAAAAGCGAGCTGTCAGAGCCATTTATAATCTACGTCGCCGTGAATCTCTTAGGGAACAATTTAAAAAGATTAATGTTATGACAGTACCTTGCCAATTCATTTATGAAAATATTATGTATGTAAGAAAAAATCGACATCTTTTTAATAAAATAAGTGATAGACATAATTTTAATACTAGAAATAAAGATAAAATAGATCAACCATTTTTCAGATTATCTAAAGTACATACATCTTTTATGGGGTACTGTGTCAAATGTTACAACAAAATACCTTGTGATATATTGCAATTAAATGAAAGAAAATTTAAAACTCATGTTAAAAGTACACTTTGTAAACAAGCATATTACAAATTAGAGGATTATATCCAAGATAAGAATGCTTGGAAACATGCTGGTCCAGCTCCATAGGACAATTTAGAGTCTAGACAAAATCAAACTGGTTGCTATTTTAATTGTACAATTTATTATTTGATACGAATAATAAATCAATGTTGAATTTTAATTCTGTGATTACTTTAACTCACACACTGACTTTATTTATTATTTTTAGGAAAAGTATACTTTTACAATGTTGGTAAATATGTGAGCATCATGTACCTATCACATAATTCATTTATCTGTCATTGCTTTATTTTTCATTCTTTTTTACCTATTTTGGTATAGTAATTTTGTTCTACACTCGCAAGCAACCAAATCGACTCAAGCCTTGTCGGCGCACACAAACATTGATACAACTAAAATTATGAATGGAAATTATTAAAATGATATGTCATATCATTGATATCATTATCATTGAAATCCATCCATCATTTTTGAAATAAATGATGTCTGAACGCAAGAGTAGGAAAGACGGGAATTTAGGAAAAAGGGTATGTGTCTCGT
This sequence comes from Atethmia centrago, assembly GCA_905333075.3. Lineage (NCBI taxonomy): Eukaryota > Metazoa > Arthropoda > Insecta > Lepidoptera > Noctuidae > Atethmia > Atethmia centrago. Next base: position 14,277,566 of record HG995375.1, read on the forward strand.
ATTTGACAAATTAAACAAAATTTTTTAAAAATAAAATTAATGTATTTAAATCAGTATTTCGTATTGCCCCCTCTAGCCCTAATTACATCCCGCAGTCTGTTTTTCATGGACCTTATCAATTTTTTGACATTTTCTTGAGGAATGCCGTCCCACTCCTCTAATAATGCTGTCTTTAGCTCGTCTACGCTTGAAGGGACTGGATTTCTGGCCCGAACTCTTCTTTTAAGCTCGTCCCATAAGTGCTCGATGGGATTCATGTCAGGACTGAGCGCAGGCCAGTCCATCGTGCGTAATTCGACCTCTTGCAGAAACTGTCGAGTGACTCGTGCCGTGTGGCAGCGGGCATTGTCGTGCATTAACACGAAGTCTTCACCGACAAACCCTGCGTAGGGCACAACATGATCCAGTAGAATGTCGGTGATGTACCGATCAGCTGTTAGCCCGCCGCCTCGGCCACCCCCAGGCACGAAAACAAGTTCGGTTTGCCCTCTAAAGAGATACCAGCCCACATCATGCAGCAACCGCCGCCATATGCCACTGTTTCAGCGAAACAACATTGGGCAAATCGTTCCCCCGGACGCCTGTAGACTCGGCCTCTCCTGTCACTGCCATGCAGACATATTCTGCACTCATCAGTAAACAGGACCGATCGCCATTGCGCAACGCTCCAATTGCGATGCTCTCGAGCAAATTGAAGGCGCGCTTGTCGGTGGCCTGCAGTCAATTTAGGGCCCGTCGCAGGTCTTTTTGGCGTCAAGTTGGCTTCCTTCAAGCGTCTTCTCACTGTCCACTCGCTGACAGCCACTTGTCGTACACGTCTCAGTTCTTGCTGCACATCAACGCCCGTAAGGTGTCGATTACGCAGCGAGGTTGAGACAATGAAGCGGTCGTCTCTCTCTGAAGTGCACCGGTGGCGGCTCGTTCTTGGTCTCCGACTGAAGGCACCAATCTCTTGGAACCGTCTGTATACTCGGGATACAGAAGACTGGCTCAAGTGGAGCTGGGCAGCGACTGCTCGCTGACTTAACCCTTGTTGCAACAAGGCAACAACTTGAGCGGCTTCTTCTGGTGTGGTATCCATGGGTTAGCGAAAACAAGGATTGCAATTTACGGAGATGTGTACCGGTCAACTTGTAACAAGCAACAGATAAGATAAACCGGAAGTGGGGGGGGTTTTATAGCGGGAGCAGGTAGCGCAATTCGTGGATTCCTAGAGGTAATTTACGCTGACGGCCAATTAAAATGTGTCGATAAATCAGCGCTTAGTTTTTTTTTAAGGTATTGATGTTAATTGAAAGCCTAATTCTTCAGCTTTCGAATGACATATCACTTTTGTAATTACCATTTACCGTTTTAGGAAAATCAATGTATATGTGCGCCGTCTAGGCTTGAGTCGATTTGGTTGCTCGCGAGTGTAGGTGCATCGTCTCACTTAACACACTCTACAAATTTTGTAAAACATTTTAAAAGAGTAACGGTGGAGTTTCTTGCCCATTCTTCTCCATACGAAACTACCTTTTGGAAGGGGCAACTAGAATCAATTCTATTTTTTTTTTGTTAATTTTGACGTTCAAAATTGCCTTTTATGTGCCTATTTGAAGTAAATAATTTGACTTTGAATTTGACTTTGATTGCGGCGATAAGTCCCCTCTTTGAGGTGTAGGTAGGATAGGCGCCACGGCGTCATCACCTTCCGCCTGACGCAGGTCCTCACCGGACACGGCAGCTTCGGGAGGTTCCTATGTCGGATAAGGCGGGAGGAAACGCCCGGGTCACCACTGTGTGGATCGCCCGGAGGACACGGTGGAGCTTACGGTGGAAGTCTGCCCGGCTTGGGCAGAGCACCGCTGTGTCCTCGTGGAGGCGATCGGCGGCAGATATCTCTCGCGTCCGGCCCTGGTTTAGGCCATGGTAAGGAGCGAGAGGGCATGGGCAGCCGTCACCTCCTTCTGCGCAGCAGTAATGCTCGCGAAGGAGGAGGCGGGACGGTTGAAGGAAAGGCAAATTTCGCGCCCTCTTGCCCCTAGCCGCCGCAGGAGACACCCTAGGCGTCGGGAATCCCGGGCGGATTTCCGGCCACCGTAGGCGCGGGCTTGCGGACGGTGAGCAATGGGTAGCTCGCCGTCCGAGATAAGGGGGAATGGTAAATTTTCATCTATTAACTTAAATATTTTTTCGTAAATAATTTTAAACTTTACTTAATTTTAATATTATAAAAAAAAATATATATCTGAAATCCTTACAACAAGCCGTTTCATTTTTTTTCGTTTCATTGAGGACAAAAAGGCTTGGGATTGAGCTGCTCCAATTATTGCATACTAAAACTTTTATTTTATTTATATACACTTTTGACATTTAATGATTATTCAAAACACAATGACATATTTACTTTGTGGAGCTTAATATATTGTGTGGAATTTAATATTTACTTGTAAAGTATTATGTATATTGTTTTTTCAATTATTTTGAATGTGAAGACTATGTAGGTCATTGTTTTTTTTTTTTTCTCATTTAGTTTTAATCTTGGTCTGGCAGTTTGAGTCATTTAAGCGGCCTACCCAAATGTCCTTTCTTTGGTATTGTTCGTCGAATTGTTGAGCTCCTTAAGTTCTGAGTTGAGCTGCACGATTACTGACAAATGCGTGCGCTGACTGGATAGGTCCACTCATTCTGTGTGTTTCTTTCCTCAAAAGACCATTTCAGACACCAATCTACATGGTCTTCACATGATCTGACCAAGATTATGTCTGGACTTTAAAAGAGACTGTGACCTCCGAGTTTGTTTCGGCCTTTCTTCTCAGAGTAGTCAGGTAGGAAACGCCGAGATCATCTAGTTTTTTATTTGTAAATATGATTGACGTGTAAAAGTGTTTGTACAAACCTACTTAGAAAATAAAATCATTTCTTTTCATCATTTTATTTCATTTCGTTTCATTTGGTATGTCACTTTTTTTCTAATTTGCCCTCCAAAAGTGACCCCCCATATTCAAAATGAATTAATTGACAGTACACGTCCGTGTTTGTGTCACGGAAATTCATGTGTACCAGATTCCACCTTAATCGGTCCAGTAGATTCGGAGCAAATCGGCTGTGACAGACAGACACACGAGTGATCCTAAAAGCGGTACGTTTTTTTGCTTTTGAGGTACGGAACCCTAAAAACATACAAGATTTCAGTGTACAGCGGTATTATTAATATTTTTTAATGTCTAAATCTTTTTCGTTTTCGGCCTAAAATAAGACTAAGCCGAAGCTTCTTTTTTATTTTCGGCTGAAAATCCATTTTCGGTCGGACACTACGATATCAAACTCCCAAGAGAGGATGAACGGTCTTCCGTTGGATTATAAGTGCAGGCGTTTTTCTTTCCCATGAAACCAAGCATAACATAACAACATCACGCCTGTATACCGCGGTAGGGTTATTTATGCAGAGATGCCACACATTTTCCATGAAAATTACTATTAATTAAATAAATCAAGCTATCTAGGTATACTTACTGTTTCTTACCGACTGACTAAGACAATGAGGAAGATGTGCCAAAGGGCACGAATGTTTAAAGCGAATTAGGTACCTACTATAAAGAAAGAAAGAAAATTATATTTATTTGTCACAGAAACACGTGCACATAAAAGTTAAAAACAAAAATAAAATAGTCCTAAAAAAAGAAATATAGTCATTTTAGTTAAGTATCGTAAAACATTAAGTATAACTAAAATTATCACTTTAACTTATCTTTTTGTATTTTCTACCTATTTTTCTTTCATTTCCCTTTTGGGGTTGCTCGCTGCAGTCGGGTAAAAAGTCAGAAGACGATTACTTATATTATTATGATGGTACCTAGTTAATTACGCCATTGTAACGAAGAGACATGTATGCAGCAGCCCTGCGGGTTGAGATCCGTCGTGTCATCGCCCGTGTAGAAAATTAATCATTGTGTTCTGTTACAGCAAACAGCCTGTCCAATCAGTTGACTGTAACGATTCTTGAAGTTTATCTGGAAGTTTTTGATTAAAGTTTACCAAATTAGTTTGGAACTATTTTGGATAATCTGGATATTTTTTTTGGATTTTTGGGATAATTTGGGATAAATTTAATGAATGTTTGTAATTTTGTAAACACCTTTATTTTATGTACCTACTTTCTAAGCGAATAAACTATTATTTTTATTATTATTTTGATTGCCTTTGACATATCTCGGGACCCTGGGGTCCCGGACCTTTATTATTATTTTAAATGTCTTTGACATATCTCGGGACCTTGGGGTCCCGGACCTTTGGAAGGCGTACGAGGGGCCGAAGCCAACTCGCAGAGGCCCCTTAGACAAATTTAAGTGTTGAGGAACCAGCCGACGATTATCCATGTATGCACTATGCAAATCCACCCAAGGACAATATCCGGTTGGTGCAAGACTATTGCAGAACATGGAAACAAAACATATTGGGCTATGGGTTGGGTGGGTATAGTGGATTGGTAACCTAAAACTATAGAAGAACCATGCCCCCTGCCTGATCAATGTTATGTAATACACGGATAAAATGGCAGGAGGTGGCTTGCACACTCAATAATGGGCCCCCGGAAACTGTCGCCAGCACATAGTGACGTAGTGACAAGAGGCAACATGTCCTGAGGTGCTTGAGGAGTGGAGTGGTATTCCACGGCTTTCAGAACAATCCCAGAGCCCGGAAGATGGTCAAAATCCCTACGAGCACTTACTGTAATACTTCCTTCCTCCGAACGCGTTTGCTTTTGCGAATATCCACTCAAGTCGGCCAATAAAGGCAAGAATGAGGTGGGAGCTCTGTTCCTCGTCAGTGTTCACTTCAGCCGGCCAATAAAGGCAAGCCAGAGATGAGGAGCTAAGACTTCTCCTAGGAGATAGGGTGCGTGGGGTCGCTATTGCCCAACAGCTCGCCACATGCTGCGCTTACCCTAGGCCTGTTCCGGCAAAGTAAACTCTACCGGCACAGACCTTGAGTCAACTTCCTACGTCAACGTAGAGATACGACGGTGGGGTTATTATTATTATTATTATTATTATTAACATATAAGTCTTATTAACACCCAAACGAACTATGTGATGATCAGAAGGTCCAATTACTTATCTAGCGCTTGATGGTTTAGGTACTCGCAAGATGGCTGTAATGTTTGAATGTTGCTAAAACTGAAATTGAACTCGGGTCAGAATTCAGCAAGATTTTCCACATTTCTTTTTACAAATCTGAATTTAGGACGTTTGTAGTTTAGTGGAAAGCGGATCGTCGTCCTATTGAGCTGGCGAGGGCGCGAAATCAATTGATGAAGAGGCTTTGATAACGGCCACGAACGTGTCCCGCCTCTGGGAGCCATCCTCTTACGGGCGACCGCGCCTCGCGCCAACCATTCTTATCACAGTTCCTGTTGCACGATGATAACAATACCGGATGGTACTTATAATTTTAAAGCGGTACTTGAATATTAATTTGATTAATTGGTTTTTGGTCTATTAGCATAGATACTTTATTAAAGTACCTACCAAAGTATGAATGCATATGAATCGATTATTGATGATTGTAAAACCCACCATGTGAGATTGACCTAACGTGTGGGAAATACCTATAAAAAACGGCCAAGTCCATGTCGGACCACGCACAATGGTTCCGTAGTTGGGATTACTTGGGACGAATTTATTCCAAAAACAAACTTAACATTGTAGTTGAAAAACCTGTTCTCCTAGTTATTATAGTATTCTAACTAGTTAACTTGTAAAGCCTACTAAGCCGTGATAGTTTTCCTTTTAATTTAATTATATGTAGGTACCTAATACTGCCATGATTTTTTCACATGTCTATAAACAACCGTTTAGCTGGTAGGGACGGGGGGAACTCAACTCTAACAAAAATTTGCACTTTAAGACGCTGACAACACCTAAACCGCGGTCACTGTCAAATTCCATAGAAAAGAAAGAGAAGCGCGATGACACAACGCTTGTAATTTCTTGCAAAATATGAAGTAATTATCTATTTACTCAAAATTGAGTTGAGTAATCGAAAATAAAAAACAACCAAGTGCTGCATTCAAATAACACGTTCTTGTTATTAATTAAATACGTAACGTATGTTGATATTTGATAGAGATATTTTGGATTAGAACTCAAAGTAAGAGGTTAGTTTAACGTTAGTTTGTATCGAGATTTTGTTTTTAAAACGTGTTTTGGTAACAACCAAGTTCTGGGAAATATGGTCAAAATTAACATATATTTTTTCCGTTACCACAAACTATACAGATTTGGCAATTTTTTTTTCTTAAGCGAAGCCTATTTTGGTCAATTGGGTCTTGTCAGCGCCTTAATGCTAAATATTACAAAGTGGATCCTTGAATCGAAAAGTGGTTTTCACAGACCTGCAATAATTTTGAACGGCCTCTCCAACGATATCATGGGATAGAAGAGAAAAAAATATCACCCCACATTACGTGCAAGGGAGGAAGGTACGCAAAAAAAATAAAAAATAACAAGATTTTATTTTGCACTATGTCAGCGTGATTAATATGTATCTATACCTATGCCAAATTACAGCTTTCTAGTACTAATCGTCTCCGAGCTACAGTGGGGTCAGAGAGACAGACAGACAACCAGACGGACATGGCGAAACTATAAGGGTTCCTTGTTTACTACGAAACCCTAAGAAACTGTCTGGTAAAAAAAAAAATATGAAATGGTTACTGGTGATTAATGGAAACAATGGGTAGTTTAAATATAAACTGGTGTATAAAAAATAAAACATTTTTTAGGTCCTATTGATAATATTTATGAATATTTTTGTGGGTTTTTACTTTCATCTTGCAATTGGTATGTTTTTACAAACTAAATTCGAATAATAATAGTTTCTAGTCAGTTTAATTTTAATTAATAAAACATTAGTCACTCTCTTCATCAACAGTACCACCACCAACGGTGGGCCAGCTCTGCAGCTCCTTCCAGAATAGTAGATTGTACAACTAGTGCATAAAATGCCGAGTTACACCCTCGTTTTCACTTTGATTGCGAGAAAATGAAACAGGCATAAAGTATGTAACAGTATTCCATTGTTTTAGTTTAATCACTTTTCACTGTTCAAAAATGTTGCAAAATTTAAGAAGGGGATAGCTAATTCCCGCTACGAAAAATTATAAAAGTTTTTTTTTTTAATTTTCAACTTGTGTGTCATTCGACTTGGGTACTTCATACTGCCAAGTCATAAAAACGTTTATTTGCATTTTTGAATTATAAATGACAACTATTTTATCTGGTTTACATTAACGATAGAAAACACGGAAGTGATATAAATTAAAGCAAATGAAATAAAATAATGACTCTAACATTTGACGTTTAATTGTGCGTGTGGCTGTTGGGCCTGATTATCTTAGTCTTAGAAAAAAAAAATAACTTGATGCACTAGAGCATAAAAAGCGACTTTATGTCGCCTACGCACAACATAAAGACGAACTTTATGCTCTGGTCTCTAATCAACCATCCATTCTAAAAAACCATCCAAGTGCGTATCGGACCACGCACAATGAAGGGCTCCGTGGTTGGGATGAATTTATCCCAAAAACAAACTAAATGTTGTCGTTGAAAAACATGTTCTTATGTTTTTCAACGACAACATTAAGTTTGTTTTTGGGTGTCGTTGACACCACGACACCTATGTATGTCACGGTCAATTCTCCAACTGCTCCAACTACCAGGAGAACATGTTTTTCAACGACACCACGACGTATCTACCTATGTACCTACGTCACGGTCAATTCTTCAACTGCTCCAACTACTTAGCCGTACTTAGGCCGACTTAGCTGTGATAGCTTTCCATTTAATTTCGTATATTGTACTAATGCCATGTTTTTTTCTACATATCAAAAACAAACATTTAGCTGGTAGGGGGTAAGTGTCGCGGAAAGGTACTAAAGGGTCACCGAGGCCCCTGGCAACACAGGCAACAGGAAGGAATACGGGTGTGTTTTAGTCAGTAAGAGTCTGACACACCCTCCCGCTCCGCCCAGAGCGGGAGAAGTTATTTGATGATTTCCCATCCAAAAAAAAAAAAGGGGGTAAGTGTCCCCCACACTTGACTCTGTACGCACTCGGATCTTATTACTTCACATTAACATTTGTACCTATATTTTTTTATTTATGTTGGAATATTAAGATAGATTTTTGTATTGTTGGAATATTAACTTAGGTTGCAGAGTAAAATAAAATATTTATACCCCTTTAGAATTTTTTTTTTCATTGTGACCTTTATTTTCGCGGAGCCCCCACAGAGGCTTTGTGCCTTAGGTCTCCGCGGAGCATACTTTGAGTATGGCTGCTTTACATTATAATGAGCTTAAATTACAAAAATATTGGACGTTGGTAGGTCCTGGGACTTCTACCAAGAATAGGTAACCGAACAGTCAATGTGATAATGTCCAAAATACCACTGTACAAAACTCAGCAGAATCATGTTGCTGCTGTTTTAACATGATTTGATGAAATAATTGATGTACGCAGTTTCAAAGTGGGCAATTAACAGAGCTAAGCCAAACAGAAGTGGGATACGTGTTAGCTTCGGGTTAATCATGTAATAACATTAGCGGGAGAGGCGGGCGGGTGGCTCGGAGCGACTAACAATGTTGACCCTGCAGAGCAAACAGCGGCGGCTACGTCAGCTCACGGGCCGCCGCATCTGCTCCGCGCTGCCGGCTGCCAGCGCCGCAACCCTATCGCTCTAACTATTGTAGGTAATACTAGCGAGTCGCCCCTGCTTTGCACGGTTTTACGACATGACATAACATCGAGATTTATTTATTACTAGATCTTTCCTGCGGCTTTGCTCGCGTAGAGGTTTTTTTTCACATATATAAGAACCTTCTCCTGTCAATAACAAACACAACAAACCAATAATTAGCGAAATCGGTCTAGCCGTTCACGCGTGATGCCGTGACCAAGGCAAATAGGGATTCATTTTTATATTATATAATATGTAAGATTAATATGAATGTATTTTACACATTAACCTTCCAGAATAAATTTTTCGCGTACGCATCTAAATCCGTTGCGTAGGTAATCTTGAAGAACAGCGCGGTCACACAGGCGGACATAAAATGCGACATTAATATATAATGTGCATAGATAGGTATAGATTGATTATGGGTGCGTACCATTTGATATAATAAAAGTTCTAATGATCACGTGACCTAATTTCATTTAATATACTTTTTTTTTTACGTTATTTCAAGTGATAATATACTATCTGTTATTATGCCATATATTACACACCCATCGATTATCTATCTTTAGAAACCAACCGGCGACCGTAAGTTGAGGCTTTTCTCAAAATAAATGATTGTGCCAGTCAGATTAATTTATTTCGGCATCGAAATGCCGAAAGGTTCTTTTTTGTCCGAAAATAAAATAACCGAAAATGTTTGTTTTACATTTTATAAATCTATGTGTTTATGTACTATGCGTACGCGCTGGTTCAATAACTTGGGCAATTTAATTGATGATAAAATTGTTGAATGTTGTATAGGAATTTACTTTGAAAGTTTTTGTGTAAGTTCTTAAGGTTACACCTAGCTAATTGAAAACTAAGATTTTAATTCTTATACTCAACTCAAAAATTAATATTTATGAAATTCTACTGCTTTTATAATTTTTTCATCCAAATTGTCAGTCTTCTTATTAATTTATTAATGACAGATTAATACAATACTTATTTACAACGAAAGTTAGCAACTTCCATACCAAAGAATCGCAATAAAATCCTCGTAAGCATTTAACCTTGTAATTTGAATACAAATCACAACCCATTGTCTTGTAATAACAAGCACATCGTTTCAATTATTAAGGGATAATAAGGAAGGGTTGAATGTTTAGAGTGGCAGGTCACGCTTACCCGGTGATTACATGTAATTCGCGATTATGCTCGATTCGACCTCACCCCTCGTCCCGCGGTCTGCCACGCGTGAAATCACTTTGTTCTACAGTTAGCCTCCTCGCTGTCTTGCTTCGTATTCATTAATTTGATATGATAATTCATATAAAACAAGAATACATCTTAATCAGTTTTAGTTTTAGATGTTATGATTGTTAGTGCAAAGTGCGTTTTAAAAGGTTATTATTATTTTGTCATAATACACACTAGCAGCTAATTAGCTGAAGAGTGTGTTGTAAATAACTTGGAGATATTTAATCTGGCCCATTACCTAACCTTACCGTTTAAAAATATTTATGAAAATTGCAACGTTTCTAAACGCAATTTATACTTAATTTATACATTTAATCAATGCAAAATACGTGCTAAAATTATCAAGGCCGTAGCGTGATAGCCGGCGTGTAGCACGATCGTAGCACCGCTACGTAAAAATGTACCGTGTAGCACAGGTGCTACGAAATTTTCGACTCGTTGCGAAGGAACAATTTTGTAACCCGTTTTGTCGAAATTATATTTACCAGATATCAATATATTTACGTATTAAGTAAGTACCTATTATATCACAGCTTCCTTTTTAATCTAACTTATTGAAAGCATAATAAACAGTACGCAAATATACCTAAATAACACGTACGTGATATCCATCCACTTCTACTATACCGAACCTACTCAAGTACACGTATATTTCGTAATGTATGTCATGTTATTATTATATTATGTTATGATATTATCCTAGTATTAGCGAACTTATGTCAGTGAAAATAAAGGCTGTATGTGTATGCGCGCGTCGCGCAACGTCATTGGGTCGGAGGGCGGAGTTTCGCGCCGCCCTGTGCCGCGGCGGCAGTCCGCTCCAGGCCGGCGTGCGCCCCGCACGGCCCCATGGTGGAACACGCGCTCGTCGACTGCTCCCAGGCGAGCGCCATGCAGACCCTGCCCCCACAGCCGCACCGCGATGGTGACGAGGACCAGCTCGCGGACGAGTACGTGCAGAACTTTGAACTCGACCATCTCGAGGACCACAATATTGTGAAACGCGAACCCCTGCGTACCGGTTGGCAAGAGATGGTAGAACCTCCACCTGCGTGTGCCCGTGCGTGTCGTCCGTGGCCTGACGCGGGTCCGTACCCTCAGCCCCACGTAGCTATCGCTGTAGACCCTAGTACGCCGCCGGAGACCCCGCCAGCCCCTATCGGACGAAGTCCTTGTCGAGCGGCATTGGTGGACGACGTTCTTTGGCTACCACACATGCGAGAGCCGCTCGACATGCGTACAGTTCCTTGCGGCAGTTTTGAAGAATGGGATCGGCGCGAGTGGCGCGAGCAGGATCACCACATGCAACAAGTTGGGATGCGCCCTGCCAGCTCCTGCTCAGCGATGTCCCCTCGAACCGGACCACATCCATCGTATCAGCCTTCCTCCTGTGGGGATGATCTTATCGGTGATGATTTGCTTATGACGTTAAGCGTACGAGAACTCAACAAACGGCTCCATGGTTTCCCCCGAGAAGACGTGACACGACTCAAGCAGAAACGACGCACACTAAAAAACCGCGGCTACGCGCAAAACTGTCGCAGTAAGCGATTGCAACAAAGGCAAGAGCTGGAGCTGACGAACCGGTCGCTGCAGGACGAGCTGCACGTGCTGCAGCTGCAGGTGGCGCGCGTGACGCACGAGCGCGACGTGCTGAAGCAGCGGCTGGCGATGGCGGCGCGCGAGCACGCCGTGCCGCACGCGCCGCCCACGCCGCACTCCTCCCCTGAGTTCTTCTCGGAGCTGTGACGGCAGGGCGCGGCGCCGCGGCCCGGCGCCTCCGCCGCCGCCTCGTCCTGCGCCTGGCAGCGCTACTGAGCCACCGCCGCCGGTCCTCGGACCGCGGGTGGTGCACTCACAGGGCCGACATTCGTGCTTTTGTTAAGTTTGAAATGTAATTATCATCAGTTCCAGTTCTATAGTTTCTTTTTATTAAGGTGGAACAATGTAGCCGTCGACCCGTCGTCGGGAGCGGCTCACAAGCACCGTGTTAAATATATGGTTGTGTCGTAAGATATGCATAGCTTCGTTAATCTATATGTATTATTAAAATTAAAATTTATGCATAAGTTAAACGAGTCATGAAAACTGATTAATCGAATAATTGTAAATAGATACATAAATGACGAATATTAACTATAGGAGGATTTGTGTTTTCCTAATAAAATATTTCTGAAAATATTCTTTTATTTATCTATTAACATGATTTAACTAATGAGATTGAAACATCGTACAGAACCGTAAATATTGTCCAGTCAAAGAAGCATACAATGTTGTCGCTTACTCAATCATGTATTAATATTAATTGAATTTGTAATATAATGACTTTATACACATAAAAGTGACTATTTTTCTCAATATATATTAGGACATATAAAGTACGTGCTAAATGCTAACTAAATAACTCTTAATGTTGTTGATACATGTAATAGGTACCAAACAAGGTTTTCAAGTGCTGTGCAGGTACCAAATTTTCTGATTATCTGTCTCTAAAGGAAGTTAATGACCTAAAGCTCTGGTCTTAAGAGTCGCTGAAAAGAATGTAAAAATCCTTTTTATTAGCTAATATGTACTAAACATTTGAAAATTATTCTGAAACTAACTCCCGCTTGTGTTTTAGTTACTTTGTTCTGATACTTGATTAAATAGGTAGGTATTATAAAAGTAAGATACCTAGTAAATAAATGGATTGAGAACCTAATAAATATTATTATGTGGGTACAGGTATACTCAATCTAATGAATTAAAGTAGGAAGGAATATTGGCTACGAATATACGATATTAATATTACTATATTTTTATGAAGTTTTATTTTCCATAGACAAATTCACAACATGACCTAAAACACCTGTTTGTTAACTATCCACTATCATTCAAGAAAAACGTTAGGCAAGGCGAAATCTTAGCATGATTTCTGTTGTATTTTTTGTTGGTTACTTCGAATGCAGTTACGGTAAAATATACCTAGGTATTAGATAAAATACCCAGTGAAAGTTTAGCACAAGTTTGTGTTGTGTTCATGTTCATTTTGGTAAGTAGAATTTACCTTTTAATAACTTATTATAGTTATTATTAAGTACTTATTAGGAATTTTGATAAACTGTTTTGTTTTTTTAAAAATGTGTGTTTTTTAAATCTTGTTGGTCTTTATCTTGAATTAGGTTAGTTACCTACAGTGAGTTTAAGTTGATTAATTATACTTAGGACATTTAAATGATTTCTTGGTGTCTTTTACAAAATCAAACTAAATCAAAACGCGGTAATAATAAGGAAAATTATTGTAACAAAATTATTAAAACGCCCTTTGATAAAATCACCTACACGTTCATTGGAAGCAAAGGCATAATTTTTGTTTATTCAATTAAAATCGTAAGTACCTATATGAGTCCAATGACTCTGGTAGGTGGCAATTGTGCAACATTAGGTAAAGTTTGCGACGACATCCATCGCGAACATCGATTGCTCAAGAGTTGCAGGAAATTGAGGTCGATACCGGTAGGTATAATAAGTATTGTTTATATTAAAGAATATAATGCAATAAGCATATGCATATGCGTGTTAGGTACCGACACAAAATTATTTATTTTGTATCTCAGTCAGTGATGCTCTTCAAATAATTTGAAAAGGACAAATTATTACAATTTGATCGATAATTAACGATAGATAGGTATAAAACATGTAAAAATTAGGTACCTAGTATGAATATTTCCACTTAACTACCTAACTAACTCATTTCTTCGTTAAGCTTGGCCAGTCATTCGAAAGCAGATTATTTAAGAGGGTATTCGAGCTGATCTGTGATGTGATGACGATGAACGACGAACCAGAGGCAAACTTAGTTTTATTTAAGTGTGTAGGAGTTTTCAAACTTATTTTGGAAATAGATTAATGTTTAACGGTCAAAATCCGGATTTTAAACGGAAATGTTTACATATATAATCCCATGCTTTTTCCTAATTGAGGTAGGCAGAAACTACAGAACAGCACTTGCTACGATCCTATACTATTTTTTCTTCGTTCATATAAAAAACGATTCGGAAATGTTTTTTAGATCAATTGAGTACTCGTATTATCCTAATTTCCGCAATTTTCTTAATCGTGGGTCTATTTTCCACGTGCCGTGTGAAACTAAACAACGATTTTATGTAACGTATATCTGTTATCAATACATTTTAACCATTTAAAATGACTATTATCTTTATTGATGAAAATGAATCATACTCTTACGTAAATCAATGTTCATCATACCATAAACAAGAAACATTGTTGCAGTTTCCTATCTAACTCGTGCGTGTTACTGATAATGTTGACTACCTCGGTGATCGACTAGTGAGCATGGGGTCCTGGGTACGATGTCCAGGTTGGTTAAAGTGTTGTTGAGTTTTTCATGAAGATTTTTGTGGGGCAGCTCGGATAAATACGAAGTTTGCTATGTGATGTTCCGATGCCTCAGAAAGCATGTAAATCCTTCGATACCGGTACCTATACTTTTTGAGAGATTCTCATTTACCGGTTCTCGCTTACCGGTAAATGAGAATCGTAACTATTATGGGTTAATCTTAACTACCTATATTAGTTACACCATGAACATAACTTAAACACTGGTCCCCTTGATGCTCATTATAAATTACAAAAAAATGCAAACACTTTTTTACTTTTATTTAGTTAGGTACGAGTACAATGGACGGCACATCAAGCCAGTGGTAACATTTGGACCTTGAGCTGGCCTAGTATAGTACGTAGTTTTAATAGAACATAGGCCAGCTTATACTGGTTTTTTTACCACTGATCTGCAGTATACTGTACAAACACTGAAAGAAAGAACACTATCTTCCCACTTCGTTATAGTTGCATATTATCTATTTATTATTTTATACTACAATATAATTATATATATTATAGTGATAATTATTTTAGATGTACCTATGTATGTATATGTAAGTATATGCTGTAAACGCTGCTGCCCATTCTCTAGTAGTCTAGTCCCTTAGTCGCCTTTTACGACACCCACGGGAAGAAACGGGATGGTGCTATTCTTTACGTCCGGCACCACACGGAACTGTGTCCTGTCCTGTGAACTGTGTGTGGTCTGTTTATATGTGTGTACATAAACTGTTACATGAAATTTGTAAAATTAAGGCTAAAGAAATAACTTATCACCATGTGGCATTCTCTATCAGTCAACTTTACATCTATTGTCAACTGATAACGACCACGCTTGACAGACGGATGGGTGAGCGCAGCTTTTTCTTATTGGCAGACAGGAAGAAAGTGTAGCATGAGGTCTTCTTATAATTTTAGAGTTGCAGAATTTTTTCAGGGTACCGTATCTCAAAAGGAAAAAACGGAACCCTTATAGGACCACTCGTGTGTTTGTTTGTCCGTCTGTCACAGCCGATTCGCTCCGAATCTAATGGACCAAAAATTTGGTAATAATATGATGTTCTGTGACCCAAACACGGACGTGTAACGTAAATAAATGAATTTTGAATATGAGGGTCACTTTTGGGGGGAATACTCGTATTAGAAAAATAAAAAAAAGTCTTGGAAACTGTACCGTGTGACATATCAAATTATAGGTTTGTGGTGAGGATCACAATTTTTTTTTTAAATATACCTACTTTAAGTTATACCTAGATAAAAATTGACCATCCCCTTTATCTCCGAAAGTACCTACTGAGCCTAAAATTATGAAAAAAAATACAGAAAATAGTTCTTTACTACTTTATAGATTACAGGAAAACCTTTAAGAAAACATAAAATAACATGTCTTAAAATAACATGGTAAATCTCCCAAAATTGTGGGTACAAACAACATTAATAATGCAGTTGGAATGTATGGGAGAACATGTTTTTCAACTATAGAAAGTTAAGTTTCTTCTTGGGATAAAAAAACTTGGCAAATAACATATTCATTGTACAGAACCCTCACCACGCGTGTTCAACTCGCACTTGTCTGGTTTTTTTTTTGTTGAACTGTAAATCTTTATCAGATTTAGCCTGGGAACCACTCACATTTTAGCTACGGCAGCCAAAGGCAGAGAGCTCTAGACAGTCTTATGCAACATCAACACACTGTAAAAAAAATCGGTAAGTGCAATCGATTTTTCGGTAATATTCACCACTTTGGTCAGTAAAAATAGAGCCTATTGTCCAAAGAAGTAAAACTAACTGAAAAAAACAGTTGAGTTATAACAGTAGTTATTACTGTGCATTTCTAAAGCTCTGAAACTGTTTGTTTCAGTAAACTTTAATGTTCATCCAATTGAAATAACTGTTTAGCTCTTTAGGTACTATTTTTGCCCATTTCAGTGCACTGTCAGTAATAAATTATTTTAACATAAAAATAAGTTTCCTGAACCGTTTTTTTTTACTGTACAACAACAATAAAAAGTATCGTTTCATTTTTTTCAGTGCAGGAGCAGACTGGGTAGCTTATTGCATACTCCATTTGGGAAAGTAGAATAGGTTGGGAACTTGGGACCCACGTTCACGGGAAAAAAGGTAACGGTTAGAAATAAACAACAACTTGTTTTTTCAAGACTTATATCTACAAAAATAATCCGATACCTAATTAAAGTATAATGAAAAAGCAAGTATTGCGATTTTTTTGCGACTCGTAGTAGGTAGAGTTATGAGTAATTTAGCACCTTATTTAGATTGAAGACCAAAGTTAGTAGTTTCCAATTATATCTGAATAATTAGATAGTACCTAAAATTGAGATCGAATAAGCAAGCGACTCAAAGGACTAATTTTAGAGTCAAGTTTAAATCAGTTCCCAGAATTAGATCAAGGCAAAAACTGTCTGTAAGAGTTCCGGCGCTTGTTTCATACGATAACAACTTAGTTGCAAGTACTTAGGTACTTATTGTACAATACCGTCACACGGCGATGTTAGCAACCCGACACCGAAGTGTTATAAGAAATGAAGGCGTCGTATTCTTTGATAACGAAGCGAAATACCAATAAGTGAGACGGATATAATGTCCGTTTATTTTTACCAGTGAACAAATATTATTGTTAATTAAATAGAGTTGGTTTTAAGGCGCTGACAAGAGGCAAATTACCATAATAGGCTTGTCTTAAGAAAAAAAATTGCTAAATCTGTTAAGTTTGTGGTAGCGGAAAAAATATGTGTTAATTTTGAACATATTTCCCGGTTCTTCCGGTTTCCCGGGTAACTTGGTTGTTACGACCAACGTTTTGAAAAAAAATGTCGATATAAACTAACGTTAAACTAACCTCTTACCTTGAGTTTCATCCAAAATATCTATATTAAATATTAACATACGTTCCGTATTTAATTAATGACAAGAACGTCTTATTTGAATGCAGAACTAGGTTGTTTTTTATTTTCGATTATTCAACTTAATTTTGAGTAAATAGATAATTGCTTCATATTTTGCAATTAATTACAAGTGTTGTGTCATCGCGCTTCTCTTTATTTTCTATGCAGTCTGACAGTGACGGCGGTTTAGGTGTTGTCAGTGTCTTAAGTCGCGAAGCCGTTTGAAATAAAATACTTAATTGGACCTTGTCATTAGTGTGGTATTACCAGGATGGTTTGTGGCATTTGACGATGTAATAGGACTAAGCTAAAAAATAGTTTTCAATTGTAGTATCCGGCATTTCTAAACCACATAAGTATATGGATGTATGTATGTACTATTTAAACTTCTAAAAATAAGTTAAGCCAGCGAGAAGCGCGAGCACTATCTACGTACAGTAACAGTCAGAAGTCGACTAGCAATCTCACAAAACTATGGAATAGCAATATTAGTTGTACTTATGACCTTCTTCTATAAGACAACACTACACATTGGCATCTTGTTGCCCGTATAGCGCAGGCGATAATGGTCATTGCGGTGTAAGTGCACTTCTGGACGTTGACTGTACCTATCCCTATGATTTATCCGATTGAAGGTTCCTTAACTCCGAATCTGCGCGAGCACCACTATCGGTCTTAGTAATATATACAAGAATTGGTAACTCGGTACAATATAGGGATCCAGCATTAGATAAACAAGTTCAAGTCATAACAATGCACTGAAAGAAAGGCGAACTCGAATCATACATGCTGCTCCTGTGTGCCTTTTGTCACCGAATCACACTCAGATGTAAGTGAGCCCCGTGAGGGGGTGTGGGTGATGTTTGAATGGTTTACAAAAAGTAAGTAATTTTTTCAAGGAAAACAGTAAATCATCACTAACGGAAGCTTCTCAGTGAGAGGGTACGTGGCTAAATCATAACAGCCGCGGTCGGTTCGTGGATGGGTGACCATCCATTACATATCGAGAGCCCTCTGTGTCTCGGAGAGCACTTTAAGCCGTTGGTCCCGGCTGCCATTCGTAGATCTTTGACAGTCGTTCCGGTAGTCAGAAACCCAAAAGACTGAAAACCAGTTTTACCAAGGAGTACCGTATTATCCAACAACTGGGATGTGGAGGTCAGATAGGCTTTCGCTTCTTGTAGAACACTGGTATTCAGCTGCATCCGGTTAGACTCCAGCCGGTTGGCTTCCAAGCCAACCCCAGCATAGTTGGGAAAAGGCTGGGCAGATTGAATTCGCAAGAAGCTTATAGTTTTGAAATAATTAATTAAACAGGTGTAAAACTATATTTTTTGCCACCTTTTAACATAAGTTAATAATTTAATATCCCATTGCTGGGACACAGGCCTCTTGTTTGTAAGAGGGAGTGGGCCGTATTCACCACGCGGGCCTAGTGCGGGTTGGTAGATGTCACATGACTTAAAATGTTTGGTTCCCTAGACAAGCCGGTTCCCTCACTATTATGAAATAATGTACACAACGAAAAGCGCATGTCTTTTGTTTTTTATTTTTTTTTTTGAGGGTGGGAAATCATCAAATAACTTCTCCCGCTCTGGGCGGAGCGGGAGGGTGTGTCAGACTCTTACTGACTAAAACCCACCCGTATTCCTTCCTGTTGCCTGTGTTGCGGGGGCCTTGGTGACCCATAAGTACCTTTCCGCGACCCCGGCAGGCATCGGCCCTAGTGGACCCCTACCTTTGTGCTGACGACATCTCTTTGAGGCGCGCGTGGAATACAACGCGCCGTCGACCCGAGCCTGGTCCTTACCGGGCGGTGAGCTACCCATTGCTCACCGTCCGCAAGCCCGCGCCTACGGTGGCCGGAAATCCGCCCGGGATTCCCGACGCCCAGGGCGTCTGCGGCGGCTAGGGGCGAGAGGGCGCGAAACATGCCTTTCCCTCAACCATCCCGCCTCCTCCTTCGCGAGCATTACTGCTTCGCAGAAGGAGGTGACGGCTGCCCATGCCCTCTCGCTCCGTACCATGGCCTGAAACAGGGCCGGACGCGAGAGATCTCTGCCGCCGATCGCCTCCACGAGGACACGGCGGTGCTCTGCCCAAGCCGGGAGACCTCCACGGTATGCTCCACCGTGTCCTCCGGGCGATCCACACAGTGGTGACCCGGGCGTTTCCTCCCGCCTTATCCGACACAGGAACCTCCAGAAGCTGCCGTGTCCGGTGAGGACCTGCGTCAGGCGGAAGCTGATGACGCCGTGGCGCCTATCTAGCCACTCCTCAAAGAGGGGACTTATCGCCGCAATTGTGGCGTGCCCATATTTTACCCGCTTGAGGGATGATTTTAGGAAAACGTTGAAACACGTAATTCTTACCAAAAGCATACATTTAAATTTTCATATCCCTAACTAAGAAATGAACGGTTTCCCATTTCAATATTTTAGCATCTCGGCCTCGGATAGGTTAGATTTCTTTTGACTATTCCGACAGTAATAGGAGTTTCTTTGTCATTATAAGTCGACAAAGTTTTAGAATCAAGAAGGTTTAACAATTAAGGCGCTGACAAGACTGTCTGGGTTCGAACCTACGACCTATATAACCTACCCCTAGCCCTAGTCGTATGTCGCAGCCTTTACCCACCACTACTGTGACTGCTACCTTCTATAATATTAATTAATACCTACACGGAAAAAAAGGATGTCTTAAGTTAAGACAATATCCTTTTGGTCAAGACAAATATTGATTCATATGGGAAAACAATATATTCTTGAATGAAGTAAAATTTTGTCTTGGTTTTATTGTCTTCTTTGAAGACATTATACTTAAATGAAGAATTACTAAGTTTAATTTTAAGAATGTTATTTCTCTCTTAGAATATTTTCTTCAATTAAGATTATTATAGTCTTGAATCAAAAATATTTGCTTAAGTCAAGAATAAAAACCAAGGATTTATTATTCTTAATTAGAGTAAACAGTTTTTCTTGGACTGAGTACATTTACTTACATTAAGAAAATATTTACTTGGATTGAAACAATTTTTCTGAGAACATTGATATTCTTCGCTGAAGAGATCCTTTTTTTCCGTGTAGCAGTTTCAACTCGGTAGTGTAGTAGATATTGATAGGAACTGAGAAAAAAAGGATTTCCATTTTCAACGGGGTAGTGTGGGCCCTCTGGGGATATAATATTGGTACCTGGTTTTGGTTTGGTGGCAGGCCTAGTACAGTACCCAATACGTATTAGGTTTCAGCTCGAAAATTCTGAATAGTTGTGAGTAAAACGACCCGAAAGGTCCGTTTCCATACATAAAAAAAAAATCAGTTCCTATAGGGACCACCGAGTTGAAACTGCAATATTATGGAAGGTAGAAAAATATCTGATACATAAATATGAACTAAATTGAAGTTGATTATTAAAATATATCCCCTAGCGTCGTTTTTGGCCGAACTGTGGTTATGTGTTACCTAACTAATATTAAGAAGTAACATGTGTAGAGAGATAGGCCCGTTCATACTTATACCTATTTCTTAATGGAGTAGAAAAAACTACAGAACACTACTTGCTAGGATTCAATCATAGGTACCTAATCCGTTTTATTCGTTCACGTTCATTACGTTCAAATACGCTCGCATCTTGCGAGTACTACGCAAAGCCTTGTTGAAGGACAACCCCAATAATGTCAGTGTATGTCCATTTAGGACGATCCCTCCCAGCGTATCTTATAATATCTATATCCGTATAATTGGTCTCTATCTTGTGATACGTCTTTTATTCATCCTCTCGCCACGACCAAAACTATCTAAGCCAATAAAGAATTTAGGTAATAACAGTAACGCACTCTATAATTAATTATATTTACTCAATAATCATTATTTTATATTCCAATATAATATATATGCAATTATGTACATACTTAATTCAGACATGAATCCATTATTTTAGTTGTACATTTTATCAAGCGACGTCTGAAGTCAACACAGTCTGTCCATATCTCGTAGCAGAGCTACGGGGCCTACGGACTACGAGACGCGGCGTAGAGGGACGTGGGGCGTGCCCCGTAGCGCCACGCCCCGCTAGAGCGAGACAGCCTGCGCGCCGCCTACCGGCCGCCGACTCAACAACGATGCATTTTCATCTGCTCCACATCCCAGATTTACCTATTCCTTAGGAATAAAGCTCAGATTTGAATGGGAAGTTATTATGTGAGCGAAAACTTTGGTGTATCTACCGACTTGTAGTGGTATGTTCCGAGGGTACAACCACCTCCGCTCTCGTGCCATCGGCTGCTTATTACGGACTATAGCGATACGTAAGTAGAGGCTGTCATGCAAATGGAGGCCTGTTAATGAAGTCGAGGAGAATTATGGGCATTGTTACTGCGGCCCCGGCCATTGTAATGGCCCATTTGGTAGGCGTACATCATAATAATATATGGCACAATTATTTCTACGATGCCATTGGACTGCATTTCTGACCAAGACTTTTTGGAGACCGCTATTTATTTGGCCTGTCGTTCATAAATACCATAAACTTATAGTTTATAACACGGCAGTACGTGGAACGTAAAATATTATCTACCAACTTCACTTACTTATGTTTTGGGGAATAATGGCACTATGTACGTGTATACATAGTTAAGCATATTTGTGTTTTTACAACCAATTACAATGTTCTACGCAAACAGTAACAAAAGCTACACATTTGCATTTTATTAAACTTATAATGAACAATGTATAGGTAGGTACTTAAATTTAGTTCTTGAAACACATATCTAGTGTCACGTATTACGTAGATATCTATTACTACTTTTAACCAACAAAATGCCATTTGTTTTATTCCATTAGTAGGTACTCTAATTTCATAATTTACTGCCAAATTTTGTGTTCTTATACTCACAGTTATAAACTCTTGTAACTACCTACTCTTAACTAAAGCCCTCTTTACACATTTATTTTCAACAACTAAACAATAGGGGTAATTCATCTTTATTTTATCATCAGCTCCCTAATTGTGTAACACACTTTCAATCACAATTCGACAGTTTTGAAGGATATTGGTAATCCATTGCTTCGTAGGTTTGAAGAATTCATCTGTTCAACAACTAAAATAACGTAATGGATGTGGGTGAACTGTCAAAATCAAACCTATTGCGATCAATTGTCACTTAAAGGCTGAAGCAATTACTAAGTCGCAACATCAGTTTTGGATTGTCGCAAAGTGTCAAGGTATAAACGTATAAACCAATACAAGGTGTCGTTTTGCATATTCGTGAAATTTCACGAGGCTGCTATGAAAGACATATATAATCAAATAAAATTACGATACCTGCTCAATAATTAATACATACTTGTTTTTTAAGTTATTTAAGTTTGACAATATTTCAGAATACACCACTTTCACAGAACAGAATCACCCCGTTGCGTATGCGGTAGTATGTATGTAAAAGGGCAGTTACAGTGTGAGTTCCACCAACATGTCTTAGAACCAAAAAAATCGAAGACATGTGACATAGATCTACTAACCCGCACTGGGCCCGCGTGGTGGATTACGGGCCGCGTTTTAACATGCGTGTCCCACACATGGCAATTTCGGAAAATTAAAAAAAATAAAGGCCTACTTATTTCATTATTGAATCGTGTCGAGAATCATTAGCATAGTTAATTCCTTGAATTTGACGAGGATGCAAAACGACACCTTGTATAATAATCAGTCTGTGTAGTCCCACTACAGGGCAAAGGCCTCCCTTTCCTTTTTCCACTCAACTCGATCCGGAGCCAATATAGACCAATCACTCCTATAAGCTCAAGTTCGTACCGCTATCTATGCCTGGGTTTTCCGCGATGCCATGAACCCAAGCTATGGTGTTCATAGCCCACATTGCAGCAGATAGGTATGCGGCAAACGTGGCCAGCCCAATCCCATTTGAGCTATTTACCCTGCTTTTTTGGTGGCGTCTGCTATTTGTGTCTTAGAGCGCGGTATCGTGTTCCGTATCCGGTCTGTAAGTCGAACTCCAAGGATACTGTGCTCCATCGCTTGTTGGCAAACCTCGAGCTTGGTCTTCTGCTGTACCATCGCAACGCTATTTTAAGTAGGTACAATATCTACTGATAAACGTATATGTAAATCCAATTCCAAGGACAGTAGGCTCGTAGCAGCGTATTGTCTGATTAAGAGTTGATGTTTGAATCCTAATTTAAACAACGTTATACCTATCTACATAATAATACAACAACTAATAAAAAACATGTCGGATGAATGATAAATGATCATATTTATTTATAGTAAGTAAGTTTGTACAAACACTTTTCATGTCAAACATATTTTTTTTTAACCATTTGCCGTAGTCGGGTAAAAAATAGATGAGGTCGGTGATTCTCGTCTGACTATTCTGCCTGAGAAGAAAAACCGAAACAAATTGTGATGATGTTTGTATCCTCTGTTTTGTCTCTGGAGCGAGTGCGATGTCCGGGCGCCGAGCGCTCGTAGTGATGAGCCAGCATCCTCGGCGACCGACGCGGCACATTTTTCTAGTGGCAAGGTCGGCTGCTAGCGGTGACGTCACCATTCCATACTTTCCGTTTTCAAACTAAACTAAAATATCATAATTTTTGTAGAGGTTTTGATATGAGATTTTGGACACAGCTTTATGAGATAAGTAATTACTTACTTAATGCAATTAATTTTATTTTTAACTAGCGGACCTGAAAGACGTTGCCCTGTCCTTAATACATAATCAGCCTATATTGTTCCCACTGCTGGGACACAGGCCTCCTCCCGGTGAGAGGAGTGGGCCGTAATCCACCACGCGGGCCCAGTGCGGGTTAGTAGGTCTATGTCACATGTCTTCGATTTTTTTCTGTTTCTAAGACATGTTGGTTTCCCCACGATGTTTTCCTTCACCGTTTTGAGAGCAGTGGTGACTAATTAATTTACACAAAGTAAAGTGCATGCTGGGTTCGAACCTAGGACCTACAACTCGTAAGTCGGGGCCGTTACCACTGGGCCACCAAAGCACTTCCGTCCTTAATAATTCATGCAAAAACCCAAAAGCAAAAAGCAATTCCAGTTTTTCCAGAACTTTTCGGGCAACTTTTCCGATTTTTCGTTCACTTATTCTTACAAGGTATTACGAACAAAACAGAAACAATTAGGTCCAGCTGTTCTCAAGTCATGCGTTTACCAACGAACAGCATTTTATTTTTATTGATTGTACATACAGTTCAATCATCAGCATCGTTTAATAACTCTTTCGGATCTTCCAAATATCGCATCATATCAGATCATACCATGACTTGGAAGACGTTGTTGAGTGGGGGAAACGGAAACTCTTCATTTTCACACCTTATCACGTCACATATTATCTTATCACATTTTGTTATGTCTATTTCAACAGAACTAGTACATTTAACAAGTAAGGCATTCTTTTCGATGTCATGCTTCATTTTTATACTGTCCTCAACTATTTTACATAGGTATGTTAAGAATATACCTTTTCTACCTATGGCTGTTTCCACCTCAAACAGAATGCAAGTCTAAATTCCTTGCTTTTACTATCAGGCAACCTGAGGGCCAGGGACAATATAACATTCTATCACGATAACGATGATGTAAATAATGTATTGGAGTCCGAATTGCTCGCGCGGAAGGTCGCCAGCAAAGATACCGACATATGCTGGTTCTACCCGCAGTTCACTGGCGACCCTCACAACATCAGAGACTTGCAAAACACTTGCAAGCAGACTTGTTCCTGCTCCACATGTTCGCTATCGTGCGCAGAGCCCAAGACTACGCTCTCCACTTTAACACCGCTATCGACACGGACAATATCGAAGTGGTCTTCAACTCTGTGAAAGACACAATCCTCAATCGTAACCTAGAATCGCTCATGCTGCAGTGACACACCAAGCAGAACGGCACCTCCGGAATGTTTAAATTGTGATATCTGCTGGTAATATTCTTACTTCGTGATTCAACCTCGCGATTTTTCCATTATTGTGTTTTTCTATAACTTGCTAATCAGCATGATAGTGTTAAAGCACATCTGAAAAGTCAAAGAATGTGTGTATATACATGTAATTAAAAAGTATTTATTATGCTTACGTCACTCGTGTTGAAAGTCGTTGTAGAAATATGAACCGCTTTGAAAGCGATTGCCTCTTGTCTAGGCCCTCTGGTGAAGTAAAGGAAAGCTTAATGATATTAGGGAACTTTTTGCGGACGCTATAATAAAAAAATATTTTCAAACTAGCTGTTGCCCGTGACTTCGTCTGCGGCGTCTAGCCTATGGCCTTCTCCAAGACATGATCTATCTACTTTATCTACCCATGTGCCAAATTTCATCCAAATGCGTTTAGCAGTTTTAGCGTGAAAGCATAACAAACAAACAAACAAACTCACTTTCGCATTTATAATATTACAATATATTATATTATATTATATATGTATAAGTTACGATGAAAAACGTAAATATAAGTAGTTAATGACTCCTACATTTTTCAATGTTCGCAAGTTTGTATATTTCTAAGATGACACCTGTAGGAGAATACTACGGGGAATGTATATGAAAGCGCTGATGGAGTGTACGAGTAAGCGGTAGTATGGGGGAAAGAGGAACGCTTACGCGGAGCTGAGCCAGCACTCTGGGCAGGGTCGCCCGCGGTCGATACTCCCGCACTAGGTCGACCGGCTCCTACTGATGCCTGCTGTTCAGTTACGATGATATTCTTTGTACTCGTAGATATTATAGGTACATTTAGTTTCGTAGTTGTTGTTAGTCATAAGACTAAAATGTAAAAGTTATCGATAAAAAATCTATATACATACTACATATTTAAATATAGGTAATCAGGAAATAATTGACCAATGCAATCAACTTTACTAACCATTCATCACAGATATTAAACTTTTCGTATAGTAGGTAGGTACTTACTAATTCCATGACTTTTCCTTAACATCTGTCATCGGAATTCAGGATCATGGACCGTGCATGCCTACGAAGCATGCTCATGCATTTTACAAATCAATAAAAAAACCACAGAGGTGCCCAATGCGGATCATTTCTTTTGGGTATTTTTAAATTCCAATGTTAACTTATTTTCTTATCATATTCTTATTATTATGAAATTATTACGCCACTGTCTGTAAATTGGGGTGAAGCATTTTTTTCACATAACATTATTTCGGAATTAAACTGTGGCAAATATCACTAAAAAACAATATGTCAAACGAAAAAGTAAAAAAAAAACTTTGGCCATTCGTGATGGAACATAATTACATAACATACATAATCAGCCTACAATGTTCCCACTGCTGGGACACAGGCCTCCTCTCTCCGAGAGGGAGTGGGCCGTAATCCACCACGCGGGCCCAGTGCGGGTTGGTAGATGTCACATGTCTTCAAATTTTTGGCTCTAGGTCATGCCGGTTTCCTCACGATGGTTTCCTTCACCGTTTTGAGAGGAGTGGTGATGAAATTATTTACACAAAGTCTGTCTGGGTTCGAACCCACGACCTACAACTCGTAAGTCGCGGCCGTTACCACTGGGCCACCGCTGCTCTCATGAAAATAATTAACTAACGCAATATACATACAGTTAGTTATTTTCATCACAAATAGCCAAAGTTTTTTTGACTTTTAAATAAAATTGAAAAGGTGCTTTATGTACACAAATCAAATCAATATTTATTTCAGATTATGTTACCTACACATTACCATATTTCAGACAAGTGTTACACATTACAAAATAACATTATTAAATTACATTCATTTAGTTGTATTAAACCTCTTTTTTGAGTTTATACTGGTATTTTAATAAATGCAAATAAAATCATGTAACAGTTCTTTATCAACAATTATTCGGTTTTCAGGAGTTGGAGGAAACAGGAGGAAAATGGAGAAGGTTCCAGTTGTGAACACAGATTGGTTGGAGCTGAACGTGAGCTGTGCATCAGGAGAGTAGCTCGCGTCAAAATAAATATTAACTTATGGTAAAATCATTCAGAAGATTTGGTTTCTTTTGCTGTCACTATCAAGTTCGAACGTGAGTGCTACGAGTAAAAGCCACATGAGTAGGTAAGGGTATTTATGCAGACAATACGCTGCATAAATACCCTTAAAACAATGTCTACTTAAAACCAAAATAAACGCAGCCTTTTGTATAAGAAATACTGAAGTTAAGATTCTATAAAAGAGGCTAGCTGCCCGAGTCGTAAGACACAGTAGGTATAACCGTAGAACAGCTGTTCGGGTGAACACACCCAGTTGCTGACGAGAGCTGACGCGTGCTGACGATGGCTGACGGCGCGGAGCCGAAGCAGGGTCGTCACCTCGCTGACACACGACCTACTACGTACTTCACGATGTTATACGACTATATTTGATGTCTCAAGTATACCGTACGTTTTGAATCAACTCTTAAAAATGGATAGGATGAAATTCTCATTGATTTTCAGTACTTACGTCTCGAAAGTTGCGAGTCCTTTGTAAATATCTAGGCAACGGTCCTTGTGTCTATCGAAAGCATTCATTTCTATTCTCACAGTCTCAAATAAAGACGGTTCTTCATGAATAAATTAGAAAAGCCAGTGTATTGAACATAGAGAGATCTAGATGAAGTGTGTGGGGAGGGCGCGCGCGGGCCGGGGCGCGGATTGCTAACTAGGCACTATTTCCAATCGATAGGTCGTTACTTGAGCTGGCAGCCGCGCCGCCGCCGCCCGCCGGCCACGCGCGACTCATCACTTTAGATGCTGCTACGTCAGGTCACTCTCCTTTTCTCGATGTCCTTCAAATTAGCTTTGTAGGTCAGGTTTTCGTTGGTTGAACTCCACGTGGTGTTGTTGACATGGCTACAGTTATGTTGCTACACACGTGATTTAACATTACTTTACAATTAATGCTAAGGTACCTATAATCTTTACAACAATCGCAGTAATATCACGTAAAAGCTTATTCGGCGAAAAACGCTGAACTTTGAAATGATACGAGCAGATTTGCAGACAAGCTCGGTATCCACCAGCCATACCATGTCCATTCAGCAAAAGTCCTTGTTTACAAGTCTATATTTAGATACCTACCGAGCTGCTTATTCGCAAACTCTGTAATCTTATCAACTCAATGGGTTCATGGAAATGACCTGCTAGACGTAAATATGTAGGAGACTGCAAACTCGGCGGACTTTCACTTGTCTAAGCTCGAGCGTGCAAATAATTGTGTCAATATGATGGTAGGAGCCAATGAACCGGATGTTTGAAAGTAATTTGATAGCCACAGGTTCTTTTCATCTATATTTTTATTCTGATAACATTTGTATTTCCTTGAAAAGGAGCCAGGTGTCTTTTGCATTGCAACTGGCTGTGTGTCTTTATTTCGAGATTTTTAGGAAAACGACTGTATCTTTTTAAACATGCTTCAGAAATTTACTCAAAGCTCCTCTAAACGGATGCAATGGATATTTCTTTAAAACAAAATACTATATTGTTCGACATAATTTTGATACCTACATAATTCCGTGAGATAACAAATGTTTGACAAGAGTCAGCCCGGTCCCGCGATACCGCGAAAAGGGTGATGCTTATGTTTACTTATGCAAAATCTTGACGAGTACATTTTGCATTCGTCTTCCCGCATGTGTTTTATATTCGTTTACTTCGGTCGGTCGAGCTCGTAATCGCCGCCGTGTTTGCGAGGGGAACTCTGCTGACTGAGCCCCACAAATATATGTCGTAAGATTTAATAGACATGTAATGGATATCTGGATGACGTTTTAAGGATTTGAGCAAACCGAATATGTCATTTCATTTCTGCGTAATTGGAATTTTATTCGCAGGATTTTTGGATCATGCCCTCTTTTTTTCAATTTCTTTTATAATAAAGTCACCAGCACAATGTGAGTGAATTGTTATTGCTCTTATGTATGTCTACCTTATAGATTGAGTTTCTACTATTAAAAACAGCATTCTCAGGACTTTACCTTTCCTGTGAACGTTGAGGTTTGTTTATCATAGGTTGAAATTATTGTTAGTTAACCATTTTGTGGTTTTAAAGGACAAAAAACAGAAATAAACACGTGAAGCTTCAAAAATACATTCATAACACCTGACAGGTTCTGTTAAAGCGACAAGAGAAGGTATTAAATGTGTGAGGTGTGGCGTCAAAGCCGCAAGTGAAGCTCTTTTGAGTCCGTACGTGATTTAAGCATGATTTAAGTGAATTACGCCGCCCTTCAGTCGCGGCGGAGCCCTGCACTCTTTCGAGTCCTGTTTAACGCATCGCGGGAGCCGCATCAAAGACACTGCCTTCCATCATGTCAAATAGTGTGGAAGGAACTTTGATGATATAAGCGATTTTCTTAATACTTACCTATTCCATTTTTTGTGTAAATCAAATATAAAGATGACGAGAACGAATTTTGGTTTTGACTTATAGGCGTTTTTGATTTATAAATGCCCAAATATAAGGTAGGGTGAGGTGGTTCGACACGAGAGAACTTGCGATTAACCGTCGTTATTATTGTTAACAACACTGCCATTCAAATCCGGGCTTGGAAGACTGATTTTGCGCCTTAATCTTTCTATCCAAGTCCTCACCATCGTATAAATAAAAGTTCTGTTTCCACATTAGACGCTGGGTACTGTCGGGCGCGTGATGGGTTCACGCCGCCGCCGTCGGCGCCGCAGGGATCCGCTGCAAACACGATTGTCGTCAAACGAACCGACAGACCGCGCCTGCCGCACACCTGCCAACTATTTCCATACATTACATGCAGTACTGATGTTCGACTGAGTGAATTCCTTGCTTGATACACGCACACACTAGCAATGCCCCATTTACATCAACTTCTATGCGAAAATCGTGGGTAGTCCCCGTTACATCTCTCTCAAATTCATATAAACAATCATTGTACTTGAGTGTGTGCCTCAATTGTCGTATTTGAAGTTTCTGCTACGGCAAGAGTAGATGCCTGAAGCTCTTGATGTATGCAAATATGTTCACAACTGTTCCGATAACAATTCAAGTACAATCACTGACATCTCTGCGGGAGATAAGAATGAAGTGTTTTCGATTTTGAAGTGATTTAAAGGAGTATTCGAATAGACTAAGTATTCGCTGATTTTACTACCAAGTATTGTTGTGGTTATAAGTTAAAACTGACGTAGAAATATGTTATACCAGAATAAAGACATGTTCTTTTTCTCTTTTTTCCTTATTTAAAAATCGTTTATAAAAATAGAAAGGTAAGTAAGATGCAGTTTTTCATAAGTTGTGTTGTACTTATCTTAGTAGTAGTTCTGCGAACAGTAGACCTCGGGAGTACAAACCTTTTTCCAACAATTAATATAAATATTAAAACGGGATATTTATCATGTTTTTAAAAACAAGAACATGGTAAATATCCCGTTTTAAACAACTTTAATAGTGAAAATCACCATGCATGTTTAAAATCCTTTAATTCTATTCAACTTAAAAAAAAACCCGAAGCTGACGGGTGGGACGCAATCGGTTGGCAGGGTAACAGCAGTACCACCTATTTTATTAATTCCAGGGGGTTATTTTTTATATGGAATTCTGATCTATTTGTAGGCCAGCCAGAAAAAAAGACTAACAGGTTTTAATTGGCAGAGGTAACGTTGCAGCCTAGTTTTATGATGAGAAGGTGGTCCCAGGTGCTTCATCAATCCCTACCTCGTAGTTAAAGGGCTGATTCCAGTGGTCTAAAAGAGAGCAATTTACTGCATTTTGAGGAGCTATTCTGCTCATAACGCCAAATATCCTCATCAGATCTTCACCAAATTTTTGTGAGACCAACTTAAAGTTTCTTTTAAACAAAAAACAACCATCGAAATCGGATCTCATAAGGTGGAGATATCCAGTAGCCCCCTTTCTGCCCCTTTTTGGAGGAAGTACCATTCCGATCTAAAATCCCCGAAGTCATAAAATTCTATAATACCTGTATACCAAGTTTCGTCCAGATCGTTTGTAAAATACGACCGGTAGAGGAGTACCAACAAACTGACAAAGGAAAGCAAATTTTGCTAGACTTGGTGCAGAGACGCTTCGCTCGCTCGGTCAATTGGCATAGTTATGCCTACGAAATCAAAAATAAGGATACTATAGGCATTTTTTTAATATCGTAGCCATTGTGTGAAGCTAGAGGAGCTCGTGGCTAAGTAATAACAACCGCACGGGTCGATCAGTCAGGTTAAGTTACGTTTGCCGGGGTTGGTTCATGGATGGGTTACCTTCCCCTCTTTACATACCGAGACTCCTCGATGGCTCGGAAAGCACGTTAAGCCGTTAGTCCAGGCTGTCGACAGAAGCCCAAGTCTGACAACCGGTCTTACCAAGGGGTATCGTATTATCCAGTACCTGGGTTGTGGAGGTCAGGGGGGTAGCCATCACCTCTTAGAGCAGTATTATTTCAATATTACTTCAGCATGAGAAAGAGATGGAGCTATAACTCCTGCATAGCTCCATCACTTTCCCACTGTGAAGTAATATTATAATAATACTGCTATAAGAGGTGATGGTTACCCTCCTGATAGGCAGTCGCTCCATGTAAAATACTGGTACTCAGCTGCATCCGGTTAGACTGGAAACTGACCCCACCATAGTTGGGAAAAGGCTAGGCAGATTGATCCATTGTATGAAGCATAGCATGGTGTAGTACTTCGCGTAGCAAGATAATGAAATCTCATAATTATTATTTTAACAAAAACTGGTGGGTAACCATCACCTCTTATAGCAGTATTATTTCAATATTACTTTAGCGTGAGAAAGAGATGGAGCTATAAGTCCTGTATAGCTCCATCACTTTCCCACTGTGAAGTAATATTATAATAGGTAATACTGCTATAAGAGGTGATGGTTACCCCCCTGACTGGTGCGTACTGGTGGTCACTTAGATCAAAATAGTATCTCCGGAATTAAAAGTTGAATAGAATATTAAACAGAGAACTCAATATCTATGTGAAACAATGTGAATGTAACGTGTTTACAAATTTGCCGGCACGACCAGATCAAATTGCAGGCGACATCCTGTTCGCGGTACTACCTGAAAATCTATACCAAGAAACGTGACTAAGCTTCGAAATAACACAATACTTTTATGTGAAATTATTGGGTATGGGATGTTTGTGCGCGAGGTTTATAAAGTTAGATAGGTAAAAAGAAGAACAATGCCCGTTTTCATCAGAATTATAAACCAAAGTGAGCTGTTAGATTTTCAATTTTCGGCGCTGAACCGGTTTAATAACATAAATTATTTCAAAAATTAAAAAAACACGCCTGCCTTGTCAAAAGTGAATTACAAAAATTGAACTGAAATATTAAAAACAAGCTAAACGATTTTGAACTGAATACCAATCTTTTCAGCGAAGTCGAACCTGTAAAGAACTGTTCTAAGGAACCGTCCCCCGACTGCAATGAACCGATTGGTATTCCGTTACCACATACATTTATATGGGTTAAGCCGTTTAGAAGTTATGGTGGAATAAAGAAACTCACAAACATACATGAACCCTTAAAACATAACACTCCTTTTTTTGGGCAGTAGTGTAAAAACACAGTTAGGATGTGTTTTTGCAGTCGGGTTTTTTGTTTTTTAAATAATTTGTTTTTTTTTTCAAGCTTTTTAGTTTTATTAATATATACAATTGACTCATTACTAGCTTTTATTTGATATCAATATTGTTATAATTTATTAAAAAAAAACGTTTCCCTCCTTTTTTTGTATTAGCAGATGCAATATATAAAAATTATATAGCCTATGTCACTTCTACAATGAAGACGAATCTAACGACACCTCTTATGTTAAAATCCATCAAGCCGTTTAGGCTACAGAGCGTGCCAAAGAAATAGACATACATACACTCGTACATACATACATACATACATACATACATACATA
Organism: Atethmia centrago; assembly: GCA_905333075.3. Lineage (NCBI taxonomy): Eukaryota > Metazoa > Arthropoda > Insecta > Lepidoptera > Noctuidae > Atethmia > Atethmia centrago. The sequence continues at coordinate 14,310,729 of HG995375.1, forward strand.
CTCTTGAAAAACATTACCCTCCTGAGGCAGTCGGGTAAAAAGAGCGATGAGGGCTGTCTGCTTTGCGAAGACACTGTCTAACAACATTGATGAATTTCATAAGGAAACTCCAGCATAGCCTGAGCTGGGGAATTTAACCCAAGACTCCATGTTGATCAGTCGCACTTGCAACCACTATACCAACAAGGCAGTCATACTGAAGATTACGTTATCAGTGTTAACGTTAACACTGTTAACGTAATCTTCAGTTATGTTTTTTAGATTAGGAAATTAAAAGTTAACACTTGTAATTGTCTAATCTAAACAACATCATGGCCATCGCACGTGCAGCCTTCTTGTAAGTGTGTCTACCGACATGTGCCCAGTGCTCATTGTGATTTCGCCTGACGTGACAATTTCTTCGTCCCGAACTCCGGAAGCGCGGCCTCGCTGCATTGCGTAAGTGTGGCAACACTCGCAGCCACCACCGATTGACGTATGACTTTTATTTATTTATGTTAACCACGTATTGTTATACTTTTAACATAACAAAACGCCTGTATTGCCCGAAGGGTAGAGCCCTGTACACATGAGCTAACAAAGCACGGTGAACACGAACAATGAACACCGAACATTTGGTTCGTAGCTACGTGTGGACGTAAATTAGCAAAGCGAACACGAATACCATACACCGTCCATACAGAACAACGAAATTTTATCGCCACGAACATTTTGTTGAACATAGTGTTTGATGTCCGTTATTGGTAAGTACGCACATGCGAACAAAGTGTTCCTTGTTAGATGTTCGTTGTTCGTTCGTGCGTACACGCCTTAACATGATCACAAAGACATTAAATTATTTATAGTATCTATTTTAAATCTCTTTGCATGTCCATGACATGATCCAGCCTCAAGATTTGTCTAGTATGGGACTTTGGCAAATAACACATTATAAACTAGCTGAAGGTAATATTCATGCCGTCTCAACTTGGTGTTAACCTGTGAACCTGCTCTGGACAATAAACTATGTTCTATTTTTATGTTGCCATTTACGTTTAAGTCACATGTAATAGAGCAGAAAGAGCAGGGCAGAAAGTCAGACTTTGTATGGCTAATGAGAAGTTCCTGATGGAAGGAAATCGAAAAGCAATAGTGCTTACGAGCATTAGACCAACGAGGCAGTCGTGTGTTGAAAAATCGGACTTTCGTATGAATTAATATTGCGTGACCTTTAACACCATTTCTTGAATTTCTAATCAGAGTCCTAATAAAGTTCCTTGTCAATTTATATGATTGCGTTGTAATAACAACCTCCACGTGATACACAGAACATTGACACCAAAATATTGGTCAAATAATAACAACAGCCGACACGATTGATAATTAGTAGGGATTTGTTCAGGCTTTCAGAAACTTTGGTTAGTGGCGTACCGACCTACATAACATAGTGGAAGAATGGCTTTTGCTATAAATAATAGGTATTCTTTGTTTTATAATCACGTCACACGTGTAACATAACAAATAAATGAAGGATCGTCACACGGTGTGGATCAGGCCCGCCGCCGCCGGCCGGCCCGGGCGGTGTCAGGTTCGCGAAAACATGGCGTCGGCGCGATCGCGTGGCACAGGCTCAAGGTGATGGTTACATAACATAATATTCAAAACATTGAAATAGTGACACCTCTGGAATCCCTGCTCGTATGGTCTGTTCCAAAATTATGTTATGAAAGTGTAAACAAACGTTGTTGTGGTTAACTTCTTACGCAATTACTCACTATAGGGAATTAGTAACAAATTCATTTTAATTCAGGTTTCAACTTTATAAAGTTAGAATTGTTGGAATAACATTATCTATTTATTAAATTTTAATTAAATTTCCTCCTAAAAATTGAGCTTATAAAATTAACCCCAATTGTCAAATGAAAAACATCTACCTATATGGTGATTTAAAATTAAAATTTCAAATAATCAAATCAAAGCACTCAATTTGTAAGTGGCACTATGACTACAGATTGGCAACCACGGGTACGTTTCTGGGGGGCAACCACGGCCTCTTATAGCAGTATTATTTTAATATTACATCAGTGTGAGAATGAGATGAAGTTATACAGGGGGTATAGCTCCATCTCTTTACCACTGTGAAGCAATATTAAAATAAAGGCTCCTACATACTGGCGCGACTTGTCGCGCGACGCGTCGCGACACAAAGGCACCGCTTGTAGCGCTACACGCGGTGTCTTTGTGTCGCGTCGCGTCGCCCGTCAAGTCGCGCCAGTATGTAGCAGCCTTGACACTGCTGTAAGAGGCCGTGGTTTGATCCATTTGTTTACATTTTCATCATATACTTTTGGAACAGACTATAAGAAGGTACCCGTGTTACAATGTAACGTGTAATACTAATCGCGCTTTATCATTACGTATCCGGTGTGCTACACCGCTAGTATAAATATTCTTAGTTTCTACTTCGTGTGTACCTACCTATACTGTTCCTGTTATGGAATGAAAGAGGAGCTTTTTTAGTTTTACGGTAGGTAGATAGTACTTAAGTGAGTATAGTAGGAAGGCTCAATTACGTTGTGGCGCATATATATAATGTCTATATGTTACGTTAAGACGCTGACAACACCTAAACCGCGGTCACTGTGAGATTGCATAGAAAAGAAAAGGAAGCGCGATGACGCAACGCTTGTAATTTATTGCAAAATATGAAGCAATTATCTATTTACTCAAAATTGAGTTGAGTAATCGAAAATAAAAAACAACCAAGTTCTGCATTCAAATAAGACGTTCTTGTTATTAATTAAATACGTAACGTATGTAGATATTTAATATAGATATTTTGGATTAGAACTCAAGGTAAGAAGTTAGTGTAACGTTAGTTTGTATCGAGATTTTTTTTTTAAATATGTTTTGGTGACAACCAAGTTCTGGGAAATATGTTCAAAATTAACATATATTTTTTCCGCTATCACAAACTATACAGATTAGGCAATTTTTTTTTCTTAAGAGAAGCCTATTTTGGTCAATTGGGTCTTGTCAGCGCCTTAATAAGAAAGGTTTGGACTTCTTGCTCTAGGAGCTTGTGGCTAAGTAATAACAGCGGCACGGGGCGACCGATCAGGTTAAGCTACGCTTGCCGCAGTTGGTCCGTGGATGGGTGACCATCTTTACATACCAAGACCCCTCCTGTCCTAATAAGTCCGTGTATATAACCTCCTTTACCTAAAGTGCATAATAACCTTAGCTTTTATATTATAGTACATCTAATGCTTTATCTTACCAGTATGCAAATAGTAGTAACAGCTATAGGTACCAATTATCTGTAAAATACCTGTATTACAGAAAACAGCATACTCAGTGAAATGGTTAAACAAATCGGAATGGCTGAGTGATAAATGATCGCGAAACAAGTGTTCAATCAGCGTGCGGTCAGGCGGCAGGGCTAGGGCGGAGGGCACACCTACCGCGCGGTAATAGCGCCCGGACTTATTGGGCCCAAACGGTGGGACAAAACAATTGGGCCCTAATGACCCTCCGTGAAACAGAGTCGACAGAACTATGCGTAACGATCAAATTAACGTTACCGGCTAAAAGGTAATTTGATTGTCTGTTAACGCTTAGATATGTGCTGTTATACAATCTGGGTCCTTTTGCTGAGGTTTTGACTTAGAATATTATTTATTTTATTTTACAGTTTTAGGAAAACTTACAGCTAAATATTTTTGTACGATTGAGAGTAACCAATGGACGGATGGATGCGAAAGTCATAATTGTACCAAAATGACTGATCACAACCGTTTTGCAAATATTATCACTGATATGAAAACTAGCAATAGCAATAACTTTGTGCTATGGCTCCCGCAGACAGGCGCGACGCGACACTAGTACCACAATTTCTATGAAAACTTCATGGAAAGTGTCGCGCCCGCGTTAACACACCAGTCTGCACGAGCCTTTATAGCGAAGCACTACTTATCACACCCACCGAACGAGAGGCAGTGTTATATAAGTCTTTTATGGGGACAAGCATGCTTTTTCAGCATCTGTAATGGGTGGCTAAAGGAATTTATTAGAAAATAGAAATACGAGGGCGACACGGAAAGTTTTTAGAACTGGCCACTTGTAAACGATATTAAAAAAAACAGTTAAAATTTTGAAAATAGAACTCTTTGCCAATATTATTGTGTATGTATTTTATTCATTTTTCATTTGTTTACGATTTGGCGGCAAATTGAAAATTGTCTGTGTCACGTCAGCATGAATTTAACGCGAGAAAATTTTCGGACAATGATATTTTATGTCTTTCAATGTCATTTAAGTCAACAAGAAAGTTATGATAGACTTCGATTGGCCTTTCAGGATGAAGCCCCATCTCGTGCCACTGTTTACAACTGGTTTAATGAGTTTAAACGTGGTCGCACTAATCTCACCGATGATCTGCGTGCGGCCTTCTATGGCAACGACTGAAGATAACATCAGTGTTGTGCGGCGTATGATAGAGACTGACAAAAGAGTGACTTATCAGCAGATTCGGACAAGCTTAGGCATCGGTATGAGTCAAGTGCATAAAATCCTCCATGAACATTTAGCGATCAGGAAGCTTTGTGCCCGGTGGATACCTCATAATTTGACAGAGGCTCAAAAACTCCGTCGTGTTGATTGGTGTCGTGAAATGGTTCAAAGATTTAACGGAGGTGACTCAAATGCTGTGTTCGACATACTTACGGGTGACGAAAGCTGGATTTATTGTTATGATCCTGAAACTAAGAGACAGTCTGCTGTCTGGGTGTTTCCTTCCGAGGAGTAGCAACTAAAGTGAAGAGAGGTCGAAGCGTGGGAAAAAAGATGGTGGCCCCGTTCTTCGGAAGGACAGGTCATTACGCAACAATTGTTTTAGAGGATTGAAAAACAGTTACTGCAGAGTGGTACACTAACAATTGTTTGCCGCTTGTCTTGGAAAAAGTTCGGGAGAAACGACCTCGCAGTAAGATCCTCCTCCACCACGACAACGCCTCGTCGCAAACCGCCAAGCAAACAATCGACTACTTGGCGACATCAGACGTGGAATTCCTGGGTCACCCCCCTATAGCCCCGACCTCACACCTTGCGATTTTTATTTATTTCCGGAAATAAAAGAAAAACTGCGATGAAAACGTTTTATGGACGCCGCCGAGGAAGCAGTGGCTGCATTTCAAAATGACGTCGAAGAGGACGAGTGGGTGTGGTATGGTATTAGTAGGAGTAGGAGAACTACTTATCTGTACTAAGATATTTTAATCATAATAATATTAGTATTAATATTATGAATACTAATATTATTATGATTAATAATATTATTAATACTAATATTATTATGATTATATATTATGCAGTAAAGCAAATCCTAACTAATATTATAAATCCAAAGTGAGTTTTTTTGTTTGTTACGCTTTCATGCTTATATGGTTAAACGGATTTGGAAGAAATTTGGCACACGGGTAGACCATGTCCTCGATTAGGATTCTTTTTATCTCGATATTCCTACGGGACCGAGACTTATACGGGTGAAACCGCGGGGCGCAACTAGTAGGTAAATAAACCTAAACACGAGACCTTATAAATATCACACGTAAACAATTTCAGTTATTTCAATAATTAATTATGCAAAATAATTAGTAAACATTTTCTTACAGTTGAAATGAAATGTTAACGTCGTCAATTTTTACTGCAAGCAATGTTTCTTTCCGTAATTGCAAAATATTAATTTCTTAATTAGGTAAGTGTGCCTCGGGGGCGTTCACCTCAGTTAACAAGGTACATTATTAAACTTAAAGTAAATACTGTAATTATGAAATATTCATTGGGAATCCTTTCGAGTCTGTGTCGCGGGTCCATTAATGCACATAACAAAATAATATTGGTACCTTAAACGTTGACTGGGCCTACATGGTAGAAGTTTTGAATAGGTCATAAATCTTGAAATAAACTTGTCACGTTATGAACCTCACAGGCCCTCACTAAAACTTATAACAATTGACAACTTAGTTATTGCTTCTAAGTTTTAGGTAGGTACTGAATGTCCACGATGCTGAATGTGGCTCCAGCCTCTAACAGCGAAACGAAAACTTTGTCATTTAAGCTACCTATATCATTGCCATAAAACTATCCACACGAGCACAAACAGCTACGAAATAAGGCTCAATTATAAAATACTAACTGCGCCCCGCTTTCACCCACATATGTCCCGATCCCGCGGGGTAAAGTATTCTATGTCCTTATCCAGGTCATGTTCTACCCATGTGCCAAATTTCATCCAAATCCGTTCAGCCGTTTCAGCGTGAAGACGGAACTAACAAACAAACTCTCATTCGCATTATAATATTAGTTAGGATTATCATTCTAGTTTCTCCTAGGCTAGGTTATACAACAATAGCTAGATAATTGATTGTTACGTGTGCTAACTAAGTAGTCGAGTTAGGTGACAGGCGCTGAGCCGCTACCGGTGGCTAATCCAATCACGTAATTGGACTTAACTTTATTCAATGACCGGGTAATGAGTACTACGACTGGCTTCTATGGGATAGTAACTTTACTCTACAGTTTAGAAATGTTGTGATCGATTGCAGAAGCAGTTTGTTAAACGTAGTTCTTCCGTCGGACAGCGCTGGCATAATGAAATACTCGCCCTAGATGTATAGGCCTGCCGGGGTCGCGGGAAGGTACTAAAGGGTTACCGAGGCCCCTGGCCACACAGGCAACGGAAGGAATACGGGTGGGTTTTAGTCAGTAAGAGTCTGACATCCCCTCCTGCTCCGCCCAGAGCGGGAGAAGTTATTTGATGATTTCCAATCCAAAAAAAAAAAGACGTATGGGCAGGCGATCTTGGGGTATCTTGGGCGGCATTCTCAAACACGAGGGTGCGGTTAAAAACCAGTTAAATTCCAATGTGACTATTTGAATTTCATTCAAGTACCTACATACTCTATGTATGTTAATCTTGGACAAACTCTAGGAAATCAAAACTTAAATAGTCTGAACGCAAAATGAAAAGGTAGTTAGGACTTCTCTATAAAGTATCTAAAGATTATTGCGCAGCTGTTGTTCTGGATTCTTTCCTCAAATTGGGCTTAAAACCCATAATGACCAAAACATCGACTTGAGGTTAAATTACACGTCAAGCACGGTATTATAGGGTCTCTTCTTTCGTTCAACGTAAAGTACCTACAAAGTAATAGAGAAAGATTCCATGAGCCCCTAGACAGTTGACAGTTGACAATGAACTTCCTTATAATTTTCAGTATTTTCTGCCCAAATGAAAAATGTCCATTAAAATGCAAAAAGGGCGATAACAAACGAAATTAGATAAATTAAAGGAATTAAGGATGTTCCGTCAGTCCGTGACAGGAGGCGTGTTGATCACCGATCCTGGGGCGGGTCGCAGTGACACTGACGAGTCTGACGACTCATTAGCACTAGGATCGTGCGCCGGAGGCACATCACTCATCAGTCCAGTTTGACAAACGTGCCGACTTATCGAACTCTTTCCCGAGACCTAGTAGAGTCATTATCGGGGTACTTACAAAAGTAGTTCTTGAAAGAGCTATTATGAACTGTATTTTTTTCAGTTTTGGTTGTGCCTACTAAAGATCAACCTCCAAGGCTGAAGCAACTACCAAGGGCAGTGTCCTTTTCATTGGCATTTATTCAGAATTTCGAAAAGTAACACTTACAAATAGATAGTTAAAATGTCTGTCTGCTACAGTCGATATTCTTAGAGACTGAAAAAAAGTCACACAGTGATAAAGCAATTCTTTTTTTGTGCAGTTTTTCAGCTTATAATCCATTTGTTATTCTTTATTTTTCGGTTTTTATAAACATTTGACTAATTAATGAAGGGCCGTTACTAATTCACAGGATAATGTATCAGAATCGGAATAGGTAGTGTTAGTAAAGGGTGATCCATCCGCCCACCATAGCGCGCCCTGCCACAGCAGAGTGCAGTGACAGACCAATTGGCTTCGTTTGGAGTCGCTGTCACAATTGACACGAGGATATGATGTGCATGTCCCTGATTTATAGGTATCTACTTCTATTTGTGTAATGAACTTCGGAATTACTTACAAACCCAGTTTACAGGTGAAAGCCAAAATTAACAATGTTTAGTTAAAATTGTACTTAGTTTAGCTACGCTTTAAGAATAACGAAGTCCAGTGTCAACAAGACGTATCCCTACGGGCAGAGGATCGATAAAATAAAAATAATAATGTAGCCCAGTATCACCCCTATACCTAAATATTCATTTAACAGAATATGCATAAAAATAAACGGCACTGAACAGCTAACACTAACAATAATTCGTCTTGTTAGCTAACGGCAAAGCATATTTACAGAATAAAAATGTAATGATCCCAATCCATTACCAAATTATCTTACAAAGTAGCGTAATAAATATAGATATCTGTCTGTATTGATGCAGTGAGCGGAGACAATATTTACTGGGCTACTCCCCTGGTCCTGCCGAACGGAAACTTATAGTTTTCTTGAGGCGCCCGCCGAATAAAATACTGCTGGTCGGGACATAAATCAGATCGTGTCGTGGTCGCACAGCCGGCGCGGAGACGCCGCCCCGTGCTGTCGGACGGCAGACCTGACGCCCCGAGCCCCGCTACATTTTAATAACAGGACTCCGCCATAAATGGTCACTGACAGATTTTATTTCAACTCGTATATTATCTCTCCAGTCGTGCAGACTTCTTTTTATTAATATTTGTTCTGTAAGGTCCTCTACCTTTACCTGCTGACTTATTGGGTAGGCATCTAATATAAGACACTCGTAGTTACTTATTTAACTACACTGGCAGACATTCAATCTTTTTCCAAAAAAGAAACCAGAATTAAGTTTTTAGAAGAGCTTTGTTAAATCTCTACAGTTTTATTTCAAGCAGCAATCGCTCATATTACACAAAGTCAAAATCTATGCAATAGTTAGAAAGGCAGCTCGAAACTGCAATGCATTTTAGTAATCATGTATTGTGTGTCACTTAGCAAATAAATTCAAGCATTACCTCCTATTCTTTAAAGTATTGCAGTTTTCATTCACAAAACACGTTTGCAACATTTATACCTTCTTTTAAAATTTGATTACCCTCTGTAATGCTTACAGTAACTGGGAATCAACGCAAAAATGAGCAAATAACAAAAACAGGAATCGCTTAAGCTCCTAGTCCATAAGTCACAAAGTAAAGTCCAAAATTATTAATATCGGAAATGGAAAGTTTCAATAAGTGTAGATATGTATCGGTGGCGGTGGCGGTGGTGTTTTATGGGCAGTTTTAGTGCGCTGGCCGTCGCCAACAATACGGTGACCGCAAGGGTGTCGGGGGACACAGCTGTTTTTTACACGTTCTTATACAACCTTTACCTCACATTGCTGGAACTGAAGAAATCATTGGAGACTTTTTGTTGATATTTTTTCTTGAGTTGGTCGTCGATATTTATAATTATAGTTGATTGGTACCTACATAGTGCAAATTTAGCGTTGCATGGAGATTTTAACCTGCATCTTAATTAGTATCTAGGTGCTAGAATATTTTTAATGCGAGGGCTATTAGAGCTTTGTGTGACTATCAAAATGAAAATATTGTAATCACCCTTTTTAAAAAAAAAAAACAATTTTGGATGAACGTTACGAGTAGGCGCTACTTATATACACAAGAAGTCGGATCCATTGCCTTTCTTGTTCCGAACTGACCGTAGCCATTACAATAAAAATATTAAAAACCGCATAAGTAAGAGGCGGAGGTCGTCGGCAGTTCGGTGCAAATGTCGCCCCGGACACTTACATTATTCCTTAGTGGCCCTGGAGGCCGCCGCGCGCCGGACGGCAGCCGGTCCGGCGCTGCGACCGGCGGGTGGCCGTTCAGCCCCTGCACCGATTATCTCGATACTTTAGATAGTCACCGGGACATTCACGGTCTCCGATCGTTTGCACAAATGACCGGCCATTTGTCCAGATCCGATTAATCATGATTCTGTTTGTGTTGTACCAGTATTATAAAAATATAATCCCTTCTGGACTTTAATATGCGCAACTCAAGCGGAAATTGATGAGATTCGAAGACGTTGAAAAGGATTGAATTTCATCAAAGGAAGTCATTATAAACGTCTTATAGATTCTGATCGATTTTCCATGAATTATATCGGACTGTTTGGTAGTTCTTGAGAATTAATTCCAAGGGATTATTTTACTTCGATGGCTATGAATCACATGGAAGACAAACTCGGAATATTGGATATCTGCAAAAACCTAAGAAGGAAGTCTCGATGGAAGTCCGTCAGCCTAGGTAGTCTATTATGAGCTATGGGGGAGGAAACCAAAAGGGAATTCCTGGAACGAATGCAATTAACTGAGGGAATCTGAATCTGTACGATATAGAAATTTAGTAAATTACATTTATTTGGGTAGTGCTGTTGGTGTGGCAAGTTATTGCCCCTTACAGTTTTTTGATTGTGGACGGTTTATAAGGTGTCTGTAGTCTGTCTTAGGCTTATATTGCAGCCGCGGATATTGTGTGTCGCGGGATTTAGAGAATCCTGCGGCTAGTGACAGCTAATGATGGCTGTCAGACGTCATAGTGCACCGTCGCCGAACGGAAGCATTTCGTCTCACCGCAAACCAAGTTTTTTCAATCTCAGTTCATCGCGTCCGCAAAACCGCAAACTTTATTACGTTATCCCGTAATCATTGGGGATATACTGTACTACGTTTTCAAAATTAAAAATAATAACCCGCGTCCGATTAAATCCAAAATATAGACTTTCAAGTGACCAGTGTACGGGCAAGCAAGGTGGCCACCTGCCCAGAAGGATTCTTCAAGACTTTCGCCAGGAGAAGCACAGGTACCGCTTTTGCATTATTTGCTGGAGTTAGGCTACAAACGCCACCTGACCGTCACCAATTCCTCTTTGAAAGTTTGCTCAAAAAAAGGCAAATTGAATTATTATGCATTCCAGATAATAATTTTTCTGTCGTCCTCGACCCGCAAGGATACACGGCTATTTATACGCCTGTCCCTCCAGCTGTTTTAAAATAAACATAGGTAGTTATTAAGTAATACGAACTGTTGAAAATTGAAAATCGGCATAGCAGCCAATGGACAAAATTAATATTTTGCTCTTGTATTTATTTTAGTATGTAGGTAGGTACATACATACGTAGGTATGTCCATGTCACCGTATAAGTATGAACTTCGAATCTATCGGTATTATTTCCGTTAAGTAGATTATAAAATGGTGGTAAATGCAACAAACCATTTACAATTTAACGCAATCTATTTCGATAGTTTATAGGTAATCTACTCGTATCCATGAGAAACCGACAAATTGTAAACTGGTATCAAACTTGCATGCGACGTACCGCTCCTTGCGCTAATACTAAATAACATCCCTAGGTGCGAGCAACTTAAAGTAGCACTTGCCGGCCGCTGCACCGGCACCGCTTGCTTCGCTCGCTCGGCTCGCGCTGTTGGTCACAGTTCTAACGTAACCATTTCATCCAATTCACAATTTTTCGACAATTTATAAGCTAACGAAAATAATACCTATAGATTATAAAGTAAATGCCCACTTATCGTAGGTATGTGTGCAACTGGAGTCATACACAAACTGCTGATTCAACTATTGCGGGTATGTAAGCTATATGACACTACTGAGTACTTGTACGGTAATAAACAATGCAATTCACAGTATTGTTTATTGCAATGTTACTGCTCTACCTACTTGTACACATTTTAATATTGTAATAATAATTTGAAATACCTACCACTATGTTAGACATAATATCACGCTTGTATTCCTCAAAGGATAAGGCAGAGCTGTATATTTAGTAAATTCACATTTCGCCAGGCATGTATAAAAAATCGCACAACACTGGCGATTGAATACATGGTCAACTGTCGAGCTTGAGACTTTGATACCAACAAGTCATTCAAACTATATTAGCTACCCTACGATTAAAAGATAAGTCCAATATCTAATGGCAGTTATGCCCTATCAATACCTAGTGCTTTTCAGGTTCTAATTTAGGTAAAACTTACTCTACTTAAAGGGGCTAACTGGAGGGGCTTGTGGCTAAATAATAACAGCCGCACGGGGCGATCGATCAGGTTAAGCTACGCTTGCCGCGGTTGGTCCGTGGATGGGTGACCATCTTTACATACCAAGACCCCTCCGTGCCTCGGAAAGCACGTTAAGCCGTTGGTCCCGGCTGTCATTTGTAGATCTTTGACAGTCGTTACGGGTCGTCAGAAACTCGAAAAACTGACAACCAGTCTTACCAAGGAATATACAGTGTTACCCAGTAACTGGGCTGTGGAGGTCAGATAGGCAGTCGCTCCATGTAAAATACTGGTATTCAGCTGTATCCGGTAAGACTGGAAGCCAACCCCAACATAGTTGGGAAAAGGCTAGGCAGATGATGACATAAGTAAAACTTTTATTTTACTGTAAACAAAGCGATTTTTGATAATCATTTTCTAAACAATATTGATGCTACTATTTACACTAGGTAGACACTAAATTAAATTACTAACTAAATTAAATTACATGGCCTGTCCTGCTGCAGGAGCGCAGGTCGCATAGCACGGCACGGCAGCATCAACGATATTATTCGCCGAGCCCTTGTCACCGCTGGCGTACTAGCGGTATTAGAACCGTACGTGACGATGGGAAGAGACCAGATGGTATGACGTTGTTGCCTTGGAAGTTGGGTAGGCCTCTGGTGTGGGACGCAACCTGTGTCGACACCCTTGCGCCATCTCATGTTCCAAGCACGGCTGGCTGTGCTGGCGCCGCTGCTGCAGTTGCTGAGACCCTCAAGCGGCGCAAATACTGCAACCTTATAAGAAACTACCGTTTTGAGCCGTTTGGGGTCGAAACGCTCGGGTCATGGGGCCCAAGTGCGATCCTCCTTTTTAAGGAAATCTCTCGCCGATTGATCGACACTTCACGTGACCAGACGTCTGGCTCGTTTTTTGGCCAAAGAATTAGCATTGCCATTCAACGTGGCAATGCTGCCAGTCTTCTGGGCACGTTTCCGGATGACAGCGATGCGGACGAATACTTTGACGCCTAAGTATCCTTTTGTTTTTTGTATTAATTTGTATATATAGTAAAACTTATATTCTCAGCAAGTCATTAAAGAAACATCGCGAGTAAGATTAGGTACGCATAAAACAAAATGCAAGAAAGGATTACAAACAAAATACGAGTACATTCTATATTTTGATTGAAATGCGTGCTATAAGTTTTCAGTGACAATCAATAGTGCGATAGATTGATGCGTGCAGGGGACTCCGTTCCGGTCGGCTGTATACCTATATCGGATGAGCCGATTGGGGAAGATGCCGTTCTGCTCCATTATGCCTCGGAATAATCCTCAGAGCAATGCACATTGGCTTGTAGACTTGTACCGGCTTTACTTGAGATCGGATATAAAGAATATTATAAAGAGAGATGAAATAAAACTTTAGTGTAATCGATTCTAAAGTTATGATAGAGCATATAAAATATTTTTGATTCTGGCGTCATTTATAGGCTGAGATAAAAGCTCATATTTAATTAGAGACAGCATCAACTTTGAGTTGATTGCATAAAGGAAACCAATATCTAAGTGACATTCTATCTAAGTATCTACCCGGCCAAAGGCTCTTTCTCATGAGGAGGAGGATTAAACGACACTTGCTCAGCGCGGGTGCGTCACGGCACCTATTAATTAGGTGCTATAATGTCTTTTGGCAAACTCCTAATGGCACATGGCATGATTTACATCACTTTCTTGAAGGTATAAAAGAGCACAAAGAGTCTTCCACATTTAAAATCACATTAACATCATACAGTAACGTGTTCTGGGAGTTGCTCGGAGCGCCTCTCTCACGGGCCGCGCTTCGTTGAACCCTGATCCTATCATAACGCAATCGCATATCGTTCACCTTCCTAATACGACAAAGTTCCATCTCTACACCTCACCTGAAATCTCAATCTTACGCACTACGCATTAGATTGAAACTCCGCAAATAAAACAACGTAGTACCTTGTCAAAGAGATAGTAAAAATGTGCAGATATTTACGTTGATAGCGTTCCTGCAAAGAAGTGGAGTAGATACGTGAACTCTATCAGGGACCATAATAACCTTAAGCTCACGTTATTCCTTCGATAAATGTAACGTATGTATCCGCAGATGGAAAACAATCTTTTCGTGAATTATTAGATTTTGGATATGCATGGCATGAAGGCTCCTGCAGACTGGGGTGATATCGTGGGCGCGACTGGTATATTATGCTGCCTGTGGCGCCCGCGATGTCGCAATAGTCTGCACGAGCCTTGAAGCTGTTAAGATATTTTTCAGCAGAAATTAGGAGCGTTCTTAGATGGGAAGAGATTTACATTTATTTTTTATAAAAACAATACACTATGTCATCATGATAGTGCTACCCCATAGAGTATTTTGTAGACTAATTATCAATAATTTAGACTCTAATATAGTACCTACTCTCCGAAAGTCCGAAAAGGATACCGTGGCCTCAGGCAACACAGGCAACGGAAGGAACACGGGTCGGTTTTAGTCAGTAAGAGTCTGACACATCCTCACGCTCCACCCAGAGCGGAAAAGTTATTTGATAATTGCCCACCCAAAAAAAGGTACCTACTACTCTATGGCGGGTTACTTTCCGTATATTTCCGTAATATCGGAAGACAGGCGAATTTACAACACGAATAAATATACATATAAAATAGGTAGGTATAGGTATGAAATAAAACTTAGTTTTCGCACACCATTTTGGATTTTATAATAATATGTTTAAAGACGTATGCTGGAAATTTTCTCAATACAAGTGCCCGAATTAAGGAAAAAATAAAAGGAAGTCCACAAAAACCATAAAATATCCCCCTAAGCTTCCGCTCACCGATAATCCCTTTAGCGAGGGAAAAACTTCAAAAGTTTGTGCGGGCTTGTGGGGTCCTGAATTTTTGATCTCTATTAAATTGTTTCAAATCGTTTAACTTGTCGCGGCTCAATCAGTGCGCCGCGTGCCGTGCCGTGCGACACCGTGCCTCTGTTTCACGCTTGCTGCTTCGCATAGTGATGCTGAGATTGCGTTCAGCTCACGCCTCACGCGTACGCGGCGTACCGCCTTCGTGTGTGCAGTGACCGTGACCAACTATGATTTTGCCATTTCTGAGAACACAAGGAGTGTGGTGAACTGTTGGTAACGCATTTGTGATTGGTTTCATTGTTTGCATTTGCATTCATTGCATTAATTGGGCGCTCTCCTATAACGTAATGTTGAAAAATTATGTATTTTTACCTACTAAGATGTATGATTTTCTAAGGGTTTGAGTTTACAAAGCAGATACCGATACGTTATCATGAATGTAGGAACGTACGATGGTTAGCAACTTCGGATAAGCTGGCATTAGACAGATAATACCATAATACTCGATGTGTTTTGGTTTCATTTTCTGACTAGCTATTGTCCGCGGCTTCGCCCGCGTGGATTTTGGAAAATATCTCACGGGAACGTACTACCGAGATTAAAAGTATCTACCTTATGTGTTAAAACCCATGTTATAAACTATCTGTGTGCTAAATTTCATCCAAATCAATTCAGTCGTATTTGCACCAATCTGGAACATACATCCAGAAAAACAGACAAACGAACAAAAATTCTAAAAACTATATTTTCGTTATCACACTCGTACCCACACCTCGTAGCAATTACGTTTTTTCCATGTACAGTTTTGACATTTTTTGTTAAATACAAAAAATAAAAATGAACGTTTGTAATGTCAAAATAACAGCTTTTGACTAAATGCATATGGAAGTATAAATGGTTCTTTAAACATTATTTTTAATTTTTGTCTGTCTGTCTATTTGTTCCGGTTATCGCCAAAACGGCTGGACCGATTTTGACGGGACTTTCACTGGCAGATAGCTGATAATAACGAGTAACTTAGGCTACTTATATTTTAGAGAAAGAAAGGACACGCGGGCGAAGCCGAGAGCAGCACTAGTTTTATTGTATGTATCTAAAGTCTGTTTTTTAATCTCGCAGACTAAATTGACACATGCAAATGTCAAACTCCAAATTGAAAAAAACGTCAAAGAAATGTCAAACTCTAAATTCTAAAAGGAGTATGTATACATTAGTTATATAAATGAAACAAACTGAAACTGTAGCTATAATTAAAGTTGTGTGAAACCAAAAATTATGTCAAACCAATCAATTACTCCAGAAGCCAGGCTTTGTTTTTAGATCCGGACAATTATTATTTTATCTGTTATACAATATCGTATGACCATAAATCGTTGATAGTAACGGTAGCTGGAGGGTCCGGGTCGGCGCATCACGGCAAAACTGATTTATGCACTGGTGATATTTTATAGCGCAGTTTGTTCCGGCCGTTATTGTATTAGGGCGGCTGTTTGTTACATCGCCTTTGCCCTCGCCCCCTGACATATACTGCCACGTTTTCTTTTAAACTCTTTAATCGTTTTCTTTGAAAAGTTTCGGTGGTGAGGGAAAGTTAATCACTTAATCAGGCTTGAAAGAGGTTAGAAGATTTTTATAGGTTTCAATTAGAGTTGTTACAGTTCTTCGTTCATAATCGAGCTGACTGAAGAAAATGCCCATTGCTATTCCTTCAGATGTTAAAAATTGCTGAACCAAGGTTCAAGGGTGTCCGTATGGATTGAGGGGAACACCCTTATCTTCAAAACTAAAATAAAATAAAAAAATACAGAAAATAGTTCATTACCTATAGATTACAGGAAGAGATTACATAGAGGTCTTAAAATAACACGGTCAATCTTTAATATTGTGCGTACAAACTTACATTTGCAGTTGAAATGTATGAGGGAACATGTTTTTCAACTACAATGTTAAGTTTGTTCTTGGGATAAATTCATCTCAACTAATACAGAACCCTTCATTGTGCATGGTCCGACGCGCACTTGGCCTACAATATCAGCTAATATACTACAAAATATTGGTATCGTACCCGTTCAATTATGAGACATAGCTCCTCAATCCATACGGACACGGTTCAAGGGTGGTTTACATATGGACAAAAACTGAATTTCTCTATGATACACCACATGCTATCATTCACTTCTCTTTAGTTTCATGTAATAGTTAGCAACGTAAGCACCTACCGTATTAATTTAATAAATACACATCTCTTTTGATTTGCTCTGGCATCCCCTTTAACCAGTTGACTCCCTTAAAATCGCTTTAAACTTCATAACTGGCGCTTCATAAAAAATAACGTTTCAGACTGTCCCCCAATTTTTTAAATTGCGTGAAATTAAATTTGGAATATACTCTTTATCCCTCCGGAGTCTGACAAATAGGCGAGAGCAGCCACGCCGCGATTTAGCCATGCTGTAATTGGTTTTTTAATGCGGCTCTCGCGAAGTACCACCTTCCGCTTTATCAAGTGAATACATTATCAAATTGTTAGGCGGTCGACGCGTCCCCCGCGCCATGAATAAGAATCAAACGCGTTCGCGGTTCACACACCGCACCGACCGCACTGAGGGGTTGTAAATTAGTGATTCCTCTTTGCCATTGCGCATTTTAACCGTTGATAAATACAAATTAAACCATAATACTTATTGTTATAGTTTTAGGGGCTCCTTTAATTTTTATAAGCATTTTTTACTACAATATTTTGATTGATGTAAGTATAGATTTTTTCTTGCTTGATAAAATATAACGCTTCACTGTTTTGCCAATTTTTCTTATTTTCTTTTTAACATGTAAAGAACACTACCTTGAGTGATATCGACAGGGGTTCGACTGATAGTGCAGATGGAGGGCGCGTTAAAATTGACAAGCGAAGATATTCAAAAGGTACCTATCGCTATGGGCGTGCGTTTTCATTGTTGACGCACTGCACAAGTTGGGGTATTTTCTTTTGAAAACGACGAATATTAAAGTTAACAATTAAAATATTGAAGCATTTTTGAGCTTATTGTATGTTAGATATTCTTAATATACTTTTAAATGGTAGAGATACATAGAGCATTATTTCCCGTGAAGTGTCTCGTATGTTAATGGAGCTTTTCTCGGTTCGCGGTAGGAACATCTCGGGAATCCGGTCACGTCCGACATTACGTCCGATCCTCCGACTGACACTATGCCTATTGCAGAGAGCTCTGATAACGAGTCTATTGCCTACCGACTATCATTCGCACTCTTAAAATTACGATTGTTGTTATGTAGCCTAGCCACAGCTAGACACAGCAATTTTGTCGCAAGTTCCAAACAATGCGTAACAATAAATTGTTACGCATTTGTTTGTTGATAGTTAAACCGTTGGGTCGAATTTTACTATCATTCTGAAAAAAAAAACATGTAAAAAGCGTGGCGAAACAGTTATCCCTCACATAAAGATGGTTAATGCAGTTAGTATAGAAAGTCTACGCGCACAAGCGGGAGACTGTCTCCGTGGTTAAGTGGCCCATTCGCGTGCAAACGAGCGCGCACTTTAAAAATAATAAAACCCCTTCAATATCTATGGTGCTACTAGAGTTCGTTCAGAGTACCTTCACTACCTACGTTTTGGGGTCACAGTTTCACAAAGGTACTTTGATGGTAATTTCCTGTTTTTAAGTTGTTCTAAACTTAATGGCAACTCAGCAAAATCTCATGTGCATTGCCCAGTACCCAATGTTGTCTGGCATCTGTGATTGTATTACAGTGGTTATACACGGTCGCCAGATGTGTGCACAAACGATCAACTGACCAAGGAGGTCGCGAGTGTAAACACTGCCTAACTAACCGTAGCTCACACCTCCGTATTCGTTTTAACGTGATTTCGAATCTTTTATTGGATTTGTTACATATTTGGTTTGGGTGGAGTTATTTAATTTCTTCTTGGCTATACATCAAGAGATTTACTGGAAAAAGTACTTAGAAAAGGCACCCTGTTTCCCGCAGTGCATTATGATAAAAAGCACAAAATACTAACATTTCCTTACACATTTTCTTATCTCGAAAAAACCCTTCTAAAACATCAAGTAAAGATACCTGATTTAAACGGCACGAACAGGAAATAGAAATGCACAAACCTTGTTACAGAAGAAACAGACCCGTATTTCCCTTATTCGTTCATGTGACGTGGCACCTCTATCTAGTTAGAGCGGTGCACACGGGGAAAAATGAAATATAGAGGCAATCCAAATAGATTGTTATCTACCCGCGTGTTTACCGGCGACGCGAGCACGTTCGCGCTAACAAGCGACCCTCTCGCCTTAAAACACGGTGACAGACACCCTTAGCACCATCCCTAAACTGCACGACGCTATTTGACAGCCAGTGCTCGTGACAGGTGGACACTCACGCTTTTATTCCATCCTGATAACACAATAAAAATATGTGTTGTCCACACAAAATATGTGTTCGTAAAAAAATGTCTGGTATAATGATGCTCTCATAAGATAAGTGAGCTAAAATTCTGTGAGCTATCAATTAAAACACCTATAAAATATATTGATTCCTATCAACAAACATAAAAATTAATGTGGCAGATAGCACGCACCTCCACAGTATTAATTCGTCGACCGTAGCTAAAACTATAAACGTCGGTTAATCCCATGTATCATAGCAGGGTGGTCATTGATTCGCTGCTATCGGATGGCTGCGGTGACTTATTGTCGGTCCCCTCGCGTCTCGCGCCCATTACCTTCGTGACCGGCCTCCGTGGACGAATCAAGTCTTCTAATAACTGCACCTCTAATACACCTCATCTTTCCTTAACGTCCCACTATTCGTTTTGTGACTAATTGAGCGTAGGCGTTGTAGATTTCAGTTTATTGCCGGTACTTTATCAACTTGCTACCAAGACGTGGGTACACTTTTCTATCATCAATGCAATATTGACTACCCCAGTAATAGACTCGGTGTAAAATTAAATTATTATATTGTAGCAAACCTGTAGGTAGACAAAGCGCGATAAGAGAATTACAAGTCATCATTAGCATAATCCGGCGCGGGCGCAAAACAGATAGCGGTAAGGTGCTTAGGTAAATTAACTAAGCGCGTCTACGACTCCGCTACGGCGTAGCGCGTAGTGCGCGCTCGTAGTCTCGAGCTTTATCAGCTTTATTGACGCGCCAGTTAAATATAATTTTCACTCAATTTACGTGCATAATTTGAGTAATATTTTTTTTATTTGCCTCATATTTAAATTGCTGGTAGTTTTTAAACTTTAATTTATATGATTTAATTTATTTTGTAATGGTTCGAGTTTCGGTTGTAATGTGGATTTTATAAACCCGAACTTGTCATCAATATTCTACAGAGTTATCTGTGCTGAACACGTGTAAGTGGACGTGGGCGTGTGCAGTTGTGATTGGATTAGGTCCGTGGTGTGTTGACGAGCCCCGCGGGACCGGCGCTCACGACCCACGGCCCACGGCGATGCACTGACACCTCCGTCACGCTCCTAATACCACGTCCAACGTCCAGCTCTATACGAATAGAACCCACTAGTGAAGGTCATTCACTCGTGTCTCATAAAATTTAACGAAACTGCCGTTTTTTTATTATTCTTTACAGATGATGCCCGGCATAAAGCACGCGCAGATACTACGCTTGGGTTTTAGTACCGTATCAAAGAAAAAAAGTCGTGAAGCGCTGTGGGGATTAGAGTGTCCAGTAGTACTGTAGCTATTTAAGAAAATTATTAGGTGCAATTACGCAGCTTGTTGTGCGTGATTGGAATGCTGGCGGAGGAGGGCGAGGGTCCGACGACAAATTCTTACAAATTAATACATCTATCTGGGAGCCGCCTCGCGACCGACCGCGATACGTGTGGAATACTTTATTATCCCATCTGAACACACTATTCTCCGGAGACGAAGTATTAAGGATAAGTAAGTATTCGTGGACAGATAAGTGACAGATTCGACCACTTGTAAAAATGCAGTGTTTACTTAATCAGATGATGGGGAAAACACTAACAGATAAAAACATTGAGAATATGAAAACTACAGCCATATTGTTTCAGTGTATGTTCATCAAGAATAGAAACATACAACTGGTTTACCGGAGAAAAGATTAAAATAGGAATAAAAGAATAAGAAGAAGAGACATTGAACAAGGCGTAAAGAGCAAGTGACAGATGGGTCTCAGACTAAAAATCGAATAGTACGATGGAACAATTGAGGATAAGAGTGTTGTAGCAGACAATGCCGCAACATCGCGGGGAATTCTATTTCTAATCTGTGAGTATAATCTGCAGCATCAGCGCGACACTGCAATATGCGTCGCCCCCACCCCGCGTCCCGCGGCCGCTTCACACTCGTTGTTTCGAGAGCAATCGAGGCGCCAATAAAAAAGGCGATCGTCGCCCCGAGCCCGGGCACCGACTTATTTACAGAACACCCTGCCGACGCTATTTATTTTATTGACTGCCATTTGCCCTGACTTTTATAGCTGCCCACTTCCCGGATAAAACAACAGCAGCAGGTAAAGATTGTCCGGCAGTAACTGCCTTCGTGATACGGGGTCGTCGCAGTAATCATGATAACTTTACTCCGGCCAATTCTAATAAAACAGTTCGCATTTGCTCGACTCGATTGCTTTGCCATTATTGTGCTAACTATAAATGCCTTTTATTTTTTACAAAGGGGAATAATGGGGTCATTATTTTTCTAAAGCGACTTCGTTTTAAAATAATGTTAACTGTAAATCAATTACTGTTTCTTATTTATGTCAATGGTATTATAATTTTTTCAACACGCTTGCTTTTAAAGTGACTCTTATGGCAACGCATTTAGGTTAATAATTCAATTATTATACACTCGTGTATTTTACCTTACATTACCATGCACACTAGTGTTTTTTACTTTAGGTACATTTTTCAGGCTCCGCAAATATTTTTGTGAATAAATAAACAATTTTAGGTTACATAAATGATAAATCAATCATCAAAATTATCATAATTTCATCAAATAAATTTTTTTTTCTCTACATATTAACCTTAATTTGCGTATTCAAATCATTATTTTTGTTTAATATAGGTATTTTTATATAGGCTGTTTAGCGGTTTTGCCAGTGCCTTTATTAACAGCTACGCGTGCATCACTAGCGCGGCGCGCGGGGAAAACAAAACCAGCGCGCCATTTTACATAAATATTTGTTAACGTTTTCGTTGTGTGGTTAATTATTATCAAAATATCGACTTCACGTAGGCAAGAAGAGCAATTACGGAAATACTACAAATCGAGACACGAAACGCGAGTGATAGCCTATTGCCACCAAAACCTAACAGCCTACGAAACTTTCATACACAGGAAAAACAGCAAAACTGGCCAGTCATTTTGAGAGTTGTACTTTCACTAATTCTTTCAATAATTAAAAGTAAATAACAATACAAGTCTGTTTTTTTGCTCGCAAGTGTGTTGAAAAACGTCGTATGAAACGCGTGTGCATTGATTATTAACATTACATACATTACACACTCGGCTCCCATATAAAATAGTACCGCCTCGAGTGTGATGACCAACATAGCACACTTCTATCATAATGTACTATTATAGCAAATAATTAGATATTTAATTAGGCACCGGAATTTCATCGCAAGAAAAACAACAGAACATGAATGGGAATCAGATATTGCAGATTTATTTAAATATCGACGAAAAGCATAAAAAAAAAATATCATAACAATAAAAATCACTTACAAATGTTAGGTCATTTGTTTTATTACGATGGGTGGCCGGTAGCTCGGTACAAGGCCGCGGGCAGGCCGCGGCAAGGGGTGACTCCATTTTCCACACATCATTGCATCGGGCCGCAGATTTATTTGCATGCGGGCCGCTGACCAGGATCCATTACAGCCATTATCATGCTATCTGATCAACCGGCACGAGAGTTATGGCGCTCTTGTTTTTCTTAACTACATGAAAAAATGCCAACAAAGGAAAAACTGAAAATTTAGGAAACAGGACAGAGGGAATTGGTAATAGGACGGGTTATAGCTTCCGGTATATTTCTTTTATTTGGGGTAGTCTCCTTGCAGCCGGTGATCGAGTTAGCTAAAATATTTTCGTTCTTGTTTAGGGTAAGGACTTAAATAAAATATGAATAATAGAGTTTGCTACTAAACCGTATGTATCCAATTCATCACAATAGAAGTAATGAGTGCACTTATCTAATACAGATTAGTTAACGTATCAGAGGCTCGTAAGAAAAGTTGTGGGAGACAAACTTCTCAAAGTTGACATAAGTCGGAAAGTTGTTAGGGCGGGAGGCTATTTACTGCGTTTCATTCAGATTTATGCCACGCGTCGTCCATGACTAGTTGTTCAATACAGATAATGAACGGGGCGGAAACTATAAATCTGCTAAAGTTGCGTAATAGAGAAGATTTGGTAAAGTAAAGTACACGTAATAAAGTGTTTGAGCTGGTTAGTTTAGTCGTTCATGCTCACAGTTCACCCGTGACGGGCCGGAGCCGCGTGCCATTTGAACCTGCTTAGTGAGGTTTCCGCTTAAGCGTATTAATCTGAAATTAGGTCGCAGTTAACACCATCATGTTAAGTATTTAAGGGTCAGTGTTCCCTCGTACTATGTTTTGTTGATCAAAATAGTATGTTGTAGTAAATTGTTTAGGTCTTGCATGAATGGTAATTATTGGTTAGTCAGTTTTGTAGAGTAGGTATGTAGGTAGGTGACTTTCGACAAAAAAAAGTAATAGTTAAATACCATATTGTGGTGTTTTTTATGAATTGACTATTAAGTAACGAATGTGAGCGGTAAATTCTGTATGTTATATAATATCTAGATATCGTCGTATATGTATCGCACAATGGTGATTATGCAAGCGGGTCACAATAGTAGTAGAGATATGTTTGACCGCGGTTGGGGGTGATTTTATTTTACTGAGCGCTTTATTGGTTCCATATCAATGGGCTAGTGCAGTTTTTTCGGTATTGGTAGGTATTTAGTAAAGATGTCGATATCATTTAGATGGCAATATTTCAGTTCATTTCTGCACTTGTTATTATTTTACATTCGTACAAATACGCCTTCATCAAAAGAGAAAAAAGGGTACTAACACCATGGCTCTCCGTTTTCATATTAGTAATAGGACCTAATTATACCTACTTATTAAACATTTTAAAGCAATTTAAACGCAATTGTAAATTTTAGGAAGAGTTACGTAAATACAGGTAGGTACGGTGTTGATGATGAGTAGGAAAATCGGTGGGTATTGTAACTTAAAAATGAATGTTAACAAAATTTTATTGCAAATTAACTTTCATTTATCGATTAAAAAATCGACTCAAACTACAACACTAGTGGTCATAGATTCGCGTGGGATGGACGCGACAAATCAAGCCGCGAGCTGCAATGGGGCGGCTCCGCATCGACAGCGCTGATTTATAACGGAGCCGCGTTATCGCACCCGCGTCTCTGCCCTATTGTGGAGCTACGCCACGTTATGCTACGCCGCGGTACAGTGTGCTACGCCACGTCACTCTTCGCTACGCCACGCCACACCGTGTTACGTCGAGCTACACCGAGCTACGCGATTGCTAAGCTGCAAACGCAACAAGCTATGTTCATTTTGTGTACGCAGCTATACATTAGGAAAATATTACCAAAACCACGACGCACTATAGTGCAAAAATTATTTTGCAGTCTTTAATGCGATTTGAATATAGTTCCAGCCAACGTATGTGTAAGAAGCGAGCCCGAAGCTGGGTTAAGTACTTACTTGAGGGAAAACGAACTGATGAAAACAATACATTTTAAATTTATTATAATGAGAACTTAAATAGCAGCTGCACGTTATCGCAACAAAACCCAAAAACATTAACGAAACTTTTCACAAATGTTTTAAAATTCAAGCGGTCACGCGTGACATTAAATTTTACTTGTATTTGTAGAGGACGTTTTATCGCTTGTTAACGGTCGGTGACCGTGGTAAATCTCTGCTAATCCGGTGTAGAACAAATATAGTTGAGAGGCAGATAAGGTGCGTCCGGCGGGCGGCCGGCTCGACCACGGGCCGCTAATGTGCCATTTGTATGATGATGCCGGGCCGCGGCCGAGAGTCGTTCCCTCCGGTATCCTCGATATTTCGTGGCGTGAAAGTGACGTTGCTTGCCGCAATAGCTGCTTGTAAGTAATGATGTTTTTGTAGGGCTTGCAGCTTTACGGCTATCGTAAGTACCTGCTACTAGCCTACCTGCTACAGTGCATTACGTTATCTGCAAGATCAACACACTGGAAAAATGCTAAGACGATGTCAGTCATAATATTGTGTATATGTCTTTCTAAAATAGCAACCTACTTGTAAGTAGTATTCGGTCGAAGCCGCTACATATTATATCATCGCAAAACATTAAGTTTAGTCGATATTTTGATATAGTCATGATGCTATAATATATCCACTCGACTGTCAAGCAACCGACATACTAGTCATCTTACATTCGTAAAATACCTAATTGATATCCATAGCATAATTACCTAATGGTTTAATAATTTCAGTGTTATGTTAAACAAGAAATTACTTTTGCCTACACATTTAAGGAAAATGCACTACCTATGTTTAAAAAATAATACCTATCCTTGTAACGAAAAGTGTACTAGCTTATTCGATAACTTAAATAATCCAACTTTTAACTGTTTCGACTTGAAATACATGCAATAAGTAAAAACAATAGTTAAGGAAAACGGTAACCTTTAAAACGCCATGTACTAAAGCACGCTGTGGATGCTAAAACCGGGCGCCAGAGTAAACACCAGAGACAATATTTGCTTTTTCTGCTAAAAAAATGAC
Organism: Atethmia centrago; assembly: GCA_905333075.3. Taxonomy (NCBI): domain Eukaryota; kingdom Metazoa; phylum Arthropoda; class Insecta; order Lepidoptera; family Noctuidae; genus Atethmia; species Atethmia centrago. The sequence continues at coordinate 14,336,545 of HG995375.1, forward strand.
CGGCGGAGGTCAGTTAATTTACATGGTAAACGTGCGCTTAGAATGGACCGTCACGCGCGGTCAGTCGCTCACAAGACCAGCTATCAAGGACAGGACGGTAAAAATAATTTACAACCATTAAATTTTGGATTTTACAGAAAACGTTTAATAAATTCTTGTCGTTTACCTGAAGAGGGGATGGCACTCGCTTTTTCCATGTAAACATAACACGTATTTGAGAATCGTTGTGTTATTCAGAGGCCTTTTTGCAGAATCGGAAATTTCCGGAAAATCTAAGCAGTATTTTAATCGGAGCGTTGTCCCCCGGTTGTTTTTGTGGGACTAAGCTAAAAACAAATGTTGAATCGAACCGACTCAAAGCGGTTTTTTGTTAAACATTGTACCTATCTTTTTATTTTTTACGCGAAAATCGTGGTGGTGCAATTGAAGTAGCCTACTAACCAGCCTGTTGAGAAGAAGTACCTACCCTACTGGTGGTCAGCTTTCGGTACTCAATTAGGTATTACCGTCTGCCGTCTGCGTGTAAACTTCAACGACAAAACATCAATGACATTAACGCACTTACGTAACCTAAGTGCCTAAACTAACAGCTAGGTAGGAAATTTTAGGTCATTACACCACGTTCGTGTTTTAGACGTAGGTATTTAACCTAACTAGGCTAGAATTTTCATCTCGTTTGTATAAAATCTGATCATCAGTCTCTACGGCTCATAATGATGTCGGATGGCGATAATTTAATTTAGACTTGATGGTGTAGCGGATGAGTCGGCGGTAAGAGTGCGTCATTAGCGGTTATCACTTCATTCCGGATGAAAAAACTTCAACAGCCCTCGGCTCCTCTCACGTGCGCTTATGATTTATTAATTTTCACCTTCATAAATATGGTGCACGCCTGTATAATGAGTCGTCAGTATACAAATTATTTTCAACCATGGAACCTGTAGTGGGATCCAGTTAATATGTTACGGAACTGGGAACATTGTTTGACGGGGTTTTTAGGGTACCTACATATAGGGGCCAATCATAATCATTTTCAGATCAGGTAAAGTATACCTATGTAGTGCGTTTGCACTCCGTGTCAGATGATCAGGCAACCTAGCGAAGAGGACCCTCGAGATAGTTGAAAGTGCTAATAGATTGACGACTTTCACGATTTCTTTTGTACCTACTCGTAAGTGTTCGCGGACCGAGACGAAAATAAATATCTAAAGTTTAGTCACGTTTCCGCGGTCAAATCATGAATAGGTCAACGGCATCTATTTACATATCAATGAAGAGCACTAAGAAAACAAACCATTCATAATGAAATAACTTTAAAATATTTTTAAATTAAAGTAGAAGTCACCTTTCTCTAAAGCATTCCGAGACTGTCGAGAACCGTTTTTCTGAATAAGTAGACAATGGTGCCGATTCCCTTGTTCACAAACTAAACTAAATTTAAGTTCAGTGCATCTTTTTCTTTCTATTTCATTAAGAAAAGGACAGAAGATAAATTTTAGTTTAGTCCTGTCAAATTAATCAGCGCTTGACGTAAATGACGGAATTTTAGTAGGCAAGTTTTTAATCACGTCTAAGCTTGTATGGAGTAGTGACAGGCGCTGATTAATTTGACAGGACTAAACTATCTACTAATCTTCTGTCCTCTTCTTAATGATATAGAAAGAAAAAGATGCACTGAACTTAAATTTAGTTTAGTTTGTGAACAAGGGAATCGGTACCAATATTGAAGAAACTATTGAATAACAGAGCAGTAGTGGCCCAGTGGTAACGGCCGCGACTTACGAGTTGTAGGTCGTGGGCTCGAAACCAGACAGGTGCTTTAATTTGTGTAAATTATTTCATCACCACTACTCTCAAAATGGAGAAGGAAAACATCGTGAGGAAACCAGCATGTCCTAAAACCAAAAACTCGAAGACATATGTGACATCCACCAACCCGCACTCATTATGGAGGAGGTCTGTGTCCCAGCAGAAACATTATGCTTGAAGAAACTTTAATTTGAAAAAATAAAAGAAAATCTACTTTCAGTAGGTATGCGATTTGAATAGCCTGGGTGTAAAGTCGAAGGGAAATTACCTAATTGTTAATATTACATTGACTACATATATTCAAATCACAACTTTCATTATGTGACAGTGGTATGAAATTGCTATAAAACAGCAAATTGCCGTAGGGTATCAATTTGATAAACAAATTATTTCCCTGAACGCGTATACACAATACACTCTCAGAGTCAAAGTCGGTTACTATCTCAAATAATACCGTCTTTATAATTATTTCAACGGGCAGGCAACAGGAAGTATGCAGAGTGTAGATATGTATCTACAGTACGGTGGCACGAGAGGATTGCGGAGTCAGCAGCTTGCGCGATCGATAGGCACGCATCTCCGCCTGCCCATCGCATAGCTTTTAGCAGCTTTTTTTTATGGTGGAAATTATTGTTTGGGTATCTTCAAATGATTCTAGATGAGTTCTGGATCAGATATAACTACTACTTTCCGAAATTTGTGAAACTGTTGGATATTTGGACAAGTTTTTTCAAACATGCTACAATTCCAAACCATATTTAGGCAAGTACCCACTACCTGGATATAACTTTTACTACTTTTATTACTTCTGCTTTAATTTTTTTAGGAATATGCAATTTTTTACGTTTTTGCGATAACATTTCAGCTTTTTTCTGCATAGGTATTTTAGTACCTATCCCAATTAGTATTTACAGGCAGAAAGTTCACAACTTTCGAGCCTACCTTTAACGACCTTCATGAGTAGGTCCACTTAGGGCCTATGCACACCACGTTTTTTAAACGCGCCGTTGACGCGCGTTTGTAGCGATACAGACGCGATACGCACGCGAGTCAGAAGCAGCCTGTGGACCAGGGATTCCCAAACTATTTTGGGCAAGAGACCCCTTTTCCAAAATGAACTGATACCCTCAGACCCCCATAGCCATTTTTTTTCATCTTGTACGAACTTGTGGACGCTCATCGACTTGTTAAGTTTTTAAAAGTACAACAATGATACATCCTACTAAAATATTAGTCATTCTTATAACAAGTTGGTACACGTAACACAACTTATACAGTATCTTGAAAGTTTCAAATAAGAATTTGTGTTAATTAATAGGGGTCGATTTTTAGACCTCGTCGACCCCCAAAATCAGTTTTCGTTTATGTCGACCCCTGGGAAACCGATTTCGACCCCAAGGGGTCGATATCGACCACTTTGGGAATCCCTGCTGTAGACTTTAAGAAGGATAAAAGAGCGCCTGTCACTGCTCCATACAAGTTTAGACGTGATTAAAAACTTGCCTACTAAAATTACGTCAATTTACGTCAAGCGCTGATTAATTTGACAGGACTAAACTAAAATTGATCATCTGTCCTTTTCTTAATGAAATAGAAAGAAAAGGATGCACTGAACTTAAATTTAGTTTAGTTTGTGAACAAGGGAATCGGCACCACTACACCTATACTTACGGTAGGTAGGTACCTACATCTAACTTACACACGTTTGGAAGTCTTGGAATTTAGGTATGTATGTAGGTACGTGTAAGCCCTACCAACGTAAACTGGCTGCATCTGAAATATAGAAACAACATGAACATGCTTCAATTACCAATCCACTTTCAGTATGGTGGTATTTCCATATAGGAACCTTATCTGACGCTAACAGCAGTTTAGAATACCTACTAGTTTGTTTACGTAACTTTCGCATATTTTTATGACTTGAAACTTGGCACGTATAAACATTGTAAAGAACTTTCAAGGATAGACAGCATCAGAAGCATGTAGGTAGCCTGTGCAGTCGATATTCAGTCAGGTACCTATAGGTTGGTGTGTTGAGATAAGCATTGCTAAGCCTTGCTTTGCCTCAAGGTGATAATAATAGTAGGTACCAACCTATCTAGTTGGCTAAGCTTGTGGCTAAATAATAGCAGCCGCATCTTTCAAAATCAAAAAATCAAAAGTAATTTATTCAAATTAGGCTGAGAATCAGCACTTGTCGAACGTCAAAATTACATAAGACAGTCCCCGAAAACGACCACCCTTCACCACTTCCTAGTGCTTTAGCTGGGAAGAAGAAGTGGCGCAACAAACTCCCCAGTAGCACAGCTATCTGTTCAACATGCTCCAATTACCAATCAGCTTTCAGTATGGTGGTACCTATTCCCTTCTAAGAACATTATTTGACGCTAACCGCAGTTTAGAGTAGGTACTTACTAGTTTGTTAACGTATCACGTGGGATCGCTGGCCGAATTTTAATGGGCCCTAGTATTTTGACCCGGGGACTTACCATACGTGCATGATATAGTACCTGTCTACGCCTACACTTAGGGCCTGTGCACACCACGTTTAATAGACGCGCCGCTGACGTGCGTTTTAGAAACGTGCGTCGACGGTGCGCTTTTATCTTACAGAAGGTCTACAGGCTGCGTCTGACTCGCGTACGTATCGCGTCTGTATCGCTACAAACGCGCGTCAACGGCGCGTTTAAAAAACGTGGTGTGCACAGGCCCTTAGAGAGGCAATATTCGACGAAAAGTGAAGAGTCAAGCGATTTTAAACTATGTGAGCAGTTGCGCACCCTCGCACCAACTCTATAGGTAATCTACCTAGACTTTTCTCAGCTATGTTGGGGTCGACTTCTAGTCTACCCGGATGCAGCTGAATATCAGTATTTTACATGGAGCTACTGCTTATCTTACCTCCACAACCGAGTAACTGGGTAATACGATACCCCTTGGTAAGACTGGTTGTTAGACTTTCGGGCTTTTGTCGGGGACTCATAAACCAACGACCAAAAGATTTGGATCATACCACTTGTCACTTGTGGCTTTTAGAAAATAAAAAGAAAAGCTGATTAACTTAGTCTTTAAAGCTATGTCTACAGAAAATAGCTGCAAATTGTATTTTAGAGGTAATATTTAAGACCTTTCATTGAACCAATAATGTTTTATTTAATAAACAAGAATATTTTTTAGTAATCGATTCTTTATTTTTTTAAATTGATTGGTCACTTCTTTCTCCTTTGACACGGTGTTGCGAGTTTAATCAACAGAATAACTACGAATCTGCTAATTTTTCGGCGAAACTCGCAAAACACAGACTTTTTGATATATCAGTGATTAGAATCCTAGTATTTTGTACACAAGGAGTTCTTGAACTTATGAAGACTTTATACATTCGAAATTCTAAGGACAGGACAATTTGTCAGAAAACCACAAACCTGACTATGAAATCTCAGATTTCTGGATTGCTTACAACTCTTAGCAAAATGTAAAAGCTAAACCATTCAAACTAGTGTCAACTATTTCACATGCTACACAGAGTAAATTACGGGTATTATATAACATAAACTTACTGTCAACAAGCGCATTTCATGCCTCACAGATTGATCAAACAGAATTTGGTATTGCGCTACATGGTTCTCTTGCGTTATATTGAAAATAAATACTTTAAACAATAACAATAACTTTTCTACAATTACGAAAATACTATTCCAAAAATAAAAGGTTCTTGATTTTTTCCAAAACCTACTGTTTTATTTAAACGTTTTGTAAGAGTGCATCTGGCAACTCTGCTTCTATGTCAAATGTCAAAATACTGTGATGGATCTGTGAATTGTTTGTTTGTAAGAAAAACTCGTTAGAAAGTATTTCCCAGCCACTAAAAACCTGGATTAAATTCAAATATCACTCAAGAGCGATATCTTTATTAATCTATATCAAAAGTTTTGCATGCCTTTGTGGCATTATTCATCTAACTGGTTAGCCTTGAAGTAGATGTCACCTATTAACTTATATGAGTGTTGTTTATTCTACATTTTAGATAGATTAGTCGCAAATTCACGATTATATGGCTTTGATATTTGACTTATGTCTTACGACGATCCGGAAGAGGCATGTTTTATCTAAGTGTACGGGAGAAAGGTGCTGGTTTAGTTGTAATCAGCTGGATTTGCCTGGCTGTTCTGTGCGCCGCATCCACAGCGCCTTGTGACAAGACTCGCAGGGTGTTCACTGACCAGAGCGGCATCATCACCGATGGACCAACTAACTCTAACTACACTCAAGTCAGTTACATGTTCTACAGATGTTTGGACACAGTAGTGAGTGAAGTGCTAATGAATAATCTTGTTTTAGGACTCCCATTGTGAGTGGCTCATCAAAGCAGCGAATAAAAGCCAGTATATTACATTAAGTTTTATTCGTATGGGCACAGAATGTTCCTATGACTATGTTTTTGTGTATGACGGTGATTCATTTGATGCACCCTTGCTTGGAAGTTTTAGTGGAAAAACTGAACCCCAGAATGTTACTGCTTCTAGTGGATTTGTAAGTATGAAGTCAATTAAGTCTAAATTGCAATTGATCTCAAATACCTTGTAGTTTTTATGTATGTAGTTTTGCTTGTCCTTTTTAGTATGGAGATTTTAGATCACTTAAAAAATGTTGCATTTTTTAATTACCACAGAAGTATCCATTGACTACTGATTACTTTGTTGTTGTAGATGTTAATATTACTGTACAGTGATACAAATTATGTTTTGGATGGATTCCGAGCTACGTATGCCATTCACAATTGTCCTAACAACTGCACAGGGCGGGGGCTCTGTGTGTCTAACAAATGTTTCTGCGTTGGCAACTGGGGCGGCCCGGACTGCAGTGTAGAACTGTGTCCAAATTCCTGCTCTAATAATGGAGACTGTAAAGGAGATAGATGTGCATGTAAAAAAGGGTAAGTATTGTTAATACCTAGATTATGAAGAATATAATACAAATACTATTTGTTTGAATGTATTAACTTAACTCTAGTGTAATTAAACAACTGCATATTTTTATGATCTAGAAATTAAAATCAATATTGACCTTTGTACGTATTATTGACATTGTCTTGTTTGTACATGTCTTTGTCAAGCTGCATAAAAGTCAGTACTCAAAACTATGTACTCTGTTCTGCCATTAGCATGGGTAAAAGTCGGGAACAATAAAATATTTATTTTGTTGAATAATTACTTTTGTTTTGTTGGAAAAAAAACAGGACCCTTATAGGGTCACTTTTCTGTCTGTCTGTCACAGCTGATTTGCTCAGAATCTACTGGACTGACAGTTACACATGAATTTCTGTGACCGAAACATGAATGTGTAGCATAAATAAATTATTTTTGAATATGAGGTTAACTTTTGGGGGAAAAAGAGAAAATTAAAAAAATAGTTTTGCAAACTTTACTGTGTGACATATCAAATGAAAGGCCTTGTTATGAAAACTTCAAATATATTTTTTTAATGATTTTAATATACCTAATTAGTTTTAAATAAAATATATGAAAATTGACCATTATCTCCGAAACTGCTGAGCCTAAAACAGTGATAAAAATACACAGAATAGTTCTATACTTGTACATTACAGGAAACCTATAAGGTGTTAAAATAACATGGTAGAACACTCAATATTGTGCGTACAAACTTACATTTGCAGTTGGAATGTAAGGGGAACATGTTTTTCAAACTCAATGTTAAGTTTTTTCTTGGGATAAAGTCATCCCAACTACGGAACCCTTCATTGTGCGTAGTCCGGCACGCACTTGGGCTGTTTTTTTCATTTGATGTTCAAAGACAATGCAATGCATAGATAAATCTGTTTTATCAGCCACAATAGCCAAGAAATTGCAAAGAATTTCTTACAACATATTTTCCTCATGCAACTTGAAATGAACCTTGCAGGGCAATAGACTGATCTCTTATGACCATATCTACCAATTGATACAGTTTTATCTCATTAACACAGGTATTCTGGTGAATCATGTTCTTTAAAGAAAAATGACAAGGAAGGCAATAGCTGGCACTGGCTGTCTCATACAGAGAGTGGGATGACCAAAAGAGCTGCTCATACAGCTGTCTATGTAAACCATACAGATTCACTCTACGTATTTGGAGGATATGATCTAAACAAAGTATTGGGCTTATTGGAGGTATACAAGTAAGTTAAAATATCCTTTGAACTAACTACATAAATGTCAATGTCAAATATGCCATAAAATAAATAAATAATGTTAATGGGTTACACACCTTGCAAAGCGACACAACAAGGTTGATATTTATTTTCGGCAGTGAAAACTGCTTTGCTGGTACAAAATAAACTTTATAACATTGTGATAAGGTGTATTTTGTATTGGTTAAGAAACTAACTACTAAGGAATAATATGCGGGTATTAGTGGCGATATAAAAGTCCTCATAATGTGAGTCTGACTGCACTCATTATCATTGTTTACAATTTAAAAGAAACTGAAAAGAGAACAGAACAGTAGTTAAAAATATTTATTTTGCAACATTGTATTGTAAATTTATTATTTACTTTACTGGTTGACAAGTAAATGGTCCAAGATTAATATTTATTACTACTGTTATAGAGACTTGTGCCATATAAAATGAATTTTTAATTACATTTAATTGCTTCATTATCGCATTTAATCTGTTAATTATTAATGCTTCATTAATTGAACATTATATAATATTACTTTATAGGTTTTCAACTAGTCAGTGGTATGATGAAAATGGAAAAGTTTTACGTAGGTACCCCACCAACGAAGAGATTGACAGATCTCTGTTAACTTTATTTACTAAGGTAAGCAAACCTCGAAAAATCCAATATATACCATCCTCTTGTATTACTTAATATTTAAATTGCTTTTAGGGAAATTTCGATGGCAGCTTGCAAATAGGCAACAGGAGTTCATTATTTAATTTACTATTATCATCATTTACAAATCAAGACAAGACCACACTACCTCTCATGTATTCTCATGCACCTACTCCGTATTCAGAAAGCTACTTGCATTTTACCGAGCAACCAGAGGTAGTAAGTAATGTTATGAAACCTAATACGACAAAGCCAGAGCCAAGGTATGGTCACTCAGCATGTGCATTTGGCAGTGGGTTTGTGTTGTATGGCGGAAAACTCTCTGATGGTACCTTATCTTCTGAACTATGGATGTATGACGCTGTATTAGATATTTGGACTTTGAGGGCTATTAACTCCACTTTCATCCCTCCCGGCCTAACCCGCCATACGTTCACCGCCGTCAGAGATGAATTGTATCTGTTTGGCGGAAGTACAGTAGACGGGGAGTTTTCCTCAAGGTAAATAATCATGAAATTGACCTAATTCTGATTACATTTGAATGGATAAGTAACAATTTGTTTCCTTCCTTCTATTGTTTGTAGTATGTACAAAATAAAGCTGGGTGATGTAAACACAGAGGCTTGGGAAAGAGTACAAGTGAGAGGTGGCAAAGAATTGGATGTGCGGGTGGTTGCACACACCGCGGTGTATCACACGCATTCGAATTCTATTTTGGTGTATGGAGGCGTTGTCGCCAGTGTAGCAAGGTAATCCAAATTCATTGTCTTTATTTTAACTTTTGTTGCTCCAATTTTGTTTTATCAGCTAAATCTATTGATGACAATAGAGGATGAAATAGTATCGACATTATAGCACATATTCACGCGGTAATGTAACTAACCAGAACTCTTTAATTTCTTCTCAGATTTTCTAAGCTCTCGGATAGAATGTTCGCCTTCGATATAGACTACAAACACTGGAGCGAGATACTCTATCCTAGAGCACATTTACGTGACACATACGTACCGCGGGAGAGGGCGTTTCACACATCAACTGTTATTGGTATGCTACTAACTTGTTATTTAATTAAAGCAGAAAAGGAAGTAGCCCATTTACCAGACCAGCACCTGAACCTTGCTTTACAATAGAGTATTGAAAAACAGACTCTAAGCTATGTAGCATACAATATACTTATTTACAGTATGTTTAAGTACAGGTGTCAAAAACTTTCAAATGTTGTCACTAATTCTTTTTTTTTTTTTTATACTTTGTGCCACACAGGTTAAATGATTTTTTGTAGTTTTTCATCAGTACTATTCAGAGACGAACCATTTTTAGTCTGGTAAATGGACACTATATATCTTTAAAGTCTGTTACACCGTTGGGATTAAAATGCACTGATCACGAAACAATTTCAGGAAACTATCTGGTCGTATTTGGCGGATATTCTCATCGCCATAACAGAGAGGAAATCTGTTACGATGGCCAAATGTACATCTATCACCTGGGCTGCCATTCTTGGATCCCTCTCGACGTGTTGGGGAAAGTGCGACGGTTCTATCCGAAGAAGCAAGGAGTGTTTGCGCATGCGGCTGCCTTGCGGCCTCCGTCTACTTTGTTGATTGCTGGAGGGTATCATGGAAATGTCAATGGTAAAATTGTCTTTATTTCTAAGCAAAAAATCGTCTGCGAACACACATTATCCCAATTTAATATCTAGAAATGATACACCCTCATTTATTAATTGACTAGCTTTGCCCGCGGCTAGGTCGTAAATTATCCCACGGAAACGTACTACCGGGATTAATGTGTTAATCCAGGTTATTAACTATCTGTGCGCCAAATTTCATCCAAATCCGTTCACCCGTTTTTTCTATCGTAGTAATAGCAGTCATCATTTCTATAGTAGTCATCATTTCTATAGTAGTATAGCGGTCATTGACTCCCGCGCCGCCGTCAACCATAATTATTTTGTTACGTGTAATTATGAATCTGTGATATCTTTTAAAGGATTCATTTAAATTAATGATGTCAAGGCATATTTTAATCTAAATGAAATGTCCAATTTATTTTTTTATTTTTTTTGGATAAGGTTTAATAATATACCGGTCAAAAGAGCTTCGGAAATAACAATGCATTTTATATTAAATTCTGAAAGCAAAAATGGTTGCTGTGGGTCATTCTTAGAAGATAGGCATAATAGATACATAAAATTAATGTTCTACAAGATTGTACATCTTAAAAAGTTCACCGTTTAAAAAGTTCACAGTTTAAAAAGTTCACAATCTTGTAGAACATTAATTTTATGTATCTGTTACGGTTTACGCGGCGCACGCCATCTCCCAGTCGGCATTATTTTTTAAACAATAATGGTCATATTTCGGGCAATTTACACAAACCTTTAATGAATTATACACTTAAACCATTCTCATGAATCACTCCGTCTATTGGTGAAAATCCTTTCGGTAATTTTTGAGTTTAGGCATTCAGACAGATAGACGCGGCGGGGGACTTTATTTTATAATATGTAAGGATTTAATACTAATTTCAAGCACAAAAAATTACAAAGGCGGACTTAATGCCTTAGGCATTATTTACACACAAGTTTACCTTTGGGCAACATTTTGCGAGTTACGTCATAAATCGTGCCCAAATCCAGGCTTCGAGCTGGTGAAATTCTTAGAGTAACACTTTGCCCTACCCGGGGATTATACCCAGGAACCCCATGTGCTGCGGCCACTACCAACAAGGCAGTCTTCCTCTAAATTAATCCTTCATTTACAGGTGATCTATTAGCCTATGTGGTACCTAGTTGGCAGGCTGGTATCACTAACGACGACCCAGAGTCGGCGTGTCGGCGACATCGCTCTCAACCGGAGTGCCTTGCCGACCCCGAGTGTGGCTGGTGCTCTGCTGATGATGTACGTTCTTATTATTAATAATATGTTACAGTAGATTTAGGCCATACGAGGGCTGCACTAAAAGTATCGGGAATGGAATATTTCCACTGTTCCTGTCATATTAAAATCTTTTTAATTGAAAACTCCTTGGTTTTAAAAATCGAATACCATTTATTTATTTAAAAAAAGATTCTCGGTCTTGTCACAAGGTTTTGTCAAACTTGTTTAGTCGTTGAGAAAATAGAATTGACTCGAGAAAATTCAAGAGCGATGATTTATTATGACTTTCGAAGTGGTTTAACACAAAAACTGTGTGTTGACCGGATGATTTCTGCATTTGGTAATGAAGCCCCATCCAAAACCACAATTTATCGCTGGTTTGCTGAATTTCAACGTGGACGTGTCAAGCTCAGTGATGATCCCCATCAAGGTCGTCCAAAAACTGCAGTCACCCAAGAAAACGTTGATGCTGTGCGTAAGCTGATTGAGGAAGATCGACATGTGACATACTGCGAAATTCAGGCAACTTTAGACATTGGCATGAGTCAAATACAAATAATCTTGCATGAACAAAAACCGGCTCGCGTTACTTGGTGCATCAGAACTCTCGAAAGATTCTACGCAGGATCCTCAAATGCTGTATACAACATCGTATCAGGTGACGAATCCTGGATATACGCGTACGAACCCGAAACAAAAAACCAGTCACTAGTTTGGGTGTTCGAAAATGAGTTAAAGCCAACAAAAATCGTTCGTTCACGGAGTGTTGCAAAAAAAATGGTGGCCACGTTTGTCTCCAAAACCGGCCATCTTACGACTATTCCTCTTGAGGGACAAAGAACGGTTAATGCAGAATGGTATGCTAGCATTTGTTTGCCACAGGTCGTTTCTGAACTCCGTAAAGAGAACTGCAACCCCCGCATCATCCTCCATCACGACAATGCGAGTTCTCACACCGCGCACAGAACAAAAGAGTTTTTAGAGCAAGAAACCATAGAATTATTAGACCATCCGCCGTACAGCCCTGACCTAAGCCCTAATGATTTCTATACTTTCCCTAAAATAAAGAATAAATTGCGTGGACAGAGATTTTCATCACCTGAAGAAGCTGTGGACGCCTACAAAACGGCCATTTTGGAGACCCCAACTTCCGAATGGAATGGTTGCTTCAATGATTGGTTCCATCGTATGGAAAAATGTGTCAAATTTCGCGAAGAATACTTCGAAAAGCAATAAATACATTTTTAAATAGTAATGTTGTGTCACTTCTTTGATTCCCGAAATTTTCAGTGCCGCCCTCGTACCAACTAGTACTTTTACCAATTTTAATGTAGTCAAATATTTCAGTTGGTCTATGGTAAATATTTTACGCAAAATAAAATAAGCCAAATATTTAGTGTCGTCAGTTTTCAATTTACTATTTCTATTCAGTCAATTGCTTAGTCAATGACAAAAGATTTGCATCTTTATGTCAGTTGCACAAAATATTTAAATTAAAAATGTTTCAATTATTGAATAGTATTTGAAGTCTGAACACAACGACAATGAAACAACATATCGAATTTTTAACATTATAGTTACTGCAGTTTATAGCAAACGTGTTATGGATAATGATTATCGGACAAACAATTTTAGGAGAAAAAAGAGAGTACCGTTTCTGGCACTTGCCGGCCGCTGCCGTTGCCGAAGCACGCTCGCTTCGCTCGCTCGGCTCGTGCGTTGTGTGGTCCCAGTTCTAACCTAATCTAGCTGTTTTTTGTCAAATCATATGACTAAATGTTTGTCTAAAGATTGTTTGCTGTAATAAATCATTTAATTAAAGACCAAATGCCTTAATGACATTATCCTTAGTAATATTCTGCCGAGTAAAAATTTGACCAAATGAAAATGTGCGTACTAAAATAATTCCAAATATTGCATTGGTATAAAAAAGTTTGCTAAAAGTTGTTTGTTTAATGAAATTTTGAAATTAATGAAAACATAAGCTAAACATAGTTAAAAAAATTGCAGACTTGCTACGGTAGAAGGATAGGAGCCAACTGCACAACAAACCTCCAATCAATTCGATGTGGGGGTATATGCCCAGCGCTAGGCGATTGCCACTCCTGCCTCATACACGGTCCGCCGCCCGGAAGACGAAACAGTAGCCGCACGCCATTGCCATCTGTCAGTACGAAGCTCGGCTTAGATCAGTGCAACTGGTGCGTGCAGAATGCACGGTGTCATCATAAAGATGGTAAGTTGGTCTGTAGAAAAGTTGCGCCTACACCAGTGGCAGTGCGAGCGGTGTTGCCGTACCGGGCGCTCGCATCAACCGTAACGCTACCACTGGGCATTGGTTACCGACTCGTTATTGACCGACGATCGATCAGATTTTAACCTGTTAAGCCCCGCGCGAAACCGATTCGAAGTCCAACAATAGAAAATCAATTGTGTCTCATTAGCTGTCCTTGACCAATTAAGCTGAAATTTAGTAATATTCCACAATATTAGACCAAGTAGCTGCTATTTCTCTATGATAGGTCAAAAAAAAAATCTGTGGGAGGGTGCTAAATAAAAATAAAATGTTCGTGCTCGCTACGCTCGCTTTAGTATCCAACATTATCTTAGTAAATTGACTGTTAAACCTATGGCGACCACACTAGCGACCAAGAAGTGTGCCACAAACGGTAGCGACGGAATATTGTCCGAAGAAAACAACAACCCTATAGGTTTTCAAACAAAATTATTTACTGTTATTATTTCTTATCTGTACAACTTGTCGCCTCAGCACTTTGACAGGGCAAGCAAAGTGGCGTTGTTGAACGCAACAGAGTAGTGCGAGCAGGATGGGCAATATTTCTTTAACGCAAAAGAGAAGAACTACTGCTATGTCAAGCGCGACAGACATCACTGAGCTTGTCCACCTGTATATTTGGTAGGTTGAATAAAATTGTATTCACGGATAAGCAACTACATTGTATAGGAACACTAAGGTTTTGTATTTAGGGGCGTCACTTTGAGGTCTCGCACAACTTAAATATTTTTTAAGGGCCACCACTGGTTTCTTAAGTTAGGACATTCCAATGAGCACAACCGTTTCGAATTACTATAATTTGCTCGTTAAGAAATTATTGACTTGCAAAGCCTCAACCACGTAAATGAACTTCGAATGCTCACAGTAAAACGCATCTTAACTATCAATCCTAGTAAAAGTTATCGTAAACTTTTTATTTTAGACAATTATGGCGTTTGCGGAGAAGATACACCCTCAGAAAATCCCGGCTGGTGGGGCAGCACCGGTACAGAAGTAACGACTCCTGACGAATGTAAAATGCTAGACAAACGACCCGGTCTTACATTTCTTCGATATCAGCAACCGGCAGATTGGAACCATCCAGATGGGGTTTCTGTGGTTAATGCCACGACTGTCGATTGGGTTACGGGAGGGGGGAGTAACCATATTTTAAGCGGGCCGAGTGAAGCACGGTTGAGGGGTTGGCTGCATATACCACAGTACTGGAACGGGACAGGTGAAACGTTGCACATTTGCGCGGGTTACTCAAACATTTCTCTGGCTTTGGGGGATGCTGGTGGCCCAGTAGCCAACCTGACCGCGCAGCCATCTGCCTGCTCCCTCGTAGATTGGCCAGCATTGTTTCCTGGACGTCTGGCCGTCGACATGCACGCTAATGACTCATTACATACGGGGTTATATCCATCACATCATCATGCCAAAATGGAACTGCTTCATAACAAGTCTCAAGAAAGCGCAAAGGTAATTACTTATTTACTGCTATTTCCATTTTTATTTTGTTTTTACCCAACTACAACAAAAACAAAAGGAGACATTGTATTTTAGACTCTGTTTTGTGTGTGTTCTCTGTTCTCTCTGTTTTATTCGGTTCGAATGCCGTGGCCGTGCGATGACACCTACAAAAATCAAACATTAAATTCGCACGGCATACGGCAATTGAATCGAATTTATAAAATTTTTGATGTGAAACTGCTAGAAGACTTCAATAGAACTAAATATAGAGAGAGACTTGTCGTACTTAATAATACGATGAACTAAGTATTTATATTCCCTTTTTGTAGAGATATAAGTACGATATACCTAGTTTAGTTAGTGAGAACGTTGTATTTATGTTGCCGATACTAACTAAATAAAAAAAATTGTTTTAGGTGTTCACGTTTGAATTTTTGGAGCCATACTCAGACGGCCAATGCGAATACGACAACTGTCTACTGTGTCTCTCGGACGCCGCGTGCGGCTGGTGCGAGCTGACGAACAAGTGCGAGCCTCGGAACATCGACGAGACCATCTCGTGCGTGGCGGACGGCGAGTGGCGCTACCTGACGCTGCAGCCGGCGGCGTGTCCGAACTGCTCCAACTACATCAGCTGCGAGCGCTGCGTGGGCGGCAACTACTGCGAGTGGTGGGCGGACGAGGCGCGGTGCGCGCGCCGCGGCCGCGCGGGCGGCGCCGTCACGGCGCCCGCGCTCTGCCCCGCGCCCTGCCGCCTGCGCGCCGACTGCGAGCACTGCCTGGACGAGCGCGGCCGCTGCGTGTGGTGCGAGGCCACGCGCCAGTGCTTTAGCTTCAGCGTCTACACCAGCGAATACCAATTCGGGCTCTGCCGCGAGTGGCTGGACCGGGCCTCCTCGCCGCCCGACGACACGGCGCGCAAGTCCGGCCAGTGCAAGTCGTGCCGCCGCCACGTGCAGTGCTCCGCGTGCCTGCGCAGCATGGGCTGCGGCTGGTGCTACTCGCACGAGAACCCCATCAACGGCGCGTGCACGGAGGGTGACTTCACGCGTTCGCACGCCGACTGCGCCGCTGTGCTCAACGTGACGTCAGCGGACGCGGGCTGGGCGTACGCGCAGTGCCCCGACGTCGATGAGTGCGGCCTCGGCCTGCACGACTGTAATGAACACGCTATCTGCAACAACACTCACGGCTCATACACGTGTAAATGTAAACAGGGATATATCGGAGATGGCAAGAAAAGCTGCATGCGAACCTGCTACAATAACTGCATTCATGGTTATTGTCTAGGAGCTCCTCAATACAAGTGCCACTGTGACCTGGGGTGGACGGGTGCGGACTGCTCCATAAACTGCGGTTGTCACAATCACTCGACGTGTAGGACCGGCGTGGGTCGGTGTGACGAGTGTCAAGACTGGACGGAGGGAGAGTTCTGCGAGTCGTGCAAGCCCGGCAGCCACGGCAACGCCACCACCGGGCAGGGCTGCCGCCGCTGTGACTGTAACGACCACGGCGACGAGGCGCGCGGCGTGTGTGACGTCGCCACCGGAGAATGTATTTGTAAAGATAACACCGAAGGCTTGAACTGTGAACGATGTAAACCAAAGTTTTACGGTGATCCCAGACATGGCGGACGATGCTACTATCAGTGTGAACCCAGAGGAATGTTAAATGCGACACAAACCGAAGGAATTGGTTCTTATAAAACTGACCCCGATATCAAAACGACTGGACCTTCTAAAGAATGCTTATGGATTATTTCTGCTGAAGACATAAAAGATGCTATCATTCAATTTACTATAAACTCCTCCACTTTCGACGTTCCCTGTGATGAGAATGCAGTTTACGTTTATGACGGTCTCGGTGGAGTGCCGGATCTCAGTAACAACCAGCAGAGTCAGTTACTGGGTGTATTCTGTAACGGCGCCTCTTCAGGGGTCATAGAGGCTCGCAGTGGTAACCTGACAGTGCATTACAAGCAGGGCCAGCCGGAGCAGGGCTTCGAGGCGAGCTACAAGGTGCTGGCGTGTGACGGCTACTGCACGTGGCCGAGGGTGTGCAACAAGAGGCACTGCGTGTGCCGCGACGGTTACGGCGGCGCGAACTGTGAAGTTGAGATCTGTCGTAATAACTGCAGCATGGCGGCCAGTGCCGGTGTATGCGACGCTAGCTACGGAAGATGCTTATGTAACGAGGGCTTCGGTGGAGATGACTGCTCAATCAGACTAGACAAAACACAACTTGTATTTACAGAATTTTTCAACTCTGAATATTTATCTGACGGTTTGGATCACTTGAGGAAAACTCTTCCCAGATTCGGCCACAGTTTGGTGGCCGATAGACGCGGGCTATGGATGTTCGGCGGATATTCTCTTTCTCACGGTCCATTAAATGACATAAGATTTTTTGACACTAAGAATAACACGTGGATGCAAGTAACTTTAGAAGCGACGCCAGATGCTAAGATGCCAGAAGGTCGATATTTCCATGCTGCTGAGATCTATCACTCGAAACAAAATATTTATATTTATGGAGGTTTAAGTTTACAAGAGAAGAGTGGACAGAACAAAACGCTTGGTGACTTCTGGCAGTTCAGCTTAAAAGACCAGAGGTGGAGCAATATCCGCAACAAAGATAAAGATGGTCAGCCCCCCTCCCTCGCCGGACACACGTTGACGTTACAGAAATATTTGGACTATGAAAGTTTAGTTTTGATTGGAGGATTTTCGTTAGAAGAAGGTTTTATGTTTGACGTGTGGGAGTTCGATCTTGACAATGAGAAATGGATCAAATTGAAAGATGAAGGCGCAAAGCCGTCTGGAATAATTGGGCACAGCACAGTGTACCACGCGCCTTCACAGAGTCTGTATGTGTATGGAGGGATTCTATATGCATACAACGGCACTGTGCTTTCTAACAAACTGTTTTCATTCCATTATCCAACAAAGCAGTGGAGTGAATTACCAACATTCCCCATTTTGAACAACTATTATGACAATTTACCACAAGCCACATACTTGCATTCGGCAGTGACCACAAATGATTACATGATCATATTCGGTGGAAGAACCGATCCTGAAAATAGATCTGATTCTCTTATAGCATACATCTATAGCTGCAACCAATGGGTCCGGCTTGTCAAAGGTTTGTATAAATACTATTTTTTGAAGATGAATTCTGTTTCAAATATACTATTGTACGAACTGCTAACCCGCGGCTTCGCCCGCGTTGCTTATTCTAAAATAAAAGTAGCCTAAGTTATTCCTTATAACTTCAGCTATCTCCCGTTAAAATCGGTTCAGGCGTTTCGGAGATTAACCGGACAGACAGAAAGACAAAAAATAAAAATGGTTGTTTTGTTATATACTTTCATATACAATTTAGTAAAAAGCTGTTATTTTAACATTACACATAGACTCTTCAATTTTATTTATTGGTATAGTTTTTTTTTATGTAACTTCATGTTTTCAGGTGTAAGCATCGTTGGTCATCCGCCACCGCCTACAATAGCTCACGCAATGGCAATCGACATTGACACGGAAAACGAAGGATACATCTACATAATAGGTGGCTGGACAGGCAGCGCCCACTGTCAAGTGACCCGGATATCACTTCCCGAAGACCTGTGCTCACTGTGGAGTTCGAACAAGTTCGAATGTCGGAGTCATATGGGATGTAGTTTCTGTAATACGGGGAATTATACGAAGTGTTTTTCCGTGGATAAGCCGGGATGCGAGGGGAGTGACAGTGTGTCGGTGAATCCTGGGGCTGCTTGTGATGCTGAGCTGGTATCGTCACGAGCTTGTGAGAACTTCACCACGTGCACGTCGTGTCTGGCCGCGTGGCCCTTGTACCCCGAGGACAAGCCTGCCTGTAGATGGTGCGAGTCTTGCGCCGCAGCTGTCGGTAGGTGCATTCATTCATAGCTTACTGGTCTGTTAAATTGTTTGCTTACTCAAACAAATATCAACTTTAGTGTAAATGAAGTTGATTTCAGAAAAACTAGTATTTTTGAAAAGGTCATAAAATCTTGTAAGTTGTAACGAAAACTTAACTTTATGTGTAGGCATTAAAGTTTATTTTCATAAATCACATAAATTGTCAACGAAGTTTACCTAAATTATCCCAGATAAAAAAAATCTTATTGATTTTAGGTGAATGCGTACCAACGGATGAGTCCTGTACCAGCATGAAATGTAACGCCGGTACGACCTACATCAGTAACGTGGACAACTGTTCCGAACTGCGGTGCGCGTCATCTGACTGCGAGAAATGTGTAGGAGCTAAAGAATGCACATGGACGAGACACGCTGTCAGAGAAGGTAATTTAGTTCCTTAAGGCACTGACAAAAGGCAAATGACCAAAATAGGCTTGTCTTAAGAAAATAAATTTCCAAATCTGTATAGTTTGTGGTTTGTTAGCGGAGAAAATATATGTTAATTTTGAACATATTTCCCAGATTTTCCAAAATCTCGATACTACAAACTAACGTTAAACTAACCTCTTACCTTGAGTTCCAATCCAAAATATCTGTATTAAATATCAACATACGTTACGTATTTAATTAATAACAACAATGTCTTAATTGAATGCAGACCTTGATTGTTTTTTATTTTCGATTATTCAACTCAATTTTGAGTAAAAAGATAATTGCTTCATATTTTGCAATAAATTACAAGCGTTGTGTTATCGCGCTTCTCTTTCTTTCCTATGCAATCTGACAGTGACCGCGGTTTAGGTGTCGTCAGCGTCTTAACATGAGTGTACAACCTGCTTATTTCCATATATTGTCACTTAATCAAGTATCTACTTTAGCGCTATGTAGTCTTAATTGATTTTTGATTAACCTTTTGTAATAAAAACGTCCTAAATACATTTTGGTTGCAATGGAACTTGAACTTTGTCATCGTGTTTGTTCTCCCAAAACTTGATAATTAACTGAGGTTCTGAATTCAAATAAGTAGTTAGTAATAGTTATACTAATCTCGTATTATTTGCAGGACAACTCACTCGAATTGCAGAAGAATCCGTCGAGCTTTTCAATTGGACTTGCGCGTTGATCGAAGAGCCAGGCCGAACAAGTCTTCGTGCTACGAAGAGTGAGGAGTGTCCGAACAGATGCACGATGTTGGACGATTGTCAGTCGTGCCTTAGTACTGACGGGGGGGAAGGAGGATTTGCGGAGTGCCGCTGGGCTACTTACTTAGGAAAATGTATATCGCCTGCATATCAGCCTGTGTATTGCGCGGGTGGTGTTTGCGGTCTCGTGCTTACTAAAGCGGATAAGAGCAAGTGTCCTGCGCCGTGCAACACGTTTGAGCAGGTATGTTGAAATTATTATTATATGGTACGGTCAATAATGATAATCGATTCGATTATTTTATTATTATTATTTATTTTTATTTCGTGAAAAAATCATGAGGAAAATATGATGAAGTATGATGAGCATAAGTATGTTTACGAAATAGACAATACACGGTGTAAAAAAACCATCGCATATCGTGTATCGCGTATCGTGTTTCTTGATGTACAGAATGCATAGATAACGGCTTATCTACGCATTCTGTACATCAACAAACATTGACACAAAAAGTAACATTGAACAAAAATTGTTGCTGGAAAACGACTTTTATTTGTAATGTGAAAAATAGCGATTTACGGCAGTACGCAATGTAACGCATTTTGGGTGCATGCAACAGTACAGGAGTTATGGGGGTATTTAAAGTTAAGTTATAACATTTAAAACTTGTTTTCGTGAAATAAGTTTGATGATATTTATTGTAACTAGAAGGGTCCAATACAAAACAATGATCACATTGAGAGGGAGTACAAGTGACTCT
The DNA here is from genome assembly GCA_905333075.3 of Atethmia centrago. Classification (NCBI taxonomy): domain Eukaryota; kingdom Metazoa; phylum Arthropoda; class Insecta; order Lepidoptera; family Noctuidae; genus Atethmia; species Atethmia centrago. Next base: position 14,357,661 of record HG995375.1, read on the forward strand.
CGGCTTTGTTTCTCGCTTTACAATTTTTGTATGGACTTTAGAGGAGACATCGTACCCTGAGTTTTTTCATCTCAAAGTGATTTTAATATCTTGCATAATAAACAAATAATTTAATTTCAGTGCTCGGAATGCTTACACCACTCTCACTGCGGCTGGTGCGCGCTGTCGGGCGCTAACGGTCAGGGCGTGTGTTCCGAGGGCTCCATAGACGCGCCCCTGGACTACTCCACCCGCACGACGTGCGCCGCGGTGTACACGGCCGCGAACCACGACGACTATTCTAACGACACCTTCTCTTGGCATTATACGCGTTGTCCGCCTGAAAACGAATGTGAAAATAATCATCATCAGTGCAAAGCTGAGTCTGAGGTGAGTTTGTTTGTCATTGATATAAAACGTTTATTTTCTCTACACAAGTTATGAACTTGGTGCTAAAATTTAATAGTAATGCACGAACAAGGAGCTAACTTATTTATCGTCAGTTTAGTCATTTATTTCAATTATGTACATAAAATGCAATTTTGAATGCGAACATTTATATAAAAATAGAATTGATTCTAGTCGCCCCTTCCAAAAGGTAGTTTCGTTTGGAGAATATAATATGTTGTATAAGGTCTATTCAAATTCTTGTTTTCAATTTTAAGTTATTTCCATTTAAACGGATGTCAACTTTATCCTTGTGTAATAAAGTTGATTTTAGAAAGATTTGTTAAAAAAAAAAAATATAGCAGGAGTTACTTCAGGTGCATTGAAGTTGTTCATCCGAAAACACAAAATTGGAAATTAAACTAACTTTGTTTAAATTTGGTACACAGACTACTATCACAATTAACTAACTTAGGTAAACAATGAAACATATTCTATCTATTCATCAATTGGAATCTACTATACCTTTAATTACAGCCTTGGCCAAAAGTATTGAGCACCCATGACATCTTTCAGTTTTATGAGGGGTATCAAATAGAAATAAAACAAAACGTTTTATATAGGTTTATTTTAATATTTATTAATTGAAAATTAATATTTTGTAGGTCCACCCTTTGCCTTAATTACGGTAGAAATTCTTTTTGGTAAAGAGCTAACAAGATTTTTACAGTCTTCAGCAGTAATCGCGTTCCATTCTAGGCGCAGGTAGCGTTTCAAATCTTCTCTGTTGATAATTGTGTGGCGCCTAACTCTACGCTTTAATAAACCCCTTAAATGTTCTATGGGGTTCAGATCTGGCGACTGGGCAGGCCAGTCAAGAAGCTCTGTGTTATTTTCCCGAAACCATGTCATAGTGCCGGCAGATTTGTGGCATGGCGCGTTATCCTGCTGGAATTTAACACCATCCATGTTCGTGTCGCCGAAAAGTTTCGTAAATGCAGGCAGCAACGCAGTTTCTAGTTCATTTATGTACTTAGTAGAGTCCATGCGGCCCTCACACACGAACAATTCGCCAACTTCAGAATCGGTTATGCAACCCCAGACCATTATGCTGCCGCCGCCGTGTTTTACGGTTGGGATCACACACTCTGGCTTAAATTCTTCGCCCACCCGGCGACGCACAAAGGTCACACCAGGTGTACCAAAAATCTGCAATAAAGAGAAAAATATTGAGTTCAGGAAAAAAAATAACTATGCGTTTGGTTTTTAAACCATTTTATATAATTTTATTAGGGCATTAAATTTACATATTCACCTCAAAGTTTGATTTGTCTGACCACGCAACATTTGACCACTCTTCAGCGGTGAAAGTTCGGTGTTTTAAGGCCCATTTATACCGAGCTTTTTTGTTGTTGTCGGAGAGCCATGGCTTCTTTCTAGCTTTACAGCCTTCCAGACCAGCTTCCTGAAGTCTTCTACGAGTAGTTCGAGCAGAAATTGATTTCTTAATTTGTTCTGGCAACTCAGCAGCGAGCTCTGAAGATGTTTTTTTCCTATTTCTTAACGACTCTCTCAGTAACTGACGATCCTGACGGTCTGTGGTGATGCGTATGCGCCCGGTTCTCGGTCTATTTTGATGTGATCCGGTAGCACAGAATCGCTTAATAGCATATGGCACGGATCGGCGCGAACATTTCACAGTTTTGGAAATCTCTACTTGTGATTTCCCTTGCTCATGCAGATGCTGTATCTGCACACGTTTTGGCATATTGCAACGATAACACTTAAAACTTTGAAATAAAATACCAAAGGCGCACTAGATCACTGGATGTGTTCACAACGAGCGATGGTAGCGAACTGATAAATAAATACAAAAATTGTAAAAGACACATTTTTTTTGCACCCTGGTGTCAATCTTTGTAGACGACCGACAAAAGAATATTTCAACAGTAGATTTGGTTTTCTCCCATACTTACCGTGAACGAGCGAAATTTGTAAGGTGCTCAATACTTTTGGCCAAGGCTGTATGTAGTTGTTGCGTCAGGTTCGATTGAACACTTAAGTTTTTATTATTTCCTAGCCAACCCGACAGACGTTGTGCTGTCCAAATTTCAATAATTTATAAAAAAATGCACTTTCAATTTTCCCGAATTCAATTTTTTTTCCCCTAAGAACCAGCTTCGAACTGTTACGAACGCAAATTTGCCAAAATCGTCCAGCCGTTCTGGAGTAATGCGCTTACCAACGAACAGCATTTCATTTTTATTATATAGATTCATCATCATCTGCCTAGCCTTTTCCCAACTACGTTGGGGTCGGCTTGCAGTCTAACCGGATGCAGCTGAATACCAGTATTTTACATGGAGCGACTGCCTATCCGACCTCCACAACCCAGTTACTGGGTAACACGATACCCCTTGGTAAGACTGGTTGTCAGACTTTTATTATATAGATTAATTTATTTTATTAGGTGTGTCGCGATCTACCAGAAGGCTATGAGTGCGCATGCGGCGCGGGGCACAAGCGCGCGGGCGGGGCGGGCGGCGCGGGCGGCGCGGCCGGCAGCTGCGTGGCGGTGTGCTCGCAGGGCTGCGTGCGCGGCGTGTGCGTGCAGCCCGACGTGTGCCGCTGTGAGTTCGGCTACGTCGGCGCCAACTGCACCATCCAGTGCCAGTGTAATGGACACTCCGACTGCGAGGGACCTGATAAACTCGATAAGTGTATCGAGTGCCATAATAATACTATGGTAAGAGCTCCTACTTCTTCAAAAATTGTGTTTCTTTCGACTTATCTTAAAGCAAAGAGACAGAGACGAAACTGATTTAAACTTACGTCTCGGTCTGTCAAGTCAGTGGATTTTGGTGATATTTTGTTAGATCGATGCGCAAGTTTACACTGAGTCTCGTCTCTGTATCTTACCCTTAAAGCGCCTATGTACACGGTTCTACTTCAGTTCCATCTAATTTGTACAAAATCATAACCGTGTGTGACCGTTGATGCGATCACACGGTTCGCTTATGACGGACAGTTTAGAAGATAATCGTTGAAACTAACAGTCCAATCCTGTCGTATATGTGCACGTACTCGGTCAAGCTGATCGACGCGATCGTATCGGATTCGCCTATTCAGTTTATATCCCTATATTATAGTAACTTTCATTTAGTGTTCTTACAACCTATTTTCTCACTGCATTCCGTTTACAGGGCGACCAGTGCGAAAAATGTAAGCCAAACTTCGTGGGTGATCCTGTGAACAACGTGCAGTGTGTGCCATGCTCAACATACTGCCACGGCCACACAACCATCTGTACCAGCGAGGTGGACGCGGCCCCTACGTCGCGCGACGTTGGGGGCCCGGCAGACCCCGACGACTACCGAGACGGCGCCGCTAAAGCCCGCTGCGTGCGATGTGCCAACAATACTGACGGACCGCGTTGCGAGCGATGCATTGAAGGATACTTCAGAGGATCGGATGATTTTAGAGACCCTTGTAGACCGTAAGTGTAATTAAATTATTGAAACAGCTTTATTCAAAGAAATAATAATTAAAAACGGAGAAAGCCAATAATTGTATCGGCCTGCTTCACAGAATGTCCAGAGGTGAAAGCTATACTGTATTAAAATACAGCTCTTCCGTGTAACTATAAATAGTCAAAGGTGGATGTAGTGTCCTGCTCAACAGCTGGAGAAAAAGTTATGACGGTTTAAAGATATGATTTTCTCACTTTATCAAGTTCCCAACATCCTTTAACATTTTATTTCAAACTAGCTGCGCCCGCGGTTTCACCCGCGTACCATGACGAATCGCGATCTCATGGGAATATCGGGATAAAAAGTCTATGTCCTAATCCAGGAAAAGGTCTATCCATGTGCGAAATTTCATCCAAATCTCAGCTATTTTAGCGTGAAAGCGGAACAAACACAACTCAACTTTCGCATTTAACATATTAGTTAGTATTAGTTTTGATACTTTTATTAACATTGTTTGATTGTTTCAGATGCGAGTGTCACGGACACGGCGACACTTGTGACCCAGTAACTGGCGAGAAGTGTAACTGTGGCAACAACACCGAGAGTGACGTCTCGTGTCAAACGACCTCCTCCAGTAAGAACTCTGCGCAGGAGTGCTGGCGTTATCAGTGCGTCAAGTGCAAGGACCTCTACATGGGCGACCCGAGGAATGGACACCAGTGTTACAAGACAATTAATATAGAAAACAAACTCTGCTTTGATGGGAAATCTATTGGTAAGATTTTTTTTTTTTTATGTAATACCTGACATGTTACAACACTAGTTACGGCCCGCGGTTTCACCCGCGTTTTGTCCTCAATAAAACCTATCCTAATTATGTATGTCACTCGTTAATAGTGTAGTTTTCTATCAGTGAAAACAACTACAAATACACACAAACAACTTTTTTATAACATTGACCTATAATGAATTAAATTTATTTCTAAATCAAGATTATTATAAAAATTTCAGATGAATGCAAAATTAAGCCGCGACCTCTCTACCCTGGTCAAACGGTTTTCGTAGCAGTAAACCCAAGATACATGAACGTTGACATAAGAGTGATACTGGACGTGACTCAGGGGGCCGTCGACCTATACCTCAGTCCGAACGACAGTTCGTTTGTAGTCTCGGTGAACTCCAGTAACGGAGATCATGCGGTAGAACTCGACCCTACATATCATAAGCATGAGCCGAGTAGAAGGATGCCATCTTTCGACGAGCACGTGCCTGAAGAGCCGCGTGTTACGTGGTACTTTGACAAGATAGAGTATACACTCGCTGATTATACGGCTAAGGATTTGGCTACATACGTGACTGTTGATAGGAGGAATATACTGCTCCGAGTGAGGAATCTCCGAAACAGATTGGTCCTCACTCTGCCTCAGAACGTTCATGACCTAACCCACACTAAGTTCTACATCGTGATTCGCGCGCGTCATACAGAAGATGGCGCCGCAAGTTTCGGTGTAATCTTCTTCAGACAAGATCAGCTACATATTGACTTGTTTGTGTTCTTCTCCGTGTTTTTCTCGTGCTTCTTCCTGTTCCTGGCGGCGTGTGTGGTTGCGTGGAAGGCGAAGCAAGCCGCCGACGTGCGTCGCGCAAGACGGAGACATGTCGTTGAGGTAACCAGTTAGACACTTAGCATTTTTATTGATAAAAGGCACCTTGAAACACTATAACAGTCTCAATCATATACAATTATGTTATTATATAATAATACTACAAAAGGTCAATTAACTAATTTGAGGCATTTAGTGATTTGTGGTGAACGTTTGCACCACAAATCACTAAATGCGTTAACCGCTAAACATATGCTCTTATTGTTTTTGGAAATTGTTTGAAGATGATGAGACAGAATGGTGTTTTAAATATGTATGTTTAGCGTTAAATGCATTTAGTGTGTTGTGTTTCTTCTTCTATGGTTAGCTAATGATTTATATATCTATATAAATTAGAGTAGGTATATAGATCTTCTAAAAGCTAAAATTGTGCACTCCTCGATTGTATGTGTGTAATAATTTAAAATATTTGTACAGACGCAATATGCACACATATGGATCGCCTTTGGCCACCTTCGGTCTTTTAGTTCAATTTCGCGCAATTTTAGTGTAAACGGATTCTACCAATTATTTCTTACAAATATTGCATAATTAGCCTATAATGTTCCCAATGCAGGGACACAGGCCTCCTCTCGGTGCGAGGGCGTCGGCCGTAATCCACCACACCGACCCAATGCGGGTTGGTGGACAAATATTGACCCGTTATAAATTAGCGAGGATATTAATCATGAACTGTATCACAGATGCTGCACATGGCGAAGCGGCCGTTCGCGGCGGTGACGGTGGTGCTGGCGGGCGGCGTGCCGGGCGCCGCGACGTCGGCCGCGCCGCGCCGGCGCCGCGCGCCCGACATGCGGCCCGTCGCCATCGAGCCCACCGCCGACACGCGCGCCGCAGTCACCACGGTCTTCGTCAAGTAAGTCTAACTACGCATTGTAATTTAATCAATAACAGGAGACGGAAGTGCAAAGTGACGTAGCATTCTGCACTTCACCTCGGTGAATTAATAATTATAGCGCCACAAGGTAATTTAGGTGCGTGGCCAAAATCGGAACGAACGCCGCCATCTTGTTGTTTCAATACATTTTATAAAACAATTGCACAAATGTTTACCAACAGCGCCAACTATCAACGTCATCCGAACACCAAAAGATCCTTGTAGCAATACAGGGTGGATTTTTGAGACCTATGCAGGCATGAAGAACAACCGGCAAACATTGTTACAGATGTTCTATGTCACGAAATCCGTTTGGCTATGAATGTTGTCAAGCGTGCACATGCACATTGTTTTTGTGTGCGTAACCTCGAGAGCGCTCAGTGTCGATCGGGACACGGTCCGGATCAGTAGTGGTTTTTAGTTCGCGCCAAATTGTTTCACGGAGTAAGGTCAGCATGGCAACAAAACGAAGAAGAGTTGTCCATAGTGAGGTAATATTTATTTATACGTTTTCAATTAAAATGTTATACAAAGATACTTAATATAGCAATAGAAGTATTTATAAAATGAATGTTTTTTTGTGTTATAAAATGTTTATATTACTTAATTATTTTGATTACATTTTGTTTTAGGGTCGAAACATGATAGCTAGTGTTTATCATTTTCTGCGAGAAGAATATGAATTTACAAAATCATTAATGGAACTCAACTGTGATTTGTCTCATTTACGAGACATTACACGCCGTACAGCTGAAGCTACGGGTGTGAGCCAAAAAACAGTTCAAAGAATATTAAAAGAAGAGAAGGAATTGCCATCCACTTCATCAAAATTCACTTCACCCTTGAAGAAAAGGAGAAAGCGAGATAATAAAGTGGATATAGATAATTTTACAGCCGATGTGGTTCGCAGTACTGTACAAGATTCCCATATTGTCCATAAAGAAATTCCAACATTAGGTAAGTTAAGAACAGCATTGAATGAAAAAATCGGATTCGAAGGTTGTTTAGAAACTGTTCGCAAGTTACTGTTGAAATTAGGTTACAAGTGGCGCAAAACAGAGAACAACCGTAAAGTCTTGACGGAGCGTCATGATATGCAAATGTGGCGTTTAAAATATTTAAAAAAAATAACAGAGTACCGCTCTCAAAGTCGGCCCATTGTCTACACCGATGAGAGCTACGTCCTTTCGACACACGTGCGAAACAACACCTGGGCAAAAAAAAGGAAAGAACTCCGTTTTTAAAAAAAAATAGCACAGGCACTCGCTTTATTTTAGTGCACGTCCCGCGTGCACTAAAATAAAGCGAGTGCCTGTGCCAAGGATGGTTTTATTGAAAATGCTTCCTTGGTTTATAAGGCCAACTCAACAGCTGGTGATTATCATTCAAATATGAGCTATGATAACTATGTAAAATGGCTAAATGAAAAGTTGCTACCCAATTTACTTCCGCGCTCTGTCATTGTCTTAGACAATGCATCTTATCACAACACACGGGCTGAACGACTACCGACGCAATCTACAAAGAAAGCCGATATGCAGCAATGGCTCAGGGATAAGGGTATAGCATTTGATGAATCTCTTCTTAAATTGGAATTGTACGATACAATAAAGAAGTACAAAGCCCAACACGTAATCTACAAGATTGACGATTTTATAAAAAGCAAGGGTTTTGATGTCTTACGCCTTCCCCCTTATCACCCAGAATTAAATGCGATTGAAAATATTTGGGGGATCGTTAAAAATTATGTCGCATCTAAAAATATCGAGCAAAACATGACGAATACGGAAAGACTGATCAATGAAAGTTTGGGCCAAGTTAGCAGTGAAACGTGGCAAAAAACTTGTGCTCATGTTGAAAAAAATGAAAAAGACTACTTGAAATATTTTGATCTCGATTTTGAATTTATAATCAATGTACAAGATGATTCTGACGACAGCAAAACGGAATCGGAAATCGAAAATTTATCTGATAGTGATTGAAAATACTGAATAGTCCTACTTGTTTCGTTTCCATTCTGTAACACCAATGCTTAATTAAATGCCTACATATTCTTAATATTTTTGTATTTATTGCAACCTAATCTAATTTATTTACAAAATGTATATACTTTTAAAACCAAAATTTTATTTAGATTATTAAATCTCGACTTGAATATATATCAGATTTTTTTGCTAACGTTACCTACTTTTACACACACAAGCGCGCTTGTCGGGATACGTCACTATTACAATCAAAGCCGAACGGACTTCGTGAAATAGAATATCTGTAACTATATAGCAGCGGCACAGCATTGTTAACTATACAGGTTGGATTTTTGAGACGGGACAGTAAAAGCAGCTACCTTTACCGTTGTAGCTACAGGAAAACAGTCTTAAGAGACCGTCCTTAACTTTTTGAGACATTTAGATCTGCATTCACAGATTTTGAAAAAAATTACAGTCATCAAGAAAATGGGCAGTTTTCACACGAACTTTTTTTGGTGCCAATCGATCCTGTTTCTTACAGGGATCAAAAAACTCTATTAGACCAACAGAAGTTTGAGTACTAGAAAAGTAGGAAATCGCAAAAAAAAAATCCATACATTTCGTAGGAAAGAAAAACTTAGTTTATTATGATGGACACACAAGTTCTGCATTCAACTATGACGTTCTTATTATTAATTAAATACGAGGGCGGCACTGAAAATTTCGGGAATCAAGGAAGTGACAGAACATTATAAAACCTATTTAAAAATGTATTTATTGCTTTTCGAAGTATTCTCCGCGAAATTTGACAGATTTTTCCATACGATGGAACCAATCATTGAAGCAACCATTCCATTCGGAAGTTGGGGTCTCCAAAATGGCCGTTTTGTAGGCGTCTACAGCTTTTATATGTATACAGCATTTGAGGATCCTGCGTGGAATCTTTCGAGAGTTCTGACGCACCAAGTAACGCGAGCCGCTTTTTGCTCTTCACACAGCGAATGTGGTATCCATCGGGAAAACAACTTTTTTACACCTAATTATTCATGCAAGATTATTTGTATTTGACTCATGCCAATGTCTAAAGTTGCCTGAATTTCGCGGTATGTCTCATGTCGATCTTCCTCAATCAGCTTACGCACAGCATCAACGTTTTCTTGGGTGACTGCAGTTTTTGGACGACCTTGACCGGGATCATCACTGAGCTTGACACGTCCACGTTGAAATTCAGCAAACCAGCGATAAATTGTGGTTTTGGATGGGGCTTCATCACCAAATGCAGAAATCATCCGGTCAACACACTGTTTTTGTGTTAAACCACTTCGAAAGTCATAATAAATCATCGCTCTTGAATTTTCTCGAGTCAATTCCATTTTCTCAACGACTAAACAAGTTTGACAAAACCTTGTGACAAGACTGAGAATCTTTTTTTAAATAAATAAATGGTATTCGATTTTTAAAACCAAGGAGTTTTCAATTAAAAAGATTTTAATATGACAGGAACAGTGGAAATATTCCATTCCCGATACTTTTAGTGCAGCCCTCGTACGTAACGTATGTTGATATTTAATACAGATATTTTGGATTAGAACTCAAGGTAAGAGGTTAGTTTAACGTTAGTTTGTATCGAGATTTTTTTTATAAAAACGTGTTTTGGTAACAACCAAGTTCTGGGAAATATGTTCAAAATTAACATATATTTTTTCCGCTACCACAAGCTATACAGATTTGGCAATTTTTGTCTTAAGAGAAACCTTTTTGGTCAATTGGGTCTTGTCAGCGTCTTAAGAACAAGATAGTTTGTTGTTTGTGAGTTCTGAGAACAAAATGACCTCAAATAATTATGTATATGTATGTATGTGTGTGTGTTGTGTGTGTATTTGTGTTGTCTTTATGTGTGGGAATAGTTTTTGCAATTTCTGACTTTTCTAGTACTCAAACCTCCGTTGGTCTAATATAGTTTTTTGATCCCTGTAAGAAACAGAATCGATTGGCAAAAAAGTGTTTGTGAAAACTGCCCATTTTCTTACTGATTGTACAATTTTTTCAAAATCTTTGAATGCAGATCTAAATGTTTCAAAAGTTATGGATGGTGATGGTTAAGACCGTTTTCCTGTAGCTACAACGGTTAAGGTTACTGCCCCGTCTCAAAAATCCACCCTGTACGAGGGCGACACTGAAAGTTCTTAGAACTGGCCACTTGTAAACGATATAATAAAAAAAAACAGTTCAAATTTTGAAAATGGAACGCTTTGCCAATATTATTGTATATGTATTTTATTAATTTGTCATTTGTTTACGATTTGGCGGCAAATTGAATATTGTCTGTGTCACGTCAGCATGAATGTAACGCGAGAAAAGTTTCAAAAAAACCCTACCCTGTATTTTAAAACTTCATACAAGATACATCTCTTCACAAAAAATGCACCACAGGTACCATGCAAAAGCTTGTCCACTTGTCTGTAGGACGAGATCTTGTACATAATATATGTTTCGGTGAGCCGTGATGGGGACAGAATTTACTCAACATTTCAGAATAATATTCGCGACTTCCTTCCTAATCGAAATCTTTCCCAGGAACAAAGGATATCAAAATACATAACCGCTCATCTTAGCGAGACGGGCTGGTGACTGGTGAGGAGAAGATATCCATATCGCTGCGTCCGAATTTTATCTCATAAAGGTGCACGTGCGAATAAGTACCGGGAACACGCTGGTGTGTTCACCTGCCGGTGAAGCAGTGCCCGGCAACCTTCACGTCTTCAACAAAGACCAGCACTCTGATGGCTGGGTCGCAATCGAGGTTGAGCAATACGACGATAATACGCAAGCTCCAAAGCAGTAATCAATCAACGTCAAAACACCACAACATATATAGTATAGATATAGATACACAATACTTAGACATCCGCCTTCTGCCGCAATTAAATACACTTGCCCAGACTTGCGTATTGCAACTTGGAACGTCCGATGGAGCTCGAAACTGGCCAAAATTATAAAATAGACGCTGAACTTCCACAAAGGAAGATTCATGTAGCCTGCCTACAAGAAACAGAGATGAACTTAGGAACATACAATTCTACGCACTACGATTGGCATCCACTGGGAAAGCACACAATTAGCCAATTCTAATTAGAAAAATACCCAAATAGAATGACACCAATTGAAGTTGGTGCGGGAAGTGACAAGTATGTTTTTCTTTATATAATCAACTCTCACATCAACAGTTGTATTTCTAAAGGAACCAGATCTTTCACAGGAGTGACTATTCAAACCATCTATATGCCATGAATATTCCAACTACAACGGGGAAATAATAAAAGCATTAGGCAACTACCAAGCTGTCTTTTTAAACAATAGGCCAACCAACAGAGGACCACATGCCGTATGCTTAAAAGGGTCTTGGACGAAGAACGGCGTGCAGGAAATAGAATGTTTGTACGGACCTTCGGCCAGATGACAAACAATAAACATGTCAAGGGCACGCGAAGGGTCGTCCCAGGTACCGGGTGGCCTGGGTATCCTACCAAGTGTTGGCGTTTGGCAGCCAGTAAAGAGTGTTAGGTCCGACACTTTTAGTTACTAGTTATACTGTCCCTACTGGCTTAGTTAGTTATGCGTGATATGTACAAATAGTGTACCTAACTTTAACCTATAATAAGTGCGTGACAACTATAATAATATTATGTGCAGTACAGTTTTATTTTATATAACGGGTGATTTTTTTGCTGGTATCTTTTTGGCAACACTGTTTTTGACAGATCACGCGTGAATCGTGTCTTGTGTCATTGTCAAACTTGTTCAGTTTGGTCTATAATTTAACCATGAATCGACTTACGAACGAACAACGCTTGCAAATTATTGAATTTTACTATCAAAATGCATACTCGGTTAAGAGAGTGCATCGCGCACTTCTTCCAATTTATGGGCAGTTTGGTCGGCCTACTGAGGCAGCTATTCGGAAGCTTGTGACTAAATTTCGAACCCAGTTTACATTATTGGACATTAAACCACGAACACGCATACGTAGAGTGAGGACCGAAGAAAATATTGCGGCTGTATCCGCCAGTGTTAGTGATGACCGTGAAATGTCGATTCGCCGCCGTTCGCAGCAATTGGGCCTCTGTTACTCCACTACGCGGAAAATTTTGCGAAAGGATTTGGGTGTAAATCCTTACAAGATACAGCTGGTGCAAGAATTGAAGCCACACGACCTCTCACAACGTCTAACATTTGGTGAATGGGCATTGGCAAAGTTGGAGGAAGATCCACTTTTTTATCGAAAAATTGTGTTCAGCGACGAAGCTCATTTCTGGTTGAATGGATATGTCAATAAGCATAATTGCCGCATCTGGAGTGAAGACCAGCCAGAAGCATTGCAAGAGCTACCACTGCATCCCGAAAAATGTACTGTTTGGTGTGGATTATGGGCCGGTGGCATCATCGGGCCGTACTTTTTCAAAGACGACAATGGCCGAAACGTTACTGTGAATGGCGAGCGCTACCGTGTGATGATTGGCGATTTTTTTTTGCCCAAAATGGAAGAATTGGACATGCCTGACATGTGGTTTCAACAAGACGGTGCCACATGCCACACGGCACGCGAAACAATGGCCCAATTGAGAGCCGCCTTCGGTGAACAGTTTATCTCACGTTTTGGGCCCGTCAATTGGCCGCCTAGATCGTGTGATCTAACGCCTTTGGACTATTTCTTGTGGGGCCATGTTAAGGCTCATGTCTACAGGGATAAACCAGCAACGATTGACGCACTGGGAGCCAATATTGAAGCATTTATTCGTGATATACCGGCTGATATGTTGGAGAGAGTGTGCCGAAATTGGGCCTTGCGAATGGGCCATCTAAACCGGAGCCGCGGCCAGCATTTGCATGAAATCATCTTCAAACATTAAATTATATTGATCGTTCTATCGATTCCAATAAAGATTTCATCAAATTTTTCAATTTTTTTGTGTTGTTTTTGAAAATCAAATCCTATACCTCTTAAAAAATCACCCGTTATAAACTCAATTAATCAAACTGGATCAGGATCGTGCAATCTCACTCCCCCTGGTATTATCATTTGCGGACGACCTTATCTTCATTACAGATAACATTGAACGGCTAGAAGAAATCCTATACTATATTAAACCCCTACTTGCTAGTGTCGGCAATAAACGAAAAAAAAACAAAAATACTAATTAGAGACCCCATAGCTACAAAGAAAACGGCCCATGTAACCATTAATGGAATAAATCTACCTACAGTCGATGAAATTAAATACCTAGGCACACACATAACATCTGCATTAAGCAGGAAAAGCACAATTAAAAAACGCTGCGAACAGACCACTAGAAACGCAAAATCACTATTACCATTCATAATAAACTCAAAGATGGATTGGAAATTAGCCAGACTCGTGTATCGAATGGTGGTCGTGCCCTGTATGATACACGGTTTGAAAGTATCGGCACTCACTAAAGCTAACAGGTCAAGATTGAGAAGGTATGAGAGAGTTATCATGAGAGACTTGATTAACCACGCTAGGAATAAACCAAAGGAAAAGAAAATGCATGAAATCTTGGATGGAAAAACTGTAACCAAACGCATCAAGAATCACAGGATGTGCTATCTTGCACATGTGCACAGGCGCCGCGAACCACATCTGTTACATGCAGCAATGCAGTATAAGGTCAAATCGAAGAAAGTCGGCCGACCTATTTACCTACCTTCTTCCCCCGGACCGCCTCAAGGTGTAGACGTGCTCAAAACCCGTGTTAAATCGTATCAAAAGTATTAAATCAAAATTAGAAACCAGTTAAATCATAAATAAAAAATAGGATTGCAACAATACTGAGGAGATCGGATCGAGCGGTTGGAGGAGAAACAGCCACCTCTACGTGACTTATAGAATCCTGGTACCTCCGTCCCACTCAACGCTACTAAGGTACAGTGTACTCCTTTATAACGCAGCGAGTGATTGTGTTTCGCTGTTGTGTGCTTGTGCGCAAGCGCACGTGTGCCCCCTGTTTGAGAGAGAGGCCAGATACCTCGCCTCCTTACTCGTGAGGACGTTTTCAATGTGTGCAACTACAGCGGATGTGTGAAATCTACGCAGTGACAGAGCCCTCGCTTTGAGTTATTATCTCCTGGTACCTGTTATCATTTAAAGCACAACTACAATGATCCTAGCTCAATACCTAATATGAATTGCTTGGTATTCTGTGCGCACTTGTTGTTTGTCTAATTTACTGCTACAACTCCACCTGTTTCATTACTTCCTGTGATTTGTACCTGAAGGCAGATCAATATATCCTAGTGCGTAAACTGAATATGGATGAGGACTACCTAAGACCCATTTATTGTCTCCTGGTACTCGAAACGACAGAGTTTTTACGCTGCTCTAAACTGTACTTTACTGATCAACCGCATCACGAATAAAAATCTTTTAGCCACGTTATAACAGAGAACTTCCAAGTGCGTATAATCTCCTGGTACTCACTATGCAGGATTTGGGTAATAAATCGCTTTCCGAATCTAATATTCCGAACAAACGGAACAACGTACTCCTCCTTCCAGCTTTGTATTTCAACGTGCTAAGAGGCCAAGGGGGCTTGAATTTGAAAATGATGAATTCAATGCCTTCAAGGAGGAAATGAAGAACATGATATCAACTATGATGGCAACTCAGCACGAGGAAATAAAAAAAAATTACCCCACTTTGATGGAAATTAAAAAACACCAGTGTTAATATTGAAATTGCAATGGCCGCTCTTTCAGCGCAAAATGACGATCTCAAAAAGAAGATTGAACTGCTAGAAACTCAGACTA
Source organism: Atethmia centrago (assembly GCA_905333075.3). NCBI lineage: Eukaryota > Metazoa > Arthropoda > Insecta > Lepidoptera > Noctuidae > Atethmia > Atethmia centrago. Next base: position 14,372,833 of record HG995375.1, read on the forward strand.
AAAAAGATAATGAATACATGGTGATCCTGGAGAATAAAATCGAGGACGTACAACGAGGAAGTCGCAAGGCAAACTTGGAGATAAAAAATGTCCCAAAAGTGGCAATGGAAACGGTCGAACACTAAAAACAGTACAATTATAATTGAAATGGGCTCAACACTTCTCAAAACCGAATTCCTAAAAAAGACGAAAGAATTCAATAGGAAAAACAAAGAGAAAATTTGCGCGAAACATTTAGGTTTTAAATCTGAAGAAAATACCCCAGTTTTTGTGTCTGAACAACTGACCACAATGGGGTCTAGATTATATTTTCTAGCCAGAGATCTGGCAAAAACTAGAGTGTTTAATTTTTGCTGGACTGCTTATGGCAAAGTTTACACAATTAACACTATAACTCAACGAAAACCTAACAAAACACCTAACACAGAGCTATTACATCTGAAACCAACTGCACAAGAGTCTGCAAATGCAGTAAATGAATATTTCTCTAATATAGGCAAAATTCTCGCCAATGAAATCATCTCGAACACCTCCAGAACATACACCTTTCACCCTGACGCAAATGACATCGCCCCTTCATCTTCATTCGTAATTTTGCCAACTGACCATAGAGAGGTTTACAACACTCTAATGTCACTAAAGACTGATAGGGCCCCAGGGTGGGACGGTATTCCGGTTAGTTTCCTCAAGGCTGCAAATGGTCTTATTGTTCCAGTTATTTCCCATTTGGCTAATTTATGTATTGATCATGCAATGTTTCCGGCTGCTCTTAAACTGGCTTTAATAACACCAGTGCATAAGGGTGGAGACAAGACAAACCCATCGAACTATAGACCCATATCAGTATTACCGTCTATTTCCAAAATCTTGGAAAGACTAATAAACTCACTTTTATTAAATTTTCTGAATAAAAACAAACTATTGTCACCCAATCAGTTTGGCTTCCGTCGAGGGATGTCAACGGAAGACGCAGCCTAGGCTCTTGCTTCCACTGTAACCAGTAAAGTAGACAGTGGAGACAGGTGCCTCGCCGTCTTTCTTGACCTCAAAAAAGCGTTCGACACAGTCTCTGTCTCCACTCCCCTGAACACATTGGAAAGTAACGGCATTAGAGGTCAGCCACTTGCTTTATTCAAGGACTATCTATGTGGTCGGAGACAAAAAGTCAAAATTGGCGACACTGTTAGCTTAGATGAAACTACTACTTACGGCGTCGGTCAAGGAAGTGTCCTTGGTCCCCCTTTGTTCCTAGTTTATATAAATAGCCTCTGTAATATGAACATTGTAGGAGGTCACATCTACTCATACGCGGATGATACCGCCATAGATTTTAGCGACACAACTTGGGACAAGGTTAAAAAATCTGCTGAGTCTGGCCTATCCAGGATCGCTTCATGGCTCGACCACAATCTCCTGTCCCTAAATATTTCTAAAACCACTTTCATTTGCTTTTCTAAATATAACCATTCCCAACCCTCAGCTGACTTCAAAATCAAAATTCACAAGTGCCAGTCCCCCCCAAACTCTAACTTTGCTTGCCCTTGCATAGAAATTGGGAAAGTTCAGTATACCAAATATTTAGGTATAATTATCGACCAACGCTTGTCTTGGCACTTACATACTGAATTAATAATGAAAAGAATGAAACTTATCTGGACATTTAAAACACTGCGTTACGTTATTACCAAAAGCCTTTTTTTACAAATCTACACATCACTGGCACAGTCGGTACTAGCGTATTGTTTACCAGTCTGGGGAGGGGCAACAAAAACTAAATACTTAGAACTAGAGAGAGCTAAGAGATCACTTTTAAAAGTTATGTTATTTAAGCCACTTTTGTTCCCAACTGAAAGTCTTTACCAAACTTCTGATATTCTAACGGTTCGAAAACTTTATGTCCTCCAAATTATCCTAAAAAAACATAAATCTCTCACTTTCGATACAACAACTATACAGGGAAGAAGGAAATAGAATACTTCTCCCTTACTTTCATTAAGTAATAACATACATCATAACTCATTATATACTATCGTTAAACACATACACTCACACTCAGTCGCGCACACGTGCGCACACACAAACACACACACGCACGCACGCACTCATACACACCTCAGCACGACAGCGCATCTATAATTAGTTATTACTTTGTTTTTGATTTCTTTATATCTTTATTTTTGTTTTATTTTTTGATTTGTGTTGCTTTTGTTTTTCTAATACCTACTAAAGTGAAATGTCTACTCAATAGCTTAAACTGGAAGCCGTAACTAATGAAAGAGCGGAACTTCCTAACACAAGTATATTTCTTACTTAAATGGAAATTCCCTAATGACCCTAATGTAAATGTATTTTTAAGTTATTGAAATAAACATTTTGATTTTTTTTTATTTACACCTGGAATGACAACTTAAAGCAGGACATGAAGTACTTCGACATGGAAATCAACTTTTGGATGGACACGGCCGAAGATCGAGATAAGATCAGGAAGGCTGCTAGCGTGATTTACAAGAAATCAAAAACGGATAGTAGCGAGACCTCAGAGGAAGACATTGGAAACAGCAACGATAATCACAGCATAGCAGTGACACAGAAAAGACTCGAGAAAGCAACTGGACCTGAGCCAACCTGGCAGCGACGTTGTTAAAAGATAAATTACCCGTCTCTCCACTATTCCATTGGTTGCTCAAGGATGCATATCCGGTAGGCTCTAATAATCCTTCCTATCCTAAGGGCACGTCTTCCTGACCATTACCGCGCTCCCCGGTCTACTCTTTGATATGCAATGGTCTCTGTAGTCCCATGAAACATGAGGCTCCAGGGACTAGTGCGAATCCTTGGGTTCATTCGAGCAATCGAGTCTGGTTTAACCACGCTGGGATCGGTGCATTTCATTCATTCATTCATTCTTAATATTACTTCATCTAAGAAGGGGGCAGGTCGGGTAATACCCTAATGGCGAGCATAGCTTAAATACCAACTTAACTGCGTTTAGTTTACGACTAAATTACGTGTTTTATTAAAATCTTGTTTTTAATATTATTAATTAATCCGAACTTCTAAAAATAGTACCCTTACGTGAAAATAAATGGCTTAGTTGCCTTAATATGTGGTACAAATTCTATAACAAAACAACAAAAAAAGTAAGCAGTACGAAATCTGCCGTTCACCTTTATGATAGACTTCGATTGGCCTTTCACGTTGAAGCTCCATCTCGTGCCACTGTTTACAACTGGTTTAATGAGTTTAAACGTGGCCGCACTAATCTCACCGAAGATCTGCGTGAGGGACGGCCTTCTACGGCGACGACTGAAGATAACATCAGTGTTGTGCGGCGTGTGATAGAGACTGACAAAAGAGTAACTTATCAGCAGATTCGGACAAGCTTAGGTGAGTGATATGAGTTAAGTGCACAAAATCGTCCATGAACATCGGTCAGGAAGCTTTGTGCCCGGTGGATACCTCATAATTTGACAGAGGCCCAAAAACTCCGTCGTGTTGATTGGTGTCGTGAAATGGTTCAAAGATTTAACGGAGGTGATTCAAATGCTGTGTTCGACATACTTACGGGTGACGAAAGCTAGATTTATTGTTATTATCCTGAAACTAAGAGACAGTCTGCTGTCTGGGTGTTTCCTTCCGAGGAGTTGCCAACTAAAGTGAAGAGAGGTCGAAGCGTGGCAAAAAAGATGGTGGCCTCGTTCGTCGGAAGGACAGGTCATTACGCAACAATTGTTTTAGAGGATCGAAAAACTGTTACTGCAGAGTGGTACACTAACAATTGTTTGCCCCTTGTCTTGGAAAAAGTTCGGGAGAAACCACCTCGCAGTAGGTCCTTCACCACGACAACGCCTCGTCGCACACCGTCAAGCAAACAATCGACTACTTGGCGACTTCAGACGTGGAATTACTGGGTCACCCGCCCTCGCACCTTGCGAGGAAGCTCTGGTTGCGTTTCAAAACGCCGTCGAAGAGACCCCTAAGGACGAGTGGGTAAAGTGCTTTTCTCAGTGGTTTCATCGGATGCAGCGATGTATTGATGACACTATTTTGAAAAGATATAATAAAACTAATAACTTGCTAGTTTGTTCACTTTTTGATTTTCTAAGAACTTCAGTGTCACCCTCGTATAGTTAACAATGCTGTGCAAAAATAATGTTAGTTTTTTATTTACTATTTGTGCTGCTAGCGCCACTAGTGGTGAAACTTAGCAGTTTTCTCTCCCATTTCGTTATCACCTTTATTTATGCGACTCCTTGCCGGTTGTTCTCATAGGTAAGGACTAATTGGGACCGTGTACCTAGCTTCTGATGTTTCATAAGTGCTCATGTAGGTTTATGCGAAATATTTTGTTTTTTTTTTAACTCTATATTGCAATGTAGACTCAAGAATTCATCTCATGCTCGACATAGTTCAATTATGGCATTTTTAATAAGCATATAAAATCGTGCAGGTTGCCGGGCGGGTCGCGCGTGCCCGTGCGCCTGGCGCTGGCGTCGTCGCTGGTGCTGGTGGCGCGCGCGCCGGCCGCGCGCTCGCGCCGCGCGCCGCCGCTGGCGCGCCTGGCCGCACACACCTAGCCGCGCCGGGCGGCGCACACCTAGCCGCGCCGGGCGGCGCACATCTAGCCGCGCCGGGCGGCGCACACCTAGCCGCGCCGGGCGGCGCACACCTAGCCGCGCCGGGCGGCGCACACCTAGCCGCGCCGGGCGGCGCACACCTAGCCGCGCCGGGCGGCGCACACCTAGCCGCGCCGGGCGGCGCACACCTAGCCGCGCCGGGCGGCGCACACCTAGCCGCGCCGGGCGGCGCACACCTAGCCGCGCCGGGCGGCGCACACCTAGCCGCGCCGGGCCGCGCACACCTAGCCGCGCCGGGAGGCGCACACCTAGCCGCGCCGGGCGGCGCACACCTAGCCGCGCCGGGCGGCGCACACCTAGCCGCGCCGGGCGGCGCACACCTAGCCGCGCCGGGCGGCGCACATCTAGCCGCGCCGGGCGGCGCACACCTAGCCGCGCCGGGCCGCGCACACCTAGCCGCGCCGGGAGGCGCACACCTAGCCGCGCCGGGCGGCGCACACCTAGCCGCGCCGGGCGGCGCACACCTAGCCGCGCCGGGCGGCGCACACCTAGCCGCGCCGGGCGGCGCACACCTAGCCGCGCCGGGCGGCGCACACCTAGCCGCGCCGGGCGGCGCACACCTAGCCGCGCCGGGCGGCGCACACCTAGCCGCGCCGGGCGGCGCACACCTAGCCGCGCCGGGCGGCGCACACCTAGCCGCGCCGGGCGGCGCACACCTAGCCGCGCCGGGCGGCGCACATCTAGCCGCGCCGGGCGGCGCACACCTAGCCGCGCCGGGCCGCGCACACCTAGCCGCGCCGGGAGGCGCACACCTAGCCGCGCCGGGCGGCGCACACCTAGCCGCGCCGGGCGGCGCACACCTAGCCGCGCCGGGCGGCGCACACCTAGCCGCGCCGGGCGGCGCACACCTAGCCGCGCCGGGCGGCGCACACCTAGCCGCGCCGGGCGGCGCACACCTAGCCGCGCCGGGCGGCGCACATCTAGCCGCGCCGGGCGGCGCACACCTAGCCGCGCCGGGCCGCGCACACCTAGCCGCGCCGGGAGGCGCACACCTAGCCGCGCCGGGCGGCGCACACCTAGCCGCGCCGGGCGGCGCACACCTAGCCGCGCCGGGCGGCGCACACCTAGCCGCGCCGGGCGGCGCACACCTTGCCGCGCCGGGCGGCGCACACCTAGCCGCGCCGGGCGGCGCACACCTAGCCGCGCCGGGCGGCGCACACCTAGCCGCGCCGGGCGGCGCACACCTTGCCGCGCCGGGCGGCGCACACCTAGCCGCGCCGGGCGGCGCACACCTAGCCGCGCCGGGCCGCGCACACCTAGCCGCCTGCGCCAGGTGGCTCCCGGGTTCACACGCTCGCTTCTCTAGCCGGCTCCGATAGAACGCGGGCTATGGATGCGAACAGACGCTCTCACGTTGTTTTCGTGTAATATGTACGAATCCACCCGGCTGCGACTAATGTACGCTATCGACGGCCGTATCGATGTAAGTTAGTTTTCAACCTATTTAGGGCAGGTGTTATAGATTTCTACAATATGTATATATCGATCGGTGAGTGGTGAGATTGGTCTCCACTTACACAATTGTGTCGAGGATCTGCTATTTATCTTCGCTAATTATTGAATCTCGTGACTGTGCCGTCTCGATGCGAGCGAGGAGCCAAAGGTATCAAAATTGAGCGCATGTGATGCGCGGGTTGTGAATAGCCGATATTCGCTGATCTGTTGTGTTGTTTATCTCGAAATTTTATTATGTAATGTTGACGCCACATTTTGTTAATGGAATGTTATTGAATGTCTATTTTATGAGTTAGCTTCAGATCTTTATTTACACGTTTTTAGTAGATGATTAAAATATTGCAGCCGAATATTTCTAAGGTACATTAGAAAACTATGTTCCTATGAATAGATGAATCTCTTATGATAAAAGATATTATTAGTTATTTAAATTACATATCTACGGCAGTTATTTTCTAAATTGATTATATTTTAATGTAAAAAGTAGCTGGATTTCTTTTTTGAAGCTGAAATTGTATAATATTTTATTACACAATTACTTGTTATGTTAGCTTACATTTGCTATTTCTTGTGTTACTGAATTTTAACTTGCCAAATAGTGCTACCGTAAATATAAATAACTGAGATTATTTTAAGTGCGTAAGTACCTCCCAATTAAAAAGCCAATAGGTATTGTATATATGTTACAGACGCGATAAATTACGTAACCGCTGGTCATATCTAATATAATTGCGAATGTATTAGTATTATTTGTATTCTAAGAGCACCCGAATTGAGAAGATACAAAATGGGTGCAAAAATACACAAACGAAGCTGAGAGTCATCTGCTTTCTTGCCGTTAGTCCCGTTGTACACGCTTCCATAGTGTCATCCATACAACACTGACAACCGTGCCTACACTCGGCAAATCAACCGTAGTTTTTAACGGCAAAATCGTTGCTTTTCCACGGCAAGAAAAACGTATTAAGTATGTTTTTTTTTTGTACTGTATCATACCTAAATAACCTTTTAAAAGGAAAACATGTTTCAAATGTTATACTTAACTTGAAAGACTCCTACGATCCCCGCACCGTTGCATGCACCCATAAGCACAATGTAAACAGCGAATTTTCTCACCAAAATAAAAGTTTAACGTTTCCCAGCAAAAAATTGTGCACAAAGTTATTTAGTTTGATGTACACAATTCGTAGATGACGGCTTCGTGATGGGTCTTTTTACACCCTGTCTCACAACTCCCTGTCTCATCAGTGTAATAAAGACCGGCCTACAAAACAGGCATCAAAAAAGATAAAGATACGTTGGTGCATATATTCTTTTAAATACGTAACGTAAATTACCGTAAATTCATTGATCTTTAAATTCGTCGGTAAAGTTAAATCAGTACAGTACCAGCAAACCTAAGCTGATGGCAGGTAGTTTATTGTTAATATTTTTACGGCGTAGCGTCGGTCGGCATTTATGTAGTCAAGCAATAAAAACTTTTAGCAACTATTAAAAAAATATGTATATATTTTAGATCATTCGCTTTTTTTTCGATATTTTATTAACACAGGCTGACTGCTGTAATTATTTTGTGTATAGCTCCAAATTGATTATGCTTGTAAGTACATACAGGCATTGAAGCAATTAAATTGATTATTAAATTGCTCATTAGTAATCAGCAGTATTGTGTAAATGGATTGATCAATTATTTGATGTGTAAGTAGAATTATATAAAATAATTAGTTTTAACTTTAAAATAGTAAGAGAGTACTGAATATTGTTATGGCTACATTATTAAGTTATACATAATCAAATGAATTGTACTTGATCAAAGGTATAAACTGAGTCCAAAATACATTCCATTTGTATAACTTTGTACATAAAATAATGTAATAATTGTGTATTACCAAATTTTAGATCAGGTATCAAAGAGCTTTAAGGATATTTATATACTAAGAAAATTTATTGCTCATAATCTTCGATTAGATCTTTCTTGATATACATTTAAATGCATTTATATATTATTTCCTTCTCATGCTGTACACATTTTTATTTAGAACTGAAGAGGGATTTCTTTATAAGGTCTAGTTTACACCTAAGTTGTGGTTGAATGATGTTTTGTATTTTGAATGCATGTGTGGCATACTGAAATGGTGATGGAAATAATGCAGTAAAATTATAATGATTGTCTATGGCATCTATGCTATTCGATTGGTAGTATTCATTCAAATGTTATACAATGCTAGCTAAACAGATGAATACATTATGTATTACCTAATTTCGTCCTATTTTATGCTCAATGGTGTAAACCCTATTGAAATTATATCCTAAAATATTATATGATTGCCAAGATGACAAAAGGCATTCTCATTGGAAATGCTAAAACAAGTACATTTAGCACGTCTTACTAATATAATTGCTCTCACAGTAACTGTGTTGTCCATTTCTATTAATAAAGTTTGTAGTTTATATTCATTATTGAATTTTATGGTAGGTATTGGGTTTACCTTAGAAAAATAAGCATAATTTTATTTGCTCAAAATATTTTTATATTGAACTATGACAGCTCTGTAATGCATTTTTATATTTGTATGTCCTTTGTTCATACATTGATATTCTATCAATTCTTTCTTGGTCTCACTTACTGGTGAACATATTTAGCTAAGTTAAAGCCATCCTTGCTTTTCTTCAGGTGTGATATTATTTTAAGAGTTTACTATAAACAACCTATTTAATTAAAAGATGCCCATTCATATAACTATGTACTATATTATATGTATAACTAAGCCACTTGTGGAAAACGTTTATTAATAATTTTATGTGTTTATGGTACATTCAAATTTGATATTTATAAGCATTTCGTATCTGCAAAGATAGTATATCTGGGCAGCTCCATAATTAATTAAGTTTAGGGTGTGTATAAAAACATGGTCACTTTTACAAAATAACAAGATCTTGTACCCACACCACTGTTGTAATAAAAATATGTCCATGACATTTTCAAGGCAATATTTTCTTTATTAAATGGAATCTTATGGCAGTATTATCTATAAGCAATATATATATATATATATATATATTTGTTTAATCTAAATGTATAATAAATGTTTATAAAATAAAATATACTGTTGGTTGTAAATCAAAGCTTTTTACTTCTATTAGAAACACAATATACAAGTTTTTAGAAGTAGCAACATTATTAAATGTATTTGTTAAGTCTACAATGTGAATTACATAATTTGATGAAATGGTTATAATTCAACATAGGTTCTCATTACGCAAGGAAGGAGAGCGACCAAACAGAAATCATGAGAACATATCTTCCATTGCCATCTTCTTCGAAGCACTCGCTTTACATGAGGAAAAGGAACTTCAAGAAGCTCTTTTAAATTCAGTAATAACAGAATTTGGATTTATATATGCTAGCATCATCATCTGCCTAGCCTATTCCCAACTATGTTGGGGTCAGCCTCCAGTCTAACCGGATGCAGCTGAATACCAGTATTTTACATGGAGCGACTGTCTATCTGACCTCCATAACCCAGTTACTGGGCAACACAATACCCCTTGGTAAGACTGGTTGTCAGACTTTCGGGCTTCTGACGACCCGTAACGACTGTCAAAGATCTACAAATGACAGCCGGGACCAATGGCTTAACGTGCTTTCTGAGGCACAGGGGTCTTGGTATGTAAAGATGGTCACCCATCCACGGACCAACCGCGGCAAGCGTAGCTTAACTTGATCGATCGACCCGTGCGGCTGTTATTACTTAGCCAAAAGCCCCTTATATATTATATGCTAGCATACATAATGAAATTCAACAGTATGGAGATAATCTTCTAAACTTAGATACAATATTTGATGGAATATTTGTATGAAAGATAAGAAAATTTTAAAACTAATATTGTATATTCTACAAGCGCATGTGACTAAGGGATGGATCAGCCTCTATTGATCATGCCTTTTGATATGGTGCACAAAATATGGAATTTGATTGTAATTACTCTAAAAGCTCCAAGCATACTCCCTATTGTTCAGAGGTCCCTGCTTTCAACATAATAAAACGACAATATATGGTAAATATGTGTCACACATAACAAAAGATAGCTTTAGCCAGTATAGCTAGGGGATGCTTGTATTCGCATTCCACCAGCACAGATGCGAGGGATTTCTTGCTAGAGAAGGGAGAAAGGTCTGCTTAATTCAAAGGTATGGAAGCTTATGCCTCAGCATACCTATTTTTGTGTTGCTAACATGCTTCACTTATATGATAGACTATCTTTAGCGTTGGCATTCAGTTATGATGACACTTACAACAATACAGGATTATGTATGTATGTCTTACTGATGTGAATTCTTGTGAGGCACCACTACTTCCAGCGGCACTTCACCATGGTGAATACTTTTCGCTAAACGCATATGTTGAACAAGTAAAAAAATCAAATAAATTATAGAACCTTATGTATGAATTAACTATGCAATCAACACTGTCCAGGACACTATACACGCATAGATGTCATAAAAATAAAACTTCTATTGTCTTGTTCAGTGTTCCAGAAAATTAATAATATGAGCTTATTATTTATTGTGTTGATAATATTGAGAAGAGCAACTTAATATTAATCTAAGGATCATTTCTATTGATCTTTTTGGGTAAGTAGATGTGTTTTGATTTTTTGAAGCAGTTCTTTCTTCACCGTGTCTGGGACCAGTGCCCGTGCACGAGGAGTAACCTTTGTAGCTAACATATCAAATGTGATGTTATTGCTCTCATTTTCTTTGACAACATCTCTGCAAAGCATTCTGACTTGATCTCTCCAACCACATTCTATTAACCGCCGTCTTAAAAGTTCTTTAAACCTGCAACAAAAACACTTCTTACTCAGTTCTTGTAAAGAAATCTCAAATATACCTTACATTATTGATTTGTCTAACAATATTGTTGTTATGATCCCCAAGTTACCCCCATTAGTCTTGGCTTATTAAGTCAAAAGTTAAGAAAGGATTTAGCATGTTAAACCAACTCCGCCCCTAAGACGGCCCACTGACCCAAGATTTCGCTTAGGATGACCTGAACATGCAAAACTAACTATCAGTAGGTAACTAGGACGTACTCAAGAATGTGTTTTGAGAAAAGGCAAGGTATAGTCAATTTTATGTCGGTACCTTTCCCGGTCTCCAGTTAAAACCAAACGCTGATGTGCTATGGTGTTGTTTACGGTCATGTTAACCTGAAATAGGGAGATAATTATTAATTTGCCTTGTGAACTTATGGCATCGTAGGATAAGGGTAAGGTGGCAAAATATAAAGTATTATGAATAAATACACACCTATTACGTTTCAATGTGTATCGTAATATTTTATGAAAAATTAATGATTAATTTGCAGCCGATCAAACAGAATTATCAACAAAAACAATAACTTTCTTCTCTTTTTTTTTCTTTAATATTTTTAGGACCTGGTTGCTGGGACCTTTTAGCCAGACGAACACAGACGAATTCTCTATCTTTTTTTTTATGGCCTGGTTGCTGGGACCTTTCAGCCGAGTCTTTATAGCTCTAAGCTCGCACGAAGGCACTGTACAATAGTACTTAGTAATTCCATGCTTGGCATTGCTTGAGGGCTCCTACAGACTAGCGCGATATCGCGTGCGCTACAGGCAGCAATAATGCCTGTCGCGCACGCGATATCGCGCTAGTCTGTAGGAGCCTTTATGCACTGACATCACATTGACACATTTTTGAGTGACTTCAAGTCATTTGTGATTGACATTGGCTAAATGCACAAACCGTGCGAAGCCAAAGAAAAAAAAAAAAAAAGTCATTGACACTTCAAGTGACTGTTGATTGTTGACATGTTTGACATGATATTTATGAATTATATCACTTGTACATCATTTGGTATTTTTGCTGTTCATTTTTGTTTTTACTTTTCAATTTATTTAATGAAGTACCGTTCAAAATATCCTGATACCCACTGTAAATAGTTTCAGTCGCTTAAAACAAATAGTTTTCAAAAAATGGCTCACGTCATGGTATTGGATTCAATTGATGCAGATATTTTTGTTTGCGGGACATGTAAAGCTGTTTTTAACTCTTTACAAGTATTTCTGGATCATAAAAGGTTAAAATGTAACAATTTCGTTTCGGAAGAAAGGTTTACGAATGCTAATTTAGTGCAGACAACAGTTAGTAGTGAACTCTTTTCTGAAAGCAATGCAACATTACATCGAGGCGGTGAGTTCCCTGAGTCTATGACAGAACAGATATGGCCTAAAGATCTTATTTGTTCTACTTGCAAGAAAAAGTTCAAAAAGATAAAAACCTTGCTAGCCCATTTGAAAAGTCACAGTGACAAACCTTACCAGTGTCCTATATGCGGTCGCTGTTTTGTTCAAAATTCCCACTTGCAGAGACACATAACATCTCACCGAATGTGGCCCGATGGTCTCAAGGAAACTACAGCAAGAACTCTTGAAGAGGAACTTTTAAGCTACACATGTCCGTATTGCAACTTGATTTTGGTTAATTACAGTCAATACAGAGCTCATCAGAAGAACCATTTATCTCTAAAAAAATACAAGTGCATTCAAGGGGACTGTTTGGAGTATTTTGATACAGTTGATAGTTTACTTCAGCATGTGTCTGTTTTACACGACTGCCCCCTTTATACTTGCCATATATGTAGCTCCTCATTTAGCAGCTTAGAAGACATTGCAACACACCTGCAGATACATATTGATGTGTCTAAAGACAAACAAATAAACATGAAAGTATATAAATGTTTACAATGTGATGCTAGATTTCGTAAATCAGAAAAACTATCTCTTCACATGCAAACAGAAAGTCACAATAAAATGTGTATCCATTGTAACAAGACATTTGCAAGTGATAAGAGATTACGTCTGCACTTACAGATACACAGGACTTTGAAACCATTTCAGTGCAATATTTGTAGCAGCAGTTTCCACATGAAGAAATATTTGGCAACACATATGCTAAAACATGGTAATAGGCAATTCAAATGCTCTGTTTGCAAATATACATTTAAAAGGCCAGATTTGCTTCAAAGGCACATGAAGTTACATCAGGCTAAGAAAATGTTAAAGTGTCCTTTTAAAGAAGCTTTGGACTGTAACAAGGAGTTTAGTCGCACTGACAAATTAAAATTGCATATAAAGTCCCACACAAAACGAATGGCTCAACATCCAAGTGCTATAGCCAAAGTCTCGCAGAAAACTGATGTTTTAGAGAATTGCACAACCCCATTAATTACAAAATCTACCAATGAGTGATGGGAGTTAAGGTGTTAATTATCAAAAGATTAATTTCTGTTAAAAAATATCTTCAATTGGCATTAAGATTATCAATCAGATATAGTTTTAATAAGATTCACTAAGGTTTTAAGAAAATAACAAAGAAAATTCATGAACGTACTAGAATATCTTTTTATGTTGTAAACTGATAATGATTTTATGTCACTACAAGAAATCAATGCTATTGTTCCAAATGTGATGAAATATAAGAGTAGTCAGGCATGCTACGCACATGCAGGGCTTCTTTCATATACAGCTAGCTATATCTAATTAAGCAGTAAGTCAGTAGAGCAGGCGGGCTGCTATGTACTGGACATAAAAGTAAAAGTGACAAGAGTAACAAAGTGTGAAATGGATTTCCACAATTCATTTGTGTTTCTTGTTGTATCAACTCATCTTGTTTTCTCTCATGTAAGTGATTGTATTTTGTAAAAAATAATAATAAACACATCTCAAAACTACTCACAAGAGTATATATTTCTTAACAGATAATTAATTGTGTTTTGATTTCCAATATATCCTTATTTTTCAGGCTCGGCAGTTCCGTGTTACTGATCAGGTGTATTTTGATATTAAAAGTGAAGACAAACTTCTCGGCCGTGTAGTTATAGGTTTATTTGGCGACTTAGCTCCGAATGCTGTTAAAAACTTTAAAGTATTAGCCACAAAAGGCATCAAGGGGAAGTCTTATAAGGGCACCTCGTTTAACCGCATAATTAAAAGGTTTATGGTCCAAGGTGAGTTTAATATTTAAAGAATTATTTGACACATATAGCATTTTTTTTAAAGTGTTAGGCACATTGATTTTTGGTAGGGGAAAAACTTATGGGTTCGCGTTACCGACATGCTAATGTTAAAACTTCAACAGTATAACTGTAGCTATGCATTGTTTTCATTTTTTACTTCTGTCGGCTGTCCCCATGACTGCATATGTTTTTTTTTAAGTGAAAACTTCTTTAGCCGTCTTGAGCGATTTTTGTCAGGGGCAAAACTTATGGGTTCGCGTCACCAACATGCTACATGTGACATGCTAATGTGACGTGTTGCGCTAGACTGGCGACGCACAGCGTAGGCACTAACGTGTAAGTAAATCAATATTTATAAATTAAAATGTAATTTTCAGGTGGCGATGTTGTAGCAGACGATGGTACAGGCTCCACCAGCATTTACGGAGATACATTCAGTGACGAGAACTTGGAGACACAGCATAGTGGCGCCGGCTTTGTGTCCATGGCTAATAAAGGTATCTATCTGTCGTTTTTAATGAGCGGTCATTTGTGATTAATTTGTGTGTGTTTGTAATTCTTACATTACTTTCCAGGTCCCAACACTAATGGCTGTCAATTTATTATAACAACTACCGGGACACCCTGGTTGGATAATTTACATACTGTGGCTGGAAAGGTAATTTTATTAACCTTTGGACCGCCACAGTCATGTATAGATGACAGAGCAAAATGTGCCCAGCACGCCTTGGTCACAACTACATGACAGATTTTAAGGAATAATTCGTACGAGTAGCTTAGCTCCGAGGGCACGTCTTTGCTTTTTTGACGTGGCGGTCAATAGGTTAATATTATTTAGCATTCTGGGCGTAAAACGGGGATCATAGAAGTAGGCAAAATGGCTGCCATGCTTAAATGGGATTGGGCGGGTCACGTCGGCCGCATGCACAGTGATCGCTGGGCCACAGTCTCCACACGGTGGATACCTGAGGGTGGACGGCGCCGGCCGGCCCTGGTGGCGAGCCGACCTAGACGCGTATATCGGTATAAATAAGCCTGGGACAGCCGGTCCTACCGATCTCATTTTAGTGAGGTGACAGCTTAAAATTTAAGCCTTAAATCATATTTGTCACGCCTATAATCCCCGAAAAGTGTGTGTGGTGTGACGATGATCTTAATTCGCTTCTGACTGGCTTCTTTTACTTTGTATCAGTGTCTTCAATACTCCTAAATATTCCTACCTTTATAAACAAAAAAAATATGTGCTAATAACAATGCACTGTCGAAGGTTGTGGAAGGCCAGAACGTGGTGCATATGTTGGAGCACACCCCAACGGATGTAGATGATAGGCCGCTACTGCATGTGTACATCGCCGACTGCGGACTGCTGCCTACCCCGCAAGCCTTCTACATTTCCGATGACCCTTACGAGTAAGTGTACAGTCACTGACCATAACCCGACCCCTCTTCCCCTCTCTTTTTTTGTAAGCAGGGTTAGATAATGCAGAGCACTGACCATACTATATTATTTTTGTAATTATGACATTTATTTCTTCTTTAGATTGAAATCTTATGGAGTATCTTAATCGTCTTTCGATTAAAATCGATAAAACTTACGACAATACTATGATCTTGATTAAAATATTTTCCAATTAATTAAGTCTTGCGAGCTGGCGTTCTTAATGTACGCAGTAGATACACAGTCATATAAGGGGCCTTGCAAGCTCTAGGTGTTCCAGAACATGGTCTAACGTGCACAAACAACCTTGACGCTGACGGTCAAAGGTCCTGACCCGAAACTGTGCGGATAGAGCTGTTTGTACATTTTCATCCTATTAAAACAACCATTGTCCTATTTTCAGTCTGTGGGCATGGATCAAAGCGTCGGCTGTTCCACTGACCATGTCCTTCTCAATACTCGGCTTCTTTCAATGGATGATAAAGAAAATGGAAATATAAGCAACATTACACGAAATATGTAATATATAAAATGGCACCTATTAATCTTAAATAATTGTGTTTTTTTTATAATTTGTCTATATAATTATATACAATACACTTTCAATAATGTTCTTAATTGTTATACCTATGTATAAAGAGTGACCGTTTCGAATAAAATGATCAAAGCCACCTGATTTTCTATTACATACTATCCTACGTTGTTCTCTTGAGTGATATATCACCCAGATGAACAAGTTGGGAATAATAAGACTCCTTTTTTACACTATAATGAATCAATAAACTGTTTTATTTAATGTTTCATTAAATTTAAATAGATATACAAATTTCAAAAAATACCTACACGATGTACCTACAAGTATATAATAAAAATAACAAAAAATAAATTATTGAAAAAACAAAAAACCCGACTGCAAAAACACATAACTGAAAAGGGAAAAACAAGCATTATAATCTATATAATTTTGGTCTTGCAGGCGGGGACAATCAAAAGTTACACCATATTTCAGGTTATTCGACTGTCCCCGCCTGCAAGACCAAAAATATAATATGGATTATAATGCTTGTTTTTCCCTTTTCAGTTATGTGTTTTTGCAGTCGGGTTTTTTGTTTTTTCAATAATTTATTTTATTTCAAGCTTTTTAGTTTTATTAATATATATATATTTGAAAATTACTCATTACTAGCTTTTATTTGATACCAATATTGTTGCAATTAAGTAAAAAAAAACTTCCCCACCTTTTTTTGTATTTGCAGATGCAATTTATAAATATTATATAGCCTATGTCACTCCCACAATTAAGACGAATCGAAAGACACCTCATATGTTAAAATCCATCAAGCCGTTTAGGCTACAGAGCGTGCCAAAGAAATAGACATACATACATACATACATACATACTCTCGAAAAACATTACCCTCCTGAGGCAGTCGGGTAAAAAGGTGGAAGAGCTCATTGGCCATCAAAAAATTCGTCCGCATCGCTGTCAATAGAAAAAGTGCCCAAAAGGCTGGCAGCATTGCGACGCTGGATGGCAATGCTGATTCTTTGGGGTAAAAAAAGGCCAGCCCTCTGGTCACGGGAAGACTCTACCAACCGTTTGGCGATGTCCCGAAATACTCGATGAGCACTCGGACCCCAAGGCCCTAGTGTTTCAACCCCAAACGGCTCAAACATATAGCTCCCAATAATGTTGTTATATTTGCGCCGTTTGAGGTTTGCTGCTCCTGCAGCAGCTGCCCCAGCACAGCCCGCCGTGCTAGGAAGATGGGAAGGCGCGAGAGTGTCGACACAGGTTGCATCCCACACCAAAGGCCTACCCAACTTCCACGGCATTATGGTCATTCCGTCTGGCCTCTTCCCATCATCACGTGCCAAGCCATTAGGTTCTAAAACAGCTGGCATCCCGGTGGTGACAAGAGCCCGACGGATGATGTTGTTTTAATGCTGGCGTGCCATGCCATCCGACCAGCGCTCTTACTGCAGGATAGGCCATGATGTCCGAGGCAGTCAACTCCTTCATCGCATTGACAGCGATGTGGAGCCCCGCAAGGAGCGCCCTGACGCAAACATTTAGCGAGCCGGAATGTGGTGTCACCCAGCATGGTGCCTATGTTGGGTGACGGTAGCGCCTGAAGCCAAAGGCCCGACTCCCATTCACCCACAGCCAGCAGGCGGGCACGCTCAGCAGTATTGGTGGACGTATTAATGAGTTTATTCCGTACTAACCTGCAGAGCGGCTCATCCCACTGTCTCTGGGAAGATGGGTTCTCGGGCTGAACCGTATCCGGGCAAGCCATTTTCCAGGCGTTCACCGCATCGGTCAAACATGGCACTTCAGAGTCAACCTGAGAAGGAGCTAAGATTTTTGTGGTTAACCACGTTGTTCGGTGCTGTGGACCGAGGACAGGAACGCCGGTAGTCTTACACTACCACTTTTTTCCATAACTATGATACCTGAACTTGAATTTTTGTATGGTCGATTGTCTGTCGGTATTGTCACAAAGGTAAATTTCGCATTTGGAGTTGTTGAGATCAAGGCCTATGGATTGGAACTGCTGCTTTAATTTTATTTTAAAATTAATCATTATTATGAGTACTGTGTTATTTATTAAACTAAAATTAATAGATTTCCCGAGCAATGTATCACGTGTTCTTATAAAATGTGTAATAATGTATTATTATTATGCATTTATTATTAATAAATAATTTGTATTTGAAAATAATGTCAACTCTCCAAGAGGGTGCCCAGTATACATATGTTGGCAGTGATCGCATCAAGAAACAAAAATATGTCACAGGCTGGAACAAATATGTCAGCAATGCTCATAGGGAGACTCGTACTTTTTACCAAACGTGGCTATTGCATGGTGCACCCACTCAGGGGACTATGTATGAGAAAATGCGCGAAACACGAAGGACATTTAAGACAAAATTAAAATTTATTCAAAATAATCAACAGAAAATTTAATTAGATACCTATTTTGACAAAAAGTCATTAGAAAAAAGACTGCTAAGTTTTGGAAGTCCACTAACAAATTAAATGCCAAGCCGAGTCTCCCTACAAGTGTGGCGGGTCTGAGTGAACCGAAAGATATTGCCAACCTTTTTTAAAGACATTTTACAGTTCAGTCTCTCTTGCAAAAAGACGGGTGTTCGATGGGGGGGAATTGTCGGGGTCTGGTGAGCTTGCCGTAATGTTTACAGTTAAACAGGTTACTACTGTTATGAAAATGACAAGGGTTAAATCGCCCGGCCACGACGGCCTTAGCGTCGAGCACGTGAAGTACGCGGGCCACACGTGTATAGGGTTCTTGGTCTTCTTTTCAATTTATTACTCAGTCACCGTTATTTGCCACAGGACCTTATGCGTACAGTGGTAGTTCCGATTATTAAGGACAGGACAGGGGACACTTCTGACGTGTCCAATTATAGGCATATCGCCGGGTTAAAGGCAAAACCAATTATTTAGTCCAAAAAAGTTAATATAAAATTTTCCGTAAGCGCATTTGGAAAGTTTGCTATTAAAATTAAGTCCTTAGTAATAAAATTATGTCAGTCGCAAATGTAAAAGAGTGTTCTATAATTATCTAAGTTTGAAACAGTTACATACTAAACACAAAAGTTTGCTTCATTTGTACAAAAAAAAAATAAAAATAATTATAAGCCCCCCTTTTAGTTGGTTTTGCCTCTATAGTACAAATAAAAGCATATCTGAAAAAGTAATTGTCCTGCTTCTAACAGACTTCGCATTTACGTGACTTATAGTATTGTTTTGAAAATTAGCTCCTAAGGCTGATTGTCGAAACATTCGTTTTGAAACAATTTTAAAAAATACGAAAAAATAGTTGGTTTTGACTTTCTACTTCTTAATAGATGTCTTTGAATGTAGAATACAAAATTGTACTAACATTACAAATTACTGATAAGCATTGCTTAAATCATTGAAATTGTTTACCTATAGCATCCCAGTCAATACAAGAAAACACTCAGAAAATAAAACTAACGGGTAACAAGAACAAGCATTTATTTTATTGTTTTATTACCTTGTATGAACATAAAAGTTTCGTAATCTAAACAGACAATAATTGGCCTTTAAAAATGAATAAAAATATCACTCAGTCTTCTGGGTCCTCTGATTCTTAAGAAACGGTCACATCAGGTATACGATCCACTTTTTGGCCATCAGATCTCAAACTTTGGAACCATCCATGATATTCGTCGGGAATGACTCCTTTTTCACAAAGTTTCAATAAATCGGCTTTTTTGGCTTTTGAAATGCATAATGGTTCTTTATTAACGGGTATAGTATCTGTGGAAAGCATGGGTCATTTGTGTCTTGTGGTGGTGGTTCAGTGACAACTTTTTGGACTGGCTTGACGTGCTCAGATTGGATTCGCGTACCGTAACGATGAAAATTCTCTGAGGCGCTTTGGTCTTGTGTTTTGACGGTGATTCCAAAGAGGGATCTTCATTTCCGAGATCTATATAAAAAAAAAAGTTTCAGTCATGACGTAATTAAAAAATATTTTTAATTCACTTTTAATGTAGCGCATTCTTTTTATTTTAAGCCGAGACGTTTGTCCATTACTGGTTTTTGCTTTAGTAATCATCATACTTTTGGCTAGTCTCATAAGATCTTTGAAGTCCGTGTCCTTCATTTCTATTACATGATAGGGTTTTTTAGTTTGACCCTTACTTTTTCCCTTGCATTGACGTGATGATCGGGCCCGTCGAAAAATATTCAACCACTCTGTAATTGAGTAAATGTTTGAGTGTTCTTGGGCCGATTCTATGCTGATGTGCATAGAATCGACCTCCATGTGTGAGTGGCCCGATTCTAAACAATTGTGTTCAATCAGTTTTAGGTGGTCGATTTTATGGACAGCCCAAAACAAAACAACGGCCCCATATTGGTTCCTGTTTTGTCCACCAAATGTGTCTGAAAATAAAGAATCCTCGTCGATATGATCGGGGATTTCGCTTAAGGAATGTAAAAGTATCGATCCAATCTCAGAGCTTCCTTTCTTGCTATTAATTTCCTTCCACGCATAACGAAATGCTTCATTTGGTATAGCGCTCTCATAAATCGTCAAGTTGTATAGTGTAAGTTTTCTGCAATAATACATAAGACCTCTCCACTAGGTATTTGTAAATCAAAGGATGCCGAAGTGAAGTTCGTTTCTTTTTCTGCTCTCTCTTTGTCCCTTTGTTTCTTGCTATTGCATGTATATTTTCTTTGAATGTGCTGTTTATACTCTTCTTCAATTTTAGTTTTCTCTATGGTATCCAAACGACGATACTTGGTGCACAAAAGACACTGGTCTTTTTTGGGAACAAAAACCCCTAAGTTGAATTCGGTGCAAAATACATTTCGAGATGTAGCTTCCGGCATGGGTGTAACGTTCTCCTTCTCACACTCCTCCACATTCAATGCGTACATTTTTGTAATTGACAGACTACAGTCTAGATATTGCCGTTTAATATATTTGCGCACATACCGGCTTTCCATCGTAGGGAAAGATTTGATTTGACGCCGGATTTTTTCAGCTTTTTCTGGTGGCGTTTTGTTTTGGGGCTCATGTCCTCGCGGATCACAATCTCGAGAATAAAATCCCATCGCATCTCGGCTTTCTACTGCTCCTGTAATAACTGAAGCAGAAATGCACAAAATTTTGCAGAAGAAGTTTTGGCATATCTGAGATTTTACACCTTGTTTATAGAAGAAGTACTGATTTGAATTTGATCTCGTTGTAGTTCGTTTTCTATCAAGCACAGTTGTTTTGATTGGTTTTACTTCTATCAAGTTCAAAATCATGCTTTTCTTTGCAGTATAGCTTTGAGCCCAGTATTTCCTACAACATCTCTCACGATCAGTTTCTCTGAAAGTTTACGGTGCATTTGAATCTACATTTTGAGCAGTCTACAGCCTTCGGTATTTTGGCTGGTCTATATTTATTTGCTGTTATGTAAGGGATACCATCAGCTCTCCTTTTATTTCTACATTTCCCTTCCAGCTGGTAGGTCTGGCATACGCCAGCGACTTTTGGGTTTGATAATTTTCCAAGCTCTCTCAAAGATTTCGTTTATAGCGGTAGTGGCGGCTATAACAGAATATTTTTGTGGTAGTTTATTAGCAATGACATTCCAGGCTGTTATCGAATATTTCCATTAAAATTTGTGTAGCAATAAGAGAAGCATCAGACGACGACGACTACGGTTCTGATTCTTCAACAATAATTTTCCTCAGCAAACACACAAAACACACCTCGTCGTTCGCTGCGCAAGATTCGACTAAATCCCCGTATCGCGGGAGGGGGGGGGGGGGGGACAGCGGCAGCGCGGGGATGTACCGACTATAATAATTTAATCGGTTTTGCTTCTAGGCAATACGCTAAACATAAACCGAAAAACCGAATGCCAAAATCGACTATATTTATATAATATTTATTTAGTATGAATGTTTAAAAACAAAAAGGTGCTAATCAAATATATTATTTTGTACCATTCGTGAGTAAGACCTTCCTTTGACATTATTGTAGAACTAAAACCCACTAAAAAAGTTTGGTATTTTTTGCATCTATATTTCGAAATATTTCGGACAAATTATTACGAATTATTGGTTTTTAATTGTTTAGAGATAACTTTCTCGATTTATTTGTTTCTTATTTCAGTCTAATAACTATATAATCGGTTTTTACATTCGGTAACTCGGGAACGGTAAGTCCTGCGGTTTAGTTGGTGTTACCATTAGATAAAGAATCAAATACCGATTCGATTGGTATACTAAAGTGAAAAACTGAAAAAAATCTCAGATAGTCGGTTTTGCCTTTAACCCGGCGATATTTCGTTGGCCACGATAGTCGCCGGTCTTAGACAGTTTGCTTGATCAACAGTTGGCTAAACACGTTGATCTCCATGACGCCCAGTTTGGCTTTAAATCTGGTTTATCCACGGAAAGTGCCATTCTGTGCCTCAAGCAAACTGTTCCATATTATACTACCCGAAAAACACCTGTATTTGTTTGTTTTATGGACCTGGCAAAGGCGTTGGACCTAGTGTCGTACGAGGTACTATGGGATAAGTTGCGGGGTGATACAACACTACCAAATGAAATTACATCCTTGTTTCATTACTGGTACAACCACCAGAGGAATAGTGTCAGATGGGCGGAGGCTCAGTCGGATGTGTATGAACTGGAGTGCGGGGTGAGGTTAAGTTCACCACGCCTCTTCAATTTGTACATATACCGGCTAATCGGTGAGCTTAGCAGTACCAAAGTTGGGTGTCATATTGACATCGTTTGTTTGAATAATATTAGTTATGCGGATGACATGGTGCTCAGACATGGGTAGTTCGCGAACGATTGAAGGAAATGAAGTACTTCATTTCACAAAATAAACTTATCTTTCCTTCAGTAGTCATTCAAATGTGTCTCTCCTTCATTTAGTTCAGTCCTTCTTTTGGCTCGCACCAACTCAGCGTTCATTTATTTCATTTCGCTCGCATGCATGACTCGTACGTATTCGTGTCACTTCGCCGGCCGGTCGGCTAAAGTCGGACTGACGAGCGACGACGCGACGACGGCGCCTATACTATGTGTGTGTCGCTTGTCTAGCTTACACACACATGACTATTTTTTACGCCAACCTAGACAAAAAGGAATCTAACTATCAGTAAAAAAAAACAGAAAATATACTACTTAATAATAATATAATTACCTAAGTAGTTTTGCTTACTTCTGAAACTGTTAATTTTAAATTAATATTTTTTTAGTTTTTTTTTTAAGTCTGTTTCATATTTCGTGGTTGACAGTCCTAATTCCTTCCGTATTATTATAGTACTCTGTGCCTAATCCTATATAAAGTATGAAGGAAAATCGAGATAGGGGAGGGTGGGGCAAAATGAGGCTCGGGGCACAACGGGAAGTTAGCTTGTGTGCGTGGTACACACGCGTATACAAGTCGACAGCGGCGCCATTCGTTCGTTAATCAGTCGCCGCACGTGAGTCAGAGCAAGCGGAACGTGTCGGTGCGTGTTTTAGTGTCGTGGCTAACAAAAACAGTTTTTGAGCGTATTGTTATTTATTTTCATATAATATACTCTTGTGTAGTGAGGTAAGTACATGACCTGCATTAACTTTTATACCATGAGTCAGAGGGAGTGGTATTAACCTATTCAAATTATAATTTGTTTTTGATCACTTCTATTGAGGTTACAAATGGCCGACCAATTTGAAAAAGTAGTATCCCATTTTGCCCCTCTCACAGAGGCAATTTAATTAATATTTTAATATTTACGCTGGCGATAGAGGACATTTTTATTTCTCTTAGTAAGTACGAGTAGGTCGGTATCTAATTCGTTTACTGGATTTATAATTATTATATTAAAAGTCCTTTTTCTTTATTTACAGTCATTATGGTTCGTACCTACAAAAGAAAAACGAATCGACAAAAATGGGACGAGGCAGACATGAGAAGAGCAGTGTCGGCTGTACTACTCAATATCAAATCCTCAGTCTCAGAATGCAGATACAGATTCGGAAAATGACTACGGGAAAAAAGGTTTAGGGCACTTCAAACCAGTGTTTACAAAAGAGCAAGAAGAAGAGTTGGCCACTTATGTAAAAATGATGCCACGCCAAAATGTACCCACTTCTGTAAAAACTATGCCATGCCAAAATGTTGGCCACATATGTAAAAATATTATGGCAATTCCCAAAGAATTAAGAACAAAGGAAAGACAAAAGAGAAAACGTGGGAAAACGGCTATACTTACGGATTCCCCGTACAAAAATGACTTGACTAAGGAAAAAAATGCAAAGGACAGTAAGGAAAATAAGAAGAAGACTGCACCAAAGAAGAAAAACGACCGAAGAAAAACATCCAAACCCAATAATAAAAAAAGGCTAAGAAACAAAAGCAAAGGGAAGCCACATTTACTAGTTCATCGGAAGAAGACGAAGATGACTGTGCTTGCATATATTGTGGTTACTTGTATTCGCAGTCAGATGAGGGTTGGGTTGCGAGTAGCTCTTGTGCGGGTTGGGCACACAATTCCTGCGCCGGAGTAGACGATGATGATGACGAGGCACACATTTGTGCACAATGTTTGCCTGACTAAATTGTATCTTCATTTTGCCCCTTAGCGTTTCCTGTTTTGCCCCGACCATGGGGCAAAATGGGAAATTTAACACTTGGTGATTAGTTCCTCATAATTAAGAAAATTAGTTGATTAAGCCTAATAGTACAAATTAAAACAATGAATAAGCATATAACTATTGTTTCTAATTAAAAAGTTTATTAAAAATATTGTTGATTTCGAATACATGATTTTTTTTTACTTAAGTATCCCATTTTACCCCACCTTCCCCTACGTATAAAAGTGAACTAAGTGAAGTGCTTCATTACGCGAGCTCGTTGTCTCATTGATTCGTTCTGATATGCTGAACTAAATGAGTGGACTACTTCATTGAGTCAAAAGATATACTTCATTCATTTCTTTTCACTGACACATTTTGCGCATGTCTGCTCGATATCTCATTGAATCGTTCTGATTTGCTGAACTAAATGAAGTACTGAACTAAATGAGTGGACTACTTCATTGAGCCAAAAGATATACTTCATTCATTTCTTTTCACTGACACATTTTGCGCATGTCTAAATTGGTGCTGCTAAGCCCATCGATCAGCGCCTTGAGGAGACTGGTGGCTATTTGTGAGTCCATGCTGTGTCCCATGGGCTCAAGTACAATGTTAAGAAGAGCGAACTTATTATGTTTAAAGCGAGTGCCATAAATTACTATTCTGATATTCCCGGTGTATCGTTCTGTGGCACTCCTTTAGCATGGGTGACTACGTTTAAGTACTTGGGTCATTGGGTCACTGATGATCTTAAGGACAATATTGACATAGAGAGGGAGCGCAGGTCGTTGGCTGTTCGAAGTAACGTGCTGGTTCGAAGATTTGCACGTTGTACAAATCAAGTTAACTTGTAAAGCCCACTTAGCTGTCATAGTTTTCCTTTTCTTTTCATTGGCGCCGATTCCCTTGTTCACAAACTAAACTTAATTTAAGTTCAGTGCATCTTTTTCTTTCTATTTCATTAAGAAAAGGACAGAAGATAAATTTTAGTTTAGTGCTGTCAAATTAATCAGCGGCTGTCACAACTCCATACAAGTTTAGACGCGATTAAAAACTTGCCTACTAAAATTACGTCAATTTACGTCAAGCGCTGATTAATTTGACAGGACTAAACTAAAATTGATCTTCTGTCCTTTTCTTAATGAAATAGAAAGAAAAGGATGCACTGAACTTAAATTTAGTTTAGTTTGTGAACAAGGGAATCGGCACCATTATATGTACTACTGCCATGAATTTTTACACATCTCCATAGCTGTTGGACGACGACGACGACACGACTCTAACAAAAAATAGAACTTTAATGCTTAATATTACGCAAGCGGATCCTTGAATAAAAAAGTGGTGTTCACATACTCATAATATTTTTGAACGGCCTGTCCCCACATTACGTGCAAGGGTGGTACCATAAAAACATTTTTTTTGCAAGATTTTATTTCAGCACTTTGTCGGCGTGATTGATATGTATACAGCTTTCTAGTACTACCTAAGCGTCTCTGAGCTACAGCGGGGACAGACATACGGACATGACGAAACTATAAGAGTTCCTAGGTTATTACGGAACCCTAAAAATACTATATAATTTAGCGGGATACTAATTCTGTAAGCTGTACCGAAATTCAAAATCTTGGTTTTAAATTTGATTAAAAATGAGTTCAAGCGATTCTGAAATGTTGAACTGACTACTATTTTTTACTTGCCTAATCGAAATGAAAAGTAGAGTGTTTAACACGGGTGAAACTTAGGTACCAATTCCTTCCTATGAATTGATTGCTTTCGACCCTTGTCGACAAAAATCTACTATTTCAGACCAGGTCATTGAAACTAGATAGAATTTTTTTTTGCCCGTCCTCATATTTCCGTAAATTACTTGGAGTGTTATACATCCAAGTTTCGCCAGATATCTTTTGTTTCCAGATAAGGGCAAGCCTATTGCCAACGGAGCACCTAAAATCTTGTCTCTGGGCATCTAATGAGAAATATCTTATGGGAAAACCATTCCTTATTTTTGCAGCAGTTACTGGCAAACTCTAGAAACACATACAGCATACCATAAACTCATAAAGCAACGTCACGTGACAGAAACGATGAGTGACTACGTCACAGCATTTCAGTAGGCTGATCTAAAACTTATTCTCATCAAGTCTTTTTTGACATTTTAACATTCAACAATTGAACTGCCTTTTTAGGGTTCCGTAGTAAACAAGGAACCCTTATAGTTTCGCCATGTCCGTCTGTATGTCTGACCCCACTATAGCTCAGAGACGCTTAGTACTAGAAAGCTGTAGTTTGGCATAGGTATGCATATTAATCACGCCGACAAAGTGCTAAAATAAAACCTTGAAAACAATTTTTTTAGCCTACCTCCCTTGCACGTAATGTGGAGATGATATTTTTTTCATGGCGTGGAGTATCGTTGGATAGGCCGTTCAAAAATATTGTGGGTCTGTGAACACCACTTTTCGATTCAAGGATCCGCTTGCGTAATATTAAGCATTTTTGGCTGTTCTCGTCTGGCTAACGGAGACTATTGTTTCTATTATTAGCAACAATAGTCCTGTCAGTGATACCGAAGTGAATCGATCTATCAGCCACTACCACCAGATCGATCGATTAGCGCGTCGCACAATGATTATTGATATAGCGGTACCGCATGACGACAACCTCGTAAAAATAAGCAGATTAAGTATCTGAACCTAGCTCGCGAAGTTGTCGACATGTGGGATGTGGATACAGCAATAATTGTACCGATAGTCGTGACGGCCAAAGGCATAATAGCCAAGAGCCTCGACCAACACCTGAAGAGGCTCTTGTTAGGCAGCTGGATCGAGGGCTTAATCCAGAGAGCGGTACCAAATTCAGGACACGGCGCGTATCGTCAGGAGGTTCCTCTCTCAGGAGCCCCGACCACTGGTAGCTTGGACCCTGTTCCCGATACCGGTGGGCTGCTATTTTTTATATTTTTAAATGTTTTATTTTAAATATTTTTATAAAAATGTAAATATTCAATGGAATAAAGGAAATAATAATAGAATACATTCGTACCAAGTGATCCTAACTACGGAACCCTTCAGTGTGCGTGGTTCGACACGCACCTGGCCGGTTTTTTTTTATTTTTTGACGTGGCAACGTCTTATAAATAAATCAAAATCAAAAGTCATTTATTCAAACTAGGCTGAAAATCAGCACTTTTCGAACGTCAAAGTTACATAAGACAGTCCCCCAAAAATGCCCGCCCGTCACCACTTCCTAGTGCTTTAGCTGGGAAGAAGAAGTGGTGGAACAAACTCCCCAGCAGCACGTCTGTCTGTTTAGTTATATAAACTTGATTCTATACAAATCGTATGCAAAGTAATTAACATTACGAAACACAAAACATTGGATTAAATTACACACTTGCCATACGTTAGCTAGCACGCGCCAGTATACCAACAAAAATGAACGCCGGGTGCACACACGAAAAAGTGTCACGTTCCGCCTGAGCCGAGCGTGCAAGCGAGAGCGCGGAACTAGCTATACGGAGGCACGATCGGCCTAAGCGTTCGGCTTGTGACGCATCTCTCTCTCGTTACTCGTATCACGTAAAGTTATCGTCCGTAAACCGACTTTACAGACAACCCATTTTTTGGTTCTCAAATTATCATTTTTGCGAGTGATTTTTTTTTGGGAGTGATTTTTTTTTGGGTGTGAAATTATCCCGCTCCGGGCGGAGCGGGAGGGTGTGTCAGAATCTTACTGGCTAAAACCCACCCGCGTTCCTTCCGTTGCCTGTGTGTTGCTAGAGGCCACCGTATTACTAAATTACATGAAATTAAAGCAATAAGTAGCAGTTCAAGGGCATACTATTCTATCAACGACTACTTAACCCTTTATAAGGCAGAAGGTTCCAGAGGAATGAAATAAGTTTTGTTTATATTTTATGGCGTGTTTTTATTTATACAAAAAAATAGACTTACATAAAAAACTCTAACTATTTTGGAAAACTTAGAAAATAGGGTGGTAAAAATATTCCCACTGCCCGTCATTGACTACCCATAGTAGCAAAGTGCTAGATGTTATTGTTGATGAAATTTAGAAAAACAAGGCGTAATGCACAGCGGGACATTGCATTTACTGCATTTAATTTTGCTTCTTTTATATTTGGCTTTTGTGCTGCAGAACTTACAGCGTCGGTAGGTCTCTAAATCTGCTGGCATATGGTCACCTACATTTAGGAACCGCGATTCTGCAGGCACAGCATTTACGCTTTATTGATAGCTATCTGGACATGCTATGCGTGATTTCTTGCAAACGTATGTGGGGATGTTGGATTTTCTTTTTCGGCTGCTGTAACCACCGATCAGTCCTCTTGCAACAGCTACCTGAAATTCTAAATTGGTTAGTTTTTCTACTCTTGATGTCATTGAATATAAAATGAAAGCGTTTGTCAGGCATGCGTCCACTAAGAAGTAGAATATTCGCAGCCACCAGCGTTTACTTCTTCGTCCGACGGCATATGTCCCCTTTATTTGGTCGAATCGGTCCACACCGCCCATTCTTTTTGTGTACTCTTTTACAACCTTAGGGCAGTGGACAGCCTCCCTGGTGCCATCTTTTTGCTTTCTTAGTACAGATGTTGTCCCTATTTTAGGATGAAATGCGGTGGTTAGCAACAAAACCTCTTTAGTATCTTGCCAAACAGTAAACGCTACGTCCTGTTTCGTTCGCCATTTGAATTCACCGTTTTTTTAATTTTAGGCTTTTGTTCCTTCCAGTTCTATTGGTATTATTTTTTATTATATTAGGTAAAATTGCTCTATTTCTTCTCACCGTTCCAGTGGCATAAATATTTTTTTCATATAAATACTGCAAAAGAGAATAGTCACAAAAAAAATTATCGAAAGTAACGTGTGTCTTGAACTCTTCTTCTGTCAATTTACTTGATAATTTCTTTACAACATTAGCCCCCAATCCTTCTTCAGTTCCTTGTCCCGTCTTGCCTGTGTAAATTTCGTAGTTATACAGATACCCTGTACTACTGTCGCAACAGCACCATACTTTATAGCCCCTTTTTATAGGCTTTAGTGGCATGTACTGTTTTAGACTGGATCTTCCTTTGAAGAGGATCATGCTCTCATCTATACTCTGAGAAGATGAGTTGGAAGCATTGTTTTGAAACGAGTCGCTGAGTAAAGATAAGAGAGGGCGAATTTTATATAATTTGTCAAAGTTGGGACTTTTTCTGTTGGGTTGTTGACTATTATCATTCAGATGTATCGCTTCCAAAATTTTTTTGAAGCGTTTCACAGGCATAACATCAGCCACTTCATTTACTCGAAAACCTGGATCTGATGACCAATATAGATCTATTTGAGGAAGAATGTGATAACCCATTATAATAAGAATTCCCAAAAAAGCACTAATTTATTTTTTATCAACAGGTTGCCAATTCTTTATGTTTTGCTGCTCTGCATACAAGTTTGTCTGAGTGATAATCAAATCAAAAATATAATCATTGAAGAACTTTCCGAAGTGCGCTACTGGACGCGCTCTTCTGTTCAATAAATACTGAGGCTTTATTGTTACCTTATCGAATTCATCTGGATCTGGCCTGGAAGTCCACATATGCTTTCCCCATGACTCATCTTCACATTCAGATTCATCACTTGATGCTACCTCTTGTGGTTGTGGTGATTGTATTCCCAAAGGCTCTTCTTGATGTGAATTTTCTAATGAAGTTGATGGCGTTGTTGTGGATGTACCTGTCTCTGATCTATTACTAGGGGTGGAATTCGAATGAACAGGAGAATTTGGTAAAACATCATCATCTGATTCCAGTATTCTTTGTATTGTGTTGACATTGAATTCATCTGCCTCATCAGACTCGAATCCGTCTTCTGAACCATCATCCGGAATGCCGAAAATCTCTTCCAATGTCTTTTCAATATCGCCGTCATTCAAATTGCGCTGCATTTTTCATGAATGTCTGAAACAAGTACGTACTAATTCAAAGAGGATACATTACACGTCACGGGCGGTGGGAATAATTTTCCCACCAAATAAATTGTCCTTACCAATAAAAATACCATGGTGATTTCTAAAACATCGCAATAATTTGTAATAATAAACACAAATACGTAAAAAAAAAAACAAATACTTACTTCTTTTCAAGTAAA
Source organism: Atethmia centrago (assembly GCA_905333075.3). Lineage (NCBI taxonomy): Eukaryota > Metazoa > Arthropoda > Insecta > Lepidoptera > Noctuidae > Atethmia > Atethmia centrago. The sequence continues at coordinate 14,403,702 of HG995375.1, forward strand.
AAATATCAGGATTCACGGAGATGAAAATTTTAATTGAAATTGGCGCAATTTTTTTGACAACTGGTTCCGCCAAGAAAAATATGACATTCAAACGTCAGTTTTTTTTTTAATGATTTGCAAGTTAGGTCTTTCCTGTTGCCTGATAAAAAAAAAATAGGAATCCTACCATGATACTTGCAACAGGAAAAATAGGATATGTTGGTGGTAAAAATATCACCTCTGCCTTATAAAGGGTCGATAAGAATTGTTAGTCGCTGTGATTAACTCAAGACAATGTTTATGTTCTTTCTCCAGAATTAGCTTACCTAGTCACAGGTTATAGGAGTTCAAATAATTGCTTATTTTATTTGACTCTATAAGTTAATTTATTTTTAATTTTAATTGCGTTTATTATTGACATAATCTTCTCATTACAATGTTATTTTGTTGAGTTGTATTTCAAGATGTGGTTAGCTAGCGACCTCGATAACTGATTATATTATTCTTACAACTGCGGCAGCAAGTTCGTCATGCTCCCTTAGATGTCACTGCTTGCGGTAGCGTCGGGGGTCGGCTCCTTCCCTCAAATATGGCGAGGGGGGTAATGGCTGATTTTTGCGTTATGTTCATGAGCGGGTGCTGCTTGTGGTGACTGGTCGTCTTGCTGACCATTGTTTTGTTTGTTATTAGTAATTAACTGTTTATTTATTTTACTTTGATGGTCCTAGTTCATCATTTGTGACTGTTACAGCTGTAGATATATGTAAGCGGGCACGCCCTTTATACTTGGAGGCTTTTTTTTAGGTTTTAAGTTCTGTTTACGTTTTTATCTCTGCTTGAGAATAGTTTTCGGTCTTTTTCTTTTCTTTTTTTTGTTGGTACCTATGGCTAATAATTTAATGTTTTGTGTTGCACGTAGTGTAAATTGTTTTGCATACTGTTGTATAGAATCCATTTTGTTTCTCTAACTGAACAGAGAGCTGTGCTGCTGGGGAGTTTGTTGGCCACTTCTTCTTCCCAGCTAAAGCACTAGGGGGACTGTCTTATGTAATTTTGACGTTCGAAAAGTGTTGATTCTCAGCCTAGTTTGAATAAATGACTTTTGATTTTGAGTATTTTTCAGTACTTAGGTAGGTATCTAACGCTTATTTTGCATATTCACACATGTTCTTCAATCGGCTGATCAAGTTCTCAAGGATGAGAAAGAAATTGCAATTAGAGTTATTTGTTAACTAAGACGGTTTTAACTGTCATCAGACAAATCGTAAATTACAATTTTTTTTTCGGTCGTCGACTTAAATCAATTATGTACTCACCTAACAAGTTTTAGTTCAAATGAACAAAATCAATCGATGTTTATATTACCAATGCTAAATACTAATGCTGTTATCGATGGATATATTAGGTACCTACTATGACTTCACGTTCCCATTATCATAATTATAATGCCGATAGAATACAGTCACGTCACGTGAGCGATGCCGCGGGCACATCTAGTCCTGTAATAAACTACTAGGTACCTAAGCTCTTAGAGAAGAAGTTATGAATGAATGAATGAAATGCACCGATCCCAGCGTGGTTAAACCAGACTCGATTGCTCGAATGAACCCAAGGATTCGCAATAGTCCTTGGAGCCTCATGTTTCATGGGACTACAGAGACCATTGCATATCAAAGAGTAGACCGGAGGGAGCGGTAGAAAGAATTATTAGAGCCTACCGGATATGCATCCTTGAGCAAGCAATGGAATAGTGGAGAGACGGGTAATTTATCTATCTTTTAACAACGTTGCCGTCAGCTTGGCTCAGGTCCAGTTGCTTTTTCGACGCTTTTCTGTCACTGCTATGCTGTGTTATACGTTGCTGTTTCCAATGACTTCGTCTGAGGTCACGTTACTATCCGTTTCAGGTTTTTTGGAATTAAGTTTTTTGACGCGGTTTGCGGTAGGAGTTCAACTGGTAGAAATCGGCACGTAATGAAGAGCGCGTTCATACTTCCGTGGAGTCTACGATAATCCGAATATCGAGTTCGAATCCTCGAAGTTGGAATCCTCAGTAAGACGAAAACATTGCGTACATAAATTCCATTTCCTGCACGCCGTTCTTTGTTCAAGACCCTTTTAAGCGTACGAATGTGGTCCTCTGTTGGTTAGCCTATTTTTTAAAAATTGTTTAAAATGGCAGCTTTTTTTAGAGCAGTGTCTCAACTTGTTGTGGTGTTTTGACGTTGATTGGTTCCTGACCAGACTGCAAGGTGGACTTTGTAGAAGACGTGAAGGTTGCCGGGTACTGATTCGTGAATACACCAGCGTGTTTTCATTATTTATTTACACGTGCACATTTATAAGATAAAATTAGGATGCAGCGATATGGACATCTTCTCCTCACTAGCCCGTCTCGTTAAGCTATGCGGTTATGTATTTTGTTATCCTTTGTTCCTGGGAAAGATTGCTGTTAGGAAGGAAGTCTTGAATATTATACTGTTGTTATTATTATAATGTTGAGTAAATTCTGTCCTTACCAAGGTTCACCGAAACATATGTAGCAAGGTCTCGTCGTACAGACAAGTGGACAAGCTTTTGCTTAGTACATGTGGTGCATTTTTTGTGAAGAGATGTATCTTGTTATGAAGGTAAAAAAACGGTTTAAATACAGGGTAGGGTTTTTTTGGGTTGTTGGTTGGTTGATACAACTTGATTTACGACCTTTCAAAAGGATCGGTAATTTGCTTAGCTAGTGACTTTTTGTAAAGCTAAAGAGGCCAAACAATAAGTTTGTTTAGGTACAGTAGTTTCTGGGAATTTAGTTTGATGTTATAACTATAAAGTACAGAAAATTCCTTAGTTAGAACAGTTATATTAGCATCCCTCAACTGCCCAGGCTAAATGTTGAGTGTTGAAGGATTAAGGAATAACAAATTGACAAATACGTATTATAGGTTAAGCGGAACTGTTCGGCAGATCCCTAAAAGATATAGAAAGATCTCACCAGATTAGCTTGGACGGGGTCAGGACCGTTCCCCGCATGCACCAGATCGCCCGCCCGAGATCAAGACCCGGACTAGGCCTAGGCATAATCGCAAAGGTAGGGTTACCTTTGAGATTTTATTTAACGACACAACCACACAACAAAAAACAAAAACACTGATCGGTTTTGACGGCGCCGGCGGTCGCGCTCAACATTACATGTGGCGCGCACGCTGCGCACAGCAAATATATTTTTGAAATAAGACAGAGGATCATCGACACGTCCGTTCACTTCAACGTCCACCGAACGACCATCCCTAAGCTCTTACTGCTCTTAGAGAAGAAGTTAGTATATAAACGGCTAAGGGGAAGGGAAGAAAAACAAGTAGCTATGTATTGTTTTATTATATTATATAATTTATTGTTTCTTTTCATTTATTTTTAGGATACATAGGTAGTTAATATATGTACAAACAGTTACTCCATGTTCTACATTTGTGAAGTATTCATAAATTAATTCATTGTTTTTTTTTAATCTTATTGTAACACATCTCTGCCTGCTACTGTATGTTATTCTAAACAATAAGTATTTAAAATAATGTTTTTATTAGCAACGCTTATGATGATTTACAGGAATGTTAATAATTTAAGTCTTTATCTGCAATCACTTAACCAATATTCCTCCGGCTTATCTTTACAGAAAAAATGTTGACTAACAACAAAAGTTTGTGGTATTTGCCTAAAACAGGAAATTAGAACACAGCGATCGAAGAAGCCAAATATCGTGGAGTCACATAAAATTAAAGGTCTGGTGCGTTCTCAAATCACAGGATACATTGCTGTGACGTCCTCAATATTCTCAGCACTTTATTACAACTAGTCGGCGGAGTTGAGCAGCCCAGAACAGGCGTCTTTATCGTTACCAGTGTCCATGTTAAACTCTTCGTAAGGGGTGCACATACATTTTCGGGTCGGCAAAATCGAGTACAATTAAGTAGATAAAATAAAGGTATGTTCAGGAAAAAACCGCTCGGCTTAGCTCGAATTGTGCCGAGCCGACCGAAATAGACGCCATATGAAGTTTGCCAATTGGCAAGAGCCGAATGAATATTTGTAGTAATTTCATTGGGCCAGCTTATTGTTTATCAAATACTGCCGAATCAGAACCGGCTCGAACATGTGTGTAGCACCTCTAAGATAAGTAGACGCTCAGTAACGCTATAGCAGAAGCAGCGCAGTGGCGAGCAGCATGACCACAGGAGCCAGCACGTGCGCGTGCGCGGCGTCGGGCGCGGCGCGCGCGTCCTCCGCGCCGCCCGCCACCTGCTGCGCCGAGCTGCCGCAGGCGCGCGCGCACGACTCCCAGGCGCGGCACACGTCGCAGGCGCTGGCGGCCACTGGGGAGAAGAACACGCGTGCGCGGTGACCTGCGGGATGGAGTTTGAAATTAGAATAGTGTGGCGTTATGTTATTTATTCATAGACACAAAATAAATGTAATGGAAAACAGTCGCTCCATGTAAAATACTGATACCTATTCAGCTGCATCCGGTTAGACTGCCGACCTCGACATAGTTGGGAAAGGGCTAAGCAGATGATGAGTCACAAATGGAATGCGGAATAAGATATCAGAGGATAGAGGTCTTATACCACAAATCACTGAATGCTTTTAGGGCCAGCTATATTTAAATCATAATTATATCTCTGTTATCTTCAAACGATTGATAGGAACAAAACTATGTTTTAAATACGTTTAACGTTAAAAGTATTTAGTGATTTATGGTGCAAGGGGGTTTCAATGTGCAAACAGATCGCGGTCTAATAAAGTCGGACGTTCGCCTCTAAAATGTCATAATGTCGTCGATTGACCACCGTCTGCTTCTACCATTGAACAACGTGCAAAGGTTTCCATCAATATCAAACATTCAAGATCTGTGAAATTACCAGAAGCTTGATCTCTACATCGATATCCATTACAGCGACCTCATCTAGTTTTAAAACTTAATTGTAAAAGTGTTTTTTTTTAAACAATTTACAGAAATAAGTGTCATTCATCACCAACATTTATCATGTACCGAGTAGAACAAGGTAAACGAAATACAAGCTTATAATAAAGGTGTACTGACTGGAGTCATAGAGGTCCTGCATCGTGGCCCACGCGGGCCGCTGCCGCGCGACGGGCAGCGCGCGCGGCGCCGCCAGCGTGGCGCAGCGCTCGGCGCGGGCGGCGCGCACGGCCGCGCGCACGCGCGCCCCGCCCGCCGACACGCGCGCCCACACCACGTGGCGCGCCGCCTGGGGACATGCACAGTTACTTATTAATCTCTTAGGAGTAAATTATGGATAACTTAGAACCTTCTTAGAAAAAATGGCTTCAGGGCTTTTAGATTGGAATGCTCGTTTTCTACCAAATCTGTGCGAAGAGCGCGAGAGCACAACAGGGCTATCTTGTTTAGTTGAGGAGTGCCCGTGACCACCTTCTAGCTTCGTCATCAGAATTTGGACACCACCGTGTATTATCACTTGTCAATACATATTCAATGAGTTCAAACACGATAGTGCTATCTTGTTTGGTTGAGGAGTTCCTATGGCCACATTCCGGCTTCATCATCAGACCCTAAACACCACCAACTGTAAAAGCACTTGCCAAAAGAAATCTAACGAAACCACACACGACGGAAGAGTGCCCGTGACTACTTTCCGGCTCCATCATCAGACCTTGGACACTACCTAGTGTTATAGCTAGTTTTAAATTCAAGCCCATTTCTATTGTCACAATTAAATAAGCATTTAAAAGTCTTAACATAAAGAACACTTAACACTTAGGGGGATTTCCGTTAAGGTTCTTGGAGATATCATTGACACAATAGCCCCCTGTCCTAAGAGGCATATTTAATCAATGTATAGACAGCGGTACGTTTCCTGATTTAATGAAACATAGTAAATTTTCAAAAAGGGATCATTATATACCTATATCTGTGCTACTAGCATTGAGTGATAGAGCAGTGGTGGCCCAGTAGTAACGGCCGCGACTTACGAGTTGTAGATCGTAGGTTCGAACCCAGACAGGCGCTCTAATTTGTGTAAATTATTTCATCACCACTGCTCTCAAAACGGTGATGGAAAACATCGTGAGGAAACCCGCACGTCCTAGAACCAAAAATTCGAAGACATGTGACATCTACCAACCCGCACTGGGCCCGTGTGGTGGATTACGGCCCACTCCCTGTCACAGAGAGGAGGCCTGTGTCCCAGCAGTGGAAACATTATAGGCTGATTATCTATGTATGTAGCATTGAGTAAAATATATGAAAAAATATGCTAGACCAGATGTTGTCACATTTAAATTCAAATGGGATTTTACATAGTCGCCAATTTGTTTTCACGAAAGATAGGTCGACGACTGATGCTGGAGTAAAATTCATCAGTCATATTTTGGAACCCAGGATGCCATTGGAATTTTCTGTGACGTCTCAAAAGCGTTTAACTGCGTTTAACCTGTAAATTACACCACTACGGAATTCGTGGACAAGCTGGTGACCTTGTTCTGTCCTATCTATCAAACAGGCAGCAAAAAGTAGACGTTAACGGGACGACGTCTTCGGGGTCTCTAGTAAAGATGGGCGTGAAAGCTATTACGGAAACTGTAGTAAAAAATTAGGCAGTTGACTGATATAGCCATAGCTAGGTTAGTATACTGTGCTTATTTCCACAGTAATAATTCTTGTTGCGGGAATCGGCAGCTGACGTTGATTCAATTTTCATTTCATAATCGAGATTTTAATAATATTTTTATGCTAATTCTATTGATAATTTTATATTATTACAAAACTAGTATTTATGTGTTGAAACGTTACTAATATTTAGGGTTTTTTTTTAATAAAATAGCAAAACAGAAATTCAGTCAGAAACTCAGAAATTTGTTTTTTTTTAATCGGAAAGGTTTGGTGAATTTCGCAGCCGCCATCTTGCTTTTTATATTTGACCTCACTATCGGCTTTAACACCCTCGAAAACCATCAAAACGACACCCATGATGAAAAATCTGAACATTTCCGCAGCCGCCATCTTGCTTTTTAGATTTGACCTCAGTATCGGCTGTAGCACCCCCGAAAACCATGAAAACGACACCCATGATAAAAATGTTTGTAGCCGCCATTTTGGATTTTGATATAAAGGTGGTAAAACCAAATTTTTGTTTGTCGCGTATTTAAAAATAAAAAACGGCAAATTAAAAAAAAAAAACTTAACATGATATTAATAACAGCGCCTCACGCGCAAGCGCGGCGTGATCTTATCACTTCACTCGATTCTCGTTGCCATAGCAACATCACTTTACTTGGGCATGAAGTGGTGGATGAAGTGAGCCTAGCCGCCCGCCGGCCGGTGAGCGCGCTGCGCGAGTGTCAGTTGAACTGTTGCATTTTGTTATAGTATTGATGACGGTGATTTTATGAATGTTATTTTATTATTGGCAAAGCGTAGGTCGGTAAATTTACCTACCTAAAATAAAATATTAGAATGGTACTTACTCGTATTAAATAATCCGCACGTTTTTTATTCAAATGGCTCATGTACGACGTGTGTGTCTGTACACACACCATAGTTTAGTTAGGTTTCCACATAGTTTGTGAGGGGATAAATTCTATGGTCCGTCAGCCAGGCACACTTTTAGCACTCGATTACTTAACACACTCGGTTATCTCTTCTTATTGAATAGATTTGGGTTAATAACAACGCTGAATAGCGTCGCACAGTCTTTAGTCGACCCAATCCACTACGCTTCTACAAAACACATCGCGGTTGGGCCACGGGATTGCGTTTATTTAATCAGTTAAAACACATCGCGATTGGGTCATGGGATTGCGTTTATCAGTTAACAGATTATGATCAATAGAATTAGCATAAAAATATTATTAAAATCTCGATTATGATTGTAAATGTAATCAATCCTTGGTCCATCCCTAATAGGTGGTAATCCCTATCTGGTGGAATGACACTGACTGTTCACTCCACGTTCACTTCACTTAAGTTATCACGGTGAGAAGGTTACACAATACGAGTAACACTGCTGCTTTTATAACAAGTTGCCAAAGTCGGTTACAGAACTTAGCGAGGGAAAGTTCAAAACCCACATCAAACGTGTCCTTATCAAAAACGCGTATTGATGAGGTTAAAGACTACGTTGAAGACAAGGAAGTTTGGCAATAATTCCTTCAGCACATGTGGCTTCCCTGGTATCTCATAAATGGCAAACTATGTAAATGTCCATTAACTGCTCCCAAATGACGATTTTTTTTTATACATAATTCCTTGACATAATATTTTCATTATTTGACATTGGTGCCGATTCCCTTGTTCACAAACTAAACTAAATTTAAGTTCAGTGCATCTTTTTCTTTCTATTTCATTAAGAAAAGGACAGAAGATAAATTTTAGTTTAGTCCTGTCAAATTAATCAGCGCTTGACGTAAATTGGCGTAATTTTAGTAGGCAAGTTTTTAATCACGTCTAAACTTGTATGGAGTAGTGACAGTAGTCGACGAAGCTTTTAGGATGGTAGGTAATTTCCACCAAAATACGAAAAAGCGGAGCGTGTGCGAGTAATATAAGTATCTACCCTAAGTATTTGAAGCAATTGTATCGGTGGATATTTCCTTGCCCACCGCTCTGCATACTCGCAGAGTTCTGGTAAAATGCTTTGTTGACATTGATATTGTGTAGGTATAATTTAGTGCTTACCGTCAATTCTGTGAGCGTGTTAATGTCAGCCAAATATCCTGACGGGAGCTGAACTGTAAGTAACGTCAGCCCACTTTCCGTCTCATTTCCTTGCGCCACGAATCTGTAAATGAGATTGTATTTTAATTTCTTACATCGGCTCATAAACTGATCTAGGGCTGGCTAACTGATCTAACTGGTCCTGAGTCGTCGTTGATGCACCAATTAAAAGTTACCTAATAGTGTTGAAATAGTCAGTTCGCCGGCCACCACTACAACGGTACGAGTACATATAAGTACTGACGATCTTAATCGGTTATCTTGCTGAAGAAGCTTTCCATCAAGCCACAGTCTATAGCAAATACCACATGTGCTATGGACTGCCACATGTGCTTGATGGAATGAAAGGTCGGTGAACATTTAAGTTGCTCCTACACCTGGCTTGATTAATATCTTTAGGTTAAGTCCTCTTGATCTTTTAACTTCTTTTAAATCCTTACCTACACGATTTTTATTCCCAGTTTCTTTAGATTGTACCCAAATCAAATGTCATTTATTCAAATTAGGCTGAGAATTAGCACTTATTACATCAAAATTACATAAGACGGCTGGGAAGAAGAGGCGGCGCAACAACCTGCCCAGCAGCACAGCTGTCTGTACTGTAAAGAAAAGCTTTTATTACTCACCCAAAGCAGACGGATAGTTGAAGTCTATCCTTCGTGGAGACCTGGTCGACTCTAGGGTCGAGTGTGTATCTCGGCCAGGGCGCCGTGACGTTGGTGGCGCCGCGGGCCGACAGACCCAGGAGGCCTAGGCCTCGGCCTTCCGTCACCGCGCTTACTGACCGGCTGCTTCGGATCTGGTAGGCGAAATAATGAGGTACTTTAGTTTTACACCTACCTACCTACCTACCTATCTATCTACAAGTAAAATTAATAAGTATTCAAAATGGTAAATTTAGAACGAGATCTTTTACAATTTGTAGATTAAGTAGGTATATATACATGAATGTGTGCAGGTGTACGTGTATTGAAAACCTGTGAAATACAGGCTTTATGTTATGTTGTGTTATTAACTATAAAATAAACGTAATATTTTTTTTTACCGATGTGGTTTGTATGACGAGGGCGTTGTTTTCTCCGATTTGGAACTGTCTCGCCTCATCAGATCCGGTGACGTTCACCGACACGCGAAGCTTCGACGATGACTTCACTGTTTCCGCGTACTGAGCCAACGAGTCCATCTGAAAAATAACAAAACTTAAATAAGGTAATTTAGGATAACAACAGGTACGTTAACTCATTTCCTTCCGAGAACCTATGTTTAGTATCTTGGCAGTGAGTTTATGTCTAGCGTGGGTAACCCACAAGTTGGACTGATGTCTTGTTGATATTCGTCGGAATCCATTTGGTTCAAGAAGCACATAAACGGTCGCTGCGGCGATGGTTGCGAAAAGATTAAGAAGTGGATATCCTTCGGATGAATGATGATGATGGCGCAATCCCCGTGACAAGGTACTCCTAATTAAACTTAAACTCCATTCCTCTAGTACTCACCACTTCTGGGTCATGCGGTAAATACACCTATATTAGCTACCGCACCACGGGCGTGGCTCCAGCAGTCTCGTGGCCAGCATAGAACGCAGGCCCCACGCGGCTGTGGTGGCTTCCAAGCTGTTGCCCTTCAGTACTTACCTGGACGAGCTCCTTTATTTAGAATTCTACTTTTACTTGCTACTCTGCTAGTAGTATTTCCGGCAGCACTCACCACTTCTGGGTCGGGGTCGTGCGGTTGATACGCCTGCAGCAGATAGCGCACCACGGGCGTGGCTTCCTCCAGCAGTCTCGCAGCCAGCATGGCGCGCAGGCCCCACGCGGCTGTGGTGGCCTCTAAGCTGTTGCCTTTAAGCCATGGGTTGCGCCACTCGTTGCCTGATAGAGTTCGTGACCAAAAGAGGGTGGAACCTGCGACAAAACTTACTGTAAGAATAGGCCCTAGGTGTTTATTGAACAAATGCTGTAGGTATGTCTCAGTCTCGTCATCTGTTATTTTGCAACAGGTTAACCAAAATTCTCAGTATGCCTACGGAACAGAGGCGCAGGTATCATTGGTGATAAAGTTGAATATAAACTCCATTTTAAGCTGATCCTTCATCATTGGTGATTCTTCGATGCATTCCAATGGGAATTCATGGTAATACGGCACACTAGTGTCGCAACGAAATAAAAACCGGCCAAGTGCGTGGCGGACCACGCACAGTGAAGGGTTCCGTAGTTCCGTAAAGTGGGGACGATATTACAAAGTTTTTTTACCAGTTTGTCGGCGTGATTAATATGTATACCCATGCCAGCTTTCCAGTACTAAGCGTGTCTTTGCTAAACAGCGGACAGAGAGACAGACATGGCGAAACTATGAGGGTTCCTTGTTGACTACGGAACCCTAAAAAGGATATACTACCCGGGCATTAGCTATATTAACATGGCACATCGAGTTTGAGAAATAATTGTCACACAGGCATGAGTGACATCGACGCTATTCAAATCTGAACTTTTTCTAAGACTTGATCTCTCAGCGGCGTACTATAGGTAAATTTTACCTGTAGTATTCGCGTATTTATCCATCATTTCCAAGGTCTGCGTAAGTTGTGGATGTCTCATGACTGCTAATGCACCTCCGGCGAGGGCTAGCGAGTACGCGTCCAGTTCCGGGGACAAGCCTTGCGCTATGTAGTCCACCGCCTTGTTGATGTTGTTCTTGTATAGGACATCACTGCCCTGAAAAATTATGTATTCGTGTAAATAATTTCATTGATTTCTTAAATATTTTTTTTTTCTCCAAGACATTTCAGTTTAACCTTTCGGAGAACAAACGGTTTGCGTACACTTTGATGGCAGGTTATTGTTAGAAATCTATACAAAAATGCGAAGAGTCCATAATACCTCAGCGCCACCTCAATCTTTACCTCGCTCGCACACTACTGCTCGCGATTACGCGAACAAGCGAGACTGAGTGGGTGCTGGGCGCCAGAGAGAAGGCTCCAAGGCGCTGATATTTTAGGTAATTTCTTTTTCCGGTAAAAATAATGGTAATTAAAAAAATAAAAACATGGTGTCGTGTCTGCTTTATATTTAGTTCAGTATGAAATGTCATGATCTAATTTGAAGTATTATTTTAACACTAGCGGTTTATTGTTCACTTTGGAGGTAACTTTGTAATTTTTTTCCGTCGAGAATATTTTATGGAATCGTGTTTTCTTCAAACATATAGTACATTAATCCTCAAAACCATATATTTATTTCAAAATGAATGCTGCAGTATTTTCGATATAATGGAGGATCATATTAAGCATTTTGAGGTATTGTAGACTCAATATCATGCCAAGTGTAAAGCGATTTTGAATCAAGAGCGGTGCTACTATAACTACAAATTTCACCTGTTAGGAATTGTCTAAATAACTGATAACATTAGTTAAATATTTTATAATTCACAAGACAGTTGTTTTTTACACATCGACATTTTATTGACACACACGAAGATGACAAAAGCTTTTTTATCAACATGTACTACTCGTTGGTTATTAATAAGGTCTCACATTGCAAGCAAATGCAACCTTATTATCACCAGCTCTACCTACACTTACGGCCCTGCCAATAATTATGACAGGGCTGCAGTTTTTCTCTTCCTTTGGTGTACCTTAGTGTGGTGCAGCGCCACGAGCGCATAGGCCGCCAGCGCCAGCGGCGCCTGCGCGAGCGGCGCGGCGCGCGCGGCGGGCGCGGGCGTGGCCCAGCCGCCGCCCGCCTGCTGCGCCTGCGCCAGCCAGCCAGCCGCGCGCCGCGCCGTCCGCGGCTCCACGGACACGTAGCGCGAGCAGCGGGACAGCCAGCGGGTCGCTACGGCCGTCATCCTGGAGGTGCACAACTTACCTTATAATAACTACGACGTGATCTCGTTATGAATTAGAGAACTAACATGAAATGTACTGGATTGAAACTGCTTCTGACATCTTCCCTTCACAACCTCAAACTCAAACGGTGTTATTACAAAACAAAGATTTCTTTTGACATGGTTTAATCCATCGAACCAGTTTTCGTAATAAGAACTTTACTATGATTGAAATGCAGTTCATTGTACAAAACTCACTATTTAGTCCGGTACCAAGTTGACAGTTTTTCATTAAGAACTTTAACGTAGTCGGAATAAAGTTCAAAATTCAAAAATGGCTCAATTATTTAAACCTGGATCTGAAGATATTCCTTGTTTTGTAATAAGACGGAAAGCATTTATTTTAGCTAAACCAATTACAGACACTTTTGAATTGATTGTTTTTTATTTGGTCAGTTAGTCAGAAAATTGAAGCTAGTTGCCCATTCCAAAACGTAGATCTCTATGGAGAAGAACGGGCAAGAAACTCCAAGGACACCCTTTTAAATCAAGATAGTACAAAATGTGTACATTATTCTTGTTGCTTGTGTAAAAGTGAAAATACATTAAGACGCTGACAACACCTAAACCGTGGTCACTGTCAAATTGCATAGAAAAGAAAGAGAAGCGCGATGGCACAACGCTTAAAATTTATTACAAAGTATGAAGCAATTATCTATTTACTCAAAATTGAGTTTTTTTTTTTTTTTTTTTTGAGGGTGGGAAATCATCAAATAACTTCTCCCGCTCTGGGCGGAGCGGGAGGGTGTGTCAGACTCTTACTGACTAAAACCCACCCGTATTCCTTCCTGTTGCCTGTGTTGCGGGGGCCTCGGTGACCCATAAGTACCTTCCCGCGACCCCGGCAGGACTCAAAATGGAGTTGAGTAATCGAAAAAAAAAAAAAAAAAAAAAAAAAAAAAAAAAAAAAAAAAAAAAAAAAAACAACAACCAAGTTCTGCATTCAAATAAGATGTTCTTGTTATTAATTAAATACGTAACGTATGTTGATATTTAATACAGAAATTTTGGATTAGAATTCAAGGTAAGAGGTTAGTTTAACGTCAGTTTGTATCGAGGTTCTTTTTGAAAACGTGTTTTGGTAACAACCAAGTTCTGGGAAATATGTTCGAAATTAACATATATTTTTTCTGCTACCACAAACTATACAGATTTGGCAATTGTTTTTCTTAAGAGAAGTCAATTTGGGTCAATTGGGTCTTGTCAGCGCCTTAAATATAAGATTAAAAATAAGCCCTGGCCGTTAAGAGATGATTATTCTCAATTAGTTTCTCTGACTGTCCTTATTTCGCTACTTAACAAAAGCAGCATTACACTGATTCCATCCCCTGGAAACTCTTCAAACAGTCTCCAGCAACGCGACAGCTATTGAAATGATGTGATCGTAATAAAAACGAGGAACAGCATCAAAGGAGCAACCACTGCAACAACGCAAAATCGCTTCAAGACAATGCAACTCACCAGACGTCTCCTTCGGCGTCTGCGTCCATTTCCGCCGCGAACGATCCATCAGGTCGTCGGTATGCCATCAGACGTTGATAGCCGGTCGCTGCCATTTCTCGTGCTTGCTTTGTTGCCGCTACTTCTTCTTGGCCGGAAGCCTAGATATGGCAGAATAATTTAGTTATAGTTAATTTTTTTTTATTTGAAGTAAAATGTTAATATTTCCATTCGTTATTTTACTAGAACATCTAAGTTGAAGCCATAATAGTACAACGCCAGCAGTGTAGTACACCCACGTTATGCCAGATTGTTGTTTTGTAGACGTTTAACACAACATAAACAAAAATTTCTTGCACCTACAATAAGGCTCAGGAAAATAGGTGGATCATTAAGATTTTTTTTTTAATGTATGCCATCTCGTAGTTGACCTTGAGAGGTCGTGACTACTTAACCGTACTATCCTGTGACTGCCTTAAGCTAACTCAAAGCCAGCCAGCTAGGGGCGAATTTCTTACATCATTAAGGTGTCAATGTACACTTTTTTAATTAACTTCCCAGACACGTTAAAGATCTAAGCCATAATAAAATCAAATATTTTTTTTTTTTTTATTCTGAAAGTTAGAATTTTTATTTACTAAGTTATAATTTAATCATTAATTAAACGTAAGTTCTCCGTAAGTTATGGAGAGTACGGTTGTCGCAACCCAGTGGGGGTTGCGACAACCGTACTCTCCACGTCGCCATGAGATCCCGCCGGAGCTCTGTCCGCTGTGCTGCGATTTCTCGCGGCAGCGGAGTAACGCTCCGGCGTTTCGCATCCTCGCGCCACTCCTATACGTGCGCGAGAGCATGAGGTCCTGGGTTCGATTCCCGGGGAAAGTGTTATTGGATTTTTCTACCTGGAATTTCTCAGTAGCAGCCCGGAATTTTGATTTGTGCCCGGTTGATGGCAATAGGCTCGCCCCCTATTAAAATGGGACTTAAACATAACTGGTGAAATGCGGGTGTACTACAGGTACACCTCTGCCCAACCTTTCGGAATAACAAGGCATGCCGCTATAAAAAATAAAAATGAAAATGTCATCTATGAGTTCAGACAAGTGCAATCGTACGAGTAAGTTGCGTCCTAACTTGGAATCCCCTTTTGAGTTTTTAGCAAATATCTAAAAAACTAGACATCTTAGGTCAAAAATAATGACCTCCTCCGGGATTTCTGAGTACAGATTAATGGATGACCTCTAATTAAACTTAACCTTTTCAAAACATTTTTCAGTGTTTGACCTATGGATGAACTTTACTTAACGTGCACCGTGACCTTTTTTTAAATATTTTCGAGTGTTTAACCTAATACCGCCGGGATCTTGAGTAAAGATTTATGGATGACCTCTTATTAACCTTGACCGTGACCTTTTTCAAAATATTTTCCAGTGTTTGATCTGATACCCCGGGATTCTTGAGTACAAATTTATGGATGACCTCTTATTAACCTTGACCGTGACTTTTTTCAAAAAATTTTACAGTGTTTGACCTGATACCCCGGGATTCTTGAGTACAGATTAATGAATGCACTCTAATTAACCTTGACCGTGACCTTTTTCAAAATATTTTCGAGTATTTGACCTGCAGCGTGTATTGATATTGAAATTGTGTGTAATTGCGTTATACTAACGTGACTTTTAACACCTAAAAGTCACTGATTAACAGTGTCCTTCAAGGGCTCCGCTCCCCGAACCCCCTATCCCAGGTTTGAATAGTACGAGTATACGTGTCGACCGCGTGCAAGTCCTTCCCTCCACTTCCATATTATACTATTTTCAAT
Source organism: Atethmia centrago (assembly GCA_905333075.3). Lineage (NCBI taxonomy): Eukaryota > Metazoa > Arthropoda > Insecta > Lepidoptera > Noctuidae > Atethmia > Atethmia centrago. The sequence continues at coordinate 14,419,571 of HG995375.1, forward strand.
AAATCTTTTGCATAAATTAAAAATATGGCGGGTTTATGTCACACGAGCTATGTAATAGTATACGATACTCGTGACATAAATAAGTCTATAAACGCCGTGCAATAATGGACTACTTAAGTCACACGTATCGTAATGTACTATTAATTATTGTGAATGTAAACCCAAATGTCCTTTCTTTTGGTATCCTCGTCGAGTCGTTGAGCTCCTTAAGTTCTGAGTTGAGCTACACGATTACAGACAAATGTTTGAACTGACTGGACAGGTCCACTTAAATCTGTATGGTTCTTTCCTCAAAAGACTATCTCAGACATTAACCTGCATGGTCCTTACATGGCCTGACGAAGATTATGTCTGGACTGTAAAAGAGAGACTGACCTCTGAGTTTGTTTCGGTCTTTCTTCTCAGAGTAGTCAGTTAGGAAACTCCAAACTCATCAAGTTTAAAATATGTACATAATTAAATTTTGATGCCTAAAAGCGTTTTTTTAATCAATCGAATTAGATCGAGTTGATTGGTTAACAAAACACTTTTAGGTGTTACCTACATAGTAATCATGACCTAGCCAGCCAGCAACTACGTTGGGTCGTAGCCGTCCTGTGTCCGAACGCAGCTGAATACCAATAGTATAATAATATTTTATTTTAAACATTTCTTTTTTTATATCATTTATTTATCATTTAAATGCCAACATGTATTTAATAGTAGGCGACTGGACGAGCCTATAACCGGGTACAAATCCATTGCCAGGTCTGCTGCTGACAAAATTCTGTTGGAAAACCCATTTATACGTTGTCCCACGTGGGGATCGAAACCAGAACGCCGCTTTTAGCACTCGTACTGGCGACAACTAGTTTAGCTAGGTCAACGAGACAAAAACGTCACATTGTATTTATTACCGTTTAGTTCCCAGTAAAGACAAACCTGCAAATAGTCGAGTAGTACACAAGCCAATGCCAGTGGCCTCACAGCATGCGCGGGGTCCGCGGCAGGGGCCTGGGGCTCCCTCACGGCCTGCAGGGCTCCGGCCAGCAGGTCTCCTGTCGCTTGCAGGGAGGTAGGACCGGCCTTGATGCCCGCAGGCACGTCGAGCGTTACGTTGGCTCGAGCGACGCCGCGACGAGCGTCGAGCAGACTCCATGAGAATAGGTCTTCTTCGTAGCCGTCCTGTTTTCGAAATTGAATGTTAGAAACGTTGATATAAGGCGAGGTGTTGATTCTATGTGCGGACGTGAACTTAAGTTATTTCAAATAATAATTAGTATAGATGCATGAGGTGCACTCTGCTACAGTTTTACGATGAGGCTCTATTCAATCAAAGCTTACAACACGTCGGTGAGCTACCGATCTGCTGTATACCCTGACCCTGCAACTGTGAAGCTGCTGCAGTGTCACCGATATGAGAATAAGAAGTCTTCCCATATTGGTGTAGCATGCAGCATCAACATAATATGAGTCACAGGTCTTTTTGGAATAGATAAAGTCTGCGAAAAAGTAGATTAACACACCATTTTTTAAATCCTGATAATTAAACTAAATAATTAATTCAAATAATATAACTCTTAGCTAATTAATATGAAATGCTGAAATACTAAAATTGTGTCAATTTAGATGATGTGCAAAAGTAGCAGTGTGTCGCTGATCGTGCCAGTCTACTTGGCACTTAAAGAGAAATTTCGTCTCAAAATCCTATGATAATGTGGTATCAGTGTGAATATATGAAAGCTTTGTTTTCTTAGGTATACCTTGACTTGAATGGTCCTGAAGAGCGAGTCGGAGACACCGTTCCCAGTCGCCTCCACGATGACGGGCGCGTCTCCACTCCGCACCGCGCTCACTAAGAACGCAGTGCTGGTAGACCCACGGGCTGGGACTGTCACGCGGACGCGACGGAATAACTCGATTTCTGTGGAATTAAGTTAGTTTTTGGTTATGTAGGAGAGTCTACAAAAGTGCAGTACTCGTAGAACATAATTGAATGGGCTTTCAATTATATAATTAATATGATCTCCAAAGTAAGGGATAAAAAAAGCCATTAGTAGTACAGGTGAAACTAGACTGCGGTCCTTCGACGCCCACCAGTCAATTTTGATCGCCTCTAAAACATAAACGATGATCGATCGATGGAAGTAATTCAGAACCGCACTGGATCGACCTGAGCGTTCAATGCAGACAACATTGAACCTTCAGATCGATCGACCGCAACCTGCGGGGTAATTGCGTGATCAGTAGCAATGGGTTTCATATTGACAGTTCAACAACATTATTTACGTTGTAGACCAGACATTTTTTTCGAACATATGAAGCAATGGATTAGCAATTAGGGTGCACACACTTTTACGTATAGTCAACGGCACTTCAGTGGTAATAATTTGACATTGACAGAGCCCTAATGTCGTAGCAGTAAGGGCGACTTTTATAGTGCAAGTGCTACCACTGATATACGGCTGACTAATCTTACTATGCTTATGTTGATATACACAAAAATATAATCAAACTTGTTCACTTACTTTTCGCTGAATCGAGTTCATTATCGAGTGGTTCGAATTCGAAATATTGATCGCTGTTGTAAAAAGTGACCTCGACAGACGTGTCGACTGCTAGCGTAGTCTTCAAGATAATGACTGCAGCCACGAGTTCTCCCCTTTGTAAAGTAGCTGGTAGTTCAGCAGTCATAGACAATGGTACGGAGGTAGTGAACTTTTGTGGTGAAGCTAGTCCGAGGCCTAGGGTCGGGTGCACGGAAAATGCGCCAATTGCGAACTCGCCAGGAGTTACTGATGTCCAACGTTCCTTTGCTCCTTTTCCGTCGTTACTGTAATGAGAGCCAACTTTCAACTATCCATTTACAGCTAACTGGGATCACGCTGGTGATTTTAATTTTGAATGGATTGGGTTACAGTTACCCTATTACTTTTTGTCAAAATATTACGGACAATTTCAATTTGATATTAATATAAATTTGTAATTTGGTTATGTAAATATAAATATTCGCCACTACTAAAAGCATGTCTTATTTATTTTTCTCATAGAGGGGAATGAAAAGCAAAATGTGCCACACGGTACCAAAATTATTTAACATCGAGCGACGTCCTTTGAATCCCACGCTTTTACTCTAGAATCCTTCGCTTCGCTCTGGATTCAAACAATCGCCCTCAGGCCTCAATACATTATTTTGTTCCCTTGTTACATAATCTACTATTGCAGACTTTTATTTAAGACGGAATTAATGATGATGGCATCAATCAACGATAAGTATTATTAGGTATTTGATGTCCTTTTTATGTTTTTTAAAAATAATGAAGATGAGGATAAAAATTAAAATATAAATTCTGTTTTTCTGCAGGAATATTTCCCGCAAGAAAACAGAATTTATATTTTATTTTTTTTGGGTTCAAAATGGTCGACGCCTGAATGATCATCAGATCAATGAATCAGCTTACTCGATAGTAAGATTGGCGAGCATCCAGGTAGGTTGTGGAGTCACCGTGAGGTAGTATCTCGGCGACGGCGGCGGCGGCAGGCGGCTGAAGGCGTAGGGGCCCGCCTGCGGGGCGCGCGTGCCCGTCTCTAGCGGGGCCGGCGCTGGCAGGGAGCCTGCAATGATCAGGGTTGCTCAGTTAATCGTTCTTTAACTCGACTTTCCATAATAATACCTACCTCAAAAGATTAGGCAGAGGTGTAGTTCATACACATTTCGCCATTTATCGTATAAATCCCATGATATTATTGCCATCTACCGAGTACAAATCCAAACTTCGGGCTGCTTTTGATGGAAAACCTCGTTAACACTTTTCCCGACCCGGAAATTGAACTCAAAGTTCACGCTATGCAGTCGTTTACTTTTAATTTTTTTTTTTTAACAGTTACGTAGTTGGTAACTGTTAGAAGCTAAAAGAGGAAAGAAATAGGTAAAAGTGACTTACTATCTGGGCTACCCTTAACGACTAAGCCGTCTGTTAATATGACAACACCTGCGTTCTGAAAATTAAAATTTTAATATATCGTAAACTTTTTGGTATTTTGAAAATATCCGGATATAAGTGTAATACTTACTTTGAAAACGTCGGAAGCAGTGTATCCTCCCAAATCCAAACCCATTCCGGGCAGATGGTCTTCGTTTTTGAACACTGAATACGATAAACCGCTAAAGCTTTCAACTTCGCGCTCAATCTGAAAACAAATATTAATTGTTGAGGACCGTTTGTGGTTGTTTTCGTTGCAGGCGATAAATATTATAGTATTTATAGTATACATGATAGGATCAGTAATTCAAGCCGAGAGTCTACTGCTAAATATAGCTAAGTCTTATTTCCCAAGTTGCTACACAAAATCCGTCCTCCACCATCCAAATCCAGTCTTGCTTTGCTCCAGGCTTAGGGCTTGTCCACATCACCACGTCACGACGTCGTCAACGAGGAACGGTGCGACGCACAGTGGATCGAAAATCGGCTGTAGAAGACATAGGATCTCGATTTCTTAAATGTTATTTTTTTTGCTGGAAATGACTTCTGCTGATCATTACTGTTCTATAAAATGTCATATGAAGTAATTGTGTGCACAAATGGAAGAGTTATAATTTTGAAAAAAATGTGTGGAGCTGACATGAAAAATGAGGATATCTCTGGAATCGCAAGTTTGGCCGTTATATCCTTGCACACTGTTATAGTACCATTTATTTGTGAATTTTTGACATACTTAATAACGCGGCATCACTTACGATTTTTTTTTTTTTAATCTTCAAAATTAAAAAAACAAGAAAAGTATTCGATACATTTTAATGCTTAAATATGGCTATACCAAGTGTAATTTACAATATTTTTTATGCTTAGACCAAAACATTCTAAGAAATCACAAAGTCGTATTACCTACTTATTTGAAATGACATGGTAATTATGAATTACATAATATGTAATCTTGTCTAATGCCTCAAGTCCACATTAGCTAATGATTAATAAAACTTAATACCTATATACCTGTTAAAAGGATACGTACCATAATGAGGGTAATTAGATAAACGTGATCATTAGTCAATAACAATAAATGGTAAACTATTGTATGATTAAAAATAAAAGCAAATTATTAAAAAAAAATATTAACTTAACCTAACCTAACATAAACAATAAAAGTTAACTTATTTTATTCTTCGTCACCATCAGAATCCACTTCAGAATCAGGCTCTACAATAGATATAACTTCTAAGAACTCTGTCGGAGCTTCCTGATCCTGAAGTTTCAGTAGTTCTACTGTTTCCTTAAAGTATGTCTGCCTCTTGTGGGCATTTAATTTTGGTCTTGTGGAAGAAATTAGAGGATCAGAAGAGACGATAAGCATATTGAGGATATCCTCGTTTGATGCTTGTCTACTCTTTTTCCTCGAATGGTGTTCTCTGAACCTCCTAAAGTCTTTGTTTCGGGCCTCTGAAGCTTCTTCCGAAAGAATTCCAATTGATACAATAGCATTTTCTGCAATTATGTCCCCTCCGTGAATCAACAATTTGTGGACGGTTGATGACATGTAGTACCAATCGTACAGTTCCCTTAATTTTCAGCGGTTGTTCTAGCGTATTCTTTAAATTTCGGCACGTCTACAATCTCTCCAGATGTGATAGCTTGCAGAATCACAGCAAATCTGCGTATTAGGTCTTCATCTAATCCAGTGATCGCTGCAGTTTTATCAGGAAATTCAAAAAACCGCCTTGCTGTGTCCCCGTCGTTAGTTGTGCCTGATCCTTGCTTAACGATGTCAATCAAAAGGTTGAGATCATCTTTGAATCGATCTTGAATGAGTTTTTTTCGTGAATGCAATAACTCTTGATGACCTTCTCCTCTTGCAGACCACTTTTTGAAGTCGAGACGATACGCTATGTGTAGAAGACATTCCATCACATTAATGCGGGCATGAAGTGATGATAATCTGAACTCATACACACCAGAAGAAATGGTTTTTGACGCAATGACATCTAACTTATTCATTTATGTAGGCTTAGCCAAACACAGGTAGCAGGCCGCATTTGACTTAGCTTCAGACAGATATGTACCAGATATGTATATCAGTCCCCTTACTTTTACAGAGGCTTGAACACATTGGCAAGGGGACTCACTCTTGAACTTTTTAAATCTTACCTCAATAATCGCAAACAAAAGGTTAAAATCGCCATGCATACAAGCTCCGAGTCAACCGTCACTTTCGGAGTCCCCCAGGACAGTGTTCTTGGCCCGACCTTGTTCCTTATTTACATTAATAATCTCTGCAACATGAAGATTGATGGCGGGCTCATTTTCTCATACGCCGACGATACAGCCATTGTATTCACTGGTAGGACTTGGGATAATGTTTATAGGCTGGCCGAATGTGGCCTTGCGAGAATAGCAGCCTGGCTAAACCATAGTCTCCTCACACTGAATGCCACCAAATCAAACTACATCTGCTTTACTAAGTACAAAAACTCACAACCGTCACAAGACTTCCAAATAAAAATCCATAACTGTCCCAACCCGGCAACCCCTGGCTGCTCCTGCTTAAAAATCGACAGGTTATAGCATACCAAATATCTAGGTGTAATAATTGACCAGCGCCTGTCCTGGCACAAGCACACCGAACTTATTATGAAAAGAGCTAGGAAGCTGATATGGGCCTTTAAAACACTACGACATGCGGCTTCAATACAACTTCTGAAGCAAGTATACATATCACTGGCCCAATCTATCCTCATGTACTGCCTGCCTTGCTGGGGAGGGACAACAAAACTAAAATTTTTGGAACTCGAGAGGGCGCAGAGAACGTTAATAAAGGTTATTTATTTTAAACCATATAAATACCCCACTCACAGCCTCTACTTATTATCGGATTTTCTGTCAGTAAGAAAGCTTTATATGCTTCAGCTTATATTAAAAAAACACTCATCCCTCCCATATGTCCCCTCTAAATCAAAAAACAGAAGGAGCTACTTAGTCGCTCCAACTGTCAAGACTAGATCTGCTTTCGCTAAAAGACAATACCTAAGCAAATCATCTACTCTATACAACCTGTTGAATAAAGAATTGCGTATATATTCTATGAAGCTCAGGGACTGTAAAAAAGTTGTAACCGATTGGCTAAAAACTAAAACATACGAGGACGTTGAGTCTATTATATCTACTTTGCAATAACCAAAGTGGCTACATTTGGGCTGACGTGCACATGGTTAGTGAAAGAAGACTTGTTTAGCTTCTTTTCGATCCCAAGACTTTGTCGCAGGGCTAACCGGCAACCGACAACCTACATTTGGAACTATGCTTCGTTTAGGCATGAAAACGTGTCTAATAAACTACACTAACTCACAAATAAATAAATAAATGACAGTATATTAATTGGGATAAGTAAACTAAGCACTGATCATTAACACATTATAACTCGCACCATATACCTAACATCACAAATCACACTCGCACCCACACTCACTTACACACTCGCACCCACCCTCACTCACACACTCATTATACACATACCACACACACATACACACGCGCGCGCGCGATCTGGCCATTCTCTGCATTACGCTCACTCATTCATTTGGAGAGCTGATTGTATAAATTTTTAAGTTACCCTCTTATCTAATAGTCTTACATGTTTACATTGTCTACATTTCAATTGCATAAATATGACAAGTGGAAGTGCGGAGTCTCCTAATACAAGCAATTCCTTGCTTAAAAGGTGATCTCCAACAATATGTATCAAAATGATTTTTGTAATTGAAATAAACATTTTTATTTTTTTTTATTTTTTTTTTATGTACAAATTTTGCCGTCAATCATCGTCATCATTAATTTGTGACTAATTTCATGTCCTTGACATTTTGAGGGAACGAGAGCTTCAATTTCGTTATCCATTGCAGTTTTTTCATCTATGACAACGTCTTTGGTTTCTTTCACAAAACTAAACTGGACTGGACGGCAATACCTAGGTGAGCAGGGTTTTGGATTCACCCATACGGTATCACCGTCAGCTGTCAACTTTAATGGAACCAAAGAGGTCATAAATATGCTGGAATCATCTTGACCACTCTCTATGGTTTGCTTATATCTACTTTGGTTAGATGCACCGTCAAATCCCCACTTTGATATTAATATCAATTGTTAATCTTGTATCGCATCAGGACTATGAATAGTTTAAAAAATTCTGTTCACTGTTAAATCTAGTAACGCTTGTAGTGCAATCTTAGCAGATGAATCCGTTACAGTCACAAATGTCTTCGGAGGGTAGCACTGTAGCTTAGCTTTTTGCACTTTATAGTAAGACGGATATATCTCCTTTGAACCTTCTCGAATAGTCGTTTCCCTTAATGTGATATATTGCCATTTCGATAGTTTTAATGAAAGTAGCAAACCCAGTGCTTTTTCTGGTGAAAATATTGTTGAAGGAGCTGGTTTGTTCAACATTTCCTTGATTTTTGCTGCTGCTTCTGGATTTTGGAGCATATGTTCAATAACAGATGCAATATCCTCACGACCATCTCCTTTCAAAAGTGCTGCAGCTGAATAAGCTACTTCATTAGGGTCATCGCCTATATGTTCATCAGATCGTCTCTTCTTCTGCTTGTTACTTAGATCTTCAAACGGCTTTCGAGATCTTTTTGTCATCGTTGAAGTTGATTTCATTGTTGAAGTTGATGGTACAGGTTCAGTAGAAATATTTTCACTTGTTGATTCATGAATGAGCAAATTGGTTTGCACGCAGTTTGGCCAGTCAATATTTGCCTCAAGCCAATTACTGTAATCACGTCTAAAAACTTCACTTTTCCTGTGGGATCGTAACCATCTCTTTTGAACTGCCCGTGTAAATCTTCGACAAAATTCTTTCACGGTAACACTGTCTTCATCTGAAAGACTAGAGCCCAGTCGAATAACAAGTGTGTTGAACAATATTTCATGATCGAAAGACGAAGCATCCTGATTGCTCAGAATAACAAACAAATCCAAATTTGTAATAATGCTTTCCATTATTCACGATCACTGAGTAAAAAGACACGGTAGGATAGATGTTAGTATTAGAAATGCTCTAAATGAACTGAAGTTATGAATCCAATGTTTGACTATTTATTGTTATTGACTAATGATGGTATCACATTTATCTAATTACTTTCATTAAGTTAATCCTGCACTAATTGCTAAATTAGCGAGTACCCCAAATTATTTAGGTACGTATCCTTTTAACTAGGTATATAGGTATTAAGTTTTATTAATCATTAGCTAATGTGGACTAGAGGCATTAGACAAGATTACGTATTACGTAATTCATAATTACCATGTCATTTCAAATAAGTAGGTAATACGACTTTGTGATTTCTTAGAATGTTTTCGTCTAAGCATAAAAAAATATTGTAAATTACACTTGGTATAGCCATATTTAAGCATTAAAATGTATCATATACTTTTTTTTTTTTAATTTTGAAGATTTTTAAAAAAAATTCGCAAGTGATGCCGCTATATTAAGTATATCAAAAATTCACAAATAAATAGTACTATAACAGTGTGCAAGGATATAACGGCCAACCTTGCGATTCCAGAGATATCCTCATTTTTCATGTCAGCTCCATACATTTTTTTTTTATAAAAATTATAACTCTTCCATTTGTGCACACAATTACTTCATATGACATTTTATAGAACAGTAATGATCAGCAGAAGTCATTTCCAGCAAAAAAAAATAACATTTAAGAAATCGAGATCCTATGTCTTCTACAGCCGATTTTCGATCCACCGTGCGACGTCGCGGCGCGGTGCATTGACGTGACGTGCTAGTGCACAGTACGGCAACGTCGCGGCGGAACGACGCGTCGGACGTCGTCGGAAGCGGTTCGTGGCGATGCGGTGGCTCAGTTGAAAAATATGGGTGCACCCAGTATTTTATTTTCATATCTTTTTTTCTAGCGACTTCTTAACAATCGCAGGAGCAGAATACGTCTCGTGCTGTCCATATCTAAAAGAGTCTGCTATATCATAGTTCGTGAGTGAAAATTGTACCGGAATTTTACAAGGCACGACAACGTGTACCTTTGCGGCCTCGTAACGTGCATTTTTACGATACGCTAACGTTAATTAGCACGTCACGACAACGTGCCGCGCCCGACACCGCACCGTCCCACGTTGACGACGTCTTGACGTGGTGATGTGGACAAGCCCTTAGCACGAGAACCGTAGAGAACCGTTTTGTCGACGGAAGAGTAGACAAAAATGACGTTTTCGTGCGTTTCAGTTTTCTACCGAGAAATGTAGACAAGCAATTTCTATTCTACAGTAGAGTAGAAATACAATGCATCATGCTAAGCCTGCTGTATTGTCTCTGTTGATAGAACTGTTGTCTCTGTTGATAGAACCTGTTGGCTTTGGGTGACAAAGCCAACAGGCAGATAATACCTAAGACTCAGTTCTTACTCGTGCAAAAGCCTAAACAAATAACCTACCGTGTGCATGTCAAGTCCATTTCCGAGGCCATTACGGCTAGCAAGTCCCGCTTGTATGGCGTTCATATCTTCTGCTAACAACGCGACGTAAGCGCCCGCGTCGCCCGACACGCGCAGTTCTATCAACGTGTTGGGCTTTGTGCCCGCGCCGCTGCTTGCTACGGGGGAGACGGTGATCTGCGGAATAGTGCGGAATTAGGTAGCATGTTGATGGACAGTTCATGAATATCTCTGTAGTACTCGAAACCGTAGACGTCTAAGAATGGCTGAAGTTTCAGGTAGGTTACATAAGTGCAGAAAAATATATATTTTTTTTTAATTTTCGACACTTTGGAAACTTTTTAAAGGTACAAAGTTAGTTTTCTCAAATACGCGTTCAGGCTGACTTTTCATCAGCGGAGCTGTGCAAGGAAGCGAAGCAGTGAGCGAGAAAAAATCAACCCAAATAGAATTGTTTCTTATTGAAAATAGGCCAAATCTATTGGTGGATTTTTATCGCTCAACACTCCGCTTCTTCTGCTAGAAAGTCATCACCCTTACTGTCACGTAAAACATAGATCTATATTAGCACATACGTCGTTCTGCAGCAAGTTGGTTTGTGGAGCATAAACAGCGGCAGAGAGCAAGTTGTTGACGTCGAGGCGCGGGTACCACGCCACCAGCACGCAGCCCGGAGACATGCGTGACGTCACCGAAACTGTCACGTCCACGCTGCGGCGTGCTGGGCTCAACTGCAGACAGTGGAGAAGTAATGTAAAGTGGCAAGGTGGAAAAGTGTCGTCTTACTTGATTCGTAATTGTTTTGCTAGGAAAGAGAACAGTGTGTATGTCGTGGTTCGATCGTAGAAATAGCAATATCGTGATCTGCCTGGCCATTTCACGATACGCCGTCATTTCATGATTTGGCGCGAGCCGAGCGAGCGAAGCGACCGGTGCCGCGGTAACGGCCGGCGTGAGCTACATCCAAGATGGTCGCATTTTTTGTATTTTTAGGACCCTAAAATAGGAATTATTGAAGTAGGAATAGGTCGAATAAGAAATAATAACCAGACTGCGCGGCAGCAAAGACAGGGTTATTTTTTTACGCGTATCTATGCCTACGCATCGCTGGGCAAATCGTCGTACGCTGAGCGTTGAACGATAAGGCGGATGTTAGATGGTCAAATCATGAAATGGCGGTGTATCGTGAAATGGCCAGGCAGATCACGATATGGCCATTTTTACGATTGGACCACGACATGTATAGTACGTGATAAGCAATTTTAAGAGCTTTTATATTATGCTAGCGGTTCTAGCGTGCTGTACAATAGAATTAAATAAATATCAATGACTCGCACGAGTTATGATTAATTTTCATTATGACTCCAAAAAATAAAACAGGCAACCCCATCATTTATGCTGCAGTACTTGCACCTCTACTACAACTGAATATAACTTATAAGCGCTGCTGCATACAACACCATTTAGACTGACCTCAACAGTCTTAGCAATAATAATGTCTCCTCGACCAATAACAGCGTAGTGCACCATGTCCATGGGTTCGGTCGCGGTGATGCGCGCACGCATCTCATCTCCCACACCAGTGCCGCGCGTAAGTATCTGAGCCGTCAGGAACTGTCCGAATGAATACTCGCTCCTTTGTACGTTTACCAGGCGTTCCGATATTTCTTTGTATTTTACCTGTTGGTGGAAAAACAATCATTGACAAAACCATTGTTTGAGATTCGATCTGGGTAAGAGTTTGTGAGCTTAAGACGCTGACAACACCTAAACCGCGGTCACTGTCAGATTGCATAGAAAAGAAAGAGAGGCGCGATGACAAAACGCTTGTAATTTATTGCAAAATATGAAGCAATTATCTATTTACTCAAAATTCAATAGAGTTCTAGTACTCAATAGAGTTGAATATACGAAAATAACAACAACCAAGTTCTGCATTCAAATAAGACGTAGGTACTTGTTATTAATTAAATACGTAACGTATGTTGACATTTAATACAGATATTTTGGATTAGAACTCAGGGTGTATAAGAGGTTAGTTAATAGTTAGTTAATAACGTTAGTTTGTATCGAGATTTTTTTTCAAAACGTGTTTTGGTAACAACCAAGTTCTGGGAAATATGTTCAAAATTAGCATATATTTTTTCCGCTACCACAAACTATACAGATTTGGCAATTTTTTTTTTCTTAAGGGATGCCCATTTTGGTCAATTGGGTCTTGTCATTTTCATGTGGCTGTTTTCGGTATACGGTGACTTAGAGCAACGTAGATGGATGGATTTTGTGAGGAATGATATGAAAGAGATCGGAGTGAATGATAGTGTGACGGTTGATATGGGAGAATGGAAAGACAAAAAGTGTTGCATTGACCCCAAGTAAAAAAGGCAGGAAGATGATGATGGTGACGGACGTAGAGAAACATGCTGTACGTCTTGTTCTAGTGCATAACTAAACGATAATTCTCAAGTTTGCTGATAAAATATTACAAGGTCTTTAGTTCAGGCGGTCTGTATCTATGTATAATATTATATATACATATATGTAATGTTAATAACTACGAGATTCATCAAATAAGTTACAAGGCGGTGGCTAGTAAGGAGAGCCAAATAAAATAGACAGATGGCTATAATATACACAGAGTTCCTAAAAGGAAATAACAAAATCCTACCACTAAGTTGAGCGTCGAGTTGACGTGTGCGTTGTCCGGCACGAGGGTGTAGGTCGCGATGCCTTTGTTCAGCGCCACGCTTGTGACGTTGACCGGAGCTCCGTCGTCCCACAACCGTTCCACGGTCACGTCCCCATCCGTGGACATCACTTGCCCAGTTGGATCCACTACTTCGATCTGTCAACAGAGAAAGTATTTAATTTGTATGTTTTTGGCAGAATATATAAGACGACATCAGTCACTAGGATTTCCTGTTCTCTGTCTGAGTCCGTCATTTGTTTGTTTGACCATGATTTTGACTAAATCAAACAAATGAACTCGACTCGGAACAAACACTCTAAAGATTATCGCAGAGGTAAATATTTTTACTGCCGCGTTGGTCTAGTGGTGGCAAGCGCTACTGCTGATCATGAGGTCCTGGGCTCGATTCCCGTCGGGCAAAGTGTTATTGGGTTTTTCTATCTGGAATTTCTCAATAGCAGCCCGGAGTCTGGATTTGTGCCCGGTTGGTGGCAATAGGCTCGCCCCCTACCCCCTATTACATGGGACTTAAACATAACTGGCGAAATGTGGGTGGGCAGGAACTCCTCTGCCAAACCCTTCGGGGAAACAAGGCGTGATGTTATGTTGTTATGTTAAATATTTTTTTCTAATATGGCATACGACATCCATTCAACCTCTAGAATGTTATAAGAAAGACTTGTTCAAGTGTCAATTCAGCGAAGAAGGACAATATGGAAATAATAGAGACGAATTATCATAATTCTGCTATATGCATATTTACCTGTACGATATAAGGCAGAGTCGGCTTAAAGTATTCAGGTGCTGACACTTTAAGTCTATAAGGTGTCCTTAACAGCAGTATTCTGGAAGTAACATTCTGTTTTATCAGCGTATCTTTCTCCTCAATCACAGCTTCCACAACCAGCGGCCTCGCGGCATCCTCAACCAGGTCTAGGTCAGTTTTGAGGTCGAACGTTACTTGCGCCTGGCCGTTGATGTCGATTACTTTCCGAGTAGGTGCTGCTACCACCGGTTGTAAGACATTCGAGAAGAACACCGGGTAGGAAGATATGGTTAGTTCACCACGGACTGGTACACCGTTGAAGTGCCTGAAAGTTATTTTTAAATTACTTAATACTTACATAACGATACTTGCTTCTAAATTCATACAAATATCGCGGATGATGCGGATACCAATTAGATTCTGCGAAGCATATAACGGAGATAATTATTCTGATCATTCTGATTCACTACGAACAAGTACGGTCAGTAAATAAATAAATAAATAGGAAAACATTGTTTTGTCAGTATAAATTATATCTAATACGTTAATATACTTCAATGGAATCTAAAAATAAAGTGAACTATACATTCGATGCTTATTCAATAATGTTGTTTTGGTGAAATTATTGCTGCTTGATCGGATTGTACTGATAAAAACTGACAACGTTACGTCTACAAACGGTTCTTACTTATTTACGTAATGATTATTCTATTGAATTCAAGTGATGAGTTTTTCTGTAATGTAATGAGAAAAGACAGCTTTCGCTGTGGAAATTCCTTTGTTTAGAGGAATGCTGAGAAAAGTTAATTCCAGTTGATTAAAGAACACTGTGTTGTTTTTCAAAGCAAATCCTATTATTTTTACTCAGAAAGAATTCTCGGTAATCCAGTTTGTGTTATAATAATTATATAAAATTCGTATTCTAGGACATATTACGTGATTCTGATTAACAACTCGGCTGATACCGGATTCTTTAATGGGCAACTTGCCCTCGTAAATGTTAATTTTTGGACATAAATCTCGACGACTTGTTTTTTTGTGAATTCATTAAAACATTAAAAAAAATACAGGAGATAATAAAATATGTTTGTGTCCCTAAATCACTAAGGAACTGTGAATAGTATTGCCGTTCTTTACTGGTCGTGGTTCAGAATGTCAAAGAGATATTTACTTAGCGGTGACGTTGATATCGAATCTGCCATCGGTGAAGAGAACCTCCTTGGGCACATGCATCTCCATGTTGAACCTCGGCTGCACATAGTCTGCGACCAGCACTCGGCGCGAGTACGTCTGCCCACGAGCCTCCACCTGCACAAGTTATGCAAACGTAACACCTATCTGTAAGGTCATCGACGAGTGGGCGGTTAGTTTTTAGAGTTATGATTTCGAGGCTAATCGCAATTTCCGGAGTTAAATCTATTTCAGTCACTTTAGTTTCCTAACTGTTAAAATAACCGCAAAATATGATTGTGCCGCTGCGCTGGATTCTGATGATACGAATAGTCCAATATAAAACACCCAGTAACGTCGATCCTCAGTAATCAGCTAATGCGGGACCGAATAGCTAGAGATAAATTCATACAAATACCTCCTACTATCAAATTTATTTGAATATTTAAGTAATTGATAGGCACTGAGACAATATAAGGAAGTGACCACCAGATAATGCGTAATTGTTGTTTTCCTTCCCAGCTAGAGCAATTATTAATATTTATTTTCTTTACCCATGTCTCTGCTTGGGTGCAAAATCATAATGCTTATTTACCTTGTACTCTTGGCTCAGGTTCAACATACCTATGCAGCCGACCACGCTTAACAAAAATGTTAAAAATGAAAGTTATTTTTTTATACGCTGTAGGCGTTTTATTTTTTTATAAGAATAAGTACATTATTAGGTAAGTAAAAAACAAATTTTTGTGAACGTCTGTCTTTTTGTGAAGTGAGGAGGCATTTAAAGTCACCTCGTCCTTCCATCATTTTTCTATATGGCATTCATTAAAGTATCGGAACAATAAGTTGTAATAAGTGTTTACTCCTGTGTGTTGTGTCTACTACTGTCAGTTTGTAGGTTCTTATTGCGGAACTTAGTAATTACCTGTATAGTCCATTCTCCAAGTGCAGGTTCGTCAGCGAGTAGCAACTCTTCAGTGAGCACTCCCCGGTCCAGTTCAGCGGCTGCCCACTGCCTGATAGGCGAACCCCCGGTGTCCAGCACACTGACATCCACAGTCGTCGACAGCGGCAGCAGGTACCTGCGCCAGCGCACAGGTCAACGACCGTCTCGGTATCATACGTAATCTTACGCGCACGAGCTCTCGTACGATGGCACAGAAAACGAAAGTGTCTCGCATTTAGAGTACTACCAAATTCTTCGTTAATGCTCTTTGAATCGCACTTTCCTCATTAAATGGAACAAGGACACAGGTGTTCTGTGATAGGAAGGTAGTTAAACAATCGATTGATGTGTTACGCATTAACAATTGCTTTAATGTTTTGTTTAACTATGAAGATAATTAAACTCGTGACCTCAACGTATGTTTTATAGAGTCAATCAAGCCTGAAGAGTATCTTTTTGATATGAACATCAATGTCTAATGGCCAGTATCTACTTACTTGGCAGTTACTTTGTGTAATGAAATTACACTTGTTTAATAGTCAGAAATATTTATTTTTTTAGTAACTTTGAAAATATTTCAGACACGGTGTCATCATACAAAACATGAATGGCATAGATGTATCTGAAAATAAATTAGATCCTGGTATGTTTTAAACAGAGTGGGTAGATGAGGCAGACTTACATTCACTTTAGGACGTCGGACTGTGCGTTGTTGTTGTGTAACTTTTAAATAGCTTTACGGATAACAGTAAACCCGCTGATAACATCGATCACCCATTAGAAATCGCTTCAGTATTTCTTGGTGTTAGTAAAACCAATCGTAAAGATACGTTACAGAAGATGTGATACAGCTATAAAGACACAATTTTCTTACTTGTCTAAAGCGATGACCCTAAAGTTAATAGTGTCTCCGGGCTGGTAGACACGTTTGTCGGTCTGCACGAAGACGGCGAAACTGCGCGGTTGGTAGAGCAACGGTGACGACGAGGAAAATAGCGGGCCTGAGGTTGACCGCGCCACCAGCGAGTACTGCCCCGGTCCAGGGTCACCGATCTACATCAGGTGCAACAGATTTGGTCACGTTTTCTTGTGGGAAAATGAATCGATTCTTCCACGAGAAAACTCAACGGTAATAGCAAATGTGGTCAGTTATTGGTTTGGTGAAATTGATGTGACATACATGGAAAGATTTCTCATGACCTACTGCACTACACGGGTTAGAAATGATTGTACTTAATGTAAGTTCAAAATAATGTAGGTAATATCAATTTTAACTTTCAAAATGGCGAAGTGAACTTCATTTCAAGAGCCAATTTCTACGTTACTGCAATAATATCAAATTTCAATAATGACGGTCCATTTTATAACGTAGTTGACATACTCACTTCAAGTTCTACGAGCCTGGTGGCAGCAGCTGGAACTTGAACCTCTCGTCCCTTGGTAAACTGCTCTCCATTGGCACGGCGACCCTCTACGGCGACATACAGGGTGTATGCCCGGGAGCCGCCTGCTATGGCCACCGTGTATGAATTGTAAGGACGCAGCAGTCGCGGACCTAGCACTGATATACTGCGGATTAAATAAAAAGTATGATGATTTATTAAATAAACATGAATAGGTATTATTTAACACAGTATCTTGTAGTTTTCACAATTATATTCTAGCCATAAGTCTACATTTAAAAAATTTAGAGCGTGTGTGTATACTGTTTATTACTAAATAAGCAGATACGATTAACGGAATCTCTCGCTGTACGTACTGCTAAACTATTTAGTTCGTTTATGGGACGTAGAAATTATAGACATTCCAGCCTACATACATCGTAAGATCGCCATTATATATGAGACACAAGTTCCTTTTTAACAAATCAAAATGGAATGAAACTTGTAAAAACAATAAAATTGAATGGAATTTTATTGTTTAATTCAAGCAATGGATTATTTTATTAATTCATGTTCATTCTGTAAAAAAAAGATTTTTAGATCCTCAAAAAGAAATTGACAACATTGGTCCAGGTGAATTACCAGACTTTAACGAATATTAAACATCAAAAAGTAGAAAGACATTGTTTCTACCGGTTTCGGCTTTTGGAGTTTTAAGAAAATCAACCCTTGTCAGAGCTTTGAATTTATTTAAACTTACGCGCGTTTATTTTTTTAATGAATTATTCTTTTGTTTTGCATGAGCACCGCGTACGTAGGGCATTTATGATTACTTATGACACAAAGTAGATAGATGACGTATCACGTAACGATTTTAGCCACGTCTTCGGAAATAATATTTACAATACATTATTAATGTATAAGATTTGACATTAAAACTCACCTTTGTACGAGAAGCGGCGCTGTGAATGCTACTACGAAGTAGTATAGAATTATTTTATGAGTCATCTTTCTGAAATAAAAATAATTAACATAATGAATGAAGAGGGTGATTTTTACAAAGCACTAATTAAGTTTCTTGAAACTCGCTTTTGTTTTTCGGTGTATTCGTAACTTGGACAAAAAAAAAGAGGTTCGTAATTATCAAGAATATGCCAAAAACTGGAGGTAGATAGCGATGTTAAGTAAAGTTAAAACATTTTTATGTAACGACTTGTTGTGTCTTCTCTTTAGCAAATCTCTACCTATCTCAATAGAGCCAGCAGGATTCGATAGATTCAGCTTTCCTTTCCTTGTGTGTATTTTCTTCATTATAATATCCTTATATCTCACTTGGGAGTCGAGCCTCTAATATAACCGTGTGTTTGTACCTACGGTTGCCAAAGACGAAATATATATTGCCAATAACGCGTACTTACTCTCTTAATCATAACTATTCAGATTTCATTTTCTTCATTATAATCTTATCCTTGCATATCATTTGGGATTCGAGTCTTTAACTTAGGTTGTTTGTGCTTAACCCAAAGACTGACTAAATTGCCTTTAACGCTTCGTACCTACCCACCTACTCGTATGTGCCACAACTATTCGGTTTTTAATATACCAAACATCTTTACATATCGATTCGCAAATAATTTAAGCTTGTTATTAACTTCCTACACTTGCTTACGTTTCCATGAAGGGAATCTACGCATCCTCTCTATCTGCAGCCTTCTGAATGGTCACGCTCTATATGGTCAAGATTAAATTGGACTCCATTCATGTAACGTTTAAACATAACTTTTGTCTTCGTATATTCGTGAATGATGTTTTTGTGTTATGTAATAAAATTGATGAATCGTTATTAAATTGTTTGTCTTTATAGCTATTGGTTCAATAAATTAGAGATTTTGTACATCTCATTTATTCTGCTTGTCGATGCTGTGCATAATAATATTGATTATGTAACACAGGTAGGTACATACAGTGCCTTGCAACTCATTAACACAAGTGACAAGATATGTTCGAGAGTCGTGGGTGAGCTGTTTGTTCTGAATCATGAATGTAGGTATAGAATTCACATATTTGTCATACATATGTACAACTGTGTCCTTGCGTTTTTTCTGACTCACTACGTCAATAATCGCGTGGGTGGAACAGCCTGTTCATCCTATATGGTAAAACAGCTTATTTCTTAGAAGAATTTAGCGCCAAAATAATCAGCTATTTTATTTTTTATTTCGTCATGTTAAAAATGGTAAACTGTCGTTTTACGTTTAGATACGGTACTCAATCTCTACAAAGACACTACATGACAAATGAGTGTATTGTGGTAAGAAACTTTCTCTAGGCCCACGACATCGCTCGAGTTGTGCAGTGTTTACCTCCTCGGCAACAAAACAATCGCTGCAATAGCGCTATTAGAGTAGTGCGTGACTTTACATCGTGTCCACCTACTTACTAAAGCTATCTTACCATAAACGTTCTTACATGATAATATATTATAGTTACCATTCATATTAGTAAACTCAAAAATGTTTCAACTTGATGTCATTTAAAATCTCGACATTCAACCTGTATATAAATAGAGATTACGTACACACCAAATTAAATACAACTGACTCATCGAACTTGAAGCTCACCTTTTGGGTTCTAAAGTTATTGTTCTTGTATCACTTAATTAAATATAACTTATCACTATATCACAGATCGTTTGATTCGGGTGCACATATTTTGTGTAGCGTGACGGCGCGGCACAGTCGGCGCGGTGTGCACTGTACAACTAACAATAAGTGTTGCGGAGTGAGGCAGCGGCGCCTGCGCCCACGCACGCGGGTGGGGCGCCGCGAAGCCTTGCGAAAATTCACCGCCGCAGTACCTGTGCACTGCACCTACTTGCACTGTGCAGCGTAGCTTGAGGTTTCATTATTGATGCCAAAACGTTAGAGCAACGACATCGATCTATACCTAGACGATGATGGTACTGTGTCAGTTTTCATTTCCATTGACTAGTCAGATATTTTAGTTACTAATGGATTCGATGTACGAATTAAGTTATGATCGTAAGTATATCAAATACCACTGCGAAAGTTCTTTTTGTTAAAAATGACGTAACAACAGCAATCGTAAATAGGCTAATGCTAAATATGCCAGATAGATTTTATTTACCTCAAAGACCGTATTTGTTAAAAGCAAACATTGCATAAACTTCTACGGTTAGTTGCATTCAGTAAATTCGTTTTTTATTTCTTTTAAACATAACAACAGGTTGTTTATCACGTACAGGACGCGTACATCTGAGATGGTCGATGATATGTTAGAGAAGCCCGATGCGAGTTGAGGCAGTGCATTCCTAGGAACCAGTTTTAGTGCAACACTCCATAATAATCGCTTAGACAGACAGAGTTAGAAATAGTATTCAGGCACATTAATGCTTTTATTGTTTGAGACTGCACATTACCTACCATGAGTCGCCAAATGCGAATTAACGGATATTAAAAATGCGCACATTTTTGCACCAGATCAAGTATAATTTAATGTTCTACTTTTCATTTAATCGTTACAATTACTTATATCCAGAAATTGCCCATTAGAAAATATTTATTACCACGAATTTTATTACTGTATTTTATCCACAATTGTGACCTGAAAATTTCCGAATATTGAGAATGTTCTAATTAAAGACCTCAACGCGTTTATAATTTAGGACCCCAACCTAGATGCTCTAGCGTCGGAATGATATACATATTTATATATATACATATTTTTGTACATATGTTTTTTTTTATGTTCAACGTACATTATATTTCACTAAAATAGATCGCGATGGATTAAGGTGGCGTCGCCGAAGAGTATCATATGATTTGGCCTATATACCAGCTCTTCTAAAATAATCCTTCAAATTACATAATGGTGCCGATTCCCTTGTTCACAAACTAAATTAAATTTAAGTTCAGTGCATCTTTTTCTTTCTATTTCATTATGAAAAGGACAGAAGATAAATTTTAGTTTAGTCCTGTCAAATTATTCAGCGCTTGACGTAAATTGACGTAATTTTAGTAGGCAAGTTTTTAATCACGACTTAACTTGTATCGAGTAGCGACAGGCGCTGATTAATTTGACAGGACTAAACTAACATTTATCTTCTGTCCTTTTCTTAATAAAATAGAAAGAAAAAGATGCACTGAACTTAAATTTAGTTTAGTTTATGAACAAAGAAATCGGCACCAATAAGAGGAAAATTGTGTCTAACGGAAGTATATTTCGTTACATAAGTTGCTTGAAATACTAAACAGGTCGGACCGAAAGCATAACATTCGTGGAAAGGACGACGTGACCTCTAAGTTTTGGTTCGTTCTAAGTCGCGACTATAAAACCTGTTCGCAATATAAATGGTGCTCCCGTAGCTTCTTCCACATCATTGTTTTCTAATGAAGTCTGGCTGGTATATACCTGTAACTATGTAAGTATATTGTAATATTATACTCAGGTATCCTTGCAAGTTTTTGTACCTGTCTGACTAATAAATTGATCATCCTTGCGTATCGGAGCAATGATGACATATTCTTATTACGTAACCTGGCAGGTAGTTCAATAAGGCTTGACGAAGTTACATAAATCATTAAAAAAATATTTGTTACGTACATATTATTTAATAAAACACTGGACAGTAATTCGCAGGCTAAAAAGTAAAAATTAACTTATTTGTAACGTACGAATTATTTAATAAGAACGGAATTTTAATTTAGTTACATGCATAAAAGGTTAAATTATTCAGCTAGAAAAGAATCAATCGGACAAATGTTCGTAGCAGAAGATTCTGGTGGTGTTGAAGTCTTGATTGTTACGTCATTGTTATCTGCAGTGTTTAAACGTGCAGCTAGAGTCGCATTATCTGCCAAAGCTGCTACTAAGGCTCGTTCAAGTTTCGCTGCTCCAGATCTCTCAGCTTCTAAAGCAGCTCGTGTCTCCGCGAGGGCCTCTACATCAGGATCAACGATTTTCTTAGACGATGAACTATTATTTAGTTCAAATAAATGTAGTTGAAGTTCAGCCACTGTTGCTCTAAGTTTGCTTATTTCCGCTATGACAAAAAAGAGAAATTTGTATAAATAAATCTGTCTGAAAGTACTTACTTACTAAGTCGCCTTATTGCTTCTGCTTACCATTAGCAGCTAGTAGTTCCTTGTTCGTGTGTTGCAGTTCTGCGGATGCAAGGCGCCTCTCTCTTGCATGAGCCGCAGCAGCTAAACGCGCGCGCTCACGAATTTCTGAGCCAGCGCTTGCGCACTTTTCTACTCTTCGAAGCTCGCTCTCAAGACGAGAAGTTTCTCTGTTTTATTGACACCGAATTTATTAAATTTTATAATGCCGAGTCACAAAGGTTCACCTAATAATTTAAGTTTTTGCTAAAAAGTATTTATACTGCGTGCATGGAAACCTGCACTTAAGACCATCGAAAACTGAAGGCATATTCACGTACCTGCGTGCTTCTTCAGTAGCTCTACAGATGCGTTCCTGCAGGTCAGTGTATTGCCGTTGGAGGGTGCAGTGGACTGACTGCGCCGGTTTCAATTGCTGTACTTGCCTCTCCAAGGAACCGATCTGGGCTGTCATTTCACTGCATCGGTCTTCTAAAAGCTTTCGCTGCCTCTCCTATTAGACATTGCGTAGGCTGATTTGAGCCGATCAACATAAATATGACGTAATACCGTACCTACAATGCTTTTTTTATTTAATTACATCATCGTTGACATATTCAGCCTCAATGTAGCGACTCATGGGACATAGGAAGGCATAATATCTCTGGCTGTGCTTGTCTTTAGGTAATCGCTTACACATAACGACCTAGGTAAAACCTATTTTTACTTAGTGGCTACCTCACTAAAGCAACGTTACTAGCAAGAAATTTGTAAAGAGTCGCCTATTTATCGCCACGACACGGAATATAGATTAAGACGACAAAGAATATAGCATTCGTCAAGATCATAGCGTGGCACGGTTTTAAACGTATGTCTTATATTTTGTAGTTCAAAGTGTTAACAATTCTAGTTTATTGATCAGCATAGTATCTATACCTACCATAGTTGATACGTATGAATGAGCGTATCTTAACTAGTACTCAGTTACGAGTGGGAATTTTCCCACATCACCAGAAGAAAAACCGGCCAAGTGCATGTCGGACTACGCACAATTAAGGGTTCCGTAGTTAGGATGAATTTATCCCAAAAACAAACATAACAATGTAGTTGAAAAACATGTTCTCCCATACATCGATATACGTCACGGTCAATTCTCCAACTGCAAATGTAAGTTGGTCGACTATTACTCGTTAACTTGTAAAGCCTACTTAGCTGTGATAGTTTTCCTTTTAATTTCGTTATACATATATACTACTGCCATGAATTTTTTCACATATCCAAAAAAAAAACATTTAGCTGGAAGGGGAGGGGACACTTGACTCTAACTAAAAATAGCACTTTAAAGCTTAATATTACGCCAACGTATCCCTGAATTGAAAAATGATTATCACAGACCCGCAATATTTAAACGGCCTTTCCAACGATACCCCACACTATGGGATAGACTGGAAAAAAAATATCATCCCCACTTTACGAGCAAGGTACCCTAAAAAATCCCTTTTTAGGGTTCCGTAGTAAACAAGGAACCCTCATAGTTTCGACATACGAGGGCGGCACTGAAAATTTCGGGAATCAAGGAAGTGACACAACATTACTATTTAAAAATGTATTTACTGCTTTTCGAAGTATTTACTGCTTTTCGAAGTATTCTCCGCGAAATTTGACACATTTTTCCATACGATGGAACCAATCATTGAAGCAACCATTCCATTCGGAAGTTGGGGTCTCCAAAATGGCCGTTTTGTAGGCGTCCACAGCTTCTTCAGGTGATGAAAATCTCTTTATTTTAGGGAAAGTATAGAAATCATTAGGGCTTAGGTCGGGGCTGTACGGCGGATGGTCTAATAATTCTATATTTTCTTGCTTGCATTGTCGTGATGGAGGATGATGCGGCGGTTGCAGTTCTCTTTACGGAGTTCAGAAACAACCTGTGGTAAACAAATGCTAGCATACCATTCTGCATTAACCGTCCTTTGTCCCTCAAGAGGAATAGTCGAAACATGGCCGGTTTTGGAGACAAACGTGGCCACCATTTTTTTTGCAACACTCCGTGAACGAACAATTTTTGTTGGCTTTAACTCATTTTCGAACACCCAAACTCGTGACTGGTTTTTTGTTTCGGGTTCGTACGCTTATATCCAGGATTCGTCACCTGATACGATGTTGTATACAGCATTTGAGGATCCTGCGTGGAATCTTTCGAGAGCTCTGACGCACCAAGTAACGCGAGCCGCTTTTTGCTCTTCACAGAGCGAATGCGGTATCCATCGGGAAAACAACTTTTTTACACCTAATTGTTCATGCAAGATTATTTGTATTTGACTCATGCCAATGTCTAAAGTTGCCTGAATTTCGCGGTATGTCACATGTCGATGTTCCTCAATCAGCTTGGGTGACTGCAGTTTTTGGACGACCTTGACGGGGATCATCACTGAGCTTGACACGTCCACGTTGAAATTCAGCAAACCAGCGATAAATTGTGGTTTTGGATGGGGCTTCATCACCAAATGCAGAAATCATCCGGTCAACACACTGTATTTGTGTTAAATAACTTCGAAAGTCATAATAAATCATCGCTCTTGAATTTTATCTAGTCAATTCCATTTTCTCAACTAAACAAGTTTGACAAAACCTTGTGACAAGACTGAGAATCTTTTTTTAAATAAATAAATGGTATTCGATTTTTAAAACCAAGGAGTTTTCAATTAAAGATTTTATTACAATTAGAAATTAGATTTTAATATGACAGGAACAGTGGAAATATTCCATTCCCGATACTTTTAGTGCAGCCTTCGTATTAGGCTGTCTGTCTGTCTGTCCCCGCTGTAGCTCAAAGACGCTTAGTACTAGAAAGCTGTAATTTAGCATAGGTATACAAATTATTCACGCCGACAAAGTGCTAAAATAAAATCTTGAAAAAAAAAATAGGGTAGGTACCTCCCTTGCACGTAATGTAATAATAATATTTTTTTTTTCTCGTCTTTTGTGTTCAAAAATATTACGGTCTGTGAACACCACTTTTCGATTCAAGGATCCGCTTGCGTAATATTAAGCATTAACGAGTAATAGTCGACCAACTTAAATTTTCAGTTGGAGAATTGACCGTGGCATATATCGATGTATGGGGACGAGTTTTTCAACTACAATGTTAAGTTTGTTTTTGGATAAATTCATACCAACTTCCCAACTACGGAACCCTTCATTGTGCGTGGTCCGACACGCTCTTGGCCGGTTTTTTTGCAAGATACTATTTTACCACTTTGTGGTAGTGGTTATTAGTAATCACTCAGAGACTCTTAGGAGTCTCTAAGCTAAGCCGGGGACAGACAGCTAGACAGTCGGACATGGCGAAGCTATAACACTCCTTGTTGACTACGGTACCCTAAAAAGTGTTAACTGCTGTCCTGCTGACTGACAACTTATAGAGAACATTCTTATGATTACAATAACCCCCAACATGTGGTCAAGTAGTCTGAACAACTGAGAGACACATACCTACCTAAGTTGAAATTCAAAATCTGATCCAAATTTTGACAGGAATTACAAAACAGGCATCAATATTTTGAAGCTTTCTGTGAGCTGGGTTAGCATACCGTCAGGTCCAGGTGTATCTTGAGTCCTGTGAGATGTTCCTGTGTGCTAGCGAGTGCTGTGGTGGCCTTGGTGACGGCGGCGGTGGCGGCGGCGGCTCCGTTGCGGGCCTCCGCCGCAGCCCGCTCGGCCGTCGCCCGCGCCGCCTCCGCAGCTTCGGCGCGCATCGACTCGGCGCGCAGCGACCCACGCAGACGACTCTCGGAAATCTACAAGTCAATAAGAATTCGAGGGACACAGGCACTATAAATAAGTTTCATGGTCATCATTATCATCACCATTAATTGCGAGAGACGGCCACTGCTGTATTGTCTCCTCTAAAAATAGCCATAACGAACGATTCTGAGATTTCTGCATCCAAATATACCTATTTCCGCGACCCTAGCCAGGTCGTGGTCAGTGGGTCGTCTTAGGGGCGGAGTTGGTCCACTACGGTCGTGGTGGTACAAAGAACTAAAAACTGATAGGATATAAAATCACTTTGAAAGGGGAATGATCAGAGGAAAAACTACATCATCAGATTTGTTTAGTACCTGCTTATAACATCGTGCTTCTAAAATAATGGCGTGATTACTACAATGTCTACGTTCAGTTCAGATACAAACACTAGGTACTTATTAAGAAATTAAGTCATTAGGTCCTGCTATAAGGTAAATAGGGCGGATTGTGTCTTCCTTCACTATTTCACCGCACATTCGTCCACTGCTAAACATGGTCCTTGTAAGACCATGAAATGTCCGTAGGAATTCTACTATTCTCCCTCTCTCTACCAAAAATTTACTATACCTAATTATCGCATGAAAAACTTTATTGTTCCTAAGTAGATACTTTTATTATTTATCAGACACGTGATTTAGTATGGGTAATTACTTACTTACGGTGAGAGTTCGAAATTCGCCAATAAGTTCCAAAAATTGTTGCTCCAGCGTTTCAAATTCGGTCGTGACGCCCATCTTGGATTTTTATAAACATCAATAGTAATTCTGCAATGCAAAATGCATATTAATTTAAGTTTGACGTTCAAACTTTAAAAGCGCGGGAAAAAAGAACCTCTTTTTTTTCAGACTACCATGGAATTAGTAAGTACTTTCTATATACCAGAGTGGAGAGAGAGAACCAACCGACGTGACACCAAATTTTAAATAAAAAAAACCATAACATTGTATGTATTTTCATAAAGACGGCTCAGCCAAAACGTTTTCTACGTTTTCATGCCTGTTTTATGAATGGCCGGAAATAAACTATATTTTTAATTTCTCTCTTTTTTTACTGTTTTCTTAGTAACGAAACCTGTGGGGGTATTGCGTAACAACAAATTGATCGCAATGTCTTTCATTTTGACAGTTTCCACGTTCATTGCGTTATTTACATTGTAGAGCAGACGATTTTTTCAAACATGTGAAGCAATGGTTTAGGGATTTCCTTCCCCTTGAAACCCTTTTAATTTTTTTGTTCGGTGGGTAATCATCAAATAACTTCTCCCGCTCTCGGCGGAGCGGAAGGGTGTGTCAGACTCTTACTGACTAAAACCCACCCGTATTCCTTCCTGTTACCTGTGTTGCCAGGGGCCTCGGTAACCCTTTAGTACCTTCCCGCGACCTCGGCAGCCATTGGCCCTAGTGGACCCCTACACTTGTGCTGACGATATCTCTTTGAGGCGCGCGTGGAATACAACGCGCCGTCGACCCGGGCCTGGTCCTTACCGAACGGTGAGCTACCCATTGCTCACCGTCCGCAAGCCCGCGCCTACGGTGGCCGGAAATCCGCCCGGGATTCCCGAAGCCTAGGGCGTCTCCTGCGGCGGCTAGGGGCGAAAGGGCGCGAAATTTGCTTTTCCTTCAACCGTCCCGCCTCCTCCTTCGCGATCATTACTGCTTCGCAAAAGGAGGTGACGGCTGCCCATGCCCTCTCACTCCGTACCATGGCCTTAGCCAAGGCCGGACGCGAGAGGTCTCTGCCGCCGATTGCCTCCACGAGGACACGGCGGTGCTCTGCCCAAGCCGGGCAGACCTCTACCGTGTCCTCCGGGCGATCCACACAGTGGTGACACCGGGGCGTTTCTTCCCGCCTTATCCGACACAGGAACCTCCCGAACCTGCCGTGTCCGGTGAGGACCTGCGTCAGGCGGAAGGTGAGGACGCCGTGGCGCCTTTCTAGACGAAACTTATCGCCGCAATTGTGGCGTGCCCAGCACTTGGTTGCGACAACCGTACTCTCCATATCGCCATGAGATCCCGCCGGAGCTCCGTCCGCTGTGCCGCGATTTTTCACGACAGCGGAGTTACGCCTCCTCGCGCCACTCCCATACGTGCGCGAGGAATTCCTTCAAACCCTTGGATCATGATCGAAAGTGTACTACGCAATTAGGTTGCTGGTTTATTTGGCATTACTTTCTATATTTTTTTATGTCGAAGTATAAAATCATATTTTTTGCACAGAACCTATTTTCTATCAACAATGGAAACGAAGGTTCATATAATATTGCAAATATTTTCTTCAAGCTTAAAAGTTCCTACTGTGATAGATTATCTGAACGAAAATTGTGAAAATATTACCATGGCAGTAATAGGATCACTTTATGCGGTTATAATAATTGAAATCTGTCAATTACTATCCTTAGTATTTTATAAGGGCAGACAGACTCTGAGGGGAATATTAAAGAAGGGGGCGTGATGTTTTCCAGGAGCTCTTGGTATATAAAAGGCGGTTACTGTTTCCCCAATTCATTCTGATACTTGACGAGCTCCATCTGGTAAGTGAAAAATCATAAAGTTCCTTTATTTTATATTTCCACTGGTTTATGTTATGATATTCTACATTGATTGAAATGAACGTAAAAAAAAAACATTACCCTCCTTCTGGGGCAGTCGGGTAAAACAGAAGGAAATCTTATTCAATCTTATTGTAAGAAGTCTCGAAACTGTTGACGTGTAGATTTCTAGCTTGATTTTTAATCCTGGACGTCCATATTAGCGGGTCGTGTTCTTCTGACTCCAATAATGGAGTGTAGACACCAGATAGGTGGTAGGAAGGCATTTTGAAGATATATACCGTACATAAGATGGAATTAACTTTTTATGACAATTACATTGAGGGGTTGAAGTTACATAGTTTAGATCAATTTAAAAGGTGAAAAATTAGTATCGCTTGGTTGGAGGAGGTGGGTAGAATGGGAGGCGAGAGGGAGGAGGGGATTTTTTTTTTTTGGATGGGAAATCATCAAATAACTTCTCCCGCTCTGGGCGGAGCGGGAGGGTGTGTCAGACTTTTACTGACTAAAACCCACCCGTATTCCTTCGTGTTGCCTGTATTGCCAGGGGCCTCGGTAACCGTTTAGTACCTTCCCGCGAGGGAGGGGGGGATGCCCCCTCTCCCCTGGCAAAAGGTAATGCGCCGTTCTTGAGAAAAACAAATTATTGTAAGCTAACCTCAAAACACTCTAAAGTCGCTTAAAAGGCGTAGTCAGAGCACCGCTTCGCGGGGCTCAATGGTTTGAAAAATAAAAATCTTAACCTGTCCGAGTCGGGGTGCCCCAAGTCCCGACCTCGTTTCGCTCGCTGTTGCATCCTTAGTTCTCCTAGTAGGTAACAGTAGTAACATTGCCTTTTGTACACACATACGATCAGTGGGAGTACAAAGACAGAGTACAAATTAACGCAACTCGAGGAGAAACGGAATAATCGAAAACGAATGAGAGTGACACATGACGCAAATGGTAGGTACACCTGCTTTTTTTTATGTTCCGTTTTATTGATTTTGCCCGACATTTTATGTTTTATCTGTATCCAGTACCAACTGGATACTGGATACTGATGCTGGATACTGACTACAGATACTGGGACAGATTTGGTTGTCAATCGCCCATTTTAACGTTTTGTTTTCGTTTCTTATCTGATTTGAGGTTAGAAACATTTTTTTTATTAATTTCTCGAAAAATATGCATTATTACCTACCTTATAATAAGAGTGGAAGCGTTACAATCGGGGACCCCACCCACCCCTACCAGCTTTAGCCCCTTTTACCCCCTAACTTCTGTCAAACGATACTAGATCCAACTCATTAAGTATCATTTGTCCATGCCTCACTTTCACTAAGCTAGAATTGTTATTTTACAGAGTCAGACATCCTATAAAATGCGACTAGTATCAATTGTGGCGATGGCGATCACGGTGGCGTTGGCGATGCTGGTGCGTTGCTGCGAAGGAGCCAACCTTCATCACTTTGCGCTGCCAGAGGAAGACGAGGAGTTCAGGCACCGGCCTTTGTACAGGGACTATAGTTTGATTCGGAGGGCTGTCCGCACCGACGACGCCTTCGATGACTACGGACACTTGCGGTTCGGTCGGTCTGATGACTGACGCAAGCGCGCTGCTCACAAAAGACACCTGCCCACGCTCAAGCATAGAGAACGACAGCCGGACAAACCGTGTACTTAACTCCTCTAACTCTATTAGCGGATACTGCTTCCTACTAAAAAAAATAATAATTAGAGAATGTAGATAGTATATTTACAGAAGTTATATTATGTTCCTGTAAATTTATGAATATCACTGAAACTTAATATGTAAAATGTTTATATTCGATTTCAAATAATTACGAAGTAATTTACTAACCATTTATTATTTTTTTAATTTCTGACATGTAAAGTTAATTTTACACTTGTGAAATGTTAAGGGCTGGTTAAATATTTCACACTGAAATACTTGTAAAAAATATTTAATCAAGATTATTTTTTCAACCAAACAACTTGTTTCTGTTAATTTTGTGATCTAAATATAAAATAATTGCACTTGTCTATTATTAGTAAGTATCTCTAAGTAAAAATAAAACACATGAGATTATTTCCATGAGTATATTATTACCCAATAAATACATTTTACAACAGTTATTATTATAATAAAATGTGTTACAATATTTAATAGCGTCACGAACTGCGCACGGTGACGAACATTAAATTACCCTCGGTATGCTTTACTTGAAGTTCACTGTTAAGGCATTTCTTCAGTTTCAGCTTAAAGTAGATGTTGTCACATATAATAAATGGAAATGGTTTAAATTCTAACCGAAAAGCCAACATTTTTAATATCCCAGCATTAAATTTTAAGGCAATGATTTATTTTTCTTATAAGTAATAAAAGCTAGTTGTATGCATGAATGATAAAACTCATCAAGATGTATTAAAGCTGCATTCGATTTTCTTTGTACACATGGCAGTAGCTTGCTGATGATACATAATTTATTTAGAATTCATGCAAGCCTTGTACTATATTATACGATTTAATTTCGTTGTACTGGTTACAATGCATTCCATCGTAAGTATAACATTGCTGTTGACTTGTCCTCGTTAATTGACTTGTTATTAACTCATGGTGGGACCTCACCATAGCATGCACTGGATTTAGTTTTAATAATCTAATATTCATTAGGCACACGTAATATCACTACTCTATATTAAATAACATGAGACTAGTTAGTTCCTTTCCTAAGCTAAGTTATAATTTATATTATGTATGTAGTTCATCCTAACACACATTTTATGGTTAATTGTACTTGGTGAAAATGAAGCGTAACGTGAAAAGCAATCTTCAGAAATAAAGTTTATTTAAAATAAAAAGATCACGTTAACTAACCAAGTTCCTTATCCAATTGTACAATATATAGAATGCGACAGATAAATAAAACATGTTTCTTTTTATATTATAATCGTATGTTACAACAATGACGACACCATTTCAATTCATTCTTAGTTTTTGTGTTTTACACTTATCAGTTTGTGAGTATTCATTAACGCAAATATTCTTTAAAACTGTCGTCATTCCATTTAGATCATATCCTTTTTCTGCGAGCTTCCCAGCAGAGCCTGCAAGACGAAAATAATTTTAGTTACCGCGTCATCTAAATCATTGTCATTGAAAGAAAAACCTGAAAAGAGCGAGTCGGATTCGCCACCGAGAGTTCCGTACAAATTTGTAGGTATATGCGCAAACCATTGCTTAACCTCGATGATTGATTACGTACTTTAAATATAGACTATAGTTTATGATAAGACGATATTACTTGCCAAATTTCATAGTTCTAACTCAACGGAAAGTACCCTATACATTCCGTCGAGAATGTCGAAATATATGTCTTTTTCGGCATAAACGGCCGTATCTTCTTGTTACGTTAACTAAGAAGTTTGATTTTTTCACAGCTTTGAAGGACTGTAGACTTGAGTATTTATGGATTTAATTTTAATCGGTCAAGGACAGCAAATGAGACACAATTGTTTTTCTATTGTTTTACACCGAATCGGTGTCGCACGGGGCTTAACAGGAACTCGATACCTCGACGCGTTCCCGAGATAAAGGGTCTTGACAGACAGACGGACAGACAGACAGACGGACAATAAAATGATCCTATAAGGGTTCCGTTTTTTCCTTGTGAGGTACGGAACCCTAAAAAAGAAATTTCCGAAAAAAAAAAAAAAACAAACGGCTTATTAATTTACCTTGTTGACGAAATTCACAATAGCTGTGGCAGGTTGTTCAGGTTCCAGCTCAGCGAACACATGACATTGGTTGTCAGCACCCGAAGACGCACGGGCCACGAACGCGAATATTCGCCTGCAAAAGAAATAGTCGATTGTTGTAGTCGAGTAAATTACATTTTATGTTTGGCTTGGAATCTTATAAGACACCAAAGTTGAATAAAGTCTATTGCAAGATTAACTGCCATATCAAAAAAAAAAATAACAAGATGTCTGAAGGCTGAAAAAACTGACCATAAAAGAAGTTACTACCTACTTAAAGAGACTTTTCTTGTTGATAGGAAGTTGGTCTTACTCGTATCGAAGGCGAAAATAACACTGAAGGCTATTGACTTATCGAGCAGTGAGTTGGGACCGGAAATCGCTTCATTATGCAAGTGCCTATGGATTCCTGGATTCGATTTCCAGGTCCAGTTTTTTCTATTAGGATTTTCTCAATAAAGTCCTGTTTTGTGCCCGGGTGATGGGAATAGGCTCACCCCATATTACCTGGGAATTAAATATCACTGTCGAAATATGGGTGCACTTGTTGCTACCCCTTCAAAGAATACAGTCGTGATGTTTTACTTTAATACTAACTTTTCCAGCTGTGTATTATTGTCAGTATGCGTGTATCTCCTCTCGTCCGGGTCCAACCCCGCGTACGACACGCCGGCGGCGGGGTAGTGGCGCCGGAAGAACAGCTTGCGGGCCGCGTCCGTCAGCGTGATGCCGCCGCCGAACACTTTGAAGTGGACTACGTGTGCCGCTCCCTGGGTAACAGTTTAGACACGATAAGACATAATATGTAGTTTTATTGTGATGATCCTTTGAGATGGGTCACAATGGCAACATCAGAATCAGGGTAAAGTCTGCCAGGGAAGTGAAGCCTAGCCTTAGGTCGTTGAATGCCTAACATTTTGGGCGGTTATTATCAATTACTGAAAGCTAATGCCGTACACACAATTGGGTAATACTTCGTTGGACAAAAAGCCTCAGAGAAAAAAATAATATGAAAAGAAAATTACAGACAGTCAGTAAAAGCTGGTCTAAAAACTGTTTTCTCCAACTTAGTAGCACAAAACTGGCAACAGTTCTTTCCCCCATTCCAGCTTAAAGCACTTACCTTTTTAGTGAGTATGTTGGCAACAGCCCTCTTGACGGCCGCCGGCCCAGTCAACGCTTCAGTGTTTTCAGATCCGAGCAGCAGCACGTGGCACGCGGCTCCTGTTGCTAGAAGTGCTCGCGCTGCTGCGTTCGCACTTCCACCCGTCCATGGATCTCTGCGAACGCCCAAAATTGTTATATTACATTCATCTTGGAATAAAACGAACGGTTATGTATCACCATTATCAACCCAACGAATTGGTCAGTAGGCATGAATGTTAAGGCTGTGCATTCTGAAAGCTGGCATCGTCGCAAATTGTTGTCAAATATTTCTCTTGAGTTTGAGTTCTGTGTCACGATGTTAGTTATCGCAATTCATAAACAATGTTTAAATACAACACAAAAGTGATATTTTGTATTTTCGTTTAGGGCTGATTTTTCAATAATCAGATAACTTTTATCTGACAAATAATTGTGGGTTGTTTTAGTTTTTTTATAGTAGCTTTTTATAGAAAATATGTCGAACTGTAAAATTTTTTCTTCAGATAAAAGTTATCTGACGATTGAAAAATCTACTCCTAGTACCTAATATTGGATAATTAATCAAAACAGCGAAATATTTTACGTTGCGAACTTTCAGTATGAACGAAGTTCAAAAATATCTTATGACGTTGGGAAGGAGTCGTGTTTGTAAAAAGGTAAGAGTGTTTTTGTCACCAAGCTCGATGCTGGATCTCAACCGATCCACAAATGATTCTAGCGTTTTGTATGGTAAAATTGCACTGACCTGTCAGGTAACCTGAGCGGCACCGGCAGCGCCAAGGGCGTCACGGTGTGCTGGTACACGAGCGCCGACAGCGAGCTGAACACGGGCTCGTCGGCGCAGCCGCGCAGGCGCACGCCGCGCGCCGTGGGCTCGATGAGGAAGTGGCGCACGCCGCCCGCGCCGCCCGCGCGCACGCCCACGCCGAACGCGCCCGGGAACGAGTTGGAGTCGCGCACGATGAACGCGCCCTCTTCTAGCTGTAGAAGTGCTGCTACGGCTGTTGGAAATAAGTTGTGTGACAAATGCAAGGTAAAATCGATTTCTTCGACATAAGTGTCTCTATAATCCTGCCGGGGTCGTGGGAAAGTCCGAAAGGGATACCGAGGCCTC
Source organism: Atethmia centrago (assembly GCA_905333075.3). Classification (NCBI taxonomy): domain Eukaryota; kingdom Metazoa; phylum Arthropoda; class Insecta; order Lepidoptera; family Noctuidae; genus Atethmia; species Atethmia centrago. The sequence continues at coordinate 14,454,447 of HG995375.1, forward strand.
TGGCAACACAGGCAACGGAAGGAACACGGGTGGGTTTTAATCAGTAAGAATCTGACACGCGCCACCTAGAGCTGGAGAATTATTTGATAATTACCCACTAAAAAAAAAATATCTACATATATCGTGTTGGACATTGATAGGGAATTGCACACACCAATGGAACCCTCGTAAAACTAAGTACTCTGTTTCACCCTAACTTAGGGGTTATTCCGCTAATCCCAGGGATTTGTGTTTTTTTTTACATAAATCCTCCATTTTGTACTCTAAGGGCCTTATTACAAACTAAGGCTTGTCTTTAGAACCAGGTATAAACCATCGAGCCATTTTTGAATTTAGAATTTTATTTCAACAAAGACAAAGTTCTTAATACAAAAACAGATTTTTAAACCGGGCCTAAGTGATCAATTTCGTATAAAGAACTTTACTATGGTCAAAACAAAGTTCGAAATACAAAAACTGGCTCGAAGGTTTAAGCTTGGATCAAAGATAGAACTCGTTTTGTAATAAGATGGTAAAGGTCTCAAATGAGGATTTGTGGAAGAAAATCCCCATTGATGAGAATGTCAATCGGGATTAGTGAAATAACCCAGTTTAAGGGTGCGTTTCCACAGACGCAGAGCTGGATGGAGTGGACTGGAACAGACCGTGAATTGGCCAATCACAGTGCTCGAAATCTCCACTCCGCAGCTTTCGAGCACTGTGATTGCCTTAATCGCTGTCCGATTGTAACTGATATCAATTTAACAAAACATTGATTCCTAGTGTAAACTCCATTACAGGGATAGACAACGTAGGCACTGTTAGTTGTGTGCGACTCCAACAGTTTATCTGGCTTCGTCTGGTAGTACTTACCATCGTCCCTGGAGATGTTAGGCTTGTACCAATAATGGCTGGTGTCTCTCGCAAACCGCACGCGGTCCGGAGCCACGTGTTGTGGTTCAGCTATCCCGCTCACACTGGAGCGACGAGACCCACTACTGCCATTATACGTCCGGTATTCCGACTCAGGACTGACTTCACGTTCTTTTCTATAGTTGAAGAAACATTAGTTTAATTACAACGAGTGATGAATTGAATACTTAACAACTGAATGGAAAGATGTTCTGTGACGGATTCAGGTCAGGGTTATTGGCGTCTGATCGATTTATAGTTGGGGCGAGGTTTGTTACGGTGACCTAATGCGTTCGAAGAAGATCAAATGTAATGTCATTGTGTTATTGTCAAAGATCAATTTTAACCCTGAAATAAAGTTCCTTATTTTTGAGACACGGTCTATATTGGCCATGAATACATCAGCAGTTGTGTTACCTCGTGTCCTCCAGGTCAAACATATTGTACCTGGTAACGGAGGGCGAGCGCGGGGGGCGCGCGGACAGCGAGGGGGTGGGCGTGGGGGGGTAGGGCGTGCGCGGGTGCGTCGGGAACGCTGGTGTGCCTGCTCGGGACTCCGTGCGGGACTCTGCGCGGGACCAGCTCTCTGCACGATCCTGGAACATAACAAGCCATGATGTCTCCGCTGCTGGACACATGCCTCCTGTCTGTGCGATGGAATGGTGGGGCGCGGGCTCATTATTGTGAGTCGGTTGATCGATGCCACGTATATCTTGGTAATTTTGGTTCCGGCTAAGATAAAGATTAAGACGAAAATTAAGACTTACGATGGTGTCCGTGTTGGGGGGGTCTGCTAGCGACAGTAAACCAGGCGCGGGAGTACTGTTTGGTGTACTGGTCGTACTCCACTCACGCATCGTCATCTTTTCGTACATGAACTTTCTAGATGAGGTTCTGTAAAGATAACAATAACCATTCTTCAAAAAGAAAATTATTGCAAAGCTAACGTCCAAAAAACGGAGAAGCACAATAAGCAAAAAAAAAAAACGAATACATGCAGAGATCACATCTTTGTGCAGATGATGAGCTTCTGGAAACTGCTGTCAATGCTAATAAAATAATATTATAGTACCTACAGAAGTTTCAAGAAGGTTAGGCCCATTGGATCCTCTGAAAACCTGTGGCTTATAAAACGACTCCAAAGTTAAAAGCCCTATTATTTTGCATTCCACGTCATATTTATTAGATCGCTGGTTATTAAGTTAATGAAAAAGCTTGAAATACAAGTAATTATGGGCTAGTATTATACCTGTCTGGAGCCTGTGGACTGGTGTGTTCTGTCCTGAGAGGGGTGCGCGTGTTCACGTGGAGGGGCACACTGAAGTCTTCATCGTCGTCAGCGAATGCCGTCGTGTCACTCGTGTAGCCATCCACTCTGCAGTAATTGACAATGTTAAGTATCTTTGAAACATTAAAATCATCAAAGATGATTCCTTAGATGATTTTAATGTAAAGCTTCTTGTGTTGGTATCATCATGAGACAGATGCACCCTAATTGCGTAACACTCTGCCAATAACAATCCGGAAGATTTTAAAGAAAATTGCTAATCCATTGCTTCATGTATTTAAACAATTGGTCTGCTCAACAACGTAACATCGCAATGAATGTTGTTGAACTGTCATTGAAAGGTCATTGTAATTGTGTTGCGCAATTAACCCGCTGATCGGCAATAGACGTGCTGCCAAGCTAGTTAGTGATGTGCGAATGGGTTTCCGTGCAATTGTGGATCGCGGATTATAATAAAGTCAAATAAGTTGGATGTTCAAAACAGCTCGTCTAGAATGCCACAGGACATTAATGTTGTTTTTTTGCAATATAAGGTTGGAAAATGGAAGAATCATCTCACCGATGACTGGCAGAGCGGCGCACATGTCGGGAGGAAGCAGTATCCCACTCGAGCGGTAGTCGAGCGACTCTTTCCCTGGCCTCTTTTCTCTCGCGTAGTTTCTGCTGCTGTCTCTGTAGCCACGTAAGCCCCGAGGTTCCTTCCACACTGCTCTCGGAACGACGAGGCTCTCGGGCTCGGGAACTCTCGTGCCAGCCGAGGGTACTCGCTGACCGCCATGTTCCATTCTCGGGTGGTGTTTTCCTTGTGGTAGCACCTGCACTTGCACTTGCAGGTCGCTCCGCCCATTCGACCTCGCCGTTCAACCATCTGCTGACAAGATTATTTAGGTTGGTTACGGATGACTGAATGATAGTTTGGTGAGTTTAAAACGATGTTTAGAAAACTATACTCCGAAATAAGATGTAGAGCTTTTGGCATTACATGTCAAGACTTAGGTAAGGACGAACAAAGATGTGACCTTCATTTTCATTTGAATACGAGTCGTTTGGGACTGGCAGGTCTTCATTCTGTATAAAATATATTTGAAGGTAAGCTTAGCATAAAACAACGGATGCGGATATGGCTCATTTAAACTTTATTATTCTACGGCTACATTGTCGCGATAACGCGAACTTCACTTCGCGCGCTCTCTGTTGCACAGCGAGATGTCGAGCGAGATGTGTAGCATTAAAGTTTTGAAATAAGTAAATCAACAACAAAAAAAAATATCTTGTCATGGCCGTTGTCCGGTTGTTATCTTTGTCAGTATTTTTATATTTGCGTGTAGGTCTTGAAGGTCCAAGTGATCTTATTATGGCAATGGGAAACCTTGTATCCGCGTGCTAAGAATCTTTAACTAGTGGGTGTCTGTTGAATAGGTATGGATAAGTAATAATATACTAATTGAATTTTATTTGAATATTAATTGTCTTCCGTTCAGAATGGAGTGTTTTCAATCAGCGTGTTTTGTTCATCTATTCAATATAAACACTGGTGGTTCCGGATTAAGATAAGTTTACAGACAGAGCAGATTAACGGTAAAACCACATGTTTTAACAGAAAGTTAACTGTTCTACTGAACAGATGATGATGATGATGTTCTATGGCATTAAGTCCGCCTTTGTACATTTGTGTGCTTAATGTATTAAATAAATAAATAAACAGGGAAGTAAAAGGGCCTAACAAAGCGGCCTTTAATAGAAAGTAAATAGTGTATAGGGCTGCGTGAGGCGGTGTGGCGGTGACTCCGTGAGGCGTCGCAGTGTCGTGGCCCGGTCGACACCCGCTCGTTTATGGTCACGTTTATCTCGAAATAGTAACTTGTTTGGGTCATGGCGCGACGCAATCACACACCATCGCTCCAAATCAAAGAATTGCGACTCGACAGTCTACATCGCCTTCTGACGTGTGTCTATCTACGGCGCGACGTGTTCAACTACTCGATTACATTTTTTGTTGATCATTACATAATGCTGACGTGAGCAATTACAAGTTGACGACATGTTATTAAAAATAATGCGGGTAATCTAATACCAAGTATGGTAGGGTTAGAAAGGACTTTTTGAATGCCGTATGTAAGCTATAAATTATTGGTTTGTTAGCTCAAGTCGGTTCCAAGAATGGGTATGCCGTGTCAGTAATTTGACTGGGAACTTAAGAAGCCATTCATTGAGCGGGCGCCGCATAAATAATTCGCAGTAGGCAGCCGGGCGAGCTGAGGCTGAGCTCGTTTGCTCGTGCTCAGGCGCAGGCAATGTTGCGGAACGAGTGAATAGATACTCGACTCGGTTTCAGCCCACGCCTATCGCCGACTCAATTAATGTGACGAACGCTTCCGTTTCTTAATGTACTGCAAATGGTTCTAGGACTACCTACTGTTAAATGCTATTTGAAACTAATTGAAAAATAAATTAGTTAATATTGTTTCCTTTGTTTGAGGTCGAGGTCTAATATCCATAAAAGCTCCACTTTAAACTCATGTTTCAGAGCTACTTATAACAAAGCAAACATATTTTTTGAAGATGCGTTGAATAAATATTAGTCACGTTAGAAATCAGTACGGAAATATTGGTTTCATACTTTTTAACCTCATCTAGTTTTTTTTTTAATATGTTTGACGTGTAAAAGTGTTTGTACAAACCTACTTACAGAAATAAAAATCCATCATGATTTCATTTCATCATTAAAATCATTTCATTAAACCAACTTAAAAAAAGTGTTCGTTGGAATGTTTTTTTTTTGTTTTTTTATTAACGTAAGTATTTTCATCGATATTTTCGTCCATTGTTTTTTCATTCGGTCTACCGAATGAAAAAATCATTTTCAGAATCGGCAACTTCCTCTCGGAAGTTTGCGCTAAGATCCCATAGGTATTAATTTTATTAAGTTTGCTTGGGAAGTTTTTAAGTTAGCTTCGATAATACGATAAAGCCCCGCGCTACTCCGATACAGTTTCAAAGAATAGAAAATCAATTGTGTCTCATTAGCTGTCCTTGACCAATTAATCTACTTTGTGCACATTTTGATGATGTTATAGGTAATACCTACTTCCTGTCACTGTTGTTTACATAGAAAGTAGTGGTATACGAATTGGTGGGGAAGGTACAGTAACTAAAAAGTGTAAAAAACCCCTTTAAAAAAAAAAACAAGCGTCTTCCAAAAAAAAACCAAAGACACTGGAAGTCGGTTGTTTTTTTTGTGATAATTATTGTTCAAAATACTTTTTAATGTATTGGTCTGGAACAACTTATCATCTCACGAGAAGTAGGGCACTGGTAGTTGCGCCATAGTTTTTACTTTGACTGCTATCATCGTATTGTTTTCTTTTATTTGATTGTGTTTGTTTTTATTTTCAAATAGCCGATTGTTATTTGAAAAAGCACACAAAAGTACCTACAGCTTCTTTATGTTGATTTTGAAATGAACCAGGGTTAATCAAGAATTCAAGATACACACCTAGTAGAAATATTTTCTATCTTTATTGCCTATTTTTAGGGTACTGTAGAGGTTCTATGATAATGCATCATCCTAGCCGCTAGTTGACACTGGCAATACATTTATCTTTTAAAATCCAATACACATTCGTTTGTGACATCCTTCAAGACTCTCTATGACAATTTATAATCATTTTTTATCTACATTCCGATTTTAAATATGTATTTATATTAAGTTGTCAGTGTCAACTAGCGGCTAGGATGATGCATTATCATAGAACCTCTACAGTCTACAGTACACTACCTACCTGCCACATCGGCGATATAAGCTTCCACCGGTATGCAAAACGACAATAGAATGTAACCGATCACGAACATTATCTCAAAGTATGAGCAGAACTTTATTTGCTTACCATAACAAAAGCATTCACATTAGGTGCTGTGATTACAATGCATTACGACGATGTGATTGACAACACAGATATCGGTATCGTGTCACTTAACAAAATGTCGATCATTTTGATGTCAGCTTTAACACTGACTATTGTTTGCCAGAAACAGGTATGATTTACATAGGGAAATACTTTTCAGTTAGGTATAAAGTTAAACCGGCCTCCCTTCAAAACTTGCAAAAATTGAATTGTTGCGGAGATGGAGCCTAAGCCAGCCCCTAAGACTTTTCGGCGTCCCCAAATTTATTTGTCTTTAAATGTAGATATTAAAACATGCAGTCAATGTCACCTCTGCACTGCCAGTGCCACCGACGACACATTGAAAGTGGCGAAATTTTGGGGCAACAAGATTTGAAATATTGTGGTACCTACCAGAGACATGAAGAAGAGAACCTAGGAATTTGAATTTGATACTTATGTGTTCGCTCTCGGAAAACGAAACATTCTAAGAATAAATTGGATAATACCTAAGTATAGTACCTATAATTAGTATTCTAGCAAACATTTAAAGAATGTCAGTGTTGATTCAATGAAAGTTTTATACTTAACTTCAGGCGAAGAATGTAGAATTATTGTAGAGCCAAAGATACCAAAGCATAGCTACCGAGAATATTTGTAGTAAGTATAAAGAATGGCATTATGCTACAGTGCGCCACACAGGCAATGTTTATGATAATAACCGTAATTTACTCCTTTTTTCTGTTGTCACGCCGCGTCATTATTTATTGTTAACGCGTGTCATGGCTGGAATATTGTTATTACACCATTTTGTGAAGATTTGAACAACTTTGAGCATAACTGTGTACTTATTACCTATTTACGCGTACAGTTGAGATTACTTGAATGTTTTCAAAATGAAAGAATATGCTTGGTAGTTTACTGCTCTTGAATTTACTTGGTGTGGTAATGGTAATAAAATAATAGCGATAATCTTGCTCTATATCAAATAATTTCGGTCGTATTGATTACAAAATGGTAAAATTGCACACAAAAAATACTGGAGCAGTTTATGCAAGTTTTTGTTGTAATCATTGTATATTTACACCACGCCCACAACGCCAGCGCCTACGCTTCAATCTAAAATTTAATGTTCAACTACTTCTTTTGTTTGAAATAAAGTGTTTTTACATTTTATTTTATCTTTATCAACCTGACGTATCAATTTAGGAGTTTGCAGACGTATTACTTAGGTGTATGACTTTATTTTTTTAATAAGTTCTAAGCAATTTAATATTACTTTACTTATTTACCTAAGCCTTAGTCAGGTGATCTCGTTGCTAAGACAACGAAGTTGCTTTCACGAGTGAGTGCAGTTTGGCATAACATTACCAATGTCAATGTTTTCCATGAGTTAATTGAAAGATGCGTAATATTTATAAAACAGTTCGCTATCCATAAAAATACAGAGCACTTTGCCTATAATTGTTAAATAGCAGGAATCTTGTAGAACAAGTTACGAATACCTATTAGGTGTTTTGTACTTACCAAGTTGAGTGCTTTCGTACTTTACTTTGCTATGGAACACATGAACTTCGAAAGTTGGTATATGGGGTTTTAATGCTAATTACACTGCACTATTAAATAGTGGGTCTCTATTAAGCTCAAGTATTTTATAGAAGAACAGCTTTCCCCAAGTCGAGTTTAACGACTGGCGCGGAATGGACATTAGGAAAATTAGAACTTACATTACAGTATATTTTCCCTGACTTGTCTATTTGGTAAACAAACTAACTAACAACCTACGAAAATACTTTAAGTTTATGACTATCATTGTAAGAATTACATACTTATTATTATCATATCAATGTATGCGTTAAATACACCAAAAACTGCTTCGAATGAACCAATTTATAAATGATAATTTTCAGAAATGGGAAATCAGGAAATTTCGCCATTATTACTAAACAAAATACACTTTACAAAAAGATTTTCAATCTATTGCAATGATAACAAAATTCCTAGAAAGACGGCGTGTCTACGAAGCTCTTTCAGCAATTAGGTATGTTTAATTTACAACGGTGGTAGGTAATTTAGAGATGTCTTTGATGCAAGGACCCTCGATCGTTTACTCAATTAATCAGAGCACCATAAATATATTATTAGCCTATGTTCGTGTGGTGTAATGGTCGTGATTGGTTATGCTATGTTTTATTGCTCTTCTTCATTGACAGTGAAGTGGGTCGAGCGGACCGCGGCTCAATGAATTAAGAGGCGACGCACTCGGTTACAGTTCGGTCACAAATAATTTATTACTGATTAAGTTGACAGATACGCCATGTTCCTACAGATGTTACTAATGTTCGACACTCGGCCCATGTTTACTGTATCTGGGGTTTACAATATTAAAAAAAAACTAGGTTTAGCTATAAATTATCAGATCGATGCGGTTGTGAATGTAAACAGTGTCCACGTCTGCGGTGTAGGCGGCGACCTCCACGCCTACAGCACAGGAACACATGTTTACATCTGCTACCAGATCCCCTTCTTTTAATTACACTAATATAAAATTTAATGTTTTGCCTTTGACCCCAGTTAGAAATACAACCAATACATACAAAATACGGATGTTTAGTTTAGATCATACAACCCATTTTTTTCAAGCTTTTATTATATCATTTATTTAAACTTATAATTTATATTTGAAAGCAGAGGATATCCATAAGACCTAAAGTTAAAGCGAAGGGAGAACTGGTTTGGAAGGTGTCTTTATTTATGTAGTAGTTATACAAATATTTATACGTTTAATTAACCCGTCTTGACATTTGTTTCCATACATTTAAATATTTATTAGGAAATCATATGTTTGGAATTAAGGGACTAACCTGCCATTCCTTACGGGAGAAGCGGACGGCGGTGCTGCAGCAGTGGTGGTGGTGGTGACGTCTTCGTGCGTCAGTTTCCTGAGCGTGCGGGGTGACAGTGGCGTGCGCGGCGAGGGAGGCTCGGGGGTGACGGTGCGCTCGTCGTCGTCGTCCTCGATGGGGCGGTAGTTGCGGTCGCCGCCGAGGGCGCGCCGCACCAGCTCGGGGCTGGCGAGGCGGTTGGGCGCGCGCAGCATGCCGGGGCGCAGTCCGGGCGCTCCGTAAGTAAAGGGCGCAGAGTCTGCGCGCGCGTGGTACGGTATGTCGGGCGGTCGGTCGGCGTGCGACTGCGGCGGGTCGGGCAGCGCGCTCACGGTACGCAGCATGTCGCCGAGCAGCGCGTCGAGCTCGTCGGGCGGGCTGGGCGCCGCGCGCCGCCCCGCCGACGAGATGCCCGAGTCCATGGACGCACTGAGCGGCGACGAGGGCCCGCCGCCCGCGCGCACCACCGTCGCGTAGATGGACCCGTCCAAGGGCCCAAATGTGTGTGCTGCCTCGGCCCCGTCGCCTGCCTCTCCTCCCGAGCCGGACCCTTCAGCGCTGCCGTTATTCTCACCTGCACCGAATTCAACACGTCAGACCATAGAACACATTCATTTGCCTGTTACACTAAAATGTTCTCATATAACTTCAACGTGAACGCGCCGCCGCGGGGCGAGGTGTTTAGCGACGGTTTAATTACGAATAGCTTTTAAATTGGATTCGATTCGCTCCAATAAACTGGCGGGGCCTCTTCACAACGATGTAGTATCTATCTGGCTGGCACGTGGATAATTTTCTACTGCACTTTGCACGAGGACAGAATTAATTAACATGTAGGTAAATTACACGATGAGTTCTGTATTATTATCATATTCACACGTGATAATATCGCTAGAAAGCAAGTAGCGAGTGTTCAATTAGGCGAGTGCCACCTGGTACAGTAGCGGGTGCAGTTACTGTTGCCGACAGAGCCAGCACATCCTAAAAAGGACTAAGTTTGCTTCCCGTTAGTCCAGCAGCGGGATGACACCGTTAAGTGTTGTTTGATGAAGTGCCGGTACCACGTCCTACTTATAGATAAGTGTAGATAATCTTTTACGGAAATCATATTAAAACGCTTGTTGCCTGAGCCTGTCATAGAACGGTATACATAGAAGTAATAAGATAATGAAGGGTCATTTATGTAGCTAAAAATAAATGTTAAAGCTGTCTTTGTGACTAATGATATTCGCATCTGATTACTACGTTGAGATAAAATGTAGCCTGGATATTACACATAAGAATTGTAAAGACAAGCAACATAAAACTTAGCGTGACTCTACGTGATATCCATGTTAAATCAAAATATCTTAAAATATTCTATCATGATCCTACTCTACGGGCCAGTTGACGGTTCAAGGCGATATTGCCAAATGAGGAAACGACCTCTACCACCTAACCTAACCTAACACCTGTTCAATTTACATCGATAGGTAGATTTAAGACGGTTGATACCTTAAAGGTAAATGATACATTGTAGATAGGTACATAATATAAAATGGATAGTCGTTAAAAACTGCCCAGTTGTTGCTTTAGTGTTGTTAGATGAATACAAATAAGAAAATCGAATCAACCCACACAATATTTTGACCAACAACCATTCACGGGATGGTTTGAGGCGTTAAAGTGTGAAAGCGTGTAATACTGAATGCAAATAAGGAGACTGACACTACTACTCGCCTAATTTACATAACGAGCGTGTCTTGTTCGCGTAGCTAACGTTTCGTGTCACTTTTGTGATTTTTCCTCTACTGAACTGTAAACTGCGAAATGCCCAGAGCGCCGGCGCCGCGTCTAGGTTCGATTTCGAAACTGAACTAAATGTGTAGTTGTCAATAACGCAATTAGTGTAAAGATATCAACGTCAGCGTCTGGTGACCGTCGCCGTCGGCCGCTGTTAAGGAAGATGCGGTTATTTCTGTGTTGTCAACGAAAATAACGCGTCGGGAGCGAGGGCTAGTGTTACGAAATGCGCAGGAAGAGGATGTGCGCCCTAGTGTCGCCTGCGCCGGCGTGTGTCCCACGATATATCTCGCACACGTGGAGATAAAGAAATCAGTTTTCATTAATTATGCAGACACACACATGGCACTGATCGCAACTCCTGTTAGTTTGATAAAAGATTACGCAGAGTTGTGATTTTATCTCACAAGGTATCTATTCACTATGATTTAATTACGATGTTAATAACTGGGTCCCTACTATATAACTCTCTAATGTGATTTAATTAAATCTGGGAATGCAAAGCTTCGTAAATTAAATCACAAGAAGTGATTGACTTTTCAATAGTGAAGTTCACTATTGAAAAGTCACAATAGTGAAGTTTTGCTACAGTAAAACCATACGATACAATGTTTACGACAGCTACATCTATTAAAGTCATCGGAACATCAAACTAACTCGTGTGCAACGAGATTTTAGTTCGTTAACAATTGAAAATGAGCGTGACCGCGATGTGGTGGAGCTTCGGACGAGTCACACCCACTGGTCGTATAACAGAAATATGCTGGCAGGGAGAAATACAATGTTTGCACAGTGGGGTTTTAACAATGTTGCGATAACCGCTGTTACCTATGAAGGTGAGCGCGTGTTGGTGAGCGCGCAGACGCAGTGATGTCATCAGGTACAAGCACCACCTTATTTCTGCGAAACTCTAAGCTCTACCGCATAATAATGCGCTCGACACTGACCGTTGGGCTATCTACGTTCGTTATCCGACGTTAGCTCCGAATCCTAACCAGTTTCGCTCTTTTACCTTTTTTCTAAATGAGGAATGTGGTTTATTTTGAACAACATTTGCATATTTATGCTCTTATTTTGATCTGAGAATGAATAGCATCGCAAATTATTAATATTGAAGCTGATCGCGTGATAAGGAGGTTTCGTCGAAGTCAGAGATTACAAGATTACAAGAAATTACAAGATTTTAGCAGCACAGAAGTATCGCACACTGAGCACTTCAATTCTTCTTTCAATTTAAGCTAGAAAGTGCTGTAATTAGGTTCGTAAAAGCACTGTCCAGAAATACACGACCGTCGTACGTACGCGGGAGATATTGACTGTTCATCAAAACTGAAAGCTCAGGCGATAAAATAATAATATTGATAGCTATCGCGGCAGGACATGTGTGCGTAATGTCAGGGTAAGCAAGCGCGGATAAACTCCCATCCGATCGATGCGCGCTACTATGTACTTAAGTACGTACAATGTTTAGTGTACACAATGATCAGACGGCCGCAGAGTGGATCGGCTAATGGATGGACAATTTAAACAAACAAATGCTCAATGAATCAGATCTTTAAATGATCCATGCAAAACTCAAACAAATCTGTTGTAAAAAATACACAAGTGCCTTAAACACATCACTCTATAGTTGACATTGAGTTATACCATGTACCGACATCGCAGATTGATTAATTCGACATGCGTTCGACAGGATCGCAACCTTTACTTTTTGCTCGGTTGGAGGTGGCGTCAGGGTAAACATAGCCTTACGTGTGAATATTAAATTCATTATGGGCTGACATGGCTGACATAAGCACAACTAGGTATAATCTTTGACCTCGCTACGTGTTGTACTGGACACTCGTAATTTTATTACCGTAACTTTTTATTCAATTTATGATCATATAGGTACTATGCCTCGTAAGGAGATTTCTTTTTAGGGTTCCGTAGTAAACAAGGAACCCTTATAGTTTCGCCATGTCGGTCTGTCTGTCCCTGCTGTAGCTCAGAGATGCTTAGTCCTAGAAAGCTGTAATTTAGCATAGCAGCATTAAATCACGCTGACAAAGTGCTAAAATAAATCTCGAAAAAAATAATTTTTAAGGGGTTTTAACGAGTAATAGTCGACCAACTTAAATTTGCAGTTGGAGAATTGACCGTGCCATATATCGATGTATGGGAGAACATGTTTTTCAACTACAATGTTAAGTTTGTTTTTGGGATAAATTCATCCCAACTTCCCAACGGAACCCTGCATTGAGCGTATTCCGACACGCACTTGGCCGATTAATTGTATCTCCGATTGATTATAAATACTTTAATGTTTATTGAGAAACAAAATCAAGTTAAGACAAACACGTTGCTTAGGTAACGACGCAGACAGCGATTACGATTATTTATTGCTTGTGTACCCGTATGGGCGATCTTGATTCTCGTGCCGAATTAAATTGATGTGTATCGAATGGTGGCCCTAAGGGCAGGCTGTCGTTCCCAAGAGGAGGACATAAATCAGCGATTCTCCACGCCGGTCAATTAGCGGGCAGGCGCCGGACGAAGCGACTCCAATCTCATTTGTCGTTAGCACTAACACCGCCTATTGTTATCTCAACACGAGACCTGCTATTGTTAAATAAGAAAAGCCGGCTCTGTAGGCACTTTCAATTTATTCCAACACACTCTTTATAAAGATTTTGACACGCACAATCAATCATTGCCTCCATACATGAGCATACTGATTCAATGGAATTACGTTCACTAATTCTGAAGTCATAAAACTGCTTCACTAGCAGCAAAATTAATGTCACACTCACCTCGATTGTGATTTTGTTAGCGAGCCTCGAAATATCCGAAAGAAATTATTAGTTACTTTTCTTCAAAGTTTTCTTGAAAACATTAATGTTTGTAAAACTTTTAACGAATTTAGGGTATCTTTTTATTTTTGGGTTGAGTTTACGAATTTTTTGATTGATGTTAAAAGTTTGTGTCTGTAGCGAGTTCTAGGGCTGCGCGTGCGTGGCGGCTCGCTAGGCGGGCGCGGACGGACTGGGCGGGCGGCGCCGGCGGACACACATCACTAAAATAGCCGACTGGCCGACACCTGCGCCGCGCCGCGACCTCTCGCTAACCGGCGTAGTTAGGTCGTTTTGTCAACACACATGACACATTTCAGTTACGGGACTTTCAGTTCCACTACAAAAGTAACCTAGTTATCTAATTGGTAACTTGAGATTTAACTAACTGCTTTTAGCGAAGTTTGCGCATTTATTTGTGACTTAGCTGCTAAATAATAGAAGTTGCTCTTTGATCAAACGAAATCTTTAATACACCTTGACGAAATCTTACTGAATGGATATCAATGAATGTATACAGGATGTACGGAACGGCCCCCATTTCGGCCAGTTCCTGTCAAAAGGATAGCCCTTTTTACGCAAGTTAGTTGAAGTAAGTCAGTGACATTGTTGCCTGTAATGGCAGACGGATGTTCTGCTTCACTTGGCGCTGGCCACATGTGGGAACCCCTCATACAAATCATTAGAAAAGCTTTTAATGCTTACGAGAATAGATTAGAAGTTGCGGATGTTGAACTAATAAAACGCATTTAGGCGAATCTTGTAGATTTCCTTGTTTCAAGTAAGTTTGATTTGTAAAGTAAGCTTCATTGTTGTTTACTTTAACCATCAACATTAATAGTTATCATGATTTGACTTTTACAATAAAGTCTGGAATATAAAAGAGATTCTTTGAGTTTATTTCGTCTTTTTTCAGTAGATGTCGGCTAGGTAACACATACCTCATATCGTAAGTAGCTTTTAAATAAATGACACGTAAAATGTTATCTAGAACTTACTTATAAAAAATATTTACACGTTACAAAATAAATGTGATTTATTTTGTGCTTAATTAGACAATAAAAACAACGCTTTACTGTAATCGATAAACTAATACGTCTACTTGTTAACTTTGACCGACAAACTGGTCGAGTCACTCAGTCAAGGTTGAGCGCATTTTACTGGATTAGCACTCGTGTTATTAATTTATGCTTCCCATCCGCGAAATTGCTTCGTGACCACGCCCGTTAGCTCGAGCACGAGCGCAACTTTATAACTATACTAGCGAAGCGCCCCTGCTTCGCATGAGTTTAACGACTTGACAAAACATCGAGGTTATTAATCTATACTAATAATAAAATAATAATAATATTTATAAAGAGAAAAGATTTCATTTTTTGTTTGTTTGTTTGTAATGGATAAACTCAAAAATTCTTTCACGTATAGAAAGCTTCATTAATAGCAAGTAACATGGGCTGTTGCAACAGAGATCCCTACCAAAATTACAATAATGTAACCCAAGGTATCAAAAACTTCTTATAAAAGTGATTATTTGGCGTGGGGTTCCCTCTATCTGGCAGAATCTTGACGCTCCGAAATTTATTTGGCATAACACACTTGGCATAATTTTCTTTAAACGAATATTATTATGGCATAAAAATTATTTAATATAATTATTGTTTGGCCGAATGTTTATATGTCAATGGCCTTTGGCAAAGTTAAATTCCGCATAACTTTTATTTAAAGCGACGATTATTTGGTACCTACAATTTCACTTGGCATACTATGAAAAATAGTTAATATGTAAGAAAAGCATCGCTGCAAAACCGATTCCACGTAGTCTTGTCTGCCCTACCCCTAGAGTGTATTTTAAGCCTGCGTAGGCGCGGAGGGGTGAGGCGGCCCGCGAGCTGAGGAGCAGGTGGTGAGCGCTAAAACCATCTGCGACGATAAATTCGCGTGGGACCACCGGAGCCCCGCAGCACCGGAGCCGTGCCAGAAACCATACTTGCTGCATGTTGCATGCTCGCTTGCATGCTGCATGCTTGCTTGCATGCATGGTGTATGCTTGCTTGCATGCTGCATGCTTGCTGCATGCATGGTGTATGCTTGTTTCAAAATATATCACCTGACCGTTTAACGGACGTTTTGATTTAATGACTTTCAATATGAAATATATACCAAACGACGATTCTGACTGTGAACTTTCTGCGATATGATGGTTCTACTTTTTAATTATAATGGATATAAAATTTATGCCTAAAGATGATTCTGACTTACAAACTTATGAGTTTTGAATGTATTATAAATGAGTCACTGCCAAACGATTTTCTGCGAAATTATGTGTATGCTGTCTGCTGTTATGCAAAATAATATTATGACAAAAAAAAGTTCTGCCATAAAGGGAAGACCCTTTGGCGTGCACTGCGGAAACTATTTATGATAGGTACATACAATAATTTACTCTCTCATCATTACACCCACAAAAAATTCTGTAAGGTTCTAACCCGTTTTTTGTTCAAATTAGTCAATTATAACACGGGCAAAATCGAAAGATGATGACATTCGTATCATGATATTAATCCTTAACCAACTAAATGATCAAGGTTGATTATGTACATGTAAATTCCTCTTTAAATTATTCGAATCGGACCTTTCGTTGTTGTGACTAATAATAATAATAAAATAAAGGTTGGTATAATAATTATAAAAGTAAGAAAAATGCCGCGGAGCGCGGTGTGAGCGAACAGCCATACGCTTAGTCTATTAGTTGCCTACACATTTTATTTTTTGTAAACTAGAAACAATTGAATAGTAGTTTGTAATAAATAATAAAGTTTGTCATAATATAATAAATAAAAATATTTTTTTTTCGCAATCATTCGTTTTTGAAAACTAGGTATCTTTTAAACTGGATGGAGGGAGTGTTGAGCTTGGAGGCAAAGATACGGACAAAATCGCTGGCGAAGTGCTAGTGTATTGTTCACATAAATCTTCCAGAATAAATTCTCAAAATGATGGTAAAAACCGCATCTAAATCCGTTGCATAATTTCGAAGAACAACGTGGTGACACAGATAGACACGAAAAGCGATTTTAATTACCTATAGATACGTAATTATTTATGTATAGTTAGTAATTCTAATTCCACAGGTACAGACACGATAATTACCTACCTTCCAGCTTTATATGGTTAGTGTGATAGTTATTTTTTTTGTTAAATTTCAGAATTTAAACAGGTCAACGAACTTTAGGAGTAAACTAAGAAATGGGCCGAAAATATATGCAGCATAGCAGCTTGTTATTAACTTTACTGAAATCTTCGAACACAAAATACGATTACGAAAGTATGTTGCAAAAATTATAAAAACTAAAAATTAAGAAACACGCCTGCCTTGTCAAAATGTGAATTACAAAACATGAACTAAAAAATTAAAAACAAGCTATACGATTTTGAACTGAATACCAATCCTTTCAGCGAAGTCGGGGGGACCTTTATAGAACTGTTCCAAGGAACCGTCCCCCGACTGCAATAAACAGATTAGTATTCAGTTCAAAATCGTTTAGCTTGTTTTTAATTTTTTAGTTCAATTTTTGTAATTTTTGACAAGGCAGGCGTGTTTTTAATTTTTTAAATATTTTTTTTATTTTATTTTATACCTTAAAATGATAAAACGATAATGTTTTTATTAGTATTTCTATGGGATATTGCATAGATAGATAGTTGCACTGTTATATTTATTTCATTTATTTTGTTATGTTATTAGTGAACGAATGCATATTGAATACTACTGTTATATGTTTTTGTTATGTACTAAGCAAGCTCTAGTATAATAGTAAAATTTATATGAAAATAAAATACTTTTTTTTCATGAATCATGTTTCCCCACGGAACAGAAAAAACAGTGGAAGTGCAATGCAACAAACTCACTATAGGAACCGTTGTCGCCAAACTCACACAAATAAACTGATAATCATACAATGCACTACAAATAAACAATTCGTTTGATTTGTCGTTTTAATTTTAGTCAAAACTAGCATAAGTCACAGATCCTTCATCTGGGAATAAACCTTCAGTCTCTACAAATAGGATTTATTTTGCTTTAGTGCAAAAAGTCTTTACAACGTTTTGTAATCTATAATCAAACTAGATTCGATTGCCGAGTAAATTCCGCTGCCCGACTATAGATGGCGGTTTTCTTAGTGGTCGCAATTATAAACTTTAATGTGTTAAATATAAGGATGACATTCGCGTCATAGGTCGTTATCTACTGCTACTCGACCAGTGCAGGCCATATTGAATTTTGAATTACTTTATCGATATCGATTTCTTGTTTAATTCGAAAAAAATAAGACTCGTTGGGAGTTCAGTAAAGCTGTAGGACAAATAACGTAGTACGTATTAATCAAAAATAAAATATTTAAGTACTAATTACTTGCTTTATATACAAAGTTGATACGACAGAGAGGCTTTCCTTTAAACAGCATAAACTAGGTACCATTTTCAAGCTCTGTACCAAAAATCAATTAAATAGGAGCAGTAGTTTAGTCGCAAATGATTTTTTAAGTTTTTGCCCCGTTTGAACACGATGTATCTTTTCTAACAGCTGATTATGTCTATACGCATAGATCATGCACCTTAAAACGATTTTGAGTATACCTACGATGCGTTGTTGCCGCTCTGACACAAGTCACAAGTACAACCAAATATTTTCGCTAAAAGATGGCAATGCAAACAAGGAAGCAAAATAAATACACACACGTGCACTTTCACTGCGACAGTGACAATCATAGCAAAACATCCCGCGCGTAAAAGAAATAGAAATAGGTCACTGTTTTGCGTCTTAAATCCTAGCGATCGGTAAGTGGGGCGCCTAAAAAACTTGTTTTTTCAGTTCGCCGGCGCTACCCTTTGGTGACGGAACCTCTTGCGCTGATTTTGTTTTGTCGAACTCGCGCGCTGACAATTGTAATTTTGTTTTTGTGATAGGACACTAAATAAGTTTAAGACAGACAGTACTTCTTTTTTTTATTGTGATAGGACACGTAACTTGGAATTATTATTATTTAGTGTTAGGTAGTGTTTTTTTTTTGTGATTGTTTTGTTAAACTTTGGTTGTGTGTGTGTAATTAAAGTGTTCCACAATGCCTCGTGTAACTTACACGGCGTCAGAATACACAGACATGATTTTAATTTACGGCGAATGCCGTGGAAACGCAGCTGAAGCTCTGCGAACATACCGAGAGAGGTATGGTGACAGACGCAATTGCCCTAGAAACGCCCGCACCATACAATTAGCAGTACAAAGAATACGGGACAGTAAAAGTATAGTGCCACAACAAGAGGGAGTGCCACCGCGGCAAATACCTGCTGCTTGGGAAGAACTAATTTTAGACCATTTTTCCCGCAATCCGACAACGAGTCTCCACCGAGCGGCCCGGCAGTTTAGGGTTTGTCATAGAACCATCCACAAGGTTCTAAAACGTAACAAACGCAAACCTTATAAATATCGGAAGGTGCAAGCTTTGTTATCGAGAGACTTGCCGGTCAGGAACAGTTACTGCCAATGGTTTCTAAATAAAACAACCGAAGACGGTGATTTTTTATCCAATTTAATATGGACCGATGAAAGTACTTTTACTCGGAACGGCATCTGGAATCGGCAAAACCTCCGATACTGGAGTTCGGAAAATCCACACGTGTTTCGAGAATCTGAACACCAGTACAGATTTTCTCTCAATGTGTGGGCTGGTATCCATAATAATAATATTATCGGACCAGTTTTTATTGACGGCACCCTTACAGCGGCGAAATTTTTAGAACTGTTAAGTGGTCCTGTGGCCGAGTACACTGACCAACTGCCTTTAGCAGTTCATCGCAAGTTGTGGTACCAGCTGGACGGAGCGCCTCCACATTCTGTGATGGCTTCCAGGGAGCGGCTCACAGAAATGTTTGGGCAGCAATGGATCGGTCGATTCGGACCTGTTCGGTGGCCACCACGATCTCCAGACCTCACTCCCATGGATTTCTTTTTGTGGGGGTACATTAAGGGTGAAGTGTATGCCTCAGAGGTAAATACAATTGTTGAACTAAAAAATAGGATTATTTTAGCATTTCATAAATTAAAGTGCTTAGCGATGGACAGTGATTTAATTAGAAAAATAAATAACAATATTCTCCGTCGGTATAATTTGTGCATTAATGTTAATGGAGGACACATCGAGAATTTAAAAATTTAAGTGTTTTTGTTGTTGTGCGCGTATTTCAAAAACTAACATAAAAGCCAGCGCTCGCGGAGGCGTAGGGCGCCGCCCGCATCACAGACGCCGCGCCGGCCGACCGCTTTGACACGAGAGAACACACGCCGCGCCGCGCTCGCGCGCGTGCGACGTTGCCAATTTGTTACCTAGGTATCTAAGGTCAGTTAAATTTATTTATAAAGGGTGTTTGCGTTTTACTCCGATTTGTAAGCTATTTAGTTTGTTTGAAAAAAAAAATCCTCATTTTTGGTGCTTATATTTTTGTACCGTATTGAATTAATACTAAACACGTATAGTATACGTAGTGTAATTTAATGGCCCTCTCTCATATCAACTCTGTATATTAATGTTTTTTACTGATACTTGGGTTAAAATAAAAAAAAACACGTTATTTTTACTTTTTAATTCGAACTGAACTGAACTGTCTGCGGAATGAAATTGCACAGGAATCACGTCATCGCCTTTCTTTATAAAATTTTGTTCAACTTCGTGAGTGTCCACGACTCGAGGCTTCTTTTTTGGTTGTGACTTAACGTCAGAGTATATAGTAATATATAGTATACAGCATGTAGGTGCGTTGATTAGTATCGTATCGTATTAAGTATTTTCAATCAAATAAGTGATAAAAATAAAATATGGTAACTTACTTCATTAAAAAACTTAATGAGTTTCGTGTATCTATATACTTTATTTGAGCATATAGTGCTTAATTTGGATGGCATCCAATTAACTCTGCCCGTTGCATCAATCCATTTACACACCTCTTAAAATAAATTTCGAGTATGAATGTTATTCGACCATATATTTGTATTGTAATGTTTATAATAAATATTATATTACTTATTTTCTTTTATCGATATCAATCGATAAAATCAACATCCGACCAGACTACATCACTAATTGAGTAGCGAACTTTCGAGAACGAAATAGTGAATACATTCAAACCAAGATAAACTTTATTTTAATGACCATAAGGTCAAAATCATTAACTAGACGTTCTATTAAATTATTAGTGAATGGAAATTAACTTAGATTTTATTAGAACACAAATAAAATCGTACCTACCGATGGTACGAAACACCTCCATTTTTAAGATTTTTTCTCCTACTATCATTTTTGCACTCCAAAATGGAACAATACGGCATAGCTACGGAAAAATAAATTTATCGTGAGACTAGCGACTCGACGCGATGTTAGAATACGACGGGGATCAAGTAAGCGTAACAGCGCTTACTTGTGGCACGCGTGCCACGCCTACTTTGCACTTCCACTGTTTTTTTCTGTTCCGTGTGTTTCCCCATTATATTGTTTGAATTTCCTATGTTACCCGGGATAACGCAACGCTTCTAACTATACCACATAAGTTAAGTTATGGTGGAATAAAGAAACTCACACACATACATGAACCCTGAAAACTTAACACTCTTTTTTTTGGGCAGTCGTGTAATTAGATCTCTTGTTTTCAAAATATGTAGGAGTTGATAAATTGTTACTATATCTACGACGTTATAATAAGATTTTATAACTACTACCCTATTTCAAACGCCGTTAACGCCGGATCCGTTAGAATAATAATTTATTCAAATCTTTTGAACAAATAATGATGAAAGAAATGTAGAACCCCCGTCTACGAGCGTCTACGAGGCTCTACGAGTGGTCTACGGGAGTCTACGGGGCGGCCTACGTGCAATTTTAAGTTTCATTAAATTATTCTACTTCAGTAGCACTGTTTTGCGATAGGCCGATAAGCAAAATATTTGCAGTGCATTTTCACTATTGACGAGTGCTAGATATACGGGGTTAAGTAAATAAAAAGTATTGCTTGTATGAATAACTATGTACATCAATTCGTACGACCGCATACACAGCGGATTTTTAACGACTACGCCACTACTTTTACCTCATCAAATGAGAAATCGATGTTCAGAACTCCTGGATCGTGTAGGTATAATTGTAAACTAATCGTAACCAACTTCCAAAGTTTTCTGTTCCTATCATCTTTTGAATAATTCAAATATTCTCTAATCATACTTTCTGAATGCTTAAGTACTGCTTCAATTTATTTATTTAGTTAATTTTAACATAAAACGGCCAAGGCCAATTACATTATTTAAAGACAAAAACACATAATTAAAGTACAATAACAAAAGTATACAACTACTCGACAGTCATACGCTCATCTCACAATACTCCAGACATGTTGACAAGATTTTCTTCCATTCATCCGCGAACACAACGCAATGAGGCTTAGCGTTCAAGAGAGCGTTGAGCGCAGAGAGTGTGCGAGGGCCAGGAGACCGGGCTCGAGCGACTGTTCGACTCCGAGGCATAGCGAATAATCTATGCCTTCTATGCTACGGCTATAGCTTAACGGAGCAAAAAGATGGGACAGTTCGTCATGCAGTTCAGGAGCATCTGTTTTTCCGTGAAGGATCTTATACATATTTATAATATGGTATTTTTCTCTTCTAACCTCGAGAAAATTGGACCTTAAATAGCCTAAAACAAAGTTCAAACCTTATAAGCCGTCCTTGTGATAGAATACTGGGGTGAAAAATATGATACGTGCCATCGATAGCTATTATAGAAGAACCTAATTTACGACTTAGACACAAGAGCATGGTGGAGTATGATAACATTTATTACAAAACGGTCCGAAACTAATATTCTTCAAAATTTAGGCCAGAATTCACTCGATTATGATCACAGACTCCATTTTCTTACATGCTATATATAGTACATAGGTATTACCTAAATATTATCTAGAACCCTAAAGTTTAAACTTTTAAAGTCAATGTAATGTAAAATACTCGGTCGTTGACAGGGCACATCGGCTTTGCTCTATCAAACATCAATCATAGGTACTATGTGACAATCTCTTTCTAATAGTCGACGTGTCATGTTAACGACCGGGTACAGTGCTAGTAATTTTTCTATGCTTACCGGGGTCGTCATCGGTGAGTGTGGACAGCGGTCGCAGATGTTCGAGCGAGTCGGCGCGGGCGAGCGCGTCCGGCGCCGCGCGCAGCGGCGCGGCGGGCGTGGGCGCCGGCGCGGCCCCCCCGCCGCCCTCGCCGCGCAGGAACACCAGCTCTACGGCGCCGTCACTCGGGAATGACGGATCTGGACAAACAAGCGAAGGACATGAACATAACGCCTGTATTCCCCGAAGGGTTAGGCCCCCACATTTCGCCACTTTTGTGTAAGTCCCATGTAACACGCGCGAGTC
Source organism: Atethmia centrago (assembly GCA_905333075.3). Taxonomy (NCBI): domain Eukaryota; kingdom Metazoa; phylum Arthropoda; class Insecta; order Lepidoptera; family Noctuidae; genus Atethmia; species Atethmia centrago. Next base: position 14,477,476 of record HG995375.1, read on the forward strand.
TATTGCCATCAACCCGGCACTAACCCAGACACCGGGCTGCTACTGAGATATTCCAGATGGAAAAACCCAATAAAATTTTGCCCGAACCGGGAATCGAACCTAGGACCTCACGCTCAGCAGTAGCGCTAAACCAATGAGACCGTCAGAAAATCACGCCTGTTGTTTTTCTGGCTAAAATCCGTAAAGTGGTTTTGTTTCTTTAGAAATTGTTACCTATAGCCAGTATCTTGTCATGAAGACAAGACAAATTGAATGTTGCCTCAGTTGTTTAAATCAATCAAGCAGTTTAGGCTAAAATTATTGAAAAACATAACTTTTACTTACAGATTATTTTTATGGATTTTTTATACTAAAAATTACTCGTTATTTAATTAGAGTATTCAGTGACATAGGTCTCCTTAATGGTGGACATTTGGACCACTTATGTACATTGTCTTTTGTCAGTTATGTTTAAGTCCCATGTAATAGGGGCGAGCCTATTGCCATCAACATTTATGGGCACAAAAACCCAGACTCGGGGCTGCTACTGGAAAAAAATAATACCTACTAGGTCCGACGTGGGGATCGAACCGAGGACCGCCTCTGTAGTCTAGTGGTAAGACCACCTGTCTCAGACTCTGAGATCGCGGGTTCGATTCCCAGCGGGGGCAAAATTTTCTGTTCGGTAGGTTGGTGGTAGGGCTTGTTTTAAGTCCGCCTGGCTACCTACCACCACCTTGTCTAAGTCTGTCGCCATAACAACAATGTTAACAGCATTTGTTGTGTTTCTTTTTGAGGGTGAAGCCTTCATCCACCTGCGGCCTTATCATCACTTACCATCAGGTGAGATGAAGGTGAAAAGCTACTCCGTTGTGGATAGAAAAAGGAACCCAAGGTCAGCAGCCGCGAGTCAGCAGTTAACCCGCATAGTAATCTTATCGTAGGTACTCCAATTCAATTTAGGGGTATTTTCGAAGAAGTTTCAAACCTCCATCAACCCTCATCTTTGAAACAAATTGGTACTGTGTATTCCTAATAACAATGGTACCCCGGTTGTTAACTACTAAATTGTTCGTAATCGAGAACAAAATAATCTAATTTTGACTTTATTAAATGCATAGCATTAAATTAGCTTTTTCCTTAGTGCTGAATTTATTACTTTGACCTCACACTTAATGGTCCAAGCAATTTTCCTGATAACAAAATCACGTTGGCGTAATTGCACTCAATTGTAGACATGACTTTGAAAATTGAAATAAATATCTTTGTCTGGTATGTAAGCACTTATGTACTCGCACCTATATGTTTTGTATATATATTTGTTGCACAGGCAGATTTAGAAGCGACATACGTATTAGTGTTTTAAGGTGTAAATCAAACGATTTGATTTATTCTGATGTATCATGGATGGTGGCATTTTTATATGAGGGGTAAGTATGCAATAAAGAAAAAACATTCAGTGCACTACGGCAGAAATATGGCGGAAGAAAAGAGACATCGTATAAAAGCAAAACGTAAAAAAAATATTTTACAGTTTCACGATAAAACAGCTTATATACGAAGTATTATTTATTTTTCTATAGCAGAAAGAAGTGAACTGTTAAAATAAAAATAAGAGAAAAAGATGTGTTCAGACAATATAACGTGTAATTTTACTAATTTTATACGTTAGTTAGATGAAGGACACCATCGATCAGTTCCTTGAGTAGGAAATATCAGATCAAATGAATACCAAATTGGTGGTGTAACCTCCGGTTTACATTCGTCTGAAAGCGAGAAAGGTGGTGGTTACCGTGCACGGCATGATCGAGCTGCTGCTTGGTGAAGGAGAGCGTGTGGTCGGCGACGGCGCATGTGTGGAACTGACACGCGAACACCAGGCGGCGCTGCCCGGGGCCCGCGGGGCCTCCGGGGCCGCCGGGGCCGCCGGGGCCGCCGGGGCCGCCGGGGCCCGCGCCCGGCCGCACTTGGGCCGCTCGCCGATACGCGCGCACCACCACATCGCCGCGTAGTGCAAGCCGCCCCACGCCAACAGTCCAGCCACCGCCGTTCACCATGTAAAGTCCTGCGCAAAGCACGATATAACGTTTCATTATAAATATAAAAGTTGCAAAAACTTCTTATTAGGTGATACTGAATTTTGAAGAAAATTGCCATCTCCAAATTGACCAACTTCCCAAAACATCTCACCAAAATTTGGGCTACCCAATTATCCTCTGCTACTGAAACAGTATATAGTCACCACTTGCGAAACGAAAGGCTCTACAAACCGATTCACTTACTGTAAAATAATGTATAGCCTGAGAGACAAGCAACCGGTTACCCGATGTAGGTTGTGTCATTATGGTTTATGTCAATATTTTAAGATCATTATTTGATTATCATCGTGTCTCTCAATATTTGCAATGTATGCTAAAACCTCGTTGGGTTTGGTGACCGTGTTACAATGACATTTTTGTATAGGAGAAAGTGCAAGACATCCTTGTGAATCTAATCGAGCATTGAGTACCTTTTCAAAGTTCTAAAGAATTTATAACTAACTAGCGATCTGCCCCTGCTTCGCACGGCTTTTAAGACTTGGCAAAAAAGATTTCGTTATTATTATGTAAGTTTAATATTAATTTACTAGCTGCTGCCCCCGGCTTCGCACTCGTGACTTTTTCTACAATAGAAGTAGCCTAAGTTACTCCTAATAACATCAGCTATCTGCCTGTGAAAGTCCCGTCATAATCGGTTTCAATCAACATTTTAATAATTGTTTTTTTTTTAATATAAGTACCTACCGTATATACTTTCATATTCATTTAGTAAAAAGCGGTTATTTTGACATTACAAACATACACTTCAATTTTATTTATTTGTATAGATTATACCTACCCATAAACTTATAGTACTTATAGTATAAAAGTTTATGTGGCTTTATTAGTATGAGGCCTTCATTTCACCACTTTACTTTTATCTACTCCTAGTTATTGTAAAAATTAACATAATAATCATATTATTATTATAGTTAAAGTAAATTGAACTTTTAAAAATGTATATTTCAGGGAAGAGAGCAGGGGGTAACCATCACCTCTTATAGCAGCATTATTATAATATTACTTTACAATGGGAAAGTGATGGAGCTATACAGGACTTATTGATCCATCTCTTTCTCACGCTGAAGTAATATTGAAATAATACTGCTATAAGAGGTGATTGTTACCCCCCTGTTGTCTGTGATGCAGATAATTCATTTATCTAGTTCAGACACAGATGTCTTGTCGAATTTTTGCTAGTATAAGCTCATTTAAAATAATTCTTAATTTATAATGTAGGTATGCACCTTATTGAATTTAATAAAATTATTATTATTATTTATTGAGCTACCCACAAAAAAGTTCGGCCAAGCAGACGACAAGCTTAGGTTGACCTACGAGATGCCAATATAAAAAAAAAGAACACTGTATCATATTCCGATGCGTAGTTTAGATAATATAGGTACACAGTATGCAACTGTAATATGGCACATCGAGACTTAGAAAGAGACTCTTGCACAGATATGAGCTACAGAGAAAATTCTATTCAAAGTTCGAATACTTTCTACTCAATGTGCCATATTTACAGCCGGGACCTAGATTGTTATTGTTATCTTGCCTGACGTGTAGACGCAGACGAAATTCTCGTATATCTTCAGGAAGGCGATGGTGGGTGTGGCGGGAGATGCGAGCGAGCCCGCTACGCTGACGTGCGTCAGATGCAGCGGCGCTGCGTTCACTCGTATCTGACCCGCGAGCAGGCCAGCGAATGTGTCGATGTAACTGTTCAAAAGAAGAAAATATAATGTTAGGTTACAACATATTATAGAAAAATATAAAATAAACTTCGCTATTAGACTGCAGCTCTTCCCGTTAAGGCGCAGATATATGATTTTAGCGACTTTTTAATCTGTTATTAAGCCTTCATGTAACGCAAGTAAGTTATGCAAAAAATATATGTTAAACTAAAACGCATACACCAATTCTTTACGTGAATATTGAAGTAATGTCTAAGCATAAAAACGTTACTTTACATAAAAATATTACTTTCAAATTACTACATTTATTTTCATGTTTTTTGTATGAATAGACTATTTTATTATCTATAATTATATGTGTGATTTAAAAAAAAAAACATATTTTCATTATTAAAAATAAATATTCCCTATGAAACCAAACGGAGACACAGCGTGAACATGGCGCGCATTTGTTTGGCCAAGGTCAACGGCGATTATTCGACCCTTAACTTTCATAAACGCTACCCATCTTTAGAATGTATAGGTACCATATTGCGGTTTGACTGGCAAAACAGGAAAATTAAATAGCATATTTCTATGAACATATTCAAGTCGAATCATTTACTATGTCGGTAGGTAGGTAGAAAATACGTCACTTCCCAGGAAAAACAAAATTATACGGAAGGGGCTCAGAAATCGTCGTGTTCTATTTAGGTGTTTACCGTTTATTGCTTGGTAGTTGGAAGACGGGCACTCTGTCGTCCAGGTATCGCCTCATAGCGTACCGGTCGAGAGCGTGCTCAGGCGCACCGCATATCGCCGAGTAGTGCATGTATGCCGCCACCAACACGCCTAGCCGCTCACGGTTACCCCTGGAAGACAAAACAATAACTAAATTAAAAACAAAAGCCAATCGATAAACAGGTTGACGGCCGATTATGGACAAACGTTTAAGAAAATCATGGGATGATGTGGAAATATATTTTATTGGTAGCAGATCCTTATACATGTACATATGATGGACAGGTTAGGTTCGAACTCAGACCCCGCCATCCCCGAGAGCCGAGGTTAGTTTTTTTTAAACCCTTGAGGCCTTTTAAGCGACTTTAAAAATTTTGAGGTTAGGTTACAATTATTTGTTTTTCTCAAGAACGGTGCGTTACCTTTTCATGGGAGTGGTGCCAGAGGGCAGGGGGCACCACCCCAACCTCCCACCTCACTCCCACCCCCCTTCTCCTGCCAAACGATACTAGATTTTTACCCATTAAAGCTGAGAGTTGGAGCAATAATAATCAGTAATGTGAAATAGTGTCTACAACTTACCATTTGGAGTTATTTATTAAGGTTTATTAGTTTTATTCGTCAGAAGCTCGAAAGTCTGACAACCAGTCTTACCAAGGGGTATCGTGTTACCCAGTAACTGGGTTGTGGAGGTCAGATAGGCAGTCGCTCCATGTAAAATACTGGTATTCAGCTGTATCCGGTAAGACTGAAAGCCGACCCCAACATGGTTGGGAAAAGGCTAGACAGATGATGATGATTAGTTTTATTCCAAAGAATATTATGTATTTATATCATTATGCGTTTACAACATTATGCTTTATAAATGTATGCTTCATTATTATTATGCTAGTAGTATTTATGGCAACAAGCATTATGGCAAAACATTTATGCCTAATAATATTATGCGTAATGATCATTATGCTGAATTTTGTTATGCCAATGTAAATTATGCCAATATATTTTATGCTTTTTAGTAAGTAAACCATTATAAAACAATGCCCCACCGGCACGTCTGTCTGAAAGTGATAAACTCAAAAACTGCTGGACTGCTGTGGACGGTGTAATTCATGAGGAAGGTTAAGGTGTATAATTCATTGTTTTGTGTAAATTGGCTGAAATATGACGATTATTGTTGAAGATGTCGGAAAAAATCATGCCGACTGGGAGCTTTACCTACTAGCAAAAAAAAACGCCGTGCGCCGTGCAAACGAGATACATCAAATTAATGTTCTACAGGATCGAACATCTTAAAAAGTTCACCAAAAAGTCCGCGATAGCATAGGTCTATCTTCTAAGGATGCCCCACGGTAACCATTTTTATTTTTCATAATTTGATAATAATCTCATTGTTATATCCGAAGCTATTTTAACAAGTATTATATTAATCATTATCCAATAAAAAATGTTATTTAAATCGGGCATTTAATTAAAATTAAAATATGCCTTTCCATCATATCATTTAAATGAATACTGTTAAAGATATCACAGGTTCAAAATTACACGTAACCAAATAATTATGGTTGACGGCGGCGGGCGCAGCGCTAGGAGTCAATGACCTTTTCCTCGGCTATGAGGTATGCGATCGCTTCGTTTCCTTTTAATCCCGATGGTACGTTCCCGTGGGATATTTTCCGACATCCACGCCGGTGAATCCGCGAGCAAACGCTAGTCTACCAATAAAGAGGACAAAGAGGGGGCATTTACAACAATAACTTAAGCCAAGGTTCAAGGTTGACTGGTAGAAAATGCCAATGGCATTAAGTCCGCCTCTGTACATTTGTGTGCGTAAAGTATTAAATAAATAATAAATAAATAAATAACTTAGGATACCGGAAATAGAAGAAACAGTATGTTATTAATTTATAGTAGATATAATCTATTTACACATGTAACAATTTATCTAGGATTCTTATTATAATAAACACCCGGAAAATGCGTGCTATTTTTATCTGTTTTCCTTATAGACCGCCGTGCCGCCGCCACAATTTGGCAGCCGGATTAATTGATTGATAGCCTCGCGACAATAACTTATTAGAAAATAAGTGGATTTAGCCATCCGTCTTCCTGATAGGACCAGGTTCCTTTTAGTAAATAAAACTGGATAATGTAAGGCGGGCCCTAAACGATCAATTATATTGCATAATATCGCGAATTGTGAATTATTTTTAAACGCTTAGAGTTAATATTGAAGATTGCGCAGTGATTGAACGAAAGTTTGCAACATAATTTTTTGATAACTATTGCGCTGGTCTTGGTCACGCGACAACACTGAAACTTATGGGCCGTCAATGTTATTGTGTGAAAATAATGGATCGTTTGAGTGCAAGGGCTGATTCAATCATATTGCGCAATATAAATATTGCGCAAACTTATTGTTTGTGTAGGGGCAAACTTAAATCAACTCTGTAGCAATTACTACATAAGCGAGAAGATTCTATGAATTGAGCTTGCTGAAAGTGTCTTAAATAATTCAGTTAAAAGTTGCATGTTTAACACCGGTCCTCTGGGAGTGAGGACATGGCCTCTTAAATGCATTACTTATTTATATTATAAACCAGATATTTACCATGCGAGTAGTATGGCAACGTTCTTTGGATGCGCAGCTAGCCAGCTCTCGATGTGCTTGCAAGCGGCGCAGAGGCGTTCGAGCGGTGGTGCCAAGTCACCGGCCCAGCCGAGCGAGCGAGCGCGGCCGAACACGCCTCGAGCTGCCCCGACACCGCCCGCGCTGTCGCCGCCGCTCACCTCGAATACCTGGAAAGGATGGAAACAATATTGATGAACATTAATTGTCTAGCCGAAGTGGATAAAATGGTCACATGACGTAATGATTTGGACATGGGTGACAAGGATAGAGCGAAGTGATGGGCAAAGGTAGGTAAGGGCTGATCCTTCGACATGTTGAGATAACTTCTTTGGAAACAGTGGTTGCAGCTGTCGATCTATCACTTTCTTCATCTTTTTTGTGGTCGGGTTACAAATAGATGCAGTAGTTAAAGTGTTAAACTATAAAGCAGTTACGATGAGCCGACAAAAACCTAAGAAGAGATAGACTTATGGAGGAGCAACAAACTTACTTTTCTAGCTATCATTAACTTAATACTACTTTACGTTGCTTTTTAAAGTATGAATAAAGGTCTCGCAACTAATACCACCTAGGAGGCTTTTAAGGCTGGTCTGTGTCTTATTTGTAGCTTTAGAGTTACTAAACGCGTTCCATTTAAGGGTACCTACAGGTCAAATTTACATGAGACTTTGTAGCTCCAAAGTTGTACCAGTGTACTTTCATAGTTGTTACAACCAGAGGCTAGTTGAAATAGTAAATAGTACCTATTTATATCGATAATTGCGATTGGGGAAACTTTCGTGTGACTCCAAACGCTTAAACTGCAGTTACTTTGTAAATAGATGTAAGAGATGCTTCAAAATATTTTACTACGGCCGACTGATGACTATTAATTTACAACTTTTCTTACAAAATTAGTACCAATTAAACGCCTGTCTTATAAAATTACATTTCAATTAAAATATTCTCTTCAAAGCGCCGCTCTTACGAGACGGCGACGCGCCCACCATGTGGGCAGCACTTCCTCTAATTAAAATATTTAACATAAAAATCTACACTAATGACAAAGTGAAAAAACTCATAGATATTATTTGCTGCGAGATCTATGACTGCATCCCGTTACTAGAAGTAACAAAAAGTCAACAGAGGAAAAGGTGGGGCTGTAATATTATTGTTAAGCGATGTGGACATTTATTTTAATGCTACCTATCGCCACCTACTTTCAGCCATACAATTGAAAAAGAACTAATTTCTCTTTATTCTAATTTCCACTAAAATCAAAATTTGCCACATATTCATTACACTCAGCCAAAACACAACAGCATCAAATCAACACATATACATAGAATGAGATATGGCGTAACTATTTATTAGTTAGTTCAATGTATTTTATGTCGAAGTTTTTTGAGAAGAATGCATGACTGTGTTATCTTTCAGTTCCTATTATTAAGCTACATAGTAAGAATCCTCACCATGAAATGTTCTCCATGTTTATTGGTGAGCATATGCGCGGCCTGGGCCTCCGCATGAGCGTCTCGCTCGGGCAGGTGAAGCGCCAGCATGCGCTCCGCCACATAGCACAGGTCCAACCTGCTGCCAGGGCCACCGGGATAGCTCGCCGACCGGGAACCACCCTGGATAATAGAAAATACAAGAGCTATAACAAGATACAAAATATGATGATGAGCGGAGCATGTATTCCTCTATAATTTCGCCAGTTTTGTTGTTTAGTCCTGTGAAATAGATATATCTCCAATTCTCTTATAACCAAATCCTGTGTAATGGAGGCAAGCCTATTGGAATCAACCGTTCGCATAATTATTATTATCCAGGCCCCAGGTACTAAAGGGTTACCGAGGCCCCTGGCAACACAGACAACGGAAGGAATACGGGTGGGTTTTAGACAGTAAGAGTCTGACACACCCTTCCCGCTCCGCCCAGAGCGGGAGAAGTTATTTGACGATTTCCCGCCCAAAAAAAAAAAAGGCCCCGAGTTTCTACTAAGACCTTGTCGACTGTGGATATAACAGCAAAGGTGGATAGTTAAACTGATTTTAGAATTTAAGATCGTAACGTAGAACATAATTATGTACAGTGCTTGTAAGGAAGGTTGACGTAGTTCATTTTCCGAATGCGTAATACATCAAGATCTTGAAGATACCTTGTAAATGGACATAAATTGAGTTCTTCCTACCTTTAGTTCTAGTCTGAAGGGAAGTAAACAAGGACACTAATTGAACTACGGACGTCAGGTGATGGAAGGTCAAGGAAAGCTGTTATTTACGTGGATCTTGAGATCAACGCTAAGCCAAACATGTCTGAGAAAAGTTTACCGTAATGATGAAGAAGGCAAAAATACGTGATCGCTTAGTCATTTATTTCAATAATTTGAATGAACAAGCTCTTGATTTGAAAACAGTGTCCTTTATGTAGGTATGGGGTCGGATTGCTACATTGTTTAATAATAAAGTTTATCACCCTTGTGCCATATTGGAGTCAATGGTCGACCGAATATAGAATTTCCAACCGATGCGCATTAAAAACAGAAATTCAAAGGTTCAATGATCACATTGTGATGGGATAGTGATAACAAAACAATATATAACATTATAAAACATAAAATTAGAATACAATAAGCTTATATTTCACATCAGCTTAGAACTGTTACAAAAAACGTTAACACGAAAATATTGCCGATTCCATTCAACATTCAACTACCGGTTTGTGCACTAACATACGTAGGTGTAAAATCCTATACATTCCTATTATCAGTTTCAATAACACAAGGTCAACACGCAGGAAATAAACTACACAGCAATCACAAGCGTTCACAAGGAGTTATTTTAGGACCCCTCTTGTAGATTCGGCTATAACACGTGTTACTCGCCGGGTGTGCAGTGTGAAGGACTCGTAAACATTTGTCGAATCTTCAAAACAAATTTGAGATAACTAATCCCGTCATAATTTCCGTTTTATGAAATACTAGCTTCTGCCCGCGACTTCGTTCACGTAGAGTTTCTCGTTTTAACATATAACACAGCCTGAGTGCCATAACACTCAGGGATAATGTAGCTTCCCATAGTGAAATAATTACCCCATACATACAAACTTACAAAAAAAAGAATTTTCTAAATCGGTTTATAAACGACGGAATTCTGACGTAACAAACATTATTTAAAAAAAACATACAATCGAATTCAGAACCTCCTCTTTGTTATGAAGTCGGTTAACAAACAAATTTTACCCCTTTATAATATTAGTATAAGTGTGGAAACTATGTAAAGTATACTGTAGATACCATAAACTAGAATAGAAAGGTGACAGCGAAGAGAAAAGCCCTGATTTGTCTTGATTTTAAGTGTTTATGTCAGCCAACATAAGGTCGTAGGCGCGCCGTAATTCTGTGAAAGTGTCTCAACCGATGCGTAGGCGCAGCCTCGGCGACGCGAAGCAGCGTACTCTGCGAGCTTCGCCTTCAATGCATTTAATCCGATTAAGAGTAGTCGATGCGTAAGCCCCGCTTCTATGTGATGTAAATTAAGGCTATTTGAGCACTAGACGTTTATTTGTATCGATGGCCCATACAACGCTTATTATGGTTGATTAAAGATAATAGCGAAAATTGCTGAGATATAAGCTTAATTTCCTTTTGCAATGAAATATAAAATGTGTACCTTCAGAGAAACTATTGACGGAAGGTCTTAAGTTTCGTGGGCGACAGTTTCTCTATGATATGTATGGGAACCAAAATACCATATCATATAACTTCATAAGCGTACACACGCTTACACTGTGTATCTTTTACAAGTTCTCACATTACAATCTGGTTAAAGAGCCAAGATGGACTAGCAAGAGTCATTAAACTTTCATAGACTTTGTAATCTCCATTTCCGAAGAATGATAGACATTAAAAGAAAAACTTACAAACCTGAGTTACAAACCATAAAGAAGCAACTCTAATCCATATATTTTATGGTCGCCATCGAGAAAACATATCGTCCGTTCAAGTGGTTTGATATCGTGCCAAAAAAATACATGATATGAGTATTATGATTGCATTACGTAAAACAATATCCTCATTTCATATTCGCTGAGAAAGAAAGAAAATAGGAAAGCTGATATTTTTATGAGATGTATCTAATCAATTAGTTTCCTATTTGTGTTTCAGTTTGGTTGTTTGTATTTGTTTGTTGTGTATGGCAATAGGCTCGCCCCCTATTACATGGGACTTAAACAAACTATACTTAAAAAACTGGTGAAATGTGGGTGTACTACAGGTACACCTCTGTTCAACCCTGGAAACAAGGCGTGATGGTTATGTTATGCTATGTTAGTTTCCTATTTGTACACACAGCTCCATATCAAGCTATACATTTCCAGTATAAGCTGATCTCGCATTGTATAGGATTTCCGTACAATGTATCCGTGTGTAAGTACACAAACATGATCGCTAGCAATCATTAATGTTGCTTAATGAAATGGTTAGTTAATTTGCTGATCAGAAACAGCTGATAAAGTAGGATAAGGTCACACGTTACACCGGTCGCAAATCATAATACAAGGTGTTGTTTTGGACCTGCAAAACATTTTAGGAGGTAACTATGTTAGGGATTCTCGAACCGAATCAAAAAAAAAAAAAAAAAAAAAATTAAAAAAGATAAAATTTAAAAATCTAAAATGAAAAGTATTATCGATTATTGACTTGGTATTGTATTGTTATACGATTATTTACGAGTTTCATAACAACCTCCTGAAATGTTTTGCAGGTTCAAAACAACAGCTTGTATTATTATTCTAAATGTTTTTTAAACAAACACTCTTGTCTATTTGAAAACAAAAACAAAATTCGTTTTGTTTACATTTTCGTTAGAAGACTTTCTTTTAATAGAAAATAATCGTGTTTTTTTACCTGTTCTCTCGAAAACGTGATTGAAGCTGGGGTGGCAGGCGCACTCACGGCTCGACTCTATAACAAAACAACAACATAATGTTATTAAAACATCAACTGGCAAGCTGTTATTACTGTGACTATTGCAAAATAAATCTTTGAAAAGCCCCTCGAGGTCGAGCTATCATTAAAATGAAATCAAAAGCAGTAATTTAACCCTTGTCATTTTTTCTCAATGTCGGCTTCGACTTGATGGGATTTCGTTTCACAGAAAAAATATATTATTATTGTATAGTACGCCGAGGTGGCATTGAGGAATACATTTCATTTCATTTCATTTCATTTTCATTTCTAATGTCGTTGACTAAGGCGAGCTTTGAACGGTACATGATTTCATTTTATACGAAGGCATAGTGTATATTGTAGTTTGTGGTTTAGTTGTCGTGACAGTTCAATTGACAACAGTTGATGAACGTTTCTTTGTCAGCTGAAATCCTGTTTTGATAATGTTGTATTACGAGTATGTGTGTGGTTGAGATGTACAAGTTGACATAAAAAATACAACATTAGACTTCCTTAAAAGCTCGCTGGTTTTGAAAGTTTTGAACTACGAGCTTTATCGGACAATCAGGTTTTAGTTTATGGCCCTTAATGATAATAAATCAATATTTAGAGGTCACAAAAATATAACAAATGTAACAGATTTTTTCCCGAAATAAAGTCGTAGTAGTTACTTAGACTACCTTAATCTGCTACAATATTCGTAGCGCTCAACGCTGCAAAAATCGTGATAGCTTTTGCGAAAAAGAATTATTACAAAAAAAATGTTAATGAAAAATTAATAATTTTTTTTTTTGTTTCGGGATTTTTCGCAAAATGTATCACGATTTTTGCAGCGTTGAGCGCTACGAATATTGTAGCAGATTAACGTAGTCTAAGTAACTACTACGACTTTATTTCGGGAAAAAATCTGTTACATTTGTTATATTTTTGTATATAAAGAACACTAGAACTATCGAGGAAATAGTAACAGGCATCTACGCAGAACTTACTACGGTTGCCTCGCAACGTTTTATTGTTACCGTAAGACGTGTAACGTGTGCTGGTCAAAGTTTGCCATCCGTCAGTCCCTGGTGCCGTATCGCGATCGGATGGACGCCTCCCGTCAATAAAGCTGACAAATGAACCCCTCTGGGCGCGGCTTAAGTGATTACTGCAGCTTATATCGCTTCATATTACAGCTGATTAATAGAGGACTACATTGTTATTATTTAACGTGACTAAGTAACTGTAAAGCTGTAACCCAAATTGTTATACACATCTGACCATTCACGTTTTAAAGGTTAAATAGGCTAGATTTTGTTTATTTTTTAAATGTTAGATACTTGTGCTTCGTTTTTTGCATCTACTATAAAAACCGCATTACAGTCTCCTACGTGATATCTGAAAAATCTGCATTACTTTACTTGTAAATATTTCATCATCTATTTTCTCAAAACTGCAGTTTTTATAGCATAATTATCTGCGTCAATATCTGATGTTAGACAGGGTAGACGTCGGTACTGTTACAGTGTTTTATGTGCTTACGTATATAACAGCCATATTTTATCCGGATTTAAAACGGATATTTAAAAGTGTAAAAATAGGTCACGTCGGCGTCGTTTTTACGAGTGTTCGTGGTATCAGTAGGACAGACCGCAGTGGAAGCGCGCGTGTATGCTGCGAGGCTGCGCGAGCGTCGCGCGGTGCGCGCAGGCGCACGCTGCAGATAGAACACTGCCCGCCACAGCGCGAATGCCAGCCGGTGCAGCGTGCGCGCAGCATCCGCGCCCCTGCTGCAGCGACCACGCATCTTTGCCCACTTGCACACACTTCGCCCAGTCCATCAATTCGTTATAGTTTTTCGATGACATTTAAACTTGTCACTATATCCTCACTCTATTGAAAATTTTAAATTACTTCATCACATTTTAATAACGCTTTCCTGAACATATCATCACGCCTGTGTGGGAAATACTGTCTTCTTTGTTAATTAAGTTCCTCGAATAAAAGCCCTGCCTAACATAGTAAAGGCTCCTACATACTGGCGCGACTTGTCGCGCGTCGCGACGCGACACAAAGACACCGCGTGTAGCGCTACAAGCGGTGCCTTTGTGTCGCGACGCGTCGCGCGACAAGTCGCGCCAGTATGTAGGAGCCTTAAAGCATTTGAAGCTAAAATAAAAGGAAAAGAATGCTTGAAAAGAGAATTCTAAATTAATGGTATGTGTGTGGACAAAAACAAAGGATGTAGTGAAAGGAGCGTGTGGTTTGTAGCACACATGGAGTGGCGGCAGCGGCCGGCACCCGGGGGCATGCGCCCCGAACCCTGCACTGCGACAACCGCGCACACACCGTGCTACGTCACTGTACTCAATGTTTTGATTCTTTGGGATGACACATGTTTATCAGAATACAATACTATTACAATCTCGTATAATTAAAATATCACTTTATGCCTCTTCGTTAGTTTGAGATAGAGTTCTATTGTTAAAATGTAGGTACCTATCCTTGTAATCGAAGGAATTAATGCAACAAATGTAACGGCAATCAGACGGGAGTCGGGAGTGATTGCACCGTCACGTCACCGCAATAACCCTGACCTTTCTCATAAAGCGCGTGCTACCGCGGGGGTGAACGACCTCGGGGGTGTGCCTCATCTAAATAAAAGACCGTCATATGACGGGAACCAGCGGTCACCGAGACGGCCGCCGACGACTCTTTTCATTGCGCTAGCTTTTTGCTTTCTACGTATAGCCGTGATTACAAACGGCACGGCAGATTGAAACGTTTCTTTGAATATTCTGCAAGTACGAATTTTATTTCTAATGCGCACATAACATATAACTGCTTCTTGACGTTTCTCAACAAATCAGTCGGATATTGTGTATAATTAATTATCCGGCGGTCTAGTCTGCTATCTCGGAATGTTTAAACATCTTATTTGAAATTCTTGAAATCCCATGAAGTGTTTATAAGTTTTAAACGAACTTTTAATTTCTACTATTTTTACCATCAACCTGAACTTATTATTTAAAAAATCCTTAAGATAATTGACGTATAAATTTAATTAAACTTTTTCACTGATCAACTTTTCACTGCACTTTTGTCATGTCAGTAACTTTTTAATTTTCAAAAATGGAACCCAGGCCGCGTTGTTTTCTTTTTGGCACTGGTATAAAATGATCGAGCCAAATTGCACAAGAAGTCCATACTACATGCTAGAAAGATTTATTTAGTTAGTTGTGTCGGTCGAACACGCGTGAGGCGACGTCGGGAGCGGACTGGCTGGCGGCACTCTGCAGCGTCCCGGCGCTCCTCTGGCGGCACTCTGGCGTCAGAGCGTTGCTAAGCAACCGACGCGCTAGACAAACGTACACTACATAGTTCGCTGTTATCTTATAGAACTTTGGGTGCAGACAGCACACACGCGTTACATGTCATTCGGACCTAGAGATTTTAGAATTATGAAAGTACTATGGTTGGATTTTAGTACTAAGAAATCTTAGTACTAAAATCCAACCATTTTTAGGGTACAGTGAGCTGTCACAGCTTTTTTTAAAGTTATGTCGAATTGCATTGATAATGTCAACTGTCTAGACTAGGACGATTAATTATTGTTTCATTCAAAAGCTCTAAATAAACGAAGCGTTTATTTGCAAAGGAAATATTAAATGGAAATAGACTGACTCTACTAATTTAATTATTATGATAATTTACAAAAATGTAAGTCGATACAAAATCTGAAGCTAGTTTTCAACGCGCTGCATCACTGCTCTTTAGTTTTAATATTTACATTAAAATGATCAGCTTACTACTGGGAATAATAATCAATGGACGTGTCATTAAAGCCGCAATCGCACACTAAGTCACATTTTCCAATGATTCAATTAAAATCACGCCATAAAGTTCAAATGAAAACCAGTCAAATCATTTTCTCGCCATATAGTTAAATGAACTAACTACCTAGTTTAATGGTATATAATGACGGTGTATTGATCGTTAATAAACTTGCGTGAAGATAATTGGTTTGCGAACTTTAGATACACAGTATAATTTAATTGAGTGTTCAATACCTTCGATCCTTCGATCGATAAGTCTATACTTACCGTAAACTAATTAATAAAAAAAAATACAGTTCATCTTTTCGTGTAGGTTTACAGTTACTGTGTGTGTCGTGTCTTCGTAAGTTAAAAGTAGTAGTAATGCGGCGTATGACGCAATGGCTACCGGTTCATTCATTCATGTGTTTGTGTGCTGGGCGGCTGGGCGGGCGGGCCGGGGCGGGCGGATCGCTTCCGTAAACAAACGCGCGTGCATCGCACCGCGTGAGCTCGCGTGATAACTTTATAACTAACCCCGATTGAAAGATATAGTCCTGTTTCGTATGTTTACGTGGATGCAGTCAATTTTCGGGGTTACATAGTAGGTACCTTCATAGTGTGCGTCTTGATGTTTTAGTTACGATTTTATTTAAATCCAATGTGATTAATAGATCTACGGAAATCAAAATGAGTATGTTTTGAGAATCTGATATTATGCAAATACATGGTAAGGACCGTAGCACGAGGCGTTCTGTAGTTTCTGCCATTACCTTTACATTTTTAATTTAAAAGTTACGATCGCAGTTTTTTCATTGATTTCTTAACTTAATGAACTTTTAGTAGCTCATGAAAATAATTGTATTTAGCTGCATCCGGTCAGACCGGAAGCCGACCCCAACGTAGTTGTGAAAAGGCTAGGCAGATGATGAGTAGCTCATGAAAATGAAAACTTACACAAAGTACGATTCTCTACGAATTTTTGTCATATAGGGAAACATTTAGCAACCAGCAACAACCAAATGATTCCAAAAATTTACTGACAAGGTACTTAGGGTGTCACCGGATGCACCCGAGGCCTATAATGTGTCCTCTCTCCAGATCGACAATGCGGCATTCTCACGGGCATGGCCTGCACTACGTTGAGGAGCAACTCGTGAATGCCAATCACGTACTATCGTTTTCGACGCTGATATTAACTTTCCCAACGACTGAAGTCTTCTATGTAAGTATTGGACGCATTGACAATCGTTTCGGCAACAGTAAAGTGGATTAAAAAAGCTCCCGCCGTGATTTTTCCATACCTACACCAATAAAGGAAACATCTACTCCTTAAAGCATAGTAACTGCAAGAAAATCCTTGAGGAAACTCTTCAAACCCCCTATCCTATGAAGATACAGAGAAGTTATTACTAGTGTTAAAGTAAATATTGTTCGTATTATTGTTATTTTGTTTTTTTAATTAGTTAGCTAAGTTAAAATACTATAATTTTATGTACCTTTTTACGTATGTACCAATAAGATTAATATGATAATTATGTGATTATTTAATCAATTAATTTTACGTCCAATCCCCACAAAGACAGGATTCCCTAGTTCAGGCACAAACCATGGGTGAACTTGATATATATTTAAGCAAAACTGTGTTTAACGTTATACCTTATATTTTGGAATATAATTTTATTTATTATTATTATTAATATCAATAATGGTAAAACAGACGACATAAATATTCAAACTTTATATAAAATTGTTGAGATTATCTCTCAAACAATTTAGTACCGCGATGTCTACAACACGACATAGGTTAGCCAGATAGATAGGTAATCCGGATCATCGTACACTTAGTCGTTCATATCTAATAATAATTGTTTAGTTTTCCTTTTATAAAGTGTCATAGTTCTTGATGCTTTATTCACATTACAATCTAGCCTATAAGCTAATAAGTAATTTTAATATAACTTAAATAGCAAATTAACTATAAATATAAATTATAGTTACTTAACAATAATTGTTGACATAAAAGATATAAACAAGAAAACAGGTTACATACAAACTCGTTTAATATCCGAAGGTTAATAAATAGTTATACGTCTTTTCCATATATCTCGCAAGTCGGTAAGCAAAACTAATTAGATTTTTATCAGATTATCGATCACAGCGCTTTAAAACGTTGATTAAATTACAAGCAATTTGTTTACACGGCTTCGTAAATAGGAAGTATGAACGTCTATGTTAAACTTGTTTATATCCGTTAAACATTCTCGTCTAACGGGTTTTCAACTCTAAACGCTTAACTATCCTCTTTTTAACACTTCTGAATTTAACCGATTATTTTGATATCTATATTTATGAAGGCGGAATGTTCGTTTAAAGTTAAGGTGACGACGTGCCTGCTAATTAACCCAATTCCTCCGTCGTTGCAACGCTGCACGCGCTGCACCTTCAAGAAGATAAATATAAATAGTGACTCCATTTAAATTGAGTTTCTGCTGCGTGAAAATACAAGTGCAGTGATCACCAACAAGCCTTTGAAAGTGGTCCACCAAAGTAAATATTACTTTAAAAAGCAACTAATGTAAGCGTAACGTCCACCAACGACTCGGAGCCCAAATATTTACACAGAGACTTAATATTTACATAACACATCATTTCTATGGAATAAACTTTCTATTTCTGCCGTTTGCTTCTTTTACTCGCTGCTGGTAATGTAATTACGGAGGCTTGCAATTATGAACAGAGGAATTATACTATTTATGAGAGTTCTCTTTGTACCTAGTTGGTTATTGGTATCACGCAAATGCTGGCTACTAGTAAGTAGTAGGTAACGCTCGTTCACGCTCAATTACCAATTTGTATAGTCCCATTTAAAATAAAAGTTATTCCCTACGGGCGGATAGCTGAAGGCAATGAACCAGAACTACTAAATAAGCAAAATCAAAATCAAATCTTTTATTTGGTTGAATATGTACATGAGGTGATACATATAACAAAAGTTCTTTAAACCATATCCTACCTAAACAGCTGTGCAAATAAGTACTTACATTATTCATTAATTTAACTGTTATTAGATTATTTATGAAATTTATCAAATATATAATATTATTATTATTAGGTACGTAACTTAAAAAATTAATAACATATATCATTTAAATAAACATTAACTTTATAATAGGCTTTATTGATCCTATAAGTCTTTATTACTGCCTCGTTGGTCTAGTGGTTGCATGCGCTACTGCTGAGCATGAGGTCCTTGGTTCGATTCCCGGGTCGGGCAAAGTGTTATTGGGTTTTTGTATTTGGAATATCTAAGTAGCAGCCTGGAGTCTGGATGTGTGCCCGGTTGATGGCAATAGGCTCGCCCCCTATTACATGGAACTTAAACATAACTGGCGAAATGTGGGTGCACTACAGGTACTCCTCTGCCCAACCCTTCGGGGAAACAAGGCGTGATGTTATGTTATGTTATATATAAGTCTTTAATATATTTTAAATGATATAAAATTATTTGCTTCCTTTATATTATTAAGTAATTTATTATTTATTCTAAAGCCCATACAAAATACACTCTTCTCAAACATACATAGCTGTTTTAAGGCGTATTGCACGAAGTGTACTGGCAAGCCTGGTACTTTATACGTTTCATATTTTTTGTTTATTATTTCTAATGCCTAATACGGTGATGGGAATGTTAATATTTTGAAATATATAGAATGTGGTTTACAAGTATGTCTGTGGGTCTACATATTGCCCGAGTACATTTATTTTGGGCTTAGAAGACAGTTTCTCTCTTAGTGCTACTCCCCCAAAACATTGTACCATATCTTAGTGTCGAACCAACGTAAGCGTGTAAGCAGATTAATGTACCACTTTACGAAGCATATAGATGGTATATGAATACCGACTAAGTTTTGTACATTTTTGTTCAATATCGTCGCCTTAGAGTGAAAACCTCGGGAATGTTATTTGGCATTTTTATTTTATTACATTTTTGGAAAGCAAAACCTCGCAACGCACGCCTAGTTTCCCACAAAAAAAGTTTAGTCAGCTGTAGCGCCATCCATGGCGAGTTCGAAATTCTCGCAAAAGAACAGACGAGGTCTTCAATTTACCAACACTTAGAATTTAATCATTATTCCAGTAAAATTGCCTTTTTCGCATATACGAGGTTTTCACTCTAAGGCGACGATATCTGTCCTCCATGTCGTGTGTGAGTCTGTGTAGTCCAAGAAATTTCGTAGTGTTTATTATATTTTCTTTTATATTGAATGTCCTTAATTTTGAAATAGGTTTATTGTAAGTTCATTGAAATTTTGCCAGTTAACTATACGCGATCTTCAGATACAACGATCGCAGTACATAAAGTGCAATGTGCAACGGTCAAAATAAACAACATTATCTCTCACTGTAAAAGGAACTATAATATTTTGTCGGTATTCCCGTAAGCCAGGAAGATACGTGGCCGCGGGCTGCTATCGCAATAGCTATCGTGAGAAAGTTTCGCGATCCGCCGCCCAATCACTTATCTAACATTAATCCCGGCCGCGGCGTCTTTGACAGCCACTTACGGCCGAAAGCAATTTGTATTAATTACACCACGCCGACCTATATCGATGGCTATTTATTTTAGTTTTGCTCAATTTCATAAATTGAAATATATGCTGTTATGTTTACTATATTAGATGCAGTGTGAGCACGGTAATATTATGGCGTGAGCCTCGATGGAGATAATAGTCATGTACTTATACGTACACAATGTTGAGTGGAGAGGTGTGACGGTACTCGACGGTAGAGTTGACCGTACGGCAGCCGAACAGGTTAATACGTAGTGTTGTGATTGCGGCGAGCGGAGGAGCGGGTGGTACCATGGTATCGCTCGATCTCCGGGTCTGTGGGTCGGGTCGGGCCGGTCTATTGTTTAAGTGTCGAATTTTATTTATGGCGACGTCGGGGAGGCCCGACGGCCTGTGCGCCGACACCTGATGCCGTGATCAGTATCTCGCTGGTCGCCGGGTGGTCCTCTCTCAACTATCTAAACTCATACATAGTAGTTTACAACGAGGTGTCATAATTTGTATTACTACTTTATTCGTTTCGCACCACACATTGGTATTCCATTCAATAGGTACGAGTAGGCACTTGTTTATACACACTCCATATGTTTTCTTAGATTGGTAATTGCTTGAGATAATCATACGTTATTTTGAACGGGCAAACATTGGATGAATGATTGCGAAATAATGAAGGCTGAATATTATTAAGATAATGAGCTCTTATATCAGTAGTTATTTAAATAAATACTATAACCACATTCCAAATGACTGATGCATAAAACGCCATTCGGAGTGGGACTGTCTCACCCGACAGTAAAGAAATAAGTGTTTTAACCGACTTCATAAAAGATGGAGGTTCTTAATTAAATTTTTCATTGTTACCTCGGAACTCCATCGTTTATAAACCGAATTGGGAAATTATTTTTTTTATTTAACAGGATATACTTCCAGATTGGTCCCATTTTTGTCAAAAGCCAGATCTGATGTTGGGATCCGTGAGGAATTGAGGGAACTCCTCAAATATTATAGACATACATATAGCGATTTTTTTTATTTTCATCAACAAGTCAATCATTTGCATTCTGAAAGTATAATTAGGTAAAGTGGAACTGATGAAGAAGACCACAGATGGCCACCGGAACTCCTCAATAATAAGTATTTCAAGGGTGTCGATAAGATATCTCTATTAATATAAGTGACTTTGACGAAGCAAATATAAATAAATGGTTCTTATCAAAATGGGAGGTAGGGGGAAGTCCCGTAGCGCCGGACGGCACCTACCGCCGGACACTCATACTATTCAAGCAAGTATAAACCGGTTCGATTCAAAGTACAAGTGAAAGGGGCGCGGGGGGCACACAGCAACAGGATCACGCGCCGTGGCTCGCGAGTGACGCGCAAGGCCACGGCGGGAGCGGGCGTTTGCTGCTTTTGGCGGGAAACCACGGCGTCACGTAAAAATCGATGTAAGTAATTCTGGCACATTTCTGCATTTACATTTGAATGGTATTCAAAAATAAAAGTAGTACTTAATTGTTACCCGTAAACTGATAGAATATTATTAGATTTCTTAACTAATTATAGTAGGTACCACCTAATGTACGAAATCATCTGTCCCTTAGTACCGGACACTAAGTCATCCCTTAGCTCCGGACAGTAAACATATTGATATTTCTCGTGAGAATTAACGTTATTTATTCTAATTGTTGAATTTTGTTGTAGAACATAGAAGAATGAATAGCATTGAAATGGAAGAGAAGAAAAAGAAAGGATCGTGGGCTTACAAACGGTGGAAAACTTACAAACTGCTATCGATATTTTTTTTCCAAAGAACTGAGTGTAAGACAAGCTGCAATGCGATACAATATTCCTAAAAGCACTGTATATGACAAAATAAAGGCGCTAAATCGAGGAGAAGAAGAAACGCCGTACAAAAAAGTGGCAGAAGAAAAAGAAAATGAAAAGAACATGAGAGACAAAAAGAAGGAATTAGGATCTAAGTTTAAAGCAGCAATTGTAGGCAAAGGAAAGCAAACCAAAGGAATTAAACCCAAAGGAAAAGAAGCGAAAGACGTGGAGCCCAAAGAAAAATATGGAAATAAAGTGGAACCATTAACTGAAACATCTAACACAAACACAACAATTTGCGTGGTTTGCTTAGAAGACACTGAGGAAGACTGGATCCAGAGCTCATCCTGTCTTGGGTGGGCACATGAAGCATGTGCAGACGTCCCAGAGGCTGGAGATGGCTACATATGTGATCGATGCAAGCTATTCTGAGATGTCCAGTGCTTTTGGTATGGCACAAATATCCGTCCGGTACTAGGTGCCACTTTTATAAATTACATTTTTTGTTACCGAAGTCTGATTAATGGTGTTAATTATTTTTAAGCAGAGGTTGTGTTTTTTTTAGTTTAATTTGATTTCTAACTTAGTTATCTATTGTAAGTCATAAATAAATAAACATTCCTTAAAATATTTTTTATTTTATTTCTAAAAAACCTTAAGTGTCCGCCACTAGGGGACTTCCCCCTACCATCACACTGATCTTATGATGAAGCCGGAAGGTAGCCACCGGAATTCCGTAATGAAACAATGTATCCTAGCCGTGTTTGAGCTTATTGGAATTGTAAGATGAGTGAGATGCACTATGGCTATGAATGATTTATAATCGATTTCAAAAAAAGGAGGAGGTTCTCAATGAGACGGGGCAGTAAGGGTAGATACCTCAATCGTAGTAGCTACAGGGAAACCAACAGTCTTAAAATACTGTCCATAACTTTTTAAGACATTTTGATATGCATTAACAGAGTAACAGATTTTGAAAAAAATGTAATAATTATAAACATTTTTTACTTTTATGCAGTGCCGGTCAACGCACCTAGCGCGTTCGCTGCGATTTGTACACACACATCGTGAAAATTTGGGAGGGAGTGAAAGAGTTAATAAATAGCTAAATTTATAGAATCGACAGATCACAGCCATGTGTCGAAGAGAGGAAAATATTTAAGTGGATAGAATAGACAGAAATTGTTGTTAGATATTATTATTCCCATTTATTATATTTTTGTGGAAAGTTGATACCAATTTAATATAGCAATACCAACAATACATTTTCTAAACCAAAAAAAAGGTATGAGTATACGAAATTACTTTGTGTCAACAATAATTATTCATAAAGAGATCACGCTGGCCGTACCCATTAAAAAAATATCTCACAAATAAGTGAACCCGCGCCTAGTGTGAGTGTCACAATTCTATACATCATTAATTCATTATATTAATACGAACACGACTAAAATACGCTTCGTGCATCCTATTGGTCAAAACGCATGCATCGGGCAATCGAGTAGTAAGCCACGCTATGCAATAATCGCCTTAGAGGTGAGCATGCGGAAGTTTGGCCGATAGTACATACAGTCAGACTGTCGGAAATCACAAGCAACAAACTAACTTGTTCTTAAAGCAAATAAAGTTATAACACGTATTCGGTAGGAGTTTTATTATTTTTTTTTTTTGTTTATTTTGGCTAGTCTGTCCACCATAAAAAGTAAGTTGGGTTTCTTTCTTACTAAAAGTATAGAAAACATTTTTTGCGATTTCTGACTTTAGTACTCAAACCTCAGTTGGTCCAATAGTGTTTTGATTCTAATAAGAAACAGCATCGATTGGCTAAAAAAAAGTTTTTGTCAAAACTGCCCATTTGTCTTGCTGACTATATTTTTTTTTTAATCTGTATGTAGATTAAAATGTCTCAAAAGTTACGTACAATCTCCTAAGACCGTTTTCTTGTAATCTGTCCTTACTGCCCCTCTCAAAAATTCACCCTATATATTCTATTATATATATGTTCGGGCATTACTTATTTGTTTATGAACCGTTTTTATAATTATTTCATTTGGTAGAGGAAGCTTGCGCGGTGGTCCCATATATACTACATATGCAGGTACAAACATGCTGCTACGTCCTGCAGTACCGACGACGCAGTTGCACGTGTCCCGTTTGCCACTCTACGAAGACTGAGGACATCGTAGAGTACATACGTGTGAAGACCAACTTGACCGTGAGGGTGGAGAAGTTAGAAGCGCGCCATAACACCAATTTAAAGTCGTTCGTGGTGCGTGTTCCGATCCGACTCATCATTGACCTTCCTCAAGGAAGAGTTTTGGCCGAAAGATGTGCTGTATCGGCGTTTCCGCGGTCGGCTACGCGACACCTCGCAGCTTAACATGACGCCGTCACTTCGTGTGCAGTAGTTTTTAAGTTTGTTGTCGAAAATGTGTATTCTTTTTGTAAAAAGTTTTTGCATTAAGGCATGAGTACGTCAAAACCTACATTAATCATACTAATTTAACTAATTTATCCGCACAATGCAAATGACAGTACATGTCCAGCCCACGCCTAAACACATTACGTAACAGTATTCTCGCTGTCCTACGCCTAGAAAACTGTTTAGCATTGTATTGTCAGTCAGAACTGAGATTAGATCATTGTATTTGCAATGCTAAATGTTTGACACTCAACTTTACTGGCATTAGAATTCCATAAAGTTTTCCCGCCGCTACTGCTGTCCTCTCACTGAATATATAAATAGAATACGTTATGTAACCAGCATTTCAACACTATTGTTAAATACTTTAAAACCTTAGAAAGCTACGTTCAGTTAGATACGCTTACACTTTTACCAGAATATTTACAACTCAATGATTCTATAATACTTATTTGTTGTTGTACGCAGTTTGTAAAACTTATTTACGCCATCGGAACCCATTAACTTCGAAGGTCTTAAAACTTAACATAATCAGCCTATAATGTTCCCACTGCTGGGAAACAGGCTTCCTCTCTGTGAGAGGGAGTGGGCCGTAATCCACCACGCGGGCCTAGTGCGTGTTGGTAGATGTCACATGTCTTCGAATTTTTGGTTCTAGGACATGCCGGTTTCCTCACGATGTTTTCCTTCACCGTTTTGAGAGCAGTGGTGATGAAATAATTTACACAAAGTAAAGCGCCCGTCTGGGTTCGAACCTACGACCTACAACTCGTAAGTCGCGGCCGTTACCACTGGGCCACCACTGCTCTGCTTAAAACTTACGGTGTTCTAAAGAGAGAAAATAAATCAAAGGATTGCTCACCCACTAAAGCAAAGTATTTCGGTTGCTAATAATCTAACAAAGCACAGTTTAAAAATGAACGTTTAATTCACTATAATACAAAGATGTATGCACTAAAATCTAAAGTCGGAGAAATTTAATATGAAATTCTGCAAAACTTTAATATGAATTTTCTTCTCTTGCAGATATATTTAGTCTTGCAGATATATTCTTTTCAAAAGCCCCGAGAATTCAGTAATATCGGTCTACGCAATCTAAGACAGTTTCTCAGCAGGCTCAATTATTCATTCCTGGCTTCAGCAGCTAAAATAGGCCTCATCTGCGTATCCCTTTCTTTGAACGTATACATTATTCATGGGGACAGCGATGTGATTTTCTTCGCAAGTAAATTCTTCGCAAGAAACTTATTCCCACCGAGAATTTCACTAGTTAATACTTTTTCTAGAACTGTTTTACCCAGGTACCTAAACCACCTATGCGCTAGTTTTAAAGTTAATTGTGCAAAGCCTTAAATATATTATAATATAGGTGCAGAAGTCTGCGAAGTCTGGTCTGAGTAGTAAGAACAATTTAACCTGTAGGTTAACTTATTAATTGAACGTTTTAAGATTTGCTTATAAAAAGTATGCAATTGTAGATTCATCTTATTTTAAATATGAAGAAGAGATCTCTTAAGATACTTAAATGACAAACTAAATCCAAAAAAACGTAAACGAATTAAAAACGTAATTTCATAACAAATTAAACCTATTTCGCAGTTTTGTGAGAATACAGCACCACACCTGCTAAATAAGCTAGACAAGGAACCGGATACTCAACCTTGCAATCTGTGAAATGTTCCTAGGATATAACATTTGTATTCAGATAAGAACGAACTTTTTTTCTCTGGAATATTAGGTACGTAGCTTTGGGACAAACTTGCAGAATTTTTTAGTAAGCGACGTAAAAAGGTAAGCTTATTGAAATACTGTGTCGGTCTTTTGTACACCTATGCATATAAAGAGAATACTTTGTTCTTAAAGAGAACCTCCTTTACATAATTATAGTTGAGAAGGGTAGGTATGATGACACCCGGATTTTTCGATACCTACGAAGTGTTTTACATAAAGTTCTTTCGAATGTTACCTTTTGTTACCATAATACCTATCTTCGATAGATAAGATAAACTGATTCTATAGGTAATCATTTTAGTTTTCTTATCATATAAGTATCTGTGATTGTCTATGGATAAACCTAAAAGCCACGCGACGTAAGTATTAACTTCATATTTAACGAGAACAATAGGAGATTAAATGTACCAATGTTCGCTTTTACGAGTTACTGGTAAAGGAACACGACCATTAACGAGTCGGAAGGTGGCACCGATTGGTTCATCAATTATTGGGAGCACAATTACCCCATTAGTGGGGACTACCCCGAGAGTGGGGACTACCCCGAGGCCAGCACTTACTGCGCAGGAAATTGTCATAAACGACCTTAGGGGACGTGACAGGGCAACCCTTGAACTTTTACTATGACAAATGTTGCCTACAAAACATTTCAGTATGAAAGAAAACCAAACTATCTGTACTTTTTTCATAAAGGAATATTTATGTTGTTTCCTTTTAATTACATGTTCTATGATATTTGATTGCCTTTGTCATAAAGAAGCTCGTTATTATAACTGTGTCAGCCATTATAAGTAGTAGAGAGTAAGCAGTGTGATGTAGCAATCACATTAAAACTAATAACCTGTATCGATTTACAGCTTAATTAAAATATCTAGCGCTTGTGTTAAATAGCGTTCACAATAATAACTAGTTCTCACAATAATTGCAAGGTTAGCACATGATTTATAGGATTAGTTCAATATAATAGGCTGCATAGATTGATGGAGTTCTAGCTGCTAAGGCACGAAACACACTTGCGAGATATTCCTGAAATGTGACTCACACTGAGTGTTGCTAAACATAATTATTGTTATAAATGTAATACATAGCCATTATTGACGTAAGACTACAAATATAATTAATTGCAACATAGGTTCATTGAAAAAGAACATTATCCTCCTGAGTTATTACAATTTAGTCAAAGACACACACATTCTATAACAGTAAAATATAATTGGTGCCAACTTAAATTTTCGCTAAACATATAACAATAACAACTACTAACTTGACTGTAAGTGACATTAGTTTAGTGCGGAACTGGTGCCGCGTGGGCGCAGGCCGCCGTGAGGAAACAAATAGCCGTACTCCATGGTGTCCCTAAGCACTCGTAATATTAATGGTGTCTACATCCGGCCCAGTTCTGCCGCCAATATCGACCCTTTGTTCACAACATTTGTTACTTCACTAACAATTACCATTTCTGTAACTTCTAACGACGATGACGATTTTGTGAAATACTGATGCTTTTCATTGACAAGCTATTCGGCATGCGATCGTTACTTCCTTATAGCTTTTAGCTTGAAGTTTGTTATTACTTGCTTTGTGTGGTCATAGGCATAGATTCCTGTAATGGACACATGAGTATTGGGTGTTACAGAGTACGTAAAGATTTACTGAATGCCTGTCTAACTGAAAATAAAATGTTGGTAAGTTATAACAGTGGAGTTTAGCGACAGCGGGCGGCGGTCTCCGGCCACTAACCCTTATTTTACGAGCGTGCGAGCACAAAGGTACATTAGCGAAACAACAGGAACTCGCGGCTCGTGAGTACGCCTCTAAGCCGCCGGAGCCCTGGGCCGGTAGATTATGATTTATGACCAGTTAATGCAAATCTATAGTTCGAAAGCCGAGGTTCAGTTTCTATGTCGCGTCGTGTACGGGCGTGCGCGCGCGCTGGGCTCGCCGAGCGCCGCGGTGCTGTTTGACGGGTTAATACCACGTCCGCATACCCTACGCTTATTCGATTCAAATCTATACCTTAATAAAATTGCCCACACATTCATTCATCACGGCCATGTCATAACTAGTTAATTACTAGAATATGATGTCAAAATAGAATAAACACATGTTAAACCGCGAACTTTTAATATATAGTCAGAAGTTCCTCAATTAATTACCTCTCGAGATAGTTGCAGATAAATATGTAGTACATGACACGCGGCCACAGAGTAAAGACGGGGCTCTACTCGAGACAGATAAGTATTAAATAAACAAACATTAGACAGATAATAAGCATGAATATACTGATAACCTCATACTAAAACTCTGTGTAGTTCCGACACTTAATGAATACATATATTTTCGGAATATTTAAGTTAATCTCTTATCACCATGATGATTATTATAAACTACCTTTGATAATAATTTGACGCTGAGCATACGAAACAAATGTAAAGAGATAACTTCATTCAAGTTATTACTAGTCGTTTAACTCTGGTGATGAAGGCTTTCAGTCTTCCTGACCCATTTCAGATAGAGTTACCAACTCACTTCAGGTAAATCTTCGTATTAGACTTCATAAACTTAGTAAAGACATAATTTTCCCGAAATCTCCCAACCCAAAAAAAACCTTTACTGAGCAAAACTGAGCGAGGACAAGATACACAAAATGTGATAAGTGTGTTTTTTTTTGTTCGTTACTGTAAAAGCCGAACTAATTTGCATGAAAGTTTGACAACCCGATTTTTTTTGCCCCTGAAAAACTAAAAACTTTTTACGCTGTCGGAGTGTCATGCAGAGTTAGTTACGTACTGCTGTAGTTATGCTAATTAACATACAATTGGTTTCATTTATTAAGATAACGAACATTTGAATACTCGGCAAATTAAAATATACGAAATGAAATGAAATTGTTTATTCTGTAAATAGGATATGAGAATCACTTTTACACGTCATATTAAAAAATAAGCTAGATGGAGAGAAAAAAAAATACCTGTTCCATATCCAATAACCTTACAGTTCCATCGTCTATTTCTAATTGCACTCGCACTTTAAATATTGATGAGCAATAACCAATAACTTTATTTCAGATCAACCCTCCACTGCATCCCAATTAGGGCATGCAAAAACCGGGTTGATTTAAAAAACCGTTTTTTTCGGCTTTTGTGTTTACAAAACCGCTGAAACCGGTTAAATCGGTTTTTTCGGTTTTTTTTTTTATTTTTTTAAAGAAATGAAAATGCTGTGGTCTAACCAAAATATGTATTTTTTTAAGTTTATCTCACTTATTTTTATAATAATGAGCATTTGTTTGGACTGAAATAAGCTACAACTACTAAGTAACAATACAAAAAGTTTATTTTCTTTATACAAAACATAGAATAAAGATTATAATTTAAGGAAATAACATATTCTTCAAAACTTAGGTACCTTAACATACCAAATTAGGAACATTTGGTACTCGAAGGTACATAAAGGTATAAAACTACAAAATAAATAACAATTTAACTGTCATAAAATACAAACAAGCAAAATCAACAGTACGTAAAATGCGATCAAAATAATTATTTAAATATCACATGAAATAGAAGTCTTATTCTTAATTTACCAAAACAAAATAAATCAGTCATTCTTATAGATATAGATTAAAAATTAAAGTTACACAGCTAAACCAAATTACAATTTTTTACTTTGATAGAAAGACCGTAAGGATACAAGTGCATCAAGGGAGTCATCATTTAGAGTACTACGGATTTTATTACACATGAGACCCGCTGATGAAAAGGCTCTCTCTGATTCCACACTTGTTGGAGGTATAGATTTCAAAGCTTTATATACTTTTGTTAAGTGCTCTCCCGTTTTTCCTCCACCGTCGTAAAGTGCCATTTCCACCCTGAGTTTAGTTTCTAAATCGAGTTCTGTAGATGGGCTTGCACCAGGGGTATGTTGTTTGAGCGCCTTCTTTATTTCTTGTTCGAGTTGGTCCTTGATGTTCCGTGAAACATTTACTACTGTATGGTCTACGCTTTCCTGGGTTGTCGTCGCCGTCGGTGTAGTAGTCGAAAAATGCTTATTTATAATGTTTACTATGAAACTTCGGATTTGTTCGTTATCGAGGGCAATCGCGTTATTTACGCCATCCAATAGATCTTTATAGTATGAGGCTGGTCTGTGCAAATATAGAAGTATTCCAGTAAGATTTGTCAATCTTTGTTCTATTCTTGACTCTAACGAATTTGCCAATTGAATGCTGATGGAAGAGGAATCTTCTTGAAATTTTTAAGCATAAATTTTATCGCTGCTACTGCTGTAATTAAATCAGCATCACGCTGGCATAAAGCTTCTACAGTAGCTTTTATGACAGCTAAATAATCAGCAAGAATCAGTAACTCAGCATCATTAAAATGAATATTAGACTTAATATCTATTAAAGCCTTCGATACAGCGTCTTTTATTTTTAAAAAACGCGTAATCATGTCCGCCTTCGAACTCCATCGAGACTTCCAATCCAGTATAAGTTTCAGATCTTTATTGTCATGGTCTGCCATGACATACTCGTATTTACTTAAAATGTCATTTTTCGTTGGTAATTTTCTAAACATTTTTGCAACACTTCTTACTTTGTGTATAATGTCTTTATAAAATAATGTTTGCACTAAATTACATTGATCAACACTGACATCAAATTCAAAACCACCATCTTCATCATCACTGTTTTCAAAATTATCGCTATCTTCTTCATTTTCACTCGGTTCTCCAGGTTCTCTGGTCACTTCAGTAGTTTTTTGTATAACACATCAATTATGCCTAATTGAATCCCATGCGCCAGACAAAGTTGCTGGTTAGCCCTAGCAGCCCGGCCTAAGGCTAACATAACGCTGGCCCCATCATTGGTCAAACAAACGATGTCTTCATCCAACGAAAGTCTAAAATTTTAAAGTTTCTTTTTAAATTTTCTAAACAATGTTGCGCGGTCCCTTTTGCACTGATTCTCATAAGCCCTAAGTTTTTGTAGCCAGCATTGTCACTAAAATGCGGTGAAAATAAATTCATATGTATGTATCGCCGGTTTCTATTAGACATCCACTCGTCTAAAGTCATGGCAAATCTCACTCCATCTGACTTCAATTCTTCTAATTCTTTTATAATTAAATTTCTTAACTCGTCATGTGCTTTTATGACCATATTTTTGATATTATTTGGTGAGCTTAGCAATTTGTAACCACTTCTGATAAACTGTTTTCTAAGCTCCTCGGAAGAACAAAATGTTTTGAAGGGCAGGCCATCCAAAGCAGCCATCTTTGATAAAAAGTATTCAACAGAAAGTAATTTTGTAAAAAAAATCTGTAAACATTTGTTTTTTTTTCTTTGAAGGATCTGTTTGTGTATCTTAATTATCTGTGAAAACATATGGGTCTACTGCCTTGTGCTTGGTGTTGGTTCTGTTGTAGATTTGGCATTTTCTTTTAAATCTATTGAGTGTTTACTGCGCAAGTGGTTTCGTAAGTTTGATATAGAACTGCCTGTCGCTTTTAATATTCTATTGGATTCTTTGCATTTGGCAGTGCTTCCGTCCGTGGCACGCAAAAAATAAAACCATACTGATGATTTATCACCAGCTGATTTTTTATTTTCCACATATTTTGTCTTCTTAATGAACGTGGCTGAAATAGGAACTAAACTAACGCCGCCTCACCGTCCTGTCCACTTTTGTCAAAGATAAATTGAGTATTTTGATTGAATATTGAAGTATTATTCAATCAATAACATAGGAGAAATATAACCGAAAAAACCGAAAAAAACGGTTTTGTTATCGTAAAAAACCCGGGTTTCAAATCAGTCGGTTATCCGGTTTTTACGGTTATCCGGGTATCCGGTTTGCATGCCCTAATCCCAATGGACCCGCCCCCTCTCTCGCGTTTAGAAGTGTCCATATGCAAGCTAGGCATGACTGGCCATCAACCGATCACCATTGTATCGGCCTATGTTCCCCCCGGTTCCTCATCGGAGTTAGCCCTTCCCCCCCTCTCTGACGACCTTTCCATCCTACTTGGCCTGAGTGACTCCGTTATCATAGCGGGCGATCTCAACGCCAAACATCATGCTTGGAACAGCACCAGGATCTCCACCAGAGGCAGACACCTGTTTGACCTATGTCCCATCCTCAACTTCGACATCATCGCCCCGATGACTCCCACTCACTTTCCCCACGACCCTAACCAAACCCCCGACGTACTTGACATAGCGCTTCTGAAGAGTATCAACCTACGGTTGGACTCTATAGAGGCGCTTGACGAACTCTCCTCTGACCACCGTCCAGTTGTTGTAAAGCTGGCACCACGCCTAGGTCTCCATGACCCTGATAGACCCCCTCTCACCAAGTTAGTTACAGACTGGAGGAAAGTAAGCGACTGCCTGAAATCCACCACGTTAGGTCCCCGACTAGACTCCATTCCCGACCACTTCGACTCTATCGCTGACACGACAGCCGCGATTGACTCATTCACAGTGCACGTACAATCAGTCCTGAACGACTGTTCAAGGGAGGTTCCGGCGATGGACGACCATCGCTGGAGGCTCCCGGACGATGTACGCGAACTGTTGAATGAGAAGAACGCGGCTGTCCGTGCGTACAGTAACTTTCCCAACCACGCGAACAAAGCCCATATGCGCTATTTACAGAGATCTGTAAAGACACGCCTATCGGAGCTGCGTGACGCTGGATGGGACAAGATGCTGAGCGAGCTAGAGCCCACTCACCGAGCGTTCTGGGACCTTCAGAGGAAACTCAAATCCGACGAAGTCGTCTCAATGCCCCCCCTGGTGCGCCCCGACAAGACCATCGCTTTCGATGACGTCGACAAGGCAGAATGCCTAGCCGATAGTCTTGAGGCTCAATGCTCACCTAGCTCTCAACCAGTAGACCAAGCTCACCTGTCCCAGGTCGACGCGGAAGTCGAACGTAGAGCCTCCCTCCCGCCCGTTGAAGACCCTGACTATCCTCTGCCTCCCGTCACTCCAGACGAAGTGCATGATATCATTAAGGGTCTAAAACCTCGCAAAGCCCCCGGCTCAGACGGAATCACCAATAGGGTGCTCCAACTGTTCCCCGCTCACCTCATAATGCTCATGGCCACCATCTTCAATGGAGCCCTGAGCAATAACATCTTCCCACAAGAGTGGAAGAAGGCCACCGTCATCGGCATACCGAAGCCCGGTAAGCCGAAAACGGAGCCCACCAGCTACCGGCCCATCAGTCTGCTCAATGTCTTCGGCAAAATCTATGAGAGGCTTATCTTAAAGCGCCTCAGAGATTTTGCGGAAACAAAGGGCCTCATCCCCGACCAGCAGTTCGGCTTTAGAGCCCAACATTCTTGCGTCCAACAGGTCCACCGCATCGTTGAACACATAAGCCACGGCTTTCAACGTGGTCTTACGACCGGTGCTGTATTCTTCGATATAGCGAAAGCGTTCGACAAGGTCTGGCACAACGGCTTATTATATAAGTTCTACAAACTCGGAGTGCCCGATCGTCTCGTGCTCATCTTACGAGACTTCTTGTCAAACCGCACCTTCCGCTATCGCATCGAAGGAGCGCTATCCTCCCCTCACCCTATCCGTGCA
This sequence comes from Atethmia centrago, assembly GCA_905333075.3. Classification (NCBI taxonomy): domain Eukaryota; kingdom Metazoa; phylum Arthropoda; class Insecta; order Lepidoptera; family Noctuidae; genus Atethmia; species Atethmia centrago. Next base: position 14,511,462 of record HG995375.1, read on the forward strand.
GGCGTCCCTCAGGGCTCTGTACTATCCCCTCTCATTTTCACTCTCTTCACCAGCGACATCCCGAAAAGTAGAAAGGCGCAGTTGGCTCTGTTCGCAGACGACACGGCCATCTACTACACCGGGTTAGTCCACGACCACATATCTCGCACTCTCCAGACCGAGGTCAACAAGCTTGGCGCTTGGTTTAGAAAGTGGAGAATCGAGGTCAATCCCGACAAAAGTCAGGCTGTTCTCTTCACCAAACAGCGTAAAAACCTCATCGCCCCCCGACCGCTCACCATGTTCGGCAAGCCTATCCCTTGGGAGAAGCGAGCCAAATACCTAGGCGTGACCCTTGACCACCATCTCTCGTTCTCAGAGCACATCAAGCAGGTGCGTTCGCGTGCCGCTTTCGCTCTCGGTAGACTTCACTCCGTCCTAAATGCGCGCAGCAAATTGTCCCTTAAGGGCAAATTGCGTATTTACACAGCGTGCATCCGTCCCATCATGACTTATGCCTGTGCAGTCTTCGCACACGCTAAACCCCACCACATCCACAGGATGCAGTCCCTCCAAAACCGTTTCCTCCGAAAGGCAACGGGAGCCCCCTGGTTCGTTCGAAACGAGATCCTCCATCTCGATCTTAGAATCCCCACCATCAAGCAGTTCATGAAGCGCATCACGAAGCGCTTCTTCGACTCCGCCACCACCCACCGCAACCCTCTGGTTGTGCAGGCCGCCAGTTATAGGCCCTCCACCATTAGTTCTATTCGCCGTCCAAGGCATACCCTCTCCGACCCCGATGACCCCATTACCCTCCTCCAGGAAAGCAATAGGGCAACGAGTACAGTGCACAAAACACACCGACGACCTACGTTCCGACCTCGCCGCCGAGGTCCCTCGCGTAAACCCCGACGTAATTGTCCCCCCCGACCCTTGCTCGAAGAAGTGCCAGCCCGCGCCGCAGCTGAGCCTGTAGCTTTAAATTCCCCGATTAATAATAATAATATTAACCAGATCCAGCCTGTCCCATCTTGCTGTCCTCCCCCCAGCGACGCCCTAAGCCGAGGTCCGTACCCCACAGGGGGTGCCCTTAGCGTGCAGTCGCTTAGTAATATAAGAAATTCGCCCCTGGCTGGAGGCTTTGAGTTCGCTTAAGGCAGCCACAGGAAAGTCCGGTTAAGTAGTCACGACCTCTCAAGGTCAACTACGAGATGCCATACACAAAAAAAAAAAAAAAAAAAAAAAAAAAAAAACCAATAACTTCACTTACCGAAATGGTGTCATAGATGCCGTTCTGTTCGGAGCGTAAGGTCACGGTCGCAGTGGCGGAGGGAGCGGGCGGCGGGCCCACAAGCGGAGCGGGCAGCGAGCGCGACGGCGTCGGCGACAACGGCAGGGGGTCGCCATTGCGCATCCACGTGTGATGGATCTGCCAGCTCGTGTCCGAGAAACGTGCTCGGTCCTGTTAGGAATATGGATGGAATCAGTCAGGCGGTTCATAAAAGTTTCAGGTAAATGAAAATGGATAATAAGAGTTCTACGGAGTCACGAGTATTCGGTACATGTTGATGTTTGCCCGTGGCGTTTTGCTCAGTTGTCAGGATACGGTTTTTCTAAAAACGTGACAAGAAGTGGAAAGGGTTAGTTTTTTATATACGTATTTGCGTAATCGTCCAACGAAAAAAGGAAAGGATTCATATTTCATTGTCGGGATTTCCCATTGTTATGATAACAAACCCGCAGTTGTACATCAAGTTATGGAAACCAAAAAAAAGTATTAAATGCGATCACTCTATCGAGTGAGTTAGTTATCGACATACGCAAGTACCAGCGTAGACGCCGTGTAGTAGCGTAGACGCTGCGTAGCAGATAAGACTCCGCGTAGCAGATAATACAGCGCGTTGTCGCGTAGACGCCGCGTAGCAGATAATATGATATGTAGCAGCGTAGACGCCGCGTAGCAGATAACACGACGCGTAGCAGCGTAGACACCGCGTAGCAGATAATCCGTCGCGTAGCAGCGTAGACGCCGCATAGCAGATGATGCAACGCCTAGCAGCGTAACGCCTCGTAGCAGATAATACAACGCAGACCAGCGTAGACGCAGCGTAGCAGCTCCTAGACACCGTCCAATGCGAAGCCTTTATTGTAAGAGTAGAAATAAGAATTTAGACATGGTAGCACGCGAACTCGCGGTATTGTCACCAGACTTACGAAGCCGTGTTCGCGAACAATAGGTTTCGAACCCGGGTTAAAGACCAAACCATAACAGCTACTGTTGCAATTCTACTCCACCTTCAGATATGCTTAATTTAATTTAGACGTCACTTATTCAATTTGAAAAGCCAATTATTATTATAAGAAGCAGGCTGTTAGAACCGTTATGACACTATTATACGACTATACTATATGTAGAATATTTTTGTGACTACGCAGAATATTAGACAATTGTTTTACTTTGGTTTCTGTTTAAGTTGTTCGAGGTATTCAAAGGTCAAACCGACAAGATTCTAAATTCACATTGAACATAAAATTACACAGTATGAAAATGCCACAAAATTATAAGCCAAGAAGCTAATCATACAGAGATTGTTACATTGCGTCAGCCTCTGTGATTAAGTCGTAACTTCGTAAGCAAAGGCCGGTGCATAATAGGATTGGTTTTATTATATTTACTGATTGGTTCCGGACCTTCTGTGAGCACTACGTATTCCGGTCACGTCAGAGGTTTCTCAGCTGGACATCTTTGTAATACAAACCGCAGTAGAACAGGACATGTGCTATAACAAACGAAAAAGGCGCTAAGCACGTCCCTAGGTAACCTCATAACATACTACTGAAACTTACTAACGACCCTTTAACTGACAGGTTTATGTTCTCGTTGACAGTTTTCCTGGGTCAAGATCAGATAATATGATCTAACGAACATAGTTAATCATTACACGCGTGTTAGTTTAATGCTACGGTTTCAGAGCGATTGATTTATGTACCAAACGTTCCGAGACCCCATCCAGTTAATTGGGGTGAAATTGAATAATGATTGGTTGATAACTTCCAACGCGCCTTTCATTCCCCAAACGAAATTACCCGGAACATTGATCAATTGCTTCTAGGTAGTATTTAAAATCTCTTTAAAAACTAGAAAATTACATTTATTAAGAAACAATATTTTAGGAACGCGACGTCGAAATTTATGTTGGAGTAATTTTTTACCAGGTAAACAGAGGTTAAATAATATGTCTGTAACAAGTCGTGCATCGCGCAATTATGTGCATTTGTAAACTCGATCTGTCGAGAAACGCGTTCGACATACGCGATATAAAAATAACCAGCGAGTAGATACGCGAATGGCGCTGTTTTGTAAGAGCCACAAACAATGTGTAATTTATAAGAAGCTATAAATTGCTAGAATTTCAAAATCTCTGCTCTACATTGTGTGAAAATAGCACATCGGATTAACTAGCAGAGAGATAAGATAGTAAGCATCCCACATGAGGTGATGCGAGTGTTGTCAGCATGCAGCGGCCGCGATACTGGCCCATCGGCTGCGATACTGGCCCATGTTCCCGGGCCAGCGTGGGCGCATGCACTTAACATTTCGTTACTACTTTCAACACGTATCGACTAGATAAGCCAACTAGAGGAATTAATAAAGATATCCACGCCAGTTAACCACTTGCTTGATCCTTAATACAACTACGTACATTTTTCATCTAACTTAGTTATTCTTATTTTATAAGTCAATGGCGCCGATTCCCTTGTTCACAAACTAATCTAAATTTAAGTTCAGTGCATCTTTTTCTTTCTATTACATTAAGAAAAGGACAGAAGATAAATTTTAGTTTAGTCCTGTCAAATTAATCAGCACTTGACGTAAATTGACGTAATTTTAGTAGGCAAGTTTTTAATCACGTCTAAACTTGTATGGAGTAGTGACAGGCGCTGATTAATTTGACAGGACTAAACTAAAATTTATCTTCTGTCCTTTTCTTAATGAAATAGAAAGAAAAAGATGCACTGAACTTAAATTTAGTTTAGTTTGTGAACAAGGGAATCGGCACCATTCTTTACTTTTGATGTAGGTAAAGTGGATGTTGGCTAACTTTTGTTTATCCACTTATCTACCGTAACCATCCATAATCGTTATCATTCATACATTATTTATCATAATAAAATTCTATAGATGTAATTTAATTATTTCATAGATAATAGCGTGTAAGTCTAAAGGCGTGAAATATGTATCATTGGTGATATCCAAATTACAAGTGTATTAGATTAAGTCATTTAATTTTGTACTTAGTTACTTAGGTAAAAATTAAGTTTACTGCATTTGCATTACCAAGTATTGGTACACACAAATGTACAAATGTTGACTCGACTTCTTTCTTCGGAGAAATCGTGAGTAGCTACGTACTACGTGGGTATTAGAAATGGTTAAAAATTCTAAATGTCGCTGCGCCCACGCCTCTGTACATAGGAGGTAGGTTGCATTGATTGATTGTGGTAAACAAACTAGCAAGTAACATTGTTTCTTTGTAAACAATAACATTCTTGTCAGAATAAATGAATTCTGCAAAATACTCGATATTGGTTTATTGCGTAAATTTTCCAAAAGATTTCCCGTTTCATATTGAAAATTCCACAGTACGTACTTATTCATTTCGTTCAGCGTTTATTAAATTCTCGGAGAGATGAATTTTCCAAAAATGCGTACCTACCAATGGATATTATTGAAATGAAAGTGAACATTATAAGAGACAAAAGCCTACAGAGAGTAGTAGAGGCCACTGATTTATGAAGTCATTTCTATAAAGTTTGTCTCATTCAAATTATAGCTATAGCGGTCCACTATCCAGGGTCACAAATAGAACTGCAGGAATTCCAAACTGGAGCAAACAAGAGTCGTTAATCAATCAACGTGAATTATTAATTAGTCATAGAACAGTTGTGTGAGTTTATTTCAAGTGACTGGACTAAAGTGGACTATAATATTTTACAATAAGACAAAAATATAATTAAAACTCGTGCAGACTAACATGATATCGCGGGCGTGAAAGCAGCAATATGCCTGTTGCGCCTGCTGTTTCTGCCCAGTCTGCACGAGCCTTTATAAGTGCATAATATAAAATAGTGAGATAATAACTTCTTCATTTATTTACAGTAATAGTCAGCTCATGAAACTTGGTAATAAATTGTATTACGTGTACCTTCTTACAGACACGCATTGGCAGTAGACATTAAATATTTTGACTCGTTGCAGTAGCTAATATCTTTAGTTAGTTATTTCATGATAAACCAAGCCACCCATAAACTTGAAGTTACCTAAAAAATGGCGTTTTATCAAATTTAAAATTCAAATTAGGCTAAATGAGAATAAATTAAATAACCGAGCCATGTTTGCGGAAAAACAGTACTGAACCAACAAAAAGTAAAATAATTTTAAAAACATAGGTATGTACGATGGCCATCATGTCTAGCTATGTACCTATACAGAATGTATAATGCCCTTTTTAAAACATTGGTAGGTACGAAGGCCATCTATGTATATAAAATATATCATGCCCTCTTTAAATAAGCCTGAAAATAAAATGTATTCATGTTTAAAGAGACAAAATTGCAAAGCAACATAAACTGCATAATTTCCAGTCCTCTATTTCAGCTCCGCTTTTCCGTTCCCTCACAAAACCATTAGATCCGAATAGGAATACAAACTACAAACTCGTTAATAGTGCGATACCAATGCAAGTTGATCACGTAACACACAGAGGCCAAGGACAAATGGCCGCAGCACATTAGCAGCGCGATTGCGCGCGCTGATTGTGACTTACAAACATACCACCTCGCTGCGTTTCTCCACTACTCGCTTCCTTTATCCCGTCATGCCATCTACGGTCTTTAAGTTTAACTACTTCAGGTCAGACAAAACCTCATTAGGGTCTTACAGCTCGTTGCCCGTGTCAATCGTGCACAATAGCTTGTATCCAGTCTACAGCATAATGTTCCTAAGTGCTCATGACTTGTATTTTATTAACGTTTGGCATTGACGACCAGATTTAAACATCTGTATAAATAACTTCCAGTATTCGTAGATACGTATGGTCGTTGTGAGATCATAAATGGCTATTAGCATTACAAAGATCTGAGATAACGCAAAACGAAAAAGAGTCGTCAGTTTTTGGTATAAATTCAAGGAAGGTTGCGAAAACATTTTTTTTATTTTGTTTGCCAGTCGCTGGCTGCGCTTAGCAGTTCGCAAAAAAATCGATGTCTTTGGTAACTATATAATTAACAAAGATGTAGGTATCATTGTGGAATTCTCAACCGTGACTTAATAGTCTGTGTCGGATGATGATTGATGTTATTTTCACGACTTGATCGAAGATGCTAACGTAAATATTATTAGATAAAAGAGGCCTCTATCTTTAGCTAGGTTCGATAAAATGTGTGTTAAATTTATATTATTTAGTTTTAGTAGCACATATCGGCCAGTTTAAAGTGGGGAGCGGACGCTACAAGCCAATATTTTCGTTTCGCAGAATTGAAACGCGCAAGTGGCCGAACGCGGTGAGCACTACGTCGCGGCCTCCGTCTGATAAGATAACCTTGCCTTTCAATTTGCTTAGCTAAAACGTACCTACTTCTAGCATAGAAAACATGCTAATACACGCTTATCAATTACACTCATGTTATTTAAAACCATCTTAATTTAAGCAACACGAGAAACACGATATGTTCTTAACAAAACTTCCGGCCCACTATCGTTATCAACAAAGAACGACGCTATTATGAAGTTTTTGTTAGTTTTTTATCATCCTAATGATGTTTACTTTAATATTATGAAGTTTTTTGCCATCTATTAAATTACTATACAAGGATGCTGCCAGTTAGTTATGATGTCAGCTGTTAGTGTAGTACTAGTATCTATGTATATGTGCGCGAATACTCAGTGATATCTACAAGATGTAGAGTCCTGAGACATGGGTCTATTAAGTACCTCGTGTTCAAAGGGATCGTCTGTACGGGGAACCTGTTTCTGTTTATCTGCGCTGAACGACAGCCTCCTCTTGAACAACTTCATCTTAGCGCAGTGGACGCTGTCGTGCTGCTAGTCACTGCGCGTGTCGAACGCGTTACTAACTCATTACGAGTCAGCTACGTGACCGTAACTTAAAACTGGTTTTTTATTTTCACGAAACACCAAAAGATTTTCTAACAAATTCTCTTTGAGTATCCAAAGACAATAGTCATCACTGCAACACTTGGGCAAGTTAGCCGCGATTTTTGTACAAAACCGCGTAAACTGCCTATTTACGCGCCATCTAGCCGCGCGTGGATGGGTGAAGTGGTCGTGGTCGCGTCAGCGGCGCATGTCCGTGGTATGCGGTGCGGCCAGGTCGCGGGCGCGTGGCGCACTGTCCGCGCTCCGCCACAGCGCCGCGCGGGCGCGCCCGCCGCCGTCACCATCACACCGTGACACACGTGTGAACCCGCCCTCCAATGTTTACACATTTATCTCCATCACCGACCTTTCATAAATCAAAGATCATAATACCTCCTTGCGTATTCAAATGCCCCAAAAACACCACTAAATCGTATGCAAAGTTAGCCACTGGGCAAATAGCGCTGTAGATAAAATGTTATCGTAAACTGACCTACAAACTCGTAAGATAATGTATTGACGATACCTTCAGACCATGTACTACTTATATCAAATTTCCATTTCAACACTATGGAAATGTTTTGTGCAAGAAATGGAGGAGCAGCATCCGTTGTTGCCGTAAACAATACTGAAATAGGAACGGCTAAGCTTGCTCTGTTTGACAGATGTCAATTACATGAAACGTACTGGTTCTCCGGGCACTATAATAAATTATATTTTTGAGAAGGGTGAAAGAATGAATGAAAGTTATTATTTAGGTATGTTCACAGACATAGCTTGTTTAATATTAAGATTAAATTAAATAATGTGCACACTGTACTCGTGCTTGTTTGTAGTGAGATGTTTCTGAGAACCGTCTTTGTTGAACGCTAATGCTCCACATTTGTCATCACTTTTTGTTTAAACAATATGCCTACATAAAACATGGTATGACAAAAATATTAAAACAGTTTCAAAGAAAATAATCAGTATCTTTACTTGGGTAAATATGGGCGCGGGAAAAAGCAGGCTTGATAACCTTTTTCTCAAGCCTAGAGTATTGCGGTGCCGGGTAATGTTATTAGAGTAATGGAATGTAAAGGTTGTAGAAAACAACAGCATATCACTGATCTGATTGAAGTCATGGAAACTGAACTTCTGATTTTAAAGACAGGTTGACCTTTACAAAAATTGCTATTCACATGCTTTCTAAGACAGCGCGACGCTACACTAGTAGCAGAATTTCTATGAAATCTTCATGGAAAGTGTCGCGCTGCCTGTCGCGCCTGTCTGTACGAGCCTTTATGATATCAAAGCATTTGTAATTTCGTCGAGAAAATCTCAATTGAAGGTCCCAGAAACGTTAGAATTTAGAAACGTTATAGGTATTCCAAGTTCAATTTATACGTTTACAAGCTATAATTTAAGAACACTCGTCTAATTGACATTTAGCGATGCTGGAGATATTTCATTATGAACGGCAAATGATACTTAATTGATTTCAAGAGTTGAGGCCCCGAGCGAGGCCGCAATTTATTTCACTTTAAACTTTACTGCTGCAATAACAGCTAAAACGATTTCAAATTGGGATCTCGATGTAAAATTTGTTTAACTTTGAAATATCGAAAGCACTTTGCCCTTGCTCTTATACAATGATGAAAAATTTTCTCTGAACGTCGTTTATTTTGTTAAATGGTTGTTGTCAGAAGAGCAGATAGTTATTTAAATATTCTTGTTATAAGACAAAATGTATATTTCCTTGATTACATGACCAAACTGTGGTTGTAGTTGTAGATTAAATCAAAGATTTTTCCTTCTCCATATCATACTACTCTTCACCTGATGTATAATTAAATCATATGTATGTATAATTAGCACCACTTATTGCGTCATTTATTCTTCTTTCCGCACATTACTATGCAAGGTTGTTATCTCATACATAAAATACATATAAATTAACATAGATCTAGCAAATAAAGTTGTTCGCTATATGGATTTCCTATCGCTCTACAACGTGGTACAGATGACGACGAGAAACTTAAAGTAGTATTTATGTAATTTGTCCCTAGCTTGAAATATGTATAACTGTTCTCATGACCTCATGTAAGTATACTTAATCCCAAAAAATGTAGCTTTACTAACCCTTAGTGTTTGTACAAAAATCAAACAGGAAGAGGAATGTAGAGCCCGGAATGTAGCGTTAACGTGAACCTGCCAATGTTTGATCTGTCGTTAGAGCTTTCTAAATCCTTGCTGGACTTAGCTGGAGCCATGAGAACTATTTTGACTTCCGTTCATAATCAAAGCTACAGTTAGCAAACCGAGCACATTAAATAACACATAAATAATTCTTATTGATAGTTTTCCTGACCTTCGTGAACAGAACTATTACTATATCCTAGTACGTAATACATATTAATTTTATTAGCTACTATTCTTGTTCCAGTCGTGATGACTCAATATTCCACTAACAAAATAATATAAGCACCGTCACATCCTCAATACCGAAAATTTGCCAAATGGCGTGAAAATGAAGTCGATGGCGGCGTGCGCCACGTTCTGACCCGTCGTCAGTCGTGCCACTTTCTTGTTCACGTCCCATAATCGTAATGGGAAGTAATATCAGCAATTTCTGCTCCAAAGTGGCCCTTATATCAACCATATCTCGCAGCTCATATCCATTCAGACGTGAATATGCGAAAGTTAATGATCGAACTCTTTGAAGACGCCTCCCGAAATAATTATACCGAATTCTTTTATACTTTATGTTTCCAGCAATTATTGGGTATACGTACCATACACGGGTCCGTTTAACGTCACACGCGATATGATTTTTATATTATTACAGTTATAAAATTTCAATAGGGCTGATAAGATATTTTTATGTTAATGGTGCTATTAAAAATATGGAATCTGTTTACAGATAAGGAGATGCGGAGTTCATTAAGGAGGTGCGGTAAATCAAAAAGTTTCTTATTACGGGGTACTTACAGAGTTTTGTACTTGCGCCAATATCTGGGCGGTATTGGCGGACTCGCTCAGTTCCACGGCTCCAGCAACCTGAAACAAACAAACATTTCTCAGCTACATTAAGTGGGTCAATTGTTCCCGAGGGACAAGTTCCGCGCGGACCATCACGAATGTCTGTACCTACTTCATTTGCTTGTATTGTGCCTTGGAATTGGGAAAAAACTATTCAGAAAAATATGGTCAATTTTAGAATATTAAATGCTTGTTCTTTGAAGGACTTCGGGGAGGCCTTTGGCCCAGTAGTGGGAAAATATAGGATAATTTAAAAAAAAACCGGACAAGTGCTAGTTGAACGAGTCGCGTGGTGAGGGTTCCGTACAATGAATATGTTATCTACCACGTTTTGTATCCCAAGATAATTTATCCCAAGAACAAACTTAACATTGTAATTGAAAAACATGTTCTCTCATACAATCCAACTGCAAATGTAAATTTGTAAGCAAAATAATGAGAGATTTACCATGTTATTTTAACACCATAGACATTATTCTGTATTTTTTCAAAATTTTGGGCTCAGTAGTTTCGGAGATAAGGCGGGAATGGTAAATTTTCATCGATTTTCTTAGATAACTTGAAAGATATTTATTTTAAAATATTGAGACCCACACAACAAGCCCTTTCATTTGATATGTCACACGGTAGTGTTTGCAAAACCGATTTTATTTTTATTTTCTAATTTGCCCTCATATTCAATATTCATTTATTTGCGTTACACGTCCGTGTTTGGGTCACCGAAATGTGTACCAAATTCCACCTTAATCGGTCCAATAGATTCGGAGCAAATCGGCTGTGACAGACGGACAGACAGACAGACATACGATGATGATCCTATAAGGGTTCCGTTTTTTTCCTTTTAAGGTACGGAATCCTAAAAAGTGATTATACTTCCGCGAACGTGATTGAAAAATAATATCCTGTTTTTGTATAACCGATGTCACGGAAACAAAAATCATGACATTGTAGCGAGGCCGAAACCGAGCTTAGGAACAAAATCTGCATTCCATCTGAAGCACGTAGTTTTAGTTGTAGCAATTGAAAGAGCTGCCTAGTGCCTACGCCTGAGGCAGGCAGGGCAGGGCGCATCGACCTTGTAACACTCCACTAAGTATTCGCGACTTGGACTCGGACTCGCCTTGCCAAAACGTTACGTGCCACTGCAGTGTAATAAATTAGAACTCGCGGGTTCGATTCCCGCTCCTAACTTTTATTTGTATGGTGTAACAAGTTAATGTTCTTACTAGCTACTTGCGTACTTTTCTTTAGTATTATAAGAATTAAGCTTTTAGTTGTAAGGTTAGCCTGTACGAGCTCTTCCAAAAAACGACTGTAAATTGCACTCACGTACCTTGTAGCCTTGTAGGACATCCTTTTTATGGAACATAGGGTCTCAACAAGATCCCTTCATGAAGTGATAAAAAACAAACAACCTTTATAAAAATTGGTTCCGATCCACTTACAATGTTTCCCTTTCTGAATCCAACCCAGTTTTGCAACTTAATTTACGTGATAAGGGTTCAGAAACAAAAACAACTCGGGTGCGAAAAGTCGTGACAACCCTCCCTCAAATAAAATACTGTTAAACGGAACGAGATAAGAAAACTTCGCTTCAGAGAACAATAGGTACAAGCCAGAGAAAATGTTGCCTATTTACCAATTACTCAAACGTAGTAAAGTCAATCAAGTGAAAGTGGTAAATATGTAGTTCATAAATGGACGTAAAAGTGGGTTCACGTGTATGCGTGTGAAGGTGCATGCGAATCAAGCTGCCCCGAGGGGGTAATTTGAGAGTATTGTCTGGTGTGGCGATATCTCTGCATTGGAGTGCATTGGTCACGGCACTGTGCCGTATGCGTTGTGGTGATACCTACTTAAAGCGTTATGTTTCTAGATACACATCACGGACTGCATCTGCTTATATGATTCGATGTGCTGTTTGTTAATCTAGAATTTACTAGTGACCCAAAATGTATGTTGAATTTAATGTATTTGAAAATCTGAAAGTTATTAAATATGGAGGCCTTGGCAGAGAGTACAACTTTGTGCCCTTTGGCGTCGAGACCCTCGGTCCGTGGGGTTCCAGTGCGGAAATCGCGAAACGTCTAGTTGATGTAACTGGTGACCGAAAAGCTGGCGGCTTTTGTCGCGCAACGCATCAAGATTGCAATTCAGCGAGGAAATGCCGCCAGCGTCCTCGGTACAATGCCCCGGGAGCCTTTTTTAGGCTTAACTTAGTTTAAATTTAATTTAATTAATGTTAATAATCATCTTGTAATTTGGTTATGTAAATAAATATACTCTTTTATTTTTGTTGAATTTAGTGACCATTCTTACCCACAGCGTGAGTTTTCATGCCTGACTATCAATATATTTCAATAGATAATCACAATAATTTTGAACGCATTAAAGCTTTAGTAATATCGCCCAGGGCCCAGGGTACCAGTAATAACATTATTCGGAGCTTTTGCAAACCGTGGAGTGAGGGTTTGAGAGAGGTGTTACTAAATATCTGTAAATGGCCAATTTCGTGCTTGGAAATGGCAATAAGCTCGCTACCGTCGTTATTTACAACATAATTTCAACTGTTAAACGTAAACCAACAACCAAGGGTCCAATCTACCATTGAAAAACCTAATAGGTGCTGACTCTAAGCCTCTAACAAACCCAGCTGGGCAATACAAACATCATGGTGTTTTAGAAATATTAATTTGCTCGTGAAATAGCCAAATACGAACCAAATAAAATAATATCATTGAAACAATAACATAAGCAGCTTTTTATTACATAAGGAAATCTTAACAGCAACGAAAAATACATAATACCCGAGCCGATGGTTATATAACCTGCATCTACAATGTAGGAAGAGTAATAATTTCTGTAATTATTTTCCGTGAAAACCCATCCACGTTATAAGACTCCGGTGGCTAATGATATAATGATAGATGGCACGGTAAAAACTTCATGTAACACTTAATAATTCATAAAGTAGGCAGAGAAATCCTCGCGACCATGCTAAATTACAGGGGTGCCAACTTGACAACACAATCTCTTCGGCTGCATGCCGCCGACGCAATTATTAAACTCATCTTCGAAAGTGTTGACGCATTCTTTGTCCAAAGAGTGAAGAAGTGATAAGTGTGAAGACCTTAAAAGAAGCCGACAAAGCCATATCTACAATAATAATTCCAATATTTTATGTTGTTTTTCATAATTGCTCCCTTAAATGTCCGATGAGTCGTTTGTTTCATTATAATGTAATTTGCATGCAATAAATGAATTTGACCCCAATACTTGATCAATGATCGGCATTGTAGAGTCTATTTGTAAGTTAAACGCTCCGTTGCGAATAAACTTTACGTTGTAAGGTTTTCACTATAGTTTTTGAGTTACTCAAATTCAGGTGTAATCTATTTACTATTGATATAATAAGCCTTTATCACAAGTTTATGGTTTTATCTTCAGAAAACAAAAGAACGATAACTGATCGTAATCTGCGATAACTAGAGTTTTATTACATTTTCATAGGAGTAACTATAACTGTTAATCGATTCTTAGAATTCACAATTATTTCACATTTTTATCACCGTTACCTAACTAGACATTTATAATTTACCATTACAACAGCAGGCTTACTATACTACACAAACATAGGTAATTGAATTTAATCTCAGCATTTAAAGTAAACGACCACTCTGTTCTCGATTTGAACGCTTCCGGACTTTTAAATAGCTTTTGACCCTTTCTCTAGTTGCGATAAGGTTAATTTCCAGTGCCAGCGTCGGCCGGCGAGCCCATCGCCATTACTTTCCATTAGCTTAGGAAATTCATCACACATGCGGTAAATAACGAGGAAGGAGGACACAGTTCTGCGTTACTTATAACCCGGCCATCGGTCACCTCACTCGAACATTTTTCACTCAGACAACTAATGAGATTCTCTTACAATGGACGTCTGTATTCATTACCTGGCATTGTTCTACGTTGTTACGTGTGAAATTAACAAATTTATGTTGTGCCGTAACATAGGTAAATAAACTGCCCAACCATATGAAGAGATTCGTTAAGAAAGTTGGTACAAAATAATTGTTATATGTAGAAAAGTTGTTCTACATATATCGATTTATTTAGGACACGATAGTTATGAAAATGCTTATACTAACTAGGTGTGTAAGTCAATAAAGGCGAAAGTTATCTAACTGAACATCTTTGTTCTCGGATATCTATGTTTGTTCTGATAAAGATCATAATAAGCTGGCAGCGTGTAAGATGTAGTCCTATGCCGTATGTTAACCACTTCACGTGCCGCATTGCTGTAAAAATAAACCCTAGAAGCACTTCCCGTCCCGGAGGAGTCGTTCGACCCGGTTTGTGTTGCTTGATTGACTCCAGAACCTCTCTTACCTATGTTTATTAGGTCGATCAGGAAATGGCGAAGCTATAAATGCTATGATACAGTTTATTTTCATTTGAAGTTCTCTCTGTTCTGTGGTTACGCATCGGCCATTCAAAATTAGACGCCTATCGACGAATGACGAATCAAAGAGTTGCCATCAATAAGACTGCGGTTTGTAAAGGGAAAGGGATCAGAGTTACCTTTGATGTGACTTAATGTAACGTATACCTTCTAACAGCATTCCGTTTAGCAAAATTTACTGCCTATTTTCAACGTAAATATAAGATAAGTTTGGTATGCAAAAAACATTCAGGGATCAGGGCCATTATGAGCCCAAAATAAAGTGAATAAGATTTTTTTTATTTATGTATTACCAAAAACAAAATAACATCAGTCACGCAATCGGTAATACTGGCAGGCTATAATTTGGAGGTTCACTGGTGGGCAACGTGCGAGGGTGTCCTATTACCGGCTCGTGTCAGTAAAGCCGCAATTTGTAACCATGCTGTTATTAATTACGAGGCTCGGTGGTCCTGTCTCAGGGGTACGGCCGACCACTCGCGCGCTCTTCTGACAAACCAATTTTGAAACATGTTTACGGACTATCTTGTGAATTTACCTGAAAGTACTGTTTTTTGGCTGTAGAAATGTTGGACCTTTATCAACAGGTTTGATGATATGAGAAAGAATTTCATTAATTTGCTTGGTGGAAATCTAACTCAAATTAATTTATTTCTTTGTTTTACGTACCTACTTATAAGCAGAAATCATGTTTCCATTAGGGATGCAACGATACCGATGCCGATGACCGGAAACGGCAGGTTATCGTAATTTTTGACGATCATCCGTATCGTAAGAGTATTACGATTAATAACGATACTTAAAACTTTCATTTCTTTATGACATAGATAACAATATACTATATGTATCAGCTACTGTTTTGGCTCCGAGATGCAAGACAAGAGTTTTTTTTTTTAATAATGCCGTTGAATATTTGAAAATATCATCCCCACTTCGCGTGCAAGGGACCCAAATTTTTTTTTTTCAAAATATTGTGCCAAGAAATGGAGTTGGTTGCCACCACATCATGCACAAATAATACTAGAATGAGCCCTGATCCAGGACCGTCTACTTCAATATACATATATTTGGCATGTTTGTCAACAGTTAATAATAGCTGACAAAGAGTTTGAGAAATCTCTATCAAATTTCTCATCAAATGAGTTTTCTTTATTTGTTTAGAATTTTAGATACTAGAGTATGTTTAGCGAAAGCTGAGAGTAACCTTACCTGACACGGGTTGGGAAAAATTTTTTTTTTCATAATTTTTCCATATCCGTTTCAGGTAAGTTACTCTCAGCTTTCGCTAGACAGAATCTACCTAATAAATAAGTCAAGTAAATAAGTAATTTTAATTTACTCAAAGATGGATACGTCAAAAGTCGGGGAACTGAGGTATAGTTCCCCGACGTGGACGATGTGAAGAATGAAAAATAAATATAAACTGCTAGGCGGAGATGAAAAAGTTGAGTTATAATTTTACTATAATAGTTACCTAGTCATCTTATTATTTAATTTGAATTATTATTTTTTTTTTTTAAAGAATAATACATTTGTTTACATAACCAAATTACAAGATGATTATTAACATTAACTAAATTAAATTAAAACTAAGTTAAGCCTAAAAAAGGCCCTCGGGGCATTGTACCGAGGATGCTGGCGGCATTTCCTCGCTGAATTGCAATGCTGATGCGTTGCGCGACAAAAGCCGCCAGCTTTTCGGTCACCAGTTACATCAACTAGACGTTTCGCGATTTCCGCAAATAACTTATGCGCACTGGGACCCCACGGACCGAGGGTCTTGACGCCAAAGGGCACAAAGTTGTACTCTCTGCCAAGCCCTCCACATTTAATAACTTTATTAATAAAATTAAATGTTGATTTTTTTTTCTGATAGCAACTACATGAAGTAAATGCCTATTTAAAAGAACCCAATGCTGATATGAAGAATACAAACTATGCAAGTTATTGGAGGAATAATAATGTATTTCCCAACTTAAAAAAATTGGCCCACAAGCATTTGAGTGATTCATCAACTCGTCCTACATGCCTACGGCCCATTTAGGACGACTTGCAAAAAATCAAAATACATAAATAATATTTTCATTTTGCAAGTCGGCCCTGCGTTATTATCAAAATGAGAAAGGTACAATCAGTAGCAAAGGTGTGTGTGTGGTTGTACAACTAACCAGGGCCTCAAGTCTGCTATTACAATAGTGTCAGAAGGGTCTGTTCCGATCCTCATTAATGACGCCATTATATTAGTAGATTACCAAACTTGTCAAAATCACCAATTATAAAATCAATGATAGACCATTCTGACACTATTGTAATAGCAGACTTGAGGCCCAGCTACTGTGGTTTCAGAAAGACTGTTTTTAACATCCGGTTTAATCCATACGGATATCAGAATTAGATTTAAACCAGATAATATAAAATGATATGCTTCGTTATAAAAAAAATACCAGAAAATTGTTACAATTATGACATTTGGATTGTAAAGCATCTAAAAATTGAAATAAATGTTGATTTTACTCAATTATCCTGTTTTACATAATCAGCCTATAATGTTCCCACTGCTGGGACACAGGCCTCCTCTTGGTGAGAGGGAGTGGGCCGTAATCGACCACGCGGGCCCAGTGCGGATTGGTAGATGTCACATGTCTTCGAATTTTTGGTTCCAGGGCATGCCGGTTTCCTCACGATGTTTTCCTTCACCGTTTTGAGAGCAGCGGTGAATTAACACAAAGTTAAGTGCCTGTCCGGGTTCGAACCTATGACTTACAACTCGTAAGTCGCGGCTGTTACCACTGGGCCACCACTGCTCTCCTCCTATCCTGTGTTATTCAATGTAAATAAAGGAATCGTAATGCAATCGTTATCGTAATCGCTATTACGATGCATTCGTCATTCGTATTGGTATCGTAATAGATGTATCGTTGCTTTCCTAGTTTCCATTTAATAAAACTCGTATTCCCGTTTCGTAACCACACAGTTTACATATTTTTTCATTTTTATGATATGTTTTCAATTCGGCTTTGCATTTCTGTTGCGACACTTCAAATTACGTTAAAGTCCTCCTTATAAGGCAAGCAGCGACGAAGTATAATTTAAGGTACAATTTAAAGGGAAATGCATGACATTAAATAAGTATTTAAGTTGTTTGCGTGCAGTGACCGACGTGAACGTCTCAATTTTAAGAGATGACATCGGCTGTCTCAGCAAATTAAGGTGTAACCCGTAACGGAATACAGACGGAGCCCAACTTTCTTACGTTCACTTGATACGCGATAACTTGTGAAGGGTCCGACCAAAGTATTTGGGTGAAAATAAAATACGAAAATTCTCGAATGCCACTTTGTCATTCGAGATTCAAAAGTCTCAAGACAATAAAGTATATCTGACATAAAACATCGTCCTACTCGAATTGAACCGATCTCTTTCTTCGGGTCATTACGCCCACAATCTATGCAATTCTACTTACATTATGGAAGCTGTAAACTTTAGTCATGGGAATTGTTATACGTTTACGAAATAGTATGTAATTCCATTGTCATTTACGTAGATACACTATTTACTCGAATTTGTGCCGCTCTGGTGCATCGCCTAATGTTTCATGAACCTCATCAAACTGAGTACATGTGTAGATTACATGTAATAATTTACATAGTCTAGTTTCTCATCTTTGAGTGATTACATAACTGCGTTGGAATTATTTTCGCATTATCAAAGTTAAGGCAAGTTATCATGTCATGAATATTTTCCGGAAACATTTATTTTCTTGTCATGATTAGAGCATAAATCCAATGAGATTTAGATTCTCGTGAGAATAAAATAAGGAACTAGAAATAATTACACCTCACTGATTGTAAACTCCTAAAATGTACGTTAACTTAGCTAGAAGTCATCTAGGAAAACAGAGGAAATGATCAGGAAAAGGTCACAGAATTTATAAAGGTTTAATAAAAATTCAACCCGTTAATAGAAGAATACGTTAAAAATATTATTCTATACCAGCACCTTAACAGTAAAATTACAATGACTGCTAACAAGAAATCGATTATATATATATTTTTTTCATTTTAGTCGAATCACGGCTTAAACCCAATAGCGAGCAAAAAATATGCTCGTCATAAGACGATTAGCGAGCGGACACAAACGGCATGCCATGGTTAGTTCAAACTATTAGAATTTCGAACGTGTACCATAAACCGGCCAGTAATACTTGGCACGCGGAGAAAAACAAACTTTATATTTTAATGTACTGAATTTGACACTTTATTGACGTTTGTGTTTGCAAGTGGCGTCGTCAAGAACGGTCAAGATATATTTGTCACTGACCACTAATGTATATGTTCATTTCGCACGGGTTTGGTAGGAATTCATACGCTGAGTGTGATTGACTAGTAGTTCCGGGTCGGCGCGGCCCATTGATGTTTTTGCTACCACTGTTGCAATCACGACACGAGGTCTAGAATGTAAAGCAACGTGGACACTTCAGAGATAAAAGTGATAAGTATCTACAACAAAATAGATTGAATGGATTTTACTTTCATTATCTGTAAGTACAACTCAAATCTAGAGAATGAAATATTCTGTTCAATTTACTCATAAATAGGTTGTACCTAAGCAAATTACAAACACTGAAATAATTGTAAAGCTTTAGTGTTTTGAGCAAGAATTCAACTTAATGTATAAGAGAAAATATACTTACCACGTGCAATAACAAGAACACAGTATGTAGAAAGGATATGATGACCATTCATTACATTCTCTATTTCGTCGCTATCCCTAATAGGTCACATTCACTAATACGTCACCTTGTGCATCTGGTGAGTTTTCTTAACTTGTTTCATGCTGTATTTCGACTCAATCCCAACTTGTCCGATGCAGATGTACTATTAAAAGAAAATCAACAATGAAAGTCAGAACATCTTTTGTTTTCTCAACATAAAGCTTTTCATTTATCTGTACACTCACAAACGATTTACAAGTGTTCACCATTAATTCGAATAGGAACGCGTACAACTGTTTGTAAAACTAATGAGCACGGAGAAAGCAATGCCTTACTTAAACTCAACTTAATCTAATTAAGTAAACTGCCTACTGTTATTACAGATTATATAGGATGTACATATGTATGTACATTCCCGACTTTCTTTCTCTTCATGTTTTATAAAACGACTCTTTAGTCTTGACTTCGTCGAAGAATTTGGAGAAATATGTACCAACCCACTTATGTAGTTACTATAAAAAAACAGGAACAGGAAAACCTTTTTTATTATAAAAATTACTCGATACTTTAGGTAGCCGAAGTAATGGTTCAATGGCTGTAACAGAATTTAAGGAAATGCCAAGTTGAATTTAGTCTAGATGTGTTATCAGATATTCTATAATACTTAAACGCGTTATGATATTATTGGTAGGTACATACATTATATTGGAATATTCTATTCTGCTCTGTAAGTGCTAACCAAAGGCGCATGCTCTTGATTTCCAAAGTTTTTTGATGATGTCCGATCTTTACCTTATTTTACTGTATTAAAACTGATTACCGAATAGTGTCACGCTGAAATGCTAGTTATTTAAAGGGACCGTCAGTGACATACAGCTTCATAACACAAAAACTCCAACAATGTTGGTTTTTTAGTGTGGTTGACCGTACATAAAACGGCACCGCAATTATGCAAACAGACTAACACAATCAACGAATACCACAGACGGCCGTAAACTATAGCGGCAGATATAAATAAGTACGCCTGTCTCACCGATCTTACCAACTTATCTCGGAAATGTGTCCCGTATCTCTTTCTCCTGACTTTCATCTCTGCTAAAGGAGCTTTTGAGTTAAATATGTATCTTACAAGGTATTACTTTTTCAAAAATGCAACTCAGTATTAAATTCTCATCGTGCCTCTCACGATGCGACTCGCAAAATTCCGCAAACAACCGAAACGACCTTGCATTGTTAGTGTTCCAGACTCTTTTGGCATGAATGATTGCATGGTCTCGATAAAAGATTGTCCGTATGTATTACACGAGTTACCAGCGAGTTTGAACGGAGATGCGACACGAGAACGGCCCGGAACGGTTTTTATGGTAAATGTCTGTTGCACTGCGGTTGGTTAACGGAGCTAAACAAAGTTACTTTGCATAAACTGAACAAACAAAGAAGATTAGTTTAACAGCTCACACAGTTAGAACTCTCTAGAGATTAATGCCATGAGGAAATGGGTAATAATCTTGTATTACACCTATCAAAACTGAATTAGAGCCCTTGTAAGATACTTAATGCAATTAATTACATATTATACTATGTCTATGTACCTACTACGGCCGCGACTTGCGAGTTGTAGGTCCTAGGTTCGAACCCAAACAGGCGCTTTACTTTGTGTAAATTATTTCATTACCACTGCTCTCAAAACGGTGAAGGAAATCATCGTGAGGAAACCGGCATGTCCCAAAACCAAAAATTCGAAGACATGTGACATCTACCAACCCTACTACCTACCCTACTCTCACAGAGAGGAGACCTGTGTCCCAACAGTGGGAACATTACAGGCTCAATATGTTATGTACCTACTATTAATTCCT
This sequence comes from Atethmia centrago, assembly GCA_905333075.3. Lineage (NCBI taxonomy): Eukaryota > Metazoa > Arthropoda > Insecta > Lepidoptera > Noctuidae > Atethmia > Atethmia centrago. The sequence goes on from HG995375.1 coordinate 14,532,656, forward strand.
ATATATAAATAATAACTGTTTTCATATTAATAAAGATTACCCTTTTAATATTAATTAAATATCTAATTGAAAGTCTGGAGAAAGACCTCATTTCCTCACGATGGCACTTCCATACGCATCGAGTTTGACATCGAAGGATGATCAAATCAAATCAAAACTATTTATTTGCCAGAATGCAGACTGGTTATGCAATATAATTCCAGTATTTTCTTCGTGGAATAATTAATATGTAGTTTAAAACATGTTGTTTAAAGCTACTGCCTGACTGTCTATTAAATGGAGGTAATACATTATCGGTTGGAACGTTATGCAAACTATAAGTAGCAGAGGAGTTGATGAAATTAAATAAATTTAATCGTAACTGTGATACGACGAATTCTCACACTTTCTTCACAATATTAATGGATATAAATATTTCTTTTGCAAGCTGCAAACTGGAGCTAACAACATTAGCATTGCTCCGTGTCGCTCAGACCGGTCCTCGTCGTATTTAATCTTCTCCGGGTAGAAGGCAATGTACCCGGAAACTGGGTGACATTTAAAGTATCGACCGACCTACCGGAAGAGGTATTAGATCCACCACACCCCAATACAGCCGCGTGCCGAACTGCCGACGACCTAATAACTGTGCCGTAAGTAGGCTGACGAGACAATTTCAAAAGAAAAATTGAATCTTCTTATCGGATAAATTTGATTTAATATTTATATTTTATAATTATTTTGAAGTAAGTACAAATAAAACAATCAGTAATTTATACCTATAAATAATGTGAAATGAAAGATTTGAAAAATTTGGCCATTATGATTTCCTATACGATGGATTATACGAAATCATAATCAAAATATAATATAAACAATGAATCTTCATTACAAAAGGGATAAATATTTTAAAGGTAATTTTAACTCTTGTCCCATTTAACGAACCAATTCATTGTTTCAAAGATATATCCAATATTGGGAATCGGATTGTCCGGACGCTACGATTGTCAAGTGGACGAGCCGGGGTCAGACTCAAGACCTATTCAACAAGGACCTTTTAAAATTAACATACTTTACTTTATGGTACCACTTATGTATTGTTACGGATTTTTCCTTTACAGAGTAAAGAAAAGTTAAAAAGAGGTATTAACTTTAAGAGCGTGGGTAGTGCTTAAAAGCTTTTAGCTGTCAAGAAAGAGGTGTTGAATGTAAATGGGATTATTATATTTTTAATGACAGAATCGTGACAGGCGTTTTCGTAATTTTTGTGTAGCATTTGCAGAATGTCAAGATTGCTCACACCAGATGCAGTGTAGTGGATGCAACAGCCAACAGTTCGTCAAGTTCGCCTTTTCATTGTAATGCTACAGCCAAAGTAGAAACTATAATGTAGATATTTTGGTTTCTTGGTCTTGTTTGATCTTAGGGTCCAATACCTACCCGAATTCATCCACTACTGCATTTAATAGGCCACTCAATTAATGGCAATGAACGATAAATAACAAACGGATCGTAAGTTTTATTATGACCGCACACATGGGGATCGCAGCTACCCTTGACGTACATAAATCTATGTGAGTTCGACACGACTTCACAACCAAATGAAGATTAGTGGTGAGTTCTACACTGAGAATTATTCCTGTAGCTAAAAGTCGAAGTATATGTAAAAAATAGTTCCTACTTCTCGTAGTTGTTCGTAATCGATCACAAGTGGATTCGAGCTAAGTCTGTGGAAAGTCGTCGACGAGTCGGAGCGCACGTTGATTTTCCCGGGATCGATTACGTAAAACCGCCGTAACGACATTCCTACGCGGTGTCAATCTACATTCTAGGCAAATAGGAAAAGGTGTTATATGAAACACTCACTACGACTCAGTACCTACTAACCAGTAAGTACTTGAACATTACATGCGTACTGCACTTTCTTGTATAAAATTAAATTAATAAGTACGTGATACAAACTACAAGACTGTTCGATAAAGTGGTGTACACGCACATTTCGCGGATGTTATTATTAAGGTGCATCCACATCGGAGTTACTTTTTGTGGAACAACGTTAGTGGGTAACAACGGATAACAAAACATTATAGCAAAAGCCGAACTTATTGTTATCATGTTGCAAAATGTTGCTCTACAAAAAGTAACTTCGGTGTGGATGCACCTTTAGAGGCAATATATTTGCAATTTGTCTAAGTCTCAGCAAGCTACTGATAATTTCCCCACACAAGAAAACGAGCAATAAAATAAAGCAAATCTAGAGAAACTTAATAACACTGCCTAGCCTGGAAATTAAACCCTTAGATGTCAGGCCCGTGACCCGTAATCTAAAGAGCCAGAGGGAAATGGCAGTTTAGTCAAAACAAGTCGATTACTTGCCAATTGATGGGCACCGATTTGGCAAGCAAGAATTAATCGCTTGAAACTGATGTAGGTACTACATCCGGTGGGGTCAGGAGATTTATATTCACGTAAAAACATATTATAAGTATTAAGTAGTTATGTAGACATTGCAATCACCGGTCTCATAAATATTACCCTACCCTCCAAATTAGGAAATAACAACAAAATCACTTATGGTTATGGGCATGGCAAATAGGCCGTTTAACGAACTCCACCATACCGGGCCAGTTATTATTCAACCTCTACGGTAAGTAGACACAAGAAGTACAACTTTATCTGCGTGCCTGATCTTATGAAACCTATTAATTAATTATTTTGAAATTGTTACTTGAGCCCCATTATTAGTGCAACGGTAAATAGAGAGATAATGTGCGTTTAGCTGGTATTGCACCGTGGAGTCGCCGCCGCCGCCGCGGGCGCGCTCCACGGCTGCGCCGGCGCATTCCCGCTGTGTGCAATGTTTATCACAAGCATAATTTTCCATTTTGTGCATAATTGTATCGTTTAATAATATTGCTGAGATTGAGGTATTGAGCTCTGAAGTGGGTGAGACAGCGCTAGGTGGAAGAAACTCTGATTAGATGCAGTGAATGTCAGAATTGAGAAATCTATTTATTTTTTTATGCTTTATTAAAAAGAATCAGGTTCTTAATAATTAATTACAATCTAGTCTTTAATAATAAGCAATTTTAATCTACCTTAAACTTTTACTTTTTGTATTTAAAAAATGTCAAATGCACGTTGTTTTACATATCAACACACATGATGTTTCATTATTAAGGTCATTACTCGTTATCAGCGATTGGCGATAAAAATACTAATCTGACTGATTAATTTAAATTCGATCATTCAGGTAACGACTGGTTTAAAGGACAAAGCTGTTCAAGAGTTGTGAAAGGTCCCTGAGATTCTGAAGTTCTTAGGATTGCGTTTGTTATTTATTTATAAAATGGGTCCTAGCTTTCTGAAATTCCTAGAATTACGTTTGTTCCTTCGAGCTAGCAATATTAATGTGTTGGTTAGTGAATTGAGCTGAGTACGTCAAGTTGCATAGGCGCGAGACGGCGCGGGCGACATGGCGGCGAGCCGGTAACGTACGCCTGCCCAGTGCCCGCAAACCTATCATTGTATGCAATCTTTGACCCGCAGACCACGGCTACAACGAACAATCAATGCTCCTGCTAGTACATTGCATTGAAATCGCCATCCGTCAAGGAAATTGCTAATGTGACACCAAAATTATGAAGATAGCCGGAAGATATCAGAGAAGAACGTTGTATATTTATGAACTTACCCGTAGATCAGAACTACCCGACGACGTAGACGTACTACTGGAGCCCAATCTGCTGTCCAATCTTCCGTTGTAATTATACATTTTGAATTTTCAACTAAACTTAAATAAAAATTCGTTAAATTCACTGACTAAACTTGCACAACAGAATCGGACAGTTACAGTCTCGTTCTTAATTTTTATGCAGTTACCAGTCTTCTGTTTACTACACAGTTAGTTACAATTAACACGATACACACATTGTTCCAAGTGACCGATTAAATTGCCGACTTCATCTCAATAAACACTTGACACCATTAAAACCGGCTCTTGCGACGAAGTAGAGCACTTCACGACTACTCCGCGAACACATACACTTCTGGGAAATTAGAATATAATATTTAATCAGCCGGATTATATAAGGTGGTATATTTACTAATAAGGACGGTAATCAGTCGGCTAACAGAGCTACAGTCGCGGTCGCCCACAACACTTGTGTGTTGAGCAATGGAGCAATGGCTACGTGACTCAAGAAGTTAGTTTATCGATAAAACTGAAACACAACAGTGTTATCGCATACGATCGTCATTCGCGGCAATATCCACTATGTTCGAGTGATAACGAAAAATCGCTTTCACCTTGAACGTTTGAATTCAGCGATTGCATATTTAATGCTTATATGTTTCAGGTTTCAGAAGTCTATTGTCCTCAAGAATCTGAGAAACTCTTCAGTCAGACTGACTTTGTTACAATAGATAACGCTAAATATAGAACCCTCGTGTTCTTTGAATGAGTTCGTGAATCCAGAAGATAACATTTATTTCGCTGCGGTAACTGCTCATAAAGATAACATCAAATATATATATTTTGGTTGATATAATTATCTGCGTTACAAGGATATGTCAGTTCCAATCTCAGGCACAAGCTATTACAAGATTACTTATTGAGAAAGCTTTATTTTAATTGTTTCGTTAACACGGATTAAAAGCTTTTCCACTAAAAGTACATTTTCAGTTCAAAAGCTACGTCAATACAAATGTTAATGATGAAATGTTTACTCTTTTGCTCACGCACACTTTACAAAGTATACTGTTATACAATATTGATTCAATATTTATGGAAATATAATCACCCAAGACGCACGCCTAGCGTACAGCTCTCCTTATTCGGTTAAGAGTTGTTAAAATAGTCCAATATCTCAAGTTTATAACATAGGAACATTTGCACAGATTTCGCGAACTCGCTAGAGCACATCGGCCCACCGGTTGGCGTTATTTATAGAGCGACCGAGCTTTGCGACTATAAAAGGATTTTGTTTGAAAATGGGAAGCTGTTTGCATTTGTGCGAATGTGTATCGCGAAACGCAGATTTGGCGTGCGCGTGGGCCAGTCGACGCGCGCGGTGGCACTGGTGGCGTCGCCTGCGCGCGCGCCGCGTGCGTTGCACCTGACTCGCCCGCGCCCGCGGCCGCCGCCGCCGCAGCCACCAGCTTCCATGCCACTTCCACCTACCTATTACGGGAGATAATATCCTGTATGTCGCACCAACACACTGTCATTCACACTGCTTTCTTTACGATTATCAATAGCTGTCGATCGTAACTTGCAATTTGATTTACACGAGTGCTCAGGCGAATTGCGACTAGAGCTTTAAGCTCCAGTCGCAATTCTATGTTAAATTGATAACGAAACTGCAGGACCTAGGTACGTATTTAGCTACTGTTACATATGAATTCCTTATGATTTTAATATACTATAAGTGAAAATTTTTGGGTAGACCATCTCTACAGTTCCGGAAACCCTATTTTTACATAGGTTTGCATCAAAGATGACTAATACAATAAAAAGGGGTACGTGTAAAAGATACTCGTATGAGAGTAGTTATGTAGGTAACGATAACAACACTCTTACTAAAGCGTCCGACCTCAAGTTTTCCCAGTAATGTGAGTAAGCAGCGAACATTGTTCATTTGCATGCTGAGCCCGCGCACCCGCGCATTTCGCTCACGCCTCTCAACACGTCGCATCGCAAAAGCTCCCGTCACACGTGTTCATACTTTACTGTCTTCATTTCTAGTATTTCAACCACTATACGTGCTTACTAATACAAAACATATGATGACTAATTTAAATCAAGTATTTATGTCAAATCAAAAACGTCTTTATTACCGGAAGGACTTCATCAATCCAAGTGACCATATCTTTCATCGAATGTCGTTCCACAAACCGCAGTCGATGGACTGCTGGTGATTGTGGAGCATGAAATATTAGCTATAATGCCAAAACAAGTTTGTTTGCACAAGTGTCTCAATGAGCGCTGCCGTGGTGACGTCACACGTCACGCGTGCGCAGAACGTTGACACCGAGTTAACGGCACCGCACACAATGACACCCTTGTTGTACCCCAACGACTTTCTGAAATATGAACACCTTGTTGTTTGTGTCACAAAAGTCGATTGCGTTTATAAGAACTTAGCAAAATAAATAATCACATATTAAATATAATATCTTGAGAAAACAATGTGAGAGCTTTGTGCTTGAAAATAAAGAAACAGAAAGAAAGAAACACTCATCCTTATCTAAATGAATAACACTCTGTATTGAGTGAGGTAATTTTTATTAACCAACCCGCTGAAGAGTTCATTTGTTGATCAAAGAAAGTGGGTACTTATACTTAAATATTTTATCGAATGCCAATTTATCACAGCCGCATTCGCAGCAATTCCAGCTACTTTACACCCAGTGGTGCTAAAAATACACTTAATTAACAACGTACCTATTTAGAACATACATTTCTGCCGCTTTCGTGATCGAATTGTAAAGTTGTTACCCATTAAATATCTCGAAGACAACCGAGCCAGGCCTACTTTTAATTAAAAAATGCTAAAATATTTTAAACAGGGGTTAATTCCGATATCACGAATCGGTATTTATCTAGTTCGTAATAAATTATAATGATGTACTATAAATTAAAGGATTAATAATGGCCCGAGCTGTTGTGTATGGAAAGTAATGAAAAAGTTACAGAAACCTAAAATAAAAATGTTGCAGGATTTTAAACATTAAAAAAAATCTGCAGTTTCCAAAATTCCAACACCTGAACTTACGAATACCACAGCTGTACTTTAATCATTTGAGTTTCATGCCTATTAAAATGTATCGCATATGGAATCAGTGTTCCTGTGAGTGTGGAACCCTCAAACAACAGTCGACATCGACACGTGTGTAAAATGAAACGGTTATTGCTGATCGTGCCTGATACGGACGCACAGTCGCGCCGCACCGACGAATCGGCGTGTTATTGTCACTTATTTCAATCATTTCCGAACTTCCCAAGCTTTTCAGTTTATATTTATACCCAGAATCGATGCCGATGGACATTTTATTATATTTTTATTTACTTACAACATTACGTACGTAACATTAAATCTTACTTTATGTGGTGCCTATTGTCACAATACAATTTACTCGGGCGTATGTATCTTGTGTTGTGTCCGAGATTCCGCTCGCGAGTACACTCCTACGTTGTGCAGTAAAATTTACGAGCATTTTACGATTCAATTTACATTTAAAAAGCACAAGTAACGGGTTTTCAAGTGATCTCTGTGTTTCGGTAATAGCAGTACAGAATGTTCGACAATTTCTTTACGTATTGATATTGTTAAAAGCTTTATTTTGGATGCTATGTGAATACAGATTTTATTGCTACAGAGATTAATTTTTATAGGTGGCTGTTATAATTTAATATTTTATGGCAACAGTAGAAATAAACGATAAACTATTAAAAACTGGGGCAAGCACAATTCCGGCTACCGAAGAATTTGTATGCAGGTTCCTAGCTAGCCTTTTTTTTGTTTTTGAGGGTGGGAAATCATCAAATAACTTCTCCCGCTCCTAGCCAGCCTACCTATTCTTCATAACAAGTTTTCACAATACGCCATGCCAGGTGAACAGTTCCAAATAATACAACCTGTGAACAAGAGCCAGGACAACAAGACGTGGCAAGAATAATCAAATCACGGAGACATTGTTAAATAAGGTTTATATTTTATCTTACTCAATAATCCATATTAAACTTGACATAACTTTTGTCAAACATCTTACCTCCACCTTCATATAACAACACCATAAGGATCTCTGAAACAAGTTTTAAATAAAACCTTAAATATTATTAATTAAAGTCGCTTTTCGTGTCTGTCTGTGTGATCGCGTTATTCTTCTAAACTGCGCAACCGATTTTGAAACGTTTTTCACCATCGTTTAGATAATTTATCCCGAAATGTTTCTTATTGTAATACATTAATATTAAACTTACATATAATAAAGAAAATCCGATGTTTTGTCAAGTCGTAAAAACCGTGCGAAGCAGGGGTGGCTCTATAAGGAAACTTCATTCAATTTAACTCAACATTGCGCCGGTAGGTATATAAATAACCATTGATACCGGGTACACGGGCACGATTCATTAGCATTGCAGATTTGCGATACCACGAGAAAACGACCGACTTCACACTGAAAACACATATTGTTCTGTTTTCACAAAGTACTCACGTTCAGAAATGAGAATTCTGTAAAATATTGATCACTTTATGATATACATATTACAGACGATTTTTTAAAAAAACTTTTTGTTTATATATAATGGACTCGGTCGACATATTTAGGGAGAAGAAATTTCTTGTAGACCTTTCTACAAGAAAATAATATTCGGACTGAGACTTCACAAATACTGAAAATTTTAGCTTATTGTATGTAGGTACTGTTTACACGAAGAACATTGATTTTTTTTCTGTAATAATCTGTTAGTTACCTACACAGGGTTTTATTTAAAAAAAAAAAACGTTAAGATGTTCAAACGTCAAGATTTTTTTTATTGTTAAACTGACGTTGTTAATCATTACTTAAGTTGATGTAAGGTTTTATAAACCCGTTACTGTCCAGGACCACTTTTTTCTTACGTATGTAGATGACCAGTAAATCTCTCTGATAAAGCTATGCTATGATCTACCAAAGACTAAAAATTAGAAATGAGTGGTCACGATCGCGAAGCTGTTGAGTGCCTTATATCTATTTTATTAAGTATTTTAAGATAGTCATAGGCACTAAAGTCAGTTTGCCAAAAGAAAATCTCCATAAACATATTCTTTTTGACCGAAATATTATTTTTGTTCAAGATTTATTTACAAGATAAGTTATTCATTTTTTTGTATGTATTTGCATAACATATGTGTGACATAAACTCGTCGCATTGGAGGAAAGAATACACAAAGGATCTGCTTATACCCTTTTAGGTATACGGCCCACCCACTGAAAAGCTTCTGTAATGTCAAAACATGACATATTATATGACTAATGATGACTGACATTGAGCAAGATGAATGTGATGACGGTACAGATCGTTAAGTGAATGGTTGCCGCAGGAGATGTAACCTGGATGAGATTCACTTAGACCAGGGAAGCATGGCAAGAACTTGGTGGCCTAAACTCTATAGTGCAAAGATGCACAGACTTATAGAGAATAGGGGCCACACCACAGCTACGGGCCACACAAAGAAAAATAACTAGGTAAACGTTTTAAAAGAATTGAATTTGGTACCTTTTTTTGTAAAACTTAAAAGCGCCCCACTGCTGCCACCGCTCGACCGAATGCACCCAAGTTCTACCCGAATAGTTCCGATCGCAAGCTCGCAACACATGCTTGATAATGTAGGTATTTAGGTATACAACATTGTCAACATTTATTTAATAATTTCCTTTTATTTTCCGCATTTTTTTTATTTTTTGGTGGGCCGCACGCGTACCGACGTCTGTGCATCGCTGCTATAGTGGGTTGAACAAGGGAGTTGCAAGATTGTATTCGCGATGGTTTTTTTCTCTGAACACCCGTAACAAGCATAATCTTCTTTGTGGAGTTTAATGTATTATTATTTAAATTATTGTGAATGTGTGGACTATGTGGGTCATATTATTTTGTTTTGTGTCTTTCTCAGTTAGCTTTTATGGCAGTTTGAGTACCGTACTTTATTCGGCCTACCCAAATGTCCTTTTTTTGGAATTGTTCGAAGAGTCGTTGAGCTTCTTAAGCTCTCTCTCTACACGATTACTGTCAAATGCGTGCACTGACTGGACAGGTCCGCTCGAATGTGTGTGGTTCTTTCCTCAAAATACCATTTCAGACGCCAAACTACATGGTTCTCTATACACATGGATGAATTTTATATATAAAATGACATGAATATTTACTTGTAAAGTAATATATTTCTTTCAATTATTGTGAAATCTATGTGGGTCAAAGTTGTTTTTTTTTCTCATTTAGTATTTTATTATTGGTACTTTTCGTTTTTTATTTCAATCATGGTCGTTTTTTTTGTGTGGATATTCATCAAATAACTTCTCCCGCTCTGGGCGGAGCGGGAGGGTGTGTCAGACTCTTACTGACTAAAACCCACCCGTATTCCTTCCGGTGCCTGTGTTGCCAGGGGCCTCGGTGACCCTATAGTACCTTCCCGCGACCCCAGAAGGCCTCGGCCCTAGTGGACCCCTACATTTGTGCTGACGACATCTCTTCGAGGCGCGCGTGGAATACAACGCGCCGTCGACCCGGGCCTGATCCTTACCGGACGGTGAGCTACCCATTGCTCACCGTCCGCAAGCCCGCGCCTACGGTGGCCGGAAATCCGCACGGGATCCCCGACTTCCAGGGCGTCTCCTGCGGTGGCTAGGGGCGAGAGAGCGCGAAATTTGCCTATCCCTCAACCGTCCCGCCTCCTCCTTCGCGAGCATTACTGCTTTGCAGAAGGAGGTGACGGCTGCCCATGCCCTCTCGCTCCGTACCATGGCCTGAAACAGGGCCGGACGCGAGAGATCTCTGCCGCCGATCGCCTCCACGAGGGCAAGGCGGTGCTCTGCCCAAGCCGGGCAGACCTCCACCGTATGCTCCACCGTGTCCGCCGGGCGATCCACACAGAGGTGACACCCGGGCGTTTCCTCCCGCCTTATCTGACACAGGAACCTCTCGAAGCTGCCGTGTCCGGTGAGGACCTGCGTCAGGCGGAAGGTGAGAACGCCGTGGCGCCTCTCTAACCACTCCTCAAAGAGGGGAATTATCGCCGCAATCGTGGCGTGCCCAGCACTGGGTTGCGACAACCGTACTCTCCATGTCGCCATGAGATCCCACCGGAGCTCCGTCCGCTGTGCTGCGATTTCTCGCAACAGCGGAGTTACGCCCCGGCGATTCGCCTCCTCGCGCCACCCCCATACGTGCGCGAGGACTTTTGCCTCCAGATCCCATGGCGATTAATCATGGTCTGGCAGTTTGAGTAATTTAATCGGCCAACTCAAATGTTCTTTCTCTGGTATTGTTCGTTGCATCTTTGAGATCCTTATGTTCTGAGTTGAGCTGCACGATTACTGACAAATGCGTGCACTGACTGGACAGGTCCACTCAATCTGTGTGGTTCTTTCTTCAAAAGGACCATTTCTGACACCAATCTACATGGCCTTCACATGATATGACCAAGATTATGTCAGGACTTTAAAAGAGACTGTGACCTCTGAGTTTGTTTCCGCCTTTCTTTTCAGAGTAGTCAGATAGGAAACGCCGACCGTATCAAGCTTTATTTTAAAAATATGATTGACGTGTAAAAGTGTACAAACCTACTTACAGAAATAAAAATCATTTATCATTTAATCAGCCTATAATGTTCCTACTACTGGGGCACAGGCCTCCTCTCTGTGTGAGGGAGTGGGCCGTGATCCACCACGCAGGCCCAGTGCGGGTTGGTAGATATCACATGTCTTCGAATTTTTGGTTCTAGAACATTTTGGATGAAGTTGAGGCCCTGAGGCATCTATGCTCCGTGAATAGGAGACCTGTGATTATATCTTTACTTTATTTCCCACGAGACGGACAACCTTACCTAAAGGCTACAACGTGTATAACTATAACCGGTTTCCTCACAATATTTTCTTTCAACGTTTTAAGAGCAGTGGTGATGAAATAATTAACACAATGTAATGCACCTGTCTGGGTTTGAACCTACTACCTACAACTCGTAAGTCGCGGTCGCCACCACTGCTCCACCAGTGCACCACAAACCTATTTAATCTAAAGTAACATAGCAATAAAAACTGAATCAAATTACAGTAGTATCGCATGGCGCGATTGCTAGCGTTCTACGATATTTTACCAAGTTACAGTTAAAGTATGCCTGAGAGCCAGAGGCCCATGGGCAGCATAAAGACTCTGACACCAGCAGGCTTAGCATGACACTCTCTATTTCTTCGAAGAATAGACACGGCTCTTTCCATACAACGTGAGTACGTACATCTCGTTTCTCCTTTTTTGACATCCCACCGTAGAAATATTTCTACATAAAAAAGGACCTAGACAAAGATCGTTAGAAACGAAAGACAAGATGACAGATTGTAGAAGGGTTTCTACGGTGAGATGTCAAAAACTGAGAAACGAAATGTCACTTTGTATAGAAAGAGCCGTGTCTATTCTTCGAAGAAATTTTAATAGAGAGTGTCATGCTAAGCCTGCTGATGGTGTTTAGTCACTACACACACGAAAAAGAAGAAGAAGAAAGAGAAGACAGTTAAAGTTATCACAATTGCTTCCGAAAGCTTGTACTTGCAAGTACAAAGCGATTAGCATTTAGTACAGTTACGTAATGATTTTTTCGGTAACGTAAGCAAGAAAATGTTATGTTAATATTAATTAAATTACATTAACATTTTCTAATCACCTTGTAATGAAACACGTAGTGTAAGTGTAGCATTGAGATAGGAAAAACAATGTAGTTGTGTGTACAGTCCGATTAAAACTTTATGGCGACTTGGAACATGAGGCGAGTCACTGCGCAGTAACGAATTCATGTGTCAGCGGGGGGGAGGGGTGGGGCACTGCGCAGCGAGTAGCGAACTTCAGAACCGCCATTAAGTTTAACGCGTACTTAACAAATTATTTGTCGACTGTAGAACACTGTATAGGTCGTTTATATCACAAAAGTATGTGCTGTATAATAATATAGATTTGAGTAATATTTGCCTAAAAGCACACCTATTTCCCGAAGGGGTAGAAGCGGAGCTGTGACGTTTCGCCAGAATCATTTAATATGGGGTGAGCTGTAACGTTTCGCCAGAAGCTTTTAATATGGGATGAGCTGTAACGTTACGCCAGAATCTTTTAAGCTATTAACCGGGCACAAATCCAGACTCCCGGCTGCTACTGAGATTTCCTAATTTAAAAACCCAAAAACACATTGCCTGACCGCAGAGTCCGAACCCCGGGACGTGTGTGCAACCAGTTGAGCTAACTAGACCAATGAGGCAGTATATTTAAATCCTGAAGAGTCGACTTTCCCAGCCTGACGTTGTAGCCTTTAGATAAGGTTGTCCGTCTCGTGGGAGACAAAGTAAAGATATAATCACAGGTCTCCTATACACGGAGCATAGATGCCTCGGGGCCTCAACTTCACCCAGTGTCATGGCATACCTTCCCGGGTACCTGTACTTTGTACACAACTAGCGACCCGCCCATGCTTCGCTTGGTCTTGACGACCTAAAAAAACATCGATACTTCTTTATTATAAAATGTAAATTTGATAGTAATAAGTTAAACATATAAACCTTTCGGGATAAATTCTCTAAATGTTGGTGAAAACTGCATCATAATTGCCCTGGTGGGATTTATATGTGTCCGTAGATGTGTCCGTGGCATCACAGCGGAACCTATCAGAATACTGGTATTCTGATAGGTTCCGCTGTGATGCCAAATAAATGAAATGATGAAATAAATAGTAAATAATAATAAATAAATAGTAGTAGTCGCACAAGTCGTTTTTATTGATTTTCTTTGTTGATTTTTGTTTATTCGAAGTTTAGTTTTAAATGCTCCTTTTTTTACTTTTTGTATTTCTTGTGCGTGTCCCAAATAAAATATTTTTCTTTCTTCCTTTAATTTGTTACGGTTTAGAAGAACAACACGATCACACAGACAGACACGACAAGCCACTGTGTCGTATAATATTCATAGATAGATATGGTGCTTTATTAGATAGGATAGAGACGAGTCCTAACTTATAAATATACTATTCAAAGTTTTGACCGACAAAAATATTGAATACACTGACTTTTTCATGACAATACTATTTTCAGTCTTTATTAGCCGTGCTTCTGCCCGCGACTTTGTTCGCGTGAACTTTCATATGCACCGACCCACTGCATCGCATTGCATCGCCCGCCCGCGCGATTGCTTCGTTGTCGCTTAGCGTTCTTACTTTTCTTTTTTTCTAGTACCTCGGCTTTTAAAGGTCGTAGCATCATGTTAAATACCCTATAACCTTCCTCAAGACTTGGCTATCAAATGCAAGAAGAATTTTTCAAATCCAACTGGTAGTACCCCTACACACATAATCAGCCTATAATGTTCCCACTGCTGGAACACAGGCCTCCTCTGGGAGAGGGAGTGAGCCGTAATCCACCACGCGTGCCCAGTGCGGCTTGGTCGATGTCATAATATATGTCTTAGAAGTTTTGGTTCTAGGACATGCCGATTTCCTCACGATGTGTCCCTTCACCGTTTTGAGAGCAGTGGTACCCCCTACATACAAACTTCAAATAAACAAAATTTTTACTCTTTATAATATTACTATACTTACATATGCTATGTACAGTCAGATAACGCTATTATTACTAGAAATTCAGCAAAGTTACAATCAGTATTGCTGATCTAAATAACGCTACTTTAGTTTTCAGAAGTCGAAATACCGTTTAGCTGTAAGTGTTTTGAGTTAGTTTGCAACATGTTCGTGTTCGTAGTCGTGTCGCTGCACCAAACAATTGTAAAGTAGCTCATTTATATTCTGTTTAACTTTACTCGTAGTAAAACACAAGTTAAATTGTTGGTCGTTTCCTATCCTTACTTATTTGTAATATTTTGTTAAATATTGATAAAACAAGACTGCCTCGTTGGTTTAGTGGTCGCAAGCGCTACAGCTTTTTTTTTTTTTTGAGGGTGGGCAATCATCAAATAACTTCTCCCGCTCTGGGCGGAGCGGGAGGGTGTGTCAGACTCTTACTGACTAAAACCCACCCGTATTCCTTCCTGTTGCCTGTGTTGCGGGGGCCTCGGTGACCCATAAGTACCTTCCCGCGACCCCGGCAGGCATCGGCCCTAGTGGACCCCTACCTATGTGCTGACGACATCTCTTGCGCGCGTGGAATACAACGCGCCGTCGACCCGGGCCTGGTTCTTACCGGACGGTGAGCTATCCATTGCTCACCGTCCGCAAGCCCGCGCCTACGGTGGCCGGAAATCCGCCCGGCATTCCCGACGCCCTGGGCGTCTCCTGCGGCGGCTAGGGGCGAGAGGGCGCGAAACTTGCCTTTCCCTCAACCGTCCCGTCTCCTCCTTCGCGAGCATTACTGCTTCGCAGAAGGAGGTGACGGCTGCCCATGCCCTCTCGCTCCGTACCATGGCCTGAACCAGGGCCGGACGCGAGAGGTCTTTGCCGCCGATCGCCTCCACGAGGACACGGCGGTGCTCTGCCCAAGCCGGGCAGACCTCCACCGTATGCTCCACCGTGTCCTCCGGGCGATCCACACAGTGGTGACACCCAGACGTTTCTTCCCGCCTTATCCGACACAGGAACCTCCCGAAACTGCCGTGTCCGGTGAGGACCTGCGTCAGGCGGAAGGTGAGGACGCCGTGGCGCCTCTCCAGCGACTCCTCAAAGAGGGGACTTATCGCCGCAATCGTGGCGTGCCCAGCACTGGGTTGCGACAACCGTACTTTCCATGACGCCATGAGATCCCGCCGGAGCTCCGTCCGCTGTGCCGCGATTTCTCGCGGCAGCGGACTTACGCCCCGGCGTTTCGCCTCCTCGCGCCTCTAAGCGCTACTGCTGAGCATGAGATCCTGGGTTCGGTTCCCAGGTCGGGCAAAGTGTTATTGCGTTTTTCCATCAGGAATTTCTCAGTAAAAGCCGGGAGTCTGGGTCTTTGCCCGGTAGATGGCAATAGGCTTGCCCCCTCTTACATGGGACTTAAACATAACTGGCGAAATGTGGGTTTTGTAGTTAATAACAGTATTTCTACGTAATACCGTGACAAAGAGCAAACAACTATTAAATACAGACAATTAAGCCTCCCAGATAATTACATTTCATTGTTTTATTTTCAGCACTCAGCATTATTCAGCGAGAGTCGAAACCATCCTAAAACGAATTGTTAAATGTAACAATTAAAGAAACAAATAAATGTGCACATTATACCTATTGTTATTTATTCATGTTTAATTTTAGCAGAAACGCCGAGGGTAGAGGCATGTAATTACAAGTTTCGGAACCAAACGACGCTTCAATGGCTACGGAGGCAGATTAAACGGAAAATTGTATCTCCACATTGGAGTAAAAAGGAAACAAAATGTCAGAAAATACTAGGAATAGTTACTTAATGGCGCCGATTCCCTTGTTCACAAACTAACTAAATTTAAGTTCAGTGCATCTTTTTCTTTCTATTTCAATAAGAAAAGGACAGAAAATACATTTTAGTTTCGTCCTGTCAGATTAATCAGCGCCTGTCACTACTCTATACAAGTTTAGACGCGATTAAAAACTTGCCTACTAAAATTACGTCAATTTACGTCAACCGCTGATTAATTTGACAGGACTTAACTAAAATGTATCTTCTGTCCTTTTCTTATTGAAATAGAAAGAAAAAGATGCACTGAACTTAAATTTAGTTTAGTTTGTGAACAAGGGAATCGGCACCAATATCTGTTTGTTATTCTTTAGGCGTCTCAATTTAGTCTTGTTCAATGGCGTACCAGTTTCTGACAAGAACAAACAACAAGAGAGTTTTAAAACAAGAACAACAAAACTTTAAACGTTGGTTTGCTGTGCACTTCTGCCAAAAGCAATTTCTGCATACACGAAAGTTACGGAAGTTAACCGTAAGAATGTAAGGAGAAATTTCAGGACACAAAACTATTTTTGATCGAATTATGGAATCTTAGATCTATCAATTACATCATATTCATACTAGCCATTGATACCACTAAAATAAAAGACGGAATCAGAATTTTGTTGAATCAGTTCATAGTCCCCATAGACCTACGATCTATAAAATATTACTAAGCAGAATCTCTCATACTATATAGGTCAAGTAAGATAAATTGATGCGATCCAATCAGCGATAGTAAGAACCTTGGTAAAATATTTACTTAACCAATTACCTCTAGTTCCTCGTTACATATTGACAGTTTCCAACATCACGGTATTATAACGGTGTTGGTACATTGTTTGCTGAGCGACCAATTTCGGCGAGACATGGAACAATGGAAGCGTGACCGGCGTCGACCAGCTGATTGCCATCAAATGCTCATTGCTCGCTAAACATGGACAGGCAGAGAAACAAACCGGACTATTATCCAGCATATGAATAAGTAAGTAAGCTTGGATAAGCCCACGGAATGCCCAGCAACCGACGGGTCACGAACATCAATGATATCACCAAGATAATAGCTGCGCTTGCACATAGAGAGATTGCTCGAATTCCATAGGCAATCTTTCAATAAAAAAAAATTAAACAATACAATAAACTCATTGCATTAAATGAGGTTTATACCAGTTCTTTTTTACAAGTTATATTTTTAATGTTCATTCATTTTAAATCAGGCCAAATATCTTTTGAAAATAGATAAATATCACAAAAATACACGCAATACAAACCCAAGCGCCACCTTTCGGTAGAACTACATCATTTCATCTTCGAATGAACATTATCGCTCTGCGCATGCGACTATGCGCAGTGCTCATAATAATGGAACATCTTAATCCGACTAGAGGGCGCCACCATACATTTCAAACAATACAACTTTGAAATGATTGCGTGTTAAATAAAAGTCCAGCGTAATAAATGGTTTCATGTGGTAATGTACCAAATAAATACAGCTTGGATTAAATTCCGAAAAAAGAAAAACTCATTTTCTTCTACAGGTCAGTACCTAAGTAAGGAAAAAGAACTCTTATGGCGGGACTCTACTTAGTATGTAAAGTCGCTACGCCTGCATTCATACGTGGATTATTATATTCCGTAGAGCCTTGGCACCGATCACACTTATTCTAGAGATAATTCTAATTGCGTGCACGTTACGTTCGCCGTTTTCAGCTAAGCAAGCGCATGTCGCTATAGGTGTACTATTATTGATTGAAGCTTTGTACATAATATTAGTACATACCTTGGTCTCGCACGCCGTGTGGCAGACATATTTGCACACTGAAACAAACAGGCAGCAATTAACATAATGTTTTGTAATACTTTTTTGTATATTATTCATTAACATAAAAATTGATATGAAATTCAAGGTTAAAATTATGAAACCATTTGCATTGTCTTGTCTCAAACTCAATATTGTCTACCCATAGACTTTTGACGTAGCAGAATAATTTATTTTAAAAAAAATCTTAATTTATTATGTAATTTATTCTTCATCTACGTTCTTTTATACAATGGTAATTTTTCCTGAAACAGCTGTAGCGGCTAACTTTTCAGTCGGATACGTTTCGTACTTAATTGGACGGAAATTTGGTAAACTCTACTTTCCGTGGTACACGCGGCTACATATCAAGCTATACATACATTTCCAGTTTATGCTGACCTCGCATTGTATAGGATTTACGTACAATGAGAGGTTAGCTTATGTATAATGCTTGACGTGTAGCCGCGTGTACCTACTACGAATTTCATAATGCGCAGTATTTTTTTTCAATTTTGCTACAACATAACCTTAGTGCACTTTAGGTGAACAAGGCGTACAGCACCTTATTCCCTAAAGTGCACTGAGTGCACCGAGAACATTTAACATGTGTAAACCGTTACACACTGATTTGAACATATTATTATATTTGCAAAGGAAGATGAATACAAATACCTATTATCTTACAAAAAATCATTCCTATCCTATCCATGTATGTAAAGTTATGTCTTTATAGATGAACAGTAATTGTGGATTGTGCTTCAAGCGTGAATAGAACATACATTCTGGACCACTATGCAGATTTTTTTTCGCAAACGTGCTGTGCTGGGAACGTTATCAGTGATATTTTCAGCAATAACAGACACCTAACATTCACAAATCCTATAGTTCAAACTTCGACAAGCAATTGATTTTTGAGCGTGACATTTTAGCCTCTAATAATATTGTCTTGAAGCACCGTTCTGTTGTCAACACACAGGCCGTCAATGACCTTTGAAAGTCAAGACTACATATCATATATTTAGAATTGCAAGTCAAGTTTCTGCGAATAGACAAATCGGTCAAGACAAAAACTTTCGAATATTTCAAGTGCAATTCATCATAAGTAAGAAGTCATCTGAGACTTGTACTAGTTAAGTAGATAGACATTCGGGATATATACCTCTGCAGCAAGATCCTGTGTTGTGCACCGGCTGATGGCACCAATGACATGGTCGTGGCTTCCTGAACGACTTGCTACGAAATGCGTGAGCCTGACCCACTCCCTCCTTCTGTGAACAACATATTTAAATATTAAAATCACTGCCTAGAAACTAGGAATATTATACTACACACGCCTTCCAAAGGCGCTATTGCTAAGATGTCTTTGTCCTACCATGTCGTTGTTTAGACAAGGCGATATTTTCCCATAGACTAACAAGAACAAATAGCTTCAGGCGAGCAACGAGACTAGAAAACGTTTAACACTAGCGCGTGAAATGACAGGCCATTGTTGATAGTGCGAGCTCCCAGGACGCATGCCGGCGGATATTTACGACGGGACAGGGTCGTGCCGGCCAGCCCTTACCTGCCCGGTGCCCAGTACCCGGGCTCGCCCTTCGTTAGCCCACGGACAATGGATGAGAGGAACGCGAGCCCATTCAACTCAGTATACAGATACGCGTCGTATGTTTGTGTTCCTTGTTATCATGAACCCCTATTATTCTCTTACAGTTAACTAACCTCAACTCCAAATATACACGTAGATTGTACTCGATTGTAGACCCCGCTTTCATAGCTTTCCTACCGTTTTATTTATGATTCTAGGCAAGTCAATTCAAACCAAACTAAAGGGTTTTCTCTATTTACCAAACCAACACGGTCCGCCGGCGGCGTTGACAGGACAATGCGTGAGTAAATAATTAGTTTCTATTCAATCTATCTCCAATACGATACTTGTCGTTTGTGTTTGCAATTTGCATTCAATAATACGACTGGGCCGTGATCTTTATCTAAAGCCCTGACATGTTTTACACTCGTTAGCAAATTGTAACTGACAGCTGTAAATCAGATCTCGTTCTGTCTAGCTGTACTAGCTGCGAGGAAAGGAAATCGGTTATTTTGGTTGAGTCATATTGAGTTATTTTGTTTTCCATAAGTAGGTTAGTAAAAAATATCTACAGTTTTACCAACAAGTTATTGCTCATTAGCGAGCAGTTTATGGGAAGTCTTAACTTCCTACAGACGTTTTACGGGATATATGCCAGGATTTATTAGTAAGATCGACCAACATTCCTTTTAATCAATATGCCAGATTATGTTCGCACGCATTCACTTCAACAACGTTCTTTGTATTGGGTCACAGTGTTCTGGAGTCGGTGACGTCATATCCCTGCGCAGACGCCGACCGACGCCGCCGCCGACGCTCCAGGCGCCACATTTGCAGCGCACATGGTACATGGACGATGTACTTGAAATCGGCGTTTGAAATAAATCACTCCTTTGTGTTATCGGCCTGAGCCGTGAGCTGGCTACTCTCGAGAGCTTTTAATGCTCGCTACTACCTGCCGGTAGTGTTTGTAAGCTAGTTTCATTAAGTACGTTCATTGTAATCATTTTATGCAATTCAATATTAAATATGTAATATCTAAACTCTGTAAGCTATTGTATGGCACACAAAAGTTTACATTCACATTCCACAAAAGCCGCCTTGAATGAGCTTTTACAAGTCTCCTGTTACATCTTACACCGCTACGCACACATGTGCAAATAAAGATACTTCCACGCATTCAAAAATGTATCGGCAGACACGTGCGACTGAAGCACCTGCTTGAAATCGCAGCAACTGCATCCCAGCAGCCGTCGGCGTCGCGGGCGCACGCACGCTGTTCGGCGCCCGTGGTGAGCGAAACGCATAAAAAAAACCAATTCCCACAAAAGGTGCAGGCAGTAGCTGAACAGATTGACATGAACCTCACAATGCACCTATTACACGCGCCCCATTAACTAACTGAATCAAATTTCATTGAACAGCTGGACTAAACATTCAAAGAGCGACCCAACTATCGAGACAAATGATATCTCTATTTTACGATAGCTTTCGAACAGAAACGTATCTCGAATGGAAACTTGCTCTAGGAATAAATAAGATAGAGGTAAGCTCTGCATGGTCTGCACTAAATAACAAGCAAGTATCGGCAGTTCAGTCGATACGGTGCGGTGTTACATTTCGACTAGATTATGCTAGTCTGATTTTAAATTTTCTAGACCAAAATGACAGCTGCGATCGATCTTTTTTTAAAAACACGATTAATAATTAATATTACAGAGACAACACGACAACAGTGACTCCTACAGAGAATAATTCAATGGTCCTTGGTGAGAGAGAGTCACTAGATTATTTACTAGGTCATTTTTATGCCGACACCAAGTGTAATGTTAGTCTAGCAAATAAAAAATCAGAATATGTTGAATGTTGAGTTACGACGCACGGTATGGTAGAGAGGACCCCGATTCTCGGAAATGTCTCCATCAGAGAGTAATTCGCTATATCCCCGAGGTAATTGTTGGGGCCTGGTGTCGTGACGGTGCCACGCTTGGCCCCCGCACACGGTAGCAAGCACCCTCCGCGCCAAACAATACAAAACAAAATTAATATTACTCTGCTATTTGTTTTTACAACCATAATTTATACAAAAGCCGCAGTGCTGATACATTGAAGTAACGCCATCATGACACTTTTTGTTTCCTGTTCCAAACTTGTAACAACAAACGTTTTTTTGACCTCTCTGGGGTTTGAGTTATTTCTTCCGACGAACTTGTAGCAATCTAAGCCTACGCCTTTTGTATTACAAAGATAAATAAAAAATGTGGTTGGGGTAGATCCTTTATAATCCTCGCAACGATGCCGATGTAGACATCTGATGCTGCTTTTACTTACTTTACAGAGTCAAAGTTCTTATCTTGAGAAACCTTGAGATAGATGATATTTTGGCACATTTTGAGGTGTGCCAGTTCGGTGATAAATTAACACTAAGGATATCTATTGTAACAAGTAGGTATATGTCCTAAATAACTACAAGTAGTAAGTAGGTCCTTTTCACTGAACAGTGACGCTCGGTCATCATGATTACTCGTATGAGTGATGTAGGTTTATGTCTATGAAACAAAAATTAATATTCTTTTTGGATGCCGGCGAACTTTTGACCGCGCGACGTGTGATTGAAGCCGCCGTGCTCCGTGGAAGGAAACAAAGGGCTCGGTGTCGGAATGATAAATCAACTGAACGCCCTGCCCTTTGATATTAAACTCCATTGTTTTGTAATGAATTACTACTGCGTGTACGCCGATAACGCCAAAGCTGACTAAATGACTGCATTATTTTATTAAGATTCAAACTCACATAGATATGAATGTTACTTGATTAAAGACAGGTTAAACGAGCTTGTTTTGTTACTGTTATCGTTGATACAAATGCGGTATACCTCATTAAGCAATAACTGTTCATTTAAGATTATAAATAAGAATTATTGCATCGATGAAATGCTTACATTCGGTGATACGAGAGGAATCATGGCTGTTTGTATAATTTACAATATACCTGTTTATTCAATGTGCGGTAAGCACGTGCATTTTAGATAAGTAGGTAAGAGAACTAAAAGCAGGGATTAAAGGAGACTGTTCTTTTACATCAGATAAAAGTTAAGGTAGAGCTGATAACAAAGTTATTGCCGCATAAAGTACAACGATGTTCCAATTTCATGGTTATCTGTTTGCTCCAGCGAAACTTTCGTAAGCTGCGCACGTGCTAACACTCTTGTCAAATTAAACCAGTAAACTGGACTATTTATGTGGACGTATTTTGGAGGCGAATGAATAAAACGGAAACTTCGGAAGTTTCCTGAAAATTGTTTCAATATCAATCATATTTGGGTAGGCAGCCATTTGCCATCTGTTACAACGAGCGGTGCTTTCTCAAGGCCTTTGTACGTGACATCCGTATAATATCAAGGCGTTATAAGCCATACAAAATAGTCTCACGCGTTTAACAACTCGCAACGACCCGGCAGTGCCCGCCAGTGCCCGACAGTGCCCGCCAGTGCCCGCCATTGCCTGACAGTGCCCGATGGATGACACTTGGCATCGGCTCCACTCACATTAACATACTGTTTCTGGTTACTTACTTATGTACATTAATTCCAAGTTCGTGAACAAAATACTGTATGCGCTTAATCGATTAGAAACTCATTAAATTGTTAAACCGGAAAATGACGTCATCAAATGTCAATACCGAACGCAAATCGAATGGCTTCGGGAAGTGATAAACCATCGATAAATATTGTGAATTTGATCTGTTAATTTTGCATTTTAGAGCAAAATATCCAAAATTCCTTCTCATGAAACTAGTTTTAATTTGAAATAGCCACGTCGTTTATCATGACTTGTTGATTTACCAACAAACATGGAGGTCGCTAAAAGGATTTTAATCAGCAAATAAAAATCTAATTCCAATATTTTCTTCTTGGCCATTTTGTTGTAATAAATCGTTTTTTTATCTGGGTTTTTGCATCGTCAAAATGTCTAATTAAGGAGGAAAAATATGAAATAAAATCCTTACTTCTTTCTTAGCCCGACAATTAAGATAGGTACCGAAACTACTTACTGAATCACAGAACCTACCTACCAAAACAAAATGCAACCAACAAAATCTTACGTCTTCATTGGTTCATCTTACATATTTTATTGTTTTAACCTATAAAACGTGTATAGTTTGTACCTATGTAGATTAGTTGAATGTTAATTTAATAACAAATGTTTAATTACACGAACAATCTCTTCAACACTGATAAACAAGTACTTACATAAGTAACTATAAGTACTGAAGTACTTACTTTTAATGTAATTAATGTGCAACTTTTATTTTTATAACCTAGCGTATGCCTTATCTTTGTTGGATACCTATATGTAGTTATTGGTGCGCGTGTTCTGCGATGCTGATAAAAAAGTAATAAATACCAACACTGCATGTTTCCATACAGCCGAGGTAATTGCATAGCCAGTACCTACCTAGTAGCCAGTGTGTTTCAAGGAGACAGATCGTGGTCCAATCGGTTTAGTTAGACTATAATTTTAAACGTTTAAACAATAGTCGGCCGCAGCTCGGTCACTGACTTTAATTAATTACGAGTATACCAATTAAAGTAGGACGGACCCTTTTGAAACATTTGTACGGCGTTACGGATAAAATTCCTTTCTATTGTTACAATGTAGTGGTACACATGGCTACATATCAAGCTATACATTTCCAGTATAAGCTGAACTGTTATTGTACATAAATCCTATACGATGCGAGATCAGCTTATACTGGAAAATTACAGATTTATATGTAGCCGTGTGTACAAATGTGTTTATTAATTAAACTAAAAAAATGCTTATATGTTTCCAGATTTGGCTCTACAAATAAATCACGACTAGCCAGAAATCGGGTTTGTAGGTTATGTACGAATTAGCATTCTAAGTTCGTATAAAATTGCATTGTTAATAAATTCAAGGCAAACAATCGCCAATTAATTGGGTCTGATATATAAATCATTGTCAGCAGTACTCCTAATTAGTATAATCCATGCTCAAATCAGACTTAATGATTGTTTACTGTCGTATTTACCTGTCATTGGACTAGAATGTTAACAATATTCTACTACGTAACGCCTAATAACATGTAGTCGGTAATTTCGCGACTACCAACAAGAGCAGAGTGGCGCAGTGGAAGCGTGCTGGGCCCATAACCCAGAGGTCCGTGGATCGAAACCACGCTCTGCTATAAAACACTTTTTGTATTTTTTGACAAATTAACGTCAACGTTTTTAATGAATTTTCTCGACTTCTTGTCTTTTGAAACCCAATTATTAACTAAAGAAAAAGCTCGCGTGACTAGAACAGATAACGCTACGCTATTTGAAATTATCGCATGAGGCAGCAGACCGGTTATAAACTAATATTGTCTTCTTCACCCCAGTGAGTGATGATGATGACCGACCACTCCCTTATGTTCCGGTTAATATAAGGGACGGACCCTCACCTATCACAGGGGTGGCTAAGTAATGGCTCACGGCGGAGGTAAACTTTGTTACGTAACTTTTCAACATTCTCGAATGACTTGAAATTAAACAATAGTTGTAATCATATTATTGATAAACTATTGAACCCGTTTTATCGATGCACGCTTTCCGCAGCCAATAATACAGTCGTCGATAGCTACAATATCATGCATGCAATGATTCTGGGTGGCTCAAACAGTATCTATCTTTATAGATGTTCATTTTGTCATTAATATTAAACGGCGAATTCCGAATAATCTTATTTATTTAAACAGTTATAGAGAAACTAGGTCATCATTAGGCATCTAATAATCTATAACATCAGTTCATTCATCTCGACAATAAATTATATTCGGTATTTTAAACTTCATTCATATTTTTAATGCAGTAGAGTCGGGGCATAACATTATTATGGACCTTTTTATAGCTCCATTAATTCTTTCCGCTTTATGATTCTACCGGCTATATGACTTTTTAATGTCTAAATGTTTCCAAATATTAATCGACCCCACAGTACCTATAGAATACCTAATACCTACAAGTCTAAATGATTTACAAAAAAAAGTAGATCATCATAAACGGTTTCTGCTTGGATAAAAATCTTTTACGTAAGCGTCTTAGGTTTGAGATATTGCTTTTTCTCATGATTGATTGTCAAACACACTCGACCACTTCCATATAAAGTGTGATAGAGAAAGTCTAGATCACGCTAATGCTCATGAAACTGGTTCATACATGATGTTAAACGTTGTTACAATTCTACTTATAAATCCTCTTGTCTCGTTGACTCGATGTGAGTTGCGTGGGACTGGGTACGTCTTGGACCTAATAGGGGTCCACAAACGGGCCATTAATGTAATTTGATTATACAGAAGGAACCAATACGGGTCTGCGGTTACCCGCACGATTTCAGATGGAATGTGCGCTGGACTACACTCGTATATCAGACAAGTAGCAACGTTTCGTAAGGCTTATAATTTCTTTATTTATAGCCACGGATAACTCCGCTGTTCACTAATGTATAAGAGATACAGATATAAAAAACGCTTTCATTTGCTACAACATTTGGATCGTAACATTGATTACAGTAAAATCGATTATGACAAAGTAAATGGAAATATAATCTAAGGTCCGAATTTCGTGAGATTACTGGCCAACAGTTCACTACTCAAAAGGAAATTGATAATTTCTCAGTACTGTTCGTATTCCGGGAGACCACCCGAGTCGTGGGCAATGGCGGTCGATGTAGGAAGTACGAGTGATATTTGTGTCTTTGAGATATAGCTCTGTATGGCTCGGAAATTGCCGCACAGTACGTAGACCACACGCCTCTGACGTCTGAACCTACATTAAAAAGGTTTTAGCAACCCTTTCTTTTTATCTTTGATAGATAAACTGGCAATTTGTTACTGTTCCGTAAGACTTTTGAAATTTTTATTTAAATTAAAGATACAATGGTGCCGATTCCCTTGTTCACAAACCAAACTAAATTTAAGTTCAGTGCATCTTTTTCTTTCTATTTCAATAAGAAAAGGACAGAAGATACATTTTAGTTTAGTCCTGTCAAATTAATCAGCGGTTGACGTAAATTGACGTAATTTTAGTAGGCAAGTTTTTAATCGCGTCTAAACTTGTATAGAGTAGTGACAGGCGCTGATTAATCTGACTGAACTTAAATTTAGTTCAGTTTGTGAACAAGGGAATCGGCGCCAATGTCTTAGGTTTCAAATTATTAATGCATAATTGATGCATTTTTAATGGCAACATTAAATCAGTTATTACATAATAGTATTTAATATATTTTACAACTTAGTGCAAAACAGTTTCATTGTACTGCCAACACCGAAAGATTCGAAATGAAAAATGGCGCGTCAACGTGCCCTTCAAAGAGTAAAGTAATTATTCTTGTTCAGGCGTTGATGACAGGACGACGCGGCAATAACGACGACACGTTCCGAGTGGCTGTGTTGGTTAAAATATACTTTGGCACAGAATTGTAGATGTTCTGTAATTTAACATAACCTATTAGTTTTTTATTGTAAATATGAGAATGCTAAATACATAATCCCTGAAATATTGTAAATAGTTCCAATATACAGTTTAAAAGTAGTTTGTAATATTGGGGTATAGACTACGTCTCAGGTAAAAGATCAAATACGTTAAGATCGATTTGGGGATTAGTAACTAGGCACCTATCTATTTTAGGTTTAAATTAGTTGTTTTATAGTAAGGGTATTTTTTTAACAAATGTAATCTAATTTTATTTTTTAATTTATCAACACTAATTCAATACATTCTTGAAGCACATTTCGGTGTGTGTTAATTAAAATTCTATTTATCTTCGTTGAAAAGTACTTACCACAAGGGGCTTCAATTATATTAAATCTTCACTTATACGGGTTAAGTAAAGTTAACATCATTCGATCATCTGTGACGATTGGGAGGAGAACGCTTCACAGACGCATGATTAAAACCTGTCATAAACAAAATGTGTATTGAAGACCTCCCGCTCAGTTAGTTGTATGTAAATTTATTTCCCAAATAATTCATAGTTTGTCCTGGAAATGAGCACACAATGTGTGCCAGAGGCTTGCGGCTTTGTTTGTACAATGTTGAAACTCCGATATGACGTCATATAGGTACATTAACAGTTCACACTCAGCAGAACTTGCGCAACGGCATGATTACAGGAAACTTGTATTTCATGCGACTTTACAGCTTCACGTATCTGCGTCGAAGTACTCTAGTACCCGCAAACACAAAAGGAACGTTGATAACATGCATGTTATTAAGCTAACACGTTGCTAACTACATTAGGCGAAAACCTTGCCAGGATGACGCAACCTAACCCAATTAGTTTTCGGTACGAACTTATTGTTGTCTTAACAATCTGACCATTTTAAGAAATGAAAATAACATGGGTCACCTTATTTGTACATTGTCGAAACAACGCGCTCTACCAAAACCAAAATGACACCAATCATCATTAAAGAATGCCTTGTAAATGTAAACTGTAGCGCAGACCGGTCGACTTGAGACATCTAATAAAATATTTACTTCAACGCTTCAAAGTCTTAACGATAATGCTGCGCAGTGACATGTTAATTGTTGGAGGTGTCAGCACGACAACAGTGAAAGGAGTGACGTGACGAGGGGATGACGTCTGACACGACCACAACTAAACAACACAACCATTAGAATACTGATACAAACTATTCATGTAATTGTGCGGTGAAACAATGATTGTGACTGAATAATCAATTACTTTCATATTATTAAAAACCACATGCAATAAACTACGAGTATGTTGGTTACAAGTTACAATTTAATAAACTTGTATTCATCTCTATTTAACTAGATTTTGATACCTAATTCATTGGTTACGACATTGGTCAAGACAATAGTGTCAGTGTAGCCGAATCTCAGCTTCGTTTTTTTTTACAATTGCCTTAAATAATTTATTAAGCTTAACATTTTTGAGCTCGAGAATAAAATATAGAGAAACGTGCAAGTATTTGAGGTGCAGCGATTATCATGTTTGTGTAATTTTTAAGTAAGTTGACAGCATTTATTCGACGGATATTTACCAAAATAACTTTTCATATTTTTGAGAAATCTTTTTCGGTCAATTTGAATTCCCGGGAAATAATCGGACCTCCCACGTCGTACACGGAACGATCTCACAGTCCAAAACATCTACATCTCAACCGATCGGTAATAAGGGATAACTGGCTATCGTTCAGCCTTGAATAACTTGCAAATGAACAATAATTAGACTTAGTATCAATATAGAGCGCAATATGTATTTAAAATTACAATACAATACTCGAATATATCAAAAGTACCAAGCGACCAGTCAATACAAAAGCAAATAATTTGTTGAGTTAGTTGTCTAAACGAATTAATTTATTACCCCTCGATATTGTCATGGGGGTAATATGGATAAGCGTATAATAATAAGTCTTTGTACTGGTTAGAGTAACAGTCAAACACTTGAAATATCTACCCAGGGACAATTTGTTCTCTAGAAAAATAGTCAAGGGTTATATTTGCGGTTGCATTGTGTGGCTTAAAGACCCATAAATCACGTTCCCTGCACTCGAAGTTTGGAGCAGAGTGCACCAGGTGGTCCCAACTATTTTTAAACTCTGTTTATGTAGGTACCAATAAGGGAATAAAATTTATTTTATGAGTTTCTTTCATATGGTTTTTGATTCATGGGTAAGAATTTACAATTGCTTTTAGTATTGGGTTCGTTAGGAGCATGTGTCGATGAGTATATATATGTGCCGATGTGTGGGACTTCTGTGGTAACGTAAGCACTGAATGGTTTCCCCCGAGCGGGGCGCGACACGTGAACACTGAACGTCTGCCTGACAGCTGGCGAGCATGCTTCGCGAACCGTGATGTTTTTTGCAGAGACCTTGCTCCGAACGAGTACGAGTATTTGAATTTCAGCAACGACATTTGATACAACTGTGAAACTCTACGCCCACTCTAAATTACGCATACCATTGTAATCCTTTCACAATGTATTAGGTACCAATATTATATTACCTATGTTAGCATTCGTAGCGTGTAAAATAATTTTCTAAGGTGTCCAAAGTGTTTTACGATAATATACGAAGGAAATTCCTAACGTTCCCGAGTGTCGCGTAACGCGGAGACCTTAGACATTTAAGAGAATTTATTATTAATAGGTGCGTAATAAATCGAGGCCCGCACTTTAAATTCCATAAATTTAATAGAAATACCTATATCAAAGCTACGATTTCTTACTAGAGGTACCTACATAACTACGTGTTTTACGAAACTCGCCCGAAGCATGCGGCAATTACTGCCGACTGCCGCACTAATTGTGGCTAATGTATTGCGCATTACCAATAATAAGGTTCGGAGCCGTATGCCGCTCCTGTGCCGTTCATTAGAGGCATCATTTAGTACTTGTAAACGAGAGCTGGCGTCCCGCGCCTCGTCGAGCGTACTTCCGGTCAAGCGCTTTAGTTGGGCAGTCCCAACGCACTTGCGTAACATCCGCTCGGAATTACGAATATAAACACGAAAACATTTTTAAGCTCGCTCCATACTGCGTATGAATCGCTCTCATTTCAACAATTCATAACCAGGAATAACTTTCATGAAATATTTCAGACGCTCCAAAATTTAGCACCTACTTACATCCTAATATGTAAGCTTCTATTGTGTGTTTAATTTCTACTGGCGAGATCCGGGAAGTTCTATATAAGTGCATGCACGTAAAATAACGTAAGCTAAGTATCGTAACTACACAATGGCGCCGATTCCCTTGTTCACAAACTAAACTAAATTTAAGTTCAGTGCATCTTTTTCTTTCTATTTAATTAAGAAAAGGACAGAAGATAAATTTTAGTTTAGTCCTGTCAAATTAATCAGCGCCTGTCACTACTCTATACAAGTTTAGACGTGATTAAAAACTTGCCTACTAAATTTACGTCAAGCGCTGATTAATTTGACAGGACTAAACTAAAACTTATCTTCTGTCCTCTTCTTAATGAAATAGAAAGAAAAAGATGCACTGACCTTAAATTTAGTTTAGTTTGTGAACAAGGGAATCGGCGCCATTGCCTACTTATAAGACTGTAGGTAATACTT
The DNA here is from genome assembly GCA_905333075.3 of Atethmia centrago. Classification (NCBI taxonomy): domain Eukaryota; kingdom Metazoa; phylum Arthropoda; class Insecta; order Lepidoptera; family Noctuidae; genus Atethmia; species Atethmia centrago. Next base: position 14,563,274 of record HG995375.1, read on the forward strand.
ATGAGACCTCGCTAGGTTTGCACAGATGTGAAACGAATACGGTACCGTGGTAACAATGAAAGGAGAGATCGTAATAAATATCGAAGTCTTTACTTATACTTATTTATTCATTGGCTATTTGCTTTAAGATAAATTAATTTGTTTCATACGATACGGGCTATGACTAATCCGCGGTTTAAACGCGCGCAGCTAAGCCAGACGACTCCTGAGTGCTCCGAACAATGATGGCACAAAGAGCTTTGTCTGTCACCAGACGAATCTGTGAGAAGTAATATTATTCCCATCGGTCTGCGCAGGCGCACTGACGGATCCTCGTCGCGCTCTGCGCAGGAATGTGTCGTAAATCATAGCCTATAGGCACTTATACCCTTAGCGGTGGACTCGCCTTCTGACACCGCTTGCCGCCTGTCAGTGGCGTAAATTTATAAGCTGATATGTACGGGCTATACCATTTAAATAAACAATTATTGTTTCTAGCTACAAAATAAATGATAACTACATTACATACTCGTACTTTACAGATCATTTCACTTTCTGATGTTTAAAGTAAGTAAGGAAGTTAAATTGTTTTGATTGTGAGTTTCCTTGTAATATTCATGTTATAATGGCGTAAGACTCTTTCTGTTTATCGGTCAACTATCCATCGGAACGCGTTGAAATTAAGCTATACAGCGGAAAAACTGCGTCACTCTGATAAAAAAAGATCGCAAAATCGCCGTGACAGCATCGAAGTCAAACAGATTACGGAAGCGTGAACGAGCAATGACCGAGCACGAGTAACAGGCAACAGTACGACACCGACAGAAATGGCTTGCCACGTTTTTTAAGTAAATACGTAACAAAACAACGCTTTGATTCTACCAGACAGAGGGTGGTTATTTTGGCGCACTGGTTTGTGTAACAAAAAAAAAGTACCTACTTTAAGCGGGTGGAATATTTGTTACCAACTTAGCAGAAGTTTTAAGACCAGCGTGAAAAAGATTTTATATTTTGCCTGTAAATTATTAGATAATAATTAAATAAATGAAACAATTATAAAGAAACCAATCTTAAAGATGAAAGCCGTCCCTCGAGTAGACGACGCTTGGTTCAAAATATTACCTAAATTTATATTAACCTGTTAAGCCCCGCGCGACACCGATTCGGAGTCAAACAATAGAAAATCAATTGTGTCTCATTAGCTGTCCTTGACCAATTAAACTGAAAGGGCCCAATACGTATTATTTTGTTACTTTTAGATGTTTTTCTTAGTGTCGAGGGTTTTTTAATTTTTAAATTTAACTTTTATTACCTACTTTTTAAACTTCATATATTACTAGTAGGTCAGACACGCTGCCATCGATACGTATCTCGCCGAAATCTGTGCCCCTGTAGGTATTTTTCCCATAGTGAAGGTACTTACCAATTTATTTATTTATTTAACAGTTTATGTACACACATATAAACAGACAAGAAGAAAGGATCAGAAAAATACGTATAAAGGTGATGCTTATTTCTAATGAAATCTCTTCCAGCATACCTGCAATAGGACAGTAGACATAGAGATGTAGACAACGTGTGTAAGGTAAAAGAGAAAACAAAATACATAAAAACAAAATAAAACTATTCACTAATATAATTATACAATATGAGAATATACTTACATAAATACATACTTCTAAAATAAATATCACTAAAATACTTATATACTTATAAAGTTATAATTAATAGCATAAAATAATAAATACATAATATGCAACTATGGCAAAGTGGAAAGATAGTGTACTTTCACTCTTCTTTTAAAAACAGTAACAGTTTGGCAGTCCCTAATGTCAGGCGGAAGTGAATTCCATAGCCGAACCGCGTGCACAGTGAAGGAGTAGGAGTAGAAGTCGGTAGAGTGTATTTACCCTCATTTCTCTTCCCTTCTCCATCACTAGACCCTGATCACCATCTAGCTATAACCTATTTATTGAGACCAGTACAATGAGCCCAAACACGATACTTGCGCTGTAAGTTGGTGAGCGAGTTAAATATCAACTAGAAAAGATCACCTCATAAAGCAGTATTATTATAATATTACTTCACAGTGGGACAGTGATGGAGCTGTACAGGACTTATAGCTCCATCTCTTTCTCACGCTAAAGTAATATTGAAATAATACTGCTATAAGAGGTGTGATGGTTACCCCCCTGATAATCTTCAAACGACTGTACTGATTTTCTTGAACCATAGCTAAGAACACTCTCGATTAAGTCACCTTTGAAACAAAAAAAACAAAATCAAAATCGGTCCAAGCATTCGGGAGCTACGATGCCTATGGAGAATAAAAATGTAGCTGTATGATTTTCAAACTCTCCCTGGGGTTGTAGACGTCCGCTACGAGCGCTACGCCACGTAGCGTAGTAGCGTAGTAGAACTTGTAGTAGGTAATTACAACAGTTTTGCGAAAAAATATTGCGTAGAGCTTTTTGTAGACATGCCTACGAGACTACGACATTATCCTAAGCTCTTATTTTTTTCTATCTCTAGCATTGTATTTAGGGAATAGGCTAGTTTACAGTAAGAAACATACCTTATAATACCTGCGAAGAAAATATTGTCTTATCTAAGAACTCACTCAGAAAACACTCTTCGTGGACATTTAATATATTTTTTAGGACACTAGAAGTAGGTGCATAGGCATACAGAACTCCAGGGAACTTTCCCTTCTCATCTTCCGTGGAAAAGCAATACACACACTATACAATAGGAACTGATAAGTATCTACATAATCAGACTAATAACGTATAGAGTTCAAAGGCACCGCCCGCTGAAAGGCTTTATTGTCCATTGGGATGCGCCAGCGCAGCCCCACATGCTCCTAATTAACTTATAAACGTTAGATAGGCGATTGAATATATTCGACACAAGCGGTTCGTTTTCGACCCATGCATCCGTCTATTCGTTGCAGCTGCTTACAAAATTACAATTACATAAACGAAATGCACGCAATGCGTAATACAATTTACTAAGCTTCTTACTCGCACATTGTTGTTACATAAATATTAACGTTTAAATTGGTTACAGAGATATTTATTATAAGTAACATTATTATCATACCTCGGTTAACTTTCTCGAGTGTCTTTGCTCAGTGTAGTAAGATGTTAAGCGTAATTTATTCGAATTGGTCGACAATGAACTTGTCTGGAGATATTTGCTTAGAGACCGGCGACCGGTGACGGCGTTGACGCCGGCGCCGGGCCGTGGGCGACGTACCCACGGTTGCACAACCTTTGGGAAGCTAGGCCCAGCGCACGAGTTCATGCGACAATGCTACGAACTCGCCTCAACGCATTAGCATTCTACCGTTAACTCTGCTACCTGCCAAGGTAACCTAATGAAACGATGTCACAACAATAAAATTAATATTTTAGTATCTAAGTATATCGATTCTTTGTAACCTGCGCCGTATGTTAATCACGAAGGATAATAAATCGTGCTGGTGTAGACACGTCGCGTGTACTGACAACAATCATATTAATTTACTTTTATTAGAAATTAATTCATGTTTGATCGATGATTAATAACATGTTTACCGTTAACAGTTTCTGACTTTATATTCTAATCGATAAACAATTTACATTTAATTTTAATGGAAACTGTGTTAAAAAATATAAATATAAATAAATCAAATATATATAAATGATAATAATATAAATATATATAAATCAAAAGTTATTTTTTACAAAGCTATATTATTGAAAATAGAATTCTTGCGAAACGTAATGGAACTATTGTACGTAGGGCTCCAATTAGGTATACATACCGTTGAAAGTAACTTTAGTGGGTCAGACAAACAAACGATTCCTATTGTATTCAGAAAGTAGAAGAAATAAAAACTCATTGAACACTGTCTTTGTGTTGTAACAAAGGTTTTCGAACATATTTGAATGTTCAGTAACATAACAAAATAAATAAAGGGACTTCTCATTTATCTAGGTAAATTTACGTTGCTTGCATCCAATGTCATAAACTAGCACTTTCTTCGTTTTTTCAAAAGTATTTAGCAAAATGTCTAGTCATCTAGCGTTGTCTACATTGGTAATTAGGTAGGTATCATCTTCATGTGTTATATTATTATAAGATGCCAGTAATTATCAAAACTGAGGATTGATTTACAAAAGATACCATTAAAGATGCCATTTATTAGCAAAATCATTATCTATCTAGCTATGTAAGTTGCCAACCGGCAATTAATAATTGAAATGCTCGTTAAAACTGAAAACTAATTAACGACAAGTAAAAGCAGAAGACAATTATGAAATTTAATGAAGTTTCAGGTATTGTTTACACCCATAAAATCCTTAAAAGATTAGTTACACAGTTAACAACTTCACTAAATTGAACATTAAACATTTTTCTTTCTCCATTTAAAAGAAAGTCTCAGGCTAATGTTAGTAAATAAACAAGTCACTTAAACAAATTAAGCTGAACTAAGTTCTCGACTATAATCGGAAGCTATTAAAGAAATGGGAAGACGTACCTATATACAAACAATAGCACTTTTCTTCAGAACCTTTAAAAAATAGGTTTATTTAAAATGTCTATCAGTTCAATATTTTTCACTAGGTATTGGTGTTGTTTTTCTGGTTCTTTTTGTAGAATTATGCTTATTTAATTAGCCGGTATAGTAACTCCCGTAGTTATTATCGCAAGCATTGTAGCAGCATTGTACCTATTTATTACGTGTTCTATTACATAGGTACCTGCTGAACCAATACCTAATTATACGCAATTAGATGCAATTACGTAGTGTGCGAGAAAGTATGCACGGGAGTCCACTGTTCCATGTTATTTTTAAGTTAAATTATATACAACATAATTATTGTCAACGTAATAATTGTTTCTATAATTGGTACCGTTTTAATCAACTATAAATAAATAAATATACCTATAGGTACATCATACATAATAATACGTAGTTAACGCAGTATGTAACGAAAACAGAAAACAGGTTTTCTTCGACTACTAAATATAAAAAAAAAAACGAAATAAAAATGAAGGTATAAATAAGTGTTAGTCTATTTGGTACCTGCAACAGTAAACGCAGCGGTCCACTAACTCTGCAGGCTGGTGCAGGTGCCTGGTATCCCCACAAACAGTTCCAAGGCATTTTACATAGTCATTTTAAAAACAAAAAATGTTCAGTGTCATAATTTCCAAATTATACTATCATCACATTTCACATTGCACTAATTTTCAGGAGTATAATAAATAATTTCTCTTGTATAGTCTTTTTCTTAAATGTCACAAAGGTTTAAAAAAAGAATGGTAAATAAATCCACGTTGGTGTGAGATAATCCGGTGGCTGCACATACGAGCAGCCGCGGACACAAGCAACTTGTGACTGAGGCCGGAGGCGCGGACCCAGCTGATTGCACTCCTGAACCTCATCACTAGTTCAGTGGCAACACGGATACTTCTCACATCTGAGGATAGTCTACATACCTATGTGAAAGTTATGTATATAATTTCAGGCATCATAAGTACCTATTTTCTTGAACCAAGGTCTGCTATAACTACTACAAAAAAAGTTGACAAGTTTAATATTATTATTTTAATCACGTCGAAATACACAGGTAAGCCAGGTAAACAATACTGCATACATTATTGTTACTGGGTAAAGTTAAGCATTTTGGCACTTCCGTCATTCTGACTTCTTTTAATAACGCTTCTATTATTGTATTCACGTAGGTGGGTAGGTACTTTTGTATAAAAAATAAAAACTATCTTTCTATTAAATTTACATTGACCAACGTTGCTTTTAAATATTTCTATAATAGCGATTACCCTCATAATTAGGAAGAGACAAGAATAACATAAAAAAAGAAAATTAAAATATGCTTTTATCATCACAGAAGAGTTAAGTAAGGCCGTCATGTTTGGACTCCATCTCTTCATTTTATAGACATGATATTAACACGCATACAGCACTTTAAGTCCATTAAAACATTCCCGGGATAACGCCTCCCTGGCTCCTACCATTATCATCCTAGGATTGTCCTACTATAACTTTCCAATCGGTTAAACAGGCATCAAGCTGGCACTTATGAATTTCGTAATGAGTTCATTGACTACACTATCTTCAAATTCTTCTAATAAAAATATAGAGCGTGCAACACTACATACTATTGCTAAGTAACTCGATATAGAGGTTTTAATTCCACTTCTATGGGAAAGCGGCTTTTTGAGTGTTAGCTAATTTAGCCCCTACAAAGTTATGCTCATCGGTTACCTATCCCTAATGAAAGTAAGTTTTATTAGTAAGTCATACGTATGAGAATAAGTACTTTAGTGTAAGACAGACAAACCTGCAACAACAAATGCAGTGGTGGACTGACCGCGAGTGGTTGCTGGCGGTCTCGCGACCACGGACAGCTCCAGGGCATGCTTCTGAATCGTTTTTACACTGTTGACCTTACCGCATCATTTTAAATACGTAGACATAAATTCACAGCCGCGATTGGTTAATAAAGGACATGCACAGTTCGTCCACTTATGTTACTTTAGATACTTGAATTTATTGTAGAACAATGACGTCGATGAATAAGCTTTCATTGTCTAACATAGCGTAAACATATTCGCGGTAGTGAAGGTGCTAGGACTACGTAATGCGTGCAACAGGATACGGGAGCGTACGCATGCGTGCAGACGAGCGGGCGCGCGCGTCCTGACTACGTCTCAGGGCTCAGTCAGCTCGCCTCTCCAGGATACTATCCCAAACTCTCCCGGCATTCGGGCACACGCCCCCCGCCGGGACTGCGGGAATGAAATACGAAAGGGCGAGCCGCTGCGGTGCGGTACCTAAATACCGCGAAGAATTTCATGCGTTCCACAGATATTTTGGACTTCGATTGAAGTGGGTACAAATATAAAGGAAGTAACTATAAATAAACACCTTGAGCATACTTGAATACTAATAAATAGCTAACCTACAGTTGCTAAGTAAGCTTTTCTCATTTTTCAACCATGCGTCCGTCTCGTTTATTTATAAGTCTGTTTTGTTTTGCAATTTTATTCAAAATCACACTTTTTTCAACATTTTTTTTTTCAACATGTCATTTTAGCACTTTGTCGGCGTGATTAATATATGTATTCCTATGCCAAATTACAGCTTTCTAGTACTAAGCGTCTCTGAGCAGACAGACAGACAGACAGACAGGTTCCTTGTTTACTACGGAACCCTAAAAAGGTACCATGAAGATGATTCAAACGATGTATTTTACTTCTTATCTAAAAAAATCTAATTATGGAGGCCCCTTCTTTGGGACGCCCAGGGCCAGTGCCCCTCTTGCCCTGCCCTAAATCCGGCCCTGAGCGTCAGGCACTAGTTGTTTGGAATTTTTGCTGAACTTTTTGGTGCAACCGTTAGGTAATGAAAACGCCAAACAGACGAGGTTTATACCTAGTAAACGAATGTATGCTATTGTAGAAAGGATAGCTGCTGTTAACTTCCTATTTTCATTAGCCGTCCCCCGCCGTTAAATGTAAAATGATTTTTTTACAATGTTAATAGTTTTGACGGACGTCAATGTCAAGCCTGTTCACTTCATCACTTTCAAAGTGATTTTATTGTTAAACTATGTAGGAATAGTTATAAAGTATTATATATTTCTGAATAGCTCATCTTCTGAACATTCAATATGTTTTTAATGTTATGTTAACCTTTGCGTTAAAATAATCGCAAATAAAATAAGATCAATTTTTTTTTCAACTTCATCGAGGCTTTTGACAATTACCCACGTTTACCCCTGCTTTACATTTGATGTTGATTTGTAGCCTAGCTATTTATAAAAAAAACATCAAATAAAAATCAGCTGTGGATATTTGCGATTTTCGCAGTAATTTGTACAAATGTGATAACAGTTAGAAAACGGAAAACCGCTATCTATTGCAGTTTCAAGTGTGGACTATTTTTATTTATCAATAGTTTGTGGTATGTTTTGTAATTTACTATTAACAATTAATTAATATGAGGGCTTTTATCATGTTTGCACTCCTGTTGCGTGTGAATAATTTCATCAACAAGATGCACACTACGCTAATCTTTCAAATTTTACTTTATCTTTTATGTGTTTATACATTGATTTTTATTTTGAGATAAAGTATATACATACATATTAATTGGGTTTTGTAGACATTATAATTTATATTGATAGTTAAATAAAAAAAGGTTATTTTTGATACTTTTGAATTTGTTTTATTTGTTAATGTATTGTATTAAATGAAATCATATGTATTTAGATGTATGTTTAGATGTATTTTAACATCCCATTTGAAGCCATATATTCGTACACTACTGTATATTTGTGCAAAATTTCACAACAAAATTTTTAGAAATAAAAACTTTATCGATTTTTCATCCGAAACATACCATTTCCACGCTTGGACCTAAATATTACCTACAACAGAACTTACTTATATTAAACTTAAAAGGCCAATACATTTATTTTTTACATTTTAGTGGTTTTTTATTTTGTTTATCTCCTGTAGCTACATTATATTGGGTGCCTTTTAGTGTGTGCTAAATAAATTTTTGTTCTCAAAACAGCCTTTGCATCGCACACGTAGGTCGCTGATCCAAATTTTAAATAAAACTACCAAATTATGGAGAACACTACAGTCCACAATAGCAGGTATCATACGATCTCGCTTATCCGACAAATTCAGAGCAATTTACGTTTTGTGCCATTTCGAGTGACCTCATCAATTAATTTACTTTATCGACGGTGAATGCGTTAATTATACAAAATTAGCATTTACGTAAGCCTTTGAGGCCATCATTGCTAGAAATAGACGAATCTTTAATCATAATTACTTGTAAATACATTGATAAGGAGCAAGAGACCCGTAGATATAAACTGAGCCGTTATTATTTTGTTATTATGACCTTAGTGTATCAATGGTGCTATCTAGCACCTTGGACCTGAAGTGTACCTAATTAAATTATAATACCTACCTACATATACTTAATTATGATGACACTTAACACTCCTTATCCGAAAACGAAATCGCAATTAACTGTAGGTACACACGGCTACATATCAAGCTATACTTTCCAGTATAAGCTAATCTCTCATTGTACGGAAATCCTAGACAATGAGACATCAGCTTATACTGGAAATGTATTGCTTGATATATAGCCGTGTGTACCACTAAGAACACAATCCCGATTAATATAACGTCAGTCTAAAAAAACGCTAGCCCATCACTCTATCCCTAATGCCCCGGATACACGAGGCTAGTTTTTCAAAGCTAGGATAGCAAGCTAGAATACATAGGGTATTCTATCCTGGCTTGGCACAACCTAGTGCTGTTTACACGATGCTAGTAAATTTTAAGCTATTAGTATTGCGATGACTTAGGTAGTCCGTAGAGTAAAATTATCCGATTTGGTACTATGTTCGTCGGCCACACGAGGCTACTTAGTACACAAACCAGGATAGTAAAATCGCAGGTGGGCGGCGGCGCTACTAGCAGATGGAACTCCATTGTATTAAACTATCCTGCCTTGAGACGCTAGCTTACTAGCTTTCTCACTAGCTTACTAGCCTAGAAATGAAACTAGTTCTGTATACACGAAGCCAGAGTTACTAGCTTGCTAGCTTACTAACACTAACTTACTGTCCTAGCTTCAAAAAATAGCCTCCCGGGCATTATGAACGCCTCCCGTGAAAACTCCAGCCCAAAAACATGAATTCAAGACACTTCGACACGGTACACACAAGCACAATACACACGGAAGGTACTCTCATTTATATACATTATGTATTAGTCTATGGAAGGTACCTTTTAATTTTACCAATTATACAGAGGTTCAATATAGCCTTTAGACCTTTACCTACCTACATTTTCAGAAATATAAAACCTAAAACATTCCGTATGTCCTGATGAATAGTGGACTGAGGCAGAGTCATTAGAAGCGTAACTACTTACCAATAAGTAAATATTATAGGTACTTTAAATAAATAAGCACATGTACCTTATCAAAAAAATAAATAACACAAACTTACCCCTGTAAAAGTTAATAGAGACTTATCTCTATTTCGAAACCATTGCACCCATTTCATAATTGCTGTAACACTGAAAATATTACATAGAAATACTAAACCAACTGTTAATAAACCAACAATGAACCATGCAGAAGTATCTAAAAGCAGCTCTATCATATTAGAGCTTTAATTCCATTTGAATTCGATAATAGGAAAAACCGCTGCCGGGTGTGGAAAACTCGTTACAAAATTGTGTTCGTTGTGAATCTCTCAGGAATAATGACTACTTGCCAGCGCGCACACTCTGCGCGGAGCAACGCGTTCACTACTTGTTAATTGCCTGCTACAATTACCTACGTGTGAATTTTCTTCCTGCATTGAATTAAATTAAATTGGTAGGCGGTGACCATAGACTTGGTCAGGATTTTTTACAGGGACAAAGCAACTCAATTAAAACGTTATCATCACGCCTGCAGTACACATTCCCCCTCAGAAGGGTAGGCAGAAGTGAGTACCTTATAGGTCCACCAACCTACCTTTGCACTTTACATTTTGCGAGTGATAGAGTTATTCATGTTCATAATTTCTCGTTTCACGTGCATGTTTTAAAAACTACGCAAATTGGAAAATCACAACATAAAATTACGGCTGTATTTCCCCAAAGGAAAGGAAAAGGTACCTTAATACACCCACATTCTACCAGTACGTACAGTCAACCCCACATCAGTGGTAGCTACAACTATGCTATGCTACGACATAATATGGGCGCTGTCAATGACAAACTGTTACCACTGATGTGCGGGTGACTGTATAAGGCCCATGTGGGTGGGAGGCGAGTCTATTGCCAATAACCCGGCACAAATTCAGACACGCTACTGAGAACACATAACGGAACACTAAATAACACTCCCCAACCGAGGAACCGCGCTTGCAACTCGACTACTAGACCAACGTGGGGATAACAGCAATAAGTTGTAACAATATTCAAATAAGAGTCAAGTATGTCACCAATTAAAAAAAAAACCGGCCAGGTGCGTGTCGAACCACGCACAATGAAGGATTCTGTAGTTGGGAAGTTTGGATGAATTTATCCCCAAAACAAACTTAACATTGTAGTTGAAAACCATGTTCTCTCATACATCGATATATGCCACGGTCAATTCTCCAATTGCAAATTTAACTTGGTCGACTATTACTCGTTAAATTGTAAAGCCCACTTAGCTGTGATAGTTTTCCTTATATTTTAATTATATTAGTACTACTACCATGATTTTTTTCACATCTCGGTAAACAACCATGTAGCTGGTAGGGTGGGAGACACTTGACTCTAACAAAAATTAGCACTTTAATGCTTAATATTACGCAAATGGATCCTTGAATCGAAAAGTGGTGTTCACAGACCCGTAATATTTTTGAACGGCCTATCCAACGATAACCCACACCATGGGACAGACGGGAAAGAAAGTATCATCCCCACATTACGTGCAAGGGAGGTAATGGCATGATTAATATGTATACCTATGACAAACTACAGCTTTCATAGTACTAAGCGTCTCTAGCTACAGCGGGGACAGACAGACAGACAGACGGACATGGCGTTCCTTATTTACTACGGAACCCTAAAAACCCGACTGCAAAACACAGAACTGAAAAGAGCAAAACCATAACCTGAAACGGTTAACAATCAATACTTACGGTGTAACTTTTGTTTGTCGCCTACGATCTTTATTTATTTAAATTTTTTTACACACAAAAAAGTAGGTACAAAGACGGACTTAATGCGTTAGGCATTTTCTACCAGTCAACCAAGGGTGGTAAAGAGATTTGATGGCAGGTGCTCTGTTTGAAATGAACAATGGGTTTTTTTTAATAAAAATATATCATAACGAATTATAAATAACATAGGTACACAAGTACATAAATAGGTTATTCACTTATGATCACATACATACATACATAACATATATTTACTATAACATACACCTATATTATAAATATACATATATACAAATTCAAGGGAGAGAGGTGTTGGGTTGACTCTATCACTCTATTAATTATGAAAAAACTGCAATTTCCGCTTACATGCATACCGACTGGGCCTCAAGTCTGCTATTACAATAGTGTCAGAATGGTCTGTTCCGATCCTCATTAATGACGCCATTATATTAGTAGATTACCAAACTTGTCAAAATCAACAATTATGAAATCAAAAATAGACCATTCTGACACTATTGTAATAGCAGACTTTAGGCCCTGGTGTCTTACAAACCGATATCTTACAAAAAAAAGACAAAGTTCATTATATAAAAATGCATATTTTTAGGTTTCTCTGTCTGTCTGTCTGTCCCCACTGTAGCTCAGAGACACTTAGTACTAGAAAGCTGTAATTTGGCACATGTCGTGGCATATATCGATGTATGGGAGAACATGTTTTTCAACTACAATGTTAAGTTTGTTTTTGGGATAAATTCGTTCCAACTGCGGAATCCTTCATTGAGCGGGGTCCGACACGCACTTGGCCGGTTTTTTTTTCTCTTTTCAGTTGTGTTTTTGCAGTCGAGTTTTCTAGGCGACCTTTTGAAGTACGGAAGTACTTCAAAACGAAAAAACGGAACCATTATAGGATCACTCGTGTGTCTGTATGTCGGTCCGTCTGTCACAGCCGATTTGCTCCCAATCTACTGGACCAATTAAGTTGAAAGATACACATATGAATTTCTGTGAGCCAAACACGGACGTGCAACGTAAATCAATGAATTTTTAATGTGAGGGTCACTTTTGGGGGGCAAATAAGAAAATTAAAAAAAGTTTTGCAACTTGTACCGTGTGACGTATCAAATGAAAGGGCTTACTGTGAGCGTCAACTATATAATTTTATAATAATTAGTTTTAAAGTTATTTAAGAAAATAGCAATTTTTATCCATCATATATTATGTCCCCCCCCCTCACCAAAATAAGCCTAAATTAAAAAAAAATATCTACAGAAAATAGTTCTTTACTATATAGATTACAGGAAAACCTATAAGAAGTCGATGGTGTTAAAATAACATGGTAAATCTGCCAATATTATGCGTACAAACTTACATAGGTATGCTAGTGGAATGTATGGGAGAACATGTTTTTCAACTTTAATGTTAAGTTTGTTCTTGGGATATATTATCTTAAGATAAAAACATGGTAGATAACATTTCATTGTACCGAACCCTTACCACACGAGTTCAACTCGCACTTGTCCGGTTTTTTTTTCAATAATTTCCTTTATTTTAAGCTTTATAGTTTATTTGTGTATTTAGAATTGACTCATTACTAGCTTTTATTTGATACCAATACTAGCTTTTAAATGTTGTGATTGATTTTAAAAAACCTATTAACTGTTTTTTCCGTTCACTGTTCCTCTCCTTTTTTAACAGACTTCCAAAAAGGAGGTTATATGTTCGTCTGTTTTCTTTTATGTATGTTCACCGATTTCTCGGTCAATTACCGTCTTTTTTTTTTAACTGTATGCTGCCGAGGTGGTCCCATTGTCACCAAGTTAGAATCTGATGAGGAATCCAGGGAAATCCTCAAATTTTATGGGCGGTTAGATTTACACAAGAAAAAATTCTTCAAACAATAAATTCAAAAAATTGAAAACACATTAGAATGCTAGTAAAACTAGATAAAATCGTTGTAGGAGAACGTACGTAACGTAACGTACGTGTATGTTCCTAAATTGTGTTTACACTAACATCTTAAGCGTAGATCTAAAGATATCAGCATTCCAATAAAAAGTGGTGAGATGGCGATGACGACTGTGGTATGGCGATGATTTATCTATGGATGGTGATGATTTCGTGTGTATGGTGATGACGCTTTATACATTAATGTCAAATTAAAAACAACTAAATTTAAGGAAATCAACTTCTTTTAATGATTTAATCAACACTCTTAATTATAATACCAGTCTTAGACATTTGTCTCTTACAGAGAAACTTATTTATAGAGACTTGTCAAATTATGAAAAAAGAAATATTATTTGGTCAGTTTTTTTTGGTAATCAGTCTTATAGAGGTAACCTTAGTAAGGTTACCTCCTTGTATTTAATTTGTGATTTTTAGTTTTTTCATAATTAGAAATTTTTCTCTTAATAATTAATTATCACGTAATCGTCACATTTCTAAGTTATTTCGACTACTTGTTAGTAGTTAGTATTTCTATGATTACCAAATAACTGACCAAATATTATTTTTTTCATAATTTGACAAGTTTCTCTTACTTAATCGTCACATTCTTAGGTCAGTTTTTGGTGTGTTACATCTTTCCTCTCGCTATCTGCTTCATGTGGCATATCTTCTCCGTTTATTTATATAAAAAAAGACCTTGGCCGTCTATTTGGATTTAGCCAAAGTGTTTGACACATCTATGTCTGTCCCCATCTTGATCAACCAACTTGAACACTTAGGAATTAGAGGTTTACTACTAGATTAGTTTACAAATTACCTGAATGGTAGAACACAAGTTGTTAGAGTGGATGGTTGGGCTAGTGATGAACTCCCAATTGAATATGGCGTTCCACAAGGCAGTATCCTCGGCCCAACCCTGTTTTTAGTTTACATTAACAACCTATGTAACACAGACTTGACCAATGGGAAATTAATTATATTCGCCGACGATACTGCATTATTGTATGGTGACACGTGGGAAAAAAAACACGACCAAAATGAGGTTCAATCAAATTCAGTCTGGCACATAATTTTTACGGTTTCCTGGGTCCATATTTATATAACAATATAAACAAAAAGCCCTTAATTTATCCTCTTTCTAGAGCTGAACGCAAGGAAATAGTTTGTTCGTGGCTTCAAAGCATTGATTACATTGCAACAGAACGTTTATTGAAACCCTTAATCTTATCCCCTTAATCTTATGGCTAGGTTTACTAGAATGGAACGATATACAGTTATCACACCCATCACACCATCGCCTACACTCTTACTCGCACCGACACACAACCGCACATTATCACCCCCAATACTTTTGCCACCAGAATTGTTTTACTTTAGTTTTTAATTTTCCATTTTATTTCACTTTTGTTATTATTGATTTGTAATAGTGTTTTATTGTGTACATCCTGTATGTTCATTTAATACACTTATAGGTCATAAGTAAGTTGATCGATGGAGGGTAAGCCTGGTGATCTGTAATACAGGTTTTACCTACAACAAACACATGTCTCTATTGCTACCTTAATTTTATGCTCTGTTTGTGATTATGAGAGAACAATAAAGATTATTATTATATATTCTGTTTTTCTAACTGAACTTCTCTCTGAATTGTATAGCTCAATATATTTTTTCACTTATAGTTGTGATCTGAAAGTAAACAGTAATGTTAATAGGTACAATTCTAAGCGTAAGGTTTTTATTTTACTTCCATTATTTGAATGATTTGATCAACCCAGAGTTAGAACTTCTCCTGAACTACCTACGCTTCCTTTATCGAGAGGGAGTGGGCTGTAATCCGGGCCCAGTGCAGGTTGGTAGATGTCACATATCTTTGAATTTTTGGTTCTAGGACAGGCCCGTTTCCTCACGATGTTTTCCTTCACCGTTTTGAGAGCAGTGGTGATGAAATTATTTACACGAAGCAAAGCGCCTGCGTGGGTTCATACCCATGACCTACAACCGTTACCACTTGGCCACGACTGCTCCGTATTATATTACTTATACTTTATTCCCTGGTCTAAAATAAAAAGGACTGAGGTATACAATTAGGTACACCGTTTATACAAACATAAGAACTAAGAAAGCCTTGAATGCTTTAAGTAACACTTTTTTTTTTTTTGGTGGGAAATCATCAAATAACTTCTCCCGCTCTGGGCGGAGCGGGAGGGTGTGTCAGACTCTTACTGACTAAAACCCACCCGTATTCCTTCCGTTGCCTGTGTAACCTTTTAGTACCTTCCCGCGACCCCGGCAGGCATCGGCCCTAGTGGACCCCTACACTTGTGCTGACAACATCACGACGATATAATTAACTATTGATTCTATATTATATGAACTCAAACTCAAACTCAAAGCATTTATTTCAATAAACCAATTACAGGCACTTTTGAATTGTCAAGGGTTCGGTCGGTCAGTCAGAAAAATGAAGCTAGTTGCCCATTCCAAAGCGTAGTACCTATGGAGAAGAACGGGCAAGAAACTCCACGGACACTCTTTTAAATCAACGTATTATGGTTACAGAATATTGTTTACATCATTCATTTTGAAATTATACATGTGAGAACGATGCAAAACGTAAAAGCATTTGTAATAAAAAGATTAACAAAACAAATAAAAAAGCAATTCAAAAATTAAAATATGTCAAGTAAAGTCTCCACTGACGGCGCCCGTTCACGAACATGACGCATGGATTAGCACCATTCAGCACAACCATTTTGAAGGGAGCTAAATGATCTAACACACGCGCCACCATCAGCGAGACATTAGAGTGAGCACGACATACTCCCAGCCGCCAGGGCCACATTCAAGTCAATGAAAGACGTATCCAGTAAATGGCAGGTTTATAATACATAGTACTCACATAACAATGTGCTGTGCAACTATACAAAGAGATTGAATTTATACATGCAAAGAGAGTTTTTAAAATCTTCAGCAGCTCCAACACTATTTTCAAATGCTAATTTTATGAAAATATTATCTATGTAAGAAAAAATCGACATCTTTTTAATAAAATAAGTGATAGACATAATTTTAATACTAGAAATAAAGATAAAATAGATCAACCATTTTTCAGATTATCTAAAGTACATACATCTTTTATGGGGTACTGTGTCAAATGTTACAACAAAATACCTTGTGATATATTGCAATTAAATGAAAGAAAATTTAAAACTCATGTTAAAAGTACACTTTGTAAACAAGTATATTACAAATTAGAGGATTATATCCAAGATAAGAATGCTTGGAAACATGCTGGTCCAGCTCCATAGGACAATCTAGAGTCTAGACAAAATCAAACTGGTTGCTATTTTAATTGTACATTTTATTATTTGATACAAATAATAAATCAATGTTGAATTTCAATTCTGTGATTACTTTAACTCACACATCATCTGCCTAGCCTTTTCCCAAGTATGTTGGGGTCGGCTTCCAGTCTTACCGGATACAGCTTTAACTCACACACTGACTTTATTTATTATTTTTAGGAAAACGTATACTTTTACAATGTTTGTAAATATGTGAGCATCATGTACCTATCACATAATTCATTTATCTGTCATTGCTTTATTTTTCATTGTTTTTTTTTACCTATTTTGGTATAGTAATTTTATTCTAGGTGCATCGTCTTCACATATAATTTTAAAATGTACATATACAAAATTTTGTAAAACATTTTAAAAGAGTAACGGTGGAGTTTCTTGCCCATTCTTCTCCATACGAATCTACCTTTTGGAAGGGGCAACTAGAATCAATTCTATTTTTTTTTTTTTGGTAATTTTGACGTTCAAAAGTAAGTGCCTTTTATGTGCCTATTTGAAATAAATAATTTGACTTTGACTTTGTCTTTAATCCATTTGTTTTTGCGCCCTTGTGGAGCAGGACCAGCGTTGTGCCAAGCATTTTTATCAGCGATGTAACGCACACTATACAGCCAAGCATATTATAAGTTGGGGAACTTATAATATGCTTGGCTGCATAGTGTGCGTTTTATACTAGATTTAAAGTTTCATTCAGTTGAAGTATGTGGGGAGGTATTTTATTGTAACAATTTAAACAGTACCTACCCCATGAGAGATGAGTCTACTTTAGCCAGCCTGAAACCTGGTTAAATTAACTGGTCCCTATTTTTAGTGATATAATTGTGTCTTTCACCTCTTTTACTAAAAAGATGTAGATTTTTCCTTACGTAGGTATGTACATGATGTTGTCATAGATATATTGACAAGGTACCGTCATGATGTTAATTTCTTTAAACAGTTCCCTTAGAGCGTCGCACCTGCGGAGGCCATATATGGCTCTGATGGCTCTTTTCTGCAGAATAAAAATAGACTCGATGTCTGCAGCCCGTCCCCATAGTAAAATACCGTACGACATAATACTATGAAAGTAACTAAAATATACTAGCCGTGCGGTATCTACATCAGTAAATTGACGGATTTTTCTCACAGCATATGCTCCTGAACTTAGCCGTCCTGCAAGGGAAGTTAAATGAGGCCCCCATTGAAGCCTTGAGTCGAGCGAAATCCCCAGGAAAACAGTTTTACCTAGAGGATGTTTGGGTTAAAGCACTTTATAAAACAAGAATATATAAAGCCTGTAAATGTAAAAAACTGATACTGGAACAATATTTTTTTTTTTTTGTCCTCAACGTGACTTTTCGACAATAAGTGCAAATCCACCCAGGCGCTTTGGGTATTTTTTATAGTAACTCGAGCATTTGCTCTCGGTAAGCACCATTTGGTGAAGTGGAACTGATGATGAAGACCACAGATGGCCACCGGAGTTTAGGTACTTTAATACGGTTGATAAGTAATTATGCTCGTCACAACGCATGGTGAGTGGCAGTTCTTCGTGTTCTTACCAAGAGAACTTCTCAACAATTAACATTCCTGCATCGGACAAAGCAAAAATAAACTTTTTACAAAAATAAAACAACCAACTTCCAAAAACACGAAGTGAATACCTAATTACTTTAATTGCGGAAGTCTGTGGCAAAAAACTAAAATAGAGATCCGAAGATACCGACTCCCTTTTTTGTATTTGCAGATGCAATATATAAAAATATTATACAGCCATGTCACTCCCACAATTAAGACGCGACGAATCTAACGACACCTCATGTTAAATCCTACAGAGCGTGCCAAAGAAATAGACATACTCTCGGCAGTTGGGTAATAAATATTTTTTCCATAAGTGTGGTTAGAATATACCTACAGGGTGGATTTTTGAGACGGGGCAGTAAGGGGCAGGAAAACTTTCTTACGATATTGTCCTTAGCTTTTTGAGCAATTTCTGACTGCATTCACAGATCGAGACTCGGCTTACGTTAATTTCTTACCAGAAGTATGGGAAGTTATTTTTTGCTATTTCGAGCATTTATAGTAGGTACTCTCAACTACAAGTGGTCTTTGAAGACTATTTTAATTGCATCGAATGGCATCGTAAAATATAACGAGAGAATTGACATTTATCTAGCTGAATGACATTTTGAGAAAATGAGCCAGTATAAATGCACAGAATGGACAGTCTCCTAAATACATTTTCCTGTAGCTAACACGGTTAAGACTTACTGCCACCTCACGAAAATCCATGCTGCATAATGTATGTCGTGTCATAGTCTTATAATAGCTAAGCTTGGGGTTTGAAAGTTTGTAAAATAAAAATACCACTTATTTAGATAATAATATATTTTCGAATCTAAAATGTACAAAAAAATACAACTTAAATGTTATGTACTCATAACGCCTGATTTCATCAATGAATAAAATATTACAATTCAAACATTTTGAAGGTATTAGTACGTGACGTGTATGTTTTATTAATTGACAGTTACTAAATAGTAAGTGACCCGGAGAAAGGTACTAGGAACAAAAGAAGCTTTTAAAATTCTCGACTCCTTTTCATCTTTGATTTCTTCTGTTATAATTTTTATTTTCGTCAATACTTGCGTGCCAAATATAACAATTTCATAATTATTCCTAATACCAGGGCGGTTGTTTAAAATACTAAGACAAGACATTGGATGTACTGACATTGCAACTGTACAGGTTTCTTTGTATCTCTTCTAAAATAAACATAACGACCTATAGTTAAAATTCTTATTTAATCAACCATCACTTCATAACAACTTTGGTTGTGTATGCTTATCGTAAAAATATATGTATTTTAGCTATTTACAATATATAAACATACATACATACATACAATGCGTAGAAATGCACAGCAACACAAAAGGCCTTAACTAACACCTGAAGAACTAAATAACACAGACTTAACGGCCACTCACAAAAAGGATCATTGTAGAAACAAGAACTAGGTCTCTTACTCGTGGTTTATTTCAAATCTGTTTGACACATTAATTATTCCAATATTATAGTTGGAATTCATGACTGAAGGAAACCTGCCGTTGAGCTTATCCCTACAATATTTATAGAAACACACAGCTCTACCATACAACTAATAAAGCACACATTCCCGAAAATCAATTCTGTGAGCGACCAGATCTAAAATCACTTAGCAATGTTTTAGAAAAACATAATTAGTTTAGTTATAACTCTATAACAGAATATTAAACCTAAGCAATATTCACAATATAAAAATACCCTTGTACGCAGACGACAGGCCAAGACAAAAGGCATGATTTTATACAAAAAATAAAATCAGCAGTGTACGGGAATGCCTTGTTGTGTTAGCGACTGTCATCCTACTCTAATAAATATTTTATCACACAATCTTACCTCAAAGTAGAGGAATTTTTTGAAAACCCTTTGTTTATTATTATATCAGGAAAAAACAACAACAACTATAAAATAAATTGATTCATTATGTAACATAAGATTGAAAACAAATTATTTTAAACTAATTATGTTTTCCTGCAGAATCAAAGACTCCCGTACCCGTCTATGTTTCTCGTTTAACAATGGTGCATAGTGATAGTGATTATTAGGCCCCTGCCGCAGAGTAACTTTATGAATGATAAAAAAATATTTCTATTACACATCGATATATCACATTTGTTAATGCAGTCCAATTGTATTTTTTCTGCAAGATTGGATGGAATTTTGGACCCAATTAATTATATTTTAATTTATTAAATTTACTCTGAGACAATGGGTCGTATTTTCTTAAATATAAAATTAAATCGTTATTTCAATCTTCTTAAATAGAATTCCAAATTATATGTAACATTTCAATATATACCAATTTTCTGCAGAATTGTAATTATAGAATGTAAAATCTATTCATGCTCTTACAATGTATGTTCGATATAATCATTTATTCCGAAAAATTCATAGATTTTAAAACAATATCTGAATCGGGTATCCCAATTCGGAAATCAAATATATTCTAAAAGTAATTAGAAAAAAGACTTACAGGTATATCAGCACACACTAGCGTTTTTTAAATGATCTTTCGTCAACCCGTTTAAAACAGTATTGTAGCAGTTTGTACAATTTTGTTATGAACTAGAAGGTTGAATTGATTCTGACATTGAGGTATTCATTCATTACACCAAGACAATAATATCTTCCTAACACTTGATTATATCTAGACGATTTCCATACATGTAATATCCATTCATAAAGCCCATTTAAAAATTTAAATGTTCGGTTATCAAAATATTTGTTTATATTATAGGAATACTAATTTTCGTTGATGATTAGACGTGTTGCATGTTGTCGAAACATACAGCACTTTTTTTTAGGTTAATGTTCAATTGAAATGACGTTCCTTTTTTTAACTAGATAATTTAATTACGTATTCTAAATTTAGTAAAGGAAAAAGGAATTTAGTAGCTTATTGAGCGTTTATAATAGTGAATTGGAACGTGAGTTTCATTTTATAGTCGTTGTACAAATCGTAATATCGATTTCTACCTTCTAGTAGTAGGAATAACCGGGGGATAAGACATACTCATAACGTTATTGACCAAACCGCGCAATGAAAACATGAGGAGACGGAGTCGCGACTAAAATGTAATATTAAGATGTACATAATATTATATTTTGAAACGGCCTATGCAAGGACTAAAATATGTAATAGTGCTTGATTTTGTACTACACACTAAAAACATGACCAATTCGACTAAACCGGTATAAAAAGGAACTTATAGACAATTATAAACAGGTCAGTTATGTCATTAATAAGCGACTACAAAATGTAATGGCACACACTTTACAGATATAGTTTTATGTAGCAAGAACATAGGCAACGGCAGATTGTCGTTAAGAGTCGAAAAGTTGTGTTTATTCTTTTAGAGACTGCCCCAAAACGCATGAAATGTTCATATATTAATAAACCGTGTTGTCACAAAAGCTCCACATTAATTTTGCATCAAGTTAAGATTTTCCTCAGTTTACCTATTATCTCAACCCCCTACAGTGTACTTTTGAAAACAGTATAATTATGTCTGTAATTGAAAGCGGTTTCTTACTGTGGACCTTAATGCGACAACCCAGGCCAAGTTTAAGATACGACGCAGACCAGACTACTTTTAAGTTTTAATTTTTGGAAGACTAAAATTCACCAATAATAATTCCACTGTAACTACATAATATTATTATGTAGACGTAGTCCCGTATGAAGGTAATTTTATATCAAAGGCATATTGTGTAGGCTAATTCATCATCTCATGATAAGGTATCACTACATGTTGTGGTATACACATCTCACACGAATGCATCAGCTCTAAATTCGATGTAGTTTATTTACAATGATTTTTGATCAAGGTATAGGTAAGCTATAGTCACAATTTTAATGGAATCTATGTGGTTGCAGACTTATGAATTTATTCCATATTTATGAATATTATATTATTACTAAATTCTATTTCAATTTCAATATTATTAATAATCGTATTACTTTTTTTTAAAGATGGTTTTGAAAAAATATTATTGATTTATAATTTTCAGGCACCGTTGCTTTATTACGGCATGACATTACAATAATATACATTTAACAGAAAAGTAAACGGTTTAATCATGCAATGGACGTGTTTCAAACGTTATAATATAGTCTTGATTACATAGTTATGTTACCGTAAATCTGCAAAAAATATAACATTTGTGTACATTTATCCTCGTCGAGATGTTGTAAACTAAGTGACGGCATTATATGCTGTTTCATCTAGCGACCAGTTACGAGTAAATAAATTTTGTTACCATATATTTATGTATTATGAATGTATTAGACACGGCTAGTTCCTTGCCTATGTGCTTATATTTCCATGTAACAAGGCCATCACTTGTACTTTGTTGGTTTAAATTTAACTTATTAACACTGACAGGACTCGCGTCTCTGAAACCATCGTGTGGAATGAATTATGTTGCTATGGTCTTCAGATTGCGTAAAGCTTATCCCACTATCTATAGACTGACTGAGCCGAACTTCTCCAATTTTATCAATAACAATGACAAATTAAATTGGTCAGTGGCCTACACTTCACTATTTATTTTTATGGTATAAAAATATGTTTTTATATAATATTTCATAGTCAGATTACTTGTTTAACTTGATTTGTGGATTATCTATACATATTTTGTACGTTCATTATTTAGTTATAGCACATCACAATTTACTTCTTTAATGTATCTACGTCCTAAATGTTATGGTTGGTATTTTGAAAAATTCAATTGCAAGAAAGTAATTAATACATATATTATGGAAACTTATTTATATTATAATCTAAATCGAGTGAACCCCCTGAACTCGTTTAAGTACTTCATATCGATTAACTTGTTGCCACTCGCCAATATATTATAAGGACTACGTGTAAAGTGCAAACAGGTATCAATCAGTAAGGTCAAAACAATTCCTGATCAGAAAACAAAGTCGGCGGTAGCATGTACCCTAGTATCGACGATCGATGAACACCGTTACGTTTCTTATTATCCGGATTTGCACTGTTTAACGTTCAGGCTAAGTCATGGTCCCGTATATAAAATAAGGGAGCAACAATACTGTCAACAACTTTGCTAAACGTTCTACCAGTGGATTATTTAGAGATTTAAGTTACAGATATTAGACCGTTATTAGGATACACACCACACCCAAAGGTCTTAGTCATATGTTATTATTATTACACTTTAAAGTTAACGTACATTAATTATTATTAGACAATATTGTGCAATTCTAGTACGCTTAATTGTTAACGTCAAAAGTACATGCCACTTCAAGCAGTATTCACTTTTTAAGTCTAAATATGTTCCGAAATATCAGATCCAAAAGAAAATACTAGCACAGAAGTATGCTGGTGACGACATGCAATCTCTAACGTCATTATGTCATTTTTAAATTTCCAAGTCAGGTAATTTTGCATTTTTATTTTGTACTGCCTGAAATGGCGAAGTAAATACTGCTAATTTTCGTGCCTAATATTTAATTTATAGTTACTAATAATGACATCGAACACTGATGTTATTCAGCATAGACCTTCCACCGTAGAACTTAGAATTATACACACACAGCTTATAACATTTTATGCACTTAATTATAAACATCATTTTTACGAAACTACTAACGTTAATATCGTACTAAAAGGAAATTGATTTCAATTGTAAACAACGTTTATAATTAAGACTGTGTGATGTACGATAAAAATGTCCTTACCATATATATGTCGATTTCTTTATCAGCAGCGAATAACGTCGTGTTTATTACACGTTTCTACGTTGATGCATGAATGAAAGTTAAGATTGTCAATATTCTAAGCGCACAGACGTTTGTGGTTATGTCATATCGATTGCCTTTATCAAACTCATTGTTAGCACTATTTGCAACAGTTAGTGACGCTCATTGTATATATTTAGTTTAATTGATTAAAAAAACATTAATATATGCTGGTTTTCGTAACATTTACATTCCAAAAGTAAATTGAATTTAAATCCATGACGAAAGCAGAAAACCTATTTAGTTTTAAAAATTGAACAAAAAATGCCATGCAGAAAGGCCGGATGGCCCCGTATACAGGCGAATGGCGTCTGTCGGACCGTCGCAAATAGTCTCTAACATGAATGATTGTTAGACATGTTTTAGTCAATATCGTGTATATGACATGTATAAAGTACATGCATACCATGACGTATAAAAATTTAGGTAATCTCCAATGTAATATGCACAGTGTGCAAAGAATAATAGATACATTAAATTGATAAAAATAACAATATATTTTATCAATTCATTATAACTCTTTCTTATTTTCTATTTATAACAAATCCGCGCCTTTGTATTAGGGTAATTTCATCGACCAAACAAGGGGGTTTTACTCTAGAATCAGGAAAGACATGAGAAATGTTATAATCACAGCACTTCAAACCAAATAATTTGTAACAAGAATAAAAATTACTGTGATTATAACATTCAACTTAGTCATTTGTTAAAATAATAGAAAACAGGTATTGGAAAAACATAAAAAAAAATATTTGTAATTATTTAATCAATTTCATAAATGGATTGAAATTAAAAGAATATTGTACCATACACGAAACACAAAGAAATATTTTAACAAAATATTTACAATAAAGCAACAGCTATAATTTAACAACATATTATTTACACGTAAAAATAATATTCTCCATAAGAGAAACCTTTTCACTCGACGTCTCGTCATCATATACTATAATACAAATTACTTTGTCATAACAGGTAACATCTGACTTTCATACTATAATACATAACGTTCACAACGCCAAAATATGTATTTTATATTTCTATACAATATTGCACGCGGTATATTTCTATTGTACATTGTGTATGTGTACTGGGCGTACGAGTCAATAAGATATTTTTAAATCACTATTTTTTTCCATCACAGGAAGCTACGAATTTCGCATCGATTCGTTTTTCGTTAAAAATTAGAGCACAATTAAAGATACATACATACATATTTATAAAAGACCATACCTAAAGTTTCTCAAAGAACTTAGAAGTAAATATATCATCAACGAAACGATTTTATACAACTCGAAAACATCACTAGCACTACTAGACTACATTAAAGATGTCTATAAATACGCGTATGTACTATATTATTCTCACGAGAGTGAGATTTACAGCCGCAGAGGTACCACGTAGACCGTAACTGGGAACGACGACGTTCGTTACGCTGGAATCTAAGGATCGTCGATTAACGTCCATCCGATGAAGCGAGTAATTAATAAATGCAAACTTCAGCGAGACCCGTAGAGCACGTCCGCGCTCGGGCAGGCGCGGGGCGCGGGCATCACTGCGACAGCAGCTTCTGCAGCAGCGACGCCTTGCTGGCCGCGCCCCCCGCGCCCCCCGCGCGCCCCGCGCCCGCCGCCCCCGCCGCCTCATCACCGCCCGGCGCCGGGCCCGCCGAGCCCGCCTCCGTAGTACTCTGTGCGAAACCAAACGAAGCCAATCAATAAACTGTACCTGTAATAAACTCACACAAGTTCTTCACATAAGTGCTCCTAAGTCATAAACGTGGTGTGCGAGTTCCATATGCTGCGAGGAGACTATTGAGCCGTTACTTGTAATATTCTATATTTTACTGAATTTCTAACTTTGTATGAATTAGTTGGGAATTGTTGATTTTTCTACCACACCTTCATAATTAAATGAGGTTTATAAACAGTATCTGAAGCACACTTAGTTAGTTGACGGCAATTTTAAGCTTTTAATACAAATTTATTAATTTAAGTATTATATGTATTTCAGTATTATATGTATTTCTTTCTTTTTTATTGGTTCTCTTTTCATCGCATTACTTTCTAGTAATGCGATATAGTATGTGTTGTAGAATATAAATTTTCAAATCATTATACAAAACATTATTAATTGATCATATTATTGTAATCCAATTTCTTGCACTGTTTATCATTAGCAAGCATGCCTATTCGAATAACTGTCTATTTAATGTATAACGAATTCAATTATTTAATCAAATCATTTGATTGCAAAATACTGGTAAATTTAAATTGAATAAGTACCATCGATACAATAGAAGAAAATTGAAAAAAATCATTCTTGTAAGTATAGCATTTTGTAAGTAATTTGATAGCGTTTTTATTTTTTTTAAAGCAAAAGAGAAATTTATTTATTTACTATACACGAGGAACGATCAAAATATGTTTATAATTTTGGCTTTTAGTCTTCCTTAAAAAGTCCAAGTCCACATTTAAACGTTATTTTTAAACGGAAACCCTGCAGTTCATTTAAAACAATTTACATGTTTCTTTTTGTATGTGGTTCTTTGCTATGAAAAATTACATACCAGAATTCGTGTAAATCACCATTCAATTCCAGTAATTTAAATAACTTGAAACATTTAGCAAAATCCACAGAGCAACTATGATCTTGATCGCTACTCGTACATATTCAATTTCTAATAGTATAAACCGATTCAAGTCTCAAATACCGCCATGCAATCGTCTCCTGAATATCTACGAAACGTTATCAACGAAAAATGTTCTAAAACATTTTTATAAGCAGATAATAAGCAAACTATTGCAAAAATATAATGCTGTTGTTTTATTACTACAACGTCACAAAACCCTCACCACACTTTATAGTCTGCGCATGCGAGTTCCTCCCCGATTTTATCATAAGCTTAACCGTCAAATCCTATAAGCCGGTGAATTATATTAAGGTACACGTTTAAAACAAGATTTCTAAGAAAACATTTGAGAGCATTATTTTTAGAATTAAAGTAGTTTTCACAAGTTAAGAAACATTATTTTACATCACATCACAAAAGCTTATTCAAAATTCAGGAATGTACCAATTTACAGCTACTCCAAACTTCATAAAATCAACATTAAATTAATTTTAAGCAGTTGATTAGTTTTTTGCATTTATAAGTTAAAGTACATAAATTAATATGTTGCCAGTGTGGAAAGCGAACGTTGGTACATTTCTCTAAGCTTCTAGTATCAAGATGATCGAATCGACAACACACGCAGCAGAGCAGACGAAATAATTATAGGTAGGTCTACGGAAAAATGAAAACCTATAAAGTAGTGAAGTGACTAGATGATATTTTGTACTCGCTGAACGCGTCCCAAGCTTACCGGGGTGCTCTGCGATTCCCACGAATTAGTCGACGCCGAGGCCGCTCGGCCCCCCACCATACTGCCGCCACCTACGTACGTACACACGTATACATTGGCAGTGGATATCCCCTACACTGACAATGTTTCAAGAAAACGCGCTATCGAGAGCAACGTTCCTTTATTGTCCCCAAATATTCTGGACATGAAGGGGTGACCACTTGTGGACAACATTGTCATTTACAGCCACAATCAAGACCAATGTTTTCCCGGATTGATTATGTAAGTACATAAAATTTTAAACAAACATTAAATCTTAATATTTCCACATACAAATGTACATTTCCGTTTATGAATAAATCATAACTAAAGATTAAACAAAGGGCTTAGTGCAGGCAATGGTTATCCCAAGCATGTTAGATTAATCAAATTAGGTGGATTGAAAAGGAAATAATTATTAAAAAAATATAAACATCACAAATTATAACAACCTGTATCCCCCGGGTAGGTCAAGGTGTTAGTTGGTTGATTTTAGCGAGTTCTGTGTAAATTTTTATTAAACCATAGTTTTTCAGTTTAAAAAAACTTGAATGATAACCCTCTACAGATACGTATATATTCACCTCGGGTATTAGTAGTGCCATTATTTATTTTTCACCAATATTTGATGTTCATCATAATACATATTTTTGATTCCAAACGCCCGGCGTGATAGAAAAGGTTATTTTTAGTAACACATATCCCAGTTTAAAACATTGAAAATAAATTAAAAGTATAACTGTACATATTCAGTTAGAATAAACCTTTTCTGAACATGTTGCAAACAATACAAAAATACCATTAATTAAGTAGCAACCACTCACACATGACTGGGGGAAGGATTTTCCATGAAGGAAAATAATGAACTGTATAATTTCACAACCGCCGATAAAGGATAAGAAATCTTTTATCTAACAGTAATCATACCTACCGAGGCTACATCTATATCTAGATAACAAGTGTGTACGAACCGGGAGGGGCCATGTCGAAGCTCATGAGCGAGTCCATGTCGGGCGGCTGCAGCGGGTGCAGGTCGGGCCGCGCCGAGCGCGCGCCCACCACGGCGCGCAGCTCGTTGCGCACGTACTCCGAAGTGCCGCCCGCGCCCGGCCCGCCCTGCCCCACAGGGCCGCCGGGACCCCCGGGGCCGCCGGGGCCGCCGGGGCCGCCAGGCCCGCCCGCGCCGCTCACGCCTCCACCGTTGCCCGCACCTACAAAACCAATTTTATTCGAATGTGGCCTCTCATCACCTTGTTACATCTATTACAGGCGACAGCAGGTGGAACATTTTACGGTTATTACTACCTTTGTGTGGCCCTATCAATTGAAGAATTTCCCGCAGCAGGGCCATTACTAACTTGTTCCATAGTTATATCAGGTAAGCGAAGGTTTTTGAAGCGCAGAATGCAAGAGATTATTATTAACCATGCAGAGCGATAGGTATCGGAAGAAAGAACTGCAGCTACGTCCGAGCAGATTAGACTACTACTCGAAGCCTTACCTCGTTCGACGCCAGTACAACCGTAGAGTTACCAATTTCGCGAAACGTAAATCCCCGCATGAAATTTCGGCGCTCCCTGAAGTAATCTATAAGTATCTCTTTTGTACCGGCCAATGTAGTGGGTCAGTCGGCGTGCCGCTCGCGCCGGCCGCGGTACTCACATGCGTGCTGCCGCTCGCGCGCCGCGGGCGCCGCGCCGCGCGCGCAGTCGCCGCAGTAGCCGGCCGCGCCGTCCGCGTAGTAGCCGCCCACTGCCACACACGCCGCGTTAAGTCCTACGGGCGACGAGCACGGAGCCGTGAACTAATTCGATGCGCCTGCCCGCCACTACGGCGGTATCGGGAGTCAAGGGACTCGGCGAACTCAAGTTGAAAGCGCGAATACCGTGTCGATCGCACGATGCGCATGAGTGTCGCCAGCGACATGATAATCGTTCCGACGGGTGGAGGTATGAGTTTGAGATCGCGAAAGATTGTCTCGTCGTAGCTCTAGCTAATGATTTGCATTCATAAGATTTTAAAAGATACCGGACAGTGAAGCCTTAAAGACATGCAATTAGGTTTTTGTCTAGGATTTCTGGAAATACTGTCCAGTTCTGGCAGGACACGCTATTTCTAAAGTTCTACGGGACATGCGTTTCTTTTTTGAAATATCATGCTCTGAAGTCAAATAAAATCGATTGGCAAATTTCTAATCTATAATATCTACCTTATAAAATGTAATTTATCATCATCATTAGTTTTACTGAAAAGCCGTACAAAAAACCCTTGGGAAATATAATCGATTCATAAAGATTTATTTAATTATATAAATATCTGATCACCTCATTAAGTAAGATAAGCAAACTACTTTAAAAAAATAAGTAAAGTATAACCACAAGACCACCCTCTTAAACTAACGCTTAACATTTTGGAAATGCTATTGTTTCAAAATTTTAATACGCACGTTAGTATCGAAATTTATTGTTAAAAAGTATTTTGAGGCCATTTTAACTTTCTGTACAAAACATTATTAGCAATAAAAATAAATAAATCAAGACTGTGCATTTCATATTTCAATACTATAACATGTGGATGTAATTGACAATAGAGGCAACGTTTTAGTTTGTCAAAATCATAAATAGAAAGGTAAATAAAAATATACAAATAACAATCGAAATACACAGTTATCAATGTAAATTATAATTATGTTTTTGTATATCAATTTCTACACTCGTAAGCACAATAAAAAGTACGGATCTGTCATTAAGGCCACGCTTCGATCAAAAGCCACGGGTTTAGAGTTATTAGAGCAAACGATTGTAGAACAGAGAGCCTGAAAGTAACTATCGGACGCGACCTAGGTCGACTACCACATCGGACATCAGAGCGCTAAGTAACGGCCGTGATTTATTACTGTTTTCACGTGTAGGCGTAATGTTACTGACCAGATACTGCGTTACTTCTATTTTATTTTTATTTATAAGCAAGCTGTGTCCCCGATGAGATTCCCCATCAGCAAAAATGACAAACTTTCAAGGAATTTTTTTGCAAAATGTCATGCTTCTAAACCCAGCGGTTTAGGCTGTCCGTTGTAAATCAGTGAATGAATGAATTTATGATTTTTATCAAGGGCATGGTTTGACCTTCGTCGGTCGGCCGATAGTTGATTCAGGCTGCAGTGTGAAGGTTGTGAGGGTGCGGCGTGGCGCGGCTGTAGTTACCTAGGAGCGGGCGCGGCGCGCGGTAGGCCTGCGGCGGCGGCGTCATGGGCGTGTGCAGCGCGGCCGGCGACGCGCCGCCGTGCGCGTACGCGGCAGACCCCGCCACCTGCAACACCAACACACCGGGCGTAAAAAGACACTGCAAGTCACTTATACTCCTCATCATTCTGTTATTTCTTTTGGCTATGGCTTTGGGATTTTGAAGGTCAAGGTCTTTTTTCACCAAAACGAGTTTTAAATGTTATAACTTAACCTTAAAATACTCCCACAACTTCTGAACAAGCACTCATAGCACAATGGTTTGTTTGTGATATACTTGCGCACTACCGTAAACTGCTATTTTTCACACCAAAAATAAAAGCCGTCACCCAGCAATATATTTTGCTCAGTGTTACTTATTTTGACGTACAGAATACGTAGATAAATGCTATGTGATGGTTCTTTTTACACACTGTATGTCCAATCACTCAGTCTCACATCAAGAGCACACGTCATGTGCGAAACACATAACATAAGGTTTAAATTATAATTATTGAGGCGTGCTTGTGTAATGCAACGACAATACTGAAATTAACAACCTATACGACAGAATGAGGAGTATACAGTCTGTGAATTTAGCTTTGTCTGTGGCCAGGCTAGCACGCATTTGGGATAAATTTTCTTTCATTTATAATTTATTTATTTAAAGTTTTCACACAAAAAGGTACAATTATTGTAAAAACCTATCAGCTCAAACAAAAACGAAAAAGGTTATACACTCACACTTAATTGTCGACTTAGCATTGGATTCTGCTGCGACGTAGTTATTTTATTTGTACCGTAATTTGGACCCATTTGATCTGTAAACAAATACATACAATATAAATCACAGTCATGACAATACATACATTATATTAATATGTTACTACGGAAACAGTAAGTTCTACTTACTATTTTGGTGATATATGGGATGGTGATAGTCCGTTCTTGTTAAAGCTACATTAGGGGGTGTGGCCGAAACTAGGGCGTTGATGGTGGAGCCTAGATCAGCTTGAGGTTGCTCAGCAGCCTGTGGACAAACATATTCGGTTTACATTAATTAACTAACTAGAAGTTAGATGCCATTTAGTAAATAGAGCTCCTAATTTTTACGAGGTTTCAATTTATATACTTTTATGTTGATCAGCAATGTTCAAAATACATTTTGAACTACCACTACAAGCTGTCGATGCAAGGACATACGGTCAATCACTCAACAGAAGTAAAACTTCATCTACGAGAATCGCTCTTACTGCTGCGAAATAAAAGCAAAGTTACCATGGACAAGCGGTTTATCAAAAAGCTATTCGTCAATGCTGTGTATTTTTGCTTTACCAGTGATTCTCGGCTTAAGCATTTGTTGGTGAAGCTTCTTCACGAAAAATTAACTGTTTGCGTCTAACGATTATAATATATTATTGTATCGTATTATTTGATGGTGTATTTATTTTATAGGTATTTTGTGTCGACTTTTTTTCGTTTCTATTTTAGTGTTTATCAGCAAATACTTGTAAATGTCCTTCAATTTTTGATTTTTAAGAACATCTATTACTAATAATAAAGCGGAAGAATGTTTTTACCCGACTACGGCGAAGCAAAAAGGAGGGTGATGGTTTTGAACAGTATGTAAGTTCATCTGTTCGCTCATAACTTCTAAACTACTTATCATAATTTGACAAATTGGGTATGCTTGGCAGCGTCTTGAACGTCTGTAGTCGTATGTGGCCCTCTACCCTATCAAAACAATATACACTATACAACTATACTAAATATATAATAGTAAGCGATCATAAGTTTTAGGGCAAAGTGAATACGACCATGTCTATCCTCTGGACATCACTATGAATATGTATTAAATACATTAAAATATATTACGTGTAAGTTGTTTATTTAATACACAATAAATATTGAAAAAAACATAACAATTCCGGATGTGAATAATTTCTTGTTTCATACTTTTAGTGCGTGATTTTTCAGTACACGGGTTTAGTTTTTGAATTTCCTTTTTTTTTTGTTTGTTCGAACGCGCTAATCTCTAGAACTACCAGACGTATTTTAAAAATCCTGCTGTTGTGTGTTGTTGATAAAAAAACAACAACGTCGCTTTTGATAGCCCGATTCTTGAGGAAGGTTATAACCTTCCAGGCTATTTAACATCACGCGAGAATTGTAAGAACGCCAAGCGAAAACGTAGTAATAGCGCGGGTGGGCGATACGATGCGATGGGGTGGGACGGGGGAACAAGAAATTTCACGCGGATGAAGTCGCGGGCAGAAGCTAGTCCAAGTCGAGCTAGTCCAATAAGTTAGCCCGAATGAAATAAAAAACATAGCATAGCAAACACATAATCAGTCATGGGGACTGCCGACAAAAGTGAACACTTAAAACTATGAAGTAACAGGGGATTAAAAAAATGGCAATTGTAATTAGGATCAAAAATGCAAATTTCATAATTATTTTGTAAATTAAAATTATTAACATTAGTCTGGTTTTCACATCTATCGCCACTCCGAGCAAGAACAAGCTCAATTCGTCATACTCATAGCTACAGACATACTGTTAACATTAGCATGTCGGTGACGCGAACCCATAAGATTTTACCTCTATCGCTCAACGCGCCTAAAGCTTTTACTTAAAAAATGAATGCACATGTGTACCTCGGGCGACACCAGCATCTGCTGCGAGCGCTGCATCTGCAGCAGGCGCGCGCGCTGCTGCTCCACGAGCGCGCGCGCGCGGCCCGGCTCGGCGTACAGCGCGCCGCACGACTGCAGCGCGCGCCAGCGCTCGCGCGGCTCGGGCGAGCCCGGCGACGCGGGCGGCGCGGAGTACGCGCTGCCGGGGCCCGCGCCGCCGGGGCCCGCGCCGCCGGGGCCCGCGCCGCCGGGGCCCGAGCCGCCTGGGCCCGCGCTGGCACCCGCGCCGCCGGGACTCGGACTCGAACCGCCAGGACTCTTGCCCACCACCTCGTATTGCATCAAGCTTTGCCTGATCGCGTTTATCATCGCGTTCTTTTCGTTCTTTCCCTGTAAAAAAATTCACACAATTTAAATAAATGTTGGTTAGGACAATGTCAAGCTGGATTCGAAGAAGTTTCGTTCAAGATTCTGCCAGTGCGTTTTAGCTAAGAATTTATTTGGTTTAGCATGAAATAAAACTGCCTCAATATCAACATTTCAATTCGATTATACCTACGGTGCCGTGCGGATTAAACTTAGGTCATTTATGATCAGTCGAAACTTCAGAACCTCTTACGAGCGCGTGTGTCTAAGATTGAACAAATAAATATTTTACATGATCATACAATTTAGAAACCTAATCCTTTAACGAAAGTAGCATTCAATCATTTAGATGTGTACCTGTCGCTGTCGCACGTTGACGTCGGGCTGCGGCCGGTCGCCGTCGGGCATGTTGTCGATGACTTCGTCCAGGATGTCCGAGAGCGTCTGGTCACTCGGCACCTCACTGTCGCCGGCGCCCCCACCTTGTACTCGATTGCTGCCAGTTCTATAACGAGATCAGTAAGTACATGTACAAAAATAATCCATAAGTTTACATTATTAGAAAATAGCTTGGTTTCATAATATATCTGTTCCAAACAGAAATGAAATAATGTTATGTGAGAACGTAAGCAATTGTTTTCTTTCTTCGCAGAGTAGTCGGATATGAGACACAGAACTCGTCTAGTTTTAAAAATAATTTATTTTTGACTTGTAAAAGTGCTAGTAAAGTTCACTAGATTCATACGTTTTACTGTACTAACATTCAATGGATTTAAAATAGACTGAAATAAACAGTTTTTTATTTTATTTATTATTTTTGTCTCTTGACATTCCTTGGGACCTTTGAAAGGCGTACGAGGGGGCGAAGCCAACTCGCAGAGGCCCGTTAGGCATTTTTAATTAAATAAGGCACCAACGACGATTATCCCTGTTCGCACGATGCAAGTGCACCCAAGGACAACCCCCGGTTGGTGTAGGACTATTGCAGGATATGAAAACAAAGATATTGGATTATGGGTTTGGGTGGGTAAAGTGAACTGGTTATCTAGGACTATGGAAAGACTATCGCCCCTGCCTGACCAATGTTTTATGTAAATAAAAATACACAGATAAAATGAGGGGCTTGTGGCTAGTTAATAACAGCCGCACGGGTCGATCGATCAGGTTAAGCTACGCTTGCTGCGATTGGTCCGTGAAATGGGTCATCTTTACAGAACGAGACCCCTTCGTAACTTGGAAAGTACATTAAGCCGTTGGTCCCGGCTGTTATTTGTAGATCTTGGACAGTTGTTACAGGTCTTCAGGAGCCCGAAAGTCTGACAACCAGACTTACCAAGGAGTATCGTGTTACCCAGTAACTGGTTTGTGGAGGTCAGATAGGCCAGTTGCTCCATGTATAATTCTGGTATTCAGCTGCATCCGGTTAGACTGGAAGCCGACCCCAACATAGTTGGGAAAAGGCTAGGCAGATGATGACACAGATAAAATGGCAGGGGGTGACTTGAAAATGGTCGCACTCGATGAAAATGGTCGAAAATGGACATAGTGTCGTAGCGATAAGAGGGCAACATGTCCTGAGCAGCTTATCGTCGCCTTAGAGTGAAAACCTCGGGAATGTTATTTGGTCATTTTTATTTTATTTTGGAAAGCAAAACCTCGCAACGCACGCCTAGTTTCCCACAAAAAAGTTTAGTCAGCTGTAGCGCCATCTATGGCGAGTTCGAAATTCTCGCAAAAGAACAGACGAGGTTTTCAATTTACCAACACTTAGAATTTAATAATTATTCTAGTAAAGTTGCCTTTTTCGCATATACGAGGTTTTCACTCTAAGGCGACGTTATGAAGAATGGAGAGGTATTCTCCGGCTATCAGGACAATCCCGGAAGTACGGATTATTATTATAGATAGTAAGTATGTGGTAGTTACGGCGGCTGCACGGCGTAGGCGTGCTGCGCCGGCGCCGGGTAGTGCAGCGCGGGCGCCGGGTAGCGCGCGCCGCCCGCCAGCCCGCCGCTCTGCAGCACCATCTGCAGGTGGCTGGAGCCCATGCTGCCCATGCCGCCCATGCCGCCCATGCCCTGGCCCTCACCCGACACTCCACCGCCGTTCATGCTGTTGGCGCGGCTGTGGACACAAACACTCATTATAGCCAGGATTTTGTATTCAATATAACTTGTACGCTTTTATGT
Organism: Atethmia centrago; assembly: GCA_905333075.3. Taxonomy (NCBI): domain Eukaryota; kingdom Metazoa; phylum Arthropoda; class Insecta; order Lepidoptera; family Noctuidae; genus Atethmia; species Atethmia centrago. The sequence goes on from HG995375.1 coordinate 14,599,452, forward strand.
GCGCCCTTACAACCTATCACTTTCAGGTGCAATTGCCACGATCATGATTCAAGAATTCAAAACCATCGATCCATGAACAGACGAGAGTTTCGAGTCATACTGTCTCTACTCAAAAGTTTTCGATATCAGTCACTAATTTAACCTCAAACAGTATCTTCGCACCATATGGGTGATAACTTATACTCACTGATTGGCGCCGGTGAGTATGTTAGACAGCGTTGAGTGCAGATGTCGCTGCGGCGGCAGCTGAGGCGGGGGCGGGGGGCGGGGCCTCGCGGTGGGCCCGTAGGCTCGCAAGTTCGGATTGGGTAGCGGCAGCGGCGTGGTAGGCGTGGTCTGCTGCCGCGCCAATAGCGACACCAGAATCTGGTTCTTCTGACACAGCGGGCTCATGCCAGGACTGCTGCTGGTTGCCGGACTCGTGGCCGTAGACGAAGCCGTCGACGACGTGGGGAGAGCGCTTGACGTGACCTGACATAGTGACATACCATGTAAAACAATTCTGAAGATCTAAACAGACCAGAAAAACACATTACAAAAAATAAATGAACAATATAGACATACAATGGGCAGCTTTATAGGTACAATTTGGGGCTTTGGGTGTACATATAGTCTAATTACACTACTAATTACAATAGTCTAATTTGATCGACGTTGAACAGTGAAATAAAGAAAATAATTCATGTACATACCTGCTGGTTTTCAGGCGTAGCTCTTTTAGAGTTACTGGCCACTCCCTTGTTCCCTTCTTCGAACTTTCGTTTCACTCCGGCGATTCTTTCAAGGTAATTTTCGCTGTTGTCCTGCTGTCGCCCGTTGCCGGACGGTCCATTACTACTTGAGAGTAATTGGGAAAGCAGCGCACTAGGTTGGGACACACCTCTATTTCCATCAGCAGAATTTCTTCTGTTATCCTCCGCATCCTCGTCGGACTTGTCGTTTAATATCTGAGACATTTAAGAGGATTTATAAGTATATTCAGAAAAAAGTGGCCAAACAGGCGTCAGTTCGGCACAAAACTTACCCTCAACAAGACGTCGGAGTTGTTGTGATGCGCCTGCTGCATAGTGTGCGTCGCGTTGGAGCCATGAGAGACGTGCGAGACGTGCGAGGCATGCGAGGCGTGCGAGACGTGTGACGCGTGCGACACGTGCGGCGCGTGCTGCGTGTGCGGCGGCGGGCGCGCGTGCGTTTGCACCGTGTGCAGCGGCGACAGCGCCGCGCCCGGCGTGTGCGGCGTGTGCGGCGTCATTGGAGTGTGCGGAGTGTGAGGTGTGTGCGGCGCTGACGTTTCACTGCCCGTAGCCTCCTCGTCTTCTTGCTTTAGCAAATCTTTTAATATTCGATTGTTCGAGTTCACCGCGTTATCGTTCCCCTGCATTGGCTTCTTACTGAGGAGCAAACGAAGTCTGTTGGGCTCCTCTGAGGGCTGATTCGAAGGTGGTCCTTCGCCTGGTGTTGAAGGTGCTCGCGGCGTTAAGGGCTGCGAGGGTCCCTCGGCGGCACTCTCTTTGCGCTCTTTTGTATCTTCATTGGGCATTTCGCCGAGCAAGGAAGATGCCCAAGGTTCGAGGTCAAAATCGTTTAGGAATGGACCATCATTGGGACTTATGGGGGACCGATATCGAGGTTCACAATTGGACGACTCCCCGTTTGCGACGGATGTCATGAGTGGTCCGCCGACAGGAGGTCGAGGGCCGTCGTTTTCGAGGAGATCCATGTCTTCATCGCCAAGTACGGTGTGCGTGGACATTATAAAATCCGGCTCGCCCGACGACGGTTTCGCTCTAAAAAGACGTGACCGAGCGACCACTCTGAAGCAAGGTCTATCAGGGGCGATGCGCAGTCGAAAGGGTTCACTGATCGCCGGCGGCGCGGGAAGACACACCGCCTCTTGTAAGTGCGCGGCTATGCGAATACGGTCACTATTCTCAACAAGTTCCAAATAACGAGTACCCACTAGAGGTATAGAAGTGTTTATTAAGTTTTCCACTCCACTTAAATCACAAACTGTAAGAAGAAAAGTTACATTATAGCTAAAACTGCCGTATACAAATTGTGTTGTCATTCCAAAGTAAGCTTATAGGTAAACCTTATGAGATAGAATTATGCGTTGTAAGGGTGACTCTTACATAAAATAATGAAGTTGCAATCCAATCTGAAGACGATGTGATCGGAGTGCTTGGCGGTGATGGCGGGCGGGCCGCCGTCGCCGGGGAGTAGTGCGGCCGACGCGTCCTCGCAGCGCCGGATGACGCACATGACGGAGCCGGCCTCCTCCGACGACGAGCCGCGCACGGGCGCCGCGTGGATCACGCACTCCGCGAACCTGCCAGGCAAATACATTCATGTCAGTAACTAGTTCTAAGTACTGATCTCATTAAAGTGTGCCTTTAGAAAAGGCCCTTGACGATTCGGACAAAATGGCAAGATTATAATAATAATAATAATAGCAGCTTATTATTGTCCCAATACGGGCAAATACCTCTTCTCGTACAGAGAAGCCAGAGCATTGATCATCAGGCTTGCTCAAGCCGGGTTGGCGACTCATATGAACAATAAACCCAGATTTCCTCACGATGTTTTTCCTTCACCGATGTCAATAATATCCAAGATAAACTCAGAAAGTACATATGAATGGAAAACGTCACGATTTTAAGAAGGTTATTTATAAGAGAAAAAAAAAACGTGATTTCGCAAACGAACATCCTCTACTGCGCAATAAATTAACTCTAGTCCATTAATTCGAATTCATGAACGATACCTATTTTTTTAATTGTTGACTCACAAACTCAATCATAAACGAAACCCTTTTGTATCGATTTATTATCTTATGAGTCTGTCATCAATATGAAATAAAACTGATACAATATGGTAGTACTGTTTGTTCTAATATAGTTTAAAAACGTATATATATATTTATTATAAGTTGGTGGTCTATTCGTAACCCGAACTCGTAAGTGCACGCGGTGTCAACAATATACACATACAACGTACTTAAGTCTGTTACGTAGCTTACTTCTCAATATCAATTGTATAGAGTTACTCTCAAACGACGATAAACAGCGTTGTTTAATATTATACGCGCATATAAAGAAAATATTTAAAACGGTACATAACTGCGTAATATTCTAGATTGTTACGCACAGTATTGCCCTTACTTGTGAAATAGATTTCTACGGTAGTTTTGCATTACTCGACTTTAATACGCATTAGTTACAAGTAATCGGCCTCTTATCGTTCGACCGTCACCATCTACTATCACAATGAAATAGCAAAACATGTTCTGATATCAATAGTGTAACGCGATGAGTCGATGTCTTTAGCACCTTGGGATTTTGTATATGATATTATATTTTGAATTGCGAACTCATAAAAGAAGTCTGAGAGCAGTGGTGGCCCAGTGGTAACGACCGCGACTTAAGAGCTGTAGGTCGTAGGTTCGAACCCTGACAGGCGCTTTACTACTTGGTTTAAATTATTTCTTCATCACTGTTCTCAAAACGGTGAAGGAAAACATCGTGAGGAAACCGGCATGTCCTAGAACATCTGCATCATCTACCAACCCGCACTGGGCCCGGGTGGTGGATTATGGCCCACTCCCTCTTACAGAGAAGAGGCCTGTTTCCCAGCAGTGGGAACATTATAGGCGATTATGTGTATGTTATGTTAAAAGAAGTCTGTATGTAAAACTTACCCAGCACTGTCCGTCCCATTGGCGTTTTTGACAAGAAGGCGAGCTTGTATAGCTTGAAATTTGTCGATTTCTCCTGAACCCCAGTTAAAGGTTTGTATATTTCTTAACAATGGCCTTAATTTTGCATGATCTTTGACATGCAAAAGCGAGAATATCGATTTCTTGTACAACTCAGTTCTGTCCTGCAGAGTGAGCTCCTTAATATTTTCGGTTATACACTCTATTTCAGCCTTTGAGTTTATCTCCAATAAAACCCATCCAAGGGTACCGGTGTAATGCTTGAGAGCCTAGAACATAATTGAATAATCTATATAATAACACCGGCCAAGTGCGTGTCGGACCATGCACAATGAAGGGTTCCGTAGTTGGGATGAATTTATCCCAAAAACAAACTTGACATTGTAGTTGAAAAACATGTTCTCCCATACATCGATATAGGTCAATTCTCCAAGTGCAAATGTAAATTGGTCGACTTTTACTCGTTAACTTGTAAAGCCTACTTAGCTGTGATAGTTTTCCTTTTAACTTCGTTATATTATTATATGCTACTGCCATGAGATTTTCATATTTCCAAAAACTACTATTTAGCTGACAGGGGAAAGGGGACACTTGACTCTAACAAAAATTAGCAATTTAAAGCTTAATATTACGCAAACGGGTCTCTGAATCTAAAAATGGTTGTCACAGACCTGTATTTTTGACTGGCCTATCCAACGATACCCCACACCATGAGATAGACGAGAGAAAAAATATCATCCCCACTTTACGTGCAAGGGAGGTACGCTAAAACATTTTTTTTTCAACATTATTTTAAATGATAAATTATTTTTATTTTTGTAAGTAGGTTTATACAAACACTTTTACACGTCAATCATATTTTTAAATAAAGCTAGATGAGGTCGGCGTTTCCTATCTGACTACAGTCTCTTTTAAAGTCCAGACATAATCTTGGACAGATCATGCGAAGGCCATGTAGATTGGTGTCCGAAATGGTCCTTTTGAGGAAAGAACCACACAGATTGAGTGGTCCTGTCCAGTCAGTGCACGCATTTGTCAGTAATCGTGCAGCTCAACTCAGAACTTAAGGAGCTCAACGATGAGACGAACAATACCAAAGAAAGAACATATGGGTAGGCCGCATAAATTACTCAAACTAAACGAGGAAAACAAAAAAAAAAACAACAATGACCCACATAGTCTTCACATTCACAATAATTGAAAACAATACAATATTTATGTCATTTTATACATAAAATTCATCAATGCCGATGTGTATAGAGAACCATGTAGGTTGACGTCTGAAATGGTCTTGGTCTTAACCCTTTTGTCGGCGTGATCAATATGTATTACCATGCCAAATTACAGCTTTCTAGTACTAAGAGTCTCTGAGCTAAACCGCGGACAGACAGACAGACAGATATGGCGAAACAATAAGGTTTCCTTGTTGAGTACGGAACCCTAAAAATGCTGTTCGTTGGTAAGCGCATCACTTCAGAACGACTGGACCGATTTGGGAATTTTTTATTTTAAAACGTACGTGTTAGTGCGAATCAGGTTCTTACGGAAAGAAAAAATTAAAAAGTTGCCAGGAAAATTGGAAAAATCGGGAAAACTGAAAATGCATTTTGTATGGGAATTTTGTAAGAATTATTGAAAATTGGACAGGACAACGTCTGTCGGGTCAGCTAGTTACGATTAATATCATAATTCTGCGAACAGGTTCCAAAACGTTATAAATTTTGAAAACTGTAGGTTATTTAAAAGATTACTGCTGTCTTAAAGACAACGTACCTTTTATGAGAAATGCAACATATTATTCATGGACTTGTGGTCTTATCTCTAAGCACATATAATAAAAACAACATTCCATATTGCTTCATTGATTTCTTTGTAAACTTTAACTTTTTATAAAAACGTGTATTTTTCAACAAATAAATGCCAAAGCAAAAACAGGATAAAACTTATTAAAATAAATGAAATACCTCGATAAGTGAGGTGAGCTCCGAATAATGTAATCCAGCGCAGGATGGCTGGGTGGAGCTGACCTCGCCACCTTGCACGGGCGACAGGCACTGCGCGGCACGAAGAGGACACTCGTCGGGGCACTCCCGCCTTCGCCGCAGCACCTCCTGGATCTGACGAGTAGCCTCCCGGACGATGCCGTTTTTGTCAGGTTGTTTTACCTCGGCAAGACAGGTACCCAAAAGTTCTTCAAGTTGATTTATGGTTTCGTTTTCGAGTTCCCGTCGCTTCTTCTCGTTGTGACACTTATTTCTGAAATTCCAAAAAATAACACAATTATTGACTATAGTTTAAAAACCAATTGTTATTTTTTTTTTTTAATACACACTTCGTAAGATTCTAAAGTACTTGTTGACTAACAAAAAAATACTAGCAACGTGTTTGACAATTAAATTATTTCGATAGTCTGTGAGCTTTTGAGTAACGTACTACGCTAAGTGCTTGTGCGATTCTTCAGAAATGATTTGATGTTTGAGCAAATGAAAAATTCATTTAAATTCAACCAATTATTTTATAAGTTTGTGCTTTTCTTTGTCAAAAAGCTGAAAAGAAAACGTATATTATAACAAAGAAGTTTTGATCAAGTATTAAACATTTAGTTACAGAATTTATAAGAATATAAGAAAAATACATAAATAGAATCAAACAACCATTTAAAAGCATACATGAGTACATACACAATTGGCAGTTTAATAAGCCCCTAAAGACCCAGTAACCACCCCTATAAAATGTCAATACACTTTTGCTAGATAAACCCCATTGAATTATGTAATTGCTTTTTCACTGGACATGTTAAAATAATAATCAGAACGGGTCTAATAAAAGAAAATACTATAAATGTTTTAATTTGAGCTTGAAGTACCTTTTTCTAAAGTGACCACCAATAGTTAGATAAAATAACCCTGACTAAAGTCCACGCGATTGCGTTAATTTTTACAACTTGCATTTCAATCTGTGGTCTCAATGCACCAAATCGTATTAAGATAAACGTAACATTTTCCAAACAACCTGAAGACTTAAATTATCAAACCACACTCAAGGAATAACGCATTATGTTGAAAACCATCGCTTCTGCCTATTCGAGTATTAATTAATTAATTATGCCTGTCTGTTTGTCACTTCATTACATTATAACGAATTAACAAATTTATATGAAACTTGTAATTGTTAAGGTCTAGGTCATCTAGGTGCATTATACTTGATTGATAAACTAGATCCAGCTTGTCCTTTAGATATAGCTTTATTGTATGCTGTCCCATGCAAAGCAGGGGTTATGATTGATTTGATGATGCAAAACTGTGTATTTTACTAGGTAACAACAGTGTTGATAAAATTATTGGTAGATAGTTGGTCGATAAAATGTGTTCAGTGCAAGTGGTGATTGGTGATAGATGATACCTTATCAGATAGATGCGCGTGCTGAAGTGAATGATGTTGTATGCTGTTTTCCGAATTTAAGGCTGAGGCGTGGGCACAGCGAGTCCTCGATCCTTATTAGAACTTTATTTATTATGTTGGTCTGACTGTCCGTCCAGGTCTTTTAATAAATTAATAGCTAATAGCCTAATTTGAAAACTAAGTTGGTACAGTCAACAGTGGCATCTTTACTTTCCATGAGCAAATTTACCAATGACTACTGTACTTAAATATATCTCGATTACAAAAAATCTGTTTCCGCCATTTAATATCAAAACGTTGCTCATGTAAAGTGAAGATGCCACAGTTGACGGTAGGTACTTTTTATCTTGATTAGTCATGTAGATCCTGAGTTATTATAGCTTGTCCTTCCCTCTCTCTATCATGTGTAGTCATGATGCTTGATTGCTTACCGCAAAACGACATTGTTTTGTTTGTTGTGGATGACTAAGTTATTATTAATTGGTAAATAGGTAGACGTAGTGTCTGACTGCTTGATGAAGAGATAGATGGCATCAGATTATGTTGCGAAGCGATTCGTATGGTATGGTTAAGTTTATTGCAGAATAATAATGCATGGTGGTGTTTGTTGTTTTGAGACTTTTACTCTGATGGCGCCCCGCCCCGCAGGCAGGTGAAAACTTATAAAATTGTTCGATATTGATTTTTTTAATACTTCTGTTACTAGATTTATAAGAAACCTATATTTTAGGATTCTTTTTTTTGCTGTTAGTTTGTTGCTGTAATGGTAGCTAACACTGTATACTACCTGAAACGCTTTCATTTAGCTATCAGCTTTTAATTACTTTATTAAACCATATCATTTGATAGGACCCTAAAATAAAAAATATGAATGGACATTTATTATAATTCATGTGCTCCTTTTTGTGAGCCTCAAATAATTCCCACTTTTAGTGTCCTAACATACTAAATAGCCAGGTAACTGCAATCAACTTGGATGTAGTTATCCCATATTTCTCCCAAAATAAAATCTTTACTAAAAGTTGGTAAATAAGATTGACTCCAATAGTAAAATAGTTATCAAAGATTAACCTGAACGTATGTGTTTCTTGTGCATCAATTATTCGCTGAAATCATAAACAATGGACCTGTATTATTGTGGAGGTAAATAACGCAAACGCAAGGAATGTTAGTTATGATGTCAGCTGTCAGTCTTTTGAACTTCAAAAGACTAGAGAGTATTTTTACAATGCGACATTCAAGAAAGTACTAACTCAATGTGCTTTATGTTTGTTATCTAATACGACTATTATAATATCCCGCTACTGCAGTAAGACCTCTCTTAAGGGGCCGTGCAGGAAATCGACTGTTTTGATCAATTTAGTTCACTTTTTCTGAGAAAGGGTAAAGAATTTAAACAAAATTATTTGTGATTTGAAAATTCGAGTTTTTTGTTACGCATGTGGCTGGAAAGAATTTTTCAAATAACGTATTCGTGGAAAATCCCAAATATACCCAACCAATTTTCCGAAAAATGACGTTTGATCATTTACAAGAAACTTTTTTATTTTAAACATTCTTCAATACCATCAACATCATTTATCATTATATGGTCTACTTGCACGTGGCAGAAGCACTTTTTCAACTTATATACATAATATAGCAGAGATATATGTTGAAAAAACCATTTTTTTATACCCAGGCAGTAATGTATTTTTCCTATTATTTAGCAAACTATATCAAGAAATTTAAATCACACATAAGACTCATTTTATGATTATACAATATTTCATTAAGTAAATCAAGGCGAACTAAACTATGTTTTCGAGAGCGCAAAAGTTATGTAACTAATAACAGGTGCTGTGACTGACACGAATGGTTTAGCACCAGGAAAACAGTACTTTTATAGTTACACAGACTTATCAATAATTTTAAGCTTTTTCACTATTAGGTAAGAAATTGAGAAAAAGGGTCTTTTTCGTGCACGGAGCCTTAAGTTAAGCCAATCCTACCTTTTAGGTTGCTTGTCCATCTAACAGAAGGGACGTTCCGCGCTAAGTTTGTTGATTTGAGGTGTGTACGCAAGCACTTATCTGCTCCAACGGCCATCGGTCCACTAACAGACATGGCCAGCTAGTACTTCAGCCTGCTGTGTCTGGGCTACGTGAAACCAGTCTTTTTCGGATAATCTGGTTGCGGACAAAATGTTATTTTATGTGGCCAATAGTTTTTTAAATATTTTTTTGCATCGTACTTAAATAAATTCAATCATTTTGTTAGGCAAAAGCGCCAAGTAAGAGAATTATAATAAACCAATTAAGCCTGTGGCAACTTCAAGGTAGGCCTACCAATATATCTTTCTTACAGAACCGACTGCTTTATTCAAATTTTTTAAATGTCGCATCTGCTTTTGTGGCATCATAAAAAAACGACGACTAAAATATTAATAACATCCAATCAGATTTTTTTTTAATAATTAACAACATTAATTAATATTTCAACATGCACTTTTAATAAAATTAATGCACGCTTGGGATATAATTTAATTAATTTACTTCCTCCAACTCAAACGATTTTAGAATTTTCAAAATTCCACCTAAACCTTTAGTCCTCGAATATCTGAATGTAAAAAAACCTGATTACCAATCCTTTTAACTGTTGAAGCATAAATGCAACAAGTTTAGCAAGACAGGTAATAGATTATTTGAATGAATTTTAATCTTAGATTGATGTATCTGCCTAATATTGATTATTTCATTATTTATTAGTAGTTTAGGGATGATATGACTGTATCTTAAATTATGAACAATCTTGTACTACATTTTTAATGTTACATGACTGACTGACTAACAGATTGTTAAAATTATGGGACTTAGCAATAAAATAATTATATAGGTACCTACGTAATATAGTCATTGCCTTTATTCTTTCCACTTTTCAGATACACCTACACAACATAATCACGGTAACTTGGGTTAGCTCTTAGCAGACACTTCGATAATTATAACAAAACCTCTAGGCACTTTACTAGACACAAAACACCCTAGACACAAAACAAAAACACCGGCCAAGTGTGTGTCGGACCACGCACAATGAAGGCTTCCGTAGTTAGGATGAAGTTATCCCAAAAACAAAGTTGACATTGTAGTTGATAGACATGTTCTCCCATGCATCGATATACGTCACGGTCAATTCTCCAACTGCAAATGTGAGATAACGAGCGTACACGTTAACGAGCAGCTAAGTAGGCTTTACAAACTATCAAGTTTTCCTTTTAATTTCGATATACAGAATGGTTTTTTTTAGATAAGTAAAGACAGTAAGGACAGGTACCTTAGCCAATATAGCTGCCAGAGAACGGTCTTAGGGGACTGTCCGTAACTTTTTGAGACAGTTTGATCTGCAATTACAGATTTAGAAAAACATGTAATAGTCAGCAAGAAAATGGGCAGTTTTGACAAAAACTTTTTTTAAGCCAATCGATCCTGTTTCTTATAAGTATCAAAAAACTCTATTTGACCAACTGAGGTTTGAATACTAGAAAAGTCAGAAATCGCAAAAAAACTTTTTCCATACTTTTGGTAGGAAAGAAACTCCAACTTATTTTTTATGATGGACAGACTAGCCGAAAATAAACAACAAGACAGACAGACGGATTTGGCGGAACTATTAGGGTTCCTTGTTGCATATGAAACCCCAAAAATATAACTAATTCATGCATGATGGAGTTAAAAGATCGCAAGTATTACTAGCATAATAATTTATATTCAATAAGTAATAGCAGTTAAACATAATTACAACAATAACTAATAATAATAGAGATTGTAGAGTACCTAACACTAATAAGCTCATAGTTTATGTTTTTGTTTACTTATGTAGGTATTCAACTTTATCTTGAATACCAAAAATAATCTTACGCATATTGAAAACAGGGGTAATAAAAAGCGCTGCCAGAAGACATTTAAATAATTTATTTTTAATTCAATTGCTAATAGCCCTTTGGACTAGATACTTTGTATAATGGAAAAAAAATATATGCAAGCATTTAACTGATGTAATCAATGCGAGTGCATTATATTTTTATAGATATAACTGCTTATTCTTTAATAATAATACTTTTATAAACATTCCCAAAGAATAATTTTAAGTTTTTTTTTAGCAATGGACTTGCCCAAATAAGTTCAAAATATTTATAGGAGTATTTACTTAGAATGGGTTACAATTACAAAATAAAAATATATTAACATTTCACAATTAATCATCATAATATTATTATTATGAGTCGTATTCATCATTCCGAACGTTCATCTTCCCTTGTCAACTTAAGTGGACCATGCAGATAAAAAGAATACTCCTATCATGAGACAGGTCTTAAAACATTACGCATTTTACAAGCAATTATTATTTTTAAATAATAATTTAATACTCAGATATATGTATAATGGAAGGTCCTTATTTTTTCGAGGATACAAAATTCAAAGTAACTCTTGTCTGGTACTATAAAAAGAGTTATGTCGTTCAAATGGTTATCCATTAAGACGCTGACAACACCTAAACCGCGGTCACTGTCAGATTGCATAGAAAAGAAAGAGAAGCGCGACGACAAAACGCTTGTAATTTATTGCAAAATATGAAGTAATTATCTATTTACTCAGAATTGAGTTGAGTAATCGAAAATAAAAAACAACCAAGTTCTGCATTAGAATAAGACGTACTTGTTATTAATTAAATACGTAATTTATGTTGATATTTAATACAGATATTTTTGATTAGAACTCAAGGTAAGAGGTTAGTTTAACGTTAGTTTGTATCGAGATTTTTTTTTCAAAACGTGTTTTGGTAACAACCAAGTTCTGGGAAATATGTTCAAAATTAACATATATTTTTTTCGCTACCACAAACTATACAGATTTGGCAATTTTCTTTCTTAAGAGAAGCCTATTTTGGTCAATTGGGTCTTGTCAGCGCCTTAATTCGATTACCCATAAGGAGCATGTTACTTGTACCTACATCTTGTATGGCTCAATTCTTTCTAACCCTATAGAGTTAGAAAGCGCAAACACAATTATAACGATAACACTTTGAATTGAACAGGAGAGCTTTATTATTACGATAACCGATTACACGGCAATCCCTTTAAAAGCCTTTGAGGTACTTTACTAACCCGTTCATAAGGGTTACCCTTTACACAATAACGGGGTAAACTGATATCTGGTTTCGTAAGGGTTTTTGTAAAACCCTATCGAAAACTTTTTAGTGCTAACCGAACTGGTCTCTATTTCTAGTCCAGTTGACAACAAAAAATGAAGTCGGTTAAAAAGTGAAAATAATTTATATTTGGGTAAGGACCAAATTTTTGACGTATTGCACAACGGAATTGTGTCAAATAAATGCAGCGCAATATAATTATTAGGGTGTGTGTGTAAATCGTCGAAATATTTTAAGCAAGTGTAATTAATTTGATTACACCTGCCTAAAATATTCACACACCTTAATAATTATATTGCGCTGCATTTATTTTCCAGTGTGATACATTTCCGTTGTGATTTCCATTGTGGAATAAGTCAAAAATTTGGTCCTTACCCATTTACACTTTTCTTTTCGATATTTTCTATTCATATTAGGTACTTACTTATGTTTCCTTTGACATGCTGACCTACTGATTGCCTATCGATAGTAATTTTAACTGTAGATTGTGAGTGTAACCTTCGATGTCGTTATAGACAAGTTTTTCATAGACTTTTTGGTTTCCTAGGAAACTTAGTGCACCGAATACACACAGCAGCTAGTAATACTGCGGGAAGATACTAAAGGCTTACCGAGGCCCCTGGCAACACAGGCAACGGATGGAATACGGGTGGGTTTTAGTCAGTAAGAGTCTGACACACCCTCCCGCTCCGCCCAGAGCGGGAGAAGTTATTTGATGATTTCCCACCCAAAAAAAAAGTTAGAAATACTACGTAGTACGTAGGGTATTTCAAAGCGTATTAAGGCTCCTACATACTGGCGCGACTTGTCGCGCGACGCGACGCGACACAAAGGCACCGCTTGTAGCGCTACACGCGGTGTCTTTGTGTCGCGACGCGTCGCGCGACAAGTCGCGCCAGTATGTAGGAGCCTTTAAGCTTTATTTTCCGTAGGTAAATATTTTATTGTAGAAACTACTAATATTTATTATAATCATAGCAGTGCAGAACATTGTGGCAAATGGAGTATTCCTTTTTAGCCATTGAATTGCATTTTCAACGAAACTATACATTTTTGAGTTAACAAACCAATAAAAAAGATTTGTTGCAGATACTTATACTCTACTTCCGTCGAGCCTCAAGGTTTTCTATGAACACGGAAAAATGAAAGCACATTACGTTATGGAAAATAATAGGTTTCCATTTAAAGTAACTGTAAATTTCAAAAACCCAGACATTTCCACCAATGTATACACATTTCAAGCGTATTATACGTACATTTGAGATTGTGGCTTATTGTCTGACTTTTTTCTTATCTTCTTAACCGGCGCTGTCACGCTCATCTTGCCTTGCATCCCCCTCCATGTGTCTCCCAGTTGGAGGTCACAGGATTCAATTCTACAGAAGCAGCAAACAAAATAAACTATTATTAAAGTATGATGATTTGAAACAATTACAAAAAAAAAATGTGTTACGGATGAATGGTGATTTTATAAAGTCATTCGTTTTCGTGAAAAATAATGTTCTAATTTACATACCTACGTATGTAATCTAAAATAGTGTAACAGTGGTGGTGGAAATCTACTTAAATTCTACTTCTAAAACAAATAATAACAAAGGAAGCATTCTTTACTACACAGACGATTCCCCAATCAATTTGTATTTTAATTTTAATTTATTATAATAGTGCAAGAGTATGACTCATATATGCTACTAAGCGAGTAGTGTATTGTATTTATTCAGGTTTTCTAAATACCTAGGAATGTATTATATATTATTAAAACTTTAACCAGGTGAGGATGATGTACACTATCGTAATGGACTGACTATCAAGGAATAGTTATGTTCACATTGACGCGGCTCATATCAAATGCCAAGTACAGAGTAAGCTGAACCTTAATGCAAAAGAGGGACAGAGATACCAGTTGAACGACGCCTACCGAGGAGCCCCACTACGCAACCTCACTGCGACGGCCGCGCAACCTTGAAATAATAATGTTCGGAATAACAACAACGCGCCACAAGCGTGACCAGAAATAGTATAATAATTCTCGAAAATGTTTGAAGCCTCTATCTAGTTCCTAGTACGTACTCATATCCTGTCTGTATTTGAGGTTGGTACATAATTTATACGATATTCAGCGATGATACAGACCCAGGTGTATCATACCTGTTACAAATTACACAAAAAATATTAAAATATTGATGGAATTAATTGGACAATACCTGGATTGTATTGTCATGGCATTAGCATAACTCAATATTTATTTTATGGCTAAGTTAAGTTGACACTTAAATTCGAATAGGTGAAAGTTAGTAAGTATTGTCAGCGCTCCGCAGTCGAAGGTTTCGCTTTTTCAATCGTTCGTTACTCAACAGGTATTCGTCATCGAGACATCTACTTGACTACCAACATAAGAACTTTATTATAAGCTCTTGTCTGATTTTATTACATCGAGTAAGGTCGTGTTGCCTAGACTACACTAGTTCTGACATAATGTGAGTAACTAAGTAGGTAGGTACTGCGAAAACAAATTGCAGGACCAAAAGCGAATATGAATTTATTAAAATATTGTTTCCAGCGTGGTTTTGTTTCAACGCTCTTTTAAATTTTTATTAAAGGTAGTAAGTTGAAAAATGTCCTCAGATTAATTTTGGCTATAAAATTATGTAATTACACGTCTGAAAACCTAGTGAGCTCTATGGACATAGTTAACAAACACATGGTTTTGTTTTATCGCTCTTTGAAATATTTATTAAAAGTTGTAAGTTGAAAAATGTCCTCAGATCAGTTTTGGCTATAAAATTATGTAATTAAAGGTCTGAAAACCTAGTGAGCTCAATGGATATAGTTAACAAACAGACAGCTTTATTACCCGGATAAATACTGTTTTTCATCTTTCCGTTTTCTCAGGGTCCCGGGGTCCGGAGTTGAGAAGTCAAATGTATTTTTCGTAATTGTGTTCCATTTAGCCCATTTCCGACCCGTTCTTAAAAAAAAAGTATTTCTTACACATCTTGAACATGAAAATGAAACTACAAAAGCAAGAATTGCAACTAATGCTAACAAAAGGTGTTTTTACTCCGAGTGAAGCCATGAGTAGAAAAACATTTGAGTTATAAGATCGCAAGAATGCGAATCGCAAGAACGCTTGGTAGTGATATAATCGACCAGTCAAGCGTTATTCTGCACCAACTTGATTAAGAGTTTTTATTTTCTACACGTAGATTTAAATATGAAATCTTCGCTAACTGTTACGTATTCTGTCGCAGATTTCATATTTAACACCTGCAATATTCGTTTTCAGGGGGACTGTCCTAGCAAACAGGTAATCTCCTGTTATTAATAGATTCAAGCAAGCATTCAAACTAAGAGACAAAATGGAAGTACGTTAAAACCAGACACCAACAAAAAAAAGAACCTTAATTGCGTAACACAGTTTCAATCACAATCCGAGAGTTTTGAAGGATATTCAATTTCTAATCCATTGCTTCATAGATTCAGTAAATTCGTCTGCTCAACAACGTAAATAACACAATGGACGTGGCTGAACTGTCAAAATGAAAGACAATGCAATCAATTGTCATTTTATGTGTTACGCAACTACCCCGCCGGGTGCCTTGCGTATGCTTTACTCTTAACGTTTTTACTTTTCGCTAAAGCACGTATACTACCAGTCTTCATGTTAGTGACGTGTGAAGTGACGAAAGCGACGAAGCCGAAGCAAAGTCAAGTGCTATAACTATTGCTAGTAAACTACTACCAGGATATTTCAGCAATGTACATTGATTAACAAACATACTAAGTGTAACAGCTACACCTTCTACAGAAATAAAGCACAATTAAATAATCAAAATAATATTAATAATTATTTAGGAAAGCAGCTAGATAAACGAAATATAATTATTTAAGCAGTAGTACCTCTTTCTCTTTCATTTAACGTCATTCATAGGTACCCACTTCATACAAACGTTATGTAATGTATTCGACGCATAAAGAAATTAATCATACATCTCGACGCATTTGTGTATTATTTCAGTAATTCCGCAAATAGGTGTTACTAAAACTTACCGACAATAGGAAATACAATTTAAAGGCAAAGCGCTACACAAAGCATTATTTGGCCGAGGACAACTATTTAATAACCCCCGGATCGGGGGTCAAATTTGGGACAAGTGGCCCAATGATTGTGTAGATGGTAAAAGTATTTCCATTCAAGTATTGAAACACTGCCATTTTGGATGTTTTACCTATTTGTCTATCACTTAGAGCGTCACGCAAAAATTACTAGGCCGATTTTGAAGACTTTCACTTTTTGAAAGTTGAGGGTGCAGTACCTACCTACGATGAATACATGGTTACGTCAAACGGGGTTTCTTCTGTAAAATACACACGTAATTTTGTAAGCGTAATGTGATCAGGATTTAAATATAAAATTACTGATCTATCTATACACTGAGTGTTTTGTAGTTACCAGTATGCAAGAATTACTAATGTTCTGTACATTACTGTTTCTAAATTCGGACAAGTCTGTATCCAGTCTAAATAGATGCAGCTGAATAGAGCTATTTAATTGAAACTATTGAATCTTGCTGAAAGGAAATTAATTTGGTCTTTCAAGGAGGTCTGCATTTTCAAAACCTTGAATACAAAACAAGTTATACAAGCACTACACACGTGTTAACAGTTTCACGGATAATAGTAAATTGTAAATTCTTAATGGTATAACACAACCAATAGTTAATCGTTAGTTGAATTACCGCTACAAACCACCTTGCTAACTGGGTAATATTTGTCATAAATGGTCAGAATCATTGATACTTTTAGGTTAGAATTAAATTAGCCAACTCTGGTCACAGCAAAGCAGGAGCCAAAAAAGCTGCTTGCAAAGCGGGTGTGTCGCGAGAATAATAACTCAAATCTGATGCAGTTGCGGGTAATTGTTAAATTGATGACATTGCTCAAGACTATATTAAGGCATAATAAGTATTAGTAACCGGTGAATACGACAAAAGACAATCACTTCCGGCCGTTTTATTATTACTTACAATTTTAACGTGAACCCACTCTTAGCTCGTGCTCGTGCATATAGCTTAGTTTGTAGGGTTAACTAAAATACTACTAAAGGGTTAAGTACCCGTACTGTATATTATTTGAAATACCGAACTACCTACTAGAGCTGGGGAAGCAGAAAATAAAATGACCTTTTTGTGTAGCTAGTTTTCAAAAGTGGGGTTATAATGATGGATTTTCCTCTTGTAAGTATATTTGTGCAATAGGAAAAAAAGTTATTATAGTGAATTAGTGGGTGACTGTGTGCAGGTGTATTGCGTAAATAGACTACCATGTGGAGGATGTGGAGATAAGCTTTCTATTTTATTTAGAATTCATTATTTGGTAAGCTTATTCAATCGGCAACCATAGGCCGAGTAGTGGTGGATTGGTATAATGCTAGTCTCTTTATATTTTTATCATCGACGGATTTTTTCTCTTTCTAATTATGAAACAAGTATAGAAATGAAGCAGAAAAATGTACATTGTCAAGTTTAGTTTTCCAAACATGGTAGAATGACTGTCTCTATAATACATGACTCATGGATTCCTCTCTCGTGTCGATAGATAATTATGCAATTGCTCTGTACTGCACAAAAATGTTAATGTACGTTAATTAATTATAAATATTAAAAAATATGTTAATTACGTGTCAATCATCCTTTTATTCCTCTAATTTGTTTTTTTTTTTGTTTATATAACACCAAAATACTAACAGAATTATGGATTAGTTTTATTTTAATTTTATGTTGTATGTGTGTACAGTCGCCAGCACATCAACTTACTACAAACTGTCAAATTTTTCTAATTCCTACTATTATTATAAATGCGAAAGTTTGTAAGAATGGATGGATGGATGGATGTTTGTTACTCTTTCACGAAAAAAGTACTGAACGGATTTGGATGAAATTTGGCACACGGGTAGTTTATAACCAGGAATAACACATAGGATACTTTTTATCCCGATATACCCACGGAGTCAAAACTTATGCGGGTGAAACCCCGGGGCGCATCTAGTGATCTATACCTTAAATTGTTGATTGTTAAGTTCAAAATCGAATGAGAAAATTTGACATTTTGTGGTAACTTGACGTGCTAGCGACTGTACATAACTGAATAAATAAATAATTTTCTTAAAAAGCCTTATGCTAATTAGGGACAATTTAAGGGTGTGTTATTTATTACGAAACTTAAAAAGTGTTAGACACACTTCTAGCAGCTTGTGTAAAAACAATAATTTCATTAAGTTATATAACGACACGATAACGAAATTTCACTTGGTTTAACAGAACTGTTTTAAGTCTCTTATTACGTAATATTAATTTAACCTATTTTTACCAGCCCCTTTAATTAATTCTCAACATAAGATCAAGCTTTAATGGATTAACATTATATTGTTGGTTTAATATTTTCTTATCATTCGTAATTACCAATTTTATCTTCACTATGTGACCCGCAATCATTCTGGGTCTCGGTATTGTATGTCATTGGTCCGGTGTTGTGACTTGACTGATTACAATACATATCGTTTTGAATCATAGGGTAAACTTCGTGAAACAAACATTTCAGCATGAAATCAACAAAACTGAAAGTAAAGTTCTTCTGTGTACGTCTCCAATATTGTTACGCCGTATTTAAATACATACAGGTACCGTTACGGTAAGTGGAAAATGTACGATAAACAGAATTATTAGGCTAAAAAGATCTGTTTACACAACAGTGTATCATGAATTCATGATTCAATATTGATAATGTCTAGATCCATGTTATTATAATCATTGTAAAAGGTATTGTTTTACAAATTACCTCGGCAAGGTGTTAACAGCAACATCAACGTCGAAGAAGATGTCGACTAGCTCATCCACATCCGAATCCGGTGTAAGCGAGGGTGGCAATGTGGCCGGAGGAGATGCGGCCACATTGACTGAGTGGACCCCGCAGTTGAAAAGCACAGGTTCTGTTTGTACCATAGGCAGCATGGCTAAGATACACTCAAACGTTCACTGCCACTGTTTGAGAAACGTATGTATCCCAGGATCAATTTTAAACAGCACAATACGTATCCGCATCCAAACATACACTGCATTGCGCCACGACCGCCGCGACGCTATTTTTTAATACTATGAAGGTTTCTAAATCCACACTCTTAATTCCACTGCAAAACCAATTAACCGAAAACTGCTGAAGTTTGTATTACGTCTCGTTAAATATAAATATTTGCCGTCTTTAACATGCAATAACTTTATTACGTAGTGATAGTGCAATTTCCTATCGATATCCGTGCGAAACGTTCGCTACAAAACGACGATGAAAGTCAACTGAAAGGCGAGACGTAGATATACACACATCCTTTTCGTTCACCGCTTTACAAATTATCAACACGACGGGCGGCGCGGCGCGACACGACGCAGAACGTCGACGGCGACGACGGTGACGACGATGGCTAAGCCTAGAGCAAGAGCGTGAGAAGGTGGACTGACGGACTGAACAGTATCGCTAGTCGCTAGTCACACCAACGTCACTCCTAACTAAACGAAGTCTCCTGCGATCTCGCTCACCGACACGACTAGGTTGAACTTGCCGAATAAAGCCGAGTATGTACGATTTAGTACGACGTATAAATACATAACAAAAAATTGTTTGCTATTTCATTAGCCATCTATTTGTTGCGAAACACGACCGAAATATAATAAACAATGAACGTCAAGGTATACCAAACGTTTTAATAACTTAATTATGTGGCATATGGGGCAAAGTGGTACATAATATAAAAATAAATTGTAATAATGACTATTAACTGCTACTACGATTCTAGTCAACATAATATTCAACGATGATTTTTTTTTAAACGAAGCATTTTTAATAACTTAATTATGTGGCGTATGGGGCAAAGTGGTACATAATACCTATAAAAATAAATTGTAATAATGACTATTATCTGCTACTACGATTTACTAGTCAACATAATATTCAGATGTTTTTTTTTTTAAACGAAATATGAACATATGTTTTTCATAGAATAGAGTATAATATTATTAAAGGGTTTACCTGTTGTTGTCTTGGAAGTATTCAAAGTAAATAATCATCCGTCCGTCACACATTTTTCTGGTTTTATTTTATTTTAACAAATTCTTTGTGAAGCTGGCAATTTAATTTACACTATTTTATAAAGCTTAACATGAAATAAATGACTAAATCGCGCGACATACAGCGATACGTTGTAAGCCGTGACGTAGGCACTGGTACCTACATGAAAGTGAAATGGAACAGTATTTGTGTCAAGTGCACAATTTAGATAACAAGGTCATCCATTGCATAACTCAATCGCAAGATTTTTATTTCACTCTACGATAAGCCAACTAAAACTGGAAACTTGTTAACATTTTTTAGAAGCGTATAAGACCCATAATAACCTTAAATTTTAAAAAGATCAGTTAATATTACACCTTTATTAGTAGTCTCAGAAATAAGTCCCTTTCGCAATCCTAAAACAAATAAAGTATTAAACCAAGATATCTAACTTAATACTGATAATAAAGATTGAGGATATTTGCCATTTAACAAATATAGTGAAATCACAAATTTTCGCCTTAACAATGAATATATTATGATTCAAATTCATTGAAATACAAATTATAGGTAAAAGTGTAAAGGGGCAGTAGAGGAAGAGCGTGGCGCGTGCAGATATCGGTGCAGGCGGCCCCGCGGATCTATGTCAGTGGGTCACGGCAATGACGTGGCACACGGCCGCCGCGCCGCGACTCGCGCCGCGCACTTCATTCTAATTCCGCTTTACCGGTATCTTCGTGTTGACTAGAGGGCTATTTGTTATTTACATATGTGTTAGTGCGTTAATCTGACGCATACATTCAATTCATATATGATCTATATTCGAGATACGAGTCGGAATCCCGAACTTCCAATCAAAAATTGTGTACCAAATACCAGGAGGTCTGCGTACGGTTGACATTGACCCACTGAAATGATTCACGTGAGAATGAGAAATACGAGTTGATTAATTCGCAATTCGGGTTAGAGGTGGGGTTTTCCTATTTACAAATTGCTAATAAGCCACACAATCAATAATAATTATAAAAAAATATTAGTGATTATGATAATTATTGGTAATAAAATAACCTATAATAATTAAAATTAAAAGCCTGTAACCGATTTAAATGAATATAAAGGCGTTAGTAGTAGTAATTGATCAATTAATCAATTTTACCAGGTAAGGTATAATCTTTATTGGATTTAATTTTCCCCAAATTCCCCAATTTGACTATGTAGGGTTAACCACTGTAAAATGGCAGAAAATGCAAGGAGTAATCGGAAGTGGTAATTATCCAGGGGCTGGTATTGCAGCTACTGTTTCCAATTACCCTGGTTAACTGTACTACATAAATATACATAGAATAAATAAAATAGTAACGAAGGCAAAACTATACATTGAATATTTTTGAAAAAAGTAATTGCTACAAGGTGTTGTGGGGACGAGTTTGATGCTGAAAACATACGTTATTAGAATTTTTGTCCATGTTTCTGTTTGTCTGGATGTATGTTCCAGATAGGCGCTAAAACGTCTGATCGGATTTGGATAAAATTTGGCACGCAGATTGTTTACATAAATATTTTAATCCCGGTAGTAAGTAGGCGAAGCCGCTGGCAAAAAGCTAGTACTTAATACTTATTATTATTTTAGTAATAAAATCTTTTGTAAATTGTATATTTTGTTTTATATACCTACTACATAATCAAATTAGTGATGATTTGAAGAACATAATTTTTTTTCTAAAAGATTTATTTTTACCTTCATAATCTAATTCATAGATAAGTATTTGCAGAAATATTTTTTTTTCTGTTTTAGATAATCTGTTCAGTGTTCAGTCATACATAATGATTTTTTAACAAGGATATTTATGGCAGCTTCGACAAACCAATAATGCAGATTGGCGAATGTAGATTTATTTTTAGTCTTAAAATTTAATTGGCAGACAAAAAATAAATTAAAAAATCATCAGATCATCTACTAATAATAGACCTGTTGGGCTATACTTCTTCAGCTACCCCATACACCTGATCTCCCGGGAGAAGAATTGTAATTTTGACGTTCAAATCAGCGGATAATAAAATAAAGACGGTTTGGAAAATTATCAACGACGAAACTAAAAGTCATAATAATGATTTCACTCTAGAAACTTCGCGTGGTCTTCTAAGCTCAAACAAAGAAGTAGCGCAAGAATTTGTAAATTTCTTTACCAGTATCCCAATTAAAACTACTGAAACCCTAAATTCCTCGTCTTCGCGTTCTATTGATTTATTAAGAGCAAACGTTTCATCCTGCCCGACTGAATTTAAATTCAAGCATATAAACCCCATAACAGTAATAAAAGCTTTCAAGCAAATCAAGATCAAATTAACAGAAGATCTATGGGGAATGTCTATCAAAGTTTGTACCTCCATTATTGAGACTATAGCGCCGTACTTAGCATTACTATTTAATTTGTGTGTTGATCAAGGAGTCTTCCCGGATCTAATGAAATATAGTAAGGTAATACCACTTTTCAAATCCGGGGATAGTAGAGACACCAATAATTATAGACCCGTATCCGTGTTGCCGGTTTTCAGCAAGGTGTTTGAAAAGGTAATGCTTAATCAAATGCTCAATCATTTTAACACCAATAGAATCTTACACGATCAACAGTATGGCTTCACCAAGGGACGTTGTACGACTGACGCCGGTGTCACCTTATTAAAACACATATTAACGGCGTGGGAAGAGGCCCAAGACGCAATAGGAATATTTTGTGACCTCTCCAAGGCATTTGATTGCGTCGACCACGAAACATTACTCTTGAAACTTAAGCATTACGGACTTGGAGACCTTGCGCTCAGTTTAGTAAAATCTTATTTATATGATAGACAGCAGCAAGTTCAAATAAATGGTGTCAATTCACTCGGCTTAAAAGTAGAAATGGGTGTACCACAAGGCTCGATATTGGGTCCTTTCCTCTTTTTAGTATATATTAATGATCTACCCCACTTGTTAAAAACCCAACCACAAATGGTGTTATTTGCTGACGATACTTCCTTAATTTTTAAAATTAATAGACGTGCCTCAAATTTTGACGACGTAAATAACGCCCTATTGCAGGTCCAAAATTGGTTCACTGCTAATAATTTAGTATTAAATGGGAAAAAAACTAAGTGCATAAGATTTTCTTTACCAAATGTCAAAAGTAGTATTTGTGAGATAGTATTGAATCAAGAGAAATTAGAATTCGTCGATAAAACTGTTTTCCTGGGGATTACGCTCGACTCAAGGCTTCAATGGGGGCCTCATTTAACTTCCCTTGCAGGACGGCTAAGTTCAGCAGCATATGCTGTGAGAAAAATCCGTCAATTTACTGATGTAGATACCGCACGGCTAGTATATTTTAGTTACTTTCATAGTATTATGTCGTACGGTATTTTACTATGGGGACGGGCTGCAGACATCGAGTCTATTTTCATTCTACAGAAAAGAGCCATCAGAGCCATATATGGCCTCCGCAGGTGCGACTCTCTAAGGGAACTGTTTAAAGAAATTAACATCATGACGGTACCTTGTCAATATATCTATGAAAACATCATGTACGTAAGGAAAAATCTACATCTTTTTAGTAAAAGAGGTGAAAGACACAGTTATATCACTAGAAATAGGGACCAATTAGTTCAACCAGGTTTCAGACTGGCTAAAGTAGACTCATCTTTCATGGGGTACTGTTTAAAATGTTACAATAAAATCCTCCCCACGTACTTCAACTGAATGAAACAAAATTTAAATCTAGTATAAAACGCACACTATGTAGCCAAGCATATTATAAATTGGGGGATTACATTGCTGATAAAAATGCTTGGCTCAACGCTGGTCCTGCTCCACAAGGGCGCAAAAACTAATTGATCAGGTATTGAAAATAGTGTTGGAGCTGCTGAAGATTTTAAAAACTCTCTTTGCATTGTATAAATTCAATCTCTTAGTATTGTATAGCTGCACAGCACATTGTTATGTGAGTACTATGCACTATAAAGCTGTCATTTACTGGATACGTCTTTCATTGACTTGAATGTGCCCTGGGGGCTGGGAGTATGTCGTGCTCACTCTAATGTCTCGCTGATGGTGGCGCGTGTGTTGGATCATTTAGCTCCCTTCAAAATGGTTGAGCTGAATGGTGCTGATCCACGCGTCATGTTCGTGAACGGGCGCCGTCAGTAGAGACTGGTCATCTCTTAGCTGCCACGGCTTATTTTAACTTTAATTTTTGAATTGCTTTTTTTTTGTTGTAATCTTTTTATTACGGACGCTTTTACGTTTTGCATCGTTCTTACATGTATAATTTCAAAATGAATGATGTAAACAATATTTTGTAACCATAATACGTTGATTTAAAAGAGTGTCCTTGGAGTTTCTTGCCCGTTCTTCTCCATAGGTACCTACTACGCTTTGGAATGGGCAACTAGCTTCATCTTTCTGACTGACTGACCGAACCCTTGACAATTCAAAAGTGCCTGTAATTGGTTTATTTGAAATAATTGGTTTGAGTTTGAGTTGAGTTCGAAAAGTGCTGATTCTCAGCCTAGTTTGAATAGATGACTTTTGATTTTGATATTGTTCCTCACCTCTGGCATGCCTTTATTTGCCGGCTTTAGTGGAGACTCGCACGAGCAAACCGTGCTCGGGGGAATGAAGTATTCCATTTCCAGTAAGATGTTGGTAGGGATTTTGACCGTACTTCCCGGATTGTCCTGATAGCCGTGGAATACCTTCGTGGAGGCGATCGGCGGCGGAGATCTCTTGCGTCTGGCCCTGGTCCAGGCCATGGTACGGAGCGAGAGGGCATGGGCAGCTGTCACCTCCTTCTGCGAAGCAGTAATGCTCGCGATGGAGGAGGCGGGACAGTTGAGGGAAAGGTAAATTTTGCGCCCTCTCGCCCCTAGCCGCCGCAGGAGACGCCCTGGGCGTCGGAAATCCCGGGCGGATTTCCGGCCACCGTAGGCGCGGGCTTGCGGACGGTGAGCAATGGGTAGCTCGCCGTCCGGTAAGGACCAGGCCCGGGTCGACGGCGCTTTGTGTTCCACACGCGCGCCTCAAGGAGATGTCAGCACAAGTGTAGGGGTCCACTAGGGCCGATTCCTGCCGGGGTCGCGTGAAAGTCCAAAAGTTACCGAGGCCCCTGGCAACGGAAGGAATACGGGAGGGTTTTAGTCAGTAAGAGTCTGACACACCCTCCCGCACCGCCTAGAGCGGGAGAAGTTATTTGATAATTTCCCACCCAAAAAAGAAAATCCGTGGAATACCTCTCCACTCATGATAAGCACTTCAGGACATGTTGCCCCCTTGTCGCTACGACACTGTGCTTGCGACTGTTTTTGGAGGCCCATTATTGAGTGTGCAACTCTCCCTTTGCCATTTTATCTGTGTATTTTATATAAAACATTAGTCAGGCAGGAGCCATAGTCTTTAGCCATCCAAACCAATAATCCAATATCTATTTCCATATCTTGCAATAGTCCTACACCAACCGAGGGTTGTCTTTGGGTGCACTTGCATAGTGCGAACAGGGAAAATCTTCGGTTGGTGCCTCATTAATTAATAAAAACTTCTAACGGGGCCTCTGCCGGTTGGCGCCGGCCCCTCGTACGCCTTCCAAAGATCCGAGACCCCAGGGTCCCGAGAAATGTCAAGCAATAATAATTAATATTTATTCATTAATAAAACTGGTAAAATATTAAATATGAACTTAGAAAAAAAAGCAAGTTAGGTATTATAATGTTCGATGCCTATACTAGAATAAACCTGTACCACAGGCGGATGAGCTCATACTTTATGGTAGTGTTTTACAACGTGTGGGGCGCGACCCCTTAGGGGATCGCCAAGCCTCTTAAAGGGGGTCGCCGTTACTTTAAAATTTAAAGCTCATAAATAATCATAGTAATCTGGAAACGAGTGCTATCATCTGGAATCCGTTTGAAACGAAGCATTGTCTTATGGTTGAAAAAATGCAAAATAAATTTACTCGGTTCCTTTAATATGAAGCAATTTGGCGTCTACACATTCTATCCACTTATGTATCTAACCCTCTTTGTAATAGGGATGGTTGGTTACTATAAGTTGGAGGTAAGGCGCAATTTTGCATTGGTTAAATATGTTGTATGGTGTTTCGTGGTTTACTGAATAATCCGCAAATACTAGAATCTTTGGGGTTGCTCGTTCCAAACAGTAGGCTGCGGCAAGGGCCGAGAGAGAGGCTGTTTAAAGTCCCGGTGGCCCGTACAAACTTATTAAAGTTTGCACCGGTGGGGCGGGCGATAAATATACTCAACAGCGTCTCTCTGCGATTGGATTCCTTTACTTGCTCTTTGGCGGAATTCCAGAGGGTGACACTTAACATATTGTCCTCTGTATGACTTGTCTTTACTTAGTGTCTATTTTAAATTAATTTAAGTTGAGACTACATTGTTGTATTGGGTTCCTGTCTGTTAAAACAAATGTAAGTAGTAATAATAATAAATAAATATAAAACCATACTAGTTCAAAATGTTATATCTATTTATTAAGAAAAGGTTAATTAAAGGCTTAGGTTAAAACAAATACAAGTTGCATAAATCATTAATGTGACAAGGAACAAACACATTGATGTGATGGTTGCGCCTGTTTGTCGTTAGCAATTTTCCCCATCGCAAATCCGTTTTTGCTTCACATAGGATTAAATAGTTTTATAAATTTAGACAATTTCTCTGTTTGCCTTTTATTAGAGCCATCGACAAAAACGTTAACTCGCACAAGTAGGAGGTTCCAAATGGAATGAAACACTTCAAAGCTTGGTTACTGTAGTATTCTGTTTTTTTGTTTAACCAAAAGGTACCCAAAGTGACAGACTTGAATTCCAAGTTAGAAACAGCGGAGGGTAAAAATGCTTCCATACTAAGGGGGCCGGGCCATGAAAAAGGTTGAAAAACACTGCTTTACGGTTATTGTAGGACAATAAAAAAATTAACAATATTAACAAAATTAATTAATTGTTTATTTTATACCTAGTTTCTTTAAATACTATTTAAGTACCTTAAAGATAAAAATATCAGTCTTGTATAAGTCATTTCTTATTTAGTTTGCGTAAAATAGTTTTTGCACTATATAACCTAGTTAAACACTCGATAATAAAATTCATTGTTATTTTTGTGCCATAGTTTTAACTTCTCTCCAAACCACACTTTTTTCAGCATTTAGTGCTTTATGAAAATCTAGATGTATTTCTATAATATCCAATCGAAGGACACAAATGTACAGTGGCCAGCACATCAAACTGTCAACTTTTCTCATTCTATTTTGAACTTAACCATCAATATTTTAAGGTATAAATCATTTTGAGAAAGTTGTGAAATTGATGTGCTGGCGACTGTACAAGACGCAGACTTAATTCCTTATACATATAATTAAATTTATAGGCATTTTCTACTAGTCATACTTTGGGTGATACAGAGATAAACAATGATTTATCATAGATAGTAGCCACAATGCTGGCGTGATGACTAGGAAGCGTTTATGGCAGATTATTGAGAAAAGAGAAGAGTGAAGGCATGGGAGCGATCTTGAGCAATGGGACAGTTTAGGGTGGCAAAAGGCTTCACACCTGTATCTGTCATGCTACATGCTACAAAGAAAGATCTGATCTTTCTTTAAATCTGCTATAAAACAAATAATACTCATAATTAAATATTATTTTTTTATAATATCTTTTTGGAATTTAATAGACGTATTAATAAAAGTAAAAACCGGCCAAGTGCGTGTAGGACCACGCACAATGAAGGGTTCCGTAGTTGGGATGAGTTTATCTCAAAAACAATCCTAACATTGTAGTTGAAAAACATATTCTCCCATCCATCGATATAAGTCAGGGTCGATTCTCCAACTGCAAAATTGTCAGTTGGTCGACTATTAGTCGTTAACTTGTAAAGCCTACTTAGCTGTGATAGTTTTTTCTTTTAATATTATTTATGTACTACTGCCATTATTATTTTTAGATGTCCAAAAACAACCATTTAGCTGGCAGGGGGAGGGGGACACTTGACTAACAAAAATTAGCACTTTAAAGCTTAATACTACGCAAACGGATCCCTGAATCTAATAATGGTGTTCACAGACCCACAATATTTTTGAACGGTCTACCCAACGATATCCCACATCATGGGATAGACGAGAAAAAATATCATCCCCACATTGCGTGCGAGGTACGCTACAATATTATTTTACCACTTTTTCGGCGTGATTAATATGTATACCCATGCCAAATTACAGCTATCTAGTCTAAGCGTCTCTGCGCTAAAGTGGGGACAGAAAAACAGACAGAGAGACAGACAGACGGACATGGCGAAACTATAAGGGTTACGACTGCTATAATGACTACGGAACCCTAAAAAATCTGTCTATTAAATTAAGAGTCTATCATCAACCTTGATTTTTAAGGGGTTTTTTAGTGTTGGTAATATTCAGTCTTGATCTACAGGCACAAAACTTTCCTCATCAGACTCAGATATCTTTACAGTCTGTTAACTTTAAATGAAACTCAAGCAATATTATGTTTACAAGAAATGATGAGCTTCAACCTCGGGGGAGCGAAGATAATCTCATCAAATGAAACAACTAATGAGAATATAAATGGCGTAATATATTGGTTGGGGACCGGGTGGACTGTAGTCTCGCGGCCCACATACTCCATCATATAAATCGAACCTTATCATTTATTATTTAATCATTTACTATTATTAAGTTAAAGGATTTTTACTTTTAAATCATAAGACCTAAAAATGATAATTTAAATTGGAAGCATTTTCTGTAGCTTTAATAACCTGAGAACTGACCCAGGGAGCCTATCCAAGGGCCGCAGCTTCGTAGCGTTAGGTAACCGGCCAAGTAATGCGCAAATCTTTTATTCCACCTTAGTCAGAACAAATTTTCATAATGTTGTGTAATAATGAAAATGTGAATACGGATGACGTTTTTATAGTCATCTAAGATAGATGACGTTTTATCCAAAGTATTTAGTAGTTGCTGGATCAAGTTATTACTCTCTAAAATCTTGGAAATAGATAGATTAAGTTTAATTGAACGCATTTTTATTACTTACAGCATTTTTTTTTTCGAATTGTTATCATGTTTCAAAGTACTTAAAAATTTAGGGATTATGATATGATATTATGATACAAAAAAATGGCTTATTTAGGAAGGAATCTTGTTTTTAGTTTCCTTTTCGTTCATTGCTTATCTGGTCACTTGGTCTGTTACAGGCTCAAGTGTAAACTTGTAGTATAAAGACTGAGGTGTCCGCAAAGAATCCCCGCAAATGCGTTGCGTTACGTGGGCGGGCAGATCGATTGGGTGAGCGGGAATGTTGGCGCTTGCGCGATCCCCATCTTATTTATCGACCGCCAACTTCTAACTGAACGCTTTTGGGGCAGGTTAGGCCTATGCTCTGGGGTCAAGGTCACGTACCACACCACTGAAATATTACCTATAGTATCCAAAACTTGGTACAATTATTTTCATTAAATTAGATCTAATATGAAACAAAAATAACGCTACTTATTTGCAGTGAAAAAACGGGTTGATCAATGCCTGTTTCTTATTCTTATGAGGAGAGGCATGTCCTGTAGTGGACCACATACCTTAAAAATATAGAAACGCTTTCAGTGAATTGTAGCAGACCAGTTGTTTTACAGGTCTTTGCATTATTTACAGCTGTTAACAAGTTGGCTGAGACCGAGGGATCTGATGACGAAGATGGAAGGTCCCTCGCTTTTAAGTTCATTTCGTTTACCCAAAGAGTTTAGTTCTAGTTAGATGGCCCAGAGTGCAGTGTCGGGTGTTGGAATGCATCCTCTATATATGTATGCGGACACATAGTATGATTTTTGAAGTTCAACGTAACGTCAATACATTCTACATCAGCTTACTAGTGCGTAAGCGTGCTGAGGACGATGAAAGGGAATTATTATAGTTTAAGAGTTCGTCTCTTATGAGGGGCAGAAGTGTTCAAACACTTTAGTGGCTGTCATTATTTTTTTGTAGGAGGTAGCTACGTTTTCTTCTAATATTTGAAAACGTAAAATACCTAATTATTATGTGTCTGTTTTAAAGTATTTGGATGAGCAATTTCTACCAGATAAATTCAAAGCGCGTCGTCTTTCGACAGCAAAATGTCAAGTATGAAATTAACTGCTACATTAGTTAACGGAGGGACCTTTTCGGTTCGCCGTAAGGGATTTCGATTGGGTTTTTGCAACCCTTACGATGTGTTACACCGTGAACGGCTTATATGAACCGATAACCCCTTTTAACCCAATCACATTCACATTCTGAAGTGGTTGGTAAACCCCTTCAAACTAAACAGTTGTTGTATAAGGGTAGGTAAACCTTATCCCATGAACAAGTAAACCTCTTTAAAAACCCCACCATGAACGGCTTAATAAACCCTTCCCTCATGTTTTTTTAAGTTTTCAATGGGTTAGCCGTTCAATCGATTACCAGAATGATAAGGCTAACCCATTCAAAGTGTTATCGTTATAATTGCCATACAACATGATACATGCTCCATGAGGGTGGCCCAATGAACGCGTAACCTTTTTAAACGACTTAACTTTTAAGCGGGGTTGTTCAATCTCTGATTAACCGGTACATACTCTTAATCAGAGATGGTCAAATAAAAAGTTTTAAATAATAAACGATACCCAACAAGATAAGACTACCGAATACTGGTAATATAATCGGACCGGAATTATGACCATGTATGTCATGGTAAATTGGTTTTACTGAAAAATCTGAAAATTCGAGTCAGTTACGAGCTTTCACACTAATATAAATAATACATAATCAGCCTATAATGTTCCCACTGCTGGGACTCAGGCCTCCTCTTTGTGAGGGAGTGGGCCGCAATCCACCACGCGGGCCCAATGCGGGTTGGTAGATGTCACATGCGTTCGGATTTTTGGTTCTAGGACATGCCGGTTTTCTCACGATGTTTTTCTTCGCCGTTTTGAGAGCAGTTGTGAAGAAATAATTTACACAAAGTAAAGCGCCCAGGTCCGGGTTCGAACCTACGACGTACAACTCATAAGTCGCGGCCGTTACCACTGGGCCACCACTGCTTTCCAAAATTAATATATTTAGTTAATAGAAAGCTTTCTCTTCTATTTCATCTTCAATTTGTATGTTAAAACACGTTACAACAAAGCAGGACCAATGCCAAGACCAGGAAAAACCGACGAAGCGTTACCAGTACTACAGGTTACGTTACATTTATTGTGTAAGTTACGTCGCCAAGTTACGAACATTGTGCGATGTTATCGTAAAGGAGCTCAAGACTATTTTTTTTTTCATGTTTGTCTGTCCACTGCACGAACTGACTCATTTGGTTCACAGCAATAAAAAAACATTACATACAATATTTAAAAAAAATGAAATCTAGCGTGACGATAAAATCTTAAGTAGCAACGAGAAAAATTCACAAGGTGAGGTCGCTAAGAATGGATCTACGAACTGGTGCTACGGCATTGTCCAACGAATCCAGGACAGCGATCCGGTCTTTAAAGGCTGATGATGAATTGATAACGAAATGACTTTAGAAAAAACGACCAATGTATTAATTTTCTTAAATACACTTATTTTAATAAATTAAACAGGTGGAATTGAGATAAATTATCTAATTAACAAAAAAAAACGTAGGGCTGGGAGTTTTTCGACTGGACTCTCCCCAATCCCCTTCTTATGTAAAAAATACATATTTGCTATGATACTCTTTCGATACAAGAAGAAAATTAATGGAAGAATATGTGAGGAGAGTGCGCGTTGACCGCAGCAACGAAGGCGACGCGCAGTGTCGACGGCGGCGGTGGCGGCGGGGTGGGCGCAGGCTTCCTTCGCCCGGGATTGATCGTAGCCGTACCTACTCCGCGTGTGAAGTCTCCGGTGTCGTCATGGAGACCGTATGCCTCTTTCGCCGTCGTAGCGTCGCCATGAGAACCGTGCCGATTCAGTAGCTCAAATTTTTACATGCAAATATGCTATACCTACGTCTGTTTGATAAAATGCACGTTCTTCATGCAAATATTTATCTTAGCTGACTTTAAAAGAAATTCATAAGGTCGATATTCGATTACTGCAAAATATATTTCTAAGTTATTACTGAAAATATAAAATACAGTAGCATCTCTTGTCTGTGCTATCAATCAATGTCTTCAGTTCTTCATAGTTATGTAGTTGGTTCCAACAAATGATAAACTGGTTCACTGATGCCCGGGTCGTCCGGGTTCGGATTGGTTGGTTGGGACTAGTTGGGGGATCTCTGACGTAAAAAAACACAGGGCCCGTCGAACCAAGGGCTCTACTCTCTAAGTCCGTCAACGAAGATACGGGCCCGTCCGAAAGTAGTTGATCCGTCAAAACAAGTGACCAATTCAATTTTTCGAACGTGCACTCATTGCGAGTAAGGACAACTGTCAAATCGTGTTGTCATTCATTCTCAGTTCGGGCTCTGAAGCAATCTTATGTCCGTAGGTGAAACGAAGTAAGAAATGCCCGTAACTTCGGCCGAAACTACGGATTTAGTGCTTAGGGAGTAGGCCCCCCTGTACCCGGAAAGCCCTATACCGAAACTGTGTCAATAGAGCTTAATTAAACAAATGCATATCTAGTGTTTATTTAGTACACATAACGACGCCACTGTTACGTCGTGTCAATGTAAAGAAATTACAATGGGAAAATGATAAGAGAATCAGAAGAATTCTTCATATTTGCAAGAAATGAACTGTGAGAGAAAACTAGAAGCGACTAGATAGAAGAATGTTGGCGCTACTCAATACAAGTATATTTACTGATCAAAAGATTGAAAGTATAGATGCGGGCAGTGAAGAACCGGTCGTTGTAGTGACTCTTTTGAGAGGCCTATGTCCAGCAATGGACGTCTGGTGGCCAAGATACTAAGATGGGTCAAATTTTAGCATGATATTGCACGGCTACTAACTTCTCAACTGGTAACTCCGATTATGAGAAATAGAGAAAATGTTCGAGTAACTACACTAATAAGTCATGCTCATCGTTTTAGTAAATAGTAAATCCGTGTTTTTCAATTTAGAATAAGTAGCGGATAAAGTACACAAAAGGAGACTGCCCAAATATAACTGTCAATAAGAAACTAGTTTCAAAGCATTTTTATCGGT
This sequence comes from Atethmia centrago, assembly GCA_905333075.3. NCBI lineage: Eukaryota > Metazoa > Arthropoda > Insecta > Lepidoptera > Noctuidae > Atethmia > Atethmia centrago. Next base: position 14,633,035 of record HG995375.1, read on the forward strand.
AAATACCTAAATCAAAGGAATTAGCAAGTGATTATATTAAAAAAATTACTTCACAGATTTTTTTTTATCGGTTTGTTTGTACTCATTAAAAGGCTCAAGTATTCTGTATGTTTTTGGGCATACATTGGCAAGAAGAAACACTTACGAAATCATTAGGATGTCTGTCTTTCTGACACATAGTTTTAGCAATGAAGCAGAAAGCGTTGGATTGAGATTCTGTGTCGAATCGATATGGAAGGAAAGGTTATCATGCCATATAAAGTTTTCGAAGCTATTTCAAAAATGTGTAAGTCCCTACGTTAAAACACGGTACATAGTACCTATGCGTAAAATGTTGGAGACACACTCCAATTGTGCTAAAAAACACAGAATAAAATTAAACTCAGTGTTAAAAGGTGCAGATAGTGAGTAGGAAGTTTTTTATTTAAGATGCGTTAATATTTATCCGGAAACCACCACTGTTTGACGAAATACCTCACCAATTTATCATTAACATAAAACAAAAGTTTAACTATGTACGATTTATGCATCTTCTTTACAAGAACTTTTTATGACATAAATAAGTGAAATGATCATACGACTAGATGAATATGAGCATTAATTAAAAATTTCCTTGCAAACAGAATGAAACTAGCGCACTCAGGGAATTTCAATAAAAAAAAAATGTATATTATGATGAAAACGGCTAGAGAAGAAGGATATTACCTTGCATCTTCGATAGCCAGTACTGGCATATATGGTTCATTGAAGTGTTTGGCGCCGGTCAGCGCCGAGTTCTGACGCTCCGTGGCGATGTTACGTGGATGCTTACTCAAGAAAATGAATCACCTGTAACAAAAAAAAATCTGTGGTGGTCAATGTGATATAACAAAACCGGCCAAGTGCGTGTCGGACCACGCACAGAGTTCCGTAATTGGGATGAATTTATCCCAAAAACAAAATTAACATTGTAGTAGAAAACATGTTCTTCTCCCATACATCGATATACGTCACAGTCAATTCTCCAATTGCAATTATTGTAAGTTTTTCGACTATTACTCGTAAACTTGTAACCCTTAGCTGTTATAGTATTCCTCTCTGGGCGGAGCGGGAGGGTGTGTGAGACTCTAACTGACTAAAACCCAGCCGTGTTCCTTCCGTTGCCTGTGTTGGCAGGAGCCTCGGTAACCCTTTCGAACTTTCCCGCGACCCCGGCTGGCATCGGCCCTAGTGGACCCCTACACTTGTGCTGATGCTGACGACATCTCTGAGGCGCGCGTGGAACACAACGCGCCGTCGACCCGGGCCTGATCCTTATCGGACGGTGAGCTACCCATTGCTCATCGTCCGCAAGCTCGCGCCTACGGTGGCCGGAAATCCGCCCGGGATTCCCGACGCCCAGGGCGTCTCCTGCGGCGGCTAGGGGCGAGAGGGCGCGAAATTTGCCTTTCCCTCAACCGTCCCGCTTCCTCCTTCGCGAGCATTATTGCTTCGCAGAAGGAGATCAAATCATACTTAACAAATACATTTTACAATTTAAGACAACAATAATTATTTCAAATTCGAAACACAAACGGGCCAGAAGGATTGCAAAAATTTTACCTGAGCGGGCACCAACCAGTTATAATAAACTAGAGTTGATTATTTATAATTGAAAAGACTGATATATGAAAGTTAATTATTATAAAATTTTTATTTACGATTTTTAAAATATTGTTGATTTTGTACCTATGCTTTTTTAAACTTTTATTATTAATGTTGATTATTTTTATAGTTGATTTTTGCATGTTTTGATTTTAAAGTTAATACTTAATCAATTTTTAAAAGCATTTTTGATTTTCTGTATATTGTAAAAAAAAATAAGTGGAACTGATTTTGCATGTTAAAAGATTATTTTAGAGTTAAATATTTACTATGCTATATATTAAAAAATAATTCCTGAAAGTGAGACTGTTTTGCGTATTTTTTAAATTATGTTAATGTTCCATGTAGAATAGGTATTTTGATTTTTTGTATTAAAAAAGAACTATTGTGATAATATTTAGAACCTGTGATTGCTCTATGAGACTCTAAATTGTTTTCTCTAATTATAATATTTACCTTAAGGAAGCAAGACTATCATTTTTTTCTGATCCTTAAAATTATGTATTATAATTTTAGTAAATAATAAAATTTTATTTAACATAATTATCATCTCCTGACGATACTTTTCAGTTAAACTGACTTTTAATTGAGTTTATCAAGATAAAAATAAATCGGGGTCCTCCGGGACGGGGGCCTCGGGGATCAGGGTACTTAGGGAATAACCCGTTTTGAAAGCAGTGGTGATGCAATAATTTACACAAAGTAAAGCGCCTGTCTGGGAGATCGAACTTACGACCTACAAACTCGTAAGCCGCGGCCCTTGCCACTTGGCTACCAGCACCACTGCTCAGCTGCCTGCATGCTGAAGTGCTGGCGTTGCCTAGTAATAATGTGTGTTACCCAGTAACTGGGTTGTGGAGGTCAGATGGCAGTCGCTCTATGTAAAATACTCATATTCAGCATCTGTTCAGACTGAAAGCCGATCCTAACCTAGTTGGGAATAGGCTAGGCGGCTGATAAAATACTAAGTATTGAATATTTTTGCATCAAAATGAACGCATGCAAAGCGTTACAATTGGCTAAAGTGATAACTAATTGCAAAACCGTTGTCTCCAAATTTTCTTTTTCGTTTGCTGATTCAGGTTGACTTGTATTTTAACGTATTACTAAAATATCCCAAAGTTAAAATATTTAAAGGAGCCGTTGAAACAGTGGATAATGCTGGCAAAGGTCGAAATATGCATTTTTTTAATATTTAAAAATTGTGTGAAAATCGAATTAATTAACCGGTTTATGCCATCCTACTACTTTCTCAACTTTCAGCAACACGTTAGGCTCCGAAGTTGTCATGAACAGCTTTTGAGTTTTTAACATAAGTCTACACGCTGTTCACGGTTCACTTAAATGCATAAGCCTAATAAATATGACATACGTCGACTTTTGAGGCTTTTGAAAAAAAAAACCTTTATTAATCATGACTTAAGCCTAAGTTTCAGAAAATATTTCCACTGTTTCATCGGCGCCACTAAATCATTTTTTTTTTTTATTTTTCTACCACGTTAGATAGCTGATGAAATGAAGATGTCTTCCCCGTAATTAGTACGCTTAATGCCATAGTAAAATTTTGAGATAACTGGTGTCATCATGTACGTAGATGATTTTTGAGAATGGTTAGTAAACTTCTTTCATTAAATTTCGACTATTTGACGTTTTAGAAAATTTGGTTACATCGAAAGGTTTGTTAACGTATTAGGTACCCAACGGAATGAAGGTGATTCAATTCAAGAGTTTACGAGAAGTGATATTTAGTGACGAATTCTAGGAAATTTTCAAAAATACATAAAAATTGGTTTTCTCTTTTCCCATGAATTTTCGCCTAAGCTTTTTGGGTTGCTTAATTGTTGCAAACAGGTCACACGTCCTGGAAGGAATGCGGGAATGGAATCAGATGCGCCTATTCGCTACCCGAAATTATCGGTTGATTTGAATAAGGGCCATAACTTACTGGGACGTTATGGCAGCGCGGCCCAAGGTTTGTAATGCCAACAAAATGTATGGTTGGCCTACCACAGAGCTGTTCCCGCAAAGCTATAGTTATAACATTCCGCCATCGTCCCAGTCCCAGCGTCCCAGTGAAGTTCGACCCGTAATGATTTCTTTCTAGGCGAAGATAGATTCCCAAAAGTGAAATCTCACCTTCGCAACTTCAAAACATGTCTACTGCTAATAAATAGACGATAAGGACAAGAGACCAGTTTAGTGCCTTGTCATAACCTAATCTTGATAAAATTGTGATTGGCCCCTGTCATAAAAATAGATGCGAGTGTTTTATTGAGTTTAAAGCTGGCGACTAACCAGTTTATTTCAAGTAATGTTACATGTTACAATGCGAGCATTCGTAATCAGTACGCTGGCCGAGCCGTTCGCTGCGAGCTCCGCGTACCTACTCCCCATCAGGTTAGAACGAGTGGCCTCGCTCGCATGGGCGTTACCGGTGCGTTGCGTCGTTGCACCGCTATGATTTCGACGTATTGGTTGCCACACGGGCAATGCGGTGTCGCAACGCAATGATGCCGATACTACGGCGTCGCAGCGTTCCGGTGTAAGGTATCATGTCAGTTAGTGAATAATTTACTATAAATACGCTCAACTCTCCCCTTCGATAGTATTATCAATACTGCATCCTCGTTCCGTCTCCCTAGTGTCCTTGTCCGTTACGCGCGCGCTGCGTCGTCGGACTACTTAACCGGACAATCCTGTGGCTGCCTTAAGCTGACTGGAGAATTATTATTATCAGGGGATTTTAAAGCTACAGGCTCAGCTACGGTGCGGGCTGGCACTTCGTCGAGCAAGAGTCGGGGAGGAAGCGCACCATGTGCATACCATGGATATTTGTATCAAATACGACGGATCGTCAACGCTCAGTCATCGCAACGCAGCGAAACGCACCCGTGTGGCCTCCCTCTTAGCGGCTCACCGAAATCGGTTTGCCATATAAAAGTATTACGTTAAAATGGTTTCTGCAAAGCGTTTTTAAAAAACCCTTACGATATGTGTTACACTGGAAACGACTTAACTAATAATATGATCGTTTCAACCCAATCATACATTGTGATCGGGATAGTAATCCTTCTAACCAAACAGTAATTGCTTAGGGTAACCCTTATTCCATAAAACCTGCGAATTGAATAAGGGTTCCCCTTCCCCTATACTATGGGTTACTAATCCGTTCATGGTATAAAGGTATGAGTTTACCAAACTACCCATACCTTTATACCATGAACGGATTAGTAACCCTAATCAAAAAACCTTTCCCTCAAAAATCATTAACGCGACGTTTACTTCGCACGTTCGTGATAGGCTTACGATGGGCGGTGGACCTACTGCGTGTTTTTATACCTATTCGATCGCGTAAACGTTTACTTCAATTCGTACTGACACTGAAGCAGCGCAGTCTAGGTCGTCTAGTCGCAGTCTACGAGCATAATCGTAGGCGATACATGCCCTAGCGCACGTATGGGAGTGGCGCGAAGAGGCGAAACGCCGGGGCGTTAGTCCGTTGCCGCGAGAAATCGCGGCACAGCGGACGGAGCTCCGGCGGGATCTCATGGCGTCATGGAAAGTAGGGTTGTCGCAACCCAGTGCTGGGCACGCCACGATTGCGGCGTTAACGATTAAGTCCCCTATTTGAGGAGTGGCTGGAGAGGCGCCACGGCGTCCTCACCTTCCGCCTGACGCAGGTCCTCACCGGACACGGCAGCTTCGGGAGGTTCCTGTGTCGGATAAGGCGGGAGGAAACGTCCGGGTGTCACCACTGTGTGGGTCGCCCGGAGGACACGGTGGAGGACTGCCCAGCCTGGGCAGAGCACCGCCGTGTCCTCGTGGAGGCGATCGGCGGCAGAGACCTCTCGCGTCCGGCCCTGGTTCAGGCCATGGTACGGAGCGAGAGGGCATGGGCAGCCGTCACCTCCTTCTGCGAAGCAGTAATGCTCGCGAAGGAGGAGGCGGGACGGTTTAGGGAAAGGCAAGTTTCGCGCCCTCTCGCCCCTAGCCGCCGCAGGAGACGCCCAGGGCGTCGGGAATCCCGGGCGGATTTCCGGCCACCGTAGGCGCGGGCTTGCGGACGGTGAGCAATGGGTAGCTCACCGTCCGGTAAGGACCAGGCCCGGGTCGACGGCGCGTTGTATTCCACGCGCGCCTCAAAGAGATGTCGTCAGCACATATAATAGGGGTCCACTAGGGCCGATGCCTGCCGGGATCGCGGGAAGGTACTTATGGATCACCGAGGCCCCCGCAACACAGGCAACAGGAAGGAATACGGGTGGGTTTTAGTCAGTAAGAGTCTGACACACCCTCCCGCTCTGCCCAGAGCGGGAGAAGTTATTTGATGATTTACCACCCCCAAAAAAAAAAAAGGCGATACATGCACTCGCGATGATGCTGCGACCAGCCTTCGGAAAGCTACACAATATCTTCTCGACCCACATACCGCAGTGTCTCAAGACGAAAGTCTTTGACCAGAGCGTATTGCCAGTGATGACCTATGGCACTGAAACGTGGTCGCTCACAATGAGCCTTATTAAAAGGCTAAAAGTCACCCAATGGAGAAGGCTGTGCTTGGAGTTTCCCTACGTGATCGAATCAGAAATGAAGAGATCCGCAGACGAACCAAGGTTACCGACATAGCCCGAAGAATTACCAAACTTAAGTGGCAGTGGGCAGGGCATATTGCTCGCAGAACAGATGGCCGATGGGGCCAAAAGGTTCTGGAGTGGTGGCCGCGTACCGAAAGACGTAGCGTAGGAAGGCCTCCGGCAAGGTGGACCATTAACCTTGTGAAGGCCGGAAGCACAGAACCGGTCGAAGTGGCGGTGCTTGGGGAGGCATATTTCCAGCAGTGGACGTCTTCCGGCTGATATGATGATGATGAACCTGATATTAATACTTTCCTACTAAAACATTTAGAATGACTTGTTAAAGGGATTTTCGAAAATTAACCTCTATCACTGTAGAAAGAATAACGCAAAGTAGATGAGTAAAAGTAGAAAAAAAACCGGCCAAGTGCGTGTCGGACCACGCACAATGAGCGTTCCGTAGTTGGGATGAACATGATTTTTTTCACATCTCCATAAACAACCATTTAACGGGGCATTTGGCGGGAAGCACTTGACTAACAAAAATATAGCACTTTAATGGTTAATATTACGCAAGTGGATCCTTGAATCGAAAAGTGGTGTTCAAAGACCCGCAATATTTAAACGGCCTATCCAACAATACCCCACACCATGGGGTAGATAAGAAAAAAAATATCATCACCACATTACGTGCAAGGCAGCTTCGGAAGGTTCCTGTGTCGGATAAGGCGGGAGGAAACGCCCGGGTGTCGCCACTGTGTGGATCGCCCGGAGTACACGGTGGCGGTGGACGTCTGCCCGGCTTGGGCAGAGCACCGCCGTGTCCTCGTGGAGGCGATCGGCGGCAGAGATCTCTCGCGTCCGGCCCTGGTTCTGACCATGGTACGGAGCGAGAGGGCATGGGCAGCCGTCACTTCCTTCTGCGAAGCAGTAATGCTCGCGGTCGAGGAGACGGGACGGTTGAGGGAAAGGCAAACTTCGCGCCCTCTCGCCCCTAGCCGCCGCACGCCTCAAACGCGCCTCAAAGAGATGTCGTCAGCACAACTGTAGGAGTCCACAAGGGCCGATGCCTGCCGGAGTCGCGGGAAGGTACTAAAGGGTTACCGAGGCCCCCGAGCAACACAGGCAACAGAAGGAATACGGGTGGGTTTAGTCAGTAAGAGTCTGACACACCCTCCCGCTTCGGCCAGAGCGGGAGAAGTAATTTGATGATATCCAACCCAAAAAAAAATAAAAGGACAGGTACACTAAAAAATATATTTTTTAGCACTTTGTGGGTGGGATTAATATGTATACCTACTCCTAATTGCAGCTTTCTAGTACTAAGCGTGTCTGAGCACACAGTACAGTGGGGACAGATAGACAGACGGACATAGCTAAACTATAAGGGTTCCTTGTTTACTACGGAACCCTAAAAAGGGCTGCACTGTATTTTATGGACCGCGCGTGCGAATATCAATTTTTTTTTTGTGTGTCGATGTCGTCATGTAGAATGCAAAATGTCACACAGGTACCAAACGCCTGGTATTCAAGAAAAAATCAATCATCCATAATTAATGTGCTTAGGCAGTATCGGCAGCATTAATCCTCCTATAAAAATTCTCCCTTTTTTATAGTAGTTTTTTTTTGGGTAGAATAGACCCATTTTAGTGTATATTTGACGTAGAATCTTCACTAGACTCTGTTTCTGACCACACACCTATAGTAGCAACTTTTAGCGCCACAGTAGTAGGTAAAACACCAAAATCAACCTTATACAATCACAAAACTGATTGGGATTCATTCGCAAGATTTTTGAAAAGCGAAGTTTTAAAAGTAAAACTCAAGACAGAAGATGACATAGACGAGGCTATTTTTTACATAACGAACTTAATACAGGTCGCCGCTCGTGGCGTTCTACACCCGCCCTCAGCAACTCAGCACCAAAACATAATATCCCGCTTAAAATAAGGCACAAGTTGGCGAAGAAGAGGAGGCTACGAAGGCAATGGCAAATACGCAGAGCCCAAACAAAAAACGAAATAAAATAAACGAACGATAACGAATAAAAACGATAACTACTCCCTATGAAAAATAACAATAGACTTCAAAAGACCACAAAACCACATTCCACCTATAAGAAAAAACTCCGAAAAACCTTGGGCCAAAAATGAAAAACAGAAAGCAGAATTGTTTGCTGAGCACCTAAGTAAAGTATTTACTCCGAATGAGTCATCTATGATGGAATTTGAAGATGAAGTAGACAAGATGCTCCTGAGTGATCAGCAACTATTGCTACCCTTGACATTCGTAACTCCCAGGGAACTAAGGAGAATGATCTGCAAGTTAGAAAACAAAAAAGCACCTGGTTTTGATCTGATAACGGGCGGGAGAAGTTCTTAAACAACTGCCCAAAAAAGCGATAGTATTTTTAACAATATTATTCAACGCGATCTTCAGAGTGCATCACTATCCAACAGAACCCAGCTCATACAGACCTATAAGCTTACTCCCAGATCTATCAAAGCTGTTTGAAAAAATATTACTGTTCGGACTAAAGCCATTTTTGGACGAGAACAAGATTATCCCCGATCACCAATTTGGATTCCGGGAGAAACATGCTACGGTCGAGCAAGTGCACAGAGTAGTTCACAAAATCAGACAATCGCTAGAGAAAAAAAAAGTACTGCTCTGCTGTATTCATAGACATCCAACAAGCATTCGACAAAGCCTGGCATAAGGGACTTCTATACAGGCTTAAAACTCTGCTCCCAAACCCATTTTACATGATTCTAAAATCATACCTGGAACAAAGATTATTTCAAGTGAAATATGAAGAAGAATTTTTAAAGCTTTATCAAACTAAAGCCTCAGTACCACAAGGATCAGTGCTGTACTTTACTCCATATATACGGCAGACCTGCCTGAGACTGCTGATGTAGTTACAGCGACCTATGCAGATGATACTGCGTGTCTCGCAAGTGATACCGACCCTGTAAAAACATCCACTAACTACTGCAGGTACAATTGGATAAGATCGACGTGTGGTTTCAAAAATAGAGAATCAAGCCTAGCGTAACGAAGTCCACGCATGTCACATTCTCACTTAGAAAGGGGGATTGCGCACCTGTTTGCATGGAACGAGGAACCCTGCCCACCAGCACCATGGTGAAATACTTAGGCTTGCACCTAGATAGACGATTGACATTGGCAAACCACATTAAAGCCAGGAGAACAGAAGCAAACATGCAATTTTGGAACTTTTCATGGCTATTAGGCCAAAAATCACAACTCTCGCTCAGAAATAAATTGCTTGTCTACAAGGCCATCATAAAACCAATTTGGACCTATGGAGTTGAACTCTGGGAGATCCCCAGAGTTACAACTCCATAGGTCCAAATTGGCTTGCAATTCTAACCTAAAGATACTTTAGCAATTCCAAAACATTGCACTAAGAACGGTCTCTAGCGCACACTGGTTTATAAGAAACTCCGAGATACAAGAAAACCTAGAAATGCCGACCATAAGAGAGGAAATAAAAAACTACAGCAAAAAGTACAAAGAAAGACTAAACAACCACAGCAACACATTAACTAAAGATCTACTTCAAGACAAAGACCACACAAAACACCTTAAAAGATGGCACATACTGGACCTCGACCAAAGGAACTGAAGTGTTCCGACATGTAATTGGTGCTATTTACTGAAATGGCAATCAAAAAAAAAAAAACCCACCCCAGATCACATTTAATTATGGCTAAGCAGCCGATTGTAGATAACAAGGGAAAAAAAAAATATTTGAAAACCCCAAAGTGAACAAAACCATCATCAGAAAAAAAAATCACCAAGTTTCTTTCGAGATTGGTGGGATAGTGGGAGTATTAAGAGTGGAGAAGTTCATATGATGGGTCTAAATTAGTTTCCAAGCAATAATCATCTTCTGAGAAATGCCTCTAAGGCCAAGGTCCAATATAAAAATGTGTAGTAAGGCATAGTCAACTGAACCCCGCTTGGTGGGGCTCTTTCTGTCTGCAGGAATAAAAGGAACCTAACACGAAGGGGATGACGGGGCTCACTTGGGTCACCATCACCCCCTTGGAACCTAACTTGTCCAAGTCTGAGTGCCCCAAACCTGAGCTCTTACATCCTAAGTAATTCTCATTGTCTTTTTACTAAGTTGAGGTGTGTTATTTTTGTATATTATGTTGGTTAAAAATGTGAAAACTTTGGGTTACACATTCAATTACGTTTCGTTACCCGCAATCTTTTAGGAGTACAAACTTTATTATTTTTAATTTAATAATTATATTATTTGTTCCATAATTTAGCTCATTGCGGTAGCTATTTAAAAATGAATTACAGTTGAAAACTTCCAATATTAATACTAAAAAAAAATAAAATCCGCTGTTACTTTCTCTGAACTTAAAACGGAACAACCTAGGAGTGAAGTTCATACAATATCTGTGGTAAAATGTCAATTTTAATACATAAATAAGCACAATTTTCTAACTTCAGGATATTTTTCCTCAAAAACTAGGCATTTGTGCAGTGAGAAGTTTTGTGAAAGTGTTTTACATGAAGACATCTATACACTATAAACTTATGAAGCATTGCACGCAGGTTGTGGAGCCAAATAATAGGTCTCAAATCTCCATTGAAGATATCTCTCTACAAATGCAGCAATATAATTCTAACCATGAAAACATTTGACTTTTCTTCCTATTTATGTTATTTTGTAAGGGAAAGAGACACAAAAAATCAAGTGCAACAAGCAATACCCTTCATTAACTAGATATCTCATTGTTAGGCTGGCTATAACAGCAAATATCTACTTTCTAGTACATTTATTTTATTTTTTTCATTAAATGATTATGGTAATGCTAATGACATATGAGCTAATAAAGACAAAAGAATCGTGAAATATCAATAGAACAAATTGTAAATATGGTTACTTTATCAATTTAAATTAAGATATTAATGTGAAAATGTCTTAAACATCAACATTATCTTCAAAAGTTATCATTTCCTAATAGCATTCTCTACAAGAACTAGACAAAACGTTGCTTCTGTCATTGAACAAACTGGTGATTGTTAAGGAACAAAAAATAACCTAGCAAATGTTGTGATCGAGGCTAAAATGAGACCTTGAAAGAGCTGAGTTGAAGAAACAAAGTTAAAAAAATTGTTTTGGACATCGAAATCATCTAAAATGTGTCCAAAAGATCCACTTTTTGCAATTAAACAATCAGTACCTATTATAACTATTACTTACATACAATGACGTCATTGCATTGACAGTCAATACACCACAGTAAACAATATAAACTTACACTATCATAACTTTACTAATCTTAAAATAATGATGTGAAAAGTAATGAAAGGGTTACACTGTTTATGTTTACTTACAGATCTTTGGAGAACAAAAATAAATCCTCCAACTTTATCAGGGCTAACCGCGATTCGTAGTTGACAGCGAAACTGCGAATCCTAAATAACATGGCGGCATCTCGTCGCAGCCGGTGTATGTACGTTTTCACTCATTTCAGACGTATTACACTTGATAATATTACTCACAGCATCAAACACTTTTTGAGTTAAAAACACGTCTCAGTACAGAAACAAAATATGTAAGTTTATATCACACACTAAAAGCAAAATGACGTAACATTCTCAACCTTCACGGTCGCACAGTAGGTATAGATGGTAGTAAAAGAAATTATGTTATTCTAAACATTAATGATTAGCATGGTTCTTCTAACACTGCTCATATAAAAGTCACTATTTACAAACGATTCATTCCAATGCAGAGTTCCTGTGTGTTTGGAAAATAAAAATCAAACGCGATAGATTATTATGCCTATGAACAAACGTGACACGCAGTCAAGTCAAGCAAGCTCGCTACTCTTTATTTTTTTTATGTCAGTGATACCCACTAACAAATATTAAGAATCTACCAGGAAGTTAAAACACAGAATCTTGTAGCTTTTACAGTCTATTATTGTTTGAGTAAAAACCAAATTTTAGATGAGGTTCCCATAGGTGGATCCTCATTGGTAGCCCGCGAAATTCAAAATTTCTTAGGTTTTTTTGCAATTTGCAAATCATTGTCAGGTTGTAGGAACTTTTCCTTATGAGATTTGTTCTTATGGAACAAATCTAACTAAGAGAGTTGTATTAATGATTCTAATAATTATAATTCTGTAAATAGATATCTGTTATGGTCGCGAATCATATTTAGATCAAGATACAATCTTAAACTAACCTGCAAATTGCAAAAAACCTAAGGAAATTTGAATTTCGCGGGCTACCACTGCGGATCCACCTATGAAAAGCCTAGACTCATCTAAAAAGTGGCTCCAGAATAAAGGCTCCTACATACTGGCGCGACTTGTCGGGCGACGCGACGCGACACAAAGACACCGCGTGTAGCGCTACAAGCGGTGCCTTTGTGTCGCGACGCGTCGCGCGACAAGTCGCGCCAGTATGAAGGAGCCTTAATGTGTTGTTCAGTCAGAGTCGGAGGCGGTGGCAGTGGCAGACAGTTATAGTTTGACAGTAATTTGTACCACAGAGTTGCGTTTGTCTGAAATCTTATTAGGTAACATACCCAGATATAAATACAAATTACAGCCAGGGAAATTATTTTTTTATCAAATAAACCCACTAAGTTTAAGAACCCGCCTCATATGATTGATTAAACACGTAAAAAATTCTAAGATTACCTATACCCCTCTGTCAAGGTCTTAGGTTTGACAATCTAATGACATACGCAGCGACTCACTGGCGATTTCAAAATCTTACCGCACACAGATTTTGAAATTGCTAGCGACAAATCTACTGTCAAAATCTGAATCGCTGGCGACGCTGCCGCCGACTAAAGTAGCAAACTGGGAATCGATTCATAATTATTTTCGCTGTAAGAAACTAGCTCATTACCACGATTCCTCTTTCGATTTTCAAAAATGTTTTGAACAATGATGTAACCAGTTATTCTTTGTTTTGGTGACCAAGGATTGATACCGATATTTTTTTGTTGAAATAGATAGAAATGTAAATCATAAATTTGCATAAAATGTAGGTAATATTTTACCTTACGGTATGTTTAATATGCAACATTTTCAAATATTATTTGTTTTATTTTAACAATATTATTATTAACTATTCTTCAAGTAGGTATTTAATTGAAAACAGTAGGTAAGCTAATCCTATTATAAATCCGAAAGTTTGTAAGCATGCACGGATGGATGTTTGTTACTCTTTCTTTCAGTAAAAAATACTGAACGGTTTTGGATGAAATTTGGCACACAGATAGTTATAACCAGGATACATAGGACACATAGGATACTTTTTATCCCGATATACCCACGGGGTCAAAACTTATGCGGGAGAAACCGCGGGTAGCATCGAGTTTAAACATAAAATAAACTAACCATTTTCGTGTTCCTAGTAAAGTTTGGCCAGCGAGTCAAGGCACAAGGAAATGGCGGCAATTTTAAATAATCTTCAGTAGGGTACATGCTATTAATATAGTCTGAAATGTTATCATAATCCTACATTCCTATTCATATCAACAAACTAATTATCATAAAAATACAAAAGTATTCAATCGTTTTTTTTCAGACGTGTTTCATGTTGCCATGTTACCAGCTGAACATTTTTTTAAATTTGCCGCCATTTTCTTGTGCCACGACTCGCTGGTCAAACTTGTCCAAATCGTGTGAGGGCACTTGAGTGCTGTAAGCATAGAGGAAAGTAATATATCGGGTAGCTGTAAGGTAAACACCCATTGCATTGGTACTCTAGTCTGTGCTCTGCGCCATTGTATTACTACTTAGTCTGTGGCAAACATATTATTATCTATATCTATATGTCTGTGGCTCTGTACCTGTAGGCAATGGCCATTGTTTACTGTTGTGTTGTGTCGATGTATTTAATTTTTTAATTAACCTATGCGACTTCGATTCGAGTGTAGCACAGCACCAAGCACTATTAAAAGATTAAAAGACGAGCTAAGGAAAAGGGTAGTTACTATTACTGGTAAAAAAGCAGCTTTAGTGGCAAGGTAAATAAAATATAAAGATTTTGTATGAAAAATTTTAATCCTTTGATCTAAAATTTGAAACTTGGCTCGATCGATCGAATACATCTAAATAATTATTTAAGATACACTTAAAAATAAAATTACATTCAAAAGTCAATGATGTGTTGTAGGTACATTATGGTTGAGGGTCGCAGAATATTTAGTATATTTCGTAATAAACTCAGAATGCTTGCAAACGCTATACAAAACGAGTTCCAAAAGTTATTAGCACAAATCAAAACGTTTCTTACACATCACTGATCCATTTTTTTTCCAATTAATGTACCTATAAAAAATTATCACTAGTATGATAGTATAGTGTAAGCATGAAATGAACGGCTCGCCAGCACACAGGCAAAACCTTGAGAGGTTTTCATTGTGTGTCTTAAATCAAATGGTAATAACATTTCTTTTTTATGGGCAGCCGTGTAAAAATAGGCCGTGTTTTGGAAATAAATAAATAATTTATACACATAATAAAATCATAGCAAAGTCAAAACTGTACATTGAATATAACAAAAAAAAAGTAATTGCTATGAGGTCTGGGACCGATTCTAATACCGAAAATATAGTTTTTGATTGTCTGAATGTAAGTTCCAGCATAACACAAATTCTGATGGATAGATTCTGTTCAAATTTTGCATAGATATTCCCTATAAGTCTGGTTAGTCAGTATGCTTTACAAGTATCTTGCACTAAACGTGACATTGGCTAAATTCCAAAAAAAAAAAAAAGTATCTTGCTATTTGGTAAGGGGGATGAAAAATATTTATTTTTTATTGCATCAACTTAAATAACTTCTAGATAGAATGGGGTTTTAGGGAATGTCTAAATTACTGATAAAATTATTTTAATATTTTATAATTCACAAGACAGTTGTTTTTTTACACACCAACATTTTATTGACACAAGAAGATGACAAAAGCCTTTTCTTTTTTATCCACATTTGTACTTATCTTTGGTTATTAATAAGGTTGCACATTGAAAGCATATGCAACTTATTATCTTCTCTCAATGAAGACCTATTAATTTCATAAGCTTTAACAGCCTTGGTCTGGCTAATGCTTTTGTAAAAGTATCTGCAAGCTGATTTTCAGTTGAGATCTTGCTTACATTTAGCTCTCCACATGTTACCATCTACCTGACAAGAGGATATGCTTTGTACGTTTGTGGTACCCCGGATTTTCAGCTAGCTTGATCGCAGTTTCATTATCTACTTTCAGAATAGGCACACCCTTCATTTTTGTCATATCTCCAATGACTCTGGATAGCCAAATCGATTCTCGAGTGCCTTCACTGGCACCTATGACCTCTGCTTCAGTGGTAGATATAGCCACACTTGTCTGACGTTGGCTCAGCCATGACACTGCACCTCCAGCATACTTGCTCAATACACCAGTGGTTGAGTGTCCTGTGTTCAAGTCACCGCCATGATCTGCATCACTGTAGCTCTCAAGAATACCTGTCTTGAAATCTCTTTTGTAGAGTATCCCTTTTTCTGGAGCATACTGCAAATACCGTAGTAGTCTCTTCAGTTTGACACAACCCACTTCTTTAGGATTTTCGAGGGTCCTAGATACAACACTGACTGCATATGCAATATCTGGCCTCGTTCCGATCATTAAATATGCCAATGCACGAACCACTTGTCTATAGTTGTTCAAAAAATTGCTCACATCGCCTGAGTCTTGACCCTGACATTGGTCCTCATTTACAATTGGTGTCATTACCGGTCTGCAATGTTCCATGCCAAATCTTTTAAGCACTTTGCATAAGATCCCTGAGATATTTTGATTCCATCATCAGTCTTCTCAATTTCAATTCCAAGGTAATATCACATTGCCTTCGTTGTTATTTTAAACTTCGCTTTCATTTGTCCTATGAACTCGTTTATAAGGTCCTGGCTCGTTGCAGCCACCAAACCATCATCAACATATAGGGCAACTATTAGTTTACCTCCAGACGACAGTCCTCCGACAGTCTTCCTTATGAATAAACAAGGATCTGAGTCACTAACTTCAAATCAAAACAAATCACTTTTATTTGACTTCCAATTTAATCTCTTTGAAATAGTCCAAAATCCGCTTATTCCAACACCTTGGAGCCTGTTTTAAACCATATAGGCTTTTCTTCAACAAACACATGCAACCAGAACCATCATCATAGCCTTCAGGCTGTTTCATAAAAATTTCTTCATCAAGTGACCCATACAGAAAAGCTGTTGAAATATCGAACTGTATCATTACATGTTCTCATTGGCTGCCACAGCCAATACACTCCTGACTGTTGCCATTTTAGCCACGGGACTGAAAGTTTGATCATAATCAACCCCTTTCTTCTGACTAAACCCCTTTACAACTAGTCTAGCTTTAAATTTGTCTACTGAACCATTCATGCATTCAGTTTCACCTTGTATACCCATTTACATGGTATAACCTTCCTGTTATTAGGAAAAGGGATGAGGACCCAAGTCTTATTCTCCTTCAAAGAATTCATCTCGCAGTCCCATTTTTTCCCAAAGATTCCGTTTACAGCTTCTAATAGCTTCTCTATAACAACTAGGTTCTTGGTGACATCTATGTCATGTATAAAACATAGTCTTTGAGTTTATTAGGTGGAAGAAGTAATGATCTATCTCTGAGAATCCTTCCACCATGTTCCATGATTTCCTGTTCAGGCATTACATCTCTGGCATCAATTTCCTTCTCATCTTCATTTACTTCTCTTATCTCTCCCCCTAACTTAAAACCCTGTTCAGAATCATAACTCCTAGCATCATCAAAATAATCCAAATCTTCAACTAGAATGTCTTCTCTACCAATGATTCTCTGCCAATTTCAGTACCAACACCTTCATTGACATTTTCATTATTGTTGATAGTTCTATCATTGTCTGAATTTTCTGCATTCTGAATAAATGGTGGTTGACTCCCTGGATTCAATTTCAATGCATCATTCTCATTACCATGCAACTGTGGCAATTCCAAAGGTATTTCAAATTCAGCTTCTGTTGAAGCTTTCACTGGAGTTTCCGCACCCAAGGGCTTTTCATCGAAGGAGACATCCCATGATCTTACCAGCGAATTATTTTGTTTGTTCCAGAGCCATGGGTACAGGCTCTGGAACAAACAAAATAATCATATCAAAATCGTCACATACGTACATACTTACTAAGTAACCTTCAAACCTCATTTATTTCAACCTTCTGATCCTGATTTATCGGCACACAGACCTAAACTTCGTAGGAAACACAACAATTTATCAACAGCTAAACAAAGCTTATTAATAATATTAATGATAATTTGGATGACGAGGCCGATACCTAGAAAGAGAACTTGTCTTTTGTAGGTATGAATCTTTTCCACGGTTCAGAAGGTGACTCTGACTAACCGTTACACTTATCATGGGTTCACACTAACTTTATTTCATTAAAACATCTATATTTATTGTATTCTTCCAAGTGTATTAGGCCTCCTGGGGGCATCACTATCATAAAAACGCGGCTAGTTCTTAGGTGGTGAGGAAGAAAGGACATAACATTACAGTTAATAAGTTTTAAATGACGTGCTTGCTTCTTTTTTTTTTATTGTTGAAAATTTCAAAGTTCCGACGGTTTCCGAGATTCAGGCTTTAGTGATAATATAGCTTATATAATGCATTACATCGTACGGAAAGTTATATCGGAAGAAAGCTTAAGAATACGGAATAAAATAAAAAAAAGTACTTATTCAGATCCATACAAAAAAATAAATAAATTGCAAATAACTTTTTAAATAATAGCTTTATCAACAAAAGTTACACGACATAAAATATTGCTATTGAGTAAAGGAATACATACGCTAGCATTTTTATTTTTTCAAAATTAGGTACCTCATTTTTGAGCGACGCTAAGTCTATGGACCTTCATTTTCAGCCCACTGTGCGGCGTGAGCGCGATACACATTTGTATGGCCAAGGTCAACGGCGATTACCCGACCCTTAAGAATTCTATGAACGAAAGGAACAATAATATTTAGGTCAATACAAATATAACAATATACCCAAACAAGTATAAACGTTCTAAATTATTTGAGGTCCTAACTTTTTTCTCAGAATGTCAGATATCTGAAATTCTGTTCTCTAGGCAAGAAAAAATATTCTTAACGCGTGTTCGTTAGACATTTTATAGTTATGGTCACATTCGGCCAGTCTTCATTGTAGCGGCCAGTGTATATAAAATGTTAGGTGACTGTCAGTGTATCAGTGTGTGACACTAATGTCACGCCTGCACGCAATGAACGCCTGTGTTCCTGCATAAACTACCTAAGTAGTTAATGCAGGAACGCAGGCGTTCATGAGTTCACGAAAAACGAAAAACTTTGCAAGCAATGGAAAATTGCGAATGAAGAATGTGGAGTCTACCTCAGGACTAACTGCTTCTCACATGGGCAACTGTACGTCGCTTGCTCCCGCGTCACCAGTCTTGAGTCTCCGTATATTTTGGCTGCTGAGACCAAAACTACAAACGTAGTATAAAGGAACTTTTATAGAAGTAACATAGCTCTGTATTCCCCGAAGGGTTAGGCAGAGGTGTACCTATAGTACACCCACATTTCGTCAGTTATTATCCCACGTCATAGGGGGCGAGCATATTGACATTAACCGGGCACAAATCCAGACTTTGGACTGTTACTGAGAAATGGCAGATGGAAAACCCAACAGCACTTTGCCTGATCTGGGAATCGAACCTAGGACCTCGTGCTCAACAGTAGCGCTTGCGACCACTAGACTGTCTTACGACTTCTTGTGTCTTACGACTTCCACGCGAACAAAGTCGCGGGCCTAGTATTATAATAAAATAGTAACGAAGTCAAAACTCTACATTAAATATAAAAAAAAAGTAATTGCTTCGAGACGTACAACGATGACAAGAACGAGTCGGATACCGAAAATATAGTTTTTATATACGTATTTTTTAGGGTTCTGTACCTCAAAAGGAAAAAACGGAACCCTTATAGGATCACTCGTATGTCTGTCTGTCTGGCTGTCTGTCTGTCCGTCCATCACAGCCAATTTGCTCCGAATCTACTGGACCGATTAAGTTGAAATTTGGTACACATATAAAGGAGAATGGGCAAAATTGTATGGAGCTTGTCCTATTCGTGGCCAACAATGATTTTGGTATTTACTGATGTGGTTTAGTGTTACAATTACTGTGTAGGTGTTTTAAGGCTGAGATTCTCATAATAGTAATAATAATAATAATAATACATTTATTTGTCAGAATATTGTTGTTATAAAGGTGTTACACATAATATGATGTCCATAATATTCTGCTGTTTCCAGCGTACAAATATTTCAAAGAATTAAAATGAGAGTGAATTAGAACATTATGTCAAAATTAAACCATACAATGTCAAGGATAAGGAAAACGTGAACTATCAAATACAATGTCAAGGGTTATTAATTATAAATGTCAAGAATTACTAAATACTATGTAAAAAATTAATCAATACAATGTCATAGAAATAAATTTCCATTAAATTATTAGGAGCACAGAGGTGAGTCGTCGTCTAATTTAAATTTTGAATCAAAATTTTCATTTAAAAACTCAGTTGTTGAGTAGTAACACTTATGCAATAGGAAGATAGATAATTTCTTTTTAAATGTCATGAAGTTAAGATTTTTAAAAACATTTGGTAATTTATTATATATACGAATTGCCATACAGTAAACGTTATTAGAAAATAGCTTAATTATTTGTTGAGCTACACATAATTTGTGGATATTTCGACTTCTTCTTACATCAATATGTAATTGAAAGATTTGTTTTTATGTACAAAGATACAGAGTTCGAATAAATAAAGATGGGAGTGGTAATATTTCAAATCTTTTAAAAAGTGGAACACAGCTTTGTAATGGTTGTGCTTTAGCTATTAATCGAATACATTTTTTTTTGGGCTCGGAATGCTTTAATGATATCAACAGAATAGCCCCATATTATGATGCCGTAGCGGAGAATTGATGCTACGTACCCGTGATAAGCATAAAGTGTTGCATTGATACCAGCTACGCGAGTTATTCTGTGTAAAACAAATACAAATCTTTGCAGTTTAGTGCACAGTTGGTCAATGTGTACTTTCCAGTTGCAATATTTATCTAATGTTATCCCCAAAAAAGTTGCACTTTCAACCTCTTCTATAGCAGTATTTGCATATCTTATTTGTAATTGGTGAAGTTTGCTATTGTAAGCTTGGAACTGTATAAGTTTGGTTTGACTAATATTGACATGCAAATTATTGTCTTTTAGCCATTCTATTATATTGTTTAATGTGTCATTAATCTCTTATTCGTATTTGCTGATATTGTTATCTGTGAGTAGGAAGTGAGTAAAATTATTTTTTGTTTTAGAAGATTATGCATCGTTTTACTAAGTATTTAGGTTTCTATGAGTGCAAAAATGAAAATGTAAAATAAAAAACAAACGTATAATGACTTTTAAATATATTTAATAAGTAATGTTGTGTTTATATTACATAACTGAAAATTAATATAGTCATAACATAGCTATACTCGTCAAAATACGATGTTTCAATATCTTTTTTTAGGTCCCCCAGAATGAGTAGGTACCTACACGAAATAAGTACAATGCAAAAAGTTACACTACGTAAGAATTTATTACAGTTAAGGCTAAATGCATCATTGCTTACAGGTTAGGTACATATTAACCCATTCTTAAACAGAGATTTTGTGTAAAACGAAAC
Organism: Atethmia centrago; assembly: GCA_905333075.3. Lineage (NCBI taxonomy): Eukaryota > Metazoa > Arthropoda > Insecta > Lepidoptera > Noctuidae > Atethmia > Atethmia centrago. The sequence goes on from HG995375.1 coordinate 14,654,033, forward strand.
TAAGTATTGCATGAATCTTCAGAAGACGTAACACATTACATGAACGACAACTTAGTACCTAATGACAGCTGTTATTGGTGATATCTAATAGAAACCAAGATAGTGAGCGTAGTAGCAATACATTAGATAAATGACAAAATAGTAGTAAAAAGTCTTAGAAATAAAAATAGTTTTAGTTTGCACTTATTATTGTACCTACTAATGTTCTATAATAACCCTTAATTCTGCTGCTGGTAACAAAACATCTTCCGTTTGGTTTTTTGCTCATCCTAAGTACCACTCTCCGCACATATTAGGTGCGTAGCATCCAACTGTACGCCTGCCACTCAGGCAAGAACAATAATAATGAGCGATAGCATCTTGTCCGTTTTATTTGCTATAATGTACGAATAATAAATCTTGGATCTTGCAGGTCTGGATTGGAGTGGAGAACACGTAACAACCACATCTTGCTCTTCAGTATACTCACTAAGACCCCTTATTTGTTACTCTCTGTACATTTAAATATTAAACAAGCCTTGTACTCAGTGGCGTAGCTAGCATGGGTGGCACGGGCACCCGATGCGGATATTGTAAGTGTCACCCCAAAAATCAATCAAAACTGCTTAAATAAAGAATAAAAGTAATAAGTTATGTTTTATTAAAATATTACAAATTATTTTTTTATACATTATTTTATTAAAAATCAACGATGTGTCTGTGAAACAAATTTAATAGTAAAAAAATAAAATTTCTTCCTTCTAGCTTTAACGTTGCTTCATGTTCTATCGTTAAAATGCCAACATTGTTTAATCTGGTTTCAGTAATTGTAGCAAGTAATTTTTGATTAATTTTTATTTGCTGAAACTTCTCTCACATGAAGCAACTGATACTCATATTGTTAATCTTATATTGTTTGTAGCTTTAGTGCGACCATTAGATTCGGAAGAGATTCTGTAAAATCACATTCCGCAATGAATTTCAAATAGTCCAAAGTCACCCAATTAGAAACAGTCATATTGGCCGCTTTTAAATGTCTCCTCAGTCTTGGTATCTCTAAGAGCAATTCTGTTTCTGATACCTCATCGTAAAGGCCAGTCAATTTTGATATAGCAAATTTTAACTCTTCAGTGTTTGCCAAAAGCAAAGTATTTGACCGCACAACCTCAAACAATGAAGCTACATCTTGAATGGACTTTGATCTTGTTCAGAGTTCACTATTGAATCTGTCAAGACATTCTAACATGTCCTTTTGAAGTTGCGCTCTAAGTTCAGCATCGTTGGACGATGCCAACTTACCGGACATGCGTTTCTTCCGACGAATTCGTTGTTCTATTGGAATGTTGTATTCTTCCGATGGTTCTTCTGGAAGATGCATGTCATCTGAACTTTGGCCGTTATCTGCTTTTGTAACATTTTCTGGTTTTTCTCTGCTCAAACCCGCTTTTACTTTTCGAAGTAGGTATGAATTCCCGGGGAATATTTCATTCTAAAAATGTTTTTAAGTAGTAGGTACCTACGTAATGGCAGAGCCCCGATAACGTGACAAGGAACGAGATAGACTTCATTATGACGGATAAGAGGCACATATTTAGAGATGTCTCCGTGATCAGCAGGTTTAATACCGGAAGCGATCACAGGCTTGTCCGAGGCACTCTAAATATCAATTTTCGAGCCGAGAGAATCCGCATGATGAGGCTTACTCTCCGACCTACGCAGCTTCAAGCCGCTCTAGGATCCGAGAAGTTCCAACTGGAACTTCAAAATCGATTCGCCCTACTGGAAACCACAGGCACTATTGATGAGAAGGCCGACGAGGTGGTCAAAGCACTACGCGTCGTGTCCCGCAGACTTTTCCCGTCGCAACGTAAAGGTGAAGTGTCAAAACTTTCCTCGGAGACTCTCGGGCTTATGACGGAAAGACGCGAGTTACCATCCACGCCGCCGTCTTCGACAGATAAGAGGGCCTTAAACCAAAAAATTAGAAAGCTGACACGTCGCGACCTTCGGTGCTCTAATACTCGTGACATTATGGTCACGATTGAGCAGAACCGAGGGTCGAAAGTGTTCGCTCAGCAATTAGGGAGGTCCCATCTGACGAAACTGAAAACTGGGGATGGTAGGATCGTGACTTCGAAGTCCGAGATACTCGAGGAAGTTGAGGATTTCTACGAGCACTTGTACTCAACGTGGATGGCGAAACCAGCGGGGCATAGTGAAGATGACCATCGAGCCGAATTAACGCGCCACTACACGGAAGACATCCCGGATGTCGACCAGTGCGAGATTAGGGCGGCTCTCGAGCAACTAAAGAACAACAAGGCACCTGGTGATGATGGAATAACGACAGAGTTCCTTAAAGCGGGCGGGGCTCCAGTCCTGAAAGAGCTAGCGATTCTCTTCAACTCCGTCATCCAAGAAGGCACAACGCCGGAGGCGTGGAGCAGAGGTGCGGTGGTTCTGTTCTTCAAAAAAGGCGACAAAACCTTGCTGAAGAACTATAGACCCATCTCACTTCTGAGCCACGTTTATAAGCTGTTTTCGAGGGTCGTCACGAACCGTCTCGCCAGGAGACTTGACGAGTTCCAGCCACCAGAACAAGCCGATTTTCGAAAAGGCTTCAGTACCGTGGACCACATCCATACTGTTCGGCAGATTGTACAGAAGACCGAGTACAACCAGCCGCTATGTATGGCATTTGTGGACTACGAAAAAGCCTTCGACTCCGTCGAAATATGGGCAGTTCTGGCCTCTGCAACGATGTCGAATTGACTGGCGTTACATCGAAGTGTTGAGGTGTTTTTATGACGCTGCAACGGTGACTGTCCAAATCCAGGATGAAAATACCAGCCCTATCCAAATGCTCAGGGGGGTGAGACAAGGGGATGTGATATCCCCGAAACTTTTCACCAATGCGTTGGAGGACGTGTTTAAGACGCTGGACTGGACTGGACAGGGTATGAATGTAAACGGCGAGTACATCTCACACCTTCGTTTTGCCGATGACATCGTCATAATGGCAGAGACGCTGGAACAGTTAGACCAGATGCTGCACAGCCTAAATGGAGCCTCTCGGCGGGTTGGCCTCGGCATGAATTTGGACAAGACGAAAGTCATGTACAATTCGCACGTCTTGCCGAGTCCAATCCACATCGAAGGGTCGCTTCTCGAAGTTGTGAAGGAGTACGTCTACCTAGGACAAGTTATCCAGCTCGGTAGACACAACTTTGAGAAAGAAGCCGACAGGAGGATCCGATTGGGTTGGGCAGCGTTTGGAAAACTTCGGCAAGTCTTCTCGTCGCCAATCCCACAGTGTTTGAAAACTAAAGTCTTCAACCAGTGCGTCCTGTCCGTTATTACATACGGTGCCGAAACGTGGACACTGACAGTCGGGCTGGTCCACAAATTAAAGGTCACTCAGCGCGCCAAGGAGCGGGCTATGCTCGGAGTTTCTATGAAGAATAAGATCAGAAATGAAGTTATCCGGAAGAGAATCGGAATTACCGACATAGCCTGCAGAGTCAGCAAGTTGAAGTGGCAGTGGGCTGGCCATGTGTGTCGAAGGACCGATGGCCGGTGGAGCAGACGATTCCTGGAGTGGAGACCGCGTATCGGCAAGCGTAGTGTGAGACGCCCCCCAGCTAGATGGACCGACGACCTTAAAAAGGTGGCTGGGACAGACTGGATGCGGAAGCTCCGCCTTCCGCATCCAGTCTGTCCCAGCCACCTTGACAGGGTGTTGTGGCGCAGCCTGGGAGAGGCCTATATCCAGCAGTGGACTGCTATAGGCTGAGTTGATTGATTTGACCTACGTAATACGTTGATTTAATCAACAAATTGTGATTGAATAAATACACTTCACGTAAGTTGCTTTGTCAAATATATTTGTATAAAAAATAAGAATTACTTTAAATAAAAAATAAATAGTTTGAACTTTCAAATTTAAAGAAATATAATTTAAAATAAAGATACGATACCAATATCAAATTGACTATAATTATTACCTAAAGGAATATCGTCAAACGTGTAGAAATATAAATGAAATATGTTTCCGCCAGCAAAACAAAATCCTTTTTTAATCAATAGGTGCATATTTAGTAATAATACTTTTCCAGGCTATACAAAAATAATATATATTACTGTGTCTAAAATACCTACAGAACCTACCTAAGTATCTTTACATTTAGGAAACCTCAAGAACCTCATTTTAAATCTCTGTTCTAATATCGATTAAAATTAATTTAAGGTTTTTTTTTAAATTATCTGATCTAAGCTACTAAATGAATGAATAAATAAATAATTACTTATATTATAACAAAAACACTTCACTTACCCTTTTTTTACAAGAATTATATTGGTATTAACTCTTTTAGAACGCTTTTATAATAACAATTGTTGTTTATAATAACTTAATAACAAATACTTTGAATCAAGCACACGTTCACGAAAGAAATGATGAAAGTAATGCGGTCGGGAACAAGGGAAATTCCCCAAGCCCACAGGTGACCAGCAATCGCTATTTCTGGGGAATCCCCTATGACTAGCGAGTAGCGACAGTTACAGCGAAAAGATAATTTACACAAAGTAAAGCGCCTGTCTGGGTTCGAACCTACGACTAACAATTCGCAAGTCGCGGCCATTACCACGGGGCCACCACTGCTCCCATCATATATCATTATCATATATTATTATTATGTATGGGCTCCAGAAAGCGTTAATCAGTGACGCTACTCTTTTAAAATCGTCGAACATGTGATTCAGAGCCCTATTAAAATAATCTGGTCGCAACAACTTGAAATCGCGCTTGAATCTACCATTAACAACTTCTACAACCCAGCGGCATATGGTGACCAGTCGTGACTTATTAGCTTGTTCCGCTGTGAGCTGCGATCTTTAGTTGCAGGCCTATAAGCCGAATAGATGAAACATGTCAAATCCGGCAGAGCGTCCCTAAACCCGCGATCGAAAATAAATATATCGCCAGGGCGAAAAAACCAGGAAGAAAAACACCTTCAACGTTGACATTATCATTACAGCCTGCTCGAACAGTGCATCTTCCGGCGACGAAAATTGTATCCCTTTGAGCTGATTTTTTATTTTCGGTAATAAAAAAGTCACACGGTGCTAGGTCAGGGCTGTAAGGAGGGTGACCCAGGAGTTTGACCGGCGTGCTATCCACGAAGTCCGTCGATTTGAGCGCGGTTTGCGAAGGCGCGTTGTCGTGGTGGAGCATTAGCCCGCGGAGCCCTGTGTTTGGTCGCTTGATGCTTACAACATAGAAAACTTCTGCCAAGCATTTGGTAGTATACCATTCAGCGTTGATGCTTCTTTCAAATTGAAAAAGCTCGCGATAAAAATCTTCCCTCCGCTTCTAGATCACTTCACTTTGGTAGGCGTTGATTCGTTTTGAACCGCTCAGGCCCGTGGCTCAATAACGTCATCTCTCAATCTCAAAAAAAACATTTTTATTCGATAACTACTTTCAAATCGCGCGCCGCGAGGGCTCCTATTCGGAGCCATTGGGGCTTTATCGGTGAATCAACCAAACCGTCGACTGGCGCTTCGTTTGTGGATCGTCACTGCTAGCAGGTTTTCGTCCGTAACAGTCGTCAAATACGACCACTTTTTCTTCATGCCCCAAAGTTAGTCGACCGCGCTTGAATTCGTTATACCAACGATACACGATTGCCTTAGAAGGGGCTTGATGCATTAATGCCATTAGAAGTCTATCGTATGATTCGTCAGGTTTCAGGCGACACTTGAAATCATAAAAAATCATAGCGCGAAAATGTTCCCGGCGCAGATCCATTTTTTAATGAGACACGATCATTTAAATTAGTTCGCAAATAAAGTTGAGGGAAAAATTTAAATTGGGACGTACCTATTATACTTACAAATAATCATATTTTCAAAATAGATTATAACTGGCCAGTCTCTCATACATAAAACTTTTTTTCGCAATACTTTCTGAGTGGCCTGTATAGCCTTTCTTTCGTCTATTGTTGAGTTAGGGTTCCCAAACAAAGCGTTTGGTATACGAGTAAGAAGGTTGCGTTCACGAACCATTCTTCGATCGGTTGCGTTCACGAACCATTCTTCAATTCGGTCAAAACAGCGCTAGACAAGTGGCTTCATAGTGAATTTCTGAAAAGAGTTTTAAATCATTTGCATACAAGACTATCGGCGTGATGAATAACTGAAAGGAGGTCGTTGATCATTATTTAGATAAGAAGCGGTCCCTGGATTGATCCTTGACTGACTCCGGAACGCGTACGATAGGGCTGAGATTAATAAAGGCTCAGTCTGGCAAACTGTTGACGATCGCAGAAGTCAGCGAGGAGCCGTAAGAGATCTGGCGAAAATCCGATGGCATACGGGTTTGCCAGCAGAATATCATTAATGCAAATCAAACACTTCCACGGTCCAAACGTTTTGATATATACATAATTATCTATAAGAAGATTAGTGTTTACTGATATTTTTGCTCTGAAACCATGTTGTTTGTTAAACAGATACTTTTCAACTTGGGAATCTATCTAATCTAACTAACCTGTATTGTCACTGTAGGGCAAACGCCTCCCTCTCCTCTTTCCATACAATTCTGTCTCTTGCTAGTGCCGGCCAATCCTTTCGTTAGAGTTGAACGGAACAACAACAACAGAAACTTGGGAATAAATATCATTAATTATTATGTAGTATGTTTTCAAAAACTTTAGCTGGAAATGACAAAATAGCAACGGGAAGGAATTCTTCTACTAATGTTTTACTTCGACTCTTGGGAATAAGAGTAATCATTAAAATCTTCCATTGTGGTCGATATATTCCGGTTTATAAGGATAGGTAAAAAATGTGAAATAAAGGTAAGCAAAAGTGTTATTTATAACTTTTCAAAATTTCTGGAGGAATGTTGTCAGGCCATACCGAACTACTAAGTTTGGGTTTACCTACTCCTGACATGACAACCTGACGAGAGAATTTACATAATTACTGCTAAAATTAGTATCACAAAGGGAAACCTTTTCAGCATCAAATATTGAAAAACCGGTTAGATAAACGCTAACAAAGAAGTCAGCAAAGGCGTCAGCCGCATGAACACCCCGTTGTGAGGGTAACACTCGGCTAATAAAAAACACCTTTTAAGGAGTCGTCCAGGCCCATGATGCGCATGCTAGCGCACTTGGTGGGCCTGGACACTCGGACCTCGTCCGCATTTAGGGATGCCATAAGCCTTTCAGCCAGAGCGTCAGCGGCCGGGCCACTAGCCGCACCGGGGACCTCCAGCGAAAACTGGAAATATGTTGCCAGAAACTACGCGGATTATTATTTTCTATCATTTTGGTATACGAGACTAAGCAAGTTTCACCCGTGTTTAACTTTTTATGGGCTACTGTACATTTAGTGCGCTTCTTCTAAGGAGTATGCCACTTAAGTCTAGTGTACTGAATTATGTCTTTGGTGAACCACACTGGCCGCCTACTTGTGGTTTTACATCGCCGTTTCTTTGGTACACACGCATCGGTAATAAATTGATTCGTAAAAGTACTCTGTCGCTAAACATACCTACAGAGATCTTGTACTAGCTATAGGTATAGTAGCAGCAATATACAACGCCCCACGTTTGTTTATAGTTTTTATTAAATAAGAAATTAAGTATTTCTGACAATTAAAGGCCAAAACAAATTTACTATTAATGTTAATTGGAAACGAAATAGTTAGTCAACGTCAACAGTATTACGGGCACTTGCATACAAAAGTCTTACACTATCGCAATATCCAGCACCTCTTCGTGATCCCGTTACTAAAACGTAAGCATCACCAGCTCGCAAAATACGCTTTGTTTTGCAATAATCGAGTGCAGCACGAACACGCGATTCTACTTCTGCCGTCCAATTACCTTTTGCAACTTCAAAATAATGTATAGATCGAACTCCTCGCCAAAAGCGTAACTGACGTGCTGTATGGCATGCTCTAGTTACCGCCACTATAGGGCAATGTGGTTTTGCGTGAGCAATTAGTTTAGCTGTTCGGCCAGAGTTAGTTAAGCATATAATTACGACAGCAAAAGCTCGCAAGGCAAGTTCAACTGCATTTATACTAATGGCTTTAGTTGGTTCTTCGAGAGGACTTTGCATTAATTCAGTATTTCCATAAATGTATGGCTGCCAAGTAATTCGTTCGGCTTGCCTACAAATAACAGCTGCTGCAGCGAGACAATGTTCAGCCATTTTCACTGAGTCAAAAGAAGGTGAAAATTTCTTTAACGGAGAATCATAATGTAGTTCTAAAGATATAACATCCGCGCCATCAATTACTAGATTTGCAATATCTGTTACGCAAAGTGTGGGAATCTGCTCATTTATCACTGCTTTAATTATGCATGGCTTCCCAGCTTCATTGCACTTCGCTAATAAAAGTTTCTGGGCAATGAATATTTTCTCTACTGGCAAATCAGTACATAAAACGCAACGATCAACATAGAGACCATCTGCTGCAGCTAATAATTCATCAACATTGTCGAGACCTAATACTGTGTCAATACAAACAATGACCAAAATTTGTTTCCCTTTTTCCGATAAAAGGCCTCTTACGCTAGTAATATCTTGTACATATTGAGCATTTGGAACCAGTACAGCATCTACGTCAGATCCGATAGCCCAAGCTATTTGATCTTCCATAGTTTGGAACGGTTCGTGCGATGATTCACTACAAGGTATCGAATCATCACTTCCGTGTTTTGCTGTGCGGTCGATTTTATTGAGATCTTGAGGTATCTGAGTGATACGGACGGTCATTTTCGCACTAATAGTTCCGCCAATAGCGACTGAGCAATCTACACAGTCATCACCGACATCAGTTATTACAAGTTTAATCTTACCAGGGCTCAGGCTATCGATATATATTATATCCTTAGGATGCAGATCCGTCAAATGATCATAGTCAACAAATAAACAATCAGGGGTTCCACACTCACGCCAACTTGCATCAGTTGTTAAACGCATAGTGTTGTATTGGATAATATCCACGATTGACTTGGGGCCGCCTTTCAAGTCCCCCGTTACAATCGCAGGGCTTCTTACGTCTACAATTATGGCCAATGGGTATACATATTCTAATTCAGCGCTATAATTATAAACAGCTTGTCTTATACTTTGAATCAATTGTGCACAAGCAACAGGTTCCAAGTCTCGCATATCAAGCCGGGCCACCGTCATTCCCGACGCGATTAATCTTTGAATGGTAGCTGGCTCTCGATTTTTTATACCAATATCGCACATGAGTCCCATTTGCAACTCTTCGCATGGAGATTGATGAATGTCAATATTGCAATAATGTTTAAGTAAAGATGGTTGTGGTGCACCCATTTTTTTTTTACCGTTTCGGCTGAGCGTTGTCTCCAACGGAATATGCCATGGTAATGCCATATTCTAGCGTTTGTAAAATTGGTTATAATTAATAAAATATTACGTATATTTACTGGAAAGATTTAAATCGTATTTAGAATCCTGATTATAGCTATAATAAATAAAAACAATATTCTCTGACATATAAAATTGCAAAATATTTGACAATACCGAGTGACCGGACCGGAAAGAGCATTGGAAGGAGTAGGTAATAGTGTTCTGTCATTGACATATAAATATTTGGACTGGAAATACCTACAAAAAAAAGGTGCATACCTACAACTCGATATTGGCGCATAAAATGGCTGCCGTTGCTAGGGTTGTGTCAATCAAGGAACATGGGAGTTACTATAACTAGTATCGATACTAGTCTTACTTGATATCACGTTTGGATCATAATTACATATAGTCCGTTGTAACAGAAAAACATGAGTAGGTTAACTTACGTTTTGTTACCTGAGAATAAAATTTATGTCGTGTTGTTTTCTGCACAGAAATAAAGAACGCTTTTTAATTGCATCACGTTTACGTTAAGTGAACAGCAGGAAGAGATAGATCCGTTGGAAGGCCATATCCCAGTAGCTTGTGTTAGGTATGCAGAGCCTAATGAAAAACAAGAAAATCTAGTGATTATCTTGTTTTTCATTAGGCTTCGCGGCTTTCATTATCTTCTCCCTGGTGGGAGAAGATAATGTTTATATTATGTGTTAATGAGTGGTGGATTAAAAATTAAATAAGAATTATTTTTATACCTTTGTTTATTGGTTTGGTAATGATTATAGTATAACGTTTGATTAGAAAAGTAGGCTTAGACTAGTACATTATGATATAAGTGTGTAATGATCAATGCAAGGAAATGTGAAATATGCACCGTGTCCACAATTCGATGGAGTAACTGGAATAGAGGCATTACAGTAGATGTACCAGAAACATCAGATATTTAATGTTGCTTGTTTCACACAAAACATATGACTCTTGATATTGAATTTTGGCGGGTACCTGAAAATGTTTGGTACCTACTAATATTATAATAATCACATTTATTTATTTCAGGCCAAAGGGCTGGGCTATTATTAATCAATCATTTTAATACACAGAGTTATTATGTAATCTCATTACACCAAGTGTTCTATTGAAACAGCTTTCATCAAAGCGAAGTGAACACAGGTAGGTACCATTCTTTATTTCGGGGATTCATATTTTCTTCACCAATAGCCTCTAGCCACTTTTTCTTTAACCCTTTATTTTTAGGAAAGCTATAAAAAAAGGAATTATTTTTATCAATAATTCAATTTGGAGCTCTAACAGCTGCGGAACTAAACCAATAACAAAATGCTGACGTCTTGTTTTAGGATCACTTACGAGTATAACTCTGTGGGACGGCCTTCAGACCGTAAACCACGGGCCGGACCTAAAAAGGTCACTCGGACCGATTAAGATATGCAGAATAATTTCTGTTAACATCATAGATTATAACCGATATCGTTTCAGCGGAGGAACTAGTTTCGGAAAGTATTACGGTACGGCGTCACCTCGCATCGGTACAACACTATTCCACTATGACATATTATTGTAAACAAACGAATGAAATAATAAATATTAAAAAAGGTCTGGTAAATTTCCCTAAATTAACCCAAATATCAATACTTCAGCAATAAATTCATGATCCCGTAACATTTTTTTCATGGAATGTGTATTATTGTATGTACTATTGCATGAAAACCTGCTACCAACCTGTTTAAAGGTAATCGACGTTGATTTTCATTTTTTCTTCCACTACACTTCACAAAACAACACACAGGCGTGTTGAATTGCTGTTTTTCAACATTCACATGCAGTTTTAAAGGTAAACTCCTCGTAATTTTCTCGCAAATCTCAATTATACTAAAAGTAAACAACCATTTGACAGCAAAGCTACCACGAAACTTGGCGCATAAAATGGCTGATATGCCACCTACCTACAACAGTCACTACGTCACGACAAAATGTTACCATATTGAACAACAAATTAAATAACGTTGTCTCTTTTATCAAATATGATTAGTTTATTATAAAAGAATGAGACAAAACGATATTTCACATTCTGTATCGTATTTCACTCATATTTGTATAAGCAAATGTATCTATAGAATAACGCGGCACCTCCATGTTTTTCCTACCTCAGTGTTCTGTGGACCGGACTTGACATTGAAAAGTGTACGAAAAAAAGTCCTCTGTGATTGTACGCAAAGAATATACTTCTGATTGTACGGTTGCAGGTTGTATAGTTGTAAATTTTGATTATTTCTAAATAGTTGATTCAATGTCGTGTTGACCCTGTTAAGACCTCGGCTCTCATGCACAAGGTTGTGGGTTCAAATCCGGGCAAGTACTCTCTAAGTACAAACGTGGTGATCACTGATCATGCCTTCCGTGTATGAGAAGAGGCATCTGTACTGCAGTGGGAAAATAATAGGCTGGTATTTATTTCTAAAGAGTGTATATTTTCTAATGAGTAGTCAGAACGTTGTATTACGAAGTTGCTATAAAGGTACTTTAGGACATACTATCTACCATTGGAGGGCCGTGCATGGACTCCTTCAGTGAGAGTGTTATTGTCCAGATAGAGACCGCAGTGCAGGATCAGCGGGGTAATGGCTGTAACACACTTGCAGTAGCAATGGGTTTAATTTTGACAGTTCAACAGCTTTCATTGCGTTATTTGCGTTTTTGAGCAGACACATTTTTCGAACATATGAAGCAATGGATTGGCAATATCCTTCAAAATCATTCAGATTGTGATTGATAGTGTGTTACGCAATTAGGGTACTGGAGAGGTGCGATCCTGCTCGGAAACGAAGGTATCGCAACCACCCACCACAGCCCAGTTAGTGTCATAATAGCAGATCCACACACACTGACTTATGTCTGCACAGCAAAAGATAGTCATTTCCAGTGCGGTAGTCTTGATACCCACTAGTGGCTAGCCGCGCGGAGAGCCACTTGAAAGAGTTGTATTGATGGGTATGATTCTGTAAATACATACACTGCTACAAGGATTTTTTGGTACACAGTGCTGCTGGCTAACATTTGTGAGATTGTTTTGTGAAAAGTCACATAAAATAGAACTAAGCAAAAACTTTAAAATGATAGATTTAGGTTTAGTAAAATGTTACTTCGGCACGTTATTGAGCAAAAGAAAGATACAACAGTAATCAGTCAGAAAACGTATTTAACTAAAGTTTTAGAACGTTATAACATGTCAAATTGCAAACCAGTTTCTACTCCGATAGACCAACACTTTAAGTTTGAAATATTAAAAAGGGATAAATCTGAAAGTCCAGAAATAGAGAAAAGGTGTAGACAACTTATAGGCAGTTTAATGTATGCTGTTTGCGGTACAAGACCAGATCTATGTGTAGAGTCCGTCAAGCGATTCTAGTCCCATGAAAAAGGCGGCAAATTCAAAAATCTTTCAGGTGTCAACACTGATATAGCACGCTGAAAACTTGTTGATACTTGAATTTTGATAAAAAAATTACTTGGGATAAATTAAAAAAAAAGCATTTCAATGTACGTATTTATTCATCAGAACTAAAATCAGAATCAAGAAATTCAATGCCTTCAAATGAGAAATCACTGTCAGTAGAATCATTACGCACAGAAATGATGAAGGGTTCCAACTCGGTTTCGGATATCCTGTCTCTTACTTTATACTTATTTTCGACACTAATAGTGTATCTGTGCATTTTTTCCAATCATTGGCTGTGACACTATTAAAGCATTCTTTTATAAGGTTCTCCATTTCTTTACCTGGAATCCCTAAGTTTTTGCTGGCTATTTTTCTTTTAGCCAAACTCCATATGAGTTCAATTGCGTTCAGGTCACAATGATATGGCGGAAGTTTCAAAACCTCATGGCCATGTTGTTTCAAAAATTCTTCAGCTTCATACATTGGAGTTGTTTTATGTTCATTCACAAGGCACATAAGCTCAGCCTTTGTAAAGAATTCTTCATAATGAATTCCATTTTCAGTTAGCCATTTCTGAATGTCAGCCTTTAAATCATTCATAGATGGTGGCTTATTTATTTGTGTTACATGGTAGCTAGCGTTGTCCATAACAATGACACTGGGCTGACTTAAATTGGGTATTAATTTTTCACGTAACCATTTCATAAAATTATTTCTGTTCATATCATCATGATAATCTGCCATTTTTGATTTAGTACTGAATACCAATAATGCATTGGGAACAAAACCTTTTTCGGATCCAGCATGAACAACAATATGTCTTTTGCCTGACGATATTTTGTCAATTACACCGCTTGTTGATGGCCCTTGCCATGATTTTTTAACTTTATAATTTTGGTGGACATAGGTCTCATCAAGATAAACTATTAATTTTCCTTGTTTCCGCTTTTCATCAATAGCTCTGAGATACCTATGTCGCCATGCAGCTAGTTCATATTTTTCAATAAGAAGAGATCTCTCATTTTTATTTTTTTTGAATTCAAATCCATTTTTGAGTAATAATTGTCTCAATGTTTCATGACATCCAGTAAATCCAATTGACTCTCTTAAATCTGCAAGCAAACTTCGTAGAGTTGGAACTTGCTTTTTCACACAGTAAAATTCATTAATTTTATTGCGTATGGCTGATAAGTCAAAATTATCCAGATTGGCTACAGTTGGCTGTCGTGGACGTTTTTTCCCCGGTGTGTTCCACTCGCCTTGGTTAATAGCACCTTCTTTTTTAATTCTTCGCAGTGTTTTCACACTTAAATCTGAAAGTTCAATATGTCAGTTCAGTATCAAACGCACAAATTTTATGATAATATTTGTAGAAAATGCAAACAATGTAAACAAATAAATCTGTACTAACCTGTCATAGCAGCAATTTTTGTCAAATAGTCTGTTTCAGATTTCATTTTTTTATTCTCATCTATGGCTATGACTTTCTTAACTAAATTATCAATTGTGCTTTTTATTAATTCATCATCCAAGGTGGCTGAAAAAAGATGACAACAATCTCTTATAATACTTTTCACTTATAGGTGCCCCATTGAGATTCAATGTCATGTATACGACGTCTGAATCTAAACCAAAACCGAAATCGTGATCACATCATAGTAAAATAAACAAAATTAGACAATTGTGCTAAAAGTATCAACATTTTGTAGCCAACCTACCTGTTGTTGAAACAATTTCATCCAAAAGTCGTCGTTTTTCTGTTAACACGTCATCAGATTCAATCTTTACATGATTATATTTATTAATCATTGTAAACAGCAGGCTCCTGACACTACTTTTAATAGGTTTTGGCATTATAACATTAAAAAATTCAACAAAAACCGGAATGCTCGAGGTTAGAACAGAAATTGTGACAATCTGTTTGACAGATAATAGTATTGCCATTATAAGAAATCAGTAAAATGGTTGTGGACTCGACTCGCTTGACAGACTTTATCAGTTAGTTTTCTCAGTAGATATCAACACTGTGCTAGCGTTATGTTATACAAGGCATTAAAACGTATTTTACGGTATATAAAAGGTACATTAGATTACTCGTTGGTGTACAATAGCACCGGCACAGAATTGCAAGGTTTTGTTGATGCAGATTGAAATCAACCACTGGTTATTTCTTTAAAATATTTGATTGTATTATATTATGGTGTTGTAAAAAACAACTTAGTGTGTCATTATCCTCCACTGAGTCAGAATATATTGCATTAAGTATGGCTATTACAGAAGCATGTTGGTTGAAAAGCATGTTGTGTGATTTTGATGTTATCAATAATGAAGCGACACAGTATGAAGACAATCAGTCAGTAATAAAACTAGTTTATAATAATGAAAATAATAAAAGATTAAAACACTTGGATATCAGGTATCACTTCATTATGGACAAAATAAAAGAAAAATATATCTCTGTGAAATATGTTAAAACTGAAGATAATTTGGGTAAAACTTTATTTGAAAAGTTTGTTAAGTTAATTTTTTTAAATTTTAATACGAGTACTTTGTAATGGTTACAACTGTCTTGCTATCAGGAAAATAAATGTTGAGGGGGGGTGTTAAAAATTAAGTGGCAACATTCATTAGTTCCTGTTTTTGACACAGAAAAGTGTGTGGCGCTAGACGTATTGAGATGTAGCCGTCATCTGCCTTGTTTGATTCCATCCAATAAATCTATCCTAGTCAGGGTGATCCCCACGAACTTTCAATACTATTACCTATCATAAAACTGCGGGGATTTTTTAGAGCTGACCCGCCAGACGTTGTCCTGTCAAAATTACATTTTTTTTTCTTATTAACGTTATGAAATATACTTTACGACCTATCCTCATACCTACCAAATATAAATAAAAAAATCCATAAAATTCGATCGAGCCGTTTCGGAGGAGTGCGACCACAAACACCGTGACACGAGATTTTTATAATATTAGATAGGTAAGTTTTCTCACACTTAGAATCCAAAACATAGAACTTCTGCTGGCGAGCAGGCAGTCCTTGTCTCGAATTCATTGCGAGAGAGCGTGAGAAGCACTAGTGAGTGATTTTATTACAAGCATTGCTGATGTACCTTTTTAACCCAAAATGTACCTTTTCAGCGCTGGATATGTACCTTTTGGGAACTCAGTTGCGGCAACACTGGTTGTTATTCATAAGACTAATGATTCTGCACCAGGCATGGATGGCATCCCGTATTCCTTTTTTTCTAATTTAAATGACGACGTCCTCAGCTATTATTTAGAACTTATTAATTCTATTCTATATACAGGGAACATCCCTGTTGAATGGAAACAAATGGTGTTGCCAATCCTTAAACCAAATAAAACTCCTTCTGATGCTTCTTCCTATCGTCCCATAGTTTTGTCTTCAATTCTGATGAAATTAGCGGAACACTTAATAAAAAATCGCCTAGAATGGTATGTTGAAAGTAAGGGTCTTTTGGCAGAATCACAATATGGCTTTAGAAAGGGTAAAAGTACAATTGACTGTTTATGTATTTTAACATCTGATATTCGGTTATCCTTCTCTAATAACCAATCCACCGTTATCCTTGATATTAATGCGGCATACGATAATGTTGTATTATCGGTTTTACAAAATAAATTAAAAGCCTTACAAGTTCCTTTGAATTTGTCGAAAATTTGTCGACTGAACGCTCTGTTAACATGTTAATAGGAGACCATGAGATATCACATCTTGTATGGAGGGGTCTCCCACAGGGTTCTGTGCTCAGTCCCCTTCTATACAATATTTACACTTTTGATTTAGATCTATCCTTAACTAGTCACGTTACGGTTCTTCAATATGCCGATGATTTATTATTATATTCTTCAAGTCAATCTGTTGAGCAAGCTAGCTCTGCTATCAATTCTGCTTTATCTATTTTGGAGTCATGGTTACATCTAAACGGTTTGGATTTATCCACATCTAAAAGCGCGGCTGTTTTATTCACCTGGAAGATAAATATTCCCTTAGTAAATCTCTTTTATAAGGAAATACCTATTCCAGTTAAAGATAAATTCAGATATCTAGGTATAATACTTGACTGTAAATTAAGTAGTGTCCCTCATTGTGAATATATTGTTAACAAATGCGAAAATCACCTAAACATGCTTAGATGCCTCTCTGGTGTGTGGTGGGGTGCACATCCCTTTTCTTTGAAACTCATTTACAACGCAATCATCAGAAGCACTCTGGATTATGGATTGTTCGCTCTAGAACCTGGTAGTGTAATGGCTTTTAAAAAATTGGATCGCATCCAGTCTAAAGCATTACGCATTATTTCAGGTGCAATGAAGTCTAGTCCCATTAATGCACTTCAAGTGGAATGCGGGGATGCTCCTTTAAGCATTAGAAGACAATTCCTATCTGACAAATATTTGTTCCGGATTCTTCAATTCTCAACTCATCCTCTCATTCTTAAACTGGACGCTTTAGTGTTGCAGATTGAATCTTCAGATTACTGGTCCCATAAACGTGCTCCTTGTTTAGTTGTAAGTTATAAAAAATTTCTTTCACTTTCTTCTCCTATTTTCCGTTCCAATAAACTTCCCCTATTTAGCAGTAGTTATGAGAGTTTACATTTCAGTCCCTCTATAAAATATAACTGTGTAAGTAAATCAGATCCCGATTGTCATTTAAGTTTGAATCATTTTCTGTCAGAACACCTAGAGTACCACCATATTTTTACGGATGCTGCCAAGCCTTCTCCGATGGGTTGTGTTGGGATAGGTACTTACCATTCCCAATACAACATCGTACAAAAAATAAAACTACCTCCGGAGACTTCTGTTTTTACCGGGGAATGTTTTGGCATTTTTAAAGCCATAGAATATATCCGTATTTTGAAGCTCAAAAAATCTATAATTTTTACTGATTCTCAAAGTGCTCTTCTAGCCATTAATAAATCTGCTTTCGAACTAGGGCATCCAGTATCGGAAGGTTTTCAATTCCGGAGTTAATCTACGATTTTGGGCTCTCAACTCCGGAATTCCGGAATTCCGGAACTGGATCCGAAATTATTAAAAAAAAAAACAAAAACACCTCGAGTAACTTTTAATCATTTCTAACATCAGTCTTTAACTCAGTCTTGATACGACATTGCCAGTTAACAATATTTTAAAATTAGGAAAGTCTAAACTTTTTAAAAACTTAAAAATTAACAATTTGAGAGCCTTAAAATATTAGTGAAAAATAACATAATTAAATGAACACAAGAAATATCACGCTTTAGAGTAGTTTAGACATTACTAGGTAGTTAAAATCAAAATATTAAAATGAGCACTTAAGTCTCTCCTCAGATTTATCATGTTTAACAACAATCTTGACATGACATAATCAGTTCACAAATCACATCACAATCATTAAAATTAAACAAGTCTAACTAAACTTCTTAAAACAAATCAACAAATTAAGAGCTCAACAGCAAATATTATAATTAAAATTATCACAAGAAAGAAACACTTAAATATATGAAACTCACTATCAAGAAAAGCGGTCTACTCTATGTGCTACGCTGTTCTTGATAATGAGTTCTCAAGAGAATTAACGAATCTAACATTTTGTCAGAGAGTGAGCTTCGTATTCGGTTACAAAAGTAACCGGCGCTTGAAAATACCCGTTCACTCTCCACACTCGTAGGAAGTATAATATTTAAATAATTATAAGCTTGTGTCAGATATACACCTCGCTCTCCACCATTATCATACATCGCTTTTTCAAATTTGACAAATCCAGAAAGGTCAAAATGTTTAGTTGTATATTTACGGGGCTTTGTTTGGCATTTATGTAGCTCTTTATCAAGCTGTTCTTGTAGTGTTAAATCATCAACTGCAACGTCAACATCAGAAGCAGAAGACGAAGAGTCATCTTGATTTTCTGCATGCTCAGTGGTAGTTGTAGTGTAGGGCTTGTAATTAAGCTGGCGTAGCAGAGTAACAATAATCTCGCAAATTTCGTCGCTTTTTGGTTTTATAAAAGTTTCATCATCTGCTTGTCTAAAGAAGTCGTTAGAATTGTGCAGATAGTGCAAAACACCTGCAAGTAGAAGTCGCCTTTGCTTGATACGATTTTTCAAGTTTGTAGCCAGCCTAGCACTTAAAAAATTATTTTGTTCGTCGAGTTTTTTAAGCATGAATCGCAAAGCCGTGTCAGCTGTTTAAAGAGTCGCATCACGTCGGCACAATGTGAGAACAGACAGTTTTATGACATTCAAGCTATGATGAATGTTGTTCAGTGTTTGAATGTCATCATCTGAAAAGGAAACCTCAGATTTCCAATCTATTAGAGCCTTCAGAACGGAGTCTTTTATTTTCAAAAATACTCCGATCATGTCCGACATGCTTGACCAGCGCGTGCGACAATCTAGCTGCAGTTGTATGTCTTTACCGTGTTCCGCATTGACGTATTGTCGTAACAAATCAGCTTTTAGAGGTGACTTTCTTACAGACCTTACAAGGCGCCGAACTTTTTCTATAAGTTCCTTGTATGTTTTTGGTTCAACCCGAGCAGTGGGAGCTTCAATTTCTAAACGACTGTCATTCGTTGGTGGTGGTGCGGAATCTGCGTCCTCGTCGCTTTCAGATTCGCTGTCTTTATCTGAATCCATTGCCTCGTTAATGGATACCGGCTGGAGTTCTCTTTCTTCGTTCGTATCTTTATATAGCGTGTCAATTACCGCGAGCTGAATACCGTGGGCGAGACATAATTGGTGATAGCCGTTGCAGTATGTCCCCATTTTCGTCATCACGCTCGCACCGTCGGTTGTAAGGCTAACGACGTCCTCATCCAAAGACACGCCGAATTTAGCGAGATGATCTCGCAACATATTATATGCTGCAAAAGCTGACATTGATCCAGTAATTTTGACGAGGCCAAGATTCTTGAAATTGAACCCACCGAAACCGTTGCTGTGCAAATTTATGTTCATGTATCTTTTGTTTCGCAAGGATGTCCACTCGTCCAAAGTCAGTGCGAATGCGAATCTGTGGCCTTCTGTTTTTAACTTCTGTATTTTATTTTTTATGTCTACTTTGACTTCTTCAGCTTGAGTAAATATTATTTTTGCTATTGTACTCGGCGATTTAGGTAGATCGTGGCCACTTTTTTTGAACATCTTTTGGAGATCTTGACTCTCAACAAAAAAACGGAAAGAACAACCGTCCAGTGCTGCCATTCGCGATATGATCACCTCCATTTTTTCATTAGACTTGGAACTGAAGAAATCTGTCATCATTTTCCTTTTCTTAGTTTCTGTAGTCAGTATCGGTTGTCTTTGGTTTGAAGTTCCTGGAGTAACATCAGTCATGCTCAATGCCGATGTAGAGTTGTCATCTTCACTTTCCTTCAAAACTACATTTATTGCATGTTTTGCTCTCATATGCGTGTGTAAGCCAGTAGTAGCACCACCAACTGTTTTCAAGATCTTTTTGCAAATTTTGCATTTTGCAGATTGACCGTCACTTGCACGAAGAAAATGAGTCCATAAATTGGTCGTTGTCCTTTTATTGGTGAATTCTTTGTACTGACATTCCTTTTTTTTCGACGACGACCTTAAAGTGAAAAAAAAAAAATATGTAAATCAGGCACGTTACGCATAATACATACACATTTCTGTGCAATTGTACAGTAGACAGATACTTGCAGATACTCGTATTTATGCAAGTATCTGTCTACTATACTTACCTACTTATCAGTACATACGCAGGAGGTAGATACCTAAGCATACGTAACAACTGAGGGCGTCCTTATCTCGCACGAAATATTGTCGTTTTTCGTAGTTGCTGAAATTGCCTTAATTTGCTATACATTGTATGCATATATGTACTTTATGTACAGTACAGAATAGACAAACAGCCTCAATTAATTCCTTTTTGCATAATCAGTTGCACTGTGAAACAAAACTCGCGGTAACTTCGTGCGAGACTAGGGAGCTCTCAAGTTTACCATGATATGTTCGAAGATTTGCTGACATAACATAAAAAATAGAGACAAACACGTCTTTTAAACCAGCTAGTCTTACAAATAGCGCGGTGTAGGTAGGTATTGTAAATAGTAGGTTATGAATAAATGGTCCGCTCATCCACTGGCCAGCTTGATGTGATCTATGTGCAATAATCGCAAGAATAAATGTTGACAGTAGTTACTATTACTACATAATATCACAGAATAAGAAATAGTAGAAGTACACATACACACTGAAAACATAACACTTAGATTTAACGCAATTATGTTAAAAACTACTTACATTTTGTCATAAATTGCCTTTTCGTAAATGTGCTCACTGGTGCGCAACTGCGCAGCGCTCTCCTCCCGTCAAACACTCGTGGGCAACTAATCGCGCGACTGACTGGCCGCTGGGGGAGAGGGATGCGCGGGGGCGGTGCCGGTGCGGTACCATAGGGTAGTCTAGTGACTCGTCTAGTTACTACATGATGATACACGCGCAGGAACAATTGCGCGTAAAACGATGAGTTGAAAAATTAAACACATTCTTAAATTAAAAATAATGAATATCGAAATACGATAAATTGAGCCCAATTCCGGAGTTGAAATATCGAAAAAACCATCCGGAATTCCGGAGTTACGAAATTCCGGAATTCCGGAATGGATGCCCTATTTCGAACACAAATCGCAGTTACCTATCATTTATTTAATAAGAGAATTTGCGTTAAGGACCATCTCTGAGGGTAATTCACTACAATTTGTGTGGATTCCGGCCCATGCTGGAATCCATGGCAATGAAGTAGCTGATAAACTTGCCGGTGATGCGGTGCAGTGTGGGGACTTAGTTCCATATATAAATTTTAGTTATGATCTCGCGTCGTTACCAAAGACTTTTCTTCGGGAAACCTGGAAGGTAGCTTCGGATATCGGAAGCAAATCGAAGGGACATTATTTCTCACTTATCCAACCTGATATACCAGAAAAACCATGGTTTGGCAAGGCCAAGTTTGGCAAGATGGAGACCTCCATTCTAATACGGATGAGACTGGGTCATGTTTGTTCTCCAGCCCATCTTGCCAAACTTTCTATCAGCGACGATCCCATTTGCTTATGTGGCACAGATGTAGGCGACTTAGATCATATTTTTTTCTCCTGTCCTTTAAATGACCGTTCTTCCTTTCTTAGTAACCTCTTATCCCTCCGTACTCCTTTTCCTACCTCAATACTTTCCTTACTTTGTACAAATAGCTCTCTTGTATATAAATGTATAGTCTCATTCATTATTCTAAATAATATCAAGTTGTAATTTTTTTGTTTTCATTTATCCATATGGTATCCTTGTTACTTATAATTATACTGATCCTATTTTTCCGTCCTATCCTAAATCCCGTTAAGACGCTGACAACACCTAAACCGCGGTCACTGTCAAATTCCATAGAAAAGAAAGAGAAGCGCGATGTCACAACGCTTGTAATTTATTGCAAAATATGAAGTAATTATCTATTTACTCAAAATTGAGTTAAGTAATCGAAAATAAAAAACAACCAAGTTCTGCATTCAAATAAGACGTTCTTGTTATTAATTAAATACGTAACGTATGTTGATATTTGATAGAGATATTTTGGATTAGAACTCAAAGTAAGAGGTTAGTTTAACGTTAGTTTGTATCGAGATCTTGTTTTCAAAACGTGTTTTGGTAACGACCAAGTTCTGGGAAATATGGTCAAAATTAACATATATTTTTTACGCTACCACAAACTATACAGATTTGGCAATTTTTTTTCTTAAGCGAAGCCTATTTTGGTCAATTGGGTCTTGTCAGCGCCTTAGAATATTTATATTAGTGTTGTTTCCCTACCTATAAATAAAACTAAACGTGACATTGGCTAAATCCACAAACCGTGCGAAGCCAAAGAAAAAAAAAAAAATATACTTTCTGTGGTAGTTCCATTCCACTCTCATTATGAGTAAATATCTATGAGTTCCACTGTAAACATGCTGTAAACTACAAACTAGAGTCCGTCAAGCGATTCTAGTCCCATGAAAAAGGCGGCAAATTCAAAAATCTTTCAGGTGTCAACACTGATATAGCACGCTGAAAACTTGTTGATACTTGAATTTTGATAAAAAAATTACTTGGGATAAATTAAAAAAAAAGCATTTCAATGTACGTATTTATTCATCAGAACTAAAATCAGAATCAAGAAATTCAATGCCTTCAAATGAGAAATCACTGTCAGTAGAATCATTACGCACAGAAATGATCAAGGGTTCCAACTCGGTTTCGGATATCCTGTCTCTTACTTTATACTTATTTTCGACACTAATAGTGTGATCTGTGCATTTTTTCCAATCATTGGCTGTGACACTATTAAAGCATTCTTTTATAAGGTTCTCCATTTCTTTACCTGGAATCCCTAAGTTTTTGCTGGCTATTTTTATTTTAGCCAAACTCCATATGAGTTCAATTGCGTTCAGGTCACAATGATATGGCGGAAGTTTCAAAACCTCATGGCCATGTTGTTTCAAAAATTCTTCAGCTTCATACATTGGAGTTGTTTTATGTTCATTCACAAGGCACATAAGCTCAGCCTTTGTAAAGAATTCTTCATAATGAATTCCATTTTCAGTTAGCCATTTCTGAATGTCAGCCTTTAAATCATTCATAGATGGTGGCTTATTTATTTGTGTTACATGGTAGCTAGCGTTGTCCATAACAATGACACTGGGCTGACTTAAATTGGGTATTAATTTTTCACGTAACCATTTCATAAAATTATTTCTGTTCATATCATCATGATAATCTGCCATTTTTGATTTAGTACTGAATACCAATAATGCATTGGGAACAAAACCTTTTTCGGATCCAGCATGAACAACAATATGTCTTTTGCCTGACGATATTTTGTCAATTACACCGCTTGTTGATGGCCCTTGCCATGATTTTTTAACTTTATAATTTTGGTGGACATAGGTCTCATCAAGATAAACTATTAATTTTCCTTGTTTCCGCTTTTCATCAATAGCTCTGAGATACCTATGTCGCCATGCAGCTAGTTCATACTTTTCAATAAGAAGAGATCTCTCATTTTTATTTTTTTTGAATTCAAATCCATTTTTGAGTAATAATTGTCTCAATGTTTCATGACATCCAGTAAATCCAATTGACTCTCTTAAATCTGCAAGCAAACTTCGTAGAGTTGGAACTTGCTTTTTCACACAGTAAAATTCATTAATTTTATTGCGTATGGCTGATAAGTCAAAATTATCCAGATTGGCTACAGTTGGCTGTCGTGGACGTTTTTTCCCCGGTGTGTTCCACTCGCCTTGGTTAATAGCACCTTCTTTTTTAATTCTTCGCAGTGTTTTCACACTTAAATCTGAAAGTTCAATATGTCAGTTCAGTATCAAACGCACAAATTTTATGATAATATTTGTAGAAAATGCAAACAATGTAAACAAATAAATCTGTACTAACCTGTCATAGCAGCAATTTTTGTCAAATAGTCTGTTTCAGATTTCATTTTTTTATTCTCATCTATGGCTATGACTTTCTTAACTAAATTATCAATTGTGCTTTTTATTAATTCATCATCCAAGGTGGCTGAAAAAAGATGACAACAATCTCTTATAATACTTTTCACTTATAGGTGCCCCATTGAGATTCAATGTCATGTATACGACGTCTGAATCTAAACCAAAACCGAAATCGTGATCACATCATAGTAAAATAAACAAAATTAGACAATTGTGCTAAAAGTATCAACATTTTGTAGCCAACCTACCTGTTGTTGAAACAATTTCATCCAAAAGTCGTCGTTTTTCTGTTAACACGTCATCAGATTCAATCTTTACATGATTATATTTATTAATCATTGTAAACAGCAGGCTCCTGACACTACTTTTAATAGGTTTTGGCATTATAACATTAAAAAATTCAACAAAAACCGGAATGCTCCAGGTTAGAACAGAAATTGTGACAATCTGTTTGACAGATAATAGTATTGCCATTATAAGAAATCAGTAAAATGGTTGTGGACTCGACTCGCTTGACAGACTCTACCAGTAAACTACTGCCGGTTGTGGTCTGCGCTGTAAACAGAAAGCAACAGAGACTCGAGAGCAGGGTATATATGTTTAGTGCTCGTGAGAGACTAGTCACTAACACTCACTATTTGTAGGTATTCCTCGCTTTAAATAAATAATAGTACGGTTGTATTCTCTGCCGTCTACTGTTATCCAGTTCGGCCAGAACACGTATCTTAGCAGAGTGCGCCCTGACTTCAGGCTTGATTATTAGGATAGGCTTTCTACAAGAAAAGCCTATAATAAAAAGTAAAGTTGAAAGATTTTGAGGTCACTAGCCTGACCATAAAAGCAGTCATAATAACCGGCGGAAAGTGGAGTTTATAGTTAACTGATTATTAACAATCAAACCAACAATACCACTATTTATACTGATAATTAAGCTGAAAACAAATAGGCCGAGTTTGTGAGTCTCCAGATTCAGCAGTCATCTACATATAAGTACCTATTTAATTCAAAAAGTGTTTGTGTCATGGAATTAGAAATTTCAATTAAAGAAGTCAGTAATGGTATCAAAGACAGAAAAGTCACAGAACGGAAGAAAAATGCCGAAAATTTAAAAGAATTCCTTACAAGAAATGCAGTGCCTTCACTTTTATCTGAAAATACCTTAAAAAAGAGGGGATATACCTGGACTAATCTATTTGACGACATAAATGAATATATTCTGAAGGTAATTATCAACAGGGCCCTATACTACAAAACTTTACAAGTCTACAATTCTACAAAATTGTTAAATTGTAGAAAAAATTGCTTAACACAGAAATTACAAATATGTATGAGTTACAATTTGCAATCTATTCTTTCGCATTTTTAAAACGACACAAAGCTTGACGGCTATTTATAAATTCTAGACTTGTCACTACAATTTACCTATTTGTAAGATTTTTCTGTTACAATTGTGTGGCTTAGAGTTTTCTGGTACATGGACTCATAAAATTTACAAATTGTATCTTGTAATTGTAAAGTTTCGTGATAGAGGTGCAGGAATACTTTATTACTCATTCACACTTAACACTTTCTATGCCAAGCACCCAGCATATGGGTCGAAAAATAATTCGTTCGTGTGCCCACAACTCGCATCCGAGTCGTCGCTTTAAGTAGCTAAAGATGACTTCTGTTCAGATGACTTCTGTTGATTGAATTGTTATAGATTTGCAATAAACATTATATGGCATGCCAATTTGTATGTATTCTATGTACTTAGCGGTGAAAGTGTTAACAATAATATGGTCATCATAATCTACCAATGAACATCTATTGACTCTTCATTGGATTTCATTGGCTTTCTCAGGAATTGTTATTAGCTGTACTTGGCTGTATATTAAATCTAACACCCAAGTCCTCCTTAGCAAAGAGAATCTCCATGGATGGGTTTTTGATTTAATCAAAGGTCCAAATTATAGTCTACAATTCTAATACAAAGTGTTTGTGCATTCCACAGGAAATAGAAAAGTATGACACTTCTAAAACTTATGAAAAGAACACTAGGCCACTTTGTAGTAGTTTATTACACCTATGTGTGGCTGGCTCCAATAAAGGTAATTTAATATGCATTTATACTTCATCAGATTGCGTCTGGATTTATGCCCGGTTGATGGCAATAGGCGGCTCAACCAGGCACAAATCTGGTGTCTTATTACAAAAAATCCAAAAGGTGTCCTATTACATGGGACTTAAACATATCTGGCGAAATGTGGGTGTACTATAGGTACACCTCTGCCTTACTCTTCAGGAAATATAATAATATAAATAATATAATAATATAATATCCACTGCTGCACATAGACTTCCACTAGAGAATCAATGCAAATACCAGTTAAGTGCTTTGTACCATGACATGCTTAATGCTACAAGGATGCCAGCCAAGCTTATCTCAGACCCATTGAACATCCTTTCTATAAGCTACTCGTATGAATCACCACATTATGGTATACCACTTAAGTTAAGCTCTTCTTAGGGCTATGGGGTTAGCTTGAGTCTTCTGTCAATCTCATCATTTATGATTGAATATCATGCAGGAAAATAACAAAGCACTCTACTCCCCACTTTGAGTAATTTTGTCTCAGTAACAGTACTGATTTGATTGACATTTCCACGACACTAGTGGGTATCCTATGAATTGCACAGTGAGAAGTATTATGTTAAAATGTCATACACATTATAATACCTGTATTGCACAAGTGGCACCCAGGGTTGTATAGCCACATTTCTATAGTATTTGTCTTAATATAGTTTAACTTTAAGTAGTGTCTATCCCACTTAAATACATTTAAATGTTTATGTTTTCAGGCAAAGCTTATATTAAATCTGAAAAAATAACAGAGATGTGTTTATATGTACTGAAAGATAATCGCATGGTGAAAGCTATTGGAGACAGTTATTTGAATTTACTGTTGAAATATTTTCTGCCCTATGAGCACTATTTGGGTCTCATAAAACCATGCACATGGAAAGGTGAGTGGATAGTTTTATTTGATGTATGGTTATTTGTTTTTTTATTAAATTGATTTTTTGTTGATAATGTTTCAGAGTTGCTGGATGTCTGTATTGCTGCATGTTTTTCTAGTGATTACAAAATAGACAACTACACAAAACTTAGGCTTGTGTTGCTTGTAATGAAAAGTGCAAAGGACAATTGTCAGTTTGTGAGTCCACTTATGGAATCACTTTCCTCATTAGAACAATTTTTTTCTAACATTTCAAATGACAAGAAAGTACATGATGTAGTTATAGAAATAATTATTTTGCTGCTTGAAACGGTATGTGAATGGTTTATGTTGATTTATATATGTTATAATTTGTTCTCAGTAAATAATCACAGAATTATTTTTAGCTATCTTGTGAGTATCGATTAACAATGTGTCATTTTACTGAAAATTTTATGCCCACATTATTAAAATTTTATGACCAAAATAAGGATCAAAAGAAAAAGGTTAGTATTAACATATTATATCAATAATAGTTATACAACTAGGTTTAACGACTGAAGCCGATTCGGTGTCAAAAAATAGAATAGTAGATTGTGTGACAAGGGACCAAAATAATGTATTGAGGGCGTGAGCGATTGTTTGAATCCAGAGCCAAGCGAAGCAATTTAGAGCAGAATCCCGAGCGTACCAAGGGGTTCTAGAGTAGAATCCTAATCGTAGCGAGGGATTCAAAGTACGTCGCTCGAGTTCCCGCGTATTTTTTTTTTAAATTTGGTTAATCAATGCCGCGTCAGCAGGCGCGCTTTTTTTAATTACCGGCTGGGACTTTATCGAAGCGAATTGCGTTCAAACATATTAATAAAATAGTGTTCCATATTCAAAAGTCATTTCGTTACTGTTATTAAGTGCGCCGGAATGATCCATTTTGCTCGCACTTATCGAGGAACCCTTCGCCTCTTTTCAAATAGATGGGATGAAAAATCAATTGTGTCTCATTAGCTGTCCTTGACCGATTAAACTTTGCAGTTCTTAATAAATATCGTTTTTTTTTGTAATACAAGAAACAAGAAATACTTACAATTATTTAAATATGTCTGCTTTTATACTGCCTGTCAAGAATGCTGCCACGATGCTGTTTCGGTTTCCTTAACTTTTTAGATAGGTAACTACTTACAAAACTTTTTATAAACCGTGCTGTGCATGGCTCAATAGTCAAATCTTGGCATTTAAAAACTACGAGGGCGACACTGAAAGTTTTTAGAAAATCAAAAGCTGAACAAACTAGCAAGTTATTCGTTTTATTATATCTAATAGTATCCATTTACATCAATACATCGCTGCATCCGATGGAACCACTGAGAAAAGCACTTTACCCACTCGTCCTTAGGGGTCTCTTCGACGGCATTTTGAAACGCAGCCACTGCTTCCTCGGCGTCCATAAAACGTTTTCCTCGAAGTTTTTCTTTTATTTTCGGAAATAAATAAAAATCGCAAGGTGCGAGGTCGGGGCTATAGGGCGGGTGACCCAGTAATTCCGCGTCTGATGTCGCCAAGTAGTCGATTGTTTGCTTGGCGGTGTGCGACGAGGCGTTATCGTGGTGAAGGAGGATCCTATTGCGAGGTCGTTTCTCCCGAACTTTTCCAAGACAAGTGGCAAACAATTGTTAGTGTACCACTCTGCAGTAACTATTTTTCGATCCTCTAAAGCAATTGTTGCGTAATGACCTGTCCTTCTGAAGAACGAGGCCACCATCTTTTTTCCCATGCTTCGACCTCTCTTCATTTTAGTTGGCAACTCCTCGGAAGGAAACACCCAGACAGCAGACGGTCTCTTAGTTTCAGGATCATAACAATAACCACTACCACTAGGGCCGATGCCTGCCGGGGTCGCGGGAAGGTACTAAAGGGTCACCGAGGCCCCCGCAACACAGGCAACAAGAAGGAATACGGGTGGGTTTTCGTCAGTAAGAGTCTGACACACCCTCCCGCTCCTCTCGGTTGGGAAATCATCAAGTGATTTGATGATATCCCAACCAAAAAAAAAAAAGCATTCAAGTCACCTCCGTTAAATCTTTCAACCATTTCACGACACCAATCAAGACGACGGAGTTTTTGGACCACTGTCCAATTATATCCAACGGGCACAAAACTTCCTGACCGCTAAATGTTCATGGAGGATTTTGTGCATTAGACTTACACCGATGCCTAAGCTTGTCCGAATCTGCTGTAAGTCACTCTTTTGTCAGTCTCTATCATACGCCGCACAACACTGATGTTATCTTCAGTCGTCGCAGTAGAAGGCCGTCCCTCACGCAGATCGTCGGTGAGATTAGTGCGACCACGTTTAAACTCATTAAACCAGTTGTAAACAGTGAGTGGCACGAGATGGGGCTTCATCGTGAAAGGCCAATCGAAGTCGATAGACTTCGATTGATAGACTTGGATTGAAGTCAACAAGACAGTTATGATAATAACTGTCTTGTTGACTTAAATGTCATCGAAAGTCATAAAAAATCATTGTACGAAAATTTTCTCGCGTTAAATTCATGCTGACGTGACACAGACAATTTTCAATTTGCCGCCAAATCGTAAACAAATGACAAATGAATAAAATACATACACAATCATCTGCCTTGCCTTTTCCCAACTATGTTGGGGTCGGCTTCCAGTCTTACCGGATACAGCTGAATACCAGTATTTTACATGGAGCGACTGCCTATCTGTCCTCCACAATCCAGTTACTGGGTAACAGGATACCCCTTGGTAAGACTGGTTGTCAGACTTTCGAGCTTCTGACGACCCGTAACGACTGTCAAAGATCTACAAGTGACAGCCGGGACCAACGGCTTAACATGCTTTCCGAGGCACGGAGGGGTCTTGGTATGTAAAGATGGTCACCCATCCACGGACCAGCGCGGCAAGCGTAGCTTAACCTACGGCTGTTATTACTTAGTTACAAGCCCCTACACAATAATATTGGCAAATGATTTAATTTTCAAAATTTGAACGGTTTTTTTAATAGTTTACAAGTGGCCAGTTCTAAAAACTTCCAGTGTCGCCCTCGTACATATAGTACCTATTTAAGCATGCAATTATAGTGAACTAGCGAGCCGCCCCAGCTTTAACTGATATGGCGGCATGACTACTTTTTTTACTGCCTATCCAGAATGCTGCCATGATCTGCCTTAAAGTTTAGTAAACCGAAACAGCGCCCTGTTTCGGTTTCCCGAAAGAAAATTCCCCGTGGACTGTCCTTCTTCTGCGCAGGCCTTTATTTATACACATAAACTCGCTAAATTATGGTGAAAACAGCATAAAATCAAGTTTTTATTTTAGGAGAATTAAGCGGTCACATAGATAGACACGAAAAGCGACTTTTTTTAGGTATACTATTTATAGATATAGCCCAATATAGGTTAGAAAATGTTAATTTCATGGCTGGTAACTTATCTAATTTGTGAACACTTGTAGAATCTTTCAGAAATGCAGCCCTGCATAATTTTTTACCTATTAACTTGTTAACGCATTTTTTCTACACATACAAACTTTAAAAAGTACCCTTCTAATTTGCAGAACTTATTGTTTTACTTTTTAAATCTAACTGTGGCACTTCATCATCCACTGGGAAGACTCCGAAATGAAGAAGGAAGTCTCGCAAACAACTGGGAGCTTTGGAACAAATACCTGAACAGCATTACGGAAATAATATGTACAGAAGTGAGCTATTTGCAAAAGAATCGAAAGCAAAATGATAAACTTTTTCAACGATGCTCACATTTTCATAATTTGGCTGCATCAGTGCATTACCAGGTAAGGAAATATGTATTCTTTCTTACATAATGACACTTTAAAAACGTGTCAAAAGATACAAATACCGTCCCCATTTCATCATACCTAAGTATTGGCATTATCTTTCCCACATTGTAAGTATTGTAACCATATACTAAAACCTGCAGTCATATTGTTAAAGTTATTTCAAATTCAAAACATTACCTTATTACTCCCTCTTATCATAATAAAGAACAGTTCGATTCGGATTTCAACACAATCAACAATGCAAATAGCTGCGCATGCATAAACGAAAAAAGAATGTATACCTAGTATACATAATCAGCCTATAATGTTCCCACTGCTGGGATACAGGCCTCCTCTCGGTGAGAGGGAGTGGGCCGTAATCCACCACGCGAGCCCAGTGCGGGTTCGTAGATGTCACATGTCTTCGAATTCTTGGTTCTAGGTCATGCCGGTTTCCTTTTAATTTACACAAAGTAAAGCGCCTGTCTGGGTTCGAACCTACGACATACAACTCGTAAGTCGCGGTCGTTACCACTGGGCCACCACTGCTCCACAGTGGTGCAGGCTATTATGCCTAGTTTAATAGCCTGCAATTACATTTCCTTTATATCAAATCCATCATGTAATTATTTGTCAAAGACATCACACAAGGCAAGGCTGCATAAAGAACCTGGTTTTGAAATATCTAATTGCAATAACCTTTATTTAAGTAGGTAACCTACTTGAATAAAAAGAAACGAAAGCTTTCTGTTCATCAAACGACATATTATGACACTACTTGGCTATTTGGTATCAAACATTTTGTACCTGAATTTATAACATATTATTATAGGTACATACGGTTTAAGTCGGGTCGTTATTATTGTAATGATCGTTCTAAACAATAAAATTCGTTATTCTTATCGTATATTCCTTTCATGAGTTAGTTCTGACGCCCTGGTTGAAATGAAAGTTCGAAATAAATAAACTTCCACTAGTTCGAAAGAGCATCAACGCGAAAAGAGCTACGTGGTTAACAGTTCAGATTGAGTTGTAATGGCATCATGCCATTTTTTTAAAATATGTTTTTATTTTTATTATTTTATTAATATTTTTCATAGATTATTTTATATTTTGTAAAAGTGAGAATGTTGTAGGCATAATAGACTGTACATTTGGAACCACCTACTTTCTGACGTTTCTTATGTGCCCATGTAGGTTTTTGTGAAATACAATATTTTGATTTTGATTTTGAACATTATTTATTTACGACTTTATTTTAAGAGTCGCAATGTTGATATTTGTTTGACAAGGAACAAGTTTAACCGCGCTTTACTGCGCTTTGCCAGGTTTACTTGTAATGTGGCTATGAATACAGGGGTGATGTTATATTATTTTACTAATACTTTTTCTATATAATATTAATTGCAGATATTTAAATTGTCCGAAAGAAGTGACACTGGCGCAGAGAATATATCAAAAAGATTAAAATTGAGCATCAACAAGAACATAACATTTGGTGACCTTGTCAACGACATGCAGCAAAATCATGTACCATGGTAGGTAATCTGACCATTATATATATATATATATATATATATATATATATATATATTTTTTAACTTAACATAATAACGTAGTCTGTGATGTTTGGTTTGAAATATTATTGCAGTTTTCCACATAGTAGTTAACTTTCTAAGTTTGACATACTGCTCTGATCAAACATCTACGTAAAACATTCCAATCACTTTCAGCATGATTTTCTTGCTATTAATCCAACTAAATGCGATTTTAGGTTGGGAATTGTACACGTTTATGTAGGAAAGTATGCCACCAGCATATCCCCCGATGATTACCTATCATTGCTAAATAGTCTTCAGATTCTACTTACAAATAACAGTACCAATATAGAATGGAACGTTTTTGAGCAGCTGGTTTGTTTGGTGCTGGATAACTCTCGGATTTTAATGAGTAAAAATGAAGAATTTAAAAACACATCAGTATCATTGTGGAATTCATGTGTTAGGTAAGATCATGGTAAAATTATCTACTATACTTTGAACAATAAGAAAAAATATGAAGAAAGTTAAAAAAATAATGTAACTATTGGTTTCAGAAATTGCACATCTTTAAATGCGTCACACAAAGCAGTACATAGAATCCTGCAAAAGTTATTAAAATCCGATATATTGGACTACCCACATGCATTACAGCTCATAAAACTGTACCACGAGAATGTTATGCCAGTCACCAACAATAGTGTTCAAACTTTAAGTGATATCTTTCATAAATTCTACAGCAAATGTACCTTGGATGACTTCAGAATTAAATGCTTATCATGGCTTACTTCAAATGATACTGGATCTTTATATGTGACTGAAGTATCCGAATTATTATTTAGAATAATCGCTGCTGAAAATATTGCTTTTAATCCTATCAGTGCTTCTGAATCGGAATTCAAAAATTTACGTGATATGCTATACAACTCGACAGAAAAGTGTATTTTATTCAGTGAATTTGAAATACAGAATTCAATTAAGTCACTAGAACAAGAAACTTTTTACGAACACGTTGGAACTGTTTCTGAATTTGAAGGTCGAGTGCAAGAATACTTCAAAACTAGTATAGTTACTAGTACTTCAAAAGGATTCCAAAATGATGCAGATTTATTAGAGTGTATTAGGTTGATTAACGTTGTTTTATCATACCTTGAACAAGTCATAAAACATCATATAAGATCTCAAGAAGAAATTGAGAACATGCAGATATGTATTTTACTGACGACGATGTTGGCACGCATGTATACAGCATTGACTCGTTTTTTAGCGAGCAACACTGAAATACCAGTTAAAATTCATGCTCTTCAACTAGTTAGAGCAGCTTTGGTGACTGACTTTCATCCATTCTTGTCGCGCATCTTACGGGCGAGTATGGACGCTGATTTTTTTCATGCTATTAATAATATATTGAACACTGAAGTTCAATCTGAAGATTTCGAAGTAATCATTGAAGGAGACGAGGACGACACGAGTATTGATACTTTAAAGCACAATTGTTTCTTGGTACTTGCTGCATACTGCAGAAAACCAGCAGAGTACCGGGATGAAATACTGAAATTAATATTAGATGATGGTATCTATAACTTTA
This sequence comes from Atethmia centrago, assembly GCA_905333075.3. Taxonomy (NCBI): domain Eukaryota; kingdom Metazoa; phylum Arthropoda; class Insecta; order Lepidoptera; family Noctuidae; genus Atethmia; species Atethmia centrago. The sequence continues at coordinate 14,688,289 of HG995375.1, forward strand.
CATCTGATACTCAGTGCGTTTTTCAGTGCATAGAGCTACTGATAGATTCAAATGTTCAGGATCCTCCTCTAGGTAATAATAATTACTTATTTTGATTAAACTGATGTGTTAACCAAACTATCTATCTAAATTAAAAAAAAAATATTTGCAGGCTTAATTTTCACACTGTTGCAGTCCATCTGCCGGAAACTGTATAGAAATTCCAAAGTGTCTTTTGAAATACTTAAAATACTTTTAAAAATAATGGACCCTCTATGTATGGATGATGGTGATATGAAACAGAATTGTTGTATAATGATTAAGAGTTATTTGCTACTTTGTGAGGACATGCACTACCCACCGAAAGTAGTATCTATGATTTATGAATGCGTCGCTAAGATTATCTTAATGAATCGGAACCAAAACATGAATATTGAAGAAGGCTTTGAAGATGCATTTATGAAAAAAGTGAAGGGCAATGTCCATAGCATTCGTCTTCATTGCTGTTATTTGATGAAGTTGATTAACGATTTCTCTGAAGACGACATTGATACATTTTCGATGAAGTTGCTGGATGTCTTTTTGATTGATGTAAGTCCGATTTTTGGTACTTAAAATAAATTAGCAAAAATGATTTTGACATATCTCAGAAAATTTTACAAATCCGGTGATTGGGCTTATAATATCAATATAATTATCCTGATTTGTTATTTGCAGGGTCAGTTGTTTAGTAATGACGTTAAATTGTGACATTCAGCTGATATAGAATAAGGCTAGCCAGATCCAACTGATCCAGCCCTGCCTATCAAACAAGGGCTGGATCAGTTGAGGGTATAAAATCGGATGCGACTTATACTGTATTGTTGTTTTAGGTATCAAACAGTACAGAATTGGTACTAAAGGACGAATCTGCCAACAGGACATTTACAGTCCTACATGCTTTTGTTGCACTGGCGCAAACGAAAAAGTCTTCTATACTTAGCGTCATACTACAAGTAATGCATTTGCAGAAACTGAAATCATTAGATAACCGTATAGTTGTAAAAGTATTGAACCTGATTATCAATTCTGTTGGCATAAAAGATCTTAAGACATATTTGAATAACAATATTTTATCAATATTACATTTTTGGTTTACTAAAAATAACGAAGTGGTTGATTTACCGCTGTGCATACTTGGATTTGACACTATAGGTAGTTTTATAGAAAAACACATGAAGTGGTTAATTGCGGGAGACATTTTGTGGCGACAGGAAGGAGATGCGCGTAAGAGCGATCTCTTGAAGCAAGTCGCAAAGAAACACAAGAAATCAATTGAAAGTATACTTGAGGTATGTTGTCAAAGTTGAATAGGTAATACCTACACTGAAATTGGATAAAATTTGAAAAAAAAAAGAAAAGATTTGATTTAAATAATTTGAGTTGTTCAATCAATTCGTTATTAGCCCTAAGTTTCGTTATTCGTTATTATTCCTAGTCATAGTAGCTTTAATTTTTTTGCACATTTTAATTGCACATTTTACATTCCAGACTTGTTTTTCTAATATCATGGCCTTATGTTTGCCTTATATTGTCAGCACCAAGTACAATATTGTCTATTATGAAATTTTTAAACGAGACGCATTTATGAAGTCAATGAAAAATGCAACTAAATTGTTTGAGCTGACTACTGAGATGTTAGCTAATGAAAGGTGGAGTAATCTGTTTGTGGAGAATGTTGGGGAGCTGCTGTTACTGACGGCTACCCTCATGAGCGACCGGAAAGACGCGGAGCAACTGTTTCTAGTTAAATTGCCGCAACGGAATCAAGAATTTTATTATCCAAAGGAGATTTTATGCGCCATTCTAGATTATTTTAAAGTGAGTTTATACTTTACCTTATTTTAAATATGTTTTTTTGTCAGTTGCCATGATGGAGTAACACGTATTCGAAGAAGCAGAGTAATACTCACATAATATTGCAGTGATTTAAAAATTGCGTCAATTTAGTTGTTATTGTAACCTAAACTCATTATACTCTTTTTCTCAGGACCTCACGGATGGAAGCGTCCTTCAGTATCTATGTATAAACCAAACAGTGACGGTATTCAAAATATTGTTTGAACTGTGGAAAGCTGTTACTCAAGAAACGATATTTGAACTGAAATTACTGTCTCTTCATGCATATGTTACCTTTATAAGGAATATACCTTTAGGCCATCCTTCTGACGCATTCATGTGTAATTTTGCTTGTAACAGTTTTATTCAAGTTATAAAAAACTGTTGCGACAAAATCGAATTGAGAGCATACATTGCGGGTTTGAAACTAGCCCTGGATCATTTATTACCAGAAACTGCGACGCTTATGCGAAAGTCACTGTTAGAATTATTATCTGTCCTAATTATCAAGAAAGAATCGAGTTTCGAACAAGTGTGTACTGGGTTTTTAAACGATTTAGTTGAGAATATGAAGGATTATTTGAGGGAAAGCGAAGATGTTGTAGACTTTCTTAGTTCTATGACGTATAGTGGTGATAACATGCGCTGCTGCAACTTAAGTGTGTTTAAAGAAAAATTAAAAACTCATAAAATAAGTTTAAATCGTCCTAGGTATGTACAGCCATCTAATCCAGTATTGCTAAAAAAATGTGTAAAATAATGAATGCTTGTTAATCATTTGTATAAAATTATTATTTTCTAGCCACGAGACGTTGTTAAATATTCGTCAATTTCTAAATAGTAATAAAGATCACATTCGTAATTTGTACTGCGATTTGGATTCTAAAACATTTTCTGAAGACTGCGAGACAAGTATCATACATCAGACCGTGCAGGCGCTTTGTAACATTCTAAAATCGACGTCTGATGATAAGGTAGGTAACTTGTACTTTGAATTTTTTCGTACTACAGACTGTTATTGTATAAGCAATTGAATTATTTTTATTTTTAGACCATAGTTGAAGCATGCAACTGTTTGTCGGAGATCAGCTCGTACGATTTAAAGACATTGGTCACGGTGCCGCCTGCTGACACAAACAATGTAAGGACCGTCAACCCGACACGTTACTTCATGCAAGTTGTTGGAAAATCACTACTCGATGTGTTCTTTGATGAAAATCCCAATGTCACAGACGAAATTGCTGAAACTATGAACGATCTGCTAAAGTTCCTTGATGTTAATGATATTCCAGGTATACGGCACTATTTTTACGATGATTTAAAATAACATATTTTATAAAATTTCCTATACCTAGTGCAAAAATAAATTTCAGATTTGGAGGTAGTTGATAAAGAAATATTAAAACCTTTTTCTTGTTCAACGTCGATGAATACTGATACCCTTACTGACAGAATAACGTTTGAAGAGTTTTGCACAAGGTGCCCTGAAGGAATATTCCTAAATGCTTTACTCACAAAAGATACTGCTGACTGGCTGAAAGAGGTCACATGCACTCTTTTGACCTTTGTTCATTCATCAACTAATTATGTGACTAACTTGAGAAAAGTTTGCACGTTGAAGGTAAGTTGACTTGTGTAGTTAAGTTTTTATCATAACATCATCAGCTTTTTTATTAGGTTTAATTGGTCAAGGATGGCTAATGAGACACGATTCATTTTCTATTGTTTGACTCCGAATCGGTGCCGCGCGGGGCTTCACAGGTTAATTAGCAGGGCCTAAGGGCCCTTGTTACCTTGAATCATTTTTAACAATACCCTCATAAGGTTCAAATTGGAATGGTTCATGCTTCTTTGTAAAATCACTATTCTACTAAAAAGCAGCTGCTCTATACACCATGCGGTGGCTTATTGGGTGAGGAATTCTATCTTAAATGTGCTTCTGAAATTTGCAGTCCCGAGTTTGCCGCAAAATATTACCAGCTCTTGTTGGACTCATACTACAAAGTCTAACAGAAAGGCACGTCAGAGCTGTCAGTCAACATATAAACAAATTCTTTAATAACATTTGGGAACAAAGTTTCGACGACAAATTGGAGAACAGTGTAGACAGTAACTTTAATTCTAGAACTGGTACAACTATTACCCATGGCTACAAGACGATCATTCAATATATGCTTAATATTGTAGATTTTGTTCGCATACAAAGAAACTATTATAAGATGAGGCAAGTATATTAACATATTTTCGCTTTTTTTTTTTGTAAAACACTGAAATTAAGTTACATAATTACATACATATGTGTATGTATGTAACTTTATTTCAGAGTGGCCCCCATGAGAAGCTGCGTAAGTTTTTTATGATAAACTTATGCCGTCTTCTCATGGGGTTTGACAGAAACTACGAAACCACCTGCTACGATCCTTACATACTCCTTTTGCTTCGTTTACGATCTTAGATCTGGCAATACACGCACGCGGGTTAAAAGTATATAATACGAAAAAGCTAAGAAATTAAGTTAATCTTTATAAATGTCCAACTGTATCTAACTTTTAGGCCTGGCAATGCGATGAAGACATTGAATTATCTTGAGCTTGAATACGACAAGGTGGCGTGGGCGGCGGCTGCGGTCGACCAGAACTGGGCAGCCGTGTACTACGGGGAGCTATGGGCAATGTCCCAGAATGGCGGCGTTTCGCCAAATTCACCAGAAGCCACCTCGAGCTTACCTGGTGGAAAGAACCTACAACGAATTTTTAGAACGGTAAGTTTTTCGAGATTTGGCGGGACGAGCTGGATAAGTTCCGTCAAAACTGGAAGGTGGACGCGCGGGCTCGCAAATGATGGATGGAGTGGAGGGAAGGACTTTGCCCAGGAGTGAGGACGGAGCAGGCTAAATACTGCGTCTCAAAGAAAAATGTATGACCTACATATAATTAAACCGGATGTGGGTGTTTGAGCGCGTCAGATTTCTGGTTGAAAACGCACCCAGGGTACCGCAGTAACCCTTGAGAGTTGGGCAAGTTGAAATTCATAATTTTATTGTTCTTAACCCATCGAATGGCTTGCTACTACAATGTCTCCGAATGAAACTTAAATGTCCTGCTACTATTTTTGGAACTATTATGCGCAAAGGCCGCCCGTTACTAGTTTTGAAGTGTGACATTTTTTAAATATTTTCTGGTGTATGAGAGTATATACAGGGTTATTTTTTATTGACCGGCTGAACTCCTCAGACGCGATGGGTATCTATGTCTAAATAAAATACGATAAAATAAAAAATAAAATGCCGTTGTAAATAAAAAAACCGCTGTTAGTGTTGTTACTTGACGTATGATTTGAGAAAAACTGTTTTCTGATATTTTATCGTGTTTAGATATCGATACCCATCACGTCTGTGAAGTTTACGCTAAAATAAAACTAATTTTTTAAACTTATATTTTTTTGTTTTATTATGTTTAGGTATCGTACCCACGGCGTCTGCGGAGTTTAGCTAGCCAATTTAAAATAACCCTGTATAAATAAAAATCTTAACTGAATACGCACAGCCTAAAGCGCTGGGTCTAGAAGCATGAAATTTTGCACGAGAGTTCCTTTTATAATAGGTTGGGGGAAAAAGTTTCTTCGCATTTTTTATGAAATTTCAAAACATTTTTAATATAGTTTATTTACATTTAACTAAAGTATGTAGGTACCATTTTGTTTGATAACTTTTTGCCATCTTGTAGGTAGGCACATGATGATCCCATTGCTATAGAAATTTTGGGACTTCTGATCAAAAAAAATACTGCGACAAGTGGTTTTGGCAGTCCTCTCGTGATGTTAACCTGACACTGCCTAAAGAATTCTGAAGAGACCGAAACAGGTGGAAATCTGAAGGTGCAAGGTCAGGACTATACGGCGGATGCATTAACACCTCCCAGCCAAACTCTTATTTTTTGCTGAGTGGCTAAAGATGTGTGAGGTCTAGCGTTATCATGATTAAAAACCACACCCCTTCTGTTGATTAATTCCGGCCGCTTACTCTCAACTTCTTGCTTTAATCTCATCAGTTGTTCGCAGTAGAGTTCAGAATCGATGGTCCTGCCTGGTGGTAACAGCTCATAATGAATAATGCCCTTCCAATCCCACCACACACACAGCATCACCTTGTTGCGAGTTAACCTGGGTTTCGCCACAGTCTGTGAAGCCTGACCGGCTTTTGACCACGACCTTTTTCGCACGTTCTTGTCGTACGTGATCCACTTTTCATCACCAGTTATCAGCTTCTTCAAAAATGGTTCGGTTTCATTACGTCGTAATAAAGAATCACAAATGAGTACACGGTTCATTAGGTTTATTTCAGTGAGCTCGTGAGGTACCCAAATATCGAGCTTTTTTGTGTACCCAGTTTTTTTCAAATGCGCCAAAACTGTTTTGTAGTCAATTCCCAATTCTTCAACTACGTCGTAACTACTGATATCCGCCGATTTTGCTCCACTTTTTCAAAAATGGCATCTATTTTATCCGTAATAGGGCGACCAGAGCGACGTGCATCTTTGACATCAAAATTTCCGGATTGAAAACGCTTAAACCAAATTTGTGCTACTCTCACAGACCCTGCACTAGGTCCATAAACATCGCAAATTTTTTTCGCGGCTTGCGTTGCATTTTTACCTTTTTTCTAGTAAAATTTTAAAATGTATCGAATTTTTTCATTTGATTCACTCATCTTGACGGTACGAAAATCAAATGAAAATCACACATTTTCCTAATTTGAATTTGGAATTATGTTCTTTAAAATTTAAACTTTCAATGATACCAAAACCAGCCAGATACAAATAGTATACCCAAAGAGATTTTATTACAAGTTCATACATACTATAATGCGAAAAGACTTTTTCCTCAACCTAATATTAACAAACAACAACAAATAACAAACAAAGGTTGTAACAAAGGTTTTTTGAAAATCATACCCTTAAGTTCTATGAAACTTTATTATTATGGAAGTTTGCAAATTTTGATGTCATATAAATAAATGACTGAGCATTTACAGTACCGTTCCGAAATTAAAGAAGACGAAGAAAATTAATAACCCTTTTCTTCATCAGTGCTACGTGTCGATCGGAGAAATAGACGCTATCGAAGGCTGTGGCACCGAGCACTTAACCATGGAGAATGAAAAGCGTAAACATTTGATAAATACTGGCCAGTTCACGGACGCGCTACTCTTGCACGACATAGCGCTCTCCTGCGGCGGGCAGACTGACCAAGATCTCCATTACGGCGTGGTCAGGTCTCTGCACAAGTCTGGCATGCATCACCTCGCACTTCGGTACATTAAGTCACTGCCAGAGGACGACCAACTGAATGACTACAAATATGAGTGTTTGGCGTTCTTGGGTGAGTTTTGGACACAATTTTTAAGGTTATAGTTAATATAGTAGTTTTAGCAGTTTTTTGTCCATATATTGTCAACAAGAACTACAATGATTTCTACAATCACTTTAACCAATAATTAGCATTTACCTTGATCAAGCACTTTTTTATTAATAGAAATCGTTTATTTGCATAACTAAATTACAATAATAATATGATCATTAACATTAACTAAATTAAATTAAAACTAAGTTAAACCTAAAAAAGGCCCTCGAGGCATTGTACCTAATGCTGATGCTTTGCGCGTGACAGCCGTCAGCTTTACGTTCACCAGTTACATCAACTAGACGTTTCGCGATTTCCGCAAATAACTTATGCGCACTGGGACCCAACGGACCGAGGGTCTTGACGCCAAAGGGCACAAATTTGTACTCTCTGCCCAAGCCTCTATATTTATTTATCTTTTTCGTTTATTTCAGGTGATTGGGGCGATTTCGTGGACACACGGCATCTTGAAGAAAAGCAAAAACTAACAAATTGCAACCAAAATTCAGTAGTCAAAGCATTTCAATATTCTTGTCTAAAAAATTGTTTAAACATCCAAACTACGCCGGAGTGTGAAAATAAACTGTTGGTACCTCTGAATAAGGCAAAGCTAGCAGTATCAAGATTATGCCAGAATCTGAATATGGAAAACTGTCAGAATATTTACAAAGTTTTAGAGAAACTTCATATATTTAATGACATAGAAGATTATTTCTCAGTGAGAACAAATCGTTCTCAAGTGTCGGAGCTGCTTCAGAGATGGGACATAGAAAACTTGCCACAGTTCATTGACTTCAAGCATATTGAGGCGCTGTCATCTCAGCGGGTGCTGATACTTGAGCACGCTGCGAAATCTCACACCAATATGTTGAACGAAATTGTGTCTTTGCAGATACAATATGCTAGTGAGTTTTATTGAATTTATATTAGTTTGAAAATCAAACAATTAGATGCTAGTTGTATATCTCTCCTTGAGTCCGAAGTTCCATCATAAAAAAAGAAAGAAACAGGACAGGCTAAAACGCACAAAATGTATTCTGCAAAATAAAAATGAAATAAAAAGTGTATTGTGTTTTAAAAAATTAGCAGAACTGTGTGCCTCACGGGTGCGCCAAATGTGCCATAACATACTTACAGTTCTCCCGTATCCAGTTTACTCCCGCAGATTTTGTTGATTCATATAGTTAGACCTATGCTACGGTTGCCGATTCGCGGTCCTCATTCAATCACTGTTCTAACTGCCATCGATCCTTCGACAGACATGGCCACAATTTGATTATTTCGAGTAGTACAATTTTTTTTTTCCAAAAACGTACCAAACAGTTTTAGTGTTTAAAATTAATATTATTTTTCAGAAATGGCCTTAAATAACCGCAGAGTCCAGATGGCACAGCGCTTGTTAGCTGTAGTAAAGAAATCTCAGCTGTCGGAAGATATAACCCTGGTGGAGAGCGAGATAGCATGGGCTAAAGGGCATAAAGAAATAGCGCTGTCTCTTTTACGTAACATTGTTACCAATCATACGTTAGACGCGAAACTTGCGGCGACTTCTTTACGGTAAATATATTTTATTATTTATCGACATAATAAAATAGGCATAATTATAACAATATGAATGAATGATGATGATGATGAGGTTAAGAGGGGAAGTAACCAAAATTACAGCCCGATTCAAACTTTATGGCGCCTCGGAACACGAGGCGTGTTGCTGGGCAGTAACGAATTCATGTGTCAGAGGGGGTGAGGGGTTGGGTAAACCCCTCACCCCCTCTGACACATGAGTTCGCAGCGAGTAGCCGCACTTCAGAGCCTTCATTAAGTTTGATGTGTACTATACCTATCTTCAATTTGTTTTTTCATGAAATTGATAAGACTTAGGTATAACATAAAAATAATATGAGAAACACAAAAAAATAAAACTTTCCCATTATAGAATATCATGAATGAAGTATGAAAAAGTACGTGAAAATTAGACGAGTTACCTCTAATTTTTTACGTATTGTCGATTTTTACTTAATACAACATGAAAATATTTGTGTGGGCTTTTTTTATTTTTATTACGACTACAAGCTTTTAGCACTTACGACGTTCTGAGTTCGTGGAAGAAGTCACTTTCCGTTACACGTTGCGAGAACTTCATGCATATTTTTGTTTGCTAAATCAGATGCCGTCGCTCTGTTGAGATGAGAGGACTGCTCTCAAATTTTCGGTTGCGCTGAGATATAATTTATTTGGGTAAATAATATTCTCGTAATTTATCACACTGTAGGAAAGAAACTGTGAAATAAAACACATAAAAAAATCCCTAAAACCACTTCCAAACCGATTATTATAAACCATTTCGAGCGACTTTGACCATCTCCTAAATCAAGTTGAAACTCGAAATTTAGCGTAAAGGTAGATTATTGGTATTGTAATATTATTAGAGTGTACAAAAGAAATAAATCGGAAAGCTAAAATAGGTAATGGGTTTATTGTGGACAAAAGTACGAAACGGTGTGCACGGGAATTTTTCATACGGATATTGTTCTCTTGATTCCCTCCCTTCCTCCTTCCTCCTCCCTTTTTATGACAGATCACAATGTATGGGATTGTCGGCTTCACTTATAAATTAGCACCCATTTAGTTCTCAATTCTTTTGTCAAAGAATTGAGAACTAAATGGGTACTAAGTTCTATAGAGTTGAAAGAAAGTCTAAAGTTTATAATGTAACTTGGCAAGTTTTCAAAGCTTAAGTTTCAGCAGTCATAAACGAGGGACCCAATAAACTTGACTTACTTTGGAACTGATTAACATAGATGTCAATTCTTTTATCGGTGAAGCCGACAATTTTGTACTTATTTTGTATTAAACTTGACCTCTTTTTAGTATTATGACTTTTATGACGTCATCGTCCTAAGGCTTGGTTTTATTACATCAAAGATAAAAGCGGAAGGTAATTAATTATACTCTTTTTAATATCGTCAAAAAAGCAAGAACGCATTCACTGCCGATTCAGGGCTCGTAAAACGATTGCCTCGTCGAGGACGATTTTCGGAAACTTTTTCTAAAACTGGGCAAGCAAGTGTTGACGTATTAATTTGCGATCACTGTCGTTTGGTCTATTTTTTTTTTTTAAAAGAAGCATCCTTTTTCTTACCAATGCTTCACGTTTCTTAACTTTCGTCGGCAAGTTTTCAAAAGACCCATTCTGCCGACTGGCTTTTTCTTTCCGGTTCAAAGCAGTACACCGAGGTTTCCTGTCACGATATTATAGACAGCCAATGACTGTCCTCCATTAAACATTTTTGTCACTTTACGGCAACCCTCGACACGCAGTCGTTTCTGGTCTTCCGTTAAATCATGTGACCAAAATGGGTTTAATCAAGTGTCTTAGTGGCTTAAAGACAACATCCTCACCTTAAATGTAGACAAAACTAAGTTCATAACCTTTCTAACTGACCACATGTTCACTTAGAAAGCAAGACCTACCAATTCTCACACAATTGCAATTTACCCTGCAATAATTCATGTAACTGTCCGCATTTATCAAAAAAGAACACCATCAAATATTTGGGTGTTATAATAGAAAGCCAACAAAATTTCCACCACATTGAGGCCTTGGTTCCTAAAATTCGAAAACTTATTTATATACGAGGTGCATTCAATAAGTACCTAGCCTCATCGCCACAGGGCGCTGTAGTTTCAAAAGAGTTTTACCACAGTGTAGCACATTCTTTTTTAATTCTTTTTTCAAATTTTCATTCCAATCCCTTCATTTGTTTCAATTTGACAACTTATGGAAGCGAACGTGTCGATCGGTTTTACAAAAATGGAAAAAGAGCAATATAACGATATTGCTCTTTTTCCATTTTTGTAAAACCGATGATTCGATTCCTATTTTTGGAAGGGAAAACGCGCATCGAAATCAAAGAGCGCTTGGATGCTGTGTACGGTGACTCTTCTCCATCGATGGCCACCGTCAAGAATTGGTTCAACGAGTTTGCACGTGGCCGTACGTCGGTTTTTGATGAACCACGTCCAGGTGCACCGAAAACAGCTGCTACGGAGGAAAACATTAAAAAAATCCATGATTTCGTATTGGCAGATCGCCGATTGAAGGTTCGGGAGCTAGCTGAGACTGTAGGCATTTCAGAAGGAACAGTGCATCATATTCTTCACGAGGAACTCGGCATGAGAAAGCTGTCGGCGCGATGGGTGCCGCGCTTACTCACACCAGAAAACAAGCGCAACCGTGAGACCACATCGGAGACGTGTTTGGCGCTGTTTAAGCGGAATCCAGCGGAGTTTTTGCGTCATTTTGTGACCGTCGATGAAACCTGGATCCACTGGTACACACCAGAGACCAAGGAGCAATCAAAACAATGGATCCAGACCGGGGAACGTGCTCCAAAGAAGGCGAAAACTGTAAAATCGGCCGGAAAAGTTATGGCCACCGTTTTCTGGGATTCACAAGGTGTGATCTACATCGATTACCTCGAGAAGGGTAAAACAATTACAGGGCTTTACTATGCCGATTTATTGGGCCGATTCGACGCCGAATTAAAGAAAAAACGACCCCATCTGGCGAAGAAAAAAGTGCTGTTTCACCACGACAACGCACCGGTTCACACGTCTGCCGTTGCCATGGCCAAATTGGTCGAATTACGCTACGAATTGTTGCCCCATCCACCGTGTTCTCCAGATTTGGCCCCTTGTGACTTCTTTCTGTTTCCTAATCTGAAAAAATCACTCGCCGGGAATAGATATGGATCGAATGAGGAGGTCATCGCCGCCACGGAGGCCTATCTTGCAGAGTTTGACAAAAACTATTTTTCGGACGGGTTAAAAAAGTTGGAGCATCGCTGGGCTAAGTGTATCGAACTAAAAGGAGACTTTGTTGAAAAATAAATTGCCACTTTTCCAAAATTTTCGTTTACTTTTTGTAGGCTAAGTATTTATTGAATGACCCTCGTATTTAAATCTCTTCGTCATATTGCTGACAATCCCATAATTAAAACTGTTTATCTCGCATCGAGCCAGTCCTTACTGTCTTATTGAATAACTTCGTGGGGTGGAGCCGCTAAAATTTATCTACTGAAACTGGAAAAGCCAAAAGAGCCATAGTAAAAGTAAGTTTGTTCCTTCCGATACGATACCATACGTTTGATCCAGTGGCGTGCAGTGGTTCTTCACGGAGGGTAGGCCACGCATACAGATACCAAAAGAAATAAACTAATTCGCGCAACATCACAGCGTCGCTCAACATATGATGACCCTGAAAGTAGTCATTATTGATTTATAATATTTGAAAAAAAAAAAACATTGAAAATAATCCTGTAAAAACAAAAGTTATAAATACAAAACTCAACACATTATTCAAGGTTCATGCCGAGATGCAAATCAATATATCCCTTACTCCACTTACTGGAAGTATTAAACAAAATGCACGGAAAACAAAATAATTTATTTGTGTGTATACAGCCACACAGCTAGTTATATGTTGCATAATTTTGAGGATTCAAATGACGAGTACGAGATGAATTATCCTATTTTTGGATTAATTCTCGTAATTCGGGCATACCTTTAGACACAACTTGAATCTTGTCATAAAACGATAATTGCGAAAACTTACTGCTTTTAACTTCTAACAAACACACATTATCGGCGCAAATTTCACAACAGAACACCATTCTTAAGTAAATAAAAAAATAATAAACACAACAAATAATATTTACAACTACTTTACGTTTCAAAACTAATTACTTAAACTTAAAGATATAAAAAGCAAAACATTCAAGATCGGATATAAATTGCATGTTACTGTCAGATGAAACAATATGGCTTCCCTAAGAAAAATATAATTTCTAATTTGTCGATAAAAAACACTACCAATTAAAATTGTTTTGTCGGATAATACAGTCCAGAGTTGCCAAAACTTATTTTCCTAACTCCCCAAAAATTTTCCCAAAAATGAGGAGAAAAATAAAAAAAAAGAAGTTTTTAATTATTTTTATAGGGCTTTTGCTATTCCTTACAATTTATCATTATGGACGGTATAAATTCGACAATACCACCCTGTTTTTTTAATTGTCTGTAGTAGTCATTAAGGAAACTATCGTGTCTGTTTGTAGTCTGATTCTCAAAATCCCCAAATTCGGGGAATTGTCCGAAAATTGGGAACCCTGATCTTCAATACTTTCATTAATTCAATCTTGACTTTACACACAGCCAATCACAGCACGCGATTGCCAGCTCTAGTCGTGCCGTAGCTGTAGTTACGCCCATAATTCAAACCATTTCAATAGTGTGTGCCGTTCATACACACGAAAATATACACCAGTGTGCGTAAATTTATTAATGGGATTTAGGCCGGCCAAGTGCCTGCCTAATAAATAGTGAGTACTGAGCTCCGTCGAACTGTGAGTTACGTCACACGGCGTTTGCGACAAGTTGCTATAAGTGTTATAACAGGAGTTTAAACTTTTTTTTTTATATTTTGTATTATTGTATTACATAGTTAAAATAAATGCATTTGGCGTTGTTGGTAGGGTAGGCTAGGCCTAATTGCCTCTATGGACGGCACGCTCCTGGTTTGATCTATATCAGCGCTGTAGGGTACTGACCGTTAGACAACATTTCATTCTTCTGACTAAGACACACTCGGAACTTTCTTATGACCTCAAAACAATCTCAGGTATGAGAAGAACAACCTATGTCTGCACGACAAATAGATATAAATTCAGTCTGGCACATATTTTTTACGGTTTCCTGGGTCCATATTTATATAATAATATAAACAAGCAGCTCTTAATTTATCCTCTTTCTAGGGCTGAGTGCAAGAAGATAGTTTGTTCGCGGCTTCAAAGCATAGAGTACATTGCAACAGAACGTTTATAGAAACCCTTAAGGTAACGTAATACCGTTCACTTAATATCGTTCCATGCTAGTAAGCATGGAACAATATACAGTTAACACACCCATCACACCATCGCCTGCACTCTTACTCGCACCGACACAAACCCACACATAATCCCCCAACTCTTTTTTTTGATGGGAAATCTTCAAATAACTTCTCCCGCTCTGGGCGGAGCAGGAGGGTGTGTCAGACTCTTACTGACTAAAACCCACCCGTATTCCTTCCTGTTGCCTGTGTTGCCAGGGGCCTCGGTGACCCATTAGTACCTTCCCGCGACTTCGGCAGATCCCCCCAACACTTGCCATCAGAATTGTTTTACTTTAGTTTTTAATTTTCCATTTTATTCCACTTTTGTTATTATTGATTTGTAATAGTGTTTTATTGTGTACATCCTGTATGTTCTTTTAATACAGTCATAGGTCATAAGTAAGTTGACCGATGGAGGGTAGGCCTAGTGATCTGTAATACAGGTTTTATCTACAACAGACACCAGTCTCTATTAAGTGTTACCTTGAATTTATGCTGTGTTTATGAGAAAAAAATAAAGAATATTATTATTATTATATATTGGTTTTCTAACTGAACTTCTCTCTGAATAGGATGAGTAATTGAGTATAGCTCATTATATTCTTTTCCTCATAGTTGTGATCTGAAAGTAAACAGTAATGTTAATAGGTACAATTCTAAGCGTAGGGTACAACATGAAGCATTATTCTACCTATACATACTTTATTGATACTCTTCAATTATTATTTTGATTTATAGTTGGTTAGAAACTGTTTTTTTTTTATATATTTACTTCAATTATTTTAATGATTTGATCAACTCAGAGTTAGAATTTCTCCTGAACTACCTAGGCTTCCTTTATCGAGAGGGAGGGGCACAGTGCGGGTTGGTAGATGTCACATATCTTCGATTTTTTGGTTCTAGGACAGGCCGGTTTCCTCACGATGTTTTCCTTCACCGTTTTGAGAGCAGTGGTGATGATAATTATAATTTACACAAAGTAAAGCGCCTGTCTGGGTTCGTACCCATGACCTACAAACGTTACCACTGGGCCACCACTGCTCCGTATTATATTACTTATACTTTATTTCCGGTCTAAAATAAAAAGGACAGGTATATAATTAGGTACACCGTTTATACAAACATAAGAACCTTGATTGCAACATGATATAATTAACTATTGATTCTATATTATATGAATAAGTTGATGCTAATTCTTCAAAAGAACAGATATATTTCTATCTCTTAGTGTAATTTTTAAGCAAATTATAAAACAAATGAAGAAAATTGTCGTCACCATACACATGAGGTCATCACCGCTCATTATTTGTGTACGGTGATGATGCGTATGGTGATGACGATTAGGACGCTATGTCGATGTTTTTAGAAAAGTAATAATAATAGTAACATACTATTGTATATTATGTAGTAATATCCTATTGTCTTTAGCATCTTCACTTAGAACTAAGTTCTTGTTGAAATCATGTGTGTGTGATGTTATTTTATGTACTTACTTTGAACCACAGACTGACGGTAATGACGAAACTTTGTCTAAATAACTTTTCTGGACACATACAGCAAAATTTTGGTTTCGGAGCGCGTGTTTTGCGCAGTGCAGCTCGTTTCGCAGTTTGCTCTGAACGGAGTAAGCCCGCTTACTCCGTAGGGTATCGCAGGCCGCGTTAATGCTTCGTATATGGAACTACCTCCACTTTGATATTTCCGTGACGGTGTGGACGAATTTCGATGCTAACATTCTGTTTATTTATTGATTATTTATTTTACGAAGGAATTATTTTTTACTTTTCTGATAAAATATGTACAATATGGGTTAAGATAAATCATAAATTAAAATCTGGTTAATACGTCGGGTAGTCGATTTATTTGCCGGCAAATGTCAAGAGCTGCATTTTTTTCACAGACTGTGATGATTTTGTCAAAGGTATTAATTTTATTATTAAAAAACTAATGACTGAAGATGTTTGGGTTAAAGTACTTTATAAAACAAGGATTTATAATATAAAACCTGTAAATGTAAAAAACTTACGATACTGGAGCATTTATTTTTGACCTCAACCTGATTTTTCGACAATATTGTAAATCCTCCCACTACACATGGGGACTACACTACACTATGTTGGGGTCGGCCTCCAGTCTTACCGGATACAGCTGAATACCAGTATTTTACATGGAGCGACTGCCTATCTGACCTCCACAACCCAGTTACTGGGTAACTCGATAACCCTTGGTAAGACTGGTTGTCAGACTTTCGAGCTTCTGACGACCCGTAACGACTGCCAAAGATCTAATAATGGCAGCCGGGACCAACGGCTTAACGTGCTTTCCGAGGCACGGCCCCTTAAGTTTATGGTTTTATTTTCGTTTGTAATTTAATTGATGTTTCATTGTCTTTAGACGGTATGCTCTTTGGATGGCAGACTCGAAACGCGACAATCCACGTGAAATAATACATAAATACTTACAAAAAAGTCTTGAAGTACTGGGAACTGAGAATATGGAAGTTAGACTGAAAGTCTACCACGATATAGCGAAGTTTGCCGATGCAGAGTATAAGCAGGTATGACGGCAAAAGTTTAAAGCTAATTATTAAAAAAAAAAAAAAATCCCGTCGGAATTTTTTGTTTTAATATTTTTTTTTTGTTTTTTAGCTTTTTATTTTTACTAACATATATAAATATACAGTGGCGTTCATATAATTAGAAACACTGAGTTACTTGGTAGTGTTAATTACTTTTTATGTTATTATTGCAATTAATTGGAGGTAAAAGATTGATTTACTACATTAAAATGTACACTCGTAACTCTAGACGACGAACGATCATTAACATCATATTAACTTACTTATTAAAAAAATAAATATAGCTTTGAAAAAAATTGTCAATATCTTTAGTACTAACAAATAATTAAAAACAAAATGTAACTTATGTTCTAAAATTGAATTTTGAAACTACAATATATAAACTCACGCCTTCTTCCCATGGGTGTAGGCAGAAACTATAGAACGCCAACTGCTACGCTCCTTACATACTCATTTTGATTCGTTTACGTTCATACATCTGGTCATACACGCACGCCGGTTGCAAGTACTACGCACCTGACCTTTTTGAAGAAAATCACCAATGAGGTCACTATATGTCTTCGTGGGGCGTCCCCTGCCGGCGTTTCTACTCACATCTGCCTTATAAATATCTTTGATAGTCGGCTATCATTCATCCTCTCAACATGACCAAACCATCTAATCATATTTTTTAAAATTTTTGTCACTACATCTCTTTTAAACCGCACCGTTGCCTTATCACATCATTTTCCAGCCTATCATTTATACTCACACCACACATGCTTCGCTAGGAACGCATTTCCACAGCATTTATGAGTATGTCATGCTTGTCAATGCATAGAGTATGTCATGCTCACTCAGATGTCTCGCTGATGGTGGCGCGTGTGTTGGATCATTTAGCTCCCTTCAAAATGGTTGAGCTGAATGGTGCTAATCCATGCGTCATGCTCGTGAACGGGCGCCGTTAGTTGGGACTGGTCACCTCTTAGCGTCCTCGGCTTATTTGTAATTATTTTATTTAGAAATTGTTTTTGTTTCTCTTTTTACTATGGGCGCGTTTTTTTATTTTACATCGTCCTCACATTTAGTTATAATTTCAACATTATTTTTGTACTAATCTTTATGTATCAATTTAATTTAAAAGAGTGTCCATGGAGTTTCTTGCCCGTTCTTCTCCTATAGGTACCTACTACGCTTTGGAATGGGCAACTAGCTTCATATTTCTAACTGACCGACTCCTTGACAATTCAAAAGTGCCTGTAAATGGTTTAATTGAAATAAATGCTTTGAGTTTGAGTTTGAGTTTGAGTTTACTCTACTTTCATGCTTCTTTTGCCACACCCTACATTCACTTCCATACATAAGCATAGGCACCAGCATACCATTATGAACAGCCAGTCGAGCCTTTTTGGGTATCGACTGGTTGGTCACAATCGCATGTGTAGCACCTTTCACTTTATTTCCCGCATTTACTCTCCTTTCCACATCTTCATTAATCATTCCATCCCTTGTAAACAGACTCCCCAAATATACAAATTCACTTACTTACTCTACACTCGTATCATTTATTTTCACATCACACACTGTTATATCTTCTTCTCTTTCAAACACCATTACCTTCGTCTTATTCACATTTATATTCATCCCTTTCATCTTATATGATTCATCCATCACAGTCACCATGTCTTGCAGCTGTTCTGTTTACGATGCAAATAGAACTTGATCATCTGCGTAAAGAAGGCATTTGAAAGGCAACTCATTAATTCTCAATCCGCACTCATCCTCTAATTTAAGTTGGTCGACTATTAATCGTAAACTTGTAAAGCCTACTTAGCTGTAATAGTTTTCCTTTTAATTTCATTATGTGTACTACTGCCATGATTATTTTTTACATCTCTATAAACATCATCTGGCAGGGGACGACGACGGCGACGACACTTGACTCTAACAAAAATTAGCATTTTAAAGCCTAATATTACACCAACGGATCCTTGAACCGAAAAATGGTGTTCACACACCCGCAATATTTTTGAACGGCCTATCCAACGATACCCCACACCATGGGATAGACGAGAAAAAGCAGTTACAGCGGGGACAGACAGACAGACACACGGACATGGCGAAACTATAAGGGTTCCTTGTTTACTACCGAACCCTAAAACTGCTGTGATGCAGTAACAAGAAAAATTATTGTGAATTTTCATTTCAAACGAAAATGGACTTACAGAAAAGTTACAGCTGTTCCGTAAATATGGTATTAAACCCCATTGCAAACAGCGTAGAACATCGAATAATGTGCCTAAAAAAGTTCGGTAATGTAAGACCACAATTCAAGAAGACAGGCTTATGATTCGTTTGACTAAGACGGACCCCTTCAAAGGTTCTAATGTTATTCGAAAAGAAGTATTTTCACAGGACGACCTTCATAACGTGTGCGCAAGACTAGTCCGTAGGCGGTTGGTTGAAGGGAAATTGTTTAGAAGACTTGCTAGGAAAGTACCACTTCTTACCACGCAACAGAGACAATCGTCTAACCTTCGCTAGAAAATATGGCAGTTCATCAATGGAAAACAGTTTTTTTTTTTCGGATGAAACTAAAATCAATTTGGTAAATTCCGACGGTAAATGATATGTACGACGACCAAATAACGAGGATTTGAATAACAAGTACACCAAAAATATGACAGTATCCATTTCACGATTTATCCCAATTATTGGAGATTTGTTTAAGTTATTAGTGATGATTTCTTGTGTTTCTAATTAGTTGTACTAAATATTTGATTGATTTTTTCAAGTTACATATTTTTTTAAATTTTTATTCGATAACAAAATTTAATGATCTTTTTTAAGGTAGAGTTACGAGGGTACACTTTAATGTAGTAAATGAATCTTTTACCTCCAATTTATTGCAATAATAACATAAAAAGTAATTAACACTACCAAGTGACTCTGTTTCTAATTATATGACCACCACTGTATATATTTGTAATTGACTCATTATTTTATTTGATACCAATATTGTTGTAATTTATTTAAAAAAACTCTCCTCTCCCTTTTTTTATTTGCAGATGCAATATATAAATATTATATAGCCTATGTCACTCCCACAATTAGGCCGAATCTAACGACATCACCTCATATGTTAAAATCCATCAAGCCGTTCAGGCTACAGAGCGTGACAAAGAAATAGACAGACATACATACATACATACATACATACATACATACTCTCGGAAAACATTATCCTCCTTCTGGGGCAGCAAAATAAAAGTAGGTCTTTAGATTTAATATAACAGAATATTGTTTTTATAGGTGGTGACTTACATGAATTCATCAGTATACGAAAACCGAGTAAAATGCTTAGAAAATATGAAAGGCACAGCCTCATCACTTGGCAACAAATCTACCAAGTTATTGACAAAGTAAGTACATTAATAGACACTAAATAACTAATAAAAAAGTATTTACATTTTGTTTCATCAGTGTTAAGAAACATACATACATAAACTAACGCCTTCTTCCCATGGGGGTAGGCAGAAACTATAGAATGCCACCTGCTACGCTCCTTACATACTTGTAAAGAGAATGAAATTAAAGAATAATGAAAGACATATAGTGACCTCATTAATGATCAGTGTTAATAAAATATTAAATCCATTTCAGAGAGGAGAGGAGGGCCTTATCTACAAATCGAATATTCAAAGAGCTTGATGAAGCTGAAATAGCCTACTCACAAGTGGAGAGAAATAACTTTTTACACTTAGCTATGAGGTATGAGACAACAATACAGTAGGAGACATATTGCTAATCTCTTAGCATACAATATACACAGTGACACTCGTACCTGTAGTGTACCATCGATTACAGTTAGTAGTGGTACTAACACTACTTTTGATACGCCTCGTAGTTTAAACTACGAGTATTAGGTGCGACAAAGGGTCAGCATGTGATAATGTTTGTACATCAAAATATGCAGGTTCTGTCTGGCAAATAGCTAGAGTTAAGTTTATTTATTTATTTATGGAGAACTATGATGTTCAGGTGTTATGTTTAACTGAACACTGGTTGAAGGAACATGAAGTAGTGTTTATGAATGATGATCATTTTACTGTACAAAGTGCATTTGTAAGAAAAAGTGCTATTCGCGGTGGATCTTTAGTTCTTGTTTCAAACAAGTTGAAATGTAAGCAACATTTAGATTTAGTTAACCTTTTCATCGGGCGCACTATTGAGTTGTCTTGTGTTGAACTCGAGCGATACGTCATAATTTCCGTTTGTCGACCCCCTCTGGGGATTTTATTCGTTTTGAATCGGTAATGGAAGATTCACTCAATACATTAAAATCTAGTAATAAAAGTATAATTTTATGTGGAGATTTTAATATTAATATTTTAGATGTTACTCCATTAAGTATAAGACTTCTCAATCTGTTTAGGTCTTATAATCTAGTTAACTTGTTTTTTGAACCTACTAGGATCACGGCATCTTCGTCGACTTGTCTTGATAATATATTTAGTGATTGTGTAGCCAAAAAAAAAATAGTGTTAAGTGACTTAACGTCTGACCGCTAAGGTTTATTAGCTAGCTTCCCTATGCCATTACATACTCGTAAAAAGCCGCATAAAATAGAATGCAGGCCTTATACAGCTAGTCGTTGCAACAAGTTTAAAAATGATATAGCTCATAGAATTACACCATCTATAGTTGAACACGAGAATCCTAATAAAATCTATGGAGCCCTTTTTGATGTTGCCCAAAAAGAGTACCAATCTACTTTTAAGGCCAAAACCATTAACATTAATGGCACCCCCCTGGTTTTAACCAATGGGCTACACCAGGTATTTATAAAAGTAGAGCGAGACTATATGAGTTATATGGTTTAAAAAAAATACAGGTTTGATACTCCTTTTCTAGAGTATGTCAAGAATTATTCAAAATTATTTAAAAAGATTAGTGTTTTTGCTAAATCTAAATTTTTAAGCGATACAATTAAAAATTCCAATAATAAAGTAAATACCTTTTTTTTTATTTTTATAAAGTAAATTATTAATTATGAAACGGTTAAGTCGGTTAAACAACAAGAAAATCAACTTGAGATTATGGTCGACAACAAATTAGTTAATAAAGCAGTTGACGTAGCTAAAGGCATTCAATGAGTTTTTTGCCAACATACCTATAACTACGACTCGCTCCTTAAATTCGTCCCCGTTTAAAGCTGAAAACCTTTTGCATAGTAGTGTGCCTAAATGTAGTCGCTTATTTAATTTCGAACATGTAACACCTGGTGGTGTAGTTAAAGTTTTTAACACACTTGAGTTTAAAAACACTGGTGATTACTGGGGTATTTCCATTAAACTATTAAGTAATATATTACTTATTACATCGTAGCCCCCTATCTACGACGGCGCGTTGTATTCCACGCGCGCCTCAAAGAGATGCCGTCAGCATAAGTGTAGGGGTCCACTAGGACCGATGCCTGCCGGTGTCACGGGATGGAACTAAAGGGTTATTGAGGCAACACAGGCAACGGAAGGAATACGGGTGGCTTTTAGTCGTTAAGAGTCTGACACACCTTCCCGCTCCGCCCAGAGCGGGAGAAGTTATTCGATGATTTCCAACCCAAAAAAAAAGCCGCCTATCTAGCTTGTTACTTTTAATAAATGATTTAGGAACTTTTCCAGACCTCATGAAGAGTAGTAAAGTCATACCATTATTTAAATCAGGTAATAAAAATGACGTTGGCAATTTCAGGCCTATTTCTATTTTGCCTGCATTTATAGCAACATATTTGAAAAGTTACTACTCAAGCAGTTGCTAAGACATTTTAATTTAAACAACCTCCTTCATAATGAACAATATGGCTTTACAAAAGGTCGTTCGACTACAGATGTGGGTGTTGCACTGCTGAAACAGTTATTTAACGCATGGGAGAGCTCGCAAAATGCTATTGGAGTTTTGTGTGATCTTTCCAAAGACTGATTGCGTGCAACATGACACGCTTTTGCGTAAACTACATCATTACTGTGTCCAAAATGAAGCTCTTAAAGTAATAAGTTCTTATTTACATAATAGGTTGCAATGTGTTGATGTTAATGGTATGAAATCTTCCGGGCTACTAGTTCAGTTATGTGTACCACAAGGCTCAATACTGGGTCCATTCTTATTCATAGTGTATATTAATGACTTACCATTCTATTTAAAGGGTATCTGTGACGTGTGGTTTGCAGATGATACCTCTCTTATTTTTAAAGTAGACAGGAATAGACAAGATTTTGACGATGTAAACAGTGCACCCTCAATGGTTTTGGCTTGGTTTGGCTTTGGATTGGCTTACGACAAATAATTTAGTTCTCAGTGATAAGAAAACGAAATGTATATAGTTCGCCTTACCGAATGTTAGAAATCTAGGTCCCAACATCGTCTTGGATAAAGAGGTCCTTGAAACTGTAGACTCGGCAGTTTTTCTGGGCATGACAGTAGATGCCAAACTTCAGTGGGGCCCTCATATTATATCAAGCCTAGCGGCAAGGCTCAGTTCGGCCGCTCACGCCGTCAGGAAAGTAAGACAATACACTGACGTTGATACAGCTCGGTTAGTCTATTTTAGTTATTTTCATAGCATTATGTCCTACGGTTTTCTGCTGTGGGGCAAAGCCGCTGACATTTAAAATATATTTGTTCTTCAAAAACGAGCTGTTCGAGCAATTTACCAGCTAGGTGCCAGTTTCTCTGACAGATTTTTTTAAAGGTATTGGTATTCTCACGGTGGCATCACAGTTTATCTTCGCCAACATCTTATATAGGTATTAGGCAAAATATACACTTATACATTAAAAACAGTGATATTCACAATATTAATACCAGAAATAAGGACAAATGACGTGCTCCATTTAACCGGCTTCACAAGGATTATAATTCGTTTGTTGGGCTTGGTATTACTTTTTATAACAAGCTACCCTCTTCTTTGCTAGATTTGCCTTTTAATGCGTTTAAAACTAAAGTAAAATCCAAATTGTGTTCAAAGGCATACTATTCTATCAACAACTACTTAAACAATAAGAATTGTTGGTCGCTGTGATTAACTCGAGACAATGTTTATGTTCTTTCTCCAGTATTACCTTACCTACTGACAGGTTATATGAGTTCATATAATTGTTTATTTTATTTGACTGTAAAGTCAATTTATTTTTAATTTAAATTTTCGTTTATTATTGACATAATCTACTCTTTACAATGCTTCTTGTTGAGTTGTATTGCAATATGTAGTTAGCTAGCGACCTCCATAATTGATTATATTATTCATACTGGAGCAACCGGCAGCGAGTTCGTCATGCTCCCTTAGATGTCACTGCTTGCGGTAGCGTCGGGGTTGTCGTGTTGCCTCCTTCCCTCAAATATGGCGAAGGGGGTAATGGCTGATTTTTGCGTTATGCTCGTGAATGGGTGCTACTTGTGATGACTGGTCGTCTTGCTGCCCATGGTTTTGTTTTGTTATTAGTAATTAACTGTTTATTTATTTTACTTCGATGGTCCTAGTTTATAATTTGTGACTCAGTTACGGCTATAGCTATATGTAAGAGGGCACGCCCTTTATGCCTGGAGGCTTTTATTTAGGTATTAAGTTCTGTTTAGGTTTTAATTTCTGCTTGAGTATAGTTTTCGGTGTTATTTTTTTTTTTTGTTTGTTGGTATAGTGGTGTGCTAGCTGACATATGGCTAATAATTTAATGTTTTGTAATGCGCGTAGTGTCAATTATTTTGCATACTATTGTATAGAATCCTTTTTTTTGTTTCTAACTGAACAGGCAGCTGTGCTGCTGGGGAGTTTGTTGCGCCACCTCTTCTTCCCAGCTAAAGCACTAGGAAGTGGTGAAGGGTGGGCGTTTTGGGGGACTGTCTTATGAAATTTTGACGTTCGAAAAGTGCTGATTCTTAGTCTAGTTTGACTAAATGACTTGATTTTGATTTTGAATAGTTATGATGATTTCCGAATTACCGATCAGTCGATTCTGTTGCACAGGTGTTGTATTTCATACCAATACCAATTTATACCTTATTACAATGACACAAGAGTCACATGACGCGCGCTCATGAATTGCATTATTTATACCTAAATATTTGAAATAGCCCCTTTTAATGTCTGTGTTTCTTTGCAGATATTATTTACTCTCATTAAAACAATGCGACGAGAACAACTTGTCAGTGTTCCGAGTAATATCACTGTGGCTAGCCAACCAAGACTTTGAGTTCCAAGATGGCGACGAGTCGTTTGAAGAACTGCTCAATATGATACCTTCTTGGAAGTTCGTAACAGTACTACCGCAGCTTGCACCGCGGCTAACCAATGAAGATACGACGTTCAACAAAAACTTGAAAAAAATTATAAGTAAGTGAATATTTATTATAAAATATATATTTTTTTGCCGTATTTACGTTTAATTGAGCAGATTTAATGGAAACTTGCTCTGTAGTTGTAGACACACCGATGTCAGGAGCAAATAGTAGCGTTGCTAGAAAAGTATATTAAGTTAACATAGTTGTAATATTTATTAATTTCGTATAAAGAACGGTGTGCGATCGACCATCCCCATCACACGCTGCCGATCCTGTTCGGGCTGATGAACTCGGACAAAGATAACGTGATCCTGAACGCGAGCGGTCGGAGTGGAGGGAGCGCGCGCGGCCCCGATCATCAGCCGCGCGTCGTGGCTGCGCAGGCGCTCGTGAGCGAACTGCGCGGACACAACGACGAACTAACCGCTATTGTTAAGCAAATGGAAAAGATGTGTGATGGTAGGTTCAGTTTTAAACAGTTACAAGCCGTGTGTGTGTGCACAATAGGGTTTCCCATCACTAAAAAGAACTTCCGAACAAACCTTCATTCATATATTTAACTCCTTTAGGGAATTCATTTTCAAAAATCATTCCTTAGTGCTCACCGACCCCGCGGTTTGGTCCGTGCGATGTCTGTTAGTGACTTTTGATTATAATAATAATCTTTATTGGAACAAAAAACAGTACAATTACAATTGATTGCGTACGATAATAACCACATTAGTTATAAACTGTGTCGCGGCTATAAACGCCCACTTCCGTCAGGAATACGATAGTGTTCCAGATATTTAATTCTATACCTACTAGAATTTTTATTTACAAAATAAAATAAAACTAAACTAAAAACTGAACTAAATAAAACTAAAAAGTTCGTATGTATAGTTTGTATGAGTAGTGTGAGTGCATGTATGATGTGTAGATGGAAGGTGTGTACCTAGGTGTGGTGTTTGGGCGTGTGTGTGTGTATGAAGCGTGAGTTTGTGCGGAGGTGTGTGTGATGTGAATATCTGTTACGGAAGAAAAGTCTAACACAGGAAATTCTTATAGCTTAACTAAAGTCTCCAACTCGTCGTAGGTGAGGGTGCGAAGCCAATCATGAGTTAATTTCTTGCAATCCCGGGAACAGGAAGAATAAATATTGAGTTGTTCATTTACTCGATTGTATAACACAGGACCAAAGAAAATGTATTGTCGCCGGACAATTTCAAGTCTAGCCGGAACTGTTTGGCAGACTCTGGCAGTCCTGCGTCGTTGTCTGCTCAAATCACGGTTAAACAGCAGGTCAGAATGTTTCCGTAACACCGTGCTCAATACGAAAGAGTGTCTAACAGTAGGTAATTTCCATAGCTGATATAAGTCATGTGTAGGGAAACGAATGGGTTTGTATGCCATGACCTTCAGCACGGCCCTTTGCGCTCTCTCCAAGCGCAATAGCAAACACTTTCCAGCTCCACCCCATAACGATATACAGTACGTTAAAATGGAGTGAGCAAGAGCAAAGTAAACTGTTCTCAGGGTAGAAAAATTGGCGGAGGTTCTAAGATTTTTAAAAACAAAAATTAAAGTTAATTTTTGTTTTTAAAAATTACTCTAGAGACCAGCAAATTTATCTGCTCACTCCATGTCAGCGCACTGTCAATAAGAACTCCAAGGTATTTTATGGAATTCGAGCGTATAACTTTGGTACAATCACAACCAATATTATTTAAAGTACCGCATGCATGTGCAGTCAGACTGTAAGTTGGAGCTGGCTGTGATGCTTTCCTCGGACTAAATGTGATGAACCTAGTCTTATCCAGATTAAGTGTGAGTAAGTTTTGCGTTAACCACAATAATCATATTGTGGTACGTAGTGCAGACTCCGCACATTTGCAAGCTTCGGTCCAGTCACTGCCATTAACCAGGATTACGGTGTCATCAGCGTAGGTAATTATTTTAGAGTTGACAAGCGTAAGTTTACAGAGCTCATTAATATATATTAGGAACAGGGTGGGTCCTAGAACACTACCCTGTGGGACACCGTAGGAGAGAAATGCTTCTTTGCTGGAATGGTTTTTAATTTTTACTACTTTAGAACGACCACTAAGGTAACTCCTGAAAATATCCAGCGGTAAGCCTCTTATGCCAACCCTTTCCATTTTTGTAATTAAGAGGGGAACAGAGACAGTGTCAAAAGCTTTGGAGAGATCAAGGAAGATAGCTATGGTCTTATTTTTATTATTAGTGTTTTGGGCTACTGTACCCAGTAGTTTTAGTATAGCATCTTCCGTCTTTTTGCCAGATCTAAACCCAAATTGGTTATCAGCCAGAATATTTTGAGAGTTGAGGTAGTCAAGCAAGCGTTTATTTAGTATTTTTTCTAGGAGTTTAGATAGGATAGATAAAACCGATATGGGTCTGTAGTTGTTGACACTGCCTCTGTCACCACTCTTATGAATAGGGTGCACTACGGCTTTTTTAAAAACAGTTGGAAATATTCCAGATGAAAGGGCAAGGTTAAAAGCGTGACAGATGACTGGTACAAGAATGTTTTTGGCACTAAATATCACAGTATCCGGGATACCATCCCATCCCACAGCGCTATTAAGCTTAAGGCTAAGAATTAGTCGCTCGATTTCTTCGTTGTCTGTGTTTAAGATGGCCATTGAACTGGGGTGGACATCAACCGAACCAGTGGTTGTCGAGTCATAATTTGAGGAATTCCTGATGTCAGATGCCAATTCCATCCCCACATTTGCGAAATAATCGTTCACCAAATCAAGCGATTGAGATAAATCAGGGGTAAGGGACAGCAGTTCACTAGCAGAAGTCTTATTCGTTTGAAGATTGGAGATAGTTTTTATAAGTTTCCAGGTAGCCTTTGGATTGTTACGATGTTTTTCAAACTCATTACGTTCATATTCTCTTTTTAGTTTTTTTAATAAATTATTGCAGTAATTTTTATATCTATTATACGTTGTCTTAAGAATATCATTATCAGCGTCTTTCTTAGTTTTAAGGTACAGTTTATCCCGGTTGCAAATACACTTAAGGAGCCCAGGTGTGATCCACGGCTTAATAATTCGCTTTCTACTCGGGATGATAGAGTTATTGCAATTTTTATTTACAACCGAAGAGATCAAACTAACCATGGTAGAAACAGCAATATCGGCATCATGACAGCACATGACGTCAGAAAAATTGGTTTTCTTAAGTGCCTCGACGCCAGGGTCCAGTTTTAGATCACAAAAAACTACAACAGGAGCATGGTCTTGTTATTAAGTAGAAGATACACGGTGTATGCAAGGTGTATACACAACCAGAAACTAGCTTGCACAGAATCGACTTCAGCAGTCGACTCTGTGCAAGATTCGATAGATTTCTGTCATCTTCAAGATTCCGTACCTCAAAAGGAAAAACGGAACCCTTAAGGATCACTTCGTTGTCCGTCCGTCCATCTGTCGGTTGTCAATCAAAACCTATAGGGTATTTCCCGTTGATCTAGAATCATGAAATTTGGCAAGAAAGAAGGTCTCACAGCATAAGTAAAGGAAAAGTCCAAAAATCGTTCATTTGTGGTTTTATCACATAAAACAAATATTTTTGCAATTACAAACTTACATTTGCAGTTGAAGAATTGAGCGTGACGTATATCGATATATGGGAGAACATGTTTTTGAACTACAATGTTAAGTTCGTTCTTGGAATAAATTCATCCCAACTGTGGAACCCTTCATTGTGCGTGGTTCGACACGCACTTGCCCGGATTTTTATGTGATAATTATTATAAAGAAAAAATGAAATAGGTATTTGATATTCCAGCCACTGGTATGTGTAGTTTATTGCATTACTTTTAATAAAGAAAAAAACTGGCCAAGTGCGTATCGTACCACGCGCAATAAAGGGTTCCGTAGTTGGGATGAATTTATCTCAAAATTACATTATATGTACTACTGCCATGATTTTTTCACATCTCCATAAGCAACGATATAGCTGGCAAGGGGGGGGGGGGGTCACTTGACTAACAAAAATTTGCACTTTTAGCTTAATATTACGCAAACGGAATCCCTGATTCGAATAATGATGTTCACCACTAATAGTTTGAAATATTTTTGACCTATCCAACGATATCCCCACACCATGGGATAGACGAGAAAAAAATATCATCCCCACATTACGTGCAAGGAGATGTACCCAATTTTTTTTTTAATCAAGGTCTATTATAATCATAATCGTGATGAATATGTGATTAATAAATAAAAAAATAAACCTATGCCAAGATACAGCTTTCTAGTACTAAGCGTCTCTGAGCTAAAGCGGGGACAGACAGACAGACGGACATGGCGAAACTATAAGGGTTCCTTATTTACTACGGAACCCTAAAAATTATTAAATTGAAAGCCTTGGAGTTATTGCTACTTACACTAAGCATATAAAATGCGATACTTTCACATATCCAAATATGAAAATATTTTTCAGCCATCATTAGTTTCGCTAACTACGAGCCGCCGGTCGCGACAAGAAATATAAAAAAACAGAAGATACCCGATGCAGAGAATATCCACAAGATTAAAAACCTAAGAGCGGTCCCTGTGCCCACAGTTACCTTGCCGATCAAGAAAGATTGCAAATATGCGTACATACACAGTAAGGAATCATTTTAATACTTATTTGAACTAAAACAAAATACATTTCACGAACGCGTGTCAATCATTGCAATTTGTACCTTATAACTATGAAATAAGAGTTACATGACGCGCGCTCGTATTGCAAGGGGTATATATACTTCTTGTTATTCAGTAAAAAATTAAATTACTGTTAATTGTTTTAGCTTTACAGTCTTTTGACTCTCACTTCGAACTAGTTGGAGGAGTGAACTGTCCAAAGAAGATAAATTGCAGGGATTCTTCCGGAAAAGTCAACGTGTTGTTAATAAAGGTAAATATTTCAAACTTTAAATACATTTTTGGCGTAATATAAAAATGCTTATTCAAAATCTTGTTGTTCTTGTAGGGTGGGGATGATTTGAAACAAGATGCTGTTATGCAGCAAGTATTCAATATTGTTAATACTTTGCTGGAGAATAATCCTGTGACCAATAAGAATAAACTACTCATTAGAACTTACAAGGTAAGTTTCTTTAACATTGATCATTTACAAGCCCTGTACAAATTTTAGAATTAAGAAAAAAATATACAAAAGTTGGCTGAGAGTCAGCACTTTTCGAACGTCAAAATTACATAAGACAGTCCCCCAAAAATGCCCGCCCTTCACCAGAAGTCTGTGAGAATTTATATAAACGTGTATAGACTAATTAATTTTTACCGTCCCCCACTGACCATGCAACTACAACTCCTTTTTAGGGTTCCGCACCCTAACGGTGACTGCGGAACCCTTTGATGACTGCACGTTTATTAATTTACGTTACAGGTTGTCCCAATGTCTCGGCTGTCGGGAGTGTTGGAATGGTGCGAGGGTACTATCCCCATGGGCTTGTATCTCATTGGACCAGACAACACCGGTGCCCATAGCCGCTATCGCCCTCAGGTAAAATACAGGATGTAAAAAACACAACTGAAAAGAGAAAAACAAACATAACAATTGATAGAATTTTGGTATTGCAGGCGGGGGACAAACCAATGACCTGAAAATAGGGTGTAACTTTTGTTTGTGCCCTCCTGCGATACCAAAATTCTATATGCTCGTTTTTCTCTTTTCAGTAATGTGTTTTTGCAGTCGGGTTTTTTGTTTTTTTAATCATTTGTTTTATTTCAGTTGTGCCTTTTAGTTGTTTTGAATTGACTCATTACTAGCTTTTAATTGATACCAATATTAGTGTAAGTTACAACATTTAAAACTTCGTAAAAAAAAGTCAAAAAAGGTTGGTACTTTGACCTTCAACATTTTCGTAACCAGAAGGTTCCCAATTATGGTGCAGTACATGAAAGAAAGACAAGGGACTCGGCTTCATTGAGCTAATTACACCTCTTATAACTGTCTTATATTATCCTAAGAATGGATCGTGAGATTGTATAAAAATCGTCATAGCGATCAAGACCTAGTTTGAAACAATTGCATGTTTGTATTATGAAATAAATGGTTCATGCAACTCAAAAATATTACACCGTTTACAGGATATTTCATGTATCGCCGCTCGTAAGAAAATGATTGAATGCAGCAATGATGGCCATGCGGCAAAGTTAAATGTTTTCAACAATATACTGAAAGATTTCAAACCCGTGTTCCACTATTTCTTTACTGAACATTACCTTGATCCGGTTACGTGGTATGAGAGAAGACTGGCGTACACGAAGAGGTAAGTAGTTATACATACACAGAGTGGTGAGGTTATCACAATAAATAGTAAAATTAACAATTAGGCCTAGCCCTCACTGCGAAATCTCACCACGCGATTTTTATTGCAGTGCCGGCTAGGCAATATATTTCCTAAAAAAATACAAAATGCGCTTATCAAACAAAATTAATAGCGAAAAATAGTCGCAAAATAAAACACCCTTAGTTTACTGATTCATATTTTTAAACTAAAAATAAGCTTAACGGAAAATTGCGTCCAATTTCGCATGAATTGTCACAGCACACCACTTAACCAAGCTAAAACTAATAATATAGGAATTAAGTGTCCTATCACAAACAATACAAGAAACGTCAACATTTCCACAAAACAAAAAAAGAAAGTGCTCGTTCACGATGGAGAGTCCTGAACTACCCTCATTGACACCTGACGTCTCACTGTGACTGACTATACCATCGATGGCACGCGCCGGCAGTGGCGTGCAGTGGTTCTCCACAGAGGGTAGGCCATGCATACTGACACCAAAAAAAAAACTAATTCGCGCAACATCACAGCGCGGCTCTACATACGAGAACTTACCACATTATTCAAGGTTTGAAAAACGATTTTCTAACGATGCAAACAGAAGAAAGATTCGGCCACCTCAAATATCATAACCAAGTGGGTGGGTGATAGTTACAGAACACGTCACTTGCAAGATATCCGAAGTCATGAATTATCATATTTTTCGATTAATTCTCGTAATTCGGGCACACATCTACCTTTAGACACAACTTGAATCTTATCATTAAACGACAAGTGCGACTAACCTAACCAACACATTATCGGCGCAAACTTCACAATTGAACACCATTCATAGGTAAATAAACAAATAATAACACAACACATAATCTTTACACTACTTTACGTTTCAAAACCAATTACTTATAACTTAATAAGATCTAAAACAGCAAAACATTCAAGATCACATATAAATTACGTGTCACTGTCACATGAAACAAACACTACCAATTAAAATTGTATCACTGTCATACCGTGTTCTTCCACAAAAGGGACTATCATATTTTGCCGGATAACACTGACACACTTTTTTTTTTTTTTGAGGCTGGGAAATCATCAAATAACTTCTCCCGCTCTGGGCGGAGCGGGAGGGTGTGTCAGACTCTTACTGACTAAAACCCACCCGTATTCCTTCTTGTTGCCTGTGTTGCGGGGGCCTCGGTGACCCATAAGTACCTTCCCGCGACCCCGGCAGGCATCGGCCCTAGTGGACCCCTACTATATGTGCTGACGACATCTCTTTGAGGCGCGCGTGGAATACAACGCGCCGTCGACCCGGGCCTGGTCCTTACCGGACGGTGAGCTACCCATTGCTCACCGTCCGCAAGCCCGCGCCTACGGTGGCCGGAAATCCAACACTGACACACTGGACTGTGTTGCCGAAACTTATTTTCCTAACTCCCCACAAACCAAGCGAAATTTCCCAAATATGAGAAAAAAAAAAAAAAAATAAATAAAAAAAAATATGAAGTTTTTAATTACTTTTATAGGGCTTTTGCTATTCCTTACAATTTATAATTTTTTGGAAGGTATAAATTCAACAATACCACCCTTTTTTTTTTAATTGTCTCTAGTAGTCTGGTAGTCATGAAGGAAACTTCCCCGCAATTCGGGGATTGTCCAAAAATTGGGAACCCTGGTCTTCAATATTTTTCATTCATTAAATCTTCACTTTACATACAACCAATGAGGATCAAGCTCCTGTCGCCGGAGTTACGCCCCTAATTTAAACCATTTCACTAGTGTGCCGTTCATACACACGAAAATATACACGAGTGTGCGTAAATTTATGAACGAAATTTAGGCGAAAGGAATCCTTGCCTTGCGTTTGCGTACGTAAGCTCCGTCGAACTGTGAGTCACGTGGCGTCTGCGACAAGTTGCTATAAGAGTTTTAACAGGAGTTTAACTTTTTTTTTAATATTTTGTATTATTGTATTACATAGTTAAAATAAATGCATTTGGCGTTGTTGGTAGGGTAGGCTAGGCCTAATTGCCTCAATGGACGGCATGCCCCTGCGCGCCGGTGAAATACGAATCTCGTCCTTGTCCCCGTCCCACTATACAATAGGCCACACGGGGTTTTGCCTGTGCCTCGTCGCACCTTTATGATTTCGACGCATTGATCGCCACACGGGCAATGCGTTGTCGCAATGTCGCAATGCCGCCGGTACTACGGCATTGCAGCGTTCTGATGTAGGGTGTGTCATGTCAGTCTTCGAACAACAATGGAGTTATATAACGGAGAATAAACAATACTGCGCTCCGGCGTTACGAAGCGTCCGCCCTCCCTACTCCGTCTCAAATATCTATGGTATGCCGTACCGTGTGGCATACCATGAATATTTGTATGAAATATTACGGAGCGGCAACGGTCAGTCGTCGCAACGCACCCGTTTGGCATTTCTTAGAGCGAGACCACACGGGCGGTGCCTGTGCGTTGCCACACACAACTCAGTGTAGCAACGTGACAGCAGAGAAACGAAGCGGGGAAGGACGTTACGGTGCGATGCCGAGCGTCGGAGTGGCATCGCAGCGCAGCGCAGTGTTGCTTGTACTAACAAAAACTGACACTCAACACCGAGATGCTGGACGTCGTAATAAGCGGCGTTGCGTTGCGACACCGCATTGCCCGTGAGGCACTCGGTGCGTTGAAATCATAGCGGTGCGACGACGCAACGCACTGGCAACGCCCGTGTGGCCTCACTTTTTAAGTCGTTTCCTGCTTGCGCCCGAGATTTCCGTGCTATAACTAAGTTAAGTGTTAATATCTTATACTCATAAAACTTCTGAAATAATCACCCGTTTTTTTTTCATAGTGAAAAACGAACCAAATCCATTCTGTAGTTTTGCAGAACTAAACGGTCACATACACACCAAAAGCTACTTAGTTTTAAACTATTGATTGATTCCAGAGGCTTCAGCTGTAAGGGCCGGCGCAGACTTGGCGAAGCGCAGTAAGCAGCGATTTTCTCAGCCAAAAAATATCAACATTGGGTCTCTTAAAATAAAGTCGAAAATAAATAACTTGACCGCGTACCACTGGTCGCGTTAATGCTCTCTTAGGCCCGTATTAAAGAACCTCGAACCCAAACATTACTTAAAACTCGTTTAAAGCCATTTGATTGGTTGAAACTATTTTCAAGTAATGCTTGAGTCTTGAGTAAGATTCTATAATACGGTCCTAAGACTAATGAAACTTTATTTCAACTGTCGCAAGGTTGATTTGTTTTGCAGTGAAAACCACCTTGCGATGGGCTTCGGCAGTTCGTCGGTCCTAATGTCTGAAATACCGAGGAGAATAGAAGCAAAGTATTTTATGATTAAGTATGTAAGTAAATGTGTTTTACATGAATTTTGTATTTTATCTTCCTATTCAGTGTTGCTACCTCTTCCATGGTTGGCTACATACTGGGACTGGGCGATCGACACGTATACAACATTTTAATCGACAAGAGGACGGCTGAAGTGGTTCACATAGATCTAGGTAAAAAACATACATTTTAAAATAAATTGCGTCATCATCATCTTACTTATTCACTGATTATTATAATTATCCCGCAGGTATTGCTTTTGAGCAAGGCAAGACATTGCCCACTCCAGAAACTGTGCCGTTCCGTTTAACTCGGGATATTATTGCCGGCTTTGGGTCCAGTGGCACCGAAGGAATATTTAGAGGGTAATATTTAACACTCCATAAAAGTCGACCAAGTTAATTAGACAAATGTCAGGCGTGGCGTCATTTGCAAATAGTCGCGGTTTATTCATTTTATTTTAGCACGCACAACGATACATCAAGCTATTAAATTTCCAGTACATGCAGAATTTCCATTGTACGAAAAATTTTAAGGTCTGTTAACTATTCATACAGAAATAAGAAATTCTTAGTCCACTCATACTGAAAAGTTAAAGTATTAGACGAATATAGGATGCTAGAGCGAGCGAAGAGAGGTGGAAATTTTTAGCACTCCGGATAGGTTAAATTTTCTTTTGAACATTTGTACAGTAATAGGAATCACTGTCAGAGAATGTAAAATGCAATAGCGAACGAAGCCAGCTCGAAAATTCTAGCACCCCGCCCCGTATAGGTAGCATACATAAAAAATAGGGAGTTACTTTTTTGACTTACACAGAAAAGTCTGAGAAAAAAAAGAGAATTAAGGATGCAAGAGCGAGCGCAGCGAACTCGAAATTTTTCGCAGCCTACGTTTATATTTAGCATACGTAGAGGGGCCCCACAACTACAAACTGCCTTTTACTAACTGAACATAATTTCGGCTTTGTTTGGCCTTTTACTTGAGATTTGGTCGTCGACAACATCGGTTTTCGTATATCCGGAGTCTCATGTAATTTGTACGATTTTACATGACATATTTATTAATTACGAGTGACTTACGTTTATAACTTCTTTGTCGTTTTTGTCGTAGTTTTTTTTTTTTTTGGGTGGGAAATCATCACATAACTTTTCCCGCTCTGGGCGGAGCGGGAGGGTGTGTCAGACTCTTACTAAAACCCACCCGTATTCCTTCCGTTGCCTGTGTTGCGGGTGCCTCGGTGACCCATTAGTAGCCCCGCGACCCCGGCAGGCATCGGCCCTAGTGGACCCCTACATTTGTGCTGACGACATCTCTTTGAGGCGCGCGTGGAATACAACGCGCCGTCGACCCGGGCCTGGTCCTTACCGGACGGTGAGCTACCCATTGCTCACCGTCCGCAAGCCCGCGCCTCCGGTGGCCGGAAATCCGCCCGGGATTCCCGACGCCCAGGGCGTCTCCTGCGGCGGCTTGGTGCGAGAGGGCGCGAAATTCCCTCAACCGTCCCGCCTCCTCCTTTGCGAGCATTACTGCTTCGCAGGAGGTGACGGCTGCCCATGCCCTCTCGCTCCGTACCATGGCCTAAACCAGGGCCGGACGCGAGAGATCTCTGCCGCCGATCGCCTCCACGAGGACACGACGGTGCTCTGCCCAAGCCGGGCAGACCTCCACCGTGTCCTCCGGGTGATCCACACAGTGGTGACACCCGGGCGTTTCCTCCCGCCTTATCCGACACAGGAACCTGAAGCTGCCGTGTCCGGTGAGGACCTGCGTCAGGCGGAAGGTGAGGACGCCGTGGCGCCTCCCTAGCCACTCCTCAAAGAGGGGACTAATCGCCGCAATTGTGGCGTGCCCAGCACTGGGTTGCGACAACCGTAGTTTTTGTCGTAGTTGGGTTTTAGTTTTTAATATATGAACACTTGTGACTCACGTCCGTGTTTGGGTCAACGACGGAGCTTCAATAACTGCTCTGTGTTGTGCCACGGCCTTGTCGCGTCCCGGGCACGGCCATGATATGTGTGGGTAGACCTGAACAATGCAAGATCAGGTCAGCTTGTACTGAAAATATATAGCTTGGATGTTTCGCCGTCTGTACACAAACTTAACTAGAAGTTTATAATAAAATTGCAGGTGCTGCGAAAAAACAATGCAGCTTCTCCGTGACAACCAAGAGACATTGTTGACGATATTAGAAGTTTTACTCTGTGATCCTCTGTACTCATGGTCAGTGAAAACTGCGCAACAGAATGCTGCTACTTCAAGCAGGAACACCAGTGCAGTCTGTAAGTAACCGTGTGACCAAAATATTGTGTAATATTTCATCATCATGACTGCCTCGTTGTTGAAGTGGTGGCAAGCTCGACTGCTGGGCAAGGGCTCTTGAGTTCGATCCGCAGGTCGGGCAGTGTTATTGGGTTTTCCATATAAGATTTCTCGGTAGTCGCTTGTACTCTGGATTTCTGCTTATCTCTTCCGATCTACGGCGTCGATCATTTTGTGCCTACCTAAAAATTAAGATACTGTTTTCTTATGAGTTTTTTTTTGTTCGTTCAGGGCGTTATTTTCCGTTAGAATACAGTTTTTTTTCTGTTCAATTTTTTGTACGATATGATAGAAGTACTTTGTTTCTCCAGGCGATACCGGTACTCCTAGTGGCCTGGCAAAGCGTGCGCTGCTGGTAGTGACGAGCAAGTTAAGCGGCACAGAAGACGGCGTGGCCGGTGGCGTGGCAGTGGCCGGCCAAGTCGCGCGACTGTTGCACATCGCCACCGACCCCGTGTATTTGTGCCGCCTCTTCAACGGATGGCAACCCTATTTGTAATTAATGTTTAAGATTGTGTTTTATCTCAATTTAACTGTGATTCAATTTTAATGTGAACAACTTTTTTTACTGTGATGTGATTATAATTTGCATGTTACTTACCATAATTTTAACAAATGAGTACCAAATAAATGATATTTTTAAATTTTTGGTTTGCAAGTTTTATTTTGGTTCTCTGATGTTTGCTAGGGCGAGCTTCCAGGGGGGTAACCATCACCTCTTATAGCAGTATTATTTCAATATTACTTCAGCGTGAGAAAGAGATGGAGCTATAAGTCCTGTATAGCTCCATCACATTCCCACTGTGAAGTAAAGTATTATAATAATAACTCTTTTAAGAGGTGATGGTTACCCCCCAGTTGTATCCAAACTATTATGCCCGAACGCTATCATTAAATTAACCCCTGAATAAATTTAGGAATTAATTAAGGGGTCACTTAGTATTACCTAGTGAAAACAGGCATTAATATCTTCAATTAGGGGATAGTAATTTGGTGCGGCATGATGGAAGAACACCGAAAAGTTTCAGATATCTACGAGCCCTATAGCCACGGGTCCACTTTCAGATTTCAAAAATGGACAAAAAATTACGTGATCTTCAGAGCCGTCGATTTTCGTATGATCGTGTGCGGCCTGACGCATAATGGCATAAATATGCAAATCTGATGAAGACATTCTAAGTCCTTGAAAAATCAGTTTTGGACCAATTTTAAAAGGTTATTCAGGACGAATAAAAGTTGTTCTGTGTATTAAAAAATGTTGGCGTTCCATGTCTTGACAAGTACTCCAATTGTATAACACACTTTCTATAATAATCGGAAGGATTTTGAAAGAAATTCCTAATCCATTGCTTCTTATGTTTGATAAAATCGTTGCTCGACAATGTAAATAACGCAATTAATGTTGTTGATCTATCAACTATCAAGACATTGCAATAAGTGCGTATATGCCCCGTAGATACTGAATATACACTCGCGAGCAACCAAATCGACTCAAGCCTAGACGGCGGACATTGATTTTCCTAAAACGATAAATGGTAATTACAAAAGTGATATGTCATTCGAAAGCTGAAGAATTAGGCTTTCAATTAACATCAATACCTTAAAAAAAAACTAAGCGCCATCAGGCCACGCCCCGTGGCGATGCCGAAACCCGGCAAGCGCGGCTCGCTGGGCCGCGATGCCGGGTCGCCGGAGGACCGTCCGGCACTAGACCGGGCGTCGTCGTTGCCCAATATCGGCGACGCGGCGTCCGGTGTGCCGCCGGCCGGACCATCATACTCCACGCCAGCACCCACTGTTTCCCCCAGAAGAGGAGGAGAGGAGGGGAGACATAACCGCCAGAAGAGGGGAGGAGCGACTGCCGCGGTAACGGCCGGCCCACCGACGTCGTTGGCGCCTGCGCGGGTTGCGCCGGCACCGTCGTCGAGCCGGCAGCACGCGGTAGCCGTCCGCCCCGCTGCGTTTCGCCCGGTACCCATCCAGGCCCCGGGGTCTGCCGCAAGCTCCACCGGTCGCGCTCCGCCAGCGCGCGCGTCAATTGTGCCGCCCGCGCGCGCGCCTGCCCCGCCTGCCCCTGTACGCACCGCTGCGCCCGCCGCGCGTGCCGACACGCTGCAGGCAAATACGGACCGCGCACCGATGCCGACACCATCCGCGCGCCCCCGCGCACCCCCCGCCCGCACCCCGCGCACCGCCGAACCCGGCCCCCGCCTCTTGCTGGCGGGCCCAGTGTCGGCTGAGCGGGAGCGGCCAGTCAACACCGGCTCACTTTCTCGGCCGGCAACAACGTGCACTCCGAGGGTGCCCCAATCACCGGCACCCCCCAGGAACTCGGCCTGCGACTCACCCGCAGTACTATCGGCATGCTCCTCGCGTATGGGGTCGAGCATGTCGCTAGCGTCTGTGGGCTCGGCCGCGTCCGGTCGCGATGACGTGTCCCCGGACACGACCCCGCGATCCGGACAGCGGCCCACCGCGGGAACGGAAACAGCCGCCAGGCTTCTGGCATCACCGACACCGTCGCTGGGGTTCGACTTTGAATTCCAGCTCGAAGCCAGACCCCAGCGACGCAGGAGGAGCTCCGGCGACGCCGTGGCTGAGGAGGCGAAGCGGCACTGCCTCGACTCACCGCGGCCCCAGCGCGAAAGCGCGCCGCGGGGTCGGGGGGTGCCTGCACCGCCTACCTTTGCCGACGCGGCGCGCCGCTCGCCGCCACCAACGCAGACGACTGCGGGGGTAAGTACCACCCACCTACCCCCTGCCCCTCTGCTACTACCGCGCCCCCTGTGGCCACCCCCGGCACCGCTCCAGCAGCGACAACGTCGTCTCCAGGTAAGCAGAAGCCGGGGAATAAGAGGAAAAAACTACGTTTCCCACCGCTGGTGGTGGAAAGGCTGCCCAATTGGGCCGCCCACTTTAGGGCCATCAGTGCCAAACTGGGCCGGCCTCCGAACGCTCGACCATACGGGAGTGGGGTTCGCTTCACTCCCGACAGCGAAGAGGAGTACAGGCTGGTCCAGAGGTACCTGACTGGCCTGGAAAAGGACAGCGGCGTCTCTTGGTTCGCCTATTCGCTGCCGGCGGATAAGAACCTGAAGATCGCCATCAGGGGGCTGCCAGCAGACACAGACCCCAAGGAGATCGAGGAGGAGCTCCGGACGCTGGGATACCAGCCGGAGTATGTGCGCCACATTAAGGGCGCACAAGGACGACCCAGCTGTGTATTCCACGCCATATTGAAGAAGACACCAGACGTCCGGGCCATCTTTGACACCACCGTGTTCATGTACATGCGTGGTGTCAAGATTGAGGCTTGGCGAGGAAAACGTGGGCCCGCCCAGTGTCACCGGTGCCAGCGTTTTAGGCACAGCTCGCACCAGTGCCACCGACCGCTCGCCTGTGTCAGATGCGGCGGGGAGCACGCGGCGCGAGACTGCCCACGCCCGCGGGAGGAGCCAGCCACATGCGCAAACTGCGGTGGCCCGCACCCCGCGTGCAACGTTAAGTGGCCCGTGTTTCAGACGGAGATCAGGAACAGGCGAGCGGGGACTGTCGCCATCACGGCCGCAACACGCCGGCCCCAAATGGCCGCTGAGAGGTCACAGGGGACCAACATTGAAGCCGAGGCCGATGGCATGACGCTGATGGCGGCAGCCAATGGGCCTACAGACAGGCAAGCCACCTCCTCGGGGCGGAGGAAGACGAAGCGCGGGGGGAAGGGAAAACGGAAGAAACCCCCCCCCCAGGCGAACCTAGAAGAAGATACCCCTAAGGCCGGCCCTGCCACCGACAAGGCGCAGGCTAAAAAGAGTAGCGGGGGAGCTACCGCTGGCGCCGGCATAGCGCCGCGGGAAAACAAAATACCGCCTGTCGACGCTAGCGCCGACTCAGCGCGGCGACAACACGCGGAACTAAAAAAGTTCCCCGACAAGACGTGTGGCGGCGCTACCGGCGCCCAATCGTCGAAACAGAGTAAATCCCAAAAACAAAACAAAAGTGAATTTACAGCCTGCGCCATCCAACTACTGATGGACCTTATAAAGGCCATCAGGCAGGGCCAGGATATAGAGACGGTCATCCTTGACGGCCTGGCCACACTATTAACGCTTTACCATGGCTAGGTCGTTAAGGGTGATCCATTGGAACGCCCGCGGCCTTAGGGATAAGGTCGCCCCCCTCCGCCATCTCCTTCGGGAACAAAATATCGACGTGGCGCTCATAAGCGAGACTCTCCTGGGTCCCGAGGACAGGATTAGGTTCCCGGGATATCTCGTTTATAGGAAGGATGAACGGTCGGCTCTTAACATTAGATACCGTGGTCTGGCGGTACTAGTGAAGCGAAGGGTCGTCCATCAGGAAGTCCCCTTGCCGTCACTCAGCTCATTTTACGCGCTGGGTGTCCAGCTACATGTAGCCGGCGAGGACATGAACATCTACGCCTGTTACAAGCCGCCCGCAGCCCACCTGGACCTGACAGAGCTGCGGGCCTTGTTAAACAACTCGACGCAAGCTACACTCCTCGCCGGTGATTTTAATTGTAAACACCCAGCGTGGAACTCATACGGTACGAATACCGAGGGGAGACGACTCTTTGCGGACGCGGAAGCCTTCGGCTATACGGTGTCCGGCCCGGAGACGCCTACCCATTACCCCGAGGCCACCCGGTACATGCCGGATGTGCTGGACATCGTAGTCCACCGAGGGCTACACTGCCAGACTACACAGCAAGTTATAGACGACGATTTACAGTCGGACCACCAACCTGTACTCGTCGTCCTATCGGGTATGCCGACCCGACTGAGGCCCCTAGCGCCACGTCGATCCACGGACTGGGACTCCTTCCGGGAAAAAGTAGAGACCACCGCGCCGACTCGGCCTATTGTCACCGCCGCGGACGTTGACCAGACGGCGAATGACGTCAGTGCTTGCATCCAAAGCGCCCTGGAAGCGGCGACTAGCATCATGCAGCCGCAGGGGAGAGGGCTATTGCCGCCCCTGCCGGCCCGCATCAGTGCAATGATCGCCGCGAAGAGGCGCCTACGCAAGCAGTGGCAACAGCTGAGATGCCCTACTCTAAAGACGCAGCTCAACCGTCTCGCGGAGAAGGTGAAGGCCGAACTACAGGCGCACACCGCGGGCTGGGAGGACCGAATCGACGCCACTACGGACAGCTGGCCGTCGATTCACAAGCTGTGCCACCAACTGACGAATACCCCAGCCCCGGTGCGCCCTATACTCAACAGCGACGGGGCGCTTAAGTTTGTAGCGGAGGACCGGGCGGAGGTCTTCGCCGAACACCTGGAGCGTCAGTTCCGCCCCAACCCGACTGTTGACACCGAACATGTCGCAGCAGTCGAGCAACACCTAGGGGACTATTTCGCAACGCCGATAGCTCCCGATGAGGACCCGATCTTCTTCTCGCCTGGCGCAGTCAGACGCGCCATCCTAAGAACGAAGCCTAGGAAGGCCCCCGGTGCTGACGGTATCACCAACACAGCGCTGCGCCACTTGCCGCACCGTATGGTCGCGGCGCTGGCGCGCCTGTATACGGCGATACTGCGCACGGGGGCCTTCCCCGCTTCGTGGAAGGAAGGGCGCGTCATAATGCTGCCCAAGGCGGGGAAGAACATCCTGAAGCCGGAGAGCTATCGGCCGATCACGCTGCTGCCGACAGTCTCCAAGGTGTTCGAAGCACTCCTGCTGCGACATCTCCAGCCCCACATAGCGCCGCGTCCTGAGCAGTTTGGGTTCCGGGCGGAGCATAGCACGACGCTCCAGCTGTCGAGGGTACTGCACCACCTCACAGCCGCGCTGAACAAGAAGGAGTACTCGGTGGCAGTATTCCTCGACATGGAGAAGGCCTTCGACCGTGTATGGCACGAGGGCCTAATTTATAAATTGGCCACGTCCGATGCGCCCCGTCGCGTTGTACAAGTGGTCTCTACTTTTCTTTCCCATAGGACATTTAGGGTGGTGGTCGATGGGGCGCTATCTAGCGCCCGCCCGGTGCTGGCCGGCGTGCCGCAGGGCAGCTGCATATCGCCGGCGTGCTACTCACGTTACACCGACGACATCCCCACCACGACAGACTCGACGCTCGCGCTGTACGCTGACGACGCCGCGTACATTACCACCTCGCTGAACGCAAAGTACGCGGCCGTCAAGATGCAGCGCGCCCTCGACCTACTTCCCGAGTGGCTGTCAAAGTGGCGGCTGTCGGTTAACGTGGGTAAGACGCAGGCGCTGGTCACTGGATCCGCGCCCCTCCCACCACCCTTGAAGCTTCAAGGAGCCGACGTCGAATGGTCGCCCCGGGTAAAGTACCTGGGAGTCACTATCGACCGTCGGCTCTCGATGGGGACACACGTCCGCAAGGTCGCCGCACAAGGTAGGGTAGCCCGCAACCTACTCAGGCCGGTGCTCTCATCCCGCATACCGGCGCGCGTCAAGTTGGGCGTGTACAAGCTGTACGTACGCCCCATTCTGACGTACGCCGCCCCGGCATGGTTCGCCCTCACGAGTGAGACGAACCGCAGGCTGCTCCGCGCGCAACAGAGTCTGGCGCTGCGGACCATAGTTGCCGCCCCTCACTTCGTGAGGAACGACATCATCCAGAGGGACCTCGGGATTGAGAGCCTGGATGAGTATGTGCGGCGTCTCGCGAAAGGGATGTTCGCGCGTGCCGACGCGTCTGCTTGGCCTCATATCAAGCAGATAGCGCCATGGCATACGCGCCCCCCTGACGCGAGATCCCTGCCCCGCGACCTGTTAGCGGACGACTGACCCCATCGCACCGGACTGGACGCCACGAGTAAGCTGCATCCAGGTTACACGCGGCTTACTCGTTTCAATAGTACTCTACAGATAACATACATCTATTGCGTGGCGTGTGCTAAGTTAATATAGGCGCGTCACGCAATTAACACAGACATTCATCACTAAACAGACATCTAACTCACACACATACGCGTAGCGCGGGCTAAGCGATATGTGTAGACACTGGGCGGTGTTACGCAATTACAATGCCGCCCACACACACACGACAGTTCCTTAGCCCGGACCGTAATCGGCTTGATCTGAAAGCGGGGCGGGCGGGAACTAAACACCTATACTGTAGGAGCGTCGAGTCGGCACCTACGTCGCTGGTCGCCTTCACTGGGCCTCCCCCGGGTAACCGGGGGTCTCACCTGGCGGGGGTTGACCGCCGGGGTGTCGTGAAGAAAGCGGCGCTAACAGTATTAGCGTCGTGATGCGCCTACAGTAACACAATAGCAACCACTCACATGGGCGCGTTATTAGTTAACGCGCCCAATCATCTAGGCGTCTTAAACTTAAAACGACACATACAATGAGGAGCCCGTATTTACGGGCCAACGTATAGACTCCGCGGCCGAGGGGCGACGCCCTGGTTCCGCTAGCCGCGCCCCCTTACGGGGACGCAGCGACATCCCACTGTTTATCTTATCAGTTGCTTGTTACAAGTTGACCGGTACACATCTCCGTAAATTGCAATCCTTGTTTTCGCCAACCCATGGATACCACACCAGAAGAAGCCGCTCAAGTTGTTGCCTTGTTGCAACAAGGGTTAAGTCAGCGAGCAGTCGTTGCCCAGCTCCACTTGAGCCAGTCTTCTGTATCCCGAGTATACAGACGGTTCCAAGAGACTGGTGCCTTCAATCGGAGACCAAGAACGAGCCGCCACCGGTGCACTTCAGAGAGAGACGACCGCTTCATTGT
Source organism: Atethmia centrago (assembly GCA_905333075.3). Lineage (NCBI taxonomy): Eukaryota > Metazoa > Arthropoda > Insecta > Lepidoptera > Noctuidae > Atethmia > Atethmia centrago. The sequence continues at coordinate 14,733,086 of HG995375.1, forward strand.
CTCAACCTCGCTGCGTAATCGACACCTTACGGGCGTTGATGTGCAGCAAGAACTGAGACGTGTACGACAAGTGGCTGTCAGCGAGTGGACAGTGAGAAGACGCTTGAAGGAAGCCAACTTGACGCCAAAAAGACCTGCGACGGGCCCTAAATTGACTGCAGGCCACCGACAAGCGCGCCTTCAATTTGCTCGAGAGCATCTCAACTGGAGCGTTGCGCAATGGCGATCGGTCCTGTTTACTGATGAGTGCAGAATGTGTCTGCATGGCAGTGACAGGAGAGGCCGAGTCTACAGGCATCCGGGGGAACGATTTGCCCAATGTTGTTTCGCTGAAACAGTGGCATATGGCGGCGGTTCCTGCATGATGTGGGCTGGTATCTCTTTAGAGGGAAAAACCGAACTTGTTTTCGTGCCTGGGGGCGGCCGAGGAGGCGGGCTAACAGCTGATCGATACATCACCGACATTCTACTGGATCATGTGCCCTACGCAGGGTTTTTTTTTTTTTTTTTAAATGAGTACTACCGCGGACATGGTCGTCCGCGCTCTTTTTTACTTGTTTTATTGTTTATAGGTTTATTTCGATTTACAATTATTTAGCTCCTACACTGGACATCAGGACCTTATGCTTAATTAATTAACTAACTTAATTCTACGTGAGTCCATCGATACATATATATATATATATATTTTTTAATTTTATTTTTAGATATTCTCATGCGCATGCAGATATATATGTTTATTAATATTAGTTTTGTTATCATTATAAGATGTTTTTTTTTTGGTTCTTTCCTTTGGTTCGCACTATCCGGCATCGGTGAGTGGCTACGTCCACTTGAGGCAGTGCAGCGTACTTGCTGCCTTTCATGCTGGTCTTAGTGGTGCTTCCGTTGATCAGAGCAGCAAGGCCTGGTGAGATGTGTATACGGGCCCTAGCTCGGCTTGTGCCTATGCAGAAGCTTATGCCCAACCTTTCTCCTTCCCTGTTCATGAATAGGGGGACGGGTCGCAGCCTGACGCCGGGGACTCCGCCTGCTCCGCATGCCAGGAATTGCGTGACGGGCATGGTATTAGGGACTGTTTGTAGGCTGGCTTCTGCTGCTGCTGCCACTGGTGCTGCTGCTGGTGTTGGATTGTGCTTGTGGTTTGTGATGTGGTGAGAGGTGTTCGTATTGAGTTTTGTGTTGTTGTTGTTATTTGTGTTGTGGTGAGTGGTGTTCGTGTTGTGTTTTGTGTTGTTGTTGTTGTTTGTATTGTGGTGAGTGGTGTTAGTGTTGTGCTTTGTGTTGTTGTTGTTGTTATTTGTGTGGTCGTTGTTGTGAATGTCGATGTGGTCGTGACTTGGACAGACGATGGTTGGTTTTGTCTTCGCGGGGATGCATCTGTTTTGTTGGCCTCTGCTGCAACAGTAGCGACTTTACTCGCGAATGCCAAGAATGGTTTTCTGGTAGCCGGTCTCCCCATGATGGATTGAAGTGTGGACTGGCTTAGCTGGGTATCGATCTTAACTTCCAGCTCCATTCTGTCGTGACTAAACCTTGGGCATTCGAAGAGCAGGTGCCAGACTGTTTCTTCGCAGCTGGGGTCACAGACGCACGAGGGACTGTCTTTGAGATGGAAGCGGTGGAGATACGCTGAGAATCCTCCATGCCCTGTTAGGACTTGTACATGAACCGGTGAGAGAGCTACGTCTCTGAGTATCCTTTTCGCCGCTAGGACGTCTGGGAAGAATACTTTTGTGACCGCTCCTGTACTTGAGGACTCGTATCGCGCTTGCCACTTCCTTATAGTCTCCTCCCGTATCTTCCTCCTGACGAACGACACGGGGACCTTGTTGTAGTCCGCTGTTCTGGTTGTTTGGGCTGCTTCCTTTGCCAGCTCGTTCGCTCTTTCATTCCCGGTAGTTCCCACGTGGGCCCTGAGCCAAAAGAGCTTCACTTGTCTGCCCTCCTCTCGGATCTTACGGACGCATCTCTTGATTTGAAGTGCCAGGTGGTGAGTGACAGACGGACTCCTCAGCAGGTCAAGTGACGATCTTGAGTCACTTAAGATGCTTACGGAGGTCGCCGTAGATTCTCTTGCCATCCTGACAGCTCTGAAGAGAGCGTACATTTCCGATTGGAAGACAGTGTTGTGAGGCTCCAGGCCGAAGGTGCTGGACTTTGACTCCTTTCCGTTTTCCCACCAAGTTAGGGCAGCTCCTACTTTCCCCTCTATCTTGCTGCCGTCCGTATAGATTTGGGGACCGATTACTTGATGGGTTTCCAGTGTTTCGGGAGTGAAGTCCTCTAGGCGTGCATACTCTGTTGTTGTGAGTTGCGCTGGGTGGGGATTCTCGGAGTGGTGCACGTTGCACTCCAGCTCGCGGCCCGGCGGTATGAACTCTTGGGAATGGCCCTTTTTGATCTTGAACAGGGTTGCGGCCTCGATTACCCGGAGATCTAGGGGGAGTTGGCCTGACAGAACAAGTGCCGATGTTAGAGACACCGTGCGGTATGCTTTGCAGATCTTCTGCGCGAAGCCCCTTTGCAGTGAGTCAAACTGATTTCTTGTCATCAGTTTCTCAGCTGCGGGGGCCCACGCAATTGCTGCATACATCACGATGGGCTCTATCACCGACACGTATATTGTCCGGATTATCTCTCTGTTGAGACCCCATGTCACCATTGCTGCGCATGCCAGCTGCTTGTAGATGTCTGCAGCCTTTTTACAGGTTGCAGACACGTGCGCGTTGAAGGTGAGTTTTGAGTCTATTGTGAGACCCAGCAGCTTGACCTCTTCGACCAGGTCCAGCCTCGTGCCTGACATGTACAGTACCGGAACGTCGTACTTCAGCTTTCTCGTTAGCACCATCGCATTGGTCTTGTGCGCGGCGAAACGTAGCTTATTTTGGACGCCCCATTCCGATACTATGTCTAGCGTGTCATTGGCTGATTGCTGCAGGGGACCGGATGTTAGGTCCGACAAAACCAGGACAACGTCATCTGCGAAGGCTTGGCAGTATACTCCCATACTCGCCATCTTGTGTAGGAGTGAATCTAGGATAAGGTTCCAAAACGTCGGACCGGCAATTGAGCCCTGGACGCATCCTTTCGTGGTACCCTTTTCGCTAGTCGCTCTGGCGTAGTTGACCCTGATGTTCCGGTCTTCCAGGTATGAGGTAACGAGAGCGTATATGTTCTTGGGACAGTTCTTGACTACCATCTGTCGTTTGAGTGCTGGCCACCACGCGTTGTCGAAGGCCCCCTCTATGTCCAATGATATCAAAAGCACGATCTTTTTGGCTTTGATTTCGGCTCGTACGTGGCCCATTAGAGCATAGAGGGCGTCCTCGGTTCCGCGCTGCGGCATGAAACCATACTGGTTTGTGTTGAGAGTGGGGAGGAAGTGCCACTGGAGTCTACCTACTAGGAGTTTCTCGACGATTTTTCCTAGGACCGAGAGCAGACCTATTGGCCGGTACGACTTTGGGCTGGTGTAGTCGTCCTTTTTTGGCTTACGGAGAATGCACACGTGGGCGACCTTCCACTGCTTCGGAAAGTGTGACAGCGACAGGCACCTATTGGCTATCGCTAAGAACACCTCCCTATCACAGTTTATTGCCGCTGTGTAGATGTCTGCTGTTAATCCGTCGGGACCGGGGGCTTTTTTCGGATTTTGGTTCTGGAGAACCATTTCCAGCTCCGCAGTCGTAAAGGGCGGATCGTCCGCAGACAGACCTTGGGGGTTCTTCTCCTCCGCTAGCCTCCGCAGATCAGTGTGGTACAGCTGTTCTGCATCCGCTGAGTTGTCGGGGTAGAAGGTTTGTGCCAGAAGATCCGCGGATTGCTGTGGACTGAGCGTCTCACCTGCGGTGTTTCTCAGAAGCGCGTCTTCCTGTCTTCCGGCTGTTTTCCTTAATACCCTGTAGATGCCATCCCACATGCTTTCTCGGTCCTGCTTCGAGCAGAACTCCTTCCAGTTGGCCGTGGCTGCTTCCATTGCTGATTGTGTGTAAATTTGTTTCGCCAAGACGTACTCTCGGATGGTGAAGTGTCTCCGGCTTGCGGCTGCGTTTCGGATCCTTCTCTTCTTCGTCGTTGCGTCTTTCTTGAGACGGTCTAGAGAAGGACTCCACCATGGGGGCTTTGCGTCGTGTTTGGGCGATCCCAGTTTTGGGATCGCATTCTCGCATGAGCGGTGGATGTTTTGTGTGTATGTAGTTATGATAGTCTCCAGATCCTCAGGGCCCGCGGCGTCCAAGACTCTGACCGGTGTAAGGTCTCCATCTGCCAGGCTGGTCTTGAAGTGGGTGCTGAAGTCGGACCACTTTGCCTTCTTTGTGTTGTAGATGCGCGTCGAGATCGGCCTTAAAGGTTCCAAGGCCTTTTCTAGTCGCATCGAGAAGGTTATTGCGTTGTGGTCTGAAGTTGTAAGACTTCTTTCTACACGCCACTCCTCGACCTTGCCTAGCAGCGACAGGCTGCATGCCGTCACATCGACAATGCTCGTGCACCACCTGTCTCCTCTGTATGTCTCGAACGTCGGAGTTTGGCCTGTGTTTAGGATGTGGAGATCCCGCTCGTCGAGGAAAGAACTGTACGCTGCCCCGCGATGGTTTTCGGAAACACTTCCCCACCACTGGCTCCACGCGTTCACGTCTCCTCCCACTATGATGTTTTGTGTATTGAGTTTGTGTGTTGTGTCTCAGAAAGATACGGTGCTATGTCCTACGCAGGGTTTGTCGGTGAAGACTTCGTGTTAATGCACGACAATGCCCGCTGCCACACGGCACGAGTCACTCGACAGTTTCTGCAAGAGGTCGAATTAAGCACGATGGACTGGCCTGCGCTCAGTCCTGAAATGAATCCCATCGAGCACTTATGGGACGAGCTTAAAAGAAGAGTTCGGGCCAGAAATCCAGTCCCTTCAAGCGTAGACGAGCTAAAGACAGCATTATTAGAGGAGTGGGACGGCATTCCTCAAGAAAATGTCAAAAAATTAATAAGGTCCATGGAAAACAGACTGCGGGATGTAATTAGGGCTAGAGGGGGCAATACGAAATACTGATTTAAATAAATTAATTTTATTTTTAAAATTTTTTGTTTAATATGTCAAATACGAGACACATACCCTTTTTCCTAAATTCCCGTTTTTCCTACTCTTGCGTTCAGACATCATTTATTTCAAAAATGATGAATGGATTTCAATGATAATGATATCAAATTAAAGCTGACATCTTAAGCTTTCGAATGACATATCATTTTAATAATTTCCATTCATAATTTTAGTTGTATCAATGTATGTGTGCGCCGACAAGGCTTGAGTCGATTTGGTAGCTCGCGAGTGTAGTATAAATATGTGACGGATTTATGGAGTCTTGGAAAATATGACGAAATTTCATTGCTTCAGGAAAGTACTCAAACGTGGTCATCGTTTTGCATTTATTTCTAAATCAACTAATCCTTCGATTTGATTACCTACTATTTGGATTTGAAGATGAAACTTGTGAAGATTTGTCGATATTCAAAAGTTTGGAAATAGCAAATACTTGAGAGTGATGATTAAAAGGTAAGTAGCAAAATTAGAACATCGTCGGAGTACCTACACCAAACGGTTGAGTATTTTTATAATTTTACTACGACACTAAGCAAACAAATTATTTGGAAAACATCGTCATCTTAAGAGTTATCAACATTCCAACTGGCAACGGGCGCCATTTTCTTGCGCTGCACAAGGCCACTAGACAGACACTCTTTAAAATACAAAAATATTGTTTTCAGCAACTCTGTCGCGGACATTATGAAAATAGTTTCTGGTGAAACTGTCGCGTCGCCATTTATGGTGGTCCGATAACGGTCGTAGGTAATTCGCTGACTAGGCGATATTGAGAAAATGTGGCACTCGGAATACTTGGATGTTTTGCTTCGTCGATGCCACTGGGATGTGTTGTTGACACAAGAGGAGCGAGTCTATTTATTCTGACTAGGCTTGAAATAACGTTCAATCTGATCTGGGAATGTTGTAACGGTGTATTATTTATGAGTGTTTTGCTTGCAGCGAAGTATTCAGTTGCAGTTCTTATGTACATACGTATCTTGAAGTGCATCCGAATCATTAGTGCTTTCCACGCGAGTGAACAGAGAATGATATACAACAACAAGACAGTCTTTGAAAGAAACGACTGTATCTTTTACTACGTCTGGTGGTACTTCTATCCCGGTTCGTTGCTCCCATTCTACGTGCAAAAAAATTTGTTTTGATTATTTTTTTTCCCATTCTACGTCCGTCGGTTTATTGGATTGTTTACATCATCCCATACAATTATCGTCCCTGCTACTATATAAAGGCCATTCTTATTGTGTCGCGTTATCGCGTAACATTACTATGGTCGAACTTTTCCAGTCAACTAATCAAGTTCCTTCACAATTATTTCCTTCGTATCGTCCGTTGACCTGGCATCTATTTATTGATTCCTAGTCTTGCAGAATTGAATCCTGTTTCGAGCAACGTGTGTATAAGCGTCTAGACGGTAAAAAATTATCTAGACTTGCAAGGTACACTGTTACGTACCTACGTCGATAGGTAGGGTACCTAGTCTTTGTTTTGGTATCGGTTGAGTTTGTTTTGATGCTGTCTCTGTCGAGTACTCTCGACCTCGTCTGTGTTTTGGCTGAGACTTATTCATGCCGTTCAGAATTGGGGAACTTTATTGCCGCGCCCGTGCTCATGAAATTGTATTGGTTGTACTTAAAAGTACTTCGTGATTATGTTCAATATAAACCATGGTAGTCTTTCAACACATTATTATAATTTGGATTACATTCTGGGCCGATAATATCTAAAATCATAATCGTTTTCGGTTGTCATTAAATACATAGATTGATGTCAGATTGATCGTGTAAATTGCGACTGTTGGGAGAGCTTGTGAACGTCAGGACCGCGGGACCGAGTCCTTGTAATTAGTGGTGGTTAATAAAGCATATAGCATATTAAAGCATCTTGCTTATCATACATAACATAAAGCAAATGCTATCGTGGCTCGCACTTGTTGCTATTTGCTTTACATCGCACATCGCACTAGAGAGTCATCGCCAGAGGGCTCAGTCCGTCGCACATCGCAAGCGCATGTAGTACTTAATAAGCAACCAGGCATAGCAAAGCGGCGGGTGCTTTCGGTCGCGTGTGTAATCGTTTTAGGTACTGCGTGCGTTATAGCGATCTCAGGCGGCTCACGTACGTAACGTAATATTATAAACAATTTTGTTTTGCTTCGTGCGTTTTTAGTGTAAATAAACAGTGATAGGATACGCAATAATGATTATGTAAATAAAAACTAATTGTGTAAGTAAGGACGATTGACTGAGTGAGGTATCGTGTTGTTGTTTTGTGTGTAGGTATTTAACGGACGAAAATGTTTAGAAGGAACATTGAACTTTTAAATACGCCTATAATGGTTTTAAATACTAACATACTTTATTTCTTAATAACACTTAATCAAATAGACAGTCCTAAGCCTGGAATGCTCGCGAAGGAGGAGGCGGGACGGTTGAGGGAAAGGCACGTTTCGCGCCCTCTCGCCCCTAGCCGCTGCAGGAGACGCCCTGGGCGTCGGGAATCTCGGACGGATTTCCGGCCACCGTAGGCGCGGGCTTGCGGACGGTGAGCAATGGGTAGCACACCGTCCGGTAAGGACCAGGCCCGGGTCTACGGCGCGTCGTATTCCACGCGCGCCTCAAAGAGATGTCGTCAGCACAAAAGTAGGGGTCCACTAGGCCTGATGCCTGCCGGGGTCGCGGGAAGGTACTTATGGCCCAATAAGCACAAAACTGCATTATAGCATGTCACAAAAGGTAACATCGGTAACTTTTGCATTTAGGAAGACTTATTACAGTACACTCGAACTGCAATAGCTGAAAATTACGCATTCGCCTGTATAATAACGCTATTATGCGTCACAGAGGCAACACTGTAATGTTGCAAGCGTTAATATAGGTAAACAGTTCAGTAGTATACAGTTTTTAGCAATTAATAGTACTGTAAGCTGCAATTAAGCATTTTTATGGACTTAAACCAAGCTATATTCTGAATTGAAGACCACAAGGGTACCCTTAGATCGCTCGCATTTTAAGAAAGAAACCGTGAGCTACTATAATTCTATCAGTTATTCTGTGACTTCAATTAACAATGATATAATGCGTCTTGCTGCACATAAATGAACTTTCACAGTGTTAGTCAGCTTGTTACACGCAATCTTCTAATAGCACCTATATTGCCCACATGATCACTATGGGTGAACTTATATGATGCTAAATTACAGTAAACTGCTATAAATTAGCTCACATGTAACCCATGATCTCGGCGAGAGCTGAATACTTGTATTAACGTCGGCAATTAATCTACTAATGTAGTTAAATAAGATCTTAAGGACTTATGTTTTCAGCGCCCCATAGGTATTATCAGTTAATCGCCGCCAGCATTACGATATTGTGATATGTGGAAATACAAACGAAGAACTGGTGGCATACGCCGAAAAATTAATGCAGAATACTTGAGAATCCTAAACAGAGATACAAATGACACAGGGAATACTGAACAATACACCTTTTGTGAATAATGGTTTAAGAGCGAACGGAATTTTAGAACGGGAGGGTTCCGTATCCGGAAATATTGGTGAAGAAGGTCGTGCAGATTTAGATGAACATTTATTTTGGAATAGGGAAAACGAAAAATTTTAACACTTATTTGTAAGATTTTATTAATGAAATGGAAACATTGCTTCGGGCATTTGGCAAACATTTCGATACCCGCTATACACCGGTACTCATAGTAGCAACATAAACCCTTTTTATTCGTCCGTTTTCATATCTATCTAGTAGGAACTTATTCTTATATTTAACAAGTAGGTAAGTAGGTATCTTCATAAAAATAGTTAAAAAAAATAATTTTAGGTATCTAGAATACAGCAATTATTATTCAGTCGTTACTTTATTTATTTAGTAGAAATAATTAACAGTCAGACATCATCAGTCTTCAGTCTAACATTAAATGCAAAATATTTTAAAACAAAATTTAACTTCTAATGAAACATTTTTCAGAAGGTTGTGTCTCTGTGATTACACTTAAATTATATCAATTAACTGTTAAATAGCATCTTTTTTCTACAACGTGTTACAGAATAAACGCAATACCTGAGCAGGGGTCATTGTACACATCATTATGAACAACTTTTACTAAGGGACCAACACTGAAAACAATCGGCTGCCCCATACATTTATGTGCCCATAACTCGACAAAATGTACTGAACTGATTTCTTTTTCGCGATTTCAGTGTTGGTCCCATAGTAAAAGTTATTCATAATTATGAGTCCTTTTCAGGTATTGAGTAGATTTTGTAACATGTTGTATAATCTAAACAAGAACGAACATATTTTTTTTTATTAAGTATTTCTAATGTTTTAGTAATTTTTTTATCACACACGCTCACTAATGCACACTGCATATTAGTGCGCGTGTGTGTATGTTGTGTCTGTGGTGTATGAGTTTGCGTAAGAGTGGGCATACAATTTAGCATAAGTATATATTTTCTTTTCGCTTTTCGTCGGTTCGTTGTTGTCACTAGCTGAAGCTGTTTCAGGTTGTTCTCCATTTTTGGCTGCTTGAGGTTCTTCTCCGTTATTACCATTATTTTCATCACCAGCTTGAAGTTCTTCGCTATCATTACTGGCATTATAATGTAATTGTTCTCCGCGGTTTACATCATTTCCACAATGTCTACTCTTGCGGGTTCGTTTTGATGACTGTTGTAACCCTGTCATTGCTTTACGTTTAGTAGCATTCCTCACGACTAGCTTCAAAAACTTTTCTGCATCATCGTCCGTAAACTTCGAATCCCAAGAATTGACAATATCAAAGTATATAAAATTTCCTAAAGTTCTTGTAATTTTTTAGGGGAATTTTAGAAATTTCTCCCTTGCTACCACCGGACCATGAATCCCTGGCAAAGAAAATCCCTGGAGAAAAAGAAATCATTTCCTTCTGTTCCTAATTGGTCTTGCAGCAATGTGACATTTACTGGTCTTTCTTTCTCTTAAGATATTAGAGCTTTTGTTTCCTCCAATTTCCAATTGTATTGATAAGGAAGCCAGCTTATGTGCAATTTATTTTTGATTTTCCACGACTACATTAAGCGTTTCTAACATCGCGGCTTGATTAGCAATCACGGTTTGTATATCTTCTGAGTTGAATACCTGAATTGTGTCGTGCTACTGACAGAATACGTTTGCCGTTAAAGCACGACTGTCGCTGGCTGACGGTTGTGAAGTATCCTGTAACATGAAGTGAGTACCTACATGATTAAATACCCTAGTAACCACCGCAGAAAGTTGCAGCAAAATAAAAATATTGGGCTTTCTATACAAAATATTTCGATATCTATGCCGATTTTAAAGGAAGTTTGATTTTTCATAAAGAAAATATTTCAAAATTTTTCGTTGTAGAACTATCATTATTGACATAACTATGAGAACGTAATTACAAACACAAAACAAAACGATGGTGTGGTTCCCTTTTTGCTCATCAATGGAAACATGATCAGTCTGGGTGCGGCCACACAAAGTCATCGGCAAACCTTCTGCGCGCGAACAGTAAGTACCTACCTACATACTTTCAATCATAATCAACCTTTACTGTTCCCACTGCTGGGATTCCGGCCTCCTCTCGGTGAGAGGGAGTGGGCTGTAATTTACCACGCGGGCCCAGTGCGGGTTGATAGATGTCATGACTTCGAAATTTTGGTGCTAGGGTACCCCGACTACACTTAGATCGCGCGCGTACTGTAGATGTAGGGTAGCTAAGTTTTTCATTTCGCAATGACCACACTGTTTAAAGCCCGAGCTTATAAAAAGTTACAAAGTTTATAATTATTTCTTCTTTGGTCGAGAAAACTTTGGTACTTACTTACTAAGTTGATACCTAGTAAGTACCTAAGAAGGTCTCTATGACACGCTAATCCAAAAAAACAAATATTTCGAAAATATCATGAGTGGTTCTCGGGATGATGATTATATAGGTAACCAAATAACATAAAAGGATTGATACACCAGACGTATGATTGTGTAAAATAAATTCACGGATCCCCAAAATTCCTGCAGAGAGTTCACTGACGATTACCTACAATATTTGTGTACATGTTACCCACTATCAAGCTTTACTTGAATCTGTGGCTGACTTGTTTCACACAAGAACTACTCGTATCAGCTCATTACTGATTTATATACCACAAGTGGGTACTTAAACAGCCCATACCATTTAATTGTGATTAATATAGTGCACATTGCTTGTCTACCATTTTTTAGGTTCTAACCTATGGAATATAATATATTAACAATTCATCTTTGATAGTCAACGAAAATAACAACTGGATTTGAATAGAAAATCCAATGATTTTATTCGTAAATAGCTTATTGTCAAATTACTAATGAAAAATAAAAAGATTTATTTTCTCATAACACATCATCAACCTATTTTGTACTATAATTTTCAAGTAAACAGTGATATTTTGCGAGCGCGTGAAAATTGTGCTTTATATTTATATAGTATTTGACAATAAACTATCTTTCCCATTAGAATTTGACGCACATGGAGGAAAAAACAAGGTTTTACTTACCGATAACAATATTTGTCTATTTCACCAAAAACGTCACAAAATGGTTCACACAAACAACTTAACCTAATAATTATTATAAAGGAGTAGGGTTAAATTTATTCACAATTTTGTCACTTGTGAATTTTCAACTTCATAGAAGCGTTAAAACTATACTGGTGTGTACATTGTGCTGAAAAATAGGTAACAAGGACTCTATTAATCGGCCATTGTGCTGAATAAAAGGTAACAAATACACTAATATTCAGTCAATGTTCAGCTCTTGGGGCGACTGTTATCTTTAATAATGCGCAAATAATGCTGATATAACGCAATTAGTTACAGTTATTCAGTTAACAGCTGTTTAATTTGTGCCCAAATCAGAGTTATATAAGCTGAGACAGCGCCTCTAATGCTCTTATTCAGCAGGCTGGTACAGCTTAGGATTCTATTGTGGACAGTGATACAGCTAATATACAGCGCTTCTGTGTTACTTGGGGGGTCACCGAGGCCCCTGGCAACACAGGCAACAGGAAGGAATACGGGTGGGTTTTAGTCAGTAAGAGTCTGACACACCCTCCCGCGCCGCCCAGAGCGGGAGAAGTTATTTGATGATTTCCCACCCAAAAAAAAAAGCCTGGAAAGTATGAAGGAAAGTTCATTGTTTTTTTTTACTGTTCCGTAATAAATTCATAAACGCGATGTAATATTCCGCTCTGACAACACCGCGCTGTTTTTATTCGCGCCCGCCCGTTTGGTCGTAACAAGTACCTACGCATATAAAAAAGCTTGCTTAAAATATGCTTAAAATAAAGCATATAAAATAGTATGCTTAGAATAAAAAGCATATAGCATTAAGCAAGTGATTGCCATAAAGCAACTTTGAACATCACTACTTGTAATGTTGAATAGCATAATATTACTTAGTACCTACTAGTGTTGGATTAATTAGCATTAGCATTCATTGTTAGCTTGCGAAAGCACATTTGGCATTTAGCAAATTAAATGTAGTTGCGAAATTCTGTGAAATTAAAAAATTACGAAAATTAATTTCAATTTTCGTGCGTTGCGCTCTCCGTCGCACCCACGGGAAGTCGGGAATACTAAATATATCGGTTTCACGTGACAGTGACCTTGTTCGCTGCGAACTTACGAATAATGGGTTAAGCAATTGTTATCTTATTATCTTTGATTTGTGCGTACTTAAGGTTGTATATTGAATGAATGCTTGTGCTTGTTTAATGTATTTAAATTATGGATGGTGCGAAGAATGATGTTTAGAAATTATTACCTTATTGTCTTTGATTTGCTCGTACTTAGAGTCGTGTATTGGTTGAATGAATGCGTGATTGTTTAATAATATATTTGCGTGGTACGCGCGCGGCGCGCGTCGTTTTGTGTTCGTTCAGTAGGTACGTTTTGGCAAGTGATAGTGAGATTTTGGTTTACGTATTCGTTATACAGTACTTACATTCTTTCGTTTTGTGCATAATATTGTACTTATAGATAATAGCGTGAACTCAATACCTACCTGTAAATAATAGGAGGTAGTAAGAAGTAGTGTGTAGTGAGAAGTGGCATGTATAAAAGTGTAAATAATAATTTTAAGTTTAGTATATAAATATTTTAGTGTAAATAAACTGTTGAACGGACTTGAACGTGACAATGTCTCACCGAACTAAGACTATATGGGATTATTTTTCTAATATTGTTAGTGAAAATAAAATTGCTAACAGTGCTCTAAAAACCTTTCTTACCGAACATCAATCACCAATTTAAAAACCCATCTAAAACTTAAACACATTGGCCATTACAATAACTTTTTGGTCGAATGTGAACCGACTCGGTCCCGTTCGGTACAGGTGCGTCAGGTGCAGAATGCTGATAATTATGTGATCAATCTTAACACATTACATAAGCAAGTGTACTAGCACAAATAAAACGTTATCGGCGAGTAAACTAAACGCACGCTAGGAGACGTCCTAAGGCGAACGCGCTTTTTAATTCGAATAATTTAGCAAAATTCACATACTTCATTATTATCAATTATCGTCATATTAGCAAATAGCATAGCAATAGCAATTATCATGCTAAGTCTTACGAATAAACATACTAATGAAATTTATTCGAAATCGCATTAATTGCCATTACTAGTACCTGCCTAAATACTTTTTACGTAATACCATTTTCAAATCGGTCCGCCAACCTGACATCAGGATGGCGGGACCACTCCCAGTTGACCAAGTTCTAACAGCTGTAATAGGATCCAAATGGCTCAAGAATAAGTAGGTATTATTTATTTCATTTGAATAGCTTCAACCATTTTAGATATATTGGCATTTCAATGTTTTTTGCATGTTTAGCACTCTAAGGCGTTCAAGTATATACATACTCATTCAATCAAAAATCATTCATTAGTAAAACCAATCTAATTTCGGCTTAATCGTTCATTGATTCATTCAAGCCGAAATGATTAAGGCGAAATTAGAGTTTTTGTGTCTTCAGTTAGGTACCTATGCTATTAGATTGATCGATGGTGCAATAGTGTATTGTCACAAGAATACGCGTTATCGTCGTGCTTATTGTTCGGAACACCAGAAGGCGCCCTCTGTGGCTCTGTCAGCGCGATCACACGTTCCGGTTCACTGAACAAAAAGTGAATGAAAAAAGTGTTCTTCACTTTTTATTTGGTTTTGAACTTAAGCCAGGTTAGCCAGATGTTGGAGACTCTCGACGCGGATCCGTGGGGGCGCCCTTATCGTGCGGTTCGAGGGAAACTTCGAGCCGCAGCGCCTCCACTCACGGAGACTCTCCAACCTGAGCTGCTGGAGGAGGTAGTCGCAGCCCTCTTCCCGCCAAGAGCGGAGCGTGCTCCGCCGCCGATGGCTTTGCCCACAGCCGCAGAGCTTGCAGAGGAAGACGAGGACACCATCAGCGTCCCAGAGGTGACACAAGCAGAGATGAGGGCAGCCGTGGTGCGGCTCCGGGCCAAGAACGTGGCTCCGGGGCCCGACGGGATCCACGGCCAAGCGTTAGCCCTCGCTCTGAAGGAGCTAGAGCCCCACTTGACAGGACTCTACACAGCGTGCTTTGAGCAGGGCCAGTTTCCCACGTTGTGGAAATCTGGTCGTCTGGTCCTGCTCAGGAAGGCGGGGCGCCCTGCGGACTCACCGTCCGCATACAGGCCCATAGTGCTGCTAGACGAGGTGGGTAAGATGTTTGAGCGTATAATCGCTGCCCGCCTCGTCAGCCACTTGTGCGGAGAGGGGCCTGACCTGGCCGAGAGCCAGTTCGGCTTTCGGCACGGGCGCTCCACCATCCACGCTATATCGCGGGTGAGAGTCCTGGCGGAGGAAGCGGTATCCCGGGGCGGGGTGATGTTGGCGGTGTCCTTGGACATCTCCAACGCCTTCAACACCCTGCCCTGGAGCTGTATTAGGGAGGCACTGCGTTATCATCGGGTGCCTTCCTACCTCCGCCGCATAGTTGGGGCTTATTTAGCGGAGAGGTGTGTCACCTACACGGGACGTGATGGCGGAAGTCAGCGCCGCATGTCGTGCGGTGTTCCACAGGGCTCGGTCGTGGGCCCACTCCTGTGGAACATCGGGTACGACTGGGTGCTGCGGGGCGAGCTCCAGCCGGGCGTGGACCTGACGTGTTATGCAGACGACACACTGGTCACGGCCCGGGGGAGCTCGTACAGGGAGGCAGCGTTGCTGGCAACGGCTGCGGTCTCACAGGTGGTGAGCCGCATACGGCGCCTGGGTCTGGAGGTTGCCCTCAACAAGTCGGAGGCCATGATCTTTCATGGCCCCCGGCGGGCGCCACCGCCGGGATCACACATCGTGGTCGGGGGTGCTCAAATCGCTGTCGAGTCCACCATGAAGTACCTAGGATTGGTGCTCGACAGCCGGTGGGATTTTGGCCCCCACTTCCGGCGGCTGGCGCCCAAGTTGTTGGGCGCGGCTGGGGCTTTGTCAACGCTGCTTCCCAATCTGGGGGCCCGAGCGCCGCCTGTAGGCGGCTCTACGTGGGGATCGTGCGATCGATGGCCCTGTATGGGGCCCCGATCTGGGCGGCTGACCTGACGGCCGGCAGCATCGCTGTCCTGCGAAAGCCGCAGAGAGCGATGGCCGTCAGAATCATCAGGGGATATCGCACGATCTCCTTTGAGGTGGCTTGCGTACTGGCCGGATCCCCGCCCTGGGACCTCGAGGCGAAAGTACTCGTGTCACTGTACCAGTGGCGCGAGGAAGCGAGGGCGCGGGACGAGTGGCTGATGCAGCGACATACGGACTTGCGTCGGTCACAGCTCCGCGCAGCCCTGGTGGCGGAATGGCGGGACAGGCTTTCACGCCCTACCGCCGGCCTCGCCACCATCGAGGCGGTCCGGCCAGTGCTCGAGCCCTGGCTCGGGAGGAGGCACGGCTCCCTGTCGTTTCGGGTGACGCAGGTGCTCTCGGGGCATGGTTGCTTCGGGAAGTACCTGTGTCGCATAAACAGGGAGCCGGTCGCTCGGTGTCACCACTGCATCGACTGTCGGGAGGACACGGCGCGGCATACGCTGGCAGAGTGTGCCGCTTGGGAGGAGCCACGCCGTGCCCTCATCTCAGGAGTGGGCAGTGACCTGTCGCTGCCGGCCGTGGTCGAGGCGATGGTCGGCAGCGAGGAGTCCTGGGACGCGGTGGTATCCTTCTGCGAAACAGTCGTGTCGCAGAAGGAGGCTGCGGAACGGGAGCGGGAGATCTCTTCCGCTCACCCGGCCCGCAGCAGGCGCACCGGGCGTCGGCAGAGGGCAGACAACGCCCTCTTCCGGCCCCCCTAAATGGGTCCAGGGACGGCGGACTTGGGGACGTCCGCCGCCCCCCATCACACTGGACCCGAGGTGGCGGCGCGTAGTGTTCCACGCGCGCCCCTTTCAGACGTCGCGGGGGGGTTTAAACACCTCACCCCCCCCCAGACTTGAGGTGGCCCGCAGAGGCGGGCCGGCACTAGCCGGGGATCGTGGAAGTCGCATTAGATCCCATGATCCCCGGTGCAAGTGTGGGACGGGAACACCGGGGTGGTTTTTAGTCAGTAAGAGTCTGACAGACCCCTCCGCCTACCCCAGGGCGGAGGACATCCATGAGGATTTTCCACCCCGGGAACAAAAAAAAAAGAAGAGTAGTATATTCTTCGTTGTTAAATTTTCTACAATGGCAGCACCAATCCAGTTTCCATGGTAACGAAGTTTATCAACAAATCGTGATAACGTTTTATTTTTGTTGAGTATGCTTTTTTAAGTAAATGATACGTCTGTTGCCACAATTAATGTTATCTCATGGCAGAATTGCACATATTAGGGCAACTGCAGTGTGCTTCAAATTTTCAAGATAAATCATCCCTATTTTGTCGATATTCATTTCAAGCCGGTGTGTTGTTATATTACGTAATTTTATAAAATTACTATTACGTTTGTATTGGAGATGTATAGCAGTGGTTAACTATCGGCTAATGATGAAGTTTTTAGTTTGATACAATAACTGAAATAATTCAAGTATCCTTTCATTTTTAGGCCCAAACTGGACAGTTGTCTCAGGTTGCCCTGAGGGGCAGACAGTCTCAGGTAAATTAGATTACGAAAGGACTGTTGTCTGGGCACACCCTCTTGATATTCACTACGTAACTAAAGGTGTCCAAGGTACTTATTGTTTGTTTTTACAAAAAAAAAAATATGTATATATTTTGAAACTACTTATCTATAAAAACTTCATAACTTTTATTCAAACAATTCAGGTTGGCCCAAGTTATTAGTACAAGTGAGTTGCCTCGATTCTATAGGACGCTCTTGGATAGTGGGATATGGTTGCTGTAACTTGCCTGTAGTGCCAGGGCCTCACATCATCCATGTGAACTGCTGGGTACCATCCACAACTTCAATAACTGATAGAATCCGACAATATTTCCTTGGTGGATCTCATCAACTTATTCAAAGTGATATAGTTAATTTAGGATTAAACCGGTAAGATTTTTCTGTCATATTATTATGCTTTAACATCAAAGATTAAACAGATTGTTACCATTCATAAATTTTATTTACAGATTTAAGTTAAGGACCCAATCAAAAGGGTCAATTCAGCTGCAAGTGAATTTATTGCTTAGGAATTTTAGTCAGTTTGGTGTAGAGTATAAGTGAAACCATGAAAGTCGTTACTTATTTAGCTTTTACTGTTTTGTCAATACTCATTCAATTTTGTGTCATGGATTACATTCAAGAGAAAATTCAGACTAAAGATACTGGTAATCTCGATGTTACAACAAAGATAGAAATCCTAAGTGATTTGCTAAAGAATATAAGCAGTAAGCCTCATGCTCTTTACTACAGGACACATGATATGAGTAGATCACTGAAAGACACATCCCCATCAAAGATTTTTATTAACTCTTCCATGTCAGAAGTTACTATAGGAACAACAGATGGAACCACCACTATATTTGATGTTGTGTATGATGATAATACTTCTGACACAGAAGCAAGTCTCACAACCACCGAATTGTATTTCACAAGCACTGAATTTGATAATCTCACAGAAATGACATTCTTTGAAACAAAAAACAAAACGTCTAGTGTTCCTGGTACACCAAAAATTAATTTTAATATGCATTGTGATTGCAACTTATTGGTAAGCGCATCTAGAATATTATTTAGAATAGGTACCTTTACAATTTGGGCCCAGAGATTTCTTCACCAGTATTTATTTATTTTCCAGCACAAAGTATGTGATATAAATTGCTGTTGTGATCAAGATTGTTCTGATTATGAACACAAAATGTTCCAATGCCAAGAAACTAGTAAGGCCGAGAACAAAGCTATAGATGGGTGTATTAGCCACATACTTGATGAGCAGAGATATGGGGGCAGTATGCTTGATAATCTGTTTTGTGTTGTTAAAACTAATTTACCCAGTATGCACAGTATTAAAAAGGTACTAGTATAAAATCACGAATATTCCATTAACATATACATAATATTATTAACTTAATTTAACATTTTTTTTCAGTATGATCAGACACCAGTCGGTACATATTACAAGTGGCGAAGTGTTTATCAGAAGCAAAACTCATATGAATTTAAAAAGACCTTGTATAAACAAGCTGATCCTATTTGGCTATTAAAAAATGGAATAATTTATTATTTAGGTTAGTTTTCTTTTTTGGGAAAATTGTTTTATGCTCCTTGGTCTGACCAAGAAAACTGCCTTACCGATGAACAATTTATTTATTTAATGGTTTGATGTTCTATTTTCTAAATTATTATAGTACCTACTTATTATGGCTGCGATTCAACAAAGATTATGCAGAAAACTTAACTCGTTGATCAACTGTTCAACTTAAAACATTGTATTTTATTTCAGATTTTCCAGCTCCCATGATAAACAACTACTGTACCGATCGAGTACCAATAGCATTTCTTAAAGCAGAGAAAATCACATGTAATGTGAAATTCAAGGATCTAGAAATGTTCAATATTTTAAAAACTTCTGAAGAAGCTAATGTTATAAGCGCTACGAATAATACATTTAACAGTACTGCTTTGGTACCTATTTATTTTTATTGCTTTGATTATTTTATGTATAACTAAGGGAGTCGCCAAGGAGGGTCAGGGACGGGCAGCCCCCAGAGATAAAAAGATGTATCCAAATGCAAAGCTACCAAAGCACCCGCTCACTTGACTTGCGTGACCGATTTGCGAAACTATAGTCTAACAACACACATAACATCACGCCTTGTTCACGCCCCGAAGGGTTGGGCAGAGGTGTACCTGTAGTGCACCCACATTTCGCCAGTTATGTTTAAGTCCCATGTAATAGGGGGCGAGCCTATTGCCATCAACCGGGCACAAATTCAGACTCCGGGCTGCTACTGAGAAATTCCAGATAGAAAAACCCAATAACACTTCGCCCGACCCGGGAATCGAACCCAGGACCTCATGCTCAGCAGTAGCGCTTGCGAAAACTAGACTGACGAGGCAGTCGACAGGCAGGTGACTATCGTCCAAGATGTCCTAAAAGGCACCTTTCTGGAAAGGGGAAAATCATTGAAAATTTTGATCGCTCTACCGTGCACAACGTGTACAATCCATACTTTCCCCATCCTCTATACATCAACTTGCCCTCCCCTACGCCTTTGTTAGTAATTCTTCGTGACTTATATACTGAATGTTATTCTTTTCAGAATTGCTCAAATCTCCATTGTATCAATTGGACTATTCTAGCATGTGGTAATGGGTTTTGTTCCTATTACAACAAGACTTATAATGAAGCTTCATGCACAGAGGATGTTTGTACTAACATAGCGTTGAAAATTGATTACGCCTTCTATTATTACGATATGAAAATTTTAAAGGCGACGATAAAATTACACCTACAAAATATATCACTTGTATTGCCTTTTATGATGCAAGAAGTCGGTGTAGATTTTTTTCTGGCAAATAAATCTATAGACCATGTTATAGAATTAAGTGGGAATCCGGGATATGTTAATGGCCGGCCGGTTATAGTATCTTATATTAAGAGCAATCACACAGACGACTTTTTCAATACCACTTCAGAAACAAGGAGGCGCATGTTATTTCCCGAAAACAGAAATGGACTGTGTGTTTCATTGAATACGTCAAATAATATTGTAAAATTTGGAATGAACAGAAGAACTAAATGCCGTTATGTTTATCCACACACATTATTGAAGAAAAACATGTGCAACAATATACAAAATGATATTGATGAACTAGTGGGGATAAACAATAATGTATCCATTTCTCCATTTGGGAATCCACATGATATTGCTGATGATAATTGGATAAACTTGCTTATGGACAAAAATAAACAAGAACCAATTTATGGAGAATATAATGAAAACACTTTAAAACTTTACTGTTATAATTTAATAAACAGAGTTTCTGTTACTTTTATGTTCGCTAATGTCGACGAAAAGTCATGCACAGGGCAGAACAAAATTCTGTCAGCTAAGTATGAAGTAACAACTAAACATTTTAGTTTTAACATTGAAGATATTTCAGTCGTCATCACAATTGATGTTAATTTCGTGGATTTGTCAAAGCCAAGTATAATTGAATATGCTGGAAGTCCACATATAAATATTCATTTACCCAAAGATTTCTTCTTCCCCTTCCCCCAGAATGGCTGTTTCAGCATGTCTAGCACGTGTATTGTAACAATGTATTGCTTTTTCATATTATTTCTTTGCAAATAAAATAACTCTTGAATAATAACTAATAATTTTTATTTTGAAATAATTTAAATACTTTAGTTACTTCTATCACTTCTAACTTGGCATCCCGTTCAAGGACTTAACGATCTTGAGTTTGTGGTGGCCTGAAAATAAAACCCATTTTAGGTTCAAATAGACCACGTCAACCCAATGAGCTCGAAAGAATTAGCAAAATTCAAGAGGCAAAGAGAATTTAATAAAACATTGTGTTATAAAGGAAGTTTTTAATATAGCCGCATCAAGGAAACGAGGTAAACTATCATAGTACATGACGTTAAAGGTACTAGAGCTATATTGGTATTTACAATATTTTTACATAATTAATCTTCAATGAATCTTTTTAGTCTAATAAAATATATTGAAAAGCAAAGAAGACAGTAAATATTAACTGAAGCTGCTTTTACACAAATCGATCGGAGCAATGCTGAGATGTCGCTACAAACCTATGCGACGTAAGTGTAGACTTTGCGGTCGTCAGGGGTGCGAGCGAGATACTCTCGTTCAATAAGCCCTTCGATGCGTTTCTTGATAACCACTGGCGACGGTAGGAAACGTGCGCGCAATTGCTCCGTCACTTCGGCGACCAAAAGCGTATGCTGCGGAGAAATATTCACATTAATAATATACCTCGTTTATTCTGTTAGATTAGATTGATATCATTATCAAGTATAAGTATAAATACATATCAATGTTTGCGAAACCATGTCATGCTTGAGTAATTGAGGGGTTCTAAGTGCAAATCCGCCACTACCCAGTTTCTGAAAATGTTCACAGCAGTTAAAAACATTCCGTGGCTTAATAATAATAAATCTTCAAATTTTAGGAGATATCTTCTAGGTTTATAAGAAATATAGTTTTTCCAGCTAATAATTAATTTAATAACAATAGCATTAATATCTTATGCATATAATTCAATTGAAACGTGGATAGAGGCGATTTTGCACCTCAACCCTGGATAGAGGCGGTTTTGGACTTCATTCATAGGAACAGAGGCGGTTTTGGACTTCATTCATAGGAACAGAGACGGTTTTGCACGTAATAAGCATAAAAAAACACTAAAGCACGGCAATGATGGCTGCTGTTCGGTGATTGGTCAAAACGGCGGTTTTGCATTTTAGCAACTGGGTAGTGTAGGTTTTGGATCTCACTTGTTATTATTTCTGGCTTTTTTTGTATATGATAGAGGCGGTTTTAACCGTAACTGATTTTGTAGAACCATGGATAATGTGATTGACTATCACCAGACACAAAAAAACATATTTTGTGTTTTAATCGACAGAGGCGGATTTGCACTTAGACCCCTCAATTATGGATCATACAGCAATATTTTGACATACCGCCATCTTCTTCCTGGCTTTCATGATACGCACGATGGCCGCTTCGATTTCATGTTTACGGTCTTCATCAACTTTGTTACGTGTTTCCCGTCGCTCCGGTTCAGACTCGCCTTTAGCTGCAACGGTCTGGATCTTAACTCTGAAATACAGGATAACAAAACTGTAAAACCTGTATCATAAAACGGTGCTACTCTTACCTTCTTATTTAAGAGAGTATCGGTACATACCTATGTAACTTAGATGTAAAGGCGTCGTTGACGTAAAATTGATGAGATGGCTCTATCTCTTTTGTCTTCGGCTGTTTGATAAGCACCCTCTGGGTGGGTTTTCCCATCGCTAACGACTGTAGGGCTCGGACAAGATCCTTCTCCGGAATATCAGTCTCGTTGAGTATTTCCTGCAAGAATAAGAGTGGGGTGAAGAAAAGTTCACTACGAAAGCGAAATAAACGTGGACGGTGCGATGCGCAACCGATTTTTTGTCAGTGAAGTTAGCTGTGTTTGGAAGTTGAAGGTTTCTTAAGCGGAAACGATGCCAAAAGCCACAATAAAATGCATCAAATCCTCTTCTAAAACCGTTTTTAAATGAAACAATATTACCTTCCTTCGGGGGCAGTCGGGTAAAAAGGCGAGTTAAATCGAATAAAACAAAAACAATGTGTAAATGGAAGCATCGTACCTCATAGGTGAGTCGCTCGCGTTTGTTGAAGAGCAGCAGCACGCACATCTGGAAGGTGGACACCTGGATGATGTGGCGGCGCGGCGCGGCGGGCGCGGCCGGCGCGGCGGGCGGGCTGCGCGGCGGGGACGCGGCGGCCGCGCGGAACGTGGCCGTGAGGTCCGCGCTGCCCAGCTGCGGCTGCAGCGACAGCTGGCGCCCCGAGTGCTTCGCCAGGTAGAAGCTGACGCAAAATGTGCGAGTGGGACGATGAATATTTAGTACGGGACTTATGGCATCTATTCGATACTATAGTATTGGCTCTTTCGCACGTTTTATGACCTCGACTGCCACGAACGTTGGCTCTTACTAAACGCCAACGTTCTCCTACGCCTGTCGTTTATTAACCCAATTAAGCACCAAAGGGGGTCTTTGCTTAGCTTATTTTTGATGACATGGGGGGACGGAAGGGGTGTGATTACGTCGGCAATATTTATTTACTCTCAAGATTTTTCTGCAACATTTAGAAAATTCTGTTTTGAACAAATATGACAACCGTACTTGTGTATGTTCGAAAGCGTAAAGCATATTTTGAGATTCTCCAAAATAATTGATATTACTAACTCGCTCTCACGCGGTGTTTTATGGTTAATTTATAAAGCACCGAAATAGGGAAATTACTTAAATAGGCATTAAATTCTTGTATAGTTTATAATTCCTTATTTTCTAGATTCATAAATAACAATAAAGAAACCTGAACGGATGAAAAGTATATATACCAATGTATACGTAAGCATAGGAGGGGCGGGTTAGAGCTTTGCTTACAAGGGGGAGGGGGGAGGGGTTAACAATTACGAAAATACTGCTTACGAAGTCGAAGTCAAAGTTAAATTATTTATTTCAAATAGGCACATTAAAGGCAATTTTGAACGTCAAAATTTCCAAAAAAGTAGAATTGATTCTTGTTGCCTCTTCCAAAAGGTAGTTTCGTATGGAGAAGAATGGGCAAGAAACTCCACCGTTACTGTTTTAAAATGTTTTACAAAATTTTGTATAGGTACATTTTAAAATTATATGTCAGACGATGCATCTAGAACAAAATGACTATACCAAAATAGGTAAAAAAAGAATGAAAAATAAAGCAATGACAGATAAATTAATTATGTGATAGGTACATGATGCTCACATATTTACAAACATTGTAAAAGTATATGTTTTCCTAAAAATAATAAATAAAGTAATAGGTCAGTGTGTGAGTTAAAGTGATCACAGAATTTAAATTCAACATTGATGAATGATTTGTATCAAATAATAAATTGTACAATTAAAATAGCAACCAGTTTGATTTTGTCTAGACTCTAGATTGTCCTGTAGAGCTGGACCAGCATGTTTCCAAGCATTCTTATCTTGGATTCCTCTAATTTGTAATATGCTTGTTTACAAAGTGTACTTTTAACATGAGTTTTAAATTTCCTTTCATTTAATTGCAATATATCACAAGGTATTTTGTTCTAACATTTGACACAGTACCCCATAAAAGATGTATGTACTTTAGCTAATCTGAAAAATGGTTGATCTATTTTATCTTTATTTCTAGTATTAAAATTATTTCTATCACTTATTTTATCAAAAAGATGTCGATTTTTTCTTACACACATAATATTTTCATAAATGAATTGGCAAGGTACCGTCAAGAAGATTAATATTACTTCTTAAATTGTTCCCTAAGAGATTCACGGCGACGTAGATTATAAATGGCTCTGACAGCTCGCTTTTGCAAAATAAAGATGGAATCAATGTCAGCAGCCCGACCCCACAGTAAAATGCCGTACGACATAATGCTGTGGAAGTAACTAAAATAGACCAAACTCGCGGTTTCTACTTCTGTCAACTGTCTTATCTTTGTAACAGCATTTAAGCGGCAGAGCTTAGCCGCCCCGCAAGAGACGTGGTCCCCATTGTAGTTTCTCGTCTAGAGTGATTCCTAGGAAAACCGTTTGATTAATAAATTCCAGTTTTTCTCCATTCAATATGAGATCACATTCGCTACTTCTAACATTAGGTAATTTAAATCTAATGCATTTGGTTTTTTTTTTCATTTAGTACCAAAGTATTTACCGTAAATCAATCTTGGACCTGAAGAATAGAGTTATTCACGTCGTCATGATTTTGTGATCGTCGGTCTATTTTAAAGATCTTTAATTTTTATTTTAAATATTTTTATTTTAATGATGTGTCATCTGCAAATAACACCATCTTCGGTTGATTTTGAAGTAATTGGGGTAAATCATTAATGTAAACTAAAAAGAGGAATGGACCCAATATCGAACTTGAGGAACGCCCATTGCCATTTCAGACCCCAATGAGTTTACGCCGTTTAACCTTTCTATCTTTTAGGTATGGTCTTAGTAAATCAAGAGCTGTATTTCTAAGTCCATAGTGCTCTAGTTTCAGCAGAAGTGTCTCATGGTTTACGCAATCGAACGCCTTAGAGAGGTCGCAAAAGATACCAATGGCATCCTGTGCTTCTTCCCAGGCGTTAAAAATTTTCTTTATTAGGGTGACACCGGCGTCAGTCGTACAACGCCCTTTGATGAAATCATACTGTTGTTCATAAAAGATGGAATTTTTTATTAAAGTGAAGTAACATTTGACTGAGCATCAACTTTTCAAACACCTTACTGAGAACTAGGAGAACTGACACAGGCCTATAACTGTTACGTAATATTTGAATGCGTATGTACGTAAGATAAGTCTATCTGTTAAATATTTGGCTTACCTTCTGAAGACTTCGAATGCACTTCGCGGCGCTGTAGGTATGTTGCACTTGGGCGTCGCACTTTGTGTGGGCCAGAAGCCGGTGGTAAGCACGCGCACTGAAAGGTCTACGCCGTGAAGGTTGATCTGAAATTACAATACTTCTTTTTAGAAAAGTATTGAAAGAAACCAATATCTATTATAAAGAACTTTCGAGTGACGCTGCCACTTACAGTTACTTTGTCAGCTCTATTTATACTATAGAACGACGGCAGTAATAGCCACATAAAGGTAATAAACTACAAAGATTCACCCCGGATGACAGCACATGTTCCTTGAATTCTTCCATTATGGTGTTCGAGACTGTCATATCTTTGAACATTCCTTCCAGCTTTGATGTGAACTGACAACCGCATTCAGTCTGAAATGAGTTACATTTGTTATGATTGAATAGGAATTTTCATAGTAAGTACAATTAAATATCCAGCTAAAAAAAGTAATTATGCAGGCAACTAAGTGTTCATTATACAGGAGAATTTTATGGTCAAGATATGCTCAAATGTGCGAGGTGAGACCCGGCGAGTGGTCGTTTTGTCTTAGATCACATTAATGTTAAGGGAGTTAACAGTAAGGTAGAACGCGTAATTCAAATTTTTCTTACGTGTTTTTTAATTAGCACGTCAGTGTCAGGTTGTATGTTGATTATAATATGATTGAAAAGATCGCGGCCGTAACAAATATGTATTCCAGAATTATAATCATTAGATTCATCGATACAACTCTTTTAAAAACTTTTAGTGAAAAATAACTTATATCCTAAGACACCAACTTCCGAAATTAAAGTTATTTTTCACTTTGTAGTGTTGTTTTTTTGTAAAAAGGTTTTTATTTTTCACTTTTTAGTGGGTCAATTTGTAATTTATCTAAGTTACAATAGCACAATGTCGACTGCTCATCACCTTTTTACAAAATATTGCTTTTCCCGATGCTGGGGCGTTAATCGTTAAGGAGTTCTCGTGGTACTTCACCATCAGCTCCACTTCATCATATGCATTGTGACGAGCATAAATTTCTTAGCATCCATATTAAAGTACAGTACCTAATCGAATCAAACCCGTGAAATACTTATTATTAAGTAGTTCCGGTGGCCATCTGTGATCTTCAGCATCCGTTACAATTCACCAAATGGTGCTTTCTGAGAGCAAATGCACGAGTTACTATAAAGATACCTATATCGTTATAGGTGTGCCTATAAAATTGGAGGATTTCCCTCGATTTCCATGGGATCCCGTCATCAGATTCTGACTTGGTGACAATGGGACCACCTTTTCAAAATCGGTCCACAATTGACGGAGAAATCGGAGAACATACATTAAAAAAAAAACATACAGGCGAACATATAAGCTCCTCCTTTTTGGTAGTCGGTTAAAAATTGGCCTCAAATGTCATTTCAAGAAATAGTCATTCAATAGGGTAATTTGAACCTGGAGAGTTGTGTTGATGATTTTAACTATTATAATTCTGTAAATACATCATTTTTTACAAACTTCCACACCAAAATGTCCGTTAAAACGCCGATGTTCTTAGTTGTCTGTTTATCTATTTTTTTTTGTTTGTACAAGTTTATAACGAAGGCTTACACAAAACTACTGAGAATACAGTGTAACTAACAATACGACTACTAAACGTAATCCTGCTTAAAGTCTTAATTCTCTGCAAAATTCTTTACCTAAACCAGTTTTAGAAATCTTAATTTTGAAACAATAGATTTTTGTACTGAAATCCCAAGACTTTAAGCAGACTTTTCACAATAGAAAAAAGAACTTGTAAGACACAGGACACTTACGAAAAATGTCCAACTATAATTGGTAAAGAATTTTGCAGAAATATGTGGACAGGATGGGGAGGTCGGATGGATTGTTCATTTAGTCACATAATGAATTCTCTATTTGCGAGACATCTCCGATTATACAATGAAAGTCTCGCGGTTCAACATCCTTAAGTAAACCTTCTTTCTGGGAAAGGTTAGAAACCAAAATATTTATAAACAAAGTGTTTAATTTTTCGACGGTTAATTAACAATAAAGAATTTTATGATGTGATTATGTACGACGGGAAAACTAACCTTCAGTTTAGAGATCATATTCTTCTCACTGTCGTCAGAGACGGATTTGTTGAGCAACAATCGTTTAGCTAAGTGCTGCTTGTAGTAACGCTCGAACACATCCTTCTCTTGTAAGAATCTGAACAGTACCATAGTTTTGTCCAATACTGCTTCGATTTCTTGTTCACTCATCTGAGAAAAATACAAGTTTTTTAGGACCAAATCAGCTAATAGTAAGTCTAAGTCTGGTGAAGCAATACTTACGCCTTTTTCACCCTTCTTCAGTTTTCCATCAATGAACAGCGATAAAAACTCTGGGGATTTGCTGTTCAAGTTGAGAAAATATTCAAAGTCTGAAGCAATCATGTGTTTGAAAATCTTGTCGTTGTTGAAAGAGTTTTGGAGGAAATGGTCAAATCTGTCTTTCAGGTCGAGCAGATTCTGTAACAAGGATTTAAAACCTAATTAAATCACCCTTTACTTACGAGTGTGCATGAAATAATGCATCTTGAAAATCCTCTTTGGTATGTACAAAGTATTATTTCTTTTTCTATTGTATTCTTTTAGCTAAATCAGAAATCGCAATTATTAAATAAGTCAACGTAAGTATATAACATTAAACAGGTTGAGAAAGAAGGCGTAATAATCAGCCGATATAGTTCCCAAAGACTGTGTGTGACTGTGACTAGAGTCTTCTGTTTGTGCGAGGCATAAATCGTAGTCCACCACACAGACCCAGAGGAGGTTTATGGACAGTAGTCCATGCATGTTTAATTCTAGAAATGTAGAATATTTATTTGTTTTATATTTTTGTACACACAAAACAATAGAGAAAAAACTTCTTCTCGAAATTACATCCAGCGGATCTGCGATAGCAGATTTTGATGAGAAACGTAGACAGTATGTAAAAACACAGGAAAACTTCAATTAGACTTCGTCTCTGCATCCTCGAGATTTACATAATTCACACTCCTAAATGTACTCTAGGCATTCAATACATTATTTAGAGATACGTTAAAAAAAACACATCGGTGGTGGAGGTCCTATACCTGCACGAAGGTGATGGCATTGGTGTTGTGATGCGTGTCGGTGACGAGCGCGCGGCCCTGCTCGCGCAGGTGCGCCGACACGGCGTCGGCCACGGTGCGCAGGCCCTCGCCCACGCGCGACAGCAGCTTGTACACGCACGCCAGCTCCAGCGTGCGCGTGTGCATCAGCATGTGCACCACTCCCGAGTTCTCCATCTGGACATAGATAAAATTGGTACTATACAAAAAAAAAAGTGTAGGCTTCGTTGTTTTTGAGGGATTTTGTAACATACTAGCTGCACCCCGCGGTTTGGAATGTCGGGATAAAAAGTCCTATGAAAAGATCCTATGTCCTAATCCAGGTCATGGTCTACCCATGTGCCAAATTTCATCCAAATCCGTTCAGCTGTTTTAGCGTGAAAGCGTAACAAACAAACAAACAAACAAATAAACAAACGAAACTCTTTGGCATTTATATTATTAGTTAGGATTAGGGTAACACACAATTTAAGAATAAAATTATTAGTGTACAAGATTGACTCTAGTTTTAAATTATTGGAGCATGTATAGCAGGGATACACTTACTTATAGAGAATAGGGGCCACTCGGGCCCTTTGGCTCATAATGTGCCCAAAAAAAAAAATTGCTAGGTAAATGTTTTAAGATTTTAATTTTTTGAAAAACTTCGATATTCGTATAAGTTGTCATGGAAATGCAATGCATGCATCAAACTAATGATGCATGCATTGCATTTCCATGACAACTTTTTGCGCGCCGGTCTCACCCCGCTCGCCCGAACTCACCCAAGTAATACATCAATATTTTTTGTTCGATATGGGAGCTTGCGGGTAAGTAATAACAGCCGCACGGGTCGATCGATCAGGTTAAGCTACGCTTGCCGCGGTTGGTCCGTGGATGGGTGACCATCTTTACATACCAAGACCCCTTCGTGCCTCGGAAAGCACGTTCAGCCGTTGGTCCCGGCTGTCATTTGTAGATCTTTGACAGTATTTACGGGTCGTCAGACAACCAGTCTTACCAAGGGGTGTCGTGTTGCCCAGTAACTGGGTTGTAGAGGTCAGATAGGCAGTCGCTCTATGTAAAACACTGGTATTCAGCTGCATCCGGTTAGACTGGAAGCCGACCCCAACATAGTTGGGAAAGGGCTAGGCTGATGATGGCAGATGATGATATCGTTGTTTTTGTTTGTTATACCCATATTTTTTGGGGATATCTAGTATTTGATATAAAATATCAATTATCGAACTTGTATCAAATATGATATATTTCCAATAGCAACTGACTAAAACCGCTGGAATTAGGAGCCATATAAAAGTAGTTTATGATTAGTACATCAGAAATTATGTTCTTTGTTTGGTATTTATATGAATAAAACACAAAAGCAGTAAAATTGCATAGTACAAGTATTTTTAGAAAATTTCAGCGATATATTGGTATATCGATGTTTTTTTTTTCGATATATCGAAATCGATATCAATTTTTTCTTCTTATTACGATACGATATATATCGATACTTTTTGGCACGTCATGCATCCCTACCAAATGCTACCCGAGCCGAATAGTTCCAATCGCAAGCTCGCATCACATGCACGCATAATGTAGGTAATTAGGTATGCAACATTTTCAATGTTTATTTCATTTTTCTTTTCAGCATTTTTTTTATTTGTTGGCGGGCCGCACGCGTATCGACAGCGGGCCGCACGCGTATCGACAGCGGGCCGCACGCGTATCGACAGCGGGCCGCACGCGTATCGACAGCGGGCCGCGGTCTGTGCATCGCTGATTTATAGGGTATGTGTCGGGTATGTAAGGGAGGGGGAGTTCTTTGCCCAGCAGTGGGATAACACAAGATAGATCACGGCTAGATAGATCAGATTTGTATTTGTATGTATTCAAATGTTTTTATTTTTGATATTTAACTTTTCTTCATGCTCTCAGTTGAATGAGAGCATCAAGACGCGATTACTTTAGTATTTTACTCTATCTTATTTTTGCGTTAGTATTCTAAATAGTCCGATAGAATACTTGAAAGTGTATTTCAACATTTTTTGAACCTATACATACCTCAACAATGGTCTTCATATGCCGCTCGATGAGCTCGTGCTCCAGCACGCTGACGACGCGCGGCTCGGTGCTCTCGTCGAGGTAGTGGCGCGCCCGCTCCGCCTCCTCGGCGATGCGCGCCTCCACACGGTTGATGTACACTGCCGCACTGTTCTCCGCCAGGAACTTCTGAGATTCCATCTACACAAACATACCATGGAATTGTAGCTGTAAGGAGGTATGTTGTGTGTATTTGATCAAAGGCATTATCATACTTTAGGTTATAGATCAATAGATTACACTATCAAGTCAAACAGCTGTGTAATCCACCTGTCGACTAAATACGTAATCATCAATGATTATGGCAGTATGCCCACAAACATTATTACACTGATTGCCAATTTTGTTTAGCCAGTGGCTGTTTGTAACATACCCTATAAAACTCTGAAGACTGGTGCAGGAATGGCTTTTCGAAGTCTTCTTCGTAGACTGCGCGTGAGTTGATACCGAGCACCATGAGCATCTGGCAAGCGTTGCGTATTGCCAGCCGGTCCACCACCTCACCTCGACGCTCGCGGGCCACTAGTTCCAGCAGCGTTTGACGGAGGTGGTCACGGATGCACCCATAGCGAACAACCTTAGGATACAATTATGTTATTATAATCATATTATTTGTATGCTTATCCTTTCTGGAGAACATACATTATAAGGCTTATGGCCTTTCAATTAAATTCAAATCAATTCTTTTACTTATAATTAATAATTAATAGCTGAGATATAAAAAAAAACAAAGATGCTTGTGAATTATCACTCGCTTCAAAGCAAAGTCATTTATTCAAACTAGGCTGAGAATCAGCACTATTTGAATGTCAAAAGCTTATCCAATGTAATTTGTTTTTAAAAGATTCACCAGCATCAGAATAAATCAAGACTACTAATTCACTTTCACAGCAGCCTTCAAAGCAGGCCAAACCATGAAAACACATCAGAGATGATGGAAAAGAATAAAAATGAATGTTTTTTTTTTGACTGATTGTTTGTAACTGCAGGCAGTTTAGTATTGGCAATTTGTGTTCTATTTTTGCTGAATGTAAAGACACTCCCTCACTGGGAGCATTCGCTTGTAATGTAACAGTTCAGATTTAAGCATTACATCAGTGAGTGGGGAGAACCAAGCATTACAACTACAACCAACCTGTAATGGTACAAATTCTAACATTACAGTAGTGAGTGGGATCACCCGTGATGCAATTTGTAACATAAATGCGCACCAATTGTAATGACTGTGTCATGCTGCAACCTCAGTGACCTAGACAGCAGCAATGAACACTTATCAGTCAGTGAGATGGTATTGTAATGTAATGCTCAAAATCGCATCTTGGATTGCTACATTACAGGCAAATGCTCCCAATAGGGGAGCACCTTAAGTCTGAAGATAAGATAACGTGTTTATTTACTAACCTGATCTCTAAAAATAATAAGTCCCAGATTATAGACATTGTCCACTTCATTTTGTTGTACATATACCCTGTCCATGTACATAAGTATGTCTCGAATCATAACCATACTAGTTTGATGGTCTGTCCAAGCATTGTTGAGGGTCTGGAGGAATCCATTGTGTAATGAGTGAAGAACGTCTTCCCTCACCTGGAAAAATAGACAAAGGACTGTAAATATGCACTTATTACAACATCTGCATTCATAAAAAATTGTAAATGTTGGTACCTTTGTTTCAAGATGTTGAGTGACCACTTCCTTCAATCCAGTGTAAAGTCTTTCACCATGCTTGTGGAGCACCATGGTGTAAGCATTGCGATAAAGTTCTTCAAAGGAAAGTCCCGAATTGTTCTTCTTTTGAATCTCTTGTATTGCATTCTTTAGTAAACTCCATATGCTCTCCACATACTTCTCATCCATAGTCATCTGTAATATAACACAGTATATTGCCTATTATCCATTCAAAACAAGACAAATACACTCAAAACAGATTCTCAAATCGTGTAGGTATTCATTTCAAACAATACAGACCCAAGTGTCTGGATACATTTGGTAATATGGTTCAGAATAGTTCCACACTTGAAATTTTCTCGTCATCTTGAAAATTAATAACTTCGGGTGTTAAACCAACATTGTACAAAATTAAAATAGAAGTTCAAAAACATTGAGTATGTAAAATAGGAAAAAATACGAATGTTTATCTTTTGATTGATTTTCACTCCTGTCATCAAAAATATAAATTATGACATATTGAATACAAAAATTTTGTTCTAAAGGAAAATAAATTGGTTTCTATTTTTAAATCATAGTGACAGTAAAGTAATATCATCAAGTGTTACCATTCTACCATTTTCTTTTATAAACCTCTTTTCTATTACAACAAAAAGTATGTTGGTAAGATAAAAACTGTGGACACAAATCACATCAATCACATCATGCAATTGCTTTCCCAATTCAAATGGAGATGGTTTGTTAATATTTAAATAATAGATAAAATGTTGTCTAGTTTATTCACAAGAATTTCACAGTCACAATGTTAGTAGTCAATGTCCCATGTAATATAATTTATTAGCTAAATTGTGATACCAAAATAATATTTTGATAATAAGTATTTAGGTAATTACAGTACATTCACAATAAAACAATATGCAACATTTACTGTGAGTCATAACAATCTTCATTACTTTTAGTGTGATAAGTTTTCCTTATTAACAATGTGCCAAATAATGTTAAAACTATTGAATGAGAATTATTACTAATTACCAATACTGCATAAAGATTGCTGCATAGCTCAAAGCTCTTGATGTAAATAAAATAAAGGTCACTGACAAAAAATAAATTTACGATAGCAAATTACTAAGTTATTTTGGAGACCAGCAATAATGCTTTGTTAGTGGTTTTGAGTCACTTAGCAATGAATTTATTTATTAATTTATAAAAAAAAACATTTCGAGACAAGGGCTGATATTGAAGACACGTTAATCAAAATGATTGACGGAGTGATACTTACTGGGAAAGCTCGGATCCTCATCTTGCCAGGTTTATCCTTAGGTAACGTACTCTTCATCATTGCGGCTACGATATTTTGTACCAACGAAACACTACACAATTAAAGAATATTTGATCTCTATTCATTTGTTGTCGCGATAACACATCGTTACTCTCATTTACACCTGTAAAGAGAGTTTTAGTAAACACAACGAATAAAAAAGTAATTTGGCCTCAAACAAATCCGCTGTTCACTGTTTCGCCACCATGTTTTTGTTGAGTTATTACAAAGATTTGTTATCAATGCAGTAATTAATATTTACAATATACAATACAATTTAGGATTTTGTTCTAGTAGGTGTCAATTAAAAATAATAAATTCTGAGACTCGGGTCATAATTGTGAATAGTATAATGACATTGACAGGTAAAATAACTTTCGTCTCTTTCGCTCTAGTACGAATCCTCATATACAATAGCGCCACCTCACGTTTTGTGTGTGACGTTCTTTTTTTATTTCTTTTTCTCTGCAATGGCTATTATTCAGTTTTGTAGAAACACAATAAGCAAGGATATAATAACTTACAAGTAATGAGATTATTCACTGCTAGTTTGGTCACAAGTATTTCACTATCGCAATATTTAAAGTACATGTATTTTTCCGCTTTAGCATGCCTATTATTTCTTCAATTGTTTCAGTTCAGCTTTCTGGCGAGACCATAAACAAATCTGTTTTTATTTTTAAATACTTTTTGATTTGATGATTGTTTGAACACTTATCTTTTTGGTCTTGATGAGTCTCGATTTGTCTATGCTTTTACCGTGAAACAGTGAAAAGCGTAGATTGGCGTAGATGGGTAAAAAGATGACAACTCCATGCTTCACCACACTGCAAAAGCATAACCGTCTAAATATAGTTCGCTTTTTCCCTGTACCTAGAAAAAAAAAAAAAAAATTATAGATATAATGGTGCCGATTCCCTTGTTCACAAACTAAACTAAATTTAAGTTCAGTGCATCTTTTTCTTTCTATTTCATTAAGAAGAGGACAGAAGATAAATTTTAGTTTAGTCCTGTCAAATTAATCAGCGCCTGTCAGTACTCCATATAAGTTTAAACGTGATTAACTTATTGACCGCCACGTCAAAAAAGCAAAGACGTGCCCTCGGCGCCAAGCTACGAATTATTCCTTAAAATCTGTCATGCAGTCGTGACCGTGGCGTGCTGGGCACATTTTGGTCTGTCATCTATACATGACTGTGGCGGTCAAAAGGTTAAAAACTTGCCTACTAAAATTACGTCAATTTACGTCAAGCGCTGATTAATTTGACAGGACTAAACTAAAATTTATCTTCTGTCCTTTTCTTAATGAAATAGAAAGAAAAAGATGCACTGAACATAAATTTAGTTTAGTTTGTGAACAAGGGAATCGGCACCATTATAGATGTTGATGGCTAAGCTAAATAAAACATCGTATTTAATGCTAGTTGGGCTAAGGCTCGTATTAATAAATTGCTCAAGTTTATTGGTCTCCTTTCATTACACAGTGGTGCAATCGCAGCCCATCTAGTAGCACGGTCCACGTAATAGTACCTACAGCCCTATTAGTATTTAGGAGGCGGGACAGTTGAGGGAAAGGCACGTTTCGCGCCCTCTCGCCCCTAGCCGCCGCAGGAGACGCCCTGGGCGTCGGGAATCTCGGGCGGATTTCCAGCCACCGTAGGCGCGGGCTTGCGGACGGTGAGCAATGGGTAGCTCACCGTCCGGTAAGGACCAGGCCCGGGTCGACGGCGCGACGTATTCCACGCGCGCCTCAAAAAGATGTCAGCACAAATGTAGGGGTCCACTAGGGCCGATGCCTGCCGGGGTCGCGGGAAGGTACTTATGGGTCACCGAGGCCCCCGCAACACAGGCAACAGGAAGGAATACGGGTGGGTTTTAGTCAGTAAGAGTCTGACACACCCTCCCGCTCCGCCCAGAGCGGGAGAAGTTATTTGATGATTTCCCACCCTCAAAAAAAAAAAAGCCCTATTAGTATTTAGGCCCCAGCTTTATTAGTTTAAACTAATTTTGAATATAAAACTAATTTTATTAAATATGGAGGCCTTGGCAGAGAGTACAACTTTGTGCCCTTTGGCGTCGAGACCCTCGGTCCGTGGGGTCCCAGTGCGCATAAGTTATTTGCGGAAATCGTGAAACGTCTAGTTGATGTAACTGGTGACCGAAAAGCTGGCGGCTTTCTCGCGCAACGCATCAGCATTGTAATTCAGCGAGGAAATGCCGCCAGCATCCTCGGTACAATGCCCCGAGGGCCTTTTTTAAGCTTAACTTAGTTTTAATTTAATTTAGTTAATGTTAATAATCATCTTGTAATTTGGTTATGTAAATAAATAAAAAAAAAAAAAATTGAATATAAGTTTTATTTCGATACAACAACTTAGATTTGCTTAATCTAAGTTGTTGTATCGAAATAAAACTTAAATAAAAATAATAGCTTCTATAAAACTAACAGTAATTAGACTCTACACTAGACTATGTTCTAATTACTATTGTTTTTATATAGTGTAAAATATAAATAGTCTTGCAAACTAGATGGCAAGTTATTTTTTTTAAAAGACAAAACTCTAACGGCTACAATAGTAATTTTAATAAATCAAATAATAAACAAAACAAAAGAAAATGGCACGAAATTAGAAAAAATAAATGTCGGTCGCTACGACGTGTTGACGGTCCGATGGTTCTCGAGCGAAAAGGGGCGCGCTGTGTGACAGCGCTTCCTTTTATACGAATTGGTTCTCGATTTCTTATGTATTCACAATACGGCCTCTCCTGACAGGAGGCCGTCCCGGGCTCCTTCATGATGTCTTCAGCTCTGGTGGTCGGTCTCCAGCACAGGCATGGAGAACTCCACTTCTGCTGGTGGCCTCTCAGATTCGACGTGAAGCTGCAGTGGCTCAGGCTCGGCGTGAAGCTGCGGTGGCTCAGCCTCGACCTGGAGCTGCGGTGGCTCAGGCTCGACGTGAAGCTGTAGTAGCTCGGGCTTGGCATGAAGCTGTGATGGCTCAGGCTGGACCTGAAGCTGTAGTGGCTCAGGCTCGAAGAGATGCTGCGACGCCTCAGTCTCGGTCCCAGAGGTACTAGGTTGTGGCTGGGAGACAGACTGGTTGGCTGACGAAATTAACTTGGCAGTAGCAGGTGTGGACTCCTCACCCTCATGGTCTGCATCTGCACATGACATTAAAAACATATGCTCTATGCACAACGCTACGCATTGTGCATACGCACATAATTGACCGTTGTCTGGCGCACACTAAGCTATCGAGATAGAGGCACGACGTGAAGCTTGTCTCGACACATTAGCGGGCAAATCATATATCAAGACGCATCTTGATATTCAGCTAAGAAAAAGCCCCGAAGTGTGGCATAACTTAGCGGAGTCAGAGGCTAGCCGCGAGGCGTACTCGTAACTCGGTTCGGTCAGGATAGAGGCACTACGTGAAGCTTATCCCAACACACCATAATACAACACAAACACCATATGAAGCTTCATATATAAGAGGCATAAAGCACTCACCATCGAAGTAAGCAGCACATACTTCAGGAGTCCACTCTCCACGCCAAGGAATCATGTACTCCGCAGCCGCCTGCGTGTACTTCCCATACGAGCCGGCCAGGAGTTGGAGCTCATAGCGCCCTTGTGGCAGCGTCTTCACAATGCGGTAAGGGCCCCGCATACAGGAGTCTAACTTTCCAGTTGATTGAGCCTGCTTTCGCACAAAAACCAAACCGTTTAATTCAAAAATTCGGGAAGGCTTCCTCCCTTGGTTAACATAGGCATCTTGCTGGTGCTGATTCTGCTTAAGTCGTTCCGATGCTCTCTGTCTACTCATTTCACGTAAGGTCTCTCTATTAGGACTGGAGCCCTCGAACGCAACATCGCGTACCAAACTTCTTATAAGCGGAGTTGCTGCTTCAATACCTGCCAGTAGATTGAGGGCAGAGCATTGCGTAGTTCTGTGCTTGGTAATATTAAGAACCAACTGGATTTTCCAGATAACAGTCGGCCATGCGTTTTGTCGATAGTTAGTTTCGACACGTATCATATTTAAAACCGTTCGACAATAACGCTCGACTTGCCCATTAGATTGGTGCATCTCAGGCGTTATAAAGTGTGTATCACAACCCATACTTTTAACCCAATTAAGAAATTCAGCACTTTGAAACATGCGGCCTCTGTCGGCTACTATTAATTTAGGGGTCCCAAATAGGGATATCACATTGTTAAAATGTTGCTTTAACTCATTTGCATCCTGCCGATACATAGGGTAAAGGAGGCAAAACTTGGAAAATGCATCAATAACTATTAAGACATGACGGTAGCATCGGCTTCAGGGAGAGGTCCCAAGGCATCCATGTGAATGGTTTCAAAGGGTAGGTCTGGCTTTTCCCAAGAACTAATAGGTTGGAATGGGGCTCGTGCGACCTTTTTATGCGCAATGCACACTAGGCAATGTGAAATATATTTTAAAACAAAATTTCGCAAACCAGGGAACCAAAAGTGCTTTGTAATCAAATCAACAGTTTTATCAACCCCAAAATGATTATGTTCATCGTGAAACACACGAAGGAGACTAAGCCGATGTCCTTTAGGGATATAACAAAGGAAACGGGAAGATTCGCCAGTGGGGGAATACTTTACGTAAAGGACGTCATTCTTGACAATATATCTCGTGGCATCTAGTTGCCCGTCATTGAGTCTTTGTATAAGAATCTGGGCTTCTTCGTCGGCAGCCTGTGCAATCCGTGCCCAATTCTGAGGTTTCTGAATTGTACACACATTGACAGGGTTCCGACTCAGATAATCTGCGTGGGACATAAGTGTGCCTTTGCGATACTCCAAGCCAAAATTAAAATCTTGAAGGTAGACCCACCATCGGGCTACCCTAGGTAATAAATCTCTCTTGTGCTGTGTGAGCTTCAGAGCATTACAGTCTGTAACAACGATGAAACGCACACCCACAAGATAAGGTCTAAAATGTTGCAAAGCTTTGACCACAGCGAGGGTTTCTAACTCGTATGAGTGATACTTATTTTCCGCGCCTTGTGTGAGCCTGCTAAAGTAGGCAACCACTCGCTTGTGACCACCATCGTGTACTTGGAACAAGACAGCTCCGTAACCAATGGAACTAGCGTCCGTGTGGACCTCAATCGGCAAGGAAGGATCATATATCGCTAGGACAGGTTCATTAGTGAGACATTCAACTATTTCTTTACGAGCAGTCTGATGTTCTTTTCCCCAATTAAATTCTATCCCCTTTTTTGTAAGGGCAGCTATACAAGCAGCTCTCTGAGCGAAACTCGATATATACCTACGAAAGTAGCTGGCTAAGCCCAGAAATTGGCGAACCTGTCTCACGTTTTTTGGTTCAGGGGAATCTATCAGGGCCTTAATTTTGCTGGGGCTCGGTCGTACCTGACCTTGGCTAATTCTACGTCCTAAATACTCAATTTCAGTCGTTAAAAAGAAACATTTTTTCAAATTGACAGAAAACCCAGATTCTGTTAAAGCTCTAAGCACCTGGTGCAAAAGATCGAAACCCTGGTCCATTGTTTGGCTCAAAATCAAAACGTCATCTATGTAAACAAGTACATCACCAGAGTCGATAAATTTGCGCAGTGTTTTTGAGATAACGCGTTGATACACCACCGGAGCATTTGCCAATCCATAAGGCATTTTCAGATATTCAAAATGGCCTTCAGGCGTGACGAATCCGGTGAGTGGAACAGACTCCTCATGAAGCGTAATCTGGTGGAAGCCAGTTGCCATATCGAGGCTGGTGAAGTACTTATTACGTCCCAATCGATCTATGTAATCATCAATTCGCGGTAGCGGAAAACGATCCTTAACTGTGACTTCATTCAACTTACGGAAATCTACACACATCCTATCCGATCCGTCTTTCTTTTTAACCAAAAGAATTGGGCTTGCATAGTCAGATTCTGATTCGCGAATAACACCTTTTGCTATCAAATCTTTAATTATCTCACGAACACGAAGTGTTTCTGCATGGGACATTCGATACGGTCGATAGTTGACGGGAGTATTGTTGCTAAGTCTAATCGTCATACACCCTGTATTGACAGTCGATGTCGCGGTACCGGATATGAAATATGTAGAAAACTCATTTATCATATTGAGCAAGCGCTGTAACTGATCACCTACGAGAGGCGTGTTAATTGGTATTGACTCATCGTACTGAACACTCATCACATTTTCCGCACTGTCTTTCTAGTAAGTGATTGAAAATTGCGCGTGCGAATGTACCGAACACCCTCCCTATTGAGCACGTCGGTTCCCACAATAATTGGCGTATTCATAAACTCGGGTGCCACGACAAATAAATCTACTTCAAGTGTTAAACCATCAAACTCAATTGGTAAGGTGACATATGAAGTGCTTTCGATTTCTTGACTTCCCAATCCCCGTAATACGCGAAATGCTGGCTTGTGCGCACTATTAAAATGTTTCAGCAGTGACGATGATATAAGCGATATGGTTGACCCACTATCGATTAACACATCCACCGGTATACCCTGAATAACGGCTACTACAACGTCGTTATTGTGGGTAATCTTATTTTCTAGACAAAAATTAACGTTATTTTTGTTGCGCGACTCTGATTTTTGTTTTGCGAAACAGTTATCTACCTTGTGACCAGGTTTTTTGCAAAAAGAACAAGGTTCAGATTTTAACGGCATGAACACTGGTTTGGAGACGGAATTATTTGAACTACTAGGGTTCAAACTCTCATTTGAATCTATTTTGGCTTTCTTATTGCAAGCTGCCTGTTTATGTCCGACCACACCACACGAAAAACACTTGCCCTCCTCAAGCCTACGCTTTCTAATTACATTACTCGCATGATTACTTTTAACATAATTATTTTGTGAGGTAGGACGCGAACTTTGTGTCTTAGAAGTAGACGGTTTTACATAAATCGACAAAAATTCAACTATGTCGTTGGGTGACAACTTAGCATTAGTAGCTGATGCTCTAATGTGAGGGTCTACAATACCACGAACAACAATCGCAGAAATAAGCTCGTCACTGAGTCCGCGCACTATACGTAATCGAAGTAACGAGCGTCGGGCGTAATCCGCATACGTAGAGTAATTATCCGAATTTGTGTTCATTACTTCGAATAGAATATTTGCAATGTCTGGCGTTTTCGGACACAAAGGCGTAAATTCCTTTTTGAAGTTACTCCACGTACGATCACTCGTAACCCACTCGCGTAACCACGTACGAGCATCACCTTTTAAACAATTGCCTATTCGCGAAAGACATTCATGATCGCTCCAGTTATTTAAAAGTTTTGCCCGATCAACTTCGTCACACCAATCACTAATATTATTCAGACTAGGATCGAAACTAGAAATAAAAAAATGTTGGTCAGATCTCACCCGATTATTGATGGAACGGATCGCGTCCACTATGCGATCCGTTGCGGTAATATCACTAGCTGCACCATGTTCCAACAAAGACTCTGCCATATGGCCTGCATGAAGCACGCTAGGCGGCGCAGACGGCAGGGGTGGCGTACGTGACCGCGGCGCTTGCGCCGATCGCCCTAGCAACGGCGACTCGACGCGCTCGGCATGGCGCCGTGATGTCGGGGTCGTCTGGCGCCGGCCAGGCGGCGGCGACGCGCCACGCTTGGACGATTCATGTTGAGATACCCTCCGTTTACGCGATCGTTTCGACTGTACAAACGATGCTTGATCCTCTAACGTCTGCAAACGCGCTCGCATGACGTGCAGTTCCCGCTGTAGGTTGCTCTCCGGGGTCTGCGCACGATCCTGGTGTCTGCTATGTCGCTTACCTGGCTCACGGCTATGGTGACAACTTCGAGAGCGATCCGACATTTTAATTTTTAAAATAAGCACAAACCCAATTAACAAAAACAGAAATTAGATCGAATCCCACTTCTGATCTTGCAAACTAGATGGCAAGTTATTTTTTTTAAAAGACAAAACTCTAACGGCTACAATAGTAATTTTAATAAATCAAATAATAAACAAAACAAAAGAAAATGGCACGAAATTAGAAAAAATAAATGTCGGTCGCTACGACGTGTTGACGGTCCGATGGTTCTCGAGCGAAAAGGGGCGCGCTGTGTGACAGCGCTTCCTTTTATACGAATTGGTTCTCGATTTCTTATGTATTCACAATAATAGTGTAAAGAAAGACTTCCATAGAGTTATGTTTATATTTTACTGGTGTTACCTTTTTACGCAGCATGCTCCTGTAAAAGTTAGCTTCAATTAAGATAGATGGCATTGCCTGTCACTATTTTGCACTAAAACGGAAACAATTAAATTGTACGTGTACTTACCTACATTTAAAAGAATTTTATGAACAAGATTTCTTTAAAATATGTTTTCTTGCGTCGATCAAGGTTTTTCATAAAAAAACAAACATGATGTGGCATTGCCCCGTATAGGTAAGTACCGTCAGCAACGAAAGTCGATTAGAACTGTTACATTTAGAATTTATACAGCCATACCATACCTAAATTGGTTCAAAACACTGCTTTTTAGCATTCTATGTAATAGTCAAGTTTGTATCATCTCAATTGAGCATCTGTATAGCTATTCACATAGGCCGTACGGTTCGCTACCGTATCGTATCGACAATGACACTTTATCCACGTTCGATAACCTGGTCAGCCTCTTATTGACAAGATCTACAAATAACAGCCGGGACCAACGGCTTAACGGGCTTTCCGAGGCACGGAGGGGTCTTGGTATGTAAGGATGTTCACCCATCCACGGACCAACCGCGGCAAGCGTAGCTTAAATCAAAATCAAAATCAAAAGTCATTTATTCAAACTAGGCTGAAAATCAGCACTTTTCGAACGTCAAAGTTACATAAGACAGTCCCCCAAAAATGCCCGCCCGTCACCACTTCCTAGTGCTTTAGCTGGGAAGAAGAAGTGGTGGAACAAACTCCCCAGCAGCACGTCTGTCTGTTTAGTTATATAAACTTGATTCTATACAAATCGTATGCAAAGTAATTAACATTACGAAACACAAAACATTGGATTAAATTACACACTTGCCATACGTTAGCTAGCACGCGCCAGTATACCAACAAAACAATGAACAAACTGTACTCAAGCAGATAAAAATTTCAACATAAAAAAAACGTAAATAGAACTTAATACCTAAATAAAAGCCTCCAGGCATAAAGGACGTGCCCGCTTACATAAGGCAATTGCTGTAGCTCGAAGTGAGAAATGATAAACTAGTAACCCCATCGAAGTAAAATAAGTAAACAATTACTAATAACAATTAAAACCATGATCAGCAAGACGACCAGTCACCACAAGC
Source organism: Atethmia centrago (assembly GCA_905333075.3). Taxonomy (NCBI): domain Eukaryota; kingdom Metazoa; phylum Arthropoda; class Insecta; order Lepidoptera; family Noctuidae; genus Atethmia; species Atethmia centrago. The sequence continues at coordinate 14,776,301 of HG995375.1, forward strand.
AGCACCCGTTCACGAGCATAACGCAAAGATCAGCCATCACCCCCCTCGCCATATTGGAGGGAAGGAGGCAACCCGACCCCCGACGCTACCGCAGGCAGTGACATCTAAGGGAGCATGACGAGCTTGCTGCCGGTTGCTCAGGCAAGAATAGTATAATCAATAGTCGAGGACGCTAGCTAACCACTTATTGCAATACAACTCATAAAACACACATTGTAATGAGTAGATTATGTCACTAATAAATTAAAATTTAACTAAATTAAATTACATTGACTTATACAGTCGAATAAAAAAATAATCAATTATATGAACTCATATAACCTGTCAGTAGGAAAGCTAATTCTGGAGAAAGAACATAAACATTGTCTTGAGTTAATCACAGCGACCAACTATTCTTATCGTTTAAGTAGTCATTGATACAATAGTATGCCTTTGAACAAAGGGTGGATTTTACTTTAGTTTTAAACGCATTAAAAGGCAAATCTAGCAAAGAAGAGGGCAGCATGTTATAAAAAGTTATACCAAGCCCAACAAATGAGTTATGTACCTTATGAAGCCGGTGAAATGGAGCTCGTAATTTGTCCTTATTTCTGGTGTTAATATTGTGAATATCACTATTTTTAGTGTATAAGTGTATATTTTGCCTAATATATAAGATGTTGGCGAAGATGAATTGTGATGCCACCGTGAGAATACCAACATCTTTAAAAAAATCTCTCAGAGAAACTCTGGCACCAAGCTGGTAAATAGCTCGAACAGCTCGTTTTTGAAGAACGAATATATTTTGAATGTCAGCGGCTTTGCCCCACAGCAGAATACCGTAGGACATAACGCTATGAAAATAACTAAAATAAACTAATCGAGCTGTATCAACGTCAGTGTATTGTCTTACTTTTCTGACGGCGTAGGCGGCCGAACTGAGCCTGCCCGCTAGGCTTGATATATGAGGGCCCCACTGAAGTTTGGCATCTACTGTTATACCAAGAAAAACTACCGAGTCTACAGTTTCAAGCACCCCATTATCTAAGACGATGTTGGGACCTAGATTCCTAACATTTGGCAAGGCAAACTTTATACATTTCGTTTTCTTGGCATTGAGAACTAGGTTATTCGTCGTAAACCAATCCGTGACCATTGAGAGTGCACTGTTTACGTCATCAAAATCTTGTCTATTCCTGTTTACTTTAAAAAGAAGTGAGGTGTCATCTGCAAACAATACAACGTCACAGATACCCTTTAAATAAAATGGTAAGTCATTAATATACACTAAGAATAAGAATGGACCCAGTATTGAGCCTTGAGGTACACCTAACTGAACTGGTAACCCGGAAGATTTTACACCATTCACATCTACACATTGGAACCTATTATGTAAATAAGAATTTATTACTTTGAGAGCTTCATTTTGGACACCATAATGACACAGTTTACGCAAAAGCATGGTCCACGCAATCAAAGGCTTTGAAGAGATCACAGAAAACTCCAATAGCATTTTGCGAGTTCTCCCATGCGTCAAATATGTGTTTCAGCAGTGCAACACCCGCATCTGTAGTCGAACGACCTTTTGTAAAGCCATATTGTTCATTATGAAGGAGGCTGTTTAAATTAAAATGTCTTAGCAATTGCTTGAGTATTAACTTTTCAAATATTTTGCTAAATGCAGGTAAGATAGAAATAGGTCTGAAATTGCCAACGTCATTTTTATTACCTGATTTAAATAAAGGTATGACTTTACTACTCTTCATGAGGTCAGGAAAAGAGCCCAAATCAACACATTTATTAAAAGTAACAGCTAGATAGGGGGCTACGATTTCTATTATATTGCTTAATAGTTTAATGGAGATACCCCAGATATCACCAGTGTTTTTAGACTTAAGTGTGTTAAAAATATTAACTACATCACGAGGTGTTACATGTTCGAAGCTAAATAAGCGACTACATTTAGGCACACTACTATGCAAAAGGTTTTCAGCTTTAGACGGGGACGAATTCAAGGAGCGAGTCGTAGTTATAGGTATGTTGGCAAAAAACTCATTGAATGCTTCAGCTACGACAGCTGCTTTATTAACTAATTTGTTGTCGACCATAATCTCAAGTTGTTTTTCTTGTTTAACCGACTTACCGGTTTCGTTGTTAATAATTTTCCAAGTGGTTTTTACTTTATTATTGGAATTTTTAATTGTATCGCTTAAAAATTTAGATTTAGCAAAAACACAAATCTTTTTAAATAATTTTGAATAATTTTTGACATACTCTAGAAAAGGAGTGTCAAACCTCAATTTTTTCAAACCGTATAACTCGTATAGTCGCGCTCTACTTTTATAAATACCTGGAGTAGCCCATTGGTTAAAGCCAGCGGAGGTGCCATTAATGTTAATGGTTTTGGTCTTGAAAGTAGATTGGTACTCTTTTTGCACAACATCAAAAAGAGCTCCATAGATATCATTAGGATTCACGTGTTCTACTATAGGTGGTGTAATTCTATGAGCTATATTATTTTTAAACTTGTCGCACCGACTAGCTGTATAAGGCCTGCATTCTATTTTATGCGGCTTTTTATGTAATGGCATAGGGAAGCTAGCTAATAAACCACAGTGGTCAGACGTTAAGTTACTTAACACTAATTTGTTTTTGGCATCACAATCACTAAAAATATTATCAATACAAGTCGACGAGGACGCCGTGATCCTAGTAGGTTCAAAAAACAAGTTAATTAAATTATAAGACCTAAACAGATTGAGAAGCCTAATATTTAATGGAGTAACATCTAAAATATTAATATTAAAATCTCCACATAAAATTATACTTGTGTTACTACTTTTTAACCTATTGAGTGAATCCTCCATTACCGATTCGAAAAGAATAAAATCTCCAGAGGGGGGTCGATAAACGCAAATTATAACGTATCGCTCGAGTTCAACACAAGACAACTCAATAGTGCGCTCGATAGAAAGATTAACTAAGTCTAAACGTTGTTTACACTTCAACTTGTTTGCAACAAGAACTAAAGATCCACCGCGAATAGCACTTTTTCTTATAAAAGCACTTTGTACAGTAAAATGATCACTATTCATAAACACTACTTCATGTTCTTTCAACCAGTGTTCAGTTAAACATAACACCTGAACATCATAGACAGCTTAACATGATCGATCGATCAGTGCGGCTGTTATTACTTAGCCACAAGCCCTCATTTATGTGACTTAATATCAGTAAAAATTGAGAACCAAACAGAAAAAATCCTATGACAAAACAAAGAATTCTGAGTTGATTATGTAAAAGAGTGAATTTGGAAAAAAGTGCATTTGACTTTTTCTACTTTGCTGCTGTCGTACTTTCTACACGGAACCTCATATTTGGGGTTCCGTAGTAAACAAGGAGCCCTTATAGTTATGCCATGTCCGTCTGTATGTCTGTCTGTCCCTACTGTAGCTCAGAGACGCTTAGTACTAGAAAGCTGTAATTTGACATAGGTATACATATTAATCCCGCTGACAAAGTGCTAAAACAAAATCTTGAATATATTTTTCATGTCATTTTGTATATTTTATAAGTATGTCATGATATTTTCCTTTTAATTTCATTATATTTACAGTAGTAAATAAAACGAAATTCAAAATAAAATAAATAGATAATAATAATAATAGGTAATTAGGTCCGTGCCATCAGTTCTACCGGCTAGACCGAGGAAAACAAATATAGAAACAAAAATAATAATAATAATTTATTGACTGTAACAAAAATTAGCACTTGAATGCTTAATATTACGCAAGTGGAACCTTGAATCGAAAGTGGTGTTTATTTTTGAACGGTCTATCCAACGATAACCCATACCATGAGATAGACGAGAAAAAACAATATCATCCCCACATTACGTCAAAATCTTTTTTAAAGATTTAATTTTAGCACTTTGTCGGCGTGATAAATATGTATAGCTATGCCAAATTACAGCTTTCTAGTACTAAGCATCTCTGAGCTACAGTGGGGTCAGACAGACAGACGGACATGACGAAACTATAAGGGTTCCTTGTTTACTACGGAACCCTTATTTGCCAGAACTAGGTTGAACCTGTGCTTGCTTCAGTCTAGCTAGGAAGTGCATAAATACTAAATGTAATAAATTAACAACGAATATAAAGTAAAAACTAAATTGATTTAATTAGGTACTTTAATAAAAGTTAAATAATATGTTAGCGGTTTTATTTGCAGACAACAAGTAATCTATGGTTAGTAAATATTTACATAAGTACATTTTATTTACAGCTAAAGTAATTTAATTTATAGATACTAAGTTTTCTATTTTTCTTCTATTTATTTATTCATTTGCATGTGCACTCAGTTAAAGGCTTTTTTTTTTTGAGGGTGGGAAACCATCAAATAACTTCTCCCGCTCTGGGCGGAGCGGGAGGGTGTGTCAGACTCTTACTGACTAAAACCCACCCGTATTCCTTCTTGTTGCCTGTGTTGCGGGGCCTCGGTGACCATAAGTACCTTCCCGCGACCCCGGCAGGCATCGGCCCTAGTGGACCCCTACCTGTGTGCTGACGACATCTCTTTGAGGCGCGAGTGGAATACAACGCGCCGTCGACCCGGGCCTGGTCCTTACCGGACGGTGAGCTACCCATTGCTCACCGTCCACAAGCCCGCGCCTACGGTGGCCAGAAATCCGCCCGGGATTCCCGACACCCTGGGCGTCTTCTGCGGCGGCTAGGGGCGAGAGGGCGCGAAACTTGCCTTTCCCTCAACCGTCCCGCCTCCTCCTTCGCGAGCATTACTGCTTCGCAGAAGGAGGTGACGGCTGCCCATACCCTCTCGCTCCGTACCATGGCCTGAACGAGGGCCGGACGCGAGAGGTCTCTGCCGCCGATCGCCTTCACGAGGACACGGCGGTGCTCTGCCCAAGCCGGGCAGACCTCCACCGTATGGTCCACCGTGTCCTCCGGGCAGTTAAAGGCTAGGCTAAAACATATGAGTACATGACCCTGTTAGGGCGCAGCAAGTATTACATTTAACTTATATAGGTTAAATATTTGTAGTTAACGCTAAATTGCATACCTACTAAGTAGATAGTAACATCACAACATTAATTATTATTACTAATGTTGTGAGATTGTATTCTGATATTGTATTCTGTTGTATGTTGTGATTCTATTTAATCTATTGTACAGAAATGGGCCTAAGAATGTAAAAATCTTTCTACAAAGACATGTTTTGAGGTTACATTAGATGTGCATACTATATCATTCCGTCTCTTTTTAGAATGGTCAGCAGTTTATATAGTAGATCTGTGGATAAGAAAAAGGGATGGAAGATTTCCTTTACCTTTAAAGTTGCTCTCTGATATCTTCTAAGAGGAAGTAGATTGGTTTTTGGTGCGCCACCGCATGAAGTAATGCAGTATTGAATTATAGATTGACATAGGGCCATATAAACTTTGATTAATTTTGAATCAGCAAAAGTTCGCAATAAAAAAATAAAATAATTTGCACTCTTTTAAGACTTTCGATATGTATTCTGAAAGACAGTGTGTCGTCCTTATTACCCCGAGGTACTTTATGCTGCTCGTTTTGAGGATAAAAGGACAATTACACATGTTGACAGAACGGTTACGCCCCGGGGTTTTGCCTCCTCGCGCCATTCCCATACGTGCGCGAGGACTTTTGCCTCCAGATCCCATGGCAGCAATCCGGCAAGGGCCAGCCGGATGGCCATGACCCTTTGGGCCGCGCTCAACCGGTGGGCTGGCCGCCGCGCTAGGGAAAGCGCCCACATAGGTGCCCCGTAAAGGGCCATGATCGGCACATCATTGGTAGTCTAGTTCTACAATATTGTCTAAAATGCCCCTTCAATCCACATTTTAAACAAGCTTTATCCCTAGTTGGTGTCTTGAGAGCCGTGATTTTTACTTCCATATCTACCACAAATCCGCCGTGAATTTTTTGCTGCTCTGAATTTTTTTCACATCTATAAACAACCATTTAGCGGGCAGGGGGGGCACTTGACTCTAACAAAAATGAGCACTTTAATGTTTAGGCCAATTACATGCGAAATTTTAGAAAAATTAAATAATTCTTTGGCCAGTCAACTACCTATGTGTTCAGAGTTTTAATAATATATGTGACCCAAATGAGTTCTACGCCGCGTTCTTTTTACTATTAATAACGCAATTTAATGACACTTTTACACTAAAGACTAAAAGTATTTACACGAAGTTCTTATTTAGTGACTGGGCGACTCCAGGTATTCGTAAAAGCAGGGAAAAACTTTTTGAACTTTATGGCCTAAAGCAACATATGAAAAACAAAAGCTTTCATGAGTATGTTGCAAAATATTCTAAAACTTTTAAAAGTGTGTGCAAAATTGCTAAAGCTCTTTATATTAGCAATAAAATAAAATCTTCTGATGATAAAATAGAAACTACCTGGCAAATAATAAATCAGGTAGGAAAAACGGCGTAATACTGAATTTAATAAGATAACACATGGGCTCATCACTTCAGATGTCGAAATAGCTCAAGAATTTGAAAACTTTTTTGCTAATATTCCCCTTAAAACTACTGAAACTTTAAATTCCTCACCCGCGCTTTCTGCTGCCTTACTTAAAAAAAATGTAAAGGCATGCCCTTTAGAGTTAAGGTACAAACCCCCAGGCTGTTATAAAAGTTTTTAAAGATCTTAACATTAAATCAACAGAAGATCTCTGGGGAATGTCTGTAATAGTCTGTAGATCTATCATCGAAACCATTGCGCCCCCATATTTCACACCAGTGCAGTGTTAACCAAGAAGTCTTTCCAGATCTCATGAAACACAGTAAAGTAGTTTCTTTGTTCAAATCCGGTGATAGTAAAGAACCCAACAATTATAGGCCTGTGTCAGTTCTGCCAGTCCTCAGTAAGGTGTTTCAAAAGTTGATGCTCAATCAAATGTTACGTCACTTTAATAAAAATACCATCTTTTATGAACAACAGTACGGTTTCACCAAAGGGCGTTGTACGACTCACGCCGGTGTCACCCTAATAAAGAACATTTTTAACGCCTGGGAAGAAGCACGGGATGACATTTGTATCTTTTGCGACCTCTCTAAGGCGTTCCATTGCGTAAACCATGAGATACTTCTGCTGAAACTAGAGCACTATGGACTTAGAAATACAGCTCTTGATTTACTAAGATCTAAACTAAAAGATAGAAAGGTTAAAGTTCAAGTAAACGGCGTAAACTCATTGGGGTCTGAAATGGCAATGGGCGTTCCTCAAGGTATCATCAGGCTCGTGGATATTCAGTCCATGCCTCTTTTAAGTTTACATTAATGATTTACCCCAATTACTTCAAAATCAACCAAAGATGGTGTTATTTGCCGATGACACATCATTGATCTTTAAAATAGGCCGACGATCACCAAATCATGACGACGTGAATAACTCTATTCTTCAGGTCTAAGATGGGTTTACGGTAAATAATTTGGTATTAAAAAAAAAAAACAAATGCATTAGATTTAAATTACCTAATGTTAGAAGTAGCGAACGTGATCTCATATTGAATGGAGAAAAACTGGAATTTATTAATCAAACGGTTTTCCTAGGAATCACTCTAGATGAGAAACTACAATGGGGACCACATATGTGCATATAACATCTCTTGCGGGGCGGCTAAGTTCGGCCGCTTAAATGCTGTTACAAAGATAAGACAGTTGACAGATGTAAAAACCACGCGTTTGGTCTATTTTAGCTATTTCCACAGCATTATGTCGTATGGCATTTTACTGTGGGGTCGGGCTGCTGACATTGAATCCATCTTTATTTTGCAAAAGAGAGCTGTCAGAGCCATTTATAATCTACGTCGCCGTGAATCTCTTAGGGAAATATTTAAGAAGATTAATATTATGACCTTGCCAATTCATTTGTGAAAATATTTTGTATGTAAGAAAAAATCGACATCTTTTTAATAAAATAAGTGATAGACATAATTTTAATACTAGAAATAAAGATAAAATAGATCAACCATTTTTCAGATTATCTAAAGTACCAACATACATCTTTTATGGGGTACTGTGTCAAATGTTACAACAAAATACCTTGTGATATATTGCAATTAAATGAAAGAAAATTTAAAACTCATGTTAAAAGTACACTTTGTAAACAAGCATATTACAAATTAGAGGATTATATCCAAGATAAGAATGCTTAGAAACATGCTGGTCCAGCTCCATAGGACAATCAAGAGTCTAGACAAAGTCAAACTGGTTGCTATTTTAATTGTACAATTTATTATTTGATTCAAATAATAAATCAATGTTGAATTTTAATTCTGTGATTACTTTAACTCACACACTGACCTATTACTTTATTTATTATTTTTAGGAAAACGTATACGTTTACAATGTTTGTAAATATGTGAGCATCATGTACCTATCACATAATTAATTCTTCTTTATTTACCTATTTTGGTATAGTCATTTTATTCTAGGTGCATCGTCTTCACATATAATTATATAATGTACCTATACAAAATTTTGTAAAACATTTTAAAAGACTAACGGTGGAGTTTCTTGCCCATTCTTCTCCATACGAAACTACCTTTTGGAAGGGGCAACTAGAATGATTTCTATTTTTTTTGTAAATTTTGACGTTCAAAAGTGCCTTTTATGTGCCTATTTGAAATAAATAATTTGACTTTGACTTTGACATTTGAACCCTAAAACAGTGATGAAATAGTGTTTAGTACATAAAACCGCAAGAACGACCTATACAAACCTCAAAAGTGGGCGTGCGTCCAGCAGGTAACTTAGACCGAAACCTAGCCCTAGCCTAGACTAGTTTGAAAATTGGTTCAGTTCGAAAAAATCAATAAATAAAACAGTTTTAATTAAGAATTTTAATGTTTTCTTTATATAGATAATATAGACACCTCAGGAGACAGGGAATTTTATTGGGAATCCAATGTTATGCAACATGCCATATTATGTATTCTTATTAACATAAGAATACATATTATTATGTATTCTTATGTTAATATAAGAACACATAATAAAAACATAATGTTGTGAAATAAACATCACATTTATTTCAAGCATAAATGTGATGTAAACATGATAAAAATAGTTCAAATAAAACTTTAAAACAGGAAGCAATTCAAAGCGGCACTAGTTAAGGTAAAGTAGGCCTGTACCTAAGGAAGCGTGTAAAACAGTACAATCCGTAGTCATCGGCAAGGTACTTATTATTTCCGACGTTTGGCTCCCAAACTGGAGCGGGCAGGCGCTGCATTGAAGCGGCTCCTGCCCAATCTAGGGGGTCCAAACGCCTCCTGCCGGAGGCTCAACGCGGGGGTCGTGCGGTCCATGGCCCTCTACGAGGCTCCTGTATGGGCACGCTCTCTGGCGCTGCGGCCGGCTTGCCGGTTGAGCGCGGCCCAAAGAGTCATGGCCATCCGGATGGTTCGGGGATACCGCACGGTCTCCTGTGAGGCAGCGAGCCTCCTTGCCGGATTGCCGCCATGGGATCTGGAGGCAAAACGCCGGGGCGTAATTCCGCTGCCGCGAGAAATTGAGGCACAGCGGACGGAGCTCCGGCGGGATCTCATGGCGACATGGAGAGTACGGTTGTCCCAACCAAGTGCTGGGCAAGCCACGATTGCGGCGATAAGTCCCCTCTTTGAGGAGTGGCTAGAGAGGCGCCACGGCGTCCTCACCTTCCACCTGACGCAGGTCCTCAACGGACACGGCACCTTCGGGAGGTTCCTGTGTCGGATAAGGCGGGAGGAAACGCCCGGGTGTCACCACTGTGTGGATCGCCCGGAGGACACGGTGGAGCATACGGTGGAGGTCTGCCCGGCTTGGGCAGAGCACCACCGTGTCCTCGTGGAGGCGATCGGTGGCAGAAATCTCGCGCGTCCGGCCCTGGTTCAGGCCATGGTACGGAGCGAGAGGGCATGGGCAGCCGTGACCTCCTTCTGCGAAGCAGTAATGCTCGCGAAGGAGGAGGCGGGACGGTTGAGGGAAAGGCAAGTTTCGCGCCCTCTCGCCCCTAACCGCCGCAGGAGACGCCCTGAGCGTCGGGAATCCCGGGCGGATTTCCGGCCACCATAGGCGCGGGCTTGCGGACGGTAAGCAATGGGTAGCTCACTGTCCGGTAAGGACCAGGCCCGGGTCGACGGCGCGTTGTATTCCACGCGCGCCTCAAAGAGATGTAGTCAGCACAAGTGTAGGGGTCCACTAGGGCTGATGCCTGCCAGGGTCGCGGGAAGCTACTAAAGGGTCACCGAGGCACCTGGCAACACAGGCAACAGGAAGGAATACGGGTGGGTTTTAGTCGGTAAGAGTCTGACACACCCTCCCGCTCCGCCCAGAGCGAGAGAAGTTATTTGATGATTTTCCACCCAAAAAAAAATACTCCTTCATACAATTCAGGTAAAATACTCCTTTAGCAGAAGTCAAAAAACTACTCCTTGAACAAACGTCAAAAACAACCTTATACAGAGGTCAAAAACCCTTCCCCGTCCAAAAACACTGGTACATACTAGCGGGCTGGCCGTCTTGAAGATATCTGGAATCTATAGGGACGTCAGCGCTGCAAGGGCTGGGAGGCCTATCCTCACACTGGGATAAACCTGGATAGGCATACACCCTCCCTACACAACCTTCGCATCCAGCGATCACGCCCCGTCCAATATATTCAGGTTAATATGTAGTGAAAAATATATAATTTAATGAAATGATGATAACTTTGATGGTTGATTTATCAAATGTAGCCTAAAATAGTTTATTTGAGATTGAGAAATAATTTTACAACTGCAGTTTTAATCGACTTTCGTTGCTGACCGTAGCTTAGAAAAAATAAGAAAATGAAAAACAAAACCATCATTAGACTCATTTAACAAAAACGTACCTAATACATGCGTTTACTCGTACCTTGTCTTTTTTAGAGGTGATTATAGGAATACGATGGAATTATGTGAAACTCAAATTATTAATGAACTAGTTTTGGAAGTTACGATCTAAGTATATATACAAATAATACAATACAAATAGTTTATTGTGACAAATAAAAACAAACATTTCGTTTAAACGTGTTTGGAGCCTCCTTTTAAGCAAACAATGCCTGTATTAGAAGGTTCCGCTCTTTCACATCATTGTCGTACACAAGGGCGTAGCCAGCCGATGACCCAGGGGAGGGCAAGTTGATATTTAGAAGCTGGGAAAAGTATGGATTGTACACGTTGTGCACGGTAGAGCGATATAAATTTTCAACGTTTTTCCCGTTTCCAGAACGGGGCCTTTTAGGACATCTTGGACGATACTCGTCTGCCTGTCGACTGCCTCGTCGGTCTAGTGGTCGCAAGCGCTGGCGCAGGCTGATGGCAATAGGCTCGCCCCCTATTACATGGGACTTAAACATAACTGGCGAAATGTGGGTGTACTACAGGTACACCTCTGCCTAACCCTTCGAGGAAACAAGGCGTGATGTTGTTGTTGGACGATAGTTTCGCAAATCGGTCACGCAAGTCAAGTGAGCGGGTGCTTTGGTAGCTTTGCATACATCTGTATCATTTGGATACATCTTTTTTTATCTCTAGGGGCTTCCCTGCTCCCCTTGGCGACGCCCTTGGTCGTACACTTATACTAACTTGAGTTAATATAGTGTACCCTTTTGTTTTGTGTATGGGAAATCATCAACTAACTTCTCCCGCTCTGGGCGGAGCAGGAGGGTGTGTCAGACTCTTACTGAAAAACCCACCCGTATTCCTTTCGTTGCCTGTGTTGCGGGGGCCTCGGTGACCCATAAGTACCTTCCTGCGACGATATAGTGTACCTTAAGGGTAAATATGAAATGTAAATACATTTTGCTGTATTTAGCTTATATTTACTAATTTCAGTTTAAATTATTAACAGAAAAATAAAACTTATAGAACTCATTCCCAATTAGTCAACAAGTAGCATAGTCGGCCGCACGTCGTTGGTAAACTTGTGCTGGATACAGAGTTTCGATAGATTACGAGGTCAGATTACACTGCATCCTAATTGCGTAACACGGTTTGAATCACAATCTGAATGATTTCGAAGTATATTGATAATCCATTGCTTCATGATGGATGAAAATGATTGTTGTTGAACTGTCAAAATGAAACCCATTGCTACTGATAGTGTGTTACTCCACTGGTTTTGTTAATACTGAGGTGTGACCTTTATAGCTAAGCCGTTTAGGGCCATTATTTCCGGTTTGTCTTGTTAAGGGGACTACAGGACCTAAACGCAAATTTTGTAAGTTTTATAATGCGTAAAAGTATATGAACCCGTGCAGTAAACAAAATCAGAAAAATATATGATATGATAATACAATTAATTTGATATGATAGATAAAACTCACGAAGATACCTCGAAAAAAATCTTTTTACGATAACAAACCATGTATGGTTTGTTATGCGTTGTGTCATCGCGCTTCTCTTTCTTTTCTATGCAGTCCGACAGTGACCGCGCTTTAGCTTTTGTCAGCCTCTTAAGGTGAGTCCGCAGTTGTAACCTAAATTCATTTTTTTTTACGTTTTTTGCCATTTTGCAGGTCAGTTTCAGATTGTGTCTCGAATCAAAATATGATTCGCGCCTATAACGCATGTGTATTTACAGAATTATAGTGATTAAAATCATTAATACATCTCTCTAAGTTAAATTTGTTCCAAATTGATGGTGGAACAAATCTAAGAGACATAAATGATTTTGTTATGGTCGCGAATCATATTTTAATAATCCCACGTCCATTGCGCTATTTACGTTGTTGAGCAGACGAAGTTTTCAAACCTATGAAGCAATGAATCAGCAATATCCTTCAAAACTCCCGGATTGTGTTTCAAACTGTGTGCAATTAGGGTGCAGAATTTGGCTATGCGCTTGGCGCCTTGTGTAGCGTCCGAATGGCACCTCGAATGGCGCGTCTTACCTATTGGTAAGAGGCGCCTTTTGCCATTTACTGGATACAGATCCAGACTCCAGGCTGCTAGTATGATACTTCTGATGTAAAAACCCAAATAACACTTTGTCCAACCTGGGAATCGTACCCAGACTCGTGACTCGAGCGCCACTGAGCTGAGCTTCACGCTCAGCAGTCGTGGAAGGTGGTGTTTTTCAGATTAATAAAAATAATACACAGTTGAAACTTCGACATAATAATTTTATTTTTCCAGCCTACTTACATTAATTATAAATAAATTATATTAATTTGCTGTGGTTAAAGGTAGGCAATAAATAATTTAGACAATATGGCTGTACATGCCTAATAATTTATATGTTCGCATCTTTGGACTGTTATAATTAAATCTTACATTAATTTATTTTTGTGGCACAATGGTTAATAACTACGGAATTAATTAGGTATTATGAATAGGTAATGTGACGATTGTAGATAATAATAAAATAACCGCTAACCGCGCACCGAGTAACATTAAGTAAGAGACTTTCGGAAAAATCTTCAACAGTAGCTAACCTACCTCTCTAGTAGAACATTAATTTGATCGTAAGTAAGATCAAAACTAAGGTCAATCACAATCTCTTCTAAAAACACATCAAATTTTAGTACCTACCTACTAGGTACCCATTTATATTATGTTCATTGTTTTAATTAATTAATATATTGTGCAATATTACCTACCTACCTATAGGGGCGCAAACAGCATCACTAATAAAATCAGCCGAAGTTTTAGGAACGTTTAAGCATTAGTTTCCTAAAAACGATGAACAGTCACCCAATAACGTCTATAGGAGCGTTTTTTGACACCTTTATGTCAAATACTGGTGAATAAAATGACAGATTTTCATGATGGCCGTTATATTATAACGGAACGGCTCTTATAGGAAAACGTAGGTACGCACGGGCGCTTTTTTCACGCGAAGATTTTATTGCCCGCACTGGATTTTCAACTCTCGGTATTGAGCCGAGCATTGAGAATCCAACTGAGCATCCCAGCCGCATCAAGAAAACACACTGTTAGATTTTCGAGTCTCGACGCTCTAAGCAGAGCGTTGAACATCCAGTGCGCGAAAAAGGATCGTCGCGTAAAAAAAGCTCCCGTGCGAACAGGATAACAATACCTATTTTCCAATTTTAAATCGGTCAATGAAAAGAAAGACGAAAAATTCAATTTTTTTCTCCAATTTCTGAATAATACTGGCCGTTTTTATTGTATATTATATTTTTGCACCTCTAGCCTCTATCTAAAAAAGCAACATATTTTTACCTAAATTATAACTAATCACCTGCCAACATTACGTCACAACTTGCTACTAAAACTATTGGTATAGCTAGTTGGGTCTACTCGTTGTATGCGGGATGTGCGTGGAGGACCCATCGGAACAGCAACAAAGTCAGACACGCTAATGCAAAGAAGGATACCATTACTCGAAGGTTCTTTTCAGAACGCTGGTCTCGTTCGCTGGCTCGAAGTCGCTCCACTAAACCGTTCTGAAAAAAAATAGTTTATTTATTTATTTATTTTATTAGGGAAAACAAACAATTGTACATTACATATTACAACTAAGATGACATTGGAAGTGGGTAAACGACGTTTCCACAGATTACAAAATAGTTTTAGTGGATATGGGAGATATTTTTTGTGAAGGTGGAGGTTTGTACTCCACGTGTTTCTTAGGCTCAAGGGCAAGACGAAGAAGAACTAAATAATTTCTTTATTCTTCATATTGAAACTTCTGACGGGCATTGATGTTCAAGCCTATCAAACAGAGTGTTCCCTACTGTTATCAAATCTCAGGGAGACAAACACTTAAGAGGCCGACAACACCTAAAGCGGTCACTGTCGGACTGCATAGAAAAGAAAGAGAAGCGCGATGACACAACGCTGGTAATTTATTGCAAAATATGAAGCAATTATCGATTTACAAAAAAGCTATAGATTGTATAAAAAAAATAAAACACTATTATGCTAATATGTTACTTGTACGAGTAGAATAATCCGACAAAAAATCAGAATGATTGCATGTATATTAATTAGTAAGGTTTTTAATCGTTAAAAGAAATTTTTAGAGGTATCTTCGTGATTTTTTTCTATCGTATCAAATTAGTTAAGTTATGTTTTCAACACACTATCTACCTAGCATATATCCTTAAGAGTATAATATATTTTTCTGATTTTATTTACTGCAGTGGATCATATACTTTAAGGCATTATAAAACTTATAAAAGTTGCGTTTAGGTCCTGTAGTCCCCTTAAGTAGGTTTGAGGTACAAAGCAACTATTAACACTACCACCGCCATACGGTCCGCCGGCGCGACGTATCTTTTCGAGTAAGGCACGCCACCTATACTGGGTAGGCAAAGTTGCGGTCGCCGGCAGACCGCACGGCCTGCTGCATTGAAAAATTCTATATACGGGTGGCGGTGTGAGTGTTAATATTCAAGACAACGAAGAAATCTACATACATATATATTATGTACTGGGGTACTGAAAGTAATATAATAATAGATAGAAGTTCCCTAAACGTTTTCAAATAGTTAGTACTACTACTAGTGTGATCATTTTGTTTGTATGAATTAATTACACATAACGTCCGCCTGTATTCCCCGAAGGGTCTAGGCAGAGGTGTACCTGTAGTACATCCACATTTCGCCAGTTATGTGTAAGTCCCATGTAATAGGCGGCGAGCCTATTGCCATCAACCGGGCACAAATCCAGACTTCGGGCTGCTCCTGAGAAATTCCAATACTTAACACTTTTGCCCGACCTGAGAATTGAACCCAGGACTTTACGCTCAGCAGTAGCGCTTGCGACCCCTAGACCAACGAGGCCGCTGCAACGGGGCTAAGAATTCACGAATACTTATAATAACGAACTGTGTCTTAACTAAGGTACTCTCTTTGTCAGATACACTCTATGCTGGTTCATAATTAAAATCTATTCATCATCTTCATTTCAGCTGAAACACGTCCACTCCTGCAAGCTTAGCATGACGCTTTCTATCTCTACGAAGAATAGACGCAGCTCTTCCAAAGTGACATTTCGTTTCTCTATTTTTGACATCGCACAGTAGAAATACTTCTACATAAAAAAGAACCTAGACAAAGATCGTTAGAAACGAAAGACAAAATGACAGATTGTAGATTGATTGCAGATTGTGATTCTTTGGTAAAGAAATACAAAAATAAAATAGAAAGACTTATCGATGAAATTGTGGCGTGCCCAGCACTGGGTTGCGTCAATCGCACTCTCCATGTCGCCATGAGATCCCGCCGGAGCTCTGTCCGCTGTGCCGTGATTTCTCGCGGCAGCGGAGTTACGCCCCGGCGTTTCGCCTCCTCGCGCCACTACCAAATGTGCGCGAGGACTTTTGCCTCCAGATCCCATGGCGGCAATCCGGCAAGGAGGCTCGCCGCCTCACCGGAGACCGTGCGGTATCCCCGGACCAGCCGGATGGCCATGATCCTTTGGGCCGCGCTCAACCGGAGGGCTGGCCGCCGCGCTAGGGAAAGCGCCCACACAGGTGCCCCGTAAAGGGCCATGGACCGTACGACCCCCACTTAGAGCCTCCGGTAGGAGGCGTTTGGAACACCTAGATTGGGCAGAAGCCGCTTCAAAGCAGCCCGGGCCTGCTCCAGTTTGGTTGCTAAACGTCGGAAATGCTCCACGAAGTGCCACCGGCTGTCGAGGACCAGTCCCAGGTACTTCATCGTCGACTCGACGTCGATGTGAACCCCTCCTACCGTTATTTGGGACCCCGACGGGTGGCGCGTTCCGAGGACCATGACAACACTTGGCCTCGGACTTGTGCAGCGACGCTGACAACGCTAGGGAGGTCGGCGCGCAGCTCTCAGTCGTATCCGATGTCCCACAGATGCGGCCCCAGGACCGATCCCTGTTGCCGTCTCTAGACGCGGCCTATAGTGGCTTTATCTCAATACGCTAGGCAATCCTCTCACTAATGTAGAATATAGTCTTTGGACTATATTCTCAATCTCATCGTAAGTTTTGGACTTACGATGAGAAATTGTAATATAAGCTTATCGTTTGCGATATGCTTATATTACAATTTCGGTTAAATATATGCTGAGAGTACTTCTCTCTTACTTTCATTAAGTAATAACATACATTATATCCCAATTATTTGTTATAATACATCTAATATACTATCGTTAAACACATATACTCACACTCATTCGCGCACACACGCACACACACAAACACACACACACGCGCACGCACATACGAGTATACAGACCTCCGCACACACACCTATAATGACTTATTGCTTTGTTTTGATTTATTTATATTTTTTTTATTTTTTGATTTATATCACTTTTTTCTAATCTACTAAAATGGAATGTCTATTCAAGCTTATATTGCAAGTCGTAATTATTGGAAGAGCGGAACTTCCTTACACAAGTAGGTATATTTCTTACTTAAATGGGAATTGCTAATGACCTAATGTAAAAGTATTTTTAAGTTATTGAAATAAACATTTTGTTTTTTTTTTATCTGCGACAGCACTTAAATTCCAATTATTCTAAGTAGAACGCTTTGGAATTATCGATCAGCCATTTTTTGTGAACAAAATATTTTTTGGTCTTTAAGAAAATGAGAAATATAGCTATATAAAGATCTAATGCCGCGTGGCTAAAATTGGAACTGACGTCGCCATCTTGTTTTTAGGGTTCCGTATCTCAAAAGAAAAAATAAACCCAGGATCACTTCGTTTTCCGTCCGTCCGTCTGTCTGTCAAGACCGTTTTCAGGAACGCGTGGAGGAACAAGTTAAAAAAAATTAGCTTCTAAGTCAACGCAATAAAAAATACGGCCATTTATGCGACATATTTTAATACTAGCAAATAAATCAAAAACTAATATAGGGTACTTCCCGTTGACCTAGAATCATGAAATTAATGCGGCAAGAAGCAGTCTTATGGCAAAAGTTAAGGAAAAAGTCCGAAAATCATGAATTTGTACTTTTATCGCATTTTTGTAATTTTTTGCGATTAGAATGTTACATTTGCAGTTGGAGAATTGACCGTGACGTATATCGATGTATGGGAGAACATTTTTTCAACCACAAAGTTAGGTTTTTTATTGGAATAAATTCATCCCAAGTACGGAACCCTTCATTGTGCGTAGTCAGACACGCACTAGGCCGGTTTATTAATTCATTTCACTTAATTATTTCACAAATTTTAACAAATAGCGCCTCCTATAATCAATAACATCATTAGAGCTTCAAAAGATACTTGAAGCAGATCCGTTTTTTTGTTCTTTTTCTGTTAGTGAAGATGTAAGTGTACCCAGCCACCGTGCGACGCGATCCAGGAGCCAGGGTCTTCGTGTAGCAGGTCGGCGATGGCAGCGGCAGGTGCCGACACCAGCTCGAGTGCTGGCTCGCCATCCGCCGCCTCTGCTGCTTCTCTCGCCAGCGCCCCACACACGCAATAAACAGCTGCAATCTATAACCAATAATCATTTTATTTTTAAACGTTTATAAAGAAAAGAAAGCCAATATATGTAGACGAGAAAAGTCTCCACATCGGATGGGGTTTGAATCACTATGACGCGATGACGCGGACGTTCCGTTATTTTTCTTATCCTCGATTAAGTATACAAAAAGCTGACGACAGTTAACGGTATCTCATCAACTTTTTTACATTTGAATACGAGTATTCAAAGGCGTTGTAATGTTTTAAATCCAAATACCTTTAGACATTCGCGACTCAATGAACAGTAAAAACGTAAAACACAAGCACAAAGAAAACTACTAACGACCCCATTTTTACACGACTGTCCAATAAACGGAGTGTTATGTTTTCTATGTTTGTGAGTTTATTCCACATTATCTTCTAAACGGGTCAATCGATATCAATGTATGTGGTATCGTTAGAAAAGTTGCGTTATTCCGGGTATCATAGAATGGTGAAAATTTAAACAATATAATGGGGAAGCTATGGTTTATGAAAAAAGGTTTTTTTTTTGCATACATTTTTTACTACTTATACTATCATCGTCTAGAGCTTGCTTAGTACATAACAACCAAAATATATAACAGTAGTATTCAGTATGCATTCGTTTACTAATTACATATCAAAATAAATTAAATAAATATAACAGTAGGTACTATTCAATATCCCATAGAAAAAACTTGGAAAAAATAATAACGTTTTATCAATCAATCGTTATACCAATTTGTTAATTGCAGTCGGGGGACGGTTCCTTGGAACAGTTCTTTACAGGTCCCCCGACTTCGCTGAAAAATTCAAAATCAGTTCAAAATCGTTTAGCTTGTTTTTAATTTTTTAGTTAAATTCTTGTACTTACTTATTTTAATTTTTTAGTTAAATTCTTGTACTTACTTATTTTAATTTTTTAGTTAAATTCTTGTACTTACTTATTTTAATTTTTTAGTTAAATTCTTGTACTTACTTATTTCACTATTTGACATAGCAGGCATGTTTTTTATTTTTTTAAATTAATTATTTTTTATACCTTAATTTGTCAGTAGCGCGTTGAGTAAATTCCAGACCATGGCATGCTGAGACAGAACCCAACTTGTTTTTTTAAGTAAAATAAAACTAACTAAATAAATAAATAAATAATTACCATGTGAAGTACCTATATAAAAAATATTAGATTGATAGTAGGTCAAATTATCCCTTTAATAACGGAACCCTTTCAGGATCACTTCGTTGTACGTCTGTCTGTTTGTCTGTCAGTCGGTCAAGCGCCTTTTTCTCAGGAACGCGTTGGGGCATCAAGTTGAAATACGTAAGTTTTAAATACGTTAGTACGTCTATGGTCCCTTGGAGCTCTAAAAAAATCAAGCTTCTTTCTAAGTCAACGCTATAAAAAAAACACGGTCATTTATGCGACATTATTTCGTAAATCAAAACTTATAGGGTACTTCTTGTTGACCTAGATTAATTAGATTTAGCAAGAAACAATGTCTCACAGCACAAATAAAGGTAGAAGTCCGAAAATCATCAAATTATTGTCTAATAATATTTCGTCACATAAAAAAAAAATTGGATTACAAAGTTTGCAGTTGGAGAATCGATCGTGTATGGCAGAACATGTTTTTCAACTACAATGTCAAAGTTTGTTCTTGGAATAAATTCATCCCAACTACGGAACCTTTCATTGTACGTGGTCCGACACACCCTTGGTCGGTATTTTGACTAAATAACCCTGGCATTAGTCATCGTAAGAAGAAATGGCGTCTATTCCCAGGCGAGGCCACACGGCAAACTATCATGGTTATCTGGAATACATCTCATTTTATTTTATATCTACTTTTGTTTATTTAGCTAGATTGCAATAATAACGAACGCCTGGGGCAATTATTGCTTGACTGGAATGCCCTGTTTTATTTTGCAGCTCGGGCTTCAGCTTCAGCGAAATAAAAACGGCTCAGCTACAGAAAATACCAGTTTTAAACTTGGTACAAGCGTACCTATTGCATGTTTACATTTTTACCCGACTGCGGCGAAGCCAAAAATGATGGTTTTGTGTTTGACCTGTATGTATGTATGTATGTGCGTCTCTCCCTATGATCCCTCGTAACTACTAAACGGCTATTTTAATGAATGATATGTCGTTAGATTGCGCGAGGGTCGAGGCTATTAAACAAATATGTTTTCAAAAACAAATATTCTCCCAAACCTATCGTGTGAGGTATCAAAATGAAGGGTTTTAAATGGTAATTACAAAAATATAGAAAAATTGTATGTTTAAATGTAATTTCAAATGAGAAATTATAAAAAAAAAACACGAACTTTCGGAGTGAATAAGAGGCCGATAACACGCGATTTTAAGTGGACAAATAACCTTATTTACCGTCTTATAATCCTAGCTAAAATAAAAATACAAAATTAAAAAAAAAAAACAATCTCATGCAGTCGGAGGCATGTTGAAGATTAAACGATACTGAACGAGACACAATAGAAGTTTTATTGTTATTACGTCTGGGGGCGTTTAGTGTCCTTCAAAGTGTTAAATTTAACAATAAAGGCCTCCGACTGCATGAGATTGTTTATATAATTATGATAATATAGAAATCTTGTTTTAATTTTTTTTTAAGTTTTTATTTTACGCCGACGGTCTTTCGATTTGTTTAATTAACTTTGTTTATTTAATTTCCTGTCGAAGTTTTCAATAACCTCCAAGTATCGATGTAGGGCAATTTTCCATTATTATTCTGAGCGCTTTTGAAACTTTTTAACGCGATGTTCTTCTTTAAACTTATTTTGCATTATAATTATGCTAACCGAGAGGCACTTACTATCTAACATTTTAGCTTAGCAACTAATTATTAAGGCGCTGACAAGAGGCAAACGATTAAAATAGGCTTGTCTTAAGAAAAAAAATTGTCAAATATGTATAGTTTGTGGTCGCGGAAAAAATATATGTTAATTTTGAACATATTTCTAAGACGACGAAACACGATTTGAAAAAATATCTCGATACAAACTAACGTTAAACTAACTTCTTACCTTGAGTTTCAAACCAAACTATCTATATTAAATATCAACATACGTTACGTATTTAATTAATAACAGGAACGTCTTATTTTAATGCAGAACTTGGTTGTTTTTTGTTTTCGATTACTCAACTCAATTTTGAGTAAATAGATAATTGTTCCATATTTTGCAATACATTATAAGCGTTATGTCATCGCGCTTCTCTTTCTTTTCTATGCAGTCTGACAGTGACTGCAGTTTAGGTGTTGTCAGCGTCTTAAGTCAGAATATAGGTAATATCTAAATATGTATGGCGGATTTGCTCTTACAGCAACAAAATTATCGGGAAATAGATTTATTTGGACGCTAAGTTATAATGCTTGCCTCTATTCTATCTTACATAATTAATTATCATGGTTATAATACCTATTATTCTGGACTGCCTCGTTGGTCTAGCGGTCGCAAGCGCTACTGCTAAGCATGGGGTTCAATTCCCGGGTCGGGTAAAGGTGTTATTGGATTTATCCATCTGGAATTTCTCTGGAGCAGCCCGGAGTCTGGATTAGTGCCCGGTTGATGGCAATAGGCTCGCCCCCTATTACATGGGACTTAAACATAACTGGCGAAATGTGAGTGTGCTACAAGTAGGTACACCTCTGCCCAAACCTTCGGGGAAACATGGCGTGATGTTCTGTTACGAATATTATTTGGTACATAGAACTGTATCTCGGTAAAATGTTGGTTAAATTTAGTCGTTTCGGCACGTCTTCTTCGAAAGAACGAAGACAGCTGACAAAAGACAACTGGCAACTGCGTAGGAAGACTTCCTACGCATTCGTCAGTATTATGTTTAACCATTAAATTACAGTTAAGACACTCACATTCTGAAGCTTGGCAATATTAGTTACCTACGTGAAAGAGTTAAAATCACTTTAGAATGAAGATGTCAGCAGGGCTAACATGACACACGCGACATTTACTCACTCTCACGTGAGTAATTTTTGTCTATTTCTGTCAATTTTCTCGTTTTTTGACAGCGCTGCCATACAAAATACTCGACTCGTTCTGTCAAACTCGATATTTTCTCGACAAACCCTAACATGGCACATAAGTTATCTCGAATTTTGACAATTCAACACGAGATAATCTTCGATTCTGCTGTCATTTAGTCGTCCTCGATTTTGACGACGAGAAGAGTAGACAAAATTATAATACAAAAAAATATGGCATTCATGGGGACTGGTGACAGAAATGAAAACTTAAAACTTTGGAATAAGATATATAAGTATATATTATATGCGTATACATGTACGTACACAGGCCGCTGCGCGACGCCAGTCTGATACACATGTTACATTAGCATGTCGGTGACGCGGTCTGCATGTTGGTGACGCAAATTGCATGTCAACAAGTGCTTTCAGAATGTCGGTGACGCGGTTGTCACGGCGTAAGTCGATTGGCATTTCGTAAATCTGCTAACATTTCGGTGACGCTGCTAGCAGGTCGGGCTCGCTATTTGCATGTCGGTGACGCTGTTAGCATGCCGGTGATGCTGTTAGCATGTCGGTGAAGCTGCCAGTACGTCGGGCACGCTGCTAACAGGTAGGGCACGCTCTTAGCATGTCGGTGACTTGGTTAGCGTGTTGGTGACGCATTGAGCATGTTGGTGACGCAGATTGCATATTCAAGGGATGCTGTTCATATGTCGGTGACGCGGCTAGGATGTCGGTGACGTGGTTAGTATGTCGGTGACGCGGTTAACATATTGGTGACGCGAACCCACAGGTTTTTCCCCTAACAAAAATGGCTCACTCATTTTCATTTCCGTCATTTTAAATTAAATTTTAATGAAAAAAGTCGGTTACATAAAAAATTACAACATAAATTAATAGAGGTGGATGTAAAATCATTATAGTACATACTAATTCCATACGTAAAATTTAATGAATGAGCCGATGTTGCTAAAATAAAAATGATTTGTTTTTAATAATTTGCTACATCGGTCTCTCGTCGCGAGATAAAGAACTGTCAAAGTGCCTTTCTCGAGTTTACTCGAGCTTAGCGGTCATGTTAGGCATTCGGATGACGTCAGAATCGTAGACAAATTACGACAAAACGAGAAAGAGAGCGTTCTCGCGCTTGTCATGTTAGCCCTGCTGGAGAGTAGTTCTACAGAGTTATTTGAAGGTTGAGCAAAGCTTTTAGATACTGTTTGAACCCTGGCTTGAAATGAAATGAAATGATTTTATTTCTGTAAGTAGGTTTGTACAAACACTTTTACACGTCAATCATATTTAGAAAAAAACTAGATGAGCTCGGCGTTTCCTATCTGACTACTCTGAGAAGAAAGGCCGAAACAAACTCAGAGGTCACAGTCTCTTTTAAAGTCCAGACATAATCTTGGTCAGATCATGTGAAGACCATGTAGATCGGTGTCTGAAATGGTCTTTTGAGGAAAGAACCACACAGATTGAGTGGACCTATCCAGTCAGTGCACGCATTCGTCAGTAATCGTGCAGCTCAACTCAGAACTTAGGAGCTCAACGATTCGACGAACAATACCAAAGAAAGGACATTTGTGTAGGCCGCTTAAATGACTCAAACTGCCAGACCAAGATGAAAACTAACTGAGAGAAATAATAAAAACAATAATTCACATAGTCTTCACATTCACAATAATTTAAAAAATACATACATACTTCAAAAAGTAAATATTAATGTCATTGTATATATAAAAAAAATTTGATTAAACTAAACTGATTCCAGAAGATTCTGCTTAATATATATAAAAAAACTTGATTAAACTAAACTGATTCCAGAAGATTCTGCTTAAGTTAAACTGTTGAATGTTTCGACATAACGTGAAGTTCAACAATCGGGCTAGATTTCAATTATTAGGTGTCCTGAAAGTTTACTAATAATATCTTATAATAGCCGGCGTCTATAGCAACTAACAACAAGGGAAACTACGCAGGGCCTATTGACGCTGTGGTTCTACAGAGGCGTTGTCGTTAATTACACTTTCAAAGTTAACGACCGAAAGATACGACAGGGTCACGATGTCATTTTATGCTTAGTAATTTTCTGTTTACTCATTATCATCATTCTCCTGCTCTTATCCCAATTTATTTGTGGTTGTCGCAACATGTCTTTTCTTCTATACTTCTCTAATAGTCGTCATCGCGGTAGTCACCCCCTTTCTAGCCATATCACCTTTCACACAGTCCATCCATCGTGTCTTTTTTCCCTACTTGTATAGCTATCCTCATTCATACTCAAAACTTACCTGACGACATTACCCTCATTCCTCCGCATCACATGACAACCGATTGCCATAAACCTTTTATGTCACCGGTTTCATATTCAGACTTGCTATTGTATACTCGTGTCTTATTCTATCCTGTCGCGAACACCACACATCCCCCTTAACATTCTCATCTCAGCTGCATGCATTTTCTTTTCATTCATCTATACAAGACATCAGGTCTAACCATTGTTTTACAAACTTTCCCTTAAAATTAAGGGGAATGCGGGAGTGGCAGATTGTTTCATGACCTGCCGCCATTTCATCCAACCATGAAATGGCGGCATGTTCATTCTGTACATAACTACGTCGTCAATATAATTTTCTGTTACCTTAGACCACGTAATATTTTCTCTAGTGATGCGCCTCGCTAGCGCCAGTGCCAGCTCCGCTAGTGCTGTGTCTGAGCGCAGCATGGCGGAGGGAGCGCGCGTCGCCTGCCGCGCCACCTGGCGGAAGGCGTCGGGACGCTTCCTCTCCAGCGCCGCGCACAGCGCACGGAGCCCCGCCAGTACTCCTGACTCCGAGTTACTCACAGCCTCCTCTCCACATTCAGTCTCCACCATTCGTTGTAAACGTTTCATTACTATTTGCTGCAAACAACAACAAGTGTTAAGAGATGAGTATGAAAGTAACAATCAATTAATTTAAAAGACTGTAATTTGGTTGTTGTATTACCTTTTTCGCACATAACGTGGATCTTCTAATCTGAGTCTTAATGTATTGTAGGCACAGGGCGCGGCCTTGTCGGACTATTTGTGGCTTGACTTGTGTGGGGCTTGCGAGGCACCACCCGATAGTTGCCGAGAGCCGCCGGGACACGGCCGCGGCGGCCGCGCTTGACACCA
Source organism: Atethmia centrago (assembly GCA_905333075.3). Lineage (NCBI taxonomy): Eukaryota > Metazoa > Arthropoda > Insecta > Lepidoptera > Noctuidae > Atethmia > Atethmia centrago. Next base: position 14,801,883 of record HG995375.1, read on the forward strand.
TTGTGCTGAAGCGTCGCTTCGTTCTGTCCAACGTCGATAGTGACCGCGTTGGAGAAGCGCGTAGGTCTACAGAAATGATAAGAAAGATTAATTTGTTCCTTCGTTTTAACTTTAGTCAAGCATCCTTGCGAAACACTAAGACAGTTTTAGGTTTCCACCTCTGGTATAGCCCAATTATTTAGCCGTATCCTACGTACATCACATGCTCAGAGTTTCTTCGGTTTACCACAAATTTAATTAAATTTTACGGGAGGATGGACCACGTTTATTTTTAACGAAAATTATACATAACCTCAGATAGTTGAAAGTGTTGAAACTAAAGTACGCAAACCCCAACTTATTATGCTGTTACTCATTACACAATCATGTGTTAAATCTTCAAAGTGAAGGGATTACTTACCACTGAATGGTTGAAATTACCTTTCGATTAAACAGTTAAATTCTTATTACCTACTTAGTAAGTAAGTAGGTACTGAGAGTTTCTTCACACTTCAACTGATTAGTTTCTTAACGATTGGTATCTATTTGAAATTGTAACATTTACTTAGTTTTTATTTTTCGCTCTAAATTGGAAAAATAATTTCGTAGATTTTGTGCTTTCAATATAATTGGAAAGACCTATACTGCCTTGCTAAGTAAGCATAAAGGTCTTATCTGACATTCTTAGGTATTTTTACTTTTTTGCTTATTTGGCACCACGGCAACACTATTGAGGTACCTACAAAACAAAGTAAAGTAAAAGTCCTATCTGTGCATTTACTTACTCAAACTCATGTTTCCAGTTTGTTGCCAGGGGCCTCGGTGACTCATTAGTACCTTCCCGCGACCCCGGCAGGCATCGGCCCTAGTGGACCCCTACTTTTGTGCTGACGACATCTCTTTGAGGCGCGCGTGGAATATAACGCGTCGTCGACCCGGGCCTGGTCCTTACCGGACGGTGAGCTACCCATTGCTCACCGTCCGCAAGTCCGCGCCTACGGTGGCCGGAAACCCGTCCGGGATTCCCGATGCTCAGGGCGTCTCCTGCGGCGGCTAGGGGCAAGAGGGCGCGAAACTTGCCTTTTCCTGATCCGTTCCGCCTCCTCCTTTGCGAGCATTACTGCTTCGCAGAAGGAGGTGATGGCTGCCCATGCCCTCTCGCTTCGTACCATGGCCTGAACCAGGGCCAGACGCGAGAGATCTCTGCCTCCAATCGCCTCCACAAGGACTCGGCGGTGCTCTGCCCAAGCCGGGCAGACCTCCACCGTATGCTCCACCGTGTCCTCTAGGCGATCCACACAGTGGTGACACCCGGGCGTTTCCTCCCGCCTTATCCGACACAGGAACCTTCCGAAGCTGCCGTGTCCGGTGAGGACCTGCGTTAGGCGGAAGGTGAGGACGCCGTGGCGCCTCTCTAGCCACTCCTCAAAGAGGGGACTTATCGCCGCAATCGTGGCGTGCCCAGCACTGGGTTGCGACAACCGTATTTTTGCATAACTTACTTGCACTATTTGAAGGCGTCATAACAGATTTAAAGGTCACTAAAATCATATATCTGCGCCTTAATTAGTAATAACCTAAGGGAATTCTTCATTACGATATATAATAGGACTAATAAATTGAATAGGCTTCTAAGTACTCGTATTACTAGATTACTCTCTTGTCTTTAAACTCAGCTATAATATATTTTGCGTACAAGTTAGTAAATCTATGAAGCCTAAGTATACAAAACTTCTCATCCAACGTTCTATGACCCGGCACAGCCGTCGGTCCATAAGAACTGGCGAAATTTAACAACAATGAGATGTTATTAAATTGCTTTCAAATTCAATACTGACATATATGGTCTAGTCGCACAGTGTGTAAGATAATAATCATAATCCGTCAAAATATCAAGACACCGTACAACTTGAACCACGGGTCTAGAAGCTTGAAATTTTGTATAGTATATATCGAAAGTGAACACTAAAAAAGGATTTTGGAAACTTCCCCCCTCAAAAAGGTTAATCGGTTGAGGGACGATAGAAGTTTTATTGTTACCTGCGCCCCGCGGTTTCACCCGCATAAGTCTCGATCCCGTGGGAATATCGGGATAAAACCTATCCTATGTCCTAATCCAGGTCATGGTTTACTCATGCGGCAAATTTCATCCAAATCCGTTTTGCCGTTTTAGCCTGAAAGCGTAACAAACAAATAAAGAAACAAACCCACTTTCGCATTTCGCACTATTAGTAAGGATTATATATTCTAAAACAGCATACTATCTCGCCTGTATTCCCCGAAGGGGTAGGCAGAAGTGTACCTTTAGTACACATTTCACCAGCTATCTTTTAAGTCCCATGTAATACGAGCCTATTGCCATCAACCGGGCACAAATCCAGACTCCGGGCTGCTCCAGAGAAATTCCAGATCGAAAAATCTATCCAATAACACATTTGTCCGACCCGGGAATTGAACCCAGGATCTCAACAGTAGCGCTTGCGACCACTAGACCAAGAGACTTTATTAGGAGGATATATTATTATATAATATAATATTAATAATATATAATATATTATATTAATATAATATAATATTATAAATATAACATAACATAAACGCCACGCCAGGTTTCCCCGAAGGGTTGGGCAGAGGTGTACCTGTAGTACACCCACATTTCGCCAGTTATTTTTAAGTCCCATGTAATAGGGGGCGAGCCTATTGCTATCAACCGGGCACCAATCCAGACTCCGGGCTGTTACTGACAAATTCTAGATTACTAGATTACTTATTAGTAAGGAAGTAAGTAAGGATAAGGATACGTCTAGGGGCGTTTAGTATCCCGGGAAGTGATAGAGGATGAAAGTTTGTATGGGATTTCGTCATTTTTGCCGATGAGAAATCCCAACGGGCACACGGCTTGTATTATACTTAATAATGAATTAATTTATAATACTACTTAGTATAATATAAATTCTCATAATAAATAATAATAATACTTGGTAAGCTAATCAGTCCATCAGTAACTCCGGGCATCGCGCTGAGCGGTGTGCTCAGCTTCCGCCGCATGCGCAGCGCCGGCACGAACTCGTCATCTTCTTCGCCATCGGGTGGAGTGACTTGTATAGCGATGTTGCTTGCCTCTTGACCTCTTGCCCCACCCAGTTGCCATCTCGACTCGGTTAGTGGCCCTATCTGGAAAAGAACAGTCAATGTTTAGTCTAATTAAGAGTACGAGTAGGTACCTAATCTATGTAAAAGTTAAAAGATGGAGAGGGGCCTGATAGAGGAGACTGGAATAAAAAACATTAAGAATCGAACCAACATGAGCCAAGAGGGCCTAGACAAAGTGACATTCTATTAGCGATGACGTTGGAAAAGTAAAAAAATGTGTAAGCTACCGAAAAGCTTTAAAAGCACTTTAAATCTTTAAATGTCAATCCTGTTGAAAGTCGTTGTTGAAATACGCTTTAAGGCTCCTACATACTGGCGCGACTTGTCGCGACACAAAGGCACCGCTTGCAGCGCTACACGCGGTGTCTTTGTGTCGCGTCGCACAGTGGAACGAATGTATGGGAGCGGTTGGACGTAGACATGTCCGAAAAAAAAGAGTAAAATTATGCCAAACTAATGATGCCATCTTATTCGATTACTTAATGCCTTCATAACTTGTGGTGATGAATTTCTTCATAACTCCCATATTTCGGGAGTAATTTGAGAAAATGTGAAATTTTACTATGAAAATGAGTGTATCGAGCTCTCTCCCTCCTGATTCCGGGCTTGTTTCAAGTAGCGGTCTCTAATATCATAATGCTAATACTAAGAGCTATATTTAATACTAAGACACATAGTGCGCCAAATGTGCACTTTCTGGGATAAAGAGTGATGTTTATTTTATAACACAATTTTTTTATTTTTTGTTTATTTTGTTGATTAAAACCGTTTTTCTAAAGGTTTACCTTATTACAATAACATTTCTGAGCAGCCAATTAGAGAAGATATAAGCTAATTAGGATATATAATTAGGGACTTAAGGTTTACATATAAAACTGATGCACTAATGATTACTGATAAGAACATTGCTATTATTTAATTACTAAATGGCTCTTAATACACTAATTTAGCATGCATCATTTACTAATTATCACAATAACTAATTACCTTGCAATATTTAACAAAGGATACCTGGGATACCTGGATTTTATATAAATAGGTCACTATTAGTAACTTTAAAATCAGTGTTGATTTACACCTCGTTGTATCCAAGCTAATCTCGCAATGTATTTTCCAAATTTTAATACAAATCTTGATATTCACGTTGCTTTATGCGCACGCGCACATAAAGATTTACGCGACTTTAACTATTTGTTCAGTGTTTTAAAAGATAACAGTTGTGTTCAGTTATGTGAAAGTGCTGAAACAAGTTTAAAAGACTGGTGTCGTCGATTTTGCTACCGCATTTATGCAAAATGGACACAGTCTGGAAGAAGCACAGATAAGTTTCGGAAGAAACATGAGATTTGGCTACAGGCTGCAATTCAATGGCCGGAATTACAGAATGAAAATATGGAACCTTCTACAGAAAATATAAGTGACGTCATCGAGCCCATAATTTCTCCTGCTAAATCTGATGCTTCAACTTGTACACATCCTAGTCCTCGTAAATCTTTTGAGGACCTTAGTAACCGGCAAAAAAGAAGACGCACTGAAGATAGTCTTTCATGCAGCAGTAGCAGCGCTGAAATTATGTTTTCGGCCGAAAGGGCGCTTCAAAAGGCAGGACAAAGCGATACAGCTTATGTTATGAAATACTTGACGGAGAATCCAGAAGAGGCCTCAAAAATCAAAGCCTTCATTGAAGGTAAATCAATTCAGGTACGGGAAATATCCCCTTTGAAGGCATTGGCTCTTTATGTATCGATGAACTTATTGAAATGGCGCTATAACACTCTTCGGGATTTCAACACTCAAGAAGGAGCTCTTCAATACCCGAGTTACTACATGTTGGTTAAAGAAAAAATTAAGTGCTATCCGGCCAAAGAAGATCTCACAGTTACAGAGAGCTCTGCAAAAATCAAATTACAAGCCTTGATGGATTTAACCTCAAGAAGACTTATTAGGTCGTTAGAAACCCCTGTTGATCCCAATCAACAGCTCGTATTGACCAGCAAATGGGGTTTTGACGGATCATCTAGCCAAAGCATTTATCATCAAAGGACGAGTGAAGATGAGCAAATCGATCTTGCTAGTAATTTTATGATTAGTCTTGTACCACTGCGGCTCGTCTCAAAAGGTGTAACAATTTGGGAAAACGAGCGACCATCTTCCACTTCATTTTGCCGGCCAATATTGTTTAAGTTTATAAAGGAAACCAAAGAAAATGTGCAGAGAGAGATGGCTGAAATCGAAGCAGAGATTGAAGCCTTAACTCCATCCACCATCACTGATGGAATTAGTGTCAAACACCAACTGCTGTTGACAATGATTGATGGTAAAATTCATTCCATTATATCCAATACAGCAGCTTCAGTGTGTGACATATGCAAGGCTTGTCCTAAAGAAATGAATAATTTAGAGTTAATCAAAGATAAACACGCAAACGAGGACATGTATAAATATAGCTTAAGCACCCTTCACGCTTGGATTCGCTCAATGGAATGCTTATTACACATTTCCTACAAATTAGACATAAAATCATGGCAAGTAAGGGGTGATATAGCAAAAAGGCAAGTTGATGACAGGAAGAAAAGAGTTCAAGAGGCTGTAAGAAGAGAAACGGGCTTACTTCTCGATGTTGTGAAACAAGGCAGTGGATCCACCAACAATGGCAACTCGGCAAGGAGATTTTTTGAAAACTACACTAAATCTGCTGAACTGACCGGAATAGATGCTATGCTTTTAAGAAAAATCTGTGTGATCTTGCAGTGTATTTCATCAGGAGAGAAGATCAACGTAACTAAATTCCGAGAGTTCTGCTTTGATACTGCTAAGCTTTACGTGGAGTTATACCCATGGTATTATATGCCTTCTTCACTTCATAAAATTTTAATGCATGGGCCAGACATAGTTCAGAACATGTCAATTGTGCCCATTGGTTTTCTATCCGAAGAGGCATCTGAGGCTAGAAATAAAGATTTTAGAAAATATAGAGAGGGGCATTCTCGAAAGCATAGCAGTATCTCATGCAATGAAGATATTATGCACAATCTTTTACTGTCTTCTGATCCACTTGTTACAAGTATCCGTCCAAAAGGAAATAAGTTTGTAAAAAAATCTTCTTTTAAGGAATTTTATGAGCTTACGGATTCTGAGAAAAGTGATATCGAATTTGTTAACATAAATGATTTAGCGGACATCGATTCTGAATTTGAATTAATTGATGATGATGATGATGACGAAGATAATTAAATGATGTTATTGTTTTAAAATGTGTAACTTAGTAAATTAGAGCTTACATCTTAATTATTTATTGTACTTTTAATGAAACTAGGTAATTTATTATGAACTTACTTAAAAGTCATACTCTCATCAGTTCTTGTGAATATTTTTGTTAATATATATTTCTGTATATATATAATATATTTATAGACCTCTTAATAAGTCTGTCTGCGGTTTAAAGTAAATACAAATGGGGAAAAAACGTTTTTTTTTTTAAATTTTCATTTCCTTTTATCCCAGAAAGTGCACATTTGGCGCACTATGTGTCTTAGTATTAAATATAGCTCTTAGTAATAGCATTACGATATTAGAGACCGCTACTTGAAACAAGCCCGGAATCAGGAGGGAGAGAGCTCGATACACTCATTTTCATAGTAAAATTTCACATTTTCTCAAATTACTCCCGAAATATGGGAGTTATGAAGAAATTCATCACCACAATTTATGAAGGCATTAAGTAATCGAATAAGATGGCATCATTAGTTTGGCATAATTTTACTCTTATTTTTCGGACATGTCTACGTCCAACCGCTCCCATACATTCGTTCCACTGTGCGTCGCGTCGCGCGACAAGTCGCGCCAGTATGTAGGAGCCTTTAAAAGCGATTACCACTTGTCGCAGGCGAAATATAGTGAAATCTTTTTTTCCTATAAAGGCGCTATGATCCGCCGGGTGCTCTAGTCGCGTAGGTACTGAACTGAGTAGGCTCGCTAGTGGTTGCCTCGCGTATTTGGTAGGTATTTAAACATAGTAATTATTTTAATAATTTTTCACTGAGTTTGTCTTGATAAAATGATTTTTTTTAAACAATCTTACTAAGATTGTTAAACAATCTTACTTTTATAAAAAATAAGAAAAATAACGTTTGTTTTGTTGCAACTAGAATCACTTCTATTTTTCTGTAAATTTTGACGTTCAAAAGTGGCTTTTATGTGCCTATTTTAAGATTTGACTTAGGTATTGATAAAACATTACGAAAAAGGGGAACTTTGGGATTTTTTCTATACAGCAAAGTTAATCTCATCGTGCTATCAAAAGCGATTGCATGTCTGCCAGATCCTTAAATACTTAACATATCTTTTTTCAGAATTTTATAACACTGTTTTTATATTTCCCATGGATTTAAAAAAACTAGAAGGAAAGCGCGGTTTCTGTCGGTTCATAGCGCCTTACTATCTAAATACGGTTTATTGTTCCCGGTTTGCTTACATGCGGGGCTTTCGGTTAGTAAACTATGGAAGATTTATATTCCCTATTGGAAAGATTCATGAGATACAAATATAAACTGATAAAAAACAGATACAAAATAAGACGCGAACGTATAGTACCTATACTATAAATCATTGCACAATTTTAAATCTAGCTTTATTACAGTAAAACACTTTGGGAAAGAAAGGTAAGTCTAGAAAAGCGCTAGCAAAGTCAAAGAAAGCCAACGGTATACGGTATAGTGGTGTTCCGCTGTGCTGTGTTCGACATCGTAGATATGATGTACCGTAAATGATTTTTATTTTTATTGGTTATAACGAGATTCTACCATCAGCAGGCTTAGCACGAGTCATAAGTCAATTATTTCTTAACAAATTACACTGTGTTGAAATTTTTTAATGATGATAGAAAAAAGAATAAAATAATAATAAAAAAAAGTATAAACATTACATTCATATTTAAAATTCATTGCACATTTAAATGTATCAATAATTAATAATAATAATACACAAAACAATACTTATTTGTCAGTAATTCAGTAAAAATAATTAAATAACTACCAACATTACATTTAACGTAAAAATAAATTATCCAATATTAAAAAATAAAACAAGAAAATTATATAAACACAATTAATAACAATTCACAAATCATTTAATCGCGGCTGTAACCGTAGAGAAGCGTTTTGTCGACCGTAGAGTAGACAAAAATGACGTTAATTATATAAACACAATTAATAACAATTCACAAATCATTTAATCGCGGCTGTAATCGTAGAGAAGCGTTTTGTCGACCGTAGAGTAGACAAAAATGACGTTTCCTTGTAGAGAGTTGACAGTTTTCTACCGAGAAATGTACACAAGCGATTTCTATTCTACAGTAGTGTACAAATAGAATGCGTTATGCTAAGCCTGCTGCAGATGCCTGCCGGGGTCGCGGGAAGGTACTAATGGGTCACCGAGGCCCCTGGCAACACAGGCAACAGGAAGGAATACGGGTGGGTTTTAGTCAGTAAGAGTCTGACACACCCTCCCGCTCCTCCCAGAGCGGGAGAAGTTATTTGATGATTTCCCACCCTCAAAAAAAAAAAAACCTGCTGCAGATATCAGACATTTTTACGGGAGCCTACGTTTTTATACACTAGTATTATGTAGATATTTTCAATGAATCTGCCCTTGTTTATTTTATTTTATTTTACATTTCAAAATTAATTAAAAATCCAACAAACTCTAAAAAGGCCTAGAATAATAATTTTGGACATCGTTTACGAACTAAGAAAATGTTGACAAGCTTTAGTCTGTATAACAATAAATATTTAAATTATATTATTAATGGCTGACCAAAACAATTAACGGAGTTAGAGTGGTACCTAAAACTTTGTATTGGATACGTGACTTTTCGAAATTAGATAATTACTTATTATGTTTTGTTAGCGGTTGCTAATGAGGTTAGAGGATGATAAGGAGGCTTTATACAGGCATTAAAATAAATCCATGGATTTTTGTATTATGGCAGTGTCCATAAAAACTCAAATTAACACGGCGCCAGATGAATTTTTATGTGCCTTCGAAATTACTCGTAAAGTTTCATTCATAATAACTTTTTTCCGTCTTTAAATACACCTCTACTGATTTACTAAACAGTGGTTTGCTTCTTAATTTTCCATTTACCATTGGTTTACAAGTCAACGTACTTAATTTTCTTTAAGATCCATCCTTTGAGCTTGTTGGGTTGAGTTAAAGCTCCGCCGCGCGTGCACGAAAAAAGCATTTTTTTGTCAATTTCTTATCTAATTGTAAAAAACCTTGAAACAATTGAAACCTGCGTGACCATAAAAGTACAGTTTTCGTGATGCAAAACCATTCGTGTCAGTCACACCACCTGTTAAATAGTTTTATCACATTAGCGCTCACCAAGAAATAGTTCACTAAAATTTCGCCTTTGATTTACTTAATTGAAATTGAAATAAAAGAGAGAAAGAAAAGATTTTATTTCAAGGATAGCTGAAGACTAAAGAGTGGTTTTTAAATTTCTTGAAAATTTTGCTAAATAATAGGAAAAATACATTATTGACAGGGTTCGTTAAAAAAAAAACCATTAGTAGTTTCTTATAAAACAGTGATCAAACGTCAGTCTCGCGTCATTTTTTGGAAAACTAGTTGTGATTTCCATTAATACTTAAGAGCGCGAACGCCGTACGGCATTTCATAAAAATGCCGTACGGCGGGAAAATGTCCTTATTTTTCGAAATTACTGAACCAATTTTAATGAAACTTCACACATATAAGCAGGATAAATAGGTCTAAAATGTTAGTAGAAAACATTTTCCAAATGTCTTATTAAAAATAAGATAATTGGAAATTTCTGTTTGTATGGAAAATTTAAAATCGCTCTAATCTAACTGTAACACTAATTTTTGAAAATATTTTCTACTAACTTTTTAAACCTATTTCTCTCGCTTGCTTATGGGTATGAAGTTTCATTAAAATCGGTTCAGTCATATCGAAAAATAAAGACTTGAAAATGTGTATGATATGCCGTACGGCGGGCGTACACGCACCTTAATCAATTGAAAAATCCCTTTCAGATATGCAAAACTAACCCGACTTTTCAAATCACAAACAATATTGTATTATTATTTTTTGCTTTCTCACAAAAAGTGAACAAAATTGATCAATTCAGTCGATTCCGTGCACGGCTGGCCGAGTGCGTGGCGAGTGGCACTGCAGCGATGTTGTTAATCCAGCACACTAATTGTGTAACACACTATAAATCACAATATGAATGCAATTACCCTGCTGCTTATTGTCAGCTCTTTACTGTGTTACTTTTATTTAACCGTTTGTGGTAAGGGGAAAACATGCTTACAAGATGTAAGTTCTAGGCAGGTTTAAGGGGACTACAGGACCTAAACGCAACTTTTATAAGTTTTATAATGCCTTAAAGTATGCTTTAAGGCATTATAAAACTTATAAAAACTTTATTTTGTTTACTGCAGTAGACCATATATTGTCTACTGCAGTAAACAAAATCTGAAAACTATATGATATTCTTAAGGATATAATATGCTAGGTAGATAGTGTGTTGAAAACATAATATAACTAATTGGATGCGATAGAAAAAATCACGAAGATACCTCTAAACATTTCTCTACTAATATATGTACATGCAATCATTCTGATTTTTTTGTCAGATTATTCTACAAGCAACATAGCATTATAGTGTTTTATTTTTTTAATACAATCTATAGATTTTTTGTAAATTGATAATTGCTTCATATTTTGCAATAAATTACCGGCGATGTGTCATCGCGCTTCTCTTTCTTTTCTATGCAGTCCGACAGTGACCGCGCTTTAGGTGTTGTCAGCCTCTTAACTAAAATCCTTGTGCGAGATTTTCGGTGTCGGATATCCTATGAAACTATGAGCTCTAATAGGGGTCGAACTTAAACTTAATTTCACCTGAAACTGTACCTTCCTCCGTATTTCTGATTTTAAAACTTGTCTGTTGAGAAGTTATAAGAACTTGCTAACAACTGTGATTTGGAAGTTTTGAAGAAATATTGTTAGTATAATATTGTGTAATTTGGTGTTGTTTTAATGACACGACGCTGCCTCTTTCTGGTTTCCTGGTGCGGTTTTTCAGAAGTTTCAAACATCAATGATAAGTGATTTATTGAAAAAAATACTACCTAGCACGAATATTAACACATAAATAAAGACATCATTTCAGATCTTAACTATTGACACATCATCATTTCTATTGAACTGTATATTAATCGATAGCGCGTCAATATGTCTTCATTGATTAAAAACAATCAGAGAACTGATTGAAATCATATGTATGCCAATATGGAATGGCGCAGATGGAAACAAAACATTAATTTCGCGTAGACGCTGAAATAAATACTATTCTATATTTAAATCGAAAGAGAAGCCCAAGAAAAGCAAGTTGAAAGAAAACGTTTCGTCTCGTTTTGTACTTAGTTACACATTTTAATTTGCGACTGTTCTTTTTGAAGCTAGATTAAACAAACAACTGGACTATAAAAACGCGTAGTTGCTGCTGGCAGACGCTCAAGATTCATTTGTTTGTTTTTCATGTCTCCAGTAGACCTACCTGCCATTTACCTGGCTACTTGGATGTTGATATGAATGAAAAACCGTGTTGACCAAATGGTTCCGTATTTGGGATGAATTTATCCCAAGAACAAACTTAACATTGTAGTTGAAAAACATGTTCTGCGTATAAACTTCAATTTGCATTTGGAATGTATGGGACATTCCAATTAAAGCTTGTACGCACAATACTGCACTCAATATTGTGCGTACAAACTGCTGATCTTAAAATACCACGGTAAATCACTATTTACCCTGTTATTTTAAGACCATAGACTTCTTACAGTTTTTCATGTAACCTATAAGTATGTATCTATTCTCTGTATGTTTTTATAATTTCTAGGCTTGGAGTTTCGGAGAGAACTTTTAATTTTTTTTCTCTAATTTCTCCCCCAAAAGTGAACGCCATATTCAAAATTAATTAATTTACGTTACGTGTGTTTGGGTCACAGAAATTCATATAATATGTTAACCAAATTACAACTTAATCGGTCCAGTAGATTCGGGGCAAAAAAGCTGTGACAGAGGGATGGACAGACACACACGAGTGATCCTATATGGGTTCCGTTTTTTCCTTTTGAGGAAAACATACAAAACCCTAAAAATGAATGAAAGAAAGGCATCAAATCACTCTGTGTTATTATTATTTTATTAAGTATTATTTAGTAAACGACGCAAAAATGACGGGGTGTTATAAGTTTGACATGTCTGTCTGTCTGTCTGTCTGTGTGTGTGTATCTGTCTGTGGCATTGTAGCTCCCGAATGCATGGACCAATTTTAATTTTGTTTGAAAGGTGACTTAATCGAGAGCTATGGTTCAAGATAATCAGTTCAGTCGTTTGAAGATCATCAGCTCTTTTCTAGTTGATATTTAACTCGCTCACCAACTTATAGCGCAGGTATCGTTTTTGGGTTTATTGTACTGGTCTCAATAAATAGGTTATAGCTAGATGGGCCCTTTCAGGCCCTTTCACTTTAATATAAATTTAGGTAATATTTTGAGCCAAGCGTCGTCTAGTCGGGGGACGGCTAACGGCTAACGACAATGTATGCTAATAATACTCACAAAACGGTACGTGGGTACGTTAAGCCGCAGTATTGGTAATACAAGGGTCTCAAGATGTGGATCGCCCGGAGGACACGGTGGAGCATACGGTGGAGGTCTGCCCGGCTTGGGCAGAGCACCGCCGTGTCCTCGTGGAGGCGATCGGTGGCAGAGACCTCTCGCGTCCGGCCCTGGTTCAGGCCATGGTACGGAGCGAGAGGGCATGGGCAGCCGTCACCTCCTTCTGCGAAGCAGTAATGCTCGCGAAGGAGGAGGCGGGATGGTTGAGGGAAAGGCATGTTTCGCGCCCTCTCGCCCCTAGCCGCCGCAGGCTACCGCAGGCGCGGGCTTGCGGACGGTGAGCAATGGGTAGCTCACCGTCCGGTAAGGACCAGGCCTGGGTCGACGGCGCGTTGTATTCCACGCGCGCCTCAAAGAGATGTCGTCAGCTCAATGGTAGGGGTCCACTAGGGCCGATGCCTGCCGGGGTCGCGGGAAGGTACTTATGGGTCACCGAGGCCCCTGGCAACACAGGCAACAGGAAGGAATACGGGTGGGTTTTAGTCAGTAAGAGTCTGACACACCCTCCCGCTCCGCCCAGAGCGGGAGAAGTTATTCGACGATTTCACACGTAAAAAAAAACATCTGAACTACACATCTCTAAGTGCTTATACACACTTTCAAATCAAATCAAAAGTCATTTATTCAAACTAGGCTGAGAATCAGCACTTTTCGAACGGAAAAATTACATAAGACAGTTCCCCAAAAACGCCCGCCCTTCACCACTTCAGTGCTTTAGCTGGGAAGAAGTGGCGCAACAAACTCCCCAGCAGCACAGCTGTCTGCTCAGTTAGAAAAACTTGATTCTATTGTCTCCGCTTTTGACAACGTGCAGCTCGTGTATATGAGCTCTAATTCAGAGCCGACCTACCTACGTCAAACTCGGCTAATTTCGAGAAAAGAAGATTTTATCTTGATAATCAGTGCAACTTTTGTATGACGTCAAAAGAATAATTTCGTTTTGTCCAAAGTTATTCAGTGCGAACGTTCTGTTAATAGCAGCACTGAAATGCAAATAAGTGTAACATAAAACTTGCCTGAGGCAATCCAAGATAATGTTCTGTATATTTTTATTTTTGTCAAGGGGATCTAGGGGCACTTGTCAGAATATACAAATATGCAGTCATTCCATGATACAACAGCTAGGAAAAAAAAACACACAAAGGAAGAATTATTTAATCATCTTATCTTTTGTCCCGTGACTTTTCATTGTTTGTTACTTGCTTTTGACATTCATGAAGCCTACAACATTTATGTCAATTTGTCAGAAATGTCAACGGCCTTATCAAGTTCATTTTCGGTCATTCGTATTATGTGCTATTGAATTCTAAAATGTCTGTTGTGACTGCTTAGTAGCTCTTTGTAGTTGTCTACAACTATCACTATTAAGGCTCCTACATACTGGCGCGACTTGTCGCGCGACGCGTCGCGACTCAAAGGCACCGCTTGTAGCGCTACACGCGGTGTCTTTGGCTGAGGCTACATTAGACCGCGACGCGACCTGCGACACATGAGCGATTAAAATAAATAAATGAATGCTCACGTAGATGGCTACACCGTACATCAAATTAATATTACTAGCGATCTTTGATTTCTTTATGCGATCGGAACGACATTACTGTAATGACGACATCGGCTACATCAACATATCAGCGAAATTAGCCGCATGAACCGCTCATGCTAATTCGTTGTGTAGCATGTGTACTGTAGCCACGTCATCGCCGAATAAACGCCGGATTTTCACTTATAATGTAGCCATATCATGTTTATCTCGTTTCGCTCTTTCAGTCACATCGCAAATCGCTGCTTACTGTAGCCTCAGCCTAAGTGTCACGTCGCGTCGCGCGACAAGTCGCGCCAGTATGTAGGAGCCTTTAATCTGGGAAACGTCTGAATAATTAGAACCAAATGAAAGCCTTTGCTCCGAGACGATTGACGCGTTGAATTGTCTTGACATTTTTGTAGTTGTTACTAAGTAGTCGACAAGTTTTGGTAGTTAAGTTAACTTAAGTAGTTGATAATTTTTTGAGCAAGACGTAGCACCATGTAATTGGTAAAAATACAGGTGAATTTAGCACTGTCTGGGAACATTCTTATACTTACTTAGAAGTCGAACTTTTAGTATAATTTAATATTACTACGGTCGTCATATGTCTATAAATTACCGCCATATGATTCAGACAGACTTTGGAAATGTTGAAAATGTTAAGTATGTTATTATAAGTACCTGCCTACTTCAACATATTCTCGAGCTTGAAAGTTAATCGTAACATTTTGAGAGCTAAAACTTTTGTTGAAATCTAAAGTAAGGCCTAAACATTTTACCCAAGATGTTATTTAAGAAAGTTACAACGAAAACTAATTCAATTTAAGGTATTTACATTTACGTTTTACAGTGGACTTTAATTAATTGAACCCCGGCTGGTAGGGGAGTACTAAATGCTCATGCAGACTGGCGCGATATCGTAGGCGCGACAGTCGTTATATTTTCCATGAAGTTTTCATAGAAATTGTGCTACTAGTGTCGCATCGCGCCTGTCTGCGGGAGCTTTAGTGCAAAAAGAACAAGTGGTTTTTGCGAGGTTATCTTGAACTTGACCTCAACGTAGTACCTACTCGTATTATGGACGACTGTCAAAGGAACATTTTTTTAAAAGTAAGTATCACTTCACAATTTTTTATTGTTCTATTTTATGTACCTACTGGTTTCACTGAACTGTACTGCTTGAAATTGAGATTAAGTTTGTATTTGGAGGAAAATAAGGTTATTTACTGAGGAAAATAGTGTTGAAGTTGAAACAACTGTAGACGAATTAAATTTATGTTCTATGTAACCGTATAAAAACAAAAAAGTGTGTTAATAAAACCGAAATGGAATGGACTCTATGTATCTAGATGGGTAGATAACTACCTACATGCGATGCAACGATGTGTGAAAGGCCAATAAACGCGGGTTCATATCGATTTCAATGTCAATGATGTGTGCGATCGGTCACTTGTTTAACTTATCTGATGCTGATAATATAACGTTACGCTTTGACATTTATTCCTCAAAAAGGCTCGTGCAGACTGGCGAAATCGCGAGGAATCGCGAGAGGCATATTGCTGCCTGGCGCGCCCGCGATATCGCGCTAGTCTGCACAAGCCTTTAATCTTAATAATAAATACAGGAACTTATGAAGAACGGTAGGTACCCGTAAATAATCTTTAATAGTAAGTACATTAGCATGTAGAGCATTTCATTAACTACTTAAGAGACACCGTTGTAGGAACCTGTTACCTCTGATTTCACAATTTGTACTTAGGCACACAATCATAATCAGCCTATAATGTTCTCACTGCTGGGACACAGGCCTCCACTCTGTGAGAGGGATTCAGATTCAGATTCATTTATTAATTGTAAAACATAAGTACATTATAAGTTCTTATTTGGTAATACATTGAGGTCGCTATGTTTTGCCTCTAGGGCGTACAAAAGTCGTAATTCTATGCACAAGAAATTAATATTATTATAGATACATGGACCACAAATAAACAAGTAAATAAATTAGATCATCTATCGCATTAAGAATGTTCACTCACACTGAACAATGTCAATTAGATAATTAAATAAATTATTTATAGTGAGGAAAAATAAATAATAAAAAGTGTCAACAGTTATTGTAATAAAATGAAAATTGTCAGCACTTACTTATTTAAAGAATGATAAAGAAATTGAATGTCAGAAATTAAAATTAAATGTCACTAAGGATCAATAATTGTTACCTAAGAATTGTCAGAAATTTTATAACTGCATGTCATTCAAAAATTCGGTGATTGAATAATAACATTTTTCAATTAAAATATTCTTTAATTTCCTTTTAAAGTAGTGCAAATCACTTTTAATGCTATCAGGAATTTTATTGTATATAATCGGACCCATACCTAAAATACTTCTACTTGCTCGTGCTGTTTTGTATTTACTGCACACAACATGGTTTTGTATTGGGATCTAAGTTGAGTGGTTCATTTTCTAGTATCTACTATCGCAGGAAACAAGTTCAGGTTACATTTGACAAACACTGCTACTTCAAATATATACAGACATGGTAAAGTCAAGATTTTTAATGATTTGAAGACAGGCTCACAGCTATCAGTAGGTTTTAGGCCTACCATACATCGTATACATCTTTTTTGAGTTCTAAATATAGTTTCTCTTTCAGCACAGTTACCCCAAATTATGATGCCAAATCTCAATACTGAGGAGACAATGCCATGGTATGCTATAAGTACCGTTTGTAAATTAACTTTCTTTGCCAAGATGAAAAGCGCATAAGCAAATTTATTTAGCCGCGTACATATGTCGTTTGCCTGCATTTCCACGTTAGTTGGCTGTCAACTAGAATGCCAAGAAATCTTGCTACTTTTACCTCTTCTAAATTTTGTCCGTTGTATGAAACATTTAAATGGTTGGGTTTTAGCCTTTGGTAGAAATGCAATAACTTGGTTTTTTGTGTATTAATAACCAAGTTATTTCTGTCAAGCCAATCTATTACTTTTTTAAGGGTGTTATTTACATCTTCTTCATAAGTCAGATTATTGGAACATTTAATTAATGCTGTACTGTCATCAGCGAAGAGGATCATTGGGTGTTTTATTTGTCGTGGCAGGTCATTAATGTATATAAGAAATAATAGTGGCCCAAGCACACTGCCCTGTGGCACCCCATAGTAAAGTTTCATACAGTTTGATAGGTACTTTATTTCACGTTTCGTATTTAAATTGACTAGTTATTTCTGTATATTGATTGCGGTCACTTAAATAAGATTTTAACAGTTCCAAAGCATTTCTCCTTATACCATAAGCGTTTAGTTTTCCAATTAGTGTCTTATAATCTACATAGACAAACCCTTTTGTCATGTCAGTAAACAGGGCACATATTTTATTATTTTTTTCATATTTTATTGGTGTTTTACTGTCAATACTAGTAATTATATGATTGATAAGATTATATATTGCCATATTGATGCTTCTATTCTTATGGAATCCCATTTGTTCATCACATAATATATTAAATTTTGTCAAATATGAGTTAAATATTTCATAAATCACCTCTTCTATCACCTTCGAGAAAACTGGTATCAAGGCAACGGGAACGGGCGTACCGCGTAATACAACAAGCGAGCCCAGTGCGGGTTGGTAGATGTCACATATCTTCGAATTTTTGGTTCTTGGACACGACGACAAGGCTTCCTCACGATGTTTTCCTTCACCGTTTTGAGAGCAATGGTGATGAAATAATTTACACAAAGTAAAGTGCCTGTCTGTCGGGGTTAGAACCTACGAATTACAACTTGTAGGTCGGGGCCGTTATCCCTGGGCCACCACTGCTCTGAGATACATATTGCTGTTCATTTAATAACCTCTTCCTGTAGTTCCTCTGGCTTGGTAGTATAGAATAAAACATAGGGCTAACAAAAACCCATGTTTTAAAACTTAGACCAAAAATATCGATTAACAATGCCAGCCAGGAACTGATGGTGTAAGAGCAGCCGCGCGGGGATGACCGTGACCGCAGCGCCGTCGGTAATGCTAATACAAGCACTCAATGCTATTCAGATGGCAACAGAATACCAAATTAGATCACTTGACACTAACAGATATTTAAATAAACTGTGAAAAAGAAATGGTAGGCTTAAATTATTTTTTAGAACTTAGACCGCTCGTTTTTGTTATGGAACTTTGAGTTGAATTATGGGAGAAAGTTGAGCGTAAACACGGCAGTTAGAGTTTAAGGTTACGCTAGTCATTCTTCTATACTAACGTCGCATGGAGTTTACTCCACTGTTTGACAGTGTAAATTAAATATTATATCTACTTGTTTCGTCATTATCAAGCCCTGTACGGAAACCGGATTAGAAAAAAAAAATGGTTTGAAAGTTACGAGCGTCAAAACTTCAATACTAATTGATGAATTGAATTGATGTTTCAATACTTATTTTAAATGGCATAATTGTTGCCGCACAGGGATAGATAATTTATTCAAGAATAAAAATAACTAGCTATTGCCCTTTATACTACGTTTGCAGTTTTGGTCTCAACAGCCAAAATATGAAGAGAGTCAGGACTGGTGATGCTCCAGCAAGCGGCGTACAGTTGTCCGTGTAAGAAGCAGCTCGTCCTGAGGTCGGCCGGTCGGCTTTCAGTAGCAATTTCCCATTGCTTGCGAAGATTTATTTTTTGGTGAATTAACGAACGCCTGCATTCCTGCATATGCTACATAATGGCACAACACTGATACACTGACTGATGCATTCTTGCAGATTCTTCCTGATGAAAAGCTTTCACTAAAATAATATAACAGTAGATTTTAAACACACGGAATTTCTAATTAACGGTCACCTAACCATAGATATTTATTTTTATAATAATCAAACGTTCTACGAACTATCATACAATAGTATAAGAAAATGTAAACAAAAGAAGCACAAAAAATATCAATTGTTGGGAATCGAACTCAGGTTCGCAAAGCACTCAGCGTCGAACCTTTAAGCTATTTGATCTGTTGAGAGTTGACCAAAATAGCCGATAAATCCCGAGACGATAATCATTTAAACAGATAATTCTGTAACTATCTGCTATATTCATTACCTAATCAGCCCAGTGAAGTAATTATCTCATCTCAGCCTCATTTCCTACGAAATGTATAGGAAGATTTTTTGCGATTTCTGAGTTTTCTAGTACTCCTACCTCAGTTGGTCTGATAGTTGTTTATCTTTATTAGGAACAGGATCGACTGGCATCAAAAAAAGGTTTTTGTATAAATTGCCCATTTTCTTGTTTACGGTAGATTTTTTTTCAAAATTTGTGAATGCAGGTAAAAATATTTCAAAAATTAAGGACAGTAAGACTTTTTTTTTGGGTATGAAATCATCAAATAACTTCTCCCGAGGCGCGCGTGGTATACAACGCGCCGTCGACCCGGGCAGGATCCTTACCGGACGGTGAGCTACCCATTGCTCACCATCCGCAAGCCCGTGCCTACGGTGGCCGGAAATCCACCCGGGATTCCCGACGCCCAGGGCGTCTCCTGCGGCGGCTAAGGGCGAGAGGGCGCGAAGTTTGCCTTTCGCTCAACAGTCCCGCCTCCTCCTTCGCGAGAATTACTGCTTCGCAGAAGGAGGTGACGGCTGCCCATGCCCTCTCGCTCCGTACCATGGCCTAAACCAGTGCCGGACGTGAGAGATCTCTGCCACCGATCGCCTCCACGAGGACACGGCGGTGCTCTGCCCAAGCCGGGCAGACCTCCACCATCTCCGGGCGATCCACACAGTTGTGACACCCGGGCGTTTCCTCCCGCCTTATCCGACACAGGAACCACCCGAAGCTGCCGTGTCCGGTGAGGACCTGCGTCAGGCAGAAAGTGAGGATGCCGTGGCGCCTCTCTAGCGTCCTCTCAAAGAGGGGACTTATCGCCGCAATCGTGGCGTGTCCAGCACTAGGTTGTGACAACTGTACTCTCCATGTCATCATGAGATCCCGCCGGAGCTCTGCCCGCTGTACCGCGATTTCTCACGGCAGCGGAGTTACGCCCCGGCGTTTTGCCTCCTTGCGCCACTCCCATACGTGCGCGAGGACTTTTGCCTCCAGATCCCATGGCGGCAATCCGGCAAGGAGGCTCGCTGCCTCAGAGGAGACCGTGCGGTATCCCCGGACCATACGGATGGCCATGACTTTGAAGGACAGTCCCCTAAGACCGTTTTCTTGTAGTGACAACGGTTAAGGTACTTGCCCTTATTGCCCCATCTCAAAATCCACCCTGTTTATGTCATGATTGACTCCATAAAGGTATAGCGTGATGATAATCTTTTAAAAGGTTAAATCTATAACGATCTGCAATATTCTAACCTTTTCTGTTTACAGTTTGCAATAATCTATATATTATAGAAGAATATGAGCAAATTGCAATATTGCTCATCTCCCATAGCAAATAGCGTAATACATAGTTTATAGACTATAGACTAACCAGACTTGTAGGGAATATATGTGTAAAATTTGAATAAAATCTATCCGGTAGTATTTGCGTGATGCTGTTAACATACATTCTGACAAACAGACATACATTCAAAAAACCATATTTTCGACATTGGAATTGTTCCCAAATTTCATAGTAATTACTTTTTCAAAAATAGTCAATTTACAGTTTTGACTTTGCTACGATTTTATTATATGTATAGATACAGATAAACACATCCAGTAGATTTTTCATAATATCTATACGCCCAAAGGTCTGTTCATTAAATATTACGCTTACGTTTTCGTTATAAATCATCGTCTATTTCACTTTGTCATACTCTTTCTCATAGGACGTCATGTGAAATAGCATACAAATTTGCCACGCCCACTAACTAGTTCGAGCCATCGCCGTCGACTAGCCCAACCTTAAGAGACAATATCCTTTAGGAAAAGCTCTATTGGTGAAAAACAACAAACCTAAAACGATAAAAATCAAGATATACTGTGACCTTGACATGTTTGTTTATTGGATTAGTTACGATTGATGGTTGAATAAGTGGTCTCTTTTGTAACGACGAAACCCCCGCCGCACGGTGGATCGAAAATCGGCTGTAGAAGACATAGGATCTCGATTTCTTAAATGTTATTTTTTTTGCTGGAAATGACTTCTGCTGATCATTACTGTTCTACAAAATGTTATATGAAGTAATAGTGTGCACAAATGGAAGAGTTATAATTTTTATAAGAAAAAAATGTATGGAGCTGACATGAAAAATGAGGATATCTCTGGAATCGCAAGGTTGGCCGTTATATCCTTGCACACTGTTATAGTACTATTTATTTGTGAATTTTTGACATACTTAATATCGCGGCATCACTTGCGATTTTTTTTTTTAAATCTTCAAAATTAAAAAAAAAAAAAGTATATGATACATTTTAATACTTAAATATGGCTATACCAAGTGTAATTCACAATATTTTTTTATGCTTAGACCAAAACATTCTAAGAAATCACAAAGTCGTATTACCTACTTATTTGAAATGACATGGTAATTATGAATTACGTAATACGTAATCTTGTCTAATGCCTCAAGTCCACATTAGCTAATGATTAATAAAACTTAATACCTATATACCTAGTTAAAAGGATACGTATCAAAATAATTTGGGGTACTCGCTAATTTAGCAATTAGTGCAGGATTAACTTAATGAAAGTAATTAGATAAATGTGATACCATCATTAGTCAATAACAATAAATAGTCAAACATTGGATTCACAACTTCAGTTCATTTAGAGCATTTCTAATACTAACATCTATCCTACCGTGTCTTTTTACTCAGTGATCGTGAATAATGGAAAGCATTATTACAAATTTGGATTTGTTTGTTATTCTGAGCAATCAGGATGCTTCGTCTTTCGATCATGAAATATTGTTCAACACACTTGTTATTCGACTTGGCTCTAGCCTTTCAGATGAAGACAGTGTTACCGTGAAAGAATTTTGTCGAAGATTTACACGGGCAGTTCAAAAGAGATGGTTACGATCCCACAGGAAAAGTGAAGTTTTTAGACGTGATTACAGTAATTGGCTTGAGGCAAATATTGACTGGCCAAACTGCGTGCAAACCAATTTGCTCGTTCAAGAATCAACAAGTAAAAATTTTTCTACTGAACCTGTACCTGAACCTGCACCATCAACTTCAACAATGAAATCAACTTCAACGATGACAAAAAGATCTCGAAAGCCGTTTGAAGATCTAAGTAACAAGCAGAAGAAGAGACGATCTGATGAACATATAGGCGATGACCCTAATGAAGTAGCTTATTCAGCTGCAGCACTTTTGAAAGGAGATGATCGTCGGGTTTGGTTCCCTCCCCGTGTTCGTCCTCGGGGACTTCAATGCCAAGAATTTGGCTTGGGGTTCCCGGTTAACGGACACACGGGGCAGGATGGTGGAGGACTGGGCTCTGGAGACAGGCCTGGTCGTCCTAAACCGGGGTTCTGTCCCCACGTGTGTGCGGATGCGGGGTGAATCAGTGGTGGACATCTCGTTCGCCAGCCCCGCTCTGTCGCCGCGTGTAGTTGACTGGCGTGTCATGGAAGGGGTGGAGACCTATTCCGATCACCGGTATATCCGGTTCGACATCTCCGCCCAGACCTCGGACGCGCCGGTCCGACGGGCCCCGAGTGGTCCGCGGTGGGCGCTGAAGCAGCTGGACCGGGAGCTCCTCCTGGAAGCCTCGATCGTGCAGGCCTGGGTGTCACCACCGGACAGGCCTGCCAACATCAACGACGAGGCGGAGTGGTTCCGGGAGGCCATGTCCGACATATGTGACGTGGCAATGCCCCGGGTCCAGCCTGGACGTGCCTCGCGCCAGGTGTACTGGTGGTCGCAGGAGCTGACGGCTCTGCGCACTGCGTGCGTGGCTGCGCGACGCCGGTACACCAGGCACCGCAGGCTCCGTATCAAACCTCCGGATACGGAAGCCATTCAGGCGGAGCTGTACGAGGGGTACAGAGCGGCGAAGACCGCCCTCCAAGCGGAGATCCTGCGGGCCAGGGGGTTGGCCCGCGAGGAGTCGCTGGGGACTCTGGACAGGGACCCGTGGGGACGCCCGTACAAAGTGGTGCGGGATAAACTCCGCCCATGGGCTCCCCCGCTGACGCAGAGTCTCCGGCCCCAGCTTGTGGAGGACGTGGTGAGCGCTCTGTTCCCTTCCCGAGGGGAACACACCTTCCCGCCTATGGCTCCGCCTACTGCGGTGCCCGATGCGGACCACACCGCCAGCGACGACGACGACGACGACGATGCTCCGGAGGTGACCGAGGTAGAAATGAGAGCGGCGGTACGCAGGCTTAATGCCAAAAATACCGCCCCAGGACCCGACGGCCTACCTAAGAAGGCCTTGGTCCTGGCCTTGGAGGCTCTCGGGCCTCGACTTAGGGGGCTCCTAAGCGCATGCATGGAGAGGGGCCAGTTCCCGCTTCGCTGGAAGACGGGGAAACTGGTCCTCATAAGGAAGGCAGGGCGCCCTGCGGACTCTCCGTCCGCTTATCGGCCCATCGTGCTGCTCGACGAGGTGGGCAAGCTCTTTGAAAGAGTCATTGCAGACCGCCTCGTCGGCCAGCTGGTGCGGGTGGGGCCGGATTTGGCGGAGAGCCAGTTTGGTTTCCGCAGAGGGCGCTCGACGGTGGACGCCATCATGCGTGTGCGAGCCCTGACGACGGGGAATGCTGTTGCCCAGGGTGGGGTCGTCTTGGCGGTGTCCCTAGACATCGCCAATGCCTTCAATACCCTGCCCTGGAGTTGCATCAGGGAGGCACTCCGGTATCACCGGATGCCGACCTACCTCTGTCGTGTGGTCGAGGCCTATTTGACGGACAGGGCCGTCATCTACCCCGGTCACCAGGGAGTATGGAACCGGCAAGAGATGTCGTGCGGTGTCCCACAGGGATCGGTCCTGGGGCCGCATCTGTGGGACATCGGATACGACTGGGTGCTGCGCGCCGACCTCCCTAGCGGCGTCAGCGTAGTGTGCTACGCTGACGACACGTTGGTCCTGGCGCAGGGGAGGTCGCACCAGGCGGCGGCCGAATTAGCGGCACGCGGGGTTGCGACAATCGTCGAAAGGATCCGGCAATTGGGACTCGAGGTGGCCCTGCACAAGTCCGAGGCCATGTGTTTTCATGGTCCTCGGAACGCGCCACCGTTGGGGTCCCAAATAACGGTAGGAGGGGTTTCTATCGGCGTCGAGTCGACGATGAAGTACCTGGGACTCGTCCTCGACAGCCGGTGGAACTTCGTGGAGCATTTCCGACGTTTGGCTCCCAAACTTGAGCGGGCGGGCGCTGCATTGAAGCGGCTCCTGCCCAATCTAGGGGGTCCAAACGCCTCCTGCCGGAGGCTCTACGCGGGGGTCGTGCGGTCCATGGCCCTATACGGGGCTCCTGTATGGGCGCGCTCTCTGGCGCTGCGGCCAGCCCGCCGGTTGAGCGCGGCCCAAAGGGTCATGGCCATCCGGATGGTCCGAGGATACCGCACGGTCTCCTGTGAGGCAGCGAGCCTCCTTGCCAGATTGCCGCCATGGGATCTGGAGGCAAAAGTCCTCGCGCACGTATGGGAGTGGCGCGAAGAGGCGAAACGCCAGGGCGTAAGTCCGCTGCCGAGAGAAATCGCGGCACAGCGGACGGAGCTCCGGCGGGATCTCATGGCGTCATGGAAAGTACGGTAGTCGCAACCCAGTGCTGGGCACGCCACGATTGCGGCGATAAGTCCCCTCTTTGAGGAGTGGCTGGAGAGGCGCCACGGCGTCCTCACCTTCCGCCTGACGCAGGTCCTCACCGGACACGGCAGCTTCGGGAGGTTCCTGTGTCGGATAAGGCGGGAGGAAACGTCCGGGTGTCACCACTGTGTGGATCGCCCGGAGGACACGGTGGAGCATACGGTGGAGGTCTGCCCGGCTTGGGCAGAGCACCGCCGTGTCCTCTTGGAGGCGATCGGCGGCAGAGACCTCTCGCGTCCGGCCCTGGTTCAGGCCATGGTACGGAGCGAGAGGGCATGGGCAGCCGTCACCTCCTTCTGCGAAGCAGTAATGCTCGCGAAGGAGGAGGCGGGACGGTTGAGGGAAAGGCAAGTTTCGCGCCTTCTTGCCCCTAGCCGCCGCAGGAGACGCCCAGGGCGTCGGGAATCCCGGGCGGATTTCCGACCACCGTAGGCGCGGGCTTGCGGACGGTGAGCAATGGGTAGCTCACCGTCCGGTAAGGACCAGGCCCGGGACGACGGCGCGTTGTATTCCACGCACGCCTCAAAGAGATGTCGTCAGCACATAGTAGGGGTCCACTAGGGCCGATGCCTGCCGGGGTCGCGGGAAGGTACTTATGGGTCACCGAGGCCCCCGCAACACAGGCAACAAGAAGGAATACGGGTGGGTTTTAGTCAGTAAGAGTCTGACACACCCTCCCGCTCCGCCTAGAGCGGGAGAAGTTATTTGATGATTTCCCACCCAAAAAAAAAAAAAGAAAAGCCTACAGAAATGAATAAGTTAGATGTCATTGCGTCAAAAACCATTTCTTCTGGTGTGTATGAGTTCGGATTATAATCACTTCATGCCCACATTAATGTGATGGAATGTCTTCTACACATAGCGTATCGTCTCGACTTCAAAAAGTGGTCTGCAAGAGGAGAAGGTCATCAAGAGTTATTGCATTCACGAAAAAAACTCATTCAAGATCGATTCAAAGATGATCTCAACCTTTTGATTGACATCGTTAAGCAAGGATCAGGCACAACTAACGACGGGAACACAGCAAGGCGGTTTTTTGAATTTCCTGATAAAACTGCATTGATCACTGGATTAGATGAAGACCTAATACGCAGATTTGCTGTGATTCTGCAAGCTATCACATCTGGAGAGATTGTAGACGTGCCGAAATTTAAAGAATACGCTAGAACAACCGCTGAAAATACGTGGAACTGTACGATTGGTACTACATGTCATCAACCGTCCACAAATTGTTGATTCACGGAGGGGACATAATTGCAGAAAATGCTATTGTACCAATTGGAAGTCTTTCGGAAGAAGCTTCAGAGGCCCGAAACAAAGACTTTAGGAGGTTCAGAGAACACCATTCGAGGAAAAAGAGTAGACAAGCATCAAACGAGGATATCCTCAATATGCTTATCGTCTCTTCTGATCATCTAATTTCTTCCACAAGACCAAAATTAAATGCCCACAAGAGGCAGACATACTTTAAGGAAACAGTAGAACTACTGAAACTTCAGGATCAGGAAGCTCCGACAGAGTTCTTAGAAGTTATATCTATTGTAGAGCCTGATTCTGAAGTGGATTCTGATGGTGACGAAGTATAAAATAAGTTAACTTTTATTGTTTATGTTAGGTTAGGTTAAGTTAATATTTTTTTTTAATAATTTGCTTTTATTTTAATCATACAATAGTTTACCATTTATTGTTATTGACTAATGATCACGTTTATCTAATTACCCTCATTATGGTACGTATCCTTTTAACAGGTATATAGGTATTAAGTTTTATTAATCATTAGCTAATGTGGACTTGAGGCATTAGACAAGATTACATATTATGTAATTCATAATTACCATGTCATTTCAAATAAGTAGGTAATACGACTTTGTGATTTCTTAGAATCTTTTGGTCTAAGCATAAAAAATATTGTAAATTACACTTGGTATAGCCATATTTAAGCATTAAAACGTATCATATACTTTTTTTTTTTTAATTTTGAAGATTAAAAAAAAAAAATCGCAAGTGATGCCGCGATATTAAGTATGTCAAAAATTCACAAATAAATAGTACTATAACAATGTGCAAGGATATAACGGCCAACCTTGCGATTCCAGAGATATCCTCATTTTTCATGTCAGCTCCATACATTTTTTTCTTATAAAAATTATAACTCTTCCATTTGTGCACACAATTACTTCATATGTCATTTTATAGAACAGTAATGATCAGCAGAAGTCATTTCCAGCAAAAAAAATAACATTTAAGAAATCGAGATCCTATGTCTTCTACAGCCGATTTTCGATCCACTGTGCGCCGCGCCGTTTCCTAACAGCAGTAACAGCCTTTTAGTTGTGATGTCACCGAAATTGACATAAACATGCCCAAAAGGATGCGAAATCAACATTTATCGCAGTAAGAAAACTGTCCATTAATGGCCGGGTGCTGAAAACAGTACAAAATTAAAAATGATATTGAATTAATAAAATTATGTCGAAAATAGGTACGTACACATTATTTTTAACCGACTTCCAAATAGGAGGATTCGGATCAGATTTAGTTATTTGCAAAACATGTGTAGATAATATACATGGTGTGATGCATAATATAGGTGTTACAAGGTAGTTTTTGGCTCAACATGTTTGACCATGGCTGGTGTACAAATTAGGTCGAAAGACAATAAGATTTCAAAATAATAAATATTAAGATACAAAGAATAATAATATAAATAAATCAACAATTAACATTAATAGCAAATTAAAAAAAATAGGTCGAAAGACAATAAGATTTCAAAAAAAAAATATTAAGATACAAAGAATAATAATATAAATAAATCAACAATTAACATTAATAGCAAATTAAAAAAAATAGGTCGAAAGACAATAAGATTTCAAAAAAAAAAATATTAAGATACAAAGAATAATAATATAAATAAATCAACAATTAACATTAATAGCAAATTAAAAAAATAGGTCAGTAGTCATGCGATTCAAAATTAATAGAATAGATTCAGTCTGTATCTTCACCGATTTATCCGACAATTGTGGATTTGTGGACCGATTTTGAAAATTATTTTTGTTGTTTGAAAGGGTGCTATCTAGGGGATCCCATGGAAATTGAGGGAAATTTTCAAATTTTATAGGCACACCTATAGCGATTTGGGTATTTTTTATAGTAATACGTGCATTTGCTCTCAGAAAGCACCATTTGGTGAAGCGGAACTGATGATGAAGACCACAGATGGCCACCGTAACTACTTAATGATAAGTATTTCACGGGTTGCGATTCGATTAGGAACTTTAATATAGTTGTTGCGCAATTTATGCTCGTCACCATGCACATGGTGAAGTGCAGCCAATGGTGAGTTCTCCTGCTAAGAACCAGGAGAACTCCTCATCGATTAACGTCGCTGCATTGGTAAATGCAATATTATGTAAAAGGTGATGAGCAGTTGAGATAAGGGTATTGTACCTTAGATAAATTATAAACTGACCCACTAAAAAGCGAAAAATAAAAAAAACTTTTTACAGAAAAAAAAACAACCAACTCCCAAAAAAAAAGATACAAAGTGAAAAGCGTGTGGCACAACACAAAAATACAGATCCAAAGACACCGCCTTCCGAAATTAAAGTTATTTTTCACTTTATAGTGTTTTGTTGGATCGGTTGTTTTTATTTTTTCAAATTTTAATGTATTTTTTTTTCTGTTCCGTCATTAATGAACATCGTTATCCGAAACTATAGGAATGTAGGTAATGTAGACGTTCAAATTATATTGAATTCCCTTTGTAAATGTAAAGGGCCAATTAATTATTCAAATGAGCATTTCTAAGGCGTAGTTTTAGTGGTTACGTAATTAATTTAATTGGTAATGAGATATCCTGCGCGGGGTTCCTTAAACGTCAAGAATTATTTCTCAGAGAAAAGTGAAACGAAATCTAGGTATAATGTTTTTCGTTTAAATTTTTTTGCCATGCCTCTCCTGTTTTCGTGAATACATCCAATGCATCATCTATACGCAGCTTTTATCTTTCTGTGTAAGTAATTTTAGGGTCTTATCACGTCTATATGCGGTAGCCATCCATCATTAGGTAGATTTGTACACGTGCCGACTTTTAAGAGGTTTCTAAAAAAGAGATTCTCTCTTTTTTTGGCATGTAAAGTGTGTGATAGTGACTGAGGTGGTGGGTTTTTATCTAAATTTGATTAAACCTATTTCTAGTTTTTAGAAAATGAGGTAGTTATGTCGGTAAACCTTTAGTCTTAGATTATTAATGTTTACATCGTTTCAAGATCAACAAAACCAGAAATTTGACGTTCTAAATCAGTCATTAAACGTAATCAAAGAATTGCACTCTGATTTAAAGAAGTCTGTTGAATTTGTGACCGCGAAATATGATGAATCATTATCGAAAATTGAGCAACTCCAACAAGAGAACAAAACCTCTAAAAAACAAATCTCTTCCCTAGAACAAAAATTAGAATATTATGAAAAAGCCACTAAAGCGTCGACCCTCGAAATACGCAATATTCCTAAGACTGAACTGGAGACAAAGCAACAACTCATAGGAATGGTAATGGAATTGGGATCGGCGGTGCAACTTAACTTAAATGTAAACACAGCAGAGATACGCGACATTTACAGAACAAAATCTAAAACTGAGGCTGTTGTAGTTGACTTTACAACTGTCGCTAGAAAAACTGAAATTATTGGTTCGGTGATCAAATACAATAAATCACAGAAAGTGAAAAAAGGAATGCCATTAAACACCAA
This sequence comes from Atethmia centrago, assembly GCA_905333075.3. Classification (NCBI taxonomy): domain Eukaryota; kingdom Metazoa; phylum Arthropoda; class Insecta; order Lepidoptera; family Noctuidae; genus Atethmia; species Atethmia centrago. The sequence goes on from HG995375.1 coordinate 14,831,745, forward strand.
CGACATTAAGATTACAGGAGCTCCTCGGAATATTTATGTATCTGATTCTCTGACAGTAAAGACACAGCAACTATTCTACTTATCCAGACAACTTGCTAAAGGTCGAGGTTTTCATGGATGCTGGATTTCTTATGGGAAAATATATATGCGTAAGAGTGAGGGTGACTCACCCATTCGAATTACAAATACTGAAGATTTAGATAATATTAAATGACTGTTCATGTTTTCAGTCAAACTTTTTGCTATTATTTATAAAATACGTCTAAGAACTTATGTTAATACTCTGTACATCATACATACTAACAATTTATTCCTACTCTCACCAATTAAAATCAAGTATACAAATGTAAACAAACAACACACACACACTCACCTTTTCTTACATAAAATCATGTTGTGGTTCCGTGGTGATAAACTAATGGTACTAATGGCCACCTGCTATGTTCCCTGTACACCAGCTTGGTTGAATCTTTGTTCATATTTACCAAAAAGGTGCACTAGTCCTGAGCTCGGTATTACTTACATCTTGGTCTTATTATTCAACAAAATGCAAAATAGTTTTAAACTTTCTTTTTCCTTCTCAAATTGTCCTACGAGATTATTATATGACAACATTCGCGATGATAAATGATTTATTTAATAATATAGATCAATTTAATGCTTCTGTCTCTTTAAGTTGTCCCCCAGAAAATTGCTCCAAATACATACCAACTGTTACCAACTACCTAAAAATTTTACAACAAAATATACGTAGTATCAATTGTAATTTCAATGAACTTTCAGTGCTTTTGTCTAGATTAAGCTTCAAATGTGACGTTATAGTGTTGTCCGAGTGCTGGCTCCGTCAGGTATCAGATCTTCCTACTGTAAATGGATTTAACTCTTATAAAACGAACCGAACCTTTAATCAAAATGATGGAGTGGTAGTTATGGTCAGTAACGAACATTATTACACAATAGAAGAACCACCTCTTTGTGAATGTAACTGTTTGCTAATTAAATTTGCGACTAACATAGTTATTGTCGCAATCTACAGGTCACCGTCTTTTAAAAATTTGGATGCCTTTCTGCAATCACTCCACAACATTCTTGAACAGTTGCAGTCATTTCAAAATATAATAATTGTGGGTGACATTAATGTAAATATATTGAATTTTGATTCTAATGTTTCGTCATACCTGAATACTACTTCATTTCACGGTTTACTTCCGGCGCATAACCTACCTACTAGAGGAAATAGTTGCCTGGATCATGTTTTGGTTAAGAGCAAGTTACAGTCTTATACATTTAACCTTCACACCTCAATAACTGATCATGATGCTATTCTATTTTGTCTCAAACACGGGGGTTCAAAAAAACCCTTAAATACTAGAGAAATCAGGAAGCTGAACTGGACCGAGATCATCTCTGACTGCTCAAAACTGGATTTTGGACAAGTTTATGCTGAAAGCGACTTAAATCTGGCAACCAGGCAGTTTATCGATTTATTATCTAATCTAACATTAAAACATATGTCGATCGTTAGGATGCCACGAAATAATACTACCTTAAAACCCTGGATAACGCCAGGACTTCTCAGATGCATTAGAAATAGGGACAACATGCATATTAAAACTAAAAAAGAACCAAGCAATGAAATGTTAAGTGTAACATATAAACGATATAGGAACTATTGCAACAATCTTCTTAAAAAAATAAAACGACAGTATGAACAAAATCAACTAAATAAGGCTAAAGGTAAATCCAAATTATTATGGGACTCTATTAAATCTATAACAAATTATAATAAAAATCGTGAATCTCCTGAAGAACTACTATGTACAGATCAAAGCCCTCAATCATCTATTAATAATGTCAATACCTTTTTTTCTACAATTGGAAAAGTACTAGCTCAACGCATACCCTCGCATGTTCCAGCTTTCAATAACACCGCTGTAATCAGGGACACATCCCCTAGCAACTCATTCGTACTACTCAAAGTGGATATTATTGAAGTTAAAACTGCTATCCTAAATTTAAAGAGTGAATGTTCACCTGGATGGGACACCATCTCATCTAGGCTATTGCAAAATGTTGTAGATGTGGTGTCTCCCGTTATCACTGATCTCATAAATCGTTGCTTTGATACGGGTGTCTTTCCCGAAGCACTAAAAAAATCAATTGTAATCCCCATACATAAGGCAGGGGATACAGGCTGTGTCAACAACTATAGGCCCATCTCTATCCTTTCTTCACTATCGAAAGTGTTCGAGCGTACTATTAATTATAGACTAATACAATTCTTAGAGTCAAACAAAATTCTTGTTGAAACACAATATGGATTTCGAGCACGCAAATCCACTGATGAGGCTGTTCACACGTTTTCTGATTTTGTGGTAAGAAACCTAGACGATAACAAGAAATGCCTAACCATCTTTCTCGATCTTGCCAAGGCTTTTGACACAGTCTCTATCCCCACCCTAATTCGTAAATTAACTAATATGGGAATACGGGGTAATGAACTGATATTGTTAGCTAATTATTTATCCGATCGTACGCAGCGTGTAAGGATCGGGGACCACTTGAGTGATGAACTTCCTATCGAGCACGGAGTTCCTCAGGGAAGTGTTCTTGGCCCCACTTTGTTTCTCTGTTATATAAATGAGCTATGTCAACTTAATCTAAAAAACTGCAAAATAATATCTTACGCAGATGACACAACTCTTACTTTCAAGGGCGATTCTTGGGAAGAAGTATATTTCTTAGCTCAATCGGGTCTGAATACAGTCTGCCACTGGCTCGCTGCAAACTCGCTCACTCTTAACGCAGATAAAACAAAATATATTCCTTTTGCAATCAGGAGCGGAGAAACCTTACAAGATAAGCCTCCCATATTTGTTCATCAGTGTTCATTTCCTCCTTTGAATCAATGTTGCTGCTCAACTATACAGCCGACACAAAGTATTCGTTATTTGGGTGTAACCATCGATAAAAGGTTGTCCTTTGATGAGCACATTCACAACTTATGTAAAAGAGTACGGAAACTGACTTATATTTTTAAACAGCTTAGACAGGTTGCAAATGGTGATACGCTCAAAATGGTATATTTTGCCCTTGTTCAATCTATACTGACATATTGTGTAACAACCTGGGGAGGTGCCGGTAAAACTAAAATGTTGGAAATAGAAAGAGCCCAAAGGTTGATTTTAAAAGTTGGCCTTTCAAAACCACGACTTTATCCCACTGACGCACTGTATCAGGAAGCTGAAGTGCTAACTGTTAGGCAAATTTACATCCTCTTTACTATTCTGCGGCAACATTCAAATCCATCCTCTTTCGATCTTTCTAAATTAACGACGAGGAGGCGGTATGCAATATGTAGCACCATCAAATCCAAAACAGGTTTTGCTCAAAAATTTTATACTTTCCGTGGACCTGAACTCTACAATAAGTTAAATAAAGAATTAGGAATTTATAATTACAATAAATCTAAATGTAAACTTACGAGTATATTGACTAACTGGTTACTAAAATTGAACTACACAAAAACAGAAGAGCTACTAGTCATAAAAACGTAATAGCCATTCGTCTAGTTGGCCATGAACCCTCTCACCCTATTAACACTCTCAACACTACACACACACACACTCAGACAAACACAAAACACATCACACCTTCATCCAAATCCCACATGCACCTTGAACTCCACTACACTTCATACAAATTTTAGGATTTTATTATTATTATTATTTTTACTTTTCTTCTCTTTAACAAATAGTTTGCCCTTTTAACATAGAAATGTAACTTTCACTAAGTATTGTCTATAATAATGTTTTTGATGGTATTTTTGCCTGTAGGGGGGAATCCCTGGTGTCCTGAAATACAAGTCACGGCTTAGTTTAGGCACCAGTCTCCCACAAATGTACATTGTCTTACAGCATAATAATATTTTTTTTTCCATTTGTAAGTTTTAAGTTAATAGGTGTTATTTGTGGAAGAAAAATAAACATTTTTTTTATTATTATTTTATTATTATTTCCAAGAACGTTACTAACTGACGTGACTGCCTCGTTGGTCTAGTGGTCAAAAGCTATTGCGCTACTGCTGAGCATGAAGTCCTGGGTTCGATTCCCGGGTCGGGCAAAGTGTTATTGGGTTTTTCTATCTGGAATTTCTCTGGAGCAGCCCGGAGTCTGGATTTGTGCCCGGTTGATGGCAATAGGCTCGCCCCCTATTACATGGGACTTGAACATAACTGGCGAAATGTGGTTGTACTACAGGTACACCTCTGCCCAACCCTTCGGGGAAACAAGGCGTGATGTTATGTGTGATGTTATGTTACGTTATAACTTAACGTTTATAAAGTACCTTCAACCTATATCAATAATATAAAAACCGGCCAAATGCGTGACGGACAACACACAATGAAGGTTCCGTAGTTAGGATTATTTGGGATAAATTTATCCCAAAAATAAACTTAACAATGTAGTTGAAAAACATGTTCTCCTATAAACATCGATATACTCGTACGTCACGGTCAATTTTCCAACTGCAAATTTAAGTTGGTCGACTATTACTCGTTAACATGTAAAGCCTATTATATACCGGCTGATATTTTTTATCGTCTCGAAAAACATAGGGTATAATAGGTGAACAGAGTAGAAGCCTATGGCATAGTCATTTTTTTTTCTGCAACCGGTAAAGAAATTGATTTATCAATAAATACTACCCATTTGAAGTAAACTTTTCATACTAAAACAATAAAAACAGAAACTACTCTGTTCACCTACTATACCCTATGTTTTTACGGTATATACTGCCATGAATTTTTTACATAACCAAAAACAACCACTTAACTCTAACAAAAGTTGGCACTTTAAAGCTTAATATTACGCGAACGGATCTCTGAATCCAAAAATGGTTTTCACAAACACGCAATTTTTTTTAAAAGCATGTCTATCCATTTCGAAAAAAAATAATTCGTCTATCCCATAGTGTGGACCATGGGATAGACCAGTTCTTTTTTTCCAGATTTCTTTAACCACTTTGTTGGCGTGATTAACATGTATACCCATATTACCCATGCCAAATTATAGCTTTCTAGTACTAAGAGTCTTTAAGCCAAGCCGCGGACAGACGGACGGGACGAACCCTAAAAACAGTTCGTTAATTCGTTCAACCTTAATGACCCTATAATATGGGTATTATTAAAATGATCGACGGTATCGTGATAGTGTACCGACCGTTGCTGTGACTTTATATTTTTATGTAAAATTTATATAAATCTGCGTACACACAGGGTAGTTCTACCACAGTCCTCTTTTTTAGTACATGGAGGACTTACAGCTAATAAAGAAGGACAAAAAAGAAACCATGGTTACCAGAAAGCCAATTACAAATCGTCACGTTATAGACTTATAATAATAACTTATGGTGTGAGCACAAAAACAAAAAACACATCGCCTTAATTAAAGTAAGAAGCAATATAAATACTTGGTTTCCAATTATAATGTTTTTTCCTTACTTTACTATGCCCGTTTGAGCCATTTATTTCCTTTATGTTATTGCTTTTTAAGGGTTCGCGGTACACCAGAGATAAGGACAAAATTTTATATATTTCCGCGTAGAAAGATCTAATTTAAATGTTCATTCAAAATCAAAATCAAAATATTTTTATTTCACATAAACCTACATGGGCACTTATGAAACGTCAGAAGCTAGGTGCACGGTTCCAATTGGTCGTTTCCTATGGAGAAGAGCCGGCAAGAAACTCCACGGTTACTCTTTTTAAAAATAACTGGCTTTTACAATGTTTTCAAATTACACAAATTAGGTATGGGAGTACAGTGTAGGCCTGTCGAGAAGTACTTAACAAAAAAAGAGAAAGGAAACGGTCTAAAGAAAAAAAGATCTAGTCTTTTAAGCCTACAACGTTCTCACATTCACAACGTACACAAGAATCCATGTAAAATAATATTAATAATATTAAGTCTGAAATATAAATTGTAGGTATATAATGTCAAATAGTGAAAATATAATGTCAAAAAAGTATGTCTAAAAAATAATAATAATAAACATCGTAATTTGGGAGCATTAATAGATATTTCCATAGTTATGCCGTTACTGATGTACCAGGGAAGCCACATGTGCAGAAGGAATTATTGCCAAACTTCCTTGTCTTCAACATTCCGGTAATAAACTTAAAACAAATATTGGTCTTCAGTGTAAAATTATGTTAGTCGTATGAGATGGATATAACGAGTTCGGGGGATGATAACAGCCCTTCAACGTTTGAGTGTAAAGTGTTACGTTTCGATGTTCAAAATTATACAGTTTTCCAAACGCTTAGGGGCAAGTGGAACCGTTTGGGAAACTGTATAATTTGTGAAACGGTTCCACTATGTATTATTTTAATTAGGCAATTTTTCTGTTTATCTAAAGAGCCTGACTCATACGAGTGAACATATCTTTTCTAAGGACAATATGCCAACTACAATATGAGCACGCTCTCTATGAATGTTTTTTTTAATTGGTGCGAACAAAACAAGTGTTGTATCTATTATACAGTGGATTTTTTCGCTGTTATGTAATTTTAACCCGTTAAACCAGTGTTAACAAATAACAGTGTAAAGTTAATCTAGCAGATACACGTTAATCTCTCCATACAGCAGGATTTGGGCAAGTGTCGAAACTTTCCAGCCCCCTGTTTGAACTAAAGACCACTTATCATTTGTGTTGATAAGCGTTTATCAACGATAGCCGCTGATAGCATGCATAGTCTGTTATGAAAATGATGTAAAAGGTAATAGGCCGTGAAATTGCGCTCCAATTTGCGTTTCTCTACATTATGAACTGCACAGTAAATTATGTCAGGTAAATGTAATACATACATATTTACATAAACTTACGCGTTCTTCCCGATGGGCTAGGCAGAATCTACAGAACAACTTACATGCTACGATCCTTACATATTTGCATCATTTTGCTTCTTTTGTGATATGATGCTATTGATCAAATAAGCTTCCTATAAGTTTTAATTATCCAGTATACAACAATTACCTACAGATTTGGGCACCGTCACTTATAAAAATATCATGGCGGAATAGGGAAAGTAGAGAAATTATGATTTAAGGTGTATAATTTTTTGGATTTTAGCATTGTTTCTGAAGAAACTGATTTCTAATCCGTGAAACTCATTGAAATGTCTTATATCTATGGTGCAACTTCAGCAGTACATGTGTAACCATAGGTACCGCTCAAGCAGGATGATCTTTAGGCCGAATGATTGCCGAGAGAATATAGCAAAAGTGTCGAAAACCAACAGTTAGATGGGTAATCGACAAAAGACCACGGGTAGGGCCTGGATGAGATTTGCACATACCAGGGAAGCATGGCGCAAAAGGGAGTGGGTGGGTGGAGCGAGACTGTCAACGATGATGATGCCATCATCTGCCTACTCTTTACCCAACTACATATTTGTTAGGGGCGGCTTCCAGTCTAACTAGAAGCAGCCAAATACCAGTATTTTACATGGAGCGACTGCCTATCTGACCTCCACAACCCAGTAACTGGGTAATACGGTACTCCTTGGTAAGACTGGTTGCAGACTTTCGGGCTTCTGACAACCCCTATCAACTGTCAAAGATCCACGAATTACAGCCGGGACCAACAGCTTAACGTGCTTTCCGAGGCATGGAGGAGTCTCGGTATGGAAAGCTAGCTAGCTAGGGTAGCTTAACCTGATGGATCGACCCGTGCGGCTATTATTACTTAGCCACGAGACCTTAGGATATTCAAACCGATCCTATTTATCCTCTACGGTGAAAACCGGAAGAAACTAACCCTTAAATATTTTAAGAATATTTATTTATTCATAAGGTTATTAGGTTGCTTACACGATGGCTCGATATTGCTCGTATGTCACGGCTCATTTACTCTCATATACCACCTTATCAGATATTGCCGTCCTATCTCATCAGCTGTTTTAATGTGCTACGGTAGATTTGGCGTGTCGGCAAACGTAGTCTGGGAAGCCCCCCAGCTAGATGGACCAACGACCTTAAAAAGGTGGTTGGGACAGACTGGATGCGGAAGGCGGAGGACAGGGTATTGTGGCGCAGCCTGGGAGTGGCCTGGGAGGTGCCTGACTGCTATAGGCTGAGTTGATTGATTGATGGATTGGTAGAATTGGTGAATACATTTCGAAATAGTTACCCTACCTATATAACACAACATAATATCACGCCTGTTTCCCCAAACGGTTAGGCAGACGGCTACGGCAACGGTTAGGTCTACCTTGAGTTTACCCACATTTTGCCAGTTATGTTTACGCTACCCTAACCCATAATATAGTAAATACATAAAGATAGAAGAGTACAAGGCAGGATATTGGCATTTACTACTTTAACTGTCTTTTTATTTATTTAGATAAGACTCTACTTGGATGCCTACACTAATAAGTAGGTTGTTCTATACATTGTTCTATACATATAGATTTAGTCGAGCAAGAATATCAGCCTATATTGTTCCCACTGTTGGGACACAGGCCTCCTCGCTGTGAGAGGGAGTGGGCCGTAATCCACCACGCAGGCCCAGTGCGGGTTGGTAGATGTCACATGTCTTCGAATTTATGGTTCTAGGACATGCCGGTTTCCTCACGATGTTTTCCTTCACCGTTTTGAGAGTAGTGGTGATGAAATAATTTACACAAAGTAAAGCGCCTGTCTGGGTTCGAACTTACGACCTACAACTCGTAAGTCGCGGCCATTACCACTGGGCCACCACTGCTCTTAACTACGAGTTAAGTCAACCTTGGGGTCGCTCTCTCGCTGCACCTATAATATAGTACACCCTTATTTCGTCAGTTATGTTTAAGTCCCATGTAATAGCGGGCGAGCCTATTGCCATCAACCGGGCACAAATACAGACTTCAGGCTGCTATTGAGAAATTCCAGATGGAAAAACCCAATAACATTTTGCCCGACCCTAAGAAGACACTAACCTTTTTTTTGGTATAGGGGTGGAAATCCTCATGGACGTCTTCCGCCCTGGGGCGAACGGAGTCTGTTAGACCTCTACTGACTAAAACCACCTCGTGTTCCCTCGAACAATTGCACCGGGGGCTTCGGGGGCACTTAAGCACTCTGCAACGCAGCCCCCGAAGAAGAAACTAACCTAACCTAACCCAAAACCTATAAAAAATCTTCTACATCCTGAAAGGAACTTAATTTATCTTCATGGCCGTGGGTTGTCTGTCTGTTAGAAAGCCAGTCATAAAATTACTTTATTTTATTACATTAGAACAAAACCCATTCCCGTTTTCAAATAGTCACAGTGTTATAAAGCGCCATACTCGTATTTATTTCCTCAAATACTTAACTTGAAAACAAGCATCTTCCACGTAGCAGTTTTAATTAAATCTTAGTAACGAACAGTTCAGCTAGTGATTACACACTTAAGAACTACACGATCTAATTTCGTATAAAGTCCGCCTTGTACAGCACATGTACTCCTAAAATGTAGTAAAGTTGGCAACTGCTCCGGAAAGAAATTCAATACAGCGAGGAGCTGACATGGCGCTGTGAGTAGGTACCGGGGTACCTACGAGCAGGTAATCATGAGAGCACCCGGCGAGCACGAGCTGCAGGTAATCGAGAGAGCACCCGGCGAGCACGAGCTGCAGGTAATCGAGAGAGCACCCGGCGAGCACGATCTAACTACGGACGCAAAAGAAAATGGTACAGAAGGTCCAGTACGTATACCGTTGCCAAAGTTTTGATTGTCGAGCAAATAGGTTCCATAGAAAGGATAAATCTTAAGCTTTCGAACAAAAAAAATTGGTACTTAAGGTTTTGTTTTGTAACTCGCACGTTACTTTGGATTACCTAGTGTGCTTACGAATGTAGTATAATTCTACTAGCTACCCACCCTCTTTCGCACGGAGCGCCACCTACCGGGTTCAAGCTGGAACCAATTGTACACATTTACTCAATTTCATTGAAATCGGTTGGGTGGTTTCGGAGATTAGCTTGTACGAACATAGTAATACGTGATTTTAACCCAATTCTAATGAACTGTCACAGTAGCGGGCGGAGACTATCCTAAAACTCCTGTTGGAACTGTATCGCACCAATCCATCAAACTGACCAATTCCTGTGAGTTTTCTGTATCTTTTTATGCCGTGACATTCCGCAGCACCGGTTTAGAGCTTTTAGAGACCCTCACCGGTCATCAGAGTTAATTTGTCAGACCAAACTTTGAAATCGAAACAAGTTTGATTGCGTTTGGCGGTATAATTTCTTTGTTTTATCTGTACCTTACCTTTTATTTGGCAGAAAGGAAATGTATTAACTAGATAATGGGTTAAGCAATTTGTAGTAAATTGGAGGAAATGGGTTATTATTGTGGACGTTCTAGCAACCGATTTTTGTCTAACCGCAGTGCCCGAACCCGACATTACAAATCGGTATCGATAATGGATCTTTGAATTGTCACTTAATTACTGCGACAGGTGATAGGCGACAATTGACAGGTGACAAGTTTACAAGTTTCTTTCATAGATTTTCTGCTATAGTGAACAACACTTGTCGTGAAAATATGAGAATTGTGTAATTTTTTGACAAATAAGTGTGGTTGAATAAGCAGCCAACGTATGGAGGAATCGCGAGTGTTCCTTTGATAAAACCGACACGCGCTAGGTAACTGCTAACGCTCGCACCAAAGTTGGGCCAATGCAATTTTCTAGATCCATACGTTGGACGAGCGTTATTAGGGCCAGCATTGGGTCCAACGTGTGGAGCCGGCCTTACAGTAAATAGGGTCCATTGATCTTGAGTAGGAAAACGGAAAGATTCATTTCCGCTAATAAATAGTGAATATACAGCACTAATGGCGGCACAAATGGTTGAAGGCCATGGTTTTGTTGTGTGTTTGTAATTTTTAACACACCAACGTAATTAAAAACACCTGTTTAACTGACAGTCATAATTAAACAATTAAACACACGAATATCTGGTATATAAATAGTTTTAATCGAGATTATTGAGAAAAAAATCGTTTTCCGATACGGAATTCGGATTTCCTCGATGGAATTATATATTCCATACTAATATTATAAATGCGAAAATGTCTCTCTGCTGCTGAACGGATTTGGATGAGATTTCGTACATGGAAAGACCAAGCCTGGGTATACAAAACCAATCATAGGATACTTTTTCTCCCGGGTGGTGCGTTCCCGTGGCATAATTTCCGACCTGCACACGGGTGATGTCGCGGACCATAAGTACCTACATAGAAACAAATAAATTTTGGAATGCGCGCCGGTAAAGAACAGTTAATGGGCCAAGGGCTTTGCCCCGTTATAATGCCAGTCAGGTATTTATGCGTTTCTGATAAGAGAACCACTCGACTAACTAATGAAGGAGACATGAGTTTTATCTGTTTCTGACTAACATCGGAACTTCTATCAGGAAAATAATATGAACAAATGAGGCATGACCGGATGACGCATCCAGTTCATTTGTTATTCGTTAGTCTATTGATGAAAAGTGGCATTGAATCGTGTTGTGTAGCGCTCAGATGATACCTCTATACTTACATAGTTGTGAGTTTTGTATGACTGACCGAGAATGGTGCACTGCGGTATGGACCAGATGTTGTAAACTTGAGAGGAAATCTGCATATTTTTATTGTTTGTCGACCCGCTTCATTATAGGTAACTTGTATGTAGGTAATATATAGGTTTTTATTTGAACAGTTCCATTATTGCTGTTTGTGTTTATAGGGTTCCGTAGTCAACAAGGAACCCTTATTGTTCCGCCATGTCCGTCTGTCTGTCTGTCCGCGGCTTAGCTCAGAGACTCTTAGAACTAGGAAGCCGTAATTTGTCATGGGTATAACATGGGCATATTAATTACGCCGACAAAGTGGTAAACATGTTTTTTTTTTTAAAGTGGGTATTCTTGGATGGGCCGTTCCAAAATATTCAAAGTCAAAGTCAAAAACGTTTATTGCGAACTAAGTGTGCAATGTTGGTGTTATGACTTAGCAGCCTTTTACAAACATTGCAATTATCATTCGCCTGCCCTTATCATCCTAAATTAGCATGCATTACATAATATTATTACTTAATTATTTTCTTTTATGTTAGTATAATTCGTTTGAAAAATTATAGTTAGTAGTCAAAATTAAATATCAATAATAATGAATATAATACAAGTCAATACAAGTACAATCAGCAATGTTAATGCAGGGTTGTAAATACCATTTTTCGATTTAGGGATCCGTTTGCGTAATATTAAGCTATAAAGTTCAAATTTAGTTCAGTTAGAGTCAAGTGTGCCCTGCCAGCTAAATGGTTGTTTTTGGGTATGTGAAAAAAATCATGGCAGCAGTACATATAACGAAGTTAAAACGAAATTTAACGAGTAATAGTCGACCAAATTACATTTGCGGTTGGAAATTGACCGTACCGTATATCGATGTATGTTTTTCAACTACAATGTTAAGTTTGTTTTGGGATAAATTCCTCCCAACTACGGAATCCTTCGTTATGGGTGGCCCGACACGCTTTGCCGGTTTTTTTTTGATAAAATTAAACGACAAAAACATGTTTATGTATTCTTTAGCACGATGGCAGGCTTTTTTCAAAGGCACCATGAATTCATTTCCTGTACGTGAGAAGCAAAACTTCAAAGAGTAAACAGAAAATAATAAAATGAGCCATTGTCAATGGGAATAAGAAAGAGTACGCATACACATGTAACAGAACAGTCACGTCTTCTTTGTAGTTGTTGCATAAATCATATTTATGCTTAGTGCGGAACAATGAGCGCTAATAATGTCACCATCTACATAACAAAACAAGGGTTGTAAACTATGGGACACAAATGGAAATGTTTCGAACGCATGCCCATCTTTGTGTAACATAGATGTTATCTGAAACATACATGTTTTCCTAACAATAGCTCTTAAAACTACTTTATATGCAATTTGCTAGGTATTATGTTTTTAACTAAAGGAAAAGTTTAAATTGATGTCGGCCCAGTACCTACGGCAGCGACTCTAAACACAGGTTGGTTCAAAACCCTGCTGATGCTTTAATTCAATTATTATCGTCCAATTGTTTCAAAATACCAAAACATTGTTTTCATTTTGCCTCCCATAGTAGATTGTAACAAACAAGCTGATTGGATCGCGGCAGGTATTTCGTTTAAATTTATTAAACTTTTGAATTGTTTAGCATTTTGATAATTGGTAAATTGTGTTAGAGCCTTAGAGGATATCTTTTGAGGATGTTTATCTTTCTGGATGGACTGATTTGAATAGGGTTAAATATATAAACAATGTAGGAATAATAATCAAGGTAGGTTTATTTTTTTTTTGTTTTAGTAATATCTTTACAAATTATTTAGAATAACAAAAGCACCTATTAAAAGCACCTATTTCATTTCGCATAGGTATGAAATGTTTTTCAAAGCAAAAAGTAAACTACAAAAAAGATTTACATTTATAAATAACTATTAAGTCATTTCAAAGCAAAAAATAGACTACAAAAAAGATTTACATTTATAAATGACTATTAAGTCATTTCATACTTAATGTGATGCGAAAATACTAATGCGAAATGAATCGTCAATAAGTGCTTTTGTTATTCGAAATAATTTGTAAAGATATTACTTAAACAAAAAAATGTAAATCTTTTTTTTCTGGTTTTGAAACTTAGGTATATTATTTCGTTTCAAACGACCCCGACCCAGGGTCAATTGAAATATTTTCTGAAAAGTTACGGGTGTATATATTTCACCGGGTTTAAATGAAAACTTTAACGTGGAATAAACGGAAAAGTTCTTAATGACGAGTTTTAATTCCACTATATTTATAATCAATGTTATTCGAAATAATACTTCATTTACCAGCTATCTTGTCGTATTTACATGACACAAATATATTGATAGGCACTCGGCAACCACATTTTTTCGCAAGAGCACGGAGCACCATTTTCTTTAGGTTGTGCTGTCATATTTTTTGTGGAATTTTACCTTGCTTACAAAGTCACCTCACGTGAGCCACAAATCATGTCGGGGTATTTTAGGGGTCATATGTGGTTTTTTCCTGAATTTGCTACATCAGTTTACGTTATAAAAAACCTTTTTACGTTTTGGGTGGCAAACAAGCTGGCGCCCCATTTAATGGTAAGTGGTCACATCGCACGAATTGCAGGTGCGATGTCATTTTGCCATCCCACAGACGAAGGCAGAAACATCTCATGTCTGCCTATAATTCGTTGTAATTAGCCTTGCCTGGCCTTGTGTCAAACCGCAACCATTTCGGTTTGAAACCGAAACACAGTTACGCTACTCTGCGGCGAAAATGAGTTCGGTTGTAATTACTTCCCCAAACTAGCTCCTCACAAAGAAGGTACCTATTACGAAGTAATTAAGATCTACGTAAAGGCTCCCGCAGACAGGTGCGACGCGACACTGCAACACGATTCTGGTAGAAGTGCAAAATACTGGTATTCAGATGCATCAGATTAGACTGGAAACTACACAGATTGATTTTTTTAGCACGTTTTACATGTTTTCTAATTTGTTGTCATTACACGCAGTCATGAGATATTAATTTCGGTTTGAAACTGCAACACAGTTACGACTTACGCTGCTCTGCGGCGAAAATGAGTTTGGTTGTAATTACTTCCCCAGTCTATCTCGTTCACAAAGAGCTACACTAGGTACCTATTACTAAGTAAATAACGCCTACGTAACGCAGTTGAATGAGATGCTGTTTTTAGGGTTCCGTAGTAAACAAGGAACCCTTTTAGTTTCGCCATGTCCGTCTGTCTATCTGTCTGTCCCCACTGTTACTCAGAGACGCTTAGTACAAGAAAGCTGATGTAAACAATATTTTGTAACCATAATACGTTGATTTAAAAGAGTGTCCGTAGAGTTTCTTGCCCGTTCTTCTCCATAGGTACCTACTACGCTTTGGAATGGGCAACTACCTTCATCTTTCTGACTGACTGACCGAACCCATGACAATTCAAAAGTGCCTGTAATTGGTTTATTTGAAATAAATGCTTTGAGTTTGAGTTTGAGTTTGAGCTGTAATTTAGCGTAGGTATACATATTAATCACGCCGACAAAGTGCTGAAATAAAATCTCGAATAATTTTTTTTTTTAGGGTACCTCCTTTGGACGTAATATGGGGATAATATTTATTTTCTCGTCTACCCCATGGTGTGAGGTATCGTTGGATAGGCCGTTCAATAATATTGCGGGTTTGTGAACACCATTTATAAGCATTAAAATGCTAATTTTTATTTTGTTACAGTCAAGTGGTCCCCCCCCGCTGCCAGCTAAAGTTAACAAGTAATAGTCGACCAACTTAAATTTGCAGTTGGAGAATTGACCGTGGCATATATCGATGTTTGGGAAAACATGTTTTTCAACTACAATGTTGATTAAGTTTGTTTTTAAATTCATCCCAACTTCCCAACTACGGAACCCTTCATTGTGCGTATTCAGTCAGTTTTGGCTAGTTTATTGATCACAAGTCCGGAATTATTTTTGTGATTGCCGTCGTGTTTTTTCACTTATTGTTAGCACGGTTCACACGGTTAGCCCAAAAGTCTGACAACCAGTGTTACCAAGGGGTATCCTGTTACCCAGTAACTGGGTTGTGGAGGTCAGATAGGCAGTCGCTCTATGTAAAATACTGGCATTCAGCTGCTTAGCCTGAAACCCGTCCCCAACATAATTGGGAAAACGCTACACAGATTGATTTTGTTAGCACGTTTTACATGTTTTCTAACAAAAGTCGAAACAACAGCGGCTAAGTAAAATGAATCATTAAAGGAATCAATTTATGTTTTATTCATTAATAATGGTACAGTAAGTACAAAAGAAAGAAGATCTGAGAGTAAAGTTCGATTTTGTCAGTTTCCGTTGAATAAGTTAAGCCTTCCTTTTATTATTCCAGTTTCAAACAAAGGTTGACTGGTAGAAAATGCCTATGGCATTAAGTCCGCCTCTGTACATTTGTGTGCGTAAAGTATTAAATAAATAATAAATAAATAAATAAACTTGTTTCGGTTTTTCCAAACAGGCTAATGGACGTTACAAATTTCTGATTACTTTTTTCCCATAGAAACAATATGATGTCGTCATCATCATCTGCCTAGCTTTTTCCCAGCTATGTAATGATCTGCTTCCAATCTAATTGGATGCAGCTGAATACCAGTATTTTACATGGAGCGACTGCCTATCTGACCTCCACAACCCAGTTACTGGGTAATACGATACCTCTTGGTAAGACTGGTTGTCAGACTTTCGTGCTTCTGACGACCCGTAACGACTGTCAAAGATCTACAAATGACAGCCGGGACCAACTTAACGTGCTTTACGAGGCACGGACTATGTAAAGATGGTCACCCGTCCACGGACCAACCGCGACAAGCGTAGCTTAACCTGATCGATCGACCCGTGCGGCTGTTATAACTAGCCACAAGCCTTTAATTTTTTTATAATCTTCCTCACATTTCCGCAAACTTTTCTATACATTTCGTAGGAAATGAGACTCCCAACTTACTTTTTATTATGGTCAGACTGGCTGCTACAATGAAAACTGGCCGAAAATGAACAAAAGAAATGTAAACTTTTCGGATTTCAAACGAAAACGCGTTATAATTTTATTTATTTTGAGAACAAGATACCTAGTTTGTTGCTTGTGATTTCTGTAATTCTGATAAACATGTTCTTCAATAGTTTAGAACGTTTAGACTTGAATGAGAAACAATTTTTTTTTTGCTATTTATGACTTTTATAGTGGCCAGTGACTATCCATCATTTAATAAGTAAGTTGAAGTGTCATTTTCTACAAAATGTATGGGAAAAGTTTTTTTGCGATTTCTCCTCTAACTCAAACATCAATTGGTCCTAAAGAGTTTTTTGATCCTTATAAGAAAGAGGATAGATTGGCATCAAAAAAAGTTTTTGTGAAAATTGCCCATTTTTGCTAACTGTATTTTTTTCAATATAAAGAGTCTTCTATGAAATGTTTCAGTAACTACAACGGTTAAGGTTAACTTATCCTTACCACCCCGTCTCAAATATAGAGCCAACTAGAAGTGTAAAACCTCTTTTTGTTTATTATCTTTTTCTTTATTTTAAATATTTTTACATCTATCATATCATATGTGACATCTTATAATATATTATGTACGCACAAAAAAATGGGGGGGGGGGGAGGTTCTGGGGGCAAACCCGTACGGATCGTAATCCTATATTATTCTTAGCTCAGCATGCTTCTGCTTTGTGTCTGGGATTGTATCTACGATGTTTTTAGTATTGCAGATTGTGAGCCACTTACTTATCAGGTGGGCTATAAGGCCCATGTAATATATGGACCATTTCTGCTGGTTTGCCATCCAGTAATATGAAACAAACTTATTTGATTTATGTGGTGCATTTTACATGGAAAAAACACTTTAGCTTATCTTTTACCTTACAGCAAAAAGATCAGTATATATTAAACTTCTTACACAACATATTGCTCCGGACCGCTAGAGCCCTGCGCTCCCTCTCAATGTCTACATCGTCCCTGAGGTCAGCGGCAAGACAATGCCCTAGGTATTTTAAAGTTGATACCCTAATAATTGGTGACCCGTTCTTTATGAATCCCAGCCCCATCATTCGAGTTCCGGAGTCAGTCAAGGATCAATCCTGGGACCGCTTCTTTTCTTGATAATGATTAATGATCTTCCTTCAGTTATTCATCACGCCAGAAGTCTATTGTATGCAGTTGGTTTAAAACTCTTTTCCGAAATTCACTATGAAGCCGGTAGTCTGGCGCTGCAGCGTGATATTGGAGTAGAGTGTTAAGAACAGAATGGAATTTAATTCTTCCAAATGCTTCGTCATGAGTTTTACTCAAGCACGGAACCCAATCAACTTAACTTATAAAATTAATGGCAGCGCTATTTCTAGAACAATTGGAATTCAGATCTGGGTGTCACATTCGACAACAAGCTAACGTTTCATGATCACATGGCATAGGTAGATTTTATACTACGCAATGCTAAAGATTTTAGCAACATCAGCGCGGTAAAAATAGATTTAATAATCTATTTTTAATGTACTTGTTCGTAGCAAACTCGAGTCTAGTGCATGCGTCTGTAACCCGCACGAAAATAATTACACTTTACTCTTAGAAAAAGTACAAAAAGCTTATCTAGGTATCTCTAAAAACTTTTGAATGGATATTATCCGTTTAAGTACCCTTCGAAATTTCTTTTAAGCTGTTTAATGTACAATTCTGTCGAGGTTAGGAGAAAGAATTACCTAATTAATAATATGTGTAAGATGCTTCACGGCAAAACAGATGCTCCTGCACTGCATGACGAACTGTCCCATCTTTTTGCTTCTATTTACTATAACCGTAGCAGGAGGCACAGTTTGCTAACCGTGCCTCGGAGCCGAACCGCTGCTCGAGCCCAGTCTCCTGACCCTCGCACACTCTTTGCCCTCAACGCTCTCTCTCTTGGACTCTAAGCCTCACTGTGATGTGTTCGTGGATGAATGGAAACAATCTTGTCAATATGTCGGGAGTATTGTGAGGTGTGAGCGTATGACTGTCGAGTAGATGTATACTTTTGTTATTGTACTTAAATTATGTGTACTTAAATAAGTGTCTTTAAGTAATGGAATTGGCCTTGGCCGTTTTATGGTAAAATAAAATATATAAATGGATTATAATCACTTCTTATGAAATAAGCTTGAGAATGTGAAATCAGCATAAAATATGAACAACTTATGGGTAAAATAACAAGATTCAATCAAATATTCATATGCCACTCATACAGATTCGAGAAAACATTTTGCGACTCAACAGACTTAGTTTACTAATATTTTTCTGTGTATCTTTTTTTCGATGTTTATGTTGGAAGTTTAATATTTTTTTGTTGTTATGGTGGCAACCAAAGTACTTGTGAGTAGATCGGTATTGATCAATCCAATGATTGCGGCGTAAAGATGATAAAATTGTATTTTGTATTTTTTATCTTCACTACACCCTTTTTTATTGTTTTGTTTTTTTTTGTGTGAGAAATTATCAAATAACTTCTCCCGCTTTGGGCGAAGCGAGAGGGCGTGTCAGACTCTTACTGACTCAAACCCACCCGTGTTCCTTCCGTTGCCTGTGCGTTGCCAGAGGCCACGGTATCGTTTTCGGACTTTCCCGCGACCCCGGCAGGCATCGGCTCTAGCTGACACCTTCAGTTGTGCTGACATCTCTTTGAGGCGCGCGTGGAACACAACGCGCCGTCGAGCTGGGCATGGTCCTTATCGGACGGCGAGCTAGTTCTTCACTACACCCTAACATTTTGAATACTTTAAACCACCTACATAACATCTTATAAAGTATTTATTTAAATGATATGATGGTAATATATTAAATAAAACATTAATTAATAAAGTAATTATAATAATAAGTTAAAAATCTGAAAAAATAAAAATCATTTTGTAAGTTGTACAAACAGCCAAAGCCATGGAAGTGCGGAGTCTCCTAACACATGCGTCATCATGCTTAGATGGAAGCTCCAATCATAAAATGGTAATGCAAACTAAATGCTAATGTAAACTAATTGGTACAGAAATAAACATTTTGTATTTGTTGTATTTGTATATATTTTAATAAAAATTTAACGCCCAATTTAAATAAGATTATTTTTTTGATAAGTATTAACTTCGGAAATAATGAACAATTAAATTATTATCAAATTCTGAAAGATGAAATGATTACTGTGGGTCAACCTTAGAAGATAGACATAACGCTATCGCGGATTTTTTTTGTTGAACTTTTTAAGATATACAATCCTGTATATGTAGAACAAACATTTTATGTATCTCGTAAGGTTTACGCGGCGCACGCTCCCAAGTCGGCATGATTTTTTCCGACATCTTCAACAATAATCGTCATATTTCAGCCAATTTACACAAACCCTTAATGAATTATACACTTAAACCTTCCTCATGAATCACTCCATCCATTGGTGGAAACCGTTTGAAAATCCGTTCGGTAGTTTTTCAGTTTATCGCATTCAGACAGACAGATAGACACAGACGCGGGGGACTTTGTTTTATAATATGTAAAGATTCTTTTGTTTCTTCATTCAAGACTTTGCGGACAAAAGCTGGTTTATAAAAACTTATTTCCTCTTTTCCGTATACTTTTCATTTAGATAACATATTCATTCTGATCCCCTACTATGGTACTCACGAAACAATCGCCCCTGTATACTTGAACATCCATACTAAAATTTTAAATGCGAAAGTAACTGTCTGTCTGCCACTTTTTCACACTTAAACCACTGAACCGATCGTAATGAAATTTTCCAGATAGGTGGCTTGGGATCTGGAGAAGGAAACAGGCTACTTTTCATCCTGGACCGTAGGCAAAGTCGCGGAGAACAGCTAGTGTTACATAAACACCTACCTGGTTTTTATTTCTGTACTCTCGAATGATCCGAAGTTCGTCATCACTGTCACTAGATTCGTCAAACTCGTGGTACTTATGTTGGTTCATGATGATAAGAGAGATATCACACGATAACTTTGGTTCCGAATATCTGACACTAATTTTAATGATGATCAACACTCAACAATTTTTGACACACTGCGGTTCCAATATACCGCCGTTGCACGTTGTGTTAACTACATTATTAACTAATTGGATAATAACGATCATTAATCAAATGGCTGGTAATATATTTTTAATGCTTCATTAGTGTTTTAATGCTAAATTCACATTTTAAATATAGCTTGCTCGCACGCACGTAAGATAACGTTGACCTATGTATAGTCACGAGCATATTAATATATTGTTAAGGACAGTTCGGCAATAATATCAGATTTTAAGATTTATCCAATAATTCAAAGAAATCTCCAAACGGCTGGTTGCCCTGATACTTCCCGAGACCTAAGGGCTAGCTTTTAATTTGGCCAGAGGCTAAGCAAGCGCTGCGATACAGCGTGGCAATGCCGCCAGTCTCTTGGATACATTACCAGTCGACAGCGATGCTAAGGAATTTTTCGACGTATTTTAGATGTTAATACTTTTAGTTAGGTTAAGTTATAATATTTTATTTTAATAATCTGTTAGTTAATTTCAAATATTAAAAATCATAAAACAGTAAAGTGTATTCCTTAATATCTGCCGCAAATATGGCGGCACATGTATGTGATGCATATAAAAGTGCCAGCACAAATATCTGATATCGCAGGAACACTAAAAGTATCTAACGAGACAAGCCTTTATTATGGCGTCACTTGTCTTGTCGATAAGTAGTTTAGATGAATTATGAAATCATAATATTATTGCCGAGCTGTTCATAGTAATATATTTATGCTCCGACTTAATCCATGCAATTCGTAGTATGTAGTCTGTGATGCAATCAAATACGCTTGCATGTAAGTTGCAAGCCAATATTTCAATAACGCAAGTATCTTGCGTAACTTGCAGTTTGCTTGCATGCACTTAGAGCTTTCTTGCACTACATTAATGTACGAGTAACCCATAGTAAAGGACCCACATAAGAGCCAATAAAAATGAGTGCTTGGTCTGGTTTACCTTTACGATGGTGAATATGGAAATAAATTGTAATTGGATCTGTAATGTTAAAATATAAAACTGATTAAAACTTTAGTAGTACAGTAGTAGACCGAATAAAACACTGTTTTACAAAAAAAAAAAACCGTCTTCCAAACAAAATACTTTAAAGTGAAAAAGTACTAACACATGAAGACGAACATAAAACGTCCTCCTATTTTGAAGTCGATCAGAAACTGGTTTCAATTTTAGTAAAAGTTACTACTGTACTACTAAAATTGAAATCAGTTTCTTGTTGGTTAGGTCGCAAGCGCTACTGCTGAGCATGCGGTTCGATTCCCAAGTCGGGCAAAGTGTTATTGGGTGTGTTCATGAAGAATATCTCAGTAGCAGCCTGGACTCTGTATTTGTGCCTGGGTGATAGCAAAAGGCTCGCACCCTATTACACTTACTACAGACTTAATTAGACATAACTGGCGAAATTTGGGTGTACTATAGGTACACTTCTGCCTAACCCTTCGGGGATTACGGGCGTGATCGTAATGTTATGTTACGTAGTACATAGATATAACATCTAATAGGTTCTTTCGATTTGCGAGGCCTTAAGGCGCTGACAAGACCCAATTGACCAAAATTGGCTTCTCTTAAGAAAAAAATTGCCAAATCTGTATAGTTTGTGGTAGCGAAAAAAATATATGTTAATTTTGAACATATTTCCCCGAACTTGGTTGTTACCAAAACACGTTTTGAAAAATAATCTCGATACAAACTAACGTTAAATTAACCTCTTACTTTGAGTTCTAATCCAAAATATCTGTATTAAATATCAACATACGTTACGTGTTTAATTAATAAAAAGAACGTCTTAGTTGAATGCAGAACTTGGTTGTTTTTTATTTTCGATTACTCAACTCAATTTTGAGTAAATAGATAATTGCTTCATATTTTGCAATAAATTACAAGCGTTGTGTCATCGCGCTTCTCTTTCTTTTCTATGCAATCTGACAGTGACCGCGGTTTAGGTGTTGTCAGCGTCTTAAGCAAGAATAAAATGAAATGATAGCGTAGGAAGATGGCAATTTTGTGATCCTGTTGAAGGTAGGTCAATCGTTAATGTTACCGAGGCAATGTTGTCCGTCCGTCCGTCTGTCACAAAGCTGTATCTTTTGAACCGTATTAGGTAGACACTTGAAATTTTCATAGAGTGTGTACTACTATGGCTGCGAAAATAGGGTAAAACATTAAGCCTCTTACAGACTGGGGCGATATGGCGGGCGCGACAGGTAATATTGCTGCCCGTCACGCCCGCGATATCGCGCTAGTTTGCACGAGCCTTTAAAGGTAAAACCAAACAAGAAATGTTATTTTTTATTACTAAAGTATTAATTATTATTATTTATTTTACATTTTACGATTTATTTTTGATTTTATTTAATTTAATTTGATTTATTTAATTTATTCTGATTGTAATTGGTTGACATAGATTTTGGAGTTAATTTGATTTAATTTGTTACGTTTTGATTCTATTTAATTTAATTTTAGTTGATTGAGTCTGATTTTATTTTATTTTATATATAAAAAAATGTATTGTTATATTGGTCGCTTACAATGGGCCTTATAAAAAAGCTAAAAGTCACTCAAAGGGCAATGGAGAGGGCTATGCTTGGAGTTTCCCTACGTGATCGAATCAGAAATGAAGAGATCCGTAGGCGAACCAAGGTCACCGACATAGCCCGAAGAATTGCCAAACTTAAGTGGCAGTGGGCAGGGCACATTGCTCGCAGAACAGATGGCCGATGGGGCCGAAAGGTTCTGGAATGGCGACCGCGTACCGGAAGACGTAGCGTTGGAAGGCCTCCTACAAGGTGGACCGATGACCTTGTGAAGGCCGCAGGAATCCGCTGGATGCGTGAAGCACAAAACCGGTCGAAGTGGCGGTGCTTAGGGGAGGCCTATGTCCAGCAGTGGACGTCTTTCGGATGAAATGATGATGTTGATGATGATTGTTATATTGTACGGTGGTACGGAACCCTTCGTGTGCGAGTCGGACTCGCACTTTGCCGCTTATTATTGTCAATGTATTACTGATCCTCTATCTACACTTGTATCAAAGCTAGAGTTATCAAAATAATTCCAATTTATTTTTTTATCAAAGCTGACTTATGTTGATGTAGGTACAATTATGATATTTCGCGCCTTTGAGGACCGGTTTTCCCATCTTGGTACTATAATTTGTCTAGACTCAAGATAGATAGCTAGGTGGCATCAGTGGCATGTTTCATCTTGAATTTGTGTTCTTTTGACCTTTCGCTCGTGTTATATATATAATTTGTTTGCTTGAACGCGTTAATCTCTGGAACTACCACTAGTCGGATAAGAAAATATATTTTTGTATTTGGTAGGCCCAATTCTTGAGGGAGGTAGGCTATTGACACATGCTGCGACCCTTAGGAGCCGAGCAAAAAGAAAAAGTCGGAATGAACTTTAAGAGGCCGACAACAACTAAATCGCAGTCACTGTCGTATTGCATAGAAAAGAAAGAGAAGCGATGATACAACGCTGGTAATTTATTGCAAAATATGAAGCAATTATCGATTTACAAAAAAGCTATAGATTGTATAAAAAAAATAAAACACTATTATGCCAATATGTTGCTTGTAGAATAATCTGACAAAAATCAGAATGATTGCATGTACATATATTTGTAAGGTTTTTAATCGTTAAAAGAAAAATTTATAGAGGTTTCTTCGTGTTTTTTTTCTATCGTATAAAACTAGTTATAATATGCTTTCAACACACTATCTACCTAGCATATATCCTTAAGAATATCATATATTTTTCTGATTTTATTTACTGCGGTGGATCATATACTTTAAGGCGTTTAGGTCCTGTAGTCCCCTTAAGTGAAAATGAAGTAATAGCGGAGGCGAGCGATGCGATGCGACGCGGTGGGTCGGGGCCAAGGGAGTTTTACAAAAATTGAAACTGTTATTTTAGTATTGCATTGTATATCTTAGGATTCCCATGCGAACGAAGTCGCGTCCAAAAGCTAGAAATTAATATTATGCCTGCAATTGAAGAATTGTGAATGCTTTGCATTAATATTTTGCCTATATTTGAAGAATTCTTGAAGAATTGTAGGTAGGATATGATTGACGTATAAAAGTGTTTGTACAAACCTACTTACAGAATTGAAATCATTTATCATTTACCCGACTACAGCAGAGAATGATTATTATGAATCTCACTGAACATGTATTTATCTATGACGTGAGTTTTGACATTATAATCTCTGACCGAGAACATCTTACTGTATTTGCATAATGACTTATTATTATTTCTTGATATTCAGGTACGTTCCTCATCTTTACTATGTCTGTAGAAGTAAGTACTTACATAACATCTTAGAAAATGATTGTGTTAATAATGTGGGTTTGCTGTGTACACTCGTAATTGATGCCCTGTGTTCATGTAATGGATTGTCAACTATGATTACATGTATTTTTCGAAGTCAACAATAACATTGCTGTTCTAGAGTTATCTAATTGACATCGTTCATCCTAACTTAACATTATAAATGCGAAAGTGAGTTTGTTTGTTTGTTTGTAACGCTTTAATTCTAAAACAGACGAACGGATTTGGATGAAATTGGCAAACGGGTAGATTATGATCAGCACCCTAATTGAGTAACACGGTTTGAATCACAATCCGAGAGTTTGAAGCATATTGGTAATCCATTGCATTTGTATCCCGGTAGTACGTTCCTGTGGGATAATTTCCGACATTCAAGCGGGCGAAGCCAGTGAAAAAAGCTAGTATTTTATAAATGGCAATTTGCTACTTATTTAAAATGCATCTTTAACTGAACATCAATTCCATTGTATGTAGGTAAAACATTTTAAAACGTCGCATGGAGTACATAGGGAGATGATGATGATGACGCTTATGCTAAGTACTTCATTCTAAAACATTCTGAAAAAGGAAATTACACAAAGTGGGGAGAAATAAAAAAACGATCTGACATCTTACGTTGGTAATAAGCAACTGAGCAGCGACAGAAATTAACCACAAAATTTAAAAAACCGGCCAATTGCGAGTCGGCCTCGCGCACGAAGGGTTCCGTACCATTATAAAGGGTTTTTCAATAGGGACGCTCGAACTTTGACAGCGTATAGCGGCAATCTTGGAAAAGTGATAGCTGTCAAATTTGGCGGGAATACATATTTAGTCGTGACATTTCACCATGGAACGCTATACGATTCAACAACGCGTAGATATTGTTAAAATTTATCATCAAAATCAGTGCTCTGTTCGCCTAACGTTCCGTAAGTTGCGTCCAATTTATGGTATTCATGGCCGTCCTGCAGAGTCCACAATCCGTCGATTAATTAATAAATTTGAGATAACCGGGTCGGTGATTGATGAAGCAGTGCCTGTACGTCAAAGAAACGCAAGATCGTTGGAGAATATTGTTGCCATTCGGGACAGTGTGCGAGAAAACCCCAGACAGTCCATTCCACGTCGTGCGCAAGAGCTGGGTATTTCTGCGACATCAACTTGGCGGATTTTGCGTCGTGACCTAAGTTTTCATCCATATAAAGTTCAATTAACTCAAGACCACTGAAACCCAACGACCACGGACAGCGCCGTGTATTCGCTGATTGGGCTTTAGAGCATTTGGCGGCTGACCCTGCATTTGGAAAAAAAATCATCTTCAGTGATGAGGCTCATTTCTGGTTGAGCGGCTTTGTAAATAAACAAAATTGCCGGATTTGGAGCGACGCAAATCCATGGGAGATTCATCAGGTGCCTCTACACTCCGAAAAAGTCACTGTTTGGTGTGGATTTTGGTCCGGCGGTATTATCGGCCCTTATTTCTTCGAAGATGCGCAGGGCGCCGCGCTCACTGTTAATGGCGACCGATATCGGACGATGATAACATTTTTTTTTGTGGCCTATGATAAATGGTATGGATCTCACAAAAATGTGGTTACAACAGGACAGGAAACATTAAATTTATTAGATGAGAAGTTCGAGGGCTTCGTCATTTCGCGTGGTGGCGACATCAACTGACCACCGAGATCGTGTGACTTAACACCGCTCGACTACTTTCTGTGGGGCTACGTGAAATCTCTGGTCTATGCAGACAAACCACAGACAATTGACGCTCTAAAGGCCAACATAACTCGCGCTCTTCGTGAAATTGAGCCCCATTTATGCGAAGATGTCGTCCAAAATTGGTCCACCAGGATACACCACCTACAACGGAGTCACGGCGGCCATTTGGCTGAAATAATATTTCATAAACGATGTCATCGAATGTCCTTTAAAATAAAATAATAATTGTAACAATATCATTTAAACAGGTTGTTTTATTTCATTTTAAAGTTCGAGCGCTCTTAATGAAAAACCCATATAAAAACGACAAAAAAATCATGTTTGTTGTATGGGAGCCCCCTTAAATATTTTTATTCTGCTTTTTAGTATTAGTTGTTATAGCGGCAACAGAAATACATCGTCTGTGAAAATTTCAACTGTCTAACTATCACGGTTCATGAGATACAGCCTGGTGACAGACGGACAGACGGACAGCGGAGTCTTAGTAATAGGGTCCCATTTTACCCTTTGAGTGGGTACGGAACCCTAAAGAAATAAATACTTAAATATTTATTCGAATAAAATAAATAAAATAAAATAATAATAATTTAAATTCATTACTTGAGGTCGCTGACTGGTCTAAATTCGACCCCTATTTACAATCTATAAAGTACAAGTACTAATTCCATGAGTACACTAAAGGCTCCCGCAGACTGGAGTGATATCGTGGGCGTTACAGGCATATTGCTGCCTGTTGCACCCGCGATATCTCGCTAGCCTGCAAGAGCCTTATTTCCATGCTATTATAAAGTACTTACTAATTCCATGCTACTAAAAAGTACCTACTTACTTTTTTTAATTTTTATTTATTAATGGTGGTAAGTTCATATTTGAACATGTCACTCCCAAGAGAAAAAAGGCTCCTACATACTGGCGCGACAAGTCGCGCGACGCGAGGAGCCTTAAACATGAAAATATACACATCGAAATACTAAAATTAACTACTTATACCAATCATAGTGTTAAATTAAGGTGATCTATTCTTAATACCTATATGTGTATGCCTATATAGCAACTTGGCCTCCTCCGAAAGAGGAAAAGACAAATGCTATTACACCATCCAACATTGAAAGGGGACACTGCTTTTTGAATGACTATATATCTAAATGCTTCGTTACGAACACACATCACACAATACGTCCTCTATAACATCACATTCAGTACAATTCGAAGAGTTGACCTTTCCCATCAGGAATCCAAACTTATTTAATGGAATGTGCCCTGAGCGAAGTCTAAAACTCGTCACAATGTCATACTTTCCCATATTGCATTTTTCAGGCCAAGGGACTCGAGGCAAAGCTGGTTGCAAAGTTCTGTACCAAATTCCCTTGGTAAGTGATTTGGCTAAGCCGCGGACAGGCAGACAGACGGACATGGCGATACTATAACTTAATCCTTGTTGACTGCGGAACCTTAAAAAAGGACCGTGAATAATTACGATTATTTGAACGAAATTAGAGTCTTAATTAGGATTAACTTTGTAATTACCTAAAAACTTTTGGCTGTGTTTATTATTAAATGGCCTGTTGCGAAGTTTACGCCATGTTCCAAGAATATTCGACTTAAAAACTTAAGTTAATAAAATAAAATCCTTCTATACCAAAAATCATTATACAAATATCTATAGTTACCTATACATTATATAGAAGATAATAAAATAGTAGCGAAGTCAAAACTATGTACTTGAATATTAAAAAAAAAGTTATCACTACGAGAGAACGATTCTAATGTCGAAAATATACCTTTCTTAATTTTTGTTTTTCTGAATATGTTCCTACATCACGCAAATACTACCCAAAAGATTTCGTTCAAATTTTGCATACATATTCCCTATAAGTCTGGTCAGTCTATATGCTATAAATTATCACGCTATTTGCTATGGGGGATGAGCAATATTACTTTATGTTAGTAATCTTCTATAGTTTACCGCAAATTGTAAAAGACGAGCCAAAAGGTTAGAATTTTGCAGATAGTTTAACCTTTTAAATGAGATAATCACTTAAAAGGTTAAACTATCATTATAGAGCTAAGCAGTCAACCATGACATATACAGGGTGGGTTATTCATATGGGGCAATAAGGGCAGGCACCTTAACCGTTGTCGCTACAAGAAAACGGTCTTAGGAGACTGTCCTTAATTTTTAAAACAATTCGATCTGCATTAAAAGATGAAAAAAAAAAATCATTCACAGATTTTGAAATCGCAAAAAAGTCGGCTGGACTGGGCTGAATAGGGAACTTATAGTTACATATAGCAGATAGTTATAGATTTATTCCCATATTCATAAAACTTAGCATGTATATTTTTGTTAAAATTGGTTTTGTCACTTTCTAACAAACACAAATGTCAAAGTGACAGATAAGGACAAACGAACGTTAGCAGCATTAAGTTTGATGGACGTTTGTGAATAAAAGAGCCTTAATCTTTTAGTTATTATCATACCTTTACGGAGCTAAGCAGTCAATTATGTAATGTATAAGAACGGCAATATTAGTCAACATTCAGCAAACAGCTTAGCGGTTCGGCGACTGCTTTGCAAACCTAAGTTCGATTTACAACAGTTGATATTATTTTGTGCT
Organism: Atethmia centrago; assembly: GCA_905333075.3. NCBI lineage: Eukaryota > Metazoa > Arthropoda > Insecta > Lepidoptera > Noctuidae > Atethmia > Atethmia centrago. The sequence continues at coordinate 14,861,063 of HG995375.1, forward strand.
TCTTTTTTGACATTTTGTAATACTATTATGTGATAGTTCGTAGAACGTACACAGAAAATCATTCAGCTTAGGCCTCTTCTGTTATCTGTGGTTAAAATAAAAATAAATATCTATGGTTAGGTAACTGTTAATGGGAAGCTCCTTTTGTTTACAATCTACTGTTATATTATTTCAGTAATAACTGTTCGTCAGGAATAATCTATAAGAATGCATCAGTCAGTATATCAATGTTGTGCCATAACTCCATTAGGTAGTGAATGCAGGAACGTATTAGACTTTAATTATTCACTAACAACGAAAAACTTCGCAAGCATTGTGAAATTGCGACTAATGGCTGCGGGTTTCCACCTAAGGACGAGTCGCTTCTCACACGGACGTCGCTTGCTCCCGCGTCATTAGTCCTGACTCTCTTCACAATTTGGCTGCTAAGACCTAAGACAAATGTAGTATACAGGGAAATCTTATAAAAATGTGGCTGTTATTTTATTATATTGTGGTATCTTACGACTTCTACGCGAACGAAGTCGCGGGTAGAAACTAGTTTTAACAATAATGTAATGTAATGTAATGTAAAACTCCATCCTCAAACTTAAGGGTACTTTCAGTAGGCATTTAGTCAACAGGGCAGTTTGAGACAATAGTTATTTGTGCAACAAGAGAGCAAAGTCGTTTTTTGCTGCGTGTGCTGATTTGAACGATTGAATCACGAGCGTAGCGAGTGGTTCTAAAGTTGAATCCTGAGTGTGGCGAGGGATTCAAAGGCACGAGATGCAAAAAACTTTACTCTCGTGTAACACACATAACTTTTCACTTCAGCAGCGAGAACACTTTAGGAGATAAAATAATAAACAGGAATAGATTGAAATAACTATTTATTGTTAATCAAAATAATTAACATTGTAGGTAGAGGTACCCAATTCAAAAAAATGGAACATTTTAAAAGTTAAAAGTAAAATTACTGCAATTCTGCAAATTAAAAGTAACAGATTTATTTGGCAACGTTATAGTTGCATTGAGTTGAGTTTGATTATTTCGGTTTCGGTGGCGTATTGAGAAGGAACAACGGTGTCCTTTGGTGACTCTGATCGGCTTTCTGTATAAGTACACTGTGCGTCGTTGGAAGTGGTTGGGCGTGAGACCAAGGATTCGAGTTCGACTTCAGACTTATTGTTTCCATTATACGATTACAGATTTTCGACTTATTTTCTATTGAGTCTTCAATATAGCCTTCTGCAACCGTATTTGACTTCCACCCGCCATGATGTTTTAAAGTGGTGAGATCGGCTCCGGAATCAGCCAAGAGCGTTGCCGAAGTTCTCCGAAAGCAGTGACCCGTGTATAGCTGAGGATCTTCCAGTTTTAAGAATGTGGCAATTTCTCGCGGTATAGCACCTATTTTATTTACTCCCATAGGCTGTCTTGAGCATTTATTATTATGGTATTGTATGAAAAATCGGTCGGTTTTTATATTGGCTGGACGTAAATTTTGGTATTCGTATTTTTCAATTTTACTAACAGTAATTTATCAGAATGCTTTTCGATATTATTAACTGTTAGTTGTAATAGCTTGTTATTGCGACACGCTCCATTAATTCCTATGATCAGTACAACCTGTAATGAAAATATTACATAATTAATATGCATAATTTAACATTTACAGCATCTTTTACATATCGTAATAAATATTTTAACAGTATTGCTAAGCCAGACTAGGATTCATTGCGCCTCCAAAAATTACCTTTATACATAATAGTCTACACACACATTTTAATAACTAACAACATAGATTCATAGGTACCACTTACTTTAGCGGCAAGAAAATTGCAGAAATTTTTCTATGTTAAGGGCCGTGAAAATTTTGGAATTTTTAGCCTTATGCCCAACTGACATTCTTTTTAGAAAAGATACGAGCTTTGCGTATGTTTCAATATGCACGTTATGTTTTGTTTTTAAAGTAGTTTTCAACATTGAGTAAATACTCCACAATGTAGATGATCGCCTCGTCTGTGGTAAATCTAAAAAATGAGACAGCAACACCGTCTCCGAATAACTGCTTGCGCCCTTTGTAAGTCTCCATTCATTGAAGACATGGTATGCTTATAGATATTTCTCGCGAGACTTCTCAGGTAGGAAACTTAATTCTGCATTATTAATAACTTGTTGTTTTAACTCTTCCGGTGTTAAAATACTGTTCTCGTCACTAGTTTCACTCATATTTTACGATTATTTTAATATTTTTTTAATTTATTGAACTCTTTACGCCAGCCACGAAATTTTATTCCGGCTATTTTATTTAAATTAAGGCGTGTTCGGAAACAGCACCCATGATATTTTATTTTTCAAAATATATTACGTAACATTATTGAAACTAGATATTTACAGGTTAAATATCAGTTTTATTTGCAGTAAATGCTTATTTTCGTTTAAATACAACAATAAGTTAAAAATTTTATAAATTACATTAAAAGACATAATTATCTTTTTGCAAAATTTCTTTAGTTGGTACGAAATTCCGAACGTGTTTGTCTTTGAGGTCAAATTCAAAATCGGAACTTCGAAAGGGCTGGTCTTTGTCTCTCTCTCTTTCTAATGTCGGGAAAGAGACAGAGTGTGAATGTTGCGAATTGTATGATTAACCCAAGGCTGAATAAGATATTCGGGGCTTTCTGAAAAAAAAATTAAAAAGTTACTTGGTACTGATTTCAGGCAGCAAAACCTACATGTTTGAGCTACTGAAGTGAAAAATATATTGTGAAAACTTAAAAAAAAAAAACAACCCACTTACTAAAAATTAAAAAAAAAAACACAACTTCCAAAAATACACGGTCGGTGTCGGAAGTCGGTGTGTTTGGATCTGTATTTTAGTTTTTGCCACCAAGTAGACTTCCGAAATTAAAGTTATTTTTCACTTTGTACTGCTTTTTTGGAAGTTGTGTTTTTGTTACTTTTAGTGGGTAAGTTTGTAGTCTATCTAAGTTACAATAGCCTAATGTCAACTGCTCATCACGTTTTTTTACAAAATATTGGTTTTTCTTGTGCAGGGAAGTTAATTGTTGAGTTCTCCTGGTAAGTAGAACCAGGAGAACTGCCACTAACCATAAGCATTGTGACGAGCATAAATTGCTTAGCAACCATATTAAAGTACCTTATTGAATCGCAACCATGGCCACTGAAACTACTTAATAATAAGTATTTAACGAAATACTTATTATTAAGTAGTTTCAGTGGCCATCTGTGGTCTTCATCATCAGTTTCACTCCACCACATGGTGCTTTCCGAGAGCAAATGCACGAGTTACTATAGAAAATACCCAAAACGCTATAGATGTGCCAATAAAATATGGGGATTTCCCTAGATTTCCATGGGTACCTCTCATCAGATTCTGGGTCTTGGTGGCAATGGGACTACCACAGGAGCATACCCTTTCAAAAAAACAATAATTTTCAAAATCGGTCCATAATTGATGGAGAAATCGATGAACATACATACGAAAAAAATATAAAAAAACAAATATACAGACGAACATATTATAACCTCTTCCTATTTGGAAGTCGTTTAAAAAGTCACTAACATGGATACTTTATGTGAATAGTAAATTCTTATCAACCCCTATCTTGGCAACTGCACTAGATACATGAAGGCTTCATGTGAATTCCAGCAGGTAAGCTAAGGGCACGAGCTTTTTTTGTTTTGGCGTTTGCCAAGTTAAGGGATGTTTTTGGTATATTTTCACATCTTTACTACCAGATACAAGAGTTCTTTAATTAATTTATTACAAAATAAATAAACATTCACAGGACAGAGCCTACAGCAAGTACCTACGTAATTAGCTAGGCTCTGAAAATAATGAGTGCCCACTTATCATGAAATCCAGCCGCGAATTTAAGCTAAACTAACGCAATCATAATTAAATTCACTATGAACATACAAATCAAATATGTTTCAATTCACATTCTTGTCTTTGAAAGGTAAGCTTACACGCAATGATTAATTATTTTTATAGGCCACTGTTCGCCCTTGTCCCACCAAATCCGTTCAGCCGTTTTTGCGTGACAAACATTCAAACATACAAACTTTCACATTTATATGTTTGGCTTAATCAAAGGAATATTTTCTTAGTTAGAACAGATATACTTTTCTACTGTGGCTCGGCCTGGGGATTGTAAATGGGATAGAGTAGATTTTTTTCATCAGGAACCATTCTTATTTAAGACTTCTAGGAATTTCTAAGAAGTTTGTAACAGAAAAATCCAATTACTCCACGCGTTTGGGAAAAGTTATTTTTGTTATTTTATTTTTCTTAAAGCTGACAGTGTAATCTTACTCGTTATTACCATTATTTTTGCAAAGTTGGTACTTACAAATATCTATTGTTTGGTTTGCTGCTCAACGCGAGATGGGTAAATAATTATAATGGGAGTTTACAACTTTTTGCTAAATTCCTTGACCTTTCAAACAGAATAACACACAAAAACGTTTACGTACAATTTTATTTTATTACATTGTAACTATGTTAAATGATAAATGATTTGAGTTCTGTAAATAGGTTTGTATGATATTTTAAAAACTAGATGAGGTCGGCGTTTCCTATCTGACTACTCTGAGAAGAAAGGTCAAAACGAAAGAACTCAGTCTCTTTTAAAGTCCAGGCATTATAGGAAGGCCATGTAGATTGGTGTCCGTAATGGTCCTTTGAGGAAAGAACCACATAAATTGAATGGACCTGTCCTGTCTAGTCAGTGCAAGCATTTGTTAGAAATCGTGCAGCTCAACTCAGAACCTCATGAGCTCAACGATGCGACGAACAATATCAAAGAAAGGACATTTTGGTAGGCCGCATAAATTACTTAAGGCGCTGACAAGACCCAATTGACCAAATTAGGCTTCGCTTAAGAAAAAAAAATGCCAAATCTGTATAGTTTGTGGTAGCGGAAAAAATATATGTTAATTATGAACATATTTCCCAGAACCTGGTTGTTACCAACACACGTTTTGAAAACAAAATCTCGATAGAAACTAACGTTAAACTAACCTCTTATTTTGAGTTCTAATCCAAAATATCTGTATCAAATATCAACATACGTTACGTATTTAATTAATAACAAGAACGTCTTATTTGAATGCAGAACTTGGTTGTTTTTTATTTTCGATTACTCAACTCAGTTTCGAGTAAATAGATAATTACTTCATATTTTGCAATAAATTACAAGCGTTGTGTCGTCGCGCTTCTCTTTCTTTTCTATGGAATTTGACAGTGACCGCGGTTTAGGTGTTGTCAGCGTCTTAAACTACCAGCAGGCTTAGCATGACACTCTCTATTTCTTCGAAGAATAGACACGGCTCTTTCTATACAAAGTGATATTTCGTTTCTCAGTTTTTAACATCTCACCGTAGAAATCCTTCTACAATCTGTCATCTTGTCTTTCAATTCTAACGATCTTTGTCTAGGTCCTTTTTGATGTAGAAGGATTTCTACGGTGGGATGTCAAAAAAGGAGAAACGAAATGTCACTTTGTATGGAAAAAGCCGTGTCTATTCTTCGAAGAAATAGAGAGTGTCATGCTAAGCCTGCAGACCATAATTAAAACTAACTGAGAAAAACAATGGCCCACATAGTCTTCACATTCACAATAATTAAAATAATATAACTTTACAAAGTAAATATTCGTGTCATATATAAAATTCATCAATGTCAATGTGTATATAAAAATCCGGACCTTTACATACCAAGACTCCTCTGTGCCTCCGAAAGCACGTTAAACCGTTGGTCCCGGCTGTCATTCGTGGATCTTTGACAGTTGTTACGGGTCGACAGAAGCCCAAAAATCTGACAACCAGTCTTACCAAGGGGTATCGTATCCTCCTGGCTGTCAAACCTGAAAATCTGACAACCAGTCTTACCAACCAGTCTTAGTCTTAGTCTCGGTTAGACTGGAAGTCGACCCCAACAATGTAGTATGAAAAGGCTACTATTGCGTTATATTATGGAAATATGTACCTACCAATGATCTCTACGATTTAAACAGTTAAAAATTTAAACCTATAATGCTCCCTGCCTGTTCAAATCGTAAGGACTTACCCGTCACCGCATAATTAGTACCAACTCCACGAAGTCGGTATTAATTGACTACGAAACCCCAATTTAACAACTTATTCATAAAGAAACAACGCTCTTTGTGTCTCTTTTTTAGGGTTCCGCAGTAAACAAGGAACCTTTATACGAGTAGTTTCGTCATGTCCGTCTGTCTGTCTGTCTCCGCTGTAGCTCAGAGACGCTTAGTACTAGAAAGCTGTAATTTGGCATGGCTATACATATTAATTATGGAGGGTCTTGTGTCGAAGTACCTAATAACAGCCGCACTGGTCGATAGATCAGGTTAAGCAACGCTTGCCGCGGTTTCTCCGTACATGAGTGATCATCTTTACATACCAAGACCCCTCCGTGCCACGGAAAGCACGTTAAAGGCTCCGACATACTGGCGCGACTTGTCACACGACGCGACGCGACACAAAGACACCGCGTGTAGCGCTACAAGCGGTGCCTTTGTGTCGCGACAAGTCGCGCCAGTATGTAGGAGCTTTTAGTCGGTGGTCCCGGTTGTCATTTGTGGATCTTTGACAGTCGTTAAGGGTCGTTTGAAGCCCAAAAGTCTGACAACCAGTCTTACCAAGGGGTATCGTATTACCCAGTAACTGGTTTGTGGAGGTCAGATAGGCAGTCGCTCCATGTAAAATACTGGTATTCAGCTACATCCGGTTAGACTGGAAGCCGACCCCAACATAGTTGGGAAAAGGCTATGATAATGACATATTAATTATGCCAACAAAGTGTTAAATAAAATCTTGAAAAATCTTTTTTTTTAGAGTTTCTCCCTTGCACGTAATGTGGGTATGCTATTTTTTTTCTGGTCTATAGTGTGGGGTATCGTAGGATAGGCAGTTTAAAAATATTGCGGATCTGTGAACGCCACTTTTCGATTCAAGAATCCGTTTTTGTAATACGAGGGTGACACTGAAAGTTCTTAGAAAATAAAAACCTGAACAAACTAGCAATTTATTAGTTTTATTATATCTTTTTAAAATAGTATATATTTACATCAATAATATAATATAATTTTAATTTTATATTAATTTTATTTAAATTTAAATTTTATTTTGAATTTTTGTGACGTTTATTATGAATTTTATTATTATTATTATTTTATTCTATTGTATGGTATTATTAGTGTGAATTGTTTTGTAAATCTTCTTCTATGGGCCTAATTACAGAAATCAATGAATTTTATTTATTTAATAAATCGCTGCATGGATCCACTCGGATCGCGATGGAACCACTGAGAAAAGCACTTTACCCATTCGTCCTTAGGGGTCTCTTCGACGGCACTTTGAAACGCAGCCACTGCTTCCTCGGCTTCCATAAAACGTTTTCCTCGAAGTTTTTCTTTTATTTTAGGAAATAAATAAAAATCACAAGGTGCAAGGTCGGGGCTATAGGGCGGGTGACCCAGTAATACCACGTCTGACGTCGCCAAGTAATCGATTGTATGCTTGGCGGTGTGCGACGAGGCGTTGTCGTGGTGAAGGAGGTTCCTACTGCGAAGTCGTTTCTCCTGAACTTTTTCCAAGACAAGTGGCAAACAAATGTTAGTGTACCACTCTGCAGTAACTGTTTTTCGATCCTCTAAAACAATTGTTGCGTAATGACCTGTCCTTCCGAAGAACGAGGCCACCATGTTTTTTCCCAAGCTTCGACCTCTCTTCACTTTAGTTGGCAACTCCTCGGAAGGAAACACCCAGACAGCTGACTCTTCGTTTCAGGATCATAATAATAAATGCAGCTTTCGTCACCCATAAGTATGTCGAACACAGCATTTGAGTCACCTCCGTTAAGTCTTTGAACCATTTCACGACACCGATCAACACGACGGAGTTTTTGGGCATCTGTCAAATTATGAGGTATCCACCGGGCACAAAGCTCCCTGACCGCTAAATATTAATGGAGGATTTTGTGCACTTGACTCATACCGATGCCTAAGCTTGTCCGAAACTGCTGATAAGTCACTCTTTTGTCAGTCTCTATCATACGCCGCACAACACTGATGTTATCTTCAGTCGTCGCCGTAGAAGGCCGTCCCTCATGCAGATCATCGGTGAGATTAGTGCGACCACGTTTACACTCATTAAACCAGTTGTAAACAGTGGCACGAGATGGGGCTACATCGTGAAAGGCCAATCGAAGTCTATCATAACTTTCTTGCTGACTTAAATGACATCGAAAGTCATAAAAAATCATTGTCCGAAAATTTTCTCGCGTTAAATTTATGCTGACGTGAGACAGACAATTTTAAATTTACCGCCAAATCGTAATTAAATGACAAATTAATAAAGACACATAATAATATTGGCAAAGAGTTACATTTTATAAATTTGAATTGTTTTTTTTTTATTATATCGTTTACAAGTGGCCAGTTCTAAAAACTTTCAGTGTCGCCCTCGTAAAGTGTTAATTTTTGTTTTAGTCAAATGTCCCCACCCCATGCCCGCTAAATGATTGTTTATGCAGATGTGAAAAAAATCATGGCATTAGTACATACACTAAAACTAACACACGAAAACTATAACACTTAAGTTGGCTTTGCAAGTTAACGAGTAGTAGTCGACCAACTTAAATTTGCAGTTGGAGAATTGACCGTGGCATATTATATCGATGTATGGGAGAACATGTTTTTCAACTACAATGTTAAGTTTGTTTTCGGGATAAATTTATTCTAACTACCCAACTACGGAACCCTTCATTGTGCGTGGTCCGACACACACTTGGCCGGTTTTTTGTATCTTTGCTTAGCATTAATGTGCTAAGTAGAAGTTTGGTTTGTTTCCCTAATAGCATTAGACGCATTTTTAAAATTATCGGCAATCAAAACACACTGTGTTCTTTGTTCTACGTTTAATGTGATAATTGTTTACGTGTGCGCAGGAGCTGCAGATCGTTAACGGAAGCTGATGCGTTGTATCTGTGCGCACACAGCGATAACTCTGTGTAAACAGGACTGCTATCTAACGATGACACCATTTTACATAACTCTTTTTGTGTGTTTATCCCGAAAACCTTATATTTCATTTCAGCATTTGTTTCAGCACTGGCTTCGTTGTCAAACCATTTTTATTTATGAGACAAGTTTATTTTCATAAACGCCCGGGTACAATATTATTTAAAAGTTTTGTATACGATCGAACTTGGAACTTACTCGAGGAATAATTTTATTACGTAGAATTTCTTAAGGCGTGAGGAATTGCCCAAGGGTCTGCCCGCGTGGCTCGTGGCCACGGTTAACGCAATTTAAATTGTTCTCAGAGTTATAAATCTTTTATCATTCCGTTGTGGTTTAGTTGAAATCAGATTAAAATGTACTACGTTTAAGATTCCATAATACCTAAAATTGCTTAGCACGATCCTCCGTTATATGTCGAAAATACTGCCGCATGAATTTTGAAATAAATTTTATTGTAAAGTGGAGGATTAATGTTACTTACTATGTTTGACGTAACCGCGATTCCATAAAATTTTCTCGACAGAAAAAATACAAAGTTACCTCAAAACCAAATAATAAACCGCTATAGTGTTTTAAAACAACTTCAAATTAGATCATGAAACTTTGCATAATAACTGAATTAAAAATAAAGCAGATACTATATACCTACATATATATTCTTATTGACCGTTGTTTGCGCAGTATAAACAAATTACCTAAACTGTCGGCGCCTTGAAGGCTTCTCCCTGCCACCCTCACTTGCTCTCGTGACCGCGAGCAGTAGTTTGCCAGCGAGATATATACCAGAACACTCAGAAAGTATTGCGAAAAAAAGTTTTTATGCATGATAGACTGGTCAGTTATAATATATTTTGAAAATATGATTATTTGTAAGTAAAAATAAGTACGTTCCAATTTCAAAATTGCCCTCCACATTGTTTGCGAGCTAATTAAAATTATCGTGAATCATGAAATAGATCTGCACCGGGAACATTTTCACGCTATGATTTTTTACGATTTCAAGTGTCGCCTGAAACCGGACGAATCGTACGATAGACTTCAAATGGCATTCATGGATGAAGGCCCTTCTAAGGCAACCATGTATCGTTGGTATAACGAATTCAAGCGCGGTCGACTAACTTTGGGGGATGAGGAAATAAGTGGTCGCCCTTTGACGGCTGTCACGGAAGAAAACGTGCTAGCAGTGAAAAATTTAATCCATAACAATAGGCGAGTTACGTGTCAAGAGATTCAGCACATAGGTACTGCAGGTTGGATTGGGAAGCCTTCACGAAATCCTACACGTGCATCTTCGCGTGAGGAGGATAGTTTCACAGTGGGTGCTGCACAACCTCACTGATGCTCAGAAGCAGGCCCGGGTGGAATGGTGCCGTGATATGATAAACAAATTTGAAGCAGGCTTGTCTCTGCGTGTTTACGAAAGCATTACAGGTAATGAGTCTTGGATTTATCAACACGATCCAGAAACGAAGCACCAGTCGACGGTTTGCGTGTTTCAAAACGATTCAACGCCTACCAAACTGAAGCGATCTAGAAGCGGCGGGAAGATTTTGATCGCTAACTTTTTCAATTTGACTGGCTACTTGGTGTCAATTCCACCACGACAACGCGCCTTCGCACACCGCGCTCAAAACAAGGGACTTCCTGGATAGCACGCCGGTCAAACGCCTAGGTCACCCTTCTTACAGCCCTGACCTAGCACCGTGTGACTTCTTTTCATTCCCGATAATAAAAAATCGGCTCAAAGGGATACAATTTTTGTAGCCGGAAGATGCGCTGTCAGCGTTCGATCAGGCTGTAAACGAGGTGTCTGCGGTGGACTGGAAAAAGTGTTTCGAAAACTGGTTCAGACGCATGTAACTTTGTATAGAGGCTAGTGGAGAGTACTTTGAAAAGATTTAATAAAAAAATATTTATATATAATTTTTTTTTTTAGATTTATGCAAAACTCTCTCGAGTGCCCCACGTAGTGAGGTGGCGCTGAGGTATTAAGGATAACTTGAGAGTATCTAATTCAACATTTTTCAAAAACTTTTCAGTGCTCGCGAACAAGATTATAGCTTAGTTGTGAATCAATTTTATCGCTTATTCAATAGGTGCTAATAAATGGATTTGTAGTTAGAATAAATTATCTACTTTTCTGTGCCATGTTGTTTAAAATGGTCGCAACTTAGGAGCACGATTTCGAAAGTCCTGAACTCCTGAAGCACGGCGCGTAGGTCCGAACTTTGAAAGGGCTAGTGCGTGCGTACGAGTACCTATTCAAAGTTATAACTTTGAAAATAATGGTGATTTACAAGAGTTGTGACCACACACTGGACTAAACATAAGCACAGGATGTGATATAATATTTAAGGTTTAAAAGTGGATTTTAAACCTGGATCTGGGGTACTTAAAGTTGCAAAATATGTTTTCAAAATAAAAAATCTTTTGTCAATATATTACTTAAGGCGCTTATAAGACCCAATTGACCAAAATAGGCTTCGTTTAAGAAAAAAAAATGCCAAATCTGTATAGTTTGTGGTAGCGGAAAAAATATATGTTAATTTCGAACATACTCGTACATATATCCCAGAACTTGGTTGTTACTAAAACACGTTTTGAAAAAAAAAATCTCGATAACATTAACGTTAAACTAACCTCTTACCTTGAGTTCTAATCCAAAATATCTGTATTAAATATCAACATACGTTACGTATTTAATTAATAACAAGAACGTCTTATTTTAATGCAGAACTTGGTTGTTTTTTATTTTCGATTACTCAACTCAATTTTGAGTAAATAGATAATTGCTTCATATTTTGCAATAAATAACAAGCGTTGTGTCATCGCGCTTCTCTTTCTTTTCTATGCAATCTGACAGTGACCGCGGTTTAGGTGTTGTCAGCGTCTTAAATTTTAAAACATAGTACAATAATAGGCAAATCATTTACCGGATAAATTTATTACGTTCCTACTTATTAGTCGACCCGGCTTAATGATGTGACACTAAAATATATTCTCCTTATATTTTCCTATCGTCTCTCAATTTCCATACTTACCTACTTAGAATTTTTTTCACGAAAAAGCATATTTTCACTGTTCTATTACGTAAAGACATCTTATTAGATGTGAATTTACTAATTAAGTCCTATTTGTAATGAACCTTTATACAGGCTCAAATTAAATTAGCTGGAGAAACTCCGCAAGACGAGATGGGAATCAATATGTAAACATAAAAACCCAAAAAAAAAAAATAGATTTGATGATAATTTATTAAATAAAATTTTGGCGAAGCTGTGAGGCACTGTTGTTAAAACATTAGGTATTTTCACTTTTTTATTCTGTGATTTGTATTTTGTTTCACGACCGTATGTAGTGTATTTGCTTGAAGTATCAGATCAAAAATCTGTATTTGTTTCTGTAAACTTCACAGACGTGATGGGTATTGGTATCGATATCTAAACACAAAATACTGTTTTTCTCAACTCATACTTCAAGTAACAAAACTGCAAGCGGTCGTTGACCCCAAAATAAATCATCACCATTTTTTTTCTTTTAAAAGAAATAAAAAGAAAAAACATTTTATTTGGGACACGCACAAGAAATACAAAAAGTAAAAAGGAGCATTTAAAACTAACAAAATTTACATATGTGTACGATAAAAAACAAAAAAAAAAAAAAAAACTACTTGAGCGACGCCAAAAAGGCTCCTACCTCAGCATAATGCTACGATATTTAAAAAATAAATACCGCAGCGTTGGTATGCTGATAGGGCTTTTATCATGTTTACATATCGATTCCCATCACGTCTGCGGAGTTCCGCAAGCTAACTTAATGTGTATAATACCTACCTAAATTGTGACAGTACCTAAGTAAATTTGAGATGAAATCTTTGATATTAGAAATTTCTTATTCCTTTTGTAAATTATTATATTAATTATATTAAATCTAGATAATTTAGATTTCTGAAACAGATTTAATAGTCTTGTATGAACTAAATAACATATTTGCAATACTCATCATATCATAATTATGTAAATTTAAATTAGGCTTACGATCTACAGTTAATATATATTTAAGTGATTTTACGTGTTTAAGTAATTCTGACACAATCTAATCTTATCAATCAAATTAAAAACATAATGGCGAAATGTGGGTGTACACCTCTGCCCAACCCTTCGGGGAAACAAAACATGAAGTTATGTTATGTAGGTAAATCTTAATTATTACTTTATAAGCTTTTTTTTTTCTTTCTTTCTTTCTTTCTCGCGACTTCGTCCGCGTGAAATTTCTTGTACCCCCGACCCACCGCGTCGCATTGCATCGCCCGCCTGTGCTATTACTTCGTTTCCGCTCAGCGTTCTTTCTGACTTGTTTTCTTTTTGCTCGGCTCCTCAGGATCGTAGCGTGATGTTAAATTGCCTATAACCTTCCACAAGAATTGGGCTATCAAATGCAAAAAGAGTTTTTCAAATCCGACCGGTAGTTCCAAAGATCTCCTATAGAAACTTACAAACAAACAAATTGTACCTCTTTATAATATTATTATAATAAGTATGCTTAGATGGTTTGGTCAAGTTGAGAGGATGAATGAAAGTCGACTAACAAAAGGTATTTACAAGGCAAATGTGAGTGGAAACGCCGGGAGGGGACGACCCAGGAAGACATGTAGTGACGTCATTGGTGATGTTCTTCAGAAAAGTCAGGTGCGAAGTACTCGCTAACGGAGTGCGTGCATTGACCAGATGTATGAATGTAAACAAAGCAAAAGGAGTGTATGTGGGTAGAAGTCAAAATAATCGTACATGGGTTAAAAAATCACATGTCCTCTACCTTTATTGGCCTTTTTGAAGATCAAGAGAGATCAAAAGCTTCTATTAACAATTTTTTATTTAAAGTCCATTAATATTCTATATAATTTAATCATTTCTGTAATGGTTCCAATGTAATTAAACCGAAAAAATATTTTTTAACATAAGTCAAGAATTTCTGGTCCATACAAATAGAAAGTGTCCTCGTGCGTTCTGCCAATTAAAAAAATATAAAATGATCTAAATTATACGGTTTTAAGCTTCGTTTTTTTGATAAAAATGTAAATCAATATCGCAACAAATGTTTTCTTTACATAAAATTGTAATTTATCATTTATTCCATTATAAAATTCTTACTTAAAATAAAAGTACAAATATTGATCCTGTGAATAACTCCAGGTAGATAACGGCGTTTTAGTTGTACCCAGTAATAAAAACTACCAGTTCGCACTTTTATTATCCTCTAGCAACACTTTTCTAAATATCACGTGACTTTCAAGACGCCATCTTGTCGCGTCTTTGAGTTTTGGACGAAAAAGTGTACGCACACAAAAAAAAATAAAAAAAAATCCTGTGAAAAACGAGAAGTTTCTTCGAGTTTGGATGTGAATTTAGGAAATCTAAATACGTTAACAGTTAGAGCATACTATAGTGATTGTACGGCACACTGGTTTATGATCAAGGTAAGATGTTTTAAGTTATTCATGAGTATCCATTTTAGAGGTTATTCCTTTTTTTGTTCCTGTAGATAACGTAACACAACTAAGGGCTACTTCATATTGCACAATGTTACTCACAGGACTTGTGAATAACACAAATTATTCACTGATATTTAACACGAGGTAGGTAAATAGTATATTATTATTTATATTTATTATTTTTATATCCATATAAGGTGACTGGCAATTAGTGTACGATACTTAAACACGTGATTGTGCTCATGATATCAAACAATTTTTATTATGCTGTGCAGTACATTAGACAAACATAAATGTACTGAACAGTTGATTTTTTTTTCGAGATTTAGGTTTGTTTCCATAGTAAAAGTTGTTGGTTACCATGAGCACAATCACGTGATTATGTATCGTACACTAATTACCAGTTACCCTATATAATTGTTCTATGTCAAGAATATTTTTCTAAACAACGCGCGTATTTTTCTAAACAAAGTTGAAATTATAATAACAAAATATATAATTATTATATATTTTGTTTTCGAATCATGTTTCATTTATTGGAAGTATTTCTACCCATCGCCGTGGTGGCCGAGTGGTAACGGTTTCGACTTACGAGTTGTAGGTCGCAGGTGCAAACCCAGTTAGGCGCATTACTTTGAGTAATGTATTTCATCACCACTGGTCTCAAAACAGTGAAGGAAAACATCGTGAGGAAACCGACATGTTCTAGAACCAAAAATTCGAAGACATGTGACATTCACCAACCCGCACTGGGCCCGCGTGTTGGATTACGGCCCCTTCCCTCTCCTAGAGAGGAGGCCTGTGTCTCAGCAGTGGGAACATTAAAATGATGATGATGATTTCTACCCAAAGACCTGCAACTTTTTCGGATTGGAAAAGAGTATGAATTAAATGGTTGCTCCACCTTTTCTGCGATGTTGTCTTTCATTATGCTATCTTCTTTTAACCAAGCTTGTAAGATCCTTGATACTTAGCTTTGACGTCGATAAATGTTAAAAGAATAACTTACATTACCTACACATTTTAATGAAAATTTTGAATCTTTGAATCTACCCTGTAAAGGAAAATATTTACTTCCCTAAAATAATACCTAACAAACAAGATATATTTTCAGATGGCGCCAATGTCAAATGCCGAAAGGCAAAAAAAATACAGGGAAAAACTAAAAAAGGATAAAGAGAAATATGAAGAAAAGAAGAAAAAGCATAGAGAATACATGAAAACTGTTAGAAAACCAATCGCAGAAATTAGTGAAAGAGAAAAAGAAAATAAGCGACGAGAATGGCGAAATGCAAAAAAGAAGCAAAATGATTTTGGTGTAACAAAAGCAAAGAAAAACAAATGTTGTGAATATAATGCAAGACTATGTGCAAAACTAAAGAAACTAGTAGCAGATCAAAAGAAGTTTATAGAAAATATGTCACTGCAAAGACAAGCTTTACAAAAACAACTATACCGAAATAAAAATACAATTAGAAAGCTGCGTGAATCAATAGCAAACTCAGGACAAAATAAAACTGAAACTGTGGAAAATATTTCCACTGACAGGGTTTCTTTAATAAACTCATCACAGAGAAAAACCAACAGCGCACCTGAAGTCTTAAATATTGGCGCATCAACATCTTCATCAGGAATGACCATAGCGGAAAATGAGATTGTACCTCTTTATTCCTTGATAGAATCTCCGAATACCCCTTTGACTAAAACGATGTCCTTTATAAATGAAAACATTCCATTTGTATCCACTCCTGAAAAAAATAAAGTGAAAAAACAGATACTACAACTAAATGTAATCAACACTTCATTACAAACTGCATATGACAAACATGACAACAAATCAAAACGGATACTGAAAGACATTGTTTCATCCGAAACAGTAGAAAAATATAATTTGAAAACTGAAATTTCAAAAACACTCGGACTAAAGGGCAGATTAAGAAAATATAAGAAAAAAAATAGGACTTACAAAGAAGAAGAAAAGATTCGTGCTTTTTTCAACAGAGATGATAACTCAAAAATGTCAGCGGGAAAAAAAGAATGCGTTGGTAGAGGTAATGATAAATTACAAAAAAGATATTTGCTCAGTTCTTTAAAAAAACTTTACACAAAATATGTACGCGAGGAAGGAAAAGCTTCATTTTCAACTTTCCGACGAAATAAACCAAGAAATGTGGTACGGCCGAAACTGAGTGACAGAAACACCGTTGCATGTATAAAGCACAGCAATTTAGCCTTCAAAGTTGCTCATTTAAAGAAAATCGGTGTTATAGGCACTTCTGATTTGGAAGAAATACTTGCAATGTGAGTGTGCAGCATTGAATCATATGATTGTATGTATTTTAACTGCGAAAAGTGTAAAAATACCATACCTGAAATGAATTTGACTCAAATTACAAACGATACTGAATGCACGTGGATACAGTGGGTTAGAAAAGAATTTACGTTTGAGAAGGGATTAGACAGAAAAACAACTACAACTAAGAAATATGTTAAAAATATTATAAAGGACACATTTTCAAAACTCAAAGATACGTTTTTGACTGAGCTCCACGTTTTTCGACAGCATTATTTTAATATCTCTCACCAACACAAAAAATATCGAGAAATAATCGACAATTTGAAACCAAACGAAGTAGCTTTAATAATAGATTTTTCAGAAAATTACTGTTGCAAGCTTAATGAAGAAATACAGGCTCTACATTTTGGAGCATCAAAGGGCCAAATTACAATTCACACAGGAATGGCATATTTACATAACAAAAAAATCCCTTTTGCATCCTTATCTGATTGTAACGTCCATGACCCTGGAGCCATCAGAGCGCACATAGAACCAGTAATTGAGTTATTAATAAAATTAAATCCGGACATAGATATCATACACTTTTTTTCAGATGGTCCAAGTACTCAGTACAAACAAAAAAAAAATTTTTACCAAATGACAGAGTTATGCAAAAAATATAAATTGGTTTTCGGTACTTGGTCATTTTTTGAGGCTGCTCACGGGAAGGGCGCTGCCGATGGAGTAGGTGGTGCTGTAAAAAGACTGCTCGACCAAAATGTTGCCTGTGGCAATGATGTGACCTGTGCCGATGATGCTATATCTATTTTAAATGAAGAATCATCAGTTAAAATATTTTCTATTCCCGAATCTGTTATTCGTCATGCTCAAAATGAGATACCTGATGATTTAGAACCAGTACCAGGTACTAATAGATTACACCAAGTTACTTACCATGTCCCTTCATCAACCCTACGGTACCGCGATGTCAGCTGTTTCTGTGAATCATCCTTGCCAAGAGGAACTTGTGGATGTTACAATCCGAAAACTCACTCCTTAAAAAAAGATACTGTTCAAAACGAGAATGCTTCAAGGAACATTAAAAAACGAAAAATAGGCAATAGGGCAACCAAAAAATCAAAACTATTTCATGACACAGACTCTACAACTTCAACTGACTCTCATATTACATACGCCGAATCTAATGACAGCTATACTTTTGAGGACGAACAATTTTTAACTAATGACAGCTACAAGAACATTTCTTTTTCAAATACAGTAACGAAACTTTCAGATGTTAAAAATACAGCAGAAAATAAAGCTTACTTTGATTTGTCCAGCTTCTTAAGTCTCGAAGGGATTGTACCACAAGTGAATATTGATTTAAAGCAAACTTCTCCTCAAAATAAAAGCAAAAAAGTAGCCTCTATTTCTAAGGGAAAAGGGATAGGTAAAAAAACCAAAGTTCTTCAAACTGAAAACAAAGAAGGAAAAGACTATGAAGAAGAAAATAAAAGAAGTGGAAGATACTTAGAGCGTCAAGAAAATGTGCAAAAAAGGAAAATAAATAAAAGTCTTCAAAAGGGAAAAGAAAATTGTGATAGAGCAGACAAAGTAATCATAAACAAATTTCTGAAACGAAGAAAAACACGTGAAAATGTCAGAGAAGATGAAGAAGAAAATCAAGAGAAAGAAAAAGAAGAAATATTGAAAGAAATACACGGTGAGGAAAGTGAAAAGCATCAAAAAGAAAAAACAGATTTACAGGAATTTCAATATTATGAAGACGACGCTATACATGCTGATGTACGATCTGTTGATCTGTTAAATTGTGCTGTAAATTTTACAGATAAGAAGTGGTCACCTGCTTTACGTGAAGTCAACAACGAAACGGCATTGTTAGATGATTTGCAAGAAGAAAGGGTATTCATAAACGAAATTATGGATGCAATAAATTTGGAGAATATGGATATTAGTAAGACGGCACTCCTAACTAATGATCCTTTGGCTATTTGTGAAGAAGTTGAAATTTCAACAAGTCCAAACAAAGTAGATAATCTTAAAATGAATCAGGTCGATATGAAAGAAATTAAAGTAACTCCCTCTACGTCGATGATTCACAACGAAAATATATCCTCAACAGAAACGAAAAAGAAGAATATAGTTATATTCAGCAATGAAAGAGTGTATTTTCCAGAAAACGTATCATTACCTAAGAAGAATAACAAAAACAAGCGACCAAAGAAAAATTATTATAATAATGATAAAGATATTCTATTTTTTTTTTATTTTTTTTTTATTTTTTTATTCTCTATTGTATCTCAGCTACTAACACTAGAAATAAGTTATTTTTGTTTTGCTTACTAACACGATGGATCACTGTTGTCCGAAAAATAAAGAATATTATTATTATTATTATTAAAGATATTAAAAGACTGAAAGTTTTGAAGAAAGTAAGATTTTTGTTTAGTTTTTAAGATTTTTCATTCATATTAGGCAATACAATATTTGGTAGCTTATATTTTCGAGATCACAGATAATCTATTATTGTTGAATAGTTGATAGGTTATTATTTTGAAAAAAAATTTTAAATCGGGTGAAACAGCGCAAAGAAGCTGATTTTTATAAAAATATAATTATGTGATTATGTATCTGATTATATTCTGTTACTGATTGTTACTGATTGTTACTGATTTTTACTGATTTTTACTGATTTTTACTGATTATACCCGATTATATTATATAAAAATAGGTGTTATTAATTAGCATACTATAAAAAATGAACCTCAAGCTGATTAAAAGTACATTAAAATAAATATTATAACAGATAAATAATACTAATTATAATGTTCAGAAGCAATAAACGTTTAGTTATTAGACTCATTTATATACTCAACATGCATATAAGTATTCTTTAATAAAAGTTATTCTTTGTAAAGTATTTTGTTTCAATCTGAATGCTTCCTAATTTTTCCGTGAGTTACATTTTAGTATATGTGAGTAACGTTACTAACTGGAATTCACATGAGTTGCGGTTGATTATTTTGACTTCTACCCATGTAAGGGGCGTGGTGACGTTATATAGTTATATGTATACAGGTTGAAATTGAAAACTTGCGACAAACTGAAATGGGACATTGTATACATCATTATTAACAACTTTTACTAAGGGACCAAAGCTGTAATCCCAAAAAAAAAAATCTGCTTTTCCTACATTTTGATGAGGTATTGCGAACATAAATGTAGGGGACAGCAGTTTTTTTTTTGGGATTGTAGCTTTGGTCCCTTAGTAAAAGTTGTTAATAATGATGAGTACAATCTCCCATTTCGATTTGTCGCATGTTTTCAATGTCACCCTGTAGTTACTGCCACCCCCATGCGAAGATGGCGTAAGTTAATGTGTGTATGTATAATTATTATGAAATGAAATTGAAATGAGATTGTTTGTTCTGTAAACAATTTCATTTAATTTATAATAATATAGACTAACCCAATACGTCTGTAGTTACATTAAGAGGAAGATGAATCGTCTGTCTGCCGATAGACAAACTTTTGTGAAATTCAACGTCTTTCGCGCCGGTAGCACACCTCCGTTGGGAAACTATAGCAGTTTGCGCGAGCTAGTTGAATTGAACTAGGTATTGCGGTTTTGCAGCAGAGGTGTGCTACCGGCGTCATAGTTTGGGTTTTCTTATTGACCGAGTGTCGGTGTACATATTCCAGGGCAGAAAAAATCTCCTCTCGGCCTTTCTTAATTTAAAAGACAAATTAAATGAGCGCCACCTTAAATGAACCGATTAATTTACTCTTCTAACCCAGTTTTCTCTTGACTTTATTTATTTAAACTTAATATAGCATCATAGCTTTTTCTTTGCGGAATAGCCCGAAAGTCAAATTTCATCATTGAAAATATATTCATTTAACCCTTGAATGGCAAAAAAATAAAATGATAACGAAGAAGGCCGTCCCTATTTCCGGACGGTTCCCTAGCACCTCTTCTGAACCCAACCAATTATTGGGTTGCCTATTTCAATGACCCATTGTCCGGCCTGAAAGAAAAATAATTCAAAGCTTGGCAATTACATTAAACGACCACTTGAGCACTGCGCAAATATCAATTTTCGTATGACGGCATTGTTGGGCCGCCCATAACCTTAGCGTTACACACTTAGGTACAAATTACAAGCATGTAATGGGAAGTGATTTACATTAAGTACCTACTATTTTCTGAATAGCATCTTAAATATAATTGTATTACTATTAACATATCTATAATTAGGGCTATTAAAACTTGCAAACTACAAACAGTAAAAAATTAGAGAAAATAGCCGATAATTTGTAAAAAAATAAATAAAAAAAAAATCAACATCAAAAGTAATTTATTTAAACTAAGCTGAGAATCAGCACTTTTCGAACGTCAAAATTACAAAAGACAGTCTCCCAAAACGCCCACCCTTAACCACTTCCTAGTGCTTTAGCTGGGAAGCAGAAGTGGCCAACAAACTCCCCAGCAGCACTTAGAGAAAAGAGGTTTGCATTTACAAACGATTGTATAATTATAAACAAAAACATTACGTACATCTTGCTTTTTCTTTTTCCATACCAAAAGCTTTTTTTAGAGACGCAAATCATTGAGTACCTACTGACATTTTGATTTGTGAACATTTCGCGACTGGGGATTTATTGTAAGGGCTAGTGCAGACTGGAAGCGCAGCGAAGCGTCAATCTAAAACATAACAAAGCAAATTCACCTTTATCTCTACAACGTAACGCGCCGTAACCAGTCAGCGCTGGTCGCTCGTATTCCGTAGAATGCACGCTAATTCGCACGTCTTTTTTTAGGGTTCCGTAGTAAACAAGGAACCCTTATAGTATCGCCATGTCTGTACAAGAGGTACGGTTGCACGTAACGTGGGGATAATATTTTTTTCTCGTCTACCCCATAGTGTGGGGCATCGTTGGGTAGGCCGTTCAAAAATATTGCGGGTCTGTGAACATAACTTTTCGATTCAAGTATCCACTTGCGTAATATTAAGCATTAAAGTTCTCATTTTTGCTAGAGTCAAGTGAAACACATACCTATATTGAAATTAAAAAGAAAACTATCACGGCTAAGTAGGTTTTACCAGTTAACGAGTTATAGTCGACCAACTAAAATTTTCAAAATTGCAGAATTGCCGTGGCATATACCGATGTATGGGAGAACATGTTTTTTAACTACAATGTTAAGTTTGAATTTTGGGATAAATTCATCCCAATTTCCCAACTGCGGAACCCTTCATTGTGCGTGGTCCAACATGCACTTGGCCGGTTTTTTATATATCGATAGAAATATGTCCATTACATTGTAGCGATAAGGGTGAATTTGCTATGTTATCTTTTAGATTTACGATTCGCAGTGCTTCGGCTCTGTGTTAGTATGAATCGACCCTAAGGCATTTGTTGTGTAACGTAGGAGCCCAAACCGCGAAGTACTGTCAATGGCGCCATCCGGGATTTTACCAATTAGGCTTGTATAAATATTTTGATATTTCATTTCATTTTTGTCTGCTTCCGGTACAGAATCGATGAAATGTTTATATTCCACACACAGTTTCACGGTTTCAGTAACTTTGTTAAACTTCTGATGGTATAATTGAATTAACTTGATAAATATTCATCAAAATGGAAACCAAATTCAATTTAGATTTCCGAATAAGTGTTATTTTACGAGAGATTCTTTATAAAAAGCGTGCATTCAATCGAACCTCTAATAATTCCCATTTTGCGCTCCTAAAAATATTATTGAACCCTCTAATATAATGTTTGAGCCTCTTTTTGTGAACCTCTAATAATTCCCATTTTGCGCTCCTAAAAATATTATTGAAGACTCCAATATAAAGAAGAAAAATAAGAATTGCCAAACTTACAGTGGCAGTGGGCAGGGCACATTGCTAGCAGAACAGATGGCCGATGGGGCCGAAAGGTTCTGGAGTGGCGACCGCGTACCGGAAGACGTAGCGTTGGAAGACCTCCTACAAGGTGGACCGATGACCTTGTGAAGGCCGCAGGAATCCGCTGGATGCGGGAAGCACAAAACCGGTCGAAGTGGCGGTGCTTGGGGGAGGCCTATATCCAGCAGTGGACGTCTTTCGGCTGAAATGATGATGAATGATGATGACTCTAATATAATGTTTGAGCCTCTTTTTGTGAACCTCTAATAATTCCCATTTTGCGTTCCTAAAAATATTATTGAACACTCTAATATAAAGTTTGAGCTTCTTTATGTGAACCTCAAATCATTCCTATTTTGGTGTCCATCATTAGAAGGCCGATAAGTTTTTAGAGGATCAGTTAAATATTTCCGTTAATAAAAGTAGGTAGGTACTTATAATGTATGTATTAGGTATATTCAAGTATTGATTGATACGTTTTCTCAGTACATTCAAGGCTAAGAACATTAGTCACAAAAACCGGTTAAGTAAGAAAACAGTTTTCCAGTTGTTAATGTACATTTATCCAACCTTAGTAACCAATGGTTTAAAAATAGAGCTTGTAGCATAATAAAGGCTCATGCAGATGACTGGGATATCGCGGGTGCGACAGGCAGCAATATGCATGTCGCGCCCGCGATATCGCGCTAATCTGCACGAGCCTTTACGATCCCGATTAGTGTGCGTTGCACTAGGGAGTTTCATACAAAAAATACCGAATGGCTCGAGTTGATACGGTGACGATCCCTTTCCGATTTGATATGTGTGCTATTTCCTTAATTTACTCTTCTAACCCACTGTTCTCTTGACTTTATTTATTTAAACTTTATATATCAGCAATCTGCACGAGCCTTAAAGGTTATAAAAATAATTGAGTTCCGTGTACTTCGGCTAATTCCCAGGCGCTTTATAATTTAATCCCCGGCGACTCCAAATTAAAAAGCAATATAATAATAATAAATAAAATATTTCCCATGAGTTGCAAACCAAATTGCGTAAGGTCAACAAAATACAAGTTGCTAACATTAATGTTATAATTTCGTGGTAAATAGTTTCAGTACATAGGCAGTCAAAAATCAATCTTATGCTAAGTATGTAGGTACCTATTGTAAATTTGAAAACAATAATCTCACAATGCATTTTATGCCATCCTCATCACAAATTAACTTTTACACAATAAGAAGTTATAGACTTAAAAATTACAAAACTTCTACAGGTCCTACTGCACATGTGTAGAGGAAAAGTCCGAAAATCGTTAATTTGAAGTTTTTTGCGATTATAAATTTACATCGTATACCGATGTATGGGAGAACATTTTTTCAACTACAAAGTTAAGTTTGTCCTTGGGATAAATTTATCCCACCTACGGAACTTTTCTTTGTGCGTGTTCCGACACGCACTTGGCCAGTTTTTAGGGTTCCATAATTATAGGGTTGCCACCTTTTTGTACAAGAAATAAAGTATATTATGATCAAAGTTGTAAAATAAACAGTATCTTGGAAAAATAAAGAGTATTTAAAGTATTTTTTTTAAATAGGTTCAGCCTCGCGCAACTTATCAATTTAGCACCAATTTTGAGGGTTTTGTAAGCCTCACCAAATAGACGAGGAGCAATATTTTTATTAAATGTATTGAAGCTCTATTTCTGTCGTTCCACCTTTTAGTATTCCGATAGAAATTATCAATTTACTATGTCCCGAAAATACGAGACACATTAACAGTTTCATTCTGAAATGAAGGCTAGCTGAATCACCGCGCCCACGCCCAGGTGCATGCACGATGGTCTGCGTAATGGATTAAACTTTTTATTTAGCTATAGCCCTGGATATCAGTGAAAACAGTATATCCATATACTTTATTTTTGTTGAACAGTAAACAGTATTTTAGAATAAAAAACAGTACAATACTGTTTTTAACAGTAGGTATGGTTGGCAACCCTAGTTCCATACCCAAAGGGTAAAACGGGACCCTATTACTAAGACTCCGCTGTCCGTCTGTCTGTCTGTCCGTCTGTCACCACGGTGTACTTATCTCATGAACCGTGATAGTTAGACAGTTGAAATTTTCACAGATGATGTATTTCTGTTGCCGCTATAACAACAAGTACTAAAAAACAGAATAATTTAAGAGGGCTCCCATACAACAGACATGATTTTTTTGCCGTTTTATAGATAATGGTACAACAATGTAACAATTCGTGCGCGAGTCCGACTCGAACTTGGCCGGTTTTTTTTATTTTTTTATCTTCTTAGCGTGTCGATGGCAATCTAAATGGACTCGGGCCAGCATATGGCTACGTGTCTGGCGCCATCACTAGCGTCTATCACCCGTAACTTGCAGCTGACAGGACACGCTTAATATCGAGAGGCCTTTTACCTTCTTTGCCAAATATTGTCCTTATCGATGTTGACAGTTGAGACTTAATGTTTTCCTATTATTTTGTTAGTTTGTTCCGGTGACAATATAAAACGTTGTTTGCAGAGAACATTATTACTTTTATATCTCCAAGGGGTGTTGTCAATGAAGTTGATTACGGGGATAAAGCCGCTGGTAGTCGAGTTACTTAACCCTTTATAACCAAAGGGAATATTCGTACTTATCACCATAAATTTTACTGCTCAAAAATCAAATTTTGCGTTGCAAGTAGCATTCCATTGTTTTACAAAGGCTATTTGAAAAGTTACGAGTATCAATCATTGACAAAATATTAAAAAAGTGAAATTTCTTTGTCTACCAATAATACTACTTTATAACCTATGACTATTTCACATTGTTGTCCGATTGCTAAATTGTTATGACTGTTCTCTTGACTAGGGTTAAAATAATTATGAGATTAGTTTTTTTTTTCGGTTTTTGATAATATATCTCAGTGGAATATTGCTGCCGTGGTCGTAACTATAAACAAATCGCACTTTACACATTTAATTTTGGTATAAATAAATTAAGCGCTTAATACAAATGTGAATCTTATTCTTATCAGACTTATGTTCGTATTCGTATAAGCTAAAAGTGAATGTAAGGTAGTGTTGCAATATGCCTGTCGCAGGCAGGCAGCAATATGCCTGTCACGCCCGCGATTTCACCCCAGTCTGCACGAGCCTTTATACAAAATAAATTAGACATTCATACGAGACGCTTGTTTACTTACCAAAGTAAAGTGCGGTCTGTGAATCTACCCTTTTTTGCGGGCGGGAGGTTGTGTAAGCCTCTTACTGACGAACCTATCCGTTGCCTATGTTGCCAGGGGACCTTGCTGTAGTCGCCGGATCCAGATAACTGTTATTTCATTATATTTATTCTTATATTTAGTTGTATAGTTGCCCTACTTAAGTGTAATTAATTAAACCTGACTGCAGACTTGGTTTTCGTACGACTTTTTCGGGTGACCACTGGAAATCAGCGTCATGCTGAGTGGAAGCCTTCTTGTCACAGTCATGACGTGCAGATACCGACTATTTGTGTTTTTGCTCGTGGTCATACATGTAGATCTATTTTGTTTTCTTTTTCTGTTTAGCTACTCGAGTTAATATATTTTTGTATGCACGTGTTTCTGTGACCTTAAGTTTCTTTTTTTCTTTCTACCCATCACGTGTAGTCTATGAAGTATCACCACTTAATTTAATCTGACCTTGAACGTCCTGAATGACCCTGAACGTCGTTTTTGTTATCCATACCTGTGCGATTGTCTCTATTCAAAATTCGATATGCCATATATTATCATCGCCCGAGTATGTACCTATCTGTGTATCTATCTGTGTACCGTTTTGTTCAGCAAAATTGTTTTTATCTCTAGAGGTGAATTAAGACCCAGTTTTAGAATAGAGAATCTGAAGTTAATAATAATAATTTATTTGCTTGAAATATGGTGTTGTACAGATCTTAAAATACAATAAATAGTTCTACATATTCCGCATACTAAGTTCAGCTAGCAAATTTTTGGACATGGCCATGATTCTAAATTAATAAACAATATTAACAATTACAGTAATTTAATTATGTCAACAATTAATTGAAATTAATGTCAATTTATAAAATTACAATGTCAATGTCAAAAAAAAAAATGTTTTGAGGAATACAATTACAAAAGTCCAAGTAATAAAATAAATGTCAAAATTAATTACATTTTATAAAAACAATTTTCAATAAGCCATGTTTTGAGGTTCTTTTTTTTTTTTCTGGGCGGAGCGGGAGGGTGTGTCAGACTCCTACTGACTAAAACCCATATTCCTTCCTGTTGCCTGTGTTGCCAGGGGCCTCGGTGACCCTTTAGTACCTTCCCGCGACCCCAGCAGGCATCGGCCCTAGTGGACCCCTACACTTGTGCTGACGACATCTCTTTGAAGCGCGCGTGGAATAAAACGCACCGTCGATCCAGGCCTGGTCCTTACCGGACGGTGAGCTACCCATTGCTTACCGTCCGTAAGTACGCGCCTACAATGGCCGGAAATCCGCCCGGGATTCCCGACGCCCAGGGCGTCTCCTGCGGCGGCTAGGGGCGAGAGGGCGTGAAATTTGCCTTTCCCTCAACCGTCCCGCCTCCTCCTTCGCGAGCATTACTGCTTCGCAGAAGGAGGTGACGGCAGCCCATGCCCTCTCGCTCCGTACCATGGCCTGAACCAGGGCCGGACGCGAGAGATCTCTGCCGCCGATCGCTTCCACGAGGACACGGCGGTACTCTGTCCAAGCCGGGCAGACCTCCACCGTATTCTCCACCGTGTCCTTCAGGCGATCCACACAGTGGTGACACCCGGGCGTTTCCTCCCGCCTTATCCGACACAGGAACCTCCCGAAGCTGCCGTGTCCGGTAAGGACCTGCGTCAGGCAGAAGGTGAGGACGCCGTGGCGCCTCTCTAGCCACTCCCAGGACTTATCGCCGCAATCGTGGCGCCCCCATGCTCTGAGGTTCTTAAGGAATAAATTCGTTCACAGTTCTCTTATTTCCTTAGGAATCCTATTAAATATCTTTATTGCCATCCGAATTGTGTTAAGAACTTGTCAAAATTTATTTCAGCAGTAGGTACTTAAGTACCTAAAAAAGTAATTAAATAGTTGTTAATTAGGAAAATAAGTAATTTTGAATTTCAATTAAGTTTAGAAACCGTCTATATTATGTCGTAGCCAGATCTTAGAATTGATCATTTCATGAAGTTTTCGACCATTTTCAAGAAATGGTTGAATTAATTGAAATAGAACATCAACCGCTGGTCACATCATGAATTCATGATGTGGTCTGGCCAATCTGGACATCGTAAAGTAATTAGATTATCCACCGGTAGAGGCGTTGATGTCGCTTTGTTCTTGTTGTGCATCATGGCGGGGGACAATATTTCGATTGGATATGTCGTGGTCCGATCGTAGAAATGGCTTATCGCTACCTGGTAATTTCTGCGAACAACTTGGATGTAGCGCTCGCTCGTCTCTCGCGCGAGCTCGTTGTTCACAGTTCTAATATAACCTAACCCATTTAGTGTGTGTCACTAGCGGCGTGAAATGCAACTACTTTGCGATTCGATATACCCAGTGTCGTAGGCAGATCACGATATGGATCACGAAATTTTGCCGATACATAAACAAGAAGAAATACGGGTACTACTCATTTCTTTATCCCTCGCTTTTTGTAACGGGTATGCTCGTGCTCGACACTCTGGAGCTGAGAAGGAGCTCGCAGGCAATCATACACTTTTACCGTTTACTCAATAATAAAATCGATAATCCCTCTGCACTGATAGATATAAGCCTAAACGTCCCTATGGGAGCCATGCGGTAGAGCGTGGTTTGAGTCGGCGGCGGCTCCTACTGGCTGCTGCTGGTTCCCAGCACCCGTGCTACAACAAATGAACTACTTGGCGTACTCTTACGCTCCTCAATTCAATCATACTATCTCAAAATGTAGACTCTTTCACTGATGGACTGAAATGAAATGAAATGAAATTGTTTATTCTGTAAATAGGATATGAGAATCACTTTTACACGTCATATTAAAAAATAAGCTAGATGGAGTCGACATTTCCTATCTGACTACCCCTGAGAAGAAATGGCGAAACAAACTCACGGGTCAAAGTCTCTTTTAAAGTCCAGACATAATCTTGGTCAGATCATGTGAGGACCATGTAGATCTATGTCTGAAATGGTCTTTTGAGGAAAGAACCACACAAATTTGAGTGGACCTGTCCAGTCAGTGCAAGCATTTGTCAGTAATCGTGTAGCTCAACTCAAAACTTAAGGAGCTCAACGACTCGACGAACAATACCAAGGAAAGGACAATTGGGTTGGTTGGCCGCATAAAGAACTCAAAATGCCAGACCATCATTAAAACTAAGAGAAAAAAAAAACAACAAGAAATAAATAAAAATGACCCACATAGTGCTCACATTCACAATAATTAAAGAACAAAATGATATCTGCAGCAAAAGTCCACCTCACACACTGTCATACAAATTAGCTCGCAAATTATGTATATCGACGTAACTAGGCTAAGCTGTGTTCATTATAAGTTAGTAGTTGAGCATTAGAATCCAATAATACTCGTAGTAATATATTATGTCAACAACAAATTGTAACTGTACGTGTATATTACGAAAATGTAACTTGTTTGTAGACGCCTTGGGTAGACCTGTTAAGTCTACAAAATGTTTAATAAATAATCAGCCTATAACGTTCCCACTGCTGGGACACAGGCCTCCTCTCTGTGAGAGGGAGTGGGCCGTAATCCACCACGCGGGCCCAGTGCGGGTTGGTAGATGTCACATGTCTTCGAGTTTTTGGTTCTAGGTCATGCCGGTTTCCTCACGATGTTTTCCTTCACCGTTTTGAGAGCAGTGGTGATGAAATAATTTACACAAAGTAAAGCTGGGTTCGAACCTACGACCTACTACTCGTAAGTCGCGGACGTTACCACTGGGCCACCACTGCTCAAAATGTTTAATAATAAATAAATAATAATGGCCGTTTCTACGATCGGACCACGATAGATACATGGATACCCTACATAATGATATGGTCAAACGTCGACTGACATATCATTAAACGTTGATGTTTAAACGATGTGGTAAATTTTAGCTGGCCATTACATGAAACACAATCATTTTATGAAATGATCAATTCTAAGATCTGACCACGATATAGGTATGTATTGGTATAACAAAGATATAAATCGCTAGATTTGTCCTCATTGCACTTAGTCTGCGGTATGTGACACACATACCGCAGTGTCTGAAGACGAAAGTCTTTGACTAGTGCGTGTTGCCAGTGGTGACCTATGGCACTGAAACGTGGTCGCTCACAATGAGCCTTATTAAAAGGCTAAAAGTCACTCAAAGGGGAATGGAGAGGGCTATGCTTGGAGTTTCAATACGTGATCGAATCAGAAATGAAGAGATCCGCAGACGAAACAAGGTTACCGACATAGCCCGAAGAATTGCCAAACTTAAGTGGCAGTGGGCAGGGCACATTGCTTGCAGAACAGATGGCCGATGGGGCCGAAAGGTTCTGGAGTGGCGACCGTGTACCGGAAGATGTAGCGTTGGAAGGCCTCCTACAAGATGGACCGATGACCTTGTGAAGGCTGCAGGAATTTGCTGGATGCGGGAAACACAAAACCGGTCGAAGTGGCGGTGCTTGGGGGAGGCCTATGTCCAGCAGTCTTTCGGCTGAAATGATGATGTACTTAGTCACGCGAAAAAGTGTCCATACTGATAAGAATGGGCTCTCATAAATATTATTTAATAGCGTTTCCATTACAATGTCATGAAATGACAGTGTCAGAGCTGTCAAAGCGAAAAAACAACGCGATTATTTTTTGACGCGAAAAGGCGAATCTATCGATTCAATCTGTGGTATATAATACACCCAAGTAATTAAAGAGGTGATTGAGTAGAACGAAATTCTATAGTCATTAACGATAGCGTCGATAGCCCAGCAGTTGCATGTACCTATTACCTACCCTTATTTATCGTAACCATTGTTTATTGTTTTTTCTGTCTCCTAAGATACAGGCAATCCCTAGTTTAGGAGACAGGATTTAATTTTTTCTTGATATAGACAATTGTTTTTTACGCCTTGTGTACATTGTTAGTTGTATAACCGGTGTCTATGTATATTTTTGTATCAATAAATTTTATTATTATTATTATTTATTATTGCAATTTATACACTGGTAATTATCTATACATGTCATAAAATAAAGTCGCATTTCGTGTCTGTCTCTGTGACCGCGTTGTTCTTCTAAACCAGGCAAAGGATTTTAATGCGGTTTCCAAATTTCTGCTATTTTTTCTATCATATGGTTGGTCTGATAGTAAATACATATACAATATAAGTATAATAAATCTTATGGAATAAATTCTCTAAATGACAGTGAAAACTACATCAAAATCCTTTGCGTGGTTTAGAAGAACAACGCGGTCAGACAGACAGACAAGAAATGCGACTTGTAGAGATTCTTTCACCCCTGAAGGCCCTGAAGGTTAACAGTGAATTGAAAATCACCGTGTGTAATAAATAAATCTCCATGTTTGGCCAGTTGTGAAAACCGTGCGGAGCAGGGGCGGGTCGCTAGTTTATTTCTAAACAAAAAACACATTACCTACATGTTATATTGTTTTTCTTTGTTTACCCTGTTGTGGAAAGTTAAACGAATGTTTTATTTTGCTGAAATATTCACTGAAATATTCACTTGTTAGCATTGAAATAGGATAATTTGTTACTGTCTGGTGCCCACGGCTTCGCCCACGTGGCTTTTTCTAAAATAAAAGTACCCTTAGTTACTCCTCATAACAACAGCTATCTGCCAGTGAAAGTCCCGTCAAAATCGGTCCAGCCGTTTCGGAGGACTTTGATGCTTTGACACTTTGATGTAATTGTATAGACCAGTGTTGACCTGATTAACGTTGTCCTGTCCTTTTTATAATTCATAAACATAGAAAAGGACGTTCAGTTTTTCCTGAATTTAAAGATTTTCTGGGCAAATTTTCGAGTTTGTAGTTTTTCTTTTTTTCCAGTTTGTATTTTTCAATTTTTTGTTTATAAATGTTCGGCTTTCTCAAGTGATGCGCTTACCAACGAACAGCATTTCATTTTTATTATACGAGAATATATAGATATAGACCTATTGGTGAAATTCTAGAGAATAATTGACATCAAATCTTTACGGAGATGTTTAATAATGGCTCGTGCAGATTGGGGCGTTATCTCCCGGGATATCGCGCTAGTCTGCACGAGCCTTAAGAGTTTGTAATACCGATAGAAGTTTTAACTTTTCTAAGAGTTCTAAGTACTCTTTTCACCCGACTTTTAGTCATGCTTTAAGTCTCGTGCAGGCGCGACAGGCAGCAAAAAGCCTGACTCGCCCGCGATATCGCACCCAGTCTGCGGGAGCTTTTATTTAACTTTTTTAGTTGTCGTTAATTACCTTAGATTCAAATTAAATTAGTTTTAGTTATAATTATAGTTGGTCCTAATAAATAGGTAACTAAAATTAATTAATTTCTGGGACAAAATCTCAAAGGCCTCAGTCGGACTTCTAAGTTCTAAGACATTTAATTACAGTCGCCAAGGAATGAAAGGAATTTAGTTTTCCTTTCAACGGAAAGACAGTGAAATAGTACGAAACTTTTAATTTTAGTCAAGGTATATGGACATCGGGTCAAGGTAAGTACTTTTTTGAACCCCATTGGGCCAAGGTAGTTAAAAAAAGACTGAATTACAAAAAGAAACAGCCAAGTGCGTGTCGGACCAAGCACAGTGAAGGGTTCCGTAGTTGGGAACTTGGTATGAATTTATCCCAAAAACAAACTTAACATTGTATGCCACAATCGATTCTCCAACTGCAAATTTAAGTTGGTCGACTATTATTCGTTAAGTTGTAAAGCCCACTTAGCTGCGATAGTTTTCCTTTTAATTTCATTATATGCACCATGAAGTTTTTCATATCTCCATAAACAACCATTTATCTGGCATTCTAACAAAAATTAGTACTTTAATGCTGCGGATCCTTGAATCGAAAAGTGTTGTTCACAGACCCGCAATATTTTTGAGCGGCCTATTCAACGATACCCCTCACCATGGGTTATACGAGAAAAAAAAAATATCATCCTCACTTTACGTGCAAGGCACAAACCCTAAAAAAATGTTTTTTCAAAATTTTGTGTTACCACTTTGTCGGCATGAATAATATGTATACCTATGCCAAATTACAGCTTTCTAGTACTAAGCGTCTCTGAGCTACAGCGGGGACAGACAGACAGACACACAGACAGACAGACGGACATTCTCACATTTCCATTTTCTTATTCAACTGCTAATAACATCGCATTTTTTGAAGATAAGCAAATATTTGTTCGAAGAACACCTACCTAGGTACAAACTAGGTAGGAACGAAGCAAAAGGAGTATGTAAGGATCGTAGTAAGTGGTGTGCTGTAGTTTCTGCCTACCCCCTTGAGAAAAAGGCGTGAGTGTATGCGTGTATGCATGAAAGTACCTAGGTAGATTATTAAAATTAAGATCGCTTTTAGCGATAAGATCGCCCATTGTGTCACCCTATGTAAAATTTCTAGAATTATATTTGTAACTACTTATACTTATTACAAATATAATTCTAGAAATTTTAGATGGGGTATCCCGCTGCCCGCGATTTCGTCTGCGACCCAAGTTGAAAAGTAGCCTATGTCCTTCTCCGGGTCATTTCATCCAAATCTGTTCAGCTGTTTTATCGTCAAAGTGTAACAGACAAACAAACTCACTTTGGCATTTATAACATTATAGTTAGGATTCGTATGGTGTAGGTAGTGTAGGTACATAATAAAGAACATTCTATTCTATTATTTGAGCAAATTACTAATTGATTTCATAGAAGTATTTTTTTTTAACAAAAAACCTAAGTTCAAGAAATTATTTACCGCACAAGCATAAAGTTCTAAATTATGTACTGGACTGTTGGACATGCCCTCGCAGCATATTATTATTTGGTAAAGTTATTAGAATTTATGCACCTATAAGGTATTTTTAGTGTCGTATAGCGTAAACAACATAATTAAATCACTTTCAGAAAAGGCTGAGAAGAACAACAACAGAAAGTTTCACGATTTTCCAGCTTTATGTTTAAAATCCGTTTTTAAAAGTTAGCGTACAAAACTTGTTCGTCAGGCGAGCTGGATCCTGGTTTTTGTAGGTGTAGGTACTTAATTTTACGTATCATCTTGTGTCGCATGTTCTAATGACGTTAATTGATTGTGGTGCTTACAATGATACCTGTGTTTCCGTGTGGACAACTGATTCAGTCAGTTTTCCTACAGTTTTCGGCAGAAAATTGACTTTCCGATTGAACTTCACAGGTCTTATTGCTGCTAGGATGCGGTAGGTAAAGCGATGAGGGAGATCCGTTGCCCCCCACGCAGCAGGACCTGAGGTCGCGGCGCGTAGTGTTCCGCGCCTAAGGCCTGAGGTGGCCCGCAAAGGCGGGCCGGGGATCGCGGAAGTCGCACCAGATACATGATGATGATCCCTGGTGCAAGTGTGGGAGGGGAACACCGGGGTGGTTTTTAGTCAGTAGGAGTCTGGCAGACCCTTCCACCCGCCCCAGGGCGGAGGACATCCAGGAGGATTTTCCACTCCGGAATAAAAAAAAAAGGTAAAGTGGTGACAGTTAACAAACCATAGCTCATATATATCTTTGGCAATTATTCTCATCACTTTTCATTAGGAACGCCATGTTTGGCAGGCTCATGAGAGACGGGTTCCGAGAAGCGAGTAGAGCTAGCAACTAAAACGAATTGGGGTGCAACGAGCAGCGAGTCCGCGACGGCGACGAGCGATCACGCGCTGGTATGCGTTTGTACCAAGCGTGAGCGAGTGTTCTGCCCGCTAGCGAGCGTCGCTAAGCGAGTACTCTCTTTGATAGCTCTTATTGCTGCCACAAAGGAGTACCTACTTGGTGTGAACAATCAGCGATCAACTGTTAATACATACGAGTATATGTCTCTTATACTTACAGGGGACCTACAATCTTTTGTACTATTCTTGAGCGAGAAAATCG
Source organism: Atethmia centrago (assembly GCA_905333075.3). Lineage (NCBI taxonomy): Eukaryota > Metazoa > Arthropoda > Insecta > Lepidoptera > Noctuidae > Atethmia > Atethmia centrago. The sequence goes on from HG995375.1 coordinate 14,895,890, forward strand.
TTGACAGCTAGTCGCTTCCTCGTCGGCGGGCGGTGGGATGCAATGGATTAAGGCTCGTGCAGACTGGCGCGACACTTTCCATTGAGTTTTCATAGAAATTGTGCTACTAAAGTCGCGTCGCGCGGGACTTGGTAGTTATTATGCATATATTATAAGAAAGAAGTTTTGTTTTATATTTCTATGGTATTATGCTACCTACATTAAATAGGTATCTTAGACTAAACGCCACGGAACCATTGTTTGGCTTCATATAAACGCTGTTAATCTTCTTGCATAAAGGCATCGGCAGAGCGGAAAAGGATACTTTAGCTAATCCCATTCAATAAACTCGATTCCAAAGACGACTTATTACCTCAGACGTTCAATATTTTACAAAGAGATATTTCAAAGAGAATATAATTGAGTCGTGAACAGTATCTAGGTATGATTTGTATAGGAAAATTGGTTTGTAAACAAAGACAGCTTTGTGGGTGTACCTACTTACGAAATAATTCCTGAAAATAACAATATGGAATATAATAGGTAGGTGTGTACTTCTGGCTACTGTTCTAAGTACTTTCTGTCTTTGATGTGATAACGTCTTATAAATCGACGAACGCCGCACGCACGAAAAAGTGTCACGTTCTGCCTTAGCCGAGCGTGCAAGCAAGAGCGCGGAACTAGCATTAGAGAGGCACGATCGGCCTAAGCGTTCGGCTTGTGACGCATCTCTCTCTCTCGTTATCACGTAAAATTATCGTCCGTAAACCACCGTAAACCGACTTTACAGACAAACAATTTTTTGTTTTTGTATGAATATTATGTGTCATCGACCCGTCCGGCTGTTATTACTTAGCCACAGCCCCCCCCCCCTCATTTAATTATTCTTTAACCTGGGTCAAATCTTTTTTTTTCTTTCACAACGAGACATCCGCAAACATTTTTTTAAATCCTTTCGTACACAATGATTACATTGTTTATACTGATTCGGCCATTATGATAACCTGATTTGGTTATGAATATAATTATACAAAAGAACAAAATTGCGTTACACTTTTTATAATTTACTAGCGAGCGACCCGCTCCTGCTTCGCACGGTTTTTACGACTTGACAAAACATTAAGATCTCTTTATTATATTATACACAAAATCCTTCCGGAATAAATTCTCTAAATGATGGTAAAAACTGTATCAACATCCGTTACATATTTTGGAAGAACAATGCGGTCGCACAGGCAGACACGACTAATTATTTATAATATAGGTACTAGCTTTCGCCCGCGTGGAGGTCGGAAATTATCTAACGGTACTACCGGGATTAATTTATCCTGTGTGTTAATCCAGGTTATTATTTCTATTACTATCTGTGTGCCCAATTTCACCAAAATCCGTTCAGCCGTTTTTTAGGGTTCCTTGGTAAACAAGGAACCCTTATAGTTTCGCCATGTCCGTCTGTCTGTCTCCACTGTAGCTCAGAAACGTTTAGTACTAGAAAGCTGTAATTTGGCACAGTTATACATATTATTCATCCCGACAAAGTCCTAAATTAAAGTGAAAGAACATTTTTTTTAGGGCACCTCCCTCCCTTTCACGTAATGCTGTGACTGGTCGTCTTGCTGACCATTGTTTTGTTTTGTTATTAGTAATTAACTGTTTATTTATTTTACTTTGATGGTCCTAGATCATCATTTGTGACTGTTACAGCTATAGCTATATGTAAGCGGGCACACCCTTTATGCTTGGAGGCTTTTATTTGGGTATTAAGTTCTGTTTACGTTTTTATCTCTGCTGCTTTTCGTTGTTTTTCTATTCTTTTTTTTGTTGATATAGTGGTGCTAGCTAGGCTAATCATTTTATGTTTTGTGTTGCACGTAATGTAAATTGTTTTGCATACTGTTGTATAGAATCCATTTTTGTTTTCTCTAACTGAACAGACAGCTGTGCTGCTGGGGAGTTTGTTGGCCACTTCTTCTTCCCAGCTAAAGCACTAGGAAGTGGCGAAGGGTGGGCGTTTTGGGGGACTGTCTGATGTAATTTTGGCGTTCGAAAAGTGCTAATTCTCAGCCAAGTTTGAATAAATGACTTTTGATTTTGATTGATTGATTTTGATATTTTTTTTCTCGTCGTGTGGGGTATCTTTGGATAGGCCTTTCAAAAATATTGCGGGTCTGTGAACACATTTCGATTCAAGGATTTGCTTGCGTAATATTAATTAGTCAAGGACAGCTATTGAGACACAATTGATTTTCGATTGTTTGACACCGAATCGGAGTCACGCGGGGCTTAACAGGTTAAGCATTAAAGTGCTCATTTTTGTTAGAGTCAAGTGTCCCCCCTGCCAGCTAAATGGTGGTTTATGGAGAAAAAATTCACGGCAGTAGTACATATAATCGAAATGAAAAGTAAAACTGTCGCAGCTAAGTGAGCTTTACAAGTTAAGACGCTGACAACACCTAAACCGCGGTCACTGTCAGATTGCATAGAAAAGAAAGAGAAGCGCGACGACAAAACGCTTGTAATTTATTGCAAAATGTGAAGTAATTATCTATTTACCTACTCAGAATTGAGTTGAGTAATCGAAAATAAAAAAACAACCAAGTTCTGCATTAGAATAAGACGTACTTGTTATTAATTAAATACGTAATTTATGTTGATATTTAATACAGATATTTTGGATTAGAACTCAAGGTAAGAGGTTAGTTTAACGTTAGTTTGTATCGAGATTTTTTTTTTAAAGGTCTTTTGGTGACAACCAAGTTCTGGGAAATATGTTCAACATTAACATATATTTTTCCGCTATCACAAACTATACAGATTTGGCAATTTTCTTTCTTAAGAGAAGCCTATTTTGGTCAATTGGGTCTTGTCAGCGCCTTAATGAGTAATAGTCGACCAATTTAAATTTGCAGTTGGGGAATTGATTGTGGCTTAAATCGATGTATGGGAGAACATGTTTTTCAACTACAATGTTAAGTTTGTTTTTGGGATAAATTCATTCCAACTTCCTAACTACGAAACCCTTCATTGTACGTGGTCCAACACGCACTTAGCCGGTTTTCTTCAGCCGTTTTTCGTTCGTAGTAATATCAGAGGAAAAGGTCATTGACTCCCGCGCCACCGTCAACCATAATTATTTTGTTAAGGCTCATGCAGACTAGCGCGATATCGCGGGAGCGAAAGGCAGCAATATGCCTGTCGCGCCCGCGATATCGCTTCAGTCTGCACGAGCCTTTACGCGTAATTTTGAATCTGTGATATCTTATATAGAGTAAGTATTCATTTAAATGATTTGTACACCCACATTTAAATCTAAATTAAATGCCTAATTTAAATATATATTTTATTGGATTAGGATTAATATAATACGGGTTAAAATAGCTTCGAAAATAACAATTTCATTTATTTACATAACCAAATTACAAGATGATTATTAACATTAACTAAATTAAATTAAAACTAAGTTAGGCTTAAAAAAGGCCCTCGGGGCATTGTACCGAGGATGCTGGCGGCATTTCCTCGCTGAATTGCAATGCTGATGCGTTGCGCGAGAAAGCCGCCAGCTTTTCGGTCACCAGTTACATCAACTAGACGTTTCGCGATTTCCGCAAATAACTTATGCGCACTGGGACCCCACGGACCGAGGGTCTCGACGCCAAAGGGCACAAAGTTGTACTCTCTGCCAAGGCCTCCATATTTAATAACTTTCAGATTTTCGGCATTTTCTGCCGCTGCACCCGCTTTAGAAGTAGTCCGTTGGAGGTGGGACGGTGCCAGTGTGTCTACACAGGTAGCGTCCCACACAAGCATCCGTCCCAAACTCCACGGGTTTATTCGGTCCAAGGACAATAACAATTAGATGTTTATCAAATTCTGAAAGACAAAAATGGTTACTGTGGGTCATCCTTAGGAGATAGACATATAATTTTTAGGATGTTCAATCCTGTAGAAATACATGTTATGTACCTATCTCGCACGGTACGCGGCGCACGCCAGTAAAGCTCCCAGGCGGCATGATTTTATCCGACATCTTCAACAATAATCGTCATATTTCAGCCAATTTACACAAAACCTTAATGAATTATACCTTTTTCATGAATAAAGACTCTTACAAACAAGCGCGACACGCGACGCGACACAAAGGCACCGCTTGTAGTGCTACACGCGGTGCCTTTCTGTCGCGTCGCGTGTCGCGCCTGTTTGAAGTTTGTTCATTGGTGAAAACCGTTTGAAAATCCGTTCGGTAGTTTTTGAGTTTATCGCGTTCAAACAGACAAACAGAAGCGACGGGGGACTTAATAATAATAAAGATTTATTGTTCAACTAGGACTACATTACATGGCAAGATAATATTATTATGTATATTACCTTGCCGTGTAATGTAGTCCTAATAAATAAATAATGTACCTAGTCATAATTATTTACCGCACAAGCATAAAGTTTCTTAATCTAGTTCACAAAATAGCCTGTGTTTGAAACAGTTCCGATCCCCGTCATAAATGGTTCACTTATGCAGGTAGCAAGTTAGGTTACTAAACAAAAAAAAAAAACTTATTTCAACTTAGTTTTATAATATCTAAGGATTATGTATATTTAGATTCTACCTTGATTACTTTCTGCGTTTGCGAGATTGAATATTATTTGCATAAATTATGTATGCACGACTGACGTTCAAGATACAAAGATACATAGGAAACAAGTTCAAAGTTACACCTTTCTTACATTTGAAATTTTCTAATTGTGGTTTAGTTAAGTAACTTTTTGCTAAGAGAATTAAACTTTGTAGTTATAAGCAAACTGACAAAGCAGTCCGCGAGATACAACTTAGGGTTTGACATCTCAAAAAGTTGTTTCTAGTTAGCAACTCGAGTTCAGAAGCTGGATATAATATGTCGATTTGCTAAAATTACAAAAAGGGGTCAAGAATGACCCCGGAATTCATAAAAAATACTGTATGGGTGATATTTACCTGTACAAAATGAATAAATTTATTAAAAAAACCTATTATCAATATAAGTAAAGACCCCATATAATATTCAAGAACATTGCATTTCCGTAACATTATGCTGAACGTTACAGAACATTATATAACAGGAAGTATCTGCTTTTTCCCCTCGAAAATCCTTCTTGATTCCTTATATTCAAGTGAACATTATATTCAAGTCACTGTCATCGCCAGGGTGACTGAAAATTCCTGAGACTTTGAATTGAGTCAACATTACGAGTGTTGGAAACAATTTAGGTACTAAACAAATAGAGTACAATGCAACAATTCATTTACCACATGAAGTCATTTCTTTTAGAAGTATTTGTAATACAACAACTTACATTTCCAGAGAAAACAATAACCAAGTTGTTGTAAATCTAAATTTATTAAATAATTACAGATAGTGTCATCCACGAAGACGTGCCCCACTCATTTTCGTAATGGCTTACAGTGTAAGTATTGTTTTGTAGTGCTGTCGATACGTACGAATTAGGCAATTCTTACGTATCGACAGCACTACAACACTAGCGAAAGGATGCAGACTACGATGAATAAAGGCTCGTGCAGACTAGCGCGATATCGCAGGCGCGACAGGCAGCAATATGCCTGTTGCGCCCGCGATATCGCCCCAGTCTTTACGAGCCTTAACGAGAGAGCGTTGCTGTCAACTACCACCGCTCGACCAAAAAATAGTGGAGCGAGTCTTGTACATGACTTTCTGTAAGGGCCGATTCATAACTGGAAAGCAGCGGCCGCCAGCGGCGTGGCGAGCTTTCAGTGTGAAATAATTTTAAATTTTATCTACATAATTAAAAGACCAGTATCGCTTGAAAAACTTGAAAAGGTCGCGCGGCCACTCGCATCGCCGCTCGCGGCCACGCGCGTCTTGACAACGAAACTGCCCGCGGCTGCCCACGTCGCGTCACTGCCGGCCGCTGCCGGCTTCTGCCGTTCTGGTGTGAATCGGTCCTTATGGTTCCGGCCGGGTCGACTTTGTTGGACATTGTAATGACTCCGGCGGCAGCTGTTCTATTATTAGGCCTTCTTATATTCCATATAATACCTCCATTAATAACTGAAAATATTTCCATAGCTGTAGTTATGTCTCGCCTATTTATATTCATATCATTGTCATTACGTTCTATTTGTGTTTTATTAAATTCTTAAGACTGCCTCGTTGGTCTAGTTGACGCAAGCACTACTGCTGAGCATGAAATCCAGGGTTCGATTCCCAGGTCGGGCAAAGTCCTGCCGGGGTCGCGAGTAGGTACTAAAGGGTCACCGAGGCCTCTGGCAACACAGGTAACAGGAAGGAATACGGGTGGGTTTTAGTCAGCAAGAGTTTGACACCCTTCCGCTCCGCCCAGAGCGGGAGAAGTTATTTGATCATGAAAAAAGGTCGGGCAAAGTGTTATTGGGTTTTTGCATCAGGAATAATTCAGTAGCAGCCCGGATTTGTACCTGGTTTATGACAATAGGTTCGCCCACTATTACATGGGACTTAGATAAACATAACTGGCTAAATGTTAGTGTACTAATAGGTACACTTCTGCTTATCCCTGGGGGATTACAGGCGCGATATGTTACGTAAATTTTAAAATTTATTATTAAGTTTAGGTGTAGATATTAATGAACGAAACAGTTAGAAATGCCTGCCTGAAATAGAGATCTTTGTCCGGTAAATGTATGGATCATTTTACTTTGGCTCCATCTGTCAGAAGCTAATTGATTTTTTTATAAAAAGAACATTATGGATTTTCAAATGGAAAGGTCATTCGTGTAGGCACAGTGACCTTTCCTTTGCAAAATTCTAGACCTTAAGCTGTCTGGACCTTTCAGGTCTTCACTATTGTCTAACGGTTATTGAATTTTTTAACTGCCCAAAGAATTTAAGTAATATTTGCCTTTATAATTGGCACACAGATAGTTTGTAACACATAGAATACTTTTTACCCGACTGCTCCAGAAGGAGGGTAATGTTTTTTAAGAGAATGATGTATGCATGTCTATTTCTTTGGCACGCTTTGTAGCCTAAACGGCTTCATGGATTTTAACATAAGAGGTGTCATTAGATTCGCCTTCATTGTGGAAGTGACAAAGGCAGGTATAATTTTTATATATTGCATCTGTAAATACAAAAAAAAAGGGATGGAAAGGTTTTTAAAATAAATCACAACAATATTGGTATCAAATAAAAGCTAGTAATGAGTCAATTCCATATATATATATACTATAATACAACTGAAAAGGGTAAAACAAGTATAGAATTTTGGTATCGCAGGCCAAACAAAAGTTACACCATATTTCAGGTTATTGGTTTTATTTCAAGGTTTTTATTTTTATTAATATATAAATATGGAATTGACTCATTATTAGATTTTATTTGATATCAATATTGTTGTAATTTATTTTAAAAAACCTTCCCATCCGTTTTTTTTTATTTTCTGATGCAATATATTAATATTATATAGCCTATGTCTGACAACCAGTCTTACCAAGGGGTATCGTGTTACCCAGTAACTGGGTGGTGGAGGTCAGATAGGCAGTCGCTCCATGTAAAATACTGGTATTCAGCTGTATCCGGTAAGACTGGAAGCCGACCCCAACATAGTTGGGAAAAGGCTAGGGAGATGATGACTCCCACAATGAAGACAAATCTAAAGACATCTCTTATGTTAAAATCCATCAAGCCGTTTAGGCTACAGAGCGTGCCAAAGAAATAGACATACATATTACATACATACATACTTACATACATAGTCTCGAAAAACCAGTCGGTTAAAAAACAAAAAACCCGATTGCAAAAACACATAACTGAAAAGAGAAAAACAAGCATTACAATGTATAGAATTTTGATATCGTGTTTTTGCAGTCGGGTCTATTGTTTTTTTAAATAATTTGTTTTATTATCCTAGTAATTCGTTCCCGTGGGATAATTTCCGAACAACACGCGGGCAAAAGCTGGAACAGAATAAAATCTGTTTTATTCTTCCAGGTAGTTGAGGAAAGAAGAGATAGCTTTCTCATTTTGTTTTCATGTTGATACTACTAACTAAACAACGGGGCAATTGCGTAACACACATAAAACAACAATTGATCGTATCGATCATTTTAACAGTTCACCCACGTCCATTGTGTTAATTACGTTGTTGAGCAGATGAATTTTTCAAAACTATGAAGCAATGAATTAGCAATATGCTTCAAAACTCTCGGATTGTGATTTAAACTGTGTGACCAGGGGCCTACCATACACTCTTCCAGCAGGTACATTTTAGGCGATGTAATCTGTCGTGCTAGTTTGTACCACGAGTGCGCTAAGTAGCATGCGAGCAACCAAACACGTGACTTAACCCGTTGAGTGCTTACGTCACAGCATTTCAGCAGGCTGACATGCAGGCTTAGCATGACACTCTATTTCTTCGAAGAATAGACACGGCTCTTTCTATACAAAGTGACATTTCGTTTCTCAGTTTTTGACATCTCACCGTAGAAATCCTTCTACAATCTGTCATCTTGTCTTTCGTTTCTAATGATCTTTGTCTAAGTCCTTTTTATGTAGAAAGATTTCTACGGTGGGATGTCAAAAAAGGAGAAACGAAATGTCACTTTATATGGAAAGAGCCGTGTCTATTCTTCGAAGAAATAGAGCGTGTCATGCTAAGCCTGCTGCAAGTCAGAACCAACACAAAACAAAACAAAACCCGAAGATGAATTGCCCTGCACTTGGCAAATATTTTAAAAGTTTATGGTAGGCCCCCAGAACAGATCCTGTCAAACACCACAGAACGAATAGCCTAACTAAAACAAACAACCATCCATGTTTATATTCTTCGAGATTATCAAAACGCGATGAATTGGTTTTGCCCACTAAGCCTCATACATTTATGGATTATCAGATTAAGCATTAATTACTGCCACTCTGAGAAAATAATGTTCTTTCGCGAGCCCGTAATTAATATTGTACGAATTTAAATGAACCGTAAAATGTTATTACCTTTTATTTAATTTTATTACAGGTTTAAATGAACCGTAAAATTTTCTTACTCTTGTAGCTTTCTGAAATAACTACATTTTGAACTTTACCCAGTCAGTAAATCAGCACCCTGATTGCGTATAATACAATTTAAATCACAATCCGAGAGTTTTGAAGTTATTTCTAATCCATTGCTTCATAGGTTTGAAAAATTCGTCTCCTCAACATCGTGAATAACGCAATGGACGTGGGTGGGTGAATTACCCCGTTGCGCATTGGCCGGTTTAGCCCTAATGGGAAATTGGATTGAGATAAATGACTAATAGATGTAACTAGGCCAAAGCAAAAAATGTCTACAAAAAAAAGTATTAACATAAAGGGTCTAGACCACAGAAATATAAAAACAGCATCCCCTTTCCTATATCTTTGGTCTAGACCAGAGATCCCCAAACTATTTCGGGCAAGAGACCCCTTTTCCAAAATGAACTGATACCTCAGATCCCCATAGCCAATTTTTTTCCATCTTGTACGAACTTGTGTACGTTTATCGACTTGTTGAGTTTTTTTTTTAAAAACAAGTTTTTTTTTTTAATACTTCCTACTAAAATATTAGTCAGTCTTATAACAAGTTGGTACACGTAACACAGCTTGAAAGTTTCAAATAAGAACTTATGTTAATTTATAGGGGTCGATTTTTAGATCTAGTCGACCTCTAAAATCAGTTTTCGTTTATGTCGACCCCTTTTTTTTTTTTTTTTTGAGGGTGGGAAATCATCAAATAACTTCTCCCGCTCTGGGCGGAGCGGGAGGGTATGTCAGACTCTTACTGACTAAAACCCACCAGTATTCCTTCCTGTTGCCTGTGTTGCGTGGGCCTCGGTGACCCATAAGTACCTTCCCGCGACTATGTCGACCCCTGGGAAACCGATTTCGACCCCAAGGGGACGATATCGACCACTTTGGGAATCCCTGGTCTAGATGGTTGGTAATAAAACTCAGGTGAGTAACAGTGCGACACCAAAAACCTTGATTTTTTGCGGAAAATCCAGTTAGAGACACTGTTCAATGTTCAGATAGATCATAACTAAAAAACGGCTATTACCGGAAGTGTGTAAGAAGACAAGGTCGAAACTAATCGGGAATTTTAGTGTGAAACGTTATTCGAGACACCCGGATTAATATAATGAATAGGTACCTACCTAACATACATGTTTACCGTGTTAGTACTAAGTGGTCTTGAATGAGTACGTCGGAAGTCTGCACTAATTTTGGTGTCAGATTTTAATGCATTTATCACGACATGTCAATTTTCTTGTCGTTATTTTTAATATTAGTGAAAAACTGATTAGTTTGGTATTTAGCTTGTGAAAAAATCGTGACGGATGTATCACAGATTTTGGTTTAAATAACATGCGTGGCACCGAGGACCTTTAATCCATACAAAGAAATAAATTTGTGTCTGTAAGTATCTCTTTTAACGTCAAAATAACAGCTTTTTACTAAATGCATATGAAAGTAAGTATAAACGGTACTTAATTGTAACAAAAAATTACTTATTTTTTTTTGTCTGTCTGTCTGTCTGTTTGTTCCGGCTAATCTCCGAAACGTCTGGACCGATTTTGGCGGGACTTTCACGTGTAAATAGCTGATGTTATAAGGATTAACATAGGCTACTATTATTTTAGAAAAGGCCACGCGGGCGACTACACCGTCAGCTGCTAGCCAATCTATATAGTATACATAACTAGTGTGTGTGTAATGTGAATGTAGAGGAGTTCGTGCCTAAGTAATAACAGCCGCACGGGTCGATCCATCTGGTTAAGCAACGCTTGCCGGGGTTGGTCCGTGGATGGGTGACCATCTTTACATACCGAGACCCCTCTGTGCCTCGGAAAGCTCGTTAAGCCGTTGGTCCCGGTTGTCATTCGAGGATCTCTGACAGTCGTTAGGTCCCCGAAAGTCTGACAGCCAGTCTTACCAAGGGGTATCGTATTGCCCAGTTACTGGATTGTGGAGGTCAGATAGGCAGTCGCTCCATGTGAGATACTGGTATTCGGCGGCATTCACTTAGACTGGAAGCCGACCCTAACGTAGTTGGGGAAAGGCTAGCCAGATTGATTGATGTGGATTCTGTACAATAAAGATTTAATTCCATTTCATTTCATACTAATTCCATGGATGGCACTTAATACGATTGCTCTACAGACTGTTTTTGCAACGTAAAAAGGTAGAAGCCATAAGTTATTATTTACTTGCTTTGAAAGAAATTGTTCTGATTCTGTTGTGGTTACAATTTGAACCTAAACTGACCGAAGTAAAGCTAATAAACACGAGGCATCAAATCACACTCTAGATGTGGGGATCCTCAAGTCCTACCCTTGAGGATCCCCACATCTAGAGTGAGATATGAGTGGGAAAAGTGCTGTGTGACTAAAACTGTTTTCAAAATGACTCCTTGGAATAAAAATATTGTTGAATTTTTTATCAGTGAACAAAGTAATCTTTGAACTTATGAGGTTTGAGCCAGCTTTTTGCGACCTTTTCGTTGGACCCTTTTGTGTGGACATTTTAAATAAACGATCCACGGCAAAGGAGTATTCTGAAATTTTGCACTCTGGGTAGCATTAGCATTGTTCGAAGTGCAGATTTACATAAAAATGGAGCACTCTAAGAAAAAAACTTTACTCGAACTTCCTCATAGAACTGAAGTATTGTTTGTACAGTCAGCGTCAATAATATCGGGACGAACAGACTGTTCAAAATGATCTAAACAACTATGAAAATTAAATATTAACTCAAAGACACAAGAACTGTATCAAAATGAAGAAAGTACACGACAACTGTCATTCTGACAAAAATTTTGTCAAATCGAGATAAAGTTTAATTTTCTTAGTTGTTGAGATCATTTTGAACAGTCGGTCGGTTCGTCCCGATATTTTTGACGCTGACTGTACTATAAGACTATAATTAACTAAGGCAACGGTACATAATTAACTTGCACTCTTATATCTATTCACACGAGAGTTGGACGTAACTTCTGTGTTGGCGTTTCCATATAAATTGAGGCTTCTACATAGCGTTGGTATTAGCGCTATCGCTTATGGCTATAGCCGTAAGGTATATTGTGTTTCGCTAAAGTTTTGAACGTTTAACTGCGATGATCTTGTGATAAGAAATATGTATTCTAAATAAATCAACCTATTATGTTCATCTGATAACAAAGCAAGTTGTAGATGAAACTGTATTGTGAACAAAAGCATAAGAGTGAGATCATGATTCATGACACGACTACATTAACTCACCCGTGCCCATATTTGTCATAATCTAGATAAAATTAAGTAAAACAACGTAAGTACCTACGTATACTTAATGAAGCTGCAATTTTTTTTTATAAAAGGTCTTAATGTGTTTCGTACACAGTGCGGTGACACTCACCTGCCATATTTTTTGTATTCTTGACAATGTTGCCAAACTTACAAATTATGTCTAAAGGAATATAAACTTCGTACCTCACACACGCTCGACTAACTCACTTAGTGAGCGCCTGCTTGTCGTTGTATGAATATTATGTCGAGACTTTGAAACAAATTGGGAGTGTTGTTACTGGTACGCATTATATAGTCGCATAAATACATAATCAAAAAGTTAGTCGTATTCATATTCCAGAGATGCACTCGTCCCTTGTCTCCAATACATAATGCATTTATGTATAATAGAGAATAGACGGTTCTTTGCTATACCTTGAGTCAATTGTAATCACAGGTTCTTGTGATATATGGACCGGCTTCCTTCGGGTCGTACGTTGTCAGTTGATTGTTGCCTCGTTATGAGACGAGAGTGTTCTTGCTGCACTTAGTAACTGTTGGTCAGTGGACCCACTTTTTGGGGAAAGACAGTGAAAACACGTACAAAACTGGTATGTGATAAGAGGTGCAGCGCGTGGAGTTGGTCATGCGGGATGCGCGTAGGCACGAGCGTCGCGCGCGGCTCGCGGTTATCAACTAAACACGTTAAAAATGCCGGCTGGTAGTGCTGGTACACAACCGAACACTTTTCTCATCGTGTATCTTACCAGCTCGCTGCATTGTAGATTTGACAAGCTGTGGCCATCTCGACAAAGTTTCCTATTCGATTCTATTTAACTATAATCGATTTGCAGGCGTGTTTAACATTATCTCAAGGTTAGGTCGTTTTCGATCGATGTTAGATTGTAGTGATATTACCTACTACGTACGTTCACTGTGACGAATCGTTTTACGTTTGCTACGCTAACGCACGCGCAGGTAGCAGGTACCTGTTTTGTAATTTCGTGTTTATTTTCGTTTTTATTGCAGATAACTTATTCTGCATCTGCAACCAGACGGTCATGTTTCAAATAATACTCGTAATTAATAAATTTTTGCACTTGTGGTTAAGTAATAACACTCACACTGGTTGATCGATCAGGTAAAGCTACGCTTGCTGTGGTCGGTCCGGGGATGGGTAACCATCCTTGCCTCGGAAAGCACGTTAAGCCGTTGGTCCCAGCTGTCATTTGTAGCTCTTTGACAGTCGTTAAGGCTCGCCAGAAGCCAGAAAGTCTGACAACCTTACCAAGCCTTACCCTGTCTTGCCAAGGGGTATCGTGTTACCCAGTAACTGGGTTGTGGAGGTCAGATAGGAAGTCGCTCCATGTAAAATACTGTTATTCAGCTCGGTCCGGTTAGACTAGAATTCGACCCCAACATAGTTGGCAAAAGATACGGCAGATGATGATTTTTTGCACTTGGTGTGTCGCTGTTTCCCTGCTAATCGAGCCCTCTCAGAGTCTGAACTACTCTGAAGTGGGTTTGATAAACTTAATATTCATTATCAATATTGCAGTTAAGACGCTGACAACACCTAAACCGCGGTCATTGTCAGATTGCATAGAAAAGAAAGAGAAGGGCGATGACACAACGCTTGTAATTTATTGAAAAATATGAAGCAATTATCTATTTACTCAAAATTGGGTTGAGTAATCAAAAATAAAAAACAACCGAGTTCTGCATTCAAGTAAGACGATCTTGTTATTAATTAAATACGTAACGTGTGTTGATATTTAATGCAGATTATTGGATTAAAACTCAAGGTAAGAGGTTAGTTTAACGTTAGTTTGTATCGAGATATTTTTTCAAAACGTGTTTTGTTAACAACCAAGTTCTGGGAAATATGTTCAAAATTAACATATATTTTTTCCGCTACCACGAACTATACTGATTTGGCAATTTTTTTTCTCAAGATAAGCCTATTTTGTCAATTGGGTCTTGTCAGCGCCTTAATAGTTATGTAAAATATTGGTATTCAGCTGTATCCGGTAAGACTGGAAGGCGACCCCAACATAGTTGGGAAAAGGCTAGGCAGATGATGAGTTATCAGTAGATTTTTTAACCGACTATGGTAAACCCAAATGAGGGTTATGGTTTCTAATTGGTTACTCACTACAATAATGTTACTGTTTTAATTTAATAATGAGGTAGTTATATGTCGTGGGTATAAAGGTAAAACTCACTACGGGACACTACGAAAATCTTGTTAAGCCAGTGGTGCCGATTCCCTTGTTCACAAACTAAACTAAATTTAAGTTCAGTGTATCTTTTGCTTTCTATTTCATTAAGAAAAGGACAGAAAATAAATTTTAGTTTAGTCCTGTCAAATTAATCTTACCTGCTACTGAGACATTCCTAATGGAAAAACCCAATAACACTAACCTGGACCTAGGGATGCAACCACTAGACCGACATATCGCCAGTAAACTTCGTGATAGGAATTTATCTTAACTGATTATGGAAGTGATATCGAGGAATCCTAAATCAAAAAAGGTGTACCCACAGTACAAGTAGACTGAATAAATATTTGATTTATAAAATGGATAAGGGAGCGGAAAAATACGAGGATTGGCAATAAAATAGACTATTTTCCCTATTGTGATCCCGATATAGATTTTGAAGGATATTTGGAGAGGACGAACTACATTTAGGTACATACTACTTCAGAATGCCAATCAGACAAAACCTAGGGCTTACTTATTAATATGCCACTGTAATATAAGGATAACCTGGTTTGTACTCAACCAAACGATGGGCGAAGAAGCAAGTCTGTAAGTAACCAGTAGGATTGCTAATAACATGTTGTTGCGTATCCTCGTCGCTGATTCCTAAGTCGTTTTTCAGAATTCCCTCGGGTAATGTATCATTATTGTTTTATTGTATGTATTGGAGATTGATGAAAATAATCAACATTTAATTGGCAAAATACACTTTATAACCAGACGCAACGGACACAGGATCTCCTTGCCTGGTCACTGGCAGTTTCTGACCATTGAGTCCAAGTTTCCTTTTGACCATCAATGATATAGATTCGAAAATGTCACATTCTTTTTAAAAAAATGTATATGGTTTTTTTTGTCCATATTGTGTAATACCTTTAAACATCAAAGGTCCTACTAATTAGTTAACGATTTATGACATTTAGGTTCATCATTATCCTAAAAGCTTCGAGATAGAGAATAATGATAGTCACAGTCCCAGGAATACAGAATGTAGAGCCAGATGTTCGTTAGGCATGGGCTAATTGTCTCTAGTAATTAGAACGTTAAGTCACCGCTCAATCAACGCTGCTTCAGTCAACATCATCTCCTCAAAATGAGGTGAACTTCACCCTAAAATACTAAATACATAAGTTTTGTTATAATTATCTGTTTGTAAATGGCTGACCCCATAGACGTTCCATAATGAACGACGACCTTTCGGGAATATTGGCTCCTCAATGACTTGTACAGTAATGTATAATATGCAGGTTTGTTGAACAAGGCGGATGCGCTCACAGTTTGTCTGACTGAACTTACAGAAAAAAACGTACAAGTGGCTGTAATATGTGTTACAGAACATTTTATGATGGAAGGCTACGAAAACCAGCTGAGCATACCAAACTACTGCTTAGCCGCTCACTATAGTAGAAAAGAAGTTAAGAGAGGTGGATCATGCATCCTAATTAGAAATGGTCATGAATGGAAGGAGTTATTTAAAATCTCAAAAATGGCAAATAATAAATCAAGGTAAATTTAATGTACCTAAAAATTATATTTTAAAAATTAAAATTAATGATGACAAAATTACGGATGCGAAACAAATTGCTAATCAATTTAATGACTATTTTATTAATAAAATACAACCCCTCCAGTCCCGAAAAAAAAAATACACGGCCCATCTTAAACAGCATAAACTCGATGTTTATGGCACCCTGTACACCACAACAGGCACAGAAAATTACTATGGCCTTAAAAAACACAAATAGCGTGGGTTACGATGGCATATCAACCAAAGTAATAAAAGCTGTAGCATCTGAAATATGTGACCATTTGTCTCATATTATAAATCTATGTGTTGTAGCTGGTACGTTTCCGGAGGCACTAAAGATAGCGATCGTTAAACCATTATTTAAAAAAGAAGATAGAGAGCTCATGGAATTCTACAGGCCTATTTCTCTGATACCTATCTTCTCGAAAATATTTGAGAAATTCATTCAAAAGGAATTTAACGGTTATGTAGAAAAAAAAAATATTATGTAATGAGCAAAAGGGATTTCGCGAAAATAAGACTATAAATATGGCGATTTACGACTTTTTGGTCTTCTGCGATATGACTCAAGCATTTGACTGCGTAAATCATGACATTTTAATAAAAAAACTTGACGCTTATGGTATAAGAGGTAATGTTCTGAATTTAATTAAATTCTATTTAGACAATAGAAAGCAGAAGACAGAAATCACTAGAATTAATATAACTACTAAAAAGGAAGAGATATACTTATCAGATGAACGTCAAACTACTTTTGGTGTTCCACAAGGTAGTGTATTGGGACCTCCACTTTTTACACTGTATATTAATGACTTGCCAAAATCAATTCCACACCCTATGACTTTATTTGCAGATGATAGCACGGTGACAATTTCTAGTAATAGCAATGACATGATCCAATATAAACTTGACATTCACAATACCTTGACATCGATAATAGAATGGTTAAATAATAATAATTTATTGATTAATTTAGATAAAACTAAAATCATACATTTTAGCCAACGCTTGACTATAGAAAATATGGACATAAATATAGATAGTAAAATTGTTGAAATCGTAAATACTACAAAATTCCTTGGACTAATAATTGACAAAAGACTTGACTGGAAATCACAAATCGAGAAACTCTGCAAAAAAATTTGTAGTTCTGCATTTGAATTGCACTCTTTAGCTGCAGTTGTGAATGTAGATACCTACCCTGATTGTGGCCTACCATGGCTTAGTTGCGTCTCACCTAAGATACGGCATTATATTTTGGGGAAATTCTACCGACGCTAACATCAACATTTAAGGCTCAAAAGAGATGCATTAGATCTATGTTTGGGCTAAAAACGTTTGATACATGTAAACCATATTTTAAAAGGTACAATATATTAACTCTTCCTTGTATATGTATATCCCTATGTATATCCTCGAAACCGCAATGTTTGTTAAAACAAACCCCTTTTTGTTTAGACGTCTACAGGACGTTGTACCGCGTAACAGACGGGATATGACCATTCTTCGAGTCTATCCAGCAAAAACAGCACTCATGCGCAAAAGTATTGTCTGCATGGCGCCTACTATATATAACATATTGCCTAAACGTTGGAAGGAGCTAAATGGTAAGGCATTCAAGCGACAATTAAAAATGTTCCTTTCGCAAAAAGCATATTATAGTGTCTCCGAATTTTTGACCGAAAAGGATTTTATTTTGAGTGACAAATTTTAGCTTTTTCCTGACACTAATAATACTAATAATTTATATGACACTAATATTAAATTTATATAAATATGGAATTTTGACATTATAACATAAAATAATATCTAATTTATTAAGTTTCTAATTATAAACTTTATTAGTGCCTATTCTAGGTAAATTTTCGATTTTGTTATTGTTAATTATTTTCAATGCTAAGGAAATATTTGTACGCCGATACTTACGGCTAAACATGATTGGACTCAAACGATGACTGTAATATCTTGCATGCTCTTGTATGTATACAATGTTTAACAAATAAAGAAATCTTATCCTATCTTATCTTATCTTATGGCTGCCCATTTCCCTGATTTAATCCCGCAGTACTTTCCACGGAACCATATTTTATGCAGTGGGTGAATGATTATTAATAATGAGAGGAAGCAGGCGCAGATGTATTTAAACATGATTACCGTTTATGTTAAGGATCGTAATTAGAGTTATTAAAATACGTAAACTCAAGGATTAATTAATGACGAAACAGTTGAGTGAGGATGAGTGCTTGCAAACATTTTGCCTTTGCACGAAGAATTTTAAAGAACGTTCGTACAATTTGTATTAAAACTTTGATTGCCGTGACTGAGAATCTTGACAAAGTTATCTAAATTATTGCGTCTTTTCAAATTATTCTCATTAAAAGTCAAACAAGAGTAAAGTTTTGTCATCATAACAGAACATGCAGTTCCTAATTAATATTGGTTTCCTCTACAATATTTTGAGGATTTTTTTTGTGGTGAAGAGTTGTATCTTATGTAGGTACGGTGGCTTATAAAAGTCTGTTGGTATAAAAAAACTATGGTTACGTACGTAGGTACTCGGCGTTCCCACTGTCTCCAACATAAACCAATCCGTCTGCTGAGCACGATGTTGATGAGTGTTAACCATGACAATAGGTCTTACACCTATTTTTGAAAAGTGTCTTAATTCAATTCTATAGTGCTAAAATGCCCCAAAAAAAATCACAAAAATTTTATTTAATCGATAAGTGCCATAAAAATGCATTTAAAATTTTACATTTTCAGATTTCGCGCGTAGGTTGACGAAAATGCTGGACGCAGTGGACGCCATGTTGCTCACAGGGTCATGACGTCACTGGGCTATGAAAACAAATGCGCTGATCTTTGTATGATAATTGACACGTTTTTGTTAACATAGCCGTATGACGTAATAACATGGCGGCTACTATTTAATGGTGTTTTTTAACAGATTAGAAAAACTGAAAACGTTAAATTGAATTTTAAAATTTATTTTGTTATTTTATGAATTATTATGATTAGTTTAGGCAAAAAGGAGTCGGAAAATGTTAGTTTTAGTAACATTTTCCGACTCCTTTTTGCCTAAACTATCTCAATAATATATTTATAGATTTTTTTCTCGTATATAATAAAGTACCCTATTCCGCATTGTCACGGTTATTGGAGTTTTTATCTAGACTGATTTGATTATTGACTGCTATCATAAAATCAATAAGTTTATGATTTGATATTTAATGATTGTGCGTACTGTCGCGCACGTCAGTGGTAACACACCCCGTTTAAGCTGACCTCTTATTTTATAGAAACTCCTTACTCTGTTAGGTCAGCGCAAGAATAGAATAGAATAAACTATATTTCCAAATTTCCAATTTACACAAAGACGATAGATTAATATTAGAACTGTTTTTTAAAATTGCATAAATCACTGATTATTACCTCCAGCACCCAAGCTAAGATTAAACTTGTGTTATGGGCCAAGGCTCTCTATTTTATTCATATATCTATATCGAGGTCAAAGTTCAAGGTATATATCAAGGTCAAAGACGTGCGGGCTATCGTATCATTGTGGACATGCTCCTATAAAAATAGGTAGGTACAAATTAATGAAACGAGACTATACGGTAGTGCAGGCTTAGTTCGAAGTTTTATATCGATCGCATTTAAGCTGGCTTTCGGTTCAAATAAGTTACACACCGGTGCCGATTCCCTTGTTCACAAACTAAACTAAATTTAAGTTCGCTGCATTTTTTTCTTTCTATTTCATTAAGAAAAGGACAGAAGTTACATTTTAGTTTAGTCCTGTCAAATTAATCAGCGCCTGTCACTACTCCATACAAGTTTAGACGTGATTAAAAACTTGCCTACTAAAATTACGTCAATTTACGTCAAGCGCTGTGATTAATTTGACAGAACTAAACTAAAATGTACCTTCTTCGATACTCTTTTAAATCAACGTATTATGGTTGCAAAATATTGTTTACATCATTCATTTGAAATTATACGTGTGAGAACGATGCGAAACGTAAAAGCGTCCGTAATAAAAAGATTACTTAACAAAAAAAAGCAATTCAAAAATTAAAATAAGCCGTGGCAGCTAAGAGATGACCAGTCTCTACTGACGGCGCCCGTTCACGAACATGACAAATCGTCTTGTCAAAATCTGGACTACGAAAAATTCATATCGTGGCACTCATAAAATTCACGAATTTTGCGAATGTGTGATGGACTTTTATGATATTAAACCACAACGCGTTGTGGTACGAAAAGCTACAACGCACGACGACGCGTTCTGGACGTTTCTCGTCTATGTCTTTGAGCCTAACGTCAAAAGGAAAATTTATGACAATATTGCAGCGCCTACCTATCTATTCGAATTTCATCGATGACAGAGTAGAGTACATGTCACAAAGCCTACGATACGAGCAGACATAAATTGTGTTTTCCGATGGCTGCCCAGCTAAAGGGACCTTTACCAGCAGGCTTAGCATGACACTGTCTATTTCTTCGAAGAATAGACACGGCTCTTTCCATACAAAGTGACATTTCGTTTCTCCTTTTTTGACATCCCACCGTAGAGATCTTTCTACATAAAACAGGACCTAGACAAAGATCGTTAGAAACGAAAGACAAGATGACAGATTGTAGAAGGATTTCTACGGTGAGATGTCAAAAACTGAGAAACGAAATGTCACTTTGTATAGAAAGAGCCCTGTCTATTCTTCGAAGAAATAGAGAGTTTCATGCTAAGCCTGCTGGGATAAGGCTGAACGCGTAACCGGCCAAAATAATATACATCGTATGTAAGAATAACAGCGGCGTCAGACCAGAAAAAAAGTTGGTCGTATTTAGGGAATAGAAGTTGAGGGTAACTTTTATAATTATTTATTGACTCAGCATGGTTGAGTTTCCTTAAATAGCTGGATACTCTCTACTTTAGATAACATTACGCCTGAATTTGCGGAAAGGGTAAGCAAAGGTATTGTATCTACACCCTCACAGATCACTCTAGAGTGGAGCGGGTAGAGTGATCCCTGGATCAAACTACCCATGCTCTGAAGTTACGTTAGAGACAACTTGCTAGACCGACGAGGATCCTCACTAATCTGTTCGACAACGAACTACTTATGAGTTTTAAAAGCTTTGCTTTTGCTTTTACCCTTAGTTTCAGGTGTTTATTACGCCACTATGCACTTCACTTATTGGACACGTTTATAAGCCTCTAGAAATTTTGTTAAATATTAAAAAAAACGGCCAACGGCGAAGTCGGACTCGCACACGAAGGGTATCACCGTACAATATAAAACGAAACAAACACGTTTCTTGTGTGAGGACCTCCTTTAATTCTTAACTTTATCTTATTTTAATTATTTGTTGTTATAGCGGCCATAGTGTGAAAATTTCATGTGTTTATCTATTACCTACGGTTCAAGAGATACAGCTCTATGACAGGCGGATGTCGGAGCCTTAGTAATACGGTCCCGTCGGCACCTTTTGAGTACGGAACCCATGTCGCGACGCGACACTAGTATTACAATTTCTATGAAAACTTCATGGAAATAATCACGCTGCCCGCAATATTGCGCCAGTCTGCAGGAGCCTTAAAATTGTGTTGTCAGAATGATAGACAAAAGGCCATTTTTATTTATCCAGCACATTCACTCGTGTCACCTGTTTAATTTAACTAATCCCGAGACAGAACCCAAATGGATTTTCAACCTAATTATTCGTGCGGCAACGGGGATCGGCAACCTGTGTCATTATAATGAGTTATTTAATTGTGATTCACACACAAATGAGTAAATTAATTGTTCACGTAATAACAGGATAATTTGTTGCACATACGAGTAGTAGGTACCTAGTTGTATTTACCATATTTAAAATTAAATAACAAAGTTACAATTGTAAATTGTTATTATGAGGAAATGAACGACGAATGAGGAATGACGTTTTTTGTGTATTAATAATGTGTATTTTTTTACTTCAAGTGTAAGTAATTATAAAATAATCAATCTAAAACTATTTCACCATTTACAGAAACATTATCAGAAAAAACAATAAAACTGAATCAACAAAATTAACAAATAGTTAAATACTTCTCAAGGATATCTGTATTGTACTTTGAAAGTTATGGTTAAAGTTTGTAAAACGAATTTTTGTGCCTAAACAAACATGAATGTCTTTGAGATTGTTCTTGACTTTCACTTTGTAATGGTGTCTTTTAGTTGCAACTGGTCAGAAATAATGTAAAATACCTACACACAGTCACTCAACCGTGCAAAAAGAACACACATAATGAATGTGGTTCATTTTCCTGTTGAACCTACTAACTTACCCTTCATTCACAAAATGACGTGGATTTGTAGTTTTCGAGTTCCCTCGTATCCTATATTTCCAAACATAACAACATAAACATTACAGTATGTTGGTCATCCAATGGAGTTGAGGATATCGTGGACATTTTCCTCAACTTGGGTGGAGTGGGGCATACCATACAAGTGCCTGTTCAAAATACGAATAATTTTACATTAGTATTATCGTAATTCTATTCAGTGTCACGTAAGTTTTAACTGTGACTAAAATCGTAGAGGTTATACAGGCTGCAATTAAATAATTCCCAACATAACAAATGTGCCTCTTTTGTGAACCTAACCCATTTAATAAATAAATAAATGATTTTTAATTCGGAATAAAGAATACATAGAGTGAGGGATTTGCTCGGGATGCCCTAGCTTAGTAACGGCGACCAAGTAAAGCCCAGAAAGATAAAAAGAGGCTCAATTATGAAAAAAAAAACCGGCCTTGTGCGTGTCGGACCACGAACAGTGAATGGTTTCGTAGTTGAGGTGAATTTATCTCAAAAAAGAACTTAACATTAGAATTGAAAAACATGTTTTCCCATTCATCAATGTTACACGTCACGGTCAATTCTCCAACTCCAAATGAAGTTGGTCGGCTACTACTCGTTAACTTGTATAGCCAACTTGTGATAGTTTTCCTTTTAATTTCGTTATATGTACTACAGCCATGATTTTAGTCACATATCCTAAAACAACCATTTAGCTGGCAGGGGGACCACGAAGTAGTAATGCTCGCGAAGGAGGAGGCGGGACGGTTGAAGGAAAGGCAAATTTCGCGCCCTCTCGCCCCTAGCCGCCGCAGGAGACGCCCTGGGCGTCGGGAATCTCGGGCGGATTTCCAGCCAACGTAGGCGCGGGCTTGCGGACGGTGAGCAATGGGTAGCTCACCGTCCGGTAAGGACCAGGCCTGGGTTGACGGCGCGTCGTATTCCACGCGCGCCTCAAAGATATGTCGTCAGCACAAAAGTAGGGGTCCACTAGGGCCGATGCCTGCCGGGGTCGCGGGAAGGTACTTATGGGTCACCGAGTCCCCTGGCAACACAGGCAACAGGAAGGAATACGGGTGGGTTTTAGTCAGTAAGAGTCTGACCCGCTCCGCCCAGAGCGGGAGAAGTTATTTGAGGATTTCCCAGCCAAAAAAAAAAAAAAGGGGACCACTTGACTCTAACAAAAAAAGACATTTTAAAGCTAAATATTATGCAAACGGATCCCTGAATCAAGAAATGGTTTTCACATACCCACAATATTTTTAAACGGCCTATCCAATGATACCTCACACCATGGTATAGACGAGAAACAAAAATATCATCCCAACTTAACGTGCACGCTAAAAAAAAATTCAACGTTTTATTTTACCACTTTGTCGGCGTAAATTAAAATGTATACCCATGTCTAATTACAGCTTTCTAGTAGCTACTAAGAGTCTTTGAGCTAAGCCGGGGACAGACAGACAGACATACAGACGGACATGGCGAAACTATATGGGTTCCTTGTTGACTACGGAACCCTAAAAACGAGCATTATTAGAAGAACAAAACGTTTTCAGAAGCTCATTTATGTAAAAGCGTCTGTCATTAGAAGGTCAATGAGTTTTTAGAGGCTCTATTAAATATTTCCCTAAAACGTCTTCATCTTCCAGTCTTGCGACGGCGAATTCACGCTGCTGTAAAGGATTAGTTACGCTGCAATGTTTTAAGTAGAGATGCCGCGAATACTCATTAATTATATATTATTCGGTATTCGGCATAATTCGATATTTTTTGTTATTCGTTGAATACCGAATAATAGTGTCATTATTCGGCGAATAGTTGTCTAAATAAAAAAAAATAACTTTAATGAACGAAAAAAAAATAGACTTAAAATACCTAATCAAACTTTAAAAACAAAACACAGTATTGTTATCATTAACATAAAAAGTTAGCCAAAATTAGTCATGTTGAAATTAATTATGAAAACACATTTCGTTTTCTGCCTTCTCAAAATAATGCCAAACATGAGATTTTTTCCCGGGATTTGAAATAGTGGTTTTTTTTAAGTTACACTTCACTATTCAACTATTTCAGTCTTTAATTCAATGGACATTTTAAATTAAGAATATCTTAACTTAAGGCGCAGATATATGATTTTAGTGACTTTTAAATCTGTTATTACGCCTTCATATAATACAAGTAAGTTATACGAAAAAATGTATTATGTTAAACTAGATCGCATACACATTAATTCTATATGTCAATATTTAAGTATTGTAGTAAACCCAAAGCATAAAAAATGATAATTATTACTTTCAAACTACTTAAGATATTTTTATGGTTTTTTTTTTGTACGAACAGACTATTTTATTATCTATAATTCTATCTGTGATTTTTTCCAAATATTCATATTTTCATTACTAAAAATTAATATTCCCTATAAAAACCGATCGGCGCGGCGTGAGCGCGACGGGAATTTGTATGGCCAAGGACAGCGGCGATTACCCGAATCATAAGCACTGGTTCTCATTACGAAAATTAAAACATCGACCTATGTCACGTCAAGCAAGCTCATCACGAATGACAAACAAATGCGTGCCGCCCTACCTAAACACAAGCGACATCGATCGGGCGGCAAAGCTCCTACAGAATATGTACAAAAAGATGTATTCCCCGTAAAATATATTACGTACAAGAAAAGGGTTGCCAGTATATACAAATGAAAAACAGTAAAATATGAGGCTGGTTTCTTTAACTTCATTGTTTTCTTTTCTCATAATCTTAGATTTTTTTTAGATTACAGTATTGATTAGTAAGTTCAAGAGACTACTACTACATGTGTCATATTATTATTTCAGAACTAGCTTCAGCCCGCGACTTCGACCGCGACTAGTTTCGGCGGGCGATGGGATGCGACGCGGAGGGTCGGGGACCCTCCGCGTCGCATCCCATCGCCCGCTCGTGCTTATGATGTTCATACTTCGTTTTCGCTTAGCGTTCTTTCTGACTTTTTTTCTTTTTGCTCGGCTCCCAAGGGTCGTAGCGTGATGTCTTTCTCAGAAATTGGGCTTTAAAATGCAAAAAGAATCATTCAAATCCGACTGGCAGTTCCAGAGATCATTGCGCATCATCTTTCCATTTTACCCGTGTTTTGATTGACTAATTTGAACAAAAACGTTATTGTGAATTAACTACATATAATAGTTAGACATACTCCACAGACTTTTTTGTGGGTAATGATGAGTGCTATAAACATGTAGTACATTCTTTTTATGTATCATAAATAGGTTTCGCAGCGCACGCTAAATAGTGACTTTTATAGGCAATTTCTTGATACCTTGGGTTATGTTATTGTAATTTTCGCAGGGAACCCTATTATTTATTAAAATAAAATACAGCCTATGTTACTTCCTGATAATTTAGCTTTCTATCGGTGAATTAATGGTTAAATTCGGAGCTTATTCGGTACAAACAAAAAGATCTTTCCTATTTATAATATTTGTACAGATAAATAAACTATTTTTCATCCCATCTATTCGAAAATAGGCGAATGCTCGCACTTTTCGAGGAACCCCTCGAAAAGTGCGAGCAAAATGGGTCATTCCGGCGCACTTAAATGACTTTTGAATTTGGAACACTATTTAATTTAAAAGTTTGAACGCAATTCGCTTCGATAATGTCCGGGCCGGTACTAAAAAACGCGCGCCTGCCGACGACGCAGCATTGCTTAACCAAATAAAAATTTTCATTACTTTTTGACAAAATATTACAGACAATTTTGATTTGATATTAATATAAATTTGTAATTTGGTTATGTAAATATAAATATTCGTCACTACTAAAGGCATATCTTATTTATTTTTTTTCATAGAGGGAGATGAAAAGCAGAGTGATCCCCACAGTACCAAAATTATTTTCTACTCTAGAATCCTTCGCTTCGCACTGGATCCAAACAATCGCTCTCGCCCTCAATACATCATTTTAGACCCTTGTGACACAATCTACTATTTTTGTATACTTTAAAATAAGACGTTTAAAAAAATTAAGTTATAAAAAGTTAGTTATCTAAGAAAATAGATAAAAATTGACCATTCCCAATTATCAGCGAAACGTCTGAGCTTAATTTTGAAAAAAAATACAGAAAATAGTTCTTTACTTATAGATAGGAACACCTCAATCTTGTGCGTACAAACTTACATTTGCAGTTGCAATGTATAGGGTAACATGTTTTTCCACAACAATGTTTGTTCGTGTAATAAATTCATCCCAACTACGGAACCCTTCATTGTTCGTGGTCCGACACGTACTTGGCCGTATTATTTTCTTTTAGAATTTTTGGAACGAAGTTTCGTATCGCGCGTTATACTCGGCACACTTGGCGAATGAGAAATAGACCGAAAAAAGTGTAATATTTTGACCGTCATGGCCGTGGCGGTCAAAATATATTACTATAATATTTTTGTGTTCCATAATAATTCGACACTTTGAGAAAAAATGTTGTAATTCTGAGTCGAATTATGTAAAAGAGTAAATTTTGTAAAAAGTGCAGTAAAGTAGAAAGAGTCACTTTCTACTTTGCTGCCGTCGAATTTTCTACACGGAACGTCCTGATCATGGTCTACCCATGTGCCAAATTTCATCCAAATGCGTTCCGCCGTTTTAGCTAGAAATTTAGGAATATATATATATAATTATATACGGGACGCTTGGTCTACCTAAAGGGTCGTTTTTTAAACGCCTATCCGATTAATCTATCGTCCGAGAGATAAAGCGCGCTAAAAGGTGCTGTATATCTCATCACGTAACGTATGGCCTTTTTAAGGACAGCAATCCGACAACCTCTGTATAAGGAGGTACATCCAAAAGCTTTTAACTGTGTCTGCTTCTTCTTAGGGAATACACAAGGAGCTCATATACCTACCAGATATAGACAAAATCAAACAAGAATTGAATTAAAGAGATTAGATTAGATGTCGCTTAAGGCGCTGACAAGAGGTAAATTACCAAAATAGGCTTGTCTTAAGAAAAAAATTGCCATATCTGTACAGTTTGTGAAAGCGGAAAAAAAATATGTTCATTTTGAAAATATTTCCCAGAACTTGGTTGTTACCAAAATACGTTTTGAAAAAAAATCTCGATACAAACTAACGTTAAACTAACCTCTTACCTCGAGTTCCAATCCAAAATATCTGTATTAAGTATCAACGTACGTTACGTATTTAAATAATAACAGGAACGTCTTATTTGAATGCAGAACTTGGTTGTTTTTTATTTTCGGTTGCTGAACTCAACTTTAAGTAAATAAATAATTGCTTCATATTTTCTAATAAATTACAAGCGTTGTGTCATCACGCTTATCTTTCTTTTCTACACAGTCTGCTGACAGTGACCGCGGTTTAAGTGTTGTCAGAGTCTTAATGAAACATCATGTAAAAGATGTGGGAATGGATTTTATTCCGTATTTCTTTCACAATTAAAGTAAAACTGACGTCTGTGACAGGCCCTAGGGAATTATCAAAATGGTGAAGGAAACCGGCATGTCGTAGAACCAAAAATTCGAAGACATGTGACATCTACCAACCCGCACTGGGCCCGCGGGTGGATTACGGCCCACTCCCTTTCACCGAGAGTAGGCCTGTGTCCTAGCAGGGAGAACATTATAGGCTGGTTTTATATAACTGAAATTCCGCTGCAGAAATTTATATATGATGTGAATAGAAGAGAATATAATATAATTATAGTGTCCGACCGAAACACAATTTTTGGCCGAAACCGAAACCGTAACCGTAACTTATAAAGTTGAGAAAAAGTTGTTTAAATTGACAATTAAAATTGAGCCCTAACTTATATAAGGGCGACTAGCGATTAGCGTTTTAGAAATTTTTCAGATGCTCGATTCAACTCGAAACACCGCATAGTTTTAGCATCAGCAATCAGTGATTTAATCGCGTCGGAAGCGCAATATACCTAGCGACAATGCTTTATTTTTCTGACCAACAATTCAACATCGTTAAACGCATTTTTTTAACCTTACTCAAACAGAACGCGACGCCAAACGCGATGCAGAGTAGAAGTAATTGATTTAACGAGAGACCGCACGCTGAGTCGCTAACATGCTGCCCTTAGAGTTTGTATCAATCTTCTAGAAAGCAAATAAATCCTTACTCGATGATACTAGACCAAGCATGTGTGCTAAGAGCCTAAGTGATTTATATTTATAAATAAACAGTTATTTTTGTGGGTTTTGTGAGGTTTTGTACAAAAAGGGTGTAAACGGGACCTCATTACTATGTCTACGCTGCCTGTTTATCTGTCAGTGGTTCGTATTCTATCAAAACCAACAGCTCATGAATGCCAGTTTCGGCCACTTTTTGGCTCAAACTGGCCGAAACCGTAACCGAGACCGAACATACGGTCGGACACTAAGAATATATGTACTTTATTGTACACCAAATATTGGATGGATGTAAATTACCACAAACCAATTACTGTAAGATAGTATTAACTGATTTGCAAATGTTGTTTTAAGGGGACTACAGGACCTAAACGCAACTTTTATAAGTTTTATAATGCTTTGAAGCATATGATCCACTGCAGTAAACAAAATCAAAAATATATGATATTCTTAAGGATATAGGCTAGGTAGTTATTGTGTTGAAAACATAATAAACTAATTTGATACGATAGAAAAAAATCACGAAGATATCGCTCAAAAAATATTTTAACGATTAAAAACCATACTAATATACGTGCCATAATTGTGACTTTTTGTCAGATTATTCTACAAGCAACATATTAGCATAATAGTGTTTTATTTTTTTCATACAATCCATAGCTTTTTTGTAAATCGATAATTGCTTCATATTTTGCAATAAATTACCAGCGTTGTGTCATCGCGCTTCTCTTTCTTTTCTATGCAGTCCGACAGTGACCGCGCTTTAGGTGTTGTCGGCCTCTCAAGAAGACGTAGTAATTAATTAAACGCACCATGTGTCTTGTACTTTTGAATGGTGTGCATCGATTCCATTGATGAGAGTATAGGAGTGACAGTGGATTTACATTACCTAGCAGTAGGTACACGCCCTGCCATCAGTCAGTTGAAACCGGAATAGCATCGATGCGAGTCTATTTAGCAAACATGTACACACAGGAAAACTCGTTGCCTAAACTAGAACAACGGATTTTAAAGGCTCCCACAGACAGGCGCGACGCAACACTAGTAGAACAATTTCAATGAAAACTTCATGGAAATTGTTCTACCAGAATCGCGTCGCACCGTCGCGTCGCGCCTGTCTGCGGGAGCCTTATCTCGTATCAACGGAGCTCAGATAGGTAGGTAATCTATTTATTACCTATAACACTAGATGTGCTCTGTGGTTTCACACAGTGTACCTAGCTTTCTAGTTTCTATCAGTTAAAGATTACTTTGAGAATTTTAACTCTATTTAGTTATACACGCGTTACACACGTATGATTACGCAAAAGCGACCCAGCAAGGCAATCTTCTTTGGTCGTAAATGTTCGAAAAAAAAACTTACCTATTGCACTTCCACGAGTCCGGGCCGACCCCAATATAGTTGGGAAAAGGCTAGGCAGATGATGATACTCCCACGTGTTTGTGATCCCGAGATTGTAAAGCTTAAATACCTAAAAAGGTACGTGAAAATAGAAAAAAAAAACTATTTCTTTTTTGTCTAAGTTACTGTACATAATGTACATAAGTAGTGTACTATTAATAAACTTTCCAAAAGTTAAGAGAGAATTTTCTACTTTTGCTAGCGACTATAAAAATAATAAAATTCTTCTAAAGGTAAAAACCTCCCTACATTTTTATTGGCTTTAGGTAACTACTAATTAGGTAGGTCAATAATTATTCAATTAAAGTAAAGGCTACTACATACTGGCGCGACTTGTCGCGCGACGCGTCGCGACACAAAGACACCGCGTGTAGCGCTAGAAGCGGTGCCTTTGTGTCGCGACGCGTCGCGCGACAAGTAGCGCCAGTATGTAGGAGCCTTAAATGTGAAACCCTGCTGGTTTGTCCTTCCATTTCATCAAATTACCAATATAAATGTAGTATCCTATGGATTAATGAAAAGCAATTGTATGCAGCTGAGATGAGAATGCTAAGACGGATGTGTGGTGTTACGTGAATGGAAATAATAAGAAATGAGTACATAAGAGGGAGTCTGTCGTTTCATGTCGTGAGGATGAGTATGAATGTGAATAAGAGTAGGGGTAGACCAACTAAACGATGGATGGACTGTGTGACAGATGATATGACTAAAAAGGGAGGGACTACCGAGATGACAACTAATAGAGAAGTATAGAAGATAAGACATGTTGCGACGACCACAAATAAATTGGGATAAGAGCGCTTGACGTAAATTTACGTAATTTTAGTAGGCAAGTTTTTAATCACGTCTAAACTTGTATGGAGTAGTGACAGGCGCTGATTAATTTGACAGGACTAAACTAAAATTTATCTTCTGTCCTTTTCTTAATGTAATAGAAAGAAAAAGATGCACTGAACTTAAATTTAGTTTAGTTTGTGAACAAGGGAATCGGCACCAATATCTTACCTAACTAACGCAAACGATAACAAAATTAATCCTACTTCAATGTGTCTAACCTAAACGTTATAAAGCTGCATTTTAATTTCGACTCGAAATTTTGATTTGAATGACTGCTGAAAGAGATTTATTTAGTTATGAAATGAGCAGTTTCTCTGTACTACTGCATTTCATTGTGATCATTTTAAATATATTTTGTGGGATTACATAAATAAAGCAATATACCTATACCGAACAGAAGACGTTAAATGATCAATGATTTTATTTCTGTATGTAGGTTTGTACAAACACTTTTACACGTCAATTATACTTTAAAAACTAGATGAGGTTGGCGTTTCCTATCTGACTACTCTGAGAAGAAAGGCTGAAACAAACTTAGACGTCACAGTCTCTTTTAAAGTACAGACATAATCTTGGTCAGATCATGTGAAGACCATGTAGAATGGTGTCTGAAATGGTCTTTTGATGAAAGAACCATACAGATTGAGTGGACCGTCAGTCAATGCACACATTTGTTAGTTATCGTGCAGCTCAAATAAAAAAATAAGGAGCTCAACATTGCTTTATTAAGTTTCAAGATGATACAGATAAGATGAATCGCAGTGATTTCATAAGAGGCTGCGGAATTAATTTTTCTTCGGATAAGAAATGCTCGCCCAGCAGGCTCTAGGTTTATTGAGAAGTCCGCTGAAATTGTGCCGGAAACTTAATTGTCTTTAATTAATGGATCCCGTTGCTTCAAGCGAAAATTAATATTTAATTGTACGTAGTAGGTAGGTACTTTATAGCAATCTAAATTATGGCCGTATTTTTTGTCCTTAGTCGTATAGATCAATCGTTGACAACTTATTACAACTTTATTAATACTTTTTTAATGAGTTACATGTCTGACCTTCAATCTAACAGGGTTGTATTAAAATTATTTAAGTATAGCTCCTGTCCTATTAAACAATATTGTTTCAAAACGTTTCATTGGATCCGCCGCTCAAGTAATTTGTGGAAGCCTGTTAGAAATATCTGAGCAAAACATTATTTGTCGGTTCGGTGTTTACTCAATGGTAAAAAACAGACACGACGACGACTGGTGAAAATACAACTCAGATACTCCATGGAGACAGTATTAAAGTATTCTATCAACACATTTATTACATTTCCATAAATTATCGTTATTCAACAGTTAATTCTATTTCTTGGACTATTACTCGGAACAATAACTAGATTATAACAAACAAGGAAAAGAACATGAATATTCCAGTACCAATCTAACGGCTTATTCTACGAATCCTCCTTAGGGGGAAAAGTTTACCGCACGGTCTCCTGTGAGGCAGCGAGCCTCCTTGCCGGATTGCCGCCATGGGATCTGGAGGCAAAAGTCCTCGCGCACGTATGGGAGTGGCGCGAGGAGGCGAAACGCCGGGGCGTAAGTCCGCTGCCGCGAGAAATCGCGGCACAGCGGACGGAGCTCCGGCGGGATCTCATGGCGTCATGGAAAGTACGGTTGTCGCAACCCAGTGCTGGGCACGCCACGATTGCGGCGATAAGTCCCCTCTTTGAGGAGTGGCTGGAGAGGCGCCACGGCGTCCTCACCTTCCGCCTGACGCAGGTCCTCACCGGACACGGCAGCTTCGGGAGGTTCCTGTGTCGGATAAGGCGGGAGGAAACGTCCGGGTGTCACCACTGTGTGGATCGCCCGGAGGACACGGTGGAGCATACGGTGGAGGTCTGCCCGGCTTGGGCAGAGCACCGCTGTGTCCTCGTGGAGGCGATCGGCGGCAGAGACCTCTCGCGTCCGGCCCTGGTTCAGGCCATGGTACGGAGCGAGAGGGCATGGGCAGCCATCACCTCCTTCTGCGAAGCAGTAATGCTCGCGAAGGAGGAGGCGGGACGGTTGAGGGAAAGGCACGTTTCGCGCCCTCTCGCCCCTAGCCGCCGCAGGAGACGCCCAGGGCGTCGGGAATCCCGGGCGGATTTCCGGCCACCGTAGGCGCGGGCTTGCGGACGGTGAGCAATGGGTAGCTCACCGTCCGGTAAGGACCAGGCCCGGGTCGACGGCGCGTCGTATTCCACGCGCGCCTCAAAGAGATGTCGTCAGCACAAAGTAGGGGTCCACTAGGGCCGATGCCTGCCGGGGTCGCGGGAAGGTACTTATGGGTCACCGAGGCCCCCGCAACACAGGCAACAGGAAGGAATACGGGTGGGTTTTAGTCAGTAAGAGTCTGACACACCCTCCCGCTCCGTCCAGAGCGGGAGAAGTTATTTGATGATTTCCCAACCTCAAAAAAAAAAAAAAGGGGTAAAAGTTGAATTTATACAAAAAGTCTGGAATTTCGCCCTGATAATCCCCCTTAGGGGGGAAAAGTACATACTAAAAAAATAGTCTGGTATTCCCCCCTGATAATCCCCCTTAGGGGCGAAAACAAAAATCTAAAAGAATCAATGTCCAGAAATCCCCATTGATGTCATTAAAATTTTGGGAGTGCTTCTACTACGGCGCTGGGGTCGTTGCCAAAATATTTCCCGCGGGCGCCGGCAGATATTTTACGTAGATAACCTGAAATGTAGGAGCGAGCTTGAGAACAATTTTGACCATTCAAACACTAATTAGACCCCGCGGAACGGAGCTTTGTCTACTTAGTCAATAGCTAATATAAAATTTATACTAAATTGTTTTACGTTATTCGAGTTTAAATACTTTAAATAGGCAGAAATGCTGTTGTTGTTTAATTATTAGTGATGCTAATTATAATATTATAAATGCGAAAGTGCGTTTGTTTGTTTATTTGATTTCATGGTGTTTCATTTCAGAATGTGTACTCTCCACGCTGCTGCTGCCGCAACAACGGCTCAATCCATTGTGATGAAACTTGGTTTGGAGACTGAATAGAACAGATAACCTTTTGATTCAAATTTCAAAAATTTTGTACTTACTCTGCAAATTGCCGAAAATCTTGTTAATTGTTTTATAATTATTTAGGTAAGTGATGTTATTAAGGGAAGCTTTCAGGGGGATATGCTAAATAAAATGCTAAATAATTTAGTTTTTCTAAGTAGGTACTTTGTTTACACGGTTTTGATTATTATTTTTACTAAAATCAACCCTCATCGCTGTTTTTATTGTGATTGTCTTAACTCTTCATCACATTTTATTATTAAAAAAATCTGTGACAAAAAAGAAAGACTGATTATATATTATATCCTTGTTTTTTGTTTATTACATTTAATAGAATCTGTATCTAATCTCAATTTTTTATTTACTTAAATAGCGTAGAAATTCAAATTAAAAATTCCCCTTTTCCCGCCTAGAAAAGGGGAATTTCTGGTTTTTTTTTTACATTAGGGTTCAGTTTTCCCCCCTGAGGGGGATTCTCTTAAGGGAGTGGAATAAGCCCAATCTAACCACCAACCCGCACTAGGCCCGTGGTGGTGGAGTATGGCCCAATCCCTCTTACAGAGAGGAGGCCTGTATCCCAGCAGTGGGAACATTATAGGCTGATTATGCTATACAATTTAACACATATTAGCAACATTGGCTTACACAAAAACAATCATAATAAGATCAAAGTACTTAACTTACGTGACACCTTTTTTATTTTTTTTTTCGGGGTGGGAAATTACCCCTCTTTGGTTGGTCCTTATCGTATGGCGCGCAACCCATTGCTCACCGTCCACAAGCCCGCGCCTACGGTGGCCGGAAATCCTCCTGAGATTCCCGACACCCAGGGCGTCTCCAGCGGCGGCTAGGAGCGTGAGGGCGCGAAATTTGCCTCTGCCTCACCCGTCCCGCCTCCTCTTTCGCGAGTATTACTGCTTCGCAGGTGACGGCTGCCCATGCCCTCTCGCTCTGTACCATGGCCTGGACCAGGGTCAGACGCGAGAGATCTCCGCCGCCGTTCGCCTCCAAGAGGACACGGCAGTGCTCTGCCCTCGCCGAGCAGACCTTCAGCGTATGCTCCACTGTGTCCTCCGGGCGATCCACCCGGGCGTTTCCTCCCGCCTTATCTGACACAGGAACCTCACGAAACTGTCCTGTCCGGTGAGGACCTGCATTAGGCGGAAGGTGAGGACGCCGTGGCACCCCTCTAGCCACTCCTCGAAGAGGGGCTTATCGCCGCAATTAAGGTGTGCCCAGCACTGGCGGTCTTATTTATAAAAGCCTCTTAACTTTTAATCAATTGCTAACTAACTGATTGGCAAAATTCATATATAAACGTTATTTAGCGCTAAGAGATCGCTAAGCAATTGATGAGCTGTCAAAATTAAACACCATCGGTTCCCTGTTTAAAGCTTGCTGAGAGGCAAAATGGCGGATTTATTTGAGTCAGCTGATTGAATCGATTCAATAGGATTTTTTGTGCTTCGAGGTTAATTTGTTTTATCGAGTAGTACTTAAAATATGGATTTCGACAATCTTTTACGGATTTTCCAAAACGACGTATAAGACATGAATAATTTTTCAACGTCAGCGGGAAGTAGACGGAGGGAAACCTACAGGCCTCGTATAAATCCGCTACTAGAACTACCGGATGAAGTATTCAGGCCGGTTTACCGGTTTACCAAGGCAAATATTTGCCGCAATACATAACATACCTACATACATAACATACTCGTACATACTGTAGCGTGTGTGGAAGAATTTAAAAACACTCACGACATTTAACACGTTTAAAATTATAAAAAATAACAAAATTATGAAAGAAAGATAGAATAACGAATTACGGTAAAATTATTAATAAGAATAACGGTAAAATTAAAAAAATACACTGATTAAAAGATTCCTCATGTCTGATTGGATTATTTTAGTGAAAAATTTGGATACACTTGCCAAAAGAACTTGAGCGCGCGAACTCGAACTGAATGTTTAATAATTATCCCTAAGCGTATTCCTGGAAAGTGCTTGTAACCTACAAGCACTTTCCAGGAATACGCTTGTATGATTGGGTTACATGTTAATGCTATGTATGTTAAGTATGTATGTATGTTATGTTTGTATGTAATGTATGTATGTTATGTATGTATGTTATGTATGTATGTTATGTATGTATGTTATTTATATATATTATGTACGAGTATGTATATTTTGCTTTTGTTTTGTTGTAGAAAGAAGTCCCATCAAGCCAGGACTTGTTTTTGTTCCCCATTTCATCTCACCAAGTAACGTATGGTTTGAATTCGCTTCGATCAGAAGACGTAATTCCTGGAACAATTAACCGGGATTTCGGTAACTTGTGGAGTTCCGGTGAAGTCTATGCTATATGGCATCAGGACTGCTTCCAACTAACTACTTTAATTATTAGTGTCTTTCATTGTAAACTTAATTTTAAAACTATAGGTTTAGACCACGAACTAGGTGTAGAGCTTCTGTTTACTTTTTTTTTATTTATTTATTTATTTTTTGGGTGGGAAAACCTCAAATAACTTCTCCCGCTCTGGGCGGAGCGGAAGGGTGTGTCAGACTCTTACTGACTAAAACCAATCCGTATTCCTTCCGTTGCCTGTGTTGCGGGGCCTCGTTGACCCATTAGTACATTCCCGCGACCCCAGCAGGCATCGACCCTAGTCGATCCCTACATTTGTGCTGACGACATCTCATTACTATGTCTACGCTGCCTGTTTATCTGTCAGTCGTTCGTATTCTATCAAAACCAACAGCTCATGAATGCCAGTTTCGGCCACTTTTTGGCTCAAACTGGCCGAAACCGTAACCGAGACCGAACATACGGTCGGACACTAAGAATATATGTACTTTATTGTACACCAAATATTGGATGGATGTAAATTACCACGAACCAATTACTGTAAGATAGTATTAACTGATTTGCAAATGTTGTTTTAAGGGGACTACAGGACCTAAACGCAACTTTTATAAGTTTTATAATGCTTTGAAGCATATGATCCACTGCAGTAAACAAAATCAAAAATATATGATATTCTTAAGGATATAGGCTAGGTAGTTATTGTGTTGAAAACATAATAAACTAATTTGATACGATAGAAAAAAATCACGAAGATATCGCTCAAAAATATTTTAACGATTAAAAACCATACTAATATACGTGCCATAATTGTGACTTTTTGTCAGATTATTCTACAAGCAACATATTAGCATAATAGTGTTTTATTTTTTTCATACAATCCATAGCTTTTTTGTAAATCGATAATTGCTTCATATTTTGCAATAAATTACCAGCGTTGTGTCATCGCGCTTCTCTTTCTTTTCTATGCAGTCCGACAGTGACCGCGCTTTAGGTGTTGTCGGCCTCTCAAGAAGACGTAGTAATTAATTAAACGCACCATGTGTCTTGTACTTTTGAATGGTGTGCATCGATTCCATTGATGAGAGTATAGGAGTGACAGTGGATTTACATTACCTAGCAGTAGGTACACGCCCTGCCATCAGTCAGTTGAAACCGGAATAGCATCGATGCGAGTCTATTTAGCAAACATGTACACACAGGAAAACTCGTTGCCTAAACTAGAACAACGGATTTTAAAGGCTCCCACAGACAGGCGCGACGCGACACTAGTAGAACAATTTTTATGAAAGCTTCATATAAATTGTTCAACTAGAATCACGTCGCACTGTCGCGTCGTGCCTGTCTGCGGGAGCCTTAACTCGTATCAACGGAGCTCAGATAGGTAGGTACTCTATTTATGACCTATAACACTAGATGTGCTCTGTGGTTTCACACAGTGTACCTAGCTTTCTAGTTTCTATCAGTTAAAGATTACTTTGAGAATTTTAACTCTATTTAGTTATACACGCGTTACACACGTATGATTACGCAAAAGCGACCCAGCAAGGCAATCTTCTTTGGTCGTAAATGTTCGAAAAAAAAACTTACCTATTGCACTTCCACGAGTCCGGCTGACCCCAATATAGTTGGGAAAAGGCTAGGCAGATGATGATACTCCCACGTGTTTGTGATCCCGAGATTGTAAAGCTTAAATACCTAAAAAGGTACGTGAAAATAGAAAAAAAAACTCTGAAAAACGTTTTTCTTTTTTGTCTAAGTTACTGTACATAATGTACATAAGTAGTGTACTATTAATAAACTTTCCAAAAGTTAAGAGATAATTTTCTACTTTTGCTAGCGACTATAAAAATAATAAAATTCTTCTAAAGGTAAAAACCTCCCTACATTTTTATTGGCTTTAGGTAACTACTAATTAGGTAGGTCAATAATTATTCAATTAAAGTAAATGTGAAACCCTGCTGGTTTTCCTTCCATTTCATCAAATTACCAATATAAATGTAGTATCCTTATGGATTCATGAAAGGCAATTGTATGCAGCTGAGATGAGAGCTAAGACGGATGTGTGGTGTTACGTGAATGGAAATAATAAGAAATGAGTACATAAGAGGGAGTCTGTCGTTTCATGTCGTGAGGATGAGTATGAAGGACGCGACGCGACACAGAGACACCGCGTGTAGTGCTACAAGCGGTGCCTTTGTGTCGCTACGCGTCGCGCGACAAGTCGCGCCAGTATGTAGGAGCCTTGAATGTGAATAAGAGTAGGGGTAGACCAAATAAACGATGGATGGACTGTGTGACAGATAATATGACTAAAAAGGGAGGGACTACCGAGATGACAACTAATAGAGAAGTATGGAAGAATTGGAAGATAAGACATGTTGCGACGACCACAAATAAATTGGGATAAGAGCAGGAGAAGGGTGATATCCTTATGATTGGAAGTTATTGGTGCAGATTCCCTTGTTCACAAACTAAACTAAATTTAAGTTCAGTGCATCTTTTTCTTTCTATTTAATTAAGAAAAGGACAGAAGATAAATTTTAGTTTAGTCCTATCACATTAATCAGCGCTTGACGTAAATTTACGTAATTTTAGTAGGCGCAAGTTTTTAATCACGTCTAAACTTATATGGAGTAGTGACAGGCGCTGATTAATTTGACAGGACTAAACTAAAATTTATCTTCTGTCCTTTTCTTAATGTAATAGAAAGAAAAGGATGCACTGAACTTAAATTTAGTTTAGTTTGGTTTGTGAACAAGGGAATCGGCACCAATATCTTACCTAACTAACGCAAACGATAACAAAATGAATCCTACTTCAATGTGTCTAACC
Organism: Atethmia centrago; assembly: GCA_905333075.3. NCBI lineage: Eukaryota > Metazoa > Arthropoda > Insecta > Lepidoptera > Noctuidae > Atethmia > Atethmia centrago. Next base: position 14,934,905 of record HG995375.1, read on the forward strand.
TAAACGTTATAAAGCTGCATTTTAATTTCGACTCGGAATTTTGATTTGAATGACTGCTGAAAGAGATTTATTTAATTATGAAATGAGCAGTTTCTCTGTACTACTGCATTTCATTGTGATCATTTTAAATATATTTTGTGGGATTACATAAATAAAGCAATATACCTATACCGAACAGAAGACGTTAAATGATCAATGATTTTATTTCTGTATGTAGGTTTGTACAAACACTTTTACACGTCAATTATACTTTAAAAACTAGATGAGGTTGGCGTTTCCTATCTGACGACTCTGAGAAGAAAGGCTGAAACAAACTTAGACGTCACAGTCTCTTTTAAAGTACAGACATAATCTTGGTCAGATCATGTGAAGACCAAGTAGAATGGTGTCTGAAATGGTCTTTTGATGAAAGAACCATACAGATTGAGTGGACCGTCAGTCAATGCACACATTTGTTAGTTATCGTGCAGCTCAAATCAAAAGATAAGGAGCTCAACATTGCTTTATTAAGTTTCAAGATGATACAGATAAGATGAATCGCAGTGATTTCATAAGAGGCTGCGGAATTAATTTTTCTTCGGATAAGAAATGCTCGCCCAGCAGGCTCTAGGTTTATTGAGAAGTCCGCTGAAATTGTGCCGGAAACTTAATTGACTTTAATTAATGGATCCCATTGCTTCAAGAAAATTAATATTTAATTGTACGTAGCAGGTAGGTACTTTATAGCAATCTAAATTATGGCCGTATTTTTTGTCCTTAGTCGTATAGATCAATCGTTGACAACTTATTACAACTTTATTAATACTTTTTTAATGAGTTACATGTCTGACCTTCAGTCTAACAGGGTTGTATTAAAATTATTTAAGTATAGCTCCTGTCCTACTAAACAATATTGTTTCAAAACGTTTCATTGGATCCGCCGCTCAAGTAATTTGTGGAAGCCTGTTAGAAATATCTGAGCAAAACATTATTTGTCGGTTCGGTGTTTACTCAATGGTAAAAAACAGACACGACGACGACTGGTGAAAATACAACTCAGATACTCCATGGAGACAGTATTAAAGTATTCTATCAACACATTTATTACATTTCCATAAATTATCGTTATTCAACAGTTAATTCTATTTCTTGGACTATTACTCGGAACAATAACTAGATTATAACAAACAAGGAAAAGAACATGAATATTCCAGTACCAATCTAACGGCTTATTCTACGAATCCTCCTTAGGGGGAAAAGTTTACCGCACGGTCTCCTGTGAGGAAGCGAGCCTCCTTGCCGGATTGCCGCCATGGGATCTGGAGGCAAAAGTCCTCGCGCACGTATGGGAGTGGCGCGAGGAGGCGAAACGCCGGGGCGTAAGTCCGCTGCCGCGAGAAATCGCGGCACAGCGGACGGAGCTCCGGCGGGATCTCATGGCGTCATGGAAAGTACGGTTGTCGCAACCCAGTGCTGGGCACGCCACGATTGCGGCGATAAGTCCCCTCTTTGAGGAGTGGCTGGAGAGGCGCCACGGCGTCCTCACCTTCCGCCTGACGCAGGTCCTCACCGGACACGGCAGCTTCGGGAGGTTCCTGTGTCGGATAAGGCGGGAGGAAACGTCCGGGTGTCACCACTGTGTGGATCGCCCGGAGGACACGGTGGAGCATACGGTGGAGGTCTGCCCGGCTTGTGCAGAGCACCGCCGTGTCCTCGTGGAGGCGATCGGCGGCAGAGACCTCTCGCGTCCGGCCCTGGTTCAGGCCATGGTACGGAGCGAGAGGGCATGGGCAGCCGTCACCTCCTTCTGCGAAGCAGTAATGCTCGCGAAGGAGGAGGCGGGACGGTTGAGGGAAAGGCACGTTTCGCGCCCTCTCGCCCCTAGCCGCCGCAGGAGACGCCCAGGGCGTCGGGAATCCCGGGCGGATTTCCGGCCACCGTAGGCGCGGGCTTGCGGACGGTGAGCAATGGGTAGCTCACCGACCGGTAAGGACCAGGCCCGGGTCGACGGTGCGTCGTATTCCACGCGCGTCTCAAAGAGATGTCGTCAGCACAAAGTAGGGGTCCATTAGGGCCGATGCCTGCCGGGGTCGCGGGAAGGTACTTATGGGTCACCGAGGCCCCCGCAACACAGGCAACAGGAAGGAATACGGGTGGGTTTTAGTCAGTAAGAGTCTGACACACCCTCCCGCTCCGCCCAGAGCGGGAGAAGTTATTTGATGATTTCCCAACCTCAAAAAAAAAAAAAAAGGGGTAAAAGTTGAATTTATACAAAAAGTCTGGAATTTCGGATCTTGTGGATCACCACACAGTGATCCACAAGATCGTCCTCGCTTTCCTGTTCGCAAACTCCGACTTTTTAGCCTTATTTTTCATATTCCTCCATTGGTTGAGAAATTGCATCGTACTGTGTTTGTTAGCGCTGACTGCGTTAAAACTTAAATGATAGATGTCCATACATACGACATACACTCAAATGAAGCAACATCAAACAGAATCCTAAACCAAATATGAAACAACGTGCGTACCACAACAACACCTCCTCCCAAGCAAGCTTTTTGGCGGCATTCGTATTCGTCGTAGCATCTTTTTTTTTCAATTATATCAGCCCGCTCAAGCACTAGCATTCGCAGTACTTTCTAAAAACAGCACTTTTGTGTTACCCAAGATTAGGAAGAAAATGTTAGTTTATTATTAGGACAAATTTATTAATTAATTTGGTCAATTTACATTAGTAATAGTTAAATTTAGAAATACCTTTTCTTGATCACTCCAATTAGCGTTCCGTATTCTTTTTGATTCTTCCATATCAAATACAATCCAACACGATAGATAACTATAATGTCGAAATTAAATTCAAGTTTGCCTCTGAAAACTCGCATCTGTTAAAGTCCCCACAGATGAAAAAATCGTGGGTTGATAACTTTTTGTTTAAAAAAAGGGTTTTTAGTCGACTATTCTGATTATAACTTGTGCTGAACGCATAATTTCACCTCTATTTCATTTCGCTACTAATCACCTGCTAACTAGCGTTTATAATTAAAGAAAAGTTAATGATTGATTAAGAGATAATCATTTGCTAAGCTAAACAGTAACTAATAAATAAATAAAAATTATTTATTAATATAGCGAGTTTCTTTTTTATAAATAAGGCTGTGGATTGCGAGAATCGGACTGTCCATGTCGCCATGAGATCCCGCCGGAGCGGCAGCGGAGTTACGCCCCGGCGTTTCGCCTCCTCGCGCCACTCCCATACATGCGCGAGGGCTTTTGCCTCCAGATCCCATGGCGGCAATGCGGCAAGGAGACTCGCTGCCTCACAGGAGACCGTGCGGTGTCCCTGGACCAGCCGGATGGCCATGACCCTTTGGGCTACGTTCAACCGGCGGGCTGTCTGTCGCGCCGGGGAACGCGTCCACGCCGGTGCCCCGTAAAGGGCCATGGACCGCACGACCCTCGCGTATAGCCTCCGGCAGTTGGTGTTTGGACCCCTTGATTGGGCAGGAGCGACTTCAAGGCAGCTCCGGCCCGCTCCGGTCTGGGAGCCAAACGTCGGAAATGCTCCACGAAGTTCCACCGGCTGTCGAGAACGAGTCCCAGGTACTTTATCGTCGACTCGACGCCGATGTGAACCCCTATTTAGGAACTTAGGCGGTATTTTTGGGATTCAGCCTACGTACCGCCGTGCGCCGCTCTCATCTCTACCTCGGTCACCTCCGGAGCATCGTCATCGTCGTCAGCGGTGTGGTCCGCATCGGGCACCGCAGTAGGCGGAGCCATGAGCGGAGAGGTATGTTCCCCTATCGAAGGGAACAGAGCGCTCACCACGTCCTCCACAAGCTGGGAGCATGGGCGGAGTTTGTATGGGCATCCCCACGGGTTCAGAGTCCCCAGTGTCTCTGCGCGGGCCCGTCCTCTGGCCCACAAGATCTCCGCTTGGAGGGCGGTATTCGCCACTCTGTACCCCTCGTACAGCTCCACCTGAATGGCTTCCGTATTCGGAGGGCGAATACGGAGCCTGCGGTATACTGGCGTCGCACAGCAACGCACGCAGTGCACAGAGCCGTCAGCTCCTGCGACCACCAGTACAACTGGTGCGAGGCACGTCCATGCTGGACCGGGGGTATTGCCACGTCACATATTTCGGACATGGCCTCCCGGAACCACTCCACCTCGTCGTTAATGTCAGCAGGCTTGTCTGGTAATGACCCCCAAGCCTGCACGATCGAAGCTTCCAGGAGGGGGGCCTGTTGGACCAGCGCGCTTGATGTTTGGGCGGAGACGTTAAGTTGGATGTGCCGGTGATCGGAATAGGTTTCCCCCCCCTCCATGACGCGCCAGTCAACTACATGCGGCGACAGAGCGGGGTTGGCGGGGAGCGAGATGTCCACCACTGATTCACGTGGGGACAGAACCCCGGTTTAGGACGACCAGGCCTGTCTCCAGAGCCCAGTCCTCCACCATCCTGCCCCGTGTCCGTATACCGGGAATTTCGTGGCGTTGAATTCTCCGAGGACGACCGACGACTCTCAACTCCGCAAGGGAACTCGGCAAGAGTTCGGTTCGGGGAGAAGTATACCCCTATCATGACAATCTCCCCAAACCGTGCTGCTACGCAACCCCGTTCACTCTTGAAGGCCTCGAGGGATGGAGTACCGGCAGCGGCCGACAAAATCAGGGTCACTGAGTCACTCAGGTCCTCCACCCAGATATCCCTGGGCGGGACAAAGTACGGCTCAGCGACTACGGCAATGTTAATCGACCACTTCGCCATGCTTTGGAACAACGGATCCTGAGCGGAGGCGCAGTTCATGTTCGCCTGGAGGAGGCGTAATGGGGCATTATTGGCACTCCATGTCAGCCCCCTCCCAAGCCCCCTGTGAGGGCCCGCCCTGCCGCGGCGACAATGACGGTGGTGGAGGCGGCAGTGGCAGTGGCGGCAGCTGCGGTGGTGACGGCGGTGGCAGAGGGCTTGCCCCTGTCCCTGGCTTTGGCGGGTGGGGCGCAGGCCTTGCCCCCCATCTGGTGCTCGTCTGTCTTGCCAGCCACCGCACATACGGCGAAGTGTGGCGTGGCGTTGTACGAGCCGGCCAGGTGCCCGGGACCAGCAAGACCACAGCGGTAACAGAGACCGCTGCGGTCCACCTCCGAGGTGCATTTAGCTCCCACGTGGTTGCCCACCTGGCAGCGGAAGCACCTCAGAGGTCTGGGTTCCAGCAGTTTGACCTGCGTGGAAACCTAGCCCACCAATAGCCTGCGGCCAAGAAAATTGCCAGGGAGGGCCTGGCAATTTTCTTGGCCGCCGACACAGGGCAGCTCACCGTAACGGTTTGCATCCCCGTGGAGTCAGGATGGATGGTACCTGCCTTCACCTGCTCGGCAGAGCACACCCCAGTCCTAACCACCTGTCCCTCCGTGACGGAGTCGTCAAAGCCCAAGATGCGCATGCTAGCGCACTTGGTGGGTTTGGGCACTTGGGCCTCGTCCATTTTTAGGGACGTCCTAAGCCTTTCGGCCAGAGCGTCAGCGGCCGGGCTGGGACCGGGGATCTGCAGCGTTCGGGTGGACGTCAGCGGTCGGATTTGGACCTCGAAGAGCTCTGTGCTGCATCTTTGCAGCGCCGAGCTCCACCTCCTCCCCCGCCTTAGTGAGCACGTCCCAGTAGGATACGCCTTTGCCGCTTCCAGCTGTAGTCTAATCACTACAGCTGCGGACTTCGGGGCGTGGAGCCTAGCCGCGACGGTTCGCTCCTTGCACCGCTGCCGCTTCTCCCTATTTTTGGCCACCTTGCTGCCTTAACTTTGTGCAGTTGTGGTGTGAGGACGACCATGCTCTGACCTGACTGACCCACAATGTGCCCTGAATACGACTTCCAGACCATACCTTAACCTGACGGTGATGAGACTAAGTATTCTGCAACTACCGTCGGTGGTGACAACTATGGGACATATTTGACCCTAGGTGTGCCACCGGAGGAAGCTGAGAGGGTCCTAAACCGGGAGCGTCGGATATCGTACCTGCTTGGGTCGATATACGTATGCTTCTGGCCCACGACCCAACCCCCTGACACCGTGACCCAACCCCCCGCCGCCCTGACCGACACCACGACGAACCTGACTGTGACGTTACCGACGTTGACGGACACACTAGACGTGGATATGGACAAGTTGGAGGAGGTCATGGCCCGAGCAGCAATGGCCGACGAAGACGCAGCCATACCGCCATCATCACCTGGCTGGACTAGTAGCTTTTAGCCTCGACACCGGGCGATCGACACGACGACCAGCACAGGGTGAAAGTAGCGGAGGGATTGTCCGATGGATCCATCTCTGACTAATCCCACCGTCGCCATCGCCCCCCCCCCCCCCCCTCAACATCATACAAGCAAACCTCCAGCATAGCCAGACTGCCACGGCTAGCTTACAAAGGGCGCTGGAGGTAAAGCCCCGAACCATTACACTGATCCAAGAAACGTGCAGCCTCGGTAACATCGGAGGTAAGACAAGCCAAGAACCTGCGTCTACATACCACAAGGGAGTCCTATCACATCATTCACTCAATTTTGTTCCAGAGACTTAACAGCTGTCAGGCTCCACAGCGATGGTAGCGCTCCAAATGTTGTACTAGCCTCGGTGTACACGCCTGGCGAGTATGCAAACTGCCCTCCAAAAGAGATGGCCGACCTGGTGCAGCATTGCGAGCGCGCCAAACTGGAACTGATCATCTGCACCGACTCGAACGCCCACCACCCTCTATGAGGCAGCGATGCACCGAACTCCAGAGGAGAGGTACTGTCTACCTATTTATTCTCATCTAACCTTAACATCATTAACCGCGGCTCAGAACCCACTTGGGTAACAGTCCGAGGACGAACGATCATAGACTCGCTACAGAATATGCGACTAACCTCATGACAAACTGGAACGTATCGGACGAGTCATCTTGCTCGGACCATAGAAGGAGACGCTTCACAATAACTACCAATACAAGAAACCTGCACCTGCACCTGACAAAGCGCAACTGGAATACACCGTGACAAAGTTATCAGAATACCTAACCGAAGCATACCATGCATGCTGCAAACTAAGAGCGCCACAAACCAAGGGCGAGAGGAACCCTTGGTGGAACGCGGAACTTAGTAAACTCAGAGATGCAGTACGTAAACAATTCAACAGAGCCAAAAACACTAGACTCCCGGACGAATGGGAGCTATACAAACAAACCCAATACGCATACAAAAAACAGATCAGAACCGCCAGGAGATCAGCGTGGCGGAAATTCTGTGAATCCATCGAGACAAATAACGAAGCCGCTAGAGTAAGGAACCACACTAACCGACCAGGAAACCAGTAAGGTTCTTCTCGAGACCCACTTCCCAGACTGCAGACTCCTGGAGGATGGGAGGTGGGAGGCTGAACCAGTATGGACCCCAACGGATCAGGACTGGTCCAGAGCCCGCAACATAGTAACAGAAGATCGGCAAAGGTGGGTTATTGACACCTTTCAGCCTTACAGATCCTACACAGAGATTCTAAACAGACCAGGAGATGTGATCAACTTCTGGAGGGAGGTAGGCTGGTTGGTTGGAATAACCACCAAACGGCTGCCATGGCCCACGCACAATGGTCCACCTGAAGGACTAAGTGCATAAACCAAACTCCCTAACATAGAACATAGAACATAGACTATCATACATTTTGGCTTAACAACTTCTAATACAGGTAATAACAAACTAATCTTGTGTAGTAAAACCGTTTTAAAACATTATATGGTAATTAAGCAATTTAAAAGAACTGATTCGTAAATCTTCGACATAACATAATTCAATAGAATGTCAACACCTGAAACAGCAAATTATATTACACACATACTTATAAACTCACGCCTTTTTCCCATGTGAGTAGGCAGAAACTATAGAACGTCACCTGCTACGCTCCTTACATACTCCTTTTGCTTCGTTTACGTTCATACATCTGGTCATACACGCACACCGGTTGCGAGTACTACGCACCTGACCTTTTTGAAGAACATCACCAATGAGGTCACTCTATGTCTTTCTGGGGCGTCCCCTCCCGGCATTTCCACTAACATCTGCGTTGTAAATATCTTTTGTTAGTCGCCTTTCATTCATCCTCTCAACATGACTAAACCATCTTAGCATACTCTTTTAAATTTTTGGCACATTATATTAAAATAGCAATATAATTATAATCTTGGGTACTCGTCGCGGGCGAAGTGGTAGTGTATTTATATAGGTATATTTCATACATGAAAATGATCTGATACAGACTACCTAGAAGTGGTATTGTAACTTAAGCCACTGTTGAAGGACGTATGTATAAAGCCAAATACCTCTGTATAATTCTAACCAATTAATCCACTTATCAAATGCGATGTTGATAGACAATCTCTCAGGAGACGCCATTGAAGCGTTCGTCAGAGGAAGCCATCTTATACCGAATAGCAAACTATTTCCCGCAGAGAACGAGAGTGAATCTTTCTTGGAAAATATTTCATCTCAACAGGCATATTTCCTTCTTTGACGTTATTTCAATGCTTTAGAGAAGTAAAGGAAATGTAGGGATCTTAATGTTACGTCAAGTTTAGAAGAAATAGCGAATTAGATATGGGTTGCTGCAATGTTCAAAGGGATACGAACCTATTGTCATACTGAGTACGATCCTATACTCCGGCTGGTTCCTGAGAATTTTATTATGGAGAAACAATAAAAAGTGGGAGTCAACCGCACTGTTCCGATACATGACACAGGTTGTTTTTTTATCATTGGCATTTCGCAGATCCACCTAGGAGGAGGTCGTCTGATTAACCGGACTTTTCTGAGGGTGCCTCAATAAATTGGGGCCTCCAACAAGGGCATAGAACTTACAAACTAAGCGACTACACGCTAAGGGCACCCCTTGTGGGGTATGGACCTCGGCTTAGGCCGGCTGTCGCAATTGGGGTACTTACAATAGCAGAGTTGAAGAAACGCTTTGAGTGACTTTCATGAACTGCTGGAGGCATTTTGAGATCTACGTGTAGATCCAAATAGCGAACATAGAAGGGCTCCTGTGACTTTTTGTAAGGAAACGGTCTGGAGGGTCTGCGTCCTATGGAGATGGTGTGGGTTAGCGTGTGCGAAGACGACGCAAGCATAGGTCATGATGGGACAGATGATTGCGCAATTTACTAATCCTGCTCCACAACCACTTGGGCTCACTTGTTAAAATTGTAATATTTGGAAGAGTTGCTTCCCTTTTTTGTTCTGACATTACGATCTTATCGTTTATTTTTATGTATTCTAGTTTTAGTTGTTGAATACTTGTTTCAATAAGTAATAATGATTTTCTTTCCTTTTGCTAGTAAATTTTATTAATCTTTCAAATACATTGCAAACTATTTGTAACTACTATACAGTGTATAATTTAGAAGCGTTTATTAAATGTTGTAAATGGGAGTACCATTGAGCCTTGTAAAAGCTTGGCAGTTGAGAGTATGTCATGCTCACTTAAATGTCTTGCGGATGATGGCGCGTGTGTTGGATTACTCGGGTCCCTACAAAATCGTTGAGCCGGATGGTGCTGATCCACGCGTCATGTTCGTAAACGGGCGCCGTCAGTTGAGATTCGTCATCTCTTAACTGCCAGAGCTTATTTTTAATCTTTGTTCTTATATTCTGAATTGTTTTTAATAAATTTATTTTTACATTGTTCTCACATAAAGAAGCAACAAGAATAATGTACCCAGGATTTGTAATATCTTGATTTAAAAGAGTGTTCTTGGATTTTCTTGCCCGTTCTTCTCCATTGAGATCTATGTTTTGGAAAGGGCTTCAACTTTTTGACAATTCAAAAGTGCCTGTAATTGGTTTAATTGAAATAAATGCTTTGAGTTTGAGTTTCGAGTTTGCACTTAAGAGACAATTTGCCGCATGTGGTCAATATGGGAGAGCGAAAGCGGTGCGCGAACGAGCCGTCTCATTGGATAGTACGACTAAATTAGTAAGTTTAATTGTTAAGGTATAAAAAGATCCGTTGACTATGTGAGGCGTCTGTGTGTAGCGGCTGACGTCATCGCATTGGAAGAAACCTGACTTGCCGCATGATGTCGCTTTTCTCGGACAGATTGATGATGATTTTGCCTCTAATGGTTACTCAGCCATCGACACCTCAGTGGAAGTACTTCGTGGAAGGCCTTATGGAGGAGTAGCATTGTTGTGGAGGAAGAGCCTTTTTACGTCTGTTATAGTGATTAGCTGTGATTATGTACGCCAGACAGCTATTAAAATAGTATTACAAGATCGCTCAATAATAATCTTCTCGGTTTACATGCCTACGGATTCAAATGATAACGTGACTGAGTTTACAGATTGTCTTAGTGAGATCAGTGCAATAATATAAAGCAATAATGTGCAATCAGATATTCGGTAGTGAGCTACAGAGTTTCTGTGACAGTGCTGGACCTGTGCGAAACTGGAATTATTGCCACAAGGTACGTACACGTTTGTGAGCGACGTGAACGGTTCGATCACTGTATAGTGACCGAAGAAGAAGCCGCGAAGCGTATGCTCGTTAGTGCCGCCGTGTTACACGATACATACTGGTCCGATCACATGCCTATACCGTTACAGTGTAATTTTAATATGATAATACTTGGTGACTCCGAGTGTATGACTATAAGTGTAAAAATAAAGCGATATGGGATGAACGTGATTCTAGTCAAATAAATAAGTAAAGTGATCCGAAGTTGAGAGAAATTGACTTTCCTATACAGATTGAAATTGAAAACATGCGACAAACAGAAATGGGAGATTGTACTCGTCATTATGAACAACTTTTACTAAGGGACCAAAGCTGTTTTCGCGAAAAAAAATCTGTTCCATACATTTTGATGTGTAATGCGAACATAAATGTAGGGAACAGCTGATATTTTTTTCGCGATTTCGGGTTTGGTCTCATAGTAAAAGTTGTTCATAATGATAAATATAGTCTCCTATCTCAATTTGTCGCATGTTTTCAATTTCACCCTGTAGAACTTGTAGAATGCGCTAATGACTTTTGTGTAGATGCTGACCACAGAGTCAAGTACTAGATAACATGTACAAAAACATAGTGTGTATACTTACCGAGGTTGCCCAATGTTCCAGTAATGGGGCTGTGGGAGGGGGGTACAAGGGGTAAACGCGTAGTAGAGTGGAATAGGCATGTTAGGCGGGCTCACAGGGATGCTCGTGCTGCTTTTCAAGAATGGATTATGTTTGGAAAACCGTCTTCTGGTTCTGTGTCTGAGAATCTGGAATACGCATATGGCTTAAGTGTTGTCTTACATGTAACTATGTTCAGGGAACATAGTTTTAACCTCTATTACTTCGAAAGGTCCTCTAAATGCATTTACATTTTTACTACGGTCGTGTCGTTTTATGTAAAACTTTAGCCTAGTTTTTAATTCAGGTATTTTATGTTTTATTATTTTATTTGCATGGCACCATGAAGAATCTTTAGTCAACTTTATTAGGTTTTTTAATCTGTTTAAATAATCTGTCGTGATTACGTTTTGTGTATCTAGGTCAATTTCTCAGAAGTACTTCGTTATGTGTTTTATTAGTCGTACTATGTATAGTCGAATTATGTCCTAACATAATAAGTGTATGGCTGATATCTCCGAGTGCTTGCTTCTCTGTTCTCAATCGTTCAATTAAGGTCGAATGTAAAGTTTCAATATCTTCATAAGAGTTACGGTGCTGTGGCGTACTTAAGATTATACACTCAGCGGCACAAAATGTGGCCCAAACATAAACAACCCGATATCAGTTGAATTTTACTAACACGTATGACAACTTATTTTTTTTTTTTTTGGGTGGTACATCATCAAATAACTTCTCCCGCTCTGGGCGGAGCGTAAGGGTGTTTCAGACTCTTACTGACTAAAACCCACCCGTATTCCTTCCGTTGCCTGTGTTGCCAGGGGCCTCGGTAACCTTTTGTACATTCCCGGACTGTACCTTCCCGCGACACGTATGGCAACTTGAAGTGGCAGTTCGTTATAACGTTTGTTAATTTTAATTTATGAGGGTAAGCACAAACAAAATGTTCGTTTCTTTGATACTTAGCTTCAATTCGTTGCTGGAACGCGTAGAAGACGGGTACGTTATTGGTCAAGGACAGCAATTGAAACACAATTGATTTTCTATTGTTTGACTCCGAATCGATGTCGCGCGGGGCTTAACAGGTTAAAGTTTAATACTAAAATGGCGTGCATCTATAGCCTATTGTTTATTTTTTTATTAACCTGCACCCATTTTTGCTTCCAGAATAAAATAAAAATGCCTCTAACTTCAGTTCAAGTCGTTCAAGCTGTATTGCTTCGGAATCAAGGGCGAACGCAGCGAGAAATCGCTGCAACTTTAAATGTACCGCGTACAACTCTCAGGTACGCATTTACCAGGTACGATTTGTACTACACGAAGAGACCAGGAAGTGACGGAATTAGGTGCACTTCAGCACAAGATGACCGATTTACTGCTCTCGCAATTTTAAGAAATGGGTTCCTTACTGCAGTGCAGATACGGCAGCGCCTACAAGCGGCCAGAGGGGTCAACGTAAGTGAGCGAATAATTAGAGGGAGAAAAGAGGAACGGGACCTCCATGCTCAAAAATTAGCTCGAGGTCCAGAACTCCCCCGGCACCACGATGTAACTCGACTTCGGTTCGCTCGCGGAAACGCAAATTGGACTCACGACCAGTGGAGTAAAGTTCTATGGACTGATGAATGGAGAGTGGCCTTACGAGTTCCAGACGGCCACGAACAGGTGTGGAGAAGGCGTGGAGAGCGGTTTCTGCCGATCACTACCAGGCTAACCGTCAGGTTTCATGGTGGGTCTGTTATGATGAAGGAGGAATAAGTTCGGACTCTCACGTTGAAGATATCATCCAAGAACATGTTTTACCATACATGGGATTCATTGGTAGTGAGGAATTTCTTTTAATGCAAGATAATGCCCGCCCGGACGCAGCACATTGCGTGGATAATTACCCTCAGAGGCTAGAATTTCCAAATTGGAGTGGCCAGAAAAAAGAGCCCATACTTGAATCCCGTAGAACATGCATGCATGGACATGCTTATAAAGCGAATCCGGTCAAGTCTCAATCCTTCTCAGACCCTCCATGATTTAGAAAGATGATAGTTTGACGAAATATTTAGAAAGAAAAGAAAGAAAGAAAAATAAGTTTAATTGTCACAGATTCACGTGCATACAACAAATCTAGAATAGGTAAACCGAAAAATAAAACAAAATAGATCAACATATAATCACAAATATTCGGCAGCTGCACGTCTGTGACAAGAAGGAACGATTAGGACGATTCGGATTATGAGAAGTGATTTCAACTGTATACCGTGTCATAGAGTCGTCTTTTAAATTGAATACACGCTCCATAAAGTTGAAGATTTATGATTCTTAGATAATTCATTGAAATATGTTAGTAACACGTTTTCCGAAGAAGACTTGAGTCTTTTTTTAGTGCGCCATTTCATAAAAACATCGTAAGATTTTAAGTATCTTTCTTTGGATTTTGGCGGTAAAAAGTTTTGCACGACTGTTTTAGCCTCTTTTCTAATGAAATTAGGCGTTAAATCCATATCTGATGAACTCATTATAAATACAAATAATATCTATATACGTAAGTAAAAACAAAAACACTCGAAAAAACAACTGAAGATCGAATTGCCGTTTTCTCGCCTTTTTTTATGTTTCTTTTTCTGTGGTATTTTACCAGCCAGTATTTTTTATCATTGATGATGGTAAATATTTAGCTCAAATCTAGGTAAATTAAAAAACAATTTAATGAAAGTAAATTATTATAAGTGTAGAATCATGTTACAAAATTGTTGATAATATTTTTAATTACAATTTCTCGCCGCTATTTAACAGAGTGGCTGTGTAAAAAGTTGGGACATGGCTTGCATAGCATATTTTATTATTTTTGACAGCAGGGAAGATCGTATTCCATCGAAGAAAAGAAGTGTTTTCATCCGTCCGATCAGGGTAACTTCGAGCGTAGTTTTCAAGTATGAGAAATAAAAACTACTTACTTGTTTAAAATTATGCCACACTTTTTTTTTCCCAAAGCACTAGGAACAGGTGAAGGGTAGGCGTTTTGGGGGACTGTCTTATGTAATTTTGAGGTTCGAAAAGTGCTGGTTATCAGCCTAGTTTGAATAAATGACTTTTGATTTTGATTCGATCTTAAGATAGTGTATCCGCGTAGGTTTATTAAGTGTTGGTGTTTTTTTTCAATAAATGTTTTATAGGTTTCCTATCATATAACTTCATTATATGTTTGACAGAATTTGTTGTTTTAAATTTTCGATCTAGTATTTTAGAGATTTTTTTAATAAAGCGGGGTTACCGATGTGTCTGTGCAAATGTTCATGCGTTTCTCTAATAAGTTTGGTTATTTCCGGGAGTGATATGACATTTCGAATGACTTTATTTCGACGCACGCTATTTTGTTTGAATGGTACGCTAGTATAAAAGTCTTGGTATCGAAATCCACTGTTGCGAATAGCATATTCCAATCTGAATATGTCTGACGATCGAACTCGCGACCCCGATAAAGCCTTATCTTTGTATTGGGTTTGGGAAACAAGAGAAATGAGAAGTATTATTTTAAGTTAACTTTTTCATTTCCAGTAAGTATAGTAATCAACAAAGTAGTCAACAAATCAAAATTATAGGTGGTATACTCATTACCAAAAATAACAATACTGTCATATTGATGACAAAATGGAAGATTCAATCAACTCAATATAGACTAGTATTAAAAGCTACAGCTCTTATAAATTCAATACTGCGCATTGTATTTTTCTTTTGTAAAATCGCTGCGATAGCATTTTCTTTCATTTTCAATTTTTTTTTGCTGGCGGCGTTTGTGGGATATTAGCCAAAATTCTCTCAATTTTGTGGGTGGTTGTATTCTGTTCGTCAATGAGCTTTTGAATACAGCCGGTATACCACCTATAATTATGATTTGTTGACTTCTTTGTTGATTACTATACTTACTGGAAATTAAAAGTTAACTTAAAATAATACTTCTCATTTCTCTTGTGGAAACAAGAAACCCAATACAAAGATAAGGCTTTATCGGGGTCGCGAGTTCGATCCTCAGACATATTCAGATTGGAATATGCTATTCGCAACAGTGGATTTCGATACCAAGACTTTTGTACTAGCGTACCATTCAAACAATTTTTCGAAATAGCGTGCGTCGAATTAACGTCATTCGATATAGCGGTATTCGACCTAACGTGCTTTCGAACTGGCGTACCACTCGTATTTTTTTAAGAAATAGCGTGCGTCGAAATAAAGTCATTCGAAATATCATATCACTCCCGTTATTTCCTCTGTGTTTGTTATTTCTGTTCGTATCTTTTTGAAGCATACAATTTCAAGGGTTTTAGCGTTAAAGTTTTTTCTATAGGCATCAGAAAGATGTTGTCCGCAATATTGAATGCTGGATTGTTTAAATTCTTCTGGTGATTCGATTTGAATTAAATAGTGCTTTATTGTTCTTTGTTTCTACTTTTACATTATATGTGCCTTAGGTTACATTATATTTTATACATTCTACGTGGTGGATGCTCGTGTTTGATTACGAAACCGTTACTATCGTCATTGTAGTTGCTGTGTACCATAGCGGCATTTAATTAGCTAAAGGAGATTGTTCTGCATCCATTAATCTTTCGCCCCAGAACCAACAGCAAAGGAAAATTACTTTGCGTGTTCTAAATTACAAGTTTAAGCCCATGATGACAAAGTTTATTGACGGACAATTTGCAGAAAGCATATAATTAAAAATAAAACTAAGATTTTGAGGTTATATTTAGTAAGAAACCAACCTTTCAATACTTAGAAATGCATACTAATACATACATGCCTCTCATGTCACTAATGTTATTTATATTGCCTGTACGTGGCTAGTTAAAGTAAGAGATTAAGTAAAACATTTAAGTTCTTATGTATGGTCTATCTTGTTTGGTGTTAAATAAACTTACTAAGTAGCATTTTGCTTATTTGGTAATTCTTCTAGTTTTTATATTAAAATAGGAAGGTATGTAAGTATGTGTGAATGCAATAACTTGACAGTTGAGTTAATTGATATAACCAGGATGGGGGATGCCAAACATTAGATCCATATCGATATATTTAAAAAATAATTGATACCCGTGCTACTGCATGGTATCGATTAATGTGGGTGTGTGAATATGATGTATTTCAAATAGAATAACACGCTGGGTACTCCCAGGGTGTTATTCTATTTGAAATATTACAAAGCATCTCACTAATGTGTAGTAATGGCTCTCAAAACGGTGAAGGAAAACATCGTAAGGAAACCGGCATGTCCTAGATAAAAATCTAAGACATGTGACATCTACCAACCCGCACTGGGCCCGCGTTTTGGATTACGGTCCACTCCCTCTCACAGAGAGGAGGCCTGTGTCCCAGCAGTGGGAACATTAAAGGCTGATTATGTAACGTGTAGTAATTGTATAGAAAAGTTTATGAATTATTTAGGATGGATTATGATATGCCAATCGGTTTTATTGTTGAATTATTTTTGCTCCTAAGGTGTATGCTACCAATTAAAACGTCGTACAAGTCACTACAGAAGCGTCGTACCCTAGAGCGAAAAAGGTTGACAAGGAAAGTACGTACGGATGCGTATGACATCCGTGAGCAGGTGGCCAACGCAAGTAATCTCACTCTCGATGTGTGTGAAAGGAAAGATTGGGCATCACTTATTATCATGTCAAACCTAATTGTCAAAAATGGCGGCATTTCTGATGTGATGTCGTTAATCGTTACAACTCATAAAATTGTTCATTATGGAACGCAGAATGTCCGTTTCGTACAAATATTCGCAATTAGCAAATAGCAATAAAATATGTTTATAATTATTATATATAACGAAGGTAGTTCACCCACTTGGGGTACCTCGTTATCAGAGTCCAAGTTTGACATGGTGTAGGTAGGAAATAATAGTCTCAACACTGATTACAACAGTCTATTAACTAACTCGCGACCACAAAATAACAAAATCACAAATGATCAGGATGATGCAAACGGATTAAAGTAAGGAAACGCGATAAGTTTGATACAGGCTGGCAGAACGACCTCCCACGCTCGTGTCTAACCAAAAAAGTGTCTCTGACAACTCAAATGTCCGACGTCCAACGACAATAGACATCTGTCAAAGAAAACCTGCCACGTCCTATATCGACCTCACTCAATCACACTGCTTGACGTTTCCGACAAAACGATACTAGATGGCGTTATTCTAAATTAACAATAATCAATAGTGATTCTAATAATAATTGTGCTTCTGTGTCGATTCTGCGACATGTACGTCAGATGTTTGTTGGTCCTAGGGCCATTTTCGTTTAATTTGATTCATGACAGTGCGTCAGCTACGTAGTTCGCTGATCCCTTTTAGGGTTCCGTAGTCAACAAGGAACCCTTATAGTTTCGCCATGTCCGTCTGTCTGTCGGTCCCCGGCTTAGCTCAGAGACTCTTAATACTAGAAAGCTGTAATTTGTCATGGGTATATATTAATTAGGCCGACAAAGTGCTAAAATAAAATCATGAAAACACATTTTTTTTTAGGGCACCTACCTCCCTTGTACGTAAAGTGAGGATGATTTTTTTCTCGTCTGTCCCATGGTACCGGGTACCGTTGAATAGGCCGTTTAAAAATATTGTGGGTCTGACAACGGTTTTTGATTCAGGGATCCAATTGCGTAATTTTTATTTCAATTTTTTTTAAAGAGCAAATTTTTGTTAGAGATAAGTATGTTAAATTGCCGAATAAATTGATTTTTTTGGATATGTGAAAAAATCATGGCGTTAGTATATATAACGATATTAAAAGGAAAACTATGTTTGCAGTTGGATAATTGATCGTGACGTATATCGATGTATGTTCGATGTAAATTCAAGCCAATTAAAATTTCAATCGCCAGAAAAACCAAAACTTCTAAAGAAAAAAAACGTTGTGGATGATTTTGGCCTTGGAGTTATCAGAAGAAAAATTCATCAGTTTTACGAAGTTGAAAAAATAATACCAAATGTCCGTAAGTTACTACCAAGTTTGAGACAGGATGGCATATTGAATTGTGGACGGGAATATTTAAGACAGCTTTTACACAAAATGGGCTAACATTTCAAAAAATGCAAATCAAAGAGACATCTCCTTATAGAGCAGCCTAATATTACAGTGTGGCGGAAAAAATATCTTACACAAATCAGAAATTACAGAACGCAAAACCGCAACATATATTTTCTTGATGAAACATGCATCAACGCCAGTCACCATACTCACCATGCCAGCAAATGTTGGTAATATCGTCAGAACCCGGAATTCATGCTGATATTGGGAAAGGACGGCGATTGGTAATTCTCCACGCTGGGTGTCGAAATGGCTTAGTGGATGATGCATTGACTATATTCAAATCAGATGCTAGAACCGGTGACTATCATGGAGATATGAGTGGACCTACTTTTTATAAGTGATAGATGAAAAGTTAAAAGATAAGTTGCTTCCAAATTCTGTGGTTGTAATGGACAACGCGTCTTACCACAGCGTTCATGTTGAGAAGAAACCAACTATATCAAGCCTCAAAAGTGAAATGCAGAACTGGTTTCTACGCCATAATGTAGAATTTTCAGGAACCATGACAAAGGCTCAACTGCTCATTCTTATCAAAAATACACAAAAAGAACCCGTGTATAGAATTGACGAACTCCTGAAAGCCAGTGGACACACTGTTCTGCGTTTACCTCCGTACCATCCAGATTTAAATCCAATTGAGTTGGTCTGGGCTGATATTAAAAACAACATAGCCCAAAACCATATTAATTCTTCTCTAGACGAAAAGATAATCTTATTGGATAAATTGTTTTCGGAATTCACGGCGGAAAAATGGCAGAGATGCGACGATCATGTCCAGAAAAATGAAAATGATTACTGGAGTCGCGATAGTAGGTTCGATAATGTAATCGATTCATTCATAATAAATTTGCAGGACGAATTCAAGTTGCGGTGGCGAAGTGGAAGATGAAGATGATGACGAAATGGAAGATGAAGTTGAAACAGAATCTATGTTAGAATAACTTTCGTTAGAATATATAATTGTTTGTAAATATAAAAAATTTTCAATAAAACAAGTCCTGCTTTGAATTATAAGTTTAAGTTCTTATTTATCACCTGCATATTTTTAATAAAATATGAGTATATTTGGGTTACATTTTAATCAACTAAGTAAGTATTATTATATATTACAGATAGATAGCCTCCGACCATCGTCCCACCACTTCTTGCCTTAGAAATGCAAACTGATATCGTAAGATCTGTCCGACATGTATCGATCTCATGTGAACTCATGCACTTTTTTCTTCGCCTCCTACCTCGCCGCGCATACCTCAGGGAGTGCACAGCATTAATGGCCACACTATAGTTGCGTACACGTGCCCACACGATCGTCGATCATTCATTCACCGGAGGACAGCGAAGCCGTGAATACGAGCGTGCGCCGCCTCGAGCTAGTTTTAATTCGATAATAATGGATAAAAATTCGAATACAAATACTACTTATTATATCGTTTATTTATTGCAATTACTTCGTTCTATTACGATGAATGCTCAAACACCACCATCTTCATTTCCTCCTTTTTTTTACGAATGTTCTTTCAATCGCATTTAATAAATGATAGCAGCAGAAATAAACTGCACTTCCATCTTGAATGCTTGCCGCTCCACAAATGACTAACGGACGATCAACAACGAACATGTGGATGCTCGCACGATGATCGTGCCGATTACAGACGATCACACGATTAAAGGCTCCTACATACTGGCGCGACTTGTCGTGCGACGCGACGCGACACAAAGACACCGCGTGTAGCGCTACAAGCGGTGCCTTTGTGTCGCGACGCGTCGCGCGACAAGTCGCGCCAGTATGTAGGAGCCTTTACGATTATCGCCGATAATAAAGAAAAGCGTCAACGTCGGTATGGTAAATTATTTATGTCGGTAAGGATTGAAGTGCCTCATTTCGTATCTTAATGAAACGAAATAGGTACTTATTAAGTAGTATGTTTAAAAAATTTGTAGGTTTGATCCTCGATTTTGTAGTATAATACTTCAAAGTTATATGAACATAAAGGTGGCACCCAAATCTAAATGTTTGGATTGAGTAGCCACATCAGAACTAGGAAAATCATGGATGAATATTTATCATAATTTGGTATAATATAGTAGCATTTGAGAGTACTTATTAGATGAAATCTGAGCTCGGTAGTGTTAAAATTAAAAAGTTACCATACATTATATGTGGCTCCTCAGACCAGACACATACGACTCGTCTTTTTTTAAAGAAGCAGTAGTTTAATTAATGCGCAAATCTACATCATTTAGTAGTAAGTATATTAGATTTGTAGGATAAGAAGCAGTAATCAAAAATGAGTGAATTGGGAGATATAGCAAATTTAATGTGGCTCCTCAATTGAGATGCTTCGGTAAATAGATTATATATATTTTGTATACATTTCTACTAAATGTACGTATAATCCTGCCATAAAAAGTACATATCGAAGTTATTAGCTATTATTTAATTTCCTATGAAATTGTTTTGAAGGGTGACCATGAATACATTATTTAAAAAGAAAATCTTCGTTTCGTGGCATATAGAAACACAAATCTTTTTAATTTTATTTAATCTTCTTATTTGGGCCTAACTGCAAATTAATGTGGTTACCATACCTACTGTCAATAATATTTATTTGGTAACCTGACGTTCATTAGCGATGAAGCTCATTTGTTTGTGCACATATTGACGTAAAAATAAATTTAATAGATAATAATTTACAGTTCTATCACTGAACTATATTGTTATCAATCACGTCATAATTATTGACTTGTGGGGGTAGTATTTACTACTGTGTTATTGCATAATAAGTGACTGAACTTCAGTAAGTATTTAACATTATATTTGTATCGATTATTATTAGTTAACTTTATAAAGAATGGTATATATATGTGTTAGGTGTATAATATGGTATATATATATATATGTTGTTGTTTCAGAACTATTATGCCGATAGGTCGCAAATCGAATGTATATCTTGAAGATCAAAAACAAGTTTTTACCAAATATGCTGAGATACTACAAGATCCTAACATTAAAAGTAGTGACCAAATTTTCTTAACTATCTCTAAAGAACTTGATTGTAAAATGTCCCCATTAGCATTTTTATATAATTGAAACGTAACGAAGTTTGACTTACCTAGTTTGTCCCAGGTACACATACAACATGTACCGTTTGTCCCAGGTACACATACAACATGGTCACCCTTAATAGCGAATTCTTAATGAATATCGAAAATAATTTGTTTTTCATATACCGAATATATACAACGTTGATTTGTACAAATGTATTTAGTAGAAATTTATACAAAATGTTAGTGTCTCTGGTTTTTTATTCCGTTGTGATCTCAGGTAGTTACAATCAATTATTTATTATGCAGAACGTCGGGACTGAGGAGCCAAATAAAATGCGTTTATTTACTCAATTCACTCAGTTTTACTACTTTCTCTATTTATGCTACAAATTCGAACACACTTACTACTAAATGGTTTTTGTAGTGGAATATAAATTGACCAATTTAAAGTAATTGGTCAATTTATATTCCACTACAAATTCACACTCTAATGAGGAGCCAAATTAAAAGTATTGTATTTTTTTTAATATCAACAATACTGTACTCAGATTTTTAGTAGGTATACACAATTACTACTAAATAATACAAAATTTTCAAAAATATTCATTAGGTAAATCCTTTCCATGTTCCAGGTGGCTCCTAAATTCAGACGTTTGGATTGAGGAGCCACATTTACATTGATATAAGTTTGGATATAATTCACTACAAATTTCAGAATTTGGCCTACAAAATTATCTGCTTTCCTGCTAAATATGGGGGTGAGTTTACTTTTAAACTCGTGAAAAGGTTCCTCAATCCAGACATAATTATTTCAGTTCAGAAAAGCCGAGTGTGCGACGTTCTTGCGATTCTCCGAATTCACGCTGGCAAAATCAGTGTGACGTGATCCGTAGTCAATGGTGCCGATTCCCTTGTTCACAAACTAAACTAAATTTAAGTTCAGTGCATCTTTTTCTTTGTATTTCATTAAGAAAAGGACAGAAGATAAATTTTAGTTTAGTCCTGTCAAATTAATCAGCCCTTGACGTAAATTGACGTAATTTTAGTAGGCAAGTTTTTAATCACGTCTAAACTTGTATGGAGTAGTGACAAGCGCTGATTAATTTGACAGGACTATACTAAAATGTATCTTCTGTCCTTTTCTTAATGAAATAGAAAGAAAAAGATACACTGAACTTAAATTTAGTTTAGTTTGTGAACAAGGGAATCGGCACCACTGTCAGACTTATTAAATATCCTGAGTCCGTCGATGCGTGTGCATTACTCGTAGGAAACTGTTAGAAGTCTAAAGCCCAAGTGTTTGTTATTGGGACCATGTAATTTATCTATTCCCACGACTCTCAATTAGCTAGTTCTAGATATGCAATATTCTCTAGGTTCTGACTAAGATAGACCTGACCTTTTCCGTGGGTATCATGTCTGCAAAACTATGTTAAGAAAGTAAACAGTTTACATAGATAGGCAGGCCACATAATCAGTCCACAATGTTTCATCTGCTGGGACACGGGCGGCGCACGGTGGGCTGAAAATGAAGCTCCATAGACTTAGTGTCACTCAAAAATCAAGTACCTAATTTTGAAAAAAAAAAATCATGCCAGCTTATTCCTTTACTTAATAACAATATTTTATGTAGTGGAACTTTTTTTGGTAAAGCTACTATTTAATAAGTTATTTGCGATTTCTTTTTTTTTGTATGAAGCTGAACCGTTTTTTTATTTTGTTCCTAATTCTTAATCTTTCTTAAGATATATCTTTCCGTATCATGAAATGCATCATATTAGCTATAATACCACTAAAGCCTGAATCTCGGAAACTAACGGAACATTGACATTTTCAACTTTGAAAATAAATAAAAAATATTTTATGCAAGCACGTCATTTAAAAGTTACTAAATGTTCTCTCTTCCTCACCACCTAACCAGGTGAAGAACTAGGCGCGTCTTTTTTATAGTAGTGTCCCCAGTAGGCCTAATCCACTTGGAAGAATACAAAAAATATAGATGTTTTATGAAATAAAGTTAGTGAAGCTGATAAGTGAAGTAAGAAGAAGAAGTGATATATGAAGTGTAGAAGATGTTAAGTGAAACGGTTAGTCAGAGTCACTTTCTGAACCGTGGAATAGATTAATATCTACAAAAGCCAAGTCTTTCGCGGTATCGGCCTCATCATCCAAATTATCATTAATTATTAATAAGCTTTGTGCAGCTATTGATATAAAACTTTCGTGTTTTCTACGAAGTTTAGGTCTGTTTGCCGATATATGAGGATCAGATGTTAAAATTAAATTGTGTATAATATCCTCATTGGTTGCCGTTCTGCAAAATTTTCGGGCATGATGTTGTGGGTATGTCCTAAAATCCTTATTTATTCAGAGGCTTCCTCTGACAACTTTCTAAATGGAAGTATACCGAAACTTTTAATTATTTCTTTTCCGTGAACAAGAATTTTGTGAACGCTTGCAGGCATGTAATACCAACTGTACAAATCCATATATAGATAAAGAGTTTGGTCTGTGAATTATTTGAATGTCTGCGTATCAATGGCATATCCTGAGGAAAGTGTTTCTAAAATGACTGAAAACCGCATATAACTAGGTATTCCCCGGCTATTTAACGGTTTCATAAAATACTAATTCGAAAAAAATCGAACTGGTTATTATTACCTCGCAGTAGGTAGGTAGGTACGAAAAATAGAGTATTCTCTTTGGGGATAAAAGTGTCTTCATCTTGGGTGAGCTAGAATCCCACGCTGCACTCAGGTTTCTATTCTTAAAGAGCGACCGAGCTGGGCTCGAGAGTGCTGGAAACCTTCATCACATTTGGGATTCAAAATAGCGCCCGTGACTTAAGACATTGCTCCCCTTAGTGAATAATCTACTATTAAACCAAACCACTCAAGGTATAATTCTCTATGCACAAAATTGGACGGGGTGGCGGTGGTAAAGGCCTATTCAGATATAAGCGATATCGCTGTCGCGCTTGGTAGCGATACTGGTTCGCCTTTTGGTTAGTAGATATGAGTCATTCACCAAAGTTCGCCGCCGCACCGCGCTGCACCGATGTCCTCTTGATGGTAGTATAGAGGCATGAGGAACAGGGTGTAAAGTTCACTCATCCTCCATAGAAAAGGGAGGATCCTCCTACCAGACGGGTGTCGTGTCTGGTGGGCAACTGCCCGACGGGATGTTGTAAATACCTATGCTAGTTGCGCGGTAAACTCTGCTTGCGCGATGCAGGATTTTGCGTGACGTCAGTGTGATGCGTAGTTCGTATGTGGCGCTGTAGATGCCGCCACAGTAGTTTCGAGTCGCGTAAAGCGCATACGCCCTTGAGTTTTTATTATTATTGCTGTTCTATTTTTTTTTGTTTTTGTGAACATTTTGATAACTTTCTTGTTTTGTTTATGACATTAAGACACTTTGATCCGATATTGGTGCCGATTCTCTTGTCACAAAATTCTCTAAACATGACAAAAAAAAAACACCAAAATGTAAATAATTTATTTCTGTCAAACTACGTTTCCCATTCTGAAATTGACTAAAGAGTCACAATGCAACTATAAGATAGTTTGACAGCACTAATGCCATTTTGTTATTCAATTTAGTGAAAATGGCAATTTTGCTATTCTGAATTTGATGTTTTTCACCTAAAATTAAGATTCTCAAACTAAATCAGAATATTTTTAATCGCGATTAAAAAGGTGTGGAATATAATTAGTTGTCATGAACTAAAATTTCCAAAGCACATTTCTCTTCTAGTTCTTGAACGTTTGAAAACCTTTAATCAGTGATGTAAAGTAACTGCATAGTTACAAAAACTTATTCGGCCCAAAAAGTCAAAGCTTATGATACGTACGGACATATTACGTGGGTTATCATTTAATATTTTCGTTTCGTAAAGAACTGTAATACTTCAGTAGAATCACCATGTTGAATCAGTGAATAGAACAACAGAATTCAAAAAACGAACTAGTTACTAAAATCACGCGTTTTCAAAACAGGTGACGCCTTCGAAGTCACTATTACGTTATGTTTTGCGAAAATTACGTAACTACTATTACGGACGGGGGCTAGACCTATGGTGCCAAGTTATACAAGCTCAATAACTTCTGTCTCTAATATTGACGTTTTCAAGGATGGCAACATAAGCAGGCCTCCGTCACTCCATGAACTTGCGCGCTATAATTACCTACCGCCCGACCGAGCGGTCTCGGGCCGTTTGTTCAGTGCGGTTTTCGCAAGCGAAGCGCACGCACGTTGTTCAATTTTAATCGTTCCATTCGTTTGTACGGGTACCTACGATGCCGTCTGGTGCAATAAAACATGCCGTGCCGTCAATAAAACATCGTCTTTTTACGGAAAGTTAAAAGTGCCAACAGATGCGTTTCATAATTATGTAAGAGAACTCGAGACTATATTTATTAATAATTTTGAAAAAAATATGAAACAAAGGCCAGGTAGTACTCTTTATGAAATTTTAAATAACATACATTTTGATTCTCCCTGCCCTTGTTTCCCAAAACAATATTTAATAAAACTTTTTATTAGATTCAGGATTTTTTCTATATTAAAATTTAATAACCGAGAATTTAGAAAGGGTAAGAAATTTATAAAAAATTATATAAAAATAAAACACATGTAGCTTTTAAAGATTTTTTTATTTTACCTACACACTGACCTCTATAATTATGTTTTAGATGTATTTGCACAGTCAGCACCAATTTATTAAAAACATATTTTACCTTTATACGATACAATTTTAACCTACCGAACATATTCACAGTTCTCAATAAAATAGACACAAATAGTTATGTTAATTTAATTTTATCGAAGAGGTAGCCCTGCGATTGCTGTGGGATCGCGCGGTGCGAAGCAATCACAACTGTACGCTTGAGCATTTAGGCACATTTTAGCATGCAGCGGTTGCTGACGCGACGTAGGCTATTATAGCAGTAGGTATTGGAAATTTTCTACTGAGTGAAGTATCTGTTACGTAGTAACCATTTAGTAATCTGTGACATAAGTAAAACTAAAAAGCTACCATCTGATTATTGTTATTTTGATTGATTAGATGTGCAAAATTATTGTTTAAATTATTAATCAACAAATTAGCCGATTTATTATTTCAGCTAATTTATTATATGTTCAAATTTAATAAATGTAAATATAATTCATGTAATAGATATACGCTCGTATAGCGTAGGTTGTACTATAAATAAACAAAAGGGTTACCAGTCAAGCCAATAAATAAATAAATAATTAATTTAATTTAAAGCAACGCGTCGGGCAGAGGCTACTTATTTTCAAAATTTATTAATTTCACAAAATTTGGTGGTTAAGCTTTTGTTAAATATACCTGGCAGCCCTACAGGGCCCACTTCACAAGAAAAATAGCTACTGGCGTGAGCACATGTTAGGAACATATTTACTCTAGCTAACTAGATGTTATTTCTTGTGAATTCTCTTGTCATCATCTTCTCTTTTTGCAACATTAAGTATTATCCTCGTCATTAACGACATTGAGTAGAGCCTTTGAGTTTTACAAATAAACCACAATCTTGTGATTTTTGTCAAAATTGAAAGTTTTGTACAAACCAGAATAAAAGGATGTAAGGATTTCATTAATTAGTAGCAGCACAGGCTCAACGCACCGATTACATATTACGTTCCTTACTTACTCTGTAAGTTCGGCGTTGTAAAACCTTTTGACGCGTCATCACGGCCACCCTGACAATCACAGATCCTCGTGTGACAGTCAGGGTGGCCAGTGATCTTTTACCTTCTCCTACTCACCTTTTAAACAATAAGGCTGCTTGACCACCAAAGTGGAGCTGGAAAATAGTAACCGGTGAAATTGCTCATTAGTTTAACATCGGTTACAGTTTTCCAGTTCTGCTTTCGTGGACAGACCTTTAAATAAATATCTCAAAGAAATGCGATTTTGAATTTCCCGTTTTCACAAGTTTTCGGGGGCGACCACCAAGAGGCGGCAATAAATGTACCGTTTTATTTTTACGGACTTGTTTTTCTTCTCCATAAAGTAAATATGTTCCTTGCCACCAACCAATTGACACGACAAACACGCAGAGAAATTCATGATGTTCTTGATAGGGATTTCCTACGACGACGAGTATATTGGAGATTTTAAACTATCTGAATGAAAAACCGGATTTTCTTTTCTCAAGATTATTGTTAGTAAATTAAAAGTATTTTTATTAGTAAACTAGCTTTATTACGCTGAAATAAATACCAAGATAATCATGCTACCTGAATTAATTTAAATGTCGATATTAATAAAATGAAAGATATTTTTCTCATTGAAATATATCGATATAAATATATCGCCGAACTTTTAAATTATTTTCGGTGTACAACTCTAGCAGGATCACATTGGTCACGTATAATAAAAACAAATACAGGTTATTGCATCATAATTTATTAAAATATAGTTTTAAGCCGTCATTATGTTCCAGTATTTTGTTTAAATAATTATTTATAAACAATAAAGATTATTATATGATTTTACTCAGGTTTTTTTGCACTTCGGATCATTTCGTTCACTTTCATCCACTCTTTATTTTAATTTCACCAACTAATGTCTACTCAACTTAACGATTGTCAAACTCGGTTTTAGTTGTCTCAAAATTGGTTTTAAGTTTAGAGTATCTTGTTTGCAGAATTGGTGATTCTATTGTACACCTACAAGAGAATCACCACCAAAATTATGCTGTTTTTCGGTTCATTTTTGTGACATACCTAAACCAAGTCGAATATAACTAATAACTACCACATGATTGTAGATTGGTTCTTTATCTTCAAATGATAGTATCTTTTTTGTCCACTCTGTAAACTTAACAAACCTAATTGTATTATTAATCGAGCAACTTGGTTAACTATAACTAAGCTACAACTAACCTAGTCTGATAATATCAAACAGTTTTATCGGTAACTGTAACGAATTAACTTGGTTACTAAGACATAAGCACAACTGACACTACAGCCAACGTGCTTTGTTGTATTTAGCAAAGTAACTCTGAAGCTACAATCAATTAAATTGGTATAGCTTAAAAGTAACCAAGCTAGGTTATCTATTTTTAAATAGATAGAGAGAGTTTCTGAAGGTAGTCGCAGTACTCGTGATACATTTGTGAGGTGTATCCAGAAGGATGTGATCAAACGGGTTGTAGTACTTAGTACTTACCTACAATGAAAATAATTTGGAGACATCTTACGTAAGTTATTAATTTTAAATTTCTATTGTGGTATGTTCACATTATTACTTTCCAGTAGCAGTAACCGAAGTACACCTTCAGGTCACTCCATTAAGTCCGGAAGTAAGGTCTCATTTTAACTAACAAAACGAGCTCTAACTCGGCACACCTAGTTCGATTCGTCGAGGAGTTCCAGTAGCAGTCACCAAAGTACCCTTCAGGTCACTCCAGCAAGTCTGGAGGTAAGATCTCATTTTAACTAACAAAACGAGCTCTAACTCGGCACACCTAATTCGACTCGTCGAGTAGTTCCAGTAGCAGTCACCAAAGTACACCTTCAGGTCACTCCATCAAATCTGGAGGTAAGATCGATCTTAACTAACAAAACGAGCCCTAACACCAAGTTCCACTCGTCGAGGAGTTCCAGTGCCTAGCAGTCTCTGAAGTATGTATTTGTATCTAAGTATTATTTAGTAAAAGTATAAACAGCAATAAGAAATATTGTTTATACTATACCTGATCGGAAAGTACTTTAATACTTTAAGGGTGCTCGCGAAGGAGGAGGCGGGACGGTTGAGGGAAAGGCACGTTTCGCGCCCTCTCGCCCCTAGCCGCCGCAGGAGACGCCCTGGGCGTCGGGAATCTCGGGCGGATTTCCAGCCACCGTAGGCGCGGGCTTGCGGACGGTGAGCAATGGGTAGCTCACCGTCCGGTAGAGACCAGGCCCGGGTCGACGGCGCGTCGTATTCCACGCGCGCCTCAAAGAGATGTCGTCAGCACAAAAGTAGGTCCACTAGGGCCGATGCCTGCCGGGGTCGCGGGAAGGTACTTATGGGTCACCGAGGCCCCCGCAACACAGGCAACAGGAAGGAATACGGGTGGGTTTTAGTCAGTAGAGTCTGACACACCCTCCCGCTCCGCCCAGAGCGGGAGAAGTTATTTGATGATTTCCCACCCTCAAAAAAAAAAAAAAGGGTTCCGTAACGTAGCTGCTCTAAAGGAAAAACGGAACCCTTACAGGATCACTCATGTGTCTGTTTGTCTGTCTGGCTGGCTGTCTGTGTCTGTCTGTCCGTCTGCCACAGTCGATTTGCTAGTAATTTACTGGACCGATTAAGTTGAAATTTGATAGGTACACATATGAATTTCTGTGACCCAAAGAAGGACGTATAATGTAAATAACTGAATTTTGAATAAGAGGGTCACTTTTGGTGGGCAAATTAGAAAATTTTAAATTAAAAGTATTGCATACTGTACCGTGTGACATATCAAATGAAAGGGCTTGTTGTGAGGGTCTCAAATAGGTTCTAGTGAACGGGTGAATTTTGATACTTACAATAGTGTGACATATGATTGTAGGTAAATAAGAAAAATAAAATATTTTTTTTAAAGTATCAAAATTAGTTCACTTGACTACTATTCCCGCAGCTAATACACTTTTGTGTGTGACCCGTGTCAAAGTATTCGATTCTATACCTATCAATTTTGCAAACGTGTCCTTAGAGCATATTTTTTTAGGAAAATATGTAAAAAAAAACTTTACATATTACAATTGCACGTGGATGAATTGTCATTCAATTAATAGTTTGTCATTTAAGACGCTGACAACACCTAAACCGCGGTCCCTGTCAGATTGCATAGAAAAGAAAGAGAAGCGCGATCACACAACGCTTGTAATTTATTGCAAAATATGAAGTAATTATCTATTTACTCAAAATTGAGTTGAGTAATCGAAAATAAAAAACAACCAAGTTCTGCATTCAAATAAGACGTTCTTGTTATTAATTAAATATGTAACGTATGTTCATATTTTATACAGATATTTTAGATTAGAACTCAAAGTAAGAGGTTAGTTTAACGTTAGTTTGTATCGAGATTTTGTTTTCAAAACGTGATTTTGTAACAACCAAGTTCTGGCAAATATGTTCAAAATTAACATATATTTTTTCCGCTACCACAAACTACACAGATTTGGCAATTTTTTTTCTTAAGAGAAGCCTATTTTTGTCAATTGGGTCTTATCAGCGCCTTAAGGTAGAAACTATTTTTGATTTCATATCTAGAACGTGACATGAGGGTAGTTAAATAAATTAACTGAACAATTATGTGATGGTTATAAAACTTGAGTTTAGATAAATAGAATACCTTATGGTTTGTGTTAAATTGTTGAGACCAGTCGGTGCTGCGTGCGCGCCGTTGCTGATGTTACAGGTCAGTTAACTAATTTTATCACCGATATTTTATATCATGAAAATTCTAACGCTATTTTTTTGTGTAAAAAAAATTATTTCTTATTTTTATTAGGTAACTACTAACTATAGGTAGGTAATAATTGTTCATTTTAATAATTTAACAGACATGATATATCAGCTCGTAGTACCCGCTGTACTATTTAATGTGATAGCCTCATAGCCACTATGTATTTTGGTCTACTTGTAAAGGCTCGTGCAGACTAGCGCGATATCGCGAGCACGCCAGACTGCAATATGCTTGTCGCGCCCGCGATATCGCCCTAGTCTGCTCCTGCAGATTCGTTAAAATTTAGTATGCGAATTAAAAGTTCCCGCCTTTAATTCGCATACTAAAGTTTAACGAGCAATAAAAACACAATACCCACTTCGGAGCGTTCATAACTACATTTAATGATTTCTCTGATTAATCTGTCAGTAGCAACACAGATCTCGTTTTACCAATTATCGTCCCTGTAATAACTCTGAATTCTTTATTTCTGTGAAAAATAACACCTTTTACACCCGGAATGATTAAATTGATGTGTTGTGCCACCGCTCCCGAGTGCTTCGCAAAAATTTATTTCCACAAAGAACGGGCCTCTGTTTTTTGTGGAGTTAAAACATTTCGCTCTCAATTTTTTTTAATCATCGGCAGCAGTCTCAATGGGCCGTCATCAAATAACTAACTTTATCGGAAAAGCATTTAAAACGTGTTATAAAAGTACCTACTTATGTGTTAATAATAATTTACAATAATTTATTTAATCAATCAAAATAACAATGTTAACTTTAAATAGTGCACTTGCCTTACGCTAGATAACAAAACATTTTAATGTGTTACATGTTTTTTTCTTTAAGCTACGAGTATGTCCGTTTCCATAATATTGAGGCAACATCATCATCTGCTAAGACTTTTCCCAATGTTTGGGACGGTCGGACCACCCCAACCCAGTAACACAATACCCCTTGGTAAGACTGGTTGTCAGACAGGGCTTCTGACTACCCGTAACGACTGCCATGTCAAAGAATACGAATGACAGCCGGGACCAACGGCTTAACAGGCTTTCCGAGGCACGGAAGGGTCTCGATATGTAATCGGTCACCCATCCACGAACCGACAGCGGCAAGCGTACCTTGACCTTCCATCTACCCTTGCGACTGGTACTACTTAGCCAAGAGACCCTCAATCATGAGGCACCATGTTTCGTGTTATGAGCATCGTTGTTAATAAGGTTCAGCTGAATCTAAATTCTCCTTTATCATCCCCTTATCAATTATAATTATATATTTGACACTTAATCGATGCATGTTATGCGATACCTTTGATAAATCACACGCTATTATTTACGGCGGATCCTTTTGCCTCAGTACCCGTCCCTGACACATATTTTCTACCACACGTTCAAAGATTAAAGTTAAAAAATCGAGCATAGGTCTTATTTTAATCTTTAAAAAAATCTTTTAGGCGGTCCAGCTTTTTTTATAACACGCTACCCTCTTCTTTGCTAGATTTGCCTTTAATGCGTTTAAAACTAAAGTTGCAACTGTTCTTATCGTTTACTACTTAAACGATAAGAACAGTTGCAACTTTAGTCTTTAATTCGCATACTAAATTTTAACGAATCTGCAGGAGCAGACTAGGGCGATATCGCGGGCGCGACAAGCATATTGCAGTCTGGCGTGCTCGCGATATCGCGCTAGTCTGCACGAGCCTTTACAAGTAGACCAAAATACATAGTGGCTATGAGGCTATCACATTAAATAGTACAGCGGGTACTACGAGCTGATATATCATGTCTGTTAAATTATTAAAATGAACAATTATTACCTACCTATAGTTAGTAGTTACCTAATAAAAATAAGAAATAATTTTTTTTACACAAAAAAATAGCGTTAGAATTTTCATGATATAAAATATCGGTGATAAAATTAGTTAACTGACCTGTAACATCAGCAACGGCGCGCACGCAGCACCGACTGGTCTCAACAATTTAACACAAACCATAAGGTATTCTATTTATCTAAACTCAAGTTTTATAACCATCACATAATTGTTCAGTTAATTTATTTAACTACCCTCATGTCACGTTCTAGATATGAAATCAAAAATAGTTTCTACCTTAAGGCGCTGATAAGACCCAATTGACAAAAATAGGCTTCTCTTAAGAAAAAAAATTGCCAAATCTGTGTAGTTTGTGGTAGCGGAAAAAATATATGTTAATTTTGAACATATTTGCCAGAACTTGGTTGTTACAAAATCACGTTTTGAAAACAAAATCTCGATACAAACTAACGTTAAACTAACCTCTTACTTTGAGTTCTAATCTAAAATATCTGTATAAAATATGAACATACGTTACATATTTAATTAATAACAAGAACGTCTTATTTGAATGCAGAACTTGGTTGTTTTTTATTTTCGATTACTCAACTCAATTTTGAGTAAATAGATAATTACTTCATATTTTGCAATAAATTACAAGCGTTGTGTGATCGCGCTTCTCTTTCTTTTCTATGCAATCTGACAGGGACCGCGGTTTAGGTGTTGTCAGCGTCTTAAATGACAAACTATTAAAGTTGCAACTGTTCTTATCGTTTACTACTTAAACGATAAGAACAGTTGGTTGCTGCGATTAACTCAAGACAATGTTTATGTTCTTTCTCCAGAATTAGCTTACCTACTGGTAGGATACATGAGTTCATATAATTGTTTATTTTTTATTTGACATTATGTGCAAGGGAGGTATCCCTTGCACGTAATGTGGGGATATTTTAAATATTTTTTCCAGATCCACTTGCGTAATATTAAGCATTAAAGTGATAATTTTTGTTAGAGTTAAGTGTCCCCCTGCCAGCTAAATGGTTGTTTATGGAGATGTTAAAAAAATCATGGCAGTAGTACATAATATAATGAAATTAAAAAGAAAACTATAACGGCTAAGTAGGCTTTACAAGTTAACGAGTTATAGTCGACCAATTTAAATTTGCCGTTGGAGAATTGACCGTGGCATGTATCGATGTATGGGAGAACAGGTTTTTCAACTACAATATTAAGTTTGCTTTTAGAATAAATTCGTCCCAAGTAATCATAACTACGGAACCCAGCAGCACTAAGTCGGTTTTTGTTGTTTAGCTGAGTTGTATTACAATGAGCGGTTAGCTAGCGACCTCGACAATTGTTCATACTATTCTTACCTGAGCAACCGGCAGCAAGTTCGTCATGCTCCCTTAGATGTCACTGCCTTTTTTTTTGTGTGATCTGTTCAAATAACATCTTCGGCTCTGGGCGGAGCTTGTGTGTCAGATTCTTACTGACTAAAACCCACCCGTGTTCCTTCCGTTGCCTGTGTTGCCAGAGGCCTTGGTAACACTTTCGGACTTTCCCACGACCCCGGCAGCCATCGGCCCGACAACAAGTCCTGCTGGAAGCTGTTTCGGAAGGACGGGTTAGCGTTCTGCTGGAAGTTGCGGCGAGTCGTGCTAGCAGTAGGCAGCAGTTTGTATGAAATATTGTCTGCTCCTTCCAGCAGCACGGTGACCTCGATTTTGAACTTGCGGTTGTCACATGTTATAAATATTTATTAAAGTATTTCCATAATAATAAATAGATGTATTCGTACTTAATAAATGATTAATGATTATTATAGGAACACGTTTATTACTTATTTACTAGCTGCGCCCAGCGGCTTCGCGCGTGTGCATTTCGGAAATTATCCTACGGGAACGTATTACCGATACCGGGATAAAGTATTCTATATCATAATCCAGGTCATGTTCTACCCGTGTGCCAAATTTCACCCAAATCCGTTCAGCCGTTTTAGCGTGAAAGCGTAAACAAACAAACTCACTTTCGCATTTATAATATTAGTAAGGAAGTATTGATTGGAAAACCAACTGTTTAAGGAACTCTAAATCTGTCTCTTTGGTTTAATAAGCACTTCAATAATTGTGCCTGTCATCATCATCTGCCTGCCTTTTCCCAACTATGTTGGGGTCGGCTTCCAGTCTAACCAGATGTAGCTGAATACCAGTATTTTACATGGCGCGACTGCCTATCTGATATCGCGGGCGCGACCGGCAGCAATATGCCTGTCGCGCCCGCGATATCGCCTCAGTCTGTAAGAGCCTTAACCCAGTTACTGGGTAATATAATACCCCTTGGTATGACTGACAGCCGGGACCAACGGCTTTACGTGCTTTCCGAGGCACGGATGGGCCTTGATATGTAAATCTTTACATATCAAGACCCATCCGTGACCCATCCACGAACCAACCGCGGCAAGCGTAGCTTAACCTGATCGATCGACCCACGCGGCTGTTACTACTTAGCAACAAGCCCCTTCCGATTTCTCTTTCTTTTATAAAAATGTATTTATATGTTGACAATTTAAAAATGTATTTATATGTTGACAATCTACGTCTTATTTATCTCCATCACGTAAACCCTTTCCATCAGAGCACATAATTCCTGCCGGGGTCGCGGGAAGGTACTCCTGCCGGGGTCGCGGGAAGGTACTTATGGGTCACCGAGGCCCCCGCAACACAGGCAACAAGAAGGAATACGGGTGGGTTTTAGTCAGTAAGAGTCTGACACACCCTCCCGCTCCGCCCAGAGCGGGAGAAGTTATTTGATGATTTCCCACCCTCAAAAAAAAAAAAAAAGAGCACATAATTGATGAATTAATATAAATACCTGTTATAAAATTTAAAGGCTGGCTTCAAACCGATTGAAATTAAAGTAATTATTTAATCATAAAATATCTATAATATAATATAACAAAGAAATGTTGTGCACGTAATAGCTTACAATAATTTGTTTTTACAAATAAACTGTCATTATTTTCTGCCACTTACTCTACATGCGATCGCAATACATTCTCACTTGCATATTGACTCTCATAGCATTAACAAAAATACAAAGAATAATGAATGAGGAATGCCTTAACGACATTTCAATTTTCAACTCACGCGCACAATACAACTATGTTGATCACCGGAAAAGTCCGTGACTGTACCTCTAATATATAAATTATCACTCTCGTGTTAGATCGGTTCCATTTTTACGTAAAAGAAATTGATCGTGACATAACCTAGCAACTCATCATTAGGGCATTATTTGCACCTACTTAATTGCTAATTTTATGATATTATTCAATGTTATTTCGCCAATTAAAATTATTTGTAGAAACAGTAAATACCTACCTATTTACGTCACAATATCGATAGATGTTTTATTGTGACGTAAATATGGGTAATTACTATTTAAACAAATAATTTGTAAAGACCGTAATGTTATGTTTCTATTATTTCACAAAACGTAGATACCCGTGTCGTCTCAACTTGTGCGAACCTGTGAACTCTCTGTGTGCTTAATGTACCTAGGTATTCCTTGTCAATAAACTATTTTCTATTACTATTTTGATACCGCCAGCACCCTCTAGGACAGCCATACTCAAACTTTACTCCGCAAAGCCTCTGTGGGGGCTTCGCTAAAATAACAGTCATAGTGAAAAAAAAAATACTAAAGAGGTACTATGCAACCAGAGTAAAATATTAAAATGTTAATGTCAAGTAATATGATTATTAATAAAGAATACACATAAAACCATTTTTGATTATTTTATGGGTCCGTCAAATATTTCGTTTTACAAAAGGGTTCCGTCGCCAAAAAAGTTTGAGAGCCACTGCTCTAGGACATAGGCATACTTAGAACTCATCCCCAATAAATCTGTATTAGTATCGTGTCTAGATAGACTTAATCTGACAACAGTTGGCAAACACTAGACATTTTTCGTGAAGTAATTGACATTATGCGCGAGAAATTCCATTGTGGAAAAATGAACGTTGCTTTTGTAATATGTTCCGTTCCGAGCTACATGTATGCTTAAATCGATTACTTTCAAACAATTTCTCTGCACAGCTGAGCAATGCAAAAGGTTTTCATGCGGACATGTATTGTGTGAAGACTGGGATGTTACCAAATATAAAATATATTACGAAACCCTGAAGCAGATCTAGACTGTCATAATAATACCTATGGTGTCTGTAGAAGCCATTATTTGCCGATATTTACGGATGTCACATTAAAAAATCCATCAGATTGGAAAGGAGATTGGAATGCTGAGAATGTTCCAGATTTGTATTAACTATGTTGACACAGAAATAAAGAGAAAGACTTAAGGCTCATACAGGCTGGCGCGAGTTGTCGCGCGGTTCGACATCAGTAGAACAATTTCTATGAAAACTTGTTGTCTATCAGAGTCGCGTTGCGCGACAAGTTGCGCCCGTCTGTACTAGCCTTTACTTATGTCTAATCTTTGCGTCTGAGTACCCAATTACTCATTCAATACATTTAGATAGATTTTACGATAGATACGTTTTAATACTGTCGTAGGCAACTTAAGAGCGCAGCGATGGATGAATTGTTCATACAAAAGTAATACTTAAATAATTTACAATTTGAGCATATTTCCACCATGTTATGCTGATATTCAGATTTAGGCAGTATTTATCTAGGTTCCGATATCTTTTTTTTTTCAATATACTGACCTAAATGAAGTTTAAGCGTGTGTGCATTTCGCACATTTTTACAGCGTAAATGACATATTTTCTTATTGTTTTCTCCGTATTATAAACAACAATATTTATAATATTGTTTCAGCAGAAACGTAGCTTATATTACCAAGTTACAACTTATCGAAAACAATTGAATAAAAACACAAATTTATCATACATTTTCGATAGTTGGTCTTGTTAGTGCTATTGCGTCCAACAAAGGAGAAGGGAAAGACTCCATAGGTTTCTGGGCCCAGATGTTAACTCAACCAAACTAGCCTTATTAGTAAGAGGATATAATAACAAGGTCTCACTGAAAATTTGGTGAAATTTGGCTATCCAGGAATCAAGTTATATGAAGTATAGCAAAAGTGAGGTTACATTAATAACATTGTAGTTTTTTGGTGTTATTTGCGAAATATTTTTGAACGGTTTCGCTTGTGTAATGGTTTTATGCATGGAGTTCAAGAAGAGAGTCTCCAAGTGTGACGTGTCGAAGATCTGACACGTTTAGCACGCCTTGGACAGTCGCTACAGTCGAAGACAAGTCCAATATCCTGAACTTAGAAGCAGTAGGTACCTTTTAAAAAAGGGAGAAGAGGAAGTAAAATAAAACACCAATATATATATAAAATATTCATTATTCATCTTCAATAATTATGAGAATGTCATCTAAGTATTTTTCTTGTTATCTTGCCCAACATATTATGCACATTACATAGGCGCAGCAGCCTACAGTCCTTCTACCTACAATACAATTACAATAACAGCCTAACATGGAATGAATAACAAGCAGACTCATTGCGAAGAAGGTTGTTGCGGCAACGGACACACACACTGGAATGGCCAACTTGGGTTGGTGCTTTAATCGGACGTCTCCCAAGAACCACATATTGAGCCACATTCCAACATGCTGGGCATACATAGTTCTCACTGGTTACCTGAAATAAGTTAACTATTTAAATCATGTTCAACCATAAACAAGCTTCATTACATGTACCTAATCCTAATGCATGTTCAACCAAATCGCTACGTCCCGGCCAAGACCGAAATGGTCCCAATAACTGTCAACACCGCAAAGCACCAAAGTCAGGGACCGGATCGGTCTCATCGGGACTTGATGGTTACCTACACCTTTTTATGAGTGAAATGGTCAACGGCACATTCCATAGATTCATATGGCTAATTAATCAAGTAATTAGGTATGAAGTAAGTATTGTTTTAATATAATTATGCTATCCAACAAAGAGACAGCGGACATACATGTCACCGGAGACCGTAAACAGTAGGTACATAAGTCTGGTTTTGTTCGCTTGATAGGCTAATAGCTCGATTTTAATAGGTACTTACAGGCTATGCACGCCACTGACGAATAACTGATAAAATAGCCTCAACGTCCAAGACTCTTCTGCCATAAGTTACTGCGACCAGTCGCAATGGTACAATTCACACATCGATCCATGTCGTTGTTAAAAATTAAGTGGCAACATTCAGTAGTTCCTGTTTTTGACACAGAAAAGTGTGTGGCGCTAGACGTATTGAGATAGAATCATTATCAGAAAAAAACGCATTTGAATATTTTCCCTCCCTGAAGTCCGAATGTAAAGAAACATAATATTTGCTCTGTAATCATCTAATGTATATATAAGTCAGCCTGTGGCATATTCATTAAAATGTACCAGTAATGTGCTCTGTGTAATCTGTGGTCTATCTGTGACATCTGTCAACAATAAAAAGGCCCGTCATCATGTCGCATCTGCCGAGTTTGATTCCATGCGATAAATCTATCCTAATCAGGGTGATCCCCACGAACTTTCAATAGTCGTCAATATCCGATCGATAGGCGTAATTAGCTCAGCCGAGGTCGTGGAGTTATACAATAAAACATGGAAAATAAGTGCGCACTCAGCATGAAAGAAAACAAACGCTTGCTTGCCGGTTATTTCTGTCTGTCATCTGTCAGTCAGTGATTAGTGTTGCCAACTAAAGAAAAATTAAAGGAACTCGATTTGCTATGAATCAATTCCACGAAAAGATTGATAAGCACTTGTCACTCGATTTTCATACATATTCTGAGATTTTACCGATTATTGATATCGATTACTAAGAATTCAAGCATCTATTTAATCGATTATTTATTTTCATAACTTAATTTAACTTTTCTCGCTTCCTAGATAGAAACATGGTAGTGTATTTTGTGATTTCCTTTAGAAAAATATAACGGTTTATTTATTAAACATTTCAACTAGTTAACTGCTGGGCCCAGGATTGCCCATCTCCTTTCAATGTGTGCGTGGTCGTAATGATCATTGCGGGTGTGTATCGCTTCGACAGGCACTCACACTAGCCAACGTGCTTGGTCCATACGCTGACGCCTGGGTTGGAGTTCATTACATTTCAAATTGTTTCGCATTTACTTTGCTTGATTGGATTATAATAAAAAGCTCTATAATAAAACTTTTTGCTGCTTGAATAGGGTTGATTATCATCTTATTGCATGATACTGCAGATAAGCTATGGTAAGAAGCCAAATCTTATTTTCAGCGTGTTTAGTGTGAATCTTTGAAACTATATAATTATTCTGATTACCATACCTAATTGTATTTTTTGTAATTCGTTCAGTCGAAAATACCCTACACGACTTTATCACGTTTCGATTCACACTTTTAGGGTTCCGTAGTAAACAAGGAACCCTTATAGTCTCGCCATGTATCTGTCTGTCTGTCTGTCTGTCCCCCCCCGCTGTAGCTCAGAGACGCTTAGTACTAGAAAGCTGTAATTTGGCATAGGTACACATATTAATCACGCCGACAATTTGCTTAAACGAAATCTTGAAAAAAAAAATTTGGGTTGCTCCCTTGTACGTAATGTGTCTATCTCATGGTGTGGGGTATCGTTGGACAGGCCGTTCAAAAAAAATGCGGGTCTGTGAACACCACTTTATTGTTTGCTTGTTACGCTTTCACGCTAAAACGGCTGAACGGATTTGGATGAATTGGGTACATGGGTAGACCATAACCTGGACTAGGACATTGGACATATTTTTATCCCGATATTCCTACAGGATCGAGACTTACGCGGGTAAAACCGCGGAGTGCATCTAGTAGATAAATATACATATATCAATACCTATCTATGAAGTAAACACTTAACAAAATAACTGTTTATTGAAAATGCTTGTTTTTGATTTTTGTTATTCTTAGCTCAGAACGCTGTTATTTATATGTATTTACGCATATAGCGTACATATAACTTATTGAAATATTTTTCTTTTACGATTACTTTGCATAACACTTTTATTATTTGACTTGTATTCATTATTTAGTAAGTTCAACAAAATTTGAACTAAACTTCTAATTTTGTTGAACTTAAAAGGAATACAGAAATAAAACAGAAGAAGCGCAGGCTATAAATAAATAAATAAATAAATAAAGACAATATTAATGAACATCCAATAATAATTTATATTTACGCGACGTGCGTGTGACCCCCAAGATCACGCGCTATAACGATATACAGGGTATTTGGTGCATCGTGTGCCAAATTAAAATGGTCGACTGGGGGGTCATCTGCTATCCTTTTTGACCCCTAAACACTTCTCATGCCCTGTGGATTTTTTATTCATCGACTTTTTATTGTTTTATTAAAAAAAATACTCAAATTTTACATTCAAATACAAAAAAAAAGTACAATTCGTAGACTCTGATTTTTTATTTTATTTAGATGTGTATTGTATTACAGTACTTTTAAATTCAAAATTAGTGATATTAGCCATCTAGTTTTTTTTTTAATTTACTCGCAAAGTTTCGGACTTCAATTAAATCTGTCCATGTTACAGCTATTTACATGGCTATAAAAAACAAAAACCAAAAGCGACCGGGATCTTCCAACTCCCTCACAAATTCTCTAGTCTATCCTCTTGCTAGTGATGTGCGTCATGCAATAAAAATATTTTTACAATTTTGTGAATTCGTTAGAATTGTGAATCGAGTCAATCTTCACAATCTGCACCCAGTGGTGCAGATTGTGAAGATTGACTCGATTCAAAGATTCTAACGAATTCACAAAGTTGTAAAAATATTTTGACTCGATTCAACATGTGGGTTTTCCGTTTTGTTTGTCCAGTGGACAAACAAAACGGAAAACCCACATGTTAAAAGACAGAAATCTTTTCAAAGGAGGTTTAGTGTAATCGTTTGGGCAGGAGTGATTGGGAATCAGGTAGTTGGACCGCATTACCTGCCCGATAATTATTTGGAGTTCCTTCAAAGTTACCTGCCCGAATTAGTGTCCGAGGTTTTAATGAAAATGTGGCCAAAGTATTCCAGCATGTCGGCTGTCCCACGCATTGGCGTTTGACTGTGAGGGAATATCTCGACGATATATTCCCCAATGCGTGGATTGGTCGCGATGGCCCTATTGCATGGGCGGCACGTTCCCCAGACCTAACTCCGCCAGACTTTTATGTCTGGGGACGTGACACAGAGGCTCCAACTAGGGAGGTACGTACTACTTCAACGCATTAAAACGGCGTTCAATAAAATTAAGGAGGAACTGTGACTTCGTACAGCAACTGTGGAAATACGAAATAGATGTCGGGCCTGCATTCGCAATAGAGGCCAACAATTTGAGCAGAATATTTAAAAAGTATATTAAATAAATGTTAAAAATGCATTTTTTTTTCTAGTAAGCTCACCCCCCAAAAGAGAGATAGGAGACAGATTTTACCTTATAAGAGTGAGATAAAGGATTTAATACGTTTTTCAGGTATCATTTAAGCAAAAAAAAAATTTTTAGCCATTATTTGGAATTTAGTATTTTGTGTCTCGATTCACAATTCCAGCGAATTCATAAAGTTATAAAAATATTTTTATGGCTTGTGGCACATCACTAGCAAGAGGATAGACTAGATAATTTTTGAGGGAGTTGGATGATCCCGGTCGCTTTTGGTTTTTGTTTTTTTATAGCCATGTAAATAGCTGTAACATGGACAGCCTTAATTGAAGTCCGAAACTTTGCGAGTAAATTAAAAAAAAACTAGACGGTAATGTCACTAATTTTGAATTTAAAAGTACTGTAATACAATACACATCTATATAAAATTAAAATTCAGAGTCTACGACTTGTACTTTTTAAAAAAATTGTACTCAAATGTAAAATTTGGGTATTTTTTTTAATAAAACATTAAAAAGTCGATGAAAAAATATCCACAGGGCATGAGAAGTGTTTAGGTGTCTGAAAGGATAGCAGATGGCCCCAGTCGACCATTTCAATTTGGCACACGATGCACCAAACACCCTGTATAATATTAAAGGTACCTTCTGTATGACGTATCTACTACGGAGATTTTCTCTACAAGGCCTAATTGTCGAGATATCCTATTATGTTGAGATATCGGTATTTTAAATAAATTTCCAAAAAACTCGTTACGAGTCTGTAAATTAATTAATTTGCGGAAAACAGGTTTATGGGATGTTACAACATTTTGGATTAGGTACTGTGTTAAGAGGTGTGCAAAGTTTAAAACTCTAGACGAGAAACTACATTGTGGAACATCTCTTGTGGGGCGGCTAAGCTCCGCCGCATATGCTGTTAGAAACATTAAGACAGGATAAAAGCGGGGAAATTGCGTAACACACATAAAATAACAATTGAGCGTATCGGTTTCATTTTGACAGGTCACCCAAGTCCATTGCGTTATTTACGTTGTGGAGCAGACGATTTTTCTAAACATATAAAGCAATGGATTAGCAATATGCTTCAAAACTCTTGGATTGTGATGCAAACTGTGTAACGCAATCAGAGTGCTGGTTCTTATGATCAGGGCGCCTACCATACACTCTTACAGCAGATACATTTTAAGCGATGTAATCTGTCGTGCTAGTTTGTACCACGAGTGCGCCAAGTAGCATGTGAGCCAGCAATCACGTGACCTAACCCTAATGACCTAACCCTAGCTGAAATATAGCAAACGCATGGTTTCTACATTTGCTAAATGTAGAAACCATGCGTTTGGTATATTTTAGCTATTTCCACAGCATTATGTCGAATGGTATTTATCTGTGGGGTCGGGCTGCTGTGACATTGAATCCATCTGTAGGGACACAATTTATGTACAAGCTTACTCAGCGAATATATTATTGGTGACGCACGGCTGCGCCCGTGATACAGAGAGGTTCAGTCGCAAATAAACTACAGTCGTAATTGGTCGTTTCTATTAAACCTGCACCCTCGATACAAGTGAACAGAACACATATACGTCGGACATTACCGAAGTATTAATATAAAGATACGATATCTAAAGTGGTGACCCCTGTGAAAATTTCATTTTGGCGAGGTGCGTGGATAAACTGAAACGGAAATGAATCCTCAACAAAGTGTTACGCCACGTGCGCAAGGTGGGAAAGATGACATGTCCGGCGATGCCAACGAAAAGGCGCTGGCCAGTATAACTGCCTCATCGCGTATTCCCGAGTTTTGGACAGACCAAACGCGACTCTGGTTTGTCCAGTTCGAGGCCGCGGTAGAAAATCAAAGACTGAGTGATGCAGCCAAACAGAATCTGGTTGTTACTAAATTAAGCAAGGCTGCTATACAGCAGGTGAGCGATTTGTTGCTTGCCCCGCCCGAGTCTCGGAAGTATCAGACGCTGAAGGAAAGGCTACTGGAGGTGTTCGAGGAGTCGGAGACAAGGAAATTGCAGAAGTTGATCAGCGAAATGGAGTTGGGAGACCAGCGGCCATCACATTTGCTGCGACGAATGCGTGAGTTAGCCAGAGAAAAAGTGCCTGACGATACCCTAAAGTTGATGTGGCAATCACACCTGCCGAAATCAGTGCGGGCTGTGCTGGCAGTGTCTGACTCGAAGGATTTGGATGTGCTCGCCACGATAGCAGACAAGGTACTGGAAAGTACGAGAGAGGGCTCATCAACAGTAGCAGAGATCAAAGCAGTGGAGGTCCAGGAAAAAACTACAGGGAAAAGGAGTGATGTATCAACAGGCATCAGTCACATCCTGGGGGAGCTAGCGAAGATCAACCTGCGTCTCGCAGGTCTGGAGCGTGGCAGAGGCAGAAAGCGTTGGGACAACGGCAGCCGGCGATCGAGATCGGCATCGAAGCATGGTGATGAGGGTGCCGAGAGGAAAAGTGCTAATTGGTTGTGTTTTTACCACTATCGTTACAGGGAGAATGCAACAAAGTGCGTGAAGCCGTGTAATTGGAGCAAAGGGCAGGAGAAGTCGGCGGGAAACTAGACCCGGTGCAGCCGACGGCGGAACGTTGCACGATACACAACCGCCTAGTAGTATGTGATAAGAAAACAGGTATGAGATTTTTAATTGATACGGGAGCTAACGTGTCTGTAATACCTGTGAAGAGAAATCGTTCGCGTAGTTATTACGATAGCAATAGGTCTAACTTTACATTATATGCCGCTAATGGCACAATAATAAAAACTTACGGTATTGAGACATTAACTCTA
Source organism: Atethmia centrago (assembly GCA_905333075.3). Classification (NCBI taxonomy): domain Eukaryota; kingdom Metazoa; phylum Arthropoda; class Insecta; order Lepidoptera; family Noctuidae; genus Atethmia; species Atethmia centrago. Next base: position 14,979,636 of record HG995375.1, read on the forward strand.
AGCTTGGGATTAAGACGTCCGTATACTTGGCATTTCATTGTAGCAGATGTAAATCAGCCCATAATAGGCGCAGATTTTTTAACAAAGTATAAATTACTAGTAGATTTAAGTGGCCGACGACTCATAGATGAAGTAACTAGTTTAAGTGCAGTAGGTTTAATTGTAAAGTGGAAGGGACCATCCTTAACTACGATTGATAACACTTGCATTTATTCGGATATACTAGCCGAGTTTCCTGAGATCACTAAACCAGTGTCTTTTAAGGAGGAACCCCCACATGCGGTGTTACATTACATTGAGACACACGGACCGCCAGTATTCGCTCGAGCTAGACCGTTAGCCCCAGAGAAATATATCAAGGTGAAGGAGGAGTTTCGGCGCATGCAGGAAATGGGAATATGCAGGCCGTCGAAAAGTCCATGGGCCAGTCCGCTGCATGTGGTACCCAAAAAGGATGGGCAGATTCGTCCTTGCGGTGATTATAGGGCCTTGAATGCTATAACAATACCCGACAGGTATCCTATTCCGCGGATAAACGACTTTACGTATATTTTAGGCAATAAGTACATATTCTCGCGTTTAGATTTAAATAGAGCGTATCACAATATTGTCATTTCACCGGAAGACGTCGAAAAAACAGCCATAACCACTCCCTTTGGGTTGTATGAGTTTACGCGTATGACCTTTGGTTTACGGAATGCCGCACAAACATTTCAGCGATATATGAATAACGTGGTATTACAAGGGATAGATGCACAATTCAAATTAGGTGCAGAAGGTCAATTAGAGTCTAATTTCTACTTCTGTTACATAGATGACATCATCGTAGCTAGTGAGACGCCCGAGCTTCATAAGTTACACTTAAAGGCGATATTTGAGCGATTAAACCGATTCGGTATAACTATCAATATGGCGAAATGTAGTTTCGGAAAAGAAAATCTAGAATTTTTAGGTTACGAGGTCACGTCATCAGGAATCAAACCATTACCAAACAAAGTGCAGGCAATAATCGATTTCCCAAAACCCAAGACAGTAGATCAGTTACGGCGTTTCTTGGGCATGGTAAATTTTTATAGGTCCAGTTTACCTAGGGCAGCGGAATATCAAGCGGCGTTAAATACGTATTTACAAAAGGCAAAGAAGAAAGACAAGTCAATAATTAACTGGTCGCCAGAAGCAGACATTGCATTCGCGAAATGCAAAACTAGCCTACAGAATGCAACTATGCTATCGTATCCGGTAATGAACGCCGAGCTTGCAATATGGGCGGATGCGTCGAACGACTGTGTTGGTGCCGTGTTGCAAGTTAAGGTTGACTCACACTGGTGCCCCTTAGGTTATTATTCTAAAAAACTCAGTGATGTACAACTTAAATACAGCACATACGACAGGGAGCTTCTAGCTATCTATTCGGCGGTTCAGTATTTTCGTTATATGGTAGAAGGCAGATCTTTTGTAATTTACACGGACCATAAACCATTAGTTTATGCGTTCACAAAAAAACCCAGTGACAAAGAGACAACTAGACGCGTTAGACAACTTATGTTTATCAGTGAGTTCACGACAGATATACAGCACATTGTCGGTAGTGATAATACAGCCGCGGATGCACTGTCTCGGGTTGAAGCTATCACATGTCCAACAGCGCTCGATTTCAGCGAATTAGCATTGGCGCAACGGACGGATGATGAGCTGACATTGCTCTTATCAAAAGAAAACAAAGTAATGCAATTTAAGCGAATTCTTTTACCCGACTATCAAAGTGGGGTGATGTGCGAACTGTCTACTTCAGTTGCAAGGCCATATCTACCAGTAGCTTTTAGGAAAAGGGCATTTCAGGCGGTACACGGTTTGTGTCATCCTGGAGTTCGTACTACTCGGAAATTAGTGTCGTCTAAGTATTTTTGGCCAAGTATGAACATAGACGTAGGACAGTGGGCCAAAACCTGCGTGCAATGCCAAAAGTCGAAGGTGATACGTCACACGGTATCAGGACTAGGACAATACGAAAGTAGCGGGCGATTCGAGCATATACATGTTGACCTAGTAGGACCATTACCTACGTCACCTGATGATTATAGGTATTGCCTTACGGTGGTAGATAGGGCTACAGGCTGGCTGGAAGCTTTTCCAATCAGAGACATTTACGCTAGTACGGTAGCCAAGGCGTTATACGAAGGTTGGATTTCGAGGTACGGTTGTCCGGTAAGGGTTACTACAGATCAGGGCAGACAGTTCGAAAGCAGCTTGTTTAATGAGTTAATGAAATGTCTAGGAATAAATAAATTAAGAACTACAGCGTATCACCCACAAGCGAACGGCACTGTTGAAAGGTTCCATCGCGTGTTAAAAGCAGCACTGATGGCCAGAAGGGACAGTGGCACGTGGGTTGAAGAATTGCAGACAGTTATGTTTGGGTTACGCGCAACACCGCGAAGCGACACTGGTGTCAGTGCCGCGGAATTAGCATTCGGGAAGACATTACGGTTACCCGGGGATTTTTACGGTGACAACAACATAAGCGTTAGTGATTCAAACGAATATGTAAACAAAATTAGGAACATCATCGAAAGCCTTAGGCCAAGACCAACTAAACAGAGAGATGCAAGGACTATATTTGTTCATTCAGATTTGAAGACATGTTCACATGTTTTTGTAAGAGTAGATCTGGTGAAAAGATCCTTACAACCTCCCTATGATGGTCCATATCAGGTTTTAGAGAGAAAAGAAAAGTATTTCTTGTTACAAATAGCAAATAAGCGTGTGAAGATATCAATCGATAGGTTAAAACCGGCATACGTAGTTAATGAAGGAACCCTTCCACTAAAACAGCAAGAAAAAGATTGTGTCGTAGCTAATCCTAATAATAAACTGTTTAATGATAATACTAGTAGTACTAAGCGTGTAACTTATACCACACACAGCGGTAGAACGGTCAGGCGACCGATAAGGTTTGCACAATAAAAACTATGTATGTTACAACTAATAGTACAGTAAGCCATAGTGTTACAAAGGTACAGGTTCGATTCCTGCTTAAAAACAACACTACGATTTAATTAATGCAATTAAGAGAAAAATATAGGTTTTAGATATTATTATATAATCAGCAAATAGGTAACACTTAAATTATTTTGCATATTGTCAATAAAGAAGCACTTTATTAAACAATGAATTAATGCAATTCTGGCATATGAAATGATGTTTATCCAGGCCAGCCAAATGCAAAGTTTCATAAAAAAGTGTTAATTAAGATTATTCAGAGTTAAGGCAAAATGTTCTAGTAGTTTAGACAAATAATAATTAAAATACCAAACGCAATTTATCCATTGCTGGAATAAGACCTTACGATCTTATCTTTATATTAAAGAGAGTTGTCAGAGTCATTTATAATCTATGTCACCGCGAATCTCTTAGGGAACTATTTAGAAAGATTAATATTATGACGGTACCTTTTTTTTGCGTTGGGAATTATCAAATAACTTCTCCCATTCTGGGCGGAGCAGGCGGGTGTGTCAGACTCTTACTGCTGCTGCTTGTGTTGCCAGGGGCCAGGGCAGTGCTGACAACATCCCTTTGAGGCGCACGTGGAACACAACGTGCCGTCGACCCGGGCCTGGTCCATCCTTACCGGACGGTGAGCTACCCATTGGTCACCGTCCACAAGTCCGCGCCTACGGTGGCCAGAAATTCACCCGGGATTCCCGACGCCCAGGGCACCTCCTGCGGTAGCTAGAGGCGAGAGGGCGCGAAGTTTGCCTTTCCCTCAACCGTACCACCTCCTCCTTCGTGAGCATTACTGCTTCGCAATACGAGGTGACGGCGGACCATGCCCGCTCCGTACCATGGCCTGAACCAGGGCCGGACGCGAGAGATCTCTGCCGTCGATCGCCTCCACGAGGACACGGCGGTGCTCTGCCCAAGCCGGGCAGACCTCCACCGTATGCTCCACCGTGTCCTCCGGGCGATCCACACAGTGGTGACACCCGGGCGTTTCCTCCCACCTTATCTGACACAGGAACCTCCCGAAGCTGCCGTGTCCGGTGAGGACCTGCGTCAGGCGGAAGGTGAGGACGTAGCGGCGTCAGCGTAGCACTCTACGCTGACGCCGCTAGGGAGGTCGGCGCGCAGCACCCAGTCGTATCCGATGTCCCACAGATGCGGCCCCAGGACCGATCCCTGTGGGACACCGCACGACATCTCTTGCCGGTTCCACACTCCCTGGTGACCGGGGTAGATTACGGCCCTGTCCGTCAGATAGGCCTCGACCACACGACAGAGATAGGTCGGCATCCGGTGGTACCGGAGTGCCTCCCTGATGCAACTCCAGGACAGGATATTGAAGGCAATGGCGATGTCTAGAGACACCACCAAGACGACCTCACCCTGGGCAAAAGCATTCCCCGTCGTGAGGGCCCGCACGCGCATGATGGCGTCCACCGTAGAGCACTCCCTGCGGAATCCAAACTGGCTCTCTGCCACATCCGGCCCCACTCGCACCAGCCGCCTGACGAGGCAGTCTGCAATAACTTTTTCAAAGATCTTGCCCACCTCGTCGAGCAGCACGATGGGCCGATATGCGGACGGAGAGTCCGCAGGGCGCCCCGGCTTCTTTATCTCTTAGGGAACAATTTAAGAAGATTAATATTATGACGGTACCTTGCCAATTCATTTATAAAAATATTATGTATGTAAGAAAAAATCTACATCTTTTTAATAAAATAAGTGATAGACATAATTTTAATACTAGAAATAAAGATAAAATATATCAACCATTTTTCAGATCATCTAAAGTACATACGTCTTTTATGGGGTACTGTGTTAAATGTTACAACAAAATACCTTGTGATATATTGCAATTAAATGAAAGAAACTTTATATATATCATTGGATTCAGAATTTCCAGCTCTATCGATTGGTATTATTAAAATTTCTCTATCGTTGAAAAAATGTCCCTTACAGTACAAATTTTTGGACTGCGTAAAACGACTTATGACAAAAAAAAAATGATTTAACGGACACTAACATTTTTTATTCTTAGAAAAATAAAGTAAGTCATCGTATTAAACAATTTACACCCTTACCTTAAACCTCAAATCAGTCAATTTAACTAACATGTTCCTTACTTAATTCATGATATGAGTTTTTTAAGAGTTATTCCCTTACATTATTATGGCACAAAACTATCTTTATTATATGCTCCTTACTGTAATATGCTTATTACTTAACAAGTAGAAATCAAATTCGTATTTGCTTTACTTTATTTGTTTAAAAGATTGTTCCTAAAATACCGAGTCTTACATTTAATTTGATTTTCTCAATATTTATCTTTCGGGTGCGCGTGACGAACGTAAGGTGTTGCGGGTAGACACTCGTAACACCTTGCGTTGGTCTTTGGAGGTAATTCTTTGGAGAGTTCTATGTCGTAAGTATCACCAGTCTCTAACATTGTATATTTAACTTCAATTTTCGTCAAGGCATTTTTTTTTTAATGTTCGCACTCTTATATTTTCTACGTATGAAGTTAAATATACAATGTTAGAGACTGGTGATACTTGCGACATAGAACTCTCCAAAGAATTACTTCCAAAGACCAACGCAAGGTGTTACGAGTGTCTACCCGCAACACCTTACGTTCGTCACGCGCACCCGAGAGATAAATATTGAGAAAATCAAATTAAATGCAAGAGGAAAGAGTAAAGGGGTTGGGAAAAGAAGTACTGTTAGAGGAAAAAAGACAAAACATATAGACAACACAAATCAATCTGCAGCTGAAGAAAGTACTAGCAATGAAATAAGTCAAAGGAACACAGAAAACTTGCCATCTCTATATAAAGAGAAGCTGCCAATTTCCATTCCAAAATACAATGACCTCAAAAAATTGTGCGACACCGGTATAATACCAAAAAGATATCATGGTGAATATTTGAAACTTTCAAATAAAGTGCCCGTTAAAGATACCCTCAACGAAACAGACGACGATGAAGATGACGTGATTACTGAAAATAAGTATGATTAGATAAAATACCAAATAGAAAGTTGCGTCGTAGCATTGCAATGACGCTTGCTCGATTCTAAAATACATTAAATCCTCAAGTCTTTTAGAACCGAACAAGCGTCATTGAAATGCGACGACGCAACGCAACGGAGCAGTGTGGCATCGCTCTAATTAGTATTGTAATCGGCGCAAAAATAATAATTATTTTTCTTAATTAATATTCATAATTATCATTTATTATTCATTCATCTTTCACACAATTCATTCACCTCTTATTCGATCTTCTTCCCTTACATCCAGTCCAGTACATTGATTCAATTAGGTACTTAATAAATAAGACTGTTGAAATAATAAACAATTGATTTATTTTTGTATCTATCCCTAAATTTCATTTAAATCTGTGATAGCTAAGCTGTAAAACCTGAAACTAATGCATAGATTTGCTTTGAATGATTAATGTTGGTTCATGGGTCAATCAACTAATATACCCACACTTAGGACAGGTTAGAAAAATATTTTTTTATAAAATAAACATTAATTTTCTTTTATTCTGATTCGATTAAGGCATTAGAAATATCATCTACTTTAATGCTTTAGAAGGGCAGCGAAGTAAATTGGTATTTTACACAGTTTTAGTAAGAAAATACAACACATACCCTCAAAAACTGTCCCCAGCGTTACCTGCATTCAGCGTTAGATAAATGGTGATTAAAACACGTATTTTTGTTTTTATTTTTTTATTTACACTTACATTCAAAATCAACAATTTTGGCGTATTAAGTCTTCTAGTATTCTTAAATTTAAATATAAAACTCACCAACGTTTTGTCTTTTGCGTTACCAAAGTACAAATAATGAAGCGCTCTTTTAAATAAAACTAACTGGAAAAGAATTACAAATGACAATGAATTTTGTTTTAAAGCTCCCCAATCGTTTGAATTAAGAACTACTAATATAAACTTATACAATCAAATAATGAGCATGTTGTAATCAAAAATATCATTTTGAATTTGGGGACAATAAGTAACTCCAGAGACAAATTTGGGTGACGCCTAAGACATACAACAAAAAAATGTAAATCTAACCAATGAACCGCATATAATTAAATAAACTAAAGGCTTTATTTGATAAAACAAATCAAAACATAAGACATTCAGACAGAGGATCGCCTGTAGAGTTCGATCCACGTTTGTCGTTTTCTTTGCCATGCGTTTGTTCTGGCTGTTCACCACCATTCTCAGTAGTAATTGTGTTTTCTTTCTACATTTGTCTGTTATCAGTTTTAAGAAAGCTTTTTAACAACATTCCCTGTCATATCAAAGTCAAAGGTCATATCGCTCTTCGATTTAATTTGTCAATACCTACCTTATAATTTCGTTTCTCTTTCTGATCTTAATCAGTCTTTTTTTGTACTTCTCACAACATTTCTTTACCTTCTTAATTTCTTCTTGTAATTTATTATTTTTTCTATACACTTTACACTTACTTTTTTTCATCCACGTTCTCGAGACGCAACTGGTATCTGGCTGGCAGGCATTAAGTACACCAGATATCGGAGAACTCGGTGGTGTTGCATCAAACATCGATTGTAAATAATTTCTTTTCTTGCTGTTTTCCCCTTGTCTCGGTGATATTTGCTTTTTTCTCTTCTTTTGCGTTAAGTCTTTTGCAAGTCTTATAACTTTATGGTAGTGTTTACGGTGCTTTCTTTCAGCTTCTTCGTATGTTTCGGTGTTCTGTTTGAGTCTTATCCTGTACCTAAGTCTTTGTTTTTCAGCCACTGACAGTCGCGCTATTTCAGGACAAGTAATATTTCTGGAAATAAAAATAATAATAATTATGGGCTACTTACCAATACTTCGATACTTTAACAATGTCAGTCTAATTAAAAATGTATTTAGTGACAAACCCAAACTGAATCTACTATCATCCATCATCAACCACCTTCCTTCTCCAACACCAAAATGAGCTCGCTGTAGGTGGGGTAACATGAATAACAGACGTATTCTTCCTCCTTATTGAAAATTGGTTAAAATAGAGCCAGTTTTTCTTTACGTGCTACAAGCTAATCTCACCAAGTACGTAAATGTCTTAGGAGTTACCAAGAATGCCTTTGGAGTTACCGCGAAAGTAACTCAGTATACAAGTAACTCAGCAGACAATTGGTATATTTTCATAAAAAAAGCTCATTAAAATTTGAATATGGTACATGGCGTGAACTTTAGTCGAAACAGATGTTACGTACTATAAAAACAGCTGATATTATTGGATAAATTTAATAACTTACATAGAGAAAGCGCGGTAACTCAGCAGACGACACAAAAGGGTACGCACTTCCTCCGAACGTTCTTCGCCGCCTGGTGGGTCGAAATCGCTATCAAAAGGCTCCGTCGCGCCATGCAATCGAAGGCAAACATAATTGAAGCTATGTACGATAAACAGAGCAGATCTATGTGTTTCCTGGCGAAATTCTTAAACGTAACTCAGTACACGAAAGGAAAAGTGTTCTAGTAAGGGACACAATTGGGGTGCGTGCAGAAAACCTCCTCGTGTGCCTGATTGCTGCTGGTTCCCTTCGAATACGTTCGGGGGAAAGAGCAGTCGTTGGGCCGATGCATCCTGGGCACGGCCAATAGTCTCTCCATGTTTCGGAGAGGGTATTGACCGTGGCGAATTTCTGCGTGGCGGGGAGCTTCATGCTCGATCGTCAGTCGTCCACTCCCCTCTCTGCTTACAGAGGGCAGCAACCGTCGAAATCGTAATCCGTAAAGAGACCACAGTCATGTTTTGTGGCTTGGAACGGGACGAGGATCTTGGCTTGGTCGCCTGGATCGCGAGGAAGATAACCTCTATAAAAATTCCTCTAATATCAAGTTTTGGTGCGCGGCGAGGATATGAATGGCTGAGGAGTAGTGTCATCTGCAACTTCGTAGTTGTAGGTGGCGCATCAGTCGTTAGCGCACCCCCAGCCAGGGTACCAGTGGACCCCCTGGTTGGGTTATAAATGTACACTTGCCTAGGGACAGGGGGTGAACCTAGGTGTACTTTTTATATCCCCCATACTCGTGGGATTAAGTATGGAAGATAAACAAAAAAAAAAAAAACAACAAAACACAAGGTGTGGAGAGTGATGCAGGGTCGGAGTCCGACGCTGATTCTAGCGCAAAGGGCTCAGGTCGGAGCTCGGTGCAAAAGGAGGTGGTCGGTAGGAACCGTGACTCCATTAGGACTCGCAAGCGCCCCAACTCGGGGTCGTCCTCCGACGAGTGGGTCTTGAGCCAGAAAGAGCGGCAAAAGATCCACTCCAGCCGGCGGGGGGGGCCCGAGGAGGGAAAGTCGTGGATAGAGGGTGGACCCTTTATCCACGACTTTCCCTCCTCGGGCCCCAGGGAGGTTGTCGAGCCTAGCAGAGCCAGCCCAGCCAAGCCAGCCCAGCGAGCCGAGCGGCGCCACCTCTCAGAGGTTTCAGGTGGTGAACCGGATGCCGGTGGCGGCTCCAATTTAGAGCGTGCGGACAGATTTGTTGAGGTCATGGCCGGCGCGATCAAGGCGGTATCCGTAAAGAGGCTCAGGTCCTCTAAGGATCAGGCCATTGCCGCAGCCACGGCCTCTATTGTGGCGGCAGCGGAGGCCCTTCACGTCGGGCCTCCTCAGGACAGTTTGTTCGAGATGCGGGCGGAGATCGCCCGCTTGACAGCCGCCATGGAGCTTCTCCGAAAGGAGAACGAGAAGCTCCGGGCGGACCTGGCTGGGCTCCGAGGAGCCGGCACCCGGATGGAGCCGCAAGGGGGCAGCAGCAGGGACAGGGACGGCCCGTGCCTGTAGAGGACCGGGTTCTGACCTTGGTGCGGCAGGAAATGGAGGCCATCGTCCTGCGCCCCCCGTTGGCGGCAAGCCAGCCGCCCTCTGGCCAGCGGAAACCGGCCTCGTTTGCAGCCGCCGCAGGTGCCCCGGCCAAAGGGGGCTCGTCGGGGCAGCCAAAGGGTGCGGCGACTGCGCAGGCGGCGAAGGCCCCAGCACCAGCAGCGAGAGCTCCAGCCCCGACGGCGAGGGTTCCGACCCTGGCGGCGAGGCCATCGGCCCAGGTGGCGAGACGGCCGCCCCCGCCTCCTAAATATCTTCCGGCCGATGCCGAATGGCAAGTAGCCGGAGAGAAGAGGAAGGCGGCTAAGGCAAAGAGGGCGGCCAAAAAGAGGGAGAGGCGGCAGCGGCGCAAGGAGCGCACCGCCGTGGCTAGGCTCCGCGCCCAGAATTCCGCAACTGTAGTGATCACACTACAGCCGGATGCGGAAAAGAAGGGCGTGTCCTATAGGACGGTTATGGCGAAGGTGGGTGAGGCGGTGCGCCTGGAGGAGCTCGGCGCAGCAAAAGGCCTCAAAATGAGGGTAACGGCGACTGGGGCCCGAATGGTGGAGGTCCCCGGTAAGGCCAGTGGCCCGGCCGCTGACGCCCTGACCGAAAGGATTAGGGCGTCACTAAATGCGGACGAGGTCCGAGTGTTCAGGCCCACCAAATGCGCTAGCATGCGCATCACGGGCTTGGACGACTCCGCGACTGAAGAGAAGGTGGTCGCCGCACTAGTTAGGACCGGGGTGTGCTCTGCCGAGCAGGTGAAGACAGGCACCATTCGTCCTGACTCCACGGGGCTGCAAACCATTATGGTGAGCTGCCCCGTGTCGGCGGCAAGAAAAATTACCGGGGAGGGCCAACGGCTATTGGTGGGCTGAGTTTCCGCGCAGGTGAAACTGCTGGAACCCAGACCTCTGAGGTGCTTCCGCTGCCAGGTGGGCAACCACGTGCAAGCGAATTGCACCTCGGAGGTGGACCGCAGCGGTCTTTGCTACCGCTGTGGTCTGCCCGGGCACAAGGCTGGCTCGTGCAATGCCACGCCGCATTGTATGTGCGGTGGCTGGCAAGCCAGCCGAGCACCGGATGGGGGCAAGGCCTGCGCCCCACCCGCCAAAGCCAGGGCCAGAGGCAAGCCCTCCACCACCGCCGTCACCGCCGCAGTCACCACCACTGCCACCGCCGCTGCCGCCTCCACTACCGCCGTCGTCGCCGCTGCAGCAGGCCCCTCTCAGGGGGCTGGGAAGGAGGCTCAAGAGTGCCAATAATGGCCCCATAACGCCTCCTCCAGGCGAACATCAACCACTGCGCCACCGCTCAGGATCTGTTGCTCCAGAGCGCAGTGGTCGATTAACATCGCCGTGGTCGCTGAGCCGTACTTTGTCCCGCCCAGGGATTACTGGGTGGAGGACCTGAACGGCTCAGTGTAATTTCGTCGGCCGCCGCCGGTACCCCGTCCCTCGAGGCCGTCAAGAGAGGACGGGGCTGCCTAGCAGCACGGTTCGGGGAGATTGTCGTGGTAGAGGTCTACTTCTCTCCGAACCGAACTCTTGCCGAGTTCCACAACTCCCTTGCGGAGTTGAGAGATGTCGTCGTCGGGTTTGGTTCCCTCCCCGTGGTCGTCGGGGACTTCAATGCCAAGAATTTGGTTTGGGGTTCCCGGTTAACGGACACACGGGGCAGGATGGTGGAGGACTGGGCTCTGGAAACAGGCCTGTTCGTCCTAAATCGGGGTTCTATCCCCACGTGTGTGCGGATGCGGGATGAATCAGTGGTGGACATCTCGTTCGCCAGCCCCGCTCTCGTTCGCCGCGTGTAGTTGACTGGCGCGTCATGGAGGGGGAGGAGACCTATTCCGATCACCGATATATCCGGTTCAACGTCTCCGCCAAGACCTCGGACGCGCCGGTCCGACGGGCCCCGAGTGGTCCGCGGTGGGCGCTGAAGCAGCTGGACCGGGAGCTCTTCCTGAAAGCTTCGATCGTGCAGGCCTGGGTGTCACCACCGGACAGGCCTGCCGACATCAACGACGAGGCGGAGTGGTTCCGGGAGGCCATGTCCGACATATGTGACGTGGCAATGCCCCGGGTCCAGCCTGGACGTGCCTCGCGCCAGGTGTACTGGTGGTCGCAGGAGCTGATGGCTCTGCGCACTGCGTGCGTGGCTGCGCGACGCCGGTATACCAGGCACCGCAGGCTCCGTATCAAACCTCCGGATACGGAAGCCATTCAGGCGGAGCTGTACGAGGGGTACAGAGCGGCGAAGACCGCCCTCCAAGCGGAGATCTTGCGGGCCAGGGGTTTGGCCCGCGAGGAGTTGCTGGGGACTCTGGACAGGGACCCGTGCGGCCGCCCGTACAAGGTGGTGCGGGATAAACTCCGCCCATGGGCTCCCCCGCTGACGCAGAGTCTCCGGCCCCAGCTTGTGGAGGACGTGGAGCGCTCTGTTCCCTTCGCGAGGGGAACACTCCTCCCCGCCTATGGCTCCGCCTACTGCGGTGCCCGATGCGGACCACACCGCCGACGACGACGATGCTCCGGAGGTGACCGAGGGAGAAATGAGAGCGGCGGTACGCAGGCTTAATGCCAAAAATACCGCCCCAGGACCCGACGGCTTACCTGGGAAGGCCTGGGTCCTGGCCTTGGAGGCTCTCGGGCCTCGACTTAGGGGGCTCCTAAGCGCATGCTTGGAGAGGCGCCAGTTCCCGCTTCGTTGGAAGACGGGGAAACTGGTCCTCATAAAGAAGGCAGGGTGCCCTGCGGACTCTCAGTCCGCTTATCGGCCCATCGTGCTGCTCGACGAGGTGGGTAATCTCTTTGAAAGAGTCATTGCAGACCGCCTCATCGGCCAGCTGGTGCGGTTGGGGCCGGATTTGGCGGAGAGCAAGTTTGGTTTCCGCAGAGGGCGCTCTACGGTGGACGCCATCATGCGCGTGCGAGCCCTGACGACGGGGAATGCTGTTGCCCAGGGTGGGGTCATCTTGGCGGTGTCTCTAGACATCGCCAATGCCTTCAATACCATGCCCTGGAGTTGAATCAGGGAGGCACTCCGGTACCATCGGATGCCGAGGATGGTACCGGAGTAATTGGATGTCGAGGCCTATTTGACGGACAGGGCCGTCATCTACCCCGGTCACCAGGGAACCGGCAAGAGATGTCGTGCGGTGTCCCACAGGGATCGGTCCTGGGGCCGCATCTGTGGGACATCGGATACGACTAGGTGCTGCGCGCCGACCTGCCTAGCGGCGTCAGCGCAGTGTGCTACGCTGACGACACGTTGGTCCTGGCGCAGGGGAAATCGCACCAGGCGGCGGCCGAAGTAGCGGCACGCGGGGTTGTGACAATCATCGAATGGATCCGGCAATTGGGACTCGAGGTAGCCTTGCACAAGTCCGAGGCCATGTGTTTTCATGGTCCTCGGAACGCGCCACCGTTGGGGTCCCAAATAACGGTACGAGGGGTTTCCATCGGCTTCGAATCGACGATGAAGTACCTGGGACTCGTCCTCGACAGACGGTAGAACTTCGTGGAGCATTTCCGACGTTTGGCTCCCAAATTGGAGCCCGCCCGCGCTGCAATGAAGCGGATCCTGCCCAATCTAGGGGTCCAAATGCCTCCTGCCGGAGGCTGTACACGGGGGTCATGCGGTCCATGGCCCTCTACGGGGCTCCTGTATGGGCGCGCTCTCTGGCGCTGCGGCCAGCCCGCCGGTTAAGCGCGGCCCAAAGTGTCATGGCCATCCGGATGGTCCGGGGATACCGCACGGTCTCCTGTGAGGCAGCGAGCCTCCTTGCCGGATTGCCGTCATGGGATCTGAAGCCAAAAGTCCTCGCGCACGTATGGGAGTGGCGCGAGGAGGCGAAACGCCGGGGCGTAAGTCCCCTGCCGCGAGAACTCGTGGCACAGCGGACGGAGCTCCAGCGGGATCTCATGGCGTCATGGAAAGTACGGTTGTCGCAACCTAGTGCTGGGCACGCCACGATTGCGGCGATAAGTCCCCTCTTTGTGGAGTGGCTAGAGAGGCGCCACGGCGTCCTCACCTTCCGCCTGACGCAGGTCCTCACCGGACACGGCAGTGTCGGATAAGGCCGGAGGAAACGTCCGGGTGTCACCACTGTGTGGATCGCCCGGAGGACACGGTGGAGCATACGGTGGAGGTCTGCCCGGCTCGGGCAGAGCACCGCCGTGTCCTCGTGGAGGCGATCGGCGGCAGTGACCTCTCGCGTCCGGCCCTGGTTCAGGCCATGGTACGGAGCGAGAGGGCATGGGCAGCCGGGACCTCCTTCTGCGAAGCAGTAATGCTCGCGAAGAAGGAGGCGGGACGGTTGAGGGAAAGGCAAGTTTCGCGCCCTCTCGCCCCTAGCCGCCGCAGGAGACGCCCAGGGCGTCGGGAATCCCGGGCGGATTTCCGGCCACCGTAGGCGCGGGCTTGCGGACGGTGAGCAATGGGTAGCTCATCGTCCGGTAAGGACCAGGCCCGGGTCGACGGCACGTTGTATTCCACGCGCGCCTCAAAGAGATGTAGTCAGCGCATAGGTAGGGGTCCACTAGGGCCGATGCCTGCCGGGGTTGCGGGAAGGTACTTATGGGTCACCGAGGCCCCCGCTACACAGGCAACAGGAAGGAATACGGGTGGGTTTTATTCAGTAAGAGTCTGACACACCCTCCCGCTCCGCCCAGAGCGGGAGAAGTTATTTGATGATTTCCCACCCTCAAAAAAAAAAAGACACAATTTCAAGTTTTTTTTTTTGTAAAAGTGGTTTGTCTTATTACAGTTTTGTATTACACACGATAAACTGTGCTATACCGTCTTGTTGCTTAATAAAAATCAACCGAAAACAAGAAGTAAAACATCATTTATAATGAAAGTTCACAAGTGAATGTGGTCTCCGGACAGGAATATTTTGTATGGTGCGAAAATTTCGTCTACTGAGTTACCATGAAATTTTGTAGAAATTCAAGATTTTCGAGAACGTAATCAATTTTCCCGTTGTGCCTAATAATCTTAGATATAATTATGACATTTACTCGTATTTTGTGTATAACTATTGTCAATTTGTGTATATTTATAATGAAGTGTCGGGGACAGCAAAGTGTGGGTAAAATAGTTGATTGACCCTCATACCAACATTAATCACGCAAAGAACCTATTTCCATGGTGTTAAAATACCATCAATTTTAGTAGATAATCTATAGTTACATCAAATTGCAACACTATAAAAGTCCTTTACATTAGAATTAAGTATATTTTTTTATTTCTCTTGCAAGCAGCAACAGAAATAAAAAAATACACTTAATTCTAATGTACACTATCTTCGTCGGTTTACACATAAAATATCAGTAACGTAAGAGACAACTAAACGTATTTTTTAATGTAAGGGACATGCTATATTCTAAACCACTGGGCATTCGTAAATCTTTCGCTTATAGCTCTATTATAAAGCAATAAGGTGCTCATCCGTTATAATAGAGTTACCAACCGCGCGCCAGAGGTGGCTCACATGCGCGCCGGCGGGGCTTGACGGTTTGGGCTAACTGGCATACCGCGCGCCGTTCGGGGGTTTAGCGGTTAAAAGAATACGAAAATCTAAGAAACTTTGCTCTAGTTACAATTAAAAGTGGAGCAGATAGCAAAAAGTTATAGACAGATTTAAAAAAAAGAAACGTTTTTTGGCTCTCCTGAAAAACCGTGTTTTGTCCCTTACGTTAATTGATACTTCTGGTATCGATATTACAAATTAGAGGATTATATCCAAGTTAAGAATGCTTGGAAACATGCTCGTCCAGTTCCATAGGACAATCTAGAGTCTAGACAAAATCAAACTGTTTGCTATGTTAATTATATAATTTATTATTTTACTTTAACTCACACACTGACCTATTACTTTATTTTTTTAAGAACACGTATACTTTAACAATGTTTGTAATTAAATGAGCATCATGTACTTGTATGATCTATCACATAATTAATTTATCTGTCATTGCTTCATTTTAAATTATTTTTACCTATTGTGGTATACCTAGTAATTTTATTTTATGTGCATCGTCTTCACATAAAATTATATAAGGGTCAGGTCATCACAACGGAAATGTATCACACTGGAAAATAAATGCAGCGCAATATAATTATTAGGGTGTGTGAATATTTTAGGCAGGTGTAATCAAATTAATTACACTTGCCTAAAATATTCCGACGATTTCGACACACCCTAATAATTATATTGCGCTGCATTTATTTTCCAGTGTGATACATTTCCGTTGTGCAATACGTCATAAATTCGGTCCTGACCCATAATATAATATATAATGTACCTATACAAAATATTGTAAAATATTTTAAAGGAGTACCGGTGGAGTTTCTTGCCCATTGTTCTCCATACGAACTACCTTTTGGAAGTGGCGACTAGAATCAATGCACATTTTGTACATTTTGACGTTCCAAAGTGCCATAAAAGCGCCTATTTGAAATAAATAAAAATAAATAATTTGTATTTACGCGATGTGCGTAAATACAGATAAATAACAGCGTTCTGCACTAAGAATAATAAAAATAATAAACAAGGATTTTGAATAAACATTTTTGTTATGTTTATACTTCATAGAACATATATTCATATATTTAAACAAATGTTAATCGAAACACGATGAAATCGTGTGTATTATTATCGACTGAACGAATTACAGAAAATACAACACAGAATACATAGTGTCAAAGATTCACACTAAACACGCTAATAATAAGATTTGGGTTGTATGGTAACAAACCAAATCTTTAGGTTAAAGTCTCTGTCTGTAGTACCATGCATAAGTTGATAATCAACCATAATCAAGCGACAAGAAGTTTTATTATAGAGGTATAGCATAATCAGCCTTAATGTTCCCACTGCTGGGACACAGGCCTCCTTTCGTTGAGATGGAGTAGGCCGTAATCCACCACGCGGGCCGAGTGCGGGTTGGTAGATATCGCACGTTTGCGAATTCTTTGGTTCTAGGACGTGCCGGTTTCCTCACGATGTTTTCCTTCACCCGTTTTGAGAGCAGTGATGAAATAATTTATACAAACTAAACTAAAGCTAAAGCTCCTGTTTGGATTCGAACCTACGACCTCGTAAGTGGCGGTCGCTGCCACTGGGCCACCACTGCTCACTGAAACAATATAAAAGCTATGCGTGCGTACTGAACTCTACAGCCAAATTAATTAATCGGGATATTATATATACTATCCAGCTATGTTATACTATCTACCCAATTAAGACAAAGTGATTATTGGGGCAGACATTAATCAAATAGTCTAGCTACTTTACAAATTGTCTAGTAAGACTTGGATAAAGTAATAAAACACAATACATTTTAGTTTATTTTATATTGCAGTTTTTTTTTTATATTAAAGGGTAGCTCACCGTCCGGTAAGGACCAGGCCCGGGTCGAAGGCGCGATGTCGTCAGCACAAGTGTAGGGGTCCGCTAGGGCCGATGCCTGCCGGGGTCGCGTGGAAGTTCGATAGGGTTACCGAGGCCCCTGCCAAAACAGGCAATGGAAGGAACACGGGTGGGTTTTAGTCAGTAAGAGTCTGACACACCCTCTCGCTCCGCCCAGAGCGGGAGAAGTTATTTGTTAAAAAAACAAAAAAAAAGGGGTACATAAAGTTAAACTTTATATCCGAAGTACTTTTAAATAACATTTAAAAGTAATAAGTATCTCAAGAAACCTTTGCATATGTATATCGTAGGATAATCGAAAAATCTGCTCTGTCAGATATTCTTAGGTTGATTGCAAAGGATATAAATCAACATAATAAGTAAAGAGGAGCAGTGTAAGCCTCAGAAGTGTCCTACAGATGTCCCAATATTTTTTAGGAGTTAGGTACAATACCGTTCTTTTGTTAAGTACCAAATTTTCTCAGTGAGCTTAACTCTTCTAATCTGCTTTTGTTGGTTTCGGACACCAATCTGCCTAGTCTTTCCCCAA
The DNA here is from genome assembly GCA_905333075.3 of Atethmia centrago. Taxonomy (NCBI): domain Eukaryota; kingdom Metazoa; phylum Arthropoda; class Insecta; order Lepidoptera; family Noctuidae; genus Atethmia; species Atethmia centrago. The sequence goes on from HG995375.1 coordinate 14,997,443, forward strand.
CTACGTTGGGGTCGGCTTCCAGTATCACCGAATGCAGCTGAATACCAGTATTTTACATGGATTGACTGCCTATCTGACCTCTATAACCCAGTAACTGGGTAATACGATACCCCTTGGTTAGACTGGTTGTACCTAACACTTTCGGGCTTCTGACGACCCCTAAAAAGATCAACAAATCAAGTCAAAGATCCACAAATGACAGCCGGAAACACGGCTTAACATGCTTTTCGGGGGCACGGAGGAGTCTCGGAATGTAAATATGGCCACCCATCCACAGACTAACCCCGGCAAGCGTAGCTGAATCTGATGGATCGACCCCTGCGACTGTTATTAGTTATCCACGAGCTCCTCCCCTTATTTTGGATGGATACCATGGATTACCATCCAAATAGAAGTAGGTACCGTTATCTCTGACATAAAAGAGCAGATCGGACTTATTTGCTCGACTCCGTATAATAGAACATGGTATTGAGTGAGACTGCAGTCTCAAGAGGCCCAAGTTACTCGACGAAGTCAAAGTGCACACTCTCGAGTCAGCCCAGCTTGGTTGTATGCAAACACTCCACTGAGCAGTTCCCGGTAACTTTTTTCATTTCATTTTATATGTATAGTTGCATCCGCTACACTTCCTAACTTAAAACCTCTTTTGTCGTTTCTGGAACAGAAACTAGGCATGAAATATTGTAGTGGGTAAAGGTACGTACTTTTGGAGTAAGTAGGTAGGTTACATTACTTTACTCATTAATAAATGGAAATGTAGTCATTTGGGGCAAAAGGACGCACTTTTTCATATTTGTCACCACTGAACCGAAACTATTTTAATATTAGAATCGTCTACACTTTGTACTATTAATATCGTAACTATTATGCTCCTAAAACGCAACAAATATCAGTGGCGTGCAGTGGTTCTCCATGAAGGGTAGGCCACACATACAGACCCCAAGAAAAAAAACGAATTCTCGCAACATCACAGCGTCGCTCAACATATGATGACCCTCAAAGTAGTCATTATTGATTTATAATATTTGAAAAAAAAACGTTGAAAATAATCCTGTAAAAACAAAAGTTATAAATACAAAACTCACCACATTATTCAAGGTTCATGCTTCTTTGCCGAGGAATGAAAATTATGCAAATCAATATATCCCTCACTCCACTTACTGGAAGTATTAAACAAAATGAACGGAAAACAAAAAAAATGATTTATGGGTATACAGCCATACAGCCAGTTATATGTTGCATAATTTTGAGGATTGAAATGACGAGTACGAGATAAATTATCATATTTTTGGATAAATTCTCGTAATTCGGGCACACATCTAACCTTTAGACACAACTTGAATCTTATCATTAAATGATAATTGCGAAAACTTACTGCTTTTAACTTCTAACAAACACACATTATCGGCGCAAACTTCACAACAGAACACCATTCTTAGGTAAATAAAAAAATAATAAACACAACAAATAATATTTACACTACTTTACGTTTCAAAACGAATTACTTATAACTTAATAAGATATAAAAAAGCAAAATATTCAAGTTAGGATATAAATTGCGTGTCACATGAAACCATATGGCTTCCCTAAGAAAAATATAATTTCTAATTTGTTGATAAAAAAAACACTACCATTTAAACTAATTGTATCATTGTCATACCGTGTTTTTGCACAAAAGGGACTACCAAATTTTGCCGGAACCAGTCCAGGGTTGCCGAAACTTATTTTCGTAACTCCCCAAAAATCAAAGCGAAATTTCCCAAATATGCGGAGAAAAATAAAAAAATATGAAGTTTTTAATTATTTTTATTGGGCTTTTGCTATTCCTTACAATTTATCATTTTTTAGAAAGGTATAAATTCGACTATACCACCCTATTTTCTTAATTGTCTCTAGTAGTCATTAAGGAAACTATCGTGTCTGTGTGTAGTCTGTTTCTCAAATTCCTTGGAACCTTGGTCTACAGTACTTTTCATTCATTAAATCTTGACTTTACACACAGCGTATCACAGTACGCGGTTGCCAGCTCCAGTCACAGTAGTTACGCCCATAATTTAAACCATTTCAATAGTGTGTGCCGTTCATACACACGAAAATATACACCAGTGTGCGTAAATTTATCAATGGGATTTAGGCAAGCCGAGTGCCTGCCTAATAAACAGCGTGTACCGAGCTCCGTCGAACTGTGAGCTACTTCACACGACGGGCGCGACAAGTTGCTATAAGTGTTATAACAGGAGTTTAACTTTCTTTTAATATTTTGTATTATTGTATTACATAGTTAAAATAAATGCATTTGGAGTTGTTGGTAGGGCAGGCTAGGCCTAATTGCCTCTATGGACGGCACGCCCCTAAATATTCGACGATAGATCAAAAATGGTCTTCTGTATATTAAGCTAAAATGTGTCTTGGTCAGGCTGCGTACCTTTGCCCCAACTTGTGGGTAAAAATACGCCGTATATTTGGTAAAAGTACGCATGTAGGGTATTTAGGCTTATTTGGGTATAATAAAAACAAATTCAGTTGCAAAGCGTTTTTTACAGTTTTTTGCAGCAATAATCTTCTCCTCCGAAACCAACTGTCTCTGGAGTTTTTTTTTAAACTAATTATTGATTTTTTTTTAATGACTAGTTAAGTTCGCAGGCATGACTTGCGCACTATTGCTGCCATACGTTTACCCCATTCGGCAGTTACAAAAAAAATCTTATTAGCTAATATTCCAGTGAGGTTAGGTTAAATCGTAATTATTGAAAAATCTTTGAATATAAGTACAGCCGCTAGCACATCAAGTTACCACAAACTGTCAAATTTTTCTCATTAACACACTTAACCATCAACATTTTAAGGTTTCAAATCATTCGGAGAAATTTGACAGTTTTTGGTAACTTGATGTGCTGGCGACTGTACATTTACAAAAAAAAAGTAGTACTAGAAACTTTTCCTGGAATTTTATGGTTATTTCAATTTTTTGCACCTTATATCGCAAACGCGACAATCACTGCTCCGTGGCTTATGACCCAGCGTCACCGCCTTTCCACACATTTAGAAAAAATAACACTGCGTACTTTTGCCCACTGCGTCGTTTTACCTCGAATGGCCTAGAAGAATAAGTAACCATACTACATTTACAAAATGTCAATGCCGTAGGTAGGTATAACGTTATTATTTGGAGCCAAAAATACATCGGTAATATCTACCCCATTTTCTCTTAAGCGAAAAGAATAGAATTACATTATAGTGCTCAATGCAAATATGTAGGATAGTCTATGCCGATGACTGTAATTTGAATAATTATAAAGTGGAAGTAATTATAAGGTGGTTCTCCGTTTAATGTGGTGTCGTGATATTGATTCCCTGGGGGTGCCTTGGGGGGATGATGAAAGTTCTGAAATGAGTTTTATAGTTATTTTAACAATAAGAGGTTTTTTTATAAATTTTTAATACTATGACAATCAATTCGATCAGAGCTCAGCGGATACATTTTCAATAAAATTTTTCTGTAATCTTGGCAAGGGTTTTTCCAGTTTTTCCTGCACGTGGAAAACACGTTAAAATAGAGTTATATATTATCCATGATACTGTTACAAATTCCAAATATTAATAAGATTTGTATTGATTTGAAAATTTCTTTACAGAGATTCCCGGAAAGACTACAAAATCTCTAGACTCTAAATCTCAAAAAAAACAATAAAAAAAATAGTTAAAATCTCTAGAAAACGTTCCAGTTTGTGATACTGAATTTAATTTCCAATATGTCACCTGTAAAGATGTAATTAAAACCTTTCACACGTTAAATGTAAAAAAAAAAACCGCAGATCTATGAGGTAATTCTTTGGACGTTGCTAAGTCACACATTGTAGCACCTACTTTAGCTGTTTTATTAAATATGGAGGCCTTGGCAGAGAGTACAACTTTGTGCCCTTTGGCGTCGAGACCCTCGGTCCGTGGGGTCCCAATGCGCATAAGTTATTTGCGGAAATCGCGAAACGTCTAGTCGATGTAACTGATGACCGAAAAGCTGGCGGCTTTCTCGCGCAACGCATCAGCATTGCAATTTAGCGAGGAAATGCCACCATCATCCTCGGTACAGTGCCCCGAGGGCTTAACTTAGTTTTAATTTAATTTAGTTAATTTTAATAATCATCTTGTAATTTGGTTATGTAAAAAAATAAATTTTAATGTTCTTTAGCTGTTATTTTTAATAAGTATTGACCGTGGTCAGTTTCCTGATCTTATGAAAAACAGTAAAATAATACCGTTGTTTAAATCGGGTAGTACATCAGACCCTACTAATTATAGACCTATTTCAGTGCTACCTACCTTCAGTAAAATTTTCGAAAATCTTATTTTAGATCAAATCCAAAGATTTTTCAATAAACATAAATAAATGCATAACAAACAGTTCGGTTTTACAAGGAGTCTTTCGACTACTCATGGGTTGAACTTTTAGGACATGTTTATAATGCATGGGAGGATAAATGCGATGCTTTGGGCATTTTTTGCGATTTGTCCAAGGCATTCGATTGCGTTCTTCATGAAACTTTGATCAGGAAACTGCACCACTACGCAATTCGAAAAGCCTCTCTGGATCTTCTTACTTTATAATTAAGTGATAGGATTCAGAGAGTTGATGTTAACGGAAAAAGATCACCCGGATCTGTGGTAAGAATGAAAGAAAAAAGAGAAAGAAAGAAAAATTGTTTATTCTGCACAAACAAAACGCACATTACAAAAATTTACGTAAAATACACACATATGCAAAGTAGCTAAAAGCCTCGTAATCAATCCATATAAGTTTGATCTTCTTGCAGAATCCTTTCGCTTTTGCGCTTTTTCGAATGGGGGTCCCCCAGAGCTCAATTTTGGCCCATTTTTGTTTCTTATTTATGTAAATGACTTGCCTTACCTGATAAAGAATAATCATGATATAGTGCTGTTTGCAGACGACACTTCACTTTTTGTTAAACTAAAACGTCAGCAGTTGGTTACTTTGGTTACAGACAAAATAAATAGTGCCCTCGAAAAAGTAGTTAACTGGTTTAATGTTAATAACCTACTTCTTAACGAGAAAAAAAACATTTTTTTTATGTTTACAATACCTTATGTTAGACAAGTAAAAACTGTTGTTCTCATAAAGGGTGAAGAGTTGAACCCCGAAGATGCCACTGTGTTCATAGGCATAACTTTGGATGCCAAGCTTCAATGGGGCTCCCATATAGATAAATTGTCAAGAAAGCTTAGCTCTGGAGCATACGCCGTTAGAAAAATTCGTGATCTAACTGATTTAGACACAGCCCGTTTAGTTTACTTTAGTTATTTTCATAGCGTAATGTACGACATTACGCTATGAAAATAACGGTATTCTGTTATCGGGAAAACTTTTCATTTTAAAAAATGCATATTGAGTTTGTTTTATAAATATGACGATATTTGTACGAAAAAGTCGTTCACGCTACTTTCAACTTCGAATTAGTAATTATGTTACATGATAAAACTGCAATAATCCTATATTATCTGGTAGCTTATTTCATAACAATTTCAATGATATGGGGTTTCTGGAGCTACGATGCGTATTTTCTGAGATGTCGTAGTTTTAGTGAACGCTCTCGTCTTTCAACCCGTTACTTTACGACCGAGGCACGGAATGGCGGCGTGGGAGGCGTGACGACTGAGGGGACATGGTCTGGCAGTTTGAGTAATTTATGCGGCCTACCCAAATGTCCTTTCTTTGGTATTGTTCGTTGAATCGTTGAGCTCCTTAAGTTATGAGTTGAGCTGCACAACTGCTGATAAATGCGTGCACTGACTGGACAGGTCCACTCAATCTGTGTGGTTCTTTCATCAAAACACTATTTCAGACACCAATCTACATGGTCGGCAATCCCAGGAGGATTTCCGGCCACCGTAAGCGCGGGCTTGCATACGGTGAACAATGGGTAGCCTGCCGTCCAAAAAGGACCAGACCCAGGTCGACGGCGCTTTGTGTTTCACGCGCGCCTCAAAGAGAAGTCGTCAGCACAAGTGTAGGGGTCCACTAGGGCCGATGCCTGCCGGGGTCGTGGCAAAGTCCGAAAGGGATACCGAGGCCCCTGGCAACACAGGCAACGGAAGGAACATGGGTGAGTTTTAGTCAGTAACAGTTTGACACACCCTCCGGCTCCGCCCAGAGCGGGAGAAGTTATCTGATAATTCCCCACCCAAAAAAAGAAAAAATACACCAATCTATATGGTCTTCACATGATCTGACTAAGATTATGTCTGGACTTTAATAGAGACTGTGACCTCTGAGTTTGTTTCGGCCTTTCTTCTCAGAGTAGTCAGATAGGAAACGCCGAACTCATCTAGTTTTAAAAAATATGATTGTCGTGTAAAAGTGTTTGTACAGTAATAAAATCATTTAACATTTATTAAATATAAAATTGAAAGTATGTGATTTGCTTCAAATTATTTTTGTATCATCATCGGGTAGTCATGAATTTTAAAAGTATCTAATTTGACAGTTACCGTAAAAGTACTGGTTTTTAACAGAACAATGGAAAACATGATATATTTGGTGTGTCGCGTAGTTGCTAAGTTAGTTTTCTTCAAGCCTCGGAATGTAAAGGTTGTCTTCAAGAAGTCTAAAGTCTATACTAAAATTATATTGAGTATCTAGCTAATTAAATAGTTTGTTAAATATTGCTATATCCAAGTTTGTATGTGTGCAAGAATATAAATACAGAAATATTCGTACCGACAAGGCATTTCATTATGTTACAATAGACCCGCAAGGAAATACAGGGGACTGACCACAATCTTTTACGAAACAATCATATTTCAAGAGAGTTTTGTTTCAAGCTTATAATAACATTACTCATATTCGTACCCTGGCCTTCATCGCTCAATATTGTTTTATTCCTGCTGAGTGCTGGGAAATAACGAACAATTTGTAAGATTTGTCTATTGCCTGCTATAATAGAAAACAAACAACGCTATATTAACTGTATAGCGCTGTCCCTTTCACACGTCGTTGGTCCGAATAGCTACTACGAAATATGATCTTGAAGCAAAATATATTTTTCACTTCTCATGCTCTAAAAGTTCGTCTTTGTTGTGCGTAGGCGACATAAAATCGCTTTTATGCACTAGTGCATAAAGTAGTTTATTTTTCTAAGACTAAGATAATCAGGCCCAACAGGCCCCCACGCGCACAATAAAACGTCGCAGATTAAAGTCGTTATTTTATTTCATTTGCTTTAATTTATACCTTATAAACTATATACCTTATATACCTAAAGAAAACTTTTAAAAAGTTTCATGGCTGGAATTAGCCGATCTTTTCTTCAATTTTGCAATATTTTTGAACAGTGAAATACTGTTATATAGTTTAAGCCTGTTTCATTTTCTTGCAATCGAAGTAAGAAGCAGAGTGTATAACTCGGGCATAAACGAACCATTTTGAAAAACGGCTTATTTTATGCACTAGTTGTTTAATATTTTTTATTAAAAAAAAATAGTTTAATAATAATAATTATAAGCAATTAATTATTATTGCATATAATGTTTATAAGTAATTTCCATGAAATTGACGCAAACGACAAAATAGCGAAAAACAACTGAAGAATTAAAAAATAAGCTATGGCTAAGTTATGACATGATATGAATCGGAACAAAATGTGTTCCTATCAGAACGAAATTTAAAACTCGATGACCATGTAGCCATATAACTACAAGTGGTTGAACATATGTATTTTATCTTATTTGTATAAGATCTAACTGGCTACAAAGTCGACAAAGAATCAAGGTTAGGTTAAACACGGTTACTCAGTGAATAAGTTTTAAAACAAAGAAATATATCTGTAAGGTTTTGAAGAAGATAGTTCGAAACAATATGTGGTGATTAGTGTTTTGTTATTAATTTTGCAGCCGAAGAGCTTTCGGTTTTCTTGGCGGCAACTAGAGATACTTATTTTTTTTATTTCAATCAGATGTATCGCTACTGCCCACAATTGTTCTCTACAAGCCAAGTAGTAGGTACTCACGAAGAAAGTGGAACGATTGCGGAAATCTTGAACTCGCAAGGTGGTAGTGCTTATAAAGATTGGGACTAGATTGCTAGACTACAGTAACTACCTATAACATTTTATGTTGGCAATTTAAATTGTTTATAATATATCAATATTTAATGAAACAATATTTTTCTGCGTTATCTATCAGCTTCCAAAACTCATATTTCGTATGCATTCGCCACGTAGAATCAAACAAGAAATTAATTAACTACTACTAAAATCTCTAGAACAATGCATTCGGCAAGTTTTACTTACTTTATATGAGACGAGTGTTTTTTAGAGTTCCGTAGTAAACAAGAAACCCTTATAGTTTCGCCATCTCCGTCTGTCTGTCTGTCCCCGCTGTAGCTAAAATGAAAACTATCACAGCCAAGTAGGATTTACAAGTTCAAGTCAACCAACTTAAATTTGCTTAAGCAGTTGGAGAATTGACAGTGACGTATCGATATACGTCACGGTACACTGTAGTTGAAAAACATGTTCCCCTATACATCGATATGTATGGGGGAACATGTTTTTCAACTAGGTACAGTGTCAATTTTGTTTTTGGGATAACTTCATCCCATGTAATTCCAACTACGGAACCCTTCATTGTGCGTGGTCCGACACGCACTTGGCCGGTTTTTACGGTTCCGTAGTAAACAAGGAACCCTTATAGTTTCGCCATGTCCGTCTGTCTGTCTGTCCCCGCTGTAGCTCAGAGATGCTTAGTACTAGAAAGGTGTAATTTGGTACCGGTGGTCGCAAGAGCTGACGGCTCTGCGCACTGCGTGCTTTTCTGCGTGACGCTGGTACACCAGGCACCGCAGGCTCCGTATTCGCCCTCCGGATACTGAAGCCATTCAGGCGGAGCTGTACGAGGGTACAAAGCGGCGATGACCACCCTCCAAGCGGAGATCCTGCGGGCTAGGGGACCGGCCTGCCGGGAGTCGCTGGGGACTCTGAACAGAGACCCGTGGGGACGCAAGTTTGATACCTAGGATTTTATTATTTACTTGCTGTTGCCCACGACTTCGCCCCCGTAGCTTTTCCTAAATAAAAGTAGCTTAAGATACTCCTCATAACATTAGCTATCTGCCAGTGAAAGCACCGTAAAGTGGGGCCAGCCGTTTCGGAGATTAGCCTGAACATACAGAAAGGAAAAGACAATAATAAAAAAAATATGTTTTAAGTAGGTACTTTTATGCATTTAGTAAAAGCTGTTATTTTGACATTACAAACTGACACTTAAATTTTATTCATTTGTCATTTTTCGTATAGTTTATTTTCATTTCAATGTATAAACTTAATTTTCAAACAAATGACTTCTAAAAGATTGTTATATTTTTTTAAATTAAGAATGTTTATTTAATTTGGAATATACTCTAACTCAAACTCAAAGCATTTATTTCAATAAAACCATTTACAGGCACTTTTGGAGTCGGACAGTTACAAATATGAAGCTAGTTCCCCATTCCAAAGCGTAGTAGGTTCCTATGGAGAAAACGGCCAAGAAACTCCATGGGCACTCTTTTAAATTATATTGTTACATAAAGTTATATAATCTTACACAATACCTATATACGACAATATAAGATAACAGACGTAAAATAATCATAATAATATGTAAATCTATATAAAAAAGGGAAAAGAGATAAAGGGCTTCAAAATTTTATCCGCATCGCTGGCAACAGGCTGGCAGCATTGCCACGTTGTATGGCGATGCTGATTCTTTGGCCAAAACATAGGCCAGCCCTCTGGTCACGTGAAGAGGTTTCCGCGCAGAGGGTTCTCTGGTTTTCCGCACCTGCAGCAGTGGGCCCAGCACAGCCCGCCGTACTAGGAAGATAGGATGGCGCAAGGGTGATATCCGGTGTCGACACATGTTGCGTCCCACACCAAAGGCCTGCCTAACTTCCAAGGAAATATGGTCGAATGAGCATCGTCTGGTTTCTTCTCATCGTCGTGTGCCAAGCAGTTGGGTTCTAAAACAGCTGGCACCCCGACGGTGACGAGAACACGACAAATGATGTCATTAATGCTAGAAAGAATGAAAGAAACATATATTATTTGGGGCATGCACAAGAAATACATAAGTAAACTCATATTTTATACAAAAAACAAAGAAAATAAATAAAAACGACTTGTGCGACGCCAAAAAGGCTCCTATCTCAGCATAATTTAAAAAATAGCGTGCCGTGCTATCCGGCCTGTTTTTTTTTGTATGGGAAATCATCAAATAACTTTTCCCGCTCTGGGTGGAGCGGGAGGGTGTGTCAGACTCTTACTGACTAAAACCCACCCGTATTCCTTCCGTTGACTGTGTTGCGGGGGCCTCGGTGACCCATTAGTACCTTCCCGCGACACCGGCAGGCATCGGCCCTAGTGGACCCCTACATTTGTGTGAGCTACCCATTGCTCACCGTCCGCAAGCCCGCGCCTACGGTGGCCGGAAATCCGCCCGGGATTCCCGACGCCCAGGGCGTCTCCTGCGGCGGCTAGGGGCGAGTGGGCGCGAAATTTGCCTTTCCCTCAACCGTCCCGCCTCCTCCTTCGCGAGCATTACTGCTTCGCAAAAGGAGGTGGCGGCTGCCCATGCCCTCTCGCTCCATACCATGGCCTGAACCAGGGCCGGACGCGAGAGATCTCTGCCGCCGATCGCCTCCACGAAGACACGGCGGTGCTCTGCCCAAGCTGGGCAGACTTCCACCGTATGCTCCACAGCATAGTGCCTATGTATGTTAGGTGATGGTAGTGCTTGAAGCTAGAGCCCCGACTCCTACTCAGCCACAGCTAGCAGGCGGTCACGCTCAGCAGTATTGGTGGACATATTGATAAGATTATTCCGTACCAACTTGCAGAGCGGCTCATCCCACTATCTCTGGGAAGATGGGTTTACGGGCCGATCAGGATCCGGGCAAGCCGCTATCCAGGCGTTCACCGCATCACCCAAGCACGGCACTTCAACCCGGGAGGGGGCTACCTATTTTCCCCAGTCAACATTTGCGTGCTGTGGATAGAGGACAGGCAGGTAGTAGGTACTGGTAATTTTGCGGACGCCGTGGCCACCAAAGCGGATGGGTAGTTTGGCTTAGAGCCACGCTCGGTTGTCCAAGGCCACATTTAAAATGGATGTTAGTGTGCGGCAAATAACTTGGTCATTTTTGTTCAAAATATGTGGCGTAGAAAATATATTTTGGGCCATACAACAGTATCTAATCACGGCGAATGCCGAATGTAAATGAATTTTGGAGTCTGTTTGAAATTTCGTTGAAGTTTTTCATTTTTCGTCGATGAAAGGAGAAAGCTGTCTTCAAAAACTGGGGAACCTAGGAAGTGCAGAGAACTTTTTCATTTTTTTTTATTGCATTGCAACAACGCGTTCAGGGCGCTGTGCGTCCCTGGTGCGTGGGGTGTGGGGTGGCAACAACAGTATCCTGTCTCTAATTTCAATCAGGCTGGACTGTCCGTACGTGAATCGCTGCTGCGCCATCTCCCAAAGTGTGGTGCAGCCGCAGCGAAGCGTCAGACAGTACTGCCGCTGTGTATATTATTTGATTAGGATGTAGATAAAATTATAAAATTATCTCAATTACTAACATAGGCTAAGTTTTTTACTACCAAATGAGTCATGGTTACTTGAATAAATAAAATAAATAATAATAATTATTATTAAATTTCTCTAGGGTCAATTGTCTGTCGGTAATGTCAGAAACACATTTTAAGATAGATTGATGAATTGATTTAAATAGCTGTTCGTTGGTAGGTCTTTCAAAACGGTGCTTCCTAGTGTTCCCTCATCTAAATAAATTTAATTTAACTTCCACACGTTAAATTTCGAATTTAGTTTCTGGATAATTGGATGAATAGCCAAGTTGAAAATGACTGACCCGAGAGGGGGTCACCTTGTTGGCATCTGGAGATTCCAAAATACGTATTGTCCTTGTATAATAATTTGGAAGGGTACCTGTAACTTTACCACATAAAACCATTAATTAGTCAAGGACAGCTAATGAGACACAATTGATTTTCTATAGTTTGACTCCGAATCGGTGTCGCGGGGGGCTTAACAGGTTTTTCGGATAATTATGTCATATTATTATTCGAGTGCGGTACTTAATAAAAACAGTTTTATTGACTTTTCTTGATGACGACTAATAGAGATGGTAGAAAAAGACATGTTGCACCGACCCCAAATAATTTGGGGTAAGGGCTGGGTACTGATATTCCTTGACTTTCGTAGAATCTTTTGCAACTTTTCTTATTTTGATTTCTATTGTTAAGGTTTTCAGGGAATAACGAAACATGGATGGAGCTCTTTTGTTGTGGGCCAAGAAACTTTCTTGAATTTACCAACTTGAAACGACGACTGAAGGTTTTGAGAGGCGTGCGCGGCTTTTGATGTTTTTTCATTATAAAGACAGGTTCAATATTTGAAGTAATACAATTATAGCAACGAATGTTGACATTAGAAAAAAGTAACAGGTATTACCTGTAGAATGTACCTGTGTTTAGAAAATCCGAGAAAACTTCGGAGCTACGTATCAGCGTTGATGATTGATTGCTGACACACATGTTACCGAAGTAGGTAACATCTGTGTGCATGTGTAACAGGAAGACTCGGAAACTAATTTATCGAATTCCTATTTAGCTTTCTCCCATGTTCTCGCGAACGGAAAGTTTAATCACAACAAATACCTACTCACTCTGCCTTGCTCATTGGTCTAGTGGTCGCAAGCGCTGAGCACGAGGTCTTGGGTTCAATTCCCAGGTCGGGTAGGAAGTGTTAGGTCTAGTGTGTGGTCTTGGGTTTTTTTATCTAGAATTTCTGAATAGCAGTCCGGAGTTTGGATTTGTGCCCGTTTGATGGCAATAGGCCTGCCCTCTCCCTTATAGGATTTTAACATAAATGGCGAAATGTGAGTGGACTGTAGGTACACCACTGCACTACCCTTCGGGGAAACAAGGCGTGATGTTATCAAAATCAAAATCAAAAGTCATTTATTCAAACTAGGCTGAGAATCAGCACTTTTCGAACGTCAAAATTACACAAGACAGTCCCCCTAATCGCCCACCCTTCACCACTTCCTAGTGCACTAGCTGGGAAGAAGAAGTGGTCAACAAAATCCCCAGCAGCACAGCTGACTGTTCAGTTAGAGAAAAAAATGGATTCTATACAACATTATGCAAAACAATTTACATTACGTGTAACACAAAACATTAAATTATTAGCCATGTGTCAGCTAGCACACCACTAAACCAACAAAAAAATGAAAAGGAAAACACCGAAGACTATAAATTCTCAAGCAGAGATAAAAACGTAAACAGAACTTAATGCCCAAATAAAAGCCTCCAAGCATAAAAGGCGTGCCCGCTTATATACTCGTATGTATAGTTAAAGCTGTAACAGTCACAAATGATGAACTAGGACCATCCATGTTGAATACCTACTCAGAACAACCTCACGAAAATCTATCCATCCGTTCTATACGTGAACAGCACCCCAATAGCGTTAAGGCTCCTACATACTGGCGCGACTTGTCGCGCGACGCGTCGCGACACTAAGGCACCGCTTGTAGCGCTACACGCGGTGTCTTTGAATCGCGTCGCGTCGCGCGACAAGTCGCGCCAGTATGTAGGAGCCTTTACTCATCCTCAGTAACAATCCCCTTAATTTTGAAGTGTGTCATTTGTAGACACTCCTTAGGGGTAGTCAATCGTGGGAAAGTCTGAAGCGGATACCGAGGCCCCTGGCAACACAGGCAACGGAAGGAACACGGGTGGGTTTTAGTCAGTAAGAGTCTGACACACCGCTCTGACACCCGCTCCGCCCAGAGTGGGAGAAGTTATTTGGTAATTTCCTACCCAAAAAAAAATGTAGGTACTTATTACTTAGCAACTTATTTTGTTTCGTAGGGTAGGGTAAAAAGGGTAGTCGAAAGCCCTAAAGTCACAAAACCAGTCTTTCCAAGGTATCGTGTGACCCAGTTACTGGGTTGTGGATGTCAGAGATGCTATCGCTCCGTGTAAAATACTGGTATTCAGCTTCATCCGGTTAAACTGGAAGCCGACTGACATAAATAGTTGGGAAAAGGCGATGATGATGAAATTATGTTTAAAAAGTCGTCTGCTGACAAAATTAAAAGGATTATGACTGTGAGTGTTATGCAATAAGGTTGCAAATCAACAAATTTAATTACTGTTATTACGACTCCTAATCTTACGTCAAACCCTAATCATACATTAACCCCTTACTTATGTACTAACTTAGGTAAACTTGGAGTAATGTTACCTCAAACTTACATAACTACACACCGAAAATTGAACGCTTCAAATGACTTTACTACTGGGGTTACTCATCTCTGTGTTTTACTTCTTTTGTAGCGTTCGTTTTAAGGAAAAAACGGAACCATTATGGGATCTCTCGTGTGTTTGTTTGTCCGTCCGTCACAGCTGATTTGCTCCGAATCTATTGCCACGATTAAGTGCAAGCTGGTCGGGCTCCCACGCTACTGTAGTGCGTCTGCGATGTTTGCGCACGCGCACACAGACGACTTTCACACTGTGCTCACTGTGCTGCGGCGCCGCTGATTCGCACGCGTGCGCATGTTTCGCACGCGTGGGAGCGCCGACACTATCCTCAGCATGCTCAGTCACAAGCTGGACAGCCCCCTTCTGGGGCACTGGCTTCAAGCACAAGTACGTATGCCCGGGGCCCCAGTGGCATATACTTAAATAGATTTTTTAATTTTAAATTTTATTTTTATTTTAAATTTTAATCTTTAATGTTTTAATGTAACATAGTTCTGAAGTCGTTATACTAACAATATTATGGGCTACATATGTCTGAGATAAATATATTTGATTTTATTTTATTCGATTTTTATTTATTATTTATTAAGTTGAAATTTTGTGCACATATGAAAATCTGTGACCCAAACAAAGACGTGTAACGTAAATAAATAATTTTAATATGAGGGTCACTTTTGGGGGGAAAATTAAAAATATAAATTAAAGTTTTGCAAACTGTACCGTGTGATATATCAAAGAAAAGAGTTTGTTGTGAGGATTCCAAATATTTATTTTTTATAGATTTAAAATAAATAGTTTTAAAGTTAAAGAAAATTGACCATCGGGCCCTAATCATCGAAACTACTGAGCCTAAAATTTTGAAAAAAATCCAGACAGTAGTTCTTTACTTATAGATTACAGGAAAACCTATAAAAAGTCTATGGTAATAAAATAGCATTGTAAATGTAATACGTACAAACTTACATTTGCAGTTGGAATGTATGGGAGAACATATTTTTCTTTGATTTGATCTTGATGTTGACGTCTCATGAGTCTCAACTTATTTTCTAAGTATTATGAACAATTAGTGCAATGGTTATGATTACAGATTACTCGCAACAAAACAATATACATATTTGTGGCCCCTTACCGAAAAAGGCATCAGTATCTACTGATGAATAATGATTTCTAAGTAATAACATTGATATGAATCCATAACACAACAGGAGTTAGGCAGAAGTGTACCTAATAGGACACCCACATTTCGCCAGTTGTGTTTAAAACCCATGTAGGTAATAGGTAAGGAACGAGGTTATTGTCATCACTGGGCACGAATCAAGTCTTCGGACTGCCACTTAAAAATTCCTGAAGGACAAAACCCAATATCACTTTCTTCGACTTGGGAATCGATCCCAAGACCTCGTGCTCAGCAGTAGCCTTTGCTTCCACTAGACCAACATGGCAGTCAAAGATATGATGATAAGATTCGTATAGATAAATCAAAATATTATTTTATTTATCTTACAGTATTTTTTTATAGAATGAAGGTAGTAACCCGCAATGGGCCCGCTTGGCAGGTTACAGCAGTTGCAGCATCCCATAAACCTGTGGTAAGCAAATAAATGAATTTGAATTTGAAGTACTTGCCATAGAGATATAGAATATACAAGGGTGACACTGAAAGTTCTCAGAAAATAAAAAAACTGAACAAACTAGCAAGTTATAAGTTTTATTACTTATATCTTTTCAAAATAGTGTCCATTTACATCAATACATCGCTGTATTCGATGGAACCACTGAGAAAAGCACTTTAACCACTCGTTCTTAGGGGTCTCTTCAACGGCATTTTGAAACGCAGCCACTGCTTCCTCGGCGTCCATAAAACGTTTCCTCGAAGTTTTTCTGTTTTTTTTTTTGGAAATAAATAAAAATTACAAAGTGTGTAATTCCACGTCTGACGTCGCCAAGTAGTCGATTGTTTTCGACGTGGTTCAGACGTGGAATTACACACCTTGCAATTTTTTTTCCTTTCAAGCTTGGCGGTGTGCGACGAGGCGTTGTCGTGAAAGAAAAGAAAGAAAGAAATAAAGAAAGAAAATACATTTATTTGCGGTAAACATGACGCAAGGAAGGAACACGTGGTGAAGGAGGATCCTACTGCGAGGTCGTTTCTCCCGAACTTTTTCCAAGACAAGTGGCAAACAATTGTTAGTGTACCACTCTGCAGTAATTGTTTTTCGATCCTCTAAAATAATCGTTGCGTAATGACTTGTACTTCCGAAGAACGAGGCCAACATATTTTTCCCACGCTTCGACCTCTCTTCAATTTAGTTGGCAACTCCTCGGAAAGAAACACACAGCAGACAGCAGACTGTCTCTTAGTTTCAGAATCATAAAGGCTCCTACATACTGGCGCGACTTGTCGCGCGACGCGACGCGACACAAAGACACCGCGTGTAGCGCTACAAGCGGTGCCTTTGTGTCGCGACGCGTCGCGCGACAATTTAATTCGGGCCGGTATGTAGGAGCCTTAACAATAAATCTAGCTTTCGTCACCCGTAAGTATGTCGAACACAGCATTTGAGTCAACTCCGTTAAATCTTTGAACCATTTCACGACACCAATCAACACGACGGAGTTTTTGGGCCTCTGTCAAATTATGTGGTATCCACCGGGCACAAAGCGTCTTGACCGCTAAATGTTCATCGAGGATTTTGTGCACTTGACTCATACCGATGCCTAACTATGCTTGTTTGAATCTGCTGATAAGTCACACTTTTGTGATTCTCTATCATACGCCGCACAACACTGATGTTATCTTCAGTCATCGCCGTAGAAGGCCGTCCCTCACGCAGATCATCGGTGAGATTAGTGCGACCACATTTAAACTCATTAAACCAGTTGTAAACAGTGGCACGAGATGGGGCTTCATCGTGAAAGGCCAATCGAAGTTTATCATAACTTTCTTGTTGACTTAAATGACATCGAAAGTCATAAAAAATCATTATACCAAATTTTCTCGCGTTAAATTCATGCTGACGTGACACAGACAATTTTCAATTTGCCGCCAAATCGTAAACAAATGACAAAGTCATTTATTCACAATTATATAATTAAGTAATAAAAATAACAAAATGATATCCTAACTTAACTAAAACTACTTATACACAAACAGAAAGGCGGAAGAGCTCATTGGGCATCAAAAAGTTCGTCCGCATCGCTGTCAATGGGAAAAGTGCCTAAAAGGCTGGCAGCATTGCCACGTTGGATGGCAATGCTGATTCTTTGGGCTAGAAAAAGGCTAGCCCTCTGGTCACGAGAAGACTCTACCAACCTTTTGGCGATATCCCGAAATACTCGATGGGCACTCGGACCCCAAGGCCCTAGTGTTGTTAATGACAAATGAATAAAATACATACACATTAATAATGGCAGAGTCAATTTTCAAAATTTGAACTGTTTTCTTATTATATCGTTTACAAGTGGCTAGTTCTAAAAACTTTCAGTGTCGCCCTCGTAATGTTCTTACTGCTGGGATACAGGCCTCCTCTCTTCGAGAGGGTGGTCTGTAATCTACAACGCGGGCCCAGTGCGGGCTGGTAGATGTCACATGTCTTCGAACTTTTTGTTTTAAGACATGCCAGTTGTTTTTCTTCAGCGTTTTGACATCA
This sequence comes from Atethmia centrago, assembly GCA_905333075.3. Lineage (NCBI taxonomy): Eukaryota > Metazoa > Arthropoda > Insecta > Lepidoptera > Noctuidae > Atethmia > Atethmia centrago. The sequence continues at coordinate 15,015,432 of HG995375.1, forward strand.
GTGGTGATGAATTATTTACACGAAGTAACGCGCCTACCTGCGTTCGAATCCACGACCTACAACTCGTACGTCGGGGCCGTTACCACTGCACCATCACTGCTGTAATGGATAATGAAAATCCTTATGTTTCGGGTATGCACGATTAGTTTTAAATTAGGTAAGTAGTTGAAGTTCGTATTCATCATCTATCCTTATAAATAGCAGTAATAGCCAGGTGTGACCGTCGTTCTACCAAGTCATAGGTCTTGAGTTCGAACCCAAGATGGATTCATGTGCGTATTGTATAATTATCACTTGCTTAAAAAATGGTGAAGGAAAATATCGTGAGGAACCCGGCGTGCCTGAGACATATGTCTCGACGGCATGTGAAGCCAAGTCAGGGGCCTATGGGCAGCATAAAAACTCTGACACCAGATTAATCAGTAATTAGAAGAAAAAGAAAGAAAGATCTATTCTTATTATTATTGATACGTCTTAAGGCGCAGGTAAGTGATTTTAAAATAAAATAGATTTTATAGTGACTTTTAAATCTGTTATTACGCCTTCATATAAAGAAAAAAGGTTTTGACAAAAATGTATGTTAAACAACAATGCATACACATAATTCTATAAGTGAATTTTTAAGTATTGGTCTAAAATATTTTATGAAATAAATTCAGGAAGTTGTCGATACAAAGCATAAAAACGATATTATTTTCAAACTACTTAAGATATTTTCTTTTTGTATGAACAGAGTATTTTATTATCTATAATTCTGTGAAACTATCTATGATTTCTTTCAAATATTCATATTTTCCTTACTAAACATAAATGTTCCCCATGAAACCGTACGGCGCGGCAGTGCGGCATGAGCTCGACGCGCATTTGTATAGCCAAGGTCGACGGCGATTACCCGACCCTTATATGAATGTTATTAATTTATCGTAAAAGTATTAGTAGGTAGGTATCTACTCTTTTTTAGTGCTCAACAGTAGCGCTTGCGGCCAGACCAAGGAGGCAGTCAACTATATTATTAAGAAAGATTGATTTAAATGCAAACACTTTTACACGTCAATCATATTTTTAAAATAAAGCTAGACGAGGTCGGCATTTCCTATCTGACTACTATGAGAAGAAATGCCGAAACAAACTCAGAATGTCACAGTCTCTTTTAAGTCCAGTCCAGTCCAGTCATGTGAAGGCCTTGTAGATTGGTGTCTGAAACGGTCCTTTTGAGGAAAGAACGACACAGATTGAGTGGACCTGTCCAGTCAGTGCACGCATTTGTCAGTAATTGTGCAGCTCAACTCAGAACTTACGGAGCTTAATGATGCGACGAACAATACTAAAGAAAGAACATTTGGGTCGGCCGCATAAATTACTCAAACTGCCAGACCATGATTTATACTAAATGAGAAAAAAAAAAACAACTATGACCCACATAATCTTCACATTAACAATTATTGAAAACAATATATTACTTTACAAGTAAATATTCATGTCATTTTATATATAAAATTCATCAATGTGTATAGAGAACCATGTTGGTTGGCGTCTGAAATAGTCTTTTGAGGAAAGAACCACGAGATAAGGTATGATTCGTATAGAATAAATCAAAACATTATTTTATTTACCTTACAGTATTTTTTATAGAATGAAGGTACCTAGTAACTCCCACCATGGGTCTACCCATGACCAAATTTCATGGGTAGACCCATGTGCCAAATTTAATCCAAATCCGTTCAGCCGTTTTAGCATGAAAGCGTAACAAACAAAAAAATAAACAAACTCACTTTCGCATTTATTATATTAGTTAGGATAACTAATTATCTAGATATTTTATCTCAAATGCTCTATAAATAGAATAAAATTTAAATGAAACAACGATAAGTGACTTATTGATATTGTGTGTTCCTGTGTTTATGGTTGAAAATGAGGAAGGATACCATATTCAATCTAATCTATCAAAACGTTAGGATATGTGGAGCGGAATGAACGGCGCTGTAATCCTCAATGTTCAGTCTCTCGAATAAATTCGCTTAAACGACAGAGCTGCCGTGTTTGTGGTTACTTGATTCGTGTTGTAGCACCGGTAAGTACTATAATTTATGTACTTCGTATTCTAAAAGAACTTTTATGCTTTTGGGGCATAAATGAGTAAAACTGATGAAAATTTGTTTAGAGGATAGAATATTCTATAATATTTAGGTAAACCATACATGGGATTTAAAATTAAACTGGCGAAATGTGGGTCTAGTATAGGGTCACCCTTGCCTTATCCTTCAAGGATTACAGCCGTGATGTTGATATATACAATTGATGAATTTCTGAATGATAAATTACTGTAGACTTATTTATTTATTCGACTGGACACAATAAACCATTGTTAATTGAATAATGAGACTAATTGTAATTTATGATTATTAATTTAAGCATTGACTATAGAAATGACTCCACATTGTGACCTTTATAATTTTTGACATTTATCATTTATAATTTAACATCATTCTATTGATTTTGACATACCTACCAAATAATTTGTGTTTACCTCTCGCATGATTGATAATTCTTTATTTTTATTTTTTATTTCACATGCAACCTTATATTTCTACGCTTCGACATAGCGACCTATCTTCAATTTAAGAACTGTATTCACTACCTATGTTACACAAATAAAATTGATTTTGATTTTGATTACAACATAAAAAACCGACCAAGTGCGAGTCGGACTCACGCACGAAGGGTTCCGTAACATTATCTATAAAAACGGCAAAAATCATGTCTGTTGTATGGGAGCCGTATATTAATTTTATTCTGTTTTTTTAATATTTCTTGTTATAGCGGCAACAGAAACACATAATTTGTGAAAATTTCATCTGTCTAACTATCACGGTTCATGAGATACAGCCTGGTGACAGACGGACAGTGGAGTCTTAGTAATAGGGTCCCGTTTTACCCTTTGGGTACGGAACCCTAAAAATTACGGATATAAATGTAGAAATTTTACAAGAGGTGACACAATGGGCAGCCTTTTCGCTAAAAGCGTTATTCAAATGATTGCATTAAAGATATTCTATTTTGGTCAGTGCTAAGTATTGAAACTGTTGCAAGTTCTATAACGATAGTATTCTAGAACGATGTTCATTCATTTAAAATTGTTAATTTTGATACCATCTTAACTAAATTCTTGTTAAAGTCGCTATTCGTGTCTCAACCGTTCAGAATTGAAACCACGTCTCTAACCATGGTCAATGTAATTCAGTCTACCTAGCCGTTTCCCAACTATGTTGTCGACTTTTAGTCTAACTAGATGCAGCTGTATACCAGTATTTTACACGGAGCGACTGCATATGTGGCCTTCACAACCCAGTAACTGGGTAATACGATACCCCTTGGCAAGATTGGTTGTCAGACTTTCGGGCTTTTGACGACCCCTAACGACTATCAAAGATCCGCAAATGACAGCCGGGACGTATTAACGTGCTTTTCGAGACACGGAGAAGTCTCGGTATGTAAAGATGGTCACCCATCCCCAACCCCGGCAAGCGTAGATTAACTTAGTAGATCGACCCGTGCGGCTGTTAAGTACCAACGTAACCCGTTCTGTAAATCCATTTAAGAGGAATCTTATCTAAAAAAAACGTAAAAAACAAGTACCTGTTCCTTTAGCTTTCCAAATTCTTTTTAAAATATTCAACTTACCTTCTTATCTACTTGAAACTAACTTAAAGCTATTTAATGGCCCTTGTGCATAATAAACGAGTTCAATATAGTTTGGATCCACTCCTAACTCTTAATTAGGTTCTGTTTTGTTCTAAGAGAACAGATTTATTGTTAAAGGCTCCTACATACTGGCGCGACTTGTCGCGCGACGCGTCGCGCCAGTATGTAGGAGCCTTTAAACTTTGTTCTTTCTTGTTAGTATTGTAAAGATTTATTCTTATGTAAAACGGTTAAAATTAAAACACTACAAAATGAAAAATTACTTTTTGAATAATTTAATCATTTTTCCGACATTCGAATTTAAACTTAGTTTTCACAATAGCTACCTAGTGTTATTTTTCCACCCGAATACCATCACCTTTTTTTTTTGGGAATTTATCAAATAACTTCTCCCGCTCTGGGCGGAGCGTCAGACCCTTACTGACTAAAACCCACCCATGTTCTTTCCGTTGCCTGTGTTGTGTGTAAATAACAGTGACAGGACGTTATTATAACTTCATCCACATAGACTAAGTGGGAAAATTACGGATGTAGAGGGTCGCTTTGTAACTTAGGCGACTGTGCTCATCAGCTTTTAGAAAATATTTGTTTTTCCCGATGCAGGGACGTTAATCGTCGTGGAGTTCTTGTGGTAATTCACCGTCAGCTCCACTTCACCATATGCATTGTGACGAGCATAAATTGCAAACCGTGCAATACTTATTATTGAGTAGTTCCGGTAGCCATCTGTGGTCTTTATTAGTTCACCAAATGGTGCTTTCCGAGAGCAAATACACGAGTTAGTTTATATTAACTCGTGTATTTGCTCTTAGTATTTTTTATAAATTACCCAAATTCCCTGATGACAATGGGCCCACCTAAAAAGTATACCCTTTCAAACAAAAAATAATTTTCCAAATCCAGTCCCATAGTCCAGCCGTTTTCGAGTATTCGGGGAACACAAAAAAAAAAAGATTCCGACGACATGAGAACCTCCTCCTTTATTTGAAGTCGGTTAAAAATAGACTGTATACCTAATTTTTCTTCTAATCATAAACGGTTTATGACGAGAAATGTGTTTTTTGAGCAAATAAAATTACTAAGTAAAGGTAAACTAATTGTTAATAATCCGCACAAATTGAAGACAGATCGAGCCTAAATTGTATTACAAGGAAAATCCTAGTAAATGCGATGCCATCAATTTGATGGTAAAGAAAAAACTCTACGACTAAGCCCTTTACTGATTTAGTCTGGGTCGGCTTTCAAGCCTCCACATGCGGCTCAAATGGGTAGTGTCTGATCCTTGTGTGATTGAGGTAATCCTAGCTGTCAAGAGTCAGATATGACGTCAGTCATAAATTTCAGATGATTCATACCCTCAGACTAAGGAAAAAAGAATGGACTCGGCATAAGCATCTATACGAACAGTACTTATAGGAATGTGATGTATTTCGACGGCATAGTTACTGACATATCGGCATCTCTTTTGAACTTATGAGGGTAATCATATGTAAAAAAGGACAACAGTAGTTTTCTCATTACCAAAAGTGGCAACATTATCTTGGTGACGTCACAAAATATCTCACTGCGGCCGGTCGCCATGTTTTGTCACAGCCAACAACAAGTACATCAGTTGTCATCGCGACTCGCTTGTTTCAGTGTTTTGAAGAAAATTTCGTTTTATTAGACGAAAATTGTTCTTGTTTATAATGATTGAACTTGCATAATACCGCATTTATTATTGGTAGGTGCAGTGTGTCAGGCTGCCGCATGAGAAGCAACAAATAACATCCCAATATAACGTTGCACAGATAAGTAACCGAATTCTTTCAAAATATCGTGTTTTCTCTATTATTTTGAAAGATTCTGCTATTTGTGGGACAGTTTATAAAGATAAACTTGCTTTTCTGTAATAATTTACTTTTTACCATTAATATTAGGTAAGTGATTTTTTAAGAAAGGCATTTTCAACATATCGATAACATATCGACAGGTGAATATTATTTATACTCGTTTTCTTTTTTATGATTTTAGATTGCCAACGTGTAAAGAAAGAAAAGAACAGTTGCTGGATATACTTGGGATTGAAAATTTGAATACTACAACCAATTATATTTTTATGTTACCTGCATTTTTAAAACTCTGGAGGCTTTATACTCGTAACCATTATGTTGAGCGTGGTTGCCACAGTGGTTCTGGCCGCAATTTCGGTCGCATACTACATTTCATTTTCCTGCCCTTGTCCCATGTTATTTGGGGTCGGCGCAACACGTTATCTTCTTCCGTCCTCCCCTGTCAGCCGTCATGCTATCATTCACTCACTTCTCTTTCATATCAGTCCTCACACAATCCATCCATCTTTTCTTTGGCCTTCCTCTCCCTCTCCACCCATCTACATTCATAGTCATCACTCTTTTAGTCACATGCTTTTCATCCCTCCTCATCACATGCCCATGCCAAGCCAAACGACTTCCTTTCAACTTTTCTGTCACTGGCGCCACTTTTAAGCTGCCCCTAATATATTCATTTCTTACTTTATCCATTTTCGTCACTCTACACATCCGTCTCAACATTCTCATCTCCGCTGCATGCACTCTTTTTTCGTCCGTCTTCTTCACGGCCCAGCACTCCGATCCATACAGTACGACAGGCCTTATCACGGACTTGTAAATTTTCCCCTTTAACTTGAGGGGCATCCGTGGGTCGCAAGTTGTTCCTGTGACCTGTCGCCATTTCGGTCGCATACTACGCCCAAAGGAAAAAGTGAGCAATGTACACAGCGATCACAAGGCTACAGTTTTTATTCGTGATCGCCGCGGTGGCAACTAGGAATAAATATACCATAGTAAAATTAGTTTTATTATGAACATACTTGTACAAGTACAGAATATAGAGGATGTTCATTTAATTGCAGTAGCTTCTATTCAATTATCCACGTGCCCAGCCATATAAATGACACTCTGAGCGTGTGCGTTTTTATAGCTCGCATTACCATGTAAATATAACTGAAGAAAGCTAAATCAGACGACACTTCACTTTTATTTAAACTCAAACGTCAGCAGTTGGTTACTGACAATGTAAATAGTGCCCTTGAAAAAGTAGTTAACTGGTTTAATGTTAATAACCTACTTCTTAACGAGAAAAAAACCAAATGTATTAAGTTTACAATACCTAATGTTAGACAAGTAAAAACTAGTGTTCTCATAAAGGGTGAAGAGTTGAACCCCGAAGATACCACTGTGTTCTTAGGCATAACTTTGGATGCCAAGCTTCAATGGGGCCCCCATATAGATAAATTGTCAAAAAGGCTTAGCTCTGCAGCATACGCCGTTAGAAAAATTCGTGATTTAACGGATTTAGACACAGCCCGTTTAGTATACTTTAGTTATTTTCATAGCGTAATGTCGTACGGTGTTCTGTTATGGGGAAATGCCGCCGATATTCAGACAATTTTTGTTTTACAAAAAAGGGGCAATCCGTTCAATTTATAAATTAAGTCCCAGATACTCCCTCAGAGAAAAATTTAAAGAGATTAATATAATGACTGTAGCTTCTCAGTATATTTACGAAAATCTTTTGTACGCACATAAAAATATTAATTTGTTTAAAAAATACAGTGATATCCATAATGTAAATACTAGGAACAAACACAAATTTGTTGTTTCTACAACCAGGCTCAAAAAAATAGGCAGCTCGTTTAGATGCCAATGTATACGTTTTTATAATAAACTTCCTAGCCACATTCAAGAACTAAGCCTTAATAAATTCAAATGTTTTATAAAACAGAAACTGTGCCTAAAAGCCTTTTATACTGTTAAAGATTATATTGAGGACAAAAAGGCTTGGGATTGAGCTGCTCCAATAAACTTACAGTGAATGTTGTTTTTTTACTCTTTTTATTTTGCTAGCTATTTATATTTTCTTATTCTATATAACATTCTATATAAACAATGACATGAATATTTACTTTGTAAAGTATTACATTATTTTAATTATTAGGAATGTGAGGACTATGTGGGTCATTGTTTGTTTTTTTTTTTTGTCTCTTAGTTTTAATGATGGTCTGGCAGTTTGAGTACTTTATGCGGCCTGCCCAAATGTCTTTTCTTTGGTATTGTTCGTCAAATCATTGAGCTCCTTAAGTTTTGAGATGAGCTGCATGATAACTGACAAATGCGTGCACTGACTGGACAGGTCCACTCAAATCTGTGTGGTCTTTCCTCAAAATACCATTTCGGACACCAACCTACATGGTCCTCAAATGATCTGACCAAGATTATGTCCGAATATACACATTGACATTGATGAATTTTATTTATGCAATGACATGAATATTTACTCTGTGTAGTATTATATTGTTTTAATTATTGTAAATGTGAAGACTATGTGGATCATTGTTTAATTTTGTTTTATTCTCAGTTAGTTTTTAACATGGTCTGGCAGTTTTGAGTATTTTTTTGCGGCCTAGCCAAATGTCCTTTCTTTGGTATTGTTCGTTGAATTGTTGAGCTCCTTTAGTTATGAGTTGAGCTGCACAACGACTGACAAATGCGTGCACTGACTGGACAGGTCCACTCAATCTGTGTGGTTCTTTCATCAAAAGACCATTTCAGACACCAATCGACATGGTCTTCACATGATCTGACCAAGATTATGTCTGGACTTTAAAAGAGACTGTGACCTCTGAGTTTGTTTCGGCCTTTCTTCTCAGAGTAGTCAGATAGGAAACGCCGGCCTCATCTAGTTTAAAAAATGTGTTTTGACGTGTAAAAGTGTTTGTAAAAACCTACTTACAGAAATAAAATCATTTATCATTTATCATTTAAAGAAACTCATTTTCGAAAATTTTGAATTCTGTAAACACCGTGCAATTCAACTATCGATATTATAATGCGCGCAGCTCTACGGCATGCCGCCATCTTTGTGCCAGACTCACATTAGGTATGCACGTTTTTTCGTAGGTATTTCATGTCCATTATTTTTTCCTTAGTCTAAGTTCATACCTCGATGCTCCAGGCTAGTTATCAAATAGCACATAATATGACATCTCATCTCTATTTTATTCTTTTAATTTTAATTATAATTTATGTAATGTGTCCTAATTTTTTTTTATAGTTTTAATTTATAATTGTTTATCTATTCCAATTTAATTGATGTTTTTTTTTATTATTTATACTGTATTTTTATTTAACTACTTGACATTTTAAATTCAATGTAAACTTCGTAAATTTAAATTTTGTTATTGTCATATATTTCCATTTTAGTTTTTATTATTGATTATACAAGTGCTGTTCACTCCTATAAGTGACGAATTCACCGCAAAGCTATTGAAATAGAATAGATTTAATGTAACGATTTAGTGAATAAGTCCTTGGGTCCAATAAATAAATAAATCTGACATAATTTAAAAAAAATCATATGATTCACACCTCCATCCACACCTCAGAGCACACCTCCGCTGCGAAACCGGTAACTGGCTCGCGTCATATTCCGCTACTCAAATCAGATGATTTGAGTAGCGGAACATGACGCAAGCCACTTGAATTGAACTACTGCGGTTTCGCAGCGGAGGTGTGCTACCGGCGTTATAGTTCAATGCTTGAGGCAGAAAGAGGTGTCGGTTGACCCATTTTGTATTACCCAATATATGTACCTAATAGATACCCAATCTATAGACCTATATTAAAATGGGTCGTTTGATTTTTGTAAACATCCGACTAAAGTAATTATCTCATGATAACAGGGTAGCAACATTTCCCTGTACCATATGCTAATAACAACAGCGGTCCAATAAATCTGCCAAGCTACGATCATGGTGACGCTGATCGTTATTAACTATAAAGTTCAGTTGAACTTGGACGATACAGTTAATAACGATCAACGTGACCATGATCACGATTAGTTTACTATATGATAATAGTAAACTAAGGTCTGTTATGAAGACGATAAGTAGAAATTATTGTATACGCGTCACCCCAAAGATCAATGGCCCGTCATCAATGGCCTGTCACTAAAATATTCAAAATAGTCCAGTTATAGCAACTCACCCCAATTCACCAGTTACAACATAATCGTTCAAGAACAGAGATTCAGCAGCGTCGTATCGAACAGGTTGCCCCAAACGTTACAAACTTAACCGTATTAAACTGAAGCGGAGTTCATATCGCTCCATAACTGAAGCGGGATTTGTAGCGCTCCATATCCGTCTTTTGACGCGACTTCAAGTGAAATTAATGTCTTAAAGTAGTTAATACTTGGAAAGACTTGAGTTTATGTTCGATCGATGGAATTATTAAGAGGATCTGAGTTGTTGTTAAACTATTTTTGCGATGGCATTGCGATAAGAGAAGGAAAACGAACGAATTCGTACTCGAAACGTACGACGTCGCACGAAAGTGTACGACGATGGTGACAGATGAATTTAGGCAGTAAATCTAGGCTAGACGTGGCGGTAGATGGACCTTGGTTTTAGTCAAATGGTGGTTAGGTAAAAAAAAACTAGGATGGAACACTAAAGGCGTTGAACTAACGACATTAACAAAAGAATCATCATCTGCCTTCTAGCCTTTTTGAAACTATGTTCGAGTCGGTAAAAGTAGCGGGAAGAATGGCTGTAAAGAAGGAACGATACAAGACGATTTATTCAATAAACCAGTTTGTCTTTTACATAAACTGGTTTATTGAACTAGCCTACATAACTCCAGCACTGGTTCAGGCCATGGTACGGCCTCGCGCACGTATGGGAGTGGCGCGAGGAGGCGAAACGCCGGGGCGTAAGTCCGCTGCCGCGAGAAATCGTGGCACAGCGGACGGAGCTCCGGCGGGATCTCATGGCGTCATGGAAAGTACGGTTGTCGCAACCCAGTGCTGGGCACGCCACGATTTCGGCGATAAGTCCCCTCTTTGAGGAGTGGCTGGAGAGGCGCCACGGCGTCCTCACCTTCCGCCTGACGCAGGTCCTCACCGGACACGGCAGCTTCGGGAGGTTCCTGTGTCGGATAAGGCGGGAGGAAACGTCCGGGTGTCACCACTGTGTGGATCGCCCGGAGGACACGGTGGAGCATACGGTGGAGGTCTGCCCGGCTTGGGCAGAGCACCGCCGTGTCCTCGTGGAGGCGATCGGCGGCAGAGACCTCTCGCGTCCGGCCCTGGTTCAGGCCATGGTACGGAGCGAGAGAGCATGGGCAGCCGTCACCTCCTTCTGCGAAGCAGTAATGCTCGCGAAGGAGGAGGCGGGACGGTTGAGGGAAAGGCAAGTTTCGCGCCCTCTCGCCCCTAGCCGCCGCAGGAGACGCCCAGGGCGTCGGGAATCCCGGGCGGATTTCCGGCCACCGTAGGCGCGGGCTTGCGGACGGTGAGCAATGGGTAGCTCACCGTCCGGTAAGGACCAGGCCCGGGTCGACGGCGCGTTGTATTCCACGCGCGCCTCAAAGAGATGTCGTCAGCACATAGTAGGGGTCCACTAGGGCCGATGCCTGCCGGGGTCGCGGGAAGGTACTTATGGGTCACCGAGGCCCCCGCAACACAGGCAACAGGAAGGAATACGGGTGGGTTTTAGTCAGTAAGAGTCTGACACACCCTCCCGCTCCGCCCAGAGCGGGAGAAGTTATTTGATGATTTCCCACCCTAAAAAAAAAAAAAAAAAATGGTACGGAGCGAGAGGGCATGGGCAGCCGTCACCTCCTTCTGCGAAGCAGTAATGCTCGCGAAGGAGGAGGCGGGACGGTTGAGGGAAAGGCAAGTTTCGCGCCCTCTTGCCCCTAGCCGCCGCAGGAGACGCCCTGGGCGTCGGGAATCCCGGGCGGATTTCCGGCCACCGTAGGCGCGGGCTTGCGGACGGTGAGCAATGGGTAGCTCATCGTCCGGTAAGGACCAGGCTAGGGTCGACGGCGCGTTGTATTCCACGCGTGCCTCAAAGAGATGTCGTCAGCACAAAGGTAGGGGTCCACTAGGGCCGATGCCTGCCGGGGTCGCGGGAGGGTACTTATGGGTCACCGTTGCCACAGGCAACGGAAGGAATACGGGTGGGTTTTAGTCAGTAAGAGTCTGACACCCTCCCGCTCCGCCCAGAGCGGGAGAAGTTATTTGACGATTTCCCACCCAAAAAAAAAGCCTACATGACTACCTTTTTTACCATACATAAATAATGGCCTTTTATGGCCTCAACGTAATAATAACTGACGTAGTAGAGAGATTAAGAAGTCTGAAATGGAAATGGGCGGGCCACATCTGCAGAATGGAAAACGAAAGATGGACAAAGAAAATCATAGAGTGGGTACCTAGAGATGGAAAAGAAAACGAGGAAGACCGCGAAAGCGCTGGGAAGATATTTTAAAGAAAGATGTGGACCAGACTGGAGGAGATAAGATAGAGATAGGAAAAAATAGAGAATGTTGGGGGAGGCCTACGCCACAGAGGCGACTTCCATAAGTAAATCATTTCACGTGCATTCCAACATTAATATTAATATTTTTAATCCTTATAATTACATAATTTAATCTATATTTTGCTACAAGGACATAAGAATTATACGATTATCAATGTGAATTTAACTCAAATAACAAACAATAGCAACACAAAGATACCCCCTACATGACAATAAAAAAAAGACGTAAAGATATAGTTTGTCGGAACTACAGATGTAAGTACTCATTCACAAAACGATTTCTTTGCTTCCAAGGGCCACAATTATATAATAAACTCAATAGGAAACTGAAACTTTACTCTCTTTTAACCTCGTCGCTCAAGAAAACTGTGACAAACTTACTACTTACATATAACTACCTGGAAACAGAACGCCTGCTTTTCTCTGATAATAACCCACCTTAAACCCTTCCACCGAAAACATAAAACACATTCTGCACCGACACAATACACACTACACACACACACACACATACATACATACATACATACATACATACATACATACATACACACACACACACACACACACACATACACACACACACACGCACGCACGCGCGCGCACACAAACACGAATAATCCAAATGTCAAATAAATGATTTGTAATTTCTGAATTTTGCAATTATGAGTTTATGTTAACTTTCGTTTCTTCTTAAACACTTGTTCTGCCTGCAATTCTTTTGTGTAACTGAATTATGTATGGGCTTGTACCACTGCCCTTAATACAAGTTATTCCATAACTTAGTAAGGGTGCTGGTTGCAACACCTACCTGTTTTGTTAACTATCATAAGTCAAGTGTACCTACAGACGATACCATTTAATGTTAACATTGTTATTTGATTGATTAAATAAATTATTATTAAAAAAAAAAATAAATGATAATGAAATGTGTTTTAACCAAATATGTGATATGGTCAAATAATTATTGTGCTTAAATTTTGCTATGTACGAGTAAGTTATGGTAGAATAAAGGCTTTTTGATTTGATGGCCTCAACGTATAGTAGCCTATCAATATTTACGCAAATCGTAGCACCGAATAAATGCTGCAAAATATATTTTGACAGACATTAAATGGTTACGTACTCGTAAAACCCGATGTAAAAATGTAATAAAAATCCAACAATATCTAAACACTATTTAAAAAAGGTTGATATACTCGTAGATAATTCGTTCCGATAAGTAGGATATTAGAAAAACATGCGGTTTCTTCGGTACAGTATCGTTAAATAATTATATAATTACACGGTATTTTCGTGGAAACTCATAATATACAGATTTCACTAAAAGAATCTGTAACATTCATACGTCGAGTGATTTTATTCACGTTTCGAGTGCATGGCTGCATACGGTATAAGCTCCGTAATTTATGATCCGTGATTCCGGCTGAGCAGTCCGTTCACGTCCGCATGTTTGGACGTGCCAGTTGTTTGTTAAGATACCCAAGTGCATAATGCTTAAAAATTTAGTACTACAGCCTGTATTTTCTCCCTGACGTGAATAATCTCAGCCAGCGACCGCCAGATGAAATTGCGGCAGGCACCGAAAAAAAAATCGCCAGAGACGCGATGCGCTTCTATAAATCAAATATATTTTGTGCTTCCAAAAACCAGATCTCATCGGGAATTCCGGGCCGGAATTCCTGATGATGTAGAAGGCCGGCCACGTTACGTGCACATAATAGATACGCACAAATCGAAAAAATCGATGGCTTCTCGCTTCCAATGGAATTCACGCGTAATGGAGTAGTGAAATATAAGTGTGCCTCTGAATATTGGAGGGCTAACGAATCGTAGTAGGTACTCGTATACCCACTTCCAGATATAATAATAAACAAGATTTCTGTAGTTTGAACTAAATAAATAATTTATTTTCTCTTAGCAAATGTACACGATTCAGTAAGTAAAAACCGGCCAAGTGCGTGTCGAACCACGCAGAATGAAGGGTTCCGTGTTTGGGATGAATTTATCTCAAAAACAAACTTAACATTGTAGTTGAAAAACATCTACTCCCATATATCGATATATGTACGTCACGGTCAATTCCCCAACTGCAAATGTAAGTTGTCGACTGTTACTCATTAACTTGTAAAGCCTACTTAGCCTCCTCCGTTTAATTTCGTTATATATACTACTGCCATGATTTTTTCACATATCTAAAAACAACCATTTAGCTGCCGTGGTGGACACTTGACACTTGACTCTAACAAAAATGAGCACTTTAAAGCTTAATATTACGCAAACGGATCCCTGAATCGAAAAATGGTTTTCACAGTTCCGCAATATTTTGAACGGCCTATCCAAAGATAGCCTAAAACATATCATCCTACCACTTTGTCGGCGTGATTAACATACATACATACCCATGCCAAATTACAGCTTTCTAGTACTAAGCCGAGAGATAGCTAAGCCCCGGAAAGACAGACAGACAGACAGTTGAACATGGCGAAACTATAGGTTCCGTGTTGACTACGCAACCCTAAAAACATGTGAAAATGAGCCAAGACAGCAGCACCAACAATAATTCTTGGACAAGAATTTAATTTTCATAATGTATATATATATAATATATAATGTAATGTGTTCTGAATTATTATTACATTCTAAGCATAACTTTACAAAAAAGTTGGAACATTCATTCTTACTAAAATATTAAAGGTACAACGTGGAGGCGACACACTAAGGCTCGTACAGACTACTGCACAAGCCGTTATTCTGAAGTTTCTTTTTTTCATGATTTATTTTGTTAGGTAGGTAATAGTTTTCTGAAGTCTGAAAGCAAATGCTTGTCGTTTTTTTTTTTATTATTTTTTTTAGGGTTCGTGTCGTTGTCTACTATGTCGTCTACTTTTATTTTTGCAAATCCACCTGATATTTAGATATAAACCACCGGTGATCCATTTTTATGGCACCTTTTATACAGCTGATATATGAAGCCCAATATGCCGAGCAGTAGTATAAGCAAGATACAGGATAGAATAATGTTGGACGTGGACATATGAAAACGAAGTTCGTCTGCTGTAGCTTGGTTACCACCAGCCGCGTTTTGAACGATCAGAGTCTCCTCTTTAAACTGCTGCTTGCCCATTTTCGTTATTAATTCGTACACACGCCCTGACGTCTAGTCCGTAGGCACAATAAATCAATAACCGTCCCATTTTAACTAATATTCTTCGTTATTTTATGTCGCACAGTCACACTCAACGTCTCAAATTCGCGCAGCGCGTAGATTCCTTTGGCAGGGTCGCCATGTAAGGTGCGGTGTTGATGGTAAATGAAACTAGTGAGTCCCAGAGTAATACTGAATTTTATTTCATAGGATAGTGCATATAAATGGTTACAAAGGTGCATAGATTATATAGTAATACAGATCTTAAAGTAGGGAATTAATACAACCTTCACAATCTAAATAAAATTGTATATTGTATATTACAACATGTTAAAATAAAACGATAATCCCAAATGAGTTCATTGCTAGTAAATAGCAGGTTATTTTTAGATGGCTAGTGTTTACATTATCTACTAGGTAAGTACTAAAATCGACGTAGAACGCTCAGTCTAAAGCTTAAAATAATTGATTTGGAACTATTACTGATTCGAGATAATGGTGCCGATTCTCTTGTTCACAAAAAAAAAATAAGTTCAGTGCATCTTTTTCTTTCTATTTCATTAAGAAAAGGACAAAAGATAAATTTTAGTTTAGTCCTGTCAAATTAATCAGCGCCTGTCCATACAAGTTTAGACGTGATTAAAAACTTGCCTACTAAAATCACGTCAATTTACGTCAAGCGCTGATTAATTGCTGAAGCGTGACTAATTCAGGTAAGGAAATAATATATTTTAAAATTCTTGATTGGTATATTTCAGCCTACTGTCCGTCCTCTGTCAGAACTTCTCAAGTAGATTGGGAGGATAGTTTTTCAAAATTTCCGAAAAATACTGTTTTTGCGGGCGATTTTAATGGACACGTCTTAGTAAACAATTTTTAAGAAGCTCCAATTGAAAACAATTATATTTCATTAAATAATCGTGATCCTACGAGAATAAATCTCTAGAGTCTAGAAGGTCTGGTTTTTTACCAAAAAACCTCCCCTGACGATAATCCAATCTCACTTTGTGGGATTCGTTAGGAATGTGAATAAAATTTCAGAGGTGGAAAACCATTTACACGTAACAGATACCTATTCACTCAAAATATTTATTTAGAGATTATAAAACATGAGGATGTGTTTAACAATCGAGGCTTTTCAGGGTCCCGTATCAAAATGGTAAAAAAGGAACATACACATTATTATGTGTATGACCTGACGAAGTAACACCATATGTTGTATAGTTACAACGTATGGTGTTATTTCGTCAGAGTGTCCGTTCGTCTGTCACAGCTGCTTATTTCAGGAACTACTAATGCTATAGACTTCAAATTTTGGGTATATATATATATATATATATATATATATATATAAATAATGTAATATAATAAATAATGTCTGTCCATCTGTATGTAAAAGTGAAAATTAAAAAAAATATAATTGCAACAGGGGCCTAAATGAGGGGTTTAAATTAGATGTATAAATTAAATGTGGGGTAAGTAGGTACATGAAAGGTTTCACATGAAAGGGTTTTATAAAGCTTATTTTTATTTGTTTCATACATTTTTACTTATGATAAAAAAACGAATAATACTGCCTGCCCCCAATATCTTCTGAGGTTGAAAAGCGATAATTTTGAAATAAATCTACACTCGCGGACAAAAATACGGGTCAGTACGAAAAACTAAAAATACTTTTAAAATAATATTAGAGAAAACATTACTCTTGCCCATTCTTCATCTCCCCATTGTGCGTGTTCGCGGCCGGGCGTAACGTAATCTTGCTACCCGATGTTCCCTTTCAAGTTTTGGACTATTTACGGGTCTATATGGGGTCAAATTAGTTTCTAGGAGCCGCCGCTTTACAGTCTCTACGGATTTCCCGAAGTTGATTTGTTACTTCAGTTGAAGTAACAAATCAACTTCTTAAATCGGCACCTCACGGCTATTGCCGTGAGGTGCCGATTTCGGAGCATGGTCGTATCAATAAATCGATCCTCTCGAGCCGTTGTACATCTCGGTCTGCCGGTTCCTGGTCTTCTTATGTTTTACCCAGTTTCTTGGAATCGTTGAACGACTCGCTGCACTGTAGAAAGTGTCACGCCTATTGTTCTTGCTGTACTTCGCTGTCTTCTGCCGTCCTCTAACATACGTTACATACGTAACATACATGACGATACGTGTACATTCTACTGGTTAGCGCATGATAGTAATTCAATAATGACGGTAAAAGAAGACAATGACCGCCTTTTATCATTTTGAATTGATAGATTGAAAACAAAAGTGAGAAAAACAAGCAAAAGTAAAACAGCCACGAATTGAATTTATTTCTAATTCGAGGATTTCAATTTTTTTTTTAATTACATTGTAGATTATGTAAGGTTTTATTTCATACGATATTAAAATTCTCTGTAATATAAAGTTAGTTGCATGTGTGCACCAGTATTAATTTGAATGTTACAGGGATTTTCGTCATCGACCCGTATTATTTTTATTTGACCGCGAGTGTAGTTGATGAAGGTTTATATATTATATTACACGAAAAATAAAACGATGTCTCTAACTAGCACAGTTTTTGACAAAACAGCAAACATCCTGACAAACTAATTTATTTATGCCACCGAAAATTAAAAAAAAAACAATTTGTTAGGACAATTTAAAATTTTTTTGCTTACTGAATGGTCGATCAAGTAATATATATTATATTAAAAAAAAAATATTGCTAAGCCTACTTCTGAATCAGCAAATATATTATTATACTTTTTTCTTAGGGTTTACGTAGACAACAAGGAACCCTTATAGTTTCGCCGTGTTCTTCCGTCTCTCTGTCTGTCTGTCCGCGGCTTAGCTCAGAGACTCTTATTAGAAAGCTATAATTAGGACTCTACATATTAATTAAGTAGTAAAATAAAATATTTTTAGCCGGCGGCTTTCTCGCGCAACGCATCAGCATTGCAATTCAGCGAGGAAATGCCGCCAGCATCCTCGGTACAATGCCCCGAGGGCTTTTTTTAGGCTTAACTTAGTTTAAATTTAATTTAGTTAATGTTAATAATCATCTTGTAATTTGGTTATGTAAATAAATATATAAATAAAAAAAAAATAGGGTACCTACCTACCTTCCCTATACGTAAAGTGGGGTTGATTGTTTTTTCTTGTTTATCACATTGTGTGGGGTGTTAGAAAGGTCGTTTAATATTATTGCGGGTTTCTCAAAACCATTTTTAGATCCAGGGATCCATTTGTGAAATATTAATCTTTAAATTGCAAATTTTATTAAGAGTTTGACTGGGAAATTATCAAATAACTTCTCCCGCTCTGGGCGGGATGACAGGGAGTGTCAGACTCTTACAGACTAACACCCACCCGTGTTCCTTCTGTTGCCTGTGTTGCCAGGGGCCACAGTATCCCTTTCGGACTTTCCCGCTACCCCGATAGGCATCGGCCCTAACGGGCCCCTCCAGGAAGCCACCGCTAGATAAATGGTTATTTTTTAATACCTACGTGAAAAAATTCACGGCAGTAGTAAATATAACGACGTTAAAAGAAAAAAATATCACAGCTAAGAAGCCTTTAAAAGTTAACGAGTAATAGTCGACCAACATACTTACACTAACTTACTTAACAACTTATTTGCAATTGAATATGTTTTTCAACTATGTACAGTCCTTTATTGTGCGTAGTCCGACACGCACTTGGCTGGATTTAGATAAGAAATTAGAATAAGTTACTTTCGGTTTTGTGTGATTAAGATTAAGTAGTTAATTAAGTATTGGAGTAAGTTGTTATTTGTAAAAAATACGATGGGATTGACGTCTCTGCATAAGTATATAAAAATCTTTTAAGTAAACGAAGATTATAAAGAAAATCTTTGTAGTTTTTCCCATGCATTAACTATCTGCAAAATGTTGTAAGTTATTTTTTTTCTTAAAGTTAATGTTTTTATAGGACGAAGTTGATTAAAATAACACTACTGATCGGATTACCTAAATAAATATTAAACATTTATTAGTTTATTTTATGTTTAGTTTATTTAATAGTCTTTGAACCCTTTGCATGTAGTTAATTCTATATTTTATTCACAACTTTACAGTTCAAAAACACCCGTATAATTGTATAAAACGGTTTCACTAAAAGAAGACGGACTGGTCTTTTTACCATATTTATTAAGTGTTGGAAACACAAATTAAATTCAAGTAGAATTAAATTTATTTATTTATTATTCCTATTTAAAATACTCTTAAGATTATGGTTGAAACACTTTATCATGTCTTAATTAAATAAGTAGGTATAATACTACTTACTAGTCATTACTAGCACAATGTAAGTGTGCGTAACGTCACCAGAGCTTTTTAAAATACTTCAGTAGTGTATCTACACGTCCACTGCTCTTAAATGGGTACGAAGCGAATCTTATCGGATACATCAGATTACTTTAAACATTTATTGTATTACTAGTAAATATTATCAATCCTGGCAAGAAAATCTCGACCTTATTGACTGTTAAGATAGGTGTTTTGGTTCTTTAAAATAGTGCTTTCAGCAAACTATAATACGTAGATAGGTGGCAGAAGCCATGTGTCCGATGGGATACAAATTTCCATAACAACTTTCATTATACATCTATTTTACCCCCTCCCCCCACCCGTGGAAAATAGGCGTTATGTTATGTTAATCTCATTAGAGGATGAATTTTCTAAAATCCTTCACTTCGATTATGAATGAACTCTTGTGTTACCAAGTGTCCCCATTTTTTTTTTGGGTGGGAAATTATTAAATAACTTCTCCCGCTCTGGGCGGAGCGGGAGGCTGTGTCAGACTCTTACTGACTAAAACCCACCCGTGTTCCTTCCGTTGCCTTTGTGTTGAAAGAAATGATTTTATTTTCTGTAAGTAGGTTTGTACAAACACTTTTACACGTCAATCATATTTAGAAAAAAAAACTAGATGAGCTCTGCGTTTCCTATCTGACTATGTTGCCAGAGGCTACGATATCCCATTCGGATATTCCCGCTACCTCGGCAGGCATCGGCCCTAGCGGACCCCTTCAGTAAGTACAGTAGCACTTGTGCTGACATCTCTTTGAGGCGCGCGTGAAAAACAACGCGCTTTCGCGTAGCTGCTACGGCGTAGTACAGTTACGCTTCATCATAGCCGCTACGTTAACAAAAAAATTGAAATCAAGAACTGCAATTGTTGATTTACGTAGATATTATTGCGGTATATGTACATTTTATCCATGTCATATTATGTATGGTTAGAAACTCATTTAGATATTTCATTTTAGATGATTTATTACATCCCTCTCGTTAGATTTATGCATGAAAAATTGTTGTAAAAAAAGGTTGAAAGCTAGCCTTCTTTCTAGACTTCTAATAAATCATTCTTAGTGAAACGAATTTAAAATATTTTTTTAACTCTTTTATTTATGATGTCTTTGAATCTCATTATATTTGGGTTACAAGTCTGTCTTAACACTACAAGGTTTTTGAGAATTTTGGAAATTATTTAGAAAGTAGTAAAAATAGTGCTCTAGGCTTAATGCCAGCGGGGTAATTGCTTTTAAATTTATTTTGACAGTTTACTCGTATTTATTTATTTAAACTTCTCGCACACGATTAAGTACAAAGGCGGACTCAATGCCTTAGACATTCTCTACCAGTCAACCAAGGGTGGTGAAGAAGGTTCCCCACATATATTGCGTTATTCACGTTTCAGCTGACGAATTTTTCAAACCTATCAAGCAATGTGATGTCATAAGTAAACGATTGCCATTTTATGTGTAGTACGCAATTACCCCAGAATACACTATTAAAAGAAACTTTAAATCTATTTCTCAATCCGATTAGTATAAACTCGCAAGTGTGGGTATAATGGAGACATCTCTGTAGGATTAATATACCGTTTACTGTGCAGTGTAAATAGATCGAAGCATGGTCTAATTACCAATGTACGTGTAAGCAGCATTGAGCTTCGGTACATACAATATCAAAAGGCTGACTGGTTAAACAATGAACGTAATATCTTGGATATGATTTATGCTGACTGCCTCGCTGGTCTAGTGGTCACAAGCGCTACTGCTGAGCATGAGGTCCTGGGTTCGATTCCCAAAGGTTCGGTCGGGAAAAGTGTTATTGGGTTTTTCTGTCTGGAATTTCTCAGTAGCGGCCCGGAGTCTGGATTTGTGCACGGTCGATGGCCATAGGCTCGCCCCCTATTACATGGGACTTAAAGATAACTAACGAAATGTGGGTATACTACAGGTACATCTCTGCCCAACTCTTAGTGATGTTATTTTATGTGATTTATTCTGCCAGAAAAATTAATTGAGGAAGTCAGAGAAATTAATTGTCGAGCCTATTGAATACCACTATTTATGGGCTATACACGGCAAATTGACGTAGGGTGTCAATTTGCTTAACAATTAATGTCCATGACCATAACTATCGAGCAATAAAAAACGTTTTCTTAAAGTTACGTAAATAGTGATAAGCGACTGTGTTACTACATTTTTGACGTCTAAACGTCTCATAACTTTAAGCAACGATTATAAATAAAGGGGGCAAATGAAAGAAAACCTTAAAACCTAAATGATATTGAGTATTGTGATAAGATTTGCAAAGTTTGAAAGCATTGTATTATCTTTAAGGCTCCCGAAGACAGACGCGACACTAGTAGCACATGAAAACTTCATAGGAAGTGTCATGCTTGCGATATCGTGCCAGTCTGTACGAGTCTTTATGCAAAGGGGCGACTACTCCAGGCATATGTCGTTTGATAAGACATGATGGTATGATCCGGTTTGCATTCAAATTAGGCTTGGTATAGGCAAACATACGAATATCCACTGTATGTATAACTAGATTTTTCCGCATGTTGGAGCGAGAATTGAATACTAGAGGCCTTATAGCCCTAGAAGGACAATAGTGAGCCTACTGGTAATGTTCGTCGGAAATGTCAGGTGCGTAGTACTCTCAAGCGGCGTGCGTGTATGACCAGCACCCTTATGTAACATACTTTCAATCACATTTAGAGTTTGAAGGATATTGTTAATACATTGCTTTATAGGTTTGAAAAGTTCGTCTGCTCATCAACGTTAAAAACGCAGTGAATGTGGGTGTCTCAATGAACTGTCAAAGTGAAACCCATTGCGATCAATTGTCATTTTATGTATTACGCAATTACCCGCTAATGTATGACCGAAAACAAAGCAAAAGGAGTATGAGGATGGGAAGATGGCGTGAGTTTATGTATGTGTGTGTAATATTATATTGAAAACCCTAATCAAAGTCTCGCCGCGATGATATCGCCGTGAGGATATTTCTTCATACAGTTTCTATATAATTTGATGTCACACCACGCGATACTTTTGCCCGTGTAGCTGGCGGATAAATTTGATTTTTGAAATCTAGAAAAAAATAAGCCACAATAAAAAAAAATTGTTTAAATATCTAAAAAATGGCGAAGTTGCTTGCGTTTTTAAGTCTGTGCTAGACAGTAACACAGTAGCATCTGACGTCACAACACACACAGCAACTTTGGACCATTCAGTGCAATGATCGTTTTCTGTGACAAAGATAGAAGAATAGTTTCAAAGGCGTCTCTCTTCTCAATTTTTCCACTGTTTTTATTTTTTTTTTTCACAAAACTTCTACGTCTTTCGTTTTTAGTAACATAATCAAGATGGGTATTAATAATTCATGTATTTATTTTGATAAATGTCAAATGACCCTATTCTATTATGTCCCTTGTTTTACCAGTCACAATAAATCATCGTACGTGTGTAAACACTACTATTCAGAGCAAATGAAGTAACTATTCATGTTTATGGATGTTGACGGCTTTTCTCACATTAGTTAATGATTTAAGGCTCCGGTCTAGTCCAAAACTAGGCAGGTTTATTCCCTTTATATGATAATAGTGATAATTTATATTCAAACTTACCTTGTTATTTGCTTGGTGTAGGAACAAGGGAGCAATGATAGTAGAACATATTTAAATATAGGGTGGTACGGTAGCTTACACAATAAAAACAACAAAGGGATACGTCATTAATACCTTTTGAGTAAAAAAAAGATCAAAGAAAGTAGAGACACTTCCGTAATGTTGTCCTTAGTTGGTTTTTCCTAATTATCTTTTGGGTAACCTAATCCAACCCATCTCACTAGATAAGTCGATGTGGTCTTTGGGCATTTATTATCTGACCTTTTTGCCGTTGCTGCAAACACACATATACTAAATAAGCTGCCTGCCGTATCCAAAACAACAAATTATAAATATTTTCTAACAAACCTGATAACTACCTATGTAAAAATAATATTGGAACGAAGTTCTTTACGGTAGGAGTTGATTGATAGAAATCGTCACGTAACTAAAAAGCGTTTACGGAAAGACTTACGGAAAGAAAGTCGCATGGAGCCCCATGCGACTTTCTTTCTCGACAGTGAGAGAGAATGAATTAAATGAGTGAATTTGGTCAAAATGGAAATCAAAGATGGCGGCTGCGAAAATTTTCAAAATTTTCATTATGGGTGTCGTTATCGTGGTTTTCAAGGGTGTTAAAGCCGATAGTGACAAGTTAAAATGTAAATCAAAGATGGCGGCTGCGAAATTTTTTTTTTTTTTGGAATGAATTTCTTTAACGTAGCTTGCGGTAGGAGTTGACTGGTAGAAATCGTCACAGCGACTTTCTCTCTCTCTGTCTGTGAATTTAAAGTTATACTAGATAGATGGCTAAGAACGCGTCTGCGGGTGGTAAAATAGTTCTATGCTAAAAGAAACTTCGAAAAAAAAGTCTATTTCAAGTTTCAAGTGTCACAAGTTTATGTTTTTGTTTTAAATCATACGTGAGAAGGAACTTCGTTCCTGACGGGGGTCCTGACCGCACACATTATTGTTTTCCAAAAGACGTAGAACACTGAAAGTATTTTTTTTAACCAGATCACCCTTGAAAGTTTTCGCAGCCACTGTGTAATGGTATGTTAATATTCCATCTTAGTAGCCAAGTCTAAGCATCTCTTTCGCTTTTAGGCTAGAGAACTTTTTGCATAACTAAACAAAACCTAAAAGAAGTTTTCATTTATGAGAGTGCAGATAATGTGTGTTCTATAGAAAGTGGAAAAGTTCTAGGCGTAAGACGTGAGTTTGTGTAATGATACCAATATTAAACAAAACTGCTGTTCGGTATGATCATATGAAAATACATTGGCAGAAAATTCCCTACGTTTACGAACCCTTCGACCCGGCCCATGGAACATGCACGACATCCGTTTCTTCGCATTGAGACACATTGAACCTAGTTCGTTACTCTGAATTATGCGGCGATAGAACATAAAACTTATAATACTTAAGAACATCAGTTACAGTGGTAAAAGACCAGTTTTACAAATTCAAAATTTAATTAAACCAACCATTTGGGGACAATACGGAAAATCTTGCAGACGCCGGAAAAAATGCAAATAAGGTACTTAGATCTGCTTTGTAAAACTTGTATTTATGTAAACCAGTGCGTGGAGAATGAAGGCCGAATATAAATGAACTGGAAAAAGTGTTCTCATTGACCTAGTCTTGTGTTGAGATGAGATGAAAACGTGTGTACTGAGGAGCAAGCTATATTGCTGCCTAATTTGTTTCGACTAGCAGTCCCTCCCGGCTAGGCTTTTATTGATGATGTTGATTATCTCTGACGGATAATAAATCCGTGTCTTAAAGGTGTAGCATAGGTCCTCTAAATTGGACAATAGCCAAGTCTTCGGGGAGAAAAATGGGTTTAGTGAAAAGCTTCGAAAGTGTTCTCGTTTAATAAGTCTTATGTATTGCCAAAAAGTCTTGTTTGCCTAAGGCACAAGTTGTATTGTTGGTATTTGAATTCTAGAAATAAATGCAGAAATGGCAGAGATGCTGATACAAATGTTTAGTGGAGAGTGTGGAGACCATACTAACGACTCATAAAATGACATACCTACCTACTTATTTGTAGTTTCAGAACTTGGTCTCCGGAAAGGACAGGCCATTAAATCACCATTTAAGAGACACAGTCATGTAAATAACTGGTAGACTTGAAAGTTACAGTAACATTTTAAGTGCCTTCAAGTGATTGAGGTTTGCGAATTAAATTATTTTAATATAACATATTATCAAATTATTTTCTCAAGTAGTGGCGGCTCCACCATGTTTACAATAACTTTTCCTTCCAAGCTGCAAAACCAGCGCTCACTTATCAAAAACTGAGAAGGGGGAATATTTGTTTCAATTACATTCCGAGTGCTGTTTATTGAAAAAGTTATTGATTAGTTGCTGGAAAAAATTCAAGAGGTTGCCTAAAGGATAGATACGTCTACTTATAGCTGTGCGATTATTTTATTTTTACCTCGTTATTAACTACTATTTTAAAACATTTTGAAGGTGACTTCGTTTTGAGTTCACATGAGTAAACTTACTTATGAATTTTAACTAAATAATTTTATAAAACGTTTTCGTAACTCTGAAATAAAAATAAAAACCCGTTTAAATACAGCTATGCCTAACATTTATTTTTGTTTTTGTGTGTATTGCGTAGACAGCGAAGATATTTTTAGAATATTTAAGTAAATAAGTGTAAGTATCAACCAATTAACTACCTAATCCAATAATCCAGCTTTTTACCTACTAGAGATACGCATCTCTCAAATTATGCCAAAATGCTGATAAAACGCAAGAAAGCAATGTAATTTTGCTCATCACTCTTCTTGATATAAGTAATGCTTTCTATTGTAAGTACTCATCATTTTGACATTCCCTGCGCGACATTGTGCAAAATCGCAATTTTTCAGGAGAGTGCTTACACAAAAGACTTGTGGGGATATTTTCCTCGTTTTTCTCACGGAAAAGTTAAGAAAATTGGGATGGTTTTAGAAGTTTCTTGATATCATTTAAACACTTTCGTGGTAGGTATTGTTGTTTACTCGTATCGAGTGTTGATATATTAAGATAGATAGATAGATTAAAATAACCACGTATTTTTTTACGACTTCTACGAGTTACTATTTTGGACGTGCCTAATTAAAATGTAGTCAAAACATTATATTTTTGTCAAATGTACTCGTTTGAAATTAACAGAGATGAAGTGTGAAGTGTTTGAATTATTTTCAACGCCGAGAAAGGTTCCTTTCAGACTTGCCACAACCAGTACCACAAAGTTTATGAAACAAAATTATATGAAAACTTGTTGTTGTATTCACACTTACCAATGCTTTTCAGTTTTCATACCTACAATTTTGTGCCCTGCTGCGACACTTTTTTTCCATTGAGGTATTGTGGCACGTCTGAAAGGATCCTACGCGAATCGACGTGATAGCAGAGCTTAATATTTCAATATTATAACATAATTTTCTAAATAGTTATAGGTAAATTTGAAACAAACCATAATCTTGTAATTTTAAAAAAGCTGCAATATCCACTTCAGAAAACCTTTATAAACGTAGAGTCAACGACAAAAGACGATCAACACTTTAGTTTTTTAATCTTAATTATTGAGCTAAATATTTAATTAAAATCGGTACAGAAGTAAAACAAAATAAAAAATAAGTCTTAGCTATTATATGAGATGCTGAAACACAATGTATCGAATAATTTTGTGTCAATTTATATTATGTGTGTTTGTGTGATTAAAAAGTAGCGTGTGTATAAGTGTAAATCAACTTTTTCAGCTGACCATACTTGCTGCAGAAAACTTTAACACAACGTTTATTGCATATTATTTAACAAGATTGATACACAATTCTACTCAAGATATGTTATGCAATAATGCTGCTTATGCCGTGGAATCGCACTTTATAAGGGGTATTTATAGAAATACCCACACAAACGTGTTTATAGGAATACAAATCATGTTATTTACGTATAGCTGATGTGCGGAATCGTGATGTATTCTAGGCAAAATGTTTTTAAAAGGAAGGTAGATTTTCGCGACAAAAATATCTTATAACCTTTCGTAAGAAAGTAGGTTCCACAATCTTATACTGAATGTTTTCAAGTAATAAGAGGAAATTACCTATTTACACGCAAGGCTTTTTATGTTAGTAAAAAGGCCGCATACCTAACATAGGTAATAATAATAACAAAGAAAAACCAACTACATATACATAGAGTACATTTGTATTTTTATTTTTTTTATTATAATTATACTCTTTAAGTAGAGTATAATTCCTTCCTGAATTCCTTATTTCTTTAATTCTTTCGCTGTAAAACTAAAACGAATTAGACTGTTGATATTTAACAAATAGATACAGTACTTTAGGTCACATCACAAACACCAATACCTTTGGTCAGCAAAGGCGCGAAAACGCAGAGTCAAATCTTTAAAATTTCGCCTTAATTCTCTAAGTGAAGATAAAAATTCTGTCCTTACAAACACGAGCTCCAAAGTGAAGTGAAAAATTACAATCGTAAGAAAGGTCGCCGTTGGCACTCGAGAGCCCGGTCACACTTTGGTCACTGAGACAGAAACGATTAGAATTAATAAATGACAGTCAAATTCCAGAGATCGTAAAGTATAATCTTTTATTTTACTATCGTTATTTAACTCCGACAAGAGTACTATAAAAAAAAAACCAAACTACTCAATCTGGCTCGTCTTTACAAATACTACACTTGCATACCTATTAAAAAAATCATCACCAAATCTGTTGAATCAAACACAACTACATAATTATGAACAATATAACATACAACGTAAGGAATAAAAACAAAATCCAGTTAAAACCAGCGCACGCTCGCACTAATTATGGCAAAAAAACAATTTTGGTTGATGGAGCACGGCTGTTCAATAGTTTACCGGAGAATATAAAAAAGGTAACAATATAAAGACATTCAAACGCAGCAATAACATGTTACGTGCCCTGCCTACACCAAATCAGCTGAGTAGCGACATGGTTAGCCGTTTACGTCAATCGGATGTTTCCACGTAAAACTGCAACATACCACCTGCTGAATCATCGTATCACCGCCTCGTGTCGCCGAGCGTTCACCTGGTTCAAGAACTGCTGATGCCGCATCCACGTGTAGGAATCAGTAGAATTTGCAATATTAATAAGTTAATCGTTTTACCACACTTCGGTACTAGCATCGTCCGAATCTAGACTTATAAATTAGTATAAGCTTAAATGTAATTTTTATCTTATTAAAAACCTTATTAAATAATTTCGGTATTTTTTAAGTCCTCCGGCTGTCACCTTCGTAATTGGCGCAGTCGGTAGGATATTCGAGGCAGTGCGCGGCGCGGTAAAGATTTCCAGAAATCGTTAATTTGCTGACTCCGATAGTCGCTGTCGGTATTTCCAAGTATCTCGTCGAATATCCGAACTTAAGAAGACGCAGCTGAGGACGTATCCAGCCATCGATACACCAAGAAAAACCATGTATATGTAAGTCCTTGAAACTTTCTTTGAGTGTTGCTCCCGATTCCTTCCTTTTAACTCCTATAAATAATATTAATTCAAAATTTTTCATCCAAGGGAAACTAGGAGACAATCTGTCTCTTTCAGACAGATAAATAGGACCAGGGAAGTAGATTTAAATAGGTTTATAGATTCAGATAATTTAGGCTTAGACATATTATTTAATAGTGACGAAATGGCATTGAACCCCGATACTATCTTTAAGGCACTACGCCCAGTGCCAGACTTTGACGGCAATCCGAATGTTCTAACTCGTTTCATTAAAATATGTGATCAGATCGTAATACAATACGCCAGAAATGACCCGAGCTACGAGTTAACTAATCTATGTGTAATAAACGGTATTTTAAACAAAATCACGGGATCTGCAGCTACAACTATAAATTCTAATGGTATACCTGAAAATTGGCAAGGGACGCTTTAATTAATAACTTTTCCGATCAGAGGGACGAGACCGCCCTTTATAATGACATGTCCTTACTAACGCAAGGAAGTAGTACTCCGCAGGAATATTATGACAAATGCCAGACCCTTTTTAGCACTATAATGACTTATGTCACCTTACACGAAAATGTAGCTACCACTATCGAAGCAAAACGCGACCTTTATAAAAAACTGACCTTACAATCCTATGTCAGAGGCCTTCAAGAACCTCTTAGATCCGTATCTGATGTATGAGACCCGAAACTATAGAAAAGGCTCTGGAATTTGTACAGCAGGAATTGAATGTCATGTATCTACAGCAACGTAACGAAAATATTCCCGAGCGACGTAACCCGACACAGCAAGCGCATTCAACCCATAGAATGCCACCAGCGGTCCTTATAATCACATCCAAACCTTTTAGTTTTCCGAGTGCAGGAACGAGCTGGCATAAGCCTATGCCCATGCCGCCGCAGCAGCAGCAGCAATGGAGGCCACCCTTCCAGCACAATCAGGTACCTCATCGTGCCCCTAACATGTTTAGTCGAACCCAGCAAGTGTTTCGTGCACCCCCGCCAAACTACCACCCCCAGAGTAACATATTTAAATTACCGAACGCAAATCCCCCAGCGCAATATACAGGTCCGAAACCGTTGAGCGGTGTTAGTCACTACGTACCAAAACCAATAGGGTTACCAGGACATGATTGGCGTAGATCAGGAAACCTACCATCTAGTAATTACTTCAAGACACGTGAAATGAATTTTAACGAAATGACAGACTTTGAAAACCCTTATGATTACCCCGACTATTACTATGAACAACCTGACTATTCCTGTTACTATGACTATCCCGACTTTTATTACTTCAATCAGACCGAGCCCGATTATCATTCACATGTACAAGAGAGCACGCAATCACAAAGTACTAACAATGCGAAGTGCTTAGAAGCACTACAGACTCCTACCTCTAGTGCTAATCCGGATTTTCCCAAGGAGAAGGATCAAAAAGGGTTAAAATAGAATTAAATATACAACCTAAAAGGGAATTACGTTACATTCAGATATCGGATCCACCACTTAAGTTTTTAGTAGATACCGGGGCTAACCAGTCTTTCATTAGTCCTGAGGCAGTCGAACAATACTTTTCGCACATACCTTTGAACTTTGACCCCTTTGAAATAACAAATGCTCGTGTAACTAGTACACACAACCATTCCATTACTATTCCGAACTTTTCTGAATTTAATAACCCTACGAATGTTAAGTTTTTCATTTATAAGTTCCATAATTACTTCGACGGACTAATAGGCCTAGATTTACTTGACGGAGCACAGATTGATCTTAAAAATAATTATTTAATTACAGATTTTACAACCTTACCTATTCGGTTCTATCAATGTAAAAAGTCCTGTTATCAGGAAACCATTCCCGCGAACTCATCAAAATTATTAAATATTCCTATTTATAGCCCAGACGGTGACGTTTCCATAGCTCAGCAAACACACTGTAATTGCGTTATTCATGAATGCATTTCTCGCGTTACTGACTGTACGGGCATCGTAGAAATTGAAAACCCGAACGATTATGACTCACTCATTACATTTGAGCGCCCTTTAGAAGCAGAGATATATAATAATGAGTGCATTAGCACTAAACAAGATCCTAGGCGCGTTAAAGAGATTTTATCTCGATTGCGTACAGACCATTTAAATATTGAAGAAAAAACTAATTTAGAGACTTTTTGCAGTCGTTTTGCTGACGTATTCTATGTAGAAGGAGACCTTTGACTTTTACAAATAAAATAAAACACCGTATTAGAACGACCGATGAACTTCCCGTATATACGAAAAGTTATCGCTACCCATTTATTCACCGACAGGAAGTTAGAGACCAAATCACTAAGATGCTGGACCAAGGTAACATAAGACCTTCTGAATCAGCTTGGAGCTCACCTATTTGGGTAGTTCCTAAGAAGGCAGACGCGTCAGGCAAACAGAAGTGGAGAATCGTAGTTGACTTTCGTAAACTAAATGACAAGACTATAGACGACAAATACCCGATTCCTAACATAAGTGACATACTAGACAAGCTTGGTGAATGCCAGTATTTTACTACTTTAGACCTGGCATCTGGATTTTTCCAATGTGAGATACAGACGACATTCCGAAGACAGCCTTTAATGTAGAACATGGGCTCTTTGAATTTTTGCGCATGCCCATGGGTTTAAAGAACTCTCCATCTACTTTCCAAAGAGTGATGGATAATGTGCTCAGAGGATTACAAAATGACATCTGCCTCGTGTATCTTGATGACGTCATCATATTTAGTACGTCATTGCAAGAGCACATGATTAATTTAGAAAAAGTATATAGTAGATTACAGGAATCTAACTTTAAGATTCAGATGGATAAGTCCGAATTTTTAAAGTTAGAAACGACATTTTTAGGTCATGTAATTAGTGGAGAAGGTGTTAAACCTAATCCTGATAAAATAGCAGCGATTGAAAAATACCCATTACCAAAAACTCCGAAAGAAATAAAACAGTTTCTCGGATTACTAGGCTATTACAGAAAATTTATCCCGGACTTTGCCCGCATCACTAAGCCCATGACAAAATGCTTTAAAAAGACTAACAAAATTACTTTTGATTCCGACTACATTGACTGTTTTAACAAATGTAAGACTTTACTTACAAATGACCCAGTCTTACAGTACCCCGACTTCACTAGAGAGTTTATATTAACCACTGACGCCTCTAACGTAGCTATTGGCGCTATACTCTCACAGGGTACCGTTGGCTCAGATAAACCTGTCTGTTACGCCTCAAGAACCTTGAACGATAGTGAAACCAATTATAGTACTATCGAGAAGGAGCTTTTAGCCATAGTATGGGCTACAAAGTACTTCAGGCCTTACTTATTTGGTCGCAAATTCAAAATACTCACCGACCACAAGCCACTACAGTGGGTAATGAACCTTAAGGAGCCTAGAAGTACCTATTACTGACGAACCTTTGAACAAATTTCACCGACAGTTATGCATTACTATATTAGGGGATATTAAACGACGTACAACCGCTACCAAACCTTTTGATACACACACACGTACATTTATTCAGGTTTCAGAATCAAACTTAGAACAAGACGTAGTAAATGCTATAAAAGAATATGTCAACCCCAAAGTTAAAACCGCCATGAAAATAACTCCACCCCTAGGCATGTATTCAATTATACCCATAATCCAGAATAATTTTAAAAGTTCAGCAATTAACTTAGTATTAGCCAAAACAGAATTAGAAGACGTCAAAGATTATCTGAGACAGCAAGAAATTATAAAACACTATCATGAAGGAAAAACTAATCATAGAGGAATAAATGAGTGTCATCTTGCTCTTTTTCTCGGAAATATTATTGGCCTAAAATGAGGGAGGAAATAACGAAATACATTAACGAGTGTACCATTTGCGGACAAACGAAATACGACAGGAACCCAATTAGACCACAATTTAATGTAGTACCCCCAGCAACTAAACCCTTCAAACTAATACACATGGATCTCTTCACAGTTCAAAATGAAAAGTATTTGACAGTGGTAGACGTTTTCTCAAAGTATGGACAAGCATACTACTTAAGAGATGGTACAGCAATAAGCATACTTCGAGCAGTTTTAAATTATTGTACACATCATGGGTTACCGCTAACAATAGTGACCAATAATGGCACAGAATTCACAAACCAGTTATTCTCCGAATTTACAAGATTACACAAAATTAACCACCACAGAACATTAGCACATTCCCCTAACGATAACGGGATCATCGAACGATTTCATTCTACGTTATTAGAACACCTACGTATTTTACGATTACGTCAAAAGGACGAACCTGTAATCAACCTCATGCCTTACGCTTTATTAGCATATAATAGTTCAGTTCACAGCTTCACCAAGTGTAGACCACATGACATAGTTAGAGGACATTTTGACCCAAGAGACCCCCTCGACGTTGACATGACTGAATACCTAATGCAACAATGTATCCTGAAACACCGGGACCAGAAGAAGACTGTATACGACCTTATCAATAACTTTACGCTTGCTGACCGAACAAATATCATACAAAATAGGAATAAAGACAGAGAGCCCGAAATAGAATACCAACCGGGGCAACAAATATTCATTTCTAACCCGGCAGCCAACCGACAAAAATTAGCACCACGTTACACACATGACACTGTTTTAGCTGACCTCCCGATTCATATATATACCTCCAAAAAGAAAGGTCCTGTAGCTAAGTCTCGACTCAAACATATCCCTAAGAGATCAAAATTGTTACAGGATACTGCTGGCGATGTTAGTTAGTTTGGACGATGGACCTGGACTCCTACCTTTCGACCTTGGACAAACGAGGCTCATTACGCATTACCACACCTTCCTACAATACATAGACACAATCGACATTGAACATAGACTTGATTCTGTAATGTCTCAACTAGACCATTTCCAGACTAAATTAGACAACCAATCCTTTCTCTTGTATGAACTTCAAATCAATCACTTAGTTAATAAATTAAGTCAAATTAGTTCTCAGTTAAAAACACTAGAACCTGGTCGTAGCCAAAGAGGTCTCATAGACGGATTAGGGTCCGTTATAAAAAGCATTACTGTAAACTTAGATCATACTGATGCCCAAAAGTATAATAATGCAATTAACCTTTTAGAAAGTAACAACGATAAAATAGTATCAGAGTTTAATGAGCATATCAGTCTTAACAAAGTCTGGATACAAATACAATACAATACAAAAAAGTTTATTTTCTCTCTCACATAGAAATATTCAAGGTATAATATACATAATTCAAAGAGTACATAAGCGAATTATAATCTATGTGGGAGACTGGTTTCTGTACTAGGAGACCTGTATGACAGATTACCAGCCTCTCCAGACTCCGGAAGTGGATAACAGGTTCTAGGTGTACATCATTCCAGGTAAGTGATATTTTAAATACGTAAAACTGGGTGAAGTTTGACTGTTGTGAGGATTAAGTAAATGAGGGTGTGAGAATCGGGTGTGTGAATGTGTATATGAGGGTGTGTGTGTTTTGTGGGTGTATATGTGTGTGTGTGTGGGGTGGGTATATGTGGGTGTATGTGTGGGAGTGGGTGTATGAGTGTGTGTGTGAGGTGGGTATATGTGGGTGTATGTGTGGGTGTGGGTGTATGAGTGTATGTGGATGTGAATGAGTGTGTGGGTGTTCTCAAGTAATACGTAGTAAGTCTAGGATGGGACTTTAAGCAAATTTTCTGTTTCATCGTAACTGAGGGACTTTAACCAAGTGGTTAAAGTCCTTTTACATTTGACTCGTGTAAGTGGGTAAATTGCAAGCTTCTTATTTATTTTATTGTAAAGATATCCACCTAAAAATTTAAAAAATTTGCGAGAGAAAGCAGTGTTTCGCTTGGTAAGCGTTTGGCAAACCCTGTGTTTGACTCTCTTGTTATTGTTCAACAAAGGATCATACCCTATTAGTGAGTGTTGTTTTAGAACTGTGCACAATATAAACAGTTGGCGTACTGTCAACACATCAGAGAGCAAGTAGAGATCCTTAGTAGGAAAGAAAAAAGGTAGTGACAAACTTACTTTTAAGACCGCTCTTTGGGCTCTTTCCAGTTTTAGTATGTGTGTCCTACAGGAGCCACCCCACACAGTAACACAGTAGCTCAAGATGGATTGGCATAATGCCATATATACCATTTTAATGACTTCTTTGTCAGCTATGTGCCTCAGACTTTTAAAGAAGTAAATCAGTTTCCTGGTTCTAGAGGATAGTAAGTCAAGGTGATGTTTGAAGCTTAGATTACTATCAATCATGACTCCAAGATACTTTATACTAGAAGCTATTTCTAAATGTCTACAGGAACAGAGATGGTTGGAGGGGCAGTAGTGAGCTTTTAAGGAGTAGTTTTTGTGAATTGCAGTTGTAGAATTTTTGATGAAAAACGGTATATATTTGGTTTTGTCAACGTTAAGTGTAAGGCCGTTGTCATTGAGCCATTGTATTACTGTGTTGAATCCAGTTTGAGCAAAGCCGTAAACATCATTCCAAGTGTCACCATGGAAGATCAGTGCTGTGTCATCCGCAAACGTCACGATTTTGCCATTTTGTAGAGGAAGATTACACAGATCATTAATGAAGATGAGGAAAAGTGTGGGACCCAAAACACTGCCCTGAGGGACACCATAGGATATAGGTAAGTCCTCACTGGTGGCCTCACCTACTCTAACTCTCTGATGTCTATCAGTAAGGTAATCCCTAAACAATTCGAGCTGCGTATCGCGAATTCCCATGGTATGTAATTTAGCTAACAGGAGTGGAACAGAGACCGTGTCAAAAGCCTTTGCTAAGTCCAGGAATATTGTTATTACTTTATTTTTATGGTCTAGTTTATTAACAATGTGATCAGTTAATTCGTGAACTGCATCATTTGTCGAGAT
Organism: Atethmia centrago; assembly: GCA_905333075.3. Classification (NCBI taxonomy): domain Eukaryota; kingdom Metazoa; phylum Arthropoda; class Insecta; order Lepidoptera; family Noctuidae; genus Atethmia; species Atethmia centrago. The sequence continues at coordinate 15,050,980 of HG995375.1, forward strand.
TCCAGCTCTAAATCCAAATTGAGATCTCGACAGTAGGGTTTTGGTCTCAAGATATTTTATTAGACGTTTGTTAATGAGTTTTTCGACAAGTTTTGATAGTGTAGGAAGTATAGAGATGGGGCGATAGTTATTGACACAGCCTCTGTCACCACTCTTGTGTATTGGGATCACTTCAGCAAGTTTGAATTCCCTCGGAAAAACACCTGCGCGGAACATTAAGTTGAAAATATACGTTAAGGGGGGTGCTAAAATGGTGACGTATCTTTTTAGAAAAGCTCCCGAAATATAGTCACGTCCAGCAGTATTAACCTTCTTTAAATTCAAAATACACAGATGAATCTCTGTTTCATCAGTGGGATACAAGGCGAAGGAGAAAGGAGAGGAGTTAGCATACGATGTACTGCTAGGTGGACTGCCGTGTTGAATGCTCTCTGCAAGGTTCTTCCCAATAGACACAAAAAATCCGTTTATGTTATTGGCTGAGGTGGTAGGGCTTGTCGGAGATATAAGATCCATAGCTGGGTTTGTTTTTTTATTGGAGTGTGTTATCTGTTTTATAGCGTCCCATAGATTTTTGTTGGTAGTTTTAGCTGCTTCATTTATTAGACTTTTTTCATATTCTCTTTTTAATTTTTTTAATAACCTGTTGCAAAAATTTCTGTACCTTTTATAAGTGATATTGATAATTTCATTATTTGGGTTTTTTTTGCATTTTATATGGAGTTTATCACGGTTCCTCATACACCTTAATAGTCCAATAGTTATCCAGGGCTTTTTAATCCTCTTGCGATTGGGTACAGTAATAGTTTGTGTGTTAGATTCTATTTTAGATTTTAAGTCATTAACTAGCATAGTTGTAGCTAAATTTGCATCTGATGTTTCATAGATGGAATTGAAACATATATTTTGCATGTCATTGTCAAGGCCTATATAGTCAATTTTCCTAGTGATAGATGATTTTTTGGATTGGTTAAGGTGTTCTAGCACAAGTATCACACTGTCATGATCTGTAACAGACGTTTCCGCAACATAGCAAAATGCAGGGAAATTACTTTTAAGCATAACATGGTCTAAACATGTTTTGCTATGTGTTGGCAACTGATGGGCTGGTAGGATGCTGTGTGAAGCTAGAAGGTTTAGGTAGACTAATGAGTTGGAATCTTTACTGTTTGTAATTATGTCTATATTAATATCTCCAGTGAGTATAATATTAGGGTAGTTTAAGCTGCTTAAGAGATGATTGAGTGATTCAAGAAAGGGATTAATATTTTTATTGCCGGGGGGTCTGTATATTGCAACTATGATGGTGTTACTGTCTAACTTTATTGTTAGACAGTTGGCATCTTGTAGGTTAGGTTCTGCTATTAACGGTCTTAAACTATCTTTGAAGTATACAATGACCCCTTCATTTTGTGTGATGTTATTTTCAGTTTTAGCACTGTCGTAGCCGCTTATGGTTGGGATGTAGTGGGTGTGACGTAGCCAACACTCTGTAATTATAATAAAATCCCACTCAGTATTTGATCTTTTAATGAGGGTTAATAGGCCTGAAAAATTGCAATTTACGCTGCGGATATTTTGTTGAATTAATTTTAGACTCGACTGTGGTTTTGTAATTAAATTATGACACTCTTCTATTTCGCAAGTGGATGATTGCGCTATAACAAAATTATCAAGATCGCTGTTAATTAGGTTAATATTATCGAATTGTAGTACAAGTTAGGTAGGTAGGTGGATTCGAGCATGTCAATTGTTGTTTGAAAGAATAATAAGTGCGGTTTATTTGTACACGGTTGTAAGAGAAACTTGTTAGTGGTATCGTGTAGGTAGCTTGTAGTTTTGACAAGTGAATATAATATGACGATTGTGTATAGCGTGTATGGAAGTTATATGTATGAGATAGGTAACAGGTAGGTACAGTGTGTATTGACAGAATAGAATTGCTAGAGAATATAGTGGTTAGATTCTTGTAGGTATATTGTTGTGTAGTGTGGATGTAGTGTAATGCTAGTGTTATTTCGAATGTGATGCATGTTTTGTTGTGTAATGTTATGTTTATATATTGTGTATATTGTTGTGTAGAGATGTAGTGTGATGGTAGTGTTATTTCGAATGTAATGCATGTTTTGTTGTGTAATGTTATGTTAGGACTTATGATATTAGACTTATAAGAATAGAGAAATATAAAATAAAAATTAGGTAACAAACTTGGTAATATGACGTAGGATAGTCACTTAATTAGGAGTTTTTTCAAGTCTTGTTCACAGTCCACTCGAACCGCTGGTGCATCTTGGGTTTTTTTAATAAATATTTTGCCATAGGAGGTCCAAGTACTATGGTATTTGTGCTCCGCAACAAACTGTCTGGCCAGGTAAGCTAGTCTTCTCCCTAAGCTGGTGAGCGATTCGTCAACATAAACCGGCTTGGTAGGGCTTGGCAGTTGAAGGTGAGAGGTATTGAGTTTGTTGTCTTTGTTCATTTTATTGTAGTTCCTGCATTGTTTTATAAAACCATCTTTACAAGAAGTAGTTGTAAAGTTAATCACAATATGGTTATTGGATTCTTTTTTGGTTTTTAAACGGTAAACATCTCGAAAATCAGAGTCAGATAATGGCTGTTCTATGACCTCACCCACTTTCTGGACTAAAGTACGTAGGGTAGTCTTGTTTTCCGAGTCTTGTTTAGGAATGTTCCTAATTTCTATGGTAGATGCACGTGAGTTGCGCTCCAATTGTTCGATCTTGCTCTCTAATGTCTCAATTTTAAGTTCGTAACTGATGTTTTTTTGTTCAAGGTTGATCATTTTTTCTAATAATTCATCATACTTGTCTGACAAAAAGTGCATACTTTTCTGAATCTCGGTGTTCTGGTCTTTGATGATTGACACCGATTCCATGAGTTTATCGAATTTAGAGTTCTGCTGGGTTTCAAAAGAAGAGAGTAAATCCTTTATTTCGTCTGTGGTTATGGTGCAATCCGACGAGCCATGATCGAGATGTTTACGCTTTAATCTGCGAGTTATGTTTTCACTTTGACCACTGGGTGGAGACACATATAATTGAGAATCAGATCCATAAGTCGACACGGGGGTCTTTTTCCTCTCCCCTCCGGATACCGTTGAGTACGGTCGTGTGCACAAGACTCCGCGCATTTATTTTCAATTTATTTTTGTTTAAATAACCAATAAATAAAATTAACACCGAAAAATTAACCAGTTGAAGTACTAGGCGCGCATACGCAGCAAGGAGCTAGAAGCGGAACGGAGCGAGACAACTACATTCCACGAGGATGACTCGATATAGCGACATACTCTCGAAAATTGTTAGCAATCAAGAGAGAATCAATGGTACTTTAGCATTACTTTTAGACAAGAAATCTGCTGCTAAAAATGATCTTATAAGATTCGCACAGTCCGCTCATTTGCTGACTATAATTAGTGATAATACGGAAGATTTATTTTTTGAAATAACTAGGATTGAAGATACCTTAGCTTTTATACGTGCATCGAGCACCCATCATAGTATGTTAAGCATAGATAATTTAAGCAATATGATTAAGAGATTAAAATCGATATATGGCCAGGATCAGTTAATAGATGCAGATTTAAGAGAGTACTATACAGTTATAAAACCTGGTTACTTTTACACAAATAAAAAAATTGTTATCATATTTAAAGTTCCAATCATCAGCTCCGATAAGTTTGAATTGTACAGATTAGCAATAGTTCCCAATAAACTAATGTACACCTATATTCCTGCTTACCCTTTCATTGCAACCAATGGGAAAGTTTTCAAGTACATAGAGGCTGAATGCCCGAAGTTTGGCCTATATTATCTCTGCGAAGAAGGAATCAACCGTCAACCAACGAGTGGACATCTAGATTGCATCCAAGGCCTCATCTACAACCAATCTCTGGAGAAATCATGCCTGCCTACGAAGCTCACACTGACTAAAGCAGCAATGGAACAACTGGACGACAGACGCTACATGCTCATCTTTCCACAACCGACCCGGACAGAGCTACAATGCGAACGTCAAGAATACATCTCCCTGCATGGAAGCTATCTCGCCACCATTCCGCAAAAATGTCTACTACGCACCGAGCGATTCACTATTACCAACACTAACGACCATATCAAAGGACAGCCGCTGAAAATCACTGAAATACCTATGAACCTGAACATTGTTGAAGAAACCATCCCACATCTGAAACTAAACCCACTGCACCTGAAAAACCTACACGAAATCGAAGATAAGATACTAATGCAACACCCAGAACAAATAGAACGCGCAAATGTGGATAATTCACTATACCATACGACGATCCCACTTTACGTCGTTACCATCACTATACGTCGGTATAACGTTTGCACAAACTCTACAAAGCCACAGACATCAGATGGAAACCTTGAAAATCATCATTACGAAGATGCAGATTCACCCCATTTTCGCTCAATATCCTCAAATAGTCGCTGTACTGAAGGGGGAGGTGTTACGTGCCCTGCCTACACCAAATCAGCTGAGTAGCGACATGGTTAGCCGTTTACGTCAATCGGATGTTTCCACGTAAAACTGCAACATACCACCTGTTGAATCATCGTATCGCCGCCTCGTGTCGCCGAGCGTTCACCTGGTTCAAGAACTGCTGATGCCGCATCCACGTGTAGGAATCAGTAGAATTTGCAATATTAATAAGTTAATCGTTTTACGACACTTCGGTACTAGCATCGTCCGAATCTAGACTTATAAATTAGTATAAGCTTAAATGTAATTTTTATCTTATTAAAAACCTTATTAAATAATTTCGGTTTTTTTTAAGTCCTCCGGCTGTCACCTTCGTAATTAACATCACAACATTTGAAATAAGATAAAACAGAATACGCTAATAATAATAATAATAAACGCTGGCAACACCAACGTCAACACGAAATACGTTCCCTTATTTATTTTCAGTTATAATAATTTTCGACGCAGTTTTTTTTTTCTTGTTATTGTGAAATCGACAAAACTAAATCCAAATAATAACGACATATTTAAAAAAATACAAAATGAAGCATAATCTTCTAGATTTTCACCAAAAATTTCTGGATAGGAGGTGACATGACAGATGTCACCTCCGATAAAACAGAACAAATACGTATACAAATGAAATGTTGACGAGATCAGCTGCAGTTAGAGCACGCCTACCACCTCCGGAATCTTCGCTCAGCTCCGCCTCGCCGCCGCCGGTACCCAGCCCCACCGTGTGCGCTGTGACTACACCGACCGCGGCAGTTGCGTCGAGCTCGAGCGACGAGTATTTCTCTCCGCCCACGACGCCACCACCTGTTCGTCGACGAGGAGGACGCCGGCCGCCGGACGGCTTAGGATCTCGAGGCCCACCGGCCCCTGATAGGGTCCCAGCTCCCGGCGGAAGTGTGAAGCGCATGAGATGGACACAATCTGTCAATGAGAACGTCATGCGCTCATACGTCATGGGCTACAGAGGGGGGAAACAATCTGACTGCTTACCGTGTTCGGATGCTCTCTCTTTTTCAGGTGCTTGAGCCAGCTGTCAACGTTTCGGCACAACGACTGTCGGATCAGGTACGGGTTATCCAGCGTAATCATATGTTGGATGACACTGTACTTGATCGCCTACGAAGTGAAATGCAGCGTAGCCATGTCATCGCGCCCCCGTCGCAGACTGTTGTACTTTCACCTCAATTAAGCACGAATCAAGCTGACGAGGGGAGTGATGACAGGGCTACAAATGTAAGTACCCAGTGCAATGTGGAATTGAGGAGTGCTTTGGAAGATGCGATTCGAGAATATCGGCTCATGTCGCCCGAACTAAGACCACGCTTACCTCGTTTGCCCATGCATAAGAAAAACAGGGCGCTGGTGGCAGCTCAGGATTCGCAGTTGTCAAATTATTTTGATGACTGCGAAGACCTCACTGATACTCATTCGATTCTGTACTGCGCGGCTGTAGCGGTATGTCGTGTAGCTCACGTGAAATTTGCTAAAGACTCTAGAACTACACGACCGAAACCAACCGTACCAGCTTGGCAGTGCAGAATTGAAAGCCGTATTGGTGGGGCCAGAGCGCTCATTGGCAAATTAATCTGCTTCAGGGAGGGCAATACTCGCCCTAGAGTGATGCGCTTTGTGAGGCGAGCGTTCTCAGGGACTGATATCGGCCCTCAGGACTATATGACCCGTGTCACAGAGCGCATCGACTTCCTGAAGCAGAAAGTGTATGCATGGGCGAACCGTATTCGTAGGTATAAGCGGCGAGTAGAGCGATACACTCAGAATCGTACCTTCCAGAGCGATGAAAGGTGGGTTTATAGGGGTTGGGAGCGACCGGACCAAGATGTGACTGACACGCGCCTACCGGATGATGATGTCATGTGTTCTTTCTGGCGCAGTATCTGGTCGGTGCCTGTCAGTCACACCGAAGGTGATTGGGCTCGAAAAGTCGAGCGAGCCTGCGATCAAATACCAGAAATGGGGGCTATTACCATCTGCCCCCAAGATGTAGCTCGTGCAGTCCGTCCGTTACCTAACTGGAAGTCCCCAGGGCCGGACGGACTGCATAACTTCTGGCTCAAATGGTTTTTAAAGTCGCACGCTCGCCTGGCAGCTCAGTACCAGACTGCTTTGGAGTCTGGATCGCTACCCCAATTCCTAACGACAGGAGTTACCCACCTGCTTCATAAATCAGGTAGCACAGCGGAACCCAAAAATTATAGGCCGATCACGTGTTTACCGACGGTCTATAAACTTCTTACATCTATTTTGAGAGCTAAAATTAACAAACATATAGACACCAACTCCATCATGTCTGCCTCTCAAAATGGATGTAGGAACGGATCCCGCGGTACTAAGGAGTTACTCCTCATTGATATGACCATTAGCCAACAAGTTCGTCGTTCCCGAAAGGATCTGTCGACATGTTGGATAGATTATAAGAAGGCCTATGACTCGGTGCCACATACATGGCTCATGAGGGTGCTGGAGTTGTATAAAGTAGATGCAACTCTGCGCACCTTCCTGATGTCGTGTATGGGGCAATGGAGGACGGTCCTTCGCTATCCAGGATGTCGAAATATCCAGAGGAATAGCGAACCGATAAGGATCGAGCGGGGCATATTTAGTAAAAAGTAAAGTAAAAGTAAAAATTCATTTATTTTCCACACTAATCTAAGCACAGTATAGGTACATAAAATAAATGGAGTGGACTGGAGCCTAAACTAGGGCAGCCCTGTATTTCAGGACTCCAGGTCTTCCTCCCGCGGCGAGTAAGTTGATACAAATTACAACTAAAGGTGTAGTTAATTAACAAATATATTGTTTGCGTTTGAGTGAATGAGTGTGTATGTTGTGAGTGTGTTCGTGCGTGTGTGTGTTGTGTGTGTGATGAGTGAGAGTACGGTTGCGCGCATCTGTGTTTGTGGGAGTATGTATATAAATGTATGCGGGGTTATGGATAAGTGAGTTTTGATTGCTCTTGATTTACTGCAGACAGAACAGAGATGTTATTTAGTAATTATAAGTAAGGATTTCGTATCATTGTAATTTAAATTCAGAAGATATTTTTGTATAATAGATTTACATTCATGCGTGAGTTTTGGGAATATATTTAAAAGAGAGTTGAGTTTATTATATAGATAAGGAGCAAGGAAGCATGAGTGTCTCGTGAAGAAAGCCGTGTTGTGTTTAGTTGCCTTGCATATTCTGTTATTTCTTCGTGCAGGATATGTTGACTTAGCATCGTAAGTTAGTTCTTTATGCTTGCGTAGTGTGGTGTGAAGGATGAATAGTTGCCTCACTGTCAAGACATTGCAGTCCTTATATAGGCTCATCGTGGGATAACGAAAGGGTTTTCTGCGCATTACTTTGAGTAATGATCTTTGTGCGCGTTCAACTTTTATGATTTTTGTCTTGCAGGTCCCACCCCATACCGGAATACAATAACCCAAGATTGATTGAACCAAGGCAAAGTAAACCGTTTTTAACATTTTCAATTTGAGTACATTTCTGAGCTTTTTAAAAATCCATATCATTTTACGCGTACGTGCAGACAGTATATCTAGTTGTGCATGCTATGAGAGGGTATCATCTATTTGAGTGCCGAGATATCTAATATTGGTGGTTTTTACTATTGGTGCGCAGGAGCATGTTAATGACTGGGTATTATTACAAATATGTGCTTTTAAAGTGAAGTTATTTGGTTGTGTTGTTTTATTCATCGAAAATGTTATATATTTTGTTTTATTGACATTTAATGTAAGTAGATTTTTATTTAACCACAGGGATGCCTGACGAAGTCCTTTTTCGGCAAGGTACCGTGCCTCAGCCCAGGAATCTCCCTGAAATATGAGCGCAGTGTCATCCGCGTATGCGAAAATTTTTCCCTTTGGCGGGTCATATTGGCAAAGTTCGTTGATATATATCAGCAAGAGCCCTGGGCCAAGAACGCTTCCCTGGGGAACTCCACAGGTGATGGGGAGGGGGCAGCTAATGTAGTCGCCTATTTTCACAGATTGGTACCTATTGGTGAGAAAATCTTTCACGAGTTGCAGAGGTAGGCCGCGTATGCCGATCGCTTCAAGTTTCGTCAGAAGTAGGTTAATTGAAATAGTATCGAAGGCCTTGGCTAGATCCAGAAAAACTCCGACACATTTCCGACCCTGGTCCAAGTTACTTGCTACAAAATTTGTAAGCTGTATCGCCGCATCTTCTGCAGATTTGTTAGGTTGAAAACCATATTGAGAATCTGATATAATATGTTCTTGTTTTAGAAAACTCATTAGGCGTTTGTTGATAAGCTTCTCAAATATTTTGGACATTGCAGGCAAGACCGAAATCGGACGATAGTTCTCGACACTGCTCCTAGACCCACTTTTATGAATAGGATGAATTAGTGAATGCTTGAAGCAGTTTGGAAAAATACCTTTGTTTATACATAGGTTGAAAATATGAGTCAGTGAGGGGCTTATTACATTTTTTATGCGTTTTAGGAATGTGGTAAGTATGCCATCATATCCAGTAGCGGAGTCATTTTTAAGATTTTGAATTAATGACTCGACTTCGGTATTATCTGTTTCCAGCAGTACGATTGATTTTAAGTTACGATCTGTTTTAATATTACATTTTATTTTAGATGTATCGAAGGATTTAGTGATAGTGTCTACAAGTGTTTGACCAGTACTTACAAAGTATTGATTTATCTTATCTACGGATTGCTGGCTTTCGTGTGGTTTAGTACTTAATAATAATTCTTCCGCCGGATTTTTGTTTTTAGTAGTGTTGGTGATTTTACGTATCATTTCCCAAGTTTGTTTTGGATTCTTACAATTTTCAATCGTCGAGGTTTCGTATAGGGGTTTGCGCGATCAATCGCTTGACTGCGCGGACGTTTCTTGCTTAGCTTATTATGACACTTTTAATTAATTACAAATAATATTGTTCGAATTATTTGCGTCGTCAGTGATATAAGTGTGTCGCGAGTGATTAGTACTAGGTTACAGACTTTGTGCAAGAATGAACTAAAGTACTGTTTAAGACAAATAGTGTTACTGTGTTAGATATGTCTAACGCAGGATCTAGCCCGTTTGGTCGTAGTCAACTATTACGACGAAGCCCTCCGCCGACACCAACTCAAGATTTCCAGCCTATGGACCCAAATCCACCACCTCCCTTGGAGAACGAGCTACCGACTGAAGTTATTTCTACGCCGGAGATTCAGAAATGGATGGGGGCAATCGATAATATTCTAACTGAAGTTTGCAGCTTAGTCGCTGAGGGAAAAATGATCGCGGAACAAAAGGTTCGTGTTACCAATCTCTGTCGTAAGGCCTCAAATGGCGCATCTCAGATGGCTGTTTTGTATCAAGCCTTAAAGCAAAAAACCATACAAGCCCATAATACCATTCAGCACCTACAGCAACAACAGAACATCGCGAACTCTCTCATGCAGTTCAAAGAGGTAGTTGAAGGAATTTCAAAGCTCCCAGAACCCTTTTCGTATGCTAATATGGTCAAAAAAGGCTCAGATAACTTTGTGCGCCCAGCAAATTTAAGCTCAGTGGCCATATATCCCAGCGACAGGACCAAATCTAGTGATGATACCAAGTCACTCGTACAAAAAATTATTTCACCCGGGGAACTTAAACTACATGTTCGTAGCCTTAAGAAAGTCAAAAATGGAGGTGTTCTTATTAGTACTGACTCCAAAGAGGACATTGAAAAGCTCAGAAGCTTAGAAAAACTTGTTTCTTCGGGCCTTAAGGTCGAAGAACCATCCAAACGTCGCCCAAGAATCACTATTATTGGTGTCCCGGTAGCCCTGACTGATAAGGAGGTCTTTGACTGCATTTACGAGCAAAACCTCTCAGATAAGATGAGTACTACTCGTGAGTCGTTTGAAGAACAAATTAAGTTGAGCCATAAATCTGGTAAAAAAGACCTCCCTACTTGCAATTACATACTAGAAGTGCCGGCTAGCATCAGGAAGATTCTAGTGAATAAAGGACGAATTTTTATAAATTGGACGTCATGCCCTGTACGAGACTTCACGATCGTTACACGGTGCTTCAACTGCCAGCAGTTCGGTCACGCGGCCAAGTTCTGCCGTGAAACTAGCCCGACGTGCAATCACTGCGGAGAGACTGGCCACACTTTCAAGGAATGCAGCACAAAATCCACTCCACCCAACTGTGCGACATGCAAACGTTTTAAGAGGAAAGCTGACCATAAAACTGGTGATGTAAATTGTCCAGCACGAAAATATGCCGAGGACAACTATATTCATTCCATTGATTATGAGGGCGCCTAAGAGCGCTACCTATTAACCTTTCTATTAAGCACACTAGTAGTAGTTTTTGTTTATTTATATTTGTTAGTTGTTTATTTATCATGGCTGATCAATTAATTAGTGACCTAGATCAATTTTCTGTGTCTGATGCTATAATTTGTAATGTTGATGACTGTAAACACTTCTTTCCCTTGGGAGAGAAACCGCTGACCCTACTCACACAAAATATTCGTAGCATAAATCGAAATATAAATGGTTTTGAAATATTACTACAGAACCTAGGTATAAGTTGCGACATTATCGTCCTAACAGAATGTTGGTTGTCAAAACAAACAGCTGTTATACCATCATTAGACGGATATGATTCGCATAGAACCTACAGAAACATCAACCAGAATGATGGTATAGTTGTATTTGTTAGCAATAATTTAAGTGCAACTGTAGAAGAACCATTGCTACAAAATAGTAATTGCTTACTCATTAAAATTAATTCAGATACGGTAGTTATGGCTATATACAGACCTCCCTCTCAAAATGTCGACAATTTCTTAGATTCACTAAACGTACAGTTACAAAGACTAACAACTTTTAAAAACATTATATTAATGGGTGATATCAATATCAACATTGCTTCCGGGAAAATGGATATACATGCACATAACTATCTTAATATCTGCACATTCCACGGACTCTTACCAGCTCATTACCACCCCACACATCAAAGCGGTTCATGTTTAGACCATTTCATTATAAAAACAAATAACCCAACCAAAATATTTGTTACTAACTCTTCGCTTACTGATCATCAAGCAGTTTTACTAACATTACAAGTTTCTTTACCCAGGAAAAATTGTTTACGTAGCTATACTAAAGTCAACATGACACTCCTCGAAAAAGACATACGTAATATTAATTTTGACCCCGTTTATAATTCTACCGATGCAAATATTTCTATTAATTATTTTATAAATTCACTTCACTGTGCAATAATAAAACATACAGTTGCTAAAATAACGCCAAGGAAGTATAAGTGCATTAAACCTTGGATTACACCCGGACTTGTTCGATGTATTAGGCATAGAGACAAACTTCACATAAAATCCAAACTTGAGCCTGGAAATGAAATACTTTCCATTACGTATAAAAGATATAGAAACTTGTGCAACACCCTTCTGAAAAAAATAAAAAATGAATATGATAGAAATGAACTGCAGAAAGCAGGCAAAAGTTGTAAACTTATTTGGAAATTTATAAAATCAAACACATTTAGATCAAAAATCCCTGACCCTCCACTTGACTTATTGAAGAGAACAACCCAATCGAATCAACAAATAAAATTAATTTCTATTTTTCTAACGTAGGTAAAACCTTGGCAGAAAAGACTTTAACATCTAAAAGCTTCTTCCCTCAAAACCAACCTAAAACAGTCCCCAAACTCAAATCGTTTGTCTTACTAGATACGGATGTCGAGGAAGTACTAACAATTATTTCTGGATTAAAGGACGTTTGTGCTGTTGGGTGGGACGGTATTTCAAACAACATACTTAAACACTTCAGATACATACTTGCTCCGCCGCTAACTCATATTTTTCAGTTATGTTTAAGTAATGGTATATTCCCTAAGTCGCTTAAAAAGGCAGTGGTTACTCCTGTTTATAAATCTGGTGACAAAAAATGTGCTAATAACTACAGACCCATTTCCGTTTTAACAGGAATCTCCAAGATCCTAGAGAAAATCATTAATATTAGATTAATTAAATACCTAGAAGATAACAATTTACTTTCAGATAGCCAATTTGGTTTTAGGTCCAAAAAATCAACTTGCCAAGCAGTACATCAAATGACAGATTATATAACGACTAATTTGGATAAGGGCATGCACACCATTGGGATCTTCCTAGACCTCGCCAAGGCCTTTGACACAATTTCTTGTCCTTTACTATTGCACAAGCTTAAAACGCTGGGAATAAGAGGAACAACTCTTTCACTACTTTCTGATTATCTTACTGACCGCGAACAATGTGTCAAAATTGGTCAGTACGTTAGTTCTGAGCTTCGAAATAGTAATTACGGAATACCACAAGGTAGTATTTTGGGTCCTACTTTATTCCTTGTATATATAAATGACCTGTGCAGCTTGTCACTCCAAAATGGTGTCATATTGTCATATGCAGATGACACAGCTCTATTGTTTTCAGACAAATCTCGAGATGAGGTGTATAAACAAGCCCAGAACGGTTTTAATATAGTGTCTAATTGGCTACATGTAAATCTCTTAACACTAAATGCAGATAAAACCAAACACATTTTATTTACTATTAGAAATACTAACCTGCCAACTACTAACATAAACATTTATGCGCATAAGTGCAACACGTATGCTGACAATGCATGTAGTTGTCCTACCTTAGCAAAAACCGATCATATGAAATATCTAGGTGTAACGATTGACACAAATCTGAATTTCCGTAAACACATCGATTTATTATGCACACGAATGCGTAAATTAATGTACATTTTTAAGAATTTACGATACATATCAGACTACAAATTAATTAAACAGGTATATTTAGCTTTGTGCCAATCCATTCTCACTTATTGTATAACTTCATGGGGTGGGGCTGCTAAATCAATCCTACTGCCATTAGAACGTGCGCAGAGAGCTATCCTTAAGGTAGCCACCTTTCGCCCATTTAGATTTCCCACACACGAGCTTTACACGGCATGTAAGGTGTTAACCGTGCGTCAACTATTTATATTGAATATAATACTACTCCAGCATAGCAAACTTCCTTATATCCCAATATCTATAGATAAGAGAAGAAAAGACTTGGTTTGCATAAAGCCTCAAACTAGACATACTTTTATAAATAAATTTTATGTATTTTTAGGTCCGTTCTTATATAATAAAATCAGTAAGTCTCTAAGTATATATAGCGTAAATCGTAAAAAATGCAGTGAAATGTTATGTGAATATTTAGCGACATTTAATTACTCAGACACTGAAAAATTGCTAGATGTAATGCAATAAGTTTATTAGTGTTAAATAAATATTTATTTTAAAATATAATTAATATGTATCAATGCTAGCACTATGTACAGTACCATATTGTCCACTAAAGCACGCAGCGTTGTTAAGTGATGGCCTGAAACACAGGTTTGAATAAACCTACATCAGGCAGGTCGCTATTGTATTGAATTAGACCCTTAACCAATCTATATAAGTTATACACTAGATTTATTTTAGATTAGTATAGTATAATAGTTTAACATTTTCTTGCTAATTAATATGTAAGTTTGTAATGATGTAATTTCTAGTAATTTGTATGTGAACTTATGAATAAAATTATTATTATTATTATTATTATTATATTTCTCTCTAACCTTATTGAGAACATCATTACAAAAGTTCCTGTACCTATAATAGGAGATCTTTAGAACTTCATCTGAAGGAGAAGCCTTCAGTTTTTTGTGTAGAGCGTCGCGGTGGGTGATGCATCTGAGTAAACCGGTAGTAATCCATGGCTTAAGTATTTTCTTCCTATTAGGAACTTTACGAACTGTAGTGTTTATATCTAAAGCATCTTTGATGTACTTTATCAAAATGTCAATTCCATTATTTGGATCATCTATATCAAGAATACTTGATAGATCAGTATTCACAAGTGTATTGACCGCGTTATCGTAGTTAATAATTTGTCTGTATTTTGGGCCTTTATCTTGTTTTGGTTGTGTTAAATTAAGTAAGACGGGTAAATGGTCAGTGATGTTAGTTTTAATTACAAATGTTTGAGCTTTACGATTTGTTTTAAGAATAATATGATCTAAGCAGTTAGACTCGCGTGTAGGAAAAAGGTGAGCAGGCAGAAGGCCGTTTTCAGCTAAAAGATTGAGGTACTGTTCGCTTTTCCGATCGTCGTTGAGAGGTTTGATGTCAATGTTGATATCACCAAGAACAGCAACTGTATGAGACTCTCGGATTGATCGTAAGTTTGTTTCAAGAGATGTAAGAAAGGGGTCTATAGCATGGTTAGATGGCGACCTATACACACAGAGAATGGCAATATCTTTACTTTTTATAAGTAGACAGCTAGCGTCAACGAGTACTGGTTCCTCCACAGTATGGCATAAATCCATGTGAATGTATATAACGACGCCATCACTTCTATTATGGTTAGTAGTGGAATAGTAAAGTCTGTAATTATCTATTTGTGGTATTTCAGGGCGATAGTTTGAGTCCGCTTTGGTTCTGCTTAGCCTTGAATCCTCTAAGCACACTGCTGGAAGATTCAGGTCTAGGCTATCGTATGAGGAGAGGTGGTCAGGTTATATCTCACCTCCTCTACATGGATGACCTAAAACTCTTTGCCTCCAATAATTTGCAACTGATGGAGCTACTGAAAATAACTGAAAGTTTCAGTAGCGCCATCAGGATGGAATTTGGAGTGGATAAATGTGCGGTCATGCATGTAAAGCGAGGGAAGATTGTGGAATCCGTGGGAACCCAACTCTCGGATTCCATAAACCTTAGAACCCTCTCCGCATCCGAAACCTACAAGTATTTGGGTATGTCGGAAGCGTTGGGCATCAATGTTACTGACATGAAGCAATCGTTGAAGGAGCGCTTTTTTGGCCGCCTGAAGAAAGTATTTAATAGTCTTCTATCAGGCGGAAACAAGGTCTTCAACGGTTGGGTCATGCCCGTTTTGATGTACTCTTTCGGCATACTCAAATGGATTCAGACTGAACTCGACGCCCTGGATACGCTGCTGACTGCATATCGAATGCATCACCCACGGTCGTCGGTAATGAGACTGTATATCCCGCGAAAGTGTGGAGGTCGAGGCTTTTTAAACGCTAAGACCCTCCACAATCGCGAGGTATGCAGTCTCAGGAAATATTTCCTAGAAGCCGACGTGGGGATGAATCGAGATATGGTCGCGGTGGACAAGGGCCTCACCCCACTCTCCTTGGCTAAAGAGAACTGGCGCAAGCTTGTAGTGCTTGTCACTAACGATCGCAGGGAGGTATGGCAGAGTAAGGAGCTTCACGGACGCTTTTTCCGGGCCCTACATGAACCCGATGTAGATTTCCAAGCGTCCGTAGCCTGGCTACGTTTTGGTGACCTCTTTGGGGAAACCGAAGGTTTTGTCTGTGCAATTATGGACGAAGTTATCATGACGAAGAATTACCGGAGATTTATTGTGAAGGACGGCACGGTTGACGTGTGTCGGGCATGCCACCGTCCGGGAGAATCAATCCGACACATTATCTCCGGGTGTTCTCGTCTAGCTAACGAAGAGTATTTGCATAGACACAACCTTGTAGCCAGGATTATCCATCAGCAACTTGCTCTGAAATACAGCCTTGTAGAATCTGAAGTGCCGTACTACAGGTATGTGCCTGACCCAGTTCTCGACAATGGAAATATCACATTGTACTGGGACCGATCCATCATCACTGACAGGACTATTGTTGCCAATAAGCCTGATATAGTGGTGGTGGATCGAACAGAGCGGCGCGCAATGATTGTTGACATAACAGTCCCTCATGACGGGAATCTCGTGAAAGCCGAGAAAGATAAACAGATCAAGTATCTTGACTTGGCTCGCGAGGTTGTCGACATGTGGGATGTGGATTCAGCAATCATTGTGCCGATAGTCGTATCAGCCAATGGCTTAATTGCCAAGAGCCTCGACCAACACCACCTACCTACCATTTTTTTATTTTTAAATGTTTTTATATATTTTTTTTATATCCTAATATTTAAAAATAAAATTAAAATGTGTAAATAATGAAATAAAAGAAAATAATAATAATACTCAGCTCCGCCTCGCCGCCGCACTATGGGACCAAACAGTATTTTCCATCTCAAAAATGGTTTTGTCGAAAGTCGTAAATCCATAGATTGTTTTATGGTTTTATACTCTCAAAAGATGGAACTTACGAATACATTACAAAATATAAAAAAATATAAAGTTTTACGTTTATAAAATGAACCTCAAACATTGGGCATAAATATTTTCATGCCAATTAAATTACCGTTAAGGGAGTTCAACACATAATTATTCGGAAGTTTTCCAAGGAAACATATTAGTGTTTTACATCATTAGATAGCTTAGAATATACACTTTGCAACCACGTTCAGTTTTTGTAAATAAAATATTTTTATTTAATTTTTTAATATTTTTTTAGTGAAGTAAAGAAAATTTAGTTTTTGTTAATTTCAATTGGAGTTTTCGTTGTTGCCGAAAGCAGCCGGTGTCAAGTTAATTACTCTATTAGAGACCTTATCTACTCAGTAATATGAGGATTTAAAAAAAACTTGCGCGTTTTTTGCGCCAGAGGTGATTTTGAAGCAATAATGTCAATCGGGGAAAAATCCTCGAAAATTACGGTTCTTCTTTTTTATTATGAAATATTATATTTAGTTATTATCCTTTGATGTCTATATTGTTTTTTTCTATTTCTATGATAAAAACATACATTTGCAAATTAAAAAACTGCTATTATATTTGAAAGAATCTTCCCATGGCAATTTTGTTTGGGGTGGTCACCTTAACCACAAGTATGATAAACTATATTGCTGCGGAAGTTCTATTTATCTGTTGTGGTAAATAATTACAATCAGTACTGATTACACTATTTCGATGAGAACTGTTATAATCAATTGTCCCATGGTCTTTGCACAAGGTACTAAAATATTAGTCCTTTAAATACCCGTTTATGTTCAGCATACGATTCATCAAAGTGTTCAGATACTTCTTTTCAATAACAATTAACGCATAAAAAACATTATTATCTAACAATGAGTGAATTCGTTTGTGTTCGACGCGATCTTTGTGATCAAATAATAAAAGGGAAAAGTACTTCAGACCTCAAAAAATATTTATTGGAAAATTTTCAACTATCGGAAACTGACGTTAATACTGTAATAGAGAGTATTCAAAAAAATCTAACATCGAGTTGCAACCAGAAATGGACCAAAGCTCAAAGAAAGCCGGACCGGTTCGAGAGCCTATACTCAAATTGGTTAAATGGTGAGTTTAAAGTATCATTGAATTCTTGCAGTACCTCAACCACTGTAAATTCTGCTTTGAATACTTCTGGTGAACGTGGAAGACCAACAAAACAATATGACGAGTGCTCGGAAAACACAAAGAAACGAAAAAATATGGAGCTGGTCCAGGAGTATGGAATGGGACATGTCCGTAACGCTTATGTGCAAGGTTTAAGATCCATGGGGGAAAATGACGAAGCGTCGATTGTGACTATTATCAGAAATAAGGAAAAAGAAGAGAAAAAAGTTATTCTACAAAACATACTCAATCCAGATAACGCACTTTCCTTTACAAAAGAGGAAGCATTGAGTATATGCATTGAAACTGATTTAACCAAAGCACAATATGCGTACCTAAGAAAAAGGCTCGTTGATAAGAATTTAAGTTCTGTATTGCCTCGTATCAAACACTAAGTGAAGCAAAAAAGGCTTGCTATCCGCCTGCATCCAGCATTACGGTGACAAATATAAGCGCAAAAATCAACCTGCAAGATCTCTTAGACCATACAGTCTGCCGTATTATAAGGATAAAGTCAGGATCGACTTACAATCGTCTCAAGCTTTTCACTAAATGGGGATGTGATGGATCCTCCGGGCAAAGTGAGTATAAACAAACTCTACCGGAAGAAAACGAACAAATATCGGACGCTAATTTGTTTATAGTGTCCCTTGTACCACTGCGACTAGTAGACGAAGAAACTTCTACGGTCATATGGAGAAACCCTACTTGCTCATCTGTTAGATATTGCAGACCAATTTCATTAGAATTTGCAAAAGAAACTCCCGAAAAAACTACAGCGGTTGTCAGTGAAATTGAAGCCAAAATTAATCAATTGATTCCAACTCTTGTGTCAATAGAAGACAAAGTCATCGAAGTTAAACATCAACTGTTTATGACAATGATTGATGGGAAAGTTGCTCAAGTGTTGACAAACACATCATCCAGTGCTACCAGCACTGTTTGTGGAGCAACTCCCAGACAAATGAATGATCTTTTAAAAGTTACAACGAGAGTTGAAAATGAAAATGCGTTTAAACACGGATTGTCGACGCTACACGCATGGATAAGATTTATGGAAATGATCCTCCATATTTCTTACAATTTAGGTTTTGAGAAGTGGTCTGCAACAACTCCAGAAAACAAGCAACTTAAAGAAGACAAGAAAAAATTTGTCCAAAAACGTTTCCGAGAAGTGCTTGGCTTGCATATTGATAAACCACGTCAAGGTTCCGGTAATAGCAATGACGGTAATACGGCAAGGAGATTTTTCCAAAATTACCAATGTTCTGCAGAGATAACCGGAATTGATGAAGAATTAATCAAGAGACTATATGTAATTCTTCAAACTATGTCATCGGGATTTCCTATAAACGCAGAAAAATTTGGTCAGTATACATTGGTAACCGCGCAATTATATGTAAGCAAATATAACTGGTACTACATGCCATCTTCGGTCCATAAAGTACTTATACATGGTGCTAAAATAATAGAGCATTATGCAGTTTTGCCTATAGGACAATTATCCGAAGATGCCCAGGAAGCTCGAAATAAAGATTATAAGAAATATAGGTTACATCACGCTAGGAAGTGTTCCAGATCAGCAACAAACGAAGACGTTCTGCATATTTTGTTATATACATCTGATCCTTATATATCTAGCTTAAATACACCAAGTTTTCTAATATCCAAAGAATTATTTGACGAAGCTAAAGAATTGTTGGAAATAGAAAGTGATGAGTAGGATAAGTTTAAGTAATAATTTTTTTTTGTCATGTAACTGTTTGTTTAATAATAATAATTTAGTTTTAAACTTATTTTAAGCATAAGTGTAACTTTTATTGCTATTTTAATATAACTGTATGATTTTTTGTATGAAATTTCGTATAACTTTATCTTTGTCATTTTTTTTCGGAAAAAATATTTTTTTTAGAATGATGATGTTTGATTTCTTTTATTGCCTAGATATTCACAAATACGTGAACAAAAAATCAAGGAGATAAATCACAAAACAACAGAGTTATCGATTTTTGAGATGGAAAATACCGGTTGGTCCCATAGTGCGCCGCCGGTATCCAGCCCTAATGTGAGCGCAGTGATGACACCGACCGCGGTAGTTGCGTCGAGCTCGAGCGACGAGTATTTTTCCCCGCCGACGTCGCCAACACCTGTACGTCGGCAGGGGAGAGGCCGGCCACCGAATAGCTTGGGACTTAGGGGCCATCCGGTCCCCGCTGCCGGTGGTTGTACTGCGTACCGTGTTAGGATGCTGTCTCAATTATCGGATCAGTTGCGGGTTATCCAACGCAATCGTAGGTTGGACGAGACCGCACTTGATAGGCTGCGTTCAGAGGTACTGAGCAACCATATCGTCTCGACTCCGGCACAAACCGCGGCAAATGCCCCAATTATTGATGTAATCCCGCAGTCCAATCCAGGTGTTACAGCGGAGGATGATAGGGCTTTTTTTTTTTTTTTTTGAGGGTGGGAAATCATTAAATAACTTCTTCCGCTCTGGGCGGAGCGGGAGGGTGTGTCAGACTCTTACTGACTAAAACCCACCCATAAGTACCTTCCCGCGACCCCGGCAGGCATCGGCCCTAGTGGACCCCTGCCTATGTGCTGACGACATCTCTTTGAGGCGCGCGTGGAATACAACGCGCCGTCGACCCGGGCCTGGTCCTTACCGGACGGTGAGCTACCCATTGCTCACCGTCCGCAAGCCCGCGCCTACGGTGGCTGGAAATCCGCCCGAGATTCCCGACGCCCAGGGCGTCTCCTGCGGCGGCTAGGGGCGAGAGGGCGCGAAACGTGCCTTTCCCTCAACCGTCCCGCCTCCTCCTTCGCGAGCATTACTGCTTCGCAGAAGGAGGTGACGGCTGCCTATGCCCTCTCGCTCCATACCATGGCCTGAACCAGGGCCGGAAGGATGATAGGGCTGCCACAGTAAGGCTAAGAACTCACGGAGCGGTTTTCACCCGCGCCCGCCGCGTTTGCGGGCCCGCAGCTTTTGTAGGATTTAGATTTATATGCAAAAAGTAAGAGCACATTTCACGACGCGTTTTACACTCGCGGCGCGCGCGGTTGTTTGCGGGTCCCGCGGCACCGGCGGGCAATTTGTAGAATCGCGCGGGTGGCAGTCACCCACCGCCTCGGCGGGTTGCGCCCGTGCGCTCTGCGATCGCTTGGCGGGCGACCGCAGTAGCTGGCGGGGCGGGGGGTACAGAAATCTTGTATAATAACCGCCCGTCTTGCGATCAGCCAAGTTTGCGGGCGATGATCTCAACCGCGACGGCTGACCGCGCTAATCACCGGTCTCATGAGTTTAGAAATAAAACCGCAGCTCCAGCACCGCGGCGGGCACGGGACAAAACCGCTCCGTGAGTTCTTAGCCTAAGTAGCCAGTGCAACGTCCGATTGAAGAGTGCACTGGAAGATGCGTTTCGCGAGTATAGGTCCACTCCAACCGAACTTAGACTCCGACTACCACGCCTACCCAAGCACAAGAAAAATAGGGCGCTGGTGTGTGCCTTGGACTCGCAGCTTAAGGATTTTTTCGAGAGCAGCGAGGATCTTGTTGATACACACTCGATCCTGTATTGCGCAACTGTTGCGGCATATCGTTTAGCGAATGTCAAGTTTCCAAACTTTGGCGAAGCTACTCGACCAAAACCATCCGTACCAGCCTGGCAGTGAAGGATTGAGCGTCGTATCGATGGGGCCAGGGTACTCATCGGAAAACTATACTGCTTCAGGGAGGGCAATACACGACCACGTGTGATGCGCTTTGCATTCTCGGGGACTGGAATCTCCCCTCGAGAATACATGTCCCGTGTCACAGAGCGCATCGAATTCTTGAAGCAGAAAGTTTGTGCATGGGCGAGCCGTATTCGGCGGTATAAGCGGCGGGTTGATCGATACACGTAAAATCGCATGTTCCAGAGCGATGGGAGGTGGGTATATAGAGCTTGGGACCGACCTGAACAAAACGTGACAGACGTGTGCCGCCCGGATGATGCCACCACGACTGCGTTCTGGCGCAGCATCTGGTCGGTACCTGTCTGCCATGCTGAGGCTGACTGGATGAGGGATGTCGAGCGAGTGTGTGAAACTATACCAGAAATGGATGTAGTCATTATCACGCCATCAGATATAAGCCAGAGCGGTCCGCCCGTTACCGAATTGGAAATCACCGGGATCGGAAGGACTGCACAACTTTTGGCTGAAATGGCTAACTAGTTCACACACTTGCCAAGCATCTCAGTTCCAGTCATCCGAGTCTGGGTCGCTACCGCAGTTTCTGACGACAGGCATTACCCACCTGCTCCATAAGTCAGGTAGTCCCGCGGAACCCAAGAATTATAAACCGATCACGTGTTTGTCGACGGTCTATAAACTTCTTACATCCATTTTGAGAGCGAAAATTAACACACACATTGACAGTAATTCAATTATGTCTGCCTCTCAAAATGGCTGTAGGAACGGGTCCCATGGTACTGAGGAGCTACTTCTCATCGACATGGCCATTAGCCAACAGGTTCGTCGATCCCGCAAGATGTCGACTTGCTGGATAGATTATAAGAAGGCCTACGATTCGGTGCCACATACATGGCTCATGAGGGTGCTGGAGTTGTACAAAATAGATACGACTCTACGCACCTTCCTTGAATCATGTATGGGGCAATGGAGGACAGTCCTTCGCTATCCGGGGTATCGACGGATCCAGGGGAATGATGAGCCTGTATGGATTAAATGGGGAATATTTCAGGGCGACAGTTTGAGTCCACTTTGGTTCTGCTTAGCCCTGAATCCTTTAAGCACGCTGCTGGAGGATTCAGGTCTAGGCTATCGATTGAGGAGAGGTGGTCAGGTCAAATCTCACCTCCTCTACATGGATGACTTAAAAATCTTTGCCCCCAACAAATTGCGACTGATGGAGCTACTGAAGGTAACTGAAACTTTCAGTGGCGCCATCAGAATGGAGTTTAGTGTGGACAAATGTGCAGTCATGCATGTGAAGCAAGGGGAGACAATGGAATCCGAGGGAATTCAACTTTCCGATTCCATACACCTTAAATCCCTTTCCTCAGCCGGCAGCTATAAGTATTTGGGTATGTCAGAAGCATTAGGCATCAACGTTACTGACATGAAGCAATCGTTGAAGGAGCGCTTTTTTGGCCGTCTGAAGAAGGTATTGATAAGTCTTCTTTCAGGCGGAAACAAGGTGCACGCTTTCAACGGTTGGGTTACGCCGGTTTTGATGTACTCTTTCGGCATACTCAAATGGACTCAGACCGAACTTGACGCCCTGGATAGGAGGACACTGTACACTGTTGACCGCAAACCGGAAGCATCACCCACGATCATCGGTGATGAGACTGTACATCCCGCGGAAGTGCGGGGGTCGAGGCTTTTTAAATGCGAAGACCCTCCACAACCGCGAGATATGCAGTATCAGGGAGTATTTTTTGAAAGCCGAAGTGGGTATGCACAAGGGGCTCACCCCACTTTCCATGACTAAAGAGAACTGGTGCAAACCTGTAGTACTTACCACGGATGACCGCAAGGAGATATGGCAAAACAAGGAGCTACACGGGCGCTTCTATCGGGCTCTTCATGAGCCCGATGTTGATTTCTTAGCGTCCGTATCCTGGCTACGTTTTGGGGACCTTTTCGGGGAAACTGAAGGTTTTGTCTGTGCAATTATGGACGAAGTTATCTTGACGAATAACTACCGGAGACATATTATGAAGGACGGGACGGTTGACGTGTGTCGGGCATGCCACCGTCCAGGTGAGTCTATCAGACATATTATCTCTGGTTGTTCTCGTTTGGCTAACGGCGAGTACTTGCACAGACATAACCAAGTAGCTAGGATTATTCACCAGCAACTTGCTTTGAAATATAAACTTGTGAACTCTGAGGTACCGTATTACAAGTATGTTCCCGACCCAGTTCTCGAAAATGACCATGTCACGTAGTACTGGGATCGGTCTATCATTACTGACAGTACTCTTGTCGCCAATAAGCCTGATATAGTGGTGATAGACCGATTAGCGCGCCGCGCAATGATAGTCGATGTTACCATTCCACATGACGAAAACCTCGTGAGAGCTGAGAAAGAAAAACAAATAAAATATCTTGACTTAGCACACGAGGTTGTTGACATGTGGAATGTGAACTCGGCTGTCATTGTGCCGGTTGTCGTAACGGCCAATGGCCTGATGGCCGAAAGCCTCAACGAACATGTCTCGAAGCTCTCGTTAGGCGGTTGGATCAAGGGCCTGATTCAGAAGGCAGTACTCCTCGATACGGCTCGCATTGTGAGGAGGTTCCTGTCTCTGGAGCCCTAACCACCGATAACTTGGACCCTGCTCCCGATACCGGCGGACCACTATTTTATATATTTTTAAATGTTTTTTTTATATTTTTTCTAAGAAATATTTAAAAATGTATTTAATAAGGCAAAAAGTTTGATAAAGAAATAATAATAATAATAAATTTATTTCAGACTTCAGTCCATAGTTTTGTTAGTATTTTAGTGTTAGTAACAAAACAATGGAATGGAATGGAGTATACTAATATATTGTCTCCATCTTTACATACCAAGACCCCTCCGTGCCACGGAAAGCACGTTAAGCCGTTGGTCCCGACTGTCATTTGTAGATCTTTGACAGTCGTTACGGGTCGTCAGAAGCTCGAAAGTCTGACAACCAGTCTTACAAAGGGGTATCGTGTTACCCAGTAACTGGTTTGTGGAGGTCAGATAGGCAGTCGCTAAAATACTGGTATTCAGCTGTATCCGGTAAGGCTGGAAGCTGACCCCAACATAGTTGGGAAAACGCTAGGCAGATGATGATGATTGTCACCAACACCATAGAGGTAACTTATGTTAATAGTAGGTACTAGTTATAATCACTTAAGTATCTCAGTATAAGCAAACTGTTATTTTTTAAGTTCTTATGATACGAGTAAATAATCCTTAAACCAAAACCCATGTTAAACCGGAAAAAACACTGAGCTTTTCCATGTTAATTCAACCTTTGATTCAAATATCTTACCTGAAACTGGGATTTAGAAAATAAGACACATTGCGCATCCTTCGCTGATAAATCCAAGTTTGTTGTAAGATAAACCGAAACTTTTGTTGGAGTTTAACTAAAAACAGCTTTAACAAAGGTGAGCTGTATACCGTTTGAGTAACTTGAGTGATTTAGATAACACTGAGCTTGAAGGATACTCTTTGTTAAAACACGATTATATAAAATCGAGCCGCAGGGAATTTAAAATTTTATCTGTGACCCGCACAAATGACTGAGTAAATAGTCTGGCGGAGCTTGCAGGGTTAACTTATGTCTTCAATACCACAAATACAGTGCTTTTAAATGAAGTTCACTACTTCACCGCAGACTAGTCAAAATATAATGGGCACTTAGTACTTCTAAGCATTTTATATTATGATTTATCGCGCTTTGGCAGGAAAACGGTCGGGCAATATGCCGCGGATGTACTTGTACGTACGTGCTTGTACGATGCGGCCAGATTTACAACGATAACGTCTGAGTTTGTAACGTTCTCATTATCAGTACTTGTAAATTATGTACAGTCGCCAACGCATCAAGTTACCAAAACTGTCTTTCTTATTCGACTTTGAACTTAACTATCAACATTTTAGGGTTTTAAATCATTTGGAGTGACAGTATCGTATAACTTGATGTGCTGCTGATTGTACCTTCGTTTGAAATTGAAATCCGTCTTGCCTTACGTCGTGGTCGTCGTGTGTTACTTAATAAAATCATGACATATTTTGATTATTTATGTAAATTAGATACTAATTTTAAAATGCTCATCTCCAGGGTTTAGCAGGTTTTAATTTTATACAAATTCAACATAAAGAAAACAATTTACAAAACAATATGGCTCAAAGAAATTGCAATAAATCATGATACATTATTTTTATTACGTCAGAATTATTGTTGTTGCATGAGAATCATACAATACCTATAATAAAATTAAGCAGTCATGATGCATGCGCTGAAATTGTTCCCAGTAAGTTTAGATAAAAATTATGAAAATCAATACGAACTACTGTTTCGTCTTACCTCATTTGTTGAATTTGCACAATATTCGTACTGAGTTGGCAGAGAGTACCTAAATCTCTTATAAATCTTCACTATCTGATGCCTCATACACAACAATAGTTCCTATAATGTACCTACAGACATAGTTCTTCGTGTACGTAATATACGTAACAACTAGTTATGTATCAAAGTTAACGAAGCTCGTTAACGGGACTGCAGCAAAAATACTGTTTACGAGTATATTCACTTTGAAAAGCTTGTCCGATAAACCGATTATAACGATGTTTGGCACAAAGGCTTTTTCACAGCTACACTTAATTAATGTAGAGATTAACTCTACTCTATTGCAAGTAGCACAGAACTAGCTTTTACGAAAAAAAAAAAAACTGCAAGCCCATAACAAGGTGTTTCATTAAAACCTACCTAACAATCTGTGCCGGTTTAAATTGGGATGCTGACGGAGTTCCGGAAGCTCTTAGTATTAGATAGAGGCTCTTGTTTAATACCTTTTAGTGTTTGAAATACTCGTCCATACAATGCTGTCAGTGTGAACCTAAATAAATAGCCCTTTCTCGCCAAAAATTCAGGGTATGTTTAGTTTAGTCCATCCAGCGAGTCCCTACTTTGTTTTCTAGCTAACACCCGATAAATATAAAGGGATTTGCTTGTTTTTTGTACCTTCATGGTGTCGCTTTGATTATGTAAGAACGAGCAAGGATAATAACAGTATTAGTTACTACCAAAGCGTAAACTCAAACTCAAAGCATTTATTTCAAATAAACCAAAAACAGGCACTTTTGAATTGTCAAGGAGTCGGTCAGTCAGCAAGATGAAGCTAGTTGCCCATTCCAAAGCGTAGTAGGCACCTATGGTGAAGAACGGGCAAGAAACTCCACGGACACTCTTTTAAATTAAATTATATCAAACCATCTTTGTTTTTCTTGACGGTTCTTTCAGTTACTCAGACTCTCTAGGATAGCCAATTGGCCACATCATCATCCAACCGAAGAATAATCCCAGATCCAGATTTCTAGTTCTTGTGAAGAATAAGCACAAGTCTTACGCCCAAACGTTTTCTCGGCAAACTTATCTCATAAGTTGTAGGACAGTTATGTGATTTTGATCATCATCATCTGCCTAGCCTTTTCCTAACTATGTTGGGGTCACCTTCCAGTCTAACCAGCTGAATATTACATGGGGCCTATCTGACCTCCGCAACCCAGTAACACGATACCCCTCAGTAAGACTGGTTGTCAGAATTTCGGGCTTCTGACTACCCATAACAACTGTCAAAGATCTACAAATGACAGCCGGGCCAACGACGCATATAAGGGTCTCGATATATATTGGATGGTCACCCATCTATGGACCAAACCTCGGCTAGCGTAGCTTAAGCTTCGATCGAACCAAACGGCTGTTATTAATAAGCCACGAGTCCCTCTAGATTTTGATACCAATGTAGGTAAATATTGGTGATTTCAATTTGAAGATATCACATTGCTTAAATACATTAAATGATTTAATTGGATTTTCTATATTCAATAGTCGTTGTTTAGGTATTGTTTTGAAGTGGTATCAAATTCACAATTTAATCTGAGGTTCAACTAATTAATTATTTATTAAACTAATATTCCATATTAAAGTTCGGTTCGGTAAATTTGAAGTTAACGATTTAATTAATTAATAATTAACATGCCGTCGCTAATTTGTTACCGCGGCCCAAAGTTAGCAGAGTATGGTATTCTACATGAGACTGTAATTACATACCTTTAATGGATACACAATTACACCTATAGTTAGTAGTACGTACCTATAGTTTAATACCTAGATAATACAATGCTGTCTCTCTCTGTGGTAGTTTCTAAGTAGATTTAGGCATAGAAATCTCGAAACTTTCCAAAATGAAAGCTCAAGCAGACAAAGGAATAAATTAACGAAACAGCTGCCTTTATTCTTCACTACCTACTTTATGATATACAATCTAAAAATTGCATAACAAGTTATTGTTAAAACCACGTAACTTTCCATTTGGGTGATCTTATTTTGTGTGACGTTATGCCAGACTAATATACTTATAGAACTTACTTTAGGCTGTAAACAAAAAGTTAGGAGAGTGAAGTATAGCAGCAGTGTGGAGGCGGCTCCTAAATTTTGTTGTCGAGTGTAAAAAAGTACTTCTCCAGTGTCCTGTCTCACTTTTAATTACGTGGTCTTGATACTGCAGTTAATTGATGCGGGAGTGGAGCGAGGCGGTTGCGGAGCGCGGTGGACGTATTTACTGCTTGTCCTCTCTCTTTCTCTAACAGACTATTATTTAGGGTCTTTTTGTACATACTCGTTTCTTGTTTTTCTTTCTCCATCGTTTAAGCATAAGCACCAGACACCTCACACACTAAACAGTCCACTTGTACACTCAACCGCACGTCTCGTTACATGTCCTCGACAGCGCCTTTATGTCGTAGACGGCGTCGTAGCGGCTGTCGTAGCCGTCGTAGCGGATTTCGTAGAACAAGTCATGCGGTTGACTATACCTATATATACGTTTCAATGTTTATATAATATATATACATTGAAACGTACGCACTAAAGTAAGGTAAGATTTTACTACTCCAATATCTTGTAAGAAGTAAATAAGTGAGTTTTGCTAACAGTTGGGCCATAAGTCTGATTATAATCTTTCATTGTAAAATCTTATCGCTGGATCGTACTGGGGTAAATAAAAAAGGTTGTTCTTATAGGAACTTTGTGAAAGACGTTCAGGCCATACGAGCATTGCTCAGGAAGTCACGACCGCTGGCGAACGTGACCAGAAATATTTATTATTTACGTAACAGTATAAGTTCACACATAACCAGACAAGAAGAAAGGAACAGAAAAATAGGTACAATGGTGATGGTCTAAAGAAATCTCTCCCAGCATATCTGCGATTGGGAACTAGACAAAGATGTAGACAACGTATGCAAGTAGGTACAGCGGAAAGATTAACCAGGGCGCAATCACCAAAGAAAATTATCTTCCTAGATAGATATTTTACAGACTTCTGATATTTTACTTTTATACTCATACTATTATTATGTTTTGAAGAGTCGGCAGCCTTATATGTCTCAGTCTGGGCAGGTTGACAGAAGCCTAGATATGAGCTGCTGTGATTACAGGATAAGTACCTACATTATTACCACCGAGGCTATTCAAACAATACCTAATTAATTACAGGGCGATTTGATACCAGCCGTGTGTGAAATATTCACATCTATTGCTAGGCAACCGGAAGCAAATTATACCTGTCTTGTTGCTTTGCATGTATATTCATTAATTAATACATATTAGGTAAGCTAGGATGGAAAATAATTTGTTATCATCAAAGTTTATGGTAGATTAAGCCTGTTTACAGAGTATACGATTTGTAAGAACCTCATTTAATACGCTCACGTTTACCACTCGCCAAGGTAACTGATGGTGCGCTCAATTATAATGCACTCCCAGGTAATCCCATGGTACAGGTATCTTCGAACGCAGACCCCGGCGGGGATTTCCACTCCTTAAGTTATACGCATAATTAATGTAAGTAACTATTCCGTAACATTTATGTAATCGCTTTCATTTTAACTGTCGGTATAACGAAATCCATTCGTTTAAACAATTTGTCTTCTCTACACCAAAAACAACGCAATGGAAATTACCATGTTGTATTAAAATTCGTGAAATCACAATTTATCAGTTCATAACTTATTTATTCCGAACCCCGACTAAAAGTGAAGACTATTGTAGGTATGATGAATTTGCCCATCTTTTATAATAACAGTAACAAATCAAACGGTGATTTAGTATTTAATACCCATTAATTAAACATTAAAGGTGTTCACTGTCTGCTCATCATCATCTGCCAGCCTTTTCCCAACTATGTCGGAATCGGCTTCCAGTCTAGCCGGATGAAGCTAAATACCAGGATGCCAATTTACATGTAGCGACTGCCCATCGCTCAAATGGGCAGTCGCTCCAAGCAAAATACTGTACCCCACAACCCAGTTGCTGGGTAATACGATACCCCTTGGTAAGACTGGCGACTGTCAAAGATCCATGAATATCAGTCGTGACTAACGGCCTAACGTGCTTTTCCGAGGCACGGAAGAGTCTTGGTATGACATGTAAAGATGATCACTTTCTACTAATTAAAACAACCAATCAGCCTACAATGTTCCCACTGCTGGGACGCAACGCACAATCCATCACGCAGGCCCGTTGCGAGTTGGTAGATGTCACATGTCTTCGAATTTTTGATTCTAGGTCATGCCGGTTTTCTCACGATGTT
Source organism: Atethmia centrago (assembly GCA_905333075.3). NCBI lineage: Eukaryota > Metazoa > Arthropoda > Insecta > Lepidoptera > Noctuidae > Atethmia > Atethmia centrago. The sequence continues at coordinate 15,081,232 of HG995375.1, forward strand.
TTCCTTCACCGTTTTGAGGGCAGTGGTAATTAAATAATATACACAAAGTAAAGCGCCTGTCAGGGTTCGAACCTACGATATACAACTCGTAAGTCGCGGCCGTTACCACTGGGCCACCACTGCTCGCCACTGGACCACCACTTTTACTAATTAAGATTATTAAATTGATGTTGTAACACATCTTCCTATAATATCACTGTTGTTTGACGAGACATAAAGATATGGCTGGAGTAAGTTAGTGCCACTTCAGTGTTATGTTAGTTCATTTCACACGATAAGAAACTTTGTTATCTATGCTTCACGCTAATTAAACTTTGACATGTTTTTAATGTATTTGTGAGGTTAATCTGTGTTTAGCTGAATTACTGTTTCCAGTGCTCATGTTGCGTGAATAATGAAAATTGGGGACCGCAATTGAAATCTACGTTTCCGGTCCATTAAATCATATCCAAAATATTAATAGAAACTGTGATCAACGCTAAAAGCATTATTAATAGACACAAGAATATCAAAAAAAGATATATTTACCTTTATTTATTACGAATGATTCAATAGTTCTTGAATACGAATAAAAGTTTAGACTTTAGGTAAGTCCAATTTAAGAGAGAAAATTCAGTTTTTGATTGGGTATTTTACAGTCAATAAGCAAGGCCAAGTATGAGCAACATAAAGTTCGCTAAAACTGATTATATCTCTAATGAGTTCAAGAAAATAGCTGCAGCAGTTATTTATTAATAAAAGCGGTAATGATTTTTCCTTACCGTGAATTACAAAACGTAGTAGGGAAACCAGGTACGGACTAATCGTTGTGTTTGAAGCTAGTAATGAGTTCTATTCTTCCTCTAATAGCAATTAGTCCCCATTCATGTTGCTACTGGCATTTAGTTCAGTAGGTGTGAAATTAAGGTTCCGTTGCTAATCTGACAATTGTTTGTCATACGTAGGTAAGTAACTACGTCCTTATTCTGGGGAATAATGACATTTCGTGTTGTTGATTTAGATATTTTTATGTTATGACAGTGTGTGTTTCTTTTGTTACCGGTTGTAGCCGAAAAATCAGTGGCAGGTGCACCCCAATATGCGTAACGAAAAGTTTCACCTGACCTGCAGGGTTAGCATGACGCTTTCTATTTCTACGAAGAATAGACGCAGCTTTATCTATACAAAGTGACATTTTGTTTCTCCATTTTTGATATCGCACCGTAGAAATCCTACATAAAAAAGGACGTAGACAAAGGTCGTTAGAAACGAAAGACAAAATGACAGCTAGCAGAATGATTTCTACTGACTGTGGAGACGCTAGAATACGGGTATATGCTATTTACTATTATAAAAAAATGTGCTACTTACACTGCACTGCTTAGGTTCTTAAAAGTTCTTTTTGTGCTTTTTTGAGCTACGTTAACATATTTTACGCGAAAGACTCTGTATACCAATCCCCTCTTTTTATTTCAGGAAAGTATATGGTTGATCCCTTTGTTCATACAGTAAGCAGTTCGAAAATATTGCTACACAAGTGTTTGCCGTATATTACAATATATAAGGTTTCTAAATCTAGCCTTACTCTTACTTATTCTAGCTATACTCTAAATCTAGCCTTACTCTTACTTATTCTAGCTATACTCTAAATCTAGCCTTACTCTTACTTACTTACAAGCCCCGGAGTAAGGCTAAATTTAGATGTCGGCGCTAAGGTACGACTATTTTATTTTATTTACTTTGTTTTAGTCAGTTCTATTCGGAAAATTTACAACTAACTTATACAATGTTTTTAAACAATATTAAATTGAAGACCATTTACAAATTTCCACTGAAAAACGCTAAAAATAAAAACAACAAAAAAAGGTCGGTACAAAATACCTATAAGATAAATTAGGAAATAAATAGTACACGATCGACTTTATAAATAATACTGTTTACAAACTAAACATCGTTAAGACGCAAACAATTACTTTCCGTAAAGAAGCTTACAGGGTGGATTTTTGAGATGGGGCAGAAAGTAGTTACCTTAACCGTTGTCGTTACAAGAAAATGGTCTTAGAAGACTGTCCTTATTTTCCTTAACATATATGTCTCAAAAAGTTAAGAACAGTCTTCTAAGGCCGTTTACCTGTGGCTACAACGGCTAAGGTATCTGCCCTTACTGCCCCGTCTCAAAAATCAAATGGCTGCGGACAAAAGCACAATAATGAATTTTTTACGTTTTAAAATCAGCTGATAAACCAAGTATAAATCCAAGTGCTTTGGAAGCCCTATTACAACCTATCTCGGGCACTTTAGTCGACTTTTTAAGGCATTAATATTATTTCGCATAGGTACATTAACTTTTAAGAATGTTCTTTAGAAAAGTATGTGTTATTGTAATTTGCAAATAATGATGATCCAGAATTTGCTGGTTTAGAGGACAGGATACTTTACGAAACTGGTTTTTTTAAACAAAAATAAAGTGTACAAAAAGAAACCTTTCGTAAAAATAAAGGTAAACAAAGTAATTGGCATTAAAAACTTTTTCGCGAGAATAGGTCCACTCCAACCGAACTTAGACTCCGACTACCACGCCTACCCAAGCACAAGAAAAATAGGGCGCTGGTGTGTGCCTTGGACTCGCAGCTTAAGGATTTTTTCGAGAGCAGCGAGGATCTTGTTGATACACACTCGATCCTGTATTGCGCAACTGTTGCGGCATATCGTTTAGCGAATGTCAAGTTTCCAAACTTTGGCGAAGCTACTCGACCAAAACCATCCGTACCAGCCTGGCAGTGAAGGATTGAGCGTCGTATCGATGGGGCCAGGGTACTCATCGGAAAACTATACTGCTTCAGGGAGGGCAATACACGACCACGTGTGATGCGCTTTGTAAGAATTCTCGGGGACTGGAATCTCCCCTCGAGAATACATGTCCCGTGTCACAGAGCGCATCGAATTCTTGAAGCAGAAAGTTTGTGCATGGGCGAGCCGTATTCGGCGGTATAAGCGGCGGGTTGATCGATACACGTAAAATCGCATGTTCCAGAGCGATGGGAGGTGGGTATATAGAGCTTGGGACCGACCTGAACAAAACGTGACAGACGTGTGCCGCCCGGATGATGCCACCACGACTGCGTTCTGGCGCAGCATCTGGTCGGTACCTGTCTGCCATGCTGAGGCTGACTGGATGAGGGATGTCGAGCGAGTGTGTGAAACTATACCAGAAATGGATGTAGTCATTATCACGCCATCAGATATAAGCCAGAGCGGTCCGCCCGTTACCGAATTGGAAATCACCGGGATCGGAAGGACTGCACAACTTTTGGCTGAAATGGCTAACTAGTTCACACACTTGCCAAGCATCTCAGTTCCAGTCATCCGAGTCTGGGTCGCTACCGCAGTTTCTGACGACAGGCATTACCCACCTGCTCCATAAGTCAGGTAGTCCCGCGGAACCCAAGAATTATAAACCGATCACGTGTTTGTCGACGGTCTATAAACTTCTTACATCCATTTTGAGAGCGAAAATTAACACACACATTGACAGTAATTCAATTATGTCTGCCTCTCAAAATGGCTGTAGGAACGGGTCCCATGGTACTGAGGAGCTACTTCTCATCGACATGGCCATTAGCCAACAGGTTCGTCGATCCCGCAAGATGTCGACTTGCTGGATAGATTATAAGAAGGCCTACGATTCGGTGCCACATACATGGCTCATGAGGGTGCTGGAGTTGTACAAAATAGATACGACTCTACGCACCTTCCTTGAATCATGTATGGGGCAATGGAGGACAGTCCTTCGCTATCCGGGGTATCGACGGATCCAGGGGAATGATGAGCCTGTATGGATTAAATGGGGAATATTTCAGGGCGACAGTTTGAGTCCACTTTGGTTCTGCTTAGCCCTGAATCCTTTAAGCACGCTGCTGGAGGATTCAGGTCTAGGCTATCGATTGAGGAGAGGTGGTCAGGTCAAATCTCACCTCCTCTACATGGATGACTTAAAAATCTTTGCCCCCAACAAATTGCGACTGATGGAGCTACTGAAGGTAACTGAAACTTTCAGTGGCGCCATCAGAATGGAGTTTAGTGTGGACAAATGTGCAGTCATGCATGTGAAGCAAGGGGAGACAATGGAATCCGAGGGAATTCAACTTTCCGATTCCATACACCTTAAATCCCTTTCCTCAGCCGGCAGCTATAAGTATTTGGGTATGTCAGAAGCATTAGGCATCAACGTTACTGACATGAAGCAATCGTTGAAGGAGCGCTTTTTTGGCCGTCTGAAGAAGGTATTGATAAGTCTTCTTTCAGGCGGAAACAAGGTGCACGCTTTCAACGGTTGGGTTACGCCGGTTTTGATGTACTCTTTCGGCATACTCAAATGGACTCAGACCGAACTTGACGCCCTGGATAGGAGGACACTGTACACTGTTGACCGCAAACCGGAAGCATCACCCACGATCATCGGTGATGAGACTGTACATCCCGCGGAAGTGCGGGGGTCGAGGCTTTTTAAATGCGAAGACCCTCCACAACCGCGAGATATGCAGTATCAGGGAGTATTTTTTGAAAGCCGAAGTGGGTATGCACAAGGGGCTCACCCCACTTTCCATGACTAAAGAGAACTGGTGCAAACCTGTAGTACTTACCACGGATGACCGCAAGGAGATATGGCAAAACAAGGAGCTACACGGGCGCTTCTATCGGGCTCTTCATGAGCCCGATGTTGATTTCTTAGCGTCCGTATCCTGGCTACGTTTTGGGGACCTTTTCGGGGAAACTGAAGGTTTTGTCTGTGCAATTATGGACGAAGTTATCTTGACGAATAACTACCGGAGACATATTATGAAGGACGGGACGGTTGACGTGTGTCGGGCATGCCACCGTCCAGGTGAGTCTATCAGACATATTATCTCTGGTTGTTCTCGTTTGGCTAACGGCGAGTACTTGCACAGACATAACCAAGTAGCTAGGATTATTCACCAGCAACTTGCTTTGAAATATAAACTTGTGAACTCTGAGGTACCGTATTACAAGTATGTTCCCGACCCAGTTCTCGAAAATGACCATGTCACGTAGTACTGGGATCGGTCTATCATTACTGACAGTACTCTTGTCGCCAATAAGCCTGATATAGTGGTGATAGACCGATTAGCGCGCCGCGCAATGATAGTCGATGTTACCATTCCACATGACGAAAACCTCGTGAGAGCTGAGAAAGAAAAACAAATAAAATATCTTGACTTAGCACACGAGGTTGTTGACATGTGGAATGTGAACTCGGCTGTCATTGTGCCGGTTGTCGTAACGGCCAATGGCCTGATGGCCGAAAGCCTCAACGAACATGTCTCGAAGCTCTCGTTAGGCGGTTGGATCAAGGGCCTGATTCAGAAGGCAGTACTCCTCGATACGGCTCGCATTGTGAGGAGGTTCCTGTCTCTGGAGCCCTAACCACCGATAACTTGGACCCTGCTCCCGATACCGGCGGACCACTATTTTATATATTTTTAAATGTTTTTTTTATATTTTTTCTAAGAAATATTTAAAAATGTATTTAATAAGGCAAAAAGTTTGATAAAGAAATAATAATAATAATAAATTTATTTCAGACTTCAGTCCATAGTTTTGTTAGTATTTTAGTGTTAGTAACAAAACAATGGAATGGAATGGAGTATACTAATATATTGTCTCCATCTTTACATACCAAGACCCCTCCGTGCCACGGAAAGCACGTTAAGCCGTTGGTCCCGACTGTCATTTGTAGATCTTTGACAGTCGTTACGGGTCGTCAGAAGCTCGAAAGTCTGACAACCAGTCTTACAAAGGGGTATCGTGTTACCCAGTAACTGGTTTGTGGAGGTCAGATAGGCAGTCGCTAAAATACTGGTATTCAGCTGTATCCGGTAAGGCTGGAAGCTGACCCCAACATAGTTGGGAAAACGCTAGGCAGATGATGATGATTGTCACCAACACCATAGAGGTAACTTATGTTAATAGTAGGTACTAGTTATAATCACTTAAGTATCTCAGTATAAGCAAACTGTTATTTTTTAAGTTCTTATGATACGAGTAAATAATCCTTAAACCAAAACCCATGTTAAACCGGAAAAAACACTGAGCTTTTCCATGTTAATTCAACCTTTGATTCAAATATCTTACCTGAAACTGGGATTTAGAAAATAAGACACATTGCGCATCCTTCGCTGATAAATCCAAGTTTGTTGTAAGATAAACCGAAACTTTTGTTGGAGTTTAACTAAAAACAGCTTTAACAAAGGTGAGCTGTATACCGTTTGAGTAACTTGAGTGATTTAGATAACACTGAGCTTGAAGGATACTCTTTGTTAAAACACGATTATATAAAATCGAGCCGCAGGGAATTTAAAATTTTATCTGTGACCCGCACAAATGACTGAGTAAATAGTCTGGCGGAGCTTGCAGGGTTAACTTATGTCTTCAATACCACAAATACAGTGCTTTTAAATGAAGTTCACTACTTCACCGCAGACTAGTCAAAATATAATGGGCACTTAGTACTTCTAAGCATTTTATATTATGATTTATCGCGCTTTGGCAGGAAAACGGTCGGGCAATATGCCGCGGATGTACTTGTACGTACGTGCTTGTACGATGCGGCCAGATTTACAACGATAACGTCTGAGTTTGTAACGTTCTCATTATCAGTACTTGTAAATTATGTACAGTCGCCAACGCATCAAGTTACCAAAACTGTCTTTCTTATTCGACTTTGAACTTAACTATCAACATTTTAGGGTTTTAAATCATTTGGAGTGACAGTATCGTATAACTTGATGTGCTGCTGATTGTACCTTCGTTTGAAATTGAAATCCGTCTTGCCTTACGTCGTGGTCGTCGTGTGTTACTTAATAAAATCATGACATATTTTGATTATTTATGTAAATTAGATACTAATTTTAAAATGCTCATCTCCAGGGTTTAGCAGGTTTTAATTTTATACAAATTCAACATAAAGAAAACAATTTACAAAACAATATGGCTCAAAGAAATTGCAATAAATCATGATACATTATTTTTATTACGTCAGAATTATTGTTGTTGCATGAGAATCATACAATACCTATAATAAAATTAAGCAGTCATGATGCATGCGCTGAAATTGTTCCCAGTAAGTTTAGATAAAAATTATGAAAATCAATACGAACTACTGTTTCGTCTTACCTCATTTGTTGAATTTGCACAATATTCGTACTGAGTTGGCAGAGAGTACCTAAATCTCTTATAAATCTTCACTATCTGATGCCTCATACACAACAATAGTTCCTATAATGTACCTACAGACATAGTTCTTCGTGTACGTAATATACGTAACAACTAGTTATGTATCAAAGTTAACGAAGCTCGTTAACGGGACTGCAGCAAAAATACTGTTTACGAGTATATTCACTTTGAAAAGCTTGTCCGATAAACCGATTATAACGATGTTTGGCACAAAGGCTTTTTCACAGCTACACTTAATTAATGTAGAGATTAACTCTACTCTATTGCAAGTAGCACAGAACTAGCTTTTACGAAAAAAAAAAAAACTGCAAGCCCATAACAAGGTGTTTCATTAAAACCTACCTAACAATCTGTGCCGGTTTAAATTGGGATGCTGACGGAGTTCCGGAAGCTCTTAGTATTAGATAGAGGCTCTTGTTTAATACCTTTTAGTGTTTGAAATACTCGTCCATACAATGCTGTCAGTGTGAACCTAAATAAATAGCCCTTTCTCGCCAAAAATTCAGGGTATGTTTAGTTTAGTCCATCCAGCGAGTCCCTACTTTGTTTTCTAGCTAACACCCGATAAATATAAAGGGATTTGCTTGTTTTTTGTACCTTCATGGTGTCGCTTTGATTATGTAAGAACGAGCAAGGATAATAACAGTATTAGTTACTACCAAAGCGTAAACTCAAACTCAAAGCATTTATTTCAAATAAACCAAAAACAGGCACTTTTGAATTGTCAAGGAGTCGGTCAGTCAGCAAGATGAAGCTAGTTGCCCATTCCAAAGCGTAGTAGGCACCTATGGTGAAGAACGGGCAAGAAACTCCACGGACACTCTTTTAAATTAAATTATATCAAACCATCTTTGTTTTTCTTGACGGTTCTTTCAGTTACTCAGACTCTCTAGGATAGCCAATTGGCCACATCATCATCCAACCGAAGAATAATCCCAGATCCAGATTTCTAGTTCTTGTGAAGAATAAGCACAAGTCTTACGCCCAAACGTTTTCTCGGCAAACTTATCTCATAAGTTGTAGGACAGTTATGTGATTTTGATCATCATCATCTGCCTAGCCTTTTCCTAACTATGTTGGGGTCACCTTCCAGTCTAACCAGCTGAATATTACATGGGGCCTATCTGACCTCCGCAACCCAGTAACACGATACCCCTCAGTAAGACTGGTTGTCAGAATTTCGGGCTTCTGACTACCCATAACAACTGTCAAAGATCTACAAATGACAGCCGGGCCAACGACGCATATAAGGGTCTCGATATATATTGGATGGTCACCCATCTATGGACCAAACCTCGGCTAGCGTAGCTTAAGCTTCGATCGAACCAAACGGCTGTTATTAATAAGCCACGAGTCCCTCTAGATTTTGATACCAATGTAGGTAAATATTGGTGATTTCAATTTGAAGATATCACATTGCTTAAATACATTAAATGATTTAATTGGATTTTCTATATTCAATAGTCGTTGTTTAGGTATTGTTTTGAAGTGGTATCAAATTCACAATTTAATCTGAGGTTCAACTAATTAATTATTTATTAAACTAATATTCCATATTAAAGTTCGGTTCGGTAAATTTGAAGTTAACGATTTAATTAATTAATAATTAACATGCCGTCGCTAATTTGTTACCGCGGCCCAAAGTTAGCAGAGTATGGTATTCTACATGAGACTGTAATTACATACCTTTAATGGATACACAATTACACCTATAGTTAGTAGTACGTACCTATAGTTTAATACCTAGATAATACAATGCTGTCTCTCTCTGTGGTAGTTTCTAAGTAGATTTAGGCATAGAAATCTCGAAACTTTCCAAAATGAAAGCTCAAGCAGACAAAGGAATAAATTAACGAAACAGCTGCCTTTATTCTTCACTACCTACTTTATGATATACAATCTAAAAATTGCATAACAAGTTATTGTTAAAACCACGTAACTTTCCATTTGGGTGATCTTATTTTGTGTGACGTTATGCCAGACTAATATACTTATAGAACTTACTTTAGGCTGTAAACAAAAAGTTAGGAGAGTGAAGTATAGCAGCAGTGTGGAGGCGGCTCCTAAATTTTGTTGTCGAGTGTAAAAAAGTACTTCTCCAGTGTCCTGTCTCACTTTTAATTACGTGGTCTTGATACTGCAGTTAATTGATGCGGGAGTGGAGCGAGGCGGTTGCGGAGCGCGGTGGACGTATTTACTGCTTGTCCTCTCTCTTTCTCTAACAGACTATTATTTAGGGTCTTTTTGTACATACTCGTTTCTTGTTTTTCTTTCTCCATCGTTTAAGCATAAGCACCAGACACCTCACACACTAAACAGTCCACTTGTACACTCAACCGCACGTCTCGTTACATGTCCTCGACAGCGCCTTTATGTCGTAGACGGCGTCGTAGCGGCTGTCGTAGCCGTCGTAGCGGATTTCGTAGAACAAGTCATGCGGTTGACTATACCTATATATACGTTTCAATGTTTATATAATATATATACATTGAAACGTACGCACTAAAGTAAGGTAAGATTTTACTACTCCAATATCTTGTAAGAAGTAAATAAGTGAGTTTTGCTAACAGTTGGGCCATAAGTCTGATTATAATCTTTCATTGTAAAATCTTATCGCTGGATCGTACTGGGGTAAATAAAAAAGGTTGTTCTTATAGGAACTTTGTGAAAGACGTTCAGGCCATACGAGCATTGCTCAGGAAGTCACGACCGCTGGCGAACGTGACCAGAAATATTTATTATTTACGTAACAGTATAAGTTCACACATAACCAGACAAGAAGAAAGGAACAGAAAAATAGGTACAATGGTGATGGTCTAAAGAAATCTCTCCCAGCATATCTGCGATTGGGAACTAGACAAAGATGTAGACAACGTATGCAAGTAGGTACAGCGGAAAGATTAACCAGGGCGCAATCACCAAAGAAAATTATCTTCCTAGATAGATATTTTACAGACTTCTGATATTTTACTTTTATACTCATACTATTATTATGTTTTGAAGAGTCGGCAGCCTTATATGTCTCAGTCTGGGCAGGTTGACAGAAGCCTAGATATGAGCTGCTGTGATTACAGGATAAGTACCTACATTATTACCACCGAGGCTATTCAAACAATACCTAATTAATTACAGGGCGATTTGATACCAGCCGTGTGTGAAATATTCACATCTATTGCTAGGCAACCGGAAGCAAATTATACCTGTCTTGTTGCTTTGCATGTATATTCATTAATTAATACATATTAGGTAAGCTAGGATGGAAAATAATTTGTTATCATCAAAGTTTATGGTAGATTAAGCCTGTTTACAGAGTATACGATTTGTAAGAACCTCATTTAATACGCTCACGTTTACCACTCGCCAAGGTAACTGATGGTGCGCTCAATTATAATGCACTCCCAGGTAATCCCATGGTACAGGTATCTTCGAACGCAGACCCCGGCGGGGATTTCCACTCCTTAAGTTATACGCATAATTAATGTAAGTAACTATTCCGTAACATTTATGTAATCGCTTTCATTTTAACTGTCGGTATAACGAAATCCATTCGTTTAAACAATTTGTCTTCTCTACACCAAAAACAACGCAATGGAAATTACCATGTTGTATTAAAATTCGTGAAATCACAATTTATCAGTTCATAACTTATTTATTCCGAACCCCGACTAAAAGTGAAGACTATTGTAGGTATGATGAATTTGCCCATCTTTTATAATAACAGTAACAAATCAAACGGTGATTTAGTATTTAATACCCATTAATTAAACATTAAAGGTGTTCACTGTCTGCTCATCATCATCTGCCAGCCTTTTCCCAACTATGTCGGAATCGGCTTCCAGTCTAGCCGGATGAAGCTAAATACCAGGATGCCAATTTACATGTAGCGACTGCCCATCGCTCAAATGGGCAGTCGCTCCAAGCAAAATACTGTACCCCACAACCCAGTTGCTGGGTAATACGATACCCCTTGGTAAGACTGGCGACTGTCAAAGATCCATGAATATCAGTCGTGACTAACGGCCTAACGTGCTTTTCCGAGGCACGGAAGAGTCTTGGTATGACATGTAAAGATGATCACTTTCTACTAATTAAAACAACCAATCAGCCTACAATGTTCCCACTGCTGGGACGCAACGCACAATCCATCACGCAGGCCCGTTGCGAGTTGGTAGATGTCACATGTCTTCGAATTTTTGATTCTAGGTCATGCCGGTTTTCTCACGATGTTTTCCTTCACCGTTTTGAGGGCAGTGGTAATTAAATAATATACACAAAGTAAAGCGCCTGTCAGGGTTCGAACCTACGATATACAACTCGTAAGTCGCGGCCGTTACCACTGGGCCACCACTGCTCGCCACTGGACCACCACTTTTACTAATTAAGATTATTAAATTGATGTTGTAACACATCTTCCTATAATATCACTGTTGTTTGACGAGACATAAAGATATGGCTGGAGTAAGTTAGTGCCACTTCAGTGTTATGTTAGTTCATTTCACACGATAAGAAACTTTGTTATCTATGCTTCACGCTAATTAAACTTTGACATGTTTTTAATGTATTTGTGAGGTTAATCTGTGTTTAGCTGAATTACTGTTTCCAGTGCTCATGTTGCGTGAATAATGAAAATTGGGGACCGCAATTGAAATCTACGTTTCCGGTCCATTAAATCATATCCAAAATATTAATAGAAACTGTGATCAACGCTAAAAGCATTATTAATAGACACAAGAATATCAAAAAAAGATATATTTACCTTTATTTATTACGAATGATTCAATAGTTCTTGAATACGAATAAAAGTTTAGACTTTAGGTAAGTCCAATTTAAGAGAGAAAATTCAGTTTTTGATTGGGTATTTTACAGTCAATAAGCAAGGCCAAGTATGAGCAACATAAAGTTCGCTAAAACTGATTATATCTCTAATGAGTTCAAGAAAATAGCTGCAGCAGTTATTTATTAATAAAAGCGGTAATGATTTTTCCTTACCGTGAATTACAAAACGTAGTAGGGAAACCAGGTACGGACTAATCGTTGTGTTTGAAGCTAGTAATGAGTTCTATTCTTCCTCTAATAGCAATTAGTCCCCATTCATGTTGCTACTGGCATTTAGTTCAGTAGGTGTGAAATTAAGGTTCCGTTGCTAATCTGACAATTGTTTGTCATACGTAGGTAAGTAACTACGTCCTTATTCTGGGGAATAATGACATTTCGTGTTGTTGATTTAGATATTTTTATGTTATGACAGTGTGTGTTTCTTTTGTTACCGGTCGTAGCCGAAAAATCAGTGGCAGGTGCACCCCAATATGCGTAACGAAAAGTTTCACCTGACCTGCAGGGTTAGCATGACGCTTTCTATTTCTACGAAGAATAGACGCAGCTTTATCTATACAAAGTGACATTTTGTTTCTCCATTTTTGATATCGCACCGTAGAAATCCTACATAAAAAAGGACGTAGACAAAGGTCGTTAGAAACGAAAGACAAAATGACAGCTAGCAGAATGATTTCTACTGACTGTGGAGACGCTAGAATACGGGTATATGCTATTTACTATTATAAAAAAATGTGCTACTTACACTGCACTGCTTAGGTTCTTAAAAGTTCTTTTTGTGCTTTTTTGAGCTACGTTAACATATTTTACGCGAAAGACTCTGTATACCAATCCCCTCTTTTTATTTCAGGAAAGTATATGGTTGATCCCTTTGTTCATACAGTAAGCAGTTCGAAAATATTGCTACACAAGTGTTTGCCGTATATTACAATATATAAGGTTTCTAAATCTAGCCTTACTCTTACTTATTCTAGCTATACTCTAAATCTAGCCTTACTCTTACTTATTCTAGCTATACTCTAAATCTAGCCTTACTCTTACTTACTTACAAGCCCCGGAGTAAGGCTAAATTTAGATGTCGGCGCTAAGGTACGACTATTTTATTTTATTTACTTTGTTTTAGTCAGTTCTATTCGGAAAATTTACAACTAACTTATACAATGTTTTTAAACAATATTAAATTGAAGACCATTTACAAATTTCCACTGAAAAACGCTAAAAATAAAAACAACAAAAAAAGGTCGGTACAAAATACCTATAAGATAAATTAGGAAATAAATAGTACACGATCGACTTTATAAATAATACTGTTTACAAACTAAACATCGTTAAGACGCAAACAATTACTTTCCGTAAAGAAGCTTACAGGGTGGATTTTTGAGATGGGGCAGAAAGTAGTTACCTTAACCGTTGTCGTTACAAGAAAATGGTCTTAGAAGACTGTCCTTATTTTCCTTAACATATATGTCTCAAAAAGTTAAGAACAGTCTTCTAAGGCCGTTTACCTGTGGCTACAACGGCTAAGGTATCTGCCCTTACTGCCCCGTCTCAAAAATCAAATGGCTGCGGACAAAAGCACAATAATGAATTTTTTACGTTTTAAAATCAGCTGATAAACCAAGTATAAATCCAAGTGCTTTGGAAGCCCTATTACAACCTATCTCGGGCACTTTAGTCGACTTTTTAAGGCATTAATATTATTTCGCATAGGTACATTAACTTTTAAGAATGTTCTTTAGAAAAGTATGTGTTATTGTAATTTGCAAATAATGATGATCCAGAATTTGCTGGTTTAGAGGACAGGATACTTTACGAAACTGGTTTTTTTAAACAAAAATAAAGTGTACAAAAAGAAACCTTTCGTAAAAATAAAGGTAAACAAAGTAATTGGCATTAAAAACTTTTATTTTAGGATAATAAAAACCTCTTAAAACATCCCAAACATAAGAATCAGGTTTAGTAAAAGATACTTTGTGGAAGTTTTTACGCATCGTCAACACAAGTAAGCAGGCTAAGTAGCAAGATTACTTCAAAATCCCCGCAAAGTTTGTGAGGTAAATTTGTGCGCATTATAAGTGAGAAGTAGCTCGATATCCAGCTATCTGCAGGAATTACTGTGGCGTAGTGTTCCTATTAATGGTTTTTTCCCAATTCTTCTAAAACAACATTAAGTTGTTCGATCTGGCGATAAATTACATCGCTGACACCCCCTATAACTACTACACACATCAACACGGTCTAGGGATATTTCATACTCAATTAAATAACTCGAAAAGTACTGGCCGCATTGTAATCTTTCATACACCGATTTGTTTGTAATTTATCTCAGACTAATTCCAAATTCAAATTTTTGAAAATTCTTTTGTTTCGGTGGCATAAAAATGTCTTGATGTGTAGGAGAGGGAATTTTCATTTGTGCGAAATTTAGAAAACAATACGAATTACGTTTAGTTACAGTTTTTTTTCATTTTTAAACGAAAGATAAAGTTAAAATTGAGGTATTGTAGCCATGCAACGCCAACATTTGACGAGGGCGGAGATGTTACGAGCTGTGGGAATGCTGGAAGCTGGGTCTGTTCAGCGTAATGTTGCTGAGGCCATAGGGACCCACCAAAATGTAATTTCAAGATTGTGGACACGCTATCGTGCCACAGGTGAAGTAGCGGAGAGGCACCGGGGGCCAAGTCGCATCACTACCCCCAGACAAGATCGATTTTTGCAAATTACTGCGCGAGCTCAACCAAATGCAACGGCGACTCAATTGGTCCAAAGGCTGCGAGTGGAACACCAAGTGCTTGTGAGTGACCAAACTGTAAGAAGGCGACTGCATGAAAGCAATCTACGCTCTCGTAGACCACTCCGGGTCCCACCTTTACGGAGAGGCAATCGTGGACGACGATTAGAATGGGTTCGGAACCACGTGGACTGGGGCCGTGAGCAATGGTCCAATGTGCTGTTCACGGATGAATCCAGGTTCGGCTTCCATCCAGATTCACGAAGGACGCGTGTTTGGCGAGTTCCTGGACGATGGAGCCGTCTTCAGAACCCTCAGGAAGTTCACCCATACCAAGGAGGAACAATTATGGTTTGGGCAGGAATTCGTCTTGGAGGACGGACGGATCTCGTTTGGGTGCGGGGCAATATGACGGCAGAACGATACGTCCAACAGGTGCTGGGGCCCGTAATCTTGCCCCACAGAACACAAATGGGGCAAGATTTCCTGCTCATGCACGACAATGCCCGGGCACACACGGCGAGAACGGTAGCAGCTTGGTTACATACACACAATGTTAGGGCCTTAGACTGGCCTGCTCAATCGCCAGATCTAAATCCCATTGAGCATGCGTGGGATATGCTGCAAAGAAGAGCTCTGAAGGAAGTTCCTGAAAATCTGGCTACAGAAGATCAACTTTTTGCGCACCTCAGAAGGACATGGGACAATATTCCGCAGCAAGACATTGACAACCTTGTTCTGAGCATGCCGAATCGTTGCCGATGTGTTATGAACATCATGGGCGCTTTCTCAGACTACTAACTTCAAGTTTATAAACACAAATTTAATGATTTTTCTATTTTTTTCAGTTTTTACTCATAAATTAAAAGTTAATTCATATACGGTTTCCGTCTATGCTTAATTTTTTTTCCATTAAATCCTGAAATTTTAATCGAAGTACCTTAACCATTATTAAAAAATGGTAGAATATTAAATAACGTATCTTTTAAATATATACATGTCATATAAATAATTAACACATTGATAGTAATTCGCTTTTTTAAAAATATCCCTAGACCGTGTTGATGTGTGTATTAGTAATTGTATTTTAAGTTTAAATAAGGCAACCTAATAGTAACTTTCCTCGCTAAGCAACAAATAAACAGGATCTTTTAAAATGTAAGTGTTTTTTTTTTCTAGGAAGGTTTTGTCAAGCTAAGCAAGAACGCTTTCACCATGGGATCTGGAGGCAAAAGTCCTCGCGCACGTATGGGAGTGGCGCGAGGAGGCGAAACGCCGGGGCGTAACTCCGTTGCCGCGAGAAATCGCGGCACAGCGGACGGAGCTCCGGCGGGTTCTCATGGCGACATGGAGAGTACCGTTGTCGCAACCCAGTGCTGGGCACGCCACAATTGCGGCGATAGGTCCCCTCTTTGAGGAGTGGCTAGAGAGGCGCCACGGCGTCCTCACCTTCCACCTGAGGCAGGTCCTTACCGGACATGGCAGCTTCGGGAGGTACCTGTGTCGGATAAGGCGGGAAGAAACGCCCGGGTGTCATCACTGTGTGGATCGCCCGGAGGACACGGTGGAGCATACGGTGGAGGTCTGCCCGGCTTGGGCAGAGAACCGCCGTGTCCTCGTGGAGGCGATCGGCGGCAGAGACCGCGTCCGGCCTTGGTTCAGGCCATGGTACGGAGCGAGAGGGCATGGAAAGCCGTCATCTCTTTCTGCGAAGCAGTAATGCTCGGGAAGGTTGAGGAGGCGGGATGGTTGAGGGAAAGGCAAATTTCGCGTCCTCTAGCCCCTAGCCGCCGCAGGAGACGCCCTGGGCATCGGGAATTAATGACCAGGCCCAGGTCGATGGCGCGTTGTATTCCACGCGCTCCTCAAAGAGATGTCGTCAGCACACTCCACCACTAGGGCCACTAGGTCCACTAGGGCCGATGCCTGCCGGGGTCGCGTGGCAGTCCAAAAGGGTTATCGAGGCCCCTGGCAACACAGGTAACACGGAAGGAGTACGGGTGGGTTTTAGTCAGTAAGAGTCTGACACACCCTCCCGCTCCGCTCTGATGATTTCCTACCCAAAAAAATAAATAAAAGCAAGAACGCTTTTCCGGGCTTTACGCATGACTAATACTGTACTTATTGTGTCTCATTGTGTCCCCACCTGTCGTGGGTCTGTGTCCACCTCCCTGTGTCCCTTCAATCAATCAATTAGCTCGTCCAATAGCAATTCACGGCTGGACGTCACTCCAAGTCAAAGGTCGAGGCTACAACTGAAAAAACCAGCTAAGTGCGTGTCGGAACACGCACAATGAAGGGTTCCGTAGTTAGGATGAATTTATGTCTTCCCATACATCGATATACGTCACGGTCAATTCTCCAACTGCAAATGTAAGTTGGTCGACTATTACCTACTCGTTAACTTGTAAAGCCTACTTATCTGTGATAGTTTTCCTTTTAATTTCGTTATATATACTACTGCCATCAGAAGCTATGCTATACCCAGTCTGCGAACTTTAAAACTGTTTCATGGCATTTTAATTTAAAATTGGATTTTTCACGTAGGTAAATACGTAAATCACATAAGTTTTTACCAATTATTTCGTGGGAGTAGATCGTCTCTTGGTTAATTTTGTAAGGTATTATGTAACATATCAAGCCCAAAAGAACCAGGTACGTCATATGTAGATCCCTTAAAATCATGACTAGAATAAAGTACTTTTTCTTCCGACTAATATATTTTCCAGAAATAAATTGTGTTTTATTTTATTACGGTATATTTCTTAAGACTGTTCAATGAAACCCTTCTGCTTATTTATTAAGTTTCTTTCTCAAGTAATGTATGTTAATGTTTGGTACGTAATTTAAAAGTTGCCTCGTTGGTCTAGCGGTCGCAAAGGCTTAGAGCATATTAGGTTATTTTCCCAGTTCGGGCAGTGTTATTGGATTTTTGTATCAGGAATTTCTCAATAGGCGTCTGGGTTTGTGCCGATGTCATGTGTTGATGTCAATAGGCTCGCCCCCTATTACTTACATGGGACTTAAACATAACTGCAAAATGTGGGTAAACTATATATGCCTCTGCCTAACCCTTCGGGGAATACACGCGTCATGTTATGTAATCCAAAGTGACTAAAATGTTGTACTGAAAGACATGCTATTTATTCAACCAAGCAATGATGTTTAAATGTTCAATTCTATTCCAAGATAAAGGACAATTACTGAGAATCATTATAACATCTAATGGCATGGTGTTCAAACAATAAACAATGTTCTCACCTCCGTGAACCGTTGAATGGTATGAACGTTGTAATTTCAGTGTCAAAGATCAAACGCTTTTGCATGATGGAAAGTGCCGCGTGTTTTGTGCAAACATTTGATGATGTACCTACTCTTAAATACAATTGTATCAAATTATGTCAATTTGGCATCATACGAATGCAAAAACAAATTAAAATTAATGAGTGCGTGCAAACAAAGTATGTAGTTAATTTACTTGCTTGTGTTCACTTATTTTCATAAACTACCTGTGCCCCGCGGTTTCACCCGCATAAGTCTCGATCTCGTGAGAATATCGGGATAAAAGTCTCCTATGTCCTAATCCAGGTCATAATCTACCCATGTGCCAAATTTCATCCAAATCCGTTGAGCCGGTTTAGCGTGAAAGCGTAACAAACAAACAAGATAGATAGGATACGTACGAGTAGAGTCTACGAAATCCTATCCTATCTACGAAATTCTAATAATTGTGTACATCGCAGTTAATGATTCAAATTTCGCCGAAATGATATTAGACCGCATGACGACGGCGCGTCGTATTCCACGCGCGCCTCAAAGAGATGTCGTCAGCACAAAAGTAGGGGTCCACTAGGGCCGATGCCTGCCGGGGTCGCGGGAAGGTACTTATGGGTCACCGAGGCCCCCGCAACACAAGCAACAGGAAGGAATACGGGTGGGTTTTAGTCAGTAAGAGTCTGACACACCCTCCCACTCCGCCCAGAGCGGGAGAAGTTATTTGATGATTTCCCACCCTAAAAAAAAAAAAAAAAGACCGCATGTATGTATTGAATAGGTATTAATAACTAATACTTAATTTTTTTTTTCTATATAAGATCTCTAAGCAGAGAATTTGATTCTGAAATCAACGCAATACCATTTCTTTCTGTACAAACGTCCAGTATGTATGTGTCGCAGGCAATTTTTATGATTCCGCTTTTTACAAACGGTACTGTCTCTTTGAAAACGCTCGCAGTTATGAAAGATGCCGAAGGCAAAATGTAAATTGCTTTGTCACTATATAATATGCCACAATATTTAATGAACAATTCAAACGCCGTTTTTAAAGTGCCGCGGCAAATTGAAATATACATATTTAGTTGTATTTCTTTTACGCGCTGGCCGGCCGCTGCCGCAGCACTGATGGCTTCGTTCACTTGGCTCGCGCGCGGTTAACGGTCACACTATTGACCTAACCTAACCTATTTGGTCGGGGTGCCCTGGATGTCAAAATTATAACAATTGAGCGAGTTGCCAATTTGCCTTCGGCATATTTCATAGCTGCGAGCGATTTTAAACGGACGGCACCGTATGTTTATTAACGAATCATACAATCTGCCTGCAACATATACTTACTACAAATGTGTACAAACCATATGGTTTGGTGGGTTGGGTTGGTGGTTCAAAATATATTGGTACAGATATTCTATTTCACGAAGTCCGTTCGGCTTTGATTGTAGTAGTGACGTATCCCGACAAGCGCGCTTGTGTGTGTAAAAGTAGGTAACGTTAGCAACAAAATCTGATATATATTCAAGTCGAGATTTAATATTCTAAATAAAATTTTGGTTTTAAAAGTATATACATTTTGTAAATAAATCAGATTAGGTTGCAATAAATACAAAAATATTAAGAATATGTAGGCATTTAATTAAGCATTGGTGTTACAGAATGGAAACGAAACAAGTAGGACTATTCAGTATTTTCAATCACTATCAGATAAATTTTCGATTTCCGATTCCGTTTTGCTGTCGTCAGAATCATCTTGTACATTGATTATAAATTCAAAATCGAGATCAAAATATTTCAAGTAGTCTTTTTCAATTTTTTCAACATGAGCACAAGTTTTTTGCCACGTTTCACTGCTAACTTGGCCCAAACTTTCATTGATCAGTCTTTCCGTATTCGTCATGTTTTGCTCGATATTTTTAGACGCGACATAATTTTTAACGATCCCCCAAATATTTTCAATCGCATTTAATTCTGGGTGATAAGGGGGAAGGCGTAAGACATCAAAACCCTTGCTTTTTATAAAATCGTCAATCTTGTAGATTACGTGTTGGGCTTTGTACTTCTTTATTGTATCGTACAATTCCAATTTAAGAGATTCATCAAATGCTATACCCTTATCCCTGAGCCATTGCTGCATATCGGCTTTCTTTGTAGATTGCGTCGGTAGTCGTTCAGCCCGTGTGTTGTGATAAGATGCATTGTCTAAGACAATGACAGAGCGCGGAAGTAAATTGGGTAGCAACTTTTCATTTAGCCATTTTACATAGTTATCATAGCTCATATTTGAATGATAATCACCAGCTGTTGAGTTGGCCTTATAATCCAAAGGAAGCATTTTCAATAAAACCATCCTTGGTTCCCGCGTGCACTAAAATAAAGCGAGTGCCTGTGCTAATTTTTTTTAAAAACGGAGTTCTTTCCTTTTTTTTTTGCCCAGGTGTTGTTTCGCACGTGTGTCGAAAGGACGTAGCTCTCATCGGTGTAGACAATGGGCCGACTTTGAGAGCGGTACTCTGTTATTTTTTTTTAATATTTAAACGCCACATTTGTATATCATGACGCTCCGTCAAGACTTTACGGTTGTTCTCTGTTTTGCGCCACTTGTAACCTAATTTCAACAGTAACTTGCGAACAGTTTCTAAACAACCTTCGAATCCGATTTTTTCATTCAATGCTGTTCTTAACTTAGCTAATGTTGGAATTTCTTTATGGACAATATGGAAATCTTGTACAGTACTGCGAACCACATCGGCTGTAAAATTATCTATATCCACTTTATTATCTCGCTTTCTCCTTTTCTTCATAGGTGAAGAGAATTTTGATGAAGTGGATGGCAATTCCTTCTCTTCTTTTAATATTCTTTGAACTGTTTTTTGGCTCACACCCGTAGCTTCAGCTGTACGGCGTGTAATGTCTCGTAAATGAGACATATCACGGTTGAGTTCCATTAATGATTTTGTAAATTCATATTCTACTCGCAGAAAATGATAAACACTAGCTATCATGTTTCGACCCTAAAACAAAATGTAATCAAAATAATTAAGTAATATAAACATTTTATAACACAAAAACACATTCATTTTATAAATACTTCTATTGCTATATTAAGTATCTTTGTATAACATTTTAATTGAAAACGTATAAATAAATATTACCTCACTATGGACAACTCTTCTTCGTTTTGTTGCCATGCTGACCTTACTCCGTGAAACAATTTGGCGCGAACTAAAAACCACTACTGATCCGGACCGTGTCCCGATCGACACTGAGCGCTCTCGAGGTTACGCACACAAAAACAATGTGCATGTGCACGCTTGACAATATTCATAGCCAAACGGACTTCGTGACATAGAACATCTGTACCTATTTGTATAGAGCACCGTAGGTATATACCTACGGTCCTCTTTACAAATAGGTACCAATATATTCTTGAACAATTATTTATTTATTGTTCCTATAATAAACTTACATACATATTAATGACATTTTTAATAGTTATTTTTATAAAAAAAAAAACATTTAAAACTACGAGGATATTCTCCTCGGTTTTCTCACGGAAAAGTTAAGAAAATTTGAATGGTTTTAGAAGTTAATGCCTTGATATCAATTAAACACTTCCGTAGTATTATTGTTTACTCGTGGTATTTAATTATACTCTATAAGTAGAGTATAATTCTTTATTTCTTTATTTATTTCGCTGTAAAATTAAAACGAATTAGACTGTTGATATTTATAACTTATACAAGGTGTCGTTTTGCATCCTCGTCAAATTTCAGGAGGCTGTTATGAAAGACATATATAATCAAATAAAATTACGATAATAATTAGTTCATACTTGCTTTTAGTTATTTAAGTTTGACAGTATTTTAGAATACACCACTTTCACAAAACAGAATCACCCCTTTGCCTATGCGGTAGTGTGTGTGTAAAACAAAAGTTACAGTGCGGTATCTCACGGGCCCCGTTTTAACATGCGTGTCCCACACATGCCGATTTCCGAAAAATTGAAAAAAAAAGGCCCTATTTATTTTATTATGGATTCGTGTCGAGAATCATTAGCATAGTTACCTCCTTGAATTTGACGAGGATGCATAACGACACCTTGTAGATACACTACTTTAGGTCACAAACACCAATAACTTTGGTCAGCAGAAGCGCTAAAATGCCGTCAAATCTTTAAAATTTTGCCTCTAATTCTTTAAATGAAGATAAAAATTCTGTCCTTTCAAACACGAGCTCCAAAGTGAAGTGAAAAATACCAATCGTAAGAAAGGTCGCAGTTGGCACTCGAGAGCCCCATTTGGGTCACACTTTGGTTACTGAAAGAGAAACGATTAGAATTAATAAATGACAGTCGAATTCCAGAGATCGTAAAGTATAATAGTCCAATGAATAGACTACGGTGAGCGAAGTTGATTGATTGAAACATTATTTCACTATCATTATTTAACTCCGACAAGAGTAATATACAAAAAACCAAACTACTCAATATAACTCGTCTTTACAAATACTAAAATTGCATACTTATTAAAAAAAATCATCACCAAATCTGTTCAATCAAACATATAACTTATTAAAAATATAACATACAACGTAAGGAATAAAAACAAAATCCAGTTAAAACCAGCGTACGCTCGCACTAATTATGGCAAAAAAACAATATTGGTTGAAGGAGCATATAAAGAACCGGAGAAAATAAAAAAAAATGTGACAATACATTCAAACGCAAATTAATGCAATAACATCACAACATTTGAAATATCATAAAACAGAATATACTAATATGTCTCCAAGACCCTAGAGGTACCTAATGTTAATCGTAGGTAGTTATAATCTCATAAGTATCTCATTCTATGCGAACTGTTATTTTTTAAGTTGTTATGAGAAATAATCCTTAAACCCAAACCCATGTTAAACCGGAAAAACACTGAGCTTTTCCATGTTAATTCAACCTTTGATTCTAATATCTTACCTGAAACTGGGATTTAGAACGTAAGACACATTGCGCATCCTTCGCTGATAAGTCCAAGTTTGTTATAAGATAAACCGAAACTTTTGTTGGAGTTTAACTAAAAACAGCTTTAACAAAGGTGAGCTGTATACCTTTTGAGTAATTTGAGTGATTTAGATAACACTGAGCTTGAAGGATACTCTTTGTTAAAATACGATCATATCGAGCCGCAGGGAATTTAAAATTTTATCCGAGACCCGCACAAATGACTGAGTAAATAGTCTGGCGGAGCTTGCAGGGTTAACTTATGTCTTCAATACCATAAATTCAGTGCGTTTAAATGAAGTTCACTACTTCACCGCAGACTAGTCAAAATATAATGGGCACTTAGTACTTCTAAGCATTTTATATTATGATTTATCGCGCTTTGGCAGGAGAACGGTTGGGCATTATGCCGCGGATGTACTTGTACGTACGTGCTTGTACGATGCAGC
This sequence comes from Atethmia centrago, assembly GCA_905333075.3. Lineage (NCBI taxonomy): Eukaryota > Metazoa > Arthropoda > Insecta > Lepidoptera > Noctuidae > Atethmia > Atethmia centrago. The sequence goes on from HG995375.1 coordinate 15,104,747, forward strand.
CAGATTTATAACGATTACGTCTGAGTTTCTAACATTCTCATTTTCAGTACTCCAAAATTATGTACAGTAGCTAGCACATCAAGTTACCCCAAACTGTTTTTCTCATTCGCGTTTGAACTTAACCATCTACATTTTAAGGTTTAAAATCATTTGGAGTATGACAGTATCGTTAGAGTACGTTTCAATCGAAATCCGTCTTACCTTACGTCGTGGTCGTCGTGTCGTGGTCGTCGTGTCGTGGTCGTCGTGTGTTACTTAATAAAATCATGACATATTTTGGGTTCCCTATCCATTAGCATAAAATTTTAAGACCTAATATAACTTAGCATAATGTTGTTTGGCATAATTATTTTTTCGCATAATATAATGACGCATAAGAGCTCATGCATAATTTTTTTAAGCATTATGTGATTATGTATGATTGAAAATGTCATGTATATTTATAATAAATCATTTGCATGAACATTGTTTTTGTTATTTATATTAATTGTATGCCTAAATATTATTATGCTAATAGCTATGCGAATCAAATTTATGCCAAAACAAATTGTGCCAAAATCGTTATGCCGAAATATATTAGGACAAAAAACATTATGCGAAAACAAGGGATCCCCATATTTTGATTATTTATGTAAATTAGATAGTAATTTTAAAATGCTCATCCCCATGGTTTAGCAGGTTTTAATTTTATACAAATTCAACATAAAGAAAACAATTTACAAAACAATACGGCTCAAATAAATTGCAATAAATCATGATACATTATTTTGTTTACGTCAGAATTGTTGCGGCCTGTCGCGCCCGCGATGTCGCCTGTATATGTATACTGTTTCTATAGACATACTTCGTGTACGTAATATACTTAACATCTAGTTATGTGTCAAAGTTAACGTAGTTCGTTAACGAGACTGCAGGAAAAATACTGTTTGTATTCACTTTGATAAGCTTGTCCGATAAACCGATTATAACGATGTTTGGCACAAAGACTTTTCCATAGTTACACTTAATTAATGTAGAGATTAACTCTACTTTATTGCAAGTAGCGCAGAACTAACTTTAACAAATTAAAAACTGCAAGCCCCTAACAAGGCATTTCATTAAAACCTACCTAACAATCTGTGCCGATTTGAATTGGGATGCTGACGGAGTTCCGGAAGCTCTTAGTATTAGATAGAGGCTCTTGTTTAATACCTTTTATTGTTTGAAATACTCGTCCATACAATGTTGTCGGTGTGAACCTAAATAAATAGCCCTTTCTCGCCAAAAATTCAGGGTATGTTTAGTTTAGTCTATTCAGCGAGGCCCTACTTTGTTTTCTAGCTAACATGCGATAAATAAAAGGGGTTTGCTTGTTTTGTTGTACTATCGGCCAAAGTTCCGCATGCTCACCTTAAAGGCGATAATCGCATAGCACGACTCACGACTCGATCGCACAATGCACGAGTTTTGACCAATAGGATGCACAAAGCGTATTTTAGTGGTGTTCGTATTAGTATAATCATGTATAGAATGTGTGACACTCACACTAGGAGCGTACTATGCTCACTTGTTTCTGCTAAGAGACGAGTTTTTAATGGGCACGGCCAGCGCGGCTCGGCGGCGGCGCACAGTGGAACGAATGTATGGGAGCGGTTGGACGTAGACATGTCCGAAAAATAAGAGTAAAATTATGCCAAACTAATGATGCCATCTTATTCGATTACTTAATGCCTTCATAAATTGTGGTGATGAATTTCTTCATAACTCCCATATTTCGGGAGTAATTTGAGAAAATGTGAAATTTTACTATGAAAATGAGTGTATCGAGCTCTCTCCCTCCTGATTCCGGGCTTGTTTCAAGTAGCGGTCTCTAATATCGTAATGCTATTACTAAGAGCTATATTTAATACTAAGACACATAGTGCGCCAAATGTGCACTTTCTGGGATAAAAGGAAATGAAAATTTAAAAAAAAAAACGTTTTTTCCCCATTTGTATTTACTTTAAACCGCAGACAGACTTATTAAGAGGTCTATAAATATATTATATATATACAGAAATATATATTAACAAAAATATTCACAAGAACTGATGAGAGTATGACTTTTAAGTAAGTTGATAATAAATTACCTAGTTTCATTAAAAGTACAATAAATAATTAAGATGTAAGCTCTAATTTACTAAGTTACACATTTTAAAACAATAACATCATTTAATTATCTTCGTCATCATCATCATCATCAATTAATTCAAATTCAGAATCGATGTCCGCTAAATCATTTATGTTAACAAATTCGATATCACTTTTCTCAGAATCCGTAAGCTCATAAAATTCCTTAAAAGAAGATTTTTTTACAAACTTATTTCCTTTTGGACGGATACTTGTAACAAGTGGATCAGAAGACAGTAAAAGATTGTGCATAATATCTTCATTGCATGAGATACTGCTATGCTTTCGAGAATGCCCCTCTCTATATTTTCTAAAATCTTTATTTCTAGCCTCAGATGCCTCTTCGGATAGAAAACCAATGGGCACAATTGACATGTTCTGAACTATGTCTGGCCCATGCATTAAAATTTTATGAAGTGAAGAAGGCATATAATACCATGGGTATAACTCCACGTAAAGCTTAGCAGTATCAAAGCAGAACTCTCGGAATTTAGTTACGTTGATCTTCTCTCCTGATGAAATACACTGCAAGATCACACAGATTTTTCTTAAAAGCATAGCATCTATTCCGGTCAGTTCAGCAGATTTAGTGTAGTTTTCAAAAAATCTCCTTGCCGAGTTGCCATTGTTGGTGGATCCACTGCCTTGTTTCACAACATCGAGAAGTAAGCCCGTTTCTCTTCTTACAGCCTCTTGAACTCTTTTCTTCCTGTCATCAACTTGCCTTTTTGCTATAGCACCCCTTACTTGCCATGATTTTATGTCTAATTTGTAGGAAATGTGTAATAAGCATTCCATTGAGCGAATCCAAGCGTGAAGGGTGCTTAAGCTATATTTATACATGTCCTCGTTTGCGTGTTTATCTTTGATTAACTCTAAATTATTCATTTCTTTAGGACAAGCCTTGCATATGTCACACACTGAAGCTGCTGTATTGGATATAATGGAATGAATTTTACCATCAATCATTGTCAACAGCAGTTGGTGTTTGACACTAATTCCATCAGTGATGGTGGATGGAGTTAAGGCTTCAATCTCTGCTTCGATTTCAGCCATCTCTCTCTGCACATTTTCTTTGGTTTCCTTTATAAACTTAAACAATATTGGCCGGCAAAATGAAGTGGAAGATGGTCGCTCGTTTTCCCAAATTGTTACACCTTTTGAGACGAGCCGCAGTGGTACAAGACTAATCATAAAATTACTAGCAAGATCGATTTGCTCATCTTCACTCGTCCTTTGATGATAAATGCTTTGGCTAGATGATCCGTCAAAACCCCATTTGCTGGTCAATACGAGCTGTTGATTGGGATCAACAGGGGTTTCTAACGACCTAATAAGTCTTCTTGAGGTTAAATCCATCAAGGCTTGTAATTTGATTTTTGCAGAGCTCTCTGTAACTGTGAGATCTTCTTTGGCCGGATAGCACTTAATTTTTTCTTTAACCAACATGTAGTAACTCGGGTATTGAAGAGCTCCTTCTTGAGTGTTGAAATCCCGAAGAGTGTTATAGCGCCATTTCGATAAGTTCATCGATACATAAAGAGCCAATGCCTTCAAAGGGGATATTTCCCGTACCTGAATTGATTTACCTTCAATGAAGGCTTTGATTTTTGAGGCCTCTTCTGGATTCTCCGTCAAGTATTTCATAACATAAGCTGTATCACTTTGTCCTGCCTTTTGAAGCGCCCTTTCGGCCGAAAACATAATTTCAGCGCTGCTACTGCTGCATGAAAGACTATCTTCAGTGCGTCTTCTTTTTTGCCGGTTACTAAGGTCCTCAAAAGATTTACGAGGACTAGGATGTGTACAAGTTGAAGCATCAGATTTAGCAGGAGAAATTATGGGCTCGATGACGTCACTTATATTTTCTGTAGAAGGTTCCATATTTTCATTCTGTAATTCCGGCCATTGAATTGCAGCCTGTAGCCAAATCTCATGTTTCTTCCGAAACTTATCTGTGCTTCTTCCAGACTGTGTCCATTTTGCATAAATGCGGTAGCAAAATCGACGACACCAGTCTTTTAAACTTGTTTCAGCACTTTCACATAACTGAACACAACTGTTATCTTTTAAAACACTGAACAAATAGTTAAAGTCGCGTAAATCTTTATGTGCGCGTGCGCATAAAGCAACGTGAATATCAAGATTTGTATTAAAATTTGGAAAATACATTGCGAGATTAGCTTGGATACAACGAGGTGTAAATCAACACTGATTTTAAAGTTACTAATAGTGACCTATTTATATAAAATCCAGGTATCCCAGGTATCCTTTGTTAAATATTGCAAGGTAATTAGTTATTGTGATAATTAGTAAATGATGCATGCTAAATTAGTGTATTAAGAGCCATTTAGTAATTAAATAATAGCAATGTTCTTATCAGTAATCATTAGTGCATCAGTTTTATATGTAAACCTTAAGTCCCTAATTATATATCCTAATTAGCTTATATCTTCTCTAATTGGCTGCTCAGAAATGTTATTGTAATAAGGTAAACCTTTAGAAAAACGGTTTTAATCAACAAAATAAACAAAAAATAAAAAAATTGTGTTATAAAATAAACATCACTCTTTATCCCAGAAAGTGCACATTTGGCGCACTATGTGTCTTAGTATTAAATATAGCTCTTAGTATTAGCATTATGATATTAGAGACCGCTACTTGAAACAAGCCCGGAATCAGGAGGGAGAGAGCTCGATACACTCATTTTCATAGTAAAATTTCACATTTTCTCAAATTACTCCCGAAATATGGGAGTTATGAAGAAATTCATTACCACAAGTTATGAAGGCATTAAGTAATCGAATAAGATGGCATCATTAGTTTGGCATAATTTTACTCTTTTTTTTCGGACATGTCTACGTCCAACCGCTCCCATACATTCGTTCCACTGTGCGGCGTGAGCTCTTTGTTATTGAATTGAATTGTTATTTTATTATTGACAAGAATTAATTTTAGTACTCATATCTTCTGTTTGTTTGGTTTAGAAAATGTATTATTGATATTGCAGTATTTACAAAAATAATTTGTAATAACTAATAAACTACAATTTATATGTATTAATCCACTTTAATATTTTCCTCTCTCTATCGGGTCTATAGATATAGGTTATTTATGAACACTTTCACTGCCTCTCCAATTTTCACCATATCCTATGTGATGCCGCATGCCGCAGCAACCGCACCATATTCCCTTCACAATAAGATGAGACATTGAAACGAACCGTTTTATTACAGTCCGTTCCACCGATTTTGACTTCTATTCCGTAGGCTTATGGATGGCATTAAAGGCAAAAAAGTGGTTACAATACCAACTGTTTACTGCAGCTGCCATTTGTCATGCCACCAACACAATAGCATTCAAAATCGATTGAACGGACATTTATGGTTTGTTTACCTTTTATCTCACGGCTCCCTGAATACGTTAGGTATAGGTGCGTTGACCGGCACTGCATGAAGGTATCAAATGTTTATATTGAAATTTTTTGTGTTTAATCGACTTTATTAAAAGTAAATAACTATCTAAATTTCTATGTGTTTGTTTATACTTGGGCAATTTGGGAATACTTGAAAATTACAGTAATATTTGAACCAATACTCTGCGCAGTTCATACAATGTTATCAGAGCTTTTTGTTTGTAGCTAACGCAAGGGCGCAAGCCGCACAACTCTTGCAACTGAAATAAAAATAAGTTCATTATCTAAGACCCATTGTTATTTAGTGGGAATGTCTGGAAATTCGGTTAAACAATAGAGGACGGCTTAATACAAGGGCCATACGTTTTTTTATTACCTTAGGATTATCTCAAATGTTTTGCAGTTGTTCCTTGTATTTGGTTTAATACTTTTAACAGTAGGTAATTATAATATTACCTTTTATTCATTAAAATAATACAGGGTGAAATTGAATTCATGGGCATCATTTTAAGGGGTCATTGTACTCATCATTATGAACAACTTCAACTATGAGACCATACCTGAAATCGCGAAAAAAAATCAGCTGTTCCCTACATTTATGTTTGCATAACTCGACAAAATGTAGGGAACAGCAATTTTTTTTTCTCGATTTCATATTTGTTCCCATAGTCAAAGTTGTTCATAATGACGAGTACAATGACCCCTTAAGAGGATACCCATGAATTAAATTTCAGCCTGTATAACGAACAAGGTATCGTTGCAATTAAAATGCCCAGGCATGCCGTGCAGGATGAGCACTTTAAGACTGGATTATAATCAAACCAACACTTTACTCTTTTATAATTCATGCTCTAGTCATAGTTTGACAATTCATGATTTTAAGCGAAATCATGCATGTCAAGTTTTTTTTTGACAAATCTAACAATGATTCAGTTCCTACGCCACTTTAAAATTCAGAAGCTTATCAAGTAATTAAACTGAACTATAATTTGTGCCTTGGCAGCAGTGAGAGTGAAAGGATTGAAATAAAATGTTGGGTACTAGTGAAATATATATTTTTAGTTTGTGTTCATTTAACATTATGCAGGATTAAAGATTTATTTAGGTTGATATTTAAATCTTATCTGTATAATAAAAGATGTATAGTAAGTGCTTTTTGTATGAAACTATCGGCTGTAATCTCAGTGTGAAAAAATAAACAGTTAGTTAAAATCTACTTGAGAACAATTTTAAGGATTTGCTGTTGTAGAAAAAAAAACAATATAAGTAACTTAATTTATTTTTAATAGACTTTTTCAAAACATTAAAGATTCATCCAGAAATTAACATATTATAACAAAAAATTACACAGAAATTATCATCAAAATGCAAAATATATAAGTGAAAAGATTCTTACTCATAATATCATTTATAAACTGTATTTATCTACACTTATATCGTAAAGTTCAAAATATGAAATCAACACAACAATGACAAACAGACAACACAACAACAACAGGCAAAAAGCCTGTCAGTAAATAAGATTAGGAGAATATTGCTCGTGCAGTTCTAATGAAATTGAAAAGTTTTAAGATTAGTACAATTTAAGAATCTTAATAATTTTTATAATTTGCAATAATTACATTACACTACAGACTAGGTTTATCAAGCAAATGAGATCAATTATTTATGAGGTGGACGGATATGATGACACTACTGAATATGTAAAATAACAAACTAACGAGATCGGGGCTTATGACAACATTGATTGTAAATAAAACAACAAATCCACCAATAAAGGCAACATGACACTAAATTGACATCAATAATTTTACAAGAAGACTTCAAAATCGTTGGCAATATTTTAAACTATGATTACGGTCTACAGTCTACCCTGTGACATTAATCAACGAAGTAATATAATACAAATTGGAATAATAAAAATAAACCTAATAAAAATAGCTATACAGGGTTATTTGCAAGTCGCCGGAGTCGCGGGTTGTTCGAAAGAGATACCATGGCCCTGGCACAGGCAACTGAAGGAACACGGGTGGGTTTTAGTCAGTAAAAGTTTGACACGACCTTCCGCTCCGCCCAGAGCGGGAGAAGTCATTTGATGATAAAACACTAATAAGCTCGTAGGACTATAATACTAACATCATAAATAACAACTTTTGTTGTATGACTTTTAATAATTCATAAAAAAATAATTTCATAATACAATTAAAAATATTTATTTTGATCGCTCTAAATTTGAACAACTCTACGCGGTACCAAAATATGTAAGTAGTTAAATAAACAAACAGTGCGTTGCGAATGCAGGGTCGCAGCGGTACTTACTACAAAATACAGATCTAAAAAGTGTTATTACAAATATTACAACAAAAACTTGAAAGTTTACTTTTGGTATTCTAAAAAGTCATAGATCAAAAGTGGTTGTACTAATATAGTCCTACCAGGTGTTAGAAAAATAACCCTGTATAATGTAATTATACAGTATGTTAATTAACGAAAGGCGTTCCCGTTAAGCCGCAATAGTATAGCGTCCACATGCTACCAAAATATGACCATTCGAAAATTCACGAAAAAAAATCTGCTGTTCATTACATTTTTATGTTCGCATACCTAGCTTAACAAAATGTAGGGAGCAGCTGATTTTTTTTCGCGAATTTTTAAATGGTAATATTAATTGTAGCATGTTTGGACTATTGCGGGTTAACGGGAACGCCTTTCGTTAATTAACATAGTGCATGTTAAAAATTATATTAACTTAATATTTCGTCGCTGCTCCTCCCGCATCTATCACAGCATCGCAACGGCTACGCATGGACCTAGCCAGGACTTCGCACAAATTCGAACCTCTGAATGTGTCCCAAACTTGTTCGCAATGTGTGACAAGTGCTTCCTTCGTTCTTTCTGCTCTACTATCCCATCTCTGGACCATTAAACCCCACAAATTTTCAATGGGGTTTAAGTCTGGCGATCGGGAGGGCCATGGCACTGTTTTAATTTGTGGTTGCCCTCGCAACCACTCTTGAACAACCCGCGCACGGTGTATCGGGCAATTGTCCTGGAAAAAATAAAATTCTGGCACGTCCAGCTGTGGATACACCGTGCGCACTGTGGGTACCATGATGGTTTGTAGCACCTCTAAATACGTTTGGCCGTTTGCCCTCGCTGGTATAAAAGCGAGCTCGCCTGGTCCAGCAGCACTCATCCAGCCCCACATGTTCACTACAATTCTTCCCGATTCTGCATTTGGGTTCACATTTCGAGGTTCGTATCTTGTGTTATCTACACGCCATAAATTCCGACGACCTTGTTGGCTAGACCTAAAGCACTTTTCATCAGAAAATATGGCGTAAGAGAAATCGAAGTCCCTGTAGTCACGAGCGAATCGCACGCGAGCAGCTTTCTGCTCCTGCGTCAAAATATTTTTTTTTGCGGGACGTCTGTGATGGACTCCAGCTCGATGCAACTCGTTTCTAATAGTTTGCATCGAAACTTCGTATTCTTGTGCGAAACTGCGAGTGGGTGTGAACGGGTTCTCTTCATACGTGGCTATCATATTATTTAACTCGTTTTCGTTTATAGCCCGGGGTTGAGGTGCACGAACGCGTTCTGTAATTTCTCCTTCTTCATATCTTCGCACCCAGCGGCGCACCGTTGTTCTCTAACGAAAAAAAAAAAAAAAAAACAATCAGCATCGGTTTTTTACATAATATAGGAACTAAGTATAATAATACGAGTACACTACAAAAGTCTTATTCAAAGGGCACAACTAGTACACTATAAATAAAAATTATAAGTATTGAAATACTTAAGGTGTGCATTTTGGTTGACTTCATGATAAATAAACTCTTAACTTTTCTATAACTAATTTAAGTAGTTATAACATTCATAACTATATTTTAAAATACAAGTTGTAAATGCAATAACTGAAAATCTCTTAAGGGGTCATTACTCATCATTATAAACAACTTTTACTATGAGAACCAAACCTGAAATCGCGATAAAAAAGCAGCTGGTCCATACATTTTGACGAGTTACGCGAACATAAATGTAGGGAACAGCTGTTTTTTTTTCGCGATTCATTTTTCAGGTTTGGTCCCGTAGTAAAAGTTGTTCATAATGATTAGTACAATGACCCCTTAAGAGGTTTTCAGATATTGCAATTTACACCTCGTATACCTATGAGTAAGAAAAATGGCATAGCGTAAATTCCAACATTGTATGAAACTGTCCCAAGCAAATTTGTGCTTTATCTCTACTATTTAAAAGTGTTTATCCCGTGCGGGCTGGCAACGTGGCATTTCTAAAGGTTTTTCGTGGTTAAATACCAACGATCTAGTGCTTGGCCGAAAAAATAGTAAGTACTTGCTATTTTATCGGCCAGCCAAGTACTAAATCGTTAGTATTTAAAACTATGTGTGCAATTTTTTTTAAGTTTTTTTGGTAAGTATTTACGAGCACTACTAACAAAAATTTACATTATTGTCAATTACTTTCCATCTGCAGTATTATGATAAAATAAATGTTAAAAATAATTATAAAAAACAATTATCTTGTGCTTGGGCGAAAAAAAATTGTAGTTTGAAATATAATGATCAAGCCTCTAGAAATGCGACGAATGCGCTCTGGTTTTTCTAATTAAAATGCGGCAACGACGCTGTGAGATAAGGCACCATTGTTTAGGTTGTTTTGGTTTAGGATTTATTATCGGGTCATAAAAGGCTCCAACAACGTCTTTGAAAGCAAAAATAAATAAAAAGAACAATCTTATTTGAATGCATTACTATAAGTAGGTAATATCTTATGAGACTTTTAAAAAGAATCCATCTGAAAGTTATAATAATTTTATTATTTTTATATGTAAATCTGCCTAGCCTTTTCCCAACTATGTTGGGGTCGGCTTCCAGTCTAACCGGATGCAGCTGAATACCAATATTTTTCATGGAATTTGTTTTTAAATTGCAATATAAGGAAAAATGCAAACTATGAAATAATAATATTACTATCACTTTATTTATTTCTATATCTCTCCCTCTATCTGAATACAAAAACATAACTTACTTGCATGTTCAACTCCACTGCTATTTGGGATATATTTAACCCTTGTCTATGCAAAACAATAATTTGATTCCTTTCTTCCTGAATCAGGTTTCGGGTCGTCATGGTTGCACCACGTTAGTCACAGCCCACACACAATACACACACAGTCCAGGATACAAGCTAGGGTCAAGAAGAGGCTTTCGATCACAGTCCGGTATACAAGCAGAGGTCACAGTTAGGCAGGCAATCAGTCCGATAGAAATAAACAGGTCGTAAAATGAAATGGCGATAGGAATTTAAGGGAAGCGTCAACAATTAGCGAGAGCAAATTGGCACTGCCGCGCTCTAGCTAATGTTTGTTATTTTATGTTACTCGCTCATTACTCACACAAATGCATATTGTCTCTAATTGGGGGAAACTAGGAAGGGGTGTGGTTTTTCACTAGCTGCGCTCTCGCAGGAATATTTTCTTAAGTGAGCATGCTTAACTTGGGCCGATAGTACCTTCACGGTGTCGCTTTGATTATGTAAGAACGAGCAAGGTTAATAACAGTATTAGTTACTACCAAAGCGTAAACATTAAACCATCTTTGTTTTTTTGAAAGCTCTTTCAGTTACTCAAACTCTCTTGGATCACCAATTGGCCACATCATCATCCAACCGAAGAATAATCCCAGATCCAGATTTCTAGTTAATGTGAGAAAAATAAGCACGAGTCTTACGTCCAACCGTTTTCTTGGCAATTATATCACTAGAAATAGGGACCAATTAGTTCAACCAGGTTTCAGGCTGGCTAAAGTAGACTCATCTTTCATGGGGTACTGTTTAAAATGTTACAATAAAAAACCTCCCCACATACTTCAACTGAATGCAACAAAATTTAAATCTTGTATGTAACGCACACTATGCAGCCAAGCATATTATAAGTTGGGAGATTACAACGCTGAAAAAAATGCTTGAGCATCTTTATCAGCGACCCAGTTCCACAAGGGCGCAGAAAACTAATTGATTAGCATTTGAAAATAGTGTTGGAGCTGCTGAAGATTTCAAAAACTATCTTTGCATTGTATAAATTCAATCTCTTAGTATTGTATAGTTGCACAGCACACTGTTATGTGAGTACTATAAAGTGTAACGTTACGATTGGCCGGAGGGCCAGTCGTAAGTCACGTTAAAAAAAGAAAACTAAAGTAATAGTAATTACTACTAAATATTAAAAAGATTAGATTAAATATTAAAAGTATTCTAGGCTTCCGGTCCGAGTGCACGGGACGCTTGGACGGCAGGATGTAGGATCGGCTGGCAGCAGCTGGTCAGGGTCGGCAGGTAGTTGGACTGAATCGGCAGGCAGCAGTGGACAGGGTCGGCAGGTAGTTGGACTGGATCGGCAGGTAGTTGGACTGGATCGGCAGGCAGCAGTGGGACAGGGCTGACAGACGAGGCGGAGCACGAAGATGAGGATCTCGCCTTCGCAGTCAGTCGGCAACTCTGTCCCAAGGAGTAAAACGTCCCTTGTTAAACAAGAGGTTTAGTTTTATAGTACCTAAATTAGTGGTATTGTTGGTGTGGTTGGTGGTATGATGTGTAATTGGTGTTAGTGTCCAACGCCACGTTGATAGAATGCCCTAATAATGATAGAGCTCTCCGTCCTGGAGTGGACTAGTAACACGGTGGCGTAGTCCGAATCTTGCCGATACGGCTGACTGCGGAGGCACTCTACAGCACCTCACGCTCCACGAGACGAGTGTCTGGATCTCCTAAGACACACAGGAGTGGTCGGCTATGGCGTCCTAAGCCACGCGACTATAACGCCTTCGGCCTTAGAAATCTCCCAAAGGCGGAAGTGAGAGGGCCGGCGGCTATGTAAGGTGAATCACAAATCACACACACTATGAGATTCTTTAGAGATTATATTTTTCACACGTTACAATTATTAGTACAAGAAGTAAACAAAGTAAGCTATAGAACTAAATCGGATTCGACCGGAACTGACTGAACTGAGATTAGACTGAGTCGAACTGAACCCTTGTCAGGTCCGATCACCGCTTTTATAGATCCTGGCAAAAGTTCTAGAAGTTTCTGTGAAGCATAATTCAAATGATTAATTTGAATACCTGCCAGGATCAATGAAAACGGTTTACATGAGTACATAGCGAATCAAGTCTGCTTTATCAAGGCCGGTACGATTTATAGAGAAAGAAAATATTAGACAGATGACAATTTAAGATCGATGTCAAACTGTCAATGGCTAAAAATATTCTAAGATTTTACAACAAGAGAAAATTAATAATATAAAATACAGTCTTCAATGTTAGAAACAGTTCATTGTGGTGTTGCTTTTCAGCTGTGGTGTTCAAACATATGTAAGAAAGTTAGAGAAATAACATGATTTCATGTTTGAAGCAAGGAAAACAGTGTAGGAATTAAAACGGTCGTTCGACTACAGATGCAGGCGTTGCACTGCTGAAATACTTAAGGCATGGGAGAACTCGCAAAATGCTATTGGAGTTTTCTGTGATCTCTCCAAAGCTTTTGATTGCGTGCAACATGACACGCTCTTGTGTAAACTACATCATTACGGTGCCCAAAATGAAGCTCTTAAAGTAATAAGTTCATATTTACATAATAGGTTGCAATGTGTAGATGTTAATTGTGTGAAATCTTCCGAGCTTCTAGTACAGTTAGGTGTAACACAAGGCTCAATACTGGGTCCATTCTTATTCTTAGTATATATTAATGACTTACCATTCTATTTAAACGGTATCTGTGACGTTGTACTGTTTGCAGATGATACCTCTCTTATTTTTAAAGTAGAAAGGAATAGACAAGATTTTGACGACGTAAACAATTGAGAGTGCACTGTTTACGTCGTTTCGTTTACTCAAACGAACTAAGTTATCTGTCGTAAACCAATCCGTGACAATTGTCACGGCAAATAACTTAGTTCTCAATGCTAAGAAAACAAAATGTATAAAGTTGGCTTTACCGAATGTTAGAAATCTAGGACCCAACATCATCTTGGATAAAGAGGTTCTTGATACTGTAGACTCGGAAGTTTTTCTGGGCATAACAGTGGATGCTAATCAGTGGGGCCCTCATATATCAAGCCTAGCGGGAAGGCTCTGTTCGGCCGCTTACGCCGTCAGGAAAGTAAGACAATACACTGACGTTGATACAGCTCGGTTAGTATATTTTAGTTATTTTCATAGCGTTATGTCCTACGGTATTCTGCTGTGGGGCAAAGCCGCTGACATTCAAAATATATTTGTTCTTAAAAAACGAGCTGTTGGAGCAATTTACCAGCTAGGTGCCTGAGTTTTTCTGAAAGATTTTTTTAAAGATATTGGTATTCTCACGGTGGCATCACAATTCATCTTCGCCAACATCTTATATATTAGGCAAAATATACACTTATACATTAAAAAAAGAGATATTCACAATATTAACACCAGAAATAAGGACAAATTACGTGCTCCATTTCACCGGGTTCACAAGGTTCATAATTCGTTTGTTGGGCTTGATATTACTTTTTATAACAAGCTACCCTCTTCATTGCTAGATTTGCCTTTTAATGCGTTTAAAACTAAAGTAAAATCCGAACTTTGTTCAAGGGCATACTATTCTATCAACGACTACTTAAACGATAAAAATTTTTGGTCGCTGTGATTAACTCAAGACAATGTTTATGTTCTTTCTCCAGAATTAGCTTACCTAGTGACAGGTTATATGATTTCATATAATTGTTTATTTTATTTGACTGTATAAGTCAATTTATTTTAAATTTTATTTTCGTTTATTATTGACATAATCTTCTCATTACAATGTTTTTGTTGAGTTGTATTGCAATATGTGGTTAGCTAGTGACCTCGATAACTGATTATATTATTCTTACAACCGGCAGCAAGTTCGTCATGCTCTCTTAGATGTCACTGCTTGCGGTAGCGTCGGGGGTCGGGTTGCCTCCTTATGCTCGTGAACGGGTGCTGCTTGTGGTGACTGGTCGTCTTGCTGACCATTGTTTTGTTTTGTTATTAGTAATTAACTGTTTATTTATTTTACTTTGAACCATCAAGTAGTTCATCATTTGTGACTGTTACGGCTGTAGATATATGTAAGCGGGCACGCCCTTTATACTTGAAGGCTTTTATTTAGGTTTTAAGTTCTGTTTACGTTTTTATCTCTGCTTGAGAATAGTTTTCGATCTTTTTCTTTTCTTTTTTTTTTGTTGTTATAGTGGTGTGCTAGCTGACATATTGCTAATAATTTAGTGTTTTGTGTTTCACGTGGTGTAAATTGTTTTGCATACTATTGTATAGAATCCATTATTTTCTCTAACTGAACAGACAACTGTGCTGCTGGGGAGTTTGTTGACCACTTCTTCTTCCCAGCTAAAGCACTAGGAAGTGGCGAAGGGTGGGCGTTTTGGGGGACTGTCTTATGTAATTTTGACGTTCGAAAAGTGCTGATCCTCAGCCTAGTTTGAATAAATCGCCTATCTCTATTAATATTGTCGGATGTGAAAATCAGCAACATTACAAGAGACCGTCTCAAAGTTTAAATTGCAATGTTTTTTTCATATAGAAATTAGATTGTCAAAAATCAACAGAATTTTAATAAATGTTCTTGACTCCACTAAAACAAGGGACTTTTTAATAGTGATTAATAAAATAAAAAGAAAATGGCAAAAAAACATATACGACAATGTTAATAGGGATAAGCGAAATGACTTTTGATTTTGATTTTGAAACAAAGGTAAATTTATTATAGCATAAAGATGTGGCTTTGTGTAGCAAAATACCACAAAAGCTGCCATTTACTGAATACATCTTACATTGACTTGAATGTGCCCTGGCGGCTGGGAGTGTGTCGTGCTCACTCTAATGTCTCGTCTCGCTGATGGTGGCGCGTGTGTTGGATCATTTAGCTCCCTTCAAAATGGTGCTAATCCATGTGTCATGTTCGTGAACGGGCGCCGTCAGTAGAGACTGGTCAACTCTTAGCTGGCACGGCTTATTTTAATTTTTGAATTGCTTTTTTTTTTGTTAATCTTTTTATTACCGATGCTTTTACGTTTTACGTCGTTCTCAGATGAATAATTTCAAATGAATGATGTAAACAATATTTTGTAACCATAATACGTTGATTTAAAAGAGTGTCCGTGGAGTTTCTTACCCGTTCTTCTTCATAGGTACCTACTACGCTTTTGAATGGGCAACTAGTTTCATCTTTCTGACTGACCGACCGACCCTTTTTTTTTACGGTGGGAAATCATCGAATAACTTCTCCCAGTGTGTCAGACTCTTACTGACTAAAACCCACCCGTATTCCTTCCTGTTGCCTGTGTTGCGGGGGCTTCGGTGACCTATAAGTACCTTCCCGCGACCCGGCAGGCATCGGCCCTAGTGGACCCCTCCCTTTGTGCTGACGACATCTCTTTTAGGCGCGCGTGGAATACAACGCGCCGTCGACTCGGGTCTGGTCCTTACCGGACGGTGAGCTACCCATTGCTCACCGTCCGCAAGCCCGCACCGACCGACCCCTTGACAATTCAAAAGTGCCTGTAATTGGTTTATTTGAAATAAATGCTTTGAGTTTGAATGATTAAATTGGATTTTGTATATTCAATAGTAGTTGTTTAGGTATTGTTTTGATGGTTCAACTAATTAATTATTTATTAAACTAATATTCCATATTAAAGTTCGGTTCGGTAAATTAATCATAATCATAATTATAATCATCATTTATTGCATCCATGTAGTTTACAAGTCGTTACAAGTACACTCAGCGGCACGGAATTTGGCCCAAGCTTATTATGTAGTTTATTGTCAAAATGAAACACGGAGGACATGTTTTTTGTTTTATGAAACTTAGGGGATGGTCTGATACCTAAATTGAAAATTTTCAGAAACATTAAAATAAACGTTTTAAAATTAATAAACGTTATTCCACAAATCTGGCTCTGATCACCGCCTGCATGCTCTGGATCATGTTCTTAATGTATACTTGAAGAATTTCGTCCCGGGTGCGGGACCAGAGCGGTTTTCAAATCATGGAGGGTCTGAAGAGGGTTGAGACTTGACCGGATTCGCTTTTAAGCATGTCCAGTACTGGACAAGCTTATAAAGCGAATCCGGTACATGTTCTACGGGATTCAAGTCTTAGCTTTTTTATGGCCACTCCAATTTGGAAATTCTAGCCTCTGAGGGTAATTATCCACGCAATGTGCTGTGTCTGGGCGAGCATTATCTTGCATCAAAAGAAATTCCTCACTACCAATGAGGGTTTCAAGTATGGTAAAACATGTTCTTGGATGATCTCTTCAAAGTTTCGTACGCTGCTGTAATACGACCTTCAACTACGGCCAACCCTGTGTGAGAGTCCGAACTTATTCCTCCGTAAATCATAACAGACGCACCACGAAACCTGACGTTTAGCCTGGTGGTGATAGGCAGAAACCGCTCTCCACGCCTTCTCCACACCCGTTCGCGGCCGCCTGGAACTTGTAAGGCCACTCTAAATTAATCTGTCTATAGAACTTTACTCCATTGGTCGTGAGTCCAATTTGTGTTTCAAAACAGAAGTCGAGTTACATGGTGGTTCTGGAGGAGTTCTAGACTTTGAGCTTTTCTTTGAGCATGCAGGTCCCGATCCTCTATTCTCCTTCTAATTCTCACTCCTTCAATACGTTGAACCCTCTGGCCACTTGTAGACGCTGCCATATCTCGACTGCAGTGAGGAACCGATTTCTTAAAATTGCGAGAGCAATAAATCGGTCATCTTGTGCTGAAGTGCTCCTAATTCCGCCACTTCTTGGTCTCCTCGTGTACAGGCTAGTCTAATCGTACCTGGTTAATGCCTGAGAGTTGTACGCGGTACATTTAAAGTTGCAGCGATTTCTCGGTACGCTTCGTCCTTGATTCCATAGCAATACAGTTTGAGCGACTTGAGCTGAAGGTAGAGGCATTTTTTTATTATTCTTGAAGTTTTGCTCCGAGTGCAGATTAATAAAAAATAAAACAATAGGCTTTAAATGCGCACCAATTTTAGTATAAAATTTTAACGTACCCGTCTTCTACGCGTTCCAGAAGCGAATTAAAGCTAAGGGTCAAAAACGAGAGCAGTGGTGGCCCGGTGGTAACGGTCGCGACTTACGAGATGTATGTTGTACATTCTAACCCAGGCAGGCGCTTTACTTTGTGTAAATTATTTCATCACCACTGCTCTCAAAACGGTGAATGAAAACATCGTGAGGAAACCGGCATGTCCTAGAACCAAAAATTCGAAGACATGTGACATTTACCAACCTTGCACTGGGCCCCCGTGGTGGATTACGGCCCACTCCCTCTCATAGAGAGGAGGCCTGTGTCCCAGCAGTGGGAACATTCTAAGCTGATTATGTATGTATGTATTTCAAAAACGAACATTTTGTTTGTGCTTATCTTCTTAAATTAAAATTAACAAACTGCCACTTCAATTTGTCATACGCGTTAGTAAAATTCAGCTGTTATCGGGTTATGTTTGGGCCACGTTCTGTGCCGCTGAGTGTATATAGGTTTCATACATGAACCCTGCTAGGGCACAGCAATATAAATGTAAATAGTTTAATGCCACAGTGTCACAATATTAAAACCACTGTACTTAAACGAAAAATACTAATTTTAACATATTTATCAGATGTCCTGTCAATTGATATTTAAATAAGTAACTGTCATGATATAATATAGGATAGGGTAAGAACAATTAATTAGTCATTTTTTCCATGCATACATTAATTATGATAAAAAATTAAATTAAAACAAACACCGATAACAATTATAATCATGGAAAAATAACATAACATAGGTAGGTAGTAAGTCAAAAATTGTAGGTGCTGTGTGTATTGTGTACCAGTATGAATTTAAATGTCAAGATTTACTTATCGTCAAAGAATTCCTTTAGAGTGTAATACGATTTTAATATAAGGTATTTTTGGAGACCGTTTTTAAATTTATTTTCGTGCTCTATGTCCTTAATTGTGTTTGGAAGCTTATTATATATTTTCACGCACATGGCTAAAGGTCCTGAATGGGACATAGTTAATTTTGAGCTTGGTAAGGCTAATTCATTTTTGATTTGGCGTCTAACACTGGGATGTTGCGGGAGAAGGTCCTTTGTGAGTGGGAAAAGTGACTGGTGTTTTCTTACAAATTTACTTATTTCTAAAATGTAGATACCAGTTAGTGTAAGGACTTTGTACTTTACAAAAAATGGCTTGCAGCTTTCTGTGTTATCTATATTGGCAAGAATTCGTACACATTTCTTTTGTAGAATAAAAAGTCTGTCTTTGTCTACACCATTTCCCCACATCACGATTCCATAATTTAGCCAGGAGTAAGCGTAGGCATAGTATGCTGTTAGAGCAGTTTTAAAATCGGTAGCTCTTTTAAGCTCCTCCAAGGCATTTATAAAGCTGGCTAGTTTGTTTGCCAATGCATCTATATGGGCTTTCCAGTTTATATTGGTATCTATAGTTAAACCTAACAATTTAAACTCGTTTATGCATTGCAGCTTTATGTTGTTGTATGAGTAATCCATATCCAATTTGCGTTTTTGGTATGGTCTATATTGCATCAGCTTTGTTTTTTCAAAATGTAACTCCAAGTTGTGATCTTTTAACCATGATATTATTTTGGATAGCTTATCTTCTAGACTTAAATTTAGGTTTACTCCATTGGTATAAGCAAAAATTATAGAAATATCGTCAGCAAATAAAATTTCTTTATGCAGGTCATTTATATAAACTAGAAATAACAAGCATCCCAAAACGCTGCCTTGTGGTATTGACATTGTCGTTTTTAATTTATTAGATCTTACGCGTGTTATTTGGCCAGTGTGTGGGTCGCTATGTTCTACCTCTACGAATTGTTCCCTATTTCCTAGGAACGAGCAGAACCACTTGTGTGCTGTACCTCTAACACCTATTGCATATAATTTATTAAGTAAAATTTCGTATGAAACTCTGTCGTAGGCTTTGCTCATATCCAGTAAGATCCCTACTGCATAATTTTTGTTATTGATTATATTTAAAGCTTCCTGGATATACTTAAATATTGCTAATGTTGTGGATCTATTTTTCCTGAACCCATTCTGGCTATCGTTGAATATTTTATATCTTTCGCAATAAGAATAAAGTCGTTTTGACATCGCAGTCTCCAATATTTTTGAGAAGGTTGGCAGCAATGCTATCAGCCGATAATTACTAGTGTCAGTCCGGTCTCCCTTTTTGTAGATTGGTTTCACTATCGATACTGTTAGCAGGTCTGGGACTGAGCATTCATCTAAAGACTGATTTGTTAAGTAAGTTAGCGGCAACGTTAATTCTTCAGCGCATGCTTTAATAAGTATAGGCGGTAGCTCATCGTGCCCGTAACTTCGCTTGTTTTTCAATCTTTTTAAGATAAACTTAATTTCGTTAGGGTCAACAGGTCATAGGTAAATGGAGTTTTCGCTTTGTGAGGACGTAGGACGGCCAGTTGGACAAACGTTCCCGTTTGCGGTATCCGTTTTTCCGACTGACACAAAATAATCATTAAAAGCGTTGGCAATAGTAGTCGCGTTTTCTGTCACAGTATTCCCTACACGCAATTTAATGTTATTTATTGGCTTTTTGTTATTCTTATTTGTACGCTCTGTTATTATTTGCCACATTGTTTTAGTTTTATTTTCAGATCTACTCATTATTCTTATGTAGTTTAGTTTTTTAGAGTGGGCTACTGTTCTCTTAAGTAATTTTTCGTAACGCTTATAGTACTTTTCCAATATATTGTTATTTGTTGTAGTCATTAATGTTTTTAGTTGTCTTTTATGTTTGCATGCCACTCTTAATCCGGTCGTTAGCCATGATTTAGATGATCTCATTTTAATTTTTACGGCATTCTGTGGTATACACTGATTTAATATATTTTGTAAGGTGTTATGAAATGACAGATAATTAGTAGTTATTTTTGGTTTTCGTTTATTATTTTACTCCAGTCTAGTTTTTTCAGTTCTTTTTTAAACAAGTCTATGCTTTGTTTATTATAGATCCTCTTTCGGGTTAATATTTGTTTTTTATTAATTGCTGGATCGTGGGTAGGTATAGTTGCTTGTCCTTTATGTTTATCTTAAGTAGAAGTTTTTCCAAGGATGTATAAAATATTTCGGTTTCCCTATTTTTTTGTGGCCAATAGATAACTATTAGTAAAAGAGTAATTTTAGGAATTTCCACTGCACACGTTTCGAATATAAATTCAATTGTCATTTCCGTTAAATCATGTATTTCTTTGGATTCAATATCGTCTTTTAAGAATATGCACACACCACCTCCCGCATAGTTTGAGCGGCAGTATTTGGCGGCTACAGTATACCCTTCCAAACTTAGTAGGTCTTTTTTAAATTTTGTAATCCATGTTTCCGTAAAACAAAGCGCTTCTATTTTATGTTCGTTTGAGATTGCTTCTAATAAGTAACGTTTATTTTTTAAGCTTTGTATGTTTTGATATAGGATGTGTATATCATTGCATGTATGTGTTTGTGTAGTGTTTTTCGATGTGTTGTTGTTAAAGAAAAAACTTAGGGCTGGTGTGTGGTTGTGAGTTTGTAGATATTTCTGTGTCCGACAGTGAATACTCTACCTCACAATCTTCATTATTTAGGTTGCTTATTGTCATTACAAGATCCTGTAGGTCTGATACCACAACTTTCGTGCCCTTACCATTCAGTGCGCCCGTGCGCTGATTATACATATCGTAGTTATAGGAAAGATTTAGATTAGAGTCCAGTAGATATGCGTAATTAAATGTCTGAGTATTAATTATTATTCTGACAGAAGTTAAGAACAAAATTCCGGAACTCTATCAATACCTGCTTACGTGCTACGTAGAACCTTCAAAATTAATTTACCGTTCCCATGAACTTTCTTCGGAGGTCGGCTGTCAGCAGGGCGAACCCCTCGGGCCAGCAATTTTTAGTTTGGCTATAAATCCGATTATTCAAAATTTTAAATCGAAATTTAATGTTTGGTATTTGGATGACGGAACCCTGGGAGGCGATGTGGACACTGTGTTATCTGACTTATCAGATATTAAAACAAATTTCGAAAATATTGGTTTAGAATTAAATTTTAGCTAATGTGAACTCTTTATTCAAAAAACTTGTTACGGTTTGGATAATTTAAAATCCAAATTAAATTTTCTGGCACCCAATATCAAAATAGTAGACAGAAAGTCACTTTGCCTCCTGGGTTCTCCCATCTTTGAAGAATATTTTCCTGATTATATTACTAACACTATTTCTAAATTCCAAAGTCACGCAAATTGTTTACTCGAAATCAGTCCTCATTATGCTCTTATAATTCTAAAGTTTTGCCTTTTTGTCCCTAAATTTACTTATGTGCTTCGCTGACCCTGAGCCCTTTTTGGAAACATCCAAATTTGCTTTCACCAATAGACGATTTAGTCAAAACTAGTTTAGAAACGATTTTAAATATTCAGCTGAATGAACCATCTTGATTACAAGCATCCCTCCCTATTCGGTTTGACGGTTTAGGAATCCGCAAAATTTCGAGTGTTGCTTCCCCAGCCTTTTTGTCGTCCACCCATAGCACGTCACGTCTCATAGGTAATGTCCTAAGGGCTTTGCCCACAAACTATGAGACTGCGGGCTTGGAGGATGCCAAGAATGCTTTTCCAATTGCTTGCCCGGGTAAAGAATTTCCAGACAACCTAAAATCTCAGAGGAGCTGGGACGATATTTATTGCGATTTAACATACAAATCGATTCTGAGCCGCAGTTCAGGTCCGGATCGCGCAAGACTTTTGGCGGTCGGAACCAGAGAGGCCGGTCATTGGCTACATGCCCATCCTTCTCCATATACCGGTACCTTCCTGGATCCGACCTCGCTTCGTCTGGCGAGTGGTCTGCGGCTTCGGGTCACGGTATGCACTCCACACACATGCCCTTGTGGCACGGACGTGGACCGACTGGGTCACCACGGACTTTGTTGTCAAAAAAGTGCAGGCCGCTTTTCAAGACATGCGACACTTAATGACATAATCCGCCGGTCTCTTGCCAGCATCAAAGTGCCTGCTCTTCTTGAGCCGACTGGCATTGTCAGAGATGATGGCAAAAGACCTGATGGTGTGTCTTTGGTCCCGTGGAGTTTGGGACGGATGCTTGTGTGGGACGCTACCTGTGTAGACACACTGGCACCGTCCCACCTCCAACGGACTACTTCTAAAGCGGGTGCAGCGGCAGAAAATGCCGAAAATCTGAAAGTTATTAAATATGGAGGCCTTGGCAGAGAGTGCAATTTTGTGCCCTTTGGCGTCGAGACCCTCGGTCCGTGGGGTCCCAGTGCGCATAAGTTATTTGCGGAAATCACTAAACGTCTAGTTGATGTAACTGGTGACCGAAAACCTGGCGGCTTTCTCGCACAACGCATCAGCATTGCACAATACCCCGAGGGCCTTTTTTAAGCTTAACTTAGTTTTAATTTAGTTAATGTTAATAATCATCTTGTAATTTGGTTATGTAAATAAATATACTTAAGTAAAAAATGTCTGAGTATCCATATATAAAAGGTTATTAAAAGTTTATATTCTACTATTGTACAGAGTATTGCCATCATTTTGCTGTTTTGTATAATATTTATTAATATTATTAAATTTAAATTTATAAGTCGGTAGACAAATAATGAAATTAGTATGCGATAATGTAATAAATTTTTCTCGAACAAACATGGCTAGTTCTACATAGTTTTGCGTTCTTCGGAAGTCCTCTTCGCCGATGTAAACAGTAGTCCTTACTTGTTAAGTTTTGAACTTTTACGTCAATATTCTCAAATATTTGCTTCAGTCCACATGTTGGTTTACGGTAGTGGCAAATCTCGTAGTTTCGCAGGTTGGTTTCCTCTGTAGCGGTATATAATAGATTAGAAGTTTCGCTGCTTAATAAACATATTTTTGGTTTGTCTATAGTAATAGTCTGTTTACTGTGGGTTCTGCTTGTCGGTATTAGAACTTGTTTGTATTATAAATTAACGAATTAATTAATTCGTAATTAACATGCCGTCGCTAATTTGTTATCGTGGCCCAAATTCAGCAGAGTATGGTATTCTACATGAGACATAACTTAATTACATACCTTTAATATATACACAATTACACACATACCTACCTATAGTTTAATACCTAGATAATATAATGCTGTCTCTCTCTGTGGTAGTTTCTAAGTAGATTTAGGCATAGAAATCTCGAAACTTTCCGAGATGAAAGCTCAAGCAGACAAAGAAATAAATGAACGAAACAGCTGCCTTTATACTTCACTACCTACTTTATGATATACAATCTAAAAATTGCATAACAAGTTATTGTTAAAACCACGTACCTTTCCATTTGGGTGAGCTTATTTTGTGTGACGTTAAGCCAGACTAATATACTTATAGAACGTACATTAGGCTGTAAACAAAAAGTTAGGAGAGTGAAGTATAGCAGCAGTGTGGAGGCGGCTCCTAACTTTGTTGTCGAGTGTAAAAAAGTACTTCTCCAGTGTCCTGTCTCACTTTTAACGACGTGGTCTTGATACTGCAGTTAATTGATGCGGGAGTGGAGCGAGGCGGTTGCAGAGCGTAAACTTATTTATAATCCTTAATTTTTTACATACTCGTTTCTTGTTTTTCTTTCTCCATCACTTAAGCATAAGCACCTGGCACCTCACACACTAAACAGTGCACTTGTACACTCAACTGCACGTCTCGTTACATGACCTCGACAGGGCCTCTATGTCGTAGACGGTGTCGTAGCGGCTGTCGTAGCCGTCGTAGCGGATTTCGTAGAGCAAGTCATGCGGTTGACTATACCACATTGAAACGTACGCAGTAAAGTAAGGTAAGTTTTTACTATTCCAAAATCTTATATGAAGTAATTAAGTGAATTTGGCTAACAGTTGGGCCATAGGTCTGATAATCTTTCATTGTAAAATGTTATCGCTGGGTCGTACCGGGGGAAATAAAAAAGGTTGTTCTTATAGGAACTTAGTGAAAGATGTTCAGGCCGAATGAGCATTGCTCAGGAAGTCACGACCGCTGGCGAACGTGACCAGAAATATTTATTATTTATTGAACAGTGTAAGTACACACTTATAACCTGAAAAGAAGAAAGGAACAGATAAATACATACAAAGGTGATGCTTATTTCTAAAGAAATCTCTTTCAGCATACCTAGACAAAGATGTAGACTATGTGTGTAAGAGTAGAACAGAAAAAAAAATGTTTGGATCTAGGTACAGCGGAAAGATTGACAAGGGCGTAATTACTAAAGAAAATTATCTTCCTAGATAGATATTTTACAGACTTCTGATATTGTACTTTTATACTTATACTATTATTATGTTTCGAAAGGTCGGCAGCCTTATACGTCTCAGTCTGGGCAGGGTGACAGAAGCCTAGTTATGAGCTGCTGTGATTACAGGATAAGTACCTACCTTTATCTGTTCCATCGTATCCAGTTAGCAAGGCGACAGCAAGATGCGTCAGACAAACATTATCACCACCGAGGCTATTCAAACAATAATTAATTACAGGGCCATTAAGGTACCAGCCCTGTGTGAAATACTCACGTCTATTGCTCGGCAAACCGGAAGCAAATTATACTTGTCATTGTTGCTTTGCATGGACATTAATTAATTAATACATATTAAGCTAGGATGGAATTAACCCCGGCGGGGAGTTCCACTCCTTAAGTTATACTCATAATTAATGTAAGTAACTATTTCCGTAACATTTATGTAATCGACACCCTAGTTGCGGATCACAATCGGAATGAAAATCGCTTTCATTTTGACTGTCGGTACAACGAAATCCATTCGTTTAAACGATTTGTCTTCGCTACAACAAAAACAACGCAATGGAAATTACCATTTTGTGTTAAAATTCGTGAAATAACAATTTATCAGTTCGCAACTTATTTATTCCGAACCCCGACTAAAAGTTAAGACTATTGTAGGTATGATCAATTTGCCCATCCTTTATAAAAACAGTAACAAAGCAAACGGTGTTTTAGTATTTAATACCCATTAATTAAACATTAAAGGTGTTCACTGTCAGTGTTCATCATCTGCCTGCCTTTTCCCAACTATGTTGGGATCGGTTTCCAGTCTAGCCGGATGAAGCTAAATACCAGGATGCCAATTTACACGGAGCGACTGCCAATCGCTCAGATGGGCAGTCGGTCCAAGCAAAATACTGTACCCCACAACCCAGTTACTGGGTAATACGATACCCCTTGGTAAAACTGACGACTGTCAAAGATCCATTAATATCAGTCGTGACTAACGGCCTAACGTGCTTTTCCGGGGCACGGAAGGGTCTTGGTATGTAAAGATGATCACTTTCTACTAATTAAAACAAACAATCAGCCTACAATGTTACCACTGCTGGGACACAGGCCTCCTCTCGGTGAGAGGAAGTGGGCCGTAATCCACCACGCAGGCCCGGTGCGAGTTGGTAGATGTCACATGGCTTCGAATTTTTGGTTCTAGGATATGCCGGTTTTCTCAGGATGTTTTCCTTCACCGTTTTGAGGGCAGTGGTGATGAAATAATGTACACAAAGTAAAGCGCCTGGCAGGGTTTGAACTTACGACTTACAACTCGTAAGTCGCAGCCGTTACCAATGCTCTCCACAACACCACCACTTTTACTAATTACATACATACATACATATACTCACGCCTTGTTCCCATGGGGGTAGGCAGAAATTATAGAACGCCACCTGCTACGCTCCTTACATACTCCTTTTGCTTCGTTTACGTTCATACACCTGGTCCCTACACGCACGCCGGTGCGAGTACTACACACCTGACCTTTTTCAAAAACATTATTAAAATGAGGTCACTATATGTCTTTCTGGGGCGTCATTTCCACTGACATCCCCTCTCCCTCCCGGCATTTCCACTCACATCTGCCTTGTAAATACCTTTTGTTAGTCGCCTTTCATTCTTCCTCTCAACATGGCCAAACCATCTAAGCATACTCCTTTCAATTTTTGTCACTACATCTTCCTTTAAACCGCACCGTTGCCTTATCACATAATTTTCCAGCCTATCATGCTTCTCAAGGAACGCATTTCCACAGCATTTACTTTACTTTTATGCTTCTTTTGCCACACCCAAATCACCATTCACTTTATTTCCCGCATTTACTCTCCTTTCCACATCTTTTTTACTAATTAAGCTTATTAAATTGATGTTGTAACACATCTTCCTTTATCACTGTTGTTTGACGAGACATAAAGATATGGCTGGAGTAAGTTAGTGCCACTTAAGTGTTATGTTAGTACAATTCACACGATAAGAAACTTTTGTGTCTCTCCTTCACGCTAATTAAACTTTGACATGTAATTAATGTATTTGTGGGGTTAATCTGTGTTTAACTGAATTACTGTTTTCAGTGCTCATGTTGCGTGAATAATGAAAATTGGGGACCGCAATTGAAATCTACGTTTCCGGTCCATTAAATCATGTCCAAAATGTTAATATAAACTGTGATCAACGCTAAAAGAATTATTAATAGACACAAGAATATCAAAAAAAGATATATTTACCTTTATTTATTACGAAAGATGCAATAGTTCTTGAATACGAATAAAAGGTTAGACTTACCTATTAGGAGTCCATATTAAGAGAGAAAATTCAGTTTTTGATTGGGTATTTCACAGTCAATAATAAGCAAGGTCAAGTATGAGCGACAAATAGTTCGCTAAAACTGATTATGTCTCAAATAAGTTCAAGAAAATAGCAGCAGTTATTTATGAATAAAAGCGTTCATGAAGTTTCCTTACCGTAAATTACAAAACGTAGTAGGGAAACCAGGTACGGACTAATCGTTGTGTTTGAAGCTAGTAATGAGTTCTATTCTTCCTCTAATAGCAATTAGTCCCCATTTATGTTGCTACTGGCATTTCGTTCAGTAGGTGTGAAATTAAGGTTTCGTTGCTAATCTGACAATTGTTTTTGTCATACGTAGGTAAGTAACTCCGTCCTTATTCGGGGGAATAATGACATGTGTTGTTGTTGATTTAGATATTTTTATGTTATGACAGCATGTGTTTTCTTTTGTTACCGGCTGAAGCCGAAAAAGCAGTGGCAGGTGCACCACAATATGCGTAACGAAAAGTTTCACCTGACCTGCAGGGTTAGCATGACGCTTTCTATTTCTACGAAGAATAGACACAGCTTTTTCTATACAAAGTGACATTTCGTTTCTCCATTTTTGATATCGCACCGTAGAAGTCCGTCTACATAAAAAAGGACGTAGACAAAGGTCGTTAGAAACGAAAGACAAAATGACAGCTAGCAGAAAGATTTCTACTGACTGTGGAGACGCTAGAATATGGGTATATGCTATTGAGCCAACTGAAACTTACTGAGTGAAGAGCCATTTATAAAAATATGTAGGTACTACTTACACTTACTGTAACGGTTTAGGTTCTTAATAGTTCTTTTTGTGCTTTTTTGAGCTACGTTAACATATTTTACTAAACCCCTGTCTTTATTTCAGGAAAGTATATAGTTGATCCCTTTGCTCATACAGTAAGCAGTTCGAAAATATTGCTACACAAGTGTTTGCCGTATATTACAATATATAAGGTTTCTAAATCTTGCCTTACTACGGGGCTTACGAGTCCCCGGAGTAAGGCTAAATTTAGATGACGGCGCTAAGGTACTACTATTTTATTTTATTTACTTTGTTTTAGTCTATTCTATTCGGGAAATTTACAACTTATACAATGTAAACAATATTAAATTGAAGACCATTTACCAATTTCCACTGATAAACGCTAAAAATAAAAACAACAAAAAAGTCGGTACAAAATACCTATAAGATAATTTATGAAACAAACAAACCCTAATTATAATATTTATACAGGGAGGATTTTTGAGACGGGGCAGTAAGGTCAGGTACCTTAGCCGCTGTAGCCACAGGAAAGCGGTCTTAGAAGACTGTTCTTGACTATTTGACATATTATGATCTGCATTCACAGATTTAGAAAAAAAAAAAAACTGCAAATAATTGGACAGATTTCACAAAAATTTTTTTCACGCCGATCGATCTTATAATGTTTCTTAAAAGGATTAAAAAACTCTGTCGGACTAACTTAGGTTTGAATAATAGAAAAGTCATAACCTACTTTTTACGGTGGATAGACTGGCTTAAATAAAAAAAGAAGATTAACTTTCTAACAAATATGTATGCGTTATAATTTAATTTGGTTTGAGAACAATATTTACAAAGTTTGTTGCTTTTGAAATATCTTCTATACGAAGTTTTTTGTGATTTCTAACTTGTATTGAACAGGCAATTTCCGATCTCAACAAGTCTGAAAGTTATCAATTATTTCAGGTAATGTTGTTCTCAAAACGTCAGAAATCACAAACAACAAACTTTCTTATTCTTAAAGCAAATTTTATAACGCGTATTCGTTCAAAGTTCATTTTTTTTTGTTTATAATGCGCTAATCTGTCTACCATAAAAAGTAAGTGGAGGAGATTTTTTCCTACGAAATATATAGAAAAAGTTTTTTGCGCTTTCTGACTTATCTAGTACTGAAACCTCAGTTGGTTCTGTAGAGTTTTTTTGATTCTAGTAAGAAACGAGATCGATTGGCATCAAAAAAAGTTTTTGTGAAAACTATCCATTTTCTTGTTCACTGTATTTTTTTTTTCAAAAATGCAGATCTAAATGTCTCAAATAGTCAAGAACAGTCTTCTAAGACCGCTTTCCTGTGGTTACAGCGGCTAAGGTACCGGACCTTACTGCCCCGTCTCAAACATCCACCCTGTATAAATATTATAATTAGGGTTCCACACTTGGTGAGGCGTACTCCAAAAGCTGCGGACAAAAGCACAATAACGTTTTTTTACGTTTTAAAATCAGCTGATAAACCAAGTACCTATAAATCCAAGTGCTTTGTTTGGAAGCTCTATTAACAACCTATCTCGGGCACTTTAGTCGACTTTTTATGGCATTAATATTATTTCTCATAGGTACATTAATTAACTTTTAAGAATTTTCTTTAGAAAAATACACGTTATTGTAATTTGCAAAATGACGATGATCCAGAATTTGCTGGTTTATAGGGCAGGATATTTTACGAAACGTGTTTTTTGAAACAAAAAGAAAGTCCACAAAAAGAAACCTTTCGTAAAAATATAGGTAAACAAAGTAATTGGCATTAAAAAAAAATATTTTAGGATAATAAAAACCTCTTAAAACATCCCAAACATAAGAGTCAGGTTTAATAAAATATACTTTGTGGAAGTTTTTACGCATCGTCAACACAAGTAAGCAGGCTATCCCGGAGGACACGATGGAGCATACGGTGGAGGTCTGCCCGGCTTGGGCAGAGCACCGCCGTGTCCTCGTGGAGGCGGCAGAGATCTCTCGCGTCCGGCCCTGGTTCAGGCCATGGTACGGAGCGAGAGGGCATGGGCAGCCGTCACCTCCTTCTGCGAAGCAGTAATGCTTGCGAAGGAGGAGGCGGGACGGTTGAGGGAAAGGCAAATTTCGCGCCCTCTCGCCCCTAGCCGCCGCAGGAGACGCCCTGGGCGTAGGGAATCCCGGGCGGACTTCCGGCCACCGTAGGCGCGGGCTTGCGGATGGTGAGCAATTGGTAGCTCACCGTCCGGTAAGGACCAGGCCCGGGTTGATGGCGCGTTGTATTCCACGCGCGCCTCAAAGAGATGTCGTCAGCACAATGTAGGGGTCCACGAGGGCCGATGCCTGCCGGGGTCGCGGGAAGGTACTAATGGGTCACCGAGGCCCCCGCAACACAGGCAACAGGAAGGAATACGGGTAGGTTTTAGTCAGTAAGAGTCTGACACACCCTCCCGCTCCGCCCAGAGCGGGAGAAGTTATTTGATGATTTCCCACCCTCAAAAAAAAAAGCAGTTTTTAATTTTATACAAATTCAACATAAAGAAAACAATTTAAGAAACAATGCGGTTCAAAGAAATTGTAATAAATCATGATACATTATTATAATTCGTCAGAATTATTGTTGTTGCATGAGAATCATACTATAATCACAATGAAATTGTTCCCGACAAGTTTACATAAAAAATATGTAAATTAATACGACCCAACGTTTCGCCTTACCTCATTTGTTGAATTTTTTACAATATTCGTACTGAGTTGTCAGAAAGAACCTAAATCTCTTATAAATCTTCACTATCTGAGGCCTCATACACAACAATAGTTCCTTTAATGTTCCTACAGGCATAGTTATTCGTGTACGTAATATACGTAACAACTAGTTATATATCAAAGTTAACGAAGCTCGTTAACGAGACTGCAGCAAAAACACTGTTTATATTAATTTTGAAAAGCTTGTCCATTAAACCGATTACCTATAACGATGTTTGGCACAAAGGCTTTTTCATAGTTACACTTAATTAATGTAGAGATTAACTCTACCCTATTGCAAGTAGCACAGAACTAGCTTTCACGAAAAAAAAAACTGCAAGCCTTTTTTTTTTTGGGTGGGAAATCATCAAATAACTTCTCCCGCTCTGGGCGGAGCGGGAGGGTGTGTCAGACTCTTACTGACTAAAACCCACCCGTATTCCTTCCGTTGCCTGTGTTGCGGGGGCCTCGGTGACCCATAAGTACCTTCCCGCGACCCCGGCAGGCATCGGCCCTAGTGGACCCCTACATATGTGCTGACGACATCTCTTTGAGACGCGCGTGGAATACAACGCGCCGTCGACCCGGGCCTGGTCCTAACCGGATGAGAGATGGTGAGCAGATGGTGAGCTACCCATTGCTCACCGTCCGCAAGCTTGCGCCTACGGTGGCTGGAACACCCGGGATTCCCGACGCCCAGGGCGTCTCCTGCGGCGGCTAGGGGCGAGAGGGCGCGAAACTTGCCTTTCCCTCAACCGTCCCGCCTCCTCCTTCGCGAGCATTACTGCTTCGTTAGGTATGATCAATTTTCCCATCTTTTATAATTACAGTAACAAAGCAAACGGTGTTTTAGTATTTAGTTTCCATTAATTAAACATTAAAGGTGTTCACTGTCTACTCATCATCATCTGCCTGCCTTTTCCCAACTATGTCGGGATCGGCTTCCAGTCTAACCGGATGTAGCTAAATACCAGGATGCCAATTTACATGGAGCGACTGCACATCGCTCAGATGGGGAGTCGCTCCATGCAAAATACTGTACCCCACAACCCAGTTACTGCGTAATACGATACCCCTTGGTAAGACTGGCGACTGTCAAAGATCCACGAATTTCAGTCGTGACTAACGGCCTAACGTGCTTTTCCGAGGCACGGAAGGGTCTTGGTATGTAAAGATGATCACTTTCTACTAATTAAAACAAACAATCAGCCTACAATGTTACCACTGCTGGGACACAGGCCTCCTCTCGGAGAGAGGGAGTGGGCCGTAATCCACCACGCAGGTCCGGTGCGAGTTGGTAGATGTCACATGGCTTGGAATTTTTGGTTCTAGGATAGGTTTTCTCACGATATTTTCCTTCACCGTTTTGAGAGCAGTGGTGATGAAATAATGTACACAAAGTAAAGCGCCTGTCAGGATTTGAACTTACGACTTACAA
Organism: Atethmia centrago; assembly: GCA_905333075.3. Lineage (NCBI taxonomy): Eukaryota > Metazoa > Arthropoda > Insecta > Lepidoptera > Noctuidae > Atethmia > Atethmia centrago. The sequence goes on from HG995375.1 coordinate 15,136,978, forward strand.
CTCGTAAGTCGCAGCCGTTACCAATGCTCTCCACTGGACCACTACTTTTACTAATTACATACATACATACATACATACATACATACATACATACATATACTCACGCCTTGTTCCCATGGGGGTAGGCAGAAACTATAGAACGTCACCTGCTACGCTCCTTACATACTCCTTTTGCTAACGCACGCCGGTTGCGAGTACTACGCACCTTACCTTTTTGAAGAACATCATTAATGAGGTATGTTATCCTATTGTTTGTCTTATCTGTTTAGTATATTCGTGTATTTATTTGGTCTTATATTTATGTATAATTAGCTATATGTATTATATATAATGTTTTTTAATGGTATATGTACGAGTATGTATAAACTTATATTTTAATAAATATTTATTCCACAGTTTTCATTATTGCACCTACCACTGTCTGTCTCTGCATCACCCAAAGGTTGACTGGTGGAAATGCCTACCGCCTCTGTACATTTGTGTGCGTAAAGTAATTTATAAATAAATAAATGAGGTCACTATAATATATGTCTTTCTGGGGCGTCCCTTCCCGGCATTTCCACTCACATCGTAAATTGCCTAGTAAACCTTTTGTTAGTCGCCTTTCATTCATCCTCTCAACATGGCCAAACCATCTAAGCATATTCTTTATGAACAGCCAGTCGAGCCTCTTTGGGCATCGACTGGTTGGTCACCATCGCATGTATAGCACCATTCACTTTATTTCCCGCATTTACTCTCCTTTCCACATCTTTTTTACTAATTAAACTTATTAAATTGATGTTGTAACACATCTTCCTTTATCACTGTTGTTTGACGAGACATAAACATATGGCTGGAGTAAGTTAGTGCCACTTAAGTGTTATGTTAGTACATTTCACACGATAAGAAACTTTGGTGTCTCTCCTTCACGCTTATTAAACTTTGACATGTTATTAATGTATTTGTGGGTTTAATCTGTGTTTAACCTCACAAATTGCTGAATCACTGTTTTCAGTACTCATGTTGCGTGAATAATGAAAATTGGGGACCGCAATTGAAATCTACGTTTCTGGTCCATTAAATCATGTCCAAAATCTTAATATAAACTGTGATCAACGCTAAAAGCATTATTAATAGACACAAGAATATCAAAAAAATATATATTTACCTTTATTTATTACGAAAGATTCAATAGTTCTTGAATACGAATAAAAGTTTAGACTTACCTATAAGGTGTCCAATTTAAAAGAGAAAAATCAGTTTTTGATCGGTTATTTCACAGTCAATAAGCAAGCCCAAGTATGAGCGACAAATAGTTCGCTAAAAGTGATTATATCTCGAATAAGTTCAAGAAAATAGCAGCAGTTATTTATTAATAAAAACGGTAATGATATTTCATTACCGTTAATTACAAAATGTAGTAGGGAAACCAGGTACGGACTAATCGTTGTGTTTGAAGCTAGTAATGAGTTCTATTGTTCCTCTAATAGCAATTAGTCCCCATTCATGTTAGTACTGACATTTCGTTAAGTAGGTGTGAAATTAAGGTTCCGTTGCTAACCTCACAATTGTTTGTTATACGTAGGTAAGGAACTACGTCCTTATTCGGGGGAATAATGACATGTGTTGTTGTTGATTTAGATATTTTTATGTTATGACAGCATGTGTTTTCTTTTGTTGCCGGCTGTAGCCGAAAAAGCACTGGCAGGTACACCCCAATATGCGTAACGAAAAGTTTCACCTGACCTGCAGGGTTAGTATGACGCTTTCTATTTCTACGAAGAATAGACACAGCTTTTTCTATACAAAGTGACATTTCGTTTCTCCATTTTTGATATCGCAGCGTAGAAATCCTTCTACATAAAAAAGGACCTAGACAAAGGTCGTTAGAAAGGAAAGACAAAATGACAGCTTGCAGAACGAATTCTACTAACTGTGGAGACGCTAGAATATGGGTATATGCTATAACACGGGTTCCGTAGTTAGGATGAATTTATCCCTTCCCATATATCGATATACGTCGCGGTCAATTTTCCAACTGCAAATGTAATTTGGCCGACTATTACCTACGCGTTAAAGCCTACTTAGCTGTGATAGTTTTCCTTTTAATTTCTTTATATACTACTGCCATCAGAAGCTAAGCTATACCGAGTCTGCGAACTTTAAAACTGTTTCATGGCATTTTAATTTAAAATTGGGTTTTTCTCGTAAATATATCGTATATCACATAAGTTTTCACGAATTATTTCGTAGGAGTAGATCGTCTCCTGGTTAATCTTATAAGGTATTATTTAAGCCATCCTAAAACTATTTTTGAGTCTGACAAATAGTATACGTTAAAGTTAATGAGTTACTAATTTTCGTAAACAACTTTGCAGCTACTAGCGCGTCACGCAGCTCTTAGCGCGGCACACTAACCGGTTTAACGGGAGTGACCTTACTTTTCGCACACAACAACGTACCTGATATTACTTGTGCATCTGTATAGCTGCGTATATATGCGCAGGCACCGTATGCGTCTTGCGAGGCGTCACAAAATATATGTAACTCAATAACGTGTGCATTTTCTCCAATGACATAACGCGGAATGCGTATGTCTTTTAAATTGACAAATTTATTACTGAATTTTTGCGATTCTATTAGTATATAGTTAGGAACTGCGTCAACCTACCCTTTCTTACACAGCCACATCCTTTGTAATAGAATGTTAGCTATAATAATATTTGCTGTAACAAAAAGGATAATTTAACTGCGCGATGACTGAGAGAATATTGCGTTTGGTAGCGTGAGTGACGTCATGATCACATTTTGTGCTAAAATACAATTAATCGGTTGAATAAAACCATCCCATACCTAGTGTTTTGGTATGACAATTTTCCCCTAGTGAGAATTCCTTAGAAGTAGACGGTAACTCAGTTTGTTGAATTGATGAGTTAAATATCTATATTCTAAGGGACAAATAACCAGATTCTAATACTTCAGAGACATCTTTGCATATTTCTAGTAACCTTTGTTGATCCTGATGTCCCGTTATTAAAACATCAACGTAAAAGTCGACATTAATTACTTGTGCGATGACGCCATCTTTACATTCTAACGCGAGTTGTTTTAAACGTCTAATACCTCAGTATTAGATGTTTAAAACAACTCGCGTTACCGGACACCGTCACTTACGGGACGGCGTCTGCGCCGTATTGAGATACGGCGCGGACGCCGCGGAACACAACTATACGGAACGCGCGACAGTTTCTAAACGTGTTCACTCTTCGACCGCCTCAGACAAACTCAACTTATCTCCGGTCAAGCGTTATGTTGTAGACTCTGTCAAGTGCCACTTGGTGGCGCTGCCGACCCGATTAGTCAAACGAGTGACTAACGTATTTCCGACACGGTCATCCTGCTTACACACGTCCTCGTGTGTTAACCTGCAACCAGAAATCAACAGCAGTATTTGTTCGACACGGCCAATTCTGACCAAACTCTAGATTCATCGGGTCGGTGAAAATAAGGAAATTTTTAAAACTCTACAGTTTTGTTTTAACCAAATCGTACTCTTTAAAATCAAACATGGTAAAATTAAGTAAATACAACAATCACTACCCTGGGTCATGTACCAACAACCAACATTTAAAACTATACTGCTACAAAAATTACCAAGCTTACAGAAACTCTCAGACCTCTAACGCCACGGCTCTCCAGCCGACCAGCAATCGCATTGCTGTTACACATCCAGCGCATGAATCAATCTGTACGCATATCCATCAAGTGGATCGCCTGTGTTCATCACCCACTGACTACACACTACGGTCTCTCCAGACCCCGACCTCCGCCAGAGACAAACGCGCACCACGCACCCACGGACTACTTGAGTTTCCTCAAGAGACACCGATTTCTACCGGGCTAGTACTACTTATTGACTACTGGTACGGTCGACTTTACTACGGCCGATAGAGAACCCTACTCGCGTATTTCCCATAACTTAAGCACTTAAGCTTGCTCATCACCATTGTGAACACTATCTACTTCGACTGGTACATGACCTACTGGCATCTTTCTTAACCTATCGTAAACGTATTTGTATGTACGGTTAGAATTTAAAGCTTTTAACGTATAGCGATCACCATCCAAAACATCGGTTACCCTAAACGGACCTCTGAACTTCCGATCCATAACTTATGCTTGCTCATCACAATTGTGAACACTATCTACTTCGACTGGTACTTGACCTACTGGCATCTTTCTTAACCTATCCTAAACGTATTTGTAAGTACGGTTAGAATTTAAATCTTTTAACGTATAGCGATCACCATCCGGTCATACGTTCTGTAGAGAGACTTCCATATCAGTCCACAGACCGTATGTGGTATGTTCGCCCGTACAATTTCTAAGCCATCTGATACTGTGGACGTAAGGAGAAAGTCTCATATTTAATGCGGACTTGGCAGGACACATCATACGAGTAAGAATTATAAAAAGTGCTGGGACATAGGGAAAAAGTCGATATTTTTTTTCTAAAGTAAAAAGTGTCAGCATAATTTTTTTTTCGAGGTTTTATTATTTCATTACTTAGAAATAAGCTAATCAATGGGTAAGTAGATAACAAAATACGGGAAATGAATAGAAAATTTATTATATAGGACAAAAATTATACATGGACTTGAGACTCACGAGGTGATTTTTCCCGTCCTGAAAGCGATACGAGTCCACAGACCATATGTGGTCTGTGTTAAAAAAACTATTTCAGTAGAGTATAAAAATTTTGTAACACATATATGCATACATTTTAATCACAAATAAACTGACTTTAAATAAAAACATAACTGGACTTATGGACCATTCCCACTTTGGAGCCTGGACAGTGAACCTGTTAAAATTTGCAATAGCTCAGTATTTTCTGCACCTGCAATGTTGGTATCAATAGTTTTAAAATCATCTTGTTGTCAATGACCGTTTATAACCGAATTTACTACAAGAGTTTTATGTAAGCGATATCTCTGTCGCAGACATGTTAATGGAAAAGCCTAGGTTCAATATTTGACGTCCTATCATAAGATTACTTTGAAGGTTGGGAAGCACATGTAACAAAATCTCAAACTAGTGTTCGCTAATCGTTACGCTACATAAGATTTGTTCTGTGCTGAATACACGTGTTTGACCAATCAACGCAACAATGTTATTAACTCATTCGCCACTTAGTTTGGCTGCATAACCCTCCTTTACTAACGAACATTCAGCACCAGAATCGTAAACAAAACAATACAGCTCACCGTTGTGTTCCAACGTGCCTGAGGGTGGTTATACGACGCAAACATCCACTCGCCGTTCACTGCTTACAACACGTGCTCCGCCATCCGATTGGCTGCCACTATTCGTGTACCGGGCCGCAATATGTTCTGGTTTCCCACACTTGAAGCACACGAAAGGCTTCGCAGACGGCTGCGGGGCTACTTGGCTCGATACTGAAGACGTCGTAGCTCTTCCTCTGCTGTCAATTGGTTTGCTTCTGTGCTCCTGTGACCGACGCCATCAGGCGATTCGCATAGGCAGCAACGGTCTCCTTGCAGTGAATTTTCAGCAAAACAATTCAGCTTCGCGCACCATGATCGCGCATCCGTATCTTGTCTGGGACAAACTCAGGCAGATCCACACGATTGTTGGTTTTAGGCACTTGCAGGGCTTCAATCAGCGCTCGCATGTTTGCATTTTATAGTTCAAACATGGCACGTCAACAGTCACTTTAAGCGTTTTCATTTTGCATGCCTGAACCAATACGTAATCCCGCTTCTGATGACGGACGCCGCGGTGTTAAGTTGAAATACACCAAGCGGCTCAGATGGATCTTCCCTCCAAAGTATTAATTGCAGATTTCTATGATCAGGCTGAACTAATTTGCCGATACATTTTCTCAACATCGGCGCATGCTACATATTTAAATTGTCTAAAACGGAGCAAAATAGAAAACAAATCGTTTTGTAACGTAGGCCCAATGTGTTGTATATCGTTTAATGATTTGCCCGAAGTGGACTTTGCACTTGCATCAAAGACAACTCAAAGTTTGGTTGTTGAACTATGTTCCCTGTAAACACCATGATATGGTAAAAAATAACAAGGTGAAGAGTATTCTGTTATGCGACTCATGTGACCCAGACCTAAATATTCACTCATAAAATCGTTATACATTTTTCTATAGCGAGGTGCGCTCCTAATTAGTTTTCGTTCGAGTGCAAGAAACCTGTCATTTGCCATATAAATGTGTCATACAAATGTAAATGTAAATACAACTAAATATGTATATTTTTTGCCGCGGCCTTTTGTAAACGGCGTTCGAATTGATCAATAAAATAAATTTTATGGCATATTATATAGTGACAAAGCAATTTACATTTTGCCTTTGGCATATTTCATAACTGCGAGCGTTTTTAAACGGACAACGCCGTTTGTAAAAAGCGGAGTCATACAAGTTGCCTGCGACACATACACACTGGACGTTTGTACAGAAAGAAATGGTACTGCGTTGATTTCAGAATCAAATTCACTTCTCAGAGATCTTAAAAAACAAAGTCGACATTTTCTCGGTATCCGACATTAATTATTAATACCTACTCAATACACACATCCGAAATTTTAATCATTGTCTGTGTCGTACACAATAATTAAAATTTCGTGGATAGGATAGGATTTCGTAGACTCTACGTAATCCTATCCTATCTTGTTTGTTTGTTACGCTTTCATGCTAAACCCGCTCAACGGAATTGGATGAAATTTGGCACACGGATAGATTTTGACCTGGATTAGTACATAGGATACTTGTTATCCCGATATACTCGCGGGATCGAGACTAAGATGGATGAAACCGCGGGGCGTAGGTAGTTTATGAATATAAGAGAGCACAAGTAAATTAACTACATACTTTGTTTGCACGCACTCATTAATTTTAATTTGTTCTTGCATTCGTATGATGTCAAATTGACATAACTTGATATAATTGTATTTAAGAGTAGGCACATCATCAAATGTTTGCACAAAACACAAGGTATTTTTCATCATGCAAAAGCGTTTGATCTTTGACACTGAAATTACAACGTTCATACTATTCAACGGTTCACGGAGGTGAAAACATTGTTTATTGTTTGAGCACCATGCCATTAGCTGTTATAATGATTCTCAGTAATTGTCCTTTATCTTAGAATAGAATTGAACATTTAAACATCATTGCTTGGTTAAATAAATAGCATGTCTTTCAGTACAACATTTTAGCCACTTTGGATTAAATAACATGACGCGTGTATTCCCCGAAGGGTTAGGCAGAGGCATAAGTTTACCCACATTTCGCAGTTATGTTTAAGTCCCATGAAAGTAATAGGTGGCGAGCCTATTGACATCGACACATGACATCGGCACAAATCCAGACGCCTATTGAGAAATTTCTGATACAAAAATCCAATAACACTGCCCGAACTGGGAAAATGACCTAATATGCTCTTAGCCTTTGCGACCGCTACACCAACGAGGCAACTTTTAAATTACGTACCAAACATTAACATACATTATTTGAGAAAGAAACTCAATAAATTAGCAGAAGGGTTTAATTGAACAGTCAGTCGTAAGAAATATATCGTAACAAAATAAAACACAATTTTCTTCTGGAAAATAAATTACTCGAAGGAAAAGTACTTTATTCCAGTCATGGTTTGAGGTATCTACATATAACGTAGTTCTTTTGGGCTTGATATGTTACATAATGTTTTTCAAGATTACCCAAGAGACGATCTACTCCTACGAAATCTTTCGTAAAAATTTATGTGATATACGAGTACGTAGTTACCTACGTGAAAACCCCAATTTTAAATTAAAATACTATGAAACAGTTTTAAAGTTCGCAGACTCGGTATAGCTTAGCTTGTGATGGCAGTAGTATATATAACGAAATTAAAAAGGAAACTATCACAGCTGAGTTGGCTTTACAAGTTAACGAGTAGGTAATAGTCGACCAACTTACATTTGCAGTTGGAGAATTGACCGTGACGTACATCGATGTATGGGAAGAGCATGTTTTTCAACAACAATGTTAAGTTTGTATTTGAGATAAATTCATCCTAACTACGGAACCCTTCATCGTGCGTGTTCCGACACGCACTTAGCTGGTTTTTTCAGTTGTACCCCCGACCTTTGACTTGGAATGAAGTCCAGCGGTGAATTGCTATTGGACGAGTTAATTGATTGGTTGAAGGGACACAGGGAGGTGGACACAGACCAACGACAGATGGGGACACAATGAGACACAATAAGTACAGTATTAGTCATGCGTAAAGCCCGGAAAAGCGTTCTTGCTTAGCTTGACAAAACCTTCCTAGAAAAGAAACCTTAAATTTAAAGGTTCGATAAAAAGAACCTGTTTATTTATTGCTTAGCGGGGAAAGTTAGAATTAGGTTGCCTTGTTTAAACTTAAAATACAATTACTAATAGTAGTTATAGGGGGTGCCAGCGATGTAATTTATCGCCAGATCGAACAACGTAATGCAGTTTTAGAAGATTTGGGAAATTTCCGATTAATAGTGAACTAATAGGAACACTACGCCACAGTAATTCCTGTAGATGGCTGGATATCGAGTTGCTTCTCAGTTATAACGTGCAGAAATTTACCTCACAAACTTTGCGGGGATTTTGAAGTAATCTTGCTACTTAGCCTGCTTACTTGTGTTGATAATGCGCAAAAATTTCCACAAAGTATCTTTTATTAAACCTGACTCTTATGTTTGGGATGTTTTAAGAGGTTTTTATTATCCTAAAATAAAAGTTTTTTAATGCCAATTACATTGTTTACCTATATTTTCACGAAAGGTTTCTTTTTGTGGACTTTCTTTTTGTTTAAAAAAAAACAGCAGTTTCGTAAAGTATCCTGTCCTATAAACCAGAAAAATTCCGGATCACCGTCATTTTGCAAATTACAATAACGCATACTTTTCTAAAGAAAATTCTTAAAAGTTAATGTACCTATGCGAAATAATATTAATGCCTTAAAAAGTCGACCAAAGTGCCCGAGATAGGTTGTTAATAGAGCTTCCAAAGCACTTGGATTTATACTTGGTTTATCAGCTGATTTTAAAACGTAAAAAAATCATTATGGTGCTTTTGTCCGCAGCCATTTGATTTTTGAGACGGGGCAATAAGGGCAGGTACCTTAGCCGTTGTAGTCACAGGAAAACGGTCTTAGAATAGTGCTCTTAACTTTTTGAGACATTTAGATCAGCATTCACAGATGTTGAAATAAATGTACGTCAGCAAAAAAATGGATAGTTTTCACAAAAACTTTTTTGATGCCAATCGATCCTGTTTCTTACAATAATAAAAAAAAACTCTGTTGAACCAACTGAAGTTTGAGTACTAGAAAAATCAGAAATTCCAAAAAGCTTTATCCATACATATCGTAGGAAAGAATCTCCAACTTACTTTTTTATGATTGACAGTTTAGCCGATTATAAACTAAAATAATTGAACTTCGAACGAATACGCCTTATAAATTTATTTGCTTTATGAACAAGATAGTTTGTTGTTTGTGATTTCCGACGTTCTGAGAAGAAAATGACCTCAAATAATTGAAAACTCTCAGACTTGTATCGGAAACGTTAAATAAGCCCGTCCGCTACAAAAGTCAGAAATCACAAAACCTTTGTATGGGAAAAGTTATTTCAAAAGCAACTAACTATGTAAATATTGTTCTCAAACCAAATTAAATTATAAGAGCCGATTCACACCGGAACGGCGGCGACGCGATGCGGGCAGTACCGCTGATAATAAGCGCGGCCATTGTTTTACACTGAAAGTGCTCGCCGCGCCGCTGCCGGCCGCTACTTTTCCAGTGTGAATCGGCCCTTACGCGTATTCGTTAGAAAGTTAATCTTTTTTTGTTTATTTTCGGCCAGTCTATCCACCGTAAAAAGTAGGTTGGAGTTAGGTTGGAGTTCAGTTTTCCTACAAAACGTATGGGAAAAGTTTTCTGACTTTTCTATCACTCAAATCGTTAGTCCGGTAGAGTTTATTGACCCTTATAAAAAACAGGATCGATTGGCAGGATTTTTTTTTTGTAATAACTGTCCATTTCCTTGCTGACTATATTTTTTTTATAAATCTGTGAATGCAGATGATGATCTTAAAAAATTGAGGACATCCACCTAAGGCCATTTTCTTGTAAAAATTATCTTTTGGCAATATCAAAAACCAAAGAGAGTGCAAAATATAATCTATCCGTGTTTGATTCTGTAATGGAAGATGTACTAAAGAAACTTAGTACTTATCATTATTGACTTACTACTAGAGTAAGTCAGTAATGATATGTAAGTCTTTTAAGGTCATTTGATTTGTCAAATGTTTTTATTGAACCAACCCGAGTGACAGCTTCTTCTGCCATAGTAAAGACTAAAAGTATTTACACAAATAAGAATTTTGTGTAAATACTTTTAGTCTTTAGTGGAAAAGTGTTATTGAATTGCGTGTTTAATAGTGAAAAGAACTCGGCGTAGAACTTATTTGGGTCACATAAAACTCTGAACACATAATTTACTGGCCAAAGAATTATTGAATTTCTTTAAATGTTTACATGTAATTACCCTAACCTTATTTGATTTTTTTGTAAAGGCATGTGGAGCAAAATGTTATTGTTTGTCCACTTTGATTTTATGGCAATTAATTTACAATTTGTTTGTGTAAGTAATCACAATTACAAATAAAAATCGGCCAAGTGTTTATCAGACCAGGCACAATGAAGTTTTCCCAAAAACAAACAAAATTGTAGTCGAAAAACGTTCTCCCATACATCAATATACCTGTGCACGGTCAATTCTCCAACTGCAAATGTAAGTTGGTCGACTATTACTCGTTAACTTGTAAAGCCTACGCTGTATGTGAATTTTATCACATATCCAAAAACAACAATTTAGGTAGCAGGGAGGGGGGAGGACACTTGACAAAAATGAGCACTTTAAAGCTTAAAAACTTTTTTCGATTTAGTGATCCGTTTGCGTAATATTAACGCAAACGGATCTATAAATCGAAAAAAGGTTTTACAGACCCTCAATATTTTTGAACGGCCAACGATAGACACACCATGGGAAAGACAAGTAAAAAAAAAATATTTGCCCAAAATTTTTACCACTTTTTTACCGATTTCATTAATATGTATACCCATGCCAAATTACAGGTTTCTAGTACTAAGAATCTTAGCTAAGCCGCGGACAGACAAACGGACATGGCGAAACTGTACGGGGTTCCTTGTTGACTACGGAACCCTAGAAATATTATCTTTAGACAAGTGGCAGAAGAAGCTGTCACTCGGGTTGGTTCAATAAAAACATTTGACAAATCAAATGACCTTAAAAGACTAAAGGCTCCTGCATACTGAGGCGATATCGCGGCCGCGACACGCATATTGCTGCCTGTCGCGCCCGCGATATCGCCTCAGTATGCAGGAGCCGTTACATATCATTACTGACTTACTGCTACTAAGTGCTAAGTTTCTTTAATACCTACATCTTCTATTACAGAATCAAACACGGATAGATTGTTGCACTCCCTTTGGTTTTTTATTATAATTTATATTGCCACAAGATACATAACATACATACATAATCAGCCTATAATGTTCCCACTGCTGGGACACAGGCCTCCTCTCTGCTAGAGGGACTGGGCCGTAATACACCACGCGGGCCCAGTGCGGATTGGTAGATGTCACATGTCTTCGTATATTTGGTTCTAGGACATGCCGGTTTCCTCACGATGTTTTCCTTCACCGTTTTTGAGAGCAGTGGTGATGAAATAATTTATACAAAGTAAAGCGCCCAGGTCCGGGTTCGAACCTACGACGTACAACTCATAAGTCGCGGCCGTTACCACTGGGCCACCACTGCTCTCCCTAATAATCCACTGCCACAAGATACCTTTTATTATTCTCTAATAATACTGGTTATTTAGGGAAGTTTAAAGAATTATCCGAAGTGACTTCCACAACTACAACTGAAGGGTCTAGAATACCCTATCTGACTGGTAGTGATTTCCAAGGATGTTGGTGTTATAGTTGGATCCTCCTTCGTACAACATGATGATTTATAAATTTATTACTATGTTGATAAGTTCAGGACAACACAGACTCGTCAAGTAATACTACAATACTACAATTTGTTATATTAGCTGTAACCTCATTAATATTATATGCTATCCTTCCTTCTATCAACATAGCAAATTTATGTCTACATTCCCAAGACAGAAATAAAGTTCTCCGAGTTAACTTATAGGTAACCACTAAGAAACTTGTTAGTGTCAAAATATAATAATTTGTCACTATGCAATGACAACATGTCAACCTGTGAAAAGTATTATTCAGTCTTTATTGGTCTAAAATGGCGGCAAAGTTTCTGAATTGGCGGGTACTTCAAAAACTTTTTTGATACAACTGTTGTGAAATATGGACTACCTGTAATGTTCAGATAAGTTAATTGACCATATTTCTTGATAATATTGCTGATAACTATGTTTTTCTGTTTTTGTTATTATAATATGTACACATACATACATAATCTCACACCTTCTCAAGGGGGTAGACAGAAACTATAGAACGCCACCTGCTACGGTCCTTACATACTCCTTTTGCTTTGTTCACGTTCATACATCTGGTCATACACGCACGCTGGTTGCGAGTACTACGCACTTGACCTTTTTGAAGAACATCACCAATGAGGTATTATGTGTTAAATCGCATTAAGGAATATTCATTATTATTCAATATTCATTTCATTTCATTTTTTTATTCAGTAACAATAAAATTGTGTGTGAAATATTCCTATACAAAGATACAGAGAAAAAAAAAACAAACGAACAAAGCTTATACGTACAGTCAAGAAAAAAAAAATAATAATAACATATAACAGATTAATATCTATTGTAAAATAATTAATTGGATATTCGAAAATTAAATATAGTAAAGTCAACTAATTACATTGATTACTTAAATTAGATAATACAAATTCAAATATCAAAATTAACAAAAAAAAAAATTATTCAGATCTAAAGACAATACAATTAAAATATCAAGATTAACTAAATAAAAGCATTAAGACAGACATAGCAAATTAAAATGTCAAGATTTATTTTAAAACAAAACAATAAGAAGACACAACATGCACATAGTCAAACATTAAAATTCGTCAAGAGAGTAGAGACACTTATCTAATAGGTAGGCTTGAAGCTTAGTCTTAAATGCGGATGTATAGATTATGCTTTTTAGATATATTGGTAGTTTATTAAATATTTGCACTGCTTGATGTTGCGGACTGTGCCTAACAATATTCAAACAAGGACTTATTATACTGCTTAAATCCTTCCTGCGAGAGTACTCTCCCTAACCTGTCTTTCCTCATATGTCTCATATTCATGGAGATGTTTCTTCAGGTTAGTAAGAAGTACCAGCACGTAGAGACTGGGTACTGTTAAAATTTTTAGAACCAGGAAGTGTGGACGACAACTCTCTGTCTGTGAAATTTGCACAATGGTACGTATGGCTCTTTTTTGAAGAATAAAAGCTCTTTGGCAGTTATAATTGTAGCTGTTCCCCCAAAATTGTATGCTATATCTTAATTTAGATTCAACTAACGCGTGGTATACTATTTTTAACTGTTTTAAGTCAATTTCATCTCGAAGGTTCTTAATGCATAGCACGCTGATGATATAGTTGCGTCTATCGCGGCTAACTCTTTTTTCCAATTTAAACATTCATCCAAGTGCACGCCTAAAAATTTCGCCTCACTCACAAGTTCTAGTTTGTCGTCATTTAATGCAACTTCCATGATATCTTTATTACGAGCAGTTGTTTTAAATAAAACTACTTTTGTTTTAGAGCTATTAATTTGAAGTTTATTCAAAGTGAACCATGAGTAAAGGTACTTCAGTGCTGTATTTACGTTTTCTGTTAATTGATTTATGTCATTAGCTGCAATAATGGCGTTCGTGTCGTCCGCAAAGACCACAAGTTGTACATCTGGGAGAGCTTCATTAATATAGTGAATTAAATCGTTGGTGAACAGTAAAAACAATATGGGACCCAAGATTGATCCTTGCGGAACACCAGCACGTATATTAAAAAAAGATGACTTATGGGTTTGGTTCTGACCATCCTGTGTGTGACTAATTTCTACAAACATTTTTCGGTTTTTTAGGTAGGAAGAGAACAGTTGCAAAGCTTTTCCTCTCACGCCATAGTGATTTAATTTATCAAGTAACAAATTATGATCAACCGTGTCAAATGCTGAGCTTAAGTCCAGAAATACTCCTGCCACTCTCATTCTATTATTAAGTTTGCATAACACATCATTAACTAGAGTATAAATAGCATCCCCCGTGCTAACACCTTTTTGATAACCAAATTGCCTTCTATGCAATACTTTATTTAAATTAAGATGTAACAAGAGTCTAGATTTAATTATTTTTTCGAAGATCTTAGAAATTATTGGCAGCAAGGAGATTGGCCTGTAATTTTTTGGATCAGATTTAATGCCTTTTTTGTGGATTGGTATGATCTTGGCAACTTTTAGCTGTTCTGGGAATATTCCTTCGTCAATACATTTATTAAAAAAACACGAGAGTGGCTCAGCAAGCAAATTTAAATTATCTCTAATAACAGATAAAGGGATTTCGTCGTAGCCACAAGAACGTTTATTACCCATTTTTCGGACTATGTTACAAATTTCATTAGGCGTTGTAGGCGTAAAGGAAAGTTCTTTTTTGGTCCTCTGTATGCTTTGTTGGAGTAACATGATGGCTTCCTCAATTCCCCCATCACTATTACGGCACTTGTAATGGAAATGTTGTGCTAAGGTGTTAGCAATATCTACGGGATCACCAATTATTTTGCTGTCAATTTTAAGTAGAAGATGTTTTGTATGTGCCACTTTTGATCTGTTAGTGCAGTTGTTCACAATTTGCCAGATTTCCCTACTAGTGTTAGTAGATTTACTAATTCTGTCCCTAATAGTATTTTTTTTAGCTTGCGAGATCACCCTTCTATAAATTCTAATATATTTATTTTTGTAATTCACAATACTAGAATGAAGACTATTCCCATTATTAGCACATAAAAAGCGTTTCATCTTACTAGAAATTTTAACACCTTTTGTGATCCAATTAATCTTAGTAGTTTTTATTAAATTAATTTTACGTTTCTTTTTTTTATAACTATTTTTAAAAGTCTCTGTAAACTTTGTAATCCATGCATTAATTCCCATATTTCTCCAATTCTGTTGCAATATTGCTTGTTTAAAATACGAATCGTTTTTACAGTTTAAGACTCTCTTATTAATAACTATTTGCTGTTCATTTATATTAGATCTGGTCGTAAGGTTATCCAAACTAAAACGTCCCAAGATACCGCCATGACCATCAGCCAGACCATTATGGTCGACTTCACATTCTGTCACGCTATGCTCAGGCAAATTTGTTAAAATGTTGTCAATGCACGAAAACGAGTTATTTCTAATAAATGTAGGAGTGTTTACAATATGCCTAAAGTTGTAACATGTCAACAAACCAAGCAGTTCAGTGCGTTTTTTACTGTCTGAAAGTAGATCTACATTAAAATCACCACATATTATACATTTCCTTTTAAATAAGTGCTCCAACAACTTTTCCAAGTTAGTTAAAAAATGTTCGAAATTCTTATCATAAGGACTACGATACAAACAACATATATACAGACCTGTATCGACGTCTTTAACACAGCATATTTCAAAGCTATCCATCTTATACAGCTTGTTAATACAATCAATATTCTCTACTTCTCTAATCACATGTCCCAGTATCAAGCTTCCCCCTCTAGTCTTTTTATATCTAGTGTTGCTAGAAATCAGATTATAACTCTCTAAATTAAAACAAGCTATAGACTTTTCGTTTAAAAAATGTTCACTAATACATATGTAGTCTACCCCAATTCCAAGTGATTGCAAATAAACCTCTAATTCATTTTTTTTTATTACTTATACCGCACACGTTTTGGTGAAATACATTGATGTTCATTAAATGCGGTGACGTAGAAACATTTTGAGTACAACTATTTAAGTTATTAAGAACACCGCCCTGAAAGTTACTGCTATTCACGATAAAAGTCACAAGTTTGTTGCGTTGCACTCAAATCATTCAGATCAGATAGAGCCGCACAGTTATCAGTGATGAGTAATTGTTCTTCAGTTCCGCCATTTGGATTCATCAGAGTGTCTTGAGGGTTGAAGACTTCGTAATCATAATTGATGTTGGACATAATTTGTTCAAAAATAATTTTCCATCCGTGTTTGTTTATTTTCCCAGTATTGATGGAAAACAATTCATGTGATAGGGTGGAATTACTATCGAAGAAATATGCGTAATTGGTATTTTTAATGTCCCAAAAGAGAAGATTGTTAAAGAGTTCGACTTTGTAATTATGAATTAATGCACCGCATATGAACGTCGGAGCACACACAACGATATTCGTGTTTGTAATGTTTCTTAGATGCTTTCTTAAGTTATCAAGAATTCCAGTGTAGTTGTCAGTCTTCAAATCGTTTTCTCCAATGAAAATTAAGCAATAGTCGTATAAAGAAAATCCTTTTAATTTATGTTCAATAGTGCACAGCGAGTCTTCAGAGATGATGTATGGCAGCAAATAATGACAATACTCAAATTTTTCTGAGAAGTCCCCTTCAATTTGCGGCAGAGTTCCTTTTGTGCAACCGCTGATAAATAGCCAGTTTGTTTTTAAGTTTTAGAGGTACGCCTGATGTTTTATCTGTAGCAACATCACTCAAATGCGATAATAGAGTCCGTTTATTATTCTGTGTCAATTTATTAACATAATCATTCGAGGCTATGGATGCCTGGAGACTCGCTTGCCCGAACTCAGACCTACCCGACAATCCATCTTCCCAGATACAATGGGACGAGCCGCTCTGTAGTATAAGTACTCTGTACAGAATAACTACCACTGCGAAGCATACGCGCCTGCTGGCTGTGGGTAAGTAGGAGTCGGGTCTGGGCTTCATGCACTGTCGTCGTCAATCATAGGTACACTGTTCGACGACACTACTTTCCACCTCACTGCTTCTCTAAGCTTCATGTTGTTCTCCTCATCGCTGTCACTGTGGCGAAGTTGTCAACAGTCTCGGATACCACGGCCTGTCTTGCAGCCGAAGTGCGGGTCGCATAGCGCGGCACGCGAACATCAACGACGTCATCCGACGAGCTCTTGTCACCGCCGGCGTTCCAGCTGTTTTAGAACATAATGGCCTGGCACGAGACGATGGCAAGAGACTGAACGGAATGTCTTTATTTTCATGGAAGGTGGGTAGGCCTTTAGTGTGGGATGCAACGTGTGTCAATACTCTTGCGCTTATACCATCTCCCTGGCACGGCGTGCTGTGCTGGCACTGCTGCTACGGCTGCAGAGAGCCTCAAGCGGCGTAAGTATAATAACCCTGTTGGTAATTATATTTTCTAGCCGTTTGGGGTTGAAACCCTGGGGCGGTGGGGTCCGAGTGCTCATGGCCTTTTTAAGGAAATCTCCAGACGGCTGACACTTCCCGTGACCCAAGGGCTGGCTTTTACCTGGGCCATACAACATGGAAACGCCATCAGTTTCTTGGGTACATTACCAGTCGACAGCGATGTGGATGAATTTTTCGACACCATATTTTAGTTAGTGAATTGTTTTAGTTAAGTTAGGATATAATTTTGTTGCCGGGGACCACGGAAGTCGCACTAGATCCCATGATCCCCGGTGCAAGTGTGCGAGGGGAACACCGGACCCGCCCGCCCCAGGGCGGAGGTCATCCATGAGTATTTTCCACCCCAGAGAATTAGGAGAATTAGGGACAAAATGTATATATTTTTTTTTTATATGTTGATTATAAAAAAAAACAAAAACTAAAGAAAAACTGAGAGAAAAATAAAACATGACGCACATAGTCGTCAGGCGTGTTCTGTTTCTTTCCGTTGATAAGCTATAACTTTGAGAAAAATGTGTTGATAAAATACTTTAATACAATCTGCCATGGAGTTTCTTTGTCCTTCTGCTCCATGTTTGCCTAGTTTTGGAACGGACAATTAGTTTTCTCTTTAACGTATTTAACTGAAAAACCTAATTGAATACCTAGTCTTGTCTTTCTGTGCTTTTCTTCATGAAATCTTTTCCCTACACACTATACATAGGTACTTTCCACCATATTCATAGGTACATACTTTCAAACACAGTAAATAACTAGTAACCATTCGGACACTCAGAACTTGTTATTTAAGTGGATATCATTACCTATACGAGTACATATAGTATTCATCCACTATCTGACACGTGCAACACATTTTCACACAGCGTGTGACACAGCGCTCACAGTTGAGGCGCGTAACCGGCTTTCTTTTTTTTTTTGTTTGTTTGTTTGTTTGTTTGTTTGTTTGGGAAATCATCAAACTTCTCCCGCTCTGGGCGGAGCGGGAGGGTGTGTCAGACTCTTACTGACTAAAACCCCCCCTATTCCTTCCTGTTGCCTGTGTTGCCAGGGGCCTCGGTGACCCTTTAGTACCTTCCCGCGACCCCGGCAGGCATCGGCCCTAGTGGACCCCTACACTTGTGCTGACATCTCTTTGAGGCGCGCGTGGAATACAACGCGCCGTCGACCCGGGCCTGGTCCTTACCGGACGATGAGCTACCCATTGCTCACCGTCCGTAAGCCTGCGCCTACGTTGGCCGGAAATCCGCCCGGGATTCCTGACGCACAGGGCGTCTCCTGCGGAGGCTAGGGGCAAGAGTGCGCGAAATTTGCCTTTCCCTCAACCATCCCGCCTCCTCCTTCGCGAGCATTACTGCTTCGCAGAAGGAGGCGACGGCTGCCCATGCCCTCTCGCTCCGTACCATGGCCTGAACCAGGACCGGACGCGAGCGATCTCTGCCGCCAATCGCCTCCACGAGGACACGGTGGAGCTCTGCCCAAGCAGGGCAGACCTCCACCGTGTCCTCCGGGCGATCCATACAGTGGTGACACCCGAGCGTTTCCTCCCACCTTATCCGACACAGGAACCTCCCGAACCTGCCGTGTCCGGTAAGGACTTTCGTCAGGCGGAAGGTGAGGATGCCATGGCGCCTCCCTAGCTACTCCTGAAAGAGGGGACTAATCGCCGCAATCATGGCGTGCCCAGCACTGGGTTGCGTCAACCGTACTCTCCATGTCGCCATGAGATCCCGCCGGAGCTCCGTCCGCGATTTCTCGCGGCAGCGGAGTTACGCCCCGGCGTTTTGCCTCCTCGCGCCACTCCCATACGTGCGCGAGGACTTTTGCCTCCAGATCCCATAGCAGCAATCCGGCAAGGAGGCTCGCTGCCTCACAGGAGACTGTGCGGTATCCCCGGACCATCCGGATGGCCATGACCTTTCGGGCCGCGCTCAACCGGCGGACTGGCCGCAGCGCCAGAGAACGCGCCCATACAGGAGCCCCGTAGAGGGCCATGGACCGCATGACCCCCGTGTAAAGCCTCCGACAGGAGGCGTTTGCACCCCCTAGATTGGGCAGGAGCCGCTTCAATGTAGCACCTGACCAAACGTCGGAAATACTCCATGAAGTTCCACCGGCTGTCAAGGACGACTCCCAGGTACTTCATCGTCGACTCGACGCCGATAGAAACCTCTCCTATCGTTATTTGGGACCCCAACGGTGGCGCGTTCCGAGGACCATGAAAACACATGGCCTCGGACTTCAATTGTTGGTTCCTTTCGACGATTGTTGCAACCCCGCGTGCCGCTACTACGGCCGCCGCCTGGTGCGACCTCCCCTGCGCCAGGACCAACGTGTCGTAAGCGTAGCACACTACGCTGACGCCACTAGGGAGGTCGGCGCGCAGCACCCAGTCTTATCCCATATCCCACAGATGCGGCCCCCGGACCGATCCCTGTGGGACACCGCACGACATCTCTTGTCGGTTCCACACTCCCTGGTGACCGGGGTAGATGACGGCCCTGTCACTGGACACTGTCCGTCAGATAGGCCTCGCCCACACAACAGAGTTAGCGGTGGTACCGGAGTGCCTCCCTGATGCAACTCCAGGGCAGGGTATTAAAGGCATTTCCGATGTCTAGAGACACCGCCAAGATGACCCCACCCTGGGCAACAGCATTCCCCGTCGTCAAGGCTCGCACGCGCATCATGGCGTCCACCGTAGAACGCCCCCTGCGGAAACCAAACTGACTCTTCGCCAAATCCGGCCCCACCCGCACCAGCTGGCCGACGAGGCGGTCTGCAATGACTCTTTAAAGAGCTTGCCCACCTCATCGAGCAGCACGATGGGCCGATAAGCGGACGGAGAGTCCGCAGAGCGCCCTGCCTTCTTTATACCAGGACCAGTTTCCCCGTCTTCCAACGAAGCGGGAACTGGCCCCTCTCCAAGCATGCGCTTAGGAGCCCCCTAAGTCGAGGCCCGAGAGCCTCCAAAGCCAGGACCCAGGCCTTCCCAGGTAAGCAGTCGGGTCCTAGGGCGAGGCGAATACCCGGCTGTCAGGTGGAGCTGAGAAACAAGTCCGGAGATGGTGGGTGTGCCTGTTGTCGTTCTCTGGCTCTAGTCTGCATTATTTACTTACTCAAATTGTATATATTTATAGTCCGTTTTCTATGGTTTTTAATTTTTATTTTCTGGGCGAAAATTTTTCCGTAGTGACTGTGACAGACGCCGTAGATTAATATTATTATTTAAAAAAAGTCCTTGACATATTTTGGGACCCTGGGGTCCCGGACCTGTGAAAGGCATACGAGGGGCTGAAGCCAACTTGCAGAGGCCCGTTAGAAGCTGTTAATTAAATGAGGCACCGATCGATTATCCGTATTCGCACTATGCACCCAAGGACAACCCTCGGTTGGTGTGGGACTATTGCTGAATATGGAAACAAAACATATAAGGCTATGGGTTTGGGTGGCTATAATGGATTGGTTACTTTGAACTATGGAAGAACTATGTTCCCTGTCCAGTGTTATGTATATAATATATAAACATAATATACACAGATAAAATGGCAGAGGGTGAGTTGTACACTCAATAATGGGACCCCGGAAACGATCGCTAGCTCATAGTGACGTAGCGACAATTGGGGCAATATGTCCTGCGGTGCTTATGAGGAGTGGAGAGGTATTCCGCGGCTATCAGAACAATCACAGAGCCTAGAAGATGGTTAAGATCCCTTATGCCAGCATTTATTGGAATACTTCCTTCCTACGAGCACGTTTGCTCTTGCGAATCTCCACTCAAGCCGGTCTAAAAAGGCAAGCCAGAGATGAGGTACAAGACTTCCCGGGAGATAGGGTCCGTGCGGTCGCTACTGCCCAACAGCTCGCCACATGCTGTCCTGCAGGTTTCTGTATCTCTCTTGGTCTAACTTCTCGCCCTAGATTCAACTTCAAAAGCCCCACCACGACGGTGACGTTATTATTATGTATGTACTCACAGTACCTAGAATAGATAAGAGATACGACATATAACTTTTGAATACAAAGATACCTACGTACAATTATATTATATTATAGGTACCTCTTTAGGTACCTTTGTCCACTTCTAGTGAAATTCCTATTTTTAACAATTGTATTAAATTAGTTCAGAGGAATGTATTTAATAAAATAACGACTTAATTATTTCAAATTAAATAGCTCTCCAGCGCGGCCTTTTGACATTAATTATCGTTTGTGAACTTATGAGAATCTAATACATACCAATTCAATATTTACGAAGGCCTTGCCTCAACTTTTATTACGTCTAACGACGTTTGTTTAGTACTGAAATGATTTAACGAAATTAGACCTTCTGTACCAAAAAATAATTGAGATACGAGTATTAAATAACATTCTCCATAAAAAACCTAATTCTTTTAATCAAAAACATGATCCTGTTTCTCGCTATTATACTTGGATCAGCATGCCCAATTGTGGGGTGCTAATAAAGAACAATGTAACCATAATTATGTAGACCTTTGTTATGTGCTCTGCCGAGCACGTGAAGGCAGGCACCATCCGTCCTGACTCCACGGGGCTGCAAACCGTTATGGTGAGCTGCCCCATGTCGGCGGCCAGCAAAATTACCGGGGAGGGCCAACGGCTATTGGTGGGCTGGGTTTCCGCGCAGGTGAAACTGCCGGAACCCAGACCTCTGAGGTGCTTCCGCTGCCAGGTGGGCAACCACGTGCAAGCGAATTGCACCTCGGAGGTGGACCGCAGCGGTCTTTGCTACCGCTGTGGTCTGCCAGGGCACAAGGCTGGCTCGTGTAATGCCACGCTGCACTGTGCCATATGTGCGGCGGCTGGCAAGTCAGCCGAGCACCGGATGGGGGGCAAGGCCTGCGCCCCACCCGCCAAAGCCAGGGCCAGAGGCAAGCCCTCCGCCACCGCCGTCACCACCGCAGCCGCCACCACTGCCACCGCCACTGCCGCCTCCAACACCGCCGTCGTCACCGTCGCCACCGTGGCCGCTGCGGCAGGCCCTTCTCAGGGGGCTGGGAAGGAGGCCCAAGAGGGGGCTGACATGGAGTGCCATTAATCGCCCCATTACGCCTCCTCCAGGCGAACATCAACCACTGCGCCGCCGCTCAGGATCTGTTGCTCCAGAGCATAGCGCAGTGGTCGATTAACATCGCCGTGGTCGCTGAGCCGTACTTTGTCCCGCCCAGGGATGACTGGGTGGAGGACCTGAGCGGCTCAGTGACCCTAATTTCGTCGGCCGCCGCCGGAACCCCGTCCCTCGAGGCCGTCAAGAGAGGACGGGGCTGCGTAGCAGCACGGTTCGCGGAGATTGTCGTGGTAGGGGTCTACCTCTCTCCGAACCGAACTCTTGCCAAGTTCCACAACTCCCTTGCGGAGTTGAGAGACGTCGTCGTCGGGTTTGGTTCCCTCCCCGTGTTCGTCCTCGGGGACTTCAATGCCAAGAATTTGGCTTGGGGTTCCCGGTTAACGGACACACGGGGCAGGATGGTGGAGGACTGGGCTCTGGAGACAGGCCTGGTCGTCCTAAACCGGGGTTCTGTCCCCACGTGTGTGCGGATGCGGGGTGAATCAGTGGTGGACATCTCGTTCGCCAACCCCGCTCTGTCGCCGCGTGTAGTTGACTGGCGTGTCATGGAGGGGGTGGAGACCTATTCCGATCACCGGTATATCCGGTTCGACGTCTCCGCCCAGACCTCGGATGCGCCGGTCCGACGGGCCCCGAGTGGTCCGCGGTGGGCGCTGAAGCAGCTGGACCGGGAACTCCTCCTGGAAGCCTCGATCGTGCAGGCCTGGGTGTTACCACCGGACAGGCCTGCCGACATCAACGACGAGGCGGAGTGGTTCCGGGAGGCCATGTCCGACATATGTGACGTGGCAATGCCCCGGGTCCAGCCTGGACGTGCCTCGCGCCAGGTGTACTGGTGGTTGCAGGAGCTGACGGCTCTGTGCACTGCGTGCGTGGCTGCGCGACGCCGGTACACCAGGCACCGCAGGCTCCGTATCAAACCTCCGGATACGGAAGCCATTCAGGCGGAGCTGTACGAGGGGTACAGAGCGGCGAAGACCGCCCTCCAAGCGGAGATCCTGCGGGCCAGGGGGTTGGCCCACGAGGAGTCGCTGGGG
This sequence comes from Atethmia centrago, assembly GCA_905333075.3. NCBI lineage: Eukaryota > Metazoa > Arthropoda > Insecta > Lepidoptera > Noctuidae > Atethmia > Atethmia centrago. The sequence goes on from HG995375.1 coordinate 15,160,603, forward strand.
ACTTTGGACAGGGACCCGTGGGGACGCCCGTACAAAGTGGTGCGGGATAAACTCCGCCCATGGGCTCCCCCGCTGACGCAGAGTCTCCGGCCCCAGCTTGTGGAGGACGTGGTGAGCGCTCTGTTCCCTTCCCGAGGGGAACACACCTCCCCGCCTATGGCTCTGCCTACTGCGGTGCCCGATGCGGACCACACCGCCAACGACGACGACGACGACGATGCTCCGGAGGTGACCGAGGTAGAAATGAGAGCGGCGGTACGCAGGCTTAATGCCAAAAATACCGCCCCAGGACCCGACGGCTTACCTGGGAAGGCCTAGGTCCTGGCCTTGGAGGCTCTCGGGCCTCGACTTAGGGGGCTCCTAAGCGCATGCATGGGGAGGGGTCAGTTCCCGCTTCGCTGGAAGACGGGGAAACTGGTCCTCATAAAAGAGGCAGGGCGCCCTGCGGACTCTCCGTCCGCTTATCGGCCCATCGTGCTGCTCGACGAGGTGGGCAAGCTCTTTGAAAGATTCATTGCAGACCGCCTCGTCGGCCAGCTGGTGCAGGTGGGGCCGGATTTGGCGGAGAGCCAGTTTGGTTTCCGCAGAGGGCGCTCTACGGTGGACGCCATCATGCGTGTGCGAGCCCTGACGACGGGGAATGCTGTTGCCCAGGGTGGGGTCGTCTTGGCGGTGTCTCTAGACATCGCCAATGCCTTCAATACCCTGCCCTGGAGTTGCATCAGGGAGGCACTCCGGTATCACCGGATGCCGACCTACCTCTGTCGTGTGGTCGAGGCCTATTTGACGGACAGGGCCGTCATCTACCCCGGTCACCAGAGAGTGTGGAACCGGCAAGAGATGTCGTGCGGTGTCCCACAGGGATCGGTCCTGGGGCCGCATCTGTGGGACATCGGATACGACTGGGTGCTGCGCGCCGACCTCCCTAGCGGCGTCAGCGTAGTGTGCTACGCTGACGACACGTTGGTCCTGGCGCAGGGGAGGTCGCACCAGGCGGTAGCCGAATTAGCGGCACGCGGGGTTGCGACAATCGTCGAAAGGATCCGGCAATTGGGACTCGAAGTGGCCCTGCACAAGTCCGAGGCCATGTGTTTTCATGGTCCTCGGATCGCGCCACCGTTGGGGTCCCAAATAACGGTAGGAGGGGTTTCTATCTGCGTCGAGTCGACGATGAAGTACCTGGGACTCGTCCTCGACAGCCGGTGGAACTTCGTGGAGCATTTCCGACGTTTGGCTCCCAAACTGGAGCGGGCGGGCGCTGCATTGAAGCGGCTCCTGCCCAATCTAGGGGGTCCAAACGCCTCCTGCCGGAGGCTCTACGCGGGGGTCGTGCGGTCCATGGCCCTCTACGGGGCTCCTGTATGGGCGCGCTCTCTGGCGCTGCAGCCAGCCCGCCGGTTGAGCGCGGCCCAAAGGATCATGGCCATCCGGATGGTCCGGGGATACCGCACGGTCTCCTGTGAGGCAGCGAGCCTCCTTGCCGGATTGCCGCCATGGGATCTGGAGGCAAAAGTCCTCGCGCACGTATGGGAGTGGCGCGAGGAGGCGAAACGCCGGGGCGTTAGTCCGCTGCCGCGAGAAATCGCGGCACAGCGGACGGAGCTCCGGCGGGATCTCATGGCGTCATGGAAAGTACGGTTGTCGCAACCCAGTGCTGGGCACGCCACGATTGCAGCGATAAGTCCCCTCTTTGAGGAGTGGCTGGAGAGGCGCCACGGTGTCCTCACCTTCCGCCTGACGCAGGTCCTCACCGGACACGGCAGCTTCGGGAGGTTCCTGTGTCGGATAAGGCGGGAGGAAACGTCCGGGTGTCACCACTGTGTGGATCGCCCGGAGGACACGGTAGAGCATACGGTGGAGGTCTCGCATCGGCGGCAGAGACCTCTCGCGTCCGGCCCTGGTTCAGGCCATGGTACGGAGCGAGAGGGCATGGGCAGCCGTCACCTCCTTCTGCGAAGCAGTAATGCTCGCGAAGGAGGAGGCGGGACGGTTGAGGGAAAGGCAAGTTTCGCGCCCTCTCGCCCCTAGCCGCCGCAGGAGCCGCCCAGGGCGTCGGGAATCCCGGGCGGATTTCCGGCCACCGTAGGCGCGGGCTTGCGGACGGTGAGCAGTGGGTAGCTCATCGTCCGGTAAGGACCAGGCCCGGGTCGACGGCGCGTTGTATTCCACGCGCGCCTCAAAGAGATGTCGTCAGCACATATAGTAGGGGTCCACTAGGGCCGATGCCTGCCGGGGTCGCGGGAAGGTACTTATGGATCACCGAGGCCCCCGCAACACAGGCAACAGGAAGGAATACGGGTGGGTTTTAGTCAGTAAGAGTCTGACACACCCTCCCGCTCCGCCCAGAGCGGGAGAAGTTATTTGATGATTTCCCACCCTCAAAAAAAAAAAAAAAGACCTTTGTTATTCTAATATTATTCAACCATCAAAAAACATCTACGTTGTTCCAGCTTTGTATTTGGACTTTTACGGGTCGCAATTCACGACCCGTAAAAGCCCATTCATACATTCTACAAATTTATATAAATTGTTGAATTACGCAGAGTAATATAAGTACATAGTACCTATACCTACCTACAACAAACAATTCTGTATAGGTATCCTAACTATCCTTGACTCGACACTTAACTGGTAACACCAGGTTTCTAGTGTTAGTCAAAGGCTCAACGGTACTCTGCGATCCCTGTATCGTCTGAGAAATTCTTTGCCCGCTAAGACGAAAACTATGCTTGTGCAGACTTTGATCTTTCATTTCTATTTCTATTACATTTCCCTATCATGACGTGTGCTACTTTGACTTGATCGCGGTTTTGCTGGATAAGCTCGACAAACTGCTCAACAATGTATGCGGTTCATATTCAACCTCAGGAAATATGACCATGTGTCTGAGCTCAAATGGATGTCCATTCGCCAAAGAAGTTTGCGTGTTTTGACCACGCTTTTCTCCCTTCTCAACTCTCCTACTCCTCCTTCTTATCTTATATCTCACTGCCGATATCTATGTTCTTCACACACTAAGAATCGGCGTTCTTCTAACAATCTTCTCCTACTCTGTCCCTCTCATACTTCTGACTTTGTTCATTCTTCCTTTCATATTCAGTCCATTCTTCTTTGGAAGACGCTTCCTTTTGATATCAGGACGGTCACTAGTCGGTATGCATTTAAGCGGAAATTGCAGTTTTTTTTTCAAAATAAATAGAGTAGTCATCTCAACACCTCTCTCCTTTGAATTTATATATATATAATATAGTTATATGCTATTATAGTAAATGTTTATATATGTGTATTATAAGTTTATAACCTATTTATGTACTTGTGTACCTATTTTATTTATAATAAAGAATTCTCATTGTTCCTATCAAACAGAGCACCTGCCATCAAATCTCTTCACCACCCTTGGCTGACCGGTAGAGAATGCCTAAGGCATTAAGTCCACCTTTGTACCTTTTTTGTGTGTAAAAAGGATAAATAAATAAATAAACTGCCCACTAACTACGTATTTTCCCACTTAGTTTATGTTAAAAGTGTTATAATAACTTCCTGTCACTGTTATTTACATATAGGTACCTACAGTCAGTGCTCTGCATAACCCAACTTCCCAACCCCTCTTCCCGTTTTCTTCTTTGTAAGATAATGCACATCACTGACCGTACTACGGTCTATAGGTGCCGGCGACGTGGCGTGGCGATCCCGTGGTCTATGGTGCTTATTCTGCTGCTGTACACACCTTCATGAACATATTTTGTTGGCTGACTAGTCACGCAGTTCCGGAACTAACGCACATTATAACTCACCATAACACGATGACATAACATCAACATTTCACAATAACTATGAAACAAATGACATTTAGTAAAATTGACTTACTTCTCTGATGATGCACTAACGTACCGTTTTGTGGTTGTACTTATTTGCACACACGGCTACATATCAAGCTATACAATTCCAATTTATGCTGACCTCTCATTTTACGGAAACCCTATACAATGCGAGATCAGGGTATACTGGAAATGTATAGCTTGATATGTAGCCGTTTGTACCACCACAATTTACATATTTTGTTGAAAGCAGACAGTAATCCTAGAAATACAAAGAGTGAAACCCTTCCAATAAATTTAAGCTTAAAAGGTCTCTACTTGAATCGACCCTACCTTTCAGTGATTTGCTTTCTCATAAATTAACACAACATAAACATCACGCCTTGTTTCCCCGGCGGGTAAGGCAGAGGTGTACCTATCAATAGTACACCCACATTTCGCCAGTTATGTTTAAGTCCCATGTAATAGGGGGCAAGCCTGTTGCCATCAGCCATGCACAAATCCAGACTCCGGGCTGCTACTGAGAAATACCAGATGGAAAAATCCCAATAACACTGCCCGACTCGGGAATTGAACCCAAAACCTCGTGCTCAGCAGTAGCGCTTGCGACCACTAGACCAACGAGGCAGTCTCTCATAAATTAAAATGCTAATAAGTATAGTTAATACAAAAATGTACCAACCTATAATGTTCCCACTGCTGGGACACAGGCCTCCTCTCCGTGAGACGGAGTGGGCACCACGCGGGCCCAGTGCGGGTTGGTAGATGTCACATGTCTTCAAATTTTTGGTTCTAGGACATGCCGGTTTCCTCACGATTTTCCTTCATCGTTTTGAGAGCAGTGGTGATGAAATAATTTACACAAAGTGAAGCGCCTGTCTGGGTTCGAACCTACGACATACAACTCGTAAGTCGCTGCCGTTACCACTGGGTCACAACTGCACCAAAAAAATATATTAGAAAACGGATATATGCAAGGCGTTGCTGTTTAATGCAAGATTGAAACCAAATGCTGATTAATTATTTTAAAGATTTAAATTTAAGTTAATGTAATTAAATTACTTTTACGCAGCAATAGTAATAGAATTACAGATTCGATACAAAATGCTACCTTTTTCGCAGACATTGGAGGGCAGACAAACAACATGAACGATTTAGTACGATTTTATTCATTTTATGTACATTTCAGAACCTACAAAGTACAAACAATACCACTTTCCACAAAAGAAAAAATATGTTAAAACCTTTTTTCAGAAACAAGGCGAAGAACAAAGGAGGTTTACTCTTTTTGGGTTTTGCCGTAGTCGGGCAAAAGATATACAGTAATAGCGTTGGTACTGCTGAGTATGAAGTCCTGCTCGGTTCGAATCCCAGGTCGGGCAAAGTGCTACTGGGTTTTCCATCTCCAACTTCTCAGTAGCAGCCCGTAGTCTGGAATTGTGCCCGATGGTGTAAATAGGCTCGCCCCCTATTACATGGAACTTAAATATAACTGGCGAAATGTTGGTGTACCATGGGTAAACATCTGCCTCACCCTTCGGAGAAACAAGGCGTGTCATCATATTTATGTATGTAATCTCAGATATAAAAATTATTTAAAAAACAAAAAACCCGACAAAAACACATACCTAACTGCAAAGAGAAAAACAAGCATTATAAGCTGTAGAAATTTGGTATCGTAGGCGGAGACAAACAAAAGTTACACAATATTTCAGGTTATTGGTTTGTCTCCGCCTGCGATACCTAATTTCTACAGCTTATAATACTTGTTTTTCTCTTTTCAGTTAGTTATGTGTTTTTGCAGTCGGGTTTTTTTATTTATTAAATAACTTGTTTTATTTCAAGCTTTTTATATATGGAATTGTCTCATTACTAGCTTTTATTTGATATCAATATTATTGTAATTTTTTTAAAAAAAAACGTTACCCTCCCTTTTTGTTGTATTTGCAGATGCAATATATAAAAATTATATAGCCTATGTCACTCCCACAATGAAGACGCATCTAACAACACCTCTTATGTTAAAATTCATTAAGCCGTTTAGGCTACAGAGCGTGCCAGAGAAATAGACATACATACATACTTTAGAAAAACATTACCCTCCTTCTGAGGCAGTCGGGTAAAAAGGGCCTTGTGGCTAAGTAATAACAGCCGCACGGGTCGATCTATCAGGTTAAGCTACGCTTGCCGCGGTTGGTCAGTGGATGGGTGACCATCTTTACATACCAAGACCCCTCCGTGCCTCGGAAAGCATGTTAAGCCGTTGGTCCCGGCTGTTATTTATAGATCTTTACAGTCGTTACGGGTAATCAGAAGCCCGAAAGTCTGACCACCAGTCTTACCAAGGGGTATCGTGTTACCCAGCAACTGGGTTGTGGAGGTCAGATAGGCAGTCGCTCCATGTTAAAAACTGGTATTCAGCAGCATCCGGTTGGAAGCCGACCCCAACATAGTTGGGGAAAGTCTAGGCAGATGATGATGATGATCTCAGATGTAATCAGATTTTAGAATTCAATTCTGTTTGACTTCCATTTGTGAAACCCAAATTCACACAAGCTGAAAGATCCCTATTTCAAAGCATTCCTCAAGATAGTAGGTAGATAGAAAAGTGCGACAGAGATAGATAAGTACGACACCGTTTGATTACTTTCCAATACCATTTATATTGGATCTAAACAAGGGACAATATAAATAAATGAATGTTTTAAACGTTGTTTATGGGTGATTATTTTAAATGTTTAAATTAATTGTAAAAGAACGGCGTGTAGTAAAAGTTCTGTCCGACTTCTTAGTCCTGATATGTCAAAAAGGACTTGATGTTACAGCTTGTTGCAGGTCAGACCGGTGAAATACTGTCACGTGGCTTTATTCACGTGATCGCTGGCTCGTCTGTTATTTGACGTGTTCATGGTACCTACAGAATAGCCTGACAGTTCACTTCCCGTCGAAAATTGACCTACTATAAGAGTTCATGGTAGGCCGGTGTTGTGTATTGTTTTAAAAGATGTATTGATGTAATCTCTTAAATGTCGCGTGAAACACCATTGGTTCATAAGAACTTAGGAATCCGGATTCTGTTAAGAAGAAGAGGGGCTTGTGGCTAAATAATAACAGCCGCATGGGTCAATCGATCAGGTTAAGCTATGCTTGCCACGGTTGGTCCATAGAAGGGTGCCCTTCTTTACATACCAAGACCCCTCCGTCCCTCGGAAAGCACGTTAAGCCGTTGGTTCCGGCTGTCATTCATGGATCTTTGACAGTCGTTACGGGTTGTCAGAAGCCCGAAAGTCTGACAACCAGTCTTACCAAGGAGTATCGTGTTACCCAGTAACTGGGTTGTGGAGGTCAGATAGGCAGTCGCTCCATGTAAAATACTGGTATTCAGCTGCATCCAGTTAGACTAGAAGCTGACCCCAACATAGTTGGGAAAAGGCTAGGCAGATGATGATGATGACATACATACATACATACATAAATCAATATTTAAGAAGTAAGTATAACTATGTTGCTGTGGCCTAGCTAGTATTACTGTACGTAGTCTAGCTGAACAAATTAAACCAAAGGTCCTACTCACAGCGCAATGAGTCCTTAAAAATCATTATCATCTTCCTGCCCTTTGTTATTTGAGGTCAGCACAACATGTTTTCTTCCGTGACGCTTCAAAATATGTCATGTTATTTAAGAAAAGTAATAAATTGGTGATGGATCCTCCAAAAAAAAAAAAACGAACTTGAAGAATTATTTATAAGATTTATAATTATATTTTATGACAAAATTATACATCAATAATACATAATATTTCATAGTTTACAGTGAAAAATATATTTTCTTTAAAAATCAAAAGTCATTTATTCAAATTAGGCTGAGAATGAAAAAACCCAAAACACTTGCCCTTCACCACTATTTAACAGTATAACAATCAGAAATACATAATTAGTAATATAGTATAAGTAGGTAGGTCGAAGTTATTGTACAAATATTCGGGGAAGTTAATTGTTAAGCAAATTGGCACCCTGCGTCAATTTGCCGTGCTATAGCCATTTCATACATCTGTTGAAGAAGTTGTAATTTTAACTATTGAAGTTGTAAGTCAATTGGCTTCCCTGACTTTACAAAGGAAGTGGAAAAAATAGCTCTTTTTTCTTTAGACATTTTTGAAACACACATAAATCGCGCTTTCATACATAGTACTATATAGTTACTATTAATTTTGTGAATTTTCATCGTCACTCAGTACTGTGTGTATAATTATAACCTCTGCTCGCATTACAATAATATTAATGCTGTAGGTACCCTTTGAACGTCAGACTAAGTTCTTATGCACCAATGGTGTATCACGCGACATTAGTTGGATCCACAGTGATAGCCCTCTCATCTCTTATGGAAAAGTTCTAATGGAACAAATCTAACTTTAATGATTATAATTCTGTACGATATTTATTATGGTTGCGAATCATATTTTGATCAAGATACAAACTGACACCGAATATAATATGAACTTCGGGTTAATAGATGAAATTAATAACAATCGGTAGAGTCACTCAATGAATCCTTCAGTGGGGTCAGTTGCATCACGTTTGGAATAACAGCATTCAATAAATAACTCAAGGAGTGGCGGGGTTACGCAGGGTCTGTCAGTAGGGACAGGGTCGGATATCGGGTAACTCAACGCATTTATCAGCGTTACGCTTGTGAATACAAACATACTTGCCCCAAAGCATGGTTGAGTGGAGTCCATTATCTACCATAAATTGTAAGTTTAAGACGAAAAGTGGGCATTCTTGCCCTTGTCTTCGTAAAAGACAAAAACGACTGAATTTCGCTAAAAATAATGTTCTCCTGTTCCAGTGTATTGTGGTATGGGGCAGATTTTTACACAAACAGCTTTGGTCCAATTACTTTTTAAGTTAGTTGTCTTGCCTGGGAGCAAATGACGCCAAATTCAAAGTAGAGCACGTTCACTTAGGAGCCCAAGTACTATAACACTAAAAGCTCAAGTTGTGGCCATTTGATGACAAATAATGTCAATTTATCGCTAAGAGCTCGGTTTCGTAACGACCTCGCTACAAGCGTCCACATCCAAATGTTCCAACTGTCCCCTATTTCCTCTTATTTAACTCTCAACTACTGGTAATATGTACATTTGTATGAATTTTATGATTACATCAAGACAACGAGAACAACGTGGAAATGAGTTTATACACGGTGCCTTTTAGTGACCAGAAAAACATTTAGGTGCAATGGACTAGTTACTTTTAACATCGTTTGTTCAACGACATTTACAAATCACAAAAAAAAAAACATTGTCTGTCTGGGAAGATTATTACCGTCAACAAAATGTAACAGGTAACGCTTACAAAGACGGTACATTATAGGCTGATTATATACATACATATATAATCAGCCTATAATGTTCCCACTGCTGGGACACAGGCTTCCTCACTGTGAGATCGAGTGGGCCGTAATCCACCACGCGGGCCCAGTGCGGGACGGTTACTAGCTACATATTTTTACATACTGAAAAAGTTACTCTTGAAATGACAATTATATATTTTAAAATAACAAAACAACCTTTTGTAATATTTTAATTTTTACTTTTAATTTGAATTAGGTAGATTGTTTTTTTTTACAAATGTATAGATGATATTTTTTCTTTTTACTCGGAAATTTGCATGCCGAGAAAGGTAAACCATGGTGAAACCAAGACTGTGTTACATTATTGTTACATGAATATAAAAAATCTACTGTTTACCCATTTACAAATAAATTATGTTGAATTTGAATTTGAAATTTTGCCTTGCCACTAAAAGGGAACGCTGTATTAGTACCTATATCGAATATCGATGAACTTTATTTATCGATATTATTTTGAAATTTCTATACAATTATACACAATTTAATTTTGTAAATGTTTAATTTGATGTAGTAACTGTGGGAAAATATACATAATACATCAAGTTAAACATAAATCTATGTTGGCAAAAGTAAATAAACGCTTTTCTAGCCGTTATTTCATTATTTATGTTTTAAAGTAATTAATGGTTAATTAATTATTTGGTTATCGTTTGCTATATTTCGGCTAGTAGGCGGAACGATTCAGAATTGTATTTAGCTCGACTATTTTAGAATCTAAATTACGTATCAAAATGTTTAGATATGTTCACTATTTACAAGATTAAAGTGTAACAATAGAACTTTAAGCTTACATGTAGTTATTATTTAATTGTTTTAACACGTCGTGACATTACATGACATTTCAGCTGCCATTTTTACGTTTACCTATAGCTTTATTCATATATTTGAAATTGTTATTATAATATTGTCAGCTATCACTCCCCTAGACTCTCGACCTAGTTGTTAAATCGTAGGCTGCCTCTGCTACAAGCGATAACAGGATAAGCGGTATTTCGGTATTGAACATAAATATTGCATTTTAAATTCTGGCCAACAGGCCACGATGTCGGCTTTAGGTGGCTTCATCTTGAATCTTTGTGATCCGAATTTCATCGATTCACAATGAAACAAAGTAAGTACTGTTTCTATTATGTGTATTTGTTTGTATTACGAAACACGAAGAAAATTTTGCTCACAACTGTACCGACGTACCCACATATAAATATTCCCTTTTTATAAGATATATTTATATTTTTTATGTAAATTTGATGAACTTTAATAGCATATTTACACTTTTTTACAGTCGTGTAGATTTACATACATTATATTTAACCAGTTAATTTAAAAACATTATCTATCTAACAACAAATATATAAAGTCATACATTTTCATCAAGTAGGATTAACTAAAGGATAACAGAAAGATATGTTACGTTTGGTCATAACTCACTAGCCCTAGTTAATCCATCTAATAACAAACATATTCTAACTCTTTAAGCTCACGAGATCACTTAGTTCACAATCACTCACAATCACTCACCATCAAAGTGCTAATCAGTGATGTTTAATAAGAAGTCTTTAAAGTATTTTAGTCGATATCGCTTGCTCACACACGTTTCACGTTCAGTCGTATAAATCACGTCTAGATACGGTCGAGACAGTGTAGAAGCCGCTGCTGTCCGTCACTTCGTCGGTGCTCTCCGTCAATCAGGAAATATCAATTTTTTCCACCTTGTACAGAAAGCGCCGCCGACGCATGTCTCATGACTCCCCGTTGGGCGCGATGGTCACCGTGCTGCAGTTGGCGCGGGTGGAGCGCGTCGAACTCCTGCGCAGACCGACGCCACCCACGGGGTTTAAAAGTATCAAGTTTTCGCTTTTCCTTTTCCCGTGACAGTTGCAGAATATTAACTCTTTCATACCTTTCCTAAAATTCTTAGATAGAAAAGCATACAAGAGAGGATTTATACCGGAGTTGAAGTATGTGATGAGGAAAGTGAGAGGGGTGAGTAGAGTGCTGAAGTCGCTGGGGCCCTCATAGCCGCTGGACCAGTACTGCCACATCTTGCGCGCGTGGAAGGGCAGGTTGCAGATGGCGAAGGTGAGCACGACGACGATGAGCATGCGCACGACGCCGCGGCGCGCGCGCAACACGTTGCGCGACAGGTGGCTGAGGTGGTGGCAGTTGCGCGTCTCGTGGCCGCGCGTCGCCTTCGACGTGGTCGTCTTGCCAGTTTGACTGCTGCTGCTCATCGTCACCACTTTCTGTATTGAAGAAATATTCATTTAGCTATGTGTATTTGGTAGTAAGGTGACTTAAATCACAAGATGGACTTTTATCTTTTCGAGGACTCCTAGCATATTTAGCAAAACTTACTAGGTACTATTTCCCACGACCAATATGTTTTACTGCTGCTTACAAAGAAATAAATTATTTCTCGCTATAGGTATATCCATAAGATTTATACTGATTACATATTTTAACGATTGTTTTCTGTATGGAAATATACGTTGTGTCTGAAAAAAAATGGGAAGCAGTGGTGGCCCAGTGGTGACGGCCGCGACTTACGAGTGAGGAGGTCGTAGGTTCGAACCCAAACAGGAAAACTCCTGTTTGGGTAAAACTATAGCTAGTTTGTGTAAATTATTTCGTCACCACTGCTCTCAAAACGGTGAAGGAAAATATCGTTAGGAAACCGGCATGTCCTAGAATTAAAAAAATCGAAGACATGTGACATCTACCAAACTGCACTGGACCCGCGTGGGATACGGCCCACTCTCTTTCACCGAGAGGAGGCCTTTGTCCCAGTAATGGGAATATTATAGGCTATGATGCTGAAAAACAATATAATAAAATTGATGGTACATATAATCCATGTCAACAGCTGTTGTTAAAATACTTTTCAATATATTTTGTAATCCACTAAAGGAATGATGGCGTACGTTCCGAGGCAACACCTACTTATTACATTTTCCCTGTAACACGAAATAATTTAATATAAAAGATTATGTACATATTGGGAAAACTCATAAATTCATATTGGCTTAATATTTCACTTGATGAAAAAGCAATAAGCATATTGATAATTTGACTTCTGGCTATCCGTTGCCAACCAAGATCTTATTCGAATGTATAAAAAGCAACCATAGTCGTTAGATATACCTGAGACCTAGAGAACTTAGAGGTCTTTTAATGAATTACAGTACTTATGTATTATTACTTCCTACTTTTTAGTTATAACTAAAAAGTTGGGGTACCTAAATACCTGAACCTTCAAGGTATTCTGTTAGACGACGCATTTGGTCCATATAAAGCTCATTAAAAAAATAATGTTAAATAGGTGATGAAAACCTTAAGTAAAGCCTTTTTTTGGGTATCAAATTATCAAATAACTTCTCCCGCTCTGGGCGGAACGGGAGGGTGTATCAGACTCTTACTGACTAAAACCCAACTGTGTCCCTTCCGTTGCCTGTGTTGCCAGGGGCCTCGGTAAACCTTTTGTACCTTCCCGCGACCCCGGCAGGCATCGGCCCTAGTGGAGCCCTACACTTGTGCTGATGACATCTCATTGAGGCGCGCGTGGAACACAATGCCCCGTCGACCCGGGCCTGGTCCTTACCGCACGGTGAGCTACCCATTGCTCACCATCCGCAAGCCCGCGCCTACGGTGGCCGGAAAACCGCCCGGGATTTCTGACGCCCAGGGCTTCTTCTGCGGCGGCTAGGGGCGAGAGGGCACGAAAATTGCCTTTTCCTCAACTGTCCCGCCTCCTCCTTCGCGAGCATTACTGCTTCACAGGAGGTGACGGCTGCCCATGCCCTCTCACTCCGTACCATGGCCTGAACACGAGGACACGGCAGTGCTCTGCTCAAGCCGGGCAGACCTCCACCGTATGCTCCACCGTGTCCTCCGGGCGATCCACACAGTGGTGACACCCGGGCGTTTCCTCCCGCCTTATCCGACACAGGAACCTCCCGAAGCTGTCGTGTCCTGCGTCACGCGGAAGGTGCCAAGCCACCTCTCTAGCCACTCCTCAAAGAGGGGACTTATCGCCACAATTGTGGCGTGCCCAGCACTGGGTTGCGACCATCGCACTCTCCATGTCGATCCCGCCGGAGCTTCGTCCGCTATGCCAGCAGAGTTACGCCCCGACGTTTCACCTCCTCGCGCCACTCCCATATGTGCGCGAGGACATTTGCCTCCAGATTCCATGGCGGCAATCCGGCAAGGAGACTTGCTGCCTCACCGGAGACCGTGTGGTATCCCTGGACCAACCGGATGGCCATGACCCTTTGGGCCGCGCTCAACCGGCGGGCTGGCCGCAGCGGCAGGGAACGCGCCCACACAGGAGCCCCGTAAAGGGCCATGGACCGCATGACCCCCGTGTAGAGCGTCCGGCAGGAGGCGTTTGGACAAGTAAAGCCTGTAATACACATGCTACTAATATGCATGCTTGTTTGCGTTTGCTATTAGGTAGCATGTTCATTAGTAGCAAACTCTTTGTGTCTGTAAAATACTCATGCTCTTTTCGTACACACATGCTAGCTGAATGCTACTACTCGTAAGTAGCATGCTCTTGTACTACTAGGTAGCATGTGTATTCCACTCGTTATCTAAGTAATTGAACAAGATCCGGGATACTAAACGAATATAGTCTATACTATACCTAAATTAAGAAAATAATAATTATAACGTTTATTTAAATCTATAGACATAACATCCCCACGCTGGTAATTTTTTATTTTTTTTTGTTCCGGTTTGGAAAATCCTCATGAATGTCCTACGCCCTTGGGCGGGCGGAGGGTTCTGTCAGACTCTTACTGACTAAAAACCACCCCGGTGTTCCCCTCCAACACTTGCACCGGGGATCATGGGATCTGGTGCGAATTCCGCGATCCCCGGCTGGTGCCGGCGCGCCATTGCGGGCCACCTCATGCGTAAAACTCCTCCTCTACGTCCAATGGGGCACGCGTGGAACACAACTCGCTGCCACCTCGGGTCCTGCGGTGTGGGGGGCGACAGTTACGATACGATAACGTCAAGCCTGTAATCCCCGAATGGTTTGGCAGAGGTGTACCTATAGTAACATCCACATTTCGCCAGCCATGTTTAAGTCCAACGTCATAGGGGGCGAGCCTATCGCTATTGCTACAAATCCATACTCCGAGCTGCTACAGCTGCTACTGAGAAATTGCAGATGGAAAAACCCAATAACGCTTTGCCCGACTTGGGAATCGAACCCAGGACTTCATGCTCAGCAGTAGTTGCAACCACTAGACCAATGAGGCAACTCAACAACGTGTAGCCTAATCCTATTTGTTTGTTACGCTTTCACGCTAAAACGGCTGAACGGATTTAGATGAAACTTGGCACACGGGTAGACCATGACCCGGATTAAGACATTTTTTATCCCGATATTCTCACGGGATCGAGACTTATGTGGGTTAAACCGCGCGGCGCATCTAATACACGTATTACTAAGAACTAGGAAACTAATAATGTAGATGAGTAGACAGACGGCTAAAATTATATGAACTCCTGAATTTCAAACTAGGTAAAAACGTGTATCTTGGAAATAAGTGATAAATTAATACTTTATTAGAAGTACTTCATTACAAGTACTACACTTTCACGAAACATGTCTTAATAGACACGTCGATGTTTCACGCAAAGTGAGTAGGTACCAACTCATTATTCATTTACACACAATTATAAACGTTGTTGTACTTCTCTCGTATTTAGTCTAATACATTATATGAAAGTTCTAACCACCGTATATCTCAGTTTGTTTGTTTGAGACTAGGCTTCAAGTAGCGTGTTTTCATTGACCGAAAAGAAAATGTTTGCCGAGTATAAAGTTTACGTGTTGGCAAGGGATCTTCGCTCTTGTGATCACTACTTTATTCTTGAGATGGAGGCGAATAACATGTGTACTGGAATAATGTAGATCTAGATACCTATCTACATGTTGGTTTTGATCTAAAGATGAATGACGTGTACCAGGTCGGTACCAAAGATTGAAAAGAGAAATCGGCTAAAAAATTTTAGGCACTATACTATTTTTAGATACATAATTATTTACAGAAAGAGAACCGAAAGGAATCGTGATATTAAAGCCTTCGCGACAACCTACATCACGATTAAATCAGATGATGTATAAGTGCAAAATTGTATGTGGGTACCTACCTAATTTAATGAAAAAGGTTCGGGACCACGTTCAACATTTGAAGTTCCTCTAACAATATGAAAATATACTCCTATATTATCAGCCAAAGTAAAAAAATAAACAACTAGAAAGTGAAAAAAAAACCGACTCCCAAAAACAACACTATACCTACAAAGTGAAAAATAACTTTAATTTCGGAAATCGTTGTCTTTGGTTTTGTATTTTCGTTTATTGCCTCTGACTTCCGAAATTTAAGTGATTTTTCACTTTATAGTATTTTTTTTGGAAATCGGTTGTTGTTTTTTGTAAATTTTTCACTTTTTAGTTGTGGTACGTACCTACCGCACACAAATTCGAATACGACTACCTGCTACGTAAACAGTGATAGGAAGTTATTATAACATCATCCACATAGACTAATGGGGAAAAATATATTGAAGCTAACTCAAAAACTACCCAAGCAAAGTTAATAAAATTTATACGAGTATGAGACTACTGCGCAAGTTTATTCTACCAAATGAAAAAAGAATTTCCAAATTCGGTCTACAGTTGACGAAAATATCGATGTACATATTATTTTTTTTTAAGTACATTCAGACGAACATAGAAACTACTCCATTTTTGAAGTCGGTTAAGAGTGATATTCACACCGGTGGACCGACTATCGCAACCTCGCGCAAGAGCCCATTCACTTGCTAAATTTTTCACGTCGTGTCGCCATTTCTGCTCATATCCGCAACCAGACGATTACACAAAAGTTTCAGTTGCTTGTAACCGCACACAAATTTTATACTACCTGCCAAATAATCCCAGAACTTAATCCGTAAGACCCGAACTGACAAAGGAGTGTCGGATCAAAGCATTTTCTCAAGTAAACAGAAGTAGAAAGCTAAGAAGCTTTCCTTTAGATTGTTATGGTTTGTATTCGATTGCTCGCATGCTTCTCGTGCCAGTTATTCCTGTTACCGCACTCATGAATATTTTTATTCATATAATTTGGATACTTACAATGAAAACACGAATTGATTACATTAATTTATGCAAAAGAGGCAGAGGACACGCCTGTGTCAAACCGAATACTGTTTACCATCAAGCCGCAGAACTATTTGGCTTTTAGTACCTACCTATGTAGGTACTTTTGTTTTTGGCTTTTAATGAGATCCTTAAATGAAAGTACAAAAGGTAGCCCAACTTGTTTCTTCCTTACCTCTGTGATAAAGGTAACTTTTAACAGGCTTTAGTTTAGAATTTTAGAATACTTACTCCATAGTGCCAACTGCCTAGGTAGGCATGAATAATTTCATACTTGGGCGAATAATGAAAGGCGAATAGACTTAGAAAACGAATTATTCAGTCTACTTGTTTAGTATCTAACTGTATAATGGCTTGAATAAACAGCCTGGAATAGGCCTGAATAATTTTCACTGCCGAGCGGTAAATGTGGAGGGGGAAAAATAAATAACTATATCTACTTTGTTCATTAACGTATGGTAATTGTTGGAAGACTTGTTTGATGGGCTGGTGACTTCATTAAAACAGTCGAAAAAGAAATGAGCAAGACGAAGATAGAGGGCCTCTTTTATTTATTTATTTTATGTATTTATTTAAATGCCTTAAAACTATCATTACAGGTCTTAACCTAATGCAATAATAGCCAAGTCACACACACACAAAATTAAAATAAAGGAACAAAATACATCTCAAGATGTTTTGTTGATTGTTTGTAACATAATGTAAACAATAGTACCTACTTTTGCGAATTCACCCCAGCGACACGTTTACAACTCGATTTCGTCCTGAATTTATAATTGATGGTGCAATTGAGTCAGAGGGGTTTTAGACAGCAAGTTGGCCCTGGCTGATGGAACGGCCAGCAGTGGCGGGGGCCATCGCCTCCACACATATCGGTTGGGTACGTATAAGTGCAACGGCTGCAGCACTCACAATATTAGCTACCTGCTATTGTCAGTTCCAAAAGTTATTGTCGAAAGTGTAAAAAGCCCTCCCTGTTCATGTTAAATTCTTACGCAATCGCTCACTAAAGAGAACTAGGAACACATTCATCTGCATTTAGAATGTTTCAATTTCATATCTCAATGATATCTCATCACTTTTTCCAACGATTGTTTTTTGAATAATATTATAAAATTTTAATTTGATAATTCTTCGACGAATATTTTTGTTACAAAATTATCCTCAAGTGTCACGGTGAGCAAACGGTGAAGGTCTGCCCGGCTTGGGCAGAGCACCGCCGTGTCCTCGTGGAGGCGATCGGTGGCAGAGATCTCTCGCGTCCGGCCCTGGTTCAGGCCATGGTACGGAGCGAGAGGGCATGGGCAGTCGTCACCTCCTGCGAAGCAGTAATGCTCGCGAAGGAGGAGGCGGGACGGTTGAGGGTCTTGCCCCTAGCCGCCGCAGGAGACGCCCTGGGCGTCGGGAATCTCGGGTGGATTTCCGGCCACCGTAGGCGCGGGCTTGCGGACGGTAAGCAATGGGTAGCTCACCGTCCGGTAAGGACCAGGCCCAGGTCGACGGCGCGTTGTTTTCCACGCGCGCCTCAAAGAGATGTCGTCAGCACAAGTGTAGGGGTCCACTAGGGCCGATGCCTGCTGGGGTCGCGGGAAGGTACTAAAGGGTCACCGAGACCCCTAGCAACACAGGCAACAGGAAGGAATACGGGTGGGTTTCAGTCAGTAAGAGTCTGACACACCCTCCTGCTCCGCCCAGAGCGGAAGAAGTTATTTGATGATTTCCCACCCAAAAAAAATAAAAGCTGTCAAATAAAAATCATTTTTAAGGTGATTTATGATTAGAATATCGTGTATAAGTTAAAGACAGACTGGTAGTAAACAGCCCAATTAGGCGTCAATCGTGATCGTCGTAGTTTTCTTTTTGCACCTTTTTAAAATATATTTTTTTCTTATTTAAATAATAAAAAATATTATATATTAAAAAAAACACACACATAAAATATAAGTTCTACACTCAAAAAACTACAAAGAGATACGACATATTGTAACATTTGAGTAGGTACCTGCTTACTGCTTATGTTTTTTTTCTATTTATTTTATTATTTTTCTTTACAGTTTCTTTTTATTGTTTTTCGACAATCGGGTGTCATATTCATCGTTTTTGAGGTCGCTGGCAAACTATAAAAAATATATAGGGTGTGATAGGTAAGGAATTGGAATTGGAGCTGTTCATGAACTGTAGTTATATAAATATCCTATGTGTAACTGAACATTGACTAAAAGTCCACCAGTTTATATTCAGCTTTATCAATCACCAGGTTGCCACCTCGTTCAGCAGAGTTAATATCCAGGGGTGCCAGGTGTTGTTTGATGCGAAATGTTGGATAATATTGAGTTGTAGGTATACATATTCGGATTCAGAGTTTTTTTCTGCGTCGGATGAGCCAGGTTTCGTACAATTCTGAGCACTTTCTTGTCGTTTAAGACAATGCAATGTTAGTGCATAATTCTCAAATATGATGACATCAAATATGCCATATTTTTTTAGTACTTCATTGAAGCTGTACACAAAAATAGAGAACCGGAGTATAAGTCGTTATTCTCGTCCTAAAGTTTCAGTTGAATGCCATGGCAGATAAAGCGTTTTTCGATAAGTATAGCTAACTTTAGGTGAAAAGTCCCTTCATACATTTTGCTTTCCACTAATGAAATGTCGCATCGACCAATTTGCCGTCAAATTCAATAAGACATGTCGATTCAACCTTTGAGGTGTAAAAGTGTTATTGACGTGTAAAAGTGTTTGTACAAACCTACTTACTGAAATAAAATCATTTAACCCTTTTCGCTGCAACTGCAAAGGGGGTCCAAACGCCTCCTGCCGGAGGCTCTACGCGGGGGTCGTGCGGTCCATGACCCTCTACGGGGCTCCTGTATGGGCGCGTTCTCTGGCGCTGCGGCCAGCCCGCCGATTGAGCGCGGACCAAAGGGTCATGGCCATCCGTATGGTCCGCGGATACCGCACGGTCTCCTGTGAGGCAGCGAGCCTCCTTGCCGGATTGCCGCCATGGGATCTGGAGGCAAAAGTCCTCGCGCACGTGTCGGGGTGGCGCGGGGAGGCGAAGCGCCGGGGCATGGCTCCGCTGCCGCGAGAGGTCGCGGCGCAGCGGACGGACCTCCGGCGGGGTCTCATGGCGACATGGAGAGTACGATTGTCGCAACCCAGTGCTGGGCACGCCACGATTGCGGCGATAAGTCCTCTCTTTGAGGATTGGCTAGGGGGGCGCCACCGCGTCCTCACCTTCCGCTTGACGCAGGTCCTCACCGGACACGGCAGCTTCGGGAGGCTCTTGAGTCGGATAAGGCGGGAGGAAACGCCCGGGTGTCACCACTGTGTGGATCGCCCGGAGGACACCGTGGAGCATACGGTAGAGGTCTGCCCGGCTTGGGCAGAACACCGCCGAGTCCTCGTGGAGGCGATCGGCGGCAGAGATCTCTCGCGTCCGGCCCTTGTTCAGGCCATGGTACGGAGCAAGAGGGCATGGGCAGCCGTCACCTCCTTCTGCGAAGCAGTAATGCTCGCGAAGGAGAAGGCGGGACGGTTGAGGGAAAGGCAAATTTCGCGCCCTCTCGCCCCTAGCCGCCGCAGAAGACGCCCTGGGCGTCGGGAATCCCGGGCGGATTTCCGGCCACAGTAGGCGCGGGCTTGCGGACGGTGAGCAATGGGTAGCTCACCGTCCGGTAAGGACCACGACCCGGGTCGACGGCGCGTTGTATTCCACGCACGCCTCAAAGAGATCGTCAGCACAAATGTAGGGTCCACTAGGGCTGATGCCTGCCGGGGTCGCGGGAAGGCACTAATGGGTCACCGAGGCCCCTGGCAACACAGGCAACGGGAAGGAATACGGGTGGGTTTTAGTTAGTAAGAGTCTGACACACCCTCCCGCTCCGCCCAGAGCGGGAGAAGTTATTTGATGATTTCCCATCCAAAAATTCAGTACACATAATTTGTATAATACTTCACCTGACACAGTTTGGTTTTACGAAGGGTCGTTTGTCGAAGGGACAGACGCGGGCGTGGAATTACTGAAGAGCATATTCGAGGCCTGGGAGGAGTCGCAAGATGCTATTGGCATTTCCTGCAACTCATGATGCCAAGATGCTCTTGGCATTTTCTGCACCTCTTTTCTGCTTTTGATGCACTCAACTCATCAGGAAATTGCACCATTATGGTATGAGGGACAGGGCTCTCGACCTTCTGTCTTCATACAAGACATCTGCAGCATCTGTCAATATGGGCGTTCCGCAGGGTTCAATTCTAGGTCCATTCTTGTTTCTAATTTATATAAATGACTTACCTTATCACATAAGGGATAATCACAAGATTGTATTATTCGCAGATGACACTTCCCTCATTTTTAAAAGCAAATGTCAGCTAGTCAACTTTGATGAACATGTTAACTCTGCACTCTCTAAAGTTGCCCATTGGTTTAATGTAAATAATTTTCTCCTGACCGAAAAAAAGGCTAAACTAATTAAATTTTCAACGCCAAATGTCAGGCAGCTAACTACCAATGTTCAACTTAATGGAATAGAGTTAGACCCTGCTGAGTCGACAGTTTTTCTTGGAATAACTATTAACACACACAGAAAAAATTGTCAGGAAGGCTAGGATCGGCCGCCTATGCTGTTGAAAATATTCGATAAATAACTGATGTAGAGATACGGCCGGAATTATTTATTTTAGATAACACCATAGTCTTATGGCATATGGGATTCTTTTCTGGGGAACCTTTGCGGACATTAATACTGTCTTTGTTTTACAGAAAAGGGCTGTTCAAGCCATTTACAATCTAGCCCAAGAGATTCCCTTCGAGAAAATTTTAAAGAAATAGATATTCTGACTCTAGCCTCAAAATATATATTTGAAAACCTTATATAAGTACACAAAAATATATCAAACTTTACGAAAATGTTTGATATTCACAGTTTAATTACCAGGAATAAACACAATCTTCGCCTCCACAGACGCTTTTACAACAAACTTTCTACTGACATTCGAAACTTACCGATAAAACGATTTAAAACCAAACTTTGTAAGAAAGGGTACTATAACGTTTCTGATTATTTAGAATACATTATAAAACCGTAATTATTATGCAAAATCATCATTAATATAATTTTATATATATAGTGACATTGCTGAATATTATATACAAAATTACATGAATATTTACTTTGAAAAGTATTACTTTAATTATTGTGAATGTGAGCATTATGTGGGTAATTTTTGTTTTTACTTTCTCAGTTTATTTTAATGATGGTCTGGCATTTTGAGTACTTTATGCGGCCTACCCAAATGACCTTTTCTTGGTATTGTTCGTCGAGTCGTTGAGCTCTTTAAGTCCTGAGTTGAGCTACACGATTACTGACAAATGCTTGCACTGACTGGACAGGTCCACTCAAATTTTAGTTTTTTCCTCAAAAGACCATTTCAGACATGGATCTACGTGGTCCTCACTTGATCTGACCAAGATTATGTCTGGATTTTAAAAGAGACTATGACCCTTGAGTTTGTTTCGCCATTTCTTCTCAGGGGTAGTCAGATGGGAAATGTCAACTCCATCTAGCTTATTTGTTATTTTTTTTAATATGACGTGTAAAAGTGATTCTGATATCCTATTTACAGAATAAACGATTTCATTTCACGACATCCATGACAAATAATTAGCAAATTTTCGGTGGCGCTATCTTTAATTTTGATGTTGACCCCAATTTTGTTATCAGCGACCTCGAAAACGATGAAAATGAGATCCCTGTCGAAAAACAAAGATAAAAAAACTAAAAAAAATAAGCAGGTACTCAAATGTTACAATATATCGTATCTCTTTGTATTTTTCTGTGTGTACATAAATGTGTACAAAACAGATATACTATATTTAAAAAAAAGGTGCAATACCAGTCTGTCTGTAACTTGAATTTAACTGGCGAACTGTGGGTATACATACACCTCTTGCCCAACCCTCTGAAAGAATACAGGCGTGATGTTATCAAGAAATCACATTTCCGCAACTTTTTCGCGCAACTGTCCTTTCGCGCAAGTGTATTTCGCGCAAGTGGATTCGCGAAAGTGTCTTTCGCGCAAGTGGATTCGCACAAGGGTCCTAAGTGAATTCGCACAAGTAGCCTTCACGCAAGTATCTTTCGTGCAAGTATCTTTCGCGCAAAAGTCCATTCGCGCAAATGTCTCTTCGCGCAAGTGTCTTTCGCGTAAAAGTTCATTCGCGCAAATGTCTTTTCGCGCAAAAGTCCATTCGCGCAAATGTCTCGTCGCGCAAAAGTCCATTCGCAGAAATGTCTTTACGCACAATTGTCCCTTCGCACAAAAGTCCGTTCGCGCAAAAGTCCAGTCGCGGAAATGTGTCTTCGCGTAATTTGGTTCGCGCAAGGGTCCTGCTACCATCATACATCCAACGTACAGGAATTACAGGCTAGAGAAAAAGAATTAAAATACGTTGATGGTAACCTTTTCATCATTACTGCCGACAAGAGGCCGGCTCGGGTCGGTTGCCGACTTATCAGGGCGTGGAAACTGCGTCGCACAGCATTGAACCCGCTCTAGATGCTGCAGCGCATGAGAACTCTGCCACAGACCGACGGCTATGCGAGTGTACAGGACCTGGGACAAAAGAAAACATTTTTTAGGTAATAGACAATTTGTTTTTTTTTTTATTTTTATAGTGGAGTAAAAGCTCTGGAATATATAAAATATTTGTTATTCATACAAAAATGAACAAAAACAGAATGTCAATCAAAAACAGATGTTGTTTTTAAATTTTCACTATTTCAGATTCTAGTTTCTATTTCATAGAAAAAATTGTAAAAATTTGTTCAGTAGGCACTGTCACCTGAAAGGATGGCTAGTTACACCCTGTAGAAAAGTATCAAAAAAAAAAAAAAAACAAACGTCATTTATTCAAAACAGGCTGAGAATCAGAACTTTTCGAACGTCAAAATTACATAAGACAGTCCCCCAGAAACGCCCGCCCTTCACCACGTATGTAAATATAATATAACCTGATAAAGAAGATATAGATAAGCAATTACTAAAGCGCTGTCGTGATCTGCGGTGCGCGAACCATACCTAATTGTAATTGCTCTCAGCATCCTATTTCCAGCTTAAAGAATACTCGTAGTGAACCCTGTTTAGGTTTGCCAATTTTAAGAAAATCTACCTAATGATGTCCGTTGATCTGATAGATGGGGCTTATTTGAGCAGACAGAATTTAATATACCTACGCCTAAATGATGAAATGTTATGAAACTAGGTAAGTAGGGTAAACGTTATATTGATTGGCACTTTATGCCGACTTCTCCTAGTAATTGGTCAATTCTGGAAAATAATCAAAGTTGGTAACATTTTTAATTGTTTTGTCGGGTTCTAGTTTACAAAGGCATACATAAAAATGATGCATAAAGTATAAAATTAAAAATACATGTTTAATTAACTTAAAAATCATTTTTTTTATTGTTTCTTCGGAATTTTACAATAATTGCCACTTAAGTCACTAAGGCACTATACTTATTATGTCATTGGCACTATTAGCAGTCTTATAAAGTACCTAATATCCAGATCTTACTTAACTCCTTCCCAATGTTGTATTTTTATCTAATGGCCTTGTTATATTTTAAGAAGATCTTCATCTGAAAAAGGTTCAGTTGGTCCACCAGCTGGTTGCTTTCTTTCTTCAGACAAGTTTTTGATGTGACTTTTTTAGCAAAACCTTTCTTGTTTTCACGTAGAATGTTAAATGTTCACGGGGCAGTTGTTTTTCATACCATTTTTAGGGTTCAGTAGTAAACAATGAACCCTTATAGTATCGCCATGTCCGTCTGTCTGTCTGTCCCCACTGTAGCTTAAAGACGCTTAGTACTATGAAGCTGTAATTTGACATACGAGGGTCATTCAATAAATACTTAGCCTACAAAAAGTAAACGAAAATTTTGGAAAAGTGGCAATTTATTTTTCAACAAAGTCTCCTTTTAGTTCGATACACTTAGCCCAGCGATGCTCCAACTTTTTTAACCCGTCCGAAAAATAGTTTTTGTCAAACTCTGCAAAATAGGCCTCCGTGGCGGCGATGATTCATCAAAAACCGACGTACGGCCACGTGCAAACTCGTTGAACCAATTCTTGACGGTGGCCATCGATGGAGAAGAGTCACCGTACACAGCATCCAAGCGCTCTTTGATTTCGATGCGCGTTTTCCCTTCCAAAAATAGGAATCGAATCACCGAACGATATTGCTCTTTTTCCATTTTTGTAAAACCGATCGACACGTTCGCTTCCATAAGTTGTCAAATTAAAACAAATGAAGGGATTGGAATGAAAATTTGAAAAAAGAATTAAAAAAGAATGTGCTACACTGTGGTAAAACGCTTTTGAAACTACAGCGCCCTCTGGCGATGAGGCTATGTACTTATTGAATGCACCTCGTAGGTATACATATTAATCACGCCGACAAAGTGCTAAAACAAAATCTTGAAAAAAACATTTTTTTAGGATACCTCCCTTGCACGTAATGTGGGGATAATATGGTCTATGTTCACAGACCATATTATTTGGATTCAAGGATCCGTTTGCATAATATTAAGCATTAAGGTGCTAATTTTTGTTAGAGTCAAGTGTCAAACAACCATTTAACTGGCAGGGGGGGGCTGCCAGCTAAATGGTTATTTATGGAGATGTGAATTAAAAGGAAAACTATCACAGCTAAGTGGGCTTTAGAAGTTACCGAATAGTCGACCAACTTAAATTTGCAGTTAGAGAATTGACCGTTGCATATATCGATTTTTGGGAACATGTTTTTCAACTACAATGTTAAGTTTGTTTTTGGGATAGATTAGATTCAAAATCTTTTTCCAAGTCTGCATCTGAATATCGTTTCGTATATTTCCTACCACTTGTGCTTGTGGCTAAGTAATAGCAGCCGCACGGGTCGATCGATCAGGTTAAGCTACGCTTGCCGCGGTTGGTCCGTGGATGGGTGACCATCTTTACATACCAAGACCCCTCCGTGCCTCGGAAAGCACGTTAAGCCGTTGGTCCCGGCTGTCATTTGTAGATCTTTGACAGTCGTTACGGGTCGTCAGAAGCTCGAAAGTCTGACAACCAGTCTTACCAAGGGGTATCGTATTACCCAGTAACTGGGTTGTGGAGGTCAGATAGGCAGTCGCTCCATGTAAAATACTGGTATTCAGCTGTATCCGGTAAGACTGGAAGCCGACCCCAACATAGTTGGGAAAAGGCTAGAGAGATGATGATATTTCCTACCACTCTGAACTTTTGGCATTCTTCATGAATTTAAAATACACTTGAGAGCAATAAAATCGCACACCCCTTGTAATTTGGTTTATTACTGATTGTTTTCTAAAATCTAAAGATATTGAGTAAAAATCATTAGACAAAATTACAAAAACATAAAATTAAAATCATTGACCTTCACGTAACTTACAAAAACCGACCGTACACCAAATTCTCCAAATTCACGCGTTTGCGTTGTCACTACTTGCACCCTTAGCCGCAGGTATAAAAAGGTCGGTTTATTGGAATTTTTAACCCATCTCGATCTTAAAATCCCCACCATCAAGCAGTTCATGAAGCGCATCACGAAGCGCTTCTTCGACTCCGCCGCCACCCACCGCAACCCTCTGGTTGTGCAGGCCGCCAGTTATAGGCCCTCCACCATTAGCTCTATTCGCCGTCCAAGGCATACTCTCACCGACCCCGATGACCGCATTACCCTCCTCCAGGAAAGCAGTAGGGCAACGAGTACAGTGCACAAAACACACCGACCTACGTTCCGACCTCGCCGCCGAGGTCCCTCGCGTAAACCCCGACGTAATTGTCCCCCCCCCGACCCTTGCTCGACGAAGTGCCAGCCCACGCCGCAGCTGAGCCTGTAGTTTTAAATTCCCCGACTAATAATAATAATATTAACCAGAACCAGCCTGTCCCACCTTGCTGTCCTCCCCCCAGCGACGCCCTAAGCCGAGGTCCGTACCCCACAGGGGGTGCCCTTAGCGTGCAGTCGCTTAGTATTGAAGAAATTCGCCCCTGGCTGGAGGCTTTGAGTTCGCTTAAGGCAGCCACAGGAAAGTCCGGTTAAGTAGTCACGACCTCTCAAGGTCAACTACGAGATGCCATTCACAAAAAAAAAAAAAAGAATTTTTAATCAGTTGCATACTTCGGTATGCAACTGATTAAAAATTCTTTTTTTTTTTGTGAATGAACGTGATAACATCTCTACTGGAAGCATACGGATTTACTCGAAAAATATGGATACCACGCCCGCAGAAGCCGCTCAAGTTATTGCCTTGCTCGAAGCAGGCCATAACCAAAGTGAAGTTGCTCGACGGCTAAATTTGAGCCGCTACTCTGTTCGTCGTGTATACCAGAGGTTCCAAGAGACCGGTGGCTACATTCGGCGACAAGGATCTGGCCGGCGACGCACAACATCAGAGCGTGATGACCGCTTTCTTGTGACAAGCTCTTTGAGAAATCGGCAACTGAACGCGGTTCAACTGGGACAACAGCTTCGAGAAGTTCGCAATGTCAGTATAAGTCGGTGGGCAGTTCGAAGAAGACTAGGTGAAGCAGGAATGACTTCACATCGCCCAGCAAATGGTCCCAAATTGACCACAGCTCACCGACAAGCCCGGCTACAATTTGCTAGGGAACATTTAAATTGGACGTATGACCAATGGCGGGCTGTTATGTTCTCTGATGAGTGCAGAATTACTTTACATGGTCATGATGGACGCTCTAGGGTCTATAGAAGGTCATGAGAGCGATTTTCACAATGCTGCATAAGCGAACGTGTGGCTTTTGGAGGTGGATCGTGTATGTTTTGGGGTGGCATAAGGTTGGACACTAAAACTGACATTGTATTCATCACTACGGCGAATACCGGCCCGAGATCGAGAAGTTTGACGGCTGCACGATACGACGAAGAAGTGCTCGAAGAACATGTGAGGCCGCTTGCGTGGCTTATGGGAGAAGATTTTCTCTTAATGCACGACAACGCCAGACCGCATGTCGCTAGAACAGTTTGCTACTACATGGAAGACGTTGGAATCACCGCGATGGAGTGGCCACCTCATAGTCCTGATCTCAATCCGATTGAGCATGTCTAGGATGAGCTAAAAAGAAGAGTTTGAACAAGAAGCCCTGCTCCTACGCGCCTCCAAGAGCTTCAACTTGCCATTGAAGAGGAGTGGAACGCCATACCACAAGATTTCATGGTGAAATTAATACGGTCCATGAAAAACCGATTAAGAGCTGTAATCAAGGCTAGGGGAGGGAATACACCTTATTAAAAAACAATTTGATCAAACATTTTGAGTTTTATTTTTATTCTTTCTTAAGCGAAATTGGGTAATTTTATCCGTATGTTGGGTTTTGTGCCCTAAAACCCCCGATGGGTATTTTTTTTACACTGTATTTGATATCATTAGAAAGGTACTGAAGTAAACATTCAAATAGTGTAAGTTTTATTTTAATATGTATTCACATTCATGAAAAAAACTGCTTTAACAACAAAAAGTCAACGTGTGCGATTTTATTGCTCTCAAGTGTAATATTCGCGGGAAGGTACTTATGGGTCGCCGAGGCCCCCGCAATACAGGCAACAGAATACGGGTGGGTTTTAGTCAGTAAGAGTCTGACACACCCTCCCGCTCCGCCCAGAGCGGGACAAGTTATTTGATGATTTCCTACCCTCAAGAAAAAAAAGGTAGTTATATTGGCATCATAAAAAGATATATATATGTATATATATATATCTTTTTATGATGCCAATATACAATATATATATACACAATATACAATATATATATATGATAGTGATTGGCAGTGCTAATAATTGATTTTTGACAAAAGAAAGCTCGAATTACTAAACGATAAATTTAAAATCGATAAATAGAATTGCTAAGTAATTGACATGAAACGTCCGTAAGTCAGAAAGTATAGTGATTGGCATAAGTAGCATAATCAGCCGATAATGTTCCCACTGCTAGGCCACAGGCCTCCTCTCTGTAAGAGGGAGTGGGCCGAAATCCAAGGGTCCAGCGCGGGTTGGTAGATGTCACATGTCTGTATTTGATGTAAAGTTAATCAACTGGGACCTACGACCTACAACTCATAAGTCGCGGCCGTTATCACTGGGCCACCACTGCTCTTATCGGCATCTATCATTGGCATAAGTGCCAATGATTATTTCATCAAACAAAACAAAGCAGGTATAGTTATTTACACCAATAAAAAAGCCGGTTCACAACGCTAAAATATCGTTTTTATTTAACATGCTTAAACTAAGTGAATGGATATAAATACTTAGATGAAGACTTGCACATAAAACTCTTTTACTTCGAAATCTAGCCACCAAACCTACACTTTTCGTTAAATTTTATCCGACTCTACAAATCACATTTTTAAAACAGCTGATAAAGAAAGATGGTTGACGTTTGAGACATAAATAATTGTTCCCAATATAAGAAATTGTATATTCTACCAATAATTATGTTGCTATAACATAAAAAAAAGAAAACAACATAGCACACAGAATAAATTACCAAAGTGCCAATCATTGGGAAGGTGCCAACATTAGTACTGTCTACCCCTATTTATAGAGGAAGACAATACGGCACAGTTATTTGAATATTTATTGTTTGGTGAGTAATAGCGACCATTTGTATTGAATCGTCCTATTTATATTGGTATAAGTTGAAATTATCATAGAACTAAAAGGACAGATACCGGACTTGTAACATAACTGCTAAATAAGGATGTTCTTTCTATATACCGCTACCTACCCCTTCGCCGGTTTCATTATTCAAGAGGTTATGTCTTTTTTAATGGATGGGAAATCATCAAACAACTTCTCCCGCTCTGGGCGGAGCGGGAAGGTGTGTCAGACTCTTACTGACTAAAACCCACCCGTATTCCTTCCTGTTCCTGTGTTGCCAGGGGCCTCAGTGACCCTTTAGTACCTTCCCGCGACCTCGGCAGGAAGACGTTATATCTAGGTAGGTACACAATTTCACAGTACTAGTTCTTTATTAGTGATGGATGAGTACTATGCAAACATTACGGGAGTTAACAAAAATGTTGTCTCTTTTTTTTTTTTTGAGGTTGGGAAATCATCAAATAACTTCTCCCGCTCTGGGCGGAGCGGGAGGGTGTGTCAGACTCTTACTGACTAAAACCCACCCGTATTCCTTCCTGTTGCCTGTGTTGCGGGGGCCTCGGTGACCCATAAGTACCTTCCCGCGACCCCGGCAGGCATCGGCCCTAGTGGACCCCTACTTTGTGCTGACGACATCTCTTTGAGGCGCGCGTGGAATACGACGCGCCGTCGACCCGGGCCTGCAGCACCCAGTCGTATCCGATGTCCCACAGATGCGGCCCCAGGACCGATCCCTGTGGGACACCGCACGACATCTCTTGCCGGTTCCACACTCCCTGGTGACCGGGGTAGATGACGGCCCTTTCCGTCAAATAGGCCTCGACCACACGACAGAGGTAGGTCGGCATCCGGTAAAATGTTGTCTCTTAAGAGTCCAAATCACCTCAGCGCTACTCCATTCATATGTATCGCTCTACTGCTAGACAAGCGGTGGCTAGACTGAGCGGTGCTGTGCAGCATGTTTCCAGGCGCCGATACTTTAGGTAATTTCTGTTTACGGTGTAAATGATGGTAATAAAAAATAATATAGTATCTGCATTATATAAGTTCAGTGATTATGTAAAGTTTCATGATCTAATTTGAAGATTTTTTTTAATACTAGCGGTTTATTGTTCCGTTTGGTTAACATTGTAATTTTTTGTTTCGAGATTTTTTTATGGAATCGTTATTTCGTCAAACATAGTAGGTACTTAGCATTAATCCTCAAACTTACCATATTTTTATTTCAAAATGTATTCTGAAGTATTTTCGATATAATGGAGGATCATGCTAAGCAATTTGAGGTATAGTAGACTCTTAAAAGAAAGTTAATGTTATGAATACAAAATTATTCATGTTTATGCAAATTGTAAGGCTTTGGCTTCCACTGTTTCTGTGATAATACAACCTTATAGCATTTTAGGGTGAGTTGTTTTTACTTCTAGTACCTAGTTAACTAAAGCAGGCACCGCAAAAAGAAGGTTTAAAAGGAAATGTGGTCATGTGGTCGTGGGCGTTCAAACCATACAAACACACAAATATTATTTAAAGATATAATGTATATCTATCACTGCCATGGCTCTTTTTTTTTGTGGGAAATTATCAAATAACTTCTCCCGCTCTGGGCGGAGCGGGAGGGTGTGTCAGACTCTTACTGACTAAAACCCACCCGTATTCCTTCCATTGCCAGAGGCCACGGTATCTCTTTCGGAATTTCCCGCGACCCCGGCAACTGCCATGACCCTATTATTTGTTTTTTGGTGTAGTTAAATTAATTTTAGAGAACAAAATAGAAAAAGAAACCAACGTTACAAACATGACCGTGATAGATAAGACAGAGTTTCGAAAAAAAAGAATTGGCTCTAACCCAAGTAATGAATACGTGTGTATGGACTGAACGGCAACGGCGTGACCACGTTTTCTCTCGGATCTTAGGTACCTATATAATTGGACAGTTTTTCATCTTTGAGACTTTATAGAAAGCCACCTTATAGAAAGATACCTTATAGAAAGCTTGACAAAATGATGCAAAGCCAACTATGTTATGCGAGGGTGACACTGAAAGTTCATAGAAATCAAAAACTGAACAAACTAGCAAGTTATTAGTTTTATTAAGTATATCTTTTCAGAATAGTGTCCATTTACGTCAATATATCGGTGCATCCGATGGAACCACTGAGAAAAGCACTTTACCCACTCGTCCTTAGGGGTCTCTTCGACGGCATTTTGAAACGCAGCCACTGCTTCGTCGACGTCCATAAAGCGTTTTCCTCGAAGTTTTTCTTTTATTTTCGGAAATAAATAAAAATCGCAAGGTACGGGGTCGGGGCTATAGGGCGGGTGACCCAGTAATCCACGTCTGACGTTGCCAAGTAGTCGATTGTTTGCTTGGCGGTGTGCGACGAGGCGTTGTCGTAGTGAAGGAGGATCCTACTGCGAGGTCGTTTCTCCCGACCTTTTTTCAAGACAAGTAGCAAAAAATTGTTAGTGTACCACTCTACAGTAACTGTTTTTCGATCCTCTAAAACAATTGTTGCGTAATGACCTGTCCTTCCAAAGAACGAGGCCGCCATCTTTTTCCCCACGCTTCGACCTCTCTTCACTTTAGTTGGCAACTCTTCGCAAAGAAACACCCAGACAGCAGACCGTCTCTTACTTTCAGGATCATAACAATAAATCCAGCTTCCGTCACCCGTAAGTATGTGCAACACAGCATTTGAGTCACCTCCGTTAAATCTATGAACCGTTTCACGACACCAATCAACACATTTTAATATATCGTTTAAGTGCCCAGTTCTATAAATAAAAACAAAATAAATCTAATTAGATTTAAAATTAGGTTTTTAGAGGCTTTAGTTAAAAAAAAAAAGTAAAATCTAGTAAGTATGTGACGTTTTTGTCGAAAATGTGTTTTGCAGATATTTGAAAAGCGATTTTGAATACCCATACTTAGCAAAAACTTCCATGTGAATATCTTATTATTTCGATAAAACGTATATTTTTTTTTAATCCCAAGTATCCGCATACATTTACACTTTGACACTAGGACATTTTGTAAATCAAATTGTCCTAGTGTCTGATGAAAGTTTTTAGTAACAGTTTTATTTCTTGAAAATTAAGTCTATCTTATGTAATCCTGTTCACCCAACGTCGAGTAATACAATTTATCGCCTATTTTGTTCTGCGAAGTTTTTAATTTTTCTCGAAAAAGTAACTTTATACACATAGAAGATATTCAATTTGCAACGACGATATACATACACCTGTGCCCAAGGTACTTCCAGCAAACGTTCAAACCAAAACACATCAATGCTCATTTGCGGCAGAAATAGAATAATATCCAAAACCATAAAACACCCGCATAATTAATTCTCTTCCTACTACATAATATACGTTTGATGAAATCCTCTATTCCGCTAATGATAGTATTATGGCACTCACCTCGAGAGGTAATTAATGTAAGGACATGATTAATAGTATTTTTATAACACGTAATAGTATTGCCTATCGATCGCCGCCGATACTCTTCAAAGTAGGTACCTACCTAACGTTCAAAATTATTTGGAAAGAGGAATAAAATAAAAAAAAAGCTTTACCCATGTCAATCGTAATAAATGTTGATACGCAGACTTCTTAAAGATATCTCATTGCTTCAGTTTTTTTTTTTAAATTGATAAATTGTTTGTGAAAGACCTTTTATAGGTTCATTTAAACATACAGAGATACAGTAGGTATACACTAAAAACTTTTAAGATGAAGAAGATTTAAAATTAACTGCCCTTTTTTAACATAATATATTTGACCTTTAGCAACTGAACACAATCCACTTTTCGCCTTCTTTTTTGCCTATATAAGTGACCCTAATACGAAATAAAAAATAAAATAACTCGTCAAAACAGATTAATATTTCTTAATTATTTAGTTAATTTCTTTAAAATCAAAATCAAAATCAAAAGTCATTTAGGCTGAGAATCAGCACTTTTCGAACGTCAAAATTACATAAGACAGTCCCCCAAAACGCCCACCCTTCACCACTTCCTAGTGCTTTAGCTGGGAAGAAGAAGTGGTCAACAAACTCCCCAGCAGCACAGCTGCCTGTTCAGTTAGAGGGGAAAAAAATGGATTCTATACAACAGTATGCAAAACAATTTACATTACGTGCAAAATAAAACATTAAATTATTAGCCATATGTCAGCTAGCACACCACTATACCAATAAAAAAAAAGAAAAGGAAAACACCGAAAACTATTAATTCTCAAGCAGAGATAAAAACGTAAACAGAACTTAATGCCCAAATAAAAGGCGTGCCCGCTTACATATAGCTATAGCTGTAACAGTCACAAATGATGAACTAGGAACATCAAAGTAAAATAAATAAACAATTAATTACTAATAACAAAACAAAACAATGGTCAGCAAGATGACCAGTCACCACAAGCAGGACCCGTTCACGAGCATAACGCAAAAATCAGCCATTACCCCCCTCGCCATATTAGAGGGAAGGAGGTAACCCGACCCCCGACGCTACCGCAAGCAGTGACAACTAAGGGAGCATGACGAACTTGCTGCCGGTTGTAAGAATAATATAATCAGTTATCGAGGTCGCTAGCTAACCACATATTGCAATACAACTCAACAAAAAACATTGTAATGAGAAGATTATGTCAATAATAAACGAAAATAAAATTTAAAATAAATTGACTTATACACTTAAATAAAATAAACAATTATATGAACTCATATAATCTGTCACTAGGTAAGCTAATTCTGGAGAAAGAACATAAACATTGTCTTGAGTTAATCACAGCGACCAACAATTCTTATCATTTAAGTAGTCGTTGATAGAATAGTATGCCCTTGAACAAAGTTTGGATTTTACTTTAGTTTTAAACGCATTAAAAGGCAAATCTAGCAAAGAAGAGGGTAACTTGTTATAAAAAGTAATACCAAGCCCAACAGAGTTATGAACCTTGTGAAGCCGGTGAAATGGGGCACGTAATTTGTCCTTATTTCTGGTGTTAATATTGTGAATATCACTGTTTTTAATGTATAAGTGTATATTTTGCCTAATATATAAGATGTTGGCGAAGATGGATTGTGATGCCACCGTGAGAATACCAATATCTTTAAAAAAATCTCTCAGAGAAACTCTGGCACCTAGCTGGTAAATTGCTCGAACAGCTCGTTTTTGAAGAACAAATATATTTTGAATGTCAGCGGCTTTGCCCCCACAGCAGAATACCGTAGGACATAACGCTATGAAAATAACTAAAATATACTAACCGAGCTGTATTAACGTCAGTGTATTGTCTTACTTTCCTGACGGCGTAAGCGGCCGAACTGAGCCTTCCCGCTAGGCTTGATATATGAGGGCCCCACTGAAGTTTAGCATCTATTGTTATGCCCAGAAAAACTGCCGAGTCTACAGTTCCAAGAACCTCTTTATCTAAGACGATGTTGGGTCCTAGATTTCTAACATTTGGTAAAGCGAACTTTATACATTTCGTTTTCTTAGCATTGAGAACTAAGTTATTTGTCGTAAACCAATCCGTAACAATTGAGAGTGCACTATTTACGTCGTCAAAATCTTGTCTATTCTTGCCTACTTTAAAAATAAGAGAGGTATCATCTGCAAACAGTACAACGTCACAGATACCCTTTAAATAGAATGGTAAGTCATTCATATATACTAAGAATAAGAATGGACCCAGTATTGAGCCTTGTGGTACACCTAACTGAACTAGAAGCCCGGAAGATTTTATACCATTAACATCTACACATTGCAACCTATTATGTAAATATGAACTTATTACTTTAAGAGCTTCATTTTGGACACCGTAACGATGTAGTTTACGCACAAGCGTGTCATGTTGCACGCAATCAAAACCTTTGGAGAGATCACAGAAAACTCCAATAGCATTTTGCGAGCTCTCCCATGCGTTAAATACGTGTTTCAGCAGTGCAACACCTGCATCTGTAGTCGAACGACCTTTTGTAAAGCCATATTTTTCATTATGAAGGAGGCTGTTTAAATTAAAATGTCTTAGCAACTGCTTGAGTATTAACTTTTCAAATATTTTGCTAAATGCAGGTAAAATAGAAATAGGCCTGATATTGCCAACGTCTTTTTTATTACCTGATTTAAATAATGGTATGACTTTACTACTCTTCATGAGGTCAGAAAAAGTTCCTAAATCAACACATTTATTAAAAGTAACAGCTAGATAGGGGGCTACAATGTTTATTATATTGCTTAATATTTTAATGGAGATACCCCAGTAATCACCAGTGTTTTTAGACTTAAGTGTGTTAAAAACGTTAACAACATCACCAGGTGTTACATGTTCAAAACTAAATAAGCGACTACATTTAGGCACACTACTATGCAAAAGGTTTTCGGCTTTAGACGGGGACGAATTTAAGGAGCGAGTCGTAGAGTCGTATAGGTATGTTGGCAAAAAAACTCATTGAATGCCTCAGCTACGTCAGCTGCTTTATTAACTAATTTGCTGTCGACCATAAGCTCAAGATGTTTTTCTTGTTGGTTAACCGACTTACCCATTTCATTGTTAATAATTTTCCAAGTGGTTTTTATTTTATTATTGGAATTTTTAATTGTGTCGCTTAAAAATTTAGATTTAGCAAAAACACAAATCTTTTTAAATAATTTTGAATAATTTTTGACATACTCTAGAAAAGGAGTATCAAACCTGTATTTTTTAAACCTTATAACTCATATAGTCTCGCTCTACTTTTTTAAATACCCGGAGTAGCCCATTGGTTAAAGCCAGCGGGGGTGCTATTAATGTTAATGGTTTTGGTCTTGAAAATAGATTGGTGCTCTTTTTGGACAACATCAAACTTTTTTAATTTTAACACTTTAATTAAAGTGACACTGTAATTTGGTCGCGATAATACTGTGAAGTGTCACAATTATTTTCAATTAGAGATACTTTTGCATGTCAAGAACGAAGGAAACAGATAATTGAGATGATTAACTAAGTTAAAAAGTAGGTATTTCCCTACAGCGAAACCGTTTTAAAACAAAAAACATAGGATTTATCATTCCAGGATCGTGTTGTTGTGTTATGAATTAATAGTTACATTTATTTTATTATTATTATATTATGCCTGACTTTTCAACAAACCTTTGACTCGGTCAAAGACCATGTCTGGGCGCCTAATTCATTGAAGAATTTTGACCAATTAATTTAGTTGATGGTGCTTCAAGCAAGTTCTGTATTACCATTTCGAAGAATTGTTCGTTCAAGTGACTAGAGGTTCGAGCCGTAATTTATTGTTGTATCTACGAAATAATAATAGATTAATAAATATTAGTTTTCTTAGAAAACCACAGCATAGGTATTTTGTAATTGTATATATAATTACAAAATACCTATGCTGTTTGTTAAAGTGCAAATCATATAATAATAAAAATAAGTTTAATTATTTTCTCTCACAATGGTTTTATAGCACTTAACAGTTTTTAACTATAAAAAAATCACATTGAGAAAGCTGGTGCCTGAAGTTTAAAAAAAACCCTTATCAGGTTCCCAGGACCCACTTAGTGGACTCATACTAGTTAACAGGCAGGTAACATGTGTTTCTAGTTTTCTACTAAACAATTAAAACTTAAATAAATAAATGACAACAAAAATTAAAATAAAACAACAAAAGCAGACAAATGTTCTGTGGTGAATGGTGGTGAAAGTGTAGTTGAATGGTGGTGAATGTGTAGGTAAATGGTTGTGAATGTGTAGGCGAATGGTGGTGAATGTGTAGGTAAATGGTGATGAATGTGTAGGTAAATGGAGGCATACGTGTAGGTGAATGGTAATTATTTGAATACAAGTGTTATTTAATTGAGTGGAGCAATTTCTCTGTGTCATCATAGGAAATAGTTTTGTAGAGGTCAATTCTGCTTACAACTGGGTTATAATGGATAAATATTTTGACCAAGTATAATAATTATAAGAAAACATTCAGTGGTGGCCCAGTGGGAGCAGTGGTGGCCCTGTGGTAACGGCCGCGACTTACAAGTTGTAGAACGTATGTTCGAACCCAGACAGGTGCTTTACTTTGTGTAAATTATTTCATCACCACTGCTCTCAAAAACGGGGAAGGAAAATATCGTGAGGAAACCGACATGTCCTAGAACCAAATATTCGAATCGACATCTACCAACCCGCACTGGGCCCGCGTGGTGGTTTACGGCCCAGTCCCTCTCACAGAGAGGAGGCCTGTGTCCCAGCAGTGGGAACATTATAGGCTGATTATGTATTCAGACGAAATAGGTAAAACAATTCATATTCAAATATCTATTTGAATATGAATTGATATTTGAATAAATCATCAAATATCTTTTATAATATCAAATATCTTATTGATATTTGAATAAATCATCAATATCAATCAAATATCTATTTGAATATGAATTGTTTTAACTGTTTCTGTTGAGTTTACATCTGTAAACTTGAGCCGAATCAATCTCTAACGAAGTGATTGTTTCCCGATCCTATATCAATAACAAAGGTTCAACTGGAAACTTCTTTATCATTGAGCTTGAGTTAGTTATAAGATAAGGTTATTAAATATTCCAAAAACGCATTTCAACTCAAAAGTAATCAGTTTGCAGTCGATTTTATTTTTGGGAATAAAGTCATAATTCTCTTTTTGGGGTGTATGTACTCATAACAACTGATCTTGATAATCATAATCTGCTACTTCATATTATAATGTAAATTCAAATGAAAATGTGTGAAAAACAGACTTTTAAAGGTATTTCAGATTTGGTTCCAATGATGAAAGTTATTTATATTTATGAGTACCTTCATCCCCTGAAAGTTTGCCATTGAATTCAAAATCAGCCTGTATAAGAGCAGTGGTGGCCCAATGGCCCAGTGGTATCGGCCCTGAATTACAAGTTATAGATCGTGAGATCGAACCCAAGCAGGCGCTTTAATTTGTGTAATTTATTTCATCATCACTGCTCTCAAATCAGTGAAGGAAAACATCGTGGGGAAACGGGCGGCATGTCTTAGCGTGATGGAATATGGCCCACTCCCTCTCACTGAGAGGAGGCCTGTATCCCAGCAGTGGGAGCATAATACAACAATAGGCTGATTATGCGAATCCACGACAACTCGACCCAGAGATAACTCGACCCAGACAACTCAACCCCGCGACAATTCAACCCCAGGACAACTCGACCCCGACAACTCAACAGCATACTCTGCTTATGCTGTATACAGATCGAGTGGAGCAGACAGTCCCTCGCCTTGGCATTTCCTAGTGTAACTTACTATTGCTTGATGACCTCCTTTACTCAAATTAATCACGTTATAGCTTATTTTGTAATGGCTTACTTAATTACAGAAAATGTCATGTAAAGACGCTGACAACACCTAAACCGCGCTCACTGTCAGATTGCATAGAAAAGAGAGAGAAGCGCGATGACCAAAATATGAAGCAATTATCCATTTACTCAAAACTGAGTTGAGTAATCGAAAATAAAAACAACCAAGTTCTGCATTCAAATAAGACGTTCTTGTTATTAATTAAATACGTAACGTATGTTGATATTTAATACAGATATTTTGGATTAGAACTCAAGATAAGAGGTTAGTTTAACGTTAGTTTGTATCGAGTTTATTTTTTTCAAAACGTGTTTTGGTAACAACCAAGTTCTGGGAAATATCTTCAAAATTAGCATATATTTTTTCCGCTACCACAAACTATACAGTTATGGCAATTTTTTTTCTTAAAATAAGCCAATTTTGATCAATTGGGTCTTATCAGCGCCTTAAGGTAAAAACACATTTGCCTTGTCAAAAAGTGAATTACAAAAATTGAACAAAAAAATTAAAAACAAGCTAAATATGCCCAAAACTGGAAAACTGAAAACCAATATTTTCAGCGTAGTCGGGGAACCTGTAAATAACAGTTCCAAGAAATCGTCCCCCGACTGCAATGAAAATTGTTTTTTTATGTTTTTTTATTTCATACCTTTTAGTGATAAAACTATATTATTGCAAACGAACAAGTGCCACAAAAGATAACTTTTATTTTTTAAGAAATTGATATTGCGCAAATAATAACGCGAGACTATTTTTATTTTGGTTTTTTAATTGTGATTAAGATCTCTGAGATGATTTAGTTCTTGCCTGTTATATATTTTGTTTATGTACTAAGCAAGCTCTAGACCAGGGATTCCCAAACTATTTTGGGCAAGAGACCCCTTTTCCAAAATGAACGGATACCTCAGACCCCCATAGCCAATTTTTTTGCATCTTGTACGCACTTGTGCACGCTTTTCGACTTGTTGAGTTTTTTTAAAAGTACAACAATGATATTTCCTACTAAAATATTAGTCATTCTTATAATAAGTTCGTACACGTAACACAACATACACAGTATCTTGTTTTTAAGTTTAAAATAAGAACTTGTGTTAATTAATAGGGGTCGATTTTTAGACCTCGTCGACCCCCAAAATCAGTTCTCGTTTATGTCGACCCCTCGGAAACCGATTTCGACCCCAGGGGGTCGATATCGACCACTTTGGGAATTCCTGCTCTAGACGATAATAATATACAGTATTTTTTTTATGAACCATGGCCCCGCAATATATTTTCTTTCAGCCTATTTTACCCGGTATAATGCAACGCTTCTAACAATACCACATAAATTGATATCGGTTAAGCCGTTTAGATGTTATGGTGGAATAAAGAAACTCACAAACATACATGAAAACATAACACTCCTTTTTTTGGGCAGTCGTGTAAAAAGGAAAAGGTTACCATTTTGCAAAGCTTTTGCAAACCCTGAAATAATGATGTTAAATAAACTAGTTGTGTTTTGATAGTCACTCAGCACCTCTGTTACAGCATTGCATAAGAGAATAATTAATCAAAGTGATGTTTTGTTTCCGTACCAGCTATGAACATCATCTAATTAACTCATTATTCCTTCTTATTTAGGTGCCACTAGGCAGCAAAGCAAAAGGAGAATAAAGAGAATGTCTCCTAGTTCATTAGGGTTCCGTAGTAAACAAGGAACCCTTATAGCTTCGCCATGTCCGTCTGTCTGTCTGTCTGTATGCCAGTCCCCACTGTAGCTCAAAGACGCTTAGTACTAGAAAGCTGTAATTTGGCATAGGTATACTTATTAATCACGCCGACAAAGTACAACAATAAAATGTAAA
The DNA here is from genome assembly GCA_905333075.3 of Atethmia centrago. NCBI lineage: Eukaryota > Metazoa > Arthropoda > Insecta > Lepidoptera > Noctuidae > Atethmia > Atethmia centrago. Next base: position 15,200,875 of record HG995375.1, read on the forward strand.
AATTAAATATATTAATTTTCTCGTCTATCCCATAATGTGGATGTATCGTTGGATAGGCCGTTCAAAAATATTGCGGGCTTATTAACACCATTTTTGGATTCAAGGATCCGTTTGCGTAATATTAAGCTTTAAAGTGCTAATTTTTGTTAGAGTCAAGGGCCCTTGCCAGCTAATTGGTTGGTTATGGAGATGTGAGAAAATTCATGGCAGTAGGTACCTACATACAATTCAATTCAAAGAAAAACTAACACAGCTGAGTAGGCTTTATAATACAAGTTAACGAGTAATAGTCGACCAACTTAAATTTGCAGTTGGAGAATTAACCGTGACGTATATCGATGTATGAGAGAATATGTTTTTCAACTCCAATATTAAGTTTGTTTTTGGGATACATGCATCCCAACTTCCCAACTACAGAACCCTTCATTGTACGTGGTCCGACACACACACGGTCGGTTTTTTCTTTTTACTTGTCTTCTATTGTAATGTTATGTCAATGATTTTTCTGAATTTTGTTTTCAGACCAGATTGTCACATTAAATACTATTTTAAAGGCTGGCGCACATTCCAGCCGCACCGGGCCGCAGCGCAAGGCATTTCAATGCCAAAAATGTGTTGCGGCCCGCCTTATCCGATAGTCCATACGTAAGTGTAATGTGTAAAAATGTACAAAAGTGATGAAGCGGGAATTCTGCAATGCGGCGCGGCCGCCCAAGTGTGCATTGCGCTTAATAGAACGAAGGTAATAAAAAAAATGTCATTAGGTGTAGCAGATTGACTGATGATCTCAATATGTATATGAGAACCTGAACAGCGACATTCATAGCATAAATACTAGAAACAAAGACTTACTTATTGTGCCCAAGACTAGGCTCCAAAAAATTTGTAATTCATTTAAGTGCCAAAGTATACGTTTTTACAACAAACTCGCAAGCCATGTTAAAGAACTGAGCCTCAATAAATTTAAATCATTTATTAAACAGAAACTGTCAAAAAGGTATAAAGTTAAAGATTACTTGGACGACAAAAAGGCTTGGGATTAATTAAGCTACTCCAGTGTACCCCCAGGCAACAAACTAATTTTATACTAAACCTATTTTTATACAAAGTGTCTTAGAATTAATATTGACATTTTTTTTATTGACATGTATGTGAGGACTATGTGGATCATATATTTTTAAATTTTACTTTTTCTCAGTTAGTTTTAATGATAATCTGGCAGTTTGAGTACTTTATGCGGCCTACCCAAATGTCCTTTCTTTGGTTTTGTTCATCGAGTCGTTGAGCTCCTTAAGTTCTGAGTTGAGCTGCACGATTACTGATAAATGCGTGCACTGATTGGATAGGTCCACTCAATCTGGTGGTGTGCTCAAGTGTGGTTCTTTCCTCAAAATACCATTTCAGATGACATGATCTGACCCACCCGTATTCCTTCCTGTTGCCTGTGTTGCGGGGGCCTCGGTGACCCATAAGTACCTTCCCGCGACCCCGGCAGGCATCGGCCCTAGTGGACACCTACCTATGTGCTGACGACATCTCTTTGAGGCGCGCGTGGAATACAACGCGCCGTCGACCCGGGCCTGGTCCTTACCGGACGGTGAGCTACCCATTGCTCACCGTCCGCAAGCCCGCGTCTACGGTGGCCGGAAATCCGCCCGGGATTCCCGACACCCTGGGCGTCTCCTACGGCGGCTAGGGTCGCCCCTAGCCGGGAGCGCGAATCTTGCCTTTCCCTCAACCGTCCCGCCTCCTCCTTCGCGAGCATTACTGCTTCGCAGAAGGAGGTGACGGCTGCCCATGCCCTCTCGCTCCGTACCATGGCCTGAACCAGGGCCGAACGCGAGAGATCACTGCCGCCGATCGCCTCCACGAGGACACGGCGGTGCTCTGCCCAAGCGGGGCATACCTCCACCGTTCCCGAAGCCGCCGTGTCCGGTGAGGACCTGCGTCAGGCGGAAGGTGAGGACGCCGTGGCGCCTCACTCTCCTCAAAGAGGGGACTTATCGCCGCAATTGTGGCGTGCCCAGCACTGGGTTGCGACTACCGTACTCTCCATGACGCCTTGAGATCCCGCCGCAGCTCCGTCTTACGCCGCGGCGTTTCGCCTCCTCGCGCCACTCCCATACGTGCGCGAGAGGATTTTTGCCTCCAGATCCCATGGGTGACCTTTTTTTTTTTTTTTTGAGGGTGGGAAATCATCAAATAACTTCTCCCGCTCTGGGCGGAGCGGGAGGGTGTGTCAGACTCTTACTGACTAAAACCCACCCGTATTCCTTCCTGTTGCCTGTGTTGCGGGGGCCTCGGTGACCCATAAGTACCTTCCCGCGACCCCGGCAGTGACCTTTGAGTTTGTTTCGGCCGTTCTTCTCTGACTAGTCAGATAGGAAACGCCGAGCTCATCTAGTTCTTTTTTCTAAATATGATTGACGTGTAAAAGTGTTTGTACAAACCTACTTACAGAAAATAAAATCATTTCATTTCATCATTTAATGAAAAATATCTGATTCATTGACTTTTGTTAATCTTTTGAATAGTTATGGTTTAAAAACGAAAATCAATAGGGCTCATCCAATGGATGAAAACTTATAGAAGAAGATTTAGATTAATCTATTGTGTGTGACGACGTGAATCGTGACGACAGACAGGCATACTTCCCAACGGAAAGTACTACACGTAATTTTTTAATTACATTGTTTGTTATAAATATCAAGGTTTGTATATCTATCTAAAAATATATTAATATTATAATGTCAAATCTCCGTCCTGTCAGTTTTTTAAAACTTCCCTGCTAAAATAGATAATTAAAAAAAATAAAAATAATTTAAATCCGTAAAGGACATTGGGAACTTTACTATGAAACATCTCTCCACGGCGGAAATGAATAAACATATCTTATTTTAAAGCTTTATACCTCTATCTATGTTGACCTAAAGCGCATTATTGCGGCATATGGGAATATTGAGATATGATGAGTCTAAGTTGGAAATATTTTGTGTAAGAATGACTTGATTTTTTCAACATTTTACGTTGTTATGCATTACATGACCTAGTAATAATTTTATTTGTAATATATAACAATAATAAAATAATAATAATACATAATTATTTAATTATAATAATTGTACATAATTATTTAATTTCTTTATTATTCTTTTTTATAACAATAATTATTTTTAACCTTGCGTAACTATGATGATTGATTCAATATTCGTATTGTTGTGAAGTGTTAAAGTAAAAATACATACAAATAAAAACCTCATTTTCTCAGCATTCCCGCAGGTTACAGAAATAAAAATTGCACGTTGATAATGGTAGTGGTATGTAAGTTGGTAATGGTATCTATAAACTCTGCCTAGTTTCGTTTGTGTCCCCTACTTTTCGAAAAGTGGGGCATAAAGTTCCCAATGCCATTTGCCTGCTGTTATGAATTCCATGTAAAATTAAGTAAGGAAATGATTTATATGTTGGAAAATTTTGACAAGGTGACATAACGAGAGAGAGCACTGTCACAAGCTGAAGCTTTGTGAGGCGTGAGAGAGAGAAAAACCAAAATTTCTCAGAAACCTTCCTATAATAAATCTGAAATTAAAACTGAAATAATTTATGAGTAGATAAGGAAGCCGTTCATTTAAATTCATAGTCCTTTAAAAATTTCATGTCTCATGGCTGGCATGAAATTTCTCGGTTGAGACCGATTAAGACTTTTAAATTAAGTTGGGCGCGGGTGGCTTTTCTTAACAAAAAAGACTCTTAGAAGCTGTGTGGTCTTGTTAATCTACGATATAGTAGGTAGTTTATTCTTCTATAAAGGCTCGTGCAGACTGGGGCATTCTCGCGAGTGCGACTGGCATATCGCTGCTTGACGCGCCCGCGATGTCGCGCCAGTCTGCACGAGCCTTTAAATTTTGTACAGAAACCGTAGAAATCTTTTAGTAGCTGTTGCATTAATATTGCAGTTAATTTTCTCCGTAGTTACATCATACTTTAAAAAAAATATATCTAACAGTAATAATATTCATATGAACGTAAACGAAGCAAAAGGTAAGGATCGTAGTGGCGTTCTGCAGTTTCTGCCTACCCCATTGGAGGAAGACGTGAGTTTATGTGTGTAATAATATTCATAGTTCATGCGATAAGTTGATATAATATAACAGAATGTGTAATGAATACATCGTAAACATACAACACTATTAACAATTTTAGTAGTCAAACATGTTTTACTACTAATATTGGGCTAATAACATTGTACCAACCTACGGTTGGTACAGTCAGGGAACAAAGAGAAAAAGAGTCTGACAAACACACAAATATTATTTAAAGATATAATGTGTATCTATCACTGCCATGGCTCTTTTTTTTTGGTGGGAAATTATCAAATAACTTCTCCCGCTCTGGGTGGAGCGGGAGGGTGTGTCAGACTCTTAATGACTAAAACCCATGTCCAATCAACGAGGATATTTATTGTATGGAGATTCTGAAAAATTCTCCCGCTTATGAAATTTGGCATATGATGAAGTTAGGTCATACAGATTACAGATGTACAATAAGCCAATTTGTATTACGAGAAATTAGGTATTTTTACCTAAACATGAAAATCGCTTATAACTCTCTGAGAATATTTCCTCAGACTGAAATACTTTCTGTACGTACGTATGTTCTAGTTAGAAGGTTACTAGTTAAGGCATGCAACATTTTATCGAATTCAGAGATACCCCAATGTAACTTTTAACATTTTGCGCTATAACTTCTACTGAAAAAATGGTGTGCTAATTGTTATTTTTTAATATGTTTTTATATCCTTAAATACATAGCCTTGTTTAGTTATGCAAAAGATTTTCCTTTTTAACCATATTTTTTTGATTTTTGCTTAACTACGTAATGTGAAAAATAACTCCGTCAATTTTTATACCTTTATTAGTCATAAGATTTAATATTAAAACAGATTCATTTTTCGAACGTTTATGTATTTTTTAGGATATGTTCGCTGATTTATGCTAAAGCGTAAGGGTTGACCTTCACTTGACCGCTCGGTACTGCTTTGCCACGCACTTCTGCAATACTGTAGGCGAGAGCGAGTTTGGTGGCCACAGCTTAATATGCACAACGTACAACGGGCGTTTAGAAATTGGAAATTTTAAAAGGAATATTATTTTATTTAATGCATTTAAAATAAACGTTAAATACTTCCTGAAGGACTTTTTACAATATGAAAAAAAAAAAGGCAATAAGTCTAATAATGTTTAGAAAGGCACCTACTGAGGAGAAATCGAGTTAAGAAAAAAAAAAATTTCGTTCAAAAGTGTCCGAACAATATACAGGGTGTACCAGAAAGATGAGGTCAAATTTAAGGGTGTGACCATCAAACTGAATAACTTTCTCCATGAGACCAACATCGAAATCGCGAAAAAAATATCAGCCGTCCCATAAGGGGGATAAAGCTGCTCCCGTCCATAAGTTTTACCACCTTCTCCTAGGCCTACCCTATACGTGTCCCTAAGGTGGTGCTAAATGAGCAGCTAAGTCACTAAAACGGCTATAAAAACTCAGGCCTCCTTTAAGGCGCTGACAACACCTAAACCGCGGTCACTGTCAGATTGCATAGAAAAGAAAGAGAAGCGCGATGAAACAACGCTTGTAATTTATTGCAAAATATGAAGCAATTATCTATTTATTCAAAATTGAGTTGAGTAATCGAAAATAAAACTATACAGATTTGGCAATTTTTTTTCTTAAGAGAAGCCTATTTTGGTCAATTGTGTCTTTTTTTTTTTTGTTTTGAGGGTGGGAAATCATCAAATAACTTCTCCCGCTCTGGGCGGAGCGGGAGGGTGTGTCAGACTCTTACTGACTAAAACCCACCCGTATTCCTTCCTGTTGCCTGTGTTGCGGGGGCCTCGGTGACCCATAGGTACCTACCCGCGACCCCGGCAGGCATCGGCCCTAGTGGACCCCTACTATATGTGCTGACGACATCTCTTTGAGGCGCGCGTGGAATACGACGCGCCGTCGACCCGGGCCTGGTCCTTACCGGACGGTGAGCTACCCATTGCTCACCGTCCGCAAGCCCGCGCCTACGGTGGCCGGAAATCCGCCCGGGATTCCCGACGCCCTGGGCGTCTCCTGCGGCGGCTAGGGGCGAGAGGGCGCGAAACTTGCCTTTCCCTCAACCGTCCCTCCTCCTCCTTCGCGAGCATTACTGCTTCGCAGAAGGAGGTGACGGCTGCCCATGCCCTCTCGCTCCGTACAATGGCCTGAACCAGGGCCGGACGCGAGAGGTCTCTGCCGCCGATCGCCTCCACGAGGACACGGCGGTGCTCTGCCCAAGCCGGGCAGACCTCCACCGTATGCTCCAACGTGTCCTCCGGACGATCCACACAGTGGTGACACCCGGACGTTTCCTCCCGCCTTATCCAACACAGGAACCTCCCGAAGCTGCCGTGTCCGGTGAGGACCTGCGTCAGGCGGAAGGTGAGGACGCCGTGGCGCCTCTCCAGCCAGTCCCCAAAGAGGGGACTTATCGCCGCAATCGTGGCGTGCCCAGCACTGGGTTGCGACAGCCGTACTTTCCATGACGCCATGAGATCCCGCCGGAGCTCCGTCCGCTGTGCCGCGATTTCTCGCGGCAACGGACTAACGCCCCGGTGTTTCGCCTCCTCGCGCCACTCCCATACGTGCGCGAGGACTTTTGCCTCCAGATCCCATGGCGGCAATCCGGCAAGGAGGCTCGCTGCCTCACAGGAGACCGTGCGGTATCCCCGGACCATCCGGATGGCCATGACCCTTTGGGCCGCGCTCAACCGGCGGTCAATTGGGTCTTGCCAGCGCCTTAAGACAGCCAAATGAATGAATGGGTGAGAAAACCTGCTGATAAAGCCGCGCTATTTGCTAAATTCTTAAAAGATGTATTCAAACCAAATGAACCCATCATCATGTATCCAGAAAAAGAAATTGACAAAATTCTTGAGTGATCAGCAAATGTGTCTACCGTTGCGACTGTGTACCCCAAGAGAAGTTTGGCAAGCTATTAATAACTTGAAGAAGAAAAAGGCTCCAGGTTTTGATCTGATTACATGAGAAGTCCTTAATCAACTACCGAGAAAAAGAATTGTCTTGCTAACCATTCTGTTCAGAGCAGCGTTGAGTTGAGACTACACTATTTTCCTCTAATCTGGAAAGTCTCAATGATAAATATGGTAGGTAAAAGCCTCTTACTGAAGTTTCCACGTACAGACCAATAAGTCTTCTTCCGCTATTGTCTAAACTATTAAAGAACTTATTGCTACAACGACTGCTACTTGAGGAACAACGGACAATCCCAGAGCATCAATTTGGTTTCCAAGTACACCATGGAACGACAGAACAAATACATAGAGTGGTTCACACAATCCGGCAATCCTTTGAAATAAAGGAGTACTACTCAGCAGCTTTTCTTAACATACAACAAGCATTCGACTGAGTATCACATAAGGGCCACATGTGGAAACTAAAAATTTGCTTACTACGAGTACACACCGCTTACATGCTGTTCAAGTCATACTTGGAAGACTGAATGTTCCAAGTTAAATCTGGAGACTACCTATCTTCATTCTATCCCATAGAAGCTGGCGTTCCCCAGGTTTCTATGCTCGGCCCTGTTCTGTACACAGTCTACCCTGCTGACCTACCCACCTCAAAGCAAACAAGATTGGATCATGGCTGAGAAAGTAGCGAACCAAGACTAGTGCTGCCAAGTCTGTCCATATTACTTTCGCCCTACGAATACTTAGGTATACACATCGACAGAAGACTTACCGTGCGTGAACATATAAAGGCCAAAAGGGACCAAGCAATAAGCATAAAACAAAGAAAAATTCACTAGCTCACAGGCAGAGAGTCATCACTAAGCTTCGAAAACAAACTTCTAATCTACAAATGCATCCTTAAACCTGTATGGACATATAAAATAGAGCTCTGGGGATCGGCAAGCCACTCAAATATTGAGATAAAACAGCGTTTCCAAATTAAAGCACTAAAAACATTAAGTGGTGCACCCTGGTTCACAAAAAACATTAAAGTGCATAAATGCCCACAAATCCCAACTATCAAGGAGGTTGTAGAAAGGTCCTGCAAGAGTTATAAGGAAATACTTCAACGGCATAAAACTGAACTCGCTGTACATACTGTACCGCAGACTTAAAAGGGAACGAATATCGCCAATCTAACCAACACTAATAAATCAAATAACGAGATGACGCATCCCAGGATGTGAACAAGCTCGAACTGCTTAAAGCTTGAATTAAAGCTCAAGGGTTGATTGTCCCGGAGGACACGGTGGAGCATACGGTGGAGGTCTGCCCGGCTTGGGCAGAGCACGCGGTGTCCTCGTGGAGGTGATCGGCGGCAGAGATCTCTCGCGTCCGGGCCTGGTTCAGGACATGGTACGGAGCGAGAGGGCATGGGCAGCCGTCACCTCCTTCTGCAAAGCAGTAATGCTGGCGAAGGAAGAGGCGGGACGGTTGAAGCAAAGGCAAATTTCGCGCCCTCTCGCCCCTAGCCGCCGCAGGAGACGCCCTGGGCGTCGGGAATCCCGGCCACCGTAGGCGCGGGCTTGCGCCCGGGTCGACGGCGCGTTGTATTCCACGCGCGCCTCAAAGAGATGTCGTCAGCACAAATGTAGGGGTCCACTAGGGTCGATGCCTGCCGGGATCGCGGGTAGGTATTAAAGGGTCACCGAGGCCCCTGGCAACACAGGCAACGAAAGGAATACGGGTGGTTTTTAGTCAGTAAGGGTCTGACACACCGTCCCGCTCCGCCCAGAGCGGGAGAAGTTATTTGAGGATCTCCCACCCAACAAAAAAAAAACAAGGCTGATTGTAGATCGAAATAATAAAAGAAAAAAAAGCCGTCGCATACATTTGCGTCCAGTAGGTATTGAAGTTGACAATTTTGTGATCTATGGGTCAATTGATAATTTTTCGCGATTACGGAGAAAGTTGTTCAGTTTGATGATCTGTACTACACCCTTTATGATCACATTTTTCCGGTACATTCTGTGTAAAAAAATTATTGTAGATTTTTTCAGCATCAGCGATCGTTGTAGAAAACACCATAATATAAACACAAAATACCTCTTGGTAAAATCACGAAGAAAATGTGCCACCCGCGCCAACGCACCGCTGCGCGAGCGTCCCGCACCCCTCTTCACACCCGCAACCGATCGTTGCTAAGTGACGGCAATACTTGTACTTAGCAAAAATTGAGATTGTAAAATCTTTGGTACTAAGTCGAATTTCTATTGGCTTCTATTAAAATACACCGTCTAATAAACGTATTGAATTAACCTGAGCAATCCCATAAGTATATTGTTCGAACACTTTTGAACGAAACTTTTTTTTTCTCTCCTCAGTAGGTACCTTTCTAAACATTATTAGACTTATTGCCCTTTTTTCGCATATTGTACAAAGTCTTTCAGGAAGTATCTAACGTTTATTTTAAATGCATTTAATAAAATAATATTCCTTTTAAAATTTCCAATTTCTAAACACCCGTTGTAAGTTGTGCATATTAAGCTGTGGCTACCAAACTCGCCTTCACTATTGCAGAAGTGCGTGGTAGTAATGTTGGTAGTATTCCCGACTTCCCGTTGGTGCGACGTAGAACGCACGCTACCGCTGCGTGCGTCGGCGCTCTGACGTTTGATAGTATAAAAAAGTACGAAGCGATAAATTCACTTCGCACTTCACAGAATTTCGCAACTACATTTCATTTGCTAAATGCTAAATGAGCATTCGCTAACAGTGAATGTGAATGCTAATTAACGCGCGAGTTTTTAGAACTGAATAATTACACGTCCTACCGGAATTATTGCAGCCAGGCCTCGGGTACGCTGAAAATATGGGTTTACATGTAAAACCAAAAAAAAACGTGGCGCTAAGCTCTAAACCGTGGTCATGGTACAGACTTAATAAGGAAAATACTAACAAATAAGTACTAACGCGCGTTAGAAACTAACCAGTTTAAGCCAAATAACTATAAAGGTAATAAATAAAAGCAATTATCTGGGTCACCATTCTGAAGCGATGTAGCGTAGATGACTCTGGAACTCCACGCGAAGCAAAGATTCCGGTAGTTAGAATTACTTCTTAAGATCTCACACCTTAAGCTCGAGATATTCGGTCGGTAAAGCCAAAAACCTGGCTTGATGAACGTTCCAGTTCCTTGAGAGAATAAATTCCTGTCGCAATAGACAAGCGAAGACAGTCGACTCGAATACAAAGTTCTGATGGTAGTTTTCTACCACTGATCAAATAGACACATGGAACATCAGTATTACATGGTAAATACGTTGTACGGTGATTCAATTAATTTTATTTATACCATATGAGTACGAGTACGAGTACAAAAAGTATGTCCTTTTGGACGGAGCGATGATGTGGAATGACACACCCCCAGACATTTTTTTTTTGAACCTTTTGTCATTCTGACAGGCAAAAAGAATTTTGAATAATTCGAACATTTTAAAGTAAACCATAATGTCTGGACCGAAACCACAAATAAGGTAGAATATGTGATGATAAAATGGAGGATAAATACCAAAAAAATATTGTAGAATTAGTAATTCTACAACGTGCACTCTGTTAGTTAGTTCGATATACGCAAAGGGCACAACGCCCTCAGAGTTCAGTATAATAATACCTTCAGAATGTTGTTGGGGCTTCCACATTACTGCAGTGCATCAGAAATGTTTGCCGAAGCACATACCGTCATGTGAATAAAAAATAAAAAATTAAAAACATGCCTGCCTTGTCAAAAAGTGAATTACAAAAATTGAACTAAAAAATTAAAAACAAACTAAACAATTTTGAACTGAATACCAATATTTTCAGCGAAGTCCTTTCACCTGTAAAGAACTGTTCCAAGGAACCGTCCCCCGACTGCAATGAGTAGATTGGTATTTTGTTTTTATTTTTTTTTTATTTTATACCTTTTAGTGATAAAACGATATTTTTTTAATATTTTTTTCTGTAGGATACATATTGAATAGTAGGTACCTAGTGTTATATTTATTTAATTTCTTTTGTTATGTTATTAGTTAACGAATGCATACTGAATACTTTTGTTATATATTTTGTTATGTACTAAGCAAGCTCTAGATCAGGGATTCCCAAAGTGGTCGAAATCGGTTTCCCTGGGGTCGACATAAACAAAAACTGATATTGGGGGTAGGGGGGGGGGGGGGGGGGGGGGGTACGAGGTCTTATTATCGACCCCTGTTAATTAACCCAAGTTCTTATTTGAAACTTTCAAGATAATGTATAAGTTGTGTTACGTGTAGCAACTTGTTATAAGAATGACTAATGTTTTGGTAGGAAGTATCATTGTTGTACTTTTATAAAACTCGAAAAGTCGATAAGCGTGCGCAAGTTCGTACAAGATGAAAAAAATTGGCTATGGGGGGTCTGAGGTATCAGTTCATTTTGCAAAAAGGGTCTCTTGCCCAAAATAGTTTGGGAATCCCTGCTCTTGATGATGATAGTATAAGTACTAAAAATTATATAAAAAAAAACGTTTTTTTCATGAACCATTTTTTTACCACTACCCCATTATATTGTTTAAATTTTTCACCAGCTGCATGCTACCCGGGATAACGCAACGCTTCTAACGATACCACATACATTGATATCGGTTAAGCCGTTTAGAAGTTATGGTGGAATAAAGAAACTCACAAACATACATCAACCCTGAAAATATAACAATGTTATTTTGGGCATTCGTGTAAAAAGGATTGCAACCATGATGCACAGAGTGCGTGGGCGTGTCAACGGCATTCTGAAGGTATAATTATACTGATAAGCCTTGTTGCGCCGTATCTCGCGCATTGGATGATTGGATGCATGTACACGTGCATGTTGTTAACGTATGTAGCATAAAAGTATTGTGTATTACTAACATCATATGGATCAAGGTCTGAATTAAAGTTTTTTTTAAGGCCTCGACAGTGTATATCTTAAACATGTACAGATATGTCTCAAATACATTTCAAACTAGCTGGGCAACAATATCCGCAAGTGGTGTGCAATTAGAAAGTTCTAGGTCCAGCAGGGGGCTACTATAGACTGAAGTTTAATACATTTTTAGGGTTCCGTACTTCAAAAGAAAAAATTCAACGGAAGGCAGACACATGAGTGATCTTATAATTACTCATGTGTCTGCCTACCTGCCTGGCTGGGTGGCTGTATGTCTGTCTGGCTGGTTGTCTCTGTCGGTCTGTCCATTTGTTACAGCCGATTTGCTCCGAATTTATTGGACCGATTAAGGCGCTGACAAAACCCAATTGGCCAAAATAGGCTTCTTGCATGGCGTCGCTCATGACTCACCTATATTTTTTTTTTCAAAAACTGTATCTCAAAATTATAAAAGTGAGATAAATACCAAATTCATCAAGCACAGAAAACACATGAAATCGGGAAAAAATAATTAGCTTTTATTTTAACGAAAACAAAACAATCGAAAAGTTTCTGTTTTTAAATTCAACCAGTATATGTTTCTGAGATCAAAAAGATTGTATACCAATCTATTTTGTTAAAAAAAAATAAAGTATCAATTAATAAAATATGCAGTTTCTGTAAATGATTCGTGTTGCTAATTTCTTTTTGATGTGTGTACTCGTATATAATATATCGAGGGGTGAAAGGTGAAATGTTTGAAGCGACATTTTGGACGATGTTGAGTATATATTCGGATGGCGCGATTTTTTCTGATCCGAGATCTAATTTGGCATATTTTTTGAGTACTTCATTTAAGTAGTCCATAAAAATAGAGAATTAGAGCATACGCCGTTATTCTTGTGCTAAAATCTTAGTTGAATGGCAGATAAAGCGTTTTTTATGTATCTAACTTTAGATGAAAGTCCCTTCATACATTATGCTTTCCACTACTAACACTATGCAATGTCGCTTCAACCAATTTGCCGTCAGCCAAGTTCAACCCTTTTCGCTGCAACTGTTTTGCACTCTGGAGCTTCAAACAGACTGAGTGTTAATTAAGTTAAAAACTAGTACTACTTTAATTCTAAGTTAAGAAACTTAGAAAATCTTTTATTACGTACCTTATTTACATAATAAAAGTTTTTCTAATTAATATAACTTTTATAATTATTTCTGACATAATAAATATTCACCCATTTCAATACTACAACTTCTGAACTTACTCATAAATCTCTCATTATTATCTCATCCTGTATAGGGAAAGAATAACAACCATGTTTTATAAAATCTTTTCCGAACATGACTCATGGCAAACGGCCCTAAGAATGTTCATCGTTCCTGCCTGTATCGTTATCAAAACCCAATTGGTAGTTAAACGAAATAACCTATTCCTATAAACACTGAGTTACGTCGATTAAACCATTGTTCCTGCTAATGATTGGTGACACTGTTTGGAAGTTAAATCATTTTTCTTTACTCTAGAAATAAGGCGCTACAGACCATATTGTATTAAGCGACATTTATCCTAGAACAAAACGCTATTTTTTTATTGAAAATAATACCAAATCATTAAGGGATTTTTTGCAGTAAAGATCCTCGATCTCCATTAAATAACAGTAGTTATTTTATAATGTTATTTTTTTTTAAATTTTGAATCTTTAAATGGCTCTCCTGTAAAGTTCATAAAATGTCGCTTCAAACAAATAGCCTTTCACCCATCGATTTGAAATTGACTAATTACTAACTTTATTTGATACAATATTGTTGTAATTTATTTAAAAAAAACCTTACCCTCCTTTTTTTTGTATTTGCAGGTACAACATATAAATATTATAAAGCCTATGTCACTCCCACAATGAAGACGAATCTAACGACACCTCATATGTTAAAATCCATCAAGCCGTTTAGGCTACAGATCATGCCAAAGAAATAGACATAGATACATACATACTCTCGAAAAACATTACCCTCCTTCTGGGGCAGTTGGGTAGAAAGCCTTAAAAACAGTTACTTTCGCTTCTGGTGTTTAACGAGCAAACCTGCGGGATATTGCATCGGACAGCCAACGCCCTCAGTTCTCTTTCCATGTCAGCATTATCTTTCAAGTCCTCGGTAACTATGTGCCCTAAGTACCTACTTAAAATCTAGCACCCTTTGAAGGGTGCTAGATTACACACCTTTTAACATAACCGGTGGGATATACGTGCTGGGTTTTAACGCTTTAAGACTCTTACAAACAAGCGCGACACGCGACGCGACACAAAGGCACCGCTTGTAGTGCTACACGCGGTGCCTTTGTGTCGCGTCGCGTGTCGCGCCTGTTTGAAGGAGCCTTTACTCTAAACACAAGTAGTTTGCTTTTTTGTGCGTTATACACAATTGCATGCGCTTCTGTATAAGTCTCGCAGACCGCCAACAAATTCCTGAGTGCGCTAATTGACGGACCCGGCAGCACCATGTCACTCGCTCAACCAATACTATTCATACTCAAACCGTCAATAGAACAGTCTACATGTTTGCTACTGAGCTCGACAATCAGCTGGTTAACATACAGGTTGAAAGGCGCTGGCAAATTCAATCCACCCCTGTCTCACCCTACATTCCAACCTGTACTCCTCAGACAACGCGATGCCACATCTAATATGATTGGTTTGGTGGCCATACCAATTCTACAACATATTTGTAACGGCGTTGGTATGATATATGGTGATGTAACCACCATAATATGTCATACGTAACTAGTTTATATGCCTTGGAAACGTCTAGAAACGCCGCATGTACTTCTCTCCGTATAGTGGCTGACAATATGCTTGAGGGAAAGAATAACACACTCAATTACTTTAGCCGCAATAGTCGCTAATGAGATCGGTCTGTAATTACCCCTGTCACTGACGTCAGCAGTTTTATTTTCAATATTGATACAACCATCGTTTTCATCAATTTGGGAAGTAGGTAGGAGTGTCGGATGCAAAACGTAAATAATAACGCAAGCAGTCGTGGGAGATGCGGTCAAAATGTTGTATGCTAAGGCTGACGTCAACATTAGTTGACGTCAGCCTTAGCATACAACATTTAAACAAAAACCCGACAACCCGACCCAACACGAGTTGGGTTTTTAAACAAAAACCCAACTCGTGTACCCTTTTTCAATTATTACTAATTAAGAAGGTATACATAAAGTGACCATACGTCCCGTTTTGAACGGGACTGTCCCTTTTCTCGGTCACCTGTCTCGTTGTACCCAGACAAAGCTCCGGGACGCAAAATACTCCCGTTTTCCGTAACCACGCGAAAATTCCTCTAACAAATATAAATATAATTAAAAAAAATATGTTACATATAATTTAATAATTACTGTCAGAGGAACTTTGCTTTATTATTTTTATTAAGCTGGTGAACCGGTGATTGATTTGTTTTTTCACAATTTATTATAATGAAACTAATTATAATGAATCTGAACATAATTATAGTGAACATTCATTGTATTAAGTTACTCTTTTTTATAAATAAAGAACATTAAAAAGTTGTGTTTATTTTCAATGTTAATCTGCTAACTGATTTAAATAAACTCATGTCCCGTTTTGAGTTATAAAATAAATGGTCAGTTTAGGTATACATCATTAATAAGAAGGATCATGCATCATACATAATTGAGCTACACGGGTACATTGCTTACTGCCTCTTTCGCGTTAAGACTGATAAAGTTTTTATCCTACAAAGGTAAATACGCGTCGGTTAGGAAAAATTTGTCAAAAATGCGGTATGGTCGGCACTTAGCTTTTAGTTTTAAAGAGATCATAAAAATAGCGACTTTAGAGAATATGGCGTAAGTAGGTATGTACCGAGAGTTTTAGAGAATATTATTGTGTTAACATGGTTAAAGGCTCTCACAGACAGGCGCTACGCGACGGTGCCACGCAATTCTGACAGAACAATTTCCATGACATTTTCATATAAACTGTTCTACTAGAGTCGCGTCGCACCTGTCGGTCGGAGCCTTAATTCGTAACTGTTTTTGGAGTAATTTTACCCTTACCCTGTTTTTGGAGTATTTTGCCCTTACATGCCATAATACTGTGTCGTGAAATTTTAATGCATGCCTACTAACCAGTGTTTTACATGTTAGCAAATAAATAAATAATTTATACCGTATGTGTTACGCACACATAACTCACGAAAACTCGTGGTTTTCTTTGTGACTTTGATTAATTATTAAAGAAAACTTGTAAGGAATAACTTGTAACAATATTGGCAATTTTGGCAAGCAATAATTATAACAACGTTAGGTACTAATAGATTGATGGGATAACTCACATTGGCGTGAAATATTGGTTCCCTAGACATATGATGTTGTTGTGTAATAAAAATAAAAACCAGCCAAGTGCGTGTCGGACCACACACAATGAAGGGTTCTGTACTTGGGATGAATTTACCATTATAATAAGTCTATGGTGTTAAAATAACACGGTAAATCTCTCAATATTGTGCGTACAAACTTCCATTTGCAGTTGGAATGTATGGGAGAACATATTTATCAACTACAATGTTAAGTTTGTTCTTGGTATAAAAAACATGGTAGAACATAATATTCATGGAACATATTCATTGTACGGAACCCTCACCACGCGAGTTCAACTAGCACTTCTCCGGTTATGTTTTTTATTGCGGGACAAAGTGGCAAACAAGTAGGCGTCGACTTAAGTAGTCTCTACTAACATCAAAATTAAAAAGTATTAAAAAATAAAAACTAAATAGTAGTGTCGGGCCGACAATGGGTTTTGCCGATCTTTGACAAGTTATAGTGACGAAACTATTGGATATTTTTTATTGTATTTTGTGCCAAACTCAAGCTTGGCCCGAGCCATAGAACTTTGCAAAATATACACCTTCCGTATGCAAAAAATCCATCCATTGGCGATCATTATAATACTGAATGAGGCCTTTTTTTTTTGGGTGGGTTATCAAATAACTTCTCCCTCTCTGGGCGGAGCGAGAGGGTGTGTCAGACTCTTACTGACTAAAACCCACCCGTGTTCCTTCCGTTGCCTGTGTTGCCAGGGTCCACGGTATCCCTTTCGGACTTTCCCGCGACCGCGGCAGGCATCGGCCCTAGTGGACCCCACATTTTTGCTGACATCTCTTTGAGGCGCGCGTGGAACACAACGCGCCGTCGACCCGGTCCTGGTCCTTATCGAACGGCGAGCTACCCACAATTTATGATGGGAAAGAGTTTTGCCTTAAAGCTTGTAGGTATGATCAAGTCGCTCGCGTTTAACGTCCAAGTCCCCCGGCCATTTTGTATGCAAAACAGATTATGACTAGCACTTCTCTGGCAATTAGAGCTCATATTAAAGCCGCAGATATTATACCGAACCCATTTGTTTCGGATTTACTGTTCGTGGAAAAGACAATATTGCTTAAGATGGATTCGCAGTGGTAGCCCGCAAAATTAAATTTTTTTTACGTTTTTTTTTTAATTTGCAGGTCAGTGTCAGATTGTATCTTGATCAAAATATGATTTGCGACCATAACAAATAGTTATTTACGGAACTATAATAATTAGAATAATTAATAGATCTCTCTTAGTTAGATTTGTTCCATAAGAACAAACTTATGGATCAAATCTAACTTACAGATCTGAAGGACCGATGGCTGGAGCAGACTTTAAAAGGTGGCTGGAACAGACTGGATGCGGAAGGTGGAGGATAAGGTGTTCTGGCGCAGCCTAGGAGAGGCATACATCCAGCAGTCGACAGCGATAAACTGAGTTTATTGATTGGAGTTTCCTACTCGCGTTTTAAGATTCACTTGAATGTATAAAAATACTTAAAGAGATAGGAAATAAGCTTTGCCGTTTAAAGTAAATGCTAATTGAAAGTTAATTAAAACTGGGTAAGTATGTATATAATACATGCAGCGCGGCCATGCATGACTAGGCAGAACATTCTAGAAATACGGTCTTGTTGATTAAGTTGCCTCGTGCGTTTACTTATCGGAAAAGTTTTTCCCTGGAAGCCTTTTTGTGTTGAAAAAATTTTTTTTTTTTAATAACATACAATATATCTGTAAATGTATAGTAAGTACCATATTAGCCTAATACATATTTTAAACAAATATTTTTTTTGAAAACTTTCATTGAGCAGAAGTTTTTCGTACGGAACCTCAAAAATATTTGTAACACATTGTGGTATTAACAAATCCGTAACGCGAAGTTTGTGTTTTGGAACTTGTACCTGAAACGCGTTGTGACTAACTCAATCGCAATTAAATTAAAGAAAATTTGAAACATATTATTATATTAAAAGCACATTTTGTAAACAAGCATATTACAAATTAGAGAATTATATCCAAAATAGGATACTTGGAAACATGCTGGTCCTGCTCCATAGGACAATCCCAGTCGAAACAAAATCAAACCGGTTGCTAATTTAATCGTACAATTTATTATTTTTATGACATTATTTTTACATTCTGTGATTACTTTAACTCACTCACAGTTTTCATCATTTGTTTTTTTTTTTTTTTTGAAATTCTTCTAACTTTTACAATATTTTTATACGAGTATGTACGAATCCATTTTCATGGAGTTTGAAAGCACTCGGCACTAGCTGCTAGGCTGCCGCATCCTGTCAGTTGTCGCCACCTATATGAGGGCAAAATTCGGTCTAATTTACACAGCTGGTGACTTTAGGAAGTTAACATTTGGTGAAAATGTTTTGTAGCTGTTGGAAACGTTTAGAAATAAATGTTTATTTTAAGTTATTTATTTATTACTTCAAGCACACAAATGTACGTACAGAGGCAGACTGAAATAGAAATGGAATAATTTAGTGGCAAATAAATAGGCAACCCGCCTAATTGTAATTAGTCTCCATCGAATATGGTTATTTGCAATACCAGAGGCGTCGTAGTTGCATTGCCAATTCTGAATACAAAGTATTTGCTAGGCCACCTATATATACCCTGCAAACCGGAAGACAGCAATGATGCTTAGATTAAAAAATAGTCATAGCGTGAGTTCATCCCTGCAGGCTTAGAATGATGCTTTCTATATCTACGAAGAAAAGACTAAGCTCATTCTATACAAAGTGACATTTCGTTTCTCCATTTTTGACAACGCACCGTAGAAATCCTTGTATATAAAAAAGGACCTAGACAAAGATCGTTACTAACGAAAGACAAAATGACAGATTGTAGAAGGATTTCTACGGTGCGATGTCAAAAATGGAGAATCGAAATGTCACTTTGTATTTGTATAGAAAGAGCTTTGTCTTTTCTTCGTAGATAAAGAAGGCAGTTTGAGTCATTTAAGCGGCCTACCCAAATATCCTTTCTTTGGTATTGTTCGTCGAATCGTTGAGCTCCTTAAGTTCTGAGTTGAGCTGCACGATTACTGACAAATGCGTGCACTGACTGATAGGTCCACTCAATCTGTGTGGTTATTTCCTCAAAAGACCATTTCAGACACCAATCTACATGGTCTTCACATGATCTGACCAAGATTATGTCTGGACTCTAAAAGAGACCTCTGAGTTTGTTTCGGCCTTTCTTCTCAGAGTAGTCAGATAGGAAACGCCGAGTTCATCTAGTTTTTTTTTTAATATGATTGACGTGTAAAAGTGTTTTTACAAACCTACTTACAGAAAATAAAATCATTTCATTTCATTTCAAGCGCCATGCTAAGCTTGCAGGACGAGGTCCTCCACAAAGAACAATAGTGCAGTGACGAAAAGAAATATAGGTATTATGTCGACGCAAGCACAACGTAAAATGTAATAACTTTAAGTTTAATAGTTAAATATGTTTGGATAGTTATAAAATAGTTTACATTTTATCTGAAAACCATAACTGAATGTTTATTCAAACTTAGGTTTAAAAACAAGTTATCTATTGCTAAATTCATTTCTTGATTAATAAGCGATATGCGTGAATTTAAAAAATGATTTTTAGTTAATTGTTGTTTAACGGAAACAGTTGATTGAACTACTGTTGGTCAAGCGGAAAACATGGCGCATGCTTAAAATCATTAAATGTTTTAAGTAACAGAGAATTAATTCAATGTTAAAATCAAGGGCTAAAATAGTAAAACGAATTAAGAAATCATAATTTGTTAGGTACTTCAATCAATGTTACTTGAAATTTGTTAAATAAATAAGTGTAATAACTTCGCAACGACGCGACGCGACGTCGCCATTTTTTGCATAGGTATTAAGATAAAAAATGGCAAGCCGCTGCGAGGACACATTCAGAAGGAGAATTTTGTAAGGACAAGAGGTGTTTTCACTAAAATATATTGTGAGTACGATTACAATTATTATTTTAGATTTTAAGGCTGTTTTTAATTGTGTTTCCCAGTAATAAGAATAAAGCTAGAATAAATAGATTTTGTGTATTCATTTTCGCAATGAGTGAGCCTAGCGGTAGAGAAGGTGCCGTCGGCACTGCTGGCGTCACGGTTTCTAAAAATCCGAATGGTCCCGGTGCTCCGTTATATACATATGATTGTTTTACTATAACGCCATCTGTGAGTAAACACGTACGAACTGGTGGTACTCCAGCGTTAGATGACTTTATATTTTGTTGGCCTGAACAGAATTTGCAGTTTTTTTGCGTAACATTTTTTTATTGTATCACGAGGCATTTATTAATTCTTGTGTATTTACTTAAATATAACGTGTATTTACTTTCTGTGGGCATGATTTCGTGAAAAGGGACGGAAGTGTGTAGGCAGGCTGTGACAGCTTGAGCATGGAATAAGTAAGTACTTTTTAATAGCACGGACTTAGTAAGTACTTAATAATAGCATGTAATTAATGTACTTATGGGACTAATAAGTGATATATAGATTGTAAGTAGACGAGGTCGAATTTCGAACAAACCACTAGTAATCAATAATTAAAACTGTAAGGTTCCCTCGTTTTTTTTTTGTTTATCACTTATTATTTGTTCCCACTGAAATAAGAAAAACTAAGTAGGTAGGTATTTATTGCTGAAATAATTCATTCTGCAATGCAAGCAAAACAGACAGTAACTTGTTGTCAATGTCTATATCAGGCGTCACCAAATGGCGGACCGCGGTCTGGATCCGGACCGCCGCGCGCCGACCTATTAAAAATTGCCGATCCATAAGTAATCAATAAAATGTAGATATATATTATATTTTTTTTTTGAGTTTTAGCTTGTATGAAAATCAGGTTGACAAAGAAAAACTATATCTTTTAAATAAATCGTTTTATGGATCTTGATTTTTGGGACATATTTTAGGCTTGATTGAATTTATAATAAACAATGTATTTTGAAAATGAGTGCCCTTTGCAAAACACATCAGAGAAATGTCATGGCAAATAAATAACAAATAGATAACTGACATCCTTTTAGGAATATATTGAACAAAAAACCCTTTGGATGTGTTACACAAATGTTTCAGTATTATCTTGGCGTATTTTACACGTAATTACGGTAACATATTTATTTGAACTAAAATAAACAGTTTATAGGTATTGTTCACACATTTTAAATGCACCTTCGGGAAAGGAACGTCAATAACTCCTTTTTTTTAAGTCGATTAAAACATTTTAATAAACACTTCGTTGTAAACATGGTAAGGCGAAATATATTTTGTTAATAGTTGTTTATTTTTGGAATTTTGTCCCGCAATACGAGTATAACAGAATGAATAAATCTGTCTGTAGTAACTTAGTTTAAATCATACTGTAAAACCAACCAGTTCCCGACCAGGGAACTGGTTGGGAACTGGACAGTCATGAGCATAATCAGCTTTGAATGTTTCCACTGCTGGGATAAGGGCCTCCTCTCCTCGAGAGGTGGGCTGTAATCTACCACGCAGCTGTTACATGTCTTCGATTTTTTGGCTCTAGGCCATGCCGGTTGCCGCACGATGTTTTCCTTCACCGTTTTGAGAGCAGTGGTGATTAAATTATTTATTATTAACACAAAGTAAAGAGCTTGTCTGGGTTCGAACCCACGACCTTCAACTCGTAAGTCCGACCGTTACCACTGCGCTACCACTGCTCTCACTGTACATACTAAAATAAAATTTGCTGTGTGTGACTGAAACATCCTTTGCTCTTTAGGTACAAGGCAGGGAGCGGTGGTGGCCCAGTTAGTGGTAACTGCCGCGACTTACGAGTTGCAGATTGTAGTTTCGAACCCAGACAAGCGCTTTCATTTGAATACATTATTTCATCACCACTCAAAACGGTGAAGGAAAACATCGCGAGGAAACCGGCATGTCCTAGAACCATAATTCGAATACATGTGACATCTACCAACCCACACTGGGCCCGCGTGGTGGATTACGCCCCACTCCCTCTCACAGAGAGGAGGCCTGTGTCCCAGCAGTGGGAACATTATAGGCTAATTAAGTATAGGTACAGGGTTAAAAGCTTCGATTGATTCTAAAAGCTTATGCAGTTCTTACTTGATATATGATGCCTGAATACCATGACAGGCTTAAGGAAATCTAAGAAGAGCTTATTTCCTTGATAAGTTATTAATTACCTAAACATTAGGTACCTACTGAGTGTTTTGTGAATAATATACCTAACAAGAACTCATTATATTAGCACAATATGTAGATTAACACTACGTATATTTGTACTATATGAAACTTTATATATTTTACTAAATAACTATACCTACTTAGGGCGTTTGTCCACCTCAGCCGTCATCGGGACGTCACCGGGAACGAGTTAACGATGCCGAAGTAGCGATACGTACATTGCCTATGGCCGCGTGTCCACCGAACGTCCGTCATCCGAGCGCCTTCACCCCAGCCGCCGAAGTTTCAAGTAGTTCGGCGCGACCCCTAGAACTCGGTCTGAGATTATGACGAGCTGATGTGCCGGCAATACAAAACACATTTAATCATGTCCACACACTGCCGTAGCACCGCGCCGTTGGCCTGGTTTTGTTTTGTCTATCATGCCGAGTTCGGTCACGGTGGACACACGATCGCCGTCACCGGGACGTCACGTTCGGTTCTAATAATCTCTTTTCTCAGTGACGTCCCAGTGATGGCGGCGGTGGACCAACGCCTTTACATATTATTAAAGCACGTTGTTATGCAATAAAGATTGGTTTTCTGGCCTTTCCTATATAATAGGGAAACAAGTTATTTGTGACTCATTGTTTGTGGCAAAGTGCTTGTAATGTTCAAAGTATGAAACGAAAGCAAATTATTAATTATACATTTTAATTATTATACATACTTTATTAAAAATTTGAACATTACACAGATTAAAAATGCATTGGTTAATTTAATTTTACACTCAAACGATTTTGAAAGTTTTATTTAAAAAAATAAGTAGATACGGGCAGAGAAAATGTTAAAATCTAGGTACTAATAAGTTTAGAATTTAAAGCTATAAATAACTGTATTACAGAGATTTTGCCACCTAGTCTTCCGATGAATAAATTTTAAAGATAAAAATAAACTGTTGATCTTAAACTATAATCTCATCAAAATACGTAGATAAATTGCCTGAATAATACACGATAAAATAATAAAAAAAAATGATTTAAGTAATTCAGACAACAGTCCATAGATTGTTAATAATAAGTTAGTATTTTTCAATTTGTGCTTATCTGCTATGTTAGTAATACATACATACATAATCAGCATATAATGTTCCCACTGCTGGGACACAGGCCTCCTCTCTGTGAGGGAGTTAGTAATATTAGTAGATAACTCTGAGTTTCTTTACTGTGTTAAACCTAAAGCCACCTCCACAACTCCGTTGGATGAGGAAGTCTGGTCTCGCAACAATAATTTTCAGGATGCCATTCCGACTGTTACAAAACGCTTTAAAACGTTGTGGTTTTTCTCAAACCTTCAGGTTAAAGTAATGAAAAACGTATTAATTCTGCATGAACTGACTTGATACCCACCACAGCCATAAATACCGCTTTGGCTTTGATATTTCAATGTGCGTCTGGGTGAGGGTAATAAGTATGTTCTGGGTATTTATCTCTCTTTAATGTTTACCGAAACACCTAATAAAAACAGCTCACGGCTTCAATTCCAAGGAAAGAAGACGGTAAAAGTCAAGACTCGTGGCATTACAGCATGAAGGATTGCTGTACCAACTTTGCATTTTGACTTGAATTAGAAAATTCCTCCTCCTTCTTAAAAATCCTTGTTTGATATGAAGGCAAGTACATAGTTATAGAGAAGGATGATTATGAAGACAAATCGAATATTTATAAAATATTCGCTTGGCTTATATTATTATAACGCTTCGCACGGTTTTTACGAATTGAAAAAAGACTGAGATTTCTTTGTTATATTTAAGTTTAATATTAATATAATATACACATAAACCTTCCGGAATAAATTCTCTATAATGATGTTGAAAACCGCATCAAAATGTGTTGCGTAGTTTAGACGAACAACACGGTCACAAAGACCGACACGAAAAGCGACTTTAAGCGCAACTTGTCAAACCACAATTTCCCCACCACAGTGAAAATTATGTCTTTACCGTTTGAAATTTATACTATGTATAGATGATCTTGATACAATGGCATCAGATTGCATTATCGTGATTAAAACATTACATGAAAACGTTTTCTGTTTACTGTAGTTATCATACTTATTAGCGCCTTAACACAGATTAGAACGGTGTGACCTAGTCGCTTTACACAATAAAAGTAATGTGTGTACCTGAGAATTGTTTTTAAACAAGACAGCAAAAGCTTCGGGTTTAGTTCGGTAAACAAATGCGAGGTAATAGGTAGTTGAGCTTAAATAGGATTTGGGTATTTATATAAATGGAACAACTGTTTAGCATTCCAGTAGTAATTCCTTATTATAGTGACTGTGCTAATACAACTATTACGTTATTAAGACGCTGATAACACCTAAACCGCGGTCACTGTCTGTTTGCATATCAAAGAAAGAGAAGCGCGATGACGCAACGCTTGTAATTTATTGCAAAATATGATCCAATTACCTATTTACTCAAAATTGAGTTGAGTAATCGAAAATAAAAAACAACCAAGTTCTGCATTCAAATAAGACGCTCTTGTTATTAATTAAATACGTAACGTATGTTGATATTTAATATAGATATTTTGGATTAGAACTCAAAGTAAGAGGTTAGTTTAACGTTAGTTTGTATCGAGATTTTTCTTTCAAAACGTGTTTTGGTAACAACTAAGTTCTGGGAAATATGTTCAATATTAACATATATTTTTTCCGCTACCACAAACTATACAGATTTGCAAATTTTTTTTCTTAAGAGAAGCCTATTTTGGTCGATTGGGTCTTGTCAGCGCCTTAAAATGAGGCAACATGATTTACGTGATACTCTAAACGTTAGTATACCCCGCGTATGATAACAATATATTAGATCAATTGCCGGGGTCGCTAGTTAGGTACATGTTTCAATACAACTCATTAAAAAAACATTGTTATGTAGATTAGGTCAATCATAAATTAAAATGAATTTACTTAAAATAAAATAAACAATTATATGAACTCATACGAGTATAACCTGTCAGTAGGTAAGCAAATTCTAGAGAAAAAACATAACCATTGTCTTAAGTTAATCACAGCAACCAACTACTCTTATCGTTTAAGTAGTCGTTGATAGAATAGTATGCCTTTGAACAAACGTTTGATTTTACTTTAGCTTTAAACGCATTAAAAATAAAATGCAAATAAGAGGGTAGCTTGTTGTAAAAAGTTATACCAAGCCCAACAAATGAGTTATGAACCATATGAAGCTGGTGAAATGAAGCACGTAATTTGTCCTTATAGTGAATATCACTGTTTTTAGTGTATAAGTGTATATTTTGCCTAATATATAAGATGTTAGCGAAGATGAATTATGATGCCACCGTGTGAATACCATAGAATCGCTCAGAGAAACTGTGGCACGTAGTGGTAAATTGCTGTTTATGAAGAACACATATATTTTAAATGACAGCGACTTTGCTCCACAATAGAATACCGTAGGACACGCTATGAAGGTAACTAAAATAGACTAACGGAGCTGTATCAACATCAGTGTATAAACGTTAATTTCCTGACGGCGTAGGCGACTGAACTGAGCCTTCCCGCTAGGCTAGATATACATATATGGGCCCCATTGAAGTTCGGCATCTACTGTTATGCCTAGAAAAAGTGCCGAGTCTACAGTTCAAGCACCTCTTTATCTAAGACGATGTTGGGTCCTAGATTACTAACATTCAGTAAGGCGAACTTAATACATTTCATTTTCTTAGCATTGAGAACTAAGTTATTCGTCGTAAACCAATTCGTAACCATTGAGAGTGCACTGTTTTCGACGTCAAAATCTTGTCTATTCATGTCTTCTTTAAAAATAAGAGAGGTATCATATGCAAACAGTACAAAGACACACCCTTGAAATAGAACGGTATGTCATGAATATACACTAAGAATAAGAATGGACCCAGTATTGAGCTTTGACACCTAACTGAACTGGTAGCCCGGATATCACACCATTAACATCTACACATTGGAATCTATTACGTAAATACGAATTTATTACTTTGAGAGCTTCG
Organism: Atethmia centrago; assembly: GCA_905333075.3. Classification (NCBI taxonomy): domain Eukaryota; kingdom Metazoa; phylum Arthropoda; class Insecta; order Lepidoptera; family Noctuidae; genus Atethmia; species Atethmia centrago. Next base: position 15,227,391 of record HG995375.1, read on the forward strand.
TTTTGGACAACGTAATGACGCAGTTTACGCAAAAGCGTGTCATGGTGCCCGCAATAAATGGCGTTGGAGAGATCACAGAAAACTCCAATAGCATTTTGCAAGGTCTCCCATGCTTTTTCAGCAGCGTAATACCTGTATCTGTAGTCAAACGACCTTTGTAAAGACATATTGTTCATTATGAAGGAGGCTGTTTAAATTAAAATGTCTTAGCAACTGCTTGAGTAATAAGTTTTCAAATATTTTGCTAAATGCAGGTAAGATAGAAGTAGCCTTAACTTAGCCAAATGTTATGAAGACGGCGTTCCAAGGGTAATTTATTTATTTGGTTCTCCAACAATTGTATAGACTGGTATAAGCAAATGAAACAGAAGCAACAAAACAGAATAAAGTGTAACAATCAGTGCGTGTAGAGTAGCGATGAGTAAGTTACACAAGATAATCCGCCGATAACTGGCGAAATGTGTGTGTACTATATGGTACAGTCACGAACCACTTACGCAACATTCAAAAGTAATTTTCTCGTGAAATAACGGTTGTTAATAATGTAGCTTTGAGAAAAGACATTCCATAATACTATGTTTTCGACAATACTATGTGTGTAACACCATATGATTTTTATAAGTACTTTAGGAGAAAATCGCTTTTATTTATTTATTTATATAACAATTGCTTGCTGCACTTACAGTAAATACCAAAATGCGCAGCAATTCAACAATCTAAAAAACTTCATGCAAACATTAAACATAGATTTAAAAACTTTGACATAAATATGTTAACATACAGCTCCTGAGCAATCAGGGCGTTCAGCAGATGGATCGTTTGGGTTGTGGGAGCATATCGACCAATATAGGTGCGTACTGGCGGAGCCGCGAACCTGCACCGCGAGGCAAGGGCGCGCGACCGCCGCAGCCGGTCCGGAGCCGGGAACAAACAATGAACAGCGAGCTAGGGTAGTCTCGTCATCGATGTTATAAATAAATAAATAAAAATAAAAATGTTTTTATTGACATTAATTAAGGAGTTACATTTTAATTTGAAGCCCTGACTCCTGAGCTAGGTGGTACCTGTGTTACAGGAGTCAGTGTCTTCCCCTGTTTTTGGAACAATAACAATAGTATGCAAAAACAAAAATTAAATTAACGTAAAATTAAAATTATAAATTAATGAATTTAGTGCATGCATGCTCTTGAGTAGTTTGTGTGTGCGTGTGTGTATTTTTGTTGTGTTTTGTGTGTATGTGTGAGTGTGTGGTTTTGTGTTAGTGTGTGTGTGTGTGTGTGCGTGTGTGTGTGTGTGTGTGTGAGTGTTTGTGCTTGGTGGGTGGACTTTGGGTTATAATATCTGAGAGTTAATTTGCTACATTGTTATTATTGAGTAATAAGTAGTAGTGCATCAACAGCGCAACTTTCATCTCAGTTCTAACGTGTGGATGCCTACCATTCCCGCAACAAACTGAGACGGATACAAAAAGGGATAATATCCATATATTTTTTATACATATATAGGTAGCGCTAGTGAGCAAATTTTCCCGTTGTATGATGAGCTTATATTTTGGCTCATGTGGATCTCATACAAACGCTTTATATTTAAGTTTGCTACGTACAAACGAATAATAAAGAGTGAGTATAAGATTCCCGTCTTTAAACCTACTTGCCTGTCTCAAAACCAAGTAATTGGATTTGTATTTATACTCATGACTGTACATCCAGTACGTATAGGACGTTAGTATGTATAGGACGTATTTTTAAGTCCCATGTAATAAGGTGCGAACCGATTGCCAGAAACCTGCTGCTGAGAAATCCCTGATCGAAAAACCCAATAACATTTGGCCCGACCTGGGAATAATAAGTTGTAGTGGATCTCATGAAATAACTATTGTAAGGATATGTGGATATAAGAATAAGGATCATGAGATCCTCAGCAGTAGCGATTGCAACCACTAGATTACTAGACCAACGAGGCAGCAGGAAGGGTAGCGTTTATTATGTGTTAAATCGTTAAAATTATTAACTGCCAAGTCTTTTATTATGAAACGTAGTTAATTAATTATCTATTGTTACGGAGAGTCGGGAGTCTAACGCACATCAGGCAAAAGCAAAAGCAATTCTTGCAAAAAATAACTCATGTTAGTATTTTTAATTTAAAAATACCACTTAATGGTTTAAAACATGTACAAACATGATTTATCTGGTAAGCGAAGGAAAATGTTTATGAAAACTAAAAAAAGGGAGTCTTTTTTTCTACGATTATTATTAGACTTTTTATTTTATTATTGATTGTCTTAACATGTCTTATTTCCGGATTGTGCGCAACAAAAGTTACTGAAAAACATTGTTACAATGTACACAAATTTTCTCCTTTAACACGGAATATCCGCCTTAATGAGGAAAATTTGAGTAGGCACACAACGAAATAATAACGAGGAAAAACTTCTTATAATGCCAAAAGTTAGTAGCTACCTACTACATGGTCGTTTGAGTTAAAAAGTTTTCAAGCATCAAAGCTTTTTAATAAAAACACGGCATCAATATTATAAAGCATCCACCCCACATGCTTTGTAATATTGATGTTTTTTTTTATAATTTGTGGGTGTAAAAGGACCACTAAATGGATCCCATTAAATGCTAGACGTCATCGCGGCACACCAAGACGAAGTTGGAGGGACGAATTTGACTCCAACCGAAGAGACTGGCCCGCAATAGCAGACGGCAGACGTGTGTGGAATAGGAAAAGGGTGGCCTTTGCCCAGCAGTGGGACATTACGGGCTCAATAGATCGATAGATAAATAGATTGTATGGTTCATCGCCGGCTATAAACTTCCCCAGTGCTTGTGCCCAGTTATTGTGTTAATCTATAAATTTATGATTTTAATAAACGCTGTGTATCGCACCCAGTGTGTTTTTCTTGCACGAACACATGATGCCTGAATCTAACGGAGTAAATACTGACGATCCTACATATACATATAATAAAATCGTAGCGAAGTCAGCTAAACTGTACATTGAGTATTTAAAAAAAAAAATTATTGCTACGAAGCCTGGGGATCGATTTCAATGCCGAAAATATAACTTTTTGAATTATTGTCTGTTTGTCTGAATGTTTGTTCCAGCATTACGCAAAATCTACCGATAGATTCTGTTTAAATTTTGCATAGATATTTCCTATAAGTTTAGTCCGCTATTTGCTATGAGGATGAGCAATATTGCAATATGTTTGTAATCGTCTATAGTTTACAAAAAATTGTAGAAAGACGAGCCAAACGGTTAGAACACTGTAAATGATTACCATCACGCTATACCTTTTTGGGCTAAGTAGTCAATCACCATACGTGAGTGGATTTTTGAGATGGAGCAGTAAGGGTATCTTAACCGTTGTAGCCACATGACATCGGTCTTAAGAGACTGTCCTTAACTTTCTGAGACATTTTGATCTGTATATACAGATTTTGAATAAAAATTACAGTCAGCAAGAAAATGGGAATTTATCACAAAAAATAATTTGGTGCTAATTGATCCTGTTTTTTATGAGGATCAAAAGCTCTATCAGACCAACTGAGGTTTTGTGGGAAATGAGAGTCAAACACACTCAAAAGGCAAAACGGAACCCTTCGTTGTCCGTCCGTCTATCGGTCTGTCAACACCCTTTTCTCAGAAACGCGTGGAGGTATCAAGTTGAAATTAATACTATCAAATACGTAGGTCTATGGTCCCTTGGACCTCTAAAGAAATCAAGCTTCTAAGTTAATGCAATAAAAAAGACGGCCATGTATACGACATATTAGCTTTAGCCTTTCGGCCTCGAACAGGATTTTTTGTTTTTATTTTCTTTGTTTTCGTTTTTTATGTTTCTATGAATGTTTTTTAGTATTATTTGTGATCTCCTGTGCGAGCCCCAATAAATACTTTTTCTTTCTTTCTTTACTGGTTAAATTCATCCCAACTATGGAACCCTTCATTTTGCGTGATATTAAGCTTTAAAGTGCTATTTTTTAAAGAAAAATGATCACAGCTATGTTAACGAGTAATAGTCGACCAACTTACATTTGCAGTTGGAGAACTGACCACCACGTATATCGATGTGGGAGAACATGTTTTTCAACTACAATGTTAAGTTTGTTTTTGGGATAAATTCATCCCAAATACGGAGCCCTTCATTGTGCATGGTCAGCCACGCACTTGGCCGGTTTTTTGATAGCTTACACTAGAGACTTAGTACTTTGTTGAGTGCGGTCCATGGCCCTCTACGGGGCTCCTGTATGGGCGCGTTCTCTGGCGCTGCGGCCAGCTCGCCGGATGAGCGCGGCCCAAAGGGTCATGGCCATCCGGATGGTCCAGGGATACCGCACGGTCTCCTGTGAGGCAGCGAGCCTCCTTGCCGGATTTCCGCCATGGGATCTGGAGGCAAAAGTCCTCGCGCACGTATGGGAGTGGCGCGAGGAGGCGAAACGCCGGGGCGTAACTCCGCTGCCGCGAGAAATTACGGCACAGCGAACGGAGCTCCGGCGGGATCTCATGGCGACATGGAGAGTACGGTTGTCGCAACCCAGTGCTGGGCACGCCACGATTGCGGTAATAAGTCCCCTCATTGAGGAGTGGCTAGAGAGGCGCCACGGCGTCCTCACCTTCCGCCTGACGCAGGTCCTCACCGGACATGGCAGCTTCGGGAGGTTCCTGAGTCGGATAAAGCGGGAGGAAACGCCCGGGTGTCACCACTGTGTGGATCGCCCGGAGGACACGGTGGAGCATACGGTGGAGGTCTGCCCGGCTTGGGCAGAGCACCACCGTGTCCTCGTGGAGGTGATCGGCGGCAGAGATCTCTCGCGTCCGGCCCTGGTTCAAGCCATGGTACGGAGCGAGAGGGCATGGGCAGCCGTCACCTCCTTCTGCGAAGCCATAATGCTCGCAAAGGAGGAGGCGGGACGGTTGAGGGAAAGGCAAATTTCGCGCCCTCTCGCCCCTAGCCGCCGCCGGAGACGCTGGGACGGACGGTGAGCAATGGGTAGCTCACCGTCCGGTAAGGACCAGGCCCGGGTCGACGGCACGTTGTATTCCACGCGCGCCTCAAAGAAATGTCGTCAGCAAAAATGTAGGGGTCCACTAGGGCCGATGCCTGCCGGGGTCGCGGGAAGGTACTAATGGGTCACCGAGGCCCCTGGCAATACAGGCAACAGGAAGGAATACAGGTGGGTTTTAGTCAGTAAGAGTCTGACACACCCTCCCGCTCCGCCCAGAGCGGGAAAAGTTATTTGATGATTTCCCATCCAAAAAAAAAAAAAAGTACTTTGTTGAGCCACATACCTTGTTGATATAGAAAAGGTCCTAAAAATACATAAACTCGATTAGCAATTGTTTAGTTTGAGGCTTTAAGCAGACCAAGTCTTTCCTTCTCTTGTCGGAAAGTACTGGGTCAAAAGGAAGTGCAGTGTGATAGTATAGTACTATACTTAGAATGAATAATTGCCATACGGTTTGTACACTACATTCTATGTGGAGCTGACCGACCGACCCTATGGTGACCGACCGACCCCTTGACAATTCAAAAGTGCCTGTAATTGGTTTATTTGAAATAAATGCTTTGAGTTTATGTTTGAGTTTGCTGGTGCGCCGGAAATTTAAAAGGGCGAAAGGAGCGCGCTCTAAAGGGAGTAAAATTGCTTTTGCAGCACCGCCCTCCAGCTCCACCCAGAGCGGGAGAAGTTATTTGATAAAAACCCCAAGAAGTTATGCAATAGGTAAGAATGGATTAAAAAGCTAAATAAACCTGATTATTTAATTTATAATCGGCTATTTCCCATACATTCTTTAAAAATCGATATAATTGGAGTCAATAGCGACTCCTCGATATTTCAAATGGTCAGTTTTAGCTGAAGTGGGGCAAGAACATGTGGTGTCAGCGTACGTGCTTCAATTATGTGCGTAAATGTTTAGATTAGTAAGCGGTATGTTAGTATTTCTCATTGTAAATAAAATGTATTTTGTTTTATCTGCATTTGATGTTAGGAGATTGTTATGGCGCCAATTAGACACGAAGCCATTTTGAGATTGTTCATGTGTCGAAGGCCTTGACAAGGTCTAGAAAAAATACCAATTGTGTGCATACCATTATCCAGACCGGTAGTAGGTAACTAGTAATATAATTAGTTAATTTATGTACTGCTTGGCTAAATAAGCTTTTGGGCCTAAAACCAAATTGACTATCTGAAAGTAGTCAGAGGAGCATCTTCCAGATATTATACCAATCTGTTAAAGATTTTTTTGAAAAATTTTGAGAGGCACACTGAAATAAGTTTTTAGTTATTCACACAGTTTTTTTCTCCAGACCCTAATACAGGTGTGACCACAGCTTTTTTAATCAAATTAGGTAATATTCCTTTAGATAGACATAGCTAAAAATGTGGGTAAGTGTTCATTTTTATGACACTGATTTTTAAGTTTTTTCAAAAGATTATTACAAAAGTTTCGATATAGTTTATATGTAACAGAAAGTAATTCGTTATCAGGTCCATGCGAGTTTAAATTTTAGGTGAAGTTTGTCTTTATGTCATCAGACAACAACAACTAACGAGACCGGGTGTGATCGAGGGTTTAATTAGTGAAGGACAGCTAATGAGAAACAATTGATTTTCTATTGTTTGACTCCGAATCGGTGTCGCGCGGGGCTTTTCTAGGCATTGTCTTAGTTAATGTGTTTTTCCTTATTGCATATTGTAGCGAATGTAGCAAAGTTTGTCATATTGACTTTAGTGTAGCTACGCATGCAGTTTTTCTAGGTGCACTTATTTGTAATGTTAGTAAAACAGCTTGATGATCGGTAAGCGAAGAATTAGTAACCAGTGTTTTGGATTGAATTTTTGATTTGAGAATAATTTGGTCTAAGCATGATCTGTGCGTGGAGTGACAGTGAGCTGGTAAAAGTCCATGAAATGAACAAATATTCAGAGAATTATGTACATGGGTATCGGTTTTCCCAAGAGCAATGTTAATGTTAATATCGCCTATAAGTATTATGTTTTTAAAACATGATGTTTTTAAGGTTTGTGTCAAGTAAGTCTAAAAATCTGTACATATTTTGAAGAGGAAGCTATAAACAGCCATGACTGTATCGGGAATAATTTAAATTATTAAGCAATTACTATCATGGGATACCGGCTCTTCTCTTTGTCCGTAAATTATTTTTAATATAAACTAGTAATCCATTGTTTTGGTTTATGTTTCTGTCAGTTTTGTATGAATAATAACCGCCAAGAAATGCTTAGTTTACGTTGTGTTTTGAAAACCAACATTCTGTTAGGACGTTAATATCACAGCTTATGTCAAGATTCTATAAGTATATTTTGTGTGAGTAGGGTTAACGTTTTGTCACCAGAAGGAAAAAGGTGTTTACAGTCCTCAACATTACAGATTTTAGATTCAGACACAGAAAAACGATCTAGATCACAAATTAGCTGCTTTGTTATGATAGTTACAAACTAAATGTAAATATAAATAGAGGTTGAGCTACCTGTTTAAGTGCTACTAAATAAAATTATTCGGTGGCGTTCTCGGGCGCCTTCATAATCTATTGAGTTAATGTAGTTGATCTCTGCGTATTTGTGCGCCGGGCAACTTACATCGCCAGTTGGGTGGTCACATTTCCTCTTGAAGCGTTTGCACGTCGCACATTGACGGGGAAAAGATGTGATGCTGCATTGCTTAAATTAGTGTCCAGTCTCTCCACAGTGGTGGCAAGTAGTACTAATTTCTCGGCTAAACTTAGCTGCATGTCCGAACTCCTGGCAAGTGAACCCGGACCCGGTAACTGTCGTGAAATTTCTCACAGGACTTGACAATCAATAAAAAATCGGCTATGGTTTATTATAATTTTTCTTATGCTAGCCGGTTGTAGTTACAGGTAGGGAGGTCTTTCTTACCCGATTTATGGCTTAATTTGATGCTCTCAAGGAAGGATCTAGGAGTTATATTCGGCAACTTGTCGGAAAGGTTTTGCTCGTAAATACAGTCAAACAACTCCTTCTCGGAAAGGGCAATAGGGACACCAATGACAGCGACGCTTGGGCGACGTGTAGAAGGTTCTTGTGTTGTAAGGCCCTATGATACTAATTTTTCCGTATTCTTAAGTTTATTAATATCGCCTTTGCTTTCGGTGCTAATCAGAACGCCCATTTTTCACGTTTCTAAGGCCACGGACGTAAAGCTTATGTTGTTTGGGGGAGATTATCTTTTGGATGTGATGTTGTCAAATCATAGTTAGTTGGTGTCGTTAGTGTAGTTTGTTAGTGTCGTCACTTGTTTATGTCTTATCGCTAGGAAAGACGCCGACTGATCTCAAATTTTCAGGACGGACAAAGTTATTGGGACCTTTCTTCACCATGCTAGCAAGTATTTTCCGAGGGATTCAACTTAGTCTCTACCACCTCTTTGAACTGCTGGAGAGAGTTGACAACCTACAGGTTTTTAGGTGCTGGATTGTTGTACGGGCTTGGATCGTTTTCGACTTCAACGCTTGGTATAAGATGGCCATCTGAGAAGTCTCAGTTGGGACCTTCCGGCAAAGAGTGGAGACACGAAGCTTCTGGTTCGAGTTCATTTTCCCATCACAGACAATAGTGCAAACTTCTTTCAGAATGGCATCTATAGATCCTAACCATTTCTGGATCTCCGGCGTACTGATGACTTCAATCAGCAATTCATTCTCCTCGGGTTTGGATCGCTCGAGGGTAATGGTTCGGTAGGCGTCGGTGGATGACTTCACCGTAGTAATTGGCTACGACCAAATGGGCTCGATCCAAGTTAGACATTCTAAAACGAAAAACGTTTTACTTATTGTTTATAAAAAAAAAATAGTTTATCTTGCACATGCAAGTCAGTAAAAACTTATAAGTCACACGCGACACTTTTATACTGACGTGACGGTGCAAATAATTACTTATATTTATTTGTCGTAATTGTTTATTTCATTATAATCAATACAAAACACACGGCCGCTTAGTCTGGCGTCTGTAGAACTTCTAACAATATTGTTATCAAAGCAAATAAAATGTTAATATCCGTCCGAAATTCGAAATTTAAAAATGTTGATCATTTTCGGCCAGTTTATATGAATGTTAGATGGCTGTTAATGAGAACTGGTGATTGTTATTTTAGTGATAGCCGTTCGTCAGGGAGGCATCAGTCAGTGTATCAATGTTGTGACATTAGGTAGTATCAGGAACCCAGGCGTTAATTAATTTACTAAAAACTAAAAACTTCGCAAGCAATATGAAATTGTTACTGAAGACTGCGGAGTCAACCTCGGGATTAACTGCTTCTCACACGTACAACTGTACGTCGCTTGCTCCCGCGTCACCAGTTCTGAGTCTCTGTATATTTTAGCTACTGAGACCAAAACTAGAAACATATGTAGTATACAGGGCAGTTTTATAAAAATAACATAATATCACATCTGTATTCCCCGAAGGGTTAGACAGAGCTCTACCTATAGAACACCTAAATTTCGCCAGTTATGTTTACGTCCCATGTAATAGGGGGGGGGGCGAGCCTATTGCTATTAACCGGGCACAAATACAGACTTCGGACTGTCACTGAGAAATTCCAGATGGAAAATCCAATAAGGTAAGCGCAGGTGAGGTCGTCAGTGTATCTTTTTATTAAACATTAAACGACCCGATTTTATGGCAACATATTTTTGGTAACATATTGCACAATTAAAATAACATAAAATTCGGGCAATAATAGACGTATTTGACAACCGCCCCTCGTCCCTTGCCCCTTTGTCCCCTGTGCAATCGACGCCATATTTGTTTGTTGTAAGTCTATCGTAGTCTGTGGTTGTCTACATACAACGCTATTGTAGTGTCCTTGATACTTTACAATTTGATTAACAATTTATTTTCTATATCCTCCTAAATTGCCTCCTGTAATAGAGTAATTGTAATTACAACTTGAAGTCCCACAAGTGCTATGTTGTGTATTGCGGTAGTTGAGTAAATGACATCAATATTTACTTTTCCTAAGACTGAGTTATTGGACCTCAAAAGTGAAAAACATGCAAGCATCATTATGGGTGTCTAACATTTTGTGAACAAGTCTATCGCCGAAAGATATGTGAGGCCTCATCTTGGCGCCTAACTCACGTTGTTTTAAGACGACGAAATTAGCAGTTGCATTTATCAAAATAAGAATCCTGACCACACTTGCACAGGTACCTAATAACTTAGATAAATATCACGATAATAATAGTAAAATAATTATATCAATAAACAATCATTTGTAACTTACACCTACGATGTGCAGGTAAGCATTTACCACGTGTCTTAGCTCTCTTGTTTAACTTGTTTATGAGTCACTCGTATCTTCCAGAGAACCTTATGCAAACGATTGTCGTTCTTATAATAAAGAACAAGACTGGAGATACGAGTGACAAGTACAATTACAGGCCTATCTCCTTGGCAACCATTGTTGCGAAGGTGTTGGATGGTCTGATTGACAGACAGCTGGATAAGCATATCACCCTACATGACGCCCAATTTGGGTTTAGGCCACATTTGTTGACTGAAGCAGCGATCCTTTGTCTCAAGCATACTGCTCAATATTATACAGCAAGGAAAACACTTGTTTATGCGTGTTTTTTGGACCTCTCCAAGGCATCGACCTAGTATCTTATGACTGCCTCTGGAGGAAACTCTCCCATGAGACCAACCTTCCTGGGGGACTGATTGCTGTTCTGAAGTACTGGTACAGCAACCAGTCCAACTACATTAGATGGGCAGGTGCCATGTCGGATGCGTACGGGTTGGAGTGCGGGGTGAGGCAGGTGGGGCTAAGCTCGCCCAGGCTCTTCAACCTGTATGTCGACCGGCTGATATGTGAGCTCAGCAACACCCAAGTCGGTTGTACCATTGACGGACAATGTGTCAATAATATTAGTTACGCGGATGATATGGTGTTGCTGAGCCCATCGATCAGTGCATTGAGAAAGCTCCTCCGAATCTGTGAAGACTATGCGGTGACTCATGGTCTCAGGTACAACTCAACGAAAAGCTAGCTCTTAGTGTTTAGGGCGCAAAATAAAATATGTGACATTGTTCCACCGGTTACCTTGGGCAGCGTTCCGCTTAAAAGAGTCACTCGTTTTAAATACCTGGGGCACTGGGTCATCGAAAGGCTGTCGGATGACGACGATTTAGAGAGGGAACGTAGAGCGTTGTCTGTCAGGTGTAACATGCTGGCCCGCAGGTTCGCACGGTGTACGCGAGATGTTAAAATAACATTGTTCAGGGCCTATTGCCAGTCGCTGTATACTTGCGCCCTGTGGGTCAGTTATACACAGGGCTCGTACAATGCGCTACGAGTCCAATATAACAATGCGTTCCGGGTAGTGCTGGGGTTGCCGCGCTTCTGTAGCGCGTCGGGGATGTTCGCGGCCGCACGCGTTCCGGATTTCGGCTTGCTGCTGCGTCTGCGAATCGCATCACTGATGCGTCGTGTGCGCGACAACCCCAACAGCCTCGTGGCTACTGTAGCCGGCAGGGTGGATGGCCTAATAATAAGTCACTGGATGGCGGCTCACAAACCGTTATTCAAGTACCTAAAGTAATAAGTTTTTTCTAGTTTTTTTTTTTAAGTGTGTTATTTAAATGTGATCTAATTTAGTTTAGTTAATAAGTGTTTTCGTGTATTATGGATCTCTGGTCTGAAAATAAAGATTTATTATTATATTATTATTATTTTGCTACTTTCAAAATAATTAAATAGATATAAATTTAATTATTTATAGAAAAAAACACAGACACACCCAAATAACTCGCTAAACACACTCACTAATAACTCTTAATAACAATTGAATTTATGAACAAATTATTTCCGGGAACTATTGGTACATTGCTTGAGGGGCTTGTGGCTAAGTAATTACAGCCGCACAGGTCAATCGATCAGGTTGAGCTACGCTTGCAGCGGTTGATCCGTGGATGGGTGACCATCTTCACATACCAAGACCCCTCCCTGCCTCGGAAAGCACGATAAGCACGTTGGCCCCGGCTGTCATTTGTAGATCTTTGACAGTCGTTATGTGTCGTCAGAAGCTCGAAAGTCTGACAACCAGTCTTACCAAGGGTATCGTGTTACCCAGTAACTGGGTTGTGGAGGTGAGATAGGCAGTCGCTCCATGTAAAATACTGGTATTCAGCTGTATCCGGTAAGACTGGAAGCCAACCTCAACATAGTTGGGAAAAGGCTAGGCAGATGATGATTGGTACATTGCATGTTTTGTCAATTTCAACCTTGTCAACCTTGTGCTCACACCACAACACCACCACTTCGGGCTGTGCAGATGAAGCCTCAAAAAACCAAATCACGAAAGGTAAAAGAATTGATGACTTTTATAGTTATCCTTATCATTGAGCTTCCACTATATTTATTAATTTATTTATTTATAACGAATGGATAACAATTGTATATGCAACACACAGCCAGTTACAGATTCTGACGGGTAAAAACAGAGAATTTAGTAGATATCTTAGGAGCACTAACAAGCACGATAGAAAATAATATAAATAAGGTACATTAAGCACTATGCACTTTTAATAAAGTCGGCGTTCAGCTGTGTGCGTGCAGAATAGATTTTGGTGGTAAATGGGTCAAATGTAAAAATAAATATAAATTAAGTCCGAGACACTCTCTCAGAGAGAAATTTAAGGAGATTAATGTAATGACCGTGCCCTCTCAGTATATTTTTGAAAATCTTTTATATGCCCATAAAAATATAAAATTATTTAAAAAATACAGTGATATCCATAATATAAATACTAGGAACAAACACAAATTCGTTGTACCTACAACAAGGCTCAAGAACATAGGTGGCTAATTCAGATGTCAATGTTTTTATAATAAACTTCCAAGGCACGTTCAAGATCTAAGCCTTAATAAAATCAAATCATTTATTAAAAGTAATTTGTGCCAGAAAGCCTTTTAAACCGTTAAAGATTATACTGAGGACAAAAAGGCTTGGGATTAAGCTGCTCCAATTATGGCATACTGAAACTTTTATTTTATTTATGTACACTTTTGACATTTATTGATTATTCAAAACACAGTGACATATTTACTTTGTGGAGTTCAATATATTGTGTGGAATTTAATATTTACTTGTAAAGTATTATGTGAAGACTGTTGTTGTTTTTTTTTCTCATTTAGTATTCAATCATGGTCTGGCAGTTGAGTAATTTATGCGGCCTACCCAAATGTTCTTTCTTTGTTCGTATCATCGTTGAGCTCCTTAAGTTCTGAGTTGAGCTGCACGATTACTGAAAAAGCCGTGCACTGACTGGACAGGTCCACTCAATCTGTGTGGTTCTGGTGTCTGAAATGGTCCTTTTGAGGAAAGCCTCAAAAGGACCATTTCATTTTTTACATGGCCTTCACATGATCTGACCAAGATTATGTCTGGACTTCTGAGTGGAGACTGTGACCTCTGTTTCGGCCTTTCTTCTCAGAGTAGTCAGATAGGAAACGCCGACCTCATCTAGCTGTATTTTAAAAATATGATTGACGCGTAAAAGTGTTTGTACAATCCTACTTACAGAAAATAAATCATTTATCATTTATATAGATATTAAAGTCCTTTATACCGATATTTGTTTACACTGCCCGTGTTTTTTACCTCAATCTTGGCAACTAAACTAAAACCCAAGGGTACTTAACCGAAACAAGAAAAACACAAAGGGTATAAAAAGGGTGAAATTGAATTCATGGGCATCCTCTTAAGGGGTCATTGTACTCATCAGAATCAGAATCAGAAATCATTTATTTGCCATGAATGTGGGTACAAAATAGGATGTAAACATTATAAAAGCAGTTCCAACACACTCTACCTCATCATTCTGCACTACTTTTATTATGGGACTCAACCTGAAAACGCGAAAAAAAATCTGCAGTTCCCTACATTTGACGAGTTAAAGCTCGTGCAGACTAGCGGGATATCATGAGCGCGACATGCAGCAATATGCATGTCACGCCCGCGGTATCGCCCCAGTCGGCACGAGCCTTTAAGCGAACATAAAAGTAGGGAACAGCTGATTTTTTTCGCGACTTCATGGTTGATCCCACAAAAGTTGTTCATTATGATGAGTACAATGAACCTTTGAGAGGATGCCCATGAATTCAATTTCACCCTGTATACAGGATCGAAATCGATCTGACTAAAGTGACTATTGTATTAAAAAAATAATGAAGATAGTGAGAACTGCAATAATTGTGTTGGTACGGAATCCTTAGTGAGCAAGTCCATGTATCAGTATGCAGATATTTGTGGTTTTTTAATCTGCTAAGACTTGTTTTCCTAATAAGTATTTTGCTTTACTTCACTTTTACAGATGCAGTTATTCCTCAAGAACAGAAGTCCGAAGAAAGAACAAAGTCTGAACAAGGCATGTTGTTGCAAACATGTCATTTGGTTTAACCTTTTGACCGCCACAGTCATGTGACAGATACATGTGTAGATGACAGCGCAAAATTTGCCCAGCACGCCACGGTCACGACTACATGACAGATTTCAAGGAATAGTTCGTAGCTTGGCGCCGAGGGCACGTCTTTTCTTTTTTGACGTGGCGGTCAATAGGTTAAATAGGTTTTTATTTTTATATTTTAATATTATTTTACATGGATTCTTGTGTACGTTGTGAATGTGAGAACATTGTAGGCTTAATAGACTAGATCTTTTGTAGACCTTTTGCTTTTCTTTGTTTTTGTTAAGTTTTTCTCGACAGGCCTACACTGTCGTCCCATACCTATTAACACTGTCATTTTAAAACATTATAAAATCCAATTATTTTTAAAATAGTAACCGTGGAGTTTCTTGCCAGCTCTTCTCCCTAGGAAACGACCAATTGGAACCGAGCACCTAGCTTCTGACGTTTCATAAGTGTCCATGTAGGTTTATGTGAAATAAAAGTACTTAGATTTTTTTATTTTGTTTTAATCGAATAAAAAGTCTGTCAGCAAATTATTCCAAGCTCTAAACTGTGTCATGAATTTGTAAAATCGTTGAAGAATTTAAATTTATTTATACAGCTTGAAGAGTACTCAAAAAAATCTGTTCATTATATTTTATTACTTGGTTGCCAACTATTTGTTTCAAAACTAAATAAAAGTAAAAATTAAGAATACCAAATGTATTATATTCATTACGATTTCCAATTCTAATACTCGTGGGTTTAATACAGAAGCCTTTTTTGTCACAGTCGGTTAAGTTGCTTAAAAGACTAGTATTCAAACTATTTTAGGCTCGACAAACCTCAGCAAAAATACTCGGTTTCATAACACTAGAAAAGACAAATTTTAAGTGCGATAAAATTAAATAAATACCATACGTCACAATCAAAACCAGTAGATTCTAAAGCGTTTTTTCTTCTATGCGTAGATGAATATACTGATACTTCTATGGGAGATTACCGTCTGAGTACTACTTAGTCTGTGTGTAATAGACTGTGAAATATTTTACTTGAAATGTGTGTCCCACAATTTTATATTTTTTTGCAAGTTTAGCTCCTAAATGCGAACTCAGTACGTAGTTTTGTGTTTTGATTTGTGAAACTTCAGTGGGGTATATGGTAAGTCTGATTGTTTAATGAATTAGTTAACACGTTCACTGTCCCCATACAAAATTTTTCAATAACCCCATTTGTCCAAATCTATTTTTGTAATATTCTGTCTCAAATCGATACTGTTGACAAGTCCTGACAAATAGAGCAACTTACACACAAGTCCATGAAGTTAGAGCTCATAGAAAGAGACAGGGGCGAGTGTACCGTTTACGGTTCACGGACGTGATGGGTCCACGCGGCGTGTATTGTATTCGGTACACTGGACAGCTAACGTGTTAAGTTAATTTGCTAACGATATGCTAACTCGAAAGGAACACTTTTATCATAAAATATTTTTTTTCGGATGTGACATCTATCGGTACCTGAAAATTCCTACTCGACTCAGAACTCGTCATTTTAAGTGCTATTGTAACGATTGCTGAGACACGCTTAATATTGTAGATATTTTTGTATGTTAGCCCCAAAATGAATAACAACTAATATCGAGACCGGTACATAGTTGTTAACTCTCTTGTACAGTCGCCGTTAGATATATTGTAGCAGACAAGGTGACCAAATACTTCTGAACAATATAAAATGTCAATAAGTTCCATACACTACAAGTTACCATTAATATCTGAACATTCATTAATTCATTAATATCTGAGCAGATGCTTGTCAATAATTTATATACAAACAACTAACCAAAAATATCTGAACACTTACAACGTCAAGTGTATCTACGCAGACAAACATTGAGCTTATCTAATTCGTTACTGCCTGATGTAAAGGACGAACCAAAAACTACTATCGACTTGACTATCTGTGGTTAGTCCAGTCATTTGGTAGCTTTACCTGGAAAGTTTTTAAACTGGTGATTTTATTGAGGTCGACGTGCTCTATTCGAATGTTCACATTGTCCCCAGAGTTCTACTGCAAAGGCATAAATGACCATCCCATGAGATGGCAGAAATGAATATACAATAAGGGTAAATACTTTGATAAAATAAATATATGTAACACCCTTTTTGAACACCAAATGACTGTTCTAGGTATAAATACGATGGAAAGGGAATAAAAATTGTATAGAAAATCATTTGTCTAAGTTTTATGTTAATGTCAAACTATTGATAGAAAATAGATCTTGATTTTGTAATGAAATTAAAAATTATTGTAAATATTTTTTTATTTGTGAGTAGATAAAATATTAGTATTTTGTGTTACCTCTTTCTGCATTTAATACGTCCTGTAACCGTTTTCGCATGGAACCAACAACCTTCTCACAAAAATTTCGTCCTCTGAAAGATTCCCAAACGTTATTTGCATGTTGTCTTAATGCTTCCTTTGTTCGACATTGATTCCCATCCCACTCTTGCACCATTTTACCCCATAAGTTCTCAATGGGATTGAGGTCTGGACTTTTTGGCGGTAGTTTGATTAAAGTAAGCTCTCTCTGTTCATTAATCCATGCTTGTACAGTACGAGCAATGCACTGAGCTATTGTCTTGAATGAACGTTGTGTTCATCTTCATAAAATACTTTAGCAGTTGGAAGAAAAGCATCTTCAAGAAATTCCTTGTAATTCATTGAATTCATTCGTCCACTTATTTCTACAAGCTCACCAGGGCCATTTTTGCACATCCATCCCCGGAATCCAATCGTAATACGACCACTCCGACGATTTTGCAGCACATTTTGTCCCAAGTACCGTGTATTTTCTGGTCTCCACAAACTCAATCTACCATTATCGGATGAACAGAAAACTTTCTCGTCCATAAAGATAACTTTATCAAAATTGTGATTTAAATAATTGGCCGCAAATTGCAGCCGCTGCATTTTGTGCCTTAGTGTGAGAGTTGGCTTTCTTGCCGATACTCTATTTTGTAAACCTCCTTTTTTTAATCGTCTTCTTACGGTGCTACTGGATACTTGAAACGTACTTGAAAACTGTGTAGTATTAATAAATCTTTCACTTCGGGCCTTGTCTAGAATAGCCATGTCTTGGTTTCTTGTTGTTGCACGCGGACGACCAAATGAAACATGATTATTCAAAGTACCCTCTTGCTGCCATCTTCCAGGCCATAAATATACAGTATTTCTCTGAAATAAACACAGTTTTACATTAACAGTCGTAACCTATTACGACTGTACACATCTGAACTACTAATACACATATTAGTAGTTTGTTTTTAACTATGTTAAATGTTTTTAGCGTTCATCGCTATAATACTTACGGCTATCCCTAGCTCATCGGGATGTCTGTTACGGATAGACCACCATCCTTTAACTGAATTATTTTATATTTTAATTCAGCATCTATACGGTATGAACTTTTTTTTTTTTTGTGGATGCGATTTCATCAAATAACTTCTCCCGCTCTGGGCGGAGCGGGAGGGTGTGTCAGACTCTGACTGACTAAAACCCTCCGTATTCCTTCCGTTGCCTGTGTTGCGGGGGCCTCGGTGACCCATAAGTACATCCCGCGACCCCGGCAGGCATCGGTCCTAGTGGACCTCTACATTGTGCTGACGACATCTCTTTGAGGCGCGCGTGGAATACGACGCGCCGTCGACCCGGGCCTGATCCTTACCGGACGGTGAGCTACCCATTGCTCACCGTCCGCAAGCCCGCGCCTACGGTGGCCGGAAATCCGCCCGGGATTCCCGACGCCCAGGGCGTCTCCTGCGGTGGCTAGGGGCGAGAGGGCGCGAAACTTGCCTTTCCCTCAACCATCCCGCCTCCTCCTTCGCGAGCATTACTGCTTCGCAGAAGGAGGTGACGGCTGCCCATGCCCTCTCGCTCCGTACCATGGCCTGAACCAGGGCCGGACGCGAGAGATCTCTGCCACCGATCGCCTTCACGAGGACACGGCGGTGCTCTGCCCAAGCCGATACGGTATGAACTCATATTACATTAATTAAAATCAATAATCCAATATCTATAATACGTTGCTTGCCTGAATTTATTTATTTATTTATTTATTGCGTGAGTTCACACATGAGTTGCACGACACACTTAACATGACATGACAAGACTCAAAACTACAAAATGTTTTATGCTGCCAGGGTCATATAGTATATGAATTAGCAAAAGAGTTCCTATATATTGTATTTATAGTAAAGTTGAAAGCACTTCCTACTGCAATTTTCCCTTAACTGCCCAGATATCTAAGACTACCCCATCTGCGTAAATACATTTGACTTTGTAAGTGTTCAGATATTTTTGGTTTGTTGTGTGTAAGTATAGAAATTATTGACAAGCATCTGCTCAGATATTAATGAACTAATGAATGTTCAGATATTAACGGTAACTGGTAGTGTATGGAACTTATTGACATTTTAAATTGTTCAGAAGTATTTGGTCACCTTGTCTGCTACAATATATCTGACGGCGACAGTACAAACATAATTATAGAAGTTTTAACTACATTTGACGATAAAACTGGGTTTATCTTAAGGGGACTACAGGACCTAAACGCAACTTTTATAAGTTTTATAATGCCTTAAAGTATATGATCCACTGCAGTAAACAAAATCAGAAATATATGATATTCTTAAGGATATATGCTAGATAAATAATGTGTTGAAAACATAATATAACTAATTTAATACGATAGAAAAAAATCACGAAAATACCTTTAAAAAATTCTTTTAACGATTAAAAACCATACTAATATACATGCAATCATTCTGATTTTTTGTCAGATTATTCTACAAGCAACATATTAGCATAATAGTGTTTTTTTTTTATACAATCTATAGCTTTTATGTAAATCGATAATTGCTTCATATTTTGCAATAAATTACCAGCGTTGTGTCATTGCGCTTCTCTTTCTTTTCTATGCAGTCCGACAGTGACCGCGCTTTAGGTGTTGTGGGCCTCTCAAGCTGTTTTGGCTTCGCTCGCTCATTGCTTGTTTAGCGCGCTCTGCTCAGTCGTGGCGTAATTGGGCTCGTTTCGCTCGCTCGGCACAAAACTATGTTCGTGTAATAGAGCTTGCTTCGTTAGTTGTCATGTGTAAGCGCACTCGGCTCACTCGTGTTGAAGATAGCCCATCTTCAACACGAGTGAGCCTAGTGCTTCGCTTGCTGGTCTTAAGAGCTTTCTTTTCGTGTGTAATATTCATGTCACTATTCTTTTTTCATAGTTTTTGATAGCAGTAAAATGTTCGTTATGTATTAAAGATTAAGAATATCGGTAAAATACTCGTGTGAAAGTATTTTAACACGTTAATTACGTACCATTCTTAAATTTAAATATTAATTTATTTAATTATTGATTATGCTAAGTGCATTTGTGTATAGGATATATAATCGTAAAAGTTCATATTCCTAGTGAGATTTGGTATTTGTTTATTGTTGTGTTAAAAATGTTATTTGGGACAAATAGAAGATTTTATAGTTTTAAAGACTTCTTCCTATTTAATTAAGCAAATAACTGATTGTTGTAATAAAGATTAGATTATTCTAAGACACGCCCCCCCCCCCCCCCCCCCCCCCGTTCCTGTTAAGCCCTGCGCGACACCGATTCGGTGTCAAACAACAGAAAATCAATTGTGTCTAATTAACCGTCCTTGAGTGATTAATATTAAGTTATAGTTGAGATTTCGAATTCACTGTTTAATTTCTGATCATCCTTTTCTTATTGTTATCTAAAATAGGTACAATTGTATTGTTGGTACTAGTAGTATTATAGCTAAAATTTGAAAGGGTCCGAAAAAACCGGGTAGCCGGTTCTGGACCAAAACCGGAATAAAAGAAACCGGTTCTTAAAACATGGCCGGTTCTCGATGACCTAATTGGTACGTTTACCTTACGCTTTGCCTGACCCGGTACTCGAACCCGGGACTTCATGCTCAACACTTAGTATACCGTGGTGTCTGACGACTTCCACGTGGACGAAGTCGCGGACATAACCTAGTTAAACTATAACTATTTAAAAAAAAATATGATTGACGTGTAGAAGTGTTTGTACAAACCTACTTCATCATCTGCCTAGCCTTTTCCCAACCATGTTGGGGTCGGCTTCCAGTCTTACCGGATTCAGCTGAATACCAGTATTTTACATGGAGCGACTGCCTATCTGACCTCCACAACCCAGTTACTGGGTAACACGATACCCCTTGGTAACACTGGTTGTCAGGCTTTCGAGCTTCTGACGACCCGTAACGACTGTCAAAGATCTACAAATGACAGCCGGGACCAACGGCTTAACGTGCTTTCCGAGGCACGGAGGGGTCTTGGTATGTAAAGATGGTCACCCATCCACGGACCAACCGCGTAACGGTACAAACCTACTTACAGAAATAAAATCAGTTATCAATAAAAAAAATAATACTTTTGACTAATTTGAACAAACTACAATTATTGTGTCTTTAACTATAATAGTTAGACACATAGCCATGGGGACTTTTTTGTGGGTACTTAATAAAAATAATTGCTTTAAACATGTAGTACATTATTTTTATTAAAATTTATCATCAATAGTTTTCGCAGCACACGCCAAATAATGACGTTTATAGGCAATTTTTTGATACCTTGTTGTTAAATTATTGCAATTGACATAGGGATTTTTTTTAAATAAAATACTCATTTAATAATTTCCCCGCTGATAATGTATCTTTCTGTAACTGAAATATTTTTTCAAATCGTTTTAGAATTTTTTGAGTTTATCCATTACAAACAAACATACAAAGAAAATAAAATCTTATCTCTTTATCATATTAGTTTAGATCATATAAAATCAGTGCGGTTGGCTAATTAATTATTATTAGTTATCCTTTATACCATTCCCCTTAGCGTAATCACCTTTCAAGACGTCCTTTGACGTAGGAAAAGGATATTATTTCTTTACCGGAACCCATATGGGTTCCTTGAATATTGATATATAATAGATACTAATGGGTGTTTCATAATCCACTTATTATTTTACCACCGAACAGTCAACCGCAAATTAATATTAATATAGTCGGTCAAGTCCGCAATCAGCCGTCAGCAATTTAAACTCCTAATAATTTGTGGCCAATCACCGATCAAAAATTTTACGAAATTAATTAGCGTCAAGCGTTAAACTTTTCAAATAACAAGGTACCTAATTGTTTATGAAGCGGGACTCTTGTGGTTAACAAGAGTACGTTTGAAAGAGTACATCGAAATATAGGCAAGCAATTATAAATTAATTTAAGCGAAGTAATTAAACACGCACACGGGGAGACAAAGTTTGTCAACCAAAGGCTTGTGCAGATTGGCGCGACTTGTCGCGCGACGCGACACCGGTAGAACAATTCCCATAAAGTTTTCATAGAAAGTGATCAGCAGGCTTAGCATGACGCTTTGTATTTCTTCGAAGAATAGACACGGCTCTTTCTATACAAAGTGACATTTCGTTTCTCCATTTTTGACATCTCACCGTAGAAATTCTTCTACAATCCGTCATTTTGTCTTTCGTTTCTAACGATCTCTGTCTAGGTCCTTTTTTGTGTAATAAAATGTTCATATTTATTGTATTGTAAACTTTTACATTATTATTATACACTAGATGCGCCCCGCGGTTTCACCCGCATAAGTTTTACCCCGTAGGTATATCGGGATAAAAAGTATCTTATGTGTTATTCCCGGTTATAAACTATCTGTTTGCCAAATTTCATCCAAATCCGTTCAGTACTTTTTGCGTGAAAGAGTAACAAACATCCATCCATCCATCCTTACAAACTTTCGCATTTATAATACTCGATTAACCGATCACCATTATATTAAATAAATAATACTACACAGGAATTGGGAATCGCACTTTCTTCCGAGTGATACAAATTACTTTATACTATACCTACAAAAAAAATATTTTTTTTATTCTGGCAGCGTCATCAAATCTTCAGTATCACTACTACTAGACGGCATTTCGAGTAGATAATAAACAAACAAAGACGAACAAAAAGGTTAAGACGGCTCACGTCAAACACAAAAGTGAAGCAGCTTTTATAAGGTGTTTCAAAATAACCCAACTATTAAAGCGCTCTTTAAAGTTTGTCGGGTTAATTTTGAAATACCTTATATACGCCGCTTAAAATGTACGCATTTCCAATCGATTTATTTAATCTCAAAATGTGGAAACTAAGTGATAAATTGCGTATTAACCTAATTAGGTTAATATGCAATTTAGTTAAATAATTCAACTAATCAAAATTTGTTTTTGATTAGTTGAATTATTTTTGCACAGTTTCACCACAATCATTGTTAGGTATCTTAGTTTTCGTGACCAACTAACACGGACGCGGCTTTATCGCGGAATGGCGTCCGATCGGCATTTTCTTGGTTCATGTAAACAAATTGAAAAGTCTGTTAAAACAAAAGAAAGCAACCCTAGCGCGCACGGTTTTATTTTGTTAATTCTTGTTTTTTTATCTATTTTCAGAAAAAGTAAGTGGCCAGTATCATTTTGCGGACTTTCTGTTAAAAACTTTTTTGTCTTTTGGCATTATAGAGTATGCAGAGCATTTTGCATGGCAGCGATATCAGTAAACGAGAAAATAGACAAGAATTTACTCACGCGAGAGTGTTTAATTATCGCATGTGTCATGTTAGCCCTGTTGGAGACAAACCTCCTTCAACAAAACAATCTAACATTGAGAGTCCATTTACGAACCCGGAATTTGTATAACTCTGCAACAGGATTATCTGTTCCGTTCGGGTGATAGGCCGACTATTGGTTTTGCCGATGAGCCGACTTGCTGTAGTGACTAAACTATCCTTACCAATATTATGAATGGGACAGTGAGTTTTGTTTGTTTGTTACGCTTTCACGTTAAAACGGCTTAACGGATTTGGATGAAATTTAGCACATGGGTAGACCATGACCTGGAAAAGGACATTTAATTTATTGTCTTATTGTCATCTCCACCTTGTAGAATTTATTGAAATTATTATCACTAACATTTGGGATTCAATAAAGTCGTATTACATTTCATCAGAAAATCAAAGGCCTCCTACAAGGCTTAAAACTGGTCGAAGTGGCGGTGCTTGGTGAGGCCTATGTCCAGCAGTGGACCTCTTTCGGTTGAAATCATAATGAGCAAATCAAAAAATAAACTGTCTATTATATTAAATGCGATTTAGTGCACTGATGGCTTACGATGAGTAAATTTTAGTTTGTGCGAATTGTATCTATAAACGCTTTAAGTTACGCTGGAAAATACAAATTTCTTTTATTAAAAAAATTGTGGGTTTTGACTCTTTCTCTTCTCTTTAGACGTAGTAGTCGCTTTATTAGTCGTATCGGATTCAACATTTTTTTTTTATATTGTTATGTAGGTATACATTTGTGTAAAATAAATAGGTAATTTTGGACTCAAGTGATAACTTAGGTCCTACTTTAAAACAACTGTCAAAATGATAACGTTAGCAGATTTTTGACGTTGAATTGAATTATCTTTTTCTTTGATAAAAATCAGCATATTTAGACATAAAAGCCAAGACTCATAAACGAGCTTTCAAATAAGAGCGAGTTATTAATACGGACCTAAGTGTGTGAGCACTTGAAGCTAATTACCCTAACAAGCGCTGACGCTCTGCAATAAATAGAAGTACGGTGGATGGAAGTCCCGGGTGTGTGAGATTTTTATGTAGTTATTCAATCATGTATTTTTGTGTTTTAACGAGCTATGCTTTCAACTCATTCCGCTGTAAAAGGTCTCCTAAAAGCGGAGAGTGCTTCCTAATCTTTAAAAAGAATTAAAATGTTAAAATGAGAAAAATAAATAATTTATTTCCGTTTACAAATCCGATACAACCACTGCACACCGTAAAAAACATGCCAGAAGTGACACCGTGTAAACCGGTAAGAGCTTTATTTGTTCGAACAGAAATACATTGTAAAAAATGTACCAGACTTAATGAAAAAATCGGACAAGTGCGAGTTGAACTCTCTGGGTGTGGGTTTCGTACAATGAATATGCTATCTACCTTTTTTTACTCATAAGATAATGTATCCCAAGAACAAACTTAACAATGTAATTGAAAATATAGTTAAAAAAGAAATTGAAAAAAAAACACGCTTTTATAGCAAGCCGAACTAAGAAGTTGAAAATATTTTTTAAATATAAAGAATTTGTTCTATAGTATATACCAGTGAACTATTTGTAACATCTGATATCAAACACCACTCGCTTTTTTTACAACCTTATCTGGGGGCACGGTAGTGCCCCCGCCAAGACGAGCCAAGCGAAGCGCAAGGGCACTACCTACCTTTTCTCGAAGAGCTTCGTCGCTTTTTTGAACCCTCATAACTTGGGTTTGGATTATACCAGATAAACAAAATTCTTGGGATATGATGTCAATAGTGGACTTATTAAATTTATAAAGTTTCAATAGCTCTTATAATTTAGATTTTATTGATATCTAAAAAACCCCGATTTCGTCACTGACTCACTCACTTATGATCATCAAAATTCTTAGGGTACTTCCTGAACTCCTAGAAAGCTGAAATGTGGTATGTAAGCTATTATTTGTACACAAACAACAAAAATATTCTAAAACTTAGAACTTTTACCCCCAACCCTTTAAACTAGAGGATGGAAGTTTGTATGAGACTTCCGCAAATTTTGATGATAGAGGTCTGAAAATTAATATAGGGACTCCTTGTTATAAATAATAGTAAAATAAACCGTCGTTCAATTTTTTCAATTTCAATTCAATTCAATTTTATTCAGGAACAATTTACATTGCGTTTGAAATCATAACAATATTAAAGAAATACAAAAAAAAAAATAATTACGATATTTCGTTTCGTTACTACAAGAACTATTGTATATATGTGGTATTTCGCTACACAAAGCCACATCTTTTATTATATTTATAAATTTACCTTTTAAAGGGCTGCTATGTCCAACAATTCTTGTTATATCTTTATACTTTTGTTTTTTTCTTTCAAGCATGAAATCATATTGTTATGCCTTTCACTTTCTTATATACGTTTGAACACTACAGCTGAAAAGCAAAACTTTAGTCACAATTAACTGTTGTTACACTCAAAACTGTATTTTATATTATTAGTTTTCTCATGTTGTAAAAATATTAGAATATTTTTATCCATTGACATCTTTCATCATAAATTGTCAAGTGTCATTTCTTTCTCTATGCTATAAAGCTGCCATGATAAGGCTAATCCAAATGACTAGTTCAGATTACGTTTATTTAGGCTATGTACTCATTGTAAGCCATTTTTATTGATCCTGGCAGACATTCAAAGAAATAATTTGAATAATGTTTGGATTGCTTAAAAGAAACTTCTAGAACTTTTGCCAGAATCTATAAAAGCGGTCATCAGACCTTACAAGGATTCAGTCTGTCTTGGTTCACAAGCAATTTCAGTCTGCTTTGGTTCACAAGCGATTTCAGTCTGTTTTGGTTCACAAGCAATTTTAGCCTGTTTTGGTTTACAAGCCATTTCAGTCTGTCTTGGTTCACAAGCAATTTCAGTCAGCCTTGGTTATCAAGCTACGAGTATTCATTCCATCTTTATTCTTAAGCCAGTGTCTTTATTCTTAGGCCTGTTCATTTAGCCCTTATTTTTAGAAACTTATTTATGTGCTGGTGACTTATTAATGTAATGTGCTCAAATATGATAATTTAAAGAAACTCAATAATTGTGTGATTTGTGATTTGCCCTCCATTCCGTCTCTAATGCCATAGGCGTTATAGTCACGTAGCGTGAGACGCCACAGCCAACCACTCCTGCGTGTCATGGGAGGTCGAGACACTCCTTCCGTGGAGCGTGAGGTGCTGTAGGGCGCCTCCACTGTCTGCCATATCGGCAGGATCTAGACACTCGCCGCCCTCTTCCCTGTCCACTCCTGGACGGAGAGCCCTTCTGACACTAGGGGATTATAACCACGTGGCGTTTGACACTAGCGCAACTCTCCTGCAAGTGTGAAACAGCACACACCAATACACCACTACACCATCATAAAACAATAAACCTCTTGCTTACAAAAGTACGTTTTACTTCCTGAAACAGAGTTGCCGACTGCGGCTGCTTGATCCACTACGACGTGGGAAATACCAGCCTCGTCTTCGTGCTCCGCCTCATCTGCCAGCCCTGTTCCACTACTGCCTGCCGATCCCGTCCCACTACTGCCTGCCAATCCTGTATCCTACCATCCAAGCGTCTCGAGCTACGACACTCTGAAGCCTGGAACTCTACTCTTACTCATACTTACCTTTTTATAATCATTGTTACTCATTTTAATTTTTAAATGTGACTTACGACTGGCCCTCCGGCCTATCGTAACGTTACATATAACAGAAAGTAATGAAGAGTGAATACATTTTTCACCTTACGGCCAAGCCACATATTTTGACTAAGGTGTAGAGTTTGTGAAGTTAGGGCTTGTAGAGTTAAAGCATGTAGAGTTAGAAGCTTGGCTCTACATGAAATTTGATAACTTTTTGACAGTGCGAGCCATATCTCGTCTTGGCAACACTTTACATGAAAATGTTTTTGGTGGGATTAATTATTTTGTTAATAACGTAAATGTTATTTTAAACTTATTAGATTATTTTTAATTATACGACAATAAGAAGTAAGTGAAAATTACGTTGAAAGATCTGTTACATATAGGTCAAGCTAATAAAAGCGTGTTAAAAACATGTTCTCCCACAATATTCCGCACAATATTAAGCGATTTACCAAGTTATTTTAACATCATAGACTTCATATAGGTTTTCCTGTATTCTTTAAGAACTACGTTCCGTATTTTTTTTTTCAACATTTTGTGCTCTGTAGTTTTGTAGATAAGTCCCTGGTAAATTAACATCTATTTTTTCTTCATCTATTTATTTGAAAAAAATTGTAATTTTTTTTTCTATTTTCCCCCCAAAAGTGACCCTCTTATTCAAAATTCATTTATTTACGTTCCACGTCCATGTTTGGGACACAAAAATTCATTTGTCCAGATTTCAACTTAATCGATTCAGTACATTTGGAGCAAATCGGTTGTGACAGACGGAAAGACAGACAGACTCGTGGTGTGACCCTATATGGGTTCAGTTTTTTCCTTATGAGGTACGGAACCCTAAAAACAATTGCTTTCATTTATCTTTTTAAAAACAAAATTTCCGCTGAAATGTTTGTCCGCCCGTGACTTACCTATTTATGTTTTTCACATAAAAAATCTAAAACGTAAGTGGAAAAACTGGAATGGAATGGAATTGATTTTTAGTGTACCGATGTTAGCATGTTGTTTACGCGTCGGCCTAAAAATTTTGGTGTTCAATCTTGTTTGTCTTTTAGGTATCGAATGTAGAGTGAAATTAAAATTATCTTCAGACCTACATCCCGTATTAAATACCTGAGAAAAGATTTGACATGAAGATTATAAAAATCTGTTGGATAACTCAAAATCAAAGATCATTTATTCAAATTAGGAAAATCGGCACTTTTTAAACGTCAAAATTACATAAGACGGACCCCAGAAATGCCCGCCCTTCACCACTTCCTAGTGCTTTAGCTGGGAAGAAGAGGTGGCGCAACAAACTCCCCAGCAACAAAAAAAGAAAAGAAAGAATGATACTTATCACGATTATTTGCGGTAAACATAAGGCACACAAGCACGGCAAAACGGTCATAGCTCAGCATAATGCTGCGACCCTATGTGATACAAAACCCCGACGCTGGTTTTCAGCGACAACCGGCGTTGACGTGATGACGCCAACCGGTGCAGCACACACATACAGACTAGGCAAACTGTTCTGTACGCCAGACGAAACTATTTTGACTTTGGTGTGCTTGCTGTCTATATGTATATATCGCAAATACATATACTATCATTTGAAGAAAATTATTGTGATGCTATCCGATAAACAAACAAAACAAAAGAGATTATTCGGTGATGTGTGAACGGAATATTTACCGAGTTTGCAGGTACAATAAGCCACAATTCAGTGGTAAAAAAATCCTTTTTTTACCTCTGAAGAACCTAGGAGCTTATCATCTGCTTAACCGGACTTTTCTGTGGGTGCCTCAATAAATTAAGGCTCTAGCCAGGGTATACACAGCGGACAAAGCTCTGTCGGTATCACATGGCGACATAGAGAGTGCGATTGTCGCAACCTAGTGCTGAGCACGCCACAATTGTGGCGATAAGTCCCCTCTGAGGAGTGGCTAGAGAGGCGCCACAGCATCATCACCTTCCGCCTGACACAGGTTCTCACCGGACACGGCAGCTTCGGCAGGTTCCTGTGTCGGAAAAGGCGGTAGGAAACGCCCGGATGTCACCACTGTGTGGATCGCCTGGAGGACACGGTGAAGCATACGGTGGAGGTCTGCCCGGCTTGGGCAGAGCACCGCCGTGTCCTCGTGGAGGCGATCGGCGGAAGAGATCTCTCGCGTCCGGCCCTGGTGTAGGCCATGGTACGGAGCGAAAGGGCATGGGCAGCCGTCACCTCCTTCTGCGAAGCAGTAATGCTCGCGAAGGAGGAGGCGGGATGGTTGAGGAAATTCAAAATTCGCGCCCTCACACGTCTTGCCGGCGCAGGAGACCCTGGGCGTCGGGAATCCCAGGCGGATTTCCGGCCATCGTAGGCGCGGGCTTGCGGACGGTGAGCAATGGGTAGCCGTTCTGATAAAGACCAAGCCCGGGTCGACGGCGCGCTGTGTTCCACGTGTGCCTCTAAGAGATGTCGTCGGCACAAGTGTAGGGGTCCACTAGGGCCGATGCCTGCCGGGGTCGCGGGAAAGTTCGAAAGAAATACCGAGGCCCCTGGCAACACAGGCAACGGAAGGAACACGGGTCGGTTTTAATCAGTAGGTAAGAGTCTGACACACCCCCACTCCGCCCAGAGCGGGAGAAGTTATTTGATAATTTCCCACACAAAAAAAAAGCCAGGGTATAAACTTATAAACTAAGCGACTAAGGGCAACCCTTGTGGGATACGGACCTCGGCTTAAGATGTGGGGAAGGACAGCAACGGACAGGCTGGATCGGATTAAAAAAAAATTGTATAAGCTGGCCTCTTATTCTATTGCAACTCCGTACTATGCTTGGGTCACTGACGTGCGACTTAGGTACTGTGCCTACCAATATACTCGTACCTATCCCACTTCAACCGTTATATAATTAAATTACAAGACCGTCCTACTATGGATTTTAGTCTTACATTAATATTGAGAGCCTAGATTAAGACGTTATGAACCAACCAACCTTGGGGCTTTAGACAAATTAAATATACGTAGACTAAAATGCCGTTCAATAGACTATTTATTGTTGTAAATAATTGAAGACCATCATCTACCTAGCCTTTTCCCAACTATGTTGGGGCCGGATCCAATTCTAACTGTATGCAGCATAATACTATTTTAATATATAGTATTTTACATGAAGCGACTGCCTATCTGACCACCACAACCCACAACTGGGTAATACGATACCCCTTGGTAAGACGGTTGTCAGACTTTCGGGCTTTTGACGACCCGTAACGACTGTCATAGATCCACGAATGTCAGCCGTGACCAACGGCTTAACGTGCTTTCCGAGGCAAGGGGGGGTCTTGGTATGTAAAGATGGTCACCCATCCACGGACCAACCGCGGCAAGCTAGCTTAACCTAAATGAATTTAATAATGTATTTTTTATGGCTGAATAATAAGTATTTCAAGTGGTGCTATCCCACGCGTGTCTCAAATAAATGTAATCATATAAAGTTAATAATACAGTTCAACTATTCGTGTAGGCTTGTTTTGACTCGTGTCCTGTGAGAACAGGTTGTTCAAAAGCCGAATAATATGATATTATTACCAGAAAATTACTGCCTTTGGGCTAGACCAGCGCTTGACTTTGACGGTTAGCGCTCAACAAGATATGATACGGGTACGATGCCGAGGTCGAGCAGGTATTGGGTTATCCTTCTAGGAATTGTTCAATAGCGGCTCGGTGTCTATGAGATATTAAGCTTGAGCTCAGTTAATGCCAAAAGACATGCCCCCTATTACACGAGACTTGAACAAAAAGAAAATGGCGGACTGTGTGAATTCTGGTGTAATGCTATGTTTTGTTCAAGAGTATGAGCATCCGGTCCTCCTATCTGTTAATATATTTTACCTATACTAATTTGCGATAACTAATTCGTATGTCAAGCATCGTGATTATCGGGATATATATGACATTTTATTACGGCCATTATGAGGATCAAGTCGTGAAGTTTTTGACGTTATGTGATAATGTGATATCTAATAATAAAAGCATAACATTATTATCAGGTCAATGGCCAGCAAAATGTTCAATAAATACTGCCTAACTTACGCAGTTTTGATTATTTTTGGTATAAAAAATTACGCATATTAATTATTAAGTACAAAAATGACAGAAATCGATTCAGTAAACAATTACACATTGTATATGGGAATCTAGAAACTGCATTAAGTTGCAGAAAAGTGAGAACACAGTACAGCGACGCGCAGAGAGTAAGTAGGATGGGGTACTTTTTGCACTGTGGTCCATATCCTGAATAAAACATTGTATGTGATGTTGCGTTGGCTAGTATAACGAGTACCTACAGTCCCACACGAGAACGACTCGAAATAAAACTGCCTTTCAGTACGAAGGATAATTACGTATACTTATTGCAACGTAACGTCGTCGTGGTCTTCGTAAGTTTCTTACATAAACGTTTTCCTGAAGTTTCGAGCACTCGTAGTCAAAAGAAAATCGATAAAAATATATTGAAATACGTTTGTATTCCTACGAGAATTACATTTTAGTGTCCTCATTATGAATGTTTTTTGAACTTGGTGTGATACCGGTACCAGATTAGTATTCTGTACTATTGGTACCAGTACTAGGCATAGTACCTGTACTATTTGTATATTGTAACGTTACGATAGGCCGGAGCGGCAGTCGTAAGTCACATTTAAAATAAAAAATCAATCATCATTCTCCTGCCCTTATCCCAATTCATTTGGGGTCGGCGCAACATGTCGCTTTCTTCCATACTTCTCTATTAGTTGTCCTCTCGGTAGTCACCCCCTTTCTAGCCATATCATCTTTCACACAGTCCATCCATCGTTTCTTTGGTCTTCCTCTACTCTTATAGTCATCGACATTCATACTCAAGACTTTCCTCACGACATTTTCCTCATTCCTCCGCATCACATGCCCATACCATGACAACCGATTTCCGCACAACTTTTCAGTCACCGGTGCCACTTTCAGACTTCCTCTTATGTACTCATTTCTTAATCTATCCATTCGTGTCACACCACACATCGCTCTTAGCATTCTCATCTCAGCTGCATGCAATTGCCTTTCATTCATCCCTTTTGTGGCCCAACATTCTGATCCATACAAGACAACAGGTCTTACCATTGTTTTATATATCTTCCCCTTAAGTTTAAGGGGAATGCGGGGTCGCAGATTGTTCCCGTGACCTGCTGCCATTTCATCCATCCAGTGTTAACTCTATGCTTAACCGTCCGATCTACTTCGCCATCGCTTTGCATGAGTGAACCGAGATACCGAAAGTCAGAACAGACTGGGAGTAGCGCGCCGTCAAGCGCTATGGCTCCAGAACTGGAGAGACCGCCGAAATCGCAGAAGATATATTCAGTTTTGGTTCTACTGATTTTCAAGTCAACATTCTCCAGCTTCTGTTGCCATTTCTCCAATCTGCTCTGGATCTCAGGTCCATCTTCACCGACAAGAACAATGTCATCGGCAAACAGCATGCACCAGGGTGCCTCTTCCTGTATGTCCGACGTCAGGGCGTCCATAATCAACAGGAAGAGGTAAGGACTTAACGCCGACCCTTGGTGTAAGCCTACAGCCATACTGAACCCGTCGGTATTGCCAGCAGCCGACCGGACGTAGGTACAACATTGGCTGTACATAGAACGAATTAACTCCACATACTTCCCGGGCAAACCTTTCTCTTTCAAAGCCGCAGCGCTTTCTCCAGATCAATGAACACCATGTACAAGTTCTTGTGTGCACGTCTGTACTTCTCGCACAGTTGGCGGAGTGCAAAAGTGGCGTCCACTGTTCCTCGACCTGGCATAAAACCAAACTGGTTCTGGGTAATCTCACTCTCCTCTCGCAGTCTTTTCTCTATTACTTTCTCCCATAGCTTCATACTATGTGACATGAGCATTATCCCTCTATAGTTGTAGCAGTCCTGAACATCACCTTTATTCTTGAAGATGGGCACTAGCAAACTATAGCACCATTCTTGTGGGATCCCTCCTTCATGCAACAACTTATTGAAGAATAAAGTCAGCCACATACATACATCTTCTTTTAAACACTTCCATACTTCTACTGGTATATCATCTGGGCCCATAGCCTTTCCATTTTTCATACTTCGAACTGCCTTCCTTACTTCATCCATGCTAATTTCCCTCACTAAACCCATATTTACCTGTACCTCTTTGAGCACACCATTCAATTTATTCTCTTCATTCATTTGTTTTTCAAAATAAACCTTCCATCGTTCTTTTATTTCGTCATCTTTGGACAGAACCTTACCGGCGTCGTCTTTCATACATTTAATGTGAATTATATCTCTCATTCTCCTTTCTATTGCTTTTATAATCCGATAGAGCTCCTTCTGGCTTCTAGGGCAGTCCAGTAAGTCATACAACTTTTCATGCGCCTTAGCCCTCGAAACTGCTATTGCCTTTTTTGCCTTTTTATTCCATTCTTTATAAACCTTTTTCTTATCAGCTTTCAAACTATCATTCCCGTTTTCTACACCCTGCCATTCTTTAAACGCAATTTTCTTTTCTTTAAGCATCTTTTGCACGTCTTCGTTCCACCACCATATATCCCTTTCTATCATACCTTTCCCTTTCGATTCTCCAAACACATCTTTTGCTACTCTCCTTATACAATCCGCCATCTCTTTCCAACATTCATTCACAAATTTTCTTTCCAAATCCTTCATTTCAATCATTTTATCTACCACTTGACTCATAAACATACTGGCATATTTCTCTTCTATCATACGCCATCTGGTTTTGGTTGGGGGCCGTTCCTTGTTCCTACTGGACGAGACACTGACTTTTACTTTCATTATTAGGAGTCTATGCTGTGAGACTAAATCTTCACCTGGAAGCACTTTACAGTCTTTGAATCTATTAAGGCTGTTCCGCCTTATCAGCAAGTAGTCAATTTGTGTTGCGTGGCGACCACTTTTGTAGGTTATATATAAGATGCTCATTTTGTTTTATGAACCACGTATTTATTATTGCCAGGTCGAAGGCCGAAGCAGCTTGCAGGAATGTCTCGCCATCAATGTTACGGTCTCCGTATCCCCAACCACCATGCACTCCCTCATACCCATCCTTCTGTCTTCCTACATGCCCGTTAAAATCACCCCCCACATACACTTCTTCACTATCTTGCACATCATTCAGCATCACCCGATCGAAGTCCTTCCAAAACTTCTCTTTTCCAAACCTCACACCCAGACTGGGGTGCATACACACTAACTATATTAACCACCCGACTCTACACAACCACTTTATCAGCTATCACTCTATCACTTACTCTTTTAACATCCACCACACATTCCTTCAAGTGATTATCCAAAACTATACCCACACCATTTCGCTAGCCATCGCTTCCACAGTAATAAAACTTATATCCTTCTCCTATCTCTCTAGCCTTCGCACCCTTCCACTTCGTCTCTTGCAGACACACTATGTTCAGTCGTCGCCTTTTTAAAACGTCTGCTAGTTACCTTCCTCTTCCAGTCATCGTACCTACATTTCAGCTCGCACACCACAATCTAACTTCTCTCACTCTCCGAGCTTGCGTCTTACGTTGCACCCGCCCGTTTTGGTGCGACAACCCTTGTCCATTTCCCTCAGGAGCCGGGTGCTGCCCCTGCGCGTCGCCTGTGGGGTACGCCCTAGTCCTATCACGCATCATATTACTTCCAATCATGTTGCTTTGGGTTTTGGCAAAGTTTTACAGTCGGCCGCCTACCGGACACCAACCCTCATTGGGAATGCTTTTGTTGGTGATTTACCCGCCACCACGCGGGTGACCCAAGGTACTTTAATGGTATGCACTCAGGTCAGGGTGGTATGCACTCAGGTCTCAGTTCCCTTAGTCGCCTCCTACGACACCTACGGGATGAGATGGGGTGGCCATATTCTTAATCCGGGACCACACGGAGAAAATAAAAAATCAATAACAATGGTTATAAAAAAAAGGTAAGTATGAGCAAGAGTTTCAGGCTTCAAAGCGTCGTAGGACGGGACTCTTGAACGGCAGGAAACAGGATTGGCTGGCAGAAGTGGAACAGGATGAAGCGGATGAGGAGGAGCACGAGGACGAGGCTGGTAAATCCTACGTCGTATTGGATCAGGCAGTCGCAGTCGGCATCTGTGTCCCAGGATTTTTGTAAGCAAGAGGTTTAATGGTGGTTTGGTGGTGTATTGGTGTGTGCTGTTTTACAATAGCAGGAGAGCCGCACTAGTGTCAAACGCCACGTGCTTAGAATGCCCCAGCGTCAGAAGGATTCTCCATCTAGGAGTGGACAGAGAAGAGGGTGGCGTTGTCTAGATCCTGCCGATATGGCAGACATATGCAAACAGTTAAATTTGACTAAAGTTTAGCTTTTCAGCGGTAGTGTTCAAAAATATGTAAGAGAGAGGCATAACAATATGATTTCATATTTGTAACAAGAAAACAAAGTATAGAGATATAACAGGAATTGTTGGACACAGCAGCCCTTTAAATGGTAAATTTATAAATATAATAAAAGATGTGGCTTTATGTAGCAAAATATCACAATATCTAATCAATACTGTTACTGTACCGGAACCAACACACATATTTCCGTAAGTGAGATAACAGATATAGTAAATAAAAAGGATAGTTAATAGGCATTATAAAAATAATTTCAAGGTTGCCTACCGATTTGTGGTTCGCGCCGGATTGGTCCTGAATTTGGTACCGGTACTTATTAGGTGGAGTATCGGTATCCGTCTAGAACCGGTACCCGTCTGGAATTTTGGTACCGGTGTCAAGACCTACTTGCATGCCATGACACGACAGTTTATGAACTTACGTGACAGTTAGATAGTTTCAGCGTTGGTGAAGTTTAAATTTACGGGATATTGTTGCCAAAAGTCGCATATTTGTAGTTGCTTATATAATACCTATCTATTATGATAGATACAGATAGAGAGGTTACCTACCCAACATTCAATCAAGACATGTGGAAGTAGGACGGCATGTCGTAATTATCGGGAGCGAAAAAGAGACAAGACGAAGAAAACTTGGCTAGTTAGCCAAGTTTTGACGTGTCACTTGCGGAGCGCCTATAATCTATCTACCACTTTTTACTTATAATATCATTGTTTTTAACCCTATAAAAGCCATTCTATAAATAGTGAAGGCTACTGGAAAAACTGGAAAACTTTAAAAATCTGATCTGTGACTAATAAGTAGGTAGGTTAAAATCAGGTTATCAAAGGTTTCTTAAACATAATGTAAGCTTAAAGGCCGGTCCACAACCTTAAAGCTTGTTGTACTTCAAAGTTTTAGATTTTAAATCTTATTTTTCTTATTAGGTTAATACATTGTTGATCGAATTTATACAAATATCGAAAAGCATTTTTGTATTGTGGGTAAGTACATGCAAAACAATAATGTGACCTTAACATATTATGTGATGCAGCGTCAGGACTCTGTTGTGTTAACTATTTGCTTGCTAGCCGGTCAACGATTTTTTTATTCTTAGATTTTTGAACATGTTGTAATTTTCTTATAGGAACTGCCAGTCGTCGAAAATCACTGAGCAAGACTCAGTGATTTTCGACGACTGGCAGTTCCTATACTTCATAAAATCATAACATATTGGAAATTTCGTATCTTGATACAAAATTATGAAGTACAAATTTTGTGAACTCAGTAGTGCAGGAGTGCGTAATGATGTGTTGGTGAAACATAACTAAACTACTAAACTAAACAAAAACCACATTGGAGACGGATCTATATGTACCTACATATAGATCCATCTCCAATGTGGTTTTCGTACATACGAGATTTATTCGCCTAATGGTAAGTATTCCATACAACGGTCCGTTACCCTTTCTTTCAACTTAATTTTTTGCCTTTTTCTCTGGTATAAAACTTCTTTACTTGTCAAAAGTAAAATACCAGTTAAAAAGGCCAACTCTTGGCCCAAACTAACGGGGTACTAGCGTACCAACCAGGCTGATCTTACTGCCGGCCGCATATATTATTTTATTTTTAACGTAAATTTCGTCTTAATTTTTAAAGAAACCTGGTGATTTATACTGAAAAACTTAGGTTCATCTTTTTCGACATGCCCTCTACATAAATAGCGACGCGGACTAAACGGGTGGTTGAAATCGTTCCGAAGCTTCCTGAAGCTTCTAAAACTTTAAAAAATTCCACCTATTGATGTACTGCTAATAAATTATCTCAAATCCACACAGCAAATGTTAACTTTCGACGACGAATTTATATTTTTAATGCGTCTTTTTATATCTTGTATAATACAAGATATAAAAAGGTGCATTCAAAATATGTGTGAAATGTATGTGTAGTATATAAAAAATGTATGTACTTGTAAGACTTGTATACGATTTCCCCGTTTTTGTTAAATTTATATATTTGAGTTTTTGTAGTGAAGAAATCGTTACATTTCTCTACAGTGAATAGGCATACCTTATATTAAAATGGTTGCACCTACGTCTAACCTCATTTTATAACATGTCGATAAAAGGAAATTGCTTCACATTATGTTCGATATACTGCCAAATCAATATATGTTGAGGGGTCCCGTCCCCAACGTGTATTTATGTGACTTTGTTTGCTACATTTAATTTATTTATGAATAACGTAATCGCATATTGAAATTCGCGTCCTCCCTCCCGATTGAGATTACGCACGTACACGCGCGCTGTGGAACCAGAAAAGTCAGTCCACATGCGCGCGTAACGTTTCCACATATTCTGAGCGCCTCAGTTCAGTATACAGTGCGGAAATGAGTATGCCTTATTTGGACAAGCACATAATAACTTACATTTATTAAAAATACAAACTAAAATAAAGCTTAAAGCAACAAAAAAATAATCCCTTTAACAGATACGTAAAGACTCCTCTCGTATTGTAAATATAATCCTATCTACGAGTACTTATCCAGTTTTCTGATATTTTTGTTTAATAAATAAAAGCGATTACAAGGTATTTGATTGTTTCTGTTCGGGAATGGGTAGTAGATAATAATGTTATGTGAAACCGTAAAAAATACATGGAAGGCTACAATGTTATTATACAACATTATTTCTAGCATAGTGCAGACCTGTAAATAGTTCAGTTTTAGTAAACTGCTAAAAATATTAGAAATTTTATTAAAATATCTTCGGGGTCGGCTTTTTTCTGTAATAAAAATTACAATATAGTCTGAGGTCTTATTCTAGCTAGAACAAAGCTCATTCGTAAATTTCGATCTAAAACCAGCACTTCATTTGCGTAACACGCTATCAATCACAATATGAATGATTCTGAAGTATATTGCTAATTCATTGCTTCATATGTTCGAAGTCTGCTCAACTTCGTAAATAACGGAATGAATGTTGTTGAACTGTCAAAATGAAACCTATTGCTACTGATAGCGATGTTAGGTACGCAATTAACCTGCAGATTGAAGTCGAGATAAACATCAAATCTGTCAGTTTCAAAACAAGATTCATGGCTGAGCATCATTTTCGAATTTTGGCCTAAAAGCTTTAGGTAAGTACTTGGGTACACGTGTCTGTTTGCATGTTACTTACCTACTTTCTTACTTCGTGCAAGCCATCATGGTTTGGCGTTAGGGCATGGTTTGGTTTAATTCGAAGCTCCGACCGCATCCGACATCAAACAACGTAATTAATTTGCTGAATAAGTATTCAGCAAAAGCAAGCAAGCATCGTAATTGCGCATACTGTTAATTTTACCAAGTGGTAAAATTAACAGTATGCGCAATTACGATGCTTTATAGATTAACTTTAGTAAGAACAGAATGCTGCGGGAGTTTCTTTTCGGACTAAAGGACGTAAAGAAAGATTACTGAATAAATGAGTCTATTGTTTTACTTCAACCATCCCAATTCTCCTCTATTAGACAAAACTAAAATTATTTACTATGTTACATTTCAGGAGCAATGCATCGACGTCCTCGAGATCGTCAAATCGCGCATCAATTCGCTGCACGAGGATATCTTCTCGCACTTCCTCTCCATCTTCAACATTGCTAAAGTTGACGTAGTGTACTTCGCGCCCCCAAGCTCGGCCATCAACAGAGCAACAGTCTCTCTGATCAGCACTGTCCTAATCTTCAATAGTTTCTTCATGTGTTTGTTGAATTTATTGACTAGTAAGCTAAGTATCGGGTATCCCAACCCAATGTTAGGCATCTTTCCTTTCGAGAGATAGTTTTTTAAAGAAAATATCAATTTTATATCTATTTTCAAATGTAACGATGAATTTATTGATATCATCATCATCTGCCTAGCCTTTTCACAACCCAGTTACTGGGTACGCTGGGTACGCCACAACCCAGTACGATACCCCTTGGTAAGACTGGTTATCAGTCTTTCGAGCTTTTGACGACCCGTAACAATTGTCAAAGATACACGAATGACAGCTGGAACCAACGGCATAACGTGCATTCCAAGACACGTACGGGTCTCGGTATGTAAAGATGGTCACCCATCAACGGACCAACCGCGGCAAGCGTAGCTTAACCTGATCGGTCGACCCGTGCGGCTGTTTTTACTTAGCCACGAGCTCCTCTCTTTTTACACCCTGTACAGTTTTAAAATGTTATGTGCATATATGTGTATAGATCCTTGTACCTAATACCTAAGTGACCCACTTCGTTCAATTAGTTGCTTCTTGTGAGTTCGTAACCAAACTCTCAGTCTAGGTCCGAATGTTGAAAAAATATTTACGAAACTAACAAGACTGATTTGATCGATGTGAAACACGACGTATTAAATGTTAGTAATTCTGGGAACCATTCGGTGAAACGTCCGAACTATATACCTATCATAGGGAAACTTGTGTGCAAATGGAACCTCTCTCAGGTGTCCACCAATTGATTATGTAAATAGAATCAAAAGAGAAGGAAAGAGGGTAGGCGGCGAGTGCCCATCGCTGACATTGGCACGAACGTCCACCCAGTCCGTCCAAACCGAAAAATAATTTAACATTTCATATTTTTCGAAAAATGTTACAAAGACTCCATTCTTTCGGAAGTTTTCACAAGTAGATCTTTGTGATAGATAAGTAAGACATCCAAATCAAACTGCCTCATTTCTAGCCTTGACACTTTAATTGAAGTTCTAATCGTTAAGAATCAATCAAATCAACTCAGCCTATCGCAGTCGACTGCTGGACAGAGAATTCACCCAAGCT
This sequence comes from Atethmia centrago, assembly GCA_905333075.3. Classification (NCBI taxonomy): domain Eukaryota; kingdom Metazoa; phylum Arthropoda; class Insecta; order Lepidoptera; family Noctuidae; genus Atethmia; species Atethmia centrago. Next base: position 15,267,394 of record HG995375.1, read on the forward strand.
ACGTCCCAGCACCCTTTCCTACGCCTTCCGCATCCAGTCTGACCTTCTTAAGTTCGTCGGTCCATCTGGCTGGGAGGCGTCCCACACTACACACACATTTCGTGGGAAATGAGACTCCAACTTAAGGAAAGAACGGAACCCTTATAGGATCACTTCGTTGTCCTTCCGTCCGTCTGTCTGTCTGTCAAGGCCCCTTTTTCTCAAGAACACGTAGAAGTATGAAGTTGAAATTAATATCAAATACATAGTTCCCTTGAAAACTGAAAATTTAAAAAAAATCAAGCAAAAAAAAAAAGCCATTTATGCGACATATTTTGATGGCATAAATTCATCCCCACTATGGAACTCTTCATTGTGCGTGGTCCGACTCGCACTTGGCCGGTTTTTTCTGATGAACAGACTGGCCGCTACAAAAGTCAGAAATCGCAAAAACTTTTCCAATCAAATCAAAATCGTTCATTTCCATAAAATGTGGTGGGTACAAAAGATGTTACATATAAAATAGGTACTGAAATATTTAATGAATGTTGTCAGTTAAAACATACCATTTTAAACAAATTAATAATAAAAAATTGGTATTCCGTTCGAATTTTAACGTTTAGTCACGTCAAGAATAGGGTCTTACACCCATTTTTGAAAAGTGTCTTAATTAAATTCTATAGTGCTAATACGCCCCAAAAAAAATCACAAAATTTTTATTCAATCTATGTGCCATAAAAATGCATTTAAATTATTAAAAAAAATTTCGCGTATATGTTGACGAAAACGCTGGACGCAGTGGACGACATGTTGCTCTGTGGTCATGACGTCACTTGGCTATGTAAACAAATGCGCTGATCTATTACGAGTACCTATCAGTGTTGACAGTTGACACCTTTTAGTTTACATAGCGGCATGACGTAATAACATGGCGGCTACTATTTCATGGTGTTTTTTAACAGATTAGAAAAACTGAAAACGTTGAATTGAATTTTAAAATTTATTTTGTTATTTTATGAACTAAAAGTAACAATTTCCGACTCCTTTTTGCCTAAACTATCTCAATAATATATTTATAGATTTTTTCTCGTATATAGTAAAATACTATGAACGAAAGGAATAAATTATTCAAGTCAATACAAGTCATAACAATATACCCATACAAGTCCAAACGTTCTAAATTATTAGAGGTCCTAATTTTTTTCTCTGTAAGTATGTCAGAAATCACAAGCAACATAAAATGTCAATTCTGTTCTCAAAACAAATTAAATTGTAATTCGCCCGAAATTTGAAATGTATATCATTTTCGGCCAGTCTATGTTAGGTGATTGTTAATGAGAACTGATGACTGTTATTTTTGTGATAGCCGTTCGTCAGTAATAATCTGTAAGATTGCATCAGTCAGTGTATCAGTGTTGTGGCATTAGGTAGTATATTGTAGAACTATCATTCTACAATATTATAATTATTGGTTTTTGTCCTTCACGCCGAGACCTCGCATTCAACTTTATTTGAAAACAGATTCCAGTCAGTAATTTGAATATTAGTTTGTTTTTGTTTTTGTGATAGTTTGATCTAACGTCATTTTTTTTGTTGTGTCATTGACAAAGAATTGCCTCGAGCGAGATGGATAACTTCAGACCTTTTAAACATAAATTTGAAATTTGATATATCTTTTTCGTCTTCCTGTAATTAATATCGTTATTTGAGAACGAGATGTAAATGTGGTTTACGGTTCGTATTTTTCTCACTCATTTTCGAATATTGAAATTTTTATGTAAGCATCATTTTAGAATTTTTTGCTCTTCTGATTTTTGTATTCTCGTTGTAGGAACGTCATTTTCCAGATCTCTCGCGTCCGGCCCTGGTTCAGGCCATGGTACGGAGCAAGAGGGCATGGGCAGCCGTCACCTCCTTCTGCGAAGCAGTAATGCTCGCGAAGGAGGTGGTGGGACGGTTGAGGGAAAGGCAAATTTCGCGCCCTCTCGCCCCTAGCAGCCGTAGGAGACGCCCTGGGCGTCGGGTTCCCGGGTGGATTTCCGGTCACCAAAGGCGCGCGCTTCCGGACGGTGAGCAATGGTAGCTCGCTGTCCGATAAGGACCAGGCCCGGGTCGAAGGCGCGTTGTATCCCACGCGTGCCTCAAAGAGATGTGATGAGCCACTAGAGCCGATGCATGCCGGGGGTCGCGTGGAATTTCGAAAGGGTTTTCCGAGGCGCCTGGCAACATAGGCAACGGAAGGAATACGGGTGGGTTTTAGTCAGTAAGAGTCTGAAACACCCTCCCGCTCCGCCCAGAGCGGGAGAAGTTATTTGATAATTTCGCAACCGAAAGAAAAAAACAGCTTGTATTGTGTAGCCAAAAGGCTACTCACGCCGGCAGAGCAGGTTGGCGATCGGCATCACGAGGTGTAGTGGTTTATGCTTTGACCCACACCAGTGCAGCGCTTCTAGTTCCTGACCTGGCTAAGCTGAGCACGACCGGGAATCGCCTTCAGATATTTCAACCTTTATCTATTACTTTGAACCTTTTTTATCCTTAAATTGTTAACTACCTACTAGCGCATAACCAAAATTTATCTTATTAGGCTTTGAAAGAATCTATTCTGTGCTTTAAAGCTTACCGTCGCGTTTAGGGCAAATGATCTTAGAATGATTCAATCGTACCTGATTGCAATCGGATCCGTTAGGTGTATTCTCATCAATCCTAAAACGCAACATAAGTTTTCCCCTATCTATCATTCACGCCAAGAACATCAGATCAATCTCAATCAAGTTCAATCGTGGTTACGTGTATCTTTTTCTCTCAAAATTTTGACAATTTTATATTCCTTTTTTTTAACAATCTATTTTACGAAACTATACGTATTTCAAAGTGGCATCCTATGATTTTTCATTTAATTACGCCTCAATATGCAGGAACGCAGGTGTTCATTCATTCATTTAAAAAGAAAAACTTCGCAAACATTGGGAAATTGCTACTGAAGGCTGCGGAGTCGACCTCAGGAATGACTGTTTCTCACACGGACGTCGCACGCTTGCTCCCGCGTCACCAGTCCTGAGTCTCTGTATAATTTGGCTGCTGAGACCAAAACTACAAACGTAGGTTACAAGAAAGTTTAAAAAAATAACAACATCACGCCTGTATGGTTACGCCTGTAGGGTTAGGCAGAGGTGTACTATAGTACATCCACGTTTCGCACGTTATGTTTATTAGGTCCCATATAAAATAGGAGGCGAGCCTATTGCCATTAACTGGGCACAAATAATATACACATATAAATACAGACTTAGGACTGTTACTGAGAAATTCCAGATGGAAAACCTAATAACACTTTGCCTGACCCGGGAATCGAACCCAAGACCTCACGACCAACGAGGCAGTTTAATAATAAAAATGTTTTTGTAATGTAATGCTGTTATTTTAGTATATTGTGGTGTCTTACGACTTCCACGTGAACGAAATCGCGTGGACAAGCCAGTAATAAAATAATTTGAAGATAAATAATAATAATAATAATAATAATAATAATAATTGTTTATTTCAGGCATTAGCACCCATAAAATTAAAATTGAAAACTTATCCTAAAAACAAAAGTTATACTAAACAAGTGAACATAAAAATAAACAGTAAAGAAAAACAACAATAGAAATAGCCCACTATTTCACACCAAGGAAGCCGAAACAAATGTACCCCGTAACATTGTTGAGTACATTTATTTTGTCTCCCTCAGTAAATGCACAGTATGAAAAACAGCTTTGACAATACTATTTTTACTTGCCACCACACGCGAAAAGAACGACGTCCTGAGCTTCCCCATGAGCTCAAAAAAGTCGGTTACTCTGTTCTCAGCAAACATCTCAGTCGCACTACACCGCCAGGGCAGGTTGAGCATGCCCCGAAATGCGTTATTATATTGTACACGAAGAGTGTTGTATGCACTCTTCGTATATTTGTACCAAAGTTGACTGGTGTAGAACGATTGACAGTATGCCTGGAACAGAGTTATTTTTACTTGCTTCGAGCAATGGAAGAAACGCCTATTTAGCATGTTACTTCTACATGCAATGCTACGTCTTTGCCTCTCCAGGTCATCGTCATCTTTTAAGTTTTCCGTTATGATGTGTCCGAGATACTTAAATTGACTAACTACTTTTAGTTTTGAGCCACACAAGGTAATTGGCAAGACCTTATTAGGACCGTTGCCATGTTTAAAAATCATTACTTCTGTCTTTTTAACATTATAGCTTAATTGGTGTCGAGCTGCATAATTCTCGCAAAGGGCTATGAGTTTTCTGAGGCCGTTGACCGAGGGGCTGAGCAGAACCATGTCGTCTGCATAACTGAGGTTATTTAAACATTCACCACCAATATGACATCCGACTCTAGTGCTGCTCAGTTCCTCGATCAGGTCGTTGACATATAGGTTAAACAGCACCGGGGAAGTCAAGCCACCCTGTCTCACGCCACTGGTCAACCTATACGTCTCCGAAAAGGCGTTATCCCATCTGACTTGGTTACTTTGGTTGTTATACCAATATTCAAACAGGTCTACTATTTTATTCGGCACATGGGTTTGTCTCAGCTTGTTCCAGAGTATATTATAATTAATTGTATCAAAAGCTCGGCTGAGGTCTAAAAAAAATATCAGATAATTTCATAACACGGAAACTTCGATCAATAATAGCACTAGATACAGCATTAGGAACAAAAATACGTCGCTAAAGTGGCCACGTTTACGCATACATAAACATTTACATTTCTTACTACGAATTAAAGAAAAAAGTTTTATAATATTAACAACTTCAGTTCATTATAAACCTTAACACTCAAGCATAAAGTTTAATTACGATTCCAAAATATTTATATTTAAGTCCTTCTGTCATCGGAGAAAGCTTAAGCTTAAAAATAAAAAGTCATTTTTATAATAAGTACAAAAATATTTATTCTAAAATGAAACTTAAAACAATCAAATAAGGTTAAAAACATTTTGTTAACAATTTCGTGTTTACTCTATTTTGAAACTAGACGTAATTCTTGGTATTACATTACAATGCTCAGAACACAGTAAGAATTGAAAGACGTAGAGTAGCAGAATAATAATATACTTTTTTAGGCAAAGGTTCGTTTTAGCAAATATTTTTGAACGATTTAAATAATTTATGATGACAACTATTTTAATAATTTATGATAATAACCTGCAATTTAGGAACAGCTGTTTTTAGTAATCTACACCTTTGCGTGTTTCCACTTATGTCCAATATATCAAAATGAATCGAACATAAAGTCGAATTTTATAAGGCTTGTATAATTCTTCTCCTCTTTCTTTCGCGACAATAGATACCCATTCTGCACAGCGAAATGGGTCGCTAGGAAATCTACAAACAAAAATCAAAACATACATTTTCACAAAAAAAAAAAAACATAACATAACAATACTACTCCATGCATTCCCTTTTCTAGAATAGTCGATGTTTGTTACAATAGTTGGCGCGTTGTAGCAAACATTGGTCTAACAATCATAATATTTGCTAAATGACTTATATTTACTATTTAATTCAGTTTTTATTTTAAGATAAATACACATTGATATAAACTTACCGAAAAAAAGATATTTCTTCCAAAATCTTGGTGTTACGGTGATTATTTACACAATTTTTGAACGCGCACTGCGGCATTTTGACGTCTTGACGTTGGCTATGATTGGACCATACTAATTTGAAATAAGACCACAAAAGTATTTGTGCTCTTATTTTTCGGGCCGTTTTTGAAGCGCTTATCGGGAATCTAGTACTATTATTGATCGAAGCACGGAAATAAGTAAACCCACCAAAGGGATTAATCAAATTCGAAGTCAGAACAGAACGTTCTCACTTGCTGAAGTCATTATTTTGAACAATAGCTGAATAGAACGCGGGCAGAGATATCCGACCGAGAACAAATGCCACAATCGGCAGTTTATATTGCATATTGCAGATGCACGGCTGAATAGAGGAATACATTTATTTTTAATTTTCCAATACGTAGCTTGTAGTCTCTAGTCGAGAATAGTTCAGCTTTGTGGATGGAGGATCATTGATAGATAATATATAATTAAATTATTTTACATTGATAATATCGCGAACCGAATCTCGTGCACAATGACGTTGCGGGGTTGAAAAAAAAAACGATGTCTGTTTATTGCTGTTCCATTAAAGTCGTTCCTTATAATTGTTCAAAGTTTTGTGAAACGATCAAATATTTTGGCTAGGATAACCAAAAAGCTCTTTGTGTTCTGTTAGGAGTGTTATATTATTAACTATTGGCCCCGCGTCACATGTAAACTTATAAAAGCATCCTTTCCAAAACTTGTTTCTGAAGCTTTTGCGGTCGTTTATATACAATATGCTTGCCCTTTGAGGTCAACATACCATGTCCTAAGTCTCAACATGTTTTTGTTTTAAACAAGTCTGGGATCAAACTACCTACATTTTTACGATAAATTATGGACTAGTTCGACATTTCGTTATAATCCTATCACCGACGCGGCGACGCTCGCTATCTTTCTTTTTTACCGATTAGCGAACTAGGTGAGCAGAAAAAGTAGTAGCCAGGTTTATATTTCTGCTATAAAGATTGATAGTTTCATTTTCAAAGTATTTTCACGTTGGGAACTTTCAGGTTTCTCGAATTGCGTCGCGCGTCGCTGTAAAATTTTAAGTCTGCCATTCGAGCCAAAGGCGGCGTTTTTATTATATTAGCACAGAACTCGTCTGAAAGGTAAAGTTACCATCACATTACCATTCAATGTTATTTTGGTCGTTTGCAGGATACACGGATTTTATGTAGTTACGGATAATATGAAGGGAATAAGCTGATACTTTCTACGACTCTACCTGACTACGGCGAAGTTGGGAGGGTAATGTTTGTTGGTGATATCTCTGCGACAATAACTCGCAAATTTGGTGTAATAGCTTTCTATTATACTCGTATGTAACAGAAACCTATATATTTATATACAATATTGCTTACGATATCAAGTAATACATTAAGTATGAAGTTTAGTATCCTGTATTACTTGAGATATTAAATATTGTTTTTGATTTATAGGCTAAGCTTGTCAGCAATGAGTATTCAAATACAACGACACCCACATTAATATCGGTCACACAAAGTTATTTCTGATGGTTGAATTCTGTTGTAGAAAATTATGAAGCTATTTGCAGTAGGATTAATCTAAAATAGAACGGGATCAATCTCCACACCAAAACTCCAATCAAAACATGGAGAAAATAAGTATACAGACGATGAAACTTTACCAGGTAAGTAACAAATAGAATATATTTATTTTCTAAGATAGCAACATGTCATGATAGTCGCTGATCTTGGCGCTGATGCAAGACTGTATCATTCGAGCATCTACAGTTTGTTAGTCGAAGAGAAAATTCTCGCAGAATACCTACAAACAAACATCCCACACGATCATTAAAATTCTGCTTTATGGGCATCCCGTTTTCTGTATTAAAATATTCACCAGCTGACGTACGAACTCCCGATTCAACGGTGCCGTCCTACTAATAACGCAACGAATTCATCACCTGCCTTCAGTTATCAAGTTGATTTCGTATTTATATTTTATATTTCTAGAGCTACTGAAATCAAAACAATAAAAAAGACCTTTAGTAAGTTATATTCAAAACAATATTCGATAAATAACACCTACACGAGCAAAGAGACGTTTTAAATATTCTAAAAATCACAAATCCCCGCGCCTTGCATTTTACCTGGACATTTCTGAAGCTGCGTTCGAGAAAGGTTATTTTGCTTGCCTTATTTTTATAGTAGTTTTGACTTTCGACATAAATCCAGTTCCTTTTAAGTTATGTGCCGAATGTGAATTCCGAATTCGCAGATATTAGTTTCTACACATACTAGAAACTAATATCTGCGAATTCGGCTACTTTTCATTAAAGATGGAATGCTGAGTGCAAGTTACTGTATCGGGGCGATTTTCACTTAATAAGCTCTTTGTCCAGCTCCAATATTCAATATCTGTCGCAATTTGCGTCCGTCGGTCGTCACACAGCCAGTGGAGTCAGCATGAAAAACGAATTACATGAAATGAAAATCGAAAGAATTGAAGCTCTCTAGCTGACGCAAATATTTGCTGGGATAACGGCAAACGTGCTGTGGTTACACGCGTCTCATTTTCGCACTTCAGTCTTTTTTTTTTTTTTTTTAGGGTGGGAAATCATCAAATAACTTCTCCCGCTCTGGGCGGAGCGGGAGGGTGTGTCAGACTCTTACTGACTAAAACCCACCCGTATTCCTTCCTGTTGCCTGTGTTGCGGGGGCCTCGGTGACCCATAAGTACCTTCCCGCGACCCCGGCAGGCATCGGCCCTAGTGGACCCCTATTTTGTGCTGACGACATATCTTTGAGGCGCGCGTGGAATACGACGCGCCGTCGACCCGGGCCTGGTCCTTACCGGACGGTGAGCACCCCATTGCTCACCGTCCGCAAGCCCGCGCCTACGGTGGCTGGAAATCCGCCTGAGATTCCCGACGCCCAGGGCGTCTCCTGCGGCGGCTAGGGGTGTGAGGGCGCGAAACGTGCCTTTCCCTCAACCGTCCCGCCTCCTCCTTCGCGAGCATTACTGCTTCGCAGAAGGAGGTGACGGCTGCCCATGCCCTCTCGCTCCGTACCATGGCCTGAACCAGGGCCGGACGTGAGAGTTCTCTGCCGCCGATCGCCTCCACGAGGACACGGCGGTGCTCTGCCCAAGCCGGGCAGACCTCCACCGTATGCTCCACCGTGTCCTCCGGGCGATCCACACAGTGGTGACACCCGGACGTTTCCTCCCGCCTTACCCGACACAGGAACCTCCCGAAGCTGCTGTGTCCGGTGAGGACCTGCGTCAGGCGGAAGGTGAGGACGCCGTGGCGCCTCTCCAGCCATTCCTCAAAGAGGGGACTTATCACCGCAATCGTGGCGTGCCCAGCACTGGGTTGCGACAACCGTACTTTCCATGACGCCATGAGATCCCGCCGGAGCTCCGTCTGCTGTGCCGCGATTTCTCGCGGCAGCGGACTTACGGCTACTTACTTACCCCGGCGTTTCGCCTCCTCGCGCCACTTCCATACGTGCGCGAGGACTTTTGCCTCCAAATCCCATGGCGGCAATCCGGCAAGGAGGCTCGCTGCCTCACAGGAGACCCGCACTTCAATCTACGTCTAACCTTTTCTACAACTTTAGCTTTACTAGGGCCTAGGCAAAGTAATGTTCTATTAACGATGACGCTAGTAGAAAAGCCAAAAAAATTTTGAGGTTGACATAAGCTATCGCAATATCACGTGATCATAAGTCAACAAATAGAAATTAGATAGACAATGTTATCATCATTCGAATCAATGAAACGAATGGACAGCGTCGAACCATAACGATCCATACAGATGTGTAGCCAAGTGGCACTTTGACAAGCGTTATCGTGTTTTCGATTCGTATGATGGAAACATTAGTGAAAGCCAAGGGCTTGTGGAAAACGAAACAAAATGGCGATTTTATGCAGTCATCCCCTCAACTGACGCACACGACCTACATGTTTCTGTTGAGTTGTTTGTTTGTTTTGAAATAAAATGCACACGCTGCGTTTACTGTGGGCAGCACGCACCCAATGAAAGTTTAGCTTAGACGGAAAGGTTTTGCTACCGGCAGCAATTGGAAATTCTCCCGAAATGCCAGAAGCATTATTTATAGTTAATTTTAGGCTTAGCAAAGCCGTATTTAAACAGCTTTTTGTTGGGAATTACGGTCTTCGACTGCATTAAAAGGGTCTCTAAAAATACCCTTCGAAATAAAGGCAAGAAGTCTGCCGAATACTTACATATTATACCCAAGTACCTTAAAGTTTTTGTTGCGTTTTGGTTTGATTTTACGTTGATACATATTTTGACTGTAAGTCATAATTTCATAATTTGCCCTTTTTCAGGTGCTTTGTTCCCTTAGTTTCTTCGCTACAGGGTCGTATCAGAGGGTTCTGGGCGTCAGTACGATAAGACATCTTTATTTGTTTAAACATTGTATAGCATGTAAGAGCATGCAAGATATTAGTAACAAGATAGTCAACATCTTACTCAGAGGACAACAAGTATTTGCATCAGAGGAGTTGTTGTTGTTCTGAACCACAACTCTATAAAAAAATATGGGATTTGTCATATTTCCAAAAATGAAATCACCAAAAAGCTTCATCGAATCATAATAAGTATATCCAATTTCGTTATAAACATCTCTTGAAATATATTTATCAGCAACGAGTTCATATATATTGTAATACTCACAGCTTGTACGATCATTTCCTTATAATTTTTTACAGCTATATTACTTATTTCTATGTCATCGGTATATGTCTCATTTGTGCGTTACCTAAAGCGATTACACCGTCACGATTTTCAATGTAATTTACAACATTTACATTACTATTATCAATAAATTCAAGGGGCTTGTGGCCAAGTAATAACAGCCGCACGGATCCATCGACCAGGTTAAGCTACGCTTGCCGTGGTTGGTCCGTGGATGGGTGACGATATTTACATACTACTAGCCACTACCCGCCGTGCCTCGGAAAGCATGTTAGACCGTTGACAGTTGTTACGAGTCGTCAGAAGCCCGAAAGTCTATCAACCAATCTTACCCAGTTCCCGGGTAATACGGTACGTATTACCCGGGAGCTGGGTTGTGGAGGTCAGACAGGCCGTCGCTCCGTGTAAAATACTGGTATTCAGCTGCATCCGGTTAAACTAGAAACCGACTCCAACATAGTTGGGAGAAAGGCTATGCAGATGATGATGGATTGTTTTCCCCCAAACACCACAAGAACGGGCATTTATCAAAGAAGAGTAAGTGGAAAGATATTTCACATTCAGCTAATGTGTAAACTTAAATCTTATCGATATTTTATGATGTTACTGATTTTTGAGCAAACAAATACCTTGTCCCAGTTTTCTGTATTGACTTGGACAGATAGGTATCTTGTCCCTATGTATTTATACATACTGATTTATTATATGACTATAATTATGTTTTCACAGGTTTCAAAGGAGGTATTATTATGGAAGTATTATTATTTATCGCTTTTTTTACTTTCCAAAACTTTGAATTTTTGTGCCGGACTTCATATGACAACATGAATTGTCAGCGACAGCGTAGAATTTGACATTTTTTGACGAAAGACCATAGACAAAATTTATTTTTTATCGAACAGACGAATCGACTAGACCAGGGATTCCCAAAGTGGTCGATATCGGTTTCCTAGGGGTCGACATAAACGAAAACTGATTTTGGGGGTCGGCGAGGTCTAAAAATCGACCCCTATTAAATTAACACAAGTTCTTATTTAAAACTTTCAAGATAGGTAGGTAGGTACTGTATTGTTTATGTCGTGTTACGTGTACTAAGAATAATTAATATTTTTGTAGGAAATAGCATTGTTGTAGTAATGTAAAGTCTCAAGTTCGTACAAGATGAAAAACTCGGCAAGTCAGTGTGGACAAGTTCCTTCTGCGAAGCAGTAATGCTCGCGAAGGAGGAGGCGGGACGGTTGAGGGAAAGGCACGTTTCACGCCCTCTCGCCCCTAGCCGCCGCAGGAGACGCCCGTGGCGTCGGGAATCTCGGGCGGATTTCCAGCCACCGTAGGCGCGGGCTCGCGGACGGTGAGCAATGGGTAGCTCACCGTCCGGTAAGGACCGGGCCCGGGTCGACGGCGCGTCGTATTCCACGCGCGCCTCAAAGAGATGTCGTCAGCACAAATTAGGGGTCCACTAGGGCCGATGCCTGCCGGGGTCGCGGGAAGGTACTTATGGGTCACCGAGGCCCCCGCAACACAGGCAACAGGAAGGAATACGGGTGGGTTTTAGTCAGTAAGAGTCTGACACACCCTCCCGCTCCACCCAGAGCGGGAGAAGTAATTTGATGATTTCCCACCCTCAAAAAAAAAGGGTGGACAAGTTTGTGAAAGATATTGAGTTCGAGCGTACGTCTGAGAGAGCAAGTCAAAACGCGCCTGGCGTTTTGACTTGCTCTCTATTTGACGCTTACGCGATTTAACACGAACGAATTCATGATCAAGTTGCAAGTCCAAACATGTCCCTGATATTTTACTATTTAACGAGCTTGCACTTAGGTTGAAAGTTCATTTGCGTTTTGAAATGCGTTGGAGCTTGAACGATAATAACTCATATAAGTACTGATTTATTTCAAGAGATTACAAAGTTATTACATAGCTAATAAGTGAAGTAAAATGACTGAAAAATAATTTACAAAATGCTGAGCTCCCTACGCGAGTTAATAGCGTAACAATACAATATCTGCAGTTTATGACAAATTAACAGGGTAAGTACCAAACAGTTTTTATTCGGCACAGCGCATCAGCATTGCCATACAGTGGGGCATACATTGTGGTTTTTTATTTAGGTAGTTTCTTATTTTTTTATTTGCAGGATAACTGAGAGTTTTATGATGGCGGACACGAAAAAAAAAATGCAGAAAATACAGCTTGGACTACTTGAAGTTCGGATTTATTGCATCTCCATTAAATCAACACTTGCCGATGTGTCTCATATGTGAAAAAGTATTCAGTAACATTTCTTTTTTTATCAATCAATCAATCAATCAATCAATATCTTTATTGTGGATCATAGGTAGGTACATAATACGGGTCTTAAAATAATTTTGTGATCAGCTATGTCCCGCCCATATGGCATACAATAGTCAATTACATGCAAATTACAAACATTAAGAATACATAGTTTACAAATGATTAAATTATTAAAATGTCACATAAAATGTTATTAAGATAAAGATGATTACATTATTAGAATGTCACACAATTTTAAAGAGGACAATAAACACAGGTAGGTACACATCAGGGGGCTACTGAACGCGTCGTGACTGAGGGAGACTGTATTGGAGTAGAGATTTGTCTGATAGGAATTCTTTTATAGAGTAGTAGCATTTGTTTACTAGCAGATCATGGAGATTCTTTTTGAATTTTGTTATTACTGGTAACATTCTAATAGGTCCCGGAATATTATTAAAGATGCGAGCAGCTGTACAAAAGATACTTTCATTCATTAAATGGGTCTTGCTAGCTACTGTGCGCAACTGGTCCTTGCGCCTTATACGAGTGTAGTGGTTATACAACTCAATATTGTTTTTGACAAACATTGCGGTCTCAAATATATAGATGCATGGAAGTGTTAATAGGTTCATCTTTTTAAAAAATGGCTCACATGAATCAGTTTGATTTATGTTAAATATCGCTCTGATGCAACGTTTTTGAGCAATGAAAGCACGCTTCTTGTCTGTACTGTTGCCCCAAAATATTACACCGTATCTGAGGGTGGAGCTTACGTATCCGTGGTAAGCTGTTAGTAGTGTAGATTGACTTGCTATTTTCCCTAATCTGTGAAGTGCATATGAAAACTGTCCCAGCTTTTTGCATACATGGTCAATATGTAATTTCCAATTAAGTTTGTTGTCTATATGTAGCCCTAGAAATTTTGTTACTTCAGTCTCACCTATGTCGTTATCTTGGTAACGGATTTTTAAAGTACCCGTACGTCTAGTTCGTATTTTAAAATTTATTATTTTAGTTTTGTCAATGTTAATCTTTAAATTATTCGTTTTAAGCCAGTCTATAATTAATAATATTGTTTGGTTAATGTCAGATTCTAAATTAATTGTATTGTCATTAGCAAACAGAACAGTGCTATCATTAGCAAATAGTGTAATGTCATGTTTTGTTACCGAAGGCATGTCATTTATATAAACAAGGAAGAATAAAGGACCCATAATACTCCCTTGTGGAACGCCGAATTTAGCAGTTCCAGTTTCAGAAACATATACTTGTTCTGTTTTAGTAGAGGGATTTATCCTCCTTACTTCTGTGAGCTGTTGTCTGTTGTTAAGGTATGATTCTATAAGTTTGTACACATTGCCTCTCACTCCGTATGCATACATCTTTCTTAAGAGGATCTTGTGGTCAACTCGGTCAAAAGCCTTCGACATATCCATGTATAGCGCAACAGACGGCAGCCCTTTGTCCAGGTTGGACATTACCTTATGTAAAAAGTTATATATTGCCATATTAATGGATTTGTTTTTCCTGAAACCATATTGGCTGGACGTTAGAATATTGTGTGTTTCAAAGAAAGTATAGAGACAGTTAAGAGTACATGCTGACAAAAAAAGTAAGCCCTAGTAATTTTTTCAAGCACTTAAAGAAAAACTAGAAAAAAGGCCATCCATAAGATCGATGTTTGCGTCATTATCTATTAAAGACGATGATGGTTTACGAGCGTCCTATAATATATCTTTACTAATAGCGAAGTCGGGGAAACCCCACACAATTGGAGAGCAGCTTATCTTACCAGCCATTGCGGAGGTCCTTAACAATGTATTGCACAAACCTGCACATGATATTTTAAAGAGAATGAATACCTTTGAGCAATAACACCGTTCAGAGACGCATAGACGAGATGGGACGCGATGTGGAAAACGTTTTATGCAAGTTCTTACAGACCAACAGATTCTCTCTCCAGTTGGACGAGTCTACATTACCCGGCAATGAAGCTCTGTTGTTAGGATATGTTCGACAAATCAAAGATGAAAATATGTGCCAAGAACTGCTTTTTGCTACATATTTAGAGACTGATACCAGAGGAGAATCGATTTTTCAGGCCGTGGAACATTTTTTTACTGACAAAGCTATTCCATGGAAGAACATTGTTTCTGTTGCGACTGATGGTGCACCGTCTATGGTTGGTCGTCATCGTGGTTTTATATCTCACTTAAAGCGACAACTGCCTGATGTACTGGTCATTCACTGCATGATTCACAGGCATCATTTAGTAGCAAAAAAGCTGAGTCCTAGATTGCATAAGTCTTTACAATATGTAATAAATGCTATCAACAAGATTCGAAGCAATTCTTTGAACTCTCGGTTATTTGCTCAGCTATGTGAGGAAAACGACGAAGTCTTTACTCGATTACTTCTGCACACTGAAGTTCGCTGGATATCAAGAGGCTATTGCTTAGAAAGATTTTCAGCCATTTTTGAATCTGTGTTGGAGTTTTTACAAGAAAAAGATCCGAATTTGAAAGAAAATCTGAACAATTGTAAAACAGATATTTATTACTTGACTGATATCTTTGGAATGTTCAACAAAGTTAATTTGCAGCTGCAGGGTGACGATCTTAACTTGATTAAAACAAAATCAATAATATCGGCCTTCGTGAGTAAACTAATCCTTTGTAAACAAAATTTAGGCAGAAAAGAATATTCGCAGTTTCTGCATTTGTCAAAATTACCAGAAATGCTTCAAGATGATGACATTTTATTATATGTCATTCACTTGGACGCATTACACAAGGATTTTACGGAGAGGTTTGAGGATCTTTTAAATTTACAAATTCCTCAATGGATAATAAACCCGTACAATACCACAGCCATAGAAGAAGTAAATGTGATAATGCAAGAAGAGTTGATTACCATCAGCACAGACGTAGAGCTTTTTTTTTTTTTAGGGTGGCAAATCATTAGTTTGGCTGTAGTTTGCGTACTTTTTTTTTCGGGTGGGATATTATCAAATAACTTCTCCCGCTCTGGGCGGAGCGGGAGGGTGTGTCAGACTCTTACTGACTAAAACCCAACCGTATTCCTTCCTGTTGCCTGTGTTGCCAAGGGACTCGGTGACCCATAAGTACCTTCCCGCGACCCCGGCAGGCATCGGCCGTAGTGGACCCCTACATTTGTGCTGACATCTCTTTGAGGCGCGCGTGGAATACGACGCGCCGTCGACCCGGGCCTGGTCCTTGCCGGACGGTGAGCTACCCATTGCTCACCGTCCGCAAGCCCGCGCCTACGGTGGCCGGATATCCGCCCGGGATTCCCGACGCCCTGTGCGTCTCCTGCGGCGGCTAGGGGCGAGAGGGCGTGAAACGTGCCTTTCCCTCAACCGTCCCGCCTCCTCCTTCGCGAGCATTACTGCTTCGCAGAAGGAGGTGACGGCTGCCCATGCCCTCTCGCTCCGTACCATGGCCTGAACCAGGGCCGGACGCGAGTGGTCTCTGCCGCCGATCGCCTCCACGAGGACACGGCGGTGCTCTGCCCAAGCCAGGCAGACCTCCACCGTATGCTCCACCGTGTCCTCTGGGCGATCCACACAGTGGTGACACCCGGACGTTTCCTCCCGCCTTATCCGACACAGGAACCTCCCGAAGCTGCCGTGTCCGGTGAGGACCTGCGTCAGGCGGAAGGTGAGGACGCCGTGGCGCCTCTCCAGCCACTCCTCAAAGAGGGGACTTATCGCCGCAATCGTGGCGTGCCCAGCACTGGGTTGCGACAACCGTAACAGACGAAGAGCTTAAGCAGAAGTTCAAGCAAGGCTATCAGAAGTTCTGGTTGCAACGCAACATTGAAACACAATATCCTACATTGTGGAACATTGCTGAAAAATACCTTATCGCTTTTCCATCATCATACCTAGTTGAAAAAAGCTTCAGTGTGGTAACAAACATTTTGACGAAACAAAGAAACCGCTTGAAAATCAACGAACGTGAAGATTTAAGGCTGCAACTCACCAATATTGAACCGGATGTAGCTAGATTGGTAGATAGTCACCAGGTTCATCCATCACACTGAATGTTTTATTTTCTCTTTGCGAATTAATACTTTTTTAAATATAATTTCCTACCTACTTAAGATTGTTTAAGTACCTAATTTGTAATAATCATTATAAATTAAAATTGATATTTACTGTATTGTATGTCTTTTTATTTTGTTAAATTTTGATGAGAAAATGAAGTCAACTTTACTCACTTAACCAAGTGCAAAGTTTTCCAATTGGTACCTTAGTACCTAGGTATTTTTTATCAATAGGAAAAAACTAAAGATAGGCCCCCTTATTCATAATAGTCTGCTAACTTAAAGCATTGCTAATTCTCACTCTGTCTTCTTCTATTGACCTAAGTCAGAATGAAAAATAACACTCTGTAGCAGCTGTTTTAAGTTAGCGGACCATTATGAATAAGGGGGTTGATCTTAAAAGTAGGTAATTTGGCCATGGGGGTCTGAGGTAACAGTTCATTTTGGAAAAGGGGTCACTTGTCCAAAATAGTTTGGGAATCCCTGGACTAGACGATAGCGAAACGTAGTGTACTTTGTCTGCCAACCGAACTACGTCATCGTTAAGAGGAGGAGCGATAGCGATTGTAGAAATAGAATCGCTCCTAAGCGAATGCCATTTGTCTAGGTTAGAGTTGTAAATATACCGTATAATTCCGGTATAGTAGTAAGATTTCTATTTTACGTATTTTATTTTTAGAAATAACGACATAATCAGCGTATAACGTTCCCACTGCTGGGACACAGGCCTCCTCTCTGTGAGAGGGATTTTTAGAAAGCGAAATATAAAAAAAAAAAAAATATTTCGCGCGAAATTCGTTACATTTCGGCTTAAATAACTTTTATAGAAGACAATTTATAGCATAGCTAAATGACAATGCAGGATAAACGGCATCAGTTTGGAGCCACAACGTTTTCCTTTGTTGCTTGCCCGCCGCTCAATCATTCGGTGACTCGAATGGCTCATCCCATCCCACGTCTTTCACATTGCATTTCATCATCGTCACTTTCCAGAACCACACAAGGTATTCTCTTCCTCTTGTTGTCTGAAATAAAAACACCTACGTACTTACTGAAATAATATTATCACTACTACGCATTTCGTAAATTAAAAAAGTATCTACATAAGTCCATCATACTCAGCCTATAATGTACCCACTGCTGGGGCACAGGCCACATCTCGGTGAGAGGGAGTGGGCTATAATCTACCACGCGTGCCAGTGCGGGTTGTCCTCGCGCACATATGGGAGTGGCGCGAGGATTCGAAACGCCGCCGCCGGGGCGTAACTCCGCTGCCGCTAGAAATCACGACACAGCGGACAGAGCTGTAGCGGGATCTCGTGGCGACATGGAGAATGCGATTGACGCAACCCAGTACTGGACTGGGCACGCCACATTTCCGGCGATAAGTAGGGCTCTCTTTAAGGAGTGGCTAGAGCGGTGCCACGGCATCCTCACCTTCTGCCTGACGCAGGTCCTCACCAGACACGGCTGCTTTGGGAGGCTCTTGTCCCGGATAAGGCTCCCGAGCCAAGCAGTAATGCTCGCAAAGGAGGAGGATGAACGGTTGAGGGAAAGGCAAATTTCGCGCTCTCTCGCCCCTAGCCGCCGCAGGAGACGCCCTGGACGTCGGGAATCCCGGGCGGATTTCCGGCCACCGTAGGCGCGGGCTTGCGGACGGTGAGCAATGGGTAGCTCACCGTCCGGTAAGGACCAGGCCCGGGTCGACGGCGCGTTGTATTCCACGCGCGCCTCAAAGAGATGTCGTCAGCACATATGTAGGGGTCCACTAGGGCCGATGCCTGCCGAGGTCGCGGGACGGTACTAATGGGTCACCGAGGCCCCTGGCAACACAGGCAACAGGAAGGAATACGGGTGGGTTTTAGTCGGTAAGAGTCTGACACACCCTCCTGCTCCGCCCAAAGCGAGAGAAGTTATTTGATGACTTCTCATCCAAAAAAAAAGGGTCAAAATCTCTTTTAAAGTCCAGACATAATCTTGGTCAGATCATGTGAGGACCATGTAGATCCATGTCTGAAATGGTCTTTTGAGGAAAGAACCACACAAATTTGAGTGGACTTGTCCAGTCAGTGCAAGCATTTGTCAGTAATCGTGTAGCTCAACTCAAAACTTAAGGAGTTGAACGACTCGACGAACAATACTAAGGAAAGGACATTTGGGTAGGCCGCATAAAGTACTCAAAAATGCCAGACTATCACTAAGAGAAAAAAAACAACAAGTAATAATCAAAAATGACCCACATAGTACTCACATTCACAATAATTGAAAGTAATATACGAGTAATATTTTTCAAGGTACATATTCACGTAATTTTGTTTATAATATTCATCAATGTCAATATGTATATATAGTATGGTATAATACTGTATTATACCGTTTTATACAATTCCAACCGTATAATACCACACAGTATTACTTTAACTTTCACATCTCTAGTCTAGGCCCTCTGATTAATTTTGACTTAATTAAATAATTTTATAGGCATATTCGATTAAAAAACTTGCAAATTTTATTAGAGGTTCTACCGAAAATTAAACTTGTATACTCAAGTCCACGTAAAATTAAGTTAGAGCCAAGAAGACAAAAATACTTAAGTATTAATAGACTCAGCTGTATCTCAGTTACTGACCCTTATAAAGTCAACAAACGAATAGTTATGACGTCGTAACGGTAAAAACTTAAAGTAAAAGTTATTTTCTTTAAAAAATAAGGTCATTAAATCAGACTATTGACAGCTTACTTCACGCTCAGTTCACCTAAGTTTTCACAGTGAGATATTTACAGAATAAGGCAGAAAATCAGATGGCACATGGTATTAAAACATGGCACATGGTAAAGAAATTTTGATGTTTTGTCAAGTCGTAAAATTCACGCGAAGCAGGGCCAGGTCGCTAGTATTATATAATTCACTCACCGTCATGACACATAAAGGTGTGACGTAGAGGAGCCCGAAGTTCACCATGTCGAACAGTTCTGAGTTGTACTTCCTTCGATGGGAAATGCATATTGTTTCCATGTGGCCGTCGCCGAGGTCGTTGGTGATGGTCTCCACCCAGATGAATTTGGGAGCGCTGTAGGCTGCGCTCGTGATCCACACGCCGAGTATCACCATCTGATCATCAACAGAACTTGGGTTAGCAGCATCCTAATTGCGTAACACGTTCTGATTGACAATTATTCTTAGTTAATTAAGAATTACATTTGAATATTTATACACCATATAATTATGTTGTGGTAGAATGTATAGAATTAAAAAAAAATATTAACACCATATTATTATGTAAAACTACATTCTTACAAATAAATAAATTCTAATTCTGATTGTAATGAATGTTGTTGTATTGTTAAAATGAAAGCGATTATCATTCCGAGTATGTTACGCACTTCCGCAATTATGTTATTTTTTTTTAAATTACATATTTTTGATACCATTCCTATTTGTGCCGTTTAAAAATAGGGTTGTGAAACGACAATAACCTCGTGCCAGAGTTGGGCAGCCTCATAATTTTGCAAAACTTTTTAATTGAAACTAAATCAAATTTGATAATTTGGCACTTAGGCCTGTTATAAAATATAACTTTAGCCAGCTTTAGAATAAATAGTAAACTTTTTAATAAAACAGCTGGCTCCAGAAGTGGAATCTACATATTTCCAGTTTGCTCTCAAACTGAGTCAAGTCAATCTGGCGAACTTGCTAATTATATTATTTACGCGACAGTGACGTCACAGCGCTATTTGTATTATACTCCTTGTACTAGCCGGACGGCGCGGCAGGCCATGCTGCGCTGCTCACAAAATTGCTTTAGCAGTTATCTGCAAAAGCTGCATAACCCGAAATTAGAAGAATTTCTACCAACTGAAATATCGTAGTTAATTCTTACTGTTAGATACGGATACACGTTTAGAAATCTCTTTTATCGAGAGTTCTAAACTTTATTTGAATTAACAAATTATATTTGAAATAAAGATACTACAGTTAAATGACTATGGCTCCTATTTCACATTCACGACGTTACGGCGAGCAGGGGCGTGAAAACGATGGCATTTGTCGAACTGAATAATGCTCTAGCAATTTATATAAGGTTCTGGGAAAACACCGGCGCACAGTGGAACGAATGTATGGGAGCGGTTGGACGTAGACATGTCCGAAAAAAAAGAGTAAAATTATGCCAAACTAATGATGCCATCTTATTCGATTACTTAATGCCTTCATAACTTGTGGTGATGAATTTCTTCATAACTCCCATATTTCGGGAGTAATTTGAGAAAATGTGAAATTTTACTATGAAAATGAGTGTATCGAGCTCTCTCCCTCCTGATTCCGGGCTTGTTTCAAGTAGCGGTCTCTAATATCATAATGCTAATACTAAGAGCTATATTTAATACTAAGACACATAGTGCGCCAAATGTGCACTTTCTGGGATAAAGAGTGATGTTTATTTTATAACACAATTTTTTTATTTTTTGTTTATTTTGTTGATTAAAACCGTTTTTCTAAAGGTTTACCTTATTACAATAACATTTCTGAGCAGCCAATTAGAGAAGATATAAGCTAATTAGGATATATAATTAGGGACTTAAGGTTTACATATAAAACTGATGCACTAATGATTACTGATAAGAACATTGCTATTATTTAATTACTAAATGGCTCTTAATACACTAATTTAGCATGCATCATTTACTAATTATCACAATAACTAATTACCTTGCAATATTTAACAAAGGATACCTGGGATACCTGGATTTTATATAAATAGGTCACTATTAGTAACTTTAAAATCAGTGTTGATTTACACCTCGTTGTATCCAAGCTAATCTCGCAATGTATTTTCCAAATTTTAATACAAATCTTGATATTCACGTTGCTTTATGCGCACGCGCACATAAAGATTTACGCGACTTTAACTATTTGTTCAGTGTTTTAAAAGATAACAGTTGTGTTCAGTTATGTGAAAGTGCTGAAACAAGTTTAAAAGACTGGTGTCGTCGATTTTGCTACCGCATTTATGCAAAATGGACACAGTCTGGAAGAAGCACAGATAAGTTTCGGAAGAAACATGAGATTTGGCTACAGGCTGCAATTCAATGGCCGGAATTACAGAATGAAAATATGGAACCTTCTACAGAAAATACAAGTGACGTCATCGAGCCCATAATTTCTCCTGCTAAATCTGATGCTTCAACTTGTACACATCCTAGTCCTCGTAAATCTTTTGAGGACCTTAGTAACCGGCAAAAAAGAAGACGCACTGAAGATAGTCTTTCATGCAGCAGTAGCAGCGCTGAAATTATGTTTTCGGCCGAAAGGGCGCTTCAAAAGGCAGGACAAAGCGATACAGCTTATGTTATGAAATACTTGACGGAGAATCCAGAAGAGGCCTCAAAAATCAAAGCCTTCATTGAAGGTAAATCAATTCAGGTACGGGAAATATCCCCTTTGAAGGCATTGGCTCTTTATGTATCGATGAACTTATCGAAATGGCGCTATAACACTCTTCGGGATTTCAACACTCAAGAAGGAGCTCTTCAATACCCGAGTTACTACATGTTGGTTAAAGAAAAAATTAAGTGCTATCCGGCCAAAGAAGATCTCACAGTTACAGAGAGCTCTGCAAAAATCAAATTACAAGCCTTGATGGATTTAACCTCAAGAAGACTTATTAGGTCGTTAGAAACCCCTGTTGATCCCAATCAACAGCTCGTATTGACCAGCAAATGGGGTTTTGACGGATCATCTAGCCAAAGCATTTATCATCAAAGGACGAGTGAAGATGAGCAAATCGATCTTGCTAGTAATTTTATGATTAGTCTTGTACCACTGCGGCTCGTCTCAAAAGGTGTAACAATTTGGGAAAACGAGCGACCATCTTCCACTTCATTTTGCCGGCCAATATTGTTTAAGTTTATAAAGGAAACCAAAGAAAATGTGCAGAGAGAGATGGCTGAAATCGAAGCAGAGATTGAAGCCTTAACTCCATCCACCATCACTGATGGAATTAGTGTCAAACACCAACTGCTGTTGACAATGATTGATGGTAAAATTCATTCCATTATATCCAATACAGCAGCTTCAGTGTGTGACATATGCAAGGCTTGTCCTAAAGAAATGAATAATTTAGAGTTAATCAAAGATAAACACGTAAATGAGGACATGTATAAATATAGCTTAAGCACCCTTCACGCTTGGATTCGCTCAATGGAATGCTTATTACACATTTCCTACAAATTAGACATAAAATCATGGCAAGTAAGGGGTGATATAGCAAAAAGGCAAGTTGATGACAGGAAGAAAAGAGTTCAAGAGGCTGTAAGAAGAGAAACGGGCTTACTTCTCGATGTTGTGAAACAAGGCAGTGGATCCACCAACAATGGCAACTCGGCAAGGAGATTTTTTGAAAACTACACTAAATCTGCTGAACTGACCGGAATAGATGCTATGCTTTTAAGAAAAATCTGTGTGATCTTGCAGTGTATTTCATCAGGAGAGAAGATCAACGTAACTAAATTCCGAGAGTTCTGCTTTGATACTGCTAAGCTTTACGTGGAGTTATACCCATGGTATTATATGCCTTCTTCACTTCATAAAATTTTAATGCATGGGCCAGACATAGTTCAGAACATGTCAATTGTGCCCATTGGTTTTCTATCCGAAGAGGCATCTGAGGCTAGAAATAAAGATTTTAGAAAATATAGAGAGGGGCATTCTCGAAAGCATAGCAGTATCTCATGCAATGAAGATATTATGCACAATCTTTTACTGTCTTCTGATCCACTTGTTACAAGTATCCGTCCAAAAGGAAATAAGTTTGTAAAAAAATCTTCTTTTAAGGAATTTTATGAGCTTACGGATTCTGAGAAAAGTGATATCGAATTTGTTAACATAAATGATTTAGCGGACATCGATTCTGAATTTGAATTAATTGATGATGATGATGATGACGAAGATAATTAAATGATGTTATTGTTTTAAAATGTGTAACTTAGTAAATTAGAGCTTACATCTTAATTATTTATTGTACTTTTAATGAAACTAGGTAATTTATTATCAACTTACTTAAAAGTCATACTCTCATCAGTTCTTGTGAATATTTTTGTTAATATATATTTCTGTATATATATAATATATTTATAGACCTCTTAATAAGTCTGTCTGCGGTTTAAAGTAAATACAAATGGGGAAAAAATGTTTTTTTTTTTAAATTTTCATTTCCTTTTATCCCAGAAAGTGCACATTTGGCGCACTATGTGTCTTAGTATTAAATATAGCTCTTAGTAATAGCATTACGATATTAGAGACCGCTACTTGAAACAAGCCCGGAATCAGGAGGGAGAGAGCTCGATACACTCATTTTCATAGTAAAATTTCACATTTTCTCAAATTACTCCCGAAATATGGGAGTTATGAAGAAATTCATCACCACAATTTATGAAGGCATTAAGTAATCAAATAAGATGGCATCATTAGTTTGGCATAATTTTACTCTTATTTTTCGGACATGTCTACGTCCAACCGCTCCCATACATTCGTTCCACTGTGCGGCGTATCGTATCCGGGGGAATTGGAGGAAGTCAATTCAAATGATATCGTTCCCTCGCGACGTGTTCGCCGTGCGCCACTTGCGACTCTGCGACTCACTAAATCTTACCCTAAGTCGCGTCGATGTGAGGATCTGTTTGCAAGTGATGGGGTGTATAATAGCGAAGTATCTCTCCGTGCATATCACCACGAGAATGAATATTGACGCTGTATAGCTCAGCGAATGCACGAACTGGTACATCTTGCACAGGAAGTCGCCAAACACCCAGCTGAAAATAGAAATAAATGTTCACAAATTGCTGAATTTTCGACGTTGGGTTAGCTCGTTTATCGCAAGCTGTTATTGCTTTACGAAATTCAGGTAAAGCTTCATGATATAATCAATTAGTGCGGCATTTTATATTGCTTTGAGATTTTCAGTGTAAATTAGCTGTTCTTCAATTTCGTAAACGGTGATAATGGGATTATACAGGGTTGGCTCTTATAATTACTAACTACGATCACCAATCTGTTTGTCAAGAGAGATTAATACATCGGCGGGTAAGTATCAATAGGTACTCGTATATAATAACTACAAAAACATCAGTTTTTGTAACAATAACTTCCTGAAATGTTGGATTGAAATCACAATCACCATCAAAAGCGTTCGATACTATTTTTTTTTTTATCAAAGTAACTTTTTGATTAAAATGTTCAAAAAGTATAGAAATGAAACTTTTTTTTGGCCTCACTTAAATCATGTTTTTGTAGTTATTATATATTGATACTTAACCTATACTTAACTGTATCTCAGAACTTATCTACTACTTAACGACTTAACTTATCTACTTACTTAACGATACTTAACTGTATCTCAGATACAGCTGTATCTCGATAGTTTGAGTGAGAGTTATTTTGGTGAAGGAGGATCGTTTTCGTGCCTTTACGAACTGATAAAGATTAAGCTATTAATTATGTCTGGCTCTTCCAGGAGCCCACCTACGCCAAATAGCCACATTGTGGCTATTTAGCGTAGGTGCCCATTATAATACATTGAAAAGATAGGAGGGTATATACCCACCTATCTTTTCAAAGTATTATAATGGGCAGAAAATATACCACTTACACAACCAAATAGCCATCCGGATGGTTCGGGGATACCGCACGGTCTCCTGTGAGGCAGCGAGCCTCCTTGCCGGATTGCCGCCATGGGATCTGGAGGCAAAAGCCCTCGCGCACGTATGGGAGTGGCGCGAGGAGGCGAAACGCCGGGGCGTAAGTCCGCTGCCGCGAGAAATCGCGGCACAGCGGACGGAGCTCCGGCGGGATCTCATGGCGTCATGGAAAGTACGGTTGTCGCAACCCAGTGCTGGGCACGCCACGATTGCGGCGATAAGTCCCCTCTTTGAGGAGTGGCTGGAGAGGCGCCACGGCGTCCTCACCTTCCGCGTGACGCAGGTCCTCACCGGACACGGCAGCTTCGGGAGGTTCCTGTGTCGGATAAGGCGGGAGGAAACGTCCGGGTGTCACCACTGTGTGGATCGCCTGGAGGACACGGTGGAGCATACGGTGGAGGTCTGCCCGGCTTGGGCAGAGCACCGCCGTGTCCTCGTGGAGGCGATCGGCGGCAGAGACCTCTCGCGTCCGGCCCTGGTTCAGGCCATGGTACGGAGCGAGAGGGCATGGGCAGCCGTCACCTCCTTCTGCGAAGCAGTAATGCTCGCAAAGGAGGAGGCGGGACGGTTGAGGGAAAGGCAAGTTTCGCGCCCTCTCGCCCCTAGCCGCCGCAGGAGACGCCCAGGGCGTCGGGAATCCCGGGCGGATTTCCGGCCACCGTAGGCGCGGGCTTGCGGACGGTGAGCAATGGGTAGCTCACCGTCCGGTAAGGACCAGGCCCGGGTCGACGGCGCGTCGTATTCCACGCGCGCCTCAAAGAGATGTCGTCAGCACAAAAGTAGGGGTCCACTAGGGCCGATGCCTGCCGGGGTCGCGGGAAGGTACTTATGGGTCACCGAGGCCCCCGCAACACAGGCAACAAGAAGGAATACGGGTGGGTTTTAGTCAGTAAGAGTCTGACACACCCTCCCGCTCCGCCCAGAGCGGGAGAAGTTATTTGATGATTTCCCACCCTAAAAAAAAAAAAAAAAAAAAAAAAAACACAACCAAATAATTTAACATGACCCATTCCTGGAAATTATTGGAAACATTTTGAACGAAAGGAGAATAATATGTAGACAATAGGTATTCATTCATCCGAATGGGTTACACAGCAGGCGTTTTAATCCCATTTCTATATAATTTCTACGCACGTTTCGGTTACTATTCTATTTATAACTCCTTCAGAACCTACAAGTCGATCCAAACCACTTCTTTAGTACCACTTCAATCATGTTCATTTGATTTCGCAAGTTTTTAATCGAACCTCTAATATCTCCCATTTTGCGCTACTAAAAATATTATTGAACACTCTAATATAATGATTGCACCTCTTTTTGTGTACCATTTAATTCTTATTTTGGGGTCCTAAAAATACTAAACAAACAAGTAGCGCTCGACGACCGCTGCCGCGGCACCGACGATTGTTCAGACGTCCATTAATTTAAAAAAGTTTCAATCATTAGAAGGTCAATAAGTTTTTAGAGGATCAGTTAAATATTTCGTTTAATTTAATTCTTTGTTCGTTAAAATAAAATCCTCAAAGGTAAGTACGTATTTTTCTTACTGGCCTGCATAAGCCCAAGATTCACGAGAAACTTCCTCTAATACGAGTATGCTTAAAGTTGAGAAGAAGAAGCAAAGCAGTTTTAAATTTTAAGCTAGACAAGTGTACATCAAGTACAGTACCAGAATGCTAATAATAATATGAGACATGGAGCTTGAGAAAGAGACTCACCCAGTATCACTAACACCTTGGCCTATAAAATCTACCTATATAGCATAAGCATAGTCAGCCTATAATGTTTCCACTGCTGGGACACAGACCTCATGTCTTCGAGAGGGAGTGGGCTGTAATCTACCATGCGGGCCCAGTGCGGGTTGGTAGATGTCACATGTCTTCAAATGTTTGGTTCTAGGACATGCAGAAAACCGGCGTTTCCTTACGATGTTTTCCTTCATCGTTTTGAGAGCAGTGGTGATGAAATTATTTACACAAAGTAAAGCGCCTGCCTGGGTTCGAACCCACGACCACTACTCGTAAGTTCCCCGGCCGTTTCAATCATTTTAACATGTTATTCTAGCACACACGGCCAGCAGCCATCAATCATCACTCGCTTGGTCATTCATAAGGATTTCTAGACACATACTCTCACGATACGTAATCCTTTAATATGTCGGGATCCAGATGAAGGCCGCCGGAACAATCCCTCGTGACTACTCGTGACATGACTTAGATTTGTGACTATGTTATTCGTAGCGCAAAATAACACGGAGTTCCACTTAGGGGCACTATAGTTCCGGCTTTTTCAAAATGATGATGTAATCAATATTTTGTAACCATAATACTTTGTTTTAAAAAAGTGTCCGTGGAGTTTCTTGCCCGTTCTTCTCCAAGCAAGTATGAGTGCCCAGTGACAAGTTTGATTCTTAATTTTCATCGGTTTACCCGTATTGTATAGAAGAAAAAAAATACGCCCGATAAATAGCAAATAGTCTTATTACGTGGTCATCAGGCAGAAATTCTACTTCGGTGATGTAGTAACTAAACATCCAACATCCAATAAGCAAGTGTAATTCCTGCTACATTGCTCGTTCTTTCTCTGAAAACGGGTGTCTGTATTGCAGTAGGTGATGCTCCACAAACAATGGGACACTTAATATCGTGTCCAGCGTGTCCTAGTTTGCACGTTACAGGAACTGATTGACGCTAAGTACCTACTGAAGGTACCAAACTCGTAGCCAATCACTGGCCGATATCATAATACCATACACCATATTACCATGCCTGCCCCTTCGGTAATTATTATACATATGTAGGTACAACGATAATGATTGTGACACAATAAATCATTTTCCCGACACCTACTGATTGACCTTTTTTATTGTCAGAGCGCGCTCTCTGGCAATCAAGTCCGTACTTCAAAACCTCTTATTTCTTCCACTTTATCGTCAATTTTAGGAATGTCAAGGAAAAATTCTGTAAGTAGATCTTGAAAGATCTGGAAGCAGGTAGGAATAGATTCATTCTAAAGGGCAGAATTAATCTTTTGTCATTGATTTATAGGTACCTACCCTATCCTACGTACCCAACTTGTAGATTTTCCATTACATTCCATTTATCATTAAAGCTAAATATGTACCCATTACGGTAACTAAATTTATCTCCACCTCGATGTTGAATTTAATCCTTCTGAATTAATTGCCTTCAAAGAAAATGATTTTCTAATTGAAAGGATAATCCATCTAATCTCCATGCCAGAGTGTGCCAATTAGGTGCGTTAGCTCTCACCGATATATCAAACTTTTAAAATTAGTCTAATAAAAAGTTTGTTTGTGGTTACACAGTTTTCGGGTTAACTCAAAAGTGGGTTACAGCGGTTTACAGCGTCCGAATTATGAAAAAAAATGTAAAGTCAACGCTATCAACGAAACGTAAACAAAACGTTCATTTGGGATTAATTAAACGCGTTCGACATTAGACCTTGTTTACTTGTGAACGTGGAACATGATACGCAAATGTACGCATAATACCCATGTGACTGTGCAGGTCAAGTAAATGTATGCATAATTGCATAATAAAACCTATACAAGAAAACATACACAGGAAAGACGGAATTATAGTCTGTTCCAAAAGTAGCAGATGAAATATAAACTAATAGATCAGAAAACGTACCTTTGAATGCCAAATATTAGTGCCACTTAAAAATTGACCGCTTTGATTTGACTATTTGAATACTTATTAATCCCGAATTTTTTGTCAATGATTTTTCAATTAAAATTTAATTGGTCAAGGACAGCTAATGAGACACAATTGATTTTCTATTGTTTGACACCGAATCGGAGTGGCGCGGGGCTTTACAGGTTAATAATATTCAAACAATAATTGTTGGAAAAAGCGGTGGGATACAAAGTAGAAACCTTCTTAATATAGGTACATGAATCTGTTACTAATTCCCTTTATTAAGTAATTGCGTAATAATTTAACCTGAACAGGTTTTGTTTTGGTACTTCTGGAACAGACCATAGCATTTATCATTAAAACATGAGGTTGCAATTTTGTCACGTGTCTCACAAACTTTGGTTATTATCCGTGATATAAGTGATACTTATGTCTTGCCATGCTACGACTAAAAGGCCGTCTATCTTATGTATGTACACAGCGCTTGAGAGCTATAAAGTATACGCCATTTAACAATCCGCGCTACCATTATTTTTACATTTGACCGCGTCGGGCCCTCTACCACACACTAATTCATTCAACATGCTGTTTTAAATACGCGGTGTGTTTACAGGCATTGTTTACCTGATGCTTCGATTCACTCACCTCGGTATAAGATATATAGTCAGGTTTTGGAAGACACAGAACACGCCAACACATAAATCTGCCACAGCCAGATTCGCCAAAAAGAAGTTGGTTATGGAGCGCAGGCGCCGCGATAGCGTTACCACGAGGATAACAAGCAAGTTACCTGGAACAAACATATAATTTTATAGATAAATTATTATATAAAGCTTTTGTATTGGTCACTACTCAAATTAACAAGGTCGTACCTACTCATATTTTTTCGTAAATAGCGAACATGTTTAATGAAAAGTTTTATACCATACTACAACAATAGAAAATAAAGATTAGTTCCCTACTTCTAGGAATCGAAGAAAGACATCAAAGTTATATGTTAACCAAAGGTCATCTGATTCTGATGCAGAAGCTTTTTTTTTGTTTGGTGTATCATAAAAAAACCTTTTTCGGGACATTATTAAAGTAGAGATATAGTTTGGGAAATCTCAATCTAATCATATCAATCTATCAAAAATATCTTAGAAATATGCTTTGAAATAATCTGCTCCTTTAAAAACTTAATGACCGTCTAATGCAGGACACTTTTTTAAAACTGAAAACTTATTGCGCTTCTAATGATGCACACTTTGTTTAATAATTGTGCCTCTATTTAACTATCTGACATTTTCCCACAGTTGATCGCAGTAACTATTTTTGGGTACCCCGACTAAATGGGTTAGGTTAGGTTAGAACTGTGGCCAACAGCGCGCGAGCCGAGCGAGCAAAGCGAACGAAGCGAGCGGTACCGCGGCAGTGGCCGTCGAGCGCTACATCCAAGTTGGTTGCAGTTACTTGGCTTAGTATTTTTAGGGCCCCAAAATAGGAATTATTTGAGGTTCACAAAAAGAGTTGCAATCGTTATATTAGAGTGTTCAATAATATTTGTAGGAAAGCAAATGGGAATTATTTGAGGTTTCATACCTATCGTATATCCACTGTTTGCTTTAACATAAATGAAAACTGTGGGAATAATAAATACCCTTATTGCGTTTTTATGATTCTGTGAAATGAAATGAAATGAGATGAAATTAAGTGGCATTGAAATGAAATTGTTTAAACTGATAATAGGATAACGGAATCACTTTTTCACGTCATATAAAAAAAAAAAAAAATCTAAATAGATGGGGTCGAATGAATATACTCGTATTGTACTAGCGTTTGCTCGCGTCTCGCCCGCGTGTAGATCGGACATTATGCCACAAGAACTTACTACCGGGGTAAAACGTATCCTGTGCCCTAACCTACAGTTATGTTCAACACAAAAAGCGTTGGACATGACGGCATTGCTACTATAGTTGTTAAGTTTGAAGCCGAAACAATATCACTCTTCATAATACATAATTATACCAAACGCGTGCATATCCGGTAGATGACATCCGGATGGCATGAAAATTTCTATAATAAAACCGTTACGTAAAAAATATACTAAATACAATATGAAAAACTATAGACCGTAGCGTTATTAACAAAAAGGGTTTAGGAAGGATACAACCATCAATGTGGCGATCTATGAATTAGTTAATACTGTTTTAGATAACATGGCTGACAAAACACCAATATGTGCAATATATACAAATACGACAAAGGCATTTGAGTACGTTGACCATGACATACTATTGAACAAACTAAATGATTATGGAATCAAGGGTACCTAAATTACTTGAATCTTATTTGGAAAATAGACAGCAACGTACTGAAATATCTTGCATATGCCCAAGGACAAAAATGGAGGTGAATCACTTGTCAGAACCTAGAGTTATATAATACGGCTCAAAGGAGCGTATTAGGTCCTCCATTGTTTTTAACAATATAAATGTCTTACCAAAAGCTGTGCGTCATCCTACGATTCTTTTCGCGGACGATAGTACGACGATAATCAAAATGTAACGATATAGCTACGTACGAAGAAGACATTAATAATAATAAACTCAATGACATAATCACATGGTTAAATGAAAATAATTTAAGAATGAATGTACAGAAGACAACATTTATGCAATTTTATCAAAAAATTGCACCTAGAAAACTAAATATCAACTATAGGGCAATATCTATAGAAGAAGTAAACAGTACAGCATTTTTAGGCTGAACGATAGATAACAAACTCACGTGGAAAGATCATACAGATAATCATACAGATAACACATCTAAAAAGATAAGCAAATTAGCATTATGTTTTTTTTTAAATTGTCGAAATTGGACAACCGTGATACCGTTTCTAACTGCATATCATGACCTCTTAGCATCTGTCATACGCTATGAAATCATGTTCTGGGAAACTGAACCGAGAGACTTATGATACAGTAACTTAGAACAAGAGATAGCTGTGTACCAATGTTTGAATCTCTCAAAATATTAACAGTACCATCATTGTATATTCTAGAAGTTGTAACATTTGTCAAAAAAAAATGCAATGCTCTTCACAAAACTGTCTCAAATACGTAGAGGTATACGTGCTCAATACTAAAACGTTTTATGTGCCAGGAAATGTAAGACAACTGTAATGTGAAAAAGCTTATTGGGAATAACACCCAGAATATATCATAAGTTACCTGACTCCATGTAAAAACCAAAGATTTAGTTAGTTTTAAGAAGAAATTATCACTTTTTCTACATATGCATACTTAAATGTTATTACACTGTTGATGAATTTCTTAATAGCAATAATATTAATATAAATTGACTAAGCAACTAATGTGTTTATTGAATTTCATATTAATTTATATAAACTACCTTACTGAATTTGTAAATACTTAATTTTTTCATATAAAATCTTTCTGAGTTTATTTTTAAGAACTAGTAACTATAAAATTTGTACGCCGCTGGCAAAACATAGAAGTAAACTGAATTGTTACTGAAGACCAAATATAGATAAGAATAGTACGCGTCAAACTTAATGGCGGCTCTGAAGTGCGCTACTCGCTGGGCAGTACCCCACCCCTCACTCCCGCTGACACGTAAATGCGTTACTGCGCAGCAACTCGCCTCGTGTTCCGAGCCGCCATAAAGTTTGAATCGGGCTATACCTGTGTTTAACCAGTACATATTCATTCATTCATTCAACCTATGACACGGTCATAGCCAAATTAGTAAAATGGTAACAGACAGAGTTACTTTCGCATTTATAATATTAGTATTGATTTAATTGAGTCAGCCTTTTCTTTTATAAATTGTTTCCTGCCGACATGGGGCTCTTTCATGACCAACAAAGCTTTCTCATAGACTGCTTTAATACTAAAGATCGAGACATAAGTATCGTTATCACCACCTTGGGAGATTGGATTGGTGTTCGTGGTATATTGTTACTGGTGACCGAATCCTATAAAAACCTTTAGTTACGACACCTTCAGAGAGAGAGAGTGGGCCGTCCATATTCAGGTCAGGCCACAACAATGAGCGCAGCCGTTCTAATGAAACAATTTAGGAGCACGTTGAACGAATGTGTGCAGGCTAACAATGCATTAGTCGCTAGTGCACAACCAACTGAGAACATAATAGTCTTTTACTTGCATCTGACAGAGCGTCAATTGAATAATGGGAATTTCAAATTGATTTCCCTGTTTCTGGAAACAAATTACAGTAACTTTTAAACAATTAACATAACGAATGTTCATATTAGGTACAGAGTTGACAAAATTGGTTAAATTTTCAACGATGTTGATTTACATTTTGCTGTTTATTAAGTATACCAACCCGCACTGGGCCCGCATGGTGGATTACGGCCCACTCCCTCTCACAGAGAGGAGGTCTGTGTCTCAACAGTGGTAACATTATAGGCTGATTATATATTAAATATACATAACATACTCATTATAAATAGCTAATTAAAGGAATTGGAAGCAACCATTTAACGGAATAATTTAAATTTCAATCATTACGAGTAAATAGCTGACAAATGTTATAATAGTCAGTTGAAAATATTTACTAAGAGGTTTCATAAGGCGTGTACGCATGTACGAACAAAACATGGTGCACTCGAACATCGAACGCGGAACATTTGGTTCGTACGTGTGGACTTAAATTAGCAAAGCAAACACGAACACCATACGAACACAGTGCGACTTGTATTCGCGCTCAATCGCCCCGCTCTTAGCCATTCTCCAAGCACCGTCCACACAGAAAAACGAAATTGGATCGCAACGAGCATTTGTGACTTACATAGCGTTTGATGTTCGTTAGTGGTTAACAAAGTGTTCGATATTCGTGTTCCTCATGTTCTTTCTTGTTCGTTCGTGCGCACGCCTTTCAGGTCGATTAACTCAAACATGTATAAGATGGCAATCTATGTATTACATACTTACGTAAAACAAGCTATTATATTATACATGTATATCCACTCATTATATTTTTCAAGTTACATTCTAATTTTTAAACCACTAAAGTTGCGATAGACAGGAACGCTACTTATAAGAAAAGAAATATTATTGCTATTATTATTCCATTAATCTGCATTTAACCAACCTCCAAATTTATAGAAACAACTAGGCGATAGACAGAAAATTAATACCTTGGTAAATGACGTTAAATGCTTCGTTCATCTATACTAATCATATTATAAAGAGGTAAAATTTGTTTGTTTGTAAGTGTATGTAGGGGGTAAACTGGAACTACCTGTCGAATTTGAACATTTCTATTGTATTTGATAGCCTGATTCTTGAGAAAGGTTATAGGCTATTTAACATCACGCTACGACTCATAGGAGCCTAGCAAAAAGAAAAAAACTCAGAAAGAGCGCTAAGCGAAAACGAAGTAATAGTGCAGGCGGGCGATGCAATGCGACGCAGTGGGTCGGGGTATCAAAAAATTTCATGCAGACGAAGTCACGGGCAGAAGCTAGTACTTAATAAAGCTTAAGCTCCCTGTCCACTTCACCGTACCATACCATGACCGTGCTATGAACGTATCAGGCATGGAAAGAAATATGACATGGACTACTATGCCCACTAGAACATATCAACAGCGTATCATACCCGTGCGTAACGGTTATAGTAACCGTAGCATCCGCGTATCATTTGCGTGTCACATCCGTACGGTGTCTGTTCTCTCGGTTGTAGTAGTTCACCTAAGTTTTCGCATGAGGCAGATGGCAGACAGGAGAATAACCCGTTTTCAACGGGTTCAGAACGGTCATTATACGCGGTTATAACCCGTATGCTCACCATTTCGCCGCCTGCGCGCATCGGTTTGGCAACGATGCGTGCCATCAAAGCGTGCCATACACGAAGCGTATCGGCACCGGCAAAATATTCTCGCCGACAATAGTTGACGCTCCGTTTAATGCAAGTGACGGTGTTGGTCGGTGACGGAACGGTCTAGTGGACATAGTCTCATACTTGTCAAAACAAAGAATATTTCTTTTGCCTGACACGTTCCTAGCACGGTCATGCTATGATACGGTGCAGTGGGCAGACTCCTTTATCACAAGTTTTCGCTTGGTTTATGAAAATCAAACGTAGTAATTTAAATAATAAGAGCTTCAGGCACTTACAAATGCCGGGGTCGCGGGAAAGTACGAAAGGGTTACTGAGGCCCCTGGCAACACAGGCAACGGAAGAAACATAGGTGGGTTTTAGTCAGTAAGAGTCTGACACACCCTACCGCTCCGCTCAGATCGGGAGAAGTTATTTGACAATTTCGCACCCAAAAAAAAAGGCACTTACAAAACAGCAATTTATTTTTAATATGTTAGTTACTCCATTGTTGATATTTGATTTCATGTAGTCTGTTTGCTTTTGTACAGATAACTAATGAATTCTCTAAACGGCTGGTTGACACTTCCCGTGACCTAATGGCTGGCTTTTACCTTGGTCATTGCCATACAAAGTAGCAATGCCGCCAGTCTCTTGGGTACATTACCAGTCGACAGCGATGCCGAAGAATATAGACGCCTTATTTCTGCTTGTTCTTAGTTTTGTGTAAGTTATGATATTACCTACATTGCTATTTTTATATTATTTAAATAGTTTGTTAGTTGTTTTTTTCTCAGAAATTCGGCAAAATTAAGATTGCCATTATTAAAATACTAGCTGCGCCCCGCAGTGTCACCCGCATAAGTATCGATGCCGTAGAAATATCGGGATAAAAGTAAGTATCATATGTCCCAATCCAGGTCATGGTCTACCCATATTTATGTATCAAATAAATAAACTCACTTTCGCATTTATAATATTAGCAAAAGTATAAATGCGAAAGTGAGTTTGTTTATTTATTTGTTAGTTTGTTACGCTTGGATTTGGATGAATGATGATTTGGCACATGGGTAGACCTAGGCTCAACGGCGCGTTGTGTTTCACACGCGCCTGAAAGAGATGTCAGCACAACTGTAGGGGTCCGCTGGGCCGATGCATGCCGGGGTCGCGGGAAAGTCCGAAAGGGATACCGTGGCCTCACGCAACACACAGGCAACGGAAGGAACACGGGTGGGTTTTAGTCAGTAACAGTTTGACAAGCCCTCCCGCTCCGCCCAGAGCGGCAGATGTTATTTGAAAATTTCCCACCCAAAAAAAAAAGATGCAAAAGTAACTAATTGGATGACAAAAATAAGTCTCCGGTACAAAGTAAGTATGGTAGTAAAACAGTTAAAAGAAACTAATTACTGTCAACAAACCCTGTTCAGGATAAATTCTTACGTAATCACTTAGGTACTATAGGGAATTAGTAACACATTTTTTTATTTAGTAAATGGGCAACTAAAGGACTCAGGAAAAGTAGGGAAAGACTCATCGAGCTGTATGGCCTTAAGCCTTATATAAACACTGAAACTTTTAATAAGTATGTTGCTACTTACTCTAGAACTTTTAAGAGCACCTTTAAGACAGCTAAAGCCTTATACATTAGCAACAAGGTTTAATCAGCAGACAATAAAAAATAAAGACGTTTTGGAAAATTAACAATAATGAAGCGAATAGGGACAATAGCGTGATTCTGATTACACACTGGGCACGTCATGTGGTCTCATTTGCTATAGCAAAGTTGTTAAAGAATTTGTAAATTTCTTTACAAGTATCCCACTTAAAATTACTGAAACCCTCGCTCACTTTTGATTCAGTAAGGGCGGACGTTTCAGCTTGTCCGATTGAATTTAACTTTAAGCATATTAATCGGTCAAGGACAGCTAATGAGACAATTGATTTTCCATGGTTTGGCACCACATTCATACGTTAACTCCATAATAGTAATAAAATCTTTTAAGCATATCGAGATCAAATTGTCTGAAGATCTTTGATATTGAAATGTTCATTAAAGTGTACCTCCATAATTGAGACTTAGCCTTAATATTTAATTTGTGTTTCGATCAAGTAGTCTTCCCAGATGATGAAATACAGTAAGGTAATACTTCTTTTCAAATCCGGGGACAGTAAAGACACCAATAATTATAGTCCCGTATCCGTGTTTTCAGCAAGGTGTTTGAAAAGGTAATGCTTAATCGCGAGGTAGTATCGGGAGGAAGTATTATCACTTACTGGGGATATCTCATTTATAATTCATGTAACTGATTTGGGACAAATAAACATTTTCATTTTCATTAATCAAATGCTCAATCATTTTAACACGAATAAAATCCTTCACGATCAACAGTATATGTAGTTTCACCAAAGGAGGTTGTTCGAACGACGCCGGTGTAACCTTTTTAAGGCACATTTTTTACGCGTCGGAAGAGGCCCAGGACGCCATAGGAATCTTTTGTGACCTCTCCAAGGCATTTGGTTCCGTTGACCACGAAACCTTACTCTTGAAACTTGAGCATTACGGACTTGGAAAACTTGCGTTTAACTCCTGTAGTCCCCTTAAATATCGTCCTACAAATGCCTTATTAAACGATTTATATGAATCCTCCGCGCTAATCTGGGCAAAGTTGCAAAAGTATAAAAACTTATTCATTTGCTAAAGTTTTATGGACGGTAAAGTGTAAAGACCACTTAATAGTTGTTTCTGGCCATTTTCCGTCTAAGTGGCTGCCAATGCACTATTGCACTCAACACTGCGATAGTTCACGATCATAGTTAGCCCGGGCAGCTCAACCCGTAACGTCTGCATATAAATCAGTAAGCTCCCTGTGAACTAGGGGAACCATCTGGTTGGATTTGTCTAGATATGTCCTGCTTTATGTCCGTCCGTTTGTATTGGTCCGAACTTTTCAAATTACGGGTAAAATGTATAAAGTTAAATGAATGTTAAAACCGAGAATGTCCAATATTTTTGCTAAAGCCCGCGGCTTTTTATCAGAACTTTCCTTTCTTTGGAAATGGCAACCCTACCTAGAATAGCTATCTTCATTGGTTTTGTAAATCTCTGCAAGCAGTTCTAAAAGGTATCTATAAATATCTGAAGGCAGGTACAGAATTCAGAGAATACAAAGAATTCTAATTCTAATTACAAAAGATATCTACATTATTTTTTTCTAAACAACATTTCTTTTTGTTTGCCGCTAAATCTAAAATGTGTTTTATTTAACTTGTCAAAGTCAAAGTCAAATTATTGATTTCAAATAGGCACTTTGAATGTCAAAATTTACAAAAAAATAGAATTGATTGTAATCGCCAGGTAGTTTTGTATGGAGAAGAATGAGCAAGAAACTCCACCGTTACTCTTTTAAAATGTTTTACAATATTTTGTATAGGTGAAGACGATGCACCTATAATAAAATTACTATACCACAACAGGTAAAAAGAACTAAAAATGAAGCAATTACAGATAAATTAATAATGTGATGGACACATGGTGCTCACATATTTACAAACATTGTAAAAGTATACGTTTTCCTAGAAAAACAGGTAATAGGTCAATGTGTGAGTTAAGATTCATTAATTCATTAAAAACTTTCGTTTCATAATTTAATTAAAACACAAAATTTTAAATTAACTTAATAATCTCTACTAGCACACACCACTGAGGAGCAAAGGAAAAAAAAATAAAAAAATACGACCACCCTTGCTCTTGCCGAATTTGAATGCTACATAAATCACATAATGTGTTTCTTAAAAAAGAAACATTATTGAAAATATTCGAAATTAATTGAAACGTAGCGGTATACGAACACCTCCGTCCTTGCAGACCTCCGTGGCGGGCCGTCACTAATGTCAAAACCTTTCAAGAGGTCTGACAGATTCGCTAGACATGAGCCTCGGTAGAAGAGACATTATCGATATTCTTTGACATGAGCTTACCAAGTGGCCCCGACATGGGCACGTTGCCTTATAAAATGTATGGCCAAAACATACAAGTTTAACCCTCAATCGAAGCCTTTTCAATAACCTGACCCAACAATTACAAACAGAAATCGAAAAAGAGAAGAATAGTGGAAGAGAATAAGTGCTTTGTTTGTACGTGAATAAATAAACAAATAGGTACCTAACTAGTTTCCTTCGTCGCTTATTCTTCATAATAAGAAACATTTACATTACGTAATAAACAGTTCTTTTCCGATATTTCTTATTACAGACGAGGTTTGTGGAGCAAATAGTGATTAAAATGAAATATATTTATTAAAAACCGTTATTGAAATTGACAGCTACGAGCTACCTTA
Source organism: Atethmia centrago (assembly GCA_905333075.3). Taxonomy (NCBI): domain Eukaryota; kingdom Metazoa; phylum Arthropoda; class Insecta; order Lepidoptera; family Noctuidae; genus Atethmia; species Atethmia centrago. The sequence continues at coordinate 15,306,597 of HG995375.1, forward strand.
ATTAAGTACTGTTTGACCTTCTTTTTTTTGTATCTTCCTATTTATTTTCTGTAAGTATTTGAAATACGCTTTTTATTTTGTTTGTGCTTAATACGGCCAAGGTAAACAGGTAGTTATTTTAAAGTTAGTTTTAGTCAAGTAGATCTCTAATTTTTCATGAATTTAATTCTTATTTTTTTTAACGACCAGTTTTAAGATAGCTTATGTTTCTCGATATATTTAAATTGCTTGGAAAATACCATATATAGCTTCTGAAACAGCCTAGAATTTGAGGTAAAATAAACATTTCGATACTGGCCTCCGACGTCTCCTTCTCATCAAATTACAACATTGGCACAATGTTTTGAATTCAACACCCAAGAAAATACTTTGCTGTTAAATAGTTTTGACAAATATATATATACCTATTTACAACTTCCAGCCATATTCCTTCAATATTCAATACTCAATTCTTTATAGCGGAATGCTATGTATTACTTAGATGGTATAAAAAGTAAAATACCAATATGGACCCTGTCAGGCACAGCAACATTAGGAGAGAGGAAGAGGGTTAAGTTGCAATTCAATATTATTATAAATTATTAGATGTGTTTAATTGGTTGTTTATATATATATATATATATTTTTTGTATATATTATTAGGTTTGTGTGTATAGGTATAGTATATAATATAATTATTTTTAATTTATTATGTATTGCATAAGATTAATGTAGGTAATTATTATTTATTCTTATCATTGCGACGACCACCGTGTGGTGCTACTGAATTGAATACAAAATTTCCCAACTTTTAACAGAAGTTACGCAGACGTAATTAAAAACGTTAATTCCCACATCAACTTTATATTAAACACCAGAGTACACACGTCTACACATCAAGCTATACATTTCCCGTATAAGCTGATCTCGCATTGTATAGGATTTTTGTACAATGCAAGGTCAGCGTAAACTGGAAATGTATAGCTTGATGTGTAGCCGTGTGTACAAAACGAGAAAAAAACGTTTAATTGACAGACAATATCTGTTGAGGAAAATATATATTATATCATCTTATGAGATACGAACTTGACGTTCATACTGCGCCCAATTTTTGTTCTCTTTTGACTCATATTTCCAGGTAAAATGCTACATTTTGGAGTGAGTTATATGAGCAGGCCTCCACTAAGCGTCCACTTTTAGATAGAAAAGCAAACAGTTCTCGGCAAGTAGCGTTTAATTCAAGAATTATTAACCCGTAAACATTTTGGAGAACACTCATTTATTTCACAATACGATATTTGAAAACCAATTCGAGCTTTGCTTCTTCTAAATCTCGTTGATCTTGGTAGGTACCTACAGTAGAGCTATTATAAATAAGCGTTCTTTATCTGGCATAACATCTCCGGATATCTCAATCAAGTTTAGATCGCTTCATTATTATATATTTATCTACAAATAATTCTAATAGGTACATAATTATGTTCGTCGTAATAATATGTCTGCCTCGGGTGTATTTTACTACTTAGGTAGGTACATCAAACAAATTTATTTTGATCTTTACAAAGCAAGTATTTATCGTAATCGTAATTCGGAGTAATTCCTAATATTTGAGAATGTTCGAAATAATCCCTTTTTTTTTGGATGGGAAATCATCAAATAACTTTCCCGGTCTGGGCGGAGCGGGAGGGTTTATCAGACTCATACTGGCTAAAACCCACCCGTATTCCTTCCGTTGCCTGTGTTGCCAGGGGCCTTGGTAACCCTTTAGTACCTTCCCGCGCAGGGACGGATTTAAAGTTGTAGCGGCCCTGGGGCAACCAAGAAGTGGAGGCCCCGAAAAATTTGTGAAACATAAAAAAAAACAATTCAAAGAAGGTACCTTACGAAGTTATGATTGTGGACTCTTTTTTTTTTTTGAAGGACACAAACGAAGTATTTTATTCATATAAAAATCAATGAGAAATCTAATTGTGGAGGCCCCTTCTTTGTGGAGGCCCGGGGCCAGTGCCCCTGTTGCCCTGCCCTAAATCCGGCCCTGTTCCCGCGACCCCGTCCCTACTGAAAGTATTTATTCGACATGTTATTGATGTCAATGTATAGGGACATAATTGATGAGTGTTTACTGAATTTGTACTGTTATGGATAGCCATGAGTTATGAAGCTTGCACTGCTAATGTGTGTGCACTGCAGAACACACATTCTGGATTGAAATACTAATCCAGTCAATTTACGCTTAGTTGTCGAATTTTGGAACCCTTTTAGCTTTTATCTGCTAAAAGCCAGTCTATAAACACTTAATTTAAAAAAGCTTCTGCATAAACAACCCTTAGATGAACGGCGAGAATACAAATCCTTAAGCGTTGAAAAAGTAATCAAACCAACACAGCCGCAAAATGAAAAAAAATGCTTGCTCTTTGACTTGACGAAATTGTGCGTAGGCATAAAATCGGAAATAAAAGATCGGCCATCTTTTAGTTTGGGAGAGCGATCCCTTAATATGCGCTATAAGTGAAGTTTTTGGAATCCGTCTAATTCAAGATATCATGTGAACGAAACAACAGTACATAAGTGAAGCCGGAAATGCTAAAACAATGTTTCATTGATATACTATGCAACACCAAAAAATCACCGATACCCCGAGTGGTAATTCGTGTTAGTTATACTTAGTAAACAATAGAAAACCGCAGGGCTAACATGACACACGCGACAATTACTCACTCTCGCGTGAGTAATTTTTGTCTATTTCTGTCAATTTTCTCGTTTACTGACAGCGCTGCCATACAAAATACTCGACTCGTTCTGTCAAACTCGATATTTTCTCGACAAACCTTATCATGGCACCTAAGTTATCTCGAATTTTGACAATTCAACACGAGATAATCTTCGATTCTGCTGTCATTTAGTCGTCCTCGATTTTGACGACGACAAGAGTAGACAAAATTATAATACAAAAAAATATGGCATTCATGGGGACCGGTGACAGAAATGAAAACTTAAAACTTTGGAATAACATATACATATAAGTATATAATTATATTATATGCGTATACATGTACGTACACAGGCCGCTGCGCGACGCCAGTCTGATGCACACGTTACATTAGCATGTCGGTGACTTAGGTAGCCGCCGGTAGTTGGTGCCGCAGTCTGCATGTCGGTGACGTGGTTAGGATGTCGGTGACGCAGTGTGCATGTTGGTGACGCGAATTGCATATCAACAAGTGCTCTCAGAATGTCGGTGACGCGGTTATCACGGCGTAAGTCAGTTGGCATTTCGTAAATCTGCTAGCATATCGGTGACGCTGCTAGCAGGTCGGGCTCGCTGTTAGCATGTCGGTGACGCTGTTAGCATGTCGGTGCCGCTGCCAGCGCGTCGGGCACGCTGCTAGCAGGTCGGGCACGCTGTTAGCATGTCGGTGACTCGGTTAGCATGTTGGTGACGCAGATTGCATATTCAAGGGATGCTGTTCATATTTTGATGACGCGGCTAGTATGTCGGTGACGTGGTTAGTATGTTGGTGACGCGGTTAACATATTGGTGACGCGAAACCACAGGTTTTTCCCCTAACAAAAATGGCTCACTCATTTTCATTTCCGTCATTTTGTATTTTAATTTCGGCATGCCGTAGAAAAATATTAAACTTTATTCAAAAAAGTCGGTTACACAAAAAATTACAACATAAATTAATAGAGGTGGATGTAAAATCATTATAGTACATACTAATTTCATGCGTAACATTTAATGAATGAGCCGATATTGCTAAAATAAAAATGATTTGTTTTTAATAATTTGCTACATCGGTCTCTCGTCGCGAGATAAAGAACTGTCAAAGTGCCTTTCTCGAGATTACTCGAGCTTAGCGGTCATGTTAGGCATTCGGATGACGTCAGAATCGTAGACAAACGACAAATCGAGAAAGAGAGCGTTCTCGCGCTCCCAAAACATAAATATCGGACATCTTACTTTGTTTACTTTCCGCAGCACTTGTTCGAGGGCATTTCTTACACTCCCATTTAAGTTTCTTGCCGGATAACATGGGTTTAGTAAGTGATGAACACGGTGATAGATTCTATCAAGAAATTGCAGAGTTTGAGAAGCGTTATCAGGGTAGAGGGGAGCCAGCCAGCCAGAGGAAAGCCATCCGTTCCAAAAAAAAAAATACACTAATACATACAATTTTAAGTTAAATCAATAAATGCGTTTCACTTCTAAACTTGATGTGATGTAACAATTTTAAATATAATATATATTTTAAATAATTACAATAATTACATACTGTGAACCAGTGAAAAACATGTTTTTTACTATGTTGCATAGTGTTATTGGTCCACGTTGAAATTGAAGTTGGTTGTAAAGAACGGTGTAAATTAAAATCAATTTTCAATATTACGAGATGTTCAAAAGTACGTCAAGTTGCTTAGAGAAAAGGGATAAATGGTGTTCGCTCGATAGAACTTTTGTACTGAATAATAATGTAGTTAAATAAATTAACAAGTTTTCCTACATATTTTTTCCGTGCAACATTTGTGTTTTCATTTTTATTATGTTTACTTATCGCAAATACCTAAGCCTGACAAATTTACCACAACAGACTATTTTATTTAAAGGCTCCTACATACTGGCGCGACTTGTCGCGCGACGCGACGCAACACAAAGACACCGCGTGTAGCGCTACAAGCGGTGCCTTTGTGTCGCGACGCGTCGCGCGACAAGTCGCGCCAGTATGTAGGAGCCTTAAGTCAACTTGTCAGTACAGGGGAGAGAAAAGCTTGACGTTTATTTCTTTTGTCTCACACTACGAGGATTAGGACAGTCTAGTTTTCTGCCTGTCTGGATTTAAGTCCTAAATTAGCTCTTTACGTGACATGACTCGATTTAGTCCCAAGATACACAACTACAAGATTCAAAAGCGTAGTCGTTAAGTATGAACGTCAAAAATTTTATGTTTTTACTTACCAAAGAAACAGCAACAGAACACGATCGTATACAGCGTAATGAATATGGCTCTAACATCCGTTCTATCGAATATGTACTCGTCATCGCTAAGCGAGTATATTGTCTGGTTCACTCTCGACACATTGACAGCGCCCCCGTCGACCGCCTCCGTCTTGTTAAAAGACCCCCATACATCGTTCTGCTTAAAATCTTTGGTCACGAATAACTTGATACCGTCGTACATATTTTCTGTTGACGTGTCGATCATGGCTCGTTCTTCACTGAATCGCGTGTTTCGTCAGCCATCTTCTGTAACAAGAACAAAATGTTCACAACTTTTAAAATGCTTTGCTCGAAGACGATAAAGGAAAAGAAAATACACAATTTTAAAAATACAGCCCGTGTATTCATAACAAACGTGAGAAATCGAGCTAGAACCGTTATCGTAAATAAACAACCGTATCCTAGTATTTTACAGTAATTATACCACATGGAGGTTATTTTTGTTGTGAATTATCCAACGCATTTTTCTTAGACGTGTTTCTTTAAAACGTATAGATAGCTTTATGAGATAGGTACTAAGAAACATGAAATCAATGTAAATTCGAAACATTTTAAAGCTGTTTTGGCCTTAAAGGAATAAGTACAGAAACAGAGAAGCAAGATGTTATGAAACAACGGTTTGGTCGTTTCATCATCAAATACAATAAATTGGAGCAGCACTGAAATCTTGTTGCGTCAGTTTCGTTCTGGCATTTGTTCGTGGAACAACCCATCTGCCAGTATTACGATTGCACGGGCACAACGGTTGATAGGATTACATCGGAAACTGTAGGTTTATATAGTGGGTGAACTTATGATACCAGAGTTAAGAGGCCGACAACACCTAAAGCGCGGTCACTTGCGGACTGCATAGAAAAGAAAGAGAAGCGCGATGACACAACGCTGGTAATTTATCGCAAAATAAGCAAATATCGATTTACAAAAAAATCTATAGATTGTATAAAAAAAATAAAACACTATTATCCTAATATATTGTCTGTAATATCCTTCTAGAACAATCTGACAAAAAATCAGAATGATTGCATGTATATTAGTATGGTTTTTAATCGTTAAAAGAATGTTTTAGAGGTATCTTCGTGATTTTTTTCTATCGTATCAAATTAGTTATATTGTTTTCAACACACTATCTATCTAGCATATTTCCTTAAGAATATCATATATTTTTATCATATATTTGGTTTACTGCAGTAAATGTGGATCATATACTTTAAGGCATTATAAAACTTATGAAAATTGCGTTTAGGTCCTGTAGTCCCCTTAGTTCCACAATAAAGCGATACTTCTGAAACTTTGGAACTACGATGACAAAACATCCGCACCCAACATAGAATGCTCAATTTGAACCTAACAGTAGTATGTGCCCTATGTTGATACATAGGGCACATGCTATTAGGTACAAATTGAGCTCAAACTTTTATGACATCTGATCATAAGATGTCATAAAAGTTTGAGTTAGATCGTGTTCTAATCAAACCCAACTCATGATGATTATGTTAAGGCATCGTGACAATCTTTGTTGATCTATTGTTCCGAGAATTCAAATCATTATTGGTACCATTCTGTTCCTGCTATTGTTGAATTTTCTTCTATGTTTTCCCAATGCCTCCTTATATGTATTTTTGTTCTTTTGTGTGTAGGTTAGGTTAGGTTAGGTAATTCATTAGTTACCTACTAATGAATTTTCATTTTCTTTTTACGATAACAACCATTCTTAGCGAAGACAGTTTAATACAATTTAGGATTCCTAAAAATTTTACCCAAAACGAAAACAGACCCGGTTGCTATTTATGCGAAGTAATAAATAACAAGCTTACAACAAGAAACACATCATCACAAACGTCTGGGTTTCATCAGATTCTGTTTTGAATACTTAACTTCCACCTCGTTTTAATATTTCCTTTCGCAAATAAAATACAAAAATCCGGTGTTCGTAAGGTAACAAAATATCTTCAACGTGTTTATGAAACAGTTCGTTGGGCGCAACGACCTTATGCAAATAAATATTTAAGACCTTAAAGACAACCTTAAAGACTCTTACAAACAAGCGCGACACGCGACGCGACACAAAGGCACCACTTGTAGTGCTACACGCGGTGTCTTTGTGTCGCGCGACAAGTCGCGACAGTATGTAGGAGCCTTGAGTGTATATTTCCCATAATCCCAGGCGGATTTCCGGCCACCGTAGGCGCGGGCTTGCGGACGGTGAGCAATGAGTAGCTCACCGTCCGGCAAGGACCAGGCCCGGGTCGACGGCGCGTCGTATTCCACGCGCGCCTCAAAGAGATGTCAGCACAAATGTAGGGGTCCACTAAGGCCGATGCCTGCCGGGGTCGCGGGAAGGTACTTATGGGTCACCGAGTCCCCTGGCAACACAGGCAACAGGAAGGAATACGGGTGGGTTTTAGTCAGTAAGAGTCTGACACACCCTCCCGCTCGGCCCAGAGCGGGAGAAGTTATTTGATGATTTCCCATCCTCAAAAAAAAAAAAAGTATATATTTCCCATAAGCCTGGATCAGTATCCGAAAAAGATAGACAATTAAACTCAGAATTGATAAGACGTTACGTTCATCCCGCAAAAGACGGGCAAAGGCAACGTGGTTAGTATTCTACATGGAAAATTACTCTTCCACTGATTTTCGTGCCGTAGTACGGACTACAGCACGAAAATCGCATTATCAATAAAAGTGCTCGGCGCAAATAGCCAGTTTGTATACGGCGTCTCCTTTTATTACTCTTTAGGGATTCCTCGGGGCTTCACTCCTATTAAAGTTTTATACCTATGGCAATCTTGACACTGTATTATATCAATTGGATGATCCCTTCTCACTTAAATCGCTCAAAGAAATATTTTTTTAGGAACACCTGTATGTGAATATATGTTATGAGGGTGAGACAGTGAGATGAATTGACTGTAAAATTTTCCTTTGTCTGAAATTCTCGAATTTGTGACTTAGGTAAGTTATTCAAGGAGCTTTCAACATGAGTGAATTATATTACCACTTTAATAAATAGAAGCTACACAAATGTAGCCAAGGCTTATTAAAGACAAAGAGTTATTTATTTCCGGATTAAAGGCAACAGGCAAGCGGTCATCATAATTCGCTTCACTGGCAAATCCCCCCGGAGATTGGCAAACCCAGGGAATTGAACTTGATAGCTGATGAAGTTGAAGAAAATACGAGATCGGAAATAAAACGAAAAGCTTGGAAAAACTAAAGAAAAGCTGTTATATTTGTAACTTTATTTAGAGTTCTATCTGTAATCTATCAACGGAGTTCTAAGTGGGTTTTGGACCGAATCATGATGGATTTATTTATGGTCAAAGATCGTCAGAAGCCAGAAAGTCTGACAACTAGTCTTACCAAATGGTGTGGTCATATTTAAGGGTGTGATACATACCCTCAAACTGAATAACTTTCTCCATAGGATCAACATCGTAATCGTCAAAAAATAATTTACCATGCCCACGACATTTGGGTCGAGTTTTTGTATGGAACAGTTGATGTATTTATAACTAAAGTAACCATACGTCACGTTTTGAACGGGACTGTCCCTTTTCTCGGTCACCTGTCCCGTTGCCCCCGGACAAAACTCCGGGACGCAAAATGGTCCCGTTTTCCGAAACCGCGCGAAAGGTCCTCTGACAAATATAAATACAATTTAAAAATATGTTGTGTAATTATAATTTAATAATTACTGTCAGAGGAACTTTGCTTTATTATTTTTATTAAACTGGTGAACCGGTGATTGATTTGTTTTTTCACATATTGTTATAATAAAAATAATTATAATTAATCTGAATATAATTATAGTGAACATGAATTGTATTAAGTTACAGTTTTTATAAATAAAGAACATTAAAAAGTTGAGTTTATTTAAATGTTAACCTGCTAACTAACGTATATACAGGGTGACATTGAAAACATGCGACAAATCGAAATGGGAGATTGTACTCATCATTATGAACAACTTTTACTAAGGGACCAAAGCTACAATCCCAAAAAAAAAACTGCTGTCCCCTACATTTATGTTCGCAATACCTCATCAAAATGTAGGAAAAGCAGATTTTTTTTTTTTGATTACAGCTTTGGTCCCTTAGTAAAAGTTCTTAATAATGATGTATACAATGTCCCATTTCAGTTTGTCGCAAGTTTTCAATTTCAACCTCTATATACGTATGTATATACGTAACCCATGTCAAAATAAATGGTCTGTTTATGGAGTTACAAAATAAATGGTCAGTTTATTTATAACACACAACTGGCATAGATTTGTTGCGGTTTTACCTACGCGAGATAAAAAAAATGCCGCCGTGAAACTAAAATCCTAATTCTAAAATACTATAAATGTGAAAGTGAGTTTGTTAATTTGTTTTCACGCTCAAACGGCTGAACAGATTCACATGAAATTTGGCATATGGGTAGACCATGTCCTGGATTAGGACATAGAATTTTGATCGCGATATTCCCAAGGGATACATACTTAGGCGGGTAAAACCGCGGGGCGCAGTTAGTTACCAAATAATTCCTCGAATTTGTCTACTTGTTGAATAAATGTTTTGAATATTTCACGCTGTTAGTTCCCAACAAAAAACAATGTACGTGCAAAACGAACTGACATTCCAAAATGTATTCTTCCGCGAAACTAACATAGTTACGTGTTATATAAATGCCTGTGCCCATTTTAAAGTTTAATAGCTTTTTCTGTTATTGTATAAAACGTTTATTATAAACAGATTACCGTGATAATTAAAAACAGAGATTTAGAGATTCCCTGAATCAAGGTCACAAGCATACGAAGCAAAAAAAATGTTTTTACAAATACTCTGTGACTCAAGACAGATGTTACTCCTTCAAAAGATTGCAAAGAATGATATTAACTAACAATGGAAGAAAGATTGAAGGCGCCATTGAAAAACATCAAACGTTCTTTAGTTGTATAAGTTATGATTTATTGTAACGTATAAAAAAGCTGCCAAATACAGGAGACCTCAAGCTCGTAGATCGAATGGATCGTAGTGGACTCGTGAAAATTCCGCACAAATATACGGTTTTTCTGCTAGACTGAACCGTCAAGATCGGGTCGGTGACGCTGAATCGGGTCCTAGTCGGCCCCAGTCGGTCGGTGACACTGAATCGCGTATACTCGGTTCCAGTCGTCATCAGCTGTCATCAGTCACGTTTATTGTCTAGGGGCGCATTTTGATGACTACGGGTATACGCCGCAACTGCCTTCTCACCACAAACGCGCAGCCACCGAGAGGCTGCCGCGTAGCTAGGTACCACTCAGCGGTCACTCAGCTGCTAGGGTTTCCATTCTATATGTCTTCTATATGTATGTGTAATCAAGTGCGCAGTTCATCTGTTTTCACTGCGGCATTCAGACGTGTTCACCGTGTACTCCGTGTATAAAAAAAAAGAAGCTAATATTTTTATTTTTAAAAATGAAAAAAAAGGAAATTAAAGAAAGCTTTGGATGTATCCCAACATTTGGTGACTCTTATGCCACACGACATCTCTTGTATTTACGAAATTAATTCTTCTGAGGACATCGTACTGGTAGGTTAAGCGCATCCGTCTCGTCCGTGTCACAGCGCGGCTTCAAACGAAATGGAAGGACACACTAGTGACGTTAAGGTGGCACAGGTGCTGAGCGTATACTGAGTGGAGGTTGCGCGGCCGCTGTTCGATGACTGTGCGGTTGCTGCTCGGTGTAAACGATACATACATATTATACATACATTCTCTTGCCCTTATCCCAAAATCATCATGTATTTTCAATCAACATGTATTTTTCTTCCATACTTCTATAGTAGTCGTTATATCATGTTTCACATAGTCCGTGTATCGTTTCTTTGATTTATTTGTACCCGGAAGCACTTGATAATAAAAATAGAGATAAATAGTCGGCGCTTTTTGCCGACTATTCGGCAAAAAGTGCCGACTATCCAGCTTCTTAGTTTGTATGTATTCCTCAACTACCTTCTGCGCGCGACTTCGTTAAATCATAAATTAATTTCTTTCTGTAAGTAGGGATGTACAAACACTTTTACACGTCATTCATATATTTTTTTAAACTAGATGAGGTACATTTCCTATCTGACTAGTCTGAGAACAAAAAGCTGAAACAAACTCAGAGGTCACACACAGTCTCTTTTAAAGTCCAGACATAATCTTAGTCAGATCATGTGAAAACCATGTAGATTGGTGTTTGAAATGATCTTTTGAAGAAAGAACCACACAGATTGAGTGGACCTGTCCAGTCAGTGCATGCATTTGTCAGTAACCGTGTGACTCAACTCAGAACTTAAGGAGCTCAACGACTCGACGTACAAACGCAAAGAAAGGACATTTGGGTAGGTCGCATGAAGTATTCAAACCGCCAGATTATCATTCAAACTAACTGAGAATAACAAGCTTTTAAAAAATTATGATCCACATAGTCCTCACATAAACGTCAATAAAAATAAAGGTAAATATTTCAAAATACGTCGCAATTTTAAGAGGTTGTGAGTGGCTGGAGGGTGGGGGGGAGGCGTCGGATCCCCCCCTCACCAATTTCACCCGCCGGAAATACTTGGTTTCATAAGAAAAAATAAAAAACAGAAATTTATACAAAAATGTTTATTCCACTTTATAAACATGTTAAGATCCATTCATGGAATTCATAAAAGCGATAGCTTTTATGAATTCCATGAATGGATCTTTCCTTTATTTTAAGTTATTTCGCCGCCACAAATATTCAAAAATAACATCTGCAAAATTTTCTGTGTTATTAAAACCGTCCTTCCTAAAAAATCTTTTAACAGCCCTCCACTGGGACTCAATTCGTTGAGTATGAGTCCCATCTTAAGCTATGAATAGGGTTGTCACGATCCGAGTAGTTGACTTTTTTGTGTATATAGCCATGTTCTGACAAGCAATCATATGCTCTCCAAAAATCAGTGTGGATGGTGGTGCCAACTTCCACATTCTTCAATATAAGTGGCACCAAAACCTCAGCAGAGCGAATATTGTCTGGGCACACTTCCAACCTCAGATCTTCAGATCCATCCTCAATCATACCGAGAACCCAATGGCCCTCAATATGACGACCTATACCAAAAAAAAATATATAAATACAAACTGGCTTCAATTATGAGCCGACGGAGCCCCGCTACGCGGGGCTCCTACTTCTGGGTGGTTTGAAAAAAAATAACCACGATGGATAAGGCGGGAGCTTCGCTGCGCTGCGCTCCCGTCTTAGCCATCGTGGTTATTTTTTTTCACCAACTAACCTACCCCAATGAAGTCGGATTATGCCAACTCGGAGTAATACATTGCTATTAATTACCAAAGAATTATATCCTGTTCTTATACATTTCCTATAACACATACCTAATATATAAAATATAATTACCTCGATTGTATTTTCTTTTCCAAATTTAGATTCATCGATCTGGACATTTTTTCCGGGCCACCAATCTCTCCAACTGCTTCATTTTTGTCCATTTGGTATGACACAATGGTTTCTCGGCAATAATTATACCAGTCACATATCGTGACCCGGCCCAGGCACCTTTCAAAATCTTCCCTGTAAGGAAGATTTTGATTTTTCCTTCTTCATTTATGGTGTCGTTGTAGCTCCATTTTTTTTAATATGCATAAAATAAATAGAAAACCAAGTAGCCAAGTCGTAGAAAAAACGAAAATCGATACGGAAGAACACATCCACTTATACTCGGAAGCAAAGGAATGACGCACAAATTTGACATTAGCTGTCAATATCATCCATCCAAGATGGCGGATTGCGTTTCGTTTCACGTTTTTCACATAAAACCTAAAAATTACATTTGAAAAACTGTACTAAAACATAAAGATTACGTTCTGTTTTGCATAATTGCAATTGTATTTAAGAATTTTTGGAAATTGTTTAAAAATATTTAGACGCAACTCCGGCAGCCAAAATTACTTTGGGGCGATTAAGACTAACTCCCGTAAGCCCCTTACACCACCAATACCCTCAAATTCAGGCGACTCGTTGTAAAATCCAACCCGTTTTTATAGTTGCTGTCCTAATTTAACACAAAAGAGTTTTCATTCCATGAAAATGAGCCACTATTATTTCTTATATACATTAATGACCTGCCACGACAAATAAAACACCCAATGATCTTCTTCGCTGATGACAGTACAGCATTAATTAAATGTTCCAATAATCTGACTTATGAAGAAGATGTAAATAACACCCTTAAAAAAGTAATAGATTGACTTGACAGAAATAACTTGGTTATTAATATACAAAAAACCAAGTTATTGCATTTCTACCAAAAGCTAAAACCCAACCATTTAAATGTTTCATACAACGGACAAAATTTAGAAGAGGTAAAAGTAGCAAGATTTCTTGGCATTCTAGTTGACAGCCAACTAACGTGGAAAATGCAGGCAAACGACATATGTACGCGGCTAAGTAAATCTGCTTATGCGCTTTTCATCTTGGCAAAGAAAGTTAATTTACAAACGGTACTTATAGCATAGCATGGCATTGTCTCCTCAGTATTGAGATTTGGCATCATATTTTGGGGTAACTGTGCTGAAAGAGAAACTATATTTAGAACTAAAAAAAGATGTATACGATGTATGGTAGGCCTAAAAACTACTGATAGCTGTGAGCCTGTCTTCAAATCATTAAAATTTTTTTACTTTCCCATGTCTGTATATATTTGAAGAAGCACTGTTTGTCAAATGTAACCTGAACTTGTTTCCTGCGATAGTAGATACTAGAAAACGAACCACTAAACTTAGATCCCAATACAAAACCATGTTGTGTGCAAGTAAATACAAAACAGCACTAGCAAGGAGAAGTATTTTAGGTATGAGTCCGATTATATACAATAAAATTCCTGATAGCATTAAAAGTGAAAATTTGCACAACTTTAAAAGGAAATTAAAGAATATTTTAATTGCAAAATGTTATTATTCAATCACCGAATATTTGAATGACATGCAGTTATAAAATTTCTGACAATTCTTAGGTAACAATTATTGATCCTTAGTGACATTTAATTTTAATTTATGACATTCAATTTCTTTATCATTCTTTAAATAAGTAAGTGCTGACAATTTTCATTTTATTACAATAACTATTGACTTTTTTTTATTATTCACATTTCCTCACTATAAATAATTTATTTAATTATCTAATTGACATTGTTCAGTGTGAGTGAACATTCTTAATGCAATAGATGATCTAATTTATTTACTTGTTTTTTTGTGGTCCATATATCTATAATAATATTAATTTCTTGTGCATGGAATTACGACTTTTGTACGCCCTAGAGGCAAAACATAGCGACCTCAATGTATTACCAAATAGGAACTTATAATATACCTATGTTTTACAATTAATAAATGAATCTGAATCTGAATGAATCTGAAAAAAAATCACATGATTGTATAGCTGGCAGTTTGGCCATTACAGTGATAGGAAATTTTAAATTCAAAATTAGAATTTAATTTGTTTATCCTATAAATTAAATGATTCACTGTTTTGAGACAAATGTGTGTTTATAGTTGCGAGTACATTTCACCTTTGAAAACTAAAAATATGCGCTTATCTTAAAACTTTTTGCGCTGTGTTCGGTATACTGTGTATGTACTGTAAGTTTGGGACGTTTGAAAAAGTTTCTTTTCTAAAACATATGGATACTTCGCTCGCAGAAGCCGCTCAAGTGGTGGCATTGCTGGATTCTGGACTTAGTCAGGCTTCTGTGGCTGAAAGATTGCATCTAAGCCTGTCGTCTGTTCATAGAGTCTACAAACGCTATCGGGAGACTGGTTTGTTCACACGCCGAAATCTGGCAGGAATCGGGTCACTTCTGAGCGAGATGATCGATTTATTGTAACAACTTCTTTACGAAATCGACGCCTTAATGCTTTTCAACTGCAGCAGCAGCTTCTTGTTGTACGTAGGGTGGCTGTAAGTGACTCTACAATTAGAAGGAGGTTGAAGGAACGTGGACTGGTACCGCACAACCCAGCAAATGGGCCGAAATTAATTGCAGACCATCGAAGAGCGCGCCTTAACTTTGCACGTGAGCACCTAAATTGGTCATACCTCCAATGGAACAAAGTCCTCTTTTCTGATGAGTGTAAAATTATGCTGTATGGTAACGACGGAAGGAACAAGGTCTACAGAAGAAATGGAGAACGCTTAGCACAATGCTGCATTCAAGAAAAGGTCAGCTATGGTGGCGGTTCGTGGACGGTTTGGGGAGGAATCAGCGCCGACGGTAAGACAGAGCTTGCCTTTGTGTCTGGGCCACGTCTGCCTGCACTAAACAGTCATCGGTATATCGAACAGTGTCTTGTGCCTCACGCACATTTTATTGGCAACGGTATCATATTCATGCATGACAATGCTAGGGCTCACACCGCGAGCGTCGTACGAGATAATGTTACCGCAGTCGATATCTCCATTATAGAATGGCCATTATTGAACATCTATGGGATGAATTAAAAAGACGAATTCGTGCAAGAGATCCTGCCCCAGAAACACTTAACCAGCTGCAAAATGCAATCCAAGAGGAATGGAATGGAATGCTACAACAATTGATCGTGACTCTCATCCGATCGATGAAGAACCGTATGGAAGCAGTAATAAGAGCTCGGGGAGGGAATACAAGTTATTAAATAAACGTTTCTTAGCTTTTTTTTCATTTACGTGTGTTGTTTAATCAATTTCCTTAATACTCCATACACGGTAATAATGAATTGTTAAACAAAATACGAAACCTATGAAAATTTAATTTGAATTTAGAACATTAACATTAGGATTTGAAAACCTCATATTATTCACTATTAAACGACATTTGACATATATTCCTAAATATACACATTTTTCTGATAATCCTTACAAAACATAAACTTGCAAGGTGTTTCGATTTTTCTGATGAGAAGTGTAGTTTTAGTATAAAAGTAGTTTGTTGCTTGGGGCTTTGGAGACATTGGAGTAGCTTAATTAATCCCAAGCCTTTTTGTCGTCCAAGTAATCTTTAACTTCGTCGAAACCTTTTTGACAGAGTTTCTGTTTAATAAATGATTTAAATTTATTGAGGCTCAGTTCTTTACATGGCTTGGGAGTTTGTTGAAAAACGTATACTTTGGCAATTAAATGAATTACTAATTTTTTGGAGCCTAGTCTTGGGCACAATAAGTAAGTATTTGTTTCTAGTGTTTATGTTATGAATGTCGACTGTAGATTAATATTCTTTTTTACATAAATCAGGTTCTCATATACATATTGAGATGCGACTGTCATTATGTGTATATCCTTAAATTTATCCCACAGTGAATACCTCTGAAAAAGTTTTAATCCTCATAAGAAACAGGATCTATTGGCATCCAAAATGTTTGTGATAATTACCCATTTACTTGCCGACTGTACATTTTTTTCAAAATCTGTTTATGCAGATCAAAATGTGTCCAAAAGGTAAAAACAGTCTCCTAGGACCGATTTCGTATACCTACGACCGTTAAAGTACTGCCCCGTCTCAAAAATCCACGCTGTGTATCGCATGATGATTGACTGCTTAGCCCCATAAAGATATAGCGTGATGATAATAATTTAAAAGGTTAAATCTGTAGCTATTGAAGTGTTCTAATCATTTGGCTCGTCTTTTTATAATGTGCTGTGTAAACTATAGATATAGAATAGAAACAATGCAATATTGCTCATCCCCCATAGCAAATAGTATGATAATACTTAGTAGCCTACCGGCTGACCAGACTTAAAGGGACAAACGATGAAAAATTTGAACAGAATCTATTCGATGGAATTTGCGTGATGCTGAAACATATACATTCAGAGAAACAGACTAATAGACAAAAAATCTAAAATAGTACATTATTATACAAGCGCGGTAAGTTGAAAACTACAGCCGAGGCGATATTGCTAGCCCGAGCCGTAGGCGAGGGCTACAAGAAAGCAGAGGCTGTAATTATCAAAGCGCACGTATGTATGTCATACGACGTTTTATAACATATTTGCGAGGAAATAAATAAAACTCGGACTTTCTTAAACGAATAAATCTTTAATCACTTGTTAAAGCAGTTATAAAAAATTTAACAATTTGTAAAATTGATTATTACGTTGCCAGTTGGCATTTTTAATGTTGTCAAGTTGTTATTATTAGTTACAATTTCACCAGTCTCTCTCTCACTCTCTTGAGTGAAAGTAGGAGAAACGAGACCACAGAGTTCTGCAGTCGGTGGCGGCAACGGAGGCGGCTGCGGCGGCGGCGACGATGGTGGAATTTACGCGTGTAGGCTCTAAATTTATATTCCTTGTAATGCGGGAGCTAATTTCTTCTTTATTTCTCATCGAGTCATCTACATATGTAGCCCTCGGCTCCACTGTTCGACCGGCACCCTCCGTGGCGTTTTAGTGTCAATAAGTTCGCACCTGAATCGGCGAGCAATGTAGCCGAGGACCTTCTGAAACTGTGCCGTGTATTCATGTGGATCATCTAAAGAACAATGTCAGGTTTCGGCCTACACAACTTTTAAAACTAAATTCACACGGACACAAAGATTTTACTTACAACAATTTAAATATAAAATTCCAACTTATTAAAAAATAACCAAATTACAAGATGATTATTAAAATTAACTAAATTAAATTAAAACTAAGTTAAGCTTAAAAAAGGCCCTCGGGGCATTGTACCGAGGATGCTGGCGGCATTTCCTCGCTGAATTGCAATGCTGATGCGTTGCGCGAGAAAGCCGCCAGCTTTTCGGTCACCAGTTACATCAACTAGACGTTTCGCGATTTCCGCAAATAACTTATGCGCACTGGGCCCCACGGACCGAGGGTCTCGACGCCAAAGGGCACAAAGTTGTACTCTCTGCCAAGGCCTCCATATTTAATAACTTTCAGATTTTCGGCATTTTCTGCCGCTGCACCCGCTTTAGAAGTAGTCCGTTGGAGGTGGGACGGTGCCAGTGTGTCTACACAGGTAGCGTCCCACACAAGCATCCGTCCCAAACTCCACGGGACCAAAGACACACCATCAGGTCTTTTGCCATCATCTCTGACAATGCCAGTCGGCTCAAGAAGAGCAGGCACATTGATGCTGGCAAGAGACCGGCGGATTATGTCATTAAGTGTTGCATGTCTTGAAAAGCGGCCTGCACTTTTTTGACAACAAAGTCCGTGGTGACCCAGTCGGTCCACGTCCGTGCCACAAGGGCATGTGTGTGGAGTGCATACCGTGACCCCAAGCCGCAGACCAGTCGCCAGACGAAGCGAGGTCGGATCCAGGAAGGTACCGGTATATGGAGAACGATGGGCATGTAGCCAATGACCGGCCTCTCTGGTTCCGACCGCCAAAAGTCTTGCGCGATCCGGACCTGAACTGCGGCTCAGAATCGATTTGTATGTTAAATCGCAATAAATATCGTCCCAGCTCCTCTGAGATTTTAGGTTGTCTGGAAATTCTTTACCCGGGCAAGCAATTTGAAAAGCATTCTTGGCATCCTCCAAGCCCGCAGTCTCATAGTTTGTGGGCAAAGCCCTTAGGACATTACCTATGAGACGTGACGTGCTATGGGTGGACGACAAAAAGGCTGGGGAAGCAACACTCGAAATTTTGCGGATTCCTAAACCGCCAAACCGAATAGGGAGGGATGCTTGTAACCAAGATGGTTCATTGAGCTGAATATTTAAAATCGTTTCTAAACTAGTTTTGACTAAATCGTCTATTGGTGAAAGCAAATTTGGATGTTTCCAAAAAGGGCTACAGCGAAGCACATAAGTAAATTTAGGGACAAAAAGGCAAAACTTTAGAATTATAAGAGCATAATGAGGACTGATTTCGAGTAAACAATTTGCGTGACTTTGGAATTTAGAAATAGTGTTAGTAATATAATCAGGAAAAGATTCTTCAAAGATGGGAGAACCCAGGAGGCAAAGTGTTTCTGTCTACTATTTTGATATTCGATGCCAGAAAATTTAATTTGGATTTTAAATTATCCAAACCGTTAGAAGTTTTTTGAATGAAGAGTTCACATTCGCTAAAATTTAATTCTAAACCAATATTTTCGAAATTTGTTTTAATATCTGATAAGTCAGATAGCACAGTGTCCACATCGCCTCCCAGGGTTCCGTTATCCAAATACCAAACGTTAAATTTTGATTTTAAATTTTGAATAATCGGATTTATAGCCAAGCTAAAAATTGCTGGCCCGAGGGGATCGCCCTGCTTACAGCCGACCTCCGAAGAAAGTTCATGGGAACGGTAAATTAATTTTGAAGGTTCTGCGTAGCAGGTAAGCAGGTATTGATAGAGTTCCGGAATTTTGTTCTTAACTTCTGTCAGCATGGCATCCCTGTTTACTGAATTGAAAGCATTTTTGACGTCAATTTTGACTACAATTTCGCAATCATCATACGAAAGGTAGGTTCTTAAGGCATGGACGGCTGCCTCACACCCACCTTTCGTGCCAAATCCTAATTGTATAGGTTCGAAAACAGACTGTAATTTAGATTTGATATGTCTCACCGCAATTTTGGATGAGTAAATTATATAGTTCATATTTAGTTCTTTCCGAGAACTTTTCGAAAAGAAAATCATTTTAATAAGTAATCATTTTATTATTAATGTTCTTGAATTACAGGTTTTTCTTTTTTAAATAAAAAAGTGTCAGGTAGTTACCTGTTCTGCCACTGTAATCGATTATTCTAAATAATTAAAGCGATTTACTCTTTATTTACCACCTCACAATTGTCTTTTATTATTATTATTTTTTACCTAAGTAATACGTTCATCGTGTTTATTATAAATATATTTAGTATTTTTTTAAAGAATATAAAAACGTAATTCAAGAAATCGATTTTCCTGATCTGTGTTCGATAACTTAATCGCCTTGTAATGGCAACCCTGTTAGGTTACATCTTCTGCAGTTATGTCAAGATCGCGCGCACTCAAACTGACAGTGAGTTTACGATGACAAGATGTCAAACATCTTGTGTTGTTGTCGGTGTTTTTCTATGTGTACGTTTGTTTCCTTCTCGAATTCCTCTGCGTTTGCGTTATAAACTTACTGTGTTATATCCATAATACACATTTTGTTACAATGTCCGATCAACTACGTTGTATTAATTGTGGTTTAAATGTGTTTCTGATGAAACGGCATTTGACTTTGGAAACCCAGAGAGTACATTGCGTCAATATTTTCAATAGGGAGATGTGTTTATTCTAGATACAGGTTTCAGAGATGCAATCCCATTGTTGCAAAAGTGTAACTGCTCTGTGCATATGCCATCATCATTACGGGATGATGAAAATCAGTTGTCAACATTAGAGGCGAACAAAACTCGGGCTGTTACTATTTGCAGATGGGTGGTTGAAGTTATGAATGGGATTTTTAAAACTTCTTTTTTCGAAGTTCAGTGTAAAAGTGGAAATCACAGAAAAGCTTTTGACCTTAAACTACACAAAAAAACGTAAGAATTTTCACTGTCCGTGACAAATTAATATTGAGCCAAAATTACTATGGACATTGTTCTTTAAGAAAGTGGCAATTTGTTTCGTCATTGCTCCAAATTTATTTATGCCAATGGGTTAGCTAGTTTATTTATGTTTATTTTCAATTTTGGTAATTTTGAAAAAATCTGTTAGACATCGCTTTTGTTGAACGAAGCGCTTCGTATTTCTTCACTATTTCGTGAAAAGGCCCCTGTATTGTGAACGATCTTGGCAATTTATTTTTTGTGTTTTTGACCTGGACAAGAAGAACTTGCCCATGGTTCTCGATATCATTAGTTGTGATGTTTGCCAACTCTTGACGTCTACATGCACCATTTATACCGAATATTAATACAACCTGAAAAGAGATAAAAGCAGCGTACAAATACTATATTGTAAAGAAACACGAAAGTGAAAGAAGTTAATAACAATAATTTAGTTTCAACTGACCTTTGTTGCCAAATATCGGCAATCCGGACCTTCTTTTAGGAACTTCTTGACATTGTCAGCCGAAAATACTTTCGACTTTTTACTAACATGGCCACTTGAGCGTCTTTTTAGAAATGCCAGCAAGTTGGAGTATGACTTGATATCAATACCATGTTTTGTTTTCACAGTGCTTTTTAGCATTGAATAGTAGCACCACAATGAGCTTGATTTATATTTTTGAGAAAGTTCCATGAAATAGGCTAAAAACACACTTTCTGAAAATGAATTTGCATCTTTGCTTATTTTCCATAAGATGAAATTTTGATAGACTTGTAAGTATCTATCGGTCGATTTTCCGGGCAAGAGGCTTAGAATAGCCTTTTTCGCTGCCTCTCAGACTTCTCGCAATGTCGAATTAATAAATTTATCATTACTTGTCGACATTTTCAAATAAAAACAATACAGCGAAAAGAAAAAGCGCGCGGAATAATTTTTACTTGTTCACAAAATTAGCGATGCGCGCGCATCAGCGCTTTTTTTTTTAATGCAAAGGCACAAAAAACAGCCAGTATTACTAATAAAGTAAATTAATGTTGTTTTTGTTTCAGATAAATGGTTGTAATTTATTTATTATCAAAATTAATTAAATTAAATAATTAAATGTTTATTTATTATATTTTATCTCCCAAAGTTAATTTTATTCATAAATTTTTGACCTATTTTCTGACATAAAAACTCTTTGCGAAGATTTAAAAAGTACCGTTCGTTTTAGACGGAGCATCTTGATAAAACGTGCATTTTACCATATTAAAAAGAAACTCGTGCGTTTTACATTACAATAACGCACAAGTACGTAATGAGATTATATAAATACGAGATAATATGATATTGAAATTGGTGAAATAAGAGATCCTTTACGAGCAAATGTGTTATAAACTATATTTTCGGCATTAGATTCGATCCTAGCTGACCTCGTAGCAATTACTTTTTTCAAAAATATTCAATGTACATTTTTGACTTCGCTACGTACCTATAGATAAAATGTATATAGGAAGAATCAATTACATTACATACAATAAAAACCTTGATTGATAGTTAATATTATAACAATAATTCTTTATTATTTACACAAAAACACCGGTCTGACCAGTGCAAAAGTAAAAATCAAGAAACAATAAGAACTAAACAAAACATGTGTTCCGTCACGCTCGCAGGCGGCGCGGCGGGTGCGACTTGCGCACGAATCAGCTGTAAACGAAGCGTCACAGAAATTGCCGAATACCCCCGAAACCGTGATCGGCTTGGTCTACTAGTCGGCCGATTAGTCGGCCTCTTTACAACCGACTAATCGGCTAGTCGACTAGTCGGCCAAAGCTATAGTGATATCTCTAAAAAATGCTTCTAAAATGATACAACTAGAAATACTTGCATAAGAAATATTCAAATATTGTATATTCCCCAGTTGACAAGTCGTAAACTGCTACGAGATAGGTAGGTATTACCTGTCTAAGTACCTACCTATGAATAAACAGACGGGCCCTACTCGTATCACCCTTCCGGCATCATATTTTTAGTACGGAACCGTAGTAAATAAATGTAGGGGAAATAATTTTACAACATCGTAAAAAACTGGCTAGCTAGCAGGAATCCAATCTAAGAATATTGTAGGTACTACCAAGTTCTTGATTTCTTTTTAGGGTTTCGCAGCTACTTGAAAGCGTTATAATGATACATACTTTACGTCTCTCTGGGGTATCATACTTGAGGAGTTTATTTCAATACCAGCTTTAGGGCAGGTTTCAGCAAAGGGGAGACGAGACGAGAGATTTCGTAAAAAAACAATAGGTACCAATATTGTATTGTTTTTAAGGCAAACCAATTGGTTGATCGAGACATCTCTTTTGCTTTCCGCTTTGGCGAAAAACGACCCTTATAATGCTTCAATTTCACACACATTACACGGGCATTCCACAAATATTATGTCATTATTAACAAAAATTTCTACCTACCTGTTTTTCGAAACAACTTTTATTTTAATACAAATATAACAAAAACAGGTAGGAATTCTTCCGCATGAATCACGTATCTGCTAGGTAAAAATAATGTAAAACACTTTCAACTACAGTCGTATTTTATCTTTTATTACCAGAAGCATTTACGTTTTCAATTTTTACACTTAGTTGGAAAAACAAGAAAGCTCTACGAAAGCGTAGTCATGTACAATTTTGTCCAGACTATGTAGGTATGCAAAACAATTCATCCCCCCATATCGGAAAGAGTATTTTTGCTCTTCGTTAACTGAGTGCAAAAGCCGTTTATATCCGCTAGAGGATAAAGTAAATTGAATTTAGAACATCGTGTGCACTAAGTTTGTGAATTCAAAACATCATTAAACCTATTTACTTCTCCCTCCATTGTGCCGAATTTATCATACAATCTTTTTTAATTTGTTAAAAACTCAGACTCGTACCTAACCTTCTTAGTGTACTTTTTTATAATTTGCTTTGCGCGCGCCATTTTCTTTTCACGTCATATTGTTAAACCTTAGGTTAAAAACAAGAAACTAGAAAACAAGTGAAAAACCTAAAATTAATGGTTCTAGCGACGTGGCAGTTTATTTGCCGCCAACAGAATTGACTGAATCTGTTAAAAATGCGCAAATGAGCTTTCTCCCTCAACAATCACGCGAGAAGTATTTGAAACAGTAGGTACGATATGTTTAACACGTGGCGACTAGCTAAAGAAGCCAAAACTTTCTCAGAAAACGTTTTACTGGCATATTTTATTGAATTATCCGAGACCAAGAAATCAAGCACTCTATGGAGTACGTATTCAATGCTAGAAGCAACAATAAAGATGAAAAAAGACAAACATATCGACACCTATCCTAAATTAGTAGCATTTTTAAAAAGAGCCTCATCTGGTGATCAACTTAAAAAATCGAAGGTATTCACAGCATCTGAAATTGAAAAGTTTCTTAACGAAGCACCTGATTCCGTATATTTGGCGACAAAAGTAAGTCAGTTGCACATTCAGTATCTACTTAAGTATATTAATCAACTACTTAACATAATCTAATACGTACTTAGTAGATGATGATAGGCATAATTAGGCATGCATATCAATTTTATTAATTAATCTACTACAACACTCTTTACGTAACAGGTTGTTCTTATTGTTGGTATAAACGGAGCATGTCGAACTAATGAACTAACACAACTTAATGTCAAAAACATTGAGAAACATTCAGATGACTTACTATTAATTAATTTACCTAATACAAAGAAAAATGAGACCGCAACTTCGTCATTCGCAAGGAATACGTAACAATTGTTGAGAAATATCAAGCTTTACGCTCGCCTAACACTACAATCAATAGATTTTCTACAACATCGCAACGGAAAGTGTTTTAGACAGCCTATGGGTGCTAATAAAATTGGCAGTAACCCACGAGAAATAGCAACATTTCTTGAACTTCCAGAACGTTCTACTTCCCTGTAGTACACGGGTCATTTCAACGAACTTCAGCCACACTTTTGGCCGATTCAAGAGCTGATCTCCTGTCCCTTAAGCGCCATGGAGGCTGGAAGTCCAATGCGGTTGTAGAGGGATACAGGGAATTCCATCCAAAATAAGTTCAAAATATGTAAAGGCATCGTAGGAGCCATTACACTGAAAGAGCCTCAGTCAGATCCTTGGACTGGCCCTTCTACATAAAAAATGAGCCGTTACGAAACACCTAACCATCGCCCTCTCTCGCCAACAATTACGCCAAGGGAATCCGATGAATCGGTACAACTATTAAGTTGACAGATAGTTTACTGAAAATCAGTACACAAAAACAGCAAAAACAGCAATTTGTGAGTGTCAGCCAATCAAAAGCGTTCATTTGGTCATGTGTCAAAATTGTGTCCGCAATGTTTTTGTGGTGAGTTTTGTGCGTGTATTTTATTTATTTATATTAAAAATAACGTTAAAAAGATAAAAAGCTTGAACATTGATGTGCACCGCAAACATGTAAATAATAAGTTAGCACAAAAAAGATCCCACAAAAAAAAATCCACAAAACAGATAGTTTACCGAAAAACAGTACACAAGTCACTAACACCAACATAACAGTACCTAACCAAAATAATACCCTCAAATTATGTAACTGTAGCAACGTTACTTTCAATTTTTCTTAATTATACCTAAGTATTATTTGTTATAATTTAAAGAATATTCTGTAATACTTACCTATCATAATGTAGTATTTAATACCTAAACTGAAATAAAAGTATCTTGTGATTGTAATGTTTTCTTTTTTGCATTTAGTAATTTCCTCGCTGAGGTGATTGATTGGAAGATTTTTCACCTGCTGCTCTTTTGATTCCCTTACTAATGCTCAGGATTCTAATTTTTCTTCCTCTTCTTTAAGAATCCTTCGCTTGCTCGGTCATCAAAATTGAGCACGCGGTAACAAAGCAACTTTGCACTCTTGTATAACAAATAACTATTAAGGGACTGCAGATTACATTCTTTTCAACACACTCGCTAATAAGGTGGCTCACCAGGTGGTCACCGCAATTAGGCACAGAATGACACCCATAATCAAACTATGACTTTTTCATTGCTATAACTCACTAGTGAGTTATAGATTTTTTTTTTATATTATTGGTTGAGTTGCTTTGTTCTTATAAAAGTTTTTATTCAAAAAGAAGATCGTGTTCAATAGAACAAATAAATTAGGAACCGGTACCGGCAGCGGAGGCACAGCCAATAAATGAATGTTCCTATTGCTTGCTCATTTCATGCAACTTCTTATTTAAATAGATAATTTTAACTCGTACGTGTTTAATAAATAAAACTTTCACTCAAATATAACTTTTGTTTTCTCTGTAATAAAAGAAAACTTTAAATTCCCCATTTTATACGTGGCAAAATAGGCGCAAACCCTATGCGCGGAAAATAAAAAAAAAACTATCTCTTTAGTCTGTGGTCGATCGCAATGCGCGCGCATAGGAAAACTGATAGCCATAGCGAAACATTTTTCACAACTCGTTTTCACTGTTGAAATTATAGTTATTTATTAATTAAAATGTCTACAACGCCCGATATAAGATGTAAAGCCCTTAACGTTATGGAAAGTTTACTACCTGAAAACTCCAAGGAAAAATATCTATTAGCGTACCAAAATTTCACAAAATGGCAAAACAGCAAGAATTAGCAGTCTTTTTCAGAAAATGTGTTCATGGCGTACTTTAAAGAATTATCTTCTAAGTACAAACCTAGCTCTTTGTGGTGTTTATACTCAATGTTAAAAAGTAAAGTCCGAACAAAGAATGGAGTGGACTTAAAAACATACACTAATTTGTCAGCTTATCTAAAGAGACTACCCGATGGATTTAGAAGCAAGAAATGAAAGGTTTTATCGTCTGACGATATTGAAAAATTTATACAAGATGCTCCAGATAACCAATATCTGACTACTAAGGTTAGTTAAATTAATTTTAAATATCTACGCGACTTCAGCCTGTGTTGTGTGTTGAACTTAATTATTGTTTCTTTTTTTTTCAGGTTGCTTTAATATTTGGTGTAACTGGTGCCTGTAGGATACAAGAATTAACAAATATAACCGTAAAAAAACATAGAGAACCATGGCCAGATGCTTTTAGTGAAGATACCTATCATGAAAAATAAAATACCAAGGTCATTCACCATACACGGTCCATTTTATGAAATTGTTAAGAAGTATTAAAATTTGCGGTCACCAAAAGCAAAAACTGACCGTTTCTTTCTAAATTACCAGAATGGTCAATGTACCTGTCAGCCTATAGGTATAAACAAATTTGGATCTATGCCTAAAGAAATCGCTAAGTTTTTAGGTTTAGCAAATGCTACACTGGACATAAGTTTAAGAAGAACATCTGCTACATTGCTAGCTAATTCAGGAGCTGATATAATGACTTTGAAGCGACATGGTGGGTGGCGATCTAGCAGCAGAATCATACGTAGAAGATTCCATACAAAACAAGAAGGAAATTTGTGCAAAAAAGAATTAAACTTGATTCCGAGGCGCCTTCTACTGACGAAACACCAAGTACATCCAATAATTGGATTTCACCTACCTACACGAATAATGAGCCATCTCAAAATACAATAGAACATGAAAATATTTCAATAAATAATCTATCTGATGAGACCGCTATGCCATCAAAAACAGTTAATTATAATTTTACTAACGGCACATTTACTAATTGTTTCTCTAAATAAACTTTTTACCTACTAAATAAAATCAGTTTTTTTTTTTGTTATTTTATTCACAAGTGTGTTAAAGAACGTCGTATGATACACGTGTGTATTGATGATTACCGTCCTCGGCTCTCTTAAGACCCTCGCCTACGGCTCGGGTCTCAATGGCGCCTCAGCGGTGGTTACCAATGTTACACACTAGTACCATAATGTACTATTATAATATTCAACCTCACAAGTATTTCAAGTATGTTCCTATGTTTATAAACAGTATACGAATGACAAGGAAATCTTAGTTCCGTGTTGGTTTAGGAACTGAAAACGCCAGTTGATCAAATATATGCTTACCTCAGCAGCTGTTCTCATTATGAGATTCATTATTTTCAGGTCGGAACGGGACATGTTCAGACATGAAAATAAGTTCTTATAGTAATATACCTACTACTAAGTACTAACTTAATCTAGACTTATTATGAATACTAAGAAAGAGTTGTGTATTCTTAAAAGTTAATCTCTGGAAATACTGTGCGACTACAAAAAATCAGATGCCCGCGAGAATTTCCATGCGTTATAAAACACGTGTGATAGGTTATTTTCTTCGTTTTTAACCGACTTTAAAAAAGGTAGGGGTTTATAAATATATTCGTCTACATACGTATTTTTATTTTTCTTTATATATTTTCATCGATATTTTCGTCAATTGTGGACCGACTGAAAATTCTTGCGCGAATCTATGGTCCCATATGAATTTTATTAACTTTGCTCGGGTAGTTTTAGAGTTAGGTTCGATAATATGTATTTCATCTACTTTGTGTACCTTGAAATGTTTTACAAAAAATTCGGCGGCAAAAATCAAAAATCCGGATCCAAAAGCACCGACTTTATTTTTCACGTTTTAGTATTTTGTTTGGAAGTCGGGAGAATTTTTTTTTTTTAATATTCTTTTGTATCATCGTAACTTCTCGTTCTTGGCTCTTAACGCGCCATGTGTATTAGACTAACTTTACGGAGGCTTACTAAAGTGCCCTGTTGTGATCACTTACCTAGGCCAAGCTTTAACTTTTTACCTTTGGACATTTGTTACATCAGGTAGTCCTCCGCATTTCTTTCTTATTTGTCGCCTTAGATAGAGGATTTTTTCGTAGACCTGGTTACTTGGACAGCAATCAATCATTGATAATTTTCAGTAAAATGAAATATTATTTTCTAATGGTTTGCTATCTGAAGCCCTTAATTAATAACAAAAACTTACTCCATGCAGTCAAGAAAAACGTGTAATTAAGTGCATACCTATTTTACAAGTTTGAAAAGTTTTATTCTATAGCGATCCTTTTCATACAACTCCGCGGATAAAAAGAGAAGTGCAGAAAATAGCGGCAACATGGCGACATCATTAAGCTGCCGTACCTACGGAAACTAGTAACTAACACAGAGTTCTATCACGTGAACGAGGCAGTACCTCGTGTATCGATACTTTTATACAGCAAGTCTGCGATATATTCTTTCTAATTAAGTCACCTTAAACCCGCAACAGTTTGGTTGACTATTTATGATCGACACGTCTCTAATTACTTAATGAAACAAAATTAATATCCCAATAGTACGTGTAATAAACACGCACCGAATAGACCTAAAAGTAGCTTCCGGAAACAAAATCATCAATATTTTTGGTGTCAACACAAATTGCAATCATCAATCCATATTGCGGAATAATTAAGTACGCTTGCAACGAAATTGAAAAGTTAACTGTTCAATGAATATTTGAGTCGTATAGAATCAAAAGCAGCAATCTGGCGTTTTAACGGAAATCGATTTAGATACAGGGCAACATTAAAATAGGTATTAAAATATTTTTGGCCATCTGATAGCTTTGTAGCAAAAACAGCAATTTACAACCGAATATTTGATTTTAAAAACCATATTAGTATCAAATACAGCAATATACTGGCGATGAGTTTCAAAAACAGCAATTTGTGAGTGTCAGCCAATCACAAGCGTTCATTTGGTCGTGTGTCAAAATTGTGTCCGAGTTGTTTTTGTTGCAAGTTTTGTGCGTGTATTTTATTGATTTATAATAAAAATAAAGTTAAAAAGTTAGTGTAGTATGTGCACCGCACACATGTAAATAATAAGTTAGCACGATAATAGATAAATTTCCCACAAAATGGAAAGCAAATATTGCAAAACGCTCGAGGTAGGTACTAACAGTTTTTTACCATAGGACTGTCGTAACACAACAAATTTGTTTAATTTATGAATAGTAAATTTGGGTTGATTTTTATATTTATGCATATCAATAAAAACATATGAAATTGGGAGTTTTACTTTAATTCTAGTGACAGCCCTAATTATGTTTTACTATGGTACAAATCAACGACAGCAACCTTTTAAAAAGCAACAAAAGCAGCAATCTGATATTTGCTTACAATCAAATACAGCAATGTTTGATTCAGTATCAAAAACAGCAATCTGTAAAATTCATTAAATTAATTATTATTAATTTAATTTTAATTTATTCTACTGAATGTGATATTTAATTGTAATAAGAACCTCAAATTTAATAATATACTTCACGTGTGATTAACTTGTGAATTTGATTAAAGAGTGACATTATTTTTCTTAATTACCACAAATTAGTGAAATGTCAGATCGCTGCTTTTGATTATATACGACTCATTTAATTAACCCTCACACGATTGGTTGCTATTTTTATTACGGTCCGAAACATGCTTGAAATACATAACAAACTTCTTGTGTGTAGTCTACTTTATTATGGAAGAAAACAGATGTCTTTAGAACTGAAGACAGCCAGACTACCCTTGTCTGGTTAGAATATTGGTATTACCCAAATAAATATTACCCGGCTGTAAAAGATTTCTCTTCACGGAATGTAAATAGCTCGATTTGTTCATACGATCATAAATTTTACGTTGGGACTAACATTGTTATTAGGAAAATTTTAGATGAAAGCTTTTTAGTATCGGAACGGGAACCTCGTCCTCTGCAAAGTTTTTTCTCAAATAATATATCGCACGCTGAGAACGAAAGTGACCGATGTGTTGTCCGTGAGTTGTCGTTTTGAGTTGAGTCACTTTCGTTCTCAGCGTGCGATATGTTGGGGTCGACTACCAGTAAACGGACTGTCTATCTGACCTCCACAACCCAGTTACTGGGTAACATACGCCTTGGCAAGACTGGTTGTCAGACTTTCGGTCAAGTTCATATATTGTAGGTTCACAGTTTTTGGGGTTCCGTACCTAAAAAGGAAAAACGAAACCCTTATAGGATCGCTCGTGTGTCTGTCTGTCTGTCTGTCTGGCCGTCTGTCACAGCCGATTTATTTGGAATCTACTGGACCGATTAAGTTGCATAATAATATGAATTTCTGTGACCCAACCACAGATGTGAAATGAGTTTTGAATATGACGGTCACTTTTGCGGGGCAAAATAGACTTTTTTAAGTTTTGCAATCGTACCGTGTAATCTGTATATCAAATGAAAGGGGTCTCAAGTACTAATTTATATAATTTTAAAATAAATAGTTTTAAATAATAGTTTTTTACAGGTTGGAGAGTGGGGTGAGACAAGGGGGTTAACCTCACCTAAGCTCTTCAATCTGTATGTAAATGAGTTGATCGTTGAACTCAGCAGCAGACCAGTTGGGTGCAAAGTAGGTGGTGTTAGCGTCAATAATTTAAGCTATTATATGCCGATGACATGGTGCTGCTGGGTCTAACGGCTGGCCCAATCAGGGAGATGTTGAGCGTCTGTGAAAGGTTTGCGGCAGCACACGGCCTAGTATATAATTTAATTAAAAGCGAGTATCTGATCTTTGCTGCTCCTGGGAAACATCAAAATTATGAACCCTCAATATCGCTCAACGGACAAAAACTTAAGAGGGTCGCCCAATTTAAATACTTGGGGTATTATGTCACCGAGGACCTCAAAGATCAGGTGGATATGGATCGCGAGCGCAGGGCAATGGCAGCCAGATGCAATATGCTGGCTCACAGGTTCACTCTTTGTAGTAACGAGGTTAAAATAACTGTTTAAAGCTTATTGTCAAGGGTTCTACACGGGCAGTTTGTGGGTGAGCTATACGCGGAAGGCTGTAGATGCTCTGCGTGTGCAATATAATAATGGCTTCAGGGTGCTGTTGAGGTTGCCCGGTTCTGTAGCGCGTCTAGCATGTTTGCGGTGGCACGTACTGACGACTTTTATGCCATTATGAGGAAAAAGACCGCATCCTTATTCAACAGATTGAGGACGTTGAGTCCTCAATCTGTTCTGGTTTTCAAAATGGTGTTGCTGCTAAGCAACAGCATTTTGAAAACCCTGGCGGATCAACACGATGCACCAATGTTGAGGCATTCTGTCCGGTTGCTCGTGCGCCACTTTCTTGTGTACTTAGTTAAGAAATACTAACCCCTTTTTTTTTTTTTTTTCAACATCTCTTTTCGACATCTCTTTGAGGCGCGCGTGGAATACGACGCGCCGTCGACCCGGGCCTGGTCCTTACCGGACGGTGAGCTACCCATTGCTCACCGTCCGCAAGCCCGCGCCTACGGTGGCCGGAAATCCGCCCGGGATTCCCGACGCCCTGGGCGTCTCCTGCGGCGGCTAGGGGCGAGAGGGCGCGAAATTTGCGAATTTGCCTGATCAACAAGATGCACCAATGTTGAGGCATTCTGTCCGGTTGCTCGTGCGCCAGGGATGAATAACTTTCTTGTGTACTTAGTTAAGAAATACTAACCCCTAGTGAATAAATTTGTGTTTGTACTAACCAGTGGGCCAATGTTGTCTAATTAAATAAATATATTATTATATTATTAAAGTTATTTAAGAAAAGAGGTGCAAATTGACCTTAGACAATCCTTATCTCCAAAACTACTGAGCTTAAAATTTTGAAAAAATAAATAGAAGTTGGTTCTTTGCTTATAGATTACAGGAAACACTATAAGAAGTATATGGTGCTAATATAACATGGTAAATCTCTCAATACTGTGCGTACAAGCTTACATTTGCAGTTGAAATGTATGTGAGAACATGTTTCTTAACTACAATGTTAAGTTTGTTCTTGGGATAAATTATCTTGAGATAAAAACATGGTAGATAACATATTAATTGTACGGTATCCTCACCACGCGAGTTCAACTCGCACTTGTCTGGTTTTATCAAGTCAAGAGGCGCACTTGAAGCTCATACATATTATTATGTAGGTAGGTGTGGTAGCCTCGTCTCCACTCCACTCCACTACACTAAACACTCGGCTTGAGTGTTATCTATTCATTGATACACACACGCTCGCTGCTTGTTCTGTAAAAACCACAGCTTTTGATCAAGAATTTCGTTGTTTAGCAAAAACTATCTTTTTAGGGTTCCGTACTCAACAACCCTTACAGTTTCGCCATATCTGTCTGTCTGTTTGTCATTAATCACGCCGCAAAGTTGTAAAATAAAATCTTGAAAAAAAATGTCCCTTGCACGTAAAGTAGGGATGATTTTCTGTTGGGGTTTTTTGTTATATCATGCCCAATTTTAGAGATAAAGCATGAATCTCACAAGCAGGCTTTTTACGTCAAATCGACGTCAACAACAGACTGATACACATGCAGAGCAAGTAGACTATCTTCAAGTTTTATTAAGCAAAACAGTCAAAATGACAACTTCTGCAATAAAAAGTTCCCGCAGAGAACATCAGACATAACATATAATTTCGCAGTTTACAAGTCAAAGAAACGTTCGTAGTAAATTAATGGAAATATTGATATTTCCAGAAGATACTCGTGTGGAAGTAAAGACTGTTAAAGATTTGTAATTTTTCGAGGGTCGTATAATCATGTTACATTCGACACAGAGAGCACACCTACTATGGGAAGCTTTACGTTGTAAGTTTGCTGAATAATAAATCAAATTGAAGCTCTTATGCTATTAAAACCCATGCAGCCATCTTTTAATGATTACATCTCGATTTTGGTAGATTTGTACAAAATATTATTGAATGAAAGATCTCTTCTAATATACCTGTACTAAGCTTATTACCTACTAAATTAACGCCTGTCAGATTTTACTGACATTGAATAAAATTGAACAATATAGGTATTTAATTAAAACTTTTTGGTTTTGGATACCTCGAGGGTAGAACTCTGAGAATCTTTCACGAAGGACTAATTAGCTGAAGCCCCAAATACTACCGCTAAGAATTTGGATATGTTAAGAATTTATGTTCTTAGAATTATAAAAAGCAACCTAGGACCGATTCGCCATTGGACTGTTCGTCGACAGGATGATTCATTTATTTCCGTTTGCTGAATCCAGCTTTCTAGAACTAAGAGTCTCTGGCTAAGCTGGGGACAGACTGACAGACAGATGGACATGGCGAAACTATAAGGGTTCCTTGTCAATTATGGAACCCCAAAAAAGAAAGGTCACCTTATTTGAGTTTATAAACAGCCATTGTTGGTTGGTGCGACATCTTCTCTCAAATTTTAGGAACATTTTTTGATTCAGCAACCGTTCTCCTAAGAACGATTCGTCATTGGACTGTTCGTCGACAGGATGATTCATTGGCATGGGCATACATATTAATCATGCCGACAAAGTTGTAAAATGGGACGTAAAGTGCAAGTAAAGTGGGACGATATTTTTTATGTTAATGTAATATAGTTTATGTTTAATCTATCGTTTTGATATTTTGTCATCGTGACTTGTAAAAATAATCATCAGTGTGCTACCAGCTATCCGTTTCTTCATTGCTCCTTCTTAAGTTCTAGGCCTTCGCCCTCCGTAATATCCGCATACTTATCATTGGCGACGAGGACCCACGACAAAATAAAAACAAACATGGCTCACTTCGGTATTTTATCGAGTTTTGACCATAAAAACCAGTTATGGCAAAATTATAAGCTTCGGATTTTGCATTGGTTGATTACGAACGGTGCCGACGACAATGTGAAGGACCCAATAGGTGCGAAACGACGAGCAATACTGCTGAGTGCACTCCCCGACGGCTTCGCGGTCTGACCACACATTACGGATTCTGAATGTAGAAGAGGCGCTGCGCGACCCTTTTTGTTATGGGTATGCGGCCGGGACCGGAGAAAAATAAGCTTTTCGCGCGGGATCTTCTAGAAACTACACTGGCTAAAGCAGTGGAGTTGGCGGAGAGCGTACACGCAAGGGAGCAGCAGCATCGTCGTCGGCAGCGGCACAGGAGCCACCGTCGAACGCGCCGTTGTTCAAAATCGAAACCAACTCAAAGGAATCGAGTGTCAACAACGAAAAGTGTTCAGTTTGCGGCTACAAGAACCACAAAACGTGTCAGTGTCGGTTTGCAAACTATACATGCAAGAAATGTAACGTAAAAAGCCACCAGAGTCGAATGTGCAAAAAGATTTTTCGTAGGAACTGGCGGGTCGGACGAGAGTGACGATGACTTTAGTAGTTTCGATTCAAAGTATTAAGCTAAAGTTCGAAGTAGGTACCGGATCAGCAGTCACAGCGATTTCAGAAAAAAATATATAAAAAATATCTTAAATATTTACCATTATCACCAACAACGGATCAATGATTTACCTACACAGGATGTGTGTTTCAGTGTTTAAGAATAGTGAAATTGCTTGTTACATACAAGGCATAGATTGTTAATGTAAGAGTAATTCGCGATGGTGGTCCCCCAATTTTAGGGCGGGACTATTAGTTTATTTGGATTACACATGTTGCAAATCAATTATTACACACAATAACTCAAATTACTGAACAGTTCAAATTACAATTTCATCCACCTGTTTTCTCAGTTGAATTAGGTGTATTTACAAAATATACAGTTAAGTTACAATTGAAAGAAAACGCAAAACTCATTTTTTTTTAAAGTTCGTCCGATAGCTTTTGCACTTAGAGATAAAACAAGCGGTGAGATTGATCGTTTGGTACGTATAGGTGTGTTAAAACCGGTTCTATTTTCAGATTACGCTTCGCCAATTGTGCTTAGATTAAAGCGCGATGGTTCAATCAGGTTGTGTGTTGAGTATTCGGTAAGCGTAAACAAACAGCTGGTCGTCGAACAGTATTCGTTACCGACTGCTCAAGAACTTTTCACAAAATTACACGGGAGTCAACAATTTAGTCAATTGGATTTAACGCAAGCTTACTCACAATTTGTGTTAGATAAGGCGTCTCAGAAAGTAACTTGTACCTTACGTATCTTGTATAGTACTTGTATCTAACGTAACTTGAACGTAACTTGTAACGTAACTCACGGCGGTTTATTTGTTTACTGTTTGTTGTTGCTTATACAAAATTAGTTTTAGGTCTTGCTAGTGCTCCTGCTATTTTTCAGCGGGCTATGAAGTGTTTACTGTCGGGATTGGACGGTGTAATGTGTTTTCTTGACGACATCTGAGGCAACACTTAGAGAGGCTAGGTGCTGTTTCGCAACGAATACAAGACGCAGGCTTAACACTTCGTAAAGATAAGTGCGCATTTTTCTAGAACCAAATAATTTACACTATAGTAGGTATACGTAATATTATAGTATACGTAGATAAGAAAGGTTTAAAGAAATCAAATAAAAAGGTCAAAGCTATAGTCGAAGTACCTACACGGAAAAAAAGGATCTCTTCAGCGAAGAATATCAATATTCTCAGAAAAATTGTTTCAATCCAAGTAAATATTTTCTTAACGTAAGTAAATGTACTCAGTCCAAGAAAACCTGTTTACTCAAATTAAGAATAATAAATACTTACGTTTTTATTCTTGACTTAAGCAAATATTTTTGATTCAAGACTATAGTAATCTTAATTGAAGAAAATATTCTAAGAGAGAAATAATATTCTTAAAATTTAACTTAATAATTCTTCATTTAAGTATAATGTCTTCAAAGAAGACAATATAACTAAGACAAACTTTTACTTCATTCAAAAATATATTGTTTTCCCCATAGACGAATCAATATTTGTCTTGACCAAAAGGATATTGTCTTAATTTAAGAAATCCTTTTTTCCGTGTACACCAACAAACATGAATAAGTTACAGTCGCTTTTAAGATTAATCAACTATTAGGTATAGAAACTTTGTCCCCAATGCATCATCAGTGTTGAGCCCGCTTTATTCATTGTTGCAAAAGGGCAATAAATGGAAATGACACATGCCTCAAATCAGGTTCTTGCTCAATCAATCAATCAATCAATCAAATCAGCCTATAACAGTCCACTGCTGGACATAGGCCTTTCCCAGGCTGCGCCACCACACCCTGACCTCCGCCTTCCGCATCCAATCTGTCCCAGCCACCTTTTTAAGGTTAGGTTTTAAGGTTCTTGCTCATTTTGATCAAAATGCTAAAGTTGTTTTGACGGTGGACGCTTCGCTTCGCCCAGCGGCTTAGGAGCTAGCTTGTCACAGATAGGGTCAGACGGGGTGGAGCGCCCTGAGGCGTTCGCTTCCCATACACTGAATGCAACAGAGAAGCGGTATTCTCTGTTACAAAAAGAGGCTACCGCTATTATTTTCGGACTGCGAAGTTTTCCCCAGTACATAAATGGAAGGTCAGTTCCGTTTGTGCTCCGTACCTACCGCAAGCCCCTTTTATCTATTTTTGGTCCATATCTGGGTATTCCAGAGGTCTCAGAAAATAGGTTGCAGTTTTACGCAATGTTCCTGAGTGGTTACAATTACACCATCGAATACATTCGCAGCACCAACAACAGCACAGATTTTTTATCGCGCGCCAAATTAAAGTCTGCCTGACTGTGAGTCAACGGCGACTAATGGGGGATGTTTTTAGTCCCTGTAGAAGATCGCGCGTCGTATGTTAACTTTGTTATAGATGGTAGTTTACCCGTTACACTTAGCTAAATTCGTGACGAAACTCTTAAAGACCCAGTATTAATTAAAGTTTTATCATATATTGTCAACAGCTGGCCTAACCGACCATCAAATATATTAATTAAGCCCTGTGTTTTATGTAGACATCTCATCCATTTTATCTTTTATACCTCCTTGCACATTAAGCGTAGCTAAGCGACATTCCGCAGCTCGCGTTTCGCCCCGTACAACAACTGACGTGGGTTGTGGCGAGCATCACCGCCGCCTCCGAGTTGCTTATTATTTTGATTCCTCATTTAGTTCCCACGAAAAGCAGAGGAAACATCCGTCGACACTCTACAGAGCCCCACATGTAGAGGTACGGCTTTTTAGTGCCTGGGGGCGCCCGATCCCAGACAACAGGCACGCTCGCAACTAGGCTCCCCCTTAGCCATGCAGCTCTCGGCACGGCAACCTTAGCTTGGTTGTTTGTTGTCAGTACCACACAGAGGAAAACAATAGAATCCTCCAACTGTTCCCTTAGTCGCCTTTTACGACAC
Organism: Atethmia centrago; assembly: GCA_905333075.3. Taxonomy (NCBI): domain Eukaryota; kingdom Metazoa; phylum Arthropoda; class Insecta; order Lepidoptera; family Noctuidae; genus Atethmia; species Atethmia centrago. The sequence continues at coordinate 15,344,102 of HG995375.1, forward strand.
CCTCGGGATGAAATGGGTTGGTTCTATTATACCACCCGGAAACCACACGGGGAAAAGAGCTTTTGTAAAATAGTGGGAATTAAACAGACATGCAGCCCATACTACCCAGGAACAAACAGGCTAGCAAAACATTTTGTAGAATCATTCAAGTCACATGTAGATTCGAGTCACAAAAATAGTAGCGAGTGGAAAAAAAATGGAGTATGCATGTAATTTGTTGCTATTTGGTTATACATAGATGTCCTGTACACAATAGCACAGGCAAGCAAAAGTGATGCTAGGAAGAGAATGGAGATGTCGTTTCTTATTACTAAGACCAAACCCAGCAAATGACATGCCAATCAACTTCTGGAATATAGCCAAAGTTTAGAATAAGATTTTTAGATCATAAGATGATGATGATTTATAAGATGTCATTTAATTAAGTACATAATGTATGTTTATTTAATATATAGATAAACAAATTTTAATTTTAGGTTTCAGTTAAGTTTTAATTCTTTCCAGTAAAGTGGGGAAGAGTGTTGTATATTACATTTAGCGAGAGGGCAACACTGACTGCCCGGAGGTGTTCGGTGGTAAAACGCCGTTGTGGTTGTATTTTTGGTTCCGTAATAAACCTGTGTTCATCTAAACAATAACGAGTGTATTAATTAATTATACCTACGAAATCAAGATAGAACATTTCGGCCAGCCCGCCGGTTGAGCGCGGCCCAAAGGGTCATGGCCATCCGGATGGTCCGAGGATACCGCACGGTCTCCTGTGAGGCAGCGAGCCTCCTTGCCGGATTGCCGCCATGGGATCTGGAGGCAAAAGTCCTCGCGCACGTATGGGAGTGGCGCGAGGAGGCTAAACGCCGGGGCGTAAGTCCGCTGCCGCGAGAAATCGCGGCACAGCGGACGGAGCTCCGGCGGGATCTCATGGCGTCATGGAAAGTACGGTTGTTGCAACCCAGTGCTGGGCACGCCACGATTGCGGCGATAAGTCCCCTCTTTGAGGAGTGGCTGGAGAGGCGCCACGGCGTCCTCACCTTCCGCGTGACGCAGGTCCTCACCGGACACGGCAGCTTCGGGAGGTTCCTGTGTCGGATAAGGCGGGAGGAAACGTCCGGGTGTCACCACTGTGTGGATCGCCTGGAGGACACGGTGGAGCATACGGTGGAGGTCTGCCCGGCTTGGGCAGAGCACCGCCGTGTCCTCGTGGAGGCGATCGGCGGCAGAGACCTCTCGCGTCCGGCCCTGGTTCAGGCCATGGTACGGAGCGAGAGGGCATGGGCAGCCGTCACCTCCTTCTGCGAAGCAGTAATGCTCGCAAAGGAGGAGGCGGGACGGTTGAGGGAAAGGCAAGTTTCGCGCCCTCTCGCCCCTAGCCGCCGCAGGAGACGCCCAGGGCGTCGGGAATCCCGGGCGGATTTCCGGCCACCGTAGGCGCGGGCTTGCGGACGGTGAGCAATGGGTAGCTCACCGTCCGGTAAGGACCAGGCCCGGGTCGACGGCGCGTCGTATTCCACGCGCGCCTCAAAGAGATGTCGTCAGCTCAAAAGTAGGGGTCCACTAGGGCCGATGCCTGCCGGGGTCGCGGGAAGGTACTTATGGGTCACCGAGGCCCCCGCAACACAGGCAACAAGAAGGAATACGGGTGGGTTTTAGTCAGTAAGAGTCTGACACACCCTCCCGCTCCGCCCAGAGCGGGAGAAGTTATTTGATGATTTCCCACCCTAAAAAAAAAAAAAAAAAAAAAGATAGAACATTTATCATGCAAAAAAGCTTAAATTCGTCCACATCGCAATTAACCGGAAACCGGAACGAATAAGTTGCGGGCTGCAGCAAGTTACTCCTCTGAAGATAATCAAAAAGTTTCAGAATTTTTAAATATGAACTGATTTTATTATTATAATCACAAACTGTTGACAATATAGGACTAAAGAAAAATATTTATTTATTTACTTATAACAAGACTAAAATAAAAGTCATCAAAGGTCGTTGACTGATAAACTGACAAACAAGTAGGTAGTCATAAAATTCTTTTACTATGTCCAAATAGACCTATAACTGATTTCCTGCAATAAAGATCCATTAGGACAAAAAGATATTAAAGCTATTTACGTCGACACTTATGACCCTCGAGCGTGTGTCATAAGACTGTCGTCATTATTTAGTTTAAGGGTTGCCGTCATTTTGTAATGCCAGCGGGACCTTTAAATTGTGTCAGTGTAGCTTCCAGAATGCCAAAAATACGGTACCTTAGAGAAAAGAGAACAGTCTGCTTTACCTACGCAGTATCTTAGTAATCGATCTTAGAAGAAATTCAGATATTCAAATTTCCAAGACAGTAGTTTGCAATCACGGGTAAAGCAGTTGAGATATCAATCGGTTCCGTTATTTAAACGAAATTGTATTGTAGACTCTTTTTTGTTGGTATTTTATCTTGACTTAAATATGTCATCTAGAGCCATTCTTGCGTCTACGTTAGTTTTATCAAACATAAGAAATGCCTGTTCAACAGAAGTCTGTATATAACCAATGGCGTTAATGTAATAAATAACCTTTCAACTTTACAGAGGTTTGTGTACACTGGGCGGTTGCTAGGTCCCGAGTCCGTTTCAGGTGTGAGCCGGAAAACAGCAGGCGCTTCCGACGACAGACTTCCGTGTTTAAAAACACTCATAAAATTATCTTCCACATGACTGCACCATTGTATACAATTAAAATTAATGGTTCGTACATTATGAACGGCCGGTTATTTTTGTTTCGCATTAAACGGTTTGTTTTTTTTGTTGTAGTATTTTTTTGTTGGCGAGATATGATAGCTAATGGCTTTAGAGATCGGTGTGGAAATGATTAAGTGAAGTGACCAGTGTTAATATCTGTCGTTTTTAAACCTTTTTAGGGTTCCGTACCTTGTGGAAAAAACGGAACACTTATAGGATCATTCGTGGGTCTGTCTGACCGTCTGTCACACCCATTTTGCTCCGAATCAACTGGACCAATTAAGTGAATATGTGGTACACATATGAATTTCTGTGACCCAAACACGAACGTGTAACGTAAATAGGTAAATTAATTTTGAATATGGGGCTTTCTTTTGGGGGAAAAATTAGAAATTCAAAGGAAAAGTTTTGCAAACTGTCCCGTGTTACATAACCAATGAAAGAAGTTTTTAAAAATTGTTTTTTTTTTATAATTTTCAAATAATTAGTTTAAATGTTATTAGAGGGAATTGATTAAAATTAAAAATTGTAAAATTGACCCTTATCTCCTAATGTGCTGAGCCAAAATAAAAATAAAAAATACTGAGAATTGTTGTATAGGTACTTACTTATAAATTACAGGAAAACCTATAGATGTCACTGCCTGTGGTAGCGTCGGGGGTCGGGTTGCCTCCTTCCCTCCAATAAGGCGAGGGGGGTGATGGCTGATCTTTGCGTTATGCTCGTGAACGGCTGCTTGTGGTGACTGGTCGTCTTGCTGATCATGGTTTTAATTGTTATTAGTAATTGTTTACTTATTTTACTTCGATAGGGCTAGTTTATCATTTCTTACTTCGAGCTACAGCAATAGCCTTATGTAAGCGGGCACGCCCTTTATGCCTGGAGGCTTTTATTTAGGTATTAAGTTCTATTAACGTTTTTTTATGTTGTAATTTTTATCTGCTTGAGTTCAGTTTGTTCATTGTTTTGTTGGTATACTCGCGTGTGCTAGCTAACATAAATGGCAAGTGTGTAATTTAATCCAATGTTTTGTGTTTCGTAATGTTAATTACTTTGCATACGATTTGTATAGAATCAAGTTTATATAACTAAACAGACAGATGTGCTGCTGGGAAGTTTGTTCCACCACTTCTTCTTCCCAGCTAAAGCACTAGGAAGTGGTGAAGGGCGGGCATTTTTTGGGGGACTGTCTTATGTAACTTTGACGTTCGAAAAGTGCTGATTTTCAGCCTAGTTTGAATAAATGACTTTTGATTTGATATGATTTGATTTGATATAATAAGTCTATGGCCATGAAATAACAAGGTATATCACTCTTGTGTGTACAAACTAACATTTGCAGTTGGAATGTATGGGGTATTAATTAAATTCCGATCACAGGTACTTTGTGACTGATTGACTAACTGACTGACAGGCAAGGCTGCTAAACCACTAAAGAGGGAGAGACACGAAAATGGGGTGATTTGTCCCTTTCGGGTGTGAAGGTAAACAGAGGGGTGCACTTAGAATAGAGTTTTTAGTAAATCAATCTCTGAGTGGGTCACGCATTTCAAAGTCAGAGAAATGCATGCGAAAGAAGTCGCAGAAAAACACAGTACAATGAAATCATTGAAAAATAATTATGTCTATAGTAATTGAAAAATATTTGACTGTCAAAAGCATGTTTGTTATTTTGTGACCAAGATGAATTGGATTCCACTTTATATGTCAAAGCGAAAAAAATGATCGGAAAATTTAAAAAAAAATCTGCTTGCGGATGAATCAAATGGATTTCCTAGTTAAGTTTATGAAGAGACTTTAGTAGTACCTACCAAGGACCAAATAATAATTATGTTAAAAGTCTTTGAGATTTATAATAATAATATAATATAAATAATATATTTTGGTATAATAACAATAATAGCTGTTCCAACGCCGCGATCCCCGTGGATGTCAGAAAACCACATCGCAATTCGCAAGGTAGAATGTCATAAAGAAACTTAGATTGAGTTGAGGGTCGATGAATGGAAGAGTGCCGGAAAAAAACAGATTGGAAGTCACAAAAAAATAAATGTTGTGAAATAAGTAAGTTTTTTTGCTATTTGAATTGATTAGCTATAAAGAATCTACGGATTGATAGGATAAAGCATTGGGTGGTTAGGAAGGCTCACCTAAACTATCTAATAGTGAAGATTTCACCTTATCCGTTCAGCCGTTGCAAACATCAGTAGGTACTGTTTTCGCATGTTATTTATTTAGGTTAGCCAAAAATTGTTTACGGGTCATATTCAAAATGATTGTACTTTTACTACTACTACTGTCTTAATGTCCAACCCAGTTATTTTTATAATGAGATTGATTGAGACTGACTAGAATTTCATAAACAAACAGATTAAATATTTATTTGAGCTTAATAAAAAACAATAAAACGTTTGATATAGGTAAAAAAATCATTTAAAAAAATCAAACCAGACATTGCGTAAGTTCCGTTCCATACAAGTATACAATGTCCACGTCTTTGACGGTAAACCAAAAAAAAAAATCCTATAAACCATTACACAAAAGTAAAAAAAAAATATTATTCAGAGAATATTGTTTAAACTTTATCACTTCGCTAAATAAAGTATTCGTAAAATACTATTTGTTGTTCTTCAAATTTAATTTATTAATGAGTATCCTGATTTTACACATATCTGTTATTCTTCTCTGTTATGCTATTTTAACATTATTTCTATGGTAATAAAGAAATTTGTTAAACTGGGACCATTCATTCACTAGCTTTCATACTACATGAAATAAATCCTCGGCCATTTTGTTCAATGCGCTTTTTCGGATCGTTTCGTTGCGTAAAGGAAATAAGACTTAAAAGTTATATTCACTGTGAGACGTTTTAAAATAGCGGTAAGTACTTACTGTTTTATTACTCACACTAGGAAACGGCTATCATGTGAATTGGTGTAAAAAATAATACATTTGTGGGTTAGACACGTGCAATTCATTCATAGATATTATTTTATCTGTCACTTTTTTCTGTTACATAACAGATAGGAGTGATTAGGCGGTATTCACATTGCCTCATGTATGAATTAATGAAAATAATAATAATAATAATAAAACTCTCGGATTCCATAAACCTTAGAGCCCTCTCCGCATCCGAAACCTACAAGTATTTGGGTATGTCGGAAGCGTTGGGCATCAATGTTACTGACATGAAGCAATCGTTGAAGCAGCGCTTTTTTGACCGCCTGAAGAAAGTATTTAATAGTCTTCTATCAGGCGGAAACAAGGTGCGCGCCTTCAACGGTTGGGTCATGCCCGTTTTGATGTACTCTTTTGGCATACTCAAATGGACTCAAACCGAACTCGACGCCTTGGATAGGAGGGTCCGTACGCTGTTGACTGCATATCGAATGCATCACCCACGGTCATCGGTAATGAGACTGTATATCCCGCGAAAGTGTGGAGGTCGAGGCTTTTTAAACGCTAAGACCCTCCACAATCGCGAGGTATGCAGTCTCAGGGAATATTTCCTAGAAGCCGACGTGGGGATGCATCGAGATGTGGTCGCGGTGGACAAGGGCCTCACCCCACTCTCCTTGGCTAAAGAGAACTGGCGCAAGCTTGTAGTGCTTGACACTAACGATCGCAGGGAGGTATGGCAGAGTAAGGAGCTTCACGGACGCTTTTTCCGGGCCCTACATGAACCCGATGTAGATTTCCAAGCGTCCGTAGCCTGGCTTCGTTTCGGTGACCTCTTTGGGGAAACCGAAGGTTTTGTCTGTGCAATTATGGACGAAGTTATCATGACGAAGAATTACCGGAGATTTATTGTGAAGGACGGCACGGTTGACATGTGTCGGGCATGCCACCGTCCAGGAGAATCAATCCGACACATTATCTCCGGGTGTTCTCGTCTAGCTAACGAAGAGTATTTGCATAGACACAATCTTGTAGCCAGGATTATCCATCAGCAACTCGCTCTTAAATACAGCCTTGTAGAATCTGAAGTGCCGTACTACAGGTATGTGCCCGACCCAGTTCTCGACAATGTAAATATCACCTTGTACTGGGATCGATCCATCATCACTGACAGGACTATTGTTGCCAATAAGCCTGACATAGTGGTGGTGGATCGAACAGAGCGGCGCGCAATGATTGTTGACATAACAGTCCCTCATGACGGGAATCTCGTGAAAGCCGAGAAAGATAAACAGATCAAGTATCTTGACTTGGCTCGCGAGGTTGTCGACATGTGGGATGTAGATTCAGCAATCATTGTGCCGATAGTCGTATCAGCCAATGGCTTAATTGCCAAGAGCCTCGACCAACACCTAAGGAGGCTCACGTTGGACGGCTGGATTAAGGGCTTGATTCAGAAAGCGGTAATTCTGGACACGGCCCGCATTGTTAGGAGGTTCCTCTCTCTGGAGCCCTGACCGCCGGTAGCTTGGACCCTGTTCCCGATACCGGTGGGCCACCATTTTTTTATATTTTTAAATGTTTTTATATATTTTTGTATATTCTAATATTTAAAAATATAATTATATTGTGTAAATAATGAAATAAAAGAAAATAATAATAAAAATACCGTGGCGTCTTAGAAGCAGATTTTTATCTAATGGATGGTTGGAGTGTCTCCGCAGGACTGAACGAAGAACATATAGTTGCCTTACTGTGAGAACTCAGAAGTAGCGTAGTCTCTAGAATTAAAAGCATCACTTTAAGAACCGCTCGTTGTGCGCGTTCTGCAGGGACCATTGTGGTTTTGTAAGTACCGCCCCACACCAGGATGCAGTACATAATGATAGACTGACAAAGGCTGAGGTACACAAGAGTCAGAGTTTCAGAATTGGCGGAGTGCCTGAGTTCTTTAAAAATATATATGAGTCTTCTGATTCTAGTGCAGAGTGCCTCTATATGAGCGTGCCAGTTAAGTTTTTGTCAATAATCACTCCCAGGTACTTAGTATTGGGGACTGCGCTGAGAGCAAGACAGTTACAACCTGCTGACTGTTGAGGGGGACAAGTGTAAGCTAGAGTGTTTATGAGAGAAGGAGGATGGGGCTATTGATTGTGGGCGGTAGAACCTGATTAGTTATGTCTTATCTAAATTCAACGTCAGCAAGTTAGTTGACAGCCATTCCATTATTGACCGAAGCGAGTATTCTACTCTATCTCTGGCTTGCTCCCAGTTTTTATCAAAAACTAGAAGTGCCGTATCGTCTGCATAAGTGAAAATTTCGCAATTAGAGATGGAGAGCTTGCAAAGATCATTGATGTATATTTGGAAAAGTGTCGGACCCAATATACTACCTTGTGGGATGCCATAAGTGAGCTTTTCATATGAACTGGTGACTGAATCAATGAGGACACACTGGGATATTTCACAGAGATAGTCTTTAAATAATTTGAGAGTTACTCCACGCACTTCTAAGCTTTCTATTTTTGAAATAAGTCGAGGGACAGAGACCGTTTCAAAAGCCTTGGTTAAGTCTAAGAAGATGCCATAGCAATTCTGTTTATTATCTAGTTGGCTTACCAGACTGTTACTGAAGGCAGCAACGGCATCCTCCGTACAAATTCCAGATCTAAAGCCGTACTGGTTTTGAGCTAATAATTTATGTTTTTCCAGAAAGCTGACTAAGCAGTTGTTCAGAATTCTCTCCAGGAAAGAGTGTTCAGAACAGAAATAGGTCTATAGTTTGTGACTCTGTCTCTGCCCCCGCTTTTATATATAGGATGCACGACGGCTCTCTTAAAAGCTTCAGGGAAGATTCCAGAGTCTATGGACAGGTTACAAATATGAGTGATTATGGGGTTAAGGTAGTACTCGAACTCTTGATAACTCTGGCTGAAATATTATCCCACCCTGTAGCGCAGTCATTACGGAGGTCATGGATAATTCTACGTACTTGTTCCTCATCCACAGGGATGATTACAAGAGAGTTAGATAATTGACTGGGTGGTGGAGCTACAGCAGTGGTGATGGTGCTGACTCCAATTTTCGAAGCTAGGTTTGTACCTATATTGACAAAGTACTCATTAACTTTGTTTACCGATGTTTTATAGTCAACTGAATCACGCAGAAGTTCACGAAGGGATCGGGTTTGAACATTAGTATTCGTGATAGATTTAATCACTTTCCACGTTGCTTTAGGATTATTTTTGGCTTTTAGAAATTCTTCCTTTTCAAATGCTCGCTTCGACTTTCTTGCTAAAGTATTACAAAAGTTTCTGTACCGTGTGTATGTTATTTTTAGTATGGAGTCGTCAGGCTTTTTTCTGACTTCGATATGCATTCTATCTCGGTTTCTTAGACAACGAACCAGGCCGGTGCTCATCCACTGTTTTAGAACCCTGCATTTTTTTTGTGATCTGGTTATTCGGGTGTGATTAGTAATCACACGTTGTATATTATCAATTAACAGATTAGTTGCTTGATTGGTGTTTGTACAAGTTAAGATGGGGCTGAAATCGGTGTTATCCTGTTCTTTGCGGATAGCTTCATAATTATACTGTGATGATGTTCTTTGCCCATTACATCCCGAACTGGAATTGAGGGGCAGAAATAAACAGATAGGCTGATGATCTGTAACGTGAGAGTCTAGGACTAGCACAGTAGGAGTCTTCTTAGATTTAAGCATTATATGATCTAGACAGTTATTAACTCTGGTCGGTAGGGAATGCGCAGGTAGTAGTCCGAGGGTGGCGGTGAGAGTTAAATAGTCATTAGCGTGCCGATCACTAGATCCTGATTTGATGTCAACATTCATATCACCTATTAAGATAATGTTAACGTAAGATTGCAGAGAAGATAATTACGCCTTGCAGACTGTTATAAAACAGTCTGCAAAGCAATGAATTAATGAAAATAATAATATTCACCCTACTTACTACATGATTTTTTATTTATGTTAGGAAAAAATATATTTAGTAGGAAAAACCAAATAAATGGACACGTTTCAGGATTTTTCTTTTTATTTAAGAATTTTTGAATTTTTTTACACTTTTAAAAAACGTAGTTTTTAATCCCTTTACTTTTTTGTTTAAGCTCCAAAATATTAGAAACTATTTTTCAATTACGTTCCAATATTTTTGTTAGTTTAGCTATTAACAGTTTTTACTATTATTGTCGCGATCAAAGAATCACATTATTATTTCATTTTTTTATACCAATACATAAAAAAACTACTTTATATTGAATTTCCTGCCATTTGGTGAATATTTAAAAAGGTAACGACTTAAATAAACCAATAATAATACAAAACTTCGTATGTTAATATGACCAAATCGATGTACAATTATACTAAAATACGATCACCAAAATGTTGTTTCATTATGCTACCAAGCGACCTGCTTGGCTTTGCACTGGTAATACTGTTTTACCTAATCTCAGTAGATGAACTAGGTATGAATAGGAAGAGATAGTGTTGATGGTATTCCACTATTGCAGATGTTCTAATTAGCTCAACGTTAATTATTTATTTTAAAAACGTGTGCTATTTAAACTTGCCCTAATAATTCCTTTCAGTTATTTCTCTGTTACAATCAAATAATATTCATATCCGTTTCCTATCATATTCAAGATAATTGTACGTAACGGACGTACAATTATCTTGAATGACCCTTACACAACACATTTAAAATAATTTCCTTAAGGCGCTGACAAGACCCAATTGACCAAAATAGGCTTCTCTTAAGAAAGAAAATTGCCAAATCTGTATAGTTTGTGGTAGCGGAAAAAATATATGTTAATTTTGAATATATTTCCCAGAACTTGGTTGTCACTAAAACACGTTTTGAAAAAAAAATCTCGATACAAACTAACGTTAAACTAAACTCTTACCTTGAGTTCTAATCCAAAATATCTGTATTAAATATCAACATAAATTACGTATTTAATTAATAACAAGTACGTCTTATTCTAATGCAGAACTTGGTTGTTTTTATTTTCGATTACTCAACTCAATTCTGAGTAAATAGATAATTACTTCATATTTTGCAATAAATTACAAGCGTTTTGTCGTCGCGCTTCTCTTTCTTTTCTATGCAATCTGACAGTGACCGCGGTTTAGGTGTTGTCAGCGTCTTAATAGTACCTACGTTTATATGTGCAACAATTACTTACAGGCAACCAAATGCACCATTTATGGTTCTATATATTTATATTATATTATTATATTCAGGAAACTTACAACTAGTTATACAGTGTTCTAAAACAATACGAAAATGAAGGCCATTTACAAATTTCCACTGATAAACACTAAAAATAAAAACCGGTTCAGTGCGTGTCGCACAATAAAGGGTTCCGTAGTTGTTAATCTTGTGATAGATTTATCCTAAAAACAAACTTAACATTGTAGTTGAAAAACCTCTTCTCCAATACATTCCAACTGCAAATGTAAGTTTGTTCGCACACTATTGAGAGTTTTACTATGTTATTTTAACACCTTAAACTTCTTATAGATTTTCTTGTAATAATAAGTAAAGAAATATTTTCTATATTTAAAAAAAAAATTGGCTCAGTTGTTTCATCAATTTTCTTAAATAACTTAAAAATATATACATTAAAATTGAAAAAACAATGTATATTTGAGACCACAACAAGCCTTTTCTTTTGATATATCACACGGTACAGTTAGCAAAACTTTTTTTTTTAATTTTCTAATTTGCTCCCGAAAGTGACCTTCATATTCAAAATTCACACGTCCATGTCTTAAGGTTTTCATTAGGCAGCCTTTAATTGGTCCAGTAGATTCAGTCCAGTAGAATCGACTGTGACTGACGGACCGACACACAAGTGATCCTTTAGGATTTCCGTTTTTTCCTTTAGGTGCCCTAAAAATGTATGGTAAAGCCCACGGTAAAAACAACGTTTATAAGTTACTTATAAAAGTTGATTTTACCGAGTGCTTTACCATACATTTATCCCCGTAAATGTTTTAGTAGGTGATTTTATAACAATTTTGATTTGGCTTTTCTATTGTTAACTTAGGCAGCCACTATAAGTATTATCAACTCACAGAATTAAATATTTAATCAAAAGTTTGCAAAAACACTATTTTTACATAAATCGTTTTTTTTTTTACTTTTATTATAGTTGACCCCTTTAACCTATGCCAGAACCATAGTTATTGTATTGTTCCATATTATATTGAATACTCGTAACAATCAATTTATCACTACATCCTTACATATTATAAAATAAACTGCCGCCGCGTTTGTCTGAACGCGATAAACTCAAAAACTACTGAATGGATTTTCACACGGTTTTCACCAATGTACGGATTCGTGAGGAGGGTTTATGTGTATAATTCATTAAGGTTTTGTGTAAATTGGCTGAAATATGACGATTGTTGTTGAAGATGTCGGAAAAAATCATGCCGACCCCGCTTTACTGGCGTGAGCCACGTAAATCGTATGAGATACATAAGTTCAACAAAAAAACCGCAATGACTATGTTTATCTTCTACGGATGACCCACAGTGACCATTTTTATCTTTCAGAATTTCATAAAAAATTCATCACTATTTTCGAAGCTTTTTTAACCGGTATTATATTGATCCTTCTCCAATAAAATATGTTATTTAAATTGGGCATTTAATTTAAATTCAAATATATCTTAAAATCATATAATTTAAATGAATGCTATAAAAGATATCTCAGATTCAAAATTACGCGTAACGAAATAATTATGGTTGATACGGCGCGGGGGGCGCAGCGCTCGCCCAGCTAGCTATGAGGTATGCGATCGCTTTAATTTCCTTTTAATTCCGGTAGTGCGTTCCCGTGGGATATTTTTCGACATCCACGTGGGCGAAATTGCGAGCAAAAGCTAATACATTCTAAAAAAATCTATTTCATTAACCTTTTGGATATCATGTCGTCATCGTCAGGTCGACAGTGTTCTGCGTCACAAACGTGCAACAAAAAGTGTTTACTTAGGTATTTTAGGAGGTTCTCCTCGTGTGACGGAACGTCCAAAAAGGTTACATTTTGTTTGAAAAGGACTTTGTGGACGGCTCAGTAGAGTTGATTAAAGTATTATTAGATAAGTCCCCAACCGACTCCGCAGTGCTCTGATTTTTATTAAAATAATAGAGCCTTAGGGAAAAGCGTAGCAATCAGTTTAAGTTTTTTAGCTTGTAGGATTTTTCTCTCTTAATCAGAATGTTACCCTTAATAATTGAGAAACACCTGATGTGTGACATTATTATAAAAAAAAATAGTAATCAAAGAACATTTTTTTTAATATAAATATGTTACGTTCCCTCTTCACTACAAAAATCTGGCTGACAGATAGTCTGTAGTTAGCTACAGGCATGAAGGGAAAAATATTCCCAAACGGAAAACCACTCACCACCTTAGCTCGCTGCGTGTTCATATGAATAATAAATTAGCAATACGGTAAAATATGATGTTAATATTTCATCTAGCAAATAGTTCTTGAAGCGAAAGTTGAAAATAAAAATTATAACATATAGGTTGGTGTAAACATTCGTATTGTTACCCGTTTTTGTAATCTTGTTCTACATACAGCAAGAAATTCTTCCTTCTATTTATACCAACCTATGTTTACAGTACGGAACCATTTTCGCCATCTTCGATAGCGCGTGAATATCGGCTTGTGTGTTCTTTATCATGAATATTTTGTTTATGTATACGCGATTAACGATCTGCGGAATGTTGAAAAATCATTTGTTTCATTGTGTTGGTATTTTGAAATAACGTTGCGTGTACGTGCCAATTTTCATTTCTGAGTTTATTAAGTTTATCTTTTAAGCCTTTTAAAGGATTGGACTGGAATGTAATGTGCTTTCTACGTATTCAAGAAATAATAATAATAAATAATTTTATTTATTACCAAAAAGTGTTACAGACTTAATTAACTTGGTTAACAAGGAGGTATAGGCTTGGTTAACCAGCTAGTTGTAGGAGGTAAGTACCTACAGAGCAAAAAATCTAGGCTGCAGAAATTTGTAAACAATAAATTGGTGAGCCCTGTCTCGGGTTACCTGTATCATAAGAGACAAAATAAAGAAAGGCACATAAGTATGGAGAAATCAATCTGTACAGCTGAACCTGTGCCAGTTGGGTTCGATTGCACATACGCGAAACAATCTCATCAGTTTAAACGACTCGCTTCAGCAGGCTTAGCATGACACTCTCTGTTTCTTCGAAGAATAGACGCGGCTCTTTCCATACAAAGTGTCATTTCGTTTCTCCTTTTTTTACATCCCACCGTAGAAATCCTTCTACATAAAAAAGGACCTAGACAAAGATCTTTAGAAACGAAAGACAAGATGACAGATTGTAGAAGGATTTCTACGGTGAGATGTCAAAAACTGAGAAACGAAATGTCACTTTGTATAGAAAGAGCCGTGTCTATTCTTCGAAGAAATAGAGTGTCATGCTAAGCCTGCTAGGATTGTTTGTAGCTCTTGGCCGCACCTAATAACTGACAGAGAGGATTTCAAACGGATTTTACGGCTAAAAATATTTATTTCTTAAAATAATTACAAGTTCACTGTAGGTTTAAACAATATAAGATAGACAAAATATTGCTACACGTTGTACGTATCTTACAACCACTTACCATTATAATATTACCTTGACCTAATAGTTTTGGTATACTAAACAAAACAAATCAGAAGTAGGTATTTTTAAAGAAGGAACAGCAGAGTTTTTATGAGATCAGACGGGTTTTAAGGCGAACGGACCACTGACTTTTAAACAGCCATAAGGCTCGTTTTCTTCAGTCCTCAGTCTTCAGAGTTCTCAGACACTTCAAGCGAATAGCGACATTATTTTAACTTTAGTCCCCAGTGAGCCAGTGACTTTAGATTGTAGCGCGCTGGGGGTATCCCTTGTCGTCGCAACGTCAAGTTCAAAGCCGAAACAATCTGTCTTATTCTGGGCATAAATGAAATCTGAATAAGATTCACAGAACTTTGTAGGGTTTGTTATTTTTTCGAAAGGGATATTGAACTAGATACCTACTATTCCTATCGAATTTCAACTTTTTACGTTAGATATTGTTTGATTGATAAGGTTAAAAAGTGTTTTAGGATGCTTAATTTATTATTCTGTTCATCATCATCTCCTGCTCTTATCCCAATTTATTTGTGGTCGGTGCAACAGGTCCTTTTCTTCCATACTTCTCTATTAGTTGTCATCTCGGTAGTCACCCCCTTTCTAGTCATATCATCTTTCACACAGTCCATCCATCGTTTCTTTAGTCCTTCCCTACTCTTATAGCCATTCATACTCAAGACTTTCCTCATTTCTCCGCATCACATGCCCATACCATGACTACCGATAATATTCTATTAAAACTAGAAATAGATAAACGTGATTAATGTTTTAAGTATTTAATAATATTGATTGCAAATAATTGCAATACACGTTTCAGCAAAAAAAAAAATCGGCCATGTGCGAGTCAGACTCGCGCACGAAGGGTTCCGTACCATTATCTATAAAAACGGCAAAAAAAAAAATAATGTCTGTTGTATGGGAGCCCCCTTAAATATTTATTTTATTATGTTTATTAGTGTATTTGTTGTTATAGCAGCAACAGAAATACATCATCTGTAAAAATTTCAACTGTCTAACTATCACGGCTCTTGAGATACAGCCTTTTTTTTTGGTGGGAAATCATCAAATAACTTCTCCCGCTCTGGGCGGAGCGGGAGGGTGTGTGAGACTCTTACTGACTAAAACCAACCCGTGTTCCTTCCTTTGCCTGTAATGCCAGGGGCCTCGGTGACCATTTAGTACCTACCTTCCCGCGACCCCTGAGATACAGCCTCGTGACAGACAGACAGACGGATAGCGGAGTCTTAGTAATAGGGTCCCGTTTTACCCTTTTGGTACGGAACCCTAAAAACGACATTCCAACTCACATTCGGTCTACTTGCATTGTGCCTAAACCTAGACGGCCGGAATAAACGAGTCCACGCGACGCGGCGTCCTATTTTTGTCGACTGACGTCAGAACATTTTGGAGACAGATTACCCGAGTAATATACGAGGAAGCCTAAAGCGTGTAATTACATATCCCTGTGTTTTTACGAATTTATGAGGTATCACTTTACGAAACTCGATAAGATAAAATGTTAAAGCCCGTACTTGCCCGTACTTGTATGGGGCCAATTTTAACGGTGTCAATTTAGTACGTACGTACCTATTTCCCACCGTATAGTAAACGAATGTAAACTGTGCTTACATTGTAAACATAATATCATTTACATAAAGAGCTCACGATTTAAAATGAAAGTTTGTTTGAATAATTAAGGCTCTTATTCATAAACGTCCATCAAACGTATTTTAGTTAAAATGCTGCTAACGTTCGTTTGTCCTTATCTGTCACTTTGACATTTGTGTTTGTTAGAAAGTGACAAAACCTATTTTAACTAAAATAGGCATGCTAAGTTTTATGAATAAGGGTATTAGTCGACACATTTCAACGTGCGGGGTTTTCCAACTTGCACTATTCACGAAGTTTTTTTAACAATGTGTGAAGTTTTTTTTATTGTGTGTTACTGCTTTTATGAATGTTAATTGTTTACCTATATTTGAATTTGAAGCACAAATGTTAAGGTTCCCCAGAAAGGCGCGACGCGACGCACACTGGTCCCGAATGATAAAAAAGTGGACATTAAGAAATTTTTGACAGAAGGTCAACGGATTCGGCTGATTTTTTTTTTGTAGACAGCTGATGCAATTACAAATCACTTTTATAGATTGAGTTTTTGCCAAATAAGCCGTATTTTCAGAGAAAAAAAATATTCAAATATTTTTTGTATGAAAGAAATCCTAATTTTGTCTTTATCTTCCAAGATTCAAACGTATTCAAAATAAAACTTAGCGCAGCTTGTAGAGGTGCTAATTGCTCACCACTTTGTCATAGACACTCTTCTGCGATTTTGTGCTCCTTTTGAGTTACAGGCACTTTAAATATTTTTTGTATGAAAAAATCCTAATTTTCTCTTTATCTTCCAAGATTCAAACGTATTCAAAATAAAACTTAGCGCAGCTTGTAGAAGAGCTAATTGCTCACCACTTTGTCATAGACACTCTTCTGCGATTTTGTGCTCCTTTTGAGTTACATGCACTTTAAATATTTTTTGTATGAAAAAATCCTAATTTTGTCTTTATCTTCCAAGATTCAAACGTATTCAAAATAAAACTTAAAGCAGCTTGTAGAGATGCTAATTGCTCACTACTTTGTCATAGACACTCTTCTGCGATTTTGTGCTCCTTTTGAGTTACAGGCACTTTAAATATTTTTTGTATAAAAAAATTCTAATTTTGTCTTTATCTTCCAAGATTCAAACGTATTCAAAATAAAACTTAGCGCAGCTTGTAGAGTAACTCTTACAAATATATGAAATTATCAGTATCAAATAAACAAACAAGGAAATCTCAAAACGTGTTCAGACATGTTTATGTACAGGTAAGTTATTGTGTGACTCGTATGTAAAATTTTTTTTGTATAGAGTCATTGCTTAATTACCCTATAAGTGACGATTTCGGCTCTATTTGGTCATCTAGTCGAACGCGTCGAAAACGCTGAATGATGAATAGGTATATAAATTGCAATTAAAAATTCCCTTTGTAGTTTTGCGGTATTTATGTAGGAGCACATCTTAGTATGTTTTATTTTCTCGTGACTCATCCAAATTGCAAGAATATTTGGCTCATTATCTAACTACCCCATTAAGTAATGAGGTAGTTAGGTAATGAGCCATTATCTAACTACCCCATTAAGTAACGGGATAGTTGGGTAATGAGTCATATATCAATAGTATAAGGGCAAGCGGAACCCGTTTTTGTTCATTACGCGTCTTGTGCTCGTAAAAACAACACAATTTTTTATCAACTATCACCACATTGTAACTTTTATTTATTTGCCTGTAACATTTTTGTATCAAAATGACTACATTTGTGTCTAATTTAGACATTTTTTCTTTTTTGAGTAATAGTGGGTGCCTTAAAAATAGTGATTTACTGTGTCAAACCATTATAAATCGTATTTCAAGTGAAATTCCAAACGAAGAGCTCAGTATTATCAAAAAGTTTTGCCAAAATTATACGTCAAACCTAGCTAGAAGATGGGACAATTCAGGTAGAAACGAAAGATTTGGTGTTAAAAACAAGGAGTGGTTGGAGTCTAAAATTTTGTGGCCAACTTTAACTTCTGTGAATTTTCCTATGTTGTTTGATCCAGAATATACCATAGAGGACATTTCAGTAGACGTAGAAGAGCATAATTTATCGTACGAAGAGGAAGCGGGTGCATCTACATCAGAAGCTACCACAAATACTCCCAGAACTAGAAATAAACGACCATTTGAAGATTTAACAAATAAGCAGAAGAAAAGACGTTCTTTGTCTCTTTTGGAGCATTCCGAAGAAGAGCTGTTCTATGCTCTTATTGCTAAACTTAATGAAAACGGGCGCACTGTTTGTTCTAAAGTTATTAAGTGCCTCTCAAATAAGCCAGAAAAGGTGCAAGAAGTAAGTGACTTTTTATATAAAGCTTCTGATAAATCGATTTCCGAGGAAGACACCTTAGCTCTTGCCACAGCATTGAGTTTATCAAAATGGCAATATCTAACTTTGAGGTCCATTTTAAGTACAAATGGCACAGCGGCTTTTCCATCTTACCAGAAGTTACTGTGGAAGAAGAAAGAATGCTATCCAGCAAAAGAAGATATTGTGATATCGGAGTCAGGAGCTAAAATTAAGTTACAGGCAGTTCTAGATTTAACTGCCGAGAAGATTTTGAAAGTGACTGGTTCAAATATTAATGGTGGTGTTTTGAAGCTAGTTAGTAAATGGGGCTGTGACGGAGCTTCTTCACAAAGTTGTTACAAACAAAAACCAACTGGTGACATATTTTCAGAATCTTCTGTATTTATGGTTAGTTTTGTGCCACTTCGCCTTATGAGTGACAACGATGTGATAGTATGGGAAAATCCGCGCCCTTCTTCAACAAACTATTGCAGACCAATTATGTTCGAATTCAAACAAGAAACAAAAGAATATATTCAGCAAGTAGAAGCAACATTACAAGAAGAAATTCAGAACCTTCTACCAACAAAGTTATTTGATGGCGAATTTGAAGTATTTCATGAATTGCATATGACGATGATCGACGGCAAAGTATGCACGGCACTTTCACAGACACAGTCTGCAGCCAATTGCAACATTTGCTTAACAAATCCGAAAGATATGAACAACTTGAACCTCGTTTTTAACAAACCAGAAAACCATGATATGTACAAATATGGTTTATCTTCACTTCACATGTGGTTGCGATGCATGGAATGTATTTTGCACATATCTTACAACTTAGATTTCAAAAAATGGGCGGCTCGGGGTGAGGACAAACTGCTCCGAAAATCAAGAAAAGAGTTAACGCAGCAT
Organism: Atethmia centrago; assembly: GCA_905333075.3. NCBI lineage: Eukaryota > Metazoa > Arthropoda > Insecta > Lepidoptera > Noctuidae > Atethmia > Atethmia centrago. The sequence continues at coordinate 15,363,218 of HG995375.1, forward strand.
GAGTTTTTTGTTGTAACTGGCTTAATGATTGATATCGTCAAACAAGGCTTTGGGACAACAAACGATGGCAATACAGCTCGACGGTTTTTCAATGATTACGAAAGGTCAGCTGAGATAACAGGAGTTAATGCTAATTTGATTAAGAGATTTGCTGTAATTTTGCAGGCAATATCTTCTGGGAGAAATGTAGATATTGAAAAATTTAGAATTTATTGCAGAGAAACAGCAGAACTTTATGTCAGCGAGTACTCGTGGTATTACATGCCTTCGAGTGTACATAAACTTTTAGTGCATGGTCTGCACCATGCACCAATTGGAATAAAAGAAAAATGCTGGCAAATATCTGCATATTTGCCAGCATTTTTCTTTTATTCCAATTGGTATGATGTCCGAAGAAGCCTCAGAAGCAAGAAACAAAGATTTTCGTTCAATCAGAGAAAAGCATACTAGAAAGATAGGCAGAATGCAAACAAATGAAGATATTTTACACCAGTTACTTATCAGCTCCGATCCGTACATTACGAACATAAGACCGAAGTTCACCAAAATTCAAAAGCAGCAGAGGTTTGAAGAAGCCGAAAATCTTCTAAAGGATGACGTTTCACCCAATGAACTCGATTTAGAAGTTGCTGATGAGGAAGAAGTATACGTCGACATTGAGAATAATCCCCCACAAGATCCGCTAGCATAATTCACATTGTAACATACGCACGTTCATGTTAGTTTATTTAAGTTTGTAAGTTTGTAATCTAGTTTATTTAAGTTATTAAGTTTATAGGTACTGAGAAAAAATGCGCTTAAAATTAATTTATGTTCTAGTTTATTTAAATTTGTAAAATAATAGTTTACTTTAGTTATTAAGTTTACAGGTACTGAAAAAAAATGCGCTTTGTTTTATTTTTTGTGTTTGTTTTATTTATTTATTTATTCATATTATGTTGACGACAGCCCTAGCAAAGTATTACATTTGTAAACAAAGACTACCCACTGTTGACTACCCCAGTCAAATAAAAAGTTGTATTTTACATTTCATATGACTTATTAGGACAAAGTAGGGTAGAACAATATTGTTTATTTTTATTATACCCTGATATTTTATTGTGACAATGACTTGACATTGAATCTTGATCGCACGAACATTGCTCTGTGAATTAACCTGTGAAAATAATTGTAAAAGCGTGTGTTTTGTTGTGGAACTATAATTAAAAGACTGTTAATAGTGCAAGTGCCGTTTATTATTGAAGAAAGTGACCAAAACAGATAAGCACGCCAAGATCCCTGCCCTAAATCAAATACATATTAAGTGATAAAGTATAAAATAAATAAATAAACAAAACATGCATGTAAAGATAAATTAAGCGTTAGGGTTACAGGTAGTTCAAATTTTTTAAGTACGCCTTAATACAATACCTATATTATTATATAGGTTTGTATTTTGACGGTCCTAAGCCCGTTAAAGTACGAAGGAAAAGTTTTAATTGCAATTTATACCTTTTTATCATTCAGCGTTTCCGACGCATTCACTAGCGTTAGATGACCAAATATAGCCCAAATTGTAAGTAATCGGCTAATTAAGCAATGACTCATTACCAAAAAATGCTTATAATCTGAATATGAGTCACACAATAAATTACCTGTACCTGAACATGTCTGTACACGTTTTGAGATATCCAAGTTGTTTATTTGATATATTTAAAATAAGACTTTTTTTAATAGAAAGACATTTATAAGAGTTACTTATTAATGAAGAAAATGTTATTACATCTTAGTCTATCTTTAACAAGATTATTTCTAATCCGCCTGAATTAATTTTTTAACTCTGAAAATACGGCTTATTTAACAAAAAATACATCTTTAAAAGTTACTTGAAATTGTATCAGCTGTCTACAAAAAACTAGTAAAGCTCATCCGACAACGAAAAATTTAAAGTGCCTGTAACTGAAAAGGAGCACAAAATCGCAATTGAGTGTCTATGGCAAAGTGATGAACAATTAACCCCTCTACAAGCTGCGCTAAGTTTTATTTTGAATACGTTTGAATCTTGGAAGATAAAGACAAAATTAGGATTTTTTCATACAAAAAATATTTAAAGTGCATGTAACTCAAAAGGAGCACAAAATCGCAGTTGAGTGTCTATGACAAAGTAGTGAGAAATTAGCCCCTCTACAAGCTGCGCTAAGTTTTATTTTGAATACGTTTGAATCTTGGAAGATAAAGACAAAATTAGGATTTCTTTCATACAAAAAATATTTGAATATTTTTTTTCTCTGAAAATACGGCTTTTTTGGCAAAAACTCAATGTACAAAAGTGATTTGTAATTGCATCAGCTGTCTACAAAAAAAAAATAAGCTGAATCGGTTGACCTTTTGTCAAAAATTTCTTAATGTCCCCTTTTTTATCATTTGGGACCAGTGTGCGACGGTGCGGCTTATGATATAACAATTTACATTAAGTTTTCATATAAATTTTTCTATTATAGTCGCGTCGCGCTTTCGCGTCGTGTCTGTCTGCTCCAGCCTTTAGGAACTTTGATAATGCGATGTACAAAAATATACAAATGTATATTTCAGATTTTTTTATGTGTTCCTATAAATCTATTACGTCCTAATTACAGCGTGTTTGTGGCATAAGCAAAGACTGAAATATTGCATGTTCTGCTTTTAATTACTGCAAACATTGGAAAATATACAACAGTTCAAACGAATTTTAAATATTGGTATATACATCGTTACTACAGGTGTTTTTCTTATTATATATAATGTCTGTACCAATAGCGTCTGTACTGTAAAACATAATAATATGGTATAGTCGATCTCGTAACTGCTTTATCACCCTAAGGCCGTTTGTTCACCGCCACGTCCACGGGACGTCAACGAAAACGAGATGACGGCGCGGAAGTAGCGATACATACATTTACTATGGCTGCGTGTCCACCTCACAACACCATAGCGACGTCACGTTCGGTTCGAATAATCTCGTTTCTCGTTGACGTTGTGTGGTGGACAAACAGTGTAGGGTCACAACTTTAGTAAAGTTTAAATTTAGCGGAAATTGTTGTCAAAAGTGATAAAGCAATTACGAGGTCGACTTCACAGAATTTAAAATTGGCTTTTTATGTTAATTAATTATAAAGAACCATTACATATTCGCTATATGTAGCAAATATATGATAATGGATCATTAATGTAAATTGAAGTTTCTGAGTGTAGGAAATGTAGTTTAAGAAATGAAAAATAGAGCAGGTACAGTTTTCTGTTAGGACCTCGCATTCTGAATCGCTAATGATGACACGTCATGGTTTTAATGAATTCCATAGAATTAGATTATTGTAATATCTCGCAATTATGGGCAACACTCGGTAAAGTAAATTTAGTATTATTCAAACTGACATATATCTAAGTCGACATATTGCACAATTAAGGATTAAGGCATACAGGTGCGACGCGACAGCGCGACGCGACATTAGTAGAACATTTTATAAGAAAACTTCGTGGAAATTGTTCTACAAGTGTCGCGTCGCACCTGTAAGCGGAAGCCTTTATGCTGTGCCGAAATGTCTCAATAAATAACCCTGTCAAATATTGCACCAACACATTGCCTGATTGTTCGACAAATACCTTTAACTGTTTCAACACAATGTTTGACTTCTGTAACTACCTCATAGTCTGCCGGAATGTCAATAGGACACCCACACCTGGAGCAAACAGACTTTACCGCAACGATATTATTTATGACTAGCTTTTGCCCGCGACTTTGTCCGCGTGAAATTTCTTGTTCCTCCGACGCACAGCGTCGCATTGCATCACCCGCTCGCGCTATTCGTTGTCGCTTAGCGTTCTTTCTGACTTTTTTTCTTTTTGCTCGGCTTCTAAGGGTCGTAGCGTGATGTTAAATAGCCTCTAACATTCCTCAAGAATTGGGCTACCGAATCCAACGGCAATAACTTTTCAATTCCAACTAGTAGTTCCAGAAATTACCCCCTACATACAAACTTACAAACAAACCCACTATATAATATTAGTATATATTTAATCGAACGTGGGCTTTGTTTAGTCATAAGAAAAGATCGATGTTTGTTACTATTTTGAAATAAACATATTTTTTACAAATAATTTGACACGCTTCACTCTGCACTCCTCTCTCTGTTTATACAATAAGTTGGTCTGCTTAGTCTCGTTTAGCTCACGCTAAAAGCGAATATGATTAATGACCAGCCGCGGATCGATAACATGTAAAACATATTTTATGAATGAAATTCGGAATTTTGTGTGGGAAGTTAGGAATATTTGACGCGACGCATCCGGAACATTAATTTTCTGGAAGAAAGAGACGAGATAATTAATGACTGACATCAAAATGTTGGCTACGGTTCGTCTTTGCAAACTTAGTGTTTTTGTATACATAAACATAGTGTCTTTTGGAGTTCGGACGAAACTAGTTCAAAATAAAATTGTTTCTTACTACTTACTTAGAGTTGTTCTACATAGTAAGACTAGCATATTTCTGATGAAAGTAAGGAACAATAGTATGTGAATAATATAATAAGTATTATATTGTTAAAAAAAAATATGAAAATGTGTTCAAGTTCGCAGATGTTTTTGAAGCGATCCTTTTTCTTTTTCTTTGGAGTTTTCTAGACACTACCCATTCTAAAACAGTGAAAAAGCATAAATTGTAAGAAGAAGCAAACGAAACACGTGAGCCATTAAGACAAAAAAATCTTTTTGTTGGTACTTTTTTGGTTAAGAGAACGAACAGAAAAGTGTATAGTTTCCTTTTAACTTCGGATCATGGTAAATTCCGTTTGTTCACAATGGTTTCATCGTCATTCGGATAGATAGGATTCTTGTACTTGATCCGTTTATTTAAGTTATTGTTACAATAAATCCCTTGTTCTCAATCAAAACAAAAACAAACAACGACTTACTGGCAGGTTTCCCGGTAGTAAACCGGGAAACCTGTCAGTAAGTCGTTGTTTGTTTTTGTTTTGATTTTTGTTGGAACGATTCCCAATATTAGCGATAGCTCTGATTAGGTACGTTAAATTTGAAAACACTAGATGACAGCAATATATGTAGTGGATGTACACAGGCTGTAATTTTAAACACCATCAACCTCAGTTCCGTATAAACCAGCTGTGTGTTAAATGTATGTAGGCTGAATGTTAAATGTTCGCTTAACTCATAGATATCCGACTTAACTCGTCAAAACGTAGAGAACAGCTGATAGTCCCATAGTAAAAGTTGTTCATAATGATGAGTACAATGACCCCATTTTAGTTTTCTTGGCGGGGTTTAGGTACATCAAATAACTTCTCCCGCTCTGGGCAGAGCGGGAGGGTGTGTCAGACTCTTACGTCAGTAAGAGTCTGACTAAAACCCACCCCTAGTCCTTCCTGTTGCCTGTGTTGCCAGGGGCCTCGGTAAACCTTTAGTACCTTCCCGCGACACAATGACCCGTTAAGAAATTGATGGTGTTTAAAATTACACCCAGTATAATTCTAAATTTTAGAATAGACATCAATTTTGCGCAACGCTCTCTCAGCTTTTGACAGCTAGTCGTATCACGTCTTTATTAGTGACTTTACGTGATTTTTAATTTTATCCAATTTCCCAACACAAGTCAAGTGAGTACAAGTAAGTTTAGGTCTAAGTATCTATTTAAAGTACGTACCTAAGATTTCTTTGTCATCATTAAGCCAAAAAATTATCTAAAATTTTATTCTCTAAAAGGGATTAAACCAAAATTTTAACTATTTATTCAGTCGAACTAAAACTAGTGCGGCATAATATGTATTTTTTTAGCGTGTGGAACGGATGTAACTTTCGGATAAAATATTTTTGTGACAATTCAATTCATTTTTTTTTTATTTTTGTGTAGTAATTGTTCCGGGTCTGGGTGTTTATGTTTGTGAGTTCTATGTTTGTGAACGCACCCCCGATACAGGAAGAAATTCCTAGTGTGGAGCAACGTTTTTAAAAAAAAAGAAAGTAAAGAAACAAAACAATTAAGCTGTCAGACGGTCCAAAGGGTACCGCTTTCCTACCATTATAGGCTGATTATGTAAACACATAATTATTTTAGCAATTTAAATTGAGTAGGTACCTACATTTTTTATCTTTATTTATCTATCTATATATAAAATCTAACAGGTTTTTTTTTTTTTTTTTTTTTTTTTTTTTTTTTTTTTTTTTTTTTTTTTTTTTTTTTTTTTTTTTTTAGCGTGGGAAATCATCAAATAACTTCTCCCGCTCTGGGCGGAGCGGGAGGGTGTGTCAGACTCTTACTGACTAAAACCCACCCGTATTCCTTCCTGTTGCCTGTGTTGCGGGGGCCTCGGTGACCCATAAGTACCTTCCCGCGACCCCGGCAGGCATCGGCCCTAGTGGACCCCTACATTTGTGCTGACGACATCTCTTTGAGGCGCGCGTGGAATACGACGCGCCGTCGACCCGGGCCTGGTCCTTACCGGACGGTGAGCTACCCATTGCTCACCGTCCGCAAGCCCGCGCCTACGGTAGCTGGAAATCCGCCCGAGATTCCCGACGCCCAGGGCGTCTCCTGCGGCGGCTAGGGGCGAGAGGGCGCGAAACGTGCCTTTCCCTCAACCGTCCCGCCTCCTCCTTCGCGAGCATAACTGCTTCGCAGAAGGAGGTGACGGCTGCCCATGCCCTCTCGCTCCGTACCATGGCCTGAACCAGGGCCGGACGCGAGAGGTCTCTGCCGCCGATCGCCTCCACGAGGACACGGCGGTGCTTTGCCCAAGCCGGGCAGACCTCCACCGTATGCTCCACCGAGTCCTCCGGGCGATCCACACAGTGGTGACACCCGGACGTTTCCTCCCGCCTTATCCGACACAGGAACCTCCCGAAGCTGCCGTGTCCGGTGAGGACCTGCGTCAGGCGGAAGGTGAGGACGCCGTGGCGCCTCTCCAGCCACCCCTCAAAGAGGGGACTTATCGCCGCAATCGTGGCGTGCCCAGCACTGGGTTGCGACAACCGTACTTTCCATGACGCCATGAGATCCCGCCGGAGCTCCGTCCGCTGTGCCGTGATTTCTCGCGGCAGCGGACTTACGCCCCGGCGTTTCGCCTCCTCGCGCCACTCCCATACGTGCGCGAGGGCTTTTGCCTCCAGATCCCATGGCGGCAATCCGGCATGGAGGCTCGCTGCCTCACAGGAGACCGTGCGGTATCCTCGGACCATCCGGATGGGAGAGCGCGCCCATACAGGAGCCCCGTAGAGGGCCATGGACCGCACGACCCCCGCGTAGGTGCCTCCGGCAGGAGGCGTTTGGACCCCCTAGATTGGGCAGGAGCCGCTTCAATGCAGCGCCCGCCCGCTCCAGTTTGGGAGCCAAACGTCGGAAATGCTCCACGAAGTTCCACCGGCTGTCGAGGACGAGTCCCAGGTACTTCATCGTCGACTCGACGCCGATAGAAACCCCTCCTACCGTTATTTGGGAACCCAACGGTGGCGCGTTCCGAGGACCATGAAAACACATGGCCTCGGACTTGTGCAGGGCCACCTCGAGTCCCAATTGCCGGATCCTTTCGACGATTGTCGCAACCCCGCGTGCCGCTAATTCGGCCGCCGCCTGGTGCGACCTCCCCTGCGCCAGGACCAACGTGTCGTCAGCGTAGCACACTACGCTGACGCCGCTAGGGAGGTCGGCGCGCAGCACCCAGTCGTATCCGATGTCCCACAGATGCGGCCCCAGGACCGATCCCTGTGGGACACCGCACGACATCTCTTGCCGGTTCCACACTCCCTGGTGACCGGGGTAGATGACGGCCCTGTCCGTCAAATAGGCCTCGACCACACGACAGAGGTAGGTCGGCATCCGGTGATACCAGAGTGCCTCCCTGATGCAACTCCAGGGCAGGGTAGGATCTTTACCTCTTGGTAACAACATTTTGATTGGTTCAAATATTTCAGAGAATTCTCTGTATTTACCTTGATTCTGGTTAACTAACCACCTCCCCATAAGTTATCAACTGATAATAGTTAATTATGTTAATGAACATTTCTCTTTGTAGAAGTTCGAGTAGGTTCTAATTTACATAAAGGCCGCAGTGTCTATCTACTTGATATACCACTTATTATTGCATTAATTAACTAACGATTAATGGTGTAGGGTAATTTACCGCTCTTAATGAAACGTCGCTCTCAAGCGGATTCTGAAAGGGTGATTAACACAGAAGCTGAAGCAAGCTGACAAATCTAATGCTATCTTTCAAATTATTTGACGAAAGATTTGACTTCAGTTAAGGAATATACGTAGGTATTTTATAGCTACATGAAATACCATCCCACGCTCCATCGTGATCATCAGTCTACAGCAGTCCACTGCTGGACATAGGCGTCTTAGATTGCACGCCATTCAGCTCAATTCTCGCAACTCTCATCCAGCTGCTACCAGCCACACTGCGATGATCGCTCTGATCGCCTGAGGGCGTCCGACCTTATGTTTACTGATTCGTGTTCTCCACTTTTTTTTTTGTTTTGGTTGGGAAATCATCAAATAAATTTTCCCGCTCTGGGCGGAGCGGGAGGGTGTGTCAGACTCTTACTGACTAAAACCCACCCGAATTAGGGGGCCCCTAATTCGGGTGGGTTTTAGTCAGTACCTTCCCGCGATCCCGGCAGGCATCGGCCCTAGTGGACCCCTATACATTTGTGCTGACGACATCTCTTTGAGGCGTGCGTGGAATACAACGCGCCGTCGACCCGGGCCTGGTCCTTACTGGACGGTGAGCTACCCATTGCTCACCGTCCGCAAGCCCGCGCCTACGGTGGCCGGAAATCCGCCCGGGATTTCCGACGCCCAGGGCGTCTCCTGCGGCGGCTAGAGGCGAGAAGGCGCGAAATTTGCTTTTCCCTCAACCGTCGTGTTCTCCACTGAAGAACACGTCTATAAGTAAAATAAAATTAAGGCACAATGTTTCTCTTCAATTTCGAGTTAGGTTTTGTTTTTCTTGATAGATGTATTTTCTACTCGCAGTGGCGGAATTACACATTTTCCAAGTACCGGCTGTACATTTTTTGCCGCCCTTACATTTACAATTGTCAGTTTCTCGATAAATTTTACAATTCAACAATTTGGTTGATACTTATTGCACAAGAAATATATATTTTTTTGTATTTCTGAGCTAATCAAAGCTCAATCATGTACGACTAATAAGGCGGAGTAGTTTAAGGTAGCAAAACAAAATGAAGCAGTCTTCCGAGTTTATGTAGGCATTTCTAGTAACATTTTTCAGAAATTGAGTAATGACAAATAAAATCCTATGCACGGACATTTTCATCGAATAGCAAGAATGTGCGATGCAAGAGCGAGGGCATTGTAATGTAGGGACACAGGCCTCCTTTCTGTGAGAGGGAGTGGGCCGTAATCCACCACGCGGGCCCAGTGCGGGTTGGTAGATGTCACATGTCTTCGAATTTTTGGTTCTAGGACATGCCGGTTTCCTCACGATGTTTTCCTTCACCGTTTTGAGAGCAGCAGTGATGAAATTGTTTACACACAGAAATGTGCCTGCTTGGGTTCGAACCCACGACATACAACTCGTAAGTCGGGGCCTTTACCACTCGGCCACCACTGGTCTTTTGTATGATCCACTCAATTTTTACAATTTACATATTAAGGTTAATATTATGACAATATTGTTTTTAAATCGTATAAATCACTGAGTATCTCCACTGGCACCCAAACTAAGATTAAACTTGGTTTATGGGAGCAGGCCTCTCTCTATTAATAATTTTCCAATTTACACAAACTAGTACAGAGTTACATTGGGTAAGTAGCTATCTTTGAGAACAAAAAGAAAAAAAAATACAGTTCTGTGACGGACGGACAGCGGAGCCTTTGGGTACGGAAACCCTAAAAATGATCTTAGTAGATAGCTAAGTAGTAGGTTTAGCCTATTCGCTAAAAGTGTAGTGCTACTTTCCAAGTTTGTCTCATCGATGTACAGAGGAGAATGCGAAGATTTTTAATCTAATCTTCTTCATTGAAGATACGGCCAAAGTTTCAGTAAACTTATCTACTTTGACTTCATCTGCAAAGCACCTATCGTATGTGGCAGTTTCCTCTAGCTAGATTTAAAAGGAAGCAAGCAATTCTCTAACATCATCCAAATTAATAGAGAGATAGAATAAGAGTTCATAATTGGTTTCCCATTTCAGTAACCTACCTAACTGAATTCATCTCATCCTTTTATCCCGTATAGGGCAAGTACCCAGAAAGACAAAAAACAAAAACGAAAATCTGTAGCAATGTCTCCGATCGGTTGTGGGTGTGGGAAACAATCAAAGTTTTCCGTAAAAAGAATCCACTATACATGTTGCACAGTCATTGACTTTTACCCTATTCTCATTTATATTCCGAAACAGCTTGCGTAAACGCCACAAATTAAAAGGGAAACGCAAATGAACACAAACATCATTTCCCCTGTAACTGTTTATGATACCTTTACGATATTTATTGCAGGAAATTACATCGAATCTACGAAAGCAGCCAAAGAAAATAGCCCAGTGAAAATCACTGGCACATATTAAATATCTCGGAAACTATCTAAAATTATTGGTCTAGGCCTCGGCTCGAACATTTTCTATTCATTGTATAATCTATTGTTTACGGCGTTTCATTTTCTGAAATGGCCTTTTAAAACAAATTTTCACCTAAATAAGATTTTAACTCGGTCGCGCGCCGTCTAGCTCCTATAATGTTTGTGCTATTATATTCCACTTCTTTAACAATATCGGTAAAAAATAAATGGATAATTGAACGGGGAACGATTTCCAAGACCCAGTTTATTTAATTAAGGGTATCCAATTTCCTAAAAGATACAATGGTTTTCAGAATTCTGAAAGTAATTCCATGAGAGCCACAGCCAAAAACGAAAGCAGTGTGCTCACAAAGAGGGCAAAAATAATTAATTGAGGGCAACCGACCCACATAAGAAAGTTTTTAGAGCTTCCGCAACATCCTGTTAAAAAGTAAACCGTTTGCATATAAACTTACGATGTATGTACATGTAGCGTTACACGAGTTTTTAGGGTACCTACCGTTTTTAGATCCATGGATCCGTTTGCGAAATAGTGCAAATTTTTGTTAGAGTTGTGTCCCTTTTTTTTTTTTTTTGATGGTGGGAAATCATCAAATAACTTCTCCCGCTCTGGGCGGAGCGGGAGGGTGTGTCAGACTCTTACTGACTAAAACCCACTCGTATTCCTTCCTGTTGCCTGTGTTGCGGGGGCCTTGGTGACCCATAAGTACCTTCCCGCGACCCCGGCAAACATCGGCCCTAGTGGACCCCTACTATATGTGCTGACGAAATCTCTTTGAGGCGCGCGTGGAATACAACGCGCCGTCGACCCGGGCCTGGTCCTTACCGGACGGTGAGCTACCCATTGCTCACCATCCGCAAGCCCGCGCTTACGGTGGCCGGAAATCCGCCCGGGATTCCCGACGCCCTGGGCGTCTCCTGCGGCGGCTAGGGGCGAGAGGGCGCGAAACTTGCCTTTCCGTCATCAACCGTCCCGCCTCCTCCTTCGCGAGCATTACTGCTTCGCAGAAGGAGGTGACGGCTGCCCATGCCCTCTCGCTCCGTACCATGGCCTGAACCAGGGCCGGACGCGAGAGGTCTCTGCCGCCGATCGCCTCCACGAGGACACGGCGGTGCTCTGCCCAAGCCGGGCAGACCTCCACCGTATGCTCCACCGTGTCCTCCGGGCGATCCACACAGTGGTGACACCCGGACGTTTCCTCCCGCCTTATCCGACACAGGAACCTCCCGAAGCTGCCGTGTCCGGTGAGGACCTGCGTCAGGCGGAAGGTGAAGACGCCGTGGCGCCTCTCCAGCCACTCCTCAAAGAGGGGACTTATCGCCGCAATCGTGGCGTGCCCAGCACTGGGTTGCGACAACCGTAAGAGTTGTGTCCCTGCTAGCTAAATGGTTCTTTTTGGATCATCATAATCATTATCAGCCTATAATGTTCCCACTGCTGGGACACAGGCCTCCTCTCTGTGAGAGGGCGTGGGCCGTTATCCACCACGCGAGCCCAGTGCGGGTTGGTAGATGTCACTTGTCTTAAAATGTTCAGTTCTAGGACATGCCGGTTTCCTTACGATGTTTTCCTTCATCGTTTTGAGAGCAGTGGTGATGAAATAATTTACACAAAGTTAAGCACCTATCTGGGCTCGATCCTACGATCTACAACTCGTAAGTCACGGCCGTTACCACTGGGCCACTACTGCTCCTGTTTTTGGATATGTAAAAAAAATACGGCAATAGCATATACATATAATGAAGTTAAAAGGAAAACTATCACAGCTAAGTAGGCTTTACAGGTTAACGAGTAATAGTTGACCACTTACGTTTGCAGTTGGAATGAACGGGAGAAAATGTTTTTCAACGACAATGTTAAGTTTGTTCTTGGGATAAATTCATCCCAATTACGGAACCCTTCATTGTGCGTGGTCCGACAGGCACTTAGCCGGTTTTTTCGAACTAGTTAATACATGTAGGTATATAAATACCCTACATGTTGTTAACTGATAAGTATGCGGATATTACGGAGAGCGAAGGCCTAGAACTAAAGAAGGAGCAATAAAGAAACGGATAGCTGGTAGCACACTGCTGTTTATTTTTACAAGTCAAGATGACAGAATATCAAAACCATAGATCAAACATAAACTATATAACATTCCTTCCTCTAGCTTGACAAACTAAAAAAAAAACTAAATAAACTTAAATCAAAAACCTTAATAAAAACGCTTATAATCTAGTCGAGGCACAGTTCGCAGTTTTTTCCCATCAACCGTTTGTCTTATTGGCTGTGGTGACTGACTTGATTGCATAGGAGCATTCCCATGCGTCGCATCTGTGGCATCGTAGAATACTTCGTCTAACTCCATTTCCATCCCCTGGAGATGCCAGGTTCGGTTCCGACTGTTTCGAGGTTACTTGTAGAGTATCTTCTAATTCAATAGGGCATTCAGTCGGCCCGTGAAAATTGTTTGCTGTGCCGTGGAATGCTATTGACTGATTCTTGCTTTTTTTACATTCAAGAAGGCATTGCAGTCCTGGACAATATAAACGACTTTTTCTATTTTTTTATTATTATGCCTCTATTCCAAGTTCTTTGTTTATTTGTGCTGTTTTTTAATACAATACACTGTCCCTTGTTTTAAGTGTTTAATTGTTTTGTCATTATTCTATTTAGACTGCAAACACTGTTTGTTTCGACGTTTCGCTTGAGAATGACAGACGTCGGCGTAAATAAATCTAACCGTGATCTCAGTTTATGACCGAATACTAACTGGGCAGGTGAATTGCCCGTTGCAGCATGTATGGAGTATCTATAATTAAAAAGATATTTAAGCAAGATATTATTTAATCCCGTAACATTACTACTATTTAACATACAATATTTGATTCCTTTTTTGACCACCTTCACGTAGCTTTCCGCCTGCCCTTTACTAGCCGGATGATAAGTCGGCGACGTCACATGCGAAATACCGTTTGCAAAATGACCTAAGTTCTGAGGAAATGTACTGCGTGCCATTGTCACTGACTATAAGTATGCGGTAAGCCAAATCGTGCCAAGTATTCATACATTTTATTAATCACCGATAATGATGACGTACTCGTTCCCATATCGTAGGCTTCCACAATCACAAAATAGGAACGGTTATGTATGGGGCCGAGAAAATCTATCTGAATACGATAGGACACCTGCGGTGGATGTGGCCACAGATCTGGAGGCACGCGCGCAGGTAACTGTCTCAACTGTAAACAAATCTCACAATCCGCAATAATTTCCTCTAGGTGTTACCAATTCCTGGAAAGCAAAATCTGCTGCGCTTTCGTTTTTAAAATACCCAAATGTGACATAAGTAGCTCTAATAATATTTTTTTCCGAAGTGTCTCTAGAATAACTACTTTGTGCCCTCGCATAATACAAACACCTTCATTCGACAACTGGTTTTGAGATGATGAAAGATAAAGGATTGAAGGGTAATGTGTGAATGAGACGAAAAGAAAGGGAGTGGACTTATCCAAACACGGCTCTTTGACCGCTATCTGGTCCGGTCTTTAAGAGACACACAGGCCCTGTCAGGGTGTGGGAGTTGTCCTCTACGAGCGGATGATGAAATGTGTGAAAGATTATGTTTGTGTGAGTCCCAGGATTCTTTGGGTAAGAGCCAAGGTGGGCCTAAACCCTATCTTTATTTTGTGCCTGTATGCACCCGATACAGGAAGCTCACCTCCGGAGAGACAGGAGTTTTGGGATAGTGTAAGGGATTTAGTGAATGGATGTAGGTCAAATGAGAATATTATTATTCTTGGAGACTTTAATGGTTGGGTTGGTGCTAAGAGGAATGAATACGAAAAAGTATTAGGTGCATTTGGGGATGATAGAGTGAATGAGAACGGGATGAATTTACTAGAGATATGTGTAGAGAAGAATTTGTGTGTTATGAACACTATGTTTAATCATAGAAAGTTTCATAGGTATACGTGAGAAAGGCAAGACTGTAGAAGTATGATTGATTTTGTGATTGTGGATGAAAGATTAAAGAGTAAAGTTACAGATACTAGAGCATATCGTGGTGTTAATGTAGGGACTGATCATTATCTGGTTATGTGTCGGATGGATTGTCTGTTCAGGCGTCACCGAGTTCGAGTTCTTGTGACTGCTCTAGAAAGAATAAAAGCGGAAAGACTGCAAGAATTGAAAGTAAAAGAGGAATATAAAAGGAAGTAAAAGCGAAGACGGATAAAATATTTGATGATACGAATGATTACAGTCTAGAAGAAGCTACAAAAGTATGTGATCTAGCGCAGAAGAAATGTGGTAGTAGAACGAATGATTCTTGGGTAGATGGTGAAGTAAAACAGGTTTTGAGGAAGGAGAAAGAGGCCTTGCTAAATGTGCTAGCCTGTAAGGCCCAAAATAGGATGAATCAGGCAACGACTGTGGCAGACGATTTGGAAAAAGTGCAAAAGGAATACACCGAAATGAAAACGAAAGTAAAAGAGATTGTAAAAATGAAGAAGGATGAAAAAGAAGTTCTCTGATAACTTCAGGGCCAATGTTAAGCTGTTCTGAAAACAAGTAAGATTGGCTCCCGGAATGCAGGTACATCGAGTGCGAATGTTATAAGAGCTGAAGATGGATGTTTACTAGGCGAAGAATAAGTAAAGTTTTGGAACGCTGGAAGGGTTTGAAAGTTTAACAATAAATATTTATTATTATTAAAAAAGTTCATTTAGTAGCGGTGGTGACGGGGTGATAGCAAGCCGGTTGTGCAAAATCTTTAATATGTGTTGGAGATATAGCCACGGATGACTGGTGCAAGGCTGTAATTTTACCACTATATAAGGGAAAAGGCTCTCAGCAGGACTGTAAAAATGACCACGGCATTAGTCTTTTGAGTGTTGTCGGCAAACTGTATGCGAAGGTTTTAATAAAGAGAGTGATAAGAGTGACTGATGAGAAAATATGGGATGTGCAAGCAGGGTTTGCTAAGACTCAAGAATTCACATGCTAATGAAATTTATGCAAAATCGCATTAATTGCCATTACTAATATATGTACATATATGGAAAAATAATATCAGAGACATGAGAAATTGAAACAGGTACTGCAAAGATTTGTGGAGTCAGGATTAAAATTAAAAAACCAGCCAAGTGCGTGTCGGACCACGCACCATGAAGGGTAGTTGGGATGAATTCATCCCAAAAACAAACATAACATTGTTATTGAAAAATATGTTCTCCCATACCTACATCGATATACGTCACATTAAATTCTCAAACGGCAAATTTAAGTTGGTCGACTATTACTCGTTAACTTGTAAAGCCCACTTAACTGTGATAGTTTTCCTTTTCATTTTATTAGTAGATACTATTGCCATGATTTTTTTCACATCTCCAAAAACAACCATTTAGCTGGCAGGACACTTGACTCTAACAAAGACTAGCACTTTAAAGCTTAATATTACGCAACTGGATTCCTGAAACGAAAAATGGTGTTCACACACCTGCAATATTTTGAATGGCAAGTAGCAAGTAGAACTTGATCATCTGCATACAGAAGGCATTTGACAGGCAACTCATTCATTCTCAATCCGGACTCACCCTCTTTCAAATCTATCAGACAACTATCTATGCACAAGTTAAACAGCCACAGTGACGCTATACAACCCTATCTAACACCCCTTGAGATGCAGAACCAGTCTGTGTATGCCCCATTTATCCTAACACAAACACTGGAATCCTTGTATAAAGATTTCAGTGCCCGTACCAAGCGCCAGTCCACACCATGCATGGATAGTGTCGACCACAGTTCTTCTCTCCACACACTGTCATATGCCTTCTCCAAGTCAATGAAAGCACAGTAGACTTTCTTGTGCTTTGCCAGATGTTTTTCGGTTATGCACCTTAAGGAGAAGATCTGATCCATACAGCCCGCTATTGCTATGCTATTTGCTAATATGAAGATAATTGATAATAATGAAGTATGTGAAATTTGTTATCTATTTAAGTACAATAATAAGCACAAGACGAAATAATGTAATTACTATATTACGAATACGTAAACTAAACTCTCACTATCACTTGCCAAAACGTACTGAATTTTGACACAAAACGACGCGAGTCACGCGCGTGCCAAACAAATTATTATTAAACAGTCACGCATTCATTCAATCAATACACGACCCTAAGTACGAGCAAATGAAAGACAACTAGGTAATAATTGCTAAACATCATTCTTCGCACCACCCTGCTAATGCTAATAATTTAAATACATTAAATAATCACAAGCATTCATTCAATATACAACCTTAAGTACGCGCAAATCAAAGATAATAAGATAACAATTACTTAACCCATTATTCGCAAGTTCGCAGCACCTGCTAATAAATTTCAATCGCGAACGAAGTCACGGTCACGTGAAACCGATAGATTAAGTACTCCGACTTCCCGTGGGTGCGACGGAGAGTGCACGCATCCGCTGCGTGCGTGGACGCTCTGACGTATGATAGTATAAAAAGTACGAAGCGATAAATTCACTTCGCACTTCACAGAATTTCACAACTACATTTCATTTGCTAAATGCTAAACGAGCATTCGCGTACTAACAATGAATGCGAATGCTAATTAATCCATCACTAACATATATATTATATATGTAAACAATTACGTTTAATCCACTTAATTTATGTGTAATACATTTTTGAGATGAGCCTGGTCTGGTACTAACACCAAAAGGTAAGTATAAGTATTTGAAGTAATCCTCTTCAGTTATTATTGTGACTAGTTCCTGACATTCTTTGTCTAATGGAACTTGCAAATATGCCTCCTACAAATCTAATTCACAAAAATAATTATTGCCCTGCATTTTCATCAAAATTTTATTAATAGTAGGTACAGGCTAATGATCAATTTGCGAATACTTATTTATTGTGATTCAAAAATCCCCAAACAAACGAACTGCCCCATCTGGTTTTAAAACAGGCACCACTGGCGTACCCCACTTTGAGTACTCCAGTGGTTCAATTCGTTTATTTGCGACTAATCTTTCAATTTATTGTTTAACTTTGTCCATTGATGCAAATGAAACAGGTCTTACCGGCATGAATATTGGCATCTGGGTCAAAAGACAAATGAATTGGTTCTCCCTTAGAATCTCCCTTACTTGGTACGAATAAGGTACTATATTCCCTGTTTATTAATTTATCTTTAGTATTGTTTTCACAAACCTTTTTTTCAAATCTTGTAGGGCATAATTGCAATAAAAAGAGCCAATCTTTACCTATTATCTTCAGCAGTCTTTACCACAAACAAAGTTGGTGAATATCACATTACGTTGTTTAATTTCTAAATCTGGAAAATATTGTTGTTTGTCAGCTGCAGTAATAGTACTTACATCTGCTCCAGTATCATCCTCAATGTCCACCACCTTTCCATTTACACTAACCTGCAGTGCCGCTGACGGAATTTTGTTTTTACTAGCGTGTATCTACATTTGTGAATGCGCATTAATTGTTTGTTTATAATTATTATTATCATGCTTAAGAAATGGATGACATTCAATTTATGTCGAATAAATTGAATGTGAAAGAAGATGATGTGATATGACGTGTGATGATGTGATGTGTGTGTGTGTGATGTGATTGATGAGTGTTGTGTGTCAAAGAAGCCGACAGGAGGATCCGATTGGGTTGGGCAGCGTTTGGAAAACTTCGTCAAGTCTTCTCGTCGCCAATCCCGCAGTGTTTGAAGACTAAGGTCTTTAACCAGTGCGTCCTGCCAGTTATGACATACGGTGCCGAAACGAGGACACTGACAGTAGGGCTGGTTCACAAATTCAAGGTCGCTCAGCGCGCCATGGAGCGGGCTATGCTCGGAGTTTCTTGGAAGGATAAGATCAGAAATGAAGTTATCCGGAAGAGAACCGCAGTTACCGACATAGCCTGCAGAGTAAGCAAGCTGAAGTGGCAGTGGGCTGGCCATATTTGTCGAAGGACCGATGGCCGGTGGAGCAGACGAATCCTAGAGTGGAGACCGCGTATCGGCAAGCGTAGTGTGGGACGCCCCCCAGCTAGATGGACCGATGACCTTAAAAAGGTGGCTGGGACAGACTGGATGCGGAAGGCGGAGGACAGGGTGTTGTGGCGCAGCCTGGGAGAGGCCTATGTCCAGCAGCGGACTGTTATAGGCTGAGTTGATTGATTGTTAATTGAAATTGAATGTCATCCATTTCTTAAGACCTAGTAATATGTTTTGATTGTGATATTTTGTTATTTATTTATACATTTAAATATAACGTAACACCCACACATAATTAACTAAAATAAGGTTGTTATGTTTTAAACGGTGGGTGACTCGTTATTGTAGAAAACGTGTGCGTGGTCTTCTTCAATGGAATTTAATTATTCTGAAAAGTTCTTATGTTTCATTTCAAATCGAAAAACTTGAAAAAACGATGAAAAAAACGAGCACATTCATTCATTCTTGATGAGCCATAAGTAATATGTGAAGAGACTCGCTATGTTGGCTTCATATTTTACCTATTAAGACGATGATTACCGTAAAATTTGTGACGTGATCTTTTACGCAAATCTAAGATGAAATCATAGTTTTACGGTTCTGCCTAATGTATCCGAGAAAATAGCCAGCAGCAGATAAACTTTTGCGTCATATTTAAATATTCGTAGTTAACATAAAATTACGACTTTTGCCACGAATTATATGTATATTACATCATAATAACACGTTAATATTATAAAGGTAAAAGTTTTGTACAATTTATGGTAAAACCGCCCAAACTAAATTACCTAACTGTATTAAATTTTCCCGGCTGCTCGTGACATCTAAATGGGTTTAGAATAAAGGCTCGTGCAGACTAGCGTATATCGCGGGCGCGACAGTCAGCAATGTGCCTGTCGCGCCCGCGTTGTCGCCCCAGGCTGTACGAGCCTTAAGTATAATAAAGCTTTAGTGCTTGACCCAAAACAAAGTCAACGTCTTACCTATATGTATAATATGAAAATGCCTAAACCCTTAAATCTTTAATGTTTTCTTGCGGGCATAATATTGAATAAAAAATATTATCAGTCTTGAATCTAGACACCGTAGCGTAGGTACGCTGTGGCTTAGATCTTAGGCTGTGAGTACATCTGAGTCAATAGATACTCGTCTATACAAAGACTATTGCTCTGTGAAGACAGGTATGGCGTGCCCTTTCGCAACAAAACACCCTTTATCAAAGTTCACAGTGTATTATTTTGCCTTAGTTGCGGACATGCCAGGTTTATTTTTTATCTTTATAGACTAAACCTTAATAAAGCAAAAGCATTAAAAAAAATACTCGTTTTGATATTTAACTTCATTTAGGTGATACAAATATTTTAGGGAAGGTCACTGACCTTCTTGAAAAAGTATTTCGTCTATATTTCTTGAATAAAGCAAATGTCAGTCTCTTATAAAATACAAATTAAAAGTGTAAAAAATTGCAAGTCCCTAACGTCACAGCAACGAGAATAAAAATAGTTTGTTAATAAACGAAAAAAATACATATCAAATTAGCTATTTACGGGTCGCATTTTTATTTTGGTTTTATAATACCTATACTTATGTATAAATATATATCTAGCGATATCTCGGAGATATTGTTTCTAAGTTTTTTTTTATACTTATAATTTCGCCATGTCCGTCTGTCTGTCTGTCTGTCCCCGCTGTAGCTCAGAGACGCTTAGTATTAGAAAGCTGTAATTTGGCATAGGTATACATATTAATCGCGCCCAAAAAGGGCTAAAATAAAATCATAATAAAAATTCTCTCTCCTTGCACATAATGTGAGGATGATATTTTTTCTCGTCTAACCCATGGTGTGGGATATCGTTGGATAGGCAGTTTAAAAATATTGTGGTTCCGTGAACACCAATTTCGATTTCGATTCAAGGATCCGTTTGCGTAAAATTAAACATTAACAGTTTATGGAGATGTGAATTCGTGGCAGGAGTACATACGATATAATGAAATTAAAAGGAACACTATCACTGCTAAGTGGGCTTTACAAGTTAACGAGTAATAGTCGACCAACTTAAGAATTGACCGTGGCATATATCGGTGTAGGTATGGGGAGAACATGTTTTTCACTTTGTTTTAACGCTACAATGTTAAGATTCTTTTTGGGATAAATTTATCCCAAGTACAGAATATATAAATATATAATACAGAACCCTTTATTGTGCGTGGTCCGATACGCACTTGGCTGGTTTTTTATTTCTATGGGATTAGGGTTGTCACAAAGTAGTCAGTATTTAAGTTGATTAGTTCAACCAAAAATAGTTAATCATAATGAGTAAATATTTGCATGAAGTTAGTATTGTATGTTGCACACAGGTTTGATTGACAACGCTAACCCACAGCTTTAATATTCAATATTTAATTTCCGTTAAGGATTTGTTGCATCTGTTTTTTTTTTGTGGCGATAGTAATTATAGTTCAATATTTTGGCATTTACGAAAATCACGACCATGAAAATCACAGAAAAAGAAATATTCTCACCTGTGTGACCAAGATTTTTAAAGTTTCAAGAAAAAATGGTTCCTACAGACCTTAAATCATTTAGTGTAAAAATCATTTCCAAATCAAGATATTGTGTTTCTATGGTTTTTAAGGATTTGTCTAGATTTTCGACTGCCTCGTTGGTCTAGTGGTCGCAAGCGCTACTACTGAGCCTGAGGTCCTGGGTTCGATTCCCGGGTCGGGCAAACTGTTATTGGGTTTTTCTCAGTAGCAGCCTGGGGTCTGGATTTGTGCCCGGTTGATGGCAATAGCTCCAAGTAACATTTCATTCGGGCCTAGGTTGTAAAAAATGCCATTAGGTTTTCTAAGAGTCGTAAAAATGTTAATGCTTTGCTATCTGGTCATAATAAGTACTTGAGAATGATTAACAGGTCCTAAAACTAATTGTTTATTTCGAAAAGCTGGCGGCTTTCTCGCGCAACGCATCAGCATTGCAATTCAGCGAGGATATGCCGCCAGCATCCTCGGTACAATGCCCCGAGGGCCTTTTTTAAGCTTAACTTAGTTTTAATTTAATTTAGTTAATGTTAATAATCATCTTGTAATTTGGTTATGTAAATAAATATTGTTTATTATTACAACCTTGGAGCCGCTACCAAGAGTATACTCGTAAATTAACGTTATTTTGACTTGTGTTTCAAGAGCATATAGTCCTAGGATCTTATTCTAGTTGTCGTAGACTCCTGATTACGCTCTGGAAAGGCTAGCATTATGCTAAAGTGAGATCTAAAGGTTTAATTTTTAACTTTGATATAAGAACCATAAAGTTATGGAATGTTGAAATCGCTTATAAGTAATTTCAAAAACCTACCTTAAACCTTTTGTCTGTTTTAGAGTGTCTAGTCAAACAAATTAGGACTGCATGGTGAAATCCCAAACCAATAAGCTATTGTTTATGAGCTGAAGGCATGATTAAAGTGCTACAAGAATATTTTAAAGCTTTAGAGGCATCCTTAAAAAAATTACAGTTGTCTCCGCGAGTTCAAAGCATTACGTTGTCTTGTAAGATGAACCGATACAGGGTGATATAAAAAAGGGAGTGGAAATTTTAAACGTAAAGTGCGTAAAAATTTCTTACGAATAATTATTAATATATCGGTAAGTTTTTATTATTTATTAAGGTGGGTAGTGTGGTGACTGATAAATACTACTTAGGGCTCTCACAGGTCGGCGACCGTCAGTGACCGGTCGGTGACCGTCGGTGACCGTCGGCGACCGTCTGTCGGAGATCTGTAAGAGCCCTTATCACAAAGATGGAGAAGAATGGTTCCTCTTGACATGGGGACTTATGGATTAAAATTAGGCTGTTTGATTTTGACTAGTTTTACAGATCATTGACACCGTTGAATATGCACGACCTCTTGAAATCCCTTCAGTTTCCACCACAGATGACACGACATCGTCTGAAATATTGGAGGAATCACAAAACAGTAAAATCAGATGATGGTGAAGATGGTGGTTTATCTGAAAATAGTGAAGACTTTGAAGGTCGTACATTAAAAACAAGTGTTGATGCAGCAAAGGACTTAAGAATTTGGTCTTTGAAACACAAAATTAAACATGTTGCTCTGAAAGATCTTTTAGACATATTGAACAAACGAACGACCCTGAAACTTCTTAAGGACCCTAGATCCATAATACATACTCCCAGTGGTGAAATATTAAAATAAAAATATTAGAGGTGGCACTCTAAGAGCAGCCTGTAGCTGTTTGTTCAGCACTCTTGTCGAACCGTCGAACGCACGTCCTCCTACAATCGAAACATAAAAGCCATTAATTTGTGCGCGATAACCTTAAAGCTGCGAAAACAGCCTTGTCGTTTTAAGTAGCTCCGCGAGATTACCTTTAGCTATTATTTTGTCAAACATTAAGAGCTTTTAGTTGTTACAGTTCTGAAAAGGTTAATGTTAATGCTTTCTAGTATTTTCTAATGCCAGCCATTCTTTTCACTGAATTAAAAAAAATCGAGACTAAAAGCCTTATTTTAATTCAATAAGGCTAAATTAAGTAACGTGTGTATTTAAAATATATGTTTTTGCAAGACAGGGAATGACGCCATTATAAATAAGTATTTAAATCCACCATTGATGATTTCTGTGTAAAAAAATCTTACACAGAAACATTTTAAAACCCGAGAGTCCTGGAAAGGAATTTATTCATGTCCATCAAAAAGGTTTTAAGTTGTCATAGAGCTCATCCAAGACTAATTTAAAACTTAAAAGCTTGCAAGGTTGTAATAACGCTCAATTAAAGTTGTGAAGGTTATATTTGGGTACTGTGTGGATAGTTCGAAAGGTTCTGGATTTGAGAGGTTTTTGAAGAGTTCTAAAACGTGGTCCCTTTTTGCACTCAGGAGGTTAATATAACGTCATTGAGCCTATTAAGACTTACGAGCAGATTTTCATATAAAGGTTCTAGAACCTTTTCAAAACCCTTCTAAAACCTAAAATGTTTCTTGGGCGCGCGCTAGCTAGGCTCACCCCCTATTACATGGGACTTAAAACATAACTGGCGAAATGTGGGTGTGCTACAGGAAATATTATGTGTTCTCAATTTTATTAATTTCTCTTAAACTATAATAGTTAGAACCGGCGAAATTTAATAAGAGCTTTGTTTGATTGTTAGCTTTCCATCAAAACACATAAAACGAGCATGTCCGCAACTAAGTGTGACTAACACACTGTGAAGTTGTCTTAAACCTACTTAAGTAATACCTAGTACAAATGTTTTGACAAAACATACTATTTTTAGTTTGGCTGTAGTTTGCGTACTTTTTTTTTTTGAGTGGGAAATCATCAAATAACTTCCTCCGCTCTGGGCGGAGCGGGAGGGTGTGTCAGACTCTTACTGACTAAAACCCCCCCGTGTTCCTTCCGTTGCCTGTGTCGCCAGGGGCCTCGGTAACCCTTTCGAACTTTCCCGCGACCCCGGCAGTTTTTTGCGTACTGACATAATATACATAAAGTTATTCAAGATGGATGCGCAAAGATAGCACGCGAAATTTAATTTTTCTTACGTTTTTTGCAATTTGCAAGTCAGTGTCAGGTTGTATCTTGATCAAAATATGATTTGCGACCATAACAAATATGTACTTACAGAATTATAATTAATCATTAGAATCTTTAATACATCTCTTTAAGTTAGGATTGGTCTCAAATGTCATGATTTAATGAAAAAGTCATTCAATAG
The DNA here is from genome assembly GCA_905333075.3 of Atethmia centrago. NCBI lineage: Eukaryota > Metazoa > Arthropoda > Insecta > Lepidoptera > Noctuidae > Atethmia > Atethmia centrago. The sequence goes on from HG995375.1 coordinate 15,387,517, forward strand.
ATTCTAACTTAGAGATATCTTGATCAATTACAACCTGACACTGACCTGCAAATTGCAAGAACGTAAAAAATAATAATTTCGCGGGCTAACTTTGCACCACCTTAAACTAAACGATGGTTGCGTTTCTGTTTGTTTCAAAATCCTCTGCATATAAACGTGGTCACAGATAGAAGGCAATACACAATATGCTCTTCATTGACAATAACATAATAAATACAGGTAGTGTTATGAAATCTTTGAAATAAACTTACAATTTAACCGCCGCGCCGCGCCGATATCGAAATAAGCTCCCCATACTAAGGGCGGATTTCACCAAATAAACTGAATGCAATCAGCGCTTAAACTACGTTTAAAGGGTGTCAGTGTCATTGTTTTCTGAGGAATATTGAGGGTGCGTCTCATATCATATAAAGTTATTTGATATATTTTCATTTCAATAACGTTCACAAACTCGAAACTCAAAGCATTTATTTCAATTAAACCGTTTACAGGCACTTTTGACCTGTCAAGGAGTCGGTCAGTTAGAAATATGAAGCTAGTTGCCCATTCCAAAGCGAACGAAAAAAAAGTTACATATTTTTTGTAAAAACTAAAAAAAATGTATTTTTTTTTCTTACGTACCTACATGATGTTTTCATAAATATATTGACGAGGTACCATCATGATGTTAATGTCCTTAAACCGGTCCCATAGAGAATCGCGCCTCAGGAGATTATGTATGGCTCTGATAGCTCTTTTCTGCAGAATAAAAATTGACTCGATGTCTGCAGCCTGTCCTCATAGTAAAATACCGTAAGACATGACACTATGAAAGTAACTAAAATAGACTAGCCTCGCGGTATCTACATCAGTAAATTGACGGATTTTTCTGATAGCATATGCCTCTGAACTTAGCCGTCCTGCAAGAGATGTTAAATGAGGACCCCATTGTAGCCTTGAGTCGAGCGTGATCCAAATAGAGCGTGACCCGTTATAAGATGTAATAAACGTGAGATATACCAACTGTTGATATAATTTCTTTACATATAACATGTATATACTCTAAAACTTAAATAGTAGAACGTTATTGGGTATAGCGTTGATTTAATCGAAAATGTTGGGTCTATCGTCAGAGCAATGCGAATCGGATAGGTTAGGTTAGGCCGCCTTAGCTTTCGTGGTTATTTTTTTAATTATAACCACCCAGAAATATCCGTCGAGGTAAATATCTTGACAGGTGGTAATCAGTTAGTAAGTATATCTATTCAGGTTACTTACTATGATAGAAATTACAAAAAAAAAATAACTTTACGTTATTAGACTAAATAGGTTTTATGTCTTTTGAGTGGTATACCAAACGATTTTATATTTAATGTATGATAAGCTTATAAAAAATAATTATTTTAAAATTATATCAATCGTTCATTATATCTAATAAAATTATAGTATCAGTTGTTATATCTTGTAAATATTAGTAGTTTTGTAATTATATCATATATTACTTACCCGAATATAGACACTAACAGCTCTTGAATGCGGTTTGGATGTGCTGATCGCGTTCAGTCTCATTGGTGTTATTAGCACTAACGTAGCTAAATCCCTCACAAACAATATGGAGGCTAATATTAAAACATCTGTTTCGTTAGTTAGTGAAATAACGAAAACGTGCCACTCGTATCTACTCGTATGTCGAATGAACAAGAAACCTTGATTAGACGATCCTCCTGAATCATGTAAAACTTTCGTCTGCTCGATAAAAGAATTGAACAGGCATGAAAGCAACTCCACTGAGGATAAATGAGGCTTACAACATCGATGGGTAGATTCTCTTTATTATGTGCACCATAAAAATTACAGATACAAATGTTGAAATTTTACAAGGGGTAACACAATGGGCGGTCTTATCGCTTAAAGCGATCTTTTACAGACAACCTTTGATGGATTAAAGGGGGTAGGAGAGACAATACTGCAGGTGGGGGTCAGTGGTGTACCAGTTACACATACAATAAATAAATACATACATAAAGCATATATTATACATACACATAATTATATACTAATATATATTAAACATATATATGACACAAACATGAAACAAGATCAAGAATAAGAAATGATGATGTTTAAGGACAACAACAACTTATACGACTTACGAGGAGGTCATTAAAAAGTATTTTTTTCCCGTTTCCTATAACTTTCTTTTTCCTGTCCTTACCCCTATTTATTTTGGGTCTGCTATTCATGTCTTTTTAGGGTTGCGTAGTCAACAAGGAACCCTTATAGTTAGGCATGTCCAACCTAGAAATACAACCTAGAAAAAAAATTGTAAAGGGTATCTCCCTTGCACGTAAAGTAGGGATGATATTTTTTTTCTCGTCTATCCCATGGTGTGGCGTATCGTTGGATAGGCCCTTTAAAAATATTGCGATTCTGTGAAAATCTTTTTTCGATTCAGGGATCCGTTTGCGTAATACGAGGCATGCATTTTAAGTTCTGTCGTTTCCATATTTCCCGACAATTTTGAATTTGGAACTGTTCTATATTCGAATGTGTTTAAATTTTGAATCTCAAAATAGTTGAAAGTATTAGGAATAATGCTATTGTTTAGTCACAACGTCGATTGGAATCTGTCAGGTTACGTACGAAAATGAATATTTATAAGGAAAATGTTCGTTCAATAATTTTCTACAACTTTATAAGAGGCCTGACACGGCTTCAGTGTTTTGAAGAGCTAACATCTGTGTTCAGTGATAAAGCCCCATGTCTGCAGACTGTCGAACGCTGGTGTTCATAATTCCAGCGTGGACATAATGTACTAGTGTTAGTGACCATCTCGCGAAGGACGCCCAAAATTCGCCTTCACTGAAGATAACATCATTGCTGTGAGACAACTAATTCTCGAAGATCGTCATGTGACGTATCGAGAGATAGAGGCTCTATTAGGCATCTCAGTGACAACCATTCAGAAGATCTTGCATGAAGCGATTGGTGTGAGAAAGCTAGTTTGCCGTTGGATACCGCATCTGCTTTCCGACGATCGCAAGGCGGCCCGCGTCAGATGGTGTAAGAAAACTGCAAAGGTTCAACCGAGGAGAGTCAAATCACGTCTACGACATCATCAGTGGTGACGAATCTCGGATATAGATCGAATCTTGGAATCAGGATCGTAGGCATAGGCCTACGATCCTGATTCCAAACAACAATCTACAATCTGGGTCTTTCAAGACGAGCCAAAGCCGACTAAAGTTGATCGTTCTCGAAGCACTTCAAAGAAGATGGTGGCCACGTTCGTTGGAAAAACCGGCCATGTTGCGACTATTGCACTTGAAGATCGTAGAACGGTTAACGCAGAGAGGTATACCACAGTTTGTTTACCACAAGTCATCGCCGAACTTCGAAAATCTAACTCAAAGCGACGCATCATCCTGCACCACGACAACGCAAGCTCACACAGCGCTCGTCAAACGATTGAGTATTTGAAGCAGGAAAAAGTAGAAATTCTTGACCATCCTCCATACGGTCCTGACCTAAGTCCTAACGATTTCTTTACATTTCCTAAAATTAAGAAAAGTCTTCGTGGTCAAAGGTTCCAGTCCGGTGAAGATGCAGTCGACGCTTTCAAGTCAGCCATTTTGAACACCCCCACTTTAGAGTGGAATAGATGTTATAATAACTGGTTTGAGCGAATGGAAAAGTGTATTAAGCTACGTGGTGAATACTTTGAAAAACATTAAAAAGTACTATAAGGTTCTAGTTGTGTTTTTTTCTTCAAACGACAAAACTTAAAAGGCATGCCTCGTATTAAGCTAAAGTGCAAATTATTGTTAGAGTCAAGTCTCTCCCCCTGCCAGCTAAATTGATATGTGAAAAATTCATGGCAGTAGTATTTATAACGAAGTGAAAAGGGAAACTATCACAGCTAAGTAGCTAAGTAGGCTTTACAAGTTAACGAGTAATAGTCAACCAACTTACATTTGCAGTTGGACAATTGACCGTGATGTATATCGATGTACCCAAACATGTTTTTTAACTACAGTGTTAATAATAATAATAATAATAAATCCATTTATTTCAGGTCCATAAATTACACCCATAGAAACTAAACACAAAACACATAATGAATAAAAAAGATGAGAGATAAGCATTACAAATTACAAATTACGCTACAAGTTAAGCTTGTTTTGGGATAAATTCATCCCAACTACGGAAACCATTATTGTACGTGATACGCACCTGGCCGGTTTTTTTACTATGAATATGTACCTACCTTAAAATTGTTGTTTATTGACTCAATAAAGGCTCGTGCAGACGAGCGCGGTATCGCGGGCGCGACAGGCAGCACGTTGTCTGTCGCGCCCGCGAGCGATATTGCCCAAGTCTGCAAGAGCCTTAATATAAATGTGATCGAATTTAATTATATTTTTATAAAGTACCTAAATGTTTCGAAATCATTCATTTCATTTTAGGTACCTACCTAGCACTAACTCTCCTCTCCAGTTGTATTCATATTTTTTACTTGCACTTTTTTGGACATTTCCGTCATCAAGGCTCCTACATACTGGCGCGACTTGTCGCGCAACGCGTCGCGACACAAAGGCACCGCTTGTAGCGCTACACGCGGAGTCTTTATGTCGCGTCGCGTCGCGCGACAAGTCGCGCCAGTATGTAGGAGCCTTCATTCTTAGCTCATAAACGGCATTAAATTCAAAGTATTTGCACCTTGTATCTTCTGACCTTACATATAGGTATTCAATTTATACATAACACTTCCAAGCTACGTCTCCAAACACAAGGGACTTTTCAATATCACATCTTTTTATTTTATTGAATTAGGATCAATGGACTCTCAGAGCTGACCCGAATACTAACGCCCACTTCAAAGACAAAACTTATTGTCTTTCGCTCATTTTCTTTAAAGGCTCTTACAGACTGGGGCGTTATCGCGGGCGCGACAGGCATATTTCTTCCTGTCGCGCCCGCGATATCGCCCCAGTCTGTAAGAGCCTTTATGGCATGTAAATATTTGGTAAAAAATAAATGAAAGAGTGTACGCCACGTAGTTTACTCATCGTACATATGATAAAGCATTACGACCAAAATCCCAGAAGAGCTATGAGGAACTATCCTACACCCACGTAATCAGTGTTAGATTACGACATTAGATTAGGCTATCGATATTCCATCATTATCTATTTTATCGAACAAAACACCCTGCAATACTCAGGCAGAGTTCACACGATTCATCAATACGCAATGAGGTAATTTTCCGTATTTCCCAATCGATAACCTCGATAGCGTTTTCTTAAAATAAACGGACATTATTGCAACGCTTTGTATTGAAACACTATCCATGGAATACGAACAGTGTACGTGGCCTTTATTTCAACACATGGAAAATAATTAGCCTTTTTATATCCACACGGATATAAAAAGGCTAATTATTTTCCAGGCGACTAACAACTTAAAGGGCGACTAACTATTTGCTACTAAAAAAATAAAATGGGTAGCAAAAATAATAGGGTTGGCAGCTACAGTGAAGTGGCATTTTAAGTATAAAATCAATTGGGTTAGGTTCGGTTAGAACAGTGACCACTAACGCGCGAAGGCGAGCGAGCGAAGCGAGCGTGCCGCGACAGCGGCCACCGAGAGTCAGATCCCCTCGGTTGTTGGTGACTCTCAGTTACCAAAACAAAAACTCGATGCTAGTTTAAATTAAAACAAAGCTAACAATTGATTATGAAGCTGCTACTTTATACTTAAAATGCTACTTCACTGTAGCTGCCAACCTATTATTTTTGCTGCCTATTTTAATTATTTTTAAATCCCTAAATCAGATAAGTTTGTCGCCTCGATAAATACATGCTATATAAAAACAGCTGTGTACACTGTATAGGCTATCACGTCTGGTTGCACCCTAATTTGAATAGAGAAACGGAACAACTATGATAACACCATAAATCAGCTACTTTATAGGCGTTTGTATAGTTAAATGAACACACATTTACTTGGGCACACGTTCAGGGTTTGGGTAGCCAGGAATAATCTATTACAGCATCGAAGCTCGTTACTTGCGACAGCCGCAAGTTCTACGTGACATTATTCCAAAACTCATCCTTAGCCAACCATTAGCAGAACTAATTTAAGTTCCGACACAATTTATTGCGGGCCTTTGTTGAATTTTGCTTGAGTATCATTGAAAATTGAAAGAAAATGGCTTCCTTTTGCAATCAATTTGATGAAGCCAAGTAAACCCAAGCTGCTTAGCGAATTTAATCTCAAAATACCTTGAAGAAATCCTAGGAGGCATATTATGCCGCTGTCTGCTCCATTTAGGGGAATAGACTCGGTGAAAAAACAGCTTTTCAGGGTCCTGAAATGTATTACATAAAGTGTATACTCGTAGGCAGGCAAGCATGACCGAGCTTATTGGTTTGGTACCTGACTTGGATCTTCCATAAGCGCTTGTTTAACCTTGATAGACTTTCTTAGAGTTGTATTTTCGTGGGTACCTACATACAGCGATTACGCCATGGTTACTTATTTATAACATTTTTACTCGACAAAATTACCTTTACCTAACAACCAACCGAAAGTACTGAAAACCTGGCTATTAAAACTTTTTTTATAGAAAACACAGAAGACCTCCGTTTTTTTTTTTAAATAAACAAAGTAAAGTAAACACCTGCCCCTAGGCAGAAAATACCTACCACATCGACGATATACAGAAAAAAAACGAAAAGGATGTTTTAAAAAAAAACTACTTTTGATGTTGACTGTGCAATTGTGTACGAAAGTACCTAATGACTGTATCGTTTCACTTATTGTTTTTCCGCAAAGTTCGTACTTATATACAGAGTGAGCTGTGTGTACAGAGGCGACAAGATGAGGGTTGGAAGGGTCAGGCCACGTACCGCAATATTTAGTCGGATTACCGCGCCTAATCGTCAATAAGTTGTTGGTAAGTGGAGTTGAGCGCACCATATGAAATGCAGTTAACTAAGCATTTCGCATCAAACTAAGGCAGGACTAAAGTAAATACCTATTCATTATCTTGGCAAGTCGTCGTAGGTATATAATCCTCATGGACGTACCAAGGATAGACTACCTACTTAATTCTTAGAAAGGGCCTACTCTCTGTCTCTAAAGTAGCTTTAAGCTTTGGAGTACACCCGATTAATTGGTCAAGGACAGCTAATGAGACGCAATTGATTTTCTATTGTTTGACTCCGAATCGTTGTCGCGCGGGGCTTAACAGGTTAATTAACTTTTTTGGACGGGAAAAACACATCGGCAGTAGGGATAGCTGTCAAATCGTGGCGTCATTCATTCTTAGGTCGGGCCCCAAACTAATCTTATGTCCTTAAGTGATACAGAGTAGGAATCGCCCATAACTTCGGCGGAAACTACGGATTTCGTGATTAGGGAGTAGACCTCCTATACCGTTGGGGTGTGGGTATTGTGTTTGCCGATCCCCAAAAATCGTTTGATTTATCAGCGGGTGAGGGAGGCAGTTTCGCGGAAGGCGTTTATTGGCAGTTACGCAAAATTTGTAGGCACAACATGCTTATTTATATAAAGTATATTCATCGCTTTACGTAAATCTTGAAGCAATATCTATTATTTATGTTGGTAAATACGTACCTTCCCATCTTTCCTACTCCAACATATTTTTTACAACCGAAGTGATAAAAATGCATATTAATACTTGCTGTAAAGTAACTATGTCAACTGACAAGCACTTCACAATATTGTCTGGCGATCGGCCAGCAGGTCGGTAATACTTAAAAGCTTTAGCCGTATTCATTAAACTCAGGGGTTTATAAATACGTGTAATATACAATGTGGTATTAGTTATTTATTTCTGATAATAGTATCACATGAGTGATATTAAACATGTTTAATACCCATACGTACAGTTGCATACAAGACTTTATCTACACACATGATATGAATCCTCTATAAAACGTTCTGAAACCATAGGCATGTCTTTTGCTGCATTTGAATCATCTGGTGGTGTGTTATCAAAGCTTGAATCACTAATTATTGTAAACAACAAAGTAATAAATTTTTGCAATACTAATATCGAACAAAAAGGCTAATTATTTTCCAGGCGACTAACTATTTGCTACTAAAAAAATAAAATTTTGGTTGGCAGCTACAGTTAAGTAGCATTTTAAGTACAAAATAATTTGGGTTAGATTAGGTTAGAACAGTGCCCACTAACGCGCGAAGGCGAGCGAGCGAAGCGAGCGTGCCGCGGCAGCGGCCGTCGAGCGTCAGATCTCCTCGATTGTTGGTGACTCTCAGTTACCAAAACAAAAACTCGATGCTAGTTTAAATTAAAACAAAGCTAACAATTGATTATCAAGCTGCTACTTTATACTTAAAATGCTACTTGACTGTAGCTGCAAATCCTATTATTTTTGCTACCCATTTTAATTATTTTGAAAACCCTAAATCAGATTAGTTTGTCGCCGCGTTAAATACATGCCGAACAAAAATAGCGGGACACGACGTGAATTCGAATAACCTATAAGTTTTTTTTTATTACGGCACTGCGCTGTGGTAGTGAATCTTGCGTGCATGACAATGTTCTTTTTTTTTTTAAAGGAATTGCATAATTAAATTTAGTACAACATTCGTTTGGACGATATTATGGTTACTATGTCACTGGTTGTTTTATGTTGGCAATAAGCTAACTGTTTCAGAAACTTTTATAGAGGATTTATAGCATGGGTGTAGATAAAAAAACGTTACAGTCGAACAAAATCATTGTTTCTAAATATTTTGCATTCCTAGGAGTCTTCAGCGGGGAAATTACGTAACACACTATCAGGAGCAATGGGTTTCATTTTGACAGTTGCAGAAGCTGACAGCAGACAAGTTGTTATCTGCTGTCAGCTTCTGCAACTGTTAACATTTGAATTTTTTATTTGAATTTGTCTGCTCAACAACATAAATAATACAAAGAGTGTTGATTCTGTGTTATTTACATTGCTGAGCAGACAAATTTTTCGAACATATGAAGCAATGGATTAGCAATATTCTTCAAAATCATTCCGATTGTCATTGATAGTGTATTACACAATTAGGGTGCTGGTCTCGATTTAATAGGTTACTTCTAGGCCAGGGTGCACCCTTGTCCATGTTCCCCATGAGGTGAGGCAGTGTTCTTTATTTGACATAATTGTATTATTATTAATCATTTATTGCAGAATAATTTACACAGTAGTGACATAGAGAATTACTAAATAGACCGAGAACTAAACGACACAACACCACCATATAATTTCTTGAAAACTTTCTATACGCGAGGCCACGATTTGAGACTAACTTCGAACAAGAATCATTAATAGACGCAATCCTATCATTAATCTTTATTGGACTTAGGTTTACATCTTGAGCCATTTATCAAACCAAATCACACTCGTAAAGGAAAATTGTCTTCTCACATTAACAATGTATGGGGTCTCATTGGATCTATCAGCATTTTATTGATGGAAAATAAACAAACATGTTTGTTGAATAAACCATTTACCGACGAGGCCCGCTGGTCGGTTGTGTCATTATTGATGTGTATCATCTTCCCCTCGCTTTCTGTGGGAGTGAAAAGGGACGGAAGTGACAGTGAGCATGGAATAAGTAAGTACTTTTTAATAGCATGGAATTAGTTAGTACTATATAGATTGTAAGTAGAAGGGGTCGAATTTTGACCTGTGGCCGACCACTAGTAATGAATAATAATTCGAATAAATATTTCAAAATTTAGCTTTTAAAATTCTAAGGTTAATTTCTGTCGCTGCTCAGTTGCTGGGCCAAGGGGAAATGTCAGATGTTACACATCATATGCGACTTCTTTTTGGGTTAGAAATTATCAAATAACTTGTCCCGCTCTGGCCCACCCGTGTTCCTTCCGTTGCCTGTGTTGCCAGAGGCCACAGTATCCCTTTCGGAACATCATATGCGATTAATGTATGGCTCGCTCGTTTTTTTTTTGTTTACACAGGTTACCTGGGCGGCTTAGAAATCATGTTAGTACACTTTGAAGTAGCAGCATGTAAAGCACTGCAATTCATTGACTGTTTGTTCATATACAAATAGTTATGAACAGCACCACCAACTCATTTGTGAATAGAGGAGGTACCTACGCCACTGTCACTTGTCGAAGATTAATCATGTTATGTATAATTAATTAAGGGAAGCTACCGTATTTGTAATATAGGACATGAAGCTGGCTGTGTCCGTGTAATATTTATTTAAAGCTTTATCTCAGTCGCCAACTTTCTCACAAACTTTAGATTAATTTGGGCGACTCATAATCTGAGTTGGCCGAGTAGTTGGAGAAAGGCGCAGAAACTTAGCTTATGAATGTCAAATATCTCCATGGCTTGGGTCGCTTTGCTGTTAGAAAACTTGGTTCCGAGTTAAGCTCGCCAATGTACACTGTACATGAGATATAAATCGAAATAATTCAACAACTTTGTATCTAAATACTTTTAACATCAATATAATTATATAATAAAAAATTAGGTACCTAACGAAGTCAAAACTGTATATAGAATATTTAAAAAAAAAAATAGGTAATTACTACGAGGTGTACCTGAACGAGTCTGATGCCGAAAATATAGTTTTTAGATTTTTTCCTTTTGTCGGCTGAACGGATTTGGATGAAATTTGTCACACAGATAGTTTAAGGGTACCTACTTTTAATCCCGGTGTACGATCTCGTGGGATATTTTCCGCGGCGAAGCCACGAGCAAAAGCTGGTGTTAAGAAAGAAATTAATAAATTGTTTAAAGTAATTACTTTTACGCGAGGCCATGTAAACATTGATTAAAAATAATACTTTGATTTGAAATACATAAAAAAATTTGCTTATGTTATGGTTTGACTTTGTTACAATTTTTGGCTATCACTAAGTCAAAACTGGCCGTCACAACGATATACGGAGATGGTAGAGTTTCAGCGATCGGGACGAGACTGGCGCGCTGCGGGAGTGGGAGGCAGTGCTGCCCTTAGATGATGACAAGACAATTTCCAGGAAATCTATGTAATCGATTATTATGGATCGTTAAGGGTTTTCTTTAGCATTGGGAAACTGTGATAGCGTTAGAGTAATCTACACCCGTTTTACGCCAGACTCCGGATACCTAAGTTCTTATGCACCAATGGTGTATAACGCGACATTTAAGAGATTACAGTAAAGTTTATGTTTAAGACGCTGACAACACCTAAACCGCGGTCATTGTCAGATTGAGTAGAAAAGAAAGAGAAGCGCGATGACACAACGCTTGTAATTTATTGCAAAATATGAAGTAATCATTTATTTACTCAAAATTGAGTTGAGTAATCGAAAATAAAAAACAACCAAGTTCTGCATTCAAATAAGACGTTCTTGTTATTAATTAAATACGTAACGTATGTTGATATTTGATACAGATATTTTGGATTAGAACTCAAAGTAAGAGGTTAGTTTAACGTTAGTTTGTATCGAGATTTTGTTTTCAAAACGTGTTTTGGTAACAACCAAGTTCTGGGAAATATGTTCAAAATTAACATATATTTTTTCCGCTACCACAAACTATACAGATTTGGCAATTTTTTTTCCTAAGCGAAGCCTATTTTGGTCAATTGGGTCTTGTCAGCGCCTAAGTTAATGAAATATGAGTCAGCAGATTCGAAGACAGGAGTCCCTGTTAACGTTTGAAAGTTCAGTGTCATCTAACCCAGGGTAATTATTTTCAGGAGTTTTATTTTCCTTAAATTTCATTATTTTCTTGTTTACGCCAGTTATATACTTACCATCTTTATAATTTATATTATGTGTTTTGCATAATATAAATTGTAATTATAATATTAACACCCGAATAGTATTTTTGACACAAAACAATATGACTGTGGTTTTTCAATAATATTGTTAAGGCCTTCAGGGTTTCAGGATTATCATAAGTTAAGGAATCTAAGTTATCATTTTTAAGATTAACTACAGGCAAGTTCGATACAATATTATTATATGATTCAAGAATACTACATCAATCAATCAACTCAGCCTATCGCAGTCCACTGCTGGACATAGGCCTCTCCCAGGCTGCGCCACAACACCCTGTCCTCCGCCTTCCACATCCAGTCTGACATTTATATGTATTTTACTATTATAACCAGAGATCGGGTATTCGGATGCATATTTACCTAAAGTTCATTTTTGGCTATGAAAGTATGGAAGCGGCTTCTTAAAATATTTTTTTTTAATAAAAATCCCGGGATGCCCGGGATACCGGGAATGCATAGTCGGGTGTATAGTATAGAAACGACTTCAAAAAAAATATTTATTTAAAAAAACCCGGGGTTCATGGATTGCATATTTATTTAAAAATAAAATTAATGTTTCTACCTACTTTAAATTACAATATTAGGTAGATAGATATGCTGCCAATTCTATAGTAAAAAGAAAACACAAAATTTGTGGATTCCGGAATGGCGGGCGGGATTTTTACGATCGATACAAAAGTGCATTCCATATAAGCCAACATTTGAAAGTAAGTTAATATACATTCGATTTTATAATCAGAAACCTAAATTTGTATTTCCGGAACCACGGGATTTTTTCGATACAAAAGCGCATTCTATATTAGCAAACATCTCAACTTTAGGTAAATATGCATCCGAATATCCGATCTCTGATTATAACATGAATCATTTAAAATATTAAAATTAGAAACAATAGTTTTCAGCTGAATTTTACGATTTTCGTGCGAGGTTTAACGAATGTCCTTGCAGTAGGCAAAACATTCGGACACAGGCAGAAGGTAAGCACAGTACACCATCATCTGCCCAGCCTTTTCCCAACTATGTTGGGGTCGGCTTCCAGTCAAACAGGATGCAGCTGAATACCAGTATTTTACATGGAGTGACTGCCTATCTGATCTCCACAACCCAGTTACTGGGTAACACGATACTTTGGTAAGACTGGTTGTCAGACTTTCGGGCTTCTGACTACCCGTAACGACTGTAAAGATCTACAAATAACAGCCGGGACCAACGGCTTAACGTGCTTTCCGAGGCACGAAGGGATCTTGGTATGTAAAGACGGTCACCCATCTACGGACCAACCGCGGCAAGCGTAGCTTAACCTGATCGATCGGCTCGTGCGGCTGGTATTACTTAGCCACAAGCCCCTCAAGGTAAGCACAGTACACCATTTCCACTAAATTATATGTAAGTAGTTTTTTTTTTGGGTGGGAAATCATCAATAGCTTCTCCCGCTCTGGGCGGAGCGGGAGGGTGTGTCAGACTCTTACTGACTAAAACCCACCCGTATTCCTTCCGTTGCCTGTGTTGCGGGGGCTTCGGTGACCCATTAGTACCTTCCCGCGACCCCGGCAGGCATAGGTATGTAAGTAGATTGGGAATTATATTACATTAAATTCCTACTTACTTTTTCGTTTTTTCTGACATTATACATATATAACTAGGGATGGGCCTTGAACCAGTCTCAGTCTCAGGCCGTTGATCTCCAGTCAATAAAATTCGAGAACGCAAACAACGAACGGAACAAATTAAAAAAGTTACGTTGAAAATAACATCATAGATTGCGAGCGACGGTCATGAATTTGAACTCTAAGTAACATAAACAAAAGTTGATTTTACAAATATTTCTTTTAAGAAAACTATGAAGATATTGGTGAATTGGAGAAACGGCGCGCGCCGCTCGTGCCGCCTGAAAGAAACCAGTTCATACTAGTTTGTAGACGGTTACGAACAAGCGTTGAATAAAAACCGTTCAATGAAGGAACGCTTTCAATTGCAAGTAGACACTAAGAGCACGTTAACTTCGACTAGTTGATGTACTATCGGCCAATCTTCCGCATGCTCACCTCTAAGGCGATAATCGTATAGCACGGCTCACGACTCGATCGCCCGATGCAAGCGTTTTGGCCAATGGGATGCATGAAGCGTATTTTAGCCGTGTTTGTATTAATGTAATTATGTATAGTGTGTGTGACAGTCACACTAGGCGCGTGCTATGCTCACTTGTTTGTAAGACATTTTTTTAATGGGCACGGCCAGCGAGAGCGCTTTATGAATTGTTATTGTTGACAAGAAGTAATTTCGTACTAATATCTTCCGTTTGGTTTAGAAAATGTATTATTGGTATTGCTATACGCGTACCCTAAAAAAACTTTATTTAGCATTTTTGTTTACCACTTTGCCAAATTACAGCTTTCTAGTAAGAGTCTGTGAGCTAAGCCGGGGACAGACAGACAGACAGACGGTCATGGCGAAACTATAAGAGTTCCTTGTTGACTACGGAACCCTAAAACGAAGCAAGTTACGTAGTTTTGTTAGAAATTGTCATTTGCTATCTCTTTCTTTTATTGCTGTTTTGATTAAAATAGCAAAATTACTTACAGTAGTATTTGAACCATTACTTGGCGCAGTTTATACAATGTTATCAGATTTTTTTATTATTGCTGTCGCAACTTTTGCAACTGCAATAAAAATAAGTTCATTATCTAAGCACCATTGTTATTCAGTGGGAACGTCAGAACATCTGGTTAAACAATAGATCGGCTTTATAGAACGGCCATAAAATACGGTCGCAAAAAATTACGAAATATTTCTTCAACACACTTGCTTGTAAAGTGACTCAGAAATTCAGCTTATTATATAGAAGTATTTTTACTTTACATTTCTTTTTTCAATATACGCAGTTTTTGTCCAAAAACAATGAATATTTTTGAGAAAAAAAAATTCGTTACATCAGATAAATCAATCATCAAAATTATCATCATTTCTTAAAATTATATATTTTTCACTACATATTAACCTTAATTTGCTTATTCAAAACATTATTTTGTTTATTATATTTTTTATATAGGCTGTTTAGCGGTTTTTCCAGCGCGTTTATTTACACCTGCGGCGCGCGGGATAAACAAAACAAGCGCGGTATTTTCCAGAAATACTTGTTAACGTTTTCATTGTGTGGTTAATTATTATCAAAAATGTTGACTTCAATTAGGAAAGAAGAGCGAAGAGCAACGCGTAGATTTAACCCCCCGGAAATACTAATCTAGGCACGAAACGCTAGTGACAGCCTGTTGCCTGCAAAATCTAGAGAGAAATACCTAGCGGCGTACGAAACTAATAACAATACCAGTCTCTTTTTTTCCTCTCAAGTTGAAAACCGTCGTATGAAACGCGCACACACTCGACTCCCTTATCGCGCTCGCTCGCCCTCGGCTCGCGCGAATAATACCGGCTCGTGCAGTGAGTAACCAACATACCGCACATATTTATATTTTTTGTTACACGCCCTATACTCACACAAATTCATATTGTCTCTAATTGGACGAAACCAGGAAGGGGTGTGGTTTGTCACTAGCTGCGCTTGCCGCAGAAATATTTTCTAAAGTGAGCATGCTTAAGTTTTGCCAATAGTACGTAAATCAACGTTGACGTTTCGTTAGCGGAAAAACCGCCAACGACCCATCCCTACATACTCGTATAACCATGTATTTAGTATTTATTACCCCATAACCAATATATTTGGAGGATGGGATGATGGTCGAATAAGTCTTTGGATTATCTTTGGAATCCTCCAGTGAAAGTAAGTTATGATATACACTATATACAGTTAATGAGAGATTTTACTGTAAACACCACTTTTTCTTTATTGAAACAACTAGATATTTCTGTTATATTCAAAATAGTAAGCATTTTATCGAAGTTTAAAGGAACCGGAAATTGTTAAGATTCTTGTAAGAATCTGTAATTATCGACCAATTCGGTATAAATTTCTTTAGGTGTTAGGATAGTGAGGTACAGGACATTAGATTTGCTGAACATAATATAGTTAATTATGTCTCCAACCCTGAAGGACTCCGGCCCTGATTCAGGCTATGGTACGGAGAGAGAGGGCATGGGCAGCCTTCACCTCCTTCTGCGAAGCAGTAATGCTCGCGAAGGACGAGGCGGGACGGTTGAGGGAAAGGCAAATTTCGCGCCCTCTCGCCCCTAGCCGCCGCAGGAGACGCCCTGGGCGTCGGGAATCCTGGGCGGATTTCCGGCCACCGTAGACGCGGGCTTGCGGATGGTGAGCAATGGGTAGCTCACCGTCCGATAAGGACCAGGCCCGAGTCGACGGCGCGTTGTATTCCACGCGCGCCTCAAAGAGATGTCGTCAGCACAAATGTAGGAGTCCACTAGGGCCGATGCCTGCCGGGGTCGCGGGAAGGTACTAAAGGGTCACCGAAGCCCCTGGCAACACAGGCAACGGAAGGAATACGGGTGGGTTTTAGTCAGTAAGAGTCTGACACACCCTCCCGCTCCGCCCAGAGAGGGAGAAGTTATTTGAAGATATACCAACCAAAAAAAAAAAATCCTGAAGGACTATTTTCTAGGAGACTATTTTCTATCATAGAAGCTAATTCCAGCATGCGAGACCTAATTCCTAATTCTTCTTAAACGTAAGTCAGATTTAGAATATCTTTCATCTTTCAGATGCTTTTCATTTAGTTTTATTATATACAGAGTTTCATTGAAAGATCTAAGCGAAGAAGTAGTTTCTTTCATCAAAAGAGCTAGTTTCTTTTGGTTTGTTTCTACCTCTTTAATGGCATTGTCGTATTCCGATATGGCAATGGCATCGTCTTCATCCATTGTGCCAAATAATGTTTTAGATACAGTGCCTACGAATCCTAGAAGTGCAGTTCTCAACTGGCGAGATTAGTTACCGACATTTAAACGATGTTTATTTATTTCATTGTGCCTGCTATTATTTTCAGAGTTGTAATGTAAGTTTCATCATTCTGCCATTCCACGATCTGTTGTTAGTGGGCCAGTTTATAAGCTTTAGTAAAAGTTTACGAAATCACCAACAAAAAGGTCTGTAATCTATCAAAAACTTGGCGAAGATACTAACATCATTTCCTGTTCTATAATTGAAAGAATCGCCCATTCCCCAAGAGGATTTGTTTGGTACAAAACAAGATTTCAAAAGCTGTTAGACTGCCCGCCCACGTCCGATAATCAGTGACCGTTTTTGTAGAAGAAAAATAGAACGTATAGATGGCAATAGCGGTGTGCGTTGCAACGCATCTGTTGCTAGCGGGCCAGTGTATAAGCTTTAGTGTAAGTTCACGCAATCACCAACAAAAACGTCTGTAGTCTATCAAAAACTTGGCAAAGATACTAACATAATTTCCTGTTCTAAAATTGAAAGAATCGCCCATCCCCCAAGAGGATTTGTTTGGTACAAAACAAGATTTCAAAAGCAAAGGCTGCCCGCCCACGTCCGATAATCAGTGACCGTTTTTGTAGAAGAAAAATAGAAAGTATAGATGACAATAGTGCACTATTGCCATCTATTCGTTCTATTTTTCTTCTGTAGGAAGTGTGCGTTGCAACGCACAAGTCCTTCAAAAAGTCACTCGTATAAATGCATAGAATTTGAATCGGCCCGATAATTGGCTCTACAAAAAGTCTGACGTTTGTGAGCACCCTTAAAATTATTAAGCACTACCTTTTGCCCGCAGCTTCGCCTGCGTTAGGTTCGGAAATTATTCCACGGGAACATACTACCGGGATAAAAAATTCTATGTGTTATAATTTTATAAACTATCCAGGTAATAAACTATATGTGTGCCAAATTTGTGTCACCATAGCACAGCATCATGCTGAGTGGAAGCCTTCTTGTCACATCATGACGTACAGCTGCCGACTATTTGTATTTTGTGATTATAATGTAGATCTATTTTGTTTAATTTTTCTGTTTACCTAATCTAGATCTTTTTGTCTGCATGTGTTTCGGTGACAAATAAACAAATTTTTCTTTCTTTCATCCAAATCCGTTCAGCCGTTTTTGCGTGATTGTGTAACAAAGATCCAAACATACAAACTTTCACATTTATACAAGGTGTCGTTGTGCATCCTCGTCAAATTCAAGGAGGTAACTATGCTAATGATTCTCGACACGAATCAATAATAAAATAAGTAGGTCATTTTTAATGTTTAATTAAATTTTCGGAAATGGGCATGTGTGGGACACGCAAGTTAAAACGCGGCCCGTGTGATACCGCACTGTAACTGCCCTTTTACACACACACTACCGCATACGCAACGGGATGATGTAACATCTGCATGTCAAACCGTCAAACAAATAGTTTTCTGACAGCTGGGCGCACAGATTAATTTAGGCCGGCGGCGCGTACGTCATTTTCGTCGGTAGGTACGGAATGTTGCCATTTTAAATATTTGTATTTATGTTATTCTTTTTTTTTCATATTACAATCTTACTGTGTGCTGCACCGTCAACGCCGGCTACCGCTGAAAACCAGCGCTGGGTCTCAGCTCTCTGACTCGCATAGGGTCGCAGCATTATGCTGAGCGTCGGCTGTTTTGCATGTGACGCATATTCTCCCCCAAATTGTTTCTTTTTGTATTTGCGTTCCTTCTTTGCGTCATGTTTCCCGCCAATAAACGTATTTTCAAACAAGCGTAACAAACAAACAAACTCACTTTCGCATTTATAATATAAGTTTGGAAGTAGAATTTGAAAATATTTATTTCCGTTTCTACGGAAATAAATATTTACAGTTCGTGTACAGCAAATTGCTTTTCATTTAGCTTCCAAATCAATTAATAATTTAGTGTGATTAATTACGTATTAGAACACGCATACTGTCCATGATATATTGTGCTACTGATACCAGAATGGTTTATTGTAGATATTATCTACAAATGGCCATTCTGGCGAGCGCAAGCATTAATTATGTGGTAGCTTGGTTGACTTGTTGGATATTTCGTACAAATGCTCCTCAGTTGCCAGCCCCCCTTATTGTTATTATCTCAAGCAAGTGCAACTGCTGAGCATGGGGTCCTGGATACGAGTACCGGGTCCGGCAAAATGTTTTCATTTAGGAAATTATCAGTAGCTTCCTGGAACCAGAATTTGTCCCTGTTTAATAGCATAAGCTCGACCACTGCTTTATTGGACTGAAAAATAACAGGCGAAGGTAAATGTATCAATGACCACGAGTTTCCCATTCGGAGAACAACACAAGCGTGTAATAGCTTTTGGCTCACTGCGTCGTCGTCATAGATATAATAAAGAAGGAGATATGCCCGGTAGTTGAAAATGTATCGGAACCCCGTGTCTCCAGTTTGTCCCTACCTACACATGCAGTTCAGTTAAAGAAATAGATACGAAGTCGCGCACACACTCGCAATTAATAAATCAAAACGAAGCTAAAAGGAAAACTATCACAGCTGAGTAGGCTTATATAGAGTTATAGTCGACCAACTTACATTTGCAGTTGGGATGTATAGGAGAACATGTTTTTCAACAAAATCAAAATCAAAAGTCATTTATTCAAACTAGGCTGAAAATCAGCACTTTTCGAACGTCAAAGTTACATAAGACAGTCCCCCAAAAATGCCCGCCCGTCACCACTTCCTAGTGCTTTAGCTGGGAAGAAGAAGTGGTGGAACAAACTCCCCAGCAGCACGTCTGTCTGTTTAGTTATATAAACTTGATTCTATACAAATCGTATGCAAAGTAATTAACATTACGAAACACAAAACATTGGATTAAATTACACACTTGCCATACGTTAGCTAGCACGCGCCAGTATACCAACAAAACAATGAACAAACTATACTCAAGCAGATAAAAATTACAACATAAAAAAACGTAAATAGAACTTAACACCTAAATAAAAGCCTCCAGGCATAAAGGGCGTGCCCGCTTACATAAGGCAATTGCTGTAGCTCGATGTGAGAAATGATAAACTAGCCCCATCGAAGTAAAATAAGTAAACAATTACTAATAACAATTAAAACCATGATCAGCAAGACTATTAAAACCATGGTCAACGACAATGTTAAGTTTGTTCTTGGGATAAATTCATCACAACTACGGAACCCTTCATTGTGCGTGGTCCGACATGCAATTGGCTGGTTTTTTTAAACAAAAAAGGCTCGTAATATTTAAACGCTAAATGATTAAAAGTCCCTTATGACGCTGACAACACCAAAACCGCGGTCACTGTCATATTGCATAGAAAAGAAAGAGAAGCGCGATGACACAACGCTTGTAATGTATTGCAAAATATGAAGCAATTATCTATTTACTCAAAATTGAGTTGAGTAATCGAAAATAAAAAAAAACAACTAAGTTCTGCATTCAAATAAGACGTGCTTGTTATTAATTAAATACGTAACGTATGTTGATATTTAATACAGATATTTTGGATTAGAACTCAAGGTAAGAGGTTAGTTTAACGTTAGTTTATATCGAGATTTTTTTTTAAAACGTGTTTTGGTAACGACCAAATTCTGGGAAATATGTTCAAAATGGACATATACTTTTTCCGCTACCACAAACTATACAAATTTGGCAATTTGTTTTCTTAAGAGTAGCCTATTTTGGACAATTGGGTCTTGTCAGCGCCTTAAGTACACGGAAAGGATCTAGTGACTTCTGTTTTGTCTGATCAGCGGCCAATAAGTAAAACGTATATATCATCATCATCTGCCTAGCCTTTTCCCAACTACGTTGGGGTCGGCTTCCAGTCTAATCGAATGCAGCTGAATACCAGTATTTTACATAGAGCGACTGCCTATCTGACCTACACAACCCAGTTACTGGGTAATACGATACCCCTTGGTAACACAGGTTGTTCATTTTTTTGTTGTTAAAAATTGTTAATAAGTAAAACGTTAAAGAATGTAAAATTGTAGATAGAATTTAGTAAAAATATTTCGTAAGAAGTGTTTAAAGAAAAGTTTATTTTCACATAAGTAGAACTACCTATAGTTCGCTTAATAAAAGATAGTGATCTTTACGATAACTACAAAAAACGAATGATTCCTAAAGGCTCCTACATAGTGGCGCGACGATACAGTTCGTTGTTGTCGTATATCCCTACGTAGGTAATAGAGGTATATGACAAGTAACTGTAGCGTTCATTTTTTGTAGCTATCCTAAAGATCACTATCTTATAATAAGGGAACTATCAGCATATGACATAAGCATAATCAGACGTTCCCACTCCTGGGAAACGGGCTTCCGCTCTTCGAGAAGGAGTGGGATGTAAGCTATAATACACCACGCGGGCCCAGTGCGGGTTTGTAGATGTCACATGTCTTCGAATTTTTAATTCTAGCACATGCAGGAAGCCGGCGTTTCCTCACGATGTTTTCCGTTACCGTTTTGAGAGCAGTGTTGATGAAATTAATTACACAAAGTAAAGAGCCTGCCTGGGTTCGAACCTACGACCTACAACTAGTAAGTCAGGGCTGTTACCACTGGGCCACCACTGAAGGTAGCCCACTTAATTCCAATTTTCTTACGTTTTTTGCAATTTGCAGGTCAGTGTCAGATTACGTCTTGATTAAAATATGATTCGCGACCATAGCAAATAGTTATTTACATAGGTAATTATAATAATGACTAATCGCTAAGAAACAATTAAGTGAGTCTTCTACCTTGAAATGATTAACCTGATTCCACGTGGAAGTATAAATGAATAAACACAACAAACGCTGAAAAGTGTTAAAACAACAGCGAAATTGCTGAAAACAAGTTGTAATCCAGAGCCGTCAGCAATTTGGACAATTTTGATAACAAACTTGTTCAACTAAACAAAGCCTTCTTCTAACAATACGAAAAATAATAAATATTTTGCTATGTTGTTGTTATTGTGTTTCGGATAAGACTTCTTCTGTGAAATTAAAAGGAAAATGAAACTCCACCAAAAAGAATGCCTAAGAAAAACTTCATTTTTTTTTTCTTTCTTATCAAATACATATTTATTAAAGCCAAAACGTAAAAGGAACTTCCAAGAACAACATCTGTAAAAGAATCTTTGTGTAAATACATTTTCAGCATACTTGCTTGTAAAGTAACTCTTATGGCGATGCATTTAGGTTCATAATTCAGCTTATTATACAGTCGTTGTTTTTACTTTATATTACCACACTAGTGTTTTTACTTTACATTTTATTTTAATCTCCGTTAAAAGTTTTTATATCTAAAAACAATGAATATTTTTGTGAAATAAACTAGGTTACATATAATTAAACAATCATCAAAATTATCCACATTTCACCAATTATACTGCTTTTTTCACTACATATTAACCTTAATTCGCGTATTCAAAACATTATTTTGTGTTTATTATATTTTGTATATGTATAGGCTGTTTCGCGGTTTTGCCAGTGCCTTTACACCTACGCGCGCATCGCTAGCGCGTCACGCGGAGAAAACAAAACCAGCGCGCCATTTTCCATAAATATTTGTCAACCTTTTTCGTTGTGTAGTTAATTATTCAACGTTAAGGTCAACTGTGGCATCTTTACTTTCCATGAGCAACTTTACCCATGAGTTCTATACTTAAACATCTCTACACTTGGGTACACGTCAAAGGCTTAATGATATTACAACAAAGGATGTAGAATCCTGCGGTGAAATACTTCTCATAAAAACTACCAACATTAAAAACATGATTCCACGATCTTTTACAATCCATGGTTCATTTTATGAAATCCTACTAATATTATAAATGCGAAAGGCGAACGGCAGGCTTGTATGGGACTTTTGTACAGCTAATATTTTGTGTTTTGGGATTTTTTGTTTTAATTGGTAGTTAATACGAGATAGACAAGCCCTTTTTAAATTCTAGGATTTTTAGAACTTGGGACGTAAAAGTTATAACTAGTTTTATTTTTTAAGGTTATGTACTAGTGTACCAATGTAGATTGTTACTTATAGGCACATAAACATTGTTTCGATAATAAAGTACATGTTCTAGATTGCTTGTCGCTATTTTTGTAGTGTTTTACTTACTATCAAGTAGGTAAATTGAGATGAGGATCGTACCTACTCAGCGGAGTGCATTAGGAGATACCTATGTCCAGCAGCTGACTGCAACAGTTTGATAATGATGAAGTCCTGTTGGGGTTTTGAGTGTAGTTAAATAAAACAATACAGTTAATAGTTTTTTTTTTTAAGTACATTTATTTTATTTATAATTAATTCATTATTATTTCATTTATTTTATTTTTTGTTGAGGGGCTTGTGGCTAAATAATAACAGCCGCACGGGTCAATCGATCAGGTTAAGCTACGCTTGCCGCGGTTGGTCCGTGGATGGGTGACCATCTTTACATGCCAAGACCCTGCCGTGCGTTGGAAGCACGTTAAGCCGTTGGTCCCGGCTGTCATTCGTAAATCTTTGACAGTAGTTACGGGTCGTCAGAAGCCCGAAAGTCTGACAACCAGTCTTACCAAGGGGTATCGTATTACCCAGTAACTGGGTTGTGGAGGTCCGATAGGCAGTCGCTCCATGTAAAATACTGGTATTCAGCTGCATCTGGTTAGACTGGAAGCCGACCCCAACGTAGTTGGGAAAAGGCTAGGCTGATGATGATGATTTTATTTATAATTAATTAATGAATTGTTAATATTACTTCATCTAAGTAGGAGCAGGTCGGGGAATACCCTCATGGCGAGCATAGCTAAAATACCAACATAACTGCGTTTAGTTTACGACTAAATTACGTGTAGTTATTAAAATCTTTTTAATATTATAAATTAATCCGAACTTCCAAAAATATTACACTTACATGAAAATAAATGGCT
The DNA here is from genome assembly GCA_905333075.3 of Atethmia centrago. NCBI lineage: Eukaryota > Metazoa > Arthropoda > Insecta > Lepidoptera > Noctuidae > Atethmia > Atethmia centrago. Next base: position 15,411,136 of record HG995375.1, read on the forward strand.
TAATTGCCTTAATATGTGGTACAAATTCCATAACAAAACAACAAAAAAAGTAAGCTGTACGAAATCTGCCGTTCACCTTTGTAAGAATGGATGGAAGGATGTGTGTTAATCTTTCACGCAAAAAGTACTGAACGGATTTGGATGAAATTTGGCACACAGATAGTTTATAACCAGGAATAATACATAGGATACTTTTTACCCCGATATACCCACGGGGTCATAACTTATGCGGGTGATACCGCGGGGCGCAGCTAGTAGTAAATAATATCAAGCTCTCTGTTCAACAAATGCAAAAACTGACCGCTTTTTCCAAAACCTTCAAAAAGGTAAATGTACAGCTCAACCCATTGGTGCCTATCAACGGAGCAATGCCAAAAGAAATTGCAAAGTATTTAATTTACCCAAGGCTGATTCTTACACTGGATACAGTTTTAGAAGAATTTCGGCTACACTGCTGGCTAATTCGGTTGCTGGATATATGAGCCTCAAATTATGATAATTTAAAAAATATCAATTTTGCAAGCATTTAAATAAAAAGAGAATCCAATTTGATGTTTAAAATATATTTCATGCTATGGATAAAATAAACAAAAGCAATTTATATTCCACAATGAATAAATTGTTTATTGCATTTTAGTTTTTGATTTAGCGTCTGCGTGGGATTCCGTTTTTAGAAGGTGTAAGTGAAATATCTGAAAATGTGTTTAGTAGTTCTTGTACTCATCATTAGGAACAACTTTCACTATTGGCCCAACCCTGAAATCATGAAAAAAGACAGCTGCTCCATACATTTATGTTCGGATAACTCGACAAAATGTAGGGAAAAGCTGATTTTTTTCGCGGTTTCTGGTTTGGTCCCATGTAAAATTAGTTCATAATGATGAGTTATTTTTTTAATGAGTTAAGAATGATGAGTCGATATATATATATAGGTACAATGCCCCAAGAGGATTTTAGGTGTTACACCTTGTATAAATTTTGTAAGCATCCTTGTAGGATCTAGACCTAGTATTTCTCCGGCGGGATCTCATGGCGTCATGGAAAGTACGGTTGTCGCAACCCAGTGCTGGGCACGCCACGATTGCGGCGATAAGTCCCCTCTTTGAGGAGTGGCTGGAGAGGTGCCACGGCGTCCTCACCTTCCGCCTGACGCAGGTCCTCACCGGACACGGCAGCTTCGGGAGGTTCCTGTGTCGGATAAGGCGGGAGGAAACGTCCGGGTGTCACCACTGTGTGGATCGCCCGGAGGACACGGTGGAGCATACGGTGGAGGTCTGCCCGGCTTGGGCAGAGCACCGCCGTGTCCTCTTGGAGGCGATCGGCGGCAGAGACCTCTCGCGTCCGGCCCTGGTTCAGGCCATGGTACGGAGCGAGAGGGCATGGGCAGCCGTCACCTCCTTCTGCGAAGCAGTAATGCTCGCGAAGGAGGAGGCGGGACGGTTGAGGGAAAGGCAAGTTTCGCGCCCTCTCGCCCCTAGCCGCCGCAGGAGACGCCCAGGGCGTCGGGAATCCCGGGCGGATTTCCGGACACCGTAGGCGCGGGCTTGCGGACGGTGAGCAATGGGTAGCTCACCGTCCGGTAAGGACCAGGCCCGGGTCGACGGCGCGTTGTATTCCACGCGCCACTCAAAGAGATGTCGTCAGCACATAGTAGGGGTCCACTAGGGCCGATGCCTGCCGGGGTCGCGGGAAGGTACTTATGGGTCACCGAGGCCCCCGCAACACAGGCAACAAGAAGGAATACGGGTGGGTTTTAGTCAGTAAGAGTCTGACACACCCTCCCGCTCCGCCCAGAGCGGGAGAAGTTATTTGATGATTTCCCACCCTCAAAAAAAAAAAAAAAGACCTAGTATTTCTATAAATAATATAGGTAACCCATAAATAATAGTTTTGGTCACTAACTAACCAAGCAAATATTAGGCGTGTCCTAGCCCCAGGAAGCTGAACTGATAACTTAAAACCACGTTAAAGGAAGTCCGCTGTCCGTCTGGGTATCGCGGAGTATTTCAGACGCCTACCAATTTATTCCTTGGTACATAAGAAAGGCTCTGAGATCTCCGGTAAAACTCATCAGTTACCTGCTTCGGCTAAGGAACATCCCAAGGGGAACCAAGTTGTTTCCTCGCAACTTCGCGGCGCACAGCTGCACGTAACCACTACTGTTGTCCCCAGGGTCACTTTATGATTAATTAGACTCCATTGTAAGCGAAGTTATCAATCCTATCAATGCATTGGGAACCACTCGCATAGCCCAAAGCTGACACATGAGGGACACAACGGAATACTATTGCCATTTAAGGGGACCCACCCCTTAAATGGCAATAGTATTCCGTTTTTTGCGAAAGATAAAGGTAAGTAAATATGTTTTAGAGTAGGTAGGTATGTACTGTAGGGTCTCTAGGGCTCCTAATAGCTCTGGAATGAGAATATATACGGCGTTGCCTCTAAATGAGAAGCAATACGGAATTTTTGCTTTACGCCAAGAGGACGTATTCACTTTTACGTGCCTAAAACAATTCTAGGTAAAAATTTCAAAATACGTCGCCATTTAAGGGGTTGTGAGTGGTTGGGGGGAGGGGGGGGGATCGGATCCCCCCTCACCATTTTCACCCGCCGGAAATACTTGGTTTCCTTAGAAAAAATAAAAAACAGAAATTTATACAAAAATGGTTATTCCACTTTATATACATGTTTTATCGCTTTTATTAATTCCATGAATGGATCTTTCCTGTATTTTAAGTTATTTCGCCGCCACAAATATTCAAAAATAACATCTGCAAAATTTTCTGTGTTATTAAAATTGTCCTTCCTAAAAAATCTTTTAACAGCCCTCCACTGGGACTCAATTCGTTGAGTATGAGTCCCATCTTCAGCTATGAATGGGTTGTCACGATCCGAGTGGTTGACTTTTTTGTGTATGTAGCCATGTTCTGACAAGCAATCATATGCTCTCCAAAAATCAGTGTGGATGGTGGTGCCAACTTCCACATTCTTCAATATAAGTGGCACCAAAACCTCAGCAGAGCGAATATTGTCTGGGCACACTTCCAACCTCAGATCTTCAGATCCATCATCAATCATACCGAGAACCCAATGGCCCTCAATATGGCGACCTATAACAAAAAAAAATATATAAATAAAAACTGGCTTCAATTATGAGTCGACGGAGCCCCGCTACGTGGGGCTCCTACTTCTGGGTGGTTTAAAAAAAATAACCACGATGGCTAAGGCGGGAGCGCAGCGCAGCGAAGCTCCCGCCTTAGCCATCTAACCTAACCCAATGAAGTCGGATTGTGCCAACTCGGAGTAATACGAGTACATTGCTATTAATTATCTAAGAATTATATCCTGTTCTTATACATTTCCTATAACACATAATATATAAAATATAATTACCTCGATTGAATTTTCTTTTTCCAAATTTAGATTCATCGATCTGGACAATTTTTTCGGGGCCACCAATCTTTCCAACGGCTTCATTTTTGTCCATTTTGCATAATTGCAATAGTATTTAAGATTTTTTGGAAATTGGTTAAAAATATTTAGACGCAACTCCGGCAGCCAAAATTACTTTGGGGGGATTAAGACTAACTCCCTTAAGCCCCCAACACCACCAATACCCTCAAATTCAGACGACTCGTTTTAAAATCCAACCCAATTCTATCTTATTCTAAAATGAACGCTTCTTCTAGGATTTTGAAACAGATTCTCAAGTCCCTTGAGTGATCGAATTTAACCAGAATCATTGTTCTGCCAGCCTGCATGATGAAAGATTCCCTTTGGCAGTTAACCTTTACAATCCATTTAACACTAAAGTCCGTATAATTAATTTAACTCAGCCTTTAGAAGTCCAGTTTCTCCAGGTTGTCGGTTCACCGGGCTCAGCGACCCACGCCGCGTTTTCCGATTGACGCTCTTCACTCAAAGACTCGTCTGCTCCAACGGGCAATAGCCGGCGCGTCAATAAAATAATTACATAAATCACTATTCACCCTTGAAGTATACAACGAACTATCTAACGCCCGCAGACGGCTGACCATTTTGGTTCACGAGTATAGGACTTACGTAATAGTGGCCGAGCATTCGATTTATTGCAGACAGACAAATATTTTCGATCCCAAATTATTGAGAAAAAAGAGTAACACGTGTGGCGTTTTAAGACACGAAGTGCCGCTTTGACTTTTGTTCTTTAATAATATCTGCTTTGGCACAGACCCAAATATGGAAGCACTGTTTGGATGCGGCCTATGCCCGTCTGTGGCTTGGATAGAATAAGTTAATTGATTGATTCATTTATAATCAAACGGAACCTACTAATATTTGTCTATGTGAATGTCAGACTCTTACTGACTAAAAACCACCTTGGTGTTCCCTTCGCACACTTGCACCGGGGATCATGGGATCTTGTGCGACTTCCACGATTCCGGGCTGGTGCGGGCTCGCCTTTGCGGGCCACCTCAGGCCCGCGTGGAGTGAGGTGTAAGACTTCCCCCGCGACGTCCAAAAGGGGCGCGCGTGGAACACTACGCGCCGCCACCTCGGGTCCTGCTGGGGGACGACGGATGTCCTCGAATCCCTTGAACCCATTTAGGAGGGCTGGAATAGGACGTTGTCCGCCCTCCGCCGACGCCCGGTGCGCCTGCTGCGGGCGTCCCAGGACTCCTCGCTACCGACAATCGAGCCGACCACGGATGGCAGCGATGTGTGTGTAGTCCAGCATGACACAATAAGACTGCAGGAAAATGTTAGGCATTCCGACTTTCAATTGAAACCAACTCAAGAAGTTGGGTCATACGAAACTATTTAGGTCTTTAGACGATAAACAACGTGCTCATTCCCATTGAGTTACCAGTGACGCCAGAATTACGGTCCAGCAGCTGAGTAAGTTGAATGTGAGGGTTTATTTGATCATGTCAGCAACGGCGGCTTTGTTTACTGCATTAATCCAACCAAGAAATTTATTAGGACCCCATGTATATGACACACACTATCGTGACCATTTATGCCATTATAAGCGTCACAACTTTTTTTCACACAAAGTTCAATCGTTTCGGGTGTGTCGTCGAAAATCCGAAGCCCGAAAGTCTGATAACCAGTCTTCTTTCCAAGGAGTATCGTATTACCTAGTAACTGGGTTGTGGAGGTCAGATAGGCAGTCGCTCTATGTAAAATACTGGTATTCAGCTGCATCCGGTAAGATTGGAAGCCGACCCCAACATAGTTGGGAAAAGGCTGGGCAGATGATGATAAGCGTCACAACTTACCAATTTTTATTTATCTGTATCTACCTAGAATTTATCCGATAGTCATTTAAAACCGCGATTGTTCTCAAATAGACTTTGAATAAAGTTTACAAACGAATTGTGGAAACATAAAAATAAATAAAAAAAGTAGCTAATAATAAAACGAAGCAAACCAATTCTCGAAAGAAAATCACTCTCGAGTGAAAGCGATTAAATCTCCGTTATCGAGTTACCAGAAATAGGTACAAGAATATATTACCTGTGATAACATTTTTAGGTCTCTAACAAAATAAACAGCCGAATCCATCGACGTTTCCTGTTCGTAAAATGTCAGGAAACTGTTCTGTACGAGTAGGTGTCATTTGGTCGCATCGTGGAAAATCATTGTGAATTTCGCACCCAAAATAGGACATATTATATATATGTCAACAAAAATAGGTACAAAACGACGAACACGTTCATAGCTCACGGTTAGGTAATGATTTGGACACGTTTATAGGCATGTGCAAAGTGGCGCGACGGGACACCGGCAGAACAATTTCCGTGAAGTTTTCAAAGGAATTTTTCTACCGGTGTTGCGTCGCGCCGTTGCGTATGCCAGTCTGCACGAGCCTTATTGCAATAAACGCCGCTCCTGACAATGCAGCAATGTGATTGTAACTGACCTACGTATATGTAGCGTAGAACTGTTGGCTCGATCGTGGGGTTGGGATACGAGCGTGTGCTCATATTAATTCGGGTGGGATAATGGCGCCGATTCCATTGTTCACAAACTAAACTAAATTTAAGTTCAGTGCATCTTTTTCTTTCTATTTCATTACGAAGAGGACAGAAGATAAATTTTAGTTTAGTCCTGTCAAATTAATCAGCGCCTGTCACTACTCCATACAAGTATAGACGTGATTAAAAACTTGCCTACTAAAATTACGTCAATTTACGTCAAGCGCTGATTAATTTGACAGCACTAAACTAAAATTGATCTTCTGTCCTTTTCTTAATGAAATAAAAAGAAAAGGATGCACTGAACTTAAATTTAGTTTAGTTTGTGAACAAGGGAATCGGCGCCATTATTGTGTTTTTCATTGAGAACTTCTCTGTAGCAGCCCGAAGTCTGGATCTCTGCCCGGTTGACGACAATAAGGTCGCCCTCTAGACCCTATTACATGAGATTTACTTAAACATGTGAGTGTACCTACTACACGTGATGTTAATCTTTGTATTCTATTATACCGCCATCGGAACTACAGTGGTGACCTTAGACTCCTATTAAAACAATGGCATCTCCGAAGATAATCTGTTTACATTTTACAGCATCCATTAGTAAATCTGAGACCAAAACAACAAACAAAAACCCGACTGCAAAAACACATAACTGAAAAGAGAAAAACAAGCATTACAATCTACAGAATTTTGGTATCGCAGGTGGGGGACAAACAAAAGTTACACCATATTTCAGGTTATTGGTTTATCTCCCGCCTGCGATACCAAAATTCTATAGATTGTAATGCTTGTTTTTCTCTTTTCAGTTAGGTATGTGTTTTTGCAGTCGGGTTTTTGTTTTTTAAATAATTTGTTTTATTCCAAGATTTTTAGTTTTATTCATTTATTATATATATATGGAATTGACCCATTAGTAGCTTTTACTTGATATCAATATTATTGTAATGTATTAAAAAAAACCTCTCCCTCCCTTTTTTTTTGTATTTGGAGAATATATTTAAAAAATATATAGCCTATGTCACTCCCACAATGAAGACGAATCAAGCCGCAAAATCCATCAAGCCGTTTAAGCTACAGAGCGTGCTAAAGAACATACATACATAGGTACATACATACATGCTATCGAAAAACATTACCCTCCTTTTGGGGCAGTCGGGTAAAAAGAGCGTGTAATCAAAGAAAATACCGGCCCAGTGCGAGTCGGACTCGCGCACGAAGGGTTCCGTACCATTATCTATAAAACGGCAAAAAATAATGTCTGTTGTATGGAAGCCCTCTTAAATATTTATTTTATTCTGTGATTTTTATTCTGTATTTGTTGTTATAGCGACAACAGAAATACATCATCTGTGAAAATTTTAACTGTCTAACTATCACGGTTCACGAGATACAGCCTGGTGACAGACGGACAGCGGAGTCTTAGTAATAGAGTCCCGTTTTACCCGTTGGGTACGGAACCCTAAAAAACAAGCGAGCCTTAGTCGCATATAATATGCGACATCTGACATTCACCTTGGAAATAAGCAGTTGAGTAGCGACAGGAGTTAACCTCAGAACTGAAAAAGCTAAATACTGAAATATTTATTCGAATAATATTCATTACTTGTTCGAAATTTTAAATTCTGAGGTTAATTTCTGTACTTTTTTTTGGGTGGGAAATCATCAAATAACATCTCCCGCTCTGGGCGGAGCGGGAGAAGTTATTTGAGGGTGTGTCAGACTCTTACTGACTAAAACCCACCCGTATTCCTTCCTGTTGCCTGTGTTGCGGAGGTCTCGGTGACCCATAAGTACTTTCCCGCGACCCCGGCAGGCATCGGCCTTGTGGACCCCTACCTTTGTGCTGACGACATCTCTTTGAGGCGCGCGTGGATAACAACGCGCCGTCGACCCGGGCCTGGTCCTTACCGGACGGTGAGCTACCCATTGCTCACCGTCCGCAAGCTCGCGCCTACGGTGGCCGGGAATCCGCCCGGGATTCCCGACGCCAAGGGAATATGTGACATCTGACATTCACCTTGGAAATAAGCAGTTGAGTAGCGACAGGAGTTAACCTCAGAATTGAAAAAGCTAAATACTGAAATATTTATTCGAATAATATTCATTACTAGTGATCTGTTCGAAATTTTAAATTCTGAGGTTAATTTCTGTACTTACAATTTATATAGTTCTTACTAATTCCATGTACACTAATTCCATGCTATTATAAAGTAATTCCATGATAATAAAAAGTACTATACATGCTCAAGCTGTCACTTCCTGTCAACACGCATCCGTTCCGTTTCACGAAATTGCTCCCACAGATAGCAAGGGGCAAGGTTTTACACATCAAAATTCAAGTCATATATCAGGTTTAATAATATCTACTCCATCGAGTAATTGAAACGACATTAAATAATGTATTGGCATCCAATATTCAAATTATCTTGGCAATAGTTTCCGAACTATTTACCTCACGTCAAAATTGTAAAAGCTATCGATTTGTTACAAAATGGTTTCTAGATAATATAGATGATAGCTACGAGTAAATTGAACGGGATAATGCTTTGCACTGGAACTAATGCTGTTATTAGGATTTAAAGCAATTCATTAGGTCATGAAACGTAATACGGAAGGCTCATAAACGTTTAGTGCCGGTCGCCACAATCTGCTGTTTATTACGATAAACACTGCATGGAGATATGGCTTGGCAGATGAAATAAAGCAATACAATAGTGTACGCAATACTGACCGTACCGTGTGGTACATCATGCATAGCTTTTCCAAATATGTTCGGGGCGGCTTCCTGATTAACCAGTTGTAGTTCTGTTCTTAAATTTTACTTGAAGTGACTCCCTACTTGATTTCCATACAAGGCAGGTAAGTCTGATTGTCAAACTTTAGGGCTTCTGACCCCCACAGTTATTAATCCCCCACTTTCATGTGATATTGCTCATAGAAAAAGATTAGTAGATTTAGCCATTTTTTTCCTCCATTTAGCTGGAATCCTAAATTCCTAACTTTATCCATACTAATATTATAAATTCAAAAGTTACTTTGTCTGTCTGTCTGTCTATCTATCTGTCTGTAAGATACCTTTCACGCCTAAACCACAGAACGGATTTTGATAAAATTTGGCAAGGACATAGATGGCATCCTGGAAAGGGACATAGTCTACTTTTTGTCTCAAAAATAATTCTAAAGGGGGTGATATAGGGGTTGAAAGTTTGTATGGAGAACTTAGCATTTCTTAAGTTAAGTACTTAAGTGGTTTCATAAGTTAATTAGTTATATGAAAATTCAAATTTATGCTTTTGATAATAAATAAAAAGTTTGTGTTTAAGCGTTTTTTGTAAAATCATCCCCCAAGGGATTACAATAGGGGATGATTTTAAAATTCATATGATTATTGAAATTTTTGTGTACCTCTTTTTAAGAGATTTAAAGAATTGGAAATATAGTCAGAGTCGATATCTTGAAGTAATATACCTATATTATAGTATTTATTTAATTAAAATTCGGTTCACCCGCTTAAAAGTTATTACATTTTAAATTTATAGCTAATATGTAGATATTACGTGGTCAATGGCGGCGCTAGAGTATTTCAAATTAATGGTGTTAATATTAAATTGAATTATAAATATTTTTATGTTAGATATTTAGAATCATAAAAACATGTTTAATAATAAAAAAATAAGGTTATTTTCATTTATGAGCTGTCTGTCTATTACCCTTTCATGTTTTAACGGCTTCATTGATTTGGTTGATAGGTATACGGATAGGCCATGACCGGGGTACATAGGATACTTTTTGTCCCGGTAGCACGTTCCCGTAGGATACTTTCCAACATCCACGCGGGCGAAGCCGCGGGCAGAAGCTATACATATAATAAATTATAAATGTGAAAATGAGTTTGTTTGTTTGTTACGCTTTCAGGCTATAACGGCTAAATGGATTTAGATGAAATTTGGCACATGGGTAGACCATGAGCTGGCTTAGGACATAGGTTACTTTTTATCCCGGTAGTACGTTTCCGTGGGATAATTTCCGAACTTCACGCGGGCGAAGCCGCGGACAAAAGCTAGTTTCTAATAAGTTTACTGGTTAGTACTTAGGTACTTAAATCATAACAGATAAAGGTTTGTCGCGGGCAAAACTCGTTTGATATAAAATTCATGACAATCGATTGGATTCAAATAAATAATAGACTGCGATAGCACATTAGCTAGTATCGCGTCGGAAGCCATAGTCACACGAAGAGTATTGAGTATTGAACTTCAATCAATTACGAACCGATTTAAAAACATCCCTTTTTATAAACTGTTGTCATTAATGTAATGGTGTAATTTATTATTCAATAAATAATATCACATCACGCCTTGTTTCTCCGAAAGGTTGGGCAGCGGTGTAGGTACCTAAAGTATATCCCATGTAATAGGGGGGGAGCCTATATTGCCATCAACCGGTTATAAATCCAAGTTCCGGACTGCTACTGGTAAATTCTAGATTGTAAAACCCAATAACACTTTGCTCGATCCGGGAATCGATCCCAGGGCCAGTTATGTGATGAATTCCCACCCAAAAAAAAAATAATAAAATAAAAAAAAAAAGCTCAGCAGTAGAGCTTGTGACCAACGAGGCAATAAACAAATAATATCACGCGTATCCCCAAAAGGTTAAAATGACTGATGTACCTATTTTACTCCTTATCTTTAATAACAATAATAATAATAATAATAATAGTTTATTTTTTCCCACAACAATTACAAATATAAAGGTGTTTCAAACATTGGAGGTACAAAGGTTTGTGGGAGTCAGGAATCCAAACTAGGATACCCTGTGCTATGGACTCCTGGCCCCCCTCGCCGAGATTTGGATTATGATAATTGCAGAACGTAGGACATGTAGAAGATAATAACAAGAAAAGTTACTAATTAAACAAAATCAAAAAAATTTAAATATAAATAAAAGTGCGTGTGTATGTTTGTAAGTGTGGGTGTGAAGTGGAAGTGGAAAGTGTCGTGTATGTGGTGTGGTGTTGTATGTGAGTGTTTGTGTGAGAGAGTGTAAGATAGTGTAGTGTGTGTGTACGTGTAAAGATGGGTGTGTATAGGAATTTTTAAACGCTAGACTAGGATAAGATAGTAAGTAGTTTTTCCGTTTCTTCATAATAAAAATAAACAATGAAGTATTTATATTGCCAATTAAATAAATAAAGAGCAATGGTGGCCCAGTGGTAACGGCCGCGACTTACCAGTTGTAGGTCATAGGTTTAAACCCGGACAGGCGCTTTATTTTGTGTAAATTATTTCATCACCACTGATCTGGAAACTGTGAAGGAAAACATCGGCATATCCTAGAACCATAAATTCGAAGACATGTATTGAGACATCTACCAATCCGCACTGGGCCCGCGTGGTGGATTACGGCCCACTCCCTCTCACCGAGCGGAGGCTTGTGTCCCAGCAGTATGAACATTACAGGCTGATTATGTATGTTATGTATATTGCTAATTTTCTATTGTTATTCGCACACATACACACACATACGAATACCAGTACCGTTAAATGTAATTTTGTTTAGTCCTGGGCCTCAAGTCTGCTATTCTGCCGCGCTAACGACGAATACAATAACTCGATTTTGGACGATTTTGAGTTATATAATTATTCGGAATCAGCGAATTTAGTGAATTCCGAATATATATATAACTTAACATCGTCCAAAATCGAGTTATTGTATTCTTCGTTAGCGCGGCAGTATTACAATCGTGTCAGAATGGTCTGTCCCGATCCTCATTAATGACACCATTATATTAGTAGATTACCAAACTTGTCAAAATCAACAATTATAAAATTAATGATAGACCATTCTGACACTATTGCAATAGCAGACTTGAGGCCCCGGTTTCAAATTTTGAGTCAGGATTTCTGTAACCTGTTTATGGCAATAAATTATTTATTTATTTATTAGGTACTTAGTTTCGTTCGCTTTCTCATGTAAAATCAGCTTCGAGAGTTTGAGATTAGTGATGTTGCTACTGCATAATAATTCGATAGTTTAAGGGTCCCACACACAAACAAATGTACCTCTTGTAGGTAGACGTAACCGGGTGAAATTCCGACTTTTCTTGGTGGGTACCAAAAAAAATCTTTCATGCAAACCATGTCAAGACTCAAGAGGAATTACGAACACAACAAAAAAAAAGATCTTTCATAGATGTGGAAATTGTTTTTTATTTCAAAGTATTGTAAAGAGCGTCATTCTCGGTACCTATTCGTTTGAGCACAGGCCTTTTAACATAAAATTTTCCTACTCTCGTAGGAAAATTTTACCATAATATTTTTTTTAGGAAACCTTTAAAAAAATATTTCCTGTATTTATTGCTTTAAGGAAAACACTAATAAGGATTGATCATAAAAAGGAATGTCTCTCGTCTTGGACTTTCAACGAAAGTGAGGTATAAGTACGAAGGTACGACTCGATACGACTTCAAACGTCGGAATTTCATGCAATGATCAAATTCCCATCCCATCTAAATCGGTTGCGATGCTCACCACTTACCTATAAGTCGTACTTATTTGATGAACGACACAGTATTGACTTAGTTATGTGTGTATGTTACTTCAAGTCTACGTACTTGAGAGCAGCGTAGCTGAATGTCAACTAGTCAATTATAAGGTAAATAAATAAAATACACTGGCCTTCAAAACTTGTACCACACATTTAAAAATGCAATTTCTCCTAAACTATAATAATTATGCTTCACAAATTCGAAATAAAAACATTTTATAGCAAATTTCATCATCTTTCTATAGAATTATAGTTTATTATACATTAGTAACGTTTTTTATAAAAAAACAAAAAACAGCCATTTTTAACTTACTGGCAAAAACCTGAAACAACTTTTATAAGTATGTTTTACGCCTTATTTACATTTTTATAACTGGTATTGCCTCCTCGGGCTCTGATTACAGTTTCGAGCCGGTGTAGCATACTGAAGGTGAGGTTTCGGAGGAGATGTTGGAGAATATTCTCCCATTCTTCCATGAGGGCCTGTTTTAGGGCCCTGAGAGATAGGATGTGGTCTGCGGCTTCTGACCAGCTTCCCGAGCTCATCCCAGGTTTACTCGATCAGGTGAGATCAGGACTACTTGGTACCAATCTCCTGAATATCCGGCAATCAAAGTCAGGCTGGCTGAGGTAAAAGTGCCCGGTGAACGTCCAGAGTCTACTTGATAGTTACCTCGACGGCAGGAAAGTAAGGGTGAGGTATGCTGGGGAGGAATGCACAAGAGAAACCAACAAGGGTCACAGGGTTAATTGATCGACATAGTTTTGGTCGTGGATGGTGACACCACGGCTGAAGTCTACAGGATTGCCAATGCAGCCCTCGCCCGTGTTAAGAGTTGGGACGTCAGAAATAAGCTTAGGTTTGCACCGCACAAAACCCGTGCGTTGTTAATAACCAATAAGCTAAAGTACAACACTCCAGCTCTGAGTATGGCCGGGGTCGGCATTGGTATGGTCAGGAGCATGAAGCTGCTAGGGCTGATCATAGACGACAAGTTGACGTTCACACCAGGAATGTCTGCAAGAAGGTGGCGAAAATCTACAAGCAACTGGCGCGTGTTGCAAAAGTCAGCTGGGGTGTCAATAGGTCATACATGTAATATACACTGCCACAATTGAACCTATAGTCACCTACACGGCTGGAGCCTGGGCTCCCGCTTCAAAAAAGCTGTGTATACGGAAGAAGCTAGGCTCTGTCCAACGATGATTCGTCGAGAAGCTCTGTCAATCTTACCATACAGTCTCACTAAACTCGGCACTGGTGCTGGCTGGGATACTACCTCTAGACCTCCACATACAAGAGGCAGAGGAGGAAAGGGTCATCCCAGTTTGTGCCAGGAGACGGAGATTAAGAGAGCCAAACAAATGACTCTGGAGTTTATGTGCCTGGCAGACCAACAGCTTGTAGACAGTCATAATGTGCAGGCAGTGCGAATATTCACTGACGGCACCTAGATTGAGGGGAAGGTCGGAACCGCATTATCCTTGTGGGATAATGTAGGTGAAATCCAGAACCTCAAGCTCAGCCTCTCCGCGTACTGCACTGTCTACCAGGCGGAACTACTAGCCATTTGAAAGGCAACGGACGTGATTCTCAAGCGCAATGAAACGAGCTATGGAGTGTACAGCGACTCAATGTCAGCATTGCAGGCGCTTGCAAGACATGGCACCCTACATCCTCTGGCGGTCCGCGCACGAGTAAATTTGACTCGGGCATTGGACTAGAACAAGCTGTGTCTTTCTTTTGAATCAACGCCCACGCGGGCCTGTGTGCCCGAGGAATGAGCGCGCGGACGAGCTGGCGAAGGAAGCGGCGTTGCCGTCACGGAGGAAGCCGGACTATGACCAGTGTCCGGTTTTATTCATCAAGCGTCAAATCCGTTTGAGTTCACTTGATGAGTGAAATCGGAGATATGTGTCTGGCGAGACGGCCTCGGTGACGAAAATGTTCCTTCCGGACGCCGCCGTAGCTGCCTACCGTATTATAAAATGGTTGAGGCCAACAGGCGTACTCACGCAAGTCTTAACGGCGCACGGTGGTTTCTCGGAATACTTGAACCGTTTTAAGTGTAAAGTCGTGCGCCTGTGACCCCAACGAAGTAGAATCAGTCCCGCACCTAATTTTAGATTGCCCAATATACGCAAGAGAACGATACGATTTCGAGCAAGAAATATATTAAAATGGGTGATGGATCAGTATCGATCCATCACCCATTTTAATAAATGTGGACCTGCATACTCATAGGGAATCTCCTATGCATATCTTTCACCGTCCAATAAGGACCAGGCCCGGGTTGACGGCGCTTTGTATTTCACGCGCGCCTCAAAGAGGTGTCAGCACAACTAAAGGGGTCCGCTAGGGCCGATGCCTGCCGGGGTCGCGGGAAAGTCCAAAAGGGGCACCGTGGCCCCTGGCAACACACAGGCAACAGAAGGAACACGGGTGGGTTTTAGTCTGTAAGAGTCTGACACGGCCTCTCGCTCCACCCAGAGTGGGAGAAGTTATATAATATTTAACCAAAAAAAAAACCCATACGTGTACAGAGCCTCCACCCTTTTTTTTTTGAGGTTGGGAAATCATCAAATAACTTCTCCCGCTCTGGGCGGAGCGGGAGGGTGTGTCAGACTCTTACTGACTAAAAGCCACCCGTATTCCTTCCTGTTGCCTGTGCTGCGGGGGCCTCGGTGACCCATAAGTACCTTCCCGCGACCCCGGCAGGCATCGGCCCTAGTGGACCCCTACTTTGTGCTGACGACATCTCTTTGAGGCGCGCGTGGAATACGACGCGCCGTCGACCCGGGCCTGGTCCTTACCGGACGGTGAGCTACCCATTGCTCACAGTCCGCAAGCCCGCGCCTACGGTGGCTGGATATCCGCTCGGGATTCCCGACGGCCTGGGCGTCTCCTGCGGCGGCTAGGGGCGAGAGGGCGCGAAACTTGCCTTTCCCTCAACCGTCCCGCCTCCTCCTTCGCGAGCATTACTGCTTCGCAGAAGGAGGTGACGGCTGCCCATGCCCTCTCGCTCCGTACCATGGCCTGAACCAGGGCCGGACGCGAGAGGTCTCTGCCGCCGATCGCCTCCACGAGGACACGGCGGTGCTCTGCCCAAGCCGGGCAGACCTCCACCGTATGCTCCACCGTGTCCTCCGGGCGATCCACACAGTGGTGACACCCGGACGTTTCCTCCCGCCTTATCCGACACAGGAACCTCCTGAAGCTGCCGTGTCCGGTGAGGACCTGCGTCAGGCGGAAGGTGAGGACGCCGTGGCGCCTCTCCAGCCGCTCCTCAAAGAGGGGACTTATCGCCGCAATCGTGGCGTGCCCAGCACTGGGTTGCGACAACCGTACTTTCCATGACGCCATGAGATCCCGCCGGAGCTCCGTCCGCTGTGCCACGATTTCTCGCGGCAACGGACTTACGCCCCGGCGTTTCGCCTCCTCGCGCCACTCCCATACGTGCGCGAGGACTTTTGCCTCCAGATGCCATGGCGGCAATCCGGCAAGGTCGTTTGCACTTGGCGGCAAAAGCGGATTGTTTTCTAAAGTAAATTATTGAATTAAATTAAATTTACCATGGATCTAAAGCTAATGGTTTTGATTTGTTAGTAGTAATAGACATTCTGTTTAGGGGTTTCTCGAACGTTTTATCGAATCAGGATAAGCCACCAGGGAAACCACGATGCAACTTAAACTTTTTTTCGTCGGATATTTCGCACTATTCTTGGTTTTTCCCTCGTTGACCGGTTTATTTGACTCATTAGCTGTAACGTTGCCCATCACGATCAAGTGAACAACAACATTTACATAAATACAATCAAAACACACAAATACCGCGGAGCACTTGCACGAATGAGTGAGAATATAAATACACGGTTAGGTGTTGCGAGCCTTGGGCGCCGCCATATTGGCCTTAGCTGCTCTGCCGAGCGTCTATCACTTTACCCCTGCTCCGCGGCCAGCTGTAATGCGACATGCGATAGATGGACGAAACAATTTGAAGCGATGGAATAAAAGTTTGACTTTTAAAAGAGGGAGGAAATTACAAAACTTTATCATTCTCTTGGGGTAATTTCTGCCGCCAAGGATTATACCTACATATGAGATGCCTATTCGCCGAATATTAAAAAAGCTACAATGGTCAGTGAACAAATTAGTATACAATATAAATACATATCTGAAGCAATTTTATTCTTTACACCTTTTTCATTAAAGTGGAATGTGGATTCGAATATTTCGTAAGTGTAAAGGCTCCTACATACTGGCGCGACTTGTCGCGCGACGCGACGCGACACAAAGACACCGCGTGTAGCGCTACAAGCGGTGCCTTTGTGTCGCGACGCGTCGCGAGACAAGTCGCGCCAGTATGTAGGAGCCTTAACTCACAGTCGGAAGTATTCGAATACTTCCGACAGTGAAGATACAATAATAATTCGCCGTCGTCGAGTCTTTTTAACCAGAAACACTTACGAAATACAACTTTATCAATATTATTAATTATAATTTCAATATTTATATTATTACCCGACTGTCTCAGGAGGGTAATGTTTTCCGAGAGTATGTATGTATGTATGTATGTATGTATATATGTCTATTTCTTTGGCACGCTCTGTAGCCTAAACGGCTTGATGGATTTTAACATATAAGGTATCTTTAGATTCGTCTTAGTTGTAGAAGTGACATAGGCTATATAATATTTATAAATTGCATCTGCAAATACAAAAAAAAAGGAAGGGTAGTTTTTTTTTTAATTAATTGCAACAATATTGGTATCAAATAAAAGCTAGTAATTATTAATTTTCAAATATATATATTAATAAAACTAAAAAGCTTGAAATAAAAAGAAATTATTTAAAAACAAAAAACCCGACTGCAAAAACACATAACTGAACAGGGAAAAACAAGCATTATAATCTTACATAGATTATAATGCTTGTTTTTCCCTGTTCAGTTATGTGTTTTTGCAGTCGGGTTTTTTGTTTGTTGTTTTGGTCTCAGATTTACTAATGGATGCTGTATTTTGGTCTGAAATGAATGAAAGAAAGTGACTTTCTTAGTCGCAAAATCTTATGTGAAACGATGTTGAAGCGTTTTCGCACGGTGAATTCCATTTTTTGGACCGATGAGGCTCATTTCCATTTAAACGGGCACGTTAACAAGCAAAATTGCCGTTACTGGTCTCCAAGAACCCGTAACCCTCGACTGAAACACCAAAAACCATTGCACTGCCCCAGGGTAACTGTTTGGTGCGCTTTAACCACGAATGGGATAATTGGACTTTTTTTTTTTTAATGTCTGGGGCCAGGCGACAAATGTTAATAGTGAGAATTATGGACGCATGCTTATGGATTTCTTTTTGCCGAACCTGCGAGCTCATCCATCGTTCTCATCACACACATGGTTCCAACAGGATGGCGCGACCGCACATCTGCCGCCAGACACCCTGTACAATCTGACCACGTTTTATAAAATTTGTTTGGTCTAATAATTTTGGCTAATCTTTTTTACAAGCCTTCTGAGACTAATAGCTTTATCAGTGTAATTTACAAGAGTATTTAATAACACATTTTTGTATGAAACCAAATTGAATTTACTCAAGTAATTTTACCTAATATTTATTAGTTGGCAAATAGTAACTAATATTTTACTACTGTAGCTGTTAAACACATTTTGAAGTAAATGTTATTTTAAAATTTGTATATTTTTTTTAAATTTAATTTTAACTTTTAAATAGGTATCTACTACAAATAACAAATATTTAATGTGAATAGTTCTACTACAAATAACAAATATTTAATGTGAATATGAATAGTCAGCAATTTCAAGTGGATCGAAATCGTGGTTATTTTGTACCAAAAACAATAGTAAAGCCACACCCAACAATTGCGAAAGGACAACGTCTCAACTTCAAGACTCTCATCCTTTATTACACTTATGAAAGAAACGCTCGTATTAAACCACTTTTCGATGCGAATATTGATTCAGCTCACATAAAAACACTTTTCTTTACAATTTCAGCACGTTCGTTCGCGAATAACTAATGAATTTATCGACAATATTACATTACATGAATGGCAATGAGAGCAGTACCCATTACGTCTCACAAAAGGGCGTCAAATAATAATTATAATAAAATAATAAATAATTATAAGTTAATTGAAATCTTTGTATACAAGCAGCTCTGTAAAGCAAGAAATAAGGAAATGGAATTACCAAAAAAAATCGTTTATACATATTACTTCAATATCTGCTTTTTATATAGGTTAGAATTCCATTTATCGAAAATCCCTCCCTATTGAAGTGCAAATTATTACTGTTAATAAGAATTCCTTCGTTCTCCTTACATTTTAGGAGGCACTCTCTTTGTTCCGGTCATATTTCTTGAACCAAATGATTCATAAGGCACCTTCCATGTATGAAAGTCATTAAATGGTGTTTTATTGGTTCGCTTATCGAAAACCGATTACAACTAAGAGTTATCACGTTACTTTTTATACGGAAGAAGTAACTTCAAAAACAAGACACAAACCCAAAAAACAGAAGAATTTGCAAATAAAGCTATTATTATTATTTTCTCTCTGCAAGTTAGGATACCGCTTTACCGCGCCTTAGGAATGCGCGGCGATGCGGGGGCGGGCCGCCATGAGCGTTGACGAATGAGCGGCCTACACTGCCCCCCCGTCTCTCTGCGCACATACCTAAGGCGCGGTACAGCGGTACCGATCAAACTACAATCTAGACTTGGGTCGGTACGCGAGTTCGTAATATCGAAACTATTTATTGGCAATACTCACTCTCACGTGAGTAATTCTTGTCTATTTCTGTAAATTTTCTCGTTTTTTGACAGCGCTACCAGACAAAACGACTCGTTCTGTCAAACTTGATGTTTTCTCAACAAACCCTAACATGCCACCTAAGTTATCTTGAATTTTGACAATAGGATATTACACCCATTTTTGAAAAGTATCTCAATTAAATGCTAATATGCCACAAAAAACACAACATTTTTATTCAATCGATAAGTGCCATAAAAGTGCATTTAAATTTTACTTTTTCATATTTCGCGCGTAGTTTGACGAAAACGCTGGACGCAGTTGACGCCATATTGCTCTATGGTCATGAAGTCAGTTGGCTGTGTAAACAAATGTGTTGATATTTTGTATGATAATTGTATATAATTTAAAATGAGTTTTTATTCTACTTATGTTGGTGTGCTGTTATTTAAATTTAAATTCCGTTGGTTACGAAAATAATAAAAGTTGTTGACACTTTTTAGTTTACACAGCCGTATGACGTAATAACATGGCGGCTATTTTATGGTGTTATAAAACAAATTAGAAAAACTGAAAACTTCGAATTAAATTTAAAAAAATATTTTGTTATTTTATGAACTAAAACTAACATTTTCCAACTGCTTTTTACTTAAACTATCTCAATAATATATTAATAGATGTTTTCTCATATAGAGTAAAATAACCTATTCAACAGATAATGGTGCCGATTCCCTTGTTCACAAACTAAACTAAATTTAAGTTCAGTGCATCTTTTTCTTTTTATTTCATAAGAAAAGGACAGAAGATAAATTTTAGTTTAGTCCTGTCAAATTAATCAGCGCTTGACGTAAATTGACGTAATTTTAGTAGGCAAGTTTTTAATCACGTCTAAACTAGTATGGAGCCTGGACTCAGCGCCTGTCACTACAGGCGCTGAGTAATTTGACAGGTCTAAACTAAAATTTATTATCTGTCCTTTTCTTAATGAAATAGAAAGAAAAGATGCACTGTACTTAAATTTAGTTTAGTTTGTAAACAAGGGAATCTTCTCTTAAAAAATCTTTTGTTAAATACCTGGTAATTCTTGACAGGCCTACACTGCCCTCCCATACCTATTAACAGTGATTTGAAAACATTGTAAAAGCCCATTATTTTTAAAAGAGTATCCCTGGAGTTTCTTACCGGCTCTTCTCCATAGGAAACGACCAATTGGAAGCGTGCACCTAGCTTCTGATGTTTCTTATGTGTCCATGTAGGTTTACGTGAAATAAAATATTTTGATTTTTGATTTTTGAGTGACGCGATCAGCATGTCAGAGATGCGGTTAGCACGTCGTAAATTGGTTAGCATGTCGGTGACGATAGCATCGTCATCGACATGCTAACCATTACGCACCCACACGCTAACCAGCATTACGGTGACGCGGTTAGCATGTTGGTGACGCTATTAGCATGTTGGTGACTTGGTTAGCGTGTTGGTGACGTGGTTTGCCCCTACCAAAAATGGCTTACTCATTTTCATTCCCATCATTTTGTATTTTAATAAAATAATAAAAATAAAAACCAATTTAAACCAAATGACATATTTGCCATTATAACTGTAACTATTAACGCGCTGACAAGACCCAATTGACCAAAATAGGCTTCTCTTAATGAATGAATGAAATGCACCGACCCTAGTTATTAAGTTTCTAATTATAAACTTTATTAGTGCCTATTCTAGGTAAATTTTTGATTTTGTTATTGTTAATTATTTTCAATGCTAAGGAAATATTTGTACGCCGATACTTACGGCTAAACATGATTGGACTCAAACGATGACTGTAATATCTTGCATGCTCTGTTTACAATGTTTAACAAATAAAGAAATCTTATCTTATCTTATCTTATCTAGCGTGGTCCACCAGACTCGATTACTCGAATGAACCCAAGGATTCGCACAAGTCTCTGGGGCCTCATGTGAGCCTCACTACATAGACCATTGCATATCAAAGAGTAGACTGGGGGGCGCGGTAATGGTCAGGAAGACATGCCTTTAGGATAGGATTATTAGAGCCTACCGGATATGCATCCTTGAGCAAGCAATGGAATAGTGGAGAGACGGGTAATTTATCTATGGGATCTTTTAACAACGTCGCCGCCAGGTTGGCTCATGTCCAGTTGCTTTCTCGACTCTTTTCTGTGTCACTGCTATGCTGTGTTGCACGTTGCTGTTTCCAATGTTTTCATCTGAGGTCTCGCTGCTATCCATTTCTGATTCCTTGTAAATCTCGCTAGCAGCCTTCCTAATCTTGTCTCGATCATCAACCGTGTCCATCCAAAAGTTGATTTCCTTGTCGAAGTAAATCATGTCTTGCTTTATGTTATCATTCGTTCAACACCGTAGCCGCCAGGTTGGCTCAGGTCCGGGTTTTCCGGATCTTGAATGAATGATGAATTAATTAATCTTTTGGCGTGATTTAACAGTTTTTTAGACGCTTTTCTGTCTTTGCTATGTTGTGTTATACGTTGCTGTTTCCAATGTCTTTAATTTTTTATATTTCTTTTTTTTTTTTTTATTTCAATTTTTTTCCAACATCTGAGGTCACCATACCTACTATCTGTTTAGGGTTTTTTTAAACGTAGTTTCTTGACGCGGTTTGCGGTAGGAGTTGACTGGTAGAAATCGGCACGTAATGAAGAGCGCGTTCATATTTCCGTGGAGTCTACGATAATCCGAATATCGCCAAGTTGGTATCCTCAGTAAGACTAAAACAGACTTCGCATGTCGCAACCTATAATAACGTCTTAATCGGAATTCACCGACTATTGACTATCGCCTTTATTCTATCGTCCTTTATTCTTATCCTAACGACCCTTTTTTTGCAATGTGCTGGGTACTACGGGCTACCTGAGCACTCGAAGCTCGTCTATGACAATGTCTAAAATTAGAATGGGCCTTCACTAAATGAATGATTTTGGGACACTATAATACAATTGTACAACAATATAGTATGTATTCTGCAACATTCTGCTGAGTGTAGTTCGGCGGTGAATAAACCTCGAACGTATAAACCTGTACCTGGGTCGAATAAACATGTAAAAATAGCTTACGAGGAGGCTCGATTGGCTTTTCAAGGTTGGCAGTTATGTGGCATTGGGCACAGGCATTGAATATAACAAAATGCGTAATACACGAAGAATTTTCAAAAGTAATTTAAAATGGAGTCGCAAAAATGAAAAACAAATTAAACTAGATTTAATATCTGAAAATCATAGATCTAATTACTTTGGAAATTTTTGGAAAAACACGAACAAGCTGAGCCCTAGGTTGAGCCTCCCCGTAAGTGTTGGTGGTAAACATAACTCCTCACAGATCGCAAATATGTTTGTGGACCAATTTAAAGTCAAGCCATTAGT
Organism: Atethmia centrago; assembly: GCA_905333075.3. Classification (NCBI taxonomy): domain Eukaryota; kingdom Metazoa; phylum Arthropoda; class Insecta; order Lepidoptera; family Noctuidae; genus Atethmia; species Atethmia centrago. The sequence continues at coordinate 15,433,817 of HG995375.1, forward strand.
AAACCCCACAGTTGGTCATGTGATGCAGACGGTGACTGACGCTGATGTGAGCATGAAGCTGGGAGTGTTTTTCTCTACTAAAGCTGTTGTGAAAGTAATTAAGAATATGGTTAGAGGTAAGTCCCCAGGACATGATCACCTCAGTGTTGAGCACCTTAGGTATGCAGGTATGCACTTGCCGAGAGTATTGTCGATGTTTTTTAGACTGTGCATAAGTCATTCTTATCTGCCTAGTGCGCTTATGAAAACCGTAGTTGTACCTATCATAAAGAATAAAACTGGTGATGCTGCAGATCCCGCCAATTATAGACCAATATCACTTGCAAAGGTCATAGCTAAAGTGCTGGACAGTCTGCTGGATACATACATGGCCCCTAGGATTAGTCTGCACGATGCACAGTTTGGCTTCAGGCCCGGGCTATCGACAGAAAGTGCCATTTTGTGTCTAAAGTGGACAGTCCGGTACTATACGGATAGGAAAACACCGGTTAATGCGTGCTTCTTAGATTTGTCCAAGGCCTTTGACCTCGTGTCTTATGACCTGCTGTGGGTTTCTACATTTTCCTAATTTCTTAGCTTACTAAGAAATGAGGAAAAAGTAGAAACCGAGGTTACCTCTCTACTAGAATTCTGGTATGAGAACCTAATAAACATTGTTAGGTGGGCAGGGACTCTGTCCAAAGAATATAAGTTGGAATGTGGGGTGAGGCAGGGGGGAATCACCTCCCCTCGCCTTTTCAATTTATACATTAACCAGCTGATTGTTGAGCTCAGCAATACCGGCATCGGTTGTCATGTTGATGGAGTTGCTATGAACAATATCAGTTATACTGACGATATGGTCTTGCTGAGCCCATCAATCAGTGCATTAAGACGTTTGTTGAAGGTCTGTGAGGACTACGCGGTGACTCAGGGGCTTAGGTATAACGTCGCTAAGAGTGAGTTACTTGTTTTTAATGTTGGCGCCAGAAGAGACCTAAATGTGCCGTGCATCTCATTAGCGGGTAGGCCCTTGAAGCGAGTCTCAAAATTTAAGTACCTGGGCCACTGGGTCACCGAGGACCTATGTGATGATTTAGACATAAAGAGGAAGCGTAGGGCGCTGTCTGTTCGAAGTAATATGCTGGCCCGCAGTATTGCACGGTGTACTTGTGAGGTTAAAATGACGCTTTTTCGAGCCTTTTGTCAGACTTTCTACACCTGCAGCCTCTGGGTCAAGTATACGCAGAAGGCATACAGCGCTCTGCGTGTACAATACTATAATGCCTTCAGAATGCTTGTGGGACTGCCGCGGTTTTGTAGCGCTTCGGGTATGTTTACCGATGCGAGGGTAGATGATTTTTACGCAATTATTCGGAAGCGATGCGCTTCTCTCCGGCAAAGAACATGTTTTAGCTCCCACAGCATGTTGAGGGCATTTAGTGACCGGTGGGACTGCCCGATGCTTGGCCGGTGGGTGAGACTGCACACACAGGTCGGCTTTAAGTAGCTAAACGGGCATCTTGTTTTATTTTATTATGTTTTTGTTTATTGTTTATTGTATGTATTACTAATAATAGTTAAATAAGTATATTTCATGTCACTACTAACACTATGGACTTCAAGGTCTGCGAATAAATAATAATAATAATAATTATTATTATTATTATTATTATTATATAACACTGCACTGCACATAATTTTATTATAGTTGTCACACACTTATTATAGGTTAAAGTTAGGTACACTATTTGTTTTGTGTATTCACGTTTATTGCTTGCTAACTGGCCGAAGGTCCGTACATAAATTCTATTTCCTGCACGCCGTTTTTCGTTCTAGACCCTTTTAAGCGTATGAATGTGGTCCTCTGTTGGTTATGCTATTGTTTAAAAATTGTTTAAAAAGGTAGCTTTTTTTTTTGGGCCGTGTCTCATCATGTCGTGGTGTTGTTACTGGAATTCAACAGAGTCGGCCTTTGAGCCTGTGGGTATAATACAACTTGATTTACGACCTTTCAAAAGGATCGGTAATTCGCTTAGCTGGTGACTTTTTGTAAACCTAAAGAGGCCAAATAATAAGTTTGTTTAGGTACAGTAATTTCTGTGAATTTAGCTTAATGTATATAAAGTACAGAATTTTTTTAGTTAGTTAGAACAGTTATACGAGTATTATCATCCCTCAACTGCCCAGAGTAAATTTTGAGTGTTTAAGGATTAAGGAATATTAAAGAGTATTAAATTGACACACACGTATTATAGTTTAAGCGGAACTGTTCGGCAGATCCCTAAAAGATATGGAAAGATCTCACCAGATTAGCTTGGACGGGGTCAGGATCATCTTTCGTATGCACTAAATCGCTCGCCTGAGATCAGGTTCGCTCATAGGCCTAGTCCACCCTACAGTTGCGATTTTATTTAACGACACAACCACACAGCAAAAAACAACACTGATCGGTTTTGACGGCGATCGCGCTTGAATTTACAACATGTGGCGCGCACGCCGTGCACAGTAAAGACATTTTTGGAAATTTGACGGAGGACTATCGACACGTCCGTTTACTTCAACGTCCACCAAACCATAAACCACCGACCGAAAATAGGCTTCTCTTAAGAAAAAAAATTGCCAAATCTGTACAGTTTGTGGTAGCGGAAAAAATATATATTAATTTTGAACATATTTCCCAGAACTTGGTTGTTACCAAAACACGTTTTGAAAAAAAATCTCGATACAAATTAACGTTCAACTAACCTCTTACCTTGAGTTCTAATCCAAAATATCTGTATTAAATATCAACGTAAAAATACGTTACGTATTTATTAATAACAAGAACGTCTTATTTCAATGCAGAACTTGGTTGTTTTTTTTATTTTCGATTACTCATCTCAATTTTGAGTAAATATATAATTGCTTCATATTTTGCAATAAATTACAAGCGTTGTGTCGTCGCGCTTCTCTTTCTTTTCTATGCAATCTGACAGTGACCGCGGTTTAGGTGTTGTCAGCGTCTTAATGTTATAAAACTTCCTGTCACTGTTGTTTACATAGCAAGTAATGGTATACGAATTTGTGTGGCATGTTAGCTAAAAAGTGAAAAATAAAAGACTTGCAAAAAAACCAACCGACAACCAGCTTTTTTTAATTAAAACGGTGGAGTAGTGGAAAGGCCTATAAAACTCAGCGATGCACGGGTGGATGACAGGCAGGCTGAAGTATTCGAAAAGGCAGTCTTTTTAAACTTTATTAAAATACAATTCCCCATGACAACGAAAAAAGGACTTTGCTCTGCAATAGGACAATAGATACAAACCGGTATAACTATAGGCTGTAATTTTAAACACCGTCAACCTCTTAAGGGGTAATTTTAAGGCTCTTGCAGACCAGCGCGATATCGCGAGTGCGACAGGCATATTGCTGGCTGTCGCGCCCGCGATATCGCGCTAGTCTGCACGAGCCATTACTCATCATTATGAACAATTTTTACTATGGGAGTAAACCTGAAATCGCAGAAAAGAAATCAGCTGTTTTCTACATTTTAACGAGATGAGCGAACATACATAACATAACATAACATAACATACTTAACTCGGCCATTCATCTGTCAAAGTAGGTAACACCCTGACCACGACGTCCACTGAAAGTGCCTGTGCCTTTGATCTTTACGTAAAATTCACAATAACGCACGTTTAAGGTCGCTTTCTCTGAACTTCATGTAATCAATTAAAGAATATTAGGAACTCACTGGGGTTTCAAATAATCTGCTTAAGTGTTAATACGAAGGAAACGTGCTCAAATGTAATAATAGGTACCTAAGCTGTAGGTACTAAAATTAATAGGTAATGATAAAGCTTACGACAAGGAACTTGTGAGCATGAAACTCAAACTATTCAAAGCCAGAATTTAAGCTCTTGGGTTAGAAAGTTCTTGGTGAAGCTAATTCAAAATGACAAGAAAAGCTTTATACCTCCAACATTTCACGACCAAGATTATTCGGTTTTCAGAATTTATTTCTCCGAAGTAGCATAACTACAACTAACAATAGTTGGGGTTACCGCGATTCTGTAGCGCGTCAGCCAAGTTTGCTGAATCTACTACAGATAGTTTTTTAGCAATCATGAGGAAAAGAACGGCATCATTGTTACGCAGGATTCATGGGAGCGCCAATGGCATACTGAAGGTGATCGGGGATAGGCTGGACGGCGTTTTCCTGGAGTATTGGACCCGTTTGCACAGCTACGGGTCTGATACTGCAGGAAAATACATGAATTAAATTGTATTGTATTGTAGGTTTTATTTTGTTTGTTTTTAATTATAAGTAAGTACTAACATAGTTACGTAAGTTGTATCACTAACAAAATATGGAGCAAGTTTTCCGAAATAAACGTTTTATTATTATATTATTATTATTATTATTATAACTCTGATAGTAACATAACAATCACGGCTTGTTTCCTGTAAGTGTTGTGCAGAGGTGTACCTATATGTAGTACACTCACATTTCACATCATAATCATAATAGTATATACCTAAACTCGGCCAATATCAATCTGCGGGCTTAGGAAACCCGTGGGCACTTGCCAGCAATCATGGTCGGGCATTTAAAGGCTCGTGCAGACAAGCGCGATATCGCGGGCGCGACGGCCAGCAAAATGCCTGTCGCGGCCGCGATATCACCCCAGTCTGCGCGAGCCTTAATATTGAGAAGATTGTGGTCATGGTCATTGGGGCCAGGGGTAAATACCCAGAAGCTGTACCTTCAGTGAAGTTAAGCGGTAGGCCCCTGTGAGAGTGGACCAATTTAAATATCTGGGTCACTTATTGGCCACTGGCCTCAAAGATGATGAGGATATTGACAGAGGTCAAGCGCACTATATTCTGTGCTTTCTATTTAGTCTTTTTACGCTTGCAATCTGTGGGCTCATTATACTCAGAAGTCGCGTTCAATACAATAACACCCTGATGGGGTTGTCCCGATATTGCAGCGCATCAGAGATCTTTGCTGAAGCTCGCGTTGACTGCTTCTACACTGTGATGCGGAAGCGGTGCGCATCCCTGGTCAGTAGGGTGCGAGGCAGCACCAACAGCATCCTGTCTATGGTAGCAAGCAGGCTAGATTGTGCGTTTGTGAACCACTGCTGCAGAGTATCGGCTGGGCCTGTCACCTTGCAGCAGCTGATAACACATATTGTTTCTGTGTCAATGTTTTACTAACATAGTTTGTAAGTATATTGTTACTAACACTATGAGTCTTGTTTCTTGATTAAAATGATTATTGTTATATTATAATTACTACTTTATCGTCTTTATCATTGACTCGTTGGTTTCAAGTGCGATAGCTGACCGTAGCGTCCTGGATTTGATCGCCAAGTGGTTCTTTTTTATTGAGTTTTCTCTTGGAAAACCAGAAACCCAGTGTCTCGAGTTGTGCCCGGTTGAAGCAGTCAACCATGTTAAATGATATTGAATAAGTAGGTAGGTTTTGGTTTAGGTTTCCGAACCTTTTTTTTTTAATTATGATGTGAAATGTGAGTGTACTATATATAGGTACACCTCTGCACAACACTTCCAGGAAACAAGCCGTGATTGTTATGTTACTATCAGAGTTATGCTACTTCGGAGAAATACATTCTGAAAACCGAATAATCTTGGTCGTGAAATGTTGGAGGTATAAAGCTTTTCTTGTCATTTTGACTTAGCTTCACCAAGAACTTTCTAACTTTCATCTTTATTAATACTGTTTTTTTTTTTAAATAATGCCTTCACCTCCGTTTTTGTTTTCATAGTGACAAAAATCTCAAAAAAAAAAATTAATAACATGAAAAATATTAAAGATAGACCATATAAAGTTAATTTTCGATAATTTTTCATGAATATTCAGAAAAATACAAATCAAATCAAATCAAATCAAACTTTATTTGTGAACATAGTACATAAAAGGTCTAAAATATACATTTTCGCGAGATCTCTATGTTCTACCAATGCAATTGGTATACAAATAATTTGTTATATCATTTTAATATGTAGGTCTAATGATTTGGAACATACAATAATAATAATTAGATTGAAGAAGATTAATTTAAATGATTTCAAAAGTCTTAGGTCAGTTACTAATATTAAAAAATAAAAAAAATGTCAATGTCATAAATTATCATTTAAAATGAAATCTTTTATGGAGTAATAGGCCTTCTCTACTAGAAATAAAAATAATTTACTTTTAAATTGGTCAACATTTTCTACACTTCTTATGCATTTTGGTAATTTATTATACACTTTTGGAGCCATTAAAAATGCTTTTCTTAAATAATGCGGTTCTAGATCCAACTAAATTTAACTGGTCACATCGACGCTGACTTGATACTCGAGAAAATCTATTCATATTATTTTTAACAAACATAGCTGTTTCGTATATGTATAATGAGGGCATAGTAAGGATTTTCATGTTTTTGAAATAAGGCATGCAACTGTCGGTGGTTAACAGATTACAAATGGCTCTTATACATCTTTTTTGGCACTTAAACACGATATCTTTGCCTGTGGCATTGCCCCAAAATATAATGCCGTACCTCAATGTTGAGGCAACTAGACCATGATATGCTGTTAAGACTGTTGCTCTATTTGCCGTTTTGCTTAACATATGCAAGGCATAGGAATATTGGTTAAGTTTACTACATACTTTATCGATCTGCGTATGCCATTTTAAAGTGTTTTCTATATTTAATCCGAGAAATTTTGTCACATTGGTCTCATTAATAATTTTGGCATTATATCTAATATTTAATACTAAGTTATGATTTGGTCTTTGTTGGAATTTCATGATTACTGTCTTGTCTAAGTTTATTATTAAATTATTATTTTGCAGCCAATCGACGACCGATTTTATGTTAGAATTAATTTCCGTCTCTAGGGTGCTTAATTCGTCACTATTAAAGAGATACAAATTAAGTGCTATCATCTGCAAACATTGTCATTGGGTAAGTTGATGCCGTTGGAAAGTCATTAATATAGATAATGAATAGGGGAGGCCCAAGTACACTGCCCTGCGGAACTCCATATGATACAGTTCTCTGGCTAGATTTATAGGTTATTTCGGTTTTTTTACATATTCTATTAATTACTGTTATTTGCTGCCTATTACGAAGATAAGATTCGATTAAATTAGATATGTTGCCTCTTATTCCGCATGCATTAAGTTTATACATAAGTATGTCATGGTCAACACGGTCAAAAGCTTTTGACATGTCCATGTAAAGCGCTAGAGCTGGTAGCTTCTTATCCACTCTGCGGCTAACTGTTTGTAAAAAATCGTAAATGGCCATGTCAATAGATTTGTTCTTTCTAAAGCCTTTCTGGTTATCAACGAATAGCTTATTTTGTTCAAAGTATGTGTTTAGTTTATTATATATTGCTTTTTCAAATATTTTTGAAAAAATGGGTACTAAAGCTATAGGTCTGTAGCACGACATGTTCTCTTTGTTGTCTTTTTGAAAAGCGGTTTTACAATTGTTACTTTCAATTCTTCCGGAATAATACCATTAACTATGCACATATTGATCAGATAACTTAACACAGGCGCAACAATTGTTGAAACACTTTTCAAAATTGTTGTGCTTATATCATCATACCCAGTACTAGATGTATTCTTTAGTGACATAGTAATTAGATGAATATCCTGTGGTATTGTAGGTGACATAAACATAGATGCATTCATACTATTTATTGGTGTAATATTATTCAAATGTTTACTATTAATTGGCTTCACTTAATCTACAAAAAATTGTTAAAAGCATGTGCTATTTCTACAGGATTTGTCAATATTTTGTCATTTGATTTAATTTTCACTATGGTGTCATTTGGTAAGTTATGTTTATTTTTTTTTTTTTTTTTTTTTTTTTTTTTTTAAAACGTTGCCCCACACTAGGAATTTCTTCCTGTATCGTGAGTGCGTTTACAAACATAGAACTCACAAACACAAACACCCAGACCCGGAACAATTACTTGCAGATCATACAAATATTTGTTCCGTGCGGGGATCGAACCCGCGACACGCTGCGCAGCAGTCGATTGCTCAGCCATTACGCCAACCGTGTCGTCAATTTATTAATTTCCATGTGGCTTTGCACAGATTTTTCGCTGATTTAATGTAACTACAATTATGGGCTTTTGCGTGAGATTAATAACTTTTTTTAACCGGTTAGAGAGCTGTTTAAGGTTTGCTTTATTTTGCTCACTGGGCATTAACCTGTATTTCCACAACAATTTTCTTTTTCTTTTACTGCATATCTTGATGCCACGGCTAATCCACTTTGGTTTTGCTTTTGTTGATATACGTATTTTAATATTTGGAAAGCATAAATCATATAATAATTTAAACAAGTCATAGAATAATTTAAATGCTTTAGTGGGATCAGTTTTATTAAATACATCAGCAAAAGTGATATTTTTTATGCAATCCTTGAACTTTTTAATATTTTCTTCTGAGTATTCCCGTCTGGTGGAGAACCAGTAATCTAACATGCAAGTTTGTCTAACTGGGCATCTTAAAAGTTGCGCTGTATGATCAGATACTGCTAGTTCTAAGACTTCACCCTTAGCTCCTCGCACATTGTGAATAATATTATCTATGCAGGTCCCGCTGCTCAATCGAGTTGGAATTTTTATTTCGAACTTAAGGTTGTAACCCATTAGGAGATATTTGAATTGTTCTAAACATGAAGTGTTCTTCAGAAGATCAATGTTGAAATCTCCACACAAAATTAGTTTTTTAGAATCAAAAGATAATAAATTTAGAATGTTATTTAGATTACGAAAGAATATCTCAAGTTTTCTTTTTACTTCACTGCTATGTGGGCTCCTATAAATACAAACTACGATGATGTTATGGCCAGTAAGTTCTACTGCACAACACTCAATTACGTTAGAGACACTATATTTTCCTATCGACTCCAAAACTTTATACTTAATTCCGTTACGTATCATTATACATGTACCACCATGTCCAGATTCCCTTGTGAAACAAATTGCAAGAGTGTAATTAGGAATACATAGCAGATTAACATCATATATCAGCATATTATGTTCAGAAAAACATATCACATCAATTGTTTTTCCTAAATGAAGTAGTTCGTCTAATGCTACAGTAAATATTTTGTTAAAAGGCCATTGATATTCTGATGAAAAATATGAATATGCTTATACACGAAAAAAGTCACCCGCTGTACATTTTTCATCTACAGAAGAGTGTACGTCTATGTCTTCGTTTAAATACTCGCTTAACAATTCTCTCAAATTTGTAAAAATATTTTTCATCCCATAAATATTAAGAGTGCCATGGTGTTTACAAAACATAGTATAATCGTACGACAAGTCCAGATTAGAGTCAAGTATTGTTGCATATTTATGAGTGTTTATGTCCAAATACAACATATTACTAAATGTTTCAATTCTCCAATTATACACCATTGAATAGTGGCTGAATTTGTACGTTGGTAAACACACTACAACATTTGTATAAAGTAACTCTGACAATGCTTGGCGAATGCATACTACCAAGTCATAGAAGTTGTTCGTCTTTTTGAAATCCTCTTCTCAATTAGTATGATACAGTAGTCATTCGTTGTGTAATCGGTTAATTTGTTTTGTATATTACCAATAATGGTCTTGATTCCACAATTAGGATATAAATAATGACATAATTGGAAGTCCTGGAGATTCTCTTCTGCGATCGATAAGATTTTGTTTCTTGAACTACTACATATAATGCATATTTTATTTTTTACTTGCTTTACTATCTTTATTTGCTTATTTTCTGTTGCGGTTGATGCAGATGTTATACTATTCTCAATTTGTTCGGTTTTTTGTGCAATATTCAAATGTCGCTTACGAGACTTTTTAGTACTAGAATTAGTATTCCTATAGGGAGTGGATACCTTTTTTGTTGGTGTAAGCATGTCATTTGATAACTTCTTTGTAGCTCGTACAATTAAATGTGTCATGTTTAATTGTAATTTCTATAACAGTTTGCTTGAGTTCCACGTTTTCAATGGACAGATTATTTATTTCCTCATGCGCCGATGTTAGCTCCAACTTTAGTTTCTGTATTTGTTGTCTCAAGTCCTGAACTTCATCAGTTTCGTCATCCGAAATATTTGGCAAACTGTTACAAGTGCCATCTATGGTCAAGTTGTTTGAAGTATCATCGTTTTTAGTATCATCTGTCATTGATCGAGTACGTGTTCTGCGAAGCGTTATATTTTCAAAGAAATTCATTTTGATAATAGTGTTCTCACAAATATTTGGAAATAGAAAAAGTCAAGTATGTGCCACTGAGATTTGAACTCGCAACCACTCACGCAGGTTCGAATGTATCTCAAAAAGAAGCGGGCGCCTTAGCCACTGCGCCAATTGATCAGTTAAGATAACTGTTGAAATTAGTAAATAGCTCTAGGGTAATTATTTTGTAACAAACTCCAGTGTCAGTGAGTCCAAAGTTCATTTCTTTGTTCGATCCGCTAGATACCATTACAATAATGACGGTTACAATTTTAAAATCACTGTTTTTCTTCGTTGAACATTAATTCACAAAACCGTTTGTTAAATACTACAATTATGAGTATGTTCTTGCAGTGACTGCTATTTTGGTTCAAACGCAGCGTTAATTCCAGTTTATTTTCACAGTAGACTAAATGAATCCATATTTATTCAACAACTTGTGCATTTTTTTAATTCCTTGTGCATAACTTTATGAATTGTTCACACAATCACTAGATAACGTTTTCACTTGTTCAACTTAGCGTCATATCGCGAATTCACTATATATTTGACTTAAAATATGCTTCTATAATTTTAATAATATTTTTATATACGGAGGCGATGTTTACGTTGCGGACGGCGCGTTCCGTCCGGAGGTTATCCCAATACGGGCGGTCACATGCCCATGGGCGGCATTGTAGGTATAGTTCACTGCTGTCAGTTACATGTATCACTGTGTCGTGTTGTTTACTAATACTTATACTCAAACTCAAAGCAAAGCCTGTGATTGGTTTATTTGACATTTTATTTAAAATAAACCAATTACAGGCTTTGCAGACTTTTGAATTGTCAAGGGATCAATCAGTCAGAAAAATGAAGCTAGTTGCCCATTCGAGAAGAACGGGAAAGAAACTCCACGGACACTCTTTTAAATCAACATATGGTTGCAAAATATTGGTAACTTACATCATACTTAGTTTTAAGGACAATTTCATAAGACAATGTAAAGTTACGAAATGTTGTTGTGGTAATAGTACTGGTCCTTCCCCTAGTGAAGACGGTGTCTGTCTGCGCCAAAAATATTTCAGCCAATCAGTCATTTTAAATTCATCGATAGAGCTAGAATCGGTCGGAACTTATTATTAGAAACCTTTTCATACCAAAAAGGTGTCTTTAAAAAGGAAATGGATATTTTTTCAGATCTTATTTTTTATTGTTTATTTACATAATCAAATTACAAGATGGTTATTAACATTAACTAAATTAAATTAAAACTAAGTTAAACCTAAATTAGACCCTCGAGGCATTGTACCGAGGATGCTGGCGGCATTTCCTCGCTGAATTGCAATGCTGATGCGTTGTGCGGGAAAGCCGCCAGCTTTTCGGTCACCAGTTAGATCAACTAGACGTTTCGCGATTTCCGCAAATAATTTATGCGCACTGGGACCCCACGGACCGAGGGTTGCAATAGAAATTAATTGTTAAGCAAATTGACACCCTAAGTACTGTCAATTTTTGGGGTCGCGGAAAGGTACTAATGGGTCACCGAGGCCCCTAGCAACACAGGCAACAGGAAGGAATACGGGTGGTTTTTAGTCAGTAAGAGTCTGACACACCCCACCGCCCAGAGCGGGAGAAGTCATTCGATGATTTCCCATTAAAAAAAAAGTACTGTCAATTTGCCTCCTTGCCGGATTGCCGCCATGGGATCTGGAAACAAAAGCCCTTGCGCACGTATGGGAGTGGCGCGAGGAGGCGAAACGCCGGGGCGTTACTCCGCTGCCGCGAGAAATCGCAGCATAGCGGACGGAGCTCCGGCGGGATCTCATGGCTACATGGAGAGTACGGTTGTCGCAACCCAATGCTGGGCATGCCACAATTGCGGCAATAAGTCCCCACTTTGAGGAGTGGCTAGAGAAGCGCCACGGCGTCCTCACCTTCCGCCTGACGCAGGTCCTCACCGGACACGGCAGCTTCGGGAGGTTCCTGTGTCGGATAAGGCGGGAGGTAACGCCCGGGTGTCACCACTGTGTGGATCGCCCGGAGGACACGGTGGAGCATACGGTGGAGGTCTGCCCGGCTTGGGCAGAGCACCGCCATGTCCTCGTGGAGGCAATCGATGGCTGAGATCTCTCGCGTCTGGCCCTGGTTCAGACCATGGTACGGAGTGAGAGGGCCTGGGCAGCCGTCACCTCCTTCTGCGAAGCAGTAATGCTCGCAAAGAAGGAGGCGGGACGGTTGAGGGAAAGGCAAATTTCGCGCCCTCTCGCCCCTAGCCGCCGCAGGAGACACCCTGGGCGTCGGGAATCCCGGGCGGATTTCCGGCCACCGTAGGCGCGGGTTTGCGGACGGTGAGCAATGGGTAGCTCACCGTCCGGTAAGGACCAGGCCCGGGTCGATGGTGTATTCCACGCGCGCCTCAAAGAGATGTCGGCAGCAAAAATGGGGAAGGTACTAAAGGGTCACCGAGGCCCCTGGCAACACTGGCAACGGAAGGAATACGGGTGGTGGAAGGAGTACTGTGGTACTTAGTCAGTAAGAGTCTGACACACCCTCCCGCTCCGCCCCGTGCGGGAGAAGATACTTGATGATTCCCGCCGAAAAAAAAAAAGTACTGTCAATTTGCCGTATTATAGCTATATCATACAATTGTCAAAGAATAAAACTTGTGATAAGAATATTTCTACGTGTACGGTAGTCAATTTGCTTACATAATCAGCCTATAATGTTACCACTGCTGGGACAAGGCCTCCATTCGATGAGAAAGAGTGGGCAGTAATCCACCACGCGGGTCCAGTGCGGGATGGTAGATGTCACATGTCTTCAAATTTTTGGTTCTGGAACATGCCTCTGTTTCCTCACGATGTTGCCCTTCACAGTTTGGAGCGCAGTGGTGATGAAATAATGTACACAAAGTAAAGCGCCAGTCTGGGTTATAAGAGAACCTACGCCCTACAACTCGTAAGTCGCGGCCGTTACCACATTACATCAGAAATACGTTTGAAATCGAAATCTAATGAGAACGTTACGGCTTGTCATCTGAACAAACCAATCAAGAAAGTATTTTTCATTCAATATTTTTCTTTCATTAAAGAAGCATACCATAACCTATAACTGCCTTTTATTAGCATTTTTTTCGCTTTATTTATTAAAACTACTTAATATTGAAAATTAAATACCATCACTCTAATAAGACCAAGGAAAAAAGCGGGAAATCAACTGTAAATAAACCTCCGTACGGAAAAATCTTTTAAAAGCTTTTTTGCCTTACACAATTTATATACCACTACTTGCTACAAAAAACTTGCTCAACCAAATCATTATGGGACCAATTCGCAAACATCTGCCGAAATCTTAAAAAGAAGTACTAAATAAAGGAACCCTTCTAACACAGAATCTCCTTTTTTTACAAAATGGATAGAATTTTCAGAAAACATCAGGCGTCCCCTTAAATAACTTTTATTTAAGGGGACTACAGGACCTAAACGCAACTTTTATAAGTTTTATAATGCCTTAAAGTATATGATCCACTGCAGTAAACAAAATCAGAAAAATATATGATGAATATCAAAATTATATTTTTCTAGCATATATCCTTAAGAATTTAAGGATATATGCTAGGTAGATAGTGTGTTAAAAACATAATATAACTAATTTGATACGATAGAAAAAAATCACGAAGATACCTCTAAAAATTTCTGAAAAACCATACTAATATACATGCAATCATTCTGGTTTTTTGTCAGATTATTCTACAAGCAAGATATAATAGTGTTTTATTTTTTTTATACAATCTTTTTTGCAAATCGATAATTGCTTCATATTTTGCAATAAATTACCAGCGTTGTGTCATCGCGCTTCTCTTTCTTTTCTATGCAGTCCGAGAGTGACCGCGCTTTAGGTGTTGTCGGCCTCTTAAAAATAGTCACAAGAAAGCACTAGTATAGTGCGTTCACTATAATTTGACGCGTGCCACGATTTGTTGCACTGAATTTTGCCGTCTTAGTTTCAATACTAATAGAGTTCAAAATGGCAACTGATAGAACAGAACTACCAATCACAAGACTGCAAATTTCAGTGCTACCAATTGCGTCACGCGTTCCAAAACCGATTCATGCGTAAAGCCACGGGCAGCCCCTGGTTCGTACGCAATGATCAACTACATGTCGATCTAAAATTGCCCTCCATCCGGCAATTTCTCAAAAAAACAAGAAAACGCTTTTTCGATTCTGCTACCACACACTAATCCACTAGTGGCAGCAGCTGCCAGTTACACTCCCTCACGCATTTCACGCACACGACGACCAAAACACGCACTAACCGACATAGATGACGACATCACTCTCTACCAAGAGAGTATGAAGTTAGCCCATCAAAAACAAAAACACACCACACCGACCTCCCGTACTCGACGGCGAGTACCTCCGCGAGCTAGATTAAAAAGAGTAATAAGTCACTCCCCCGACCCTTGAACCCGCCCGCCCTCGCGGAGCAAGTTAATACAAATCATTTCCCCAATAATAATAACATAACACAGTTACGACAAGTCCCCGCTTGCTCAGTAACCGGTAGCGCCCTAAGCCGAGGTTCGAGTCCCACTATGGGATGCCCTTAGCTGTGCTGCCTAATTTTAAGTTAAATAGGTGAGAGGCCCTTCTGGCCCCACCGACGCCCGGTAAAGCAGTCGAGGACCCCCGCGGGACCACTGCATAAAAGCCCGTATCAAAAAAAAAAAAAAAAATTGCGTCACGCGTCAAGTTATAGTAAACGCACGGCAAGTTAAGTTGTACCTGAGCCGAGTAATGCTAAGTACTACCACCCGAACAAGAAAAATTGTAGATGTTCGTGGATGAATCAAACAGAAGGAGCCTCATCTCTAGAAACGATCTTTACATTCTGGTAAATTAACAGTACTAATAGTTTGACCAATTAAGTTGTTTAACCAAACGTAAATTACATAAATTTAACTGTATTGATTTGACTTACAATCGAGTAGGTACTAGTTGAAATATAATTAAGATATTTCGTATTGAGGTTCTTTGAAATGTGTTAAAGCTTTTAAGAATCGTCATCTACAAATAAAAGACACTATACCTAGAAACTAAGACTTAATAGACCGTCACTCAAACTTAGACAATGGATGGGCAAACTTAATTTTTAATCGTTTTTAAATCTTCAATATACCAGCCTATTATTGTCTCAAAGCAGAGCAAAGACCTTCATACAGAGAGAAGTCATGCACATTAATCACCACAACTGCTCAAGACAGATTCGTGATTTCAGACTTAGATTGATTTAAAGTCAGGATAATAAATGAACAAAATTCTGATTTTTGAAATCTGTTAATTGCACCACCGCCAATGGTTAACTGCAACACTAAAGATTCATCATCCCAGACACAAAACTGAAATATCTTAAACGCCTGTAATCCCCGAAGGGTTAAGCAGAGGTGTGCCTTAGTACACCCACATTTCGCCAGTTATATTTAAGTCCCTTGTAATAGGGGGCGAGCCTATTGACATCGTCTGGGCACAATCGGGTATCCAGACTCCGGACTGCTACTGAAAAATTCCTGGTGGAAAAACCCAAAAACACTTCGCTCGATCTGGGAATCGAACTACGGACCTCGTACTCAGCAGTAGCGCTTGTGAAATATTTTACTCGCCGATAATTACACCTACAATGTCCCCACTTGGACACAGGCTTCCTTTCTGTGAGACGGAGTGGGCCGTAATCCACCACGCGGGCCCAGTGCGGGTTTGTAGATGTCACATGACTTCGATTTTTGGTTCTAGGACATGCCGGTTTTTCTCACGATATTTTCCTTCACCGTTTTGAGAGTAGTGGTGTTGAAATAATTTACACAAAGTAAAGCGCCTGTCAGGGTCGACCCTGCGACCTAAAAACTCGTTAGTCGCGATCATTACCTCTGGGCCACCACTGCTCTGCTAATTACACTCATACCCCACAAACCAGCACAGCAAGGCTGTTTGGCGGCAAAAATGCCGCCGATATATAATAGATATAGTGATAGCAGTACTTCCATTACCTACGCCTGCCATACGAGGGTGACACTGAAACTTGTACGAAAATCATTGTACGAAAATGTTCTCGCGTTATTTCATGCTGACGTGACACAAATGAGAAATGGATAAAATACATACACAATAATATTGGCAAAGACTTCCATTTTCAAAATTGGCCTTTATTTTTTATTATATCGTTTACAAGTGGCCAGTTCTAAAAACTTTTAGTGTCGCCCTCGTATTAAGCCTTATTTTTTGTTTTTCAAGGCTTTTTTAATATTAATTAGGATTTAAAGCCAGCCTCAGTACATTATACAAACATTGATCAACACATGAACAACCGTGTAATAATAAAGAGCAACCCAAACCAAAACTAACTAACTTTTCGGAGAATCTCTTGAGTCATCCATGATTACTATAAAAAAAAAGAAAATAAATAAGCTTAAAATTCTGATAACCGTAAACGATTGAATTACTCGTATCTTGGAATAATATGCTGTGCATGCACGTAAAATAAGTTCTTTTATGTGACATCTCTTGATGTTTCGAAGCATGTTATTTTATTGTTTATTTATATTGGTGAATTAGGGACACCTACGAGCTTTTCAGGTTGTTCACACAAGTTAACAGCATCGCAATCCTCCTCAAAATAACCCCGAATAAACGCTTAAAAAGAAAACTTTACACGAATACTAAAAAACAGAATAAAATAAATATTTAAGGGGCTCCCTTACAACAGACATAATTTTTTTGCCGTTTTTGTATATAATGGTGCGCGAGACCGACTCCCACTAGGCCGGTTTTTTGTTTTATTCTGCTACGAGTATCCAACGTAATAATACCTACCTATTGACAGTAGTACAAAAGAATAATAACTACTCGTACTGGACAGCATTTTTTGGGCGGAAAAAATCAGCCCGCCCTTCATGTTTTCTGCCCAAAAAATACGATAAATGTCACATACAAATTGAAGAGCAATTTTCGTAAAAGCTTATGTTTTAAAATAAAAAATATTTCTTTTTGAGATATGTCAGGCCTCGACGGTACACTACGGAATGTGATAACCAGCGTTAGAACCTGAAATGCCGAAGGGTTTTCCAATGCGATGCCAACCTTACAGACATAGCTGAAATATTTCATGTGGCTGTAATTTCAATGTTACCTATACCTTTAATACCATGGCATACACAACGATCAAATCTCTACATAGCAACAGTTTGGAGGTACATAGAAATAGGTAAGTTCGCAGCTTTTTTCTACATCTCATTCCAGCATTTTTCAGTATCTAATTACTTAGATATACGTTATCGCTTCGAAGAAGTACCTTATTGCCACAATCAAAACTGTTAGAGAAATAATATTAGAATAGTTACTATTCTAACGTACGTTAAACGTTCCAGAAACTTAATTGCACCGTGTAAAGGCTCCCGCAGACAGACGCGACGCGACAGCGGAACGCGACACTTATAGCACAATTTCTATTAAAACTTCATGTAAAGAGTCGCGCTGCTTGTCGCACCTGCGATATCGTGCCAGTCTGCACGAGCCTTTAATGGGGCATTAGGTACATCAAATATTTACTGACTTATCAATCGTCAAATAACTTTTAACAAAGGTATTGGCGTTTTGACAGCCGAAAAGTTGGCTGGCAATTGAAAAGTCGACCCTTACTAAATTTGATTCCCAGTGGATCTGCCCCTCTAGAGAGAACCTAACTATGAAATATTGTTGCTGAGCTGACTACACTATTATGTGTGGTGTCAATTTACACCAACTTCGTACCGGTAACCGGTATTCAGCATAAAATAGGCGATCCAACAAACTTTTGCCCCTCTTCTTCTTTGTAAGAGGGATCAGATAATGCA
Source organism: Atethmia centrago (assembly GCA_905333075.3). Taxonomy (NCBI): domain Eukaryota; kingdom Metazoa; phylum Arthropoda; class Insecta; order Lepidoptera; family Noctuidae; genus Atethmia; species Atethmia centrago. The sequence goes on from HG995375.1 coordinate 15,451,932, forward strand.
GAGCACTGACCGTACCTACCAAAATAAAATTAAATTCCGGTTAAAGGCCTCTCGCTTTTCCGCCAGCATGAAAAACTTATAAACATGCAACGGGTAGAAAAGAGGTCTGTGGTGAAATTTAGGAGATACCCATGTCCAGTGGAATTCTTGAATGAAAAATTGCCTTTATAATATTTAGGGATAATATTCTCAAGAACATTCCAACTAAAGAAAACTATTGGGTCCTATGTCCTATGTACGGTCAGTTAAACCATTCTCGTAACTATTAATTGATGGATTTAAAATTACGAAATTAAAAATGATCGAATGCTTGTTGGATTTCTCAAGACTGTATGTAGTAAACAGTTTGGTGATCAACCAGTTTTAGGTGTGATAAAAGTAGGTACCTAACTAAAAAAAATCTATTTTATTGAATAGACCAGCAATCCGTTTCTTTTATTTTTTATCAATGCAAGCACAGTAAGTTCCTTGAGCTGAATAAAATATTGATAGATATAAACTGCTTCGTGGAGATTTCTTAGAACTTTTCAAAGGCGTGAATAGATACCGCGGAGTTTCAGCAACCTTCGCGCTTTTTATAATAGAACCAGCCAGTGGTGAAATGATACTATTCAGGTGGATTTATAATACCCATAGATCATATCCGATAATACCTAAGAATTAAAAAACCTTATAAAAACAATACGTAAATATTTTAAGATAATGAAATACCGTACTTAGTTATTAATTTAAAATGGGCCAAATATTAATGAATAATGTTAAGAGTTCAAGCCATTATTAATATAAAATAAAGGCCTTCATTATGTTTTCTTTAATTTATTAAAAATAGAACTACTTATTTAAGAAATCCGCAACTTTAACTATTTAAATTCTAATACAAATCTTACAAAAGATCCTTACCTTTTAAATAATACCTAATATAAAATATCTCGTTACACACTCAACTTCATAAACTTTTTTACGTGAATAAAATAAAAATATTTAATTATTATTTTCATAAACTTTATCACATAATAACTTTTATTAGCACCGCAGCGCGATATCAGCGGAAGTTTTCCGAATAACCCTGTGGACGCGACGGAGCGCGCGGCGACGTTCGAAAGCACTGAACCGGGGCCTCGCTACACGAACACTGAATGAGAAATGAGAATCAAAGCGCAGTCCTTCCACAGATGCGCTGGAAACACGCGAATAACAACAATTTTAAGTATTCTATTACAGAAATTCATTCATGGTCAGACATAAGCGGTGTTTTAATAATGCCTGCTACAATTAAACGTCACACAGCGTCAAGTGTACGCAATGACTACCTATTCATATATTCTCTTTGAGTGTACGGTATCACCGCGCGGCGTTTCCTACGTAAAAAAATATAGATTTTAGACTGGTTTAATAAAAAGCATAAGTATAGGCATTTTGCTTTGAATTAGGAATTTCAATTTCTAACTTTGTAACTTAATCATGGGTTTCTTAATTCATGCTATGTGTGTAACTTTGGTTCTTTTCTTCAAAACATCGAATGGCGCCACATTTGGAAACTAAATAATAAAATGAAAACGAAATACATTTCTATACGCAGAGTATGTTCAAGAAAGACTACAAATGATTGATTGATTGATTTGATTGACTCGTATGCAAGTATGCATACGAGTCAATCAACACACCTGGCACGATTTATTTTTTTTACGAGATTGACACATTATTTTGTGAGAAAAAAATCCTTTCAATTTTCACGTGGGTTGACTGATTCTTTGACAACATTTGCTTTCTGAGTAAATATCTAATGCAGGCCACACACGTTACGATATACTTGCGCAAAATTGGACTTGCACAAGTATACATCAATGAGTGTGTGATGAATTAGGACAAGTATGCCAGCCATTCGGTGTCACGTAGACTTTTACAAGTCTAAACTTGCGCAAGTATATCGTAACGTCTATGGCTACCATAATGTTCGTGTAATATCTTCCTTCAGATATGGAAACATTCACTTTATCAAAATTAAAATTAAAAAACATTTTATCAAAATTGAGAGCAAATTGAAGGAACTACGAGTACCAAGCCTGCCCCCACACCTTAGTGAATTAGAGGACATTTTAAGAATTCTCAGACGCGTTGTACCCTACAAATATTTATTAACAACGTTAATGTAAATTCCTTTCAGCGGAATTTGGTAATAACGGCTAATTTATCGATAATGTATGATAACTACTTTAGTCCAACAACATCGAATAACTTTTACAAAATTATAGTGAACCTCTTCTCGAGCTTTTAAGCTCGAGACCATCCCATTAGCGCGGCTACATAGCGTGAGATCGTGGGTTCGGTTTCTGGAGTAAGCTTAGTTACACAATTACAAAATAACATTACGCCTGCTTTCACCAAAGGGTTGGGAGAGACAGAGATTCAGAGATCAGAGTTGCAGAGTTGTATTTGTACCACATTTCGCCAGTTATGTTTAAGTCCCATATGTAACAGGGGCGAGCCTATTTGCTATCCAGATGGGTACAATCCCCGGTGTCTGGATTTGTACCCATCTGGATGGCAAATAGGCTGCTTATGGGAAAATTCCTAATATAAAAACCCAATAACACTTTGCCAAACCTGGTTACAATCGACGACCTCACGCCCAGCAAAAGAAAAGTACGATTTTCGGATACGAATTTTGTAAATGGACCATTGCAGATTAACTCACAAAAAAGTCCCCAAGTTTGTTATTGTACCAAAATTGTTTAATCGTTTATTAGGTACCTATATATATCGGGCTTGCGGACGGTGAGCAATGGGTAGCTCACCGTCCGGTAAGGACCAGGCCCGGGTCGACGGCGCGTCGTATTCCACGCGCGCCTCAAAGAGATGTCGTCAGCACAATGTAGGGGTCCACTAGGGCCGATGCCTGCCGGGGTCGCGGAAAGGTACTAATGGGTCACCGAGACCCCCGCAACACAGGCAACGGAAGGAATACGGGTGGGTTTTAGTCAGTAAGAGTTTGACACACCCTCCCGCTCCGCCCAGAGCGGGAGAAGTTGTTTGATGATTTCCCACCCAAAATAAAAAAAGGTACCTTTATACATTTAAACAATAAGATCTTCATGAATTTTCAGTAAAAGAAAGGTATAACTAAATCTGAATAATAACTTAAGTAGACAAGAGTGTTACTGTTTGTAAGTTTGGATTTATTTCCTCTCTCAGTTAGAAAACTGAAGGAAAGTAAAGTCTTCCAAGTGTGAAAATTAAGTACCTAACCGACCGGCTTAACAATTTATCGCGAGGAAACCGAAGGCAGTTCGTAACTACTCATTAATTAATTAAACAAGTAGGAGCGAACTAAATTATTATTTAATGACTATTTAAATTTGTCCGTCGTTCGATCGGGTCGTCATTGACACATGCGAACTACACATCACACTGACGTCACCCAAAATCCTGCATCGCGAAATCAGAGTTTACCGTGCGACTAGTATATAGGTATACAACGTCCCGACATCAATCGTCGGGCAGTAGCCCACCGGACAGTCACCCATCTAGTCTGAATATCCTCCATGTTCTATAGAGAAGGATGAGTGAACTTTACACCCTGTTCCTCATACCTCTATAGGTATATTTAGAAAGCTGTGTAGTTTCTTCATGTTTATCTAATAGATATTGTTACTATATATATATATATTGTATAGCATGCTTGCAGTCTAAAGCTGATATCATTAATCTTATGATGAAGCTATGGAGACTTCATCTTTCGAAAACTTTGGGTTCCCCTTTCCACCCTTAAGACTGATTTACACAGGTCGAATGAATTGCCTAAGGTGTACCTAAATGCAATTACATACATAAATACATATATAAATGCAATCATCAATAAAAGTTGTACCACAGTGTTTAGACGATGAAATTCATTTGTTGCTCCAATTGCATTGCATGGCAAGAAACTTGCATCGTGTAAATGGGGTTTTTAGTTTTATCTGTGGTGCAATTTAGCTTCGCAAAATTCGACTTTCATTGACCGGGTAGAGATCTAGTCCAGTACAATCAAGTGCTTTCTTCCGTGACCAGACAGAGACATGTTATTGCCGTAGTTCGGGAGTTTTTTGAGCAAAGATTGTTTTCTTAATAAACAATCTTTACTCAAAAAACTCCCGCAGTGAAGACCTTCCTTGCGACTGTATTTTGTTCCCAAAATTTTAGGATGGAAAAGCTTATTGCTGTTCGACAAAATCTCAGCCTATGTAAAAGTAAATTAATTTCTAAAATAACCTAACCGAAGACGGAAAGATAAAATTAAGCAACCGACGTATTTTAAATTTGGTTACCTAATATCCACCCACCCGACGTTATACCCAGATATGCTAACGAACTTGACATAATTAAAGTGCTGTAATGATTGCCATATTTTTACCCGTACCTGTTATTCCCTAATGTCGAATTGATGAGTAGGTAAGTACTTACTTTTTGATTGAAGGCTTTGTTCCTCTTATTTCAGCTGGGGACCAATGTCACTGTAGGTATAGTAAATTCCTCGTTTTACACGCAATATTCTTGTAAGTAAGTAAGTAATGCACGTTCACAAACCCATTTCTTTACTATTTTTCTAATGCAAGTTCACACTCCCACATCACAAGTACGGAAAGTACTTGTTTTCAATTATTACATTATTTTTAACTTTATTGTCACTTTGAGGGGGATGAATACAATAAAATTTATTACCCGACTGCGGGACACCCAGAAGGAGGATATTGTTTTGACAACACAAGCTGCGTTTGTATCACTAGAGACCGCGTGTAGTACTAAGTACTGAGATATTGTAGAGACACGTACTGGCAGAATATTTATCACCACACAATGGCCCAACAAAGGCCACAATACCTGATACTGTTGGACAGCTCTTACAAATGTAAACGGTCTACCATCCGCTACTCACGACTTCGCTTTCAGGATGAGGTCAGCAATAAACATAAACAAGTAGTACAATACTAGTATCAGTACCTGTTACATATTGATGGCAACTAATAAATCAAGGGTTTCCGATTTAATTTCATATTTTTCATACATTCAAAATCAATCTGCCTAGCCTTTTCTCAACTATGTTGGGGTCGGCTTCCAGTCTAACCGGATGCAACTGAATACCAGTATTTTACATGGAGCGACTGCCTATCTGACCTCCACAACGCAGTAACTGGGTAATACGATACCCCTTGGTAAGCCTGGTTGTCAGACTCTCGGGCTTCTGACGACCCCTAACGACTGTCAAAAATCCACGAATGACAGCCATTACCAACGGCTTAACTTGCTTTTCGAGGCACGGAGGGGTATTCGGTATGTAAAGATGATCACCCATCCACGGACCAACCCCGGCAAGCGTAGCTTAACCTGATAGGTGAACCCGTGCGGCTGTTATTGCTTAGACACAAGCTACTCGCGAATAGTTACATACATTCAAACGGTTTTATATCTTTCTTCAATCTACCACGGTAGTACGGTATCTAAGGTATTCGGTTAACAAATTGTTTTTATGAAACAGCTTACTTCTCGGGCTTCTTCGAAGGTCAAAATTAGAGTTTCAAATATAATATTTTCCTAAAAGATAACTGGGTCATTAAGTCTGATTTGAAGTTCTGTTCCAAAACGGGTACTTATGTTTAATATTTGGTACCTACTAAGAAGAGTGCCGGGGCTGGCCGTTGCGTAGCGTTGGGGTAGACGTACTCTAGAGTGGAGACCGCGAATCGGCCACCGTAAGGTAGGAAGCCCTCAGACTAGGTGGAACGACGATCTTTGCAGGGTGGCTGGTAGCAACTAGCGTGGAATTGGAGGCCTATCTCCAGCAGTGGATTGCTATAGGCTGATGATGAAAAAGAGTATTATTTATAACGTCAAAATTTACAATAAGTAGAATAGTTTCTAGTCGCCCCTTCTAAATGGTAGTTTAATTATATAAGTAAAACCTATTCAGTACCTAAGCTACTGTTATTCTCTACAGTAAATGCTCGTGCAACTAATCGCTTGGCAACACGCGGATGCAGGTAATGTCGTCCACTCCACCTTATAGCTCGGCTCTCGTGACTTTGTGGGTGACGTAAGGACGTATATCTTACCTTGTGAGTAGGTTAAGTGCCCAGGACAGTGTGACACATTGCTAATATACCTATACCTACCTATATGAACCAAACTAATACTTATTTGTCCCACTATGGAACCTTTACAAAACGAATTGTTTTCTTGATGGCTTAAAGGAAAAAAAATTGTTTGTATTCTATGTAACACTAGCTAAATGAAAATGCTGAGTTCGCGGCTAAGTAATAACAGCCGCACGGCTCGATCCATCAGGTTAAGCTACGCTTGCCGAGGTTGGTCTGTGGATGGGTGACCATCTTTACATACACCCCTCCGTGCCTCGGAAAGCACGCTAAGCCGTTGGTGCTGGCTGTCATTCGTGGATTTTTGACAGTCGTTAGGGCCCAGAAGGCCCGTTAAGATCGTCAGAAGCCCGAAAGTCTGACGACCAATTAAGACTAGTCGTCTGACTTTCGACAAGCTCAGACAAGGGGTATCGTATTACCCGGTTACTGGGTTGTGGAGGTCAGATAAGCAGTCGCTCCATATAAAATACTGGTATTCGGGTACATTCGGTTAGACAAAAAGCCGACCCCAAAATACATAGTTAGGAAAAGGCTGGGTGGATTGATTTAGACAACCTAAATAATAATAATAAAATCATTAAATTTGGACAACTAAAAGATCCATAAAATGTTAGTAACAGGTTTGCACTTAAAATACTATTGTTAGTAACTTAAAATAAAGAGTGAGAAGACCACCAAACAACTAGACACAACGAGAAATAGGAAACTATGGTACCTATAAGTCTTCGCACAAATTGCCTTATAATGGCGGAGGAAGATCTGCCGCCACAGCTTTCAGAATGCTATTGTGACTGCGTCTTATTCTGCTCAGGAGTGAGGCCGTTTTTTTGCGGATAATGGCATGAAATCCATCGGTATGGGTTACCGCGAACATTTCTGAGGCACTGCAATAACTAGGCAGTCGCAACAGCATCTTATAAACAAAATTTATTGGATGCGTAGTAAATTAAAAGGGGCCTCCCCGGTCAGACAAACGAGAGGCGGCCGGTCCGACTCGGTAGCGTCGGGTAGCGGAATTGTTTGAAAATACCATGGATATCGAAAATACTAACCGCGTGAAGGCGACGGGTGGTGGCATGGCGGTGTCCCGTCCGACGTATTTCAAACAAATCTAAACATTACAAAAATCCTACTGGACCACGAGTCGAGTACAAACGCTATAAAGCTTTAATTTATAAAATCAAAACAGTAACTGGGCCATTTTAAGGCTTGTGAATATTAGGTATTAAAGCTTAGATTTTATCTAACTTTACTCGTAAATTAAACAGCAAATTCAACCATAATTATTATTGTGGGTTATCCAGTAGATTTATTGTTAGTTCAAAAATCCGAACTGGCATTTTCATTAAGGACAACAGATATTTTGTGGAATTTAAACATTGTATTTGGAATTAAACTTTCCGAAAACTCTTGAACAATCCTTTGATTTAAAACTAGAGACAAGTTGCTATCTTAACGCTGCATTACAACCATATTTTCCACTTCAAATATTTCAGTAATGCTTTTGCTCTTTGGCTATTGGTTGAAAAGGGCCTACATTTTTTTAAGGTGGATTCGCAGTGGTAGCCCGCGTAGTCCAAAATTTCTTATTTCTTTTTTTGCAATTTGCAGGTCAGGTTGTATCTTGATCAAAATATGATCGCGACCATAACAAATATATATTAACAGAATTATAATCATTAGAATCATTAATAGATCTCTCTTAGTTAGATTTGTTTCGTAAGAACAAATCTCTTATGGAAAAGTTATTATGGAACAAATCTAACTTAGAGAGATTTATTAATTATTTTAATTATTATAATGCTGTAAATACAATCTAGCACTGACCTGCAAATTGCAAAAAACGTAAGAAAATACAGATCTTATTGGACCTTAAACTTGCTAAGCTTATTGAAACCGAAGTCACATACAGCAATATTGAGAACAATAAATAAGGTTCATTGTGGCACAGGACTCAGAACATTGTATACACTCTGTGATAGGGTGTCGCTCCACAGCAGTCCACGGCTAAGCTACGCCGTCCTGTGGACATAGATTCGCTTTGTATAAAAATGTATAGGTGGGACTCTCCACTGTGACCCACGGCCACGCTATGCAGGCATGCGTGGCTAGCAAACAAATGAACCGCGGAGCACCTAGTGGCTCAGTAAGATTTTTGTAATGTTCGTAAAAGAGTTCGAAGTCAATAGCACTACAATATATATCAAGTAATATGAACCTAAACCTCTCTGTGCACATCCTGCGTAGCGGCGGAGGATCGACTTTATGCTAAAGAAGGCCTTTATATACTACGACAAATGAGGCACAATTTTGCCATCAACATTCCTCAAGTTTCACGCCTTGCGTTCCCACACAACTTCACGGTAGTAAGTATTTGACATTACAACAGCCTTCTTGAAAGTGGAACTAGTAGCTCCGCAACATTCCAGTACAATAGAAAATCGTGAACTCACACTTTCGTGTTTTTTTCAGTAGCCTTGAAACAAGTGCATAGAATAGAACACATCTATTCTTTAAAATACATGATGCATGATCGCACCAAAAAGGGGAAGGATTTATTCAACTCCTAGTTTCTAACAACGTTCCCACGTTTTTATCTGAGAAGGTGAAATCTCAATTCACACTTACATACTCTGCTCCTCTACTCTAGGTATATAAAATTGTTATTATATAAAGAAACTTAATAGTTAGAACGTCAAACTCGCTAAGCAAGTCTTAACTAATTCCTAAACTCTCAATGGCCAATTGAAAGTGTGTTCAATAAACCATTTGGAAGCACCTAAATCGCAATTGATTGAATATTATTATCTTATAATATTACAAAACCTTAACTAATTGAGTTTATTTGCACATACGGGAACGTTATAGATTATAATCTAAATAGAAAGAGTTCCAGTCTCGTCGGAGATATGAGCAAGCGAAAGTATTATTGCTAGCCCTTTATGATAAAGGGATATTTTATTTGTTTCTTTTGTTTGTAAAATCTTTCGAAGTCAGTAGCAGTAGATATCAACCTAAGTATAAATACAAAGGTAGCTATATATTTATCTAGGTACGCATATCTAATAAAAGTATTACACACAAACTTAATATTATATTTTATACTACAAAGGCAGGCGCGACGCGACGGTGCGCCGCGATTCTGGTAGAACAATTTCCATGAAGATTTAATAGAAATTGTTCCACTATAGTCACGTCGCGTCGTCACGCCTGTCTGCGGAAGCCTTTAATCTAGCGCTAGGCCATGATTAACGGCTATAATCAAATATACCTAATCGACTAGAAATCAAAAGATAGATGTGTGAATAAACCCAAAACCTATGTATTTTGAATGCTTAGACACCTACTTAGGTATTTCAGTAATATTTCGAAAGTAATTGAGAATTAGATTTACATTGAGGTTTAAATATACCTATAAAAGCTAGACCTAAAATCCTAACTAATATTATAAATGCGAAAGTGAGTTTGTTTGTTTATTTATTTGTTTGTGAAGGCTCCTACATACTGGCGCGACTTGTCGCGCGACGCGTCGCGACACAAAGGCACCGCTTGTAGCGCTACACGCGGTGTCTTTGTGTCGCGTCGCGTCGCGCGACAAGTATGTAGGAGCCTTTACGCTTTCACGCTAAAACAGCTGAACGGATTTGGATGAAATTTGGCACATGGGTAGAACACTTGCGTAAAACACTAACCCACCAAAAACATTTTCATGTAAAATGTTTCGAAGACGAGACTATACATGGCTCGCACTGTCAAAACGTTATCAAATCACCTAATGAGCCAAGCTTCTAACTCTACACGCCCTAACTCTACAAGCCCTAATTTCACAAACTCTACATCTTAGTCAAAATATGTGGCTTGGCCATTTCGCTACATTCACATAGGCGTAAGGTGAAAACTTTATTAATTACTTGTCTGTTATACAATAGTTCTTGTAGTAACAAAACGTATACATGGATAGATAACCTAATTCGTTAATAAACACAGATTGCAGTGATAGCTTAGTGGTGTGGCCGTCGGACTGCCAAGTCATATAGGTCTCGAGTTTGAACACAAAGCACGCACCTCTGACATTTCGGATTCATGCATGTGCGTATTGTATAATTATATCACCGGCTTAAAAAACCGGTCAAGTGCATGTCGGACCACGCACAATGAACCCGTAGTTGGGATTACTTGGGATGAATTTATCCCAAAAACAAACTTAACATTGTAGTTGAAATGAAATGAAATTATTTTATTTTCTGTAAGTAGGTCTGTAAGTTGGTCGACTATTACTCGTTAACAGCCTACTTAGCTGTGATAGTTTTCCTTTTAATTTCAGTATATGTACTACTGCCATGATTTTTTCCACATCGTCATTAAAAACCATTTAGCTGGCAGGAAGGACACTTGACTCTATCAAAAATTAGCACTTTGAAGCTTAATAATACGCAAACGGATTCTTGAATCGAAAAATGGTGTTCACGAACCCGTTGTTAATACGAACCTGAATATTTTTTAAAGGCCTATCCAACGATACCCCACACTATGGATTAGACGAGAGAAAAAAATATCATCCCCACATTACGTGTAAGGGAGGTACCCTAAAAAAAATGTTATCGCGAGATTATTATACCACTTTGTTGGCGTGATTAATATGTATGTAATATGTAACTATGCCAAATTACAGATTTCTAGTACTAAGCGTCTCTGAGCTACAGCGGGGACAGACAGACAGACAGACATGGCGAAACTACAAGGGTTCCTCGTTTACTACGGAACCCTAAAAATGGAAAAGAAAATATCGTGAGGAAACCCGATTGTCGACGGCGTGTGGAGCCAAGTCAGAGGCCCATGGGCGGTTTAAAAACTCTGACATCAGGTTAGTCACTAACCACACGAAAAAGAAAGAAAAGAATAAACACAGACTTATAGCTGAGTAGCTGACATACATAGCCGTATGATGATCAGAATATCGGTACACTCCTTGTTATTATTACCGATATGATAAGATGAGAGGTACCGCCTACCTCCCTAAGCTTGATTGGAACAAAATACCGAATCCCTCCAATTTCAATGTTAACTTATCTCGTTTCGAAGAAACAGTCCAATCTCCAATTTTACACATCATCACGCCTTGTTTCCCCGAAGGGTTGGGCAGAGGTGTACCTGTAGTACACCCACATTTCGCCAGTTATGTTTAAGTCCCATGTAATAGGGTATCTCCAATTTTAGTAAAATAAAAACCGGCCTAGTGCATGTCGGACCACACGCAATGAACGGTTCCGTAGTTGGGATGAATTTATCCCAAGAACAAACTTAGCATTGTAGTTGAAAAATATGTTCTCCCATCCATTCCAACTGCAAATGTAAGTTTGTACCTACGCACAATATTGGGAGATTTGCCATTTTATTTTAAGACTATAAACTTCTTATACATATTTTTTCCTGTAATCTATAAGAAATTAAGTTATGTACAATTTTCTGTATTTTTTTCCAAATTTTAGGCTCAGTAGTTTCGGGGATGGTCAATTTTTAACTTTAAAACTATTTATTTTTAAATTATAAAAAGAAATATCTGAAGCACTCACGGTAGTTAAGTCCTGTGATTTGATATGTCACACGGTACGGTTTGCAAAACTTTATTTTTTGGTTTTCTTAGTTGCCTGCCAAAAGTGAATTTATTTATTTACCTTACACATGCGTGTTTGGGTCGCAGAAACTTATATGTGTACCAAATTTCAACTTAATCGGTTCGTGTGATTCGGAGCAAATTGGCTGTAACAGACGGACAGAGAGACAGAAACGCGAGTGATCTTATAAGGGTTCCGGTTTTTCATTCGGAAGTACAGAAATCTAAAAATAAAAATAAAGATTTTTTTTTTTTAACTAAGTATAAATTTTAATCGTTAGACTTGCCCTCACCGTGTTATATCGCGCGAAAAGGGTCACAACTAAGAAGAGTGAACTCACATGACATGGCGACTGCGACGAAACAGAAACGTGACCATCTTTTGACGCAGTAGGTCGAAACTTATGATTTAAATCTTTGGAACAGAGACAAGTTTACAAGTAAGTAATCTCAGATCAATTTCAAAATGATCTGAAATCGGCGTACGTGTGACCAATCGCACTGGTCATAGAAGAGGGAATAGAGTATAAACTGCAGTGGGACAGTTTCAGAATGGTGAATTAGTAATTAATACTTTTACACAAAATGTGCTGACTGAATTAATACCGTCTGTGACTGACAGCTGCACTAAACACTAAGGCCCGTTTGCATCAAATGTGTTTAGCGCTAAACGTTTTTATTATTTTTTGGTGCAGGACCTGAATAAACGATCAATTAACTCACTATCCAGTAACTCAGTAAACTATGGAACTCTAATGACATTCATATCGGTAATTATCCCTGAAATTGGTATTTCCTTTAATAACTATCTACTGGGATTTACGTGTAAACCGGGTATAACACCTGCACAGGTATTATACCCGTTTATCGTATTAAGCCGTTCCCTTAATGTGGGATGAAATGAAGCAATACAGTGGATTTCTCCAATGACGAACATAGGTATGTATTAGGTAGGTACCTACATGAAGCAATACAGTGGATTTCTCCAATGACGAACATAGGTATGTATTAGGTAGGTACCTACATGAAGCAATACAGTGGATTTCTCCAATGACGAACATAGGTATGTATTAGGTAGGTACCTACATGAAGCAATACAGTGGATTTCTCCAATGACGAACATAGGTATGTATTAGGTAGGTACCTACATGAAGCAATACAGTGGATTTCTCCAATGACGAACATAGGTATGTATTAGGTAGGTACCTACATGAAGCAATACAGTGGATTTCTCCAATGACGAACATAGGTATGTATTAGGTAGGTACCTACATGAAGCAATACAGTGGATTTCTCCAATGACGAACATAGGTATGTATTAGGTAGGTACCTACATGAAGCAATACAGTGGATTTCTCCAATGACGAACATAGGTATGTATTAGGTAGGTACCTACATGAAGCAATACAGTGGATTTCTCCAATGACGAACATAGGTATGTATTAGGTAGGTACCTACATGAAGCAATACAGTGGATTTCTCCAATGACGAACATAGGTATGTATTAGGTAGGTACCTACATGAAGCAATACAGTGGATTTCTCCAATGACGAACATAGGTATGTATTAGGTAGGTACCTACATGAAGCAATACAGTGGATTTCTCCAATGACGAACATAGGTATGTATTAGGTAGGTACCTACATGAAGCAATACAGTGGATTTCTCCAATGACGAACATAGGTATGTATTAGGTAGGTACCTACATGAAGCAATACAGTGGATTTCTCCAATGACGAACATAGGTATGTATTAGGTAGGTACCTACATGAAGCAATACAGTGGATTTCTCCAATGACGAACATAGGTATGTATTAGGTAGGTACCTACATGAAGCAATACAGTGGATTTCTCCAATGACGAACATAGGTATGTATTAGGTAGGTACCTACATGAAAGTTGTTAGGAAAATCGTCGTAGAATTTTCTTTTCCATTAAGACGGCAATAGTTCGACGCCTTTTATCTCTTAATTAGCTTATCTCGGACGACTCGAACGGACAACTCTCCAGCAGGCTTAGCATGACACTCTCTATTTCTTCGAAGAATAGACAGGGCTCTTTCTATACAAAGTGACATTTCGTTTCTCAGTTTTTGACATCTCACCGTAGAAATCCTTCTACAATCTGTCATCTTGTCTTTCGTTTCTAACGATCTTTGTCTAGGTCCTGTTTTAGGTAGAAAGATCTCTACGGTGGGATGTCAAAAAAGGAGAAACGAAATGTCACTTTGTATGGAAAGAGCCGTGTCTATTCTTCGAAGAAATAGAGAGTGTCATGCTAAGCCTGCAGGAGTTGTCCGTCGTAAAATGTTATTTTGTAAGAGTAGATATTGCCAATTAGAGCGCTTATTAGCTCTAATTGACAATATCTAAACGACTACTAATGTGTACTATTATACTACTATTATACTACTACTACTGCTACTATTATAAAGAGAGAGAGTGAGTTAGAGCATATAAAACACCCAGGCAACAAACAAACAGCTTTATGAGGCAAACCGTCTGCTAAAACTTTTTAAATAACATTTCAGGTGTGAATACGCAGAATTTTAGCAAGTTTTGCCCAATTTATTATAATTTCGAGTTCGTAGTTCACTGCCACGTCTCGTATTCAATTGTGTACCTATCTTGTCTAATTTTGCACACAGAACAACGCCTTCACACAAACGCCAAGTAAATTATACCATTTTTTATAAACGTCAACTACATAAAACACGTTTTGAGCCCTATTTGAGTGCTGGAATACGTACTTTTAGCGCGCAATTACAATGAAAGCTCACACGCGACTTCAAGCGTCTGCCTTAGCACTCACGTGAGCTGTTTGTGGATTGAGACGGCTAAAATGCCGCTTTGTTACATTCCACTTCGACTTATTTACATCTTCTAGCAGATATATGGGTAGGTAACTGTATATTTTACAAGTGCAATACTGTGCAACCTTTTAAATTCTCTAGTATTGCCGAACTATCACATTCTGAAATCAATTAGTATATAAAGCCAAACAGTTCGTTTCCTAGAATACTAGCACAGTTACTAATTAGCCTGAGCCACGGATTAGATTTTACTTAGTTGCCTGGGCAATTAAACCGGTACAGAAAGCCCAAAAATGTATTTTTATATTTTCAGATTCTGTGTTCCTTTTTTTTTAGGTATATTGGTTTAAAGGCTTGTCGTGGTTTTTGGTAAACCATATCCTACCCTAGAACCTTGCGAACCTTCCACGTCACCTTTCAGAAAATCAGTATGTAAATACTAAAAGTAATGAGAAAAACGTAAATAATAATACACTTATTCTTTATACACATACTACTGTTAATGTGACATGCAACATTCGCGGGTAATATGACACCTAAATAAATCATTCTGAAAACCTACACGGGTAAGGTACTTGATATTGTAATAAATAATAGGCAATGATATATACGGGCGGTAATACACATATCAAAGTTTTTGAAACGCCTTTATAGGGTTCCGTAGCCAATTGTCAAAAACGGAACCCTTATTAGTTTCGTTATGTCCGTCTGTCGTCCGTCCGTCCATCCGGACTCCGGATGACAGCCATTTTACTCGGTAACTATACCTATTGACACTATATTAATGAAAATTGGAAAGAAGATATATTCTGTGCACCGCTTGTCAAATTACGAAAAAATATAATGGGTAGGAATCACCATGAAAAAAAACATCGATAATAACACCTATCGTACCGATACATTATTCAATTCTCATGTGAGCGCTTGAAAACAGGCATGCGTTTACAATATTTTATTCGTTATGATTTGTGAATCTCGTGTGCTACACGTAGATAAATAATAGACTATATCTTGGATTATCACACAGAAAATACTTTTATACGAATACATGAAGTACCTAGTAAATTACATAACATCTCATAACATAACATAACATAACATCTCGCATTGTTTCCCCGAAGGGTAGGGCAGAGGTATACCTGTAGTACACCCACATTTCGCCAGTTATGTTTAAGTGCCATGTAATAGAGGGCGACCCTATTGCCATCAACCGGGCACAAATCCAGACTCCGGGCAGCTACTGAGACATTCCAGATAGAAAACCCAAAAACACTGCCCGACCCGGGAATCGAACCCAGGAACTCATGCTCAGCAGTAGCGTTTGCGACCACTAAACCAACGAGGTAGTCAGAAAATAATTATATAACTAAAACACTTGCTACGATACAATGCAGGGTTAAGGCTCTTACAGATTGGAGCGATATCGCGGGCGCGAAAGGCATATTGCTGCCTGTCGCGTCCGTGATATCGCCTCAGTATGCAGGAGCCTTTACATTGCTATACCTACTTCATTTATTGATTTCAAGTTCAGCATCAAAGGTACATATATTTAGTGTAGTCATAAGTCATGTAAATCCTTATCTCCCATATATATACGCCACCCTTTTCGACAGGATTTTCCGGAGCGCGTAGCGAGCTGCCAAGAAAAGATAGTAAATACCGATCGTCATTGTTCGGTGTGCTTTATTAGTGTCGCTCAAGCGTAAACTCAACGTTCATGAAGTAGAAAATACTTTCTACGTCAATAAGTAAGTTTCGGGGTATACACCCCGAAACTTACTTATTAACGTACCTACGTACAGTCACCAAAAAATATAATTAAGTAGGTATTAGGAGTACAGGCAACATGACCATTTTTTTATCCATTTGCTAGTTAATGAAAAATGAAATGAAATCTTTATTTCCAGATATAAAAATCCACATATAAATCCACACACAACTTTCAATAAATACATACATAGATAACGTAATAAATACATATACAATATCACTTTCCCATTACACAGATAACGTCAAATACCCAAATCGCTGCCAATGGGGCAGCGAATCGGCGTGTGGTAGGACTGCCACCTTATATGTAGGGGGCTCTGGTTCATTCTCGTACCGCGGCCACCAAACAATTGGCCGATCGATGTATGGCGGTACGTGCGGTGGCCGACCGGCTCCGCAGCAGCGCCTGCCAGCAGGGCGCGCGTCCCGCACAGAACATGGCACTCGCACTGCACCATCGGGGCAATCGAAACATCGCGCGCCACGCGTCGTTGTATTGCACTCGCATGTCGCTCAGTGCCGCCTTGGTGTAATTTGTCCACAACTCGTTTGTGTTAATGAAGTGCTTGGCTATGTCAAGATGTTTGACATCTCTCATCCGAGTTCCTAAGAACAATCGCCAGCACATCAAGTTACCACAAACTGTCAAATTTCTCCAAATTTTAAACTTTAAAAAGTTGATGGTTAAGTTCAAAGTCGAATGAGAAAATTTGACAGTTTGTGGTAACTTGTTGTGCTTGGGACTGTAACATCAAGATAATCATCAACCCAACTATACAGCGGGTATCAAAAATATGTGGTCAATATTTAAGGCCGCGGTACAGACCATCAAACTGAACAACTTTCTCGATGGGATCAAAATCGCAATCGCGAACCGTACACACCCTTAATAAATTAATACGACCACGCATTTCTGATACACGCTGTAGTGGCGTCGGCGAATGATCATAGTGGATCATACTTCGATAGAGATAATAACGAAACTGCCTGCACGAATATAAAAAATCTGTTTATTTCTTGCCTGAATACCAAACTCCTGTGCTGACTGTACTTCAGGACTTGTTTACAACGGGTTATAAAATAACACTCAATGTCTCGTCGTCTTCAAGGTTCAACTTTTGTTCAACATTTTCTCGAAAATCGTGACAATATTTACATTTCATCGTTGTGTTAAAATGTTACTCCTAGGTTGCGACAAAATGAACCCTTTGACTCTATTTACGTGATGAATTCTGACAAAAAGATTTTAGACCTATAAACGAGATTTGACAAATCGGGTCTGAATTTAATTAAATTAAATTCAGACTCGCTTCGTCTTTCGCATCAGTCGCAGGCAGCATGAAGCTAGACCTTTAAATTATATTCTAAACTACATACATAATATTTATACTAAAGCATGTTAGTCAAAATATACCTAATACAAAAACCACTTTTTTAATTAAATTTATTGGCGTAGCTCACAGCTACGACGTAGCCCTTGCTACGATCGCAGTACCTGCTACGATTGCGGCTCCACAGTGCCTACGAAACGTTTTGGAAAACTTTTCTATACGATTTTGACTAAACTCAACTCAACGCATTTATTTCAAATAAACCAAATACAGTTTTAAATTGTCAAGGAGTCGGCCAGTCAGAAAGATGAAGCTAGTAGCCCATTCTAAAGCGTTGTAGGTTCCTATGGAGAAGAACGGGCAAGAAACTCCACGGACACTCTTTTAAAACAAAAATGTTACAAAATATTGGTTACATCATTCCAGGCGCGGTCGCACTCCGGCGGGATCTCATGGCGACGTGGAGAGTGCGATTGTCGCAGCCCAGTGCTGGGCACACCATAATTGCGACGATAAGTCTCCTCTTTGAGAAGTAGCTAGAGAGGCGCCACGGCATCTTCACCTTCCGCCTGACGCTGATCCTCACCGGCCACGGCAGCTTCTGGAGGTTCCTGTGTCGGATAAGGTGGGAGGAAACGCCGGGGTGCACCAAAATCAAAATCAAAAGTCATTTATTCAAACTGGGCTGAAAATCAGCACTTTTCGAACGTCAAAGTTACATAAGACAGTCCCCCAAAAATGCCCGCCCGTCACCACTTCCTAGTGCTTTAGCTGGGAAGAAGAAGTGGTGGAACAAACTCCCCAGCAGCACGTCTGTCTGTTTAGTTATATAAACTTGATTCTATACAAATCGTATGCAAAGTAATTAACATTACGAAACACAAAACATTGGATTAAATTACACACTTGCCATACGTTAGCTAGCACGCGCCAGTATACCAACAAAACAATGAACAAACTGTACTCAAGGAGATAAAAATTACAACATAAAAAAAACGTAAATAGAACTTAATACCTAAATAAAAGCCTCCAGGCATAAAGGGCGTGCCCGCTTACATAAGGCAATTGCTGTAGCTCGAAGTGAGAAATGATAAACTAGCCCCATCGAAGTAAAATAAGTAAACAATTAATAATAACAATTAAAACCATGATCAGCAAGATGACCAGTCACCACAAGCAGCACCCGTTCACGAGCATAACGCAAAGATCAGCCACCACCCCCCTCGCCATATTGGAGGGAAAGAGGCAACCGACCCCCGACGCTACCGCAGGCAGTGACATCTAAGGGAGCATGACGAGCTTGCTGCCGGTTGCTCAGGCAAGAATAGTATAATCAATAGTCGAGGACGCTAGCTAACCACTTACTGCAACACAACTCATAAAACACACATTGTAATGAGTAGATTATGTCACTAATAAATTAAAATGTAACTAAATTAAATTACATTGACTTATACAGTCAAATAAAAAATAATCAATTATATGAACTCATATAAACTGTCAGTAGGTAAGCTAATTCTGGAGAAAGAACATAAACATTGTCTTGAGTTAATCACAGCGACCAACTATTCTTATCGTTTAAGTAGTCATTGATACAATAGTATGCCTTTGAACAAAGGGTGGATTTTACTTTAGTTTTAAACGCATTAAAAGGCAAATCTAGCAAAGAAGAGGGCAGCATGTTATAAAAAGTTATTCCAAGCCCAACAAATGAGTTATGTACCTTATGAAGCCGGTGAAATGGAGCTCGTAATTTGTCCTTATTTCTGGTGTTGATATTGTGAATATCACTATTTTTAGTGTGTATATTTTACCTAATATATAAGATATTGGCGAAGATGAATTGTGATGCCACCGTGAGAATACCAACATCTTTAAAAAAATCTCTCAGAGAAACTCTGGCACCAAGCTGGTAAATAGCTCGAACAGCTCGTTTTTGAAGAACGAATATATTTTGAATGACAGCGGCTTTGCCCCACAGCAGAATACCGTAGGACATAACGCTATGAAAATAACTAAAATAAACTAATCGTGCTGTATCAACGTCAGTGTATTGTCTTACTTTTCTGACGGCGTAGGCGGCCGAACTGAGCCTGCCCGCTAGGCTTGATATATGAGGGCCCCACTGAAGTTTGGCATCTACTGTTATACCAAGAAAGACTGCCGAGTCTACAGTTTCAAGCACCCCATTATCTAAGACGATGTTGGGACCTCGATTCCTAACATTTAGCAAGGCAAACTTTATACATTTCGTTTTCTTGGCATTGAGAACTAGGTTATTCGTCGTAAACCAATCCGTAACCATTGAGAGTGAACTGTTTACGTCATCAAAATCTTGTATATTCCTTTTTACTTTAAAAAGAAGTGAGGTGTCATCTGCAAACAATACAACGTCACAGATACCCTTTAAATAAAATGGTAAGTCATTAATATACACTAAGAATAAGAATGGACCCAGTATTGAGGCTTGAGGTACACCTAACTGAACTGGTAACCCGGAAGATTTTACACCATTCACATCTACACATTGGAACCTATTATGTAAATAAGAATTTATTACTTTGAGAGCTTCATTTTGGACACCATAATGACACAGTTTACGCAAAAGCGTGTCATGGTCCACGCAATCAAAGACTTTGGAGAGATCACAGAAGACTCCAATAGCATTTTGCGAGTTCTCCCATGCGTCAAATATGTGTTTCAGCAGTGCAACACCCGCATCTGTAGTCGAACGACTTTGTAAAGCCATATTGTTCATTATGAAGGAGGCTGTTTAAATTAAAATGTCTTAGCAATTGCTTGAGTATTAACTTTTCAAATATTTTGCTAAATGCAGGTAAGATAGAAATAGGTCTGAAATTGCCAACGTCTTTTTTATTACCTGATTGCTTAATAGTTTAATGGAGATACCCCAGATATCACCAGTGTTTTTAGACTTAAGTGTGTTAAAAATATTTACTACATCACGAGGTGTTACATGTTCGAAGCTAAATAAGCGACTACATTTAGGCACACTACTATGCAAAAGGTTTTCAGCTTTAGACGGGGACGAATTCAAGGAGCGAGTCGTAGTTATAGGTATGTTGGCAAAAAACTCATTGAATGCTTCAGCTACGTCAGCTGCTTTATTAACTAATTTGTTGTCGACCATAATCTCAAGTTGTTTTTCTTGTTTAACCGACTTACCCGTTTCATTGTTAATAATTTTCCAAGTGGTTTTTACTTTATTATTGGATTTTTTTATTGTATCGCTTAAAAAATTAGATTTAGCAAAAACACAAATCTTTTTAAATAGTTTTGAATAATTTTTGACATACTCTAAGAAAGGAGTGTCAAACCTGTTTTTTTTTTTTCAAACCGTATAACTCGTATAGTTGCGCTCTACTTTTATAAATACCTGGAGTAGCCCATTGGTTAAAGCCAGCGGAGGTGCCATTAATGTTAATGGTTTTGGTCTTGAAAGTAGATTGGTACTCTTTTTGCACAACATCAAAAAGGGCTCCATAGATATCATTAGGATTCACGTGTTCTACTATAGATGGTGTAATTCTATGAGCTATATTATTTTTAAACTTGTCGCACCGACTAGCTGTATAAGGCCTGCATTCTATTTTATGCGGCTTTTTATGTAATGGCATAGGGAAGCTAGCTAATAAACCACAGTGGTCAGACGTTAAGTTACTTAACACTAATTTATTTTTGGCATCACAATCACTAAAAATATTATCAATACAAGTCGACGAGGACGCCATGATCCTAGTAGGTTCAAAAAACAAGTTAATTAAATTATAAGACCTAAACAGATTGAGAAGCCTAATACTTAATGGAGTAACATCTAAAATATTAATATTAAAATCTCCACATAAAATTATACTTTTGTTACTACTTTTTAACCTATTCAGTGAATCCTCCATTACCGATTCGAAAAGAATAAAATCTCCAGAGGGGGGTCGATAAACGCAAATTATAACGTATCGCTCGAGTTCAACACAAGACAACTCAATAGTGCGCTCGATAGAAAGATTAACTAAGTCTAAACGTTGTTTACACTTCCACTTGTTTGCAACAAGAACTAAAGATCCACCGCGAATAGCACTTTTTCTTATAAAAGCACTTTGTACAGTAAAGTGATGATCCACACCACTGTGTGGATCGCCCGGAGGACACGGTGGAGCATTAGATGGAGGTCTGGCACCGCCGTTTCCTCGTGGAGGCAATCGGCGGCGGAGATCTCTCGCGTCCGGCCCTGGTCCAGGCCATAATACGGAGCGAGAGGGCATGGGCAGCCGTCACCTCCTTCTGCGAAGCAGTAATGCTTGCGAAGGAGGAGGCGGGACGGTTGAGGGAAAGGCAAATTTCGCACCCTCTCGGCCCTAGCCGCCGCCGGAGACATTCTGGGCGTCAGGAATCCCAGGCGAATTTCCGGCCACCGTAGGCGTGGGCTTGCGGTCGGTGAGCAATGGGTAGCTCGCCGTCCGATAAGAACCAGACCCGGATCGACGGTGCATCGAGTTTCACGCGCGCCTCAAAGAGATAGTCGTCAGCACAAGAGTAGGCGTCCACTAGGGCCGATGCCTGCGGGGGTCGTGAGAAAGTCTAAAAGGGATACCGAGGCCCCTGGCAACACAGGCAACGGAAGGAACACGGGTGGGTTTTAGTCGATCTACTCATCGATTAAGTCAATGATGTGTCTGCTCATGATATGTGAAAGGTACGTGGAGGCCCATGGGCTCAGATACAATGGTAACAAAAGTGAAGTACTGGTATTCAAGGCAGGCACTAAAACCTACCCGGTTGCACCACAGCTGGAACTTTGCGGAAGTCCCTTAAATCAAGTCACATCTTTCAAGTATCTGGGCCAATGGGTTTCCGAGGACCTAAAGGACAGCTTGGACATTGAGTGTGAGCGCAGAGCGTTGGCTGTCCGCTGCAATATGTTGGCTCGCAGATTTGTGAAATGCTCAACTGAAGAAAAGGCTACACTGTTCACAGCGTACTGTCAGTCGTTCTATACATGCAGTCTGTGGGTCAACTACACGCAAAGGGCATACAGCGTTCTGCGCGTACAATACAATAATGCATTCACGGTGTTGGTGGGGTTGCCGCGCTACTGCAGTGCTTCTGGCATGTTCGCAGAAGCGGGCATTGATGGCTTTCACGCCATCATGCGCAAGCGATGCGCCTCCATCATGGGCAGGGTACGCGTCAGCCCCAACAGCATCCTGAAAACTATAGCTGACAGGTGGGACTGTCCCATACTGGGGCATTGGATGCGCCTACATGCCACTGTGGCGCATAATTAAACATTGTTTTGTTTTTGTTTTCTTCGGGTAGATATAAGTAACACATAGTAAGTAACACGTTTAAACTAGTTTCTAAGTTGTGTTTTGTACTAACCAAATGGACTTTGTCTGAATAAAAAGAATTTTATTTATTTATTTAGTCAGTAAGAGTCTGACACACCCTCCCGTTCCGCCCAGAGCGGGAGAAGATATTTGATAATATCCCACCAAAAAAAAAAAGGCGCGGTCGCAGCCCAAGATTTCGACACCATGGGTGCCGAGGAATATTTTTAGGGAAATATTTAACTGATCCTCTAAAAACTTTTTGACCTTCTAACGATGCACACTTTTTAAAATAAATGAACACGGGGGAAGGGGTTTAGGGTTGCTAACTTTTTTTAGAAGAAATAAAGAATTTCTGGTTTTCTGATTTCAAAAAGGGTCAAAAAAGACAAAAAATATTTATTGTGATTTTTCAAACAGCAGTTTTTTTTGTTCTTTTTTTAAATACCTAATTTACCGATCCGATAGACCTAATTCAGAGTTCATGATGATGAAGAGCTTAGTAATTATCAATTTCAATAAAACCCTGTTTGTCCCTTCCCGCCACTTTGTAAACATGACCAAAAACAGGGACATCCATTTAAGCCCGCTTTAGGGTAGGTACTCGTAATGAGGCTGCTATGGAGAATATAGGATGCGAGAGCAAGCGAAGCAAACTCGGATTTCTTTGGAACCCGCGTCAAATAAGGTAGGTCTTCTTTGACCGTTCATAATATATAAATAGAAGTAACATTATCGACTTATGCAGAAAAGTTTGAGAGTTAAGAGATTATAGAATTCAAAAGCGCGCGAAGCGAGCTCAAAAATGGATGCACCCCGCTTCGAATAAGTTAGGATTTCTTTGACCGTTCATACAGAAATGAAATAACTTAATTGACTTTTACAGAAAAGTTTGATAATAAAGAGAATGTAGGATGCAAATGCGAGCGAAGCGAGCTCGAAAACTTTTGCACCCCGCCTGGGATAGACTAGACTCTCTCAGAGAATGCTGCAGTTGCAGGAACTCATTCAATTCAAAGTCAGAGTTAATAAAAATATAATAATAATAATAAAATAATAATAATAATACACCAAGAGAGATACAGAAACCCGCAGGGCAGCATGTGGCGAGCTGTTGGACAGTAGCGACCCCACGGACCCACCCTATCTCCTGGGAGAAGTCTTGTTCCTCATCTCTGGCTTGCCTTTATTGGCCGGCTGGCGTGAACACTGACGAGGAACAGAGCTCCCACCTCATTTTTGCCTTTATTGGCCGGCTTAAGTGGAGATTCGCAAGAGCAAACGTGCTCGGAGGAACGAAGTATTCCAGTAAGATGCTGGTAGGGATCTTGACCGTACCTCCGGGATTGTCCTGATAGCCGTGGTCCACTCCTCAAGCACCTCAGGAAGTGTTGCCCCCTTTTCACTACGTCACTATGTGCTAGCGGCCATTTTCGGGGGCCCATTATTGAGTGTGCAAGTCACCCTCTGCCATTTTATCGGTGTATTTTATATAAAGCATTGGTCAGGTAGGGGCCATAGCCTTTCTATAGTCTTAGGAAACTGATCCACCATAGCCTCCCAAACCCATAGCCCAATATTTTTTGTTCCCATGTTCTGCAATAGTCTTGCATCAACCGAGGGTTGTCCTTGGGTGCACCTTCATAGAGCAAACAGGGATAATCGTCGGTTGGTGACTCATTCCATTAAAGTTGTCCAAGGGGCCTCTGCGAGTTGGCTTCGGCCACTCGTACGCCTTCCAAAGGTCCGGGACCCCATGGTCCCGAGATATGTAAGGACATAAAAATAATAATAATAGTTAATAATATTAATAGTAAATATATATACAGGGTGTGGCGTAAGTAGTGGTCCACCGTTCAGGATTCGATGAACCAGATAATAAACTATAACAATTAAAAATGTTAACCATTTTTGCCCAAGGGTTACGAAAATATTTCCTTTCTGTCTTTTATTTACGTAATTTCTAGCTTTTATTACAAATTTGTTTGTAGTTTCAACAAAAACCATTATTTTTTCATTTTGATTTCTGCTAATTACTGCTGAATACTAGAGCTATCATGATAAATAATGATTTTTTATGTAAATTTAGCTCTTTTCAAGAAAAAGTTGGGTCTTCTGTAATTTTAACCCTAATTTTTACATACCATCGAAGTTCAAGGGCGATTTTTGTAAAAAAAACGTACTACACTGTCAGTGCCCATTTATTTAATAATATGCCTACTAAATACCGATTTCAAAATGGTATGACTATAACAGATCCTATTATTTATCAAAAAGATATTCAATTTTAATTGAAGAAAAGAAGATTTTCATTAAACTACTTTTTTAAACTTTACTGCGTTAATACTTACGATATTTGCAAAAAAATACACTACAGTGTCAGTGCCCATTTGTATAAAAAAAACTACTATTGCAGAGTTATCTAGACCTAACTTGTTCCTTTAGGTATTTGAACAAAGAATTAAAAAAAACAAATCACTTTATTTATCATTTATTATTAATCTTTTTCATGATTACAATCATTAAAATTAAACAAAATGTTCAAAATGGCCACCATTCGCAGCTATACACGCTCTGCAACGTCGAATAAACGACCGTTTAATTCGTCGGGCAAACCCGCTTTCGCTGAATTCTCTAGCTGCTGCCTGGATTCTAATCCTCAATTGGTCAATGCTAGTGATTTCTTTGCTATAGACTTTTTCTTTTAGGCAACCCCAATAAAAGAAATCTAGGGGATTTAGATCTGGCGAGCGTGGTGGCCACAATATTGGACCTAAGCGCCCTATCCACCTATTTGGATACGCTGTATCAAGGTGCTCTCGTACTCTAACAGCGTAGTGAGCGGGACAGCCATCGTTCTGCAGCCACATGTCTTCTTGGACTTCAGGAACGACACCTTCCAGAAGCAAGGGCAAGTCAATTTGCAAAAAACTTAAATATCTTTCTGCATTTAATGTTTCTGGCAGCTCGTGTGGACCGATTATTTTTCCGTTAATGATTCCGGTCCAAAGGTTTATTTTAAATTGATACTGTGATCTGTCTTGCCTTATGAGATGCGGGTTTTCTAGCTGCCAGTTATGCAAATTATGTAGATTTAAATATCCATCTTTTTTGCAGGATGACTCGTCGCTCCATAGTATTTTATTAAAAAACTGCGGGTCTTCTCTTATTCTGCGTAGCATTACTCTACAAAATGTTACTCTCAATTGATAATCTCTTGGTAGCAATGACTGTACCCTTTGATAGTGGTATGGGTACAGTTCATGTCTTTTGAGTATTCGATGTACAGATCTAGTTGATATGCCAGTTCTGCGACTTAAGACACGGACCGATGTTGAAGGATCTTCTGTAACTAAATTCATTACCTCTTCATCGTTGTGTCGTCGCGGTCGTCCTTCACCTGCACCGCCTACGCCTGTGCCAGGTATCCTTCCCTCGGTGTATGCGTTATACACTCTTCCAAAAACTCGGTGGTCTGGATGTCTTCGATCGGGATATCTCTCCCGATAAAGTCGAGCTGCTTCTCTACTGACACTTCTGCATTCGCCATTTAATAAAATGCATGTCAGCATATTCGCGCGGTGTGTACCGAGACATTTTTTAATTGTCACTGCACTGCACGTTTGTCCAAATCGTTGAGCAAGCCAAAGTCACCAGTACACGTAGCCAATATCGCAGAGATCACCAAAACAACAAGTCCAATCAGTAGGCAAATTAAACAGAGTCCGGGGGCAGGCAGGGGTAAAAAAATGGCGGAGGTAAACACAGGCAAAATAAAAACGAAACGCATACGACGCACGACACGAGTAACGAGATCGTACTAAATCATTTCGAGATTTCTGAAGATTTCAACGTTAGTAATGAAAGAGATAGCAATACCCTACCATATCTCTTCCTTATCACTCCTATTGTGCGTAACTCGATTGCGAGAGCTTCAACCGGTTTTTGTTAACAAAACAAACATGTCTCAGGTAAAAAAAGGGTCAGGGTTTTTTTACCTGACATGTTTGTGCTTTAACACAAATCACATTTGAATTATAAAAGTTACATTGTATCCGTTTTTTGAGTTTTTATACGTTTTGTAATAGTATTAACGCAACAAAGTTTAAAAAAGTAGTTTCATGAAAATCTTCTTTTCTTCAATTAAAATTGAATATCTTTTTGTTAAATTATTGGATCTGTTATAGTGATACCATTTTGAAATCGGTATTTAGTAGGCATATTATTAAACGCATGGGCACTGCGATGTAGTTCGTTTTTTTTACAAAAATCGCTCTTGAACTTGAAGGTTTTAAAAATTTGGGTTAAAATTAGAGAAGAACCAACTTTTTCTTCAAAAGAGCTGAATTTACATAAAAAATCATAATTTATCATGATAGCTCTAGTATTCAGCAGTAATTAACAGAAATCAAAATAAAAAAATAATGGTTTTTGTTGAAACTACAAACAAATTTGTAAAAAAAAGATAGACATTTCGTAAATAAAAGACAAAAGGGAAATATTTTCGTAACCCTTGGGTAAAAATGGTTAAAATTTTTAATTGTTATAGTTAATTATCTGGTTCATCGAATCCTGAACGGTGGACCACTACTTACGCCACACCCTGTATACTCGAATATATATTGCTTTTGTAGATTACAAAGTAGGTATGCCTACGCGAAATAAATAGAGTAAAATTCTCTTTAATATAGGACGCAGTACCCTAGGGTAGGGTAGGGGTCGAGGTCTGAACCAAAACCAATAAGGAACAACTTAATTTTTGTTATTTATGTGAGTGTGGGCTGCGTACCTGGCCTGCTCTAACCTACGAATGCGAACGCAAAGTAACGGACAAGCGGAAAGTTTTGTAAAAATCATAAAAAAAGGCATTAAATCATGTGTTATCTCTTCGCGCAATAAAAGTGATTGCAAGTTAAAAATATTAAAATACCTTTTTGACTATAGAAATTCTGTTCATTCTGTCACAGGGTTCTCACCAGCTGAGCTAGTGTTCGGCCGCAAATTGAGGTCACGCTTAGATTTAATCAATCCGAAAACGCCGGCGGCCTCTTACACAACCCCCACTAATAATGTTAATCGACAACAGTCTTCGCAAATTAAATCATGCGGAGGATACAATAAACAAGTGTTCAAGCCAGGGGATGAGATAATGTACAAAAAGTTTAGATGCGGGGTCGGAATCCGACGCTGCATCCGGCGCAAAGAGCTCCGGGAGCTCAAAGCGCGAACAGATCGCGGACAGGAAGAGAGGGTCTTTAAGAGCCCCGAAGCGCCCCAACTCGGGGTCGTCCTCCGACGAAGGGGTAGGGCGGAGGACGAAGAAGATACACTCCAGCCGGCGGGGTGGAGCCCGAGGAAGTAAAGGGGTGGACAGAGGGCCTTCCACTAGGGACCCCAGCAAGCCGAGCCGAGCCAGCCCAGCCGAGCCAACCAGCCCAGCTCAGCCAGCTCAGCGAGCTGAGAAGCTCGCCATGGAGGGGCCCCTCTCTGAGGATTCCGGCGGGGGGCCGGACGCCGCTGGCTCCAATTCGGAGCGTGTGGATGGGTTTGCGGAGGTGGTGGCCGCGGCGATTAAGGCTGTATCCGTTAAGAGGCTCAGGTCCTCTAAGGATCAGGCTATAGCCGCGGCCACGGCCTCTATTGTGGCGGACGGCATGTCAGAGATGCGGGCGGAGGTCGCTCGCTTGACAACCGCCATGGAGCTTCTCCGAAAGGAGAATGAGAAGCTCCGAGCGGACCTGGCTGGGCTCCGAGGATCCGGCCCCCAGATGGAGCCGCAAGGGGGGCAGCAGCAGGGACAGGGACGGCCCGTGTCTGTGGAGGACCGGGTTCTGAACCTGGTGCGGCAGGAAATGGCTTCCTTGCGGAGTCGTTTCTCCGCCCTGGAGGCCATCGTCCTGCGCCCCCCGTTGGCGGCGAGCCAGCCGACCTCGGGCAAGCAGAAGCCCACCTCCGGGGCCGGACCGGGGCCGTCGGGGCAGAGCAAGGGCGTGGCGAAAGCGCAAGCGGTGAGGGCTCCAGCCCCAGCAGCGAGAGCTCCAGTCCAGGCGAAGAGGGCTCCGGCCTTGCCGGCAAGGGCATCGGCCTTGGCGGCGAGGGCATCGGCCCTGGTGGTGAGACAGCCGCCGCCGCCTCCTGAATCTCTTCCGGCCGATGCCGAAAGGCAAGTGGCCGGGGAGAAGAAGGCGGGTAAGGCAGCAAGGGCGGCCAAAAAGAGGAAGAGGCGGCAGCAGTGCAAGAAGCGCACCGCCGCGGCTAGGCTCCGCGCCCCGAATTCCGCAGCCGTAGTGATTACACTACAGCCGGATGCGGAAAAAAAGGGCGTGTCTTACAAGACCGTCCTTGAGAAGGTGGGTGAGGTGGTGCGCCTCGAGGAGCTCGGCGCTGTCAGGGGCCTGAAAATGAAAATTACGGCGAATGGGGCCCGAATAGTGCAGGTCCCTGGTGCGGCTAGCGGCCCGGCCGCTGACGCCCTGGCCGAAAGGCTTAGCGCGTCACTAAATGCGGAAAAGGTCCGAGTGTCCAGGCCCACCAAGTGCGCATCATGGGCCTGGACGATTCCGTGACGGAGGACAAGGTGGTCGCCGCGGTGGTTAGGACCGGGGGGTGCTCTGCCGAGCAGGTGAAGGCAGGCACCATCCGTCCTGACTCCACGGGGCTGCAAACCGTTATGGTGAGCTGCCCCGTGTCGGCGGCCAGAAAAATTGCCGGGAGGGCCAACGGCTATTGGTGGGCTGGGTTTCCGCGCAGGTGAAACTGCTGGAACCCAGACCTCTGAGGTGCTTCCGCTGCCAGGTGGGCAACCACGTGCAAGCGAATTGCACCTCGGAGGTGGACCGCAGCGGTCTTTGCTACCGCTGCGGTCTGCCCGGGCACAAGGCCAGCTCGTGCAATGCCACGCCGCACTGTGCCGTATGTGCGGCGGCTGGAAAGCCGGCCGAGCACCGGATGGGGGGCAAGGCCTGCGCCCCACCCACCAAAGCCAGGGCCAGAAGCAAGCCCTCCGCCACCGCCGTCACCACCGCAGCCGCCACCACTGCCACCGCCGCTGCCACCTCCAACACCGCCATCGTCGCCGTCGCCACCGTGGCCGCTGCGGCAGGCCCCTCTCAGGGGGCTGGGAAGGAGGCCCAAGAGGGGGCTGACATGGAGTGCCAATTTAATAATGGCCCCATTACGCCTCCCCCAGGCGAACATCAACCACTGCGCCACCGCTCAGGATCTGTTGCTCCAGAGCATGGCGCAGTGGTCGATTAACATCGCCGTGGTCGCTGAGCCGTACTTTGTCCCGCCCAGGGATGACTGGGTGGAGGACCTGAGTGGCTCAGTGACCCTAATTTCGTCGGCCGCCGCCGGTACCCCGTCCCTCGAGGCCGTCAAGAGAGGACGGGGCTGCGTAGCAGCACGGTTCGGGGAGATTGTCGTGGTAGGAGTCTACCTCTCTCCAAACCGAACTCTTGCCGAGTTCCACAACTCCCTTGCGGAGTTGAGAGACGTCGTCGTCGGGTTTGGTTCCCTCCCCGTGTTCGTCCTCGGGGACTTCAATGCCAAGAATTTGGCTTGGGGTTCCCGGTTAACGGACACACGGGGCAGGATGGTGGAGGACTGGGCTCTGGAGACAGGCCCGGTCGTCCTAAACCGAGGTTCTGTCCCCACGTGTGTGCGGATGTGGGGTGAATCAGTGGTGGACATCTCGTTCGCCAGCCCCGCTCTGTCGCCGCGTGTAGTTGACTGGCGCGTCATGGAGGGGGTGGAGACCTATTCCAATCACCGGTATATCCGGTAGTCAGCGTAGTGTGCTACGCTGACGACACGTCGGTCCTGGCGCAGGGGAGGTCGCACCAGACGGCGGCCGAATTAGCGGCACGCGGGGTTGCGACAATCGTCGAAAGGATCCGGCAATTGGGACTCGAGGTGGCCCTGCACAAGTCCGAGGCCATGTGTTTTCATGATCCTCGGAACGCGCCACCGTTGGGGTCCCAAATAACGGTAGGAGGGGTTTCTATCAGCGTCGAGTCGACGATGAAGTACCTGGGACTCGTCCTCGACAGCCGGTGGAACTTCGTGGAGCATTTCCGACGTTTGACTCCCAAACTGGAGCGGGCGGGCGCTGCATTGAAGCGGCTCCTGCCCAATCTAGGGGGTCCAAACGCCTCCTGCCGAAGGCTCTACGCGGGGGTCGTGCGGTCCATGGCCCTCTACGGGGCTTCTGTATGGGCGCGCTCTCTGGCGCTGCGGCCATCCCGCCGGTTGAGCGCGGCCCAAAGGGTCATGGCCATCCGGATGGTCCGGGGATACCGCACGGTCTCCTGTGAGGCAGCGAGCCTCCTTGCCGGATTGCCGCCATGGGATCTGGAGGCAAAAGTCCTCGCGCACGTATGGGAGTGGCGCGAGGAGGCGAAAGGCCGGGGCGTAAGTCCGCTGCCGCGAGAAATCGCGGCACAGCGGATGGAGCTCTGGCGGGATCTCATGGCGTCATTGAAAGTACGGTTGTCGCAACCCAGTGCTGGGCACGCCACGATTGCGGCGATAAGTCCCCTCTTTGAGGAGTGGCTAGAGAGGCGCCACGGCGTCCTCACCTTCCGCCTGACGCAGGTCCTCACCGGACACGGCAGCTTCAGGAGACTCCTGTGTCGGATAAGGCGGGAGGAAACGTCCGGGTGTCACCACTGTGTGGATCGCCCGGAGGACACGGTGGAGGTCTGCCCGGCTTGGGCAGAGCACCGCCGTGTCCTCGTGGAGGCGATCGGCGGCAGAGACCTCTCGCGTCCGGCCCTGGTTCAGGCCATGGTACGGAGCGAGAGGGCATGGGCAGCCATCACCTCCTCCTGCGAAGCAGTAATGCTCGCGAAGGAGGAGGCGGGACAGTTGAGGGAAAGGCACGTTTCGCGCCTTCTCGCCCCTAGCCGCCGCAGGAGACGCCCTGGGCGTCGGGAATCTCGGGCGGATTTCCAGCCACCGTAGGCGCGGGCTTGCGGACGGTGAGCAATGGGTAGCTCACCGTCCGGTAAGGACCAGGCCCGGGTCGACGGCGCGTCGTATTCCACGCGCGCCTCAAAGAGATGTCGTCAGCACAAAAGTAGGGGTCCACTAGGGCCGATGCCTGCCGGGGTCGCGGGAAGGTTCTAGGTCACCGAGGCCCCTGGCAACACAGGCAACAGGAAGGAATACGGGTGGGTTTTAGTCAGTAAGAGTCTGACACACCCTCTCGCTCCGCCCAGAGCGGGAGAAGTTATTTGATGATTTCCCACCCAAAAAAAAAAAAAAAAGAGGATGAGATAATGTACAAAAAGTTTGTAAATAATGTAAAGTACCAATGGTGCAGAGGTATGGTTAAAAAGAGACTGGGTAAAGTACTTTACCTTATACAGGATTTGAGTTCGTCATGCGATGTTAAAAAGCATAAGAACCAAATAATATTATATAAGGGTGACAGGGGTAATGTTTTAAAACAGTCGCAACACCATTATGACTTTGACGACTTCAACAACTGTCATAGCGAGCCGTCAGCTGGCAACCCTCAGGTACAAAGTTCCGCGGGGGAGGAAACTGATGAGGCAAATTTGCAATCACCACCGTCTGCAGATGCAGACACAGTGTCGGATCAGGTTTCAAGGAATCCAGACAGACTATTGAGAAACATTCCCAGGGTAGATTACAAACCATTTCTGTAACTTTGATAAGACTGCATTTATTTATTAAGCCCAATTATTTGTGCACAGCTTTGTAACATTTTTGGTCAAATAAGGGGAGGACATGTTATCTCGTATATGTGTGTGTCAACATTATGAGCTGCGTCCCTGGTCTGCTCTAACCTACGAATTAAACAGTGTGCTTATAGCTGTCAGTAGTTTCACTTGTGCCCTACGTACCTACATAATAATTTTAAAATACGAAAATAGCCGTAATACTCGTAGTTATTATAATATTACATACACATATACAAATTGAATTTAAAGGCAACCGATGTGGATGATCATCTGAAATTAAATGCGTGACAGAGATCTCTTATTTGAGATTCTGGTTTCTCACATTTCGGGGGGTTTCAACCACCTCCTGCCTGCGGCCTTGATTTGCAGTAACTAAGCTAGGGTACCCCGACCAAACGGTTAGGTTAAAAAGTGACAAACCGCGCGCGAGCCGAGCGAGCACCGCAAGCGATACCGCGGTAGCGGCTGGCAAGCGCAATATCCAAGTTGGTCATCGTTACTTGGCTATTTAGTATTTTTAGGACCACGAAATATGAATAATTTTAGGTTCACAAAAAAAGGGACAATCATTATATTAAAGTTTTCAATACTATAGTTTTATGGGAACAAAATGGAAATTTTATGAGGTACGATTAAATACATGCCATATTTTTGAGGACATATATACATCTCCAGCTCAACATCTTATTCTATTCAGGGAGCCAGCTATAATTTTTACATGAGGGGAGGCGGGGGTATTTTATGACTTGTAAAATTGGTCGCCATAAATAGTAGATATTAGAACAGTAGATTATGTAGGGTGAGAAGAGTGAGTGAACCTAGCTCGAAAATTTTTAAACTTCGTTTTGGATAGGTTAGGTCGGTTAACATTTTCAAACAGAAATAGGAGTTACATCGTCGAATTATTAATATATTACAAGAAATTTTGCACACTCTCGGATAGGTTAAATTTTCTTTTGATAATTCCAAAAGAACTAAGAATTACTTGCTTTGTCGACTTATGAAGAAAAGCTCAAAAATCAAGAGAATGTTGAATGGAAGTGAGCGAAGCGGGCCTCAAAATTTTAGCACCCTGCCTTGAATATGTTCTGTTTTCTTTTGATCATTATACAGAAAGAGAACTTTATCGAGTTATGAAGAAAAACTTAAACTAATTTTACAGCAGTTTTGGTTTTGAAATCTAACAATGTAGAAAGACGTTTTCGTTAAAAGCGTTCGTAATACAAAGATAAAAACATAAACTATTCAAAAATTAAAATAAATTAAAATGAGCCGTGGCAGCTAGAAGATGACCAGTCCCTACTGACGGCGCCCGTTCACGAACATGATTCAGCTCAATCATTTTGAAGGGAACTAAAAGATCCAACACACAGACCACCACCAGCGAGAAATTTGAGTGAGCATGACATACTCTCTGCCACCAAGGCACTTTCAAGTCAATGAAAGAGGTACCCAGTAAATAGTAACTTTTTATGGGTATTCCAATAAGGTATCCCTTGTGAAGCGGGACCAGCGTTGAGCGAAGCATTTTTGTCAGCGATGTAGTCCCCCTACTTATAATATCCGTGGCTGCATAGTGTGCGTTTTAGATAACATTTAAATTTCATTTCATTCAGTTGGAGTATGTGGGGAGGTATTTTATTGTAACATTTTAAACAGTACCCACCCCATGAAGGATGAGTATACTTTAGCCAGTCTGAAACCTGGTTGAATTAACTGGTCCCAATTCCTTTCCTTTCCTGATCTTTTTCTCGATTGATCCTTTTCTGTTAAAGAACTCAGTCAAAAAAGAAATCAGTTTTCAGACAAATTATTTATTCTTTGACTGAAATATATCCGGATATTATAAGATCAACAACATATAATATATATACCTATTTATTACCTTTCTCGTAACTACTGCCACTTAGACCTGATTAGCTGCGTTCATAAACACTAATCTTTATTAATTAGTTAACAAGAATTGGTCGCTAAAGCCGCTGCATGGGCGTAGTCAACATAGGACTTGAGGCCGTAAAATTCACAGACTGTGTTTTGTAATAATGATGCAATTCAGAAGATAGTTCAAGTATGTTGATAGCCTTACAAAGTCTGCCATCCAGTACATGATTGGCACGAGTTCATTGACCCGGTATGGATAAGTTGTTTTTTTTATTGCGGAATAGGCCCGCTCTTGACCTCGATCTCGCCTGAAGCGATGAATGAGGTCTCCGATGGAACGAGCGTGCCCAGAAGATGGCCTGTTCACTCTTGCTTTGAAGGATGCGGCGGTCATATGTGGAAGAGAACACATACATAATGCAAAATAAAACCCAGTTCCTTTATATGATGGAATTTGGCGTCTACCCATTCTATCCACTTAAATATTCAACCCCCATTGTAATAGGGATGATTGGTTACTATAAGTTGGAGGTAAGGCCATTTCACACTGGTTAATTATGTTTTATGATTTTTCGTGGTATACTGAATAATCCGCAAATACTAGAATCTGTAGGATTGCTCGTTCCAACCAGTAGGCTGCGGCAAAGGCCGAGAGAGAAGTCCCGGTGGCCCGTACAAAATTGTTAAAGTTTGCACCGGTGGGGCGGGCAATAAAGATACTCAACAGCGCCGCTCTGCGGTTGGATAACTTACTTGGTCTTGGCGGAATTATCTCTGTATGACTTGTCCGGTATTCAGAGTCGTTACTTGAAATTTGTTAGTTATTCATCCTCGTTAATAGTCAGGTATAAATTTGGACATTGTCAGTCAAAAAAGGATAGGTAGTTTAAAAAAAGTAATTTTTTGTTGGTGGTGGTGTAAAAAACCAATTAACACACCAGTATTTAATATTAAATACGATAGAATATATTATTTAATATCAATGACGGCTCTTGAGTGTGGAAATTGTGACTTCATTGTTCAATCCAATACGGATTTCCCAACCTGTAAAATAAATAAAATACATAAATCCTTGCTCAATTAGGTAAAATGGAGAAAAAAGGATATGACCAATAGTATGATGAGATTTTATATTTAAAAAATATTTTGCAGCCGTTTTCAGGAAGAAGTGAAGAAGTTTTCATAATCATATTCACACATTTTTTTATTTTAGCACTTTTAAATTGCCGCGTGAAAAGAGAAACGGAAGCAATGCTTCTGGTGCTGACAGCTGCTGAGTGTGCTACCATGAAAATAGTACATCTGTTTATAGCCAAAAATGAAAAAAAAATCTAACTAATAAATTCAACAAAGCAATAAGTTCATAACCTACTTTGTTGTCAGGGAAAACAGCCATCTTCCGTTTGTTGCATTTGTAATTAAATAATTCGATAGCAAAGTAACTATTACGATAAAAATCGATTTCGGGCTTTATTGTAGAAAATTACAGAATTACATTGGTCACACTATAATCAAATACATGTCTTTACTTTCCAGATGAACAGCATAAAAAAATAACATTTCGCTCCTTTTTACTCTTACTGAAAATTCATACTGCTGTCCTGTAGTAATGATAAACATATCGGCTTTTGAATTGAGTTCGCACCGTGTTGTTACTCGCGATTGCATGCATTGCATCGCAATACAACGCAATTTGTGTTTGTGTTCAGTTCAGCCGTAAGTAATTGAATAATTTTATTAATTTTGTACCGTAACAGTTTAAGATATAAGTGAAATATTATCCGTTATCAATGCCCTACATTCTGATTAGAGGTAATCTAGCATCTTATGGACATAAAAACCCTTGGCGTGTTTTGGTATCCGGCTTGAAAGGTAGATGTTGACAAATTACGAAAGTAAAATGAGAAACAGGAGAAAAGTAAAGACATAATTGGGCTAACAATTAGATTTAAACACAGTCCTCTTCTCATTTTATTTACTTCATAAAATGTGTATGTTTATGTTATTTTATTTTATTTTATTGAATGCCTAATTTTATTTACTATAGCTGGCGACATAGAACAGCTGAAGAGGTTCGCATGTGGTGGATACTGCGACGAATCTACTATTGTTTACTTACAACATCCTTGTGTTATTCTTAGCGCACTTGAGGTTTGTAATTTTGTACATTCCTTACATAACGGCTAATTGAATCATTGTAGTTCTGTAGTTATGAGTCATTGTCACAGAGATAATTGATCAATAACATTACAGGTGTTGGGCTACAAGGTTGTCGCGTCTAGCTCCACAGCTGTCAAACAAGATTATAATGAGTATATGTGGACTATGAGAAAAGAGTTTTCAGAACCAGAACCCTCAATAATTGTGGAGCAAGATAACATCAACAATTTTAGCAAGGAGGCTATGCACTTGGGCAACTACCAAAATCAGACAAAAGACGACTAAGTGTAAGCCAGAATCGTCATATTGAAACATATATCTTGATCAATTTAACTTGTTTTATACTATGGACACAAAGGGCAGCCAGAACCTGTCTCCATGCAACTTGGAAACAGTACCTATAGCTGAAGAAGACAGTGTTGTTTATATTGCTATCAAAGGTTCTTTGCATGCAAATGATTGCTCTGTCTTTGGACTGGGGGACGAGGAGATAAGAGCTCTTTCTAAAAAGTTTCCAGGATCAGGAGTAGTTGTAAATGGGGTTTCAATGAAATCTAATGTTCTTGATACTCTTAATACTTTGAGCCAGCTTGGTTACAAGATAGTTTCAAGCACTGGTGAGACAGAGATCACTTGGACCCTCCAGCGCATTATTTAAATCAACACTAACCTACTCACTGCACTGTTCTATGTAATATTCTATTATTATAACAAATATGGACCATGGAAAGAATTGTGACCATTCAAACTGCACCCATGCTAACGCATCTGTTAGCCAAACATTATCTGACATGCATTGGGAGAGGGGCCTGTGGTATGCAGGTAATTAGTTCAAAATATATTTATTTCTATTGTGTATAAATTGCTACTTTATCAGGTATAACTTAGTATGTTAGTATCTCATATTTTGAAGAGTTTCCTGATAAGATAGATTAACCACTCGCTTATGCATGGGTGTGCCAGATAAAATTAAGGCATGCAAACAATGTACTTATAAACTTGTATCAAAAAAAT
Source organism: Atethmia centrago (assembly GCA_905333075.3). Classification (NCBI taxonomy): domain Eukaryota; kingdom Metazoa; phylum Arthropoda; class Insecta; order Lepidoptera; family Noctuidae; genus Atethmia; species Atethmia centrago. The sequence continues at coordinate 15,489,703 of HG995375.1, forward strand.
TAAATAAATATTTCATTATTACAGCCTTCTACGGTGACGAGAAAAGAGTCAGACATCTGATTGCTAAGGCAGGCAATACCAAAGAAATAGTGAACACACCAGATAATTCTGGATACAGTCCATTGCACTATGCTGCACGTAAAGGATATGTCAATATTTGTAAGATTTTATTACAAAATGGCGCAGTGATTGATGCAAAAACCAATAGTGGACAAGCTACACCATTACTCAAATCTGCTGCAGCAGGTAATCACATTCACCAATTTATATTATATAGGGAACACAAAAATATTCAATGTGTTTCCATATCTCAAATAAGGCAATTAAGCTCAATACTTAAAGAACTACTTTTTTATTGCTTATTGTTTCATCTCACACCTACAAATCATTTGAGGGGACTGCTAGTAAATACACAATCACATTTTGAGATAAGAAAGCATTGAACAATGGTTTCATGTCTTTATTACACTATTCAGAGAAGTTCTCTCTTATCTTTCAATGCTCTTTTTAGGTAAAATTGAAGCAATAAAATTCCTAATTCAGTCTGGAGCTTGTGTTGATGCACAAGATGCTGATGGGCAAACAGCTCTGCATAAAGCTGTTGAAAACAAACACTTTGATTTGGTAAATTTTTTGATGGAGACATACCCTAAACTGAACACTATGAAGGACATTAAAGGTCGTTGCCCTTCTGATAACATGTCAAGCCCAAAGGACTGATTCGAGTCCAGCCAGAGATATGCTAAATATGGCAGTTAGATGTTACTCATTGATGTTAACCTTTTCGCCGGTAGCACACCTCCACAGCGAAACCGCATTAGTTCAATTCAACTGGCTCGCGACATGTTTAGCTACTCAAATCAGATGCGAGTGAACATGACGCGAGCCAGTTGAATTGATCTACTATGGTTTCGCTGCTAAGGTTTGGCGGTGGAGGTGTGCTACCGGCGTCATGCTAGCTTGATATTTCTAGTTGGACTTTATTTTGCATTTAGTTTTTCTTGCTATTGTTAAGTATTTATTTATGCTGTGTTATAATTGCATGATTTGATCTGCAAAATGGTGTAACCTTATGTTAATTGGATTGTTAATGTGCTATATCTTTTAATGCGGTTATTTGTATAAATGTTTATTTTATGTTAACATTCCCTTTAGTTGCTTTTTTTTTCAAATTAAGTCAGTGAGCAGATTATATTATTGTGATTTAAATAGGTATTTAATTATTGCCATTAGAAGTATTCACTTTAAAAGAAATTATATATTATTAACATAGTATGTTTAACATCGTGCATGTTTTTCCGTCTCATTATAATAAAATCATCATTATATTATCATCGTCTCATTATATTAAAGAATTTTTATATCTAACACATAAGTGTTAGATATAAAAATTCTCTGGATTATTTATAGTTTTGGTCTTGTATGGTCATTGTTATTATTAATTATAGTAGGTGGGTATGTTACCGTCATATAAACTGGGTTTAAAAATAGCTTTCGACGAAAAATACAAAATAAGTTTTCATTATTTAATATTGGGGCGGGTATGGCGCATCTACCTACTTTTTTTAAATTATAAAACATTTCTTGCAGCCAAAAGGCTTTGTTATTCATATTATATATTTTCTACTACAATAACTACATACTTACCTTTTGAACAAATGAAAACTTGATAAAGATAAATGTAACGCATTGTGGGTAATATGATTAAAACTCATTTTCATAATATTTATGTATGTACAGTATATGTATTATCAACAGAATAGGTAGTACATTATAATTTACTCACCCTGTGTAAGTAGGCTTAAAAAGCAAACTGATTTGCTTTATTCTATGTATTATTATATCTGAATTCATATCATTTATTTTAATTACTAATTGTAATAATAATACATGTATTAATTAGTTTAAGACTAGATTCTTATTTCAACCAATTCACATTAATTGGACATTTTTTACATAACAATATTCAAGGAGAATGAGTGGTCCTTTTTAGTTAATAGATTAAATCACCCTATATCTTACATTTCATAACAAATATAAATAATCAACATTAAATAATCAACATTAAATAATCTAAATAAAATAACTTGTACGTTTTTATCATAACATGATTCAAAGCCAGAAGATCCTTTTGTTTGCTCACTCTCCAATTAATGATTATGCTTTACTATTAGGTGTTTTAACAATTCAACTCCTTTTGAAGATTTTTATGGACAAACATATTGTGTCACATAAGTATAGATTCTTATCAACAAGTATTTTATATTTTACCCTAAGTACACCTTTGTATTACTGTGTAATTTTACTAAATAAAAATGCATATAGATATTTATTTTTATTTCTTAAAAGCCCAGACTTTTTACTGAATCACATTACAAATTAGTACAGACCTTCGTCCTCCATCATAAGGTATCCTTTTAAGCTCTTTGGTAGAGGGAGTGATGATACGAAGCGATACAATGTCTTACCCGTCCTGGCGCCTATGCATCTAATTTTAATTCTACAGAGATCTGAGAGACAAAGTGGTTGTTTGCAAGCATGATATAACCAATATGCTGTGCATCCTGGTATAGGAACAGTGGCGCCTTGGTCGGGAACCGTGATGTAATGGCCTGCCTTTAACAACATCGACGCTAAACTGCACGATCGTCGTCTGCTTGCTATGGATAGATTGTCCAGACCACATGAGTGTAAATCGCAAGTGTTCACGTCTGCTCCATAGCGAATTAGTAGAACTGCTGCATGGTCTCTGAAACAAGAACAGCATCAATGTATTTACAAGAATAAAAAAGTTTATATACCTATGAGAAAAATCGTTGATTGATAACTATAATTTAATTTAAATTTAAAAAATAATAAATTTAATAAAATATTATATATATATATAAATATAATATAAACTTTGCCTTGCCTTGTATTTTTGTCTTCGGTGTTAAGAGACTCAATACTTTTAGCGTCAGTATTCGACTTGAAACAACGCGATAACAATAGATTAACACATTAACTTACTTGTGCAACAACAAAGCCCTGTTTAGCGCTGTATCGCCCGTGAGAGCTGTGGCATTCAAATCAATCTTATAGTCTATTAAACATCTCAACAATTCTTCAAAATCTTCGTGGGCAGCTACACTTTCAACAGCAATATGCAACGCATTAGCACCTGTTATACTGTTGCACAAGTTAGAATTCGCACCTGTAACAGAAAGACAAGAATATTAAAAAAATACAGATTCAATTTACTTGTTGTAGGTTCCCGTAGGTACCCAAAGGGTAAAATGGGACCCTATTACTAAGACTCTCAAGACACTGTCCGTCTGTCACCAGGCTGTATCTCATGAACCGCGATAGTTAGACAGTTGAAATTTTCACAGATGATGTATTTCTGTTGTCGCTATATAACTATAGATCAGTGGGTTGTAATCACTTATCACTAGAGAACGGATATTCGGATGCATATTCACCTAAAGTTGAGATGTTAGCGAATGTGGAATGCGCTTTTGTATCGAAAAAGTCCCGCGGTTCTGGGATCAACAAGGTTTCTGACTATTGAATCAGATAAGTATTATATTCTACATATAACTTACTTTCAAATGTTGGCTTATATGGAATGCACTATAGTAAAAAAAAAAACCCGCGATTACGGAATCGACAAATTTTGTGTTTTTCCTGACTATATAAGCGGATGCATAATATCTATCTACCTAATATTGTAAAGTAGGTAGGTAAATACCAAACTGCCATAGCAAACACCGTTAATATAAGATAACGGACTACATATATTTAGAATAATTGATGTAGGTACCTATTGAAACAAATAGTTAAAAATTATTGTGTTTAGTGAAATTCTGTTAAATTCCTGTCCTCTCCACATAGCGAAAAAAACAGTATATGTTAGCACCATTATATTAATAGAAAACTACGATAGGCATTTTGCGAGTTTGTGAGTGGGACGGCAAACTATACCTGCTTATGCGCAAGTAGCTACCCCGACAAATAGTTCTCTTAGTTTATTTAATTACAATAATTGCATTCGTCGCTGTGCTTGCCATGCGTTCGGGCGTTTTTTTTTTGTTTTAACTAACACACACCACCCCTCCTGCTACACCCTACATATACATACTTTAGAAGTCGCTTCTTTATTATACACCCGACTAGCTATGCATTCCCGGTGTTCCTGGCATACCGTGTTTTTTTTTTTTTACAATTAAAAATATTTTATGAAGCCGCTTCCATACTTTCACAGCTAAAATTTAACTTTAGGTAAATATGCATCCGAATATCCGATCTTGCTTATCACCTACCTTTACATAGCAATATTTTAGCGACCGCAGGCTGTGTTAGTCTGGCCGCTAAAAGCAGTGGTGTGTCACCGTTGTCGTTGTAAAGGTTTATGCCCGCACCGTAAGCAGTGAGCATTTCTACGATTTCCACCTGAAAATTAAATGAAAATTTTACTATAGCATGAGTCAGTTTGAACGAGCGTCGTTATTTCTATTATAGGCGTAACGGAAATGAATTTTATTCAGGACGTCGCAAGTGTGAAAATACCTTAATAGCGCTTCCAGTATTTACGATATTTGGTCCCATAAAATCTAGTCTGTTCCGAATTTTCGGGCACACACTATTTTATAGTGATGATGTAATATTCAATTATGCTTGACTGCCCACAGTACGAGTTAAAATTGTCGGTCATTTGTATATTAAAGTCCGTGTGGCACACTGCGTCAATTTACGTATACCTACCAAAATTAGCTTGATGCGAGACGTGGACATACCTGTCTTTGTATTATTGCATTGTGCAAAAGTCTATGCGAGTGAGTGATCCTAGCACCAGACAGCAGTAGCAGTTCTACACCCACAGCATACTTTTGCCATACAGCTTCACAAAGGGGTGTGTACCCTAAAAAAACGTTTTTATTCATGATTTATTTCTGCTGAAAGTCGTCCACTGCACATGATGATTAAGTCCCGGAATTTAAGACATTGCAAATTATTTATTACACTTTGAGTACATACGTAAAAAAATATTATTACGAAGAATCTTATTATGTTTTTAGGGTTCTGTACTAAAACTGTTAAATTATAGTGCTTTGTTTTACATAATCAGCCTATAATGTTCCCACTGCTGGGACACAGGCCTCCTCTCTGTGAGAGGGAGTGGGTCGTAATCAACCACGCGGGCCCAATGCGGGTTGGTAGATGTCACATGTCTTCGAATTTTTGGTTCTAGGACATGCCGGCTTCCTCACGATGTTTTCCTTCACCGTTTGGGGAGCAGTGGTGACGAAATAATGTACACAAACTAAAGCGCCTGTCTAGGTTCGAACCTACGACCTACAACTCGTAATTCGGGGCCGTTAGCCCTGGGCCACCACTGGCACCACTGCTCTTTATTTTACCTAAAGGAAAATAAATTCTTGAAAAGTTGGATAGTTATTGTGTGTATTTACTTGATTATATTCAAAATTCAAATTAATTTATTAAACTTACACATAGTTCACAAATATACAATTAACATGCATGAAATTTTAACCAACATACATCTTAGATTTAACAGTGGGTCCCAAACTAGGCACAAATTTAATAAATTTTCTGCTAGAGCAAGATCGTTATTGATAATTTCATAATATAAATTAATAAAATTTACAAAAATGTGGGAAGAAGCTAGTTTACACAAAAGATTAAGATAGATTGCTATAAAAAAATCATTTTAACTAAATTTTTATTAAAAACCTACTTAAAAAAAAACATTTGAATTGACACAATTTTAATATGGTACCCTAAAAAGTGTGATTTAATTTGTAAATTTATAATTATTAAGTCTAATAAATAAATTAGTGAAATTATCAGTCTTTTTTAATCCTGTGATTTAAATTAATACATTTAAATCACCGGATTAACATGTTATTATTACCATTTTTGGATTTTAGAGGAGGCATTTATTAGGGAGTAAGTAACATAGAGGGGTCTATGTTACTTACTCGCTCGAACTTTAAGTAAATATACTCTACCTTTTCTGATCTCGTGGTCATTTTAGACAGAAACCTCCAAATTTCTAAGTTGCTACATCCTATAAAATAGATAAGTATTATTTACCATGGATCTCTTCACTGTTAACATTAGCACCAGCATCAATAAGATATTTGATCACATCCATATGACATCGGCCAGCTGCTATGTATAATGCTGTCCTCTCGTTTGCATCCCTAGCTTCTAAACTAGCTCCATTACTGACTAGAATCTTTACCTGAAAGTTATTTTAAGCAGACTAGAATCATAATTAGCCTATAATGTTCCCACTGCTGGGAAACAGGCTTCCTCTCTTTGAGAGGGTGTGGGCTGTAATCCACCAAGGGGACCCAGTGTGGTAGATGTCGCATGTCTTCGAATATTTGGTTCTAGGACATGCCGGTTTCCTCACGATGTTTTCCTTCACCGTTTTGAAAGCAGTGGTGATGAAATAATTTACACAAAGTAAAGCGCCTGTTTGGGTTCGAACCTAAGACCTACAACTCACGGTCACGGCCGTTACCACTGGGCCACCACTGCTCAGACCTAATGGAAGCTAATCTAAGTATTGCTGATATCGAGTGCGATTGATGTCTGAGAAGCATTGGGCAAAATATTCACACAGAGAAAACAGAAGGCGATAGTCGTGCCAATACGCGTTTTTTACCTGAATAATGACGTATGTACGTGACTTGATTGATCGCGTGAGTATGTCATATTCATATTTAAAGAGCGCGACTATCACTTTCGGTTAGGACGCGGCCGGAAAGATTTGCTCTGCCATCACGACACCGTACATATTTCAAAACAGTACTTTGGAAAAATTGGGCTTGAGGCAATTATTTTGTGTTTGGGGTTTTGTATGTCTGAACATACAAAACCCCAAACACACCCCACACCCCAAACCTGGTGTTTGGGGTACTCACCAAATCCAAAAAGCCTCTTGATGTTGCAAAATGCAGGGGTGTCATACTATCATATGTTTTGTGGTTAACATTGCTCCCGGCCTTTATAAGAATCTTCACAATATCTATATAATTTTTTATTACTGCTACATGTAAAGCAGTCACACCATCTCCTGTTTCAGCATCTATTTTACAGCCTGAAAGTATATTTTATCATTTGTAGTAGTGGTAAGAGGGAGACGAGAAATTGTTAGAGTAGTACAAAAATATTTACCAGCTTCTATCAGCAATTTGACAACTCCAGCATGACCCTGTTCAGCAGCATAATGTAAGGCAGTCTGCATGAATGCATCATGTTGATCAATTCCATTGGTCACCACAGAAGCTGATGCTATGGCTGCACCTGTAGACTCCAATATAGCTGCATACCATCTGAATATAAGAAAATGGACACCATGTAAATATGTGTGAATTGGCAATAGCAATGTAACAAAAATCAACCTCCTATAACAATGTTATTATTTCTGAAATCACTGAATAATATTAGATAATTATGGAAACAATATTAGGTATAAATGGTTTTTTTTATAACCCAGCCACACCCAATCTTATCTGGTGTTCCAGTAGTTAGCATTTACAATACAAATAGAAGCAACTTACTTATACATAGAAGACCAGGTTTCATCTTCACTTGTAGTTGGAGCAACATTTCCTATGTCCTCATCCCATTCTAAATCAGCCTGAGGTGATGGTGTCAGTGATGATGAAGTTATTGGTGATTTCAGACTACCAAGTTTACTCTCATCACTGCTAGATCCTTCACTGTGTATAAACACAAAGTATCCCTGGTTTGTGTCTGCTTTTGAACTGTTATCTTTTACTCCAATAGTCTCATATTGTCCAAAATGAAAATCCTTGAATGTTCTGTCATTTAAATTTTTGCATTTAACAACAGTCTCATCATGTTGTCCATGGTGTCTTAATTTGCGTTTGTGGCACTTGACTAGCCTTTTTTTAGGAGATCCTGCATATGATACAGGCATGTGTGGTTTTGCTTCACTGGCATTAATTAATAGTTTGACAATATCAATGTTTCCATTATTTGCAGCTTCACCTAAACTAGTTTTACCTTGGCTGGCAGTCTTATTTGGATTAGCACCTGTAATAAACAAAGAACAATCCCAATAAATGTTTCTGTATTTTACTTCAGTAATTATTTTCTTCTAGAAAAATGTTTTAGTATTCACCAGCTAAATAAATCATAAATAATGTACCTTTAGAAAGCGACCGCGAAACTGCATCTTTATCTTCAGCTAATACTGCACGATATAAACTCTCCTCAATTGAGGCTTCCATGGTAAGTAAACTGATGGCTTACCATTTATATGAGATCACATATCTAGAAAATCAGACTCCAATATCCTAACAAGTGGAATAAATCGTTGCAGCGTTGAACACTCATAAGTTTTATTTTATAAAATGATGATATTCTTATTCATTATTGGTCTCATGATGAAGGAGCATCATTACTATCCCAGTCTCCATTGCTCCACAGTAGAGAGCTAAAATAAAATCCCCTTTTCAGGTTTCAGTGCAGGCAGAAAAGGTGTTTGTAATTATAATATTTTTGTTTAGACTTTCCGACATTTTGACATTAAGAATGTTTGACGATTTCATTTTGTTGTCAACAATGTCAACAGCTGTCATTGTAGTGGTCCTGTTGTTACAGCCACAGATAACTATATACTTTACAGCGCATCGAGCTAGGAAAAACAATGCTTAATAAGCTGTAGCGTTTGCCTTCAGTGTTGCCAGATGTGGTGCGCTCCAAGTAGCCACTTTGTTTTTTTCTCTAAAGTAGCCTAATTTCGCCGAATTATAATTATCTACACCATAATTTTAGTACGAAATAAAAACAATTTCTTAATGCAGTTGCTAATTGTAATGGAAAAGATGCCCGAAAATATAAAAGAACCACTTTAATGTACCTACGTGTTTTAAAAAACTGGATTTCTTGCCAATTTGTCCCTGGATTTTTTGTTATATTTTCCACGTTTTCCCATTTTGCAACACTCAAATCACCCTCTCATTTTATTTTAATTGGTTTATAGCTTAAGCATAATCTACAATTTCTGTGTAAATGCAATGGTACATTTTTAAAGCTAAATCTAAATTCGCCGAAACTCATGAATTTGTTGTGTAACTAACATCTGCTGACATCTTTCAACACTTAGTCAACGACAACTATATTTATTTTCTTTCTTTATTTATTTCTTTGACATTTCTCTATTTTTCCTCTCTGATGGACGTTAAAAATGATGATATTCATCCGTTTTAGTACCAGACATTTTCATCGTTCCTTAAGTTATCTGGATGGAGCCTAAAATTTCCTTTTTTTTTTCCGAGATAGCCTAATTGGCGACCATTCGCCGGTCACAAAAATTGGTCACCCTCACACCCTTCCAAGTAGCCTAAATGGCGGCAAGTCCGGGCAAGTCTCCTAATCTGGCACCACTGTCTGCCATCAGAACGACCGTCAAGCGATTCCGTGTTTCAGTTTTTTTCATGGAAGTACTACAAATAGAGGTGAAGTGTATTTATCGTAACAGATAGAAATAATAGATATTTAAAAATAACAATTATCAATTGTTCCTACCAATATAAATTATCTGTTACCGCGGCCACACTGTTAACAGGGCTATTACTTACATACACACTCACGCAAACGAAGGGTAAAGTTATTAATTTCTCTCTCTTCCTCATTAAAGAATGACCCTTGCTAAAAATAGAAACACCTGTTATTCAATTTACTATGAAATATGTTACTTCTTACTCTATATTACAGTGATCGTGTCCGAACGTCTTTATAATATTTGGTATGTCGTTTGACGGGATTGGTCGCAAAATGTTCCATGTACGACTTTAACTTGATAGGAATAAAGATGAATTTCCCATTACTCACAAAAAAAAAACAATTAATATGCCTAGCCTTTTAAAATTATGTTTTAGGGACGGATTCCAGTCTAACCGGATAACTAAAAATAAACGTAAAAAAAAAAACTAATAAATAAATAAACGTAATTCTAAAATTTAAAATTACCTTGTCATTTCTAGTCAATACTTCGGATACGATTTTCGACGAAAAGAAATAAAGGAGATATTCAATTGATATTTAAATACGTATTTATCGTCCGTATAAAAATAATAAGCAGTTATTTAATAACAGATATCGTGTTTAACCGCTCAGGCCCGTGGCTCAATAACGTCATCTCTCAATCTCAAAAAAAACATTTTTATTCGATAACTACTTTCAAATCGCGCGCCGCGAGGGCTCCTATTCGGAGCCATTGGGGCTTTATCGGTTAACCTGTAACAACCCATCTCTAACCACAGATTACTAATATGTAGCAATGTCTAACTACCTAAATAGAGTGCTACAGTCCTACCAACTTATCTGTGAACTGAAAGAGGACGGCACCGTCGATTCAGTGTTGCTAATTAATATAAGGCGCCCAAAATTGAGTAAGTTTTCAAGAAGAAAATTTCACATTAGACATAATCGTTTAATAAGAATTACAGTTTTTACAAATTAAAAACAATGATACCTATATAAAAATAATAAAATAAATAAAAAGAATTTGATCATTGACAGTTACGTAGGTACGCTAACAGTTTAGTCTCTCAGGAATAAACAATAGCTTTATCTAAAAAGTAATCCAATGAAGTGAAAATTCAGCAGATAAAATGTTCCACGGGGGATACAACTTTCGTTTAATGCGAAGTTAAGTAGGTACCTACCCTGCAAGAGGTACCTGGATGTCTAGCATTTAGTTATGACCGTACCTAACCCCTAACACCAGATTTGACTAATTATAATTAGCAGTGGTACCAAGTGGTAGTGTAGTGTTATAAAAAAAAACAAATTGCGTTACAATAATTTATTGAAAACCAGGTTTATTTCCGTACCACTATCATCATTATCACTATCGCTTTCGGTTTCAGTGTCACTTACCACTTCTATAATAAAAGGTTTATCTAAATACAAATCATGATTTAAGTATTCTCCTTCTACCTGCGAACTTGTTTACAATGCTGTGCCCACTCATGAACTGTAATAGCGTCAAAAGCTTCTCTAACTAGGCTCGGAATTTCAGCATTTTTGTGCTCAATATTTACATCAGCAACTTTTCTTTTCATTGTGCTCTATATGAGTTCATTATGATTGAGATCAGTGATAAGGTGGTAAATATAAGCATTTGTGTCTATTGTCTTCTAATTTTTTTTCAATATCATATACAGGTTGAGGCTTGTTTCTCTTAATTATTTCTAAAAGCTGAGGTTTAGTCAAATCCTCTCCGTAGTCAATTTTATTTTGGGTTAATCATAATTGCATATCTTTTTCAATTCGTATTTGGGACTTTATTCACACAAATACGATGATAAGGAGCATTATTCATCACTATTATGGATGGCTCTCGTAAATTAGGCACAAGTTTTTCAATAACCCACTTTTTAAAGTTGGTACCTATTCATCTCGTCATGATAATCACCACTTTTTGTGTTTGATTTAAACACAAGTAGTGCATTTGTAACAAATCCAGTATCTCCTCCCGCATAAACAATAATATATTTTTGCCCTTTGGATACAGGCTCCAATACTCCGTCTTCACCCTCTCCTTGCCAACATTTACCCGATGTATGCGAAGAGTGAATATAGGTCTCATCTAAATAAATTATGGGCCGGGGCTGGGGAGATTTGTTATTTTTATCCACTGCATGCAAGTACTTAGCTCTCCAAGCTGATATTTCATTACGCTCCATAAGAACCTTCCGATTGGATTGAGATTTTTTAAAACGTAATCCCACCTTGTGAAGCAGCTTTCGCAGACTCTCTCGCTGTCCTGTGTAATTTATTTCTGTCTTTAAGACCTCTAGAAGCTTTTTAACAGTATGGGACCTCTTTTTTAGCAGAATAAAATTCATGTACTTTCCTCCGTTTAACTCCCATGTCAAAATCATCAACATGCACAAATCCACTTTTACGTTTTCTCTCCTTGCCTGGTGTCCGAATTTTGTACCAGTTTCTTCAGCTGCGTGCCCTTACTTAACTATTTTTGAAATTAATCCTTGACTCACACCTGAAATATAAGATAATAAAATAAATGTTAGTAGAAAGAAATCTGGCAGGTTAGTTGGCTCACTCACTTAGCAGGTTACCTAACAGATGTACTATTGGCAAAACTTAAGCATGCTCACTTTAGAAAATATTTCTGCGGCAAGCGCAGCTAGTGACAAACCACACCCCTTCCTGGTTTCGTCCAATTAGAGACAATATGAATTTGTGTGAGTATAGGGCGTGTAACAAAAAATATAAATATGTGTGGTATGTTGGTTACTCACTGCACGAGCCGGTATTATTCGCGCGAGCCGAGGGCGAGCGAGCGCGATAAGGGAGTCGAGTGTGTGCGCGTTTCATACGACGGTTTTCAACTTGAGAGGAAAAAAAGAGACTGGTATTGTTATTAGTTTCGTACGCCGCTAGGTATTTCTCTCTAGATTTTGCAGGCAACAGGCTGTCACTAGCGTTTCGTGCCTAGATTAGTATTTCCGGGGGGTTAAATCTACGCGTTGCTCTTCGCTCTTCTTTCCTAATTGAAGTCAACATTTTTGATAATAATTAACCACACAATGAAAACGTTAACAAGTATTTCTGGAAAATACCGCGCTTGTTTTGTTTATCCCGCGCGCCGCAGGTGTAAATAAACGCGCTGGAAAAACCGCTAAACAGCCTATATAAAAAATATAATAAACAAAATAATGTTTTGAATAAGCAAATTAAGGTTAATATGTAGTGAAAAATATATAATTTTAAGAAATGATGATAATTTTGATGATTGATTTATCTGATGTAACGAATTTTTTTTTCTCAAAAATATTCATTGTTTTTGGACAAAAACTGCGTATATTGAAAAAAGAAATGTAAAGTAAAAATACTTCTATATAATAAGCTGAATTTCTGAGTCACTTTACAAGCAAGTGTGTTGAAGAAATATTTCGTAATTTTTTGCGACCGTATTTTATGGCCGTTCTATAAAGCCGATCTATTGTTTAACCAGATGTTCTGACGTTCCCACTGAATAACAATGGTGCTTAGATAATGAACTTATTTTTATTGCAGTTGCAAAAGTTGCGACAGCAATAATAAAAAAATCTGATAACATTGTATAAACTGCGCCAAGTAATGGTTCAAATACTACTGTAAGTAATTTTGCTATTTTAATCAAAACAGCAATAAAAGAAAGAGATAGCAAATGACAATTTCTAACAAAACTACGTAACTTGCTTCGTTTTAGGGTTCCGTAGTCAACAAGGAACTCTTATAGTTTCGCCATGACCGTCTGTCTGTCTGTCTGTCCCCGGCTTAGCTCACAGACTCTTACTAGAAAGCTGTAATTTGGCAAAGTGGTAAACAAAAATGCTAAATAAAGTTTTTTTAGGGTACGCGTATAGCAATACCAATAATACATTTTCTAAACCAAACGGAAGATATTAGTACGAAATTACTTCTTGTCAACAATAACAATTCATAAAGCGCTCTCGCTGGCCGTGCCCATTAAAAAAATGTCTTACAAACAAGTGAGCATAGCACGCGCCTAGTGTGACTGTCACACACACTATACATAATTACATTAATACAAACACGGCTAAAATACGCTTGCATCGGGCGATCGAGTCGTGAGCCGTGCTATACGATTATCGCCTTAGAGGTGAGCATGCGGAAGATTGGCCGATAGTACGTTACCGTTACCGTTACGCTAACCTGCAGCAAGAATAGAAACTAATATTTCGTGGACTTAAATAATTAGTTAAGTATCGGGTAATTTATAACAAGAAAGTTGACAACACTAACCTGTCGCTGCCGAAATTCGTTTGTATATTTGATTAAATGGAATAATCGGAGACCCCACCCGAGCTTCTTCTTCAAAAAAGGTTTTAACCTTTAGAATGTTTCGAGCATCAATTTTAATAGCTTCGGTATATTTAACTTTATAAATTCAGCAATTTCACGACAAAAGAACCAGAGAACCCGAATGTAGTAGACACTGACAATCGAATGCCATTTCAACATGACGGCCGTAGTTCCAATTTTCGCCATTTCACAGATAAGTTGGTAGGAGTGTACAAGGCTCTATTTCGGGATACGGCTACACTGTCACGATAACACGAACTACATTTCGCGCGCTCTCTGTTGTACAGCGGTCGACGTCTCGCTAGGTTAAAAGCCATGAAAGCTTAAGGGTATTGTATTGTATCAAAGTCTGCATGTGTTTGTGGTGACAATAAAAAGACCATATTATTCAGTAATTTTCACGAGATAGACATCTGACAAGATTTAATATTGTATCGTAACAATCCGTCGCCGCGTGGTTAAGATTTCCGATTTAATTGGTAAATGAAACCGAATGGAAATAAAAAGAGAAAATGTGTTGCGCCCAATGGGGCCGACCCGACCTCAAGTAACATAGGACAAGGGTAGGCAGATGATGACTTGGTAAATGAAAAATAAAATAATTTTTCACTTCTTTTAAGCTAACTTACTGTGGGTGTATCTAGCATAACGTTTACTTCGTGCGTTGGTGCTTTCGTGCTAGTTCTAGCAGAGTGCGGAGTGATTTACTACTTCCATGCTTCTTGATTGAATTTGATTTGATTGACATATGATTTCTAACATGGCAACCCTAAGAGTTGTTGTTTGCACGCTAGCTTGCTTGCCGTTAGATAAATTAATCATCGTTATTGATATCCTAGATTCCAAAGAGTGTGCAAGTGTAAACTGTTAACTATCAAGACTATTGAGTAATATTTCTTAAAGGAATAACAAGGTATCCAGTCACAATGTCGAGTACATCACAGAAACATAGAAATTTCGTTGCGGAGCCCATGGGGGAAAAACCTGTAACCGAATTAGCAGGCGTCGGCGAAGTTTTAGGAAAGAGACTGGAAGTTGCGGGATTCGACAAGGTTTGTACAACAGTGGATAATTAACTATTGGAATTTAAAACCTAACATGTCCAACTTTGCAATTTTTTGGTCGTTAATACACGATCCAGACTGTCCTCACCAGATGAAAAGAGAAAATGATTGTTTAAGCCCCTTCACCAAAGTTTAACCCGCATTATTATATTAGACAAGCAGTAGGTCCATACCAGCATAATGCTGATCATCCACTTTTATGGCAGAAATGGTTACCTAATATTACTGCTCTACTATAGAGTACAGTAAAACGGGGTGAATAGAAATGCAGGGGTGAATCGGGACGAAACTTTAAAATGATTTTAACGTTGAAATAATATAATTTGTTGCCAAAAAGGGCTCTAATGTGTTTATTGAATAATAATTAACGACTAACTTTCCTTGTTGGCAGCAAACTGTATTATTTCAACGTTAAAATCCATTTTAATGTTTCGTCCCGATTCACCCCTGCATTTCAATTCACCCCGTTTTACGGTATTGTTAATTGATTGTAATTTTAAGTGTGTGGGAACACTTTAAATTATATTGTATATACCTACCTATCATACCTACCATTACCTTTTCATTGTTACTAGTTAACATCATTGGTATTTTTGGAATATTTACCTCGTTTCTAGAATTTTATTTTATACTTACGTAAAAGTATTCATTCACGTTAAAAAAAACCTAACCCAAGCAAAAGTTTTGTATATCAAATGTTAGGCTGAACATAATCTAGACACACGGTAGCGTGTCAAGCCAAGCTCAAGTAACAGAACTGGTGAGCAGCACCGTGTGTGGAAACCAAAACAAAAAAAAAAAAACACAAACCATTTGGAGCCACTTTTGACCCCCTCATAACTCAAAAACTATTTCACTTAAACATGTCAAATTTGGCTCATAAATTGAAACTTGCGAGATACATATGTGCTCCAAATTTCATAAACACATCAACGGTTATTCAGATATTAACGTCCAAAAATCGTCATTTTTATCTTAACGTCCAAAAATCGTCATTTTTATCCCTGACTGACCTATAGATCAAAACTCTAACTTTCTAGGTCATCTGGAACTGTCCAGATGACCTAGAAAGTTCAAATTTGGCATGCAGAGGTAATTAGGTGAATACTAAGGAATAAATCAGAAACTGGTAAATTTTTATCATTCTATATATTTTTTCACTTATTTGATTCTATCTTATACTTAGTGCCTTTACCTGTAATAATGTAAGAATCAGCAATCAACATTTATGACAGCCGGTCTTTATGTGGATTTTAAGGTCTCTACGTGAATATACAGGGTGTTTGGTAGATGGGTGCAAAAGCCTGAAGGGGGTGATATCTTAGACCATTTAGAACATATTAAGCTAAACTTGTCTTAGACGAAGTCTGTTCCTTGTATTTTTTTTTAAACTCTAAGGTTTTTAACAATAAAACCCATTTTTTTTCAATTAATTGTTAATAGTGTCCAGTAAAAGCTGTTATGTTATTATTTATTTATGTAATGTGTGATTACTCAAACAAAATAATTTCCAAGCATCTGTGTCATCAGAGAAACATTCTACGCCATATTCAAGCTTAAGAAACTTTTAAAAATCAAGAAAATGTTTTGTTTACGTCATAATAAAAAAATTAAAAAATAGCCTCAGTTTAACTTTTTAAAAACATGCTTGGTTATTGCCCTTTCTTTTGAGGTACTATTTACGCAGATGTCTCATCAACTCTTGGAATTAGGATGTACAAAGCAAATTGAGGTCGAATATTTAATTTTTAAACAGACCAAAATAATGCAACATTTTTGCTAATGCTCTATTGTTTTTTGTTAGAATTGATAACTAATTCATTCTTAGAATTATGGTGCACGCACACCAATCAAATTCTGGGAACTCGCATAACAAAAGCCGCCGCGCGACGATAACAAACTTGCCCTTTTACGACTCTCGGGTAGCGTCTAGTGAATTGTTATTATTAAATAGAAATATCAGCTTAGTTGCTGACGATATAAAGTCGTTATTTATTTACACTAGTACTAGTACCCGAGTAGTCGGGTGGACTCGTCACATCTTCGGACCCTCAGTTAGTCTAGTAACGATTGCGCTTGTAACAAGACGTTTTAATTACAAATTCGTGTTTACACAATTCACCGCATGAGGTTATGCGCTCCTTCACGTGTTGATTTTGGAGGTGTTTAAGGTGTTAAGCCTTAGCTGTGAGCTCCTTCACTGACTTTGGACTTGTTTGTGTGATCAATCGACTATGGCTACTTTTTCGAATGAAGAATATGCGGATATCGTCTTCATGTATGGCAGAGCTGACGGTAATGGATCTTTGCCGCGACGAATGTACCAAGAGAGATAATCCGAATCGCAGATTACCTAATGTCAGAGTGTTTTACAACACATTTCGTCGGCTTTCTGAAGATGGAATCCATCACGCGGAATCTGGACTCAACCAGGGAAGACATCACCCAAGTGAGGAAGACATTATTGCAGCTTTTGATGCAGATCCTACTACGAGCGCCAGAGTAGTAGCTCGAAACCTCAACATTTCGGTATGGAAGGTGTGGAATACGATGCACCGAGAAAACAAATATCCTTTCCACGGCATGGGTGTACAAGGTTTGGAAAATGAAGATCCCCCACGAAGGATTCAGTTCTGTCGCTTTTTATTAAATAGTGACATTGAAGATGCATGGTTTTTAAAATCCATCTTGTGGACCGATGAGTCAAAATTTTCGAAAGAAGGAATTACTAATTTTCATAATCTTCATCGATGGACCGACAAGGACAACAATCCACACTGGAAGAAGCAGGTGTCGTTCCAAAGGAAATTTTCAGTTAACGTGTGTGCAGGAGTAATCGGCCGAACGTTGATTGGTCCCCACTTCCTGCCAGATAATTTAAATGGAGAAAATTACCTGGAATTCCTCCAAAACTATCTCCCAGAGCTTCTGGACGAGACTGAAATACCAATATTGGCAATGAGAAGACCAATGATTTTTCAACAAGATGGTTGTCCAGCACACTGGACCCTAAACGTGAGAGAACATTTAAATAATTGTTTCCCAGATAGCTGGATTGGCAGAGACGGGCCCATCCCTTGGCAACCTCGATCACCCGATTTAACTCCTGTGGATTTTTGTTTGGGGACGGGCCAAGGAGCTCGTCTACACGCACGTTGAAATTTCAACTAGAGAAGAATTAATAGAAAGAATCTAAACTGCTTTTCAAGTCATGAAGCAGGAGATGAAATTAAAAATCACCACTACAGAAGTGAGAAGACGGGCACGCGCTTGTATAAGAAACCTCGGTCAACATTTTGAACATGAACAATAAATTATTTTAACAAAAATGTTGTTTTATTGATCTGTTCGAAATAACAATTTTCATACTCAATTTGCTTTGTACACATCCTAATTCCAAGAGCTAATGAGATATCTGCGTAAGTAGTACCTCAAAAGAAAGGGCAATAACCAAGCATGTTTTTAAAAAGGTTTGGACTACTGAGGCAATTTTTTTTATTTTTTTATTATGCTGTAAACAAAACATTTTCTTGATTTTTAAAAGTTTCTTAAACTTAAATATGGTGTAGAATGTTTCTCTGATGACACAGACGCTTGGGATTTATTTTGTTTGAGTAATCACACATTACATAAATAAAAAATAATAACATATCAGCTTTTACTGGACACTATTAACAATTAATTGAAAAAAAATGGGTTTTATTGTTAAAAACCTTGAGTTTCAAAAAAAATACACGGAACAGACTTCGTCTAAGACAAGTTTAGCTTAATACGTTTTAAATGGTCTAAGATATCACCCCCTTCAGGCTTTGCACCCATCTACCAAACACCCTGTATAAGAGTTGAATACCACCCTTAATGTTTTTTAATCCAAATATATCCGTTTTAGTACTTAGAACTAAGAGTATAGTCGATTTTCGTATTTATTACGTTATTAACTGGGATTTAGTATTAATTATTGTTTCAATATTTAGCGCACATCAATAATAGTGTAAGATCGTTACTTATGAATAATTATTAATTAATATAGGCATTTCGGGGTGGGAGGGGTGCGATATATAGAATAATTACATTAATTAATTATAAAGTCGGTTCTTATTTTATTATTCCGAAGATTTGGCTTGCTGGTAGAAACTAGCCATCGAACATAATAATTCGTATATAAGAACTAGCCAAGTCAGACCTTAGGCTACAATATATTATCCTAATTTATAAGAAGAAATGATATTTTATGTTGTTATAAATAAATTTCAGGACTGACCATTGAACTTGGCACCCATTTAGATCTCACTTTGTCGTTGAAGTCAACAACCAAGGCATATATCATAATATTCAACTTGGCTCTCATTTCACATTTATGTTTTTGATGGGATAGTAATTTTCTAAACCATCCCTATGCTGTATCTGGTGGCTAACATGTTCTTTTTTGTCACAGAAGCTTTAACCCTTTGACCGCCACGTCAAAAAAGCAAAAACGTGCCCTCGCCGCCAAGCTTCGAATTTTTCCTTAAAATCTGTCATGTAGTTGTGACCGTGGTGTAGTGGGCACATTTTGATATGTCATCTATACATGACCGTGGCGGTCAAAAGGTTAACCACATATTTTGTACAACTGATAAGTTATCATAACAGTATGCATTTAACCACATATTTTTTACAACTGATAAGTTATCTAATCTATTTACAATAATAGTTGTTAAAATACACATTTATTATTAAATGTTATTGTATGTGTCCATGGTTTTGCATGTTTTGCTGCCATTTTTTAATTTATAGGTTTCCATATGACCAAATGAAAAAAAGGAACCCCATAAAGGATCACTTATATGTCTGTCCGTTTGTCACAGCCAATTTGCTCCGAATTGAATAGACTAATTAAGCTGAAATTTGCAACATATATGAATTTCTGTGACCCAAACATGGAATGTTACATAAATAACTGAATTTTGAATATAGGGGTTATATTTGGAAGAAATAAGAAAATGAAAAAGATAAAGTTTGCACACTGTACCATGTCACATATCAAATAAAAGGGCTCACTGTGAGGGTCTCAAGTATATTTTTTATACTTTTTAAATAAATATTTTCAAAATTACATAAGAAAATAGATGGAAATTGAACATTCCCCTTATCTACAAAACTACTGAGCTGAAAATTTTGAAAAAAATACAGAAAATTGTTCTTTACTTATAAAGAACAATTTTCTGTATTTTTTTTAGTTTACAGGAAAACCTATGTGAAGTCTGTGGTGTTAAAATAACATGGTAAATCTCTTAATATTGTGCATACTCGCGTCTGCTGTAGCATTGTTTTAGCCACTCCTCATCCCTTCAACTTTCACCAAAGTTTTATTCTAAGCAAGCAGAAGCTATATGCAGCATAACGTTGATGATCCATTTTAATGACAGAAATCATTACTTATTATTCTTGCACTAATATAGAAGTTATTACCTGATTTGAATTTTAAGTGTTGCCTTGTATATTTTACCTTGATTATCTGGTGGTTTTCAGTACCTATTCATTTTTCCTTGTTAAGTCATCTTTATTTTTAGATTATTATTCAGTCAAGTTTGGTAGCTAGTTAAATTTTATGTTTACCTTATAAGGTAAACATAAAATTTTTGATAAGTTACCAAAAATTTTCCTTATACATAAAAATAGAATTAGTTTTCAGCACCTACATTTTCCTGCTGTAATTCAATTTTGTTAAGTGGTTAACCCATTTTCCCAGAAGAGATTAATTTTAAAATGTTACCCACATTTTAAAATTAATCTCCTCTAGCATTGGCACAAATTATATGTGAGGTTGTGAGAACAGATTAAAATGTCATTCAGTCAGCAAGGGCACACTGGATATAACTTTCCAGTAATTCCACATGTGGAAGCTACTTTAATAAACTGATTATAGTTGACTTATGAAGTTTGACAATTTACTTTATCTTTTGCAGGCTTACACGGTGTTGGGACAGTTTCTGGTGTTGAAGAAAGACAAAGAGCTATTCCAGGAATGGTTAAAGGACACATGCAATGCCAATTCAAAACAATCAGCAGACTGTTACCAGTGTTTGAAAGATTGGTGCGATGAATTTTTGTAATGAACAGTAATCTCCATAATAATTTTAAATAATATTCTTACATACATAAGATAATGTAAATATTATATCTAATAATTTGTAATTACACTTAAGCAATAGGTGTTACCTATATTTTTTATGTAATTTTTCATTTATTAAAATTTGTACAAGAATTTTATTTTTTATTGCACTAACTGTTGTGAAAATTAATTTTCCCATTTCATTATTGTAAAGTTTACAACATGGGATTGTTTCCAATAATTAATTGTATGTTAAAGAATAGCATTTATTGTTGTAATCATAGATCTATGATAGGTTATCATAGTGTTAATTAATGCATTTCTTTTCCATTGTGCTGGAGACGTACACTAGAGCTATGTATGATAATTTCTCTCTGTAAACCATGTTGCCATTATGTTGACTTTTTGAATAAAATAAAACTATTTTTATTAGAGACAGACTAGCCCATAGCATCATAATCAACAAAACGTAATATAGGTTTTTTGCAGTGTTACACAAGATGTTATTCCCCAATAATATGGAAGCCTTACGAACGGCAGCGCTTGAAGCTCCGGTAGGAGTATTTTATTTTCGTGGCTTGATGTAAGTAGGTACATAATTATCTATTAATTACATATAAATTCATACAATTTTGGTACCTAGGTAACCCGGTATTCGGGTGCTTAGTAGGCTGCTCGTCTGTGGTAACCACAGAACTGATAAAAGAGGTGCGGAGCTTAGGTACGTACAATAAGCGCAATTGTTGAAGCGAATTTCGGTTGACTTATGAGCGTTTGCTATAAGTGCGCCGCGCCTGCCTCGCCCACAAAGCCCTTTTACGTAACAAAACCAGTATAGCTGACCTTTTGTTCTATTGAAATTCGGTCCTACTACGCTAGGCCAGCTCAAGGTCATATGAAGGTTGTGTGAGTAAAGTGTTACCACCGACGTGCGGTTGTACCTACCTAACTCACAATCCGCAATGGAAATAGTATGTACTACCTATACATCCGCAATAATTTTTCTAAAACAACATAATCCATTGCTCCAACCTTAAGTTCACTGAATATTTTTTTTCATCCCTCAGTTACATTTATAGGGACTGTCCGTAGAGTCTGCGTCAGGATGGCTGGACCAAGAGAGATTTTGGAAGTTTGAGCAATACCAAATTTTAGTACCTATTTTGTACTATTTGGTTCCAGATATCAAATAATTTGTACCTCGCTAAAGAGGGAAAACTATTACGAGGAAAGTGGCCAGCCATCCTGACGTCAGAATGGCTGGACCAAGCCGGTTTCACCTAGTTGTAGGCGTTATAACTACCTACTTCATCTTTTCGTCAATATTTTGTACCTTATTAGTACCTCAACATATTTTTTTCTTATATTTTTTCGATAAGCCAAAAAAAAGTTACACCTAGAAGAAATTTTGCATGTAATCTGGAGCACGTTGATTTCACCTAGTTGTAGGCGTTATAATTAGTTTATCTTTTCATCAAAAAATTAGTGCCTCATTGGAACTTCCACATACGTACTTGCCGGTTTTTTTAAAGCTAATATAACAGCCGCAAGGGTCGATCTTCAAGGTTAAGCCGCGTTTGCCGAGGTTGGTCTGTGGACATCTAGCATAGCGAGTTTTCTCCGTGCCTCGGAAAGCATGTAAAGCCGTTGGTCCCGGCTGTCATTTGTAGATCTTTGGCAGTCGTTACAGTAACAACGACTTTCGAGCTTCTGACTAACAAGCTCGAAAGTCTGACAACCAGTCTTATCAAGGGGTATCGTATTACCCAGTTACTGGGATGTGGAGGTCAGATAGGCCGTCGCTCCATGTAAAATACTGGTATTCAGCTGCATCCAGTTCGACTGGATGCAGCTGACCCTAACATAGTTGGGAAAAGGCTAGGCAGATGATGAGGTACTTTATAACGAAACTAATTTGTTTAAAATAAATAAATAGGAATCTTTAAATGTAAGTAACAAAAAAAAAAAAAAACACTTTTACATATCGTCGTTCATATTGCAATTTGTTCTATGTCAAAAATTTCAATTTTTTTTTTATTTCTAAGGTTTGCTTTGATTTTAATTTTGAACGCGACCGAAAAAGGTTCAACGTCATCTACCAATAGGAAAGCGGCGTTTGAAACTTGCAATATGTCACGTGATCGACTCGGCAGTAAATCTTATACAGCAAATTGTTCTATGTCAAAGTTTGAGCGGCAACGGATTTTTGCTCTGAGAAAAAACAAGTGAAAATTATTAATCAAGTTATAAATTGTGCTTTGTTTCTAAGGTAAGTTTATAATTATCATAATTTACGTATCATTGTGTGCTGGTTTTAGTTGGTTTTCGTTAATATCCTGGTTTTAATTACACTTATGATAAATCTTAACCTAATTTTTAACAAAAAGCGCCGTGAGTCCGCTTTTTGACTGCTTTTTTTTTGCTGTTAAGCGCTTACGACCTATAGTGACGTGAATCTATTAACAGATAACGTTTATTCATTAAAAATATTTGTTTATTTTGACCTTTTTTGTAAATAATGCAAATAAAACAATAAGACCTATGTTGCAATACGTAGTTACAAACGCGACATTGAACCTTTTGAATTTTGCTTTGGTTTTGTATGCATGGCTTGGTGGTTGATTGTTACAGATGAATAACACAAGAGGAAGTCGGTTAGTACAGTTAGCTACAAGTTCCTCTCAACATCCTCGCCAGCAGCGACTGAACGCAGTGACTGGCCAATTGTTGCAGATTAATAACACAAGAGGAAGGCGGTTAATACAGTTGGCTACTAGTTTGTCTCAACATTCTCGCCAACAGCGATTAAACGAAGCTACTGGCCAGTTGTGTGAAGATGAAACTCTGCAGCAGTGTGACACGTCTAGTGAAGAGGTCTTGTTCGACGAAGGGTCGTCTTCTGACTCGGACTACGTGCCAGAAGAAAGTAGTGTTGGCTTTCTTTCTAATGCATTAGAAGAAAGTACGAGCTCCAACGAAGAGGTCCTTGATGAGGAGACAGGAGTGCTTACTCGTAAGGATACTCACAAAAGGAAACGCAGTCGTAAGGGTCAAGCAGATCAAACAAAATGGAAGAGATTAAGAAACTCTAAGCCTAGGTTACAAGGTAATCAGTATGAAGGTTTTGAGAAGGATAGGAATGGAAAATACAAACAAACACTGTTAAGACCAGCTAAAGGCTTACAGGAAAGATGTGGTGGGCATACCGAAGTGAAACATGGGGGACCGAAACAACGGTTTGAATGTGAAATGTTAACCGAAGAAGACCGAAAACTTATTTTTGATTCTTATTGGGCACTGAGTTCTTGGGAAGCTCGTAAAGTATACGTCCGAAGTTTAGTAAGTGTATATACACCACAGCATCGACGTTCTTCAAGCGTAGATTCTAGGAAAGACAAAGCATTTAAATATTTCCTATCTTTGAAAGACAATGCTAAGAGAGTTCATGTTTGTAAGCAAATGTTTATGAAAACTTTGTGCATTAGCCAAAGACAACTGAGGGATTGGGTTGTTCCTAATAAAGATGCGACAGAAAGTTCAATTATCTCTCAAAATGGTAATGAGTGTAATGCAAGGACTCAAAATAATGCATCCGATTCAATTCGAGAATTTTTCGACAGTCTGCCGAAAGTAGAGTCCCATTATTGCAGATCGTCTTCCTCAAAATTATATTTAGAACCAATCTGGAATAGTGTTCATGGTGATCTGTATGCTGAATATAAAAAATTTTGTTCAAATAACAATAAGAGACGATATTGTGTTGCGACGTTCGAGAGGAAGTACCGCGAGCTTAATTTGTCTATTTTTAAACCCAGGAAAGACCAGTGCAACAAGTGCTTAGCCTACAAGAATGGTAATATTAATGAAGATGAGTACAGGAGTCACTTGAAGAAAAAAGAAACAGCAAGACAAAGTAAGGAGAATAACAAAAACAATACTGAAGATGATGTATTAGTATACACTATGGATGTCCAAGCGGTACTTCTGTGCCCAAGAATCCAGGCATCAGCTGTTTACTATAAAACAAAACTTAAAGTTCACAACTACACACACTATAATTTAAAAACAAAAGAAGTGATTTGCTATCTATGGCACGAGGGAAGTGGTGGCTTAGACAGTGATGTCTTTACGTCTATTATGATGAAACACCTAAAGGCAGAACTAGAAAAGGCACCAAATACCAAAAAAATTATTCTGTGGAGTGACGGGTGTGGTTACCAAAACCGATCCTTGAATTTGTCTAATGCTCTAATTGAATTGTCAGTCGAAAAGAACATAATCATCGAACAAAAATACCTCGAAGTTGGGCACACCCAGATGGAGGTCGACTCTATACATAGCAGCATCGAAAGAAAGTTGCCACCTCATCGAGATATTTTCATACCTGGAGACTACATCAATATAATAAAGAGTGCAAGAACCAAGCCTGAACCGTAAAAAGTAGTTTGTCTAAGCTACAGGGATTTCAGCAGGTGTGAAGGTGGTATATACTCCAGCATTCGACCAGGAAACAAAAAGGGCGATCCACTTGTAGTCGACATTGTAAGCCTGCAATACAGTCCAGATGGCATCATACGGTATAAGTTGGACTTTAATGACGACTTCAAAGAATTACCGCGACGCTCAAACAAAAACTACACACGAACTGATAATACTGCCCTTTATCAATCATTTCTCCCTATTGACACCACAAAATTGATACATTTACAAGAATTAAAACCACTGATTCCTAAAGATTATCACCCTTTTTATGACTCCTTGGAACATAATTGTTCAGATCCTGATGCCTGTCCTCATAAACGAAATAATTAGTATGCAATGGTCCCATTGCATACTTATTATTACATTCGTTATATCACCATCATCATCATCACCTTCTTCATTTTACCCTGCCATTAAAGTATAATTTGTGACATTTAAAATAAGTTCAATTTAATTTTGTTATAAGGTAACAACATTAAAGTTTGTCAAGAAATTTACGTCAATATTATTGTTTATTTTTCTTAACTATATATATTTTTCATTGTTCGTATTTTAATTATAAAAACTTGAATAAATACTAATACTGTTATTTGAAATTATCTCTGTATTATTTCATACAAATACTATCAATAAGTTATATGTCACAAATTTTACGTCAATTATAGGTACAATAGGTTCTATGTCAAATTTCTAACAAAACATAATTATTTAAGGAAATTTCAAAATGCACATTTAATAGAACACAATAGTTAAGAAACATTAGTTAAAAAAGATTTTGGTGTCATACAAGATTTTTTCCAATACGCTGTTTTTTTACTCTCCTGTAAACTTGTCATTTTTGACATCTAACTAATTGCAATATGAACGACGATATATAAAAGTTCAATACTTACTCGACCAAAATGTAAGAAACAGCAGATTGTTTTTGTGATTTTAGACTTGGTCCCTGAATATGTTCATACGCATGGGTAGAATACCCGGTGATTTATGTAGTTAATGATTTAAAATAGTCCGGTATTTACTGCTCATTAGTTTATCCTTACTTCCGCAAAACTTCTGTTATCTAGCTGTTCATGTAGTCAACATATTGATTCTTCTGTTATCTAGCTGTTCATGTACTCAACATATTGATTTATTATTAAACTACTCAATACGAGCATTTATTTTTGCATTTGTAATTCAGCTTTTTAATAAGTATTAAATTTGATGTAGGTAGATAGTAAAACAGTCAGACATTATTTCTAAAAAAAGATGTGGGTATACGTAAAATATTCATACCTGTTTTCATAATTATAACAATAACTTTAGTTTGTATTAACTTTGTCATCGTCATCACATTACATAGCTCCAACAAATTTATTTTAGACAAACAAAAGGAATTTTTTGTAAAGTTCGAGAAGTTTTTTCGTCGTAAAAATGATATTCCTTCGCCATTACCCGGTGTTTAAAGATATTAGCCAAGAAATTTCACACAAAATGTCGGAAAAATCACTATACTTATCAATTATAAGAAATTATGAATACTTTTATGACCACAAAGAAGATACTGGATCTGAATCTGAAGAAGAAATTATAAAAATATAAAAAAACCAGCTGACTGCAAAACATTCGAATTTTTTCTAGACATTTATCAATGGAACAAAATTAAGCCCATTGATCGTTGCTTGAAGCGCACAAAACGCTTATCTGATTTTCGCTGTAAAACTTTTGCTGCCAAAGCACCAGTGGGCTGATTTTCTAAGAGAGGAAATTTGGAAAAAAATACGTTCCCCATGCAGTTGGATATTTAAAAACTACTCAATAAAAAATTAAGTGAATGTTAAGTGCTTTGGTTCTTGTAAGCAGTGCAAATCAAAGATAGACGTTATAGTTAATTGGCCAACGGAAAAAAATCGCTCATTTTATTTGTACCATACGCGATTGTGATGAAGAATTCAAACACAATGTAGCAAAAAAAATTAAGCTTTCACCCATAAAACGCTGTGAGCTTAGTGAGCAATTAAAATCGGAATATGCTGTAACGGTTCGAAATAGACTGAGTGATCTTATAATGGACGTTAATGATCCAGAACCGAGTCACTTACCTACAGTAGGTTGCTTAAAACAAATTAAATATGAACATCGAAAAAGTTCATATTACGATCCTAATCCAATAATTGCTTTATGGATCATGACACGATTACCTCCCTATGATACACTTATTAGATTCATATCAGTGTTTTCTTTTTGTATTTACTATTGGTCTGTTGCTCAAGAACAATACTATAGGGATTATGGAAAAAGTGAAAGAACTGTGATACGTATTGACGCCACAGGAAGCATCTTCAAACCATTTGGAGCAAACAAAGATCTCGTATTGACTAAACAGATGTTTTTATATTCATGCGTGATGATTTCCGTTTATAATGAAAGTAGCGTGCCGATAACACACATGATATCAGATAGTCACACTTTAGACGCGATATATAAATGGCTTGATACTTGGTGTAACAGTCAAAATAATGCTACTCCGAATGAAGTCATCGTAGATGATTCCTCGGCATTAATTGGGGCTGTAGTAAAATCATTTACACAATTTAAATCCACGGCAGAGTACGTTAATTACTGTTACCTCAAATTTGAAACAAAACAGCAAATACCTGGCGAGTGCTACATTCGTATCGACACTAGCCACTTTATTAAAATTCTTTTTAACCTTTCTTGCTTCAAACACATAGACCAGAGGGTAAAATTCTTTTACATTAAATGTTTACAAGAAGTCAAACGCTGCGAAGATTACAATGTAGTGAAAATTATTGTAATTGATATGATAACAGTGTGTCTTAACAAATATGATGGACAAGATGAACAAGCATTGTTAACAAGATGTGAAGAAGCTAAGATTCGATTAAAAAGATTGACCTCTTTTCAAGACACCTCCGAATCCGAAATCGAAATAGAGGATACTACTAAATTGTCGCAAGTATCAGGTGACTAGAAATCTTTATTTGCTGAGACCGAATTAAATGTCAATGATAATAAACGACATCTTGATACAAGAAAAGGTCCTAAATGGTTTCAGGATGCTATAGAACGTGAAAAGTTGTTGCTTACTCTTACTGATGGTGATTGTAAAACACACGATAACTTATTTTACTTTCCAGAACTTCTAACAACTCTAACGCGGCTAATGGTACAGCTCCCTCTATGGTCAAATATAATGAAAAGAACTTTTGATTCGGAAATATCAGTCCCTACTTCGTCAAATGTCGAAAGTTATTTTAAAATGATGAAAAGATACTTAAGTCAAATAAACACGACAACAGACAGATATCGCGTTGATGAATTTATTGCAACACATTCAGAATCTATTTCGGGGCAATTAAAAACAGCTAACAGTACATTAAAACAAGGTGTTAAAAGGAGAAAGCCAACTGAAAAGAAAAAGAATATCATCGGTAAAAAAAAAGGAACGAACACTAATAATGCTGCAAAGGGAATAACTGATGAATCTGTTTTTTCTGATACGCCTTCATTGATAGAAAACTGGAGAGGTTTAGCTACAAAGAAAAAACAGCAAAAACTAAAGATAGGCAAACAAATGATTAAGGTACCTAACTTTGTTGAGAAATGGTTCGATTACACCGTTTGCAGATAAAAATACTATCATCTCAAATACCTGCGCTTTTGATTCAGTTGCACAAGCGATTGCAATTGGAGTTGTTGATGAATACACGTTAAGTAGGATCATAAGAAGCAATGATGATGAATATTATAAATTTATAAAGATAATTATAGATAATAATACGGAAAACATTTACAAACTTCGTTCAGATATATTAAAAAAATATTTCGAAATAGTATATGATGGTGATAAAGTTTACGTGAACTGTGAATGCAATGTTGCATATATATTTGAAAAAAAATTGTTAAAAAGAATACACAGTGCAGAGATAAAAGAATCATGTACAAATGTGGCCTGTCCTTTAAACAAAGTTAGTAAGAAATGTGCCTTTTTGCCACTTGATTTTAACAAAAACACCTTAAGTGAGTCTGCAAATTCAATGCTAAACAATGACAGAAATATGTCGAGTTGTAGAATTTCTGGTTGTCATGGCATAAGGTGCTTAGATTATAATTTAAAAGATATTGCTACTTTTGAGCCCAATTCTGACGTCGAAATTTGCATCAATGATTTACCCAAAAATATAACATTAAAAGGAATAGAGTACCACCTTTTGTCTGTCATAGAATTTGTGCCTCCTCCGACCCCGAAAGGCGTGGGACATTACAAATCACATTGCCGTAGAGGGTCCTAATGGCAATGTTACGACGACATGTCAAGTAGAATCACAATTAGTAAAAACAAAATGTATGCACATTGTTATATATATGCAAAAATATCCATCAATTAATAAATGTACGTAATATTTATGTGTTATGATTTATTTTCGGTAATTTTCTTTGTACAAAAAAAAAACATTATTATATATGCAAAAATTCTTGTAGGTGTAACTTATTTTTGGCTTATCGAAAAAATCTAAGAAAAGCATATTTGGAAGTTCCTATGAGGTACTAAATTTTGATGAAAAGATAAACTAATTATAACGCCTACAACTTCAACGTGCTCCAGATTACATGCAAAATTTCTTCTAGGTGTAACTTTTTTTTGACTTATCGAAAAAATATAAGAAAAACATATGTTGAGGTACCAATGAGGTACAAAATATTGACGAAAAGATGAAGTAGTTATAACGCCTACAACTAGGTGAAACCGGCTTGGTCCAGCCATTCTGACGTCAGAATGGCTGGCCACTTTCCTCGTAATGGTTTTCCCTCTTTAGCGAGGTACAAATTATTTCATATCTGGTACCAAATAGTACAAAATAGGTACTAAAACTTGGTATTGCTCAAACTTCCAAAATCACTCTAGGTCCAGCCATCCTGACGCATACGTCCGTAGATACGATACCTTGGGACTGCCAGTCTGTGCCACCCCTAAGTTATTTTTTCGTAAAATTACACTTAGTACACCATTGTTTACCGATCTTCGAATAAAATGGCTGTGTTTTTGTGTAATTGGCTACGGAACCTTAAAAAACCGGCCAAGTGCATGTCGGACCACGCACAGTGAAGGGTTCCGTAATTGAGATAAACATTTACGCATGCACAGTATTCCAGTAAGTGCTGGTTAGGGATCTTGCTTGACCATCTTCCGGGCTCTGGGATTGTTCTGATAGCCTCTCCAATCCCCAAGCACCTCAGGATTATGTTGCCCCCTTGTTGCTAAGTCACTAAGTACTAGCTACAGTTTCCGGGGCCCATTATTGAGTGTGCAAGTCACCCCGTGTGCGTTACCCCAGCAAAATAATGTCGAAAATAGTCATTTAAATCTTACAGATATTCAGTTGCCCAGCTTCTGTAATTGTTGCGCACATTTTTAAATTGGTTGCACTTATAATTTTTTAGTTATTTCTCAAAAACATTTCCTGCTGGGGTAACGTTTGTAACGTTACCGCAGCCAGACATTTTTTTTTTTTTATGGGAATATTGAAACAAATCTACTTATTTATTTAGTTGTCTAGACGAGGTAAATGTTGCACCTTATTTTGTATTTGTTCTTTCGTCGGCTGCGAAGTTATTCGAGATCCTGCTGGAGTAACGTTTGTGGTTTTGCTGGATCTCTGAAACGGTTTAGCGGATTCTTATCATCTTTTTTACATAACTTCTTAGGAATTAGTTGTAATTAGTTATGCATTAAAAAATCCAAAATAATGCACCGTTTAAAGGTTATTTAATTACATATAAAAACACTTCAATAGGTCCTAACACTCTAAATAAGAGCTTTAAAGACTTACTTTAAACATTATTTTGTAGATTGTAACTGCCTTCAAATGTATGTGAAGTTTTATTAGTATCCTGTAAGTAACTAACAAATTATGAAGATATTCAGTTCTCCACGTTCATGGTCACAATGCGCGCGGAGTTATTTGACCACCAATAAACCTGCATGTGGATAAATAAACTGAATTTTATATCAATAATTAGTTGCTTAATTCAGTTTTATACCTGAAAAATTTCAGCGTAGTACATAGGTACAATAATTAAGGAGATAATAAAATAAAAGTCATTAGGAAGCACAAGACCGTGGTAGCCCGACCAAGTTTAGGTGGTTACAAAAAAGCGACCGCGTCGTACATTATGCTATCTTCTAAAATGTTTAGTATAATACACCTTACAAGTTCGGTACAGACGCGTACACTGTTAAATACATAACAATAATATGATATCTGTAGGTACTATGAAAACATTATTATTATTATCTTTCGGCTACTTATTAGATATGATACTTATATATTATTAGGTGCACAATTGCACATACTTATCAAGAATCTACGACAACACGTCCAGGTTGGGACGCGGAAGAGGTACTTCATTGTTTGCATAGCGCACTAAACTTAACCGTTAGTCGCATAATTCGTCTTGTAGAGTGCGTGTGCGCTTCCGCAATTCCGCTTTCTATTTTTGCAAATATTTAACGAGTGCGTGCGAGTTAATTAATCAATAAGTGTGTACCTAATTACTTTTATAATTAATGTGGACTGCTCTTGAGGACCATAATTAATGTGTGTGTGGCTTGATAAATTCACGTACATAGGTACTTACTTAGTATTTTTAATAGCAAACATTTTACCATGATTTTACCTCAACTTGCGTACTTATTTATTACCTGGCATTTATTCTATCTACAGCAATTGCCTTATGTAAGCGGGCACGCCCTTTATGCCTGGAGGCTTTTATTTAGAAATTAAGTTCTATTTACGTTTTTTTTATGTTGAAATTTTTATATGCTTGAGTACAGTTTGTTCATTGTTTTGTTGGTATACTGGCGCGTGCTAGCTAACGTATGGCAAGTGTGTAATTTAATCCAATGTTTTGTGTTTCGTAATGTTAATTACTTTGCATACGATTTGTATAGAATCAAGTTTATATAACTAAACAGACAGACGTGCTGCTGGGGAGTTTGTTCCACCACTTCTTCTTCCCAGCTAAAGCACTAGGAAGTGGTGACGGGCGGGCATTTTTGGGGGACTGTCTTATGTAACTTTGACGTTCGAAAAGTGCTGATTTTCAGCCTAGTTTGAATAAATGACTTTTGATTTTGATTTTTGATTACCACAAACTCCTTGGATTAAGTAACTCTGTCTATAAGAAATTCATAATTATCTTGTGACACTCGCTTAGATATTACCATTTAAGGTGGATCAGTTAAAAGTAGACATAATTATTTGACTACAGTTTAATATACCTACCTACTTCGTTTTATTATTTTAGATCTGTGACTTTTAATTAATTTAAGAATACAACTATCTGTAAATACCTAGAAGAAAAAATGTGATTAGTATTTGAAATTAGACTACTAACCGTTAGAACTTACTGTAAGCATTTTACTACATTGTGTTATTTTTTAGTATTACCATTGATCTGTGATTTTTAAGCGATATCATCATCATCTGCCTAGCCTTTTCCCAACTATGTTGGGGTAGGCTTCCAGTCTTACCAGATACAGCTGAATACCAGTATTTTACATATAGCGACTGCCAATCTGACCTTCACAACCCAGTTACAGTTAAAGTTCATTTGAAATGATTATTTTACCTGTAAATAAATATTACCTATTTAAGAAACATGTAGTTTTTTTTTAACACTTGTGTACATATCTGTACTAAACTTGTAACACTATCCTACATATTTTAAAAGATAGCATAATGTACTACGCGGTCGCTTTTTTGTAACCACCTAAACTTGGTCGGATTATCACGGTCTTGCACTTCTTAATGACTTTTATTTTATTATCTCGTTAATTATTGTATGTACTACGCTGAAGGCAGTTACAAGCTACAAAATAATATTTCAAGTAAGTCTTTAGAGCTCTTATTTAGAGTGTTAGGACCTATTGAAGTGTTTTTTATATTTAATTAAATAACCTTGAAACGGTGCATTATTTTGTTTTTTTTTATTGCACAACTAATTACAACCGATTCCTAAGAAGTTATGTAAAAAATATGATAAGAATCCGCTAAACTGTTTCAGAGATCCAGCAAAACCACATACGTTACTCCAGCAGGATCTCGAATAACTCCGCAGCCAAAAAAGAACAAACACAAAATAAGGTGCAACATTTACCTCGTCTAGACAACTAATTATATAGCTAATATTTGTTTCAATATTCCCATTTAAAAAAAAATGTCTGGCTGCGGTAACGTTATGAACGTTACCCCAGCAAGAAATGTTTTTGTGAAATAACTAAAAAACTATAAGTGCAACAAATTTAAAAATGTGCGCAACAATTACAGAAGCTCTAGGCAACTAAATATCTGTAAGATTTAATTGACTATTTTCGACATTATTTTGCTGGGGTAACGCATACAGTCACCCCATGCCATTTTTCCGTGTATTTAATAAAACATTGATCAAGCAGGGGCCATAGTTCTTCCATAGTTGTTGTGTGTCCCTTCCACACGGGTCGATCGATCAGGTTAAGCTAAGCTTGCCGCGGTTGATCCGTGGATGACATCTTTACATACCAAGACCCCTTGTGCCTTCGTGTCTCGGACTCTCGGCAAGCACGTTAAGCTGTTGGTCCCGGCTGTTATTTGTAGATCTTTGACAGTCGTTACGGGAAGTCAAAAGCCCGAAAGTCTGACACCCAGTCTTACCTAGGGGTATCGTGTTACCCAGTAACTGGGTTGTGGAGGTCAGATAGGCAGTCGCTCCATGTAAAATACTGGTATTCAGCTGCATCCGGTTAGACTGGAAGACGACCCCAACATGGGAGCCGACACAACAGTCTTTTCCCAACTGGAAAAGGCTAGGCAGGTGATGAGTTGTTGGTAACCAGTCCACTTTAGCCATTCAAACACATCCTCCAATGTCTTAGTTTCCATATCCTGCAATAGCCCTAAACCAACCGGGAGTTGTCCTTAGGTGCACTTGCATAGTGCGTACAGGGATAATAATCGGTTGGTAAAAGCGTCTTAATGGGCCTCTGCGAGTTGACTTCGGCCCCTCGTACGCCTTCCTAAGGTGCGGGAATCCCCGGGGTCTCGAGATATTATGTCAAAAGAACAATTTTTCTTTTAAACCACCAAATGACCTGTTTTTTTTGCTTTCGCCGTAGTCAGCCATTGTCAGCCGTAATCAAACATTTACATAGCACTTATATCCTATAATTACTTCTTTTCTTATTCATGTATAGATTTTTAGGGTAATTCCCTGATTCACCAGGTTTTAATTCGTTATAGCTCTTAGGTGCGATCACTCATAAGGCCTCTCTAGACTAGGGGTAAGGCCAAAATTGGCCTTTAAGAGTAAGAAGTTTAAGAGTTGATGCGCGTGGTCAGAATGCATGCTATTTCATACAGCATCGTGTGCGAAAGGAACGAAGACTGTGATGAACAGTAAGAAGCTAGTGCGCGCACTGATACACGCTCCCGTATATAGTATACCAACGCTAATGACGCACACATGGACGATTTCATTGAAGGTCGGGCGGCGACGACGACGTACCTTTTTTTTTTGTTTTTGGGGTAAACTTTCAAAAGGCGCCTGGCCTTTGGGGATAAGACCGGGGAGTGTCGGATTTTTACTTCACTAAAACCACCCTCGGTGGTCACCATCTGCACATGGAAGGGGGCATCGTTACCTCTCAAAAGACCGATCCGATACCCGCCCTCTGTGCAATGCCTGTTAAGGCACATCTCTGGGGAGACTGTTAAGGGGTCTCCCCGAAACCGAACTGTGCATATACGAGTATGTAAGGCAAGCATGTGCCCACTGTGCGCCGTTTTCCCTGAAGTCTGTCAGTGGGCGGACAGAGTCCCCATTCTGAGCGCCCGTGATCCCAAATTCCCGCCTGCTTTAAAGGTTGCAGGCGGGGTTTTGGCGTGTTAGACGTTGCGGTTGCCTCCCCGGCGCCTTCTTCTACGAACGGGATCAGCTCTCTCACAATCTCGCTCGGCAGAGTCCTGGACCATCACGGTCTCACAAAAGGAGGCCATTTCCGTCCAGTTCTCCGAGTCCGGCAGCGTAGACCCAACTACTGCAGGCAGAGACAAATCTCGCTCAGGACCCGTCTTTCAGAAGCCAAGGCACTCCTCGAGCGTGTGCTGTGCAGAATCTAAGCCACCTCCGCAATGGTGGCAATTTGCCGTGGCCTCTCGCCCAATCTTGTTGAGATACTCACCGAAGCAACCGTGCCCGGTCAGCACCTGAGTGAGCCTATAAGAAATGCGCTCCCCTCTTTTCAGCCAGGCTTCAAAGTGGACGTGGATTGGAGGACGGTTTCGACAACGCGCTTACGCGAATATTGTGGCTGTTGTGCTCACGCTACCGCTCGAGCGCGTGTCGCTGTTCCTGCCACCTCAGCCGTAGAGCAGTGATTCCTGAAACACCATTGCTACATTAATAATAATAATAATAATAATAATAATAATAATAATAATGTTGTATTGCTACATTGGCGGATGACACAGATTTGGCTATAGACCCTCACGTCCATATCCGCCAAGATGTCTAGCGGCGTGCCAGGAGAGTTGCCGCGTCAAAGGATACAGTTCGGTATCCTCGTGTGATACGAATAGCCGTTTTCCGCTGCAGGCTTTTGATTTTAGTCCTGCAGCGTCGGACGCCTGATAGACAAACAGGTGTCCCATAAAGGACGATCGCACGACACCCGCGTATAGACGGCGAACTTCTTGAGGTCCACTGGGAACCAGGCGCTCGAAGTGCTCTTCAAAGCCCCACCGACCGTCCAGGGTTAGGCCGAGATACTTAATGTATTGTACCTACCTGGACTTGCGCATGTCCAACTCTGACCAGCGAACTGGGTGGCTCTCTGCTGCTCGGCAGTTTATGGAACCAAAGCGCTTCAGTTTTATGAGGCGCTATCTCTAAACCCAGCCCGCGGATCGACGCCACGACTTATGCCACTCCGAGCTCGGCAAGCTGGATGGTTTCTTCGAAGGTGTCCCTGCCCCGGCCAACACCATGGTGTCATCCGCGTAGCAAACGACATTAATGTCAACGGGGAGGTCGACAGCAGAATCACATCGTAAGCGAGATTCCACCAGAAAGGACGTAAAACTGACCCCTTCGGAACCCCAAACGTAATCTCCCTGCGATTAATGCTACCGTCCCGACCCACATAACTAATGTGCTGGTGGCGAAGGTAGGCCCCGACTATGCACTGTAGGTAAGGAGGCACTTTAATGTACAAGTGCCGCCCTAATCGCATCCCAGGGCAGAGAGGCGTTGACGATATCCAAAATTTGGATATCGTCGACGCCTGTAGCAACTGGATCTTACTGTGTGTGTGCAGTTGCTGTTTTCACCCGAGCTGTACGTGTTACTCCTGTGGAATCAGGGAAAACTTCCTCCACGACACCTAGTGGCCAATAGTGGCCAATGGAGTGGAGGTGAATTCTCAGTTAAAAGAATGACAACTGTACCGACAACGATTGGATCTACTGGCGTATTCCATTTACGGCGCGACTGTAGAGTGTGGAGGTAACCTGTTCTCCAACGCCTCCAAAAAGATTGAACTAATTTGTCTAGGAAATCATATCTTGAAAGAGTATTTAAAATTTCCTCCATTTCTCCAGCGGGTGGACTTAAAGCAAGAGGTTCCGAGGAATCGTTGGACAACGTTCTACATATAGGTCGAGTATTCACAACGGATTCAATTTGAGCAAGCAGTGCTTAACTCTTCAAACGACAAAGTTGTTTCACCTATCACTCGTTAAAAGTGAGTTTTTAAGCTTTTAATATTTGTCTCCCAATTCCCACCAAAGTAGCTAGCAGCCGGGACATTGACGGCCCATTATATGCGATTTTCAGCTAAATATGACCAAATTCAGTAGTATGATATTTTGAACATAACAACTCGTGAAGCTCCGAAAGTTTGCGTTTAGCACCGATATAGTTGGTTCAATTATTGTCCGAATAAATCATAGCAACGGAACCGCATCTCGACAGAAAGCGCTTGAAAGCACCCATAAAGTTGGCTGTGCTTAGGACACCAGCCAGTTCTATGTGCACAGCACGCGTAGTCAAACAAACAAATAGACATACAAAATTACATATGCCTTAGTTAAATGAACACCTCGGCCACGAGTCATTGTAACCTTAAACGGTCCAGCGTTCGGGTGTCACCACTGTGTGGATCGCCCGGAGGACACGGTGGAGCATACGGTGGAGGTCTGCCCGGCATGGGCAGAGCACCGCCGCGCCGTGTCCTCGTGGAGGCGATCGGCGGCAGAGACCTCTCGCGTCCGGCCCTGGTTCAGGCCATGGTACGGAGCGAGAGGGCATGGGCAGCCGTCACCTCCTTCTGCGAAGCAGTAATGCTCGCGAAGGAGGAGGCGGGACGGTTGAGGGAAAGGCAAGTTTCACGCCCTCTCGCCCCTAGCCGCCGCAGGAGACGCCCAGGGCGTCGGGAATCCCGGGCGGATTTCCGGCCACCGTAGGCGCGGGCTTGCGGACGGTGAGCAATGGGTAGCTCACCGTCCGGCAAGGACCAGGCCCGGGTCGACGGCGCGTCGTATTCCACGCGCGCCTCAAAGAGGTGTCAGCACAAATGTAGGGGTCCACTAGGGCCTGACACACCCTCCCGCTCCGCCCAGAGCGGGAGAAGTTATTTGATGATTTCCCAACATCAAAAAAAAAAAAAAAACGGTCCAGCGTAATCAGTTCCCGTATGCACGACATGGCAAACACGATGAACTGCCATCTCTGGAAAGATTGGCTTGGGGCGAAGCCGAAAGCACGGAATACACTTATGGATCCTATTCCTAATTTATGTTACGTGCAGAAAGTTATCCAATATTTCTGACGTAAGAGCGACATCAGCAGGTCCGGACCTGCATGACAGTTCGAATTGTGATGGTCAGTCAACAAATTGAGAACTGGATCCTTACTAGGAAGAAGGATTGGATATTTCGAATCATAATCTAAATCGGAGTTCCTCGGACGGCCTTCGACTCTGATGAGTCCGTCTTTAAGAAATGGTTTAAGGTGTCGAAATGGGCGGCTACAAATATTACATTCCTCACGCCTAGCGTACTCAAATTACGTAGCGTTAGTGTACTCGAATTTATTAACTGTGTTAAAGTAAATATGTACTCACCTACGATAAGTATTTATCAAATTTAGAAACTAAGAGATAAGCTACTCAACATTATCATAATTTAGTGTTATTTTAGTGTCTATTGTCAACTTTTAGATTATTTATTAATGTTTTAAGACTATTTTAAGCACTTTTCGCCTGAAACACAGGATTACCTAGTTCAGGCTCGTAAGTCTTAGGAATATAATTTATATTTAAGCAAAACTGTACTAATTTTTATGACTTATAATTTTTTTTTAATAAATATTATTATTATTTCGTTTATTTATTTTTTACACATAAAATATATTTTTAAATATTTCTTGAAAAAGGTATAAAAAAAAACATTTAAAAATATAAAAAAATAGTGGTCCGCCGGTGTCGGGAGCAGGGTCCAAGCTACCGGTGGTTAGGGCTCCAGAGACAGGAACCTCCTCACAAAGGGAACAACAGGCCTCTGTGACGTCTGAGCGAGCCCACGTGGGCCCTGCGAACCAAAGCGGATGGCCGATACTATTATTATTGTTATTATTATTACTCACTTGTGAAATCAAAACGTTGAAGTTTACGAAGTACTAATAATTCAGTGAAGTCATAATCAGACGCTGACATACGATAGCGACGAGGTAACATTTTAAGGAATCTGGGGGGTAACCATCACCTCCTATAGCAGTATTATTATAATCTTACTTCACAGTGGGAAAGTGATGGAGCTATACAGCACTTATAGCTCCATCTCTTTCTCACGCTAAGTAATATTGAAATAATACTGCTTTAAGAGGTGATGGTTACCCCCCAGCACACGAAAATTACACAGCGCAATAATTTTGTCCAAGACGAAAAATAATGGTCTAACGATATTATAGGGGATTTTTCTCGGGGCAGCGATGTAAGCAACGAATGCTTCCATTCTTCTGGCGTGTCCGACGCTGCAGAAGGGTTAAAGGGAACAACAGGCCACTGCCCAAGTAACACAGAAGCGCTGTATATTAGCTGTATCACTGTCCACAATAGAATCCTAAGCTGTACCAGCCTGCTGAATAAGAGCATTAGAGGCGCTGTCTCAGCTTATATAACTCTGATTTGGGCACAAATTAAACAGCTGTTAACTGAATAACTGTAACTAATGGCGTTATATCAGCATTATTTGAGCATTATTAAAGATAACAGTCGCCTCAAGAGCTGAACATTGACTGAATAATAGAGTATGTGTTACCTTTTATTCAGCACAATGGCCGATTAATAGAGTCCTTGTTACCTATTTTTCAGCACAATGTACACACCAGGATAGTTTTAACGCTTCTATGAAGTTGAAAATTCACAAGTGACGAAATTGTGAATCTACTCCTTTATAATTATTATTAGGTGAAGTTGTTTGTGTGAACCATTTTGTGACGTGACGTTTGTGGTAAAATAGACAAATATTTTTATCGGTAAGTAAAACCCTGTTTTTTCCTCCATGTGCGTAAAATTCTAATGGGAAAGATAGTTTATTGTCAAATACTATATAAATATAAAGCACAATTTTCACGCGCTCGCAAAATATCACTGTTTACTTGAAAATTATAGTACAAAATAGGTTGATGATATGTTATCAGAAAAGAAATCTTTTTATTTTTCATTTGTAATTTGACAATAAGCTATTTACAAATAGAATCATTAGATTTTCTATTCAAATCGAGTTGTTATTTTCGTTGACTATCAAATATGAATTGTTAATATACTATATTCCATAGGTTAGAACCTAAAAAATGGCAGACAAGCAATGTGCACTGTATTAATCACAATTAAATAGTATGGGCTGTTTAAGTACCCACTTGTGGTACATAAATCAGTAATGAGCTGATACGAGTAGTTCTTGTGTGAAACAAGTCAGCCACAGATTCAAGTAAAGCTTGATAGTGGGTAACATGTACACAAATATTGTTGGTAATCATCAGTGAACTCTCTGCAGGAATTTTAGGGATCCTTGGATTTAGTTTACACAATCATACATCTTTTATGTTATTTGGTTACCTACATCATCCCGAGAACCACTCATGATATTTTCGTAATATTTTTTTTTTTTAATTATTGGTCATTGCGAAATGAAAAACTTAGGTACCTACACCTACAGTACGCGCGCGATCTAAGTGTAGTCGGGGTATGAGGTGTGGGGGCGAGAGGACCTCTTCCCGCCGTCGACACACCGCGCCTCACTATCCAGCCAGCCATTCTATCGGCCCGACGCGCGACGGAACTTCAGGATTTTTTTCTTTGATATTGTCAATTCTTGAGATTCGAAGTTTACGGACGATGATGCAGAAAAGTTTTTGAAGCTAGTCGTAAGGAATGCTACTAAACGTAAAGCAATGAAAGGGTTACGACAGTCATCAAAACAAACCCGCAAGAGTACAAATTGTGGAAATGATGTAAACCGCGGAGAACAATTACATTACAATGCCAGTAATGATAGTGAAGAACTTCAAGCTTGTGATGAGGATAATGGCAGGCAAAAATAGAGAACAACCTGAAACAGCTTCAGCTAGTGACAACAACGAACCGACGAAAAGCGACGAAAAGATGGACTTATGCTAAATTGTATACCCACACTTACGCATACTCACACACCACAGACACAACATACACACACGCGCACAAATGCAGTGTGCATTTGTGACCGTGTGTGATAAAAAAAAATACTAAAACATTACACTTACCTTATTTAAAAAAAATATGTTTGTTCTTGTTTAGATTATACAACGCGTTACAAAATATACTCAGTACCTGAAAAGGACTCATAATTATGAACAACTTTTACTATGGGACCAACACTGAAATCGCGAAAAAGAAATCAGTTGTTCAGTAAATTTTGTTCGAGTTATGGGCACATAAATGTATGGGGCAGTCGATTGTTTTCAGTGTTGGTCCCTTAGTAAAAGTTGTTCATAATGATGTGTACAATGACCCCTGATCAGGTATTGCGTTTATTTTGTAACACGTTGTAGAAAAAAGATGCTATTTAACAGTTGATTGATATAATTTAAGTGTAATCAGAGAGACAAAAAAAAACTGAAAAAATGTTTCTTTAGAAGATAAATTTTGTTTTAATATAATTTGCATTTAATGTAAGACTGAAGACTGATGATGTCTGACTGTTAATTATTTCTACTAAATAGATATAAGTAACGACTGATTAATAAATGCTCTATTCTAGATACCTAAAATTATTTTTACCTACTTGTTAAAGAAATAGATCCTACTAAATAGATATGAGCAGTGGTGGCCCAGTGGTAACGGCCGCGACTTACGAGTTGTAGGTCGTAGGTTCGAACCCGGACAGGCGCATTACTTTGTGTAAATTATTTCATCACCACTGCTCTCAAAACGGTGAAGGAAAACATCGTGAGGAAACCGACATGTCCTAGAACCAAAAATTCGAAACCATGTGACATCTACCAACCCGCACTGGGCCCGCGTGGTGGATTACGGCCCACTCCCTCTCACAGAGAGGAGGCCTGTGTCCCAGCAGTGGGAACATTATAGGCTGATTATGTATGTATGTAAATAGATATGAAATCGGACGAATAGAAAGGGTTTATGTTGCTACTATGAGTATCGGGTATAGCGGGTATCTCAAACCAACAAGGTATCTATTGTATCATTGTTTCCTTTTACAGATTATTTTTGCATTTTTTTTTTCAATAACAAAATGTTAATACTGTTTAGACATAAATCTCTTATTTGCCCTTTAAATATTACTAAGTAGGTGTCACAAACGACTACCTAAAATTGTTATTTTTGTGATTTTGATTGAGATGTGATTTTTTATTATTTATGTGGAATAGACATTTATAAACAATAAATAAAAGTACAAAATAATCAGTACCTCAAGTATTTTATTTTCTTACATTGCATGTATATGGAATAAAGTAGCTATATTCTCCATGAGGAATACAAACTAATTTGCATTTTACTTCTTTGGGATCTAAAACAACCGTAGTTGTATCGCCAATTCGTAAGCATTTTTATATACCAAGACGAGATGATTTGATAGGATGTTCAAAAACATCCTCTTGGCTATTTAACCGGTAACCTTTTATGGACACAACATTAAGTTCTTCAACAATCGAACTTATTTCGAAAATGTAATTATGTACTGTGAATAAATATCTGTCTTCTGTTTTTGAAGATAATCTAAAATCTTGATAATTTAAAATAATGATGTTTTTTTACTCTTGGAGACAAATGGATGCATAGGTTTCTTCTCCTTCTCTAAGTCTTCTACTTTTTCCACTATTCTCACCATCTTCAATTGACCTGTTTGCCACTTGTGACAGTGGACTTTTACCAACCCTGAGCATTTGCTTGATCATACGTAATTTGTTCTGAAAAGGATACGCGTTTAAAGTATTATGTGCTCCGTACATTTTAACTTCAGCAGTAAAGTGCAGTAAATTGTAAACATTACTTGTTACATATGCCGCTCCGTAGAAATCTTTATAATGTTCAACATAATGTCTCAAAAGTTCTTCTGCCCCAGGCAACAAATAATGGTAAGCTTCACTGGAACAAATGGTTATTCCGCAGTAGAGCATCAAAAAGTGTGAAAACGCATTTGATGGCAATACATCACGCAGAATAACTAAGCTGAGATAGTAAAAAAAAGATCTGAATTCCGATGCTTTCCAATACGCTAAGTAATCAAGGTTCTGCACTGAACGGTGAATTTCAAAAGGTAATTTACATTTGTTTAAAAAATTTGTTACTGTTTCAATGTCAGTGGCACGCCATTTTGTGATGTATTTTCCAAAATTTCCATCACGCCACCCTATAAGCATTCTTTTCATGATCCCTAAATCGATAAGGTGTAGTGAGTCGCTGACTGGAATGTTCTTTACCATATCAATTGGTAGCCTTAGCAATGGTGAGTCAATTTTATGGTGCGCACTATAAGCCTTATTCCGAAACTCATGATCAGTTCTATGCCGATAGAACTGATCTGATAGGTGCCGACCTCTGGAGTCGGGAAAGACAACGGTATGCGAAGAGTGTGAATACTCTCCAACATTTCAGACAACCGTTCTTCCCGTTGAAATTACAAACACCTATAACATATAGAGAAGTAATAAGTTGAATATATGTTAACAAATATGTTAAAATTTGACTGACTGCTATGAGAAGTAGATATATAGATATACCTTTAATATAAGCTCTGGCAGGTG
Organism: Atethmia centrago; assembly: GCA_905333075.3. Taxonomy (NCBI): domain Eukaryota; kingdom Metazoa; phylum Arthropoda; class Insecta; order Lepidoptera; family Noctuidae; genus Atethmia; species Atethmia centrago. The sequence goes on from HG995375.1 coordinate 15,533,575, forward strand.
AGTCGCAAATTTTCATTTCATTAATAAAATCTTCCAAATAAGTGTTCAAATTTTTCGGTTTCCAAAATATTCCAAAATAAATGCTAATAACAAATAGCCTAAAGCCAGTATTCTCGAAAACGTTGCAAAGTATAGGCCAAAACTCTTTTTTTGAACTTTTGAAGATTGGTAAACCATCCATGTTTATGTTCAATGAAATTGTTTTTGGAACCTCTTCCCAACAAAGCAATATTTTTTGCAAAGGTATTAATATTCCATTCTGCCAGCATTCACCTCCTTCGATTATTTTTAAGGTGATTTGTCTGGGTGTAGCCAAAATAGTCTTGGGGGTCATTAGGTAATGTATGTATTTGGAATAAATTCATTGACAATTTTTGACAGATCTAAAGCTGTGTGTGCAACATTTATTTTTTAATAGCCCATTTTCTTATATTTTCACAAATGTTTTATTTTTTTATCATAATCACTACACATACTGTCGCTGTCTGAACTTGCAGAATCGTTAGATCTATCTGCACATTTATATTCAGTGTCGTTACTGCACAAAGCGTAACCACTATATTTTAACATTCGCTGTATACTTGCAGAGCTTTGTTCATCTAAATCTGCACGACCTTCTACACCAATATTTCTGGATACGGAACCCTCCCGTTCTAAAATTCCGTTCGCTCTTGAACCATTATTCACAAAAGGTGTAGCTTGTTCAGTATTCCCTATGTCATTTGTATCTCTGTTTAGGATTCTCAAGTATTCTGCATTATTTTTTCGGCGTATTCCGCCAGTTCTTAGTTTGTATTTCCACATATCACAATATCGTAATGCTGGCGGCGATTAACTGAAATATCTACGGGGCGTCTTTTAACTACATTAGTAGATTAATTGCCGACGCTAACACAAGTATTCAGCTCTAACCGAGATCATGGGTTACATGTGAGCTAATTTATAGCAGTTTACTGTAATTTAGCATCATATAAGTTCACCCATAGTGATCATGTGGGCAATATAAGTGCTATTATAAGATTGCGTGTAACAGGCTGACTAACACTATGGAAGTTCATCTTTGTGCAGCAAGACGCATTATATCATTGTTAATTGAAGTCACAGAATAAATGACAGGATTATAGTAGCTCACATGTTCTTTCTTAAAATGCGAGCGATCTAAGGGTACACTTGTGGTCTTCAATTCAGAATATAGCTTGGTTTAAGTCCATAAAAATGCTTAATTGCAGCTTACAGTACTATTAATTGCTAAAAACTGTATACTACTGAACTGTTTACCTATATTAACGCTTGCAACATTACAGTGTTGTCTCTGTGACACCTAATAGAGTTATTAAATAGGCGAAAGCGTAATTTTCAGCTATTGCAGTCCGAGTGTACTGTAATAAGTCTTCCTAAATGCAAAAGTTACCGATGTTACCTTTTGTGTCATGCTATAATGCAGTTATGTGCTTATTGGGTGTGTGACGTCTGAGCGAGCCCACGTGGGCCCTGCGAACCAAAGCAGATGGCCGATATTTTGCGAAGGTGAAGCCCACGTGACAGAGACTCGGCTGGATTCTCAGTATATGAAACAAATTTTAAGGCGATAAATAATTTTTCATCCCATCTATTCCAGAAGAGGCGAAGGGTTCCTCGATAAGTGCGAGCAAAATGGGTCATTCAGTCAGTGACGAAATGACTTTTGAATTTGGAATACTCATCATCTAGCCTATCGTTTTCCCAACTATGTTGGGGTCGGCTTCCATGCAGTCTTACCGGATACAACTGAATACCATTATTTTACATGGAGCGACTGCCTATCTGACCTCCACAATCCAGTTGCTGGGTAACACGATACCCCTTTGTAAGACTGGTTGTCAGACTTTCGAACTTCTGACGACCCTCAAGGCTCCTACATACTGGCGCGACTTGTCGCGCGACGCGTCGCGACACAAAGGCACCGCTTGTAGCGCTACACGCGGTGTCTTTGTCCGGTCCGAATCCGTTCTCAGATATGGTGTTATCTTTTGGGGTAACTCGACAAATAGAGAAGTAGCATTTAAAGCACAGAAGAGATGCCTTAGAGCAATGTTTCATTTGAAAACCACGGACAGCTGTAAACCCTACTTTATAAAGCATAAAATTTTAACATTGCCATCCATATATATTCTTGAATCTGTTATGTTTGTTAGGAACAATTCTAAATTATTTGCGCGCAGAGCAGATCAATTTCCTAGGAATAGGCGTGACCAAACCCAACTATGTGTACCTCCCTGTAAGACTGCACTTATGCGCAAAAGTGTTTTTCATATGGCTCCAACTGTTTACAATAAGTTGCCAAAAAGTTGGAAGGAGCTTAATAATGTACACTTGAAAAGTAAACTTAAGACTTATTTAGTTAATAGCATACTACAGCATTAACGAGTTCCTAGAGGACAAAATTGTGTTGACATAGTAGCTTATTTGATTTTATTATTAATTATTTTGTGTTTATTAATTTACAATGGAATAATTCAATCTTTTTTTTTTTTTTTGACATGTTTGTTGTATTTCAGTATTTTCAGTCTTACTTTTTTATGTTCTGTTTGATTTTTCATATTTTAAATTTATTGCAATATTATTATTCTTTAATTAATTACTTAATTTATTGTTACTTTATGAGAATGTTTTAAATAATAACATTTCTGGACATTTGCACGTCACATCATGTGGCAAACATGCTGTACCTAATAATGTTGTTCGTGTTACCATCTTGCATGCATGTATTTTCTATTCTTGTATGTATGACACATGTTTAGCAAATAAAATATTATCTTATCTTATCTTATCTATGTGCCACAGATAGCCACTAATTTAATGTCAGTAAGTAAATTCGTAGAAAGTGGGTTTACTGTTGAATTTAATTGTAGTGGGTGCAGCATTTATGATAGTAAAGTCTCTGGCAACCGTATAGCTCTTGTGGGGTGTGATAAAGGAATGTATAAATTAGATTGTAACATTGTAAAGCCTTTGCACAATAAGGTGTACTCTTCCAAACTTTTGAGTAATGTGCAAAAGACAGAGAGTACTGCAGTAGCTGTTTCTACTGAGTTATGGCATCACAGGTTGGGACATTTAGGTCTGAGAAGTATGAGTATTCTAAAAGGTCAAGTGTCTGGTGTAATATTTAAGGATCATACCCAGGGCAATTTGAAGGACTGCATACCCTGCCTTGAGGGGAAGCTGTCAACACAGCCGTTTCCCAAAGGAGAGGGCAAGCGGGCCGAGCGACCATTGGAATTAGTACATTCGGACGTCTGCGGACCAATGAGTGAAAACAGCTTAGGAGGTACAAAGTATTTGGTTACGTTTACAGATGATCACACAAGAAAAACATTTGGATACCTGATGAAGTACAAGTCTGAGGTAATGTCCAAGTTTATTATTTTTAAGGCTATGGTTGAGAGACAAACTGGTTTGAAGATTAAATGCTTACGTTCGGACAATGGTGGAGAGTATGTCAATTATATGTTTTCTGGATTCTTAAGTAAAGAAGGTATTGTGCATCAGACTACAGTTCCTTACTGCGAATCAAGACTCGAAAGCAGAATGGTGTTTCAGAGAGCCTTAACCGGACACTCATTGAAAAAGCGCGTTGCATGCTGCAGGAATCTGGTCTTAGTAAGCGTTATTGGGGAGAAGCGGTAAATACTGCAATTTATTTGAAAAATCGGTCCCCTACTACGGCTTTGTCTGGACAGATTCCCGAGCACCTGTGGTTGGGATCTGGGGTTGATCTGAGCCACTTAAGGGTTTTTGGTTGCATCGCATATTCTTTGGAGCCTAAGCAGAAGCGTGGTAAGCTTGATGCTAAGAGTAAAAAGTATATTTTTGTGGTGTATAGTGATACCTGTAAAGGGTATAGACTATCAGATCCAATGAATCCTAGAAAAATTGTATTGTCAAGGAATGTTGCATTTTTAGAGAATAGGTTTTTAAATGAAAAGGATAATGATGACTTTAATTATAATGAAATTATTTTGCATAATAATTGTTTTGACAGAAGCAATGAATTGGTTTTAAATGATGATAATTTAAATAATACTAATGAAATCTATTCTAGTCAAATAAATTTAAATGAATGTAATAATGAGAATAAGATTAGTGATAAAACCAATTCTTTGGAATTTAATGATGGTTCTCAAATTACAAATACCACAGACGAAGAGCATTACTGCACAGGCAGTGAGGATGAGTCCCGCTGTGCAGACTCATCGTCGGCGAGCTACGAGTCAGTGACTTCGTCATCGCCGGACGCGTCTGTTCGAGGGGAAGGAGTGACGATTATGGAGGTACCTCGAGCTGAGGCTAATACCCGCCCTGTACGAAGTACTCGTTCAAATCCGCCATTACTGTATCGTGATTATGACGTTTCAATGTATGTCGGTAATATTGAGGAACCATCTAGTTATGAAGAAGCTATCTCTTGTTCGGATGCCACCGAGTGGCGTGCGGCGATGCAGAGTGAATATGACTCATTAATTGCGAATGAAGTATGGAAGATCGTAGGGCGCCCAATAGGGAAAAATGTTATTAAATCCAAATGGGTATTTAAACGTAAACATGATGCTTCTGGAAACTTTACAAAGTATAAAGCGCGATTAGTTGCCAGGGGGTTTACACAGAAACATGGGGTCGATTATAACGAAACTTTTTCCCCAATAGTTAGGCATTCTACTATGCGAATTTTATTTTCCTTGGCGAATGATTTAAATCTCAGTATAGATCACATCGATGTAGCTTGTGCTTTCTTGAAAGGTAACTTAAATGAAACAATATTTATGGAACAACCTATTAGTTTTGCTAATGGGGATGACTCCAAGGTTTGTTTATTAAATAAGAGTATTTATGGCTTAAAACAAGCTAGTAAAATGTGGAACAGAAGAGTTCATGATTTGTTAAGTAATAATGGTTATATACAAAGTCAATGTGAACCATGTGTTTATGTAAAGAAAGACAAGAATGATTTAACAATTATTGCACTGTATGTTAATGACTTCTATATATTTTATACTGAGAAAAGTGGTATTCAAAAAGACTTAGTAAATTTGTTAGAAAAGGAATTTAATGTAAAGAACCTTGGTCTATTAAAGAGCTGTCTTGGTATCAATGTAACAAGAGATAGAACAAAATGTATTTTAAAATTGGACCAGACTGATTATATTAAGAAATTATTATTGCGGTTTGGTATGGGTAATTGTAAAACTGTATCTACACCTATGCCATTGAATTGTAAATTACTGAAAGCTGAAAATGTAAGCGAGAGCAATGATAATTTCAGGCAATTGTTAGGTTCATGAATGTACTTAGCTGTATGCACTAGGGCTGATATTGCTTATGCATGTAGCCAGTTGAGTCAATTTAATAACTGTCACGATAACAGTCATTGGCAAGCTGCTAAACGTGTTTTACGTTATTTAGCGGGAACAATTAATTATAGCTTACTATTCGTAAGAAGTAATAAATTGTGTTTGGCTGCTTATACTGATGCAGACTGGGCTAATGATGTAACTGATCGTAAGTCTTATACTGGGTACGTCGTGAAGCTAGGTAATAATACAGTAAATTGGGAGTCACGCAAGCATCGCTGTGTTGCTTTATCTACTACTGAGGCGGAATATATTATAATTACTGAGGTTTGTAAGGACATATGTTTTATTAAAAGTATCAGAGATTTTTTGTTTAAATGTTGAGCCAGTTGTTTATAATGACAATCAAAGTGCAATTAAGTTGTTAGAATGTAAGGAGTACCTACTGTCATAAACGAACAAAGCATATCTCAGATATCATTATATAAAAGACCTAATAAATAATAATATTGCAACTGTAAATTACTTACAAACTGAAAAAATGATAGCAGATGTGCTTACCAAACCGCTTAGCTCTAAGAAACATGTAGATTTTATTAAGAACATGAGTATAAGTGTTGTGTAACATGACTGTATGCAGTGGCGTAACAATAGGGTGGCAGGGCTGGCAAAATGCCACGGGCCCCCGACCCAAGAGGGCCCCGGCCCAAGAGGCCGCAACCTCAACATAAAATTTTACATTGTACCTGAGTATTTTATTTTATTTGAAAAGTATATTTTTATAAGTTCTGCTTAAAATCCAAAGTGAGACAACTAAAGACCATAATACAATTTCAAGTTAATCGTTAAGCATTTCAACCAATCTAAACAAAAAGTTGTTGATTCATTTTTAGAGATGTACACGTTACCCGAGACGAGTAATTTTACGTACTTATGACCGGCAAAAACTGTCAATAAAAATACCGGTAATTGCACAACTCTATTCATTTTAGAACGCATCCATTGGTTTCTACATATTTTGTCGCGGTACGTTGGCAGCGCGGGTAAGCATTGACCATCGGGGAATTCCCCATTTTGTGTTCACTTTTTTCGTGGCGCTGCTGCTGGGGCGAGCTAGCAACACTATGTTCCCCAATTCCGGATTTGATATTTTTTTATGAGGTCTCTACTGACTGCGTATTCTTTGTGTGATTATTTTGACAATTGGTGATTTGTATCATTAATTTCTCGTTTTTGTTCTTTTATTGATTATGAAAATGGTGGCAAAGTAAAGTTGATTGTGAAAGTTAGATATTAAAATGTCTAGTTCCAGAAAATATTTAAGTGGGAGCGAAAAACGAAAGAGAAAGAGGGAGACTGAAGAAAAAAATAAAAAGCTACCTAAAATTAGTCAGTACTTGAAAAATGATGACTTAAATAATGAAAAGTCGAGTGAACAGTGCTCCAAAAGTGAAGAATTGGACCTTACTGAAAGTATACCAGAATTATCAGATGCAGCACCCAACACCAGTGACTATCCAAATCCAGAACAACCACAACAAGGTACTAGCAAAAATCAAAGAGAATTATATTTTAGCATGAACAATATTGTATCTTCGCCATAATGTTACTGATAAGGGTAATTTTAAAGAGCTAACTGATCAAGTGAAAAGGTTCGTGATTGAAAACGGACATTGTAAACCTAAGGGGCCTTTCTTAAAAGATAGTGACAATAGATCTTTTCTAGAAAAACATTACTATATTGTTTCCAAGTCTGGCGTGAAACTTGAACGCACATGGCTATCCTATTCTTTAATACTTCAGAAGGCGTATTGTGAACCGTGTTGGTTATTCGCAAATCGGGCATCTAAGAAAATACAACAGTGGCGGCTACATGGAACACTCGATGAAGAGCAAGAGTCTATGATCAAAAAAGAAAAATCTTTTTGGTGCCAAGTACTTTCTAGGCTCCTTGATGTTACTCTGACACTTTCAACGTGTAATTTAGCCTTTCGTGGCCACAGAGAAAACGCAGATAGCAGTGATCCAAGCTCCAAAGGATACTTTTTAAGTATTGTTGAGTTATTAGGAAAATACGACCCGATTTTACAAGAATTGTTAAGTAAACCAAAGGGCCAGATAAAATACTTAAGTCCAAAAATACAAAATGAGCTAATTTCTGTCCTGGTTCTAAAAGTAGAAAATGCACTCATAAATGAAATAAATGCCGCACCATTCTACTCTATCATATTCGATACAACTCAAGATATTTCAAAAATTGATCAAATGTGTGAACTTTACCGTTATTGTATGATCGAAAAAGATGGTAATGGGATCCCAAAGGCACTTGTCATTAAAGAAACATTTTTAGGATTTCATGAAGTTGAGGATCAAACTGCCTTAGAAATGTCCAAGCAAATTATTAAATCCATTAATGACAAAAATATTCCTCTAAATAAGTGTCGAGGACAAGGACAGGTGCTAACACAATGAAAGGGACTTATGGTGGAGTTCAAAAACTCATAAAAGATGTCGAGCCAAATGCCGTATATGTTCACTGTGCTGCTCATAATTTAAATCTAGTACTCAATGATGCAGTGAGAGAGGTTATTGAAATGCAAAATTTTTTTGAAACAGTTCAACAAATTTATAATTTTTTTGGGCATAGTATCAAAAGATGGAATATTTTATCAAGTTTTGTATCTAATAAAGAAAGTGAGTCTTCAACTTCAATAACATTAAAAACATTAAACCCTACTAGATGGGCATGACGTTATGATGCCGTTTTTGCTTTAAAAGTTCGGTTTGTTGAAGTGCAAAAAGCGCTAACGGAAACAATTCTATTAAATCGCAAATCAGATGAAAGAAATGAAGCTGTTTCACTCAAAAAGAAGATCGAAAACTACAATTTTATTATGTTATTGGTTTTCCATTGCAAGATCCTACTTACTATCGATGCAGCCTCTAAAGCACTTCAGTCTAAGCACGTTTGAAAATTTGTCTAAAAGAATTGGAAAGGTATCGACATGAATTTGAAAATTTAAAAATGGAAGCAAATAGTGTAGCAGAAAAATGGTCCATCACCCCTGAATTTTCTAAAACTCGCCAGAGGAAGGTAAAACGCCATTTTGATGAGCTTTGCGAAGATGAGCGTCTCCAAGATCCGGAAAGTTTGTTCAAAGTGAACATATTTTATCGAGTATTGGACATCATTATAAACCAACTGAAATCGCGTTTCCTTCCAATGAATGAAATTGTTTCAAATTTCAGTGTTTTGCAGCCTTCCACTTTAAAAGTTTTAAATGACACTGATCTATTAAAAAAAGCTCTAGAATTTGTTGAGATAAATAAAAAAGACATATCTGAATCATTTGCCAGAGAAATTCTCAGTTTTCGATCCACTTTCAGAGATGAAATAGAAAAATCTTCGTGTATTAGAGACCTTGCTGATTTATTAATAATAAAAAATCATTTTATGTCCTGCAGCTTTCCTGAAGTATGCATTGCATTAATGTTATTTCTTACAATTCCTGTGACTACAGGTAGTGCTGAACGATCATTTTCAAAACTAAAATTGATAAAAACCTATTTAAGAAACTCTATGAGACAAGACAGGTTATGTAACTTGGCTATTCTGTCTATTGAAAATTCTATGGCCCGATCTTTAAACTTTGATGATGTTATAGACACTTTTGCGGAACAGAAAGCTCGAAAAAAAGATTTTTCTTAATAAATATCTTATTGAAATTAAATTGTTATTTTTATTTCATTGTAAATGTATGCAGGTTTCCTCACTATGTTGTTCCTTCACCGAAAAGCTAGCGGATAGATGATGAATGCATTGAGATATTATGTTCTATGGATGAATGTGAAGTCTCCAGTACGCATTGGGCTAGCGTGGGGACTACAGACCATTCCCTCTCGTCTAAGAGAGGAGGCCTATGGCTATTAGTGGGACATATACAACGTGTAATTGAGTACGCTGAAAATCTCGAAGTTTATTAAAATTAAACTGACTACAACGTGACGCTTTTTACTGATAGAGCCCCATCAAAAGAATTTGCCACGGGCCCCAGATGGTATAGTTACGCCACTGACTGTATGTACTTTCATATGTATGTATTAGGACTGTAGAGTCATATAGAGTTTTGTTTTATTTTTGTCTGTATGTCTCTCAACATGTTTTTATAAAATGTAATAATGTAAAGCGTAAGGGGAAGTGATGAAATAATATGCATGATCCGCTTGAATTATTAGTCCACAGATTATAGAGGACAGTTCTCACTCTATAAAAGGTTTATTATCTGTATCTTCCTCTTGTCAAACCGTCATCATGGGGTGAACATCTTTTCCTTTCCTATTAATGTGAATAATCTTCTTTTATTTTGATACCGTGTAATTAGTATACTTTATGACTTGGTACGTACTTGGTACTTGGTACGAGAGCGGTGGTGGCCCAGTGGTAACGGCCGCGACTTACGAATTGTAGGTCGTGGGTTCGAACCCAGACAGGCGCTTTACTTTGTGTAAATTATTTTCATCACCACTGCTCTCAAAACGGTGAAGGAAAACATCGTGAGGAAACCGGCATGTCCTAGAACCAAAAATTCGAAGACATGTGACATCTACCAACCCGCACTGGGCCCGCGTGGTGGATTACGGCCCACTCCCTCTCACAGAGAGGAGGCCTGTGTCCCAGCAGTGGGAACATTATAGGCTGATTATGTATGACTTGGTATTCATGACAACTTGATGATCAAGGAATACACGAATAGTTACTTCAAGATATCGTGTTTTAATTTTACCGCATGCCACCTGTCCACGTGCTAGTAGTAACTCGCACGACTTCGCCTTATATTAGCTTCGCTGTCTAAACCACACTTTGTTCAGATAGTTCGTAATATAAGTAACCTCAAAAAAAATCTTTTAACGCATAAAAATCATACTAATATACATGCAATCATTCTGATTTTTGTCAGATTATTTTATAAGCAACATATTAGCATAATAGTGTTTTAATTTTTTGATATAATCAATGGATTTATTGTAAATCGTATATTCTTATTTCCGAGCATAAAACGTACGCATGTGTGCGTAAACGCCTGTGTACCGACAGCAGTGTTGCCAGAGCGTAACTTTTGTAACGTTTTGCGTTACTTTTTGAACCCCTTACGTTACATTTACGTTACACGGCTGAAAACGTTACCTTTACAAGTAATTTTAATTGCTTAGAGTTGAATAAAAAAACTAGTTGAAACGGAACGCAAGCAAGTGTCATGCCGTGCGTGCGTGCGTAATGGCTGGCAAATCGGCATTGCAACTAAACTAAAATGAAAGTTTATATCTATCTCTCTCTCTCTCTCTCTAGAATGAGCAAACAGAAAGAGCGAGTTGTATGAATGCAAGTTTGTGTACATTCCTGCCATAATGTTATGTTTGGTAAGTTTCTATTATAGGATCATGATCACGTAAGTAACAATAATTTACTGTTTTACTGTAGTATTTTTCTTCTTTTCCAGGATTACCCGTCGATTAAAAAAAAACATAAAAAAATGCTAAAATAGTGATTAAAGTGTGTTAAAAGTTCTAAATACAATTTAAATTGTTTAAATAGTATTAAAATACAAAAATTGTGAAAACGTTACTTTTCGAACAGTCTTGGGTAATTTTTGACGACAGGGCACTGGCCACACTGACCGACAGTGCCGCTGCCGGCTATATATGTTCTGTGCTGTGGTGCCGGCCGAGGCCTGATGCTCGGCGGGGTCGTCTCATTGGGTAAACTTAGGAATACCTACGGGGGCTAGACCTATGTTGCCATGTTCTCCTCTATTATGTGAGACCTAAAAACTTCGGTCTTCAATAATGACGTTTTCAAGGATGGCAACATAACATAAACTAAAAAGGTTCATAAATGTTAAAAAGCTACCATTTGGTAGTTTTATCAACATTTTTGTTTTATTTGTTAACCAACAAGTTAGCCAGTTTATTATTTCGGTTAATGTAATCAATCTAATATTATTAAAATTGGATAAATAAAAATATAATGTATGTATAATATAATAGATATACGCTCGTATAGCCTAAGTTTGTACTTATAAATAGACAAAAGAGTTATCCAATCAAGCCAATACAGAAATAAATAATTAATTTAATTTACTGCAATGCATCGGGCAGAGCGCGGAAGCTACTTATTTTCTAAAATTAATATAATAAAATTTAGTGGGTAAGATTTTGTTAAATACACCTGGCAGCCCCAGTTCACAAGAAAAATGTCTGCCGGCGTGAGCGCATGATAATATAGAAACGTAATTATTTACTTTAGATGTTATTTTTATTTCTTGTGAATTCTCTTTTTGCAACGTTAAGTGTTATCCTCACCATTAACGACGTTGAATAGTCTTTGACTTTTACAAATCAACCACTAACTTATGATTTTGTTGTTCAAAGTTTTCTACAAGCAAGAATACATTTTCTCCTATTACTTTAAATGTTATTTCTTGTGAATTCTCTTTTTGCAACGTTAAGTGTTATCCTCACCATTAACGACGTTGAGTAGTCTTTGACTTTTACAAATTAACCAGTAACTTATGATTTTGTTGTTCAAAGTTTTTTACAAGCAAGAATACATTTTCTCGTATTTACTTTTTTATGTTAATTTCATCAATAAGGCTGCTTGACCACCAAAGCGGAGCTGGAAAATTGTAACCTGTGCAATTGCACAATAATTTAACATCGGTTACAGTTTCCCAGTTCTGCTTTCGTGGACAGGCTTAAATATAAGTATCTCAAAGAAATGCGATTTTAAATATCCCGCTTTCGCGAGTTTTCGGGGGCGTCCACCAGGAGGAGCCAAAAACCGTACCATTTTATTAAAATGTGTTTGGACTTAACAATGTACCTAGAAAAACTAGTGTTTGACACATAAGAGACATAATTTAAATAAAAGCTAAGCCGAGTAGAGGAAATTACACACATGTCAATCAATACACCATGTCATGTCATGTACACATGTCAGGTCGTTCGTAGTTGTCATTCTTCTCCCTAGTAAATATGTTCCTTGCTGATGCTACGTGTCATTCTTTTCGCCGCATTATTTGTTTGTAAAGTTTTGTTTGTGAATTCATTGTTTCATATTTTCTTTGCGTAAATATTTTTATTTCGTGTAGATATAAAATACTTTAAGTTAAAATAGCGTAATAAAGTAGTTTGTTATAAAATTGTATCATTTTTAAAAGAAAAATCAACAAAAAAAGAAAAAAAAAGAAGACAGAAATGGAATGTCATGGGAAAGAAAGTGAACCCTTGCGAGGGCTAAATATTAAAAAAACGTTCATATAAATCAAATGCCGAACTTATGAACGAAATTAAAAGGTAAGATAGAGCATTATATTATTACTAAATATTTATTTTTATAACCATAAAACTATGAATTTTGGAAACGTCTAAGTAAGTGCAATCAGTTCATATGGTCTGTATTTTCGGTCCCTCTTTCAAATGATACAGTAGCGTATTTAAAAGAAGCGTGGATTTACAGTCTAGAATGCCTGCCTTTTATTTAAACGTACATACGTAACGTGATGTACATATATTTATTAAATACATTTCTATAATGAAGTATATAAATTATAAAAAAAAACCTTTAAAATCGAATTATTTTTACAGGAGAAAAACGGTCGAAAATATCAACACGGAAGATAATCCAATACGTAAGTACCTCCACCTTATTTATGCTATAATAACAATAAATAGAAGCTAAAAATAGGTACCAAATGTTTTCGTTTTTTCAGAAAAAGACCTCGGCTTATTTGATAATAGGCGTGATGAAATAACTGGTTCATCTGAAAATTGCGATGTTATTTGTCACAAGTAAGAATTTAATTTTATTGATTTTGTTTATAGGCACTATAATTATGTACCTACTTATGAATTTTAGGTACCTACCTAATCTTTTACATCTGCATGTAAAAGATTAGGTAGGTACCTAAAATTACAATACAATACAATACAATACATCATAGAACTACGATATTTAGAATTGACATTTCTACGTAATTTAAAATCTTCAATATTTTTATAGATTGAAAACAGAGGTGCCACAGAAAGATCACGATTGTGAAGTTATTGATAAAAGTAGGTACATATTCATCTAAGCATGAAGCTTTTAGTAGACAGGTAATATTTATAACATCACCTTGCCACAAACACGTTTAGATTTGTTTCAATTGGTTTTAAAAATAATAATGGAATTTTAGGTGGCTTGTAAGGCAATATCATGTCCAACGTGAAAACCGAGAAACAGATGGGTTAAATTAATGATTATTATAGAAAACTTAAATTATTATTGAAGAAGATTTTTCCGCAAACACATTTTACTTAGATTGATTACTTAGAATTCTTGTAGGTTTAATATTTCAATGTTTTATACGAATTAAAATGTATCTTATCTATCAAGAAATTATATTTGTATTCATTTCTTTTTCAGATGGAAAACTATAGGTACTCCTGAAAAGAACATCCAAATTGGACATAGGATTATCAACGTTTCCCATGTTTAAGAAAAGTTATATGAGATCTCAAATCATGGACCATTAGATAGAAACCTAACAAAAAGCTTGAAATTAAATTTCACATAACGTTAACCTGAAAAAGAGCGTAAAATTAAATGTCACATAATGTTAACCTGAAAAAGAGCTTAAAACTAAATATCACATGATGTTAAGCTGAAAAAGAGCTTAAAACTAAATGTCACATAATGTTAACCTGAAAAAGAGCTTAAAACTAAAATGTAATATGATGTAAATCTGAAAAACCCTTAGTGCTTAGTTTAAACCATAAAGATGTTTATAGGGCGCCACATGGTTTTTTTTTTGTAATAAAAATGTTTTTAGTTTAATTGATCAAGGATGAAAAGTAGCCTATGTCCTTCTCCAGATCATGGTCTGCCCATGTCCCAAATTTGATCTAAGTCCGTTTAGCTGTTTCAGCGTGAAAGCATAAGAAACAAAACTCACTTTCGCATTTATAATATTAGTTAGGAACACATCCTTAATTTTTCAAGTAACACATAAAACAAATAAAAATAACTTCATTGTCCTATCTATTTTTTGTTAGATCTATACTATCGCGCTATACGCGCAAGTAAGAACTTGCGCGTCGTTGCTGCGCCATCTATTAGAATACTCGGGCGTAAAATCGCTATGCCGTTAGTTATATGGGCGTCGTCGTTAGATGGCGTTCACGTCGATTGTGTAAATGTGTGCGTGCGTTTTTCAAGGACACTTAGGTCTTGTAGTCCTCTTAGGATTCTACTGTAGAATCCCTAGCTAGGCTCGGGATTCTACTGTAGAATCCTTCGCTTCGCTCTGGATTCAAACAATCGCTCTCGCCCCCAATACATTATTTTGGTCCCATATGCCACAATCAACTATTTATTCTCGTTACCCTGTTAGCCACACAGGTGTTCCACCGATGCGGCGACGCTTGTGTCCAACAAAGCGCAACAGTTGAGTCCGAGATTGCAAATATATTTCTAAACTCGCACTCTCTGACCACGAAACAACATAATCAACAACGGTTAGCTTAGAAACTGATTTGGAAATTAAAGACTTCCATACTTTTTGGTTTAAAAACGTAAGAGAGTTTGGTGACGAAAATATAAATAAATTTAAAAACTGCATCACAAGTCTGTCTTTTTCTGAAGTATATGAAGCTCAGACAACAAATGACGCTTTTGATAGACTACACGACACAATTACCCTTTTCTACAATTTATGCTTTCCTATAGTTAAAGTAAAAAATACTTGTAAACAAGTGAAAAATAGAGGACTCACCAAGGGTATAAAAACAAAACAAAAAGAATTATGACAACTATACGCAAATCTTGAAAAAATGTATTCACAAGGCTCAGCAGATTAATAGCTTAAACTATATGAAAACACAAGTAAAGCCGCCTGGAATATGATTAAAACAAACACAGATAGTGATATGACGAGTGCCTCTGAAATTGACAAAATTAATGCTAATAGTAAAATTTATGACAATCCGAACCAAATATGCGACTTATTTAATGACTACTATATATCTCAAACAAAACCGACCAACAATACTCATAAAAACATGCAATATGACATGCCCACTCCTCAAAATCCTAAAAGCATTTTCCTTACTCCGATAGATGAATCAGACGTATATAAAATAATTCATAGTCTTAGAAATACCAACTCGACTGGGTATGACGATCTGAGCACTAAAATGTTAAAAATGTGTGCGCTGAGTTTAGTATCCCCCTTAACCCACATTATAAATATATCTCTGACAGAAGGAGTATTCCCAACGCGTTTAAAAAGGTCGATTGTTAAACCACTGTATAAGAAAGGTGTAAAAACGGACATGGGTAATTACCGCCCAATAACTTTAATTCCAATCCTATCCAAAATCTTTGAGAAAGTAATGTGTATCAAAATAGAGAACTTTTTAACAGCATGTGATATAATTAAAAAATAACAATATGGTTTCAGAAAAGGGAGTTCAATTGCTCTGGCATGCTTTGCGCTAATAAAACATATAACTGAAAGCTTAAATAAAAATTCTAAAATATGTTGCGTATTCCTCGACATGACGAAAGCCTTTGATTTTGTCTGCTATAAAACACTACTTTCAAAGCTTGAGCACTATGGAATACGAGGTAAAGCCAATGACTGGATCAAAAGTTATCTTTCGGATAGAGTACAATGTGTGGAAATAACAAAAACTTGTAAAAATCAACAAAACACCTTTAGGTCAGAATATAAAGAAAATAATTATGGCACGCCCCAGGGTAGTATCTTATCCCCAGATCTCTTTAAAGTATACATCAACGACTTTCCCGAAGCGATAGGGAAGGAGTGCATACTATTCGCTGATAACACTACAATAATTATTAAGAGTGATAGTTACAAGGATTTAGAAAACGAAATCGTCGAAGCTATGGATAACGCAATCGGCTGGCTAAACAAGAATAACTTAAAAATAAATATGACTAAAACAAATATAATACAATTTCAGACATACAATACAAACATAAATAAACTAAACATTCTTTATAAAGATTCTCACTTAACCACTGTCGAAAATTGTGTATTTTTGGGTATAACAGTCGATAAAAATTGTAATTGGAAACTACACATAAATAAAATTATTGTTAAAATAGATAGATTTATATATGTCTTGAAAAGAATTAGACAAACAATTAACTATGATAGTGCAATGTTAGCGTATCATGGTTACGTATCATCCATACTTAGATACGGTATTAGAATATGGGGTAATTCAGTAGAGTTTGACAGAGTTTTCAAAGCTCAGAAAAAATGTGTCAGAGCAATTTGTGGAGCTCATTTTCTAGACAGCTGTAAGCCACTATTTCAAAAACTAAAAATTTTACCTTTGCCATGCTTGTATATCTTTGAAATGTGTATTTTTGTTAAGAGGAACTATAATTTATTCGAAACTACCATTACCAGACCAAATTGCCGATCATCACGCCATAAAGATAGACTTCAGCTACCACCAATAAAACTAACATTATTTAGGAAAAATACATACTGCATGGCCATTATAATATACAACCATTTACCAAATAGTGTGCAAGACCTACCGCTGACAATGTTTAAAAAATATATTTTCAAACTGCTTCTACTGAAAAGTTATTATACGATTAAGGACTATTTAGAAGATAAGTCAATAGAATCTGTAGTTTGTGAGTTAAAATAATTGACATTATAAGTATGTATAAATTTGCACGCCATCGTTTTGGCAGGATATGCAGAAACAAAATTATTGTAACACCATTATGTACCATATTCTAGCAAATAAATGTTTTTGATTTGATTTAAAACTAATGCGGGTTTGACAAGAAACGAGAATATTTTTATAAGATTAGCGAGGAAGAGAATCGCGCAAAGTTTGAGTCGAGCGAGTGCAACAACTTTTCGAGGAGAAAACTTCGATTTAGCTGTAATTAAGCTTATTGTGTTACCACCACTGTTCTGCACGTGAGAATGAACGACACCACCGTATGCCTTTTCGCTAGCATCTGCGAAACCCAAGATCTTAACGACGCTACTACGACACTATCAGCAATGATGCCTACGTGACGTGGGATCTTTATCTTAGCAAGCAAGGAGAGTCCTTTCCTAAAGCGGTTCATCCACAATTTGACAATGGTGCCGATTCCCTTGTTCACAAACTAAATTAAATTTAAGTTCAGTGCATCTTTTTCTTTCTATTTCATTAAGAATAGGACAGAAGATACATTTTAGTTTAGTCCTGTCAAATTAATCAGCGCTTGACGTAAATTGATGTAATGTTAGTAGGCAAGTTTTTAATCACGTCTAAACTTGTATGGAGTAGTGACAGGCGCTGATTAATTTGACAGGACTAAACTAAAATTTATCTTCTATCCTTTTCTTAATGAAATAGAAAGAAAAAGATGCAATAAACTTAAATTTAGTTTAGTTTGTGAACAAGGGAATCGGCACCATTGCCTTCTGGTGGAGTTTCCTCTCAATCACACTCGCACAACCAAAGCTGCTTAATTAGGAGTTTAACATACAATACGACAGGTGCAACAAATCCCATTACGTCCCATATTTTTGCGACACATGATAATATGCTGCGTTATAGAAAGAATCTACATTAAGATATTCTATGAACGTACCTAACTTCCTTGTGCCTAATATATGCGGGTCGATCGAAATAATGTAATAATTAAATAGGTACTATTCAGATTCGGTTTTACGAATAAAGGAACGATAGCGAATGTAATTAGATTAACTTATTTTCTTCACGCGGGTTGAACTACAAGAAATTATTACAAGTAAATAAGTTTAGATAATGCGTATAAATATAAATACTAATAACATAAAACAATTAAAATCAAGTCTAGAAAGCACGCAAAATAAGTCTGATACCATTAGCCTAAAGAACTCCGATCTGAGAAAACAAATAAATAACCTGAGTCAAGAAATGGCCATATTGAAACAGATTTGTACAAGTCCTCTATCTTCATTCAAGAACAATATGTCCTCCAGCCTTACAAAAGTAACAAGACAGTCTAACAGTCCCATGACTGCAACACGTCTCAAAAGCGACTCCTAGGACTCCCAGGATACTGCCGGAGTCGCGTGGCAGTTCAAAAGGGTTACAGAGGCCCCTGGCAACACGGGCAACGGAAGGAATATGGGTGGATTTTAGTCAGTAAGAGTCTGACACACCCTCTCGCTCCGCCTAGAGCGGGAGAAGTTATTTGATGATTTCTCACCCGAAAAAAAAAGGCCTCCCAGGATGGGGTGCGTGCAGAAAACCTCCTCGTGTGCCTGATTGCTGCTGGTTCCCTGCGAATACATTCGGGGGAAAGAGCAGTCGTCGGGTCGGTGCACCCTGGGCACGGTCAATAGTTTCTTTATGTATCAGGGAGTGAGAAATTAGCGACAGTCAATAGTCTGTGGCGAATTTCTGCGTGGCGGGGAGCTTAATGCTCGATTGTCGGTCGTCCACTCCTCTCTGCTTGGTCGAGTGGGCGCAGAGTGACGGCGCTCGCTGTGCACTCACCGTGCCAGCGAGCCAGTAGCGGGAGAACCGATTCTCCTGACAACAACCGTCGAAATCGTAATCCGTAAAGAGATCACAGTCATGTTTCGTGACTTGGAGTTGGAACGGGACGAGGATCTTGGCTTGGTCGCCCGGATCTCGAGGCGTATATAAAAAAAATCCTCTAATATCAAGTTTTGGTGCGTGGCGTATCTGCAATTTTGTAGTTGTAGGTGGCACATCAGTCGCGAGCGCACCCCCAGCCAGGTTACCAGTGGACCCCCTGGTTGGGTTACAAATGTACTCTTGCCTAGGCCCTGTCCCTAGGTGACTCTAGGTGTACTGTTTACATCCCGCATACTCGTGAGATTAAGTATGGATAATAAATAAAACAAGCAAAATCAAGTGGAGGAGAGTGATGCGGGGCAGAGTCCGATGCTGCATCCAGTGCAAAGGGCTCAGGTTCTCAGGGCTCGGAGCGCGAACAGGTGAACGGAAGGAACGGAGAGTTTGTACGAACCTCGAAGCGCCCGAACTCGGGGTCGTCCTCCGACGAGTGGGTCGGGCGGAGGAAGAAGATCCACTGGAGCCGGTGGGGTGGACCCCGAGGGCGAAAAGGGGTCGATAGAGGGCCCACCACCAGGGAGGCCGGTGAGCCGAGCCGAGCCAGCCCAGCCTACCCGGGCCAGCAAGCCGAGAGGCTTGCCATGGAGGTACCCCTCTCAGAGGTTTCTGGTGGTGGGCCGGATGCCGCGTGCGGCTCCAATTGGAGCGTGCAGCCCGGTTTGCACAGGTCGTGTTAACCGCGATCAAGGGTGTGGCCGTGAAAAGGCTCAAGTCCTCTAAGGATCAGGCCATATCCGCGGCCACGGATTCGATTGTGGCGGCAGCGGAGTCCCTGCACCTCGGGCCTCCATCGGACAGTATGTTGGAGATGCGGGCGGATGTCGCCCGCTTGACAGCCGCCATGGAGCTTCTCCAAAAGGAGAACGAGAAGTTCCTAGCGGACCTGGCTGAGTTCCGAGGAGCCGTCCCGTGGGAGGAGCCGCAGGGGGGGCAGCAACATGGGCAGGGACAGCCCGTGCCTGCGGAGGACTGGGTTCTGACCCTGGTGCGGCAGGAGATGGTTTCCATGCGGAGTCTTTTCTCCGCCATGGAGGCCATCGTCCTGCGCCCCCCGTTAGCGGCGAGTCAGCCGGCCTCGGGCCAGCGGAAGGCTGCCTCGTATTCCTCCGCCGCAGCTGCCAAAGCCAAACCAGGCTCGTCAGGGCAGACCAAGGGTCAAGCAATTGTGCAGGCGGCGAAGGCGGCGGGGGCCCCAGCCCTGGTGGCAAAGGCACCGGCCCTGGTGACGAGAGGACCGCCTGGATCCGAGCGCGCCGGTCCTACAGGCCCCAAGTGACCCACGGTGGGCGCTGAAGCAGCCAGCTGCTTCAGCGCCTACTTGGGGCTGCCGGGACAGCCGGGAGCTCCTCCTGGAAGCCTCGATCGTGCTCGCCTGGGTGTCATCATCGGACAGGCCTGCTGACATCCGGGATATTCCGGGAGGCCATGTCCAAAATATGTGACGTGGCAATTCCCCGGGTCCAGCCTGGATGTGCCTCGCGCCAAGCGTACTGGTGGTCGCAGGAGCTGACGGCTTTGCACACTGCGTGCGTTGCTGCGCGACGGCGGTACACCAGGCACCGCAGGCTTCGTATTTGACCTCCGGATACGCAGAGTCTCCGGCTCCAGCTTGTGGAAGACGTGGTGAGCGCTCTGTTCCCTTCGAGAGGGGAACATACCTCCCCGCATATGGCTCCGCTCACTGCGGTGCCCGGTGCGGACCACACCGCCGACGACGACGACGACGAAGATGCTCCGGCGGTGAGCGAGGTAGAGATGAGAGTGGAGGTACGCAGGCTGAATGCCAAAAATACTGTCCCAGGACCCGACGGCTTACCTGGGAAAGCCTGTTTATGGGGCACCTGTGTGGGCACGTTCCCTGGCGCGGCGGCCAGCCTGCCGGTTGAGCGCGGCCCAGAGGATCATGGCCATCCAGCTGTTTCGAAGATACCACACGGTCTCCGGTGAGGCGGCGAGCCTCCTTGCCGGATTGCCGCCATGGAATCTGGAGGCAAAAGTCCTCGCGCACGTATAAGAGTGGCGCGAGGAAGCGAAACGCTGGGGCGTAACTCCGCTGCCGTGAGAAATCACGGCGCAACGGACAGAGCTCTAGCGGAATCTCATGGCGACATGGAGAGTGCCATTGTCGCAACCCAGTGCTGGACACGTCACAATTGCAGTGATAAAACCCCTCTTTGAGGAGTGGCTAGAGAGGCATCACGGCGTCCTCACCTTCCGCCTGACGCAAGTCCTCACCGGACACGGCAGCTTCCTGCTTGGAAGGTTCCTGTGTCGGATAAAGCGGGAGGTAACGTCGGCTGTCACCACTGTGCGGATCAACTGGAGGACATGGTGGAGCTTACGGTGGAGGTCTGCCAGCTTGGGCAGAGCACCGCCGTGTACTCGTGGAGGCTATCGGCGGCGCAGATCTCTCGCGTCCGGCCCTGGTCCAGGCCATGGTACGGAGCGTGACGGCATGGGCAGCCGTCACCTCCTTTTGCGAAGCAGTAATGCTCACGAAGGAGGAGGCGGGACGGTTGAGGGAAAGGCAAATTTCGCCGCCGCAGGAGACGCCCTGGGCGTCGGGAATCCCAGGCGGTTTTCCGGCCACTGTAGGCGCGGGCTTGCGAACGGTGAGCAATGGGTAGCTCGCCGTCCAATAAGGACCAGGCCCGGGTCGATTGTGCGCTGTGTTCCACGCGCGCCTCAAAGAGATGTGTAGGGGTTCACTAGGGCCGATGCCTGCCGAGGTCGCGGGAAAGTACGAAAGGGTTACCGAGGACCCTGGCAACACAGGCAACGGAAGGAACACGGGTGGGTTTTAGTCAGTAAGAGTCTGACACACCATCCCGCTCCACCCGGAGCGGGAGGAGTTATTTGATAATTCCCCACCAAAAAAAAAGCCTCCCAGGATGAGAACGAAAAGACGCAACCAAACCTGAGGCTGAATCTTCAGTAAGTCGTACTTCCCAACCTGAGGATGAAGACGGTGAGTTCCCGTCGTTTATATCAAACAGCCAGCCCCATAGAAGTTACCAAAGTCTGCTGATTAATGAAAGGAAGACATTAGAAGAATTGGATGCACTAGTGAAGGCGATAGAAGAAAAAATAGCTTCAATGGAGAATGAATTAAAAAAGCATATTGTCTGAGATTAAAATTGATTAAGACAATCATAAGTAATAATAACGAGAAGATTATAAATAATTTATGGAAAATGTTATATAACCACATCACAAAACTTAGGTATTGCCATGCAAACTGAAACAGAAGGCTCTAGGTACTTTAACTTCAAAAGGCACTGAGACAAACAAATAGCGCCTACAACCAGAAACAGAACCTAGTATATGATAAGTTGGTGTTGTGTGTAGGGGAAGAAGACTCGGATCCACTAAAAGTATCACATGAGTTGTATTGGATATTGAGACAAACAAAGGCGTAATATTACTTTCGGTTTGTCAGAATCGATTTCTTAGTGAGAAAGTGAATCAGCGGTGCCGTCCTTTTTCAGTTCACAGATTAGTTGGTAGGACTTGTACCTGCTTTTACTATCCATAGACACGAGTCTACTCTATTTTTTTCTGACATTTAAGTTTGGCAGCAGCAGTCTAGTTTAGTCTGTGGTTTATTTATTTTTGGAACTGGAAGTCCGTGAAAATTGAGGATTTTACTTTTTTGTACGTTATTAATTATTTAATGAATGCTCACACCTTATCGTTTCTACATAATTATAGTGTGTGAAGTTTTTTACTGTCGATTTACGTCATGTATCCTATACTTTTACTGTGTAATGCAACTCTTTGATTTGACACCAACACTTCCTGTTATTTCTATGAGCTGTCCAAAAAATATTTCCTTCTGAAACTAATCGTATACCCTATTAACATGTTTACTCATATAATCTAACTGTAGCTGTAGTTGGGAAGCCTCTGGTGTAACTTCGATTCGCTATTATTTTGTGCGCACTATAACTGTAACATCAACATTTGCCTATTCTGATTTGGAGTTCTTTTTCTAGAATTTCTATCATGGTGCCAGGAAATAAGTAAAATGTCAACCGAAAGTTGCTTGGTGAAAGCAATTTACTCTTTTAAGGGTAAAAACAATGACGAGCTATGTTTCAAAAAGGGCGATATTATTACTGTTACCCAAAAAGAAGAAGGTGGATGGTGGGAGGGAACTCTGGGCGAGACCACAGGCTGGTTCCCTAGCAACTATGTGACTGAACATAAAGGTATGCATAACTATTTATTATTGTGGTACTAAATATTAAATTAATTTGTTGATATTACATAAAATACACTATAAGAATTCTTTAAAATAAATAATTTTTACCACAGATCCATCAGGTAGTGTGACAACATCACCTATACGGGCAGCATCAGAAATACAGGCATTCAGGAATGTAGTTCTCAAAGATATAATAGACTCTGAAAAGGCTCATGTGGCTGAAATGCAGGGGCTGGTCAGTAATTTCTTACAGCCTTTGGAGAAAAGTGACATGTAAGTTATTGTTTGTATTAGAATTCGGACAACATCCATTCCCAAAGGATTACCTACTATTTTATTTTAACCTTTTTAACTATTGTATTTTAACCTTAACAGAGTAGTATCATAATAATCACCACACAGCAGAGAAATAATCCCTGTTCCACAAATTATAATATATTTATTTTAAAGTTGACCAAGTTGACAGTGTAGGTAGGTTATAAAATAATAGTTGTTAAATAACTGTTGTATATGAGTTATAATGTTTTTGTTATTGCACATTTTTGAAGCTTTTGTATATAATTACTTAGTTTGTTGCAATAATATCAAATTATCAATACTTTTAGGCTAACAAGGGATGAATTCAGGCAGCTGACGGGCAATATTAACGAGGTGCTACAAGTACATGAGCAGTTTCTAGCACTATTGGATGAATGTGCAACAAAAACAGGGCCTGACCAGCGAGTGGGGGGTCTGTTTTTACAATGGGCCCCTAAAATTAAGACTGTTCATCAAACTTATTGTGCTGGCCATCCTAAAGCTGTCTGCATTCTTGATAAGTACAAGTAAGTAAATAATTCTAAGCAAATAACTAGTTTGAAAATATCTGTTGTTGAAATTGTTAGCATTGCATTCTTCATTTGCTCTCATAATTAAAATAAGAATGAATGATGAAATATGGTAATAGCACAGTTTTAATTATTTTGTACTCTTCCTTTTATTTTGATAAAATTCAGGAATTGTATTTCTCTTTCTAAGGGTAAACTTTAATTACACAGCCTTTCTTAAACCCGTATTCAGGATCTGCCCCTGAGCCTGGCTAATTTTTATGAAGCATGTGCAAGCAACCAACCAACACCAACCAAATAGACCCATGTGGCAGTCATAATTATAAAATAAATTTTATAATTACGACTACCACGTTGGTCTGGCGGTTGCAAGCACTACGGCTGAATATACAGTCCGGGGTTTTATTCCCAGGTAGGGCAAAGTGTTGTTGGGTTTTTCCACCAGGAATTTCTCAGTAGCAGCCTGGAGTCTAAATTCGTGCCTGGTTGATGGCAATAGGCTCGCCCCTCTCTTATATGGGAGTTAAAACAGAACTGATGATACATGGGTGTACTATAGGTACACCTCTGCCTAACCCTGCAGGGATTACAAGCATGATGTTATTTTATTTTGTAATTATTTTAGGGAAGAACTGAACACATGGATGGAGGAAGCGGGTGCTGTTTGTCCAGGGGTGTTAGTATTAACAGCTGGCTTATCAAAGCCATTCCGTAGGTTGGGCAAGTATCCTGCGATGCTACAGGAACTGGCCCGACATGTGCATGAAGCCCACCCTGATAGGGGTGACACTCACCGCGCCTCTGTTGTGTACAAGGATATAGCCGTAAGTTGTACTCGTATTTGTTTGTTGTACTATAATTTGCTGCTGAGAGTTTTTAAATCCTATTTTGATGCAAGAATTTGTTTACTATAAATGATTTTAGATGTCCTGTGCAATAGGTATTTTGTGCTGAAACAACAGCCACTTGTTAGTGGCTGTTGTTTCAGCACAAAATACTCACTAACTGCATAATGAATCAGGTCTTATCAGATTTCTTTGAAAAGGAACATTATTGAAATCCCCTATAATTTTGAAAAAGGCATATATATCTCACAAGCTGCTGCTTTCAGAGTGGTTGTGCGGCATTACGGCGACAAAAAGAGTTGGAGCTTCAGGTGGTAACAGGTGAAGTTCGCGGCTGGCCCGGTGGAGAACTAGCGTCTCTTGGTGACGTCCTGCATATGGGCAGCGTCGCCGTGGGCCCGTCGCATCAAGACCGCTACCTCGTTCTCTTCCCCTCTGCATTACTGCTACTATCCGTCAGCAAGAGGGTGTCAGCGTTTGTTTATGAAGTAAGTTCATTTTTAAATATACTGTGAAAATTCATAATGAATATTTTTAAATATTATAAATTTTATAAATTAAAGTCGTTTGTCGTGTCTGCCTGTGTGACCGCGTTGTTCTTCTAAACTCAGCAACGGATTTTGATGCGGTTTTCATCAAAATTTAGAGAATTTATTCAGGAAGATTTCTGTGTATAAAATATTATTATAAAACTAGCATATTCTAAGGGCCCGTGCACGTAAAATTAACCCTTTTGTCAATTTATAATCTAATTGGGAGGATGCCAAAAATAATTGAAATATATATAATAGCGCAAATCCATTCGTACCAGTCACTGCGCCTGTTAATAGTAATAGTAACTTTTTACGCTCTCGAAAATATGGTTTATTTCTCCATTGATTTACTTATTGACGATATTGCAGTTTCTTAAAATAACACTTAGATTTAACAGAAAGGATTGCTGAAGATGAATTTGAAATAAATTCATATATGTCTGGGTTTAAAAAAAAAATGGTTTTCGAAAATTATTTTCAGCTATATTTTATATCAAATTTAATGTTCAAAATCAATACTGGTTTCTTTCATAAATTGATGATCAAACATCATTCTCGCATCATTTTTCGGAAAACTTGTGGCCTATGTTAGCGATTTGCCAGTAGAGAAGAACTCGACATTCTAAATCACAAACTATTTTGTTTAAATAATTGTTCCCTTTCTCACAAATAATTTTGTTTAAATAATTGTTCCCTTTCTTACAAACTGTAAATAAATTTGAATAAAATCAGTTGATGTTGTACAAAGAATCTTTAAAGAAATCTCCATGAATTGTCAAGTCGTAAAAACCGTACGAAGCAGGGTCGGTTCGCTAGTATTAAATAAGTTCACACAATTATTGTTTTTTGTAGGGTTGTCTTCCGTTGACTGGCATCACAGTCTCCAAATTAGATGATACGGATACCAGAAAGAATGCATTTGAAATAGGTGGCCCAATGATAGACACGATTGTGGCAGTGTGTCAGACAAGAGCTGAAGCTGATAACTGGGTGAGCCTGCTGCAGAAGCACTCCAACACCAGCAGTCCGGCCCATGAGCCTGGACAACCTCAATCATTACCACATGTAAGTATCTGCTTACAAATGTTGCCCCACTTTGCTTAAACAATACAGAACTCTTAAACGCGTCTAATAGCCACTCCAGCTAGAATATATTTTGTTTATACACAAGACTAAGGTTTATTTTTGGTTGTATAGCTGACCCGCTCTCCTTCTGAAGGGGCGTTGTCTAGCCTCAACACTAGTCGCCGCAGCCTTTATCACGTCACGTTGCCACCGCCTAGCTACCCTTCTGCATCACCTTACTATTCGTTAACCAAATATTTCGCGAGACTCGTAAAGAAAAAAGTTATCACGAGACAAATGTTACGCAAACTTTTACATGAAAGAACATGGGCCAAGGCTTTCGAATTGACTGGACTGCCGGTGAGAAGAAGACATAAAAATCATATACGTTTAAAAATAGAAGATGATGGTACTATAGGCGTAGATGCAGAATATTCCGATTCTGATGATAGTGAAAGAGAAATCGACGGGACTGAATCGTATACGAGCTCTAGCTGTACTGATGCTGAAGCAATTAGCGGCTCAAAAATTTTGAGACAGAATGCTATGGAAAGTCCGCGAACAATATCATCATGTAGCAGTTGGGGTAGTAACTTTGGTTACGTACGCTATTTTGACAATGCTGCCGATATGCATTTGGATGGAAGTCAATCAATGGTTCGGGCAGATTGTACACGAGATATATTTGAAGGTGTAACGGGCAGTAAGATACCTCATAACGCTATGGGCACTATTGATAGTAGCCAACAATATTCCGTAGGAGGAATGAATATGTTTTCTCCATTTGCCCCACATTCCGAAAGTATTGAGAATTCCAGCTTCGACGTAAGATCTTACATGGCCTGTGAAGATTTAGTTAACATGGATCAAAGTACACAAATTGATATGCTTGGCAATGAAGAAAAAGATTTCATACCAACAAGACGGAGTTTCCCAAACGTTAGTGCCAAAAATGAAGCAGTTACAAAACTTTGGAAATCAACAGAAGAAAGTTATACACCTGTAGAACAAGAAAATGCTGACGAAAAATTAACATCTGATGTATTACAGCTTTTAGCTCCTCCGTCACCGAAACAGAGATACAGTCATATAGAATCAATAATATTAGACCCGCCACCAATGTTTAGAAACGAAGAGGAAAACATGAAGATAATCAACGTTAATCTGAACACCAATGTGCCCTTCCGGAAGCATTCGCTCAATTCCGACAAAAGAATAAGGCGATCTATGTCGAGGTCAATGGTGGAAACTGAGAATTACCATAGAAATGAAAATGCCAGAATGCATAGAATGAGTTCTCAGTCCGAAAATCACAAAATACATAGGAAATGCGAATGTTGTAATAGATCAATATGTCCTAGCCCGCGATCTTCTGATTCAGGTGTTGTAGGAAGTTGTAATCTTGCCTCGCCAGAGTTGAACATGCATGAATACTCGAGTTCTGGCACCACTGGCAATGAATCGGACTCTCACGACAAAAGTTCTGATAATTCAAAAGGTTCTTTATCGAATATATCGCAACGCAGTTTTGATAATGACCATCGAAAAAAAGTTACGTTGTCTGAAATAGAAGCGGCTACCTATGAAGATCAATGTAGGTGTACGTCGCCTTTCGGATCCACTGCTAGAACATCTTGCGTGACCAGTGTAACTTCGGAGAATAGCCTAGATGTTATGGATTCGTCGAACATGAATGTGACGTCTACGTTTGCAGCAGTACCGACCGTACCGACAACGCAAGTCAAGCGTACCTCTATTAGATATAACATTGAACGTTACGTGCCAGAGATCAAGTTGAAACCCGATCCTCCGCCAAGAGTGTACAGGAAGCCCAGCACTCACATTGAGATTCCCAAGAACGTGCGTCAACCCCTGCCCTGCCAGTGGAGCACTTTAAACATAACAGAACGATCGAAGCCTAGCCTGCATTATCATATGCGTATTTATCGTGAAACTCCCGAAGTCAATAATATGCAGAGGCAGTCCCGGGCTAACGCACCACGCAATCGGGATGTCTTTAACAAGGAAAATATACAAAGCATGGATGAGAATAATTCGCAAATTCGTAAAACGAGATCTCGCAGTGAGGACTTATCGAAAGTGCAGAAGGGTCTAGCTGAAGCCCAAAGCGGCTTTGTGGTGTATCGTTCAGATTTGTACGCACACTGGTGGATGAAAGCAAAATTGCCCATTACCGTGGTCACCGACTCAGGCAAGGATTATTCTTTTGTAAAGAGCTACTGATTTGTGTCACTGGTTTGAAGATAATATTGCCTTGAGGATTTGTAACCATTAGATTAATACTGTCATTAGAGTTACCCCAGTGTTGCAGTGCTTTACTTGATCATCCTTGCCTGTGTTTATTCATCTTACTAACTACAAAACAATCACTGCAAGTAGAAATCATGTAATTATACTAACCAATTAAGATGAACATAATGCATGGTAAGGCTTAATGACCTGTTCCTCTCACCAATATTTAGGCATAGACCATGAACGGCAAAGTGTTTGGATTCCTTATTTTATTGAAACCCATTTGAACTGGGACTAGAAGTGTTATCGCCAAAGGCAGATAATGTTTTACATACAAGAAATTAAATTTTATAAATGACTGAAACTTATAATCCTTTGAACTGATGTTTGAAATGCTGCAGTGAGACAGCTGGCGAGTGTCCGCTAGATGCCCTTGCTTATTTAAGATATATATATTTGAACAAGTGCTGCTCCAGATTTTTTTTTATAATTTTCGCATAAACTACTTGCACAAATGTATCTATTTGCTTACTTTTAAAATGTTAATACCTATAACGAGTTTCCGCGTTACCTACATGTTGAAGTTTAAGTAGTAACATATTTTATTTTTCAACAGATGGCCATGAGCGACAGCAATAATTCTGATTTATCGTCTGGTCTAACAAACCATAAAAGATCACACTCATTCAACAATCATCAAAGCTATACACAACATACGCAACAAACGCAAAAAAATAAACAAAAGAATCAGTCGGCACGATGGCTTTTAAATTCATGCGACTCTCTTGACCAATCACCTGCCAAGCCAAATAAAACTCCTATCGGCAAAAAGTTCTCTTCCGTTGATTTCATCGACACGGCTGGCTCGAACTACAGCAATAAAGGTAAATATGCTCATTTATTTACCACACGTGTTTCACATAAAAATGCGTATTTTCGTGCAATTAACTTGTTGATGATATCTAGATTAATGGTTTTCCCATACACTAATAATATTTTTGTGTACAGGTTTGAGGTCTTATCTGAGCCTCAACGTTTCTTAACGACAAGATGATTATGTGAAACTATTCATTCTCCTTACCTATGCGATCACTCTTATCTTATAATATGACGAATGTATATTGTATATTAATATATGGTAAAAATAATGAATATATGGTATTTTTGTATGCGAAGGTAACAAATAAGATTTGTCTACTTACTGCAATATTTCCTTCCATGCACACGTAGGGTGGAGCATAACATGTTTACGGCCGGCGCCGCCTCTCAGGCCGCAATCTTTCACTGTCGGTTCGGATGAAAACATTGGCCCCACGCACCCTTATGCGCCGCATCAACGAAAGTCCAATTCTTATGAAGAGGACGCCCTAATATTAAAAGTTATCGAAGCGTACTGCACCTCGGCGCGCTGCAGGAATGCTGTCAGTTCAGGTGAGTATCTTTGATTTGCCCCACCATAACACACCCGACAAGCCTTGTTAAAATATTATAGAAAGAACCTACCATTGATAATATTTTAAACTAGCTACTATTTGCTTCGGCGGATTTAAAAATAATTGTGGAATATAATATTGACTCTTTTGTGCCTCTGCCATACACCCAACAATAAAAGTAGACCGATATCGCTAAGTATGAGATTAATGCATAATAGAACTTATTTGCAAAGTATGAATAATAGCATAATAGTTGTAGTAATTGAATAATCATTATAAGCAGGTAGAAGGTATCCACTAACACAGCGTATTTATTATGCAGTACCCAATATTCCGCTGGAGATATTCGAGTCGACAAGGAGGAGACATGTGAAGTCAAGAAACCGTATTATCAGTTGGTTCTTAGAATGAAAGATCTGTATTTATACATGAAACCAAATTTTTCGCTAGTCATAAAAGTAGCGCTTGAGAATAATATTTGTTCAAGTTTGCTGTTGTTGGTGTAATGACGATAATATTTATTAATTAAGCACTTCGTGTATCAGTATATTAATTTATTACAATACTCAGTATCTCTCTCATATTTATATCGGTATTTATACAGGCACACATCTCTAAGTGCATGTGCAGCATGCTTTGATAATCTCTTGTTCACTGTATTAGCTCTCGTAGATCTGATAACGTTGGTATTAATTTATTCTAAAATTAGAAGATACGGTAACAATTATAGCGATTTTATTTATTGTATCTTTAGTTCGTATGAGTACAAAGTAGCTAGTCGTTGTAGAGGTTACTTATTTATTTTGTATCGAATATAGACTCGATTATACGATGTTCAATAGTTGAATATTTTTAGCATTTTCTCACTTCCTGCCATCGCCAGAATATATCTTGTCACTAACAAATCGCAAGAATCTCTTCAGTCTGCGCTTGTTGTGTATAAACATTAAACAGATGTATCTAATCTAATAAGGACATTATCAAGCTCACCGTCTCTTGATCTGGTAGTCTGAATCTTTCTATTTTGTTACATGCGGCTGCCTTTATATCGCACCTGCAGTGGACTGCGGCCACTTATCTCTCGGTAAAGTACAATATCACGCACCCGCTACTAACATACCTCACTATAGCTACACTAAACTCCCGACCGTCCAGCGAAGTAACACGCCCGAATATTCCGGCTGTAGTACAACGACAAAAGTAAAGCGGAACAAAAGCTCCTCTGCGGCGGACGCGTACTTGTATCGAGGCCCGGACACAAGGAGGCTGCTATCGGACCGAAAATTCGACATGAACCGCTCTAATCCTAATCTGTGGGAGTGTTCCGAAGAACGGAGACAGAAGTTAATGTGCGGCCGGGAGCGGCGCAGCGGCTCGCAGCCCAGCCTGGCGCCGCTGCGGGCCGCGCTGGGCGCGCCCGCGCCGCCGCGAGCGCCTCGCTCCGCGCGCTCCTCCACCTGGTGCTGTGGCACTTTTGTCAAACAGCTCACAAAATCTCACCATTTTGATTGACATAAGTAGAAAACTTAGTTTTATGCTCAATTGTTGTTCCTACATATCAATCTCCCTTTTCGCTGTTCGCTCGGATTACCACCTAGTATTTAACCACGTCATGTTATCTTGTGACAGGTGTGACCGCTGACATGTTTCATTTCCAATTTTACATTTAACCAAAGCTGATCCCATTGACTAATATTATAATTGTTTGTTTTTATTTGAATAATCGCATCCTCATTTCATTGTAGCTTGTCATTATACAAACTTAATTGTAATAGTATACCTTAATAAGTTGTAAGCAAGGCGAATGTTTGTGTAAAATTATTCGCTTTGATTTCAATTTAGTGCTAGTACCATTGATGTAGGCTTAGTGAAACGGTCGATCAAGCGTGTTATCTGTGTTGACATAGATTTTTCATATACAAATGCATGTGTGCAGTATTATTTAGTAATTAGAGAGAATAATTTTTAAATATTGCTTGTATATTTTATAAATATATTTTTTGTGGTGCATTATTAAATTATAGCATAATTTGCATGATTATGCTTATAGCAAGTAGTAGATTGTAAGGAAATAATATAAAATGGTTAAACGTAATTACAATAATCTCGAATTGGCGAATTCAGTAATGGAATGATGCCAACGACGCAATTTTTTCATAGAAGTTTGTATTTATTATTGAATCCATTAAATGCCAAATGGTGCTTTTGATACGCAGACGAATATGTATAGGAGTCATTAAAATTGTCGTTACTTTGTTGAATATACATCTATTATGAGTATTAGTAAATGTATAAAATATTTCGATATGACTTGCGCCTTATTTATAAACTTTACCTTTAAACATTTTGTTCCATAGAATAGCTATGTTTAACATAAAATAACGTTTTAAAAAATGCAAAAAAAAATACTAGCATGAAATTATGTTATATCTTTCGTTAAATCACCTCGACATTGTGATATAAAAACAACAAGAATGACAATAGTTTTATATCAGAACAGTAAATTAAGTAGTCAAAACCAAAGAGCATATATATTCGCAGGGGCTGGGGTAATAGAGACAAGTGAGGCAAGTTATTAGATTGTGCGGCGGGTAATCACAGCGGGCAGCAGCGGCCGCCGCGTGCCATTCATTTAATATTGAACAGGATAGCGCAGTGTACTGCATGCTACATTTACATACGGACGTTACTGTACCGGTGCCAACTGCAATACTGCCTACGCTTTGACTTGTTTCATTGTATCACTTATCTCATACATGTCTTTATCCTTCACCATTTTTTTGTCTCGAAAGATTAATCTCAAAAATGTGTTATCTAATTTCATATGTTTATAATTACAAAGTCACATTGGTGTATTTGACTATCTAGTTCTATACATATCTTAATACTCTTATTGAATCACACGTCATATTTGCGTCACCAACAAGCATATTATAAGAACTGATTCAGCGAAGCGCTATTCCCACAGCCCATTAGGGAAAAGAGCTAAAAATAGTGAAGCTTGTCAAGCATATGCTGGCACTGATTAATTGAAGTGGAAACTGGAAATCCGCCTTGTGCTGTTCGCACACACCGCCTGAATTTTAATTAAATATTGAAATAAAAATTTTGATTAAGTATCAGACTTTTTTCAGTTTGCAATCAGAGATATTATTTTTTACGTGGTTATAATTTTACGTACATCTTCCATTTTCGAAGCAGTCAATTCAAATGCAAAGATTACGCTACAATTCCTATACATTTTCATATTATTGTTTTTTTTAGAATGCATAGCTTGCAATATCGCGTCGTAATATTTTCTCGTAACAATAGTAACGTGTGGCTGTAAAGCTTGACATTGCACAGCTTTCACTAGGCGAGATCATTGACTCGAAGCTATCGATTTATTGTTGGTCGCGCAAAATGTACAATGTCTGCCCTGTGCCTAGGTAATTCTGTTCTGATCTGACATCGTAAAGGATACCTACTCTTATTTGGAGGGTATTTGAAGAGCCTTTTGGCTTTATTTAGTATGTAATTGGCACATCATTATGAACACAAGTAGACACACTTATTTGACCTGTGACTGCGATTTTTTTTTTTGTAAGTTCTGTAGGGATGTAATGCAATAAGTGATGGATAAATTCTGCAGGTTGTAAATTTTATTAAGTTTAAACAGCTATTGCTTGATTTCAATATTTATTTTTGAATACGTGTCTATTATGATATGAATTATGTATATGTTTATTAAACTTTTCGATTTTTGTAGTTTATTAACATAGTGTGTAATTTTGTATTTGTGTATACCTATGTATTCAATTATTATAACTAACAAATTGATGCCTTTTAAGAGTTGGATTTAATCCATTAATTTCTTTTAAAATACGTGTCGTTTCGTCAAATACTGTATTATATGATTAAAAATAAACTCTATGTATTACATATTTACTTTCTAGCCAAAATGAGATATATGTATGTTAATGAAATAACCTTAATATTATTGTACGTGTTTGTGTAGCTTTTGTGCCCATTTTAAGGGGTAAATATCTAGCATATAACACACAATATGATATTATTAAACGTTTGCATTACATTCTAAATGTTTGTGTAATTGTTATAAGGATCATATTGTACAACTTGTTCCTCGTCTAGTTTTAATGTTTGTCGTGAATTGTCCTTGAAATTAATATATTGATTCCACTTTTTAAATACGAATGCACACTAGATTATTTTTAACATGGATGAGGTATGAGTTATTGGAAAATATTCATTTATACTATCTGTATTACGATTCTAATAATCTTTACATCTTTACCTATATATTAACGAAATTGTGTGGTACAATATTATATATATTTTTCTATGGAACTGTAGTTATTATTAACATCTGAAATCAATTCTACAATTAATGAGCACAAGATAACGTTAGCATGCCTGATATGCTACAATATGAACTAGTCGTTAATGTTCTATTGATTTCCAATACCAGTAATAGCTGCACTAACATTATATCTGATAATGAGACTTTCGACTCGGAAAAATATCTGCAACTATTAAAATGTATGATACACGGTAGATAGTCAATAGCATGTTAATTACTCGAACAAGCGTTGAGACAAGGTGGGTATCAGATAAAATATCCATCGAAAGCTAATCGTAACATAATACGTTTTATACTTTCATATAATTCTATTTTCAGAATGCGACGACGAGAATCCGGGGATAGAGGCTTTGGTGAGATCACCGTCGCTGCCGATACATTCTGCGTCGAGCCAAGCATCGCCGAGTTTGTGGACGATAGTCATGCGACTGCAGAACGAAGTGAAAACATTGAAAATGGAAGTTAAGAACTTACAACTACAGTTGAGCGAAGAAAAACACGACAGAACTCTTGCCATTGCTACTTTACAGTCGAGAAACATATTGATGGATGCGAAAGAAAGTAAATGCTAATGTTTCTAAGAAGTATTAAACTTTTTAAATATTATGT
Organism: Atethmia centrago; assembly: GCA_905333075.3. Classification (NCBI taxonomy): domain Eukaryota; kingdom Metazoa; phylum Arthropoda; class Insecta; order Lepidoptera; family Noctuidae; genus Atethmia; species Atethmia centrago. The sequence goes on from HG995375.1 coordinate 15,568,711, forward strand.
TATCTTTTATTTTAAATCCCTTTTTGGTTTTGCTATATTTGAGATTGATTGATTAATTATTATACATTAATTTACTTAATTGGCAAATGCCTCCCATAAATGTACATTAATTTGTAACTACACCAAATGGCAAAACATAGAGAAACTATAACTAATATAACAATTATTGTAACATCTTGCACCTATGTTTACAAATAAAGACTATTGATTGATTGATTGATTGATTAAGACCCTGACAAGACCTAAACCGCGGTCACTGTCAGATTGCATGGAAAAGAAAGAGAAGCGCGATGACACAACGCTTGTAATTTATTGCAAAATATGAAGCAATTATCTATTTACTCAAAATTGAGTTGAGTAATCGAAAATAAAAAACAACCAAGTTCTGCATTCAAATAAGACGTTCTTGTTATTAATTAAATATGTAACTTATTTTGATATTTAATACAGATATTTTGGATTTGAACTCAAGGTAAGAGGTTAGTTTAACGTTAGTTTGTATCGAGATTTTTTTTCAAAACGTGTTTTGGTAACAACCAAGTACTGGGAAATATGTTCAAAATTAACATATATTTTTTCCGCTACCACAAACTATACAGATTTGGCAATTTTTTTTCTGAAGAGAAGCCAATTTTGGTCAATTGGGTCTTGTCAGCGCCTTAAGTAAATAGGTAGGTAGTGTCATTTATAGATTTTAAAAAGTCAGAAGACCGAAAGTCTGACCAGTCTTACCAACGGGTATCGTGTTAACCAGTAACTGGGTTGTGGAGGTCTGATAGGCAGCCGCTCCATGTAAAATACTGGTTTTTAGCTGCATCTGATTAGACTGGAAGCCGACCCCGACAAAGTTGGGAAAAGGCTAGGCAGATGATGATGCGATTGAGTAGGTATTGTACTTTTGATAGTACTCATTTTGCTGAATTAAATACTTAATTATTTGGCACTATCGATATACGGTGTGGTACGGAAATGGAACGATACTCAAAAGCATTTATTTCAATTAAACCATTTACAGGCACTTTTGAATTGTCAAAGAGTCGGTCGGTTAGAAAGTTGAAGCCAGTTGCCCATTCCAAAACGTAGGTCTCTATGGAGAAGAATACTCTTTTAAATCAAAATATTACAAAAAACTGGGTTCATTATTCTTGTTGCTTCTATATGAGAGAACAGTGTAGATATGCTCATCCTTAGGCCTGTATCAATTACAACCACTCTCATATTTGAGTCCTCAGTCTTATTGAGCTGACAGAATAATTGGCCAGCGTTAATTTACCTTGCTGTATTAAAAATAAAGTGTATAAGCTGCAGTTTGACTTATGCAGGACCAACGCAAAAACACTACTCATTATATTAGGTTGGGGAAAAAGTCTTTTCGCATTATAGTATGTATGAACTTGTAATAAAATCTCTTTGGGTATACTATTTGTATCTGGCTGGTTTTGGTATCATTGAAAGTTTAAATTTTAAAGAACATAATTCCAAATTCAAATTAGGAAAATGTGTGATTTTCATTTGTTTTTCGTACCGTCAAGATGAGTGAATCTAATGAAGTAATTCGATACATTTTAAAATTTTACTACAAAAAAGGTAAAAATGCAACGCAAGCCGCGAAAAATTTGCGATGTTTATGGACCTAGTGCAGTGTCTGTGAGAGTAGCACAAATTTAGTTTAAGCGTTTTCAATCCGGAAATTTTGATGTCAAAGATGCACGTCGCTCTGGTCGCCCTATTACGGATAAAATGGATGCCATTTTTGAAAAAGTGGAGCAAGGTATCAGTAGTTACGACGTAGCTGAAGAACTTGGAATTGACCACAAAACAGTTTTGGCGCATTTGAAAAAAACTGGGTACACAAAAAAGCTCGATATTTGGGTACCTCACGAGCTCACTGAAAGAAACCTAATGAACCGTGTACTCATTTGTGATTCTTTATTACGACGTAATGAAACCGAACCATTTTTGTAAAAGCTGATAACTGGTGATGAAAAGTGGATCACGTACGACAGGAACGTGCGAAAAAGGTCGTGGTCAAAGGCCGGTCAGGCTTCACAGACTGTGGCGAAACCCGGGTTAACTCTCAACAAGGTGATGCTGTGTGTGTGGTGGGATTGGAAGGGAATTATTCATTATGAGCTGTTACCACCAGGCAGGACCATCGATTCTGAACTCTACTGCGAACAACTGATGAGATTAAAGCAAGAAGTTGAGAGAAAGCGGCCGGAATTAATCAACAGAAGGGGTGTGGTTTTTCACCATGATAACGCTAGACCCTTTTTTTTTTTTTTTTTAGGGTGGGAAATCATCAAATAACTTCTCCCGCTCTGGGCGGAGCGGGAGGGTGTGTCAGACTCTTCCTGACTAAAACCCACCCGTATTCCTTCCTGTTGCCTGTGTTGCGGGGGCCTCGGTGACCCATAAGTACCTTCCCGCGACCCCGGCAGGCATCGGCCCTAGTGGACCCCTACTTTTGTGCTGACGACATCTCTTTGAGGCGCGCGTGGAATACGACGCGCCGTCGACCCGGGCCTGGTCCTTACCGGACGGTGAGCTACCCATTGCTCACCGTCCGCAAGCCCACGCCTACGGTGGCCGGAAATCCGCCCGGGATTCCCGACGCCCTGGGCGTCTCCTACGGCGGCTAGGGGCGAGAGGGCGCGAAACTTGCCTTTCCCTCAACCGTCCCGCCTCCTCCTTTGCGAGCATTACTGCTTCGCAGAAGGAGGTGACGGCTGCCCATGCCCTCTCGCTCCGTACCATGGCCTGAACCAGGGCCGGACGCGAGAGGTCTCTGCCGCCGATCGCCTCCACGAGGACACGGCGGTGCTCTGCCCAAGCCGGGCAGACCTCCACCGTATGCTCCACCGTGTCCTCCAGGCGATCCACACAGTGGTGACACCCGGACGTTTCCTCCCGCCTTATCCGACACAGGAACCTCCCGAAGCTGCCGTGTCCGGTGAGGACCTGCGTCACGCGGAAGGTGAGGACGCCGTGGCGCCTCTCCAGCCACTCCTCAAAGAGGGGACTTATCGCCGCAATCGTGGCGTGCCCATCACTGGGTTGCAACAACCGTACTTTCCATGACGCCATGAGATCCCGCCGGAGCTCCGTCCGCTGTGCCGCGATTTCTCGCGGCAGCGGGCTTACGCCCCGGCGTTTCGCCTCCTCGCGCCACTCCCATACGTGCGCGAGGACTTTTGCCTCCAGATCCCATGGCGGCAATCCGGCAAGGAGGCTCGCTGCCTCACAGGAGACCGTGCGGTATCCTCGGACCATCCGGATGGCCATGACGATGGGCCGCGCTCAACCGGCGGGCTGGCCGCAGCGCCAGAGAGCGCGCCCATACAGGTGCCCCGTAGAGGGCCATGGACCGCACGACCCCCGCGTAGAGCCTCCGGCAGGAGGCGTTTGGACCCCCTAGATTGGGCAGGAGCCGCTTCAATGCAGCGCCCGCCCGCTCCAGTTTGGGAGCCAAACGTCGGAAATGCTCCACGAAGTTCCACCGGCTGTCGAGGACGAGTCCCAGGTACTTCATCGTCGACTCGACGCCGATAGAAACCCCTCCTACCGTTATTTGGGACCCCAACGGTGGCGCGTTCCGAGGACCATGAAAACACATGGCCTCGGACTTGTGCAGGGCCACCTTGAGTCCCAATTGCCGGATCCTTTCGACGATTGTCGCAACCCCGCGTGCCGCTAATTCGGCCGCTGCCTGGTGCGACCTCCCCTGCGCCAGGACCAACGTGTCGTCAGCGTAGCACACTACGCTGACGCCGCTAGGGAGGTCGGCGCGCAGCACCCAGTCGTATCCGATGTCCCACAGATGCGGCCCCAGGACCGATCCCTGTGGGACACCGCACGACATCTCTTGCCGGTTCCACACTCCCTGGTGACCGGGGTAGATGACGGCCCTGTCCGTCAAATAGGCCTCGACCACACGACAGAGGTAGGTCGGCATCCGGTGATACCGGAGTGCCTCCCTGATGCAACTCCAGGGCAGGGTATTGAAGGCATTGGCGATGTCTAGGGACACCACCAAGACGACCCCACCCTGGGCAACAGCATTCCCCGTCGTCAGGGCTCGCACACGCATGATGGCGTCCACCGTAGAGCGCCCTCTGCGGAAACCAAACTGGCTCTCCGCCAAATCCGGCCCCACCCGCACCAGCTGGCCGACGAGGCGGTCTGCAATGACTCTTTCAAAGAGCTTGCCCACCTCGTCGAGCAGCACGATGGGCCGATAAGCGGACGGAGAGTCCGCAGGGCGCCCTGCCTTCTTTATGAGGACCAGTTTCCCCGTCTTCCAGCGAAGCGGGAACTGGCCCCTCTCCATGCATGCGCTTAGGTGCCCCCTAAGTCGAGGCCCGAGAGCCTCCAAGGCCAGGACCCAGGCCTTCCCAGGTAAGCCGTCGGGTCCTGGGGCGGTATTTTTGGCATTAAGCCTGCGTACCGCCGCTCTCATTTCTCCCTCGGTCACCTCCGGAGCATCGTCGTCGTCGTCGGCGGTGTGGTCCGCATCAGGCACCGCAGTAGGCGGAGCCATAGGTGGGGGAGGAGTGTTCCCCTCGCGAAGGGAACAGAGCGCTCACCACGTCCTCCACAAGCTGGGGCCGGAGACTCTGCGTTAACGCTAGACCTCACACATCTTTAGCCACTCAGCAAAAATTAAGAGAGTTTGACTGGGAGGTTAATGCATCCGCCGTATAGTCCTGACCTTGCACCTTCAGATTTCCACCTGTTTCGGTCTCTTCAGAATTCTTTAGGCAGTGTCAGGTTAACATCACGAGAGGACTGCCAAAACCACGTATCGCGGTATTTTGATCAGAAGTTCCAAAATTTCTATAGCAATGGGATCATGTCCCTACTTACAAGATGGCAAAAAGTTATCGAACAAAATGGTACCTACATACTTTAGTTAAATGTAAATAAACTATATTAAAAAATGTTTTGAATTTTCTTAAAAAATGCGAAGAAACTTTTTCCCCAACCTATTAGATTGAACGATCCGATCTGCAACTAAGGGGTGCCTGTTCTAACCTACTCACATAAGTTGGAGTGGTGAAAGGTGGCTCGGTTCAACGGGCGCTCATCGGGGTGCATCGCGAACGTAGGCGTACCACACAGCCACGTAAGAATACTTGCTGTGTAAAGCACCTACTCGTGAACGTTTCCGTTGCAGTTCACTGCGTTCGCATTATAACTAAGGCCCGTATTATAGAACGTCACTCAATACTCAAGCACTACTTAAAACTAGATTCAAGCCATTTGATTGGTTAAAACTAGTTTTAAGTAATGCTTGAGAATTGAGTGACGTTCTGTAATACGGACCTAAATAGATAAGTGATGCTTGCCTCAATAGGCAACTACTTAATCATCTTCATTCGCAAAAATTACGTGCCTGTGACTGAGTGAGTCGCTAACTCGACTCGGTGTGTTTTATGAAACCCCTAATTCGTGAGGCTGGCCATCTGCAATCAATTAAACCATCGATTTATATCTAAACAAAAACAATTGATAGTCGACTTTCGTTGTTGACCGTAGGTACATTTTTTTATTGTTGATGGTAGGGCCCCATAGAGGTAAAGTATAATAATAGCAAACATTAACTAGTACCTATTAATGATGCCTGCATTCAAAATCTGCCCACGCAAATGTTTGTCCTGCTACTGTTCACACATCACTTAATTACTATCATTTTGGAAATAGAGAGATACAATACAACTGCGAGTAGCCTCATACGTTAATGTGTGGAGTGCACAGAAAACAGCAGCACGAGCATAGTATAAAGAGGGGAAGTACCTAGGCTATTTCCGGCCCAATCCGCGATATAATTGCCTACTGTCTCAGGGTTGTCACTTTTAGCTAAATTTTAATTCAGTGTCTATAAATTAGCAAGGGTCGGGAAGTTGTAATTTTTACTTGTATTGTCTGGGTACAGGGTTTGTGAGGTCGATTATACCTATACGATGATGAAACCTTTCACGATGAAAGAAAGAGCGGGCCAGCAGACGGGCGGCGCGGGGCGGTGATGAGCACGAGTAAACGGTAGGTTACTGATAGTACTGTCACCAATTCATTAGTTTAAAGCCCGGCCCTTGTCAAAGATAACACATCTCTGTATACCTAACTAATTCAGTGATCATTAGTCAATAAAGTTCAACGATGGTTTTCCTAACAAATACAGAAATGTATTCAAGATTCAGAGCAGTATTATTTATAAAATAAACCGGCGGGGCGGTGTATAATATAATCAAATATATAATCTATAATCTCTATAATCTCAATCTATAATATAATCAAATAGGTATATAATCTATAATCAAATTTTTGTTCTGTTGTTATGATTAGAACTTTGCTCTATTTATCTGATTCACAATTAGTCATTTACTTATTTTTAATTACGATTTTATAACTGTAAGTAGGTACTTACTATACCTACAATACTGAGAAATCGGCATGACTAAACGTAAACAAAGCAATTGCGGCAAATCAATTGACAGATCAACAGTACCTAATACATTCTGAAAGGAGGCCTAAAGAACGTTTCAAGTTCCTTCATGACACACATAATAGATACCTGAGGTCATCGGAAAACTTAAGACTAGAGATGCCGATGTATTCCACCAGCTTTTATGACAAATCTTTTACAGTTCAAGCAGTACGGTTATGGAATGCCTTACCCGTGTCGATAAGGCGTGCACAAACTTTGTCCACTTTTAAAATTCAGGTAAAAAAACACTTTCTCTCTCCCTAAACATCATCATTACTTATAGTTATATAGTTCTTGATCTTGTTTCATGTTTATGGCATATATATATATATATGTATGTATGTATGTATGTATGTATGTATGTATGTATGTATGTATGATATATGTTATGTATAGTATATGCTTTATGTATTATAAGTATTTATTGTATATGTAACTGGTACACCACTGACTACCTGCAGTATTGTCTCTCCTCCCCCTTTAATCCATCCAAAGGTTGTCTGTAAAAGATCGCTTTTAGCGATAAGACCGCCCATTGTGTCACCCCTTGTAAAATTTCAACATTTGTATCTGTAATTTTTATGGTGTACATAATAAAGAGTATTCTATTCTATTCTATTCTATTCTATTCTATTCTATCTACTTCCTCTGTCTGATAGAAAACTAATACAACAAAAAATAAGTAAGTAGGTATCTCATCATCAAGTAAAAATAATATGCTAGAATAAGTGACTAGCTTACCTTTCCTGTTCAATATGTAATCTGAACAGAGACAATTCTGGAATCGATGAATTATTAAGACACCCAAAAACACACAGCAATACGTTCTCCTGCGATTATCACACATTTTTCGCGGTGCCAAAAAGCCGTGACGCGCGAACTTCGTGCGGTGTTAGCCCCGACTGGCGCACTGAGAAACGGGTCGAGATTTTGTTTAAGTGTGCGTGCGGCGACGCATAGATACTTTGGCGCACACATAAAAGCCGCGCGCGGTGAGTTTGTATGAAGATAACTTACTTACTTCCCCTCTATACTATGGTACGAGCTTGTTGGACGTGAAATACACGCCCGCCAGGCGAATATACATCGAATGTCAAGCGTTCACCGCAATTATATGGTTCAGGTAAATAAAGGTCCCTGGTGGCACCAATACTTGATTAAATAGGATTTTTATTAAACAAACTGACCGGTTTTTAAACCCGGTAAAAGGTTAGGAAGGGTGGATTGGTGGAAATAGGTACAATCAGCGACATAAGTCTGTTAATCGTTTCAGAAGAGTTTCATGAATTATTATTTATTAGTTATTACTAATACTAGCTTTTTTAGGCATATCATAAAATTAAAAGGGAAACTATCACAGCTAAGAGGGCTTTACAAGTTAACAAGTAATATTCGACCAACTTAAATTTGCAGTTGGAGAATTGACCGTGGCATATATCGATATATGGGAGAACATGTTTTTCAACAATGTTAAGTTTGTTTTTGGGATAAGTTCATACCAACTGCCCAACTACGGAACCCTTCATTGTGCGTGGTCCGACACGCACTTGGACAATTATTTAACAAATTATTAAACGTTAGGGAACATTTTGAAGACTAGCAATGAAAGAAACTACCTACTACTATATCGACTGGCTATGATTGATGGTTGGCTGTTTTGAATGATATAACATGATATAACAATAATTAGGTACTACCATTTTGAATTTAAAAAAAATGCCCGTAATAAACGGCGACTTTTGCCGCTGACTGTACCTACTCCCTCCAGGCTGAAATCTACATTTCACTGATGACACATTCCTGTACCTACATATTTTGACTACATAATGGTAGTATTTCTTAGGTAAATTATTTTAATAAAGGTTGAGTGCATCACTATAAGCACTTACCTACCAGCTATCGCCTATCGGGCACAATTCCAACTCCCCTATTTCTTAAGTCAGCACTTGCCTGTCTTGGGAATCGAACTCGCGAACTCACTAAACTGAAATAAATTATATTCATGGCTGCGGTAATGTGCACGAAAAGGCACGAAGGAAAATTCATATCTCAAGAGAGAAATGAGTGACCTTGTTACCGAGTTCTACCGAAACGGTCCTATACCGTTTCAGTTTCATTGTAGGTACCTACTGGCAATTACTAAGTTACTTTTAGATAAAAGAAGTCGATCCAATTAGCCGGCCATTTCTCCTGCTCTAGCTGATAAAATGCCGGAATGTTTTTATTTCTTGTGTAGCAACTGGAAACGAGCGTCGTGGATGCTTCGGCAACTCAGCATGACCAACAACAAACGCAACCGTTTTTAATTTAATTTTCAATTTACTGTTGGAGGCGGCACCTTCCCACTTCTGCATACCTACCTCTTCGTACATAAATAACGACGTGTTTGTTTGAAGTCAAGAATTAAAAGTTCACGCTACCTCACTTAACGTCTGTTTATTTCGGACGGGAGCTTAATCGCTAATGAATGAATGGTAGGTAGGTACCTACCAACGCTAATGCATTTCGGCAAGTCATTGAAAATGTATTAATAACTTTCATCGATGATGTTTTTAATACTTAGTTACTGATTTATAACTTGGCATAAATGTCACCATACTAATTACTTCGGCTGTTTGTAGGTACACCTACGTAGGCCTACTTTAGGTCTTGGCGACAAATCTATAAAGTTGTTACAAAAGGTATTTAATTATCTAATCTAAAATGCGTCACTACGCGTTTTAGATTAGATAATTAAATACCTTAACCTGACCCTTACCTGTGTAGTAACCTCGTAAAACGAAGGTTTAATTTTGTAACAAAACTCTAGGATTAAAAAAAACAAATTGATGCAAAAAAGGAGATGAGTTTTTGTATTGGGCGACAGACCGGAGCGTGTGGATGTCTGATACGATTTGGCCCCACATGTTGGGGTTGATTTTCAATGAATAAACCCAGGTTTTAGGATCCCTCCATACCTACCTATTCTGCTCTTGTGGGCAGACTGGGACCGGAGAGAAATGAGTGAAACTGGGTAGTGTTTGTTCTGTGGTTTCTCTCATCCATCACATGTATAATTTAAATTGTATCATTTATTCTGGAATACTTACCTATTAAGTCGAGTCATTATATGAGAATAACTGAGGAGTTGTGTTTAATAATAATAATAATAATTTTATTCATAAGTTCACATACAAATTACTAGAAATTACATCATTACAAACTTACATATTAATTAGTAAGAAAATGTTAAACTATTATACTATACTAATCGAAAATAAATCTAGTGTATAACTTATATAGATTGGTTAAGGGTCTAATTCAATACAATAGCGACCTGCCTGATGTAGGTTTATTCAAACCTGTGTTTCAGGCCATCACTTAACAACGCTGCGTGCTTTAGTGGACAATATGGTACTGTACATAGTGCTAGCATTGATACATATTAATTATATTTTAAAATAAATATTTATTTAACACTAATAAACTTATTGCATTACATCTAGCAATTTTTCAGTGTCTGAGTAATTAAATGTCGCTAAATATTCACATAACATTTCACTGCATTTTTTACGATTTACACTATAAATACTTAGAGACTTACTGATTTTATTATATAAGAACGGACCTAAAAATACATAAAATTTATTTATAAAAGTATGTCTAGTTTGAGGCTTTATGCAAACCAAGTCTTTTCTTCTCTTATCTATAGATATTGGGATATAAGGAAGTTTGCTATGCTGGAGTAGTGGTTGCGTCAACTATTTATATTTAATATAAATAGTTGACGCACGGTTAACACCTTACATGCCGTGTAAAGCTCGTGTGTGGGAAATCTAAATGGGCGAAAGGTGGCTACCTTAAGGATAGCTCTCTGCGCACGTTCTAATGGCAGTAGGATTGATTTAGCAGCCCCACCCCATGAAGTTATACAATAAGTGAGAATGGATTGGCACAAAGCTAAATATACCTGTTTAATTAATTTGTAGTCTGATATGTATCGTAAATTCTTAAAAATGTACATTAATTTACGCATTCGTGTGCATAATAAATCGATGTGTTTACGGAAATTCAGATTTGTGTCAATCGTTACACCTAGATATTTCATATGATCGGTTTTTGCTAAGGTAGGACAACTACATGCATTGTCAGCATACGTGTTGCACTTATGCGCATAAATGTTTATGTTAGTAGTTGGCAGGTTAGTATTTCTAATAGTAAATAAAATGTGTTTGGTTTTATCTGTATTTAGTGTTAAGAGATTTACATGTAGCCAATTAGACACTATATTAAAACCGTTCTGGGCTTGTTTATACACCTCATCTCGAGATTTGTCTGAAAACAATAGAGCTGTGTCATCTGCATATGACAATATGACACCATTTTGGAGTGACAAGCTGCACAGGTCATTTATATATACAAGGAATAAAGTAGGACCCAAAATACTACCTTGTGGTATTCCGTAATTACTATTTCGAAGCTCAGAACTAACGTACTGACCAATTTTGACACATTGTTCGCGGTCAGTAAGATAATCAGAAAGTAGTGAAAGAGTTGTTCCTCTTATTCCCAGCGTTTCAAGCTTGTGCAATAATAAAGGACAAGAAATTGTGTCAAAGGCCTTGGCGATGTCTAGGAAGATCCCAATGGTGTGCATGCCCTTATCCAAATTAGTCGTTATATAATCTGTCATTTGATGTACTGCTTGGCAAGTTGATTTTTTGGACCTAAAACCAAATTGGCTATCTGAAAGTAAATTGTTATCTTCCACTTTCGCAGCGGCATTCGTTTCGAACGGACGCGTGCAGTAAACGATATTCGTACCTCATTAGTTAATGAGCTTGTTGTTCGGTTGTCGTCGTTGACCTTGAAGCGAACTAGCGCATCGTTAGCTAATAGAATATGTGTATTAGAATAATTGTTTACAATGGAGGATGATCGTGAGCTTTTTAACGAAAATGTTGATTCAAGGAGTGTTTTGACTAGCAGCAACAGTTCTATAGCGGAACAAGACGTGGTGGAGCAATGTACTATGGACGTGGCAACAAATGAAAATCCGAAGAGACCGGTAAAACGGCGAACTAGAGAGGAGAACGATACAGAATGGATATTGGTACAAAATAAGGAGAAGAAGATCAAAGAAAGCAGTATTGAGGTTTACATTTCCTCTAAAGAAAAGCTACCTAGACAATTTGCCCTTGCAAGATTGTTTAAAGATAAAGGTATCAAAGATATATCGAAGGTAAAATACATCAATAATTACAAGGTACGTATTGATTGTACAAACGAGATGAGCGCTATTAAGCTAGAAACGTGTAAAGATCTTATAGATATGGACTGGAGATTTAGTAGACCAGATATCAAAACCTATTCATACGGAGTCATAAAAGATGTGGATCTCGACCTAGCTGAAGATGACCTTAAGAGATGTATAACTTGCTCTGAGAACTTTGAGTTGGTTTCAGTGCAACGACTAAAGAGGCGTAATATGAATGAGTCGCCAGAAGACTTATGGATTATGAGTGAAGCAGTTCGGTTGTGTTTCAAAGGAGATTTGTTACCAGCATATATTTACGCAGATGGTTTAAGGATTAAGGTGGATCCATTTGTATTCCCCGTGTCGCAATGCTCACGTTGTTGGAAGTTCGGACATACAGCAAGAGTGTGCCCTGCCAAGAATACATTGTGCCCAAAATGTGGTAATAATCACCCAAATTGCGACACACAAAGGTTCAAATGCTTAAACTGCAGCGGACCACACATGGCGTTGTCTAAAATTTGCCCTGCATATTTAAAAGAAAAGAGACTTAAAGAGCTCATGGCAGAGTTTAATTGTACTTATAGGAAGGCCTTATCGTTATATGTAGTACCTTCTCCACACAGAGATCAGACGGAACCTATTAGCGTTACAAACATGCCTAATTTATTTCCTCCACTGCATAATAACATCGAGCCCACAGAGAGATCAAGCTCACCTACATTTGCTGAGGCTATCAAAACTAAGGCGATTCTTCATAGTCCACCCACTACAAAAGAGCAAAAATCTACAAAAACGAAAGGAAAGACACGGGTTGCTAATGATGATTGGACTCACTGGTTACCAACGGAGGAGGAAATGGAGGATTTGAAGAAATCAAGCAATTGCGATGACCCCGAGGTGTCTCAAAAGAGAGAGGTGCATTTTGATGAGCTTTTAGGTAGACTAAAGGAGATCGTATTTTTGAAGAGACGTACTATAGGGGAAAGAATTAAAATGGCGATTCAGTGTTGTGTAGAATGGTTGATTTTAGTGGTTGTTGATAACGTGTCGGATTGGCGTACGATGAAGAAATTGTTTGAATTATTTAATGGATAACAAAAAAACTAGTATCAAACTAAACATTCTACAATGGAATGCTCAAAGCGTAAAACCTAAAATGGTTTTATTGGAACAACTGTTGAATCAAGAGCATATACACATTGCAGCGATAAGTGAGACATGGCTGGATACAGAAAGTTACATGAGGCTGAGCAACTACACAATCTATCGTAAAGACAGGTTTGATGGTTACGGAGGGGTTGCAATTCTTACACACAAATCAATAAAATCTCAAATGTATGAAGTCCAAATCAGTAATCAAGGTATAGAATTAGTTTGCGTAAAAGTATTCAACTGTGGTGTTATTAAAAATATTATTTCTGTTTATTGTCCCCCGTCGATCAGAACTTGTCAAAACGATTGGGATGCTTTACTGTCCATTTTTACTAAAAATACTATAATTCTCGGAGATTTTAATGGACACCATACTAATTGGTCACATAAAACGGATACCAAGGGGGTTCAAATTTTTGACGCATTAATGGACAATAATTTTATTGCTCTAAATAATGGTAGCCCAACCCGAATAAAAATGGTTAACTTGGAATGTCAAAAGTCCGCACCCGACATTTCTTTGATATCATCTGATATAGCCTTGATGTTCGACTGGTCCGTCATGAACGAGACATTAGGCAGTGATCATAGGGCTATTAAAATCATTTCAAATATTCAGTCTAGTACTTCACCAATAGTCCGTAAGAACTTCAAAAATGCTGACTGGACTTCATACAGTAAGCTACTCGACACCCTTTTTTTAGAATTTACATTCTCGGGAGACTTACAGGGTGATTATAACACATTCATTGATTATTTGAACTTGGCCGCCGATGTTTGTATCCCTTCAGTCAAGATAAACCTAAATCCAGACAGTAATTTTTTACCGAAACCTTATTGGGAACCTAATTTGTCTAAATGTGTGGCTGAGCGTCGATTAGCGTTATCTAAATTCAGACGTAATCCAAACCCTCATAATTATCAAACATTGCAAAATAAGATTTGCGAATCCCAGAAAATGATTCGCATAGCTAAAGCTAAAGGGTTTTGGAACTTTTGTTCTTCATTAGATTATTCTACATCTCAATCTACCGTATGGCGGAAAATGAAGTGGCTGAAGGGTCACAAATATTCATCACAGTACGTAGATAAACATAAAGCTACTGATCTGCTTCTTAGTTTAACGCCGGACTTTGTATCCCCGTGCGACCTGGCTTTTGACATGAATAACTCTGAGCTTGATGTCGTTGTTACTCCCTCAGAATTTCATAAATGTGTTCGATCTAAAGATACTGCACCTGGAGGCGACAATATTTCTTACTCCATGATCAAGAGGTTACCTCAAAATGGTAAAAAGATATTGATCCAACTGTTTAATAATATTTTAATTTCGGGCTTTGTTCCTAAGCAATGGCGCGATATTGTAATTGTGCCCATTCCTAAACCGGGACGAGACTACCAAAGTTTATCATCTTTGCGCCCAATTTCAATGATCTCATGCGTTTGTAAAGTTTTTCATAACATTTTAATGAACAGATTAGAGTGGTTCATCGAAAAACATATGTTTTTATCAAATAACACTACAGGTTTTAGAAAATGTCGATCTACTATAGATAATTTATCCGTTTTAGTATCTCGCATTCAAATTGGCTTTTCTAAAAAACTTATTACGGTGGCTGTTTTCATAGATATTAACAACGCATATAACTATGTAGACATACAAGGTCTATTGAAAGTTATGCAACAAATTGGTGTAGGGTCCAGAATTTGTAGTTACATCTGGAACTTTCTCAAGCTGAGAAACCTTAAAATTACAGTGGGTAATAACGTCATTAGTCGTACGTCCGGTCGGGGATTGGCACAAGGCGATCCATTGTCACCCTTACTTTTTAATATAGCAACCATGGACGTGTGTCATAGCAGTGGGGACGTGTTTCTGTCGCAGTATGCGGACGATTTTGTGTTGTATGCCACTTGCAGTGATGTCTCAACGGCCCAAAAACGTTTACAACTCGCTCTAAATAAGATGACTAATCTCCTTTTGAATTTGGGTCTTGAGATATCCCCTCTAAAAAGCAGTGTCTGTATTTTTAAGAACGGGGTGGCAAGAGAGACAGTTTCTATACAAATTAATGAGGTATCGCTGCCGGTGGTACACAATGTAAAATATTTGGGGGTTTGGCTTGACCGATCACTTAGGTGGGCTAAGCATATTAATGAGACTCGAGAAAAGGTGTTAAAATTAGTTAATATTTTTAAAATTCTTGCTGGATCTGGATGGGGAGTACATCCCAAACATCTGAGGCGGTTATACATCTCAACAATTCGGAGTAGAATCGATTACGCTTGTTTCCTTTATGATAGTAGCTGTGAAACTCACCTAAGTAAATTAGACAGGGTCCAAAACGTTTGCATGAGGGTTATCGGTGGCTTTATTAAAACCACGGCAATTCACGTTATGGAAAATGAACTATACCTGCAACCGTTGAAGTTTCGCAGATACTATCTAGCGGGTAAATTTTGGCTCAAAATAAAATCATACGCTGATAATAATATTATTGCTGTGCTAGAAGAACTACAAGCACATTGTCAACAATCACATTGGAAAAGAAAGATACCGTTATTAGTCAGAATTCATGAGTCTCTTGATTTGCTACCTGTGTACACGAGCCCAAAGCTTGAAATGTTCTCATTGGATACTTGGGTTCACAGGATTGATCTGTCTCAGGTCATATTTCCTAGATTGGATTTGGTTGCGGCTAAAAAGCACTATCAAATTGCTAAACTTAGTGAGTTATGTACCATATTTTTAAATAACACGTACTCGGGATTCTACAAAATATACACAGATGGATCCAAAGACAAAATAGGTTCGGGAGCAGCATTTTTTGATCCACAAACAAAAATTTCAGTGCAATTAAAGGTAAACTCAAAATGCAATATAATGTATACCGAACTGGTGGCAATAGGTGAAGCATTATCTTACATTGACTCACTTGAAAGTGGCAATTATGTTATTTTGAGTGATTCGAGAAGCGCTCTTCAACATTTGGCTCGGTGTACCTCGAGTTTTCGGGGTACTCCGATTGCTTACAGCGTGATCAAATCTATTTGTAAACTTATTTCTAAGAACACGAATATTGTACTGCAATGGATACCGGCTCATATTGGCTTGGAAGAGAATGAAGTAGTGGATCGATTGGCAAAAGATGCTTGTGATGATGGGTTGGTTTGTACGCTCTTTCCCGTGCACAGTGACTTTTTGTGTGTAGTTAAAGAAGAATGCGCTAAAATGTGGCACGAACACTTCGATCAGAGGTCACTGAGCAAGGGAATCTGGTATCGGACGATCCAGCCAGCACTTTCTCGTTGTTCATGGTTTGACCAGGCAAATATGAGTCGGCCGGAAATTGTAATGGCTCTTCGACTTCGATCGGGACACATTCCAATGAACAGTTTTGCATTTCTCATGGGTAAAGTTACGTCACCAAATTGTCCGGAATGTAATATAGTGGAAGACACTTACCATATACTGATGGAGTGCGTCAGGAACGAGGCCGAAAGAGTCATATTGTTATCAAAGTCACTGGATGTTGGTAGGTGTAATAGCATTCTTGCGTCCCCATTGTCAAAGGATGCAAGACTCTTATATAAGTTAGCAAAAATAGGATTTAGATCATAAGGAATAATTGTTTGTACCGATGAGGGTGGCATAATCAATTCATGATTAAACTCTCTATAAATAAAATAGAATAAAAAAAAAAAAATTGTTATCTTCTAGGTATTTAATTAATCTAATATTAATGATTTTCTCTAGGATCTTGGAGATTCCTGTTTAAACGGAAATGGTTTACTTGGTAGTGGCCTTTCAATTTCACCCGCAACCGCAGTAAGTAATTTCAACTGAGGACGTATGTTATAAATCGGAACACAATGCGATATAAATGGCACCTGACTGACCAATGCAGTTTCTCAAGTAGCTGCCGCCGACAGTTATGTGTCCTTGGTTCTCCTGATTGATATAGGTTTTTAGTTGATTTCAACTAAGGACCTATCAACTACCTACCAACTTGTTGCTTATTTAAGCAACGAGTTGGCACTCTACTTTAAGAAATAATTCAAAAGATATTCGCGGTATGCTAATGCACTTATGCCAAAAATAGAGACCCACTAGTAAAAAAACGTTTATTTCCCTTGATAAATAATAAATGATTTTTATTTCTGTAAGTTTTTCCAAAAACTTTTACACGTCAATTATATTTTTAAAACTAGAAGTGGTCAGCGTTTCCAATCTGCAAACCAGAGATCACAGTCTCTTTTAAAGTCCAGATATAATTTTGGTCAGATCATGTGAAGGCCATGTAGATTAGTGTCTGAAATGGTCTTTTGAAGAATGAACCACACAGATTGAGTGGACCTGTCTAGTCAGTGCACGCATTTCTTAGAAATCGTGCAGCTCAACTCAGAACTTAAAGAGCTCAACAACTCGTCGAACAATACCAAAGAAAGGACATTCGGATAAATTTAGGTGTACAAATTGTCTTAATATATCTTTAGAAACTTACCTATCTGCTAATTAAGTGAATTCTTATTGTGCTCATTTTTTTATTTTAAAAAAGTAACGAAGTACTAAATATACTTCTTGAAACCCTCTTTTAAGCCCACTTATGAAAGTAAACTGGCCGAACTTGTAAGAAAACCCGCATTTAGTAGCCATTTTTCCGAAAAAAAAAAAACGTTTTAGCCAGAAAATTGCCAGCACCCAATAGGTAGTAAAAGTGGTACTAAAAGAAACCTTCAAAATTAAAATCTTTTTCCTAAAAAGCTTTAAAAATACTTGTTTAATTTTTAGGGTTCCGTAGTCAACAAGGAACCCTTATAGTTTCGCCATGTCCGTTTGTCCGTCTGTCTGTCTGTCCCCGCTGCAGCTCAGAGACGCTTGGTACTAGAAAGCTGTAATTTGGCATAGGTATGGCATATTAATCACGCCGATAAAGTGCTAAAATAAAATCCTGAAAAAAAAATTTGGGCACGTAATGTGGGGATGATATATTTTTTTCTCGTCTACCCCGTGGTGTCGGGTACCGTTGGATAGGCCGTTCAAAATATAGCGGGTTTGTGAAAATCATTTTTCGATTCAGGGATCCGTTTGCGTAATATTAAGCTTTAAAGTGCTAATTTTTGTTACAGACAGTGCCCCCTGCCAGCTAAATGGTTGTTTTTGGATGTGTGAAAAAATGCATAGCAGTAGTATATATAACGCAATTAAAAGAAGGACTATCACGGCGAAGTAGGCTTTACAAGTTAATGAGTAATAGTCGACCAACTTATATTTGCAGTTGGAGAATTGACCGTGACGTTTATCGGTGTATGGGAGAACATGTTTTTCAACTACAATGTTAAGTTTGTTTTTGAGATAAATTCATCACAACTACGGAACCCTTCATTGTGCGTGGTCCGACACGCGCCCGCCCGGTTTTTTAATAAATGCGAATAGGTAGGGTTCAAATAATTAATTGTTCAATAAAATAACTGTTAATTAAAGTTAATAAATAAACTGTTGGACGTTGTCAGGCTATGTTAAAATAAAAACAAATACCAACTCTTGTATAAAATATTATTTGTTCTTTATATAACATTTAAAGAATAGGTATACACTCGTAAATTACGTCTTACAAATTAAGGTGATGGCACATACAATTTTTAAATAATATGTTATAGTTACAGGCAGTTCTTGATCAAACACATTTTGTATTATTTACACGTTAAATGAACGCATTCAGTGGTAGTCTGCGCCTGATATTTCGAGCCATGGGATGTACCGGTGAGCATATTCGAAGGAAAACCTTTTTAGTTGGCCACTCTTTTAGTGCTCTGCAACGTAATTACATAAATGATGTTTCGTAATGAACCACCAAGGAACTACGAGTATGAACCGTAGTGCTACTCAGTAGCGGTGTTGTTCTGCGCGTCAGGGTATTTTGCCTGGAAGCGCCACCGGTCGCGCCAGCAGTGCACCTGGTTGCTTATGCGCGACACGTCGGCGGCGTACGTGCGACAACAGCCGCCGATATACCGCACACCCAGGTCCAGCCACTCCTGGACGAACACTTCTACTGCCTCGCACTTGTCGCGGTCTATCCACCTGCAAAACAAAGAATTAAAGTAAGTAGGTTACGATACTACGAGTATTACCACGCGGTCTGCCTTTGTAAGAAATAGTTTTTTTTTATTTAAACAATTGAGTCGCAGTATCCAGTTAGCCAGTTCTACAAATTTCATGTTTTAATACCTTTCCAAATAATTATATTATAACAAGAATAAGTCCAACCCCAGTATATACTTTAGAAAGAAGACAGTATGGTTAATTCGTACCTGAGGCTACGTCGTAGCGTCGTCGTCGTAGCACATAACTGTGCTACGGTCTACGACTCTACTTACGTAGTAGCCGCTACGAACTTACCATTATGCGGATTAAACGTGAAGTTGGTTACAGCTCCACAGCAAAAACTTAAGTAAGTAAAATATAATTTCATTAGCAGTTTCACCTACATTAGAATAAGAAATGTTGACAATTACATTCACTTGGGAATATACAAACTAAACCGTAGATAACTTATCCTACTCGGAAATCTTACCCTATTTGAGGGTTGTATTTTTCACCCGAATTGGGGTAAACGATAAGCGGAATGGGGTCGTGTGGCCGGTCGTCGTTGAAGCCTTTCACGAGGCTCGACACAAAGGACGGCGCGCAGCAGTTCACTCCCACGGCGACGAGCTGGTCAGGGTTCGTTTCCCAGCATTTCTTTGCCACTTTTTGGAAGCTTTCGCCGTGAGCTATGCTTTGATTGTCCTACAAAGAAAGGTTAAAATAGTCAGTATTGGCAAATATAATAGTAAGCGGCATTTCTCAGTACGGTGAGAAACGCCGCTAATAAATAGCGATAGTTAAGTGCAAAGATTCGTCTATCTTGGAATGAATACAAAACAGTAGGTGGTTTAGTGTCGTGCTAAATGGAACCAACAATGTTGCGGAAGTGCTTATCGCTTCGTGAAAGTTGTAAAAGTTCGCTAAATGAGGAATCTTACAGCGATACTTGTAAGTATGCCGTTGACTAGCAAATAGCCTACTAGACAGTTATAGGCTTGTAAGTTGTAAAGTTTATAGTATGTAGGTACTTAGTGATGCTAAAAAAGCTTGTATTACCTCTTTACATTTTTGATAAAGGTTTGGATTAAACCGTTGACATGGTAATAGAATATGTAAAAGAAAAAGTCAGGTGCAGGTGTATTGAAAACAAAATGTTTTTCACGCAACAAAACTTCTATCAAATCTTCTATCAAGGTGATCGGCTTTTTGTTCCCGATTCGTGCTATTCGTACGAACAGAATAACAAACTATTTGAATATTGTGTGCCAAGATTCACGATGTGCCAACCCGACGTATTCAGATA
This sequence comes from Atethmia centrago, assembly GCA_905333075.3. Taxonomy (NCBI): domain Eukaryota; kingdom Metazoa; phylum Arthropoda; class Insecta; order Lepidoptera; family Noctuidae; genus Atethmia; species Atethmia centrago. The sequence continues at coordinate 15,588,983 of HG995375.1, forward strand.
TCTATGTACAAAATTATATTAACCTTCCACAGAGCTCTCAGCCCCATACAGCGCCAGTGACGCAACATGTCAATATCATGCTTCCACAAATCGAAGATTTTCGTTATTTTAGAATTTCAAAATTGGCTTGGTGCAGGATGGAAAATTTATCGAAGCTGTTACGTAACTCACCGATCCCAAGCTTCGAATAGACGAGCCTGGTTATGGTTGGCAAGGTTTCTTTATGCTCTTACGTCTGACGTCCAATATTACGGAAAACGTCAGTAATTTGCAATGATACTTAGATATAATGTTTCAGCTTACTCGCTTACCTTACAACTGAATGCGATCCAAGCCTTTATGTGAGGGAAGTCTCGAAGAAGGTCGCATAACATTTCGGCTTCTTCCTGACAAGGGATCGTCTCCAACGCCAGTAGGTCAACTCCCGCCTCAACCAGTGCCTGAATCCGAGGTCGGTGCCAAGCTTTCATGGTCTAAGAAAAAAATGTTAAGATCATGTTAGAAAATAGTTCTGCAATATTAAATTCGTCGAGTTATCCTGATGTGGTAGGTCCATTTTAATTCTAAACTAAACAAGGCATTAATAAAAACAATAAGAAATTAATTAAGGTAACTTCATGTTTGTTTCAGATAGCCATTTGTTCTAGGTTTCGTTAATTAACTGTCCACCCCAGTCAAATGCTGTCGGTACAGGAAAAAAACAAGAGAAATGGAGTGGAGTTTTTCATATTGCCGATGTAAATTTTAATTTGCAGGCAACTTTACGGCCCTCTTTACGATTTAGCCGCCGCTTTCAATGGCCTTTATTAGGCTATGCATTCATGGCTCTCGGGGTTCCGCAGAAATGATCGCGCGCCTCATTTAGGTAATAGTTTTTACTAAAGCTCTATCCAACATTTATTAGATTATCTATTTTAAAGTAGATATAATACAGAATTAGTTATCTATTTTCAGAGACGATTTCCTTGCTATGAAAATTTATGTGATGAAAATATGTAGCTTGCCTGCAGATTCATGAAAAATTGTCTCAATTTTGCCGAGAAAGAACGTTTGCCTTATACCTGGCATAGGGGAGTGGTGGGGCGAAGTAAAGTAGTGTTTCTCTTATGTAAACTTTAGCCACGACAGTGCCGAACAATAACTTCCCTTTATTTTATGAGTAAAGAGCATAAGTTAAAGTAAATAATCAGACGAAAGGTAGGTGACTTTTGCCTATAGGGAAAAGTGTGAGTACAACAAACAGATAAAACTAGGTTATTACTGGTTTTAATTAAAAAATATGTTCCTTGTGTATTGCGATATTTAGCAAGAAATCAAAACTTTCTAGTAGCCTGGTCAAATGACTCATATATTAATGAGCGATAGAACCAAATGAATATTTGTATTCTAAGGATACACAAAAAATAAAACCTAATCAAAATCAAAAGTCACATAACCAAACTAGGCTGAGAATCAGCACTTTATGAACGTCAAAATGACATAAGACAGTCCCCCAAAACGCCCGCCCTTCACCAATTCCTAGTGCTTTAGGTGGGAAGAAGTGGCGCAACAAACTCCCCAGCAGCACAGCTGTCTGTTCAGTTAGAAAAGCTTGATTATATACAATACTTAATAATAACAAAATAATGTACTACTTAATAATAACAATAATTAATAATAATAAAATAATGTAGACTACGCGCAACACGAAATATTAAACTAAATTATTTGACATATGTCAGCTAGCACACGCCACTATACCGACCAACAAAAAAAAATCGAAAACTCAAGCAGAATTGCTAACTAATTTTATAAATACGAAAGTGAGTTTGTTTGTTTATTTATTTATTTGTTTGTTTGTTTGTTTGTTTGTTACGCTTTCATGCTAAAACTGCTGAACGGATTTGGATGAAATTTAGCAAATGGGTAGACCATGACTTGGATTAGGACATAGGATATTTTTTTTCCCGATATTCTCATGGGATGGAGACTTATGCGGGTGAAATCGCGGGGCGCAGTTAGTAAAAAATAAAAACGTACACAGAACTTCATACCTAAATAAAAGCCTCCAGGCATAAAGAGCGTGCCCGCTTACATATAGCTATAGCTGTAACTCGAAGTCACAAATATCTTCATCATTCTTACCTCCAAATCCCTTATTTCAATTTATTCTGTAGGTATCTACCTAATATAGCTTTGCAAATAGTATTAACGAAAAGGAACCCTAACATCGAACAGCATAGTTAATGTAGAATAATAAAAATACTCACTCAGTGAATTCGGAGCTTTTAGTTAGAAAGCTTTACCTTAAACATTTGAACAAGATCGATTCAACCGATTGCCGCCCTAAAAGCACTCAGTGACAATATATAGAAATAGACAAAGAACCAATTTCGCACCGGTCAAATTCATTAATTATTAACTACATCTAAGCGACAAGTTTTATATACCTAAATAACATTTTTTTTTTATCTGGTGCGTGGTAGGTACTCGGAACCGGCGTGTGTGTATGACCAGGAGGGTAACCATCACCTCTTATAGCAGTATTATTACAATATCACTTCACAGTGGGAAAGTGATGGAGCTATACAAGATTTATAGCTCCATTTCTTTCTCACGCTGAAGTAATATTGAAATAATACTGTTATAAGAGGTGATGGTTACCCCCAGATGTTTGAACTTAAACGAAGAAAACCGGGCAAGTCGGATCATGCACAATGAAGGGTTCCGTAGTTGGGATGAATTTATCCCAAGAACAAACTTAACATTGTAGTTGAAAAACATGTTTTCCCATACATTCCAACTGCAAATGTGAGTTGGTCGACTATTACTCGTTAACTTGTAAAGCCTACTTAGCTGTGATAGATTTCCTGTTAACTTCGTTATATGACCGCCGTGATTTTTTTCACATATCCAAAAACAGCCATTTAACTGGCGGGGATGGGCTTGACTCTAACAAAAATTAGCACTTTTAATCACTCAAGGACGGCTAATGAGACACAATTGATTTTCTATTGTTTGACACCGAATCGGTGTCGCGCGGTAAGCTTTAGGCGCTGACAAGACGCAATTGACCAAAATAGGCTTCTCTTAAGAAAAAAATTGCCAAATCTGTATAGTTTGTGGTAGCGGAAAAAATATATGTTAATTTTGAACATATTTCCCTGAACTTGGTTGTTACCAAAACACGTTTTGAAAAAAAATCTCGATACAAACTAACGTTAAACTAACCTCTTACCTTGGGTTCTAATCCAATATATCTGTATTAAATATCAACATACGTTACGTATTTAAATAATAACAAGAACGTCTTATTTGAATGCAGAACTTGGTTGTTTTTTTAATTTCGATTACTCAACTCGATTTTGAGTAAATAGGTAATTACTTCATATTTTGCAATAAATTACAAGCGTTGTGTCATCGCGCTTCTCTTTCTTTTCTATGCAATCTGACAGTGACCGCGGTTTAGGTGTTGTCAGCGTCTTAATATTACGCAAACGGATAATTTATGAAAGGCCTTTACAATAGACGAGAAAAAACAATCATCCCCACTTTACGTGTAGGAGCAGTAACCTAAAAAAAAATATTAGACTAATATGTACACCCATGCCAAAGTACAGCTTTCTAGTACTAAGAGTCTCTGAGCTAAGCCGCGGACAGACAGACAGACGGACATGGCGAAAGTATAAGGGTTCCTTGTTGATTACGGAACCCAAAAAAGGAGTATGTAGGGATTGTAGCATTCGTAGCAGGTGGCGTTCTGTAGTTTCTGCTTACCCCCGGGGGAAGAAGGCGTGATTTTATGTGTGTGTATCTAAGCGACTAGTTTTATGTACCCAGATAACTAATATTTTTTCTACATACTATGTCCAGAATATTGGCCCTAATAGGTGTGCAGGTAACCTATCTATCTTCATTTTGTAGATCGAAGTTACGTAAAAATTTATTAAGTTATTCAGACAAGCTCGCTCCATATAGAGAACATAATCTGTACTTGCCGAACAAATGATTTTACATGTACCTAAAATAAAATAACAATTTGTGCTTGTTTTTTTTTTGCTTTTGTAAACCGTGGGAGCATTACATGTTATTAGTATTTCAAATCTGAAAATTGCTTACCTCAACAGTCGTAGTATCTGCGTAGCTGCCATCATACTCCGAGCCGTCGTGCAGATGAGCCCCGTACGGCCCCACCGAGCCCACAATCAGCGGGCTACGATCTAAAGGAACAGGTAAGTACCATAAATATACCAAGTTCTTGTTTATAATACGTATAACGCTATGCTCTACGAGTCTACGCGAATACACATAAATTCCAACCCCAAAGTGTAATTAATGCGTGCTTGCACCCGACCCTCGGCGCCGCGGACCCTACAATCTTTGTTTACAGCAAAACACAAACATTCTTGAAATTTTATAATTTAAAATAATATATTACATCTGCTATACCTTTGACTTTACCTTGTTTTTAGCATCCCTATGTTTACTACCAAGACTAATTTAAAAAACAGGTGGAAGTATAGGTACTTATTACGTTCTAAATAGCCACTTGTCATTCTAAAAAGTTATACCGGTCATAAAGTACATGATAAACCCGTGATAAACATTTAAAAGCGTATTTTCGAGTGGTTTTATAGGCTATTTGCCTGTTTGCTAGAAAATGAACGAGGACTTGAGAAATGAATGTTAAAATTAGATATTTGCTCCGAGGGCACGTTCATTACATCGCTTTTCGTTTGACAGTGTCATCTTGGCTATATTTAAAAAAAAAAAAAACTACCTTGCCCTTTTGTGTCTGTTAGCATAAAACAGATTTCAAGATTTGTCGTTTCACACAAATTGTATGTATTTCTTCATGTGTACTCGTAGGTAGGTAGATAAATTATGCATATTTTACGAGTATTCTTTGTACCTAGTAAGACCACAATCATAATCTTGCAACGTAGAATGTCAAAAATGTTGTAGGCTTGAGGTTAAATAAAAACATCTTTATATTGTACTTATTACTGGCTAACCATTTGTCATTTTCATTTGATCTTTTAAAGTCTCCCATTCACTGCGGAGGCCTGCCTCCCTCGGTATTCATATATGAAATATGTCAAGCCATTTATGCCCGTTTATTGTAATGTATGGTCGCAGGTACTTGCCGTTCTGCACGTAGTCCTGGTACTCCTCGAGGTATTGCGAACGCGCGCGCTTGGCTAGCTCCACGGCGCGCACGATCAGCTCGGAGGCCTGCTCCGCCGTCACGCCCAGGTGCTCTACGAACCCCTCCACCGACGCCTGGTAAGTGTTCGTTATTACTAAATCTGCTCCCGCTGCAAAATAACCATAAAACACGTTTTATAGCCCGCAAACAGACATAACGTTGGGCGCATTAATCATATTAAACACAGGCCGGTATTTAATGAAAACAAATGAATCCCAAGATTAATGTCTTTAACCATGCTACCGATATCTCCCTGCTTTTCCTGTCAACGCTAATTAATAGTCCACATACTCCGAAGTCGGTGTTAAGAAATTAGTTCGATAAATATGGCTAAAGTTGAACTTTGTTAGTATTACGGACTGTGAGCGGGGTGCGGCTAAGAGGCGTAAACAATTAATATTATTAAAACTTAGTAATGCAATACGAGCCCGGCTTGTTCAATATTACGGAAGCGCGGTCGGCAAAGGAACCGTTCTCTGTCGAAGAAAATAATTATGTAATAAATAGAAGACGGCGCACGGCTTGCGAATGGTAAGGTATTAGACAGACAAGGTGATTAATGGCAACAACGCTGTGTATCCGGACTTGTAGTTTGTATACGAGGCGCCTTCGGCGGTACGAGCGCAGTCGCGCCTCCTGCCGCCTGCCGGCTCCCGAGCCTGTACTATGCAAATGTGAAGTAGTTAGTAGATGAGGGAGAAATAGCGGCATCACTTGCCAACTTGCTACAGCGTCAATCATAATAATCACAGCGAAACAGCTGCGACTTACCTACCGGCAAAATATGTGTGCTTGCGACTTTATGGATTACCTTGTACATAATCTGACTGCAGTTTACGTCACACTGTATTATACATGTTGGACTCTGATAATGATTGTTATTACTGTGATACTGTGGCATAATATAGCCAATAATATCCATGTATGCACAGCTGAACATTATGTATTACTGTAGTGTTAGTGTATGTTATCTTATGTCCGGAGTTCTCTAATGTCGAGAGACGAGAGTGCAAAGCGTTCATGTTTCCGCAAAGTACGCGGTCATATTTTATATTTTTTCACATTATGTGTTCTATAAGCACCAAAGCAAGGCAGTAGGCTTTTCCCTCCAGGGAGTTATTTGCTTGCAGACACTTTTCAGCTTTTCCTTATGAAAAGAAACGGTCCGTTTTGTGGTGAAGAAAAGCGCTTTCAGAGGACGATGACACGAGACGAGGTCGCACTCTCGCTGTCAGATGCACGAACATGACGAGCTAAAAGCGACCTAACATGTAATTCTTCAAAACACGCATGTACACTTGTACTTAGTCGCAACGTTTTGCGAGTCTAAGTAAGTATTTGTGTAACTTTGCCGTCGTTTGCGGTTTTTGTTGAACTGTGTTTCGATTCATTCAGAGGCGTCGGTGAATAACTATTCCTGTCAGTAAAATTCAAGGTAGTTACTAGAACTTAGCGTACTTAGGTAGTGGGTGTTAATGTTCTGATGTTAATATGTTGTGTAGCTACCAGTATTGGATTTAGAACAGTTTCCGAATTGAGCATAATATGGTATTCCATAATGCATACAGTTGTAGCACCTACCTGTTGTGAAAGCGGCTGGTTATACTGTTTATTTAGTTCGGACACGTGTCCGCCCACCACTCTAGTAAGACGTTCGATGATGCGCACTCTGCCACGTCGCATAATAAAACACTAATTTATTATTACAATGATAGCGAGTCTATTATTAAACTACGGACGACGAAGAATATTCTCGGAAAACTGTAACCTTTTAACCAAACACAAGCAGCTCCACCTTTATATTGCACATTCTTATGTAGGTGTGGGGTAGGTACCTACAAAGGTAGAATTCTGTATTCCACGTGCACAATGCACGCCTCATTAGGTAATTTACCTCTCGATTCTCGTAAAGGAAAATCGGTTTAAAAATAAGGCTCTTATATATGAATATGAAGAAATGTATACGAGCCATAACTGATATAAAAGTAATAGACAGTTGCAGACCAACATTTTTAAAATTTAATAATCTTTGTTTATATATATATTAGAGGTTATAATGTTCGTTAGAAAAAATACAAACCTCTTTAATAAGTTACATAGCAAAAGATACAAATTCAATATATGTTTACCTTTTAATAAAACAGCGTTGTTAAATAAAAGTATATTATGTATGGCTCCACGCATATATAACCATTTACCAAACTCATTCCTGGAGATAAGTGATATAAATATATTTAAAAACAATATCAAAACACTGTTACTAAAAAAAGCGTATTACTCTGTCAATGAATATTTACAGGTTAAACATGTTATATAATGTGTGTAATTTTGCATGCCTTACGGTAGGATATGGCTAATGGACACTATTGTTTGTTTGTTTAAGACCTTTTCTTTTGTACCCATATTCGCATATTAATAAATGATTATGATTATGATATTTTTAGATACGAAAATAACTTTTACCTCTTAAGAAGTCGAGATGGGTGTTAACGACTTCGTCTGGGTGTGTGTAGAGGAAGCGCGCGCTCCAGAGCGGGTCCCCGTCGATGACGTGACCCACATGGCAGGACAGCTGCGTGGAGAACCCGCCGTCCAGCACCATGATCTGTGGCGGCTCTGGACCCTCGCCGTTTGTCGGTGTCATTCTTCAAAGGATGCTGTTCTGAAGTGGAGGAGGAGGAGTTGGAGTTTAAAGATCAAAGACATTCTATTTCTTTGGTAGATTTTAAATATAGTTGGTTTTGCTCTTAAAAGTCTGCCACGGAATTGTAAGGAAACTTCTGAAGTGAATCATAGTTATAGTCAGGCTCCGATTGCTTTCTAAAGCTGAGTTGCAAAAATTGTCGCAAAGCGCTTCGGGTCAAGCGGGACTGTCCGCGCTCTTTGAAACTTGCTGGAATCCATTGAACCGTGCAACCAGATAGGATATGTATTTGTAAAATAGTATTCCGACTGAATATGGTGCTTGTCGTTTCGTTCGAGAAGTAATGTGTCGTGTGCATTCTACTCTGCGTACGGTCGATTATCGGCGATGAATTACCTCGCTCCGTTCGTATACAAAAGCGTTCATCAATGTAGATGCTGAGGGGAATTGGAACGTGTAGAGACATTGAGGCTGTGTGGCTGCCGCCGGCAGGAAAATGTAGGTAAGAGCAGTGCTAATGCACCTGGTTAGATGCATGGCACATGAACACAGCACAAATCCCCAATTCAATAAAAATAAACGAACGCTCGTCTATTCTATAGATAGGTTATCATTCCAGAAAGGTAGAAAACAAAGCTATATTGCAGGCAGATGCTTGTGAAGTATTGATTTCTGGAATTCAGTTAATGAGGCAATAGGCAGGGTCGCAGTTTGGTTACATCATTTCGAAAGTTAAAGAGAAAAGCCCCGAGTTAATAAATACATTGTAAACGCCAATAGACAGTTGTCACCTGTCTTGAGTACAACTTTTATTTATATGTCTCCAGTGACACGCATTCCTTCATGTAATGAACGTTTCCAGCTTCCAGGAATCACTATAAAATAAAATAAGTTGCTAAGTAATAAGTACTTTTTGTTTTTGGGTGGGAATATATCAAATAGCTTCCGCTCTGGGCGGATCGGTGTGTCAGACTCATACTGACTAAAACCTGCCCGTGTTCCTTCCATTGCTTGTGTTGCCGAGGGCCTCGGTATCCCTTTCGGACTTTCCCGCGATCCCGGCTGGCATCGGCCCTAGTGGACCCCTACACTTGTGCTGACGACATCTCTCTGAGGCACGCGTGGAACACAACGTGCCGTCGACCCGGGCTTGGTGTTGTAATAAGTACTTACGTGCGTACCATCACGGCTTCTTTTGATTAATTTCTCAGAATCCTAACCTCTCCTTCTAATTATCATGCATTACCTATGTGAAACAATACGGTGCTTGTTATAATTACTGCAGTGATTAGATTTAGAACATTAGTGAACCTCGGAACACTGTCCGTCATATTATTACACAACCATCGATAGTGAAGGTTTTCAACCAATCAGATAAGTTGATTTACGAGAGTTCCCGTTAAATAAATACAACTTTTCTGTTTTCAATCAGTCTAACTTTTTCCAGGCCTGGAGCTAAAGTTCACCTTGCATAGAAGGTTGGTTTGTTGAACTTTGTGGTTGGGGCCACTTAATAACGTCACTTAGTCGCCTCTTGCAACACTGATTGAAATTACTATATGCCTACCTACTTTCTTGTTATTACCTACAACGCATAAATGACCTATGAATGCCTATGACGATAAGGCGTGCTTACTCTCTCAGTATAAGTGGATAGGTTCATATTTGTATATAATACTAGCTTTTGCCCGCCGTTTCGCCCGCATAAAGGTCAGAAATTATTCCACAGGAACGTACTACCGTGATTCATAGTATCCTATGTCCTAACCCCAGTCATAGCATATTCCTATGCCTTTCATCTAAATCTGTTCAGCAGTTACGGCAAGAAAAGGTAACAGACAGACAGGCAGATAATAAATTCAAATAATCTTTTTTAGGGTTCCTTACCTCAAAATGAAAAATTGGAAAGGGTTCCAATAGGATGACTTCACTGTCTGTCAAGACCCTTTTTCTCAGGAACGCGTGGAGGTATCAAGTTGAAATGTAGGTATATCAAAAACTTAGTTCTACGGTCCCTTGGAGCTGTAAAGAAAATCAAGCTTCCAAGTCAACGCAATAAAAAAATATGGCCATTTATGCCGCACATGTAGGTATATGTTGACACTCGCAAATAAACTAAAGCCGAGATGGTACTTCCCGTTGACCTAGCCTGAAGTTTGGCTAGAAGCAAGGTTTTACAGTTCATTTAGAGGGAAAAATCCGAAAATTTGTAATCTATAGTTATAATATATCAACTGCAAAGTTAAGTTTGCTCTTCAAACTAGTGACGTTTAGTTTTATTCAAATCGGTCCACTTCACTCTATTAAAAGTTATTTTTTCAGCTGAAAGTTAACTGTGTCCCTCAATCCGGAATTGTATATTCGGACAGCCGAGCGAGCACAGCTTTGAGACGGAACCCTCAGGGCGCGAGTCCTACTCACACTTTTTTACTTTAAAAACTTTTTACAAAAAAAAAAACATCCGACTTCCAAAAAAAATACTACAAAGAGAAAAATAACTTTAATTTGGGAAGTCGGTATTTTTGGATCTGTATTTTAGTTTTTTGCCACCAAATTCCGAAATTAAAGTTATTTTTCACTTTGTAGTGTTTTTTTGGAAGTCGGTTGTTTTTTTTGTATTTTTTCTTTATTTTTACTTTTTAGCGGGTCAGTTTGTAATTTATCTAAGTTAGAATAGCCTAATGTCAACTGCTCATCATATTTTACAAAATATTGCTTTTCTTGATGCAAGTACGTTAATTGTTGAGAAGTTCTCCTGGTAAGAATCAGGAGAACTGCCGCTCACCATATGCATTGTGAAGAGCATACATGGCATAGCAACCACATTAAAGTACCTAATCGAATCGCAACTCGTTAAATACATCTTATTGACTAGTTCCGGTGGCCATCAGTGGTCTTCATCATCAATTCCACCCCACCAAATGGTGCTTTCCGCAGCAAATGCAGAAGTTACTATAAAAAATACTTAAATCCCTATAGGTGTGCCTTTAAAATTTGAGTATTTCCCTCGATTTCCATGGGATTTCCTCATCAGATTATGACTTGGTGACAATGGGACCACCGCGGGAGTATACACTTTCAAACAAAAAAGGAACTTTTAAAATCGGTCCACAATTGACGGAGAAATCGGCCAACACACATAAATAAATATATATATATATACGGTCGAATTGAGAAACCTCCTCCTTTTTTGAAGTCGGTTAAAAAAATGAATAAAACAGGTTTTTATGATTCTAAATGTCTTAATTAAAACAATATTCATTTTAATATTATCACCAATTATTTGTAATACCTAGTGTAGCGTGAGTGGAAGGATTCAAAGGTAACACTCGCGACATTTTACACCTATAATTTAGTACCTAAATAAAAAAAATACAAGAGAATCCAAAAAAATAACAAAAATTATGAATGATAGATTAAATTACACGTTTAAAAATTCCTCATGCCTTTTGATAAGTTAAAAAAAGTTTTAAATAACAGAATTAAAACTTAGAGCACACTAACTAGAACTATGATAAATTTCCCTAAAAATCATTGTAAGCGCTTGAATGATTGGGTTTTTAAATTAAGTTAATACAAAAAGAGTGGTGCTAAGCTCTAAACTTTATTCGTGGTCCTGACTTAACTGAAACAGGCAATCTAAAAATCTGATGTGCATTTAAAAGAACAGGTGGCAAAATTCAGTACACAATTAATGAAAGAAAGTAATAATTAAAGAAGTTAGAAGGTAGCTTTCCAGAAGCGAACGTGGCATAGATTTCGCTGGATCACCTCGGGTTACCGAAATCCCGGCGAATAATAGCTGCTGGAACTACGTCCTCCGATCGGTCAGCTTAGCAGCAGATCAGTAAATTCATACCAAAGTCACTTGGTAGGTTCAATAGGGGAATAATATAAAAACCAGAAAAAAAGCCTGGCTTGATGGGATTTCTAGAACAAAAAAGAAGCGAATAAGTCACCAAGCCATGTTTCTAAAGATATAAAGTGAATGGGATGATAAGCAAAAATTGCATACCTTGAGATAAAATGGTCTTACTTCGAAAGTACAGACTCCTGACTGCACATCACATCTAAATTACTCCTTGTAATCGTCACCACAATAATTCAGAAGGTAAGAGCACTAGTACAAACAATAAAAAATTTGGTGTTATCTTGACAACAATAATAAATATAACCGTCTATATCGGAGCTCGGCAGAGGAATGCGTTTGAAAACAAATGTTTTGACATGCAAAAATAATTTTTAAAATAAAAATTCGCAATTCGAAAAGAAGAAGAAAAAAATTGTTAAAGGTCCAAACTAGCGATTAAGGTTGAACATGAGATGGTTATAAAAAGGATCAATAGCAAAAAAAAAATATTGTACAATTAATAATTCTACACTAGGTACTCTAGTGCCGCCATTGACTACGTAATACCTACTACATGTTAGAAAAGTTATTTTAACATTTTAAATTAAAATAACTTTTGACTGAGCGGGCCGATTTTAATGAAATAAAGAGTAAATGTTACTTCAAGAGGGACGGACTATGACTATATTTCTAATCCCTTAAATCTCTTGAAAAGAAGTAGGTACACAAAAAAATAAATATTACATGTTAATTTTTAAATCATCTCCTATTTAACCCCTGGGGCGATGATTTTACAAAACCGCTGAAATATTTAATTCTTTATTTCTTACCAAAAGCATAAATTTGAATTTGAATAACCCTAACTTCAGAAACTTTCTTCCCCTATATCACTCCCTATATGATTATACATAATCAGCCTATAATGTTCCCACTGCTGGGACACAGGCCTCCTCTCTGCAAGAGGGAGTGGGCCATAATCCACCACGCGGGCCCAGTGCGGATTGGTAGATGTCACGTGTCTTCGAATTTTTGGTTCTAGGACATGCCGGTTTCCTCACGATGTTTTCCTTCACCGTTATATGATTATATTTGAAACAAAAAGTAGCCCATGTCCTTCCCCAGGATACCCTTGCCAAATTTTATCGAAATCTGTTCAGTGGCTTAAAAGTGGCTTTATTTTATTTATTTATTTATTAAAACTTTATGCACAAGTATAAAAAAAAATAATACCGTACAAAGGCGGACTTAATGCCTGAGGCATTTTCTACCAGTCAACCTTAGGGTGATGCAGAGAAGACACATGGCAGGTGCAACTTAAGGGATAGATAACACGAAAATAGCTTTAGTGTGAAAAGGTAACATATAGACAGACAGATAGAGCTACTTTCGAATTTATAATATTAGTATGGATAGTATGGATGTCAAATTGTCGACACAAGTAAAACCAAGATCCATTAATATCAAACTGTCAAATATCCATATTTAACTAAATGTTTTATAAGTTTCTGTTTGGGGTCCCAACAGACTTTGCGGCACATCGGTAACAGACAGTCAGATATAACTGCAGATGTATAGGTTTAATACAGTTTGTAGAAGTTAATTTTATGTCCACAATAACTGAAGTTAAATGTAGATAGATGGTACCTATTCTTTACCGTAGACCGAAACGTCGAAACATATGAGACAACAAGGTAGGTACGAACAGAACGGTATACACAGCAGTCTTATCGCTAAAAGCAATTTCTTTGAGAATTAACTTATAAAATGTACTGGTTTCAGAATGACTACGAGAGTCGATAAATATGTACTTTCCAATAATTGCTTCAAAATTAACCTGAAACAAGTGAACTTTCATACTGTGCAATTCGCTAAAAATAATTTATCTTGTAAACTACGTGTAATAAAAGCTTTTGTGTGTTCCTACTAAAATAACGTGACATTTCGTTTAGATTTAAAAAGTACAAAATCTCCCTCTCCGCACAGGGTAACTCGCATTTTTCCCGTGTGTGTCTGCGGCATTATTAATGGCTTATATCAGCAATGGCATGGGTACAATAAGTAACATCTGACAGCACATACCACACCGCCTTCTATCTAACAGTGTTTCTTGCAATATGGTGTTACCACAGAGCATTTTATGTCTAGTAAATCTGGACCTACTGCGATAATCACGAAGATTCCGATTCTATGCAGCAATCACTGAGGTCTAACTGTAGCAGAAGAATCACAGTTTTAGAATGTAGTTAATACAGAAACCACTCTAACAATTAAATTTATTTATTTCTCACTGAAAATCAATTTAAAAGTTCAAGTAAAATCCATGCTTGTCACTATCGCTTCAAAATCCAATGATGCTCTCTGGTTTTTTCGAATATCGAACGAACAATTTAGGTATTCACGTTCACAATAATTGGAACAATTAACACAATACCTATCGCGTCTTATTTGTATTGCTACCCACATATCCCTATGTAATTAAATATACAAATGTTAACATAAACCAGACAATAGTGTTATGAGTCTAAAATAGATAGTGCTCGTAAATATTAATTGGTTGCTATCAGAGCTCTTATTGTTTGTCCTAATCAAAGGGTATGATCAGTGAGAAATATTGGGAGGTATCCATAATGCGATCGGACATCGGAACAGAGCGGAGAGGTAGGGTGTTGCGTTGACAAAGGGAACCATTATCGAGTGGCTTAATTATCTGCCCATTTATTACGTAAAAGTAAGCTATATATAAGTATTATTTAAAATACTTCTTTTTATGTATTTTAACCCCCGCCGCGCCGTAATAAGGAGGGTGCTATAAGTATGTCGTTCTGTGTATGAACCTATCTGTATGTCTTTCTGTGACATCGTAGTTTCCAAACGAGTAGTAGGATTTCAAACGGTTTTTTTATTAGTATGTTACATGGAAATCTGTTCAGTCATGTTGAAGACAAGTTCTTTTCTGATGGGAAACCACGGAGCAAGCAATTTATGGTTTCCTCAATCACATTCAATAGTTAAATTACAAAATAAATAATAAAATTGTTTTCCTGGCAATTTCGTGATAAGGTACATTTGTTGATCCCGTTTTTTTTTATTTGCAATTTAATAAGTTGTTGTTGTTGCATTAAATAAGTAGGCAAGGAGAACGAAAGGAGGACGTATCTATAATTCATGTTGGTTGCATTATATTCAAAATATAAATCGTGAAATCTATGCTATATTGTTAAAAATATTGAAGGTTGAAAGTAGATATTATCTATTAATGGTCTGGAAACGTAATTAACGAAACGATAAATACGTTCAAATAATAATAAATCAAATGGTCACAGACCTCAGCACAATCAATAACGAGTGTTTATAAAGTCTGAAGTCGCGACTACTCTTATCTCCAAAGAAAAACAATAAACATCGCGGTGATACACTATATATTGTAAGTATGAAAAATCGTTTTTTTTTCTTATTTTGCCGAGCTGCAAATGATTGGATAACTAAAATAGAAATAAAAATGAGCTCCAATAATATTCATTAAATAATATTACGATGTTTTCATAACTAAACTTACTCCGTTAATATACTAAGAATAATATCCTAGTTATTATATTAATCTAAAATTACCTTAAAATATATACAGCCTGTATCAGAAATGTGTGGTCATATTTAAGGATGCGGAAAAAATCATCAACTTTCTCCATGGGACCAATTTCGTAAAAAATATCAGCTGTTCCATACATTTGGGTCAAGTACGTGTTGAAGTTTTGTATGGGACAGCTGATTAATTTTTCGCGACAGATTAACACAAAATTACCTAAATATAATAAAATGTAAAGCAGTTTGAACTTAATGTAGAGTCGACAGACGAATTCAAAGGAAAGCGAACCTATTAATTATTTTTTTATATGTATGTCCTCCAGCTATATACATAAATAACTCTTTAACTTTTATGTTTTTGATCTAAAGTGATTATTATTCAGCTTCCATCGTAGGTTGATATGATAGAGTTCAAATATTTTAGTTTTGGTTGTTTGTTTGCGATCTATGTCGCCAGCAACAAACAGGCTTTAATGTTCACTAACAATAGATACCTGTAAATTAATATTTGTTCATAGAGACCAACACACCTACCTATATATCAGTAGATACCTACTCAGAGTTAATGAATTCACAACTCATAAGACTTTTATACAGGGTTACAGGGAAAGTCGTACTGAATATTAAAGGAGGTTATTATTCAGGTCATTTCTGATGATTTTCATTCTGAAATAAAATGTCCGAAACTTAACCGCTAAGGAGATATTAAATTTTAAAGATTATTTTTAAAAATCCTTTATATTTTGGCTTTTAGTCGTTTTCTTTGGGGTTAGGGCTCCTAGAGTCGGTTTTATTGATGTATCTAGTTAGAGGACATGTCCATTAATAAAAATGATCAACAAAAACTGAACCTACTACTAACAGCTTAAAAAACTGCTCGACAACGGTTAGCATTATGAATTTTCTAATAGAATGTTCTTAACTTTAACAGGCTTTTAATAAAAAAAAATGTATGGAACTTATTCTGCAAATAATTTTATAAAGTTCTACGTCTCTTTAGCTATTCAAAAAGGTATAACACTTGCTATTAAATAGGCAAATCATTGCCGAAATAACAGTTAAGTTGGGAGAGGGTACATTTTTAGTTTGAGGTAAAAGTAGCTAAAATACGTAAAAAAAGACAAAAATTTTAGCAATATTTTTGTAATTCATGTTCTACATGGCCGCCGCTATTTCTTACACAAAGTCTCATTCTTTTTCTTAAATTACTTTTCACGACAGAAGTTCGTAGGTTCCGCCTCATTTCCTCAGCCGCATCAATAATTTTTTGTCTTAGAATATCGACATTTGCGATCGGTGTCATTTGGTCGTATACTAGGCTTTTCATATGACCCCACACATAAAAATCCATCGGCGTTAAATCGGGGCTCCTCGCCGGCCATGCTATGGGTCCGCCTCTTCCAATCCATTGGTTTGGGTAATTCTCGTCCAACCATGCTCGAACACTTCTTCTGTAGTGCGCTGGGCAGCCATCATGTTGAAAGAACATGTCTCGTCTCAATGCAATAGGCAAGTCTTGCATTAAAGAGGGTAACTCCTCCCTCAAAAAGTTTTCATATGTCTCGCCATTCAAGTTATCGGGCAGGAAGTATGGCCCTATTAAGTTATTTGATATTATACCCATCCACACATTAAGACTGAATCTCCTTTGTGACCCTTTTGGTCTTTTTTTCTTGGGGTTACCTTGCGCTTTGGGAGCCCAATAATGGGTGTTATGATAGTTTGTGATGCCGTCTTTGTCAAATTTCGACTCATCTGTCCACATGATTTTCTTTAAAAAATCCGGATCTTCATTATCGGCATTGAGCATAAATCTGCAGAAGTCTAGTCGTCTCAATGGATCCCCTTCTTCAATTACTTGCACTGGCGTGTAATGGTAAGGGTATTGCCCAGAACTGTGCATTACGAACCAGACTTTCCACTGGGAAATACCAAGCCGTCGAGCGACAACGTTTGTTGATGTGGTTGGGTCGGCTTCAAAGAGACGTCGTATTTCATTATCTTCGTCGCCGTCATCAAGAACACGAGGTCGTCCCATGTCAGTCCGACGTACTAGCACAGAACCAGTTTCTCGTAGTCTTCGATAAACTCTGTCAAATACGCCAATATCAGGTACTCGGCGAGTAGGATACCTTAGCATGTATTCATTGCGTGCACGCAACGACACTCCTTCGCAAAATCCATAACACATTAGGATGTCAGCATAATCCTCGTTGGTAAATGTTGCCATGTTCACAACACAAATCAAAGTCCAGTTACAAGCCACGTCACACAGTAAGAAGATGAAACAGTCCAAAAATCCAAGCCAAGTCGCGTTTTTACAAAAAAAAATCGGAAGGCACGGATAACACATCTACCATGGAAGATTCGCATGAGCAGACTAAACAAACACCACTATCCACGATTTGACAAATCAGACATTTAAAATGACATAAATACCTGTCACCGCACGTCTCCCGGGCACAAACAATGTCTACCCAAACCTTTTATCATTGTTTAAAAGTGCCAGGTAGTAAGCCGGATTCTTTTGTATCGAAATTCTGTTATGTTGTACTACCAGATGGGCCTATTCTAATAACATTATTTTAAGATTTTATGAACAAACCTAGTAGATGATATACCTTTTTGAATAGCTAAAGAGACGTAGAACTTTGTAAAGTTATTCGCAGAATAAGTTCCATACATTTTTTTTTTTAAAGCCCATCAAAGTTAATAACACTCTATTAGAAAATTCATAATGCTAACCGTTGTCGAGCAGTTTTTTAAGCTGTTAGTAGTAGGTTCAGTTTCTATTGATCATTTTTATTAATGGACATGTCTTCTAACTAGATACATCAAAAAAACCGACTCTAGGAGCTCTAATCCCAAAGAAAACGACTAAAAGCCAAAAAATAAAGAATTTTTAAAAATAATCTTTAAAATTTAATATCTCCATAACGGTTAAGTTTCGGACATTTTATTTCAGAATGAAAATCATCAGAAATGACCTGAATAATAACCTCCTTTAATATTCAGTACGACTTTCCCTGTAACCCTGTATACTCGTAGTTAATTAGTAGAATATATAAAACATATGGATCAACGAGGCAGTTTTGCCTCGTTGATCTAGTAGTCGCAAGCGCTACTGCTGAGCAAGAGGTCCTAGGTTCGATGCCCCTGGTCGTGCAAGGTGTTATTGCGTTTTTCCTTCAGGAATTTCTAAGTAGCAGCCTGAAGTCTGGATTTGAGCCTGGTTGGGGCTTGCTTGCTTGCTTACATGGGACTTAAACATAATTATTGTACATGGCACATGTGTGAGCACTTGGTACTATAAAGCTACCATTTACTGGGTACGTCTTTAATTGACTTGTGCCCTGGCGGCCGAGAGTATGTCATGCTTACTCAAATGTCTCGCTGGTGGTGGCGTGTGTGTTGGATCATTAAGTTTCCTTCAAAATGGTTGAGCTGAATGGTGCTGATCCATGCGTCATGTTCGTGAACGGGCGCCGTCAGTATGGACTGGTCATTTCTTAGCTGCCACGGCTTATTTTAATTTTTCAATTGTTTTTATCTTTTTATTACAGACACTTTCGACATTGTTCTCACATGTATAATTTCAACATGAATGATGTAACCAATATTTTTAACAATATTTTAATTTGAAACAGTGTCCGTGGAGTTTCTTGCCCGTTCTTCTCCTTAGGAACCTACTACTCTTTGTAATGGGCAACTAGCTTCATCTTTCTGACTGACCGACCCATTGACAGTTCAAAAGTGCCTGTATTTGGTTTATTTGAAATAAATGCTTTTGTTTGTGTTTTAGTTTTTGATTAGCAAAATGTACTATAGGTGCACTTCTGCCTAACCCTTCGAGAAATACAGGCGTCATGTTATGTTATGAATCAAACTGCAATTTTAAAGTAGCACTTTTGCCTATTCCGTCTTTACGAAAATATAGAGGAAAACGAATATCTAAGAGAAAGCACAAGCTCAGCTTTGTTCCGAATCTGATAAGAGAGTAGATAAAATAATTTCATACCTTCAATGTGGAGACACAACCAGCCGGTGCAAAATGTACTCAAACAATAAATTGATGTAGGTCGAACAAACAGCTTTCTATCAATGGGGCCAGCTATCTATAACAAAATACCTCATGCCTATAAAAAAGAGTCGTTAAGCATATTTAAAAAGAGGCTAACACCCTTACTAATAGATAAATGTTACTATTCTGTACAAGATTTTTTGAATGATAAAGTTTATAATGTTATATTAATTTATTATATTTTATTTCAAATTTTAATCATTAATTGTTAAAATACGGAATAAATATTGTTGATTTTTATGTTTATTTTTAGTTGTTTTTGATGTCTGTATATTCACATAACTGTAGTTTTATGTTTTTTTCTTTTCTTTTTTTTTGTTTGTTTGTTTGTCTGATTAGAAGATTAAATATGTTTTTACTTTTGCATGCCGTAAGGTAGAGTGTGTTGGAACTGCTTTTATAATGTTTACATCCTATTTTGTACCCACATTCATGGCAAATAAATGATTTGATCTGATGATTTCTGAAACATAATAACTAGTGCAAAATTATTTAGTTAAAGACTAAAGTTCATATTAGGTACTGATATCCATATCTTGATACTGGATCACACGCGGACGAACTACACAATGTACTTATTTAGTATTATTTTGTGCTGGAAAAAATAGTAGGCATGTAGCTAGTGTTGCTGCCGAGCTCCGTTTTCCTAAAAGCGTAAAAAATGACTGCGACGCGACGCCTGTTTTCGTCAACAAAACTTTTGTGAAACTGGAAACTGTAAGAACGTGTCTGTGGTGAACACAGAGAGCTACGAAGGACTAGAACCACCATACGACCACTGGATCTACCCAGTTACACAAATGGATTCAGTAAAACGGATCTCCTATTTCCTAATAACTATCATCCTATGTAACTTTACAGTTGTATTACAATTAAGAAGATTAAGACAAGTTTGAGCGAATGATAAATCTCTTCGACCTGCCTATCAGTAGTTACGTGACTCGGAGACGAAAGCGGAGGTCACCGCGTTCTGATCCCATACTACTTGCTTATCTGTTACAATTAAAACTACCTATAGTACCTACCACTGAGTAATGCGTACGAGCAACATGGTTTCAAATAAGGCTGGAACGAAAAGAATTTACGTATCGAAACCTCCCCTTGCCAAACTCATAATTGTTTTAAAAGTTTTCTCCAAGCTTTCCAAAAGCCCTCGTCGCGAAGTTCTTAAATTATTTCGGAATGACATAAAAATGTGAAGGACACTCTAATTAAACATAAATCACTACAAGAAAAACTTGGGGAGCCTCCTATAAAAGCGGTTGAGACATTTTTGCAGCTCAAGAAATATCGTTTTCGGTGACAACAATATTTTAAGCGTCTCGACATACACCTGAGCACGGAGGGCGCCGAAATGAGTTATTGTACAACCTGGCAACTTGCATAGACCACGAAAGCCATAGCTTATTACATTAAACTCTTCTTGAATGTAACGAGGAAATTAGTTTTAAAACTAATTCCTTTTTGTCGGCACAGGCGCTTTAATAAAAACTATTTATGTAAAACAATAAGACGTTAGGTTCCAGTTGGGAAGTTGTGCACAGTAAGCTACGTTACAAAACTAGTGTTTTGAAAGTTGAGACTGCAAAACTAAGAGCAACCAAACACGTAAACTCGATACCATACAGAATACACTGCGTTGCAAATTATATTAACGCATTGTGATTGAAGACACATTACTATTGGAGAAGAAGATTTCAGTTTCCATAATGCAATTTACAATTTTGAGAGCACGCAGTGAAACTTTGCGATAACATGTCATAATTTAGCGACAGTAACCAGTACCTATTGATACCAGATGTACCATAATACCTACTTTAAATGATGATTAAAAAACAAACGTTTTGTTATTTGCGTGTGAACCGAAGGTTACTAGGTACCTCTATCTATTAATTATTGGTGGATCCAGGACCTTGAATAGATAAGTGTGTGCGAGTATGATGTTAATAAAACTCTTCCAAAATGTTCAGCAAGATTGGGCTAGCTGATAGAACTATATATCCTATTCATTGATAAGTCCGTAGGAAAATCGTCCGTGACAAAAAGAGCATTGGTTGATGATATTTTAACTAAGATACTAAACAAACTTAAAATAAAGTAAATAGGCAAAGTAATGTTTAGTCTGGCGTTTCCTATACCTAATGGCCCGCTTAACTTATGAGGCTACCGTATAAGTCATTTTATTATACAAAATAAAATTAGCCAAGTTTCAATAAACTCTGTAGTTATTATGTTAAAAAAACAAATCAGCTTAAAAATATTATAATTAAACACGTACTTCATATAGTCAAATACTCACGTTACTTGCAGCTAATATTCGAGTGAGCAACTCGATTCAAGTTCACTAAACGGGGAACAAAATACTATTCTTTTTATTTAGAAAAGCATGATTATTAGGCGACGCGCAAACAAGCACTATCATGAACACACGCGGGACGCTCCTATCTTCAGCGTGATGCCCACACACTGGGGCAAAACAAACAAAACTCTAGACAAAAATCGTGTCTTATAATTTGTCTTGTAGATAAACTAAACACACGATTTGACGACGAGATGTACACTGAATTTTGAACGTTCGCCGAGACTCGCTACTTGGAGAATACATTAACATAAATGAATACTAAATCAGAAAGCTGAATTATCTTTGTGTTATTATTTGTTAATCGTTCGGCATTAATTATTTATTTTGCTTGGAAGAGCTAATCGAGCTCAAAGGTCATCTCGGAATCCACGAACGTATAATTAGGATAGGGATAAGACATGAGAAATTATAACTTAACTTTATCTACCACGAAATATAATTATGGCCTTTGTGTAAACAGTAATTATGACATAAATCCATCTTACCATTACATTAGATACTAATGTTATGTAGATATCATTTAGTACATGCATATTTTACTTTAAAATGGCCCGATCTTGATAAATTATTGCTTGAAACTAGTACTTCTGTTATTACGAAATATTACCCTTAAATAGGTACTTAACTCATCTTTTACAGCACACTTAGGTACTTTTCTAATATAATATTGTACATTACAAAGACAACCGATTTTCCTCATATCGAAGAATAACAGCTTATCCCTATAATAATAAAATAAGTGCCTATCAGCAATATTCTTCGTTACGCGTATTTTTCCAGCGGTCGATACACAGGGCGCATTGTGCGCTGTGATGGCTGCTGATTGGCTCGCGGAGTACATTTCGAGACACCAGTGGATATTAATAGAGTTATCAACATGGAGCAATGTGCTCGCGGCTCGCTCGCTTCAGCAACCGACCACCGAAAATCAACTCCCTAATATTATATTATTGATGCAATCCAACTTCATGATTACAACGATATATTGCAGCCGGATTATAAATAAGAGTAAAATGTATAGTAGGTTATTGTAATTGTAATCAAATATTTTAAACATGGCAATAATTGAGTTGAAATAAAACGACATAGCAACAAGCATATAACAATGGTATGGTAACCGAATATTAATGTCGGAGAACAGAAGTATTATTAATATTATTTTATTTTAAAAGACTGCCGCGTTGGTCTAGTGGTCGCAAGCGCTACTGCTGAGCATGAGGTTCTGGGTTCGATTCCCAGGTCGGGCAAAGTGTTTAAGGGTTTTTTTATCTGGAATTTCTCAGTAGCTGCCCGGAGTCTGGATTTCTTCCCGCTTGATAGCAATAGGCTCGCCCCCTATTACATGGGACTTAAACATAACTGGTGAAATGTGCGTTTACCACAGGTACACCTCTGCCCAACCCTACGGGGAAACAAGGCGTGATGTTATGTTGAAAAATTATAAAAATCTGGTCTTTTATAAAAAAAATTGTTTTCTCTCTATCTTAAATAACTCTTACTGGAATACCGAATAACCCCAACCTTCGAGTATTATGGTAATGAAAACAAAACGTCGTATGTAGAAAGTACATATAAAATTAAGTGCAAACAACTGAGGCCGTGTTGTAAAAAGTCAGGCGGCGGGTAGCGACCCGAGTCAATGAAAGGGCTTTACCCACATCGTTAACGACGATACCATGAATCTACCTCGTGCTGAAGGTAATATTGCCTGTCCAAGTAGCAGCTGTTGAACCTTTATCGGTCATTCACCAGGCGTTGGCTCTATATTTGAAAATTCTCTACGTGTATCCCTACTACGTTTGTAATAAAAATATTTGCTGGCAAGTTTTCAACACACAATACTTTCATGCAAAAAGTATACTACGCATTGCACTCCTGCAGGCTTAGCACGAGAACCGTAGAGAAGCGTTTTGTTGACGGAAGAGTATAAAAAAATGACACTTCCGTGTATACTGTTGACAATTTTCTACCGAAAAATGTAGACAATAATAATAATAATATTTATTTCCAAGAAATACATTTTTACAAGGAAGATCTTATAGCCTAAAGTCACTGTATTCGGCCCGCAAGCAAGCGCAAATTATTGAACTTTATGTCATTATTACATTACCTACTACAGAATATGTCATTGATACATTATTACCATATATGTCATTATTACATTATTACTACATTTATATCATTATATTAATAGAGATTTACATAATAGTCCTTACAATCTATAAATATTAAAATAATTAGGGAAACATTCAATCACAACAACAGACAAGCGATTTCTATTCTACACACACACATAATCAGTCTATAATGTTTCCACCGCTGCACAGTGGAACGAATGTATGGGAGCGGTTGGACGTAGACATGTCCGAAAAATAAGAGTAAAATTATGCCAAACTAATGATGCCATCTTATTCGATTACTTAATGCCTTCATAAATTGTGGTGATGAATTTCTTCATAACTCCCATATTTCGGGAGTAATTTGAGAAAATGTGAAATTTTACTATGAAAATGAGTGTATCGAGCTCTCTCCCTCCTGATTCCGGGCTTGTTTCAAGTAGCGGTCTCTAATATCGTAATGCTATTACTAAGAGCTATATTTAATACTAAGACACATAGTGCGCCAAATGTGCACTTTCTGGGATAAAAGGAAATGAAAATTAAAAAAAAAAAACGTTTTTTCCCCATTTGTATTTACTTTAAACCGCAGACAGACTTATTAAGAGGTCTATAAATATATTATATATATACAGAAATATATATTAACAAAAATATTCACAAGAACTGATGAGAGTATGACTTTTAAGTAAGTTGATAATAAATTACCTAGTTTCATTAAAAGTACAATAAATAATTAAGATGTAAGCTCTAATTTACTAAGTTACACATTTTAAAACAATAACATCATTTAATTATCTTCATCATCATCATCATCATCAATTAATTCAAATTCAGAATCGATGTCCGCTAAATCATTTATGTTAACAAATTCGATATCACTTTTCTCAGAATCCGTAAGCTCATAAAATTCCTTAAAAGAAGATTTTTTTACAAACTTATTTCCTTTTGGACGGATACTTGTAACAAGTGGATCAGAAGACAGTAAAAGATTGTGCATAATATCTTCATTGCATGAGATACTGCTATGCTTTCGAGAATGCCCCTCTCTATATTTTCTAAAATCTTTATTTCTAGCCTCAGATGCCTCTTCGGATAGAAAACCAATGGGCACAATTGACATGTTCTGAACTATGTCTGGCCCATGCATTAAAATTTTATGAAGTGAAGAAGGCATATAATACCATGGGTATAACTCCACGTAAAGCTTAGCAGTATCAAAGCAGAACTCTCGGAATTTAGTTACGTTGATCTTCTCTCCTGATGAAATACACTGCAAGATCACACAGATTTTTCTTAAAAGCATAGCATCTATTCCGGTCAGTTCAGCAGATTTAGTGTAGTTTTCAAAAAATCTCCTTGCCGAGTTGCCATTGTTGGTGGATCCACTGCCTTGTTTCACAACATCGAGAAGTAAGCCCGTTTCTCTTCTTACAGCCTCTTGAACTCTTTTCTTCCTGTCATCAACTTGCCTTTTTGCTATATCACCCCTTACTTGCCATGATTGTATGTCTAATTTGTAGGAAATGTGTAATAAGCATTCCATTGAGCGAATCCAAGCGTGAAGGGTGCTTAAGCTATATTTATACATGTCCTCGTTTGCGTGTTTATCTTTGATTAACTCTAAATTATTCATTTCTTTAGGACAAGCCTTGCATATGTCACACACTGAAGCTGCTGTATTGGATATAATGGAATGAATTTTACCATCAATCATTGTCAACAGCAGTTGGTGTTTGACACTAATTCCATCAGTGATGGTGGATGGAGTTAAGGCTTCAATCTCTGCTTCGATTTCAGCCATCTCTCTCTGCACATTTTCTTTGGTTTCCTTTATAAACTTAAACAATATTGGCCGGCAAAATGAAGTGGAAGATGGTCGCTCGTTTTCCCAAATTGTTACACCTTTTGAGACGAGCCGCAGTGGTACAAGACTAATCATAAAATTACTAGCAAGATCGATTTGCTCATCTTCACTCGTCCTTTGATGATAAATGCTTTGGCTAGATGATCCGTCAAAACCCCATTTGCTGGTCAATACGAGCTGTTGATTGGGATCAACAGGGGTTTCTAACGACCTAATAAGTCTTCTTGAGGTTAAATCCATCAAGGCTTGTAATTTGATTTTTGCAGAGCTCTCTGTAACTGTGAGATCTTCTTTGGCCGGATAGCACTTAATTTTTTCTTTAACCAACATGTAGTAACTCGGGTATTGAAGAGCTCCTTCTTGAGTGTTGAAATCCCGAAGAGTGTTATAGCGCCATTTCGATAAGTTCATCGATACATAAAGAGCCAATGCCTTCAAAGGGGATATTTCCCGTACCTGAATTGATTTACCTTCAATGAAGGCTTTGATTTTTGAGGCCTCTTCTGGATTCTCCGTCAAGTATTTCATAACATAAGCTGTATCGCTTTGTCCTGCCTTTTGAAGCGCCCTTTCGGCCGAAAACATAATTTCAGCGCTGCTACTGCTGCATGAAAGACTATCTTCAGTGCGTCTTCTTTTTTGCCGGTTACTAAGGTCCTCAAAAGATTTACGAGGACTAGGATGTGTACAAGTTGAAGCATCAGATTTAGCAGGAGAAATTATGGGCTCGATGACGTCACTTATATTTTCTGTAGAAGGTTCCATATTTTCATTCTGTAATTCCGGCCATTGAATTGCAGCCTGTAGCCAAATCTCATGTTTCTTCCGAAACTTATCTGTGCTTCTTCCAGACTGTGTCCATTTTGCATAAATGCGGTAGCAAAATCGACGACACCAGTCTTTTAAACTTGTTTCAGCACTTTCACATAACTGAACACAACTGTTATCTTTTAAAACACTGAACAAATAGTTAAAGTCGCGTAAATCTTTATGTGCGCGTGCGCATAAAGCAACGTGAATATCAAGATTTGTATTAAAATTTGGAAAATACATTGCGAGATTAGCTTGGATACAACGAGGTGTAAATCAACACTGATTTTAAAGTTACTAATAGTGACCTATTTATATAAAATCCAGGTATCCCAGGTATCCTTTGTTAAATATTGCAAGGTAATTAGTTATTGTGATAATTAGTAAATGATGCATGCTAAATTAGTGTATTAAGAGCCATTTAGTAATTAAATAATAGCAATGTTCTTATCAGTAATCATTAGTGCATCAGTTTTATATGTAAACCTTAAGTCCCTAATTATATATCCTAATTAGCTTATATCTTCTCTAATTGGCTGCTCAGAAATGTTATTGTAATAAGGTAAACCTTTAGAAAAACGGTTTTAATCAACAAAATAAACAAAAAATAAAAAAATTGTGTTATAAAATAAACATCACTCTTTATCCCAGAAAGTGCACATTTGGCGCACTATGTGTCTTAGTATTAAATATAGCTCTTAGTATTAGCATTATGATATTAGAGACCGCTACTTGAAACAAGCCCGGAATCAGGAGGGAGAGAGCTCGATACACTCATTTTCATAGTAAAATTTCACATTTTCTCAAATTACTCCCGAAATATGGGAGTTATGAAGAAATTCATCACCACAAGTTATGAAGGCATTAAGTAATCGAATAAGATGGCATCATTAGTTTGGCATAATTTTACTCTTTTTTTTCGGACATGTCTACGTCCAACCGCTCCCATACATTCGTTCCACTGTGCGCTGGGACACAGGCTTTCTCTCGGAGTGGGCTGTAGTAGATGTCACATGTCTTCGAATTTTTGGTTCTTGGAAATGCCGGTTTCCTCACGATATTTCCTTCACCGTTTTGAGAGCAGTGGTGATGAAATAATTTACACAAAGTAAAGGGCCTGTCAGGGTTTGAACCTTGTAGGGGTCCGTTAGGGCCGAAGCCTGCCGGGGTCGAGGGAAAGTCCGAGAGGGGTTTGAACCTACGATCTACAAGTAGAGTAGAAATAGAAAGCGTCATACTAAACCTGCTGCAATATAGGTCTCACTATGTTGTAATTTTTAGGGTTCAGTAGGAAAAAAAAAAATGAAAAAATTGAAAAATGTTGTGAAAAAATTCATGGCAGTAGTACATATAATGAAATTAAAAGGAAAACTATCACGGCTAAGTAGGAAAGAAAGAAATAAATAAAAGAAAGAAACAAAAGAAAGAAAAAGTATTTATTGGGACTCGCACAGGAGATCACACATTAAACTAAAAAACACTCATAGAAACATAAAAAAAAAACAAAGTAAAATTAAAATAAAAACAAAAAGTGCTGTACGAGGCCAAAAGGCTCCTATCTTAGCATAATGCTGCAGTACTTAAGAAATAAGTGTCGCAGCGCTGGTATTCTGAGGTTCCTGTGTCGGATAAGGCGGGAGGAAACGCCCGGTTGTCACCACTGTGTGGATCGCCTCGAGGACACGGTGGAGCATACGGTGGAGGTCTGCCCGGCTTGGGCAGAGCACCGCCGTATCCTCGTGGAGGCGATCGGCGGCAGAGATCTCTCGCGTCCGGCCCTGGTTCAGGCCATGGTACGGAGCGAGAGGGCATGGGCAGCCGTCACCTTCTTCTGCGAAGCAGTAATGCTCGCGAAGGAGGAGGCGGGACGGTTGAGCCACCTAGCCGCCGCAGGAGACGCCCTGGGCGTCGGGAACCCCGGGCGGATTTCCGGCTACCGGTCACACGTGTAGGCGCGGGCTTGCGGACGGTGAGCAATGGGTAGCTCACCGTCCGGTAAGGACCAGGCCCGGGTCGACGGGGCGTTGTATTCCACGCACGCCTCAGAGAGATGTCGTCAGCACAAATGTAGGGGTCCACTAGGGCCGATGCCTGCTCGGGTCGCGGGAAGGTACTAAAGGGTTACCGAGGCCCCTGGCAACACAGGCAACAGGAAGGAATACGGGTTGGTTTTAGTTAGTAAGAGTCTGACACACCCTCCCGCTCCGCCCAGAGCGGGAGAAGTTATTTGATGATTTCCCATCCACAAAAAAAAAAGCGCTGGTGTTCTGATAGGGCCCACTGTGACTACAAGGAGTAGGCTAAGGTAAGTGTAAGGTGAGGCTTTACAAGTTCACGAGTTCTAGTCGACCAACTTAAATTTGCAGTTGGAGAATTGACCGTGGCATATATCGATGTATGGGAGAACAGGTTTTTCAACTACAATGTTAAGTTTGTTTTTGGAATAAACTCGTCCCAAGTAATCCCAACTTCGGAACCCTACATTGCGCGTGGTCCGACACGCAATTGGACGATTTTTTTTACAGTGTTTATACAGATAAACATAGTAATTAAATCCTGTAAATTAAATCTTGTAGATAAATTTGAACGATACTACGTTTCTGCCAGACACGTCGGATATCTGATAGCAGAAGTAATTGTATTACCTACATAGATCTAGTCAAATCACAATAGCTGTCTCATGCAAGTCAATTACGTCTATCTGCCGCCTGGTTAGTTATCTGAACACACTGATACAAT
Source organism: Atethmia centrago (assembly GCA_905333075.3). Taxonomy (NCBI): domain Eukaryota; kingdom Metazoa; phylum Arthropoda; class Insecta; order Lepidoptera; family Noctuidae; genus Atethmia; species Atethmia centrago. The sequence continues at coordinate 15,618,223 of HG995375.1, forward strand.
ATGAATTCAGTACGAGCGAGTTACAGTTGCTCAGAACTTATTATACATGATTATTTCGTTGGAAATTGAATTAAAATTCAATTCTGTTATCTGGTAGGTGCGGTTGAAAGTCTAGGCGGACAGATGCACAAGATACGGCAGACGCTGCTCGCTACATGCACACTTGTTTTATCTATTCAATTAAACGCTGCGAGAATGGCATCACAATATTATTTTAACAAATACAGTTTGCATAAGATCTGTGATGAGATGTATTTCTATGTAATGTTATGTAATGAAAATCGTAGTTTTGTTAGAATGTAGGCAACATTGATCCTGCGAGTTGAGCAACTAATATTTTCAATATTAAATAATTAGTAATAATATGTGTTTTTAAATTAGTAGGTGAGGTTGTTAGTAGTTTAGATAATATAAAATTTTCAAAGCTAAACTCTTACCTATATATTTTTTTTCTCTGGCTTCTACAATAAAAGTCAGTGACTCGTAGAAGCCAGAGACAAAAAATACTTAAGAGTACTTAGTCGGCGGTATTTGGGCAAAATGTCTAAGTAATGTTTGATTTGTTTCTCATATATAATGCATCCATTTTCCAGTTAACACAAAAAGAACATGAAAACATTTTCCACTAGAAATTGGCACAGGTATTAATTTACGTCATAACCTCATCAATAATTCAAATTGCAAGATTTTGCTGCACGAGTATAATCGTTTCCTACAATCCAATTTCTTTGTTTAAACAACGAAATTGAATATCGAGAAAGCGCTGCAGAAGTCCGTTTCGAAGTATAAGTTTTAGGTATATTGTATAGTACAGTCGTGGTGAATAATATATTATTATTTACGGTGGTGATTGGGAGCTACGTTCCGATGAAATCCCAGTGCGCTGCGCACACTGCAGGCTATCGTGTCCTTACCCTATTTGATCTATACATTGTACGGTTTTATATATTTACTTCGATGAAACATATATTCCGACGTCTCGTCAAATCTCTGACCTACTACGGGCTAATAGGCACCAACCGCATCTTGCTGGTGATGTGATCAGTCTACGTAATAGAGGAGAGAGCCGCAACTTAGAATTTTGGTTTCAGAAAATTCCACTTCCACAATACGGCAGCTGCGCTTACGAGGAGACCAATTAAGTTAACTCAATAATGATTTAGTTATTTATTTATTTTATACTTTAAGCACACAAATGTACAGAGGCAGACTTAATGCCGTAGGCATTTTGTACCATTGAAACCTTTGGGTGATGCAGAGACAAACAGTGGTAGGTGCAATAGCGAAAACTGTGAAATAAATTTATTTAAATATAAGGATATACATACATATCATATACCTATTAAAAACTTTAAATATAATATATATACCTAATTATACATAAATATAAGACCTAAGCAATACACATAAATACACGAATATACTAAAACAGATAAGACAAACAATGGGAAAACATTACCGGTTGTGATGATACTGCCAGCTTCTTACGAATATGCTCGCGAACTTTGACTTTCAATGATAATCGGTTGGTTGCTATCCTGATTTCCTGGGGGAGCGCATTCCACAGATAGATAGACTGAATGAAGAAGGAAGAGTGAATGAAGTCAGTGCGGTGAGTGGGACATTAAAGAAGACGATTGTGTCATGAACGTAGGTTTCTACTGGTTCGCGCAAGAAAGTGGGGGGTAAGATAACTAGGGGAAGAGGGCGAGTCAAGAAATAAAAACAAGGTGGTCACCGCCCTTTGCTATCTGCGCTGATGTATGGGCAACTACTTCAGAAGCGACCGATGCGCAGAGACATGATCATATTTATTATTATTATTATTATCTTTATTGTAACAAAAAAACAGTACAATTACAATTGATTGCGTACGATAATAGCCACATTAGTTATAAACTGTGTCGCAGCTATTAACGCCCACCTCCGTGAGGAAGACGACAGTGTTCCAGATATTTAATTATATACCTACTAGAATTTTTATTTACAAAATAAAATAAAACTAAACTAAAAACTGAACTAAATAAAACTAAAGAGTTCGTATGTATAGTTTGTATGAGCAGTGTGAGTGCATGTATGATGTGTAGATGGAAGGTGTGCACCTAGGTGTGGTGTGTGGGCGTGTGTGTGTGTGTGCATGAAGCGTGAGTTTGTGCGGAGGTGTGTGTGATGTGCATATCTGTTACGGAAGAAAAGTCTAACACAGGAAATTCTTATGGCTTAACTAAAGTCTCCAACTCGTCGTAGGTGAGGGTGCGAAGCCAATCATCAGTTAATTTCTTGCAATCCCGGGAAGAGGAAGAATAAATATTGAGTTGTTCATTTACTCGAAATGTATTGTCGCCGGACAATTTCAAGTCTAGCCGGAACTGTTTGGCAGACTCTGGCAGTCCTGCGTCGTTGTCTGCTCAAATCACGGTTAAACAGCAGGTCAGAATGTTTCCGTAACACCGTGCTCAATACGAAAGAGTGTCTAACAGTAGGTAATTTCCATAGCTGATATAAGTCATGTGTAGGGAAGCGAATGGGTTTGTATGCCATGACCTTCAGCACGGCCCTTTGCGCTCTCTCCAAGCGCAATAGCAAACACTTTCCAGCTCCACCCCATGACGATATACAGTACGTGAAAATGGAGTGAGCAAGAGCAAAGTAAACTGTTCTCAGGGTAGAAAAATTGGCGGAGGTTCTAAGATTTTTAAAAACAAAAATTAACTTTCTTACTCTAGAGACCAGCAAATTTATCTGCTCACTCCATGTCAGCGCACTGTCAATAAGAACTCCAAGGTATTTTATAGAATCCGAGCGTATAACTTTGGTACAATCACAACCAATATTATTTATTGTACCGCATACATGTGCAGTCAGACTGTAAGTTGGAGCTGGCTGTGATGCTTTCCTCGGACTAAATGTGATGAACCTAGTCTTATCCAGATTAAGTGTGAGTAAGTTTTGCGTTAACCACAACATGACGGTACGTAATGCAGACTCCGCAAATTTGCAAGCTTCGGTCCAGTCACTGCCATTAACCAGGATTACGGTGTCATCAGCGTAGGCAAAGATGGCAACTTTTTCGTCAACTGAAGCGGCTTCCATCATAGGCTCCCAATCGACCACAGATGTATCCCCCTTGAGCTTCTCGACATTCATCCGCGCAAAACAACGCCTGTACAAAACCTTGGGTTTAAGTTTGGGAGGTTTCAGGTTATATGAAAGGAAAATCATGTCGTGATGAGAAAAGCCAGGAGCGTCATGTTGACCATGGTTGGAAACAAGGGAAGGATTCGAGGTAAGCATCAGATCGAGCCAGGTGTCATCGCCAACAGTGTGTATGTATATGATAAGTAGGCTGGAGCGGCAACACGTGCAGACTAGCTGACGCGATAAGATGGACGAACTTACGGGATCGAGGGGAGTTGTGGGCAAGGAGGTTTGTGTTGAAATCACCACTGATGATGTGATGTGCATACTCCGAACCCAAAGATTGAAGTACTGATTCGAATTCAGTGAAATAATCAACAGTAGGAGGACAATAGACAACACCAATAATCGTTTTGGCTCCTTTGACACACACTTCAAGGAAAATAAACTCGGCAGAAGCAGAATAATGTGAAGAGAAAGTAGCAAGTATTTTATAAGAAAAGTCATTGCGAAGGTATATGGCCACACCACCCCCACCTTTACCAATCCGATCATTCCGTATAAGAACGTATTCGTATACATATTCCGTATAAGAGGGTAAGTGGTGGACAGGAGATGCGGTTTGAGCCAAGTTTCGGAGATCAGGATATATTATTGTGAACGTTGCTGTTATTAAACGCGTCGTACAGCTCGCTGTAGTGGCTTGGAACACTTTGAGCGTTAATGTAACACATTCACCAACTGATTGGACTTATCCATAAAATTATGTTGCAAAAAGTCACCAAGGGTGTCGCTGAATGAACAAAAGCTTTCATCACTTGAAGAGGCAGTAGATTCGTTAGCAGAAAAATAAGACTCATTGTCTGACATAAATATAAGTAGGTAGTTCATATATTGAGATAAATATATAATTTATTATACTATTTATAAACACAGAGCAACCAACAGGTGCAAGACACTGCACCACCTGCCAGCTAACACCAACACTAAGAGCAATTAAACAAACGGACAAAATTACATACACATACTATAGCCTGACATACACTATTTAAATATAATTCACATAAATTAAATTCACATTTTTGCCCACTTTACCGGAAACAAAGCGAAAACCGTAATTCCCAATAAAATAAGAAATTGAAAAAATAATTAACATAAAAATCAAAAGTGGCACACCCAACTGCAGATTGAGCGAAAGAAGCGCATTATGGAATGCGCTTTACATACACGTTGTGCAATGCCCCCCTCCTTAAAGTGGACTTTATTCGAGATCTCGGTGTCATCCTTGATTCTAAGCTTTGCTTAGACCTACGCATAGGAAAGATTGTTAATAAAGCATATCAACTATACGGATTTGTAATGAGATCAACAATTGATTTTAAAAAACCTTCTCCTTAAATTTACTTATATACGTCTCTGATACGCTCTCAACTGGAGTATGCCGTGTCCGCCTAGAGTCCATACTGCAAAAAATACGTTGAAATGATTGAGTGTGTTCAATATAAATTCCTGCGTACCGTACATTATAGATGCTATGGATATTATTTGCCATACCAAGATCTGCTTGCGAAATATAAACACACAACACTTGAAAATAGACGTAAGTACTTAGAAGCCATGAACTTATATAATATTGTTAAAAATAAATTTGACTGCATTGAACTGTCCAACATGTTATGCTATGCGGTTCCTAGGACAGTTCACAAGCGAAAGGTGCGCGCTGGTAAATTATTTTCAGTGGGCATTTCCAAGTCCAACTCTGGCTTGCGTTCGCCTGTTCGCAGAATGGTCGATTCCTACAATGCGACTTTTGAACATATTGACATTTTTGCATGTCCTCCCTGTAGGTTCAAAGGTCTTATACTGAAGGAGCTTACTTGAATATTTTTATATTTTTTTCTTCTTTGTTCCATTTCATGTTTATTATATACATATATACTTCTTTAACTTAAACACGATAGTTAATATAAGTTAGAATAAAATTATATCTTGTATCTGTAACCCTAGCGATTATTTTCACTGTATTGTATCATATAGTTAATCTGTGAACAGCGTTGTGGGCTGCAATATTGTCTATTATGTTTTGTGTATTTCTTGTTTCTATGTTTTATATTGTAGCTGTTTGTTGTTCCTTTTGAATAAAATAAAATAAAATGGAACGGAACGTTAGTAATAATACTAATAATGATTCTGAATACATTTAATTTTTTATCTCTCATTTTAACTATTAAGATTTAGCCTTACAATTTATTGCTCTACCTTGGGGTGCACCGCAAGTTTGTTTGTGTGTATGCTCATTATTATTAAGTAGTATAAGTGCGAACTATCAAACTGATTATTAATCAATCTCGCTGAGAATCTCAGTTGAATCATTTTGATACAGCTTTACCTTCTAATCAAGTTGTGCCGCCTGGGAGGTACGGAGAAACCATTTAAATAATAAAAACATTCGCCCGAAAAAACAATTCACTGCAGATCCATCGATTGATAAAATGGAAATGTGATTAAATTTTGATTCCAACGATATTTGGGATTTAGCTATCGATATTGAATTAACTCATTGGAAAAACATTATCATCATCTTAATCAGCCTAATGTTTCCACTGCTGGGACACAGGCCTCTTCTCTTCGTGAGGGAGTGGGCTGTAATCTACCATGTGGACCCAGTGCGGGTTGGTAGATGCCACATGTCTTCGATTTTTTGGCTCTAGGACATAGGGTTCATCACGATATTTTCCTTCATCATTTTGAGAGCAGAGGTGACAAAAATATTTACACGGGTTCGAACCCACGACCTACAATTCGTAAGGCGGAGTTGTTACCACTGGGCCACCACTGCTTTAAAAAATATCATTTTAAAGTTTCCTTAAAACTAAACTTGTGAAGATTCATTAATAATTTATTTCCACCGAACAACGCCTACGTTTGATGGTCCTACATAATGGTGACCTCCACAAAAGCCACAAATCAAGAGTTGAAGTTGGAAACTCAATTTTCAACCTATTCATAAACTACCAATACAGCAAAACTGATTTTATAACGGCTATCAATAGCGACCTTATCTTAACCCAGATTTCGGAACTCCATGGTAAAAATAAATGTTGTCCTCTTAAAGCTAACGTAGAATTTTGCGGGGCCATTTTTATCCGGCTGTGTAATTTCTTAAAACGGTGACAAATTGAAGGAATCGTGAGTTTGTGATATGAGGTCGGATAAGACAGACGGATGGAGGAGGACAAGGCGAAATTATAAGGATTTCTTATGACTACGGAACCTTCTTGTCAAAATACGCTATTGTTGAGTGGCGGATTGTAGAAAAATTTAGGATTCTGCTATGAATAATTTTATACTTACTCGCATATTTGATTGTTTCTGGTTAGTTTTGTTTTTTACTACCTACTTATATGTTTTTGTTTGTTTTTTAAACATCAATAATTATTTAAAAACTTGAACAACTAAATAACGTCGAAAAATAATTATTATTTTTTCCATTCGCAGGCCTGGCAGAATTATTGTTTTTTTTTGTCAGAATAAATTTGTGGAACTGCCTCCAAGTCCGGTTAATGGTGACAGGATCGCTAATCTACCTATCCCTAACCATTAAGCAGGACTTAAACCTCTGTCTACCCTCTTCGAGCAAAATACACGTAACCGTAATGTAATAAGTAGACGGTCTAACAATGAACGTAAGCCTTCCTTGTCTACGCTTTGTGTACCTACTTGTTTAAAGGCTGGCAATTTTTCTCTATTACGAAGCATACCTCAATTTCTCTTTTAGACTCCGAGCGATTTATATCTAAGTCTATGTAAAACGAGAATTTATTGAAGTCAATATACCTTTGAAGGAAAACAATGACGATAACGATATTAACTGGCTGGTAGATCATCACCAGCCAAGGCGGCCAAAGCCACTATGTTCACCCCCATTAAGTGGTACTGGCTTAGATGCGGTAAATATGGGTAAGGCCTATTAAACACTGCCTTCTGAAATCTGGAACTTAATTACGTGTGTAAATAATGGCTTCCCATCTAAACAAGATACGAGCTTATCTCACAGATCGGTAGTTTAAGGGTGGTGTCCCGAGTCTGTGATCAAAAAGAGTAATTTTTGCTATGAATTTAATTTATATTCAAAATAAATGAACACTCATTATCATTAAGCTGAAATTATTTATTCGAACACTAATCTAGAATCCAAACAGAATCTCCGAGACGAAAGTGGGTTCATTAATTAAGTAATTACTTAATTAGGAACATGAACAGGTTAGGGTCTTTTGGATTAAACAAATATATATTCTGCATATATTTTCACCTGAAATGGGGAATGAAGTCTAGAAATTCTGAGAACTACTTTCATTCGCTAGTTCCTAGAGCGCAGGTGACGTGCTTTACGACCTGCACTCGAGAAGGAATGTTTAGTGCAAATTGCACAGAAGACATTCAGTTGTGCCGGTGATAAATATAATGTCAAATGATACCGACAGGGTAACGAGCTCTTTGAAACGAATAAATAGATTTCATGTCCAATAAACACGTACGTGAAAATGTAAGTATGTTGGACTATATAAATGTAAAACACGGTTCACTAAATTACATGTTCGTAAAGTTACGAACAACATTGATAGGCTACCTATTCTTTTGCCAATTGGGGAAGCATAACATCATAATAATGTATCTATGTAATTCATTCTAAATAAATTAATAGCCAGTGTAACTATGTTGGTTGTTTACTTTTAAGGGGTTGTTGATTCATGTAAAGTGAGTAAGCACGTTGCTATGCATTATTTATCATTTCGGATATTGAAGAATGTTTTGAAAAACTGTAGTTTTGACAACAAAAATCGACGTCGTCCGTTAAAACAAAGATTAAAAGATTTAAATGATTGTAAAGAACATTTTTTTTCTATTTTAATAAGAACAATTTTTTAAGCTTAACTTAGTTTTAATTTAATTTAGTTAATGTTAATAATCATCTTGTAATTAGAACAATTTATTTAAAAAAAAAAGGCGCGGTAAAATGGTATTCGTAGACTGGAACCTACGGTGCTACGCCACTAACGCTACGGTGCTACGGGGGTACTACGACAAATTACTTAGATAATTCGTAATTAATTTCACTTAAGTACTATAATTTGAATGTGTACAAAAGTACGTTTTTCTTATTTTTGATAAGTTTACTCACTAAATTACTTATAGTTCAAATTAAATAAAAATATTTTAATAAATAATTTGGCAAGGCTGATGTTAATATTAACAATAAATACTACAATTTGTTCAAGCGTGCAGTTTTGCACAGTGTGTACTGTTTGTACGTTATTTTGGTATTTGCCATAGAACATACCTAGTAAACTGCAACAAGGACAGCAGTAGACAATTACGTCACTTAAATATTGCATGAGTATATTTAGAACGAAGCTATTTTTTTTCATAACTCACAAGTGCTAAGTATTCTTTGTCCAGTTTAATGACCAGATTCAAACCTCGAAGATTTTTATTACTTATAACCGTAACTTATTATTTCACTAGGTTTTTAACACCTATAAATTAATAGGTATAATTTATACAAGATTGAATTATTGGTGCACAATACGATTTGCATCGTCTGCAAACTCACTAAATCTTTGCCCATTCTTGGTATATAAAAGCCGTGGCCGTAAACAGCAAAGCGTAATTACCAGCCGAACGCTAACAGCAATGTTTACGTGCTCGTGGATATTCGGAATAGCTGCGTTCAGTGCAGTGGCGCTGCTTGGCCGGGTGCTGGCCCAGCCATCCCTGTACCCTCCCAACATCACGACCTGCGAGAAATTCGAAATATCAGCACAGTTCAACCCGTACGCACTAGTTGATTCAATGTGGAAAATATTTTACTTTTGGTCAAATAATACGGAACTGCTCCCGATTGTTTTCTCGTTAGCGGGTAAAACCGTAAGGAATATTTTGTTATTATTATTTATATTTGATAATCTTATTTATAATGCTTTCCCGTCGAGTAAGTATCTCACTCAATGTGATACCTGTCTGCGTCAAAAATATTCTTGGCAATCGCAGCAGCTACATGTATATTTCTTCCGGTGTATTGGGATGTAACCCAATTTACTTTTTTGCCTACCTAAGTACTCGTACGTATTGTCCTCGCACATACCAACAATATTTTTTATATGTCCAAGTGTTATTTTGTATATTTTTTAAGGAAACTCACAGTGACTGAATGAGCTGCAAGTTTGTGATATTTTTGCTCTTTTGCAGCTTATTACGAATAGTTGCATGATGTTTCGTTTGTTTAGTGAATTGATATAGAAAAAAATCGTAAAAAAAGTATACAGTTCTTCAATATACTTCATTAATAATCATTAATATTTCGCTGTATTTTACATGTAGAGGGTCAAAAAATTCAAGGAAGTTTACGAGACAATAAGTGGTGACACGGGTGTGGAATGGGAGAAGGCAACCTTATTCATGAACGCCAAGCCTGGTACGGAGGTGCTGTTCCTATACGCTGCCACGCCAGGCGCCTTCCGCGCCATCGTCAAAATAGAACAGCGCAATAAAGGTGCGCTATATTGCCCCCGAACCCTCTCTCCCCCGCTGCCATTTCCGCTCCTAACTTTTCTCCTGACTTGGCTCTTAATGATAATAAACAGGTCGCATTTTAAACATTTTTCTTTCGGTTTTTCATGGTCTTCTTCTAATGACCTTTACTGTTTTAGTCGTTAAATTTGTAGTTCAGTATTTTACATTTTTTTTTTAATAGATAGACCCAATGTTTCATACGCAACAGTTCCTTTTTAGGTTGTTTAATTAATTTAAATTATTTAATTAATTAAACAACCTAAAATTAATTTTGACACTTACTAACTAGCCACTACATTTTAACTGAATTTAGAAATCCTAATTTGCAATTAGGGCATTACAAATGAGATTAGCCACTGAAAGCGAGGTAAACTGGATAAGTAGCACAAACTTGAAAGTTGAATGGACGAGTAAGTAATGGTTTATATTACAGTTCGCCCAAACCCCGAGCCGTTGTTAAGTTTTGCAGACGTGAGGATGAAACTTGTTGAGCGGTATCTCGGCATGATGTGCTGCGAGGATCTGACGGCATACGGCATGGCGAGAATAATGGAGGTGCCCAAAACTGAGGAAGCGTGCAAGAGAGCGGCCGCAGCCATTGGATATCAAGGGTACGAGGGACGCTCGTACTTATCACTCATGGGTACTGACAATGACGAACTTTAAACTTTACTTGAAACGTGTGATAAATTGATGATGATTGTATGAATGTTGTTTCTTTCTTTTTGAGTTGTAAACCGGTTGTTTAATAATAAAGGCATCGCACAGTTTTGTTTATTGATATTGTTTTAAAAAGATTTGTTCTAACTTGTTTTTAATATGTAATGAGAGAGAATTAATATGTGACGAGTCATCAGCGGAATCATTTTGGTGTAGGATTTGAAGGGTCTGTTCTAACTTAATAGGTGAAAAATTATACTTGACCCCCTCAAAGTTAAGACCTTTCATTTGATATGTCACACGGTACAGTGTGCAAAACTTTTTTTTAATTTCCTTATTTGTCCCATATGTGACCCCCATATTCAAAATGAATTTATTTATATAACACGTCTGTGTTTCACCAACCCGCACTGGGCCCGCGTGAAGGATAATAGCCCACTCCCTCTCACAGAGAGGAGGCCTGTGTCCCAGTAGTGGGAATATTATAGGCTGATTATGTGTGTCCGTGTTTGGGTCACAGAAATTGATATGTTAACCAAATTTCAACTTAATTGGTCCATTAGATTTGGAGCAAATATGCTGTGACAGACTTACAGACAGACAAACACACGAATAATTCTATAAGGGTTCCGTTTTTAGTTAATATTGCATTCTTGCAAACTTATCAACTTTAAATGTGCTTTTGACTGATTTCTAACTGTAGTGAGGTGTAGAGCGAAAAACAATATAAAAGACAAAAGTCACGTTCAATTTTAAACATTTGCTAATGAAATTCAAATGAAAACGAACCATATAATTTTAGTATGTGCATACGAGGGCGACACTGAAAGTTTTTAGAACTAGCCACTTGTAAAAGATATAATTAAAAAAAACAGTTCAAATTTTGAAAATGGAACTCTGCCAATATTATTGTGTATGTATTTTATTAATTTGCCATTTGTTTACGATTTGGCGGCAAATTGAAAATTGTCTGTGTCACGTCAGCATGAATTTAACGCGAATTTTAAGAAAATTTTCGTACTATGATTTTTTATGACTTTCGATGCCATTTAGAAAGTTATGATAGACTTCGATTGGCCTTTCACGATGAAGCCCCATCTCGTGACACTGTTTACAACTGGTTTAATGAGTTTAAACGTGGTCGCACTAATCTCACCGATGATCTCCGTGAGGTACGGCCTTCTACGGCGACGACTGAAGATAACATCAGTGTTGTGCGGCGTATGATAGAGACTGACAAAAGAGTGACTTATTAGCAGATTCGGACAAACTTAAGGCATCGGTATGAGTCACAGAGTCAAGTGCACAAAATCCTCCACCACCTTGCGATTTTTATTTATTTCCGAAAATTAAAGAAAAACTTCGAGCAGAACGTTTTATGGACGCCGAGCAAGCAGTGGCTGCGTTTCAAAATGCCGTCGAAGAGACCCTTAAGGACGAGTGGGTAAAGTGCTTTTCTCGTTGATGTAAATGGACAATATTTTTTAAAGATATAATAAAACTATAGTTTGTTCAGTTTTTTATTTTCGACGAACTTTCAGTGTCACCCTCGTAAAAGACAAAATACACGTTCAATTTTAAACATTTGCTAATTAAATTCAAATGAAAACGACCCAAAATATAATTTAGTATGTATATATTATATTACATAAAATTACTAAGAAAAAGTTGATGCTTTTTAGTGACAAGGATAAAACTGATAATTAATTTTTAATATTTGGCATGAATTTAGTAGGGTTTATCTCTCCTCGGTTAGTAATATCCATAGTTTGTTTCTTTTTGTTGTTAGAAGATTGGCAACCGCACTAAAACCCTTTTCCACTAGGTTTGACTACGGAAAAGCAATTAAAAACTTTCTCGCGATATTTCATGATATGGGATAAGTAACAGGTATATCTTTTTTAAGTCAGAATAGCTCATCAGTTTCTAAACTGTACCATGTTATTCGTTAGTGCTTATTCCGATCAGTTCCTCTTGTAATATGACGTCCTTTTCTTCAATGTCACCATATGAGTTGATTATCCATTGTAGTATTACCAAATTCAAACGTCGGTCTGTTTGTCACATTTTCAGGTAAAGTAAGCAACAAATCATCTTGATCATGTATGTGGGTTATTCCATTAATGGTAAAAGAGATTGCTTAAAAAAGATCCAGTAACCTCGTTTACATATCGCGGACTCCCAATTATTTTTTGCACTCACTTGCACCCCTTGTAGGTCCTCGTCGACCCCTGGGGGTCAATATAGACCATTTTGGGTATCATTGGTCTAGTGTGTGTACTTTATTTACTAATTAGCTCTAGTTCTAAAATTTCGAGAGCGATCCTAACTTTATCTGCACGACTGCACAGCACGCGATGTATCGTTGACGCCAAACAACCTGTTAACTGCCGACGTACTATTTCACACCAAAAGCAGTCTAACAGATCACGGGCGATTGAGGGTTTAAAAAAACAAATCTGAATAAAACAGAGGTAAGCCTTCCCGGCTTTCCGTGGCACTAACGTACATTTTATGTAAGCTACAAAAATATTGGCGAGGGTTAGTAATATATCCCTATTTCCGAATGGTGCGCCCACAATATTTGTATGATGTGTTTAGTGAATAATGTGGGAAGCGGGACATCTCATGGTCCCGATCTACCGATAAATCAATTGCCAACACGCTATACCTTACGGTTACCATAAATAAAATATGTTCTTATTTACACACAACTATAGAGAACCAACCTGAATTCTGATTCGGCAAAGAATCTCGGTGAGCTTGTAACTCTACTAATTAATAAAGGATGCGGTTTGTAAAAAATAATGCGTATTGGTCACGGGCAGAAATATGAATATCCTAAGACTGACTATGACACCCGTAGATATCCTTAGCGATAAAAAATATGATGTAAAAAGATGACACACCCATCCTTTGTCGTAATTCCGCGTCCAGGACTCAGGCAGATCAAATTTTTGAATAATTTGCATTATCTTGATACGTAATATTGATACGCATTATCTGGATACATAAATAAGGTTCCAGATTTTTTTTAAGTTTCATAAATGCACAAAAAAAAACAAGCAGGTTTTAATACAAAAGAAACCTATCTAATTTATAATTATAGTATCTAACCAAGTACCTAAAGATTATAAGGAATCGCATACTTATGACTGGCTATATAACGACAAACCTGATAACAGTGCAAATAAATAGGTGGGTATTAAGTCGACGATCTGCATTCAATAAGATGTCGTTGGCGAGTGCCCCAGGCTCCCCATTTCCAACAGAGCAAATTTATTTTTCTCCCAAGCATACTAGACGTCAACAAATAAGGTTATTTTTCAATATAGAGATTTTATTCGTTCTTTTTCGCAAGTATAAGTGAGGTCAGCTTAACAGGACTTTAGCTTGGAGAGCTACAATCGCAATATATCTGTATAATATTATTTATGTGCTGCTGCTGTTCTGTCATGTGTGATATATGTATGTATCTTCAAATCCATTAAATCATAGATCTCACCTAACATGTGTTCGTGTGTCTCGGCTAGAGTTGAGCGATTGTTTAGAAATAACGATCGAGTTAGTCGAATATTCAATTGGCATAATTATATGCTTTTCTCATTCGAATGAACGATCGTTGAAATGCTTTATTCGAAATACAACACAGTATATTGAATATACCAATATACACTCCTGCATTACTTTCCTTGTACCTACTTGCAATATTGAAACATTTGTACCCATTTTATAATATTTATTAGATAAAATCTATAGCAATATGAGCACAGAAGTTTTCAAAATTATGTACGTAGGTAAATCCAAAATAAAAATCATTTGAATACCTACGATGAGTATTTTTAAATAGATTCCTCTTTACGTACATATTTGAATACATGTTATAAAACTCGAATAAGTAATCGGATAAAATAATCGAATGAAAGATTCGATTTCGCGTATTTCTACGTCGGTCACCGTCGGTGTCTTAGCAACGCTAGTTGAATAGCCAGATAGGATATTGGAGGTCAGTTCGGGCTGACAGCTCTGAGACGTAAAGAGGGGATTCTGAGAGGATATTAACAGACTACAGTTATTATAACCCGAGCCACCACACACTTATGTGTAAGGAATATCTTGGCATTGACGCTCATATGAACCTTGGCAAACGAAAAATTACATTAATGAATAGTGGTATTATATCGTACATATTATATTCTGTCAGGCACTATAAGATAACATTGCTTATTATTCGATACAAAGTATGATACTTGTACATAATTTTGGCTACACTAACTGCATGGTAGACAAAAATACTTTGGTAGTTGGTAATATATCGTAGGCAATTGTATATGCTCCTATTTTGATTATTTTGATCGAAAGAACACAATAAGTGAAAAAGATATTATATTTGCTTCCTCAATAATATTAAATATTAATTGTACCTACTTAATAATAATACTCCGATGTAAGTAGGATAATATAACAGACAACATACACACAGTATATGTTTTGCCTGTTATATTATCGTGTACAACACACAACATTATATTGTCCTATACAAAAATATGTTACCAGTTGCGAGCCCGAAAATGTTCAACTACATATTATATTGTATGTGGGTCCACATTCCACAAAGTCCTTTTATACCCAATAATACCAACATAAAAACAGGTTTTCCGCTAAAGCCGAAAGCAAAGTCCGAGTCCGAGAAAATATTATGAATCCAGATAACAGTGTTCCGCTTGCACGTCTTCCTATTTACAGTATCCGAAGGAATTCCTATTAGTGAAGGTTGTTTTCTTTCTGACGAAACCATAAAAAGTTCTCTGTTAAATGAATGTTCTGTCGACCCTCGAAACAAAATGTTTAACTTACAAAGTTTCTAGACTATCATAAAAACAATCGTAGAGCTTTATATTGTTGTTGCAAGAAAACAATTAAAGCTTTTACAGTGAAATGTAAGGTAGTGTAAGAAAATAAAGTTAGCTGTCAGAACGTTATAAGGCGCCAGTCTGGGTATCCGACGATGCTTTTAACATTTTAATTCAGCTGATCACATAGTCGAGGTCTTGGGGTACAGGAGCGGGTGGCGTGCGTTTACTTAGAGAGTCAAAGAATACATCTTGTGTTGGTTTATTACTCTGGAAGTACCGTGATTAATGTTTGCGTTGCGTTGGCGTCTACGAATAGATGGAACAAACCTGGTTTCTCTCAACATCAACATTATATAATACTTAATGTTTAACTTAGGTACCGCTTATATGATTTGATATATTTATCAAGTGAAATTTTACATCTAGACACGTTTCATAAATATGCCAGTGGAAGTTTGAAGTTTGACACTTAGTTACGGCTCTGGAGGGAGCTGGAGCCAGAAAGTATTCCAGGTTAGTACATACCGCTGATTATTATGAGTCATGAAGAAAACCAGAATAAAGGCAGAGACAAAGGCTAGCGTGCAATACAGGTCGAAAAACTATTTCAAAAACAAAAAAAACCTAGGTAGATAAACATAAATATACGTATAAATATGCTCTATATTTAGGTAAGGCAGCAATAGGTTCTTAGTCAGGTTCGTGGAATTTTAGCACGGACGGAGTAGTTGATGGGTGCATAATTAGGTACCTATAACGTGAATTCGGAGAATTGTTTTCAATGCTGTTTCTGCTACAACAATAAAATTTAGTATCTTAATACTAATAATATCTATGAAATAAAAAAGACTGGTTCACATATTGGACGAATCTGTCAGTCAAGGTGGATTTCAGTTTTTAAATTCACAAAGCCGGCTTTATACCATACACTTTTTGTGTGACGCATTTAGTGGTTTAATAGTTAAGCAGCAAGCGTGGTTTTAATTAATAGCTAATAACATTAAACGTAGTCTGGCCTAATTTCAATATACTGAGACAAAGCAATGTACAAAAAAGGGTTCGCCATTAGTTCGGCCCAAGAAAGCGGCATGCGCAAGGGAGATGTTGGTATCTAGTTGTGTGCGGATTCAGGATAATGAAATGATGATAATGACGGTACCTACAATACTTTCAGCCGATACACATCCAAGAAATGTGTCGTCACACCGCAAACATTAGAGACCTCACTCGAACCTATGTTTATTAAATTACTCAACTGTTTGTGTCCGTATGGATTGAGGAGCCAATTCTCATATTTCAACACGGGTACTACCAATATTTAGTAGTAAATTAGCCGATTTTGTAGGCCCGATCCTGGAATTTGTAGTAAAACCCTTAAAAAGTCACAGGACGTTTAAGGTGACGATCCTGACGGTCTATAGGAAATATATATTTACGTAGCAAATACTGATTGTGTAGGATGTTGGATTACGCAAATATTTAGTAGAAAAATCTACTACATATTCGTGCTATTTTTATCCGGTTTGATCAACTGCTTTAGTAGCTACGTACATGTAATTCTTATAGACCTTCAAGACTGAGGAGCCACATAAAATGTGTTGTATTTCCGAAATTATATAGTTTCCCATTTTATTTTTATATTACAAATTATAACTCATTCACTACTAAATTATACTAAAACTTTGTTTTAATTGGTCGATTGCTTTCGGAGAAACAGCGCGGTGAAATTTATGGATTTTTGTGAAAAATCAAAGCATTGTACGAGTAGCTATCTCAGATGCAGCCGTACAAAACTTTTTTTTTTGTACAGATTACGCATAAACACTACGAAATTCTACTAA
The DNA here is from genome assembly GCA_905333075.3 of Atethmia centrago. Classification (NCBI taxonomy): domain Eukaryota; kingdom Metazoa; phylum Arthropoda; class Insecta; order Lepidoptera; family Noctuidae; genus Atethmia; species Atethmia centrago. The sequence continues at coordinate 15,635,291 of HG995375.1, forward strand.
ATTTTCAAAAATATCTATCGGCTAGTTTTCGAGTTCTAAGGTGGCTCCTCAACTCAGACGTCTGAATTGAGGAGCCACTTTAAAAGTCCTGTAATTTTTTTAAGAGTTTTATTACAAATTCCAGTATCGGGCCTACAAACTCGGATAATTTACTACTAAATATTGGAAGTACCCAAGTTTAAATATGTGACATGGTTCTTCAAACCATACGGACACAAGTTTTTGTGTTTTTCTATCGCATTGTATAGATGTGTATCGGCCCTTATTACCTATAGGTAGTAGGTAATAACACAAAAGTCACCTCTCGCATCGTCGTTTTGTTTCTACAACTATCAAGATAACTGTATTTCCCACAGTTTGTCACAGAACTTCCGCGACCCTTAACTTTGTAATGTTATTGTAAGTACATACAATGGCAAAGTTCGGAATGGGCCATCGATTCGGTCTACAATACAAACATTTACTTTTACGTCGAGTATCTACACGACGTCGACGATTTAAGCGCCATAGGTGAGACCCATGTATGCTGAGCAATCCCATTCACCGTCTATCTCATTATTGACCTCAAACACGGCCGTACGAAAACGTAACTACATTATATCAGCTATGTTTCATGTGTGTACGTATTTTAGCGTTCCATACCATTTGTAAAATGAATCACTAATGGAATCACAGCGGTGTCTGTCTGTCAGTTTGCTGTGACGGCCTTTTTATTTCGAGCCATTTGTAATATTTTGGTACAGTTCGGGTTAACGTAAGCATAAGATACGAAGATACGAAAGTATGTATTTTTACTAAAGCGATTCGAAGTGGTCCTTTACATTTGGGAGTTGGACTAAATCAATCGTAATGTACCTAATTGGTTATGACAATAAGCGGCGCGGGTAGGGCGGCGTGCGGTGCTGGCGTGCGGTGCTGGCGTGGCGTTACGCTTCACGCTCGTCATTTCGACTTACCCATGGAATATAAATATTTACCCCAAAAAATCCAAAAAAACATCGGGAGGGAATGCCCTAGGAGGACATATAGTGACCTAATTGGTGATGTTCTTCAGAGAGGTCAGGTGTGTAGTACTTGTAAACGGCGCCGCGGCGTGCGTGTTTGACCAGATTTATGAACGTAAACGAAGCAAAATAAGTATGTAAGGTGCGTAGCAAGTGGCGTTCTATAGTTTCTGCCTACCCCCATGGGAAGAAGGCGTGAGTTTACGAGTTTATTAAATCCAAGTCTTCAATAATACTCTTAATTGATCACTGATATCAAATTCCTATAAAATGTAATTATGTTAAGTTACGATTCCAGAAGCTGCACATCTTTGTTTTAAATCAACGGTGTAAATTTTTAATCTAAACCCTGCAGGAGCTCGCAAAATTAACTCGCGATATTAAGTTTCATATACCACCAAAATTCTTTATAATAACTAGTTCTAAAGCGTCTGCCGGTTGAGAGTTGAGACGTGCTCATGTTCACACGCCTACTATATTCCTCTGGTTAATTTACTGTTAGGTAGGCTTACGGTGGATTAAGGTTAACTATACTCCATAAACGCTCCTCCCTAATAGAGTTATTGTGTTTAGTAACGGCGGATAACAAGCTACGATGTTTGCTCATGAGGTATTCAATATGTATATTACGAGTATGTTCAATAATGAGGAATAACGAACGAAGTTGTCTTAGAATGTATGCGGATTCATTATCTAGGAGACGCTATAGGCTTTTTTTTTGGTGGGAAATTATCAAATAACTTCTCCCGCTCTGGGTGGAGCGGGAAGGTGTGTCAGACTCTTACTGACTAAGACCCACCCGTGTTCCTTCCGTTGCCTATGTTGCCAGGTGCCTCGGTATCCCTTTCGGACTTTCCCGCGACCCCGGCAGGCATCGGCCCTAGTGGACTCCTACACTTGTGCTGACATCTCTTTGAGGCGCGCGTGGGACAAAACGCGCCGTCGACCCGGACCTGGTCCTTATCGGACGGCGAGCTACCCATTGCTCACCGTCCGCAAACGCTATAGGCTGGATTGTCAATTTGTCTAATTCCTTATGTAGTCGTTCTGATTATCTATCTACACCATTATTACTCGTCTATTGTATTGAAAATTAATATTTAAAAATTAAAACCTTATTTAGTCATATTTACCTGTAAGAAAAAAATACAATATGTAATGTAACATCATGTCATGTAAGATTCGTAATGTTTAACGATTTTATGTTCAAGTCTACGCACATGTAGGTAAATAAATATTAACAATGGCCACAGAAAAATCTCCAAAAATTCTATTAGAATAACAAAAGCGTGAGGTTACTGAAGAAGCATCAACGTGTAAAATCTTTTGGTGGCTGAATTGAAAAGGGTGTGAAGCATTCATAAGCGAGCACGTCAGTGACGCGACCCAAACATCTCACCGTACTCTCAAGAGGCACCGATGCCCTTCGTGTCATACACTTTACTCTCTACCTTACCTTTCCGCCGTTTCCTACAAAAACGGCTAGAAATCTTATACATTTCTCAGAAAATTTTCCCTGCTGCAATAAAACTTAACGTTTTACGAGCCACCATTACTCTTTATCCCAAAGTTTTGGATTGATCAGAAATCAGAATATAAAATATTTGGGTTCGACTCGTTGTATGAAAACATTTCAAACCCTAACATAAAATGAACATTTTAGATTTTGCTAAAGGGTATTGTTTGCGGTTATGAATAAAAATTGTACCAAACGGAGAGGCCGGGAGTGCGCGGGCATTAAATCATTCTCAAAAGCCATTTGGACACAAAGGATATGGTCAATAAACAAACAGGACTCGGCACTGATAGCCGCGATCGGAGAGAAGTAACTGGCCGACAAATTTATATTTTACGCTATTTTGTTGGCATATTTGCCCAGATATCCCATTTAAAGAATTGTATCTAGGAGCGCGTCCGATACCCGAAATCTCATTTGTTCGTAGAGCTTACCTACCTCACCTAATGCAGCTACTAATAAACTGGTCACGTCAACGTTATTTATTGTTATAGGAACAACGAAGAACAAGAAACTCGCGTCGCTGGACTTTGTTTGCTGCTCCACCCCTTTTCGACTTTGAATTTGAAGAATCATTCGAAATTACACGTTGATTGTTGTTGGTTAACCCCATTACCCAACCATGAATTAGGGTTAAAAAAAAATATAACTATCCCGTAAGATTTGAGGCATTATATACGTATATAGGCAGACTCACCGTTATCATATGTAAGTTTTCATACAGTATAAGAACGTGGGAGCTTATCTCCATTCCGACCGCGAATGCGACCCTGAGCAAGAGCGAAAATAGCAACAGGCAACTAAATTACACTAACTTCAAATTCCATAGTCGTGTAGGTAACGATTCCTATGACAAAAGATCCGACTACCCTCATAATTCCAATATTATAGGTGCTAATGATGAATTTGCTAAATTACAAGAGGAGGCAATAAAAACGATATTACCGATCGCATCTTTATGATTTACCTTAACCGTACGTGTGATTTATGTTGCCTCCGCCCTCAGATATTCATATAATGAAATATATAGCAGCGGTGATTATGGTGTTGGATACGTTTTACCTATACTATCGTATCGTGGTGTAAACAAAGACACATGTGCACAAAGATTTCAAAGCTTTATATCTGAAAATATTTAAGCAGAGCAGTACCATTTTAATATTTATTACTAGGTACTTGTACATAAACGTCGATTTGGTAATGTGACTTATGATGAAAATATTCTCCGACGTAATTACTTAAACAATACGATTTCTGGATACGTTCAAATAAGTTTAAAGTAATGTTATTCTAGCTAGTCCTACTTTCAAATTTATCCTCAGTTGTCGCTTATCTCAGGTGGTAAAACATGCCTTTGAAACTTGCAAATTCAACTTTTCTCAACTCTTTGTAAGTTAGATAAGCTCGCAGTCAGATATCCTACCTCTCCCCTTTCTCTCCACCTCTTTACCATCATTTTTATAGTTTCAAACTTATCTCTTTGCTCATTGCCTATTACTTTTTTATCCAATAATTTATATTTTTAAAGTCGATTCCATTGCAGCTGTTTGTCGTGAATGATAATAAAAGAAAGTAGATTCGATTGATGAATGTTGTAATTGCCAATGAAATCGTGACTTATTCAAGTGTATATTTGAGTTTGTTCAAAGTTACATTAGTTTTCAAACTCAATTATGATAATCAGCGTTAAAAATGAGGACATTACACGTTTGACAGCTCCATCGATAGAGTATGTACGTAACCGTGCGAAGCGCAATCAGTGTACGGACTCAAAATTATGTGACATTATTTGAAATTGTGTCAACATGAAGGAGCGTGGCGTACAACGCAGCCGTGGCGGGCGGCTGCGGCGCGGCGGCGGGAGCAGTCGAGCTCGCTCGCCCGACCGCCCTTCGGTCCGGTAAATACAGCCTCCTCGCCTCTCGGGTATGGATTATTCGCAGCGAGCAGCGAGCGGAGCCAGTCCGAGCCTCGCGCCTCCCGCGGCCGCTCGTGCCCGGATCCCGCTCATCGCACTCGCGATCCCGTCGTAGCCTTATAACCACGCGTAGCACGTCCGTCGCTCGCTGGCTCGTAGCAGTCGTAGCGCGCGCCTAATGTAACCTTCCACCCGTAGCACCGGGCTAGGCTGCGCGACGCTATTAAAATCATGCCGTTGTTAATACGGGCACCATTGTGTTCAAATGACGAGACTAATGTCACATTAAATTATCATGGGGAGCACCTGTGGAACAATTGATATTTGTGAAACTTTCACGTGATTCGTTCGTTAATGTTTCATTTACGTGTAAGTATATAATTAATAACAAAAGTTTACTTAAAATATATTTTCAACCTGATTTTAGTTAATTCAAACAAGAGTTAGAAACCAAAAGTTAACAAATAAGTTTTAATGTATTGAAAATATTGTTATAATTTTCTTTGATTTGGCATTACATATTTAGGTAAATTCAAATTATGTTATTTAAACAAACTGTGTAATGAAACACAGATGAATTAGTTTTTAAAGTATGTAGCTATGATAAATAATTTTAAAGTTATCCCTTTTGATTATAAGTATTATTTTTTATAATTACCCATAAATAAGTATATTCATTAGTGAGAGCTAATTAAGTTTGTAAATAAAATAGATTACAATATTTGACTCGTGTATCAATTTGTTGATTTTGTAGATTTGTTGATTTTGAATCACAATGAAATATCGAGGTCTTCAAACTTCATAATAAACAAAGATAACGTGGAATTCGATTATATTTATGTATTTAATTTGGTTTCTCTTATTTTTCTTTTGGTTAAATCGTAGGGGCGCGTGACAAATTAAAAACTTTCCCTAAAGTTTGGGAGCCCACTGTATGTACCTGCCTACTGGCAGAGCTCTACAGTCAAATGTATCTCATTTAGATATCTTATACCTATAATAAAACCTATCTTTATAACATTCACTAATATTTTAAAGTTTATTAATAGGTATGTCAAATATGTTTGTAAGAGTGTACATCATTGAAGTCCATTACTTTGTAATACTTTTTGCAATTTGCACTGGGCAGACAGTTTTAAAGTAACAGTAGACATAAACCGAAGAATAGCCAAAGTTTAATGGTGGGCAGGGCAGATTGTTCGAAAGTAACTTTACGATACAATAATTGCACACAAAATATTACCTATAACTAACTATCAACTTAAGTAGAAAATGTTCGAAATTTCATTTTTGTGAGTACTTTTATGAAATGGAAGCTGAAATGTTGTAATTAAGCACTGATATTAATTTAATGGTTCGTCCCCAATTCCCCGCGAACGAGATTACAGATTCGTTAACTGCAAGGTATCCCTTATGTACGAGTACAACATACCAATGTAAAACCGTATGTATGTATCGTTTTGCAGAATGTAATGTAATTCGTTAAGTGTAATCAAATTAAAAAAAAAATCGGTAGCGTGACTTTCGAGTTTCATGATCGACTAGCTCTCATCTCCGCTTTCTATTATCGGAACAAACAGTAGATTGGAAACAACAGCCGAGAATGATTATCAATCAGTAGGCTGGCGTAAGCTGCCAATCAGCGTATTGTACCAATAATTATTTAATTCATCAAAGTGGCATTATTTAAAATTCCTCGTCGATTGTTTGAATTTGATTGTGTAATTGAGAACGCTCGCCGCCGCCAGTTGTACAAACCGCAATACGTAGTTTTATCTCCTGTCGTCGTTCACTCGATTATTTTTTCTGGACGAGTGAGCATTTTTCTCGGCCGCTTACAAATGACCGCTTAGTTACCTGCAGAGAAATCTTTCTCCACATTTTATTTTCTCTCCCGTAGATATTTCCATTATTCTGTTAATGGAACGGTGTTCAGAGATGGTCAAACAATGAAAGCCTTTATAAAGACGCGGTATTAGTAGCACATGTGGATAAACCTTGAGTTTTGGTCTTGGGAAATATGAGTTTGTAATTAAGACAGGTAATATATACTTACGCACATAATATAATGGTCATTATACTTATGTTAACGTCAACTTCACAATTGCGATGAAGCACCTTTGAAATATCTCCTCGTGCCGGTTTTGTGCCGTTAGCATTTGCAAGATTCGATTCAGTTTTAAATATTCGCTGAAAACCAGCGCTGGGGCTCTGTCTTGCATAGGGTCCCAGCATTATGCTGAGTGTTGGCCGTTTTGCGTGGATGTGACGCATATTCTCCCTCAAATATTGTTTCTTTTTTGTATTTGTGTTCCTTCTTTGCGTCATGTTTACCGCAAATAAACGTATTTTCTTTCTTTTCTTTCTTTCTATTTCTTTATTTAAAATGTGTCAGACAATGTCTGATGGTAAATGAATGGGTAATTCGTGTAAATAATACTGGAATACACGACCACGGAACAATATTCTCAACACCCTTTTCTTTGATGTCGGGTTGCACTGTTTATAAAAGCTTATTTTCTCTCCACAACGTCGTATTCAAATGCATGTATGCAAGCTTTTAAATATTAAAATATTTGGAGCATTTTCTTGTTCAGAATGCAAGTATGCACATAAGTAATCTGTTGATAATGAATGTTGAAATGTACACTCGACACAAAAGCTGTATTGTCGTGGCTGACCCAAACAAACATAAAACAAGAATGGCTTATTCCCACCGTCGTGGAGGCTGCGTCTCGACTCGTACGGATCTCCCATTCACCTCGATGTTAGCAGACGCTTGTCCCGGATCGCGAGCTTCGCGAATGTCACCGCTATCGTTTCCGAGAACTGGTACACAACTATTGAAATTTAGGACACGATTTTCACATCGAATAACTTGAATTTGCTCAGATATTTTGTGATACTTAGTATCACTTTTTCGTTTTTCAATGTTTTATTAAATATACATATATTTTTATATTGTATCTAGGTACAAACATCGACTTATTTGTTAAAACGCCTAGTTTAGCGTTACAGTTTATCAACCCTATCCAACCAGATGCAGTCACTATATGATAATTAGAAGATGTACCTAATGTAATCCTTCTTTAATGGCGGCTCGATACGTTTACGCTCGTCAATAGCTTCCTGTTTTGTCTCCAATATGTCCTCGGCTGTCGTCGTGTTTACACGTTGTATTCGCTCGCCGGAATAGTCCCACTTTTGTTTTTGAAGCGTACAGGCATGTTCTATAGGGAGACGGAAACAATAACTGACCCGAAACATCCACTTTATGATCGCACGCCGGAACTATCCTGAATAAGTACCAACGTCGCCGCTGCGGAATTTTAAATATGTGCGGCACTTGGTCCTCCTAAGTAGGAACATGTCGTGAAAGACAGATGTTGACTGCCGTTCAGTGTATTCTCTCGTACATAAAAACTGTATTCTGTATTATACAGTTCACAGCTGAATCCAATTTGAAAAAGCTTGAACAGTCGGTTTAGATTCTAAGCCGGTCGGAGCATAGACAACCTTAATACGGTGTCATCAAGCGGTACATTATTTCCGAATGCCGTGCGTTTCCCCTAACAATGGCGAATTTTCCCTGCAATCGCATTTTCTAGTCCCTTCAACGTACCCATCTTATCTTACACGAAAAAGGAATCAAATTGACCAATTGAGTACGCAAAATAAACGAAAGAAAATCTCTTTCATTCTGTAATTACACCAAACTTCATGCCGACGTCGAGGTATCCTTCAGGCACTCTTTTGTGTCTAAAATTGTAAAGAAAACTAATTAGAGCTCGAAGCATATCTTTGTAAGTTTTCCACTAAAACAATATCAATGCAGAAGGTGATTTAAAATGGCAGTTAAGTTATTTGTGTTGTGAATCTTGTTTGTAACAAGGATCCGACAAGGGATGTTTGTAGAGCGCGATCGAAGCCGCACGAGTGGTCAACCAACATACTCAAAAGAAAAAGTTACACAAGTTACTGTATCGTACCCGTTCGTTGCGTGGTTTGGAACACACCACAAAATGGAAAATGTCTGTTTACGTACTGTTACGCCACACGTATCCAATCGCAACAAGTTTTTTTTTATCTTAAGTGTAGCAATTTGCGAATACATTGCGGTACGGATGACTAAGGATATGAAGCAGTTTATAAACATTAGATGTTTCTTTTCACAAATATAATTGCAGCGATTTCAAGTTCTTGAAAATGTTTCTTTTGAGATTCAAAACGTACACAGTTTCACATTCGCATTTGAAATGGAATAGAATCTGCATTGCCAACTTTTAATATCATTATTGTAAATGTAGAATATAATATAAAATAAATAATTATATACCTAGAATAAATCTTTTAATAAAAGTGTAACTACAATTTTATTATTTTCATGGAAACAAATTAATTAAAGAGATGTCTGACCTATTGTGTGAACACAATACTTCATTATAATGATAGAAAACAACCTTTTCTAAGTTTACAAAGAAATCGGAGGTATAATTAGACTAACTGGAAGGCGCACTATGAAGGGTTCCGTAGTTGGAATGATTTTTTTCCAAGAACAAACTACAATTTAGGTAAAAAACATAGTCTCTCCAACTGCAAATGTAAGTTTTCACGCGCAATATTGAGAGATTTAGCATGATATTTTAAGATCATAGACTTCTTATAGGTTCTCCTGTCTATATCAATTACATAACTAGTTTTTTTATTATTATTTTTTCAAAATGTTTGGTTCAGAAGTTTCGGATACAAGGGGAGTGGTTGGGCACGCCACGATTGCGGTGGGCACGCCACGATTGCGGCGATAAGTCCCCTCTTTGAGGAGTGGCTGGAGAGGCGCCACGGCGTCCTCACCTTCCGCCTGACGCAGGTCCTCACCGGACACGGCAGCTTCGGGAGGTTCCTGTGTCGGATAAGGCGGGAGGAAACGTCCGGGTGTCACCACAGTGTGGATCGCCCGGAGGACACGGTGGAGCATACGGTGGAGGTCTGCCCGGCTTGGGCAGAGCACCGCCGTGTCCTCGTGGAGGCGATCGGCGGCAGAGACCTCTCGCGTCCGGCCCTGGTTCAGACCATGGTACGGAGCGAGAGGGCATGGGCAGCCGTCACCTCCTTCTGCGAAGCAGTAATGCTCGCGAAGGAGGAGGCGGGACGGTTGAGGGAAAGGCAAGTTTCGCGCCCTCTCGCACCTAGCCGCCGCAGGAGACGCCCAGGGCGTCGGGAATCCCGGGCGGATTTCCGGCCACCGTAGGCGCGGGCTTGCGGACGGTGAGCAATGGGTAGCTCACTGTCCGGTAAGGACCAGGCCCGGGTCGACGGCGCGTTGTATTCCACGCGCGCCTCAAAGAGATGTCGTCAGCACATATAGTAGGGGTCCACTAGGGCCGATGCCTGCCGGGGTCGCGGGAAGGTACTTATGGGTCACCGAGGCCCCCGCAACACAGGCAACAGGAAGGAATACGGGTGGGTTTTAGTCAGTAAGAGTCTGACACACCCTCCCGCTCCGCCCAGAGCGGGAGAAGTTATTTGATGATTTCCCACCCTCAAAAAAAAAAAAGGGGGAGTGGTAAATTTTAATCTATTTTCCGATATAACTTTAAAGCTATTTAATTTAAATTTATAAGAAAAATATATTGACGAGACGCTCACAGCAAGCCCTTTCATATACCTTTGATATATCCCACATTACAATTTGCAAAACTTAGATAAAAATATTTGCCTCCCAAAAGTAACCTCCATATTCATAATTAATTTATTTACGTTACACGTCCGTGTTTGGGTAACAGTGATTCATTATGTGTACCAAATTAGCACTTAATCCGTCTGTTAGATTCAGAGCAAAATGCTGTGACGGACGGACAGACAGACAAACACACGCGTGATCCTATAACGGTTTCGTTTTTTATTCGGACGTGCGGAACCTTAAAAACATTAAATCAAGGGGTTAGTAGCAGAGTTCGACTCATTTAAAACAGAAATAAATTTACACGGAGTTCAAGTAGGAAGCAACTGCCTACATTTTTTGTGCAGGCAATGTGGTGGTGTGGTTTTTTGTGTGGTATATTTATGCAGACCACGACGACGTGGAGCGAAAACTATATAAAATTTAAAAATCAGTGGCAAGTGACTAATGGTCTCCCCATTAGTCACTTCGGTACTTCGTTAAAGTTGTTTTCGTTTGTCTTTTTTTTTTCCCCCACCCGTGTTCCTTCCGTTGCCTGTGTTGCCAGCGGCCTCGGTATCCCTTTCGGACTTTCCCACGACATTGTTTTATACTTGACGTTTCAGTTTGCGCATTTTAAGGTTAGGCATGCTCTCTTGAATCTTCTTTATGTTATCGGATGGCCTATAAGCTGACGGTCCACCTGTAAGCCACCGCTGCTTATGGACACCTGCAATACAAGAAGCAACGCAGATGCGTTGGCATCCCAGGGAAAAGTTAAAATGCCTCGTGTGCCTGAAATTACACCGGTTAATTGATAGACTGACTGTTTAACGACCGCGTGGTATTCAACTTGTAATCAAATTCACTAGTTTAGGGCGCGCGTTATCATTAGAAGTGTTTTTCGCCCAAAAGTTCTGAACTGCGAGACACTCCAGCATGGATCAACAATACATCCTCTGTTACATTATCTTTAGAGTTAATAATATTAGTATGAAATTGCGAATTATCCCTCATAATTTCATCCTACATTAATAAAATGAATACCTACTCGGATCTTTATTGCGTATCATACTAAGCCAATCATCTAAATTGGATTGGAGATTATCCATGCCCTCAAATGTTTGGTGTGTGACAGAATAAACAATTAAACCCGGCTCTGGAATTCACAGATCGTTATGATAACCAATGCCATTAATGGCCCTTGTCTATGTACAAACTTGTATTTTACATAAAAGTAAAGTGTATTTAGCTAACGTAACAATGTATTCCTATTTCTTTATATTATATTCTTGCAAAAATATAATAACGGGCTAGCCTTATTTTCATTGTCATCCTGCCTAAAGTTGGGGTATAATCTGGGTAACACGACACTCTTTGTGTCATCACTCATTAAGTGTGACTACACGCGTTTAATATTCTCCCCCAAACCGTTGCTCTCGGTTTAGGGGCACAAGTAAAGTTACAAGAGTAATGTGGGGATTGTTTATGAGTTCAGATATCTACATAATGTACATGTAAACCATGTATTTATGGTATATTGAATTATTAAAACAACAGGCCCGCTGATAACATATGTTTTTTTATTTCATGGATCTCATTTCAATATGAATTCGCATCACGTTCCGTACGCAGTGTTTGCCTGTAACTCTGAAACTGACCGCGCTTTCGATAGATATGTAAGCGAGGTAACTAAACACCTTTGATAGGATTGTTTACATGCTCGCGTGAACAAAAAAAAAACACTTATTCTCGGTTCCCTTTTTGCTAGAATAGAAAATCGAATGATCGAGTACGAGTACTTACCTACTTGATACCAAAGTGTGGGTAGTGTACTTATTTAAAAAAAAAAAAGAGAAGTTATTTACCAACTTGTTTGTTACAGTTGCATATTTCACATCGCATACAAAAAATTGTAAGAGATGATTCAAGTTGAGAGCTTTAAGCGTCCATCGCCGTCGCCGTCTCGGAGTTCCATGCGTAGCGACAGCAGAGTGTTCCGGCAGCCGCGCGTGATCACGGTGAACCGCGACGCCGCCACCATGGTGGATGGTGAGGCCAGCGGGCCCGGCGCCGCCGCCGCGGCTCCCGCCGACTGGGAAACACGTCTCACGCAAAACGCCGCTCACTTCCGCTCGCGAACGTTCAGCGACGGCTTCATCAGGAACACCAGCCTGGAACTCCTGCTCGGATTCGACTGCGAAGCTTGCCTCGCGCTCGCTGCACAAAGACAATGTCTAGATGAACACATATCAAAACATGATTTTGATCTAGTTTGCAATTGTAATGTGCAACAAAATAATTTTGTTAACTGCCATCGAAATGTCGACCAGCGAGGCCACACCCTCAACATCTACGACTTGGAGAGAATCAAACGGGACACCGGCCGGAGTCAACTCACAATCGGATCACATCGCAGCCTTGACAGGAAATACAACAAAAGTAGGACTATCGGGGTGTCAAACTACATTTCAAAACAGTTAATATCTTACGATCCTAGAAATACACTCGTGCAAAAGATAAAAAGGAAGTTATCTAACTTAAAAAAGATGGGCGGCGAGGCAATATCAAAAAAACATCAAAACGCTGTCCAACTGGCCGAGATAACATCAGGGTCGACGAGCTCGCTCAAGAAGGCATCGATGTTGTCACTGGCAGACAAGTCACAAAGGAGAGTTAACAGCCAAAGTTGTATTTTTACCTCTTCGGGCTATCAAGGAAAGGATGACATGAAAAGCAACGCTTCTACATACGCTAATTTTTCTGGTAATGTGGACCAATGTTTTGAGAAATTGAGAGATTATAATGTAAGTTCAGATATAAATAGACGAACCTCACAAAAAATGGTAAAAATGAGGAGTTTTGATAATAACGATATACTCGTTACTAGAAACTCACCGGGTTTAGAAAGAACGAAATTTTCTACTCTAGACAATCGTAGTCGATGTAAAAGTATTAAAAGGCAAATGTCATACAACGATTTTCCAAGTGAAAGATTTAGAGATAGATTATCGGAGACTTGGACGCGGGACGAGAGCACAATGGAGTCGAGAAGTACTCGCAGTGACTTAGCGGATGACGATGCACAGACGTTCCTGGGCGGCGACGTGATGGCCATGAGCGGGCCGCGCGGCGCGCACGCCCTCTGCACCTGCGACGCTCCTCAGGATACCAGACTACCGTCAATTTTCTACGACACACATGTAAGTATATTTAGAACAAAAATTTTCTATGTTGATCCGAGATCCTGTCAATGTTTGCTTGTATCATTTTTGCGTCTGTGACATTGCTCACTTATTTTATTGAAATCAGCCGTAACGAGAGAGCAACAACCATGATTACTTAGATAGGCCAGTACTATACCTACATCATGCATCGTACAAGTGTCTAACGTGTATTACCTATTGAAATTAAGTCAGGTATAATATTTTCCCTGTCTAAGCCATGTTTAAAAAATAAGTGGGACGGATTTTGTCTGATATGATAATGTTTCTTTTCGTCTATTTTCGTTCGCTTAGAATCTAACATAAAATGTTTAATTCATTTGTTGTGTAGGCTTAGACTAGACATTTTATCTAATTGCCATTCTTCAAAGAAATAAACACTCATAAGCAGACTAATATAGATATGAATCTCGCAAAGTTTTCCCGTGAGGATTGAAAATAAATTCCGTGCCTCGGAAAGCACACCGTGCCTCGGAAAGCACGTTAAGCAGTTGGTCCCGGCTGTCATTCGTAGATCTTTGACAGTCGTTTCGGTTAGTCAGAAGCCCAAAAGTCTGACAACCAGTCTTATCAAAGGGTATCGTATTACCCAGTAACTGGTTGTGGAGGTCAGATAGGCAGTCGCTCCATGTAAAATACTGGTGAAACTGGAAGCCGACCGCAACACAGTTGGGAGAAGGCTAGATGATGATGATGGTTGATATTAAATTCTGAACCCTTAAAAATGACAGCAAGTTGACATAATGATTTATTGAAATAAGAAGTATGAGTATAGGTAAAATTAGGCCAGACAACCGAAATACCCTTCGCATAACTTAAACTTTAGGTACCTACTACGAAATTGAACTAGAAGCTAAAATATACTTTTCTACACTTGAAAGTAAAGCTTTTATCTCTTAAGGTTTTCAACATTAATAAAGTTCAGGTGTTATTAGCACGCTCTTTACATATAGACACCAATTTAGAGTATGCGGTTAGGAAGGCAAGCGCTTCGCACTACAGAAATTAGAGTAGTCGCTAATAGCCGCGCTCTCGAAAAGGATAATGAACCATTATCTAACGATTAGGACATAAGAGTGTAGAAGGCATTATTTGCAGTTACATTCTTTACGCAAATGTGTGTAAATGTTTATTACGCCGCCTGTCCATATACCTACTTGAAAACTGGGCAAAAATAGGTACGCAGTGCCCAGCATATCTTGGTCAAATAGCTAAAAGAATAATAATTATATAGAACTATAATTTGAATTTGGCAAATTTGATTGGCTTTTCCCCTACTTGAGGTTGATTTTTACTCGTGACCAGTTTACCCATACTTGACTGAGCCCCTTCAAGAAATCTTTACAAAGTTATATAAACAGCAAATGCCTAAGAATTAAATTATATCATATTGTTACCGTGTAGTTGCAATCCGAAAAAGTGAGCAATGTGACGCAAAAGTTTGCGCTTTATCGTTCAAAACCTTAAATGAGATCCTTATGCTAAAATTCCCATTTTTTAAAAGCATTATAGGCCGACTAAACAATAGTCCTTGCCAACGGGACAGAGCTAGCTATGTATGCAAGGCGCGGCGACCGTGGGGTATGCGCCCAGTGCGGACGGCAGCTGTTGTTTGCCTGCCGCTGTGTATCCCGCGGGCGATCACTGAACAACATTAAATTGAGCATAAGTAGTAGCGAGCGTGTTCGAGCGTGTTTAATTGAACTAAAACATGGTGTAGGGAAAGAAGCGGGCCACGCCAGCGCCCGACGTAACGGAGCGCGGTCAGACAGGCCGTGTGGCGTCCTGCAGCGCCTGCAAGTCACCGCAATGGCTCTCCACGGGGACCACCTCCACCACCAGCCATAGTTCCACCACTACTGGAAACTCTTCACGTTAGTGCATACTTTATTATCATTATAGAACACCCTGATGACTGCTTTTTGGTACTGATTTGCAAAAAAAAAACCTATTAAAAACTAAAATAAACATTTCAGCTGAAATTAACAAAGAATCTCCTGGGATCTCAAAGTGAAAACGACCAAAATAGGTTGCCCCACATGACTTGCCAACAAAAGGTATCTGTAGCTAATAATACTGCAGTGACACATTATTTTATCGTACAAAGCCTTCCCAATAGTGTTTCTAAACGTGTAGCTACGAGTAAGCTGCTGATCCGGGGCGCGCGACGTCGTGATCGAGTAAGTTTGCTTCTGACAGGAAGATTATAGAAGCACAGTAACGAGCGATGGCTATGACCCAAATTGATTTTTATAGGTATTTCACAAAGTGTTTTGCTATTTTTAAAAGATTTGATTGTGTACGTCGAAATGTAGACCGTTTCTACTTCTTTAATAAAAGCTCACTGAGGAGCTCTTAAAATTATGGGGGTTAGCATTTGTTATAGCGAACTTGGTCTACATGAGGGCCTATAGCTATCAGAATAGGCCCATCAGGTAAAGTAAGTTCTTTGTACCCAACCCTACAGTGTTTCCGAACCTTTGTAATTTCTGTGACCATTCATCAAAATAATTTCGTTCTCCTCCATAAGTGAAAGTTTTGCTCCAAAAGGACTCCCTTTTCGAAACAAATGCTGGAATATTTGAATAAACATTTGAATATCTGAATGAGTCGCAAAATATTATTTTGAGTGTTTAGTATTTTGACCCGCAAATTCTAAAACAAATATAATGTGTAGGTTTGTCGGTGTGGCACCGACGTTGGTGTTGCGTGGCGATCCTGGTGCTGGTAGCAGGTACGGCGTGCGTGGCCGGGCCACTGGCATTGCGGGCTCCACCCGGAGCACCCCTGCATGAAAGATTGCGCCTTGCTGAGCGACTTCTGCACGACACCCCACTCATAGACGGCCACAACGATCTACCATGGAACATAAGAAAGTTTCTACACAATAGAATTAAGGATTTTAAGTACGTAAATGCTTCCTTTTTCATTCTTAATTTTCCTTTATCTATATTTAAAACATGCCTAAATATACATAGGTATGTAAGTCCGTAACCTACATAGTCTCCGACGTTGTCGTAGTGGAAGGCCCAAATGTAATAATGACGACTACGAAAGTACACATAAGAGTATCAAAAATTTAGGAAATAATTAAATCTTGTTTAGAAATAAAAGTGTTTATTTGTAGTCGTCCTCGTTTTTAGGGTTCCGTATTCAACGAGGAACCCTTATAGTTCCGCGATGTCCGTCTCTCTGTCCTCGGCTTAGTTTAGAGACTATTAGTACTAGACACGCCGACAAAGTAGTTAAAAAATTGCACCTTGCACGTAAAGTGGGGATAATATTTTTTTCTCTCGTCTGTCCCTGGTGTGGGGTAACGTTGGATAGGTTGATCAAAAATATTGCGGGTCTATGAAAACATTTTTTGATTCAGGAACCCGTTTGCGAAATATTAAGCTTTAAAGTGCTAATTTTGTGTTAGACTCAGGTCTCCCCTGCCAGCTGAGTGGTTGTTTATGGAAATGTAAAAAAAATCACATACAACGAAGTTAAAAGGAAAACTATCACAGTTAAGTAGGCTTTACAAGTTAACGAGCAATAGTCGACCAACTTAAATTTGCAGTTGGAGAATTGACCGTGACGTACATATATCGATGTATGGGAGAACATGTTTTTCAGTTATAATATTATATTTGTTATTGGTTTTGTTAACCCTTCATTGTGCGTAGGTAGTCCGATACGCACATGGCCGGTTTTTATTTTGTTAGGTGCACACGTGTACTCTGCCGTGTAATCGGAGGCATACCAAGGTACCAGGATGCATTAACAAAGAGCTGCACACAATTAAAACAAATATTTATGTTAGTAGGGTGCTCATAAAAGATGAGCGGCGGATCAATCCACTTAGTGCAATGTGCCTTTGAACCCAACTGTTTAAAACTAGCTAACGAAATCTGTGAGGCGTAATGCCGGTCTCGTTAGTAGCTATGTAGTAGGGATGTGCAATATCAAGTTTTCATTCGAATTTTAACGAACGCGAGACGAACCATTCGATTATTAGTCACTTATTAGAATAATGTGTAATACCAAAAAGGTTTGAACTAGTAAGGACATCGAATTAACGATGACTTTGATTAAATAAAGTTCAGTGGTTGAGAAGGAAACGAAGGAATTCGTTTTAATTACGTTAACTAAAACTTATGTTAAAATTATTTATTTGAAACTATCTCCTGCACGCGACTTTGTTCGCGTGGAATTCGTAAGACACCACAATACTTATATTAAAATAACAGCCACATTTTTATAAAATGTTGTACTACGTTTGTAGTTTTGGTCTCAGCAGCCAAAATTTATAGAGAGTCAGGACTGGTGAGGCACAAAACTGATATAATGACTGATGCATTCTTACAGATTATTCCTGGCGAACAGCTATCACTTAAATAATATAATAGTTTAACAGTAGACTACGTAAACACACGGGATTTCTCATAAACAGTCACCTAACCATAGATATTTTATTATAACCATTGATAACAGAATAGGCCTAAACTTCATGTGTTACGTTCTACGAACTACCTAATATTAGTATAACAAAATGTAAAAAAAGAAACACAAAAAACATCAATTGTTGAGAATCGAACTTAGAAACACATGTTTGCAAAACCGTCATCGAACCACTAAGCTAATTGCTTTGTTGAAAGTTGACAAAATAGCCGTTCTTTTAAAAGTCAGGATTGACTGCTTAGGTCCATAAAGGTGGCTGGGAGCGTTCCTTGGCGCGTCGACCAGCCCGCCGGCTGAACGCGTCCCAGAGGGTCATAGCCATCCGGCTGGTCCGGGGATACCACAAAGTCTCCGGTGAGGCGGCGAGCCTCCTTGCCATGCCATGGGAAGCCATGGCATCTGGAGGGAAAAGTCCTCGCCCACATATAGGAGTAGCAAGAGGAGGCGAAACGCCGGGGCATAAGTCCGCTGCCGCGAGAAATCACGGCACAGCGGACAGAACTTTGGCGGGATCTCATGGCGACATGGCATTGTCGCAACCCAGTGCTGGGCACGCCACGATTGCGGCGATAAGTCCCCTCTTTGAGGAGTGGCTAGAGAGGCGCCACGACATCCACACCTTTCAACTGATGCAGGTCCTCACCGGACATGGTTGCTTCGGCAGGTCCCTGTGTCAGATAAGGCGGGAGGAAACGCCCGGGTGTCACCACTGAGTGAATCGCCCGAAGGACACGTTGGAGCATACGGTGGAGGTCTGCCGGGCTTGGGCAGAGCACTGCCGTGTCCTAGTGAAGGCGATCGGCGGCGGCGATCTCTAACGTCCGGACCTGGTCCAGGCCATGGTACTGAGAAAGAGGGTATGGGAAGCCGGCACCTTCTTCTGCGAAGCAGTAATGCTCGCGAAGGAGGAGGCGGAGGGGGTGAGAGAGAGGCAAAGTTCGCGCCCTCACGCCCCTAGCCGGCGCAGGAGACGCCCTGGGCGTCGGGAATCCCAGGCAGATTTCCGGCCACCGTAGGCGCGGGCTTGCGGACGGTGAGCAATGGGTAGCTCGCCGTCTGGTGAGGACCAGACCTGGGTCGAAGGCGCGTTGTATTCCACGCGCGTCTCAAAGAGATGTCGTCAGCACAAGCGTAGGGGTCCACTAGGGCCCATACCTGCCGGGGTCGCGGGAAATTCCGAAAGGGATACCATGGCCCCTGGCAACACAGGCGACGGAAGGAACATGGGTGGGTTTTAGTCAGTAAGAGTCTGACACACCCTCGGGAGCTCCGCCCAGAGCGCGAGAAGTTATTTGATAATTTCCCACCAAAAAAAAAAAGGTATAGCGGTATGATACTCGACTGGACGACTCTTCCCCAAGTTTCTTTTGACAACTCAGTTGTTTCCTTCAGTGAGAAAGTTAAAAACTTGGGAATAATGATTGATAAGAACTTCTCTTGGACTGCCCAGTTACAGGAAGTTAGCCGCAAGCTATATGCACCCGCTGCAGCTTTGAAGAGATTGCGTAATTTTCTACCGACTGCCACCAAGATTGCGCTTGCACAATCGCTTCTTCTACCCATCCTTGACTATGCTGATGCCAGCTATCTTGACCTTACCCAAGACCAACAAGATAAACTTGAGCGGCTTCAAAATTTTTGTATAAGGTTCATATTCGGTTTGCGCAAATTTGACCATGTTTCCGAATTTCGTGTGAAGCTCAAGTGGTTACATTCGCCTTCGCCGGAATGCTCATATTCTTTCCCTTTTGTATAATGTCCTATTTTCCCCTTCCACCCCTCTCTATCTCAAGGAACGTTTCCAGTTTCTTGGCGACTCCCAGACGAAATTTTTAAGGTCATTAGATAACTTGAAGCTTAAAATGCCTATGCATTCCACAGCGTTCGTCGACAAATCCTTTACTGTCCAGGCCACTCGTTTGTGGAATGCTTTGCCAGCTGTTCAAATAAAACGCGCGCAATCGTTACTCGCATTTAAAAGACTCGTAATGGAACATTACTTGTCGCTGTGAGCTTGTTCTCGTAACTGTAACCATCTATAGTCTTCATTAATTTTCGTTGCTTATACATTTAATAAGTATGTATTTATGTATAAATTATTTAGGATATAGGTAAATATATATATCTGTGTATAAATTTTAGTATATTGTATTTATTTATTTTTTGTCATGTATTTTTGTGGTGTACAATAAAGTATATATAAATAAATAAATACTCCTTTACCCCTTTATTTATAAACGTTGCTTAAAGTTAAGTAATGATTAGCGACTGCTTAAACTTACATTTTTTATGTTTAAACGTCTCTTAACTTTAATCAACGTTTATAAATAAAACCCTTTATAGGTTAAATCTGTAACTATCTGCTATATTCGTTCCCGATTCAGACCAGTGAAGTAATGGAATATTCGACCGTTGCCATACACTGGTATATTGCTCTCTCATTTCAGTCTCATTTCATACGAAATGTATGGTAAAGATTGTTGCAATTTCTGACTTTTCTAGTACTCAAACCTCAGTTGGTCTAGTTTCAGTTTTTTTTTAATTTTTGTCATGATATTGCTGACTGTAATTTTTTTTTCAAAATCTGTGAGTGCAGATAAAATGTTTCAAAAAGGACAGTCTCCTTAGAACTGTTAACGTACCCGGTCTGCCCTTATTGCCCCATCTCAAAAATCCACCCTGCGTATATCGTGATGGGCTGCTTAGCTCCATAAAGGTATAGTGTCGTGATAATTTAAAAGGTTAAATTTGTAAACATCTGCAATATTCTAACCTTCTGGATCGTCTTTTTACAATTTGTGGTAAACTATAGTTGAAAACAAACTTATTGCAATATTGCTCATCCCCAATAGCAAATAGCGTGATAATTTATAGCCTACAGACTGGCACTTATATATGTGTGCAAAATTTTAACAAAATCTTTCTGGTAGTACTTCTTTGCGTGATACTGGAACATACATTCAGACTACAAACAGATAAAAATTAAAAAATATATATTTTGGACAAACCTCGTAACAATTACTTTTTTTAATATTCTATGTGCAGTTTTGACTTTGCTACGATTTTATCAAATGTATAGTTTAGATTTTAAAGTTAGCCAAGCATACATTGCGATGTTTGGTTAGGTCGATGTCGATATTTATTTTTGAACCAATCCCACACCACTAGTAACAAGGAATAAAGGTGAACTTTACTTTGTGTACTCGTATATCCCGTCTTAGTTCTACTGCCATTAATGTGCGTAGTCTGTAATGTGCAGAGTTTCCTACCTAATCACCACTTTATCGGAGCTGTGTAAGAGCACTTAGATCGAAGCAGGATCTTCTTTACAACTTATTATTTTCTGCACTTAGGAGGTACAGAAATAACACACTGTGTGTGGACTGTGGACATAAGCACCTACCACTGACGTCCAGATTTAATAAAGGGTCTATCCAGTAAATCCGAAAAAATATGTGCTAGGGATTAGCTGAATGTGGGACTTACTCCCGGACATACCGACACATCCGGATCGAATTTGGTCACGTTGGTTAGTCACGGCATAGCTATATTCCACCGACATAGCTATATTTATGGGTAACATACTCGTAGATACCATAGTAATTTAACTATGTTGATTTATTTAGAAACCGTCTTAATAGCCTGTAATCTCCTGTAATATAAAATGCGAAACGTACGATCTTAAAAAATGGAAAAGTTCGAGCAGTTCAATTTAAAAAGATTTAGCACATTTTTCTAACATCTCCCGAGAAAGAGTCCACAAAGTGACGCAGTTAATCTGCACATTACGTATTCAAGGCTTCAGTTCAATAGCACTTACAACGAAATCATAGTTCACACGTAGCGTAAAGAATTGAAATGTTTCTTGACAGACATCTGGCTCAGTGCCAGGTCGTTGGCGACGCGTGTGGTGCGAGATTCGATTCTGCTACCAGTGTTTGCTAGATTTTTCTTGTTTTACTTATGTTTAAATTCGCTTACATTTCCCACGAAAGTATGTACATAAGAGTTTTGTTATGATATTATTCTATTCTAAATTAATAGTTCATTAGGAATTGTTTACGAAATTAGTAGTTTGATATATCATAAATCTAGTATATTATGCAGTAGTGAACATAAGCAAGGACTTATTTATTTAAATATTAAAAAAAACGGGTTATTTCGATATATTTTCGTTTATTATTAACATTTAAATTCGTTCTTATGTAAAAGTTAAGAACGAATTAAAAAGTTCACGCAGCTCTCTCATGATAATCCCGCAGCGTCAACATAGTGCAACGAGTGGGCGCCTTTCTTTTTTAAGAAATCTAATAAACTAGTCATCCTAAAAATACAAACCTCAATAAAATATTAGGAATACAAAATTTACTGAGTTTGAGAGTTTGAGAACATTTTTCTTTATGAGCTGTATTCCAGCCAATTTATTAATCAACTGTAAAATAATTAACATATTCCACATACTTTTCAACGAGAGAATAATCGTCTAATTCATGATTAAATCCGCAAATAGTTTCGACGAGGATTTGCGGACGATCTCCCCGTGGGCAACAAGTTCGTGGAGCCACACGGACCTGCCGCGACTGAAGCAGGGCAGAGTGGCCGCACAGGTGAGCGAAATTCCACAAACCGCACGATTTAATTAATTGTGCATTTAATAAAGTGGGTCATTTCAACGTAATCCCACGACAAGATTAATATGTGCCGCGTGGATCATAACGCCCACATTATTGTGGCATCAAAAGATATTGGTATAGGTTTAACAATGTTATTGAATTAAAATATTTATCTTTACCAATTCAATATACCTACTTGGATGAAGGCCGGCTACTTGTATAAGTATATTTGTGAAAGTATAATTTCAGAATTTTCCATAACACTTGCTGACATTCCAATCTCGTAATCCGAGTTCCGATTGTTCGTTACTTTACATCTTGTCAGCAGATAACGAAGCTTATTATTTAAATCAAAGGATCAATGCCTCGATTGTCGCAACAGCAACTATAATTGTATCATGCACACGGTACAATGAACCGAAACAGAAATGATAGTGAGCTAATTGTTTCAACTCCATCGCACAATTCCACGAGATTGATGTGTTTGTGTAACGTACATAATACAATATGTGGTGGCAGCGAGTTAACCGCCCGTGGCCTCACTTTTGCCATCAGCATCACTGATTCCATTATGGAATCTTTGTCGGTTCACTGTATCGCTGAATCAGTGGGATTTCAAATTCTGCTCAAGCGCTGCTCAAGTCGTGCGTGATATTTAATCAGTTGTATGTCAGAGTGATCCTGTGTCGCCAGTTCTGGGCCGCGTACGTGCCGTGCGACGCGCAGCACCGCGACGCCGTGCAGCTCACATTCGAGCAAATCGACTTGATACAGAGGCTCACGGACAAGTACCACCCGCAGCTGACACTCTGCACCTCCGCTGAAGGTAAGCGCAATCACCTAGTCACCAAGAAGTCACTGTGATTTGTACTAAACAAAAAAAAAACAGGTAGGGTAGGTACAGCAATATAAAAAAGACAAATGTAAATGCGTAAAGTATATTAGCATGAGAAACCCATTGTTTTCACTTCTTAAAAAATTAAACTGTTTAAATTAATTCGTGCATTTCCTTTAGCTTCATTGTTTTTTTTGTAATTCAAATTAACCCAATTAAAATAAACGGCTTTAGACTTATTTCGCTTATTGTTCGCAAACGTGATTTCAAGTTCAATAAATTTCGGCAAAACTGGAACTTTAATTAAAGAATAACTGAGTAGGTAGTGAATATTTCATAAAATATGTAATTAAACCATGAATTCAACATTAAATGAACAGCTATACACCTCAATTAGTAGATTACTGCAATGCAGACAGTAGTCAATGAACAATTATATACATTTTAGTCAACTCTAAATTACTTGACAATAAATTTAGTAACATCAAGTCTCGTTAAAGCTTTTGAATACGTATTTTAGTTGTAGATTAATTTTGTTTTTTTTTTTATACATAATTATGTTTACATAGGTACTGCAACAGTTTGTAAACATATATATTATTAATATATTTACAAACTACCTATCATTGCGGCGTATAAAGCAAGCATATTGAGCAGAGATAAGTTTACGTGTGAGTGATGAACATGAACTCTTGGCTCCAGAACATCTGTTGGAATTCCTTATCGCTTTCAGGTCATTAATCACACTAAGTATATTATTAACAATGTGGATTGCGAACAATATCGCACTATGCGAAGACGGTGGGGAATGGTGCAATCGTACACACGAATCAAAGCCAGGTGAAACACGGAGCACCAGATGCCAAGGACTTTTTGTTTGAAAAAACAAAAGTAACAATATAAGCTCTCAATCTATTTGATGTTTTGTTTTCCTTGGACCAAAAGATAAAGAAATACACTTGTAAAAAAAGAAATCCTGGCGTCCCCTAGCTTTATAAAAAATTCGACGACCTTTCCTCGTTTTTCTCTTCATTCGATCACAAAGAAAATAAAAAAGAATGAACTTGCTTCGACAATTTATTTCACAAGTGGTAATGCTGTCCATCAGATACTTGAAAAACTTCTAGGTTTCCATTTACAATACATTCAAGTCTGGAACACAGTGCAAAATAAAGTTTAAAGAATGAACAGAAATTGTTTAAAACAAGATATATTTTATCACGTGTAACACAATGTATTCTCGTTTATGTATTTCAATAAATGAGCATGTAGCATGCCGATATATTTTAGCAAGTTATGTTTTTCAGTAAATTCACTGATTCATACATAATTTCCTTTGTAATTGAGTATGTAACACAGTTCTCACGTCCACTGTCTATTGTCACACACAGATATAATTTCGGCGCACGCCAACCACAGGCTATGCTCATTGGTGGGGGTGGAGGGGGGGCATGCGATCGGGGGCTCGCTTGGCGTGCTGAGGACCCTGTACCAAGTGGGCGTCCGGTACCTGACGCTCACATCCACGTGCGACACCCCCTGGGCTGAGTGTGCGTCCGCTGATAAACCCGAACCGTCGCCGCGAGGCGGACTCACGCCATTTGGAAAGGTAAGTCCTGCTACGACAAGTGCTACGATCTGCTACGTGTAACCACACGTCCGACCGGCTACGATGCTACGTCAAACGTAAAAGAGCGTTTCAAAAGACATATTCAGGTTATTGGCGTCTTCCGGTTTTCCATACAAATGACACCTAAACGCGACGATGGCATATTCACGCGACTGATCGCTCTGCTCTAATCTGGAAGTCCTGCTACGGTCAGTGCTACGATCAGCTACGCGTGGCTACGATCGGCTACGACGCTACGTCAGACATAAGAGTTTTTAGAAGATTAGAGACAGGTTCATTGCGTGTGAAAGGGCTCTAACCGTGTCCGGGAAGTTAATTCCTGCTACGGCAAGTGCTACGATCACCTACGCGTGGCTACGTCGGCTACGATGCTACGCCAAACATAAATGACTGTTTATGGGTTTTATATTTAAACTAATTAAAACATTCTAAATAAAATGCTATAAATTACAATTTAATTTATATTGCCGCACTACGAAACACAGCCGATGTCAATCTATGTCGACACAAAATGAACGGTGTAGGCAACCTTATCTTTTAAAATAAGGAAAGTATGATTTTTGATCACACACTCAATCTTTACTAGTAAGTACTTGGCTGAGAGAAATACGATCAAACCCCTGCCTGACCAAATGCATTTGGTAATTATTTTATACAATTAAAGTGTGTGTAATAAAAAAAAAATAGTGTCGTAAAATAAGATAACGACTTACGAGTTGTAGGACGTGAGTTCCAACCCCGATAGGCGCTTTACTTTGTGTAAATTATTTCATCACCATTGCTCTCAAAACGGTCACGGAAAACATTGTGAGGAAACCGGCATATCCTAGAACCAAAAAGTGGTGGAGTACGGCCCACTCCCTCGCACAGTGAGGAACCCTGTGTCCCACAAGTAGGAACATTATAGGCTGAATATGCTAAATAAATTTGAAAATAAAAAAAATCAAATATAGATTCTAATTTTAAAATAATTGAACCACTTATATAAAACATCTAAAAATGCAGATTGAAAAGAACTGAAACATTAAAACTTTGATTATTCTTACGGGTTTAAATTGTGAGTTATCTCCCCTTAATACTTTCTTAAATCTCTTAAGATTAGATGAAGTTATAATCCTCTTTGCAGACTATACAATGGTAGCTCGTTAGGAGTGAATTTACTGTCTTAGGTACATGCTGGGTGTTATTAAGAATTTGTAGCAAGCGGACGTAGCTTAAAGAAATCTGTATGAAGTATTTACAAAGCAATTTGCATAGTATATGAGTAACATATGTGTTCATAAAGAGCAATCTTGGAACATGCGAAAGAATATTAAAATACACGAAGTTAAGTAGTGAGAAGGCAACCGTAAAGATTGAGACGTCGAGTAGAGTGAGTGCGCCATAATCATAAAGATCCTGCGCACCGCAATATTTCTCTTTGTATGAACTCGGGCTGCTCGCTGCTCGCGAAAGCAGTTCTTTGTTTACCTCCAACGATACTTTTCGAAATATTTTCTTTTGTTTAAACTGCACACTGCGTGCAACGTAGCCTGCGTCGCCGTCGTACGTTCAAACTTAAAACCTAACATAAGTAGGTACAGTCAAGAATCGAGATAAGTACACAGGCTTGCAACTTAAAATATTGTGGGTGTGCTAAGTAGACATGTCTTTGACAATACTCTTTTAAATGTGTGTCTTGTTTTAAAAGTTATTAGGTGCACATTTTAAATGAATATTGTCACTAGTGCAAAGAGAAATATTTTACCTATATACCTCACTCTTTTATTGACTGTAGCCACATATCCTACTTAACAGTTAACAGTTACAGCGGTTCTCTTAATTGTTTTTGTTAATTGCACTGTATATCATCTGCATGCGCTCGCAAGTTACAAGTGGCAATACAGGCTGCTTCTACTTTCTTAACGTAAAAAACCCAAAGCGGTACTTATCGTAATAGGAGAGCCGGGAGCACTACAGTGATGAATTTAAGATGGATATAAACTATAAGTAGTGGCTGGTTGTTAGCCCATCAGAGAACCGATCTTGTTAGTTCACTCTTAGGTAGGATAACTTTTATTCTTAAGGCGCTGACAAGAGGCAAATAAACAAAATAGGCTAGTCTTAAGAAAAAAAATTTGCCAATTTGATACATCTCTTTTATTCCTTAACGCTAACCAATCCTCGCGCACGTATGGGAGTGGCGCGAGGAGGTGAAACGCCGGGGTGTAAGTCCGTTGCCGCGAGAAATCGCGGCACAGCGGACGGAGCTCCGGCGGGATCTCATGGCTTCATGGAAAGTACGGTTGTCGCAACCCAGTGCTGGGCACGCCACGATTTCGGCGATAAGTCCCCTCTTTGAGGAGTGGCTGGAGAGGCGCCACGGCGTCCTCACCTTCCGCCTGACGCAGGTCCTCACCGGACACGGCAGCTTCGGGAGGTTCCTGTGTCGGATAAGGCGGGAGGAAACGTCCGGGTGTCACCACTGTGTGGATCGCCCGGAGGACACGGTGGAGCATACGGTGGAGGTCTGCCCGGCTTGGGCAGAGCACCGCCGTGTCCTCTTGGAGGCGATCGGCGGCAGAGACCTCTCGCGTCCGGCCCTGGTTCAGGCCATGGTACGGAGCGAGAGGGCATGGGCAGCCGTCACCTCCTTCTGCGAAGCAGTAATGCTCGCGAAGGAGGAGGCGGGACGGTTGAGGGAAAGGCAAGTTTCGCGCCCTCTCGCCCCTAGTAGCCGCCGCAGGAGACGCCCAGGGCGTCGGGAATCCCGGGCGGATTTCCGGCCACCGTAGGCGCGCCTCAAAGAGATGTCGTCAGCACATAGTAGGGGTCCACTAGGGCCGATGCCTGCCGGGGTCGCGGGAAGGTACTTATGGGTCACCGAGGCCCCCGCAACACAGGCAACAAGAAGGAATACGGGTGGGTTTTAGTCAGTAAGAGTCTGACACACCCTCCCGCCCAGAGCGGGAGAAGTTATTTGATGATTTCCCACCCAAAAAAAAAAAAAAAAAAAAACTTACGAGGGCTGCGCTAAAAGTATCGGGAATGGAATATTTCCACTGTTCCTGTCATATTAAAATCTTTTTAATTGAAAACTCCTTGGTTTTAAAAATCGAATACCATTTATTTATTTAAAAAAAGATTCTCGGTCTTGTCACAAGGTTTTGTCAAACTTGTTTAGTCGTTGAGAAAATGGAATTGACTCGAGAAAATTCAAGAGCGATGATTTATTATGACTTTCGAAGTGGTTTAACACAAAACACAGTGTGTTGACCGGATGATTTCTGCATTTAGTGATGAAGCCCCATCCAAAACCACAATTTATCGCTGGTTTGCTGAATTTCAACGTGGACGTGTCAAGCTCAGTGATGATCCCCGTCAAGGTCGTCCAAAAACTGCAGTCACCCAAGAAAACGTTGATGCTGTGCGTAAGCTGATTGAGGAAGATCGACATGTGACATACCGCGAAATTCAGGCAACTTTAGACATTGGCATGAGTCAAATACAAATAATCTTGCATTAACAATTAGGTGTAAAAAAGTTGTTTTCCCGATGGGTACCACATTAGCTCTGTGAAGAGCAAAAAGCGGCTCGCGTTACTTGGTGCGCATCATCCTCCATCACGACAATGCGAGTTCTTACACCGCGCACAGAACAAAAGAGTTTTTAGAGCAAGAAAACATAGAATTATTAGACCATCCGCCGTACAGCCCCGACCTAAGCCCTAATGATTTCTATACTTTCCCTAAAATAAAGAATAAATTGCGTGGACAGAGATTTTCTTCACCTGAAGAAGCTGTGGACGCCTACAAAACGGCCATTTTGGAGACCCCAACTTCCGAATGGAATGGTTGCTTCAATGATTGGTTCCATCGTATGGGAAAATCCGTCAAATTTCGCGGAGAATACTTCGAAAAGCAATAAATACATTTTTAAATAGTAATGTTGTGTCACTTCCTTGATTCCCGAAATTTTCAGTGCCGCCCTCGTATTGGATCATTTTGTTCATTTTGAAAACTTCGTCAAGTGTTTTCGTCGCCTATTGCGCAATGTTTGTCTGTTACGACATACTGTGCCGAATCGTGCACACTGAAAGTCGGGCTCGTACACAAATCCAAGGTCGCTCAACGTGCTATGGAGCGGACTATGCTCGGAGTTACTTTGAAGGATAAGATCAGAAATTAAATTATTCGGAAAAGAACTGGAGATACCGACATAGCTTGCAGAGTCGGCAGGCTGAAGTTGCCCTGAGCTGGCCATGATTGGCGAAGGAACGATGGCCGGTGAAGCAAACGAGTCCGCACCCTAATTGCGTGTATCAATCACAATCTGAATGATTTAGAAGTACAAATCCATTGCTTCTTATATTCGATAAAATTGTGTGCTCAACAACGTAAATAGCGCAATGAATGTTTTTGAACTGTCAAACTCATTAGTACTGATAGTTTCTTACGGAATTACCGCGCTGGACTGGACACCGCTTATTGGCAAGCGTAGTGTGGGACGCCCCGCAACTGGATGGGACGAGATCCTTAAAAACGTAGCTGGGACAGACTGGATGCGTAAGGCAGAGGACAGGGTACTGTAGCGCTGCTTGGGAGAGGCCTATGTCCAGCAGTGGACCACGATAGGCAGAGTTGATGATTGATGATGATCATTTTGTAGCAACCCCAGACCTCTAGCTAGAAACTCACCCGTAAATTAGTTGTTAATCTGTTATGGAGTATTAAATACAATGGAATATTACTTACCTATTTAACCAAATGGCTGACACTGACATCAGAAACTATAAAACTAACTACGACAATTTGTCGCTTTCAAAATTCGTCGGCTTTCTGAATTCATAACCACAAAGGTTCTAAGAAGTTAGCAATTAATTTAAAGCCACGCAAACTCATATGAACTTCAAAAGCGGCTGGAACAATAGACTTACTTTATGATAAATATGCAAACGGCCAGGAGCAGCCGGAATTGTGTTTGCAGTTCATTTCAATAGCCTATACCGACGTGTTTTAAAACATTTTTTTTCATCGTTTATAGAAATGGCGTTATAAAGAAAAAAACTTTTCTTGTCCAATAACAGAAAAACTCAATTAAAGTGGTTGGAGAAGAGACGCATTTTTGTTTTTTAGGCGTCCTTTTTTCCTGTCATCAATCTTATGCTAACAAATTGTTATTGATCGGGCGGACAGATAGTGGTGAAGGAAATGAATCGCCTGGGCATGTTGGTGGACCTGTCGCACGTGTCGGAGCGCACGATGCGCGACGCGCTGGCTGTGTCGCGCGCGCCCGTCCTGTTCTCGCACTCGTCGGCGCGCGCGCTGTGCAACGTGACGCGCAACGTGCCCGATACCGTGCTGCGCCTGCTCGCCGCCAACAAGGGCCTCATTATGGTCAACTTCTACACGTCGTTCCTCACTTGTAAGGAAACCGCGACCGTTCAAGATGCCATTGGTAAGAAAACATTTACCCGCCGCCCATCTCGGTAACTCGGCGTCCTCCTTCTTCTTATGATGTTTACGTTTTCCATGCCACTCAACTTTTCCTTTTCTTCCAAAATGTTTTGGTTGCTCCAGTACCTATACTTAATAAATAAATAAAAAAATGGCCATGCGTGTCGGACCATGCACAATGACGGGTTTCGACCCGTAGTTGGAAAGAATTTATCCCAAAAACAAACTTAACGTTACGTTTAAAAACATGTTCTCCCATACATCGATGTAGGTACGCCACGATCAATTCTCCAACTTCAATTATAAGTTTATAATTAGCAAACAAAAATGTGTTTATGTACTATTTTGGGACATTTTCCTTTACTAAACTACCTACCTTGCTCCTTGCTCCTTGCGAAATTTCATGACTCTAGGTCAACAAGAAGTACCCTATAGGTTTTATAGGTTTTGATTTATTTGCGAGTATCAACATATGTCACATAAACGGCCGTATTTTTTTTATTTCGTTGACTTAGAAGCTTGATTTTTCAAAGCTCTAAGGACCAGTAGACTTGCGTATTCTATATATAAATTCCAAGTTAATATCTCCACGCGTTCCTGAGAAATAGGGGTTTGAAAGACTGACATAGACAGACGGACAACGAAGTGTTCCTGTAAGGGTTCCGTTTTCCTTTTAAGATACAGAAACCCTAAAAAATAAAACAATCTTATTTCGCCCAAAACTGTAACAGTAAAAAATACATTATCTGAAAGCCATTAATTAACCGATACTTTGTCTTACAGCACACATTAATCATATAAGGGATGTAGCCGGTGTGGACAGTGTGGGCCTTGGCGCTGGCTACGACGGCATTAATTAGTGAGTACATATTGCGATGTGTAGCTATCTCCGATATACCTGCACAGACATGGCAAGGGAAAAATAATTAATTCTGACCTGTTCCAAAACATTAAATAAGCACAAGTATTTGAAATAGGCACTCTTATTCTACACTACTTTAATTACACCTACCTTACATATATAACTCACCAAAAGTAATAAAGTTGTAAATCCCAAAAGCGTGAAGCTTTATAAAGGATAAAGCTTTGAACAAAAGTTTAATAGTTCGGAAGGCTATTATTATACCTACGGAAGATTTCTTCCTTATAACTTTTTAAATCAAAATAATATTGTTTACTTCGCTGTATATTTTTCAAAGAGGTTTTTACGCACATATACTTGACATCATGAAACGAGTTTGTTTAGTAGAGACAAAACTCAAAGCATTACTTTCAATCAAACCAATTACAGACACTCTTGAATTAAAGCGTCGGTCAGTTAGCCAGAAAGTTGATGCTAGTTATTTAGTAGAGACGGTTATTACATACCTAACTACATAATGTAACTGTGTTGCACGCAGTTAAGTCTACGTGAGTCTACGCAGATACTAAAAGTGCGCATTTGACATTAATCTTATAAACAATGCTTACTGTATACAGTACACCTCAAGGACTGGAGGACGTGTCGTCGTATCCGCTGCTTTTCGCGGAGTTGATGGAAGAGGGTTGGAGCATAGAGGAACTTCGGAAGTTAGCGGGGCTCAACTTGCTCCGTGTGATGGGGGCCGCAGAGCGGGTGGCTCGCGACCTCGCGTCTGCTCGCGTCGCGCCATACGAAGACGTAGCTCCTAAACTACTCGACACACACAACTGTTCAAGTCAAGACCTTTAAATCTAAACAACACAGCTATCGTTTATTCAAAAATTGACTTTTCCAGACATATTTTAAATTCTGCGTCTAGACATTTTTAACATAACAGTTTTAGAATTCTTATGGAACAGTCATATACTTGATAGTAATTTTACCAGATGAAGATAATTTTTGAAGACTTCGTTAGCTTGCATTGGTTTTGTTGATTGTTCAAATGTATTTCCTAACATCGAACCCGGTGCTACGTGATTTACTCGAGATGCTTCGCTTGCGACTTGGTACTTTATCTGCTCGGGCTCACAAATATGCCTGTGCCCGTGAGATTTTCTCGATTTTTGGTCTGTAATGTTTCATGTTATATTCCGTTAGTACTGTAACACCATACTCATCTCCTTATTAACAAAAAATAACATTTTCTAACTCTTCACCTTAACAGCAGCGTTATGGCCTATTCAGATGTAAGCGTTACCGCTGTTGCACTCGGTAGCGATACCGAATCGGTACGCGATATTGCTGTCGCACTCGGTAGCGATACTGGTCCGCCTTCTGGTTAATCAGTTTTGTGCCACCTTTTAGTACACAGTAACAGAACAGTAACTATGAGTTCGCCACAATCTCAAACGAACACGTCTATAAAAAACACCCGCGGGGCGTGATGCGTTTGCCGCGCGATATCGCCTTCCGAGCACGACGGCGATAACGCGACTTACCGAATCGGTATCGTTACCGAGCACGACAGCGATATCGCTTATGATCTTATCAAATAGGCCTTAAATCGTTAGGCTGAGGGTCGCCACGGTCAAGGATGTAATAGTAATAAATAATAGTCATCTATCTCAGTCCAATCTCGGCCAGAACACAACAAGACCCACACATTACTTACCTACCGTATTTAATCAATTTGTAAACACATTGTTTGCGATAGCAACACTAACCCATTCCTTGATTATTTTTTTGCGTTAAATATATACGAAACACTTTGATAAAATTATGAAATACCTACAGTATTTGAAATAGAAATGCAGGACTGAAACAGATACTTCAAAGCTCCAAGTAAAAGTTGGTCTGTAGGTAATAGACCTACGAGTACGTAGGTCAGTTATAACTTACGGACGATAATTGGAACCTGGGCACAGAAAGTAAAATAATTGGTTAGGTAACTACAAGGTACGCAGCTACATTCAAATATTCTAAAAAGATGTGTCAGTGATTAAATTCGTATACTTTAGCTTGACACTAAAATCTCAGTTGATTTGAAAAAAAAAGATTAAAACAACTTGATTTTCATGATACGAGTTGCTCCACAATCAGGTATGTACCTACCTACCTACATACTCTGTGATTTCCACTTTAGGTACACCCCGGTTTATATTCGCTCGAACAGTTTTAAAGCTGGGTAAGCAGGTTCTCGTATATGATTTGGGTTGGAGAATATATGTGCGTTCGCAACAGAAATAACATAACACCATCATCTCTAATAATAAAGTAATACATAGACACAGGTTGACCAGTGGTAGATATACTAAAATGACACATACGTAGTCGTTTGTTGTACAAAAGATAAAAGTTTTTTTTATATAATTGGCTTCTCGCAGGTCAACCTAGGAGGTTGTCGTCTACTTAATCGGACTTGCTTGTGGGTGCCTCACTAAATCAAGGCCTCCAGCCAGAGCTACAAAAAATCTATATAAACAAAACATAAACCATGTCGCTTAAACTAGGAGGCCTGTATCTTAATTCTTAAGACACAAATATTACTTTCGTATTATTTCGCAATTTGTAGTCTGCATAACTTAATTTTAACAAAAGGAATTTTACGTATCACATACGAGTCATAACATTTCGCGAGCATCCATTAGAGGTACTTACAGACTTACTTACGTTCAGCACCGAGTTCGATGAACTGAGTTCTTAAATTATATTGGAATGTCCCCAACATCTAACGTAACTGCGGTCATCAATCTAAATAAATAGTATTGTTATCAAGCTTTAATAAATTAGTCTAATTATTACTTAGATACCTACATATAATTTTACCCTGTAATATTATTATCGTCCGATTAGATCTGATTTGATATTTTTGTCTAAATAAATGAATAGAATTAATTCTTTAGATCTGAGATTATGTACCTACATGTTTTATGCATTTACACATATAATGTATATGTATTTATTGTACCTATCCTGAAAGCTTTTTAAATATTGCCAATCAATAAAAATGCGACTAGAAATACCTAAGGCAGTAAGTATATTTAACTCCTTAATTAAATATTTAGGTACTTAGTGTTAATTACCTTTGAGGACGACTTGAGTCATTAATATAAAGTAACTATAAAAATAATAAACTTTAATAATGTTATAGTTATACAGTGTGTTTTTATTCTTATGTTTATTGCCCAAATTCTTACAAAATTGTTATATTGGGCTCTTTCTCAACCGAGAAATTGTCTTTGTACCTGATACTGACGAAATTGTATAGGTTTTCGTATCACGGAAAGTGCAGCCTTCCGAAAAATACGAAACGCAAATCCAAACTGTCATTTCGGAAAACAAACGCGACTGAAAACAATATTTCCTATATACCTACAGATAAAAACACACTGCATAAATAAATAGCTTTACCTTATCAACGACCAATAATAGATTATCGTAGTATTAGAGACATTAGTACTGACCCTTTAAAAACGTGCAAGTATCGCTGCGTCGAGATAACAGCGAAGAAAACTCGAATTACCTGAGTAATTATTAATTACCTGAGTAATTACTAATTACCTGAGTAATTATTAATAACTACATATAACATAAAATCACGGCTGTTTTCCCCGAAGGATTAGGCAGTGATGTACCTACCTATATTACAGTCAGATTCAAAAAGATTTATACATCCAGTGCCGGATTAACCACGTATCAAGAGTTCCAATTGCTACGGGCCCCGTGGAAATGGGGGCCTCGCGTATCCAAACCCTACCTCCGCCTGAGCGTATTTTTTTGAGTGAAACTTATTAAAACGAGAGACATATTTAATTTATTTGATGTCACAAAAACGTGAAACGTAACACCTTTTCCGGCTAAGACAATCCACGTCAGACAATCGGTAAACGAGTATTTCGTTGGCGAAAATAAAACACAGACGTTCATACGGTAGACGCACAAGTTCTACAAAACGTGGCTCGTATAAATAATAGAATTTGAATCGGCCTGATAATCGGCTCTACAAAAAGTCTGACGTGTGCGAGCACCCTTACTCGACACTCAGTGTGGATTCGTAGCAGAATTGAAATGGCTCGATCCTAAATGTTGAAATTGTCTATATATTTGTATGACTTACAGTTTTTTGTACCGCTTTATATTTATGAACCCATAGCAGATAAAATAATAATAGATATGCCCCTGGATAGAATTTACTACGGGCCCCGCGCTTGCTTAATCCGGCACTGTATACATCGGCAAGAATTAATTAAATTCGTCCACAATATTTGTTCCGTGATGTTTTATGAATTTGTGGAGTCACACTGTCACACAACATATTGTAATATATTGGGCACTTAATTGTATAGCTACTCATTGATAAAGTATTATGGAATAGAAATTGTAGACAATGAAATGAATTCTTGTCGATGTAAATCTTCGGGATGCTATTGAGAAATTCCTTATGGAAAAACCCAATTTTTTCTTTGCTCGATCTGGGAATCGAACCCAGGACCTCATGCTTAGCAGTAGCACTTGTGACTAGACAAACG
Source organism: Atethmia centrago (assembly GCA_905333075.3). Taxonomy (NCBI): domain Eukaryota; kingdom Metazoa; phylum Arthropoda; class Insecta; order Lepidoptera; family Noctuidae; genus Atethmia; species Atethmia centrago. The sequence goes on from HG995375.1 coordinate 15,670,998, forward strand.
AGGCAGTTGTGTATCTCTCCATTTATTCTCTGTTTAGCAAACTATAACTACCCACAAGCTACGCCTACAGATTCACTTAGGTCCCGGTTCGCACAGGCGATTTTCTCCCGCGGCGATATTTATTCGCACACTTGATTTTCAACGCTCCGCGTAGCGCCGAGAGTTGAAAATCCAACAGTGTGTTTTTTTCGACGCGCCGGGATGCCCTCTGTTGGATTCTCAACGCTCGGCTCATCACCGAGAGTTTAAAATCCAGTGGGCAATTAAATCCCGTCGCGTTATTTTTATGTTGCGAACGTGGGCTTACAGATATTCTGCCAGAGCTTGATGAAGCCATGTGAGACTAGTATTGATGCCTGCGATACTTGTCACAATTTGTACCTCCTAACGCAATATTAGTTAGTAATGTATATAGTTATATTTGTCAGTACACTGGTAATAATAGACGGATCTTAAGACTGACGTGTATCAGAAATAAATTAGTGTACGTTTGCTACGGTGTTAAATTAAGTATAAACAATTAATGTTACGCACTACATTATAATATCTTAAGATGTGTTTATTATTTCTAAGGGGAAGACTAACGCAAATGTCCCCGCTAGTATAATTGTTTTCTCAATTAATGAGAAAGAGTTATTAAATTCTCCGTGAGACATATCTCATCAAAATACCTGATCATAGGCGTTATAATAAATTGCTAAGCAGAACCCTTGTCTTCAATTTAATATTTGATCGTTTTTATAAAACAGTATAAAATATTTAGATACAAGTTTTCGTAAATTCATCGCGTTAGGCAAACAATACGTCGTAATAGTACTGCTTCTAGGATTTTTTCTCATAGTTTTATAAAGATTTTTAGTGGTAACCATCAACCAATTTGAGTAGGTCCTACCTACCCAAATGTTTCTTCAAACTCTTTGAATATTACAGTAAAAGCAACTTGTTTGAGATTATTGTATTTTATTATTATAATTGACTATAGGTACCTACTTAGTTTATTCATATTTGACAATATCAAGTACCTATTCTGGAGTAACCGGTTGAAACTTCATTTGTTTTATTAGCTAATCCAATAAACACATATTTTTAACATGCTTGTTTTATTGATCTCAAAACGAAACACGTCCTTTTGTCCCTCTGTCACAGAGCTTTTTCTCAAGATAAATTATAAGCAACGTAGGAATTTGAAATTGTTTATAATGATAGTACTCGATGACGTGCACACAGATAGTTGGTAAAAAAAATATTTTTGGATTTATTTCTATTACAGAATAAGATAAATATTGGTGCCGATTCCCTTGTTCACAAACTAAACTAAATTTAAGGTCAGTGCATCTTTTTCTTTCTATTTCATTAAGAAAAGGACAGAAGATAAATTTTAGTTTAGTCCTGTCAAATTAATCAGCGCATGTCACTACTCCATACAAGTTTAGACGTGATTAAAAACTTGCCTACTAAAATTACGTCAATTTACGTCAAGCGCTGATTAATTTGACAGGACTGAACTAAAATTTATCTTCTGTCCTACTGTAATGAAATAGAAAGAAAAAGATGTACTGAACTTAAATTTAATTTAGTTTGTGAACAAGGGAATCGGCGCCATTACCTATAAATACAGGTAAGTGTACACGCAGGCGTAGGTTTTCAAACAATTGATGTTATCATCGGAGCCCACTGCCCATACCTAAGTATGTAGGCATGGTCCAAAAAAAAAATCCTAAATCCTCCCAAATCCAGTGTCCGTCTAATAATAATAATTTATCGAACGTTGCTCGAGCTTTTGTATGTTAAGGGGTAATCTTCAAAACTATTGATCCGATTCTGAAAAATCGTTAATTAATGGGAAGCTACAGTATTGCCAAGTGCCAATGTTTATGTTAAAACAAGAAATTTCAAGCGGGTGAAGTCGTATTATGTAACTAGGTACCTATGTGCTCATCGAACCCGCGAACAGCGGCGCAACAGCCTAGCGGCGCAGTGTTCAGACACTACGGCTAGTCGTGAGGTTCGGGTTGGTAATGTCAGAATGACTGTAGATTCCTCCCTAAGTGTTTTTTTTATTTAAAATACTAATGTAGGTAAGGTTTTTCCGTTTGGAACACCTCCAAAGAAGTTCTAATTATTATAACAAAAAAACTGGATTAGACTCGAGTTTCAACATTATTAAAACGAAAAACCAAAGCACACAAACTGGTGATATATTGATAGGTGATATGAATAAATCATCAGACAGTGGTGCCGATTCCCTTGTACACAAACTAAACTAAATTTAAGTTCAGTGCATCTTTTTCTTTATATATCATTAAGAAAAGGACAGAAGATACATTTTAGTATAGTCCTGTCAAATTAATCAGCGCCTGTCACTACTCCATACAAGTTTAGACGTGATTAAAAACTTGCCTCCTAAAATTACGTCAATTTACGTCAAGCGCTGATTAATTTGACAGGACTAAACTAAAATTTATCTTCTGTCCTTTTCTTAATGAAATTGAAAGAAAAAGATGCACTGAACTTAAATTTAGTTTAGTTTGTGAACAAGGGAATCGGCACCATTACTGAACTATCTCAGGGCAATAAATTGATCCAAGTTGAAAATAAATCTTTTTTTCGTGGCTAAGAACCGAAATCATATCATTCTCCACCAAAACATTGCAGGTGCAATTGCACCTGCACAAAACAAATGAAATTGAAATTGCCCTTAATTTGCTTCAGGATCAAACATATTTTGTAAATTTCCTATGCCTAGTGAGACGTTTATTAAATCTGGAGAAGAAGATAATATGACAGTACCTACACTCGTTTAAATTAGTCAGCAGCTATTCTAGGAAAGACCAAAGGCGAGGTGGAGTCTGTATACTAATGAAGCCAGATGTTGAATTTGAAAACATAGAGTGGTTGAATAGTATAGCGATGGAAAAACATTTTGAAATATGCGGTATTAAGATAAAACAATATAACCTGAACTTATTCTGTCTTTCTAGAACACTAGATTCTGATATAAATATATTCTTTAGAAAATTACAAATATTATTAGATAAAACACGTAACAAAGACAAATATAAAAATATTCTATGTGGCGACTTTAATATAGATATTCTAGGCGATAGTAAATATAAGAATACATTTATCGATATTCTATATAATTATGACTTAAGAATACACATAAGGAAACCAACTGGACAAAATTCTTGCATTGACAATATTATAAGTGACATCAAAGAAGCAAAAGGTGAAACACATGAATTAGGACTATCAGCATGTCGATTCTGTAAAAATCTCACCGTGAAAGCTCGCGTGGAGTGAGCTGTCAGAGTCATCTCACTGATGCTAGGTAGTGACCAAGCATTACATTTATAATCATAATCGATATTTTAATTATATTTTTATGCTAATTCTATTGATCATTTTATATTATTTCAAAACTAGTGTTTAAGTGTTGAAACGTTACTATTTGGGTTTTTTTTTTAAATAAAATAGCAAAACAAAAATTCAGTCAGAAATTCAGTTTGTTTTTTTTTAATTCCAAAAGGTTTGGTAATTTTCGCAGCCGCCATCTTGCTTTTTGGATTTGACCACACTATCGGCTTTAACACCCCCGAAAACCATGAAAACGACACCCATGATGAAAAATCTGAAATTTTTCGCAGCCGCCATCTTGCTTTTTAATTTTGACCTCACTATCGGATTTATCACCCCCGAAAACAATGAAAACGATACCCATGATGAAAAATCTGAATATTTTCGCAGCCGCCATCTTGGCCTTTTAGATTTGACCTCACTATCGGCTTTAAGACCCAAAAAAACAACGAAAACGACACCCAGGATGAACAATGATTGTAGCCGCCATTTTGGATTTTGATATAAAAGACCAAATTTTTGTCTGTCGCGCATTTAAAAATAAAAAACGGCAATAAAGAAAACTCAACTGGATATTAATAATAGCGCCTCACGCGCAAGCTCGGCGTGATCTTATCACTTCACCCGATTCTCGTAACGATAGTAACCACCCACGCCGAAGTGAATCGGCTAGGTGAAGGGAATCGGTAAGCGCGACGCGCGAGTGTCGTGATCTTATCACTTCACTCGATTCTCGTTGCCATAGCAACATCACTTCACTTGGGCTGGATGAAGTGAGCCTAGCCGCCCGCCGCCGCCGGCCGGTGCGAGCGCTGCGCGAGTGTTAGTTGAACTGTAGAATTTTGTTATAGTATTGATGACGGTGATTTTATGAATATTATTTTATTATTGGCAACGCTTATTTATTTTATTATTAGTCGGTATAAATTTAATAATAATCTATAATAAAATATTAGAAAGGTACTTATTAAATAATTCGCACGTTTTTTTATTGAAATGGCTTATGCACACAGACACACACATAGTTTAGTTAGGTTTCCACATAGTTTGTGAGGGGATAAATTCTATGGTCCGTCAGCCAGGCACACTTTTAGTACTCGATCACTTGACACACTCGGTTATCTCTTCTTATTGAATAGATTTGGGTTAATAACAACGCTGAATAACGTTGCACAGTCTTTAGTCGACTCAGTACACTATCGCTTCTTCAAAACACATCGCCGTTGGGTCATGGGATTGCGTTTATTTAATCAGTTAACTGATTATGATCAATAGAATTAGCATAAAAATATTATTAAAATCTCCAGTATGATTGTAAATGTAATCCTTGGTCCATCCCTAGTATCAGGTGGGATGACACTGACAGTTCCCTCCACGTTCACTTCACTTAAGTTTTCACAGTGAGAAGGTTATAGAATAGCACTGCTGTTGAATTTTGTTATACTATTGATTGATGACGGTGATTTTATGAATATTATTTTATTATTGGCAACGCTTATTTATTTTATTATTGGTCGGTATAAATTTAATAATAATCTATAATAAAATATTAGAAAGGTACTTATTAAATAATTCGCACGTTTTTTTATTGAAATGGCTTATGCACACAGACACACACATAGTTTAGTTAGGTTTCCACATAGTTTGTGAGGGGATAAATTCTATGGTCCGTCAGCCAGGCACACTTTTAGTACTCGATCACTTGACACACTCGGTTATCTCTTCTTATTGAATAGATTTGGGTTAATAACAACGCTGAATAACGTTGCACAGTCTTTAGTCGACTCAGTACACTATCGCTTCTTCAAAACACATCGCCGTTGGGTCATGGGATTGCGTTTATTTAATCAGTTAACTGATTATGATCAATAGAATTAGCATAAAAATATTATTAAAATCTCCAGTATGATTGTAAATGTAATCCTTGGTCCATCCCTAGTATCAGGTGGGATGACACTGACAGTTCCCTCCACGTTCACTTCACTTAAGTTTTCACAGTGAGAAGGTTATAGAATAGCACTGCTGTTGAATTTTGTTATACTATTGATTGATGACGGTGATTTTATGAATATTATTTTATTATTGGCAACGCGTTGGTCGGTATAAATTTACCTACCTAAAATAAAATATTAGAAAGGTACTTATTAAATAATCCGCACGTTTTTTATTCGAATGGCTCATGTACACAGACACACACATCGTTTAGTTAGGTTTCCACATAGTTTGTGAGGGGCTAAATTCTATGGTCCGTCAGCCAGGCATACTTTTAGCACTCGATCACTTGATACACTCGGTTATCTCTTCTTATTGAATAGATTTGTGTTAATAACAACGCTGAATAACGTCGCACAGTGGATCGAAAATCGGCTGTAGAAGACATAGGATCTCGATTTTTTAAATGTTATTTTTTTTGCTGGAAATGACTTCTGCTCATCATTACTGTTCTATAAAATGTCATATGAAGTAATTGTGTGCACAAATGGAAGAGTTATAATTTTTATAAGAAAAAAATGTATGGAGCTGACATGAAAAATGAGGATATCTCTGGAATCGCAAGGTTGGCCGTTATATCCTTGCACACTGTTATAGTACTATTTATTTGTGAATTTTTGACATACTTAATATCGCGGCATCACTTGCGATTTTTTTTTTAAATCTTCAAAATTAATTTAAAAAAAAGTATATGATACATTTTAATGCTTAAATATGGCTATACCAAGTGTAATTTACAATATTTTTTATGCTTAGACCAAAACATTCTAAGAAATCACAAAGTCGTATTACCTACTTATTTGAAATGACATGGTAATTCTGAATTACATAATATGTAACCTTGTCTAATTCCTCAAGTCCACATTAGCTAATGATTATTAAAACTTAATACCTATATACCTGTTAAAAGGATACGTACCATAATGAGGGTAATTAGATAAACGTGATCATTAGTCAATAACAATAAATGGTAAACTATTGTATGATTAAAAATAAAAGCAAATTATTAAAAAAAAATATTAACTTAACCTAACCTAACATAAACAATAAAAGTTAACTTATTTTATACTTCGTCACCATCAGAATCCACTTCAGAATCAGGCTCTACAATAGATATAACTTCTAAGAACTCTGTCGGAGCTTCCTGATCCTGAAGTTTCAGTAGTTCTACTGTTTCCTTAAAGTATGTCTGCCTCTTGTGGGCATTTAATTTTGGTCTTGTGGAAGAAATTAGAGGATCAGAAGAGACGCATATTGAGGATATCCTCGTTTGATGCTTGTCTACTCTTTTTCCTCGAATGGTGTTCTCTGAACCTCCTAAAGTCTTTGTTTCGGGCCTCTGAAGCTTCTTCCGAAAGACTTCCAATTGTTACAATAGCATTTTCTGCAATTATGTCCCCTCCGTGAATCAACAATTTGTGGACGGTTGATGACATGTAGTACCAATCGTACAGTTCCACGTATTTTTCAGCGGTTGTTCTAGCGTATTCTTTAAATTTCGGCACGTCTACAATCTCTCCAGATGTGATAGCTTGCAGAATCACAGCAAATCTGCGTATTAGGTCTTCTGCCTATTAATCCAGTGATCGCTGCAGTTTTATCAGGAAATTCAAAAAACCGCCTTGCTGTGTTCCCGTCGTTAGTTGTGCCTGATCCTTGCTTAACGATGTCAATCAAAAGGTTGAGATCATCTTTGAATCGATCTTGAATGAGTTTTTTTCGTGAATGCAATGACTCTTGATGACCTTCTCCTCTTGCAGACCACTTTTTGAAGTCGAGACGATACGGTATGTGTAGAAGACATTCCATCACATTAATGCGGGCATGAAGTGATGATAATCCGAACTCATACACACCAGAAGAAATGGTTTTTGACGCAATGACATCTAACTTATTCATTTCTGTAGGCTTAGCCAAACACAGGTAGCAGGCCGCATTTGACTTAGCTTCAGACAGATATGTACAAATTTTGGCGTCAATCATCGTCATCATTAATTTGTGACTAATTTCATGTCATTGACATTTTGAGGGAACGAGAGCTTCAATTTCGTTATCCATTGCAGTTTTTTCATTTATGACAACGTCTTTGGTTTCTTTCACAAAACTAAACTGGACTGGACGGCAATACCTAGGTGAGCAGGGTTTTTGATTCACCCATACGGTATCACCGTCAGCTGTCAACTTTAATGGAACCAAAGAGGTCATAAATATGCTGGAATCATCTTGACCACTCTCTATGTTTTGCTTATATCTACTTTGGTTAGATGCACCGTCAAATCCCCACTTTGATATTAATATCAATTGCTAATTTGTATCGCATCAGGACTACGAATAGTTTCAAAAATTCTGTTCACTGTTAAATCTAGTAACGCTTGTAGTGCAATCTTAGCAGATGAATCTGTTACAGTCACAAATGTCTTCGGAGGGTAGCACTGTAGCTTAGCTTTTTGCACTTTATAGTAAGACGGATATATCAGTTTTGAACCTTCTCGAATAGTCGTTTCCCTTAATGTGATATATTGCCATTTCGATAGTTTTAATGAAAGTAGCAAACCCAGTGCTTTTTCTGGTGAAAATATTGTTGAAGGAGCTGGTTTGTTCAACATTTCCTTGAATTTTGCTGCTGCTTCTGGATTTTGGAGCATATGTTCAATAACAGATGCAATATCCTCACGACCATCTCCTTTCAAAAGTGCTGCAGCTGAATAAGCTACTTCATTAGGGTCATCGCCTATATGTTCATCATATTGTCTCTTCTTCTGCTTGTTACTTAGATCTTCAAACGGCTTTCGAGATCTTTTTGTCATCGTTTAAGTTGATTTCATTGTTGCAGTTGATGGTACAGGTTCAGTAGAAATATTTTCACTTGTTGATTCTTGAATGAGCAAATTGGTTTGCACGCAGTTTGGCCAGTCAATATTTGCCTCAAGCCAATTACTGTAATCACGTCTAAAAACTTCACTTTTCCTGTGGGATCGTAACCATCTCTTTTGAACTGCCCGTGTAAATCTTCGACAAAATTCTTTCACGGTAACACTGTCTTCATCTGAAAGGCTAGAGCCCAGTCGAATAACAAGTGTGTTGAACAATATTTCATGATCGAAAGACGAAGCATCCTGATTGCTCAGAATAACAAACAAATCCAAATTTGTAATAATGCTTTCCATTATTCACGATCACTGAGTAAAAAAACACGGTTTTTTTTTTTTTTTGAGGGTGGGAAATCATCAAATAACTTCTCCCGCTCTGGGCGGAGCGGGAGGGTGTGTCAGACTCTTACTGACTAAAACCCACCCGTATTCCTTCCTGTTGCCTGTGTTGCGGGGGCCTCGGTGACCAACAAGTACCTTCCCGCGACCCCGGCAGGCATCGGCCCTAGTGGACCCCTACTTTGTGCTGACGACATCTCTTTGAGGCGCGCGTGGAATACGACGCGCCGTCGACCCGGGCCTGGTCCTTACCGGACGGTGAGCTACCCATTGCTCACCGTCTGCAAGCCCGCGCCTACGGTGGCCGGAAATCCGCCCGGGATTCCCGACGCCCTGGGCGTCTCCTGCGGCGGCTAGGGGCGAGAGGGCGCGAAACGTGCCTTTCCCTCAACCGTCCCGCCTCCTCCTTCGCGAGCATTACTGCTTCGCAGAAGGAGGTGACGGCTGCCCATGCCCTCTCGCTCCGTACCATGGCCTGAACCAGGGCCGGACGCGAGAGGTCTCTGCCGCCGATCGCCTCCACGAGGACACGGCGGTGCTCTGCCCAAGCCAGGCAGACCTCCACCGTATGCTCCACCGTGTCCTCCGGGCGATCCACACAGTGGTGACACCCGGACGTTTCCTCCCGCCTTATCCGACACAGGAACCTCCCGAAGCTGCGGTGTCCGGTGAGGACCTGCGTCAGGCGGAAGGTGAGGACGCCGTGGCGCCTCTCCAGCCACTCCTCAAAGAGGGGACTTATCGCCGCAATCGTGGCGTGCCCAGCACTGGGTTGCGACAACCGTACTTTCCATGACGCCATGAGATCAAAAAAGACACGTTAGGTTAGATGTTAGTATTAGAAATGCTCTAAATGAACTGAAGTTGTGAATCCAATGTTTGACTATTTATTGTTATTGACTAATGATGGTATCACATTTATCTAATTACTTTCATTAAGTTAATCCTGCACTAATTGCTAAATTAGCGAGTACCCCAAATTATTTTAGTACGTATCCTTTTAACTAGGTATATAGGTATTAAGTTTTATTAATCATTAGCTAATGTGGACTTGAGGCATTAGACAAGATTACGTATTACGTAATTCATAATTACCATGTCATTTCAAATAAGTAGGTAATACGACTTTGTGGTTTCTTAGAATGTTTTAAGCATTAAAAATATTGTAAATTACACTTGGTATAGCCATATTTAAGCATTAAGATGTATCATATACTTTTTTTTTTTAATTTTGAAGATTATTAAAAAAAAAATCGCAAGTGATGCCGCAATATTAAGTATGTCAAAAATTCACAAATAAATAGTACTATAACAGTGTGCAAGGATATAACGGCCAACCTTGCGATTCCAGAGATATCATTTTTCATGTCAGCTCCATACATTTTTTTCTTATAAAAATTACTTCATATGACATTTTATAGAACAGTAATGATCAGCAGAAGTCATTTCCAGCAAAAAAAAATAACATTTAAGAAATCGAGATCCTATGTCTTCTACAGCCGATTTTCGATCCACCGTGCGTCGCACAGTCTTTAGTCGACTCAATCCACTATCGCTTCTTCAAAACACATCGCGGTTGGGTCACGGGATTGCGTTTATTTAATCAGTTAACTGATTATGATCAATAGAATTAGCATAAAAATATTATTAAAATCTCGATTATGATTGTAAATGTAATCCTTGGTCCATCCCTAGTATCAGGTGGGATGACACTGTCAGTTCACCCCACGTTCACTTCACTTGAGTTTTCACGGTGAGAAGGTTACAGAATAGCACTGGAGATCACAATACCGGACAAACATTATCAATAAAATTAAAAATGGAAAATAATATATTTCGAAAGCATTGGTTTGCATACAAAAGGGACCTGAGTAAAGAAAATATAGAAAAAAATACTTACTTTAGTAAGCTATCATTTTCAGAATTATACTTGGAAACAGACGTAAATAAAGCCTTTTCATTATTTCACGATGAACTTTGTCTATTCTATGAACTGTGTTTCCCATTGATTAAAATTAAGATGAACTCTAACTCTCTTAACCAAAAATGGGTAACTAAAGGTCTAAAAAAGTCATTTATAGTGAAGAGAAAACTACAAGGTATCTATTATAAAAATAAAACTACCTACAATAAACAACAATTTAGAGAATATAGCAAGAGACTAAGGCAATGTGTAAATACAATACAAAGGGATAATAACGTAAAATACATAGAGAACGCAAACAACAAATGGAAAAAGCGCGGGAATCATCGAATTTGGCGGGCGTGATTTTTCTTTCGTTTTCTTTTTTAAATTAAAAAACACTTAATATTGGAGATAAGTTGTGTAAATATATGTAGATATTCATTAGATTAGTTAATTTTATTGTTTGTGTATATTGTACTTCATATTTAGGGTAAGTTTTTTGTATTTTATATTTTTCTGGTCACAATGGACAACGAACCGCCTGATCCGGGGGGCACAGTCCCCTCGGTCGGGCATAATATAACCATCTACGAATCCAGTATGGATACCGATTCATCCATAACCAGATCGGAGCGGAAAAGGACTAGAGCTCCACGTAAAGTGTGCAAAAATTGCAATAAAAAAAGGCGAAATAGTCACTCTCACACTACAACAGAAATAAATAAAGGAGCACAGTGTCATTGCGACAATGACTCAGCCACTAGTTCAAAAATAGCATCAGACGTACCGGTTCATTCAATTTTAGTTCATCAAGAAACCTCTCCACGTTCTGTGGATGTTCCCCAGACTGAAAACCTCATAAAGTCAGATCTTCCCCAGAAGCCACAGGTTACTAGGACTTTGTATGAGGCCACAGACCTGTCGCCATACGTTGTACACATTCAAAAAATGTTTGATACACAAAACTCTGCTCAAACATTACACCCAATAACTTTAGGACATTTTCTTAAAAAACGCATGTTCAACAACATCATTAACGGTTCATTAAAACGCATTGGTCGTAATAGAATATCGCTAAGTTTCTCTCGTTACGTAGATGCTAACTCTTTCTTAGATGACCCAAGTTTGGCCAAAGAAAAGTTGAAGGCATTTGTTCCATCAATTAATGTGTGTCGCATTGGAATTGTTAAAGGCGTACCTACCGAATGGTCTCCGGAGGAAATACTGGAAAATATATCTGTCCCCGCTGGATGCGGGAAAGTTATCAAAGCAAGGCGTCTCAATTATAAAGTGCACGAACCGACCCCTGTGTGGAAACCATCGCAAACAGTCGTGCTCACCTTTGACGGACAAATTTTACCAAAACGTGTGTTTTGTTGTTACAATTCTATGCCAGTGGAATTGTATACATTCCCAACAATTCAATGTTTTAATTGTTGTCGTTTTGGCCATACAAAGGTACAATGCAGGTCGAACCCTCAGTGCTTCAAGTGTGGGGAGAAGCATTCTGCTGACACTTGCAGTATTGAAGATGAGAGTAATAGTAAATGCTGTCATTGCGGTGGCATTCATTACGCCATTAATAAAAAATGCCCAGAATTTGAGAGGCAAAAAGCAATTAAGCATTATATGGCCCATAGCTGCGTGTCATATGCGGAAGCGTCACAGCTACATCCACCAATCTCAAAATTGTATGCCGATGTGGTCACATCTGCCCCATCACATACCACTAAAAATTCTTTCTTTTCACAACCTTCGCCCCAATCACGTAACACACCAATTGTCTCCTCACAAAGAAAAACCGTATTTCTTAAACCTCGGGATCCCCCAAAAACAACTAAGGGGTATGACCGGGCAGCTCATCAAGCATTAATCACTAATGATGTTTCTGTGTCAGGGAATGGTGTTGCATTCCAAAATAAAACAACAAATAATAATGAGAGCCAAATTTTTAATTTAATAATTATGCTTATTAATACTTTATCTAAAAATAATAATATTGAACCGTCCAACGTTGCTACTTTAATTGATACTCTGTCTAACTTATTTAACCTTAATCATAATGGATCTAAATCTACCCAAGATTGTCCAGTGGAACAGTCGCAGCATTGTGAATAAAAAATCTGATCTGTCCTACATATTGAACAAATAGAAAGAAAGAAAAGAAAAGAAAGAAAAATGGATTTATTTGTCACAGAAACACGTGCACATAAAAGGGGTAATTCTTATAAATAATAAAACTAAACAGACTTACACAGAGAGACAGAACATATACAAATAGTCGGCAACTGCACGCCGTGACTGTGACAAGTAGGCTTCCACTCAGCATGATGCTGTGCTATGGGGGACCCACAGCAAAGCGCTGATTTTCAGTGGTCACCCGAAAACGACGATCCCTTTGCAGTCGCTCTCTGTGAGACATGGCTTAAACCAGGGTTTTCTTTTAGATTTCCTGGCTATGCGTGTCTAAGAACAGACAGAAGCGATGGGTATGGCGGTGTCGCCATACTTATTAAAAATAACTTGTCTTTTCAATCTTTTCCTCTTCCAAGTCTCAGTGACGAAATATCTGCTGTCGCTGCTATTGTAAATAAAATCTGCTTAGTATGTATATATTATTCTCGTCCCACTATAGATATTCTTTCTGAAATAAGTAATCTTCTTTCAGTTTTACCTAAACCATTTTTGGTAATGGGAGATTTTAACGCACAACATCAGTCCTGGGGTAGTTCTAATTCCAATTGCTATGGGGAAAAGTTATTAGAAATTCTAGACTTTAATAATTTGTGTATTTTGAACACATGTCTCCCAACACGCCGAACAAATCCAGATGAGGGAATAAGTGCCCCTGACCTCTCAATCTGCACACCTGAGTTAGCATCAACATTATCCTGGTCTCCTTTACCGTCTTCTTATGGTAGTGATCATTACCCTTTAATAATTTCTTTTCCACATAAAAAACCAGTTGCTAGCAATCCAGCACCACGATTAAAGTATAGACTTCAAAATGCAGATTGGGATACATACAAAAATGATGTACAAGAAAGAATTCTTGGTTTATCTAATTCCTTACAACTACACGATCCTCAGTTATTATCTAATCAAATAACAAGAATTTTAATAGAGGTGGCAGATAATACTTTCCCTATTAAGAATGGTGTTACAGGCAAAATTCCTTCACCACCTTGGTGGGATGCTGAGTGCACTCAGGCCATTAAAAAAAGAAAAGAGGCAGAAAAAAATGATGGCCATACTATGACTCGTCACAATTTTGAGATATACCTAGAAGCTGCTCGTACAACTCGTAAGCTCCTTAGGAAAAAGAAATTTGAAGGTTGGCAAAGATTCTGTGCATCTATCTCGCCAGAAGTTAATGCATCTCTAGTATGGCAAAATATTAGGCGATTCAGGTCAGCATTTAGTGACACAACAGCCTCAAAACTGCCATTAGAATTAGCCAATGAGTTTATGGATCATTTAGCTCCTCCTTCAGTCCCAGAACAGAGATCTTTAATGCACTATTCCTATGTTCCTATTCCTAATTCTGAGTTGAATTCCCTGTTCACACTAAGTGAGTTGAAGGGAGTCCTTTCACATGTTAAGGATTCAGCTCCTGGTGAAGATGGTATACCATATTCATTTATATCTAATTTATCCGACTCTGTTCTTTTAATATATTTAAATCTCATCAATACAGCTTTGATATCTGGCAACATACCATCAAGTTGGAAGTCTCAAACAATTATTCCCATTCTGAAACCAAACAAACCTTCCTCTAATGTTACATCTTATCGACCAATTGCACTTTCTACAGTTCTTGCTAAAATTGTTGAACATCTCATTAAGAATCGTTTGGAGTGGTTTTTGGAAAGCAAAAACTTGCTAGCTACGTCACAGTTTGGTTTTCGGAAGGGTAAAAGTACGATGGACAGCCTTAGTGTATTCACAACTGATATTCGCTTAGCCTTCTCTTCTAATAACTCTGTAATTGCTGCTTTCCTGGATATTAGCTCAGCTTACGATAATGTCCAGGTATCAATCCTAGAACAAAAGCTGAATTCATTACAAGTTCCATTAATGCTGTCTAAGTTCATAATTAACATGCTTTCAGAGAGATCTTTAAATCTTCATATTGAAGGGTATACATTTACCCGTTTAGTATGGAAAGGTCTCCCTCAAGGTTCTGTAATTAGTCCAATTCTCTACAATATTTACACTTATGATTTGGAATCCTCCCTAAATGAGTCAGTACAAGTTCTTCAATATGCAGATGATTTACTTCTTTATTCATCTGGTCATTCTGTTGAGAATATTTGTACTTCCTTAACCTCTTCTTTATGCTTACTGAAGACTTGGCTAGAAACCAATGGTCTACACCTGTCAATTGATAAAAGCAACATTGTCTTGTTTACTAGAATGCGTAAGCCCCCTATAGTTATAGTAAGGTATAATAATATCCCTATGCCCGTTAAAAACCAGGTAAAATTTTTAGGCCTTATTTTGGATACACATCTTACTGGTTTACCACACTGTGACTATATAGCTGCTAAATGTGAACGAAATATCAACATAATTAGATGTCTTGCTGGTGTTTGGTGGGGAGCACATCCCTTTTCATTAAAACTATTGTACAACACCTTGATTAGAAGCGTATTGGACTATGGGACGTTTTTGCTGGAACCTGCTAATGTTGCTGGTCTTAAGAAACTTGACAGTGTTCAGTCAAAGGCACTTAGAGTAGTTTCAGGTGCAATGAAAAGCAGTCCTATTAATTGTCTTCAGGTGGAATGTGGAGACCCTCCACTTCATTTACGACGTCAATTTTTAGCTGATAGATTTATGGCTCGGTGTCTGCAATTTACATATCATCCTTTGCGAAATAAACTTTTCATTCTCTCTGAAGAAGTAATTTCATCCACTTACTGGAGGCACAAAGCTACTCCGTGTTTAGTTAAAAGCTTTAGAAAATTCAATTTAATTGAAGCTCCCTGTCACCAATCTCAATTTCTTCCTTTATTTCACTGTAATTACAGTTCATTAATTATGTCACCAAATATACATTATAACCTTAACATTTACCGAGATGACGTATGTCACAACCATATCTTCAACTTCACTATGGATAGAGACTGGAAGGGCTGTCAGCTCTTGTTCACAGATGCTTCGAAGCATGGAAGAGACTCATGTGTGGGAGTAGGTGTATACCACTCCCAATTTAATATCGTCCAAAAAATAAAACTCCCGCCCGAATCATCTGTTTTTACGGGAGAATGTTACGGTCTATTCAAAGCTGTCGAATATATACTTCTAATGGGCTTACGGAATTCACTTATTTTGACTGATGCAAGGAGTGCCTTACAATCTTTGGCCAGATTCCCTTTCTATTCTCATAATCCTTATATTATATTTGAAACACGTGAACTCCTTTATAGGTGTTCTATTAAGGGGTATTCAGTGCATTTTGCGTGGATACCCTCGCATTGTGGCATTTTAGGTAATGAGAGAGCTGACCAGATAGCTAATGATGCCGTATTGTGTGGAGACGTTTTTCCGAACAAAAATAACACCCAAGATCTGGCAGCTCTGCCTAGGGTTTATCTACAGGAATCCTGGGGTCAGCTTTGGTCCGGGCAATCAGTGAAAGGGAAATTTTATCGTAATATTCAGCCATCCATTTTTGTTAAACCTTGGTTTAGCAAATACAAACTAAACAAAAAGATTACAACAATATTCATACGTATGCGATTAGGTCATGTGTGCACTCCTGCTCATCTTACCAGGCTTGGCATTGTGCAGAACCCTGCGTGTGAATGTGGCGCTGAAGTGGGTGATCTGAACCACCTTATTTTTTCCTGCCCCCTTTATGACCACTCCTCACTTTTCCAAAGTCTTGTTTCCCTCCGAGTCCCTTTTCCCACTTCTATTGCATGTATTTTATTTAATTTTAATGTAGATATCTATAAAACCATAGCTCTTTTCCTTGTAAATAATGATATATCTATTTAAACATCATTTATAAACCTCTTTTATTTACCATGTAGCTCTTAGTTTACGCATCGAGTCGGCCTTTTTGCTGGGTCACCTGGTGGCGTTAAAACGTTAGTTTTCTGTTAAATTAAATTCCCATAGTGTTAATTTGTTATATTTTATTATTTTTATTTAATAACATCTAATCTCCTTTCCATTTCCAAATTCCCCGTTATAATATTTTATCATTTCGCGAGTACTTGATTCTTACGTTTTGTTAACAAATAAAACATTGTCAGTGGCAATAAGCATGAATAGTGCAACGCCAAAACAAAAAAAAAAAAAAAAAAAAACAACAAATGTAAAGCTACATGGAAAATAATAAATGATAAACTTAAACAGAACAATGCTGGTAATGAAATTAAAGAAATATTGGACGGGGAAAATATATTAAAAAAAGGTTATGATATAGCAACATACTTTAACAATTACTTTATTAACATTACTAAAAAGGGACTTGCCCAAAATCCTAAAACTAACCATGTTTGCAATAAAACGGTTGTGAACTCAATTTATCTAGAACCAGCTACTTGTATGGAAATATTTATGACAGCTATGAAATTACGAAATACCAATTCAGTGGGATATGATAGCATTAGTACTAATATGATCAAACAAAATTTATTAACTTTAACAAAACCCTTGACTTACATAATTAACTTATCTTTGGAGAAGCGTATATTCCCCCTCAGTTTAAAATTTTCTGTTGTAAAACCCGTTCACAAAAAAGGACCTAGATCGGAGGCAAATAATTATAGACCAATTACTTTGGTTCCCATACTTTCAAAAATATTTGAGAAAGTAATGAGTAAAAGGCTTATAAATTTCATAGAGAAACATGATGTATTATGTAGTCAACAGAACGGTTTCATTAAACAAAAATCTACAACTTTGGCGTGTATTAAATTAGTAAAAGAAATTATGGATGCTATCAATAAAAAAGAAATACCAGTAGCAGTATTTTTGGATATGAGTAAGGTGTTTGATATGGTATCTCATGAAACCTTATTGCGTAAACTTGAGCAATATGGCATACGAGGCATTGCTTATAGGTGGTTCGAAAGCTACTTAACAGGCCGACAACAAAGCACGGAGATTAAAAAAATGTGTCTCGAAACTAACACCCAGAAAACCTTTAGGTCACCTTACTTATGTCGTGCGGTGTCCCACAGGGATCGGTCCTGGGGCCGCATCTGTGTGACATCGGATACGACTGGGTGCTGCGCGCCGACCTCCCTAGCGGCGTCAGCGTAGTGTGCTACGCTGACGACACGTTGGTCCTGGCGCAGGGGAGGTCGCACCAGGCGGCGGCCGAAGTAGCGGCACGCGGGGTTGCGACAATCGTCGAAAGGATCCGGCAATTGGGACTCGAGGTGGCCTTGCACAAGTCCGAGGCCATGTGTTTTCATGGTCCTCGGAACGCGCTACCGTTGGGGTCCCAAATAACGGTAGGAGGGGTTTCCATCGGCGTCGAGTCGACGATGAAGTACCTGGGACTCGTCCTCGACAGCCGGTGGAACTTCGTTGAGCATTTCCGACGTTTGGCTCCCAAACTGGAGCGGGCGGGCGCTGCATTGAAGCGGCTCCTGCCCAATCTAGGGGGTTCAAACGCCTCCTGCCGGAGGCTCTACGCGGGGGTCGTGCGGTCCATGGCCCTCTACGGGGCTCCTGTATGGGCGCGCTCTCTGGCGCTGCGGCCAGCCCGCCGGTTGAGCGCGGCCCAAAGGGTCATGGCCATCCGGATGGTCCGGGGATACCGCACGGTCTCCTGTGAGGCAGCGAGCCTCCTTGCCGGATTGCCGCCATGGGATCTGGAGGCAAAAGTCCTCGCGCACGTATGGGAGTGGCGCAAGGAGGCGAAACGCCGGGGCGTAAGTCCACTGCCGCGAGAAATCGCGGCACAGCGGACGGAGCTCCGGCGGGATCTCATGGCGTCATGGAAAGTACGGTTTTCGCAACCCAGTGCTGGGCACGCCACGATTGCGGCGATAAGTCCCCTCTTTGAGGAGTAGCTAGAGAGGCGCCACGGCGTCCTCACCTTCCGCCTGACGCAGGTCCTCACCGGACACGGCAGTTTCGGGAGGTTCCTGTGTCGGATAAGGCGGGAGGAAACGTCCGGGTGTCACCACTGAGTGGATCGCCCGGAGGACACGGTGGAGCATACGGTGGAGGTCTGCCCGGCTTGGGCAGAGCACCGCCGTGTCCTCGTGGAGGCGATCGGCGGCAGAGACCTCTCGCGTCCGGCCCTGGTTCAGGCCATGGTACGGAGCGAGAGGTCATGGGCAGCCGTCACCTCCTTCTGCGAAGCAGTAATGCTCGCGAAGGAGGAGGCGGGATGGTTGAGGGAAAGGCAAGTTTCGCGCCCTCTCGCCCCTAGCCGCCGTAGGAGACGCCCAGGGCGTCGGGAATCCCGGGCGGATTTCCGGCCACCGTAGGCGCGGGCTTGCGGACGGTGAGCAATGGGTAGCTCACCGTCCGGTAAGAACCAGGCCCGGGTCGCTGGCGCGTTGTATTCCACGCGCGCCTCAAAGAGATGTCGTCAGCACATAGGTAGGGGTCCACTAGGGCCGATGCCTGCCGGGGTCGCGGGAAGGTACTTATGGGTCACCGAGGCCCCCGCAACACAGGCAACAGGAAGGAATACGGGTGGGTTTTAGTCAGTA
This sequence comes from Atethmia centrago, assembly GCA_905333075.3. Lineage (NCBI taxonomy): Eukaryota > Metazoa > Arthropoda > Insecta > Lepidoptera > Noctuidae > Atethmia > Atethmia centrago. Next base: position 15,690,152 of record HG995375.1, read on the forward strand.
AGAGTCTGACACACCCTCCCGCTCCGCCCAGAGCGGGAGAAGTTATTTGATGATTTCCCACCCTCAAAAAAAAAAAGGTCACCTTACTTAACAAACTATTGTGGTGTACCACAGGGAAGTGTCCTTGGCCCCTTATTGTTTATAATATATAAACGACCTGCCCAACTCCACGAACCAATATACTATATTGTTTGCAGATGATACTACCGTGTTGACAAAAGAGAAAACGCTAGATAACAGTAAAATTGTTACGAATAAAGCATTGACAGATTTAATCAGTTGGCTAGACAGGAATAATTTAAAAATAAAAACAAATAAAACAAAATTTATAACATTTTCGCCATATAATAACCACAAAAAATTAGGAAATGGAAGGAAATTAAGTTTAAATTACAATAATAATGAAATAGAAGAAGTTAATAATATCTAATTTTTAGGAGTAGTAGTGGACAGGCATTGCAATGGGAAAGCTCAAGTAGATAATGTATGTAAGAAAATAAATAAATTCGTATTTGCACTTAGGAGGATCAAAAATTCAACAGACATTCAAACAGCCCTATTGGTATATCATAGCCATGTTTGTTCTGTTTTAAGGTATGGAATAACAATATGGGGTAATTCAACAGATGCCCAGAGGGCATTCATAGCCCAAAAAAAGTGTGTAAGATCAATTTTCTATGTGAAGTGGACAGACTCCTGTAAACCCGTATTTATTAAGCAAAAGCTGCTTACCCTTCCGTCTTTATATTATTATGTATTTGAAACCTGCAAATATGTAAAAAACAATTACTCGCTTTTTGAAAAGGATGAAAAGGCTATGTCAAAGCGGATAATAGTACAAATGCCACTAGTAGTCCCGCGTAATAGACTAAAAGTATGCAACAAAAATTGTTAGGTATACCATGGCGGTGAAAATATATAACCACTTAGCCTATGAATATAGAAATGCTAAAGATTTAGAATTTAATAGAAAGCTATATAGTTGGTTGTGTGAGAGATGTTTTTATTCCATCAATGAATATTTTGAATATAAAATGTAAGACTTATGTATTATAATTATTATGACATCCACATATTTATTATTGACATTACTTAAATAATATTGAAACATTTTCATTATTCTTGCTATTTTTTATTCACTTGACATCATTATTATTGATCGCTATTTTTTAATTTTAATTATTATTTTAAATGGATAGAATTGTATTTTTTTTTATTTTTTTTTTTTTTTTTTTTTTTTTTTTTTATTATAATATCATTTATTTACATAACCAAATTACAAGATGATTATTAACATTAACTAAATTAAATTAAAACTAAGTTAGGCTTAAAAAAGGCCCTCGGGGCATTGTACCGAGGATGCTGGCGGCATTTCCTCGCTGAATTGCAATGCTGATGCGTTGCGCGAGAAAGCCGCCAGCTTTTCGGTCACCAGTTACATCAACTAGACGTTTCGCGATTTCCGCAAATAACTTATGCGCACTGGGACCCCACGGACCGAGGGTCTCGACGCCAAAGGGCACAAAGTTGTACTCTCTGCCAAGGCCTCCATATTTAATAACTTTCAGATTTTCGGCATTTTCTGCCGCTGCACCCGCTTTAGAAGTAGTCCGTTGGAGGTGGGACGGTGCCAGTGTGTCTACACAGGTAGCGTCCCACACAAGCATCCGTCCCAAACTCCACGGGACCAAAGACACACCATCAGGTCTTTTGCCATCATCTCTGACAATGCCAGTCGGCTCAAGAAGAGCAGGCACATTGATGCTGGCAAGAGACCGGCGGATTATGTCATTAAGTGTTGCATGTCTTGAAAAGCGGCCTGCACTTTTTTGACAACAAAGTCCGTGGTGACCCAGTCGGTCCACGTCCGTGCCACAAGGGCATGTATGTGGAGTGCATACCGTGACCCCAAGCCGCAGACCAGTCGCCAGACGAAGCGAGGTCGGATCCAGGAAGGTACCGGTATATGGAGAAGGATGGGCATGTAGCCAATGACCGGCCTCTCTGGTTCCGACCGCCAAAAGTCTTGCGCGATCCGGACCTGAACTGCGGCTCAGAATCGATTTGTATGTTAAATCGCAATAAATATCGTCCCAGCTCCTCTGAGATTTTAGGTTGTCTGGAAATTCTTTACCCGGGCAAGCAATTTGAAAAGCATTCTTGGCATCCTCCAAGCCCGCAGTCTCATAGTTTGTGGGCAAAGCCCTTAGGACATTACCTATGAGACGTGACGTGCTATGGGTGGACGACAAAAAGGCTGGGGAAGCAACACTCGAAATTTTGCGGATTCCTAAACCGCCAAACCGAATAGGGAGGGATGCTTGTAACCAAGATGGTTCATTGAGCTGAATATTTAAAATCGTTTCTAAACTAGTTTTGACTAAATCGTCTATTGGTGAAAGCAAATTTGGATGTTTCCAAAAAGGGCTACAGCGAAGCACATAAGTAAATTTAGGGACAAAAAGGCAAAACTTTAGAATTATAAGAGCATAATGAGGACTGATTTCGAGTAAACAATTTGCGTGACTTTGGAATTTAGAAATAGTGTTAGTAATGTAATCAGGAAAAGATTCTTCAAAGATGGGAGAACCCAGGAGGCAAAGTGACTTTCTGTCTACTATTTTGATATTCGGTGCCAGAAAATTTAATTTGGATTTTAAATTATCCAAACCGTAAGAAGTTTTTTGAATGAAGAGTTCACATTTGCTAAAATTTTATTCTAAACCAATATTTTCGAAATTTGTTTTAATATCTGATAAGTCAGATAGCACAGTGTCCACATCGCCTCCCAGGGTTCCGTCATCCAAATACCAAACGTTAAATTTTGATTTTAAATTTTGAATAATCGGATTTATAGCCAAGCTAAAAATTGCTGGCCCGAGGGGATCGCCCTGCTGACAGCCGACCTCCGAAGAAAGTTCATGGGAACGGTAAATTAATTTTGAAGGTTCTGCGTAGCAGGTAAGCAGGTATTGATAGAGTTCCGGAATTTTGTTCTTAACTTCTGTCAGCATGGCATCCCTGTTTACTGAATTGAAAGCATTTTTGACGTCAATTTTGACTACAATTTCGCAATCATCATACGAAAGGTAGGTTCTTAAGGCATGGACGGCTGCCTCACACCCACCTTTCGTGCCAAATCCTAATTGTATAGGTTCGAAAACAGACTGTAATTTAGATTTGATATGTCTCACCGCAATTTTGGATGCCAAACGTCTTAAAGTTGACCCCACAGCAATGGGTCTCACCCCTCCGTCCTTTTTAGTTAGGGCGATCAAATTAGCACCAAATAAAAGTGAGGCAATATCAGCGTTGATTTTGCCTGAAAACATAAAATTTATTAATTTTGTAATAGAGCAAATAAGCTGCACACCTGCATCACCCACAGAATAAGAAGTTAAATCTTTTAAATGTTGGGGTGAGATTCCGTCCAGGCCGGCCGCTGAACCGGTTTTAAAAGAAATTATTGCGTCAATAACGTCTTTGCCTTCGATTTCGAGGCAGGCCTGGTCTGCTGTAGGAGAGTCGAAAAAATACGGGATCACGGGAGCCGGGGGATGTTTCGAATGCAAAGCCGAAAGGGTATCAGGAGTATCAGGCGACAACACGTCGTTAGTAAAAAGAAGACGTGCGGCGCCTTTGAGATCCCCGTCGGCAATTTTGCCTTCAATTAATTTAATTCTAGATAATGTTCCCCTCTTGGGCGAATCAAAAGGTGAAGATGTTTTTGTTAAACAGTTATTTTTGATTTTTTGGGTTAGAGAAATAGTAGCCTCATCTTTTTTGACATGCAAAGTGGTATACGAAAAAAGGAAGAGATTATGCCAGTCTACAATTTGGTTGCTCTCCACACATTTTTTAATCAAGCCTGAAAGGTGGTTTGCGACGGAGATCCTGGCGCCGCGCGGGACTCGTTTGATAACAGGCACATTATTTTTTAGGTAACTAAGGTACAAATGGAATGGGGTAGAATTTGGACTGTCGGAAACAGGTGCCGGTAAAGAAACTGGGTCTAAATTTAGAGCAGGGCCGTTCTGGCTAATACAAAGACGATGTTTTTTTGAAATATGAATGTTAAGACCCCTTTTTGATTGAAAAGATCTATCGCAATGTAAACAAATGTAATTTTGATTTAACGTGCCATCACCGGATTGGGTTGCGGTATGCATCCACTTACCAGAAAACAACACTTGAATAGAGAAAAACACTCAATTTGAATCTTATTAATTGCATTGTAATCTAAACTTAAATTATAATAAATAATAATGTTTATTTAGTCAAAAATAAAGCATCGTAGTACACGTTAAAAAAAAAAAATACAGTTTTACAAAATAAGTACTATATCTGCAAACGTGTGGGTGAGCACTGCTCTCCTAGCTAGGTTAAGAAAACCTGTGTTAAGGAGAAGCAGTCCGGTTCCCTAAGGTACAATGACGTAAAGGTTACATAGTGCTTCTGATGTTACTGTTACAATTTTGAAGTATTGAGATGGACAATTTCAAGTTTTACGATACGTTTTATTAAACGTGAAAATAAAATATTTTAAATTTTAAGGTAAATAAATGTGTGTGCGTGTGTGTTTGTGTGTGGTGTGTGGTGTGGGGGTTTGTGTGTGGTGTGTTTGTGTGTGTGTGTGCCTGTGTGTGTGTTTGCTCATCCATGTTGTTTATGTTAAGATTTTTTCTGTTTCGTCGTATGACTTACTTTGGAGGTATGATTTCACAATCTTTTTGCATTTGTAATACGGTAGTCCGTAGATTTGACACTCTTCGTTTATTTTATTATATAAGAACGGACCAAGAAAATAGAAAAATTTCTTTACAAACATTGAGCGTACTCGCGGCAGGGTACATATCCTATCTTTTCGACGTTTACTACGTTTTTTATTTTCTATAATTCGGTATGGGATTTTGCGGTGTTGCAGAATGACTGACTGTAGTATGAAGTGTTGCCGAACATTTAGAACTTTGCAGTGATCGTATAGTTGGTCGGTTGGAAAAAGAATAGAACGAAAAGTGGCCACTTTTAATATGGCCCTATGTGCTACTTCTAGCGGCTTGAGGGTGGTTTTTGCTGCGCCGCCCCAACAGGAAATACAATAAGTTAAAATGGATAGGCAAAGTGCGAAATAGACATTGCGTATTATAATGGGATTGGCAATATACCGAAGAGTTTTAAATATGTATATAAGTTTGCGAACTCGTCCAGTTAGCAGACCGATATGACATTTAAAATTGAGATTTCTGTCTAAGACTATTCCCAGGTATCTGATACTTTCAACAGAGGTTAAAGGAGGACATTGACAATTTGAACGCTGTATTTGTGGATGACAAGTGTGAGCGTTGATTAAAATTGGAGTCTGTGGTTGAGAGACCGAGCTGTTCGAATAAGTCAGAAACTTGGTTTTGGAGGTATTTAGGGTAAGAGTGTGGGAATTAAGCCAATTTAAGGCAACGTCAAAGCCAAGCTGAGCTAGGTTCTCGAGTTGTGACCAGGAATCCGCGGTGAAGGTTATTGCGGTGTCATCTGCAAATGATATTACTCTTGCATTATCGATATTGAGATCACACAGGTCATTAATAAAGATTAAGAAAAGAGTGGGGCCCAAAATGCTTCCCTGTGGTACCCCATAGTGAATGGAAAGCTCGTCGCTGTTATGGCCATTGATCCTGACTCTTTGCGAACGATTCGAGAGATAACTTTGGAAAAGATCCAGTTGTATCCCCCTGACGCCTATTTTCTCAAGTTTGATTAAGAGTGTGGAAACGGGAACAGTGTCAAACGCTTTCGCGAGATCAAGGAATATTGTAAGGACTTTTTTATTTTTATTCATATGATCTATGACAAAACTGGTTAGGTCATGAACTGCGTCGCAGGTTGACTTATTTTTGCGAAAGCCATATTGTTGTTGTGAGATTATCTTACAATGCTCCAGGTAACTAACCAATCTTTTGTTTATCAAGCGTTCAAGAACTTTTGATAAAGCACTTAGAACAGCTATAGGACGATAGTTATACGGCAAAGCTGCGTCACCCCCCTTGAAGATTGGATAGATTATTGCCTTTTTAAAAGAAGTTGGAAAAACAGCTGTTTCAAAACAAATATTGAATATATGGCACAAAATAGGCGCCAGAGTGGTTGAAAATGTCTTTAATATTTTAGGTGAGATACCATCCCAACCAGTAGCAGCGTTTGGTCGCAGTGAATTTATAGTGGATATAATTTCTTCTGGGTCAGTTTTCTCCAAGACAAAGGATGAGGCTGGTAAGAAACTGTTTTGTTGGATAGGTGGTTGTAGTGACGGCCTTCTTTTTATAACGTCATCTGCAAGTTTCTTGCCTATATTGACAAAAAAGGAATTCACATTGTTACATGATTGTGTGGGTGTGGGTGATGATGACAGCAGATGCGTGGATGAGTGTTTAATTTTTGTGGTGTTTGTTATTCGTTTTATGGTATCCCAGAGTGATTTTGGGTTATTGCTTGCTTTGCTGAGTTCTTCCGCATCGAAAAGCCTCTTCGCCTTTTTAAGAACTTTTGTACAGAAGTTTCTGTATCGTTTGTAGGTTACATTTATTGTTTCATTATCTGGAGACTGCTTGAGGTTTCTGTGCATGGCATCTCTGTTTCTGATGCACCGTAACAACCCGGGAGTTATCCAGGGTTTAAGAATCTTCCGTTTTGCAGACACTTTTTTAATTACAGTGTGTTTCGCTATGGCTAAAGTTAGTATTTCAATTAATTTGTCGCTAGCGGTATTCGCGTCTGTTGTAGTAAGAATAGGGTCAAAGTCTATGTTTGAGATTGATGCACCAAGTGCCTCATAATTAAATTATGACATTATTATTAGTATTTTTATGTTATTGCTAATAATTATTAAATGTGTACCTACTGCATGCTTATGTATAAACCAAGATGTAAAAACTAAATATTTGCACGGCTGGAATGCCGAATATAGTGAAACCCATAAATCCTAAGAACTTATGTCAACTACCTATATTCTTGCAAATAAATATATCATTCATTCATTCAAAGCCGATTATTGCAAAAAGCTCGTACTCTATAACATAAGACATAAGTAAATTTAACTGGCGTGGGGTGTGGGTGACCTCTGCCTACTCCCTGAAATACCGGCATGATTTTATGTTATTTAGCTAATGCGTTATGCTTTCCATGCTATGTTATGAAAGGTATACCATACGTTATTATTTAAAGTGTTGGGTATTGTTGCAAGACTTTAAATGAATGGGGTCAAGAACGAAACTAGCACGAGTGCATGTTATAATAATAAACATACTCTCATACAAACATAAACTCAACCCATTAGGGTAGGCAGAAGCAATATTATTTCAAATAAACCAACTACAGGCACTTTTGAATTGTCAAGGGGTCGGTCAGTCAGAAAGATAAAGCTAGTTGCACATTCCAAAGCGTAGTAGGTTCCTATGGAGACGAACGGGCAAGGAACTTCACGGTTATCATTTTAAATTTAAAAAAATAGTTACGAAATATTGGTTACATCATTCGTGTTGAAATAACCTACAAGTGAGAACAATGTAGACAGACGTGCACGTTAAAAGAATCTGTAATAAAAAGATAAAAACAATTGAACATTTTAATTAAGCCGTGGCAGCTAAGAGGTGACCAGTCCTTACTGTCGGGCGCCCGATTACGAACATGACGCATGGCTTAGCACCATTCAGCTCAACCATTTTGAAGGGAACTTATAATAATGATTCAACACACACGCCACCACCAGCAAGACATTTGAGAGAGATACATACTCTCAGCCGCCAGAGCGCATTCAAGTCAATGAAAAACGTACCCAGTAAATGGTAGCTTTATAGTAGGTCATACCCAACAAGCAAAAACGTCGTATAATTCCAGTCTTAAAAGACTTCATGTTACATAACGGTTATACAAGGTGTTGTTTTGGACCTGCAAAACATTTTAGGAGGTAATTATGTAAGTGATTCTCGAACCGAATCAAAAAAAAAAAAAAAAGAAAAGATAAAATTTAAAAATCTAAAATAAAAACTATTATTGATTATTGACTTGGTATCGTATTGTTATACGATTATTTACGAGTTTCATAACAACCTCCTGAAATGTTTTGCAGGTTCAAAACAACAGCTTGTATAATGGTATTTAGCTAACTATTACGTTATATAGACGTTGATCACACGATGTTTCAGTCGCGCGACTGTAATGATTAATTGAGTAAACGATTTCAGTATTAACTTATACAACGTGTAACAGAATAAACGCAAGACCTGAAAGAAGTTTGCTCAGAATCGGTTCCTGAATCGATTTCCGTCATTATTTAAATATGTTAATTTTTCATGAAAAAATCTTTTATTTAACTGAAATAGAGCCACCGAGTCATAACAAGGTAATAAGATATTTTATTTAAGGAAATTTAAGCCTTATCTCAAAGGAATAAAGCCTATTCAAATGCATGACCGAATTTGTAATACGCTCATAGCTCTCCTATGTGTAGCGCGCGTTAAATAAAATAGTTAATTTAAGGAAGCTTAATCCTTATTGCAAAGCAATATGTCTAATTAAAATGCAAAACCGAATTTGTAGTTCGGTCATAGCTTTCTTTACACACACATAAACAAAAATGTTAAGGAAATTTAGACCTAATCCCAAAGTAATAAAGCTTTTTTAAATGCATGACCGAATGTGTAGACCGTATTTCACATTATTTTGTTGAGAAATGCCAAAATACTAGGAATTTTGTGGTTCGTTTTTTGCAAATGGAACATTAATGTAAAAGAGCGAGATGCATTAATTTGCCGACTTACCCCTTTGATGTTTGAAATGCCGACGCAAGCGCCGTCGCCGCCCGCGGCGCACCCGCTCCTTTAGTTATTCGCCGGCAGTGACAAGTGTTCCCGAGTTTCGTTTGTTTACGCGCGCGATGGCATTCCAGTACACCAATATTCAGTACACGGAGATGGTGAGGACACTGACTCGTTGCTACGATAATGTCGAGTTAGCGTGTCGAGAGTTCAACGCAAGATATGGTACCAGAGTGAGTACCAGGACAATGTTAAGTGCAACTCAGCGTCTGAGGGACTCCGGTACCTTTCGTCCTAACACGGCGATAGATAGAGGGGCGAATGTGCGCACTACTTGCTTACAAGCAAACATCCTCAATTATTTTGACGAACACCTAGAGAGCAGCACTAGAGAAGCAGCGCCATAGTTTGACTGCAGCCACATGTACGTGTGGCGAACGTTATGCGCTGATGGTGAACTCCCGTTTCACCTACGACGTTGTCAGGAGCTGACACCGAACGACTACTTTCCACGTCTGGAATTTAGTAGATGGTTGTTGGAGAACTGGCAAGGAAACATCATCTGGACGGACGAGAGCACCTTCACGCGAGTTGGCATTTACAACCAGCATAACAAGCATCTGTGGAGACATGAGAATCCACATGCATGCCGTGTTGATTCGATTCAGCACAGGTTCTCCGTCAACGTGTGGGCGGGTGTCTTAGGTACACGCGTACTCGGACCTGTTTTTCTACCGAGGTTGACTGGAGATACCTACCTACAGTTCTTGCAGGAAACATTGTCCGAGTTATTGGAGACGTCCCTCTCATCTTTTTAAGAGACGTGTTTTACCAACACGACGGTGCTCCCGCGCATTTCACATGGAACGTTTGGAGGACCAGTGCAGTGGCCTCCCAGATCGGCTGATCTAACGCCGTTAGACTTTTATTTGTAGGGTTGAATAAAATCGCTCGTATACGTAAACGAAGCAACAAGTGTCGAAGACCTCAGACAAAAAATTGGTCATGCTTTTAGTGTTGTGCAAAGTGACACCGAAGTGCTAAATAAACTAAAATTTAACTTAAGAAAACGTGCAACAAAGTGCATCGAGCAAGGTGGTGGACATTACGAAAGTCTATTAAAAAGGCGACGAAGAAATAGTGTAGTGTAAATAGTTCAGTTCTGTAAGTACCTTTATCTTTACCAATTTTAATTACTGTAAATATTATGATTCAAATCTTTTAAACACGCAGACTTTGAATATGATATCGCGACAGTTAGGTACGCATCAGAGATAATAAGTGAGTCGGGCGGCCGCCGAAAAGACCACCCTACCTACGTTTTATGATAGATCATAGACAGGCGTAAAGTTGCTTGATTTAAAAATGCTTCTGCTTTATTAAATATCTTAGAATTAGGCAAACAATATGATTTAAAGCCAAAGTCCAAAGCCTGTGAAAGTGTGATGGAAAGATGGAATCATAATTTTACTAGTAATGTTCGGTCATTGAACTAACGTACCTACATACCTAGCGCGTACGCTTGCAGTACCTACCTACCTAGCCAGCTCGCAGGCACACGCACGTGCGCGGCGCGCTATTAGTGTGCGTGGAGATCGAGTAATTTGCTCAAACGTTTCATGTTTAGTCAGGACGTCTATTTTATAAAAAATGACTAGGTGTGGTTTAATTAAATTCAATTACAGATGTAATTTTAGTTTTATAATTTAATATTCTAATTGGGGTGTATGAGCTCTTGCGTTTATTCCGTTACACGTTGTATGACGTTGAGTAAACGTTTTCCGGATCGACTTATACGACGTCCTATCGTGGTGTTAGTGCATATATTGAGTAAACATTTTTAGGACTAACAAATACGACGTCGTATAATGGTGTCAGCTATGACGTTTATTGGACAATGTATTGGTCTTATAAATGTTTCGGTTAAACAAAAGGTTAATTTATGTGATAACTGTTTACGGGGGCAAAATATTTTATATCGTTAAAACGCCGCTGACAAGACCCAATTGACCAAAATAGGCTTCTCTTATAAAAAAAAATTGCCAAATCTGTGTAGTTTGTGGTGGCGGAAAAAATATATGTTAATTTTGAACATATTTCCCAGAACTTAGTTGTTACCAAAACACGTTTTGAAAAATAAAACTCGATACAAACTAACGTTAAACTAACCTCTTACCTTGAGTTCTAATCCAAAATATCTGTATTAAATATCAACATACGTTACGTATTTAATTAATACCAAGAACGTCTTATTTGAATGCAGAACTTGGGTGTTTTTTATTTTGGATTACTCAACTCTATTTTGAGTAAATAGATAATTGCTTCATATTTTGTAATAATTTAAAAGCGTTGTACCATCGCGCTTCTCTTTCTTTTCTATGCAGTGACCGCGGTTTAGGTGTTGTCAGCGTCTTAATGCAGGCCAAGTGCGAGTCGGACTCGCACTTGGCCGGTTGAAGGGTTCCGTACCGGGCTAAGATCTTACACTCTATAGTGTGACATTACAATATTATCAAGGCACCTGTCCCACCGCCGAGAAAGCGACTAACTTTCAACGATTTTCTCGCTCAAGAAACGTACAAAAGATTGTTGGTCCCGTATAACTAAAATCAATCAATCAATCAACTCAGCCTATAACAGTCCACTGCTGGACATAGGCCTCTCCCAGGCTGCACCACAACACCCTGTCCTTAGCCTTCCGCATCCAGTCAGTCACCTTTTTAAAGTCGTCGGTCCATCTAGCTGGGGGTCGTCCCACACTACGCTTGCCGGTACGCGGTCTCCACTCCAGGACTCGTCTGCTCCATCAGCCATCGGTCCTTCGACAAACATGGGCAGCTCACTGCCACTTCAGCTTGCTTACTCTGCAGGCTATGTCGGTAACACCGATTCTCTTCCGGATAACTTCATTTCTGATCTTATCCTTCAAAGAAACTCCGAGCATATCGAGCTGAGTGACCTTGAATTTGTGGACCAGCCCGACTGTCAGTGTCCAAGTTTCGGCACCGTATGTCATAACGGGCACGACGCAATGTTTGAAGACCTTAGACCCTTAGTCTTCAAACACTGCGGGATTGGCAACGAGAAGAATTGACGAAGTTTTCCAAACGCCGCTGCCCAACACAATCGGATTATAAAAACCTTTACTTACGAACTATGCCCCGCAAAACCGTTTTAACGGTTTGTCTGCGGGAACAGAACAAACAGTTTTACAAAAAAGGTTTATTAGTGCGGACACTTATTTTTCACTCCTTGCACTTTCAAAGTAACCAATGAATATTATCTTATCTTATATGTTTCAAATGACTTATATCTTATAAAACTACTTAACCACTTATTTGCTCTCCATCAACAATCTGCCAACCACTTTCCTAACCCACCACCACCACTTTCCTACCGAACTGGATAACTTGTCCTAGGACGTATTCTTTCACAACTTCGAGAAGCGACTCTTCGATGTGGATTGGACTCGGCAAGACATGCGAATTGTACATGAATTTCGTCTTATCCAAGTTCATGCCGAGGTCAACACCCCGAGAGGCGACCGAGGTAGAGATGAGAGTGGCGGTACGTAGGCTGAATGCCAAAAATACCGCCCCAGGACCCGATGGCTTACCTGGGAAAGCATGGGTCCTGGCCTTGGAGGCTCTCGGGCCTCGACTAAGGTGGCTCTTAAGCGCATGCTTGGAGAGGGGCCAGTTCCCGCTTCCTTGGAAGACGGGAAAACTGGTCCTCATAAAGAAGGCAGGGCGCACTGCGGACTCTCCATCCGCTTATCGGCCCATCGTGCTGTTCGACGAGGTGGGCAAGCTCTTTGAAAGAGTAATTGCAGACCGCCTCGTCAGCCAGCTGGTGCGGGTGGGGACGGATTTGGAGGAGAGCCAGTTTGGTTTCCGCAGGAAGCGCTCTACGGTGGACGCCATCATGCGCGTGCGAGCCCTCACGACGGGGAATGCTGTTGCCCAGGGTGAGGGCGGTGTCTCTAGACATCGCCAATGCCTTCAATACCCTACCCTGGAGTTGCATCAGTGAGGCACTCCGGTATCACCGGATGCCGACCTACCTCTGTCGTGTGGTCGAGGCCTATCTGACGGACAGGGCCGTCATCTACCCCGGTCACCAGGGAGTGTGGAACCGGCAAGAGATGTCGTGCGCTCTCCCACAGGGATTGGTCCTGGGGCCGCATCTGTGGGACATCGAATACGACTGGGTGCTGCGCGCCGACCTCCCTAGCGGCGTAAGCGCAGTGTGCTACGCTGACGACACGTTGGTCCTGGCACAGGGGAAGTCGCACCACGCGGCGGCCGAAGTAGCGGCACGCGGGGTTGCAACAATTGTCGAAAGGATCCGGCAATTGGAACTCGAGGTGGCCCTGCACAAGTCCGAGGCCATGTGTTTTCATGGCCCTCGGAACGCACCACCGTCGGGATCCCAAATAACGATTGTAGTTGACGATGAAGTACCTGGGACAGGAGTCCCAGGTGCTCCACGAAGTACCACCGGCTGTCGAGGACGACCTCGACAGCCGGTGGAACTTCGTGGAGCATTTCCAACGTTTGGCTCCTAAACTGGAGTCAGCAGGGGCTGCCTTGAAGCGGCTCCTGCCCAATCTAGGGGGTCCAAACGCCTCCTGCCGGAGGCTCTACGCGGGGGTCGTGCGGTCCATGGCCCTTTACGGGGCTCCTGTGTGGGCGCGTTCCCTGGCGCTTAGGCCAGCCCGCCGGTTGAGCGCGGCCCAAAGGGTCATGGCCATCCGGCTGGTCCGGGGATACCACACGGTCTCCTGTGAGGCAGCGAGCCTCCTTGCCGGGTTAGTTTTATTTTCCGGATTATTTTGTAGCTATATCTTCCAAGAGAATAGTAAATTCAATTTTGAAATATTTAGCTATTCGTTGCCCAACCAATGGTAATGCGAGTGAGATGTAGTAACGTCTCTAGCAAGTTTACTTTTGAACGGATTTTTCTCCAAGGCTTACAGCCAAACAATTAAATGAATCCGTGAAAAAAACGTCATTATTTAGTTCTTGATATCATGACCAAAACATAATTAAGAGTTATTCTATGAAAAGTAAAACCGCAATGTTTTCTAACACAATATGTTAGCAAAACAGCCAGTTCGCTGCTACTTTTGAGTAAGTAAACAATGTTTTTGTTAGATCACTCAAATCTCTTTTTAAAAATGAGTTCCGACGAGGAAGACGTATCCGCTGTTCTAGCAATAGTAGATCTAAATCTAGAACTAATTCTACAAAGAAGAAATAGACATAGATTTACGATATCTCCAAAAAGGCATCTTGCTTTTTATTTTTATTTTTACAATCAATCGTTGCAGCGTCCCACAGGTCGTCATCCAATTGATTGTATGAAAATACAAAGTATTTCTTTATTCCACTCCATCACTGCACTTCAAACTTTAAAAAATGTCACACAACATCTTCAATCTTCTTCGTCTTCATTAGAACACGAAAGTATGGCACAGTACGGTCCCGAGTTTAGAAAGGCATGCGGTTCAATGATTCCAGTACTTACTAATTCCATGCATTTAAGATTCACAGTCTGTCAGGTTTGTCAGTGCTCACTGTGACAGATGACAGTGACAGACAGAATAGTGGCAGTAGTGTGTGTGCATTTCGCTGTGGCTTATTTATTGGCATTTCGTATTCGTATTAGTTTGATATGCGTCGAAGTCAAAGAAAATTGAAAAAAATAAATTAAATACAAAGTGCAGATCTAAATTCCATTATTGTATTTTCTAAAAGTTGCATATAAATGCCTAATAATGGGGGAGAAGAATACCCCACTTTTGGCTGTACTACAGCTTCTGAGAAAGTATAATTTGAAGGTAACCACTACTTTTTAATAAGATGGCCTAATACACAATTTCCATCCTCTGAAAGGCTCTATTTTACTGTTTATTTTTTGTCATATTTCAGGGTACAGAAGATATCCTAAGAAAAGAAGCTAGCTTAGGAGATGTTGAATTTGAAAACTTAGATCTTCCTGAGGTCGAATTAGCTAGTATTCTTACTTCGCATCACACAGAAAGTGATCCATACAGCTACGAATTTGCTTACGATAACCTGAAGAAGTTTGTTGAGAACTCGCTCGATATTTATAAGGTAATAATGGCTAATGCATATGAACCTTGCCACACTTGTACCTAACTGAAGGGAATTGGTTACCTTATTATTGGTCAGGTAGTAACACACTCAATAACTGTAAACTGGTAGAGTTCTTGAATTTGCATTCTCTTGAGCTTTTTGACATTTAAAGATCAATATTGAAATTAATTCCAGTCTATTTATATTATATTGTCTTGTTTTTATTCGTTACTTACTATTATTTTGATTTTTCTAGCATGAACTATCAACACTTTTGTATCCAGTGTTTGTCCATATGTATCTGGTACTAATATTATATGACCATAATGAACATGCTGTCAATTTCTTGGAAAAATTTGGTCCTGAGCAAGAAGATTATTATCAAGAAGATTTAAAACGATTGTCTATAGTTAAACATAAAGAACAAATCAAGGGGAATGAGTTGGCTGAAATTTACAGGTATTTTTATAGAAATAGAAGCTTGTACAAATATTTTTTTCAGCATATTAGAATAAAAATATTTTTCCAAAATTACAAAATCCCAGGATTCCGGGATTTACGTGAGCTTGCCACACTAATAATATTGTTTGAGGTGGTAGACCCTAAACTGCATTATCTAATTCAATCATTGCTGCTGATGCACAGACTGAACTTTGACTTTGGGAGATAAATCATCAATATACTTAGCTTAAATATAAACGTGATATAACAAAAACCAGACCTGCGTGAGTTGAACTTGCAGATATTTTTTACCCTAAGATAATTTATCCCAAGAACAAACGAAACACTCCATGTAGTTCAAAAACATGTGCAAACATCCCAACTGCAAATCTAAAATCAAAATCAAAAGTCATTTATTTAAACTAGGCTGAAAATCAGCACTTTTCGAACGTCAAAACGACACGTTACATAAGACAGTCCCCCAAAAATGCCCGCCCTTCACCACTTCCTAGTGCTTTAGCTGGGAAGAAGAAGTGGTGGAACAAACTCCACAGCAGCACGTCTGTCTGTTTAGTTATATAAACTTGATTGATTTGAAACGGGGCAGTAAGGGCTGCTACCTTAACCGTTGTAGCTACAGGAAAACAGTCTTAGGAGTCTGTCCTTCAATTTTTGAGACATTTAGATCTCACAGATTTTGAAAAAATTGTACAGTCAGGAAGAAAATGGGCAGTTTTCACAAAAACTTTTTTTGGTTCCAATTGGTCCTGTTTCTTACAGGGATCAAAAAACTCGATTAGACCAACAGAGGTTTGAGTACTAGCAATGTCAGAAAATGCAAAAAACTATTTCCATACATTTTGTAGGAAATGAGACTCCAACTTACTTGTTTACGGTGGATAGACTAGACGAAAATAAACAAAAAAAGATTAACTTCAAATATCGAATGAATACGCGTTATAATGTAATTTGGTTTGAGAACAATATTTACATAGTTGTCCTCTGCGAGTTGGCTTCGACCCCTCGTACACCTTCCAAAGGTGTGGGACCCCAGGATTCCAAGACGTGTCAAAGAATTTAAAATAAAAATAATAAAATAATCTTGATTGACATAATTTGAAGTTACAGAATCTTATGAAACCTCTGAATCCCAAACTAGTTAAAAACCAGTATGTCAGGAGTCAGCGCCTTCTCCCATTTTCATTACACTTATTGTTATGCCAAGAAATACAGTAAATAACAAAAAAAAACGAGAATAATAAAGTTTAGGGATGAGAGCGTGCAAAAATACAAAAAAATATTTCTAAATATTTAGTTACAGCGAAGGTAGTGTGAAAGTGAGTGAGCGGGTGGGTTGGCAGGGGCGTGTGTGTGTAGGATGTGAGAGTGTGTGTTGTGTAATGTAATTTAACGCAATGTGCGTGTGTATATGTGTGTGTGTGTGTGTGTGTGTGTGTGTATGAGTGAGTGAGTGAGTGAGTGTGATGAGAGTGAGTATATGATTGACCTTTAAGTAATTATTAGTAAAATGTTTGTTTTCCAGCACCAACAAGTTTGTTGTACAATTATCAAGAGATGCGTCATCTCAGCTGAAACGTTTTTTGCAAGAACAAAAAAGCTCAACCGTAATCATTAACATTATAAACAACCACATCCAAGTTGATGTGCACGATGGCCCCGGGAGGACACAAGCACAGGTGCGCTCCACCACTGGGGGCCTGCTTGGTGAAGCCACTAGAAATGGTACGAAGTGTTATGTTCTTATTTTCCAGAAACTTGCGCGATATATGATCATATTTATATACCGTAAAACGGGGTGAATAGGGATGCACGGGTGAATTGGGACGAAACTTTAAAATGGATTTTAACGTTGAAATCATACAGTTTCCTGCCAACAAGGAAAGTTAGTCATTAATTATTATACAGTAAACACAAAGAGTCCATTTTGGCCACAAACTATATTATTTCAACCTTAAAATCCATTTTAAAATTTCATCCCAATTCACCCGTGCATCCCTATTCACCCCGTTTTACGGTATATACCTAGTGTGTTTGGAGAACGGTTTCCGATGGTTCGATACTTTAAAGCAACACTCACTTTTATCGACAAATTTTAATGCACTTTTATAAATACCAGCGAATGGCACCTATCTTATATTCTTAATCAGCTAAAATAGGATATGTTCAATAAAATGCATCTAAGATCTATGCTTTGGATCTAAGAGAGCTACAAAGACGTGCAAATGACCTTATTGCAAAGGTAAACGTCGAGACTAGCGAATAACTAAATAAATTTTCCTGACTAATAAGTAAAAAGCCCATTAAAAAAATACGATGGCTGCATATAAAAATGCATTTCTCGATAGAAATGAGTATATACTATGCCCTTAAAGTATCAGTAACTGTTCTCCAAGCACACTGTATACAGTATCAACCAGTTACACTCTTCTAACTGTACTAGAGATATTTAAATAAACTTTAAAATCAAAGTGGTTTTTTGTGTGTAGAAAATCGGACAAAAGTTTACTATGGGCTGTTAAAAGAGCCTGATATACAAGTTCTCCCAGCACCTGTGGAAGATGAGGAAGAAGTGGAGGAAACACCAGATAAACCAAAAAAGAAAAAGGCGAAGAAAGAGCACATTTTTATGAAAAAACCTAAGTCTGATCCTAATGCACCTCCAAATGACAGAATTCCTTTGCCAGAACTGTGAGTTTATTGATATTGTTTTTACCTTTTGGAACTTTGGCAGAAGTGTAACTAACATTGTACTATTAATTTGCAGAAAGGAGACTGATAAAATAGAAAAAGGCAAAGCCCTACGAGAAGCTTCAAAGCGCATTCAACTGGGGCCAGAAAGTCTGCCATCTATTTGTTTCTACACATTGCTAAACAGTGGCCATACCGCCATTTGCACTGACATTTGTGATGATTCTACACTACTAGCTGTTGGCTTCAGTAACTCGAATATTAAGGTATGAAAAAAACAATCATATTGCACCATATTGTAAATAATATTGGTTTCGGACCTCATTTCTTAATAATGAAAGAGTCTTATAATCTAGGTCTGGACATTGACTCCGGTAAAGTTACGTGGGATGAAATCTGCAGAAAAATTAATAGACATTGACAGGGAGGCAGGTGTGTACATTAACTTATTTGTAATTCATTTTGCGCTCAGGCTTTATCTCTGAAACACACAGATTACCTAAAAGTGACTACAGTTGTTTGACTGTTGCCCCTCAATTTATATGCTTAGGTACCTACTGAAAAAGAAGAGTCGAAACTCTTCTCTTTAATTGGTCTTATTAGGAAACATATCAGTCTGCGAGACATAAAAAGAACCACACTCACGGTTCAAGGTTTTCATCTAACACAAAATATAAATGAAACTATAGCTTTATTATGACAAGTTGCGCCGCCCATTTAACTTTCATTATATTAATCCTTTTTTGTAGGTGACGTACTCGTAAGAATGATGGAAGAAAGAGACAGAGACACTTGTCGTACTCTGTATGGACACTCTGGATCAGTTTATAAAGTCGCATTTGATCCTTTTAAAACGATGCTACTATCGGCTTCTGAAGACACCACTGGTACGTTATACGTTACGTAGTTGTTATTTGTTTGTACTTTTATTCAAATGACAGTTTGAATAAAACTACAAACAAATAACAACTACAAATAAAACTTGAAGGTCCGAAAGTCATTTGAAATATTTTTCTGTAGTACGAACGGAAATGCATACTAGAAATAATACAATGCACCTACCATACACAGATTTTGGCTGCATTGTTGATTTCAGACATAAATTAACGATAAATTCACGGTATCTCACTCCGCCCCTAAGACGACACACTGACCGATGTTTTCCTTTGTTGATGTCAGTGTGATAAACTTAGCAAAACTTACTAAGAATTGAAAATGTCACATTGGTACTTGCCCAGTTTGGAACCCACAACCTCATGCACGAAAGGCCTTAAACACTGAGCTATCACTATTATGGAGTAGGCACGTATAAAGATCGATAAAATTGGTCTGTGACTCTTTAATTTACAACCTATCCTTTTTACAGGTTTTCGCCTACATAAACTAGTTTAAAAAAAAAAATATTTTAATAACTGGTATGTAGGTACTTTATCAACGTAACAAAGTAGGAAAAACATTAAAATTAATAATTTAATTATTTTGGCAAAAAGATGTTCTCCACAAATATTTCTAGGAAATCAAAATGGGAATTATTATTGTTTGATTAAGGCGCTGACAAGACCCAATTGACCAAAATAGGCTTCGCTTAAGAAAAAAAAATTGCCAAATCTGTATAGTTTGGGGTAACGGAAAAAATATAAGTTAATTTTGACCATATTTCCCAGAACTTGGTTGTTACCAAAACACGTTTTAAAAACAAAATCTCGATACAAACTAACGTTAAACTAACCTCTTACTTTGAGTTCTAATCCAAAATATCTCTATCAAATATCAACATACGTTACGTATTTAATTAATAACAAGAACGTCTTATTTGAATGCAGAACTTGGTTGTTTTTTATTTTCGATTACTCAACTCAATTTTGAGTAAATAGATAATTACTTCATATTTTGCAATAAATTACAGGCGTTGTGTCATCGCGCTTCTCTTTCTTTTCTATGGAATTTGACAGTGACCGCGGTTTAGGTGTTGTCAGCGTCTTAACTATTTCTACAACTTATTTGTTGCAGTGAGGTTATGGTCTCTGCAATGCTGGACATGTCTGGTAGTATACCGCGGCCACGTGTGGCCAGTGTGGGACGTTCGCTGGTCCCCGCACGGCCACTACTTCGTGACTGCTGGACACGACCGTACCGCCCGCTTGTGGGCTACCGATCATCATCAACCACTACGAATGTTTTCTGGACATTTATCGGATGTCGACGTAATGCTTTTCAGGCCTTTTATATAAACACTTCTAATATACAACCAAATTAGTAACCATAAAATATTAAATCATTTTTATCAGATTTTAACAAAGCATTATCAAGTGTGCATTTATATTTTGAAATAACCCATATTTGCTAGTATGCAAAGCGTGTCTTATGCAGTGTAGTACTAAATGTAATATTTCTTCTTTTCAGTGTGTCCAATTTCACCCGAATTCTAACTATGTGGCCACTGGATCTAGTGACAGAACAGTACGCTTATGGGATTGTTTGACAGGAACACAAGTTCGAATTATGACTGGGCATAAGGTATTTATTAATCAAACGAACACTGCTGGTATCAAAAATCCCCTAGTGGCTTTTCTGAATTTTTGATAATACCATTTCATTTTATTTTCAGTCTACCATATTTACCGTAGCGTTTTCTGTTTGTGGGAGATGGCTAGCATCGGGAGGTAATGGAGAGCTCATCGTGTGGGACATTTCGACTGGATCTCCTGCTGCCTTACTGCCGCTAATGCATACTGCGCCTATTCATGCATTGGCTTTCAGTCGCGATGGCACCATTTTGTCATCAGGTTATTCAATCGGTTTTTCTATTTTTTTCTATGGTTTCTATAAACACTGCAATTTATTCGAGTTTTTGAATAACAGAATTGTATTTAGAAGGAACTATTTTATTTTCAGGATCCTTGGATTGCAGCATAAAATTATGGGATTTCAATGCTATCACAGAAGAAGCCAATGATGAGGAGGCAGGTTCTACAACCACAGTACAAAAAGAGGATAAATTTTTACTGCGGTCATTTGCAACAAAGAATTCACCCATAAAGGGTTTACATTTTACACGACGGAATCTTTTGCTTGCAGTAGGTTCCTATGAAGGCAGTTCATAATCAACTAGTTATGACTATCATCTATCTAATTTTAAATTCCGTTAATCAATAAAATCATAATTATTGGACTTGTTGTTTATTATTATCAACAATCAATATTATTACAGTGTAAGTCAATTGATTTCAGACTGAGCCTTAAACATTTTTGACCCTCTATTAACATAATAATCTCCATCTACAATGTTTATAATACCTGCAGAAAGTAGGCCCTTTCTGAGGTGATAAATTGTATCATTAAATTTAACACAGATTCATTACTTCTTGCCACTTGTGCTTTCATTGCTTGTTTGAAATCTTCTTTTACACCTTTATCAGCTCCACGAGTACCTATTCTTCTTTGTCCCAGATGCTGCTGAGAATTTGGTATAATGTCAAGCACAACATTATTCCCTGTTTCATTCCAAATGAAATACAGCTCTTCTAGTAAATCTATATGAATTATGTATGTAGAGAAGAGACGGTAATGAAACACACCTTTTTGTCTAATTACATCCAGTATGTGAATGAATATTGCTTCTTCTTGGGGCCAACCAAGTTGCATCAAAACAAGCATGTGACCATATGTTAAATCAGTGGTATTACCGGTATTTAATAAAATTCTAATAAGCAGAGTACAGAAATAATGCATTATCGCAACTTTAGTAAGTGGCAGGAAATGTAAGTGTCTATGTTTTCCTCCTACAATTAACTCTGGTTCTAGAACACCTTCCACATTAGGTAATTGGGGTAGAGCAGCCAATATATTCTCTATACAGGCAGTATAGTTCTTTAGAAAATAGTTGATAGACACTCGTACTATGCTAGCGGTAACATTAGTTACTGTAGCTTGAGGCATAGCCTCATCATATTTTCCTCGGTATAGAGCAAACTCATCAGCAAACCCCTCAGACCAGGGTTTAATTTGCAATTGATTAGCTAGTTTTGTGAATTCTCTTGAAATAAGTTCATTACTGTGGAGTAACTCCCAACAGTTAGCAGCTGCTTGGAATTGATGGGATGATATACCAGTAACCTCAAGGTCACCTTTCCTTCTTTTTGATGGTGATACTTCTGGATCTGATAATGCCTCCACAAGAATATGATTGCCTTTTAATGACTTCTGCTCATATAGACACCTAAGGAAGAATGTTGTTCCACAGTATAAAAGCTGCCGACAGTCGTCAATGTTCCTCAATGTCAATAATTTTTGGAAGTATGTCTCCTTGTTCAAACTGTTACTATAATTGACAAAAAAAGAATCCCATCCCAACTGCCTGCCCATTAAATCTAAAACACCAAATAGTCTTTGCCAAGGATCTGTTATATCATGTTCATTTTCATCATATACATAGGAATTGTAAAAGTCAATAGCTTTGATTACCAGACGTTGTAGCAATCTCGGTGATTCTAGTGAGCTAAGTAAGGGCAGTGTTTCTACTACTAACAGTCTAGCATAGCGATTGTCATAAAAGAACTTTTCAGCATTTATTAATGTCTTCACTAAACTGTCTACTCCTAGTTGTGGAAATTTCTTCAACAACAAAACTAATAAGCGACAATGTTCCATTGTATCATCACTATTCTCAACACTAGTCTTAAGGATTGTTAATTGTATATCTGGACAAATGTTATCAAACATTTGGCTTAGGAAGCTTCCTTCAGATGATCTCAGAGCATTAGCAATAGCTGATATTTCAGGCAATAAAGACTGCAGGTTTTGCCTTGATTTCATTAAGGAACTAAAACATTCAGCAGCCTCTTGAACATTACCCGATTGCTTTTCCATTAAATAGGCTTCAAACTGAATCTTAAAATTGGCAGGAAATAAAGTTTTCGCTGTGAGCATCCATGCTTTAGCAGAGTGGATATTGTACTTCTGTGCGTCTTTAGCTTTCGCTATGATGTAGTCCTCATCGCTCAATGCTGTATCTACTCCTGGCATTTTGTTGTATGGACGTATTGCTTGGAAACTATATTATATTGTATTGTATTGTAGTCTGTGGAAACTGTAAAATTAAATAAAACGATGATTACGATTAACAGTTGTTGACTGACATCTGTTTGTTTGACATAGTTTGACAGTTTGACACTTGGCGTTGTTCAAGTGCAATAGACAATTCCTATCTCAATGTTCAAGTGATAAACACGAGCGGTGGAATCTGGAATCTCATGGAATTAATAAGTACTTTAATGGCCCTACACGCTCGCCCAATCTTCGACAAATCAGACGTGACGTGTGGATATGGTTTGACTTGGTCTGTGGTGAGTTTGTTTAGCCGATAACCCAGGCTGATATCAATGCTGCGGGGTTATCAGCGAGATAACGTAACTAGTCGCTGACCATGGTTTTGTTTTTGTTATTAGTAATTAACTGTTTATTTATTTTAATTAGATGGTCCTAGTTTATCATTTGTTTCGAGTTACATCCAGCGTCGGACTGGCCATACAGTCGAGGTGGCATTTGCCAGCCGGGCCCCAGCCTGCACGGGCCCCCCCACAGGCCTGGGTTGAGAGGCATGCGGCAACTTCAGCACAGGGGGGGGGGCCCGCGCAGCGTGCCCCCTGTGCTACGGTTGCCCGCGTGCATGTCTCGTAAACTATGCGTCTTACAAAAAATTTGAAAGACAAAATAATTTGCTACAAATTATGACTTGACGAATTTTTTGTAAGATGCATAGTTTACGAGATATCGCGAAAAAAGTGTTTTCACCCCTTTTTTCAAGATGGCGGCCGGGGGACCTGGGTGGCGACCCCACAAACTTGAGATTAAGCTTCTATTGACCCCCCACACATGTCCCAAAAATAAAATTGCATCCTGTAATAAATGCAATACTCTGTCCTTAAATTGTAGGTAACATTTCAATGGGCTAAAATTGCCGGAAAATTATGGGAGTTTTATTTCGCTTTCTTTTATGTAAGTATTATAGTGGTTATTATTATTATCAATAATAATAGTGTTTATTCCGCCGTTTATAAAATAAACTAAAGCAAGAAACCCTACAGGAATCGGTCATGATTTCGAAGGACTGAGAAATTTTTGCTGTTGTAAGGTCGCGGCAAAAACGCGTAAAATTCGCAATTTACGCGGTTTTCTAGATCTAGCTAGCAGGGCGCCAAGCATACACTAGGGCTATAGAGGTTAAAAACTCGATGAATTCGGAACTGCAACATTTATAAATAACAATTAAGAAACGTAACGTATTTATTCACTCTCATCTCATAATTTTGATGAAACGGAACGCATTACGCAAGTAAAGAGTCTGTGGGGTCTGTGGTTTGGGGAATCCCCGACGCGTGCGTTCGCTGCTCCTTGAATCGCATTCCATTGTTTAGTCGGTTTGTATTGCCCTTACCGCCGATACTCTAGTTCAATTACGTTGTTTTTAAATATTATACTGACTTACGTTACATCGAGAAACTGTTACAATGGAAAAGGTAAGTTGCATAATATTATTTTTATTGCTTTCTGAAAAAAAAGTCACTTTGGAGGATTTGTAATCTAATATTATATAGGTACCTAAGTATTACTCAAATTGATATATACTTCACGGTTTCAGTCACGTTCAGCGGCATATAAACCTAAATCTGGTTCGGAGAAACGGAAAAATAAAAGAAAGATAGAATTACAAACAACGGCTTCGAACCCAAAGCAATCCAGGCTTTCCTTCACGTCTACATCTCAAGAGCTTGAAGATCCTCAAAATCGGAGCGAATCGCAACCAGGTAAATAGATTTAATTTAATACAGTTTTTTTTTCTAATTTAATAAATCTTTACATATTTGTTAGCTAGTTTTACCTGTAGTTTCGCTTTTTAATTCCTTCTTTACATAGAATTATAACGCCTAGGAGGCCAATTCTTAGTCAAATAGAGATAGAAATATGCCGAAAAAATTGAGGAATGTCGGATGAGATTGTATGGGGAACACACGACATCGGCCATTTTTTTTCGACATAAGCATATTTCTATCTCTATTTGACTGAGAATTGGCTTCCAGAAGGATAGCCTTACTACTGGCCGCTGCGTAAAATTTGAGGCACAAAACGCACACATCGTTTTGCTTGGTAGTCGCACGCAACACAAACGTAAAATAATGTTACCAGTCAAATGACATTTCCCCAAAAATATGGGAAATGGATATATACTTCTGTACAGTTTTAATAAGGCTTATTAACACAAACTTGTTTTTAGTTAACCAAAATGTACATGATATGCGCACGGGGTCGGTTGACTTTTGACACTACGGGGCTGTCGAGCGTATCACACCACGGTGGATGGTGGTGTGATTTGACTGGATGTGATTGCAGGGCGCAGAGACGGCTTCTGGGTGTTATAATTCTATGCTTCATTATAATCTACAAATTTGTCAAATTTATCTGTTCTAAGCCAAAATTACGTCTTTTTATATATTGACTTTGATGTATAAATTTTAAGCTACAGATAGGTACGGAATATTGTAGGGAATGCTACATTTTTAGAAATCTTAATGTTATTATAAACAAGAGTCTTGGCTGATTAACTCATTAGTGCCCCGGCCATACCCTTGAACGTAGATAGATGATTTTTGTAATGAAATGAAATCCCTTTACGCATATTGCAGACGAAAAACGGACTTTTAAAATTTCTGAAACCCCTCAACCGATTTCAATGATATTTTTTGAATGTGTATAGCTATTAAATATTTATACAATATTTTATTTTTATAGGACCCTCATCATCATCATCAATGTTAGACGAAAATTGGATTCACTTTCGTATGCAAGTAATTCAGAAGAGAACATAGCAGCGGCGACTCTACCCATAATAATCACGCAAGACACAGCACCACAAGGAGCAAATGAATGTGTTTCTAATCCTAAAGACACAATTACTTCAATTACGTCCAGCGACACTGGATCTGGTGGAAATATTGATAACGTTGCGTTAAAGCCACTAACATTAACAGTCGATGATTGCAGTCAAATTCAAAAACTTTCTGAATTTGCTGCGCCAAGGAAAAATGCTACGACTGCCGAGAAATTAAGTATCTTATCTGTTCACCCTATCCAACCTTCGGGTGATAAAAACAGTTTGCCTTTCGATGCAAATCGGGTTTACTACCGAAAATTACCAACAGGAACTTTAATTCGACGAGAATCTGTCTCTTATTCTCTTGAATTAAACAAGCTATTTTGTACCACCTGCATGTGTTTTGCGTCTGACGCCACGAAAGAAGAAGGAGGAGGAAGAAGTCCATTTATTGATGGCGTTACTCCATCCAAAAAACATATTTATGAACAACTTGTCAAACACGAGGAAAGCCATCAGTTAGCCGTAGTTGCCTTGCTTACAGCAAAAAAAAGAGGAAATGTGGAACAACATCTCACGCTAAAGAATATGCAAGAGATTTCCAATAGGCGTCTGGTCCTGAAAAGAATAATTGATATAATACTATTTATATCTAAACAAGGCATTGCTTATCGTGGAAAAAGTGAGGTCTTATACTCGTTAGCGGATATCGCAGACGACAACCAGAATCACGGAAACTTTTTAAATTTAGTTGTCCTATTGTCGAAGTATGATCCAGTTCTTAAGGCGCACATGTCCGAGGCAATTACTGAAAGTAAAAAAAGAAAAGACTCAGGAAAAGGTAAGGGTCGAGGTGGGCTTGTTACCTTTTTATCAAAAACCACTATAAATAAATTAATAAATATATGTGCACGTCAAGTTAAACTAGAAATCGTTAAAGAAATCCAGGCGGCGAAATCTTTTAGCCTTAATGTGGATTCTTGCCAGGATGTTGGCGTTGTTGACCAGGCTGCAATTTGCGTGCGCTATGTTAAGAGTGGGATCCCACAAGAGCGGATGCTCAGCATGGTCCCTGTCCGGAAATCAACAGGAGAAGATTACCGAGCTCTTGTAAGCAATGAACTAGCCCAGTTAGGCTTAAATTTGCAAGATATTATTAGCGTGTCATTTGATGGCGCCGGAAATATGGCGGGAAGGTATAATGGTCTTCAAGCAAAACTGAAGGAAGAAGTGCCAAAATTAATTTTCACACATTGTTATGCACATGTTTTAAATTTAGTGCTGGGAGGCGCGACGTCAAGCTGTACTGAAGCCAAGAATTTGTTTGGGCTCTTGGAGTCTACCAGTGTATTTATTCATGAATCATTTAAGCGCACATCTCTATGGGTGGAGAAAATTTCAGAATTAACAGCTGGACAAGACAAATTGAGACGATTACAGAATATCGGAAAAACAAGATGGTGGGCTAAAGACAAAGCCTTGACCACTGTTATGGAGAAAACTCGATATGTGGCGTTGATAAAAACTTTAAGTGCCATATCTTCAAGCACGGAGTTCGAGCCAAAGGTTTCGTTCCAAGCAAAAGCTTTGATGGATTATTTTTTGAAATTCGAAACTATCCTGACAGCCTTCACGTTCAAGAAAATATTTGACCTATCAACCCCAGTAAGCCAATATCTCCAAACCCCTACATTGGATTATCTTAAAGCTTGGGGATTCATCAAATGTTTAGACATGGATTTACGAAGACATTTAGATACTTTTGATGATGTTTTCAAAGCTGCAAGTTTATTTGCATCCGATGTTCAAGACTTGATGCACGCTGAAAACATTGATCTCGACGTACAAACCACCGGTTTGTACGTCGTAACGGTAACGGTAACTCTTCGTAACGGTAAGTTACGAAGAATTTCTAAAAAACCGAAGAAACATGAGCAGTTATGTGAAGATGCAGTAGCATTATTGGCTACAGACCCAAAGAGATTTTATTCTATTTCTGTCTACAAAGTCATTATTAATACAGCTTTAGTTAAAATAAACGAAAAATTCATGTGCAACGTAGATTTAATGAAAGATGCCGCTTGTTTGGACCCGAAAAACTTCAATAAAATCAAAGAAAATGGAATTCCTAATGACGCGCTAAAGTCTATCGCATCAATTGCAAATGTCGATCGAGAGTTGCTGTCAAAAGAACTGGAATCTTTTGCAAATAAGTTTAGTGAACTGTCTAAAACTCTTTGGGATGAGCACATTTCTCCTAGGCAGCATAAGCATGATTCAGATTCACAAAGCGACGAAGAAAACGACGAAGATGTTTTAGACTTAGACCAGGCAGCAAAGGACGCCATGTGTTTTTCCAGAAGTGGTTTGGACGTCTGTCAAAGTTGCATACCATGTGCATGTAAACTTTTATCACAGTATAATATGCATATCAGCACGTACACCACCTTATATGTTGCATATTGTGTAATTCTCACAATTTCATTCACGCAAGTGACTTGTGAGAGACGATTTTCAGCATTGAAGCGCATTAAAACGAGACTTCGTTCTTTACTGGGGCAAGAACTGTTGGATTCGTTGATTATATTAAATACAGAATCGGATCTAATCAAGGATGACGAAAACAACAGCTTTTACGATCGAGTCATTAACTGCTTAGCTGAAAGTTCTCCTCTTTTAAAAAAAATGTTGATTGGCTAGCTTTATATAATTTGTTCTAAGTAAATACCTACTTACTATTGTATTGTATTTTAGTATAGTAATAAATTTTTTATAGTTTGTTTATCTCAATTTGTGTATCTCAGTATTTTTCGATAGTATCCCATCACCATGGTCTAGTCTCGGGCCCCGGGATTGTGATCAGCCACCCGGGCCCTTCCGGCCCAGTCCGACCCTGGTTACATCTATATGAACATTATCCAATTGATCCAGCATTGCTTATGTAAGCGCGTACGCCCTTTATGTCTGCAGGTCAAAAAATGTAGGAAAATAAGGAATACAATTGTGCCAAAGGAAACACTTAAACATGACACAATTGTACTTACCATGTTTTTGATCACAACGAGGTATTACTTTCAACTGAATAGGCAGATATTAATAATGCAAGACATCTCAGTTATTGTTGCATTTTATG
This sequence comes from Atethmia centrago, assembly GCA_905333075.3. Taxonomy (NCBI): domain Eukaryota; kingdom Metazoa; phylum Arthropoda; class Insecta; order Lepidoptera; family Noctuidae; genus Atethmia; species Atethmia centrago. The sequence goes on from HG995375.1 coordinate 15,719,213, forward strand.
AGATAACACATCTTTTTGAAGACGATGCAGCATGCATTATTTTGGCTTCGCATGTTTTGTCAGATAGTTTTGGTGTTCCATGCATGGTAGTTGCCTTCCACAAATGATAAGGAATTAGTAAGTGCTCTTTATTCTATGAGGGTTAAAACCATGTATGGAAGAGAAATTGAAAATGACATTGACAGAATGACCGATGACGTGCAACTGACAAAATGTTTACGTTTGATTGAGAATTGAGGAGCTTTTGCTAGCAGTGTGTGATTTTTTGGTAATTCATTAATTAAATCGTGCAGTACAGTGTAAATAAAGTTATTAGATTAATTCTGCAATCAGATACTTTGTGATTTCAAGCAAAATTTAGTTTTGCATTTGTATTTCTAAATGTTAATAATGCATGAATTCGACCTTTATGATGACTATGCAATTGCAGAGGTCGTTCCTGATCATATTTTAGAAAATATATTTTCCTTTCTCCGTTTAAAAGATCTCCGCAATTGTGCTTTGGTATGTAAGAGTTGGTATAGAATTCTTAGTGATGAAAATAATGACGTTTGGCGACTACATTGTGTGAAAAGGTTAGCAGAAGAAGTTATGAAATCCGATTTACTATCCACTGTTAATACTTACAAATCAAAACTGAGGGCATTTTACCATGCCTGGAATCCTCATGACTGTTCAAGAAACATATATGTTAAAGCTAATGGATTTACTTTACACAGGTGGGCTATGAAGATAATTATAATGCTTTCTATTTATTTAACATATTAAATGTTTTCACACGTTATGCCTTTATGTATCAATATTCAACAGGAATCCTGTAGCCCAAAGTACTGATGCATGCAGAGGAAAAGTTGGATTTTACAATGGAAGACATGCTTGGGAAGTCATATGGGAGGGACCCTTGGGTACTGTAGCTGTAGTAGGTATATCAACCAAAGACGCGCCTTTGGAATGCCATGGATATGTGGGGCTACTGGGGTCAGATGAACAGAGCTGGGGATGGAATTTAGTTGATAATCATTTGTTGCACAATGGTGACACTCAAGGACATTATCCTCTCCTAAATAATTGTCCAAAGTACCAGGTGAGAAATAACCTCCATGCAATGCATATTAACCTGTAAAGCCCGGTGCGACTCCGATTCTAATGTGTCTCATTAGCTGTCCTTGACCAATTAAACTTATTTTATAGACATGCTTATGTTGTATGTTGTAATTATAACTTCTTGAAACAAAACTTTATGCTTGAATTATAATAATATTTTCTTGCACAAAACTCAAATTAACTTCATTATATTAAAAATGAGTATGAGATTTTGATATACTATATGGGGCTGACAAGCTTTAAATTAATTCATATTTTCTGTAGGTTGGTCTACAAGTCATAATAATACTCTTATTTTAGGGCTGTTGTGTAAAAGGTCAGCCATGTTTTAATTATTGTTGTCTCCTGTTTCAGGTTGGTGAACGCATTCGAGTGATCCTAGACTGTGAAGATAACACTTTATCATTTGAAAGAAATTATGAATTTTTAGGGGTTGCATTCAGAGGTAAACATTCAAAGATAAAATGTAATGTACAGTCATGAGCATAAATATATTACTATGGAGAGTTTGGCAATAATATCTGATTTTAATATTGCTTCATTCATATCTGATCTTAAGGAGACAGCAAATATAGTCGTCTTTGGAAGGCTTATACAAGTAGCGGCACAAATATGTGACATTGAAGAAACCCCATAACTATCTGACCAGACACTACATCAAAACAAAGTATGCTACACCAGCTTCAAAAAGAAGTCTCACCTCCCAGAATGCATAAATTTCAGACATGTCTTACATTATAAATATCTCCCTATCAGTGGCGTGCCTAGGGTTTCAAAATAACGCAAGCCCAATAAAATTTCAACCGATTTCAAAAAAAGAAAGTTCAGTTTTCGACTGAGTATGTAGGTACCTACGTATCTACGTATGTATCATCGCAATTTTCTCATAAACTACTGGTTAGGTACAATAAATTCTCTATCGAGCATTTTAGTAAGGCTTTTGGGCTTATATGAAGGTACCGCCACTGCTCCCTATTCAGTTCAAAGGAATTTGGTACATTTATTTATGCATTCTGAGAGGTGACACACCTTTTTGATGCCGATGTGGTATCTTATATTTTTGGATTGCATGTCTCGTCAGATAGTTTTGATGTTTTTTTGATGTCATATGACAAATAGAGAGCAGTGTTGGCCCACTGGTAACGGCCGCGCCTTACGAGTTGTAGGTCGTAGGTTCGAACCCAGGCAGGCACTTTACTTTGTGTAAATTATTTCATCACCACTGCTCTCAAAATGGTGTAGGAAAACATTGTGAGCTAACCGGCATGTCCTATAACTTAAAATTCAAAGACATTTGACATCTACCATCCCGCACTGGGCCCGCGTGGCGGATTACGGCCCACTTCCTCTCTTAGAGAGGCCTGTGTCCCAGCATTGGGAACATTATAGAGTGATTATGTTTTAGACAAAATATGTATTTATGTCACTACTTGTTTAAGCCACAGATCGCATTGATCACATATATTTGTTAAATTTCTTATAAGATTTCTTACTTCTTGTAAGAAATCTTTCTTAAAAACGGTAAAAAATATATTGCTTTAAATGAAAAGAAACCATAGAAATTAGGAAAATTTGCTATTTGCTGGCCCATAATGGATAGCCTTACAAAATGTAATAATAAAATTATTTGTTTGCTTACAGGCCTTCCAAATAAGAAACTGTACCCAACAGTTTCCGCTGTCTATGGTAACACCGAAGTGTCCATGATATACTTGGGTCCCCCAGTGGATGGCTGATAGTAAATGAGTATGTCTAGAAAATTGACAGTTTCTAGTCAAATTGCAATAATGTGATATAATTTACTATTTTGACACTATTATTATTTAATATAATTATGGTACTGTAAAAGCTTAAATAGTGGTGGTTTTCAGAAAGCTGGTGTTAATCTTGGGTCTTGTGACATACATGTATTGCCAAAAGTTTTGGTTGAAATGTTGGGAAATTTCGAATATTTTTTATTAATAACTTTACCATTGTTTAAGCGTTTACAGTAAAATACAGGATTATTTTTTTAACTTCGGTTTTTAAAGATTGTGGTAGATTTATCTTTGATCAATTAATGATGACTTTATGGTGTGACTTGACAGCTCTCAGCCCAAACGTTATTTTTCTATGTTCTCTAATAATTATTAAATGCGTTCTTGAATCAAAACCACGTTGAAAAAATTGTCCTGCATGTATGTATACAGGGTCATATTAAATTAGTTAGCAGAACTCCGTAGACGTGATGGGATAAAAACACTATAAAATAATAAAAAATTAAAGATTTTATGATAATTTTTTGGGGTTAACGACCGTAAGTTTTGTAGTATTTGAAATGTCAGTTTAAAAAATGTTTTTATCGATATCTAAACATGATAAAACAAAAAAAATCAGATTTCCTCAACTCGTACTTGAAATTAACTTTAGGAATTAAAAAATATAATTAGATGTTTATTTTTTGTTTTATTATGTTTAGGTATCGAAATCCATCACGTGTCTGTCGAGTTTCTCTAACTAATTTAATTTGAGCCTGTTTAAACCTAGGGAATTGATATACCTACATAAGCTTCGAATTCTTAAGAGGTGAATTTTACAATGCTTTAACGCAATAGCAGCACGCTGTCAATTATGACTGCATAAAATATAGTAGGTAATGAATTTTATTATGGTTTAATAACCATGGTTTTATAGTTTACTTTCTTGGTAACCTGGTTGGTGCCATGATATTTTATGTATACAGGTTGAAATTGAAAACTTGCGACAAACTGAAATGGGACATTGTATACATCATTATTAACAACTTTTACTAAGGGACCAAAGCTGTAATCCCAAAAAAAAAAAATAAAAAAAAAATCTGCTTTTCCTACATTTTGATGAGGTATTGCGAACATAAATGTAGGGGACAGCAGTTTTTTTTTTGGGATTGTAGCTTTGGTCCCTTAGTAGAAGTTGTTCATAATGATGAGTACAATCTTCCATTTCGATTTGTCGCATGTTTTCAATGTCACCCTGTATAATTATCTAAACACATTATTAATTGACTTAGGGCTGATTTTTCAATTGCCGGATTTACGAGGAGTAATTTTGAATTTTTGAGTTTTCCCCATTTCACTATCAACTTTTTGACATTTTTTAAATCGAACGATAAAAATATCGACAATATGAAATGGGGGACATATCGAGGTTCTGTTACCACAGGATGCATCTTGACTATCCAGGGTTCCAATCAAAGGGGGAAAATTTAAGTGTTGAAGAATGAAAACTTCCTGATTGGCATTTGTACAGGGTCACATTAAATTAGCTAGCGAAACTCCGCAGAGGTGATGGGTATCGATATCTAAACATGATAAAACAAAAAATACATTAATTTGATGAGATTTTTTGGGGTCATCAACCGCCGCCCGGTAGCGTAGTCACTTGAGATATCAGTTTAAAAAATCAGTTTTTTTTTTAATGTAAACTTTATAGACCTCTTTTTTTTTCAACTCACTTCCAGCAGGCTTAGCATGACGATTTCTATTTCTTCGAAGAATAGACAAGGCTCTTTCTATACAAAGTGACATTTCGTTTCTCCGTTTTTGACATCGCACCGTAGAAATCCTTCTACATAAAAAAGGACCTAGACAAAGATCGTTACAAACGAAAGACGAAATGACAGATTGTAGAAGGATTTCTACGGTGCGATGTCAAAAATGGATAAAAGAAATGTCACTTTGTATAGAAAGAGCCGTGTCTATTTTTCGAAGAAATAGAAAGCGTCATGCTAAGCCTGCAGTAACAAAACTACCATCAAATCTTTTTCATTTTTATTTTTCGTGTTTAGATATCCATCACGTGTACGGTTACGTTAACTAATTTAATTTGACCCTGTATACATAGGTTTTACATCGCCCCTCTACTGCCTTTGTGAACACATGCTAAGTATTGGTACAAGATTCTTCTGGCGCTTGAATGGCATTAACTGGGTGGCGTTGTCGTGCGGCTGTTACTTACTTGGCCAGGAAATCTCCGACAACGAACGACAACATTACAATTAATATACAGTATGGAAACCACATATACTTATGCAATAAATTAAACCACAAGTAATACTAGTCCACAGAAGTATAGCAAAATTAAATGTTAAATTAAAAACCGTAAATTGAAAAAGTTACATTTTCAAACAAAATAAATATCAAAATAAATTCACTAAAGGTAAACAGTCTGCTTAGATAACGTACCTTGACCCCGGGAAGAGCGGCATTGGTACATACTGGCGGCATGGCTTTTGTGTCGGTGCCACGCGCGCCGGACGGCGGCGCGGCGGCTCGGGTGCTTTTGATTCGTTTGACAATGTGCGACGAATGTGTGCACTCTAAAATCTCGCCCAGGTTGTCTAAGGCTGCAGGTTGTGTTCCGATCGAAATGGTCTAAAACTCGTTGTTCAAAAGAGGATGGAACGTAAAGTTGATCCGGGTGATCAACTTCATGAGTGTAGGGCACTATGTGCTGATTGTCCTTGATCCTTTGGACAGCTCCCAGGATTGTTCGGACGGTGGACTGTTGCGCCGTATCTCTCACGATAATTACCTACTTACAGTTAAGGATGAATTTTGGCGGAATTCGCCATATTTGAAATCACAAACGAAACAATGCGTACTATTAGCTATGAAATCTCTGCGAAAGGCACTCACTATCCCGTATGACCATCGGTGAACTGACAGCAAAGCGGTACTTCCCAGAAGGCGAAAAAAAGTCATAAAAAGCGCAAACTTCGCAAGTATATCGATACGTTTTTACACGAATACCTAAACAAAGCATTAGAATACAAGTATTTTTGTGTAATTCGAATATTTTTAACAATTAACAAATTATTGATTGGATAAACTATAAAAATTAAATAAATGTTTATTTTTCTATGATTGAACTTACGAAACTACCGTAACTAAACAGGTACTGAAAACGGTATCAGGTCACAAAAGACTATACCGTTTTTTGAGTACCTGATTAGCAAACGGGTAAGTAGGCACGATTTTTTTAATAGGTTGCTTCCTATACGCAACATGTAAAAACAATTCATAAATATTGATTGTTTCATCATTCATCATTTCAGCCGAAAGACGTCCACTGCTGGACATAGGCCTCCCCCAAGCACCGCCACTTCGACCGGTTTTGTGCTTCCCGCATCCAGCGGATTTATTGTTTACTTCTACTTTATTCATTTTATCTCTAAATCTACATAATAATAAATAATAACACACTTAAACAAAAAAGCTATTTAGCTTTAAATACTTAGGGCAGTGTTTTTAGAATTATCATAACAGCACGATGATTCTAAAAACAATTTTCCCTAACTACTTAAAGCTAAACAGCTTTTTTTGTTTATCGATCATTATTTCCTTTAAAAGAATCTAATAGTCGTCAACAGGCCCTTCCCTACGAGGAAGGCGTGTGCCCACCCCGCGCCCGCGACCCTCCTACCCTCCCCGCCGCCCGCAAAATACGTTAGCTCAATGCCTTTGAAAAACGCCGACTGCCACCGTGTGTACCGATTTTACATTTTAGTCAAATAAGTAGAATAGGTACGTAACAGCGTCGTTATAGTTTGTACTACGTGGCAACGTCGCTTTTAATTATTCAAGTATTCAAGTTCATTGAATCATTGACCAATTCTACTCTGTTCAAATTTACTCAAAATTAAAACAACTTTTTGACGTAATTACTTGACCGATTTCGTTCATTTTTTGTATATCATCAGAAAAGGCGATAACAAGTGTGTGGTTTCATTTATTGCATATATGTGGTGTCCATACCGTAAACTGGGGTGTATTACAACTACTTGGGTGAAAGACAACAGTTTTAAGAAAAATGTTTGTCATCATAACGGCAATTCATATACAAATTTACTATAGAGAATGGTAAATGTTGCCGTTATGATGACAAACTTTTTTCTTAAAACTGTTGTCTTTCACCCCAGTAGTTGCAATACACCCCAGTTTACGGTACTGTATATTTTTCAACAATTTATGAAAAGAAAGACTGGCCATTCCAACTTATAACCTAGAATAAAATTGGTTGGTGTCCCTTGTCCGAGGCTTTAAGTTATCACGCTGTATAAAGAATATATAGTGTGTAGTTAATTAGTATTATTAGATGGTATTATAAATTATTAATTAGAAAACATAATTTTAATGATTAGATGCAATAATTTATTGATGTAAAAATTCCGACAATTGTATGATGCCGAGTGTACCTGATTGAATATTTATTTAAATCCTGATAGTAAGAATGAAAACTTGCCAGTCGGTCTGATGGACTCACTGAGAAACACGAGATCAAAGCATTTTCCGAGCAACGGCGTCACTCAGCGCCTAGCTTCAACCGAGTTAGGAGAGAACGAGAGCCGGAGTTAGGTACCATTTATGCGATATTTTAATACGTAGTTGTCTTCACTGCGATAAAATAAAACCAATAGATTTTATGGAAAGTTTTTAAGTTCGTGATCTCTTGCTGCATCACATTGAATTTATCGGAAACGTTAAGATGCATCTGTGTGTGTGAGAATGAAAGTCGAGACAACTCAGACAGATTTTTTTGTCATGCTCCTGGTTTTCTAGCTAGATATCTGAATATTTCAAGGTGTTTAATACTATCGGAAGCCTTTGATAGTAATCTATGAAGGCATTGAAGGCCAGCCAGATAAAGTGCTTTATTAAACTTATAAATTTATCTAAGAACTGATTTAAGCCTGCAGGTCGTCTGTTGTTAAGAAATTATTGTTTTCATGCCAATAAACTATAACGATGTTGTAAGGTTGACATCGTAAATGTTAGCCGGTAACACTTAAATTCAGAGATGATGCGAGCATTCGTAATGTCTGCCTTAAACCGTCCTTAGTACCTAACCTCTTATCACGGTAATATTAATGTAAATGCTTTTTGTCGTACTCAGAAACGTCACTTAAACATAATCAATCGTTAACTGTCTTCGGCCAGTATAACTTAGCCACGTGCTAAGTTATACTGGCCGAAGACAGTTAACGATCTACAAATTGAAATGCTCTCATTCTGTATTAATATTATAAATTCGAAAGTAACTCCTGTCTGTTTGTCTGTATGTTACCTTTCATGCCTATATGGATTTCGATAAAATTTGGCAAGGAGATAGATGGCATCCTGGGGAAGGAAATAGGCTACTTTTGTCTCAAAAATAATCTTAAAGGAGGTGATATAGGAGTTAAAAGTTTGTATGGGGAACTTAGCATTTCTTAAGTTAGGGATCAGAATTCAAATTTATGCTTTTTATAAGAAATAAATAAACTTCGTGTTTTAGCTTTTTTGTAAAATCGCAGCCCAAGCGGGTAAAAAGGGATCATTTTAAAATTCCATGATTATTGAAATTTTGGTTTAGGTAGCTCCTTTTTATAGATTAAAGGAATTGGAAATATAGTCAGAGTCAGTATCTTGAGGTAATATTATTGGTATTTATTTCATTAAACTCGGTTCTCCTGCTTAAAAGTTATTACATTTTGAATTCATAGCTAATAGTAGATATTACGTGGTCAATGGCGGCGCTAGAGTATTTCAAATGAATGGTCTTTTGTTTTTCGTGTCGTTAGTGACTAACCTGGTATCAGAGTTGTTATACCTACCGCCCATGGGCCTCTGACTTGGCCTTTTTTTTGGTTGGGAAATTATCAAATAACTTCTCCCGCTCTGGGCGGAGCGGAAGGGTGTGACAGACTCTTACTGACTAAAACCTACCCGTGTCCCATCCGTTGCCTGTGTTGCCAGGGGCCTCGGTAACTCTTTTGTACAGTCGGCGTCAAAAATATCGGAATGAACCGACTCGACTGTTCAAAATGATCTCAACAACTAAGAAAATTAAACTTTATCTCGATTTGATAAAACTCTTGTCAGAATGACTGTTGTCTTGTACTTTCTTCATTTTGAAACAGTTCTTGTGTCATTGAGTTAATATTTAATTTTCATAGTTGTTTAGATAATTTTGAACAGTCTATTCGTCCCGATATTATTGACGCTGACTGTACCTTCCCGCGACCCCGGCGGGTTTTGACTTGGCTTCACATGGTGATAATATTAAAATGAATTATTATTATTTTTAAGTTAGACATTTAGAATCTAAAAAAACTGTTTTATTTTAAAAAACCGGCCAAGTGCGTGTCGGACCACGCACAATGAAGGGTTCCGTAATTGGGAATGATGGGTTGCATTTACCCCAAAACCAAACTTAACACTGTAGTTGAAAAACATGTTCTCCCATACATCGATATACGTCACGGTCCATTCTCCAACTGCAAATTTATGTTGGTCGACTATTACTCGTTAACTTGTAAAGCCTACTTAGCTGTGATAGTTTTCCTTTCAATTTCATTATATGTACTACTGCCATGATTTTTTTTCACATCTCCATAAACAACCATTTAGCTGGCAGGGGGACACTTGACTCTTAACAAAAATTAGCACTTTAATGCTTAATATTACGCAAGTGGATCCTTGAATCGAAAAATGGTATTCACAGACCCGCAATATTTTTGAACGGCCTATCCAACGATATCTACACCATGGGACGAGAAAAAAAATATGATCCCCACATTACGTGTAAGGGAGATACAATAAAAAAAACAAGGTTTTAATTTTACCAATTCGTCGGCGTGATTAATATGTATACAAATTACAGCTTTCTAGTACTAAGCGTCTCTGAGCTACAGCGGGGACAGATAGACAGACAGACGGCCATGGCGAAACTATAAGGGATCCTTGTTTACTACGGAACCCTAAAAAAGTAGATTATTTGCATTTATTATCCGTCTGTCTGTCTATTACCCTTTCACGCTTTAACGGCTGAATTGATTTGGATTATAGGTAGGTACCTAGGATAGGATACGGATAGGCCATGACCGGTAGCACGTTTTCGTGGGATAATTTCTGACATCCACGCGGGCGAAGCCGCGGACAAAAGCTAGTCTCATATTTTGTAGTGCCAGTTATTATTTTTATCTATTTATTATACCTAGCTCCATAATAATTAAACGACGTCTCTGAGTGCGGCAGTTAGGGCCAGCTTCTCCGTGTACGTTACCCCAGCAGGAAAGTGGCTCCTAGAGTGATGTGAGTGGAACGTATAATTAGTGCGTAATCTGCTGTGAATTTGCGGCACATAAAAAACATTTGCGCTTTGTCATTTTAGAAAAAAAAACTGAAAAAAAAAAACGATTCCTGGTGCAGTAACGTTGTTCCAGCAGGAAAATTCTAAACGAATGATCGGAGAGAGAAATATTGTGCATGGGCAGATAGCTTATATTTGCGTAAAAATGTGCGCCAAAAATATAATGTGTGCGTCTTCAGCTTTTCGAGATATTGCATTACCATGCTGGAGTAAAGTTTTGCAGAAAAGTGTAGGTACCTATATCTAAAACCATTGTAAGTGCGCCTGTAAAATAAACATACACGAGTAGCTCTTTATTTGTGCGTATTAGTGACAGAATTAGATTAAAGAAAATATTTATAATTTTCAAGTCGCTCCTTGAATACAAAAGGGACACAAATCAAAATCCATAAATTTTACAGGACAGCCAAAACAAATTTTTGAAACTGTTTTTTTATAATATTTCTTATATTTATTAATTAAAAATAAGATGTTAATATATCATTAGATGCGTATTTATTAGCTCTATCTATCTACAATATAAAATTTGTAATAGATGTTACCTATTAAGAAAAAAAAGCATAAAAGTCCCTTTTGCATTCAAAATTTGAACCAATATAATAAAAAATATGTCAAAAATTAAACACAGTTTTACAAATAAAAATGGTTTATTGTACCTTTTTGGTAAAAAACCGTATCAAAAAGTTTAATCTTATTACTAGGTAAAAACATAAGTGAATGGACACCAGGAGAACATTGTATTAAAAAATCTAAACTAAAAAATCTTAACTTATTATTAAGTAATATAATTGAGATCAACTTTGTACGTAACTATTATTCAGCAAAATTAAACATCTCTCTAAAACAATTATATTTGTAAGAATTATAGAAAAAACAAGAGATAAAACTGTAATAATCATTATCAAAATATACATAAAATAACCATATTCATTAATAAATTCTCTAAATAACTCAAAAAATAATCAAGTGACGACACTAATTTGTCTCTCTTTAACATTAATAATTTAAACAAAACAAAATCCGAGATCAGTTCTAAAGGCACATAATTCAGTAGCAAAATATTATAGCTTATATGTAATAATACTATTGCACAATAACAATCTAAGTAGTCTTACAAAATCACAGTTATAAACACTTTAAGGCACTTTTTACGTAAACTATTTTAAGTTACAAATTATAATCGTTATTTATTATTGTTATGTAAATGTTTGTATGAAATTTATAAGTCTTTATTATCAAAAGGAACTTTTAAAATTAACTATTCTAAATATTATCACAATTAGGTATCTAATAATAAAATTACAAATTTTCGTAAAAGCTTTGGTAATACTTAGGAATGATATTTTTCTCAATAAGTTTAAGAATACCCTGTTTTTTAGTTTCAGTTATTTTAAGTTTTTGTTTGTACAGTTTTTTTGGCACTATAGGATTAGCAGACCTTCTTTTTGTCAGCGTGGCTACCGAGGTAAAATCTTCAGTTTCGTATGAAGTCTTGAAGAAAAATTTGTTCTCATAATCTCGATGGACTTTAATAGTTTTTATATCAGCCCATTTGACTTTTTGTCCATCTTCTGTAGTAGTGTAATTGCCGACAGCCAGAGATTTTAAATCTAAAAAACTCTCATGCGTAAGTTCGTGAACAACGAAGGGTCTTCCTTTCTTCTTTGCAGTTTTAATAAGGGTTATGTACTGATCCGGCACATAAATGGGAGAAGATTTTAAAGCATTCGAAATGTTGCGTTGAATTAGAGAGTGAGCAGCATCTCCTTCATTTTGAGTGTGCCCTTTTATTAAAAAAATATGAGTAACACTCCTCAACTTCGATAACTCATTTATGGCGTATTGGTACGTTGCTAACATAAATTTATTTTTATGTTGGCCACAACAGTTGTCGCTGTAAAATACTACGTCAAAATAGTCAGAAGCTTTCTCATTCAAATTTTTCAAGTACGCGAGCACACACGATCCTATTTCGTTAGCACCACGAGCTCCTGCACCTTCATGCCAAACGTAGCAGGTCGTATTATTTGAACCCAGTTCAGTAACAGTAAAATTCAGCATATTCAATTTTGAAATATAGTAAAAACTAGAGACTTCGCCTTGCGGACAAGGCATCACAGCCTGTAAGTCATATACACATACTATAAAATTATCGCTTATATTTTTTTTATCATTTTCCTTTTGAGCTCTGGCTAAATTTTTTTCTTTCAAATGCAGATCATATTGTATTTGTAAAAGCGTTTTATCTTCAACATTTGCGAAAGCTGTGCAGTCTTCACACTGGTCTTTTTTCGGTTTCCAAAAAGAAATGTTGAAGTCATTCACGAAGATATTATAGTACAGTTTATAAGAAAGATAACCTTTACCTTCAGCTTTACATTTATCGACGTAATCACGGTGCAAAGTAGCAATAGATCGGCTTCCTTCAATATACTCACGCTTAGAGCGAGCGCGACAGTAGTGGCTCTCAATCCTGGGTATGGAGTTAATGTGTTCCTTTGCCCTATCCTTCAAAGCAGCATCCAATTTAAATTGATTGCCATGTTTTCCTCGGTTATCTTGCATTTGAATTCCAGTAATTGATCCAGAAAATTTCTTTACAACAGTCCGAATGCTTTTATCTGATATAGCAAGTGTATTCATAAAGAATAACTTGCATACTCGAATGCGTTGATCGATTTTCGTGAAGTAATATGCGTGGTTTAAGTTTTGGCGGGTACTACCAACACGGATGTACCGATACTTTGGCTCAATGTTTGTCATATGGTTGTATATAAATTGCCTCTGAACGTTTAAATCATCAGTGTCCCAATAGGCATTAAATATGGCTAATCGTTCCTCAAATGAAAACACATTTTGACATTTAAATTTACACTTATCTGAACAAACAGGTCCCATATTTTTGCAAATTTTTAATCATTTTTTTCGATTTAGACATAGTTGTGTGTGCCTTCCCGCTATTGATCAGAGTCTTGGTTTTGTTTCTTTTCCATGATTCTGGATTAGCTTTTCTTTTCCGACTAAGACGCTGAGGATCCACGCTAGCTGGTTCACTGCCAATGCTGGGTGACTGAATATTCACGCTGGGTGACTGATTATGACTGATGGATGGCTGTGTTTCTATATTAGGCGACTGAGTATCCAAATTGACTGGCAGATTATCATTGATGAGTAAGTGAGGTTCTACACGAGAAGGGCCCGGTTGGGGTGAAATACAAAATGGTTTGGCAATTACTTTTGACTGTATATCTCCTTCGGAATCAGAAGATCTTTCATGACTAGGTAGAAAGTTGGGATCTAAAACACTGTCATCAGAAGAAAAATCTGCAATTGATGAACTGCTGGATGTTGATGATCGGCTGGAATTGGTATCAGAGTCATTATCAGAGTCGCTTGAACTGCTACTCGAGTCACTCTGTTCAACAACTATTTTTGGCCTATTTGTGTCTTTGGTATTCGTTACACAGCTTACTTCACTGTCTTCATCCTCTAATATTGATAGGTTAAGATCAGGTTGACTGTCTGCTATAGAATTTTTATCTGAAGAATCAATGGGTAACGTGACGGGTAGACTGAGTGCAGCTGGAGTATTAAAAAAAGTTTTATTTTGCACATTATTATTGTGGCCAGGTAATGCTTGAACTTTTTCCGATTCTTGAACGGAGGTTGCCATATTCAACATTTTTCGGAACTCTATTCATTTTGTCAATCTGTAAAAAAAAAAAACATCTTTAACGTTTTATAACTAAAAAACATAAAATACACACAGTTCTATACATATATTATACAGTCCTTAGTACATACACACAATCAAATATATAACAATCCTTAATATGACATTTTCAATACTAATTTGACAGGAATAACACCTTAATTATATTTAACAAATTTAAGCTACCACCTCATATTTAACATTCAAATTCACAGTCAAATTCACAGAAAATATGAGGCAATGCATTTTAATCACATATTTTTCAACATTTACGAATATCTACCCATATTATTATAGGTCCCTATAAACACTCACTGATATTATTTGAAAAACTTTAAATTAGTGACGAAAGCTACAGGGACAGGGCTTCAATTTAGTTTATATTATTAATTTACAAACAAATAAATACATTTGTATGATTTTTAAGTTAAAAATCACTGAAGTAATAAGAATAGAACAAAATTAACATCAAAATGGTAATTTTTATTTTTAAAATTGTAACGAAAACTAAAATTATTATCATGCAAAACGGCCATATTTCTGGCCTTCCCATTCTAGCACGCTAAAAATAATTATTTATTTCACTATAATTTAATGCAAAAGGGACGTATTTCAAAATATGCTACTGTTGTATTATAAAATATAATTATACTTAACTAATATTGGATTACAAAAAGGACGCATTTCAAATATGGCAATTTTGTATTACAAAATATAATAACAAATACTAATGTTAGAATGCAAAACAGACGTTTTCCAAAATATGGCACTTTTGTATTATATATTATGGTTACAAATACTAATGTTAGAATGCAAAACAGACGTTTTCCAAAATATGGCACTTTTGTATTATATATTATGGTTACAAATACTAATGTTAGAATGCAAAACAGACGTTTTCCAAAATATGGCACTTTTGTATTATATATTATGGTTACAAATACTAATGTTAGAATGCAAAACGGACGTTTTCCAAAATATGGCACTTTTGTATTGTAAAATATAATCACACTTACCTGAAATTTTGAATCCAACACAGACGTATTTTGGATTGTGGCACTTTTTCACGCAACCGACGTGCGTTTGCGTTGAATCTCCGGGCGCAACTAACAAAATGGCGGTTTTGCACTGACATTACCTGTCAAAGTGAGCTAATGCAAAAATGGCGGTAAGTTAGTGTAGCCATAATATAAGCAAAAATGATGGGAGTTTTTTTTTCACTATAAAATATAGTCGGTTCAGGTGTAATTTTTGCAATAAAACGATTTTCATTTTTTTTTTAATTGTGGCCCTTTTGTATTCAAGGAGCGAAGTAATCACGCTTTTTTGAAAATCCGAAAAAAAATTGCAGCGCCTAAATGAGAAACGTATAAGTTCGCCGAAAACTGTATTCGGTCCTTCTTGACGCTTATAATATCCATAAAAGTTTCAAAAGAGTATTTATGCTTGCGTTAGGGTCAGGACCAAATTTTTGACGTGTTGTACAACGGAAATGTATCACACTGGAAAATAAATGCGCGCAATATAATTATTAGGGTGTGTGTAAATCGTCGGAATATTTTAGGCAAGAGTAATTATTTGATTACACCTGCCTAAAATATTCACACAACCCTAATAATTATATTGCGCTGCATTTATTTTCCAGTGTGGTCCTGACCCGTTATTGAATAATATTGCTAAAAGTCAAAACGACGGTGTCATAACTTTGACGGCAAAATACAAGAAAACTCAACCCAAGATGTGTAGGTGTAAACCAAAAATTAGTGCGTTTAGTCAAAAATATATAGTGAAAATATTCAGCTTGGAATATTTCGCATTAAGTAGATATAAACAAAAAATAAAACTTGTAAACAACGGCTGGTTATCCGACCAAATTCGAATAACTACAAAAAAGCGACAGATTCGTACAAATCGATGACCATAACCAGCCGTTGTTTACATGTTTTGTTTTTTGTTCATTAGAAGAATTATTAAGAACCTAATAACGTATCTTTTTTTCCAAAACGACAAAGCGCAGATTTTTTTCATGTGGCGCATATTCACAGAAGATTACGCACTAATTATACGTTCCACTCCCTCGTAAGGCCCAACGACCTAATTTAATGACAAAAAAATTTTGACACTCCGGCCCGAGACACTATTTAAAATCATTTAAATTATATATCTAATCATAAAAATATATATCGACCTAAATTTGGGTTGGGCCTTACGAGGATATCACTCTAGGAGCCACTTTCCTGCTGGAGTAACACACGCAGCTTCTGGAACAAAAATTATCGCAAAATTAAGGTGGATCCGCGGTCCGCGAAATTTTCTTACGTTTTGTTCCATAAGAACAAATATTTTATGGAAAAGATCATAGGGAACAAATCTAACTAAGAGACATGTACTTATTAATGATTTTAATTATTATAATTCTGTAAACACATACTTGTTATGGTCGTAATTATATTTTGACCAAGATACAACCTGATACTGATCTGCATATTGCAAAAAACTAAATAAAATTTGAACTTCTCGGGCTACCACTACGGATCCACTTTGACCAAAATAGGCTTCTCTTAAGAAAACAAATTGCCAAATCTGTATAGTTTGTGGTAGCGGAAAAAATATATGTTAATTTCGAACATATTTCCCAGAACTTGGTTGTTACCAAAATATGTTCTGGAAAAAAAATCTCGATAAAAACTAACGTTAAACTGACCTCTTACCTTGAGTTCTAATCCAAAATATCTGTATTAAAATCAACGTACGTTACGTATTTAATTCATAACAAGAACGTCTTATTTGAATGCAGAACTTGGTTGTTTTTTTATTTTCGATTACTCAACTCAATTTTGAATAAATAGATAATTGCTTCGTATTTTGCAATAAATTACAAGCGTTGTGTCATCGCGCTTCTCTTTCTTTTCTATGCAATCTGACAGTGACCGCGGTTTAGGTGCTGTCGTCGTCTTAATGTGACAAATTGTCAAGCGCGCGTAAACTGCTGCGATTAGTTAAATGATTTTTCAATCATTCAACTAATCACAGTATGTTCTCAGTAGTTTACGCGCGGTTGATAAATAAACTGCTGCAATTGGCTGTTGATAAATTATTCAACCAATTTAAGCCCAGCAGTTTACGCGCGCTTAACACATTAACTTTGCAATAATTTTCGTTCGAGAACAGGGGGGTAACCATCACCTCTTATAGCAGTATTATTATAATATTACTTCAGTGGGAAAGTGATGGAGCTATACAGGATTTATAGCTCCATCTCTTTCTCACGCTAAGTAATATTGAAATAATACTGCTATAAGAGGTGATGGTTACCCCCCTGGCCCCTAGTATGACAAACATAAACAAGTGAAGGCACTAAAATTTTGTCTCGGGGATAGGTAGGTACAGATATAAAGGGTTCTAGAATAATGTTACCATCAACTGAGTGTTTATTAAGGCGCTGACAAGACCCAATTGACCAAAATAGGCTTCTCTTAAGAAAGAAAATTGCCAAATCTGTATAGTTTGTGGTAGCGGAAAAAATATATGTTAATTTTGAACATATTTCCCAGAACTTGGTTGTCACCAAAACACGTTTTGAAAAAAAAATCTCGATACAAACTAACGTTAAACTAACCTCTTACCTTGAGTTCTAATCCAAAATATCTGTATTAAATATCAACATACATTACGTATTTAATTAATAACAAGTACATCTTATTCTAATGCAGAACTTGGTTGTTTTTTATTTTCGATTACTCAACTCAATTCTGAGTAAATAGATAATTACTTCATATTTTGCAATAAATTACAAGCGTTTTGTCGTCGCGCTTCTCTTTCTTTTCTATGCAATCTGACAGTGACCGCAGTTTAGGTGTTGTCAGCGTCTTAAGTAACAAAGCTTGTTTCATGTTAATATATTGTGTTCGCAAATACTTTACAAACTGCTCATCATATA
Source organism: Atethmia centrago (assembly GCA_905333075.3). Taxonomy (NCBI): domain Eukaryota; kingdom Metazoa; phylum Arthropoda; class Insecta; order Lepidoptera; family Noctuidae; genus Atethmia; species Atethmia centrago. The sequence goes on from HG995375.1 coordinate 15,737,119, forward strand.
GTATCATAGACGTTAAAACAATAACCTAACATTTAGAATTTGGGATATCCCAAATCAAGAGTGCTGTAGTTATGTTACTAGATTTATTTTAACTGGATACGCCTGTTCAATATCTTTTTCTATGGGTAGGTACTTAGGTGCTACTTAGAACTAACCCATTTTGTTAACCTTAAGCTGGCAGTCCATCGAGGCGGAACAGCGGAGAAATAACAAAATAGTCACATAAGCATGTTGAGGCGGAGGAGTTGACCCGTTTAAAATAAAAGGAACCTATTAATTTTCTACGCTGCGCCTCTGTAGAGTGTTAGCCTTGGGTAGGTACCTAATAGTTGATTCCTTTTGAAAGATTTTATCACATGTTGTATAATAGAACATTCCTAATTATTAAGTTTTATATAAGTCGTGCAATATATAACTAGATAACTAAGTAGGTACTTACAAATTCTACTAACACCTCTGGGGTATGAAAATGTCATTAGTAACTTAAGTTTTATAAGAACTAATAATTAAACTTGTCCACAGCTTTAGATTAGTTTGGCGTTGAAAAATAAGTCGAGATATATTTAAGAGATTCGAATGTTTTGCAATTCAATAATACCTAATGACTTATCATTTTACGCCATAATTATATAAATCCTGTGTGTCCTACACAGCATTTACTTACACTAAATAGGGATTCAACTATTTTGTATATAAATAAACCAAACAAGTAGGAAGGTAGGTATGTGTGTTAAAATTTAGTTTTGTATATTTAGTGGTTAAAAAGTTAGGTACCTACCTACTTGTTACAGAAGCGCAGGCAGCTAATCTAACTTACTTTAGTTTTGTTAATTTACAATATTCAATCGTGACGTAACGTGTGCTTTTAAAACATAGCCGTTTTACTACTGGCCACGTAAGCTATGCGCGAGGAAGGCTAAGCTAGTTCTTAGTTATGGCCTCTTTAGTTGGCCGCTGGAATCTGGTTTTTGAACGTATGCGTTCCGGTTACAATTATATATTGCTGAAGAATAAAATTAACTTTACTTACCTCGCGGCTTAGGTTGCGCTTTAGGCTGGCATTTTGACCGCCACAGTCATGTATAGATGACAAACCAAAATGTGCCCAGCACTCACGACTACAAGATAGATTTAATTGGTCAAGGACAGCTAATGAGACACAATTGATTTTCTATTGTTTGACTCCGAATCGGTGTCGCGCGGGGCTTAACAGGTTAAAGGAATAATTCGTAGCTTGGCGCCGAGGGCACGTCTTTGCTTTTTTGACGTGGTGGTCAATAGGTTAAAGGAGATCTTCCAGGCAAACATTTTGTCACCTTAAGGCGTTAAATTAAACGGGGGGGCCTGAAGAAACAGCACCGATTTGTTACGGACGGAGAAATAATATCCTAAACTTTTTTTTGGGTACAACGATTAACTCCACAATTTATCTAATAAGGGTGCCTTGTTTATTACGGAACCCTAAAATTTCCAAGTCACAGAGCAGCTTGGAGGATAACCGTCGATGTTTCTTGTAAGAAAGAGTAAAAGTGTTCAGGAGGTTAATTACAATATTTTTCTTTCTGGCCCACATCTTCAATTTTTGGGTACCTATTTATGACTGATGTCCCTTATAATAATTCATATTGCAGCTTATCAACTACGAATATGATTTTTTCCGTCCTAAAATTCTCAGTTGCAGCCCGGAGTTTGGAACTATGTCAGGTAAATGGCAATAGATTCGCCTGCTATAGGGAGCTAGCGAAACGTGCATGTAATGGAGGTAAAAGGTACCTACAATTCTACCACATTTTGGGTAGCATCATGATATACTTCGCTTCAGGAAGTCGATGCGCTGCGTCAAACAAGGCCCATCTGGCGAGGGCTGATATAGATCTCATGCCCGTTTTCTGGACTATCTGCCATCTGCTGTATGGCTGTCTGTCACGGCTGCTTATTTCAGCAACTACTAAAGCTATCGACTTAAAATTGTTATTATATTGCTTTTTCACATAAAGAAAGTGAAAGAATTGACTTTTTTTTTATTGCAACTGGAACCGAGTTGGGGGGTAGAAAATTTAAAGTGGGTAGGCTAAGGGTACCTATATGAAAGAGCTTCATTTGAACATTTATTGCATTTACTACAGCTGATACGCTTGTCGCTGCTTAGCTGTTCCATGTCATGTTGGTCGACTGCCTAGTTATGAACGTCTTAGGTCGTTTATAGGAATGTTTTGTCGGTTGTTTTAACTGTGTTTCTGAAGAACCTTAAATGATGTATAAGAAGTATTTTAAAAATCATTCCTTAACCTTAATTTGTTATTAATTTTATTTGTCGTTATTTTACTATTTACACTGTTATATTTCTCATGCATCTATATTATATCTACGTACATTTAACTGCACATTAGTAGTAACACTTGCATTACAAAATCGTCCTTACTGCTACGACATAAAGGTGCTGTCAATGTCAAACTGTTGATCTGCGGTTGACACCTATCTACATATAATATCATTTCATTAATGCACTACAGGTTGGTAAATATCGTAAAAGTATACTTACGTTTAGAATAACTTATCATTAATAATGTATTTGTATATTTCTGTTATTTATAGTAATAAAAGACACCTTTGTTAATTATTTATATTTTATTGTTTTATTTCAGCAATACATTCTTTAAATTAGTTGTCATAGGCTATTACAATTTTGCACAATTTTCTATTGAAGTTCAGTGTTAATAAAACTGTTTTGAGCAAAGTAGGAAAATAACTGGAATGTTAATATTCTACATTTTTCTTATAAGGCTGGGGCTACACTAACTGTAACACAGTTTGACAACTTACTAGTGTGAACGACATTATCGTTCAATTGCAAATCATGCAATTGAACGATAGTGAGATGAACAAGTGTAACCACAGCTGAGGTGTAACGCATCCCTTTCAAATGTGAAAAACACCGAATGTCAACGATGAATGCTTTACAAAAATTGATGCGCAGTGTCGCTTATTAAGCTGCGTTAGGACCTATTGACCGCCACGTCAAAAAAGCAAAAACGTGCCCTCGGCGCCAAGCTACGAATGGTTCCTTTATATCTGTCATGTAGTCGTGACCGTGGCGTGCTGGGCACATTTTGGTCTGTCATCTATACATGACTGTGGCGGTCAAAAGGTTAATGTAGCCCCAGCATAGGTTTGCGTAGAAACCAGTAAAAAAAATAACTGCTATCGGAAAGTAGTAAATAAGCAATTTATTAGTTATCGCAATCGCAACAATATGTGACTGCATCATATAAACAGGCTGTCATATATACCTTCGGGGTGGCAATTAAAGTAGGTCCGTGAAGGGAAAGTACTTACCCACCTCAAATAATGATAATACTTAGCAATTTTTACTCAAATTAGGTAAACATTACATTATTTTAGTGAAAACTGCACTAAAAGGTTTTTGAAAATTCGCTTGTTTCAGCCGGGGAATCGAAAAGACACCAATACATACGTGGAAACCATTAAAAATTAAACCAACATTCTGACCTGTACCTAATCGATAGGGTCAATTTATTATAAAGATTAAATCTCTCCAATAAACGTTGTGTTAAATGAAAGAAGGACCATGAGATTTTCAATAAGTAGGTACTAATTACTAAGTACCTAAGCTTGTATCTTCCCCTCCACTGAACGCATTTTTTCCACCCTTTAGGTCGTGTTTGTATATTACTCATTATTAAGACTGTTATTCACAATGATATATCGTAGGTAACAAATAAGGTAGGCGGTACTTTTGTGATTGACTACATAAAAATAAAAGTAGCCAATAAGACTTATCACAGCCCGTCAAAGTACTTACATTCAAAAAAGATCCGACGAATTGAGAAACTTCTTCTTTCTTAACTTCTTCTTTTTAAGTCTGTTGATAACGTTGAAATACCTACAATCAACCTTAATGTGCTCCTTGTAGGTATTTATAAAAAATAATAACTATTTCGTACTATTCTATAGGTATGAAATATATCTTTAAATTACTTACAAGTTTATTAAAGATCCTGAAGGATTGACAGGGAGAGGGAATAGCAAAGAGATTCAAGGTCCTACATTTAAATGTCTTTGACGAATAGTAATCACCTATTCTACAACAATGTCAGAAATAGGGTAATAATGAAGAACTTGGTCAGGTTCAAGGTTCGTGAAGACTGGCGCGACGCGACACCGTTAAAATGAAAACTTCATAGAAATTGTTCTACCAATATCGCGTCGCGCCAGTGTGCAGGAGCCTTAAAAAAAGTATAAATCATAGATAGTCAAAAAATATTTTTAAATAGCTGTTTAGCTTTAATTTGTTCTTTCAGACATCTCGGAATCCGGCAAAACGAATCCGATTTTGATGTTTTTTCTTGACTGGGTGAGTTTATTTTTTAGACCCCCCCTGCAATTCTTAAATTGACGCTCTCATCAGGATTCTGTTTAACCCTTTGATTGCCACGACAAAAATGCAAAAACGTGCCCTCGGCGCCAAGCTACGAATTATTCCTTAAAATCTGTTATGTAGTCGTGACCGTGGCGTGCTGGGCACATTTTGGTCTGTCATCTTTATATGACTCTGGCGGTCAAAAGGTTAAACTCATAATATAATAAATAATACCAGCAGCCTGATCCCCCACTGCAGTGCAAAGGCCTCTTAAAAAAAGGGCTTTAGGCCTTTGTATGAACAAAGAAGGCACGAGCATTGCTCATCACGCTTGATCAAGACGGGTTGGCGATTTCAGATTTAGGTATATCAACAGGTCCAGGTCCAGGTTCCTTTTTTGCCATTTAGATACAGAACCGTAAAAAACATCAAAATCGAATTAGTTTTGCCGAGTTCCGAGGTAAAAGGTACTTAATGCCCGCGACTCTGCGCGATTGCCGAAAAACAGCACGCTGGGTGGGTATTTACAAATATCTTTCTAGTTTTGAAAATTCGTTCAATAAAAAGTTTACCGTTTAGCTAAGCCAATGCCAGTAAAGCCGGGTCCGCTGCGCCATGTTTTCATCTAACATTGTTAGCTAAACGATTTTAAAAACACAAATATTTAACAGAACATGTTTGCCGCGACGAACGGATTACATTACCCGCGTTCGCCTGCCCCCCGCGTGGGGTGAAGTGCTTTCCAGACAAAGACGTTTCGTATTTTTTTTTTAAGATTTAAGTGCATGATAGGTATGATAACAGCTCTTTAATTAAAATCACTGATTCTGAACATCGTATTTAGGGTTCCCTACCCAAAGGATAAAACGGTACCCTATTACTAAGACTCCGCTGTCCGTCTGTCACCAGGCTGTATCTCATGAACCGTGATAGACAGTTGAAATTTTCACAGATGATGTATTTCTGTTGCCGCTCTAACAACAAATACAAAAAAATAAATATTTAAGGGGGCTTCCATACAACGGACATGATATTTTTTTGCCGTTTTTATAGATATTCGTACGGAACCCTTCGTGCACGAGTCCGACTCGCACTTGGCCGGTTCTTTTATACCGAACTTATCATCAATTTTCAGTTCTTGATAAAATTAAATATTGAACGAAGTTATTCGGACACGGAATCTAGGTACTACTTATTGCTAGAACAGCATTCACGTCTTCCTCGTCGGAACTCTTTTTTGAAAGAGAATTTTTTTAACAAAAACACTCCTGGACTGGCTGTTTAGGTACCTTACAACTTAACATGTTTTGTTAAGATTGGCGCAGCGGGTGGCTGAGTGGAGCGGGTGAGGCTGCAATGAATTAACCATGAAAAAAAATACCTATATTTGACATAGCGGAATATGTGAATTTGAATCACGCTTCGATTAGACTACCATACCTACCTGTTCGAACTCTCGGACACAATTCAGTAGGTAGTCAAAATTGTGTCGTTCTAACAGTTCACTGTTAATTAATTTTATTTAATCTAGACTAGATAGAATTAGATATCTATAAATAATTAATTAATAATATAATTATTGTGTAGGTGTTACCAACGCGCCAGATTCGAAAATCATGTCTGGCAGTCCGGTGAAGCACTTGCCCAGGTGTAGGATCTTACACTAACAAACAGGTAAGTATGTACCTACCTTGGTTAAAAGTGGCCGACTCGTTCTAAGTCTTTAATTATATTTTACTAAACTATATTTTTTGTTAACTAGCATGAGAGTGCAGCAGTAGGTAGGTAGGTACCTACTTAAGCGTCCACGTCAACATTGAAGGCCAAACAGCAATCGATGTGAACGAAAAAATCGATGAGTAGGTATAGACTTACCAATAATTTATTATTACGAACGATGTTTTCAGACTGGACGTGGCACGTTTGGTATTTCATTTATAAATAATAAATGCCAGCAAATTGAATCTTTCAGTTGCAGATGCAGTTGCTGAACTTTATTCTAATGTTTATGTACTTAATTTATTCATAATAACAGGGGATTTTCTCTAGTTATTAGGCAAGTGTTATGACTTCAAGTCTAATAGGATTATTGCGTTATCACTTCACAGCTTCAAGCCGCAGTATACAATATTCATAGGTACCTAAGTACTCATTAATGACCTATAAGTTCCAACCTACTCTTTTATACCTATCATTTAAATTAGGTCTACTTATCAAATTGTAATTGAATTAACTTCCTCATTCGTCGAGGTCATTGTACTTACAGAACACTAAATTATTCTTCTGTTTGAACCTGCTCACTTGATTAACCTCCTTAAGTCCACTATTTCGTTAATATTTACTCACTATTGGGCAAGTATTTGTTAATGACTAATAACGTTATATTTTAATTCTTTGTAACTAATGTACTTTAGCCTAGTCCTTGGCCCGTGTGGTTCTCGGTAAAAAAAGGTCACCAAAGTCGGGTCTCATGCTGGGTATCTTTTGTTATAATGGAATATTTTAGGCCAAAACTAAATGTAACCTCCAAAGTTGTGAGGACAGACCTAATTATCTTCACGGCGTTATTCGGTAAGTGTCAGCTTTAATTAATTCCCCTTGCAGTACAGTATTTGTCATCCTTTTATTAATGTTGCACAGGGAGTTCGTAAAAGACCACGATAAAGAGCGGTCGACTTAAACGGGGTGTAGTAGAGACCTATCAGGGAATAGAAAGTTTACATGACATAGCATCACGCCTGTGTTCCCGAAAGGTTAGGCAGAGGCGTAGGCCATGGACATAACGTGTGTTCCCAACCGGTGGGCGCACCCCCTTTGGGGGCGTAGAGTGACCGATGAGGGGACACGGCGGCTCCAAAAATAAACTGTATAGGAATTTGTTCGATACTATTTTCTTGGTATTAGAAAAGGTTTAGAGCGGAAAGTAAACGCGGGCACGTGGTCGCTGGTGTTCATTCCACACTAACGTTCCTACTCCTCTGTTCTCCCTGGTCAATAACACGAGTGCAAATATTTTTTTACGATATAAGTAATGTATATCTCCCACTCCCATATCCGTTGTTTTTTTTTTTTCTAAAATTAATATAATTACATACGCCAAAAAATAAAACACGCTTTTATTTGGCATGGCAAGTGTTGTTTGCTTGACGTTAGTGAAAACGGGCATTTATGTTTTCAGTTAATTTTAAACGTCTGCGGCAATTTTTCAAATACTAACCCATGACCATTAATAACTCATCAAGTCATCACCTACTCACAACCTTATCGGCTCAACCAATTCGGATAGTGGTCCTCAGGTTTAAGGATCATGACGTTAAATAAATGGACGTTAGTACTAAAACCTATTGTGATTAAGAGTCTCTTTGGATCGAACACATTTATTTACAGCACAATAATGTAATGGTACAACGTCTTTTTCTCCTTGACGGAAAAGTTTTAGAAACAGATTCTTAAGTTTTATGAATCTGAAAACACTGTCATGTAAGGTTACAACCTCCATCTCTCACCCGACCTATATACAGCATGATGCATGCGCAAGATTACATCAAGTCTCTAACACTAAGTTGTTACATAATCACATATTGTGCACCCTTAAATTACCGAGTGTGCACATACCCTAAGTACCTATAGGTATTCAGCTGGAGCTATCGTTCACTGATACACAATGTAGCTTTAAATTATTACATACGTCTGTTTTTTAATACAGCTCAATAACAGAAGTACAAAACACAAACAAAATAAAATTATATAAGTGGGTATTACAAATCATAACTCAAAATAAAATCACATCAAAAACAATATAAGGTATTAATACCGCAAAACTCTGGTTGTATATATATGACAGTGTTTTAAGATTCCAGCTGTTGGTAATATTTTAAGAATCTCTCTCTAAAAACTGTTCCGTCTAGGAGAAAAACTCGTTGTACTTATTACATCATTACAGTGTAAATAAATGTGTTCGATCCAAATAGTACCCGGCTTAGTTTGAACAAGTATTTTCATACAGGCTGAAAGTCATAACAAAAATTGATTTGCTTAGAGCTCATGAGATCTGAGCGCCAGTTGTTAAAGTAGTGGGGGAGTCCAAAGACAGAGCATGTCGGTAAAAAAAATATTGCGCGTGCAGCACCGTACACGTACGTCACAGAAGTGAAACTTTTAAAAAAATCAATACAAATAAATAAAATTGAAGTGTCTGTTTGTAATGTCAAAATAACAGCTTTTTATTAAATGCAATGTAAGTTACGGTAGGTAGGTGCTAACAGAAAACATTTTTGTTATTTTTTGTCTGGTCTGCTTGTTCCGACTAATCTACGAAACGGCTGGACCGATTTTGATGGGAATTTCACTGACACATAGCTGATGATATGAGAAGTAACTTGGGCTAAATTTACTTTTATTTTAGAAAAAGCCAGGCGGGCGATGCCGCGGGCAGCTCGTTAAAAATAAGATAGATTTCGTGTGAAAGACATAGATACATATCTTTCTTCTTTCTCATGTAACGTGTAAATGTACATAATCGTGACGCGTCCTTGAAATCCCACTCTCAATTCTCTTTCAATTATCGAATGCCACTTAAGAAGTTTCACTTCAAAAACTTATAAAAAAGTGAATTCACCACTTTGCACTGCTACCCATAGTTGTGAATTTAGCCAGTAGCCTGATGTGCCATCGCAAGAATCATGTTCATTTACGCGACTGACATATTTATATTCCGCCCACTTCTACGCTGCTGACATTTTTTTTTTTTGTTTGCGTATCATCCGAAAAACCTAAAACAACAATAAGGTTTTGGCGCGGTATGAAATTACTTTTTTTTGTTTTTTTTACAACTTTGACATGCTCTTACGTTTGATTCCCTCTTGCTTGGGTGTGGCGACTGACTTTCACTTTGAAGATGATTGACTAATAAACAACTATCTACTAGAAATGAAATTTATTCGGTAGGTACCTATAAAATTCATCGCATAAAGGCATACTGGACATACTGGAGCGACACCAGTAGAACAAATTCTATGAAAACTTCATGGAAATTGTTCTAACGGTGTCGCGTCGCGCGACAAGTGGCGCCAATTTGCAGGAGCCTTAAATCGAGTAGTAGGTATCTCCCGTACTAAAATTGTCTAAAACTCTTAAGGTGAAAGTGCCAGGGTAGCCAATCTGACGGACAGGCCGTCATCTACCCCGGTCACCAGGGAGTGTGGAACCGGAAAGAGATGTCGTGCGGTGTCCCACAGGGATCGGTCCTGGGGCCGCATCTGTGGGACATCGGATACGACTGGGTGCTGCGCGCCGACCTCCCTAGCGGCGTCAGCGTAGTGTGCTACGCTGACACGTTGGTCCTGGCGCAGGGGAGGTCACACCAGGCGGCGGCCGAAGTAGCGGCACGCGGGGTTGCGACAATCGTCGAAAGGATCCGGCAATTGGGACTCGAGTTGGCCCTGCACAAGTCCGAGGCCGTGTGTTTTCATGGTCCTCGGAACGCGCCTCCGTCGGGGTCCCAAATAACGCTAGGAGGGGTTTCCATCGGCGTCGAGTCGACGATGAATTACCTGGGACTCGTCCTCGACAGCCGGTGGAACTTCGTGGAGCATTTCCGATGTTTGGCTCCCAAACTGGAGCGGGCAGGGGCTGCATTGAAGCGGCTCCTGCCAAATCTAGGGGGTCCAAACGCTTCCTGCCGGAGTCTCTACGCGGGGGTTGTGCGGTCCATGGCCCTCTACGGGGCTCCTGTATGGGCGCGTTCTCTGGCGCTGCGGCCAGCCCGCCAGTTGAGCGCGGCCCAAAGGGTCATGGCCATCCGGATGGTCCGGGGATACCGCACGGTCTCCTGTGAGGCAGCGAGCCTCCTTGCCGGATTGCCGCCATGGGATCTGGAGGCAAAAGTCCTCGCGCACGTATGGGAGTAGCGCGAGGAGGCTAAACGCCGGGGCGTAACTCCGCTGCCGCGAGATATCGCGGCACAGCGGACGGCAGAGCACCGCCGTGTCCTCGTGGAGGCGATCGGCGGCAGAGATCTCTCGCGTCCGGCCCTGGTTCAGGACATGGTACGGAGCGAGAGGGCATGGGCAGTCGTCACCTCCTTCTGCGAAGCAGTAATGCTCCCGAATGAGGAGGCGGGACGGTTGAGGGAAAGGCAAATTTCGCGCCCTCTCGCCCTAGCCGCCGCAGAAGACGCCCTGGGCGTCGGGAATCCCGGGCGGATTTCCGGCCACCGCAGGCGCGGGCTTGCGGACGGTGAGCAATGGGTAGCTCACCGTCCGGTAAGGACCAGGCCCGGGTCGACGGCACGTTGTATTCCACGTGCGCCTCAAAGAGATGTCGTCAGCACAAATGTAGGGTTCCACTAGGGCCGATGCCTGCCGGGGTCGCGGAAAGGTACTAAAGGGTCACCGAGGCCCCCGCAACACAGGCAACGGAAGGAATACGGGTGGGTTTTAGTCAGTAAGAGTCTGACACACCCTCCCGCTTTTCTTACGTTTTTCGTAATTTGCAATTGTCTATTAAATGACTTATTTCATGAAACCATGACATTTGAGGTCAATTCTAACTGAGAGTTGTATTGATGATTCTAATGATTATAATTTTGTAAATACATATTTGGTGTTGTCGCTTTATATTTTGATCAAAGTACAATCTGACACTGACCTGCAAATTGTAAAAATCTTCTCCCTTTTTCGCAACAATTACAACAACGACCTGTTGTCCTTGACGGAAGTTTTTAGTGACAAAAGTTTTACCTGAATCTTGAAACACTGTCATGTAGGTATACAACCTTCATCAAAACCAAATCGGAATAAAAGGGTATCCTAGACAGACCTAGAATTATACTTTAATTCGCGTACAACGAAAGTAAATATTAAAATTAGTAACTTATTCTTATCGCATTAGTGCAGGACCTACCATGTCGGACGCTTAGTGAAGCGTGGATGTCTATTTTCTACCAATTTTACATCGAATGTGAAGCAATGATTCTATATTGTAATAGGTTTGCTGCTTAAGTTACTGTGGGTACAGTTGTTCTTATTTAAGTGTATCTAGTTACAAGTAGATATAATTAATGACTAGGTGTATTAGTAGGTATTATTGTGGCTAGTATTTATAAGGGTACCGTTAGTTATATTAACGTGACTACGACTTACATGCGTATACCTAATATACAACCCTAATACTGATGGGTAATAATAAACTTTTTGCACAACTGTGTCACAAAAAATACTAAGATTGAGATGGCTGTAAAAATAATATTAACGGTTACTTTAATATTGCTCGGTACTGCACGCCGCACGATAAAGGGAAGTCACTGATCAACCGTTAGTTAATCAACTCAATAGTCAACGACAAAAGTAGATTAGATCACTAAGAGATTCAGAAGAGATTTTAAACGAAGACTTGCTAATTACTTTTATTTATTTGTAACGAATTATTGAAGCGTAGATAATAGTTTAACCTATTGACCGCCACGTCAAAAAAGCAAAAACGTGCCCTCGGCTCCAAACTACGAATTATTCCTTAAAACATGTAGTCGAGACCGTGGCGTGCTGGGCACACTTCTCTTCGGTCTGTCATCTATACATGACTGTGGCGGTCAAAAGGTTAAAGATAAAATATAGGCCTACTGTTAATGCATATCACATAAGATAACTTGCAAAATATGTTTGTAATTTACACCAGTCCCTACTACCCCTTCGGGGAATACAGCGATGCGAGCATGGCCTACTGCGACGTGGCTTGAGTCACACATTTTATCACAGTTTGGGAGATATAATCGTTTTGTCTGAAATGCTAGCATGGCAGCGTGATATAATTTCTTGACGTGTGACATAACTTCTTGACATTAGTTGGGACTATGTCTTATTTTTTCTAATACACATTTTGTCACAAAGGTCACATTTTGCAAGGTGACTAAGAAAAAATTATCACGTTCGTGCGGAGAGGGTGATAAGATTTGAAAATTGAAAAATAATGTATTTTCCTGCTAATTACTGCATCAAATTATCATGACTATGTTCTTGCCTGAAGGCAAGAGGCACAAGGCACGAAAATATTCCGGAGAAACATTCGGGACTGCTATAACTTGTTCGAGTTGCCCGAGTTTCAACGGATTTTCCGCCTGACAAAGCCTATGGTGGTTTATTTTTGTGAAGAACTGCGCGTAGACTTGCAGCCTCTAAATGAGGTTGATGGTTTGCCCGTTCACATTAAAGTAAATACTAAATACATATGTACATTTTAATACCTATTTTATATTACAAAAGCCCATTCATGTATTTTTGACTTAAGTATCTACATGTCTAACTTTCTAATTTTCAGGTTCTCACATGTATACATCACGGGCGATGGGAGCTACCAAAGACCAAAGGTTCGTTTTTTAATCCCTGATAGTAATTTGACATTTCAAATCTTTGTCTGTTTTTTTTTTTCAATTTGGAGTTTGACATTTGCACCTGTCAAATTACTATCTAGGATTAAAAAACGAACTTACAACATTTTCACAAAATCTACAAATCAAACAAACAAAATGAAAGTCGTCCGTGTCAAAAATGAATTAGTTCCTAACAAAATTAAAAAGTTATTTTTATACGTATTATTTTAATTGGTCGCATATTCAGATGGTCATAGACATTTAAATGTTTTTATTGACTGTGTCACACTATGAAGTTAGCAAACAAGAAAGGCATGTCGCGCCTCTAGATTATGTCACATGGTTGACCCGTGCTAGCATTTAAGACAAATTGTAAGACATGACATAATTTATCATGTCTTGTCTTGTTCATACGTTTATGATAAGGTTGTTTAAAACAAAAAATCAATACATTATCTAATAATAGTTCTATTATAATATCAAAATTCTGAAACGTTTAGTAACCTTTGTCGCTGACTGTACAAGCAACACACACTTGACAGCACAGCAGGGGGGCGATTCTACTAACAACATTGTTCTGAAATTGCAATTGAACATCAGCTAAATCAGGGCTTTCAAGCGTTTTCTTATTCTATTAATGAACAACGATCGAGCTGCGGTTAAGACTTAGTTGACGCTAACGATCGACCGAAACATTCTTAAGTTCTATTCTACTAACACGATCGAACATCAACGAGGCTTTAAGAGACGCAGGACCCGCAAATAATGTTAAGCTTGTTTTCAAGCAAGGCTTGAAAATAAAGCTTGCTTGCATTATCCTACAACTAGGAACAGTGGTGGCCAGTGGTAATGGCCGGAGCACTTGTTGTTGACAAGTTGTAGGTCGTGGGTTCGTACCAACCGACTTGTGTAAATAATGTCACCATTGCTCTCAAAATGGTGAAGGAAATCATCGTGAGGAAACCGGCATGTCTTAGAACTAAAAATTCGAAGACATGTGACGTCTACCAACCCGCACTGGGCCCGCGTGTTAGATTACAGCCCCTCTCACACCCTCTCAAAGAGAGGAGACCTGTATCCCAGCAGTGAGAACATTATAGGCTGATTATGCTTGCATTATTGGAGGTCCATGCTCCAAACTTCAAGGAATCTTCTCGGTAATGGAGTGGGTATCGCAGAAAATGGAATATGTTTAAACGCACTTCAAGACCCTGATAGATAATAGTTTCTTCATGTAGGTTGTAGCTAAATCAACCTGCACCTATGTCAGTACCTATCGGTCTGTAGTTCTGTATCTACCAAGATTCGAGACCAGAAACCCAGTTCATTATGCAAGTAGGTACCCTAGAATACAGCGTTAGTCACCGATCTGCATCGGTCGCGCCGCATTTCAGTAAAATGCTGTAGGTCACACACCACAGTACCTAGGTCGGCGAATTTCATCGAGTCTAAACCGCGGTTCGCGCCGTGAACTTAAACGCGTAAAAACGTGTCCCTCCACACTCGCAAAGTTTCGCAGTTTCGTTCCCGATCTCAAAGAAAATGGACGACGATGTGGCTGGTTCTGCTGGTGTGACGCTATGTGCTGTAGCGTACTTTGTATTAAAAATGAAAAACAAATAAAAACCGACCAAGTGTGTGTCGGACCACGCACAATGAAGGGTTTCGTAGTTGGGATTACTTGGGATGCATTTATCCCAAAAACAAATTTTACATTGTAGTTGAAAAACATGTTCTCCCATACATCGATATACGTCACAGTCAATTTTCCAACGGCAAATTTAAGTTGGTCGACTATTACTCGTTAACTTGTAAATCCTACTTAGGTGTGATAGTTTTTCTATTAATTTCATTATATGTACTATTGCCATGATTTTTTTCAAATCTCCATAAACAACCATTTAGCTGACAGGGGGGGGGGACACTTGACTCACAAAAATTAGCACTTTAAAGCTTAATATTACGCAAACTGATCCTTGAATCGAAAAATGGTTTTCACAGACCGGCAATATTTTAATTTGAACGGTCTATCCAACGATACCCCACACCATGGGATAGAAAATTGTCGGTGTGATTAATATATAAAATAATGATTAATCGATTGATTGTGATCAATGTGTAATATGTATGCCAAATTACAGCTTTCTAGTACTAAGTGTCTCTGAGCTACAGCGGGGACAGAAGGACAGACAGTTCATGGCGAAACCTACGGGTTCCTTGTTTATTACGGAACCTTAAAAAGAGATGGAGAAGAAAGAGAAGATAATGGATGAAGAAAATCCATCGCAAAAGAACGAGATAAATTAATAATTTATTATTTTCAATCACGCTAGACCACTCCCGATTGCGACTCGTGCGATACTGCGAAAAGCTGCGCGTGTGAGTGTAGATGCGCGTTCGCACGCCGTGAGTGAACCAAGTGCGAACCCTTGGTCGCGGGACAAAAAACCGACACTGATCGGGGAACGGCGCGAAGCGCGAACGCGTAGGCGCGAAACCATGTAGACGCAAAACACACAATCGTGTTTCACTGCTTTCGCGCCGCGAGTGTAGAGCGGGCATGACACTTGCGGGTCTCAAGTGAAAGTGCATGTCATTTTTATTTGCTAAGGTAAGGAATGTAAGTCAGCTATATAGGGGTGGATATATTCTTTTCTTTGCAATGGCAACGCAAAACGTTTTTAGAACTTGATTTCATAAATAGTTTGAAAGGCCGCATTATGGGGTCCAGAAATTACTAGGCCAAACCCGCATTATGCGTGCTATAGTTTAAAAATATCCTATTCTAATGTTTTTAATAAATTATATTTTTGGACAATATCTATTAATAGAGCTTGTATACCTAACTCGCTCTGCAAATAAAATTAAAGACAAATATAATGTAGGTATTCTTATACAAAAGTAAGGCTTATAATCTAACACACACAAACACATAAATTCAGACCTTTGGTTGGACTAGGTCGTCGGTACATCACGGTCAAGATTACCGATTAAATTTTAATTATATGGGGCTATTATCATAATAATGATGTGAATAAAACAGTCACAACGAGTACTCCGAACGACAAAGCGAAATTCGAGTCGTCGGTAGCTCGTATTATCTACCTATATTTGACCACAACGCGTTGTGTTTATCAAGAACAGCCATAACAAAAAGCGTTTGAACGTTATAGCTGCCATGATGCAACTACAGGAGGGTGATACGCTTAACCCACTGCGACAGAATTCTCGTTGGACCGATTTCTTTTGTGTTTACCTAATGTTTGGCCGAAATTCGGAACAGACATTTAGCCACGATGTGAACATTTTCCTTGGCAGTAACCAACCGTCCGGAATTAACCGGGAAACACCGGTTTTTTAGTCTCCCGTCCGGACTGTCGACATCTGTCGGAGAAACTTGAGTAGAATATTTTTTTTTACCTAAATTGCCAGAATTTGTTGCAAATGTACAATTTTTTGACAGGAATGGTAGGTTGGCCACTAAGTTGGATAGTAAACTTTGTGGCATTTATGAATTTTATTAGTCGCAATGTATTGTGGCTGCTTTTACATTACAAATGCCTCAACACAAATTACCCGCTGTGGATGGTTCTGATGATTTCCACAACGCGTTGTGGACGTTTTTTGTACAATAATAGTTTTCGTTCCGTGTGTCTAGCTCACGTTGCAAGCAATAAATGTAACAATAACAATAGTTATTTAAATTACCTACAGACGTAGCTGTATCGCGAATTGACCCACATGTACATAGAACAGTTTTCCCGTTTTGGTTATTATAATATACCACGATACAATGCTTAAAGGTAACGAAGGCGTGTTTACATGTTAAATTGAGATTGTTGGTACCTACCAATCATAACAGTAATTAGAGTAGACCTAATATCAACAAATATCATCACAAAAATCTTTGCAAAAGTTCATTAATAATCTTTTATAATTCTTACCTTATAAATATATTAACCACCAAAACCAAATGGACGCGATGAAATATTGTTCTCCAACTCAAAAGGCAATTTGTATTATAGTTTTACCTACCCTGAGAGGGATTACAGCCATAAATTGTTCCAGCTGTAACAGCTACTAGTCCTCGTGGTGATAGACAATTGGTTTGTTAACAGTAAGGCTGTCCATAAGAGAATCCTTCATATGTCGCTTTACTTTAGTAGGCGGAAATTTCGTAAGGCAGAAGTCAGCGATCAGACAAAAAGTTTTGCATAGCAAAGGACACAGCAGTGCTTGGTGAACCACTGCTGCTACTCTGAACCAGGGCCCATCAAACGGATCCAATATAGCCGGGCAGAGCATGTGATTCAAGTTTACTTGGGCTGGCTGAAAGAGAAACAAAAATATATTAATTACGATGTACCTACATATTGGTGCCGATTCCCTTGTTCACAAACTAAACAAAATTTAAGTTCAGTGCATCTTTTTCTTTCTATTTCATTAAGAAAAGGACAGAAGATAAATTTTAGTTTAGTCCTGTCAGATTAATCAGCACCTGTCACTACTCTATACAAGTTTAGACGTGATTAAAAACTTGCCTACTAAAATTACGTCAATTTACGTCAACCGCTGATTAATTTGACAGGACTAAACTAAAATGTATCTTCTGTCCTTTTCTTATTGAAAGAGAAAGAAAAAGATGCACTGAACTTAAATTTAGTTCAGTTTGTGAACAAGGGAATCGGCGCCAATGTATTAAAAATTAAAAATACCGTGATAAAGCGCCAAATGATAGAATCAATTAAATTTGCAAATCATAATACACAATTCTTTTTATGAGAGAGATTATTGCTCTCATAAAAATGGAAGTTAAGCAAGATCTTTAAATCGTGAGAGAGTGAAAAATGAAAAGAGTAGGTACATGTGGGTCAATTCGCGATACAGCTACGTCTGTGGGTAATTTAAATAACTATTGTTATTGTTACACTTATTGCTTGCAACGTGAGCTGAGACACACGGTATTTGAATTTTCAAGTTATTAAAGGTTAGATTTCAGCAATACGTTAAGTGTTCTGTTTAACGTTTATTTGATCCAATTTTCCCTAATATATCTATTGACCGGTAATTCGATTTAATCCCCTACTGGCCACAACTCAGGACCCCGGGCAACGACACCACGACCTTGATTATCACTTCCACCGCTAGCGGCTGCCATTCCCGGCCAGCCGTAGTTCTGTACGCTACGGATATTTACAAGACTCGATTTTTGCCGAACGACTAGTGGTCCAAGACTTATCTCTTCTTTTGGCCCTTATTTTAGGGCTCCAATGGTTTTTAGGCGCCTAGGTAAAGAGCCTATAGGTACGTATAGCTCTTTAGCTCTCGAACCTTGTTTTATTCTGGGGTCTAGGTAATCGGAAGTTGGAGTCTGTAACCTTAGGTATATCAGTTATATCAGTATTTCCTTAAATAATTTAGTTTTGTCTAAAAGTCAAGCTTTGAATTAAGTATTTTAGCCTCCCAAGTCTTACAAGAAACAGAAGTCTAAAAAACGATTTAAATAACTTGCTCTTGTTTGTGGGGCGTTTATTGTATGTAGTTTTGGGCAAAATAAAATTATTTGTACAATTAAACATAAACAATTTAGGTGTCATAACATATTTTTAAAAGACCAACCCTTAAACGTCTTTTACTGTCAGACCACCTCGAAAAAGGACTCCGGAGCTTTAAATTTAGTAATGAAACGGATAGTGTTTTGGCGGGATACCAGATATTCGTCTGCGGGACATGGCCTGATTAGAGTGACCCATGGAGATGAGGCACGCACGAACAATCGGGCAGATTTGTGAGGTTTCGAGAATCTTCGTTCGTGAGTAAAGTGGGTAGATCGCGTATTGATTGAGTAAGATCCGGTGTCCAGCCGGATTGCAAAATAAGGCCAGGAAGGTCTGATACCGGGTCATCTCAAGTTCTAACTCTTTCATGCGGTCATTTGTAACCACACGTCGCATGCAGCTCGCTGACGCACTGCGAAAACAAGTCTGGCACTCTTAGGGCAAGCGATGATTTATTCACGGTAGATTTTTACTGTGCAGCTAAACATAACATATCGACCCGTGTTACATACAAGGCGATCCCACGCTCCAACTTTAGTGGTACCTATGTACTATCACTGAATTTTAAGTATGGCTGTACTCGTGGTATTTTTCCTCCGTATCAAAACATCCTAAAAACAATTTCGACCTAATAGTTAAACGACACTTTAGCAAAATGTCCTATTAACAAATCGTCCCACGAGCAGTCCTATCGTCCTATTAGCGGAACGTCCTATTTGTAAAGTACAGTAATGCTGAAAAATCACTATTGGATTTTATCGTTATGGAGTAGTAGGTAGGTATGGCACACATATTTTTTCTTTTTTTTTTGGGGTGGGAAATCATCAAATAACTTCTCCCGTTCTGGACGGAGCGAGAGGATGTGTCAGACTCTCACTGACTAAAACCCACCCGTATTCCTTCAGTTGCCTGTGTTGCCAGGGGCCTCGGTAACCCTTTGGTACTTTTCCGCGACCCCGGCAGGATGGCACACATTTCAAGGTAGACCAAAATTAAAGAAGAAATAAAGCACTGGACACTTAGGACAGTGTAGTAGGTATAAAACAAATAAATAGTAATAAAAATAGATATAAAAACATTTAAATAAGAACTAACCATATTTATAAGGTAACAGGAGATAGTATGGATGGTAAGTAATAGGAAACTGTAATGTTACCTTAATAATTATAAACAATAACATACCTACATACCACAGTCGGCCATTATCGTATTAATATGAATAATGTACTAATTACTATAAAGGTACAGTATATTATCGTCCGTCCTGAGTTTAATTTCACACCTCTCCCGCTAGATATTAGGTACAAAAGAATATTTTGGCTGTCAATTTGATTGCATGTCAATTTCAGAAATACTATTTTGTTAATGTACCTACTGAATTCGTGAATCGTAGTCATAAATTAAATATAAAAATTTTAATTTAAATTTTATTTATATTTCTAATCAGCGAAGTATTAATCGATCCTCTAAAACCTTTCTAATGTACAACTAAACAAAAACCATTTGTGCTTCTTTGTTGATCCTACGCTTTTTTTTAATAACACAACATAAAATCATGACTTTAATCCCCAAAGGGTTAGTTTATTTAGATTTGTAATCAGAGAAATATTTAATTGATCCTCTTAAAACCTTTCTAATGAACAACTAAACAAAAACCATTTCTGCTTCTTTATTGATCCTACGCTTTTTTTAATAACACAACATAAAATCATGACTTTAAACCCCAAAGGTTTAGGAAAAGGTGTAGGTACCTACAGCAGCTAAAAAAAAGTAACTCTTTTTAACTTTACGCCATTTGGTACTCGAAGTTCGTGGCAGTAACTAATCTAGGGCACCCAAATCAAATGGGTTAGGTTAGACCTGTGACGCGGGGGAGTTTTACTGCGTGGGAGTTTAAAGACTCTCACAAACAAGCGCGACACGCGACGCGACACAAAGGCACCGCTTGTAGTGCTACACGCGGTGCCTTTGTGTTGCGTCGCGGGTTGCGCCTGTTTGAAAGAGCCTTTACATATCATTCGCCCCGCGGGCCTGAGGTGGCCCGCAATGCCGGGCAGGCACCAGTCGGGGATCGCGAA